>OU342974.1:9987500-19987500 GCA_910592155.1 Ypsolopha scabrella
TTTATTTATTTTTTCGTTTTTTATGACCCTTTTTTTTTTTTTTTTTTTTTTTTTTTTCATTTAGACATGCAAAATACAGAATAAATACACAACAAATTTTCATATTTTTAATTTCTTAATTACAAACATGCCATATCCTTTTAGGTATCTATGTTAATTTTATTCTAGACGAGAGAGCTGTTTCGAGGTTAGGTTAGGTTAGGTTAGGTTAGGTTAGGTTAGGTTAGGTTAGGTTAGGTTAGGTTAGGTTAGGTTAGGTTAGGTTAGGTTAGGTTAGGTTAGGTTAGGTTAGGTTAGGTTAGGTTAGGTTAGGTTAGGTTAGGTTAGGTTAGGTTAGGTTAGGTTAGGTTAGGTTAGGTTTTTTTTTTTTTTTTTTTTTTTTTTTAAATGAAAGATATTCTACGGACAAATATAAATCGTCCGTACTTTTTTTAAGTTAGTTTAATTTATTGAAGTTTCATTAGTACCATTTTTCTTTATCGCTCCTTAAAAACAAATTTAAATTCATCTTAAGTAGGAAGACTCTTATAGTATACATATACTTTATAATTATATATATCTAGTTATACATGGCTTAAGGCTATACATGTTTTTTTTTTTTTTTTTGTTTTTTTTTTTTATTGTTTTGCTTTTTTTTAATTTATTTGCTTTTTTATTTATCCATTATAAAGCTGTGGTTTTTTTTTCTTTTTTTTTATATAATATTCTTATTTACTACATGCAATGTATAAAAAACAAATATATACTACAAATTTTTCACACAATTAAGATTTAATTATTCATTAATATACATTTAATCTGAGAGACATTTGAAATACAAAAAAAAAATATTAATTTTATTAATGGACGCTAAGCCATCCATGACTCAGACGAGTGAAGTACCTTCTGTGCCACCCCTCAGCATTGCGTCCACAACTGACATGTCCCGGTTTCTCCACGCCATCTTGATGTTATATTCCTTTATGTTACCGGTCTCGGCTGCCAGGGCGTTCATTATTAGGCGTACTATCGCGTCATTCTCGCGGCGAGCTGTGTAGTATACACAGCTGCCGGTATGCCTGGACACCTCCACGACCGCGTGATGGACACTGCTGTGCAGCTGCTGGTTGACTTTAGCAGTTCTGATTATCACCACTCTCTCCCACGTAAGTCCCTGAGCTTCATGGATTGTGTGGAGACGCGATCCTTGTTGCTTCCCGTAACCCATGCTTTTGAGGAGTTCCTTTTCAGCCTGGGTGTGAACAAGGTAGAGCGTGTTGGGCTCGCTTTTAGGGAGTCGCGTCTCTTCGTATGTTTCCAGTGTCAGGGACCGTGTTTGAGCCTTGGACGAGTATATGCCACTGTAGATCTCCCTTAGGGCATATGCAACGTCCATGGGGTTTCGATGTGTGCACAGCAGTTGTTTTGTTATTCCACCAAACGAGCTGGGACTTTGGTACCTCATCGGGAAAAGGTTTTCTCGGTCGATGAAAGGGACCTGGTTCTGATCGCCAAGGAGGAGAATCTTGCTGACTCCGCTTATTCTGGATGCTAAGACAATGGCTCCAAAATGGCTCATGAGTGCTTCGTCGATTATCAACCGACCGTAGCTCTCGCCCTCGCCTACGCCGTTTACCTGCAGTGAGGCCATTGTGCGCACTTTGAATTTTGCGTTTCTGCCGAGCTTGTTCTCCAGCTTGCTGCGGAGGTCTCTAGCTCCCTCTAGCTTGGGTGTCGTCACCAAATCCCCTTCAGCATTGAAGTTGTTTATTACCCAGGTTGTTTTTCCGCAGCCTGGGACCCCGTTTACCCATTCCATGTCTAGTGTCGACATTTGTGCAACGGCTTCGGTGGATTCGGAATCCCATCGCAATGTATTTGCCATTTTTAGGATTCTTTCCTCCAACATTATCCGCGTGCACTTGGCGACGACGACTATGGAATCATTCGGTGGGGTCATGAAAACTGGTTTCCCAGTCCGGGTTGACTCGTTTTCGTCTAGTTCCACAAAACCACTGGTACCGTTGAATGCGGCCATGTACTCTCCCGCCATGGTTCCCCCCAGAACTTGGGAGGTGGCGTTATTGTACACCGCCGCGCCGCACTCCTCCAGTTTGGAGTTTAGCGATTGCTCGTTTCCTCGACGATAGGCTCGGAGGATTGTTCGGCACGTTTCTTGCCTAGAAACTATTGTACCTTTGAGCATTGCTATGTACTCAAGGAGTGCGTTGGACAAGTGGTCCGATGGAAAGACGGGTGTTACAAGTTCCGGAAGGTCGACCAGTCCCCGATCGGCTTTCGTAGGGGTAGTGCGGGAATTTCTTCCGTCAGTTTCCGATGAGGTTGCGATTGTTGGGGGTTCTTTTGTTTGGGCGTGTTTCTGCCTTTTGGATACTATGTGTGTGAAGCAACCGACTGCTGCTCTGGTCATGGACGACAGTGCTCCCTCAGACTCCATTCGGCGAGGGGATGGCTGTCTCTCACCTGCTATCTTTTCTTGTAGCCTTTGCAAACCGCTAAGCTCTGGACTTACTATTGGGTGGCCCCAGCTGTCAATGGGAGTGGAAGCTTCGTCAAGACGGTACGGTCTCAAATGACTGAGGTTTTGGCCCCTGTCCTCATAGACCACCATCTCGTGTTTACTGGAGGCTCTTATGATCCCCGAGTAATCTTCCACTTCGGCTTTGATGTATGCCACTACCATAGCGTCCACACTGATTTTCTTAGGTGGTCCGTCAATGGCTGCCAGGCTGGAAAGCATTGAGCACGCCTGGGCAAATTCGGATGCGTCGTCGCCGGCCACGAATAGTGCAATTATTTTGTTCTTAGTTCGCACTATTCGGCAGCGTTGACCTGCTGCTGTGGCTTCTGCGAGTGCTTCGAATACTTTCCGCCTCATGGTTGCTCTGAAATTGCTCCCCTTTAAAAGGAGAGCAAGGCCGGGTGAGATGGTGACAGTACTCTTTCCCTTCGCACTGCAAAAGCAGATACCGAGTCTCTCAGTGCTGTCGTCCATGAAAGTCGCTACTCCTTTGAGTCTTATGCCCGGGGTACCCGCCTCACTGAAGTTTAGAAGCTGGTACTCCGCTGGCATCAGGCTACTTGTTGTCGGTTGCTGTACTTGTGTTAGTGTTAGTGTAGTAGGGGTGAGTGTGAGTGTGGGGGTTGGGTCTGTCGACGAGTTCCTCTTGGCCGCAATTCGCATGGTGGTTTCTACAAAATCAAGGAAGAGCGTTATGTTGTCCTTGTCTGCGATGATGTTCCGCAGTTCAGCCTTTTCCAGCTTTGTGTTGAGCCGGTACTCTAGTTCCATTCGGGCAACCGCAAAACGAGGGCAGTCCAGTAAAAGATGCCATATCGACTCACTAGTGTCGGGGTCGCATTCACAACCGGGACTGCTTTTCAGCTGGAACCGGTGTAAGTACTCCGCCATGCCTCCGTGTCCTGTCAAGGCTTGCACTTGTCGGTGCGTCAGTCTGGTTCTTCGGACGATGCGGAACGCGTCGTTCACGTCCGGGAAGAAAACTTTCGTGACGGAACCAGTGCCGGAGGAGCTGTACCTATCTTGCCATCTGCGTACAGTTTCCTCTCTGATTTTTCTCTTGACGTGTGACACGGGAACTTCACCGTAGTCTGGGGCATCCCTTGACTGCAAGGCCGCTTGTTTGGCCAGTTCGTCTGCTCTTTCGTTTCCGGCTGTCCCCACATGCGCCCTGAGCCAGAAGAGCCGCACCTGCCTGCCTTGTGCTCTGATTTCCGCTACGCACTCTTTGATGTTCTTCGTTAGGGGATGTGTTGACTTGGGATTTCCCAGCAGTTCAAGTGACGATCTTGAGTCGCTCAAGATGTTAATTGGGTCACTCGTGCTGCTTTTGGCCAAGTCAATTGCCCTGTGAAGTGCGTATAGCTCTGACTGGAAAACAGTGCACGCGGGGTCGAGGCTGAAGGTGTGAAAACTGGTTTCCTTTCCATCCTCCCACCATGTGAGGGCTGCTCCAACTTTACCCTCAATCTTGCTGCCGTCAGTGAATACTTGTGGCCCGGCAATATTGTGGGAGGTTAGAGATTCGGTATCCATGTTTTCAAGGAGCTCGTACTCAGTTGTTATGAGTTCAGAAGGATGTGGCTGCTCTAGGTAGCCTATCCTTTGCTCCATTTTCCTTCCTGGTGGTAGGTAGTCTGCACTGATACCTCGCTTGGCCATGTACAGACTTGCGGCTTCCTGTATTCTGAGGTCCAGGGGCAGAAGGCCCGAAAGAACTAGTGCCGATGTAAGCGAGACCGTTCTGTACGCTTTGCAGATCTTTTGGGCAAATCCTCGTTGCAGTACATCTAGACGATCTCTGATCATCTGGAGTTCCGTGGATTGGTACCATGCACTTGCTGCATACAATACGATCGGCTCAACAACCGCTACGTATATCGTTCTGACGATTTCACCGTTTAGGCCCCATGTCACTTTCGCTGCGCGCGCTAGATGCTTGTATATGTTCGCAGCTTTTTTGCATGTTGCGGTCACGTGCGCTTTGAAGGTGAGTTTGCGGTCGATAATGAGACCAAGGAGTTTTATCTCGTTTACGAGTTCGAGTCTACTCTCTGACATATAGAGGTGTGGTTCCTTGTACTTCAGTTTTTTAGTCATCAACATCGCCTTGGTCTTATGTGCGGCGAAGTTGAGCTTATTCTGAGTACCCCACACCACTATTGTCTCCAGTGTCGAGTTGACTCTGCCCTCCATGGTTTCGACCGAGTGGCTGGTGAAAGTCAGAACTACGTCATCCGCGAAAGCCTGCGCATGTACTCCTTCCTTTGCTAGCTTTTGCAACAGCGGATCTAGGATAATATTCCAAAAAGTTGGTCCTCCGATGGATCCTTGGACGCAACCTTTGGTGGTTTCCCTCTCGCTTGTTGCTCTCGCATAGTTGACCACGATTTTACGGTCTTGTAGGTAGGAGCACACCATTGCGTATATATTCCGCGGACACTTCCTTGTGGCTAACTGATGTTTTAAAGCCGGCCACCAAGCATTATCAAAGGCCCCCTCTATGTCCAGTGAGATCATAAGAACTATCTTCCTGTTTTCAAGTTCTGATCTCACGTACTTAAGAAGGTCATAGAGGGCGTCCTCGGTTCCACGCTGTGGCGTAAACCCGTACTGGTTTTGGCTAAGCGTGGGCTGCATATGCCATTGCAGCCTGCTAACCAAAAGTTTTTCGACGATTTTTCCGAAAACTGACAGAAGTCCGATGGGTCTGTATGACTTGGGGTGTGTGTAGTCATCTTTCCCATGTTTCCCGAGGATAATTACGTGCGCCACTTTCCATTGGGCAGGGAAATGTGCTAGCTCTAAGCATTTATTTGCTATAGCCATGAACATTTTTCTCCCTGTATTAATGGCCATCGCACATATGTCTGCCGTCAGCCCGTCCGGTCCCGGTGCCTTCTTTGGATTTGTGTCGTAGAGCGCTGAATCCAATTCGGCTTTCGTGAATGGTGGGTCATCTTTGGACAGACCTTCAGTGTCCTCGGGTTTGGAGCTCGTCAACTCTCGGAGATGTTTGTGGAAGGGTTCATCCAGTAGTACAGAGTCATCAGGGTAGAACGTGCTGGCCAGGAGATCGGCCGATTGCTCAGGACTTAATGTTTCGCCCTTCTCGTTTCTGAGAAGCGGATCTTCGCGCCTCTTTGATGTCCACCTTATTACTCTGTAAATCCCATCCCACATGCTCTCCCTTTCCTGCGTCGAGCAAAACTCTTTCCAGCTTTGGGTTTGGGCTTCGCTAGCCTTTTTTTCGTACTCACGTTTGGCGTTGAGGTACTCGTTTACCACGTGTTCTCTTCTGGAGGGTGCAGCATTGCGAATCCTTCGCTTTCTTCTGGTAACTTCTTTTTTTAGGTCAGCAAGGTCTTGGGACCACCAGGGGGGTGCTACCTTTCCCTTGTAGGCGCCTAATTTTGGGATAGCTTTGTCGCATGCCTCTTGAATGGCATTTGTGTATGCGAAAAGTGCCGTATCCAGTTCCTCGGTGCTCGAGATGGAGTTTACGGTTTGTAGGGAGATGTTTCTTTGGGCTAGGCCAGATTTCAGTTGGAGTTGGAACTCTTGCCAGTTCGCCTTTTTGATGTTATACTTGCGGGTGGTAGTAGGTTCTAGAGCCTCTAGCTCACTGTCCAGTTGCAAGGCAAAGGTGATGGCATTGTGGTCAGATGTTGTCATGCCACGGTCCACTTTCCAACTTTCAATCCTGCCCAGCAGGGATTGACTGCACGCTGTTACGTCTACTATGCTGCTGCACAGTTTCCCTCCCCTGTACGTCTCAAACGTTGGAGTATCTCCTTTGTTGAGGACGTGAAACTCCATCTCGTCGAGGAAAGCGCTATAGGCCTCTCCCCTGGGGTCGTCATGCTTGCTGCCCCACCAGAGGCTCCACGCGTTTACGTCCCCTCCTATTATGATGTTGTTGGTGTTCAGTTTGCGGCACTTTTCTTGAACACTCTTTAGGTTTATCTTTATGTCTTCGTTCCCCTCAAAGTACACCGAAAGTATTGCCAGTTTAAGGCTGCCAGCCACCAGAGTCACTGCCACCTCAGTCTCAGTCACCAACTGCGGGTCGTGAATTACCCGCAGTTGGTCCCCGAAGATTATTACAGCAGCTTTCACTGGTTTTGTGCGGTTCAGGGTGCGCTGGATGATTTGTGCGCCAGGGTAAGTGCTCATATTGCCGTTCCGTCCCACGTAGGGTTCCTGTACTAAAGCAATAGAGGCTCCGCGTCCCTTAGCAGCCTGGATCAGTTCCTGCGTCGCCAGTTTGTTGCGCTGCAGGTTTGCCTGAATTACTAGCAACTTACCATTGGGAGCACTCCGAGAGGAAGAGGTGGGGGTCATATCGTCGCCCTTAGCAGTAGCTGACACGCGAGCGCGCTATGGCGTCCATCTTTTGTCTTTCTGGACACTCTTGGTCGTACGCTGCGTGTGCTTTTGATGCCTGGGTGTGGGCCCGTTCACAGTTCTTGCAGTGTGGAGGTCTGTTCTCCAGCCTGCTGTGACATTTCTCCCAAGAGTGAGTACCCCCGCAGTAACCGCATAGGTCCTCTTTTTCTCGGCAGAGACCTTTGGTGTGTCCGTATCCCAAGCATCTAGAGCACTGAATTAGGGGCGATTGATCCTCGACTGGACTCCGCGAAAGGCCGATGTAGACTTTTTTGGCCTCTATCAGCCGCCCGTAGAGTGGTGGTGACACCTCGAAGACTATATGGGCCTGAAGTGTGTTTCTAGCCTTTTTCCTATATTTCACTCTGATGAAATCATCCTTTTTATCCAAGGCTGTGAACAGCTGCTTGTTTTGGGCCCGGAAGTGTTCAGTGATCTCATCGTCTTTTTGGTAGGCGAGGACGTTCCTTACTATAACAAGGGGATTTGTTACACGAGGCTCTTCCACCCTGAGGGTGTTGTTACCTCGCACCTGTGTTCTGACTAGGGCTAGGTCTTCTTTTGTTCCGCAAGTCAGAACAACTTTTTGGTTCCTGGCCTTCCTTACCCTGTCCACTCTGGCGCCAGTTTTTGCCATGTCTAGTGCACTGATTATGGATTTCACAACATTATCTCCTGTTTTGGTGGCGTCAGTTGAGGAGACAATGATGGTGTGGTTTGGTCTGGGTGAGGGTGGTGTGGCCGGTTTTCTCTCTGGCTTGCGCTTGTGTTGCACAACTGTCCAACCATTTGCTTGTGCGATCTCTGCTTCAAGACTATGTGGTTTTGGCGGTGGTGTGCGTTGGCCTTGTTCGCGCATCGTTTTTAGCTCGGACGAGACGGCCTCCAACCTTTCTGTGAGCGGCTGTAGGTGCTCTACCAAATCCAAACTTTGGGTGGGGGGAACTCCGTTTGTGGAGAGAGCATCTTGAAGCGTATTTTTTATGTACGCATCCAGTTCGTGCAATGTACCTTTTAGCTCCCTCACTTCTAGCTCTAGGCGATCAGTTTGAGACTGTGTTTCGGGAGTGGGTGTGTGTGTGTGTGTGTGTGCAGATTCGGTTTGAAGTAGCTCCTGCATGTCCGTTGTTTTGCCGGACAGCCTTTCGGTCTCTCTTCGTATGGAGTCCAGCTGCCTCGAGAGCTGCTCAATACCGGAGGCCATTTGTTTAAAATCTCCTTTTAGCGAGCTTTCTGAGCTACTGGACTCCCCAGTTGTGATTTTGGATATTTGTGCGGATAGGTCTTGCACCGCTTTTTCTATTGTTTTTAGGAGTTTGGTTGAATTTTGCATTTGCTGGTGGGGCTCTCGCGTCTCAAAACTGAGCCAGTCCCTGACGGCCCGCGTCTCCTGCAGATTCTGACCTATGTCTTCCAAGGCCTTTTGCACTTTGACGTCCAGTTGGGCTGTTAAGGTTTTGATCTGCTCTGTGTGTCTGCGTTCCACTCTCAGCAGTTCATTGGCGTGCTGAGTCTTTACCATCTCCAGACTAAGCTTGTGCCTAGATCTGGAGTCGGACACTTGTAGCACCGTTTCGTACATCGTCTGCAGGCAGTCAATGGCGGTGAGCTTGATCTCAGTTTTGAGGTTGCGGGCCTCTTCTAAGGCTTCTTTGCCTCTTTGGAGCATGTCGTTCGCGAGTTTGTTTGCCATGTCCATTTGGACCCCCGATCGTACGTCCTTGCTCGTGGTTTTGATAAGGCTGAGTCTTCCTGACTTGCTCAATGACACGGAGGACTCGTCCTCCGAGTCGATGTGTCGTGGCGAGTGTTCAGCATCAAAAGAGCCGCTATGTTCTGAGGCCGTCGAGACTGGGGAATTCTGAACGAGGGTGGTTGGAGAGGGCGTTGGTTTTACTTTTTTTGTCAGCCTGTCTGTAATTTTTGATAATACCTCTTTTCTCAGGGAGCGATCAGGTCGCGCTGATACCGAGGGGTGAGCTGTGGGCGCTCTTTCCGAGGAGGATGGTACTGTCTTTGAGTTGACATTCTTTGGGGCCGAATTGGCAGATGACATTGTTTAGATTATAAGGGTGACAAGTTAAGCTTTTATGACTAAGGTTAGTTTACAAATAGTGTGAAATAAGTTAAAAAATAAAAAATTATGCTAACAAGTAGATATAAAATATATAAATAACTAAGGTCTTCTTATGATGTTAAAACTCCCGGCTGCTGGTGTAGGTGCTGCTACGGGGTAGATGTTGTTAGATGAGTATGCTCTGTTGTGTGCGGTGGCAGCGCTCACTGGAGTGGGGTTTCTGCTGGTGAGGTACACTCTAGGGAAGGGGTTTGTTGAGGGAGAGATTGGAAATTTGGGCCTCCTGAAGCTAGACGGGTAGAGTTTCTGAGAATCTGGCAGGGTCAGAATCTTACTTTCGTCTTCCCTAAGAGCTTAAGCCCAAGAACGGTCTTCTTGAGTCAAAAGTGACTGAATTAAGGAGAGGGGGGGTGAGGTAAAACTGCGTGGGAAGAGGGGGGGGGGGGGGACCAGGATGTTTCTTTCGATGTCTCAACTTAAGAACAGGGTTCCTAAATCCACAGAGACGGAGTGAAGGAGAGGGGGGTGAAGGTAATCACGTTTCGGGTCCTGTAGGCCGAACGGGTTGGGGTATCAAAATTCTGGCAGGGCCAGAATGTTCCTTTTGATTCCCCGGAGAGTTTGAGTCCAAACTCGGCGTTCCTGGACCAACGGTTACCAAAATGGGAAGAGGGGGGGTGAGTTAAAAATTCAAGGGGAAGGGGGAGGGGAGGTGGAGGGTTTTGGGGGAAACAAAAAGTTTTTTTTTTTGGGGGGGAGGAGGGGGTTAAGTGACACGTTTTGGATCCTGTGGGTCAGATGGCCTGGGATATCAAGATTCTGGATGGACCAGAATGTGCCTTTCAATCTCCCAGTGCTCTGAGCTTAAAAACAGGGTACCTAAGTGCACAGGGACGGTGTGAAGGAGAGGGGGGGTGAAGAAAATCACGTTTTGGGTTCTGTAGGTCGAACGGGTTGGGATATCAAAATTCTGACAGGGCCAGAATGTTCCTTTTGATTTCCCGGAGAGTTTGAGTCCAAACTCGGTGTTCCTAGGCCTACAGAAACCAAAATGAAGAAAGGGGGGGTGAGGCAAAAATTTTAGGGGGGTTGGGGGGGGCGTGGTTTCGTGGGGAAGATATTAGGTAGGGGGTTGAAAAATAGGGGAAGGGGTAATTAGGTACTAACTTAGGGGTCGCACACTATGAGAAAGTGTTATCTTAGCCCCAAGGGTTGGAATTTTTAGGGAGGGGGTGAGGGATGGGGCAAAATTCCCGAGGGTTGATTTTCGTGTGACGGGGGGAAGGTCTACTCTTTCCAAGTGAAATGAGTCCAAACACGGGAAGAATAGGACAAGGGGTTTAGGAGATCCCTAGGTGTACCTTTGGTCTTCAATCGTCTTCAGGGTGCTGCACTTCTTCAGCTCGGCGCAGTCCTCGGGTCAGCAGAGATGTCTTCAGCTAAGGCTGCCTGCTAGTGTCGTCACTACCTTTGGCACGTGTAACCTAGATATCTAGGTCAGAGGCTTTTGTATGGGGAGTTCAGATGATAATAACTCCCGTTCCCGAAGACGTATCTGGATGGTTCTTGATGTTATAGATAGAGCCTGGCGTCAGCTACAATATGATGTTATACCTTGGGCTGAGGGTATCCTTGACGCTGTGCTATTTGATCCCGAAGTTGAGTGTCTCCAGAGCAGGAACCCGTTGACCGATTTTGTTGCCAACACAAATCCTGGTGAGTCAAACACTGTTTAACCACAACACAACACTTTCATTTTAAAATTATTGTTAAAACTATTTTTTCCGAATTTTTCTTGCGGAGCGACGTGGTTTCAGTTTGGAGTTTCGAGCAGTACTGGGTTAGGTTAGGTTAGGTTAGGTTAGGTTAGGTTAGGTTAGGTTAGGTTAGGTTAGGTTAGGTTAGGTTAGGTTAGGTTAGGTTAGGTTAGGTTAGGTTAGGTTAGGTTAGGTTAGGTTAGGTTAGGTTAGGTTAGGTTAGGTTAGGTTAGGTTTTTTTTTTTTTTTTTTTTTAAATCATTCAGCTTTCTGAATTGGCATAAGGCCCACGAATATTAATTTTCGTGCATTTGTCATCTAAGACTATTTTTGTTAAGTGACCCATAAGGTGGGCATAAAATAATAATTAAAGTGTATATTGTATAAATATTGTGTAAAGGTAAAAATGAAAAGTAAAAATCAAAATAAAAATTAAAAATTAAAATGGGAAATGAATGTTTTTCAGACTAAATTCTATTTTTTAGGAGTGACCCGTTTATATTTGGGTGGTTGGGAGGGTCTTCCGTTGGTTAATTTAAATTATACTTAATCTACTGCATGCATATATCTCTCTTTTTTTTTTTTTTTTTTTAGAGACTATAAGTTGATTGTTTCCTCATTTTTTTTTTTTTCATGTTTTTATTTTAATTTTTCTGTCTTCTTTTTGTTTTGGTTTTTTTTTTTTTTTTCTTTTTTTTTTTCTTTTTCTTAATCTAGTATACACGTTTTTAACCTATTTACATTTCTGGGTATTCTATAGTTATTTAGTGAACGGAAGAACCTCCCCTTATACAATTTGTTTATATAAAGCTTAAATATCCATTACAAGTCTAACAACCTATTTTATGTAATTTCATTACTAATGTATTAACACATTGAAATACTAAATTCACTCATTCAGTATAGATTCTTATATTATCCTATAGTTATATTAATTGAATGAAACCTAGTTATTTATTAAATCATTTAACATATATGGTAATTTTATGTAATTAAAATATCATCACAAATTCGTCAGGTAAAATTAAAATTAAAAGAGCCGAGATATTAAAAACATTAAAAGCATTGGTAACATTGGGACTAAAACACAATAACACAATAAGAGAAAGACATCCCAGTCGTTTCATCACTTGTTTCGCTTTGCCGCGCGTCCTATCACCCTTTCCAGAAACATTAGGAGAGCCTCCCTCTGGGCACTGTCTTCCATTATTGTTGGCAGGTTGTCCTTACAATAAATCGAGTCCAATTGCATTTCGAGTTCTGCCCTCCACAAGCCGAATCTGGGGCAATCGAACATTATGTGCCATATTGTCTCCTCTATCTCAGGATCACATACGCAAGAGGGGCTGTCCTTGATCTTGAAACGGTGCAAGTACGATGCGAGCCCTCCATGCCCCGTGAGGGCCTGTACATGGGAGGGGCCAAGTTTGGCCTTCCTTAAGATTTTGTGCGCAGTGGCAATATCCGGAAGGAAGGCCCTCGTAACCGCTCCCGTACTGGAGGACCCGTACCGCTCCTGCCACCTCTGGACAGTCTCCACTGGTGAGGTGAGGTTAGGTAAGGTTAGGTTAGGTTAGGTTAGGTTAGGTTAGGTTAGGTTAGGTAAGGTTAGGTTAGGTTAGGTTTTTTCAACTTTCTGATTAACGTATTCCCGCACGGCTATATATGCCGTGCTTTTTCAGTCTAAAATCTATTTTTTACGAGTGACCCGTTTTTAGTCGGGTGGTTGGGAGGGTCTTCCGTTGGTTAATTTAAATTATACTTAATCTACTGCATGCATATACCTCTTTTTCTTTTTTTTTTTGAGGCTAAGTTGGTTTTGTTTACTCATTTTTTTTTTTTTTCCTTTTTATGTTCTCATTTTAGTCTTTCTGTCTTCTTTTGGTTTTGTTTTTTTTTTTTTTCTTAATCTAGTAAACACGTTTTTTAACCTATTTACATTTCTGGGTATTCTATAGTTATTTAGTGAACGGAAGAACCTCCCCTTATACAATTTGTTTATGTAAAACTTAATTATCCATTACAAGTCTAACAATATGTAATTTCATTACTAATATATTACAACATTAAAACATTGAAATATTACATTATTCATCCAGTACAGATATATTATGTTGTCCTATAGTTATATTAATAGTATGAATCCTAGTCATTTATTAAATCATCTAACATATATGGTAATTTTGAAAGACATCCCAATCGTTCCATCACTTGTTACGCTTTGCCGCACGTCCCATCACCCTTTCCAGAAATATTAGGAGAACTTCCCTCTGGGCACTGTCTTCCATCATTGCTGGCAGGTTGTCCTTACAATAAATCAAGTCTAGTTGCACTTCGAGTTCTGCCCTCCACAAGCCGAATCTGGGGCAGTCGAACATTATGTGCCATATTGTCTCCTCTATCTCAGGATCACATACGCAAGAGGGACTGTCCTTGATTTTGAAACGGTGCAGGTACGATGCGAGCCCTCCGTGCCCCGTGAGGGCCTGTACATGGGAGGGGCCAAATTTGGTCTTCCTTAAAATTTTGTGCGCGATGGCAACATCCGGAAGGAAGACCCTCGTAACCGCTCCCGTACTGGAGGACCCGTACCGCTCCTGCCACCTCTGGACAGTCTCCTCACGCAGTGCTCTTTTGATGTAGGATAGAGGGACGGCATCATAGTCCGCTGCAGACTTCTTGTGGAGAGCAGCACTCTTTGCAAGTTCATCGGCTCGCTCGTTTCCAGGCGTCCCTGCGTGAGCCCTCAGCCAGAAGAACCTCACCTCACGGCCCTCCTCTCGGATTTCCTGTACGCTTTTTTCTATGCTGTGCGCCAAAGGGTGGAGTGAGGCTCGGCTTTTGAGCAGGTCCAACGAAGATCTGGAGTCGCTTAAGATATTAACTATCGGCTCCTTGCTTCGCTGGGCCTGCTCAACGGCCCTCAGCATAGCGTACATCTCCGATTGGAAGACCGTGCAGTAAGGCTCCAGACGGAACTTCGAGCACTTGGTCTCCCCGCTGTCCGACCACCATGTGAGCGCCGCGCCCACCCTCCCCTGTATCTTACTGCCGTCAGTATAGATACAGGGGCCGGTGATCTGGTGAGCGCTCACAGTGTCGGGTTCTAGGTCTTCCAGGCACTCGAAGCCCAGAGTCTGCTTTCCAGCCGGATGTGGAAATCTCGCGAAGGGCACACGCAGTTCGACCGGTCGATCTGCTGGAATCTGCTCAATTCTTACTCCTCGCTTTGCCCTGTACAGACCTGCAGCCTCGCGGACTCTAAGATCAAGGGGGAGCACATCAGCCAGAACCAGTGCGGACGACAGAGACACCGTGCGGTACGCTTTGCACAATTTTTGTGCGAACCCACGCTGCAGAGAGTCTAGCTGGTTTTTGATCATCAGCTTCTCCGCAGCAGGAGCCCACACACTTGCCGCGTACAGCACGATGGGCTCTACCACCGAGACGTATATGGTTCTGATGACCTCCTGGTTCAATCCCCAGCTCACCCTTGCAGCGCACGCCAGCTGCTTGTAGATGTCAATGACTTTCCTACAAACAGCTGATACGTGCGCGTTGAAGGTGAGCTTGTCGTCAATAATGACACCCAGCAGGCGGATTTGTCGCACTAGCGGCAGAGTGACTCCGCCCATGCAGATAACTGGGGGCTCAAACTTAAGCCTCCGTGTCAGCACCATCGCAAAGGTCTTGTGAGGTGCGAACTTTAGCTTATTTCTGAGCCCCCAGTCCAGCACTGTTTGAAGGGCCGCGTTGGCTCTCGCCTGCAGGGGGGGTATTGTGGAACTGGAGAACACCAGAACCACATCGTCCGCAAAGGCCTGACAATGCACTCCCTCCCGCTCTAGATCTACGAGCAGGGTGTTGAGAACAAGGTTCCAAAAGGTGGGTCCAGCTATTGAGCCTTGGATGCACCCCTTATTGGTACCCTTTTCCCAACACTCCCTTGCGTAACTGATCCTAACCGTCCGCTGCTCTAAGTAGGAGGCTACAAGTCCATAGATGTTAGCAGGACATCTGTGCGCGAGGAGTTGGGTCCTCAAAGCCGGCCACCAAGCATTGTCGAAGGCTCCCTCTATGTCCAGTGAGACCATGAGAACTATTTTCCTGCTCTCTATTTGAGAGCGGACATGGCCCACAAGGTCATAGAGGGAGTCCTCGGTGCTTTTTTGTGGCATGAAGCCGTATTGCCTAGCGCACAGCGAGGGTAGTATATGCCATCCCAGCCGCGATACCAAGAGCTTTTCCACAATTTTGCCCATAACAGGAAGGAGACCTATCGGTCTGTGCGCCTTCGGAGTGGTGTAGTCTTCCCTCCCGGACTTGCGGAGTATACATACGTGAGCGAGTTTCCATCTCACCGGAAAGTGCCCGATCTCCAAACACTTGTTGGCGATCTCCAGGAACACCCCCGGCTCAACTCGGATTGCTCGCTCACATATGTCCGCCGTCCACCCGTCAGGCCCCGGAGCTTTCTTTGGGTTTAAGTTGACCAAGACTGAGTTCAGCTCCGCGGCTGTGAAGGGCGGATCAGATGGTTTTAATTGATCCGAGAGTTGATGGACTGGCACCTCCGAGCTCTCGCGAATTTGTCGTTGAGCAGGGGTTTCGTCGTCCACAGAGTCATCAGGAAAGAACGTTTGAGCCAACAGCTTGGCAGACCCCTCAGGACCAAGGGTGTTCCCCGATGAGTCCACCAGCAGCCGGTCCTCCTGCCGTTTTGCCGTCCTCCTGATGACCCTGTAGACTCCGTCCCACATGCTTTCCCTATCCTGTTTTGAGCAAAATTGTTTCCAGCTAGCTGTTTGCGCTTCTTGCGCCGCGTCTTTGTATCTCTGCTTCGCTTCAAGGTATACGTCAACGACATGTTGCCTTCTAGCCGCCGTGGCGTTCCGTAAACGCCGCTTCTTGGTATTAGCGTCTCGTCTGAGACGCTCCAGAGCGGGGGACCACCACGGCAGTGGCTTCCTTCCTTTTGGGGCTCCCATCTTCGGTATTGTCTCTTCACATGCACGAGAGACAACCGAGAGATAGGAGTCAAGGAGGGACTCCAGCTCCTCAGGCGTGGTAACCAACCCCACCCTCGACGCACCCAGATTGCTCTCTTCCAGGCCTGTGCGGATGGAGAGACCGAAAGCCGACCAATCAGCCCTCGCTGTGTTGTACACACGTGTAGTCTGGATTGGCAAAGCTGTTAATTCCTTCTCCAGACACACGTGGTAGGTAATGGCGTTGTGGTCTGATGTGATCAGCTCCCGATCCACCCTCCATCCACCCATGTTGCCCAAGAGCTGGAGGCTGCAGGCTGTCACGTCTACGTGACTTGTGCACATACGGCCTCCTCTGTATACCTCGAAAGTGGGGGTGCCGCCTGTATTCAGGATCTGGAGGTCCATTTCCTCAAGGAAGGACCTGTAGGCTGAGCCCCTGTGGTCCTCGGAATCGCTTCCCCACCAGGGGCTCCACGCGTTGACGTCGCCGGCTAGGATGACATTATCAGTCTGCAACTTTGAGCGGACACTTCTTATCACATTTAAGTAGGGATCCAAATCTTCGTCCCCCTCTAGGTAGACGGACAACACGGCCAGCTTTAGCTCCCCTGCCTTCAGCAGTACCGCGGCGATGTTCTCAGTGACGAGCTGAGGGTCGTGGATGACCTCCAGCTCCCCACCGAAGACCACCACCGCGGCCTTGACTGGTTTTTGGCGGGCTGACATCAGCTGGATTACTCTTGTGCCCGGGTACTGCTTTAGTTCGCCCTTGGTACCGACATACGGTTCTTGTACCAGGGCGACAGATACCCGGGCTGTGTGCGCTTTGCACATGAGTTCCGCTGTCGCCAGCCTGGAGCGTTGTAAGTTGGCCTGGATGATACGTAGTTTGCTGTCCGTAGTTTTGCCTAGAGCGGGGACACCTCTGCCGCTCGCCTCGGTGCCCTCAGCAATACGCCACGCGAGACCTCGCTATGGAGTCCCATTTTTGCCTAATCTTGCACTCCGCGCTAAACGCATTGTGTGCAAGATCGGCTCCCTGGAGCTTAGCCCTCTTACAGTTTACGCACTCGGGCGTGTAGTCTATACGGGGACAGTCCGCGCGGGTGTGCGCCCCACCGCAGTGGCTGCACGAGATGTCCTTCTCCTTGCACACCCTCTTGGGGTGGCCGTATTCCAGACATCCCGTGCACTGCACTAGCGGTGAGTGGTCCACTATGGGTCGCTTTTGAAGACCCACGTAGACTGTACCCGCACCCGTGAAGCGTTGCCACAGCAGAGGGGTAAGCTCCAGGACTATATGAGACTCGTGGGGGTTTCGCGCTTTTCGGCGGTACACAACCCTGAGGGACTCCGTGGAGAGATCCACTCCTTGCAGCAGGTGTTTATTCTGCTTTCCAAGGAGGGAATCCCTCACGTCCTTGTCCGTGTTGATTTCCAGGACGTCACGGATGCAGGCGAGAGGCAGTTTATTTTTGGCCTCCTTTATGATTAATCCGTGTCCGCTCTTGCTTAGACTGGAAGATATTTTATCAATATCCTCCTTGTCGTTGCAACTGATCACTACCCTACTGTTTGCCGCTCTTCTGCAGCGGTCCACCCTGACTCCGGTCGCTTTGGGGTCCAGCGCCCTCCCCAACTCCCTCATCACCTGGTCCCCTGTAAGTTTGGGGTCCTCCGATGAGACAATTAGGGAGTGCGATGGCCTATCTTGCCCCGGCTTTTTTACAGCCTGTGCGTAGGTCAGCGGCGCAAGCATTTGCGGCTCCCGGCTGAGCACATCATTTTTTAACTCTTTGACTGCGTCCCTGACGTCCGTGAGGGCCATTTCTATATTGAGGGAAGGCGGTTCCGTCTTGTTGTCGTCAACCGCCTTCCCTATGGCCCTCACATCAGAGCCCACCTGTTTAATGTTGCCCAGCACGGGTTCTAATAAGGCTCGCATGCTGTCGCCACTGACCCCCGCCGGCTGCGCCTGGCACAGCGGTCTCTGCTGAAGGCTTTCGACCGCTGCCCTCATCTGATCCAGGCTGTCGCAGATGTCATCAAGCCGGGGATCTGAAGCCACCAGTTTCGGAGGGGACCTGCACTCCAGGCTAACGGTTTGGGCCCTCGCCTCGGAGTCCTCCAGCTGGCGCCTGAGTGAGTCTAATTGATTGGATACAGCGGCTACCCTTCCGGACAATGTCTCCAGCTCCTTAAGCAGAGCTGGGTCGGGTTTTGATGATTCCGCGGCCGTTGATGGCCGTAGTGCCGCTGTATCCGCCAGCTGTAGGACTCTCTCCCTGATCTGTTCAATGGCCTTGAACGGACCGCCCATCTCGAACGCGAGCCAACCCCGAATGGCTTTCGCCTCCTCCAGCGTGTTCGAGATGTCGGCCCTTGCCTGATTGAGCTCGGCCGCATGCGAGGTGTGGAGCACGTTGAGCACCTGAGCATGAGCCCGCTCAACGTCCACCAGCTCCCTCGCATGCCGGCTCTGCTCTTTCGACAGGTTCAATTTGTGCCGAGAACGGGAGTCGGACAGGGAGAGCACGGCTATATAAAGCCGTTCCAGGCTGTCGAGGGCCTCGGCTTTGCACTCCCGCTTCATATTCCCAGCCTCCTCCAGTGCCGACTTCCCCTTGAGCAGGAGCTCGTTGGCCTCTCTAGTGGCCAGGTCCATCGAGACCCCCGGGGTTTTGCGGTCGCGAGGTGGGAGGAAGCTGAGACGGCTGTCGCGGGAGCCAACCGACACATCCGAGGCCGAGTCCTGACCCGCACTCCAGAAGTCAATGCGCGGATCGAGCTCGGACATGTCGGAGGGGATCGGGGATGCGAACGTCTCGGCGTTGGGCTTTTCAACCGCCCCCGCATTTATTTTTAGTACTTCCTTACGAAGTTGCCGGGGCGGTTGCTTAGTCGTCGCAGAGGCACTCGCAGCCACTGAGCGTGACTTTCCCGAGCCAGCCGATGACGCGGAGGACCTGCCAGCGGTCGACATTATAACGTGCGGCAAAGCAAAACGCAAAATATGTTAATTAGAGTCAATCAATAATAAGTCAAAATTTATTATTTAAAATGTGCAACGATAAGAATTAAATTTATGTAATAAAAATTAATAACGCTTATTTAAAAATAAAATTAAATGAGACAATAGTCAATAATCAGTTAAAAATGGAATTAAATAAATAAAATCGGTATCTTATTATGCCACAGAAATATCACAGTTTAAGTATCAATGTCTTATTTTTTTTTTTTTATGTAAAAATATAAAATGTAAAAGGTAGCTAAAATCTAAAATAAAAACACAAGTTCAAATACAAGTTGGCCAATAGTGCCGCAAAACCAGATCAACACAGTAAACAAGAACAAGACAAGAACAAGAACGGGAGCAAAACAGAAGAAAGGCCGTCAAGACATAATAAATGTGAGCTATGTAAGCCACATGTACTATTTTAGCCGTTTACGTGTAAGAAATGCGAACGCAAAAAACACAATTCAATACTTATACTCGCACTGTTTACACTAAAACGGCCTTTTAACAAAAAAATTTAAAATTTAATTTAATATAAATACTAAATCCAAAAAGCAATATAATAAACAATAATTATTAAATATGTTTAAATTTAAATTAGGTCACACTGAAATCAATTCTAAACATTTTTAAAAAAAAAATGAACTAAAAGTGTGGGGTTTGACGAGATAAAAATGCTTCGCTCCCACTGCACTGCGGAAACAAAGTTAGTTATGTAGTTTTTCCACGGTCCCGAAATGTGGAAAAAAGTTTGTTCCTCCGGGTAGGGACGTCACAAAAATCCGGTTGATGGTAAAAACTCTTCCTGGTTAAATAGCGGTCCTTTTGAAGACTCAAAAAATATAGGTCACTGCTTTAAATTTTGAAAAAAAATGATGTATGTGTCTTGTTGGAAAAACCAAAAACGGCAAAAAGGGCCTAAGTGGCCCAAAATTTCAAATTTCTTTTCCGGTGATTTTGATCTAGTTGCAAAGAGCCTTTTCCCTTTAGATGGTTTTTTTCAATTTCTCCTGTCTCTTCTATAGAAAAAGTTGGAAAACACGTGGTTTTTGTTTTTTTGGGTGTAGTTTTCCGAAACGTGGGCCGATTTTAATAATTTTTGTACCGGGCTGTGGGGGCTGACGATGCGCTTCCAGAGAAACCAAAAAACTCATGGGGCATCGATCGCATAAAAAAGTTATTAAGAAAAAATGTGATTTTTACTTCCTTAAAAATCCAGAATGAGTCACGAAGAGTCCATTTGGGAAAACTTTTTCACTCACTTCAGGCACATTGATCACTGCAGACTATTGGCACTTTTCCCAGAGAAATTGGGTCACTTTGCTATTTTTCACGAATTTTCGCGTGCGGAGCAGAGTTAAAAGTGATGCGCTCGGGTCGGAGAGCTGCACGCGACTGGTTAGGTTAGGTTAGGTTAGGTTAGGTTAGGTTAGGTTAGGTTAGGTTAGGTTAGGTTAGGTTAGGTTAGGTTAGGTTTTTTTTTTTTTTTTTTTTATATTATATCTCTGGTTTTCCATAGGCTGAGCCAAATGCTTTTGTTTGCTTTTATAATTTTATTTTTTGCGTTGAAAAGTTTAATCGCTTTCCCGTTTTATTTTCCGGGATAGGGGATGGGGGTTTCGAAACAACTCTCTCTTTATTTTTATTTTTTATCTTTTATCGTTTCTTATGATCTAAACATATCTATGATCTAAATATGATCTAATACTACTTTGTTAATTTATGCACTTTTTTATTTTAATAAATATAATTCTTCCTTTTTTTTTTTTTTTTTTTTTTTTTTTTATTATTATTCATATCATTTTATTTTTATTTTATTTTTATTTATTTATTTTTCTTCTCATGCTTTTTCGTTTTTTATGACCCTTTTTTTTTTTTTTTTTTTTTTTTTTTTCATTTATACATGCAAAATACAGGATAGATACACAACAAATTTTCATATTTTTAATTACTTAATTACAAACATGCCATATTCTTTTAGGTATCTATGTTAATTTTATTCTAGACGAGAGAGCTGTTTCGAGGGTTAGTACACAATTTAATTTAATTTAATTTCCTTTATTTTACAATATTCAAATTTCTTATTACTGTTCTTAAATCAGATTTATTACTCTACATTTAAATCAATATTCCCACTTCAGAAGCCGCCAAAATCGGTCCATTTTTCGCTATCTTGGTTGTTATATCGGCTGGTTCGTCACCGCGGTATTCCGGTCTTGCACTGCCATTTTGAAGTTGTACTCGCTGATCTGGGCATCTGTCACACCTTCTGCTCGCTTTACAAAGGCGGCAATCGCGTCCCCACTGTCATCTGAATAGTAGATGCAGCTTTCTGTATGACGCGATAATGCCACCACTGCATGCGGTATGCTGTTGTGTAAGTGCGATCTGCTTGCCGTTGTGCGCACGATAATCACCTTAGCGTAAGTAAGTCCCTGTGCTTCGTGGATAGTAAGAATGCGTGACCCTTTCCCTTTCCCATAGCCTTGGCCTCCAAGGGACTCCTTTTCGGCCTGGGTGTGCACGAGGAATAGTGTGCTTGGAAGGTCTCTGGGTATTAGCGCATTCGTATACTTTCCCAGCTTCAGGGAGCGCACCTGCGTTTTGGATGAATATGTGCCATTGTACACCTCGCTTAGGGCGTATGACACATCCATCGGGTTCCTGTGTGTGCACAATAGCTCAAGACTGATGCTCGTTACCAGATTTGGGCGGTTGTAATACATATCAAAATGACACTGTCGGTCTATGTAGGGAAGCTGGTTTACGTCGCCTACCAAGAGTATTTCTCCGGCCCCCGACATCTGTGTCGCCATAACTATGGCGCCGAAGTGACTCATGGGAGCTTCATCAAAGAATATGCGTTTGCACGATTCTTTCTTCTTTCCCGAAGCACCCACGCCGTTCACCAATACAGAAGCCAGGGTGCGCACTCTTGTGCGTAGGTGGGACTTTGAGTTGGTCACCAGCTTGTCTCTAAGATCTTTAGCCGCTTCAATAGTCTGGGTGACTATCACATCCTGAGTTATGTCGCACTGAGACAAAATCCAAGTTGTTTTTCCACAGCCAGGTACTCCGTTAACCCATGTGAAGTGTGGAACTTCCCAGTTTGCAAAGGTTTCGTTTCCTGCAGGGTCTTTGGCGATTTTTTCCGCCATTTCCAACACCCTGTCGTCTAACATCACCTTTGTTTCCCGTGTTGTGACCACTATGGGATCCATTTCTGGGGCTTGATACCTGATTTTGGTGGAAAGTAGTGAGTCTTCTTCATCCAGTGCGACAAACCCACTGCTGGAGTTATAAGCGACCATGTGTCGTATCATTGGGGCACCCGCTATGACCGTTCCCCTTTCGTTGTCATAGATGGTTGCCTGCGCTTCTTCAAGCTTGACACTCAGTAGTCCCGTGCTCCCTCGGTTGTATATTTGCAGGATGTCCTCGCAGGTCTTGGTGTTGATGACCTTATTTGCTTTAAGGACACCCTGAAACTCAAGGAAAGCATTCACCATGTGATCCAGGGTGGTTGTGGCCTGCCTGAGCCGGGGTGGTTCCACTAAACCCTTATCCGCTTTGGTGCGGGTTTTGCGGGTTTCTCGTGGAGTCATTCCCGGGTCGCTTCTTGTAAAAGTCTCTACAGCAGATTCAATACGTTGCATTGACATTGCTGCAGAAACTCTTTCGGCCATCGTTTTCGGGTCACATGGGACGTTGGTTACTGAAGCGTTCAGCGCGCTGATCGCCACATCCAGTCCAGCTCCTTGAAGTGACTGCCGGTGCATTCCCATCTTTTTTAGTAGACGCTCCTCCTCTGCCCTTTTATTCTGTAGGCGTTCCGAGCCACTCACTGCTTCCGAGTGCATGACGGTGGATGTAGTCCTGTCGGTACCAGAGCCGGTGCCCCCAGGCAAGAGGAAACTGAGGTTTTCACCCCTGTCCTCGTATACAACCACCCGATGTTGTTCGGTGGCGTGTATACACCCGAGATAGTCCTGGACCCTACCCTTTTCTGGACCCACCGTCATGGAATCGATGCTAATGATAACCGCTGCGTTCGAACACGCGCTTCTAAACTTGGTGAGCAGTGAGCTAACCAGGGCAAACCTCGTGCTTTGCGCGTTGCTGTCAAAAAGAGCGATCACCTTATTTTGTGTTCGCATTAGTCGACAGCCCGCGCCGGCCACGGTCAACTCAGGTAGCGCGCTGTATGTTGCGCGTTTTATGCTCGTTTTGGAGGTATTTCCGTTCAGAAGTGCGGCAATTCCCGGGGAGATAGTAACCTTTCCCGTTCCGGTTGCATTACAGAAACTAAGACCCAGTTTTTCTCTTTCATTATCCATGAAGAGTGCGACTCCACGAATTTTTATGCCAGGTGTGCCACTCTCTCCGTGTCTCATAAGAGAATTAATCTGCTCTTCACTTGTGAGGTGGTTTCCTGATGGAGAATTCGGTTGGGGAGTCGTACTGGATCCTTGCGACGGTGCTGGGGTGATTACGGACGGTTTGCAGGTTTTGTTCGTGGCTGCAACGAATTGAACAACTTTACATGCGAATGCCCAAAAGTAGGTGTTGGATTCTTTGTTTTCCATGATCTTCGGAAAATTTGATGGAATTAGTGTAGTCTGGATTCTTACTTCCAGTTCCATCCTTTCCAGACCAAACCTTGGACACTCGCATAGTATGTGTATTATCGATTCATCGCATTCGGGATCGCATGGGCATGAGGGGCTGTCTTTTAGCTTAAATCGGTGTAGGTACGCAGCAAAGCCTCCATGGCCGGTCATTGCCTGGACGTGTGTGGGTGTTAAATTCATGTCCCTTAGATTGCGTCTTGCTGATCTGACGTCTGGCAAAAATGTCTTTGTGACCGAGCCGGTGCTGGAGGATTCGTAGCGCACCTGCCACTTTTGGACCGTTTCTTTTCGTATTTCCGCTTTGACATACGACAATGGGACTTTGCTGTAGTCTGGTGCCGTCTTTTTGGTCAAGGCTGCTTTCTTTGCCAATTCATCTGCCCTCTCGTTGCCTGGAGTGCCGACGTGGGCTCTCAGCCAGAAGAATCTGACTTCCCTGTTTTCGCTTCGGATTTCTCTTACTAGGCTCTTGATCTCCATGACCAGAGGGTGAGAGACTGTAGGGCTTCTCAGTAAATCGAGCGATGATCTTGAGTCGCTCAGAATATTTACCAAGGCCTTTTTGCTCTTTCTCACCATCTTAACGGCTCTGAAGAGAGCGTAGAGTTCCGATTGGAAGACGGTGTTGTGTGGTTCCAGGCGAAAGGTGGAATACCTGGACTCCCTTTCATCCTCCCACCACGTTAGGGCAGCACCAACTTTTCCTTCTATTTTGCTACCGTCGGTATAGATTTGAGGTCCGACAACGTGGAGGTTTTCGAGGGTTTCGGGGTCCATTGTTTCTAGGCGCTCGTACTCGGTTGTTGTGAGTAGTGATGGGTGGGGTTAGGTTAGGTTAGGTTAGGTTCGGTTAGGTTAGGTTAGGTTAGGTTAGGTTAGGTTAGGTTAGGTTAGGTTAGGTTAGGTTAGGTTAGGTTAGGTTAGGTTAGGTTAGGTTAGGTTCCCGTGGGAGTTGCTGGTCTTCTATCGGGCGCGTCCCCAGGTGGCGGATAGGGGAAAGTCTATCAGATATGGGGGACACCGGTTTATCCGGCGCGGACCAAAACCAGCAGGGCGGGGAGTCGCTCTCCCTGTTCCTCTGCTCAGCAGAGGAAGTGGGAGATGCGATTGAGTGCGGCGGGCTTGCCCAGTATCACAACTGGCAGGTGCGGGCTTCGGCCACCGTCGGACAATCCGTAAGCCCACACATGTGGGAACGGAGGCCTTCGGGCCACGAGGAAGAAAACCTCTTTAAAATAATTACCCTAATCCCAAGGTGTCCCGTGCCGATGGGATGAATGGCTGGAAGGATTTCAGTCCCAAGTGGGAAGGGGGACCGTCCCCCTTTCAGAAAAGGCGATAGAATTTTCGATAAAATCATCCATGAAGGCGCATTGTAAAAATACACTACCCCAGGAGGGTACCGGCCTAGCCGGAGAATCCCTCCCCGAGCATAGCTCGGGCAGCCCCTCGTATTCTGGGGAGGGCAACAACCGCCAACAAAATATAGGAGACAGTGACAGTGGGGAGAGCGTTAATTCTTTTCTCTCTGTCACATCGCAAATGTCGATAGCTTCGGACCTTTCCCGAAAAAGGAAAGGGGGAAAAGTTAAGCCTGCAGGAGTGGAAAAACGCGGGAAGAAAAAGTCGGGTTTATCTGTTGAAGATGGGGTGTTCGGTCCCCCAAAAACCACGACAGCTGTAACCCGTTCCATGCGGTCCCTCCCTAAACCGGAGGACCTGGCAAGCGATATGGGGGACTTGCCAACAGCAGAGCTGGCCAATCGCGTTAGCGAGCAGCTGGCTGAGGTAGAAAAGGTTGCAAGTACGTCCGGCAACCTTAAAGGAAACTACGTACGCAGCCTTCGGGTCGCCGCTCGCACCTTGTGGGCGGCAACATCAGAATTGGAGAAGAGGACGGTCGCCTCGGTCAATGTGGAGAGGTTGGAGCGGGAGAACGCAGAGCTGCGTCTTCAACTCAATAATCTCTCGACGCGGGTGGACGAGCTGTCTAAGGAGAAGTCTCGCCTGCAGACGGAGGGAACGGAGTCCTCCCCCGTTGCAAACGGAGGACGCAGGGAAGACCATGTCACCCTAGAGCAGATCGGCTCACTTATTGAGGCTAAGTTGAGCCTATTTAGGTCGGAACTGTTCCCTGACAGGGCCCTCAGGCCCCCTTTGAGAGGTGCGGCTTTGGCTGCGACGGAAACTACTGCTCAGGTAGGAATTCCAAAGCAGCCAAAACAGAAGTCTAGTCGGCCGGTCAAGCCGGGGCTATCTGTGGCTCCCCTCAGCCAATCCGCAACGCAGCCGGCCCCGACTCCACGGGTAGAGAGCGAGTCATATGCAGCTGTGACTCGCAAAAGGGCAAAACCTGCGACTGCAAAGAAGCAGGTCACACTAGCCCAAAAGCCGGCCAAGAGAGTAGTGAGACCGCCTCGGGCCCCAGCATCCGCAGCCATCGCCGTGACGGTACCGGAGGGGTCCTCCAACACTTATGCTGAAGTGATGGCCGCTGCAAAGAGCCGCATTAAGCTGGCCGAATTTGGCATCGAAACGGTCAAGCAAAAGCGGGCCATCACGGGAGGCTTGGTGTTGGAGATATCTGGCACAGAGTGCTCCGCAAAGGCGGATATCTTGGCCTGTCGAATGCGGGAAGTACTGGCCGAGATGGACGTTCGTGTGTCCCGGCCGGTGAAGATGGGTGAGGTGCGTGTGAGGGGGTTGGATGATGCGATCACCCCACCAGAGGTGGCAGCTGCCGTGGCTGAGGCCGGGAACTGTCCCGAAGCGGACGTGAAGGTGGGAGAAATCCGCCGCTCGGCCTCCACTCTCGGATCTGTGTGGGTGAGATGCCCCGCCACGGCGATCCAGAAGATGGTGGCAACAAAGCATCTTCGGATTGGTTGGGTAGCAGCATCTGTGGAAGTTCTAGAGGCTAGGCCCCTACAGTGCTTCCGCTGCCTTGAATTGGGACACGTTCGGCTCAAATGTCCCAATAAAGAGGACAGAAGTGGCCTCTGCTACGCTTGCGGCGAGCCAGGTCACAAGGCGAGGCAGTGCACCGCGAAGGTGCTTAAGTGCCCCTTGTGCTCGGATCTCGGACGCCCAGATAATCACAGGCTGGGATCAAAATTGTGTGCCCCAAAGAGCGGAAGGACGAAGCAGGGTTCTTCTCCCGCTCCTGGCTCAGCAGCGGCTGAAGTAGAAGTGGCTTCGGGCACCCAGCCGCCACCAAGGGAGAAAATGGACACATCATCGGCCTTGTCCTAAAAGTCCTTCAGGGTAATTTGAACCACTGCCGCGGTGCGCAGGACCTGCTACTGCAAACCATCGCGGAGTGCTCGATTGCACTGGCGGTAATTTCGGAACCCTACAGCGTTCCAAAAGACCCCCGCTGGATGTGTGACGGAGCCGGCTCAGTCGCCGTGTTCTGGAGAGGCAGGGATGGAGACCCTCCCTGCAGAATCTTGGTCAGGGGGCAAGGCTTCGTTGTGGTTGAGTGGGGTCAGATGGTGGTGGTTGGGTGCTACGTCTCTCCCAATATCTCCCTCGCAGACTACGAGATATTTATTGACGGGTTGATGGTCTGCATTCGCGGATACCTCACTCGTCCGATGCTTATCTTGGGGGACTTCAACGCTCACTCTAGAGCGTGGGGGAACCCCTGGGACGATGCTAAGGGAGAGACATTGCTGGAATGGGCCGCGGGACTTGACATCCGTCTGCTTAACCAGGGGACGGTGCCCACCTGCGTGCGTTGGCAGGGGGAGTCGATTGTCGACTTGTCATGGGCGACGTCCACAGCTGAGCACATGGTGTCAAGATGGAGAGTTGCGGAAGAGATAGTCACTCTCTCCGACCATCGCCACATAATTGTCGAGGTGGCAGTCCGAATTCCCGCTCCAGGTCTTGGTAGCCGCACTCCTCCGAGGAGGTGGTCCCTAAGGCAAATGGACCGAGATAAACTTAAAGCTGCCGCTGCTGTAGCAGCCTGGCCGGAAACTTCTGGTGACGCATCCGACCTTAACCCTGAGCAAGAGGCGGTCTGGTTTCGGGACTCAATGACGATGGTTTGCGATGCTGCCATGCCCCGGGCCAGACCGGTGCAGAAGAGGTCGATGCACTGGTGGTCGGCCGAGATTGCAGAATTGCGTGTTATCTGCCTGCGGTGCCGACGCCAGTGCCTCAGAACCAGAAGAAGACGGCTTTCCACGGCAGAGGAAAAAGCTTATGCCTACGAGGAGTATCGGACTGCCACAAAGCATCTCCAGATCGCCATAACTGAGGCTAAGGCCCAAGCTTGGAATGAGCTGTTGCGAGATCTGGACAGGGATCCATGGGGTCGACCTTACAAGATGGTCATGGGGAAGCTGCGACCCTGGGTTCCGCCTTTAACGGAAACCCTGGAACCGAATCTGGTGGACACAGTGGTCAACACCCTCTTCCCCAGAACCCAGGATGACCCTGTGCCCTTGACCTCAATAGACTTGCCCATTTGGTCCGACGACCTAGCCGTGTCGGGACCGGAGTTGACCTGCGCCGTCAGACGCCTAGCAGCGCGCAACACCGCTCCTGGCCCGGATGGCATCCCGGGTCGGGCATGGGTGCTCGCCATGGTGGAGCTAGGAGACAGACTAAGGCGGTTGTTTACCAGCTGTCTCCGCTGCGGCCATTTCCCGTGTGCCTGGAAAGAGGCGAGGCTAGTGCTGCTGGCGAAAGAGGGCAGAGCTCCGGACTCTCCATCCGGGTATCGACCCGTATGCCTTTTGGATGAAGTGGGCAAACTATTCGAAAGAATAATTGCCTACCGCCTAAATTCGCACCTGGCGAGAGAAGGCCCCGACCTGTCTGACAGTCAGTTCGGCTTTCGACAGGGCCGATCTACGATGGACGCGATTTTGCGTGTCCGACAATTGTCGGACCGGGTGGTGTCTCGGGGCGGGGTGGTGTTGGCGGTCAGCTTGGACATTGTGAACGCCTTCAACTCCCTGCCCTGGAGTGCCATTAGGGGGGCGCTGATTCGCCACAATGTCCCTCCTTATCTGCAGCAAGTCGTCGGGGCCTACTTGAGCGATAGGCGAATTAGGTATACGGGTCGGTACGGGTCAGTACACAGCAGGGAGGTAAACTGCGGTGTTCCCCAGGGGTCAGTGTTGGGTCCCCTGCTGTGGAACATCGCATACAATGCGGTGCTGTGCGTTGTTCTCCCCGAGGGTGTCTCGGTCGTCTGCTACGCGGACGACACCCTCGTTCTTACCGAGGGGGACACCTTCGGGGATACCGTCCGAAGCGCCGAACATGGGGTGGCCTGTATCGTGGACAAAATCCACGAACTTGGGCTACGAGTGGCACCCCAGAAGACCGAGGCTATATGGTTCCACAAGCTTCCCCGAAGCAAGGAACCTCCTAGCCTTTCGGTTCGTGTCGGCACAACCCAGGTCCAGATTGGAAGGAACATGAAGTACCTCGGCCTCATCCTCGACAGCCGTTGGGGGTTTGAGGAGCACTTCAACCGCCAGGTCCTCCGGATTCAGAAGGTAGCCGGTGCACTTCACCGACTGCTGCCTAATCTCGGGGGGCCCAGGGAAGAAGTCCGTCGTCTGTACGCGATGGTGGTGCGATCCATTGCCCTCTACGGAGCTCCTGTATGGTCTGCGAGACTGAGGATCCGGCGCTGCAGAACTATGTTCTATAGCGTGCAGCGCAAGATGGCAATGCGGATCGCCCGCGGATATCGCACGATATCGTTTCAGGCGGCGACGCTCCTTGCACGTTTCCCACCGCTGGACATCCTGGCAGACATGGATGAGAGGGTGTTTGCCTTGACCCGTGGAGGAAACGCGCCCCCGGAGGCGCCAGAGAGGGTGAGGCAGCGGGAACACCGTGCCGCGCTGGAGAGTTGGCATGAAAGGCTACAGGAGCCGCAAAGTGCCCGCCAGCGCGTGGTGGGGGCTATACTGCCCAACTTCTGGACGTGGGTACAGCGAGGCTTTGGACGGGTCACGTACCGGATGACGCAGGTTCTCACTGGGCATGGCTGCTTCGGTGAGTACCTGTGTCGAATCGGACGTGAAGAGACGGCCCAGTGTCACCATTGCGATGGTGACCTGGACTCGGCGCAGCACACGCTCGCGGAGTGCCCTGCCTGGGACTCCGAGCGGCAGAGCCTGGTAAGTCAGGTTGGGCAGGACCTCTCCCCTCCGGTATTAGTTCGTTCTATGCTGCGAGGGGAGAGCTATTGGGAAGCCGTTACCAGGTTCTGCGAAAGCGTAATGGTGCGGAAGGAGGAGGCGGAGCGGGAGAGGGAGAGAGCCGATCTCGCTCGAAGGCGGAGGCGTCGAGGCGGAAGGGCTAACCGCCTCGATAGGGCCCAGTAGTCCGGGCATAGAATAAGACTACGGTATCCCCTGCCTGTCGTAAAAGGCGACTAAAAGGGGATCCCGGGCTGTGGATGCGCGGGGCGGGGGCCCTGCGTAACCATTCAACAGCCCCGGGAGGAGGGCAGCACGCTGTGGTCACGTGCTGCCTTGGCACCGTGAGGGTGCAAGGGGGAAGCAATGTTAAGCTTCCCCGAGGTGGGCCGCAGGCGCGGCGTTGCGTCAGGGGGGCACCGGTGCGTTCCACTGGAGATCCCGGAGTCCCCTCATTGGCGTGGAGGATGGCCACCATGGGGTTTTAGCCGGTAGGAGTCCGGCATAACCGTTCGCGCTCCCCCGAGCCGGAAGGTATCCATGATGGATTTCCCCATGTAAAAAAAAAAAAAAAAAAAAGGTTAGGTTAGGTTAGGTTAGGTTAGGTTAGGTTAGGTTAGGTTAGGTTAGGTTAGGTTAGGTTAGGTTAGGTTAGGTTAGGTTAGGTTAGGTTAGGTTAGGTTAGGTTAGGTTAGGTTAGGTTAGGTTAGGTTAGGTTTTTTTTTTTTTTTTTTTTTTAAATCATTCAGCTTTCTGAATTGGCATAAGGCCCACGAATATTAATTTTCGTGCATTTGTCATCTAAGACTATTTTTGTTAAGTGACCCATAAGGTGGGCATAAAATAATAATTAAAGTGTTTATTGTATAAATATTGTGTAAAGGTAAAAATGAAAAGTAAAAATCAAAATAAAAATTAAAAATTAAAATGGGAAATGAATGTTTTTCAGACTAAATTCTATTTTTTAGGAGTGACCCGTTTATATTTGGGTGGTTGGGAGGGTCTTCCGTTGGTTAATTTAAATTATACTTAATCTACTGCATGCATATATCTCTCTTTTTTTTTTTTTTTTTTAGAGACTATAAGTTGATTGTTTCCTCATTTTTTTTTTTTTCATGTTTTTATTTTAATTTTTCTGTCTTCTTTTTGTTTTGGTTTTTTTTTTTTTTTTCTTTTTTTTTTTTCTTTTTCTTAATCTAGTATACACGTTTTTAACCTATTTACATTTCTGGGTATTCTATAGTTATTTAGTGAACGGAAGAACCTCCCCTTATACAATTTGTTTATATAAAGCTTAAATATCCATTACAAGTCTAACAACCTATTTTATGTAATTTCATTACTAATGTATTAACACATTGAAATACTAAATTCACTCATTCAGTATAGATTCTTATATTATCCTATAGTTATATTAATTGAATGAAACCTAGTTATTTATTAAATCATTTAACATATATGGTAATTTTATGTAATTAAAATATCATCACAAATTCGTCAGGTAAAATTAAAATTAAAAGAGCCGAGATATTAAAAACATTAAAAGCATTGGTAACATTGGGACTAAAACACAATAACACAATAAGAGAAAGACATCCCAGTCGTTTCATCACTTGTTTCGCTTTGCCGCGCGTCCTATCACCCTTTCCAGAAACATTAGGAGAGCCTCCCTCTGGGCACTGTCTTCCATTATTGTTGGCAGGTTGTCCTTACAATAAATCGAGTCCAATTGCATTTCGAGTTCTGCCCTCCACAAGCCGAATCTGGGGCAATCGAACATTATGTGCCATATTGTCTCCTCTATCTCAGGATCACATACGCAAGAGGGGCTGTCCTTGATCTTGAAACGGTGCAAGTACGATGCGAGCCCTCCATGCCCCGTGAGGGCCTGTACATGGGAGGGGCCAAGTTTGGCCTTCCTTAAGATTTTGTGCGCAGTGGCAATATCCGGAAGGAAGGCCCTCGTAACCGCTCCCGTACTGGAGGACCCGTACCGCTCCTGCCACCTCTGGACAGTCTCCACTGGTGAGGTGAGGTTAGGTTAGGTTAGGTTAGGTTAGGTTAGGTTAGGTTCATCGGCATTCCTCGGCCTCATCCTCGACAGCCGTTGGGGGTTTGAGGAGCATTTCAACCGCCAGGTCCTCCGGATTCAGAGGGTAGCCGGTGCACTTCACCGACTGCTGCCTAATCTCGGGGGGCTCAGGGAAGAAGTCCGTCGTCTGTACGCGATGGTGGTGCGATCCATTACCCTCTACGGAGCTCCTGTATGGTCTGCAAGACTGAGGATCCGGCGCTGCAGAACTATGTTCTATAGCGTGCAGCGCAAGATGGCAATGCGGATCGCCCGCGGATATCGCACGATATCGTTTCAGGCGGCGACGCTCCTTGCACGTTTCCCACCGCTGGACATCCTGGCAGACATGGATGAGAGGGTGTTTGCCTTGACCCGTGGAGGAAACGCGCCCCCGGAGGCGCCAGAGAGGGTGAGGCAGCGGGAACACCGTGCCGCGCTGGAGAGTTGGCATGAAAGGCTACAGGAGCCGCAAAATGCCCGCCAGCGCGTGGTGGGGGCTATACTGCCCAACTTCTGGACGTGGGTACAGCGAGGCTTTGGACGGGTCACGTACCGGATGACGCAGGTTCTCACTGGGCATGGCTGCTTCGGTGAGTACCTGTGTCGAATTGGACGTGAAGAGACGGCCCAGTGTCACCATTGCGATGGTGACCTGGACTCGGCGCAGCACACGCTCGCGGAGTGCCCTGCCTGGGACTCCGAGCGGCAGAGCCTGGTAAGTCAGGTTGGGCAGGACCTCTCCCCTCCGGTATTAGTTCGTTCTATGCTGCGAGGGGAGAGCTATTGGGAAGCCGTTACCAGGTTCTGCGAAAGCGTAATGGTGCGGAAGGAGGAGGCGGAGCGGGAGAGGGAGAGAGCCGATCCCGCTCGAAGGCGGAGGCGTCGAGGCGGAAGGGGTAACCGCCTCGACAGGGCCCAGTAGTCCGGGCATAGAATAAGACTACGGTATCCCCTGCCTGTCGTAAAAGGCGACTAAAAGGGGATCCCGGGCTGTGGATGCGCGGGGCGGGGGCCCTGCGTAACCATTCAACAGCCCCGGGAGGAGGGCAGCACGCTGTGGTCTCGTGCTGCCTTGCCACCGTGAGGGTGCAAGGGGGAAGCAATGTTAAGCTTCCCCGAGGTGGGCCGCAGGCGCGGCGTTGCGTCAGGGGGGCACCGGTGCGTTCCACTGGAGATCCCGGAGTCCCCTCATTGGCGTGGAGGATGGCCACCATGGGGTTTTAGCCGGTAGGAGTCCGGCATAACCGTTCGCACTCCCCCGAGCCGGAAGGTATCCATGATGGATTTCCCCATGTAAAAAAAAAAAAAAAAAAAAAAAATAAGGTTAGGTTAGGTTAGGTAAGGTTAGGTTAGGTTAGGTTAGGTTAGGTTAGGTTTTTTTTTTTTTTTTTTTTTTTTTTTAAAATTAATCAACTTTCTGATTTCTTACTTACTCCGCGAATACGAGTGTTCGCGGCCTTTTTATCTTATTTTCAAATTATGAAGTGACCCTGTTTTTTTGTAGGGTTTGTGGGTGAGGGTCCTCCGTCCTATATACACTTGTTGATATTAGTTTTGCTTAATCTAGGCGATGTTAGTTTGATTAAATAGAAATTAAATTACGTGTATATTTAATGGATATCTGGTTATTTTTTATCTGTTCTTATTTTTTTCTCTTTTTTTTTTTCCATGTATTGCTATTGTTATTTTTTTTTTTTCCATTTTCTCTCTTCCTTTTTTTTTTTTTTTTTGTCTTATTTCTAAACATCTTATTTAAACAATATTATAATATAATAATACAGTTATATTTGTTTATATAATTGGACGGAGGAGCTCCCCACGATGCATGCGTAGTAATATAATGTAACATAATTAAAATTACCAAAGAAATCGAATTATTCGTAATTAAAACAGAATGAATTTTCTTTTACTTTACAGTTATTATGATTAGTGACAAAAGAATATACAAACAGTTTTTTTTTTTTTAACAATTAGAGTGTAAACATAAATAGAACAGAGCGGTCAAATTTTAACGTCGTATACAATTAAAATGCTTCAATCTTACTTAAACTTAAACATCGGAAAAAAACTGTATAAATAAAATCAGTCAAAATTCAATCAAATAAAATAAAATAATTCAATAAATCAAAGTAAAACAAAACAATAACTAAACGATTATTAATACTAACAGGTCGTGTGGTGAATTAAAGCTGTTCCTAATTAAGGCTATAATGTAAGCGTCATCAAAGTCAGTTAATATAAAATCAAATAATCCAATAATTTCCAAATAAAAATAACAATGATGATAATTTAATTTATATAAATAATTTGGCATAAAGTAAAAAATAAAAATAAAATGAAAATGTTCTAGGCGTGTGTAATTTATTTTGGCCGTTTTCTACTTGTTCCTCCTTGCCGCACATCTTATAATTTTGTCAAGGAAAATTAGGAGAGCCGGTCGTTGATCTCCGTCAGACATGATAGCTGGCAGGTTAGTTTTGTTGAACTGTAAGTCCAGTTCAACCTCCAAGTTTGTCCTCCATAATCCGAATCTAGGGCAGTCGAACATTATGTGCCATATTGTCTCCTCTCTCTCGGGATCGCATACGCAAGATGGGCTGTCTTTGATCTTAAAGCGGTGGAGGTACGATGCAAGCCCTCCATGCCCGGTAAGAGCTTGTACGAGTGTGGGGGTTAATTTGGTCTTCCTCAGGACTTTATGCGCTGTGGCTACGTCAGGTAGAAAGACCTTTGTAACCCCTCCCGTACTGGAAGCCCTGTATCGCTCCTGCCACCGCTGGACAGTATCCTCGCGTATGGTCCTTTTTAAGTAGGAGAGAGGGACGGCATCATAGTCGGCTGCCGTCTTTTTGTGGAGGGCTGCATCTTTAGCGAGTTCGTCTGCGCGTTCGTTCCCAGTCGTTCCGGCGTGCGCCCTTAGCCAGAAGAACCTCACGTCACGGCCCCCCTCACGGATTTGATGCAGGCTCTGCTCCACGCCATGAGCCAAGGGATGCACAAGCGCTCGGCTTTTGAGCAGGTCCAGCGATGATCTAGAGTCACTTAAGATGTTGACCAGTGACTCTTTGCTGTTTTTGATCTGCTCCATGGCTCTGAACAGAGCGTACATCTCCGATTGGAAGACCGTGCAATAAGGTTCCAGGCGAAACTTCGAGTGCTTGGTTTCCCTACCTTCCGACCACCAAGACAGGGCTGCACCCACCTTCCCCTGTATCTTACTACCGTCAGTATAGATACAAGGGCCGGTAATCTGGTGAGCCCTCACGGTTTCGGGTTCTAGGTCATCCAAGCACTCGAAGCCTATGGGCTGTTTTAGTGCCGGATGCGGGAATTTCTGGTATGGAACGCGCAGTTCGACTGGTCTATCGGGTGGGATTTGCTCAATTGTTTCTCCTCGCTTTGCCCTGTACAGACCAGCGGCCTCACGGACTCTGAGGTCAAGGGGGAGCACATCTGCCAAGACGAGTGCCGACGATAGAGAAACTGTGCGGTACGCCTTACACATCTTTTGTGCGAATCCCCGCTGCAGAGAGTCTAGCTGGTTTTTGATCATCAGCTTCTCCGCAGCCGGGGCCCACACACTTGCTGCGTACAGCACTATGGGCTCTATCACCGACACATATATGGTCCTGATCACCTCCGGATTGAGACCCCAGCTCACCCTGGCCGCGCATGCCAGCTGCTTGTAGATGTCAGTGACTTTTCTACAAACAGCCGATACATGCGCATTGAAGGTGAGCTTGTGGTCGATTTCAACACCCAGCAGACGGATTTGCTGCACGAGCGGGAGTGCTACTCCGTCCATGCTGATGACTGGGTCGTCAAATTTTAGCTTTCGCGTCAACACCATAGCATGGGTTTTATGTGACGCGAATTTTAGCTTATTTTTGAGTCCCCAGTCCAGCACTTTACGGAGGGCCGCATTGGCTCTCGCCTGCAGGGGGGGTGTTGTTGAATCGGAGAAAACCAGGACCACATCGTCGGCAAAAGCCTGGCAGTGTACCCCTTCCTGCTCTAGGTCTTCGAGCAGGGAGTTGAGAATGAGGTTCCAGAAAGAGGGTCCGGCTATTGAGCCTTGGATACATCCCTTACTGGTACCCTTTTCCCAACTTTCCCTTGCGTAGTTGACCTTTACCGTCCGTTGTTCAAGGTAGGAGGCCACAAGTCCGTAGATATTCGCAGGGCATTTATGAGCGAGGAGTTGGGTCTTCAAAGCCGGCCACCAAGCATTATCGAAGGCTCCCTCTATGTCCAGTGATACCATGACAACGATCTTTTTGTGCTCCATTTCGGAGCGGACATGACTCACAAGGTCATAGAGGGAGTCCTCGGTGCTTTTTTGTGGCATAAATCCGTATTGCCTTTGGCACAGCGAAGGTAGAATATGCCATCCTAACCGGGATACCAGAAGCTTTTCCACAATTTTGCCCATAACAGGTAGGAGTCCTATAGGCCTATGCGCTTTCGGGGTGGTGTAGTCCTCCCTTCCGGACTTGCGGAGTATACATACGTGAGCGAGCTTCCACTTCACCGGAAAGTGTCCAATCGCCAAACATTTGTTTGCAATTTCAAGGAACACCTCCGGATCGCAGCGAATGGCTCGCTCACATATGTCCGCTGTCCACCCATCCGGCCCCGGGGCCTTCTTCGGGTTAAGGTTACCCAAAACCGAGTCGAGCTCCGCCACCGTGAAGGGCGGATCGTTGGGCTTAAGTTTGTCCAGGAGTTGTTGGACTGGCACCTCCGAGTTTCTGCGTAATTGGCGCTGAGTGGGAGTTTCATCGTCCACAGAGTCATCAGGAAAGAACGCAAGAGCCAGAAGCTTGGCGGACTCTTCCGGACTAAGGGTGTTCCCTGCCGAGTTCACCAGAAGTTGGTCCTCATGTCTCTTTGCTGTTCTCCTGATGACTCTATACACTCCATCCCACAGACTTTCCCTATCCTGTTTTGTGCAAAACTGCTTCCAGCTGGCGGTTTGCGCATCTTGCGCCGCCTCTTGATATAGCTGTTTTGCCTCTAGATATTGGTCAACAACGTGTTGCCTTCTAACCGCCCTGGCGTTTCTAATCCGCCGTCTCTTGGTGTTAGCGTCTCGTTTGAGACGCTCCAGAGCCGGGGTCCACCAGGGTAATGGTTTTCCTCCCTTTGGGACTCCCATCTTCGGTATTGTCTCTTCACAAGCGTGAGAGACAACCGAAAGATAGGAGTCAAGGATGGACTCCAGATCCTCAGGCCTAGTAACAGTTCCCACCCTCGAGGCAGTCAAGTTGCTCTCTTTCAGGCCGGAGCTGACGGAGCGACCGAAAGCTGACCAATCAGCCTTCGCTATGTTGTACACACGTGTGTTCTGGGGTTTCAAGGGTTGAAGTTCCCTTTCCAAACACACGTGGTAAAGAATTGCGTTGTGGTCTGATGTGATCAGCTCCCTGTCCACCCTCCATCCGTCCACTCTGCCCAAGAGCTCGAGGCCGCAGGCCGTCACGTCTACTCGACTAGTGCACAAGCGGCCTCCTCTGTATACCTCAAAGGTGGGGGTATTGCCTGTGTTCAGGATCTGGAAGTCAATTTCCTCTAGGAAGGATCTGTAGGCTGAGCCCCGGTGGTCTTCGGAATCACTTCCCCACCAAGGACTCCACGCGTTGACATCCCCTGCCAGGATGACATTTTTAGTCTGTAACTTAGAGCAGATATGTCCGATTCTGCGAAGGTATGGCTCCAAGTCTTCGTCCCCTTCCAGGTAAACGGACAGCACGGCCAATTTAAGCGCCCCTGCCTTCAGTAGTACCGCGGCAATGTTCTCGGTGACGAGTTGGGGATCATGGATTACCTCCAGTTCCCCACCGAACACCACCACCGCGGCCTTCACTGGTTTTTGGCGAGCTGACGTCATTTGGATAACTCTTGTGCCCGGGTACTGTTTTAGTTCGCCCTTGGTTCCGACGTACGGTTCCTGCACCAGGGCGACAGATACCCGGTTGGTGTGCGCTTTGCACAAGAGCTCCTGAGTTGCCAGCTTGGCGCGCTGTAAATTGACCTGGATGATACGTAATTTGCTGTCCGTTGTCTTGCCTAGAGAGGGGGTGTCTCTGCCGTTCACCGCGGTGCCCTTAGCAGTACGCAACACGAGACCTTGCAATGGAGTCCCACTTACGCCTGATCTGGCATTCGCTACTGAAGGCATTGTGTGCCAGATCGGCTTCGTGGAGCTTAGCCTTTCGACAGTTCACGCAGTCAGCTGTTTTAGTCTTTTGCGGACAGTCCACATAGGTGTGAGACCCGCCGCAGTGACTGCACGTGATGCCTTTTTCTTTACACACTCGTTTCGAGTGTCCATACTCCAGGCATCCCGTGCACTGCACTAGCGGTGAGTGGTCCTCAATTGGACGTCTCTGTAATCCTATGTAGACTGTTCCCGCTTCCGTGAACCGCCTCCAGAGAGTTGGAGATAGCTCCACTATTACGTGGCACTCCATGGGTTAGGTTAGGTTAGGTTAGGTTAGGTTAGGTTAGGTTAGGTTAGGTTAGGTTAGGTTAGGTTCGGTTAGGTTAGGTTAGGTTAGGTTAGGTTAGGTTAGGTTAGGTTAGGTTAGGTTAGGTTAGGTTTTTTTTTTTAGTATTTCCTCCGAGGGTTAGCCGCCCTCAAAGGGAGTTTATTGATGGGGTTTACAATAATAATCTATGTAGTAAAAACTGCACAAGTCTTAGTTTAACAGAAATTAGTTTCGTACTAGGGTGTATTATACAATACTGCAACAAATGCAACCACATGCATGCAAGCCAAAGAGAAAGTAATTACAATTCAGTTAAATTCGTACAGTTGCAGCTGCAGCAGTCAAGCTTATGTAACCACTTATCTATTAATATCAATTGCACTTCAATTAAACTAATAAGGGAACATCTTCAACAATCAACTAGAGATATACCCATTGAAAGGTTTATATGTAGCATTTTAATAATGTTGCGTTTGCAACAACATTTAAACACTCATAAAGTTGCATTGCAACAGTTAAATTTTTGCAACTATCTGTTTATCGATACTTTTCTACTGTACTTTATTTAAAGTCATGGGGACACATTTGCAACAGTCTTATTAATGCATCAGATATACGAGCATACCTATCGATAAGTTTATATCTAGCATTTTAAGGATGTTGCGTTTGCAACAACATTGAGCATTGCACAAACACATATGGTTGCATTTGCAACCGTAACTGCTTATCCATATTTGTCTATAACACTTTGATTGAGTTCATAAGGTAACATTTGCACAGTCGAATTGGTGCTTCAGAGCTAGACCTATCAATAAGATGATATTTTAAAACTGTTTCGTTTGCAACAACATTCAGTACATTTATAAAGTTACATTTGCAACAGTTAAATTTTTGCAACTACCTGTTTATCGATACTTTTCTACTGCACTTTATTTAAAGTCATGAGGACACATTTGCAACAGTCTAATTAATGCATCAGATATACGAGCATACCTATCGATAAGTTTATATCTAGCATTTTAAGGATGTTGCGTTTGCAACAACATTGAACATTGCACAGACACAAATGGTTGCATTTGCAACCGTAACTGCTTATCCATATTTGTCTATAAAACTTTGATTGAGTTCATAAGGTAACATTTGCGCAGTCGAATTGGTGCTCCAGAGCTAGACCTATCAATAAGATGATATTTTAAAACTGTTTCGTTTGCAACAACATTAAGTACATTTATAAAGTTACATTTGCAACAGTAAATCTTGTGCAACTACCTGCCTATACAAACTCATGAAGTTGCATTTACAACAGTAACTACTTATACATACATATCTAAAAAGCACTTTAACTAATATCATAAGGTTACATTTGCAACAGTTAAATTAATGCACTAGAGACACGCCTATTGATAAGATTGTATTTTGCATTTTAAGAATGTTGCATTTGCAACAAAATTAAACATTAACAAACTAATAAAGTTGCATTTGCAACAATTAAAACTTATACACTACTTTACTTATCTATTGCACTATCTTGCATTTTAGGAATGTTGCATTTATACAACATTTAAACATTAACAAAGAAGAATGTTGTTGCATTCGTGATTTCGTCGCTATCAGGTAACAAGGTAGTGCAACAATACACAGAATAGGTTGCGAGCTGCAATGCACCAAAGGTTAAGAAGGAAGTGATCGGTAGGGACTTGTACAGGTTTATTACTACAGAACAAGGGGAGGTGGATGTAAAATATGATGGATTATTTCCTGCAAATGGATACAGGATAATTGTTGGGTTAGAAATGAAGGACTAGGTGCCGTTGATGGTTTTTAGACGTTTTACAATGTGGTTTACTAAATTCATGAAGGTAGTTTTGGTTTCTTCCTTTTGAGTGATATCTTTTATTCGGAATGGGTGAATTCTTAAATTATCGGCGATAGCAATATGTCTTTCTCTGATATTATAGAAGATGGGGCTAATTTCAATAACATGTTTGACGGTTTGGGAGGAAGTATTGTCGCATGGGCATTGATCAGAATTAGTGATATGAAAGCGTGTTAGGTATTGTTTATGATAGCCATGTCCTGTGAGGATCTGGGTGAGGGCAAAGTCCGGAAGAAAGTGCTTTCTGAATTCTTTAATGTCCTCGAGGGTGGGAAACCAATGATTTATTTGTTTCCCGGCTGTTTCCTCCAAGTACATTAGATTAGATTTGGTTAGAGTGTTTGTGCGAATGGCATGCTTTGCGAAAGAAAGTGGGAATTTATTAACTTCAGTGGGTATTTTTGCAAGGGCAGCGCTTTTGGCAGCTGCGTCCGCAGCTTCATTGCCAATAATTCCGGTATGCGCTTTAACCCAGATAAAGCTGATTTGACGATTAGAGCACAGATAAAGTAATTCATGAATTTTAACAACGGTAGGGTCAGGATTACTACGTTCCTGAATGGCAAGAAGAGATGATCGGCTGTCGGTACAGAAAATGGCTCGTTCGTGTTCATAGCTATGCTCTTGTAGCCATTTGAGGCCAGTTTCGATTGCCGTGAGTTCAGATATAAACACAGAACATGTGCGTGACAGTTTCCTCTTTTTTATTATTGTTCTGTCTGGAAGATAAATTACCGTGGCTGCCCCAACCTCGCCAGTTTCAAGCTTACTTCCATCCGTAAAAATTTTTATTGATATATCTTTTGTGAGTTCGTCGGTTTCTTCTTGAGTGTGCGCTTCTTGAAATAAGATTGTCTGGCGTAGAGCCGGGTGAAGTTGTTGTTTCGTTCGTACTTTTCGGCGTAATGTAATATCTTCGGGGAGGTCAGGCATGGTGCCTGTTTCTTTAACCCTAGATATTTCCCAAACTTCTTGGACGACTAGGTGGAGTGGTATGAATTGTGCGAGAGCGATTGAAGCCGCGGCCGATATCGTCCGGAAGCCCCGGATGGCTCGGATGGCAAATTTCCTTTGGAAAGACCTGAGGGCTTTACGGACACAGTAAAATTTTAAAGCAGTGCCCCAAATTCCGGCAGCATATGTGATAATAGGCTGAATGACTTGTCTGTAGATAGTCTCTATATTGTGTGAGTGTACCCCCCAGGTAGGTCGAACGAACTGGCATAAGTTTTTAAAAATTTTTGTAGCTTTATTTACAATGTATTTGCAGTGTCCAATGAAGCTGAGGCGATCATCAATCATAACCCCGAGGAGTTTAATTTCTCTGAGAATTGGTACATTCATGTTGTCCATGGTGATTTCGGCGGCTCTTGCTTGTTGTGTAAATCCAATGGCTTGAGTTTTAGTTGGTCCGAATATTAGTTTCACACTTTTGCCCCATAACAGAATCTTTTCAAGTGCAGCATTTGCCTTGGTTTCGATGTCCTCTTTGTTTTGGCCAGAGATGATCAAAAACACGTCATCTGCGTATGCCTGGATGTGTGAGTTCTGTGGAAGCTTTATGTTAAGGAGTTCGTCAAGTATAATGTTCCAGAACACGGGTCCGCAGACAGATCCCTGTATACAACCCTTGCTCATGGTTTTGGTGACGCTGGCATTTCCATATTCTAGAACAACCTCTCTATCCGTGACGTAGTTTTGGATTAGTTTGAAGATGTTTTTGGGACAACCTGTGGAGCGGAGACGATCAAAGAGCGCGGGCCACCAAGCATTGTCAAATGCGGCTTTGATATCAAGAGAGATTCCGATGACTTGTTGTTTTAAGGATTTCATTTCATTTATATGATTGACGGCTGTCTGTAGAGCGTCAGTGGTGGAGGATTGTTCTTTGAAACCAAATTGGTTTTTGTTCCAGGTGCCGAGTGTGTCAGCGGAGTGGGTGATTCTTCTGATGAAGAGTTTCTCCAGTAATTTGCCAAAAATGGGTAGAAGACCAATAGGGCGATAGGCACTGAGGTCACTTGTGTCGGTTTTGTTAGGCTTGGGTATAATTTTGACAAAAGCCTTTTTCCAAGATCTTGGGAAGTGGCCGACTTCGAGACAGCGATTAAATAGGGATGTAACCAATTCCGGTAGGGTTTTAAAAACTTCGAGGCAAATGTCTGCTGAGAGGTTATCAAGTCCTGGGGCTTTATTAGGATTCATGGTGGCAAGAAGTTCGTATACCTCGTCTTCGGTGAACGGTTGGTCGTCAACTGTGTTTGGTAAATTCTTTAGGTTGTTTCGGAGCATAAAATGGTGGTCTTCAGAGTCAGGATAGTCATCTGGATAAAAATGATCGAGTATTACTTTGGCCGTATCCTCACTATTGTTTGTGTAGGTGTTGTTGACTTTGAGTGTGTGAGGAGGTTTGCGAACTGAGGAGTTTTTTATAATACGATTTGTTACTGACCAGACATCTTCCTTGCCCTGAGTGTTGCAGAACTCACGAAAATGGTCGCTAGATGTTTTAGAAAGTTTTTTCGCGTATACAGCCTTAAGATCTTTATGTTCAGCTACCGCGATCATAACGGGTCGGTTCAAGGTTTTTAAGTCGTGCACCCTATGATGAGCCCGTATGCAAGTCTTTTTCATCTCCTCAAGTTCTTCGCTCCACCATAAGCAGTGAGTGTTACTGTTTGCTCGTTTATTAAGTGACTTTTCACATGCGTATTTGATGTCCCCGGTAAAAAGCTCAACAAATTCATCTAGCTGAGGAGCGGTCATGATGGCGATGTTTCGAGCCAATAAGCTTCTAGAAGTTGCACGTTCTTTAAGGTTGTGTTTAAAACGGTCCCACTTAATTTTCTTACAATTGTATTTGAAGGTAGATGTGTTTTTATGTCTGGGTACCGAGCCCGTTAACGTAATCGTAAGCTCAGCGGCATTATGGTCAGATGTGGGGCATGCACTTAAGTTTACCTTCCAGTTACTGATAAGTCTGGTAATGTTATCCGAAGCGAGTGTAATGTCTACGATCGAGGAGCAGTAAGTTCCGTGTCTAACGGCCTCAAAAGTGGGTGTGTTACCAATGTTACAAATGTTCATATTGTTGGAAGCAGCTAGTCCACAGATGTCCTCACCCCGAGTGTCAGTAGTTTTCTCTCCCCATTCAGGGCTTTTCCCGTTCAAATCGCCTCCGAGAATTTGATAAGAACCCGCGGTATTACGAATGAATGTTTCTATTGAAGACAAGGTATTTGAAGGATCTTCTTCTGGTTCAATGTAAGCAGAAGCCAGAAAAATTTTTCTTTGCCCAATATAGGACTGTATAACAGCGAGGTTGGGAGTGGACAATTGGGACATGCCAATGGCGAATTCTGCATTAGTTTTAACGAGAATACATGCTTTAATTACTCTATTGGGGGAGGGGAATTGGAAAATGTTGATGCCTGGAATGTTTCTGACCGTTGTATATCGGCCAATATAGGGTTCAGACAGTAATGCAACAGAATACTTGTGTGACATAAAGTATTTGATAAATTCATGCTGTGCTAAATAGCAACGTTGTACATTACACTGTAAGACATTGATATATTTACAAACCATAGTCCGTCTGTTCATTGATACGCGAAATCATTGCAATAATTCTGGGGCAGTCTTGGCGATTGTCAGCAGTGTGGTTGATGTTGCATTTGTTGCCGGTCTTCTGGATATAGATGTTGCAATTGTAACATTTCTTCTGGCTAGGATCTGTTTTTAGCTCGCAGTCAGCCTGGCTATGTGTTGTAGACGCGCAGAAGGAGCACGGGTAGAATTCAGCAGAGCATTTGTTTTTCATATGGCCAAACTGTAGGCATTTGTGGCACTGAATGAAGCGACTGAAGTCTGCAACGTGAACTCGCTGGTGGTCGATGTTAGCGCGTTCTTGAGAAATAAGTTTCGAGCGAATAGAGGGTTTGACCTCGAGGACAACATTGTATAATTTCGGGTTACGGTTGTTTAGGAGAAAGCAGAGGCGCATGCCTTCTTTTTCGACTGAGTTTTGGGAACTGATGATATCGAGGAGTTCCTCTTTGTCGATTTCCTTATTTATTCCTTTCATTATAACGAGTGGTGAGCGTAATTTTGCTTCTTCTGCTTCGAGGTCCTTGGTCTCGTTCACCTTCTTAATAGTTTCCTCACATTGCTCCTTGTTGTCGAACTCGACACGTACTAGGTTGTTCGAGATGGGTGTTACTTTAGCTGGGGCATAGTTTGAGTTTCGGAAAGATACGTTTTTCTTCCATGTGTCCAGAATTTGTTGGTGCTTCATACCTGGATTTGTGGGTCTGATGATAATTGCTGGTTTGGTTTTTGTCTGGGCAGGTTTCACCGCCTTTTGAACTGCTGCAGCGTAGCTTTGTGAGAAGGATGGAAGGGTTTGTGGGAGTTCACGTTCACGAAGTTTGGCCATTTCTTCACGGACGCTATGGTTAACGATCACTTTAAATTCATTTTTGATGGCATTGGCAAGCTCCAGTTTAAGGCCACCTTTGAGGTGCTGGATAAATTCTTCAGATTTCGAAGCTAAATTCGTCAGGTTATCGATTCTGTTTGCGTGTTCACAGATCAGCTTCTTGCCCTCACTAGTCACGCTTTTGCTAGAACACACCACCTTAACGATGTCTTTTGCACGAGATTGAATTTCCTGAATGATTTGGAAGAACATGTTTTCATTTGGAGGCGTAACAGTTGCGTTTTCGTTCCCATGAGGTTGCGTGAACCTTGTTGCAGGTGGCAAGTCAGATGCCATCGGGTCGCCTGCCATTATTTGTGAAGCAAAGTGCTCGTCAAGCATTCAGAATCGCACAGTAGGTTTCAATAGGGGGGCACATGCTTCAGATTGTCAGTGTTATGTCCGCGACACTCAAAGGGGGCTCGAAGTAACCGAAAATAGCTCCGGTTGCAGTGCGTTGCAGATGCAACAAGGTAAAGAAAAGCGCACGTTGCAAGTTTTCAAGGAAAGGTTGCAGATGCAACCGGGTGAAGAAACCGTTGCGTTTGCAACCGGAGGCAGCTCCTGTTGCAGATGCGACCGTCCGTTATTTAGTATCTTTGTTATAACTTGTCACCTAATCACTATCGCACTGTTGTTGGGGGTCACATGAACAATTGCCACTTATTACAATTCGTCACTATTAAATCCAGAGCTTTACACTCAAGGGGGCTGGAAACGGCCGGAGAAGGCACCGGTTGCAATTGAAACACTACCAGGAAAAGTTGCAGATGCAACCGGGTGAAGAAACCGTTGCGTTTGCAACCGGAGGCGGCTCCTGTTGCAAATGTGCACGTCCGACTGCAACAGAGGGTGGCACGCGACTGGTTAGGTTAGGTTAGGTTAGGTTAGGTTAGGTTAGGTTAGGTTAGGTTAGGTTAGGTTAGGTTAGGTTAGGTTAGGTTAGGTTAGGTGAGGTTAGGTTAGGTTAGGTTAGGTTAGGTTAGGTTAGGTTAGGTTAGGTTAGGTTAGGTTAGGTTAGGTTAGGTTAGGTTAGGTTAGGTTAGGTTAGGTTAGGTTAGGTTAGGTTAGGTTAGGTTAGGTTAGGTTAGGTTAGGTTAGGTTAGGTTAGATTAGGTTAGGTTAGGTTTTTTTTTTTTTTTTTTTTTAAATGAAAGATGTTCTACGGACAAATATAAATCGTCCGTACTTTTTTTTAAGTTAGTTTAATTTATTGAAGTTTCATTAGTACCATTTTTCTTTATCGCTCCTTAAAAACAAATTTAAATTCATCTTTAGTAGGAAGACTCTTATAGTATACATATACTTAATAATTATATATATCTAGTTATACATGGCTTATGGCTATACATGCTGTTTTTTTTTTTTTTGTTTTTTTTTGTCGTTTTGCTTTTTTTTAATTTATTTGCTTTTTTATTTATCCATTATAAAGCTGTGGTTTTTTTTTTTTTTTTTTAGTTTTTTTTATTAATATTTTCTCTTTTTTTTTTTTTTTTTTCTTTTTTTTTAATATAATATTCTTATTTACTACATGCAATGTATAAAAAACAAATATATACTACAAATTTTTCACACAATTAAGATTTAATTATTCATTAATATACATTTAATCTGAGAGACATTTGAAATACAAAAAAAGAAAAAAAATATTAATTTTATTAATGGACGCTAAGCCATCCATGACTCAGACGAGTGAAGTACCGCCTGTGCCACCCCTCAGCATTGCGTCCACAACTGACATGTCCCGGTTTCTCCACGCCATCTTGATGTTATATTCCTTTATGTTACCGGTCTCGGCTACCAGGGCGTTCATTATTAGGCGTACTATCGCGTCATTCTCGCGGCGAGCTGTGTAGTATACACAGCTGCCGGTATGCCTGGACACCGCCACGACCGCGTGATGGACACTGCTGTGCAGCTGCTGGTTGACTTTAGCAGTTCTGATTATCACCACTCTCTCCCACGTAAGTCCCTGAGCTTCATGGATTGTGTGGAGACGCGATCCTTGTTGCTTCCCGTAACCCAGGCTTTTGAGGAGTTCCTTTTCAGCCTGGGTGTGAACAAGGTAGAGCGTGTTGGGCTCGCTTTTAAGGAGTCGCGTCTCTTCGTATGTTTCCAGTGTCAGGGACCGTGTTTGAGCCTTGGACGAGTATATGCCACTGTAGATCTCCCTTAGGGCATATGCAACGTCCATGGGGTTTCGATGTGTGCACAGCAGTTGTTTTGTTATTCCACCAAACGAGCTGGGACTTTGGTACCTCATCGGGAAAAGGTTTTCTCGGTCGATGAAAGGGACCTGGTTCTGATCGCCAAGGAGGAGAATCTTGCTGACTCCGCTTATTCTGGATGCTAAGACAATGGCTCCAAAATGGCTCATGAGTGCTTCGTCGATTATCAACCGACCGTAGCTCTCGCCCTCGCCTACGCCGTTTACCTGCAGTGAGGCCATTGTGCGCACTTTGAATTTTGCGTTTCTGCCGAGCTTGTTCTCCAGCTTGCTGCGGAGGTCTCTAGCTCCCTCTAGCGTGGGTGTCGTCACCAAATCCCCTTCAGCATTGAAGTTGTTTATTACCCAGGTTGTTTTTCCGCAGCCTGGGACCCCGTTTACCCATTCCATGTCTAGTGTCATGAATTTTGATTCTCTTGAGAGTGTCGAAATACACTAGAACTTAGAGACTTAGAAATTTGATTTTTTCACAGCTCCAAGGGACTGTATATTTAAATATATGGTTTTAATTTCAACTCGATACCTCCACGCGTTCCGGAGATAAAGGGTCTTGACAGACAGACGGACGGACAGACGGACAACAAAGTGATCCTATAAGGGCGCCGTTTTTTCCTCTTACGGAACCCTGAAAAATGGAGCCAAAGAGTCGTAAAAAGAGAAGACACGGAAAACAAAGTGATCATATTTGAAGAAAAAAAACCGGACAAGTGCGAGTCGGACTCGCCCACCAAGGGTTACGTTAAAGAGTATATTTCTTATGATTTAATTACAAATGTATAGTTTTCAGATTTTTCCATATATTTGTAGTATAAGACGGTGCTACTTGCCAAATTTCATAGTTCTAGGCCAACGGGAAATACCCCATAAATTTTAATTCCCTTGAGAGAAACGTATCTTTTTTTACGTCAACTTTGAAGTTGATTTTTGCACAGCTTCAAGGAACTGAGTACATAGTTTTCATTTCAATTCGATGCTTACACGCGTTCGCGAGATAAAGGGTCTTGACAGACAGACGGACGGACGGACGGGTAGACGGACGGACAGACAGACGGACAACAAAGTAATCCTATAAGGGCTCAATTTTTTCCTTTCGAGGTATGGAACCCTAACGATAAAACAAATATGTTTCTTAACTTTTAATAAGCTTAAGCCAGTAAATTTATCAAAAGAACTTTAGACATAAAAAATAATAAATAAATTAAAAAGTCTCTGGGCAACGTTAAGAAAAATGCTCTCGTTATCTATTTTTAAGTACTAAGACGCTAAAGATTTACTTTCAGAAAGAAGTCATGTTTTTTGAAGTTTTGTAAGAACATAAACCCTAGAGTAATATAACATAGCCGCAGTGTTTACGTTCTTTAGTCTTAGGACGGTCGTCAGTGCGCGCTATCATTAAATACGGATGAAGAGTTGAAATTTGGCATTTATAGGTATTATTTAGAGGTACTTTACGCATTCAGGGGCTTATAATGTCTAATTGTCAGAAAGTCCCGGTGTCATTATGTCTAAAAATAATCATTTATTTCCTCTATGCTTTATATGACTCAAAAATAATTATGAGTCGGACTCACGCACGAAGGGTTGCGTACCATTATAAAAAACGGCAAAAAATCACGTGTGATTTTGAGGTTCGGAATCCTAAAAGTGTGTTTAAAAGTTGTATTTATTTCCGCGTTATATTATTGACTTAAAATATCGCATAACATTGTTTTAAATTACCTTTCACAAAACGAATGCCTGTATTTAAAATCATTTTTTACATACCCAAAAAGTGGAAAAATTAGTAGCATCCCTTAGTTTCGCATAGCGTAGCATGAGTTCTTAATTCTATCAAAATAATAATTTTTACTTGACATAAAATGTGAATAAAATAAATTTGTCGTACCAACTGAGCATTGAATAAATATTTCGCTCTGGATTTTTCCTGAAGAATTTCATCTTTGCCAGGTATTTTTATTTCTTGCAAATTATTTTCGTAGCACTACATGCCTTAAAATGAAATTGTCAAATCAAATTCACACACGGTTCAAGCCCATATTACATATAGATACATACCTCTTTGTACGATTCAACTTGACTTGGCAAATAATCGTATTATATTGTCTCTATTTGGCAAATCGAAGTGCGAGATTTGTGCATCAACTTTCCGCCACTAACGGCGCTTTATGTTCAAGATGTTTGCCGATATATATAGGTATTTGGCTCCCTATGATGGAGAAAACTGATTTTTCGTTACGTGATTATGCAAAATTATTTATCTATTAAAAACTATAGGAGTCACCTCACATCGCTGCGCTTCGCTCGACTCTCTAAATTTTATCACAGAATTATCACAGTGTTACTATAGCTTGTACAAAAACAAATAGTAAAAAAATGAAAAAAAAATGAGGTTGATTCCCATTCAATACAAGAAACCACGAAAAAGTTGCATTATTTAAACGTTAGTTTTTGCTCTTATTTAAAGACGGTAAAACATACAAGTTTTAAATTAAGTCAGATCGTAGGACGAAAAATAATGAAAACCCATCAAGTGCGAGTCAGACTCGCGCACGAAGGGTTCCGTATTATCTATAAAAATGGCAATAAAATCATGTCTGTGAGTTCGCGGGTCTGACTCGCAATCGGCTCGTTTTAGTATTTGTTGTTATAGCGGCAACAGAAAACAGAACAGAATTAGTGAAAATTTCAACTGTCTAACTATCACGGTTCATGAGATACAGCCTGGTGACAGACGGACGGACGGACGGACAGCGGAGTCTTAGTAATAGGGTTCCGTTGGTTACCCCTTTTGTACAGAAACCTAAAAAGTAGAGTTCTGTAAGCAGACGATGCCAAATTTTTGTCAGGCACTACCTTTTTAGCCGCTTGTTTTTGTAGCCTTGATGTTGCTTTGGCAAGTATATCGTTGTTATTTAGCATAATGTTTTTAGGGTTCCGTACCCATATTGTGTGGTGATACGAAACCTTTTGTTTGACTCGCGTCCGACCCGCACTTGGCCAAATTATTTTTAATTTATTCAACGGGTTCTTTGTTTCCTTCGCCGGTTTAAAATATTTTTGATTAGGATATTTTCATTCTCGTTTCTCTCTTTTGACCAAAAATATAAATAGAGAGAGACGGTATCCCAATGTTGGTTTTGAGACTAATTGGTACAAAACCGGTCGCTAACATAACCGACCAGCAGCAGGCCTATATGTAACTCAGTGTCGGTTGCCATCTATGTTGTTATTTACCAAAAACAGATAAAAAATGACTATTTTTGAACTATTTACGAATTGTGACGTCATTTCAAGTGCGAACGTATCTTTAGATAAGCGGATATGTATGTTTTCGACGATAGGCACTCAGTATGGTAACTGATTTTACGATACAGGATCAGGGGGCTGATCGAGATACTTACTCCTCTTCATTGTTTTGTCTTCCATGAGGTTATTTCTCATTGAGGTTATTTTAATATTTACAAAACCACCTGATACTACGCCTTGATCGTCTGCCTGTCTGCGAGTCAAGTTTATTCGCAAGTATAGCTGTTGCTGCGCGAACGCAGCGGGGATGGGGGAGAGACACGAGGGACGGGGGCCGCTCGTTGGCCATTCGGACTTTGGATAGCGTCCTGCTACTGCTAGCTATTTTTGTTAAAATTGAAAATCTTTACAATCATGTAAACTATACATACTTAAAGCTCAGTCATAATACTCTAATTTTATTACTCAAACACGTCATTACTAACATATGAAATATATTAGATAGTCTCGTCAATATCAGATCCTAATGCAGGTTTTTATAAACTTAACAGGAAGAGGCCAACATACTATAGTGATATAGACTTGTTTTTTTGAGTAAAATATATGATATTGATTTTAAATTAAAAACAAACTAAATATTTTAAGAAACTTACTCAAAATACGGAAACGACTCCTCCTATTGAAATAAATAAATATATATTGACACCTATTCTCGTGCAGCAAATATTAGATTTAGAGCTGCCATAACCTAAAACATATCATTGCAAAATAGGTTTTAACGCAGAGAGATAAAAGTTAAATGAGCTTGTAATATTTTATGATTTTTAACTCTAATTTTAAGGTTTGCTGCACGAGAATAGGTACGATTGGCTTTACTAAGCTTTTCATTTGTTTTAACACTAAGGTATTATAATTACAATAATTACGGTAATTTTCGAAATATATTTCGGCCCACTTTGTCGAATCCTATTGGTGATCTAGAAATTAGGTATCTAGAATTCGACGAGACTATCTACGTAATCGCCGTTGAAAAGTGCGTCGATTGAACTATGGTTGGCACTCAAACCTTTTTGACACGCCCGCCCTGATGTTGCTTTAATTATTTTCTTCATTATCATTTCCTTTGAAGAAAATGTCAAGCATTTCTTATAAACATCCTGGTTTCATTTTAATTTTTCATCAAAGACATCTTGTTTGCGATTTTATTTTACTGTGCCATCGTGAAATTAAATGACCGCCACAACGGTTGAATGCTCGGAGTTTTGTAATTACTTTGACCAAAACCGGAGAAACTTTGACTCAAAATAATTGTGTAACAAAACAGTAGTTTTTGAAATTCCAAAAATTGATTCTACAGCTTTATTTATACAGGTTGAAAATTAACCCGCTAGCTTTAACAAAGGAAACTGTTCTATGTTCGAAATTAAAAAAAATACATGTATGGTTACACCATGCCTGGTTTTTTACCTTTGTCAAGAATTCATTCATTCATAATAAAAAAAAAAAGATATCGACCGCCAAAGAAGCACTAATACTCCGGCGACAGAGACGACGCTCTACAAAACCTATGTGTACATCGCCTATGTGCATTATCTACCGCCGGGAAGATGTACGGTCTATTGTCAGTCACATGTGACGATGCGTAGATAGACTACTTTTTCGAAAAAAAAAAAACAAATACCTTTATTTACGGTTTCGTGTTCAAGAAGATTCAAAGATTCAAAATGTTTATTTGTAAAATAGATACACAAAGTATACGTTTTAGATGTCAAATCTAATCTGTATAAAAATAATATTTTATAATGAAACAAATATGATACTTACGGGAAATATATTAAAAAAACTATATTTAAGTTGGGCTACTAAATTTATCCATCCATCCATCAGCCTGTTTCGTCCACTGCTGGACATAGGCCTTTCCAGGTTTTCGCCACTCTTGGCGTTCCTCCTGGAAGAAATGCCCATACTCACACACGCTGGGCAGGCGGGTTGGTGAGCGCGGTGCCGAAACTCTTGCACCAGTGACGCCGCTGCCCATCACCAGTCTGATTTATATATGGCCCGGCATTGGGGATGGATATACCGCCATCCATCGGTCCCAGGCAATCGTGGGCCGCCTGGTTTTTTGCCTGAGAGTTGTCCTCTTACTCTCCCTCGAATAACTTCGGGAGGATTTGCGAGCGAGATGGTGGTGCCTCCACAGTCGAGCCCGGCATTAGCTCTACCACCTAACTAAATTTATACACATGCATAAAATAAAGACTTATTGGAAAAATAATATTATTATACATAGTGCAATTAATTAATATGTTGATAAATAAACTGAATAGACCATAAATGAATATAATGCCTAACCAAATATATACTAACATAAGTAAAAAATTAAAATATTGTATATACCTACATAAAGCAATGAATAAATATGTTAATAGATAAATAAACTATAAAAAGATATAATGCCTAAATCCGCCCATTTGATTCATCTTGCTAACAAGAAGGGCAAGAAACTTAGCAAGATCATGTCTTTTTTTATAAGTATTTTTTTCTCAATATGGCTTAATACCATTACAGTCTTTTAAAATTATACTAAACAATGTATCAAACTTTAATAACTAAAGGATAAAAATATAAAAGACGGAAGGAAATTATGCCATAAGTAAAAAAACACATCTTAGTCTCCCTGTCTAATGAGGTAGTAAGTTAAAATACTAAGCAAAACATCGGCTACCAGTCTCATCAAAATCAAAAATCAAAAAGTTTATTCATTCACAGAAAGTTTAACTTAGAACTAGTGCTTGGGATCACCTTTTAAGCTAAATATTACCTGTGTCAGATGACCTCGCTCTTTCATAGCTTCACTTCAGGCACTGTGAAGTTTGATCAACATTAACAAGTATTCTAATAAAATTTCAAGGTTACATATATAATTAGAACTTAACAAAAGTAGTTTTTTAAGACGTAGTTTCACGAACAAAATATATTTTATAGATATATTTTGTTCGTGAAACGTAGAATATATATTGGTGGGTAGGTAAATGGATACATAGACAAAGTGTTAATATAATTGTTTTAGTTAATTTATATCTTACATAGTTTATCACTTTTTTTTCAGTTCAATTAATCAATTAGTGATTCTGATTCACAGAGTTCAAAAAAGCTAGAAGATTCATTTTTAACCTGTATACATGAACACTACCTCCGGTTTAAGTTTGACTTTTTTACGCTAAGGTAAAATATATATATAAATATATTTATGTATGCTGTATTTATTTGCATAGGTTAGATTATCATAAATGTAGAAGATAACTACAAAAATATGTAATATTTTTCTCCTCTAATCCGTACCGTTATTTATACCGTTTCCTTTTTAAATCATGCGAATACATAATTATTTTGGGATAAATTTGTAATATATTTATTTTTATAATAAATAAACAAAATTGCAAATTTTTCAAAAATTTTCTGTTGAATTCGAACAATTAAGTTCAAGTTCAAGTTCAAGTTCTTTATTGCATTTGCCATATACACAGATGTTGGTAGTACAATGACACCCTGTTTGGGTACAGCAACATAGCTTAAAATTACGTATACATTCTTAATTAACTTAATATTTATATAACATACCAACTAGGTCTTAGGTGTAATAACATTAGTTGTATTAAGGGCCAGTTTTTGAGAAAAGAAAATCTAGCTAAGCAATACTCAGGCAAAAAATCAGCTAATCACGGCGCTGCATTTCGAAGTAAAGGTTGAAGTTCTCAAATGTGAAATCGGGGGTAAGACACCTGAAATCTCCCTGGACTCGTGATCAATAACAAGGACTTTTGACAGATTATGAATCAATTATGGCTAGATTGATCGATCATTTCCTTCATCATATGCTTCAAAATTTTTAAACAAGTTTCAAATGAATCAGAGAAACCGTTCTTCAGTTACACCGCGAACTGTCGGACGGATCAGACACCAAGATTTTGCTCTAAGGGTCAACTTTTTTCATGGAAAACTACAAAGATAAAATTTTACTGAATTATTTATTTATAAAAACCCTTAAAGCCTACATGTTGAGGTCACTACGACGATGATAAAAAAACCGCATCCAAATTCGTTCTCGAGTTAAAATGGAACATAAATACATACATAGAGACTGACAATAAGCGTAAAAACAGACAAAAATTCAAAAATTGGGGTTTTGGCCTTTGGTTTAACCTATTACATTTGAAATTTCTCAAAAATACTTAATCTACAGACACGACATTTTTACTACTTAATTTAGGTAGATTTACATAAAAGTACAGCTTTGCATATAATTTTATCACGCTATATATTCCAATTACTTTTAAATACATCAAGTTATCAGTATAAGGTACAGACCTTTTATGCATCTTAATATAATAAGACATGTTTTTCTGTCTGAACTTATAAGTGTAAACATTTTTTGTTTTTTATTATGGAAGTATTTTTGTAAGTGCATTTATCTCGCTACCTAGAATCTAGATTATAATTAATTCTTTTGTATCGTCGACTCCAGGACCAAGACAAACCAAACATGGTTTCATGGTTCTGAATTACTTGTAAAAAAAATGTTGTTTTTCTAACTGGAAATAATAAAATAAAAATAAATAAACAGAAAATATTAATATTTAAAATTACATTTAAAAAACATTTTGAATAATCCTAAAAGGTTTTTCTGTTTCTTTAACACACCACCTGAAACAATAGAAAATTCAGCTGTAAGTTCAGTAAAGTTTCAGCTAGAGTTAATTTCAGCAGTTATTAAAATATACGAATACAATAGAAAACTGCGCTAGATATTTGTTAATAAAACGTGAAAAGTATGATGACAAGACAACATGGTTTTAGTAAATGCTGGAGGCAGGCTTGATAAAAGTTGTACGGACGCATAATACAATGCAGACTTTAAGCTATAGGCACAGTTTAACAATCCTTGCAGTTGTCCAAGGAAGGCGATCGGACGGAGGAGAAACTCCAAAGTGCTTGTTCAAAAATTGTAGATATGTATCTCGGCAAATTACCTCCGGCACCTCAACCCGCAGGCCCTACACAATTGCTCTGTCTGAGCACTTTCGTTGGGCAAGTGTATGGTATTTTAAACTGTACTTTAGGGGTAAGAAACATGCCAAGAGTATTACAGCACTATCATTCGCGTGAGTTATCAAAGGTAAAAGTTGTATCTGCTCCCATATGACCACATCTTCAAAGAGTCCAGGAATTCCTGTTTTACAGTTGAGAATTTGCTTGCTACACTCAGAAAACATTTCACTTTTGTGATTTTAAGCAATACATACTTAATGCTATGCTCCAGCTTATCATATTCGTTGCTCAAAGTAAATAGCTAAGAATTAAAGCTTTTAAAGTTACGTAACACATGTAAATAATTGATTATGGAAACTTGCCAAGTTCTATACAAGGACCCTTACTAACTTTCTTTGAAAACAAGTGAAGAACTGGATTTTGGACTTTATTGCAGTTATGACTGAAGGAAACTCCATAAACCTCGACAACTCACTTGATCGCAATTATTTTTATGGTTCTGTACCCAAAGGGTAACCAACTGGACCCTATTACTAAGGCTCCGCTGTCTGTCTGACTGTCTGTCTGTCTGTCCGTCTGTCACCAGGCTGTATCCCATTAGACAGTTAGAATTTTCACAGATGATGTATTTCTGTTGCCGCTATATCAACAAATACTAAAACTGGCCAAGTGCGAGTCGGACCTGCGCACTCCCATACAACAGACACGATTTTTTTGGCCGTTTTTATAGATAATGGTACGGAACCCTTCGTGCGCGAGTCCGACTCGCACTGTGCTGGTTTTTTTGGCGAAGCCGACAATCCTGCGCTGCCTTTGTACTGAACTCGGTCCCTTTTTCACATTTATGTTTTGGTGATATATCATTGATTTTTGTAAAGTTGTATTTAAATATATACTGTACTTATTTTAATAGCCTCTTTCACCCAAGCGAATGTAATTAATGACTTTGTCCCTAGGAAACTGCTTCTCCACAGAAAACAAACTTCATAGGCGACATTTATTTTTACAGCCAAATTCATACCGAAGACTTGGTAAGTAGTTCGTATCAAGGTTCGATGGTTCAAGGGTTCTTGGGAAATTCAAAATTTTTTATTCTCCTGCTCCCTATAAACGCAAGCCAGCCCCGAGTCGATACATTGAAAACTCTAAATGTTCTTTTTCAAATTACGCGATTATTATAAAGAATAATGATCAATGATACTGATAACTTACCAAGCCTCCAGTATGATTTGGCTCTATACATAAATGTCATCTTGTATATTATGGCGTTTTACCATTACAACACAGTAAAATAATTTTCAAAATCGGTTCAGTAGTTCCACAGATTCACAAGTTCCACTTCCTACAAGAAAACACAAAAAAGCAATTGCCTCCCTATAATATTATAGATAGAAAAACCGGTCAGTTTTGAATAAGACTCAAGTCCTGAGAGTTTTAAACATACCGTTTAAAACCACGAAAAACATCCACATGCTGTCCAAGTTAACTTGACACTTACGATCTATTAAACTGTATGTTTGCAAAGGGTCTTATTAAGTTGGTCATGTTAACTTGTGGAATAATTAAATAATATAAGTTTTCTGAATTTTTCCTTTGTATACGCTCAATGAACTGTTGTTATATGAAATTTCATGTTTCTAAGTCCCCTGTAAGTGATTTAGGTTTTATATGAGTGTGTCAGTCAGTCAGTGATAAAAATTTTGATTGGACGTGAATATCTAAAACTGCTAAAGTTTCATTTATTAAATTTTAGATACAACCCCTTTTATAAGGTTACTTTTATTCATACAGCCAAACTCTTACTGGAGGCTTGGTAAGTGTCACTTATTAAGTGATCAGTAACACGGATCGATAACACTTTTTGCTAATTTCGCAAAATATCCCAAGTAGCATTTTACTCCATTTAAGAGTACACATTTAGTTCCCAGGTGTACTTGAAGCATTATTACAGTTCACTCGTGATGTATAAGCTGCATTATTGCGATTAATTACACCTATACCTGTCTAAGGGACTTATAGGAGTGTAGCGTTATACTGTTATACGATTGTTGATGTTATAATACTCTAACAACTATCCTTTAGTCAGCCATCTGACTAAGAGCATTATAGGAGGGTAGAGATACGCCAACCGCTGTTTGACGGCCTACTTGTACGATGTTACAGAGCTAGCATTTTAATAGAACACATGTGGTCATTTATAAAGCCAAAGGCTGTTATGTTTACTTGTTTTAGACTGTTATACAGCTGAGAGCTGTAGTAGGACTTGTTTGTGATCATTAAAATAACCTATTTTTACTGCTGTACAGAAGTGTTTAAATGGTTCACATGTGCACTGTAGGCTGCTAAAAGGACTACATGTGTTGTCTATTAACATCAATAGCAGTTTATTTGTCCACAAGTACTACTCTTATTGGCTGTAAGCTGAACATGAATGTGAATGTGATATTCTATTACACTTATCCCACAAGCTGCGTGTTATTACGTCTCGTGCAAAAAATTGTGAAAATGAATAAAAAATCCTGGAAAATAAGAGCGAGAACCGGTGGAATAAGAAGAAAAATTGCAAAAGAATATTCGCAAATTGTAAAAATAAACAGTCGATTGACAACGACGCCCGAAAATGAGCCCGTCGATACGGCTTCAACAAGTGTGACTTCAACCGTTGTTCACGGTGGTTCTGTACATGATGCAGAGGAAAATGTGCCTGAACCTGAAAGTTCCCTTCAAAATATACAGATATCAGAGTGTGGTGATTGCAGTGATAGTGAATACAATTTTGACTTGGACAATCATTTAACCTTTCGCAAAAAAAAAGAACATGGGCTATTGAAAATCGTATTCCTCATTCCGCTTTGAATAAATTGTCAGGCATAATAAACGAATTTAAACCGGGAACACTACCGTCTGATGCTAGAACAATTTTATGCACTCCCGTTAATGTAACTTTAAAAAATGTAGATGGAGGACTAAGATACTAAATATCATAGTATTATTGGTCTACTTAAATATCCTATTACTATTGATATCCTATTATAATTATATATGGATATAAATATATAGCTATAAACTTTATCATAACCAGTTTTTAATACATTTTTAACTTCAATTAGAGACTAAAGTCGATTCTAAAGGCTTTAATTTTAATTTTAGTGCTGTCAAAACTTAATATTTTCCAAAGTTAATATATCTTCTCTTGTTAACACTAAGATATATTTTCCAATAAAGAAAATGTATATTTATCAGCACTAAAACTAAAATTAAAGCCTTCAAAATCGGCTTTGGTCTCTAATTGAAGTTAAAAATGTATTAAAAACTGGTTATAACAAAGTTTAAAATTTTCAGCAAATTTTTTTAAATCAATTTATAGGTCTACAATGTCTGGTAAATCTGAAATATCTTCTGTCTGTTTACTTCGTAGTCTTCCAATAGTAATAATCTAAAAAATTACCAGAAATAGATAGAAGTAGCTAGATTTGTTTTGGTGGCTAAAATGGATTATTTATTATTATTTTTGGCTAAAATCCGCTAGATCTACCCACAAAGTGGCCAAAATGGCAACACTGACAATAACTAATCCTATCCTGGCCATCACGCACGCCACGGGCGCACGCGAGTGATCAGAGGATCTATACCTATCCCGTTCCCGCCTCTATTTCTCGCTTACTTATTAAAAGGAATGCGCATGATTACTTTCAAGTTCAGAAAGAAATAGCATAAACTTTCTCTAAGTAGATATTTAAGGTGATCGTCAAGCACGTATCCAGGGGGGGATAGGTGGGATTTATCCCCCCCCCCCCGAAATTTAGCGTGACATACACGGGACTAGGAATGTTTATTCATAACCACTATAAAGTACGTTTTAATAAAAAAGGTAGGGTACTTTTGATACTTCATAATAATATAGTACAGTGATTACAGAGGCTTCTTTCACAATTCACACTGTTGGTTCAATGAATGTCCCCCCTGAAACAAAAGTCTGGATACGTGCCTGGTGATCGTACACCCGTCAGCTCCGTACGCGCCAAGTCTGCTAGTGTAACCATATTTTACAGAATTTTAACAGATAAATATCAGAAATAACAGTTATTTATCTCATAAATAACAGGAATAACAGTTATTTATCTGATAAATTCTGCAAAATGTGGTCACACCACAGTTATTTATACTATGGTTACACTATTACACTTGCTGACTCGGCGCTTTAAAAGATTGTAAACAGTGTTTGTTACTATGGCTGAGTGACAACTATTATTTTCTGTCCTTTTCTGTCGCAGGGCATAAATGTTGTCCCTCTTTATCTAGTTTGTTTACATTATTTTAAATACCTCCTTGAACAGAGTAGTGTTTTTTGTAAGTGTAAATGTCACCGGCAATCTGTATAATTCAGGTATTGTATACAGTACCTAGGTAATGTATACAATGCCTGGGGCGTCCCGGCAATGTATGAAATATTATGAATATTATTGTCCGTTACATACTTTACCTAGGCAATGTATACAATTCCTAGGCATTGTATAGAGTACCTGCTGGTCAACCGGCAAAGTGTAAAGTTATTACTAATTAATGGAATAATATTAAACAGTCAGAATTAGTTTTTTGGAAGTCTTCCAGCGCAGAAGAGAGCCGGTAGGTTAGGTTAGAAGATTAGGTATGGCAAGTCGCGCCACTTGTGGCGCGACCGCCATGCATAATCTTCGTGGTTATTTTTTTTTATGACCACCCTGAAATACCATTTAACCAAAAGGCTAAGCTTTGTTCATAAAAAATCATTTAAATACATGCCTTAATCAATTTCCCGCTCCTGCTCACGTCTGTTATATACATTACCGGCTGCGCATTCGGTACTGTATACAATGCCTAGGCAATGTACTAAATAAATAATATTTCATACATTACCTTAATCTTTTTGGCATTGTATACATTGCCTAGGCATTGTATACAATACCGGATTATACAGAAAGCCGGTAACATAAATACTCTGAGACCAAACTGTGTGTCTCACACGAAAACAAAAAGTGATTTTTGTTAGTTTGTTACAACATTTTTACTTTAGGTACTCATACTTGACTTAGTACCTGGGCTAGGCGATTTAACGGACAATAATTATTATTGCGGATCTCTAAAATTTCAGTATATTAAAAGAATTAAACGATGACACAAGTGACCTGAACTACATCTTAAAGCTGTACATAAGTTCACATTAGAATAAGTTTATAGACATTGGCTCTGTAGTGGTGCAAATGTGGGACTTAAAACAGAAAACAGCATTCTAACAGAACACATGTGAACCTATATACGCTTCACCGCATTAAATTGGAGTTATAACAGTTCACATAGCCGTATTTCATTTCCACCATTTTGTTCTAACCTAAAATATTTACCAAATAAATCTCCAAAATTATCATGCAGATTTATCACAAAATACGTAGATAGAGCGACTGAGTTTTGGTTTCATGTTATAATTAATTACCGTAGTATAATTATAATGCCAATATAATATCAAACACTGAAAATTGTAGATTTCCTCTCAGCCAGTTTTAAATATTTTAAAATGAATATCGCGTTTTTACAGAGGCGCGTGAATATTTTAGCTGTAAATATGTATATATTTCACGATAAAGTTGCATTCCCATGGCATTAACATTATTAAGTATTTAAAACAGGTACTACCTCGTGTTATCATACATTTTTATCCTTGATCCGCCGGAGTTTGGTTTCTGATGGCACACACAAAATCAACTATGAGGATAATAATTAATAATAAAATAAAGAAATAATTTAGGACACACGTGAACTTTAGGTAGCACTGGAGTAATTTTGTGGGATTTTATAACTGTGAAGGCTGTGTATTTAGCCACTTGTTACTCTTTATTACACTCATGTACTTAGTATGGTTCACACTGCGTCCCATATAGTGCCGTAAGTCAGCCTTAAGTCCGATGTTACTACTTAAACAGCTATTATAATGCTATTATACTGCTAATGTACAGCCATAGTGAACTTAAGGCTGTCTAATTTGTGCCCAAACTGGTTCTATAAGAGCATTATAGCAAGCTATACAGCTCTTATGCAGCTAACTTACACAGCTTTTGGAGTACATGTGAACGACTAGACAGCTTATATAGAACCCCGAATGCTACTTGGGATAATCTTGACGTCCCATAGTAATTGACTAGGGCGGGGCTGGGCTTGCGTTTGTAAGGAACACGAAAAGAATTATTTACGAATTTCACAATAAGGGTCATCGAACCTTGTTACTGAGCACTTACCGAGTTTTCGGTAAGAATAAAATGGTACGTTGTCGCAATATTGCTTAATTTTTATTAGAAATACTTTTAAATTTTGATGTATTGAAATAATTACAAGAAACAAAGTGTTCAAGTACACATAATGCATAATTAGTACTCCTACGAATGTCATTTTCCATGTTGACGAAGCCGTTTGCGTTCGCATCTAATGAAGCCAGGAAATTACTACCATAACACCAATCATTCTTTTATTCGTATCTTGTAATAGCTGCTGAGTATCAAAATTCTTCTTCAGATTCGCCATCATCTCGAATATTCCCGAAACATCATTAAAAACGCATTTATTACTTCGAAGCGTCACCGCACGACTTAGCATAATTTAAACATGGACGCTATTTTAACGCGCTTCGGATGTGAACGGCTTTTGCATTGTTTTTTAAATGGACTCTATCGCATCGATATTTACTGAGTGTACGCTTTTCTTACTGATATTAGTCGAGAACTAAATATTTTTATCTCACGTTATTCAATAAAGGTAGAAAAGGACGAATCACTTTTGTAAATGTTTATAAGTTCAAGGCGGGTAGTAGGGCATGCTTTATGATTTTATAACAATTTCAACAATGTAAATAAATTTAAAACATTGTTTGAAAAATAAACAATAAAATCTTTATAATTTAATAAAAACTACTTACATTATTGAAATTGCTACAAAATTATGAAAAATGCTTTTTTACCTTCTTCTCTTCGTCTTCTTTTACATAGAATTAATAGTTGTTGCAAACACATTTCTATCGGACGGTTTGACCGTGCGTTCTTTAAACGTACGTGCTCCCTTTTCTTGTAGGTGCCTCCAGGGAAATATGTTTGTTTAGGAATATTTCTGTGCAACTTAAAATCAGAAACATACGATCTATAATAATAGGTAGCTTCTTTTCTCATCTTAGTACCCGAGGAATTTCTATTGAGTATTCTACTCTACCTCCACCTATAAAATTCAGTGCCTGTAATAATCTTTTAAACATAAAATCGTAATTGATGATTCTTCATTTGAGTACTAAACTACAAACAAGAGGGGAAAGCGGCCATTGAGAAGTTATAGTTTGCATGGCCAGGTAAAATTCGGAGATGACACATACTATAGTAAAGTTATGTCCTCAGTATGATCTTCGTTTGTGAAGAAGAAACAATTATTAACTTCCCACCTTCTTACAATACCTACTTCATAGGGTAATTGATTGTGTAAAAGCCGATCTGTAAACTGCGGCGATCGATTTGGTGTTATTATTGTTCTGAAGGTGTTTCAGTTTATGCAACTTTCAGCTTACGATAATAAGGGTTAAGAAAGTTTTCAAGCCAATTTACTACACTATATATATATATATTTACTAAATACAAACTGTATTGAAACTTTCTGATTTCGAACAATTATGTAATCAAAATTATGAATATTTTCAAAAGTAATAGTATGCTAAAAGTTACCTTAAAAACGTCACACGAAATCGGTTGCTATCGACCGGATTATAAAAAAGATTCCAAATTAGGACATCAAAAGTCAGGGCTTGTAGAAAATTTGTAGTATTTACGAATTAACTGAATAAATTTAATTAGCACCCTAAACATTTTAAGCTTGTTTTCTTCACCTCTTTAACGACGTAAGCAGCTTTGCGTTAACAGCGCAGCCGAAACAAGCAAAAATTTAAATCAGTCAACAATGAAAGAGTTTATTTCTTCGTTCGTTATAACAATATAATTTTCTTTCCCCTACGGGCCCCTTCTCGATTTACAAAGCAAATGCATTTATTTCTATTTACTGGGAAAATAAACCACAAATGAAAGTGTTTGTTTATAGTCCATAGAGAATGTGTAATAAATTGTATATTATGATGAAAAGTTGATTTAAAATACTAGAATCACTTTATTACTGTAAGCTCGATAAATTCAACTCATTATCCTACTATCCTACTCCCTATCTTACTATCCTACTTCCTATCCTATCCTATCCTATCCTACTAATATTATAAATGCGAAAGTTTGTGCGTGTGTGTGTGTTTGTGTATGTGTATGTTTGTTACTCTTTCACGCTGAAACGGCTGAAGGAATTTGGATGAAATTTAGAATGAATATAGCTTATAGCCTAACTTAACACATAGGCTACTTTTTATTCCGGAAAAATGCATGGTTCCTGTAGGATAGATCAATATCATTGAAAAATCAGGCGTCTAATTAGCACGGACCTTATCGTTTGTGGTAAATTAAGACAAGGCTTTATTTCATACATCAGGTGTCTAATTAGCGCGGTCATTAATCGTTTGTGGTGAAATAGGACAAAGCTATGTTATCTCATCACACTTCACACTAATATTATAAATGCGAAAGTTTGTGTGTGTATGTTTGTAACTCTTTCAAGCTGAAATGGCTGGACGGATTTGGATGAAAATTGGAATCGATATAGCTTATATCCCAACTTAATACATACGTTACTTTTTATCCCGGAAAAAAGAATGTCGTTAAGCCGAATAACACGCGGGCTACATTTTTGTTTATCGAAGCGATATCGAGTCGATAGCATGTTCTTACTTGTTACCCAGGCACGGTAATGGCCAAGATCAAGTTAATCAAAGGTAAACAAAGAGGATTAAATCTATAACATGCTACATACAGGCCGCTGTAAAAATGGTTCACTAATGAAATACTCCACAACGGTTTCATCAATCTTATGGACCATTGGATAAACTTAATGCTATGCAGATGTCAGAGTCGCGTTACTTTTTACGTCTCGTCGTAAATTCTGCGCTAAAGTGGAATCCGCCAAAAATATGTTTTATTGTACTGCCGTGCCAGCTTTACCCGGTCGCTTGTTTCAAGTTTTATATTGCAACTCGTTTGACAGAGCGCAAAAATATATAAATAAATAGCAGTAGGGCTATTAAACACAATTGGTAAGAGCTTGTTTCTTTCAGGTTTTGATCGTATATAAAATATTTTTAAATACAAACAACTTGCCGAGACTCACAGCTAACATTTACTCGATATGCCGTACCAATGTTTTATTTTTATTTGTGTCGCTGCTATCATTTAATTTTCACGGGAAAATCAATGATGGCATATCGATAACAAAATACTTACCTATCTAAAACAATTCAATTCTATTGTATTGAATTAAGCTCGATTGTTTATTTTTATATTAAAACCTTTAAAACCTGAGCTTGATACGTATACATAATGCACTTCTATTGTAAAATAAACTTATTTTTATTTATATTTTTGTCGAGCTGGACATTTTTTTTTAATGAAAGCAATGCTGTGAATCTTTTATTCAAAATATTTTATTATTAATTATTAAAATTATTATTTAAAATAACTGCGATCCCTGAGTAGTCTGAAATTACTATTATTTATTAATTAATGCACTGGACTAAGTTTTCTTTACGTTCCTACTCCATGTGATTACACAGTAATATCAGAAAAAGTTGTTTTATAGCATTATGTTGTTTGGAGACCTACACTTTAATCTTTTTTCCGTTTTAGAGACGTTCATGAATTTTTTTTTTCATTGATTTCCTAATGGGGATTTTACGATATGAGGTTAGATAAAACACTGTTAAGTTATTGCATGCAGGGAGCATGTCATGGACTGAATTTATACAATGTATATACAAAACTATGCTGCCCAGTTACGGAGTTTAGTGATGATGTCATCCTACAGGAATATTTCTGTTGTCCTGGTTTTATGAACTTTATTTATTTCATTTGTGAAAACAGTTATAAACTCTCTACGCTCTATTCGATGCATGCATTTGATATTTAATTTTTATGGAAGACTTTTTAGTCACTTTGATCGTTTCACGAAATCAGTATTTTTTTTCGGGATAAAAGGTAGCTTATTTGTTAGGGCATGGTAAGCACAGTATTAACATTGAGCAGTGTATTACGTCTTCCTGGAAACGGCCGAAACAACGCCCTTCCAAATCTTGGTGAACTATGGTATACGACAGTCGCAGTGCGCCGCATTTATGTCGGACGCAGACAGTGTGATACGCTCCCACGCATTTATTTACGTAAATTATGGCACAAAGTTATCTATTATATGGTTCAGGGTTTGGATCTTTAAACTCATCTATATCGGAACCGAAAATAACCCAAGAAAGACAGTCACTGGGCAGCCCTAGTGCATGTTTACATAACGAGCGGCTGTAGGTAATTATTTTAAGGATACTGCGGAGAAAAAATACTGCTTAGTTTAATTATACTGTGGTATAAGCCATCTCCATTTAAAATATCATCCCAATCCGTTCAGCTGTTACATCGTACCAACTAGTACCTCGTACAAAAGTCGACGGCCCCATAGTGTTGATAAAAAAATCAGGCTTTTAACTTAAGGCGCAGTTATCCAGAGAAATCTGTCCTTCTCCAACGCTTTCATTTTACACATGTTTACCCTGATCAGCGGAAGCAGGCTGCTCAGAAAACTCGCGGTTTCGAGGTGTTTTTTTTTTCTTGGAATTAGAGGGATGGGTTTTTAATATGACGACCGTTTTATATCAAATTTTTTACGACGTATATTTTAGTATAACTTTTATTGTCTAATCCTTAATACAGCTCAAAATAAATGATATTTAGATCATAGTTTAGACCTATCTTTGCGATTTAATTGGATCGAGCGAAATGTAATAAATCATGTATCAAATAGCCGAAACATCAAGATGCAACAGTGAAATATGACATATATTTAAAAAAAAAATTAACTATCGCTATTTATTGGTTTAAAATTAATTTAAAAAGAGACAAAATTGTATACCCCCCCTTAACGCGGAAAAGAGTAAATGAAATGAATGAATACTTTATTTCTGCAATATAGGTACATATGCAATATAGGTACATAAATACACTTATATGCTAGGATTTATTAAGTAGATAATAAAAATAATTAAATTAAAAAGAGGAAATACAATAAATATGTTAAAAAAGGTTTTGGGTTTGCTTATAATTAATAAGTAAATACATGTAAATGAACTAAAATAAAGGTATATTTAATGTATACAATTATGTACATACAATATGATAATAATATACTAAATACTAATACGTTACATATATAAATACATGCCTAACTCCGCCCATTCGATTAGCCTTGCTAAGAAGAATGGGCAAGAAACTTAGCAAGATCATGTCTAATTGTCATTTACGTAATCAAAGTCATACAAATTCGCTTACCATGAAAACCTATAGGGTACTTCCAGTTGACTGAAAAACTTGAAATTCCTTTATCGATTTAGTGATCTTTTAGCACACGTCTAGGAAATAATCAGAAAATTATCAAGTTACAGCGTGAATTTCGTAACTAACAGGTGTGACCCCAGCATTTGCTTAAATTCTTTGGAGAAATCGGAATAAATTATGTTTTTTCTATACCCATCCACTAATTGCGATTTTGCGATTTTCCCGCCAATTTTGTTTTTGGTTACATCTCCAAAAGTAATGGTCAGATTCTTATGCGGTTTTCTTTTTCTAAAACAAAATAATATTTTCTAAACAAAAAAAAAACATTCTTTTTTACACATTTTTTTCTTGGAAAAAGAAGGTACTTATTTCGTTATACAGCGTGTAAATGCAAATTCAAGAATCCCTTTAGGGTATGAAAGTATACACAATTCTGATGTCGTTACGAGAAAAAAATATATACCTTGAATTTTCAGCATAAATTCCATCATTTTTCTAAGCTACGGCTACGCAGCTCACCGGCCTCCCCAACTCCCCACACACCTAATTGCACCCCGCAAGCCGCACCTCTTATCCGAGTGGCCAACGACCGTGAGGGTGTCAACGTATTTTGAGTAAAGAAAATCGTCTTATTGTGAGGTACTGGTACTTTATTTAGAGATCCCAGTATTTAAAATAATATCTTTACCGATCATACTAACACACCCATAAATGATTCTTGCCTTTGCTTTTACACCCGGTATATATGAATATATATTTATATACTACATACATATGTCTATTAAATTTTTATAATATTGTAGAAAAATATTAAGAAGAATAAAAATATGTTACTCTATATACATATTCATTAAAAATAAAGCTGGGGTGGTAAAATATGGGTGGCAAACGTCCACAACGTCATTTTATTATTATTATTTTTTTGTTGTCGTTTATCTTTCTAGCTTTCTAACGATACCTATATTACTATATACATATATAATATAATAACTACTCATAAATATTGTTCTTGTATGAGCCGGCAGAAGTGTGTCGATCGACACGCTTATAAGCCGGGGGGTTAAAACGGAACATTATTAAATTTTTTCTAACAGCCAATGTTTGTTATTAGTAAACATATCTTCCGCTTGGTACCTATGAACAAACCTATTTAAAACATTACTTGGCTTGAAAAGGGATAAATTTTAATAAAATTTCCTTAAGATTTTCAATTAGTTTGGGAGCACAGTGCTTATAATATACAAAATCTTTATTAAACATCTTTTAAGAATCTCCAAAATTATGTGTCAGATGCAAGTTAATTTATCTTATTAGGCAGTAACATAACAATTTTAAAGACATTTCAAATTTAATTATGTGTATGACAAAGGCGACATCGAGGGAGGCAAACTTTCGACTGAAATTAATATCAACAAAATTAATTGACAAGGACCAAATTCACACATAACATGCATCCATGAAATTTTGTGGATATGGTTTCAGTAAAATACAAGTTGGGATAATACAATATGTAGGTAATACTAATTAATTAACCACAGTGTTTATGACACGTCAGTGGTAGCTTTTATTTCATCTACGTGAATAACTTTTGAATTAAACGAAAAATTGCAACTTGGCCCGTAACGGTTTCTTTGTACAATTACAAAAGTTGTATTATCCTAAATAAAACAGTGCATTTAATTTAATTAACTAGCTTCACCTTTAATTTTAAAGCAATTTTGCTTTGAATTTGAAAGTGATACGTAGTGAAAGAAAGAAAATAAATTTAATCGCCATTCATTATTACACACACAAAAATTAAAGGAACACAAACGTTAATAAAATTCATGGAACTATTTGCATGACATAAAATTACAATTGGCTTGGCTCTTCATGCGATTTGATCACTTTTTAAAAATGAAAGCGTTATGAGCTTTTGAGTCTTGGCGACCAGTTTAAATGGAATGTATTTGATGGGATAAAAATGACGAAAAGGGATATAGTCAGCTTGTGTTGTGAGTTACAAACACACAATTGCAAAGCACTGGTATTCAGCCTGTCCCTAAGCATTGACAGAGCAAAACCATTTTACAGGTATCGCTAAACAAATAAAAAAAACATTTCATTAATAATAGAAATTATAAAAAAAAATAACAAATAAATTAAAATTATTATACTAGTTAAACAAAACACAAATAATATATATATTCGTATGGTGAATTTTCTTTATATAGCCAACTTCATACTACAGACTCTGTAAGTGATCAGGACCAAGGTTCAATGACCCTGTTTGCAAAAAACGAAAAATATATTTTTTTGTATCTCTGTACTTGTTCAAGAATAACCTCGACTCAATTAGAATAGGTAGTCGACATTTTATTTCACAGATAGTGTGTGTGAAACCCCCCTCTCCACAGATATGGTTTAAACCTCGCGTGCTGGACCCATTTGAATATTATAAGGAGGTTAAAACCTGTCAGAAAGGGGCTTCCCATACAAAGGGGGTTCTTATATACTAAAATTCCTTTCTGAAGGGTAAATGGTTCAAAGACTCACATTCGGATGCAGCCTTACTTCTTGAACTTCTGCGCTGGATACAGACCACCAGACTCAATCTTGGTGTCTGGGCAGACAGCGTTCTCCTCTCGTCGGTCTGGCGCGTCACAGGTCTTCGACAAACTACTGGCTCATCCAGCAGCTTTTGGGAGTTTACCTAAACACCAATATCTAACCCCGAGCTAGCTCGACCCAGACCTCTACCACGATTTCCGTGAATCGTGTTAATGAAATCCATCCACATCGCTTTCCACCGGCGACCGATTCCCGAAACTGTTCGGACACACAATTTAGCTCGCAATTAATGCTCATTAATTGGGTTATTTTACCACTTTTCCACTGTTTATTTCCTTGAAATACATAATAATTACTTCAACACTGGTTGAATCCATTTTTACACATATCTCCTCGAGAGCCAAAATTGACAGTAAACCGGAAAAAACAACTTTGACATTTCACTTTTTTACAACCCGTGTTGCCATCTCAATAAAATAGAATCTGACACATACTTGCGCGTTCCGAACGCTTTTAAACCGAACAATCCCCCGCTCCGGGCTGTTATCCTTATCAGACCGCTAGCTTACTCAACCGGGAGCCGGGAGAGAGTCGCCAAGGCTCGTCACAGAATCAAACCTTCGACCAATCACCTCAGCGGCGCGAGGAGTCTCATCCCCGCCAATTATCAACTTAATAATGCGACCACGTCGCCAATACAAAGAATTCCAAATTCGCATCTTTCAATAAGATTACATCCCCGATGACGCGGCGGAGGTGGGTCTTGGCCGATTTCACATAATAACCATGACTTAACTAAATACAATTATCTTCTAAAATGTATACATCTTTTCAAGTAATTTGCGGTACCCTTGTAATTCGTGCCGTTGTCTGAACTAACTAAAAAAGCAAACCTCTACGCGATACTAATCGGTCTAATGCAACGACGAAGGCCTCCACGGACAACGAGGACTCTAATCCCAAGTGGACGGCCTTGGTGGACAGACACACGAATACTCACAGGTACGCCTTAACAATCCGAGCGTTGCGAAGGCTAGACGTTCGGACGAGAAACGGTCCCCCCACGTCCGTAGCCACTCCATCAAAAGGTCTCGACTGTGTGATCCAATCAGCTGGCAGATCTCCTATCTGCGGCTGCATCAACAAGGCTCGCAGCCTGTAACAAGAAACACAGGAGAAGAGAACATTGCGAATTACCCGGCGAGTAGACAAAATCCAAAACTCTCGCTGTAAAATCGCCAATAACGCGCTTCATCCCGTGTGTGAGTTACGAACATGTCGGTCGGACAGCAAACGCCTCATCAAAGGCCCTCCTTGGGTAACAACAAAGGATGGCGACTTGCGTGCTCCGACCCGACGCACACCGTGCCGATGCCACCGTCGCGACGCCCCAGCGTCTCAACGCACGGTGACCCAACTCACGGCGTCCAATCAGGAATTAGTTTGGTCCCTAGAACTAGAGCATGCACACGCAACCCGGGTAAAATCTGGGGTGTCCTATCCAACTGCTGGACAGGCCAAGAAATCTGTTTCTTTAAACCACTCCGGCCCCCACTATAGATGATGCGACACCAACTCCGGCGCTGTGCAGCCTCCAGATGCGCACTCTGCAGGATTACATTCACCTGGGACGTGCCTCCAATTTATTGTGAATAACTATATTCTGAATTTGTGAAACCCGGTTTCCTACAAAAATCTCTAAAGTACGTGGGGATGCGCGTAGCCATGCTCGCGCAACCTGACTATCCGATCATGCATACACGTCCCGAAATTCAACAGTGGTCCTTACTCTAACTGAATCTCCCCCCGGGGGGCCCCAACTACTAACTAATATGGTGGGCCGAAGAACTGTCCTCGGCTCCACACCGGTACAGGGGCAGACAAATTATTGGGGGCCCGGCCCCTCCAATCCAGGGTGCATCTATTGCCCTATATATGGTGAGCGTATACACAATGCCATCCGAGGTGGTGCGTAACCCGCTGCCCTACCATATCTCGAATAAGGCGGGTGATATTCTAACCGCGGATACTCGTGTATCGGCGGAAAGTATCGCTGTGGCTCCGCCCTGCTATACTGTCCTACAGTGGGCGCAGGCACTGGTTCGGCAAACTGGGGTCCACTCATACAACCTTGAGTGGGGCCCCCGCCCGTGGAGCCCCCCCTCCTCGGGGGGTCCCTACTCGGGCCCGCTCTCGCGGAAGCATGGGGTCCACTCCTAATATCCTGAGTGCGGCCCTGACCCGTTGAACCCCCCCCCCATGAGGGGTCCCCCACCCGGGTCCGCAATATAGCCTCGTACCGCAGGCGCGCGATCCACACCACTATCAAACTGAGCACGACTCACGCGAGGGCTCTCTCCACTCTCTGACGGGTGCGCTCCTCGTCCTTGAGAGGGGCCACTCGACGGACGTGACTGATAGGTGGACTGCGCCGCGGCTCCCCCGCTCGTGGCGTGACCGTAAGCTCCAGACCTGTTCGCACAAATTAAATCATTATGTGGCCGGCCACATTCTCTACACATTCGCTGTCTGGAGCACTCGCGCGCTAAGTGGTCCTCTAAACAAAAATAGCACAGTCTATTAATTTTAACTAACCGCCGTCTGTCCACTACCGGTAATGCAGCAAAATCATGGCACTGCGATAACGCGTGTCCTGGGCGTCCACACTGGTGGCAATTTGGGCTCTCAGCCACAGCGGCCAGTGCAGCCAGACGTGCAGCAACGCGTCCCCGAAGCGGTTGCACTCCCTGTGGCCCCCTTCGCCCCGAATTACCGGCAGGTTCCCTGAAACTCCCGGTAGGTGGCGCCACCTCCGAAGTCGACGAAGATTCTACGGCCCTAGCCTCAAATTCTAAAAACTTCATCAAATCAGCGAAAGTAGGAAGAGCCTTGTCCTCCCTTTCCGCGGTCTCACGTTCGAAACGTGAACGAGTATCAGACGGTAACTTACCCAAAATAATGTGTACCAACAAGAACGACCACTCATCCACGGGCAAACCTAACATTTTTAACGCGTTACAGGCTACTGTAACCGGGGTCAGTAACTGCGTTCGAATTTGAGCCTTATTACCTACCCTAGGCAAACTTAACAATTGGCTCGTATGAGCATCGGCCAACAGACGGACATTCTGATATCTATTATTTAATAGTTCCCACGCTATGCTATAAGAATCGTCCTCTACTCTTAAATGTTGCACTAAGCTCTTTGCCTCACTTTCTAAAGTGGACATCAAATATGCCATCTTTTGTGCGTTGGTTAAATCCTGCCTACTGTCAACCAACGAGGTGAACATATCCTTATATGCCACCCATAGCTCCATGGCACCATCAAAATGTCCCAACTCCAAAGTAGGGAGCCTACTGTGCAACGATGTACCTTGCGCTGCATGTCTTACATCAGGTGTGCTCGAAACACCTGACTGTCGCTTTTTAATCTGACAGGCGACCTGTGTGACCTCATTATAAATATCCATAATTTGATCCATGTCATTATTAGGGCTAGCCATTACCTCCGGTGGCAGCTCCTGGTCCAACAGCTCCATGAGCGCCTGCTCAGCTTTCTCGAGGCGATGCTCCATCTGTGAGTACCGCTCCAGGACTGCATCGCCCCGATCAGCTCGAGCCAACAAGCCTTGAACGCTGACAAACCAGCGCAGCTGGCTGGCCAAAATGTTCCTCGGAGAAGTCCTCGACATTGTAGACCGGGAAATCAAAGAAAATACCAACAATTAAAAACCGAACTAACTCTGGCACGAATCACAAACGTCCCCGTATACAATCCTATTGTAGACCCAAATATACTAGACTCTAGTCAGTATGCTAATTTCAATACAATAATACACAATACAACCCTGTTGTTCAATTATGCGAGTTCAACCAAAACCAATTTTTAATACTCAAATGTGTACAAACAAACACAATATCATAACTTTATGAACAAACAGACAGACCTTTTCTGTTGCTATATATCACTCAAACACTTTCAAATAAACAAAATATCATAACTTTATGAACAAACAGACAAACCTTTTCTGTTGCTATATATATATAATCCATACAACATAAACCAGTTAGTTACATTTATGCTACACTTTTGACAAACAACTATGTCCAAGCCTCAATCGCAGGTGTCAAGAAGTTTTCATTCAAAATAAACAATATAAACCAAACTGCAGCACTAACTAACAGTATATCCAAAGGTAATTGGCTTCTGAAAGTATGTAATCACATTAAACACTTGTTAAAGACTAAACATACTCCAAAACAAACAAATTTAACAATTCCAAGTTGTAACATAACCTATGTACGTTGTTATAATATTATACCTAAGCGCTCGCTTAGTTAATATGATTCACTAACCAAAACTACACATTACACATTAGCCCTGCTATGTACTTTGTAATTTATATAAGCCGAGGCTTTCAACAACTATATAACTAATAATTAAGCCGCTTCGCTTGCTAGCAATGGTTATGCTGTATGAATTTACAAACTATTATAGTTTTGTCGCCGGGTTCACTAGGCTTAACCGCGCTTATAAAGTTATATGTTTATCCACAATACAACATATAATACAATACCTAAAGCTAAAGGAGCTGTGTAAATATCCTTCCAGCTTACATAAACCTATTCATATACACAGTCCGAGTACTGTAGTATAAGAAATAACAGAATATTCTATTTGATCTCGCTTTAGGTTACAAGGTTCCAAACTACCTACCTAAAACAAAGTATAATTCACAAATTATCTTAGGCCAACGGAGCTACTATATCGGTTCGGCTTATATAAACAGAATATATCTTGGTCCGGGGTTGTTTAATATCCGATATTAAACAACTTAACCGCGCTCTGCTACCAGAAAATGTATGTGAAAAGCCCCCCTCTCCACAGATATGGTTTAAACCTCGCGTGCTGGACCCATTTGAATATTATAAGGAGGTTAAAACCTGTCAGAAAGGGGCTTCCCATACAAAGGGGGTTCTTATGTACTAAATCCCTTTCTGAAGGGTAAGCGATTAAACACTCACGTTAGTGTTGAAGTCCACGTCCTTGACTGGTCGTCGAAACTGCATTCGGGTGGCCAGATTCAACCCTGGCTGATAGGAGGTCAGGGGTTCGCTCGTTGACCTTCGTCGCCCTCAGCACGTTGCAGGCCGTTATCGAACTATTGGCTCATCCAGCAGCTTTCGGGAGTTTACCTAAACACAAATATCTAACCCCTGGCATGCCACCCGAGAACAAATAAGCCTTGCTTTATAACCGTGGTAATGAACATCCAAACACATCACTTTCCACCGGCGACCGATTCCCGAAACTGTTCGGACACACAATTTAGCTCGCAATTAATGCTCATTAATTGGGTTATTTTACCACTTTTCCACTGTTTATTTCCTTGAAATACATAATAATTACTTCAACACTGGTTGAATCCATTTTTACACATATCTCCTCGAGAGCCAAAATTGACAGTAAACCGGAAAAAACAACTTTGACATTTCACTTTTTTACAACCCGTGTTGCCATCTCAATAAAATAGAATCTGACACATACTTGCGCGTTCCGAACGCTTTTAAACCGAACAGATAGGGTCATTGGACCTTTGTCTTGACTACTTACCGAGTCTCCAGTATGAATTTGGCTGTAAAACGAAATTCACCTTATAATAGCAGTGACGTTGTCACATTTTTTGGCAATAATATAACTACAATATTTAGGGTAATGTAGTACCTGAAAGACAAAAGGAACCTTCATGGTGAGACTCCGTTGTCCGTCCGTCCCACAGAACATTAATAAATTAAATCTTCTGTGGTCCGTCCGTCCGTATGTCACATCCTCATAACTTTTGCACCGTTAAAGATAAAGACTTGAAATTTGCCATAAAAGTAGTATTTACTAGGCACATAAAAAGGTATAAAAAAATTAAATTGTTCAAAATATTTCCAATACAAAAGACAGAAAAATGAAAAAAAATATCTTGAAAATACAATATGGGTATCAAATTGTAAATATTATAAAAATATAACTTTTAATTTATTTAGTGGGACCGGAGAAATCTTTGAAAAACCACAAAAAAATGCTTGTCCCTCCCTTCATATCCGAAACTGCTGGACCAAAAAAAATGAAAAAGTTATTATTATAGGCCATAACTGGCAAATTACACGAAAACTATAGCGATAAAAAAATTATAACAAATGAGAAAAATAAAAAAATGTAAAATAAATAAAAAAAATATTTTATAAAAATACAATATGAATATCAAATTCTAGATCTTAAAAAGTTGATTATTAAAATATATGGTTTTACTATATTTACTGGCAACGCTTTCGAGAAATCTTTGAAAACCCCACAGACGTATAATATAAGTAGGTAGCAGACCTAACATTAATAATAATAAACGCGTGAATCGACGCGTGGCAATTTTAACTCGGTGAACTTCGGGCTCTTTTAAATGTAAATATTGCTTGTTTCCGAACAAAATATATACCAGGGATTAGTTTAGGAATTAACAAATATGTTCCAAGCATAAGCCAGCCAAAACAACCCATTTTTATACTTTTTTTCCTACCATGAAGCCTAAATGTAGCTTATTTTTTGTATGGAAACTTGCCACGCTATTTAATTCTTTTGTTTGGTCTGCTGTCTCCCCCCTTATTTCCGAAACTGGTGGACCGAAAAAAATGGCGATTTCAGGCCATAATTGTCCAATTACAGGAAAATTATGGCGAGTACAAAAATGATAACAAATGAGAAATATAAAAAAATGTAAAATAAATACATTTTTAAAATAAAAATACAATTTGGGTATCAAATCCTAGATGTTAAAGAGCTGATAATAAAAATATATATATTTACTATAATTCCAAGCACGGAATTCGAGAAATCTTTGAAAAACCATAAAAAATGCATGTCCCCGCCCGTTATTTCCGAAAGTAATAAACCAAAAAATATGAAAAATATCATGATAATTTGGAATTACGTAAAAATTACAGGAAAAATATAACGGGTGAGAAATTCACGATCGCAAAATGATAAAATTAAATTTTTCATCCATGAGTTTTATTTTAGGTACGGTATAAAACACAAATACAATCAATTCTGTTTTTAGTTATCTAACACAGTTACGGGCAAGATTTTAAATACCTTCTTCTTGAATGTTCCCAAAACTGTCGAATTACGGAACCCTAGGTATGCGAGTCTGCCTCGCACTTTTTTTTATTGCCGTTCTTTCACCTCTGTGCGTTCTTCTTTGAACGAGGCAGCCATATTGAATTGCTTATCATTGTTAATAATAAGTTAAGCCTGAATCGAACTGTATACTGAAAATAACCTGTACTATCTCAAAAATTTATACTTGGATGATACTTGGTGCGCGTCAGAATAAAATTAGACACTTTTAAATTTGGAAACAAGTACTGCCGTAGTTAGAGACGGTCAGAATCATAGAGTTAGGATCTGTGTGTATCCCCTAAGTCTATGGTTAGAATAGACTTTTCAACATAGATAATATAAAACTCACTATACTGCACAGATGTATAATACCTACATAGTAGCAGACCTAACATTAATAATTAATAAACGTCGACGCGTAGCAATTTTAGCTTGGTGAACTTCGGGTTCTTTTAAATGTAAATATTGCTTGTTTCCATACAAAATATATACAAGAGATTCGTTTAGGAATTAAAAAATATGTTCCAAGCATAAGTCAGCCAAAACATCCCATTTTTATACCTTTTTTTCCTAGCCTAAATGTAGCTTTTTTGTACCGAAACTTGCCACGCTTTTTAATCCTTAAGTTTGGTCTGCTACTTAGTAATAATTTTATGTCTGTGCTATATACTGCGACATACTGCGCAGCTGTAAAAAAGGGTTACGTTTAATTAGGATAGCAGTGTTAGTTCCGATGTTGGCTACAAACAATCCACACGGAAAAAGTCTTGTCACACTAACTCTTATCTATGTACACCAATAAAAAGATCGTGTCTTTACATTGAATATTTTTTCAAATTTTTAAATAAAGTGGGTAAGTGGTTTTAAGCATTTTTGTCTGTTGTCTGTCTGAGGTACGTACCATTTTACCTCGATAACCACTCAACGGATTTGGATGCGGTTTATTTATTATCATCGTAGTAACCCTGGTCAACATAAAGGCTATATGGGTTGTTAATAAAATAACGCTTAAGCCGAAAGCGGGGCATAGATTGAATAAACGCGGGCGGAGCCGCAGGTGAAAGGCTAGTAAGAAATACGACTAGAAGCACACTATTAGAGCTTAATTCACCAAAGTTAAACCACCACATCTAGTCCTCGCGCTAAGAGAACCTGAATGCAAGGCTGGTTACAAGTTTCTTGATTGAAATTAAAACCACTGAACGTCATTGAGTGGAAACTGGTTAAGTATGTAACTTATCCTACTCACTGGAAACGTAATTTACGGTAGAATAAATTTTGAAGAGTTTACGAATTTGAGAAGTTTTGCCTAAATAGCAGCTTCCTTCTCTATTTATTGTATTATCTTGTAGGTGTCACCGTAGAATAATATAAACTGCTTTTCTCGAAAAAAAAAACGCTCTTTTGTGAAAAATCGTATGGCGTAAGTTCATTTAATGGTAGCAGTCTTTTTAGACCCGGTATATCTGCTTTTTCGCGACAAAGTAGAATTATTTCTAATGATCGCGTAATGGGACGTTTTTACGCCATAATCCGGTTTTTTCATGAACAAGCGCGCTTTCGAAAGTCAAAAGGGCGATGACGAGCGAAGCGAAACGGACCGAGAAGGAGCCTCTTAGGTTGAAATGTAAATAAATTTGGCTAGCCGAGCGAAGCAGAGCGGAGCGAGGCGGACCCTGCGTCACAACAGAAAATAATATCGTGTACCACATGACTTATCTGCCTGTAGACCTATTCTCAGTCTGTCGAATTAGCTTTCTCGATCGTATCAATATTTATTTTTTTACATATGTTAGTATATATTTGGTTAGGCATTATATTTATTTATGGTCTATTCAGTTTATATATCAACTTATTTATTAATTGCATTATGTATAATAACTAGCTTTTGCCCGCGGCTCCGCCTGCGTCGAAGAGATTTTCGTGGAAATAAGGAAAACAAAAAGTATGATTTTTGAACGACAATATGCAACGGTCACCATGTTTTACCAAAATACCAATCAAATAAGCCCAAACTTGAAGGGTCTGCTGTTGTCCGTTGAGGAGAACCCATACCCACCTTCCAGTCCCATCAACAGACCTTGGTCACCATGTTTTACCAAAGTGCTAATAAATACCAACAAAATAAGCCTACACTCGAAGGGTCTGCTGTTGTCCGTTGAGGAGATCCCGTACCCACCTTCCAGTCCCATCATCAGACCATGGTCACCACGTTTTACCAAAGTGCTAATGAAGACTAATCGAATAAGCCTAAACTCAAAGGGTCAGCTGTTATCCGTTGAGGAGATCCCATAATCACCTTCCAGTCCCATCAGCAGACCCTGGTCACCATGTTTTAGCAAAGTGTTAATAAATACCAACAAAATAAGCCTAAACTCGAAGGGTCTCACTAAAATTCTCATTGCGCTGCTCCCTTTTGTCATAGCGTGATGATGCGTAGCCTCAAACCTTCCCGAAGAAATGCTTTATCTTTTAGTGAAAACTGCATCAAAATCCATTGATTGGTTCTCAAGTTATAAGCGAACGAACAGACAGACGGACAAACAGACGTCGTATTTTATATGTTATGTATAATGTTTAATAATATTCTTATTCCAATAAGTCTTTATTTTATGCATGTGTATAACTTAGTAGCCCAACGTAAATGTATTTTTTTTTTATATTTCCCGTAAGTATCATATTTGTTTCATCATAAAATATTTTTATACAGATTAGATTTGACATGTAAAACGTATGTATCTATTTAACAAATAAACATTTTGAATCTTGAATCTTGTAAAACCCATTTTATCAGTCGAACTCCATACATTTTTACGTCGAGTTTTTGAAATCTCACTTCAACTGTGCCTCCGGAATTGCCCCCCAGAATTTGATCTTTGTATAAGCGTGAAATTGGATGGTGCAATATTATATTTACATACCGAGAGTTTTTGAAATTAAACCGTTCGATTTTCGTATATGAAAATTATTTTTTAAAAAATCTAATGGTTCAGTTTTGGTTTTCATTAAAATCGACCCCGAAACTCCTTTGACCATTGTTCGCTTATCTTATAGTTTCGGATTTGGCCAACCACACCCGCTTAAAAAAGTAACTTTGTGTCGATTTAGGACGTGAAAGAAGCAAAAGTGATGTGTAAGGATTGTAGTAAATTGAAATCTATGGTCTCTGCCTACTCCTTTTGGATAAAGGCGCGAGTATATGTACGAGTATGTGTGTAGACATTTTAATGTAAATACAGCCGAAATGTTACCCATTGTTTTGCCAAGCCCAATTCTTGAATAAAGTTGTTACTTTGTTTACATTCTCAGGAGAACAATTAACGAAGCGAAGGAGTGACAAAGATGTAAAGCTACACAGCTAAAGCTGACAGTGAAAAACGGTTTGTTTAAATGTACAAATACTGGTAAAACATTTAGGAAAAGTTATCTAAATTTCTATAGAGGAAAATTACCCAGAGACACTTCTATCAATCTACTTTTATATTTACACTAGGTATCTACACCGATATTGTAAAAATAGGTGTTTGTGAGTTTGTTTGTATGTAGGAAGTAATCTCCGGAACTACTGATCCGATTTTGAAAATTCTTTCACTAATATGAAGCTACATTATCCTTGCGTAGTATAAGCTATACGTTGTTCCTGGAGATGGCCAGTTCCCTAGGGACGTAGCCATTAATTACATTCAATGTGAGCGTCTTTCTTAAAAGGAAGTAGTAAAAAAGTCGTGCATGGAAATTGATTATTTTTATGAGACCTTAACTGAAATGGGTTATTAGTATTGTTCTGAAGCCAAAACTATAATTTCTAGAATTTTCGTCTGTCTATCTGTCTGTCTGTATGTATGTATGCTCCGTTTTAACTTGAGAACCACTCAACGGATTTGGATGCGTTTTTTCATTATTATTATGGTAGTGACCCTTGTCAACACTTAGGCTATAATGCGTGTTCATAAAATAACTTTCAACCCAAAAACGGGGCAGAGATTGAATAATCGCGGACAGAGCCGAGGGCAAAAGGCTATAAACACTATTTTTATAAGCATTAGAAGTAGCTCTTTTATATGATATCTGTCACGGTATGTTAATTAAAAATTAATTTGATTTTTGGACCATTTATAAATATGATAATTATTTACTTGACATTTGCGCGTCATCAAGACGTATTTTATGCCAAATTTAATATCCCAACAACGATACATAGTTTTCAAAAAAAACCTCTGTGACGCAGGGACGGACGGACACGTATGTGATCTTATAAGGGTTCCGTTCATCTTTTTTAAGGCACGGAACCCTAAAAAAGAAGAAAACAGAAAGAAATTTGCGTGGGTATATTCTTGTTAAGTCTAATCAGTAAGGTACGTACTCGTTTGTGGTTTAATTACAATTTATCTCTTTATTTAGACCTTGTAAATGGACTTATGTCACCACCTGACTTCTATTATAATTATAGTTCGATGGTTGTTGTGTAACAATAGCACATGCATTGAGTTTACAATATTGGGGTAAAGATATTTATTATTATTTTCCTAATTGTAATATTTAGAACTAGCTTTTGCCCGCGGTTTCACCCGCGTTGAATTAGTTTTTGTGTACTCCTATAAAATCAGTCAAATCAATCAATTATAACAGTCCGTTACCTACAGTAAACACACCTGGTGAAATGTGTGTGGAATGCGCCTCTATTTCCCATTTTATATGCCTCTTTTATAGCTTGTCCATGGAAACAATGGGAAAAAGTAGTTTTTGTCCTTTTCTAGATCTAGAACATTATTTATTAATATTATTAGTTTCAGCTTCACTTTACATCACTTTTCTATAAAAACCTGAAATCCCATTTTCATCCTATGGGAACTAATTTATGGGATAAAAAGTAGCCTATGTCCTATTCCAGGTCTAGAACTACATCCATGCAAAATTTCAGCCCAATCGGTTCAGTAGTTACGGCGTGAAAGAGTAACAAACATCCATCCATCCAAACTTTCGCATTTATGTTTATATATATAACTAGCTTTTGCCCGCGGTTTCACCGCGTTGAATTAGTTTTTGTGTACTTCTATAAAATCAATCAATATTATTCGGACTGTTACCTACAGTAAACACAGCTGGCGAAATGTGTGTGTTAATCGCCTCTGTTTCCCATTTTGTGGTCTCTTTTATAGTTTTTCCATGGGAAAAAAGGGAAAAAGTAGTTTTTGTTCTATTCAAAGTCTAGAACTACATTTATGCAAAATTGGTAGTGCGCTTGTCGTGATAGCAAGACGTGGCAGGTTCTAATCCGACCAGAGATTTTTTTTTCAAATTCATGTCTTGTTTGATTTTGATTGATCTTTTATAGTTTGTAATGCACTTAAATAGTATTTAGAGTATTCAAAAGTGATGGCTTTCGCTATAAAAACATTATATAATTTTAATCGTATATTAAATGATATGAGTTTACTCCGTTCAATGAAATACTTTCTAGGGTTCCGTACCTCAAGAGGAAAGAACGGAGTCCTTATAGGATCACTAATGTTGTCCGTCTGTCCGTTCGTCCGTCTGTCTGTAAAGACCCTTTATCTCGGGAACGCGTGAAGGTATCTGTAAACTGTACAAAAACAAACTTCTAAAATTACTTGAAAAAAAGATACGGCCGTTTATGCCGCAAGAAACGTATATTTCGACACTCTTAACGGAATCAAAATTTATAATCCGGTTTTGAAGATCTCAATCCCTTATTTCTGAGTAGAAACTATTTCGATAATTTGTCTTCTATATTATTTACACCTAAATTTTGTGACTTATTCTTACCTTTTTAAGGGTACCGTTTAAAGGAAATCCCAATATTATTTGCAACTGTGATAGATGCTATGATCGTTATCCCCACTGAAGTTGCCAAATACTTATAGCTAAATTTACGTTATTCGTGAAATTAAAAAATACTCATAGTGATCATGCCTCTGAATCGACTCTTTGTTCAAAGAAGCAATTTCACAGACAATTGTCTTTATTTCTCAAGTGCCTACACTCATGCAAAGTTATCTATAGACCTTGGCCATTGTAAAATGTACCTTATTTTACTGGCGTAAGAAAGATTACTAGATTTTACTTATCTTTGTATATTGCTGCATCAGCGGATTGCCTTAAAAGCTTTTCGCCATTAATATGTGGGGTAAAATTGAAAACGATTTGCAATATGTTATTGGGAAAATCAGTTATAATATACATAATGCTTTGAAAGATAAATGATCAAGATAATTGGTTCAATAAAAAAAAAATCGGGTTGGTTAGTAGTCGGACCACAACCGCTAGTATTTTTCGATCAATTAGTAAGATTTCATATTTGCGTAATAAAATAAAATAAGAATAGTGACAATTGTAATATAAAAAAAGACTCAATTTCTACTTGTACAAATAGACATAATTTAAGGTGGAAGCAACGGGTTCCCTAATGCATAACTTTATAATATTTTTTCTTGTTTTTGAATTGAAAGTATTAAATAATGGTAGTTTATGAAACTGGTACATAAAAAGGTTATTAAAACACAAGTGTCAGTTTCAAAAAAGAGCCGTAGGCGAGTTTTTTAATAGTACACGAGTGTTTTAATACCTAGTTATGTATAGTTTTATCCACAACTATATCTAAACTCATATTGCCTACTAACCTCTTTTCATAATCTTAGTAAAATTGGTCTTTAGCCATTTTTGTTTTTTCTTGTAAAACCTTGTTCTAAAAGTGTTCGTAATTTCCGTCATTATTTTGAGAATGTCAGGTGGAGTCAAATTATCATCACCATCACTCACTGCTGTCAGTAATTTTAGGGTAAAATAATACTTTTGACCCATAAAACCACACTAAATAAATAATAAATTTCCCCGTAAGCAATGGCGCGAAAGTCCAACAGCGCGCGCCGCCAGCCATAAACAATACATGACCTAAAAATAAAGTTGAACTGTACAAATATAGTTTGTACGTATTGGAGTATATCATATAAAATCCTCATTGGTATTTGATATTAAATCTCAGACATGGCCATGTGGGCTAAGTTCCCTTTGCCTTCCTAGTCACATAATAGAAAAAAATATTTTGTCGCATTATGTTGTTAGAATATCTTTACTATAAATTTCTTTTTCTGTATTAGGGACGTTCATGATTTTTTTTTTTTCATTATGCGAGGAGTTTTCAGTTTATAATGAGGATTTTACCATATAAGGTTATAAATGTGATTTATTGCATTAACTCGTCGGTACTTGCGCCTTATTTCGAGACACAGACAGTCGCAACCGGGTCTAAAAGACCCTGATTTAGAAGTCATGATCATAATGACTTTGTCTTGATGTAAGTTGTAATTATTAATTAAATTAAAAGATAGTATTAAAACGAGGCACCAAATAAAAAATATTTATTCATTTTAAAATTTGTTTAAGAATAATCACACATTAAAAAAATCCCTAAACAAGCTTATTTATCATTTTACAATTAGGAACAATAACCATTATGCTCTTAACAATATTTTACCAAATAACTCTTAAATTATGTTTTTATTGCAAAAATAAAAGTACCTTCTTCTAAAAAATCGCATATAAAAGTAACATATATATGACTTTTTTTTTCATGGCCATCCTCTAAGGTCTTGAAACAAAAAAAATATAAAAAATATACTTTGGATATTTTTATTGTCTCTCAGCTTTGCGAAATAGATTTCACACGTAAATGAAGTTTTCGACAGATATACAACTGACAAGAAGTGCACTGAGTTTTGGTCTTTCTATCTTTAGGGGGTGGGGGGGGGGGGGGGTAAAGAGAACATCGCCCGCGAACACCACTAGATCCCACCATCGCTGGTCTCTCTACAGTTCTGTTGGTGTATGTTACTAACTTTTTTAAGAATTCACCGTTTTTGGAATAAAGTAGTGGCACGTCATTAAGGTCAGGTCTTCTCTGCAATAAATCGCGGGATAAATTCACTGAGGAAAAAGATTCAACCTCAGGAACATAATGATATTTTTGCCGCTTTGGCAGTAATTTGAGTTGTCATTATCAAACTCCAAATTGTTTTCAATTTTCCAGGTCTCTTCTCCTTCGATTTCATCTTCTACTAATATTTATTCGATTCTGCGATCGTCTAAATAATTTGGTGACATATGTACGAAAGAAAAGGAAAGAATAAATTTACCTGACAAAATAAAATAATGCTTACATGAACCGTCGCGCAAGGGTCTAAACGACCCACACTCACTTTACACGTCCCTACTGCTAAAGCCGCATGCGCAAACTGATCGGTGCGGGGTGTGGCGGCAAGCTACAATGTTACTTGAAGGTAATTGGCACGGCGATGCAAAATAAGAAACGATTCAAAAGTTATTAACTGATAAAAACACCTCTGGGTCTTTTTGACCCAAGCGCGAGTATCCGCGAGTTAAGCATCTATATCAATATCTTATCTAATCTTTCAAAGTGTTATTTTATGCATTAATTTGTAAATGATCGTGCACAACCACTATAAACACGCTTTAAAGTTGTTGGGCATGATTATTTGCAACGTAATGCATAACATAAAATAACTTTCCTAGAAAATGTGAATTACATTAAACTATTGTTTACTGAAATATTAATATTAATCATGTATTACATTGGGAACGAAACCTGTTACTTCCACCTAAAGCGATAGCGAGACTTGAAAAGATTAAAGTCACGTACTTTGCTATTTTTCGTGTGGTGCTGTTTTTGAAATACTTTACAATAATCAAACGTCTTAGCGAAATACTAAACTAGAGCCAACGAGAGATGGCACCTATGACGTTTAAATGTCTAGCAAGTTTCATAATTGTGTATGGGTAAGTGTCACTAAAATAATCTAATACTTCATTGTTGCTGGCAGCGAAAAGTGATGTACTACTCGTTTCGATCATCATTTGTCGATTTTATAAAGACTTTATAGCAAAAGTTTCTAATTTTTTCAAAACACAAGGGATCATGAGTCATGTTAGTGGCTGAATTGTAATCAATAAATAACGGGTTCTATTCTCCTTAATCGTACGGCTCCGTCTGTTTACAAAATATATCTTTTTATGATTAAAAAATTGTAAACCAGTTTTCTAGATTTTATGGCTGCTTTGTTAATGTAAGCAAATACACATTTGCCATTTGTATTATTATGATGCATGTTGTATGACGTGTCAATTAAATCGATATTTTATTTACTCAAGTCGCTAGTCGCACGTGATTTTTATTTATGCCGAAATTAAAATGCACCCCCATCACTAAACGCAGCTGTCATAGAGGCCATCTCTCGTTGGCTCTTCTATAGTAGTTAAATACGAGGCCGGGTCCTCCCCATTGTATCCAAGTTTAATTTTGTGCCTTTCAATACAAAATTCAAGACTAGAGCGATGACATGTGGACAGCCATTACATTAAATAGCGGGTTTTGCAGGTATAACCACTTTTTAGGGTTCCGTACGACAATATGAAATAAAACCGTTCAAGTATAAGTAGGAATCGCACCCGGAGGGTTCCGTTTATACCATTAAAAATACAAACTTATTTCACGAGCAGTTATGAACTACCAACTTAACTTGATGCTTACGATTTAACGTCAATGTACTTTGAATGTACAAAAACATATACAAGTAGCACTCGTGTATACATTTTTATTCTTCCTGCATATTCTGTTACAAAGGAATCAATGTTTTATTTTATTTCGTAGTTAAGTATTTTGTAAAAAATTCCAGGCTTTGTTTTAAATTCCAGATCCTTATTTATCGGCATTAAGAGAATATTATGTCACGCTTGCAAAGGTCACTGTTACTCCATGCGGAACGACCCGCAGTGCGAGAGGGACGGATTCCTGAAAAAATTTCAAAATGTCGGTTTTAAATTAATATAAAATGAACTTAAATACGAGTAGCTATCAAAATTTCCAATTTAGATTATCGTTCAAATTTATCGAATAAAATATCGTTCAGGTCTATAAGTCATTCCTATTTGTCATACTATAAAAAATGTGTGAAAGAAGACCAGTTTTAATAAATTTTTCCATCGAGCGAAATTTACGCAATTGCGTTTTTGTACTGAAGAAAACTAGAAAAAGGTTCCAAAAGGTCTATACTAATTTATCAAATTAGTGACTTCCTCTGAAAAGCAGGTGAACAACTTCAAAAAGTGCAATTTTTATCGAAACAGCCCCTTCAACGTAGAAGGCCCCATAAACCAAGATATTTAAATGGGAAGTAATTTTGATATGAAGGCATAAATCAGAACCATTTTGTATGCCTAAATGCTTCCGGCTAACAGTAACCTACTGGTAATTTTGAAAGCTATTCAGGTTCTAGCTCGTGCAATAACTTGCGAGCTATTCAAGTTTTGCCAACGATACTGGGGAAACATGGAAGCTTTTTCTGTACCTAAATTCGCAGTCCTGCTCTAACGCTTCTGCTTTTTAACTGTCTATCGTAGGATATATCTAATCAGATGCCGCGCACGCAAAAACATCAGTTATTTTGAAATCGCGGCTACACTGATGGTTTTTTCATTTTTATGGAACAGTCTGCAGCTGCTTTATACTAATATCAGTTATATTATGCAAAGTTTCAGATCTAATTGCAGGTATTCATTGAATGCTATCGTTTGTCGTACGGTTTGGGGGTAACTTTGTAATTCTTTTCTATCGAGAAAATTTAATGGAATCAAGTTTTCACAACAGCATGGACATATCATTAGTCCTCAACTTTACCATATATAAATTTCAGAGTGATTGTTGCAGTATTTGTTGGTATAAAACAGGATCATGCGAAGCCTTAAGAACTTTCTCGTTTAATTCAAACGGTTCTGGAAACGATAACTTGTCATAATAATCGTCAATGAAAAAAAAAATTACGAATAAAAAAATTACAATATCCCAAAATTGTGATAAATATCTACTTTTACTATTGTTCTGTTATAGAATTGGCTTCATAGTATATTATTTTTCAAAAGGACAACTTATCGCTACCTTCTCTTTTCAGATTTACTCTTTCACAATTATTTACGGAACAATTTTATTAAAACTGATAAAACTGGAATGTTAGTTCAGAATGTCACAAGTCACAGACTAATTTAATTGGAAGTTCTTGGACTGAAACAATATTTCAGGACAGAATGTTTGTTTTCGTACGGTGTAATAATTTCACAAAGTGCCTTTGTGCCGTCTGGAACGATGTTTACTTTTTACAAAAATACGGGTTCTATCAATATGCACGTTACATACAATATTATGGAAGATTATGCGTATTTTTCCTTGACGTGTAATTTTAAAATAAATAAAATGATGCGTCACTAATGTACTCTACCACTTATTATTTTTTTAATAACCTTTAATATTTTTAAATAATCTTTCAGATTTAGAACTCAAGGAATTAAGCCAACCGTTCACAAAACGCGATCGCGCTTAGAATCTTTATGCTTTAATTGTTATTAAAAATCGTTTAATGGACGGGTTAACTAAACTCCTTAAACAGATCTTTTTGACATGCATCTAATATATCAAAAATATTGTTGAATTCCTTTTTGCCAGACAGCTTAAGCAAACTCGTGATAAATAACTATTTCACTACAGGATAGCGTAAACTGCTTTGCGTGCTTTTTCGTGAAAAGCCGAAGTATAACGTAACACCCATTAGGCAATCATACGAAATTACTTGGTGTTTTTTTGTGAAAAATCTGGCATTTTTACGATGAAGCGAGATTAAAACAATTGTGAAAGTGTTTCAACGAAAAGTCAAATAAGTGCAACGACGAGCGAAACGAAGCGGAGCAGCGTGTTAAAATTCTAAATTCTAAATTCGTGGCGGGGGCGATGAGTCCTGCACTGACTCTCCGTGATCGTGAGTATTGTGCACTTCCCCCGGTCAGTTAGCCCAGCCAGGACAGCTCCTTGAAGTAGAGCCGAACAGCTTCAGCATGCTGACATAAGAACTGGTCCAGTAAAGGGAAGGTGGAGCTCGTCTCTATCCCTGCCTTTCGTCTTGTATCTTCGGTTGCAGAGCAATAGAGCAGCACATGCTCCACTGTCTCTTCCTCTAAAAGGCAACCTCTGCATAGAGGGCTATCGGTGCCACCTGTATTGAAAAGGTGCTTATTTAAGTTACAGTGTCCAGTTATGATACCTACCATGTCCCGCAGGTCGGCCCGTTTTAGTTTTAAGTATCGGGTTACCTTACCATTTGAATTCGGCATCATTAGTCGTGACAGTCTACAGTCTTTTCGTTCCGCCCATTTACTGTTGTGTACAGTCAGAGTGTGTTTCCGCAATTCTCCCCTGATAGCTTCTGCTGATGGTCGACACAAGTTGATACCCTGAGTCGTTACCTTCATATGAGATACGAGTTTAGCAAGAGACTCTGCTTGTTCGTTACCTTTATTTCCGTTGTGTGCTTTGGTCCAGCCTAGCTTTACCTTGCACAAGGTTGACAGGTTTTGCAGTTGTGTATGGCAATCTGCAATGATTTTCGATCTACTTACAGGTTTGCTTAGTGCTGATAGTGTAGCCGCACTTTCTGTAGTTATTGTAACCTCGTCTATGTCGCACGGTCTGCTTGTGCAAATCGCGATCGCAGCCTTAGCTGCTAGGAGTATACCTGCTGTCTCGGTTTGGAAAACCGTTGTTATCTTGTTGAGTGGGACTGATTTACCTAGCCCTAGTTCATGTGAGACGTAGCTGCAACCAGCACCACCGTTCGTGTTTTTAGAGCCGTCAGTGTAAAAATTCAGTACCTTATGATTAGAGCTTGGCGCTTCTTGATAAAGTATCTCGTATCTTCTATCCATAACGTAGGTTTTTGGTGTTCTATCAGTCCCATTGGCTGCCTCCGGAACAACCTCTAAAGCTCGTTCAAGGATTTGGCAGTGATGGGTTTTTATATTGTTACCTTTCCATTGGCCAGTGGACTTCACCCGAAGGGCTGCGACCATCGCTTCAGCAGCGTGTTAGATTTGTATGTAAATAAATTTGGGATGCCGAGCGAACCGAAGCAAAACGAGGCAACCTCACTGGTTTAACCAAAAATAATTTCGTATGATCGAGTAAACAATCAATCAATAAATAACTGTTTATTTTCAGATTTAAAAATCCATAGGTAGGTTAGTGTTAGGCTTAAGACTAGGTTAGTAAAACAAAGGGAACATGTACATAATTGATTATTTAAATAATTGGGTTCATTCAGAATTTCTGGATGGAACAATCCATTCGGTCCGCAATCATCTTCAGGATGCGGTTGGCACTGCTCCGTAGTCTTAGTAGCATAGAGGCAGTTTCTTGCGCATTATGGCGTAAAAGTCATCTGCCTGTGTTTACGTCATAATTCGGTTTTTCAAAAAAAAAGTGCATTTTTTCGGGCAAAAGCAGTTTATGTACGCCATCCTTCAACAAAATATAATATTTAATACCACGATTTCATGTCTTGCGATCATCTTTCGATTGTTTTTCGACCAAATAGTTCTATGAGTGGTCGTCTATACTTCTGAAAAAAATCATTAAAAAATCACTTTAATAATGCTGCACATAATTTTCTTGAATAACATCTTCTTTGCGAAGATAGCTTGCGATATAATATTATATCAAAACAGCTCGAGGTTTATTATAGGCTGTCCGAGAGATCATGATATGTGACAGTTCGTAATTTTCCGTTTCACCTATACTACTCACACCTTACTACATACACCCAGGCACAAAAGAAAATAATAGGTTTCGGAAATAATTATTGCAAAAACACAATAAAAAATGCCTCTATAAATCGGAACAAAAATCTCAGTATTTCCTTAAATTTAACGAAGAAAAGATTCAGTAAATAACAATGTCTTTTTGCTACGTGATGCGTGAATCGGAACGCTAACCCATAGGTACGGACACTACATAATCGAAAATATATCGATGAATCGGTGCGGCCATAGGATCGCGTCAGTATGAGTACATCTTGTATGCGGTTTGTGTTGTCGTTGCGGTTGCTTTACGTGCTATTTGTTTTGACGTTTGTTACAGTTTTCGTTCATTTTTTGTTTTGTTATTGGTGAAATTCCGAGAAAACAAAAAAAAATCTTTGAACTCTCAAGCTCTGGAGTTATTGGTTCGTTTAATTTAACTAATTTAGTAATTAACAGAAAAAAGTTTGGATAATCAAAGATCAATCAAATAAAAATCGATTGGATAGCCCTTGTTAACTTTCTCGATACTAAAAAAATCGATTATATTTCGTTAGGGTACATCACTGTAACTGTCAACTTTGAACTGCCACCCATATCATGATATCTCGGACAGCTTATAGCTTTATGTACCCGTTGAATATAAAATAAACTTATATTTATTGTGTTCTTTTACTTTATAAAAATTGCAACATTATTCGATTTAATTCTGCCCCAATAATCACTTCGTCTAAATTGAAGAGATATTATATATAATAGCCAACTAGTATAAATAATATCTAGATTTATTACTTTGGCTGTAACATATATATTTATTACAAGAAAGATGCCGAATTGAAACTAACCCGCCAAAAGACGTTGAAGGCAGTGTTGACACTGTGACAACACTTCAGTTGACGTTATATCAAAATTGCTATTGAGTTGCCATGTTGTGTTAACGCCAGAAATGTTTTATGACAACTTCCAAATTTATTGTAAATAGAAGGGGAGTTTCGGCGTCTTTGGTTGTATTTTATTCAATGCCACAGTAAATAATACTTGTGTCGGTATCGGAAGACTTTACTGTTCTACTATATTGTTTCTCGTTAACGATTCTATAACGTTTGAACAACAGAGGTCTTAAAGTATTAGTGGCTTGTCCCACACAGGGAAATATTAAATCTGTACAACCTACTACAATTGCGGAAAATTTTATCGGTTCCCCTTATTACGTCACATGAGGCATATGATTTTCTATCAACATCTATAAGATGTAAATAAAATTGAGGTTTTATCTTAAGTTGCATAATTTTAGGATCGGTTTACCATAAGTTCTAACCAGCCAGTATTTCTTTTACTCTTTTAAATGTATACACAAATGTTTGAATCTTTTCACAACCTTTTAGGATACCAGGACGTGATAGATTTTTAAGAAAAATAAGTGCAGTTTTTTTCGCTATTTATATTAATTTTGGTAAAAATTATATCGTTATCAAAATAAAATTATAATTTTATTTCAAAATGTTTAAGTACGATAAAATATATATTTTTGAAAATATGTTGATAAATACTAAATTTATTGTTGAATTTTCAAGACAAAGTAGTATTTGAAATGTGAAAGTCTTCGAGAAATAAAGTAATGCTAGTTAATGACCACAAAATAATCTATCAGAAACATGATTTTATGTTCACTGAAACATATTTATACGTAAAAATAAATAAATACAACAGCTTCTTGAAAAAAAAGCAGCGGGTTGTGTCAGAGAAGCAAGTGTAAATTATTTAAGTGAGTAACTACTTCTTAATTTGCTTTAATCAATTAAAGGAAGAAAATAAATTAATGGCGGCTATAGATATAATAATAATATGTCAGTAATGGCAGCGCAATCACTGTCAACAAATGAGGAGATCAAGTCAATAAGCTTTACCCTGAAGTTATTTTCACGAAAGAATTCCCGTGTCAAAGTACTTTTATTGTCAAGTGCTAATACAAAAATACGTTCATCTGCGAGACTTATTTCGTGAAGTTTGTCCCGGAAGTATCCACGTCGCAAAAAACAGTTCAAAAAATAAGTGGCCAAATTATTTGTCTACCAGTGTTCACAGGAAAAATATTTTTAGAGCTCTTTTAGACGGTAAAATTTAGAAGATATTATCAGAGACTTTGATCTGTGTCTCCGTAGCTTTTCAATATTGTGTAGCTTTATGAGTCGGAGGTAATTAGAGATTATAGTTTTTGGCTAAAATTACCACCATTAGGATATTTACTTTGTAGAGCAGTGTTGCAAGCAATAACTAGTCTCATAACGAATCAGGGCTAAGTCACAAGCATTCAGAACAGAAGAGCATGCATAACTCGATTGATGAATATGAAGACGGGGGTCTGTATTCTCTACCTACCTCTATATAAAGGTGACATTAATTCAACCGTCAAAAATTTAACTGTAGGTTCAATAGATGAAAGACACTACATTATGTAAAGTTTCCGATGGAACCGCCCAAACTTTTGGAAATGTAATAATTAAATGAAGAGAAAACACTGGCTGAGAAATACTGATTGAACCAAAACTAAATAAAAATTTTACGCAAACCCACACATGTATACGATTTTCGACATTACGTGACCTGCAATTACCTTGTCTGATGCACCTAAAACTTCACATGTCTAGTCTTTATCACATAATAAACCTGCCATAGAAATTTGTGCGGTTGAATTAATTAAACCTTGTATAGGGTGACTTTCGTTCAAGAATAACCTCGTCTCAGTTTGTATATGAAGTCTAAATTTTATTTGCGTATGACACATATAGGCCTATGTCCAACAGTGGACGAAACAGGCTGATGGATGGATGGATGGACATAAATTGTCATTGAACCTTGGTTCTGGCCACCTACCTAGTCTCCAGTATAAATTTGGCTATATGAACGAAAGTCACCTCATACAGAAGGTGTAAAAAGTACTTTTAACCTACCCCGATAATGTAATATTTTGTAGAAGAATTAAAACTGGTTTTATGAGTACCATTAAAAATTATATTCATAATTTTTTTTTAAGTTAAAGCTTTTATGATGTTCGTAAAATCGAAAGAAATCATGGTCACTTGACGAGAAAAGATAATAAGATCACGTGAAGTTATTTTTATTATTGATACCATTATTTTGGACTATTTAAAACTTGTTTTGTATGGGGATAGCTGATTAGCTAGGATAACCATACATTTTATTTTCAAGTAATATTTTTTGTAATGTTTTGTCTTCTAATTTTAATTGTTTCTACATTTAAAATGTCTTTTACTAACGTTCCTTAATAACCTCTAAAATTATCGGGGTTTGTTTAAAAGTCAGCCTGTATAAAGAGGTACACCACAAACTGTGTATGTATGTAAACTCCTTCTCTAAGTAGAAAAATTATTCAAAACCATTGTTGCTTCTTGTGAAATAGGCTCTTTTCAGATTCCAGATCTCATCTGTCCGTACCTCAAAGCGAAATATTTTGGCTAGAGTCTGCTCTTACATACATTTCGTTTTCGGTCTACATTCTATCGGTAAATAGGGGGTGTGTAGGGGTTCGACGAATACTGCACTGACGCGATGGTTCGCCATTTTAAGTATTTGTGCACTTTCCTTGGTCAGCCAGTCTAACCAGAACAGCAAGAAAGCTCTCTAAAACAGAGACGAAAAGGTTCAGGAGTTTTCTCATTTTAGTCGTGTAATAGCTACTAAGCAGCTTATGTTAATGACATTAAAGAAATGCTCGAGGAAATAAGGTCGCATTATAGAAAAACCCATTCCAATCATGATAAAATGAGAAATTTTAGACAAAAACATGATGAAAATTTATCGTTCGTTGTTTTTTTATTATGGGTATTGGCAGCATGTTGGAAAACTTCAAAGAAGATGGTTACCACATTTTAATTCTTTAATCTGGATCAACGGATTTTTATAATATATAAACAAAATTACGGCCAAATGTTTTTTGCTTATCTATACTAATATTAAAGTGGTAATATAAAGTGAATTTGTGTCTGTACAATAATTATTTTTTCAACATTTCAAATGTAATGGGCGTTACTTTATGAACAACCCTATTAGCCCATGTGTTGACCAGAGTCACTAAGATGATCAAATTCGTTGAGTGGTTCTCAAGTTAAAACGTAACTTACATACATACAGACAGACAAAACATCTTTCGGCTTCAGTACAATACTAATAAGACACGCCTTTTTTACTACGTTACTATTATTTATTCTTTTATAATCTGGTGAAATAAGTAATATTTCGGTTTAAGTTTGATAGAAAACAAAATGTCGATTTCAAGCGAACTCTAGCTCTAGTCTTCCTATTGCAGTCATATTCAAAAGAGTTTTTCTATTACAGTTTTCCTTTACAATTCGAGAGAAAGATTTATTAGCTGCTATTCTTACAGATATGCGAAGAAGTAAAGGAAAAGAGAGGATTAAATTGTCTAGTCTTTGCTTTGTTCTGCCTAGTACCAATGATGCCAAATTGCAACTTGTACGTAGCTGTTGTATTACGTGGACGCACTATAAGTTTCCGGAATGAATATGAAAAAATACTATTAAAGGTACAAAATTAATTTATTGTTTTTCAAAATAATCTCCCTTGGCGTCTATGCACTTTTTCATTCGATCAAACCAGTTTTGAAAACTTATGTGCCACTCCCCTGTGGTGACCTCTGAAACGTGTTTTTCATACTCCTCGACAGCCTCTTCTGGTGATGAAAATCGTTGACCGCGTAATTGGTTCTTAATTTTTGGGAACAGAAAAAAGTCACAAGGTGCCAGGTCGGGACTGTATGCAGGATGACTCATGAGTTCTACATTTTTCGTCTTCAAAAAGTCGTTTGTCTGTCTGGCCGTGTGAGAACTAGCATTGTCGTGGTGCAGGATGATACGGCGTTTACGGTTATTTTTACGGAGTTCGTCAATAACTTCCGGCAAACAAATGGTCGTGTACCAGTCACTATTCACGGTACGACGATTCTCTAAAGCAACAGTAGCCACGTGTCCAGTTTTATTAAAAAAAGAAGCAATCATCCGCTTAGATGCACTTTTCACGCGCGCCACTTTGGTTGGTTTCGGCTCATCTTGAAAGACCCATACGCTCGATTGCTGCTTTGTTTTGGGATCTTAGCAATAAATCCATGTTTCGTCACCTGTTACTATGTTCCACACCAAATTTGACGCACCTTCGTTGAATCTGGTAAGCATGGCACTGCACCAAGTGACGCGGTCCGTTTTTTGAGCCTCGGTCAAGTTGTGTGGGATCCACCGCGAGCACAGCTTTCTCACACCCAAATGTTTGTGTAGGATTGATTGTATTTGACTCATGCCTATTTCTAAGGATGCGCGAATTTCATGGTAGGTCACATGCCTGTCTGTTTCAATCATACGGCGCACAGCATCGATGTTTTTGTTGGTCACAGCGGTGGACGGCCGACCATCGCGAGATTCGTCACTGAGATTGATACGACCACGCTTGAATTCTGCAAACCAGCTATAAACAGTCGTCTTGCATGGTGCTTCATTGCCAAAAGCTGTTTCAAGCCGAACGATGCTCTGTTGAGCTGTCAAATTACACTTAAAATCGTAGAAAATCATACTACGAAAATTTTCCCGAGTTAAATCCATGTTGATGCAGACACACAATTTTTTAAATGGTGCCACAAGGTAAAAACAAAAATCAGTCAGATGAAACAAACTGCATTCTACAGCCAAAGAGTTCTATTTTCAAATGTTGCAATAAATTTTTAAATATTGTTTATGTAAGTGGCCAGTTCCGGAAACTTTTAGTGTTACCTATGTATATAAAAATATATTACGTAGCTTTTGGAGGTTATTTATTTTATGTACGTACCTAGAGGCTGAAATTAAACCAACCGACCAAATTCATACTGGAGTCTCGGTTAGTGATCAGGATATAGGTTCAGTAATCCTTTTCGTCAAATTCGTAAAATATATTTTTTTTGCTCCCTTGCGGTTAGACTAGTTTAAGTAGGTATTTTTCGAATTTCACCAAAAGGGTAATTGAAGCTTGTTTCTGATCACTAACCGAGTCTCCAGTATGAGTTTGGTCGGTTAATTTAATTTCACCTTGTATAGTCGTCGGCAGATCATAGAATTGGCCGGGCATCCAAATTTATGATCACAAGCAACTTTACACGCTCCTCCGCTCGTCGTTGCACCTTTTTCAGTTTTGTTTGGCGAATGATTTTCGGTTTCATACTTTACGATCTGCACAATTCTACGATCTGCCGACTATTTAAACATAAAATAAAAGGAAAATTAAATTCAAGATAAATTTCAGGTCCTCGGGCATCAGTTGAAAAATATGTTAAAAGAAATTATACATAATAATGATAAATTACATATTTATAATAGGAAAGAGGTAGATTTAAAATTTATTAAACCAACCTATTTCTTAGTTTTGTTAGACAAAGAGTGGCACCACCTTGCAGCCGTGGTGTCTATCGCGTCGTACATACATAACTATAGTTTTTGCTTATAAAGATATGAAAGATTTGCGTTCGACTGCTAGATGGTAAGTACCACCGCTTTCTATGAATTATGTAATAAATAAGGCATATTAATTTCGGGAATGACTGGATTCCTTACCCTAGAGCTTAGGCGAAAGATGCTGGTAATGCTACATTACTTTCCGTTGCTAAACAACAAAATTAATAATACATCGGGGCGTTAGGAAAATTAAAACTGTTTGCTCCTAATGGCTACCTGCGAGGAATGGAAGCGGCTGCTGGAGTAAGCCCGCGGCGTCGACACCCGTGACGTGCACCAACTACGCAAATAACGCACCCACCTCTCGAGCTGTACAACTGCTCAATGACATGCTCGCTCAGTTACCAGAAGCTGACATTTTTGCTGACAAACTTTATACGTTTAGGCTGCATATTGTGAATTTTTAAAGTCATTATAGGTAAATAAATTTAACTTAAGTGATAAGCTGGTTTTTTATTATTTTAATTTGACTTTTAAAGCTTTAGGTTTAGCCTGTAATGTTACTTGTATAAATAAATAAATAAAATAAAAAATAAAATAAACTGTATCTGCTGCAAGTTTCGTCGAAACAGAATGCGAGGAAATGGCACACCAAACAAAATGAACGTTGCAATTTCTTCGATGGAAGCAATACGTTTTAAGTTTTAGTTTCAATTTACTTAATGAGTGAAGAGCCCTAAAGATATTGGAAATATTAAATCAAAATAATAATAATAACGCTCAATATACCCCTTTAGTGCTTAATTTAACGTAATCTAGTGGCAAAGTGACTTAACGTGCTATTATTTTGATAATTTAGAGAAAATATTAACCTATCTAATATTTAAAAAAAATTGAAATAAAATATGTATATTAGTAAAGGTGGTCCAGGATTCATTCCCAAACGTCCGACTTATTTCTTTAGTTTTGAATAAAAGAGATGAATAAAAAGTATGAAATAAATGTGGTTTATGACCAGGGATAGGATATTCGGATCGATATATACTTAAAGTTTAAAAAATGACAGAAAACTTTGCAACTATGGAGTCAGCTTCTTAAAATATTATTTATTTAGATAGTCAAAGTTCCGGATATTACGGAATTGCTTAAAGCGTAACGATAATATACCTAATACTTAATAGACGTTACCCTTTTTTCAATGACAAACAGCTTCAGGTCAAACAGCGTAGAAGGTTGAAGTATAGATTATAAAATGTTGATGGTTGTGATTGTCGGCACTTGGTGGAACTTATTATACATCTTAATTATTATTAATTAATGTTTATATATCATCAACATTCTATACTGTTTGACCTAAATCTGCTTGGCACTTTAAAAATTTGCTAGGAATTGTATACAATGCATATACATACATTTATGGTAACATCTATTAAGTATTAGGTACGAGTATATCATCGTAAAATTTTAAGCAATTCCGTAATTTCCGGAATTTTTACTGTCTAAATAAATAATATTTTAAGAAGCCGACTACATAGTTGCAAACGTTTTCTGGTATTTTTTCAACATTAGGTATATATCGATCCGAATATCCTATCCCTGTTCATGACTATTATGACACCACGCGACAATTATTTATTGTTAATTTGGCTTTTCTCGCAAATTTGGTTTATTTTATGCATTACTTTGTAAATTATCCTGCACAACAACTTTAAGGCGTGTTTAAACTTGTTTAAGATAACAGAATCTTACAGGATTTAAAAATTTATTCGATATTCGTTAATGACATACCTACTTCATTAATTGCACGTTGATTAAAATTTTAAATCTTGTAAAATTTGATATTTATTATAAACCCTAGATACCTACTTGTAATGGTGTAAAACCGAAAACGGTTGGGATATACTTACTGTGAAACAAGTACAAGTGCTGTTTATTCAACATGTTTATCTTAAAGATTTTATTTTACCACTTTATCGGCGTGATTAATATTATACCTACCCGTGGCAAATTACAGCTTTATAGTACTAAGAGTCTCTGAGCTAAGCCGCGGACAGACAGACGAACGGACATGGCGAAACTTTCAGGGTTCCGTAGTCAGAACCGTAAAAACCATATAGGTTATGCGTTTGGGAACGAATCCTGGAAAAGCTTTTCAAAGCAGCGGGACTGGCTCCTTTCTTGTCTTAACCTTATGGCTTGGGATTTTCTGTCTTGTGATGTACGGTATCGTAAGTCTAAAGTTTAATAAAGCCACGACTCGATTTAGAAGGTATTTACGTAGATTCAGTTAAGATTACTTCAGATTTAAGAGCTCGTACTTCTACGTAATTTATGGAGAAAGCATAAACGCTGGAGAGGTATCGAATTTATAACAACAAATTTACAGTTACATTAGGTATAACTGTTTATTTTACTTAATTGGCCTGAAAATAGTTTGTCCAATTTAAAAAAAAACACCGGAATTCTGCGTTTTGGTTGGCCCATTCTATTTTAACACCGCTTGGATTTACCAATCAGCGCCTAATATTTCTCCTTTTTGTTGAGGCTTGACAAAGGTATCTCCACTGCGCAGCCGCTATGTAACCTCGAATGTAAATTATGATGAACAAAGAGTTACGGGAAAACTTAGCCTTGCCTAAAATTCCAAGAACAAATAAAAAAGAATTACACGTTTTCTTTTTATCAAATTGTTAGTTGAAATGATTATAAATAATGTCACGCGAAGATGATATGGTCGTATTTTAAGTATTGTGTCCAACTGGATAAGCCATTGGGACACTCATACAGCTTATTATGTAACCGAGCATGGCTTAATGGCTCTCATTGCAACAAAATACTATTATAGAAAGTTCGTACAAGTTCCGTTTTGGCACAGTATAGGTAACAACAGTTGGTGGCTATGCGGTGTCCTTGAAATGAATACCTACGGCCGCTCGGCGCCTAAACACGCCCTAGGGCTGCCAACTGACTGTTTACGTATTTGATAATGCTATATTGTTATTATAAAAGTTGTATTTAAGCAACCATACAAAGCACAACATACGGTGTAATTTCATGCCATAATTTACGAAAATGCGCGGGAATGTCACAAACAAGTACAAGTTTACTCATTATGAAATTATTATCCTTCGTTATTTTTTTTTTATTACGGAAGTAACATACAAGTTTTAACATACGAAATAAGAAAAAATAAATATCTAATTCAAATTAAATGTTTTTTTTTTATTATGCTTATATCACCGTAAAATCGCGTAAGCTGCTTTTTCATGAAAAACCAAATTATGGCGTAAAGGCCAGCCCATTTGCGCGATCATACTAAATTGTTCCTCTTTTTCGCAAAAATGCGGCTTTAGCACTCAGGCAACTCTAATCAAACACAATTTTCAGTTTTCTTTTACCAATACAGGTATATCATGTAATATGCTTGCAAGAATTTTGTACATGCAAAAAGTCATCAAAGAATCTTCCTTCACTCAAAAGTGCATTTTAGTCACAGTCTTGTCTGATACCTGGTTCTATTTTGAGAGTAATGAGAGCTGAATAGATAAAGACCTCGACAGAGAAGTGTGGCAGTGTGGCGTCCAACTAGATGTGGCGTGGCGTTTTTGTTGGCGCGTTTTCTATCATTTTATCCTTTATAGAACGCCTTTTATAGAATGCAGTTTATAGAACTGCGTTCTATAAAGGATAAAATGATAGAAAAGGCGCCAACAAAAACGCCACGCCACATCTGGTTGGACGCCACACTGCCACACTTCTTCTCTGTCGAGGTCTTTATCTATTCAGCTCTCATTACTCTCAAAATAGAACCAGGTATCAGGCAAGACCGTGGCTAAAATGCACTTTTGAGTGAAGGAAGATTCTTTGATGACTTTTTGCATGTACAAAATTCTTTCAAACATATTACATGATATACCTGTATTGGTAAAAGAAAACTGAAAATTGTGTTTGATTAGAGTTGCCTGAGTGCTAAAGCCGCATTTTTGCGAAAAAGAGGAACAATTTAGTATGATCGCGCAAATGGGCTGGCCTTTACGCCATAATTCGGTTTTTCATGAAAAAGCAGCTTACGCGATTTTACGGTAATATAAGCATAATTAAAAAAAAACATTTAATTTGAATTAGATGTTTATTTTTTCTTATTTCATATGTTAAAACTTGTATGTTACCTACTTCCGGAATAAAAAAAAATAACGAAGGATAATAATTTCACGATGAATAAACTTGTACTTGTTTCACAGTAAGTATATTTGTTTAACTATCCCAATTCCCAACCGGTTTCGGTTTAACACCTTTATCAAGGGTTTATTAATAATACATTTAAAATTATTTAAAAATTATACAAAGTTAATAAAGTCGATTCTGAAGGCTTTAATTTTAGTTTTGGTGCTGTCAAAATATATTTTTTTTGAAAGTAACATAGCTTCTGTTGTTTACACCAAAGAACTATTTTGGAATGAAAAAAATTTAGTTTTCACAGCACTAAAACTAAAATTACAACCTTCAGAATCGGCTTTATTACATGCAATAAATGAAGTCTAATTACATATTTTCTGATTAGAGATCATCACGTTTTGTGATTGATATTTATTTCTTATTATTAATATTTATTATTAATGATAAGTAAATGCCTATTTTATTGAGTAAAGAGGCAACCTAAGAAGTATCCAATAAAATTATTTACGGTTGAATCTTTCTCACAACCCGCTACCTTTAGGTTATTTTTTTAAAATACAGCTATTTTTGTAAGAAATTCAACATTCTTTTTATCAGAATCTATCTGAAATTCCCTGAAAAATACATCTACCGTGAATTAGTTGTTTTTTTTTCGTTTTGAAGACGACATGTTTTCGTCCCTTTTATATGCTGATGAAGGATTCCAATCGGAATTCTGTCGACTGAATAAAGAGGCTTTGATTGCGGTTTTTCATGCCTTATTGAATTTCGGAAGAGTTTTTCCGAAGGGTCACGGTTGAGTTTTTGTAGGCCACATCTTTTTGTATCGTGCGTCTCCTTTAATATGTTGAACTGACTTCAAAAATGAAGGCTATAAATGTTACACGCATGTAAGCGGGCTTGTATTTTTTTTATAAAATCAACCGAAAATAGTAAAAATGATTACTTAAGTAGAACAAAGACAGAAAAAAATCTGTCACTAGATAATATTACTAGCTTTTGCCCGCGGTTTCGCCCGCATTTATTCAATCTCTGTTTCGTTTTTGGGTTGAGCTTTATCAACACCCCTTATAGTCTATGTGTTGATCAGGTTTGCTACGATGATAATAAAGTAAACCGTATCCAAATCTAATAAGTGGTTCTAAAGTTGAGTTAAAACGCATATATAAATACATAGCGACAGACAGAAAGAGAAACGGACAAAAATTCTCAAAAATTGTAGTGTAGGTACAATACTATACCCCGGTCATTTCATTTAAAATGCTGAAATAACTTTGTATGTACAGCGATGACATTTTTACAAATTTATTATTAGTATACTAATTAATACCATAATATACTAATATATATTATTCGGGCGGAGCCTGTCAGCCCGTGATCAACTCCTTACTCTCTTCAAGCCTGTCTTCCAGAGGGAATTTCCATCTGCTTCGATCCTGGCATACTTCTTTTGCTTCTTCTACATCCATCAATCTAGTCATACAAGCTCTTCTATTCCGGGTACTTTTTACTTTGCCCTTCTTCAGTATGTCGCCTATTTGGTCGGCATACGTCCTTCTAGGGCGGCCCGGTCGAGCTTTACCTTCCACTTGTGCAGCATAAATTTCTTTCGTCACTTTAACTTCATTAATCCTCTCTACATATATGCCCAAACCACCGAAGCATTCCTTTATCTAGTCTATACACTAAATCCTCTTTCAGGCCGCAACGACCTCTTATGTCGATATCTTTCTCTCTATCATTCAATTTCAAACCACACATACTCCTTAAGGAACACATTTCCACTGCATTCACTCTACTTCGATGCTCATCTTGCCAAACCCAATATTCATTACCATACATAAGCGTATGAGCCATTACCAAAATGTTATAGAAGTAGAATTTAAACAAGTAGTTTGGAAAAATATTGGTGGTAACCATAGCATCAAATTTTTTTTCATTCACTATATTCAATATTTAGATAAGAGAATTATCAATGCTTTAAATAAATACCTTTAATATGGCAATAAAGTCTGATCAGATTAGATTTATTAGGGTTCCGTACCTCAAGAGGAAAAACGGAGCCTATATGGGATCACTTAGTTGTCTGTCTGTCCGTCCGTCCGTCTGTTTGTCAAGACCCTTTATCTCGGAAACGTGTGGAGAGGTCAAATTGAAATTAAAACCATATTCCTCAGGTGTACCATCCCTTTAACTGTGAAAAAATCAAACTTCCATTTAAAAGTGACAAGAAGATACGGCCGTTTATGCCGCAAAAAACGTATATTTCGACACTCTCAAGGTAATCAAAATTTTTAGGTTATTTTCCGCTGACCTAGAATAATGAAATTTGACAAGTAATACAGTCTTATACTACGAATATAGGGAAAAATCTGAAAACTGTACATTTGTAATTAAATCATAAAAAATATAGTCTTTAACGGAACCCTCGGTGGGTGAGTCCGACTCGCACTTGTCCGGTTTTTTTATTTTATTTGAGGATTTTTCTTAACATAATAAAAAGAAAACCTACACAGTTAATGTATTTTCACGCTTAGCCCCGCGATACAAACTGTGCCGTATGAAGTTCAAACTAGTTAGAGCAAAAGCAAGAATCAGGCCCTCAATTCTGGCACGTGCGCCAAAATTGCGAAGGCAGATTGCGGGTAACTTTAAAATGGATTTTGTACAGACATGTGTTTACTTTTTTGATTGAAAATTTGTTGTAATTATTCCTTATATCCTATACCTTCTATTTGATGTGGTTTAGTCACTCGAATTTCCATCGCATGGCGTTTATCAGACTTTAAGGGCTTGTATTGGGTCTTTCAACGGTTTTTGTTTTAATATGCTGAGTCAACTACTTATCTCATTATGGACACGTGTTTCTTGAGACCTTTGTCTTTCCGTTGTCAAATCCGTTACCCAATTGGAAACATTTCGCTCGATAGATTTTATTTTTGAAAATTACGCCTTTTTAAGTTATTATTTCGTTTTATGTCTAAACGGCTTGAGTTTTATGTCTGAAATTACTGCTATAACAAGAAAACATGGTTTGTTTTCCGATGTCAGGTAGAAAAACTCCTACATCAAATACTTTTTCGTTAAATCTAGAAAAACCTCTAAAATTCACTGATTTTGCGTGCCGCCAGCGCGCGAAGCGAGCATTGTAATGTAGACTTTCTGACAACATACTGAAGTTCAAAATCGCTCAGTAAGATTATCGTGCACCAGGGGTAAGGCGTTAAACAATTAATATTGTGCATGCGCAATAATGCCGGAATAGCCGCCCAGGGGTTGACAAGGCCTAAATTAATAAACTTCTTTTACCTATAGAAAAACACTCGTTAATCATTGCGGGAACTAATGAGTATCGATAGTTTTAAAAGTTCGTTAGCAATGAGTCCACTCCGTTACTTTGTCGAGTCGTTACAGTTAAGGCAAAGTTTCTCAACAAGTTTCGACAGAGATTTTATGGCCACAATTAGTACTATTTAAACCTAGATGGATAGTGGATACTTACCTCATTCATTAACTTGATGCTATGTTTTAAAGTAGGGTCAAGTTTCACACAAGTTTCTTTCAGTCAGTTTTCTTTAATACTTTACTGTAAAGTTGGTTTCTAAGGCAGCCGGAAAATTGGTCAGTGACCCGAAGTATTATAATAGGGTCAAAAAAAGATGATGACTTATCGGTTATCTATCACTCTCCGTTAACGCTTACCCCGTTTCGTAGTACGGAGAATTTGTACTATGAAACACGGTAAGAAGCTCAAGCGATACGTAAGTGTACGTAGAGTGATAAGTATCGTTTTATTTCGACACCAACTTAATACCGAAATTTTTTCACCTGCCTTTGAAACAAACTTTAGTCGTCCATTTTTATTTATTTATTATTATATTATATTTTATTATTTAGTCAAGTCTATACTTTATTTATATTCATTGTTCTTATTTTACGTAAAATAGGCTTACGCTTGGCCACTATCACGCCTAATTTATAGCGTTGATAAGACCTAGGATGAAAGGCGCTCGCCAAAAACGGGGAGAGTGAAATGTAGGCAAGGCGTTAATTAGTTTTTCCAGGGGATTTCGGAAAAATCTACGGAATTCGGTAACGGATCAATGACCATGCAATTACCTGTAACCACTCTCCCGGTAGGGCTACTCATAACGTCATGCGAGAATACGACTAGTCGCTTGGCGCAGGGGTGGATCAAGAGGGGGGGACGCCCCCTCCCAAGACGGTTCAAATAAAACAAGGTGCTGTGAGTTTAACACTGTACCGCTTTAATAATATTAGTTTATTTTTGTGTCATGCTTTTAACTACATTTGCAGCAGACTAAAAGATATAGTTCCAACTATGCGGGATCTATTAAATAAACCTATATGGCCTTTGTGCCCCACCCAAAAATAAATCCTGGATCCGCCCTTGGCTTGGCGGCATGGTTTTGTCACGAGGGTGGTAAAAAGCTACGGCTGAAGCCGTAAATAAGTGTACGTCATCTCTGAGACGGGGCCAAGATCCTTATGTCCATCAAGCGGTTCCGATTTACAATCTGGACTGCGATCTATCTATGCTTTAGTAAAAATGGGAATTTGCAGGGCTAGAATGAAAATCGGATTTGCCGTTTTATATACATTTAAAAAGAAACACAAAGTTGCGTGGGAGAAGTCGTGATTGTAATTATACATAGGTAACACTAAAAGTTTCCGGAACTGGCCACTTACATAAACAATATTTAAAAATTTATTGCAACATTTGAAAATAGAACTCTTTGGCTGTAGAATGCAGTTTGTTTCATCTGACTGTCTTTTGTTTTTACCTTGTGGCGCCATTTAAAAAATTGTGTGTCTGCATCAACATGGATTTAACTCTGGAAAATTTTCGTAGTATGATTTTCTACGATTTTAAGTGTAATTTGACAGCTCAACAGAGCATCGCTCGGCTTGAAACAGCTTTTGGCAATGAAGCACCATGCAAGACGACTGTTTATAGCTGGTTTGCAGAATTCAAGCGTGGTCGTATCAATCTCAGTGACGAATCTCGCGATGGTCGGCCGTCCACCGCTGTGACCAACAAAAACATCGATGCTGTGCGCCGTATGATTGAAACAGACAGGCATGTGACCTACCATGAAATTCGCGCATCCTTAGAAATAGGCATGAGTCAAATACAATCAATCCTACACAAACATTTGGGTGTGAGAAAGCTGTGCTCGCGGTGGATCCCACACAACTTGACCGAGGCTCAAAAAACGGACCGCGTCACTTGGTGCAGTGCCATGCTTACCAGATTCAACGAACGTGCGTCAAATTTGGTGTGGGACATAGTAACAGGTGACGAAACATGGATTTATTGCTACGATCCCAAAACAAAGCAGCAATCGAGCGTATGGGTCTTTCAAGATGAGCCGAAACCAACCAAAGTGGCGCGCGTGAAAAGTGCATCTAAGCGGATGATTGCTTCTTTTTTTAATAAAACTGGACACGTGGCTACTGTTGCTTTAGAGAATCGTCGTACCGTGAATAGTGACTGGTACACGACCATTTGTTTGCCGGAAGTTATTGACGAACTCCGTAAAAATAACCGTAAACGCCGTATCATCCTGCACCACGACAATGCTAGTTCTCACACGGCCAGACAGACAAACGACTTTTTGAAGGCGAAAAATGTAGAACTCATGAGTCATCCTGCATACAGTCCCGACCTGGCACCTTGTGACTTTTTTCTGTTCCCAAAAATTAAGAACCAATTACGCGGTCAACGATTTTCATCACCAGAAGAGGCTGTCGAGGAGTATGAAAAACACGTTTCAGAGGTCACCACAGGGGAGTGGCACAAAAGTTTTCAAAACTGGTTTGATCGAATGAAAAAGTGCATAGACGCCAAGGGAGATTATTTTGAAAAACAATAAATTAATTTTGTACCTTTAATAGTATTTTTTCATATTCATTCCGGAAACTTATAGTGCGTCCCACGTATATTTGGCCCAATGAAGAGCTTTAGAATAGTTCTTCCCCTTAACGACAGCTCACTAATGGGCATGCTTAGACCAAGAATAACCTGGCTCCACGAGATATTGCCGACGCGTGTGTCGCTTGCTGATACTGTGGGGCCATTACAGCAGAGACAATAGTGGCTCAAAGTTATCTTTATGTAGGTACAAGTATAGGTGGTAGAGCTACTGCTGGGCTCGACTGTGGAAGTACCACCATCTTACTCGGAAATCCTCCCGAAGTTATTCGGGGGAGAGTAAGAGAACAGCTCTCAGGCAAAACCAGGCGGCCCACCATTGCCTGGGACCGATGGATGGCGGTATATCCATCCCCAATTGCCGGGCCTTATATAAATCAGGCTGGTGACGGGCAGCGGCGTCACTGGTGCAAGGGTTTCGGCACCGCGCTCAGCAGCCCGTCTGCCCAGTGTGTGTGAGTATGGGCATTTCTTCCAGGAGGACCACCAAAAGTGGTGAAATCCTAGAAAGGCCTATGTCCAGCAGTGGACCGAACAGGCTGATGGATGGATGAGGTACAAGTAGGTACATACTCAATCGTCAATCAATATATGGTGACTTTCGTTTATATAGCCAAATTTGTACTGGCGGTAGGTGATCAAGACCAAGGTTCTATGTTCCTATTTACGAAATACGAAAAACATTTTTTGTGCCTCTATACAAAAACAATTAATTAATCAAATTTTGCGTACTATAGAGAGAGGGTCATTGAACATTGGTCCTGACCACTTACCGAGTCTCCAGCATAAAGTTGGTTGTATAAACGAAAGTCACTTTGATCTGGACCAAGTCATAAATGAGGTTATGTTAAATAATCCCCGGACAATTATGAATAATGACAAGTCAAATTATCGTAAATTTGTACTACCCCGCCAAATATCAGCAGACTAAAGAGTTATTGTGGCAGTCCGTGTTTGTATGTATTTTGCTCCAATATTTTAGAGCAAAATGTATTTCAACACAAATATTATCTGTTTTGATAATTATGTAGCATGCGCTCCATTTATAAACAACACTATCTACGAGTAACAGAGCAACTCGCGTCTGTGGTAATATACAGTTTGTCAATATAGGCAGCCCATTCAATTTAATATTTTTAATGGTTATTGTTTTTTAAGTTATGACACATATTTTATAGATATAAAATTATAATTACTTTTGCAAGCTTTTTCTTTTATTTTTTAAAGATATAATAAATAGTAAAATTATAAATATAAACATTAACAGTAAAATTTTGCTCAAGATATATTCCGGGTCCGGTCTGGACCCGGCATCAGTTGAGTTTAAACAACATTTTCTAAAATATGTTTATAATAAGGCCATAATAAGCCCAATAGGTGAAAAACGTTAATTATGAAGTCAGTTAAATGTAATATTTTGATAAATTATTATCATTTATTGCCCTCTCACATTAGGTATTTTTCAAAATGTTCAGACATTACGAATAATGTCCTTTTTACTACGTGTAAATGCACTTTTCAAAGAAAAATCGATTTACCTGACGGGATGTTAATGTTTTAGGGGAAAATCGCGGGCAAAACTAGTATGTCGTCGGCAGATCGTAGAATTAGGCATATCATGATGTGCCTAGGCATATCATACTACTGTTAATACACTATCTCGGTAAAATCGGCACTTTTTGAAGTTGTTTACCTGCTTTTCAGAAGAAGCCACTAATTTGATAAATATACCTTTTTCTAGTTTTCTTGAATACAGAAACGCGATTGCAGAACTTTCACTCGATTGAAATAATTATTGAAATGAGGTCTTCTTCTAGAATTTTTTTCATAGTATGCAAAATAGGAATGACATAAAGACCTGAACGATATTTTATTACATAGATTTTAACGATATCAAAATTTTCTCAGTTCCAAATTTTGATAACTATTTTAGTTAATTTTATATTAATTTAAAACCGACATTTTGCATTTTTTTTCAGAATCCGTCCCTCTCGCACTGTAGGGCGTTCCGCATGGAGTAACAGTGACTTTTGCAAGCGCGACATATCCTCTTAAAACTAGGGGGGTTGCCTCGCTGTCTAATGATCACAAGCAACTTGTCGTACACTTGTCGTCGCACAGGCCTACCTATTTGTTTTTTCACACTTGGTGAAAGATTTTCGGTTTCATACTTTACGATCTGCCCAATTCCACGATTTGCCAACGACATAATGCACCGATTGTCTATGAAGGGTTTCAATTTCAATAGACAAGTATCTTTTAATGTAAGCCCATAATCTACTGACCATACTAAAAATCTCTTCCAAAGAAACATACCTGCGGAACTATTATCATGTTTCCTTACTGGTGTTGGAAAGCCACTGTGAATTTTAGATGGGCATGTCCAGCATTTTGTAGGGTTCCGTACCCAAAGGATTACACTGGTCAACAAATTTTCTGCACAGAAACGATATTTTGAAATTCTTGCAGAAAACTGTGTGCAGAATCCAAATCTGAACTCAGATTTTTTCTATCAGGTCTCAGTTTTGTGAAATCAACTTCAAGTATTGAAATTTACCGTTTCTTTAATGCTTCTGAACAATTTTTTTACTTATTACAAATGTATTTTATACATTTATTTTTTATAATTACAAGTCCTCAATCAATACTTATCAAGGTGAAAATAGCAGAATTCGCGATTGAACCTTATTTTTCAAATTAAATAATATTTTGTGAGAGCTTGTTCGGTCCATACATTTCATACCAAGTTTTTAACATGAAACATTGGGTGTGATTGTTTTGAGACATTTAATCGAAAACTAGGCTTGGTTACGTGAATCTTTTTATCATATTATTAAAAAGAACCACTAAGAAGAAGTATTATTGAAAACTAAACCCGAAAAACTAATTGTGCTAAGCGTAAAGCCCTACCAGAAGTAGTAAAAACACGCGATTTTTCAAAATTTAGTCTGACTTAGACAAATATTACGACGTGATAGAGAAAATCTGAGTTTATATTCGGATTCAGCATACAAACTTCTATAATAATTTCAATAAATAGTTTCTGTGACAGAAAATTTCTACAATTTTGTTGACCAGTGTTACCAATGGGATCCTATTACTAAGACTCCGCTGTCCGTCCCTCCGTCTGTCACCAGGCTGTATCTCATGAACCGTGATAGTTAGACAGTTGAAATTTTTTACAGATTATATATTTCTGTTGCCGCTATAACAACAAACACTAAAACCTTCCAAGTGTGAGTCAGACCCGCGCACTCCCATACAACAGACATGATTTTTTTGCCGTTTTTATAGATAATGGTACGGAACCCTACGTGCGCGAGTCCAACTCGTACTTGGCCGGTTTTTGTTCATTTGTTACGTTCTGTTCGACTTTGGGAAATTTGTTCAATGTGAGCAATGGATTATGTGGTTGCATTTAAGGATATCTGTCTATTTACCTGAATATTCAACCATTAAATTTAAATTTAAAATTAATTTAAATAATCAATTTTGTAAAATAGGCACATAGAGTACACGCCTTAAATATTGATTTTATTGTGTTTATTTAACTCTTAAATATATTTGTGGATAAGGTACAAGAGTTAAATAAACACAATGTGTATTAATTTCCACCAAGTGCCAACAATCACAAGCATCAACTATTGATTTTATTCTTAAAAAAAAAAACAACACAATAGGATAAAACTTAATGTAATACGGGAAAATAAATTTAAAATATTTGAAAGTTAGGAATTATGAATCAACTTGCACGTAATTGAGGTAAACCTAATTCTTCGATGTAAAGCCAAAGTCGGATGGGTTAAGGAATACAACATACTGTTATTCGAATACAAATTAAGAAACTTGCAATCCTAAAACACGTGTTTATCATTCGTCATCATGGCATTAATAATCAAGCCTGTCATTGTGACAAAAATAAGGTTTAACTTTTGAAAAAAAAAATGTATTCAACTGTGAAAGTTGAAGATTTAGAATACTAAAGGTTTTTAACATTCATTATTTACTAAACCGTAAGTAATATCATGAAAAGGAATGTTTTTGATCGCTTCTTCCATGGCCCAACAATCAAGGCCTCTTTCAGTAAGTATAACTAACTGGCGCGAAGTGGAACATCAAAGGGGCTTGCCTTACTTCACTGATTGAGATTTTTTTTGCGTCTTTAGCTTTTTTAGCCTTGTTTTCGTAACATCTCGTTTGATGATAAATTTGATTTACTTGGGTCTTGCCAAAAAAAAATGAGAAGTCTTTAAATCTCAGTGAGGTTCAATGAGCTAAAATTTGTGGCCTTGAACATTTCACATTTTTTATATTTACCAAAAACTTTCCGGCGGCATTTGCTCCAGATATATTATTTTTATTCATATAAGACAATGTTTGTAGAGAATATAAAAAAAAAACATATTCGGGCGTGGTTTTCATCGCAGCAAATCAAATGGTTTTGTCAAAATAAGCGGACTTTTTTACAAAATATGTTGCGGTTATCTGTTGACGTCAGAGCCGCAACTTCTGTGTAATGAATGAACGACAGTCGAAAAAAGAAATATTTGCATTTCCTCTGTGGTCGGTTCGATCGGTTTCCAAATTGCATCAGGTGTTTTCTCTTTTAAATGGATAGATAGTAAAAATCGGAGAGATACTACAAAAATATTTAAAGGTTGGGCTTGGCTGAAATAAGATTCAAAAATATAAGGTGACTTTAATTTATGCAACCAAATTTATACTGAAGACTCGGTAAGTGCTCAGTAACAAGGTTCGATGACCCTTTTTGTGAAATTCGTAAAAAAATCTTTTCGTGTTCTTTACAAACGCAAGTCCAGCCCCGAGTCAATTACTATGATAGAAATAAATTACCTCAATAATTCGCGGAAATACAACAAAAATATTTAAAAGTTTACCGAAATTTAATAAAATATGATATAAATATAAGTAAAAATGTTTAAAAAAAATGTTTTTACATAATTTTGTATTAATAAGTTGATAGATAAATGAACTTAAAATAATTTAATGCCTAACTCCGCCTATTCGACGGAGCTTTAGTCTTGCTAAGCAAAAGGGCAAGAAAACTTAAAAAGATGATGTATTTTTTTATTACAAAGGCTTAAATTATTAAGCACTTTTTACTTGTATTAGTTAACACCATGCTTCGTTATCGTCCAAATATTCATTTATTTTATGATGTGCCTTTTTCAGTAGGCCCTCCTTAAATCTTATTCTCTGTCAAACTCATGACCTCTTTAAGAAGTTTATTGTAAAATCTTATACCATATACTACAAAAGAGGTACTATTAGAGGTACATATATTAGCAGGTATTTCATAGCAAAAACATAGCTTATCAAGTGAATAAAAAACTATAATAGCCTTATCATTTCAAAACAATTAATAGTAGAGAAATTAAACGAAACCTATTTTTTTGGTTAGCCACCTACATATGTATAGGTAGACACACTATACATTTTAACCTATTATTTGGTAATCAATTATTGAACAAATTGTATAATACCAATAAAGGGGTATTTTCTGTTTTGCTAAACAAACTTTATGTTTTTTTTCGCTGTCACAGCCAACGACCTGTCACAGCCGAATAAAATTTATGCCATAATAAAGTATTATAATTTTAATCGTACACAACTATTAACATTGATATTTTAATAAGAATTATAAAATTTATAGGGTTATAGTTATAACAGCACGTTATCGTTTTGTTCGCGAAAAAATTCAAGTGTGTGTGTTATTATTTGTTAAACTGCTTTTTATTTTGCTTTTATATTTTATGGAATAGTGGCAAGAAAGAAAGGAAATTTTATGGTATCAGAGTTATTGCATCAAGTGTGATGAAGTGATCATACCGAAAGGCAATGAAATATTTTACGCGAATAAAACCATAATCATCATGCATACAAAACGAAGATATTGTAGATCAATAAGTGACAATTATCGTATTTTTATGGGATGAGTTTTTTTTTTGCTATAAAGCCATTGCATTCAATAAGTTTCTCAATTTGGTATATAGAAATTAAAAAAATTACATACAATAGGTATATGGTGGACCTTGGAGAAGCAGTTTCCGCAATAACCTGCAAAAAAACATAACAGATAAAGTACTATTATCGGTATATTCACCGGAGGGTGCAATAAGCTCACACTTTACCGTGGTCAGTTAGGACTATTTTCTATTTAAAATATTTCACAGCATTTTATCTTCTCGATGACAGATCGATTAGTCATAACAAAATAGCCCCTATGTCAATGCCTACTAAGATTATATTACAGAATGTTACCAAACATGTAGGAACCCTTAATCGAATATAATTGTATAGTGTGGGATTGGCTGGTATTTAAAATATAATAATTTTGTAGTTTCATTCAACATCCTTAACTATCCCTATCGGTTAACCAAAGAGCAAGTGAACGCAGCATGCTAAATATTAGGAAATTTGATAGAGTACGCAATGTAAATGTAAGAAAGCAAACAAGAGTATCAGACATCATCACCACAATGAGAAAGCTTAAGTGGCAATGGAACTGACGATAACAGATGGACGCGCCTCACAACTAAGTGGATCCCTAGAGACGGCTGGCGAAGAGTCGGTAGACCACTGTTGCGATGGACTGACGAGCTGAAGAAAATGGACCCTTTATGGTGGAGGTACGCCCCAAACAGAGCGTTGTAGAACAGGATGTCGAAAGACTTGTTACTCAAATTGCTTATAACGTATACGAAAAAGTTAATTAATCATACCAGCTGGAACAACTCACCCCGTCAAGCCTGGTCAGCAAGGGTAATTTAGACTAAACCATGCTGAAACCTCAGTGAGAGGCCTACCATGTCCTACAATAAGGACTAAGTTATATAATTTGACATGTTGAATTATATACATTATTTCATACGGCTAGTGAGTTAAATTTACTTTAAGGAATTGAATATTTAATTGATCTTTGTATATGTATACCAAGCAAATACTATTTATCGCATGAAAATGTTTCCTACATAATTTAATTAATGTGATGTCACTATTTCAATTTCAATTTTATTGTTGTATAGTAGGAATTATAATTTTTGAATTGTGTAAAGTTAGTTGCATGTAATATTTATTAATATGCTAAATAAAGGCTTTTATTATTATTACATACATCAATCTCTTCTATTCTGGGTACTATTCATACGTCCTTCTAGGGCGGCGGCCCGGTCGGGCTTTACCTTCCACTTGTGCAGCATAAATTTGTTTCGTTACTCTACTTTCATTCATCCTCTCTTTATTTTATTATTTTTATTATCATTCAACATCGTGAAACGATGGGAAGTTCGATACAATTATAAACGGATAATGTGAGTCAGTTTTGACCATTTTACCACTAAAATAAGCATATTGTTACACTTGTTAGACTTTTTCGAATCATGTAACTGACTCTTACTCGTACCTCTAACAAAGACTAACAGCAAAGTGTTTTATTACGTTGGAATGCAAACAAAAATTCCTTAATCTGCGGCACTTTCTTCCTGGCGCGTACTCTTCAAGGAACCCATGTAAAATGTGATGCTAAAATTCGTTGCAGCGTGTGGCTTCCGAGCAAAACTGTTCTCTTTTTAAATGTGACATCACCAGGACAATTTATTTTCTGTTGGAAGGAATTCATACCCAGTGGTTTTAGAGGATAACAGAGTAGAGATGCAGCTGGATACATAATACATACATATATTCACGCCTATCTCCCAGAGGGTTCGGCAGAGAATACAGATTTCCAACTGCTACGATTCTGGCACACCTCTTTCGCCTCTCGCATACATCAATCTAGTCATACAAGATCTTCTATTCCGGGTACTTTTGACATTGTCCCAATCTGGTTCAAACACGTCCTTCTGGGGCGACCCGGTCGAGCCTTATATTCCATTTGAGGACTATCAATTTATACATTCACCCTCTCTATACGTCCAAATACTATAATATATAAATACTATTATATTTTGATGTTATCCATGCTTAAAATTTTGGGGGGGTTTAAAAAGAAGAACTTTACACTTATTTATAATATATGTTTCATTATCTTTGTTCAAGTCTTGACAAAGAAGAAAGAAAAATTATTAGTATTATTCCCAAATTTATTCATTTTATCAAAACAAAATCTCTGATCCCTTACGCAAGCAAGTCGCTTACCAAACGTAAAGAGATGAATAAAAAAGAAGAAGACAAACCCATAAATCACCGGTAAGATATCCCGAGATGAGATTAAATTCCGAACGAATCTCTTTCCTTCGTCAAATGCTACCTAAATATTGGCTGTTTAATTATGAACTGACTATATTTGCGAAGAGAGTTCAAAAGATAGACTCTTTTAGGCGTAGGCTATATGTTTTGGCTAAACATATAAGGTGAATTAAATAGCCAAATTCATACTGAATACTTGGTAAGTGGTCAGTACCAAGGTCCACTGACATTTTGTGTGTAAAACGCAAAATAAAATTAAGACTTTATAATAGGGTCATTGCACCTTGGTTCTGACCACTTAACGAGTCTACCGTATTAATTTGGCTATATAAACAAAAGTCACCTGATTATCCGCTTCTCCATCTATTGAAGCATAGCTGAAAAAAATATGTATGTAAATTAAATACATCGTAAATTTTGGAAAAAATCTAATAATATTGAATAAAAATTGACTGAAAAAAAAAGATTTAGCGAATGAAGCAAACCCATCAAGTATCATCATAAGATCACAACATTGATCTTAGTATGATAAATGAAATATTCAGTTACTCGGGCAGCATTCTAGATATTTGCTCTGTTTGCAACATTTTGGGATTTGGATTTTTCCCTACGCCTGTCTGTCATTGGCATAAATCAATAACAGCTGGGCTGGTTGAACAAAACTCTGGCATGTAGATAGACCCTGGGTAAAATAGCAAAAATTCTCACCGATGTTCCATTTTGAAAACTCGTCTGGGTTATCATTATCGGGAACAAAATGGCTTCATATTTCACATCTACTTTCACGTAGCCTGTATATTATGTAGGGCATTACTCGTACATTGACAAGATTTTCCTAAGTGAATAATGTAATATGTCTCACATTGTTTCTTACCCTATTATTTTCCAGTAGAAGAGGTTTCTAGGAGATACAAAAACATCTAACCAACTCCGGTCACTCACACATTACAGAGTGTGCACTAGGGTTTCTCGAAATTCCTTTTTTTTAAATTTCATATTGTAATGGTGGAATTACTTGAGCCCAAATTAAATTAAATAAAAACTATTGAACTACATCTTCTGCCCTCATATTTCCCGGATCAAACCTTTACAAATTGTTAGAAAAAAAAAACATTATTTTTTGTGTTTTTGTTGGTTAAATTCTTATTTAGTAAGTATACCATAAAATAGATAAAAATATGCGTCACGTAACATACCTACAATTTTATAAAATTTGTGCTAATTCACAGAATTTCTCAATGGAGACATTTTTATTTTACCAGATTTTTATTTCGTGCGACCTTGGAACACAACAGAATTGAATGGTAAATTATTTTTGATTTTGTCCATAAAAAAAATTGCCGTATAAATATTTTTTTTCTTGCTTATATTTCGTAACGCTTAAATCAAATAAGCGTGCAGAAGATGCAGTGCAATATATATAGGTATATTTATTTTTTATCTAAGCTATTTATAGATCGCTTCAAACTAATTCGATTATTACAATACGAAATTCGAAAAAGTAGAGTTCCCATACACCCTAGTGTGCACCGACCCTTATGTGACTTTGAAGGCGTAGCTATTGTAAGGACATAATGGACCCGATATGTTGTCATGTCTCTGCAATGGGCTGGGAGATGACGCAGCCTGCATATCAAATATCAATGACTGATTGTTGGTGTTGCTACACCAAGGGTTTCAGACAAACAAATCTTTGACTTTACCAGTTGTGATAAACATGACTTATGTGCTTTTTGGTGTGCTTTGGATATTCAAAAAACTCAAGAGAGTATTTTTTATCATTACTGTGAAGGCGCGTGCACTCAAAAGTGTTATTACTTGCGGACGATAACAAAAGCTGTTATATCTTTGTTTATATTGCAGTGGTGACTGGATCTGCTTAGATTTCTTTTTTAGGCACGCAGACTAAACACAAATTGTGCCTTGTGAAATGATCCGCGTTACCTTCTGGTTTTATCCATCATCCTGTTTCTTCCGCTGCTGACATAGGCCTTTCCAAGATTTAGGCACTCTTGGCTGTCATCTTAGAAGAAATAAACATACGCACGCTAAGCAGGCGGGTTGGCGAGCGCAGTGCCGAAACCCTAACACAGTGACGCTGCTGCCCTTCACCAGTCTGTTAATTAGGCCTGGTAATTGGTAATTGGAGAAAGATATACCGCCATCAATCGGTCCCAGGCATGATGGGTCAGGTGGTTGGGCCTCTTTGAGAGCTGTCTCTTAATCTCGCCCCAATAACTTCGGGTGTGTTTGCTAGTAGATGGTGGTACTTTCACAGTCGAGTCAGGCATCAGCTCTAGCACCTTCTGGTAAATAAGTCAAAATTCGACCACGACAAATAAGCAACAGAGGTGAAAAACTGTTCTTAGGCTTGACTACTGATATTGATCAAATGAAAAGCAAAAAGTGGGTCAAGATGACTTAGTGATTCTAGGATTTCGAGTGAAATATTCATTCCGCAAATAACCGAGATAACAAATTTGAGTGACAATGAAAACAAATGAAAGGTACTCCGATAGAACATTATAATATAGATGTAAGCACTGACTGGGAATAAACTGTTCCTGTTTTATGTAAATGATTAACACTTATTTTTCATGCTTCATGACCGCCTCTAGGATGAAGTCATCCGATTACTCCACTAACCCAGAGGTGGGTTTAAATAATATTTGTGTTAGGTCTGTGTGTTTCGAGAGGCAGGTAAAACTATGGTTCCATAATACAGGTTGAAAATGAACCCTCTAGCTTTATTGAACTCTATGAATCAGAATCACCAATAGAACACAAAAGCGTTTTTTTCCATTTTTTTGGTTTTCAAATTTCGAAAACGACATGTGAATACAATAGACGGTACATATTTCCGGCGGTAAATGATGCATATAGGCTATATGTGCTCTAAAAATATCTGCCACGGCTGCAATGGGAGATAGTATTGTGTATGTATATTACAATAGTGAAGAAATTTTGTACCCCGGAATAATTATATAAGTTTGAGAAAATAAAGTAAATAAATAAATATTTGCTTTATCCCGCATAAAGTGATTCACGAACTACGAATGCTGTGTCGTTTCATCGATGAAAATAATTTCCATCTCTTTCCAACTGTTTTGTGTTATTACAGGACGGTTTCATGCACGTAAATCAATTCTAAATTATGCGCACATTTTATTGTTTGAAAAAAATTATGACTTTAGATCAATAAAATATCGTTACTATTGTTATCTATATACACAATACACTCTCCCAATACAGCCATGGCAGATATTTTTAGAGCACCTTATATACGAGCGTCGTCTCTGTCACCGGAGTATTTAGTGCTTCTTTGGCAGTCGATATCTTTTTTTAAATGATGAATCGTGCAAAAAGTAACAAAACATGTATTTTTTTTCGAACATAGAACAGTTTCCTTTGTTATAGCTAGAGGATTCATTTTCAACTGGTCTATGTGCCTGAAGTACGGCGAAAGGGCTGTCACCACGCTGTCACTCATCCCGCTGAGACGTAATAATCAACGTTGAAACATGGACATGCATTTCACAGTCAATACCCAGAAACACCTACCTCTAGCACCCCCTAAATGATGCATGTCGTGACAATGCATATGTCGTCGGCAAATTCGGCATAACGTGATTTGAGTCGACAGATTGTACAGTATGGAATCGAAAATCTTTCAACGAATGTTAAAAGTAGGTGTGATGACGATCGAATCCAAGCAGAGCAAGGAGGAGCGTGTAAGGTTTACATGTAAATAAATATGGGGAGCGAAGCCAAGCGAAGCTAAGCGTAGAATACGGTTACGATATGCCGAATTCTAGGACATGCAATGACATATATATCGTATGAATTGTTCATGCTCCTAATAATAATCCGCAAGTCAGTTAAGACATGATGACACGATAAAATACGTACCTAAGGTAAGCATAAATGTAGTAAAATCAGAGGCAGTGAGTGAGTCGAGACAAAACTGCTAACGCATAAAGGTTAGAACATGGTACATAAGAAGTAAATGTTTATTTCAAAATTAAGTAAAAATGAAGTAAAAACATTGCAAGAAGACACTTATTTCCTTATTAATTCCATAAATAATTACTCTGAATTAGAAAAAGCTTGTTATGGGCAGTTCTTCTAGGAGAACCGCCAAGAGTGGCGAAATCTTGGAAAGGCCTATGTCCAGCAGTGGACGAAACAGGCTGATGGATGGATGGATGTTATACTTAAATAAGGTGAGAATAAAAGGATAAGCGGCGGTAGCTCAGGGATAGAACGCTGGCCTCTCTATCTTCGAGATCCAGGTTCGATCCCCGGCCGGGGCATGCAACAATGAGTTAATTATAAATTTATGTGCAGAGTATTTAATACTTATCTACAACTTGCTGAACGGTGAAAGAAAACATCGTGAGGAAACCTGCATACCCTAAAAGTGTGTATTTGTTCCCGAAGAACGGGCTCACCACCCATCACGTTGGGACGTAATAATCGTCGGTGAAACGCGGGTGTGCCAAGTGTGGACTGTGACTTTCATTTCACAGTTCACACCCAGTACACCTCTAAAATCCCCTCGGGGATTCATGTCGTGACGATATATTATTTATATTTTTATAATAAATGGACAAGTTGTTTGCTCGTTTGATTAAGAATTTGTTTACTGCCTTTCTCAATAAAAAAAAATCTAAAATACATAAACTATCAAAATTATCAAAAACGTAAACTAATAATACAATACTGAACAAATAGTAACTTGAAACAAAATGTACTTACTATTTATATTTAAAACAGAAGATACTTGGCACACTACTGAATTGTTTGGGTGAACAGAAATTGGCACGCAACCTTTTTTTACGGGAGGGAGTATGCAAGTGCATGACTTTGGGACGTCGCTGATGCACTGAAGGTGGAAAAAGGGTGCGCTTTCAAATGATTGCGTCACGGATTGGTCCACTCTTTGGGAAGTGCGAGATTTTGACATTGGGGCAACTATCCCACTGCGGCATCTAACCTGGGATTACCCTACATATATGTATTTTTATTACAAATCTATCGCTTTTTTAACTCATTAACTTCAAATAATAAAGTTTTTTTTTTTTTAATCATAATAGTCCTGCGAGCCAGTACATTGTTCAGACAGTTGATGAGTGAGATTAGTATAAGTTAAACAAGTTTTATCACGATAGTTTCTTTATCTGAGTTTTTAGGGTTCCGTACCCAAAGGGTAAACAACGGGACCCTATTACTAAGGCTCCGCTGTCCGTCTGTCTGTCTGTCTGTCTGTCCGTCTGTCACCAGTCTGTATCTCATGAACCGTGATAGTTAGACAATTGAAATGTTTACAGATGTTATATTTCTGTTGCCGCTATAACAACAAATACTAAAACCAGCAAAGTACGAGTCGGACCTGCGCACTCCCATACAACAGATACAACAACAACAACAATTTATTTATTTAAAGTTTTAACATTGTTGCATCCTTATTACATATTTATGTAGGTACAAAATTAATAATTATGTATGTTTCTATCGTTACTTAAATAACGTAGCAAGAACGCAATTTTAATTGTGAGCTTCAGATTTAAAGAGGCCTACTGCCCTTAACTAAACCTTCCACGAGCGTCGTCGCCTAGCTAAGAAATATAATAAATAAAAATCTATCTATAAGAACGCAGAGTATACAAAAAGAAAAAAGCAACCACCACCACACAAAAGACAAGCCCACAAACACAAAAAAATGTACCTATCTGCTGATCGGGGAAAGCCCCGCCGACCCACCACCCGCTAGCAACACCACGATCAGAGCGGAAAGCTGGTCCGCACAGCCTTACCAGACAGTTATTATCGATCGGCATGTTTTCACATAACTTGTTACGTAGCTAAATAATAAAAACTTAAAGCTGAATAAACCTATTTGACCCTATTGCAATTTGCAATACAGCAGAATTTTAACTTCAAATAATAAAGTTTTTTTTTTTAAATCATAATAGTCCTGCGAGCCAGTAGATTGTTCAGACAGTTGATGAGTGAGATTAGTATAAGTTAAACAAGTTTTATCACGATGAGTTTAAAATTACCCACACATTCAGCAATAACAATCGATGAAAAATTGCTTACTTCAACTTAAAACTTGAAACTCGTTCACTGATCACCGCAAAACAACAATATTACATTTTGATGCAAGTGCGAAAAGGTTAATATAAAGAGTCATGATTGACTTTTTTGCCGAGACGCAGTTTATGTAAAAGGATAAAGCACGAATGCAAAATATGTTATCTCCATCGACTGTGGAGGTAGCACCATCTTACTCGCAAATCCTCCCGAAGTTATTCGGGGGAGAGTAAGAGAAAAGCTCTCAGGCAAAACCAGGCGGCCCACCATTGCCTGGGACCGATGGATGGCGGTATATCCATCCCTAATTACCAGGCCTTAAAACAGACTAGTGACGGGTAGCGGCGTCACTGGTGCAAGGGTTTCGGCACCGCGCTCATCAACCCGCCTGCCCAGCGTGTGTGAGTATGGACATTTCTTCCAGGAGTGGTGAAATCCTGGAAAGGCCTATGTCCAGCAGTGGACGAAACAGGCTGATGGATGGATGGATGGTTATTTTACGCACGCTAAGCAGGCACGTAATCTATCATATTTTGAGCAGGTGTATAAAACAATAAATTATTTGAACTTGAATTAAAAGTTTTCTGCATTCGCTAAGTCCATCATTATAGCCTGCCCACAAATTGTTGGCAGTCCACCAGACTGGCAGGAATGTTGCAATAAACCGCCGGTAGAGGGCACACGCAGCATTATTCCGACGATATCAAAATACTTCTGTATCGACAAAATACTCCGCTTTCACGTACGGATGCGACTTTGAGGTTACGAATAAAATAATGTTTTATGGATTGTATTTCACGTTTACAGCAACAGTAAAACATTTTCCTTGATGCTCTAATAAAAGTGAAAACGTAACCGCCATGCAAGGTGTCGTGACTCTAAAAATGGCGGCCATTTTGATATCACATTGACTTTGCCAATATGCGAGACGTGTTTTCAGGGTTCCGCGCCCAAAGTGTAAGATGGTCTATTAATGTCGCTCTGCTGTATGTCTGTCGGTATGTTACGGATCTCTTGCTAGATGGAATGAGTTAAGTCTAAATTATTAATTATCTTTATTCGTCGCAGCGCAGTCTCGTTAACACGCGTATTTGTTTACTCCGCATATTAAAATTCTAAAACCCAGTTAAAAGTTCAGTTTAGAAGTTCGGACAAAAAGTGAAAGTTGGAACTAAGCTCCAGAGTCAGATTAGTGAAAACAGTTTCCAGTTTTGCCCTGTACAAGCAGAAATAAATAAACGTTTTGTGCAAACAACAAAAAACCGGCCAGTTCCAAAGTAGTGATTCATCATCGCTTCAAGTTTTAACCGTCGTCGCGTCGCATCGCCGCGCTGTCCACTGGCCAGTTGCGCTGCCGGCCGGCAAGCACGCACACAGCAGCGCGCCTCACTTGCACACGCATGCGACAAACAGGTGTTGTACACACTTTTCCCCGCCATCGCGCCCGCTGCCATCACCGCACCAACTGCCGTGCTAGCTTTGCGTGGTTTGAGTCGCCAAACTGCGACACGGTGAGTCATTTGACTACGACCTACTGTGCATCGCTGGATGCTAACGATCAGCTTCTACAGTACCTACACGTAACTGCTGCTTGCGCTTTACGATAAACCAGATTGAATTCACCATATGTATTAAGCATTAATTATTAATATTACATTTACGTCGCTAACAATCACTAAAAAATGTCATCTACGCAGCAAACATGCGCAGGATGCTGCAACCTCATAGTAAGCAGAGAATGTTTGCGTTGTTATGTGTGCAGTTTAACATATAATCTAGACTGTTCAAATGTGTCATCAAATAAATTCAAATTAATGACACTAGACCAAAAGAACAAATGGAAATGTCCTGAATGTCTCTATGCTGAGCCAAAGGTGGATAATACTAATACGCCTATTCGTCCAGCTAATCAAGAAATAGACAATATAACACTCCGTCGGAACAATAAATTTGTATCTATAAAACCTGACAATAATAATTGTTCAAACGAAGGGTACACAAACACCAATTTACGCGATGTTATTAGGGAAGAGATTTGTGAGGCGTTTAAACCTTCTCTGAGAGAGCTAAAAACTATCAATGGAAAAATTACTTCTACGGAAATCTCTTTAGCAATGTATAAGAGTTTATATGAAGATATGAAAAAACAGATGGAGGACAAAGTGTCCATAGTAAAAATGCTGCAAAATACAAACAAAACACTGCTTTCCACCGTGAGTGATCTAACTAATAGACTGAAGTCAGTTGAACTGCCTTTACAAAACACCAAAACAGGTGAAGTAACAGAACTACCACCACAGTCACCGACAATTGCGGCATTGAAATCATCAACAGTGGAAGAATCTATAACGTTTGCGAGTGCACTACGAAAAAACCTCAACGATAACTTACCCGTTGAGAGTGGTGTTGATTCATCATCATCATCGTTATCAGCTGCAATAAATTGTACAGAAACAAAAGCTACGAATTCATCAACCAGTGAAGAAGTTGTACAAGCGGTTCAAGGAGCCAAAACCAACAGCAAAGTTACATCAGACTCTATTGTAAACAACAGCAACTCTTATGAAGAAAGACACATACGCAATAAAAGCAGTAAATTTCAATCCAAGGAGGTAATAAAAGGAGAAAGTATTCTCCTGGATATACAAGCTACGGAAGAAAAGAAACATTTGCATGTATGGCAACTTCATAAGGAAACTTCCATTGAGAAATTAACAATCCATGTGAAAAATGTGTGTGGACCGAATGTTGCAGTTAAAATTGATAAAATAAGGCATAAAATTGAACGGGATTACGCGTCTTTTATTATAGGAATACCAAAAAGCGTTTATGACAAATTATGTCAACCGGAAGTATGGCCACTAAATGCAGAATTTTGTGAGTGGATTTGGTTTCGGAGACCGACCAATAAACCAAATGAGACAAAATTATAGAACTGTGGAAATTGTCTATCAGAACGTAAGGGGACTTCGCACGAAATTAGATTGTTTTAAAGCAAGTATTGAATCGTCTAACGCTGATTTGTATGCGATCACAGAAACGGGATGTTACGAAAGTATTCATGATAAAGAATTAGTTCCACCGAGATATCAAATATTGCGTTGCGATCGAACTGACGGACGTAAGCAGGGGGGCGTGTGCCTGGTGGCTACACCCCAATACGAATTGCGACGAGTACTTATACCGGACAACGTTACCATTGATTCGCGTGTGTTTGAACTAGTGTGTGCTACTGTTCATTACAATAATAGACTATTATTCTTGTGTTGCGTTTTTTATATTCCTCCAGACAGTGCCGAAAGTGAATATATGATTTTATTTAGTGTTATAGAAAAACTGAGTACTCAGTATAAGAATAGGATTCTAGTAGTAGGAGATTTAAATTTATTTTCATGCAATGATAATACTAAGAACTATTATGAATATTTATTAACATTTTGTAAGTGCACTCAGTGTAATGAAATTCCTAACTGCAACAATCGTCAGCTGGACTTAGTATTGAGTTCGTTAAGTATGTGCGGCTCGGGCTCAGTGTCTGTAGGACTGGAGGATGGGCTGGTGCCCGTAGACAAGTACCACCCGCCGCTTGCAATAAGCGTACCGCTTACACGCGGATCTTGTCAAACTCCGACCTCAGTAATTAATGACACGGCTCATTCCGACACTCCGCAGTGGAACTTCGCAAAGGCAGACTTCCCTTTAATGTATTCGGCACTAGGGTCTGTAGACTGGACAACTTTTTATACAATTAATGACCCAGAAAACGCTTTAGATTATTTTTACGATAAAATAAATAGTATCACCGATGATTGCGTTCCAAGAAAAAAGCGAAATATTATGGAGTCTAAGTATAGTTACCCAGAGTGGTACACCTCCGGTATTATACGCGACATCAAAAAGAAGGCTGAACTTCACAAGCAGTATAAACTGAGTAAATTAAGGTATGATTACGACGTGTTTGCTCGATTAAGGGCTAGGGTTAAAAAAAACATAGCATTGGCACACGATCAGCATCGGGACCGAGTTCAGAGTCATCTTGCAAGGGATCCTAAGGCATTTTGGAGCTATATAAGAACAAAAAGAGGCAATGTGAACAATCCAAGGCTCTTAAAGAACGGAAACATTATTGCAGAAAGTGAGTGTGTGAACGAGTTTGCCGAGTTCTTTCAGTCAGTGTACAGCACGGAAAGGGCTGAACTAGATGTAAAGACTGCGGTGGCAGCGGGAGGAATGGGAGGGGCACGGGTACACGTGGCACAATTACAACTTGCTGAGGTACGTGCCGCTCTCTCAACCCTCAAGCCGAAACGCTCCGCAGGACCTGATGGTATTCCTGCTTATATATACAGAGACTGTCGCGCAGTACTAGAAGATCCACTGCTCCACCTGTATAACGTGTGCCTCAGGGCGGCGACTTTTCCTGAATGTTGGAAGTTAACTCGGGTTGTGCCTGTTCCAAAGGGGGGAGGGGGTACGAACGTGGCCGACTATCGACCGATAACAGTTCTGTCTTCGCCTGCCAAGGTGTTTGAAACAGCCGTGCAGAAGAACATGTACTCGCAGGTGAGAGCACAGATATCGGACGCACAGCACGGATTCAGGCCGGGACGCAGCACTGCAAGCAATTTACTTAACTTCATGAACTATGTGGTGCCTTCGATCGATGCTGGCATACAAGTCGATGCCGCCTATTTCGACTTCAGGAAAGCATTCGACACGGTCGACAACGATATATTGCTGGAGAAGCTCGCGGCTGTTGGTTGCACCCCACATACGCTTGAATTTTTTGCCAACTACATGCGGGATAGGAAGCAGTACGTTGAATACGCCGGTCACAGGTCTAAGCCATACTTTACTCGATCAGGGGTTAGCCAGGGTAGCAATTTGGGCCCTCTAGAATTTATTATCATGATTAATGATCTTCCTGAGGTAGTCACAAGCGCCACGTGTCTTTTGTTTGCAGACGACCTCAAGTTGCTTCAAGCTGTTACCAACAAAGCAGACAGTGAGAAACTGCAACAAGACATTAATAAAGTTGTTGATTGGAGCAAAAAGAATAAATTGTTCTTTAACACATCGAAATGCTCGGTGATCACATTTAGTCGAGCGCGCAATCCTATTCTCCACTCGTACCAAGTAGGCGAATCCCCGATGAAACGAGTACAGCAAGCACGGGACCTAGGAGTGCAGCTCAACGTTGAGCTAACATTTCGTGATCACATTACTAACATCTGTAAAAAAGCTTATAGAAACTTGGGATTCGTTCTTCGCCAAGCTCATAGTTTTACGAACATTAAGGCACTCTATGCCTTGTACGGCGCCCTTGTAAGAAGTCAGCTGGAGAATAACGCGATCATATGGGCTCCACATGAAGCCAAATACAGCCTCATGTTGGAGCGGATTCAAAATAAATTTACTAGGTACTTGTACCTTAAGCAGTACGGGGTCTATCCGTTCTACCCTTTGATGTATCCAACCTTATTTGTTCTGGGTATGGTTGGATACATCAAACTAGAGGTGAGAAGAGACCTCGTGCTGGCAAAGTATATCTTTGAGTTGTTGCGAGGCAAGCAGTTTAACCCTGGCGTACTACAATACGTGGGACTGTGCGTGCCTGATAAGTACGTAGAGAAACGTCGCCGGCCACCTCTGTTAGTGGTGCCACTTGGAAGGACCAACCTGCTGAGTTGTTCACCGTTTTCAAGAGCTTTGCGATCGCTTAACAAGGTGGCACAAGTGATTGATCTGTTTTCTTGCTCACTGAGTGAATTTACAAAGGTGACACTGTGTTACCTTTCATATCGTACATGAACATATACATGTTGCTTGTAAATTGTGTTATGTAGGGTAAAATATGTAGTTTTATTTTTATTATTTTATTTTGAAATTGTTTTGTTATATTGTAATTATTATGTGTTATTTGGTACAAGGGTGTTAATTTAAAATTATTGTATATATTATTACTGATTTATGCTACTCTATCGTCTTAGGTCCAGACCTGTAAAGATAGCTGTAAGAAAGTTAAATAAATAAATAAATAAATAAATAAAATTTGGATATGTTGTGAAGAATGTTGATCGAAAATTTAACATGGAACAAAAAATTAAATTAAATTATTTTTAGGGTGTTTCCATCCTATGCATGCAGAATGCTATATGGAGTGTAATTATTGAGTAGAGAAATGGGGGCCATCAAAGTTGTCAGTTGTAGACCATTTTTGTTATGGTATCTATGTCCAAAACGGAACATTTTCTGTAAATTATGTGCCATGTTCTGTATTGTATGTAAATAACGAATACCGAAAACGTCAATTTTTATATAGATTTGGGTTTATACACCTGGATACTCGATCAACTTAATTTTTACAGTTTTGTTTCATATATAAATTATCTGTTTGTAATTTTTTATTTAAAACAATTTAGTTTTTTATTTAAAACATCTGTATGGCACAGAACCTTCAGGGCGTGAGTTCAACTCGCACTTGACCGGTTTTCTTTTGTAAATTCAAGTCAGTCTTCCTTCGTTTTTAAGACTAAAGCTTAAATAGTAAAACCGGAACAATCATATGTGACGTAATAAATCTACTTTACCATCAGAAACTAAAGTTTCTAAGAGTAGGAAAGCGATACGGTAACAATTTCTTTACAATGAATTTGAAGACTTTCCTTGTTTATAGTTAAAGGTATCTTTCCTAAGAGTAGACTCTAACTTAAGATTCTATCTCGGCTTCGCCTTTGACCGTTTCTTTTGATATTAATTATTTAGTAGGTACATAAAATATAAAGAACAAAAAAAATTTACTCTTGTCACATAAAACTATAGGTGGTACAGCTGATGGCGGGCTCGACTGTGGAGGTACCACCATCTTACTCGCCAATCCTCCTGAAGTTATTCAGGAGAGAGTAAGAGAACAGCTCTTAGGCAAAACCAGGCGGCCCACCATTGCCTGGGACCGATGGATGGCGGTATATCCATCCCCAATTGCCAAGCCTTATAAAAACAGACTAGTGACGGGCACCGGCGTCACTGGTGCAAGGGTTTCGGCACCGCACTCAGCAACCCGCCTGCCCAGCGTGTGTGATTATGGGCATTTCTTCCAGGAGAACCGCCAAGAGTGGCGAAATCCTGGAAAGGCCTGTGTCCAGCAGTGGACAAAACAGGCTGATGGATGGATGGATGGATGGACATAAAACTATCACAAATAAAAAAAATTGTTAAAAATTATGATTGACCGTTAAGGCGAAAAGTTTCGAGCTCGGTGCAAAATGGACAACTCATGATTGTTTTTTTTTATTATTGAGTAAAAAGAACTAAATAAATGTGATTTATGGCATTTCGCGACCACACTTTAATGTCAATTAGGCTTTTCTACCAAAATTTTGTAATTTTATGCATTGCGTTGTAAATGAATGTCCACACCAACTTAAAACACGCTTTTAAGTTTGTATGGACATTCACGGATACTATAATCCATAAAATTACGTAATTCATATTCATATTCTTTATTGCACAGAAAAGTTATACGTACAAGCAGTCATAAATTAAACGTGCTATAGGCGAGCTTATCTCTGAGAGAGATTTCTGCCAGCAAAACCTAGGTGCTAAGGAAATATTAACTAAAAGTGTGTGATCAAATGTGCACACATAAAGAAACAAGTGATATAAAAAATAAAAATGTGGAGATAATATGAACTTAAAACTACCATAAATATACCTAACTTTTAAATAAATACTTACATAATAAATTAATTAATAATTACTTAAATATAAAAAGAACAAACATACTTAAATACTGTAATATAAACATGGGCATAAACCTACATAACAAAAGTATTCACAAATATATGTTTAAAACAAGAATTTAGTATATACCAAATATAAACATAAATACATACAGTGTATATACCTGCATAAATAATAAATAAATATATATTTTAAAGGGAAAAATATTTATAAATAACGTAATTCTGCTAAAGACGTCTGATAATTATTAAACAATAGTCGCAAAATAAGATGAAACTATTTTATTTTATATATTTTATTTAAAAGTGAGATAAACAATCATAAGTTATGCATTTTGCACTGAGCTCGAAACGTTCCCCCTTAATACCCATAATTATCCGGTCGGAGGACCGGAGCTATAAAAAGCGAAATTGGTAATTTTAAACATAATTAATCATCATCGCCAACAGTTGCCAAAATTCATTGCCAATTGATCATCGAGTACGATTTAGTAGCCTTAACAAAATATAATTTATATACACTAAAAGCAAAATATATCTATCTTAGTAGCAGCATCAGGCCGAGGTTACCATAGGTCCATCGAATTTACAAACATGTACCAAAATTCAAGTTATAAATAAGTTAAGGCCATGACGTTTGGTAAAATTATAATAAATATTAAACAATCAAGTAAGTGTCCATGAAATTACCACACTGATTTAAAAAAATCCTTTTTTAACAGCTGCAAAGATTTTAATCAAATAGAATGAAGAAACATTCCCACACACAAGATTTCAATTAAAAAAACCGCGTTAAAATCGGCCCACCAGTTTAGGAGCTACGAAGTGACAGACACAAAAACGACAGCCATGGGCGTCAAACTTTATAACACTCTTTTTAATTTTTTGACGTCGGGGGTTAAAATACATTATCATTGTGTTTACATACTTGCGTGTTTCTTTACTAAGGTGGTGGTTGGTTTATAATTCTTATTTTTAAATAAAAAGTATTAAATTATTGTCATTTATGAAACTGTGCGACAAAAGTTTAATGTCAGTTAAGTTTTTCTAGCAAATTTATGCTAATTCATGCATTATTTTGTAAATGATCCTGCACAACTACTAAAAACGTTTCCGTGATTTAAATTTGTAAAAATACAGTCGCTTCCTACAAAATGCACATATTTTAGCCTTTATGGAAACATAAGTGTACAACTCAAGAGGATTATCGTTATCAAAACTTTTAGACCGTCAAAATAGTGTTAAAACCATAAAAACTTTCTTACAACAAACTGTTTTTTCAGTGATGAAAACAACTGAGAAAAAGGATTGGGATAGTGATTAAGGTAACAACAAACGTGATTTACTAAGAAATGACTACCTATTAACAGTTAAATTAATGTGAAGAATATTGTTCTGTTCGAAAACATAACCTAAAATAAAAGAAAGTATCCACAATACATATTACAACAATTTACGAATTAAAAGCGAAATTGCACTACACCGCCATCTAACATAAAATCGACGTACTAGCTCCACCATCATTGAACACGGAGAAACATCCGTCTACCATCCACTTCCGTTCACCTCGCTATTACAACAGAGCAAGAGTACTATATTCTTTGCAACAGAGGGCGGAAGTAGTCCCTAAAATAACAAGCCACGCACTGGTGACTGGACAAAGATTAGTTTTGTTCCTACTTGGACATCAGCATCAAAATATCAAGGAACGTAAACTAGATACATATACCATTTATTTGGCTTCATTATGTTGTGTGTCGCCTGCAATAAAGGCGTAAGAACGAATGAGGTGATAAAATGTATGATATGCAACTGTACTCAACATTATCTCTGCGCTAATATTACATCAGCGCAGTATAGAGAAGGCAACAATCTTAAGCGGAGCTGGCGATGTTTATCCTGTACACCTAGACCAAAGTCAGTTACAAATAACATGTGCTCACCCAAAACTAATGATAGCTCTCCTAATACTACTGAAAATATTACCCTAAGAAAGAAGGCGCGACCACAATGTACAGTATCAAATGAATCTAAAAATAGAGACATGTTTGACACTCCGTCGGATATCAGCTCTCTAGGAGACACACAAACAGCTGATAACTCACCAACCAAACAAGAACAGCAGGAGCTGGTTCAATGTAACGATTGTCGCGATAAGGAAGTATGTATGGCAGTATCTTTAAGTGAGATACAGGAAAAGCTATTTTTATTAACAACTAAAATTGACGCTCAAACTACTCTGATTGGGAAGCAGAATACGAAGATTGAGGAACAGTCAAAAATGATTAATGAGCAAACAAAGGTCATCGAAGAACTTTCCTTCAGAGTAAATTCTTCCGGGGTACTTTTGGGTGCAACATCGTACGCAGATAAGAGTAAGGCTAGAGCTCCGTCAGCGAAGGAAATACGTGAAGCAACTACACGAAACAGCGCGGCTGATACTTGCACTGAACGTACCCGAAAAGCGAAAGAGAGAGAACCTAACCAGGCATCAAGTCAGAGCAAGGAGATGAATGTAGTCGTACAACCATCATCGATTGTTGGTGCTGTTGTTGTAAACGAGGAGAGTGAGTCAACTGCCGTTAACAACAAAACCATTCATAAGGATTGGACAATAGTAAAAAATAAGAAGTCCGGAAAGAACACACAGTTGAAAGAAGTGCAAAAAGGTGGCAACGCTGAGCTGAGTACTCTAAAAGCAATTGTGAGTGAACGTAAAAATAACCTGCACGTTTGGTACTTGAGTCCCGAAACTACCGAAGTAATGATAGCTGAACACGTAAAAGCTGTGTGTGGTAATGAAGATATAATAGTAGAAAAGATTAAGCATAAGCAAAAGCGGAATTATGCTTCTTTTCGAATTGGAATTCCTGAAAAGGACTATGAAAAAGTTTGTCATAAGGATGCTTGGCCAGTAAATGCTGAATTCAGTGAATGGGTCTGGTTTCGGAGACCAACAAATAACTCGTACTCCGGAAGACATCAGTATTGAAGTATACTATCAAAACACTCGTGGTCTACGGACTAAGTTGAATACTTTTTATAAAGGTATAGCTTCAGCTTCGGCGGACCTATATGCGATAACAGAGACAGGTCTTAATGATTCCACGCATGATGGAGAGCTGGTTCCTCGCGGCTATAGCTTGCTGAGATGCGACAGGATGGACGGCCGTAAGCACGGCGGTGCCATGCTGGTGGCAGCCCCGGGCTTCGAGCTGAGGCGAATAACTCTTCCCGAGGATGGTGATTTGTCGAAGGCGGCGTTTGAAATAATATGCGCTACAGTTCACCATCGGAATAAATGTTTATTTATGTGCAGCGTCGTGTATATTCCCCCTAAAAGTACAGATAAGGAATACTTACATATGTTTCACATAATAGAACAACTTAGTATTTCATATGAACATGTTCTGATATTAGGTGATTTTAACATGAGTTCAACATCGGTTATAATACAAAATTATTATGAGTATTTTGTTACTTTTTGTGGATTCAGTCAGCGTAACTTTATCCCGAACTGTAATAATCGGCAATTAGATCTGGTGTTTACAACTTTCGCGGAAAGCAAAGTGAGTGTCGAACTCGAGTCGGAAGCGCTCGTGAGTGTGGACGCACAACACCCGCCGCTAAGCGTGAGTGTACGATGTGAGAGAGGACTCACGCGCTGCCCGCCCCCCCTCTCCGCGCAAACGTCTCTCATAGACAGTGATACTCGGCCGCTGTGGAACTTTAACAAGGCGGACTTTAAATATTTGTATGCCACTTTGGCTACAGTAAATTGGGATCCATTGTATGAACTTAATAATGCTGAGGACGCTTTAAATCTATTTTATAATATTGTCAATTCTGTTATCGATAATTGCACTCCCAGAAAAAAACGTAGGGCCGTGGATCCTCGATACTGTTATCCAGAATGGTACACGGCTGACTTGATACGTGACATTAAGGAAAAAGCTATTTTACATAAAACCTATAAAAAAAGTAAATCTAGATGTGATTATGAACTGTTCTCTCGTTGCAGGGCGCTAGTTAAATCTAAGATAACCGCAACTTACGATGAGTATCAAAATAGGTTTCAATCGAGACTCGCGGATGATCCGAGTTCATTTTGGAACTTTATAAACTCAAAACGCGAGAAACGTAGTAACTACAGTCGTATTAAAAAAAATGGCAATATGTTAGCGGACGATGAATGTGCACAGGAGTTTGCATCCTACTTCCATTCGGTGTATAGTTCCACCCCGCCTCAATTGGACGCGCGCGCGGCGGCGCGGGTGGCGGACGGTGGAGGAGGAGGCGCGCGCGTGCATGTGCCGCAGCTCACGCTGGAAGATGTGCGCCACGCGCTCACTCGCCTCAAGCCCAAGCGCTCTGCCGGACCTGATGGGGTACCACCCTACCTGGTAAAGGATGCTCGCAGGGTACTAGATGAGCCGTTACTGCATATTTTTAATTTATGTCTTTCAGAATGCGCTTATCCCGATGCATGGAAGGTCACAAAAGTCATACCAGTGCCAAAAGGTGGCTCGGGGTCAGACGTGGGTGATTTCAGGCCGGTGGCGATACTGTCAACGTTCGCGAAGGTCTTCGAGCCTAGTCTGCAGAGGTCAATTTACTTACAGATGCGCTCTCAACTCTCGGACGCGCAACATGGGTTTAGACCGGGCCGCAGCACCACCACTAACTTACTGTGCTTCATGTCGCACGTGGTGCCGTCGCTGGACGCAAGGGGGCAGGTCGACGTTGCTTACTTTGATTTCAGGAAGGCGTTCGATACTGTCGATAATGACGTGCTTCTTGAGAAATTTGCTGGCGTCGGCTTCACTCCGCGCCTTCTTGAGTTCTTTAGTAGCTACTTGAGAAACAGGCGCCAGTACGTGCAGTATGCTGGACATGCTTCAAACACGTATTGCACATATTCGGGTGTTAGCCAAGGAAGTAACCTCGGACCTCTGGAATTTAGTATAATGATAAACGACCTTCCGAACGTGGTCAAGGATGCCGTCTGCTTGTTATTCGCGGATGACCTCAAGTTGCTTTGCACCGTTAAGGATGACGCAGATTGCGCGGCATTGCAGCGTGACATAGATCGTGTCGTGGAATGGAGTCGCAGGAATAAGCTGTACTTCAACGTATCGAAGTGTGCGACAATGACGTATACCCGCTTGCATGCACCACGTTACTATTGTTACGAAGTAGACGGGACAGCAATGCCTCGCGTATCGGAGGTACGCGATCTTGGGGTACGCATGACGCATGATTTAAACTTTCGTAATCACATCGAAGACTTGTGTAAGAAAGCTTTTAAAAAGTTAGGATTCATTTTGCGGCAGGCTCAGTGTTTTAAAAATATCGAGGCTGTAAAAGCCCTTTTTAATGCTCTTGTTCGGAGCCGAATCGAAACGAGTGCAATTATTTGGAATCCACATGAAGCCAAATATAACTACATGCTGGAGAAAATTTTAAATAAATTTATAAGGTTTGTGTATTTTAAATTATATGGAGTTTACCCTTTCTTTCCACTTATGTATCCAACCCTATTTATTTTGGGTATGGTTGGATACAGTAAGCTTGAAGTGAGAAGAAACCTGGCGCTAGTAGTCTATTTCTTCAAACTTATTCGTGGAAAACAAGATAATCCACAGGTGTTACTGTCGATAGGGCTGTTTGTGCCGAATAATTACCAAAGAGCAAGAACCCACAAGCTGTTCTATGAGCCTATCGTGCGGACAAATATGCTGAAGGAGGCACCAGTTACGACAGCTATCCGATTTTTGAATAAAATTGATCAGGAGACAGATATTGACGTTTTTTACTGTTCGCTGACTGACTTTACAAGAGTAGCACTGTGTTTGTTATGTAAATAGGTTAAGTAGATGATATGTAATAAGTGATTTAGTTAATATTTTTTATGTAGCTTATATTTTCATGTCTGTTAAGATCATAGGTTTTCAGATTCTTCTTTTTTAATTTTTAACAATATTGCTTTAGGTTAACCTGTCATAATATTGTTTAGTTATTAGTAAATAAAATAAAAATAAAAAACACGCTAAAAAGTTAAAGTTGTTGCGCAAGATCCTTCACAAATGAACGCATAAAATAAGACACAACTTTGTTATAAAATCCTAACTGACATTATACCATTTTCGCTTTATTTAATATTTTTTATTAATTAGTAAGAAAAACAATCATAAGTTGTTGCGTTTGGGAACGAGACTCGGTGCAACCAGCTTAAATAATAAATTCAAAAGCAAAATTAAATTAATTTACACCACTAAATTTTCAACAGTTTCATTCACTGACGGTAAATCATAGTGATGAAACTTGGGCTGACACTTCATCTGCAAACTTGTTTGCAAAGTTATAAACTCATTCAATGCCCACTGCGGCATAATAATTGGTGTGGAACCATTTGCTTATGACTGAGCGACGGAAGGAACAACTTGAGAACTATTCCAAGTTCAAAACTTGTTTGAAGTTTCTAAAGTTGCAAAACTAAGCTGGACAGTACTGGACCAACGCCAACTTCAGATTTCGGACGAGCTTAGCTGAGATTGCGTATTTGTTTGCCTTTCTGAGAAAGAAAAAAAATCTCTGCCGTGTATTTTTAGATTGAGCCTATTTCTTATTATTTACAGATAGAAAAAAAAATCTGTCACTTTTCCAAATGAAACACGAATTACTCAAAGTAAATTGAAACAATAATTTTTCATTATACCTACATTTTGATTTTGCTCTTTCAAGTCTTAACTTTGCTTAAGACAACTTGGACTTTGTCGGAAGTTCACAACAAATTACAAAAATTGACTTTGACACGCTGCCACAGTTGAAATATAACGATTGTGGTATCAGCTTCTCTTCTACCGTTAATGATTTAGGTTTAGTTATCGATCAGGATTTTAATTGGGATGCTCAAATCGAAAAAGTTTCTCGAAAATTTTATGCCTCTCTCCATTCTCTTTTAAGTCTGAAAAACGTATTACCTATTTCAACGAAAATCTCTATCGCCAATTCCCTTCTCATCCCTATTATTAACTACGCTGATACCTGTTATTTGGATGCCAAAGAAGAGCATCTCAATAAACTGGAACGCTTGCTTAACACCTGCATCCGTTTCATATTTGGCTTGAGGAAATATGACCACGTTTCAGAGTTTCGTGCAAAACTCAACTGGCTTCCTATTCGCGACCGTAGAAACCTAAGAATTGTTTGCCTTCTTTATAGTATAATTACCGATCCAAATACCCCCTCATACCTCAAGTCAATGATACATCTCTTGTCTGACAATCACGATAGAATGCTCAGATCCTCAAATAACCTTCTTCTCTCGATTCCTTTGCATCATTCTGGATTTGTATCCAATTCTTTTAGTGTGGTTGCTGTTCGTCTCTGGAACGAACTTCCCGACGATGACAGAAAAGCCCCCTCCCGTAACTCCTTTAAGTATTCTGTGCACAGACACTACCTCTCCAAAAACACACAAATATGAACTTCTTTAATTCTTATTATTTTTTGCAGTCATGGTATGTATTTATTTATGTATTTATTTACAATATACTTATTAAAACTTGTATTTATTTATGTATTAACATATATTCTTTTTAGGTATTGTTACCTATAGTTATTAATTTAGAGTAGTATCTTCATTTAATTTGTAATTTTCAAGTTTTTACTCTTCTTGCACGCCCACCTACCTATTTATCTTGTACCATCTGTGGGTTGACTGGTAGAAAATGCTTTATGCATTAAGTCCGCCTTTTTGTACTTATTTTTTTGTGCAATAAAGTATTTATGATGATGATGATGATGATGACTTCTTAAGAAAGTGATTTATTTAATCAAAGAACGTGGTAAAATACGAGAATATAGAAAGAAAGAAAATAAATTTATTCATTATATTTATTCATTTATCATTATCAAATCATGGTTCATACTGGTGAACGAAAAAATTGTAGAACTTGCGGTTCAAACAACTTGTCATTTGAAAATGGTAGCAGAGATAGCAAACACCTCAGATGATCTGAGGCAGAGACCCAACAAACTGAAGTATGATTAACCTGTAGTTTCAACCAATTTAATTAGCGCAAATCCCATAGCAGAGCAAAAGATCCATGATTGGTTAACATTGTGGGTCGTGCTTCACTGGTCTCGCCGTGATTGGTCGACTAATACTGACAGTTAGCGGAGTGTGTAATCGACTCAGTCGTTACAGGTTTCTATGCGATAAGTAATCAGCAAAATTTAAATTGAGTAGAATAGCCTTACCTGCAGATTTTCTCCAAACAAAAGTACAATAAAAGTCTTTCCCGACTTTTACAAATGTTTTAATGTATGTGTATGTAAAATACTATTATGCTACCTAACGGCTAAAAATAAATAAACAAGGCCTAGAGTCAAACATAGCATTCATTAACACAGAAGAAAACAAATATTCCTTTTTTTGATACTCCTTGCGTGGAAAAGAAAATACTTGTAATTTATATATTACATTATTAATTATATAATTATATATTTAATATTACATATACAATATTTATTTATCTACACCAGTATATTATAATTCTCATTATAAACTCAAAAATTAATGAATAGAAATCTTTGTCGTGGAAATGTATTGAACAAATTCTTGTCTCTTTTCCTGGGATTCACAGATGAATTGCTTTTATCCAACTTTCCCTTATGTTCGGATCTTGGGGAATTCTGAAAATACGAAAATCGAATAATTAATCTATAAAAAAGTACAAATACACCGACTTCAATTCCTAAATATCAATTAGGGATCTCTAAATCGCTTAGTGTTGGTATTAACGAAGAGAAAGCAACCGACTTCCAAGAAACAGCTTCAGAAAGAACATTTAGAACTTGAATTCAGTGTAGTAGTTTTGGTTCAAGATACTTAAAACTATGATATTTTGTAAACAAAAAAATTACATTATTAACATGGGAGACAACCCAAAAAATCTATCAATTTAAAGCTAGTTCTTTACTGAAGTAATTCTTACATTATTCCCTAAGATAAAAGATGTGTAGGTGATTGATCACATAAAATTTCCTAAAACTCGATTGAGTGGATTTTGTGAGTCTTGATTTGTTCCTTGAGTAGCGTGTAAAGTGCAACATACCTAACCTGAGTTTCGCAAAAATGGGATAATATTACAGTTATAAATAATACACGCGACGAACACTTAATCAACTTTTGAAGTCTGGACCTCGGCTTAAATATCTCATAGTATTCGCCCATGTTCGAATAACGCAAGGCAGATTAGTTAAGTCATGCATAAACTCTATCCCAATAGAAAATACATTTACAATAATATTTGTTCTTAAATTGTTTTGTGATGTTACTTACACATGGAAACTGATTCCCTCTGCCTTCCCATGAATTGCTGATGTATTGGTGCACCATTTCACTACGCAATAAGGCATTTTTTAATTATTTAAAAAAAAAATACGACGTCCTGTTGGCGTTATATAAAGTCATTCGTGCGGCCACCGACGCGACGCCATATTAAAACGCATGCTCAACACAGTTAATAGGCCGTGCCTTTACCAACACACTTTTCATGGGATAGTTTTTCAGAGCTAATGAGATTATTGTTTTTTTTTTATTCATCGATACACACACGTAAATGAAAGGAACACATACAGAAAAAAAAATAGGAAAATGGCGTAGGATTAGATTTTGTTGTGAGCTACAGTGGAGGCATACAGCCGTACAACGCTAATTTTGAACATGTCGCTTTGTATTCACATACAACGGAGTAAGCTTTTCTTAAAATAGGTACAAGAAATATAGACGTTGGTGTGTCTGCAAAATTTCTTATGATTGAAAAACTGAAGTAAACACTAAAATATTACATCCAAAAACTACTCGAATTCGATATGGTGCAGTTGAGATAGAATAGTTGGCAAGAGTCCACTTTCGGAAAACATACCTTTGACCAGACAAAGAGATTCTGAATGACAAATTCGTTGTAAATTTCAAATTGTTTCCGTATCGTTTTCCTGCTTGCATGCGAATTCCAGAAGAAACTTCTAATTTTAGCCTTTGTAGGTAAAGTAGATTAATAAGCTTATACCAGTGATTGTATTTACGCTCATACTACAATCATTTATTATCAACATCCAAAACGATTTTATAGCTACCTAGATTGTGTTTTCGATATTGGAAACCGATGTTATCTTTAATAGCAAAAAAAAAAAAACAAGTTTTTACATTAAATATTTTCGCGAAATTTGAAATGAAATGGGTATTGGTATTGTTATTGTACTGGGCCGTAGCAATAATTTTTAGAGTTTTGTCGGTCTGTCTGTTTGTATGTTCCGTTTTAACTCTAGAACAAGTCAACGGATTTGCTTGCTGTTTTTTTTTATTATCGTCGTAGGGACCCAAGTCAATATATAGGCTAAAAGGGGTGTTCATAAAATAACGCCCAAACAAAAAACGGGGCATAGATTGCATAAACTCGGGCAGAACCGCGGGCAAAGGCTAGTAATGTATATTATAATACCGTGATTCTGCGCTGTGATTAGCCCAATTAATGATAATTGACACCGATTAGATAACTATCAGTGACTATTATTTCTTCTTTTGCTTTGTGCTGGACAGTATATTTGCGGCTTCAAATGCTTCCATAGAACACCTTCAATATGACAATTAAGCTGAACAAAAATCCTTGCCTAATCTTACAGAATAAGAAAAAAAAAGCGTCTAATTTCTAATTTTTCATTAACTTGTTCGTTGAAAGGGTTATAAAATACCACAGTTGCACAAAATAAAATATCATTTTTGGTTGCGTTATTTAAGCGTTATCGCAACTTTCATTGGAATTTAAATGAATTGACATCAGACAAGAATAAGAAAAATTTATTGTGAGTGATAAAGAAAACATTAAAATAGTAAATTAATATATTTTAAATAAGATAATTATAATTTTATTTTATTATAATTATAAACCTATATATATATTTAAATAAAAGGAAGAAGCTTTTAAAAATTACTATATTGTTGTATCAATTTAAATAACAGCTATACTTAATCATAACTACAACATTTCATATTTTACAAAGCATTCAGTGAAGTTGCTGAAGACAAAAAGGAACAAGCTCAGTATTTGCTGCGCAATGCGCATGTAACTCTGGGGTTCACGGCACAACGCTGTTTTTCAGCAGGACCCTTTTCTCATGTGAACTAGCAACATAGTTTTATAAACCCAATAAGGCATAAAGTAAAAGTTACGCAAACTGTTCTTAGTAAAAAACGATGACCAAAAAAATAATTATTAAGTACGTTTTGGGGTCAAAATGGGGAATTTATTTGGATATTTTTAAGAAGCTATTTAAATTTATTCTCGAACGTTTTCTGTTAAATTTTTAGGTGTAATGGTGGGGGAAGGTCGTTCCATATCTTTGACGATGTAAATTTGAAGCTTCCTCTAAATCTACTGCTTTTATGTACAGGTAATGTAACTTAATTTCGTGCTCGCATACTCGTACGTGTGTTTTGGATATGCATTGCACATCCCTCGCCCAAGTCAGTTTATTAAATAGTACATTACGATACGAGAGCGATGAAACGTTTTCTGACGAGTGTGAGTGTGAGAAAAAGTTTCTCGCACGAGTATCGTATAATATTTTATAGCACAAGTGCGGAAAATTTCGACTTTACGCAAGCGCAGCGTGCGTAAAGCGGTCATTTTACGCACGGTGTGCTATAAAAGATATTATGGCTTTTTTGTACAGACTACCCTATGCATAAGGCTGGCGAGATGATGTTGTCTGCATTCTGCCATTTTCAAAATGTTTTTGTCATTGAGATAGGGTGTTACTTGACTTCTTCTGGGTATGAAGAAACAAAACTGATGAAAATAACAGAAACACTTTTATGATGTCATATCATGAACATTTATGTGAGGAATCCAATGAAGCGTATTTACAAGCAATCAAAAGTTAAAACATTCAAAGATGATGCACTTTTGGCACAATCGGTATTTTAAATCCACCAGTAAGTTAACAAAGGGTTATACCCTCGAGGAACAACCTATAAAAGCAATTAAGGAACAAAACCACAACTTCTGTTGTCTTTCTGTCCGTTTAAGCTGCTCTTAGCTGTAAATGAACGAATTGGATAAAAGCCAAAATTTGTAAATAGGCCTTTTTCTGTTGTGATAACCATCTATAAGATTTATTCTGTTTCTGTAAACAAATAGTACATTACGATACGAGAGCGATGAAATGTTTTCTGACGAGTGTGAGTTTGCGGCACGAGCCGAAGGTGAGTGCTGCAATCACACGAGTCGAGAAAAAGTTTCTCGCACGAGTTTCGTATAATATTTTATAGCACAAGTGCGGAAAATGCCGACTTTACGCAAGCGCAGCGTGCGTAAAGCGGTCATTTTACGCACGGTGTGCTATAAACGACTTTATTCTACTGTATTTTTTTTTTAACTTTCTGTCGAACCAGTATGTAGACCTTGGTGGAACATTTTTGATGGTGTTTTTTGACATCTTTGTACGTTAGTTTAATTTTCAATATTTTATTACATTACTCAAATTAATCTTAATCAGACCCAATATCTTTATTAGTTATGAAACTATGTTTGTAAGAAACGTCATAAAAGACACGGTCTATTTCCCATAAACAAAATACACAAAGAAATTGTAGCCTATTTTATTATAGAACACATTCAACCGGTTTCACTGTCCATTACAAAACGGACACCTTCTTTTTATATAATTGTACGATTAATCGTTTTGATTTTGAAGTTAGTTTCATACGTCATTGTGAAAATAAATAGTGCGCGTTATAATTAATTTCATGATGATTTATTCTGGTATATTATAAAAGAGATGCACAAAACTTTTTCAACCCATTAGACAGTTAAAATTTACAAAAACCCTTGGAGAACCATTAAGAAGGAACCTACCTCTAATATTTATGTTTTTGACTGCAGTTTAAAACACATGTAAAAAAGAATGTGATAAAATTAAAATGCGTCATTTGTATACAAACATACATATTTTGGTGCTTTCATAGCATAGTTCTATGCGTGTTTTGGAACGCAGTATATGAATTGGCTGAACATTGCATCCGGTATATTTAAATAGGTCCCGACTCTTTCCTTTATTTGGTAATGTTATAAAAATAGAAAGTAGGTGGATTATTTCTTAATAAATTCAAGAAATAACTTATTTTTTATTATATTTTGCATTGTTTTATTTATTTACGGGCACGTTTAAAGAATCGGAAAAAAAAGACTCATATTATATTACGTTGGAAACTTTACCTAAACCGACTTAAAGCAGATACTAAAAAATATAACGTTGATATTACTACGTACTTAAAATAGAGAATATAAGGTACTTAAACAATGTCTTTTATTAAAACAATATAAGTGATAGAACAATATATTGGTTAAAAACCAGTAGTGTTTAACCAAAAGAGTTTATTTTTAAAAACCAATGGTGCATTTATGGTTAGAGTTTTTTTTCTTAGATTCGATCTGTATCTTTATATTATTCCACAGCAAAGTTTCATAATATCTTTTAAACTTGTATTATAATGTACTCGTAAACTTAGCGTGGATATCCAATCGGTTCATGGAAACAAATTTCTTTGTGAGTTTTGCCCCGATGAGTCATTGTGGCAATAAATTATGGAAAACAAAGTTTTTTTTTCTTTTTCCTTTTAAAATTATTCATAGATTTCAACGTGCCCAAAAAAGATCTGTTACCAACTTTATGAGTAGAAACTTAAATCGATTTCATTTTTGGAAAGTACTAACTTGGCTTCCATTTTTTCAATCGATCAAGGGCAAGGCTTTTAAGCTTAGAGAAACCAATATCTACAGTTTAGTTATCTTATAAGTTACATCATTTCAATAAAAATTAAATGAAGCATTAAAAAGTATTGTTAATATCTCTAAAAAAATATCTCTCTAACAGTTAATTTCATTTCATTGCTACAGCTCTTTTCAAATTATTTTATTGCAATATAATACTATGTGTTGACAATGTTCTGACGAGGAACTTAATTCTTGTTTTTCCGTTGAACGTATTGACAGATGTTTTAGGGACACATGGTACTTAAAACTTACGGCCATGCCACACGGTGGCGAGCGGTAGCGGTAAGTGAAATGGAGTTCTAGCTAGAACACTCGATACGTTTCTAGACCACTCGCCGCCGCTACTGCTCACCGCCGCTACCGCTCAACGCCGCTACCGCTCACCGCTTCCACGCGCTAGCGCTCTGCCTAAAGCGTTTCAAAGGACTTACGGAGGCGACCCTGGCCTTGTCTATAGAACCTTGGTGAAACTAAGTTCTGAAGCCCGACCGACAGACCGACAGATATAAAAGTCAAGTGTCAACTAGTAACGTCTGATTTCTTGCCACTAAAATGTCGTTTATTATCATAATACCTACATTACCACACCACTTACATTAGACACGGAGTTTAAGTTATGGATGGATATTGCTCTTCTTTGTTTTAGTTCTGCATTACAGTTGGAAGATTTATTCAAACCAATTTCTGCATAGATCAAATAGTCAACATTATATCGAATGTAAATCAAACCAAATGTTTTACTTATTATATTGAACATTTTTTGTACAGAAACACTGTGAAATATCTGTCTTTTTGAGCGCAGTAATGTTAAGTTTAGTACAAACGAAGCAATTATTAAGTTCAGCATAATATGTTTAAGCATTCCAATAACAACGTGACAACTAGCGCAAAGAATTTCTTAAACATAACAGTCGTTAGCTTTTGGAAATTGCAATTATTTAGTTAGGAAGACATAACTTAGATGTTATAATGAACTCCGTCAGACAAGGGAAGCTTTCAGTCCATCAGTAAAACTCCGTGCATCGGAGGCAACTATTTGGACATCTAGCGGTTCTTGGGACCGACTGGCGCCACACTGTCGCGACGAAGAGAACTTTAATGTACACGCAAAGAAAATAATTGTAAAAAATATAAAATGAACAAAAATTATCGTTCAGTTCTCGAAACATCATTAAAGTTGTGAATCGATTGTGATCTATGAAAGAAAGTCTTAAAATGGCAATTGAAATTACTGCAAGTCAATATAAGTTCCCCTTTCATCTTAAATTTATTCAATAAACTCGACTGATTGACTTTTCTCTGGAACTTCAAAAGTTAGGAATATGAAAGACTTCAAATTGAATCAATAAATTAATTTGTCTACTGAAAACTTTTAATTCTTAAGTAACGAAAGCGGCGCATAATATTATTGGCTTTGAACTATGGCGTTTTAAATATTCCACGAAGGAAAAAAGTTATTTTTTTAATCCTGCGACCCTTTGTGGTGTTTGGGGATCAGGGGTAGGGGAAATCCTTTGTTCCTCTGGTATAGTCTAACTTTTGTGAGAAAATACATTTTTTTGAAGTAAAAATTTAAGTACGTAAAATTTTAAATTATATTTCATTGACCTCTTCCCAAAAACAACTACACATTCTCTAAGAAAAGTTCGTCAGAAAATGTCCGAACGGCGACGTGTACGTAGCAAAATTGCATTATCGTTGAAATAAGATGCAATGTCAGTTGTACGCAATCTTCATTCGATCTTGTCACATCGTAGCGGTGACAAGATGCATCGCGGACCCTTTTTGATGAGATTGTGAAGTCAATGTTATTTTCATTATTTTCTATACTAAGAAATGGCTGCGGTGCTCGGAGCGCAGCGCCTGGCCTCGCGCAATTCGTTGCAGCATAGACGAAATAGTACAAGTATTTCGTCTATGGTTGCAGGCATCCTTATAGCCCCTTTAGACTATGATGAATACCGACACTGAATCAGTCAGAGTCAGAGTCCACTCAGTACGCTAATATCGAGTCTGACAGCCTTAACACTATGATGATTACTCAGTTAATTCACTGATTTCACCCACATCTAAAGCGGGCTTAAGATACTCGCTGTAGCCGCTTCGGCTTTTGTTCGACCAGCCTCAGACAGCTCCAGCTTCGGTAGACCGTCTGTTGCTGTTACTGCGCATTTCCTTGACGCTTCCGATGTTTTATATACATAGAATTGAACACTGAAAAAAATGTCTTTTTGGCTTCGTTATAAAATAAAATAGTTTTTAATTTTGTAATAATTGGAAAATTTTATGCCGTAATTAAAACATTTGAGGAAAACTTAAACAATATTTATGATGACAGATCACCGTAAAATTGGTCACAGAAAATAAGATTATCATTTTCATATTACATCATGCCTTCCCCATAAAAGACGTCCGTCACACTACGGTATGCTTACTGTCACCATAAAAGCTGTGACCGAGCGCATAATTCAGTCTGCTTCCTACAAAGTCATAGTGACAGTGCGTCATATTATAACGCTAGCATTAGTTTCATCGTATTTTATCATGATGTCCGTATGCTCCCTACTTTACGTGAATCATCATCATTTCAGGTAAATTCACTTGATTTTATGAGTACTAGTTTTTTCAGTGAAATATTACATTGTTTGCTGGCCATTTTACGATATCTATTGACCAAATCAATGAATAAAGATCGTTTGACGATACAATCAATTATAATGAGAATTTCATGATCTACTTTACAATACCATGAAGTATGAAATTAGAAATTTGCTATAAACTTCTAACAAAAAGTTAAAAATAGGTGCGACGACAAGCGAAGTAAGGAGGAGCGTGTTAGGTTGCTAATGATCATAAACTCGGGAGCCAAGCAAAGCGGAGCGGAGCGAGGAGACCTCTTTAGATTTTACAGATTTCACAATATTCGAGCAGATCATGGTATGGTCAAACGTCGCTGACCAAATCGTTAAACGTTGAACATTTAGTTCAACATTTAGTAGAACATTCAGTGACAGTTGACCATTTCATGAAATGCGATCTTTTCACGAAATGGTTCACGACATATACACTCTATCTATGGAAACTCTGGAAGGCTGGCTTCACTAGCCTAATCACAGCTACCGACATATACACTCTATCTATGGAAACTCTGGAAGGCTGGCTTCGCTAGCCTAATCACCGCTTCAGTACCGTGTTGGACTTCTACGCTCTAACTGAATTCTCGAAGGAACTCTGAATTACAAAATGGCCGCTTCCGTGTAGAACACGTTCGGTTTTATCTAAATATTTAAAAAGTATATTTATTTTTACACAGTACTATGCCTTTAATGGACGTTTCTAAGTGCGATAAACGGAACTTCACGCCATTTTGACTTTGCATCAGTCTTACAACAATAATATTGACAATATTTGATAATACTGTGCGGGTTGTCAGGCGTTTCGATGCGACGTTCACTTTTGTTTTCTTCTTCGATCTTCCCAAAAATTTCGCATTCTCACAAAAAAAAGAAAGCACTTTGGTAAGAAAAGTAACTGCCTGTTATCGATTTTAAACCTCATAACAGTTAAATAGTGGCGCACTCATGATAAATATTCACGCCTGTCAAATGGGTAAGCAGAGAACACAGATTTCTATCTGCTAAGATCCTGACACACCTCGTTTGCTTTGTGGTACAAACTCTTCTGTGGCATATGTCGTTCTTTGGCGTCCAGGTTGAGCTTTACCATTTTCACTTGCGCTTTACTTTTAATACATTTATCCTCTCTTTATGTCCAAACCACTGAAGCATTCCTTTTTATATTCTTTTACAGATCTTCTTTCAGGCTACAACGATCCCTTATGTCGAAATTTTTCGCTAGTTTATTAATTTTCAAACCACACTTAACAGGCGTGAATATTAGAATTTTAATTACTTATCAATATTTGCAGATGAACCCTTCCGGAACTGCTCTTGGAAGTTATCAAAAGTAATATAATTACTGACTATGCGGTCGAACGTTGTCAGCCTACTAAACTAAATCTATATCTACCTAATATACGGGGTGATTGGTAATTAGATGCAATCCTTTCAAGGGGTTGTAGAAGAGAACAATTGCAGTCGATTCGACTATATAATGCCTTATGCAAAAGTGAACCATATCTGAGATATTTTGAATTTAAGCTTTTTTTCTAAAGTAAACTTTGAAAAGGATATATTTAAAAATACAGCCAATATTTTAGATTTTTTTTATTTGTTTCGCTTTGATAACATCCCAGCCAATGAACAATAACCCTAAAATGCACATTATTGACGTAAAACTTGACACTGTGCTCCAAAACAATTGAAAACTCTTGAAAATCGCAAAAAATTTACAAAAAAAGCTAGGTTTTACCAAAAGTCTCTCTGTAATTTTCTGTGCGTATTAGCTTCAAAACATCTGCATTTTACTAGCTTTCGAATGAGGTACAAAAATCTCAAATTTTCAAGAGTTTTCAATATTTTTAGAGCACAGTGTCAAGCTTTACGTCAATAATGTGCATTTTAGAGTTATTGTTTATTGACTGGGACGTTATCAAAGCGAAACAAATAAAAATTCTAAAATATTGGCTGATTTTTTAAATATATTTTTTTAAAGTTTACCTTAGACAAAAAGCTTAAATTCAAAATATCTCAGAAATGGTTCACTTTTGCATAAGACATTATGTAGTCGAATCGACTGCAACTGTTCTCTTCTAGAACCCCTTGAAAGGATTGCATCTAATTACCAATCACCCTGTATATTAGGTAGATATAGATTTAGTTTAGTAGGCTGACAACGTTCGACCGCATAGTCAGTAATTATATTACTTTTGATAACTTCCAAGAGCAGTTCCGGAAGGGTTCATCTGCAAATATTGATAAGTAATTAAAATTCTAATCTAAATTTACCCGAAACGACTGTAAGAAGAAAATTTAAGTACGCTCGCTGTCTCTAATAAAACAGTGAAAACGAATCACCCTTTCCGCATTAATACTTATTAAGGATAAAAAACTTAATCTAAAATGGCGGAAGTTTAACCGAAGCTAACGAAGTTCGAGATTCACAATATTAGCTCGTTTTTGGGGAAATTAGAAAAGTTTTTGGTCATTATTCAAAAAGGACAACTTTTCAGTTTTACTTTGACCTTTAATTTTTTTGACGTGGATTTATTTAGTAAGCCTTAGGGTTGGGGATGGAGTAATTTTTTTATTTGTTGCTTTGGTCAAAGCTGAAAGTCTTTTAATCCTAACAGGACTGACGGGATATACCTATACAAGGTGACATTTATTTATACCGCCAAATTCAAACTGAAGACTCGGTAAGTGCTCAGTATCCTTTTTGTACGATTCGTTAATTATTCTTTTCGTGTTCTCTACAAACGCAAGCCCAGCCTTGAGTCAATAACTATGGGAGGTCAACATTTTGTTTTACAAATTAGCAAAAAGTGTTATCAATTCATGATACTGATCACTTACCAAGACTCCGGTATGAATTTGGCTGCATAAATAAATTTCACCCTATGTATCCCACTTTATATTGTTTTACTATTGTTCTTTTCTTTTCAGTCTCGTAAGGTTGAAAAAATTGGTACATTCATATTTTATTTTTAAACACAATATTTTTCTTTTCAAGACAAAACAAAAAAGTTGGTAGGCACTTAAAGTAACAAGATTATTCACATTTAAGTGAATTCTGTTATAGGTTTTGATACTCTTATATCTTAAGATATATCAGCCTGCGTTCAATATAATATTTATTCAACTAAAACACCGATTCCCATTAATATTCTGGGTACATTACAATATTTTATAGACCTTCGTATAGACCAGAGATGTCAAAATTATCTGTTGTTATTTTATTATGGTTGAATAAAATTTCATCAAGACATGTATCCTTGAAAGAGTGTTTTCAATTTTGAACTGTTATTAAGGTGTTTCCATTTATGAACTGTTATTATTTAAGGATATCCCTTATATAAAAAGGAGCCAACATTTTTTTTCCTTACCCTGGCTTGTGGGTTGTCATTGTATATTTACCGAGTAGAGTACAAATACATATATATATATTTTTTTCTCTTCAAATATAAAGAAATGGGGGAGGGGGGCGACAAAGTTGTTCATTTAGACCATTTTTGTTAGCGGGTCTGAGTCAGAAACTAAATTGGTTAGAATTTGTAATCTTTGAAATATATAATATGATATGACTATGAATATGCGCTATATATTATATTATGTTATGAGAAATAATAATGATATGAATATAAATATAAATATATTATGACAAATAATAAAAACGCTGATGCATAATGAATTATAACAAAAAAAAACGGACTTCTAGTAGAGCGCGGTGCGACTCTATTTGACTAGTTATTTTCTTTTCACTAAGTGGTTTATATTTATTTTATTTGGTATTCATTACGAATATAAAAATAAATTTGAAAAAAAAAGTATGTATACTCCCGGGGGCTTTTTTATATTCAAAAGAACTGAGGTCTCTAATGTCTCTCCATTGGCTACTTTGAATCCTATCTTCATGGCAGAAAACAACTTGTCAAAGTTGACAGTTGCCATTCCAACTGGTGTGATCTGGTGTTTCTCAGGGTGGTTGCCTCTCCCCTATTCTGTTCTCGGTTTTTATTAACTCTATTACTTTTGGCCTCTTCTCCTCCTTTCATCTATATGCTGACGATCTTCAATTATACTCCGCTGCTCTGATTGATGACATTGACAATGCCATAGCCACAACTAATGCAGATCTGCGGCTATTAGGAATTGGACAAAATGCTACGGGCTCAATGTCAATCAGAGAAAGTCTCAAGTCATTATTATTGGTAGCCATTATTATATTTCAAGACTGGAGACTAATAATATTGCAAGTGTTATTTTTGATGGTAAAGTTCTGCAGTATAGCGAAACTGTCAAAAACTTGGGCTTAATCATGGATCAGACTATGTCGTGGGAGAGTCATGTTAAAGAAGTTAGGCGTAGCATGTACGGTTGTTTTCACTTACTGAAGCGCCTTCAGTACTTTTTGGTATACTTTTAGGTTCATACGTATATGTAAGTTATCTTATTTATTAACATATTTCATTTATGGTACTGGAATTAATTTTCAAAGCCAAATTGTAAATATTTCCTTCATCTGCATTTTTGGTTGACTGGAAGAATTTTTTTAGAAATAAGTCCGCCTTTACCATGTTTTTTCAATAATGTAAATTGTATTTATCTGTGTGTTTTGTGCAATAAAGTGTTAATTATTATTATTTAATCATTAATGTTCTATCCTATCACTGAACTATTAATACCTTTGACCTATAACACCACTTTTTATTTATGTTAAGGTATGAGTGATAAGTGATGTAATTATTAATAATTATCAGTGAATACTAATAATTACAACATCATTTGGTGAATGTGATAAATTCGGGTAGATTAATCACTTTCACAGGCGATTATTAATAATTCTCTTACGGGTATGGGGAAAGTAATAAATCAAGCATAATCAACTGAATTTTTATTCATGTTTCATATCGTTTTTCTGTTAAAAATACGGGGGTCACTTCGCTCCACTCCGCTTTGTTCGGCTCCTTAAAATTATGATCACAAGCAACACCCTAACATGCTCCTCCTCGCTTCGCTTCGCTCCGCTCGTCGTTGTACCTAAAATTTTCTTTTTGTAAAATATTTTCGGTTTCATATGGGCGTTCTTTTATTAACATACTTTATTGTTAGTACTGATTTGAAAAAAGTCCTTTATAGTGCATTACAAACTAGAAACTATAGCCTTATGAGCTAGCAAATCAAATAGTAGATAATAAAAATTCAGTGTACAAGTATGGTGAAAAAGTTCAACGGTCTAGCATAAGTATGTCGATGGCACAGTCATTAGCGCGCTTATCTTGATAACAAGAGGTTGCACGTTCGAATCCTTACCCGACGATATTTTTCAAATTCTTATCTTTAAATTTGAACAAACATTGTTTTTGATTTGATCATATTCAACAGAAAAGTACACCTTGAAAACAAAATCCTAGTACGTCGGTCTTTACTCAAGCAAACGGAAAGCCTAAGTTCCAATACACATTTGCATGTAAATAGCGACGAATATGCCACTTCTATCCAACTCGTATCTCTACCCCCATATCCATACAGATTGTCGCAGTAAGATTGGCACTGGCATCCGTCCAAAGATTTTATCCCGAAACATAAATAACAATATCTGAGTGTACTTCCAGTGTTGCGATTTTGAGCAGTGTTATTTGATTTCTAGTAAAAATGGTTTGCCTGAGTGTACGCCTGCAGGCGGATAAGGAAATCAAAATTTAGTTTATAATCTTACATCATTGCTACTATTGTAAGGATCATAATTTAACATTTGTAGCGGGGTAATTTATCCATCCATACAAATTATTGAAATTGAAGTGTCCGTCTATGATTTTGAAATAAAGGCTTTTTATTTAGAAATAGAATAAGAGAAGAGAAATTTCCAGAGAGTAATTCCAGACGGTTTCTTCGTGGGCTTTACAAAAACAAAAGAAACACAACGCTGGCGAAGTTGCAATCGGCACCTAGTCTATATATAGGTTGAAAATGAGCCCTTGAGCTATATTGAAATCTATGAATCAGGATCACTAATTGAACACAAAACAGCTAAAAAAAGTTTTTTTTTTCAAATTTAGAGAAAATGGCTAACCTTCATGGTGCGACATTTGACTGACAATAGACATACACTTTCCTTACGGGGCATGTTGCACATAGGCTATGTATAGGTACACATAGGTTTTGTAGAGCGTCGTCTCTGTCACCGGTGTATTAGTGCTTCTTTTGATGTTTTTTTTTAAATTACGAATCATGACAAAATTAACAAAACATGTATTTTTTATTTCGAACATAGAACAGTTTCCTTTGTTTTAGCTCAGGGGTTCATTTTAAACTGGTATAAATGAACTGACAGACTGATTGCATCAACGCCAAGACCAAATGGCTAGACCTAAACTGAGGACTGAAAGCTCTTTATATGACGTAGACATCTGCTTAGAAAGAATTTTAGGAAATTCCTACGAGTGTGAGAGAAACGGAATTCACGCAAGCAACAATGTGATTCGTTCGTTTATTAGGCATATATAATAACTATGTAAGATGTCGCAATTAGTTTTAATTTTAATATTCATACCAGCATTTAAATTAGACACAATCGCAAGAAACAAGATTCTAAATAAACTCTCGAAATACTCTTGACCAAATAACCTGAAAGGGAAATGATAAACGCAATAAAAAACGGTACAAAAACAATCATCATTCCGAAATAAGTTTTGCTACAATACTTAATAATAATTGTACTTCTTCATCTAATATGTAGCCTAAAATAGTCATAAAAACTCTCCCAATCAGTTAACCTGACAAATACAGTAACGAGGATAAAAATTGCGAAAGAAATATTACTTTTTGTTGATATTTAACCGTTTAGTGACGCAGAATATACCCTTAAAAGAACAGAATGGAGATACCCAGAATCTTTAACATGTGTAATTCACTAGAGAAATGAGAAAATAAGTGTGGCAACATTGCACAGTAAAAATTTATCCGTAACTACCAGAGTGAAGGTACTTATTTGGTATATTGTATATTATACATTTGTGAAAATACTTGTGAAATATTGTAATGTTCGGTGAGTATGTTATGGTTTCTTATTTCTTGGACATTCACAGTTTCCAAGAACTAAGAAACACATTCAGTTTTTTAGGGTTTAGAAGCCAAGGAACAAAACGAAACCCTATTAATAACGTTCTGCTTGTCACGGTTTAAATGTGGAACCGTCGTCGGGGATCGAACCCGCAACGTTCATGGCCTAGCTAACTGCAAAGACTGCCTACTCTAAGAAACCACAGGATTCGAACCTCTGAGCTGCCCAGGGCCACGGCTTCAGTCGGTAGAGCCATGACTTATCTCAGGGTCAAGGGTTCGGACTTGAAGGGCAAGTTAGGGTGACATATTCCTAACTGGAAACTGGGGAGGCACACACAAACAACAATGGCTGTACATAAGGGTATATATTTCACCATACAGAAAGGAAGCTCAAGGACTAGAGATAACTATTGCTTACGGCATAGGGCTTACAACTAGACTTAAATGAGTCCCTACACTCCACCGGAACCCTAAGGATACGGTACAGGCGTTACCAGACTTACGGCGCGATACTTCAGGGGCAAGCCTTGCCTAGGCTGCCGGAACCACACCAGGGCTAGAAGTCTGGAAGCTGGGCGACCGATGCGAGCTTTCCAGGAGCCCAAAGCTTTGCAGCGTCGCGTGTACTTCTTCGTGACTGATTGCTTTTGGTCGCGCGGGCTGGAGAACTCGCGACTTGATTCCGCTAGCGCTCGCTCCAAACTGACTGACGCGCCGTTCGTCGAGCGAAAGAAGAGTCGCCGGCGCGTGCACTGCTTTCTTTTCAAATTGTGACCTCGCACCGTTGGCGCGACGCCCCACAGTGGTCTGATCCCATACAAGCGCATGGACATAGGATAATTAAAATACTGAAGTAATCTTTTTGAAAAAATAAAAATACCATTCTATTTAAAATTTGAAAAGAAATAACAATTACTGTTTGCATTTTTTCGATTGGACTCATACTTTGCATGTAATTAAATAAAAACGTTTTTTGTATGAAGAGCACCATTAAAAATGTTGTATCACGTGATTCCGGGCTTGTTTCACTATGCAGTGTTCATATTTACTTTAAAGAAATAATTTTCTAAGATAAGTCTATCGCACAGTGTGCGCAATCGTGCGTCTTCGGAGATATGGCCAAAAAACGATTTTAATGTCATAAAACGTATTATTACTATGATTTAGGACTACAAGAAATCAGAGGAAAAAGGGGCGGGGGGGGGTCAGGCAGACGTTCTACAAACGAAAACTACGTAGACCAGAAAACGTTCTGACACGAACGAATCTCGGGGACAAGGGGGTTAAGTAAGATAAACGTACGTAATATAATGTATAAAATGAAAGTCATCTTCCATAAAATCTCATTTGCCACCACTGACATACAACATTCACCAAAGAAAAATCAATACACATATATGGGTAATAAAAGAAACATTTTTCGTTTAGCATTCGAAATGAGACTCCGTATGTTAGCCAGAGTTGAAAATAATTCAGAAAAAAGGACGAATTTTCGAAACCCTTTGTTTGAAGAAAATTTGTTAAGAAAATATTTACAACATTATTTACAACATACCTATACTAAATTGTACTGATTATTTTACTGGTAATGATGAAAGTGTTTTCATGCACAATTTTGACTAAAACAGACATTCCATTCTTCGATGGTCGTGCGCGTCGATGCAGGTTCTAGTTTTTTGGAGCCGGAGCCGCAGGTTTCCATTGCCGTGGGCCGGACTTGACGGGAGCGTTTACAGCAATATCAGCCACTGAGGCGCTCGCAGGGACTGCACTGACTGGAGGAAGCACTCGTTCCGAAGAGACCCATGAGAAGCGGGAGACACAGCAGAGACATTTGCTGGAACAGTTGTTGGGGTAGGGTTACAGTTTGGGCAAGTTTTAACGGTGTGATTCAAAGCTTTACATTTTATACACATAACTATCCTAATATTGGGACACTGCTTGTAAGTGTGACCGGCCCGGTTGCATTTAAAGCAAGTTACTGCAGCGTTATTTCGAAGAGGACACTGCTTACTAAAGTGTCCGGGCTGGTTACACTTAAAACACAACGAAGCACGGCTGCTTCAGCTGACTGGAACGGTCACAGGTTCAACCGAAGTGGCAGCGCAAATCGCACGTTGCTTTTTGAACCACACGGGTCTCGAATTGTCAAATTCTAACAGGGGGGGTTATTTACAGGGGGGCTGTACATTGGGGAGCTATTTACAGGCAGCGAATAAGCATGAACACTTTTCCCAACTTTGATCAAATCGTCGACTGAACATACCCATCCGTATACAAGCGCAGGCGTATATTTTAGCCAAAATATTGTGCTTTACAATCTCGAAGAAGTCAGATTCAGGTAGGCTGCTAGAAATTTTATTAGCTAAATAGCGCATTTGCGAGACGTATTCCAAAACAGTTTGACCTTCTAACTGTTTCTTTGATCTAAGATGCGAAACAATTTGATACGCATAATCAGTTGGTTGAAAATTTTCTATTAGGAGTTTTTTTTAAATGTGGCCATGAAGTGACTGCTTATTTACTCTTAACCAAGTCAGGACAGGCTCACACAAAAGATCGTGGAAATTGCTCAAAAGTAAGGATTCCGAAATTCTACGGGCCGTTAACAATTCTTCTACAGCAAAAATAAAATCTTTTACGTCAGATTGACCATTGAATTTAATATTCCAGGAAGAAAGACCTCATTTGCTCAAAAGGTGAATATGACTTATCCCAAAAGAGTCACTACCGGTTTCGTCAAAAGTAATCGGGTTATCACTCACAGAAATACCCGCCGGAGCAAATGTCGAGCTGAGCAACAGCTCATCTGCATGTACACAATGTGCCATCTCTGACGTATAATCTATACCTATACACTTACAAAATTTACACCATGTATGTAGGTACTTTCCATCAAAAGAAGAAATTTACCTGAAGTCTAACCACCAATAAAATTTACAAGTAGTAAGTACCTATATACATTGTACATTAAGAAAACAAACATTACAAAATTGCATACTATTATACAAAGGATTACTTCGAGGCACCAAAGATAATATGAATCCACCATTTCAAAACATTGCATAAAAGAAATAATACGACCCAAACTTATGTTTTATAACGGCGTTCCGTTGCGCGCGTCGACGTTTGAAATCATTCCACCCGTGTCGAACGTCCAATCAGAGCTTGAGCTAGTCGCCGCGCCATACGCACCAAGACAAGCACCAAAACGCCATGAAGCCAGCGTTCCCAGAGTATCACAAAAAATAATCCAAGGGTTCCTTCTAAACACACAAAGCAAAAGAATATAAAAATCTTATCCACAAGGTCAACCAAAAAGAACGCAAGTTAAAATGGTGCGTTTCTCGAAACATAGACCCTCAAACAAGTTTACATACGTTTTCGCCACCGGTATTTACGTATTAAGTACCTGACAACACAAGAACACAAAGACTAGAACAAAAAACGAAATTCGAAAAATAACAGGTCACAACTCGAACAAACGTTTTTTTTTCCTCCTCCATCTTGCGTCATCATTCTCACAGTCACGTAGGCTCGTTGCTTCGCGCCAAAGAGGGGGGATTTCCAAAGCGTACAACACAATCGCGTGATTATTCAAATAACTATATTCACACTATATTTTATATTATACACAATACAATATTATACACTATACAAAAGGTCAAACGCGCGGGCTGTCTAACCGAAAAACTGTCCCCGCATGTGTCTGTTTCTAAAAGAAAGCGCGGCACGAAGCACGCGCGACTCTGTCTAAAAATAGCTACAGTACGTGCGTTTCAAGAACACTGCCCCCTTTCTATTCAAATTATATCACAATATACTGCAAGAAAACACTATTATATACACAGAAAACACGGTTACATACATAGGGAACACGATTATATACAACTAAATATCTACACATTGGCAATTATATACACAAGAAAAATAAAACAAAAGAAAACTTATATTACACAAACAATGTGCCTACCACTTTTTGAAGCCCCACGTTGGGCGCCAATATGTCACGGTTTAAATGTGGAACCGTCGTCGGGGATCGAACCCGCGACGTTCACGGCCTAGCTAACTGCAAAGACTGCCGACTCTAAGAAACCACAGGATTCGAATCTGTGAGCTGCCCAGGGCCACGGCTTCAGTCGGTAGAGCCATGACTTATCTCAGGGTTGAGGGTTTGGACTTGAAGGGCAAGTTAGGGTGACATATTCCTAACTGGAAAAGGGCAGGCACACACAAACAACAATGGCTGTACATAAGGGTATATATTTCACCAGACAGAAGGGAAGCTCAAGGACTAGAGATAACTAAGGTTTACGGCATAGGGCTTATAACTAGACTTAAATGAGTCCCTACACTCCAACGTAACCCTAAGGATACGGTACAGGCGTTACCAGACTCACGGGGCGATACTTCAGGGGCAAGCCTTGCCTAGGCTGCCAGAACCACACCAGGGCTAGAAGGCTGGAAGCTGGGCGACCGATGCGAGCTTTCTAGGAGCCCAAAGCTTTGCAGCGTCGCGTGTACTGCTACGTGACTGATTGCTTTTGGTCGCGCGGGCTGGAGAACTCGCGACTTGATTCCGCTAGCGCTCGCTCCAAACTGACTGACGCGCCGTTCGTCGAGCGAAAGAAGAGTCGCCGGCGCGTGCACTGCTTTCTTTTCAAATTGTGACCTCGCACCGTTGGTGCGACGCCCTGTGATTGGTTACTTGTTCGATCATCTGACTGAGTCACACCACACAATACAAAGACGGAGGCGAATCCCGTTAGAGTTCCGTGGTAGCATGATGAGGACCCCACTAGTATCACTACATGCTATCTTGCCGGTCTGTCTGTCCGCTCGAATCTCACGGGTTATTAGCTTGTAGATGGAATGAGTTACAGGCCCGAAATTTTGATATTTTTGGTAAAAAAACACCGTTTTAGTAAAAAAAAATATAACCTTTTTCTCTGTACTTTTTTTTCCTCTATAATTCTATACGAAGTCACTATGTGGCTGAAATGTAAATTTTTTATAGGTACAATTTAAGACAAGACAACAACTTTGCATGTAAACCTGTCCAGCTTGATGTCCTTACACAAAATTAATATTTTTTTTTTTGCAAAATGGTGCCTTTTAAAATATATGTACCAGGTGATCAGATATGATAGAGGTCTTATTCTTTGGTCTATAATGAGACACGACATGAGAAAATAGTTATCAAATTTTGTACTTAAACGGTGGCGTGCCCAATCACGTTAAAAAAATAAAAAATTGGGGGGGTGAAAGTTGTCGGTTTTAGATCAGTTTTGCTATGGAATTTTTCTCAGAAACTAAATTATGTACAATACACTATCTTCAAATAAAAATTAACGAAAATGCCTATCCATAATGTACGTAAGCTGTGACCAAACAAAGAAAACGTTACGGGACCCTAAAAGAGCAAGGCCCGACTCGCACTTTTCTGGTTTTTTAGTATTTTCTAGACAATATTTCAAGTTTTACAATTAACTTAGTTTTGGTACACTAGTTTTCCAGATATTTAGGTTTGAAACAATGATTGAAAGAGCAAAAGTCCCGACAATACCTTCGACCCCTAGTTGAATATAGTCTCAGGGGATGGCTTCGACTGGCCATTAATTATTTATTATTTATATTGATTGACAGTGGCTTATCCGAATATTATAAATATCGATCTGTAATAAATATTTAGCCAGATGAAGGTATTATTTTTACCTACCAAACGGGACCTTATCACTGAGCCTCTGCTGTTTGTCTGCGTTTGTCACAGGGGTTAACAGCTTCAGCCGTAATAGGTAACCAAATAAAATTTTCACAGAATACTTATTATATGGCTTCTATGAAGGCAAATGATGTAGGTAAACTTAAATATATGTTACATTAATAAATGTTACAGCAGACATTTCATAAAAAGTTTACAATAATTATTATAAACTGACTGATGGTGCCGAAATAATACTTTTGCAGACTTCCTTCTTCCTAGCACACTAACACAAAATGATTTCCGAAATCGAATCTGTTGAGAAGTTATATGGTGATGAAGGCAAGATAAAGGGTCAGATGTGTACTGTAAATTTTCAAGTAATACCCTGCAATCAGCACACTAACATAAAGTGATTGCTGAAATCTCAATCTAATGAGGCCAAAATCGAAGAACGCGTGGCATAATTTCGCCATTATTAGCCTAAATAGTATGCACGAAGTGGCACTTTCTGCTCCATAGCAATTATTATTGCACGACTTTTGCAGTGCAGTTATAAATAATAAAATAAAATAAAATAAAATGTTTTAATTCCAGCCAAATAATTCATTGCCATAAAATACATTGGCCATATCTTCAAAATAAAAGAAAATGATAAAAAACAAAAACGAGACATGATAATATACAGGTTATTATAAACAATATATGTATATTTACAGTACATGGTACTGTCGCCATCTGTTGTGGAAAGGGCTCTGAACCCATTCTGTAATGCTGTGCACGATAATATTGCTCATGGCAAAGAGATGCATGTGGGTCATTGCAGATCTAGTACGCAGCAAGGCAGGGAAAGTTGGCGTGCGTCCTTCAGCCAGCATGCCTCTCGCACTGCAGCGCCAAGGCAAGCGAAACACAGCGCGGTACGCGTTGTTGTGTTGAACGCGCATTGCATTCAGAGCAGCTTTTGTGTAGTTCGTCCATAGCTCAACAGTGTAGACATTTGTGCAGTAAGTCATGAAGAGAAGTCTTTTTACTTCTGCACTACACCTATGAAACTGACGCGCAATCATGTTTGCTCGTATACTGATTGCCCGACGCTGCCGCTCGATGTCATCCTTGTCCGAGAGGTCACTACGCAATATATGTACCAGGTATGTGACCTTGTTGACTCATTGTAGCATTCTTCCACTGAGCATTAGTGGCGGAACGATGTCGGGGGTGTTAGTGAATTCGAAGATCATGAACACCGATTTGTCAACGTTGTAGACAAAATCATGCTCATGGGCATAGTTCTCGCATATTCTGAGCAAGAGCCTCATCGTTGCTACAGATGGTGCTAAAATTATCATATCATCTGCATAGCTTACGTTGTTTGTCATGGTTCCATTTACTGAACAACCCACCCCAGACTCAGACAGTTGTTTGCATAGGTCGTCCATGTACAGGTTAAATAGTCTTGGTGACATTGGGCCACCTTGCCTCACGCCGCATTGTAGATTTACGGGTCTTGAGTATCCAGTCTTCCACCGTACAAAACTCTCCTGTTACTCCTTCATTTTGTTCCATAGTAAACTATGAGACACGCGATCAAAGGCTTTGCTGAGATCTAAAAAACAGGCATACGTGGATGTATTTCTTGCTTTATAATAGTCAGCAACCTGTTTTACAGCATAAATAGCAGTTCCAGTAGACCATCCCGATTTGAATCCCATTTGCTCGTCATTGCTGCGTAATAAGTCTCCCGTCAAAGACAGAAGGATCTTTTCGAAAATTCTGGCTATGATTGCAGCAAGAGAAATCGGCCTGTAATTTTTTGAGCAACTTTGATCAACCTTCTTGTTTTTTGGTATAGGCGTGACATGTGTACGAGTGAGCTCACTAGGCAGATGACATAGTTTTAGCATAGAATTAAATAGTTTAGCAAGATATAATGCTATGTTTGGACCGCAGTGTTGTACATGCTCTACACTGAGACCGTCGTGTCCTGTAGATTTTCCTCGAGGCATACCTTTTAAGACTCATGCTACAATACAATGATCAACTTATGGATAATTGTCGTCGTGGCTAGATTCGTATTTATCCAATGGCGTTGCGGAGCTTGGTGCTTGTAGTAACGTTTGCGCTAAATGTTCTGCAATTTTTTCACTATCTGTTACAACATCAATGTGAGATGGAAATGACTTCTTAGCGTTGGTTATTCGTCATGTATGTGACCAAAATTTAGCAAAATTACCAGATTTTAAAGAAGTCGCTATCTTGTCCATGGCGTGTTGGTCGATATTGCGTTGTCAAATTTTCAGAGCCCGATGGAAAACGTTGTTTTCGATGGTCTGCTGCAGGTCCGTCGACTGGTCGTCCCTGTTTGTGCCACAGCAACATTGCTTTACGTGAGGCTGCGTAGGATTCAGCAACGTGTTCGTTCCATCCCGGTACCAGCTTCAGTTGTTTTTTCGGCTCAGTACGGAAAGCGGTCTTGGCCAAACTCTGCATAGTGTTGACAAGATGGTTGTAGCATAAGTCAATTTTCTCAGGAGTACCCATATTGTGCCATGGTAAATGTTGGTTTAGGCGTCTGGTGCATAGTTCGGCATAATGTGAGACGTTTCTTGAAGCTCGTGGTGCCCATGCAAAGTCATTGATTTTGTCATCAGGGCTACTCGAGATTGTCATTAAGTTGCTCAAATCAAAACAGACTTGTATGGGGCGATGGTCTGTCCACGCCACACTATAGTCCACCTCCACATTCCTTATAAATTTTTCAACCGATTTCGAACAGAGGACGTGGTCCAATGGATTTATGGACGTACGTAACTGCATTGTTTTTGGACTAAAGCTTCCTAACACTATCTACCAACAATATTTAAAATAAAGCAAACCTAGTGAAAACGTGAGGTCCAATATTAATTTATTAACCATTGTTAAAATACTGCTCAAAACAATTAGGGGAATAACATTTCAAAGTGAAATAAAACTTTTTTTTTAGGTTTTTAATTATAGCTGGCCACTAAATATTGAAGTGACATACTTAACGAAAATAAAAAACAAAAGAACATCAGCATTATTGTCAGTAGTTCTTAATACGATGGCCAAGAGTCTATGTACACCTTAAAACAAAGTGACGCCATTGAATTTTCTGAACTTTTCAATTACAAAAAATCGATTTTAATTGCCCTTTTAACTCTTCTGAGTGCTGTTATTAATTCAAGTGAGTGTGAATTTGGTTCAGAAGGTCATTATGCCAGATCTTAATGGAATCCAAGTCTCCCGAGCTATCACTCTGCTTCAAGAGGGTCGAACTATGGCATATGTAGGAACTGACCTAAGAGTCAGCCCTTCTGTCATCTACAGAGTATGGAAGCGGTACTTAGAGACGGGGAGATACTCAAGAAGGCGTGGTCAGGGTCGAAAGAGAAAAACAACTCCTTTGGAAGATCGCTACATCATCAACTGTGCTTTACGAAACCGCAACACTACTGCAAGAGATCTGCAAAATACACTAAGGACGGCTACTGCTTAAGAAATTTCCGACCAGACGGTAAGGAATAGGTTGCGGGAAGCCAATTTGAGAGCACGTCAACCAGTGCGGGCCATGCGTCTAGCTATTTAACACAAACAAGCTCGCCAACGGTTCGCACAAAGCCACGCTAATTGGCAACTTCGACATTGGAGGCCAGTGCTCTTTTATGACGAGTCAAGATTCCGTCTAACACGTTGTGATGGTCGTCTCCGTGTCTACAGACGCCCAGGCGAGCGATACAGTGCAGCGGCAGTCCAAGAATATGACAAATTTGGATGTGGTTCTGTGATGGTGTGGGGCGGAGTGAGTTTGGACGAGCGCACAGATCTCATCGTTGTTCCCGGGCGGTTGAATGCTCAAAATTACATCGAAAACGTGCTCGAAGACCACGTCTTGCCCGCAGCATATGGTATCGGCCCGGGATTTGTTTTTATGCAAGATAATGCCAGACCACATACTGCAGCCATCACGTTAGATTACTTACAGCATCATGAAATCCGTGTAATGGAATGGCCTCCCATGAGCCCGGACCTAACCCAAGAGAACACATTTGGGATTTGCTTGATAGACGCATCCGGAAACGTCCTATTGCACCCCAAACACTGCAGCAGCTCACTCAAGCATTAATCGAAAAATGGGAGATAATTCCGCAGGAAGATATTCGGAGGATCATACGAAGCATGCCGCGTCGTTGTCAAGCTGTGATAAGGGCTCATGGAGGTCATACACGCTACTAAAAGTCGGTGAAGACGAATATTCAAACATTTCTGTGACGAACACCAGTTTGCTTTACGCCTAAAATGTTTAATTGTTTTAATGGTCGTAACTGTTTTTTTAATGGTCGTAACTAACAAATTAACAAGGAAAAAATTACCAATATTGATAATGTAGCGATCTTGTAAAGGAGTGGTTTTTTTCTTTAGACCCTGACCACCACTTCCTGAGTATTCCCCTGTCACCTAGATACCGCTTCCATACTCTGTAGATGACAGAAGGGGTGACTCTTAGGTCAGTTCCTACATATGCCATAGTTCGACCTTCTTGAAGCAGAGTGATAGCTCTGGAGACTTGGATTTCAGTCAGATCTGGCATAATGACCTTCTTAACCAAATTAACACTCATTTCAATCAATAACAGCACTCAGAAGATTTGAAAGGGCACTTAAAATCTGTTTTTTGTAATTAAAAAGTTAAGAAAATTGAATGGCAACACTTTGTTTTTAGGTGTACATAGACTCTTGGCCACCATATTAAGAACTGCTCGCAAAAACGCAGATTTTCTTTTGTTTCTTATTTTCATTAACCATGTTACTTTAATATTTGGTGGGCAGTTATAATAAAAAACCAAAGATTTTTGTTTTATTTTACTTTGAAATCTTATTCCCCTAATTGTTTTGAGCAGTATATAGGTATATACCATAAATTTTAAAATAAATGAATGTTTGACTTATTTGACTTTCATTGAGGGAGTAGGTAAGCCTAGTATAGTATTTTTACCGTGCCTAAAAATCAAAATAAAAATACGAATCAAAGGGTCCTTAAATGGTACTTGACGATACACACTCATAAGACAAGCAATGAGACAAGGTACAACTGACACCATGTTGCCCAAATTTGTTACACTCAATACAAAATTTACAAAACGCCTTTGGCGGCTATCCAAAGGCAATTGAAATAAAAATATCGGAAACTTCTTGTACCGGAAGTGGATAGACATCGATGGCGCTTGCGCACGCTTCCGGTCCACATTATGCTCATATTGCAATAAATTTCCGGATCCGGTTCGCTCTATCGAATATATTGAGTGGAATTTCCGGTTGACCATTCTTTCTATTTATGGATTCTTATATCTTACACTGTGTTCTAATGGATGTAACATGAATTTCTTCTGAAAACATTCATATATACTTCTATCCTGGTATCTGATACCATAATATATTTATTCTTGTACAGATTTATAACTAGGATTTGATTTCAAATATGATAATTTATTATTTCTTGTGTTGCTAAGAGATTCGTGGTTTAAATTCCTAATTAGTTTAAGATCAACGGCTATCGACGATAGATGTATTGGTCTAGATTTTGCCTGACTAGTTTCACTGTAATTGTACAGCTTTTTCGGAGGCAAACAGGATTATGAAGGTTTCTGATTTTATTATGTTTCATATTTGCATTTGAATTTTTATTTTTTTCAATTTCATTGGCGTGAAAGTCTTTCAATAAAACGATTATTGACAGTTTCCAACTTGATACCCCTATTTACCCCTTTGACCAGGGTCACGAAAATGATAATTAAGAAAACCGCATCCAAATCCGTTTAGATCTCGAGATAAAATTTCCGAATTCCGCACTGAACTCAATTGGCTTAATATCAGGTTCCGTAGAGATTCCCATATTTTGACGTTTCTTTATGGTATTCTCCATAACCCTAGTTCCCCATCTTATCTTAAAGAACGTTTTGTGCCCCTTTCGTCCCTCGCCCGCAATCAGCGTCCTAGCAAGGCTTGGCTTCTTCGCACACCTGAGCATAGTTCATGCATGTATACAAATTCTTTTACCGTGAGTGCAATACGCTTGTGGAACCGTTTTCCGCTACACATCCGTGAAGCTTCATCTGTGTCAGTCTTCAAGACTAAGATAAAGCAACACTTTCTTGATTTGCAGAACGATCCATGATAAATTAAATCTTTTGTTTATAATGATTTGAGTTGTTCGATCAATTCTCCTCAATAAAGCTATCGACGAGTCTTTGAGTACTTATGTATGTAAACTTGCAAGTAGTATATGTATTTTATCACATTTTGTTGTTAGTTCTTAATATTGTATATGTTTATTAGGATGTAGTGTAATATTATAATTTATTGAGTATTTTAGTGACAAATAATATATCTATTTAAAATTGTATCTATACTATTCTGACATCATGGCACTACCCCCAACAACTTCCCCATTGCCAAAGGTTAGCTGGTAGAAAATACTAAATAGTATTAAGCTCGCCTGTGTACAAAAATTTTATAGTGTGCAATAAAGAATTTTATTATTATTATTATAAAACGAAACAGACAGATAGACAGACCAAAAAATCAAAAAACTGTATTTGACCTCATTGCAGCACTAGAAATCGATTACATTAAAATTTCGTAAAAACATTCGATGTTCATACAAGACTTTTTATTACTCTATTATATATAAGTGTAGATACTGCGATCCCAAAACCATTAAAACCATGCTACAAAGAAAAGTGAGAGTATATAGTAGGAATTACTTTTTGTCTTTAGGGTTAAAAACTGAATAACTTGCCAGTAACCATTTCAGGATCGATGCCTTTCCGAGGTCAGAATACTAAAGAGGAAAAGCACATAAATAACTCAATAAAACCGGTTTATTGGGCTAAACGTACAGCGCTATTGTTTACATTGACGTTTATGTATAGAGCGGATTAAGCCTTTTGGAACGTTCAAGCCTATAGTCGATTTTTATAGGTTCAGACTTAGGTCTCTCGTAACGGTCACTTGATAGGATAAGATACATAAGAAAATATAAGTAAAAATATACCTACGCAAGAGACGCTTAAATAATAATAATTTGCCTAAGTGCGAGTTGGAGTCGGAGGATCTCTACTACCACACACGGAACCCTAAAACAGCATAAGTGCAGATTTTTAATTAATTTCTTTTATTAATTAAACCTTACCCAATTATTTTCGCCATGTCCGTCTGTCCGTCCGTCCATCGGTCTGCGGCTAACTCAGTAAATATTAGAACTAGGAAGCTGTAATTTGGTATGGGTATTTATATTATTCACGCTATCGAAACGGTAAAAAAAAATCTCGAAAAAAAATCATTTTTAAGCTTTCTCGTAACTAAGGGATGATTTTTTTTCCTCGTCTATCCCATAGTGTGGGCTATCGTTGGATAGGTCGTTCAAAAACATTATAGGTGTGTAAAAACCATTTTTCGATTTAGGGATCCGTTGGCGAAATATTAAGCTTTATTGCTAGAGTCGTGCCCCCCCTGCTGGCTAAATCATTGTTTATGAATGTGTTGAAAAATACACAGAAGTAGTATACAAATACAAAATACAAATACAAAAGCATTTATTTTCTCAAAAGTACATGCAAATACAAAAGAAAAATAAGAAATTACAAACCCAAACACAAACAAATAATCAGTACACAAAAAACAAAAATATAGGTGGGTAGCGTAAAAAAATAATAATCCTGTTATCATGCGCAAGTAAGTGTAGTATTGCATAGTACGCAAACAGTGTAGTAAAAAAAAAGTGGAGCTTGTACGTTTGAGCGTTGAATTAATTTCACCAGTTTAATAACAGACCCCAAACTAAGTCGAGCTTGAAACGCGGGAGTCTTAACAGAGATTTGCAAAAATTGTTTCAAATGGGCTAGATGTACAAAGAAGTATACTACAAGAAATTTATCTGAAAATTAAATTGAAATCAAATACATTTTCAATTTGCAAGGCCAAATTAAATAAAATTTATCAAATGATGATGAATTAAATTATAATATGCGACATTTTTGTCATTACCATTTTTTTATTAACATTTTAATTAAATCTTGAAATTTATTACATACTTATAAAAGAAAAAGAAAATATATATATATTTATATAATTTTATACTAAATAATACATACTCGGTAAGATATACAACATATTGAAAAAGATTATTTTTATTTTTGTTTTTCTAATATTTTTTCGGTAGCGTCATAGTTAAGTGTAAATAATGTAATTTAATTTACTTTTAAATTCATTATATATACTTTATATATCATGAATTTAAAAGTAAAACTATAACAGCTAAGTAGGCCTCACAGGTTTACGAGTACAGGTCGCGCCAAACTTTTAGTCCCTTCTAAACACGACAATGTATGGGCCGTTCATCTAAATATATGAATTTCAGAGAGATTATTGCAGTATTTATTAGTATAAAGCAGGATCATGCGAAGCGTAGTGAGGTATTATACACTCTTAAAAGGAAGCACTAAGAATATTTACGGAAAGGGTACGTAATGTATGAAAATTTAAAAATATTGACTCAATCAAAAAAAATGAGCATTTTTCTTTAGTTTGCTGTATGTCATTCCCAGAATTGTATCCTTTTAAGTGACTCTATCGGATGGTGCAGTAATATACAGCGTGTTTTTTAATAATAGAGATGGGTTCGTTTCCTGGCTAGAGAAATAATTTTTTCAAAAACCATCTGGAAAAACTAAAGCTGTATATTGAAAACTGCATGTGTGTTTGGGATACAAACTGCCGGTTGTACCCATTGGGAACGCATTTCAATCCCCTTGTAACTGATGAATTTTAAAAATTGCTTTTGCGTACACTTTTTTACTCCTAAGGAATATAATTATTCATAATATGATCCAATAATTCTGATCCAAATTTCATGTTCAGCAGCTTAGGTTCTCAGTTTGTCAGTCACGGGAGTGTTTCCTACTGATCATAAAGTTATACTTTATCTTTATTTACTTTTATATGTTTTGAAAAATATTTGATAAACTGCAAACAATAAACTGACATTAATTTAAGTAGCCAAATTCATACTGGAGCTTTGGTAAGTGATCAGTATCATGAATCAGCAACATTTTTTGCGTAATTTGAATAAGAAAATTACGAGTTTCCATTGTAATTGACTCAGGGCTGGGAACAGGCAAAAATATTTTTTGAATTTCCCAAAAAGAGTCATCGAACCTTGATACCAACTACTTCCCGAGTCTTCAGTGTGAATTTGACTGCATAAATAAATGTCACCTTTGATATAGGCACAGACTATCTTAAAATAAGCACATAATTAAGTTCAAACGCTGTATAAATTTGCGTGAGAGAACATTCCAAAAATATTTAACACACATTGTTTATTATTTGTTGACAACATGTCCAAACAAAACTGAAACTTTTACAAACATTGTTGCATTAGCAAAGTACAAACTTTATATTACAGAGTGAAGGTGTGGATGCAAACAGATATCAGGATTATTCAGGATTATTACAGAGAGTTGTTCTGAGGACTCCATTTTGCAAGCACATGCACATTAGAGCAGAGTAGCTGCAATTTCTGTTACGTTGGCGATATGAACTCCGTTTTGTTAGCGCGTTATTTGAACGTAAGAAAAATGTACTAGGTATCAGAAACAGTCCAGGTGAGTTATTTTACGCTGTTATTGTTGAAAACTGAGTGTGTGTGATGATTTTCACTATGAGTAACAAGATTATTTTGAAACTAGCTTTTGCCCGAGGCTTAACAAAAGAAACCGCATCCAAATTCGTTTAACGGTTCTCGAGATAAAGGGGAAAAAAGAAATAGAAAGACAGTCAGACATAATTCTAAAAATTGGAGTTTTGCCCTCAGTAACACGAATAACCCATTTCATTTAAAATTTCGAAAAAATTATCAACGTACAGACACGAATTTCTAACTACTTAATATAGATACTCGATACTCGTAGATAAATTGTTAAGAGTATGGCATACCCTACGCAAAAATGTTATTTCCCGTCCACCACAAAAAAGCCAATGTCAAATACTTTATTAGCTTTTGATACAGGCGATTGATGATGATGATGATGTCCTCCTCGACGTATCCGTCGACGGCGACCCTTATTGCTTCCTGGCATTGTAACAAAATAAGGCTCTGCGCAAGTACTTATTCGTCATTTATATATTTATTTATTTATCTATTTATTTATTTCAAATAATGGCCATAGTAATTTGTGATCATCTAGTATCTATTTTGGTAGGACCTCTACATTGTTTTCATAACGGTTAAAATAAACAGAGAAATATAATTTTGATCCGGACGCCGTAATAAATGGGTACAGGTACACAAGCTCAGAATTTATCAAATGAAAGGTGAGAAATCTTAAGATTGAAGTATTTCATGCGACTTAGCTGGATAAACCGCTCTTTCAGGAACAACTGGTTTCAGCACCTCCCAGGACTCCAACAATTACACTGTATTATTATTAATATTATATATTATTAGAGACAGGCATAGAAAGCCAGGTTCTTTGATTTCTCTACCACTCTGGTACTATTGTATCTCAGATCAACGGCTTAATCCTTACGTGGCGGTCGTATATTTCTCCCATCTTATTTAACTATCAGCCTTTTTTTTTATCACACATTTTGTTGTTATTGATAAGCTTGTAATTCTTATTCAAATAATTTATTGGAATGGTACGTAACCCTCAGCCCTACTCACACTATATTAATGTGCTTTCCAAAGAAAACACACAGCGCATAAATTGTGTCCCTACCGTATTTGAACCTGTGATCTCCAAATTAGTAAGTCAAAACTTGAAGACTAGGCCACAAAAGCGATGAATAAGAGAAGATAATAGATAATAAAGAAAATATTCCGCCCGACTCATGACCTATTAATGTCAATATTAATTGAGGGAAGGCAACATGTTAATATTATTCAGCAAACATAAATGAGGATAACCTAGTAACAAAAATTCTCTTGGGTGTTCTAAGAAAAAGAAAAAGGAAAATGTTAATATTAATTATATATGACATGAACAGAATAAAGACGCAGTTCCAGCTGTAATTTGCTACGAAATTATTTTACTAGGCACATAACGTAAATAAAATGGCAAAATTACGTGAATTGTGGAAGGTTTTGTAACCCCTGTCGAGTGACAATGTCACATACAAAGATCTGTCTGAAATTTATTTTTCTCGAAGAATTTGTTTCCAATTATAATTTTTTTCCTTGTAATACCTTAACGATGACCCTTATAGTGAAATTGCTAAATAATTTTTTTCGTGTTCTCTACGTTTACAAACCCAGCCCTGAGCCAATTTTATTATGGGATGCAAATATTTTATTTTGCTAAATAGCAAACAGTGCTATCGATCCGTGATGTTGATCACTTGCCGAGCCTCTAGTATGAATTTGGTTGCATAAATTAATGTCACCTTATACTGTTGCGTTTTCATTGTTTATCTCATGCCAAATTGAATCGATTGATTGGTAGAATCACTGGATGTCATGCAGACAAGCGAACTTAATTTAACAGACAGGGTTACATCCTTAGAGTATACAATGTGTCGCAGCTTCAAGATGAAATCAGGGTTTTAACCATGAACCTAGTCTTTTGATTAAGAAATGGAAAAATTTAAACTTATTTTAAACCTGAGAAAATCCATTTATCAAAAACCCGAACTTGTTTAGGTATGATAAAATTTAAGCTCACTTACGACGCGACTGAATGGAAAATTTTGGTTGACGGGGATTTACCGTGATCTCCGCTTCGCCTAAATTAACTTAATATTAAGAACTATAATAAAGTTCGCCTATTTCCTCTCCGCTTTACTCGGCTCCACAAATTTATGATCACAAGCTACCAACCACGCTCCTCCTCGCTTCGCTCGTCGGCACCTATTTTTGACTTTTGTCCTAGGGTTTGATTAATAATGTGCTAAATGTATGTGAAATTATCACATTTCAACATTATCATAACATTTTACATAGTTCTTAATATTAAGTAAATTTTGGTCCCCACGGTAATAATTACAACGAAATTTGATTATGAAACTACACCAGTTTAGGTTTTTGATATTAATTTTATCATAAAACTAATACAGTCTAGGTTTTTGATCAAGGAACTAGATTTAATCAAGTTTAAGATGAGATTAAATCATAATTTTGTCTTCTACCAGTTCTTTCATAAAACGGCGACACATACTTTATATATGTCCCTAGGGGTACCCACCACAGAACAAGAAATAAAATAAAATAAAAATGAAATTTCTTGTTCTGTAGTACCCACACTTAGCAGATGAATGCTCTTTTCGTCCTTTTTCTCTTGATACACACCTAGCTATAATTAGACCTAAGTATTCGATGGATTCGATTGATAGTTCTTGTTGGAATATCCTCAATAAATTAAATACAATATTTATTTTTGGTATAACTCTTATAACATAGGTTACCGGTTTCGTATTATCATCATCGGGCCAAGAAATTATTAACTAATAATGTTTTCTTTCTGTACTTTAAATTGTTATTAATCAATAATTTGCTACCTCGATGATGTGTTATACGAATAAAAAGTACAAGAATTTGTGTATAATTTATAGATCTAAGTAGATGATTCACCAGTTTAGTTTGTTTTCTGTTAAGGGTGTACTAAAAACTTTTGTGTCAAATAAAAAATGTCTGAGGTCTAATGTACTCTAACTATAATGAAAAAAACCGGCCAAGTGCGAGTCGGACTTGCGCACGAAGGGTTCCGTACCATCATCTATAAAACGGCAAAAAATCATGTTTGTTGTATGGGAGTGCGCAGGTCCGACTCGCACTTGTTTGGTTTTAGTATTTATTATTATAGCGGCAACAGAAATACATTATCTGTGAAAATTTCAACAGTCTTACTATCACGGTTCATGCATTATCTATAAAACGGCAAAAAAATCATGTCTGTTGTATGGGCGTGCTCAGGTCCGACTCGCACTTGGCTGGTTTTAGTATTTGTTGTTATAGCAGCAACAGAAAAACATCGTCTGTGAAAATTTCAATTGTCAAACTATCACGGTTCATGAGATACAGCCTGGTGACAGACGGACAGACGGACAGCGGAGCCTTAGTAATAGGGTCCCGTTGGTGACCCTTTGGATACGGAACCCTAAAAACTATTAGTGAAAATATGCCTAGGATTTGTTTTTTGTTTTATTTGAAAAGTCATATTATGTTTCGTTTTATATGACAAAAACGTAATCCGTAAATATTTAATGAGCATCAAAAATGCAAAAGCATTTAAAGTAAACATAATATCAATGTTAAAGGTAAAACAGGATACTCGTAATTTTATGATAAAAAATAATTGACGATCGTTTCTAGGGTTCCGCAAAAAACCGAAAATTATGCGTAAGATAATATTATTAGAATTATCCGTTAAAAGACATGGGACGTGTTCCAAAAATAAAAGAGAATGTCCTCATATACACCTTTTTTATAAATAATTTAAATATGATTTCGAATGTCATATGAATAGTTTATGTTACGCGTTTATGACATAATGAATAACTGATGACAAGGTAAGGTAAACAATCTTCATTTTATTTATTTATTTTGCCCAAAAACCCTTTTGGATGTTTGTGAAACCGGTTGGGTAATAGTAAGACAGATTGATTATAATTTTGTAGACAAACACAAGCCTTTTATTTCAACAAAGATGTAAATAAGAATAAATTCCACCAAATCGACAATCGCAACTCTCAACATTTTAATGAATCGAAATTTCCAACTGACGTCATATTTATTGGGAGAACCTTTGTACTAAACTGTACGACATTCAACTTTTTGGGCCTTTTGTTTTTGTTTTGTTTTGATTTTAGGAAGTTTTGTTTTTAGAGCATTCTGCTTTTGTAACACATTTGTTTTTAGGCATTTAGGTCGTTTTGCATTTACGACGCAAAGATACGAAGACACTTATAGAACTTTAAACTCTCGCGTTTTGTAAACATTATTATATTTATTTAGACGAGCATTAAGGTGATCTATTTTATTACCTTTTGTTTAAGAAAAATGCATGCCTCGAAAAACTGAGAGTATATTTTGTATTATATGTATTTATCAGATTTTTGCCATGACCCTTCCGCTAAGTATTAAATATGTTTTATCCCTGTACATCTATCGATCTGTATGGTCACTTAAAACTTGAAAACCAATAAAAATTAAATGCAGTAGAACTTTTACCTAAGAAATTTCCTCAAGAAGGTTTAAGAGTATGTGTCTTGGCGAGATCGTAGAATTGGGCGGATCGCAAAGTTTGAAATTGAAAATCTTTCAGCATCAGTGACAATTTAAGTAAAATAAGTCGGAGAAAAAGAGGCACGACGAAGTTTCTTCTTCTGGGTAGGCCTAGCCGCGGGTTAAAGGGTCGTACTCATATAATAAAGTGATGACGGTGTGACTGACAAGACTTGTACTAAAATCAAGAGAACAAGGTCTCTAATGGATATTTCTTGTTCCCTTTTCTACGAAGACGTTTTCCAAGATATCAAATACCAAGTAATCATGAATATGAAAGTATGACATAAATATAGTCTCGTTTGACATAAGATTTTATTATTGTCTTTGCTTTGTAGGATTCCGTACCCGAAAGGTGCCAAACGGGACCCTATTACTAAAACTTCACTGTCTGTCTGTATGTCCGTCTGTCAGAAGGGTCTTCAGCTTCAACCGCGTAATAGCCAGGTGAAATATAACGACAAATAAAAAAAAATAAAAAACCCCAAGGGATATCCCCATACAATAAACCTCGTATTAACCAAAGCGCCATCTGAAGCTTTTACTGAGGATCATTGATTAGATGATAAATGGCGCTAATAAGAGCTTGTCAACCTTTTTGTACCATAATGTTTTTAGGGTTCCGTACCCGTAACATGTGGTGGTACGGAACCCTCTGTGCGCGACGCCCACTCGCACTTGGCAAAATTATTTGTATAGCTATGTCTTACAATTGTGCAGCAGAGTATGATAATTAAATGATTTATTTTGTACACGTTCTTAAGGGTGTATAATACCTCAACTAATATAACTGATATTAGTAAAAAGCAGCTGCATATTGTTCCATAAAAATGAAAAATCATCAGTGTAGCCGCGATTTCAAAATAACTGATGTTTTTGCGTGCGTGGCATCTGATTAGAGTGGGATAGACAGTTAAAAAGCAGAAGCGTTAGAGCGGGACTGGGAATTGAGGTATTGTGGGCCCTTAAGGGGGAACGTTTCGAGCTCGGTGCAAAATGCACAACTTATGATTGTGTTTCTTACTATTGCATAAAAAGTACTAAATAAATGTGATATATGGCATTTCGCGACCATTGTTTAGTGTCAATTAGGCTTTTCTACCAAAATGTTGTAATTTTATGTATTACGTTGTAAATGAATGGGCATACAAACTAAAAACACCCTTTTATGTTTGTATACCTCTTAATTTACAACGTAATGCATAAAATGACGCAATTTTGATAAAAACCCCTGATAATTTTTCAACAATAGTCGAAAATTAGATGAAACTATTTTGTTTCATACATTTTATATTAAAATAAGGTAAACAAACTTATGTTATGCACTTTGCACTGAGCTCGAAACGTTACCCCTTAATTAGTATTGTATACCTTGATTAACCTGGGGAAGATAAGACAATTTACTTACAGATAACGAATCTTGTAAACTGTTTGAGAAAAAATGTGTCAGATAAGTGATCCAAAAAGGTATAATATATTAGTTATTGTCATTCAATTTGCTGCTACTAACTTCTAAGAATTACAAAATCATTTTGAATGCAGTAGGTAGTTTGGCAAGTTCTGTAGGTGAGAATTTTAAACCTTTAAAGAGCATGCAAAATTACTACACAAAATTGACTTAAGTTACATAATGGTGTGGATTCGGTGCAACACGACTTAACTTATTTGACAGGACTTAACTTAATTTAGGCATTCCGTCTTTTTCTTTTTGTATCGAAAAGACAATGAAAAACAGAAAGCGACAACCAATGTCGATTCGATGTAACACGACTTAACTTATTTGACAGGACTTAACTTAATTTAGGCATTCTGTCTTTTTCTTTTTGTATCGAAAAGACAATGAAAAACAGAAAGCGACAACCAATGTCGATTCGATGTAACACGACTTAACTTATTTGACAGGACTTAACTTAATTTAGGCATTCTGTCTTTTTCTTTTTGTATCGAAAAGACAATGAAAAACAGAAAGCGACAACCAATGTCGATTCGATGTAACACGACTTAACTTATTTGACAGGACTTAACTTAATTTAGGCATTCTGTCTTTTTCTTTTTGTATCGAAAAGACAATGAAAAACAGAAAGCGACAACCAATGTCGATTCGATGTAACACGACTTAACTTATTTGACAGGACTTAACTTAATTTAGGCATTCTGTCTTTTTCTTTTTGTATCGAAAAGACAATGACAGAACGCTCAAGATAAGGTTAGTCCTGCCAAATAAGTTAAGTCGTGTTGCACCGAATCGACATTGTTGTCGCTTTCTGTTTTTACTATGCTGGTGGGCAGATTATTGGAAGTTTTACTTGTGCATTCTGTCACCGATAATTCTGTCTAATTATCGTTTAAGAAACGAAGCAAAGTTGAGTTTCATAATAGGCTGCGCGAGTGTCACAATGGTTAATAATTTTGTAATGAAGATGTTCTTTGGGAGCATTTGAGTTTGCATGGCAGTGATACTCTTTGCCTAGCTCAAAGCAAAATAAGAATTACTAGTCACTGATTGGTTATTTAAGGAATGTAACAATAAATTGTGTCAATCACAGCGAGAAACGCGGTGTAACAATGCATATTGTCAAATCGGTTTTCGCGATACGACAAACAACCTAGGTACTTGTTAAATGGTTTTGATGTTGTTATTAGCTTACTGTAGTAAAGGTTCCAAAGTACAAAAATGAAGACGAATCCACTTCCTAAATATTATCAGATTGCATTACAATAACAAACTAGAAAATATCTCATCAGTTAGCTTGTGACCACGACAGCCTACAGAGGCGTCGAAACATCAAGCACATATCTATTAAGGTAGGTACGTTGTTAGTTATCACGATTAAAACCACAATAACAAGTTCATATTATGTGTGAAAATCGCGAAAGTTTAAAGTTTACTAGAAAATATCAATTGGGAACAAATTTCAAAAAAATGAATTTAAATCCAACTCCTCGGGCCAGCCCAGAAACTTTTCAAAGTCTTGAAAGTCTTGAAATTGAGTTCTAATTGTACTTTTCTAGATTGTAATGAACTCTAATAATATTTTGTACTAAAAAACGATGGATTTTGCTATAGAAACATAATCTGAGTCAACTTTTATTGTTATTTACTAGTATAGATCGTATGAGTGTCCATTAATTTGGTGTGGAGCTTTATGGTTACCAACCATTGGACATAAAGTCGTGTCAATACCATAACCATCAAATATTTATAACCATCTCAAATTATTATGCCTTATTTTTATACTCGTTTCTGTATAAATATTCCTCAATCTTCCGTCTGAGAATATTTATTCAAGAAAAATCATAATCAAAATATTATCACTGATCACAATGTGAAATACGAGCTTTCATATTGCTTCCATATTCCGAGTCTCAAGCTTTTGATGCAGCTCCTTTGAAATCAACAAAGGCTGATTACAAAGTCTTTGTTGTATGCCAATTTTCTCTATTCGATACATCCGTATTGAAAATTACATCCCTTTTAAGGAGAGTCATTGGCAAATTCTTTTCTTCGTAGTTCGGCTCTTCTTTATTCTTATAAAAGCTTTATAATCATAATAATAAAATTCTTTATTGCACATTCAGATAGGTAAGTACAGAGGCGAACTTAATGCTAATTAGCATTATCTTCTAGTTAATCTTGGGTGTTGAGTATCCTTAGGGTAGTGCCAAGAAAATAATTATAATTAGGAGGAAGCCCTCCGAACATAAAACGGGGGAAGGGAGATTTATACAAAATAAACATAGTTAAATATACACAAAAAAAATATCCTAATACTTATAAAGTATATAAAATAAATTATATATATATTTATATATATATAAATTATATATAAAATAAATTAATAAATATTGGACGTTATTCTGAGAATGACTCGGGAACAGAGCTGGTTACACCTTTAACAATTTTGTTGTTCTAAATAGTGAAGGAAGACTTTCCTTCTAAAAACATTAGTTGAGGGTGATTCTCGAACACACAAGGGCAGATTATTCCACAGACGGATTGCGGATACAGTGAAGGACTAGCTATACATATCTGTTTTGTGTGTGGGTGTACGAAGGAGAAGTGCTTTACTAGGCCGCTGAAGGCGATCAAGCGAGACAAGGTTAATAAATCTGTCTTTGAGATAAGGGGGATAAAGGGGGTCATTTAGAATATTGTATAGAAGTGTTACAACATGGGCATTGCGTCGATTACGGATATTGAGCCAGTTCAATTCAGATCGACACTGTGACACATGGTCGTATTTACGAAGACCGAAAATGTAACGTATGCAAACATTGAGAATAGGATCCAGTTTGTCAAGCAATTTTTCCGTGAGGTCAGGGTAGCATATATCAGCGTAGTCTATGATGGGAAGGAAGAGTGAGTTGGATCAACTCACTTTTAAGGTTCGAATAAAGCAGAAACTTTTGCATGCGCTTTATAGAGTGCATGGACGCAAAAATCTTTTTGCTGACTTCAGTCATCTACAGATCCCAGGACAAGTTGTTTTGGATGTAGAGCCCGAGGTTTTTAACAGAGGTGCAGTATTTCAGGGGGGGGGTACCATTGAATTAAACTGGTAAGAGCGATTTGAGAGCGGTTTTATCGACGAGGGCTCTACTACCAACAATCATAACCTGCGTTTTCGATGGATTTAGAAGACCAAATTGTTCCGACCTTTGGCTAATGTGGTTGATCTAGGTTGATGTCATCTTTTGAATAGCAATTTGGATGAGGTCTTGTTTAAAAGTCAAGTAGAGCTGTAGGTCATCCGCGTGCATATGATATGAGCTAAAGTTTATGGCAGGCACGATTGTATTAATAACACAGAAAACAGAAGAGGGGATAAAACACTACCCTGAGGGACACCAGCAGCAACATCACACCAGTCCGAGAAGCAATCATTAGATCGTGTACGTTGCCGACGCCCGTGAAGATACGAGGATATTTTTAGAGGATATATCAATGACACATATTTATTGAAATACCCTACCAAGGTATCAAGTTCGCTCCACAGCAAACAAATTTGTCGTTTAAAAAAAAATCTTTCACAATGAGCTGTTTTTGATGTTAATGAAAGGAGATAATTCGCATACGTAGTTTTTATATGAATGGTTAAAAGCAGGTTGATTTTATTTCTTTGCACTGAAAAACCTTATGATTATGACACTCTTGCTATATTTGTTTCCAAATTTTGTAAATTTAAATTAATGCATTATTTTTTTTCTTATTCATCTATGTAGAGGCTACGATTTATTTGCGACTAGCTTTTGCTCGCGGCTCCGCCCGCGTCGAATGGATTTTCGTGGAAATAAGGAAAACAAAAGAATATGATTTTTTGAACGACAATATGGGTCACCATGTTAGTACCAAAGTGCTAATAAATATCAATCAAATAAGCCTAAGCTCGAAGGGTCTGCTGTTGTCCGTTGAGGAGATCCCGTTGAAACATTCCCCCCCACCTCTAATATAGCCTACATCACTTTCCTCACCTACCTACCAACTTTTCTGCTAACTACACTTTCCGTCTCACTGCCTACCCACTCTACCTTCTCACATGTAGCTTGAACTAGTTATAAATACAAACAAGGTTTGGAGAGTGTTAGTTTAGTATTAGGCCAAATGATCGTCTAGTAGCTGTGATAGGACCCCTCGTTGTGAACCGTATTTAAGTAACCCTAGTTCTTTTAGTGATAATAAGAATGAATCCGAACTCAACATTTCCTAATAAGTCTAGTTAAATTACCTAAAGTATCCGAGAAGTAAATAGTTCCTCTGACCCTAGTAAATAGAATAACATCTGCGCTAAGTTATTTTGTAACGTCAATACTGAATTGAAACTATCCAAGAGAATATCACCTATTGACCAGGCTTATGTAAGACAGTGGGAGGAGAATCCGAAACTAAATATAATTCGTCTAGAAGATACCGCAATTTTATGTTGTTTTGTTTAATAGCCCCTACCGGTTAATTTGGGTTCGGTAAAAGCAAAAGCTTCTATGGTTCTACTTAAGTAAAGTAATAGATGAGAAGATTATACTCCTAGATAATAAGTCGAACATAAAAACCCTTACCTTTCGGATGGGGAATAACCCGTGAATTTTTTTAACAAAGGTTTTATTTAGTTTTATTTGAAATTGTGATTTAATACTTTATTTTATTATAGGTTTTAATTTTGCATTTAGTTTGATGATACATTATTTGTACCGTGCTACAGGGCACTAAGTACTTAGATAAGGCAGTATTATTATACTGAATATTTATAAGATTTGTTACTTTGTAATAGTAAATCGTTCATGTTGGCAAGTCTTTAATTTCTACCAAACACTACTATAGTCTCATTATAAAATCTTTCAGTAATCTTTAAATAGTAAGTACATTATTTATTTTAAGAAAACCTAAGAACAGTGATTCCCTGTCTACACACCTTGGAGGAAGAATCACTAAGAAACCTCAAGGAGTACCTACTCGTAATTAAATATCGTGACCTTACGTGGAATATTAATTACTTCAGTAAAAGCTGCATACTTCTCCTTATCACATGTCCAATCTCTGAACCTACTGAATTCTACATGAGAACAGCTCTAAGGTAGTTTATTCTAACAGAAATTTATTAGCAGTCAATACTGGATTAATTCAGTCATTAAGAAAACTAATGCGGTTCTACTAGTCTGACTAATTTCAATTCTTCTGAATTCCAGTTAGTAAGTAGCCGTTCTGATGTCTCAGAATCAAAGCTATAATTATATGAAAGGTGTCTCACTCAGATAGATATAATTTCAGCTAGCTGGCTTCCTTGTTAGATCCAGAATAGTTTCAGCAGTATTTAAGGCTATCTCTCGGCCACATTGTACTTGAGAATATTAATTCAAGGAGAGATATATCTATTCACACTTGACGAACTAAGATTCCCTGTTCCGTTTGGTATACAGAAGATTCTTATTAGCACGGCATTGCTTGGCTAAAAGGGTGGGATTTTCCCTTAGTATGAACAAATGCATCTACTCATTACCTTTATTTTTCAGGCAATATTATTCACCAATAGAAATCATTCCTTTTCTATGGAAACCACGCTACTTACTTTGGTAAATCTATTTACATTGAAATCTTCCTTTTTTATAAGGAAATCATGATTCCAGAATTATTTACTGTAATTAAGACTTAGAACTGGACTTTGCTCCAAACTCTGAACTTGATGGTTCTCACACCAAAACAGTTTATCTCAATAAAAGGGTATCTTGAAAAACTAGACACTCATGTAAGTAGGAGTGTTTCTGAGCTTGAGGTCGAACTTTCTCTATCTAATCAGAGAACGATGATCATAAGTTTAATCCATGTGATAGCAGAATTGAGAGCAAAACATTACTTAACTTTACTTCACAACAAAATAACTTTCAGTCATTTAAAGGGCTTACTCGACCAGACAATCAGGGAGGCTTTCCACTGAATGCTTTCGACACGTCGTTACAAGATTGATCTAAACAAATTCTGCCTTTATTAACTTCTGAAATTCGCCTATTCTTTTCAAACTAAAATCTGGAACCTAGCTGATATCCGCCTACCTATTTGACCTAAATTTCACCAATCCGTGGTTCTACAAGATTTACCCCCTTGAAAACCTTCAAAGCCTACGGATCCTAACCTGAACGTGCCTACGTGTAACACCAAGACATAATTGACTAAAACATACACTACCAGGAGCCTACAACCTTCAGAACCCTATTTTCTCTGAGCACAATTCTAACATCCTACATTTTTCTATAATACCTGACTGTGTTCTAATCAATTTATTGTCCCTTCTTGCGACCCTACGTGAAATTCTAACATCCTAAAATTCCTTGTAACGTCCTAGCATTCCCGCAAGTTCCTTGACTGATCTGTCTACCCGGGAATAGCCAAGAGAATTCTCAGCCTATTTTGGTGTAAAACAAAACTAGAGATAAAATCTCACATTTACTTTTAATTGTGTGAGTGTGTAATGCATCCTAACAAATATCTTGTCTAAATTGACTATCCAAACTTTATCTGCCTATCATTTGTACCTAGAATGAGAATTCCTAGTCTGCCAAATGTGTAAAACCCAAAACTAGAGATAAAATCTCACATTTACATTTAATTGTGTTTGTGCGGTGATTCCCAAAGAGTCACAGCGGAAATCACATCCCTCAACTAGTCTAAAATAAAGAAGCGAGGCGAGTTTTCTCCTCTACGTGTACCTACTGCCTATAAACTCTCCGTGCCAGTCAGCGGGTGATTCAAGGTAAGGGCCTCATCCAACTGCCCGGAAGTTCCCTATATCGATACCTCGGGGCTCAAAGGACGTATAGCACATTTTGGCGAAATTTAGTTCTTTACACCATTTTGTTCTGTTTTTAATTCTCTATCGATCTGTATACTCAAAGTATCGAAATTCGCAAAAAAATGTTCTTTACTACCCATAACTTTACAGCTCTAAATTCAGTTTTTATGTAAATTAGGGCTGCAAAAGACTTTTGTTCCTCATACCATAATCGTCAAGGATGTATAAATCAACTATGCTAAAAGGTCTAGGGTGTATAGCGCGCAATTGTGCAAATTATTCTTTACGTCCTTACTATATTCTAAAGGTAAACCGATTTGTTCTATAATGCCTCACAAGATTGGTGCATTGGTGCTTTACTACTTATGAATAATTATCATTGGTCTTGTACTTCTTTATTTGGAAACTAAATTGCCCTTTACCTCTTAGAACCGAAAGACGATACTTGAAATACAACCCAATATTTTACGATTTTTTGTCTCTATCCATCCCCGACCGCGAGCACGAGCTTTGACGGATAGAGACAGCGCTACGTTTGTAAAAACTCTTATAATTCTGACATAGAGATCATAGTGGCATGTCTACTTTCGCGATTTTTACTTGTTTCCGGTGCAAGTCGATGGTGGCCGATGACACGTTCGTCAGGCGAGCGACTGCGAGCATGCATGCATTTTATTTATTATTTAGTTGTAAATAAAGCAGCGAAGTGACAAAAGCGTCGTTTCGTCTTGGCTCCGATTGTTTTTCAATTTTACAAGTTATAGTGACACTATGGAAGATTCTGACAAAGAGAATCACCTCGATGTTTTGGTAAAGCGTCGTAACCAACTCGCCACGTTGGCTAAATATTATCGGAAAATGTTCAGGTAAGCGTAAAAGATAATCCGTGAGCATTTGATTTCGCTTACTCTATACTGAGGAAGTTTAGTACCCGGAGTCCTTATTGGTATCTTAATAAAGGACATAATCAAGCGAGTTTTTTTTCGCGCGCTTCTGTTAATGGTGTACAAAATGGTGGTGTAGGTGTGGAGTAATATAGTTAGAATAATTACGTTTGACAGAGTTGGTGTTTATGAAAATTGTCCTTTTAGTTTACCGACAACTCGACAAACGTTATTTGGGTTCCGTATGCTGTCTGTCTGTCATCTGTCTGTCGGTTCGTCTGTTCTACATTTAAAGGGTGGTATCTTTAAAACTGTAATAGGTAGCTAGTTGAAATTTTCACAGAATATTATGTGATACAGGCTGTTTGGTGCATTGTTTGCCAAATTGAAATAGCTGAAAGGGGGGGTCATTTGCTATGCCTTCAGCCAAAAAAAATTATCCCATAAGTCAGCATTAAAGTTTAAGAAAACAAGTTAATGGTATAGCCTCCAAAGAGACGTTACCTAGAGTTTCCTTGCAATTAATAGAACCGTTTATCATACAAATAGTAATTAATCTTTTATTTGGAGCCATATATACCTGTAACTTACTTTTTTATTTGAGTTCATTGCCTGTTGTAATTTTGCCATGATATTAAAAAGATGAAATAAATAAAACAGGATTTTGTTTCTTGGCGAAAGATGTAGCAAATAACCCTTCTTTCAGCAATTTTAATTTGTCCAACGATGCACCAAGGAACCTGTATAATCCTCATAGAATAAAAGTTATTTGTGCAACAAAGATTCAAATTCAAAATGTTTATTTGTAAAATAGATAGGTACATAAAGTATACGTTTTACGTGTCAAATCTAATCTGTATAAAAATAATATTTTATTATGAAACAAATATAATACGGGAATAAAAAACTACATTTAAGTTGGGCTACTAAAGTTGTACACATGCATAAAATAAAGACTTATTGGAATAAGAATATTATTATAACTACACAATGCAATTAATAAATAAGTTGATAAATAAACTGAATAGACCATAAATAAATATAATGCCTAGCCAAATATATATACTATAAAAAGTTTAAAAAAAAATTTATATACATACCTGCATAATGCAATGAATAAATAAGTTAATAGATAAATAAACTATAAATAGATATAATGCCTAAATCCGCCTATTCGATTAATCTTGCTAAGAAGAAGGGCAAGAAACTTAGCACGATCATAGTATGTTTTTTTTTAACAAGAGAGAAAAGGTAGTTTTTGTTGCGAGTGCCGAGTTTGAATCCCGAGTAAGCGAAGGATTCTTTAATTGAATCACGACCGTAGCGAGTTTTTTGAGCTAGTGAGGTGAAAACGTATTTTTTCAGTTTATTTTTGTTCTATCGTGAAAATACAATAGTAGTTGCTCTCCTCGTCTAATTTTAATTATATACAAGTAATAGTGTTGTGAAATATTTTCTATATAGGTACAACTCATTGATTCTGTTTTTATTAAGTACATATAATTAGCTAGTGAGTAATTTATTTCTCTTATAATTGATGGAAGTTTCGTTTTTTCAGGAGGAGTACGGATTCTCAAACTAATTTTCCTGGACAAAGTCAGCATGTCAACTCACTTCAGTCAACGGAAATAATTCCTGAAGTAAAGACTACTCATCCTACAACGCCCGAAAATGTATCAATTATTCCTGGTGAAACTCGAGTTCAAAGCCGAACAAGTAACTCTACCGATATAATAGAGGATAGCGAAGATGAGAATATTCATCGAAGTGATAGACCCAGTTTGACCATATATTCAAGTAGCGAAGATGACATAACTACGTCCACAATTCTTTTTCCTCGACCTCGTACATATTTTGGAAATATTGAGCATCAGACCCATCTACCTATAGAAAATCCAAGCGGTACTAGTAACCCAAACAAGAAGATCTGCATATTGTCGGATATTATCTTAAAAGATTCGAGCATTACCGAATTATCAACCTATTCGGAAGCCCATGAACATGAGCAAATTGACACTTCCCGCGTGTCCTCATCACCTTGTAGAGCAACTGCACCATCCGACGCTAAAGAAACTTCTACTTCTGAAACCCGAAAAGACAACTCTAAATCTACTACTCACATATCTCTTCAGCAGTCCTCATCCTCACCGACAGCAGCCACAGCTTCTGACGCCAAAGAAACTTCTAGTTCTGAAACCCGAAAAGACAACTCTGAATCTACTACTTACATATCTCTTCAGCAGTCCTCGTCCTCACCGACAGCAACCACACCTTCTGACGGCAAAGAAACTTCTAGTTCTGAAACCCGAAAAGACAACTCGGGCGCTACTGCTTACGTATCTCTTCAGCAGTCCTCATCCTCACCACCAGCAGCCGGACCATCTGGCGTTAAAAGAGCTACTAAGCCTAAAACCTGTGAAGACATTTCAGATTCTGATGTGTCAAATATGTCTGTTAGTCTACTGGAAGATCGTACGGTTGAAGCTGCAGTGGATATTATTTTAGGTCCTGAAATTCACGAAGGTCCTTCCAATGATGCACTTATTCAGGCTGAAATTGTTACAATCACACAATCAACAAGCAATGATGATACTTCTAAGATATCAAGAAAAAGGATGAGGCGCAAAGCTGCTAAGAAATCTTTTATTGACTTTTTGTCAGATGAGGAAAAACAGGACTTCTCGTCGGGTAGCTCAGATAATTGGTCATATAAAGAATCAAACTCAAACAGTGAGGAAGAACACGGTGTGACCAAGAGAAAGAAGAAGAGAGTAAAGAAATTTGTTAACAAAGAAACTAGTCATCAAGAAATAAAAAAGAATGAGAAGCCATTTAACAAACGTAAAATCAGTAAGTCCTTAAAAGATGCCGGAAAAGCTTACGAAAACAGGAGTGCAAAATCTGTACCAGCAAAAACAGTCCAACCTAACCCATGTGTACCGGGTAAGTGTACCAGAGGATGTTTTGACATCTCCGAAGAAAGGCGGAGTTCTTTACATAAACACTTTTGGAGTTTAGACACTCAGCGTAGACGAGACTGGATAGTCCACTGTGCGCAATTAGTACCGATAAAAAGGAGGAAAAAAGACAGACAGGGCAATCGAAGAAATGCAACGTACCAGTATTTGATTAACGATGGCGAAGGCCACAAACAAGTTTGCCAGAAGTTTTTGCTTGATACCTTGGCTATTTCTCAAAAATACATGATGTACACCATATCACATGCTACAGAGGGCATGGCACAAAAAGACAATAGAACACCGAACGCACCACAAAAATATACAGAAGCTGTGAAAAGCTATGTGAGCAGCTTCATTGAAAAACTACCTGCAGTGCCGTCACACTATAACAGAAAGAGGACCAACAGAACCTATCTCCCCCAAGAACTGAAGAGCGTGTCAAACTTATATCAGATTTATGTAGAAGATTGCAAGGAAAAGCGCCAAGAAAACGTAAGTGAAACTGTATTTAGAAGTATTTTTAGGGAATACAATATCAGCTTCCATATCCCCAAAAAGGATAAATGTGTCACATGCGTCAAAGCCGAAAACAACAAAGAAACAACGACTGATGGCGATAAAGAGGCAATGAATGCACACGTCGCAGAAAAGGATGCTACAAAACTCAGATTCGAGTTTCACCAAAATCTGAAAACACCGAACAATGGAACAATAGTCTGTAGTTTTGACCTACAAAAAGTTTTAAACACACATCATGGGGAAAGCATGCTGCTCTATTACTCACGAAAATATGCGGTTTACAACTTAACATTTTATGAAAGTGGCACACAGAATGTTTATTGCTATACATGGGGGGAATGTGATGGAAAAAGAGGGAGCAATGAAATTGGCACTTGCTTGGTGAAATATTTAGAAGAGATGGACAAACAAGACACAAAACACCTAATACTGTACTGCGACTCATGTAGCGGACAGAATAAAAACAAAACTGTACTAGCTGTCATAAACCATTTCCTAAAGTCTGCAATTAATTTGGAAGTCATACAAATAAACTACCTCCTACCTGGACATACGTACATGCCAGTAGATTCTGTGCATGCTGTTATCGAAAGGGAAGTAAACAAATTTTATTGTGTGGGCTCCTTCGCAATGGGCAACATATTTTGAGTCCGCCCGGAAAAGACCAAGACCATACAAAGTAAATGTGATGGATCACACAGATTTTCTCAACTTTGATCAACTCGCTGCAAACACATTTACCGCACCGACATTGAAAAATGTTAAAATCAAACAAATAAGAATCGCTACATTTAAAAGTAAACATCTGGATCAAATGTATGTAAAATACTCGATGAAACAGGAAGCAATCTCACACACTGTAATATTATGTGAAAAAATATCAGAGAAAAGAAAGGAAAGGAAAGGGAAGGGGCAGTCAAAGGGGAAAAAAGGCAAGCCCACCAATAACAAGGAAACAGATGGAGCTAACATCATAAAGTTGTGTGATAAATATATTAATATATACATAAAGACCAAGACTGCGCCACGGATGATAACCTGGAGGGGCAATGTCCGGTTTACACTTCTCTCGTGATCGCCCAGGCAACATCACATGGTAACGTCAGAAATGGGAGATATTATACGGTATAACTAAACCGCTGCAGCGTCATCTCAAAACGACTGCCCCTCCGGAGAGGTTGAAGGATAAGATACGAGTTGTCGACTCCGTTAGGTTACCCTCGTATCAAATCCCCAAAGAGACTCCTATTTGTTTAGCATCACATATTTTCCCTACCTATTAGCCGTCAAGCCTACTGAAGATACCCCTAAACTAAACCCAGAGACACCCACCTTTGCGACTGCCCCTCCGGAGAGGTTGAAGGTACCAGGGCCGTCAGTTGTCACCGTTAAGTTTACCCAACACTGGTACCCCAGAGAGACTTCTCTTTGTTTAGCATCACATATTTTCCCTACCTATTAGCCGTCAAGCCTACTGAAGATACCCCTAAACTAAACCCAGAGACAACCACCTTTGCCACGCTCGAAACACCGAGTAGTTCCCGCGCTAATAACCCTTCAAACTTCCGCGCTAATAAACTACAAAACCCCACGCCCAGGCCTGATATCCGCGTCCCTAGAACTGGTCTGAACGATATAACACAATTAACCGCGATTCTTAATGAGGCTTTTTCCATCCTTCCCCCGGCCAGCCGAGCCCTAGGGCTCAAAGCCTTTCACAGCCACAAAATCCAGCTTTACCTTATATTATTAAAATATAAAGCAGACCCCAGAATTCTTAGGAAATCATTTGAAACAAGTCTCAAAAGGAATGCCCTATAACCGATCTACATATTCGTCCTTTTACGGAAATCGCCTCGAACAAACACTCGCGGATCTCTAAATTTAAACTGCACTTTCTCGAAAAGTATCCCACACTCTAAATAATTCCGACAGAACTTTGAAGAAGATAACCCCGAGGAAAATTAATATATCTATAAAACAAACGCCCTGATAAAAATAAAACCCAAGAAAATAAATTCGCGACTAATCACTGCACTTGTATCTCGCTTGACGGACCTCGAAGACTGAACTCCGAAGACTGACCTCCAAAGACTGGGGTCCGTTCCCGCCCTACAACCACTTTTATCGACTCACTCCCGGCGCCTCGCCACGCCGCTTCCCCCGTGCCCCGCTCCCTTCTTGTCACTCCCCGTATCCACGACCCACGCATTCTCTCCAAGAATTTCCGTATTACCTTATATGGGCATAAAATCTCAACGCCGACATCCGGACTACAGCAATCATAATGTTTTCCTTTTTAGCTTGAAACAATATTTTTCGTGATTCTAATTTTCCTTACCACCAACTATTAAGATAATGAAAATATCTAAAATTCATTTGAGCAGGTTTTACTTAATTTTGAATTAAAATACGAAAATGGGATCTGTATCCTTTACTGCTTTGCTAAATACGCCACCTAGCTGAAACAAGTGGCACTTTTGACATAGCCTTAAAACCAATTCACCTAATCTGTACTATGCCAAGGTTCATGAGTTTATTGCAAGATACGCAGTGTCGCCCTCTTTTCCCCCAATACTAAATTCTAGCGGGCTCTGGCAATTTAACAATAACAGCGCCATTATGACGGAAAGACAGCGAATTATGATGGAACTTCTTGAATCGAAGTTCACCCAATTTTCTGCTACTGCGCTCTCATCGCCCGCCTTCTGCCTTCCTTACTTTTGTAAAATCTCTGTCCTCAAAAGACATTTTCTTCTCCTCGCTTAGTGGACCCATTTCGCTTAGCAACTGTAGACACCCGGAAATCTTTAATTCCATACATGATACATAGCCATGAAATACCCGTTTTCGGCGCGAATTTAATGTTCGCGTAATTTAGTATAGAAACAACATCTTTACTCGATTCACGTAATTTTCACTCTTTCCCTGCTTCCAAACATTAAGAATAAAACATACGGAATTTATTTGAATATTATTTTTTAATTTTCTTGAGTAAAATAAGGAAATAAGGTCTGTTTTCTTTTCTAATCCCGGAAGTAATGCCATCTAACCTAAACAACTGATACTTTTATGTTTGTTGTAACATTCTTTTCAATGAACCTAATCTACCTCCGAACTCAAGCGTTTCCCACATATTAAGCAGATGTCGCTTCCACCCTCAGCTAATATCAAGACATCAATAGTAATCCGAAGGTAGTGGCACCACCTTACCACAAAATGTTAGCGAGTGCTAACGGAACGCCTCGATCCGAGGTTCGTTCTGGTACACCGTACCCATATTCCAGTCCCATCATTAGACCCTGGTCATAATGTTTTATCTAAGTGCCAATAAGACCAATCAAATAAGCCCAAACTCGAAGGGTCTGCTGTTGTCCGTTGAGGAGATACCGTACCCACCTTCCAGTCCCATCATCAGACCCTGGTCACCATATTTTATCAAAGTGCTAATAAAGACCAATCAAATAAGCCCAAACTCAAAGGTTCTGCTGTATCCGTTGAGGAGATACCGTACCATGACTTCTAATTACTACCAGTAGAAAGGTAAATTCTAAAAATCTTTATATGACGATAAATTTTTTTTCCGAGATCTGATTTTAATTAAATAAAGCCTATATTCTACTCCAAATTAAGTTCTGTACAGCTAGTAAAACTACATAAAAATTGGTTCAGTAGTTTTAGAGATGTCCGTGAACAAACAGACAGACAGACAGAAAAGAATTATAAAAATTGTTGATTTGTGTTCTATTACTCTTCTTTAGTCACCCCCTTTCTATTTCTCTTACCTTTCTTCAATGTACAGACACAGCAGTTTTTACTGTTTTATGATGTAATCACCTTAATGCAGGTATAAATTAGCAATCTAGATAATAGATAATCTAAGATTCTGTTTTGGCTTCAGTACAATAATAATAAACATTACATTTACAATTTTGAAAAAGTATTCAATTTACAGACACGACATCCTTACTAATTTATTATTACTAGCCTTTGCCCGTGGTTCCGCCCGCGTTTATTCAATTTTTGCCCCGTTTTCGGCTTTGATTATTTTATCAACACCCTTATAGCCTATATATTGAGGGTCACTACGATGATAATATAGAAAACCCCATCTAAATCCGTTAAGTGGTTCTTGAGTTAAAACGGAACATACATACAGACAGACCAAAATTCTATAACTATTAGTTTTGGCTACAGTACAATACAATAACACATTTCATCAATCATTCTGAAATAATTACTTAATGTGCATACAGACACCAATTTTTCATTATTTTATTATTAGTATAGATAAAGATAGATAGATGTATAGGTAAAATCTTGTCACCTGCTAGTCTAGCATAGCAAACCATATCGAGCTCGATAGCGCTTGATACAGTGCTCTGTCGATCTACTTAGAGAGGGACAGACAATGTATATCGAGCTGTCGAAGCTCGATATGGTCTACTATAATATGTACCCAGGTGTCACTATAAAGAATAAGTCACATCTCATTTCATATTGCTTCATCATATTGAAATACTAGATGTTTTGGAAAAAAATTCAAGAAATATTTGAAATATATTTATATTTTTATTTTTATTTCAAAAGTTTTTATAAAACGCAGTCATTGTGTTTGACACACACTAAAGACAATCACGTGACCAAGTTTAATAATAATAAATTCAGTATCCAAATAAAGGTAAGTATATCAAATCCCTGAACAAAACTTTTAATTCGCCACAGCAGATGTACCTAAATGCAATTTTGATAAATAAATCTCACCGACTTACTGTAACTGCATATGAGAAAAACAATGCTTCAAATAGCATTCGCCTAATACCTACAGTTAAATACCAGCCATGTTTCATGAGACTAAATGCTTGAAGCCCCAGGGGACTGAATCTGCAAGTTTCAGCTCAAGTTGTAAAATCGAGCGTTTCAACTAGTGGTAAACTGGGATGGAACACAACACTAGTACAGCTCCACTTCAGAACTTTGCACTAGAGATGTGACGAAATACCAATGCCGAGGCTAGCAGTTTCGGGAATTTCTCGATTTTGTAGAATAGAACATAGGTTTATTTAATTTGTAATATGGACGAGCCACGATCTGGCATACGATATATTGTTTTATTTGATGTAGACACAGAAACTACATAGTTAACACTAAAATAACTTAAAAAGTAAGTATAGTACCACAGGTTGTCTCTGAAAAGGGATTTTTTCTGGCAAACCTTAACGGGAAAGATTTATTCATAGAAGTTATCATAGATGCATATATTATAAATAAAAGATATACTACTTAACCTAACTAAACTAACACAAAAATCTAATAAAATAATAAATACAAGTATCGTGTGATACTCTTACAAAATATATTATACGAAAATAATAATATTTCATATTCTTTATATTCATATTCATATTCTTTATTGCACAGAAAAGTTATACGTACAAGCAGTCATAAATTAAACGTGCTATAGGCGAGCTTATCTCTGAGAGAGATTTCTGCCAGCAAAACCTAGGTGCTAAGAAAATATTAACTAAAAGTGTGTGATCAAATGTGCACACATAAAGAAACAAGTGATATAAAAAATAAAAATGTGGAGATAATATGAACTTAAAACTACCATAAATACACCTAACTTTTAAATAAATACTTACATAATAAATTAATTAATAATTACTTAAATATAAAAAGAACAAACGTACTTAAATACTGTAATATAAACATGGGCATAAACCTACATAACAAAAGTATTCATAAATATATGTTTAAAACAAGAATTTAGTATATACCAAATATAAACATAAATACATACAGTGTATATACCTGCATAAATAATAAATAAATATATATTTTAAAGGGAAAAATATTTATAAATAATGCTCTTTAAGTTTCTTCTTGAATAGGCTGATCGTAGGACAGTCACGAATCGTATGCGGTAGGGAGTTCCAGAGTCTGATGGATGTCACCGTGAAAGAATTTCTAAAAGCACCCGTGTTATGACATGGAGTTTTTAAAAGAGATACTGTGTGTGGTCTGTTCTGTTTGTCATTGGAAAGAAGGTAGTTAAAGCGTTCACGCAAATAGGGAGGGGTAGTAGGGCTCCTAAGGATATTAAAGAGGCAACATAAAATGTGAAAATTTCGTCGTTGACGAATAGGAAGCCATTTCAGCTCCTCTCTATAATGAGACACATGGTCAAACTTACGCAGTCCGAAAATAAACCGAATCCCCAGGTTTTGAAGACGTTGTAGTTTGCTAAGCAACTCTTCATTGGCATCTAGGAAGCATAAATCCGCATAGTCGATGGTTGGCAATAGAAGGGTTTGTGCAAGAGTTACCTTTGTTCTATGGGGCAGAAATCGCTGGAGACGCTTGAGGGAGTAAAAAGTGGCAAAAACTCTTCTACTGACTTCATTCACGTGAGCAGTCCACGATAAGTTACAGTCAAAAATGACACCAAGGTTTTTCACAGTTTCAGCGTATGCAATGGGGATACTGTTATAGGAGACCTGTGTCAGGGTAGATTTGTTCAGGAGGTTGGTCATGTATCTACTACCAATGATTATCGTCTGAGATTTTTTAGGGTTCACTAAGAGCCCATAAGATTCAACCCACTTCTGCACATGACCCATATCCTCATTTATTTGAGAAATTGTAGTTTCAACTTCAGATACTACAAAGTGTCGATATAGCTGTAAATCGTCTGCATAAAGATGGTAGTTGCAAGAAAGTACTTCTGAGATGAAATTAATAAAAATTGAGAATAGGAGAGGTGAGAGGACGCCACCCTGAGGAACACCAGCAGATAGTTGACACCACTCCGAGGTAACCTCGTCCGAGCGTATGCACTGCAGTCGACCTCTAAGATAAGTATCGAACCATTCTGTAACAAGTAGAGATACGTTAAGAGAGCGGAGTATACCTAGCAGAACATCGAAGTCAACACAGTTAAACGCACTGCTAAAATCTAATAGCGTTAAAATTGTCAGTTTCTTGTTGTCGATGGCTAGCCTTATATCATCAGTAACTTTTAAAAGTGCGGTTACCGTACTGTGACCAGGTCGAAATCCAGATTGAAACTGATTCAGAAGATTTTTTTAATCAGATAGGAGAAAAGTTGGTTGTGCACGATGGTTTCTTGGACTTTGGAAAGGATGGGAAGAATGGAGATAGGACGATAGTCGGAGAATGAGGCAGGATTAGAAGTTTTCGGAAGAGGAATAACAAGCGCCTGTTTCCAGGGCGAAGGGAATGTACAGGTAACCAAGGAGAAATTGAGGATATCAGTGATTACAGGTAACAGTGAATCAAGAATAAGTAATAGCATCTGGGAACAGATATTATCATTACCAACAGCTTTTGAGGTAATAGACAGAACCGCTTTCTTAACGTCACACTCTGTTACACAATTGAAAATGAAGGAATCACAATCAGGCTTGGGCTTTTTATTTATTTTTATTAATTGAGTGTTGTATTTTTTATTTTGTCTTCTAAAGTGACAAGTGGTTTAGAGAATTGCAAATTTAGTGCATTTAAATCGACAGTGCCATAGTGAGTATTAGAAACTTTACCAATGCCTAGTGTTTTTAGGAATTTCCAAACCTGACTTGGATTAAGGCTTTCAATTGAATTATGAATGTGGCTCCTCTTTGCATTTCTACACATCCTCGTACAGCGATTACGCAACTTTTTGTATGCTTCAAAACTGTGATCACTGGGTGTTTTTTTATATTTGTGCTTAGCCTTATCACGCAAAGCCATTGTGTCTCTAATTGCTTGTGTAAGCCAAGGAGCTGGCACGTGTTTTACTTTGACCTTTTTGATAGGGGCATATTTGTCGAAAAGGGCAATTAAAATTCGGTTGAAGTTGTCAACTTTGGAGTCAGCTGTTACAGAGTCAGTGACTGGAGACCAGTCAATGGCTGAAGCATCCTTTTTAAGCGCCTCCAGTTCTAATCCCTTAAAACTACGTAGAAAGAGGTATTTATGTTTATATTTGGGAGGACGTATCTTGTACGAGACATATATTAAATCATGGTACGAAAAGGGGGCAGTGAGTTGGCCATGAGTGGCGACTTTATGGGGATTGGAAACTATTATGAGGTCGAGAAGAGACGGAATACAGTGAGGTTTATGATGAGTTGCGGAAAGAGGTAGAATATGAAAGTCAAGAGAAGAGACAATTGAGGAAAGTTGCTTAGAGCGAGAGTCATTTTTTAGGAGGTAGGTATTAAAATCACCTAAAACAATTACGTCATTATAAAGTGGGCTAAGATCTTCCAATATGGCTTCAAAGCTGTTAAAGTAATCAATTTTGAGGGAGGGACTGTAGTAAACGCCAAGAAGAACTTTAGAATGGTGAAGAAAAATTTTAGAGAGTTAAGAGGTTTGGTCGAGCTTTAATAACCGGGCTTTAATTATCGGCAACCAACTCGTTGCCGGCAACCTATAAATTAATACATTTTGACATTAAGACGAAAAGAAATTTAGGAATTGAATTATGTTTTTGGATAAGACCTGAGAGACCATTGGAAAAATTAATTGGCTCGCAATTTCCTAAGGTGAAATGTAGAACAGGAAAACTCACGTGGCTTTGTACAGAAAATCCAGATTACTCTGAAGCTTCAGCAATGCGTAGATCTCTATTCACACTTTACTAGCACTGTTATCCATTTAGAAAACTTTCGTTTGTCCAAAAGTTTCGTTTATTTGCTCTTTTACATGGAAAAAAGACTAGTACTATACAAAACTATATTTTACTCTACTGGATTCATTTGTATTATAATGTGACAACTATATTTATTATAAACTTTACGACAATTATTTAGTTCCCGAAAACATAAATATCTTGTCATTTTAAATAGGATTTTGGCGAAATTGACTAACAAATATATGCCATGTACAATAAATGGTTGTGCCTATTACTAAAATAAATTAATATTGTCTAACTGAACAATTTTTTTGTAAAGATTACCAGAATTTCTGTGATAATCTTAAAAATATAATAATAATAATAAAAAAACATCATGCAGAACACTAAGGTTCACTAAAACCATACCTACAATTTTCAATTTTTATGTTGGCTCAAAAGTGTCCCACATCTGGGCAATGGCGACCCCCTGCTGAACACATGTGACGTGTCTTGCACTACTTCCGACCAACCCGATAAAAATTTGTAAAGATCGTTCCGCCATCGTCTTTTTGGTCTACCTGGCCGTTGATAGCCATCATCTGTGCCCGCTCAGTAGCAATTTTGGCCCACTTATACGGGTACATATGACTAACGTGGCCAGTAAAGTTTCATTTTACTTTTGCTGTCTGCACAATAACGTCAGCAATTTGAGTTATGGAGCGCCGTTCAGTGTTTTGGATACGGTCAATGCTGCTGCGAGCGCAGCATTCTAAATGTAAAATGGATCGATGCAGGAATCCGATCCCAAGGGTTTTTTTAACACTGCACCTCGGTAAAAACAAAGACGATACATACACATGTTAACAAGTTCGCGAATCAGTGACAATGCAAGGTTGTCCTGCATCAGCTCTTTCATCGACAGTATCGATACGTCTTATATTTCCTTGTCTTGCCTGTTATCGAAGGAAACCACCTGGCCCAAACAGATGCATTCTTTGAAATATCGTATTATCTCGCCATTTACCTCGACCCTATGTTGCCTGCTGTTAGTCATCAATTTAGTCATCAATAGTGTTTTGGACCGATTCATTAAAAGTCAAATCTCCAGGCTCACTGTGCTTAGTTTCTGGAGCATGTGTTTCAGCTTTGACTCCAATTTCTTTTCATTTCATTTGTCTATCCCGCCAAAAATATATTTTACAAGTTGACCAATCAATACTAAAAAAACATGACATTAGTTTGTCTCGGTATCGAGTTGTTCGAACTTCAAGTTGTTTACTTAAGTCTAGTTATACTAAAAACCTACAATACGTTACAAAAGTTAAGAATGTGAGACAGCGTTTCAAGATTCTGACTGGTGGTGCGGTACAAAATTTAAGCATGTGTGCGGTTCGATATACAGGCTGATTAGTTTTTGTTTTTTAATTAATCTTTTGATCGTTAAATTATTTTAGGTACCATGTGTCTTAAAATACAAATTCAATAAGGCTGACTACGACATTATTCGCACCAAAATCTTAAATATATGTAGACTGGGACACTAAGCTAAAATGGTCAAAGGCGTCCGACTCGTTAGATACATTTTATGACATAATTTACGAAATCATAGATCAAGAAGTACCCTTTAAAAATCCAAATCTGCAAAATATCCAGCTTGGTTTTCCCCTGCACTCAAAAATACGCTAAACCGTAAGAAAAAACTTTGCCACAGATGGAAAACATATCAATCACTTTCTGATTATACGGAGTTTTCATTGCTCCGAGCCCATTGCAAACTACTTCTGGCAAAATGTCTAGATAACTATATCTCTGATATAGAAGCTGCCATTCCCAAAAATGTTAAACATTTTTGGCAATATGTGTCATCATTAAAGAAAAATGACTCTGGCTACCCTAACACTATGACACTTGGTGATCAAACATCTAAAAATCCCCATGAAATTGCAGAAATGTTCAGCACTTTCTTCTCATCCGTTTTTGAACCATCGACTACCATCGATAGTCTCCATCTTGACAACCTTCCTACTAACGAACTAGCCGAAAATATAGTCTCTTTACACATAGCAAAATATAAAATAGAAGAAGCATTAAAACATCTAGACATAAAAAAGGGTCCCGGTCCTGACAAAATATAAGTGCTCTATTCCTTAAGAATATATGTAAAGAAATCAGCCATCCCCTTTTTATAATATTCAACAAATGTTTAGAAGAAGGAACGTTTCCAGATAGATGGAAACTTGCCAATGTAACCCCTATCCACAAATCTGGCCCTAGAGTCAAAATCCCTAATTACAGACCCATATCAAATCTCTCAACATTACCGAAAATATTCGAATCACTTGTACATAATGCATTGTATCCCATAGTCCAGTCCCAAATAAGTCAAAACCAACATGGTTTTATGAAGAAGAAATCCGTTATAACTAACTTACCACTTAGTAACTTAACCAAAAGACACCACAACGGAAGTAACTAAACTCAACGAAGATCTAAGACAAATATCTGATTGGTCAGATAAAAATGGATTGGTTTTAAATCCAGGTAAAACAAAGTTTCTAGTTTTGGGGACAAAAAATCAAATTAAACTAATTAAAAGTCATATTATTGATATTAAAATTAGAAACATCCAGATAGAACAAGTTCCTGAAGTGCGAAATTTAGGAGTTATATTCGATGAGAGATTAAGGTTTGAGAAGCATGTCTTAGAGACAGTGAAAAATTGTTATTATAGGTTGAAAGTACTATACAAAGTACGTGAACATCTTAGCGTGGATACGAGAATTCACCTTTGTGAATCGCTGATTTTATCAAAGCTTAACTACGCTGATACAGTTATTGGCGGGTGCTTATTAGCTAGAACTCGGAAATTAATTCAAAGAGTGCAAAACTCCTGCGCAAGGTTCTGTTTTCCGGTTCCCCGCCGAGCACATATTACACCTTACCTAAATAGAAGTAATTTATTAAACATGGAATCACGACGCGCACTACACTTCGCAACGTTACTTTTTGGCGTAATTAAAACAAAAAGTCCGCTTTATTTGTACAATAAACTTAAATTCTCTCAACATCAGTTACGTATTCCCCAATTGTTACTTTGTCCATCCCATAGAACATCTTTATTTCGAGGAAGTTTTCGTTACTGCGCCACAAAATGTTGGAATAATATCCCTCCCCCTCTCAAGCTCTCTTCATCAGTAAATAGTTTCAGATGTAGGTATAAAAGATTTTTAATCAATGTCCAAAAAGAGAAGCAGCAATTTAATTGATATTTATATTCATATATTTATATTTATTCTTAATGTACACAGAAAACATATTAATAAAATATACACTTGAAAAGCTATGTACAATGGCGCGTGTTCGATAACTACTCTAAATTAAAGATACCTATTTGTTAAGAATAGTAATACCGGAATGATGTAGGGTTGTAATGAGTCTACGCCAAATTCCACAATGTCAATCACTCACCTTGAACATCTCCAGTATGACTCCACCAGCTGGGGTTGGGTATGAAGCTTCTCCAAGGTCTGACGAAATGGTTTGCACTGCTAGGCTTATGTTCACAAATTGGGATCACACCAAGGTTAATCGATGCGCACGGCGCAGATATCGGTCGCAGACTAAAAGTTCATCCGCGGTGGCGCTGTTGCGCTAGCTCAAAGCTACCAGTCAAAGGTTCACTTCAATGTTTGTGAAAAACAAGGTAGAATAAGGCATATATCATACATAACCCCTCACCGAAATCATAGTATGATTTCTAGAAAAAATAAAAGATTAAGTATCTACAACTCTATAAAAAATAGAAGACTCTACATGGAGGATGAAGTTGAGACTCTACTTATTTATTAACAGAACTAAGGATAAATAACAATGAAAATAAACAATTTCAAATTCTAACTATTGAGAGTAACCTAAATTAAAACTATCAGGAACTAGTCATTTATTGATTAGAAAGAGGACATAACTTATTAACTGGTCTACGGTAGAGACCCTTTGGTGTTCTCACTGTTACAACGCGGACAATGTTATCTGCACCAGGGTGAACACATTCTACACGTCCAACAGGCCATTGCAAAGATTTGGTGAAGTCAGATTTGATCAAACATAGATGTACATTTACTTTTATGTTTGGCGTCACTGTAAACCATTTTTGTCTTTGTTGGAGAGTATGAATATAATCATTAGACCATATTTTCCAAAATAATTGGGTCGATTTCTGTATGTATTGCCAACGAGACAATCTGTTGATCGTTAAGTCGTCTAAATTAATTTCTGGAACGGCCAGAAGATTTTGTCCAATCAAGAAGTGTCCTGCGGTTAAAACTTCAAACTCATCAGCTGAGTCTGATAAACTGCATAAAGGACGAGAGTTCATAACGGCCTCTATTTTACAAAATAAAGTCGTTATTTCATCGAACGTCAAAGATTTGTCACCTATAGCACGAATGAGGTGGTACTTGGCAGATTTTATTCCTGCCTCCCAAAGCCCTGCTAGATTTGAACCTGTCGGAACATTGAATTTCCAATTTATTTGGCGCAAAGTGCAGCCATTTAAGATTTCATCACGGACAGATTCCTTTGTGAGAAATTGGTAAACTTCCTTTAGGTGTTTGCTAGAAGCTTTAAAGTTGGTAGCACAGTCAGAATATAGACAAGTCATTAATCCTCTACGAGCTACAAACCTATCTAGTGTAGCGAGAAAACAATCAGCTGTTAGATCAGTCAAGACTTCCAAGTGGACTGCTTTTGTTGAAAAGCATACAAACAAACAAAGGTATGCCTTATACACTTTAGCGTTTCTTCGGAGACTTTCCTTTATGTAGAAGGGCCCACCTAGGTCACAACCCACATGATTAAATACCTTTTCAGGTTGTAAGCGAGTTGTTGGAAGGTCACCCATAGGTGGTTGTAAGGAAACAGGTCTGCATTTAAAGCAAATTAAGCATTTTGAAAGAATGGATCTAATTATACTACGAGCACAAAGAATCCAATAGAATTTGCATAAAATACCTTGCAAAGACCGAGGTCCAACATGCAAATATTTTTTATGAACATATTCGATGATAAGTTTTGTAATGTGACACTTTTTTGGGAGCAAAAGTGGGTGTTTTGTTCCAAATGGTAGGGTCGATTGCGAGATTCTACCCCCCACCCTGAGAAAACCACGGGTGTCAATAAAAGGAGAACATTTCCTAAGGGATGGAACAAACTTTCCATTCTTCAGCATCTTAATTTCAGATGAAAAGTGGTTCTCTTGAACACATTTTATAATTGAGTCGTGAGCATTTTGAAGCTCTGAAGTTTTCAAAGGTCCTACACAACGATCCTCCGATTTAAGTTTCAAGTTTTTTATGAATCGAAGGCACCAAGCAAACACCCTTTGAATTTTGACAAAAGAAGAAAACTTCAAACATAAAGTTTCTAAGTCATTTTTTACTTCAAAGCATTTATTTTGAGGTTTTGAATTGGCCTTTCCATTATTCTGTGACATATCAGAACTTGAAGTCAGACAAAAAGTATCAACGTTTGGTTTTACTTCTGGAATATTTTCAGAATTTTTTATAAAAAATATTCTGAAATGGCCAATTTTCACGGTTACAATATAGCCAGTCCGGTCCGTGTAACCAAGTTGCAGCAAGCTCCACCAGTTGCTCAGGCATAACACCACGTGACGCAACATCTGCAGCATTATTGTTGCTGGTTACATGATACCATTTGTTAGGCGGAACCACACTAATAATATCAGCCACGCGACTTGACACAAAAGTTTTTAATTTATATGGTGGTATTTGAAGCCATGACAGAACAACACTTGAGTCGCTAAAGGCGATGATTTGTAAATTTAAATGTTTGAGGTTCTCTAAGACACATTTTACTAATTTTGAAAGCAGCACGGCCGCCATCAGCTCAATTCTAGGGATTGAAAGTGGTTTAATAGGCGCAACTTTAGATTTGCTCATTAGTAGTCTAACCTTAACATTTCCAATCGAGTCTGTACTCCGGAGAAAAAGACAACTTGCATATCCACGAGAACTTCCGTCACAGAATGCGATTAGCTGTATTTCTTTAAAACCGGTTATGAGTAGGTGACGCTCGATACGTAGTTCGGATAGCATGGGCAAACTAGTGATGAACCTCTGCCACTTGTCACGGACATCTGATGGTAATTGTTCATCCCAGTCAAGGCTAAGCTTCCACAAATCTTGCATGATACATTTTGCTACAAAAGTACAGGGAGCAATAAATCCAATTGGATCGAAGATGCTGGCCAAAAGTTTCAGAACCGATCGCTTTGTGGAAATTGCATCAGCTAGATTGTAATTAAATGCAAAACAATCTTGATTTGGAATGTATTTAAGACCAAGCACCTTAATAGATGATGATAAGGTATCATCTTGAAAGCTTATATCAGACGTTTGTTGTGTCTGTACTTGGGTAAGTAACTCACAATGGTTACTTGACCATTTTCGCAACTCAAAACCACCTCTATTCAGAAGAAGATTGAGTTCATCCTGTAACGTACAGGCTTCAGCGAGCGTTTGTGTCGACCACAATAAGTCATCGATGTAAAATCCTTCCATTACAACAGGCGCGGCCCGCGGGAAAGATTCATGTTCATCATGAGCCAGCTGCTGTAAAGTACGTACGGCAATGAAAGGTGCACTGCGTAAACCGTACGTATTTGTTTTAAGCTCATATATTTTTAGTGGTTTAAAAGGTGAGTCACGCCATAAAATATGTTGATAACTACGTTCACAGGGACGTATCCAGACTTGACGGAAGAATTTTGATATGTCAGCAGTAAAACAAACATCAAACAACCGAAAGTTTGAAATGATTTTAAATATATCTTGATGTAGTTTTTTACCCGTCAAAAGATGACAATTTAGACTATACGAATTACCATCTGTTTTTGCCGATCCGTCAAAAACGGCACGGACAGGCGTCGTTGTACTAGACAATCGCACGACAGCATGGTGAGGTATGACGTATATAGATTTTTCGGAACCAGAATACACTTCCATGTGCCCTAATGACTCATACTCGTTCATGAAGTCAACATATGTCTTATATATTTCAGGCGTTTTTACAAGACGACGTTCCAACTGCAGAAAACGTTTCAATGCAGTTTGATAAGAATCCCCAAGCGACGCGCCCGAAGGTTGAAGTAACAACGGTGAAACATACCTACCAAATGAATCGCGATAGTGATTTTCTACGTATATTTTTTCTGCGATCTCATCAAATGGATCTTGTGGAATTTCGCACGGCGCAGATTCCACCTCCCAAAAGGATTTCAAACGGTCTTCGAGACACGTTTCAACAGCGTACGACGCTGAGCAATGATGTGTAGACGCTACCCTCATTACATTGCTGGATTGTTCGACCTCCAACTTTCCAGTGACAACGTACCCGAAAATGCTGCTCAATGCTGGAGGAATACAGTCAGCAAAAATAATCTTTTTTCCATCATAAATGTGAGGAAATACATCACCAGCTAAAATAATGTCAATTGGTGATGGTTTATAAAAGTTTGGGTCAGCTAAATTAAGACCACTATAATTTTGTAAAACCTTTTTAGGAATTTGAACAGTCGGAAGGTCTGAAGTGATTTTCGGCAAAACTACAGCGTCAATTTTGAAATTACACTTGCTACTATTGCGAGGTTTTATTTCACAAGTTACCATGCCGTTATTTTTTAATTGAACGCCACCTAATCCAAAAATGTTTAAAGGACATTTTGTTTGAGGCAATCCTAAGCGTTTTAAGCAATCAAGTGACAAGAAATTCGATTGTGCTGCAGAATCAATACGACACGGTTGTTCATTTCCGAACGCATCCGTAACATCTACAATCGCAGTTCCCAAGATAACGGTATAGTTCTGCGTCGATGCGTGATGATTCAAGTTCAAGTTCACGGTGACGTCATCATCAGCTGAGCTCACGGAATCACTTGCATGCACCAGCGGCGGCGCCTGTGACTGCAAAACGCTTGCCGTCACGGGAAACGCTGACGACCTTTCACTTCCGATTGACTGATTAAAGTTTTGTTCCAGATGTAACAATGCGTGATGAGGTTTTTGACAAATGAAACACCTAAACTCACTGTTACAATCACTGGTGGAATGATTACCTTTTAAGCAGTTATGGCATAATTTTAACGCATTCGCACGGTCAATGCGCTGTAAAGTGTTCATTTTCCGGAAAGATTCACAACGGAAAATCATGTGATTTTCTGTGCAATGTGCACATGAAAACTTTTGACGCACTGAAGAAGAAGCGTGTGAATAATTGTTTTTATTAGTATTTTTATTATAGTTTTTATTGTTATATTTCACTTTAGTTGCGTCCTGTTGCACAATTTCAGGCGTCGAATGATTTAAAACATTAATATGTTTTTCCACAAAAGCAATGATTTTTGAGAAGATAGGTTCACCATTTTTCTCTAGTGTTTGTTCAAATAATCTTCTACTTTGAGGATCTAAGGCCCTTAAAGCGATGTGACAAAACACATAATCTACCAAATCATTGATTTTTATTGACTGTATAGCCTTATAAGAATTGTCAAACGTTTCGAGAAATGTATTTAAATTTCCAGCTGACTCCAGAGTTAAGGGAACAAAGTTCAACATTTTCTTTAAATAAAGTCCGGCAAGCACTCTGTTGTCATGATACTTTTTAAGCAGAGAATTCCACACTAAATCATAATTGTCTGATGTCAAAGGAAGACTTGTAACAAGACTACGAGCAGGCCCGGAAGTACAGGAAATCAAATAGTGAAACTTGTCTATATTTGCGATGTCAGCCTGGCTGTGTACCAAAGAACAAAACGTTTCATAAAATGTTGTAAATTCTTCAATCTTACCGTCAAATTGCACTAATTCAATTTTCGGTAGGCGAGGACGCGGTTTTAAGTTAGTTTGTTCCATTTTAACGGAACTTTCAGAATTATCAATTTGTAATTTTGATTTTATAAGTTTTACTTGAAAGTATATTTCATCAAAGTTATTTAAGTCAATCGTTTTTAATGACGCATTTTCGTCCAAAATGCATTCATTTTCATAGATGTCAAAAATAAGGTCATTGTATCTTTTTCGAATATCATCTATTTCTTCGACTTGAAGCAAAAACATGTCCGTCTGGTCAGGGTAGGTAGTAATCTTTTTACCGAGATCATGAATTGAAGTTATTTGTTGAAAATATCTTTGCTTCAATGCTGTTAATCTTTGCAATGCCTTAGTCGCACTTGCTATTGGGTCTTTAGGCGCCATTTTCTTGTTTACTTCGTTTATAACTGCGAGAACTTTCCAATATGGCGTAGTACAAAGGGACGAAAACCACGTTTTCTGTAGACTATTTATGAAGAAAACTTGATGAATTTAAAGTTTTTTACAGTTTTAAATAGGAATTATGATCCCTACAATCAGATTGTATGAGATAAGTACTTTTAAGCACTCAAAAAGATTTAAATAGATTAAAATCCATAGGATCTAGGGTTCGAAGGGCCAAAAATATGTTCGATAACTACTCTAAATTAAAGATACCTATTTGTTAAGAATAGTAATACCGGAATGATGTAGGGTTGTAATGAGTCTACGCCAAATTCCACAATGTCAATCACTCACCTTGAACATCTCCAGTATGACTCCACCAGCTGGGGTTGGGTATGAAGCTTCTCCAAGGTCTGACGAAATGGTTGGCACTGCTAGGCTTATGTTCACAAATTGGGATCACACCAAGGTTAATCGATGCGCACGGCGCAGATATCGGTCGCAGACTAAAAGTTCATCCGCGGTGGCGCTGTTGCGCTAGCTCAAAGCTACCAGTCAAAGGTTCACTTCAATGTTTGTGAAAAACAAGGTAGAATAAATCATACAGCGCGCTTATCTCAATAATGAGATTTCTTCCAGCAGACCAAGGGTGGATGAGATATATAAGATATAAGTAAGGTATTCATAATGTGCACATAATAATACTTCCACAAAAACAAGATTAAGATAGTACCTAAAATATACAAACAAGTAAAAAATACATACAATAAACTACATAAAATGTACATACATATACCCACACAGTATTAATAAATAGTATCCTATCAATAAATATATAATCATACATATATATATATACATATATTATATACATAATATGTATACCAGGAGGATAGGTTAACGGAGATAGTGCTCTTTTATTTTCCTTTTGAATACACCAATGGAAGGACTGTCTCTGATAGTATGAGGAAGAGAGTTCCACAGTTTGATGGATTGTACAGTAAATGATTTTCCATACGCTGCGGCGTTATGAGAAGGTGTTTTTAAAAGTGAGAACGTGTCAGACCTGACTTGCTTGTCTCTAAGGAAGATATACTCATAACGATCGCGGAGGTATGGAGGAGAAGTGGGACTGTTTAAAATGTTGAAAAGGCAACAAAGGATATTAACATTTTGACGCTGTTTGATTGGAAGCCATTTTAACTGTTCGCGGTACTGAGATACGTGGTCATATTTTCTTAGCCCATAGATAAACCTGATTCCCAGATTTTGTAAACGTTCAAGTTTACCAAGCAACTCCTGACTGGCATCTAGGAAACAAACATCAGCGTAGTTGATAATCGGCAAAAGAAGAGATTGTGCGAGAGTAACTTTAGTTCCAAATGGGAGAAACTTTTGGAGACGCTTAAGGGAATGAAATGTCGCATAGACTTTCCTGCTGACCTCATTAATATGCGCAGCCCACGTCAAGTTACAGTCGAATATGACACCCAAATTTTTTGCAGTTTTAGTGTAGGCAATACAGACATCATTATACACTACTCGTGGAATTGTCGTTTGATTAAGAAGGTTGGTCATATACCTACTGCCGAAAATAATGGCTTGAGATTTCTTGGGATTAACCAAGAGTCCAAATGCTTTCGCCCACATGAGAATATTTGAAAGATCACAATTCATTTCTGAGATAGCATTATCTACCTCGGCTATGTCAAAGTGGCGGTAGAGTTGTAAATCGTCTGCATAAAGATGGTAGTTAGCAGAAAGAATATCGGATATGGAATTAATAAAAATCGAAAAAAGGAGAGGAGAGAGGACACCACCTTGGGGTACACCGGCAGTTAGTTGGCACCACTCTGAGGAAATCTCATCCGAGCGTATGCATTGCAGGCGACCCCTTAAATAAGTATCGAACCATTCTGTAACAAGAGGAGATACGTTAAGAGAGCTAAGAATGCCAAGGAGTACATCGAAGTCTACACAGTTAAATGCACTACTGAAGTCCAGTAGTGTGAGTATAGTCAGTTTCTTATTATCAATAGCTAATCTTATATCATCAGAAACTTTCAGGAGTGCTGTGACAGTGCTATGCCCTGGGCGAAATCCGGATTGGAAGTTATTCAGTAAATGGTTTTTGGATAGAAAATGAGAAAGTTGGTTGTGGACTAAAGATTCAAGAACTTTAGAAAGGATAGGAAGGATGGAAATTGGACGATACTCAGAAAATGATAAAGGGTTATTATTTTTAGGAAGCGGGATGACAAGTGCATTTTTCCAGGCTGTGGGAAATGAGCTGGTGACAAGGGAGCAGTTGATAACGTCAGCTAGGACAGGTAGATCTTGACATCTAGTACAAGATGCAGCATTTGGGAATAAATTTTGTCATCACCTACAGCCTTCGAAGTAATAGAAAGAATTGCTCTCTTAACGTCACTCTCGGAGACAGTCTTGAAGGTAAAATGATCGCAGTCGGGTTTAGGCTTGTTTCGAAGGTTTTGGAGAGTTTTGTTTTTTACTTTGTATTCTAAAGAGACAGGCGGTTTCGAAAAATGCTGATTAAGTGCATTAAAATCAATAGTCCCCGGATGGGTTTCAGATGATTTGCCAATTCCGAGCGTTTTTAAGAATTTCCAAACCTGAGCAGGACTGTAATTCTCGACGGATTCATGAATATGGTGCCTCTTTGCGTTTCTACACATCTTTGTACAGCGATTGCGCAGCTTTTTATAATTTCGTTACATATTGTATAAAATAAAGTATATTATATGTTTTCATTTATATTTATTTTTATTGTATTTTTATAGATAAATATAATATATATATATTTAGTTATTTATTCATTTTTGTTTTACAAAAGTTGTTCTGTTTTTTGTGTGTTATTTGTTATGTTATGAATGGTATAACTGGAACTGCTAACCCAACTTTAAAACATGGGCATCCGCTGAAAATCAGCGTCGTGGTCGTAGCTGCGATATTATGCTGAGCGGAGACCTTTTTGGTATCATTTAGTTTTTAAGTAGTTAGAATATTTAGAAGATGTTTTGTTAATACAACTAGGTAAAAGTCTTGAGTAATTTCTGGTACCAAATAAACATTTTTTCTTTCTTCTTTCTTCTTTCTTTCTTTCTTGCTATCATATTCAGAATATCTATTTGAAGCATTAGATAAAAGAACAGAAGTCCATGCAATCTATACGGACTTTCGCAAAGCTTTTGACAAGGTCGATAATGCTCTACTACTGAAAAAACTTGCTTATAATGGAATCAAGGGCAACCTTCTTAAATGGTTTGCCTCTTACATCAGAAACCGGTATCAAGTTATCACTATTAACGGGTATTCATCAAGTAAAAGTATAGTCTCGTCTGGAGTCGTCCAGGGTTCTATTCTAGGACCTCTCCAATATCTTTTGTTTATCAACGAAATAGAGCAATGCTTTCAGAACTCTAACATTCTTATGTTCGCTGATGATATAAAAATCTACAAGAAAGTCAAATCGCAACAAGATTGTATACTCATTCAGGAGGATTTGAATAGATTTAAGGAATTTTGTACAAGGAACAAATTGCAGCTCGCGTATGACAAGTGCAAACAAATATCGTTTACTAGAAACCTTAACAAAATAGAACATACCTATAACATCGGTGGCGAAGACTTAACTAAAGTAAATAACATTCGCGATCTTGGCATGACTTTTGACGAAAAGTTAATATTTGACAAGCACATAGATAAAATGTACACTAAAGCCTATCAAATGCTGGGATTTGTCCTGAGAATCACCAAACCTTTTAAGAAAGCATCAACATACTTATCTCTCTATCAATCATTAATACGCTCAGTACTTGACTATGCATCTATAATATGGAATCCATACTACGCAGTTTATTCCGAAAGGGTGGAGATGATCCAAAAGAAATTTGTTAAAGCCCTCCATTTTAGACTGACTCGATCCCGAGGACACTATGCCGACCTGCTTAAACTCTATAACCTACAAAGACTTTGTGACAGAAGGCTCTTATTAGACGCAAATACCCTTTACAATATATTGAACAATGAATATGACTGCCCTACTCTTCTTGAGCAAATTAACTTTAAAGCGCCAACCCACTCTACACGATCTAAGACTTTATTCTCAGTACCTACTTCACAGAGTAACGCAGGCTGTCGAGCCCCCCTACGAAGAATCTGCAGCTCCTACAATAAAAAACTCCCTAGCATAGACATATTTAATAATAGTAAAATTAAATTTAAAAAGGAAGTTAGGCAAATTTTAGACACCAAAAACGAGAAATTGTAAGAAATTGTGTAACTACACAAATATAATATCAAATTAAAAGGCATGTGTGTGTGTGTATGGATGGTAATATGTGAGATTGCATGAATGTGTGTAACCGTGTGTATGAACGCTTATCTTAGTTTTTAATTTAATTTAATTCCATTGCTTTGTAAACAACATTATTTTTATTTTTTAACATTATCAGAGAATGGTTTAGAAATGTCACCGAATTACTCCCTACAAAAATAACGTATTTGAGGAAAGCGTAGAGGAAGTAAATTAAACTAACCATTTGTTTATACTTTAATGTTTCTATGTATAGTTTACTTCTGTGTCTTTTCCATGAAATAAATAAATAAATAAAATGACATAGGACCTCGCTTTCCTTGTACTATTTGTCATACTAAAAGATATATTTACCCCTTGCACGCCGGGATCAATGTTATAATTTGTTTGGTCCGGACACAGACTTTCAATTTGTATTGAATTTCTGTGGATCCGAATTGGTTTTGATCCCAACGTATTCAATCGGCAACTCGTATTTAAAATTAAGGATCGAATCGTCAGTTTTGCAAAGAAATCACAAGAAATAATTATAAAGCCTAAATTTTTAGGGTTCCGTAACCGAAGGGTGCCAAACGGGACACAAGTTACTAAGCCTCCACTGTCTGTATGTCTGTAATTAATAAAATAAATAAATTAACGACAAAAAATAACTCAAAATCATATACGCCCAAAATATTAACAATTGATAATTTGTTAATAAATAAATTAAATTAAATTAAATTGACGGGTTAATGAAATTTAGATTTGTTGTTTACTATGCAAGAAACTGATAAAGATATTAAATAATACACCTATTATACTTTGACTGAACTATATTAAGGAGGTTATTATATAACTTGGGTAACGATGAAAGAATTGTTAAAATAAAGTTGTAACTAGCCAATTACTCAATTCAAGTCTCAAAAGTTATGATTGGTCATAATTATTTATTTCTTTGTCTAACTTATTTCTATTCAAAACAAAAATCTCAAGTTCAAACAATATTGTTTCGAAGGAGAACAATTTATTAAGAATCTGGGACGTTTAATGGGATAATATTATTATTGAGTCTGATTTATTTTATAAAACACCACTAGTTTTAATGCACGTGAAAGTTTTGAAACATTGATTAAATGTAAAGTGACTTTTCCTGGCAGTGGTCTGGCAACGCAATTAGTACTTTAATGCCAAAAGCAAGTGCCATAACATAGGATTGCACGGTGTTTTATTGGCCCATTATGTGCGGTTGCACTCGAAACTTTTTATACGGCTACTCAAGATATTTGTATGAAAGTAGACATTTGAAGTCCCTTCTTCGCGGATGTCTTCGTCATACAAACATTAATAATTTCACGTTTCTATGTCCAGCTGTTCGGTCTAGGTGTTCATGCATCAGTAAGTCAGGGTATACTTTGATATATCTGGGGGCACGGTAGTGCCCCCGCCAAGTCGAGCTAAAAAGTGGCACGCCGTACCATCCTTTTCTCGAAGCAGTTCAGGCCATTTTCGATCCCCTATAACTTCGTGGTGGATAAAACTAAAAGTCTGATTTTTCGGTAACCAAGCAGGTTTAAAGACAGTATATTTCAAATTTCATTCAATTTGAACCAGTGGTTTAAAAATTATAACAAGTCAAAATTTCTCAATTTTGTCACTCACTCACTGACTGACCGATCATCAAAACTCTAAGGCACTTCTAGACGACATAGAAGCTTCAAATCAAGGAAAAACTAAAATACTTTGCAATTTCGATCCAGTGCTCTAGATACACTAACTGCATAAATAACAATATAAATATATAGGATTACAAAGTTACTTTTTCAGTTGTAAGTAGAAGGTACCGGAAAGAAAAAAAAGTAGGACTATCTACAAAAAGAAATGAGATGCCATCAAAAACAAAACTTGTAAAAAAAAACAAGTCTCGCAGCTTAGTTCTTTTACCGTAAAAAGTTGTGAGATCCATGTAAAGTCGGTTAATTTATTCAGTCCCTACTTAAGGGACCTTCTATCTTAACAGTCGCTAACCTAACAACATCTTATAGTGACCATATCAATATTTAAAATCTTTTATGTTGTGTGGAACGTGGAACGGCGTGACGTACGTTACAGCTTTCGTATAGCTCCCATATTTTTATGGATTAAAAATTGAAAATGTCATCAAGTGAGCTTAAGGAGTTTAGTGAATACTTCACAAAAGTGGTTTCAACGTTGGAGCAAAAAATAGTATCACTAGAAGATGTGATTAAGCTACAATCTGGAAAAATAGATCAGTTGCTGGAATTGAGCAAGGTATGTCAGCGCGCTAATTGTTCGAATTTATCCAACAATTGTGAGGTAGTTGCTGATCGCAGCTGTGAGCAATCATTGCCCTTACCGGTGAAAACGTTACCAGTGGTGCCACCTGGAGGGAAGCAACAGCTACGCGTCGTGGTTGGCTCCGCTAACAACACTGTGGTGGGTGGCGGACCGGTTACGAGACGTACTAGACGTGCATACGCTCTTGCAGCCGTAGGCGCAGATGGGAATCTTCAACGCAAGCCTGCCGGGTCACCGACTTTGCAGAGTCCCCAACAGATGGCAGCACCGGTCCCGGCCAGAGACGATCTCGAAGTAACTAATGACTCCTCTATCACAGCCGGCAAACCCGTCACTATTGATTTAGAGGATGGTTGGACCAAAGTTCAGAATCGACGTAATCGTAGGTTTACCTCAAATGAAAAACCTATTAATGGAGCAGGTCAGGAGGATGATGTTCTGAAAACTGTTGATATCCTCAGATATATTCATGTATGGGGTCTTAAGACAAATATAACCGTGGAGCAAGTAATAGATTTTCTTAGGAGAAAAAAAGAGTACGACGGATATGAGGTATATAAATTAAACATTCGAAGCACCAAATATTCTTCGTTCAAAGTGGGAGTCCCCGAAGACAGCTTTGAATTCTTTACGGATCCGGCTTCCTGGCCGCCCCGTCTAAGACTAAGCGTTTGGCAGAATTTTCGTAAATCTGAGTCCAGATAGTGTTTCGGCTATCTGTAGCACTGCCAAGGTAATTAGTTTTTTATACCAGAATGTTGGAGGCATGAAAAGTAAAGTAAGAGAAGTGGAATTCGGTATAAGATCGAGTGGGGCTGATTTGATCGCAATAACTGAGACTTGGCTGGCGGACTCCGTGTTCGACGCGGAGCTGTGCCCGCCCGACTACTGCTTGCTGCGGCGTGACCGCGCCGACGGCCGCGACGGAGGCGGCGTGTTGCTGGCCGCGCAACGACCGCTTACACTGCGTGCGTGCCCGGTTAATGATTTGCCAATCCAGGACATAAAGGACGAATTCATTTGTGCATTTGTTTCGTACCGTGACGTTAGATTTCTCTGTTGTGTTGTTTATTTACCTCCGCACTGTGAGGACTCTCTCTATTTTAGCTTTTTTAATTATATTGAAAGTTTATATGATATTTTTAAATTGAAAATACTTATTTTAGGTGATTTTAATTTGTATTCCGCAAGTAAGACTGTGCGTGATCACTATGAGTACTTCACCACACGTGTTGGATTGCACCAACATAATACAGTAGAGAACGGTTTGGGGCGTTACTTGGATCTCGTGCTCAGTGACATGGATGAGGGTAGTGTAAATGTGCGCGCGGCTGTGGCGGGCGTCGTGCCCCCCACCCCGCGTGGCGAACGTGAGCATCCGCCGCTCTGGATCGACGTGACGTTGGCGCGTCCGCGGCGTCCGGTCCCGGTCGCCCGCGGTGATGCTAGTGACGGGAACGACTGGAACTTTAGAAAAGCTGACTTTCATCAACTTTACTCTAGGTTGCAGTCTATTGACTGGTCACCAATTTACGAGCTTAGTGACGTCAATAGTGCAGTTGCGTTTTTTTACGAGAGAGTTGAACAATCTATGGATGGCTGTGTTCCTAAGAAAAAGTACATTATTGCCGACGACAAGTATTCGTATCCAGTTTGGTACACTGCAGAGATTATTCGTGACATAAAGTCAAAATTTTATTATTTAAAACTTTATAAATCTCACAAGAGTATACATTTTTTTAAATCTTTTTGTATTTATAGAAAATTAGTTAAGTCAAAAATTAAGGTAGCCTTTCTTTTGTATTTAAATAAAATGGAAAAAAATATAAATAATAATCCAAATGAGTTTTGGACCTATATAAAAAACAAACGTGCTAGCAATGGAGAGAGTGATTTTGATGACCCCCCTACCGTAGTTACAGAAAACTTTGCTAACCATTTCAAAGGTGTATTTTAAGATAATGTCCCTAAACTCTCGGTCCTGGAGACTCTAACATCTGAGTCAGGTGGTAACCAGGCGGCTCGGGTGCACATCGGCGAAATTAGTCAGACGGAGCTGCTGATGGCGCTAAAGCGGTTAAAGCCCAAATTCTCATGCGGCCCAGATGGCTATCCGCCTTACGTTTTGAGAGATTGTCGTGAGGTGCTGTGTGCCCCGCTACCATTTATATACAATACAATCATAGCGCGTTGTACTTACCCTTCCTCCTGGAAGTTAACGAGGGTCATTCCGGTATTTAAATCGGGATCAAAGTCCATAGTTGGTGATTACAGACCAATCGCTGTACTATCGCCATACGCAAAAGTATTCGAATCAATTCTTTACCGTCGTATACTAAACCAGGTATCACCTTGGTTGTGTGACGCTCAGCATGGTTTTTTGCCAGGTCGGTCTACAACAACTAATTTATTGTCCTTCGTCCAGCATGCTTCTACTGAAGTTGATAATAAAAAACAAGTTGATGTAGCCTACTTTGACTTCCGCAAGGCCTTCGATCGCGTCGACAATGATGTGTTGCTCCGCAAAATGGCTGCTATTGGCTTTACACCACAACTACTGCATCTTTTTGCCAGTTATCTCTCGGACAGGATGCAGTATGTTCAGTATGGCGGTTGCATTTCAAAGCGTTATTACACTCGGTCAGGAATAAGTCAGGGAAGCAATTTGGGTCCGCTGGAATTTTTAATATTTATTAATGATCTCCCTAACTTGATATCTGACGACTTTATGATATTAATTTTTGCTGACGATGTTAAATTGGTTGCTTCACTAAATACCAAAGAAGAATGCCGGCGTTTTCAGCAGGAAATTGACGCTGTGTACTCGTGGAGTGTCGAAAACCGCTTAGAGCTGAACGTCGATAAGTCGTTTGTATTTACTTTCCACCGAAAACGTGATCCTCTTCATCATCCTTATGAGCTCGCTGGTTCACCACTACCACGTGCGCTAGATTTTGTTAAGGACCTTGGGGTGTTATTTACTGCCGACTTGAAGTACTCCTACTATATTGATGAGTTGAGTAAGAAAGCGAGGAAGGCACTTGGATGGGTATTAAGGGTATCTATGGATTTTAAAGACCCTCGTACGCTTAGTACATTGTTTAATGCTTACGTCAGGAGTAGAATAGAGTTCAATTCGATTATCTGGGCTCCATACGAAGCTAAACATGTACTTACCATCGAAAAAGTCCAGAAACTATTCCTTCGTAATATTTATAAACGAAGCTTTAAGTATTATCCTTTCTTATACCCAACAATGTTTTTGTTGGGCATGTTAGGGTATAACAGCTTAGAGTTAAGAAGGGGCTCCACAATGACTATGTTTGTGGTAAAAATTCTTAGGGGTTTGATTCATGTTCCGTCGTTGCTGGCACTGATATGTCTGTGGGTGCCGGTTCGGTACGAGCGCGCGCGCAGTCACAGACTGTTCGAGCTTCCGGGGGCTCGCACCAACCTCGCAGCTAAGGCCCCTCTCAGCCGCGTGCTTCGCTTGCTCAACGGTATAGCCAGAGATCAACCAGAGGTGGATATTTTTTCTGCATCCCTAGTCCACATCCACACACGTGTGGTGAAGTACTTAGAGGAGTGATTGTCTACTTTTTAGTATACTTTAAGTGTACATGTACATTTTTAGCTAATATATCTGTATATATATTTTTTTCTCAGGTTAAATAAATTTGTTAATAATTTGTCTACCATGTTATACGCATTGGATTTGTGTCTGTAATGTATTTCGTGTGTGTGTTAAATAAATAAATAATAATAATAATAATGTTTTAAATAAATAGAATACATTGTGTTTGTGTTTTCGTGCAATGGCCGAGTCAATCTATTTATTTAAAACATAAAAGATTTTTAATATTGATATGGTCACGTGCCCGGGGTCACCAGCAGTAATAAATGAGTCTAAGTCTTCCAATTTTCCCCTTGACCTTTCCTTCTTTGATATTTTTCAAACAAACTTTCATGTCGAATGAAATGTCTTGTCATCTTCCCTCTTCCGCTTGAATATTATGCTTTAAAAATTTTACTTAAGCTCATATCGTGAACTCCTCATCACGAACTCAGAACTACCGGCATAATGAAATAGTAGATTATGTACAAAGGGAATAAAGCAGTGTCTTGAGTCGCGGGCGGTATATTGATCCCTGAGCGTAACGAGGGACTTTAGGGTTAACTTCCGAGCGTAGCGAGGGAGTTGTATAGTCTTGAGTGAAGCGAGGGGTCCAGTTGCCCAAGACGAAGACAGGATTTATTCCAGAGGTGCATACTCTACTTTTCACACCTTTTGCGTGAAAATAAAAATCCAGGGCTCGATAAATTAAGTATTTTCGCCATATGCTTGTTACTTGTATGTGTTTTGACTTTTCCGGTAGTAGATTATTAATATTCTCTAAAGCGTCTGTTTTGATAAATTCTGGAGTAGAATCATTATCGCTCGACATTTTTTTTATCAACGTAAATATTGCAATAAAATTCACTGACAATCACAGCACCAAGCACCGTCTTTTGTTTTACATTCTTTGTAAACGCACCATTCTCTTCTCTTTTTTTTCCGCTTACGGTAGCCAGTCCGATTTTCGAACAAACCTCTTTACAATGCCAAATGGGCGTTTTTTATTTAGAGTTTTCTACGAGTTTCCACACGAATTACGTTCCAAATTCAAATCACTTTAGTCCCAACTTTATATCCCTTAAGATTTAACCTGACCTAATGTTACGCGCCGAACCTACAAACCCCTGTCTGATGGCGGTCATTTTATGACTGCGCTTTGCAGACCCTTGTTTGATGGCGGTCATATTATGACCGGGCAGGTAGGTCATATGACCGGTGCCTCTCCTTTCACAATCATGGCTATCGACAAAATTACAAAGATTATGAAAACAGGTTAGTAGGCATGAGTTTAGATAAAGTAGTGTATACGAAACTATACATAACTAAGTATTAAAACACCCGTGTACTATTTAAAAACTCGCCTACGCTTCGTTTTTATACTGACACTCATGTTTTCAATAACTTTTTATGTACCAGTTTCATAACCTGTATATTTATGATTTCATTATAATAATACTAATATACAGTCAGGAAGTAGAACATATCATATGACTTATTTCTACGCGTAATTAACAACTGCGATGATCTCTTACGATCAGGCGAAATCCCATCTGTGGTTAGGAAGCCAGGTATCTGAGGTAAAATTTACCGTTTTATTAAATAGTGAATTGTTATTTTATTTCAAAATGAACACAATCTTTGAAACAAGTCGTTCCATTCCAGAACAAGATAACAAGTTCCAAGGTCCCTCAAAGTTCTTTGGACGCAAAATTGCAAAACTTTTTACTCATTTTCCTTTCTAACTTACAACAAAACGTGCGGCGTTCTATGCTTAATAATATTTAAATATTATACCTTGTTTTAAGGAGTCACTTGTTTGTCATAATTTTTTTTACACCGAAAGAAGTTTAACGTTAGTTCCTTTTATAAGTTTAATATAGATATTTTTCCTCTCAGTTCTTACGCATTACCAAAGCACTTTCAATATGTTTGCATAGCGCTCATCAAAATCAAAAGGTCAAACCTGTGCATAAAAAAGTGATTTGATATAATTTCATATATTAATCACTTGGTTTGTTATTTTTGTTACTAACATTTTATTTATATTGGGTTTTAAGATTATTATAATTTTGGTCTTGGCTCCATCCATCCATCAGCCTGTTTCGTCCACTGCTGGACATAGGCCTTTCCAGTATTTCGCCATTCTTGGCGGTCCTCCTGGAAGAAATGCCCATACTCACACACGCTGGGCAGGCGGGTTGGGGAGCGCGGTGCCGAAACCCTTGCACCAGTGACGCCGCTGCCCGTCACCAGTCTGATTTATTAAGGCCCGGCTATTGGGGATGGATATACCGCCATCCATCGGTCCCAGGCAATGGTGGGCCGCCTGGTTTTTTTGCCTGAGAGCTGTCCTCTTACTCTCCCCAGAATAACTTCGGGAGGAGTTACGAGTAAGATTGTCCTTACTCGGAACTCCACAGTCGAGCTCGGCATTAGCTCTACCACCTCCTCTTGGCTATATGGTAAAAATTGTTCGTATGGATGGGTACTATCGCCACCTTCCGCAGCATCATTTTAAATAAAAAAATAAGAAAGAGCAGACATCATGACGCGACCAACTCAGTTGTGAGGGCGGCCAATGCACGCTCTACGAACTTACGAAGGAAATACAATCGTGTCGATTTTGTCGCGGACACAAAATTTAAAACTTGTGTCAGGATTACGTTAAGGGCAATGACTTATTTACCCGTGTAGTTAGAAGCTTGATTTTTAATATCCGAAATAATAGTTTCAACTTAATATCTTTCATGCAGCCTGAGAAAAAGGGTCTCGACAGACGGATAGACAGACAAATGGACCACAAAGTGATGTAAACCTGTATTTTAATTTTGAGCTGCGACCAATAACGTGAAAAATTCCAAGTATGCAGTATCCGATCTAAACTATTAACTGCACATCAAAGAAATACACACTGCTTATTGGCGTATTTTGTATTTTGGGGGCACAATTGAAGGATTTCTGAGATGTCATAAAAAATAACCATGATGCTGACGGTTCCTAGACTCGCCATACCTTACCTTATAGTTATTACCTAATCGACCGGCTCGCTTATGCGCTGTAGTATTTCTGGAGGGAGAAATTTCATGCGCAATTAGTATTTATGATGTGCAAAAAAATATTCCCCAAAATGAAACTATGTTTTGTTTCGCTTTGGGATTGAAAGTAAGTGGTGCCTCGGATAGAAGGTTTCTTTGCCTTTGCCTATAACTTTCTGCCATCTTGTAGGTAGAGACATGATCCCATTGCTACAGAAATTCTGGGGCTTCTGATCAAAAAACCTCGACAAGTGGTTTTGGCAGACCTCTCGTGTTGTTAACCTGACACTGCCTAAACAATTCTGAAGAGACGGAAACAAGTAGAAATCCGAAGGTGCAAGGTCAGGACTATACGGTGGATGCATTAATACGTCCCAGCCAAACTCTCTTAATTTTTGCTGAGTGGCTAAAGATGTGTGAGGTCTAGCGTTATCATTATGAAAAACCACACCCCTTCTGTTGACTAATTCCGGCCGCTTTATTTCAACTTTTTGCTTTAATCTCATCAGTTGTTCGCAGTAGAGTACAGAATCGATGGTCCTGCCTGGCGGTAACAGATCATAATGAATAATGCCCTTCCAATCCCACCATACACACAGCATTACCTTGTTGCGAGATAACCCGGGTTTCGCCAGAGTCTGTGAAGCCTGACCAGCCTTTGACCACGACCTTTTTCGCACGTTCTTGTCGTACGTGATCCACTTTTCATCACTAATTATCAGGTTTTTCAAAAATGGTTCGGTTTCATTACGTCGTAATAAAGAATCACAAATGAGTACACGGTTCATTAAGTTTCTTTCAGTGAGCTCATCAGGCACCCAAATATCGAGCTTTTTTGTGTACCCATCTTTTTTCAAATGCACCAAAACTGTTTGTGGTCAATCCCCAGTTCTTCAGCTACATCGTAACTACTGATATGCCGATCTTGCTCCACTTTTTTAAAAACGGCATCCATTTTATCCGTAGCAGGGCGCCCAGAGCGAGGTGTATCTTTGACATCAAAATTTCCGGATTGAAAACGCTTAAAACAAATTTGTGCTACTCTCACAAACACTGCACTGGGTCCATAAACATCACAAATTTTTTTCGCGGCTTGCGTTGCATTTTTACGTTTTTTGTAGTAAAATTTTAAAATGTATCGAATTTATTCATTAGATTCACTCATCTTAACAGTAAGAAGAACAAATGAAAATCACATTTGAATTTTACCTAATTTGAATTGGGAATTATCTTTTTTAAAATTTAAACTTTTTAATAATACCAAAACCATCCAGATACAAATGGTATAGCCAAAGAGATTTTATTATAAGTTCATACATACTATTTGCGAAAAGAGTTTTTCCCCAACCTATATGTATATATATTATGTTACCACACAACGTGACACAGCAGAAACACAAGTATTTACATTCTCCCAAAATTACCAACACATAACACAAGCAACAAATTTAAACATAACAAATAATGTATAATGCTGCTCTTGTGAAATCACACAGAGAGCAGAGAAAAAGGTCTGTGTGATCGTTGCTCTTGTAAAATAAAATAAATAATCACTCTTGTTGCTCTTGCACAAGTCTTATTGTTAACATTTTCTGTAAGCTACAATAAAGGTTGATGGGCGTTTCTTTATAAATAATATATTTAAGCAGTCTGTTTGATTCAGAACTTAACAAAGGTTAAAGTACGTAGACAAATCAATATTCACCTAATAAAAGAACTTTCACTGCTGCGCCTTCGATCATAGCGGGCATTGGGCTTTACTTCGTCAATATTTCATTGAAGTTTTACTAGGTAGGTACGTGAAAAAGTTTGTTTTAAGTAATATTTTTTAGGAAGTGTATACTTTGCCGCTAGTGGTACTGCTAGATTTCAGTAAGTTTCTTACTTAATCTTTAGCCAGTTAGAGTAAAAATCCTTAAACTCCCGTGTCACACATTTATAGGATTTAAATTCCTTTAAGCTCCACATCAGATCTCCGTTTAGTATGATTGTGACATCTCTATTGCTTCTTTTATACACGTTTTTTTCACTCGGTTGCTTTTGACTTGGCCCTCATACTTTTATGACTGTCTGTCTGTATTGTGATAACTGAACCCCTATTGTATAATTTGTGTATTATCAATCCGCCTGTCTATCTGTCATAGAACAGAACAAAACTGATAAAATTTTAGATGAGTTTATAAAGTTGTAGCATGTAAAAATCAACCTCGGCTAATGGGATAAAATTAAAAATCATTTAAAAAACCTCTTTTTATAGTCTATTCACTTGTTTGAATATCATTTACTTTAATATGTACAGTAGATTCTATCCAGCAATATCTCTTAGAAGCCAATTCAATGCTATAAACTTACAGAAACAGCCCTACTTCGAACACAATCCAATGAAAGCAAGAAAACAGTTGTTTCGTTCAAGTTCCTTGGTAGCCTTACATCGACTGTGGACCTTATTTATATTCCAATTGCGGTGCCGACTCTGCTTTGTCCGCAAGATTGGTTATTTGCAATACTTTGACAAATCCATGTCTTTCATAGACCAAGAGTCAGTAACGGTCGGTTTGTATAATTTCTAAGTAGGTAAAAGAATTGACATTGAACTGAGGACTTGGGAATTGTCTTACATTTGGTCACTTGGTGCCCACCACGGAGCCGACTAAACAAACAACACTGACCGACAGACATACTTTACACATTTCTAACACCCATTCTCAACCAGAGACAGCTATAATATAACTTTTTTACACAAGCAGGTCGGACGAGAGCTAAAAGATAAATAGGTTAAGATTTTCATGTTTAGTTTGTAGTATCTATGGTATTGACTGTTCCACATTCGACTGACGACGACTCCAAGTGGGTCGAAATATATTTCGAAAACATTATTTCTTTCTTTTTAACAAAAGTGCACATACATATATATACACCCATCTACACCTACTTTTATACCCTTGGTTCACAAATAATAAAAAAACAATAAGTTAGAGAAAGAAATAAATCATACTATCGCCCGACAGCTAGTTAATTAACTTGTTAAATAAATCTTTCTAAAATAATCAATGATATTTTATCGCATGCATGACACTGTGTAACATGTAAACAGTATTTTGTATTTTATTCATTTTACTCAGAAAGCCCTTGAGAATGCTTATAAGCGAAACTGGTTGAGCATCGTGGGATAGGTACATTATAATTTTGTTGATAAGTAATTACACTCACAAAAAGTGATTATCCTCACAAAGAAATATAGAAGATTATATCTCAAAAATTCTGCAGAGGCGTATTGAGGGAAACTTTTGCATGGAAATAGAGCTGCTGGCGTCAGAAAGACTAACACACTTTCTGTCTTTCAGGATTCGAGTGTTGGCTGTGCATGCAAAATTTTTCCTCAGTTCTGACTTTTGGCCGGAAGGGATCGTTTTCCGTCGCTACAGGGAGGCGTCAATGAAAAGTCACACCCCTAAAATGTAGGTAAAATATTTTTTTTATATAAAATTAAATTATAATTTAATTTTTTTTATTAAAATTATTTATAACAAATTAAAATTTATTAAAAATATAAATTATAAAATTTTTAATTTAAAATAATTAATTATGATAATTCATTTTAAAGCTTATCCCTTAAAATATTTTTTTTAAATTAAATTATTTAATTAATTTAATAAAAAAAAATTATAAATTAAATTTATTTCTAAAAAAACTAGATATATTTGAAAACGATTAGCTAGCTTTTAAATATTACATTGTTAACATTATTGTAATATGTATGTTAGACTATAAGGTATGTATCTATGGGCCATTACTTAGTGTAAAATAGTTACCTGATAATAAACGATACTATTATTATTATTAAAATAATATAATAAATTCCACCAAATGCCAACAATCACAATCATCAACATTTAATTTTCCCCCTTTTATACCTAGAAGGCAAAGGCAAAAGTTATGTTCACTGACATCTCAGAGATATTTTGCCAATGATTCGACAGTATCATTTTGTTTTCGTTTCTATCTAGAATATATCCATAAATCAACAAACACTACACGAATTTTCAGAATTGGACCTCATTCCAGTTTTAAAGTATATTGTCTAGTATTATTTTATGGGCACATAGTCCTATTCTTCACAAACAAGCCAAATTGGATTTTGATTTGACGTGTGGACAAATGGACTGACCCCGCAACTTCACCACGCAGATTACTTTTTTTATAAAGAGCACTACAAATGTCAATTTCTCATATTTTTCTCTCTTTATAAAAATGCAACTCAATGCTCTGTCTCGATGTTTGCTTGCTTGACAGATTTTCATGCGAGGGCAGAGTTTATCTTTTAAGAGCGGGCTGAGGAACAATGAATGAAAACTTTGGACCGACTGTTTTCATTGCACATTTATAACCTGTGGGGCCATTTCAAACAAACCACAGACCGATTCTAAAACGAGGGCACACACCATAAAATGACAAAAAAAAAGAAAAAAAAGCCATAATATGGCAAGTAACATGTTGCGGCTGCAGATTTTTGCCATAATATGGCGTAAAACACCGCAGAGGACCTTTGACGTGGTTCGCACGGCCAGCCAAGTGGTTCGTCTGTTGAGCGGTGCGGGCCGCGCGTCAAGTGATTTAGTTTATTGGTTTTTGTGGCTTTCCTGTTTAGACATACCGCACATATTGTAAACCTTTGTATTGGTAGATAAATTGTCTAAAATACGGCAGTATTTTCATTAAAACAAATTAAATAAAATATCGGCTTCAAAACAAGAGGAAGTTCTCAATTCGACTGTATTTTTTTTGGATATGTTACTCCATAACCGCCATTTCATTTCATACACGATATGAAAATAAAAAGTTTTTCGAGGATTATGCTTCCAGGTAGGTTCCATTTTAGTTTGGTTATGATCTGATGATGATCTTTTTATTTATTTATTTATTTATTAATAACGGAACACCAACAGTACACATATTACACATACTTAACAAATTAAAACATAAAACTAAAATTCTGATATGTGGACCAGTGACAGGCGTTCACAACATTCAACAATAAACAAGTGGTAAACACAAAGCAGACATTACATTATAGACATTTACAGCAAGTACTAATTTTTTTTATAATTACTAATACAAAACAAAACTATTAATTAACTAACACAAAAAATATCTACAAAATGGGAAAATAAGATTAAACTTAACAGAATCTTTGCAAACTGGTCCTAAAATTGTTCAAGGATAAGTGAAAAATGTCAAGATCTGGGATAGTTTGACACTTCTCGTTATATTGTCTTAACATTCTAGTGATTGGTGAATTAAGACCTGAGTTAGTTTTGCTAGTGGGACACCAAAATATTCTAGTAATGGGCTTACGAGGCATATTACAGGGCACTGACACAAAAATCCTCCCAAGCAACTGTGGACACGGTGTTGAACCACTCACTAATTTGTCTAAGAAAGTCAAATCAAGCATATTTCTTCGGCTACGTAAAGATGGCATATCAAAAAGTTTCAAACGTTCATCATATGAGCATCTATGTGACATACCCGGTGAGATAAAAGCTAAATGTCTTGTAAAGGCACGCTGGATACTTTCAATCCTTTGTGAGTGAATCGCATAAAACGGATTCCAAACCGAACTAGCATATTCGAGTTGGCTACGGACAAGAGAATTAAAAAGCAATATTTTGATCCCTTTTGACTGAAACCCACGACTATTTCGCTTGACAAATCCGAGCATCTTTGCGGACTTCTTGACCATTGCGTCAATCTGGGGTATAAAGTTCAGTTCTTTGTCCAGAATTACTCCTAAATCCCGAATTTGCTCCACCTCTTCAAGAGCTGCGCAGTCCAGGTGATAGTGCGATTCAATAGGCTTTTTTCTCCTCGTGAATTTTATATGAAGGCATTTTCTTACATTAAGGAGCATACCATTTGACGCACACCACTGAGATAGTCTGTCCAAATCACTTTGAATAAGTGTAGAATCCTCTACAGAATTAACAGTTTTATACAATTTTAAGTCATCTGCGAAGAATAAGTATTTACAATGGTGAATTTGCGACGAAAGGTCGTTAATGAAAATTGAGAAAAGAACAGGTCCAAGATGAGATCCCTGAGGCACTCCTGAATCAGAAATATATGTCTCAGAAACGTGACCATTTACAACCACCATTTGAGGCCGATTCAGCAGATATGACTTGAACCAGTCAAGCATTAAACCATACACACCCGCTAATTTCAGTTTGTACAATAGAAGATTGTGATCGACTTTGTCAAACGCACTGCTGAAGTCAGTGTAAATGGAATCTACCTGATATCCCTTCAGAGATAGGCAGTGGAACTCTTGAACTGATGCCAGCATATCACTCAATATTGAGACAAACGCTTTGTACTATGATGCTGATTGCAGGATGTTACTTGAAAATTGTGATATACCCACCTGACCTTCAATCCTAACCTCATCACCATAGAACTCCTCAACGGATGACACTAAAAAACTTGAGATTTCGGAAATCACTTTGTGTTTTCCTACCTGACCTTTGATCCTGGCCTTATTACTATAGAACTCCTCAACGGATGACAGCCGATAACACGAGAATTCTCCAATCACTTTGTGTATGTGTATGTGTGCTGATTCTAGGGTTTTACTTGAAATTATCATGTCCTCATTTCCTCGACGGTTGTTATCCGTATATATTGTATATATTGTATGTAACTTTAAATTGCGTGCGGCAATCACTTTGTGTTAGTGAGCTCTTTGCAGGATATTACTTGAAAATTATCATTACGCCACGGGACCTTCGAATTTGAAACTCCTCAGTGGATGACAGCGCAACATTCGCGATTGAGGCAATAGCTTTGTGTCAAAGTGCTTATTCTACAATACTACTGAAACATTGTAAAAATACCAGCTCGACTTTCGTTTCTTAGAAACAACGCGCTTACAATCCTTACACAATTTCATAATTGAACCCGTCAGAACTAAAAAGGGTGATACAGATTAACTTCTAACAAAAAATATTAATGACTTCAAATGTTACTGCAGACATTGATTAATATTTTAAAATAATCATATACTATCCTATGGTACCGAAATACCAAACTCTTTTGCCGACTTCTTTCTTCCTTTAACACATAGATTATTATCTAGAAGTCGGCGCATTTCTTATCGTATAGTAACACAAAAACCAATTTCAGAGCACCACTTTTAGAAAAAAGTCGGTGTTTATAATTATTTTAAACTTTTTAGTCAATCTCTGATGTAACACTTGAAATCGGTTATCATTTTTTTCAATTTGTTTTGTTTTGGGAATTATGCTACACTCTTATTAATTTCCCCTTTTTTTCACATAAAGAGAAACCGCACAAGGTTTACACATCAAATTGGATCATTGTACGTAGATACGTGTTTTTTTTTACTGTTTTATTGGAAAACTATTGTTTTTTCATAAATTTATCGGATAATAAAAAAATTGTTTTCTGTATTTATTGTACATTAAATCCCACCAAAATATAAATGCGAATAATGGGCCGAGTTCAGTGAAAATTAAGTGCAGGACTGTCAGGCACGCTAAAAAAGGACTGAGATTTAAATGAGTGCCAAGTTCTATGGAGGGTCCTTAAATCATAGCTGCAGGAAGTATTACATTTTCACTTGTTCTAAAGAAAGTTTTTTTTCAAGTTCCCTGCTAAATATTATGTGAAACATGGCAAGTTTCCATAGTCAATGTAACCGTTGAAACCATTACTGTGAAAACTTGCCAACTTTTATTATATTCATAACAGGAAACCTAAAAGATATACTAAAGCATGGACTGCTTAAAAGCGTCACCTCGGGGCCACAATTTTTAACCGCCTTTTTTGCAATCGGGATACGTATTTTTTACTTTTGTACTACTATATTATTGTGCAAGTCTGAAAGCTGCGCTGAAATAGAAGCGGAGAAAGTGAAAACTTTTCGTGTCGTCTTTCAAACCCGTGACAGCATAAGCCAAATATCATTTAGGCGACATGAAGTCGTAAGCGTTAACGTTTTAATAATCGCCAAAATGGTTAAATAGACTAGCTTTTTTCTTGTTTTTTTCAGGAATTTCAGGCAGTATGGGTGTTTGATAAACCCCCCTCTAGACAGATACAATTTAGCTCTTATTCACTGGGCCCATTATATTAAACAGAATCTAAACCCTACTAGAGAAGGGTCTCCAAAACCAGGAACTTGTATACTAAATCCAGTTATATAGATAAACGATTCAAAAACTCACAGTTTTGGCAACAGCTTTGTTGTAGCCTCGCTCCAGAACCGCTTGCAGAAGTCGTTGCAGGCTACAGCTGGATGACAGACGTCCGCTGCTCGTACCACGGAGGCTCCTGGCAAACGGCCAGCCCAGCCAGCAGTTTGCAGTTGTAGATTAGCACCCTAAACTCCAATATCTAACCCCAAGGCCAGCCTTCCCAAAGAAACCCAAACTAATAATTTCAGCACAATGTGCTTGACGGAATCCTTCGTCATCAACTCACACAATCACTGGAATTCACGAATCCTTTCGCGTATGGGTTTCGGACCACAGTTAACACTAATTAACAAATTTTTTCACACTTTTACTTAATGATTTCCTAGAAATCTCAATTATATAAACTCTCGCAACCCAAGTTGTCTCAAAGCTTTTCCCGGAAGGACGTCCAACGTCACAATTGACAACTCGACAGCGCGTGTTGCCAGATCGCTTAAAAAACACCTTAGCAAACAATATGACGCGCTCCGAAACGGTTCCAAACCGAACAATGGGATTAGCGGTAGCTCAGGTTTAGAACGCTGGACTCTCAATTTTGACACCAAGGTTCGAACCCAATGCACCACCTCTGACACCCCCATCGGGGACTCATGTCGTGACGATATATTTATTTATTTTTTAACTACTGTATTAGCTCCTGGGTTGGTGCCGCTAAAACCCATGTTCTTAAGTTGGAACGTGCCCAACGCGTCATTCTAAAAGTTATTTTTTATCTCCCTTACCGACATCCCACCATCAATGTATGTATACAGTCTGGCGAATGTTTTTACTGTTCGAAACTTGTTTATCTACCAAACCCTTTGGCGTTATCACCGTACTATTGTGCCCCTACTTCCTAAATCAACTAAAAGAACAGATCGTTACACTACACGGAAAGTCAATATCAAGTTTGCTAGAAGACATTAAACAAGACATAAAACATTAAATCTCTGAAAAACCACCAAGTTATGGCCGTAATTCTGGATTGGCTTTAAAGACTGCATTATGAAAGCACTGAAAGTCTAATAAAAAACTTGAAATTGTATTAATTATCTATCATACATGTTTCGACAAAGTACAAGTTAGGATATTTATAGGTAATCTCACAATAATTAATTTAAAATCTCACTATTATGTACTACCTCCGCTTAAACTCTCTTCCTCTCACTCACTTGTTCATTTCACACACCCGCTAGTAGTTAACAAACAACTTACACTCATGAATAATACATACTTTTAATACCTAGTTATAAGTATACACTATTTACTCACCCTCGCATACACACCACACACACCCTCTCTCACCCTTAAATATACACATCCTCACTCACTGTTAAACATATAGATTATAGTAACGTCACTGTATTATAAGCTAGAATTTCCTCTGTATTGTTATAGTGTCAACTGTTAAACATACTCTGGGGAAGGCAATGGCTTCTAACATACAGCTAATAACTAGTTTAGAAGTCAGAGCTTCAAATACTACTGTATTTATACATATTTCGATAAAGAGTTATTGTATTTATTTATCAAACACCACAACACAAAATACACGGCATAATAAAACAAAATGAACTTAACTCTATAAATTTTTAGACTGTGATACCATATAGGTATCTATAGTAGTTGCTTGACTGAAAAACGCTGTATGACTTAAAATTATGGCGTACCCTAGGAAAAAATGTTATTACCCGTCCAACACAAAAAGGCCAATGTCAAATACTTTATTAGCTTTTGATAGAGGCGATTATTGGTTAGCTACTAGATCGTTCAATAAGTCCCGAGACTAACTCGGAGATGGCGCATATATTAAAAACTCTTTTGATTTTTAGAAAGTACTGGCCATCAAATGATTTGTATCAATTTTTTTTGACAATCAGACAATAAAATTTCGAGCTGCAGACATTAATGTGACGCTACTTTTGTAATTCCGAAAATAATGGCAAAAAACGAGTGTCGTGTGTTGTTTTTTAAGAGGAAAAAACGCCGTTCAAGCACAACAGTGGCTTATAAAGTATTATCTTATCTTATCTGCTCCATCTAAACCAACCATTTGTCGGTGGTATGCCGATTTCAAACGCGGTCGTATGGACACAAATGATGTTGAACGCTCTAGTCGACCAAATGAAGCGGTGACTCAACAAAACATCAACCAAGTCCTGAAAATCGTGAAGAAAGATCGGAAGGTAAAGGTGCGCAAGATAGCTGAGATAGTGAAAATTTCAACTGGTAGTGTATTCACTATTTTACATAAAAATTTGGCCATGAAAAAGCTTTTTTCCAAATGGGTGCCGCGTTTGCTAACAATTGCTCAAAAGCAACAACGTGTTAATGATTCAGGGCGCTGTCTAGCTTTGATTAATAGAAATAAAAAGGATTTTTTACGTCGGTATGTGACAATGGATGAAACATGGATTTACCATTTCACTCCGGAATCCAATCGGCAGTCAGCTGAGTGGAGAGTGGCCGGTGAAAGCCGCCCGAAGCAGCCTAAGACACAGAAATCTGCCGGCAGGGTTATGGCCTCTATATTTTGGGATGCGCACGGAATACTCTTCATCGACTGCATTGATAAGGGGAAAAATATAAATAGCGAATATTACATGGGATTATTGTAGCGATTAAAGTGCGAAATCGTGGAAAAACGGCCTCAAATAAAGAAAAAAAAAGTGATCTTTCACCAGGACAATGCGCTGTGTCACAAGTCCATGATAACGATGGCCAAACTAAAGGATTTGGGTTTCGAATTACTTCCCCATCCACCTTACTCTCCAGATCTGGCCCGCAGTGATTACTGGCTGTTTCTAGACCTAAAAAGAATGCTCCAGGGCAAGAAATTTGACTCAAATGGTGAAGTAATCGCAGCAACGGAGGCTTATTTTGAAGCCAAAGATAAATCGTTCTACACACATGAAATAGAAAAGGTAGAAAAGCGTTGGGGGGACTGTATCGCAGTTAAAGGAGACTACGTTGATGAATAAAAAATAATTTTATCAAAAAACATTTTTCTTAGTATTAAGTATCGGGACTTATTGAACCGCGTGGTAACTGACCTATTTGTCTAGGACGCGTAATACTAATAATTACGCGCGAAACAGCAGATCGGGGGGTTTTTAGCTAGTACTGATATATTTTGTAGGGAAAAAAATACTGAATTTAAGAAGAAAACCTATAATATTATAATAATATTACCTATATAATGAAAAAAAAAACAAGTTGATCTCTTAAACGCGTTCTTGAAACGAACGTTTAAAAACCAAAAAAAAAGTGGCTGGAAAACATTTTTTTTTTGACAAAGTATAAATCTTACTACATTGTTCATAAATAAATCACCTAGGTAAAAGATCAATAAATCAAATATATTTTTTCCAACATTAAGATGACTTTCGTCAAAAGAACCCTAAAAAATCTGGCTTTTTTCATATTCTAGGGTCAGGTACAGCCTTAACCCTAAACTTAGCTCATGGCAACTGCAAAATATCCGTATTACATGTTTGTCACAACGAAATTTATACGAAATTCAAAATCAAGTAGGTTTTGAGACATCTTTATAATGTAACGCACAAATGCTTGGTGGAGGTAGGAACTTTTGTAACGAGAGGAGGTATAATATTATTTTATCTAACCTCACATCGTAAAATCCTCATTACGAACTCAAAACTACTGGCATAATGAAAAATATTTTTCATGAACGTCTGTAAAAAATAAAAAATAAAAATTATAGTATAGGTCTCCGAACAACGTAATGCTATAATTTTTTTTTTCTGAGATTACAGTATATAGGTATGTCAAAGATATAGAATGGTACCTGTAGATGGATCACAAAAAAATTAACGATTCCTTCGATACTCGATACTTGTCATTCTAATGGCCATATGTCGTGTGTTAAAATGAGATAACAATAGCCGAATGTGAACGTCTTGAAACGCTGCGCGCCACTAAGTAGACAACGCCATATTTGTTGGGTATCTGCTGGTTATCAAATGCGTTTAGAGAGAAAAGCTTTATTTGGTATAAATTACTTGGAAATTCAAAACTGTGGTATCTACCGTAAATCCGTTGTTTGCCAAAAATGACTTGTACTGTTCCCGGTTAAACAAGCAGAGCAGGTGTTTTGAAACAGAAAATTGGAATATATCATTTCACCGGTAAGTCGTACTCATTGTTTTTGTGTTTTTGTGACCAAATTTTGTAATAACAGATCCTTATATTTACAGAAAGTAAATCATTGTACGTGCATACCCAGTTTACTGTAGATGTATCTTTAGAAAAGCGGACGTTCATAGCGTAAATCTATAAAAATAAAATCCAATCCAATTTGACTTACAATATAGTGTTGTAGTCTTATCTCATTAAGTATGTCGATAATTTTTTTTGGAATATTTTGTAAGTTTTCTTTACAAACAAGCATTAACTACAGGTTGGGAGTAATTTGTCGCAATTTTAAACAGATTTCTCACCGACATCAACGTAAAAGAAACGTGGATTAAAAATAGAAGAAAATGTGACAATTGGAGACCCACGCAGCAAACAAAAATGTGCTCGATGCACTTCGAAGATTCTTGCTTTCGCAAGGGGTATGGGCGTAAAATTCTACACTCTTATGCAGTGCCAACAATATTTGCAAATTTACCATAGTCGTGCAAGCCTGTAAGTGCAAAATCTCTGAGTGACTTGGACAGAAATTATGCTTTAATAACACTGATAATCTTTTGAAAACAATGAACCCTGTATTTAATTTTATCATTATAGGGTTTGGTCTCGTAGAAATGCGAAAATTAATCATCAAAGTTACCATAAATCTTGTGATGAACTAACCAAAAACCGTTTATTTTCAGGAATTACCCGGAAATATTACAAAGCGTGGTATATTTTACATTTATTACCCACTGTTACGACAATTGCGTGTTATTCAATCATCTACATACGTTTATTTACTAAAACAATTAAGGATTTGTACTTATAATTTTGTATACATCATGAGTGTAAAAAAACTTCAGTACCAGAAAGAGAGAACGTCAAAAAGTGTTTAAGAAACTTGTATTATTTAAAGGTCTTTAAAATGTTATTCTTTGGTACCTATTGGTATTTAAAATGAAATTACCTTCATTTTTAGTCTTCATTCTTTTTTCACTATATATGCCATTCAACAGATTAAATAAACTATCACTGTTCTGTAATAGATGTCGTCTCTAAAAATAAAACTCAAGATTATTAAGTCTTTTATTTCATTTCTGAATTTTAAATACCTATTCATTTGAAACATTTTACTGAAATAAGTGCGCGAGGTTGCATAAAATTTTACAAAACTGGTTAGCAATGCGGCGAGTACCAGTACGCATCTACCTTTTATTTTCATTGAAAAACCAAGCAGTACACGGAAACGCATATAGCCATATATTTTTGTGTATCATCATATTTATATTATTTTTTAAATAAAATATATGTTATCGATAACTAGTTATCGACAAAAATGTACAGCACTATTGTACGCTATAACTTTAGCTAGCATTCTGCAGTCAAAATGGAGACATTCACTCAATTTCGACCGAACAGATTATGTATGTATGTCTCTTTCTATCTTATGACAATTTGAAGGTGGTAGAAAGGATAAAATATGGCTGTTGTTTGTGCTCCATCTACAGGTACCATTCTATATCTTTGGTATATGTGATACTAACGAGGAAGGCAAAGGGAACTTAGCCCAAACAGCCATGTCTGAGGTTTAATATCAAATACCAATGAGGTTATCATATAATATTCTTTAACACATGCACATACTAAATAATTATTAGGTCATTTATTCATTTATTTATTCATCTATTTTATTTACAGCCTGCATTGTCTATGGCTGCCGGCGCGCGCAACGCGTACACGTGGGTGGTGGACTGTTGGATTTTGGTTGATTACGCGGAAATTATTATTTACTGTGGTTTTATGGGTCAAATCAAATGTACTATTTTGCCCTAAAATTACTAACAGCAGGGATGGCGATGATATTTGACTCCACCTGACATTTTGGAAATAACGACGGAAATTTCGTACACTTTTAGAACAAGCGTTTACAAGAAAAATCAAAAATGCCTAACGACAAATTTGATCAAGATTATGAAAACAGGTTCTGATGAGTTTAGATAAAGTCGTGTATGAAACTATGCATTATTTAATAACCATTTTATGTACCAGTTTCATAAACTACTATTACCGGACACTTTTTGTGTCCCATTATAAGTTGATTCTAAATGTTACAGCCGAATTAATACTGAAGACTTGGTAAGTAATCAATTGCAAGATTTTAAATACAACAAAAGTTAAATAATATTTATCATTTGAGTAATTAATCTGTAATATCGATCCAAGCAAAAATTTGGACTGTGTTCTATGTTTTACTATTGTTTTAGTGACAATTAGAATTATGGTTAACCAGTAGAGTTATTGATTTTCGATAACACTCGATTAACAATCGACTTCCGGTACGATTGTAGCTAAACAAATTCTACTAGGTAATTAGTAACTGGAATAAAACCGCATATTTTGGCCGTTATTTTTTACTTGCTTTAAAGACCGATCGTTCTAGAAAAATATTGTAAACCAACTGTTAAATAATTATGTCTACGATATCAAACCGACTGGGAAATGGCAAATACCAAAAAGCAAAAGGAATAAATCTGGAAATGCATTCGTTCAGTGAAACGAAAGTAGCAGATTTCTGTTCCCTGCCAAATTAGAGGGTACTAAGAGCTTACATTGGGTTGGTTCCGTAAAACCCCGTTTTTGCTTTGAAATCTTGTCTCCGTGAAAGGAATTTCGCTATTTTATTACTTGCCTCTTTAATCCGTTTTCTCTTTGACGAGAATTTTGGCTTTGATGCAAAAATGCGCAAGTGTCCAAACTGTTAGTTCTGGTTAGACGCTGATGCGTTTTGTTTGCTTAAGTAATCAATTATACTTTTAACGATATTTTTTTTATGTGCAACGCAAGATTAGGGAGTCCATTGAGATCCAAAGGCATCCAAATTTGTGTGTGTGATGTTAGGAGACATGAACACATATTTTGCTCCAGCGCCAGAGCGGCGAACGCGGACGAACAACAACACCTCCACTTGTCGTCCCCACCATCTTCACCAACCCCGCGCCTATCTCGCAGCGAGCCCGCCACGCTGAGTGACGCAAAGAAGGCTATCTATGCGCACTGGGCAGTGTCAAACGGGGAACCGCCACGTAACCATTTTTGCCTCCGAAGAAACTGTACGAATACAGTGAAACTAGTCAAGTGAAGTCTGATTAATACATCGTAAGTAGCCGTTTCAATATCAATATGAATCTACATGAAATAAATAACACGAATCTTTTAGTAGTAAAATTTTAACGATAAAGTCGTTATTAAAAGCTTAGTTCAAATTATCTTAAGAAACATAATACAGTATTGTATCCCAGACTTTCAAAGGGCGCTAAAATTTGAAGCTACAACTTTCGTTTGTTCTAAAGCGAACGGAGCATCTCTTGGGCCTCGTTACAATATTATTTCGAAGACTAAAGAGCTTTTTCTCTAATTGCAGAGTGAAAAAAACGTAAAAATACGCGTCTTGCCGTCGCAAAACAATATTCGGTTGCAATTTTTGTTCTATTATCTTACATTCTTCTGAAGTTGTGATGTCTTACGTCAGTTTTTAAGCGGGACTTTTAATTATGTCACGTTTAGAAATGTGTTTGTTATGAAATTTATTAACGTTAATTCATTGGAAAACCAACAAACTAAGTTTTATTTGTCAATAGTACTGACACTCAATATGGGAGCAGCTCGGAATATTTTAAAAATGAACATCTGACCTTCAAGTAAATCCATGTTCTAGAAATAATTAGATATAATAATAAAATAAAACCGGTCAAGTGCGTGTCAGACCACGATTACAGATCGCGCCAAACTTCTAGTCCCATACATTTAGAAGAACGGCCCATACGTTGTCGCGTTTAGAGGGGACAAAAAAATTGGCGCGACCTGTACTCGTAAACCTGTAAAGCCTACTTAGCTGTGATAGTTTTTATTTTAAATTAATTATATATACTACTTCTGTAAATTTTTTTTACATATCTATAAACAACCGTTTAGCTGGCAGGGGGTGGCGTTTGGCTCTAACAAAAATTAGCACTTTTAAAGCTTAATACCAAACATACGGTTCCTGAAATTGAAAAATGGTTTTGTTACACCCTCGATTTTTTGAAAGATCTATCTAACGATACGCCACACTATGGGATAGATGAGAAAAAAAAATCATCCCCAATTTAGGTGTAAAAATTTTTTTTTCATGATTCAATTTTACCGTTTTGTTGGCGTGATTATGTATACTGTATACTCATGCCAAATTACAGTTTTCTAGTACTTATAGTTTCTAAGCTAAGCCGCGGACGGACGGACAGACGGACATGGTGAAACTATTAGGGTTCCTTGTCGGATTACGGAACCCTAAAAACGCTTGAAAATTTTATATAGACATAGTATATGGGCAGCCCAGATCAAGGTGGAAAAAGTAGTGGTACAATCTAGAAATTGGGCGTGCTCTTCCTTATCTTCATAAGCCAAAACAAACGCAATAGATACATCACGGCTGCCAGGTGGTGCCACTCTCAAACAAAATTAGAATAGCTTAGGTAAGTACTTAAATTTAAAATAAACCTCTTTTTTTGTTTTAGTATGAGTAAAATATCAGAATTATGTACGTATATTGACATATATTCTTTAACTGATGCCAGGCCAGACATTGAGTTAGTTTTTCCTTTTAATATATTCCGTCACAGGATTAGTTTCTCAAGTAAACGGGAATGGCCAAATTCGAAACTATACAAACAGTATCATTCGATTTTAGAAAAATTATTTTTTCTAGCCGGAAATCGAAAAGGTTGATTTCTGAAAAACAAAACACAGTATAATACATATATAAATTTAATATTTACAGTGTTTTTTTTTCGAAAAATCGATCTAATATTAATAGTATTTTTTTTTTCGAAAATCAACCGTTTTGATTTCTGGCTAGGAAAAATAATTTTTCAAAAATCTAATGATGCTGTTTTGGTTTTTATCAAAATCTGCCTCGAGACTCCTTTGAGCATTTTTCGCTTTTCTCAGATATTGCAGCATCCGGTGGTGTCACTTATAAGGATCAAATTCTGGGAAGTAATGTCAAACGGCAAAATAAAGGAAAAAACTTATACTATTTACTTTTTTAATTTAACTTTTACTTTATAATATTAAGTATCCGTGTTTCTTGTGTGAGTAGGGCAGACGAGCACGCAATTTACATTACGTAATACGTTTAGTACGTTTAATAGGTGGTAGAGATAATGCCGGGCTCGACTGTGGAAGTACCACCATCTTACTCGCAAATCCTCCCGCAGCTATTCGGGGGAGAGTAAGAGAACAGCTCTCAGGCAAAACCAGGCGGTACACCATTGCCTGGGACCGATGAATGGCGGTATATCCATCCTCAATTGCCGGGCCTTATATAAAACAGACTGGTGACGGGCAGCGGCGTCACTGGTGCAAGGGCTTCGGCACCGCGCTCACCAACCCGCCTGCCCAGCGTGTGTGAGTACGGGCATTTCTTCCAGGAGGACCACCAAGAGTGTTGAAATCTTGGAAAGGCCTATGTCCAGCAGTGGACGAAACAGGCTGATGGATGGATGGATGGAAGTAAAATGGCCAGCTAAAGATCGACTTATGCTGGGGCACAAAAATGTGCAGCGTGATGCATTGGTTGATCCCAAGTTAATTCTTTTATCTTTTATATTGTTTTCTCCCCTTCACATCAAATTAGGACTGATGAAACAGTTTGTGAAAACTTTAAGGAAATAAGGTGAATGTTTCAAATACCCGTACAATTTTTTTTCTGCTCATTCTGAAGCAACAATTAAATGAAGGAATTCGCTAAGTAAAGTAACAAGTACACGGTGCTGATTCCGAAAAAAAATCGAGATATAAGGTTTTTAGAGCGTATTTTTGTATTTATAGTTTAAAAAATATGAGATCGTGTATATTTTAGCAAAAAAACAGCAACCAACATCACTTTAATTTGACCTTTAAATGACGTCACGGGCTAGGCTGATTAGGAATAGGTCCATTGCACAAAATATATAAAACATATTGTCTTTGCCTCATCATTGTCAACATGGTGACAACTAATTAGACAGTTGACAATCTATTTAAAGTTGCCGGTACGGGCACGTTTACTGAATTTTGGGTAATTTTGGGTATGTTTGGGAAAATCGTGTACAAAAATGCATTTAGTTTCTTCCGATCTTGTAGAATCCGAAACGAGGACATCCGTAGCAAATCGAAGGTGACTAACATAGCCTGTCGAATCAGTAAGTTAAAGTGGTAGTAGGCAGGCCATATTTGTCGCTGATATGATGGCCGTTCGGGCCGGAAGACGTTAGAATGGAGACCATTCACAGCATAGGCTACCCTTGTGCCCGCTAGACCGACGACCTGAGGAGGACGGAGAACCGCCCAGATTGGTGAAATTTGGGAAATGCTCATATCCAGCAGTGGACGAACACAGCCTAATGGATGGATGGATTAATAAGTACGAATAAGCAAAATACACTGTTATCCTGCTCACTCGCAATTTTCTCTACTTCTATCAGATGTCAAATGTCGTGACGCAACGAATAAGCCTCAAACGGTTCTGCATTTCCTCCTAACTTTCTCATCCTTCTTTTCATAAACTTCGCCATTCGGGAGTCGATTATCTAAATCTTATGTAAATGAGTAGATAACACTTTTTGCTAGGTAGAATATCCAGTGTTTCAGACTAAAGTTCTTGCTGAACTATCGAAACTTTTAAGCCATAGTCGATCCAATGGAAACTTAGGATCGTGATAAAACCTGAAAAGAATTTATAGTTGTGGCGATAAAAACTGATATTATTACTTCCTTAGACTGTAGTTATCCGGCTCTAAAAGTGTCTAGAAAAGCAGTAGTCTAGGAAGTTGAAATAAGGGTAGCTGTTTTAACTTTCTACGACTTTTTTTGAGTTTAAAAAATAATAAAAAGTTAATATTTCAGGGTTACGTTTTTAGGATTCCGTACCCGAAGAGTGCCAAACGAGATTCTATTACTAAACCTCCGATGTCCGTCCGTTCATCTGTCTGTCCGTCTGAACGCATCAAACTGAAAGCAGTTCATTTCCATCAAGTCATCACAAGAAAAGAGTGCCAACATATCGCTGCTATCAACAAATAAAACTAAAGCACCATTGTAAAAAAAAAAATTTCCAACAGTTTTAATGCGTATAAAATGGGTCTCGCGAGCATTTGCATTGAAATTTGCATTGAAAACTACTTACTACCTGTTATTGTATTTTTTCATTCTATTGTATTTTGAAGATTAATATCAACGCGCAGAAAGTTTATTTTACATACCTAATTTACAAAATAAATCATTTAAATTTGAGTCAAAATAAAATGAAATTTTGTTGCATTGATAGTTTTGCATAAGTCACAATAAGAATTAGTTCGTTCTACAGATACGAATGCCGCGGATGAATAGACGGACAAACAAACTAACAGAAAATAAGGCTTCACTTGAACTTCTTTCTAACGGAAACAGTCATTAATCAAAAACTTGGTGATAATCTTTACTTTTGCCTTTGACAGGAACACAAACATTTCATGGAAATAAAAGGAAAAGGCAAATAAATGCAGCACAATAAAATACAATCACTTAAGTACTAAATCCTTTCTTTTTACGATATCTCCGTTAACCACGCGAAGATGTCTATATGGCTTGTTGAGGTTACTGGCCTTACCACAGAAAACTATTGGCCACACGTTATTTACAGAAGGGATAGTCCGTAGTCCACAGAGACCCTCATGTCATGACATGACATAACACCAGAATATAATCATAATATAGAGTACAACTTTGATGATGTAGTCGTCTCACTTAGGAATAATAACTATGGAAAGGAATATTAATAATAATTTATTATTTACCTATTCCCTTGCAGATGGAGCAATTGGGCTTAAATTCATTATTTTTAAATTATCGAAAATCAAAAAGGGAACGGGTAAGTAACAAATATGGCTGAAGAATGAGATTCGATCTGAAAATAAATAACTGTGGCAAACAAAATGTTAATGAGTATTGTTACATAATTGGTTAAACGTATGAATAGCAGAGGTAATTTTGTAGGCATTTCACAGCAGATATTTCCCATAAAATAAAAATAAGCATAGCATTTTCAGCATGTCCGTTCTGTATGTTTGTTGTGCTCAAAGCTGCACATTCTCTTGGCAAACACAAATCGTCATTGACTTTGTCCTCAAATGAAATTTTATTGCTGACTACACTACTGCCAAAATATCTTGAAGCAACAATTTTACATAAAAGAATCTTATTTCAGAGGCAGCAAAAGTGGTTTTTAAACGAGCGAGTTTCAAATATAACTTTGTTTTTTGTAACGATAATTTTCAAGTCGGTATAGAGATGGCTTTGTTGTAAAGGAAACTTTTATTTATACAGCGGTCTCCCACCTTAATAAAAATAATACTTTGGCTGTATTGTGGCGGTTTCAGAGCGATACAACATACAACAAACAAGAGGAAGGGTTGAAACGTAAAGTCTTGTTTTAATAAATGTTTACAACTCTGATCATAAAATGTCACCTGTGCTGTGCAGTAAAAATCTTATGGCCGTTTTTATAAAAAGTCAAGTAATTTTATTTTAACATTCTAAATGAAAAATCTCTTCTTGTTTTTGTATAAATATAATTTAGGAGAAGAAAACACATGATATAAAAAATTGTTGTGAGAATTATGAGGTGCCATTTATTTATACAGCCAAATTCATGGTGAAGACTCGGTCAGTAGTGAGTATCAAGGTTCGATGGCCCTTTTTGGTAAATTAGATTTTTTTTCCTGCAATGGAAAGTCAAAACTTTATTTTTGAAATTACGCAAAAAAATTGATTTATCACATCGATCCTCTACCAAGCCTCCAGTATGAATTTGGCTGCATAAATAAATTCACCTTGCATTTCAGGCCATTCGGACAATTTTGACAGTGAAAGTGACTGTTCGATAAAGTGTCTGATTAAGATTAAAGTAAGAATACAGAATTTTTGCCACAGAATACAACTTATTTTCACGTACAGGAAGGACCCTGATCCCCCCTCCTGTTTATCGTTACCCGTGAGCATGTGAGTGAGCATGCGGTACCGGCCGATCGTTGTTTATTGTTAGATTTGTATCTAGGTACTAATGGTTGTGTTGATATTGATGAAAATTCAAGTTAAAACTGTATGACTCGTTATTGTGCTTTGTGTGATGCTTCGAAAGTGAAAAAACTAAGAAGGCTTTGTATTAATTCTATATTATTATAAAATCGAGCGCACCGCCGCCGTTACAAAGTTAGTACGCCAGCGCGCTGTCCATGTTCGACGCTATTATTAGAAATAGAAGCGCTTTATTTTCTGACGTAAGTAGTTCCTCTTGATCGGCTAATACGAGGAGGGATCAAAAAGTAGTAAGAATGAGATATAATAAAATGACTATAATTTATTGTTCTGCATAGTCTCTGAGTCTCTCTACACACCGAGTCCAGCGCTTTTCCAAGGCTTTTTACTTTATTAATATTACAAATATCTGAGCTATGCCTGCCAGTATTTTTTTTTCTTACCAAGGAGTATACCTATATATATCGTTCTCACTACTTTTTGACACCCTCTAGTACTTCCACGCTAGCTTCTGCCAGCAGTTTTAGATTCTAGAGTCTAGAATAATATACGCACACAAAAAATGTGTGCGGACAGGCTGATGCGCGCGTACTGTACTACTAAAGGATACAAAAACAGTGTTCAATAATAAGATTATTTATTGCAAAAAATACAGTTATTATACAAAGACCAGCTTAATACTAATTCCATCCATCCATCAGCCTGTTTCGTCTACTGCTGGACATAGGCCTTTCCAGGATTTCGCCACTCTTGGTGGTCCTCCTGGAAGAAATGCCCATACTCACACACGCTGGGCAGGCGGGTTGGTGAGCGCGGTGCCGAAACCCTTGCACCAGTAACGCTGCTGCCCGTCACCAGTCTGTTTTATATAAGGCCGGGCAATTGGGGATGGATAAACCGCCATCCATTGGTCCCAGGCAATGGTCGGCCGCCTGGTTATGCCTAAGAGCTGTTCTCTTACTCTCCCCCGAATAACCTCGGGAGGTTTTGCGAGTAAGATGGTACTTCCACAGTCGAGCCCGGCATTAGCTCTACCACCTATATAATACTATAATACTAATTAGTATTTTGTATTAGGTAAACTTCAGCCACTCAGTGCAAAGTGTAAACTTAACTTTGTTTTTCTTGTTCAAAAGTTAAAACTAAAAAATATTTTAGTCTATGGATTTTGGCGACATTAGTTTAGTATTGGGTTTATAAAGCAGCATTTTCAAATTTAAAGCACAATTAGTCATGATTTGGTCACATTAAAAAAGCATTTTACAACTTCCTTAGCATTTTAAGTTTGTTTAGTCAAACTTGGCTAAGTTACAAAATATTGAAATTTTCGGCAAGTAATAAAACGTTCGGGTTAACTAACAACTTTCTTGAAACCGCTCAACTTACATTGTTATTTCTACTCCTTGCTATAAATACTTTCGGATTGAAATATCTCTAGCTTTCAATTGGACTCTCAAATCTTAATTTGATATTTGATTATTTATGCTTTATGTTCCGAACATTTCGAAGTCAGTGTTCGTGTCAGTGTTTCGAAGTCAAATTATTTTCGAATTATTTGTCTTGTTTGTACAGAACATCTCATTTTATTAATAGTCTTCTTAAAACTCTTTGGGAAGGTAAATTTTGTCAATATAGTTTCACCAAGCGGTTTTAAGTCATGTTCACTAAACATCTAAGTTGCATAGATTTGCAACTTATCCTTCGGTGATAAAGATTTGTTTAGCTTGTTAAACTCACAAGCAGAGAACTGATATCAAAGACATAATATACGTTTGATTACGTACTCGTCTATTTGAGGAGGATTATGGTGGTTGAAATATAGGGTGTCGGAAGGGTATATAATCCCTCGTGCATAATAACCTCACAGGTTGTAAATATTAACGTACGAGTTTATGTCGCAAATTACAATCTCGTCTGCACATACCTACGCCTGCGACTTCGTTTGCTTGAATTTGGGATATAAACAGCCTGGTGTAACCGTTACAAAAGTTTACCCCCGTTTCATCACTTTATGGTAAATTTTGAAAAATCCTTTCACATTGCATTTTTACAACTCAGGAACATAATCATCACACTAATATTATAAATGCGAAAGTTTGTGTGTGTGTATGTTTGTTACTCTTTCACGCTGAAACGGCTGGACGGATTTGGATGAAATTTAGAATGGATATAGCTTATACCCTAACTTAACACAAAGGCTACTTTTTATCCCGGAAAAAATCATGTCGTTAAACCGAATAACCGGGAAAAAGCTAGTCTGTTCATAATTTTCTGCATTTATCTTCAACGGCTTAGGTTATGCGTTTTCTGAAAGTAAGTCTGTTCGTCAGTTAGTCATTAACGGAATTAACGTCTAGCTTGCGGACAGTGTGACTGTTTGTATAACGAAAACATGTTTAGCAATCATAATTCAGGGTGAGAAAATGTTGCCTGTTTCGTCCACTGCTGGACATAGGCCTCCTGGAAGAAATCCCCATACTCACACACGCTGGGCAGACGGGTTGGTGAACCCATTTATAAAGGGTAGCTAAACGATGTGCAGTATCGGTTGACCACATCGATAGTAAGAAAGCAAATTGGTTTTAGCGCCACGCAGGGTGAAATTTGGTATAAATATTGTCCAACAAAAAACTTGAAATAAAGATGTATTTGGATTACCGCTAAAAGAATAAATTTTACAATCGGATGAGGCAAAACAAATTGTCAGTAAGCAATGATCTTATATCCAGAACATATATATAAAATGAAAGTACTTATGTATAAAACTGAAAGCTTGTTTGTTTGTTACCCAAGATCTCAACTACTTTATGTATCGACAAGTAACTTTTATTATTTTATAGAATGGGTCCTACTCAGTTCTACAGGTCTACTACTTTTTGAGATTCAGCTATGTTCTAGAAATTTGTTGAATTAAACCCCTTCTAACCACTGCAATTTAGGATCATGTAATCATTAATAATAAACCCGGGTCGATGCAATTTTGTTAATTCTTTCCACGAAGATCGGTGGATTAGATCCATGCTACTATTACAATCTCAGAAAATCGGATAGTTATCTAGAGAAAACACTTAAAAATAAGGTCAGATCTAAATTTAATTTTCTTTTCTCAGAAACGAAGAATATCTACCTAGAATACTTCAAAACATCTTGAAAATTATTTGTCGTCCTAATTCAACAAACTAGACCCGTGAAAATTTCGGGTTTGAATACAGCCAAAATAAATCTTGGTAATTTCGTTACTGGATATTTTATGCCTTACGGCTCTACGCAGTGATCGATCTTATGTTAATAATAATGTAATTACTTTAGGCCCCATTAAGGCACCAACATTTGTCTGAGCATAAATTAAGTAATTCATAATTATATTTTAATCATGAGTAGAAAATAAAATAATATAATTATATATTTCATTTGGACAGGGAAGGTTGTAACAAGATGATTATAAACATAAAATTTTATGTTACTTACATAAGTCTTTGCCGTATCCAGCTAATTATTAATAGAGCATGCAAATTTTAAATTGTAGACATTTCAATTAATATAAACATAACCAGTAATTTTACACAATACATCTTAGAAACACAACATCATAAGAAAACTTAACCTAAAATGTCACACAAATTCAAAAATAAATAAATGGTAAATGTCAGTCAACGTTCAGCAGCGTGCATTCAGAAATAAAATTTGATAAGAAATTTAATCGATTTCAAAATTATTCATCATGTCTTTGCTAAAAGCCAGTGTCATAATTTAAGTTTAAATACTTTAAAAGGTTGATCCTTCAAGTTTTGTGGCACATTATTTAAAATATTTACACATAGCGAAACAATTTCTCTGATAAAATTCTGTTTTTGGCATGTGATCCAATACTATTCTATTAGGATATCTCGTATTTCTAGAATTGAGTTCTTTTGCCGTTTTAAAAAGTTAAATATATAGCTTTACAAACATTGCAATTTTAAAAACATACAGACAAGGAAATAGCAAGATTTTTAATTACCAAAACAAAGGTTTGCATGATTTACTGTTGGATACAACACAATCGCACGAATACATATTTTTGAGCGATGAAGACTTTATCTGTCTTTATTCTGACTTATATTTGACTTTATTCTTTGTCAGTTCCATTGCCCCAGATGATAAGACCATATCGTAATACGGAAATATTAATGAAAAATTAATAAATATGTTTAAGTAAATTTATAAGACAGGTAAGTACTTTTATGTTTGTCGAAGATAGATGGTAAAAGCTGCTCTTTTACAAAACCACTAGTTACTTTACAAAACAGTGACGTTATGTTAATATCAACGTTCAGCTGCTTTACAAATAACACGCAGGATTGTCTAAATGTTTTGTTTTATTCAGACGGGTTAACGTGTGGCGGTTTCGTACAACAGTAAAACGGTTTTATTAAACGTACGATTGTAAATTTTAGTGATGTTTCTTTTAAACTATGAGTCGTGTCTCTGTGCTCCGTTTCGCTTGGTTCCCGAAATAACTTATCGTACTAATTTTACGTTACGCCTTTTTACGTCCAATCGGTTTACGCTTGGCCATTACCGCGCCTGATGGAAAGCGTAAACTTGGATATTAGCAATATTCAAACGTAACTCAATGACAGTCCAGCTGAATATTGTTTGGCCGTTTTACACAACTCAGCTATTTTGTAAAACAAGTGCATAGAACCAAAAGCTACGGTATACCAATTAGGATGATTAGGATGGTATACCGAGATGTGTTTGGAACTGTACTGCATGGGTTTCTTCGCCATTTTTGTTCACTAGTATAAGCTCCTGATAGTTTTATTTCAAGTATAAATATTTGTAGCCTGTCATTTAGAGAAGGAATCTTTTTTCTGAATACCACACAGCTTATTTTCAAACTAATTCCTTGTGTCACTCATGGGCGAAAAAATACACAATTTCACACATTTTTTACTGTATCATATTGCCATCATCGTAGTATTTGGATAAAGGCGTCTTTTGACGCCCGTTCAGCTTTTTTCTGGATAAGTGATTGCAGTGTTAATATTTTGGAATATTCTGTTTTCAATTTAATTGCCAAATTTATAGTAATTACTAAATTCTTCAGTTACTTTACTCATACCCACTTAACATAAAAAAAACGGGCATTTATTTTTTTCACCAGAACCTTGCCTTTGGTAGTTCGCAATGAGTTTTTATATTAGTTTGGGACAACAACTTTTGGTATCGCTTTAAGTCAAATTATACCTTACTCAAAGGCTCCCTTGTTGTAAACTTCGGTTTTGCTTGGGGCTATCGAAAAGGATCTACTACAGGGAAGCATTACGTCACTTCCTGGCCATTAAAGTTAGCAGACTATGAGATGGTCACTTTAATCTAACTAAAAATAACGTACGTTTTCTTTGTGTACACCAATGTCACGTCTTGTTTATGTTTCTAAGTCTCTACAAATCGAAGAAAACCTCTCACAAAAGAACAAAATTTGGTCATGCCTTTTAAAATGAAGAAATAAGTAAACATTTTTGAACTGAAATATAAAATATTTAACACAAATGTCTGGGAAGAGCCGGTCGAAGATCTTTACTAAGATTTCACTTGGCAAGAAACATTTCAAGATATCAGAAGCTGTCGGCCAGCTTTCATAAATAAATATACCCAAAAACACACAAAGAAGACAAAATAAATCAACTAAAGTTTCAAAAGGTCGAGAAATGTGAAAACTGAACGTTTCTTAAAACTTAATATTATTTCAAGGAGTTGGTTAATAGTCTACCTCCTATTATTATCGTACGGTGTACGGAAATCTCAATTTACGGCAAACATAAATCATTCACGCCGGACCCCTAACCCTGCTGTCAGGAAATAGTGAATTTGTTATTATGTTGTTAGCCTAATGACTCGGCAAGCGGGATACAGCTTTTAACATCTAAATATTTATTTTTTGTATCTAATTTTAGTAAAGAAGCCAAAAACTAAATGGAGGGTATCTTGGGGTACGTAATTTTTTTCCTTTGTAATACCAAACAAATTTTTAGGGTTCCGAAGCCAAAGAGATTAATCGGGACCCTATTACTAAGCCCTCGCTCTGTCCGTCTGTCACAGGGGTTTATAGCTTCCACAATCTGCAGCTTCAGCCGTAATAGATAGCCAGTTGAAATTTTCACAGTTTCGTGTATACGACTATGCCAAAAAAAATTAAACGCTATACAAATATCACCAAAATTTAAAATATCTCTAACGTGATTTTTTTAGCTCTCTCAAATTTGTTCCGATTGTAATACATAATTTAAAGTAAAACAACAATTAAAACAAAATAAGGTTCCGTACTCAAATGTTGCAAAATTCTATGTCAGTGTCAGACTCTATTTATTAGCATTACTTTTTTTGCCTTGATGTTGATATGGCATCTGTATTGTTGTTAATTACCATAATCCTTAGCTCTTGGGATCTCTTCATGACATAAGTGGCTGGTATATATTTTTTTTTGTTTTTGATTATGATAATGATAACCTAATTACTAAATTACCTAATTAAGTAATAATTTACCGGCGTTCTAGTTTATTTGAAACCGATTAGACTGAAAATCGGCTGCTATTAATCTACACGCTGGGTGTATGACCATTTTTTTTCTAGATTTGTCCAATTTTATTTCAAAATTATTTTGAAAAAAAATTAAGTTCTAGTCTATTATTAGAGTTCATTAAAGACAAGAATTTGAAAAAATTCCTCGGGCCAGGATTCGAACCTGCGACCTCTTGTTATCAAGACAAGCACGCTAACCGACTGCGCCACCGAGGTACTTACCTAGACCGTCGAATTTCCTAAGAGCAAGGCGTGAAATCACATAACGCCCTCGTGAGCGTTCAGTATGTGCATTACAAGCTAGTTAGATCAAATGTTTACAAAAATATTCGGTGGACAAGTATGGTGGAAAAATTCAATTCAATTTCATTAATTTTATTTTATTTCTACAAGCTATTAATTTAATACAGACATTTACTAAGTCACTATGTGGCTGAAAAGTAAAATTTTTGTATAGGTACAATTCAAGGCAAGAAAACAACTTTGTATGTCAATCTGTCCAGCTTGATATTATTATCTGTAAAAAAAAAACAATATTCAAAATTTTGCTAAAATAGTGCCTTTTAAAATATCAGATGATAGAGGTCTTATACTTTGGTGGATAACGAAAAACAACTGAGAAAATGATTATCAAATTTTTTACTAAAACGTTGGCGTGCCCATGCGCCTTGTTGGAAAATTATGTTCGTATCTATGATCTTTGCGTTGATTTTGGTAAATATTATGGTGTAATTAGTTAATTAGTTAGGGGTAGCTCTAACGGCCTCCTGAAAGTGTTTGCCGAGAGGACGAGCGGTCCCATCTTGCGTCACTGGGTGTCATTGCATACCACTTCGACAGGCAGTGGCACAAGATTCAGTTAGATTAAGTTAAATTAATTACACCATTATTGTAATACTAATATAGTTTTTAAGACCTTGTTACTAACACTATGGGCACTGCCTGAAATAAAGATTACATTATTATTATTATTATTATAATACCATATTATCTTTATATCATTATAGGTATTTTCTGTGCAATGGGCTTGCGCTAAGCCATTACCGTAACTAAATGAAAGCGTTGATAAGATCTAGGATGAAGAGCGTTTTGGAAGCCCATTGTTGAAGTATGACGAAACCAAATTGATTAATAACTCACTTTGAAATTGCATTGAATTGTTTGAAACTATTGATATTATTTACAAGTTTGAGTTTTGGCATATAATTCAACGCAGCCATTTTTCATTAAATTTTCCTTTCGTTACTACCTTAATAATAATAAATAAATCAATGCGTGATACATAACATAAATCACGACCAATCAACTTAGAAACAATAGCACAACCAAATTGAGACGTAAAAAAATTGTCGAGTACAGACCTCATTTCAGAATTTTCCTCCACAATTTGTCATCAAACGAATTTGCCTCTCATAAACACAGATCCAGAGGCCACATAAACTGCCTCAAAGTGGGAATCTCTCCGTCAAAGCCTTTTTTACGGCGCACAGGAAATAAAGCCTCCGGGACACTTCCGTCACTAGGAGCCGAGATTGCGTTGATAAAGGTCGTGGCAGACAGGGCTATTCATCTTCGTCTGTTTTTCAATTCTAGGATCTTGTTTCTGAAATTTATCTATTTTTCCTGAAATCGATTTGGTGACGGCATTTTGGGCAGTGAAGAGATGACCATTCACGATGTCATCATGGAATTTTAATAACACTTATACCCATTTATTGTTATGGACCAAAATAATACCAAGTTATTAGTTAGGTGAAAACGTGTAAAATAACGTACATACCTACAACATTACTTTGTTTTTTGTGTTTACACGTTTAAAGAACTCAATGTTATTAAAAGCAACCAATATAATTCAAATTAAGACTATGAAAGGATTACAGCAACCCAGATTGGAAAATAATAGGCATCATTTGAGTAATAATTTTATTTTAATTTACTTATCAGTAATATTTTTTTTACAATTTTATTTGACTCTAATTTCTTAGTAAAGCTGTCAAACAAAGAGAAGAATTTCTCTAAGAAACAGCCGCCTACTGTGATGCCAACTTAGATTCAAGCATAATGTAAACCATGCCTTGATATTTTGCTATTGTTGGTTTCGATAGTTGCATTTTACGAGGGCACGGGATGTAGGATTGTAGGTCAACCATCTCTCTTTATTTACGAAAAGAGTAGCAAGGGCGTTCTCATAATAAGGAACCAGGAAATGTTGAATGAACTTCGAAGGTTATTTTTGTTTTGTTTCTCGCGTCCAATTTACACTTGAACTTTTTCCGTTATCTATGTCGTCGGTATATCGACACTTTAATTAATTAACTGAGATTTCTTATTATGTAAGTGACAGGTACTAGCTTCGTCTCTTAGACATCTTCTGGCTTGATTTTTTTATCACTAATTAATAAAGGCAAGTAAATAAATGGTCTTTATTTTAAATAATCCATCAGCAAGAAAAATCGGCTGAAAAGTTATTTTGACAGCACAATATGTTTTTGTCGGCCGTAATAAAAAAAACACCAGCAATACCTGGTCAGCAACATAATCAAGGATTATCAGAAGATAAGAAGATATTTGGTCAGCTTGATAATTTATTTGTATGCCAAACAAATAGTCCTAATACAAAATTATTATTTGATCAGCAGGATTATCCAATCGATTAGCATTAAAATAATATTGAATAAGTTATATTTATAATCTCTAAGAGTCTGCATTTTAAAATGATGGTCAGCTAAAAATTTAAAATAAATGCGATTTTATTGAAAAGCGGCAATGATCGGTTAAAGTGAGCGGAGTTTCGAAACATTATCATTCGACGAATTGTAGCATTGAAAATACGTGTTTAACAGTGTTATTTTTGATGTTTGGCATTGAATTATATAATTTATTATTATTTTGTTACCTCTTTGATTGATATCTTTAAAAACAAGCATTTGCCCGTGGCTCCGCCCGTTTTTATTCAATCTCTGCCCCGTTTTTGCCCTGGAAGTAATTTTATGAACACCCTTATAGCCTATATGTTGACCAGGGTTACCACGACGATAATATAAATGAAAAAACCACATCCAAATCCGTTGAGTGGTTCTCGAATTAAAATGCAACCTATAGACAGACAAACAAAAATTATAAACATGGTTATTTTGGCTTCAGTACAATACCAATAACCAATTTGTACAAAAAAAGTATATTTTTATATTATATTAGTTTAAATTAGCTATTGAAGCATTTAATATATATTTCCTATTTTTATTTTTATTTCTTTATAAATAGTAGGTAGAGTGGTCAGTCCATTCATGAATGCAATAAATAATTTCACAATAACTCTATGCAGCAAAAATTGCACACTTTTGTTGCTGTAGAAATAAAATTAATTAGTAAATCAAAATGAATTTGAAGGCTTGCCAAAATTTTGTAAAATCCGTATCACAATTTGCTGCTCTATTACTAATATTACTGAAGAAAAATTTAATTACCTACGACATCAATTTTAAAGCTGTCTAATATCACAGTACTTATTAATTTGGTTATTTGTGTCGATCTCTAGAAGCAGCTCAACTAACTTTGTTTGCTGACAAAATATGTTTTGGAGCTGACCAAAACCTCTTTAATTTGCTGACTATTTCAATGATAGCCATTAATAAATATATTGTGAAACTTGTACACAGAGACTTTTATTAGTGTTAGAATGAAGTTCCATCAAGGAGTCACACCTCAAAGTATTAAAAACAAAAAGATAAAGTATAATTTGTCTAAGCAGATTGTGTTCATGTTAAAAACTATAGGAGTCACCACGCTCCGCTCCTCTTTGCTCGGTTCCCCAATTTTATTTATACTCGTATGTAGACCTAACACGCCCCTCCTCGCTTTTGAAAAGATTTTCGATTTCATACTTTACCATTTACCGAGGCTAATCATGATTTCGTCGCATAAATTATAACACCGCGTATCTCAGTTTAGATAATTCTCTACCCTCTAACTCAGTGTTCCTTAAACTGACTAGAGTGACTCTAATTTAAAAGTTCTGAATAAAATAGAAAACCCTTAATATTTTTACTACGCTACTTTCTCGGTCTTCAAAACCGCGCAAGTCAAATAATTTAAACTATGATAGAAATAAATTTCCATATTTTAAACACTTGGCGATTTATCACGATAAATCATTATCGTCAATTAAAAAAATATAATTTGCCACGATAGGTGCATTCTACGATTTGCCGATGACGTCTATGTTTTTTGGGTTACGTACTTTATCATAGAATAAAGGAACTATTTAAAGATTTATTTTTTGTCTGTCCCTTTATGAGTCAATGTCCTCTTTCCAAGGCCCCGGGTATGAAATAGAACTTATTATCGAAAACGAGTCCATCGCAGAACTTTCCTCAAAAAAAAAAAACAAATTTATTCAACGTAATAAAAAGATTCAAACTTTAAAAACATATTTTTCAATCCCACTCACTGACTGACTGACTGAGGGTGTTACCAGTTACCTTAAAATCTTGGAATTTATTTCAAGCTCTTTCGAGGGTTATAATTTTTGAAATGTCTCGCGAATTTTCTCCTAAGACATTGCACTTTTATTGGGAAGGATTTGTTAGATTGTTTCGCTTCTACGACGGGTTTGTCAACTGTGAAAAAAGAAGAAGTGGTATGTCAGGAACGTAGCCAATGGAAATTTGAGGATTCTATGTACCATGTATGTATAATGTATGTATGTTGCTATTTTAAAGGTAGTAGGCATTTCTACTGACTTTAAAGTATTACATTGACACGTAATGAATTTCCAGGTTCCATCCTTATTGGAGATGCACATATATAAATACTTGTTGAAGGACTCGGCAATATATTATCTCAAAGCACCAACTTTAACACCGTCTTGCCTCTTTTCACCTCCTTAGTTTTATCATTGTTGCTTAGCTCAATTTTGAGCTAATGCGATTATAATTATGTCTGAAAACTACCTCAGGTAAAGTAAATGGCCCTAACAAAAAAAATAATTTAGAATCGTATTCTTCGTTTATAAGACACAAGGTATTTTACAAACATACATACATACACACATAAGCGTAAAAGCACTACTCTTCACTTTTTGATCGGATGTTAAAAATGTTTATATTCTAAAATAACGTTAAATTAATAATGTCACATTAAACATATTTTGAAAAACCTACTTTCTAATTGGCACACAATATTTGTATTTTGAACCTAGGCGGAATCCGCACACTGTAATGAGTTGCGCTTAAAATACTTTTTATACAAAATCCATGGAGAACCGAGACCGTAATTTTTTTACCTTAACAATAATGGACTGAAATTGGTTTTCGATTTACAGATTTTCAATTTGATCCTAGCTCATAAAAAGCTACTTAAAAGCGGCAAAGGATCCATAAATTACAAAGTTATCAGCACTTCAGGTTTTGGTTAAAGACTATAAAACCTTTGTACTCAACAGATTAGTCTGATTACTTTTATATTGTCCTCTGAAACATTATAAATGTGAAAGTGTGTTTGTTTGTTCTTCTTTCACATCGTGACGGAGCAACGAATCGACGTATTTTTGCAGAGAGGTGGTATATGAAGCATTAATGATAATACTACTTTACAGATGCTAAAAGGATATTTACACTACAGAAACGCTGTATAAGAATCATAGAAGGTCTTAATTCTGACATGGAATCTTGCCGAAATTCATTTATGATCTTACAGATTAACACTATAACGGCACTTTACATAATTGAGCTTTGTAAGCTAATCCGGAGATATCCAAATAAATTTCCTATTCGACCACCAGGCTACAGTGACCGTTTAAATGAGCGTTATGAAAATAATCTCAAGTCACATAATACTAGAACAGCAACGTATGGTAAAGCAACAAAAATGGCTGCAATAAAAATATATAACTCACTGCCTGATAAAATAAAAATTCTTAATGATAATAATTTTTACTGCGAATTGAAAAGGTATTTGTTAAGGATCTCCCCATATGGCCTCAAGGAATTTTATGACTATAAGCTATAAATACTGTATGACTATTAAATTATTATAATATACTTAGCATTAAAGTAGTGTTGGAATTAGAGTTGACATTTCTTATAATTTTTGTAAATATGGCTAAAATTGTAATGTATTGTTTTATTAATTCTTATTATTTAGATCTTTTAGAAATAGCATGAAATAGTATAATTGTTGCTACACCCTGTGGGTAGAATTACATTGAGACTTACCTTGTATTCATTACCATCTATACAATAACATGTAATTCATTGCAAGTAATAAATTGAATTGAATAAATTGAATTGAATATTCACTGGGATACAAATTAATTCCCCTAGAAACCATCTTTTTGGTAATTGAACACTAGCTATGTGAGCGCTGCTCGTTGTTTATATTTTGGTAGCAATGACACAGATCCATATTTTGTTTATGTCACACAATGATGAAAAAAACCCAGTCACATAATGTAAAGGAGGCCTCTGGTCAGCAGTGGGACACTTAAGAGGCTACAGATCGTTCACGATAAGAAGTGCTAACGTAATAACGTAATAACAAGGTATATGTCTGTGTCAAAAACTAAGACGTAAGGTTGAAGTTTGTTGCTCGGTTTTGCATTAAATAAGGTTTTTATCAATTTAATATATATCTTTTGTCACTCAAATTTCGGATATCAAGGTCACAAAAGCATATTTTCAAGGGGTTTTGTGCAATTTATTTTTATTGTGACTATAAATTTTACGATTTCTGTTTGGTAATTTTTATTAAGTATCTATTTTTAGCTGTGCATTGTAGTTTTTGAGGCCCTGACTCTGTTCAATAACCTTGAATTTGACGTCAAAAATTCTTATTTTAGGCTTATTGTGATTGTTTCCCGCCTTAAGGGTCCGTATAAGAATAGATGCACAACTTCAAATGAGCAGAAGTTAAAATAATATAGACAGTAGAACTATAGGGCTGAGAGATTCATCATAGAAAAAACGCAAAATCTTTAAGGGTGTGCTGACCAAAATAAGCTAAATCGGCAGTCATGGTTCAGCTGATTTAATGAATAATATTTCATAAATAAAAATAAGAAAAACATATTTTATTTAAAATGTATGTACAATTTATGCAAAGCAAAAATTTAAAATAATTTACATTTCATAAAACAAAACTATTTAAACTTAGCCCAAAATGTAATAAAGGCGTATTGGCGTTTGAGACATTTTAACAACTTAACTGTGAAATTTTATCTCAAACATAATTTCAAACAATCACCAAAGTACAAACTATAATTTACATTTTAGAAATATTGCCTGGAAATTTAAATACGATTTATTGCGTTACATTTTTAGTATGGCCGGGCAGTATTAACCACGATAAACGCGACCACGAGAGTACAGAGCGAGGTGTCTAATCTTCGTACGCTCGGAGCAGCCTTAAGTTCGCTCGATAGAAAAAAAAATCTATTAAATTGAGTATTTCGAGTGTTTAAGGGCCTTCCTTAAACCATACAGGTACAGTCTTGAAATTTGTATTAGAAATGAGTTAAGAAATGACATCGTGAGTTCGTCTTAGAATATTAATAAAAACGCAGATTTTTGTGGGCGCATGTTTCTTGGTGGTCGTCACAACCATGGCTGAGAGCGCGCTATTTTAAACTAAAAGGAAAAGTCGCGCGTCGTGTCGTGTAGCCTTAAGGTACGTTTTGAATGCAACGCGATTTGCGGTCGTGGCTCCGGGACATTTTAACAATGTTATCTTGACATTATACCCCGCAGCTGCGAAATATGAGATTATCGCCAGCCGCGACCTACGTGGCATACAAAGTCTATATTATTATTAGGTTAAAAATTCGACAGGCATACGTTATATATAGTAATAGGATATTCAGATTGATTGTGTGATTCTTGATAGAACATTTTAACAATAGGAAAACATTGAAACTTCTTGTACAGTGGAGCCCGCATCAAGCTATACACTTTGAGTATAAGTTGACCTCTCATTGTACGGGAAGCCTATACGATGAGAGGTCAGCTTATACTGAAAGTGTTTAGCTTGATGTGGGCTCCACTGTACCTACGTTGTTTCACTAATATAATGGTTATTTTTGTAAGAACGGTCACGCTACCTTAAATCGATAAAACCGGTAGTGTGACCATTCTGTCAAAAATATATTACTCGAACAACGTAATTACTGTCACTAAAATCAGACAAAATAAAAATAATACAAAAATTCCCAAAATACATGGATTTTGAATTCAGTTTTAAAATCAAGTTGTCCGTCTGTCCGTCTGTCCGTCCGTCCGTCCGCCCGTCCATCTGTCTGTCTGTCAAGACCCTTTATCTCGGGAACATGTGGAGGTATCGAAATGAAATTAAAATCATATACTCAAGTCTACAGAACCCTGAAGCTGTAAAAAAATCAAACTTCTAACTTAGTATGCATCACCAAAGATGTGATTTAATTTTCGTGAGGGATAATTGTAGTGAAAATAAATTACATGTTTTTATAATAAGAAAAAAAACCATGAAAATATTTTTGTTTGGGAAACCCTGCTTTTTAACATCTTGAACAATTAATATGACTGCCTCACTCTTATTTAATTGAGCAAATTAACTTTAGACACGAAGAAACACAAAGAAACGCAGGTTGTCGAGCTACCCTACGAATAATCTGCAGCTCTTATGATAAAAAACTCCTTAACATAGACATAACACAAGTAAAACCAAATTTAAGAATAATTTGTGTAACAAAAAAAACATAAGATCAAACAAATAGGCATTCGGTGTGCGTATTTACGATGGTGTGTGAGATTGTACGTGTGTGATTATGTGTATGGATACGCTTAGTTTTATTTTAAATCCAAGTTTACCATTTACAAATTGCTTTCTAAACAAAATTACTTTTTAGTATTTGGTTAAGAATGTCACCATTACTTGACTGATGACGGTTCACTTAGGACAGAAATATTTTTTTATTGACATAAATATATTTCAATTTATTTTGTATTTATACCATATCATACTATTCAAAAAATACATTTGAGGAAACCCTTCCTCAAAATCCTTCCTCGGAAGAAGTAAAAATTAACCTAATCGTTTACATTTGAATACGTGTCAACGTGTAGTTTAATTCTGTGTCATTTTCATGAAAAAATTAAATAAACATAGAATTAGAGTATTGTCTATGTCTTGTAAGTATGAACGTTAAACTCTGTAAATTTGAACGTGACGGTATGAAAAATGAAGATGTGTATAGGAGGTGCACGAGGAAGAGTCGTAGAGTACGCGCCACCAATGAAGTCCTGCTGAAGCTGTCAAAAATCAGCTGCTCCCGGTTTTATTTATATTTATTAGTTTAAATCCCTCTAATTTATATACAATTATATCAATAGTTTTATTGTAAAAGAGTGGACTTAGTGTAAAACTCATAGTTATTGGTGAAAATATTTTGTTGACCGAAAAATTCCAACGGTCTTTTATGTGCAAATGTGAACAAAGGATTCTAAGGCGAGTATCGATTTTTTATGCTTTTGTGTCCCTATGTAGGTCGGTTACAATACTTGTAGATACTACTAAGCTTTACAAGCAAATACTTAATTCTCGTAGATGTATATTTCCAAGGAAAATTAAAAAATAAATGATATGTCGGTAATTTTTATTACCAGTGATAAGTAAATCACCTGTAAAGTAATTAAATACCTACCTTTACTGTCTACTGGCAAATCTATCACTAAATATATTATATAATTTACTTATAGCACTGTGTAATCTATTCTTGAATTGTTTCTTGTTTTCATGCTAATTTTTCGCCATAATCTTCTGTTTTTCTTTCTCTCACTGTAAATTTCTTGCCCACAATCTTCTTTTGTTTTCTTACAATAATTTATCAACTTTTATTGAATTTTATTTGTTCAAAATTAATTACTCAGTGCTTAACTACTATTACTATTGAAAATTATATTAGAATTAGGAGATTATTTGCCATTGCATTTATTATTTAGAGACAGTAGGTATATATACTTCACATTCACAATTCCCTACATATCCTCACTCTGTGAGGAACGTCCAGTATCACACACAAGTATTAGTTTAGCTCGCTGTGCTTGACGAACTGTGGAAGCAACAGTAGAACGCTTGACTAAACTACTTGTTTCACATCACATACAAAACTCAAGCATCCAACTTACACTTTGCAAGCATAACACACGTCTGGACATGGTATTCCCATACTTCTTGGCTTTGTTTGTGGAAATACTACTGTTTTCCCCGTGTGTTTCAGGTCAATCCAGTAAAATGATGACGGGAGCAAATTGAATAAGGTCCAAACTCAAGAGTTAGAAATCAAGTTGGCGACCACCCTTGAGGACCTCATGATTGCAAGAAATGAGCTTTTTCAACAAGATTTAACCTTCGGAGAAATGTTAAAAATTGCTGAATCAATGGGTGAAATGATCGACAGCAATGACAAAAAACTACAGTTACTTGTAGAAGCAACGCTGCCTTCAAAGGAACCCAGCTGCATACACAGTGGCTGCCTGCTGTGTGGGCCACCTGCAACTCCAGCTTGTCCGGTCAGTCAGACTAAACAGACCCCTCAGGATCTACATACCTCAATAAGCTCCTCACTATCTCAGAACCACCAGCCGGTCTTGGTTCCACCAACATCCTTGGGTGACCAAACAACACCAAGTTTTCCTGCTGTTCCTGGACAACAGCTTGTCATCACATCCCCGCGACCTAGGCATACCTCTGTCACTAGACTGTCAGTGTCGCCTGATTCTCCTGAAGTGCCTGACTCTCGGTGTCTTCACCTGATGCTACCGGCACCTCCCAGGACGCCAGCTTCTACATCTGAGCCCAAAAGTCAGGCCGCCCGTCGGCGACGACGGCGCCGTTCTGCACGCCTCCGTCGGCAGTCGAAACAAGACGCGGAGTCCTCATCCACTCCTGCAGCCGAGCTCTCGTCAGACCATTCAGTTACGTCTGATGCACCACCAATGCTGAACTCTTTCCCTCATCCACTCCTGCAGCAGAGCCCTTGTCAGCACCTTCATCTACGTCTGACGCGTCAAAAATGCCGAACTCTTCTCCTCGGCCCCCTACGCAACTTTCAGGCGATGCGCATGAGTCCTCGGAGTCCAAGGAACATCACATCATTGTTTGTTCTGATAGAATTGGCAAGAACTTAGGACTTTTGTTAGGCAACAATATGATGCATAATGTCATTAATATTTGCATGCCAGGTGCATCATTCATTCAAATTTTGGAACATATGATGAAAATGAAATTCAACAGCAATGTAAATACTACAATTATTCTAATAATAGGAGATAGTATTGATATAACACAAAGTAACCAATTAAAATACTTTGAATTTATGTTAAAACTTAGTGTTCATAAAATCATACTCTGTGAATTCCCTTACTCAGAATCACTAACGGGGTCACAAAAAAATAATTTATATAATTTAAATATTTGCATGCACAAATTTTCAGTTAGTCACAGTGACAAAATAGAATATTTTGACACGAATTCTTTATTCTTTATTGCACAAAAAAAAAACTTAAATAACAATATACATGAACAACAGTTTGCACAAGGTCGAGCTTATTTCTAAAGAAATTTCTTCCAGCCAACCTTTAATGTGGTGAAAAAGTAGTGAGAATGGTGAGCAAATAAATGTGCACAACTTAAAATACAGAAAACTAAATAGAAAAAAGAAATTTTAGTTATAGATACATACTTATGTGTAGCAATAATACATACAAATATACATATATTTTTACACATATAGTTATATACATTAAATAAACAGTACGTATAAATACTCAAAATGAACATACTTAGAATAAACTATCACATTTAAAACAAAAGACACTAAATAAACATACAAATATAACAGCAAACAAAATGAATAAGTTTAAATGGGTAGTCAGACAAAAAAAATATATATATATCTTGGGGAGAAAATGCTGTTTAAGCTTTCTCTTAAAAGACGATACAGATGGGCTATCTCTAATACTATTAGGCAGATTGTTCCACAATCGAGCTGCTTGAACTGTGAAGGATTTGGAGTAGAAATCCGTATTACAGGAAGGTACATGTAGGGTCCTGGTGTTGCAAGTTCTCTGAGGTCTAGTGCGGGAAGGTAAAAGCGAAATTCGTACATTCGAGATTTTGTTTTGACAAACGGTACTCTATACCTTCCAAGTTATTTTAAAAAACAATTGGGCACTAAGTTAGCTCGCATTTTACCACGTAATGAATCTGTTAAAATGTGTGTAACAGGATTTTTTTCAATACCAGTCATAATTGATGGTATTTTTAATAATAATTCTTTTCATAGTTTTGTCCCTATTGACAAAGTTAGTACAAGTACTAACAAAATTGTACCAAATCCTTTTTAGATTTAACGACAACGGGAAAGCCTTCTTTATATAAACTAGTACATCAAAACATACAAGGCGGCTTCCTCGGCAAAATACTTTCAATAGAGTTGTTCCTAGAGGAATCAAAAACAGATATTTTGTGTTTAACTGAGCACCATTTACCGGAACATAATATGCAATTTAATGTTAATAATTTTAGTGTCCTTAGCTGCTATAACAGATTAACTGTAGAAAAAGGTGGTTCTATGATTCTAGTCAAGAATAATATAAAGTCAAAAGAAAGAAAAGACATTGTAAAACTTTCCGTTGAACACGAAGTAGAATTCGCTTGTATAGAAATGAGTTTTAATTGGAACAAAACATTTCATTCCTATAATAAAACTAATCAATTAAATATGTTTATGTACATCCATAGTAATAAACCTAAAAATTTGTCTGTCATTTTTTAAATTAGCGTCTTAAAAATTCATAGATATTAAAATCTATGTTTTGTGAAGGCAGCGCGGCGAGATAATACATAAATGAGTAGGACGTTTCTGTAATAGTATGACGATGAAGTTAACTAGAACCGTTTTTTTAACCTGGTACAGCGAAATAATAATGTTAAAGTTTAGTGAATTTAATTATTTTCTTAGTAACAAACTCAAGTAAATTTTAATAAAATTCAATGACCTTACTTAAGCTGAAACATTTAATAGCTGAGCTCAAACTTAAGAGATCTCCTGAAAAAGCATATCGACAAGAGTCATCGAGATAATGCGTTTTATGAACAGACCTAAAGGTAGGTTTACACTTTGGCATATTAGTAGTCTACCTCTACTGTACGACAATATTTACTGCACGCGTGTAGTAATCGCTTCGAATCTTAGGTATATTTTACTCGCTTTATAGATCCACTAAGTCATGAACGCATAAAAACTTCAAAGGATCGTGCGTGATCATCATTTTTTTTATTTATCAAACCTGCTGATTCTGCGGAGTCATTAGGCTGAGCGAGGTAAGAGCATTTTTGTTAGACACCGTAGCTTTATCTCGCTCATATGCTGATTTATAAAGGACAACGCTTACAGAGGATAATATTTGAAAATTCATGTCTTCGGCTGTTTTCGCTTAAGGTTTGGTTCGTTTCAGTTGACTGCAACTTACGTGCGGATTTGTTTTGAAATTAAGTAAGTTTGGTTTCGTTTCTAAGCAAATCCACACAAAGTACACAGAGCAATTGGCGTCGCATTCTATTAATCCACATGTACATATCTATAACTACCCGGTCATAAAGTTTATTATTATAGTGCGACTGTTTACATAAAGTTATTAACAGTACAATTTGTTCCCCGTACTCAACTTCCTACACTCTCCGTGTAAACCCGCCTTAAAAGTTGAAGATTAGTTTTATCTAGAAACTTAAATTAAGTTGTGGTTTCACTTTCATTACTACCGACCACTTACTTAAGCAGCACTGCGAGTTAAATTAATGTTGAGTTTATTTAATAGCTGGAATTAAAATTTTCTTATTTAAAAGAAAATAACGAAGACTTAATGAATAAATTTCTCTATGAAGTTACTCGCTATATTTTAACACGCATATAGAGGAAAAAATTATTTAAATTTTATTTTTGGCAGTGCGGTGCAGTGCACACGTTGCATATACATACATACATATTTATACACTCACGCTTGTCCCCCAGAAATGTAGACAGAGACTACAGATTTTCATCTGCTGCAATCTGGAGACACCCTTTTTCGCTTGTTCCAAGTTGTACCATAAATTATACTAAAAATGATCAAAGCACCTGGAAGGAAAAGCTGGAGAAGACGAAAGAAGATATGGAAGAATTACAACAGATTCGAATATGATTTACAAGTTAAATCGTTTCACAAAATACAAAATTGCATACATACTTATATATTTGGAAAATAATAAGAAAAACATTCTTTAATAACAAATTTACAGAGTTTAGTACAAAAAAATTATATCAGTTCTTCTCGCCGTAGGTTTTAAAAAATTATATTATTATTATAATATTACCGTGCAATATGTTTAACTAAAGTATTAAATTACAGAAAATAAGTTTAGATAGTTTATTGTACAAACATTAAAACGATGGGCAATTGTAGATTTTAAAACCACGCAGTATTGATGGTCACTTGATTTCTACGGGATTTATGTATCCGTAGGTTGATTTGATACCTTGGTGTAGGTATTAAGATAAAAACGCTGCCTTGGGTTAGGTTGCAATTTATTTTGGAGCTACGTTTTTTCGGGATAGCGACGATCTTCATCAAAACCCTAAAGCAAGGCATAAAATAAACTACAATTTTTGGCCGCGGTCATCGCCCGAGATCCTAGAAAGTCGACCTCGGTGGTTCAAGGCATCAAATTGGCGGTTCCAGCCACCGGAACATTGCCGGCGAAATTGAAGGTCCCTTACATTTAAGGCTGAGGGTGCTTTGACATATTTGTTTTTCTCGAGTATTCTTGTTTCGTTTTTACAAGACTCTTAGCATGTATGTACTTGTATGTTTTCTTATGCTACATATGCTCACGCTTGTATCAGATAAGCAGAGACAGAGACAGGTTTTCATCTGCTAAGATCCTGACACACCGCTTTCACCTCTTCCATATACATTAATCTAGTTACAACAACTCTTCTATTTCGGGTGCTTTAAAACTGGCCCTTCTCCAGTATGTCACCAATTTAGTTGACATGCGTCCGTTTATGGCATCCTGGTAGAGTTTTATCTTCCATTTTTACTTAATTTGTTCCGTGTTTCCACCATAATTATATTTCATCACTCTTCTTTTATAAATGATGTATATTCATATCATATTTATCAGTACAACATAATAACAATAATAATAATACAATTTTAAATGGAACAAGATAAAGCTTTGCAATACTATTTAATATTATTTAATACTATTTAGTATTTTCTGCCAGATAAACTTTGGCAGTAAGGGAATCGTTAAGGGTAGTGTCATCATGTCAAAATTGTATTACATAAATAATCAGTAAATTATACAAAATTCTAAACAAATAAAATAAGTAAGACATAACGTCGTTAAATGATAAAAGTTACAGTGCTTAAAAGTTAACTTACATAAATATCTGTAATTATGAACCGTTCTGTAAATTAAGAAAGTAATATTTTACTTTACTCTTGAAGACTGATACAGACGGATTTTTACATGTAAAATATGTATGTATGTCTTGGACTAAGGAACACTGTACCAAAGTTTAAAAATCCAAACGGTTGTCTAACAAAATCGCTCAGACAGAGCAATTGTTCGAGGCCTGTGGGGCGAGACGCGGGAGGCAAGCCACCGAGCTACATACAATTTTCAAACAAGCAGTAGGCCTACCAAGAGATTTGGTCACGATACACGTTACCGTCTGTATAAAATATTTTGTATGAGAAATTCTGGTTCTTCTCGTAAGCCGCTAGGGGCGCTGCACAATTTCTCATATAAATATTTTACGCAATGGTTAACGTGTAACGTGAGCAAAACTCATGGTAGGCCTACTGCTTGTTTGGAAATTGTATGTAGCTCGGTGGCTTACCTCCCACGTCTCGCCCCGCAGGCCTCGCACAATTGCTATATCTTTAACGCTTCGTTGGACAACTGTATAGTATTTAAACTGTGCCCTTGTATTAACAACTGAAACCCATAGTCCAAAAGATATAAACATAAATATTTGATTACTTGTCATATCTACTCGCTTTTCGAACACACACGATGGTTACTGATGTGTTTTTCACACTTTTTGTACTAAATTTTGTGTACACGAACCGATTGTTTCAGTGAAATGCTACAAATAATTTGGCCAAGTGCCAGTTGAATTCACGTAAAAAGGGTTTCGTATAAACACAAAATACGGGTACGGAACCCTTTAACATGTTAATTAACACAATACGTATGGATATCGTAGCAACAAACTTACTCGTAACGTTTAAAGCACTCGCTTATCGCTCGTGTTTCAAATCGTCCTCGTAAATTATTGCCTCCTTACCGCACTTATAGCATAATACTTGTACGAGCAACGATTTGAAACACGAGCGATAAGCGAGTGTTTTAAACGTTACGAGTAAGTTATTGCCCTTACGCACGAGGATCATACTACGTTTTTCAATGCATAGTGTAAGTAAATAAATTAAATGTAATTAAGTAAACAAAGAAACAATCATTACAACCTCCAAATGAACTTTAGGCGGGCATTCTTTTTCATTTTCTTGACGGAAATAAGCTGCTTTTAGTTTCATGCGTTAGGCTGCTTTCATTACCTTGATACTGTCCTGTTGTAGGTTGCCCGACTTCGTCTCGGGCTAACATTGCATTCGTCTACTCGTTTGTAAAAACCAACATACCGCACTAATATTTTTAACGTAACTTGTTACAGCTCTATTTTTAAGACGGTATTATATATATATATTTTAAATTGGTCAGATTGTTCTTTTACTCGTAATCTAAAGTAAAATAATAAAAATCAGGTTTACGTACTCACCAGAAGCCGATCGTTTGTCAGTGCCACCATTTTAGCGGCTTATTTTGTGTCGCCTTTTTGTTGCTACGATATCCATACTTATTGTGTTAATTAACATGTTAAAGGGTTCCGTACCCGTGTTTTGTGTTTATACGGAACCCTTTTTACGTGAATTCAACTGGCACTTGGCCAAATTATTTGTAGCATTTCACTGAAACAATCGGTTCCTGTACACAAAATTTAATACTATTGTACAAAAAGTGTGAAAAACACATCAGTAGCCATCGTGTGTGTTCGACAAGCGAGTAGATATGACTTCTTCTTCTTCCTGTACCATGCCCTAACAGTCGTCGGCTACCATCTCTCTAAACTTCGTCCGATCTTTAGTGAGCTTGCAGATCTCTGCTGCTTCCTTAATATTAGTCCAGGCTTTTAGGTTGTCAATCCACTTAGTCCTTCCTCTGCCTCTTCCCCGTTTCCCCTCTATTTTTCCTTCTATAATGGTTTTTACTACATTGTATTTAATGTGTCTATAAACATGTCCCAGATATGCTAGTTTCCTTCTTTTGATTGTAGTGAGTAGCTCTCGTTTCCTGTTCATTCTCCTAAGAACATCTTTGTTGGTCACTCGGTCCCTCCAGGATATTTGAAGCATTCCTCTAAACAACCACATTTCGAAAGCTTCTAGTTTAACTTGGGTGACTTTATTTAGTGTCCAGCCTTCTGTGCCGTACATTAGAACCGAGAGCACGTAACATTTTATCAATCTCCACCTAAGGTTCAGTTTTATGTCTTTGTTTGTGTATAGGGATTTCATTTTCATAAATGTACTTCTCGCTATTTCAATTCTAACACGGATTTCTTTGTTTGGGTCCCACTTTTCGTTGAGCCAGCAACCAAGGTATCTGTACTGGGGTACGCGTTCAATCTGTCTCTCTTCTATCATTAGTTCTTCAGTTACTACTTCGTTTTTGCTCACAACCATGAATTTTGTCTTTGAGATGTTCATTTTAAGACCATATTGTACTACCTTGGTATTCAAGCGTTCTAGTAGTTCTCTGAGATCATCCAGTGAATGGGCAAAAATAGCAGTGTCATCTGCGTATCGCAAGTTATTAATCAGTATTCCATTGATTTTAACACCAATGTCTATATTCTCAAATGCTTCTTGGAATATAAATTCCGAATACAAGTTAAAGAGTTGAGGAGACAAGATACAACCTTGCCTAACTCCTTTCTCAATAGAGATGTCCCTAGATTTTAAGTTTTTAATTTTGATGTGAGCGGTTTGATTCGAGTACAAGGATTTGAGAAGTCTCTTGTCCTTGGCATCATTATCGGTTCGGTTCAAGCATTCCATTAGTGTATCGTGGTTAACGTTGTCGAATGCTTTCTCTAAATCAATAAAGCAGATATATACGCCTTTTTGATATTCTAGACAGTTCTGCACCAAAACTTGTATTGCTACCAGTGCTTCCCTTGTTCCTAATCCATTTCTGAAACCAAACTGTGTCGGTCCTATATTTGATTCTATTTTATTGCAAATTCTAAAGTGAAGTATTTTTAGGAAAATTTTTAGTAAATGACTCATGTGACTTATCAATCATCATCATTTATTTATTTGTAAATATAGGTAACAATCATTACATTGATGGTGTTGGTGCTTAATACAAAAACGCTATGTTTGGCCCGTGGGGGGGCGTACAAATTCTTGAAATAACATTAGCATTTAAAAAAAAACAGAAACAATATTTAGATCATGCGGAAAGTCAAATATTAATTAATAGGCTTAAGCACTAATAAATTATGTAGTTAATTACATTAAGATCATAAACGATATATTATATATAAAAAACATGTCATATTTAACACAGTTAAAATATAAAAAACAAAGTCAAAAATTTCTGTTATTAGCATTTTAGGGAAACATCTTCAAGGAACTATTTTATGGTATAGTACGTTTTTTCTAGTAGAAATGATAAAAGTTTCTGTTTAAACAACCCCAAATTCAAATCTTTGATAGTATTTGGGATTTTATTGAAAATCTTTGGTGCCATACAAAATATACTGTTCCGCATCAATGTTGTTTTTCCTTTTCACAATTTTAGTTTATGTCTGTGTTGATTTCTGACAGAGCTAGCATGGTAAGTTTTGGAGACCTTAAAAAACAAGTTTGAGTTTGTTTTGACAAAAATAGCTACTTCGTAGATGTAAAGGGAAGGAAATGTTAAAATCCTTAGGGGTTTAAAATGGGGTTTACAACTATCTTGAGGTTTTAGTCCGCAGATCGACCGAATGCACCTTTTTTGAGCTTTAAACACACTTTCCTTATTTGTAGAGTTACCCCAAAAAATTATGCCCTATCCTAATGAAGAAGCTACGAGTCCATAATATGCAGATAGCACCGCTTCACGGTTGACAATTGGTGATACTTTAAAAAGAAGATAGGCTGATTTATGTAGTCTATTACAAATGTCTTTTGTCTGGTCTTTCCATTTCAATTTGCTATCTATCAGTAAGCCAAGAAATTTTGTTACTTCTATATTTTCAATTTGTTTACCATTATGATTAACATTAATGTCTCTTATTCTATTAACACGTTGATAAAAATTCATAAATTTAGTTTTATCAAGGTTTACGATAAGATAATTATTATTAAGCCATTGAATTATGTCATTTAAAGTATTATTAATTGTCAGTTCATAATCGTCACAATTGTCACATTTAATAGTCACAGTGCTGTCGTCTACAAAAAGTACCATGGGATAGTGAATATTTTTTGGCAAGTCATTAATATAAGTCAAAAAAAGTAGTGGTCCCAGCACACTACCTTGGGGCACCCCATGAGAAATTGTTCGTTCGTCAGACAAGTGCTTTGTTTCTTTTCTCGTTTTTGGGTTAATTTTACTGATTTCAGTCCTTTGAGAGCGATTACCGAGATAAGATTTAATAAGTTTAAGTATGTTTCCTCTAATTCCATACGACTCGAGTTTTTTGGGCAAAATTTCATGATTCACGAAGTCGAAAGCTTTTGTCATATCCATGAATAGTGAACAACTGGGAGAACTCTCATCAGTGCATGGCATTACTGAAGATAATAAGTCGTAGACGGCCATGTTAATGGTTTTGCATCTCCGGAATCCCTTCTGTTCATTAACGAGGATATTGAACTTCGCTAAATAGGATGCTAGTACTTCGTAAATAACTTTTTCGAATATTTTTGAAAAAATCGGGAGTTTGGCTATTGGCCGATAGAATTTCATGTCAAATTTATCTTGTTTTTTAAACAGAGGTTTAATAATAACTGGCTTTAGTTTTTCAGGAAAGATGCCATTTGTGATACACATATTTATTATATGACAAAGATGAGGTACTATGACTGCACAGACATGTTTAATTACCTTTGTATGTACTTCGTCATAGCCAACACTGTTTTTTATTTTCAGATTTATTATAATTTTATGTAGATCTAATGATGATGTCGGGCTCATATACATAGAATGTAGAGTCCCATTATTTATAGTAGTTGCTGATGTGGGAGCGACATTCTGAACTGCGTTGCTTATATTTCATCAATGAAAAAATTATTTCATATGGGTTAGTAATTGACTTGTTTTCTATTTTTATTTCGGCGATAGGTTCCTGTGGTAATTTGTTTTTCGTTTTTTTTATTATATTCCAGCTTGCTTTTGCTTTATTGTCAGATGATTTTATGTGATAGTTGTTTTGTGCCATCTGAGTAAGTTTAATGATTTTTTGTAACTTTACAGAGTAAGATTTAAGTTTCGTTTTATTTTCTAATGTTGAATTTTTTCTATATATCCACAGTAATTCCCTTTTTTTACGACTACATTTCCTAACACCATTGGATACCCATTTTGGTTTAACAATAGTCTTGATTTTTTTGTTTATTAGAGGAAAACGTAGGTTGTAAAAAGTAAGGAAAATATCAAGAAATTGATTATATGCTTCATTGCAGTATTTCGTGTCATATACTTCGCTGAATGATAAGTTTTCAAGGCAATTTGTAAATTTATTAAGATTTTCCTTACTGTATTATTATTATATCCTTTATTGTACACACACACAGAAACTTAAACTAAGATAACAAAAAAAGTAAAAAATATGCACAAAGGCGAGCTTACCTCTTCAAGAGGTTTCTTCCAGCCAACCAGTACTGTTGTGAAAGAATACACTAAATAGGTTGGCAGCAAGCATACAGAAGGATTATAACAACTTATTCTATACAAATAAAATAATAAAAATATAAATTATAGATATAAATATAATGGATACAAATGAATCAATACAAATATAATATTAATATATACTTAAATAATTTAAAATATATACTTAAATATTACTCATACGAGAGGAAGTGCTCTTTTAATTTACGTTTAAATGAAGATATTGACGGACTATCTCTCAGAATCTTAGGTAGTGTGTTCCACATTCGAGCTGCTCGCACTGTAAATGAATTAGAGTAAAATTTTGTATTACATTGAGGCACTTGCAAGGTCCTGAGGTCACACGATCTTTGAAGCCTGTCACGAGGGGGAAGAAAACCGAAACGTTCGCGAAGATACGGAGGGGCAAAGGGGTTGTGTAAAATATTAAACAAGACGCTAAGCATGTGCATATTTCTGCGAGAGCGAATTGATAGCCACTTTAGTTTGCGTCTGTACTCTGTAACATGATCATACTTGCGTAGACCAAAGACAAAACGTATGGCAAGATTCTGGAGACGCTCAAGCTTGTTGACAAGTTCCTCAGTGGCATCCATGAAGCACACGTCAGCGTAATCTAATAGTGGCAATAACAAAGTTTGTGCAAGCATGACTTTCGTTTTAACAGGCAAGAAATTTTGGAGTTTTTTAAGCGAATGGAACGAGAAGTGCATGCGTCTACTAATTTCATTGATGTGCGCTTGCCATGATAAATTGCCATCCATGAAGACGCCAAGGTTTTTTACCTTGTCAGCAAAGGGGATTATTTCACCATTATACGACACACATGGTAAAGTTCCGAAGGTGATGGTATCTCTCAAACGCTTACTACCAATGATGATAACCTGAGATTTTTTCGGGTTGACAAGAAGACCGTAGTCTTGCGCCCACCTCAAAATTGAAGTCAGATCATCATTAATGGCATTAATAGCTGCCGAATCATTTTCCAAGTTTATACCATCACCAACATCATTTTCAGCTCTAACTGCATCGAAATGACGATAGATTTGCAGATCATCAGCATATAAATGATAATTAGAGACTACAGTGCGGGTTATCTCATTGATGAAAACTGAAAAGAGAAGGGGAGAAAGAACACCTCCCTGAGGAACACCAGCACTTAAATCAATCCAATCTGATGAAGATTCATCACTGAAGACACATTGCTGACGTCCACGAAGGTAGGAGCTAAACCAATGGATAACGGTTGAAGACACATTAATACAACGAAGGATACCAAGCAAAATATCAAAATCAACGGAATTAAATGCACTGCTGAAGTCAAGTAGTGTAACCACGGTAAGCTGTTTGTTATCCATTGCTAGCCTGATGTCATCAGTGACTTTCAACAGTGCAGTGACAGTGCTATGAAAAGGACGAAAGCCGGACTGAAGCGGACTAAGAAGATTGTTTTTGAGAAGATACGAGTAGAGTTGCTTATGTACGGCATTTTCAAGAATTTTGGATAAAATGGGGAGAATTGAAATTGGGCGAAAGTCAGAGTAAGAAGTGGGATTCGGTTTCTTAGGCAGGGGTATGACGTTAGCTTTTTTCCAAGCCGTTGGGAAGACGTTGCTGGCTAAAGAGAAATTACAAATGTGTGTGATAATAGGAACAACATCATCCACAATAGGTAATATCATGTCACGACTGAGGCCATCACTACCCACTGCCTTAGTTGTAAAAGATAAAATACTTTTCCTAACATCAAACTCTGTAACATCACAGAAAACAAATGGATCACAGGATGGTAGAACTTTTTGAGATAAATCGAAGAGAGAAGAAGTTTTAACTGAACTATCAAGATTAACAGGAGGAGTAGAGAAATGACTATTTAAGTCGTTGAGATCTTTGGTATTATCCATAGGGGCTGGAGACTTACCCACACCTAACGTTCTTAGAAACTTCCATACTTGAGGAGGGGAAAGGTCTTCAACTGCTGAATGGATATGACGACGTTTCGCATCTCTACACAATCTATTGCATCGATTGCGTAATCTCTTCTCTCCATTGTCCAAGAATTTACTACACAAGTTTTTTTTACTGGGATTTTGAGTAATTGTGCTGTGTGGTCAGAAAGACCGTATTCGACTACACTGCCCTTACATCCTCTTTTAACGTTATGGGCAAAATTGTCTAAGCAGGTCTTGCTCGCTAGCCTTGTGGGTTCTTTTAATTCTAAGGTTAGATTATAACTGTGTAAAAGATCTTGATATTGTTTCGTTATATTATTACAATTAAGTGTATTGATGTTAAAGTCTCCTCCTAGTATAATTTTCTTATCAGTAAGTCTAGATAATTTTTATAGAACTAATTCCAATGTTTCAAAAAACATTGCAAAATATTTCTTTGCGTTTTTTTCCTTTGGTACTCTATAAATACAAACAACAATCGTATCAAGATTAGTCAGTTCTACTGCACAGCATTCGATTACACCCTTAATAGAATATTTCGCTATTTCTATGATTTCTTTATAATGTTGTCCAATTCTTACTAAGATACAAGCCCCTCCTCTTCTTTGGTCAAATGTCGATGTTCTCCACATGTTTTGGCGTTTAGTTTTTTTCGGTAAAGGAAGGAAAGTGGATTGATTGAAAGTAGATATGACAAGTAATGAAATATTTATGTTAATATCTTTTGGACAATGGGTTTCAGTTGTTAATACAAAGGCACAGTTTAAATACTATACAGTTGTCCAACGAAGCGTTCAGATAGAGCAATTGTGCGAGGCCTGCGGGGCGAGACGCGGGAGCTAAGCCACCGAGCTACATACAATTTTAAAACAGGCAGTAGGCCTACCATGAGTTTTGGTCACGGTACACGTTAACGACTGCGTAAAATATTTATTTTATATAAGAAATTGTGCAGCGCCCCTAGTGGCTTACGAGAGGAACCAGAATTTCTCAGACAAAATATTGAGTAAATAAATTAAATGTAATTAAGTAAACAAAGAAACAATCATTACAACCTCCAAATGAACTCTAGGCGGGCATTATTTTTCTTTTTCTTTGCACGCAAGTTGCCGACTTGACGGAATTAAGCTGCTTTTAGTTTGATGCGTTCGAGGGCTGCTTTCAGTCATACATAACATGAATTCGATTCCACCACCTTATTCTACATAATAATGTAAACAACAATGGCTGTCTGATATTATCTATTCTTTAGATACAAAGAATGTTGTTAACAAGGAAGACCGATCGATAAAATTGTATTTTTCTTAAATATTGTATGTACAGAGAATACAAGTGGCCAGTATCATTTTGCGAACTTCAAACTTTTTGTCTTTTGGCATTATAATCAAAAGTTCTTATTAATATAATGAATGAGGTTACCTACCAAGAAGTTTATTTTAACCAGATCCTCCTTGTTACCTATATAATGCGTGACTTTTATTTATTTAGCTAAATTGTTACTGAAGACTCGGTAAGTTCTCAGTAACAAAATTTAATTACCCTTTTTGTGAAATTCGTAAATTATTCTTTTCGTGTTCCTTACAAACGCAAGCCCAGCTCCGAGTCAATTACGATGAGACGTAAATATTTTATTTTGCAAAATTAGCAAAAACTGTTATCGATCCGTGATACTGATCACTTACCAAGCCCCTAATAAGAGTTTGGCTGAATAAATTAAAGTCACCTTATATATAAACAAAAGAAAATAAAAAGTAAAAATCAGGCACTAAATGGTTGATTATGTTTCATCAAAATTTTCAATTTGTAAAGTTACTACCTACGCAAACTGTCGTCTAAACAGTTCTCATTTCATCAGCCTACGAACGCATCAAACTGAAACACTAGTCTAGCATAGCAAACCATATCGAGCTCGATGGCGCTTGATACAGTGCTCTGTCTCACTCTTTTGATCTACCTAAAGAGGGATGGAAAGTGTACATCGAGCTGTCAAAGCTCAATATGGTCTACTATGCTAGGTACCCAGCTCATTTCTGTCAAGATAAGACTGGCAATTGTTTTCAATAAATTAAAAAAATTAAACATACCTCAGACATGGCTGTATGAGCTAAATTCCATTTGCCTTCCCAGTATGTAGGGGAACAAAACTAAAAAATTAAATTTTAAAAAATGAAAACATTAAACACTAGTGCGGTAAAGTTGACTTTGACAACGGATTAGACGCATATAAAACAGAACTTTACGAGCACTTGCATTGAAAACTACTATTACTAAGGGGTTGGAAAGGACTGTTTTGAATTGAAAAAAAAACAGCCTTCACTCAGCCTAATTATTTTCTTCGATGCAAAGAACTTTTCTCTATTGACACGTAGTGGCTATAAATTATAATACATTAAACGTAATCCACAGATAAACACAGTTAACATTATTATTAACGAAAATAAATTTACGCACGCAGTAAAATCCTACCGATCGTCACCGGTCGTAAAACTTCGGATGCGGTCGTTGTTCGTGCAGTCATGCCATTCAACGTGATCGAAACCGATGATCTATCACCGTTCGACTCCTTTATAGATACGTACCAATGCTGCTACGTTGGCTCTTATATTCAATTATTTATCTCGTGTTATTCAAATATTTGTGTATATTATTAGTTCAGGTGTTGGAAACCATATTATTCGGGTAAATAGTGCATTTATTTATTTTAATATTGGCAAGTGTTTGCTGTTTATGCTAATAGAAATGTCAACAACCTTGTCATGACTCATGTTGCTAACGGTTATTACCGGTTAATTATTCCATTATTATGGGACTTATTGTCTTTTCATTTTGCTTGTAATATGAATCATAATTTTATATTTTATTACTCATTGATCTTAGCTTAGTTTCAGTTTTATCATTAATGTTGCAGTCAAGGGCTAGAACGAGACATTATCCTAAACGTCCACCTAGCCAATTCCAGGGTTTTAAACTACGGGTGTACTCCCGTTAAGCTTCGCTGCGTGTGTCTGCTTGTAGCGAGAATCCGCTCTTCCGTATGATAACTGGCTCTTCCGTGTAAGAACCGGCTCTTTCGTGTGAGACCCCGCTGATCAGAGAAAAAATCAGCTCTTCTAAGTCTACATATGCAAACCAGAAGGTTCTCGTCTTAGGAGCGTGTTGTGTGGTACTTCTTATATCTTTGTAACTAAATTTTCCCCGTGGCTTCACCCGTGTTGAAATAGTTTTTGTGTACTCTTATAAAATCTGTCAATATTTTTCGGACCGTTGATTTTATAGTACATATTTGACTTAAACATTGATGACTAAAAAAAAATATTAGTTTGTCTGTTAGATTATCAAAAAATATTGAACATGTATTTTTTATTTTTTCAATTTAACAAAAAAATATGAAGATATAGCCCGCCGAAGTTCCGCGTGATGTCACATCTAGGTACAATTTTACTTAATAAATGTCTAATATTTTTTGATAATCTATATGACGGATTATATATAATAATATTTTGCTTACAATGTGTACAAGCCTATTGTGTTAATCGCCTGGTAAAGTATCTTGGGCGAGGCCGAAGACCAAGCCGCAATTTAGAACAAAACTATTTCTTGTTCTCTGAATTAATCCTCTGCTTAAGTGTCTTTGGCGAGGCCGAAAGCCGAGCCGTGTTATAGAATGAAATCATTTTTGATCTTAAGTTAAAGTATGTTTAGCGAGGCCGAAGGCCGAGCTGCGTTTCTGAAGGTTTTTTTTGGCTTTTTTAACTTTGAAACAAAATTTGACCGTAATCAGAAAAGAACTGCAACCCTGAATAAATACCAAACGTACATAAATTAAAACAATTGTAAGTGTTAACATAAGTCAAGTATAGTGTGCAACTAATAAATTATGTTTTATCAGTCTTAAAAAGGTTTCTTTATACAACATGTATTTCTTTCAGAACTCTATATGTATATTGTAATTATAAACAAACACTGTTTCAAAGTTCCTGTTTTACTATCTACTTCCTCTTAAGGGGGATGGTCCAAAGCCGCTCTTCATACAAACTTGTTGGCAAAGTCGACTAAAGCATCATAATTTCGTTGTGTTACTTTTTTCTACACGTTCCATCAATTCTTCACCCGCGAGTAATCAGTTTATTCACAAATAAATATCTTTACTATCAAATTTTGCGGTTCAAATTCGTCGGTGAAGAATTCATTGCGGGAGTGGACAAAAAAAAACAAAATTATAATGCTTCTGTCGTGGTTGTTGCTTTCCACAAGTTTCTATGGAGAGCGGCTTTGGACCATTCCCGATAAAAAATAGAAGCCCTACTCTAAATCTTGAGATACCCAGCTTGAATTTAATTATCAGAATTTACACTTTACCTAATTGCTTTTATTTACAACCAACTTGCTGAACGTTAAAAAAACCACTGTGAGGTAAAATTGCATGCTCTGAAAAGCGCGTATTTGTGCATGAAGAACGGCTATAAGATTTCCCCTATCCCGTTTAGACGTAAACGTTTGACAACCCACACTCGTAGAAACCTCTGACACCCCCTTGATATATCTTGTAAAAAAATTATTCATTTTTTTATTATGTTTTTATGTAAATTTTGTAAAACTAGAATATTGATATATATGTGTGTATAAGAATGGAAATGTCTAAATCGGTGCTCTTTCAACATTTGCAGTACCCCAACGGAGAGCTGCATTTGGACCTTGAACAGATTGTAACACATTATATTATATACCATGTAGCTGGCACAAAAATAATTATAAAAATGTACACAATAAACATAATTACTAAGATGAAATCATATAGCCACAAATTCACACTGGGAAAGAAATAGCAAGTCTTGAATTTTTTTTTGGTACTTCGGACAATTAATTTATTTATATTATTCGCATTGGATTTGTCGATAAGTGTAAAACAGATGCGTATAATTATAAAATTGAAATTAGTATGTTCCTTACACCTTTACAATTTAAGATGCCACATAAAAGGGATTTTTGAACGGGGTATAAAATTTTGTATCGTAATTGCGTTCCCGACCGACGGTTACAATAGGCTGTTTATTTGGATGTCTTAAAATTCCTCTTTTTTCGGATTTCATGCAGTAATTGTAGAATTATTTTGAAGCGATCCATAAATATCTCAAATATTATTTTAGAAAATGCTTCTTCTGCCCTCGCATTTGATTCAAAGTTTTTCAAAAGGTACGGAAGATACTTTTTTTTTTCTTACATTTGATTGTGTTCGGTCGTACGACATAAAATCTCTTTGAGAAATTATATTTTGATTAAATTTTAGAAATGTTAAGTGACGAGTATTCATATATTTATTTTTAGTTCACTTTCAGTTCCTTATAAGATCTATTCAAAGTAATTCCAACATTAGATTATTAATTTGAAAAAAATCTAATTTCGAGACACCCTACTGTTTATATCAGAAAACCACGCAAAGTCGCGGGTATGCTGTAGTTTGTTATGTTCTAGCTTACGAGTATAAAGAGCTACTTTGGATAATATATTTTTTAAAACTATTTAGGTATGCCTTTGTATTTAGTAGCTATAAAATTATTTGAAACGCAAGAAAAATGAAACTTTGAATAGAGCCAATTAATTATTAGCTTTAGAGAATTTGTCTCAAGAGTTAACTTTTAGATCCTAAAATATAAAAGAAGCTTTCAGAGCACCGTTATTTTCTTCTCGAGTGGCAACTATTTATTTTAATCTTTTATTTTCCAGAGGTTTATAGTGAATCAAATATCAAGATCGAATGAAAACGTTGTAGATAAGTGTCGTGTACAATCACGAGTGACATTGCAAGTTGCAAGCTTCAGTTGGTATCTCTTGATGGTTTAATAATACTTTTTCTAATCCCGTACTGTAATGTGATGGCTATCTAACTACGTGTTGATTAATTAAGTATATTACCTATATAGTATTATTATGTTAATTAGGTATTTTTCATGTTTTATTTTCTTTCGTGTCCAGGTTTCTACTGGTCAGATTTATTTATTTATTTATATATGCTCAGTATATAATTATTATTATTATATATATATCTTTTGTATTGCATGCCCTAATATTTACTTCTTAATAAGCCTTGTTATGAACCCCATAAGGGTAAAAACATTATAAATAATATAGTTTTATAGTTTTTTAGGATAGCTGCTCACATTGTTACACACTGCTGTATGCTGTAAAGTAGTTATTACTCTTAGCTTAAGATTTTTTTTCATACTTTTATTATTTTCTTTTTGTAGATTGCAATATCTTGTCAATATTTTGCGTCATCCTGTGAGGTGATAGTCATTTTGATGCACTTTTGATCCTGTTTAACAGGAGTTGAAGTGTTCAATAAATAAATATGCTGAACTTTATCTAACTACGAGTGGATATAAAAAGATCTACATTATATGAAGATTAATATAATGTACAATAAATCAGTCTACAATGTATGTACATTACACTTTTGTACCAGTTGAGCTTGACGAAGTAGTCCACAGTTAATCTACGTTCATGCATGCATGCATATAATTATACTCTCCCCTCACTTTCCAGAGGGATACAGATATCTCCCACCTGCTTTTATCTTGACAATTTTTGCCTTTTTCACATTCATCCATCAACTTCTAGTCTTTTGATTTTTTTTATTATAGTAACCTTGATTTAGAAATTTAACTCGACTGGGCTGCCGCGCCGTAATAAGACTTATGGCGACCAAATTGGATACATTCTGATGAAAGGCAAAGTCAAAAGATCTCGGAATAAAAGAAAATAACGATAAAACATGCAATTTTTAAGATGTTTATTGTATTTGAACCCCTTTTGGTTTCAATTTGTGTTTATTTTATTGTTTGTTGTGGTGGAAGCTATAGTAACACATATCCTGTGAAAATTTCAACTTTCTTCCTATTACGGCTGGAGCTGTAGACCCCTGTGTGAAAGACTGACGGACAGACAGCGGAGGCTTGGTAATAGCGTTCCGTTTGGCACCCTTTGGGTACGAAACTCAAAAAAAGTGACTTTATTTAAGCTTGTTATTTACGATTACTTTATTTTTATACTCGTACTATTTGCATGTGCAGGTTTTATGTGGAGCTTATTTTAATTTAGTATGAGTTCAGATTTTTATGTTAATTTATATAATATGTATGTTACCTCCACAAAATAAATAATTTATTTAACAAGCTAAAACATACAAATGAATATTTTTTGAACACGTTTTTTTTTCCAAAAGCCGATGTTCATTGACCTAACGGCCGAATCCCTTGCATTAACTGAATGTGTTTTACCCTTATTCATATGAAATTTATTTTATATGAATAAGGGTAAATACATTTTATCTGGTCTAATGCCTATACTATACAATATGTATAACTAAGGTACTTTGTAATTTATGACATTTATTTCACCAGCTTTTTTCAGCTTAATATTGGTATAACATAAATCCAAAATAAGGTAAGATTATCATTAAATTGGCTCTCAATCCGCCAGATATGATAAAAACGGAAATAAAAAATACCAATATAAAAATATATCGTTGCAATATAATCGATAAAAATTTGGAATTATTTATTTTCATAAATGTCAATGTTTAAACCGCTTTCCTGTAAAGTTAATAAAGTGGCATATTCACCTTTTTCCCCTTTCGATATTTTAGGCCATATTTCAATGTATAAATCTCTCCACAACCTGTGATAAGGCAAAAATATATATTACAGCCAAAAAGCAGAATGGTACAATCAAGCCCAAACTTCTAGCCAACACGTTTGCTCGGGAAAAATACGAGAAAAGTGAAAGTTAATGTTAACCACAAACGTTGATAGTCCGATCCATGAGAGATGTTTCTTATAACTTGCCTACTCTATTTATAAGATTAAGTTTCATCGTTACTTTCATCTGCTATGAGCGTGCGCGTTTCGGAACGCGGCGACGTAGACGTCAGTCTTACTACGAGAGCAGCCGTGGGTGCTACGCTGTAGCGCTACGAGCCTACGAGCGATTCGCTGCGAAGTGAAAACTCGAACTTTATTTTCACTATTCGAGAGTTCAGAGTGAGTTTCGTGAGTTTTATCTGTGAGATTGTAGTGAAAGTGACTGTGGACGTTGAACAAGTTATTGGTCGGTGTTTTTTTCAGTTTCAGCGGAGACCGTGCGATGACCTTTAAATTCTGCAGGTTAGTTGTCTTTTTTAATTAAAATTTCTCGCGTGCCATGGCCGATAGGGCTCTGGAGCTCTCTAAAATTTGCCGCTACTGACCGCGAGGCTATTATAATGTTTGTCAAATATGTATTTTAAGTAATGTTAGTTTTTTTGCGGCTTAGCATGTTATATGGAATTATTTATGGGAGATAATCGAATTGAAACATTGATGAAATTATATTCGTCTCCAGTTTGGACTAAGACGCGAAATTTTATTTCCGATGCTATTTTTACCAAAGGAATATAGGAACATTTTAAATGTTTTCAGAAGGATAACAATAAAACCTGCTGTAATGGTCTTGTACATAATGTCAACTTGCAACGTAGGCCTTGCCGTCGGTCCTTTTACTACCACCAGATAATAAAAAGCGCTATTAATTCTTCAGTTCCACTTATCACTCAAAATTAGATTAGATAATTTGCAAAGAAACATCTACGACATCACTTTTTAATGCGAATTGTAGATTGCTGTAACGCTATCTGGTTAAAAAGATATGAAGTGCGATCGCGCTTTGTGAAAATAGACTGATTAATTCAGTAACTTTGTCCATCACTTCCAATTTCAAGATATTTATTTTCAACTTAACCAGTTAAAGAAAATTGCTTAGTTTAACCTTTGATATTAGACAAAAATGAAGAATTCTATACTAAAAAGTAAATAATAAAGCGAAGCATTCAGACCCGGTTGTCCGTCATTTGTATGCAAACCACAGCTTCAAAACTTTCGAGCTAGAGAATTTAAATTTAGGTCAAAAATAGAGTAAGCTTGCTCACACAAAGTGTACAAAGATGTTTACGGCGTTTGAATAGCAGCTTGCTAAATCATAAATAAAGCGATCGATATAAGAACAAAGCTAAGTATGGCTTGTTCAACAGTCACGTACGTATCTCCTAGCGTATACATGCGTTTGAACTACGATGTAGCGTATCCACGAACCAGCAAACTATAGAATCATAGCACTTGCTACGCCATAGCACTTGATATCCCGTAGCACATTCTACGCGGTAGCAAAAAGAAGACTTGAATATATTGAAATTATCTAAAGCTTAACTTATTTAATTTGACAGTAAATGTTACTTGAACAAAATTCCTTAACTCGCTAATTTTGATTAAAGATCTGTCAGTCATTATTCAACTTTCTCTTTAATTAGGTTCAATTTATAAGAATCAAATGTTATTCGATCCTAATTATAATACTTTCACTCTTAACACATTTAACGAGATTAAAGTAAGTTATGATGGTGTTTGAATTATGATATTATCTAATAAGTTTGAAAATACAAAAATACATAGGTGTAATTTTAATGTCTTAACTGTGTATTTTTGTACGTATCATGATTTTGTATTTTGCTTTGTTTTGTGTATTGTTATTTGTTTTGAATAAAATAAACTAAATTGAAATAAGCTTGACAAAAGAATATTCCAAAATTTTCTCAAAATATGACGTAATCGAATATTTTTCGTACAATTTCTTACTGAGAATGACAGACAGACACCGACACTTTGCTTTAAGGGTTTCCTTTTTAAAACCAAACCCTATAAATATGGGAGAGGACAAAAACGATAATACAAGGACTGACCCTTAATGAGCAGAGATAAGCTGTTATTCTTGTCTTTTGTCTTCTGTTTCCTTAACACTTAAGTCATTACCTGATAGCTTCGGAAGGAAAATGTATGTGCTGACCAGACTTTTGCCCGTGGCCTTGGCGACTTTTTAACGACTTTTTCTATTAAATAGGTACTGCTGCTTTTGCTTACAACGCAATTATCCTTAGTGATTAATTATAATAAAATCTTTCCAAGGAGCTTTCGAAGTAATATCGGAAACCGCATTCAAATCTCCATTATGATTCTCAAGTATTAAACTAATACTCATTCAGCCTAACTGTAGCTTCTCAGTTCTTATCAGTCACAGCAACGTTATGATAAATACCCCAATCTTTTACAACAAACTCTCTAGGTAACAGTGAAGTGGTCAGTGGTTTTTCAGTTATAAGCAAACATTCAAAAGAATTACCTAGCATGTTCATAGAAGATACAAAAGAAAATGAAAGATCAGTTCATGCATCACCAAAACCTAGCTATATAAGTATGGCTCGCCAGATTTCTATTATATTTTTATTTTTTTTTGTGAAATGGAATAAAATAGAAAAGAATAGCATTTTATTTGTTTTCAATTTTGAAATTATTTTTTCAATTATTTAATACAAACAATTTTAAATAAAATAAAATAAATCTGGAAATCAAAATGGTCAAGACTCGGCATGAAGCTAATAAGCATATATGTTAATATTAGTCGATTTTCAGTCTAAGCCAAACATCGGCTTAAAATAAATTAGAACACATAGAAAATAGAAAATTAATTAAATCACTTAAAAAATGTGGTTATAAAGAGGTTTCAAATTACTTGAAATTTTGTTAACTTGAAAGTTCTCGGTTCACGAAACATGGACAACATTTTGATGAATAATTTACAGGGAATTTCAAGCAACCTCAATTATTTACGTATACCTATATACTATAATTAAAATTCAAGTAAAATAAAAATGCAAGCTGACTGGATTCTTATATTCACCATTACAATTAAAATCGTCGTATTCAAATGAGGCAAACAATAAACCACTTTTATACAGCAGCAGTAACAAAAAATATTGCCTTGTCATTCACCTGACCAATTGCCTAACGACTCATAGAGGAAGCCGATATGTGGCCCAAACGCGCCCAAACGATCTTTTTATGCGCCGTAACTATCTGACTTTTTATGCCCAACGTTTCAAACGGATAAATTGTTAAGTAGGAATTTGGCATGAAAGGGCAAGGTTTTCTCCGGAGAGGAATTGAAAGCTTTTTTATTTTATTGGCAGTTCAAATAATGTGATTCGAAAATATTTGGGTTACTTCAATAAAAATTTGGTTTATGTTAGCCAGGGCGCTTGGTTTTTAACGGAGATTTATTGTTATTACGTTTGAGTTTTTGTTTTGTTTTCTGGTTTTTTTGCGTTTTAAATGCAAGCTGCGTATTTTAATAGTTATTAAATATTTTAGTGCGTAGATCTACGTTCCAGAACGAAAAGGTAAAGGGTAGCAGCCGAAAAAAACACGTTAGCTATTCATGATGTACGTTTGATTATAGCTGAAATCAATTGAATAAATACAAGTATTCGTTACATAATTTTCCTTGGGTATTTTGCAATGACATGTGCGTATTGTAACGTTGTCTACGTTTTTAAGGTTCCGTAGTTCCGACAAGGAACCCTTATAGTTTGGCCATGTCCGTCCGTCTGTCCGTGGCTTAGTTCGGAGACTATTAGTACCAGAAATCTGTAATTTGGTACGGGTACACATATTAATCACGCCGACATAATAATAACAAAAATGTCAAATTTTTGTAAGTGTCCCCCCCCCCCCCTACTGGCTAAACGGTTGTTTATGGATGTGTGAAAAAATTCACAGAAATAGTATATAATAATAAATTTAAAAGGAGAACTATCACAGCTAAGAAGGCTTTACAGGTTTACGAGTACAGGTCACGCCAAACTTTTAGTAACCTCTAAACATGACAATGTATGGGGCGTTCTTCTAAATGTATGGGGTTAGAAGTTTGGCGCGATCTGTATTAGTAGACCAACTAATAAAATGTACCGGGCAACTACGGAACCCTAAAATGTGCGTGGCCCGACACGCACTTGGCCGGTTTTTATTATTGATTTTCTTACAGTGCAGGTTTCTCGTCTAGAGATTGTTGTTAGTAACATTATAATTACTGTAAAAGGTTCAAAGTCTGAGCCTTTGTCATTGTTTCAGTAAGTCGTTGCAAATTTTAATTGTAAAACCTTCTCGCTGTAAATAAGTGTATTTGTGTGTAGTTGTATATATGTTTATTTATCACCATTTATCTGTATAGTTTTATAAAAATGGTAACCATTTAAATTTAATAAAGTAAATAGGTACTTTTGTCTGTTTGCCCTTGGTATAATATCAAGAGCCAAGTGTCAACACCCGATTTAGTATTCACCAATTATCTACTGTCTCGTTATAGCTATAACCTCAATAGCTCTGTATTATTGGCCTAAGTAAAATAATAAATTCAGTTGAAAATTCTAATAATTTTTAACTGAGAGCGGCAAAAAACAGACAAAATCACTTACTAACATTGATGTATTTATAAATACTCGAGTGGGCACAACCACATTTTTACAGTACTTAAGTTTTAAAGAAATAAATAAGAACTGCTTTTACGTTTTTGTTTTTTAACTTTTTTTTATTATATATTCATATTCTTATATTACATAAAATACATAGTAAACAGTAATTTTAAAATTTATGCAATTAGGCGAGTTTATCTCTAAAAGAGATTTCTACCAGCAAACCTGGGTGATAGGAGAAGCAACAAGAAACAGGTATGAATAAAACATATGTGCAAATACAAGAAAACAAAAAGAAAGGCCTTAAATAAAAACAAAATGACGTAAATGTCCCTATTCTACTTGCACTGACCAAATAGATATTAAAGTAATTTATTAATAAATAAGTACTAATATTAATAAAATAAAAATAAAATATTTATATGAATATATTAAATATATATAATATTAATATATGAAATAATTACAGAAAATAAATCAAATTATAAATATGATTACTGTAAATAAAATATATATAAGGTCCTACAATTCAAAGTGAAAAAAATTTAATAAATTTATTTATTTATTTATTTATTTATTTATTTCTCTCTTACATCTATCATTACAGGTTCTTAACCTAATGCGACAGTGTATTTCCATAACAAAGGATACCAAGTGTAACCTTTGTGAATTCGCTTAGCGTACAAGAAAACAAATCGATTTCCTCCGCGACCATGTTGAGAGTGTGCAGTGCACGCGTTAAGGGCGTCTTGCTCAGATAGAGTATCATCAATAGACCACATTCCAAAGAAAAAAAAAACTTTTCGCAAACTTTTTTTTTACCTTTCCATAGAAATTCAGTCAGATGATTCAACCACTTTGTACTGGTAAGTGGAAAAATTATTTGTGCAAATTTTTTTTTTCTTTTGGTTTGTGGTCAGTTAGCAATATCTACCCTAGATTTATTTTCACTTATTATTGTAGCACCTTATATATTATAAATATTTGAATAAATATTATATCGTTTTAATCAACTGCCATACATGCAAAAAAAAAACGATTTCTCTTGCAACATTTTTTGGGTATGCGAAAAAACGATATATCGTATCAAAAAACTGAGTTTTTATCATGTTTTTGGTTTGCTCCTATGAATTTGAAATCTGTTTTGTCGTTGTTATGTTTCTAAAATCACAATACTTGGATTGCGGCGATGATATTATAGGTATAGAGATTTTCTTTAAATTCATGGATCTCTTTGAAGTAAGATATTTGACATACATAATACTTTATATTTTATCTAACCTCATATCGTAAAACCCTCATTACGAACTAAAAACTACTGTCATCATGCAAAATATTTTTCATGAACGTCTACAAAATACAAAAAAAAAATTGCGTAGGTCTCCGAACAACATAATGCTATAAAAAAACTTTTTCTGAGATTACAGTACATGTGATACTAACTAGGAAGGCAAAAGGAACTTAGCCCATACAGCTTTGTCTGAGGCTTAATATCAAATACCACAGACATACAGACTAAACCTAAGGATTAAATAGCGTTGGCAAGTTTCCATACAAAAACCAAGTGACATTTAAACTACATGGTACGAAGAAACGTATAAAAATGGGTTGTTTTGGCTGGCTTATGCTTGAAACATATTTGGTAATACCCAAACTAATCTCTCGTATATATTTTGTTTGAAAACAAGGAATATTTATATCTAAAAGAGCCCGTAACTCACTGAACTAAAATTGCTTCAAGTCGACTCTATGCGTTTATTATTAATGTTTGGTATGTATGTCTCTGGGAAAACTAAATAAAATTGTTTGGTTTGTTTGTCTGTGTCCAATACCAATGAGGTTATTTACTATTTAATATTCTCTAACACGTACAAAATAATATTGCGGCGTGACAAATGAGGTCACAAATTTATTTTCGGCCTGCATTGTCTAAGGCTGCCGGCGCACTGTGCGTGGTGGAAATTACAATTTACTGTGTCAAATCAAAAGTATTATTTTTCCCTAAAATTACTAACAGCAGTAATGGTGATGATAATTTGACTAAACCTGACATTTTGGAAATAACGACGGAAATTACGAACACTTTCAGAATGAGCTTTTACAATAAAAATCAAAAATGGCTAACGACAATTTTTATCAAGATTATGAAAACAGGTGGTCAGGCATGAGTTTAGATAAAGTAGTGTTTGAAACTACGCATAACTAGGTATTAAAACCTTTTTATGTACCAGTTTCATAAACTACTGTTCTAGTATCAAGGGGTACTTATTTTGTTTTGTAATTATTTTATTAACTGTCATCTAAAGTCGGAATGGTGAACCTTGTTTTGCCTGATTTAGGGATAACACCAACCTTTGAAGGTTTCTGCACATAGTGCAAACCACAATTATTAAAAAAATATATAATGGAGTTCTACTGAAACAAATATAAACTAAATTTAAAGTATATAAATATTACCTGTAGCATTAGCATGAAAACATTACGGTTACGTTTAGTTTAAAAATAATGCGGTTTTGTATGGAATTCTGATAAGTTCCGCTACTGACCGCTAGGGGCGGTTATCAGATTTCACACAAAACCGCGTTACGTTCAAACTAAACGTAACCGTAATGTTTTCATGCTAAGGCTACTGTGGTGTAGTGGTTCAAGAACAGAACCTATAATCAAAAATTGAGGGTTCAAAATAAATCTCGAAGTGGCACGTTTTGTGTTCGGTATGCTTTCGGAAGATATGATGAGCTGTGGGTCCATATTTGCTCTCGAATTAGGGCAATAGGGCTCACGACCCATCACGCTGTGACGTTATAATCGTTGGTGAAACTCTCATTAGTTCTACCATATAATAGTGTTGGTAGACAGTAGCATTAGTAGGAATAAAAAGTCTCACTAGTTCTACTATTATTCTGTACCATAAGGTCTAGTGAGAAAAAAAGGACTATTCGTCCTACACTAAACTAGCTTTGTTGAACTAATGGGAAGAAACGCAAAACTATCGTAAGTGCTAGTAAATAAAGTGGAATTAGTGATAGCAAAATTTTACATTAATTCCACTATTTCCAGATTTATTTTAAATGGAACTAGTGATAACAAAAATCATCACTAGTTCTATTATGGAACTGTTAATGGTACTAGTGTTAACAAAGCCTGTACTTTACCTTCAGGGTTTCATATCGTGACGCTGTATTTTTCTATTTAGTTATTTTGTTCTAACCTTCCAATGCATCTGCAATTGCATACAAGCAAAATATCTATTAGAGTAATAGCTTTTCAAGCACTGCTACATCACTTCCAGCCGTTTCCTCGTGCTAAATATGTGCAGCAGCAGCAATGTTTCCAAGTCGTTACTCGACGGTTAACGTAATGCATTTCTGATGAGTCGATGCTATTGTTATCCGACAGGAGACGGGTAGGCGTGATTTTGCAGAATGCGCGAGTACCTTGATTACTTGCTGGGTTGCTCTGATAGATGTAACGACGTGTTTTGTCGAGAAATATAAATCTTGAAGTTGTTTTTGTCGTGGTTTTGAGGTTGTGCTTTTCATTGTGTAAAACTTCTTACGGACTGTGTCTCGGTAAAAAAGTCCGTGGTGACTCGAAATATCAACCATTTCGCACTTGCATCAAAATGTACTATTTTCTGTAACATCTCCAAGCAAAGTCTCTCCTTCGATTGTTTTACATTTCAGTGGCCTGCATTGAATTTTTTAGCTGGAAATGCAATGAGAAGGGCAAGTCTGACGATAAAAATTACATGAAAAAAAGTAAAAACCAATTTTTTTTTTTAATCTAGGGTTGGCAGTGCCTGCCTACCCTGGCGTCATACAAATAATGATTTTTCAAAGTGACACTAAAAATTCATTTTTTTATTGTCAAACTTATACTTGTAATTGTATTTCCAGCAAAAAGTTCAATGCACGCCACTGCTATATTTGTATGCCTAATAAAATAAAATGAACTAATTATAGAGGACATAATTTTCTAAGTAACTATTAATTGAAGGATACAATTGAGATCGGAACTAAATAGACTAGTATAACCTCTGCCGTATGTGGTGCGCTAGGGTTTACGAATTTTTGTTTGGAACTCAATTATTTCCTAAGCTTAGGGTGTCCGCGGGTATGATTATTGGGAAAAGTGGTTCAGTAGGGTCAGTATAGAATATGTGGTTTCATTTAATGGTAGCAGTCTATTTATACCCGGTATTTATATTGGAAGTGCCGTAAATCAAATTTCTGCCAACTTGAAATTTCTGATATTGATAAGCGATGAAAATGAATTTAATCTTTTAACTGAAACCGGAAACGGATTTTTTTCTTTAGAAACTTCGTTTTTTGAAACTATGATAGAAGTAAATTTCTACAATATTGCACTTGGCGATGATATAAAGTTACATTGCATCCTTACACAGTTGAGACTTGACTTCCTCCCTCATGGATTAAATTGAGCATCTGATTTCCAGAACCAATTATAATAAAAATATGAATTTCAAATTACAAGGGGATAAGCCCTCTTAAAGGCTGAGCAAGCGAAGCTTACATAACTTCAAAATTTGTTCCTCAGTAGGGTCACAGCCGAACAACTGTCACCAAAGCGCCATTTTCCTAATAAAATCTAAGACAAACTCTCGCTTGGAGATAGTCCTCCCGAAATAAATAGCCTTCACGAGAGTTGACTAAACAAACCCTATTTGTTGGATTAAACTGTAACATTTCTGTACTAAATGTCCTGAAAAATTGCCCTTTACAGAAAACAGCAATTTATTTCAGGACAAAGCTTTTCGAGTAATGGTATCAAATAATGTAAATTGATGTTTTGGTTGTTCAAAAGGTTGTTTTATAATGGAAATTGAGTAGGTAATATAACGACTTTTGCTTTTTATAGTTTCTTTAGCTTTCTTGCAGTAGCACATTTTTTAAGTAATTACTTCATAGACGATTATACTGAAACATTTAATTGGTGGAAAGTTGATAACTCTGAAGTCGCAAAAAAACAACTATTTATTTCCTTTAAAAAAATTCGAATAAAACTTATAGAACCACTGGCGTGTGTTCGTGATTTCACTAAAAGATTTATAGGTCTCCGCGTTCTACAGTAAAAGTGGAAGTTTTTACACGAACCAATTACCTTACTGGTCGGAAACGTTAATTAAAAAAATTCTTTCATCGTTGTCTTCGTCATGCAAAACCCCTGACCCCTAAAATTGTGGAAACCCAAACCTTACGCGTACCCTTACAAAACTAATATCAACATAACTTTGCATAGTGGGGGCATATTTTCAACCTCTTCCGACGGAAAGGAGGGTAGCACTTTGTATGTGTAAAATATTCATTATGTTCAATATTTGACGAGTCATCCGCTACGCTGCCAGCCATCTCATTTGTAGCTGCTCTGTTTTAGAGAAGCTTTTTTATGACTCAGGGCTTAACAGGTATCTGTATGAGATTAAATAAATTGTATTGGTGACCCAGAGCAACTAACTTCTTCACAATATACTAGATAGTCAATACGAGTCGCGGTATACCGTGGTTGTTCTTATTCACCTTCTCGTTAAGGTTGTATTCGTATTCAAACTGTTTTTTTTCTAGAAAACAAATTCAATTATAAAGCGTTTCTGAGCTTGTAAGATACTTGATACTTATTTTGACTGAAAAAACATCCTAAATGTTAACACGTTTTACCTCGGAAAATAAACTTAAAAGTTTTTTTTATTTTTGATAGGTTATTCCGGGCAAAAGAAACATACGGAATAATATCAAAGGCATCAAGTAGAAAGGTCGTATCTACAGATTTTCGAAAATCTGACATTTACGACTTCTTTTGGCGATTTTTTATATTTATTAGCTTATAATATACTTAAAAAAATTACGGTCGCTCCAATTGTTCTATAAATACTATTTGCCTAAGCCTACAATGTAAAACGGCGTATGTTATATTTTTTTAAATATTCATTATTAATGTGTGGATACTTTTATATTTTTTGTAGATCCTCCTTTTGGCTTGATGCCCTCGATATTACCTTTAACAAGTGTTCTTATAATATAAAAAAAGTATTTATTGCGAGAAAAAAGTAAAATAAAATAATAATCAGCTACCCTTATCTTTAATGACCCCAAATAAAAAGAAAATCCTGAGATATTTCATGATGTAATACTCCTAAGTACAAAATTTCATTCAAATCGGCCAACAGGCTTATTAAGGGCTGCAAACGGTAATATAGACAAACAAAATCTGTAAGTGAAATATTCAAACTTAATTGTTGTTGCAAATGTATTCAGGGGTGGATTATACGCAGCAAAAAACATAGAAAATACACTTGATTTGATAAGTTTATAAACTTGGGTAAAAATCGTAATTATTTTACACCGAAACATAAGCGTAACAGTTAAGAGGACATTAACACATCAAACTCGATGACAGCTTGTAGTCAGGATATAGAAACTAGTATTTGGGATTGTGCTTAGTCAGTTTTTTGTCACATAATTTTTTTTGCAAATGACACGATAATCAGGAATTCATTTATTTTTCCATAAAATTAGAGTCAAACTTAGTGAATTTTTGAAGATATTATAAGACAAAAGATTTTTTTTATACCACTACGGGTATTGGTATATTAATAAATACTCTTATAAAATTTTTCTCTGTATCCGCTATAATAGCTGACTAAACCCTAAACCTAGTATGAGCTCCCACAGCCTAGCGATAAAGTCCTCTTAAGTTAAAAAAAAAAACTATTATAACATGGTTTTAAAATTATCTTTCTTACTTCGTAAGACAGCTCGGGATCAGTTTCATAAATTTTTAAGCTCCAACTTAGCAACCGTAAAATTAAAGTTGGTAAAGTAACTAAAAGTTTCAGCATATTTTAATATAATGCGATTTTTTGCTGAATTTTATGTGCGAGTAAAAGTAATTTTTTATTGGGTCATTTGATAAAAATGAGCTGTAGAATCGATTTTAATGGTTATGTTTCGTACTAATTGAAAATTAAATTTGTCTGCCATTTTTGTTTGATACAAATTAAGGGAGCATTAAAGGAACCTTCCCGAGTGGCTTAAACTAAGATAGAACTACTGATTTCTCCAAACTACTCGGCGCACCCTGTAAAGTAAAGCCAAGATCGAACTAACAAATCCATTCACTTCAACTGATGTTGGGCTTTGGCCACCACCCTCATGACGAAACCAGGCCGCCAAAGCGACTCGTCATGTTCCGTCATGACGTCGTGAGAAGCCGTACCTGGATAGTGGTATATGTTGTTGCGTAGCATTAGTCAACATTCGCAGATTTTTCGGAAGTGCCTGGAAATTCCGATTAATGCCCCGCCTGCTCTCATTTTTCCAACTTTCTGGCAAGCGCCTTTTATTTTAGGCTTCCAACACTTTCCATCAGAGCGGTTGTGGCAAAAGAACCCCATCGATTACGAAAATAAAGAAACAATTTGTGTCAGAGATTCAACCGTCAATTATTTTAGTGAATACTTTTTATGCAATGGCGACCATAGATATCATATTTGAAGGCACGCATAGTATTATCATAACAATATTATTATGGCAGCGAACCCTTGTCAAGCTTTAAGCTTGAAGCTTATCATACAGGAACTCCTTGTGAAAGTACTTTTAATGTCAAGTACTAAATACGAAAATGCTTTGATCTGCCGGAAATCTTTCGTGAAGTTGAAGTGATAGTTTTGAACAGGCTCCTTAAGATACGAACACAAAATTCATAAAAATAAGAATAAATTAAGCATTTGGTAATAACTAGATCTGTGTATACGAAAATTGCTAAAACCCACACGTGAGTGCAAATATTGTGGACAACGCACTTTTGACAAACTTTTCACTGAAACTGTTTATGGCTCCGAAGGGTCCTCGTCCCACTACATCCATTTCAGTAGTTAAGATTCACTCTCCGCCATCGTGGGTAACCTAAACAAAGCTTGCGGAATAAATTAGTGAATTCTAAAACGGCGTGTAGCTGAATGAAATAGGACCAAACCCCGGCAACATGTTTGCCTATTAAACTTATTTCAAGAAAGCGGAGTTGCCACAACTCCATCATTAACTAGGTTTGCCAAGCTACTAAACATATATTATATTTGTCAGCAATTCCCTGCCAAGTTTATGTTTATTTGACATATTGTGTACCGAACTAAATAAACAAGTTAAAGTAGGCAGGGGCAAACAACAACATCCTCAGGGGCTTAATTCACTTATCTTATAAGTATCTACTTAGCACGGAATAGAGGGGAGCTTTGATCAAAAGGAATTTCTGATACGATTCATAAGTTGCAACTAAGTTAGTTGAAGTTGAACCCGTAAGTGATTGAAAAACATTTATTATCAACATAAAAACAAATTGATAACGAAGGAAACTAAGATATAAAGTAAAAATTTAGAAACCAAAATTGAATGTCTTACATTTGAAAATGTTCGATATTAATACAGACGGCCATGTAAGTAAAAAAAAAATTTATAACGATTACCCTAACATTTATTAAACTATCAGCGCGTAAGTTCGAATTACATATTGTTTTATAAATTATTGCCGTTTTATTGGAATAAAATTAAACCTGCATGGTGTGAGATTCTAGAGCGTGAATTTTTTTTCACACGATAACCCTATTACATTCTAAGTTTGAAAAATGTACAACATTTGATTATGTTTTCATTCGTTTTTAAAGTAAATATAGATTTATTGAAGACTAAAGTAATTTTTGAATATGAGTTCTAACGTAGGACTTACGCAGCAGACACAAATGTAGGGATCTTGGGGCAAATCGTGCGAAATTTTCTACAATAATTGCAAGCAAACAAAGCAATGGCTGACTCCAGGTCAAACGCCGCAACACTGCCGTAAAGCGAAAGAATACCCATTGAAAAGTGATGGTAACTGTTTGGTGGTCACTTCATGGTATAATTCACTACAGTTTCCTCAGATCAGGCCAAGCAATAATAGCTGATGTCTACTGTACATAACTTCGAACAATGATGGCGAAACTCGCAGCGAAACAGCCCTGGCTCGTCAACCGATCTTCAATAATTGCTCCTCATTGACCACACACTGCTCGAAAAACCGTTTTAACACTACAGGACCTACAGTTATAAACCATCCGTCATCCTCCGTACTCACCGGACCTGGCTTCAACCGACTACCATTCCTTCCGCGATTTTGTAAATTTCTTACATGGTAAAAATGGTCTTCCCTGGTAGCAGTACAAAATGCCTACACACAGTATGTTGAGTCCAGGTCCCCAGAGTTCAACTGTAAAGGCATAAATGACCTTCCTATGAGATTGCAGAGATGTATAGACAATAAGCGTAAACACCACTTTGATTAAAAAAAGCTAATACTCATATGTATGCTGATTACATTATACGCACGCATAGATGGCTTAATTATTTATAAACCTACAGTAAATATTTGTAAGTATTTACCTTTTTTAATAATAAATTTTGCCTCTTAAAAGCGAATTTATATTCAAAATAACCTTGTCTAGAAAAGCTTATAAAATAAACAGAAAAAGACTTTTTTTAATCCATCAAACGAGATTTCTTAAGCAAACGGACAAATAATCTCTCTAATCACAGATAATCTCGTTCGTAATATTTGCCTAAAGATGTTGAGATTTGTAGTACTTCTTTCAATTTGGATTCTACTTACATTCAATTCAATTCTAATTCGGACGATTTAAGAGTTCCGTTGGAAACGCAAACCTTTTATACGTCGTTTTATTTCTTGCGCATCAATCTGTCTGTCCATCTGTATGCTAAATCATATTCAAAATATCTTAAAAATGTTTAATGTTGTAAATTTTCAACATAATGGATAACAACATTTTCATAAATTCCTATACCATTTTTGTACAGTGGCTCGCACGTCTATATACCAATGATAGCACAGGCCAACAAGTTTTTTGGTGCTTGGGACCATTTTTTGTAATTTTTATAAGAAATGTTTTTCTGAATCCGAATCTGAACTCCGTTTTTCGCTAGCACGTAAAAATATTTTCTGAGGGTTAGTTTCGGCCCATACATATATTATACGAGTGTAATGGCTTTCAGTCATTAAGGCCTTACCTCTGGTGCACGACAATCTTACTGAGCGATTCTGAACTTCAGTATGTTGTCAGAAAGTCTACATTAGAAACCTCGCTTCGCGCGCTGCCGCCACGCAAAATCAGTGAATGAAAAGTATTTTATGTAGGAGTATTTTCACCTAACATCGGATAATAAACCATGTTTTCTTGTTAAAGCACCAATTTCAGACATAAAACTCAAGCCGTTTAGACATGAAACGAATTAATAACTTAAAAAGTAATAAGTTTAAGTTTGCAATAAATGCGTTTTATAGCAATTCGCACAAACTACTTGTTAATAGTTAGGTGATCATTTGAAAATTATTTAATTTTATGCATTACATTTTAGCTGCATTACATTACAACTTTAAACACGCTTTTAAGTTAGTTAATGTATATTGTTAATTAAAGCACGTATAATGAACTACATATTTCCGCAAGTTGCTTTAAAACACATTTATTGCATACTTTTTATTCAAAAGTAATGAAAACAATATTATGATATGCATTTTGTATCGAGGTAAAAAGTTACCCTCTTAAAGTAAAAAGTACGCTTTGTCTTATGAATCTTTTTATCTGAATATTTTCTGTGAAATGGTGTTCTAAAATGGTATTAAAGTGGCAACCATGTTAGACTTGCAGAAGACAAATATAAGTAAACAATATTCGGACACCAAAAAAAAGTGTGTTTTAGTTGGCATGTGCACGTGGTTAATGAAAATAGATGGTAGTTTAAATTCTAGTATAGATTGTGCATGGTAACTGATCGTATTCAAGAAAAAAACAATAGTTTTATTTCCAAGTACAAAAAGGTTCGTTCCATTGGCTGACAAAATTTGTAAGGAAAAGAGAAAAATAGTTTAAATAATATTATTCCTGGCGGAAAGTGGTCGATTAGCGATACTCGTCACCTATTAAATTTGTTTCTTATTGAATTTAAGGACCATAAAGATTACAAAGAGTATGTACTTGACATATTTTAATGATCTAAAACACATAATGGCTGCTTCGTGTCTCAGGAGTTATCCATTCAGGGCCGAAGCAATAGGAAATCCATTTTTATTCAGTCTGAAATATTTGGCAGATGCTCCAAGATTGAATTATCTCTTGATTTAATTTACCAGAGCATAATTTTCTCAGAATTGAATACAACATTATTTTATTTAGCTGCAGTGAAGTTGTAGTTAGCGAAATTTATGGGAATTCAAAATAAACTAGTCGCCAGCATACTGGGCACCTTTCCGCTTCCACGGAGCAGCAATTTTGATGAGCCTTTTTATTTGTAAGAATTATATTTATTTATATAAATAAATATATATTTTTAATTAGTTATAATCGATTTTTATTTCATTTATACAATGATAGAATATAAATTATAAATATAACTTACCTATCTAAATTAAGGTAGGTGGTAGAGCTAATGCCAGGCTCGACTGTGGGTGTACCACCATCTTACTCGGAAATCCTCCCGAAGTTATTCGGGGGAGAGTAAGAGGACAGCTCTCAGGCAAATAAACCAGGCGGCCCACCATTGCCTGGGACCGATGGATGGCGGTATATCCATCCCCAATCGCCGGGCCTTATGACCAAATATACATTATACCAAACTGGTGACGGGCAGCGGCGTCACTGGTGCAAGGGTTTCGGCACCGCGCTCACCAACCCGCCTGCCCAGCGTGTGTGAGTATGGGCATTTCTTCCAGGAGGACCGCCAAGAGTGGCGAAATCCTGAAAAGGCCTATGTCCAGCAGTGGACGAAACAGGTTGATGGATGGATGGATCTAAATTAAAAAGAGTAAAACTAACCTAAAGTCCTAAATAATATAGTTTAGTTTTTCAAGTTAGTTTATTAAATTTCTTTTATTTCACTATTAATTTCCGATGTCATTGTGTTTTTTGTAGTTAACTGAAAAAATATGCAGGTCAGCGAAAAATTGTATAATCCGTTAGTTTATCAATTCACTAGATTAGGTTAGTTTATAAACAACCTAACAAAAACGTACCGTTAAATGGTAAATCCACCAGTTAAATTATCTACTGTTGGATTGTTCAATCTTACGGTGACATATACATTAATTATGGTGAATTTTTAAAGCATAAAAAGAAACAAAGATAAGTCATTTAGAATTTCAAAAATAAATCAATAAAAGAATCGTTGTCGCGACACCAAAATGGATTGCATATTGTAAAGTGCTCACCCAATAGTGTTCTGTGCAACTATGACATACTGCGAGCATAGGCTGCAGGAGTGTCCCATTGCCTAATTAAATTTTTTGTCTCTCTATATACTTTATCTACGAGCATCAAAAATATTTTCTTCGTGTAATTTGTTTATAATTATATATTTATATATATTTTTAATCTTTTCAAATATCAATTTCATAAATAAATGGCATTCATTGTGTTATTATTTGATTCTGTTATTTAAAAAAACAGCCAAGTGCGTGTCGGGCCACGCGCAGTGTAGGGTTCCATAGTTGCCCAGTACAGTCTATACGTTGGTCTACTAATGCAGATCGCGCCGAACTTCTAGTCCGCTCGCAAGTTGCTCTCCCGAAGAACAGCCTATACATTGTCGTGTTTAGAGGGCACTACAAGATTGGCGCGACCTGTACTTGTAAACATGAAAGCCTACTTAGCTGTGATGATAGTTTTCCTTTTAACTTCATACATACTACTTCTGTGAATTTTTTCACATATTCATAAACAACTGTTTAGCCAGCAGGGTTCTCCACACTTGACTCTAACAAAAATTTGCACATAAAAGCTTAATATTTTGCCAACGGATCCCTAAATCGAAAAATGGTTTTCACACACCTACAATGATTTTGAACGACCTATCCACACTATGGGATAGACTAGAAAAAAAAATCATCCCCAATTTAAGTGTATAAAATTATGTTTTTCAAGATTTCATTTTACCATTTTTACCATGAATATGTATATCCATGCCAAATTACAGCTTTCTATTACTAATAGTCTCTGAGCTAAGCTGCGCAAAAACGGACAGACGGACATGGTGAAACAATAAGGGTTCCTTGTCAGACTACGGAACCCTTAAAAGGATTTGTACCACCCAATTATCAGTAGTTTATTTATTTAAGGTGTTCTGTGGGAGCATTCGAGGCTTCGTGGCAGATAACTTTGCTAAGCATAAAGAAAAAGAAGAAATATTAGCCGCTGTTTGGTTACCTAAGCAGTGTTATAATTAATTGGGCCAATCACAGCGCAGAATTGCGGTGTTATTTTATATATTACTAGCCTTTGCCCAGAGTTCCACCCAAGTTTCTTCAATATTTGCCCCGTTTTCCGCTTGGGAGTTATTTTATGAACACAACTTGAAAAAAAATGTGTATAAAATTCAAAATCCTGACTGACATATCAAGACACAGGCTAAACCGCTGGTCGGAGACATGAAATTTGAAGGATGTGTTCTTTGTGAAGTGAAGGTATGCACTAAGAAAGGGTTTTTGAAAATTTCACCCCTGAAAGGGTGAAATTTGGGTTTGAATTTTCTGGGAAACTTTATTCTCTGGGTCGATTAACTTGAAAATTGGTACATACTCTTAAATTAAAATTAATAGGGCTTTGAAAATCCTACACGGCAAAGTAGACGGACGTACGGCGCGCGGAGTGACGCGGGGCATGCGGGGAAGCGCGCAAACTACGCCCGGCACGGTAGTTTATGCTATTAGTAAGTAGGTAGGCAGGATTTTTTCTGAGTTAGAGGTGTATCTATAATATGTACCAGATATTACTATGAACTAATATTTGCAAGTTTTAAGTAAGTAGATGTTAAAAAACGCGTTTGTTTCGTTTTTAAATGAAATTTAATACAATAAGAACAGTCTGGTGATTCTAGCACTTGAAGGAAAAACAAAAAATATTGTTTTCAAAGAAATATTGCGGTAGCTATAGTATTTTCTTGTAATTAATATAAATTATTTGTTACCTACTCCTGGTTGTCTACTAATTAGATCTTTTCACACACAGTTTGAGTTCTGTTAAAACCATACTGCTCTCATTCCAGAGATTCGTTTAGTTTTACGGAGAACTTCGTCCTTATTGCTTCTTGGGATATTGTCAGTTTGTATACCTTTATTAAACTAAGATAGAGTGAGAGCGCTTATAATGTTTGTTTCTGGAAAAAAGTCAACAAATGACCGGGCAGAAGCTAGTTCAGTATATTTTGTCCGCGTGCTTTTGTTTGGAACAGATGATTTTTTTTTTTGAGGTCGGCTCTAAAGTAGAAGTTGTTCGTAAGAGTACTACGAGCTAAAATGCAAAATACTTCGTTTAGTCGTACATTGAGAGACAAGTTATTTTTCGAACCCAAATATTTTGTAAGCAGGCTAATGATAAATACATTACTTTTTGTATCAAAGTATCCCTAACAATTCTACTTAATTTTAACATTGTCATGTTATATAGGCTGGGGAAAAAGTTTCTTCGCATTTTATATGAAAATTCAAAACATTTTTTAATAAAGTTGATTTACATTTAACTAAAGTATGTAGGTGCCATTTTGTTCGATAACTTTCTGCCATCTTGTAGGTAGGGATATGATCCCATTGCTATAGAAATTCTGGGGCTTCTGATCAAAAAACTGCGACAAGTGGTTTTGGCAGTCCTCTCGTGATGTTAACCTGACACTGCCCAAAGAGTTCTGAAGAGACCGAAACAAGTGGAAATCTGAAGGTGCAAGGTCAGGACTCTACGGCGGATGCATCAATACGTTCCAGCCAAACTCTCTTGAGTTTTGCTGAGTGGTTAAAGAAGTGTGAGGTCTAGCGTTATCATGATGAAAAACCACACCCCTTCTGTTGACTAATTCCGGCCGCTTTCTCTCAACTTCTTGCTTTAATCTCATCAGTTGTTCACAGTAGAGTTCAGAATCGATGGTCCTGCCTTGCGGTAACAACTCATAATGAATAATGCCCTTCCGATCCCACCATACACACAGCATTACTTTGTTGCGAGATAACCCGGGTTTCGCCAGAGTCTGAAGCCTTGTCCTTGTCTTGTCATACGTGATCCACTTTTCATCACCAGTTATCAGGTTTTTCAAAAATGGTTCGGTTTCATTACGTCGTAATAAAGAATCACAAATGAGTACACGGTTCATTAATTTTCTTACAGTGAGCTCATGAGGCACCCAAATATCGAGCTTTTTTGTGTACCTAGCTTTTTTCAAATGCGCCAAAACCTGATTGGAAAATTATTTAAAACAGAAGCTTCGGATAGTTTGGGATTCCATCACCACTAAAGAGTGCGCAAGCTGGTGGCGTCAATGCCACTGCTGATAAAAGCAGTTATTGAGAGCAGAAGAGGACACTACTGAGTGGCAGACGAACTGTTTTGCGTGCGTGGTTAGGGTGGTCGAACTCTTTTGCTTTAAAGGCAGTTAGCTACGACGGAGTATATTTTAGACTGGAACATATGTATTATTCCGATTGTTGTTATTAAAATAGGTTGTCTTAATTTCAGACTGCGTTAAAGTTAATAACACATTTTACCCCTATAGACGAAGTAAGTATTCTGCATTTGGGCTCGTCTATAAAAGTCTACGTTTACAAAACCTTAATATAGCAACGTGTTAATCTCCATGCAAATTATTGGAATTTCGGGTGTCAGTATCGAAGAAGAAAAATTTATATTATGAATTTATCGTCCTAATAACTCAAATACTTAAAATATTAATATTAATATTATAATATTATTTCAAAACAATACACACATTTACAAACTCGCAAATTACCTTGTTTATATTTGGTAAGTTTCTTTGTTGGTTTAATGATTGATTAAAAATGTCTCGAATGTGGAGAAGGCGCCATAATTTACTATATTGATTGTTTGACAGTTCGAGCTAACTACCTAACTGGCAGAGTTAAATTAAACAAGAATTTTGAACGCGCCTCCATTATATAACCCGAACACTTTCTCCAGTTCGATTTGTTATCTACTTGTTACCATGACTAACATTTATTCTGCTTTTGAAAATATTGCCTTTAACTAGTTCGAATATTGAAATAATAATATGGAAGAATATACATAAAGCATAAACTCAAAAGTATTACAAAATATTCAAAAATAAAGGATTCAACGTTTCTATAACATGAGCTAGTAGAAAGGTTTAATTAAACTCGATGTAAATTGTTCTGCGTAACAAAATTTTGCGCTTTATTACTTTTATTTATGACATATAAATATTGTACTTTATATACAGATCTCTTTTGATACCCAATTAGTCAGAATTGCTTATTCATGTAAATCTGATTTAGCATAATATTATTTCTAAAGTTGACTGTAGACAGTTTCAACAAACTTTTCATTCTGATAAGGAAAAAATGTTATTACCCGACCAACACAATAAGGCCAATGTCAAAGACTTTATCAGCTTTTGATAGAGACGATTATTGTTAATACTTATAATAATCGAAACAATCAGATTTGAGTTTTTTTTCAGTCAATACTGTAATATTTAATATGCGAAAATAAACAGGATTGGATCAGATTAACTGCATATTTTTACTACCTATATCATAAAAAAAGTCAATACCGTTACTCCGTTCTTGTAAGGAACATTTTAAAACCGAAAAACATTTCAGACAAATGTATATTAGCACGTTTACTGAGTAAAAAATCAACAAATATATTTTTGATTAATTGAAATAGGCGTTACCTTGCGGAAGTCCATCAGCCGCTGCTGAGCTCTCCAAGGGGCGTAAATATGCGGCAATAGGTTCAAGCTACATGTTTACACCTTTTGGGGTTGAGACAATGGGAACATGGGGTCCAGAGGCGCGACAATTTATCAAGGACCTCTCTGTCAAGCTGATAGATACCAGCGGCGACCGGCGGGCTGGCTCTTATCTGGGCCAGCGTATAAGTCTTGCCATACAGAGAGGTAACGCGGCCAGTATTTTGGGTACTCTCCCGCAGGGCAGTGATCTGGAGGCAATCTTTTTTTTGTGATTGTTATGTGTGTACAGGTTTGCGTTTTTTTTTTTTTTAGGGTTATTCAGTTTCTGTTATTACATCTTCTGTTTTATTTATAGTTAGTTTATTTAAGTTTTTGCTATAAGTTGTTTAGTTTAGATATAAAATGTTATTTAAGTTAAAATTTGGGTATAATATACTTTATCAAGAAATAGTAAAGGATATATGAATATAATTTGCAATATTCCGCTAAACAATTCTTGTCGTGCTATTCAAAATGCAGACTCGTGCACCGCCCGCCCGCCCGCATGCAACAAGCAAGCAATACAAGCAAAGCAATCTTAAATAACAAGCAAGAAAACTTATCGACACGTGTTTCGCCTCTGAACGAGGTATCCTCGGGATGTGTTGCTAGCTCGGCTTTTCCGCAGCAGCATTGCTTGTATTGCTTACTTGTTGCATGTTTTTATGCGGGCGGTGCACGAGTCTGCATTTTGAATAGCACGACAAGAATTGTTTAGCGGAATATTGCAAATTATATTCATATATACTTTACTTAAATATATATTTTTTTCAATTTAAAGAGATTTCTAATTTCTTCAGATGTATCTGTTCAGTTCCGGCCTTAAATTTAAAAATCAAACGAGGCTCCTCTATATTTCGAACTGAATGGCAATTTAAAATATCTGTAATACCTATAAACTCTTTTTATTTTGTTATTTTGTGAAGTTGAGTGTTCAACCTGTGTAAGTGATTATTAATTACACTATAAAGCGAACTATAATCACCCGCGCTCACTTCGATCGCTCTTGCGCCTAAATATCTCGGATGTAATTGATCACTTACATCTCTTGTATAACTACATTTAAATACACACGAAAGCATTTCGGTGCTATTGCCTCTGCAATTTATAACGAAAGAGTAAATTTTCTGAGAGCCAATATATATGAAACTTTTTCGAAGACAGCATATGTTGTCCGACGAACGCCGTTGTCCTTTTCCAATGGAATAACCATGAAATTGCCTTAATCCTCAAAAACACTTACATGGCGCGTATTTTACGGTACTCGTGGATTATTTTCCAGTTGAAAAGTTTCAGATTGTTTCAAAAGTTTTCCGCGTGGAGAGCTGTGAGGGGTTAAATACTCCAACCATAGCTTACAGATGACGTCACGGGGTACAATAAATACATTACTGGCTGGCTATGACATTGCTGTATATCTATACCAAAATTCCGTTAAAAATATAGTAAATTATCCAGTAAATTGTTTTTTGTAGATACTTATTATGTGGTTGTTTATGGATGAATTTGACATGGCTCTAACATTAAATAGTGCTTTATGAGTATATTTAAAAATTAGTTGGTAGATTAAAAAGACATGACAAAGAAATGGTTTTCAAAATTTTAGTCTAAGAGGCGTCTTCAGTTGTAGTTTTGTTTATGTATCAGCCGCGGGAGTGCTAAGTTTTCCCCTTGAAAACTTTTTTGTTCATATTTTTAACAGCTTACTGCAAAAAGTAATCGTCACGGAAAGAAAACTGGATCTCTCATGGATTAAATTTCTGTAATGTCTGTACTGTTAATACATTTCGTACTCAAATCTAATATTCTCAATTATGATTCTTAAATTCCATGAATGGGGGCAGTAGGCCAGCGGCAGCGAAGGAAACGTAATCGCTTAAAATGTTTCTCCATCGTTCTTGTTATTAATTTATACTATCATCACAAACTTTGTGTCGTCATGAAAAATTTACCCTATTTTTCCTGGAGTTCCAATGTTATTTTGACAGAACCATAAAAACATATTTATCCCCAATGCCGAATTATGCGTACGTATGTCATTATGCGTGTAATCCAACATCACAAGTCAGGCTTTTGTTCAATAATGGAACACAGAGTAGTAAAAGAATGAAGAAAAAACACTTTCATAAACACGGAAACTCATTTAATTTTCAAGTTCAGAACGGGACACCTATTATATGCGTCTCTTGTGTCCACAGGGTTAACAATTCCCTTTTGTTTGCTTGTATTTAATGAGGTTTATTTGTGCTTACCTTTCTTTTGTTACACTTATTTCGGAAATGGGACCCGAAAGATTTCCTTTCCTCACTGGAGGGGCTGGAAAAAACTTAGCTATAATGTTTACTTTGGAAGGATAAGTAAAAAACGGTTGTTTATGCTTCCTTTACCGTTTGTTCAAAAACTGTAATTTTAAGGATTCAATTTGTCGTCGTTCTGTTTTGTCTAAATTGTGGTCTCTATAGGTAATCAATATAGCAGATTAAAATGCATGTAAATTATACGTCATCCAATGTATGGGTTTCATTAAGTAACAGAAATATTTTGAAATACGCTTTTTGTCGCGATTTCAAATGTTATCATTTCGAGACACGTACGCGTCGCATACAAAATGACAATAAAATGTATGTACCCAAATTTATGTTGAGAAACGATAAGTGCTCAGTCTAAGATTCGGTCACCCTCTTTGTTAAATCTCTTCTTCTTCTCTATACATATAAAATACAACGTCTGTCTGTCTGTCTGTCTGTTTGTTCGTTCGCTTAAAACTTGAGAACCAATTAATGGATTTTGATGCAGTTTTTACTGAAAGATAAAGCATTTCTTCGGGAAGGTTTTGGGCTATGTATCATCATGCTATGATAAAAAAGAGCAGCGCAATGAGAATTTTAGTGAGACATATGGAAGGTTCGCCGCCGTAGCATAGTCGATCGTCGCGGCTTCAAACCCCGACTGGTAAAATTTGTTTTCACTTTTTATTTTTTATTCTTTTATTTTATTTTCAGAAAAAGTATTTCCTTTTGTAAAAAAAATATTAAAGTTAAAATTATATTTCTTGACTGAGCAAAAACCAATAACTAAAATATTTTTATTTTCAAGTGCTTAGAAAACGCCATCTCTGGGAAGCTATCCTGGATAACGACTCAGTAAGCTGGCGTTGAAATTGTTTTTATTTTAATACACTAGATGGCGCTGCATGTTTCAAAATATCGAATTTGACGCAGTCTGGTTCAAATAAACTCACGTTAAAGTTTGTCTACACTATTATATAAAGAAGAAAGATTTGTTTGTTTGCATATAATGGGTAATATCTAGAACTACTGAACTGACTTTAAAATTCTTTAAGCACTCAATAAGATTTTTAGTTAATCGTGTGGTATGTACGCCTTGCGAAGTCGTATGTAGTCTCATCGTCGGGGTTTCAACCACTGGTAAGTGGTTTTTTTTAGGAGACCTCTCAAGTTTAAGTTTATTTGATCGGTATTGATGAGTATTTTTGTAGAACATGGTGGCCAGGATCTAATGACGGGACTGGGAGGTGGGTACGGGATCTCCTCAACGGATAACAGCAGACCCATCGAGTTTGGGCTTATTTTGTTGGTCTTTATTAGCACTTTGGTAAAACACAGTGACCAGGGTCCGATGATGGGACTGGAAGGTAGGTACTGGATCTCCTCAACGGACAACAGCAGACACTTCGAGTTTGGACTTATTCGATTGGTATTTATTAGCACTTTGGTAAAACATTGTGACCAGGGTATGATGATGGGTCTGGAAGGTGGATACGGGATCTCCTCAACGGACAACAGCAGACCCTCCAAGTTTGGGCTTATTTGATTGGTCTTTATTGGCACTTTGGTAAAACATGGTGACCGTTGCATATTGTCGTTCAAAAAATCATATTCTTTTGTTTTCCTTATTTCCACGAAAATCTCTTCTATGCGGGCGGAGCCGCGGGCAATAGCTAGTTCATAAATATTTTTTTCGTTCTCCCAGCAAACACAGGCCCATCCAAGAGTCAATTACTATGGGACAATAATTACTATGGAAAGTCAACATTTTATTTTGCGAAATTAGCGAAACCAAGTCTAGTATGAATTTGGCTGCATAAATTTATATCACTTTGTATGGACGCGTACGTTCACCTCATATTTGCGTTCAGGCTACGGCACGTAGCGGGTCTAAAAAGCGGTAAAACTATGAAGTCGTAGCACTTGCTACGCCCCGTGGCAAAAATAAGACGAATTGTTATATATGTGTACGATGTTTAAGTATAAAATGCAGGAATTCGAAGATTTTTTTCTAAGTGAATAATTTGGAGCCTAATCTCTCACAATCAATGAAATACATATCAAAGCATCATATATAAATATAAAGAATATTACATCATTGAGATCCATCCATATTTATTACAGATTCCATATTAATTCTCCACCTGATGTCAAATTAGGCTTAATTGCCCTAGCCATCCTTTAATGATGTCACAGAGAGCAGAATGAACAACGAATTTTCAATATGAGGGTTTTTATAGAGACCGAATAAATGCTTTTAAACATTAATGAAAATTATGAAATTTATTAGTTTTTCTCAGCCTGCTTTCTTAATTTATTTTTAAGGTAAAAATTTTCTTCTTGAGCTTATGAAAGGAAATCAGCGCTCCAGTCTGATTATAAGTTTCCTGCCCCTAGATTATGTATCGTTAAGCTGGTTTCCAACTGGTTGCCAAACGTTAAAAACATAGATACGAGTATACTATCGAATTTCGATCATCTTAAGATACGTTCGTGCTTAAAGTGACGTCACAGTTCGTGAACAGTTAATATACACTGACGGCAATTTTAAAAGTTCAGTTTTTAGTGTTTAGCAGAGATGGCCAGATAGCCACCGACACTAAGTTACATATAATAGGCCTGTACTGTAGGTCCGTCAACCGTCCGGATTTGCTTTATTTTGCGATTTCGGGGTTATCTATTATTTTTATTGTCAGAGTGCCGACTCATTTTGCTACGATATCTGTCTTTGTAAATTTGACAAAATGGCGCAATAATATGTGACTCAAACTATAAACAAAAGCGGTTTTTACACTTGATAATAACACAACGCCATCTATGTTTCATGCTTTAAACTTGATCATGGACGCGCAGTCTTTATAACCATGCATTCAATCGGCTTAAATATTAACGTACTACTGAGAAAGGCTGGTGGATAGAAACTACGCTTTAAGGATACTGTGTTTAGACTATTAAGACGTGCTAAGCTCGGAAACGATATAGAGCAGATGGTAGGTGATCGCAATGTGTAGAGAAAAATATTCACAGGAGTTAGGCAAATTTGCCGTACGGAGAAAACGACTTGATGATAGCATTGAAGGAGGCTTTCTGTGTGATGTCTGTAACCGATGTTGCCTATCAAGAAACGACTTAAAATCACACCAAAAAATACATTAAAAAATCCTACAAAGACTTATACTCACACCAAAAAATACATAACAATATACTACAAGCATCTCCGTTCGCGAAGGCCGGCATGATGATAATATATATGTTATAGTTAAAACCAGTTTTTAGATAGAACGCGTTTTCCCTAGTTAGAACTAGTATTTACTAAATGCCTTAGGTAAAACTAGAATTCACTAATGCTCGACATTGAATATTAGTTAAAACTAGTTCTTACTAGTAAACCCGTTTTAACTAGTTATTGCCATACAAAACTTCGGATGTCGCATCTCTCCACTCCGCTTCACTCGGCTCCTAAACCTTAACATGTCAACCTAACTGCTCCTCCTCGCTTCGCTCGTCGTCACAACCTATTTTAGTTTCTATTCTAGTTTTGACTGGTTGTTTCCAGTTTTAACCTGTGACATATACAATACATACGTATAATTTATGACAAACTCTGTACAATTTTAGACTTCAAATCTCGAATCAACTAACACCCGTAGGCCACAACACTGTTGTTGCGGCTTTAGCATGAATAAATCCTCGTCATTTGGAATTCCAAGTCAAATAGTGTGTTTGCTTTGTCTAAACACGGGAGTTTGTTCAGCTAAGCCGTGCCTGTTAACGCACATGAGAAAGTGGTTCGGTTTATATCTCCCAAAAGGGCAGGCGTAGACTTCATATTTCTATCTGCTACTTGTACGCTCCTGACACACCTCTTCCACTTCTTTTACTCTTCTCCAGTACGTTGTCAATTATAATTGAAATACGTCCTTTTATGGCTGTACGGTCGAGCTTTACCTTACACTTGCGCACTATATATTTCTTTCGTCACTCTCATAAATTCTCTCTACATGCTCAAGTATAGCATAGTAACGGAATGAGACAGTAAAAAATAGTACTAACGTGCACATACAGCAGACATACGAGAGAATAGACCGATCAGCAGTTTTTGTTTGCACAATAGTACGTTTTTTTTATTTTTCAACTATAAGTCCCGATGATATTTGAAAGCGGTCACCCCACCCTAAACTTTTTTATTCCGATGCCGATGTTACTGGAACAAGGAACTGAAAATTCTTCAGAAATTAATATAACGAAATAAAAACACCCATTGCAACATTGCTGACACGCCTTTCTCGACTGACTCTTCTAAATTTATGAATGAAATGTCATGCTAGATCTTTGGGTGCGTTTTAGCAGATTCTGAAGGATTTAGTTTAAATGCGGTCTTATAAAACTATTCCTTAAAAAGAGATGATAAAAGCTAAATGACCATAATAGAAAGTTAAAGTATTAGGCCACACAGAATTATTCTTTAGAATCAACTAAGATATGTTGCTAATTCTTTGGCATACACTATTTCCTAGCTGTACATTTTAAATTTTTAGGTCCCTTTACTTTGTAACAATGTTTTGCAATTTCACATCTCAAATCAAATCAAAATCAAAATATTTATTTTGCAAAATTGATACTAAAAGTACACTTTCTACAAGTCAAAGTTAATTTTAACAATATAATATATCTTAAGAATATAAAAAAATATATATTTATGCGGAAAATAAAATAAACACCTGCATAAAATAGAGGAATATAGGAATAAAAATATTATATATACATACATAATGCAATGAAGAATTAAGTTCATAAATAAAAACGGGAAATACATACAAAAAATATTAAGGTTGGGCTACTAAAATGTAATAAAGTTATACACCTGCATAAAATAGAGAAATATAGGAATAAAAATATTATATATACATAATGCCTAACCATCCGCACCATTCGATTAGTATTGCTAAGAAGAAGGGCAAGAATCTTAGCAAACATTCCTTTTTTTCATATGATACAAAATCATATACATACCTACTCAAGTAAAGGCATAAAAATATAAGACTGCAGGAATTAGTCACGAGAAAAAATATATATCGTAGTCGACCCGTCTCATATTGTCTATTACCTTTAACAAAGTAAGTTTACATATTGATTAATTTTAAGCCTTTAGAGGAATCATACAGTATTAAAATATGCTAATTATGAATTACAATTTTGAATAATTATTATTTATTACACCATGCTTCATTATCATCCAAATAATCGTAATATTGTTTTCCTTACTTTTGAATAAAAAACGAGCAAAAAATACCTTTTATGGGTATTCGCAAAAATTGCGTAATAATTATAATAATGTTTTAACAAGAAAATTATGACATATTATTTTGCCGTTGATGTGAAATAAATAAATAAATAAAATAAAGTTATGCATAAAATGAGATAATTTTCATGTAAAAACTAAATTAATAATAATTATAATCAATTTGCTCAAATTGCCATAAAACGGATTTATTGCATACTTTTTATTTAAAAGTAAAGAAAACAATGTTTTGATATGCATTTTGCACTGAGATAGTTTAAAATATGTGGGACGATTTGCCGTGCGTCAGTTTGACAGCCCGTTATAGTTCTTCTGTAGGTATACTGTTTGTACAATTAACTGACGAGTTAAATACAGTATAATTTAGTTAAGCTTTTAATAAAATATCTAGGGTAACAAATTGTCACAAAACAGATTAAAACTTTAAGATGACAACTCGATTTGCTAGTATAAACTCGTACTATATTTGGCCGAAACAAATTGCTAACTGAGTCAGCGATACTAGAGAAACGTGACGGCAATTCCTGAATTTAACAAATTTGTGCCTCTATTATAGTCTCAACTGAAATTGGGCCTTAATTTCGTAAGCTGAGGGTATGTTTACCTTTAAAAGTTGAATATAGAGCTGTTTTGATAAATTGCTGTTTAGTTTAGTTCTAATCGACTCCCGAGTTTGAATTCAGAGATAACGTTATGTTTTGAATTTAGATATTAATTAAGGCGACATGATAGCGTTCTGTGTGAACTATAGCAGTTTTAGTGCTACTGTTTTGCCCTCAATTCAATCGTGAAGATATTATAATATTTAGATATAAATTTATGTGAACTTGAGGCCTCAGATTAAGCCTGGGTGTCTTAAAATTAAATATACTTAAATACATACTTAATATTATATTATATTGACCTATCTGTATTAATAATTTTATTTCAATATACTAATATTTTTATAAACTGGTATTAAATTGTAGTTTTGAGCCGTTTAAATAGTCGATAAATAAGTATTTGATAGTCTGAGAAAGTATTATACATAAATATATACCGCTAGGTCATGCATAATTTATTATAGTTTTTCCAAACAAGGCAGGAGATACATAGTCTACAATTCAGGAGCGTTGTTTCAAAATGTACTTTGTCCACACTGATTAAATTTTCAGAAATAGCATTTTTTGTCTCATAAAGTACTTTATATATCTGTATAGCTTTTAACTGTGTAACGTATTTTTACACACAAGGTTCAACATAACAATAAAAACGTATATAAGGTAAATGAAATATTAACCTAAAAACATTATTAAATAGGTGGATACCTCCTCATTTTTATTTTTGGACAAAATGGATTTTGGAACAAAGCTCTTCAATTTAGATTTTAGAAATTCTCATATATATATATACGTATACACGGTATAGGTATTTTAGAAGATCTTTGTAGAAAAATTGGTTTAACTGAATTCTATCAAATCTAGACACGCGGCAGCGTCGAGATACAAGTTCCAAAAGAAGAGTCCGCGCACCAGTTGTGTGTTGTATACAAGGTCCTACAATAATAAGTGAAAATATTTTGGGGTAGATCGTGTATCGTTAACTGATCATCACAAAAAAGGAGAAAAAAATTTTTTGTTCGAGTATTTTTCACTTCCCAGTACAAAGTGGTTCAATCAGCAGACTCAACTTCTATGGAAAGGTGAAAAAAAAGTGGTGCAAAAAATAATATAATTTAAATTAATTTTAAACTTAAAATAAGTAAAAAAAAAGTAATAGTACGCCCGCTGAAACTTTTCTGACAGATAGCTGAGGCCATAATAAGCTAAAAAAAAAATCGTCAGCTACATAGTGGAGGGGGGAAGATGCGTCAGCTGCTCGCATGAACTTGTTTGCATTTTAGGAAGTGATTTTACGCCGATTGATTTCCATCTTTTTCAATAGATCTGGAATGGCTGATAACAGAACCAAGAGTCTGCTGACGCACTCGCGGTGGGTGTGGATGTGAGAGGCTGCGAAAGTGGTAAAAAAAAAGTAATAGTACGCTTAAACTTTTTTCACAGATAGTTGACATCATACTGAGCTGAAAAATAATCGTCAGCTAACGCACCCGCGGTGGGTTTGGGAGTTAGAGGTTGCGAAAGTGGTAAAAAAAGTGATAGTACGCCGGCTGAAACTTTTCTCACAGATAGTTTACATCATACTGAGCTGAAAAAAAATCGTCAGCTGACGCACCCGGGGTGGGTCTGAATGTGAGAGGTTGCGAAAATGGTAAAAAAAGTAATAATACGCCGGCTGAAACATTTTTAACAGACTTGTAAAATTGCAACTTCGTAGGTCCAATAGGAAATAAGTTATGACTCATAAGTCCAAAACTCATAAAATAACTTATGAGGGTCGAAAGTAGCTCACATTGGTTCGTATAATAAGTATATAAGGTCTTACAATTCAAAGTAAAAAAAAATTAAAAGATGATAGAGTATCCCTAATAGACTAGTCCGGGAGGTACCGTTGCAAATACAAAAGTCATAGTAAGCCGGCTGATCTTGACATCGATCGTAGATCTCACATGACTGATATGTGAAACAAACATCAGCTGCTCAAGTAGCGGTGGGTTTGGGAGTTAGAGGTTATGAAAGTGGTAAAAAAAACACAGATAGTTGACATCATACTGAGCTGAAAAAAAATCGTCTGCTGCATCGTGGATTCCATCGTTTTTTTTTTACCACTTTCGCAACCACTCATATCCAGGCCCACCGCGAGTGCGTCAGCTGACGATTTTTTTTCAGCTCAGTATGATGTCAACGTCTGTTAAAGCACCTAATATGCTTAATTTTATAAATGAAACTTTTTATCACTGACTGACTAACTCACTCAATCACTCATTTAAAGGAAAACTTTAAATTTACATTGAATTGACTCAAGGTTGAGCTTGCGTTTGTAGGAAAAACGAAAAAAAAAAGGTTTTTCCAAAGGGTCATTGAAACTTGGTACCAATTACTTTTGTTGTTAAATAGATGTCACCTTATATAGTTGGTTTCAACAAATTTCAAGCGAAAAAGGTATTTTTTTTAATACCTCGGGCCAGGGTTCAAACCTGCGACCTCTTGCTTTCACGGCAAGTGCGCAGTAGCCAAAGCGATAGATTTCAGTATAAATCATATAAACTTAGCTTATAATGATTTTACGATCATTAAATTATATATATATAATTACTTGAAGTTCGGCCACCAACGGTTGAGGCCGTTAAACCCTATAAAAATCTTCTTCGACTTTAATCAACGTGATGAATTAGGAAAGAAAGCGGGTAGATAGGGAAAAGCTGTGGGCTACTTCTTTTTGGGCCCGTTTGGCTTTACGTTGAACCCTGAATGCAAAATATTTCAAAATATTAACCCGGTAATTTCATTACCTATTTTAAGGAAGAAGTAAAAAGCAAGGTAGAATTGTATTTTTTTCTTATGCAAGATATGGAATATTACATTCCTTAAAGATTTTTTTAAACTAAGCCATTTCAACAAATGCCTTGTGGGCATAATGGCTTTCATACCTATGCAGTAACTACTTTGTATAAAAAGACAAACAAATGGCATGACCATAGAGCTTATATATCAAATGTCAGTGATACTTGACATTGACAGCTACAATTCTTATCTTGGCGGAGGATACTCATATACTCTTAGGTTCTTTTTAATATTTATTTAAAAATTTAGTAGTTAATTATTTATTTACTAATATTAGATTGAGAACTATTGTTAGTAACAAATTATGGGTTTTTAAATTGTAGCCTGAAATAAATGAATTTATTATTATTATTATTGTAGCTATTCACCCCATAACCTTAAAATTTGATTATCCCAAAATATCTTAAGAACTAGGAAATAAAAAATATATTTAAACGTGTTTCATATGGAATTCACTGACATTATGTACATTGAAAACTCTTGTACTTATCCACATATAGTTACAAATATATTCTTTATTAATTCTGTTCAGCATTCTCAAGGGTTTTACTTAAAATTATAATTTATTTTTTATAATGTAATCATATTATTACAATTTAAATTATAACTAATTAAAATAAAGTGTATAAACGTCAATAAGACTTAGGATGAAGCACGCTGGCCCTTAAAATATCTGTTTACGCTTCTATAGAAGGCATCGGGGTTACAAATATCCAGATTATTTTATTGCTGCTTTGCTTGCTGAAAAACTAATCTTTATACAGTTTTGGAGGAATTGGTATTTAGCACTCATTACCGATTTGCAAGTCACGCAACGAATTAAGAGCGCTCGGCGAAAGTGTTGGGGGATTAGTGTATGTGTTCACTCGCGCACAAAATTACTAAGTGCGATAGAGAAAAAAAGATTAGCGCAGTCAAGGTCAGCGCTCTTACACCGCTGCGACACCTATAACACCAATTAGATTATTTTTTACTGAAGCCAGCTGATACTTAGCAGAGCAGTACGCCATTGACAAATGTTGCACTGGCACAAAATACCGCTTTACCTTTAATAAGATACCAAGTTTATTATCAGCAGATTTTGCCTTTAATTGGACTGAACTTCTTAAGTTAAGGCGATATAGGTATAGTATAGTAGAACTTCCATAGATATTCGATATCGTAATATTTCGAAAGGGGTTCTGAAAAAAAACATGCTATAAATAATGCCTTTTCCAAGACAAGACAGAGCCCAAAATGGGACAGAGAAAAATTCGCTGCAAACTGAAAAAACATTTCAGTCCGTTTTATTTTAAAATTTTATTTTAAAACAGCAGTCCATCCAAACCAATATATAATAATAACTGTTATAAACATATAAACCTATATATAAAACATAAAAAACCGGCCAAGTGCGTGTCGGGCCACGCACAATGTAGGGTTCCGTTGTCTACTAATACAGACCGCGCCAAACTTCTGGTCCCATACATTATAGGGGGCCTAAAGTTTGGCGCGACCTGTACTCGTGAACCTATAAAGCCTTCTTAGCTGTGATAGTTTTTCTTTTTAATTCATTATACCGGGTGTAAATAGAGTGCGACCATTAAATGAAACCACATATTCTACCGAGCCGACGCTCGCTTCACCGACGAAGATCTCTCTAAACTTGCCCGTATGTCGGTGCGTTAGGGTTCACGCATTTTTATTTGGAACTCAATTATTTCCTAAGCTAAGGGTGTCCGCGGATATGATTCTTGGGAAAAAGGGTTCAGTAGGGTCGGTAGAATATGTGGCTTCATTTAATGATCGCACTCTATTTACACCCGGTATATACTACTTCTGTGAATTTTTTCACATTTCTATAAGCAATCGCTTAGCCGGCAGGGGACGACGACGCTCCAATCTAACTAAAATTTTCATTTTAAAGATTAATATTTCACCAATAAATCCCTAAATCGAAAAATGGTTTTCACATACCCACAAAGTTTTTGAACGGCCTATCCAACGATTCCCCACACTATGGGATAGACGAGAAAAAATTTTTTCATTTTGTCGGCGTGATTAATATTTATATCCACGCTAAATTACAGCTTTCTAGTACTAATAGTCTCTGGGCTAGGTCGCGGACAGACGGACATGGCGAAACTATAAGGGTTCCTTGTTCGACTACGGAACCCTAAAAACGCTCTCGTGTGAATTTATTTATAATATTATTCACTAAAAACAGCAATATCCAACTTATTCTTGATTCACCGCACTACTCGGAAGCGCACTTTTTCAGATATGTTTATCTCTTTCGTTGTGCCATAAGGTTGGTAGATAAGTCCATACCTAACAGCTCGAAATGATCAGTTATTGATATTATCTTGTATGTAAAAAGCTGTGGTTTTTGTAGTAAATATAAAAACAAATTTAAATTCCTTTTGGCAGCGAGTAAGCTGAATTTGCAATTTATTTCTACATAAATGATCCAAAGCTCATGACCACATGGGAACATCGCTGGAAGATGGATGGCCCTTAGCAGTTTTTATGGGAATTAATCAAGATGCTGTCTTCGATCGGCGTGATTGTGGCAAACGTGGTCTCTGTGTTGAACCCTTCTTGAAAGCTTTATCCACCTGCTTTTATTGTTGCCCTTGATAAAAAAGCTGTTTATTTTCATCAAACTGTTTGAAGTATGGTTTTCGTAAATGAAGTAAGGTTTCCCCAAACCAAAGCACTTTTTAGTTAATTCCAAACTTGCATGCAATTTTGATGGGTCTTTTTGTGCTTTGTCGTGAATGGACAGACAAACGTATTTTTATTCAGATTTTTCTAACATCAAAATCCATTACAACTTTTAGTTTTGTGGAAGTTTAGTATTGGAAAAATGTTTTCGTGGTATTACGAATTCAGAACATAGAGTAAATTGAAAAACTTCAGTTAAGAAAATTAGTTAACTTTTAAAATTATCTGAAGTAAAACACATGAAATAGTAAGTATTATTGATGAGAAATGTACGATTATATATTTTGTACATTATTGTTGATATATGAAAATTCGAGGCGATACTAAAATAAGTAAATATAAAATTTAACGCAAAAGGGTTTGTTAACCGACCTCCAATAAAATATGTACATGCCTCCAAATATGAATATAAAGCCTTTACTCGCATATAATAATGCTATAAAACTAAATTTGTCTTATTAATACACATTTGAAGACGACAACATCGTGTCATAATAATCTTTTGCGCTTAAAATATAGTCATACTTTTATACGCAACGTTAACACGAAATTAATAATTAATAACGTTGAAGGTGTTTGACGTATTAACATGTCGGAAATATGTCAAAAGATGTGACTAATATAATTAATTTGAGTTACTCCCTGCTTCCATGGTAGGTAGTTTTGATGATACGTCAAAGTCTATCACAAATAAATTAAACACAGTACAGATTGTTTACTACGTTGCGGCAGTATAGACTGAATCTAAACTATAAGATACAGGGAAATTAAGTAATAATACCTTTATTATTTCCTTTAGTAGGGAAAAGAAAAACTGTATAAAAAGTTTTTTGAATATCTTACATGGGCATCGAACCAGAAAGTCGTACACAATTAAAAGATTTTCAGCAACGTGTATGTATTCTGTTTAAATTACATCTCGCAAAGCACGTAGATAATCGAATATTTTCCTTATTTTTCGTGGGTTCGAGATAAATGAAACCAATTCAATTTGTCAAACCGTTCTTTACAACCACCGAAAGACATACAGACATCGAAGCTTTGCTAATAAAGTTCTCTTTTAAACTTCAAACAAAAAAAGAACCCGAGTACTATTGCACAAATTTTAAAACCGGTTTAGATGTATACACTATAAGTTTCCGGAATGAATATGAAAAAATACTATTAAAGGTACAAAATCAATTTATTGTTTTTCAAAATAATCTCCCTTGGCGTCTATGCACTTTTTCATTCGATCAAACCAGTTTTGAAAACTTTTGTGCCACTCCCCTGTGGTGACCTCTGAAACGTGTTTTTCATACTCCTCGACAGCCTCTTCTGGTGATGAAAATCGTTGACCGCGTAATTGGTTCTTAATTTTTGGGAACAGAAAAAAGTCACAAGGTGCCAGGTCGGGACTGTATGCAGGATGACTCATGAGTTCTACATTTTTCGTCTTCAAAAAGTCGTTTGTCTGTCTGGCCGTGTGAGAACTAGCATTGTCGTGGTGCAGGATGATACGGCGTTTACGGTTATTTTTACGGAGTTCGTCAATAACTTCCGGCAAACAAATGGTCGTGTACCAGTCACTATTCACGGTACGACGATTCTCTAAAGCAACAATAGCCACGTGTCCAGTTTTATTTAAAAAAAGAAGCAATCATCCGCTTAGATGCACTTTTCACGCGCGCCACTTTGGTTGGTTTCAGCTCATCTTGAAAGACCCATACGCTCGATTGCTTCTTTGTTTTGGGATCGTAGCAATAAATCCATGTTTCGTCACCTGTTACTATGTCCCACACCAAATTTGACGCACCTTTGTTGAATCTGGTAAGCATGGCACTGCACCAAGTGACGCGGTCCGTTTTTTGAGCCTCGGTCAAGTTGTGTGGGATCCACCGTGAGCACAGCTTTCTCACACCCAAATGTTTGTGTAGGATTGATTGTATTTGACTCATGCCTATTTCTAAGGATGCGCGAATTTCATGGTAGGTCACATGCCTGTCTGTTTCAATCATACGGCGCACAGCATCGATGTTTTTGTTGGTCACAGCGGTGGACGGCCGACCATCGCGAGATTCGTCACTGAGATTGATACGACCACGCTTGAATTCTGCAAACCAGCTATAAACAGTCGTCTTGCATGGTGCTTCATTGCCAAAAGCTGTTTCAAGCCGAGCGATGCTCTGTTGAGCTGTCAAATTACACTTAAAATCGTAGAAAATCATACTACGAAAATTTTCCCGAGTTAAATCCATGTTGATGCAGACACACAATTTTTTAAATGGCGCCACAAGGTAAAAACAAAAGACAGTCAGATGAAACAAACTGCATTCTACAGCCGAAGAGTTCTATTTTCAAATGTTGCAATAAATTTTTAAATATTGTTTATGTAAGTGGCCAGTTCCGGAAACTTTTAGTGTTACCTATGTAATAATTACTAAGGGCTTTAACATAAATAATAACTTTATACACAAAATTGTGGGTACAAATATTTTCGTCACAACAATAAGTTCCACATACTATCATCACAAGACATCAATAATCACAACAGTCAACTTCCAATTATAATCCCCTTAACATCTCTCCGTTTAAAATATAACGATTTCGAAAAGTTTTCACATTTCCTGCAGCTTCGTTTAAGCACCTACATCCCAAATGCAAAACACGTTCTACGCAGGAACCTCTCATCTTTTGAGACTTCTCTACAACCTCTCTTTACTCTCCAGTAGGAGGCTCAAGACGGGAAACTTTACCTTTTAGGAATCAATTAAAAACAGAAACCCTTATGAGGGAGGGTAAATAAACATTACAATTCTAAATTTCAATTTCTCAGAGCCTAAATTAATAACGTCATGAGCGCAGCAACTCAGTTGTGGACGTGACCAATGTAATGCTATTTAATTATTACGCGGATGCTTGATGAATCTTGCGAAGGCAACACAATCCCACCGATTTCGTTGCGAGCTCAAAACTGAAAACGTGTTTCAGGAGAAATTTGGTAATACTGTGAAGGTAGCATATAACTTTGGTAATACGGTGAAGGTAGCATATAACTTTGGTAATACTGTGAAGGTAGCTTATAACTTTGGTAATACTTTGAAGGTAAGTATATAATTTTTTTAAATAATCTAGATTACATTTTTGAATGCGAATTTGATATAAATTTTATCGACAGTTAAAAAAAAAAATTTACGTTTTTTAGGGGTTTGTTGTTAAAAATGATTCTTCCCTATCTTTGGTTCTAGTAGCCTAGACCTAGATAATGGATATTAAAAAAAAAACATTTTGAGGCACCTCAAAATTTTACTTTTGTGTTTGGCTTGGGCGTGATAGCTGTCTATAAGAACAAAATTGAAAAAAAAAGTGTGTTTCAATGGTATAAGAATAAAATTGCCTCAAATTTTGACCAAATTTCTATTCGTTATATGTACAGTGCTAGTGAGACAAAAATTGGGTAAACAATATTATAGTGTTTATATAATAGAATAAACTTAAAAAAATATGATTTAATATTGATACATCAACACATTTACTAACAAAATAACTACATTTACCTAAAATAAACAATTAAAATTTTTAATATTATTTAAATTGAGTTATTATTTAAATTGAGAATTTCGCGATTTTACAAACATAAAATAAAGAGTTATTTAATAAAAACTCAGTAGGATTATGTTTTTATTGCGAAATCCATCGCTTTGGAATACTCTTAATATTATAAAGTACCACGGTGGCGCAATTGGTAGCGCGCTTGTCTGGGAAACAAGAGGTCGCAGGTTCGAATCCTGGCCCGAGGATTTTTTCCAAATTCTTGTCTTTACATTGGTTTCATTTCGGTTTGTAATGAACTCTAATAATAATATTTAAAAACTCAGTATTTCGTGATCACTTTTGGTTTCTCGGCTGTCGTAACAGCCACAGCTCAGCGCTCGCTATTTAAAACAAAATGAAACGTCAAACAGTTTTAATTTATTTAACTCTTGAATGATGTATACTGACGAGAAATAATTAATTACTCATAACATAAATCATAAAAAACAATCACTAGAAGCGACTAAGTAATATTGTGTAACTAAAAAAAGTTTTGCCTTATTTTGTAATTATCTCTTCAAGCGTATTGCACTCACGGTAAAAGAATTTGTGTACATGCTCGTGTTATGGTTAGGAGTGCGAAGAAACCTGGCTTTCCTGGATCGATGAAGGCGATCAAGGGACGGACGGGAGGGGTACAAAACGTTCATTGAGATATAATGGGGAATTAGGATTAAAGACAATACCATATCAAAATTTGGCCAAGTGCGAGTCAGTCTCGCGCACAAAGGGTTCCGTACCACCACACAATATGGGTACGGAATTACTTAAAACGAGATAAATAACAATAATATAGATTTTGAACATCAAGGCGATAAATACAAGCCGCTAAAACGTTAGCTTCTGATAAACAATCGACGCCCTCTGAATACGAAACGAATAGAGCTGAAACAAATAACGTTGGTTTTTTTCAAGGTTTTTTGTGTAGGGACGCCCGTTTGGGTTTCGATTTTTATTTTATTATTTTCCATGATAGAGGCCATAGTAATAGTAACACGTATTCTGCAAAAATTTCAACTGGCTACCTATTACGGCTGAAGCTGTAGAGCCCTGTGACGAACAGTGGAGGCTTAGAAATAGGGTCCCATTTGGTACATTTTGGATACGGAACCATAAAAAGTAATAGCGTGGCAATCTCTCCGGTACCTGATGATAAGCCAATTGAGTTCGGCACTGAATCCAGAGACGGACAGATGCCACGGACACGACAGGCTACCTATTGCAGTCCTTATTTCACTTTACAAATAGAGAGCTTTAAATGCAGGCGACTATATAGTACATTATATGTATTATATCCGAGGGGTGGAAAGAAGGGTATTGACGAGGTGAGTGAGCAGACCGAGGCTTACTAAGGCCTAATATAATACGAGTCATGCAATACCGGTTTCTGCCGAGGCATATACAGGTGTAAATAGAGTTTAACCATTAAATAAAACTACATACTCTACTGACCATACTGACCAACTATTCGAAATGAAAACCCGGGAAAATTCAACTGTAACTCAAAGACTTTATCTCGTAGGAGGAAGGTCTATAGAACGCTGCATTGGAACAGCTGTTTCACGGGCGACACTCTCTTGATACTCGTCCGTATGTCAGTGCGTTAGGGTTCACGCATTTTTGTTTGGAACTCAATTATTTCCCGAACTAAGGGTGTCCGTGGGTATGATTCTTGGGAAGAGTGGTTCAGTAGGGTCAGTAGTATTTGTGGTTTCATTTGATAGTAGCAGTCTATTTACACCCGGTATAGTTTTTTCTCAAACAAGTAATTTAAGTAATTTAATGGAAATAAGACAAGCTGTGTCATATATCTCACCATTACACAGAAATAACAAACCAGAACTTGAATATTTCATTTAAATTTTCTTTTAATTATATTAGTTATTGTAATTTAAATAGTTTAATTTAATCTTCATTTTAATCCACTATGGAAGAGCGGAGTCTTCTAATACAGGTATTCTCTTTCTTAAAAGGAGACTCCAACCAGTTTTAAGTATTTGTAAGATTACAAGAAAGAAATAAAAGAAAAAAAACACCTTTCCTTCGCTTTAGCTGGAAGCAAGTTTTCTATGACAGAATTGGTTTCTTTTTTTAAATAGATCCATCACCAAGCTACCACTTACGCTACTTTGTTTACTCCAATTTGTTTTCAAAAGTATTTGCAAAACATTTAATAATATACTTTTACGCTCAAAGATAAACTTAATTTGCCGCCTTTTCAAAACCTTTGAAATTTTCTGTTTTTGACCATAGACATCATATTTTACTATTTTTGACATCATAAAAAAAGAAAGACTGTGCCTTAGGTACTGGAGCCGGCCCCAGAATCGGATGCCGCCGCCGGCACTACAGATAGCAAATTAATGAATTAGGTGCAAGATTTAAGCGTATACCATAAATTCTGTTGAAACTCCACGGGTCTCCTCGCTCCGATCTGCTTCTTCCGGCCTAGATATATTTGCCTGTCTAGAAATGGGATAAAATATGTTGCTAAGAAACTGTTAAAAATTGTTAATTTTTTTTCTTGTTCTCTAGTCTTAAGTTTTACCCCTCTAGAGCAGAAATTGATTTTTATACATTTTGTTTCCCCAAGGGCAGAAGAGAAGGTTTTTGCGTCTTTTTTCAAAAAAAGCGCCTTTTTACGTACATGTTTGAGAAAAGATATATAAATATTGTGGAAGAGGTTTAATGCGAAGGAACTTCATGTATTGTCTATAATGTCAAAACAATTTTATTTAAAACTCACTTCAATCTGAGTTACTATACTTACTCATATAGAGGCACCGCAATATTTTTTTACAAGGCCCTATAATATCAGCGTACGTTTTTCGCATAAATTTTTGAGCAAGGTCCTTGCAAACGTTTTTGTAGACATGAAAAGAGTAGGCAGTGTTCGTAGCTGCTACGGTGCCGTGCTGAAACAAAAGACTTTATAACTAAAATTATTTTACGTATTTTATAAAACTAGTACATACATAGTATTTCGCAAACTTAACGCTACCAAATTGATAAAAGTTATCTTAAAGCTGCAGCAATATAACAAAATTTAAAAAAGTACTAACTATAACACAAAAGTATTTTTTTTGTACATTGCCTTTACCTAAGGATATTTTTATATATACAAGGTGAAATTAATAAAACCGATATAAACCGATAAAATTCATACTGGAGACTCGGTTCGTGATCAGAAAGAAGCTTCAATTACCGTTGTGGTGAAATTGAAAAAATTTTTTTTTTTTGCTTCCTTACTGCCTAGACTAGGAATTGTACTACTTATTCTAGTCCAAACAGCAAGGGAGCAAAAAAATACATTTTTTGAATTTGGCCAAAAAGATTACTGAATCTAGTTCCTGATCACTAACCGAGTCTCCAGTATGATTTTGGTTTGTTGATTTAATTTCATCCTATATATGTGGTTCAGCCCAACCAAACCCTGAACCTGTTGATAAGATTTGTTTTATGAGCTTGATTGAGAAAACTTCAAACTTCAAATGAGTAAAATTAAGATATGTTCGGTTTAAAAAGCGTCTAAGAACGCAGCATTGTATTTGTTCGCTTTAAAACGTATTTGAACACGGTTAAGATGTTTTATTTTATTGATATGGCAACACGAGTTGTCGAGCGGTGAATTGTGACATGGAACCGTGATGGTATTGATTAAGTGCTTTGTAAGACAACCAGAGTTGCAAGAGGTTATGTATTTGATATTTCAAGGAAATCAGTATTTAAAAAGTGTGAAATAAACCAGTTAATTAGTGTTAACTGTGGTCCGGGACCCATACGCGAAAAGATTCGTAAATTCAATAATAGTGCAAAGTGATGTGAAAAGATTTTCATTACCAAATTTTACTGAAATAGTGATAGTTTTCTCTGGGAGGCTAGCCTAGGTTTAGGTGGTTGAGTATAGGATACGAATCTGGCTGACATGCTGGCTGGGCTGGTCATTTGTCAGAAATCTCCGTGCTGAGGGCGACGACAATCAACGTCAGAAGAAAGGAATAGCACGTCCAGGGGACCTGTGCTTTCCTCTGAGCCAGGGTTGAGTCGTGACCTTGATCGAGCGCCGAGGTCCTGTCCAGGAAGAGAACGTGAACATTAATGTGAGTGTTGAATTGTTTACCCTTATAACGGGATTTAGTATATAAGTCTCCTTGTTTTGTAAACCCCTTTCTGGCAGGGTTTAGATTCTGTTCAATATAAATGGGCCCAACAAAGAATGAGAACTAAATTGTACCTGTCGAGAGGGGGGTTTACCACACAGATATTATTGGAAAATTATCAGAAAAGAAAGGTAGGTTACTTTGTAAAAATAACAAGAAAGGAGCATTTTACTGTAGGAACAATATGAGGGACCTAGTATATAATAACAAAGACCGTGTCCCAAAACTGGATGAGTAGTGTTTATCAATTGGAGTGTAATACATGGAAAAAAGTGTACATCGGTCAAACGGGCAGAAAATTTAAAACCAGCGCTACATGAAGATGTCAGATGGAAAATTAAGAAAAATGACTCAACGCTTGCGGAACATCTCAACTCATCAAATCATTCCTTTGACGCGACGAATAACTTAAAAATAGTACACAAAGCTCTAAGTGCAAAATTAAATTATTTGTAAGTTTTCTCCAAAGTCCTTCCTGCTGAAATACCGCTTTTCTACTGATAACGGCAGAACGGCGCCACCTTTTATTGTCACATTTTGCGCTCGCAACTCCGTAACCCATTACCGACCGAATAGAGGCTTTACACGGGGAGGTTTTGAATGTAGAACTGTCACTACCCCACAAAAAGGGAACTAAGCTCATTCTAAAATCTACCTTTTGTCGGTGGGACAGGCTCTTATCTCGCATACGGTAAGGTTTTCAATGCGGAACGGTGGTGACTCAGCATTTTCTTGTGGGAAACTTTGATACGGTGTAACGCATGTTTTATGAGGATGACGAAGTTGGGGGATGTCACATGTTGTTACACAAAGATTCAGGTAAAGGTATTCATGTAAAAATATTACACGAACCGAATACGGTTGTGCTGCAAGTTTAAGATGGGAAAGTAATTTTCAGCTTTAAAAGAAACGTGAACTTTTAAGATCGTGTCAGTAAAAAAAAAAACAAGGGAGTAAAACTGATACAAAACAGTTTTTTAGTAGATACAGCTGTCTTGTTTTTATGATTAATACATTTGCGATTGTCAAAATCTATGAAACTTGAAAAAAAAACAAGACCTATAACGGATACTAACATTTGTTTCACGATCTTAATTTATATATTTTTAGGGTTCCGTACCTCAAAAAGAAGAAAACAGAACCCTTATAGTATCACTTTGTTGTCCGTCTGTCAGTCCGTCTGTCTATCAAGACTCTTTATCTCGGGAACGCGTGAAGGTATCGAGTTAAAATTAAAACCATAAATATACTAAAATCTACAGTCCCTTGAAGCTGTGAAAAAATCAAACTTCTAAGTTAACGTAAAAAGATACGGTCGTTTATGCTGCAAAAAATGTCACTCTCAAGGGGATCAAAATGTATAGGGTATTTCCCGTTGACCTAGAACTATGAACTTTAGCAAGTAATACCATCCAATCGTACAATCATAGGAAATAATCTTAAAACTATACATTTGTAATTTAATTAATTGTTTAAACAATAGTGCGGCGACGGTAGAGTTTCGCGTCTGTCGATTGACTCATTCCTGTCCCTGAGGTTTTTGAGGTTTAAGGATATTGAAAATTGTTTCTATAGTTAAAAAGAACCAACGAAATACCTATATATTACTAACGTTGGTTATGAGAACAGCACATCGGAGGACCAATCTTAAACAAGTGATGATGATTGATGAGTTTGATGATATATACCTTGAGAGCATTCAATACTTGAAATCCGATTTTGATTATGAATCATAGCCATAATTTAAGTATCATGGTATTTATTTAATTTTTATTACACAAACAAATAAAATGTAAGTTATTTTATTGTTTTCCTTGACTTATATTTTTTTCGGTAGGTATACGTGTCGTGTCGTGTGTATACAATTTAAATGATATCGAAATAATTAAAAATCGAAAAAAACGGATTATCGACATTTATAAATGTATGATTACATCACTATACCATCTAATGACATTTAAATTCGGTGTTGCCAAATGAAACGCAGAACTGGCGTCCTCTTTGACAGGTCGGCTAAGTTCCTGGTCACAGACATATAATTACTACTATATAGGTATTATACGTCTGTGTTTCTGGTCAAGCTTTACCAATTTATCGCAACGCCGCGCCGATTCATTGGTAACATCATAACAGAATTCTATTAAAATCGTCGCGCAAACTGTCAGTAGCTCCAAATGTTCCCGCTCATCACTCAGGGTATGAAGGACAGGTAATGTAGTCACGATGACGCATGACAAACGCTTTGTGGCAACGTTCCGCCGATTCACTGCAGATAAGAAAATGTGCTGGTTTTAAGGTTCAGTGTAGAGAGGTTTGTTTTTTTGATAACGTAAAAGTAGAGTGCTACAGGTAAGACCAAATTTCACAAAATTGCCCTTTTTGTATGGCGTGTTTTTGTTGATCGTAATTTTATTGTAATTTGGAGTGATTTTTATTATGTTTTACGGTCTAATTAAACGAAAGGATCGTCAATAAAATTGCAGAATTCGATTGATCAAGAATTATAGGTTATTGTAACATAAAATTTTGATTGTAATTATGCTTTACTCAATTTAAAAAAACAATATCGGCGGAAAGTGGTCCTTTAACGATACACAATCACCTCTTAATTTTTTTTCTTATTGAATTGTATATAGCACCTTAAATATACATAAGGTGACATTTATTTATACAGCTAAATTTAAACTGGAGGCTTGGTAAGTGATTAGTGTCATGGACTGATAACACTTTTGCTAATTTCGCAAAATTAAATGTTGACCTCCAATAGTGATTGACCTGGGCTGGGCTTGCGTCAGGGAACACGAAAAAAAAATTTTGCGAATTTCACAAAAAGGATCATTGAACCTTGATAGTTCGCAATAAAAACATAATCTTCGTTAATGAGAACTGTGAATTTCTTAACTCTCTGAAGCAACACATATTGTAGCGACGACAGCGCCATCTGTTTCTTAAGAACATTGAGTGAAATCACATAACGCTCTCGTGAGCGTTCAGTATGTGCATTACAAGCTAGTTAGATCAAATAGTAACAAAATATTCAGTGGACAAGTATGGTGGAAAAATTCTACGGTCTAGGAAAGTACCTCGGTGGCGCAGTCGGTTAGCGCGCTTGTCTTGATAACAAGAGGTCGCAGGTTCGAATCCTGGCCCGAGGAAATTTTTCAAATTCTTTTCTTTAGAATGTTTCTAATTTGTCTTTTCTGGTTTGTAATGCACTCTAATTATATTTAGTGTATTCCAAAGCGTTGAATTTCGCAATAAAAACATAATCTCACTTACCGAGTCTTTAGTACGAATTTGGCAAATATTAATAAATTTGACATTTTATATTTCTTATATTTTCCTACAAGCGTGGAATATTAACTTAATTCAATGATACGAAACCATAAGGTCGCTACTCGCACTTGGCCGCTATTTTAATTTAACTTGGACTAAGCCATACACTGCGATATGAGCACTAAAGAGAAGTTTGAAGCAGATAATGAGAAAAGTCACCGGATGTTTTCGATTTGGTCGTGGATGCATAGAGTTCAAAGTTTGGACTATTAGTTTTGTTTTCTATTTCCGATTAAACGTTATGTATACTTAATGAGGAAAGTTGTTTATGGGACGGCGCTGAAATAAAAGCAATGTTTTTTCCTCATTTTAATGAATTTTTAAAGAGCCTGGGATATCTCTTCTTCATTACTTTTATTAGAGGCAATATTTTGGGAAGTTAGATAATTGGTTAATTGTAAACAATAAAAGTTATGCATGTATTTTTAAACAAACGATTATAAGGTGACTTACGTTTATGTAGCCAAATTCATACTGCAGACTCGGTAAGTGGTCAGGGTTCAATATCCCTTTCTGTGAAATACGCAAAATAACATTTAGACTTCATACACTAATTGAAGGTGGTAGAGCTGGTGTTGGGCTCGATTGTGGAGGTAGCACTACCTTCCTCGCAACTCCCGTAAAAAGTAAGAGGATAGCCCTCAAACAGGGTGCCCCCCCATTGCCTGGAACCGATTGATGGAGGTATATCCATCCCCAATTGCCGGCCCTTATACAAAACCCACTGATGACGGGCAGCCGGGGCACTGGTGCGAGAGTTTCTGCACTGCGTCTACCAACTCGCCTACCTCACGTGTGTGAGTATAGGCATTTCTTCCAGGAAGCAAATTTTAGCTGTCTATCTATTACGGTTGAATCTATAGACCTCTGTGACAGACGGAAAGTAGACACCGGAGACTTGGTAATAGGGTCGATCACGTTTAGCACCCTTCGGGTACGGAACACTAAACATAAACTAAGATTTCCAGCAAAACCCACAAATAGAAACATTTCTAAGCTTTTTCCTTGGGACTCTCTTGAGACATAAGCCTATGAAATCTGATTGGACCATTGTCGGAACATAAGTACCTATAGATATTTGTTAGAAGTTCTCTTGCATTTGATGTTTTATATTTAAGAATACTAAAAAAGAAACATTTTTGAATCATTTATGTAGTTTAAAATAATATAACTCGAGCCGTTTCATTATTACTTCTTAGGTCATTCATAATATAAATAAAGTTTCTGTTCTATATTCTCTGCTATAGGGAATCCCTATAGCACAAAACCTTTACATCTTGCACAATGAACAGTAAAAATCCAGTATAAAAGTTACAAAGTTCTTTCAAGTACGCTTACCTCTTAGCCCCAAAAATGCCTGGAATACCCTTTCAGTTCAAAAGATACCCGTTAAACTTTCCCACATTGTACTAAAGGCTAGTTTCCAATGGATCATTTGAGTGTGTTTGGAAGCTTGTCCGCACGTACATAGTTTAATAAATAATCAAGCAATGACGTAACTCAGTGGTGTGGGCAATGTGTGGGCGGGAAAAGAGGGCTGATGACGTTGATGGAACGAAATAGCGTGGAAGATACTTAAAACGTGCTTTAGTGATACCACCTTAAAACCACTTTCTTTTATGTATTGTGGGTAAAATATAAGATAAAGCTTAAAATCCAAATTTATACTTGTGACTGTCGGCACTGTATTTACGTAGTAGGCATGTGAGACGACTTTCGGTGCAAAAAATAAACAACTTACGAGTGTATGGATCAAGAACAAAATAATATCTGGTAATAATTGATTTAATAGTTTGCCGTTAGAAGTGAAAAAAATACAAAATGTACTATGATGAAAACTAAATTAAAGAGATTTTTTGTGTCTTATTTATAGTGCAGTGTAATATTCTTTTATAATACGAGGGCGGCTGAAAAGTTATGGGCCTAAGTGCCTTTAAGTCTCACATCATAATGAATCGCACTGCACAGCACTACTTGCGAGTATACTAAGTAGCATAAATACCAAGTTTCATGTCAACAAATCAACAAGAAATCAACCACCCATCCTACAGTCTTGACCTAGCTCCTAGCGACTACTTTCAAATTTGGAAAAGGACCTCAGAGGATGGAGATCAGAGGCGGCCGTAAACGAATATTTCGAAGGCAAAGACAACGAGTATTTTTTGACCGGGTTAAAAAGCCCTTTTAAATAAATGTAAGAAGTGCATTGAAGTAAAGAGACACTAGATATTTCTATCAGTATTTTTAATACCTAAGGCTTGAAATTTTTCAGCTCGTAGATAGGTATATTTTCATTGAGTTGGAGCTCTATTTACGGTTTTCCTTGGAATCAATGATTTTTTTTTAAATTATTTAATTTATTTGGTTAGCTTTTGCCCACAACTTCGTCCACATGGAGTTTGGTTTACCACCTTAAGGGGCGAATTTTCAAAAATCCTTTCTTAGCGGATGCATGCGTCCTTACAACTGTATGCCAAATTTCAGCGAAATCCGTTGAGTAGTTTCGGCTGTGCGGTGATAGATGAGTCAGTCAGGTTTGCCTTTTATATATTCAGAAGATATTATTTATCATATTCAGGAAGGTTGTGTGTGCATCTTATATGTATCCCTTTTCTATTATAGGTATCATATCGATATTAAATTAACAGCAGTACTAAGATATTAATAAACAAAAATAATCTTTTCTAGTAGATAAATAACACAAAACAGTAAGATTATTGAAACGAATAAAAACTAAAATTATAAATTGTAAATTTAAGGGGCTCCACAACGCTTAATTTGGCGTTATTTAAGTCATACCTTAGTGACCGGTTTCAAAAGGTAGACATTAATGGAGTAAAGTCATCTGGAGCATTAGTCAAAATGGGTGTTCCGCTGGGCTCCATATTGGGGCCCGTATTGTTTTTAATATACATAAATGACCTTCCTTACTTAGTTAGAGACTTATCTGAGATAGTTCTATTCGCAGATGACACGTCACTTATTTTTAAAGTGAATCGACATAACGATATACAGCCAGGAACACAGATCCGTGCGGTCTATAATGCCTGAATGCAGTTTCAGGTGTGACTAAGAATCTTGCCATTGCAATCTTAACCCGATGCACTAGGATGCATTGCACTCAAAATGCACTTGAATTTTTTCACTACAAACGGTGGTTGCGAGCCTCCGGGCTTGCTCCTGGATAAGTTCTAGACATAAATCTCTGCAAAAGACTTGCAGGTGTTGCACAAAAGTAAGAAAATCACAGCTGCATAGCCCATGAAGCCCACGGCGCAAAACTTAGACTTCTAGTAACGTAACGTCGATCCTAGGCTAGCTAGGCTTCCTTAATCTAGAAACGTTCGTGACGAATGTAGAGATCATGTCACGTTTTTTTTTGTATGTGTATGTGTGTGTGTGTGTGTGTGTGTGTCTAGTTAGTGTACGAACATTTTATTTATTTACATTATAAAGCTGTGTGTCATCCGTCACCGTCTTGCCCGCCGGACTCTCAGACGGCGAAAGCAGCAGCAAATATGTTAGCGAAAAGCGTTTTCACACTTTACTTTTGTTCTGTGGTCGTAGCAACGAAATTAACCCAAATACTTTATCTTGGGTTTTTCATAATAACTCCACGGGTGGATTAGCACGTCATTTCGTGATTCACAAAGTGCTTTTCCTCGTTATAAACGACCCGTCGTAAAATGAAACGATCGATAAAAGTCGCCTGAATATATGTGGCAAATACATGCAATGTCGTAACGGGGAATTCCAGTGAATTTCAGCCAAGCTTGCGGAAAGTACCGTGGGCGTGAAATTATGACTGCGGCGCGCCCGTAGTGTCGCTACGGGGGCGCCGTACAAACGGTACGCAAATGTGTGCAAAATACATGCAATGTCGTAATGGGGAACTCCAGTGAATCTACGGGCGCGTCGCTAGGCGAGCACCCGCTGTGTAACGTACGACAGTACTTTCGTATGGTTTTTTCTTCAAAGATAGCACAGTCTTCTAGTAACTTCTAGTTACTTCTTACTTAGGGACTTCTAGTAACGTAACGTCGTTCCTAGGCTAGTGTCAGCTTCTACACAACAATCTAACGTACCTGAGCAAAGCTCACCTGCTCGTAGACCTTTGCTACGGACATTCCTTAATCTTGAAACGTTCGTGACGAATGTAGAGATCATACCACGTTTGTATGTGTATATGTGTGTGTATGTCTATAGTTATCGTACACGTACACGTATGTTGCATAGGTAAGATAGTATGACGTGAACATGTCTTTACTACGTTTACTACGACCGTCGTCATGTAGCAGTCAGCATGTCAGCAATGATAGTATAACGTTAGGGTGCCGGAGCAGCAAGCGCAAGTACGAACGTCTGATATATGCACTCTGTATGCTGCAATGCGCCGCAACGCTCGAGACACATCGATGGTGTAATGTTGCATAAACATTATTTACATTATGAAAGCTGTGTGTTATCCGTCACCGTTCTGCTCGGACCCTCGGACGGCGAGATGTTTCGCTATGTTAGCGAAAAGCGTTGTCAAACTTTACTTTTGTGTAGCAACCAAATAATCCCAAATACCTTATCTTCGGTTTTATAAAAACTAGCACGGGTTCGTTGCTACGTAATTTCGTGATTCCCGAAGTATTTTTCCTTGTTAGCCAAACGATTAAACCCATAGGTATAGGTCAAATAATTATTTGACTTATCGACCCGTTGTAATGAGGATAACGATCACTAAAAGGTATGTATCGCTAGGCATGACCATGTGTGGCAAAGCCGAATGATGTCATTGGGAATTCGACAGAATTTCAGCCAAGTTTGCGTCATGTGTGTAGTTAATTAAACATTATCGCTGCGTCCCGTTGCTATATGCGCACCTTTGAAAACAAAATCACGGCAGGACTTTTGTATGTTGCGACGTGTTCGCTGATGGGCCCCAAGCCGCTGTCGATAAGCCTGAGTAAAATACATGGTTTTTTCTTCAAAGATAGCGCACTCGTTGCACCTCGTTCCGTTGAGTTACCGAGATTTCCATGCAGCCTTGGATAGTCACGTGCAGAGCGGTCTTATCGGTAGCTCGGTGGTACGTACGGCCAAGACGGAGTTACACCTGGTCGGCGTGCAAGTTAATCTTGTACGGAGTTTGAAAAAGTTAGCATGTCAAAACGTATGCACTTTGTATTAGCTGCATTAGGTACAAACCCAACTTTAGTTTAAAAACAAACGGTATGATAACATTTATTTAGTTATGGCATAAAAATATGGTGAAATTTCCGTTGACGTCAGGGTTTCAGCCAAACCACAGAAATAGTTGCCTATTATTACAATGGTATCGGCATTATTTCTGATGGGTGACGCAAAAGTATAAACCGCTCGCGATTTAACCACAATTATTTATTAATTTTAATTCAGGATTATTTCATAAATGCCTAATCAATTTTCGTTACATTGCTTCATTGGATCGTTCACGTCACAGGCGATGATATCAGCAGGCCCCTATATAATGGGCCCAAATTATCCTTGATATTCATAAGCTCATCGACAGCCAACGTGCCAAGTGACCCGTGACTCGTGACTCTCCGTGCTATATGTAAGTATTGAATATTTAAATTAATTATTTTGTGCATTTTTATACTTCTCTTGTGCATTCTTTCCAGGGATAAAGCGCCTGTTTTATGACTGAATTTAATATTTTATTTCTTTTCATTCGCAGCCACTAAACTATAAAATGAAGGCGGCCATCTGCGTGGCTATGATCATCGTCCTGATGTCGGAGGCGAGGCCTGACGCCAGGCCTGAGGTGCCTCCGCAGGTTGCTGCTGTGAGTATATCATTTCTACAAACTGCTATCAACGACCCATCCAAGTTTCTTATTACCGTTGGAAGTTTTAAGCAAAGAGTTTGTCGTATGCCCCAACCCTCAGAACGTCTTGTAAGCTTCAACGAAATTAATGTTAATTTTTCTATTTACAGATTACTGATCCGACCAGGTCCCGCCGCAGCGCCGAAGCTGCGGGCCCTCACCACGTCGTCAAGAAGTGGGAGGCAATCGGGACCCGGATGGGTTTCCCAAACGGCCCAGACGAGAACCAATACTGGTGGTATGAGGCGTCATAGAACCAGTATTGGTTTAGTCTGGGTGGCAAGGTGTCAAGTCGACACCGAGCAACTGCCCCCGGCATTGTGGCGTTATATCTATATATATGCGAAGACAATGCCGGGGGCAACTGCCCGGGGTCGACTTGACACCCTGCCGTCTGGGTCAGGGGGTTTTTTTTTTTAATAAAATTTCTTATAAAGTATTTCTTGGTATCATTGACGTAGATAAGCTGACGTAGGTATCCCAACTGTCGTATATACCTGGCTGCGAGCTTAGGTTACCATCGGTCTGCTAGGCTACATGCACATGTAATGTGCATCGGACCGATGTGCAGATATAGGCGTCACACTGCAATTTGTGCAACAGATACTGCACTCTAATAGGTCGAGCATAACGGCTTGGGAGTTAGCACCATTGCATGATAGAACTGTGTCTCCTGAGTTCAAAAATACCACTCCCCGCTCCCCCCGACCCTTAACTTTGGAGTTATAGGCCGTACGGACTTGTGTCATTGGGTGTACTTGATGACGCGAATTCAACCCTCTCTCTGATTCTTGATTGGTTCACTGCAAATAATTTAGTTCTAAATGCAAAAAAGACGAAATGTATAAAGTTTACTTTACCAAATGTAATTCAAGTAGATGTCAGTTTATTTTTGCAGGGGTCCAAGCTGGAGTTAGTTAACGAAACTAAGTTTTTAGGTATTACTATAGACTCTCGTCTTCAGTGGGGTCCCCACATAGAAGCTCTCTGTGGTAGACTTAGTTCAGCCGCATACGCTGTTAGACGCATAAGGCAGATTACTGATGAAGATACTGCTAGATTAGTATATTTCAGTTATTTTCACAGCATTATGTCATATGGCATAATGTTGTGGGGTAGAGCCGCGGATATAGAAGCAGTCTTTGTCTTGCAAAAGAGAGCAATTCGGTCTATTTATAACATGAAGTACCGAGATTCATTAAGAGAAAAGTTTAAAGAAATTAATATATTTACGGTCCCATGTGAATTTATTTATCAAGTTATTAGATATGTCAGAAAAAAAAAAAAAAAATTGATAATTTCCCGAGGCTTGGTGTGCACCACTCTGTTGAAACCAGAAACAAACATAAACTAGCTTTTCCAAAATTAAGACTTGCCAAAGTAGGTACCTCTTTTGTAGGACATGGTATAAGATTTTACAATAAGCTTCCAGAGGAGGTCCTTAGTTTGCCTGAAAATAAGTTTAAAGTATATATTAAGCAGGGACTACTTAAGAAAGCTTATTATAAAATCAATGATTATTTGGATGATAATGAAGCATGGTGTAATAAATAATAATAATCTTATTCAATATTGTAATTAATAATTAGCATATTTTAATACTGTACGATTCCTCTAAAGGCTTAAAATTAATTAATATGTAAACTTACTTTGTTAAAGGTAATAGACAATATGAGACGGGTTGACTAAGATATATTTTTTTTTCTCGTGACTAATTCCCGCAGTCTTATATTTTTTTATGCCTTTACTTGAGTAGGTATGTATATGATTTTGTATCATATGTTTTATTTTGAAAAAAGGAATGTTTGCTAAGTTTCTTGCCCTTCTTCTTAGCAATACTAATCGAATGGTGCGGATGGTTAGGCATTATGTACATACAATATTTTTATTCCTATATTTCTATATTTTATGCAAGTGTATAACTTTATTACATTTTAGTAGCCCACCCTTAATATTTTTTGTATGTATTTCCCGTTTTTATTATTTCTTCATTGTATTATGTATATATAATATTTTTATTCCTAGATTCCCCTATTTTATTTATTTTTTATTTATTTATTTATTTAAAAACTTACGACTATCATTTATTAATGCAGGTGTATATTTTATTTCCCGTATTATTATATATTTTTTTTTATATTCTAAAGATATATTATATTGTGTAAATTAACTTTGACTTGTAGAAAGTATACTTAATGTATTTATTTTGCAAAAATAAATATTTTGATTTTGATTTTGATTTTAACTTCAGTCCTGCTCTGACGCTTTAGTATTTTAATTGTCTATCCTGCTTTAATCAGCTGCTGCGCACACAAGAATTCAATTATTTTGAAATTGCGGCTAAGTAAGGCATTTCACTTTTTTTTAAATGTAATAACAACATCTTTTTAAGTCGGTATCTGGGTGTGGTAGTTACGTTTTAAACGGGTTTGAAACATATTAGCTGAATCGCTTTTCACGTAAAATTATACTTTTTTAAAAGTAATTTAATTATGAGATTTAACGTATGCATATTTATGGAGTGTAATTAATAATAGTCTTGAGTCAAATTTTGTACCACATTTTCTTAAATTTTTTGTCGTTTACTTAGACGAAACTGAATCCGATCCAAACCTGGGGCTTAGCATTATGGATGGAGCTCCTTACTGAATAGAATTCATAAGTTTATATTTATATTCTTATATCACTCATTGTTCGAACATGACTTTTAACAGTCTTAGTTATTTTTTAGTGACTCGTTTCCGAGAATACGACCACACTTTACAAAATCTTAAATTTACGACTATGGAAAGATCTTTTCCTTGAAACTATAATAATATTGTTTTACAATCTGTTTTTGGTTTAAGTACCTAACCTACATAATTTATGTACAATTTTAGTTAGTTGAGAGTTGTTTGATATATATCTGACCAATCGACCCTTAAATGTTTAAAAGTACAGATAACGACAGGTTGGCATGGCAATTTTCTAGTGATGTGACACTACATGCCAGGTAGTCGATATCGTTTTTTTTTGTACGCAACAAAATGAAAGTTAAATTATTATTATTATCTATTTATTTAATGAAACGTTTTATCCAACACAATCAAAATCAAATGAACTTACAAACACATAAGGAATCTGTTCTGAAAAGGAGTTCATCTGGCCCTACTGATTTTGATTCTGATTTTATCGTGGACATAGTTCTTTTCGATATGTTGGTGTAAAACACAGACCTCTCCAGTGTCTGATTGACACGATATTTATAACAAGTATTTTTTCGTCCAATTTCACAATTTTCCAATACTTTTCTGGCTAGATCTCGTGCTTGAAGAGATTGAATGAATAAATGAATGAATAAACACTTTATTGCACACAGAACAAGATATTTACAAATATACAAAGAACAGACAGAAGGAGAAAGGATTATTGTTTTTTTTATTTTAACACGTGATGAGAAGGTATCCAAAGTCATTTTCAATACAAAACTATAAGCACCAACGTGAGCGAGATCAAAATCGATAAACTTGGTCGATGCCAACTTGTGCAGCACTACGAATAAGACGGCGCGGGTGCTGCGCGGGTGTGCGGGGCATCACCCCCTCTACGACTCACCTCTTACCCCGATTGCCATGCCGACCCGTCGTTATCTAAACAAACAGAGACATTTTCACTATTTATCCGCCTAAATACTGTTAGGATAGGGCCTTTTGGAACTGAGTGACGCGGTACATTGAGAACACACACATAAACACGCACACACGCATAAACACGCACACACGCACTTCCGCCAGTGTTCCTGCCGCACACAGCCATCGTACTCTACTCCATTACAGAAGTTTCTAACCTATCCGCATTTGGAATAGATATTATTTTATTTAAGAATGAAAACAAAAGCTTGGTTAGTAATAAACGCTATCTCCAATGTTGGATTACCTTCAAGTTTCTCTCGTAGAAGGGATGCGTATTTAACTAAGAAACAAAAGTACTTGACCCTTGGCCCTCAAAGGGGTGGACTTGATCCTAGCCACAAATTTAACTTAGGATCTCTCATTTGTGTTGTTGAAGATGATCGTTTATTGCCCACTAGATTATTTATGTTTGAGAAACTAAGGAAATATACATAATATAAGACCACCATAGAAAATATTCTAATAATAATAACATAATCATGTCGATTCATTTTAACCAAAAAATTTTAGCACATATACGCAATAAATATAAAAATGTAATAAGCCAAGTGTATGTTTACTTTCAAATAAAACATTCCCTGTACTTATTACTACTACTAATATGCAATTAGAACATTTAATTATGAAATATAAATATAAAAATTTGTAATACGTAAATAAATATATATTGTTAGTTTTTATAAAAATTAAACTAGTAAAGCCAGCTTTATAAAAAAAAATTACAATGATACCCATATAGTGCAGGTATTTCTTAAAAATCTTCTAATATGTCAGAACCAAAACATTGTTTAGTTAAATTGTATTTTGAGATTTATCACTGTCATATGTATGTAATATACAGACAACAGTGAATTTCTAATATAAAATGTTTCTATGTTTTCCAAGGTTCATAAGAAGATATTTCTTGTAGGAATAAGTCCACCCTTGCCTTCAATCTGTTCTTCGATATACGCTTATACGCTTTAGCGGGGATAAAGGATAAGGGATTCTCACCATAACTACGCCTCGGACGCCCTTAGCACACCGACGCTGCAAGACGAGAAACTGCGATAAATTCTGTCTCGATATTTGAAAACATATTGCGTGATTTACACCTCGCTCTACTATATGATATGTTTATTTTCGCGTTTTTGACATCGATTTGGTATATTTTCGCGTTTTAACATTTCGGTGTGCAAAGGGCAAAAATTGACATATTCGTACAAAATTAATGGTGAGGAAACGAATTTCCAAAATGTATATACTTTCGTAATTTCCAGATTCTTATATAACTCGTTATAAAGATGGTAAAAATATTATCTGTAAAAATTATAATTATACGTTACGTTTAAAGCATTATTATCTTCGGTAAGAAGTGATTGTACCAAGTGTGGACTACACTTCCCCAAATAAATTTTTAATACATACTCGTCCTTTTGTATGGAACAGTGTTATTTTCACTATGTGTAAAAGTTTTTCCATGGTTCAGTAAGTGGTTTAGTTTTCTGAGCACCCGATATATTTTTAAACCCATTGGGTTTACATGTATCTAACAATAATTAAATATTTACGTTTAATTATTCAAAACTGTGTAATCTGGGTAAAAATCTTGAGTGTTTGGATTTAGATGTAAGTGCCTACATAATATACTCGTGAATACACAACATGCCCCGTGGTCATCAAATACCTTGGCTAAGCTACCCTTTGAAAGGTCCTCCATTGAAACGGACAAACACCTTTTACGTCCATTACCTTGCTTAATCTAAGATTAGAGACGGTTCTGGCACATTCTGAAAGCTGAAATACCTTTGAAACGAAGTTCTTTGAATGTTACAGTTTATCATCATTATAAATGTCAGTCTTGATAAATTAAACCATACATTTATGGATCAATGCGTCATCTAATTATGATTAATCTGTTCAGGACATACATAGAGTCGTGTGAAATTGATATGTTACGTATAAATGTCCGCAGTGAGAGCATTATCAAGATTGCCCGGGCGGAGCAGGGACACCAAACTCAAATGTCTAGCAATGTTGTGCGTGAGGAAAAGCAGAATCTTAACTTAATTGTGTTCTAAGATCTACGCAGAGATAATGTTATGTAAGTGAACATTTCTCATTTTGCCCGGGCAACGTTAATTCAGCACAAGGATGATACAACATTATCTGTACATTTGCCTTAATTGAAATGACTATCACGAAGTGTGGCTTTATCAATCCCGCAAATAAATTTATCGATATTTAAAGTATCCATCTATCCATCAGCCTGGTTCGTCCACTTCTGGGCATAAATCTTTCCAAGCTATACAGCCTATATGTTTTTCAGGGTCATTAAAATGATAACAACAAAAACCGCATCCAAATCCGCTGAGTGGTTCCCGAGTTACAACGGAACACCCAGACAGACAGAAGAAAGACAAACAGACACACAGACAAAAGACATGTTTCAAATTTGGTCAAATGATTTTACATACTCTCAAGAGTAAAACAACAAGTAATATAAATTTAGGTTCCGAACTCAACGGGAGCCAAATTTTTGCTAGTTCTTTTGTTTCGCCTTCATGTTGCTATGGCATCAATATTGTTGACATGGTTTTTGGGCTCCATACCAATATTTTGTGGTGGTACGGAACCCTCTGTGCTCGAGTCCGACTCATAGTTGTCCAAATTATTCTTATGTAATCACTACTTTCCCTCCACAAAGAATAAATTAATTTTGCAAATAACACTTACTAGGAACGTTTTCCCTGAAAAGTTAAATAACAACAAATGTAAAGGTCTGGAAGTAGAAATCAAACAAACTGTGTAACTATCAGTCCAGTCATTAGGAGTAATGCGCCGTCTACAGGAAGGGTCCCAGTTAGGTCTGAGTTACACTTGGGTCCCTCAAGGGACCATTTGTTTAGAAGCTCCTATTTGCAAGACGAAGGATCTTCGAAATACAAAGTTCATTAAAAAGGGACAAAGGTTGACACTAAGTTATAAGACAAAACATTTTGTACTTTAAACACTTTACAAAATGTTTACAGTGTGACGAAAGTAAGAAAGCGTTTCTTTTCAAAAATTAACAATCGTTTTGAAATTAATTACCATCTTTGTATCGGTTCACATGCAAATATTATTATTAGTCACAATTCATTTCAATATAAATATTATATTAAGTATTTAAATCTTTAGTCATAGTTTCTACAATGTTCTTTAGAATCCTAAAATATTTTTTCATTACTGCGGCTACACAGACAAACAGACAAAAATAAATGTATTCTTTTATTTTTTTCATAAAGGCTTGTTGCCGGGATATCAACCATATAAATCAACTACATCAGGTTAGCTTTTCGTAACTTTTTGTTACAGTTATGAAATTGCTACGCTTGTCGTAGTAGATACAGATTGCTACGACGTAGCAGTAACAGATTGCTAGAGTGTACCAGCTATATTGCTTTAACTGGTTTTCTGTCACAATTTTTTATGGTATGGCACTTTATTTTCATTATATCTCTACTGTACTAATAATGAAGTTTAAAAAGGTCGTGTCTTTATATTGAGTATTATTGAATATCGCGAAATTTTAAATGAAATGCGTTATTAGCATTGTATTGAGGCTAAAACCACTTAATGGATTTGGATGCGTTTTTTTTTATTATCATCGGGGTGACCCTGGTGAACACATAGACTATAAGTGGTGTTCATTAAATATCATCCAAACCGAAAACGGAGCAAAGATTGAATAAATGATTTTAGTCAAGAACCACTCAGCGTATTTGGATGCGGTTTTTTTATTAGCCTATTGAGGGTATTCATAAAATAACGCCTAAGCCGAAAACGGGGCAAAGATTGAATAAACGTAGGTGGAGCTGTGGGCCAAGGCTAGTAATATATATACTAGGTGTTTTTTCACTTCGTAGACCCGCTACGTCACCGGCTTTTGTGCATCCAGACGTGGTGAGGCTATATGACGGTCCACATAATGCCGCGTTTTACACGCGCGAGGATTCACGCGTAAGCATTCGCGCGTAATCAAAGTACAGGCTCCAATACAGTGCATCCACATGTTGTGTTTGTAACTCGCGCTGTAACTCGCGCGTTGGTTTGCGCGTCTGCACAAGGGCTAAAGCGGGAAAGCTGCTCCAGCTATGGAGGGGTAGCGCTTGCTACAGCATATCAAACTGTGGCAGTGATTTTTATACCTACTATCAATAATGTCATTGATCATAATGGCGGAGTAAGTAAGATTTTATAGCGAAACCCATTGCTTTAGAATACTTGTCTTTAAGTTGATCTAAATTTAAGTTTTAAGTTTTCTAATTGATCTTTTCTAGTTTGTAATACATATTTAGAGCGTTCTAAAGCGATGGATTTTACTATAAAAGCATAATATTAGTAAATGAGAACTATGAATTTCGTAACTGTCTAAAGCAACACATATTGCAGTGACGACAGCGCCATCTGTTTCCTTAGAACAAGGCGTGAAATCACATAACGCCCTCGTGAGCGTTTTGTATGTGCCTTACAACCTTGTTAGATCAAATAGTTACAAAAATATTCGGTGGATAAGTATTGTGGAAAAATTCAACGGTCTAGGACAACCTCGGTGGCGCAGTCGTTAGCACGTTTGTCCTGATAACAAGAGGTCGTAGGTTCAAATCCTGGCCCGAGGATTCTTTTTTCAAATTCTCTTTTTAAATTTATTTCTAATTGATCTTTTCTAGTTTGTAATGCACGCTATAATAATAATATGCGAAGTAAGTACTTTGTATTTAACGTAATATATTACTTATTAATATACGTAATCCTTTGTCATAGAAATCTGAATAACTATTTGGGTATTGTATTAAGTATCGTGACTAACACTTCACAGTGATAATGTGTTTGCTCTAATTTCCAAGTAATTACTTCTAAATATTTGGTAACACGCAGCTACATCGTGTTAACAATCTGTTTTCAACTACAATTGCTGTCATATGGTTTATACCCACGCTCGCGACCACATAATCACAAAATTAGTGTTTGTAACTAGAGCCAAATTGTGTGAACGCAAATAAATATTGCAGTAATAGGTACTTAGTAGAGTTTATTAGGGTTTCTTTATTATGACATAGTGCCTTTTATGTGCTACTTATGTCATAAACTACATACTTATTAAAGAGTTATTTACGCCCACTACTTTGGGTCTAATTACTTGAAAAAGTGCTTCTACATAGACAAACAGAAAGTAGTCGTATTTAAAAAAGTTCGTGTTTAAATGCAACAAATTTATCAAAAAAAGAAGAAAATATTTTTCTGCCTAAAAGGTCCCTGATGGGCATAACATGATTTTTTATTATGCCCATAGGACTTTTCTACTTGGACAAATTGGAATTTTGCTATAACTCCTAATGTGATAAAAGTTTGTAATATTCGTTTTTTTATTAAACTTTATAATGTTTGTACTAATTTGAAGTGGTTTGCTTGAAATAATTTTTATTTCAGGGTCTTAAAATATTTAACAACTTATTTATATTTGTACGATGATATTGTGACTCGGTAAATGTAATGTACTATATTTATAACGCACGTAAACTTTAGATAAATAAATGAAAACTAGTTCATTTGCCAAATAATATTGACAATTTAACAACACTAATTTTGGTCCTCGTACAAAGTATACTTGTTCTACGAGGGCCGGCATAACGAGTTAACAATATTTGATTTGATAGAGGATAGAAACATTTGATTAGTTAATTAAGAATTAATTAAATAATATTATTACAATCCAATGAAAAAAGAACAGAAGAAAATAAAATCATGCAGTAATATTATGTTTGTAAGCAATCCTTAAAATAAACAATTTACAGGTACAAATACAAAATTAATAAATATAAGATGGAGGCTTCATATGACTATACTCTTATAACTGAATTTCCGTGTCATCATAAGACAGGTTTTCTAGAAATCTGGAGACTTTTACTCTGGCTTGATGAAAGGTAAGGGATTTAAGAGAGCGAGATTTGTTAACGGCATAAAAGACGTGAGTGAAGGAAAACGAGCTGAGTTTTTGCGCAAATATTATTTCAATGCAACTGTTTTACTAGTTTTTGTCCTTGTGTATCACCAACTTTAATTCAGTAGCAGGAATTCTTGGACACGGCCAATGACGGGTCATTTCACAAAGCGCCGTGCCATTCCTCGCTTATTTTCGGATTTGAGATTTGATTGGCCTTTTCTTTTCTTACCCGCTGCAAAGTTATGTGAACAATTTACAGGCATAATTACAAAGACAGCAGCTGAGTGTTTGGGAGTTGAGAAAGCGAGAAAAGATAAGGGCTATGAATGGTGGAGTGAAAGGCTAGATTTTTTGAAGAGCGATAATAGACGCAAGAGAAGAGCATGGCAGAAAGTTCGAAAGTTAGGAGGTACGATTGAGGAACTGCGTAGATTTGAATTTCACGATGCGAGGTCTCTATATAGGCTGGAGATGGAGATGGCTGAGTTGCCCTTCTTTAAGGAACTTGCCGACACCGGAAACATCGACTCTTGGGGTCTGGCATATCGCGCTGCAAGTGGCCGTACTAGGCCACAACCCACAACAAAACGTCATAAACGGTACCGCATTTGTGTCTGGGTACGCGGGTGATGCGCGCGAGGCCATGCGCCGGCTGTTGTGTGCGCTGTGTCCCGATGACTCAAGCATCGGGGATAGCGCCCACCACACTCAGATAAGGCTCATGGCCACGTTCGCTCCGTCTGGTGATGATTCACCGCCTCCAACTCTACCAGTTATTAATAAAATTGTGAGGAGTCTGCCTCGTACAGCTCCAGGTATGGATGGTATTAGCGCAAGGATCATTGGAAATGTATGGATGGCGGCCCAAGCGGAATTGTATGTAGTCATTTGTAAATGTGTGCGTGAAGGGGTATTCCCAACTGTATGGAAGGATGGACAGCTTATTGTCCTGCCTAAGGGCAACGACAAACCACTCACGGACCCAAAGGCGTATCGCCCAATTACATCTCTTTCAGTGCTTGGCAAGCTACTAGAACGAGCGCTACTATCTTGCGCGCCGAGCATTGCCAACGAAATTTCAAGTGATCAGCATGGTTTCATGCGTGGCCGCTCCTTTTTTACGGCACTTAACACTATCATTCATCGCACACATGAGTCTACGTATAAATACGTCCAGCTATTGTTTCTCGACATCTCTGGAGCCTTCGACAATGCGTGGTGGCCGATGGTCCTACTCAAGGCGAAAAGGGGGGGCTGTCCACCAAACATCTACAAGATGCTGGTGGACTTTTTCACCGACCGCCGCGTGGGCTTGTTTGTCGGCACCCTCGTAGAGTGGAAGACCTCCACTATGGGATGTCCGCAGGGCTCGGTATTAGGCCCTACGCTGTGGAACGTTCTTATGGACGACCTGCTGCGACTACCACTGCCGCAGGGTACGGCGCTGACTGCATATGCAGATGACGTGACTCTCCTGATAGAGTCGCAGTCCCGAGCAGCCATCGAACGCACGGCCGCCACCGTGCTGGCTAGTGTGGCTCATTGGGGTGCACGAAACCGACTCTCCTTCTCACCGGCAAAGTCGTTAACTATGACTGTCCGTGGAAAGTTCCAACGCCCCCCGACCATCAAGATGGGCGGCGACTCTGTCAGGAGTGTCACGCAGGCAACTGTGCTGGGTGTGGTGCTCGACGCGGGCCTTTCCTTCGCTCCACATGCGCAGTCCATAGGGGAACGCGCGTCAAAGTGCTTCGGCAAGATGGCGCGCGTATCGGCCAGTAGGTGGGGGGTGCGCTACCCTGCGCTGCGATTTGTGTACCGCGGTACATACGTCGCTACACTGACGTATGCCGCCGCCTGCTGGTACCGGCGCGCTTCTTTCCACACGGTGCGCACCGCCTTACTGCGCACTCAGCGCCCATCTCTTGTCCTGCTCACTAAGGCGTATCGTTCGTGCAGTACGCTGGCGCTTGCCGTTTTGGCAGGTGTGCTGCCTGCCGACCTCGACGTGGTGCGCGCGGGGAGGGAATATGAGGCCAAGGAAGGCGCTACCCCGAGAGAGTTACAGCAGCGACAAAAAGACATACGGACTGACGTCGTCGCTCTGTGGCAGGACCGCTGGACCTCTGAAGAAAAGGGGAGAGACTTATTTCTCCTCTTTCCGGATGTGGCGGCTCGACTCAGTGCTCACTGGGTTCAGCCGAACTATGAGACCTCGCAAATTTTGACAGGTCATGGGTGCTTCAGACAAAGACTGTATGACATGAAACTGTGTGAAGTATGTGAGTGCGAGTGTGGCGCGGGATCTGAAGACCGGGACCACGTTTTGTGGCATTGTCCTCTTTACGAGGATGAACGTACTAGTATGCTGGCTGGATTGACGCGCGGTGAGACGTGGCTTTGCCATCCCTGCGACCTGGTCTCCTCGGAGGCTAACTTCCGGCTGCTCAAGAAATTCGCGCACGCATGGCATCGCAAGCGAAGACTATGGGAGTGCGGTTAAGTAGAAGACGCAAATTTGGAACAAAAGAATAATAAAATAAACATATATATATATATAGCTATATTTATATCATGAGAGCGGATCGTCATCGACTGCAACGAGGTTCCAGCAAGTTATTACTGTGGCGCTATTTTTAATTTGTACTGTTAAGCCCAGAATGGGGCATTAGCGAAAGAAACGCCCGCTCCCACTCCTTCAGAGTGGGGGAGACGGGCTAGGGACATTTTTGTGGCAAAAAAAAAAAGAATTTGTAAGGGGGTTCAAGCAATGCAGAAAGCAGGGTAACCATAAATCCCGAGAGCCGTGCATACCCCCTGCGTTTGGGCATAAAAACCATAGAGTTGGTATGGCCATGGGAAGGTTTGGAGGGTAATGGCCTTTTCTATGGATTTGTCCTAGAGTTCTTGACTAAAAACGATGAAAAATATATATGGATAATATTACAATTTAGAAAAAAGATTATATAGGGTGAAATCGATATCAGTTTATTATGTCTAAAGATTTAAATGTACATCGAACCGGACACACCTTTTGCTAATATTTAGATTGAAAAAGTGATTACAACTAGGCTTAAGCAACGATTTAAAAAAAAAAATTGAAACTAAACCAACTGACCAAATTCATACTGGAGACTCGGTTAGTGATCAGAAACTGGGTTCAGTAATCCTTTTGGCCAAATTCGAAAAATATATTTTTTTGCTTCCTTACTGGTTAGACTAGTTTAAGTACAATTCCTAGTCCATTCAGTAAGGAAGCAAAAAAATATTTATCGAATTTCACCAAAAGGGTGATGGAAGCTTGTTTCTGATCACTAGGATGAATTTGGTCGGTTGATTTAATTTCACCTTGTACATAGGTAACACTAAAAGTTTCCGGAACTGGCCACTTACATAAACAATATTTAAAAATTTATTGCAACATTTGAAAATAGAACTCTTTGGCTGTAGAATGCAGTTTGTTTCATCTGACTGTCTTTTGTTTTTACCTTGTGGCGCCATTTAAAAAATTGTGTGTCTGCATCAACATGGATTTAACTCGGGAAAATTTTCGTAGTATGATTTTCTACGATTTTAAGTGTAATTTGACAGCTCAAAAGAGCATCGCTCGGCTTGAAACAGCTTTTGGCAATGAAGCACCATGCAAGACGACTGTTTATAGCTGGTTTGCAGAATTCAAGCGTGGTCGTATCAATCTCAGTGACGAATCTCGCGATGGTCGGCCGTCCACCGCTGTGACCAACAAAAACATCGATGCTGTGCGCCGTATGATTGAAACAGACAGGCATGTGACCTACCATGAAATTCGCGCATCCTTAGAAATAGGCATGAGTCAAATACAATCAATCCTACACAAACATTTGGGTGTGAGAAAGCTGTGCTCGCGGTGGATCCCACACAACTTGACCGAGGCTCAAAAAACGGACCGCGTCACTTGGTGCAGTGCCATGCTTACCAGATTCAACGAAGGTGCGTCAAATTTGGTGTGGGACATAGTAACAGGTGACGAAACATGGATTTATTGCTACGATCCCAAAACAAAGCAGCAATCGAGCGTATGGGTCTTTCAAGATGAGCCGAAACCAACCAAAGTGGCGCGCGTGAAAAGTGCATCTAAGCGGATGATTGCTTCTTTTTGTAATAAAACTGGACACGTGGCTACTGTTGCTTTAGAGAATCGTCGTACCGTGAATAGTGACTGGTACACGACCATTTGTTTGCCGGAAGTTATTGACGAACTCCGTAAAAATAACCGTAAACGCCGTATCATCCTGCACCACGACAATGCTAGTTCTCACACGGCCAGACAGACAAACGACTTTTTGAAGACGAAAAATGTAGAACTCATGAGTCATCCTGCATACAGTCCCGACCTGGCACCTTGTGACTTTTTTCTGTTCCCAAAAATTAAGAACCAATTACGCGGTCAACGATTTTCATCACCAGAAGAGGCTGTCGAGGAGTATGAAAAACACGTTTCAGAGGTCACCACAGGGGAGTGGCACAAAAGTTTTCAAAACTGGTTTGATCGAATGAAAAAGTGCATAGACGCCAAGGGAGATTATTTTGAAAAACAATAAATTAATTTTGTACCTTTAATAGTATTTTTTCATATTCATTCCGGAAACTTATAGTGCGTCCCACGTATAAGGTCCTACAATTCAAAGTGAAAAATTTTTACAGATGATAGAGTACCTAACCCTAATAGACCACATTCCACCGAAGCAAACTTTTTGTACGCATAGTTTTTTGTACCTTTCCATAGAAATTTAGTCAGCAGATTAAACCACTTTGTACTGGGAAGTGAAAAAAATATTTGAGCGAAAAATTTTTTCTTCTTTTGGAATTTAATCAGTTAACAATGCATGATCCACCCTAGAATTATTTTCACCTATTATTGTAGGACTTTATATAAGGTCCTAAAATACAAACATAAAAAATTTAGTAGATGATTCAATATTACTAATAGACTACTTTCCGTCAAAAATATTTTTACTATCGTGACTTTTTTTTTAAACTTTTCAATAGAAATTTAGCCAGCCGATTGAACCACTTTCTACGGGAAAGTAAAAAAAATGTTTTTTTCTTGAATGTGATTTATTGACGACACATAATCTACTCCAGAATTATTTTCATTTATACGCAGGACCTTATATAGCTTGTTTGTCTGATAATACTTATAGGTATTCATTTCAGAATGTTTATTTCTTAAATGGGATGCAAAAATGCTGGATGTTGTTTTTAATCAATTATAGTATTTTCTAGAGGCTGATTCTAAAATCTTTATTGCGTGATCTTTGAGAAATATAAAAAAATCACCGAAAATCCTTTGTCCTTCTCTATATTTGAAAGTAAGCGACCGACAAACATAAAAACACTTTGAAATATACAGGAGCTTGTCAAAAAACTTAAACAAAAATTTGTTATGGTTATAATAAAAACATAATTGAAAAAGACATAATTATTTACGAATGAATCCTCGACACGTAAACTTATTGTTTGGATTTAATTTTACCTTAGGCGCGAGTCAGACAGAAGCGGCGCGGCGTACATCGGGCGCGCGGGCGTCATTTAAATTTCGTACAAAATGCATGGAAATAAAGTCGCAATTTGAACACACCGAATGGTATGTGTCGAACGTGGAACGGGCGTCGTACCATGTGTTCAAATTCCGACAAATGCGTTTTGTACGAAATTTGAATGACGCCCGCGCGCTCGATGTTCGCCGCGCCGCTGCTGGCTGGCTTGCACCCTAGGTATTTAAAATATGGCAAAGCTTTTATATATAAGCCACATGGTTCCTTTGGCTATATAACACAAGTTATAGGGAACAGAAGACAGTATGTATTTTCGAATTCATTTAATTACTCGCCTGCTAATCCAGAGGGCATTGGTTCAATCCCCGTGGTACACATTAATTTGTGTTAGGTTTGCGTACTTCGGAAAGCACATTAAGCCGTTGGTACATTTGTGCTCGATGTATGAAGATAGGGGCCCGCCGCCCCTTCCGTTTGGGATGTAATAATGCTCGGTGAAAAACTTGTGTTTCACAGTTCATACTTGAGAACACCTCTGATACTATTCGGGGATAGGGGATTCATGTCGTGAAGATAAGTGTTTTTTATGTAAATAAAACTGGCAACCAGTTCATGCAGAAAGCTCAGTAACATTTTACTTTTACTGCCTCTACACATAATGTAAAAAAATGCATTTGTTGATACAGTTTAAAGCGCCGAAAAGAACAAGATAAAATTTTGTACTTTCTGCAAAACATTTTGCGAGATTGGTAGCCAAAAAAAGGCTTCCAAGCCTGTACATATTTAGTTCTTGTCTGTTTTGTAGGAACTGCCTAATGTTCAGTCGAAAAGTTAACTTGGTTCCCTGGGTCAAACACAGGAACTAACAACTATAAAACTTTTATTATTAACAGACTTCTAAAAGGGAAATTCTAGGTTATCTTAGTATAAAATATAAATTAATGAACACCAACTTCAAAGTAAACCTACAAAGAGAGAACTAACTTTTCGACCAAACCTCGAACTTCGATCATTCCCGTCGCATGATTTAAAAATGTGGCGTTATTTAGATTGCTTATTTAAAATTAACAGAAACATACATACATATCGTCACGACGTGAATAGGTATGACGACTGGTGGACAATGCTAAATCAAAAATAAAAAAAGAACAAAAAATTTATTTACACCAAAAAACGTGAAACACAGTATGTTTTACAGTGGCATTTTTAAATAGCATTAAGTTCGCCTTATGTACAATATTTTTAGTGCAATAATGAATTTTATTATTATATATGAATCCCCGGGGGGTGTCAAGTGTATAACATGAAATGCAAGTCACAATCCACACTTGATTCACCCGCTTTTCACCAACGATTACTACGTCCCAAAAGTGGTGGATGGTGAGCCCTATCGCCTTACTTCGGGCACAAATGAACCAACAGCTTAACGTGCCTTTCAAAGCAGACCAGACACAAATATTGTGCACAAGCTCTGGGTTAGCAGGCGAGCGCTCTGCTATTAAGAGTATAGCATAGGCTAAGAAAAAATGTTATTACACGTCCAACATAAAAAGGCCAATGTCAAATACTTTATTACCTTTTGATAGATTCCATTATTGGTAAGCTAATCGACCTATTTGTCTAGGACGCGTAATACTATAATTACACGCGAAACAGCAGATCAGAGAGTTTTTAGCCAATACTGAAATATTTTGTAGGGAAAAAAAATTGTATTTATGTAGAAAACCTTTATACTTTTATTACCTATTTTTTTTTTTTAAATCAAGTCGATCTCTTAGCCGCGTTCTTGAAACGAACGTTTGAAAACCAAAAAAAAGAGGGTGGAAAACATTTTTTTTTGACAAATCATTCATGTCTCTAAATACCAACCTTTTCGTACTTCCATCAATTTCGTATTTCGCAGACTGGATCATTGAACCTTGGTCCTAACCACTTACTGAGGCTCCAGTATGGATATGACTAAATAAACGAAAGTAAAAAAAAAAATTGATCTCTTTTGACATTTTTAGGAGCGTACTCATGTAGAAAATTAATAATAATAAGAATAAATCGCGTTATTTCAAGCAACGAGGCCCATAACAATAACTTCCTTGAAATAGGAATACATATTTTATATTAAATAAATATTAATTAAATATTAAGTCTCGTAATATTTCCTTTACCGATGTTTGGTAAAGAACATATTAAATTGTTTATCAAACTGTCTGCTTATAAACGACTTCTTCACAAAAGAAAGCCATTATCGGGTTCGTGTCCTACTGAGTAAAATGTACGCTTCGGTGTAGAGCGCAATCAATCAGTTGTGAATATTTGACGGCGTCCGTCAGTACATCCTCGGACCGATGTTTTACGTTCTCGATCAGTAATAAAGCGCTACACAAAACTTCTGTCTTTTTCTCGATTGCGCTGCGTTGATGCTTTTCGTTTCGTTTTTCTTGGTTTCTGTGTCACATGGAAAAAGTAAAAATCAAAACTAGTCACTCAAACTTATTCCACGAGCAGTTATATTCCACCAACTTACCTAGACTAAACTATCTATCACTATCTGTTAAACTATGTGACCTATTCTCGTGCAGCAAACCTTAAATTTAGAGTTGAAAAACCTAAGATAATAATAGGTTGGAGAAAAACTCTTTTCGCAAATAGTATGTATGAACTTATAATAAAATCTCTTTGGCTATACTATTTGTAACTGGCTGTTTTTGGTATTATTAAAAAGTATAAATTTTAAAAAAGATAATTCCAAATTCAAATTAGGTAAAATGTGTTTATGGACCTAGTGCAGTGTCTGTGAGTGTAGCATAAATTTGGTTTAAGCGTTTTCAATCCGCAAATTTTGATGTCAAAGTTGCACCTCGCTCTGGGTGCCCTGTTACGGATAAAATGGATGCCATTTTTGAAAAAGTGGAGTAAGATCGGCATATCTGTAGTTACGATGTAGCCGAAGAATTGGGGATTGACCACAAAATAGTTTTGGCGCATTTGAAAAAAGCTGGGTACACAAAAAAGCTCGATATTTTGGTGCCTCATGAGCTCACTGAAAGAAACTTCATGAACCGTGTACTCATTTGTGATTCTTTATTACGACGCAATGAAACCGAACCATTTTTAAAAAACCTGATAACTGGTGTTGAAAAGTGGATCACCTACGACAAGAACGTGCGAAAAAGGTCGTGGTCAAAGGCTGGTCAGGCTTCACAGACTCTGGTGAAACCCGGGTTATGCTGTGTGTGATGGGATTGGAAGGGCATTATTCATTATGAGCTGTTACCGCCAGGCAGGACCATCAATTCTGAACTCTACTGCGAACAACTGATGAGATTAAAGCAAGAAGTTGAGAGAAAGCGGCCGGAATTAGTCAACAGAAAGGGTGCGGTTTTTCATCATTATAACGCTAGACCTCACACATCTTTAGCCACTCAGCAAAAATTAAGAGAGTTTGGTTGGGATGTATTAATGCATCCGCCGTATAGTCCTGACTTCGCACCTTCAGATTTCCAATTGTTTCGGTCTTTTCAGAATTCTTTAGGCAGTGTTAGGTTAACATCACGAGAGGACTGCCAAAACCACTTGTCGCGGTTTTTTGATCAGAAGCCCCAGAATTTCTATAGCAATGGGATCATGTCCCTACCTACAAGATGGCAGAAAGTTATTGAACAAAATGACACCGGCATACTTTAGTTAAATGTAAAATATTAAAAAATGTTTTGAACTTTTTTCCCAACCAATACAAGCTCATTTAACTTTTATCCATCTGCGTTAGAGCCTATTTTGCAATGAAAAGTTTTAGGTTATGGCAGCTCTAAATTTAATATTTGCTACACGAGAATAGGTGTCAATATGTGTCTAAAGGGTCTAATTAAGTTGGAAAGGCATTTCTTTTTGAATAATTAAATATAGCTAATTTTCAGTTTTTTTCCTAGTTGTATAAGACCAAATTTTAAACGGAATTTCAAGTTTCCAAGCCAATTGGATGTATGTTTTCACGGTGAGCCAATTTGTATGAAATCAATTAATTAAAGGGCAATAACCTTTTTTCGCGTTGAGTTAGAAGCCTGATATTCTAAAAGCACAATTGGGACGTAGACTTTGGTAGGAGATATTAATTTCAAGATAATATCTCTAACGGAGCCCGAGAGAAAGACAGACAGATAGGAGGACAACAAAGTTACGGAACCCTTAATTTAAAAACAAAAAAAAAACATTTTCTCATAGAATAGAAACCTGGATCACTATATGTTATACAAATACAAGTAAAAAGTTGAATGAATTGATATAAAACATAAAAATAATACTTTCTATTAATTTGAAACATAATATTATTTCCATTCTTTTTAAAAGATTATTTCTTTGCAAGATTTGGTTCTTACCTTCGTGTTTCATGCATGGTTCATACTATCAACACTGTAATATTGATGCCATTTTTAAAAAAGCCTAAAATGTTTTTTTTTTAGAAAATCGATGACGAGATTCCAATAAACAAATTTCTTTAGCCATAATAATAATGATAAAAAAAAGTAGTAAAAATTTCGTGAATAAATATTCAGTAAAATTCATAATTTTAAATATAATGGTTTATTAGTATTGTGCCAAAGTAAAAGCATTTTTTTTTTATTATCTTCGTAGTGATTCTGGTCAACATACTCGTATTAGTTGTATCTCATGTTCATAAAATAACGTCCAAGCCATAAACGGGGCAGAGATTGAATAAGCGGGTGCAGATCCGCGGGCGGAAGGCTAGTCTCTAAGTTTAAATTTTCCCCATATTCCCCCATTCTTGTGTATGATATATTACACCTTTTTTCCACAGCGTGCCCGTGAAGCTATTTGAACATACAAATTATACTTTATTATAATTTTACAATTAAATGAAACTTGAAGATAAAATTCATGATGTAAACAATCGGCTCACCTCTGTAAATACCAGTTTATGGCCGAGTGAAGTCGCTTACGCCACAATTGCGCCTTAGTGTGAGCTTAAAGCGTCTTCACTCGCCCTGAAGAAGGCAGCCAAAAACTGGCCGGCTTTCCCGATATAGTATTTATTGACCTGAGTTGTTTGTTTACATCATACTTTATTATATTTTCACTTTATCAGAGCGTAATGAGACAGAATGGTGCAATTGTTATTATAATTTATTGCTAGGATGACGACTCAATGTGACTTTAGGCGGTAGTAAAACAATAAATCAAAGTTTACTTGAATTTTCACAATTAATTCAAAACTGGATTTGCTCATAGACACGACTCGGTAACAATTTGTGTCTTCTTTCGAACCAAATTCTGATAATAGCCCAGTGAAATATAATTTGTCATCCAGTGTATTTCTCAAGCATAAATAATAAAACAAATGACAATCATCTCTACAAAACACAAATAGGTTATACTGGTGTGAAGGTTAATTTTGGGAGTGTTATTATGTTGGTCAGGATTCAATTTCCTCTATCATATGAAAAATATGCTAACATAAAATTTACCATATTTACTTGTATAGCATCGTAAAAAGCACTCAAATGCAAAAGCCAGATCTTGCTTTAGCGCTAAGGTGGCCCAAACGAACGGATGCCCTTTATGTAAGGCCATAAATCAGCCGATGCCCTTCCGTTTTATTTCGTACTCGTATGAAACGTTTTATTGGCCGAAAAAATAGGGCAAAGTTACGCGACCCAAGATTATCTGAGACATTACTGTGTTGCTGGGTTGTCGTTTTTTTTGACGTCTTCGATACAAGGCGTGAATAAAAATGGAGCTGGATTTCTCCATTTTCTACGGATATTCGGGTCGGTCTTTGGGTATTGTAGTTTGCTCTGTATTTTCTGTTGAAATTTTTTCTTTTTGCAAGTAGAATATATATAATAGGTGGAATCAACATTTATTACGATATATGTAAATTGGTGGTAATGAAATTACTTTTTCATGTGGTTTTTTAAGGTGCATACAAGGGGCCTTTCTACCTATATAACCACGATTACCTCAGATATGCCCGGCGTATCCTGGACGGTTAGATCATATCCTATGGTTCACTGTGCAATATACTATTTCTCTTTAAATGTTAAAAATTTCATAAGTGCTATTTTTATACGATGTTTTTAAACTTAAATGTCAATTAATTATTATTTTTATTGTGTTTATTAATGAATTTATGTTCTATCTTATAACTTACAATCAATAGATCTTTAAGCAAAGTCCATCGGTTTGGTGCTCATAAAAATTATAACGCATTAACACACAATCAAAAATCGATCAGAAACAGTTATTTTGATGTGTTATTTATTTATCTGATTGATTTTTGATTATATTAGATGTGTCATTAGAAAACAATTTCTGTGTACATAAATTATAGTTGTCGTGTTTAATTTTACTCCTACAGGTGTTGTTATAGATGAAAAAGTAACCAACCTTACTATTGACCCTTTCATTTTTAACCTTTGACCCTCAGAACGTGAATGGTTTAATATTATGATACAAAACATTTGCACTCCAGGGTAAAATATTTCACCTAGTATGCCGTCCATTAGGACAGGTAAATTTAAATTAACCTAAAATACAAATTTCAAGTCAGTGACTTTTAATTTGCGTGCGGTATTTTTCTTGGGAAAGTTTTTCGATATTTAAGGAGTATGTCGTTTAATTAAAAGTATTCTGTCTGTTTCTACCCGGATTAAGACATTTTCTGCTGTTCTAATCATTCCGCAAAGTTCATTGTATTTCCTTCCCGAGTGGCATTAACGATTTTAAAATGATAGATCAGTTTTCGTTGTACAATTCGGCATATCAGTAAGGACAACTAATTTCTTTATGGATTATGAGGTCACAAACAATTTGGTAACGATAAGAGAAATGGCGCTCACCAACCCGCCTGCCCAGCGTGTGTGAGTATGGACATTTCTTCCAGGAGGCCGCCAAGAGTGGCGAAATCCTGGAAAGGCTTAAATCCAGCAGTGAACGAAACAAGCTGATGGATGGACGGAAGAGAAATGGCTGAATCTAGGTTCACAGGATAAACCTCTCCGATGCCAAATACGTCAGTCCGGCTGCTCGAAATGGTTAGTTTAATCTATATTAATCTATCTAAGATGCCAAAAATAGGTTACAATAGTATACCGAGTTTGTTGTTTTGCCTTTCTTAAGGTATTCCACCATGGTGACACCCTTAGCATCCCAAAAAACTCTGACACCATTACCTTGCCAACAGACATATTTGTCTTCAATATCTTTGGTGTTGGTTCACCAGATGTTTTCCGCTGCTTGGATAATTGTTTTGACTTGAAAACCTGAGTTTCATCCATTGTCCTAGATCTTATGGATCAGTTTCAATCTACTAATATTTTAGTGATGATAGAAATTAAGAGGGTTAAGTGAGCCCAATTTTTACTTTATTCTGTTGTATTACTCGGTACCAGGTATATTTAGTTAAATCAGTTTTTTTAATATTAAAATGAATATACCTATTTAGTTAAATTTTATTTGCACAAATAAATCTACATATATTTTTAAGAAATGAAACGTTTGAAACCTTAGAGTCTGTAAGTGTCATCTCATCACGATCGGTGATAAATATTATAAGCTCCATAAGCTGACCGATAGTCGTTTTATACTTAGAGTCTCATAAAATCTGTAATATCTACTATATTTTATGACGAACACTAAAATAAAGGCGTAAAATACTCGTCTATCAGCTGATCAATGTGGTCCAATAACGAAGATTTGAATTTTTTTCTGCATTATTAAATATTATTTTTCTTTAAAAAAATAAACGATAAGTTCAAAACATTGCTTCGTGTATATTATGAATTCATAAGTATTGATCAGTTATTTACTTCTCAAAGGTCATTTATTTAGGTATTATACGTACGTATACGTAATTTCTTTGGCTGAAAACGTAAAGAAACTGCTTATTTGTTCAGTGTTGCCTACAATCATACGTGTGTCCAACGAGTTATATAATTTCGTCGTAGCGTGTGTCAAATTATAATGTATTAAGTCAATGACTAAGTTTAAAATACCACAGATTGGTAGTTGTCACCATCCATTAATCAGCCTAGTTTATCCACGCTGGACAAACGCCTTTCCAAGATCTGAACACTTTTGGCGGTCCTCCTAAAAGAACTGCCCATAAACGCTGGACGAGTGCTGATGAGCTCGATGCGGAAACTCTCGCACCAGTGACGCCGCTGCCCGTCACCTGTCTGTTTTATAAATTATAAATTATTAGGTCCGGCAATTTGGAGATGTACATACCGGTCCTAGGAATGGTGGGCCACCCAGTTGCATATTTTGAGAGCTATCCTCTTACTCTCCTCTGAACTACTTCGGAGGGTTGCGAGTAAGGTGGTGGTACGTCCACAATCAAGCTTGGCATCAGCTCTACCACCTACTTCATTCATCGCCGTATTACTATCTGAAAGTTTAACAAACACTCTGTTACTTAATACTTCAGTAATAATACGTCCAATTTACAAGAACCGCAATTGAAACCATCAAAGCCACAGTAGTGAATATTGTAGAGGATTTATGGTCTAACTTAATGATATATCAATTCTTGCGTATGGCTGTCAGGTACAGATAAACGTATTTAAGTGCCATACTCTTTTAATGAGGAAAGCGTTTCAACATTGGTTACCTTAATTCATCTTTAAAATGTGTGTTTAATAAATGATTGTGCTTCTGCATATTTTTAGTAATTCACGTCAGCAAGCGTGTCGGGCCACGTGCAATGTAGGGTTCCGTAGTTGCCCGGTACATTTTAGAAGTTGGTCTACTAATATAGACCGCGCCGATCTTCTAGTCCCATACATTAAAGGGGACCAAAAGTTTGGCGTGACCTGTACTCGTAAACCTGTAAAGTCCACTTCGCTGTGATAGTTTTCCTTTTAAATTCAATATATATATATTACTTTTGTGAATTTTTTCACATTTCTATAAACAAGCCGTTTAGCCGGCAGGGGGGGGGGACGCTCCACTCCAACTAAAATTTTCACATTAAAGCTTAATATTTCGCCAACGGATCCCTAAATCGAAAAATGATTATGACACATCCAAAATGTTTTTGAGCGGCCTATCCAACGATACCCCACACTATGGGATAGACGAGAAAAAAAAATCATCCCCAGTTTACGTGTGAGAGGTACCCCTTATAACATTTTTTTTCAAATTTTATTTTACCATTTTCGGACATGGCGAAACTATAAGGGTTCCTTGTCGGATTATGGATGCCTAAAAACAATTATGCTATTAAACGTTCCATTCACAGACCTATTATTTATTTTTCACGAGTCAATTTTTTAAATAATTATGAGAATCGGTTCGACACTTTCAAAGTTAGCTCCAGCAAATAAATAAAAACCTTTCCTCTTCATTTAATTAATTATTATATTAGTTAAGACTAAATATACATTTTAATTAAACATTCAAACCATACAAAATATTTATTTTAGAGAGTCAATTTGATTTATTCATAAAGAAGCTACACCGTATTCATTACGCATTCAGGGGTCTAGAAACCCTTTTTATAATTTAATTTACCGTAATTTAATATGAACAGCTAAATAAAATATTTCTTGAAATCGAGTTTAAGAGCCAGTTTGATTAATCTAATACTAATAATAAAGTAGCAAAAAGTTTGTATCTGTACTTTGAATATTTTCGCAAATTTTTATTATTACTGTACTGAGGCCAAAATCACAATTTTAGAATCTTTGTCTTATGTATGTACGTATCTATGTTCCGTGTTAACTCAAGAACCACACATTGGATTGGGATGCGGTTTTTTTATTATCATCTTAGTGACCCTGTTCAACATACTATTACGTAAACAACTATTACGGTCGTAGGTTGAAAGGTCCATTGTGTATTAACTTAATAAATAAGCTACCAGATTGTGTTGTAAATGAGAGAAAGCTTTCCAAAGCTAAAGATTTGCTAAAAAAGTATTATCGGTCATAATTAACTAATACCTTCAATTTATGTATCAGTTCCCAAGTATTATATATATTAAACATTAAGGTGTGTTCATAAAGTAGTTAGGGTTTATTTAATTGAAGTAAAAACTATTAAAGCTGCTACGTTTTCGCAGACAAACTGCAAAGTTTTGCGAAATTTATGTAGGTACATAGTAAAAGTAAATCTACTAAATATGTTAAATAAATGAAAAAAAAATTAAAAAGAAATTACGTGTAGGCTATAATAATAAGGGACATTAATAAAATAACACCCAAGCCGAAAACGGGGCCGAGATGGAATAAACGCGGGCGGAGCCTATTAAATAAAAAGGCTATTTAATGAAAAGGGTAACATAGTAAAACAAAACTTTAAATAAAAACCCAAGTCTGCGTTTTCAAAAGGTATCTTGAATATGGTGGTGGTATAACAGCAAATTGTTTTCTAAGCCCCGAAACAAAATTTAGTATTTCGTACCTGAACTCAAAGTAACTGTAATATAAATTTTAATAAATAATGTTTTATTAATAACCACCTCTGATCATTCATCTGCTAACCTAGAGAACGTAGGTACAATCTCCGCGGCGCAACATTAATTTCTTGTGGTTCTTTTGTGCCCGAAGTACGGCGATAGGGCTCACCACCCATCACGATTGGGACGTAATATTTGTTGGTATAAAGCGGGTGTACCAAGTACCAAGAACACCTCTAACACCCCCCTGAGAATTCATGTCGTGACAACATGTTATTTTAGTTAACTAAACCGTTTCACAGATTCTAGATAACAATTGAAGCAATAGATTTTGAATAACTTGTGAAATTCCACGGGTTAATCAGAAACAGTATGCCAGTTCACTGGAAATTCAAACTACATCCATGTCTCATTATATTTGTAACTCTAAACGCTCAATTTTACTCCGCACACTCTAGAGCCAAGACGATAAAATCATGTGACTAGAATTCCAAGTTAGAAGCATCTCCTTGGGCATTCACGAAACTCTCACAAATGTAACATAACCGCAGCGCGATACCAAGAATTTTGGTCGAAAGGTCACACACTAGCGTTTGACATTTTACATTTAACCTGCAACTTTATTTTGTGCCGGCCGTCACAAGTGAAGCTTCGTTATTAATATAACGTCACAATCCTTAGAATTGTTTTTTAATAATCAAGACTTAAATCCCTTAGACGTGTCTGCGGCTGTTCCCGAGTTTGGACTGTCGTTGGAGCATTCAACATTCACACACCCTCTTTTTTCCGGAGGATTTAGACATCCCAGCGTGAAATATCCCTACATACTTGGAAATAAACATATGTGGATGTCCTGGCGGTTACAATAATTGGAGACAATGTGACAAATAATTTACTCACATGCTTGTGCTATTTAGCATGACGTTTTAGCGCGCAAATAATTGCATTGATTTGCGCCGTTATCAGAAGCCGAGTGGCTACACATACTTTTACTCTATTAGCGTGCTAATAGTGTATTAAGTCGGACAGACCCGTAACCCAGTAACCCATGTATTCGGAGGAGGGGGGGATAAATATTTTAGAAATGCTTGTAAAATGTAAAATATCTAAAACCTGTGATTTTTATCAAGTAAAGGTAGATGACACATCACAGTAGTCCTCTACCGATATTTCGTAGAGTAAAATATCAAATATTTTTATTTTTGAAGTCCAAAGATTTCGACAGGGTATGGACACCCATGTCCTGCCCTTGAATACGGGCCTAAACGGCTATAACGGAGCTCTTGCTTTGCAGTTTTACAAGAACGTTAATAGTATTTAATACGTTTATTTTCCTCAAGGAGATTATAGCCAAGGCTGGGGTGGGTAGGGGATAAAATATACAGAAAATTCTTCAAACTGAGCCCACGATTTTTATGTGCTTTATTTTTTTATGTAAATTTCAATACATTGCTTCAACCGCGCACTTGCCTTTCCTCCAAAACAGTAAAGCATGTATTTTTTTCTTGTATTTATTTATTTGTCACTACTTCCTTTTCTCCATGACGGACATTATGTAGCCACAATTAAAGAGCAAAACTTTTTGATCTGCTAAAAAAACGCCTGCAGAGATAGTTACTCGTAGTTCCATGCGTTTTTCGCCGCTAATAAATTAGCGCTCTAGATTACACTTGTACCTATCTATTATACTGTGTGATAATTAGCGATGCTAAGCATGAATATAGTCCAAGAATCATGCTAGGAATACGCATAAAATTAAATGAACTTATTTAAGTAGACAGCCGAAATTGTCATTTTTTCATTGCGTTTAAAAGTAGTTTAGTTTGTATTTGTTACTAAACTGGGCAATTCTACAACTAAGTTATGTAATTAATTATTGAAGTATTACCTATAAAAATAATGTTTGAGCGACCTGGGATCGGTAGGTGACAAGATAACCTTATGAGAATAGGACCTTCACAATATTTTACCGTTTGTTGTGCCGGTAACGTTTAAGCCTGTATCGCGTTTTCCTAGCCGCGCGGTTCAGACGCCAGCTTGTGTTTGCACTCGTTTATTTCTTGTAATCTCAGCCAAGAGCCTCTACGTATGACACCTAGGTACTACACACTTTAAGTGTACGAATACAGTATCTACATGGAAAATTTTACCCGCAGGAACGTAAAAATACCTTCTACAAGAAATAAGGATCGAGCTAATATTTTTACGCAATTTGAACGATTTTTTACCTTTATTTTCCCGTATTATATTAAGTTATATTATTTTTACATAATAGTATAAGAGTAAAAAGTATATATAATGTATTTTATGATAATATTTCTAGGGTTTCGTACCCAAACAGTAAGAAGGAACCATCTATTTATCACTAAGCTTTGTTGTCCTACTGTCTGACCGTCTCTATTATTAATGAATATAATTATAATAAAAAATGAACGAATAAAAAAACTAGTCGAGTACGGGTAGGACTCGTGTCTTGAGGATTCCGTACATATATTTTAAAACACAAACGTATTCCACGACCAGTTATTAAATACCAAAGTAACTTGACACTTACTCCATGTATTTAAAGGTTTTTTTTTTCTGTATCAATAATTTTCAGATTTTTTCTTAGACGAGTACGAAACTGATTGTAAACGGAGTTTCAAGTTTCTATGTAAGTCAACTCGAAGTACACTATGGATTTTCATAGTGAACCAATTTGTATGAAATTAATCACGTATAGGTTGCGTACAGGGCAATATCTTTTTTCCATGTTAAGTTAAAAGCCTGATTCTTTCACAGCCTTATGGGGCTGTAAACTTTTGTAGCAGGTATTAGTTTCAACCTAAATATGTAACGGGGGACGAAAAAAAGGATCTTTACAGACCGAAAACAAAGTGTTCGCATAAGGGTTTCGTTTTTTCATTTTGAGGTTCGAATCCCTGAAAATCATCTTCCTTGATGAGCTAAATTAATATATAGATAGAATAAATATATCCGTATCTTCTAAGTAGCACTTGTTAAGGCAAGGGAATTAGTTTTTCACCCAAAAACGCTATAAATTATAAATAAAATGATTAAAATATAGATAAAATGTTTCAAAACAACGTTTGTGCTTCCTCCATGTCTTAATTCAAATAATTATAGGAATTTTTAAGCAATTTTTTTAGCTTCACTGAACTGAAATAGTTCAGCTAAAAAATTGTCTCATTTGTTGAATAATTATTGTTTTGTAAAGAAAAGTATATCAAGTGAAAGGATTATTCAGTATTGTCCAGCTTTTTGTAGAAACAGTATTTTTTAAATTGTTGAAATAAACAAATGAAACAAATAAAAACACTCGAAATCTTGAATTTTTTGAGCGGCCCGCATCCCATCCACTGAACAGGATAGGCAAACGTAAAATTAAAGCGTTGGAGCAGGACAGATTTCTCTGTATAACCTTAAGTTGATCGTAGGGATTCTTTTGTTAGGTATATAGAGAAATACTTTATCACAACATGAATCCCCGAAGGGGTGTCAGACCCTGGTTAATCAATAGTGTCAGAGTTGTTTTTGAGTGCGGATTTTAAAATGCAAGGCACAGTCCACTCTTATACATTTATGTTTCATCAAATATTATTCATGTCGTGACGATATGTCTATGTTTGATTTTAAAATTACATCTTTTATTTCACTACATCTAATAATTTGAAAAGTACGCCAACTTACAACAACCTATCCTCCATTGAATATTTTAGCGAAAATGTAAATGAAATAGGTTATAGTATTGTACTGAAGTCAAAACTAAAGTTTTTAGAATTTTTGTCTGTCTGTCTGTATGTTTTTATTTCATTTGAGACCAACTCAACGGATCTGGGTACGGTTTTCATTATTACTATATCATTGTAGTTACCCTGTTCAATATAATAGGCTATTATAAGGTGTTGATAAAATAACCACCAAACCAAAAACTGTTGATAATACATTTATTAAAAGATACTTAGTATATCATATAATCTTAACAGCTACTGCGTTTATTTACAAACAGAATAACTTTCATGATTCCTTAGTACATCGATAATGAGACTAGGTAAAATTAGACAAGTATCTTTGTTACGAACTATTAACAAACTGTAAAGCGTTTCAAAGTTTCTGTAAAATGAGCAGTAAATTGTTCACCACAAGAACCTTTGTTCCTTGAAAGGCATCGAAATCTCGGTTGCTCTTTGAATGGCTACCTGAAGTTCACAGAGTAAAGTTTTCGAGAAGTAAAATACAAGTTCTCTGTTCTCGGTAGCAAGTAGAAACAATAAGATTTTCTTCTTTCTGGATCACAAACTCCGAAGAAAAGATAAAAAGCCAAAACTAAGAAGCTGGCTTTGACTTTTTGTGTGAGTTTTTTACTTACCTACCAACTCGGTTATGTACCATTTTATTCGACAAAAAGGAAGTCTAAAGCGTGTTTTGCTTATTAAAAGAGCTGATGAAATATACTGTCGTTGCTTGTTTTTGTAATGTTGAAATCAGAAAATATACTGAGCGTTTTTACATTATCTCTCTGTTGTATCTTTTCTAGAATAGATTCAAATATATTCTACCAATGAAGGCAAGTATGTTATTTTATTTTTAGAAAAAACTATTTATACAAGCTTTTATTAGTAAGAGATGAAACTGAAGTGTGTTTAAACTTAAATAAACTTGTAGCCCTCCACAGAAATGTATTTAAGTTTGCAAAATTATTTATTGCCAGTAGTTTTAAGAGTAACATGTTCAAACCCTATTTATCATTCGACTGATGACGGCCCCATACAGTGGGCCGAAATATATCGAATATAATAAAATAAATGTTATTTTCTTCATACTTATTGCTAAAATAAATATAAAGGCTCAAAAAGAGTTAAATATATACCTATACTTATTCATATTTATTATATGGTTTATTTTTAAACTGTCACAAAACACTTTTTTTTTTCTTATCTATTGTGTCACTCAAAGGTTTCCTGGAAGATATTGCTCTTAGCGATGTCGTATTTTGTACTCTATAAAATATTTTTAATACCTATTCTTTTTCATGTTTTGTGTAAATGTACATTAAGTGTAATAAATAAATAAAAAACTGGACATGTGCGAGCCGGACTCGCCCACCGTGTGTTTCATTAAAGACTATATTTTTATGATTTAATTACGAATGTATAGTTTTCAGATTTTTCATTATACTTGTTGTATTATAAGACGGTATTAATTACCAAATTTTATATTTCTAGGTCAACGGGAAATACCCTATAAATTTTTATTCTCTTGAGAGTGTCGAATTATACGTTTTTTGCGGCATAAACAGCCGTATCTTTTCTTACGTTAACTTAGAAGTTTAATTTCTTCACAGCTTCAAGGGACTGTGGATTTGAGTATGTGGTTTTAATTTTAATTCGACACCTCCAAGGGTTCCGGAGATAAAGGGTCTTGACGAACAGACGGACGGACGGACAGACGGATAACAAAGTGGTCCTATGAGGGCTCCCTTTTTTCCTCTTGAGGTACGGAACCCTAAAAACGGTTTTTCAGTAAAAGTACTTTGTTTTCTTACACGCGACTTCCGGATCTGTAGGACCCTAGACCGCAAAAGCACCAAATTGATTGACAACCAACTTTATTCAACCTTTCTTCGATATTGTTGTAAAAACCCTAACAGCATTCCCTACCGATATTTCGTTAGAAGTAATCACGAAGATGTCTGACAAGCTTTAGTGAACCCTTACAAAATTATATATTCAGACCATGTATTGAAACATAGTTCTTATTACAATCAATTAAGTTCAACAGTATCGGATTAGAATGAACAAACAAATTGGTGCTACGGTAAGTTTACGTAAAAAAGTTTGTCTTTTCTTTTCCGTGCCGCTTGGAGTGATGGATCGAACCTACCTAAATTGAAGCATGATTAAAAACTTGGAGAACGTCGTTTCACTTCCTTATAATTTTTAAGCAGATGCTCTTTTTTTTATAACTTTCCTTAATGATTGATAGAATATTGTGTCTCGTTGTCCGCTGTCTATCTGTCTATCAGCTGTACAGCTTCAGTCGTAGGTTAAGAGTTTAAATTTTCACAGAATATGTGTTACAATAGCTTCTGTCACAGCAAATAATAAAAATGTAAATAAGTTTAAATACATGGGGGGAACCCCTCAAGAAACCTCGAAAACGTAGCATTTTTGAAACGTTATTTGTTTCAGTTCAATTATTGTCATGATATTCAAAATGCAGACTCGTGCACCGCCCGCCCGCCCTCATAAAACATGCAACAAGCAAGCAATACGAGCACAAATGCAAAGCAATCTTAAATAACAAGCAAGAAAACTTATCGACACGTGTTTCGCCCCTGAACGAGGCATCCTCAGGATGTGTTGCTAGCTCGGCTTCTCCTTATCAATTAGTAAAATTAGGGTTAATTGTTTATCAGGCGCTACCATTTTAGCGGCTTGTTTTTTGTCGCCTTGATAGTGTATTGCTATGACATCTATATTGCGGTTATTTACCATGCTTTTAAGGTTCCGTACCCGTATTGTGGGACGGTTCCGTACCTCATTGTGCGCGAGTCCAACTCACACTTGACCAAATCATATATGAAAATATAAAGTTAATCTCTTGGTCGAAGTCGCTTTTACAAAAGTAACACAAAGTTATGCTAGTTTCGAGAACAATCAGCAATATTGTATGCCGGTTTACTTACTATAACTTACTAGAAGCGAATAATCCTAATACCTATCTAGACTTGTGTAGGATAAGTTAGGACCTAAGTAGTTTCTTGTAGCCGACTGGAATAACATACCGTGCAGCATAGCTTAAAATTAACATTGTTTTAAGGAGAGACTAAATAGTTTTTCTCTTTATAAAGTAGTAAAAAAGTCGTGTACATTGAATATTTAAATTTTTAACGAAATGTGTTGTTAATATTGAATCTAACAATTTTTTTTAATTTTTGTCTCTATGTTCCGTTTTAATTTGACCTTTCAACAAATTTGGATGCAGTTTTATTAATTATAATCGTAGTTACCCTGGTCAACAAATTGGCTATAAGCGGTGTTGATAAAATAACCGTCAAGAAGAAAACTAGTTTTTATCTAAAAGACACACACGAGCGAAGCGGCAGGCAAAAGCTAGTCTGCCTTTAAAAATTTGCAATTGGATGTGTGTCGTCGGTACGTACATTGAAAAAAAGGACATTGAAATAACGCTGCATTTCCAGATAGGTAGCGCAATATCAGTGAATGTTTAGGCCAATGTGAATTTTAAAGACAACAAATTCTATAAGACGACGTTACACCCTAAAATGTTCGTGAATTTTACAGAACAACGATATCCCCTAAAACGTGCCTGAATTTTTCAATTAATTTTCGCTGCTTTTACAAAATTTTGTGTTTTGAAGTAATGAACTGCCCACGTTAGATCCCAGGTCGTCACAATTGATTGGAATACGTGACAAAATACTTCACACGCATTCCTGAATCCCTAAACTCCTAACTCATAAATCGCATTCCCTGATTACGGAGGCCGAAATTCACTTCACGTAATTGTCACTTGATCGGATTTTAATTGGAGTTTCGCACTATTGAACCCTAATTTTTGGGTTCCATGATCACGGGTCCCTAAAGGCCTCTGCAGTGCTTCTAGTAATTGAGGTCATTCGCTCAATTGGATATAAATTCTTTGCCTCAGGAACGCTGTGAGGGTGTTTTTTTTGTAAACTCCAGCGTTTTCCGGTATCGTGTAAAAACGGAAAAGAAGCCACGGAGTCCGTTTTTTCCACCCGTAGTGCAACTCGAAAATAGCAAGGCCACTTTTGCTACATCATTGACATTTTGATACATATTAACATATTACCACTGAAACCCAGAAAAAAAAATATTTTATAAGAACATCTTTCAAATTATTTTGACAATACTTGAATTATATGGACGACGCATGTGGTAGTTCGACCGCCTCCACCTCTAATTTAACTGCCAAGTTAGAACCCTGAGGAGTAAATTTTTATTGGATCTACGTGCTTTGGAAGGTACGTTAATCTATTTGTCTATTTGTACCCGAATGCGATAAAGCTCACGAACTACTCATCGCGCTGGGATGTGATAATCGTCAGTAAAAAACGTTGGTGTACGAGTATGACTTGAATTTCACAGTCCGTACCGGAAACACTTCCGTAGCGGAAAATATTTTTGACAGCCCCTTGAAGACACAGGTCGTGATTGTGTATTGTTTGTGTTATCATATCACACATTACTACGAAGTTATTAGTGATAAAAAATGACTTGAAACCTTTTAATTATTATACATTAAACATTCGGAACACAGTGAAAGAAGTGTTAGAATCGTAGCAGATGGGTAAACGTCATCACATCACAATATTAATGAACCGTATCATAACAATGAAGCTTGTCGACTAACTTTTCAACTAGAACAAGCAAGCATACCTATATCATTATCCGTCTGCATATCGGACAATGTTATTTGCATCGACGTTAGTTTCTTTGCGTCATTGATTATTTCCTTGAAGTGGCCGTCTTTTATTTTATTTATACCTAGTAGGTATAAATATATAAGTACCAGGTAAACCAATAAACTCTTCAAATGAACAGTTACCGCTAAATATGACGGTTATTTAAAGCCCGTTTGTGTCTGCTGCTGAGGCCTATTCTTTTTACGTTTTTTTCCCGCCTCGTCTCCCATCTCTCCTTCTGTGATAATTTCATTCGTTTTAAACTTTTTTCTATCAAGTTCATTGCCATCGCTAAGTCACCATTATTGAAGAAAAGCTTTTGAAAATCTTAAGTAAATAAAATCACTATTCATCAGCACTTGTAAATTTAACTTTTTATACGACATGTAGTATTCAATTCCTAAGGGCCCTACGTGATATCTTAACCACAACTGATTCGAATAGCAAATAAATTGTAACAAAATCGCATCTGCCCTCTACCAATGGCCTCAGGAGCATCGTGTAAAATACTGTCCTTACCACAATCCTAGACGTATTTAGGTGTATTTATGGCAAGGGTGATTCGGCGATAAATCACTCTCTTTTATTGAGTTCGCATCCATTTTTGCTACGACGTAGTAAGTGCTACGAATGTTTAATTTTCCCGCTTTTTAGACCCGTTACGTATGCTGTAGCCTCCGTTATATCATCACGTATGTAAGTAATGTTTTTAATCTTTGAAATATTTAAAATGGTCCTATTTTAATGGGACCTTAAAACGCAAGAGATGGACACAAACGTCTACGCTTTCAGATTCGTTGTCAATTAATTTTTGTGCTCTTTTTCTGTTATGAAAAGTGAAAATCAAAATAAACAAAATTTATTATATCAATTCAAAAAATGTCGACTGTCCCAGAAATAATTGCTGGTCGCGAAAGCTTGACGGTGAAGGTACTAACATCTTACTCGTTAACCCGTCTGAAGTTATTCGGATCATAATAGGTAGAGCAAAAAAATTGCTCTCAAACAGGCACCCCCCGGTTGCCTACAATACCTGGGATCGATTAATGACAGTATAACCATGCCCAATTACCGGGTTTTATATATAACAGACTGTGACGGGTAGCGGTGTCACTGGTGCGAGTGTTTCGACACAGTCTTGCTTGCCAACCCGACTGCCCAGCGTGGGTGAGTATGGGTATTTCTTCCACGGCGACCGCCAAGAGGGGCTTTAACGCCTATGTACATATAGCAGTGGACGAACCAGGCTGATGAATGGATGGATAGTTTGAAATCTAACAATTGAGTAAAATAATTATTGCGGATTCGTTACTTTACTCGTATGACTCAAATTATACGCCGTTAGTACGTTATATTCAAACTACATTTTATTCTACATTTGAAACTTCCCATTTTAAACAATACTTTTGCCCATGTGCATGTTTGATTCATGCATATCAGATTCGACTAGTTTTCTTGGGATGACCATTTCTTTATTCCTGTCTAAAAAGAAAAAAGTTCAACGGCTTAAATAACATTGAAATTCGTGTAAGCCTCTTGAGCGTCGTTGAGAAGACGATCTTTATTACTTTAACTTAACGGCCCATAGGGTAAAATATTTTAAAGTGATTTTTTACACGCGCATGAACTTTTGGAGCATGTTATATCATATATTAAGTATGGATAGGTTAAAATATCATATGTTAAATGAAGTAACTTTATAATGTTGATGGTTTTGATTTCAGGCACTTGGTGGAACTTATTAAACACCTTTGTTAAATAAGACACTTTTACTTGCCATTAAATTCTGTGGACAAGTAGAAGTGTCTTATTTAACAAATATGAAGTAACTTTGTAATTAAGTTTTTGTAAACAAGTGCTTCTTTAACCTCGGCTTACATTTACTTTGCGTTAATGTTTAAGAACTTAGAGAATATCTTCATTCTTCATTTCTGGTGACATACGTTTACCTTTTTGTTCTTTCTACTTCTTGATCAGTTTTTGATTATTATCATCATAATTTATGTTTGCAACTATTAGTCCGGTATTCCCCCGCGCAACCTTGCTTTCCTCGTAGGCAGCACTCTGACAATGCGCAAACATTGTACGCATATGTACATTTTAAGGACTTTTACGAAAATAGTAATCGTTTCTCTTTCAAAACATCTAATATATTAAATTGATCCAAGAATAATGTTAAACGCAAACGTTGTACTCATGAGTTTACTGTAAAGTCTGCTCTTTAAATAATTTATAGAAGGGTCCTTTTGGCGACAATTGATGGCAGAGTCGTGGAGGCTAAGAAACAAGAATTGAATTAAATTCGCAAGTGCTGTTTTGGGAAATTATCTGGCTTGTTTGCGTTATTTTTAGTCTCTAGTTTCAGATATATTTTTACTAAGACGCTCATTTAAAATTTATTGTTGAAAACGAAAAAAAATATGACGAAGGTATTAGACAATGTTATATTAAAACCTCAGACATGACTGTTTACTAAGTTACCTCTGCCTTCCTACTCAGTATGATTGTACGGTAAGAGCAGAAAAAATATTTTTATAACTTTATCTTGTTATGAAACTACTTATATTATATATTTTTTTTGTTAATATAAATAAAATATGTCATTAGTCACAAGATTTGAGTTCATAATCAGGATTTTACGATATAAGTGTGAATAAAATAAAGTAAATTGAAGTATTTTTGGTTCAGCTAGCACTCAGAAGAAGAAGAAATTTAGTTTACACTGAATAAATTGACTAAGAAAGATTTTAAATATTAAGCAACTTTAATAAGTCAAAATATCTTTTTTACTCTTCCATTTCTCATTGTCGCTGAAACTATAGATCGCAGTCCACTTTACTTTAACAGACTATGGAAAATATAAACAGAATAAAGGATAAGTACCTATACATAGGTGCATTTTAAAAAGAACCATTAAGTTTTCCTAAATAAATTGTACTCGTACAAAATGAACAGAATAAAGAAAACCTAAGAAATGCCCAAAGCAACAACACACTGAAATATTTGGATCCACCTTCATCCCGTCTTCAAGGAGAATTGTTCATTTCGAGCGAAAAACTATCACATTTGAGTCAAGGATCAGATAGAATTGTATACTCTTAACAGCTACAAGGGTATAATTGGCGTTTTAATTTTTTTATTTTCTTGAGTGAAGCTATTTTTATTGAACTATTTCTGTTCAAAAAAAGTACTAATACATACTTGGTGTTTTAAAGTAGTTGGTTTTAGTCTTATTATAGATTATTTCATTTGGAAATAAATGGACGGGACAAGGATGCGCGTCTTATAATTCCGAGATATAATGAAAAAAAAAATTGCTAGTTTCAAAACTTCAACGAAATTCCAATGTATTATTGTTCTTCTGTTTATCTTTATTAGCAATGAGCTAACAGATAATTTTTCCTATATTGTCATATTTCCTATATCCGCCAATAATGTGTCATAATCATAAAATAGAAAATGAAGTCATATATAAATATTTTAAAACATCATTTCAACTAATTTAACTAAGAAGAGTGTAGATAATTATTTGTGCAAATCTGAATTTCGCAATATACTTGAGCGTTTAAATAAATAAGCACACTTTCTGGGACCTCAAATAAATTTCAAGATACTTAGACAGCAAAAACCCAAGTTTTCCGAGAATGTATTGTTTTCACAAATAAATCACGTCTATATATATCTGATAAACATAAAAAATGTGTTACAGACTTCTAAACTTTCGTAACGACACCATAAAAAAGTGAATTTCTAAAATGGAAATCGCACTGTCGCACGTAGTATCCCTTGCGTTGTAAAAGCGTTGACAGACAAATTATACAACCATAATATTGAATGAATGAATGAATGAATGAATTTATTTATTTCAGGCCAATAACCCATAAAGATTTATATACAATTATTATTATTACAATAAACACACAAACTGACATAGAGCATTACAAAACAATTACGACAGCACAAATAATCTGTACGTTAATATAATTATACTTGTGATGTATATCACGAGACGTGACTTTTTTAAATGCAGAAAATATCCTTAGATAATTTTAAGAACATAAAAAAACACGCCTTTAACTTGGTTTGCAAACCCTTTTTTCTAAAGTTACAATACCGAGCTCACGTCACATCCAAAGCCAAATCTGCAAAAGACTTTCTTTGATCAAAATAACCCCAGCAAAAAAGTTTATATTAAAGCTGGGCCATATCTCTTCGTAAAAGAGATTCGAGCCTTATCTCGGCCGCGGGTGACTCTTTGTCATTACGCAAAGTGTCTAGGACACGGCTTGACGGTATTTCCTCTGGGTCTCCGGCGGATCATGCAATCTGGCTCAAACCTGACGGATAGAGTATGAAGGAGACATGAAAAATGTTTTTTCCTGTGATTGTAGAGTGAATCTGGGACAGCTTTTTGTATTAATGCGTATTTACACAGATACAGACAACTCTCAGCTACATTTGTTTTAGTAATTAAATTACATACTCGTATTTTGATTTACCAGAGAACTGACTGATAAATTAACAATATATGATTTGTGATTCCTTTAGGTGGTATAGCTGATGCCGGGCTCGACTGTGGAGGTACCACCATCTTAGTCGCAAATCCTCCCGAAGTTATTCGGGGGTGAGTAAGAGAACAGCTCTCAGGCAAAACCAGGCGGCCCACCATTGCCTGGGACCGATGGATGGCGGTATATCCATCCCCAATTGCCGGGGGCCTTATATAAAACAGACTGGTGACGGGCAGCGGCGTCACTGGTGCAAGGGTTTCGGCACCGCGCTCACCAACCTGCCTGCCCAGCGTGTGTGAGTATGGGCATTTCTTCCAGGAGGACTGCCAAGAGTGGCAAAATCCTGGAAAGGCCTATGTCCAGCAGTGGACGAAAACAGGCTGATATATGGATGGATGATATGATTTGTACCTGATCTAAATTATGAGTTTGTTTTATTATCTCCAATATCCTATTGACTGATAAAATCCTTTTTAAGCAATAAGAAGAGTTCTAAAAATAGTAGATTGTTATACAAGGGACTTAAGTGATCAATTGCACCCGAGATATTTAGGAGCACGAGCGAGCGAAACGAGCGAGGCTGCTTATAGTTCTAGGGTGCTTATAGTTTGAGGGTGCAATTGATCACTTACTCCCGTGTAGAATACTCTACTTTTCATCACTAATGCAAGGAAAATAAAAAAACTTACAAAAACATGTTTGCAACTACGTTTTCAACAAGAAAATGTTACTTCTGCCATTTTTAATTTGGTTATGACTTTTTCTTTTTTGTGCAGTCATTTCTTACTGGCCAGTATGATTGTTCTAATAATCAAACCATTTTAGTTACCGTTTAAACTTTAATATGAGTTCATTCATTACATTTTTAGCATATTTGATTTGAATTTGAAACCTATTGTATGAAAGTCACATTTTTCCATAATATTATAAATTAAATATAAATTAAAAAGATAAGATAAGATATTTTCCATTGTCATTTAGCTAGACGAGTGACTTAGTAGTAAGTGACAGTAATCGTTCGATTTTTAAATTTACTTACCTCCTTAGGTTTATAAATCGAATTTACCTCCCGCTTTTCGAGTTAAATGTGACTTACTTTGAAAGCATTAGTGATGAAAAAAGTTATAAAAATAGCTAAAGCATCTCCAAGAAAATCCAAGACAGAAAAATCCTTCGTATTCTAGAAAAACCTTATTAACACTTTTCTTAAGGGATTTATCAGCAAGGAACCCGTCACTTTAACGACAAATTCCTTACGATAAGTATCGGCTGTTTACCCACGTACATTTTGTTTATCGTCTCTTTTGTATCTCAACTCTGGATCAATATTGTCGGAACTCGGAACTCATTAATGAACACTGGAAAACGTCAACAGAGTAGCTTTTTGATGGTTTTTGTGGCCTGAAAACTTCGTTCTTTATCTGAGCTGAAAACAGTATCATCGTCATGCGTCTTGGGACGAGTGGCAACGTGTCGTAAAAAATAATAATATTGTCACTCCATGTCTTCTCGTGAATGTCGAATGGAAGAGATTTTAAAGAGGTATATCATAAGGTCAAACGATGTTGGCCCCTTCTGAGATATGTATGTACGATTATCTGGGGGCACGGTAGTGCCCCCGCCAAGTCGAGGTAAATAGCGGCACGGCCGTACCATCCTTTTCTCGAAACAGTTCAGGCCATTTTCGACCCCCCTTTAACTTCGCTGTGGATAAAACTAGAAGCCTGAATTTTCATTAACCAAGCAGGCATTGTATAAACACGGTATATTTCAAATTTCATTCAGTTCTAATCAGTAGTTTAAGAATTATACCTAGTCAAAGTTTCTCAATTTTGTCACTCACTCACTGACTGACTGACCGATCATCAAAACTCTAATGCACTTCTAGCAAACATAGAAGCTTCAAATTTGGAACACAATTAGTGTTTAGTGTATAAATCAAGGAAAAACTAAAATATTTTGCAATTTCGGTCCAGTTTTCTATATACACCAACTGCATAAATAATATAAATATATAGTACTACAAAGTAACATTTCCAGTTGCAAGTAGAAGGTACCAAAAAGAAACAAAAGTAGGACTATCTACAAAAAGAAATGAGATGCCATCAAAAACAAAACTTGTAAAAAAAAACAAGTCTGGCAACTTAGTTCTTCTACCGTAAAAAGTTGTGAGATCCATGTAAATCCATGGTTGAAGAAAACACTTGCACTGTTTCACAAAATTATTGTATTTATATTTCCGAATAGTTTCGCCTTAATGGCATTTTCCAGTTTTTTTCTTGTAAATCCATGCAGGTTAATTTATTAAGTACCTACCAACTTAAGGGACCTTCTGTCTTAAGTTGTTACGTAATTAGCTAACCTAACAACATCTTACAGTGACCATATCAAAATTAAATATGATTATAAGAGTGCGTTACAAACTAGAAAATATAAATTAGAAACAAGAGTAAAGACAAGAATTTGAAAAAATTCCTCGGCCCAGGTTTCAAACCTACGACCTCTTGTTATCAAGACAAGCGCACTACCAATTGCGCAACCGAGGTACTTACGCCGTTGAATTTTTCCACCATACATGTTCACCGAATATTTTGTAACTATTTATTTATTATTTTCTGGACAGACTGAAACACCTCACCTGTTTTGACTCTCCCTAGTCAGCATAGCAAACCATATCGAGCTCGATAGCACTTGATACAGTGCTCTCTCTCTCTCACTCTGTTGATCTACTTAGAGTGGGACAGACAGTGTTTATCGAGCTGTCAAAGCTAGGTACCCTGGGGGAGCGCGCTCTATCTTAGGTCATATCGACGCTTTCCATCAGGCACGGTAACGAGAGAATGGTTCCGATTGCATTGATCGCTGTTACTCCATGCGGAGAGACCCGCTGTGCGAGAGGGACGAATTCTGGGAAAAATCAAAATTACTACTTTTATCACGAATTGTATTATTTAAAAAAAACTTATGTTTGTATCAAATATCTGTTCGTTTCAGAGTTTAATCAGAGTTTAATAATTTTAATTCATGAATAATATAATACGATTTTGCTCAAGTAATGTTAACTTAAAACTCGACATGAAAACTTTGTTTAGAGTCATGTTTGATTTTTTATGATTCAATGTTGGAATGACGTCTGAAGATTCTGTTTCGATAAGAGTGTGCATTATATTCTTGACAGAAGTCCAATTTTTTTTCAAATGAGATCATATTGCTAGATTCTTCAAACAAGGGAGAATAAATTACGGTTTCTCAGAACGTATCCTTCGTATTTTAAAAAAAGTGAGTTTATTTTGGTAATTATGGCAATTATGGCAAGTAAATTATGGAAAGGTCTCCTAAAATATATTTTCATTATTTACCTAAAAATACTGTCTTCTTCGAATTACTGCTGGTGACCCCGGGTACATGCATCTCGCTCACTCGCACGACTCGTCCCGTATTGATATCTCCGTCGCTTGACGGGGAATCAAGTTGTGAACGCGCTAAAATATACCTAAACAATGAATTACAATTATCATAACTAAAATTCTTAAAAAAATAGTTAAAGGACCTCATTTGTTGCTATAATATCTTTAATTTAACTAAGTTTGAAGTAATTTCTTTGCGAACTTAATTAACTAAATCGGATCTTGGTCCTAATTTGGACCTTATTTTGGTATAGTTTTAGTTAAAGTTCTTAATAAAAATTCAAAATTCTAATTACGGTACATCATTTTAGATGTTGTATAGTTTATAATGTACTAGCTTTTGCCCGCGGCTCCAACCGCGTGTTATTCGGTTTATATAATAAAGTCGATTCTGAAGCTCTAATTTTAGTTTCAGTGCTGTCAAAACATAACCCCTTATAGCCTATGTGTTGATCGAGTCAATACGAAGTTATTAAAAAAAACGCATCCAAATTTTTTTATTCAAATTACATCTGAATTGGACCGGCCCTTAAGGGGTAACGTTTCGAGCTCAGTGCAAAGTGCAAAACATAAGTTTGTTTACCTTATTTTAAAATAAAATGTAAAAAATAAAATAGTTTCATCTTATTTTGCGACTATTGTTGAATAATTATCAGGAGTTTTTTAGCAGAATTGCGTCATTTTATACATTACGTTGTAAATGAATGGGCATACAAACTTAAAACACGCTTTTAAGTAATGTAATACATAAAATTACAAAATTTTGGTAGAAAAGCCTAATTGACACTAAACAATGGTCGCGAAATGCCATATATCACATTTATTTAGTACTTTTAATGCAATAGTAAGAAAAACAATCATAAGTTGTGCATGTTCCCCCTTAATTGTGGTTTTGAAGGTCAACATACAGCATTAATCGCTTTGAATTTCTAAGCTAGTTGAGTCTCAGTGTAATTCGATGCCATGTATCTCTAACGCAGCCGCAAGACGTAAATGTTCCATGATTATCGCACATGCGACAATTTGCGAAGGCCGAGAGCGGGTGATTTTTACAAGCTCCTTATGAAGAAACGTATCAAACTTTTAAAATTTGAACCTGTTGTACGTATTCATAACATGCTTTACGTGTCTTTTAAGGAGTTATAGTTAATAGAATTATCATCACACGGCATTTATGACGCGATAAACAGAGGCGTATGAAAAGTAAAGCGTGTGAAATTTTTTGCGAGAATCGCCGTCCTGGAAGCCTCTGTTTACCACATCATAAGTGCTGTGTGATGATAATTCTATTAACTGTAACTCCTTAAAAGTTACGTCAAGCATGTTATGAATATGTACAACAGGTTCATATTTTAAAAGTTTGATACGTTTCTTCATAAGGAGCTTGTAAAAATCACCCGCTCTCAGCCTTCGCAAATTGTCGCATGTGCGATAATCATGGAACATTTACGTCTTGCGGCTGCGTTAGAGCTACATGGCATCGAATTACACTGAGACTCAACTAGCTTAGAAATTCAAAGCGATTAATGCTGTATGTTGACCTTCAAAACCACAATTAAGGGGGAACATGCACAACTTATGATTGTTTTTCTTACTATTGCATAAAAATTACTAAATAAATGTGATATATGGCATTTCGCGACCATTGTCTAGTTTGTCATTTATATTTTAAAAAATTTATACGTTTCTTCATAAATAGCTTGTAAAAATCACCCGCTTTCGGCCTTCGCAGATTGTCGCATGTGCGAGAATCGCCATCCTGGTCAGTATATCTCGTTGTCTTGAGAAAGGCAGTCACTTTACCTCCACAAACTCAGCTTCTGCAGCTGATAATTGGAATTCTCTCAACTAGTGAGAATAATAGAACATCAAAGCTGAACTATTTGATAGCAGCAGGGAATAATTAATCGTTTTTGGACTTAGAGTTAGTCTTTGTGACTAAAATAAACGAATAATGTAACTACTAGTTTCGTTCCGTACGTCAAAAATTGTAGTTGTATTGAAATTGTAAATTGAAACTATAATTGGCCATTTGGTGTAGAGTTGTCACATATAATATAATATTATATACTCAACCCGAGATATATCTTGAATTATTATTTATTTGTGTGTTTTATAAATATTTATGTAAAAGAAATAAAAACTTTAATATAATATTAACATTCGAAAACTCTATAAACAAAATATTTTTAATGGGCGTCTTTCCCAAAATTTTGAAATTTCGTACTTTCGTTTCAACAGAAAGAAATAAACAAAGCACCTGGCCCACATCTGGGTACCTAGCATAGTAGACCATATCGAGCTTTAACAGCTCGATATACACTGTCTGTCCCTTTTTGGGTAGATCAACAAAGTGAGACAGAGCACTACAGTGCTCAAGCATACATCAAGCGCTATCGAAATCGATATGGCTTGCTATGCTAGACTAGCTGGAGTATCATAATTTAAGTATATTTAAAAAAAATGCTGCGCTCGAATTTAGATCTTATTACCTTACATGATTGCAACAAATTATTAATTAGGTTTCGTAAAATAAACGAAGATTGCCGAATCACATAACTTACTTCATACTGTGTAAATGGCTTAAAGGCTTACAAAGTACGCATTAGTGGCAAAAAAGTTCATGCTAGCTTTACAGTATTGGATTTTAGGTAACTGATATAATGTTGCATAAAATAAATTGTAAGTCTACACTGTTTATCTACCGCATATCTCAAACAAAAAAACATTCCACAAAAAAAAATAGGTATGTATAAGAAAGCGCTCTAGAAAGTGGCTCTAAACATTCAAAACGCACCACATATTAAAAATACAATATGTACTTTGTTCCATTCGACTGATGAGGGCCCCATACCGTGGGCAGAAATATATAGAGTAATTAAAAATATATTTGATTTTTTTAAATATTAATAGCTGTTGAAAATAAATAATAAGGCTCAAAAGAGTAAAACATATTAAACTTATCATACTGCACAACTTTTTGTGTATAATTAGTGGAATATGAGGTATCTCAGTCGGTGGGACGCCCGACTCACAATCTTGAGACTCGGCTTCAAACCCTGCCCGTTGAGCAAGCACCAATAAGTTTTTGGAATTTATTTTCGTTTTGTTTGTACACTTACCTGCTAACAGTAGAGGACAACAGTGTAAAGTAAACTTGCATCGACTTGTGCTCACATTGGCCGGCACACCGACGCTTTGACCAACGTTGGGGCCTAAAGATTAGTGAAAATCAGAAATAGTTTCGTTTACAATATAGGAACTTATGTAACTGTAATATTAATTGTGTAATCTCTTTGTTTTCAGGTAAACATGATGAAATTGGAAATTAACCACTAGGTACTAGTACTTTTATTGAAAAAAAGTTAAACTACTTCTAGCAAAATTTCAAATGTAATAATGATAATAATTTCAGAAAAACAGCGACGTCCAACAAAACCTATCGCCAAGGCTCAGGCAGCTAAATATCTCGGTATTATGGTCCGTTTTATGCACTCGTATAAAAATCTACTATTGTTGGCCAAGTTCAAACACAAATTGTTTAATCACTTGAAAAACTTAAACAAAAATGATATTTTAAAATAAAATCTTTCGGTTAGAAAATAGATCAAATTTAAAATTGAATGTAAATTTTCAAGGTTTTCCTTCAATTTAAGAAATTATCTGGAAATAGTTGACGCTTATCATTGACCCTTTTGATCGGCATCATAAAAATACAAAAGGAAACATTTTTCTTCGGTTTTTTCGATTCCTGTTTGAGCCATTCCACCAAATTACACTTTTTGTATGTAGTGCCTATGTGGGTCGTATTTTTCTTGAAATTTGGAGTGATGTTAATCATGTTTTACGGTCCAATTAAATGGATAGACTGTCAATATACCTATATATTGCAGAATTCGATTGTTTAAGGATCATAGGTTATTGTGACATGAAATTTTAATTTATCGGGAGTGTTTTTTTTCAACAGTGTATGTGATAAATAATATATTAAATTTATATCATTAAGTATACATAAATAACAAAAATTCTGGTATATTTTGCTTAGACATATTTATATGTCCGATGTTTTCGATTTTTTTTTTCAGCAAAGTTATTGAACTTAAATGAAAAATTTCCATGTTTGAAGTTGATAACGTGATAATTTTTCTGCAAACGAGATGTAAGTTAATACCCACAAAAAATAAAGTCAAAATTAAAATCATTCAGTAGTTCAACATGTTTAAACACTAATAAAGTCTTTCCTAAGATGATAAGTTAGGCGCTGGAAATTTTAGATTTTCGTATGAAAATGTAAGCCGCCTCTTGAGAAAAGCTTGCAGAACCGTGATTCTATCAACATGTGACATTATTGTAAATTCTTAAGGAGGTTAACTTTATTCCCGCGTTATTAAAACAAGGAAAAAAGGCAACCAAACCTGTGGGTAAAGGTTTTTTGCTGTGGACATACCTTGTTTACTGTGTGCATTTGTGCGAGGGTGGATCTAGGTATTGATTTGGAGGGGGGGTGGAGTGAATCACGGCTGACGTAAAATACTGAAGTATCGATTTACACCCCCTTAGGTTATTTGATGATAGGTCAGGTTTGTGTAATCACAGAACCATAAAAGTAACTAACAATGATATATATTATAAATATTAATATTATATATTATCAAATTTTTTCAAAACAATTTATTCTAAATATTATTATTAGAGTGCATTACAAACCAGAAAAGATAAATCAGAAACAAATGTAAAAACAAGAATTTGAAAAAATTCCTCGGGCCAGGATTCGAACCTGCGACCTCTTGTTTCCCAGACAAGCGCGCTACCAATTGCGCCACCGAGGTACTAACCTAGACCGTTGAATTTTTCCACCATACTTGTCCACCGAATATTTTTGTAACTATTTGATCTAACTAGCTTGTAATGCACATACTGACGCTCACGAGGGCGTTATGAGATTTCACAATTTATTCTTTCATAATCTTAAATACTAGCTGGATTTGTATAAATATGACAAAATATTTTACTTGTTTTTCAAATAAGTGCAAATTATTCACTCAAAGACTAAAAAAACAAGCGGCAGTATCATACACGCGGCCGAATTCAAGACTCGTCAAAGTTGTTTCAACTTAGAACAAGTAATGTTTCAACAACATTTTAGAGGAGTATTTTTTTAGCAGATTATTTCGTTTTCTACGAGTAGGTTTAGTATTTTGTCAGCAAAACTTGTTTTATTCAAGATCCGCAATGATCGCCCCTCCGCCCCGTGTGTATCCGCAGCTGCATGTGTGTGTGTATCTAGGTTTAACCTACATAGCAGACTGCACTGCACCAAGATCTTCGACCGAGTTTCAACTTCTCAAGTCAACAAACAAAACTATTGCTTTGTAATTAGAAACACTGAGAAAATATTGAAACGGTACCAAGTTTTTTGTAGAATTTGTAAAAACTTCCATTCCGGGGGCACCTCGACTGAAGTTCCGGACGTTCCGGTCCCGAGAAAAGTTCCGGTACCTAACTGGAATTAATACGACCGTTAGTTCACCCCCATGAATAGCAAATTAGAAGCCGTAGTGCCGGTTCCGCGGTGGCGGTGAGCCGCGTTTTAGCAAAATTCACTTTGTTTCAACACTTTCAAGTTTTTAAAGATATTGTGTAACGTGTTCTTTTTATTTCAATAAGTAGTGGTAGTGAGGTGGTAGAGCTGATGCCGGGCTCGACTGTGGAGGTACCACCATCTTACTCACAAATCCTCCCGAAGTTATTCGGGGGAGAGTAAGAGAACAGCTCTCAGGCAAAACCAGGCGGCCCACCATTGCCTGGGACCGATGGATGGCGGTTTATCCATCCCCAATTGCCGGGCCTTATATAAACCAGACTGGTGACGGGCAGCGGCGTCACTGGTGCAAGGGTTTCGGCACCGCGCTCACCAACCCACCTGCCCAGAGTGTGTGAGTATGGGCATTTCTTCCAGGAGGACCGCCAAGAGTGGCGAAATCCTGAAAAGGCCTATGTCCAGCAGTGGACGAAACAGGCTGATGGGTGGTTGGATGGAAGTATAAACGAGTAATGGATTTACTAAAATTTTTACCTGGTGACAGTATTGTGCCAAATAATTACGTTGCCACGAATTACAGGTCAAACCAGTACTGAAGGCGTAGGTGGAGCAGTGTTACCGCCCTCTGATAACTCCTTGTGAAAATCCGCTAAACTTGTCACTTTTTTCGGAAGCATTCAATTTAGTAGTAAAAACAAAATTAAAGCTTTACTTTTAGTTAGTTAACGATAAACTTTGTCAGTTTAATTAGCTATAAACATTTAATTAATTTATTACAGTCTTGTAAAGCGCCAAATTTTGAAGAAGTTAAAATGCAAATTTAATACGAAAAATACAAATTTAAATATCTATTCACAACTCTTTCAAAATAAATTTCACAAAAAAATACCTAAAACAGTTTTTATACCCTAAAAAATCCCCTAAACATATAAGATACTCTAAATTAAGGGGAAAATACTCCAACGTGCGAGCACTGCCGCGAAGTTACAAACAGATGAAGTTCGAGTTTTGTGCATTCTTGGAACTTTGACGAGGAAGGGAGGGAGATTGGAGGGTGCTGAGGTATACCGCGCAGTTGGCAGCTAACTTCACGCGCAATTTTTGTACTAGCCCCAACTGTACAAGTTTTGATGGGTACTTGCTAATATAATATAATACAATATAATATAATAGCAAAGAAATCCTGTAGAACGCAGCATGAATGCAGCGAATTAAAAAAAACATAGAATATGCGTTTCTAACAAAGTCTCATTCGAAAATTAGACTCAAAAAGGCAAAAGGCTCATTGACATGACACCGGGCCAGAGTGATTGGCGGACTGACACAGCCAATGGATCTTTGCTATAGTGCGTTTCATCAAGTAGTTAACCTGCCGTAAAGTTGGTTTCCCTGTTGTTTGGTAGTTAGTTTGGTTTTTTCTGTTTTTCCCCTGTAGCTTGGATCAAGGATTGGATGGATTGATTGCATTGCTACAAACATTAAAGGAACTCTTTGGTGAAACGCACTCTACTAAACTGTGTTCAACACAAGTTATCGTGGAGTCATATTTCAGTGCTAATCACATATTGTTTTTTCGTTCGCTGGTGGAACGTAGGTAGTAAAAGTGGTTTTACTCAAAACGCTTGCGGCAAGCCATTACTTCGCATCCAAATACCGAACCGCAGCCGCTTCGTAATGTTGTAGTAACTTCTCCATTCAGCGCGATTGTGAAATACCGGAAACGGTCACATCAAAATGTACTCGGTTAAAAAGTTTACAAAATTTTCTTCAGGGACACTTTCGTGATACGCAACTCACTTATAAATTTTAAATTCATGACGCTTGTTCGGGTTAATTCAAAGATGATTCGGAAATTGGTGTCGTATTGCGATAAATTTGAGTGTTGAAACTGGGTTTGATTAGGGATCCCGTTTAAGTTTTGGCTTAAAGGATTACGAGGTCCTTGAGCGAAAAAGACTTTGGTTAAATTTTCTGTGAACAAATAACTAAGATTTTCACCTTTAGTCGCCTATTGTTACGAGTTACGACCAAAACCCGAATCGCATAGCCAGTCGCAATCACTTAGAATTAGGTGAAGCATTTCTATCAACACGATGAATAAATAGCACTTGTTTCACAGTAGGTATATTTATTTAAATACACCATTTTACACCATTATCAAGGGTTTAAGGGTGCACAAGCAAAATTTTGCACTCCACTTTTAAGTATTTTCTTGCACGCAGGCAGTCTCCCGGCGTACTCACATAGGTAATGTGATTTGCAGCGTTTATTTTACGATTAAACACAAATGTGTTTGCATTAAGCATAGCATATAATTTTCCTGATACTCTTTATGCATTTTTCTTTCGCTATAAGCACTAAGGCACGGGCAAAGTGAAATAATCATTTCGCAAAATATGGGCGGGTGAGCTCGTATTTGTGTGTAACTTTTAACGTAGTCCCTTTTTGAATTTGGAAAGTTTAAACTTATTCGTTTTACTTACGCATTTGTAATTATTATTTATTTACTTAATGTGGATTGCAGCTTTAAGGTTCTTCGTTTTCATGGTTTTGGAACATCTGTCAATAAATATCTTATATTTATTTAGAAATTTTGTAATAATCATAATAAAAATTAAAACTTTTCAAAAAGTCTTCTAACGCAGTTTAGATGATAAAGCAGCCTTAATAATAAATTCCAAAGCATTTAAAAACGAAGTTATTACGTGCAATAAATGAAGTTCATCGTTAATCAGTATATAGTAGTACAAATTCCGTTTATGCATCATGTTGTGATCCTAGTTTCACCTAGCCCCGACAATAGCAAGTACTATAATTTCTATCAAGGTTAAACTTAGCGTAGCCGACAACAGGCTGCCATGATTTTCTTTAAAAAAATATTTTATTACCACTACACGCACACGCTAAACTATTTTTTTATTCATGGGTTTATGCTTGGCCCCCAAAGAGTCGTAGGATGAAGGACACTACCTATGTCGATCTATCCTTTCTAGGTCTCCCTCTTCCTCTTTTCCCTTCTTCCTTTCCTTATAAATAACATAATAATTGATTCATGAAATCTTCGCGTCGTAACGAGCTGCCTAACATCTTTCTTTTCTCTTTTGTTTTGGCCTAACTTTTATCACCCCAACTATACGAGTTTTTATTTTGTCTGAGTACGCAACCTTATTTCTGTTTAATTTCTTAAAATACTTTACTAAAGTTTAAATAAAAAAAATTATAAAACAAAATTAATGGAAAAGCTCCTTTTATGCTGTAAAAAGCACCAGCCTGAAACTATAAATTTAGTATATTTATACGATTATTATTGCCGCTATTGAGTGTGGATCAAATCTCAATATAATTGCCAACCACCAATCAAAGCCACTATAACTAGAAGGGTACCGTTTTATAGTACAATCGAGCACTAAAACCATCTGAGCTACGCGATAAAAGCTCACATTTATTTATTATCCTGTAGCGTAACAGACACGCAATTATAGCGAGTGATTGTTGAGTGATCGGATTACGTGATTTCCACTTTCCACACGATTTTATTGATGATATTTTGATTTTTTGGTAGTACAAAATGGCAAAATAATCGAATGTTACAGTTTCATTATTAAGTGCAAATAATAGGCGCCAAATTATTGCTGATGTATTTGTATAAAATATGTTTATTTTAAAGTAGCGACTACTGCAAACGAGTATTTAGTTATACTGCTAAACGAGTATAACGAAAGACTTTAATAAAATTACACGCGTCTAAATTCGAGAATAGATAAAATTGGGTTACGAGTATCCACTCAAGGGGTGGAAGGAGTTTGTATATATAATCCTTTTATATGGCAATGTGTTATTATGTAACAATTTATCGCTGTTGAATTCGGCTGATTGTGTGGTATGAAATAGAAAGTCTTTCACCAAAAAGTTAATAATAGGTGCGACAAGGAGCAGATTGAAGCATAGCGGAGAGAGGAGTGCATGTTATTAAGTTGACATGTAAATACATTTGGGGAAACGAGCGAAACGAAGCATAGCGAGTCGACGATCCTAGTTTTAACAGAAGTATGGTATGCCTAGGTATATCACTATGATATGACGACGACATATATACGAGTAAATGGTACGCGCTGTCCTTTATGACTTATAATAAGTAAGGTAGTGTTAAGTATAATTAAAATGCATCTTAAAATAGTAAAATGGATTGATACCCCTCATTTACGAATAGAAATATAACTAAATAAATAATACAGTTATTACTACAAATAATAGTTATTTACCATTGGTCGCAAATCATGTATTAATACTAACCCTTAATTAAAAAAAAAACAATGTATTGTACAATTTTTTGTACCTTTTGGCTAGAAAACATATTTAAAAGCTGAAATTATGAGAATGAGCTGACTCCTACCTAGCTTACAGTATACACTTTTATAGGAGTCGGATATTCATTGTAATATGTAAATGTATTATATATAAAAAAAAATATATAAAAAAAATCTTTTTCAGGTAGCAAGGACCCATCAAATTAATTTAAAAACACACACACGAATAATATACATTAAAATAAATAAATAAGACACATTATAAATAGATCATTTAAAATTATTTAGAAATTATCTTTTTTTATTACGTACACAAAGCTTGACAATCCAATGCTTAAGCATAGGATTGTCAAACTTACTAGAAAATGTCCTCAGGATGTCGCTGTCACTGCCACTGGTTCTGTGGATAATGGTCGCTATTCGTTTGCGCATGATCGCAGAAAAGTCATCGGTATGCGCCTCCGCAAACATTGTCGATGCACTACAGAACCGCGGCAGCCCCATCAACATCCTGAAGGCGTTATTGTACATAACACGTAGGGCGCTGTAAGTCCTCTGCGTATAGCTGATCCACAGGCTGCATGAGTAAAAGTTTGGCAGTACGACTTAAAAAGTGTGAGTTTTACCTGGTTGGAACATCTAGCAAATCTGCGGGCCAGCATATTAGCTTTGACTGCCAACGCCCTACGTGTTCTCTCAATGTCAAGGTCATCTTTGAGATCATCAGATATCCAAAGGTATTTAATTTGGCTAACTCTCTTTAGACTGCTTCCGTTTAAAGTGATAGGAGGGACATAACTAGGAGTTTTTCTGCCTGATTTAAATACCATTAACTCACTTTTGACTGTATTATATCGGAGACCGTGATCCCTGGCATAGTTCTCACATTTAGTTAGTAGGCGGCGCATTGCACTGATTGAAGGGCTAAGCAGCACCATATCATCGGCATAGCTGATGTTATTAATACACCTTCCATCGATTGAGCAACCGATATGCATGCTGCTCAGCTCCTCAATCAGGCTATTCATGTACAAATTAAACAAGGTCGGTGAGGATAGGCCCCCCTGTCGGACCATGTCATATGGTCAATATAAACTTTTATGTTTATGTTTTTCATAAATATATTTTTGTGGATATAGATATGTGATACGGCAAAAAGTTAGTACTCATGAATATAGGTGTGTCTCAAACAACATAAATTTAAATAATTTTCACAATAAAATGACACGAGATGATGTGTAGGTAGAGACTACAGATTTCCGTTATTCCGGGTTCTTTTTTATTTGCCCTTCTTTTTTTTGCCACCGATTTGGTCGGCATACGTCCTTCTAGGTAACCCGATCAAGCTTTACCTTCCATTTGCGCACCATAAATTACTTTCTCCACTTTTATTTCATTCATCCTCTCTATATGCCCAAACTAGATATTTCTAAGGAGTAATAGTTTATTCATTGAAATCTAGGCTACACTAAGTCCTAAGTTTAATTTCCTGTGCCGAGTTCTTTGCTTGCTGAGCATACGACTTTTGATACCGGCGCCATTTCTGCTCAGACTCAGTTTTCAGCTGAGTTCAGCGTACCGCTTGTCGTCACCCGGCGGGCGGCAAGAAAACACATTACGTTTAGATTGAATCCCGTATTGTATTTGAAACAAAGTCTCAAACTTACTTGATAGGTACGTATTGTACGGGTTTGATTAATATGGAACTTTAAAAACCGGCCAAGTGCGTGTCGGGCCACGCGCAATGTAGGGTTCCGTAGTTGCCCATTAGTACATTTTATAAGTTGGTCTACTAATATAGATCGTCCCAAACTTCTACTCCCATACATTTAGGGGAACAGCCCATACATCGTCATGTTTAGAGGGGGCCAAACCACCAAAGTTTCTAGTAACTTAGACATTGGGTCTATGTCTAAAGTTACGTCGAGCGTATTTTGTATAATCAGTGATTTTATATCAGCTTATGTCACTTGGGGAGGCTCCTTCCCTGCACTCTTCTTAATGCAAATGGTACAACCGAATGGCTCATCCATGTTTGACGTAAGTTGAAGACAGTCCGACCAACGAACAAACAGCGCCATGTTCAATCGGCGGCATCAGAGATAGTGTTGACACACACCCTCCCTCTTTACTTTTCGTATTCTTAAAAATGTTTCAGTAAACAAATATTGGCTGGAAGAAATCAGTTTAAGTGATACGTTCACCTTTGTACAATACTATGTTATATTATTAAATGTATTTTTTGAAGAATAAAGTGTTGCTTAATTTATTAATTCAAATTAGAAATTAATGTTGTTTTTATATTTACTCGTTATCAATGTTTTTAAAGGAATTCGCCAATGCAAAAATAATGTTTTAGAATTTCAGACGGTTTCTGAAAAGGTCAAATTATTCAGTTAAATTCCAATTCCATTCCTCATTAAAATTTTATTTCAAGCCTGTTTTCTTTCGACTTTTTTCAATAAAATTTCTTTATGCTAAGGCTCCTTGAAGGTCGGCCTTAGGATGAACATGTCAAAGAAAAAGATTATGACTAGCAATTCGAACCTACCCAACATCAGTGTAGGTAACTCTATCATAGAAGTGGTAGAAGAGTACATCTATCTTTGGCATTTTTTATCCTTTGGCGGTGAATCTCAGGTTAAGGACGACGAATTCAGCTGGAATGGGCTGCCTTTAGAAAGCTGGAAGATGTCTTTAGAGCTAACATCCCGCAATGTCTCAAGACCAAGACATTGAACCGATGTGTCCTGCCTATACTTACTTATGGTGCCGAAACATGGACGCTAACCAGAGCTCATATTCACAAAATGAAAGTGGCACAAAGGGCTATAGAGCTCTTTTATGGATCGTGTGCCGAACGTCGAAATTCGACAACTAACTCGAGTCGAAGATGTCGGTAAAAGAATCCCGAGACTTAAGTGGAGATGGGCGGACATCTGGCTAGACGGGACGATGGACAGTGGACGTAAGCAGTTACAGAGTGGCGGCCGTGGCCATGAAAGCGTTCAGTAGGTAGACCGATGGCCCGATGGCGAGACGATATCGTCAAGCTTGGTGGGCACTGGATGAGACTGGCGAGAGACCGTCGAAAATGGCGTGGAGAAGAAGAGGGCCCAACAGGGAGTGGATGCGGGCTGATTGATTGATTGAAGGCTCCTTTAGTAAATTGTATTTATTGTACGTTGTTAAAAAAGAAAAACAGATAAAAATGAAAAGTATAGTATGTCAAGCACTCAAGTGATCCAAAGATTTTATGTTATAAGTTTGGCATGAAAATATGCACCATTTGAAATTATGAATTTATATAATATAGCTTTTTCCCGTGGCTCCACCCGCGTGTTATTCGGTTTAACGACATGCTTTTTTCCGGGATAAAAAGTAGCCTATGAGTTAAATTAGGGTATGAGCTATATCCATTCTAAATTGCATCCAAATCCGTTCAGCCGTTTCAGCGTGAAATAGTAACAAACATATACACACACACATACACACACACATACACACACACACAAACTTTCGCATTTATAATATTTTAGTGTGATGTGATAAAAGATTTCTGTTTTGTTCTTATGTTTTATAATAATTCTGCAAAATACAGCTCATAACTTTTTTTTATGCCCTTAATATACGAGGGGGCGTTTTTAAGTTCGCGGAATCGGGGGTAAGACGTGGAAATAAAAATACAAGTTTATTTTTCCTTTTCAATATATTCACCTGCAACTCTAATACATTTTTCAGATCTTTCAATGTCATGTATACCCTCGAAAAAAAACGTTTTTTCTTTGTCTGAAAAATAAGCTGAAACTGTTTCCTTCACTACTTCATCGCTTGAGAACTTCTTCCCCCGAAGTCCTTTTTTTATTTTTGGAAAAAGATAATAATCACTGGGAGCCAGGTCAGGACTGTAGGGTGGATGAACCAAAATATCGAAGCCCACCTTATGCAGGGAAGCCAACGCAACACGGCTCTTGTGCACAGGCGCGTTGTCGTGCAGAAGGAGGACACCTTTGGTTAATTTCCCCCTTCTTTTTGCCTTGATTGCTTCCTTTGATCGCTCTAAGATTGAAGCGTAGTATTCTCCTGTTATGGAGACACCTTTATGTTTATAATCTATCAACATTTTCCGAAGTGGTCACCTCGATCGACCGTGCTGGCCGAGGATCGTCTTCAAGTGAGGCCCTGCCTTTATTAAAAAGGGTATGCCACTTATAAACCATGGTTTTACCGGGGCAAGACTCCCCGTAAACGGATGACATCTCTTCTGGTATGGTTTGAACCGATTTACCTTGCTTGGAACTTTATGACAGCGCGGTGCTCGATTTTCTCAATGTTCTTCCCAACTGAGTTGTTTGATCGACGATAATTCAAATAGTAATGGCCCGATTAAAACAAAACATTCAATTTATACTAATAAGGAGCTACCTACTTAACCAGTTACGACTAAGGAAAGTACCCTCATTTATTAATTACCTACCCATTCCGTGAATATAAAAATGCACCCTCGTATAAGTTCTGATAGTAGTGATTATGATGTATACTTTGAGGACATACAATACATACTTGAAATCCGATTTTGATTATGTATCATAGGCATAATTTAAGTATGATGGTATATAATTAATTTTTAATACAAAAACGAAGAAAACACACACCCTTGCACCCAATGCACCCTCGTCCATACTCTATTGGTACTGACCTGAAGGTTAGTGTAGTTAAACTGTGTTGAGGTTATTTTACTTCTACAAATCATTGTAGGAAAAAAGGATGTGGGTAAACTATGTCACCACCGAATGAAAAAAACACGGAAGTTTGATTAGCGCTGATAAATTAATCCATGAGAACTGTACCAAGCACATGATTTGTAAGGTGCCTCGAAATTCCACTTTTTTCGAAATTCATGTTGTAATAGTAGAATTAATTTGAAGCGAAGCGATCAATAAATAGCTCAAATAAAATAAAAAAATATTGGACTGCATCTTCTGCACGCGCATTTGATTCAAAGTTTTTCAAAATGTATGGAAGAAAAAGACATTTTTTTCTGTGTACCGTTATTTTTTATTTATTAAGTATCAAATTATGTTGTGCTCCAAGGTCGTACGAAATTGAAATCTCTTAGAAATGCTTAAAATAAATGTGACATTTGAAAAAAGTATCATTTCGAGACACCCTAATGTTTAGTATGGCATCGGCTGCAATGGCAGAATAAATTAATTTTATCCTCTTACAATGTGCCCTGTAAAAAAAACTTATACATATATAATGTTTATACCATTTACGTCAACATTTAATATAAAGGCAACAGCAACTAAAGTAACTTTGAACGGAAAATTGCAGCAGCCATACGATGCCAGACAACAAAAGAGAAAATGTAAATTATGTCAGAACTTTAAGACATGAAAGCAACAGAAACCAATAAAAACTTGTTTGCCGTTAAACAAGACCGTAAAACCTGGCAGCGAACGTCTTAACATCTGCACACTCAGCAATTAACACCTTAATACAAAGTTAGAACTTTAAGGAACCCGCTAGACCGTAAATGGCAGTTAAGGGTTAAGAACAGGGCTCCCCTAATTACTTTAACCATGAAACGGAAACAGTTGCAGTGAAGTTAGAGGTATCTTTATTCTATAGATATTAGGTCCTTACTCTATGTCATTGCCGTTTTCTAATACTGGCTAATTTGAAGTTATATCTTTGAATTCCGAATTTGTTATCCAGGCGATAGATCGTTGTCCCGGTGGCGTTTGTTTTTCATTTTATATCGCTGTCTGTGTGACTATAAAATTCGCACTGGTTTTGAATATGAGTGCGCCGTCTTGCTACTATAATATAGACTTAGGTCATATAATTATATCAAAGAACTTTTTGGGCTCGTTATTAGTTGGCAATAGGTAATCTTTAGATTTGGATTTATCGAGATATTCTAAAAATGAAATAATGTCTCTATAAAAGACAGATAACGAGCAGGTTCTTGTCCAGATTCCCATTCCGAGTGTCCCCTTGAATGTGTTGAATATGTAAGACTCTAGGATTTCTGAATAAACAGTAAAAAGTGGAAGAACTCGTTTATTATCAAATAGTCCGATACTACAGTACATAATATGCTTTATAGACGCATTGACGTAACTAGGATTTGTAGCTGGGAGGGGCCAGGCCCTCGGCTCTAACCTTGGAGGAGAAAACCAACTAGAATGGAGCCGCGCACTAACTTCTATGCAAAAAAGTCTGTCTGTCGTGTCTGTCCGCGGGGCTTATACCTTTGGCAGGGCTGTTATACTGCTCCGTATCGTAAATAGGTGGCAGAGCTGATGCCGGACTCGACTGTGGAGGTACCACCATCTTACTCGCAAATCCTTCCGAAGTTATTCGGGGGAGAGTAAGAGAACAGCTCTCAGGCAAAACCAGGCGGCCCACCATTGCCTGGGACCGATGGATGGCGGTTTATCCATCCCCAATTGCCTGGCTTTATATAAAACAGACTGGTGACGGGCAGCGGCGTCACTGGTGCTAGGTTTTCGGCATCGCGCTCACCAACCCACTTGCCCAGCGTGTGTGAGTATGGGTATTTCTTCCAGGAGGACCGCCAAGAGTGGCGAAATCCTGGAAAGGCCTATGTCCAGCATTGGACGAAACAGGTAAATGAACATAATATATAGATTGCGTTTTTGATTTTGATCGTTTTCGTTCTGGAAATTTATATCTTAACAATGAATCCTGTGATCGATCAGAGACTTGAAGTCAGTAATGACGAATTTAAAGCTATAGTAGAAACGGATTATGTATCAAACCAGCTGTTAATTGTACAATACATATTATAAAACAATAGTATTGATTCATTCGCCGAACAATGTGAAATTCAAGAAGCTTGTGATATGGGTACCATATAAACTTACTGAAGGACAACAGAATACACACAACGACGCTTGCTTTAATTTGTTAAATGGACACACAAATATGTAATAATAAAGAGGGTAACTCTGAAATGGATTCATATAATGTATTCTGTGAATCCTGTGTGATATTTTTTTATTGTTGCAATAGTTGGAACTAGGGGAAACAGCCAATTCCTGTCTTATACGCAAATTTTGACTTATTAAACTGGAACTGTACTTGCATTTTTTTTCAAGATTCGGGATAATTAAGTAATTTTTGTGCAGGTATAAAGTCAAGAAGTGCAAAAAACTGTTAATTGCTTTCAAGTCTCGGTTGTTGTGCCACGTAGGAGTTTCGACAGAAATCATCTTCTTCATATCTGATGAGCGATGAAGGAATTTTTAAAGAATTAACCGGTTCTCGTCTCAATTATCTATGAACGCCATGGTAAGTAAGTGCAGAACGTCCATTAAAACACAAAAGTGCTTCGACAATAATGCCCAATTCTCAAATTGATTAAAAATATAACATTATTAAAATAATGTCTTGAGTTTTTCTGTTTTAAACGTAATTTCATGGGTAAGTAAGGACATGATATCTTATACTTATTTTGTATTTCTTACCAAAAATATCAAACCAAAATTTCATGAGACGTTAAATAAAAGGCTTATTTTTTGAGCGAAACCGAGCTTGGAATTCTTAAAAAAAGAACGAGTCTGATTGATTCTTTAATATTTTATTGAGCCCTAATAGTTTTTTTTTCGTGTAGGTAGGTATTAAGAGCTACGATCTTTGTATAAACAGGTACTCAAAGGAAAACTTCTTTGTCCACGGAAATTAAAGGAATTCCCCGAGGAGCGATCGATAAAATGCAAATTTCTTGGTCTCGTAAACTGACTGTAAACATAAATCCCTTTGAATCTTTGAAGTTAGCCTTTTCTTTCACATCTTGCTTTATCACGTTTATCCTAGAACTTATCCTTGCTAAGGGAAATTTCCAAAGTTTTATACGTCAAGAAAGGTTTTTGCCAAACTGCGATTTGCTCAAAAAGAAAGATAATTTACTTTGCCACTTTGGTTGTAATTCACTACGGCTTACGCTCAGAACGGTGCGTACAGTTCCAAATGGCGAAAACTATCGTCTTCCTAAGTAGTGATTATTTAACTTATTGAGACTAGGGAGGTGACATTCAACTGGAATAAAGACACACCATTTCAATAAAGAGTTCTTCCAATTTGTTGTTTATTTGTATACAAACTAATGTTGGGTTTTTACACAACTAGCTTTTGCTAACAAAAAATCTATATCTATGTAACTAATGGATAAATTAATATAATTTGCAATATTCCACTAAACACTCTTATCATGCTATTCAAAATGCAGACTCGTGCACTGCCCAACCCCCCGCATAAAACATGCACAAGCAAGCAATACGAGCAAAGCAATCTTAAATAACAAGCAAGTAAACTTATCGATACGTGTTTCGCCCCTGAACGAGGCATCCTCGGGATGTGTTACTAGCTCGGCTTACCCGCAGCAATTTATTGATGTGTTGCTCGCCCGGCCACTCCGCAGCAACTGATGTTGTTCGCCCGACCGCACGGCAGCTAGCAGCAGCAATCAACTATCTATATCTATCTGTTAAAATAAAATTAAACACATCCTCTGTTAGATTTGAAAATATTTGTTTAAGGGCAACCCTCTGACAGTTACGTTCATTGCTTCCTAGCTGCATTAGCAATGTCGTACGTCCATCGGGCTGGTAGTCTGCCAACCACAAATAAAAAAAAATTACTATATTTAGTAACACCATGAGTGCCAAATCTAAGTGCCACCTATTACGTTTTATGCTAAAGGTATTTTTAAATGGTATATTGTTTGTAGTATAAGTGCCCTTTCGCAACACAAACACTTACTCCTAACCTAAGTAAATTACCATAACTCCCATTTAGTAGACCTTTACCACGAAAAGATGCGCTTACAGTTTTTTTTTGTCTCGATGTTTTCCAGTTTCCCCCAGGCACATCACTAGAATAAAGGCAGTAATAGAGGTGCCACAGAAGTGCCACCCACTCGTTCTTTAACTAATAGAGCAAGGCTTACGTGAGAAGATTAGAAAAACTCTGGGACCTATTTTACCACCGCAGGACTGTTTCTCGGTCAACTGTTCTGCTTTTGGGATTAACCTTCCATGAAAATGCTCCGTTATTTTAAAGTTTTAAACGAATTTCAATTGGTTTTGACCCACAATTATGAATAAAGTCAATATTGGCTTTTTATCTGTAAGTGTTAGAGTTTAGGTAGTATATTCCTTGTTCAGTTCTTTTTGTGGCTAAAACTGCGACTTGCATTTTACAGTGCACTTTTAGAAACACCTTTGACGCCTCTTTTGGGATTCATGTCGTGATGATGACATGGGCTTCTTTGCTTTTGTTGATAGAAAAACCTTTACTAAAACATTTATGGGTGATTGCTGTGGTAAATTCCCAGTACCGGAACAATTTGACTGTAATTATGCAAATCTACATTTTAGTCGAGACTCAGGTTCTCACTCTATGCTTCGAAGTTTACACAAATCTACTTTGGCTAATTTTACTTTCATTTTTAGTGTCTTTGCCTATTTTCATTCATTACATGAACTTGGGCGGGCTAGTGATAAATAACATTGTTGATCAATATAACGGCCATTAAACAGATATTTATGTTCTGTGAAATTAATTCTGTTGACTGTCTCAAATTTATTAACATTCATGTGCCGTGTGGTCAAATATCAAGTTATTATCCTATTCAAGTTGAGTGCAAAATTGAATTGTTTGGTGTCCCGCAATCTAACCGCGTATTTCTGAATTACTATGTTGCGACGTCCCAAATTCACGATACCTCCGGTCTGATATCGTGTTGTGTGTTTGCGGTTTATTAATTATTCTCCGCATACTGAATCCATAGATTTACCTTTGTATTTTTGGAAGCCTCGCTGTTTATCTGTACTTCCGTTCAGTGATGGATCCAGGGGTGGCTAGGGGGCTGAAGCCTCCCCCCAAAATATACGTTATAAGAGTCACAGATATAATTTCTACTACTATATTATGACAATTTCCTACTTATGTTGTACTATTTACCTTACGTATTTTAATAAAAACTATGATTTCCTTAAAAGCTAGATGAAAGCTATCCCCCAGCCCCTTCCAAATATTTTTCTTGGTCCCTCTTTGCTTCTGTCAATGGCTGACCACAACACAGTGTCATCTATTGAGGCTGCGTGTTTTTTCTTCGAGATACATGGGCAATTCTATTCTGTTCGAGGCCAGTGTGTTCGCCAGAAAACACGTTTTAGTACATTTATGAAAACTGGCATATCTGAGCTACAAACTGGCTATCATCACTTCTTTATCAAAAAATATTACAAATCACCCCTTTCAAAAACAACATATATTCATATAGTTTTTTATGGTTTTATAAACTCGTAATACGAGTGACATGCGGGAGTTAGATATCTGCAGTATCTTTAAAATCACTTTCGTAAAAAAATGAACCTTAAGAAGTCGATCAAACAAAGAATTACATTATTATTTCTCTAACAGATAAGGAAGCAAATGATAAAATACTCTTTGATCTGACGCACCATTTCGGATTTTGCGGCATGGTGGTCGACGTGTTCAAACTGCACATACAATATAACTATATATTATATGGTTAATAATTATTACAAACAGATGTCAAAAAAGCAGAATTGATTTAACATTATGTCATTGCGGTATAAAAATAAGAGAAAAGAAAATCCCAATAAAAGCAATAAGGACAAAGTTCTCCGTAAAACTAAACTAATCTCTGGGATGAGAGTAGTATGGTTTTAACAGAACTCAAACCGTGTGTGAAAAGATCTCATTAGGAGACAGACAACCAGAACTGGATGATGGATAATGAACAATTAATATTGTTTACAACGGAATACCGTACCTATCGATCGCAGTATTTCTGTGTAAACAACATATTCTGTTTTTCCTACAAGTGCTTGAATCAAAAGACTGCTCCTATGGTTTTTAATTTTATTAAGTAGAGAAAAAAACGCGTTTTTACCATGCCCTTACTTGTAAATTGCAAGTATTAGTTCATAGTAATATCAGGTACATATTACAGATACACCTCCTCTACCTCACCCTCTTAGGGGTGGAATTTCAAAAACCCTCTCTTATTGGATACCTACTCTTCTTAAGGAACATACTCTCCAAATTTCATGCCTATAGAAAGAGCGGTTCAGGCTGTGCGTTGATATATTAGTAAGTCAGTCAGGACTTTAAATTTTATATATATTATATAGAATATCCGTTACATATTACAGATCCTACCTAATCACTAATAGGTAAATACCGCACTCTCCCACACGCCCTGAGCCACCCTGCGGGCCATGCGCCTGCCTCCGCCTACCATGCCGTGTAGGATTTTCAAAGTCCTATTAATTTTAATTCAAGGGTATTTGTACCAATTTTCGAGTAAATCGACCCAGAGAATGAAACGTTTACAGACAATTCAACCCCCTATTTCACCCTCTTAAGGGTAGAATTTCGAAAACCCCTATATTAGTGGATACCTATACTTCTCAAAGAATACACCCTCCAAATTTCATGTCCTAGGACCAGCGGCTTAGGCTGTGCGTTAATATATCAGTCAGTCAGGACATTGAATTTTATATATACAGATTTTAATTTTATAATTGGCTGCCAATTCTACATGACGTTAAGGCGACTCTATTCACCTGAACTCCCACACTAGCGCATTTCGCTGATCATAATATCCTTATATATAGGTTTTTACTTATTATTTTTTCTTTTTCAACATATCCCATACAATATTCATGAAGTGAAAATAAAACATTTATCAAAATGAAATACATATAAAAGTTGCAAGCGTATCAAAGTCCTCGATTTTACACATATTTTGATGAATGTTTATGTACCGTAATGTCCTAGGTAGGTGGTAGAGCTAATGCCGGGCTCGACTTTGGAGGTACCACCATCTTACTCGCAAATCCTCCCGAAGATATTCGGGGGAGAGTAAGAGGACAGCTCTCAGGCAATAAAACCAGGCGGCCCACCATTGCCTGGGACCGATGGATGGCGGTATATCCATCCCCAATCACCGGGCCTTATATAAACCAGACTGGTGACGGGCAGCGGCGTCACTGGTGCAAGGGTTTCGGCACCGCGCTCACCAACCCGCCTGCCCAGCGTGTGTGAGTATGGGCATTTCTTCCAGGAGGATCGCCAAGAGTGGCGAAATCCTAGAAAGGCATATGTCTAGCAGTGGACGAAACAGGCTGATGGATGGATGGATGTCCCAGAAGCGATACAACAAATCAAGTAATTTTAGTTTCATAGCAAAGTATATTTTATACTATTCAAAAATTCCTTTTATTCCGATTTTTGGGATATTTCTCCTGAAATCATAGGAATCACCTAAACCATTCTCGAGTTTTTTCAAAACATGAATGTTGTCTCGCGTTAGCTTGCCTCTCACATCGTGTTCGGTTAGTTCCGTACGAGCTCGGGAAATGAACGTTCGGGCCAACCAATAATAGTCAGCCACTGCTCTATAATCCGAAGTTGAATGCAGAATAAAATAGCAAGCATAGCGACCCCGTGCGCGACTGACTTCAAGCCGCGGACTACAGGCTTCTTAAGACTAAGAACATTGAAATATTATATTTCATGTTTTTTTTTGTTTTATTTCAAAATATTTATGCTACTTTAGGCTAAACACAGCATGAACAATCATGTATGTCACATTTAATTTTGTACGGTATTGCACAGATAAATAAGCTTGAACTTTGAAGTTAAAATATAAATAACTGAACACAACATGCTCAGCATGTCATGCTGTACTTTTGAATGGTACAGGAGCTCTGAATATTTCATAGTGCATAAAGAGATGGACAATTAATCACATTTTAACCAACTATTTGTCTTTTGCGGACCAGTGACTAATCCATTTCATTTCATCCACCGAGGACAACCATCTCATTTCGTTACGAAACGATTTAATACACCTAATAACTATATCCATATACTGGTAGCTGCTTGAAGGGTTATTAAATAGATAAATGTCTGTATTTAGTAAATATTGTAGATAAAGATATTCCTATGTACGGTTATCAAAAACGATAAGTTATGAGATAATCGGCCGAGCGCGAACATTTGATCCTAAAATCCACTGAAGAATGGTATTAAAAATTAAATGAGAAATACTTAAGTATGGATAATACTTAGGGATGTATAATATTATGTATGAATTGACCAACTAATGTATATCTTATATGATAAAAGTGTACGAGCAGAGTCTGTTTTTTTTGTTGGCTGTACATAGGAGTACACGTTATCTAAAACGTTTACCTTTTCATACTAACTATGCACACAAGAGACTCTTGAGGCCTGTTTTCACTACTTGCTGAAATCTTGATCCAAGTGAATAAATAATTTGCTTAGTTCAAATAAGTACCCACCTTTAATGAAGATATTAAACTTAATAATAATATGCAACAAAATTTTCAGTTTAAGTGTTACGTAATAAAAAAACTTTTGTTGAAAATTAAGCATACTTCCAAGCACTAAAGGGACGGAATCCATAAAAACAAGTAAAGCGCGACCTAAAAATTATTATTTGCGCTAACCGTATATTATACGGTTTAATAAAATAAATATCTATTATGTTTTGTCGTATGTAGATGAGAACTGCTGAAAAACTGAATTATGGAGCGAACACAGTCCTATTACAGGAACATACGAAATTATTTTTTGTTAAAACTAGGGTTTCGCGTCGTCCTACACTTCGTTTAGTTCCTCAAATAATTTACGTATGAACTAAACACGCTCCTTCTCGCTCCGCTTCGCTTCGCTCGTCGTCACACCAATTTTCGACCTCTTGCTAAAAGACTTTCGTAATTTGTTTAGTGTCGCTTTTTGATAAAATATCTGCTTAATTACGTATGTGTATGATCATGTCATGGCTCGGCTTTTGTGCCATAATTCGGCTATTCGTGAAAAATCGGCTATTTTGCGAAAAAGCAGTTTGCGCCATTTTACGGCGACGTAAAACTCTATATACCATTCAAACTTAGACTACCACTTTCTAGTAGGATGACATCCCCTTATCTGTTGTTGTCAGTGTAACAATTTTAAAGGAAAGCGTCGACAAAATCTGAAGTGGAAATCTACGACTACAAATAATGAAGAAACTTATTATAATCCACATTATTATTCAAACGCAATATCAAATCTAGAATACACAAAGCTATGATAGCGGACGATAAAACTTGTCATAAACTATTATGGAGTTGAACGTTAACGAAATAGTCTAACATTTGCCTTCATGTCGCCTCGAGGTCTACTTAGAATATATCCTTTATGCAGAAGTGAGGGAACAGTATTTCGACTTATAGAAATTGATATAACAAAAGGAACATACAGTACGTTCTTATATCGTCAGCTGAAAAATGGACCTCTTTTTAAACTAGCGCCACCGAACGACAGAGGTAAAGAGACAAGCTTTGACAGTAGCGCAAGTGAGACGAGCGACACGAAACAGGTCATTGGACCTATGTTTTTAGGGCCGCGCGCGGCAATCGGGTGCTTTATCTTCCTTTTGTTTTATCTAAGCTTATAGGTACCGATTTTATATAGTAAAAATGCTATAACATTATTGGGTGTTAAAGAATGAAGAAAATTTAGTTGTAACAGCACTAAAAATAAAATTAAAACTTCAGAATCGGCTTTAGTATACTTATATTTCATGATTTGGACGGCTATTCCGGCACGCAAATTTCGAGTGATTTTAACAAGGATATTGTAGGGATATATATTGTTTTTTTTTTGTTGAAAACTCATAGTGAGCATTCCTTATATCCTATAGTTTTAATTTGATGTAGTTTAGTTACTCTAATTTTCATCGCATGGCATTTATCAAACTTTAATCAAATATCCTATATGACTCACATTGCGAATGAAGAGTAATGCCGGAATAGCCATCTTGGACGGAAATTTCGGCACCATTTTTCACTCTAAATATTAATCATTCGACGTTTATTTAGAGTATGATAAATACCATGCGACGTAAATTCGAAGGACTAAACCCCATCATAGAGCGATAACGACATATAAGAAATACGTACCAAAAACCTATTTCATATCACCTGAAATCTACCTTCGCAATTTTTTGAACGTTCCAGAATATCCACCTTGGTCAGGAACTTCTGTCACACAGTAGGTTATATTTACTATACTGATGACCAAAAAAAAGGCTGGTAATAAAAGCTCCGAAAACTAAATAAAAACTGAGGATGTTAAATTATACAAAAATATAATTTACTTCTTGTCGTTTAGTATTTATATTATCTAAATAAGGAAACACATAAATCTAAAGTAGTCCTGTAAGATATATTTCGACCACTTGATGTGGTCGGCTTCAGTTACATTATATACTCATAGAATTAAATAATATATTAAGTCAAACGAACTTACCTGAAGTGAAGTTCGACGATTATTATATGCTATCCTCGGCCTGAAGATGATTGATTATATTCACTAGTAGTACCACGCCTGGTGCGTGCCATTCCACAGAATTTAAAGTACTGAAAATGCTAAAAAAGAAACATATCGGAACGCTTCCTCAAGTCGCAGCGCTCGATCTCGCTGCACGATCTAATTTGGAAAGTCATTTAGTTCAAAGCCAATACGAGAAGACCACCGTCTCGAGACATATGGGTGGGCTGGATGTGGGATTGTTATCATCTTCAGGCCGAGGATAGCATTATAATAATCGTCGAACTTCACTTCAGGTAAGTTCGTTTGACTTAATATTATATGCTATCCTCGGCCTTCGATGATTGATTATATTCACTAGTAGATGTTTAAAGCTGGTCTCGGGATGCCAGGTGGGTCTTCTTAAAGAACAAACAAGAAATCCCAAAAATCAAGTTTCTTTAATCTAATTCAGTCTTCAATCAGTAGTAACCTTCTTAATATCACTTAAGATTTGAACACACAACAATGAATTATATATTTAAAACATAAACATTATGTTAAGTAATAAGCATGCATCCTTAATTTAAAGATATTTAAGTAATAATTATAACAGTATTAAGCAGTTTCCTTATCAATATTCGGAATACCGCAAATAGCTCCAGCAAATATGGCTCCACTCTCTTTTAAAATGTCATTGTTATAAAATTTGGCAAATACAGAAGAAGTACCTGACCAACCTGCTGTTCTTTTAATAGTATCGATGCTGACACCTAGACTCTTAGCAGCTGATGTCGATGCATGTCTGGTACTATGCGCGGAAAAAACTGATACATCTATACCACTAGCCTCGAGCGTGTTTTTTATCCACCTACTCAAGGTCTGAGAGGTGACTTTATAATGCGGACGCTTAAAACTTATGAATAAGGAGTCACAATTCTCTCGTATCTCCTTAGTTGCATCAATGTAGCTGCTAAGCGTCAGGGCTGGGCAAATTTCGGGTTTGTCTATAAAGTATGGTAGTGTAAGCACAGGTTGACTGGAATTTATTCTAGAGGTTTTAATCAGATCTGATATCTTAATAATGATTTTATCGTCAAATTTGACGATATTACTAATTTTAATGAAACCCAAGGTCTGGACTCGGTGAGCCGTAACTAGAGCCAGCAATGTCACGGATTTCTTTGTAAGGGATTCAAGAGAAATATTATCATTAGGGTATTGCTCTCCAAGATACTTAAGTAACATTGCCGTGTCCCAAGTAATGTCATATTTTGGTGCAGGCCTACGGCATTTAAAAACCCCCTTTAAAAATCTCTTAATACTATCATCTTGAGAAATATTAGTCCCTAAAAGTAGGGCTAAAGCTGATTTAGCCGAATTTATACTCCCATATTTTTTGCCCTTATTAAAAATATCAGAAATAAATTGCAAAACCTCAGGTGGCGTGGCGTCCAGTACGTTAATATTGTTGTTTTCGCAAAAGTGAAACCACTCACGGAGACATGAGTCATATTGTCGCATAGTGTTGTCGGAGAGCGAGGCCATCATTACGTCGAGGGCTGAGCTGGGCGTGCCCTTTCCAAGAAGCGCTTGCCGCACAAGATACCGGCCACCAGGGTAAGGCTTCTGCATAGCTTGTGCTCTGCACTGAAAGGAGAAAATAACAAATTGGCACTCGGGGGAAACTTAAGTAGATCAGAAGCTAGAAGCTTCTTGAAAAGTGGGAACCAACCAAATGAGAGACTAGGTGCGGAAACCGAGCCCACCAAGAAGAAGAAGAAGAAGAAGTGGGAACCATGGCTGGCTTGGCCAATATGGCACTACTATTATACCCCTAGCCTTATCTGTATTTATCTTCCGTAACACTTTAAGTATGATACAAAAAGGTGGAAAAGCATAAAAAAATGTATCCCATTGAATTGTAAATGCATCTATTGCAGTTGCTTCTGGATCCCTGTGCCATGAGACAAAAGATTTACATTTGGCATTTATTCTTGAAGCGAATAGATCTATGGTGGGGGAACCCCATTTCTCCTGAAATTCCCTGAATGCATAATGGGCTAACTCCCACTCTCCCTCATAGTCAGTCCTTCTGGACTCAAAATCAGCCTCTTTATTATCAGCTGATTTGATGTATGATGCAAAAATGAAAATTTTTCGTGCCTCACACCACTGCCAAATATTTCGAGCGATGTCATTTAAATGAGTATGTTGGATGCCACCCATTCTATTTATGTAGGAAATGGCTGTAGTATTATCAATCCTAAGGAGGACTTCACAGTTGCAAAGGGATTTAGCAAAGAGTTTTAGCCCAAAAAAGGCGGCAAACAATTCTAAGGAATTAATATGCATGTTAGCCTCTTCCTGTGACCACAATCCATTTGCTCTCTGTCCCCCACATTCAATTCCCCATGCAATCATTGATGCATCTGAGAAAATCTCCATTACATACCGACTATCTCTTATAGGGCAAAAAGCTGAAGCTATGTTATTCAACCACCAATCGAAGTCTACTTGAAGTGACTGAGGTAGGCATAAGAAGGCGTCATAATTCTCATTATTCTCCTGCAATGCTAAGAACTTGGTTCGTCCGAAATTCTTTGTATACAACCAACCATATGCTACACCAGGGCAGGCTGAAATTAATAAGCCAATTAACTGTGCAAAATTTCTTATCTTACATTTAGGTTTAGACTTGAAACGTAGTTTATCTTTCTTGATCTTTTGCCTTTTCTCTTTAGGAAGACTGACTGATAATTCTTTCGAGTTTAGGATAAACCCGAGAAACTTTATATCAGTAGACGGTATGAAGTTACATTTCTTATTATTTATAATGAAGCCTAATGAAGAGAGTAGGGAAACTGTACTATTGAGATTATCAAGGCATTCTTGAGCTGTATGGCCTAAGAGCAGCAAATCGTCTAAATAAATTACCGAGATGTGGCCAAGGTTTCTTAGGTATTGTACCACTGGTCGCATAAGCTTGGTGAAAATATAGGGAGCTACGTTAAGGCCAAATGGTAAAACTTGAAATTCATACAAGACTCCTTCAAATTGAAACCGTAAATATCGTTTATGGCTCTCATTTATAGGAAGAGAAAAATATGCATCCTTAATGTCGATAGAATACATGAAACAACCTGGATAAATTAATCTTATTGCCGTTTTTAAATCTTCTAACTTAAAGTGAGAAGTCTCAATGTGAAGATTAAGGCTTTTTAGGTTAAGGATAAAACGGTATTGACCGTTTGACTTAGGGACGAGAAAAATGCTTGAAATATATTGGTCCCGAGAATGGTCACAAGCTTTTATGGCTCCCATATGCAGGAGGTTGGCTATTTCTTCCTTAATAGCCCGAGTTTCATCTTGGGAGTTGACATGATTAGTTGGGATGAAGGTCTGAGAAACGGGCTCCGTAAATGGAATCTGAATTCCTTGGATCCATGACAAGATCCTATGGTCATTAGTTAGAGTTAACCATTGATCTAAAAAGAATTTAAGCCTACCTGCCTCTAATGGCGGCGTTGCTGACGTTGATGATTGTAATTGCGGGTAGCAGCTTGAGGATAGTTCACTGACTGCAATGGCTGGAACTTCTTGGGTGTCTTGTTGACTTTTTTGTTGTGCTGTTGTCTGGAGTGCGGCGGACCTGCACTCATCCGCGGCTTGATGGGTAGGCGCGGTGGGCCCCGGTAGTTTAAAGTAATGTTTTGATTCGGACCTCCTCAGCTGACCTTTTCAGAGCCTTGATGCTCTTGACTTTTTCGGAAATATCTGCCCCAAAAAGCAGCTCACTTCTCTTACTATCTTTAAGAGCTTCACGAACATTCTTATCCAGGTGGCTTGAAAGAAAATTTCTTCGGGCCTGATCCTCGCTGAAGTGAATGTCACAAAGGAGCCGTCCTACGTCGCTGACCATTTTAATAATATCAGGGCTTGTCTTGTTCAGCATAGTATTTAATGCTGTAGATAGGCCTGCTATTGCATGCCCCAATTTTTGCTGCTTATTCTGCAGAATAGCATCTCTCTTTTCGGCACTGTCATTCACTCCATGTTTGAGTTCCACATTGAGAGTCGGGGCCATAGCCATCTTCAAGTTCTCAGGCCATCTCAAGTTTTTTAATAACTCCTTTCTCTCATCTTCCTTAAGGCCCTCAACTAAGATATCAGTCCAACGGATGGAGATGTCCTTATGTATAGGTTTTTCAAAAAGCTCCCCTTTCTCCGGCTCTCTTCCCAATAAAGTTAGTATCTCCTGGTCGATATATTCATCATTGGGTGTAGGCTCCACTGTCAACTCGCCTATCTGCTCCACCTCAGGTGCAGATATGGGTGCAGCCACCTCCTCAACAACAGCCCTTCTCTCTTCTACCACATTCTCATGGTCTTCCCCTGGAATATGATGATCGGGTCAGCAATGAAAGCCTGGGGAGGGCTAGAAACATGACACTGAAATAATCTCAAGGATTATCCTCTAGGACATGTGATTATTTTGCATGACATAACCTCTAGGGAGATGCTCTTACAAGACAAATTTTCTCATTAAAAAATGAGTAGGATTTGTATGACATACCCTCAAAGAAGTATGCTCTTACATTAGAAAGAAATTCATTCCATACTGGAAATTAAAAATCCTTGCCGTGACATAAAAAACATGTTTGACATCTTAGACCGCCATTGCACATTCCACCGATGAGGAAAACGTTGAAGTGAAGACTGCCAAAGAGCAAGTTTCAACTCGACAGCGTGTTATAATTGCACCGCTTTTTTCCCAACCTACAAAATTCCATGCTTTTTGGAATCGCGAAGCAAAGATTTAATTAGAAACCTTACCTTTAAACTGTTCAATATCCGATTGACGATTATTCGAATTCTCGTCGGAGGACTCGGAGGAATGCTGACGGCGGCGTCAGCGCACTTTTTCCAACTTTTTCTCCAATTTCCTTAACTTTTTGGAGATTTTGTTCACTAACTCATCGTCTCTTCTTTTCCCCATGATACACTTGTAAAAAACACGATTAAAACAAGCCTAAAACACTTTTATTTATTATAAATATGCGGAGCGTAGAATGGCGTTGCACACAGAAAACGTGAATGACGTTCCGAAATAGATCGTGCAGCGAGATCGAGCGCTGCGACTTGAGGAAGCGTTCCGATATGTTTCTTTTTTAGCATTTTCAGTACTTTAAATTCTGTGGAATGGCACGCACCAGGTGTGGTACTACTAGTGAATATAATCAATCATCGAAGGCCGAGGATAGCATATAATTTACAATAATAAGATATAAAAAGATAAAATTAATGATTTGTTGTTGTAAATGGTAATGAATAAAATTTGATTTTGATGATACGATGACAGCTCGACAGGTAGATAGACAGTATATAAAAAAGAATTATTTTAAGGTAGGTTTTTGTGCTGCTTTCTTGTGGGGCCAGTGTTGTCTGTTCAGACCTGGACCGTAATGGGCACCAAGTGACCAGATGTATGATCGTTCCCATGTGCGTAGTTGGGTGTCGGTTAGTGGAGGTGAAAATGATTTGACGATTCGTGCGGTGAAGCATTTATTGAATGTGTGATTATGAAGTCGAGCGTGAGTGGGGATTGGTAAAGTGTTATTTCTAATGGAGTCGCAGGTATGTCGATGTTGATTAAGTCGGATGTGGAGAGCGTTTTTTGTTTCACCAATATAGAATGCAGTTTGACGTTTTGCAGGAGCTGTTCGGTTGTGCATGGTAAGTGATTGTGGTGTGATGAGTGTTGAGTGCCTCATCTTCAGGGTAAGTGGCAGCTACAATTTTGTTTATATATTTGAGTCGGTCGTGTTCTCGCTTTTCTTCGGTTTTGGTCGATGTAGATTCTAGGATACCTGCTATAACAATGTTTTTGTCTCTTATCCAGCGTTCTTGCATTTTTTCAAATATACCAGCTTGAGATGTTGTTGGTGAGATAACTTCAGAACAAAAATAACGTCAGTTTGTCTAGTGTACGACAGGCTGAGACAGAACCTTGGCCCTTACCTGACCAGCTACCGAGTCTCCAATAAGATTGTCTTTATCAACCAAAGTCACATTATATCCATTGATTTTCTGTCAGCGTCCATATATCTGAATAGCTATACCAGATCCCTTTAAAAGAAGTTTACGAGTGCCCATTATCCTAGGGTCACATCGACGCTTACCATCAGGCGTGGTGAGGGCCAAGCATGAATATAAAATACAAGCAGCATTTTGTGTCAGAGATACGATCATTAATTATTTAAGTGGATACTTCTTAAGTTGCCTTTTTACTGAATCGAAGAGGAAGGAATTAATGGCGGCTATTTAGATATCATATAAGAATGTCAGTAATGGCAGCGCAATTGCTGTCAACTAATGCGCGGATCAAATCAATAAACTTATTCTCTTCACGAAAGAACTTCACTGTTAAAGTACTTTAATCTTTAAGTACTAAATTTTAAAATGCCTTGATCTGTGGGACTTTTCTCGTGATTTTGTCCTGGAAGTGACACAACTGAACAGGCCCCAGTAAATGAAATGTAGAAGTATTCACTTCAAAAATCTCAATGTATTTAATAGTACTTGGGCCACATTTACTGTTCGTTTATATTACGTACGCACTAAGACTAAATTGATAGCAACTAAATAATATATGAAGTCTCGGAATACCGCGTCGTAAAGGGTTTGTGTCACTTCATTACTCGGTCAGATAAAGCAGTAATAGATGTTTACTACTTTAGAGTATCTTTATCACTCCATAAAGCCGTCTTGTCTTAAATAAGACTATCGATTCTAGATATCATTTGTGACGAGGGTGGAACACAAAATCTAGTCACAATCTCATTAAGGCAGTTAGAGTTCTTGAATATTATGTCCTTCTTTTTATTTAGGAATTCTAATTAGGTACAAAACCATATTGGTATATTTAAACTGAGAGCTTGTTCCGTACCATTCCAGTACGTTAATAGACTTAAATAATTTGATAACAAATTACAAACTTATCATTAACAATAAAATGTATAAAACAAAACTGTAAAAATAATTTGGTCGAGTATTCGGGTACGTAATACTAAACTTGTATTAAAAATCGGTGTTTTTCAGTATTTGTTGATTGAGTACAGTTTATGGCACATAATATACAGAACATTCCAAATTCCTAAATGGTTTAGTTTTGAGATAGACCCCGTTACAAAAATGGTCTTAAATCGACAACATTACAATTTAAAAATTGGTACAAAACTAAAAACAATTTCAAGATATTGGCCTTATGAGAATCATATATTTTTTTCAGAATTAAATCATTATCAAATAAAGATATTTTTCAAAAAATTCAAAAGTTGGTAAACACAGGATTTTAAAAACAATTACCTTTGCTTTCAAATTCATTCTGTATTTAAAAAAAAACAACTGTCAGTCATTGCGACTGTTGACATTGACAGCAAACATAAACATGCATAGTTTTTTTTCCTTGGCAATGAACACCGAGTTTGAAATCCTCAGTTGCAACTTACGTTCTTTTAGAATGAGTGAATAAGAAAAAAATAAAATAAGCATTAAAAACACACAATAAAACAAAATACAAAATACGTAAGCTTTATTTTTACGCAGACTTTCAATATAAATATTGAAAACGAATGGTTTACTGAAATGAAATGATGTCGATTGATAACTTTGATGGCCCCCATTTCTTTATATTGAAGACTAGCTTTTGTCCGCGGCTCTGCCCGCGTCGAAGAGATTTTCGTGGAAACAAGGAAAACAAAAGATTATGATTTTTTAACGACAATATGTAACGGTCACCATGTTTTACCAAATTGCTAGTAAAAACCAATCAAACAAGCCCAAACTTAAAGGGTCCGCTGTTGTCCGTTGAGGAGATCCCGTACCTACCTTCCAGTCCCATCAGCAGACCCTGGTCACCATGTTTGACCAAAGTGCTAATAAAGACCAATCAAATAAGCCCAAACTTGAAGGGTCTGCTGTTGTCCGTTGAGGAGATCCCATAATCACCCTCCAATGCCACCAGCAGACTCTGGTCACCATGTTTTACCAAAGTGCTAATAAATACCAACAAAATAAGCCTAAACTCGAAAGGTCTGCTGTTGTCCGTTGAGGAGATCCCATACCCACCTTCCAGTCCCATCATTAGACCATGTTCACCATGTTTTACCAAAGTGCTAATAAAGAACAGTCGAATAAGCCCAAACTCTAAGGGTCTGCTGTTATCCCATAACCACCTTCCAGTCCCATCAGCAGACCCTGGTCACCATGTTTTACCAAAGTGCTAATAAATACCAACTAAATAAGCCTAAACTCAAAGAGTCTGCTATTGTCAGTTGAGGAGATCCCGTACCCACCTTACAGTCCCATCATCAGACCCTGGTCACCATGTTTTAGCAAAGTGCTAATAAAGACCAATAAAATAAGCCCAAACTCGAAGGGTCTGCTGTTGTCCGTTGAGGAGATCCCGTACCCACCTCCCAATCCCGTCATTAGATCCTGGTTTCATGTTTTACAAAAACACTCATCAATACCGATCAAATAAACTTAAACTTGAGAGGTGTCTTAAAAAAAAACATTTACCATTGGATGATTGAAACCCCGAAGATGAGACTACATATGTTCGACTACGCAAGGCGTACATACCACACGATTAACTAAAAATCTTATTGAGTGCTTAAAGAATTTTTATAGTCAGTTCAGTAGTTCTAGATATTACCCATTATATGCAAACAAACAAACACACAAATCTTTCTTCTTTATTTAATAGTGTAGACAAACTTTAACGTGAGTTTATTTGAACCAGACTGCGTCAAATTCGATATTTTGAAACATGCAGCTAGTGTATTAAAATAAAAACAATTTCAACGCCAGGTTACTGAGCAATAAAAACAATTTCAACGCCAGCTTACTGAGCCGTTATCCAGGATAGCTTCCCAGAGATGGCGTTTTCTAAGCACTTGAAAATAAAAATAATTTAGTTATTTGTCTTTGCTGAGTCAACAAATATAATTTCAGCTTTAATATTTCTTTTACAAAAGGAAATATTTTTTCTGAAAATAAAATAAAAGAATAAAAAATAAAAAGTGAAAACAAATTTTACCAGTCGGGGTTTGAACCGACTATGCTACGGCGGGGAACATTCCATATGTCTCACTAAAATTCCCATTGCGCTGCTCCCTTTCGTCATAGCGTAATGATACATAGCTTTAAACCTTTCTGAAGAAATGTTTTATCTTTTAGTGAAAATTGCATCAAAATCCATTGATTGGTTCTCAAGTTATAAGCGAACGAACAATTATGAATTTTATATGTATTGAGAAGAGAAGATTAAAAAAATATATATTTCTATTCTACTCAATGAGTTCTAGATAATGATACCCAACATGCACAACATTTGTTTTTTTCTTTCTTCTCCCCTTTTTTGTATGGGACCTCCCCTGAAATTAGATTTGAATAAATTTTTAATTCAATATTCGGTTTTGGGTCAACGTTTTACGTAACATATCCATATTTCAGATCTGACGCTCATTCCGTCTGCAAGCTAGAGACCAGTGACATACGGACAGACTGACAGCAGAGCGACATTAATAGGACTTCGTGTTGCTCTTCGGGTGCGGAACCCTAAAAATGAAGACATCTATGATCAATACCTGAGTAGAAGAGGCAAAAGAATGGACTTAGCTTAGGTGTAGCGTTTCCTTTGACTGCAGCAGGTGCTTAAGTTGTTTACTTACTTACAAATTTGCTATAAATATTAAATTTGTAATTTAGGTCCAATTATCATATATTTATTACTGACAGAGCATGATTGTCCTTAGTGCTAGGTCATTAGAAGTTAAAAATTACCCCAGGTTGCTCAGTGTTTTTGTTAATGTTACAGTTAACTCATTCCTTAAGTTTTCAAAAAATGTGATAATGTGATGAAAAGCAGTGAAAAACCGTTAATTTGAAACTTGATACAATAAATATTTTTACCCCTTCGTGTTTAATGATGTTACTTATAAATGATTTGGCCAAGTGCGAGTCGGACTCGTGAACAAAGAGTTCCGTACCACTGCACAATACGGGTACGGAACCCTAAAAACTTGCTAAATAACACCAAAATCTTTATTAATAATAAAGTAGTAAAAAGGTCGTGTCTGTACATTGAATATTTTCGCGAAATTTTAAATTAAATGTGTTAGGCCCAACTCACATTTTTTAGAATATTAAAAAACTTAAACTGTATGTATGTTCCATTTTAACTTGAGAACCACTGAGCGGATTTGGATGTGTTTTTAGGGTTCCGTAGTCCGACAAGGAACCCTTACAGTTTCGCCATCTCCGTCTGTCCGTCCGTCCGTCTGTTCGCGGCTTAGCTCAGAGACTATTAGTACTAGAAAGTTGTAATTTGGTATGGGTATACATATTAATCACGCAAATAAAATGGTAAAAAAAATTTTGGAACCAATTTTTTTCAAGGCTATCTCCCATACACGTAAATTGATGATGATTTTTTTTTCCGTCTAACCCGTAGATGACGTTGGATAGGTCGTTTAAAAACATTATGGTTGTGTAACCGTTTTTCAATTTAGGGATTCGTTGGCGAAATATTAAACTTTGAAGTGCTAATTTTTATTGGAGTCAAGTGTCCCCCCCCCTGACGGGTAAACGGTTGTTTATGGATATGTGAAAAAATTCACAGAGGTAGTATATAATGAATTTGAAAGAAAAACTATTACAGATAAGCAGGCCTTACAGGTTTACGAGTACTGGTCGCGCCAAACTTTTAGTCCCCTCTAAAAACGAAAATGTATGGGGCATTTTTCTAAATGTATGGCACTAGAAGTTTGGCGCGATTTGTATTAGTAGACCAACTTATAAAATGTACTGGGCAAATACGGAACCCTACAATCCACGTGGCCCAACACGCACTTGGCCGGTTTTTTTATTATCATCGTAGTGACCCTGTTCAACATATAGGCTATAAGGGGTGTTCATAAAATAAGACCCAAGCTGGAAACGGGGCACAGATTTAATAAACGTGGGCAATAATCAAAATCAACATATTTATTTTGCAAAATAGATACATAAACTTTCTACAAGTCAAGTTAATTTTAACAATATATCTTTATAATATATATCTTTAGAATATAAAAAATATATAATAATACGGAAAATAAAATATACACTTGCATAAAATAGAGGAATCTAGGAATAAAAATAAAGACAAGCGGAGACTGAATATTAGGGTCCGATTTGGCAGATAAATTATTATCTTCATTGGTGAAAACCGTGCATTGCGTTACAGTTTATGCTTCCCAACTTCCTTGTCATGTGGAAACTAACGATTAACACATCAAATCTAATGGAACCATCTGAATTTACCAATTTCCATAATTACAGACTACGCACGGTTACAATTTCATTTCATTCTATGAGATAACGATTTCAAAGCAGAATTTACATAGCAACAACTTTATTTATGACAACAATTTACTAACAATCTGTTACACTGAATGGAATAATCAGTGCTTTATAAAGTTGGGAGTGTTGTTCAAATTATCTACGTAAATAACCAAAGTTACGAGCAATGACTGAAGACTGAACGAACGAAATATGAATGTGAAAGTTCATCGTACTTTTACATTAAACTTGAAAAATACCGCACCTTCAAAAGATATTTACCTGTCCGGTTATGGTGCATTTTTGCAAGTTTGCAAATTTTCCCGCCAATTTTGTTTTTGGCTATATCTCCGGAACTAGTTGTCCAATTCTAATGCAGTTTTGTTTTACTAAAACTAGATAAAATTTCCTACAAGAAAACATTTTTTTTTTTCTTGGGGTAAGTTGGGGGGGGGCTTTCTCCTTGAAAAAATCTTAGTTATATATATGAATGTATGTATTTATACTATATATATATATGTCTATTCAAATTTTATAATATTGTAAAAAAATATAAAGAATAATAAAAAAAAATAAAAAACATATAACTCTATACATATATTAAAAAAAGAAGATTTGGGCCTAAAATAACAATTCACAACTTTTTTTTATATTATCATAATATTTTTTTTAAATTTTTTATTTTATTGCTCATCTTAATAGCTTTCGAAAAATACCCATATCATTAGGTTTATAATATATTAACTAACAATAATAATTTTTTATTTACAATTCGGCCTAGGCGTGACGGCAGCATAAACATCTTGATTCCTATATTAGCTACAACCATAGTAAAAATAAGAGTCGTGGATGGTTCTTCTGGCAATATATTTCACTCGCAAAATCATTGGTCTGACTTTTGATTAGAGTGTGATATAAAATGTAATGTGAAATGCTTTGGAAATATGTGTAAACCAAATGTTTGTTGCCTTGGCTATTTACCGTACGACCTATGCGTGTCATAATAAATACAAAAAGCGGAAAGGTAAGGGTAATTATTCGAAATGAGTTTAACCAATGAAGAAAATCTTAGGTATAATCTTTTTACTACGCCAAATATTGGAAAATCTGCCTCCTACTAAAAATCTACGAGAAATATTTCTATAAGGATTAAATCACCAACACGAAAATTTATTGTCTGAAAATCTCTTCCTGTTTATTAGTAATAAGAAAAAGTAACAAAGGTGAATATTATTTTTATTTTGGAATCCAAACACTTGTGTAATATGGTAACATTTAGTGTCTGTAAGTACTTACTTACTTGGGCTTACTTTATTAGCACTTTGGTAAAACATGGCGACCATGGTCTGATGATGGGACTGGAAGGTGGGTACGGGATCTCCTCAAAGAACAACAACAGACCCTTCGATTTTAGGCTTATTTTGTTGGTATTTATTAGCACTTTGGTAAAACATGGTAACCAGGGTCTGCTGATGGAACTGGAAGGTGATTATGGGATCTCCTCAACGGATAACAGCAGACCCTTCGAGTTTGGGCTTATTCGATTAGTTTTCATTAGCACTTTGGTAAAACATGGTAACCATGGTCTGATGATGGGACTGGAAGGTGGGTACGAGATCTCCTCAACGGAAAATAGCAGACCCTTCCAGTTTAGGCTTATTTTGTTGGTATTTATTAGCACTTTGGTAAAACATGGTGACCAGGGTCTACTGATGAGACTGGAAGGTGATTATGGGATCTCCTCAACGGATAACAGCAGACCCTTCGAGTTTGGGCTTATTCGATTAGTTTTCATTAGCACTTTGGTAAAACATGGTAACCATGGTCTGATGATGGGACTGGAAGGTGGGTACGAGATCTCCTCAACGGAAAACAGCAGACCCTTCCAGTTTAGGCTTATTTTGTTGGTATTTATTAGCACTTTGGTAAAACATGGTTACCAAGGTCTGTTGATGGGACTGAAAGGTGGGTACGGGATCTCCTCAACGGACAACAGCAGACCCTTTAAGTTTGCGCTTATTTGATTGGTATTTATTAGCACTTTGGTAAAACATGGTGACCGTTGCATATTGTCGTTAAAAAAATCATAGTCTTTTGTTTTCCTTATTTCCACGAAAATCTCATTGACGCGGGCGGAGCCGCAAGCAAAAGCTAGTTTATGTACATAATCGTATACATTAAATATACCCTTTATTTTAATTCATGTACGTGTATTTATTTATTAAATATAAGCAAACCCAAAACCTGTTTTAATATATTTTATTTCCTCTTTTAAATTTAATTACTTTTATCATTTAATAAATCCTAACGTGCGATAAGTGTATTTATCTAACCTCATAACGTAAAATCCTCATTACGAACTCAAAACTACTGATATAATGTTTGTTTTTTCATGAACGTTTCAAATCGACAAAAAAAAATAGTATAGGTCTCCGAACAACAAAATGGTATGAAAAACTTTTTCTGAGATTACAGTACATGTGATACTAACTAGGAAGGCAAAGGGAACTTAGCCCATACAGCTATGTCTGAGGTTTAATATCAAATACCAATGAGGTTATTATATAATAATATCTAAAACGTACTAAATAATATTGCGGCAGTTCAAAATTTCATTTTATTTTCGGCCTGCATTGTCTATGGCTGCCGGCGCACGCAATAGGTACACATGCGTGGTGGACTGTTGGATTTTGGCGCCGTAGCTTACTAAGCTTACGTAGCGAATTTCCAAATTACTATTTACTGTGATTTTATGGGTCAAATCAAAAGTATTATTTTGCCCTAATAAACAGCAGTGATGGTGATGATAATTTGACTCCACCTGATATTCTGGAAATAACTACGGAAATTACGAACACTTTTCAAAAATGGCTCACGACAAATTTTATCAACATTATAAAAACATATTGTGAGGCATGAGTTTAGATTAAGGTGTATGAAACTATACATAACTAGATATTAAAACACTCTTGTACTATTAAAAGACACGCCTTTGGCTCGTTTTTTAAACTGACACTCGTGTTTTTAATAACCTTTTTATGTACAAGTTTCATAAACTACTGTTATGTACTTTTATTGCAGAAATAAAGTATTCATTTCATTTCATTTGTTTAATTGCTCATAACCTTTTCTCTTTCGAATACACAACAAAATGAATCAGAATAAACCCCTTCAGACATCGGTTTTCTATTAAACTGAAGATTAACAATAGGCACGGGTCGTAAAACTTATGCGATATAAAGATTATAATACTCGTAGGATAGAATACGAAATGTGTCAAAGGCTTAGGGATATACTCGTAGAGAGACGATGGATGAAAGAAGAGTATCGAAAGAAAAATATTAAGGCCCTAAGAGCTGCAAAAGCGCTGCCACTTTAGAAAAAAAACATTACTTACTTGGATATTTATTTAAAGTTCACGTGGACCATGACAAAACGTGACAGAGAAAGATTGGAAGCCTTTAAAATGTGGTGTTGGTGAAGAATGGAAAGACCTAGTTGGATGGAAAAGAAGGGCAATGAAGAGGTCCTGCAGCTTAAAGATAATAGAAGCTAAAAGATGTTGGGACATGTGATACGACACGACAATTATATCAAAAACATAATTGAAGGAAAAGTGTAGGGAAAAAGAAAGAGAGGGAGGCCCAGGAGAACATTCATGGATCAAGTAAAAGAAAAAGTAAATGTCGTGTCGTATCAAGAAGTCAAAGAGAAGGCGGAGTGCAGAAGTTAATGGAGAAGACTTCACCGACAAGAGCACAGTTCTTAAATTGAATGAATGAGTAAATAAATGTCTTTCTTCTTTTCGTATTTTTGGTTTCTGACAATGTGTTTAATTCCTTACACGTTTAATTCCGCCAATGTCACGTCATAAACCCAATTAAACTAAATTTCTATGGAAAGGTAAAGAAAAGTGCACGCAAAAAGTTTTTTTCGTTGGAATGTGGTCTACTAGCGATACTCTATCATCTCTTAATTTTTTTTCACATTGAATTGTAGGATCTTATAATATTATATCTATATGTAGGCAGTTAATTGAGCAGACTCTTAATAATAATTATTCTGGTAAGCAAGAAATGTTTTTTTTTCTAAATTGGCAGCACTTTTGCATCTCCTAAGGGCTTAAGTGCAATGCAAGTTGCAAGTGGAGTTCAACCTGCGGGCCTATTATTTAATTGAGCGTCGGTTGCCATCTGGTTGCTAAACACTAAAAACGTAGATAAAAACTGAACTTTTAAAATTGCCTTCAGTGTATATTGAACTGTTCACGAACTGTGACGTCACTTTAAGTACGAACGTATCCTTAGATAATCGGAATTCGATAGTATCTATATCCATGTTTATGACGTTTGGAAACCAGTTGGCAACCGACTCAACGATACAAAATCTAGGGGCTGGCTGCCGTAGAAGAACATTTGCTGACCATATTACAGTCGGGGTGCTTAGAATGAGCTTCCCCGAGTGGGATAAACTGACACACACCACTGATTACCCCAAATACGCCCGGCGTACTCCCTAGACTGTTACATCAAGCCCCAACATGACTTCATCACAGGCCTCATGGACGCTTTCCATCAGAAATGGTAGTGGCCAAGGCAAACCGATTGTGTATTAAGAAAAATTTGGCCAAGTGCGAGTCAGAGTTCAAGGTTCAGAGTGCTTAGCGTGAGTTGCCATCGAATGACTTTACTACCGCGTGAATCGAGTTAAGCCGGGTCTCCAGCGCACGTTTTGTACTACACACTAAACAAAAACATGTGTACAAAACATTGTTGCGCTACACATTTTTACTGATAAGCATGCGGGAGACACGGGGCTTATAAACACAAATATGTAGCGGAACAATATACTATATGCAGACGTTTTGGTGTAGTGTGAAGGATAAAACACGCGCTGGAAACCCAGCTTAACTCGATTCACGCGGTAGTAAAGTCATTCGATGGCAACTCGCACTTAGCGTTCTGTAACAGTAACACCCAACAATACGAGTGCGGAACCCTAAAACCATTTATCGTGAATGACAAACAATCAACAGCAACATCAAGGCTTCAAAAAGTAAACCGCTTAAATGGTAGCTCCTGAAAAAATATTTGGCAGCGTTTGCGTACGGAACCCTACTTTTTGTTATTTTTTATTTTACTTTACAGTATGTTCCACAATCTGATTAAATTTAAAACTTGTATATTCTACCGTCTCTAAGTAAGAGCCAAAACCAATAACGTTAAAATAACTTTTTAGAGGTTTCTTGTAAGGGGACAACCCTTATTTTTTTATTATAAGACGTTGTAGAAGCCATAGTAACACGCATTTTGTAAAAACTTCAACGTTCTACCTATTACGGTTGAGGCTGTAGACCCCTGTGACAGACGGACAGACAAACAGCGGAGGCTTAGTATAGGGTCCCGCTTGGCACTATTCGGATGTCCGCTTATGTGGATATACAGGGTTATTTTTTGAAATGATCGTGAATGATCAAATCCGAAACTATAGGGAATAGCGAAAAATGCTTAACCAATGACCTGCTCTATGGGGGGGGGGGGTGCTGCAGGACGACGACTGCTTTGTCTGTTTTGTGGGGCCATTTCAAACAAACCACAGACCGATTCTAAAACGAGGGCACACACCAAAAAATGACAAAAAAAAAGAAAAAAAAAGCCATGATATGGCAAGTAACATGTTGCGGCTGCAAAATTTTTGCCATAATATGGCGTAACACACCACAGAAGTTGGAGTGTGGGAGACGATTTTAATGAAAATCAAAACTGCATTATAAGATTTTTGAAAAAATAATTTTCTTAGCGGGAAGTCTAACCCGTTGATTTCCAAAAATCAGCCTGGTAGTACCGACTAGGAGTCGAATTAGTCGCCATGACCGAAAACCGTTGAACACAATCATCACACAAGACAAGATAAATAAATAACCAGCCAAGTGCGTGTCGGGCCACGTGCAGTGTAAGGTTCCGTAGTTGCCCAGTACATTTTATAAGTTGGTCTATTAATACAGATCGCGCCAAACTTCTAGTCCGCTCGCAAGTTGCTCTCGCAAAGAACGGTCCATACATTGTCGTGTTTAGAGGGGACTAGTATTTGATTTTGATAAATGTTTTAGTTTCACGTCATGGATATTGTATGGGATATGTTGAAAAAGAAAAAATAATAAGCAAGTACCTATAAATAAGGTTATTATCGGTGAACTGCGCTAGTATGGGAGTTCGATCGAATAGAGTCGCCTTAAGAGCGGAATCTCAAGCGTCTAAGTCAATTGTAAGTGCCCTATAAGTTTTCATGGCGAACCAAATTGTATTAAATAATTACTAAAAGGGCAATGACTTTTTTCGCGTTGGGTAAGAAGACTGATTTCTTAACAGCACCATGAATCTATAGATTTCTATAGGAGGTACATTATTAGTTTCAACATGATATCTCTAACGAGCCCCGAGAAAAAGGGCCCTGACATACGGATAGATGGACAAGTAAACCTATAAGAGTTCCAAAACCCTAAAAACAGAAATGACACAAAAAACGAAACTAAAATGGTTCACAAAATGTGCGGTAAACTTTGAAAACGTGCAGTGGAAAATTTATTATTAAATCAATGCTTTATAAACAGGTCGTCAGGACTTTGACAGCGTACCGACATGAATTTGACGTTTCGAGAGCTTCTTTCTTTCGAGAACAGACGTAATAGGGGTGCAAGGGGGTAGCGGGGTACATTATGTCATTTTGTCAACTAATAGTATATCACCTACGACGAATGTTGCCTATTTGGTAATTATAGTACGCGACATGGTGGGAGTGCGGGCGACTCATACATGTCAATAAAATTGTCAGTATGAAATGGACCGCACTCCCACCTGTCGCGAAATATACCATTATGTATGAATTTATGATGATGACAAGAATTGAGTTTATGTTATGTGCCATTTCAACCTTAGGTATCGGTAACTATCGATACAATATAATTATGAGAAGCTAAATTATACCTTTAAACTTATTCATTATTATCAGCAACATTGTTATGTTTAATAATTGTCAAGTAATTGAATTTATTGTCATTATTGGCTTGTTGTTGGTTTGTACTTGGTTTCAAATGTTGCCATGGCGCCACCAAAATTGAAAATATAGACAGAAGTTCACCAACAAGCGTTCTTTATTTAGTATAATAACGTCGTAATTAATACTATACTACTGACATACTCATTTATTAATAAAAAAAATTTACGATAATAATAAAAGATGATTTACTTAAAACTTCTACACTTTTAATAACACTCCTAATAATTTTTTTCTATTATTTCAGTCCCATAAAAAAAAGTATCTAAAAGTATAAGTATCGATACTTTCGAGGTACTCATAGAGTAGTATCGAAAATTATTTGAGAACTACTTAAATGAGTAGCTATCGATACCTTGTGGGTATCGGAACGGGTTGGGGAATATTCGTTCTCAAGGATTCGTCCTCTTTTCTATTTTTGGTAAAATTCGTCCCTCTTGACAAGCAGAGTAAATTAAATTCATCCCTCAACTCATAGCATATATAACTGTTAGGTACTTATAAATGGTATTTCTTTTCCATAGTACAATGAGAGTAAAAATTTAAATTAGAACAAAATAAAAGTAAATTTGAAATCAACATTATGTTTATTAAAATTCAACGATTTATTTTACTTCAACTAAAGTATACTTAAAAATATTTTTTAATAAATAAATAATATTTATGCTTTTTTAAAAGCTTTTATTTTGTATTTTGTATAAAGAGATAAATCATAAATAGGAAAAAAAGGAAATTAGCTCAAGATATATTTCGGGCCCTACTGGGCCCGGCTTCCATTGAAAAGCAGGGCCCGAAATATATCTTGAGCTAATTTCCTTTTTTTCCTATTTATTATTTTTCTCTTTATACAAAATACTTAAAAATACTTACACATATATTATAAAAATAAACAATATTCATTGCACAAATAAAAAAAAGACAATGTTCCAACTACAAAGTCTAAACTAAAAATAGTGCATGAAAATTCTTACAATTTATAATCAACAAAATATTTTCAAACCAAAGAGTAGTAAAATTATTTTTTTGCGTAGTGAGTATATTATTTTTAACTTTTGTCACTGATAGTACTCTTATATAAAATAAATGGAAACCTAGGCATAAACTCCATTGTCAAGACAAAGGGGACGAATCGACACCCAAAAAGAGCGTCCTATTGAGTATATTTTTTGAAAAAGGACGAAAAATAAATACACCAAAAATAAATACGAATTTAAAGAGGACGAATGTACCCCGCCCGACCCATCGAAACATTCCCAGATAGAATATACAAACAAACTAACGCCATCTTATCAATCTTCTACTATTTAACTTTTTATTGTTTGGCATCTATATTGTCTATGGTAAAATTAGAATGGGTACGGAATTTTTGACGTATTAAAATAATATTACTAATATTTTAAGTAACTTGTAATTATAATAAAAATGTGTTACTTTTCGAAATATATATTATTTTTGCCTTCTTTGGGGCCGGCATCAGTCGAATACTTAAAAAAAAGTTTTTAAAATGTTAAAAGAAACTAAAAGCTTTAAATAGCTAAATATACCTATTTATTTCAAATATTATTTTCAAATATAATATTATTAAATATAGTAAATAATATATTTGTGTATTAAAATAATACTATTATGATACTCGTATCTATGATGCCTGCCCAGCGTTGTCAGTATGTGCATTTATTCCAGGAGAACCGCCAAGAGAGGCGAAATCTTGGAAGGACCTATGTCCAGCAGTGAACGAACCGGGCTGATAGATGGATGATAATAAAAAGTCAATAATACGGCATAAAAATTAAAATTTACATTTGTAGCGTCATCGAGATAAAATTGGCTTTTGTTTGGTCAGCCATTTTATGATGGTAGTTTGGCAGATATCCAAATTGAACCATATTCAGTCAACTAACTATACAAAATAAAAATAAAGTTTCATTACGCTATTAAGGAAGCCCTTTGCCTATATGTAATTCTTTTCTTTGCAGTTCCACTCTCATTTTTGTTGTTTGAATATTTTTTGTTCGCGGTTGAGTCAGTCTAGAGTTAAAAGAATAACAATAGGCTTGTACACAGGGTAAACAAAATATTATTCTATTTAATCCGTCATATAGATTATCAAAAAACATTGGACACGTATTTTTTCTTTTGTGAATCAAACAAAAAATGACAGAGATAAAGCACGTCAAAGTTTGGGAGTGGGGGAAAATGAAGTCACTTCTAAATAAAATTGTACCTAGATGTGACGTCACGCGAAACTTCAGCGGGCTATATCTTCATCATTATTTGTTTAATTGAAAAAATAAAAAATACGTGTGCAATATTTTCTGATAATCTAACTGACGGACTAATACATTTTTTTTAGTCATCATGCCAATTATTACAGAAAACTGATCCTAAGAGAACTAGGTATTCTTTTTATCGTAAACTTGGTAACATCTTTCCTTGTGTCGATGGGAATGTTGTAGTGGATATTCATAAATGCCATTCCATCTGTCTAGTGATAGATATCTTGTTTCGCAGATACAGACGATGTTATGTTAGCCTCCTTAAGGTCTAAAATATCAATGTTATTTCTTTATTCTTTATTTGAGGGTCGGAGTTTTTAACTCAACACCCTTGATGTTGTTTTAATGAAACAGAGAGAACTCATTATCTTGGCTCGAGTATAATTTACTCGCTATCTAGATGTACATTGTAATATGAATGTACTTATGTAATTCAGAGGTCAAAAACAAGGCTTACCCGGGGATATCATATCACACAAGAAGAGTTAATTACATAAAACATGTAGGTACAAGTGTCGCAAAGGCTTATGAGCGCTGGCCTTGACTGCGCTAGTAATTTTTTCTCTATCGCACTTAGTAATTTTGTGCGCGAGTGAACACATGCGCTAGTCCCCCACACTTTCGCCGAGCGTTCATAACTCGTTACGCGACGTGTATAAGCAGGGATAGGATATTCGGATCGACATATACCTAAAGTTGAAAAAAGACCAGAAAAAGTTTGCAACTATGGAGTCGGCTTCTTAAAATATTATTTACTAACTTTTTCCCGCGGCTCCGCCTGCGTGTTATTTGATTTAACGACATGCTTTTTTTCGGTATAAAAAGAATTATGTTAATTTAGGGTATAAGCTATAATATCTACTCTTAATTTGATCCAAATCCGTTTAGCCGTTTCAACGTGAAAGAGTAACAGACATACACACACACACAAAAATTCGCATTTATAATATCAGTGTGATTTATTACGATTTAAGCAATTCCGTGATTACGGAAATTACGGAATTGCTTAAAATGTAACGATGATGTACCTAATACTTAATAGATGTTACCGTAAATGTGTGTATATTTTTCAGGCATTGTATACAATTCCTAGGAAATTTTTAAAATGACTTTATGAATATATCGATCCGAATATCTTATCCGTCATTATAATAATAGTCTCTTTAGTTTACATCGTACGCTTTGATCAGGTTCCGTTAATGTCTATCTGTCTGCATCATTAACTCATTAGTCATTACCCGATATTGGCTTGGCGTATTGAGTTTGAGGGTTCCTTACCCCTGGTGCACGATAATCTTACTGAGCGATTTGGAACTTCAGTATGTTGTTTTTCAGAAAGTCTACATTAGAACGCTCGCTTCGTGCGCTGCCGGCACGCAAAATCAGTGAATTTTCGTGTTTTTTTCTGGATTTTACGAAAAAGTATTTGATTTAGGAGTTTTTTCACCTGACATCCGAAAATAAACTATGTTATCTTATTTTAGCAGCAATTTCAGACATAAAACTCAAGCCACTTAGACATAAAACGAATTATATAAGCGAAGCGAGGTTGTTCTGTCATTCCGGAGACAGGTTTTTTCGAAATGTATGTTTTATTTACTTACCATTCGCTGAATGGTGAAGGAAAATACTGTGAGGTACATAAACCGTCTTAGGACTCAAAATTGCTGACGAGAAGAGTAGGCAATACATCGGGGATATACATTGGGACAATAGTTTTTAAGTTTATTTTTTTATATATGACAAAAATAAACAAAATATTGAGTTACATCTTGGATTTTTTTGATTGTTTTACAAAGAATTTTAATCTTCGTTGTTTTGCTTTACATATGTGTGCCCGTCTTGTTCATACGTTTGTGTTCTAATCAAAGAATGCCTTGGTCAATTAAGAGGCTTGATAAGCTAAATTAGCTGCTCGATGTATGTCGGGACAAATACCTATATTAACGGCATTGAAATAACGTTCATATTAGCGTGCATTGCAAAGTGGCTGTTACGACGATCACTGCGTAGCCGGATAGCGCCAACTAGAGAAAAAAATACTTTTACATTATAATGAATAAGATATTTATTCGTTTTAACATTATTTTGTTATATTTTTGTATTGCTCGTGTATTGCTTTTATCATATTTCACTATCTGAACTTAATATTTCGGACATTTGATATATGAGTACTTGCGTTTCACTACATCCAATAAAATCACAAACAGAGGTCTAAACTATGATATAAATACCATTTCATTCAAGTTATAGGTATATAAGTTTTAGACAGTAAAACTTACATCATAATAAACGCCGCGTCGCGTCGTAAGAAATGTGATATAAAACGGCCGTCATATTAAAAGTCCATCCTCTTAATTCCAAAATAATAAATAAAAACCTCGAAATTGGCCGGCTTCCACTGAGCTGGATAGAAAAGTGCTAAATGAAAGCGTTGAAGCAGGACAGATTTCTCTGGATAACCGCGCCTTATGCCAAAAGGTGTGTAGATGGAAAGGTAATCGGGACTCCAGGAAAAACGACAAAACCTAAAAAGATAAAATGTAATTAATGTCGTAATTTTTTCACGTTTCAGGGGCCTTGGGTGACCCCTCTAGTTTCAATATATACTAATAATAAAGTACTCGTAGTAAAAAATTGTATGCCTACATAAAATATTTTTTCAAAATTTCAAATTTTATCAATTATTTGTACTCTACTGACGCCAAAACAACCATTTTTAGAATTTTTGTCCGCCTGTCTGTATGTTTTTTTCGTTTTTACTTAAGAGCTGTACTCTTGTCGGTGAAGTCTTCTTCATTCACTTCTGCACTCAGGCTTCTCTTTGACTTCTTGATACGACACGAAATTTACTTTTTCTTTCACTTGATCCATGAATGCTCTCCTGGGCCTTCCTCTCTTTCTTTTTCCCTCCACTTTTCCTCCAATGATGTTTTTGATATAATTTTCGTGTCGTTTGAGATGTCCTAACATCTTTCCCCTTCTATTCTATTAACTATAGTCTTCATCAAATTTCGCTTTTCATTTACAATAATTACAATTTTCATTGCTTTTCTTTTCCATCCAACTAATTCTTTCCAGTCTTTACCAACACCACATTTCAAAAGCATCCAAACTTTCTCTGTCACGTTTTGCCATGGTCCACGTTTTACATCTTTATATACTTTTATAAGACGTTTCCGGATATTCCGCGATATGTGGGCTTTCAAAAGGTACTTTTTGTTGTTATGAGCTTTCTTTGCCATTGCTATTCTAGCGACTATGTCTGGTTTACGAGTCATTTGTTATCAGGCTTCCAAAGTATCAAAACTATTTCATTTGTTCTATAAGTTTTGAATTTAATTTAATGAATTGGGTTATGTTTTATTGTTGATTTTGATGTTACTAAAGTTTTAGTTTTACTTATATTATTATTTGAACCAATTTCTTGAAATACTAAATCTATAGCTACTACTAATTCTTCTAGCCGATATTGACTTTCCGCAAGGGCTGCAATGTCATCTGCAAAACGAATGAACTTAATTTTTGTTCCATTAAGCTTGACCCCCCCTTTTCCTAACTCTATTAGTTTTCTGACCGCACACTCTATAAAGATGTTAAATATAAGAGGTGAAAGTAAGGTAGTAAGTAAAACCTTTGTCTTACTCTCTTCTCCTATTTCTACTATTGTTTCTTGGTTTTCGCATAATTCAAATATAATTCTTCTGTCTCTATAATCTAATTGCTTGTTTCAAAATAGTCATCATGTGTTTCCAATTAACTTTGTCAAATGCTTTTTCTAAATCTGTAAAGGCAATATGCGTGTCGAAATTCAATTCCCATCCTTCTATCGATTGCAAGTCCCAAGGCTAGTATGTCTATATTTATGTATGTTTATGAGGACCACTCAACGGATTTGTATGTGTTTTATTTTAAATTATCATCGTAGTGATCCTGCATCTCTAATATGGTAGACCATATCAAGCTCTGACAGCTCGATATACCACTGCTTGTCCCTCTTTAGGTAGATCAACAGAGTGAGAGAGAGCACTTCATCGAGCGTTATCGAGCTCGATATGGTCCCCCATGTTAGATGTGCTAATCAAAATATCGGTTATAAGGAGTGTTCATAACCACCCCCAAGCTAAAAACGGGGCAAAGATTAGAATAATGAATAAACGCGGGGAAGTAAAAAATATTTTCGTTTGGTCGCGTAATGGAACTGTGTTTACACCATAATTCGGTTTTTCAAACAAAACATCATACGACGACATATAGACGGATAAAGAAATAAATAAATAAAAGAAAAACACAAAAAGAAAAAAAAAGTTTTTTTTTTATTCTTGTTGCGGGACCTTAAAACACAATTAGCCTTACAAAGCTCTCACTTGTTTCACTCGAAATTTTAATCTCTAGAGAAATAGAGAGATATACATACGTTACACATTCCGTAACGAGGCCGTTTTAATTCGAGACTCACTCTGAAAATTAAACATAAGTTTGGCGAATGGGTAGCCGCCCTTATTCATGTTTGTACCATTTCGTAGCAGTACGGAATTACCACAAAATTACTCCGTTAATAAATGAAAATCCGGGTTAGCCTTTAATTTTGCTCACAACCGCACCAAACACGTACAAGTAATGAATAATTCAAAACAAGGTACGTACACTGGGTGAGGCATGAAAAATATACGTTTCGCACTCGAAAGAATTGGGCCTGCGAGAGGGCAATCAGTCGCCGTTGGAAAAATCGCGGTAAATATTGAAGAAAATGACTTTTATAGGGTTCTGTACCCGAAGGGTGTCAAACGGGACCCCATTTTACTAAGCCTACGGTGACTGTCTGTATTATATCCGTCTGTCACATTGGTCTACAGCTTTAGCCGTAAGAGGTGGGCAGTTGTAATTTTCACAGAATACCTAATTCTTAATTCTTTATTATACACAGAAAAAATATATACAATGTTGGTCTTAAATATAATACTTGTTACTATGGCCTCTATCACGGTAAATCCCTGTGCATATGAAATACGCGAGTAGATTTCTCTGGGGCTGGCGAAGGGTGAACATTTTAAAAAGGGAAGCCTTACAAAAAATCGCCTTACCCAGAAAAGCAACCAAGGAAAACTAAATTTTTTGTACTTTGCAACTCCCTGTCAGCCATGTGTATTTTGTTGTGTTGAGATTTATGGAAATGTTTGACAAAGCGAAGATCATAGAATGGGGAAGTTGCTCAGTGTGATTAGTAGATTATGTAGTTTACTTTTACGCTTAGATAACTTAAGTAAAGCCAACAATTGTAAAGAATGTAAACACTCTTTCAGAGGTCCAAAACATTTTTATTTTAATAAATTATATACAAATTATGAACTCCTTATTCTAACCGTTGTCGTCTGGTTGTCCGAGATATCGTGATATGGGTGACAGTTCGTAATTTTCCGTTCCACCTATACTACTTACACCATACTACATACACCCAGGCACAAAAGAAAATAATAGGTTTTAGTAATAATGTAAATAATTATTGCAAAAATACAATAAATAATGCCTCTATAAATCGAAACAAAAATCTCAGTGTATTCGTTAAATTTAAGTAAGAAAATATTCAGTAAATAATTATGTCTTTTTGCTACTTGATGCGTGGATTGGAACGCTAACCCATAGGTACTGACACTACATAATCGAAAATATATCGATGAATCGGTGCGGCCATCTTATATGATCGCGTCAGTATGAGTGCATCTTGTATGCGGTTTGTGTTTTCGTTGCGGTTGCTTTACGTGCTATTTGTTTTGACGTTTGTTACAGTTTTTGTTGATTTTTTGTTTTGTTACTGGTGAAATTCCGAGAAAAAAAAACTTTGAACTCTCAACCTCTGGAGTTATTGGTAATTTATAATTAATATATTTATATTAATTTAACGATCGATACGATACGATCGAACGGACAAAATCATTTGGCCAATGTTGAGCCTAGTTCTTGCACTAGCAGTTTACTAGGATAATTATAAGTAAAACGTCCAGATACAGCTTGATCTTATATTGATCTGTTCAACAAGTACAGTAGTCATGTCGCAAGGTCGCAGACGCAAAAAAGAGCGCGTCCACCGCGCCGGTGGTTTTATCCACCCTGTCGCCCCCCTCCGTGCTCCCCGCTCCCCCCTCGGTCGTCCAGCAGCCGCCACGATGAATATTGAACATGCTCCCGGGCCGTCACTGGTTCTCAGGAAATGGTAGGGGACAAATGTTGTTGAAGGCTCGTCGTATCATGCCTCCCCTGGTCTTGATATCCGCTACCCGGATTATCCCATCCCTTCCTGGATATACTTGGGTAATTCTGCCGAGCAACCACATCAGTGGAGGTAATCTGTTGTCCTTGACGAGTACTAGGGTGTTTGGCTTGAGCTGACCTTGATTCGCGAACCATTTTGTTTTCTGTTGAAGTAGAGAAATATATTCTAAATAAAATCGTTTCCAAAAATGTTGCTTCAGGAACTCTATTCTCTGAAATCGTCGTAGTCTGCAGATGTTGGCTTCAGGGTCCACCTGCGGATGAGGCAAATACGTTAATGGCCGTCCGATTAGGAAATGGGCAGGTGTCAAAGGGTAAAGGTCATCTGGACTATCTGACAAAGGTGTAAGAGGACGGGAATTGAGGATTCCTTCTATTTGAATTAGACAAGTATTCATTTCTTCGTAAGTTAAATTAGCAAGGCTAAGGGTTCGTTTCAAATGATGTTTTACGGATTTGACCGCCGATTCACTAAGTGAATTAAAATGTGGGGAATAAACTGGGGAAAATCTAAACTGGATGCCTAGATCCTGAAAATCTATAGTGTTTTGTGATGACTGTACCCATCGGGCAATTTCATTGCAACCGTCAACAAAGGATGTTCCATTGTCACAATGGATAGTCCTGCTCTTTCCACGACGAGCAGTAAAGCGGTTTAAGGCTGCAATAAAACATTCTTTAGTTAAATCTGTAACGAGTTCTAAATGAATCGCCTTTGTTGCCATACATACAAAGACGCATATATAGGATTTGATTAAAGATGCTCCTCTACCTTTGCGGTTGACTATCATGACAGGTCCTGCGTAGTCGAGAGCTGATTCTAAAAATGGGAATTCCAGGTTTAATCTAGATTCTGGGAGATCTCCCATAATGGGCTGTACCGTTCTCGCCGCAAATCTACAGCATTTTAGACATTCATGAAGTATCCTTTTTGCTAAATTCTTCCCTCCTATAACCCAATAGTTAAGCCTGATGTAACTAAGTAACAATTGAGGGCCCGCATGTAAAAGGTTAAGATGGATCATATGGACTAACCTCTTAGTTAAATCATGTTTACCACATAGGATGACTGGATGCTTCATGTCATATCCGTAATGAGAGTGTTTAAGTCTTCCACCTACTCGCATAAGTTTATCTGAGTCGATGAAAGGAGATAGCGGTAGCAATCTACTTTTCCGAGGAAGAGGCTGCCCCGACGTTAATAACTTGTATTCGTCAGGAAACATCCTCATTTGACAAATTTTTAAAACAAAAATTTTGCTTTATTTAATTCTGAACTTAATAAAGTTTTTCCTTTTGTCTTATTAAGTTTGTTTCTACAATTGTTGTAGAATCTGAAAATAAGTGCTACAATTCTGAATAATTGAGATGGGTTTGAAATTTTTTCTATAAGCTCATAACCTTCATCATACGAGGTTTCTGTGCCACTAACAAGACATGTTTCAGTTAGAGGGATAAGCTGCACACTATTATTCGGAGCAACTGGCCATTGCGATTCATCCTGACATAAAAATGAAGGCCCTAACAACCACAATGTACAGTTCCTGATTTGTTCAGCGCTCATGCCTCTGGATACCAAATCAGCAGGGTTGCTCTTTGACGGTACATACCTCCAACTGCAATCCATTGTAGTATTCTGTATTTCTGTGACTCTATTTTTTATAAAAAGTGGCAAGTTATTTGGTTGGGAAGCGATCCAACCCAAAACAACAGTGGAGTCACACCAAAAAAAACAATTATTGAATTTAAGCGTTAATGAATCAACAACCTTGGTAAACAACCTTGTTCCCGCCACACCAGCACAGAGTTCTAACCTTGGAATCGTAGTATGTTTTATTGGTGCAATCTTATTTTTAGACGCTAAGAGGCGAACAAGGACTGAACCATCATTACTAACGGAACGAAGGTATACACACGTTCCAAATGCACTTTCTGAACTGTCTGTAAATACGTGTAGTTCAATCGTACAAGGTGAATCTAACACCACCGGTCTAGGAATACAAACTTGATTTAGATATGGTAGTGTTTTCTGAAAGGCTGACCAAAGTTTCTGTAAATCCTTGGGAATTTGTTCATCCCATGAATATTTTCCTATCCACAACTTTTGCAAAATGATTTTTGCTTGAACAATGCAGGGACCTACAAGACCTAAAGGGTCGAAAACCTGTGCAATTGTGGACAGGACATTACGTTTGCTAGCTATAGGATCGCCGAACTCATTTATTGTAAATAAAAGATTGTCCTTACTACAATCCCATTTTAAGCCTAATGTTTTACTAGGCTCCCGAGAGCTAAGATTCAACACATTTGAAGTTGTGTTGTCACTTGTTATTGAATTAAGAACAAATTCTGAATTTGACCGCCACTTCCTCATGTGAAGTTGCGCTGACGTTAATGTTTCAATAACCTGTTTACATAAGTCTATGGTTTCTGATTCTGTGTCTCCCCCCGATATATAATCATCTATGTAGAAATCATGAGCGATTGACCTAGCTACTTTAGGATTTGAACATTCTTGTGATAATTGTAGAAGGCACCGAGTTGCCTAAAACGGAGCTGACGTGGTACCATATGTCACCGTATTCAAAGTATAAGACCTAAGTGGCTCACTGGGGTCAAACCTCCACAAAATTTGTTGAAGTGGGCGTTGGGTTGGGCATACTAATATCTGTCGATAAAATTTTTCTATGTCACCCGAAATTACCACCTTATGTTGTCGAAAACGCAATAAAATGGACAACAGATCGTCCTGAACTACTGCTCCTGTCATTTGTATGCAATTGTAGGACCTATTCGAAGATGTTTTTTGCGATCCATTGAAAACAACCCTAAGATTGGTTGTGCTACTGGCTTCGTTGGTAACCCCATGATGAGGTAACCAACACTGCTTCATTGTCTTGTCAACACTGTGAACTTCAGACATGTGACCTAAGCTGATGTATTCTTTGATGAACGCATGGTATTTCTGTTTAAGTTCGGCATCTCTCTCAAGTTTTCTTTCTAACGAAAGAAATTGGAGTTTTGCTATATGATATGACTCACCCAACATGTCTGGGGATTCTTTGAATAGAACCTCAACTATGAAACGACCATCTTCAGCTCGCCTTGTTTTTGAAACAAAGGATTGTTCACATATGCGCTCTTCATCAGAATGGTCATGAATACTTGGTATGCTATCTAACTCCCAAAAACGTGAGACACTAGTATTTAGCTGTTGGTCCAAAGTGAAATGACAGATAGATTTGTTAGATGGTTGATTTGACTGAGATATGCCCCCAGATATAAGCCATCCTAACTTAGTCTCATAAAGCCTAGGTTGATTTTTACCTAAATTAATCTGATTTGACCCAATGATCTTCCAAAAGATTTCTGCCCCGACTAAGATATCTACAGTTCCCGGGACATTGAAAGTTGGATCTGCTAACTGAATTCTTACAGGTAATTGCACATTTTGAATATTAATGAATGAAGCTGGTAATGCTTTCGTTATTTCTGGTAAAATGAAACAGTCCAAGTTCACCACATAGTCAGAATAAGAAGACATGAGAGTAATGTTACAACTCTGTGTGCTGCTGGAAACTTGATTGTTAATACCTGTTACAGTTGTATGAGCATCCTGAAAAGGCAGCTTCAATTTTGAGCAGAGGCCATAAGTTGCAAAGTTAGCGGTACTGGCATTATCCAACAAGATTCGCGCAGTATGCAGCTCACCCTTACTATCACGCACTCGCACCATAGCTGTGGAAAGTAAGACGTGACAGTTATTCAATGTTGGTTGGTTTGATGCACCATCGGCTGCCAAGGCAACATTGTTTGTACCCTGTTGCACTTCCTCCTTAGAAGATTCTTGATGCAATAATGTATTGTGCTTTGACGGGCAATATTTACAATGCGATAGTTTGCATCTCCGTTCAAAATGTCTTGGACGAAGACAGTTAAGACAAACTTTACTCGCTTTAGCTTTCTGAATTCTAGAATTGATATCTAGGCTTCTAAATAACTGACAGCTAAAAAGAAAATGTTCTGCCCTGCACATAGGACAAAAGATCTTGTTGAGGGGGGGGGAACATTTCATGTCTGCTTGCCCCGATGGCCCTTCAACTAGAAAAGTTTTACTAAACTTATTTTGCGAATTATTTTGATAGGCTTTATTCTGTTTACTATTTGACTGCTCAATCTTTTCTAACACTTTAGCTCTAGTAGTAAGGAATGAAAAAAAATCATCTAAAGTTATGTTACTAGAGCTCGAGTTTCTATGTTCTTCCCACTTACTGCTTGTAATTGCATCTCACTTATTTGACATGATATAAATAATAAGAGTGTCCCAATGTTGAGTAGGTTCATTTAAAGTTGAAAGCGCTCTTAAGTTTTTCCTAGCTGTGCCGACTAGCAACCGGACAGCTTTACTCGACTCCTTTTGTATGTTTTCCATACTAAACAAAGCATGAACATGATTGTTTACAAGCAATTGTTCATTATTGTATTGCTCAATAAGTGTTTTCCAGGCTAAGCCATAGTTTTCACTCTTGAAGTCTAGGCCCTTTATAACTAAAGCAGCTTCTCCTTTTAAGGAGCTACGCAAATAGTGAAATTTATCGATGGCATTGATGTTTTGTTTATTATGCACTAATGACATGAAGGTATCCCTAAATTCTAACCAATCCTGATAGTCACCCGCATACGACGGAATATTAATCTTTGGTAAGCCTGAATTACAATTATGAATACTCCCACCTGCTCTACACGTCTGCTGGGAAGATGAACTCGCTTCAGATCTAACCTCCAAATCCGCAAGACCCTGGCGGGCGCGATCTCTCAAGAGCAGTTCTCGTGCCCCGGCAACGGCCTCGTAGAACTTGGACTCAAAGTGCTCTCGTTCCTTGTACTGCTCATTGGGATAGGCAGAGAGGATCTCCAACTCCGTCTGTAATGTGTCAAATTCACCATATAAGGCTTCCATTTTGCTAAGGCGCGATTCGAGGTCCAATGTTTGCGCGACGGACACGTCATCACTGGTCAACAGAGGGTTTAAAAAATTTGTGAAATTCGTGAGCTTAGCTTTCAAAGTCCCTCGCTTTTTAATGATAAGAAGTGTTTTCTTCTCGGACGTCATTGTAATTGCAATAACCTTATACAAAAAAGCCCCGGACTCAAGGATGCAATTCCTACCCGATATTTCTTATTTTTCCTTTTGTGTTTGTTAAAAATAACTGCACTTACATCGCTGGGGAAGTAAAATACACTTAAATGTACAAAATAACTGACGATTTTAGCAAATTATGGAGAATAAGTACGAATAATTGACCAAGAAAATGACTCAACTACCTGTCAGTTTCAAATTGATAAAAAAAAATAAAAACGGTTGTGTTCTATCTACCCTGTGTAAGCGTTCGTGTTACTAATGATTCTGCTACGATGCAGTTTTAAAATGAATCTGATTGAAATGGAAAAAATATGAAATTACCTCCAATAAAGGAAATAAGAAAAAAGAAAAAAATATGGATGACTGGAATGGACAAATGATAGATTAAATGGGAATGCAAAGCGGTAGGCGGTAGATAAAGGAAATCGGAACGGACTCACAATACGTAAAATGCCCTCGCAGCGTTGAATCCTCCCGTGTAGAAATACGACGCCTTTCCCTGCTCCCTGCTGTAACTGGCTGCTGGTTCTGGATGGATGTTTTCACCGATGACCCTGGTTTTCTACCGGCGATCTTCACGTGTCCGATGTTGCCGCATCTCGATGTACGTAACGTGACGTAAACAGGACCGTGATGAGTTTCGTCGGGATGATCTTCCGGTAGCCGATGCCTTGGGATGAAGCCTCGATGAAAATCTCACGCGGTTGCACGCGGTTGCACGCGGTGGGCCGCCTTTGTTCGCCCGGCGTCTGCCTGCACCACGAGTCCAAAAGCCGCGTTTCTTTCTCGAAGGACCACTTGTTGAGCCTAGTTCTTGCACTAGCAGTTTACTAGGATAATTATAAGTAAAACGTCCAGATACAGCTTGATCTTATATTGATCTGTTCAACAAGTACAGTAGTCATGTCGCAAGGTCGCAGACGCAAAAAAGAGCGCGTCCACCGCGCCGGTGGTTTTATCCACCCTGTCGCCCCCCTCCGTGCTCCCCGCTCCCCCCTCGGTCGTCCAGCAGCCGCCACGATGAATATTGAACAGCCAATAGCAGAAGACTTACATATATTTTGTACGATGCGACTCTTACAGATTTTCTTCAATACCTATACATAAAATAAATATTATATGGAGGCCAATGGGTGTTCTTGATGTCGAAGTAATTATAGCTTGAATGATCAAAGTAGCCTGACAAATTGAGGTATCAGAAAATTTAATCGGTCGAATGGTATTATAGACGGTTGAACGGACAAAGTCATTTGGCCAATAGAAGAAGACTTACACACATGAATAAATTATACACAAATTCTTGTACTTTTATTCCACATATATTTATTTTTATTCTAACTTAGGCTACCGGTTTCGTATTACACATCATCGGGCCAACAAATTATTAATTATTTAACATGGCAGAAAGATTAAATAATTAATAATTTGTTGGCCCGATGATGTGTAATACGAAACCGGTAGCCTAAGTTAGAATAAAAATAAATATATGTGGAATAAAAGTACAAGAATTTGTGTATAATTTATTCAAGATGATATTCCACCAAGAACCATCAATCGAATCCATCCAATACTTACACACATTTTGTACGATGCGACTCTTACAGACTTTCTTCAATACATAAAATAAATATTATTTGGAGGCCAATGGGTGTCCATGATGTCGAAGTCATTATAGCTTGAATGATCAAAGTGGCCTGACGAATTGAGGTATCAGAATATTTCCATTGCTCGAATGGTTTTATAGACGGTCTGACGGACAAAATCATTTCGCCAATAGCAGAAAACTTACATAATATTTTCCTTAAAAGTTTATTTTGTTCTGTTTTTGTTTTCAGAAGCGAGTCTGTGTAAATATAATATATAATAGGAATTATCGTTACCTAACGTTGCACTTTATAAATATAAATTTAAACTGAACGTTTTTAATGTCTTTTCATCACTAATGCTCTGAAAGTAAGTCGTATTAAACTTGAAATGCAAGAAAAAGTCACATGAAAATAAAATGGCGGCAACACAATTATCTTGTTGAAAACGTTGTGGCAAACATAAATTTCATAATTGATTAACGACATATTTCATCAGTTGCACGTCGAATTAACTTTTATATCCTGCAAAATAAATTATTTTATTATATTAGATAGACCCTTGATAATGGTGTAAAACCGAAACCGGTTGGGATAGATAAAATTACAGTGAAACAAGCACAGTTGTAGTTAATCATCATGTTATAGTTTTGTAAGTTTATTTTATTTCCTCGGATTTGTGATTAAAAGTAAAGTGTAACATACGGGTGTGAGTGATCAATTGCACTCTCGAACTATAAGCATCTTCGCTTGCTTCGCAGCCATCGTGCGCCTAAATATCTTGGATCCAATTAATAACTTACCTCCCTTGTATAACAATATACCATTTATTCTTACTATACACAACCCATTCGCCCGCATCTCCATCCGCTTTTATACAATCTCTGCACCGTTTTCAGCTTGAGCGCTATTTTCTAATAATAACGTAGTAATAAGTCGTGTCTATAATTACTTAAGTATTGTTTTTTTTTTTTTTTTATGGATTCTTAGTATTGTACTGAAGCCAAAACAACCCTTTTTAGATTTCTTTTCTGTCCGTCAGTCTGTATGTTATGATTATGAATTTTAACTCGGGATTTGGCTATAAGGCGTGTTCATAAAATAACGCCCAAGTCGAAAACGGGGCAAACATTGAATTAAGAGCCAAGGGCAAAGGTCTATATGTTGGCCAGGGTCACTACGATGATAATAAAGAAAACCGCATCCAAATCCGTTGAGTGGTTCTCGAGTTGAAACGGAACATACATACAACAAATTGAAAGACAAAAATATTCATAGTTTTGACCTCATAACCCATTTAATTTTAAATTTCGCAAACATATTCCGTGTATATAAGGTGACTTTTGTTTATACAGCCAAATTCATACTGGACACTCTGTAAGTAGGCAGGACCAAGGTTAGATAACTCTTCCTGTGAAATACGCAATATAAAAAGTTGGTTTCCTACACTAATTGAGTTGGTTGTTCTTGAACAAGTACAGAGCATAAACAATATTTTTTGTATTTCGCAAACACGGTCATTCAACCTTGGTCCTGACCACTTAGGGAGTCTCCTGTATGAATTTAATTATTTAAATGAAATACAGGCCTTTTTTCGACTTTTTTATTATTTTTATTAAATAATCAGGTACTTATTCTTAATTCAGTTCAGTAATAATGTCATGTTTCATGAAAATTTCGTGTATAATATAATAGTAATTATCCTATACTTTAGATATTTGTTTTTTGAGACATGCTTGTGATGAGTTTTTGTGGTGAAGCGATACGGGTATTAAGAATAGGGTAGGCCGATTACAAAAATAAAACTTAACCTTAGCTCTAAGGGCGGCAAAATATTGTCCACCTAGGGCGGAAAATTAGTAAATCCGCCACTGCTAGTACCTAATAAATTGAACGCTCACAAAGGTGATCGATTTCATTTCGAACAAAGTAACAATACGTCGCGTGAATTCACTCCGATACTCAAGTAAGGCGGAAAACAATTATATTCCCCAGTGTAAATAAAAATTAAATGTACTAGTAATTACGGGAACATAATTTTTTTCAGCTTTAATAATTAGAATTCACGCGATGTATTGTTATTTTGTTCGAAATTAAATCTTTCACCTTTGTGAGCGTTTAATTTATTAGGTACTAGCAGTGGCGGATTTACAAATTTTCCGCTCTAGGCAGACAACTTTTTGCCGCCTTTAGAGCAAAGGTTAAATTTTGTTTCAGTAAACAACCCAGCCTTGTCCTTATATCCGTGTCGTTTCATCACAAAAATTCATCACAAGAATGTCACAAAAAAACAATATCTAGTTTCTTCATACTTTCAGATATTTATGGTTTTGGTACAGCAAAAAAAACATTCAGTCCCTACATTTTTTTCCCCCAAAATCTGCCACCCTAAGCTGTAGCAATTTTGGCTGCATAAATAAAATAGTTTGATTTTGCAAAGAAGTCAGGTACTATAATGCCCTGTATTGGAACGCGCCTAGTTCACACTTATAAATCTGTAAGTGATTGGTTCCGCTTTCTACCCCACACCTCAGAAACATGGACCGTAAATTGTAAATAATTCAGGACTCTTTATTCACCGTCTACTCATCACTGACCTGTTTGGACCTTCGTACGTCTAGCTACGGACATCTGGTATTATTAAATTTATGAGATTAATCCACTAGGCTTTCAAGATAAAGTTGGCATCTAGAAATCGTTTATGAAAGAATTGTTGCTATCTACGTTGCGTGGTAGTTATATAAAGTGACTTTCGTTTATGTAGCCTAATTCATACTGGAAACTTAGTAAGTGATCAGGAGCAAGTAATTTTTTAACGTTATTTGTTTCAGAGACGGTATAGTTGTACGGAACCCTTTGTGCGCGAGTTTAATATTTTTTTTTAAGATCCCTTCAAAGAAATATGTGGAATTTCAAAAAACCCTAATAAACATAGAGCGGGTGTCATTTCCAAGTCAATCTCACTCTGCATGTGCGCTGCGCACATAGTACGAGTTTATGGTATGAACATATATTTTTGAGCAAAATTATGCTTAATTTCATGCGCCATTAAAATTATCTCAAGTAGAATGAGCCGTTCTGAAAGTTTCAGTTTCAGGATGAAATTATGTGGCTGGACAAAGTAATGTTTATTTTAGTTATTACGGTTTTATGTGCTGCTGGTTTTAACTATAATATTTTAAAGTATGAAAGGTTCCTTTTTAGTAGCTTCGTCTAAATTGTATTTTTAGGTAAGCTTTGAGGTTGTTCTACTTAATCGTTCATAGCATAACTCAACAACTAAACGAGAGAATGAAAAAATATATATTTATATTTGGAATGAAGTAAAATTTTCCAGAAATTAGACTTAAATTCTCAGACAACTCCATTTTGACTTCCTTCCATCTTAACTTTGCTGTCCATCTGTCTATAAGTCCATTAGGGTGATTCAAATTTTAACTTTTTTCCGTTTTACCACGGGCCACCCCCTCAATGTGTTCCATGTAGCTAAAAACAAATAAAGTATTTTCTTTTATATTTTTAAAAGAAATTTAGGGGTTGGTACCACAGTTTTAAAAATTTAAATCTCCATACTTCGAGCATTTTTTTTTAACAGATACTGAAAATGATAAAATACAGAAATTAAGCCTTACAAACGTAGATAATGAAACACTATTGCATTTTTAAACTTTCTGTACTTCCCGCTGTTTTTTTTGTCAAAATAGAGCTAAATTTTGGCAAACTGGGAGTTTACTCATGTTTTTTTAAACTTTTCAACGGTGATATACACATAATTTTTTGAAATGTGAAAGTTTTTAATCATCACCGTTTAAAAATATTAATTTCTGCATGATTTTTTTTTAATTAATAAAGTAATATTATTATACCTCCAAGGCAGCACAAGTAAAAGTAAAAAATATATATTTAATGGAATATGTTTAGGTTTACTGTGTTTTTTTTTAATTTCTGTAGCTATGTATTTTTATATTTTTTTAGGATAATTTAGTTATGTAAGTAAATTTATCAACGAAAAGTCTTACTGTACTAGTTCAACAGTATTTATTTCTCCTGTTAGAGATCCGTTTTTTCACAACTGATGTAAACACATCATAAGCATGAATAACTTTGCCTGAAGATGTTTTTAACGAAACTGGTCGCTAACAGGAGAAATAAAAACTGTGGAACTAGTACAAGAAGGTAAGTTTTTTCGTTGCTATAATGCAGTTCCATCAAGAACAATCAATGAAATCTAATAATTAGTTAGTTTATTTAAGTTTTATTTAGTGATAGTTGTGATTTTATCTGTTGTTTTTGGAATTTGTTTAATATTATACATATAACTTAATTTGACTGTTGTTTCATACAGTGCCTTTATAACGTATAACACACAGATACACCCTCTCTTTCACACAATATACCTACTAAATTCACACTCATTAATAAATAATAAAACATACACACACATTTATTGAAATTTATCAACCGCAGATTATTATCTAAAGTTTATAAATAAACATTTATTTCTAAACTTTAGATAATAATTGAATAACAATCGCATCTCTCCTTTTTCGACTATAATTTTAAGATTGAACTGCGTCGCTATGAGCAGAGACAACTAATACTTTTACGAGTATGATAGGCCTAACATAAGAATCAGCTGAAACGTTTTTCTATTAGCATCATGATAAAAATTGTTATTTTAGGTTATGTCACCAGGTGGTAGAGCTGATGCCGGGCTCGACTGTGGAGGTACCACCATTTTACTCGCAAATCCTCCCGAAATTATTCGGGGGAGAGTAAGAGAACAGCTCTCAGGCAAAACCAGACGGCGCACCATTGCCTGGGACTGATGGATGGCGGTATATCCATCCCCAATTGCCGGGCCTTATATAAAACAGACTGGTGATGGGCAGCGGCGTCACTGGTGCAAGGGCTTCGGCACCGCGCTCACCAACCCGCCTGCCCAGCGTGTGTGAGTATGGGCATTTCTTCCAGGAGGACCGCCAAGAGTGGTGAAATCCTGGAAAGGCCTATGTCCAGCAGTGGACGAAACAGGCTGATGGATGGATGGATAGGTTATGTTCCCTTTTTTGTTCAATAAGTATTTTTTTATTTTATCTTACAGTTCATTTATTATCATTTTCAAATTAAATTTCACTATCCGATATCTGATTTACTAATGATAGTAAAACAATTTATTAGCTGAGGAAAAGTATTTATTACAATATTTCATGACCATCCCACAGAAAACTTAGGCGAAGAATAAAATCTTTCAGAAGTCTTTTAACCTAATTAGAACTTCAAACAAAGATCTATAAGTTTGTCTTTGATGTCCGTCAAAGAATCTTTCTTTGAAATACAAAACAAAGTCGAAAACAATCCGAAATTTCACCAGAGACAAACAAATCGCAAATCCAATAAATTATTTATCAGCTCAGAAAACCATTCGCTTCTACTATCCTTTATAAATAGACTACTAACAAAGAATAAAATCACCTTTATTCCCACTTTCAAAGAGTTATCCTGTGTGCTTCTAAAAAGGTCTATATTGTATGAATATCGCGATTCACGATACCTTCCCAAATATCCGAACTCAATAACCGAATGATCACCCACGCAAAACCTTTAATATCGGATTAAGTGCAAGTGTGAACCCTACTGCTAATAACTTAAGGTTTAATAAAAGGGTGAGGACTCTTTGGAGGTTAATATCGAAAGGTGAGAAGATGTTATTGGTCAATTCAGAACAGTAATTAGGGAGTATTGAATTCGGGATTCCAGTGTTCTTATTACTTCGTGTGGGTTAATAAATAGTTATTTGTAAGGGTGGATTAGTGAGAGTATTTAAGTAATAGGTATAGTTCAATATTTAGATTGGATTTGTCTTGGGAGGTATAAGCATTTATTTAATAAATAGTTATAATAATATAAGCGCGGTATACATAGGATTCCTGCAAGATAACACGGAATATTTAAGTGTTTACATCAGGATCATAATCTAAAGTTGGTGATTATATATCAGTCGCTCTACTATCACCATTGGCAAAGGCGTTGATGCTCGTGATTGTTGGCACTTGGTGGAACTTTTGAAACATTTTTTGTTTGATAAACACTTGTACTTGTCCACTTATTTATATTAATTTCCCTTACCGGTTTCGCTGTTAAAGCATTATCAAAGGTTTGTTTGGTTGTTTACGTACAATATATGAATCGCTTGGCATGCGGGTAGGACAAACAAATTCTACAACAGAAACATTTGAGTATTTCAATTTCTTAATATAACGTTGTATAAAATACTCATAAGTTTCCATAGATACACTATCCTAAATATCCAACGTTGTGGCAAGGTTTGGCAATGGTATAATTAGTTATGGGGTTGTCATATAACAAAAATAAAGTTAACACGGTAGAAGAAAGAAAAATATAAATATCTTAAAAACAAAAATAAGGATTCAATATGCTAAAATGTCAGTGAATGTTGATTTTTTTTAAATAAAATAAATGTGTAATTGAGTGTCAAGTCAGATAAATGTCAAACGATTCAATCGTGTTTCATGTCAAATAAGAGCCAATGTCAAAATACAAAATGAGCTATTTAAAATATTGAAGCAGTGGTGAGTTATTAACGTCTAATTGTTTATTTAATATTTGGTTGACATTGGAATGGCATAATTTATTTATTTCGAGTGCTTCTAGGGCTGATAATTTTCTGCCTTTATCGCAAACATGAAGGGCTTTGAAATTTAATTTGGAGTCGAAAGTGTGGTTTTCACTGATAAGGTGTTCCGCGAAATTAGAATCAAATTATCAAAGGTTTGTTTGGTTGTTTACGTACAATATATGAATCGCTTGGCATGCGGGTAGGACAAACAAATTCTACAACAGAAACATTTGAGTATTTCAATTTCTTAATATAACGTTGTATAAAATACTCATAAGTTTCCATAGATACACTATCCTAAATATCCAACGTTGTGGCAAGGTTTGGCAATGGTAGAATTAGTTATGGGGTTGTCATATAACAAAAATAAAGTTAACACGGTAGAAGAAAGAAAAATATAAATATCTTAAAAACAAAAATAAGGATTCAATATGCTAAAATGTCAGTGAATGTTGATTTTTTTTAAATAAAATAAATGTGTAAATGAGTGTCAAGTCAGATAAATGTCAAACGATTCAATCGTGTTTCATGTCAAATAAGAGCCAATGTCAAAATACAAAGTGAGCTATTTAAAATATTGAAGCAGTGGTGAGTTATTAACGTCTAATTGTTTATTTAATATTTGGTTGACATTGGAATGGCATAATTTATTTATTTCGAGTGCTTCTAGGGCTGATAATTTTCTGCCTTTATCGCAAACATGAAGGGCTTTGAAATTTAATTTGGAGTCGAAAGTGTGGTTTTCACTGATAAGGTGTTCCGCGAAATTAGAATCAGTGCGGTTCAACCTCCAGCTCCTGACATGTTCGTCAACCCTTGTTTTGAAGGCCCTTCCAGTTTGTCCCACGTATTTCTTATCGCAATTGCTGCAGGAGAGTTCATAAACTCCATTCTTTTGTCCAATGTCTGTTCTACTTTTATTATTACATAGAAGTCTTCGCAAAGTTCTGTGCGTGTAAAATGCGGGTTTACGCTCTTTTATTAGACGGGAACACTTATATGATAGTCTACCAAAGAATGGAATTTTGGACCACTTTTTAGGTTCTTGACTATCGCAAGTGTTGCTACTGGTGTGCACATGATACAGTAATGAGCTTGCTATTTTTAATTTCTTTTTGTGCAGAATGGTATTCACAAGATTAGGATTATATCCGTTATTAAGTGCGATGGTTCTAAGAGTGTCTAATTCTTTATTAAAACTATCTTTACTAAGTGGGATAGATAAGAGTCTATTAACAATGGAATGGAAAAAAGCATGTTTGTGCGATAAAGGGTGGGCTGAGTCAGCGTGTATAATGTTGTCGCTGAAAGTGGGTTTGCGGTAGATCTTAAAATCATGTCGACGATTTTCAATATTAACTGTTATGTCAAGGAAATTTAATTCATTATGTCCAATCTCCATTGTAAATTTTATATTATTATTAATAGTGTTGATGAAGCTGAGGAATTCAGTCAAGTCATTCTCAGACCCAGCCCAAAGGCAAATCACGTCATCTACATATCTGTACCAGTAAACGATTAAGTCCTTGAAACGGTTTCGACTGAGAATTTGCTTTTGAATAGATGACATAAATATGTCGGCGCACAAAGGTGATAACGGACTTCCCATTGCCAAACCCTTAAGCTGTTTGAATATTTTGTTGCCGAATGTGAAATAGTTTTGATCTAAGCAAACGGATACTGTGTGTTCCAGATCGATAATTTGTTGGGGCTCTACCGTGGATTCTACCAAAAGTTCATTTATAGTACGTTTACATTCGTCAATAGGTACGCTTGGGAAAAGGTCCTGAACATCAAAGGACACGAGGAGAGCATGATCTGGAATTTCGTCATCTTTGATCTTATTTACTAAGTCGACACAATTCTTTATGGTATGCTTAGGTTCAAATTTAGTCAGTTCTTTAAATATATCATTACATTTTGCAGCGATTGGATGTGCAGGTGCGCCAACATGTGCAACTACTGGGCGGATAGGTGCTCCTGGCTTATGTAGTTTGTAGTAAGCGTGTAGTTTTGGTGTCTGAGGGTTCATTACTTTGAGTCTATAGTTATCTGTCTTAGTAAAAATACTGTTAGCCATTTTGAGGGTATTTTTAACTATTTCATTGTATTTCTTGGTGGGATCTTTCTTGAGTTCTATGAATGACGGTTCAGAGAGGAAATCATTTATTTTACCTTCATATTCTGCCTTTGTAGTAACGACCACAGTATTACCCTTATCAGCTTTAGTAACGATGAGATTATTATTCTGTAGCTTTTTTTTTATGCTTTTAATACTTTTTGATTCTTTGTAATTCTCAGAAAAATCTCTTCTTATGGTTTGGTTGCTGTATTCTTGTTTCAAAATATTACAGCCTATATGTTTAGCTAGTGAGTCTGTGGTTGCCACCTCTAAGTCTGCAGCTAAATTATCAAGATCATTCGGTGTTATAGGTAATTTTGGGGAATACTTCAAACCCTTTTCAAGTAGAGAAGTTTCATCCTGGTTGAATACGACGTTGGTATTGTTCTGCACTTTTGGGTAAAATTTTTGGCGTGGCAACACTGTATTGTATCCACGAAGGTGTTGTTGCTTTAATCTTAGATTGTTTAGCTTTTTCAGATGTGTTTTGTGTTTCACTGAAGCTAGGTACTTTGTTTTTTCAAATATGTCTCTTTGTAAAATTTCGAATTCCAAACAGTGAAGTCTATTGGATAATTCCATGTGGAAAACCTTTAAATGAGAACCTTGACACTCAATTACACATTTATTTTATTTAAAAAAAATCAACATTCACTGACATTTTAGCATATTGAATCCTTATTTTTGTTTTTAAGATATTTATATTTTTCTTTCTTCTACCGTGTTAACTTTATTTTTGTTATATGACAACCCCATAACTAATTCTACCATTGCCAAACCTTGCCACAACGTTGGATATTTAGGAAAGTGTATCTATGGAAACTTATGAGTATTTTATACAACGTTATATTAAGAAATTGAAATACTCAAATGTTTCTGTTGTAGAATTTGTTTGTCCTACCCACATGCCAAGCGATTCATATATTGTACGTAAACAACCAAACAAACCTTTGATAATTTGATTCTAATTTCGCGGAACACCTTATCAATGAAAACCACACTTTCGACTCCAAATTAAATTTCAAAGCCCTTCATGTTTGCGATAAAGGCAGAAAATTATCAGCCCTAGAAGCACTCGAAATAAATAAATTATGCCATTCCAATGTCACCCAAATATTAAATAAACAATTAGACGTTAATAACTCACCACTGCTTCAATATTTTAAATAGCTCATTTTGTATTTTGACATTGGCTCTTATTTGACATGAAACACGATTGAATCGTTTGACATTTATCTGACTTGACACTCAATTACACATTTATTTTATTTTAAAAAAAATCAACATTCACTGACATTTTAGCATATTGAATCCTTATTTTTGTTTTTAAGATATTTATATTTTTCTTTCTTCTACCGTGTTAACTTTATTTTTGTTATATGACAACCCCATAACTAATTCTACCATTGCCAAACCTTGCCACAACGTTGGATATTTAGGATAGTGTATCTATGGAAACTAATGAGTATTTTATACAACGTTATATTAAGAAATTGAAATACTCAAATGTTTCTGTTGTAGAATTTGTTTGTCCTACCCGCATGCCAAGCGATTCATATATTGTACGTAAACAACCAAACAAACCTTTGATAATGCTTTAACAGCGAAACCGGTAAGGGAAATTAATATAAATAAGTGGACAAGTACAAGTGTTTATCAAACAAAAAATTGGCAAAGGCGTTTGAGTACATTATCGACTGTCGTTGTATACTAAATCATATAGACGGTGACGTCGTTGTTTTACGACCAGTAGGTCTAGAAACAAAGACGAACACGTTTCATTCGTCTCGTTTTCGACAAACGACGAAAGGGACGCAGCTACGCGAGTGAGAATGATGACTGTAATCTGTCACGCTTACTCGTATAGGTTTGTCCCTTTCAGCGTTTGTCGAAGACGGGACGAATGAAACGTGTTCGTTTTTGTTTCTAGATCCGCAGCGGCCCTAGAATAAAAAAACGATCAGAACTATTCGAATCGTCTTCCACTAGACGTTTTGAATCGAGTCGTTCGAAATGTTGCGAGAATGTAAAACGTTCGTCGATTGATCGTCAGGTCGATTCACTAGTCGAACGGGCTTGATATGACTTGTTTTAAAAAAGCAAAGTTGTCTATGGAAGCGTTTTGGATTATGTTCCGAAAAGATCTTTCTTATTTCATGGTTAGGTGGTAGAGCTAATGCCGAGCTCGACTGTGGTGGTACCACCATCTTACTCGGAAATCCTCCCGAAGTTATTCGGGGGAGAGTAAGAGGACAGCTCTCAGGCAAAAAAACCAGGCGACCCACCATTGCCTGGGACCGATGGATGGCGGTATATCCATCCCCAATTGCTGGGCCTTATATAAATCAGACTGGTGACGGGCAGCGGCGTCACTGGTGCAAGGGTTTCGGCACCGCGCTCACAAACCCGCCTGCCCAGCGTGTGTGAGTATAGGCATTTCTTCCAGGAGGACCGCCAAAAGTGGCGAAATCCTGGAAAGGCCTATGTCCAGCAGTGGACGAAACAGGCTGATGGATGGATGGATGGATTTCATGGTAACAAATGAGATGCATACCATTAGACACATTTTCGATGTTTAGTAACGCAGCCTGTGAAAGACGTCACGTCGGTCGAACGAAAACAAAACGATTTTTTTGCAAAAAACACCGAAGGGAAAAGCTTTTTATTTGTAAAAAAGTAGAATAGATGTGAGTATGTAATACGAGCCCTACCAAATGGACAGTAGTTGTCACGAATAAATGAAGGTTATATTATATATTAACAAATTTTAACAAAACATCGTTATTTAGTGAAAAGTAATAGATTCTTTCAGCAACTTCAATACGTAAAACTTCATCTATCCGTTGACTACGCAAAACAGTTCATCTACCACTTGGTGGCGTTTCCTTTAGCATCAATAACGACCTTTATCCTTCATGGCATCGTCGATACTAACTCTTCACATTTTTCCGGAGTTGTTGGGTCCCAAACAGACCTCATTAACTCTTGTAGGTAAATAATTTTTTAACTTTGCTGGAAGAATGCACAGATTTTTCTTCATTTTCCACCATATTGTCTCAATAGGAGATTAATCTGGACTGCCACTTCATTGTAGGGATCCAATTGTCTTCGCAGTGGGACAGAAAGCATCATCATTGTTGAAAAGTGTTTTGATGCGTCCACTTTGCAATGGACGGCAGTAACTTGTTTCAAGAATGTTTTGGTATTCTACTGCATAAACATTACCTACAAAAAAATGCAAGTGACCCATACCTTCTGCTATATATGTGCCATATATCCACGAAACTTCACTTTTCTCTTGATACAGTTGTTATGGAATGCTTCATTTTTATTTTGGAGAACTTTTTAATGTGTCACCGACGGTAACCTCAAATTAAAATTCTGCTAACACTTCTTTGTTCCATGCTATGTGAAAATGCAACCCCTCTTTGATAAGATCCCAGCACATAAAATAACAAACTTGTGAGAACCTGCAAGTAAAATACTTTACAAATAGTGAATAGAAAAAAAATACGCTTAGAACTATTATTGCTAATTCATTTAAATTTTTTGTGAAGCTTCCTTTTTTTGTAAATTACTAAGCACCACTTACAATGATATTTTCCTTGTTCCTCGTAGTGGTGTGTGTTCTAAAAGATGATCACATAGATCATAGAACATGGCTTTTGTAAACTGGTATGTGGTTTCAAATATTGTACATAGCAGGTATGCTCCGAATTAATTGTACTCTAAGGGCTGCTCTTTTCTGCAAGGATCTACTGGTTCTTACAGAAGATGTTGCTCTGTCTGCTGCTACCAAAATCCTGAAATAGCATAGAGTTTAGTCACTAATACTTGAGGTTATAGCATGTTATGCTTGTACTATTTAGTCTATGGTTACATTTAAGATATGACCATCGCGTGTATAATTTAATTTCAAGAAAGAAAGAATTAGAACCTTCTTTGTGTTTTCTTCCTGTATTAAAAGTTTTACGTGCTGGTTGATTTCATTTCATATATTTTGACATCCATAACATTTGGAGACAAAACAAAGTAGTGAAATATTGCTAAAATTTCAAATAAAGACATGAACTTACTGTAAACACTGTAAGAAACACAAATAGTGCACATCTTTGCACCTATTTCTCGCTCAAATCAAAGACGTTTGGAAAGTCGTGACAATTTTGTTTTAAGACTCCTTCAACTGAATCGTCTTCGTCTTCGAGTCGATTACGACCGTGTTTAACTGTCAAAATGTGTTTGTTTCTAACAATCTCATACACGAAAACGAATGGGCTTGCTCGAATCTTTCGAGCTCGTTCGGAAGTTTACGTTTTCGATTATTTACGTATTTCGTTCTACAAAATACTCGTTTGCGAGTCGAATTCGTTCGTTTGACAGATAAAGACGTGACGAATGAGTAGTAAACGTGTATGTTTCTAGTGCTACAGCAAGGTTTTTTGACAGGTGTGTCGACGACGATGAATGACGAGCCTCCCCTTCGCGAAAAGAAAGAAAGTTGATTTCACGTACGTTGACATTCCGTAGGCTTTTTACCATTTCGACTACGACGTGTTACTCCGCAAAATAGTTTGATCAACCTACGCCATTTTAAATCAACAAGGCTAAGTTAAAAAAGAAGGACCGCAGACAACTACACCTTGCCATTTTAATTCATAAAAGTAAACCGCTATACTTATTGAATAAATTTGTATTTGTTCAAAACCTCTATCGCTTTAATTCCCGATGTGCCACTGAAGCAGGATGAAAACCTGGGTACCCGGAATTCCCAGATTCCATCCGTTCAAACAAATAAATAAATACAACCTTACTAATAAAATAATTCTGTTGTGGGAAGGTAATAAATAAAATCTAAATGCGCGCGAGTCCGACTCGCACTTGGCCACATTATTGTATTGTATTGTCACAGAGTATCCTCTTGTTACAGATTATGAAGCCCTCTACAGGGCGCAGCAGGGAGCTGGCGCAATGTGGATTGCGGGCATTATCTTCATCACACAGATAGCCTTGTGTCACTTTGTTACAGGTACGTGGAAGTATTTGTGTACACATATCGTCACGACATGATTCTGCGAGGGGGGCCAGAGTTGTTCCCAAATTTGAAGAATGAAATGAACATAAATTAAACGAACATAAATAAATATAGAATGTATGCTACTTCCCAGAAAACGTTGTTATAAAGTTTATTATGCAACATTTTGGGATTCAACATATTGCAAATTCAACAGTTTTGGAATACAATACTTTAGGAATTCAACATTTTCGGCCTGAAGTATTTAATTTAGTCATACAAGATAATAAATGAACCAAAATATATTTCGAAAATAATTAATGTGTGTTTTACATTCTTGACCTTTTAGTTTTTGCCTCCTGAAATGTATTTTTTATGATTTTGAAAAAGAACACCTCTTTGTAATAGTTAAAAACAAACCTCCACTTTTTTGTTCTATTATCACCTGGTAAACTTACATTTCCATCCATACTAACTTAATTCTCACTTTGGGCCGAAAACCTCATAAATATTTGATGCCATAATTTCCTACACACTTTCTTTTGATGTCACAAAGGGACAATTCTGCGTACACAAGAAATTCGAGCGCCTCTTGGGTTTAGTAGACTATATGTATACTTTTTGTTGTACCCTATTTATAACACGCCCTAGGCCACATTTATTGAAGTGTTACGTGTCTTTCGCAGTAAGACCCTAATATTACCCTTGTGCGCAAATATATAATAATAATATAAGCTAGTATGTTAAAGGTAGTAAATACATGCTTAGTACTGCAGTAAAAAGATGTAAGAAGGCTGACAAAAAATGTAAAAAAGGGATATAAATTTGCGTAGGTATTTATTTTTGGAAAATAAGATAGTAAGTAAAATATTTGTACTGGTTTCACGTTGATAAACTTACTTGATTAAGTAACAATATGGGACCATTTGATCTAGATATATGTATTACCCTTCTAAGGGCCTTCCTTTTATTTGGTCTTTCAACTGTTTTTGCTTTAATATACAGAGTCAACTACTTATTTGATCAATGTAAAACTTGGACACGTGTTTTTTCAGACCTTTATCTTTCCGTTGTCAGGTTGGTTACCTAATTGGACGCATTTCACTTAATAGATTTTATTTTTGAAAATGATGTTTTTTTTTTATTTACTTTATTAGGAACATACAGCGGATTTTGTGAATATAAAACATCACATTTGAACAATAAATACGGCCAATAATAGTTGTTTTTAAGTTGTTAATTCATTTTATGTCTTGACGGCTTGAGTTTTATGTCTGACATTACTGATATAACAACAAAACATGGTATGTTCCGATGTCAGTGAAAAAACTCCTACATCAAATAATTTTTCCTAAAATCCAGAAAAACCTCGAAAATTCACTGATTATGCGTGCCGACAGCGCGCCAAGCGAGCGTTCTAATGTAGACTTTCTGACGACATACTGAAGTTCAAAATCACTCAGTAATATCTGCACCATGGGCAGGGCCTTAATCACAGACCACATTTCAATACTTCCTACTTTTTCGAAAACGATGGAGAATATACGTCATTGCTGTCATACCAATATGCGGGCGGAAAAAATGTATGAAAATCCAATGTAAACGTGCTGAGCGGGCAGAAAAAGTATATGAAAATCCATTCTTAACGTGCTGAGCAGGCAGAAAAAGTTTATGAAAATCCATTGTTAACGTGCTGTTTTTTTTTATTTGTTGACAACATCCGTACGATAAGCATAAATGTTACATTAAAAAGGGTATAAACTTCTTGGTACATAACCTAGCTTGAACAATAATGCCAAAAGACAAAAAGTTAGTATGTCTTAGTTTGCAAAATAATAGTGGCCACTTGCTATTTATGATCATAAAAAAATGAAAAAAGTGAAAGTCAAAAAGTTTTTATGTCTATATTTGCAAAATAATACTGGCCATTTGTTATTTATGTACATAATTAAAAAAAGAAATTAAAAACTGCAAATCGAACGCGAGTCATCAATCTGTTTCTTTGGTTGAATCTTTATTAAAAGTAACTCAAAATGTCGTCTAGTAGTGATATAGAAGAATGGGTGATTTTGTCTTTTATTTTCCTCGCAGGTGTAGTATAAAGCACTATGTATCACTCGGGAGAAAGTGCGATTCCCAACTCGTGTGTAATCGGCCTCTTTCTCCACTCGGTGAACAATGTACTAATTACATCGTCAGTCGAAGATTGAAAATTAAACAAGATAAGAAGGCCAAGTTTAATCCAAAGAAAAAAAGTTTTATTAGTAGGTATCGAGTGAGTATTATTTGACAAAACTATCTCTACGGATTTTAAAAATATACCGGGTGTAAATAGACTGCTACCATTAAATGAAACCACATATTCTACCGACCCTACTGAACCACTTTTCCCATGAATCATACCCGCGGACACCCTTAATTTTGGGAAATAATCGAGTTCCAAACAAAAATGCGTGAACCCTAACGCACTGACATACGAGCGAGTTTAGAGAGAGCGTTGTCCGTTAAACAGCTTCAGGTTTTACAAATAACAACATAAAAAATTTCCTTAGTCCAAACTGAAAGACGAAGCAAGAGTGTAAATGACAACCAATTTCATTGAAAGCTTGAACTGAGTATTTGTGACTCAATTTTCCAATAATTATTTTGCACAAAGAACATTGCTCAATCGTTGTAAAATGTCCTACTGAATTTATTTATTGGTATTTTTTTATTCAGGCAGTTTTCGTGAAGGTTATTCATTCTGGACATCTCCTTTCATCTCGTTTATTTCCAAATTGTAAAGATAAAGAATTTGATTTCTAAAGTGGATACTCACTCTTCACCGAAAAAAAATGCGCTAACTTTTTTTTCTTTACCATAGAAATATTAGTCAGCCGATTGAACTACTTTGCACTGAGAAGTAAAAAAAATTTGGCCAAAAAACATTTTTGTTTCTTCTGGATTGTGATCAATCAGTTAACGATACACAATCTACCCAATGATTATCTTAACTTATCATTGACCTTAGATAACTAAACTATTAGGTTTTTTAATCGTTTATTATTAGTTATTATACTTTGTAAGTTAATACTTATGGTATGAATAATAAAACATTGGAAATGACCTCTCAGTCGCAGAGGAAGGAATCAGTAGCCGCCATTGATATCATAATAATACATAATTAATAGCGCCTAAGAGGTCATATCATATTTTATTATTCCTATCAAATAAGCATTACCCCATCATGACAAATAATTAACGATTGATAAACGTTATAATCTATAATCAGAAATCAAATTATTGATTTACGTTGGGAAGTAATAGTCATCGGCGAAACGCGGGTGTACCGAGTATGGACTACGACTTGGTTCATACTTGAAACACCTCTGACACCCCCTCGGGGAATCATGTCGTGACGATATACTTATTTATTATTTATTTATACTCAAGTAATTTATAAGTACTTTGGACCCTCCTTTTAAGCTAACAAAAACCTGGGAAATTTGTTCAGTATGATGAATAGGTTTAAAGTGGTTGCTCGGGTCTCTTTCCCAACTTATGATTGTTTTTCTTACTTTTAAATTAAAAATATTAAATAAATATTATTTATCTAACCTATTATCGTAAATACTCATTATGAACTCAAAGCTACTTGTATAATAAAAAATGTTTCATGCACGAATCCAAAACAGAAAAAAAAATATGGTATAGGTCAAAGTCAATCAATCAAAGCCGTCAATCAAAGCCGTTTTATCTGGCTTCCTATAATGTGTCTCCGCACATTAGTTCCGCCAATATCTAGTTTTAAGTGAATAGACTTGCTGGAAGGTTTCAAGTTAAAATTTGGTTAACTTGAGTTCTGAAGCGTTAACCTACAACAAAATATAAACAACATTACTAAGCAAGTACACAATATATACACAGAGGAAAATAAAATGGTATAGGTCTCCGAACAACATAATGCTGTAAAATAACTTTTTCACATTAAGTAGGAAGGCAAAGAATACTTATTCCATACAGTCATGTCTGAGGTTTGGATATCTTAAGCCAATGAGGTTTTTTAAATGATATTACAACAATACCAACGTATTGCCTGACCAAGAAGTTTTAATGGCGGTGCAAGACCTCACCGCTATGATACCTCTTCGTGGCTATCCTCACATCATGATGCAAGCGTCATTGCCACCCGGCCAAAGAGTTTTTGTGGCAGTGTGGGACCTCAACACTATTTAACATCCTTTGCGTAATTCATAACCTCACATGCATCCGCGGTGGATTGACGGTGGACTGCAAGATTTATTCGCCATAATTTAGATAGTTAATTCAATATTTACTGTTTCTGTTAGTTATTACTTTTATTCTGGGCAAGAATGTCTGAAGTCTGACAAGTGAGTTTAGATAAAGTAGTGTATGAAACTGTACATAACTAGGTATTAAGGCGGTGAAATAATAAACTTTTACTTTTAAATCGGCGCCTTGGGCGAGTGGAGTGAGGGGGACTTACTCTATACAAATATGCGCTCACGAACTAGCTTATGCCGTAAGGTCGTATGCGGCAAAACAGTATTTTTCATTTAAAATGACAACTTTATGTAGTTTAATAAATCCAATCGTCCATATTGAAGTGTATTTGTATACTAATTTAAATAAAAAACTTAGAGGCTTTATTCGCTCCCGTTTGTCAGTATAATAGAAATCTCTGTTTTAAAAGAGGTTTTCTAAATATTGTTTTCTCTACTATGAAAATTAATCAATCAACTAAATTTTCGGGCAAAATGATGTAAATTAAATGCTTAATCTAGTATTTACATTGGTAATTACATATGTTTTTTTATTGCTGAGAAAAAGGAACCAAATTTTGAAACCAAAATTTCCAATGCGTCGCCTTAAAAGACTCGTGCGATACTATTAAAAAACTCGCCCACGGCTTGTTTTTAGGGTTCCGTACCCAAAGGTTAACTAACTGGACCCTATTACTAAGACTCCGCTGTCCGTTCGTCCGTCCGTCTGTCACCAGGCTGTATCTCATGAATCGTGATAGTTAGACAGTTGAAATTTTCACAGATGATTATATCTGTTGTCGCTATAACAACAAATACTAAAACCAGCCAAGTGCGAGTGCAGAACCCTTCGTGCGCGAGTCCGACTCGTACTTGGCCGGTTTTTTTAAACTCACATTCGTCTTTTAATAACCTCTTTATGTACCAGTTTCATAAATTACTAACATGGCACTATGCGGCAACAATTTCATGTCAATTACGTAGGCATCTCAGCAAAGTTCGAGTATATTCAAAGGACGGGTAACTTGGCATGTTTTTCGAACTATGTCCTGAACAATATGGAGGATGGAGGTAATGTGGATGTCATATATACGGACTTTGAGAAAGCATTTCACCAAGTAGATCACGTTATTTTGTTGGAAAAGCTTCAGGGCTTAGGGATACATGGAGACCTTTTACGGTGGATAAAATCGTACTTAACAAATCGGTCCCAAGCAGTTGAATTGTGTGGGTATAGGTCAGCGTTTGTTAACATCCCGTCCGGTGTTCCTCAAGGATCGCACTTGGACCCTCTATTTTACAACGCTTACATTTATGACATTAATTCATGCTTTGAATCATCTAATCATTTGCTGTTTGCTGACGATAAAAAGGTTTATATGCGGATACGTTCAATTTCGGACTGTGGGGCGATGCAAAGTGACCTTGATAGACTTATGAATTATTATCATGAGAACAAGATAACTCTCAGTATTGCGAAATGCCAACGCATCAGTTTTACCCCTAAATTAAAACCTATTGAATTCCAATACAAAATAAATAGCACTGTCATCGATAGAGTCAAGGTATTCCGAGACTTGGGTGTTATGTTGGATTCGAAAATGGACATGCCTCATCAAGTGGAATCGATAGTACAAAAAGCATACTGAAGTGTGGGCTTTGTTACGCGTGTTCCCAAAGCATTTCAAAATTCATTGAGTTTAAAAATCATTTATTTTGCTTACGTGCGCAGCCTTGTAGAATATGCCTCACCTATATGGTATCCTATTTATAATACTCATAAGGATAGGATCGAACGAATACAGAAAATGTTTATAAACACCTCAACTTTAAATATAATAAATTTTACGACTCTTAAACTGATGGCTGCCATGCTCACGGTTTACAGACGCTGCATGAAAGACGAATAGTATCAGATATGTGTCTGTTCTATGACAGTGCGTGGCCAACTTGACTGCTCTGAATTAATTTCAGATATAGGATTGTTGTCGCCTGCACGTTGCACGAGACATACGGCATCTACAACTTTCAATTTTCCATTTCATACTACCAACTATGGTCAGAACTCGCTCCTCAGCCGATTGCCTAAAACCCGAAAACAACAACATCTTTCTTGGATCCAAACTGTCATTTAAAAATAACATTGAATTAGCTATCATAAACTCGCTTTAGATAAACCCTAACATACAAACCCCTTTTTTTTTTTCTGTTCCCCTCCACGCACAAACAAGCCCTCATACACACTCTCACACAAGTACATTACATACCCTCACGCGTGCCATACTACCTGTTGACTTAAATTAATTTTATTGTTTGATCATTCTATTTATAATATTTTTTTTTGTATAATTATTATCAGTCAGTATTTATTATATAATTGGTGAATAACTATTATTGGCTCTATTAAGTGTATATTTTTGTTTGAATTTATATTTTAACCTAATCATAAATTCCAAATAAAGATATTGAAAATTGAAATTGAAAAAAAATAATGCATTACTTTGTTAATGATCTTGCACAAAACCATAAACATGCTTTAAAGTTGTTGTGCAGTATTTTATTAATACCTTTTATTCAAAAATAAGAAAAACGATCTCAAGCTGTGCGTTGGGGAGCAACCACTTTAATTCTAAACCTTTCTATCATGTACATTGAGAAAGGTAAATTAAAACTAACATATTATTTTCAGATCCACCGATACGTGAGACAGAAGACGAACAGCTGACTACAGTTACAACTTTCTACGCTCTCTCGGTGTCAGCCCCAGCTCCCATCATGCTCAGACTTGGCAACTCCACCATTGACAGCACCAAGTCCTTCAAAGTGCCACAACCGTCTTCTGAAACTGACACCCTGACCACTACAATCACCGAAGTGGTCACCATACGGCCACACGTCATATCCGCGAAAGAACCAAACAAAATGGTGTCGCATTTAATTTCTGTGCTAAGAAACACTCATTTGGACCACGACAGGCGGTTTGGACCTACATTCGAAGATACCCCAGATGGCAATATAACGAGGATCACTGTACAGTTGGGCGAAGATGCTAATTTGAATTGTAGGATAAGTTTACTTCAAGATAAAACTGTGAGTATTGTACCTTTATTCATTTTAATTAAGTTTCAATTGTACCGAAGAAAGCTCCGAATTCTTTGAAAAGGTTCACGATTCTTCGTTAAAATTTAATTTAATTATTTTTTCGTGAATGTTCGAAATCAAACGAATTTATTTCAAAGACAGTTTTATAGAAACATGAGTCAATTTCAAGTTTAATTAGCCGTATTTAATGCTATAAAAATCTTAATTTTATTTTTATGATCAGTAGTACTTTCTAATAATATATACTTATTAATTCGTAAAGCACAAAGTTCAGATACAAAATTGCTATGAAATTGCAAATCATGATTTGTAGTGCTTTCAAAAGCCAGTTCTTATACAAAACCAACCTAAAATTTTAATGAGACTAAAAGCCTTTATTGTTACCCAAAAAGCATGGACTTTCAACCTTTTGTTATGATAATTGCTGAAGGCAAAACATTCATTGTTGAACCTTGAGTAAGCATCGGCCTATATAAAAGGCAAGATTAATATCCCAAACCTTTGCCGTTTGAAGATTATAACCTTCAAAATCTGCCTAGATTTTTTGCTAATCCAACCTTTCAGATATTATAATGAAAGTAATTTATCAAAACGAACAAATTATTATAATAGTTTCAAGTTTTTTTAGGACGACCCGAGTGGGTTTTACTGTACAAAAGAAGGACACTAAAATATAATTAGAATAATTTTATTAATTAATCTTGAATAGTAACAGTTAAAAGGAAAAAATTAGGTAAAACATTAAATTAATCAAGTGGCCCCGTCTGTGTTAATAGAGTAGAGGACAGGACAGCCTCCAGCTTTTTTTTAGTGTAGTTATCAAACTAGTGAGTAAAATTGTTTTACAAAAAGCATTTATACGTTTAAAATGTTTAAATGTTTCTTACCAAAGGTAGTAAGTAGGAAACTGTTTGTTTATTGTCACGAATAGGTACTGCAAACGCGGAAAATTAATGCCACCTAACTTCAGCCAAGTAATTATAAAAGCTAACTTATAAGAATTTCATCTTTAATTTATAGAGGTCAGAAGATACTCCTTCATTATTCTATAAGAAAACTGTATTTTAATTCAAAATATACATTTGAAATATTAACAAATACATGTTATCCTTAAGACATACTACAGAAAAAATATACCAAAGTGTGTACTGCATGTGTAGGTATAGCAATGAACAATCACAATCACAATCGGTGAGGTTAGATAATTTTTATTGATCGGTTTTTTCAGCGATAAATCGTTCCTATACTGCCTAAACATTTGAAAAAAACTGATTAATTTACAAATACCAAATACTTGAACTAGTCTAATAAATATTTAAAGCATTTTTTTTATATTATCTTTTCTCTACCCATCTCGAAAAAGGCAAAAGTTAATTAATTAATATGTTTCTCAGTAAATAATACCCCTTGCTTTAGTTCGCAATTAACTTTATGCCTTTAATTAACTTTATTAATAAATAAATAAATAAAATAAAAATAAAAATAAATGCCTCAACTGCAACATAAATCATATACCTACGAGTATGTAGTACGCAGTATATTAAAAAACCGGACAAGTGCGAGTCGGACTCGCCCACCGAGGGTTCCGTTAAAGAGTATATTTTTTACTAGCTTTTGCCCGCGGCTCCGCACGCGTGTTATTCGGTTTAACGACATGCTTTTTTCCGGGATAAAAAGTAGCCTATGTGTTAAATTAGGGTATAATCTATCTAAATTTCATCCAAATCTGTCCAGCCGTTTCACCGTGAAAGAGTAACAAACACCCACACACACACACACACACACACACACACACACACACACACACACACACACACACATTTATCGCATTTATAATATTAGTGTGATGATTTAATTACAAATGTATAGTATTCAGATTTTTTTTTATACTTACAGAATATTATGTGGACGCCATCTCGTTAAATCAGCTTAATGTTTGGATGCCTAGGATACTAACTAAATGGCGGCATTCAACTAAATTCCTAAAGGTTGCTCAGCCAAATGGTTCAACGCAACGTTTAACGAGGGGGCTGAACGACGTTGGCTAGGGATAGAACGCGACGACGAGCGAAGCGAAGCGGAGCGACGTGACTCCCGTAGTTTTAACAGAATTCACGATATGCAGAAAAAATCTAACAAGGTGATCTAACCAAAATCATCCAACACTTTATCAGCTGTTGTTACGGGACTACTAGCGCTATAATGGCAAAAACATGAACTAAATTTAAATGACGCGGCAGTTTTTGATTCAGACGTATCAAAAGGGCTAACTTTCGACAAACCATCGCGTTAAATGTTGAGGTATAACGAGAAGCCTAGGCATTTTGTTGGATGCCGCCATTTTGTTAGTATCCTAGGCATCCAATCAGAAAGCTGATTTAACCAGATGGCGGCGACATATGTACCTATATAAGACGGTATTACTTGCCAAATTTCATAGGTAGTTCTAGGTCAACGGGAAATAGCCTATAATATTTGATTCCCTTGAGAGTGTCAAAATATACGTTTTTTGCGGCATAAACGGCCATATCTTTTTTTTACTCTCACTTGGAAATTTGATTCAGATTGAAGGAAATTTGAGTATATATTGTTTTAATTTCTACTCGATACCTTCACGCGTTCCCAAAATACAAGGTCTTGACTGACGGACGGACAGACAGACGACCAAAAAAGTGATCCTATAAGGGCTCCGTTTTTCCTTTTGAGGTACGGAACCCTAAAAATAGCAAGCTAGTGCTACATTTACTAAATTCTGAAATTGAACTGTTTGCTTAGAATATTAGACTCCGAAAGAGAATAAACAGATTTTTTGCAAAAAAAATCGGCCCTTTTACATCAAACATTTACAAAAATATGAATTACTAGCTTTTGCCCGTGGCTCCGCCCACCTCGAAGAAATTTACGTGGAAATAAGGAAAACAAAAGAATATTATTTTTTGAACTACAATACGCAACGGTCACCATGTTTTACCTAAGTGCTAATAAATACCAACAAAATAAGCCTAAACTCAAAGGGTCTGCTGTTGTCCGTTGAGGAGAACCCATACCCACCTTCCAGTCCCATCAACAGACCTTGGTCACCATGTTTTACCAAAGTGCCAATAAATACCAACAAAATAAGCCTAAACTCGAAGGGTCTGCTGTTGCCAGTTGAGGAGATCCCGTACCCACCTGCCAGTCCCATCATCAGACCACGTTTTACCAAAGTGCTAATGAAGACCAATCGAATAAGCCCAAACTCGAAGGGTCTGCTGTTGTCCGTTGAGGAGATCCCATAATCACCTTCCAGTTCCATTATCAGACCATCGTCACCATTTTTTACCAAAGTGCTAATAAATACCAACTAAATAAGCCTAAATTCGAAGGGTCTGCTATTGTCCGTTGAGGAGATCCCGTACCTGCCTTTCAGACCCATCATCAGACCCTGGTCACCATGTTTTACCGAAGTGCTAATAAATACCAATCGAATAAGTCCAAACTCGAAGTGTCTGCTGTTATCCGTTGAGGAGATCCCGTACCCGCCTTTCAGACCCATCATCAGACCCTGGTCAGCAAGTTTTACCGAAGTGCTAATAAATACCAATCGAATAAGTCCAAACTCGAAGTGTCTGCTGTTATCCGTTGAAGAGATCCCGTACCCACCTCCCACAGTCCCGTCATCAGACCCTGGTCACCATGTTTTACCGAAGTGCTAATAAATACCAATCGAATAAGTCCAAACTCGAAGTGTCTGCTGTTATCCGTTGAGGAGATCCCGTACCCACCTCCCACAGTCCCGTCATTAGATCCTGGTCACTATGTTCTCCAAAAATACTCATCAATACCGATCAAATAAACTTAAACTTGAGAGGTCTCCTAAAAAAAAACATTTACCAGTGGATGATTGAAACCCCAACGATCAGACTACATAAGTACGACTACACAAGCGTACATACCACACGATTCACTAAAAATCTTATTGAGTGCTTATTGAATTTTTAAAGTCAGTTCAGTAGTTCTAGATATTACCCATTATATGCAAAGAAACAAACAAATCTTTCTTCTTTATAAGATTGGGAAAAAACTCTTTTCGCAAATAGTATGTATGAACTTATAATAAAATCTCTTTGGCTATACCATTTGTATCTGGCAAGTTTTGGTATTATTAAAAAGTTTCAATTTTAAAAAAGATAATTCCAAATTCAAATTAGGTAAAATGTGTGATTTTCATTTGTTTTTCTTACTGTTAAGATGAGTGAATCTAATGAAAAAATTCGATACATTTTAAAATTTTACCACAAAAAAGGCAAAAATGCAACGCAAGCCGGGAAAAAAATTTGTGATGTTTATGGACCTAGTGCAGTGTCTGTGAGAGTAGCACAAATTTGGTTTAAGCATTTTCAATCCGGAAATTTTGATGTCAAAGATGCACCTCGCCCTGGGCGCCCTGTTACGGATAAAGTGGATGCCATTTTTGAAAAAGTGGAGCAAGATCGGTATGTCAGTAGTTACGATGTAGCTGAAGAACTGAGGATTGACCACAAAACAGTTTTGGCGCATTTGAAAAAAGCTGGGTACACAAAACAGCTCGATATTTGGGTGCCTCATGAGCTCACTGAAAGAAACTTAATGAACTGTGTACTCATTTGTGATTCTTTATTACGACGTAATGAAACCGAACCATGTTTGAAAAACCTGATAACTGGTGATGAAAAGTAGATCACGTAAGACAAGAACGTGCAAAAAAGGTCCTGGTGAAAGGCTGGTCAGGCTTCACAGACTCTGGCGAAACCCGGGTTATCTCGCAACAAGGTAATGCTGTGTGTATGGTGGGATTGGAAGGGCATTATTCATTATGAGCTGTTACCGCCAGGCAGAACCATCGATTCTGAACTCCATTGCGAACAACTGATAAGATTAAAGCAAGAAGTTGAGAGAAAGCGGCCGGAATTAGTCAACAGAAGGGGTGTGGTTTTTCATCATGATAACGCTAGACCTCACACATCTTTAGCCACTCAGCAAAAATTAAGAGAGTTTGGCTGGGACGTATTAATGCATCCGCCGTATAGTCCTGACCTTGCACCTTCATTTTTCCATTTGTTTCGGTCTCTTCAGAATTTTTTAGGCAGTGTGAGGTTAACATCACGAGAGGACTGCCAAAACCACTTGTCGCGGTTTTTTGATCAGAAGCCCCAGAATTTCTATAGCAATGGGATCATGTCCCTACCTACAAGATGGCAGAAAGTTATCGAACAAAATGGCACCTACATACTTTAGTTAAATGTAAATAAACTTTATTAAAAAATGTTTAGAATTTTCATATAAAATGCGAAGAAACTTTTTCCCCAACCTATATAATAGCATAGACAAACCTTAACGTGAGTTGACTTGAACCAGACTGCGTCAAATTCGATATTTTGAAACATGCAGCGCCATCTAGTGTATTGAAGTAAAAACAATTTCAACGCCAGCTTACAAACAATTTCAACGCCAGCTTACTGAGCCGTTATCCAGGAAAGCTTCCCAGAGATGGCCTTTTCTAAGCATTTGAAAATAAAAATATTTTAGTTATTGGTCTTTGCGCAGTCAAGAAATATAATTTCAGCTTTAATATTTTTTTACAAAAGGAAATATTTTTTCTGAAAATAAAATTAAAGAATAAAAAATAAAAAGTAAAAACAAATTTTACCAGTCGTGGTTTGAACCCGCGACGATCGTCAATGCTACGGCGGCGAACCTTCCATATGTCTCACTAAAATTCTCATTGCGCTGCTCCCTTTTGTCACAGCGTAATGATTCATAGCCCGAAACCTTCCCGAAAAATGCTTTATCTTTCAGTGAAAACTGCATCAAAATCCATTGATTGGTTCTCATGTTATAAGCGAACGAACAGACAGACAGACAAAACAGACAGACAGACGATATATATTATATCCATACATATAAGGTGAAATTTATTTACATAGCCAAAGTCATACTGCTGGCTTGGTTACACTTTTTGCTTATTTAATTTCGCAAACAAAAATATATAATAATATAAAAATATATAACCGATTTAAGCTCTCTCAGCGAGATATGGAGCGGGCTGTTTGAGGTATCTCCGATGGATAGAATCCGAAATGAGGAGATCCGTCGTGACCGACATAGCCCGCAGAATCAGTAAGTTGAAATGGCAGTGGGCAGGCCATATTTGTCGCCGACCTGATGGCCGTTGGGGCCGAAAGGTTTTAGAATGGCGACCACGTACGGCTAAGCGTAGCGTAGGAGTACCTCGTGCCCGCTGGACCGACGACCTGAAGGACGTTTTGGGTGGCGGCTGGACGAGGAGGATGGAGGACCGACATGAGTGGCGAAATTTAGGAAAGGCCCATGTCCAGCAGTGGACGAACACTGACTGATGGATGGATAAAAATGTTTGTGTCTCTCTTTTGTGGTACAATTATCTTTTTTTAGTAATGGGCAAGATTTTAAATACTTTTTTCCTGAGTGTTCCCAAAACTATCGAATTACCGAACCCTAGGTATGCGAGTCTGACTCGCAATTGACCGGTTTTTTGAAATGTAAAGGTTTTTCATTACTTTTATTTGAAAAGCTTCATTTCTGCATGTTTTTAATTCTTTCATGAAAATTTTTAAATCGCACATTGTATAGGGATTTAAATTTAAAATAGTGGTAACAAACTCTAAATTTCTTGAAAAAAAAAATACTTGACTCGTTTTTAGCTACGTAGAACACATTGAGAGGGTGACCCGTAATGAAACGGGAAAAAAGTGAAAATAAGCAACACCCTACAGGATAATCGTAGAAAAGCGGATCAAAGCGAAAATCCTAAGAGAATGATCACATAGGTCCGAATAATTGAAATAATAAAAGAAAAAATAGCTGCGACAACGAGCGAAGAGAAGTGAAGCGATTGGCGTCTTAGGTTTACACGCCGAGTGAAGCTGTCAATAATCCTGATCTTTTTGAAAAAACCTAGGATTTTCGCGTTAGTCCGTCTTTTCTAATGATCTTGTGACAAAAACATATCTAACAAGCACTCATTGTTTATAAAGTTGGATTGGTTTTATATTTCTTTTAATCTTTTGACTCAGATTCAGGGGAAACTCAACAGCCAGAAAAATGACTCGTATCATTAACTTAGAATGATAGTGATTTTCTACACCAAAGGTTTTGAAAACACATTACACTCAGGCAGACCATTTGCTTCAGATCCATTATATGACGAGTACAGTAGGCTCCACTAGAGTCTTCTACATTTTTGTCCGATTATGATTTTTATGCGGGGGAAAGAAAAACTACTCTTAATGGCACACCGCAAAAATTTTACCACTGTACATAAAACGTATTTACGTCGTCAATACCCCAGTGCCTAAAGGCTAAGATGCCAGTGCGTCCTTCCTGTGATGACGTATGGCGCTGAGACGCGGTCTCTTACAAAGGGCCTGACCTCAGCGAGCTATGGAGCGGACTATGCTTGGGGTATCTCTGATAGATAGAATCAGAAATGAGGAGATCCGTCGGAGATCGAAAGTAACCGACATAGCCTGCAGAATCAGTAAGTTGAAGTGGCAGTGGGCAGGCTATATTTGTCGCCGACACGATAGCCGTTGGGGACGAAAGGCCTTAGAATGGAGACCACGTACAGCAAAGCGTAGTGTAGGCCGACCTCATGCCCGCTGGACCAACGACCTGAAGGACGTTGTGGGTGGCGGCTGGATGAGGAGGACGGAGGACCGCCATGAGTGACGAAATCTGTGAAAGGCCAATGTCTAGCAGTGGACGAACACAGGCTGATGGATGGATGGACGGACGGATGTACGTAAAACTATGTGTCACATAACATAGCATATCAAGTTCTTAAAACACTTTCAAAAAGGTTTTAATTGTGCGCAAAACGTACACTCGCCGCAGCTGACTGTACCCAAATGTTTCCTACTTCCGGTTTCTAATCTCATGGCTGTAATGACTGTGGGCTGTGTGTAATGTTAACTGGAGACGGAACAAACGGAAACCTCATTAGTGTAATAACTTGGTCAGTCTGCTGTTAGACCACTTCAGGCTCAGAGTCGAATTTCAACGGTATTGCCAGCGATATAAATACATCGCTGGGTATTGAGAAGATGGCTCTCATATAGAGACAGACAGACAGACAACAAAGTAATCCTTTCAGAGTTCAATTGTTTGACTATGAGGTACAGAACCCTCAAAATAAATTCAATAATTCCTATGGCACTGACGTAACTTCCTCCAGGAAAATAAGATGAAGTAATTTTATACTAGGACGGATAAGAGGAATTTTTCACAAAATGTATATATTTTATAGGCTGTCCGAGATATCATGATATGGGTGGCAGTTCGTAATTTTCCGTTTCACCTATACTACTCACACCATACTACATACACCCAGGCACAAAAGAAAACAATAGGTTTTAGAAATAATGTAAGTAATTATTGCAAAAACACAATAAATAATGCCTCTATAAATCGGAACAACAATCTCAGTGTATTCGTTAAATTTAACGAAGAAAAGATTCAGTAAATAATAATGTCTTTTTGCTACGTGATGCGTGGATTGGAACGCTAATCCATCAGTCGGACACTGCATAATCGAAAATATATCGATGAATCGGTGCGGCCATCATATAGGATCGCGTCAGTATGAGTACATCTTGTATGCGGTTTGTGTTTTCGTTGCGGTTGCTTGACGTGCTATTTGTTTTGACGTTTGTTACAGGTTTTGTTGATTTTTTGTTTTGTTATTGGTGAAATTCCGAGCAAAACAAAAAAAAATCTTTGAACTCACAAGCTCTGGAGTTATTGGTTCGTTTAATTTAAGTTATTTAGTAATTAACGAAAAATAGTTTGATTATCAAGATATTATCAATCAAATAAAAAATCGATTTGATAGCCCTTGTTAACTTTCTCGATACTAAAAAAAAATCGATTATATTTCGTTAGGGTACATCACTGTAACTGTCAACTTTGAACCGCCACCCATATCATGATATCTCGGACAGCCTATAGATACATATGTAAATAACAAGTCAGCAATTTTACGGTTCAATTCACGATACGTTACACTTTGCTCAATTTCGTTTTGTACAAAATTTAACAAATTCTATGAAAATTGCAGGTTATTAAAAGAAAGGTACTTATACTTGGTACTTTAACGGATACTTCTTTTTACCTCTTTTTTGAGTGAAAAACGCGACTTTTGAGAGCATGCGATATTTTGGCTTTCGTAACCCGAGGGCCACGGCCAACGACGACGACGCTCCAAGCGAATTTGTTCATACAAAATTGTATGAGCTTGACGCCAACGCTTGCTGCGCAGAGCGAATTCGCTTGGAGCGTTGGCCCTCGCATAACAGCCACGGCTCAGAGCGCGCTATTTTAAGCAATAATGAAACGTCATAGAATTCAGTTCTACTTGACGCAAAATGAAGAGCTCAATGTCACGGTCAGCAGCGAAAAGTGAGAAATCGTAACTTTGTCTTATAGACTTTCTATTATTTCCCTAAACACAACTATGATAATGAACAGAAAATCACTTTTACTGTGATTGATGTGATTAGATTTTTCGTCCATTGTACTTATATGTTCCAAGTTCCACCAGTGCCGACATCAACAGTAACAACATTTTGTAATCCTGACTTCATACCTTGTCAGGTCTCGTGGGTTCGTCGTAAAGGGAGAGAAGAGATGCCAGAGCTCCTCACGGTTGGAGCCGTCACGTACGCTGCTGACGACCGAGTGTCCGTCGCCAAGCGGTACCCTGGCAACTGGAAACTCCTCATCAGGGAAGTGAAGCCAGACGACGAGGGCGTCTACGAGTGCCAGATATCGACGCACCCTCCCCGAGTCAGTAGGACATTTCTACATGTTAATAGTAAGTTGAAATGGCTTTTTTCTTGTTATTTGTACTTTGCACAATTCTAAACATTGGTCGCTTGGGCATACAGAGGGGCAGAAGAAAGAACAAAAAAAGAACATATGTGTCACAAGTAGAAGGTATGACTCGATCTAAAAACCGTAGTAAGACGTATGCCAACTATATAACGTGATTTTAATTAATGCAGCCAAATTCTTACTGAAGACTTCGATGACCCTTTTTGTGAAATTCGTAAATTATTATTTTCGTGTTACTTACAAACGCAAGCCCAGCCCCGAGTCAATTACTGTGGAACGTCAAGATTTAATTTTGCAAAATTAGCAAAAAGTGTTATCGATCCGTGTCACTGATCACTTATCAAGCCTCCATATGAGTTTGGATGTATAAAGTCACCTTATATTGGTGCCATACCGAAAAAGAAGGGCAATTAGAAGAAGGAAGATACACTTCTTGGAAACAGGCGTGAGTATATATATTTATGTATTTATTTCATTAGGGAGCTGTAAAATGAATGTATGTAGAAGTCTTTATATTTTTAAAATAAATTGTGTTTACACCTCTGTTTATAGGTGTAATCTTATAAGCTTATAACATATACATAAACATACAAAAAAGGTAAGAAAATGATCTATAGGCGTTGCAAGATATAATTTGACCATTAGGATGGTCGACCAATTGAGGCAAATATTTTTTCAACCTTTTCTGTAAGTATTAATAATAATACGTAAACGCGTATTTTACAAATAAACATATTCCCAATAATGCACCCAAACTGAGTAATTTTATTTAATTTTAGTGGAATTATTTAAGAGCCTCTAAAAGTTTGTTTGAGAATTTCGAAGCCTTACACAACTTTTATTATAAATGATAGGGACTGGTACTTGCTTTTTTTTTTTCGAATTACGAAATATTTTTCGAGATAATTTTCTCAAGAACATCCATTAAGTCCAGAATGGCGCTACTTAAGTAATTAATCAACTTAAATGAACACTGGAAGAATTTTATCAAATATATAAATTATTTTGGGTCAAAGCAACGAGTAAGATCAGTCGTAGTCAGTAGGACGCTCTGACTTGGCACCATGTACAGGTGTAATCCACCTGCCGACAAACTCGGAAGTATCAGCTCGGCGCATGGCTCACTTGTAATTTAGACCAAAAGTACACAGAACTTGAGAACAAGCCTTCTGTTGTATTATTTTAGTGTAAATAGTATGCTAAAGGATGGGAGAGCACATGGATAAATTCACAGGCCTGTACTAGCTCAGTTAGTAGGGTAATCGCCCGGTTAGCGAGAGTTACCGGGTTCGAATCCTGGTTCAGTTCAGAGCTCCTCACATCCAGCTTTTCTATACCGCAATGATATAGGTGACCGTAATAAAGGTGACGCACAAGCACTTCAATACTAACATGATAGTACAAGAATCCTTGCACATTCTCTAGGGATGTCTCATCAAAACCCATTGCTTAAAAACAAGAAAGAAAAAGTAACGAGCACGTCCAAACGTGAAAGACTGCTCTATGAGTAGCATATATATATAAATACCTATAGATGATGATGATGAGATACGCTAGGCAACTGCTTGTTTGCACTATCTTGCGGAGCTTTAATCAAACGAGCGGGCATTCTTAGGGCATCTATAGAAATTTATAGAATTCCTGTCGAACGTGGTAGTAGATGCAGCAACAAAATAATGTTTTTACTTGTTTCCATGAAGACAATTTGCAAGAATTGGGATAAGAGCAAGTATTCCGATCGCCACCCGCTTCGTGCCTTTCAATTGCGTAAATGTGAGCATAGCATTTGTATACACACCATTTGCCTATAAACCTACATGCCCCAAAAAGCGCAAGTGCCAGAAGTACGATGATATCCTCACCCCGTGCCCTCTCCTACCACGTTGGGGTGGTAAGATCGTTAAGGCGACGCCACGAAATTTTGGCGAATGGATATCCATTTTTCTCAGCAATAAAAAAAATTATGTAATTACCAATTAATATACCAGATAGGCAATTCATTGAAATTAATTTGCCCGAAGATTTAGTTGAATGATTAATTTTCATAGCAGATAAAAAAATTTTTAGAAAACCTCTTTTAAAATAGAGATTTTTATTTTACTGACAAACAGGAGCGAATGAAGCCTCTCAGTTTTTTTGTTAAATTAGTCTACAAGTACACTTTAATATAGCCGATTGGATTTATTGAATTACTTATAGTTATTGTCATTTTAAATGAAAAATACTGTTTTGCCGCATACGACGTTACGGCATAAGCTTGTTCGTGAGCGCATATTTGTATGGAGTAAGTCCCCCTCATTCCACTCCCCTAAGGTGCCGATTTGAAATTAAAAGTTTATCAATGCCTAGCCTTAATAAAAGGAGTATTGTATATGACGGTAACACTTGGAATTACCGTTGTCAATATCCTAGGAGATATAATACGCCGTGACAATATGTTTTTTTTTGTTGTAAAATATATAATATATTCTTGCAGCTCCACAAGTCTGGGTGGTCGACGAAGCCGGAGCTCCCCTACTAGAAAAGTATTACGAAGCGGAGTCAACACTGGCGCTGGTGTGCCGAGCGCGACACGTGGATACACCTGCCGTATTGACCTGGCTGCATGAGGGACGAGCGCTCAATGCAGACACCACGCGAGGCGGGATCAAGTACGTGTCATTTATGACTAGTTACTACCAATCAGTACACTTTCCATAAATATAACAGGAGTCAAAAGCATACCATACTCGAAATTTTACACCTCATATGTTCTAGTCAACAACGAAACGTGAAACGTCTGAGACGAAAAACTATGGCAGTGTAAAATAAACAGATTATTGATATACTTTCACATCTTGTATTCAGATTATTCGTAATTGCTATAAAAACTTATTAAATAAAATTATAATAATTGTTTTTTTTTAAGAAAAATACTATCTGAAACAATACTCCTAGACATCAAAAAAATATTGTAAGCCGCAAAAAAAAACAAAGAAGTTTGAGTAATGGTTCTTTTATCCAAAAATCTTACGAATGAAATTATTTTCCTCAAATCTTGTTCGAGCAGTAATTCAATTCAATATATATATTTCAGACAAGCTTTTGCCCGCGACTTCGTTCGCGTGGGTTTCGGATATAAATTCGAATCAGACTTCCCATAGTATGATATTTTGCCCAATATCAATATTAATAACACGCTGAGCTTCAGAGCGGACTTTACTTTTTGTTTTTACGTATTTTTGTATTTACCCAGTGTGCGAGGATCGGACAATAATATAGTGCACAAATTTCGTTTTATATTTGTCTTTCATAAATTACTAAGATATGCCGATGTATGTAATATATTAAAGCTTCTTTGTTAACCTTCTACTCGCTAAAACAATACGTCGCAGTCAAGATCCTGAATAAGTTAGCGATCTAATCTTATTTAATCCAAAATAAAATACAAAACACGAGATTGAATGTCTTTCAAAGCTCTAATTACTCATAATTAACGGCAACTTGTTTTCATAAGCATTAGCCAAGTTGTTCGGCGCTTATAAATTGCGCCATTCTGGGAAGCAGAATATTGGTCTCAGGTGATCTACACAATTCATTAAGCTGTACCACACAAAGTACTAGGTTATCGGGACTATTTGTTTCTAGCCTTCAATACATCTTTATTATTTCCAGCCATTGCCTTTTGAGTCTCTTTCGGAGAACACACTCGGTTGGTTGGCGAGATAAAAATTGATATTGCGTGGCGAAAATATTGAAAAGGCTCACGTATTCCAACTGCTCTAAAGATTACGTCTCGGGCCCATAAATTCAGATTTTTCGACCGTATATTTGGGCAAGATATTTATGATCGCCGGAAAAAGACTCCGACTATTTTCTTAGCAGATATTAAGAATGACAAATGGTATCCCTTTCAGTCAGCCATTGGTCACAATCATAAACATGTGGCAATCATTTTTCATTTTGGAGTGTTCATCCAAGTGTTCAGGCGAATATCTAACCTGTACTTAGATTTAAGCTACCAGGCCACAGCTGCACATATTTGGAGAGCCAACTATGAACAGGGTAACGTACGTGTTAAAAGGCTTGGAGATAGGCATAAAGTACTTAAACAATTTAACGATCTGGATTTTGTGGCCATTGCTATAAATATTTATTCAAATTTCGTAATCATTATCCTAGTTAAAACTAGCTTGTTCAAAGTTTAAAGGTTTTTAAAAATGTATTTGATATGGGATACTTTTTCTTTGAGAAAATATATGAAACATAATAAGACAAGCTCATATATAATGTGACTTTAATTTATGCAGCCAAAATCATACTGGCGGCTTGGTAAGTGATCAGTAACACGGATCGATGGCCCTTTTTGTGAAATTTGTAAATTATTCTTTTCGTGTTCCTTACAAACGCATTCCTAGCCCCGAGTCAATTTTTATGGGACGTCAAGATTTTATTTTGCGAAATTGGCAAAAAGTGTTATCGATCCGTGTAACTGATCACTGACCAAGCCTCCAGTATGAGTTTGGCTGCAATTAAAGTCACCTTATATAAAGTAAAAATATTTATTCACCCGTTGTAAATTTGCATTAACAACGTGATCAAAATCACAAATGCATTGTGATTTGTGACACACCGCAAGATAAAAAATAAATAATTTGGCCAAGTGCGAGTCGGACTCGCGCACAAAGTGTTCCATACCACCACCAACACATGTTACAGTTACAGAACCCTAAAAGTATTATGGTATAAAAAGGACCATGTTGACATGCTACTAGCCCACCAATGAACCTCTGCATAAAAAGGTTGACAATTTTTTTCTACGTTTTATTTTATCATTTTGTCGATATTAGTCGGTGCTTAAATTCTGTCACAAACAAAATTGGCTATAAAATGAAAACTAATCATGATATTCAAAAAAAGTTTTTTTTTAAAAAAGGTAATTTAATTAGCTTACATTAAACACAAAATTTATTCAAAATGATTGCCACCATTTTTCACACAAGCCTTCAATCTTCGAGGCCAATCATCAATAGCAGCACGGACCATATTCATGTCGATATCCGCCACTGCTTTAATCAATGATGACTTTAGGCTGCTCAAATTTTTGTGAAGTTTAGAACAGACCTTCTCCTCCAATTCCTGCCAAATTTTGTAATCTAGTGGATTGAGGTCAGGGCTAGTATAGGACCAATCTTGATGCCTTATTAGCTCGATATTCTGGCGCTCGAACCACTCCTGAGTTGTTTTGGCCTTATGAGCAGGTGCGGAGTTCTGTTGAAACACAAATGGCCGTCCTCCAAAGAGTGTCTGGGGCAGATCTTTTACTATGCGATGTAAAACCGTGTCTTGGTACACTTTTGCACTGGTTTTGACACCATTTTCACAAAAATGCACTTCAGTAGGGCCATATGATAGTAGGACACTCCCAACCAAATCATGACTGATGATGGATGATAGCCGTGCTGCACTCTAGGAATGGCATTTCCAGCGGCCGCAGAGCTGGTAGCGTATACCCTGTCATTTTGTTTGTTGTACTTCTCTTCGATACTAAAAATGTTCTCGTCTGTAAACAGGATATCGCGGTGTCTGTTTCTTGCGTACCGCTTTAGCAAAACTTTGCATTTTTTGGCTCTCATAGCTATCAGACGCGCGTTCAGAAGATGTCCACTCTTTTTTCGGTAAGCTCGTAGTCCCAGGTCTTCATTGAGTACCTTTTTTACGGTACTTCTGGTTAATCCCATCTCCAAAGCCATCAGTTTCTGCTTGCGGACGGGATTTCTTGCAATACGCGCCTTGATTGCTTTGATGACCCCTGGAGTCCTAACGGAACGAGGTCTGCCAGTTCTTTTCTCGTCATCGTCACTAGAGGTTTCATTGTACCTCTTGATGGTACGGTACACGAACCTCTTCGTGATTTTTAATTTTTGAAGCAAGTTGAATATCGCCTTCGGTGGATGGCCGCAACGATGCAATGCAATTACTGCTACTCGGTCCTCTTTGCGAGTCCACTCCATCGTAAAAAATGAATGAATGTAATTGTGATTTGGCAGATTATTAATCAAAAAATATGTGAAAATCGAAAACCATTTCATTTTTTTTTCTAGGTGTTATATTTTTAAAATAAATGGCCAGTGACAGTATTTAAGAACCGACTAGGTATTAATGTATACTCATGCCAAATTACAGCTTTGTAGTACCTACTTAGAGTCTCTGAGCTAAGCCGCGGATAGACAGGCAGACGGACAGACATGGTGAAACTATACGGGTTCCTTGTTGACTACAGAACTCTAAAAATTAAACGCTTCAAAGTGGGTGCATAAGAACTTGGACTTATAAATAAACTGGGATTACTGAACTACCTTAGGGATACATAATTACTCGTAATTTTCACTTTTGAATATTTAGGTATTTTGACGGTCGTCTCTAAGACCAAGTCTACAAGTAACTGTAGTAGATCAGACTGTATCCTGTCGCAGTTCGTGTACCCTCGGGGACAAGCTGAATCTTTTATATAGGTCACGGCTCGAAGTCATGCTGGAAAAATGCCTTGAAAATATGGGCCGAAGTTTCATAACGGAATACAAAATGGAAGATTCGATTTTGCTCCGAGTTTTACTTATAGGGAAATTAGTAACACTTTTAACTGATTATTCTGTATAACTGAACTGAAGTGACTAAGGGCATAGATATCAGTAACATGTTCAATAATATTTCTACTGATTTAGATATGTTTTGTACGAGCACCTCATCAGTTAAAAGAGCCTTGACAATCCGACAAATCAAGTCTGTTGCTTTTTTTTATTTTGCATCTTTAATTTTAAGGCTTTTCGTTTTATACTCATAAATATACATAACATAACTTAATGTTATATGTAAATTAAGTAAGTTTGCTAAATAAATAGTATAGTGAATAGCGATGCCATCATGACCCTTCTTTTATAAAATTGTTAAATCTATCTGGTGAAGATTTTTTATCGGCATTTAGTTGTATAAGAACATTTCTATTGTAATAATTTTGCTGTAAATCTTCCTTAAAAAAAATATATATTTAAAAAAAATTCAAATTCAAATTCCATGCAATATAAAGCGTCAAACTTTCCATTGGCTGCGGACGATTTTCAGATTAAAAATCAAATGATTTTCTTACGATTGGTACTTTTTATTCGCATTAGCAACTATACCATGCTTTCGAAATGAATTACACTTGTGTAATTCAAATGAATTACCAATTAGAAGTTTCCACCTAATTTGATTGTCCTATATAACTCGTTGTTTCTTTACTTAATTTAAGGTAGGTATGTAAGTATAAAGCTGTTTCGGTTGTAGCAATAAAAAAATTCTTTACGTAAGGCTGTTGAGCTCAAAGTAAATGAAAATACCTCTTCAATCTTATGACCGCTGCTACCAAGCAAGCAATACGGAATTATTTACTTTCTTCTAGCTTCTTTTTACGAGCACTCTAAATCCTAAACAATTCTTTCGTGTCGCATAGAGACTACTATATTAACATTATCAGTCCACGCTTCCTCGCACAGTAAAAGCTCAGGATCTGGCAATGATCCAGGAGGGGAGAAGACATGAGGTCACCGAAAGGAAATGGCCTTATTTCATTAATGCTGATTAATTTGTGGATTTAGTTTGCTGGACAATACTGAATCCAAACCCTTATTTCATTGTAGTAGGCAATACGTAGAGACGGTTGTTTTTTAATTATATCAAATACCATTTGATGCTCTATTATGTAACTTGAAAGCCCAAAAAAGTTTACCTGATAATGCAGGTAGCAGTTAGCAGAAGACCTCCCATAGATAAGCCAGGAGTTAAAAACATATCACCAATTTTCTTCAAGCGAAATTTCTGTCCAGATTGATGTTTTATCTCCCTGTCATGATCGTCAAGTATAAAATCGAAAATCTTTCGCCAAAAGTAAAAAATAGGTGCGACGAGGTGCGGAGCGAGGTGGAGCGTGTTGTGATTATATGGGGAGCTAAGCAAAGCGAAGCAGAGCGAGGCGACCCTCCTAGTTTTAACATAGATACAATATGCCTAGGCAGACAATGATATGCCAAATTATACGATATGACGACAACATCACGACGACAGGTCGGGTTTGTTGGTAGTATTGTGTTACTTATACGTTGCTAAAGTGAGCGTGAGTGGTTTTGTAGGTCCCGTGCTCACACTTGACCAAAGTTTACGTGCACAGACTTTTACTACCAAACCTGACACACAGCTGTGATATAAAACATCTGTAATCTCTACGGATTAAAAACAAGTAAGCTTTAAGACGTGGCAGAAATGTGGCGGGTGTGAAATCAACAGATATTGGTTAGAGGTTACTTTTACAATGGTTATTTTCAGCTTGTTCCTTAGGATTGTCAAAAAAGACCAACTTTGAGTTTTTTTACTGTAAAACTGTTCACAATTGGCCCGCAGGAAATTGATCAAAGCATTTTAAATGCCCATCTCTATCGACCCACAGAGTAAGAAAAAATGTCAGATCCCAAGGGTTTTTTTACACTGTGCGACGTTGAACGCTACGTCGTTCTAAGAAAGACACTCGCCTTGAAAATGTCGAAATTGCATTGGTGAAACAGTTGGGATTTGGCATATAGTCAAGAATAATAATAAGAGAGGTTTAAATCCGTTATTAAATAATATATTTACTGTCTACTGCCTCGCTATGTCTCCCACTTCCGCGGTCTCGATCAGGATGATGATCTCCTGCTCTTTTTAGGGTTCCGTAGTGAACAAGGAACCCTTATAGTTCCGCCATGTCCGTCCATATATCTATGTCTGTCCGCAGCACAGCTCAGAGACTCTTTGTACTAGAAAGCTGTAATTTAATTTGGCATGAGTATAAATATTAATCCGTGAAAAAAAAATTTTTGTGGGTACCTTCTCTGTACGTAAAGTAGTGGTGATTTTTTTTCACATCTATCCCATTGTGCGTCATGTCGTCGGATAGGTCGGTCATAAATATTGTGGGTGTGTGAAAACCATTTTTCGATTCAGGGATCCGTTTGCAAAATATTAAGCTTATTGTTTGAATAAAGTTTCTTTTCCACTACCAGCTAAACAGTTGTTTTTGTGTAGTATATGTAAAGAAGTTAACAGGAAAACTATCACAGCTAAGTACGCTTCACAAGTTAACATGTAATAGTTGACCAAACGTGAGCCCGTTTTTAGACGTTATGAGCCGTTAAACAGTGAACTCATTTAATATGTCCATAGTATTAAACAAAAAGACCCCTTCTAAGACCACATATTGTGACAGGCAACCACTGAACCCTAAACTGCGCGTGTCCTGACACGTACGTGGCCGATTTTTTAATGTCAATAGGATCATACTGCAAAAATTCCGTGTGAAGTTTGTCATTTTTAATTTGCAAGGATAGGGCTTTCTGTTGACATTTTCTGAAACAACGCAATAATATAGCTATGAACTTTAAAAAGGTTACCGCGCAGGAAAGTGTTCTATTGGTTCTGAAAACTAAAACGTGCACTCTTTCCACGTGCTATGTTTTATAGATAAAAACTATTAATTCCTTTAGAAAAGTTGTTCCTGATAATCGAACACCACTTCCAATGTTACTGCTGAGTTTACTGAGACTTACACGAATCCGTGATTGTATAGTTAAAGTGAATGTACATATACTCAAACTTATTGTGGTAGAGCTGGTGCCAGGTTCAACTGTGTAGGTATCACCTATACACGTGGTCTGTGCACCTATATCTTACTCGCAAATCCTTCCGAAGTTAATCAGGGCAGAGTAAAATGACAGATCGCAAACAAGCACAACCAGGTGGCTCACCATTTCCATGGGACCAATTGATGGCGGTATATGCATCCCAAATTGCCGGGATAAAAAACAGACTGGTGTCGGGCAGCGGCGTCACCGGTGCGAGGGTTTCAGCACCGCGCTAACCATCCCACGTGCCCAGCCTGTGTGAGTATGGTCATTTCTTCCAGGAGAACCGCCAAGAGTATCGAAATCTTGGAAAGGCAGTGGACGAAACAGGCTGCTGGATGAATGGATATTCAAACTGCAATTTAGGCCCGTCTTTGAAGGCCTACTTCTCCTATGCGGATGGTCCAAATACTTTAAAAGTACAAAGTTATACATAACAGGCACATAATCAAAAATAAATTACATGTTTAATAATAAAAAATGTCTTTACTTTTGACAAAAACAAATCGAAAGTTATCAACATAAAATGTCAAAAGAGTGTTTGAATCGATTTTAACTATTTATAGATCTTCAAAAGTATTGCTCAAATTTTTTTTTCGTTCGTAATGTCCATGTGAAAAGTATTTCTCCTATTTTGCAATACGCAAGAACCCAGTTTAGTTCAATGATCAGTAAAAACTCAAGGAAATTATGAAGTTTAGCATAAAAACTAAATAATAATGCCATTAGTATTTAAATTGCATATGTATTAAGTACCTAAAGTAACAAAAGGAGTACGAGTACAACTTTACTCACCATTATCTGAACACACGCTCCCTCGCACATCGAAAGCTTAGAAGCTGGCAACATTCCAGCCAAGACGAGGTCACTGAGAGTAGACGGCCTTATTTCATTAGTATTGTTTAGTGCAGGATGTAGCTCGTAAATTCGAGTTCAGAATAAATGCTTTTTACGGCAGGACCTGGCTTAAAAAGACTTGAAGACCATGACGGTGCCAGCCACTTATTTTATTATCGGTTAAGTTTTTCATTATCAATTTGTATATTTACCTTGCTTTTGCTAGTGGATCCAACGCATGGTAGTATCTTACAATCAATGTTATTTTTGATTGGCGCGTAAACATTTTTTGACATGGTGGTAATTTTATTAATACCTCTCATAGCCTTTCTATATGTTGAACAGAGTCACTACAATGATAATAATAAAGAAAACCGGAGCCAAATCCGTTGAGTGGTTCTGGATTTAAAACGGAACAGACATACAGACACACGGACATACAGACGGACGGACAGACACAAAGACAAAAAAAATCGTTTTGGTCTCAGTACAATATGAATTACCCATTTCATTTATGATTTCGCAATTGAATATTTTAATAGACACGATTTATACTACTTTATTATAGGTATAGATTCTACTATAGAAGATAATGATAACATCCGATCTTAATTACTGTTCGAGTCAGTGCAGAAATTGGGCTTGGAGTATATCAGTCACAGATGGCGTCGCATTTCTGCGGTCAAGGAGCTTCGCCGACGTAGGGGCGTGGGCGTTACCATCCGTATACGGACTTGTCCGGACTTTCAGCCTTCCATCCGGATATTGACGTTTTAATTTGTCTGCATTATGGCAAATTTTTGATTGGATGTTCGTTGGAGTTTTCCAACAAATATCTTCAATTTCTCAAACACGTCCGTACGCACTTCTCCCTACGTTTGCTACTTCTGTAAAACGTGCGCTTTGTGCGGAATTTATTCTTTAATTTTGCGACTGAGGCATCCGGACTTTTTTGAAATGTCAGGATGTTTCTAATTTCAAAATGGTAACCCTATGCTTACTAGTGGCCAAAACTGAATCTGTACATTTGCGAGTAAAAAGATAGTCTTCGTAAAACGATAATTTATTCTTCCTTTTTTGAAGAATCTTGCTACTACATATAAAAAGCACTTCTACCATGAATATAAATTCATATTGAAACAAAATCTTCAGAAGTCATTCCCATAATGAGTAGTAAAAAACGAAGTTTTCATGTCGACTTAATAGATAATTTGAGTAAAAATCCATATATTTTGGATTAAAAACTGTTTAAACTTTATTAAACTCTGAGACGAATATACATTTCTATAAGCTTCAGATTTTTTTAATTAAATCAGTGACACAAAGTCATCACTTCGACTTTTCTCCAGAATCCATCTCTCTCGCAATGTAGGTATTTCCGCATGAAGTAACAGCGATTGATGCAAGCGCGATCTATCCTTTTAAGTCCTTTCCCTCATCCAACCCTCCCTAGTGGTTGCCGATAAAATCTTTGCTAGGGTCTTGATATAAATGGGGTAGTTGTGGGATGTTAGAGGATTATTCTAATCTGGGGCGTATCTAAATGAGTTGACAACTGACCATAAATGGCTAAAAGGTAACATAAACGCTACAATAAAATTGAGTTAAGTACATAAAGACGAAAACGTTTCAATTTTTTTTTAATGTTTTACGTCCTTTTTAGTGACTTTAACATAATTAGTAATCATTACGCACACTCTCGTATCCATGAAGGAAGGGGTATAAGAAGTATGGTGAAGTAAACCGAGCAATAAGAAAACTCATTTCAACCAAATACAACATCTTCTGGCACCAGTTAAATAGGGCCTGCATTTTTCCTCACTCACATCACATCACATCAGGAATCGAAGCTGCATTGCTATTGTCTGAGATATCGCGAACAACAAGTTACAATCCAATTTTTAGTGCCTCGTTAGCAACTAACATATAATAAAAAAAACTATTTATTTATTTTTTATCTGTCGCTCTGCTAGTGTGCAATCGGTTTTTATCGAGTTTTCGTATCTTGTTAGGTACCATATTATATCGGAAATCCGTTTATAACGTTTCTCTACGACTACACATTACCTATTTTTTTATCTCAAATCCACCTCTTCACGTTTATGTAATACTTATAAATCTAAAAAGCACGTGGTCCTTACAGAATTCTCTACCAGTAGCGTACATTTTAAATTATTTATATATAAGGTTTTCGATGAAAACTGCTCCTTAGAAATGGTTTTTTAAATATGGTTTGTACACTAACCTCTCAGTGGGTTTGGAACTATTTCAGTGCAAAGTCAGTCCAAATGTTCAAAAGTCTATTTAAACTGAATAGTTTCTCTAGTGAATTTCGACATTGATGCAAACTGTGACGTCATTTCAGTTGCGAAAGTATTCTTAGAAAATCTGGAAACGACCGTTTGACAGTTTATGAATGTGAGTTAGAAAATAGCCCCACTATTTCCTACACTGGACAACTTGATTCAGAGCATAACTGTTCTACTGATTCACCTAGTGTGATCTGGTGAATTTTCAAGGCTTTTTGCGATATTTTTTCATCACTTAGCAATAATATTTTTTGTAGTGATTTTTAGCAATTTTTCTACGTGGAATCTAATAACCATTTTTTTGTGGTAAAACTGTTATCTGTACGTGAGAAGTCCTCTCGTGGGAAGTTCTTTACAAACTTAGTCTAATAACGGGGAAGTCTATCTGTATTTTGTATGCTCCGTTTTAACTTGGGAACAACTCAACGGATTTGGATTTGCTTTTATTTATTATCATCGTAGTGACCCTGGTCAACATAATAGGCAAGGGTAAGGTGTTCATAAAATAATCACTGAGACGAATACTGACGATAATTATTAGTAATTTATTTATAACCCCCACTCGTCACAAACTCGCACGTCGCGCTTCTTAGGCTAAATATTTTTAAATGTTGATTAGCAAACAAAAATTTTTTTAACTAATTTTCAAAATCTACAATTTGCATTTGACTTGATTGGTTAAGTTTTGAGATTTAAATGATTTCACAGAAAGTTGCGAAATTTTGAGAAATTTCACACTAGATTAACTTATTCACCGTTGTTCAAGGTTAGCCATTTCAGGTGAAATTTTTTCCATTGAAATTTCTGAAATCTGGTGACATTTCACAATAGATTAAGCGACAAAAAAAAATTCAAAGTGGCAACACTGGATTCACCTCTTTTCAGATCACTCCTTTCACTTATCATCCTCAAATCATTCAAGCTGTATTTAAGAGGATATGTCAGGCTTGCAAAGGTCACTGTTGCTCCATGCGGAACGCACCGCAGTGCGGGAGGGACGGGTTCCGAGAAAAATAGCAAAATGTTGGTTTTAAATCAATATAAAATGAACTAAATAGCTATCGAAATTTACAACTGAGAAAATTTAGATATTTTTAAAATCTATCTAATAAAATATCGTTCAGGTCTGTATGTCATTCCTGTTTGTCATACAATGAAAAAAAGTGTAGAAGAAGACCTCATTTCAATCATTATTAATATCGAGCTATCGCGTTTTTGTACCGAACAAAACTAGAAAAAGGTTCCGAAATTTATATACTGATTTATCAAATTAGTGGCTTCATCTGAAAAGCAGGTATCCAACTTCAAAAAGTGCAATTTTTATCGAAATAGCCTCTTAATTCTCTGTCTCACTCAACTTATCTTCCACAGTGTGAAGACGGAGCACGTGGCGGGTGGAGCAGACAGTCTTCTGAGACTGAACAGAGTGAACAGCAGCGACGCCGGCAACTACACCTGCGCCGTGCGTGGAGCCCGGCCTCATACTGTTGCTGTGCATGTTCTTAACGGTATTAATATACAGTCGTTTTTAATGTCAAATTTGTGCACAAGGCTGGTGAAACAGATACTGTTAAGGCGCATAGCCATGCCACCGTTTTAGTACAGATAACCCACTTCTCTGATATATGAAAAACGTAATTAAAGTCCATCCATCCATCCATCAGCCGGTTTCGTCCACTGCTGGACGAAATGCCCATACTCACACACGCTGCGCAGGCGGGTTGGTGAGCTCGGTGCCGAAACCCTTGCACCAGTGACGCCGCTACCCGTCACCAGTCTGTTTTATATAAAGCTCGGCAATTGGGGATGGATATACCGCCATCCATCGGTCCCAGGCAATGGTGGGCCGCCTGGTAAAGTAATTTATTTAAATTATCTGAAACATAAATAACAATTTATCTATAAAATAAAACTAACTACCAAAATAAATATATAAAAAAACATTAAAAGCAGAAATTAGGTACTTTAAACTAAGTAAAAAAATTAAGCCTGTTGTTTTCTGTTACTAAGTATTTTTTAATACAGGCATTAACAAAGTAACTATTTGGCTGAAATCTAAAATTTTGGTATCCATCCATCCATCCATCAGCCTGTTTCGTCCACGGCTGGACATAGGCCTTTCCAGGATTTCGCTACTCTTGGCGGTCCTCCTGGAAGAAATGCCCATACTCACACACGCTGGGCAGGCGGGTTGGTGAGTGCGGTGCCGAAACCCTTGCACCAGTGACGCCGCTGCCCGTCACCAGTCTGTTTGATATACGGCCCAGCAATTGGGGATGGATATACCGCCATCCATCGGTCCCAGGCAATGGTGGGCCGCCTGGTTTTTTTGCCTGAGAGCTGTCCTCTTACTCTCCCCCGAATAACTTCGGGAGGATTTCCGAGTAAGATGGTGGTACCTCCACAGTCGAGCCCGGCATTAGCTCTACCACCTTAAAAAATTAATTAATTAATAATTTAAGGCAAGAAAAAACTACTTTGAATGTATCCAGCTTGATATCTTTAATAAATAAAAACAATATTCAACATTCTACTGAGTAGCCTTTGAACTGCTAATCTGCTCTTCGCAATTCTTCAAAATTAAGTAATGAGTAAAAGTTAATATTTTTCGTTGCCTAGGTTTTCAGTAATTAATATCATTATATTTTTTTATTAATCTTTTGTTTTGTCAAACACATGAGCATGATTTGAAATTATCCTAAAGAATTCTTGGGTACATTATGGAAAAATCGCGAAATATTTTTTTATAGGCCTCATACTGTCGCTGTGCATTTGCATTTTCTAAACGGTACGAACAAAAAAGACCAGTTTTGAAAAGATTAACTGACGACCCGCTCCTAGATGAAGTGTATAAAAAAATAGAGTTTGCATGCCTTTTTGCACTTGCCTTTTTGTATGTATATTTTCATTTTAATCTAATTTTATTTGTACCAATTATTATGTTATGTTCTTTTTTTATTTTATGTCATATTTTGCATGCCTTTTTTTGCACTCTTATCATTCCTACATTATTTCATTACGTCTGGAGTATGCTGAAAAACAGCGCTGTCCGCTCTCCATTGATCGGCAGCTTCGCTGAGCATACTGCCATTTGCCAGGAATGCTTAAAACATTTTTTTTTCTCCTAGATTTTAAGACTGTAATTTGATATGTTTAGTTTTAAGTTATTTTTTGGCAATAAACTTTTATTTTTTTATTTCTTTTTATTTTATAAATTTTAGAAGTAAACTCCGACTGTATGAAGCCAGGAACAACTAGTTACCAAGTAACTACCTAGCCCTTGTATAATAACCCCTATAGGAGCCGCAAACCTTTCACTCCACGGCCATTAGTGTGGCTCTGTAAGCTCTCAAAAGTCATGGGACCCAAGTACAATCATTCATTTTAAATCCACCACAAATTTTAGGCCTTCCAGGAACCAGGGGTAAGTCACCTCTAACTGAAATAATTAATTTAGGTCCTTGTCATCTTTTTGACTTCAATGTAGTTTTAGGATGCCGTGAGGGAATAGCTTTTCTAAAATGTCTGAGAGGCTTTGAAGTACGTATTCAAAATGGTCTAGAGAACTAATGATATTATTCCTAAAAGTAGACTTTTTATCCGTAAAAAGGTTTTAATAATAGCGAACTTTTAGTATTGGCAGACATATTATACCGGGTGTAAAGAAATGCGCAGGTATCATTACATGATTGATACCACATACTCTACTGATAAATACTGAAGAAACTTTGCAAAGAATCATACACGTAAAAAAAAAAATTGTTCACGTTTCCATTCTAACTTTAAATACCTACTGTAAATTTTAAAGTGGCAAGTTAATTTTTTGGATTCCGTACGCGAAGGGTACCAAACGCGACCCTATTACTAAGCCTCCACTGTCTGTCTGTCCGTCTGTCATAGGAATCTACAGCTTCAACCGTAAAAGGTAGACAATTTCAATTTTCACAGAATACGTGTTACTATGGCCTCTATCACAAAAAATAATAACAAAAATAAAAAATAAAACAGTTAAACCAGAGGTCCTTCGTGTTAACCATAGCGCCATCTGGGATGACCTGTTTGACAGATTTTACTGAGGTAATAGATGGCGCTAAGAGTGGCTTGTCAACCTTGGTGCAAGGTTCATTAGTAAGATGATACACGACACTAAAATGTTAAGGATGCTTATTTTGTTATGTACCATAATGTTTTAGGGTTCCTTACCCGTAATATGTCGTGGTACGGAACCCTTTGTGCGCAGGTAGACTCGATTGTTTTTTAATTATCTCTGGTATATAAATTTAGCAAAGTTGTTCAGTATGATCACAAGAGTGTGTTGTTTTTATTTAAAGATCAATCTATTAACAACCGTTTTACCTACACACAGGGTCAGTAAAAAAACGGGCGTGAAGTAAATTACATGATTTCGCAATTGCTTGTGGAGTTTCAACAATTCGAATGGTCCAGATTACCATAACAGCACCTACTTGTCGATTTTTTTAAAAGGAACAGACTTTTTAAGGTCATATAAAAGTAAACATTTTTTTCTCCTTGAAATACAAAAGATATACATGAAAATATTCAGGAACTGAATAAATAGCTTTGATGACGTAATAGTCATGTCATTTAGGCATTACAGGAAATAGGCCATTACCCACCAGAAAAAAAAAGATGTCAAAACCGACGTTTGTTTTTTTTATTCTCAGTAATCCCATCTTCAAGTTTTATCCCCTCGATTTTTTTCATTCTTTCTTTTTGAGCCTAAACGGTACGACTATTACGTCACATTCCCATTTCTCCAAACTGATTTTCAAAAAATAATTTCGCTATAACACATACCACCTGAAAGTTAAAGAACAGTTTGTATCTTCATGATTTAGCCTATATTTTCAGAAAAAATATACAAAAGGGCCTGTTACAATTTATGGTTGGTTCGAATTCAGTCCGCGCGGGCGGATGCTGCGCAGACGCAAGTGACAAATGAAAGGAACTTTAAGATGGTTGCCCTAGGTCTTGGTCCCAGACGTAAAACATGTGGTTATTTTTTAATATGAGTTAATAAATAATTGTAGTTTTTGGCACTACACGACAATAGTTTGTTGTCAATTAGGCTTTTCTAGCAAAGTTGTGTTGATTTGTAATTAGCTATTGTCTGTGTAGTAAATTACTATGTAAATGATCCTTGTGGCTGAAGCCACATCCTTTTTTTTATTTTAATATTATCTATGTATTTTTGATACGTCCTGTTGACTTTTCATTGATATCATATTGTTTTTATTTTTACCAGCGATCAGACTTTTATTTTAATAATAAAGCTATCGAAGTCACTAAAAATCCTGCTGTGCAATTTTAAAGCGTATTTACAATAAATAATAGGCATGTATTTTTTTTAATGCACTAATCGTTAATATTTAATCAATTTAGTGTTATGAATAAGAATTTACAACTAAATTGTCCATATTTCATAGTTATAAAATCAAAATAAGTTTCATAATAATCTTCGACAAGAAGATATTTAATATGCCATTTTAGCGCGCATCAAGTGACGTCACATGATACTGCTCTTGCTTGCGGTGTATGGCGACTGGCCGGTTTTTTCATTATTTTTCATTAAAACAACCTATTACAAAATATTTGAGGGTTTTATTTTACATTTATTAATTTTGAATGTAATATTTTATGATGAAATGGTGACGCGTTTTGCATTTGCGTTTCATTTCATCAAAATGTTGTATTTTTAAATGGAAATAATTATAAAACTATAAAATAAAATAGTTTCCCGTGGTCACCATTAAATGCAACTGAGTAAATAGAATACAAAAAACGCAATATCTTTCTTATTTAAACAACATGCATATTCTCTATTGTATTGCAGGCTGCAACGGAGTAATTTATTCAATCAATTTTATTTAAAAACGAACATGCGTTTGGAAACAAAATCTGGAGCATAACACTAGACTAGACATTGTTTTTTTCACTATTTTATTCCGAGTGGTTAAAGTTTACATTGAAAACAATTTATAATAATAATAAGAAGCCTGTGCAAATCAAAATGGAGTAACTTAGACAAGCCCAGATTTTTCGAATTTGTAATTGTTAGGTGTCTGAAATGATAACTTCTGGTGACAAGTAGCGGATTCTTGGCTGTTAGAAGCATTTTTTTTATTTATTTATGTCACGTCGTCATTTTTATTACTAGTAAACCATATGACAAACTTTGCATGTCTTTTTGAAAAATAGACCAACTTTACACCACTTAAAAATTGTTCCAGCTTGCAGTTACTATTTTTACAATTATTACATCTCTGTGGTAAAAAACTACAATAGTTTATTTCATTGCTTAAATAACTTTTTTTAATACATCTTTTGTTCAGGATGACTATAAGAACTGTGGAAAACCTGGGTTTGCCTGGATTTACTCAATTTGTATGGTCTCATACTATAAAGGTCTGATTCGACGACGAAACTGTTATATTTTATCGATAAATTCGCAAAACCGGGTCATCGATTCCATCAATCATATCAAAATGCAGAGCTGTGGGGTGAATGCAATTTTCCAAACAAGATTCTCGGTACGAGAACGGAACTCAATCTAAAACATAGATATCGAATTTTCAAATGTAACTATGCGATATGTCCATTCGAAGTTGCAAATCAAAAGAAAACCTACCTACCTTTATATTTTAGAATGTACTTTTTATGTAAACAGAGATAGCTGTACTAAATTAGAGTTACTCTTAATGAAAACCTATAAATCAAAGCCTTGGTGCCTAACTTTATTATGTAGGTATACCTACACATTTACGAAACAGTAAAGGTTTACGGCGTTTAAATTTATTTTCTATTTTATTTCAATTTTAACTTATTCCAATTGCTTTTTTTTAGGGTTATTTCAGTGTTTCGTTTATAATATTTAATCTTGTATATATATAAGTAGTGGTACATAAATAGTGATTGAAAAAAAAATGTTTTGCCTTCCAAAATTTTAAATATTAAATTTAAAGAAACAAAGATAAATTCGTACTGAATTCCTACATAAACGAGTACATATATAGGAAATAAGCGCTTTATTGCGTACTAAAACAAGCAAATTTATATGGAAATTACCTACAAGTATCACAACTATCAGAGTAATCCTCGTTTTAGGGCCTTAACTTATTCCACTAGCTTCACAGATATCCGATAATTGTTTAATGTAGCACATTATTAAATCGAAATTAACTGGGCAAAGTTAATTACAAAACCGGTTGATTTGGAATCCTATGATTTATCTATGATAATCAGAATTTCATTAGCATAATAATTACGATTTTATATATTGGCAACTTCTGGATAACCAAAAAAATGTAGGAATCCATTCAAAAAGTAATCCTTTGTAATAAATTTAAGAAAAATGTTGTGTCCTTTTTGGAAGTGTTTAGTTCTTCGTTTTTGTTTGTTAATAAACACTAAAATATAATGTACACAAAGATACTCTGTATACAGCAGCATAGTCTTGCTTTGCTTTTGCATTTTTTTGAGCATGATATTCTATTCACTGGAAATTAATCTACCTATGTGTCAAATTGATGATTACGTTAATGCTATAAAAGGTTCCCCAAAGATAATCTCAAATCTCACAACAATATTTTATGGCCCTTTCCATCAATTGCTCTGGGATTTAATGGTTTAGCTTAAAGTAATTACTCTAATGAAAAGACGATATTCCTGCTAATGGTGGAACTCTGATTCCTTGAATATAAAGTTGGACGAAAATGTTATACCTAAAATTGATAAGACAGGTTTTGACAATACAATTTGACGTTTATAAAAGTAAAAAACAAAGTAATGATTATAAGCCTCAACTCTATGGACACTAAACTATATCCACATAAAATTATATTAAGGGAATAACCACTGTTGGCGACCTTCAAAAGCTGCGATAAGCACCGGTTTAATTCAGATGTCATGTTATTAAAAAATATATGATAAAATATGAAATACCTGGAATGACATTGCTTAAACAGTATTTTTATTTATGACAAAAATCTTTAACTAGATAAACACAAAAACAAGGTCCAAATTAGGACTAAGTTCGTATTTCATAATTCAATAAAACACATTGAAACATAGTCAAATCGAAGATAATGATTACAACAAATAAGTTACCTTGGTTATGTTTGAAGAACTTTGATTATAATAATTATAAATTATTTATTTAGGTATATGATTCCTTCAAGAACGACTGAGAGATCAGTGTGAGAGAGTGAAACGCATGCATCCAAGGTCAACAGCAGTAGTTGTTGCTTTAAGATATTTTACCGTGATTTGTGTTCTTGCAAAAACGTATGTACTATCGGGAAAATATAGGCTTACAGAACTTTCTCTAGATGTGTTATAAATATTCAGACCCACTCTTTGTTCTCTCATTAACTTTGTTATGATTTTAGTGGCATATTTTAAAGCAGTTTACATACAAATAATAAAGAGTGCATCACAAGATAGAACATCTATTAGAAACAAAGTTACTAAGAAAAATTAATCTTGAAACAAATCAGTATCTCTGCCTATGACATCAGCACCTTTACGTACAAAGACGGTCACTTTTTTCAACTTACTCGTAAATATACATCGAAATTCTTGTTTCCTATTACCAGTAACCATTTGTTTTTTTTCTTTTCTAACGCATTGCCATTTGTTCCAGAAGAAAGCCTCGCCGAGCTGCACGCAGGGGCTAAGACACATCAGCCATCTTCAACAGCAACTGTTATAACTTTATTCATAACGTTATTGCTAATAACGGACCGGATCCCGTTATTTTCACCTGTGATTTTCATTGCGGCTTCAGCCGCTTATTTTATGCTGGCCCAAGGCCTGTTAAAGGACTATTTCATCGTATTATTGCCGACGTGATAAAAGACGTTTAGAGTCTATAAAAATTATGAGTTTGATTATGAAAATGTAATATAAAAATAGTTATTGAGGAATAAATTTCATTATTATATCACACGTTTCATTTCAAATTCCAGTTAACTGTGCAATAAAAGGCATAACTACCCATTATCCTAACAAAATATAAACATTGTAAGACTGCTTAAAGAATATGAGGCAAACAAAAAAGGGCGTCATTGTGCAATGAAAATGTTGTACATATTTCTTCGTTATTTAATGTAGTTTTCGTTACTTACGTCAACGCCTCGCTAGCTGTCTTTTGCGTTTACTGAGTCAAAATCTGAAGTTTGATATCAAATGGTGGCTCAACGTGCAAGCAACGTGCTCACGGTCTGTCATTTCAAATGCAGTATATTTGTTGAGTGTTTGACAATACAGAAAATAATAAAGTCTCGTCATTTTCACATGAATGAGGTCCCCCCTTCTTCAAATTCACATGGGACTGGCATAGCGTTAACTATACTGGTGTTAATATGATGTTGTAGGAGCCGGAAACTGGCGATAGTACTCGTCCATACGAACAAATTTTACTATGGATCCAACCCTGAAATCGCGAAAAAAATATTAGCTGTTCTATAGAAAAGTTAAATACCTACTCGACCGAAATGTATGAAACAGCTGATATTTTTTTCGTGATTTCAGGGTTGGCTCCATAGTAAAAGTTGTTCGTATGGACGAGTACTATCGCCAGTTTCCAGCTCCTAAAACATCATATTAACACCCAGTATAGGGTGAAATTAAATCAACCGACCAAATTTATACTGGAGACTCGGTTAGCGATCAGGAACTAGGTTCAGTAAAAAATTTGGACAAATTCGAAAAAAAATGTTTGGTCCCTTACTGGTTGAACTAGTTCAAATACAATTCCTAGTCTACCTATAGGCAAGCAAAAAAAAATTTTTTTTTTCAAATTTCACCAAAAAGGTAGGTAATTAAAGCTTGTTTCTGATCACTAACCGAGTCCCCAGTATGAACTTGGTCGGTTGATTTAATTTCACTTTGTATACTGAACTGGCAACATTACTTTAAGTTTACTAATACAAAAAACCGTTTGTGCGAGTCGGACTCGTGCACGAAGGGTTCCGTACCATCTCTATACATATAAAATACAACATCTGTCTGTCTGTTCGTTCGCTTATAACTTGAGAACCACTCAATGGATTTTGATGCGGTTTTCACTAAAAGATAAAGCACTTCTTCGGAAAGGCTTAGGGCTATGTATCATCACGCTATGACAAGAGGGAGCAGCGCAATGAGAATTTTAGTGAGACATATGGAAGGTTCGCCGCCGTAGCGGAGTCGATCGTCGCGGGTTCAAACCCCGACTGGTAAAATTTGTTTTCACTTTTTAGTTTTTATTCTTTTATTTTATTTTCAGAAAAAATATTTCCTTTTGTAAAAAAACATTAAAGCTGAAATTATATTTCTTGACTGAGCAAAGACCAATAACTAAAATATTTTTATTTTTAAGATCTTAGAAAACGCCATCTCTGTGAAGCTATGCTTGATAACGGCTCAGTAAGCTGACGTTGAAATTGTTTTTATTTTAATACACTAGATTGCGCTGCATGTTTCAAAATATTGGATTTGACGCAGTCTGGTTCAAATCAACCACGGTAAAGTTTGTATACACTATTAATAAAGAAGAACGATTTGTTTGTTTGTATATAATGGGTATTACCTCTAGAACTACTCAACTGACTATAAAAATTCTTTGAGCACTCAATAAGATTTTATTTAATCATGTGTAATGTACATACGCCTTGCGTAGTCGTATGTAGTCTCATCGTCGGGATTTCAATCATCCACTGGTAAATTTTATGTTTTACTTAGGAGACCTCTCAAGTTTAAGTTTATTTGATCGGTATTGATGAGTATTTTTGTAGAACATGGTGACCAGGATATAATGACGGGACTGGGAGGTGGGTACGGGATCTCCTCTATGAATAACAGCAGACCCTTCGAGTTTGGGCTTATCTGATTGGTCTTTATTAGCACTTTGGTAAAACATGGTGACTAGGGTCTGACGATGGGACTGGAAGGTAGGTATGGGATCTCTTCAACGGACAACAGCAGACCCTTCGAGTTTGGACTTATTCGATTGGTATTTATTAGCACTTTGGTAAAACATGGTGACCAGGGTAGACCCTGAATGATGGGACTGGAAGGTAGGCATGGGATCTCCTCAACGGACAACAGCAGACCCTTCAAGTTTGGACTTATTCAATTGGTATTTATTAGCACTTTGGTAAAACATGGTGACCATGGTCTGATGATGGGACTGGAAGGTGGGTACGGGATCCCCTCAACGGAAAATAGCAGACCCTTCGAGTTTAGGCTTATTTAGTTCGTATTTATTAGCACTTTGGTAAAACATGGTGACCAGGGTCTGCTAATGGGACTGTAAGGTGGTTATGGGATCTCCTCAACGGATAACAGCAGACCCTTTGAGTTTGGGCTTATTCGATTGGTCTTTATTAGCACTTTGGTAAAACGTGGTGACCATGGTCTGATGATGGGACTGGAAGGTGGGTACGGGATCTCCTCAACGGACAACAGCAGACCCTTCGAGTTTAGGCTTATTTTGTTGGTATTTATTAGCACTTTGGTAAAACGTGGTGACCATGGTCTGCTTATGGGACTGGAAGGTGGTTATAGGGTCTCCTCAACGGATAACAGCAGACCCTTCGAGTTTGGGCTTATTTGATTGGTCTTTTTTAGCACTTTGGTAAAACGTGGTGACCATGGTCTGCTGATGGGACTGGAAGGTGGTTATAGGATCTCCTCAACGGATAACAGCAGACCCTTCGAGTTTGGGCTTATTTGATTGGTCTTTTTTATCACTTTGGTAAAACATGGTGACCAGGGTCTGATGATGGGACTGGAAGGTAGGTACGGGATCCCCTTAACGGAAAATAACAGACCCTTCGAGTTTAGGCTTATTAAGTTCGTATTTATTAGCACTTTGGTAAAACATGGTGACCATGGTCTGCTGATGGGACTGGAAGGTGGTTATAGGATCTCCTCAACGGATAACAGCAGACCCTTCGAGTTTGGGCTTATTTGATTGGTCTTTTTTAGCACTTTGGTAAAACGTGGTGACCATGGTCTGCTGATGGGACTGGAAGGTGGTTATAGGATCTCCTCAACGGATAACAGCAGACCCTTCGAGTTTGGGCTTATTTGATTGGTCTTTATTAGCACTTTGGTAAAACATGGTGACCGTTGCATATTGTCGTTCAAAAAATCATATTCTTTTGTTTTCCTTATTTCCACGAAAATCTCTTTGACGCGGGCAGAGCCGCGAGCAAAAGCTAGTATCGAATAAAAACGAGCAAAAAAATCACGTTTGTTGTATGGGAGCCACCTTCAATATTTATTTTATTCTGTATTTTAGTATTTGTTGTTATTAGCGGCAACAGAAATACATAATCTGTGAAAATTCCAACTGTCTAACTACCATGGTTCTTGAGATATCTACAGACTGGTGACAGACGGACAGCGGAGCCTTAGTAATAGGTTCCCGTTGGTTACCCTTTGGGTACGGAAAACCAAAAATATGAACTAACACCGAAAATTCCTTTGTCAATTCCTTGGAGCGGTCTCTTGCTTTTTAGAAATTTACTTGACCCGCTCTATGAAAACTCAACAGATAGTTAAAGCTAGGCAGACTTTGCGTAAGTATTTGAAACTAGTTTTAGATAACGGCGAAGCACAATATTTTCATTACTAATGGACGTGCTTTTTTATTCAGTGCCTCCTAGACTATTTACTTGGTTTTGCTTTTCACTAACAACGCCTTCACTTACTAATATTTACAGGAATTAAATTGATCTCAGTGCCACTGAACATCATCATCGCTAAGGTTAACAGATGTCCAGTTTTGGGTCGGTAAGTACGGTTTTTTCAACCGCTGCGCTGTTAGAAAAACTTGGAAAACCGGTCAGTAGAAAGTCCGGCTTTTGTGAAAATACGCGATATACCTCGTGATAGAATTATGAAATACATTGACAGGCGGAAGAAAACCGTGTAGGTGTTAATAACGTAAAAGTCAAGAGAAAAATCGGTTCTTTTATTAAATACAAACGTCAATGCAATTGCACTGATTTTAAAGATATTATTTCAGACATAGAAGCAGCAGTATCAAATGTCAAAATCTATGAAAAACGTTACATTTTTAAATTCAATCAAAAGTGAGAATAAATAGTACATTACGATACGAGAGCGATGAAACGTTTTCTGACGAGTGTGAGTTTGCGGCACGAGCCGAAGGTGAGTGCTGCAATCACACGAGTCGAGAAAAAGTTTCTCGCACGAGTTTCGTATAATATTTTATAGCACAAGTGCGGAAAATGCCGACTTTACGCAAGCGCAGCGTGCGTAAAGCGGTCATTTTACGCACAGTGTGCTATAAATGATATTATTATCCGGTTTTTAATTCCAACATGTCTGGCAATCCTAATCATCGCTACAATCAAAGGTAATAAAGACACTTCAAAAATCTAACTCAACACACCTCAGGTCAGGGGTTTTAGACTAAAGTTTTGTCTGACCCTTGACTTTGAGCTATTGACCCTCAGACCGTTCTAAAGATAAATTATCGTTTGAACCTGCAAAATTTTCCGGGTGTTTTGTAATTTTGAATTTTTTAAGACTTTGATTTGCTCTTTTCGTATTTTTACTTTGCCATCTCGTATTTGCTGTGTTCGCGCGGCCGTCTTGGAAAAATGGCCCCCACGAACAATTTTGGGACAATATCTCCTTTCCGACAAATTTCACTATGAAAACAGTGACGTAGGAAACAAACTCGAGCAAATATCCTATAATTTATTGTAGAACATACTTTTTATAGAATTGGTAGTTTCAGCGTAAAAGCTCATTTCATTTCCACACTACCATGAACCGGCGCATTTGTATATTTGGCACATTCTATGTACGAGGAGTAAAATCCAAGAGGTGACTACTACATAAAAAGAATTGAAGGGGAATGAATGTAAATAATATGGTATGTTAGGATTGTCACGAATAAGTTGCATTCATATTTTAACTATCTCTTAACGTAATTTTTTACCTCGGTACAAAATGCAAATCATAATATTGTTTTCCTTACTTTTGAATAAAAAGTATGCAATAAATGTGTTTAATATCTAACCTCATATCGTAAAATCCTCATTACGAACTCAAAACTACTGGCATAATGAAAATATTTTTCATGAACGCCCTTAAAAGACAAAAAAAAAAAATATGGTATAGGTAATTATAGTATGTAGAACAACATAATGCTATAAAATAACTTTTTCTGAGATTACAGTACATGTGATACTAACTAGGAAGGCAAAGGGTACTTAGCCCATACAGCCATGTCTGAGGCCTAATATCAAACACCAATGAGGTTTTTTTATATTGTAATATCCATCCGCAGTGCGTGTATGTGTACCAGCATAGCTAGCATATGAAACTGATAGAGAAGCTTTGTCTCTCTACGAAGCGTTTGACTAATGGAAACGCAGGATGTGTCGTCTGTCGAAAAATCGATCACATCATATAGCTTCCCTGCGTTTCCATTGGTCCAACGCTTCTTTGAAAGCCAAAACTTCTCTATTATTTTCATCTTTGTCCACATATTCCTTTTTTCATTTGTCACTCGTCAGTTGTGTCTTGGAATCATTGTTTGAGCTAGGCCTGGTTACTCCAGTATTTTGGTGACTTTACACAAATTATACTGTAATATACACCAATAGACTATAAAACGTAGTATGTACATATATCTGATACAGATTCAGTATCCTGTATACACTTGCTATACCTTGATACACAAATAGGTCACGAACGAACCTAATTGAGTTTTCGCCTAAAAAGGATTCCTGAAACAACTCAGTGTATGTATAAATGTACTCTGTGGGTAATTTAACACCTGCTTTCGCTTACTATAAAACATTTAAACTTTATGAAAATACGTGGGACAGTATGGCGGATGACCTAATTATACACCTGACGTTTTATAGAATATTAGGTAGTTTGTCTGGCTGGGTATGCTAGGGCCTAGTCCTGATGATGGAGGATTCTACCGCGGCACGACGTTGATTTCAGATTTTTTCAAACACAACAGGCGTACATATACTGATATATCATACATATCACTCTGAAATAAGATGTATTTTCATTTTATAGAACAACTATAGCCTTTAACTTCGCCCGCGTTTATTCAATCTATGTCTCGTTTTTGCCTTGGGTGTTATTTTATCCACACCCATATAGCCTGTATGTTGATCAGTATCACAACGATGATAATAAAGATAACAACATCCAAATCCCTTGAGCGGTTCTCGAGTTAAAACGGAACATACATAGATACAGATACAGACAGACAGTCAGACAGACAAATACTCTTCAAATTTTAGTTTTCGCTTCATTACAATATTAATAACACATTTCATATAAAATTTCGCAAAAATATTTAATGTAAAGACTCGACTTTTTACTACTTTAATATAAGTATAGATCTTTGCAGCAAATCGAACCTATCCGCCCGATAAATGAGACAATAATTTTTATTTCCAGGCTTCGACGTCTCTTCACTTTTCTAGTCAATTCTTCAGAAGGAAACACCTTCTTCCTTTCAAGATCGTTACCGTAAATCCAGCTTTCATCGTTGAATTTTACAATATTTCTAGACACCAATAAATGCGACAGCGATTTAGGATTTGGTTCAAATAGGCATGATGACTAAAAAAAATTTATTAGTCCGTCAGTTAGATTATCAGAAAATATTGGACACGTATTTTTTTCTTTTTTTAATTAAACAAACAATGATGAAGATATAGCCCGCTGAAGTTCCGCGTGACGTCACATCTTGGTACAATTTTACTTAGAAGTGACGTCATTTTCCCCCACTCCCAAACTTTGACGCGCTTTATCTCTGTCATTTTTAGTTTGATTGACAAAAGAAAAAATACGTGTCCAATATTTTTTGATAATCTAAATGACAGACTAAATAGGATAATATTTTGTTAACCCTGCCTACAAGCCTGTTGTGGGGTTTCCGGCTAGCACAAAACTTCCTAGCGGCTAATTGTTAATGTACTTTTGTACTTAACTTATAATAACAATGCCTAAGCTTGCCCAAATCTACTGTCAGGTCACTCCCTTGTCAGTGTTACTACACGTGGCGTACAGCTTTGATGTAGCTCCAGTTGTTACTGTTGAAAGACGTCCCATACGTTGTGGGAATGGTATGACCACGCTTATACTCGAGACTTGGGGACAACGTTGGTTAGATATGATTCTTATAAAAGACTACGGGTTGGTATTTCATGACGAGATGGGGCTTCGTCATGAAATACTGACCGAAGTCTATCATAATTTTCTTGCTGACTGAGACCAGAACGAAACTCACAAAAAATCATAGACCGAATATTTTCTATTATTTAATTTATGTTGATGATGGTTTTGATTATAATTTCTAAAACACTGCTGAGTTTTAAAAACAAATGATAAATTAATGCAGTGTAGATTTATTGTAGACCAAAAAAATTTCATTTTCGAATTTAGATTTATATTTTTCAATATTGTTATTTAACTGGCCAGTTGTAGGAATTTTCAGAGTAACCTTCGTACTATTGAATTGCAAATTTTGAATTTTGCTACGCCTGTTGAAATTTAAATTTAATTGCAAAGTATTCTGTGGCACGCTCTGGGTCCGGCTTTTGTAAGATAGTATGGTGTTAACAAAGAGAGAATGACTGTTGCTTGCATTACATCACAGGTGGTTCCTGCCGAAACCCTGCACTGTAACCCTATTTTGGAGTACCTATCTCTTCAAAAGTGTTCCAGCACAATAAAATTTGCTATCTTATCCTACTATATATATATATATATATATAAAATATTATAAATGCGAATGTTTGTGTGTGTGTGTGTGTGTGTATCTTTGTTACTCTTAATTCAGATTAGATATAGCTTATACCCTAACTTAACACAAATGCTACTTTTTAGCGCGGTTTATAATCGTTTGTGGAGAAATAAGACTATATATCACACTAATATTACAAATGTGAAAGTTTGTGTGTGTGGGCGTGTTTGTTGTGTGTGTGTGTGTTTATGTTTGTTACTCTTTCACGCTGAAACGGCTGAATGGATTTGGATGAAATTTAGAATGGATATAGCTTATTCCCTAACTTAACACATAGGCTACTTTTTATCCCGTAAATAAGCTTGTTGTTAAACCGAATAACATGCGGGCGGAGCCACGGGCAAAAGCTAGTACGTTATAAATAATTGTAGTTAAAATTAGTCTTTGCCCGCAGCTCCACCCGCCTTTTTTCAATCTCTGCCCCGTTTTCGACTTTGGCGTTACTTTAAGAACATCCCTTATAGCCAATATATTGTCCCTACCATAATAATAAAAAAACCGCATCCAAATCCTTTGAGTCGTTTTCGAGTTAAAACGGAATTGTGGTATTGGCCTTAGTACAACAGTTAGTAATAACCCACTTAATTTAAAATTTTTCAAAAATATTAAATCTGCAGACACGACTTGCTTACTACTTTTTTATTAGTATCAATTGCCATTATATTAACGAAATTATTCTTCTGGTACTAAGACGAAAGATATTAAATATATTTGTAAATCCTTACAAGTAAATCCTTGGATAATAAATCTGAATTTTCATATAAATTCTGGAGTACTAGTAGAAATCGATATTTGTCAGACAGAACTTTATGAATATGAATCCACAGCGCTCAACATAAAGCAGATTTTCACAAGTTCGCTGATATACAGGTTGTCCTAAAACTTTGAGGGAAACTTTTATTAAGCTGTAAACTTTGACTAACTTCAAGCGTAGCAAACTTGAAAGATTTTTGACGTACCTAATAACTTTTTTAGGTTTATGTGTGGATTTTGGCCGCGGCTTTGCCCGCGTTTAGTTAGAATTTTGTGTTGTCCTATCGATTCTGTCCATATTTTTGAGATCTAAAAATGTTTGAAACATTATCAATGGCATTAAACTAATATTACAACACCTAATAAATTTTGCACTCATATTGACTGAACAGACTTTTTATAAGTGAGAAGTGAATTTAAAGGAATCGCCAGTTCAAATCCTGTAGTGTCCAGTTTGTGTGGCAATGGCTTGCCATTGGACCCATCTACGTCTGCAATAGTTGTTCAAAAATGTGTACCGCTAGTGGTTTAAAGTAGGTACCTAGCTCTTCAAATTATTCAAAGCGCAAATGTAGATAAAATTTAAAAAATGCAACAAAATTATATGTCTATCATTGCATTTAATGCAAATCATCAATTTTACCGTAACATAAAACATAATAAAGAAAATCACATTTTTAATATTTCAGACATGTTTCACTGGCACGTCACTGAACGATATTCAAATAATTTAAACATCCTCTACAAAGCTGCTGCGTTCAATAAACTACTATAATAACCCGGATACCGCTTCCAGTAATGCGTCTCTGTGTTTGTTGTACACTAAATTCAAAGCTAACACCCTCAGGCACAATACTACCCAACTACTACTTTTAGACACATATCTAAGCTCTTATTGGCTGGCAATTCAGACGATAGTTAATAAACCGATGCACCTTATATTCATGGTCGTATTACACTCTATAGTTGGCATAAATTCTGGCCTATTTAGAATAAGTGACATCTTTGAGAGCGTTATGGCATATCGAGACATTGTTGGGCCAACTTAGGCCAACGAATTTTACTATGTTTTGCCGTCATTGTTTTTGTGGTATTAACGTAATAAGGACGATTAAAAAAATTTACTATAATAGCCGGAGGTTTAGATTTTTTATTTTTATTTAAGTCCCTGGCAATCTTTTGTCGTTTAAACTTTACCATGCGAAAAAAAGGCATAAATCGTGTTAGATTTAAAAAAATACCAAAAAAATATAGCAAGAAAAACAATTTGTTGTATTCTTTAATTTTATCACATTCACATGACATAAAAAAGTGCCTACAGTAAACCCAACTTATCTGTAGAATGAAAATAGCGGAACTAGCACATCTGATTGGATAATATTGAATATTAGCCAATGACAAGTCCGGAATACGCTAGTTCATTCTACAGATAAGTTGGTACTACTGTAACTGATATGGAGAGTGAAATATAATGTCGGAATAAGCGTCTGATTGCTACCAAAAAGAATAACAATCTTTTTTTTATTCTACAGAAAATGCAAATCAAAGTGACATAAGCATAATATACAATCGGCTTAATTTATCAAACAGAAACCAACAATATTTTTGATTAAAAAAAAACTCGCGTATGTTTATAAATTTCCCGCTTTTTCGGTCACGTCCGGTGATAATCACGGACAGATCAGGGTTCTGGCGGACACCGGTTCCGGTAAACCCTTGATTTAGTGATGTCCGAACCGGATCCAGATAACGAGGTTAATGCTTTTTGATTGTGTTACTGCCAAACAGGTTTTAATGTCTACGCGTGTGCACAGATTACACTTTCGTTCTGAAATTGCTGCTAATAACGGTATTAGCGCGCTAAAGTATTGTACGCTTATTGACTTTACGATATGTGTGGCATTCTATTCTGATTATTTCGTGGCAGAAGCATTATCGGTAGCTGATTGTCATAAGCTTGCAAAATTTAACTGGCAAAAGCCTCTGGCTCTATGTGTCTACGATTTTAGATGATTAAAAATATAGCAAACATTTTTACATTCAATGTAAATTTTAATACATTGTAGTTATATTTTAATATTGCACATATCAATAAACTAACTTGAAAAAACTAAATAATCCTAATAAATATAAAAGAAAACAAAAATAAATAAAAATTCCTACAAATAAAAAACCTCATCCAAATCTCTGCTCCGCGGCAAGGTGCCCAGTATGCTGGCGACAATTACCTCAGTGTTTTTAGTAAATTTGAGAATATCGTTTCATTTTTCGCTCAAATGGATACAGTAAATCCCACCATAAGTTGACCGGTTCTTACCCTAAACACAAACAATCTATATATAGGTTGAGTTTTAACCTAACCCCGATAATTTAGTATTATGTATAGGCAGAAGAATACAAACTGGTCTTATTAAAACCATTCAAAATCATAGACATAATTATTTTTTAAAATCAAAAGTTATCATCGTCACCCGAAGAAATAAGATAATTAGATCGCGCGAAGTTATTTTAATTATTGATCCCACTACTTTGGACAATTTTCAAATTTTTCCGTATGGGAATGGCTAGGATAGCCATAAATTTTATTTTCAAGTAATTTTTTTAATAATATTTTGATCTTTAATTTTAATTGTTTTTACTTTTAAAATATGTTTAACTAACGTTTCTTAATAACCTCCAAAATTATCGGGGTTTGTTTGAAAGTCACTCTGTATATCTAAACTATTAATAAAGTAGTAGTAAATTCGTGTCTGGTAGTTCTGTACATTAAATATTTACGCGAGATTTTAAATGAAGTGAGTAATTATTTGTGCCGTGTTGAGGGCAATTGTTTTTCATTTATTTTTAATTTTTTTGTTTTATGTACCGTTTTTTCTCAAGAACCACTGAAAGAATGTTGATGCAGTTTTCTTAATTATCATTGGAAGTGACCCTGATCAACATGAAAGGCTATAAAAGGTGTGAAAACTATCGATATTCGTTTGATTGCGAAAGCGAAGCCGCGGGTAAAATCTAGTTATAAATCATGAAAACTGTAGTAGTACTGTACTAGAACCAAAACCACAACTTTTAGCATTTTTGTTCGTCTGTCTGTCTGTATGTTACGTTTTAACTCGAGATACACTTAACTTACTTAGATGCTGTTTTTTTAATTATCATGGTAGTAACATAAGCTATAAGGAGTGTTTATAAAATAACGCCGTAGCCGGAAACGGGACAAAGATGGAATAATCGTGAGTAGAGCCGCGGGCAAAGGATAGTGAAATGTGTCTTAATCGGGACTTTGTCAAGCAGACACTTTGAATATTTAGACAGCAAACATGTTGCAGAAACTTGAATTAAATAGCCAGTTCAAAAATATTGTCAATTCTAACAGTTATAATATAATACAATACTTCTTTTATTTATTATTTTCTTATAAATATTATTTTTATCGTTATTATTATTTTATCTGTACCAGCGATAAAAAAACATTCAATGAAAACTGTGCCGGGCACATGTTTGGTACGGCGGGGCCTCGGCACCCATGGCGTTGTCTGTCAGTAGGTATAACATAGGCCAGTCTTGGCTGGCCCAGTATCGCATGATAAAAGCCTTTTGCCTTTTTTAGTGTTTGGTATCATTTTCAAACGTGTTCTCTATGTTTTTTCCGCTCGCTGATAATAGAGTCCAGACTAAGATGTAACGTAGAGAATCTACAAAGAGGGAAAATGGGAAATTATGTTGTAGCGCTTCCGAAAGCAACTTACTCGTATGTATTACGCGATATGTCACCCTTTGGCTACCCGCCTGAATAATATTTGTTGCGATGCAAAGTACTAAAACAACTTTCACTCTAGCCACACAATAAATAAAGCAATCTATCTATCCAACAAGATCGAGAATACCTCCAATAAACAATTGACGGGGCTAACAGCGGTCTTGTCCAAATAAATCGAGTTTCGATTGACAAAGGTTACGACTAAGCTCACAACTAATTTTGCCAAGGAAAAACTCACTTTATGGCCAGCCAAAATGGTTCATAAGATTCGAGAAATAAGGTTGTATACAGAAACAATGAACCTGACCTATAATTAAGGTTATCCGAGGAGATAATGGAATTTATGAAGAGGCTGCTGTTGGCAACGACATAGTTCATCAATAGGATCTGTTTGGCTGGGACGGATTTTCTGAATCTGTTGAACAATTCATACGAAATAAATCCTTGGGCCTGAAGGCCATTTTCAAACCTGATATAAAAATAAAATACTGATAATTTTAGAAAAAACAGTTCACTTTGTGAAGCAACTCAATTTCATAACAAATGATAGAGAATAACATCTAATTTTTGACATTCAATGTGCCCACATTAGAGTTGCTCAAAATTCCACTTTTTTGAATTTCATATTGTAATAATGGAATTACTTTTTTATATATCTATAAAATAAAATGAAAAATATTGGACAACGTAATCTTGTCCCCGCGATTAATTCAAGGTTTTACAAAATAAGGCGACGAAAAATAATTTTTTTATTGTTCGGGCTCTGTGTAAGTACGAGTATATAATGTTGTTCAATGTTTTTAAATTTATTTGAACTATTTATTGATCGCTTGAAAGTAATTCTACTATTACGACATAAAAATTGAAAACAGTGGAATTTCGAGTCACCCTACCTAACACACACAAGTCAGCCAGCATGGGAAGCAAAATTAAAATTTTGCCAACGATAACAGATTGTGTTTCTGATCACTATTATTTACGACTATATATATTATATTTTTGCGACAGTCTATGTTATTAATATTTTTTATCTAACCTCATATCGTAAAAACTCAAAACTACTGGCATAATGAAAAATATTTTTCATGAACGTCTCTAAAACACAAAAAAAATCGTGGTATAGGTCTCCGAACAACAAAATGCTATAAAATAACTTTTTCTGAGATTACAGTACATGTGATACTAACTAGGAAGGCATGTCTGAGGTTTAATATCAAATACCAGTGAGGTTTTTATATAATCCGCAGTTATTTCTGTCTTTGACAAGCTCGGGATTCGCTCCGATATAAAGAGTTCACATTTTTCAAAATTTAGATCTAGACCAATTGAATTTAATTTAGTTGTTAAGTTTAAAAGGTCATTAAGAACAGTGTGAGCTGTACCTCCTAAGGTGCCATCATCCAAATACCACATGTTTAGTCCAGAGTCAAGGGAAGTTATGATCTTATGTATCGCGAGGCTAAAGATGGCTGGCCTAAGTGGATCGCCCTGCTGACAGCCCTCTGCTGAGCTGAGGATATGGTCTTTATATATCAGATTCGAGGGGCAGCTGTAGCATTGCCACAGATAGTGAAAAATCTCAGGAACGTTGTTCTTTACTTCTGTCAGCAGGGCGCCCCTATCTACAGAATTAAACGCGTTACGCACGTCCACCTTCAAGACCACTTCCCCTCCATCGCGCTCCAGAAAGGTCCGGATAGCATGTACTGCTGCTTCGCACCCTCCTTTTGATTCAAATCCGAGTTTTTTGGCGGAAGCAAGTCTGTAAGTTTAGGGATGTGACGGCAGCATATCTTGGAAGCTAAGCGGCGAATCGTTGAGCCTACTCCAATGGGACGAATACCTCCGTCTTTTTTCTTTAAGGCACAGAGATTCGCCCCATAAAGCAGGTTGGTAACTTCTGGAATCACTTTTCCTGCCAGCATCATGTTGATTAGGACCGTAAGGCCGCTCAGCAACGACTCACCAGCTTGGCCTGTCATTACACAAAGTAAATCCTTATAATGTTGAGGGCTTAGCCCATCGGGACCTCCAGCTGAGCCGTTCCTGAACGACATCACGGCCGATAGTACGTCTTTTCCGGTGACTTGAAGACAAACCTCGTCTGGGCCCGGAGCAGGAGGAAGATGGAGAGTCGCTGAAGGTGGAGGGTGTTTAGATTTAAGAGCAACTAGTGTTTCTGGTGAGTCGGGCGCGATCGCGTCACTGGAAAATAAAAGCTGTGCCGCTCCTTTTAAATCCTTGTTACTTACCTTGGTTTCTACTTTTTTGTAGAAACTATTTGAATACTGTATTTATTTAATAATTTAACTTTTTATAATTTACAATTTTGATTCAGTCTTTTATTTTAATTTGAGCCTTTGAGGTTTGTATGCTTAGTAAAGATATAAAACTCAATTTAATAAACATGTTGTTTGATTTTCAGGAGTTGTTTTATTTGTGATAAGATAAGTGATGTTTTAGAAATTTATAAAAAATTTCGGCTATATTGTAAACTAAGCTTTATAATTACAATTTGGTTACCTTGGTCCAATAAACAACAATTTTTTTACAACAGTTTGGTAACGGACCAAAAAAATTTAAAATGACTAATTTTTAACATTTGGCGATTTATCCATCGCAAGGAGATAACAAATTAAATGTATATCATTGCGGTAGAGGAAATCAGAAAAGTAAATCTGAACGTGAGGAGCTCTGAACCGGGATTCGAACCCGGGACCTCTCGTTTACGCTACTCGTCGTATAATAAAGTAGTAAAAAGTAGCATCTTAAAATTTTATATTTTTTCCAAATATGTTGTTAATATTTTACTGATTCTAAAACTATCATTTTTAGAATTTTTGTCTGTCTGTCAGTCAGTCTGCGGTTTTTTTATCATCATAGTGATCCTGGTCAACATATAGGCTATAGAAATGTTGATAAAATAACACTTGAGCCTAAAACGGGCAGAGACTGAAAAAACGCAGGCGGGGCCACGGGCGAAAGGCTGTAATATAAGAAATATAATTTAGTAAAGAATAATAAAATTTTGCGTATTTCACAGAAAGGGCCATTGAACCCAGATCCTTACCACTTACCAAGTCTCCAGTATGAATATGTAAAAAGAAAAAGCAATTTAAAAAAACTAGCTAATACTACCCGTACAATATATGATCACAGTTTTGTCCTTAGTTTCCCGAAAATATAACTTCCTGGATAAAGAAACAAAAAAAAAATAGCTATATAAGTATCTACTTATTTACTAAGTCTGGCAATACAACGAGGTCATAAAGCCTATTCTGAAGGCTTTAATTTTAGTTTTAGTGCTGTCAAAACTAAATTTCTTAAAGTTCCTTGGTGTTAACAACACAAGCTATATTACTTTAGCAAAAAATAAGTTTTGACAGAATTGAAACTAAAATCACACAACCAATATTATAAATACGAAAGTTTGTGTGTGTGTATGTTTGTTACTCTTTCACGCTGAAACGGCTGAACGGATTTGGATGAAATTTAGAATGGATATAGCGTATACCCTAACTTAACACATAGGCTACTTTTTATCCCGGAAAGGGGCATGTCCTTAAGTTTAATAACAGTTACGTATAAAGCCCTTAGAATCGACATAATGTCGCCGGTATCTAGGAAACCTTACCACGGGGCATTGACCTGGATCAAATTTTCTTTACTTTGAATTTTATTTCACGTAAGTTTACATTTTGTTACGTACTTTATATTTACAATGTTATTTTAGTTTTATCAAAGGCTTAATTTGTTATGTTCACAATGTCGTATTTGATAAATAAATATTTATTCGTACTATAACTGGAATGACCCATTCTCGTTGCAGTTGTTTTACGATTTTATGTCGTTTTTAGGGTTCCGTACCTCGAAATGAAAAAACAGAACCCTTATACCATCACTTTGTTGTCTATCTATCCGTCTGTCTGTCTATCCATCTGTCAATACCCTTTTTCTCGGCCCCGTTGGAGATATCAAGTAGAAACGAATACCTTCTACATAAATTTACGGCCCTATGGTGCTATTAGAAATCAGGCTTCTAATTTTCTATTAAGATTTGGAAAAATAAAATAAAAAAATGTAATAAAATGCTGTTCATTCCAATACTTCCAACAATCCGTAAGAAAATAATGTTTCCTCCCAAAAAGAAGAAAATCGAGAAACTAATGCGAAAGAAAAGGCCATGTTAAATTTATGTGAACCTTTGAGGTCTAAATCCTATTTTATTAGAAATCTATCCTTACTTCACCTCAATAACCTTGTCCTTCTCTACCCACGTGCTTTGGATTAGGTAGCGAGACCAAAAGTCCTGCCCCTCAATTCTGGCACGCGTGCGCAAAAATTGCATAAGCAGATTTTGTACAGTGTGTGTTGATTTTATTCATTGAAAATTTAAAGTAAGTATTCCTTATATCCTATAGCTTCTATTTGATGTAGTTTAGTCACTTTAATTTTCATCGCATGGCATTTACCTAACTTTAAACAAATATCTAATGATTGATATTGCGAGTGAGAAATAATGCCGGAATAGCCACCTTGCTTTATAACTTCAAACTTTTGGGCAAAATGTAAACCTCCTTATTTACATATACCTACTTCTACATTATTTTTATAATAATTAAATGTTAAAAAAGTCGTTTCTGTAAAGTTGATATTCATATATTCATTCAAAATTTTAAATTGTATGCATTGACTTCTCATGAAAACAGAGCTCAATGATTGTATGGGTTATTATTATTAGAATTGTACTAAGCCAAAACTACCATTTTTAGAATTTTTGTCTGTCTGTTTTTCCGTCTGTCTGTCATCTGAGGTCTGTCTATATGTATGTATTGTATACAAGGTCCTACAATTCAAAGTGAAAAAAAATTAACAGGTGATAGAGTATCCCCAACAGACCAACTTCCACCGAAAAAAAAAATTGCGCTATCTTGTTTTCACTTTTCCATAGAGATTTAGTCAGCTGATTGAACCGCTTTATTATCTATTTATTTATTTGGAGCACCAATGGTACATACACAAATCGTATAACAATAGTAAGTAGGGTTTAAATCCGTGTGTTGTAACGTTACAGGTGCACACATATTTTGTGTTTACATATTTTATATACTGGAAAGTAAAGAAATTACTAGATTAAAATTTTTTTTTTCTTCTTTGTGATCAGTGAACGATACATGATCTACCCTAGAATTATTTTCACTTATTATTGTGGGACCTTACATGTTCAGTTTTAACGCCTTAATTGGAACTGTTACATTCAAAAGTCTAAATTGTTCAAACGTTCGAACAAAACCAGAAAATTTGAAACGTGAAACAAGTAGATATTAATAAATAACTTGTCATGGATAGTGTTAGTTTAAGGTTAACCGGCTGAACTCTAGATTAACCGGCTAACTCCTGAGTGGTGGGCTAAACTTGAGATAACTCACTTTATTGTAGAGCCGAGTTGGAAATTTATGACTGCTGACGCAGCAAGGACTTTAGCCTGAAAGTAAACTTTGATGAGCGAGAAGCGTGCAAGTATTCATTTATTTAAATTAAGTTTTACGACTTTTATCTCTTAGGTTAATACACAACCCAATTAAATTTAAAAAAAATATTTTTAGACACTACATTTTTAATATTATTAATACTGGCATTTGACCGACTTCGACCGGAGATCGTCGTACGTACGCGTCTATGTGTGCGTGCGCCCGGAATCGTTGGTTGTATGGAGCTGGCTTTCTGTATGTATTTATTTTGTTCTGCCTCTGTGGCTGAGTGACAGAGCACTCGCCTGCTAACCCTGAAGTCGTGGGTTCAATCCACGTGGTGCACATTAATTTGTATTCGTTTTACTTGCTTCGGAAGGCACGTTAAGGCACGGTAACTTTTGGACGTAATTACTGTCATTGAAACGAGGTTGTATCCAATGTGGTCTGTATCTTTCACAGTTCACACTTGGGAACACCTCTGACACCCCCTGGGGGATTTGCGTCGTGACGATACGTTCATTTTAAAAAAAGGTACACTTCCCTAACTGGAAGACAATTAAGTTCGCCTTATGTACAATATTTTAAGTGCAATTAAGGTTTTTTATTCTTATATTTAACCCCAATTAATTTGTTATTTCTCGTTTTATTGCTTTCGGAGTCATCATAACTTCCAAACGTGACGAAAAGAAAGATATTCTCAAAAACAAATAAGACGGAAAATGTCATGATTTCCTTAAGATTTAATCTACCAAAGCCACATTTCGGTACCACACGGACCTAAGGGGATACTTTTCATATTTGTCACGAAATGCAAAACCAACGTTTTGAGAATTGTCTTATTCTTATTAGACAAGGAGGCAGTAATGGTTTCTGAAACAACTATCACACATTTTTACACTATAAGAAAAGAAAACTATCTATGGTCACTTTGATTGACCCTACCAAGTTCATACTGGAGACGGGTTAGTGTGTGGGACATAGCAAAATTAAAATTTTAGCTTCCCATAATGTTAAACTGGGAGTGAGGTTTAAATTTTTGGAATTATTCAAAGAGGATCATTACATTTTGGTTCTGATCACTGAATTTGAGTGCGTTGATGAAAAATATTTACGAGTAGGAAATAAAAACAACTCTCAGAAAAATTTTTAGTTCTAGAAAGTGATGTGCGCAAAAATGCTTGGGGTGTCTTTGACTGATTCAGACAAGTTATTTATTACAAGTGACTCGGTGAGTAATGCAACTAGTATTAAGGTTTAATACTTACAATTCCATGATAAAATGTAAAATCTGACTAACCATACCAAAAGAAACCAAACTGAAATTAAACTATAAATAAAAAATGGATTCAGATCGCAGCCCTCCTATCCAGAACGTTGAAGACGTTCCCTCTTTGGGTGGCTAACCAAACAGATTGTCTGGCTGAGTTCAGAGCGCTGGTCCTCTCTCTGGTCATCCAAATCATCAACCAGGCGTAATGAAAATTCTTTGAACAGCCGTCTTTGTATATTTCGACTCTGCCTCGCTGACTATGCATGTCTGAGAGGTCACCGTGTATTGCTTTTCCTTACGCAAAGCATATTTTGCTCCATTGCGCTTTGGTTTAGAGCCAATTTGTTCTTTTGTTTGTCTGTTGTAAACAAAGTCTCTGCTTCTCATGTCATTGCAAGAATGATGCTGGTTTTATAAACTTTTTTCTTTATACTAAAACAAAATCTTTCTTAACTACAGTGAAGGAGAGGTTTGTACTCTCAAGCAGAGCAAAACACGACTGAGCCTATCTTGTAGCACTTTATTAATTTGTGAAATTAATTGTAAAATATTTTCGTTTTTTGTACTATAATAAAGGCTTTACTTACTAAAATATTAGTTTAAGTTAAATTTTTCTCAAATTAAATTAAGCTTGAACATTTTTGATGTATGTATTTTGCTAATAAACTTTCGAAGCAGGCATTTCATATGTACAAAATATAATTATTTTTAATTTGATAGCCCATGCTACCACCACAGTTTTGAAAATCGTAGCTGCCTCCTCATCTACATGAAGAAGGACCTCGTCTCTATAAAAATGCGTGTCATAATGTTGGGATCATTTGTCATTCAGTATTTCCCTGGTCGGGTATGAATATGAGTATGAGACGAAAATGTTATTTCGTCTTTATTGGAATTTTTCAGAGTAAGGCGACATTTTTTGGCACTAAATTGTGATGATTGATTCGGTATCTCCTATGTGAGAGAGTGATCTGAATATCAACTAGTACTAAGGGATTTATGGGCTTATTTCTTTGTGATAAGGGTCAAAGTGAGGTTTTGTGGGAGAGGGTTATTTATTGTTCAAATTCATATGAGCCGTCAACCGTAAAACCCTTGGCTGGGGCTAGCGGATGACGCTATGTTTTATTTTGCTTATTGTAGTATTCAGACGCTTTTTGACAGAACATTAGCGCCATACTTGAATTCTGGTGTTTAATTTTTTTACATACCTCGGTGTGAGCGCTCCACACACATAGCTCGGTCACAGAGGCGGTTAATACTTAATCATATATGTATTATACCTAAATCTTGTAAGTGAGATATCCGTAGTTACTTAATTCAAGTCAATAATATTCAATGTAGTTTTAGAGCCACAGAAATTATTCGTTGAATATTAATAATTACCGGTAAACCCACTTACAGGGTTCAAGCAATAAATTTATCACTTTGACCGGTTATTATTAACATCTTTCACATACCCATGGCAAAAGTAAGTAATTTTGATTTAGTTACGTTAAAGGCTAGCGAAAGGTACGAATAAAGGCCAAAAATAGTTGGTACGACGTGCGAAGCGAGAAGCAGCGTGTTAGGTCATAAATTCTATTAATGACTACGGGGGTTACCTCGCTCCTCTCCGCTTTGCTCGGCTGCCGAATTTATGTTTACAGACAACCTAACACGCACCTCTTCGCTTCGCTTGTCGTCGCATCTATTTTTATCATTGTGACCAAAATCGCAAATAAACTATTAATAATAACCATTTAAAGAGACTATTCAACCGAAGTTAATCACATTGACCAAATGACTAGGTTTGATATATTATTTACCGGTAAATATAATCACTTACTTAATAGTAAATTATTTATTTATATTATCTAAAACTTAAATACCAATTCATGTATATATCGGAGCGGCAAAGGATAATAGGAGAAGATGGTCGATCATCTTCTGGAGTTTCGTTACCTCTTGGACTATTTCCGGACATTGTTCAAAAAACTCACAGATAATTGATTAAAATAACAATTATTTAATCAGCAATTTTCAAGGCAAACAATAATTTACTGGTAATTAACAATTAATTATCGAAAGTGATTCAGGTGTGAACCGTGTCACAATTACGATGTGGTCGGAGCGGCTGCCTCGAACAGAATGAACCGGAGCGCCCGCTCGCTCGCTTTTAAGGCCAGCCGTTCCGCTCCCACCTCGCCTGATTCACGGAGTGGCGTGTTGACGTCACGGCGCAGGTGCCGTCGCAGGTGTTTGTGCCACGAGGTGTTTTTTTCGGTTGTTTTTAAATTGACGCCGACACGGCCATTCTGCAACCAGGTATTCTGAAATAGAACAGTAACGCACAGTATTGGAGCCACCACCAAAAGCCTCTAAATGTTTACATAAACACCTCTACCATCACTCGTTATAACGAGCCAAATAGCTAAAGCCAAATAGTTAAAAGCTCCCTGTCCTCAATTCGTAAGGAGGCCCCTGTCCTCGACTTACACCACTTTACACATAAAGTAAGGAGGCCCCTGTCCTCGACTTACATCACTTTACACATAAAGTAAGGAGGCCCCTGTCCTCGACTTACACCACTTTACGCATAAAGTAAGGAGGCCCCTGTCCTCGACTTACGCAACTTTACACGCAAAGTAAGGAGGCCCCTGTCCTCGACTTACACCACTTTACACATAAAGTAAGGAGGCCCCTGTCCTCGACTTACGCAACTTTACACGCATAGTAAGGAGGCCCCTGTCCTCGACTTACACCACTTTACACATAAAGTAAGGAGGCCCCTGTCCTCAACTTATTTCTCAAATTACTTCATTAGGACAAAATTAAGATTAAAGATTTTGAGCCACCTTTACTGTAGTTCGTCAGGCTCGTTTCCATCTTGAATGTCGTCCAGAGTACTAAGTTCTTCTTCTTCATTCGCATCTTGAGTCACAATAGTAGCTTCAGTCGCCGACACGGAATCTTGATTGACGTTTTCACCTGGTTTCGACGCCAGTCGTAATTGGTCATGTGCTACTTTCTTCGGGCGTTTAGCCGGTGGCTCACCTTGTCGTGGTTCTCTTTGTTTGATCGTAGCTACAACAGAAATTAACTCCGGAACAGAATTACATTTACTTGATAACAAGCGTAAGCGAAGAAATTCGTTGTCTATGCAGCCAATTACAGCTTCGACAGCATTCTTATCTTTTTTACCGTTTATAACTCTCTTCCAGATATTCCAGGCTTTTGTAATAGATTTCGCTGGATTCGACATATCGAATTTAAAACTTCGCAGCTTCACTATGTCATTAGAGTATCGTGCTTCAGGTTCAAAAGTTTGAATTAATGCTTCTCTCATATCGTTCCAAATTTGTGATTGCACTAGCCAGGTATCTCCCAAAGTTTTAGCTCGTCCTTGCAATAGACCTGCAATCTTCGTACATACTTCATAATCAGTCAATTCCCAGTGACTTTTTGCTTTATCCACATGTTCGCACCAGTCACGAACCGGCACGTCACCATCGGGATTAAATGGAGCGATATAGATATCGCTAAGTCGAGGCCGTTTAGTTGGAGCCACAGCTTTGGTCAGCAAACCTGCAAGGAACTGGTGATTTGTTTGCATATTTACTTCTTGTTGACGCGTCATGTTTTCCAATATAGTGGCTAACGCAGTCAGCGTCTGGTTTGTCCCAGAATCCTCGGTCTCTCGCCTAGACGCGGCGGCTGGAGCTGATGGTCCACCGCGGTTGATCCCACTTCTGATATCGGAGCGGCAAAGGATAATAGGAGAAGATGGTCGATCATCTTCTGGAGTTTCGTTACCTCTTGGACTATTTCCGGACATTGTTCAAAAAACTCACAGATAATTGATTAAAATAACAATTATTTAATCAGCAATTTTCAAGGCAAACAATAATTTACTGGTAATTAACAATTAATTATCGAAAGTGATTCAGGTGTGAACCGTGTCACAATTACGATGTGGTCGGAGCGGCTGCCTCGAACAGAATGAACCGGAGCGCCCGCTCGCTCGCTTTTAAGGCCAGCCGTTCCGCTCCCACCTCGCCTGATTCACGGAGTGGCGTGTTGACGTCACGGCGCAGGTGCCGTCGCAGGTGTTTGTGCCACGAGGTGTTTTTTTCGGTTGTTTTTAAATTGACGCTGACATATAAATAAAACTAACTACCAAAATAAATATACCTACCTTAAATAAACCACAGAATAGATACTTAAACTAAGTAAAAAATTGAAACCAGATCGCTGCCGTCCTCGGCAGGGTACCCAACAGACTGGCGGCATTGCTTCGCTGGATCGCGAGGCTTAACCTTTGGCCGAAATAGGATCCAGCCCTTGGATCCCCCGAAGCATCGACCAGGATCTCCTTGTAGAGGCGTCGCGCTTCTGGCCCCCACGGCCCGAGGGTTTCCACAGCGAAGGGAACAAAGTGGTAACTTTGTCCCAACGCTGTGTATTTTCGCCGAGTCTACAACAGAAGACCGAAAGTCATTTGACCGAAAAACGATTGACCGAAAGTTCATTTATTACCTTGTAAATCAGAAGACCTAAAGACTAATTTGACCGAAATACAATTGCCAAGAAGGTCATTTCACCTAAAAACGTATGAACGAATGTTTGTTTTCAACGATTTTGCAATGGATTCTACAATAGACAGTCAAACAAGATTATATTTTATTCTACCCTCATTCTTAGAATGATTTGTTTTCCTGCATAGAATATTCGGCTAGTTCCATGTCAATGTCAAATGTTTTTGAAGATAATAGTGTTGATTATTGTTGCGCCAGCCTTGGCAACGGTCGCTGGTAAGTGAGACGGTGCTACTGTACCAGCGTATGTGGCGTCCCATACCAGCGGCCGCCCATTTTTCCACGAAACGAGCGTCATTCCGTCAGGCCTCCTGCCATCGTCGCGTGCCAGGCCGATTGGCTGTAGAATCGACATCATTTCATTTCAGGTAACCATTTGTTTTCAATATTTATACTGAAAATCTGCGTAAAAATAAAGTTTATGCATTTTTTATTTTGTTTTATTGTGTGTTTTTATTGCTTATTTAATTTTTTTCTTATTCACTCATTCTACAAGAACGTAAGTCGCAACTGAGGATTTCAAACTCGATGTTCATTGCCAAGGGATTATAAAAAAAAACTTGGCATGTTTATGTTCGCTGTCAATGTAAACAGTCACAATGACATGACAGTTGATTTTCTTTAATACGGAATGAACTAGAAAGCATAGGTTTTTTTAAAATCCTATGTTTACCAAGTTTTGTTTTTTTTTAATCTCTTTATTTGATAATGATTTAATTTAAATATATATATATGATGCTCAGAAAGCCAATATCTCTAAATGGTGTTTAGTTTTGTACCAATTATTTATTTGTAATGTTGTCGATTGCTGGCACAGCGGCGCTGGCAAAGGCCCGCCGAATGACGTCGTTTAGTGTAGCGTGGCGTGATAGCCGGCCAGCGCTGCGTTGGCACGATAGGCCAGAAAACAAATTAATTTTCATAAGAACATTAAAAAAATAATATAATTTTGATAATAAGGCTACGGTTTCAGGAAGGTAACTACTTTGCCGAGAGTGACACGGAAAAGGCAAGGATCAACAGTAACTACAATTGATTTTCACAACAACCTAAATGACTAAAAACTACTGAAATCGTTTACGAAGTTATTTTAAATTTCAAATAAATGTATCGACATATCTTAAATATTAAAACACATAAGACCTGTATACGCATTAATGACGTAATTGTTCAGCCCACGCCTGATATAAATATACTTCTATAAGAATACAAAAATTCAAAAATAAAATTAAAAGTATTTGTTTGTAAAATAGATAGATAAAGTATACGTTTTACAGGTCATATCTACATAATCTTTATAAAAACAATATTATATGATGAAACAAATTAATAAGGGAAATATATCAAAAAATCTGTATTTAAGTTGGGCTAATAAGGTTATACGTATGCATAAAATAAAGAAATTTAGTAATAAGAATATTATTACACATAATGCAATTAATAAATAAGTTAATAAATAAACTAAAAAGCTCATAAATAAATATAATGCATAACCAAATCATCATCAGTCAATACATATAATAAAACAGTAGAAACCGCTGTCTGTACATTGAAGAAAAGTAATATAAAGAGAAAGGGGGTGACTAAAGAAGAGTAACAACACAAATCAACGATTTTTGGAATTCTTTTCTGTCTGTCTGTCTGTTTGTTCACACACATTTTTAAAACTACAGAACGGATGTTCATGTAGTTCCCACAGCTGTATAGAGCTTAATTTGGAATAGAATTTAGGCTTTATTTAATTAAAATCGGATCTCGGAAAAAAAAGTTATCGTCATTTAAAGATTTTTGGAATATACTTTTCTAGTGGTAGTAATTATAAGCTATGTAGCAAATAATAATTCCCGAACGTTTGTAAAATTTTGTTTGAAAGCAGACCCTTCGAGTTTGGGCTTATTTGATTGGTCTTTATTAGCACTTTGGTAAAACATGGTGACCAGGGTCTTATGATGGGACTGGAAGGTGGATAGGGGATCTCCTCAACGGACAACAGCAGTGCGTAAAACATGGTGACCGTTGCATAGTAGTCGTTCAAAAATCATATTCTTCTGTTTTCCGTATTTCCATGAAAATCTCTTCGACGCGGGTGGAGCCGCGGGCAAAAGCTAGTATATCATATTGTTAAATAATATTTAGGTGTCGAGATTAGAAACATCTCGTTGGAAAGAGAATCATCAAAAAATATTTTGTGATCGATGAGACCGAACGTCCTTGAATACTCGTAAATACTTTGTATTCTGATCGTAGAAACTTTTTCATATTCTTCGGATACCACCAAGGTCCAAGCCACTTCAGGCAGATAATTTATCTTCCCATGGATAAAGTTTCTTAGGGTTCCCTTGTGTTTTTCTTTGACTTTATTTATAACATGGATCCGATACACGATCTGGGGTGCAATTGTGTAAGACAATCGTACTCATTTGACAGTCGAAAACGTACGATTTCGATCGACAAACGGGTTAATTTGCTTGGCCAAATAGCCATTTGACAATCGAAATCGTACGTTTTAAGCCGTCAAATAAATATGAATGTCTTACATAATTGAAACTCTGGTTTGAGTTCATTGTTTTTCTTATGCTTCAGCGATAGTGAGATTTAAGAGAGTTATGAGGAATATGAAACTCAATCACTGTGACCTTGGTAGATGAAAGTTGGCCAAAACTTACGCCAAAATATAAAAAAACAATCGTGTTAAGTCCTTTATGCTCCTTCAAACAAATACTAAACAAAATAAAAATTATGCAAGTGGAAGATAAAGCTCGACCGGATTGCCTGAGAAGGACGCATGCTGAACAAATTGGCGGCATACTGAAAAAGGGCAATGTCAAAAGTACCCAGAATAGAAGAGCATGTATAACTAGATTGGTGGATGTGGAAGAGGTAAAGGAGGTGTGTCAGGATCGTAGCATATAGAAATCTGTAGTCTCTGTCTTGCCTACCCTTCTGGAACACAGGCGTGAGTATAGGTATAACAAATACTATATGAACTATATGTGGCAGATGGCCCCGGACGGGTGCAAAAATACGGAGCTTCCGAAAAATGTAGAAAATTTATCAATGTCGTCAAGTTTTGATAAATCCTCGTCGGGTGATGCAGTACCTTTTAGCGGATAATTTTTACATTAACCCGTAAAATGGATTCAAGCCAAAATCTTACTGCTTAAACGATAATGAGAACAGATACAATACGGAACCCTGTGCATTTTTCAGACGTTCACATGATTAACTTTATCTGAATAAAATGACCTAAGAAGTTTTTTCTGAATAATAATGTTTGCTTGTACTAAAATAGTTTCATCTAACGCCGGACATGACATTTCCTTTTTAGGGTTGCGTCAAAAGGAAGCCTTTATAGCGAATTTTCGGGGTCCTTAATCGTACATTTTATACTTTCAGGGTACTTGAATGGCAACATTGGCAACCCAAATAGCTTCATAACTTTTCCCATGTGTCTGATGTTGGCAACATTTAGTTGTTGTACTATCAATGTGATGTACTAACAGGTGGTAGAGCTGATGCCGGGCTCACAAATCCTCCCGAAGTTATTCGGGGGAGAGTAAGAGAACAGCTCTCAGGCAAAACCAGGCGGCCCACCATTGCCTGGGACCAATGGATGGCGGTATATCCATTCCCAATTGCCGAGCCTTATATAAACCAAACTGGTGACGGGCAGTGGCGTCACTGGTGCAAGGGTTTCGGCACCGCGCTCACCAACCCGCCTGCCCAGCGTGTGTGAGTATGGGCATTTCTTCCAGGAGGACCGCCAAGAGTGGCGAAATCCTGGAAAGGCCTATATCCAGCAGTGGACGAAACAGGCTGATGGATGGACTATCAATGTGTATATTCAAGACTTCAAGACGTTTTCTAGGCTTCCGTAGCTCCAATTGGAATCTTAAAGGATTACTTTGTTGACCGTCTGTCTGTTGAGAACCTTTTTCCCAGGCCCCGTGAGAGATTTCAAGTTGTAACTGATATCTCCTACACCAAGTCAACGGCCAGTAAAAAATCAGGCTTCTCACTTATCGCCAAAAAATGTTAATTGTCCTTTACGTAATCTATTTCATAAAATTTGGTTAACTATGAAAACTTATAGGCTACTTTCAGTTTGCTTATAAATTTGAAATTTGGCACGAAGGGAGATCTTCTGGCGGAGGAATAAATCCAAAACTGCATTAATATCTTATTCTATGCCGAATATTACTTGACCAAGTTGGTTTTTCAGTTTCATTTCATACATTTCGTAGGCAAATGTATAAAACAGAACTTCTTAATTAAGTTTGTAATGTTTTTTGCTGTTTTTTTCAACTTGGAATGATACGGAGTCTTTAGGGCGTGAAACCTTCTCGCACATGTATGTTTTTTAAATTCTTTCAGAGGTAGCCTTTGCATAACCAGAGGGCGAACAAAGAATATTACAAAACTGAAGTGTCGACCCTATAAATTATCGTCATCGGTGTCATGAAGAAGACAGGGAGCTCCATCAATCTTCGCACCTTTATATCCCTGGACAACAAACGGCTGAAGATGTATCCACTCGAGGGGACCACAGTTTACTAAAAATTTTGTGAAATTGTAAAGTGACAGTACTTTCAGCAGCCTGAATTCGGTCTTTTTAGGCTTCCGTACCCGAAGGGTGCCAAACGGGACGCTAATACTGAACCTCCGCTGTCTGTCTGTCACAAGGGTCCAATGTTTCAGCCGTAATAGGCAGCCAGTTAAAATTATCACAGAGTAGTGTTACTTTATTAGGGACTAACAAAAAAACAAAACAAAAACGGTAATACAGACAAGTTAAATCTGTTCAGATTGTAGTACATACCTACTCTAAAGTAAAACAAAAAATAGTAAAATTAGTGTTCCGTAGTCAAAGGCTGCCGAATTGTTTATCAGGCGCATAGAGAAAATAACTAACACATACCTACTATTTTAGCGCCTTGTTTTTTGTCGCCTTGATGTTGCTATGGCATCTTATTGTTGTTATTTATCACAATGTTTTTAGGGTTCCGCACTCGTATTATGTGGTGGTATAAGACCCTTTATGCGCGACTCCTACTTGAACTTGGCCAAATTATTAAAACAAAGCACGCAAAAAGACAAAAGTTTAAGAAAAATTGAGCTCAATACAATACCAATAAACACATATAATTTTTAATTTTGGAATTTCGCAAGAAATTTTTACTAATACTTTATTATGGCTCGTGTTTAAATGCCTACCAAAAATGCACATTTATTATTTCCTAAACGGATAAATGCTCACCGAATTGTGTTTCATGAAGTAACTTTCAATATAGTAATCTTTGTATAGTCAATGCTATCGGGGGTCACCTCGTTCCGCTCCGCTTCGCTCGGCTCCCAAATTGGTAGTTCCAATGTTCGCTTCGCTCGTCGTCGCTGCCTATTTTCGGACTTTAACCGACTTCGGGTTTTGACTATATTTGGTAAGCATTTATCCGTTTTGGTGGGCACATAAATTGTACTCCTTTATTATTAGTAAGACACGTATAGATACCTAAGATAGAACACTAACAATGGGAATGTATAGTGAACCAACAGATCATAATTCTTTAAACTTTCGCGATTTTCACACATTATTAACTTTGTATTGGGGTCTTATTCGCGATAACTAACTCGCCAAGGACATTTTTGCTGCTACTCTCGTCAGTTAGCTTGTGACCACGTCAGCCTACAGAGGCGTCGAAACGTCAAGCACATATCTATTAAGGTATGTTGTTAGTTATCGCGAGTAAGACCCCAATACAAAGTTAATAATAAGATCATAATTCATTTTTCATGTCATACATTTATTAAATTCACAGCAAAATACAATGGACACAATAATTATTCATAGGATATAAATTTAAAAATGCCAATAACGAATTTAAATATTTGTAGGTTTGCACAGACTGAACACAAATTAATAACTAACAAAAAAAATATTCAAGTAAAATATTACAATAATATAAATACTTATGGAAATAAAAAACAAAAGTGCGACGATACAAAAAAACACAGAAAATAATGAAAAAATTGAAGTAACAGAAACATAGGGCAAAATAAAACTAATTCATGTGAGAGTTGTATGACTAATTACTTTAAAAAAATTTGAAGCCCCTTGTTGGTATAACCTTGACAGACATTTATTTCTCGGTAGTCACTGAATGTTTGTGTGCCCTATGTCATAGCTGGTCGCCGACGACAGCCTCGATTGATGATTCGACGCTTGCTGTATCTAGGGCACTCGAGGTAATAGTTGAACGTACATTTTTAACGGACTAGTTCAGCCGGTGGTTTACCCTATGGATTTATTTCCAGACAAGCCATACAAGATTCTGCTAAGCGTAGATATGTTACGGGTAATACTAGAAGATAGGATACACCTAGGTTTATCCGGGTAATCCTATACAAAACTTCGGATGTCGCCTCGCTCCGCTTCGCTTGGCGCATAATGTTTATTAACATGTCAACCTAACACGCTCCTCCTCGCTTCGCCCGTCGTCACACATATTTTTGACTTTTTTAGGCATTTACCCGACTTCGGGTTTTACCCGTGACATATACATCAAGAAACTCAAGATGGATTTTAGTTTTAGTGCTGCCAAAACTAAATTTTCTTCATTTCAAAAAAGTTCTTTAGTGTTAACTACTAACAACAGAAGCTATATTACTTTGAAAACATTTAAGTTTTGACAGCACTTAAACAAAAATGAAAGCCTACAGAATCGACTTTGTTGTATGTGTATATAAGGTGACTTTAATTTATGCAGCCAAACTCATACTGGATGCTTGGTAAATGATCAGTAACGGATCGATTACACTTTTTGCTAGTTTGGCAAAATAACGTCTTGACGTCCCATAGTAACTGACTCGGGGCTGGGCTTGCGTTTGTAAGGAACACAAAAAGAATAATTTACGAATTTCACTAAAAGGGTCAATCGAACCTTGTTACTGAGCACTTACTGAGTCTTCGGTAAAAATTTGGGTACATAAATTAAAGCCACCTTTTAATAAATATATAGTACATCATTGATTAAGTTTATTGGTAGGTTGGGGAAAAAGTTTCTTCGCATTTTATATGAAAATTCAAAACATTTTTTAATGAAGTTTATTTACATTTAACTAAAGTATGTAGGTGGCATTTTGTTCGATAACTTTCTGCCATCTTGTAGGTAGGGACATGATCCCATTGCTATAGAAATTCTGGGGCTTCTGATCAAAAAACCGCGACAAGTGGTTTTGGCAGTCCTCTCGTGATGTTAACCTGACACTGCCTAAAGAATTCTGAAGAGACCAAAACAAGTGGAAATCTGAAGGTGCAGGACAAGGACTATACGGCGGATGCATTAATACGTCCCAGCCAAACTCTCTTAATTTTTGCTGAGTGGCTAAAGATGTGTGAGGTCTAGCGTTATCATGATGAAAAACCACACCCCTTCTGTTGACTAATTCTGGCCGCTTTCTCTCAACTTCTTGCATTAATCTCATCAGTTGTTCGCAGTAGAGTTTAGAATCGATGGTCCTGTCTGGCGGTAACAGCTCATAATGAATAATGCCCTTCCAATCCCACCATACACACAGCATTACCTTGTTGCGAGATAACCCGGGTTTCGCCAGAGTCTGTGAAGCCTGACCAGCGTTTGACCACGACCTTTTCCGCACTTTCTTGTCGTACGTGATCCACTTTTCATAACCAGTTACCAGGTTTTTCAAAAATGGTTCGGTTTCATTACGTCGTAATGAAGAAACACAAATGAGTACACAGTTCATTAACTTTCTTTCAGTGAGCTCATGAGGCACCCAAATATCGACCTTTTTTGTGTACCCAGCTTTTTTCAAATGCGCCAAAACTGTCTTGTGGTCAATCCCCAGTTCTTCAGCTACATCGTAACTACTGACATGCCGATCTTGCTCCACTTTTAAAAAAATGGCATCCATTTTATCCGTAACAGGGCGCCAAGAGCGAGGTGCATCTTTGACATCAAAATTTCTGGATTGAAAACGCTTAAACCAAATTTGTGCTACTCTCATAGACACTGCACTAGGTCCATAAACATCACGAATTTTTTTCGCGGCTTCCGTTGCATTTTTACCTTTTTTGTAGTAAAATTTTAAAATGTATCGAACTTCTTCATTAGATTCACTCATCTTAACAGTGAGAAAAACAAATGAAAGTCACACATTTTACCTAATTTGAATTTGGAGTTACCTTTAAAGTTTAAACTTTTTAATAATACCAAATCCAGACAGATAGAAATGGTATAGCCAAAGATATTTTATTATAAGTTCATACATACTATTTGCGAAAAGAGTTTTTCCCCAGCCTATAGAATACCTTTTTTTTAAGCTAAAGACAGGCGGACAGATAAAACAACCGCTATAAATTTTCAATATTGAATGTTCCTCAAATACTAAGAAATTGGACCGGTAAAATGACATCCTTTTTGCACCCTGTCCCTATTAGTGTCAAAATAGACCTAGACTCCGATTAGAGTAATTTTGGAAACTGGCTGTAAGTAGAAGGAAAATGTTTTAAAAACCTCTCCTAAAAGTTTTACTGTAATGAATTCCGATTTAACTTTAATAACCTTGATTATATTAGAATCTTGAATCTTACCCATCAAACCTTCATTACCCATGACAACATAAATGTACCCGGTAATACATTTTAGAAAGCGCTGAGGGGTAATTAGGTTCGTACATGTTAATTAAAGAAGTTCAACATGAATTTTGACTTAAAGAAATGTTGGTATTCCAGGATAAACACCAACACACCAAAAACTCCCATGTGAATAATTTGCCAAGTTTTCTTTCTTTCTTAAAAGAAAACTTGACCTTTTTTAACATTAATATTTTCAAACGGATTTCAGTGCTTGTATTTAATGCAAGGTGTCTCCATAGCTGAAACCAAAAAGTAACCCGTCACTGACTATATTAGTATCATTAGCTCATAATCGTGTCAATTATTTTGACCATAACTATTTAGCAGTTTGTAAATAAAACTTACAAAACTTATGTTAAATTTATGTTGAAACCATCATTCGTAAGTCAGCGTAATTTTTGTTAAAAACCTCATTCTTGCCGTTTAAAATTTAAAGCTATAGGGTTAAGGTAACTGAAGCAATCAGAAATATGATTTTGTAAGTTTTTAAGAGATTGTTTTTTCTATAATGAAGGTCGTGGCTAACAGGTTTTGATGATATTTCAGTGAGTAACTGCCAATGTATGCAGCCATAAATTCTGTTACGGGGCGTGAAAATTTTGAACCAATAGTTTCGAACTTCTTCGATATGTGTCGCACGTGACTCATATCAGTTCGTTTAAATAGAGCACTGAAATCGTAGGCCGGTTTCGCAAAAACTTGGCTAGATAATATGATCGGTTAAGTCACGTCTATAAAATAAAGCATCTTCACTTGCTAACTACAACGGATTACTACTGTACTCGCACTTTCAGGTAAACAGCATTGTGTATAAAGTAAGTAAGTATATTCAAGAAATAACTCATTCCTATCCCATGTAACTAGCCTTACAAAATTTTATTGTATTCCTACATTTAGAACAATACTTTGTAAGTTGAAAGTAAAAAGTTTTACCCTTAAAGCAAATGTAATACAATTTCAAGAAAACCCAGGCTTTCATAATTTAAAACAATGTATTAGGTATTCCGTTTACATTTCCAAGGAACTCTACCCGGGGAAAGTAAGTGTTTTATACCGACGTGAATACTTAGTAAAATGTTGCAAAGTATTTAAGGCAGTATATGAAAACGGAACCCATTCCTGTTCATTGAAATGTTTTCATTTTATGAAGGAACCTTCGTGACATACTCCGCTATAATGATACAAAATGTTATAACACGATCACTGCCATTATTAGGGTTCCGTATCGGAAGCCAAACGGGACCCTATTACTGAGCTACCGCTGTCCGTCAGTTTGTCTGTCCGTCTGACTGTTTGTCTGTCCGTCCGTCTATCACAGGGGTCTACAGCTTCAGCCATAATAGGTAGACAGTTGAAATTTTCGTACAATACGTATTACCATTACGACGAAAAATAAATAAAATAAAATCCTATACAAAAAGCCTGTAAAATTAGGGTTCCGTACTCAGAGGGTGCTAAATTGTTTGTCAGGTGGTACCATTTTAGCGCCTTGTTATTGTCTCCTTAGTGTTATGATAACATCCATTTTGTTGATATGTATGCTCTTAGGGTTCCGTACCAGTATTGTGTGGTGGTACGGACCCCTTTGTGCGCGAATCCGACTCGCACTTGACCAAATTATTTGTTACGGGGTGTTGCAAAAAGCTACTCGAAAGTTCGGCAAAATCGACGGCAGTTGGTTACGGACGAAAGACTGATACTTCGTAAATGCCTGTAACCACTCTCCCGGTACCGCTTCCCATGACAAGCCGCTTAGAAGCACAAGTGTTGTCATAAAGTTGATCACAAGCCACGGTAGAAGCATACTTTCAGTTGAAATTAAATGATTTGTCGGTCAGCTGCATCTTGGTGTAACTATCCACGTTGTGCCAGCCGTAAGTGGCCATTTTCGGAAAAACATAACTTTTTTTTTTTAATATGGACCATTTATTGTTAGTTTTAATCAATTAGTAATTTTAAATTTATTTTTAAAGTTACGAAATAAGGGACGTCAATTGTTTCTTTGAGACACAATAACCAAGATATCCTTTGAATTGGTACGAAAATTCTTTCATCTCAATTCATTTGACATTTCATTATTTTTATGTTTGTCAAAGAAAAGAGGTGATGTTTGTGTCAAAGAGAAGAAAAAGACATTAGACATTATACACAGACAGATTCTTCTTTTCAGGAAGTACTAAAAATGTATGTAATCTTAAGCTATTTTGCTGTAGAAACAATGAAATATGACAAAAGGCATGATGACAAAAAAAAAATATTAGTCCGTTAGTTTTATCAGAAAATATTGGACACGTATTTTTTCTTTTTTCAATTAAACAAAAAATGATGAAGATATAGCTTGCTGAAGTTCCGCGTGACGTCACATCTAAGTGCAAAATTTTACTTAGAAGTGACGTCATTTTCCCCCACTCCCAAACTTTGACGCGCTTTATCTCTGTAATTTTTTGTTTGATTGACAAAAGAAAAAATACATGTCCAATATTTTTTGAAAATCTAAATTACGGACTAAATATAATCATATTTTGTTTACCCTGTCTACAAGCCCAATGGTTTTTCAATCAGCATGCCTTGGCTTAAGCTTCCAATACTTATAATTGGGATAATCGCTTTTGTATTTATATATTTAGGTTTTTCAACGGACAATTTATATAATAACAAAGCAAGCCACAGTGTGCAATTTTTTTTAGATTTTTTTACTATCTGTTCCGTTTTAACTCGATAACCACTGAACGGATTTGGATACGGTTTTTTACTATCATCGTTTTGGCCCTGAACAATAAGGGTTGTTAATAAAATAATGGCCAAGTCAAAACCGGGGCAAATATTGAGCAAACGCGGGCGGAGCCGCGGGCAAAGGCTAGTCACGTAATAAGTATAGTCTGCTCAATAACGACCTATTTTAACTCTAACACAGAGAACAAAGCTATGATAGAGAGCTTACTCATAAACGGCGCATTCATTAGCTCGAAGTTGGATAGTTTCAAACTTGCTGAAAGCTGATACAAGTTAACAGCTTTACTTGGTGACTGCTGCAATGCATGCGTTCAGTCATTGCATAATATATTATGAACTAGCTTTTGCCCGCAACTCCGCCCGCGTGTTATTCGGTTTAACTACATGCTTTTTTCCGATATAAAAAGTGGCAACCTCACTAAAATCGGCACTTTTTGAAGGTCTATTTCAGAACGCTGCATCGTAACAGCTGTTACATGGACGACGCTCTCTCTAAACTCGCCCGTATGGCGGTGCGTTAGGGTTGACGCATTTTACTCAATTATTTCTTAAACTACTTGGGAAAAGTGGTTCAGTAGGGTCGGTAGAATATGTGGTTTCATTTAATGGTCGCACTCTATTTACACCCGGTGTTGCTGAAGCTACATCCTTTTTCCTACTTTATTATATTTTTATATTATCTATGTATTTTTGATACGTCCTGTTGACTTTGTGGACTGACATTATATTGTTTCTCTTTTTACGAGCGATCAGACTTTTATTTTAATAATAAAGCTATCGAAGTCATTAAGACACTTCGTCGGGTCCTCCGTTGGGCACACCAGGCGCTACGTCCTCCGGCCTACTGACTGGACACGGTTGCCCTGAGGCCAGCGACACTTCGTCGGGTCCTCCGTTGGGCACACCAGGCGCTACGTCCTCCGGCCTACTGACTGGACACGGTTGCCCTGAGGCCGGCGACACTTCGTCGGGTCCTCCGTTGGGCACACCAGGCGCTACGTCCTCCGGCCTACTGACTGGACACGGTTGCCCTGAGGCCGGCGACACTTCGTCGGGTCCTCCGTTGGGCACACCAGGCGCTACGTCCTCCGGCCTACTGACTGGACACGGTTGCCCTGAGGCCAGCGACACTTCGTCGGGTCCTCCGTTGGGCACACCAGGCGCTACGTCCTCCGGCCTACTGACTGGACACGGTTGCCCTGAGGCCGGCGACACTTCGTCGGGTCCTCCGTTGGGCACACCAGGCGCTACGTCCTCCGGCCTACTGACTGGACACGGTTGCCCTGAGGTCAGCGACACTTCGTCGGGTCCTCCGTTGGGCACACCAGGCGCTACGTCCTCCAGCCTACTGACTGGACACGGTTGCCCTGAGGCCGGCGACACTTCGTCGGGTCCTCCGTTGGGCACACCAGGCGCTACGTCCTCCAGCCTACTGACTGGACACGGTTGCCCTGAGGCCAGCGACACTTCGTCGGGTCCTCCGTTGGGCACGCCAGGCGCTACGTCCTCCGGCCTACTGACTGGACACGGTTGCCCTGAGGCCGGCGACACTTCGTCGGGTCCTCCGTTGGGCACACCAGGCGCTACGTCCTCCGGCCTACTGACTGGACACGGTTGCCCTGAGGCCGGCGACACTTCGTTGGGTCCTCCGTTGGGCACACCAGGCGCTACGTCCTCCGGCCTACTGACTGGACACGGTTGCCCTGAGGCCGGCGACACTTCGTCGGGTCCTCCGTTGGGCACACCAGGCGCTACGTCCTCCGGCCTACTGACTGGACACGGTTGCCCTGAGGCCAGCGACACTTCGTCGGGTCCTCCGTTGGGCACACCAGGCGCTACGTCCTCCAGCCTACTGACTGGACACGGTTGCCCTGAGGCCGGCGACACTTCGTCGGGTCCTCCGTTGGGCACACCAGGCGCTACGTCCTCCGGCCTACTGACTGGAAACGGTTGCCCTGAGGCCAGCGACACTTCGTCGGGTCTTCCGTTGGGCACACCAGGCGCTACGTCCTCCGGCCTACTGACTGGACACGGTTGCCCTGAGGCCAGCGACACTTCGTCGGGTCCTCCGTTGGCACACCAGGCGCTACGTCCTCCGGCCTACTGACTGGACACGGTTGCCCTGAGGCCAGCGACACTTCGTCGGGTCCTCCGTTGGGCACACCAGGCGCTACGTCCTCCGGCCTACTGACTGGACACGGTTGCCCTGAGGCCGGCGACACTTCGTCGGGTCCTCCGTTGGGCACACCAGGCGCTACGTCCTCCGGCCTACTGACTGGACACGGTTGCCCTGAGGCCAGCGACACTTCGTGGGGTCCTCCGTTGGGCACACCAGGCGCTACGTCCTCTGGCCTACTGACTGGACACGGTTGCTCTGAGACCGGCGACACTTCGTCGGGTCCTCCTTTGGGCACACCAGGCGCTACGTCCTCCGGCCTACTGACTGGACACGGTTGCCCTGAGGCCGGCGACACTTCGTCGGGTCCTCCGTTGGGCACACCAGGTGCTACGTCCTCCGGCCTACTGACTGGACACGGTTGCCCTGAGGCCGGCGACCGCAGATATTTTTTCTTTTTAAATTATTTTAGTAGTATTCGTATACCGTCATGACATGAATCCCCCAGGGGGTGCCAGAGGTGTTCCGTGTGTGAACTGTGAAATGCAAGTAAAAATTTAGTTGTAATTTATTTATAACTTATAAAAAACACTTGCCAATCTTGCCACTGCCACATCCAACTCGGTGCGACTTCACTTTGCCAATCACTCATAAAAGCATACATCAACTCAAAAAAGTTTTACCGTGTAAGTTTTCGACGGAAAAATCAATGCAAAACTAACATTCTAGAGTGAATGGTATAGCAGCAGACCAATGCATAATTCAATATACGCTGCACAAAGCACGTACGAGTTTGACATTGTCATAAATTATGATAAACTATGGAAATGGCTCTGCATTTTTTAGGGTTGCATTTGATTGTGAAATATTTATTATGACTATACCACAGCTTGAAAATCCATGCAGTTGGCCAAGGATGGCATTCGGACGGGGCGGTTGTGCAGGGCTTGCGGGACGAGACTCCGAACTGCTTGTTCGAAAATTGTATGTAGCTCGGTGGCTTACCTCCCGCGTCTCGCCCCGCAGGCTCCGCACAACTGCTCTGTCTGGGCGCCTTCGTTGGACAACTGTATAGATTTTTAAACTGTGACCTTACCATGTGATGATGTGATCAATGATGTGAGTTATTCATTTTACAGGCTGACAATCTAAATTACACATTCAATCAAGACAATCTAAATAACAATCCATGTAGTATGCAAATGTTTCATCCTTGGAATTCACATTTGAAAATTTCAAGATAAGCGATGCTTAAGAGGCCGTATTTTTCGTCTGTTTGATGCGAAGCATTATTTTAATTATTTTTCTTGTCATTATCGCGAAGTTTTTTCTAAAAATCAGATACATACACTAGTCCATATTGGCCATCTTAATGGAGACCTAAAATTCATTTGATTTAATTGTTTCTCCTTTGCGCGTTATTTTGATAGTTAGATATTATGAGTAACGGTTCGGAGCGGGCTCGTAAGTAACAAAATAACTCGCAAAAGAGATACAATTCAATCAAATGAATTCTGGCCCTTTATTTAGACGGCCAATATGAAGTGGTGTATGTCCTTAGTTTTTACAAAAACATCGCGATAAAGGCCAGAAAAATATTTAACATATTGTTTTTGATCAAAGTTGTCGTCGTCGCGGACCGGCTCTTAAGTATGAAATACATCAAAGGTTAGTGTAGGCCGACCGCTGGACCGATGACCTGAAGGACGTTGTGGGTGGCGGCTGGATGAGGAGGACGGAGGACCGCCATGAGTGGTGAAATTTGAGAAAGGCCTATGTCCAGCAGTGGACGAACACGGGCTGATGGATGGATGGATGGAAGTATGAAATACTACGCTGTGATTGATTCATTTGGTCACAAAGCATCGCTAAGCGAGATTTTCTCAAGTCAAAAACTGATAAGTCGATTGTATAAAATGAAATGTATAAATATAAAATAAATGAAATATATTTTAGAACGATGGTGTCGAATCAGAGTTAATAGTGAGTTAGTATAGTGAATTACAGTAGGATCTCGAAAATCCGAACAAACATTCCAAATTTATACTATGTTTTTATGCACGAAGATGCATGAATGATGTAGATATTTTTAAAAACATTTTCAATTATTAAAGAGGCGCCTGCCAATAGTGGTAGACAGAACAAAAAAATCGTACAAGTGCGAATAGGACTGAGAGTTTCGTACCATTTAAATAAGTTAATAGAGTTGAATGATTTGAATAATAATCACAAACTCATCATAGAACCTACAAAATGCATGAAACAATACTGCAAAATTAAGTTGGTAGGGTATTCGGGTACGTAACCCTAAATGTTTATAAGAAATCCGAGTTTTTAGTAATTGTTGTTTAAATACAGTATATATATGGAACTTAATGAACAAAAAAATCCAAGTTTGTAACTAGTTTAATTTTTGAGATTGGCCTCGTAACAAAAATGTTCTAAAACTGATGATAAAACTTTGATGGCGCCCATTCCTTTATTTTTGGAGATAACAAAAAAAATGATTTTACCCTTCTTAATGAGTTTTAAACAAAGGGAAAGATTTTTGTTTCTTCTTTTTCATGTATCAGGGGGGTTTTTGAAAATTAATTTAATTTAATTTTTGATTCAATATTCGGTTTTGAGTCAGTATTTTACACAACATACTCAAATTTCAGATTTGTGACTCATTCCTTCTGCAAACGCGAGACCCGTGAGTGACATACGAATGGACAGACGGACAGAAAGTAGAATGACATTTATAGGGCTCCGTCTTGCCCTTTGGACGCAGAAACCTAAATAATTTGGTCAAGAGCGAGTCGGACTCACGCACAAAGGGTTCCGTACCAACCCACAATAAGGGTGCGGAACTCTAAAAACTTTATGGTAAATAACAACAATATACATTCCAAAGCAACATCAAGACTACAAAAAACAAGGCGCTAAATTGGTAGCGCCTGACAAAAGTTTTGCACCGTTTTGTAATTTTTTGTTTCACTATAGAGTATGTCCTACAATCTGAGGAAATTTAAAACTTTGTATGTATTACCGTCTTTAGGCAAGAGCAAAAACCAATAACGTTTAAATAATGTTGTAATAATGTAGTATGTATAAATAATATTTTTATTCCTAGATTCCTCTTTTTATGCAGGTGTATATTTTATTTCCCGTATTATTATATATTTTTTTAAATTCTAAAGATATATTATATTGTTAAAATTAACTTTGACTTGTAGAAAGTATACTTTATGTATCTATTTTGCGAAAATACATATTTTGATTTGATTTTTGATTTGATTTGTTACTTTTGATTTGTTACTTACTTGTATGGGAACCACCCTTTATTTTTTTATTATTTTTCGTGAAAATTTTGACTTTCTGCCATTACGGTTGAAGCTGTAGACACCTGTAACATACGGACAGACAGACAGCGGAGACTTAGTAATAAGGTCCCTTCGTGTAAGAAACCCTAGAAATGACGGAATGGCAAGCGCGAATAACAACGTAGCACCTAAAATAATACAGAGTTCAGCGTGACACTGCGAGTTGCTGAGAAATGGCGGTTCTACGGGGCAGAGGTCGTTCGAATTATAAAGGCTTAGCGGGGGTTTAGTTCGGACTTCCGAGGCTCTATATACTGCAATGATTATACGAAAATACGTTTTGTTGAAGTTGCTAGGAAATTACAAGAGTAAATGAAAAATTGCTCGTGCACAAGGGTTCCGTACCATTATGTAGTATGGAAGCCCCCATAAATATTAATTTTATTGAAATTTAATTATTTCTTTTTAAAATTAATATACAACTAAATATTCTGTGAATATTTCAAGCGTCTACCTGTTGCCGTTGTCAATATCGAGCAAAAACGAGCAAAAAAACCACGTTTGTTGTATGGGAGCCCCATTTAATATTTATTGTATTCTGTTTTTTAGTATTTGTTGTTATAGCGGCAACAAAAATACATCGTCTGGTGACAGACGGACGGACGGACAGCGGAGTCTTAGTAATAGGGTCCCGTTAGTTACCCTTTGGGTACGAAACCCTAAAAATGTAAGGAAATAGTGCTTAGAACCCCAATGTACTGAAGTGGGTATCATAGATCAGTCTTACTTGCGCCGATCGCAGTGAGCAGTAATTCTGTGCGCAGCAATGGCAAAAGGCCAGGCTTTACTGGGAAATTGTGTGTGAGCAACAAGTCAAAAAATTCTAAAACAGAATTCCTGTGAGTGATTTTTTGAAATAAACAAAATTACAAATTAATAATTGGTACAAAACTAAAATCCATTTCGAGACATTGGCCTTCTGAGCATCGTATATTTTTTTCAGAATTAAATCACTATCAAACAAAGAGATTAAAAATAAAACAAAAGTTGGTAAACAGAGGATTTTAAAAACAATTACCTTTACTTTCAAGTTCATTTCGAATCAAAAAAAATCAACTGTCATGTCATTGTGACTGCTGACATGCCAAGTTTTTTTTTTATGATCTCTTGGCAAAGAACATCGAGTTTGAAATCCTCAGTTGCGACTTACGTTCTTTTAGAATGAGTGAATAAGAAAAAATTAAAATAAGCATTAAAAACACGCAATTAAACAAAATAAAAAAATATGTAAGCTTTATTTTTACGTTACCTGAAATAAAATGATGTTGATTACCGAATAGCTAGTTTGGTAAGTTTGCATAACGGACGTCATAAATGGTCTCTTCGTGAAACCACAGGCCCTTTCGTAGAAAAATACCAATCAAGTGCGAGCAGAACTCGCGCCCTGATTTAATAGACTAAAAATGATTTGAATAAACATTACAATCTCATCATTACCTAGAATATGTATGAGACAAAACTGCAAAATTAAGTTGGCAGGTATTCGGGTACGTAACCCTAAACTTGTGTTAAAATTCGGCGTTTTCAGTACTTGTTGTTTGAATATATGGCAAGTAATGTACAGAAAATTATGAATTCCTAGCTACTGAGTTTGGTTTTTGAACCTTGTAACAAAAATGGTCTAAGATTTACAGAATTGAAGACCCCATTTTTTTATTTTTAGGGACAAAAGAAATGAAAAAATATTACTTTACTTGATGAAATCTAGATAATGACGCCTCGCGTGGCTGGATAAGAAAACAAAAAGGATTTTTTCGTCTCCTTTTTCATGTATGAGACCACTCCCGAAAATTTATTTACTAAGATATTCGGCTTGGGCAACGTTTTACATAACATATCCAAATTTCAGATCTGTAATTAATTACGCCTACAAGCTAGAGACCCGTGACATACGTATGGACAGACATACAGACAGCAGAGCGACGTATATAGGGCTCCGTGTTGCCCTTCGGATACAGAACGCCAAAAATCATTGTCGCTGATGAAGTGATGACACACGCGGTCAAAGCGTCGTCGTCGCTCTCATTTTACGAACTGCGGGGCTATTACTTGACTCAGTTTTGGTTGCTACCTATAGTTGCTATTCACCAAAAACAGATAAAAAATTAACTTCCAAAGTAACCTTTAATGGGTATTGAACTAATGACGAATTATGAAGTCATTTCAAGTGCAAACTTATCCTTATTTAAGCGGATATGTATGTTTTAGACGATAGCCACTTGGTTTGGCAACTGAGTTTACGATACAGAATCAGGGGGCTGGCTGACATACTGCTGCGTTTCTAAATTAAATGTGCCTTCATGGACGATGCCAATAAAACAGAATTATTAAGTTTACTTACAAAAGCAATTTAAATATCATGCTCAAAGAAGAATTTTTAATCAAAATTCGGAAGCGGATTTTTCATCGGCACCCACCCACTCGTATTTTTATTAAAATTTTACTCACAGTAGAATGTTGATTTACAGCATTGTTGCGAGATTTAAAATTATTTACCAAATATAAAATAATTTCAATGCATCTTCATTAAGCAATGCAACTTATATTTACCTCTATAATCAATATAATGTCAAGCTCCATTTCGAACAAATATAAGTTGAGTATTTCCCTATCCTAGGCAATTAGACTTTACCACAAGGCGTACAAATCAATACGTTGCGAAAAGGCTCATTCATCGGGTGGATTTGTCGTGTCCAAAACCGGAACTAACGCCGGTATCTTAAGGCGAAGTTATCCAGAGAAATCGGTCCTGCTCCAAAGCTTTCATTTTACACATGTTTATCCTGCTCAGTGGTAGCGGGCCGCTCAGAAAACTCGCGGTTTTGAGGTGTTTTATTTATTATTTTGTAATTAGAGGGATAAGTTTTTAATATAACGGCCGTTTTATACCACTTTTTTCACTACATTTATTTTAGTGTAACTTTTACTGTCCAAAACTTAATATGGCTCAAATGAAATGATATTTAGATCATAGTTTAGAGTAAAGTGCAATTTAATCGCATGGAGCGATTTATTTAATCATCGCTATTTTTGGTTTAAAATGAATTTGAAAAGAGACAAAATGGGATAACCCCTCTTAATAAAACGGTGTCAATGTCATACACGTGCCGAAAGAGCTTTATCGCACTGTACCGTTATCGATTGTATAAGAAATCCACAACAACGTCTGTCTAGATTCACAACTGACGTTGAATGTCGAATAATGTCAAGTACCTACATTTGAGTCCAATGGAAATTAATATCATTTGTCTACAAAAGTGCTTTTTTTTGCTACAGAATGTAATATAAATATTATTATTAAAGTGCACTACAATCTAGAAAAGATACATTAGAAACATGTGTAAACAAATCTTTTACTTTTTCGAATTCTTGTCTTTATAAAATACCAAATTTTAAAAAAGGTTTGCATCATTTTTATTGCCTTACAGTTGTTACATGTGTATTTACATATTGGGTAATTTCATGTCGATACGAGATACTTCTTTTTTCATGCTGCAGATTAAAAATCCAAATTATCAAAATTAATCAAAGAACTTTTTTGCTTCGTTTAGATTTTCATATATATTTCTTAATGTATATTTTATCGTATTCCTATCTAAAACTGTTAACAGGATACAGCAATTTTGGTAACGAATTCGGGAAGGGTTAGAATTAATTTAATCCTATTCAGAAATCTGTTGCAAAATGTTGTACTCTAGTGATTTTGTAGTTTGCAAAATCTTTTAGTTAAACGACATATTAAATGATTGAATCCACCTTTAAAATATAGGTGCGATATTACCTACCTTTTTGTTAATTCGTTTTAATTTTTTTCGCTCCCTGCTGATGCTCGTCGTATGTTTTTTCGCCTGACCATTAGGTATTCTACTGGGTTACTTACCTTACATAAAAAATGTAAATGAGCAGGTTTCTGAGGTGATAGAGCTGGTGCCAGGCGCGAATGTGGAGGTACCACCATCATCCGCAAATCCTTCCGAAGTTATTCGTGGGAGAGCAAGAGGACAGCTTGCAGACAGGCACAACCAGGTGGGATCGATTTATGGCGGTATATCCATCCCAAATTGCCGTGCCTTATTAAAAAAAACAGACTGGTGACGGGCAGTGGAGTCACTGGTGCGAGGGTTTTGGCACTGCGCTCAGCAACCCACCTGCCCAGCGTGAGGTAGTATGGGCATTTCTTCCCGGAGGACCACTAAGAGTAGCAAAATCTTGGAAATAAAGACCTTTGTCCAGCAGTAGACGAAACAGGCTGATGGATGGATGGATTAAATGAGCAAGGTACCTTTTTCTATCATCATCTTACTGACAACTTTCCCAAAGAAACAACCCACGCAAATGTAAAAGAAAGTTGGGTCTTCCCATACAAAATTCATGGTAGGTTTTAAAATTAGTATGTAAACGTAAAAATATTTCGACACGAATTCGATGAACGACTTCCTCATCGTCCCAGCGACAAAAATTGTGGCATTAAATTCTTGTACTTTTGAAAGTATAAAAGTTACAAAAAATAATAGTTATATTATGGTTGTGAAGATAATATATGTTTGATGACGTCATATACCGCGGGAATGAGCACTAAAAAAATATATATAATCCTGCAATTTCTAACAGTTTATGAGGTGAAATTTTTAGTAGTTAAAATCAAATGTTGACATGGCATCCAAAGAGATAGACCTACTTAGAAATTATCATATTCAATTCATTTCATTTTTTCTAAAGCTTTCGATTAAATTAATCATAAAATTCTTATTTCTAAACAATTAAACTTCGGTATACACGGTGATCTCCTAAGGTGGACAAAGTCCTATATTGAAAAGCGTTCCCAAGCAGTTGCACTTAAGGGTTTCGTTTCCAGTTTTCTTGAAATTAGTTCTGGTGTTCCCACCTTGGACCCCTTTTATTTGTTCTGTATATAAATGATATTGGAAAAATATTTAAGAATCCCACTCACTTTTTGTTATACGCAGATGATATGAAAATTTATCGTATCATAAACAATTTTGAAGACTGCGCTAACCTCCAGAAGGATCTTCATGATCTAATGTCATATTGTAACAGGAATCCTCTATTTTTAAACGAGGACAAATGCTGTGTCATTAGTTTTACCAGACAACGAAACGCTATTATCAATCATTATAATTTTTCTAGTAGCCCTTTAAATCGTGTGGACAAAATAAGAGACTTCGGTGTGATTCTTGATCCCAAAATGGATCTAAATCTCCACATAGATCAAATGATGAACAAGGCTTTTAAAAGATTGGGTTTTGTACTTCGACAGTGTCAATCTTTTAAGCGTGTATTAACGTATAAGATTATCTATTTTAGCTTTGTCTGTAGTATCCTTGATTACTGTAGTATCGTTTGGAGTCCCCACTACTCAACACATAAAGACCGCATCGAGAGACTTCAGAATAAATTTCTGAAGGCTCTATACTATAGAACACGACAATTTTTCATTGACTACGAATCCTCTGCAAATCGTCATAATATTACCTATCTTACTGACCGCCGTACCATCACTGACGCCATCTCCTTTTTCAAAATCTTGAATAATAAAGTAGACTGTTTATCACTTGCTGAAGGCCTTTCATTTAAGGTTCCCAGGCTTTCGTCTTGCAACAAGGGTTTTAACTTTCATGCCGATACCTGCCGCACGAATTACTCTAAAAATCGATATATGATTCGTGCCCCAAGAAAATATAATCAATTGATGAGTGACATTGATATTTTCTCGGAAAGCTTGCATTCCTATAAAAATAAGGTTTCATTTGTTGTGACAAATAAATAATACATTTCGTATGTATTATTATAGATTGTTTTTTTTTTGTATAATTTATTATTAGGCATTCTACTTGTTAATTATCATCTAACTGTAATGAATGAGCTACTGTATGTTTGTTTCTTTTTTATGGTTCTTTAGGTTTGTTTGTGTTTATATTGATTTACTTTATCTGTGTTGTAACTGTTTGTCAACCTGAATAAATAAATAAATAAATTCACGAAAAATACTAGCGGTAGTAAACGACTTCTACCCACCTCAATTTTTCATCTCCGCAGGTATGCATGTTTGGGAAAGTTTTTCAGTATGATAATTAGATAATTTGGTTTCATTTAAAGATACCCGTCCATTTTCAGCCTGTAAATCTACCATGAGTTTAGGCCTTGATACTCGTTACTCGATATTTACATGAGAATCTGTACAGCGCCCCTAGCGGCTTACGAGTGAAACGAGAATTTATAATTTATATAAAATATTTTATGCAGTCGCATATTATTGTTCCACGTTTGGATTGGGAATAAGGTGCTAACGTCAACTTTACGAGAATGTATAAAATGACAGTTACCAAAGGTAGGATGTGCAAAAATACGTAAAAACTTTTTCAGTACTGCGAAAATATAATGTGGAGAAAATAATATTTCGTGGAATTAAAATATGATGAGATTCTTAAAAAAAAATTGTCAGCTCGCCATTTGTTTTCACGATCAATCACTCATGGATTCATCAACTTCTTCATCAATGCCAAATAGTAAAAGATTTGTCAAATAAAATTTTATGATTTCATTTATAATACAGAATGTTGATACTACTGATTGTTGGCACTTGGTGGAACTTGGAAAACCTAATGAACAGAAAATCACTTGGACTATTCCACAAATTTATAAAATATTAATTTCCTGACCGGTTTTGCCTTTATGGCATTATCAAAGAAATAATATAAATCTAAATTATAACGTTTACATGAGTAGAATTTATAGAACAGTTGAAAATAGATTCAGCAAACAGTTCAGACAACTAAAATTAGCGAACATTTCATATTTTGTAGAAGCAGTATTATTGATCAATAAACCTTTAATAAACATCAGTAAGCACATAAAACGCAAAAATTTCATTATAATTTTACTTTGATTTTACCTAAGAACATAATCAATTAATTTGTATACTATTATGCAAACGGTACTTTTGAATCCCAATCCAATCGTGGAACAATAATACCAAGTATCGAGACGCAAACTCATGGTAGGCCCCCTGTATAACGTAGCCTAATATCAAAACGGAGCACAGTCATAAACCGTACATTTAATTAGGTTAATTACTTCTGCGCAGTTTTTCATTAAATCCTTTTCCAACATCGGTTTCAGTGCCAATTTTTTTTTCATATCGCAATTAAAACACTGTTTCCGTAAACAGCGACGAACGATCAAATCGTTCTCCATTGAATTATAGCCCGAAGTAGCACCTGGGACTTTGTAAACAACTCGAATAAAAACATTGTTCTGAACGAATTGATGGAAGGTTTTTTCTGCGATATGGGAATTTATAGGGAATGTTTAAGGGAGGAGAATTAACGCATCCGGCCGCGGAAGTAGAGTGGAATTTGATTATATTATTACTCCTTTTGTTTTTGAATAATAAAAGGTTTGTCTTTAATAATATAATAACGATCTACGTAAGGGTCAAGCTGTAAGAAGGAAAGTAATTGTTGAAAGCTCACAAATGTCAGCTTCGCAACTGATTTACTATTATGAATCATATTCCAGGGATAATATTAATTTTGTGTTCAGTTTTCATGAAAGACCAAAAACCAAGACGTTTGGCATTTTTATGAATGGCATCTTCAATTCCGGCAATGTACTATAACATTTTGCTACGCCCGTTTTTATCTTATGCTAAGTTTGGAAAGAGATGGATCTTCATACCATATTTTTTAAAACACCTGATCTAAATATGATAGATTACGTGCCTTTTTAGCGTGCGTAAAATGACATATTTTGCACTCGTGCTTTTTGTTTTTACTACTGACGCCATCTTGGGGAAACCGGCCACATCATTCAGTAAGCATGTAAACTTTTGTTTTACCGGATACACTAAAAAGTGTTTAAGATGAGTATTTTCAAACTTTTATATTTCATTATTCAATATATTATAATATAATATTATAAATCGTATTATAATATTATATTATAAGGTCCTACGATAATAAGTGAAAATAATTCTAGGGTAGATCATGTATCGTTAACTGATCACATTCCGTAAGTAAATGAAATTTTTGCTCAAATTTTTTCACTTCTCAGTTATTCAATCAGCTGACTTAATTTCTATGGAAAGGTGAAAAAAATCTACCATAGAAAATAGTTTTTGCGGTGAATTGTTGTCTATTAGGGATACTCTATCACCTCTTGAATTTTTTTCATTTCTACTTGTAGGACCTTTTATAGGTCAAATTGTAAAATTTTTATAAATAGTATTTATTTGACAACTGGTGTCTTAAATTAACAATATAATAAATAATGTATTTAATATAATATTATATAAATAAAAAAACGATAAATATTTCGATCCGGTTGTGGTCATCGTCAGTCGAAATAAATTGTAAAAAATGTTTTAAAAATTCAAAACGATTTTAGACTAAATTTTATTACTACAGTGCATTACAAACCAGAAAAATTAGAAACAAATGTAAAGACAAGAATTTGAAAAAATTCCTCGGGCCATGATTTGAACCTGCGACCTCTTGTTTCCCACGATTTTAGACTTCACAATTTATTTTCTTATTTGACTATCTTAGAAATCATTATTAAAAAGATTTTAGAAAGAGACTTTGTTGTACAGATTGGCGCCAACCAGACTGCGTGTTCTCTTGTCGACTTATATCTGTTTTGATTTGCAACAAAATTGCTTTTATTTATTTTATTTCTTGTAATTTTTCGCAGGTGTATTAAAAAACGTCGTTTGATACACGTGTGAAAGTGTTGATATTTCTCGTCCCGACTGTTTTCGCACATGCATCAAAATGTACTACGCCGTTTCTACATTTATAACTGTTCGGACATAGTTAAAGTTGCACAGATCCATGTACAGTGGCGACCTCATCAAGCTATACACTTGTTGTACGAAATTAGCCCCTACAGGGAAGAATATAAGATAGGTACAAAGTCAGAAGTGTCTAACTCGATGCGGTCTCCACTGTACATAGCATTTGTTTCATTATTATTCAACAGAGCATTTATTTTATTGTGTCAAATAAATGTTTGTTAATAAAACATCCTATCCCGTACATTGCGTACGTCGTACAAAAAGTTCCCGAGTCATCTATCAGGAGCTCTACAAGTGTGTCGAACATCGCGGCCGATTTGTCATTATCACTTACGATACGACGCCATATGCCATCAGAGTGACTCAATAAGTGGCTAATACGTCACCATCACCGCTTCTAACATTAGTCAAGCGACGCAACATTACACTGGGGTATTTAGAGGAATATGTTTTTCACAGGACGATATTTTTGTCTTTTAATAAATTATACATAAATTCTTGTACTTTTTATTCCACAAATATTTATTTTTATTATTATTGTCTAAGTTTTCATATTACACATCATCGAGCCAACAAATCATAAATTTTAATAACAATGTAAAGAAAGAAAACATGTCGAGCAAGCAAATATAAAGTAAACAGAGGTGAATCACCACAGCTTGCGTTTCAAAATGCCTTTTAAAATAAATTTGTGAATGTGAGTCTTGTAAGTGAGAAAAGATTTAAATTTGTAACTTTCATGAAAGTGCATGTGAATGACTTTAAAATCCGAGTTCTCTCAATGTATCTGTATGTAATTTACAGTTTAAAACTATTCAGTAAAGAAAAATATGGAAACCTCACTCAAAAGTGAACCCTAAAAAACTACGATAAATAAATTAATGGCGCAGCAAAATCACAAAATACCAAGTTATTTAAAATAAATTTCACAATATCTATTCATAAACATGTAACGTCTGTCTGTCTGTCTAAACTTTATGAAATATATTATTTGAATATTTTATAATATAATTTATATATAAATACATATTCTAATTAAACAAATAAAAACAAATAATTGTGAGATATATTCAGGCCCGGCGTCAGTCACAGTGAAGTATTGAAATAAAAACATAACAGATAAGGAAGAAAATATATTTAATAAATATATTTCTATTAAATATTTTATATTTTATAAAAAAAATGTACATATAGGGTCCTAAAATTCAAATTTGAATTGAGTATCGGTAATAGACCACTTTCCACCGAAAATAATTTTTATTTACGCGACATTTTTTTCACTTTTCCGTAGAAATTCAGTTAGCTGATTGAACCACTTTGTACTGGAATATAAAAAAAAATTTGACCAAAAATTACTTTTCTTCTGTTGTGTTCAGTTAACGATAAACAATGTACCCTAGAATTATTTTCACCTATTATTATGGGACGTTATATACCTAGTGTAAATAGACCACTTAAACAAAGAACCACTTTTCCCAAGAATCATAATCATAATCAAGGACACCCTTAGTTTAGAAAATAATTGAGTTCCAAACAAAAATGCGTAAACCCTAACGCACCGACATACGGGCGACTTTAGAGAGAGCCTCGTCCGTTTCACGGACGTTGTTTCACGTACGACGCTCTCTCTAAACTCGCCTTTATGTCGGTGCGTTAGGGTTCACGCATTTTTGTTTGGAACTCAATTATTTCCTAAACTAAGGATTTCCGCGGGTATGATTCTTGGGAAAAGTGGTTCAGTAGGGTCGGTAGAATATGTGGTTTCATTTAATGGTAGCAGTCTATTTAAACCCGGTATAGTCAAAAAAAAAACTGGTTCTTAAAGGTGTTTTCAGTCCATGTATTTATGTATTTAAGTATCATTAATTACAGTACGACTAATAGGAGCTAATCATTTTGTGCTATTAATGTAGCACTTTATATGGCGGTAAATATGTCGTGACCTTGTCGTAAAATTGGCCATAATCATGAAATATAAAATAAAAAATTTACGATATTCTTTCAACAAAAAGGCCAAAATGAGTACTATAACGAGCGAAGGAAACGGAAACGTATAGCGTTGCTGGTGATTAAATTTGGAAGCCGAGCAAACAGGAGCGGACCGCGGCAGCCCCTTTAGTTTTAACAGTCTTCATAATGTGGCCGATCAGATCATAAAATGGTCAATTCTACGATTATGTATAGCTTTGATATTTATACAAACATTTGCCTTGTTTGTCAAGTATCATCCATAGGAAACTAAATTTGACAAGTTTGTTGTGTTTGCTGGATCTGGCCACTAACAAACGCTTCCATCGTGAGTCGCCCTCGCCATTTTATCAATGCAAGTTGATTTTAATCGCACATCTAACTCAATTCGCACTACCTGCACAACTATATAACAAAGCCAAAGTACTACGCCAAAGGAGTGGAGCAGGAGCCTGGTCATTTTGTTCTTCAAAAAAGGGGATAAAATCCTACTAAAGAACTATAGACCAATCGCTTTCATGAGCCACACCAACAAGCCGTTCTCAAGAGTTATCACGAATCGTCTCGCTCAACACAAGAAAATTTGTATCTCTCGAAAAAATGTTTGACCAATGGAAACGCAATTAACTATATCACGTGATCATGGCCTCAAAAAAACGATTCGTCCTGCAAGTCCGTGGGCCAATATATGTATAAGTATCTATATAGCCATTACATTACAAATGCAAAACATTTTAACTTTGCATTTCGTTCTTTTGTGTCTCGTTTGTAAACATTCATGAAATTATATGAGTTTGTTTATATTTTACAGACATGTTTACATCAAAGTTTCATTGGATTGCAACAAACATTACTCGAATATTGTCTCGTTATACTTTGCTACTAAACAAAAGGCGAATTGAGATTCAGTGTTTTGAATCTAAATTCGTTTTAGTTCATTCAATTTTGTTGGTAGCATTATTTTTGCGTGCTCTCAAAATGCAAGCTCATTTGTTATTCGGAGCTGGTTGTGAAATTTCAGCACGACAGAAACAAAAACTTACGAAATATTTGGATGCGTCTTACTATTTTTTTTTAGTAACATATCCATCCGTCCAACCATCAGCCCGTGTTCGTCCACTGCTGGACATAGGCCTTTCCCAAATTTCGCCACTCATGTCGATCCTCCGTCCTCCTCATCCAGCCGCCCCCCGAAACGTCCTTCAGGTCGTCGGTCCAGCGGGCACGAGGTTGGCCTACACTTGAAGGAAAGAAAGAAAGAAAGAAAAGACATTTATTTTGAATGCTACATCAATACAAAAATCACATACAAAACATATAAATAGTTTTAACAATCCATCTACTTAAGATGCAGCAAACCAAAAGTTCTCTGACTCAACAAAATGCCACAGCAAAACTGTGACGCTGATCTTCTGTCAGAGGCCACGAGTTGCGACACATGCGATGTAACTATAGGTATATAAATTTCGGCCCACTATGGGGCCGGCATCAGTCGAATGATTCGACTGATGCCGGCCCCATAGTGGGCCGAAATATATTTCTAAAATTAATATTTTTTTATTATTAATACAAGTTAAAGGAAACTAAAGGCTTTATATAGCTAAATTATATATATTTATTTTAGGTATATAAATGTAATTTAAAAAATATTGTCTCTCCGTGAAGATATGAAAATTTACTAGTTTTGGCTGCAAACACGAGTAAAAAATGCGTATCCATAATAAAATATACAAAAAATAAATAAATAAGTAAAATACACACAATAAAATGAATACAAAATTTTATAAAATAATAAATAATAGAAGGGAAGTGTGAAAAATACTTGAAAGAATTTTTTCATTAAACTGGCACAGATTAATTTTAATTTTAGTTTTGAATTTGAGCTTGTAATAAATATAATTAAGGTACGCTTTGCTGTACGTGGTCTCCATTCTAAAGCCTTTCGGCCCCAACGGCCATCATGTCGGCGACAAATATGGCCTGCCCACTGCCACTTCAACTTACTGATTCTGCAGGCTATGTCGGTAACTTTCGATCTCCGACGGATCTCCTCATTTCGGATTCTATCCATCAGAGATACCATTAATCATTAATAACATTATGATATAACATAACATAAATACGTTCAAACAAGAATTCTCTCACCTCTACATGTATAAAAGGTGACATTTATTGATACAGCCAAATTTATACCGACGACTCGGTCAGAGCTCAGTAACAAGGTTCCTTGACCCTTTTTCTGAAATTCGTAAATTATTATTTTTTGAAAACGCAAGCCCAGACCCGTGTCAATAACAATGGGACGCCAACATTTTATTTTGCCAAATTTGCATAAATTGGCTCACATCACGTTATCTATCTGTGATACTGATCACTTACTCCGCCTACAATTTGGCTGCATAAATAAATTTTACTTTATTGATGACAAGTGCAAAATATCCGCGTTCCATGTTTGACACAACGAAAAAATTATTCGAAATTAAAATAATTAAGCAGGTTTTGAGACAAAAATAAAGAGCCGTATCAAAAATTTTCTGAATCTATGGAACAAATTATCCTCCTAAATTTCATTGACAAAGTTATTGCTACTTTCCATCGGATGAAGAAGAAACACGCTACACGCCCGAAATGCACTGAACATACGAGGGGTGGTTGAAAAGTAATCTACCTGACTATGAAAGAAAATACATGGATTAATAATTTATTTTTTATTTTTCAATATAGTCCCCTGCAACTGAAATGCACTTACGACATTTGTCAATAAGTGACAGCATACCATTAAAATAATAATTATTATTTTGTTCGTCAAAATAGTCATTCACAGCGTCCTTCATCTCTTCGTCTGTTGAAAATCTGCGCCCTCTCAAATTTTTCTTTAAATTTTTAAATAAGAAGTAGTCAGAGGGAGCCAGGTCTGGACTATAGGGTGGGTGGTTGATCTCTGTAAAGCCGCTTTTTGTCAGAGATGACCGCGCCTTAAAGGCCGTGTGCGCGGGTGCATTATCATGCAAAATCAAAACGCCTTTGCTAAGTTTGCCCCTCCTGTCTTCTTTTATTTTTTTGCGTAGCTGGTCAAGTAAGTTCGCATAGTATTCAGCATTCATCGTGGTGTTTTTTGGCAGGTAATCTATCATAAGAATCCCCTCAACATCCCAAAAAATGGTTGCCATTAGTTTGCCCGCTGACAGCCGGACCTTAAACTTCCTTGGTGGTTTTTCCCCTTTAAATTTCCATTGCATCGATTCTTGTTTGCTTTCGGGATCCCACTGACGAATCCAAGTTTCATCACAGGTCACTATTCACAAGATAGTTTCTTCCTCTTTATCCTTTACCAAGTCTAAAAATGACTGACAACATTCCACACGCCTTTGCTTATCAAACGGGGTCAACATTTTAGGCACCCAACGTGCGCTCACCTTGGACATTCCCAAATGTTCATGAATTATTTCATGAACTCGTTCCTTGCTAATGCCAACATCTCTAGCTATTTCCCACTGCTTAATTCGCCGATCGGCAAGGATCAGTTTCTTCACTTTTTCCACATTATCTGCGGTAACTGCAGAAATGGGCCTTCCACTACGGGGATCGTCTTCTAAGCTCACACGGCCTTGTTTAAACTGCTTTGACCAAAACTTTATTACAAATTCGGAAGGACATGAATCTCCGAACACCTTAAACATGCGCTCTCGGATCTGCGTCGGCGTATTCCCTTCTTTACCGAGGAATTTAATCACAGCGCGATACTCAATTTTATCCATTTTTAATTTTATTGCAACTTGATAAAAACGGAGACGCGCCAAAAAAAATTGAACTCGTAGAAACAAATAAGTGTCATAATTTTTAAAAAAGGAATAAACAAAGAATACGAGAATATAGTGGCCAGTAACATTTTTTAAACTTTCTTTAACAAAGGAGATTTTATATCAGCCACCCCTCGTATAACTTTCTGTCAATGTTATAACCGCAAACTAATAAAAAGTTATGCTTTAGAGGATTTTGTTTTTGTTTTGCTCGCTTCTTACCCACAAAACACCTTCAAGAAAAAAAAAACTTATTTTAATATAATACATCAGGTCTTTTTTATTAATACAGTCAAATTCATACCGGAGACTCGGTAAGTGGTCAGAACAAAGGTTCAATGACCCTTTCTGTGAAAAAGCAAAATAAAATGGTAGACGAAGTTGAGGTTGTTCTTGAACAAGTAGATATAGAGGCACAACTAAATTTCTTTGAGTTTCGCAAGCATTGAATCTTGGTCCTGATAATGAAACTGAAAAACCAATTGAAATCATAAATAATTTTTGGAATTGTTTTATTGGATATTATTTTCCCCAATATATCCTTACACTCCCTAACTAGCAGCAAATGCTGAACCCAAGTCTCTGGTTGGACGTAGGACTAGGGAGCCTACATACACACACACACACACACATATTTTTATACAAACACACCCTCCCTTGTGGTAGCATTACTGAAGCCAAGACTGGCGGTCGTAGGGCTTGGGAGATACACTCTCTTACATCTATTCATTCACCTTTACACGCTCATTCGTTCATTCATTCCTTAAATCTAATTTGCAAGAGAAATTGTTCATAACATTGTTTAGTGTTTTTTTTGTATTTTTTTATTTTATTTCGGTCATTTCCATCTCTAAATAAAAGACCTTACGTCTCTTATCTAATATAATTAAGTTTTGCAATGACTTTCTATTGTATCACACTCTAAAATTTTGTGTAATAAATGTCACTGATATGATTCATATAAATGGCTGGCCTACTTATTTATCTTCATCTCTCCGAGGAGCTGGGGAACTGGCAACCGTAATACAGATCGTACGCGGTCTAGCTCGGGTGCTAAGAAGTATGAAGTGGTATTTGATTAACTGTTACCAGATATTTATAATCTGGTAACAACTTCTCAGTTATTATTTTTGAGGATATGATATTTTGTTAAACCTGTTGTTACACCTTTTTGGTTCAAATAAAGTTATTGTATTATTATAGGAGCCCCCTTTACTATTGATTTTATTCTGTTTTTTAGTATTTTTTGTTATAGCGGCAACAGAAATACATCATCTGTGAAAATGTCAACTGTCTAACTCTCACGGTTCATGAGATACAGCCTGGTGACAGACGGGCAGACAGACCGACAGCGGAGTCTTAGTAATAGGGTCCCGTTGGTTACCCTTTAGGTACGGAACCCTAAAAACATTTCTGATACCTCCAGGGCATACGTCATGATTACGATATGTTTGTTGTTTTCGCTGTTTTTGGCAATAATGAGAACTCAACAGATAATTATAATGTTTGTTGTTTTCTAATATTTTTAACAATAATGAGAACTCAACAGATTTAGTAAGTACTGATTTTTTGCCCTCGCAATCCCAACACAAGACAATAATCTATAAGTTCACTTACCTAATATAAAATACGTTTCGTAGAAATACAAAGTAAGTTGATTGTTGCGATTATCGGCACGTTGTTGCTACGCGTATAAAAATACTTAGACCTTGATAATGCTTGTATGGCGAAACCGGTTGGGCAAAGTAAAATGTAAATATAATTTGTGGAAAATATTAAGCCCAAAATAATAGTTTTTATAATTTTCGTAAGTCTACAGAGTGTTAGGAAAAGTACTTCGTTCCTTTAAACCATGTGTGCTATAGGTATAACGAAGTATGTTAAGCTTGTTTAATTTTTTTGTAATAATTTTTCTTGAATTATTTTTCATTTATTTATTAAATTTTATTTTATTTTATTAAATTAAATTATTATCCCTTTCTCTTACGCGCCGTTTTTTGCAATTGTCTATCACCTATCTCTATCTATCTATTGCGTTCTGCTGAAACAGGGTGAAACAATTTAATGAAAGTTTTAATAAAATATTATCTTTTTTATAAAAAAAATAAACACGCCTAACATACTTTATCACACCTATAGCACACGTGGTTTGAAGGAACGAAGTACTTTTCCTAACAGCCTGTATAAGGGAAAATTTGTACAGGCGAATTTATTCTGAAGGCTTGGTAAGTGATCAGTGTATCGAATGGACAATGCGAAAATGCTAATCTCCCAGAATATAATATAATGTTGACCTCCCCAGTGGCAGGCATTGAACTTTTTTCTGGAAAAACAATAAGGTCAAGCTTGACGATAAAAATTACAATTGGAAACCTCCCATCGTAATTGACTCGGGGCTGGGCTTGCGTTTGTAAAGAACACGAAAAATAAAATTTACGAATTACACAAAAAGGATCATCGAACCTTGATACTGAGCCGTTACCTAGTCTTTGGTATGAATTTGGCTGCATAAAAAATATATTTATTGTCCACATATAGGCTACGACCGAAGATGCGTGCAAAAGGTAGTCTTATATCTTATACATATCTAGTTTCACCAAACATGAAGCAAAAAAACACAAACGGTTGCTTATGTTGAAACTTATAAGTATCGCGTGTTGGCGCCCTACACATAAAAAGGTTACGTGCGTGAACACACACAGTTCGAAATTTGAATATCGTTGATTGAAACTTTGAAACCAATGGGGTTCCGTACCTCAAAATGAAAAGGACCTTGCCGTTCGTCTGTGACCCTTAAGGCTGTACCTGAGCCTAGAACATGAACAAAGCCAGATGATCGAGGGTTCCTTTGAAAAAAATAGGATCTTATTATTGAAAAAAATATATTTGATTTATTGATCTTTTATCTAGTCTAGGTGATCCACGTATAAAAAATGTACTAAGATTTATACTGTTGTCAAAAAAAATGTTTTTCACCCTCTTTTTTGGTTTTCAAACGTTCGTTGCAAGAACGCGTCTAAGAGATCAACATGGTTTTTTTTTTCTTCATAAAATTGGTAATAGAAATATAAACAACCTCTACATAAACGGTCTGATCGAGGAGCTCAGGAGGGTGGGTGTAGGATGTTCAATTGATGGTGTATTTGTTAACGTCAGCTATGCCGATGATATGGTGCTGCTGAGCCCCTCGGTGAGAGCTCTCGAGACTCTAATAAGAGTATGTGAGGGGTACGCGGAGTCCCATGGCCTGAGGTACAACTGCAAGAAAAGTGAACTGCTCATATTCAAGACGGGTAACAAACTGCCCAAATTTGTTCCTCCAATTAAACTTGGAGATAGTGAGTTGAGCAGAGTCACTAAATTCAAATACCTGGGGCACTGGGTCACCGAGGACCTCTCTGATGATCTTGATGTAGAGAGGGAGCGCAGAGCATTGTCGATACGGACCAACATGCTCGCCCGCAGGTTTGCAATATTTTATAATATAATTTATATATAAATACATATTCTAATTAAACAAATAAAAACAAATAATTGTGAGATATATTCAGGCCCGGCGTCAGTCACAGTGAAGTATTGAAATAAAAACATAACAGATAAGGAAGAAAATATATTTAATAAATATATTTCTATTAAATATTTTATATTTTATAAAAAAAATGTACATATAGGGTCCTAAAATTCAAATTTGAATTGAGTATCGGTAATAGACCACTTTCCACCGAAAATAATTTTTATTTACGCGACATTTTTTTCACTTTTCCGTAGAAATTCAGTTAGCTGATTGAACCACTTTGTACTGGAATATAAAAAAAAATTTGACCAAAAATTACTTTTCTTCTGTTGTGTTCAGTTAACGATAAACAATGTACCCTAGAATTATTTTCACCTATTATTATGGGACGTTATATACCTAGTGTAAATAGACCACTTAAACAAAGAACCACTTTTCCCAAGAATCATAATCATAATCAAGGACACCCTTAGTTTAGAAAATAATTGAGTTCCAAACAAAAATGCGTAAACCCTAACGCACCGACATACGGGCGACTTTAGAGAGAGCCTCGTCCGTTTCACGGACGTTGTTTCACGTACGACGCTCTCTCTAAACTCGCCTTTATGTCGGTGCGTTAGGGTTCACGCATTTTTGTTTGGAACTCAATTATTTCCTAAACTAAGGATTTCCGCGGGTATGATTCTTGGGAAAAGTGGTTCAGTAGGGTCGGTAGAATATGTGGTTTCATTTAATGGTAGCAGTCTATTTAAACCCGGTATAGTCAAAAAAAAAACTGGTTCTTAAAGGTGTTTTCAGTCCATGTATTTATGTATTTAAGTATCATTAATTACAGTACGACTAATAGGAGCTAATCATTTTGTGCTATTAATGTAGCACTTTATATGGCGGTAAATATGTCGTGACCTTGTCGTAAAATTGGCCATAATCATGAAATATAAAATAAAAAATTTACGATATTCTTTCAACAAAAAGGCCAAAATGAGTACTATAACGAGCGAAGGAAACGGAAACGTATAGCGTTGCTGGTGATTAAATTTGGAAGCCGAGCAAACAGGAGCGGACCGCGGCAGCCCCTTTAGTTTTAACAGTCTTCATAATGTGGCCGATCAGATCATAAAATGGTCAATTCTACGATTATGTATAGCTTTGATATTTATACAAACATTTGCCTTGTTTGTCAAGTATCATCCATAGGAAACTAAATTTGACAAGTTTGTTGTGTTTGCTGGATCTGGCCACTAACAAACGCTTCCATCGTGAGTCGCCCTCGCCATTTTATCAATGCAAGTTGATTTTAATCGCACATCTAACTCAATTCGCACTACCTGCACAACTATATAACAAAGCCAAAGTACTACGCCAAAGGAGTGGAGCAGGAGCCTGGTCATTTTGTTCTTCAAAAAAGGGGATAAAATCCTACTAAAGAACTATAGACCAATCGCTTTCATGAGCCACACCAACAAGCCGTTCTCAAGAGTTATCACGAATCGTCTCGCTCAACACAAGAAAATTTGTATCTCTCGAAAAAATGTTTGACCAATGGAAACGCAATTAACTATATCACGTGATCATGGCCTCAAAAAAACGATTCGTCCTGCAAGTCCGTGGGCCAATATATGTATAAGTATCTATATAGCCATTACATTACAAATGCAAAACATTTTAACTTTGCATTTCGTTCTTTTGTGTCTCGTTTGTAAACATTCATGAAATTATATGAGTTTGTTTATATTTTACAGACATGTTTACATCAAAGTTTCATTGGATTGCAACAAACATTACTCGAATATTGTCTCGTTATACTTTGCTACTAAACAAAAGGCGAATTGAGATTCAGTGTTTTGAATCTAAATTCGTTTTAGTTCATTCAATTTTGTTGGTAGCATTATTTTTGCGTGCTCTCAAAATGCAAGCTCATTTGTTATTCGGAGCTGGTTGTGAAATTTCAGCACGACAGAAACAAAAACTTACGAAATATTTGGATGCGTCTTACTATTTTTTTTTAGTAACATATCCATCCGTCCAACCATCAGCCCGTGTTCGTCCACTGCTGGACATAGGCCTTTCCCAAATTTCGCCACTCATGTCGATCCTCCGTCCTCCTCATCCAGCCGCCCCCCGAAACGTCCTTCAGGTCGTCGGTCCAGCGGGCACGAGGTTGGCCTACACTTGAAGGAAAGAAAGAAAGAAAGAAAAGACATTTATTTTGAATGCTACATCAATACAAAAATCACATACAAAACATATAAATAGTTTTAACAATCCATCTACTTAAGATGCAGCAAACCAAAAGTTCTCTGACTCAACAAAATGCCACAGCAAAACTGTGACGCTGATCTTCTGTCAGAGGCCACGAGTTGCGACACATGCGATGTAACTATAGGTATATAAATTTCGGCCCACTATGGGGCCGGCATCAGTCGAATCATTCGACTGATGCCGGCCCCATAGTGGGCCGAAATATATTTCTAAAATTAATATTTTTTTATTATTAATACAAGTTAAAGGAAACTAAAGGCTTTATATAGCTAAATTATATATATTTATTTTAGGTATATAAATGTAATTTAAAAAATATTGTCTCTCCGTGAAGATATGAAAATTTACTAGTTTTGGCTGCAAACACGAGTAAAAAATGCGTATCCATAATAAAATATACAAAAAATAAATAAATAAGTAAAATACACACAATAAAATGAATACAAAATTTTATAAAATAATAAATAATAGAAGGGAAGTGTGAAAAATACTTGAAAGAATTTTTTCATTAAACTGGCACAGATTAATTTTAATTTTAGTTTTGAATTTGAGCTTGTAATAAATATAATTAAGGTACGCTTTGCTGTACGTGGTCTCCATTCTAAAGCCTTTCGGCCCCAACGGCCATCATGTCGGCGACAAATATGGCCTGCCCACTGCCACTTCAACTTACTGATTCTGCAGGCTATGTCGGTAACTTTCGATCTCCGACGGATCTCCTCATTTCGGATTCTATCCATCAGAGATACCATTAATCATTAATAACATTATGATATAACATAACATAAATACGTTCAAACAAGAATTCTCTCACCTCTACATGTATAAAAGGTGACATTTATTGATACAGCCAAATTTATACCGACGACTCGGTCAGAGCTCAGTAACAAGGTTCCTTGACCCTTTTTCTGAAATTCGTAAATTATTATTTTTTGAAAACGCAAGCCCAGACCCGTGTCAATAACAATGGGACGCCAACATTTTATTTTGCCAAATTTGCATAAATTGGCTCACATCACGTTATCTATCTGTGATACTGATCACTTACTCCGCCTACAATTTGGCTGCATAAATAAATTTTACTTTATTGATGACAAGTGCAAAATATCCGCGTTCCATGTTTGACACAACGAAAAAATTATTCGAAATTAAAATAATTAAGCAGGTTTTGAGACAAAAATAAAGAGCCGTATCAAAAATTTTCTGAATCTATGGAACAAATTATCCTCCTAAATTTCATTGACAAAGTTATTGCTACTTTCCATCGGATGAAGAAGAAACACGCTACACGCCCGAAATGCACTGAACATACGAGGGGTGGTTGAAAAGTAATCTACCTGACTATGAAAGAAAATACATGGATTAATAATTTATTTTTTATTTTTCAATATAGTCCCCTGCAACTGAAATGCACTTACGACATTTGTCAATAAGTGACAGCATACCATTAAAATAATAATTATTATTTTGTTCGTCAAAATAGTCATTCACAGCGTCCTTCATCTCTTCGTCTGTTGAAAATCTGCGCCCTCTCAAATTTTTCTTTAAATTTTTAAATAAGAAGTAGTCAGAGGGAGCCAGGTCTGGACTATAGGGTGGGTGGTTGATCTCTGTAAAGCCGCTTTTTGTCAGAGATGACCGCGCCTTAAAGGCCGTGTGCGCGGGTGCATTATCATGCAAAATCAAAACGCCTTTGCTAAGTTTGCCCCTCCTGTCTTCTTTTATTTTTTTGCGTAGCTGGTCAAGTAAGTTCGCATAGTATTCAGCATTCATCGTGGTGTTTTTTGGCAGGTAATCTATCATAAGAATCCCCTCAACATCCCAAAAAATGGTTGCCATTAGTTTGCCCGCTGACAGCCGGACCTTAAACTTCCTTGGTGGTTTTTCCCCTTTAAATTTCCATTGCATCGATTCTTGTTTGCTTTCGGGATCCCACTGACGAATCCAAGTTTCATCACAGGTCACTATTCACAAGATAGTTTCTTCCTCTTTATCCTTTACCAAGTCTAAAAATGACTGACAACATTCCACACGCCTTTGCTTATCAAACGGGGTCAACATTTTAGGCACCCAACGTGCGCTCACCTTGGACATTCCCAAATGTTCATGAATTATTTCATGAACTCGTTCCTTGCTAATGCCAACATCTCTAGCTATTTCCCACTGCTTAATTCGCCGATCGGCAAGGATCAGTTTCTTCACTTTTTCCACATTATCTGCGGTAACTGCAGAAATGGGCCTTCCACTACGGGGATCGTCTTCTAAGCTCACACGGCCTTGTTTAAACTGCTTTGACCAAAACTTTATTACAAATTCGGAAGGACATGAATCTCCGAACACCTTAAACATGCGCTCTCGGATCTGCGTCGGCGTATTCCCTTCTTTACCGAGGAATTTAATCACAGCGCGATACTCAATTTTATCCATTTTTAATTTTATTGCAACTTGATAAAAACGGAGACGCGCCAAAAAAAATTGAACTCGTAGAAACAAATAAGTGTCATAATTTTTAAAAAAGGAATAAACAAAGAATACGAGAATATAGTGGCCAGTAACATTTTTTAAACTTTCTTTAACAAAGGAGATTTTATATCAGCCACCCCTCGTATAACTTTCTGTCAATGTTATAACCGCAAACTAATAAAAAGTTATGCTTTAGAGGATTTTGTTTTTGTTTTGCTCGCTTCTTACCCACAAAACACCTTCAAGAAAAAAAAAACTTATTTTAATATAATACATCAGGTCTTTTTTATTAATACAGTCAAATTCATACCGGAGACTCGGTAAGTGGTCAGAACAAAGGTTCAATGACCCTTTCTGTGAAAAAGCAAAATAAAATGGTAGACGAAGTTGAGGTTGTTCTTGAACAAGTAGATATAGAGGCACAACTAAATTTCTTTGAGTTTCGCAAGCATTGAATCTTGGTCCTGATAATGAAACTGAAAAACCAATTGAAATCATAAATAATTTTTGGAATTGTTTTATTGGATATTATTTTCCCCAATATATCCTTACACTCCCTAACTAGCAGCAAATGCTGAACCCAAGTCTCTGGTTGGACGTAGGACTAGGGAGCCTACATACACACACACACACACACATATTTTTATACAAACACACCCTCCCTTGTGGTAGCATTACTGAAGCCAAGACTGGCGGTCGTAGGGCTTGGGAGATACACTCTCTTACATCTATTCATTCACCTTTACACGCTCATTCGTTCATTCATTCCTTAAATCTAATTTGCAAGAGAAATTGTTCATAACATTGTTTAGTGTTTTTTTTGTATTTTTTTATTTTATTTCGGTCATTTCCATCTCTAAATAAAAGACCTTACGTCTCTTATCTAATATAATTAAGTTTTGCAATGACTTTCTATTGTATCACACTCTAAAATTTTGTGTAATAAATGTCACTGACATGATTCATATAAATGGCTGGCCTACTTATTTATCTTCATCTCTCCGAGGAGCTGGGGAACTGGCAACCGTAATACAGATCGTACGCGGTCTAGCTCGGGTGCTAAGAAGTATGAAGTGGTATTTGATTAACTGTTACCAGATATTTATAATCTGGTAACAACTTCTCAGTTATTATTTTTGAGGATATGATATTTTGTTAAACCTGTTGTTACACCTTTTTGGTTCAAATAAAGTTATTGTATTATTATAGGAGCCCCCTTTACTATTGATTTTATTCTGTTTTTTAGTATTTTTTGTTATAGCGGCAACAGAAATACATCATCTGTGAAAATGTCAACTGTCTAACTCTCACGGTTCATGAGATACAGCCTGGTGACAGACGGGCAGACAGACCGACAGCGGAGTCTTAGTAATAGGGTCCCGTTGGTTACCCTTTAGGTACGGAACCCTAAAAACATTTCTGATACCTCCAGGGCATACGTCATGATTACGATATGTTTGTTGTTTTCGCTGTTTTTGGCAATAATGAGAACTCAACAGATAATTATAATGTTTGTTGTTTTCTAATATTTTTAACAATAATGAGAACTCAACAGATTTAGTAAGTACTGATTTTTTGCCCTCGCAATCCCAACACAAGACAATAATCTATAAGTTCACTTACCTAATATAAAATACGTTTCGTAGAAATACAAAGTAAGTTGATTGTTGCGATTATCGGCACGTTGTTGCTACGCGTATAAAAATACTTAGACCTTGATAATGCTTGTATGGCGAAACCGGTTGGGCAAAGTAAAATGTAAATATAATTTGTGGAAAATATTAAGCCCAAAATAATAGTTTTTATAATTTTCGTAAGTCTACAGAGTGTTAGGAAAAGTACTTCGTTCCTTTAAACCATGTGTGCTATAGGTATAACGAAGTATGTTAAGCTTGTTTAATTTTTTTGTAATAATTTTTCTTGAATTATTTTTCATTTATTTATTAAATTTTATTTTATTTTATTAAATTAAATTATTATCCCTTTCTCTTACGCGCCGTTTTTTGCAATTGTCTATCACCTATCTCTATCTATCTATTGCGTTCTGCTGAAACAGGGTGAAACAATTTAATGAAAGTTTTAATAAAATATTATCTTTTTTATAAAAAAAATAAACACGCCTAACATACTTTATCACACCTATAGCACACGTGGTTTGAAGGAACGAAGTACTTTTCCTAACAGCCTGTATAAGGGAAAATTTGTACAGGCGAATTTATTCTGAAGGCTTGGTAAGTGATCAGTGTATCGAATGGACAATGCGAAAATGCTAATCTCCCAGAATATAATATAATGTTGACCTCCCCAGTGGCAGGCATTGAACTTTTTTCTGGAAAAACAATAAGGTCAAGCTTGACGATAAAAATTACAATTGGAAACCTCCCATCGTAATTGACTCGGGGCTGGGCTTGCGTTTGTAAAGAACACGAAAAATAAAATTTACGAATTACACAAAAAGGATCATCGAACCTTGATACTGAGCCGTTACCTAGTCTTTGGTATGAATTTGGCTGCATAAAAAATATATTTATTGTCCACATATAGGCTACGACCGAAGATGCGTGCAAAAGGTAGTCTTATATCTTATACATATCTAGTTTCACCAAACATGAAGCAAAAAAACACAAACGGTTGCTTATGTTGAAACTTATAAGTATCGCGTGTTGGCGCCCTACACATAAAAAGGTTACGTGCGTGAACACACACAGTTCGAAATTTGAATATCGTTGATTGAAACTTTGAAACCAATGGGGTTCCGTACCTCAAAATGAAAAGGACCTTGCCGTTCGTCTGTGACCCTTAAGGCTGTACCTGAGCCTAGAACATGAACAAAGCCAGATGATCGAGGGTTCCTTTGAAAAAAATAGGATCTTATTATTGAAAAAAATATATTTGATTTATTGATCTTTTATCTAGTCTAGGTGATCCACGTATAAAAAATGTACTAAGATTTATACTGTTGTCAAAAAAAATGTTTTTCACCCTCTTTTTTGGTTTTCAAACGTTCGTTGCAAGAACGCGTCTAAGAGATCAACATGGTTTTTTTTTTCTTCATAAAATTGGTAATAGAAATATAAACAACCTCTACATAAACGGTCTGATCGAGGAGCTCAGGAGGGTGGGTGTAGGATGTTCAATTGATGGTGTATTTGTTAACGTCAGCTATGCCGATGATATGGTGCTGCTGAGCCCCTCGGTGAGAGCTCTCGAGACTCTAATAAGAGTATGTGAGGGGTACGCGGAGTCCCATGGCCTGAGGTACAACTGCAAGAAAAGTGAACTGCTCATATTCAAGACGGGTAACAAACTGCCCAAATTTGTTCCTCCAATTAAACTTGGAGATAGTGAGTTGAGCAGAGTCACTAAATTCAAATACCTGGGGCACTGGGTCACCGAGGACCTCTCTGATGATCTTGATGTAGAGAGGGAGCGCAGAGCATTGTCGATACGGACCAACATGCTCGCCCGCAGGTTTGCACGATGTACAAGAGAAGTTAAAATCACCCTTTTTAAGGCATACTGCCAGACATTTTACACGTGCAGCCTGTGGGTTGGTTGTACTCGCAAGTCGCTCAGTGTTCTGCGCGTCCAATATAATAATGTACTGAGAATGTTGATGGGACTGCCTCGCTTCTGCAGCGCATCAGGCATGTTTACCGAGGCTCGTATTGACAGCTTTGAGTCGATAGTACGCAAAAGAGTAGCCTCCCTGATGCGGCGCGTGAGAGACAGTCCCAGCAGCCTTCTCAACACCATATTGGATCGGATGGATTGTCCAGTTGTGCGGCACTGGAACTTCATACATATGGGGTCCAGGGCTCTAATGTTTAATTTAAAATGAATATTTGAATTGTTAATGTGTGTACTAATATAGTTTTAAGCATTTCTGTTACTAACAAAATATGGACTTGGTCTGAAATAAAATAATATTATTATTATTATTATAAAGATTTTCTACGTAAATCCAGTTTTTTTCTCTACAAAATATTTCAGTATAAGCTAAAAAACTATAAGTATTACGCGTTCTACACAAATAGGCCAATTAGCTAACCAATAATCGCCTGTATCAAAAGCTTATAAAGTATTTGACATTGGCCTTTTTGTGTTGGTCGGGTAATAGCATTTTTTCCTATAGCCTATGCCATACCCTTAATAGGTGGTAGAGCTGATGCCGGGCTCGACTGTGGATGTACCACCATCTTACTCGCAAATCCTCCCGAAGTTATTCGGGGGTTTTACGTAATTAATTTCATATAATTGGCTCACCACGAAAACCTATAAGGCACTTCTAGTTGACTTAGAAACTTAAAATCCCGTTCACAGGTAGTTTATGAAACACAATTATAAGAAAAAATCGAAAATTTGCCAATATTTAATTATTTAAGGAGATATAAAAGACCAACGCAATTAACCCTTGGATACATATTATTTAATTGATCAAGTTAAGTTGGTAGGCCATAACTGCATTTGGAAAAAGTTTGTGTCTTAAAGAGTATGTACGGAACCCTCAGGGCTCGAGCCCTACTCGCACTTGACCGTCTTTTTATATATTGCCTTATTTGACACAGAAAGACAAATCTACATAAACCAAAGAGGTTTTCTTGTATAATATCATTCACGTAAATCTATGGATAGGTGAAAATTTTTTAAGAATTGTGTAACTAACGATGGATAGAAACAAGTATTACTAAAGGCTACATATTTATATACTCAAGGAGTTACGTGTCTATTAGTTCAACAAAAATATTTTCTACTCCAGTAATGGTGGCTTTGGAAAATCTCATGCTCTGAAAATTCTTGAATTGATATGGGGCTGTAAACTAAAGAAAAACGAGTCTCTAAGCTATTAAAATCAGTCAAATTCAGCGTCCTATTGCATTCTTAAGATTGTCAAATTTGAGTTACGAGTTTTAACGCAAAGTATTTTTTACATTTTCTTAGTGAACCGTCTAAATGAATGCTGTTTTAGAGCAGAATAAGTGTACCATAATTTTGTGACAAAGGACACGCGATTTCGTAAATTTCCTAAAGATAAGCACTATTATTTTCAAAACACTGATATTAAGCCTAGTACAACCTACTATGCAGTCCGCTGATAGAAGTAGGTTATTACAAAAGTTCTGCCTCCAAGTATAATAGACAAAAGCTCTAAGTCCGGCAGCTTCAAAAGGCATCGAAAGCTTCCTTCCTACATTGTGTGGATAGCGTGCAGCACGCTACAACATTTGCCACAAAAAATGTGGAAGGTATTTACCAGAGTAAACTTAACCAAGCGTGGAAGCCAAACTCGGCGAAAATGCGTGGGCTAAGAATTTTCTGGTTAAGATTAGGCTAATATTACCAACAAAGGAAGTTTTTAAGTTTTTGTAATATTTCTATTAGTTTTTAAACTTATGCGTAGTTATAAGTCTAAAATATTTATTTATTAACTGTATACTCCGATTTCAAACATGTTCTTATTTCTAGACATTTGTCCTGCAGAGTGGTACAAATTATAGGAGCACACAGCCTCCACATATAAATCCGGTACAATTTTCAAAAATAATAATAGCCTATCGATAGACTGTCGATTTCCATGCAACACTAGTTAAAAAGCTTTTCGCCTTTTATTAGGTCTTTAATGTTTCTGCGAGGTAAAGCAAAGTCTAATTCTGAAAGAACACCAGGCAATTGCAAAGTTCCATTGACAATCTTGTGAAGGGCTATAAGATCATTTAAGCATCTGCGGTGCTCAAGGGAAGCCATCTTGAAATGATTGAGTATTTGTGGATACTATTTGGTATCCAAAATGATTCCAATATCGCTAATCGTACCGACCTTTTTCCTAGTATAACCGTACCTTACTCTGAGGGCTTTAGATTTAATGCTGTCAAAATTTAATTTTTTGCAAGACAATTTTGGTTTTATTTATACCACATAACAAGGCTTCAAAAATGGCTTGGTACATTCCTTTAGTAGAAATAACTATCTATAGGTGTGCAGCCATTAAATCAGGTTTCTCCTTTCTTTGATAGAAAAGTACTAGGATAGTTAATGAGTGGGAATAAAGACTCTTTTTATCTCGGGAAAAACAGTAAAGGGACGTCACAAAACTAATTCAAAGAAGGAAGCCCGCAGGCACAAGAAGCTTTCAGTCTGAAGTGTTCAAATGAAAAAATCGTATCTTAAACAAAACGAAAAATATATCTGGTACTCTAGTACTTTTGTGCAAAGGATTTGCTATCGTCTTACATTTTTACTAGCTATTATATACATAAGGCAACTTAAAGGAGAAAGAAAAAAAGAGTTTCAGTTAATTCATGCATATCGAAAAGACTGTCTGTGATTTCGAAATAAAGACTTTTATGGTTATAGACATGTTAACAAAATCCAAATAGGCGCTTTTAAAATTTTTATCCGTCTGTCGTCGTCAAAATTGTTTTGACGGGATTTTTTTCATGCAGTAATCTAACATCTGTCATTTTTGACATTTGTCAGACCGGTTTTGATGACTTTCATTGGCAGTCGGAAGGCTTTTCGGAGTAATTTGATGTCTGTCAGTTTTGACAACTGTCTGTCATTTCTTTCTTTGACTTCACAAAAACAAAATGGACGCTGGCGAAAGCGCGGCTGGTACACTCGTAGTTCTAAATTATGTTTCCCACTATGTTTCACATCAAAGGGTGCAGTAAAATTACCAGCCACGCGTTGCTGCACAAAGTATTCTGAGCCCTTAGACTGGTGAGTGCCTTCGAATTTTTTCGATTTTAAGAAATTATTGGCTGAAGAAAACTGAAAAAAGGTAGTATCAAATATAAAAACCATAAAAAATATACTAAAAACAAGTCAAGTGCCAGTAGGACTCGCACCCTGAGGGTCCCGTACCCTTTAAATAAGTAAATAGACATAAATGATTTGAATAAAGTTGATGCTTGTGATTGCTGCGCTTGTTGGAACTTTCGATACATTTTGATAGAAATGCACTTATACTTGTCCACTGTATTTATTTTATTTTATTTACCTAACCGGTTTTGCTATTAAAGCATTTACGAAGGTTTATTTGTTTGTTTGCGTACAATATATATGAATCACTTGGAATCCGGTTTATTTTAATTACCTTACCAAAACTGATTAGGTAAATAAATTAAAATAAAATAAATACAGTGGACAAATACAAGTGCATTTCTATCAAAATGATTTGAATAAAAATTACACTTTACCAGTAACTATCGAACCTTATCATACATATACATCGAACCTTCAGTTGACCTGGCTAACCTTTAACTATTTTTATGTAATAATTTTGCACAGAAGTATGATATAGTAGCAGACCTAACATTAATAATAAACGCATAGAGTCGACGCGTGGCAATTTCAGCTCAGTGAACTTCGTGCTCTTTTAAATATAAATATTGCTTGTTTCCAAACAAAATATATACTAGAGATTGGTTTAGGAATTAACAAATATGTTCCAAGCATAAGCTAGCCAAAACAACCCATTTTATACGTTTCTTCGTACCGTGAAGCCTAAATGTAGCTTATTTTTTGTATGGAAACTTGCCAGGCTATTTATATATATTTATATATATATTTTTATATATATATATGTCTGTGTAATTTTGAAGGTTTTGAAAATTATAAAATCTCATGTGATTTAGTTATATAGGTGAACTATGTGTTGTAGATTTTTTCCATTTTCAATGTTACTTAAAACTGAAGGCAAGTTATATTATTTAAGTAACCCTACATTATTGTACCTACAAGAATTACATATGTTCTTTTATCAGGCATTTTTTAGTTTTGTATAGAGTTGCTTCCTTACCCTTTTTGGTTCAGTTATTTTTCCAAGTAAGAAAGGATTGTCCCTCGTTTACGTCAACATTTTGTGGTTAGGTCACTGTATTACCTTAAATAACTCGTAAAAATGATATAAAATACGTCGTAAGGACCGAAAACATTTGTTTCAACCATGTGATTTTATTGCAATAGTGTTTTTATGTGCGAGTAAGTAGTTGTCATATAATAACTATTTTACCGTGACTCTTTGGTTATGATGACTGTATAGTAGGCGCTGCCCTTCCGCCTTTTTGGCCGACTTGGTTCACTGAAGTCATTACAACTCAGCAGAAAACATTATTGCAAAATAACGTTTTCTGTTGAGTTGTAACTACAAATATGCGCTCACGAACTAGCTTATGCCGTAAGGTCGTATGCGGCAAAACAGTATTTTTCATTTAAAATTACAACATTAAGTAATTTAATAAACCCAATCGGCCATATTGAAGTGTATTTGTTGACTAATTTAAATAAAAAATTTAGAGACTTCATTCGCTTCCGTTTGTCAGTAAAATAGAAATCTCTATTTTAAAAGAGGTTTTCTAAATATTTTTCTATCTGCTATGAAAATTAATCAATCAACTAAATCTTCGGGCAAAATGATGTCAATGAAATGCTTAATCTAGTATATAAATTGGTAATTACATATCTTTTTTTATTGCTGAGAAAAATGGAGATCGATGTCGCCAAAATTTTGTGGCGTCACCTTAAAGACGGTAATTACATACAAGTTTTAAATTTGGTCAGATTGTTGGACATACTTTAAAGTAGAACGAAAAAGACGTACGCAGACGGTGCCAAATCTTTTTTTATTATTTTAGCGTTTGTAGCCTTGATGCTTTGTCATGTATATTTTTGTTATTTACGATAATGTTTTTAGGGTTCCGCACCCGTTCTAAGAACATATCAAGAGGGTTAATTCGAAAATTAATAATCGGCATCTTATTGAGTCCATGATATTAGATATAGAATGAGGCTACTTTATTTACTGTGTTCTTCTTGTCAAATAAATATTTGTGAAGCCATAATAAATCGCCATCTTAGAGAAATTGCCATATTGGATTTAGAATTACATCAATCAATTGGGGGGCTTAAAACTTAGTGACAAAGCTTTGACCATGAAATAGGAGTGAAGTTAAATAAAAGCTTGTCAAAGGGACCGACATGGCGGTTGCTTGTTGTATCCTATCCTATCACACTAATATTATAAATGCGAAAGTTTGTGTTTGTGTGTGTGTATGTACCCCGGAAAAAAGCATGTCGTTAAACCGAATAACACGCGGGCGGAGCCGCAGGCAAAAGCTAGTTACTAATATTATAAAAGTGTGTGTGTATGTTTGTTACTCTTTCACGCTGAAACAGCCGAACGAATTTGGATGAAATTTAGAATAGATATAGCTAATACCTTAACTTAACACATAGGTTACTTTTTATCCCGGAAAAATGCATGGTTCCTGTGGGATAGATCAATGTCATTGAAAAACCAGGTGTCTAATTAGCGAGGTACTTATCGTTTGTGGTGAAATAAGACAAGGCTTTGTTATTTAATACATCAGGTGTATGAATGTCTAATTTAATTTATTGAAGTATCCCAACCTAAATATATGTATATATACAAATATATTATGTGGTGAACTGCTGGCCACCAGGTCATCACAATTTGTCTTTGGATTAATGTTTATTATTTTATTTAAAATGTACGTCAGAAGTGTCAGCAACAGAAAATGTTTGTTTGGTTTGTATTCTGTAAATAATTTATTATTTAGTTTCCTTTAATGTAATATAGTTATCTGCTGTTTCGGTATTTACTCTGGTCGATTCATTTAACTTCAGTTCATAACATTTATATATTTTTTTAATGTATTTCCTGTATTATCATTATAACCTTTTTTTTATTGCATTCTATTGTTTTATAAAGATTATTCCTGACTATTAAAAAGAATACTATATGTATCTATTTTACAAATGAACTTTTTGAATTTTCTAATTAGCGTTGTCCTTAATCGTTTGTGGTGAAATAAGACAAGGCTATGTTATCTCACCACACTAATATGTATTATAAATGCGAAAGGGTGTGTGTCTGTGTGTGTTACTCTTGTTTGTTACTCTTTCGAGCTGAAGCGGCTGGACGGATTTGGATGAAATTTAGAATGGATATAGCTTATACCCTAACTTAACACAAAGGCTACTTTTTATCCCGGAAAAAAGCATGTCGTTAAACCGAATAACACGCGGGCGAAGCCGCAGACAAAAGCTAGTAAACTATAATTTTCATTGGGGGCTTACTGGTCTCCCTCGACGACTGATTATTAGTAAGGAGGATATACTTGAGTTGTATTGTAAACTTAGCTGAACATTCTGAGGAATACAAATACTGATACGAATACTAAACTAATATGAGTACTAACAAGAATATTAACCCAAATTCTAATACGAAATACTTATTGAGCATTCGTATTAGATTTTGTAAACGCATACTACATAGGTAACACTAAAAGTTTCCGGAACTGGCCACTTACATAAACAATATTTAAAAATTTATTGCAACATTTGAAAATAGAACTCTTTGGCTGTAGAATGCAGTTTGTTTCATCTGACTGTCTTTTGTTTTTACCTTGTGGCGCCATTTAAAAAAATGTGTGTCTGCATCAACATGGATTTAACTCGGGAAAATTTTCGTAGTATGATTTTCTACGATTTTAAGTGTAATTTGACAGCTCAACAGAGCATTGCTCGGCTTGAAACAGCTTTTGGCAATAAAGCACCATGCAAGACGACTGTTTATAGCTGGTTTGCAGAATTCAAGCGTGGTCGTATCAATCTCAGTGACGAATCTCGCGATGGTCGGCCGTCCACCGCTGTGACCAACAAAAACATCGATGCTGTGCGCCGTATGATTGAAACAGACAGGCATGTGACCTACCATGAAATTCGCGCATCCTTAGAAATAGGCATGAGTCAAATACAATCAATCCTACACAAACATTTGGGTGTGAGAAAGCTGTGCTCGCGGTGGATCCCACACAACTTGACCGAGGCTCAAAAAACGGACCGCGTCACTTGGTGCAGTGCCATGCTTACCAGATTCAACGAAGGTGCGTCAAATTTGGTGTGGGACATAGTAACAGGTGACGAAACATGGATTTATTGCTACGATCCCAAAACAAAGCAGCAATCGAGCGTATGGGTCTTTCAAGATGAGCCGAAACCAACCAAAGTGGCGCGCGTGAAAAGTGCATCTAAGCGGATGATTGCTTCTTTTTTTAATAAAACTGGACACGTGGCTACTGTTGCTTTAGAGAATCGTCGTACCGTGAATAGTGACTGGTACACGACCATTTGTTTGCCGGAAGTTATTGACGAACTCCGTAAAAATAACCGTAAACGCCGTATCATCCTACACCACGACAATGCTAGTTCTCACACGGCCAGACAGACAAACGACTTTTTGAAGACGAAAAATGTAGAACTCATGAGTCATCCTGCATACAGTCCCGACCTGGCACCTTGTGACTTTTTTCTGTTCCCAAAAATTAAGAACCAATTACGCGGTCAACGATTTTCATCACCAGAAGAGGCTGTCGAGGAGTATGAAAAACACGTTTCAGAGGTCACCACAGGGGAGTGGCACAAAAGTTTTCAAAACTGGTTTGATCGAATAAAAAAGTGCATATACGCCAAGGGATATTATTTTGAAAAACAATAAATTAATTTTGTACCTTTAATAGTATTTTTTCATATTCATTCCGGAAACTTATCCTCATTTACGAATAGAAATATAACTAAATAAATAATACAGTTATTACTACAAATAATAGTTATTTACCATTGGTAGCAAATCATGTATTAGTTAAAAAAAAACAATGTATTGTACAATTTTTTGTACCTTTTGGCTAGAAAACATATTTAAAAGCTGAAATTATGAGAATGAGCTGACTCCTACCTAGCTTACAGTATACACTTTTATAGGAGTCGGATATTCATTGTAATATGTGAATGTATTATATATAAAAAAATATATAAAAAAAATCTTTTTCAGGTAGCAACGACCCATAAAATTAATTTAAAAACACACACATGAATAATATACATTAAAATAAATAAATAAGACACATGATAAATAGAGCATTTAGAATTATTTAGAAATTATCATTTTTTATTACGTACACAAAGCTTGACAATCCAATGCTTAAGCATAGGATTGTCAAACTTACTAGAAAATGTCCTCAGGATGTCGTTGTCACTGCCACTGGTTCTGTGGATAATGGTCGCTATTCGTTTGCGCATGATCGCAAAAAAGTCATCGGTATGCGCCTCCGCAAACATTGTCGATGCACTACACAACCGCGGCAGCCCCATCAACATCCTGAAGGCGTTATTGTACATAACACGTAGGGCACTGTAAGTCCTCTGCGTATAGCTGATCCACAGGCTGCATGAGTAAAAGTTTGGCAGTACGACTTAAAAAGTGTGAGTTTTACCTGGTTGGAACATCTAGCAAATCTGCGGGCCAGCATATTAGCTTTGACTGCCAACGCCCTACGTGTTCTCTCAATGTCAAGGTCATCTTTGAGATCATCAGATAATAGCACAGTTTTAAAATCGATACAGTTGTCCAATGAAGCCGTTCGGTCGGAGCAGTTGTGCGGGGCTTGCGAGGCGAGACTAAGAATTGCTTGTTCGAAAATTGTATGTACCTATAATTCAGTGATTTACGTCCCGCGCTGGTCGGAGCGCTTTTGTTGGACAACTGTATAGACTTTTACACAAACACAAATACAGATATTAATCAGAATGATTTAAATTACAGAATTACAGAATGCGTTAAACCCCAGCGCTCCTAGCAAAAAAAGGGTAAGGTACATAACCTTAACTAATAATTTCGGTAATAACCGAACTTTCTCTTATACAGGCATCGCAGAAAATCCTTTTGCACTTTCTCCAGAAGCAGTGTGCAATTAGATTAGTATCTGTACTTGTGTTTGTTTAAAAATCTATTAAATAATCTACCTGTGTACGCCACGACTGTGAACAGCTGGTAGCGATCTGTCGTATGATAAGAGGAGAACATGATTGTCCTGACCTTATTAACAAGGTATGCCGTCTGTTTGTGCCTGATAATTATCTGCGTTACCGAGAGCACGCATTCGTGTACAGTCGCGCGGAGTAAATCTCCTCTTGTGCGTGCACGCACTGGCTTCGCTCCGTTCTCTACAGTCGTCAGTACCTCAGTGCCATATATTTTCTGATAGGTTCACACTGTGGAAAAAGAATGTCTCAAGTACTGCGAGCGTGATGGTTGAAAGGTTTGTCCGTAAGAGAAAATTATTTTTTAAATTGAATTTGTAAGTCTGTTTTTATTATTAGTTTTGTTTTTGTTTTTAAATTTAATTTTATCTCAATTGTATAGCGGATTAGTTATTTTTACTGTTATGCTGTACGATTTATTTTTAATAAATATTAATTTAATAAAATAATAATTATACTAATACGAATACTAATATTTGTTCCCAAACGATCATTACGTCAAGCACTTCTTTGAAGGTATGTATATAAGACTATATGTTTAGGTATCTTCATCATAAAAAAGGGATAGTTTTCATTCATTTTAAAATACTACAATATTTATACTTAGCGAGGAGAAGCTTTGACAGACGTAAATTGTATTTTCTTTAAGAGGAAAATAAATCACGTAGACAGGTTGATTGAGAAAACATTGAGGCTGTTTATTTATTTGATCGGTTAGAGCAAGAAAAATAAACCGCTTTTGCGTTTTGTTTGATAAGAAAACTTAGTTTTCAGGTACATAGAAGTGCTCGTAGGCGTTGATATACTCGAAGCTGTCAAATATCATTGTCAGTAATAAATAGAATACGTGAATAGTTCACAGTTTGACGACGACAGAAAAAATATTTAGATGAGATCATGTACAAAAATAAAAACCATTTTCTTACATGCTATTTTTTTCATGTTGAAAGTCGTTAACATTAGACAAAAAACATCTAACTAAAAATCTAAACATTATTTCTGAAACCTGCCAGGTAATTCCTGTCTTATTCAAAAACGTATTGAATGATTATGTAAGTAGATACACAGTAATTTAAATAAATATTGAAAGAGCTGTCATGCCATAAGCATGATTATTTACAGTACAGTATTTATTCGAAAACTTAGACGATATGTAGTTTTTTAATTTTTATGGATTTGCTTCCTTGGAAACGTGGCTCAGTATTTACAGCAGAGAACTGAGAAAAATGTCTTTTTGGCTTCATTATAAAATAGCTTTGCATAAGTTTAAAATACGGTGAATTATTTCTAAATTTGGTTATAATTGGAAAATATTTTGCTGTAATAAAAACTTTTGAGGAAATAATCGAGTTTTTAAGGTAAGTAACGCAATATTATGATGACAGATCATCGTAAAATTGGTGACAGAAAATAAGATTATCATTTTGGTATTACATCATGCCCTCCCCATAAAACACTACACCACACTACGGTATGCTTACTGTCACCATAAAAGCTGTGACGGAGCGCATAATTCTGTCTGCTTCTTACAAAGTCATAGTGACAGTGCGTCATATTATAACGTTAGCAGCAGCAGCAGCAACAGTAGTTTCATCGTATGTTATCGTGATGTCCGTATGCTCCCTCCTTTACTTGAATAATTTTCTTTCGCAACCTATCACATCCAGACCCACCGCGGTATTTTTTTTTACCACTTTCGCAACCCAAACCCACCGCTACTTGAGCAGCTGACGGTCGATTCACATATCAGTTATGTGAGATCTACGATCGATGTCAATATCAGCCGGCTTACTATGACTTTTGTATTTGCAACGGTATCTCCCGGACTATAACTCAGAAGGAGAGTTTGGCTACGAGGAAAAGAGTTTCCTCGTGGCCAAACTGGTTTGGCAAAATAGTTTGGCCACGGGGAAATTGCCCATTTTTAGACTTTTTTCGAATATCATAATGTAATAGTGAAATTATTTTGCAAGATTCTATAAAAAGCTCAAATAAAAATTTAAAAAAATATTGGACGACACCTTCTGCTCACTCATTTGACCCAAAGTTAAAATGTATGGGAGAAGAAAAATTTTTTTTCGTCCTATATATTTTTGTATCTTTTTCTTGTTAAAGCCTTATATAAGTATACCATAAAAAATATTATAAAATATTTGTCTCTTAACATGTCTCAGATAAAATAAAAACTGCGTAAATTCACAGAATTTCCAATTTGGGGCATTTATAACAGTTTTTTTTTCTCGTAGGACTTTAGAAAGCAACATAATTTTCTTGAGCTATTTTTGATGAATTACAAACATAAGGACCAACACAAAAAATATATATAAAAAATTCTTCCGTACATTTTTAAAAACTTTGAATCAAATGAGCGAGTAGAAGATTTAGTCCAATATTTTATATTTTTTTTATTTGAGCATTCTTGAGATTCTTGCAAAATAATTTCAGTATTCCATAATGAAATTCGAAAAAAAAAACAAAAATGACATCCTAGTGTAGCGTTCCGTAGTTGCCCAGGACAGTTTTTATGTTGGTCTATAATACAGATCGCGCCAAACTTTTAGTCTGCTCTGAAGTTGCTCTCCCGAAAAACGGCTCATACATTGTGGTGTTAGAGGGGACTAACAGTTTGGCGCGACCTGTACTCGTAAACCTGTAAAGCCTACTTAGCTGTGATAGCTTTCCTTTTAACTTCATTACATATACTACTTCTGTGAACAACCGTTTAGCCGGCAGGGGGAGGGGGGACACTTAACTCCAACAAAAATTAGCACTTTGAAGCTTAATATTTCGCCAAAGGATTCCTAAATCGAGAAATGGTTTTCACACACCCACAATGTTTTTGAACGACTTTTACGTGTATGGGAGCTACCTTCAAGAATTTTTTTCATTATTATATTTTACCGTTTCGTCGACGTGATTAATAAATATACTCAAGCCAAATTACAGCTTTCTAGTACTAATAGTCTCTGAGATAAGCCGCGGACAGACGCACGAACGGACAGACTGACATGGCAAAACTATACGGGTTCTACTATGGAACCCTAAAAACTTCTGTTTCAATATCTAGTCAAAAAAGAATACGCTGTATAGGTAGTTATTTAATAAGAGTGAAATATCTTAACTCGTTACACTGTGCCATTACGAAGTTACGACTGTAATTTTCATAATAAAAAAACACATAAATCTGATTTTATAAGGATTTAATGTGCAATTAGTTACAAAAATGCTTTTTAAGTGCTGACTGTGAGCTACATTAGTGGATTAAATGGATTTTGTTACTTTTTATGCGAGGATCTAATGCTGTTCCATGAAAATACCAAATAATTTGGCCAAGTGCGCGTCGGACTCGTGTACAAAGGGTTCCGTATCACTACATAATACTGATACGGGACCGTCAAAACATGGTAAACAACAACAATATAGATGCCACAGTAACATTAAAGCTACAAAAACCAAGGGTCGACGTTATTAACGAAAGAAAAAACAGGGGCATCATAATAATACTGTAAAGTAGTAAAAAAATCCTGTTTTATTTTAAATTAACTGAATTATTTTCAAATCATCGGGGAAGCAAATTATTAATTAATAAAAGGGACCGAGGGGACCAAAAGTTTGGCGTGACCTGTACCTGTAAAACCTACTTGGCTGTGATAGTTTTCCTTTTAAATTCATTATATATACTACTTCTGTGAGTTTTTTCACATTTCTATAAACAACCACTTAGCCAGCAGGGAGGGACGCTCCACTCTAACTAATATTTTCACTTTAAAGCTTAATATTTCGCCAATGGATCTCTAAATCGAAAAATGGCTTTCAAACACCCACAATGTTTTTAAATGGCCTATCCAACGATACCCCACACTCTGGGATAGACTAGAAAAAAAAATCATCCCCAGTTTACGTGTATGAGAGGTACCGTTAAATTATTTTTTTTCTAGATTTTATTTAACCTTTTTATAGGCGTGATAAATATTTATATTCATGCCAAATAACAGCTTTCTAGTATTAATAGTTTCTGCGCTAAGCAGCGGACAGACGGACATAGCGAAACTATAAGGGTTCCTTGTTGGACTACGGAACCCTAAAAAGAGAACATCTCAAGCAAATATAAATGAAACAGAGGTAGCCTGTTTTTTTTACAATCATCGTAGTGACCCTGGTCAACACAAAAATAATAAGGAGTGTTCATAAAATAACGCCCAAACTGATAACGGGGCAAAGATTGAATAAACGTTTGCGGAACACCGGAGTAAGGGCTAGTTATTTGATTATATTAATATATATTCACAACGTCTTAGACGTAATTTAATCGGTAATTTAATATGATAATTTTTCATTGTGCGTTTACTTTAAGACCTATTTCGTTACGGGGTCTATCTCAAAAACTAAACTTGTGAGGAATTTGCAATTTCTGTAATAATATAATCCATCTGCAACCCAAGGAATAATTGTAAGTTAGCCAAAGGATCATGGCAGTTGGCGGCCCGCAATTTTCTCGTTTTAACGACATGTTCAAGAAATCAAATTATGTGCATTATACAAAGCGCAAAAACTTGTATCTTGGAAAAAATTTCATGATTTTTTAAAGTCAGGGGTGCAAAGTAAGTTTTTCTGAAACATTCATCCAAATAAATGGTTTTGAACGTACGAATGACTGCCATCTTGAGAACTGTCGATGGCTAGAGTTCACGCCACCACTCTGAAGTCTTGCGAAGTCTTTATTGGCTTTGGGATATGAACCCAAATGCCATAGGTAATCCATCGGACTTCAGTGGTGGCGAGGACTCTTTGATTGACCCATAGACTTAGGATGAATTGACCAATGAGTTTTCATTATTTCTTTTTTACTTTATCGTTCCGATTCATGCTTATAATTTTTGTACCATGCAGTTTGTAACATGCAGTTCAGCTGTGTAACTTTATACAAAGTCATGTTTAGAGCATGTCACAAAAACGCAAATGTCTCGTTTCTCCATACTTTTAGATATTCATGGTTTTGACACAGCTTTTATATCGGCAAAATCCTTTACATATGACTAGATTTAATTAATTGAACATCATGGTTTCATAAAAATAACTCCAGGTTAAGTTCAGTACTAGACCTGCCATTTACCTTTATGACAATAAATAAAAAAACAAAACAATAGTGTGGTAAAAATGACTTTTCCCAACAATTTCGATGGTTAGAAAATAGTCTTCACGTACACTTCCATTGAAAAAAATATTTTAGTTTAATTGTTTCTGGATTTGTATTGAATTTATAGGTATTTGAATTGATATTCACTTTACAAGATAGCGTTATCTTGGAAAGTGAATATCGAAGAAAGAAAGAAACGTAACAAAAAAGCTTCTAATGAAATAAAACCCCACAATCTAGCCATTAATAGCTATCGGTACCTTATTCCAACCTTTTCTCCAACAAAAAACCGGTTGATAAAATGTCTACTATCCATCTCTATCCCGGTGGAACTAAATGAAAGGGAAATCGTTGGAAAGCGAAACAGCTGGTATCGGGCTAATCGAAAGCGGATAAATTAGGCTTCTGTGGGGACAGTTAATTGGAACCCAGAGGCGGTTGTCTAATTGGCGAGTTGTTCCCAGAGAGTTTTCTGCTCAGAATACCCGTAATGAACACTCCGGTACTGAAGAAAACTATATAACAGTGCTGCTACTGCGTAGAAAGAAAAAAAAATTGGGTAAAAAAATCATGTAATTTTTAGGGTTGGGTACCCAAATGGTGCCAAACTATTACTAAGCCTTCGCTGTCTGGCTGTCTGTCCGTCTGTCACAGGGGTCTACAGTTTGAACCGTAATAGGTAGAAAATTCGAGTTTTTACAGAATACGTGTAATTTAACGTAAAGTTGCCGTAGCATGACAAATTATAAAATTTAAAATCAGAAAAGGTAAACCCAAAACCCCGTACAATAAACGTTGTCTTAACCATAGGGGCTGTTTATTTATTACGAAAGACAATTTTAACCACTTTCTGACCCCCCCCCCCCTTACGCAAGAAAAAATAAGACTTGTATAAACCCCCTCCCTCCCTTTCAATCTTCCGTAAGGTAAAAAATTGCAAAGAAAAAGTATCAAAAATATTTTTTAATCGCGTTGGTTTATTATGTTATAAAAAGTGACTTTTTAATATGAATTGGTAACACAATGTTTTACTCAAAATGTGAATCAGAATTGAAAATATAGAAATTTTGCTTACTTTTTTGATCTTACGTAAGAACAATACCTCCAACCCCCATGTAAGAAAAATAAGACTTGATCGGACCCCGTCCCTCCCCAAATCGTTTTACGTAATAAATGAACAACCCCATAGCGCCATCTGAGATGACTTGTTTGACAGCTTTTAAAGAGGTTCATTGATCAGATGATAGATGGCGCTAAGAGTAGCTTGTCAAACTTTTTGCGCCGAAGTTGGTTCGTAAGATGATAGATGGCGGGATTAGGGGTGACCCGTATTATATGGTGGTACGGTTCCCTTTGTGCGTGAATCAGACTCGCACTCGGCCAAAGTAATTAAGATAAAAGGTTTTAAAAGAAATGCAAGAAGTTAGTCTATTGACGATGATCTGTATCGTATTTTGGATGTGTTCTCCTTCCCAGATGGTGCCGAAAATACTCCAGATAGAATAATAATCTTAACTCTCTAGGTTTTCGGTTCAAACGATAAACCCTCTGCTGCCGAACTCCCTAAATCCTCACATTATTTCGTTACATTTACATCACATACAAACTTGATTTCGTTCACTGTTCTTTCATCCTACAGAATAAAGGCGAAAGCCCCAGATAAGACATAAACACTCAAAAAGGATATTATGTTTACAGAAGTTTCATAAGAGCTTCCTTTGAAGTCAATTCCGACCTTTTCTCTTTGGCTACACGTAAGTATGCAGATATTGAATTTTGTAACTTTACACATACGCATAAAACAAGCTCTTTTATGTGGTATTAGTTTTTGTGACATTCTTAGAAAACTGCCCGTATTCCCGGGACTTTAGTAAGTCCGGGTTTTTTTAGTGAACATGTCAACTCCGGAATTTTTTAATTTTAAAATCAGATGTTTTTTTAGAAACGTATTGTTTTGATGTGATTTTGGGAACTACTTTACATGTTGACTTTGTTTTGTACAAAATGCATAATGAAATTCTAGAACAAATTTCACCAAGGTTTTGTAATCCGGTTAGTAGGCATGAGTTTAGATAAAGTAGTGTATGAAGCTGTACATAGGCTATGGTTACGACTTTCAAAACAATAATCAAGTTCAGCTACCGTTTTAATGTCGGTTACGTAAGCAAACAAACTAAACAAATCCATACGGACTTAGTTACCGACCATTGAAATGTCAAACCGTCGTTTTATTTCTGGGCGGGAAAAAAAAGAAGCAGAGAACTGAGAAGTTTTGTCGAATTGTTTCAGGCTGAGATTCAAAGTGCATTTTGAGTCCGAACTCAATCTTACAAACGTCACTCGTCACTTTTTGACGTTTGTATGATTGAGTTTGGACTCAAAATGCACTCTGAATGTCAGCCTTAGAATATAAAGCGCAATGAGCTCAGCTCAAGAAATATAGAATAGCGGGTTCCATTTACACCCTCTAAGATTAAATTTCTCATATTTTACGAGAACTTAAGATTTCTATAAATTTCGCTTTCCGATTGGATGTAGAATAAAAGTAATTTTGGCGTGTATATAGTTCATTTAATTACAGCTTGATTTCATTTCTTAATCTTAAACCTGAACCAGAAAAATTCCTTTCTTAACAATGAGTAGTCACGAATCGAGTCCACAATACTGGAATCCAACAAAGCTTATGATAAAATCTCGGTAAAAAGGAAAACAAATGCGTAGTAAAGAGATTTCAACAAATCATTATCTCGTTAACAAAAAGCGAAGGTTCTTTGTAAAGGATAATGAAGAATCAACAAAAGATTTTTCATGAAACAAAACATCGTTTTGATTTTTTGGAAGCTTTTTTCTTCATGGGTATTAAATAAATGAAACGTTAGATGTAAATTTATGAATAAATAGCATTTTATGTTGTAGGCCATTTGCTCTTTACATTTTTGCCGGACAAAGGGAGGAACTGCCGAGAGCCTTCACCTCCAGCGTTCTGGTATACATATTTTTGATGTCCTGGACGCGTTTGGGTCATCTGGTAAATTGGCTTGTGGTTTTAATATTATTCCCTAAGGCTGTGATGGCGTCATTTTGGAGGCTAACTTGCCATGACAAAATAATTATTTAAATCTATTTAGAAAAAAGGAACAAGCAAGTTAAATATAAGGCAGCAGGATACAAACAATTAACGCAAAGTGAAATTCAATATGCTAACGTCTCAAAAAACAAAACGTCCTTCTCGAAAGTAAGCAATAAATAATGCTCATAAATTGTTTTCCAGGATCTCAAATTCTATAGAGTTACAAAAACATTAAAAATTAATGGACACACACACACTTCAACAACGAAAGGTCTAATGTTCTTGGAAAAGACAAAAACGCACGTGTACCTATATTCGAATTGGCAACTAAGCTATCGAATTACATTTGCCATACAAATGTGAACCTTAACGACTTAAAAATATCGACGAACAATGATTATTTACAAATGATATTGTGCTGGAGTCTATCTTTATACTTTCAGGAAACGACCTGATTTGAGTAGCTGAGAGTTACTTTGTGGAAGTTTGGTCTAGCAAAACGAGATCTAAGTCTTGAGTTTGACTGGATAGCGGAGTTTGGAGTGCGTGTGAAGCGCATGCGCGGATAGGCTGTCTAACCGAGGGCCAATGACGTCAGAGGGTGCTTATGCGCCGACGGCGTTAGTGTGTGTGCACGGGTGCTATTAGTGAGATAGTGCAGTGGAAATTGGACGCTAAATATGTATAGCATAGATGTTAATTTAGAGTAAGATTTATTGTAAATTATTATCTACCTAAAAAGTTGGGGGTTTTTCCGAAAAGCGGGAAGACAAGACAGGCAGACAGTCAGTTGGTCTTGGAGCGCCAAGAGACGACCTAGTCTCTTAGATAAAACTTAAATTTTGATAAAACCTTGAACTGAAATCTCAGTATAAATTACAAAGTGTCAGTATCAGTCAGTGAGCTGTACGTGGGAACAACAGATAAAGCTAAGTGTTTAAAACCTTTGCGGATAAAGAGTTTATTGAGCGAGATCTCGATTAAAGTTGATTGGATAAGATTTCCTTTGCCAAAGTTTATAATCACAATCGAGACAGTTACAGACAAAGTAAATGTTGATAAAAGTATGATCTCGCAATAGACACTTTCCGTGCACATATGTTGTCTATGTATACTTTTAATTATACAAATTTCTTTGAAATCTGTGCCCCATTACGAGGAACTTTAAGCTGATAAAACTGGGCAACATTTGATTTGCCAAATGTTAATGTTTCAGTGTATGTTATAAATACTCCAAATGAGAAGGAGTGATTAAGCAAACGCTCAGAGAAAGGGAGGTCCCGGGTTCGAATCCCGGTGACGAGCGTTTTACACCTAGGTATACCTAGCTGTCCTCAGTGAAGTTATACTCCAATGAGATAACGTTAATTTACATCTCCATGTGAGGGCTAAATCACCAACAGCTTAAAATTATATGAATGTGCCAATGTCAGTAACTTAGGAAGCTGTGTCTATAAATTGCCGTTCAATTTGGCAATATTTACTACTATCAATAAAGAAAGACACAGATTATATCCCGGCTATATAATACATTTTATAAGAGAGTGGTGGGAGATATTGTGTTGTTAAGCGAAATTTCAATGATTACGCCTTTGTTAAAATAAACAAGTCAGACCCGTAAGAACAAGAGGTTTCTACAAGAGGGGTCAGGGTTCAGTTCAAACCTGAACCGTGCAATTAATCATAGAAAAGAATTGTATCTTTCATAATCTTTATGTACTAGATAAGTAATAGATAATAAGGCCAAAGGGGTTTCTTGTTCATTCATTGTTCTTCCCCTTTATAAAATTGATTGGGCCATTGGAAACAATGAGAAAAAATGATAAAGTAAAGTAATAAATTAGAGTCACTAAACTATCCGTCTGTGTATGTCTTTTTCTCTTTCCTCCCTTTTATAGTTGTTCCTATCCCACATCTAATAAATACTAAACGTATTTAGCAATTATGATACATTATTGATATGATTTGCTATGATCATAATTGGAAAAATAATTCAGTAGTCAAGTCCTAGTCCAGACTTTCATGGTTAGATATATCATGGGTATGCATGTATATGTATGTATTGGCGCCGATGCATATATGTATATTTATATCTGTGTAGAGAGGGGTTAGCTGACCAAGTCAGACAGCAGACCATCACACGTGCTGCCGCAGACCAGAATCTTAGATATTGCGCTTAGCAAATAGCAAACGCAACTAAGAAGAACTTGAAATACCTAAATTAAAAAAATACACAACGTAGGGGGTCCAGTACTGAATTATTTAACAATAGATTGTGGGAGATATTTATTTCATAATATGGAAATAATTATAATACATTTATTAACATGACTGAAAGACAGCCTTAATAAATAAATATACAGACAAAAAGGGAGAGAGGACAGAAATACACGGGGACGGGTTTCGTTAGTTTGGAACTATTAATTTATTTGGAAGATAAAAGACAAGCCTTGATCTTGTGTTGGACGTTTCATTCAGATTAATTTTAACATCTTTACTGACATATTTTATAGTAATATAAAATGTAAAGAGCCAGGAAAGCCAACATTTTATTCTATAAACCCTAAAGTAAAATTAACCTTCTGACTGAAAAGTAATTATTTAACTCAAAGCTATAATATTGTTACAGTTAAAATTATATTATTACTGTAAAATCTAAAAAATGGCCTAGCCGACACTGTCATGAGTAGTCATGACCTTCCAAGAAAGAAGGGCATTTCAAACGAAATTGATTAATAAAATTGAGAAGTATATGTCACCCTAGTTAATGTTTAGTGTGCTAAAAATCTGTGTTTCTAAAGATCAAATGTAACAAAGGCGAAAAAAAAGAAAAGATCGCTAAAGCTGAACTCAGATCGGTTGATCGAATACATTCAAATCACATAGGGCGAAAATCTTGTCTACACAGTGCTAAATTGTGACTAGACAACAAATAGTCAGCTATCGTCTCAGAGCTAATCTAGAGTCGATCAAAAAAAAAAAGATACTAGGAAACCAGATATTTAGTTGGGTTCAAGCTCCTGGGTTTCACCAGTTGACAATTGGGGAAATGTCTACAAGATCCTAGTTTCTTCAAACTAGTTGACACTTAGATGTGACCTTCAAGTTCCCGGTGCAAGAAACAAAAAAAAAGAATCGGTGACACTTAGGTGGTCTGGATTTTAACTACGGATGACTATAACTCAGAGATAAAAACTGAACTAGATTGCCTGGTAAATGACTGGGAATCTATAAAATAATTTATGAGATCAAGATACTATTTTGCAAAGTAATAGACCGTGATTTGTCCAACCAAGACTAGGAATTGGAGAGGTGTTTTGAATTACAAACAAATTAAAATTACATGACAGCCCATATTAAGGCCAAAATATATCGAGTATATAAAATAATATACTTTTAATGTTCATTATTAAATTCTTCAGAATGAATCTCAAGGCTTAATTTTTTCAAAATTATAAAGATGAATATAAGAAGAAGAAGGGCTACGTAGAAACATTTTATGTGTGAATTTACAGAGCTGAAATTATTCAGAAAATATTTTCTACGATATGTTTGTATTCTTTGTGTCATTTTGCAGGGCGTTGGTTGAAGTGTGTGTGTTAATTACGCTATAGTACATGATAATAATTGAGTCCTAAATATGCGATAGTAATAATAAAGGAAGGTTTCGGGTTTAAGTTGTCTAATAATTTAGGTTGTTAAGAAAATAAGGTCGCTAACAATACCATTTAGTGAACAACAATTAATTAACTGCGTTTTGAGGCATTTTAAAGTAGACATACAAAACCTATTGTTTATGAGGACTGCGGAAGTAACGGTACTCACAGCGTTTGAATTTCTCAGAAAGATGAAACAGAATGTTACGGTTAAAGGTAAAAACAGACCGGTGAATGAAGTTAGGTTTGTAGGTATATCAGGTTTTAATTAGGGGTAAAGGTCTTAGAAGAGGCACGTTGACGCATGAAAATTATTATAGAAAAAAAACCCAAACATGGCACGGGGGGGGCCTACGTCTTCACATTAATTATATCTCGTTCAATTGAGATAAAGACTCGAGTGTTACAATGACAAAATTATCAGAGAGAGAGGACACATACTACTAAAGGATTAAAACAAAAAAAAAATGGTCTTGCGTTGTAAGCGAGTACCTAAAGATCTTTGCCTCGTAACGAGACGTCTTAGCAAGCAGGTACATAAGCATACAAATTCATACATAGATATTTAATTCATAACAACATGCTACGAGTTTAACGAGTTGCTAACGAGTTAAACAGCTAATAAAAATGGAGTATTAATACTAATTAATAGATACATCAATTTATGAAATTCATTAATTAATATTAATGATTTAAGAAGTAAACGAAGATATAAAAGTCCTCAGTTGATTGCGAAGAGTTGCGAAAATTGTAAAATATATAAATGGACATCTGAATTAATGACGATTGATTAAATAGAAATACGAAGTATATAAAGGGTTTAATCGATAACGGCGTAGTAAATATGTATACAAAATAAAACGAGATTAGATACACAATTATATAGGAATCTAAAATTTATATTGAAGTCAGATTTTGGTGATCACGATTAAATCATATGGAGTAATAAAAATTCCAGGTACACATAATATTTCCACAAACGATGGGCGTTTGATTGATTTTAGAAGAGAAAAAGCGATAGGTCAATAAAGAGCCAAGGTTAATTTTGATCCTTAATTAGACAAAGTCCTTCAGACGAAATTCTAGCTTAAAGTCATTTCTGATTAATTTTTAAAATCTGTACCAAGTACAGATCTGCCTGATTATTTTGTCACTATGATTAAATATATTATAATTTGATCCTCTAGACCTATAATAAAAGTTGAAAGAGTCGAGTATTGCAGGCAATTGGACCACCTCAAATAAAGGGATCCAATACTTAATAACATACCTTTATTCTAAGCTAGCGAGCTGCTACAAGCTTCGGTGGGTACCTTCAAAAACCTATTCTACGAATAGCTGAATCCCAGAGCGGCCGCTCATCAAAAAAATAAAATAAAAATCAAGTCGGACACATGAGCTAATCTGTGTACCGACAATAAAGGATCAGCTAATCGAATTTCAGTGCTAAATTGTTTTCGATACAAAGGTTAAAAAAAAAATAAAAAGGACTCTAGAACCTTGTTTAGCGCATAGCACTCCCTTGAGCTTGCTCGGGATACTGAGTTTACTTGGTCTAGCCTTGAATAAAGTGGTAACAACCAATAGATCTCAAATAAGAGACCTAGGACAATCAGGCAATCCCTGAAACCTAGAACACAACCAAATCAGAGAAATTTAGTACTCATAGTTTTCATACAGATATTTGTACTTATATTCATACATGTATTGTCTAATCATGAATCTAGACTTGGCTTGATAGCAGGTCAGTAACCAAGTTATATAAACAATATAGTTGCTCAAATTGACACTCGTGTATTAGACCTTCACGACTATGAGGATGGATTAGATTATGAAACCAGAGGAGTTGTAAGATTGATTTAATAGACATAGTATTGTATAGAAGGTAGATAAAGACACGGTAGCTACCTAGATCGCTGAAATTAGTATTTGACTTGCTAAAATATTAGAGGTTGAATATTACGTAGAATTCCATGTGATATTTAAGCGTGGGAAAGGAATAAGAAAATAAAGCAATTAACCAGAACAAATGACGGAACAGAGTATAGAGTATCGTAAACTCCATTGAAATAAGACTAAAGCGCAAATAGGGTTGTAAAACGAAAGAAGAAATATAGAAAATAGAAAGATCTTTGCATTGGGCCATAATACAGAGAAGCCATTTAGCCATTTAAAACAGCCGACACAAGAGTTTAGTTAACAAGTGAAAAAGGGACGTTTATGATGTGCTATAATACAAAAGTACAAAACGGTCGGAAAACAAATGGCATTTCGAGGTAATATTTTTTTCGTTCTTCCTATGCAGTTATGCAAGGGATTTAAATTTGAACAGATTTAATATACTTATTGGATATTCGTAGAGTTAATAATGAAGAAGGTTTAGAGCCTAGTCTAAGTCTCAAACCGTCTGCACTATGGTGGGGGGGTGTGATGGCGTCATTTTGGAGGCTAACTTGCCATGACAAAATAATTATTTAAATCTATTTAGAAAAAAGGAACAAGCAAGTTAAATATAAGGCAGCAGGATACAAACAATTAACGCAAAGTGAAATTCAATATGCTAACGTCTCAAAAAACAAAACGTCCTTCTCGAAAGTAAGCAATAAATAATGCTCATAAATTGTTTTCCAGGATCTCAAATTCTATAGAGTTACAAAAACATTAAAAATTAATGGACACACACACACTTCAACAACGAAAGGTCTAATGTTCTTGGAAAAGACAAAAACGCACGTGTACCTATATTCGAATTGGCAACTAAGCTATCGAATTACATTTGCCATACAAATGTGAACCTTAACGACTTAAAAATATCGACGAACAATGATTATTTACAAATGATATTGTGCTGGAGTCTATCTTTATACTTTCAGGAAACGACCTGATTTGAGTAGCTGAGAGTTACTTTGTGGAAGTTTGGTCTAGCAAAACGAGATCTAAGTCTTGAGTTTGACTGGATAGCGGAGTTTGGAGTGCGTGTGAAGCGCATGCGCGGATAGGCTGTCTAACCGAGGGCCAATGACGTCAGGGGGTGCTTATGCGCCGACGGCGTTAGTGTGTGTGCACGGGTGCTATTAGTGAGATAGTGCAGTGGAAATTGGACGCTAAATATGTATAGCATAGATGTTAATTTAGAGTAAGATTTATTGTAAATTATTATCTACCTAAAAAGTTGGGGGTTTTTCCGAAAAGCGGGAAGACAAGACAGGCAGACAGTCAGTTGGTCTTGGAGCGCCAAGAGACGACCTAGTCTCTTAGATAAAACTTAAATTTTGATAAAACCTTGAACTGAAATCTCAGTATAAATTACAAAGTGTCAGTATCAGTCAGTGAGCTGTACGTGGGAACAACAGATAAAGCTAAGTGTTTAAAACCTTTGCGGATAAAGAGTTTATTGAGCGAGATCACGATTAAAGTTGATTGGATAAGATTTCCTTTGCCAAAGTTTATAATCACAATCGAGACAGTTACAGACAAAGTAAATGTTGATAAAAGTATGATCTCGCAATAGACACTTTCCGTGCACATATGTTGTCTATGTATACTTTTAATTATACAAATTTCTTTGAAATCTGTGCCCCATTACGAGGAACTTTAAGCTGATAAAACTGGGCAACATTTGATTTGCCAAATGTTAATGTTTCAGTGTATGTTATAAATACTCCAAATGAGAAGGAGTGATTAAGCAAACGCTCAGAGAAAGGGAGGTCCCGGGTTCGAATCCCGGTGACGAGCGTTTTACACCTAGGTATACCTAGCTGTCCTCAGTGAAGTTATACTCCAATGAGATAACGTTAATTTACATCTCCATGTGAGGGCTAAATCACCAACAGCTTAAAATTATATGAATGTGCCAATGTCAGTAACTTAGGAAGCTGTGTCTATAAATTGCCGTTCAATTTGGCAATATTTACTACTATCAATAAAGAAAGACACAGATTATATCCCGGCTATATAATACATTTTATAAGAGAGTGGTGGGAGATATTGTGTTGTTAAGCGAAATTTCAATGATTACGCCTTTGTTAAAATAAACAAGTCAGACCCGTAAGAACAAGAGGTTTCTACAAGAGGGGTCAGGGTTCAGTTCAAACCTGAACCGTGCAATTAATCATAGAAAAGAATTGTATCTTTCATAATCTTTATGTACTAGATAAGTAATAGATAATAAGGCCAAAGGGGTTTCTTGTTCATTCATTGTTCTTCCCCTTTATAAAATTGATTGGGCCATTGGAAACAATGAGAAAAAATGATAAAGTAAAGTAATAAATTAGAGTCACTAAACTATCCGTCTGTGTATGTCTTTTTCTCTTTCCTCCCTTTTATAGTTGTTCCTATCCCACATCTAATAAATACTAAACGTATTTAGCAATTATGATACATTATTGATATGATTTGCTATGATCATAATTGGAAAAATAATTCAGTAGTCAAGTCCTAGTCCAGACTTTCATGGTTAGATATATCATGGGTATGCATGTATATGTATGTATTGGCGCCGATGCATATATGTATATTTATATCTGTGTAGAGAGGGGTTAGCTGACCAAGTCAGACAGCAGACCATCACAAGGCGTGTGTTCAACTGACGCTCCTGGGTTGCAACTCATTGCGGAAACGGCTTTCGATATTCAAGAGTGATGAAGTATTTGCTTATAAATAATAAAAAACGGATAGGACTCACTTTTTTAACTGTGCGAGGAGGCACAGGTCGAGCTTTCGATGAGATTATGACTCATCATCATCAGGACTCTTCGGGAGTACTTTTGCCCACGGCGGTTAGTCGAGTACTAAGCTTCCTCCCCTCTCTCGTCGCCGCTCGCCTTTCCGCTCTTCGGCTGCGTTCGGAGGTTTCCGGTATTAGAGCCAGACTCGACCGGACATTTGATAAAGTTTTCACTACTACTTCCGGGTCAAGTGTTTCACTAGGTCCAGTCACACAGACGGCACTGATAATGTCCTCAACCACTGTTGGCACTTTTTGTCATACGAAGCGTCAAGCACAGGTTGCCAAGTTGGCGCCAGGTGCCAACCACGGTCTCTGTTGAAATTCGGATGCCTACCAATTTCGATTGCTTCAATCACCTTACGGGGAACAAAAAATTTCTCCTTAGCCAGTACGTAGAATATAGTGCCTAGTATCCGAATTTAAGGCGTGTTCAGCCACTGCCGAGCCGTTTATGTCCAGTTTTTTTATGCTTCGTATGTGCTCTTTCAGCCGTGTAGAAACATTCCGTTTTGTCTCACCTATGTAACTGTGCCCACAGTCACACGGTATTTTGTATACTCCTGGGGTGCTCAAAGGGTCTCTATCCTTAGGAGATCTTAACATTTGTCGGATCTGCATCGGGGATCGCTATTTGCTTATGTTTAACCTCTGAGTGAATTTTAATGCCGTTTTTACCTTAACTTTTTACGAGGGATATTTATACGTATATTACATCTACATTTAGTACAAAGACGAGAATACCCCTTGCGGAGTCGGGGTGGGTCGCTAGTACCTACAGTATAAAATATATTGTCACGACATGAGTCCCCGAGGGGGTGTCAGAGGTTTTCCTAGTATGAACTGTGAAATGCAAGTCATACTCGGTACACCCATATTTCACCGACGATTATTACGTCCCAATGTGATGGGTGGTGAGCCCTATCGTTGTACTTCAGTCACAAATAAAAGCTTTTTAGGGCATGCGGCTTTCCTCACGATGTTGTCCTTCACCGTCCAGCAAGTGGTAAGTAAGAACAAATACTACGCACATAAATTCCGAAATACTCATAATTGTATGCTCAACCGGGGATCGAACCTGGGTCTGAATATTACTATGTGATACACCTGATTTACCGCTGCTTAAGTACAGTATATGCGTAGAATAATAACGTCAAACTAAAACATGACTCACTTACTTGACTTATTTCCTGTTATTCCTCAGCAGGGATATAGGGCTTTCAAAACAGTTAAGTTATCCAGTTAAGGCAATCTTGCGCAGTTCTTCCACGATCTCTGCCTCTACCGAACGACGTCAGTTTGGTCTTGAGCGCCTCACTCTTCTTTTTCCAACTGGATACCAAGAGAGCCTAGCCCCATTTTCTGAGACGTATTTCTTTGCCAATTGGCCTCTGTTTCGTCAGTTTCCAGACTGCGTTGGTTAGGTTGGTTATTCAGGGCCAGAAAATCCCAAGTATTCGTCGTAAGCAGCTGTTGACAAATACTTGAAGCCAGTGGGATAGATCCTTTCTGACAAACCATGTCCCGCATCCGTAACATCAACCAACACTGACTCCAAGTTTGATTAAAAAATCCTCAGTTTGTTACGACGAGTGGTCACGTGGGAACTCCAAATAAGTCTCATTTGGGCAAACGTGGCTCTTGCCTTGTCGATGAGAGATTTATTATCCAGATCTGTATGCTTCGTGGATCCACAAACCAAAACTTGGGTCAGAAATTAAGCTTGCACATCAAAATTCCCCTTTTTTAATTTTTCAAGATGAAAATGCATTTACGTATTAGAAAATCTTTTATTACCTATTATTAATTATTTTATTCTGCCATTACGTACATTTACATTTCGGGTTTTTGAACAGGATTTGAATACGAACACGTGCCTTGATTTGAAATTTAAATTTTCATCAAAATCCTCAACTAAATATATAAGGTCCTACAATTCAAGAGATGATTGAGTATCCCTAATAGACCACTTTCCAACGAAAAAAAAATTAATCGAGGGAACTTTTTTTTCACCTTTCCATAGAAATTGAGCTTTGTACTGGGAAGTGGAAAAATTAGTTGACCAAAAAAAACTTTTTTTTCTGTATTGTGATCAGTTAACGATTCATGATCGACCATAAAATTATTTTCACTTATTATTGTAGGACCGTATATACCAAACCAGGTATAATTAGGTATAATTTAAAACGAATATCCGGTTTAATTAATTAAGTATGCAAAGAAACAGATTGAAACTTAGTAAAATTGAAGATACTCATATTATAAGTTTTATAACACAAATGATTTCCCTTGATTATCTTATATGAATTTTAGTTATGATAATTGTAATATTAGGCCTATTTTAACGCGTTCGCAATTTGATTCCCCGTTGAGCGACGGAGAGATCAATATGGGACGAGTCGTGCGAGTGAGTGAGACGAATGTACCCGAGGTCACCAGCACATTGTTGGCCTAATGTAAAACTATGTACAGTCACAGTTGCAATACTAATCGAGCAGCAGACTTCTTGTAGTATTATAGTCACACGCGACACGCCACGATACAAAATATATGGGAAATAATGCGGCTAAACAGACTTATTTATTACACCTGCGTTGAAACAATGTGCCTATAGTTTCAGCTTCACATTTTGTCTTTAATTTATGTACTTACTCGTATTTTCCATCAAGGTAAAACATGAGGAGATATAAATTACCCAAAGACAGTCGGTTTATTACCCATCATTATGCTCCCGGGGCTGTTATAAAACTGAATACACATTCTCGCTGAGATGGAATCGCGTAAACTTGAATACGCCTTGTCACAGTGGATATTTGCTTAACAAAATGTGTTCCCAATATGCAGTATACAGCGAACTGTGACTCCGCACAGTCGCTATAAAACCGACATGGCCGAACCATCTGTGAACTCAAGCCACAACCTTGTGTTCTCCTCATCTACTCGTATGTCAGAATATCTGCATATTTGACAGACGGGAATCAAGTTGCCATTTGAGAATGAAGGGTTCCATTGAAAAAAGCCTTTATTGCTTAAGATCTCGGCATCCGTCCGTCTATCCGTCTAAGCAAGGCTAATTTAAATTTAAATTGACACGTAGTTAGGGAGATACAATGGGCTCCAAGAAAATAAATATCTATTATTTTTATACTGAAAAACTTGTATTGTTTCAACGAAATTGATAATGCTCGGCAAGCGGGGAATCATCGCTTAGCCCCATTTGTCCTAAAAGAAGCTGATAGTTATGTCGCAGTAAAGTAGTTAAATCAGAGAGTTAGTTGAATCTCTAGAGAGTTAATTAAAGATCGACATTCAATCAAGTCGCTAGCATTTTGATTCAAATAAAGCAGCGTCGAAAACGTTTAACTATCTGTCTGACCGAAAGCCAGCGTGTTGATTGATTAATAATGTAAAACAAGATGATGGCTCTGAGTTGTTTCATAATGTTCAAACCTGACCTAACGTACTGTTTTTAAATACATTTTGACCTATCCATTATGCACCTATTTAGTATCCTACTCGGGGACGCCTCGCTCCGCTCCGCTTCGCTCGGCTCTGAGTTGTTTCATAATGTTCAAACCTAACCTAACCTAGTGTTTTTAAATACATTTCGACCTATCCATTATGCGACTATTTAGTATCCTACTCGGGGACGCCTCACAAAGGTCACCCTACCAAAGTTGAAATGCGCCTAGGAACGTTTAGGAAACTCGTTAAACGTTTCGTTCACTCACTTGTCTGACGGAACTTTAGCGACTTGATTGAATGTCGATCTTTAATTAACTCTCTAGAGATTCAACTAACTCTCTGATTTAACTACTTTACTGCGACAGTTATATTGGGACTTTATATTTAGATTATATAGGTAATTATAGCGTAACCTTCAAAATAATACAAAATTCATATGGGGTAGTCAATGAACCTTATTTGCAAGCAGAGTTACTGAATCCGAACATATTTTGTAAAAATTTGACCTTTTTAAAGAGGTACCATTACATTGATATGCGGCTGACGGAAGTAATATATACTTCCTAACATTTATTTGTTATATAATAGATTACTTGAGAATGATTGAATGCTAAACGAAATATTAACAGAGTAACTGAGGACAGAGAAAGAGTCTAAAGAGATTTCAGCCAAAATAGAGCTACGATTCTACAGAAAATATTTGAGATAGAGATGAGTTCGGGCGAAACCATATTGAATATGGAATGGAATCAAATTGAGCAAGTCTGATCTAGGCTTGAAGACTTTATCTAGGGTCCTAGGTATTCCAAATAAAACAATCTCTCAGGATTGAAAAGTGAAGGGAAATGTTTTTGAAATTTTCTGAAAGTATTGTAACCAGCATTGAAACTTACAGCGCATGCTTACAGAATTTAGTATATTTTTATCATTTAACAACTATCGTAACAAATATACCAAAATGTTTTTTTTTTCGTTAAAATAATTACTCTGTGTAATATTTTTTTTAACTTACCTTTTAAGTTATTTTATAGCACACCGTGCGTAAAATGACCACTTTACGCACGCTGCGCTTGCGTAAAGTCGGCATTTTCCGCACTTTTGCTATAAAATATTATACGATACTAATAAAACTTAGCACAATAACATGATTTTAAATTAACAATGAACATGCAGTTCAAACCTTCGACCTACGAGTATGTTTGTCTATCGCTCGCCTGTCGATGGTTGACTTCTTGACAAGACATAACACTGATTTTCTTCTTCATTGGAATAAAGTAGGTGCATCTAGGTATTCTTCTTCCTTATTTTCCTTGACCTATCCTAGTATGATATTTTTCAAGAAACTGACATTTCAAATCTTCCCTCTTCTGTTTTCAATGGTTTTTAACATACATCTTTCTTCCTCTACAATTCTCAGCACTTTCTCATTAGTCTTCTTCTCCGTAGGTTCCACCCACATTACTAAATAGCAGACTAAATAAAAGGATGAAATAGCGTGGCAAGTTTCCATACAAAAAATAAGCTACATTTAGGCTTCATGGTACGAAGAAACGTATAAAAATGGGTTGTTTTGGCTGACTTATGCTTGGAACATATTTGTTAATTCCTAAACTAATCTCTAGTATATATTTTGTTTGGAAACAAGCAATATTTATATTTAAAAGAGCCCGAAGTTCACTGAGCTAAAATTGCCACGCGTCGACTCTATGCGTTTATTAGTTAACTAGCTTTTGCCCGCGGCTCCGCCCGCGTGTTATTCGGTTTAACGACATGCTTTTTTCCGGGATAAAAAGTAACCTATGTGTTAAGTAGGGGTATAAGCTATATCCATTTCAAATTTCATCCAAATCCGTCTAGCCGTTTCAGCGTGAAAGAGTAACAAACATACACACACACAAACTTTGGCATTTATAATATTAGTGTGAAGTGTGATGCGATAACATAGCCTTGTCTTATTTCACCACAAATGATTAACGACCGCGCTAATTAGATATCTGATGTATGAAATAACAAAGCCTTGTCTTATATTACCACAAACGATTTGTCCGCGCTAATTAGACACCTGATTTATCAATGATATTGATATATCCTACAGGAACCATGCATTTTTCCGGGATAAAAAGTAGCCTATGTGTTAAGTTAGGGTATAAGCTATATTAATTCTAAATTTTATCCAAATCCGTTCAGCCGTTTCAGCGTGAAAGAGTAACACACACACACACACACACACACACGCGCGCGCGCGCGCGCACAAACTTTCGCATTTATAATATTAGTAGGATAGTAGGATGTTAGGTCTGCTACCGTATTATACGTCTGTGGTTTTACCTTATTCTCTCCAACCTCCTCCAGCAAAGCTATCACAGATTTCTCGAAGAAACGTTTGACCAATGGAAACGCAGGTTGGCTCTATCACGTGATGATCACCTCGATAAAGCGACGTCCTGCGTGTCGATTGGTTAAACGTTTCATCGAGAGACAAAATTTAACTATTCGCGCCATCTATGCTGGTTAAGCCGCACCACATTTCAAATGCTTCCAACTTCTCTGTGTCTGTAAACGATGTTATATTGTCGCAATAAGAACGGCATGATGGTATCCGTACAAGTCCAAGTTTGTCTGTGATTTTTTAGGGTTCCGTACCCAAAGGGTAACCAACGGGACCCTATTACTAAGTTTCCGCTGTCCGTCTGTCACCAGGCTGTATCTTATGAACCGTGATAGTAAGATTAATTAATTGTTGTTTTTACAACAAAAATAACAATGATTACTGTTTTAAACATGTAAACATATTATCTAAACGATAGCACAGCGAATTTTTTTTAAACGCACTTGTGTGAGTTTATATTAAATTTTATTCCTTGAAAAACAGCATTATCCACTCTCTTCTTGATTTACCGCACTGCTCAGACGCGCGCTTTTTCAGATCTTATATAATTCGAAAAATTAGGGTAAGTCTGTTCTTTAGGAAATAATTTAATCGGACCCCCGAAATCAATCCCGACTTTTTCAAATATTCTAGTGGGGTTAACCCTATCTGGAAGTAGAGAACCCATCAACTGTTCCGAAGTTTTTGCCTTTAATCTGAAGCAAATGATACATTTATGAATCACATGATTGATCTCTCTAAGTCCATTGATGATACAATACCTCTGACTTAATGTTGCCAGGACTAATCTTTGACCTGCATTCAACAAGAGTTTGTGCTCATTGGATATGATATAATGAGTAATTCTGGAGTTTTTTGGCAAAATCATGGGGTGCTTTTTGTTGTAATATGGAATATCAGCGTTTTCTAGTCTTCCCCCAACTCTTAGCACTCCCATGTTGTCTAGAAATGGATTCAAAGCATTCAAGTTTGATTTTATTGGCTTTTTTGATGAAAGACATTTAATTTCCTCACGAAAATGATTCATTTGATCATATCTAACAAGCACCTTGAGTGAAAAATCTAATTCCTTGCAAGATAAATTTTTTCCTGCCTTTCTTTCGTCTTTTTTAACTTTACAATTGTTAATAAATCTGTACATATATCCAATTATTCTTTGTATTTTATGCAACCCTGAATATTTGAAAAATAAATCAGGATGTTTACTCTCTTGAGAGACATTGCATAATTTCTCATGGCTCATATCGCTAGGCAATGAATCAGATTTTTCATTTTTAGATAACTTCACTTCATACTCTTTTAATTCAGGAATTTTAATTTCAGTGTGGGAATATTTATCGTTTTCTAAAGACTGTGGTCCATGCCACCATAGCTTATTTTCTATTAATAGATTTGGCTCTTTACCCCTGGACAAACAATCAGCAGGATTTTCATTGGTTGTAACATACAACCATATCTCTCAGTTTTGTTTTTATAAATTTGGTTTCAATGTATTCCTTTTTTTTCTCTGTGTATTTAATTTAAATTTGTACTAACTTTATTTCTATTTTCTTGTAAATTTCACTTTGTTTTAGAATAATTCTGTTTTATATATAACAAAATGATGTAACTTTTTTACACAAAAAATTCTGGTACCCCAAGTTACTAGCCTAGCTGAGTTTGGGGACCCCTAGTAAATTTGTATTATAACTATATGCAGTGTGTTAAAATGTTTGTATTTATTTTGTAACACAACCTTTTTTGCAACAACTCTATTTTCATTTCATTTTCAACACAGTTGAAATTTTCACAGATAATGTATTTTTGTTGCCGCTGTAGCAACAAATACTAAAAAACAGAATAAAATAAATATCAAAGGGGGTTTCCATACAACAAACGTGACTTTTTGCAGTTTTTATAGGTAATGGTACGGAACCCTTCGTGCGCGAGTCCGACTCGCACTTAGCCAGTTTTTTAATTACTAATCACGCGTGGTCAGAGTGTTCACAACGTTATTTTTAACGTTATTAATTCCTTGGTTGACGAAAGTAAAAGATGCAAAAGAATAATTTTTGGAACGTATTCTTTATTCTCTGTCTACCCCTTAGGAAAACTGATCCTGTTTGAACATCGGGGAAGAAAAGTAGGGCATCTAAACAACCTTTATCTAAAAAAGTTAGCCCGCACGTTAAATGGTAACTATTCCCATAACCACGGCATAATAATCTCACGACGTCACATAACTAGCCCATGCCTAGCATGTATCGGACACGTTTCCATAGATACGGTCGCACGGACGCCGGAAGCGAGCAGGCGAAGTTTCCTGTAGATAAGGGTTGATTACTAAATTATCATATCAGTTTTGTCGGGATCCTATCCGCTGTTAGATTGTATCGCATAGTTTCGGGATAGTTTGTACATTTACCAGCGGAGGGAAATGGTTTTCCGTGTCTTGGGGAATGCTGTTTAGTATTTAGCCTTGGTTGTAGCGTACATGTGTGTGTGTTAGTAAATAAGTAATCTAGTTACGCGAGTAATGGGTTAGACGTCATAATTTATATTCTATTTTAACTATCTTAGAAATGATTATTATAAAGATTTTAGAAAGAGACATTGGTCTTTGTAGTACAGATTGGTGCCAACCAGACTGCGTTTCTTCTGTCGACTTGTATCTGTTTTGATTTGCAACAAAATTGCTTTTATTTTAATATTTCATGTATTTTTCGGAGGTGTATTAAAAGACGCCAATCGTGTCTCTAAATATCAACCTTTTCGCACTTCCATCAAAATGTACCATTATTTTACAGACTTACGTCCAATCATTTACAAATGATTATGATTAATAGCTGTAACAAATATGACATTTCAAATTAATCTAAAACGGTCACTGAGGTCGCGGTGTGTATATAGGTAGTGTTGACCAGTTCGCGACAATGTGGCCAACATTCATGGGCGCCGTGGCTTGTATGAGCTGGCTGTGTATGCTCAGGCTGCGGCGCCAGGTGTTTGCAGTTCTGTGACGAATCAAGGCCCAGAATCCATGAACTCTGCCTTCAAACAATATAGCTTTAGCGCTGCACCATCGAGCTTAAATTGTAGTCTCTATGCATTCATATTCATTGCTTTGATCGGTAGAAAGTTAAAAGTTAAAGTCAATAGGTAGAAAGTTGAAATTTTCACAAAATACATGTTACTACACACTAATGAGCACTAATACCCGATGTAAAAGAGACACTACATTAAAAAATATGTCATTCCTTAGGTCGTCAGGATTCAGGAGTAAACACTGCAGTGTAATGGCACCTCGACTATATCGCTATCTCCCAGAAGAAATAAGTGTCCTGGTGGACGCTTCTAAAGATAGACCCTAACTAAAAAGGGCTTTAAAAGTTCATCTGCTGAAAATGGACTGCAACACTTTTGATGCGTTATGGAAAAAAATAGATATTTCTATGTCACACAATTAAACCTATAATATATATGTATATATAATAATTTTAAATATTATATAATATATAAATTATGATATATAAATATGTTTGTATTTGATAAATGGTAGTATTCTATATGCAATAAATGCAAAAAGTAGCTTCATGTGTTCGTGACGGATTGACTGCTAATTCAACTGATCAAATTGATGTAGCCAGCCCTAGCACGGACCTCGGTCTACTTTGGGCTGCTACTGCCACAATTTATACATAAGTAAAGCAATGCATCAGTCAAACCCAGCAGATCAGCGCTCTGCATGTACTTTTGCCATTAAATTTTGCGATAAATAAATAAATAAATAAACTATGGCCTCTACCACGATAAATACTAAAACATAAAATGAAAAAATTGAGGGCGGTCCCCATTTATGAAACCTCGGAAAATTGCATTGTTTTAACGTTTTTAGGGTTCCGTTAAACTGTAATTTGGTATGGGTATATATATTAATAACGACAATAAACCGGTAAAAAAATCTTGGAAAACAAATGTTTTAAGGTTACCTCCCTTACACGTAAATTGGGGATTATTTTTTTTTCTCATCTATTCCATAGTGTGGGGTATCTTTAGATAGGTCGTTAAAAAACATGATGGGTGTGTAAAACCATTTTTTGATTGAAGGATCCGTTGGCGAAATATTAAGCTTTTAAGTGCTAATTTTTGTTAGAGTCTTTTGTTAGGTATGTCCTCCCCCTGCCGGCTAAACAGTTGTTTATGAATATGTGGAAAAATTCACAGAAGTAGTATATATAATGAAGTTTAAAGGAAAACTATCACAGCTAAGTAGGCTTTACAGGTTTACGAGTACAGTTCGTATATCGAGTACAGTTCGTATATCGTATATCGTACAGTTGTATACCTATACAAGCTTTTAGTTTAGTCAGATTGTAGCACATACTGTAAAGTAAAATATTCATGTTGTTTTGGCATGAATATTGTTGTTATTTACCTGTAACATTTTTATTTTAATAAAGGCTATACAAATTGTAAAAATGTAATGTAATGCTCACAAAAATAGCCAAAGGTAGAATAACGACAATCAGACAAACGGACTTAAGGCTTTACTGGATTATTGTGTAGTTGTAGGGAACTTTAATAGTAGTTTATGTTACAAGTGCGGTAAGACGGCAACCCACACCCTTACCCACGTGTATCATACTATGTTTTTCAATGCATAGTGTGAGTAAATAATATAAACATAAACTAAAGAAACAAACAAATAATGAATACTCCAAATGAACTTTAGGCGGGCATTCTTTTTCACTGCGCGCAATTTGCCAACTTGACGGAAATAAACTACGTTTGTAGGCTACTTTCAGTTTGATCGGCGGGTGACACCCTCTTCAGATGCCTTGATGTCCTGCTGTAAGTGGTAAAGCGGGTCATCCGATGATTAAACTGAACGCAGCCTTGAACGCATGAAACTGAACGTTCTTTATTTCGGTCGAGTCTATCTATGGTACACAACGAAAGATTGCCAATTTTTTTTAAATAAATTTAGTAACTTGTTTCGTAAAAATGACTTTGCCAACAGTTTTGATGCATATTAAATGGGTCGTACAGACACGACTTTCTTACTACTGTATTATTACTATTGATTTGGATTTGTTTTTTTTTTTCCTAATAATTTAGATTAGGTATGCTCTGGTTGTATTTACCTAATATTACCTATAGTTATGAAATGAAACCGAATGGAAAAAACTTGTAACACTATATAAGTAACACTCTGCGTACCAAAGAGGACAAAAGAGAGGCCCAATTTACCAGGTCATTGGCACTTCTCGTGACATTGACAGGATGATGCGGGTCTCAATTTACAAACTTTTCTGTCCACTCGGTCCATTCAATACTGGCCTTTACACGTTTGGAATAAGGCACAGCGTGCCTCTGAGGGTCACAAAAGAGTCTGTAACGACGTCCGATAGGAAATGTTGGTCCCTTTTTCCATTGAAGTAGCTTTTTCGCGATATCTATGCTATTCAGAATACCAATGGAAAGTGCTGATCTATTGTCTATCTACCAAATCCAAAAGGAAGTACTTGTAGATAAAAACATATAAAATTTACTACTGCTCTACTTAGCTGAATTATATGCTCGTGAATTGTCACGAAAAGACAAATATCTTCTAGTCTAGCATCGTATTTAAAATCGTATGCAAGCTTTTTTTTATTTGTAGTTTCAGTCGCTTTCACTTTGTCCTATACCCATAACAAAGAAAGGTGGACGACTACTCCAGTAATCTAGACACGCAGCAGCGTATCCGGTCAAGTTCTAAAAGAAAACTTGCCAAGTTTTACATATTCAGTAGCAAGGACCCTAACGAAGTTTCTTTTAAAACAAGTGAAGAATGTTGTACATTATTGCAGTTACGATTGAAAGCGCCTCCATAACCTACAATTCTGCACTTGTACTGAACTCGGCCCCTTTTTAGGGTTTCGTACCCAAAGGGTAACCAACGGGACCCTATTACTAAGACTCCGCTGTCCGTCTATCTGTTTGTCTGTTCGTCTGTCCGTCTCTCACCAGGCTGCATCTCATGAACCGTGATAGTTAGACGGTTAAAATTTTCACTGATGATCTATTTCTGGAACTTTAAACTCTCGCGTTTTGTACTAAATAAACATTAAAATGATGTATTTCTGTTGCCGCTATAACAAAAAATACTAAAACCCCGCCAAGTGCGAGTCGGACCTGCGCACACCCGTACAACAGACATGATATTTTTACCGTTTTTGTAGATAATTGTACGGAACCCTTCGTACGCGCGTCCGACTCGCACTTGGCTGGCTTTTCAGATTTATGTTTTTGGTAAGATACGTTTCACCCACGGATTCTTAAAAGATCCGTGGTATTACCCTAAATATCTTTTAGAGTTTCCTTTGTCGCATGATACATATCATGCGATGTGAAATCGAGTGAAAAAACCTCTTCAATTGAAGACTACAAAATGTGAAGAGCACGCATTATATAGGTATTGTATTTATATACCAGGTGTAAAAGAAAAGGCAAGAATCCTTTAAGGTTGTGTTAGTATGATCGGTAAAGATATTATTTTAAATACTAGGATCTCTAAATAAAGTACCAGTACCACATAATAAGACTATTTCCTTTACTCAAAATACACTAATCGCGTGGACACCCTCACTGGTCGCTGGCCAATCGGATGAGGGGTGCGGGTTGCGGGGTGCAATTAGGTGTGTGGGGAGGCTGGTGAGCTGCGTAGCGATAACTTAGAAAAACGATGGAATTTTTGGTGAAAATTCAAGGTATATTTCATTTCTCGTAATGACATCAGTATCGTGTATACTTTCATACCCTAAAAGGATTCTTGACTTTGCATTTACATCCTGTATAGTAGGTTTTAGGACCCATGTCACCAAATTACGCTCTTTGTATAGCGTGGCTTCATGCATCGTATTTTTTTGCAATTTTGTTTTCGGCCTAATTAAATGAAAGGATTGTTAATCAAATTGCACATTTTGATTGCTTATGAATCATTGGTTACTTTGACATGCAATTTTATTGTAATAATTATACTATTATATATATATTTCATACAAAAAGTCGTGGTAAACTAGCGATATTAATCTGGAAATCTGATGAAAACGTCTTTTGTTTTAACCATTAAATCTAATGAATGATTAACAAAAATTCTGAAGTAAGTAGAAATCTGATGTTAGTGGAAAATGCGCTTTTTAACTCTTATGATGCATGAGCTATTTCACATTGCAATTTTCAAAAGTTCACAACAATGTGAAATGGCTCATGCACCATAGGAATTAAAAGCTCATTTCCCACTATCGAGAACTGTCAGTTTCTTCATTCGTGCAAAATAATAGATTATGTGTCAACGGCATGAACTTATCGAAGTCGTCTCCCTGACGGTTAGAAACTTTGTCTGTCATCCACTCGTATAAAATATGACCGTCGAAATTCATATTTTCCTAATCTTGTAAAGTCAATAAAAGCTAAATATTCAGTTTTTCAATTTTTTACAATAAATGTATAATTGGACGGAAACATGAGCGGAATTCTAAAGCTGTATTAAGAAACGCCCGCTACCCCTGTGGTTCTGTAAATGTTTACATACGTACTAAACTTATTTACTAACTAGCTTTTGCCCGCGGTTCCGCCCGCGTCGAAGAGATTTTCGTAAAAATAAGGAAAACAAAAGAATATGATTTTTGAACGACTATGTGCACCGGTCACCATGTTTTACCAAAGCGCTAATAAACACCAATCAAATAAGTCCAAATTCGAACTCTGTATCAGTTGAGGAGATCCCGTACCATAATTTCTAATTACTACCAGTAGAAAACTAAATTCCAAAAATCTTTAAAAGACGATAACTTTTTTCCGAAATCCGATTTTAATGAAATAAAGTTACTATTCTATTCCAAATTAAGCTCTGTGCAGCTGTGAAAATGACATGAAAATCCGTTCTGTAGTTTTAGAGATGTGCGGGAACAAAAAGACAGACAGTCAGATAGACAGAAAAGAATTCTAAAAATCATTGATTTGTGTTCTATTACCCTTCTTTAGTCACCCCCTTTCTATTTCTATTACTTTTCTTCAACGCACAGACAAATGATTTCTACTGTTTTATTATAAGTATATCTATTGATTGATTTATTTTCCAGATGCAATATTACTGAAACTATTGCGAATTGCAAATCCAATAGAAAGATTTTCCTTTTTTTTTCGAATATTTATGCTCCCATTGCAATAGTTTCAGTAATTAATATTGATATTGTACACCGCATTAATACAGTGAAACTAGTCAGAGAAAATCTGACTATAAAATCATGAGTAGCCGTTTCAATATCAGCATAGACGAAATAGTTTTCATCTATGATATCAGTATGAATCTAAACCACGAATCTTTTAGTAGTAAAATGGACCAATTAAGCTGACAGTTATGCCGCTGCTCTTCTTGGCTTCATACTTTATACCTTTTTGAGGATGTTCGTGAAGACCCAAGTGTGAACTTGCAAATGCAAGTTAGTGTCGACACTTGGTACACCCGCACACACGATTATTACGTCCAATTGCGAGGTTAAACTGCATGCCGTCTATCTACTACTTCATACTGAAACTGAAAGAAGGCTTACTCTTTATCATCATTTTGAGACGTGAAATCGTCGGTTTAAAGAAGGTTTACGAGTGAACTAGTCACAATCCAGACTTGCAAACACCTTTGACAACCCCTCGCGGATATATGTCGTGACGATATGTTTAAATAATAAATGTAATATTATTCCAATATCAAGTTTATATTTTAAAAGAAAACCTACAAAACTCACATGAAATTCATTTAGAGGGGATTTAGCCTATTTTCGTTATCGTAGTAAAACGAAAAAAACTTAGTTTTATTTTTAATTTTCTAATTAAAATTGCCGGAGCTATTTGCCTCAATATCGAGTGAATGCCGTCATCCGTGGAGGAGTTCTGCTGCCTATTTTTGAAGACCATCATCAGATCCACCAGAGAGTTGGTGGACCTAATACAACACTGCGAGCAGAGTGGCCTGGACCTGATCGTGTCAGCAGACTCCAACTGTCACCACCCTATCTGGGGCAGTGAGACACCCAATTAGAGAGGTGAGGCCCTAGTTTCTTATTTTTTTTCAACTAACCTTACAGTCATTAACAAGGGCTCTGTCCCAACGTTTGTTACCTCCAGATTTCAAACAATAGTAGATATCACCCTAGCCACGGAGACGGCCTCGAAGCTGATTGGCATGTGTCTGAGGAACCCTCCTTCTCAAACCACAGGCGTATCTGCTATAATTTAGGTGTCCACATAAATAGACCCCTGCCCAGACGTAACCCGAGGAAAACGGACATCGACAGGTACAAGGGTCTACTGAAAGAAGAACTGCAAAGGATAAACTTTCAGGATATGAGGACATCGGCTAGCAACATTGAAGCTAATGTCAAAAACCTAACAAACAACATCTATAAGGCTTGCCCACTAACGACACCATCCAGCGGGAGCTCAAAATGTCAATGGTGGTGAACTTGAACGGCTCCGGCACAAGTCTAGGTGCTTATTCATCAGAGCTATGAACACGAGAAACGAGTAAGACTGGGACAAATACAGAGAAGCCCAACACTTCTACAAAAAGCACATCAGGATTAGGAGATGCTAATCTTGGCGCCGTTTCTGCGAAAACATTGAATCAAACAATGAAGCTGCCAGGGTACGCAAGGTCCTATCAAACGACCAAGACCGCAACCTAGGGTCGCTTAAAAAATCAGACGATAGATTTACAAACACAGACGAGGAGACCTGCGAAGTACTACTCGAAACTCACTTTCCAGGTTGCAGCATCTCAGAAGAACGCAAGTGGGAGGAACGACCGAGTAGATCTCCGAATGAGCAGGACTGGAAAACAGCCGAGACTGTGGTCGACAAGGACAAGACCATCTAGGCCATCAACAGCTTCCTTCCCTTCAAATCGGCGGGGCTGGATGGCATATTCCCCGCTCTTCTGAGATGGGGGATAGATTACCTAGCAGAACCGCTGACAGACATCCTGAGAGCATATCTTGTGCATAGCTTTATACCACAGTACTGGAGAGAAGTCAAAGTAATATTCTTGCCTAAACCGGGTAGAAGTGATTACACTCAAGCGAAATCCTTTAGACCCATTAGCCTCACATCCTTTCTTCTTAAAACTCTAGAAAGGCTCTGTGATAAGTATATCAGAGATGGGGCCCTAAAGAGGAAATCGCTACACCCGAACCAACATGCCTACAGTTCAGGTAAATCAACAGAGTCGGCTTTGCACAGCGTAGTGAAAAGCTAAAGAGTCAACCCTAGGTACCTTTATCGATATAGAGGGGGCCTTTGACAAAACTAGATTCATAAATATCAACCACGTTCTTCTCAAGTATGACGTCGAACCAACACTACGCGGGTGGATAGACAACATGCTTAAGTTGAGAGCTGTCAACTAGACGTGAATGGCACCACCAGAGCGGTGGTAGCCAAGGGCTGCCCACAAGGAGGTGTCCTACCACCTATGCTCTGAAACATCGTAGCGGATGATTTGATCCGACGGCTTAACGATAAGAGCTATCATAGGCTATGCCGACGACCTGGCTATTCTCATTAGTGGGAAATTTGAAGGCACACTCTGTGAACTAATGCAGGGTGCTCTCAATGTCGTTGAAAAATGGTGCGAGGAGTACCAACTAACAGTGAACCCGAATAAGACAGAACTAGTCCTGTTTACCAATAAAAGAAAGCTGGTGAACATGAGACCTCCGAAACTCTTCGGCACTGAACTAACTCTATCAACTGAAGTCAAATACCTAGGAATGTTACTTGACAACAAGCTGAACTGAACTAAACATATGAACAAGAAATTGAAAAAGGGGACCATAGCACTATGGCAGTGTAAACGCATGATGGGCAAGAAATGGGGACTACGCCCAAACATAATGCTATGGCTATATAAAGCAGCGATAAGACCAATGGTCTCGTACGGTGCCGTCGTCTGGTGGCCTAGGATGGACGTTGGCTACGGACAGAAAGACCTAGAAAAGTTTCAACAGCTTGCTAGCATGCTTACCACAAGTTGCATGCGCACCACCGCAACCGCGGCCCTCGAGATAATTTTGGATATCCCACCGCTGCACCTGTTCATACAACAGGAAGCAGCGGCTGCGGCGTTCAGACTCAGGGCAGCTGGACAGTGGAAAAGTGACGACAGGGCACCACACACGCGCATCCTTGAGCTGGCCGTGTCCCACCAGCCACTAATGGACGCGCCGTGTGATAGAATCCCAAAAATGCACATCTTCAACAGACAGTACAATGTCCAACAACAATGTACAATGTACAACTCTTTGAGGAGCCAACGGGCCACTCTAATATCCATGAGATAAAGATATATACAGATGGATCCAAAACGAAAGAGGGTACTGGGGCCGGAGCGTACTCAGCTGAACTTAATATTAACAAATCAACAGCCTTAGGTAAGTATAACACGATTTTCCAAGCGGAATGCGTCGGTATAATCCTGGCTTCAAGCGCGGTGCTCAGCAGAGAAGCTAAAGGCCTCAACATTCGCATACTTTCTGACAGCACTGTGGTACTCCGGGCCCTCAGCAGGACTACGGTAAACTCTGGGCTTATACTACAATGTCTAAACCAACTGGAAGAGGTAAACCGACACAATAAAGTAATCTTCCAGTGGATAAAAGGACACAGTGGATCGCTGGGTAACGACGCGGCTGATGAACTGGCAAAGAAAGACGCAAAACAAAAACTGGTAGGTGCCGCTGGTGCCCTTGCCTTTTAACCAGATAAGAACATGGCTGCGGGAGAGAACCAGCACTCAACATGCTGAACAATGGGTAAGCGTGACAACCTGCAGGCAGACGAAAGAGGTGTTACCCACCGTGGACCGTCGCCTGACGAAGAAACTGCTACGGCTTAATAGAACCAACCTTCGCATGATGGTAGGGCTAATTACAGGACATAGCAACCTTAACAGACATTTCTATATTATAGTTCTAACAGACAGCCCCCTGTGCAGAGCCTGCATGGGGGCCGAAGAAACGCCGACCTACATGACTATAGACTGCGTAGGTGTCAGCACACAACAGGCCAAGATCCTCGGTGAACCGGGGACGCTCCGCCAGTCCTGTGGCGACCTAGGCGGCCTCTTGGGATTCTGGCGTGAGCTGGGCTGGCTAGAATAGCCAGTCCCACTATTTCCACGCACAAAGGTCCAAATGAGAGACTAGGTGCGGAAACCGAGGCCGCCAAGAAGAAGACAGATCATGACCAAACTAAAATTCCTACCCGGAAGCAAACCCTTCCAAACAAAAAAAGAAAATTGGTTAAGATTTGCCAGAGCTATGGAGTAATAAATCACACACCCAAAATATATATATATATATATTTGTATAAACAGTCGATTCAGGAGGTATACAGGAGTTTCTCACTCCTTCTTTTTTGAAGTCGGTTAAAAAGATAATGTTCATAGATTATCCATAGGGTAGAAAATAAAATGGGCAAAGATCACTCAAAATCCAAAAAGACCCTAAAAGAATTAAACGAGCACACAATGGATAGGCATGAAGTGAGCAAAATGTGAAACGTGTTCGAAGGGGGTACGTGCCTTGCGTGCTAATCGATGGATCCATACGGTGTGTATGGGGCAGCAATAATTCACACTGAGAAATTAAGCCTTTATCGAATAATCTGACATAGAACGGACGGATGCCCGTGTCAGTCTTCTATGCCTAAAAAACGTAAAACATATGGACGCCATCAATTTAATTTTACATACATACATTTACTCACGCCTTTCCTTCAAACGGGTAGGCAGAGACTATAGATTTCTATCTGCTGCGATCCTGACACACCTCTTCCACATTTTCTATTCACGCAAATTCTTCTATTTTGGGTACTTTTGAATTTGCCCTCAATCAGTATGTTACCAATTTAATTGATAAACACAAAAAGTTGTCAAAAAGGGTCATCATCTGCAAGAAAGGCTTATTGTTTCATTAAAATTGTTCAATGGACAAAGTTATTAAATAAAAAAGCCGGACAAGTGCGAGTCGGACTCGCCCGCCAAGGGTTATGATTTTTCATGATTTAATTACAAATGTATAGTTTTCAGATTGTTCTCTATACTTGTAGTAAAAGACGGTATTACTTACCTTTCATAGTTCTAGGTCAACGGAAAATATCCTATAAATTTTGATTCCCTTGATAGTGTCGAACGTTATTATGTTATATAATGGTACGTTTTTTACGGTCGTATAATTTTTTATGTTAACTTGGAAGTTCAATTTTTTCACAGCTTCAATGTGTAGTAAACCTGAGTACCTATATGGTTTTAATTTCCACTTGATGCCTCCACGCATTTCCGAGATAAAGGGTCTAAACAGACAGCTAGACGAACAACAAAGTGATCCTTTAAGGGCTCCGTTCTTTCCTCTTGAGGTATGGAACCCTAAAAAGTCTAAGCCTTTTCAAACCTTCACTTTTTTAACTCTAAATCATCAAGAGCTAGGCCTTAGGATATACATTATTACCCTAATTTTTTTAAATTAAATAAAAATTGTACACTCTTAACATACTTTGTTATACTTATAGCACACGTGGTTTAAAGGAACGAAGTACTTTTCCTAACTACCGGCATATTTAATTTTTTACTCTCTCCTAAGTAAAAGCGGGGGAGTTAGGCATTCATTGTATTTTGCATTTATATATACACGTTTTAGTATTTAGTATATTTATATGTAATTGACATCTGTATCGTATGTAATTTACTGTGTATATAAAATTTAATATCTATGTAATTAATGAATAAAATTTAAAAATTATTGGTAGTAGTTAATCTAAAATACTAGGTTTAGTGTACGAAAAATGTTTTATTTTTTATTTTTTATAATCCACTTTTTTGGACACAATACTAAACTACTTTTTTAAATTCTACTCCGATTCCGAATTCTACTTAGGATTTTAAATGTTTAATAAGATGTGACTGTAAAACACGATTGATAGTTCTTAATGGAGTTTTGGCTCCTACACTTATGTATGGTAGGCAAGATGCGGCATGCAGCACATCCTTGCGTGCAGGGCCAGTGGAATGCACAAGATAAATTGCCGAGATATAAACAGGGTTCAGCAAAACGCCCAGTGTGAATCCAAGGAGTGCAGTCAGGGATCAGACAAGATGTCAGCTTTTCCTTAAGTACTTTTCCTTATTTTCTGTACTGCTCGCTCGGAATATGAATACTGCGGCACATACTCGTACAACCGCACCGATATTTATACTCCGCTCTCTCTACTTGGACAATATTTTCGTTTTATTTGTACTCAATAAACATTATTTACAATTAATTCTTTTTGCTATCTTGTTTTATGTACTTAGTGCTACGTCTACATGCTTTTAACTTCACGCCACGACGCAAGGGAGCTGTCTGACGGCCAAATGCGGTGCGGACTTATTTATAGTTCCTCACCCCGCACCTCAGATGTATAAATTATCGCCCTCGTTTGTGGAATGCCGTTAGATAGCTTGTGACGCCGTGACGCTCACATAATTACCTAAATATCGTTATTTAGTTTATATTCCTGCATTCTTGTATATTTTTAATGTCCTAATGTGCCTAGAAAGGCCTAAAAACCTAATGGAAACTTTTAGAATCTTTTAAAAAACTGTCTCTATTTCTTAAGTTTTAAGTCTACAGACTACGTAATTGCGTTAGTTAGTGCAGGAATAGGTCCCTTACTCTGAAATAACTGTTTGTATGTTCCTAATCTACCTCTTATATGTCGAATAGCCGTAATAATATCGAGCTAATTTTTATGCGGTTATCTTTGTACTGGCCACCCGAATTAATGGGGTTGAAATATTTTTATTTTAGGATTCCTTATCCTACCTAACCGCTTATACTCGAATTAATCACTGAAATCGAATATTGAAATAAAATCTATATTTGAAATTATTACTGAAATAGCTCGACACCAACTAAGAAAAGGAATTAATCATGTATATAAATTTTTCTTAATGAACTATACCGGGTGTAAATAGAGTGCAAGCATTAAATGTAACCACATATTCTACCCACCCCACTGAACCACTTTTCCCAAGAGTCATACCCGTGGACACCCTTAGTTTAGGAAATAATTGAGTTCCAAACAAAAATGCGTGAACCCTAACGCACCAACATACGGGCGAGTTTAGAAAGAGCGTCGTCCGTGAAACCTGCAGCTGTTTATTTCCTAAACTAAGGGTGTCCACGGGTATAATTCTTGGGAAAAGTGGTTCAGTGGGGTCGGTAGAATATGTGGTTTCATTTAATGGTCGCACTCTATTTACACCCGGTATATACATTTTCAAATATTGGATGGATTCGATTGATGGTTCTTGGTGGAATATCATCTTCAATAAATTATATACAAATTCTTGTACTTTTTATTCAATATTTATTTCTATTATTACTTAGACTACGGGTTTCGTATTACACATCATCGGGCCAACAAATTATAAATTTTAATACCGATTTAAACATTTTAAACTATAAAAAGAAAACATCTAAAAGTTTAAGTAAAAAGTAAAGTAACAACCAAACAAACCTTTGATAATGCTTTAACAGCGAAACCGGTAAGGGAAATTAATATAAATAAGTGGACAAGTACAAGTGTTTATCAAACAAAAAATATCTAAAAGTATATCTGTCAGAATAACCGACCTTTTTTTTTGTTCGTTGCTACTACACTATAACTAGTTTTGAGTCATCTTAGTTCCCCTGATCAATGCCCATGCCCATATTATGGTATCGATCGTCCCCTTTTCTCATCAGAATATAATTTACTTTAATATAGTAGGGTTTAAATGATATTCATGGTTGTTGTAACGTTGCGGATTCAGGACGTTCCATTTTAATTTTATTTCAAACCCTAAATAAATCCTTATTTAATATAAATTGTACTATCACCAACGTACCCTTAAAATAACCTCACCGATATAGCTCAATTGCTGTACAAGTACAATTAACACATTCAATTAATTCAACCGACACAATTGAATTGAATTAGCAAGAGAACATTCGTCCAACATGTATTAATCAATTTAATCAATTCCAATATTGAAATTCCAATTGTACTTACTGGAACCTTCTCGACGAGTTAATTTGATAATTAACTCAGAATATTATTGGAAAAGTACACGTTCTAATAAAGCTGTAGAAAATTAATCTTTCGTACTTAATTAACATAAATAAAAGGTCCTATAAATTTCGATTACTTTAGTTTTGATAACAACCTCGATCTCATTCACTAATATTTTTGAACTTATAACTTAAAACAAAGTACAGTTTTAAATATTACAAGTAAGGGTGATTAATTAGCAAATAGCTTTCACTGTTGAATTACAAAATAACCGGCCAAGTAAGATTTAGCTCTAGCTCTATTAAGATTCCGTAACACCACAAACCCGTAAAGGAAAAAATGTTTTGTTTGTTTACGTTTCATTATAAATCAGCGCTTTCAGTATTTGTTGTAAATATTTTTATTCGAATCCGTAACAAAAATGGTTTCAACCTGTCGATTTTAGAATCCTTTATTTCATTATTTTTGAAGATTTAAAGAACAAAAATAAATGTTTATTTTATTCTGTCGGTAATACTTTTGATTGGAAGACACTCGCAAACGAAGCAGCGGTCAAAAACTAGTCGGTAATAAAACTAATTAATTTGAGAAATGAAAGAGAATCCTGAAACTGTAGATGCGCGCTCTGTAGTGCGCCGTCTGAGACTGTATTTGCGCCGCCGCATGGTGGTACTGTGAGTGCGCCGCCTGTATAGTCTGTCAAAAAAGTGTTGAAATGAAAATTGAAGAAACCATTTTTCTTTCGCCTGGTTACACTAAACAAATAAGTACAAAATCTGTTAAATCGAGTTAACTGCGTTATTATTTCATAAATATATTACCTAAATTATACTACTTGAACGTTTAAAGTCCAATAAAGTTCTTTAAAGTTTCATTTTCATTTCAACACTTTTTTGACAGACTATAAGTTTGGCTTATATTATATTTTTTTTGTTTATTTTGCTTTATAAATTCCATGAATTCCATTAATAAACATATGATATAAAATATAATAACTGCTGACAGCTTCTTTCTTTTATTATTTAATATATATAATTGTTACCGTAAAATAAAGACAAATCACAAGATATATTTCGGGTCCGATCTGGACCCGCCATCAGTTGAGTATAAATAGACATTTGTCATGTTTACATGACATGATATAATAGATATTAGTGATATATTTTTAAAAAATCTTAAATGTCCTCTTTTATATGGTCTTTTGGTGCGCATTATGGCGATGGCCTCAACAAACAACATTAATATTCAGACCCAGACTGGCTGGCCTTTCATTATCATTCAATTCAATCGTCGTCGTCGTCGTCGTCGTCGTCGTCGTCGTCATCATCATCATCATCATTATCATTATCATTAAAAATAAGACATATTGTAAATAGTTTAAGATTTTTTAAAAATATATCACTAATATCTATTATATCATGTCATGTAAACATGACAAATGTCTATTTATACTCAACTGATGCCGGGTCCAGATCGGACCCGAAATATATCTTGTGATTTATCTTTATTTTACGGTAACAATTATATATATTAAATAATAAATTAATAAACATATCAAACTTTGTAATTTACCGTCATTTGAAAAACTAAAAAACATTACAATTTAAATTTTAAGTAATGGTTTACTCATTTAATGAAGTAGAGCCACTTACCCGCGCGATTTTAAAATGTCAATGCAGCGGGGGAGCGCCCTTCTTCCCAAGCCTTAGGTAGGTAAAACCCAAGTGTTGCAAAGCGAGACTGCCTAGAATAATAACGTAACTCATCCAATAACCATATTTTATTACCAATAAAAAAGCAACTACGAATATAGAAATCTATTTACTAACACTACAAATAAATTCTCGTTTCATTCTGAACTAGACAGATCGATATCGAGCTTCCAAAGATAGAACACTTTTTCACAATTCATTGACTCGCTATAGGTAGTAGTTTTACTGCAATATTGAATATAAAAAACCGAGCAAGTGCGAGTTGGACTCGCGTATCAAAGGGTTCCGTACTGTGTAGTGGTAAAACATTATATAACAACAATATCGATACCACATACCATAGCACCGACAAAAAACTTGGCGTTAAAATGGTAACGCTTGACAAACAACTCGGTACCCTCTGATTACGGAACTCAATTTTTTATTATTTCATAGAGTATGTACTACAGTCTGCCTAAATTTGTCATTTTTATTTATTACCGTTTCAGAAATAGAGCTGGAATAAAACGATGAAAATATGCTTTTTTCGAAGTTTCCTTTATGCGGACCGCAGTGGACCGCAGCGGACCGCAGCGGACCGCAGCGGACCCCCCTTATGTTTAAATTTCTTGAATATGTTACTATGTGCCGTGATAGTGGCCATACTAGCACATAGTCTGTGAAAATTTCAACTGTGTGGACTTTCATACTCGTATATTACAGTTAAAGTTCTATGACCCCTGTCACGGACAGAAAGACAGATAGCGGAGGCTTGTAATAGCGTCCCGTTTGGCTGGCACCCTTCGCATATGGAACCCTTAAAATATGTCATGTGTCACAACATGAATAAAAAAATACTCTTTTATAAATTTCAATTAAAGAAATACTCAAATTTATTTAACACGTTCGCATCCCCCAGAACTATACCAGGTGAATATGTAACGTGCAACAAAACTAGAACTACATTTTTTATTCTTTGTACCATCTATCCACCAGCATGTTTCGCTCACTGCTGGACATAGGCCTTTAAGATTTCGAAACTCCAGGCGGTCTTCCTAGAAAAAATACTTATACGCTGGGCAGGCGGGTTGGTGAGTGCGGTGCCGAAACCCTCGCACCGGTGACGCCGCTGCCCGTCAACCGTTGTTTTTCATAAGGCCCGGCAATTTGGGATGGATATACCGCCATCAATCAGTCCCTGGCAATGGTGAGCCACCCGGTTGTGCCTGTCTGCGAACTATCCTTTTACTCTCCCCCGAATAACTTCGGGAAAATTTGCGAGTAAGATGGTGGTGGTGCCTTCACAGCCGAGCCCGGCACCAGTTTTACCACCTAGGCTCTGCCATTCTTTGTCTACATCTACACTATATTATATAAAGAGGGAAGATTTGTTTGTTTGTATGTTTGAGGTAAACTTTGGAACTACTAAACCGATTCTAAATTTTTTTTTGTAAAAAGCTACACAATTGCTGAGTAAAAAAGGCTATATTTTATTTAAATAAAAGCAAGTTTTCAGTTTGAAAATTCAGTATTTGTGAACCACGTCGAGAGAAAAAACGCTGCTTAGCTGCTTTATCGGCGTGCCCTGACCAAATGGTTAGTTATACGTGATAAAACCGGTTGTTTTTCCATACGAGGACACTGTATCAGTTTAATCTGACTAAAGATTTCCATCTACAACGATCCTGACACACCTCTTGCTAATATTAAACTTAAAAAAGTTACTACAGCCAGGTTTAAGCATAGATACATCATATCCATCCATCAGCCTGTTTCGTCCACTACTGGACATAGGCCTTTCCATGATTTCGCCACTCTTGGCGGTCCTCCTGGAAGAAATGCCCATATTCACACACGCTGGGCAGGCGGGTTGGTGAGCGCGGGGCCGAAACCCTTGCACCAGTGACGCCGCTGCCCGTCACCTGTCTGTTTTATATAAAGCCCGGCAATTGGGGATGGATATACCGCCATCCATCGGTCCCAGGCAATGGTGGGCCGCCTGGTTTTGCCTGAGAGCTGTTCTCTTACTCTCTCCCGAATAACTTCGGGAGGATTTGCGAGTAAGATGGTGGTACCTCCACAGTCGAGCCCGGCATCAGCTCTACCACCTCATACATAAAATACTGTGGTTTAAGTAATGATTTCTTCCCGTATGGCAAAACTAATCAGTTTAATCTGACTACAGATTTCCATCTACAACGATCCTGACACACCTCTTGCTAATATTAAGCTTGAAAAATTGACTACAGCCAGGTTTAAGCATAGATACATCAAATACTGTGGTTTAAGTAATGATTTCTTCCCGTATGGCAAAACTAATCAGTTTAATCTCACTACAGATTTCCATCTACAACGATCCTGACACACCTCTTGCTACTATTAAGCTTGAGAAAGTGATTACAGCCAGGTTTAAGTAATATATATAAGCAGATACATTAAATATTATGATTTGTGTAATAACTTTTCCCATACGGGAAAACTATATCAGTTTAATGTGACTACAGATTTACATCTACAACGACCCGGACACACCTCTTGCTAATATTTAGCTTAAAAAGTGATTAAAGCCAGGTTTATGTATTGATTTTTTCCCATACGAGAAAACTGTATCAGTTTAATCAGACTACAGATTTCCATCTACAACGATCCTGACACATTTCTTGGCACTTTGCTAAAACATAGTAACCAGGGTCTGATGATTGGACTGGAAGATGGGTACGAGATCTCCTCAACGGACAACAGCAGACCCTTCGAGTTTGGGCTTATTGATTGGTATTTATTAGCACTTTGGTTAAACATGGTGACCAGGGTCTGCTGATGGGACTGGAAGGTGGGTCCGGGATCTCTTCAACGGAGAACAGCAGATTTTTCAAGTTTGGGCTTACTGATTGGTATTTATTAGCATTTTGGTAAAACATGGTGACCAGGGTCTGCTGATGGGACTGGAAGGTGGGTACGGGATCTCTTCAACGGAGAACAGCAGATTCTTCAAGTTTGGGCTTACTTAATTGGTCTTTATTAGCACTTTGGCAAAACATGGTGACCAGGGTCTGATGATGGAACTAGAAAATGGGTACGGGATCTCTTCAACGGACAACAGCAAACCCTTCGAGTTTGAGCTTATTTGATTGGTCTTTATTAGCACTTTGGCAAAACATGGTGACCAGGGTCTGATGATGGAACTAGAAGATGGGTACGGGATCTCCTCAACGGACAACAGCAAACCTTTGACTTTGAGCTTATTTGATTTGTCTTTATTAGCGCCTTGGTTAAACATGGTGTCCGTTGCATGTAGTCGTTCAAAAAATCATATTCTTTTGTTTTCCTTATTTTCACGAAAATCTCTTCGACGCGGGCGGAGCCGCTGGCAAAAGCTAGTACCAAATAACTTAATAATAAGGCAAGCAGATTAAACTGTAAAATATTGGTTTTAGGATTTTCTTTACGGACTAAGTTTCTAGTTTTTACGAACTATTAGCAATAATTTTATTTTGTGATCTGGAGGAAAAGGTGTCAGTTGAGAGGTTTTATTTATCTAGTGCACAAAATTATATCCTATATTATACATTTATTTTGGCTCAGTCACTGAGAAATCGTTTTTTCGCATGACTAGGGCTTAATGGCATGTTTCATCGTTTTTGTCTTAGCGTTTTGCACAAAGTAAAATATAATTTAACCTTGAAAAGTAAATTCTTTTTCAGCAATAATTTTTACCTACTTAAACCATATAAAATTTCAATTAATTTGATGACTTTTTGTGCGTTGTTCTAGTGCGTTATTACAAAAGCTTCGAATTTGAGAAATAGAGAAATTCCAAAGAAGAGTATCAAAATCTGACACCCTGTACTACACTATTACATCCATTTGCCCTACGCGGTACCCTAGGTAGGGTACCACCTCAGCTTCACCGATAGTAAACTTGCATATAAGATAAGATAGAGCTGAAACAAATACCCTTGAAAAACATTGCAGTTTTTCAAGGTTTCTTCTGTGAGGACTCGCTTTTTAGGGTTCCGGAGTCCGACAAGGACCCCTTATAGTTTCGTCATGTCCGTCTGTCCGTCTGTCCGCGGCTTGGTAAAATAAAATCTTGGAAAAAAAAAATTAAGGGTACCTCTCATACACGTAAACTGGGCATGAATTTTTTTTTCACGTCTATCCCATAGTGTGGGTTATCGTTTAAAAAAATTCTGTGCGTGTGAAAACCACTTTTCGATTTAGGGATCCGTTGGCGAAATATTAAGCTTTAAAGTGAAAATTTTAGTTAGAGTGGAGCGTCCCCCCCCTGCTGGCTAAACGGTTGCTCATAGAAATGTGAAAAAATTCACAGAAGTAGTATATATAATGAATTTAAAAGGAATACTATCACAGCTCAGTAGGCTTTACAGGTTTACGAGTACAGGACGTGCCAAACTTTTGGTCCCCTAGAATGCATAAGACCAGAAGTTTGGGGTGGTCTGTATTAGTCAACTTAAATGTACCGGGCAGCTACGGAACCCTACATTGCGCGTGGCCCAACACGCACTTGGCCGGTTTTTTTCCATATTTTTAAAATTTTTATTATTTGCTTTGGTAGAAGCCGTAGTAATACGTATTCTGTGAAAATTTCAACTGGTACTGGTGAAAATTTCAAATAGGTATTACGCCTGACGCTGTACATTGTGACAGACGGACGGACAGACAAACAGCGGAAGCCTGGTAATAGGGTCCCGTTTGGCACCCTTCGGGTCTGAAACCCTAAAAATAACATAGAAATGTATATTCATTACGAATTTTAATTTTAATACCTTAGTATAACCATTTTTATTGACTATTAATAACAAAAAATATCCGAATAACAAGGATCTAATAGGAAAATAATGTAATAGTCATGAAACATAATAGCTTTACATCTATAGTACATTTTACTCTATTCAAAAATATTTTGTTTCATTTCGATTTTTGGGATATTTCTCCTGAAATCATAGGAACCACCAAAACCATTCTCGAGTTTTTTCAAAACATGAATGTTGTCTCGCGTTAGCTTGCCTCTCACATCGTGTTCGGTTAGTTCCGTACGAGCTCGGGAAATGAACGTTCGGGCCAAGCAATAACAGTCAGTCAGTGCTCTATAATCCGAACTTGAATGTTGAATTAAATAGCAAGCATAGCGACCACGTGCGCGACTGACTTCAAGCCTCCGACTACAGGTCTCTTAATTGCAACTTTTGTCCTAGTACCACCCACCTAAATCAAACGGTGTTACTTAGCAGTTTACGAAAACACTCGGAACACTATTTGACGGAAGGACGGACGAACGGACAGACGACAAACACCTGATGCTTAGTAGCTCCCGTTTGGCACCCTTCAGTTTGGGCACTCTAAAAAAATTAAAACTAATTGTTGTGTGCAGGTTCGACTTGCAGGATTTGAATTCATATTTCAAATTTGAGAAACCAGCGGCGCAGAAAGAACTTTTTATTAATAAAATAGCTTTTGCCCGTAGCTTCACCCGCGTTCAGTGAATCTTTGCCCCGTTTTCGGCTTGGGTGTTTTTTTATGAACCCACCCCTATATTAATGATAATAGAACAACCACATCCTAACCCGTTGAGTAGTTCCAGAATTAAAGCGTTTATTCAATCTTTGCCCCGTTTTCGGCTTGGACGTTATTTTATGAACATCCTTATAACCTATGTGTTGACCAGGTCACTACAATGATAATAAAAAAAACCGCATCCTAATCCGTTCAGTGGTTCTCGAGTTATAAAAGCGTTTATTCAATCTTTGCCACGTTTCCAGCTTAGGTGTTATTTTATGAACACCCCGTATAGCATATGTGTTGGAGATGGTTACTAAGATGATAATAAAAAAACCGCATCTAGGAAATTTGTTGAGCGGTTCTCGAATTATAAAATATTTTATGAAATATTTTTCCCCGTTTCCGGCTTGTTCGTTATTTTATAAACACCCCTTATAGCCTATGTGTTGACCAGGGTCACTACAATGATAACAAAAAACCGCATCCAAATCCGTTCAGTGGTTCTCGAGTTAAAACGGAACAGACAGACAGACAAAAATTGTTGTTTTGGCCTCAGTACAGTACCAATAACCCATTTCATTTAAAATTACGCGGAAATATTCAATGTACAGACACGACTTTTTTACTACTTTATTATTAGTAACATATATAGGTATATATAGATTGATTTTACTTGAACTACTGTAAGTAAATCCCAAATAGGTATATACCTATATTTGCTTTAACAAGCTTGTTTTTTTGGTATTAAAAATACAATGGAGCTGATATTAAACGATTGCACAAATACAACCTTGTTTTGTCATCATGTTCTAATTTACGATACGATACGAATTATGTAAGATTGGATATTGAGGTTAACTAAGTGAAAATCAATCCACACAGCTTAGTTGACTATAAGTAAACGTTATTAGGATTAAATTTATCAATATTTACATAATATTAGTTTCACGTCAAATTAATCCTTTAGATTATAACTTTATCTATCAACAAATATTCCATATTAATTTTGGATTTGTGTTGGTGATTTGGAACATATAATGCATCAGTGAACATTTTCTTTAAAAAAAAACTTGTCAAAAGCATATCAGCTCTTATTTTTGGTAAAATAGATACATAAAGTATACGTTTTACATGTCAAATATAATCTGTATAAAAATAATATTTTATAATGAAACAAATATGATACTTACGAGAAATATATAAAAAACTATATTTAAGTTGGGCTACTAAAGTTATACACATGCATAAAATGAATACTTTTTGGAATAAGAATATTATTATACATAATGCAATTAATAAATAAGTTGATAAATAAACTGAAAGTAAATAACATAACTAAGGTGAGTCCAACGTTCTTGATATTAGTATTTAAGCCTGCGTAAAGTTCAGTACCGTGCCAGAAATAGCGCAAAAGTACAGCACTCCCTCGCGCATACTCCTCCATCCATCCATCCATTATACTCAACTGCTCCTCCATCTGTGACTAGCTCCTTACCCACCTTGTCAGTTGGCCCGAACTTTACAATCCTCTTCATACACGACCAAATTATACCTAAAAAACTTATCCCCTGCCCCCAACCAGCGATAGTGTAGCTTTATAATAGTAAAGAAATAATTTTTAGAATCGGTTCATTAGTTCATTTAGACTACCTATTACATAAACACAAACGAACTAATTTTTCCTCCTTACATAGTAGTGTAGATTTAACGCAGGAATTTGAGAAGTTTCCTGAGAAGCAAAAATAAATAATAAGTACTATGCAAATGAACCGGACATAAAACCATTAATGGATAAGTTTGTGTTTTGAACCAAGTTCGGAAAGTACACACATCCATCTGTGATTAGCTTCTTGCCCGCCTTGTAAGTTGGCCCAAACTTTGTAAGCCTCTTCATACACGATCAAATTATACCTAAAGAACTCATCCCCCGCTCCCAACCAGCGATAGTGTAGCTTTATAATAGTGAAAGAATTTTTAGGGTCGGTTCATCAGTTCATTTAGACTACCTATTACATAAAAACGAACATTTAACGCATAGATTTATCGCAGAAAATTGAGAGGTTTCCTAGGAAGCATAAAAAATAAGTACTATGCAGATGAACCGGACATAAAACCATTAATGGACAAATTTGTTTTTGAACCTAGTTCGGAAAGTACATACACGCGTAAATTTGCAGATGGTCAGTTCACGAGATCGGTAAAACTGCTCATTTATGTAACATTGATTACATAAAAAAGGTTGTTTTGATTTCTACATATGCTAAAGGTGCTAAAAAATTGTTTGTGGTGTTCGAGAAATTATTTTACGACTAAAAGGCACGGACAGAAAAGCCCTCTTCCACCGGCAAGCATACATGTCACTGCTTGACATAAATAGAAAGATTTTGTAGAAAATAGATTTAAAACTAACGTTTCATGTCACAAAATAAGCAGCTTATATTAGTTCAAACATGAGAACCTATGTTCCAAAGAAAACTGTCATGAAATATGAAAAATGACGTTAATCGTATTATATTCAGAAATATGAAAAGACTATTTTTGCTTTGAGTAACAAAGAGATGAGTAACTCAAAAATAATAAGTATGAAGGTAGATTCTTCGTTATTGGAAAGAAAAACTGTAACTCTTGAAAAAAACACTATCACAATAATTAAAACATGGTAGAGCTGGTGCCGGGCTCGACTGTGGAGGTACCACCATCTTACTCCTAAATCTTCCCGAAGTTTTTCTGTGATAGGCCCAATTTATTGCAACAAAATGTCACACAATTACAATATTTCTGATGGTTGGTCGCAATGTGTTCAACTGAACATAATTAATTAGTCAATCGACAACATTACAAATAAATAGTTGGTACAAAACTAAAAACCATTTCGAGATTTTGGCTTTTTGAGCATCATATATATTTTTCTGAATTAAATAATTATCAAATAAAGAGATTTAAAAAAAAACAAAAGTTGGTAAATACAGGATTTTAAAAACAATTACCTTAGCTTTCAAGTTCATTCCGTATTCAAAAAAATCAACTGTCATGTCATTGTGACTGTTGACATTGACAGCGAACATAAACATGCCAAGTTTTGTTTTAATAATCCCTTGGCAATGAACATCGAGTTTGAAATCCTCAGTTGCGACTTACTTTCTTTTATAATGATTGAATAAGAAAAAAAAATAAGCATTAAACACACAATAAAACAATATAAAAAAATACGTAAGCTTTATTTTTACGCACTCTTTCAATACAAATATTGAAATCAAATAGTTACCTGAAATGAAATGATGTAGATTGGGACACTCGTACGACCTATAACGAAACGATGCGAAGCACTCGTGTCCCAATGGCTCTCATCATCTTATAAAGGATAAACTATTTAAATTTATTTCTTTCAGAGTTTACGAGTATCTTTAGATATGATTCATTTTACTTTGCTCAGTAATTAATTAAACTTAATTTTGCTATGTACTAAGACACATTGATTTTCTCTTTTTTGTATTCCAACAATATACATGGTTTTCAGTATAGTAGCACAGATTGCGCGAATAGATAAGTTTTGTTTCTCGAAGAAACGTTTGACCAGTGAACATATACCTATTATAAAACGAGTCGTTTTATCGAGGCGATGATCACGTGATGAAGTTTCCCTGCGTTTCCATTGGTCAAACGTTTCTTCGGGAGACAAAACTTCTCTATTATTTTCATCCATGCTAACCAAAGTACACTTGGTACACTTCAAGTGCATTTCCAATCGTTTCTTACTAATATGAATGCGAAAGCGTTGGTATAATATTCAAGCGCCATTAAACATTTCTAACATACTTGATCTCTTCGGCGGGGCTTCGTTTAATCTCGACAAATGGCCCGGATGAGATCGCGCCACTAAACCAGATATGTTTGTGACAAATGTTACGTTTCAAACATATTTGTCTTTGTTGTTACAGAAGATCAGAACTATTTCTCTTACAATGGACCTTTATTTTTGAGATATATCTATATCTTTACTAATAATAAAGACTTCATCATAAAGCAGTAAAAACTTCGTGTCTGGACATTGAATTTTTTGCGAAATATTAAGTTGTGCTGATAATATGGTATTTTGTATCTATGTTCCATTTTAAAATAAATTAAGCTCTTACGCGAATAAATTTATGATAATATTTTTCAACAAAGAGTATTTTAACTTCTCGTGAATTTTTTATACATACGTGTAAAATGAGTATTACTCTACCATGAAAATTTTTCTTAGAAAGCATTTTCAGAAAATTCTGAAAATTCTCGAAAATCATGAAGCATGCGTGCTCTGAGCAAGCGTTCTAATGTAGACTTACTTACAATGCGCTTAAGTTCAAAATAAATTAATGCAATTGTGGTGGTCCCTAATACAAAAAGCTTATCCAATTCGCGAGTAGACGTCAGGCTTATCGGACAAATGAGAGTGACGTCATAGATGACGAGGGTTTGACAAAGCGTCACCCTCTTCGGGTAATTTGTATTGACTTTGACATAGTCATAGATTGCCCACAATCAGGATATTGTCTTTTTGAATTAGTGATTCCCTTTTAGTGGCGGGCCTGTCGGTAAGAAATGTGGTAATAAAAACAATGTGAAGGCAGGTTTTTTTTAAGTATGTTTCGTAGAATAAAATATGTACCATATAGTTATTAACTATGTAAATGGCATTTATAACTACATAAATTAATACTTATTTATTATTTTGACACTGTATAAATAAGTAATAGTAGGACGTAGATTTAGTTATGTAGATTCGCATTATTGGTTATTGTTTTTTTTATTAAATATTTATTGGTTTGTCCCATCTGTACATTTGGTTGGCTGGAACAAATTGCTTCTAGTAATAAGGCCGCCTTTGTACATTACTGTGTATTCTTTACTTTTTATTCTTTATTCTAATTTCGTGTGTGTACAATAAAGTGTCTATACATTCATTCATACCTAAATAGTATAATTTTAATTTTAGTATGAGTGAAGTATACTTTGCCCGTGTCTGTCTTGGCCTGATTTTTGACTCACACCTAGAATTGGACTTCGAGAAGCTTTTATTATTATTCTCGATATTTTGATCTAGTCTGTTTCTTTTAGCCAGAAAGTTTAAAATAAAAACAAAGACGATACATATCTCCAGCAGAAATACAGTCAACCGGGCTTCTGAGCCCTAGGGTAAAATAAACAAACGATACGGTGCGATCATTTCCGCTATGCCGGCAGACCACAAGCTGCCACGTCCAGCGCTAGCCTCAGACAAGCCGCGATCACCGTGTAAAAACATACTATGCCCTGGCGGTCACCTCTCGGCAGTGTGTCCAGATTGGAAAATTAAAATTACAGTGTACGAAACTTGAAATTACAGTATTTTAAACCGAAATACAGTGTTTTGACAACTAAAAATACAGTATACTTTACAGTAAAAAATATACATAGTAAGAATTTACAATTATAAAAATTAGTCACTATCACTGTGATTTAGTCCAGGAGCCGGCTCAGTTTAATAAATTGTTCAGTTAAAGGCATTCATCGTATTATTATTAGGCTTGAAATTTACACAATTGGACATGTTAAGTTCTCGGTGCTGATCCTGAAACCATTTCGAGTATTAGGCTTCCAGACCGTTTTTTTATATTTAAAGCTTTAAAAACTATGAGATCACGTACATTTTTACAAAAATACAACAATCAACATCACTTTCATATGACCTCTATATGACGTCACAGAATTGGCTGATAAGTTTTAGGAAGGTACAAAGGAGGCTAGAGAATGGAAGGTCCCATACAAAAAAAATGGTCATGGTCATTGTAATTTCCTTGTCAATGTCAAATTAATACAGTTGCCCTTTATCGTTTAGTAGTTTCAAAAATCTTAGTTGACGATAAGGGTATTCCCCTATTCCTAAAGTTTGGAGAACGTTTCTTTTTTCACATTTTACAATGATTTTTTTTTCTTAACGAAAATTACAGTGCTCTCTATACACTGTATTCACAGCAATACAGTATACAGTAAATGGAGTAAAAATACAGTAAATCTACTGTAATTACAGTGCATCTGGACACACTGCCTCTAGATAACAACCCTATTTCATTTCGTAATATCCAACCATCATTGATCGTTTGGCATTTCGCTCAGCTAGCCGTTAATGTTTTGTAAACGTTTACCGCCTCCACGTAGCCAAATGTTTTACTCGGACGTAAGCTCAGACTTTAAGAGGCTTGTTTATTATTAATTTCATTGAATATGTCCTACGTTACAAGCACTTTTGTTAGAACAATAAAGATTGATCTGATTTTCTCTTATCTAATTTATCTATATAGTTTGTTTAGTAAGTAAAACTTTTGACTTTGAATTTTGAACAAGGTACAGCACCTTAGATGTCTAAGTTCAGAGAAAGTTACCTAATCTTAAGAACTTGAGAGTGTGTTCATTAGTATTTGGTTGTGTCTTGTTATTCACTTAGGGGCTGGCGTTCTCTCAATGTTGTGAAGCAACATAATGTCAGCATTTTGTAGTAACATTTTTTCTCAATAATAATTATTTGGAACTAGCTTTTGCCCGCAGCTCCTCCCGCGTGTTATTCGGTTTAACGACATGCTTTTTTCCGGGATAAAAAGTAGCCTATGTGTTAAGTTAAGGTATAGGCTATATCCATTCTAAATGATGTGGTGTGATTGTGTGGTGTCCAGTGAATTGCAACCGTTTCAACTTTCGACTTTTTTTCGACTATGCTCTTCGACTTAAGCTTCAAAGCAGGAAATGGTAAAAAATCTAAAGTTTTGTTAATTTGATTGGACTTATGACCGTGCCCTATATTTTTAACTTGGCAAGTTTTCACACACCGTATATTTTATTAAATAAAAAAACGTGATTACTTGCAAAGTTGTTTATACGCCGAGACAAAATTCTGGTTACATTAACCTTATTACAGCTAATTTAAAATAAACATAGTACTATTGTATGACGTCTATATTCATTGTTCAGTTCACTTGAACAATCTAGTTACAACAAACTGCTTTGTTTTGTTTACGATAATTCAAGTAAACTTGACTTAATTCTGTTCTTATTAACCAGGATTTTATTCACAATACAATCTGGTAATATATTAAAAACATTTTTTCTCGGTGTAGCAATTAAGTTTTTTTAACACTAAAACAACCAATTTTCACATTTATATTTCTTTCGCCCGCGGCTCCGCCCGCGTTTATTCAATCTCTGTCCCGTTTTCGGCTTAAGCTTTATTTTATGAACACTCCATAAAGCTTATAATTATGTTGACCAGGGTCACTACGGTGATATAAAAAAAAACCGCATCCAAATCCGTTGAGTGATAGTCGAACTACTTAAAACGGATCATGCATACACAAAAATAAAAATAAAAAACTTTGGCCTCAGTACAATAACCCATATCATTTACAATTTCACGAAAATACTCAACAGACACGACTTTTTTACTACTTTATCATAGATCATAGATTTACATAGCTTCGTGGTTGTGTTCTATTCATTTGTTACGTAGCTAATTTAATTTAAAGTCAACTCTAATCGAATAGGTCGAGTTCGATAGGTGAGTTGAGTCAGTCGGAGTTAAAAGCGGAGATACTTTAGAAATTAAATAAATTTGAAAATTTGATAAGGTTTATAACAAACAAAAATAAAAGGGCTTAAACTACAGCACGCCGAGAAGATTTTGTATTTTATGAAAATTAAAATTATGTCGACATGGTTCTTGTAATATAATTCTTAGGGTTCCGTAGTCCAACAAGGAACCCTTATAGTTTTTCGCCACGTCCGCGTCCGTCTGTCCGCCCGTCCGTCCGTCCGTCTGTCCGCGGCTTAGCTCGGAGACTATTAGTACTAGAAAACTGTAATTTGGCATGAGTAAACATATTAATCAACGGTAAAATATAATCAAGAAAACTAATTTTTTTGGGCTTACCTCCTCCCGTACACGTAAATTGGGGATGATTATTTTTGGATAGGTCGTTCAAAAACATTGTGGGTGTGTAAAACAATTTTTCGATTAGGGGATCCGTTGGCGAAATATTAAGCTTTAAAGTGCTAATTTTTGTCAGAGTCAGTGTCTGCTGGCTAAACGGTTGCTTATGAAAAATTCACAGAATTAGTATACAGGTGTAATCGTTAAGTGTGACCAGTGATTATTCCGTAACTATTACAGATATCAAAAAGTTTTAAGCTGATATCGAAAGTACGTTACCTAATTAGTAAAATGACATCAATAACTTTTTGAAAATCAAACGATAAGTATTCAAAATTTTGACTTTAAACACTACCATTCATTTAATTTAGTATGAGACTTCGAACATCTGCTTTGAATACAAAATTTTGCACTTACTAAGAAATAGTACATTACGATACGAGAGCGATGTTTTCTGACACGAACGTTTTCTGACGAGTGTGAGTTTGCGGCACGAGCCGAAGATGAGTGCTGCAATCACACGAGTCGAGAAAAAGTTTCTCGCACGAGTATCGTATAATATTTTATAGCAAAAGTGCGGAAAATGCCGACTTTACGCAAGCGCAGCGTGCGTAAAGTGGTCAGTTTACGCACGGTGTGCTATAATAAATATTATTCAATTAAAATATAGTTTTATTACTTTGTTAGGTTAATAAACAGTTTCCTTTATTATCAGTACTAAGCTAAAACAACTTTTTAAAATAAGGAAACTAAAACCTAGAAACTAATCTCATACTAAATATATGGGAGTGTTAAATGTCAAAATTTTGAATACTTTTCGTTTGATTTTCAAAAAGTAATTGATGTCATTTTACTGATTAGGTAACGTACTTTCGATATCAGGATAAATTTTTTGATATCTGTCATAGTTACGGAATAATCGCCTTGTCACACTTAACGATTACAGCCTTTAAATAATGAATTTAAAAGAATAACTATCACAGCTAAGTAGGCTTTACAGGTTTACGTGTACAGGTCACGCCGAACTTATAGTCCCCTCTAAACACGACAATGTATGAGCCGTTCTTCTAAATATATGGGACTAGAAGTTTGGCCGCGATCTGTATTAAAACTTATAACTTATAAAATGTACCGGGCAACTACGAAACCCTACACTGAGCGTGGCCCGACACGCACTTGGCCGGTTTCTGTTTTTGTTATGTGTTTAGATCTCTGGTGTTTTATTAGCATAAATATTCTAACTAAATTAAAATCGTCGGCAGGGCCGTATTTTAAGGTATGGAGGCCCCTGGGCAAGAACGAAGTTATTTGTACTTGGTGTTTGAAAACAATTCTGTTTCAACATTACTCTTTGAATTAGTATAGTTACAATTCTGAAAAAAGAAAGATAAAACGAAAATTATAGTTCTCATGGACAAAGCCAATACAAATAGACAAAAAAACATCGTGAGCCCTATCATCTGTATGCAATTTGTACTTACGATATTTTTATGTATGGTTAGATAAAAATATGTATACGGTGAGTTATTTATTCTAAAAAACGATTAGTGTACAACATTAAAAACTTGTGGTGGCCCCTCCTGTGTGGAGGCCCCTGGCCTTCAACCCCGGTTGCCCTCCCCTGAATCCGGCGCTGACCGTCTGTATAAGAAATAGCCAAGATTAAATTAGCATCCTTCGTTCATTGAGTAAGCAAGAAGTTTATTCAACATGTTTTATTCAGAACAGTAAATTCTCGCAGAGCTGAATAGAAACATTATTCCCTCTGTTCAACTCCTTTGATTTTTGGAGGTGTGTTTTTTGCAAAATTAGGCTATAAGGGGTGTTGATAAAATACATAACGTTACATGCAAATAAAATGGGCTCTGATTGAAGACATAATCCACATGAGCGCAGACGCGGGCAAAAGCTAGTCATAAATAAGTCTGTTTAGATTAATTTAATTTTAAATTTTAATTAAGTCTGTGCTCTAAAAATATCTGCCACAGCTGTAATGGGAGAGTGTATTGTGTATATAGATTACAATAGTAACGATATTTTATTGATCTAACTTCATACATTTTTTCATACAAAAAAATGTGCATATAAGTTAGAATTGATTTACTTGCATGAAACCGTCCTGTAATAACACAAAACAGTTGGAAAGAGATGACTATACTTTATTGAGTTTACAAAACTTTTCACTAGCTTCGATCAGCTCTAGAAAAACTCGGCATGGCGGAGCATGCATACTTGTTAATATTAAGCATAAATTTAGATCCGTTGATGTTACGAAATTCAATTTACCCAGTGTATTAGAATGCTGTGCTATCGAACTCATTGAACATAATATTGTAATTGTTTGTGTTTATAGAGTAACTAAATATACAATAGCGGCATATGAAATGTTCTTTACAAAGCTAAATGATATGCTGCACAACCATTGCTTAAATAATAAGAAGAAAATTATACTATGTGGAGATTTCAATATCGACACGCTAAATAAGACCAAAAACACAGAGACCTTGAAACACATTTTACAAAGTTATAAATTGAAAATTGAAATAAATCAACCAACTCGTCTAGCTAGTGGAACTTGCTTAGATAATGTTTTTCACAATATACGTGGCTGCAAAAGTGAAGTTATTGAACTAGCTCTATCCGATCACTGTGCACAACTTCTTACTTGTCCAGTAAAGAAATCATATACACTACGATACTGGTACGTAATAAAACGAGATTATAGTATGGAAAATATAAAGAAATTTGAATAATATTTACAATCTATCACTTTTTATGACATAAAAAGATCCTACAATGCCAATGAGGCATTTGAACAATTTTACGATATTTTTAAACTCCTGTACTTTTTATGCTTTCCAAAAATCAAAGTAAAATTTTCAATAAACCAAAAACTCAAATGGTTGTCAAAAGGATTAAAACAATGTTGTAAAAGAAAACGAGAGCTTCTTTGGAATTATAGACGATGTCGTACAAACGCATCAAAACTAAAACTTCAGCAGTATGCTAATAGATTAAAATCAATAATAAAACTAACGCAAAAATCTCAAAATAATTATTTCATAAAAACTTCTAACAATAAATGCAAAGCTACCTGGAACATTATAAACAAATCAAAATCAAGAGTTATGAAGGAATATATCGACAAAATTAATCATAATGGACAAATATTATTTGATCCACATGAAATAGCTCATTCCTTTAATAGTTACTTTGTCAATGAAACAGCAACTAATGACAAAACCGCAGAATGTAATGACCCAAAAAAATTCAATGTTACAAATAATAATTCAAATTCTATATTTATTAAACCCACAACGCCAGATGAAATATATAAAATAATACAATCATTAAAAAACACAAAAAGCACAGGATATGATGAAGTAACAACTGCTATTATAAAACACGTCGCTTTCATCATTGCGCCAATACTAAGCTACATTATAAATCTTTGTATTGATGAAGGAACATATCCTGATAAACTTAAACTGTCAATTATCAGACCATTGTTTAAGAAAATTGATAGAGAAAATATGAATTATTATAGACCCATAGCGTTGATACCAATATTTTCTAAAATTTTTGAAAAGGTAATTTATAAAAATGTTTACTCTTATCTAGAGAAGTATAACATATTTTCACCGAAGCAAATGGGATTTAGACAAAATAAATCAATAAACATGGCCATATATGAATTTTTAGTTACAATATTAACAAGCATGGACAAACGTATCCCTGTAGCTGCTCTCTATATGGATCTAACAAAAGCTTTTGACTACGTGAATCATGACATATTATTAAATAAATTAGAAAAATATGGGATCAGAGGTAAAGCACTTAACCTTATTAAATCTTATCTAACAAATCGGAAACAAAAAACTAGAATCGACAGAATATGCTTAAAAACTAAAACTGAAAAAGCTTACTATTCAAACGATAGTGACAATCGTTGCGGTGTTCCACAGGGAAGTGTTTTGGGGCCGCTATTATTTCTGGCCTACATAAATGACCTACCTGAAATCACAAAACATCCCATGGTTCTATTTGCCGATGATAGCACGGTGTTATTTAAAAGTGAAAATGTAGATACATTTGAAAGCGAAATAAATACCACCCTAAAAGACATAATACAGTGGCTCAACAATAATAAACTTTTAATTAATTTGGAAAAAACAAAAATAATGACATTTGAACAACAAACAAATAATTCTCCTATTGACATAAAATATATTAACAATAAAATTGAAGAAACTGAAACAATAAAATTTCTAGGTCTACACATAGATAGAAAAATGTCATGGCAAGCCCAAATTGACCACATATGCTCAAAACTAAATAAATTCTCATATGCATTTCACAACTTAACTAAAATAGTTAGTGAAGACGCAGTAGTTACTGCCTATAAAGGTTATGTGGATTCCACACTACGTTACGGGGTTATATTTTGGGGCAACGCAACAAACAGGGAAACAATTTTCAAAGCCCAAAAAAGGTGCATTCGTGCTATCAGTAAAATTAGGAGCACGGAAACTTGCAAGCCACATTTTAAAAATTTCAAAACTCTTACGTTCCCGTCACTATATATCTACGAAATGGCGGTATTTGTAAAATTAAATTTTAATCTTTTTGACCACTTTAAAAGCAAACGCTACGGAAACAAAATCTGTAGCTTTCAACACAAAAAAGCACTCTTCAGAAAAAGTGTTTTTGGAATGGCACCCTCTATCTTTAATAAGTTACCAAAGGCCATAAGAGATGCAGAAGACATCCAAATGTTTAAAACGAATCTTAAAAACTATTTACACGACAAAACTTATTATAGCGTAAATGAATATTTGTCCGATGCACAGTGAGTCCAAAGGTATATGCATGTTAATTTTATTATAACTGACTAACTATTTTATATAAAATGTGACATAATTGTGTTAATTTTATTTTCTGTGTGAATATTTGTACGCCATGTGGCAGAGCACGGAGAGACGAAACCTATGTACTTGCTATCTAACCACTAACCTGTGACTCACAAATAAATGATTTGAATTTGAATTTGAATTTGAGAGATAGAAATTATTTTCATTGATGAAATGACACATTGCTCGTAGTTTGTGAATCACTTTATGCGGAATAAAGTAAATATTTATTTCTTTACTTTATTTTCTCAAATAAATATTCCGGGGTACAAAATTTCTTCACTATCGTAATCTACATACACAATACTATCTCCCATTGCAGCCGTGGCAGATATTTTGAGAGCACCTCATATATCTAGATAATAGCAATGGATTCAGCCTAAAATATTAAAAAACATTCCATAGACGCCTAACAATTTGTGTTTCCATTTGAATGGATGTTTGCGCGTATGGCTGTCCTTAAGCTACATACGAATATCAAACAATTTACAAAATATAGCTAGAGCTAGCTATTACTTGTGGCAAAATAAAGAAAACCTTGTTCGATGTAGCACTAAACTGTGATATATCGGCTACCATTTGTACCGGAGTGTAGTAGGAGAAATGCCTTGATATAAAGGACACCTCAAGGCATTTTTCCTCGTAAACTATCCTTTGCCTGCGGCTCCGCCCGCGTTTATTCAATCTCTGCCCCGTTTTCAGCTTGGGCGTTATTTAAACTACACTCTTTGTAGCTTATATGTTGAATAGGGTGACTACAATGATAATAAAGAAAATTGCATCCAAATCCGTTGAGTTGTTTTCGAGTTATAACGGATCATACATACAAACATACAGACAGACAGACAAAGATTCTAAAAATTGTAGTTTTTGGTTCGGTACATTACTAATAATCCGCTACACTTATTTTTTTTTTGTGTGCTTACAGACATGATTTTTTTACTTCTCTATTATTAGTATAGATAAATTGATAGACCAAATGAAAGACAAAAATGGGTTCCGTACTCAAAGGGTGCTAGATTGCTTGTTTGCTTTTCTGTCGCCATAATGTTAGTATGTAATCTATTTTGTTGATATGTACCATAATGTTACTATGTAATCTATTTTGTTGATATGTACCATAATATTACTATGTAATCTATTTTGTTGATATGTACCATAATGTATATAGGGTTTCATACCCGTATATTGTGCGGAAGTACGAAACCCTTTGTGCGCGAGTCCAACTATAGCACTTGGCAAAATTTTTATGAATATTTGCGGGATGGAAGGGTATTTGATTGATAATAATAATAATAAACGTTTATTTCAAGCATTTTAAGCTCATATAAAAATAAAAATTAACACAACGCATAACAAAACACATAAAATAATAATAATAATAACAAAACAAACATTACAAATTAAAACTAAACACAACTTAACTAACGAAAAGGAAAATATGTGTCAACAATATAAGTATGTGCTATTTCTATTTACATGAACATGAACCCAATGTTGTATTGCATGGTTGTCTAGTCTATTGGCTATCATCTGTAAAATAGAGTTGGAGCTACCGCGCACTCTACAGAGCATCGAGGTGCATCTCTTGTGGATGATGGTGAAAAAAAAATCTGTGTGTGCGTTGGCGAACATTCTTTATTCTTCTTTATTCTTTATTGCACAAAAAAACTTAAGTAACAAAATATATACAGGAACAACAGTTTGTACAAGGGCGAGCTTATTTCTAAAGAAATTTCTTCCAGCCAACCTTTAATGTGGTGAAAAAGTAGTGAGAATGGTGAGCAAATAAATGTGCACAACTTTAAATACAGAAAACTAAATAGAAAAAAGAAATTTTAATTATAGATACATACTTATGTGTAGCAATAATACATACAAATATACATATATTTTTACACATATAGTTATATACAATAAATAAACAGTACGTATAAATACTCAAAATGAACATACTTAAAATAAACTATCATATTTTAAACAAAAGACATTCCAACATTCCTGAGGCGCTGCATGCGCGTGGCAGCCCAAACAATGCTCTGAAAGCGTTGTTATAGAGTACGCGAAGGGCATTATAGGTTTTTTTTGTATATTTATTCCATAAACTACATGTGTAGAAAGAAGTGCAATATGCTCGGAAAAGTGTTAATTTAACCTGTGCTGTGCAGCGACTAAATCTGCGTGACTAAATCATATTGACCCTGACTGATAATGCCCTTCGCTCTCTTTCAATGTCTGCATCATCACGTAGATCCTCTGTTATTAGGTGTCCTAAATTTTAAACGTTTTAAATCTTTTGAGAGAAGCACCGTTAAGAGTTATAGGTGGTACATAATAAGGGCATCTGGTACCAGATTTAAAAACCATAAATTCACTCTTAGTGGCATTATAATTGAGCCCATAATCAACAGCATATTCCTCACAGATTTTAATGAGCTTTCGTATACCAGATACTGATGGACTCGGCAAAACCATATCGTCTGCATAACTAAAATTATTTACACAAGTTTCATCAATATGGCAACCGACATGTGTTGTGCTGAGTTTACCAATTAAATCATGGACATAAAGGTTAAAAAGTTTTGGTGACGTTAGCCCTCCCTGTCTTACCTTACATTCCATCGTATACGTATCTGACCGTACATCCCCCCATTTTACAAAGTTTTCCTGGTTGAGGTACCAAAACTTCAGAATGTTCAGAAGTTCGATGGGCCTTTGAAGTTTTTCTAGTTTTTGCCACAGGGCGTCATAAGAAACTAAGTCGAAAGCTTTAGATAAATCCAGGAAACAAGCGTAAATGGGAGTTCGCCAGTCGGTATAGTACTCGACAGTTTGCTTTAAGCTCAGAATGGCACTTTCAGTAGACAGCTCAGGCCGAAACCCAAACTGGTTATCATGTAGCTTTATATGTTTGTCAAGGTGGGTGTTAAGCAAGCTGTCGAGGACTTTATATACTTCTTGTATACTTCATCAATTACGATATTGCATGAATTACATTTAAGAAATTTTGCCATTTTGACAAGTAGCTCCCTCTATAAGACAAAACTATTTGAAGTACCTACTAGTATTGTAGCATTTCATCAATTGGTTGAAACATTCTCATAGCAGTTTGAGTTATTTAATACTGATGGCGCTAGTAGTTGGCTCACAACGTCCCGTCATGAATTGACGCTTTCCGAAAAAACGTTAGATGACGCGCTGAATTTAAAATTATGTTGTACTTGTCGCTAGAAATATTTACCACAAAAATACGATGTCCCCAAGACAACACCGCCAAAAATCTTTAGCTGTTCACGATCACTCAAATACTACACGCAAAACGATGTTTTATTTATTGTCCACTTGGTATTGCTTGCAGAACAAATATTGTTCACCATTAGTTTATATGCAATATTTGAATAGTAAATAATTAAAATGCTCTACTGCTCTATTATAAGCATGATATAAACGTTTTACGTAAGCTTTAATTATTTGTTAAATATAAATTTTCGGAAGTCACTAAAAAACCAAACATGAGCAACAATGCTATCATCTTATATAGGAAAACAATATTTCGAAAGCTGGTGAAATTTACATAATTCCAAACCCTCTTTGCACGGATTCAATTCGCAATATTCCTGATATTTCATTTATTTCAATTTTCGATGCAGGTTCTAATCAACTAACCTCAATTTAATTTTAAATAACATAAATAATACTCAAAAATACTTAATTCAATAATATAAAACACCAAAAACTTTTAATCTAAAACTAAACTTGTTCTACAAAAGGTTAAACAATTTTGTCCAACCAAATCGATGCCGCCGGGCAGAGTGCCAAGAAGGCTGGCGGCATTACCTCGTTAGATGGCGAGACCAAGTCTTTGGTCGAAGTATGCCCCCCGCCCTCCTGTCACCCGAGGCATCAACCAGGCGCGCCGCTTTCTCTTTGAATAGACGTCGCGCGTCGGGTCCCCACGGCCCGAGGGTTTCGACGCCAAACGGCACAAATATGCATCCTTCCCCAAGGTTTTGGCTGCGATCGCTTGGACATGGGATGGGGCCAACGTATCAACGCAGGTTGCATCCCATACCAACGACCGGCCGTTCTGCCACGGAACGAGCGTCATGCCGTCGGGCCTCTTGTCGTCGTCGCGCGCAAGTCCATTTGGCTCTAAAACTGCGGGGACGCTGGCGCTGGCAAGGGCGCGACGGAGGACGTCGTTGATGGCAGCGTGACGTGACAGACGTCCAGCGCTGCGGCGGCATGACAGGCCATGGTGGCTCAACTGGTCAACCCTTTCTCCACAGCGACACCGATGTGGTTCTTTAAGTTTTGCTTCTATCCGCAGGCCTGCAGCTAAAGCAGCTAAAGCAGTCTTATCCAGCAGCGTCCAAATTTTGGAGGATGGGATGGCATTTAGCCAATATCCCGACTCATTTTCACTTGTAGCTAAGAGACGAGCACGCTCTGCAGAATTTCGGACACTTTTTAAAAGGTTCTTCTGAGTTTTGAGGCAAAGCGGCTCATCCCAAAGCCTTTGTGCTTTTAGAATCACAGGAAAATTTTGATCAGGACAGGCAACTGACCAAGCGGTTCTGGCCTCGGAATATTCTTTTTATAAAAATCAGGTCATGTACTTGTGGCCTGATTTTTATTCAAAAAATATTCCAATTATTCTGTCTATGCTTTATGGTCGTGTTTATGTTTTATGGTTTTATTTTTAAAATAATTCTACACAGACTTTGTGAAAAAATAGCGACTTTCGTTACCTGTCAAATTATGCAAAAAAAAATTTATGAAGTGATTTTATTGAAATGTAAAACCCGTAACTACTCGTAAATTTTTTGCGGAAACTATAACAACATAATTATGTTGAATTCGCTGTGTTCGAACTTCAAATATTTTCGGTTTCGTCCATAAGTTTCGTCCTTTGGGACTGGTGTCACAGAACAAGCGATACGGCTCGCCCATTATATTTGGGAATCTCTACTGAATTCTATGACAACAGTTTAAGGTTTATTTTTGATTGCTTAAACAGTACACCTTTAACTTGTGATGTTCGGCAAGGAAAATGAATTCGATTTTTCCGGAAAACTAAAATCTATTTTCAACGGGACTGTTTCCGTTTTAGAAACAGTTTCAATGTTCCGGCTCTTGTGTTTAAAAATTGTAGTTTTTCCACTCAAGGGGTTATAGAACCCATTTTAAATGTCTACGTTCACTTTTGAGCAACGCAAGTATCAAAAGCATTACTATTTTAGTTGTTTAATTTGTTTTAATTTTCGCAATGCTTTAAATTTTGATGACTGTTTGATATACTTAATTACCCACCAAGGCTACATACACATATATACTGGGCCCATAAAGTAATGAAACTAAAAGTTTCATTAAGCGGTAACAAGGTTTACCAAACTTAAAATTAAGAACTCAAATATTCACAAAAGCAGGAGAATGTTCAATATTTCACTCACAGTTTTGAGCAACAGCTTTGTTGGAACCCTCTCCAGAACAGCTTGCAGGAGCCACGGTCATCAGCAGGCTGGATGACACACGTCCGTTGCTCGTAGCACGTAGGCTCCCGGCAAACGACTAGCCCGGCCAGCAGTTTGCTGGTGTAGGCCAGAACCCTAAACTCAAAATACCTAACCCAAAGCCAGCTTTCCCAAAAGAAACCCAAGTTAATACTCTCGCAGCACAATGTGTTTGACGGAATCTATCGTCATCACCTCACACAATCACCGGAATTCACGAATCTTTCCGCGTATGAGTTTCGAACTACAGTTAACACTAATTAACTGGTTTATTTCACGTTTTTAATCAATGATTTCCGAGAAAACTTTGTATATAAAATCTTGCAATCCTAGTTGCGCAAAGCTTTTTACCGGAAGGACGTCTAAAGTCACAATTGACAGCTCGATAGCGCGTGTTGCCAGATCGCTTAAAAACACCTTAGCAAACAATATGACGCGTTCCGAAACGGTTTTAAACCGAACAAGGACATTCTTATTAGGTAAGGATTGAAAAATAAAGGAAAAATGTCCACTCCTGAAAGAAAATTATTAATTATGAAAGAAAGTCTTAAGCGGAAACAATATTCGTTTAAAAAAAATGGATTAAATGTGGAAACTAAAAACATATCAAAAAATGCTGAAAGGACTCTCGGGGCCGATTTTGATGAAAACCAAAACTGCATAGGTAATTATATTTTTGAAAAAACATTTTGCCAACTGATTCGATAGTGTCACCTATAAGGATCTAATTCTGGGAAGAAATGATATACGACAAACTAAAATAAACTATTTACTAATTGCAGCACAATATAAAATATTTCTGACATTCTAATTCGATGTTCGTGTGACAGAAGCCAGTCAGAGCATCAGGGTTCCGTACTACCCAACAATACGGGTACGGAACCCTAAAAATATTATGGTAGAATAACAACAATATACATGCCAAAGCGACATCAAGGCTACAAAAGACAAGCCGCTAAAATGGTAGTGCTTGGCAAACAATTTGGCACCGTCTGCGTACGGAACCCAAGTTTTTATTACTTTTAGGGTTCCGTAGTACCTAAAAGGAACAAAAGGAACCTTTGTGGTGAGACTCCGTTGTCCGTCCGTCCGTCCGTCCGTATGTCACAGCCTCATAACTTGAGCACTGTTAAAGATAAAGACTTGAAATTTGTCACAAAAATAGCATTTACTCGCCTACATAATACGGTTTGAAAAATTATATTAAAAATTTGAAATTATTCAAAATATTTCCAATTCAAAAGTGTGAAGAATAAAAAATAAATTCATAAAAATACAATATTGCTATCAAATTGTAGATATTACTGATTGTAAAAATATATACTTTTACTATATTTGATGGCACCGATATCGAGAAATCTTTGAAAAGCCACAAAAAAATGCATGTCTCCCCCCTTAATTAACCTAAAAATATGAAAATAATCATGGTAATTTAAAATTACATATAGATTGCAGAAAATAGAGTGGGTGAGAAATTCACGGTAACAAAATGACAAAATTAAATTTTTCATCCACGAGTTTTATTTTGAGTACGGTATAAAATATTTGAGTCTCTCTTTTATGGTACAATCAATTCTTTTTTTATTTATCATAAACAGTTATGGGCGAGATTTGAAATACCTTCTTCCTGACTGTTCCCAAAACTGTCTAATTACGGAACCCTAGGTATGCGAGTCTGACTCGCACTTGACCGGTTTTTATTTTACGTTAGAGTATGAACTACAATCTGACTAAATTTAAAACTTGTATGTATTACTATCCATAAGTAAAAGCCAAAACAAATAACGATCAACTAATGCAACTTTTTCTACATTTCTTATATCGGGACAACCCTTGGATTTAATTTTTTTGAATATTTTATTATTTGTCGTGATAGAGGTCTTATTAAAACGTATTCTGTGAAAATTTCAACTTTCTACCTATTACGGTGGAAGCTGTAGACCCCCGTGACAGACGGACAGATAGACAGACAAACAGCGGAGGCTTATTAATTGAGCTAAAAACTAATTAACTACATCCATACATTCTGCTTGAGCCACCATACAACGGAAAACTTTTTTTTTTTTAACCACGCTAGCGATCGACGGGTTTTGTGATGTCTTTTTTAGCAGAAAACTACAAGTGTACATCAAAGATTTCATTAATTGCCATAGAAAAGTAGCCACGCCTGTCGGATATTTATAATACGAACTACCAAAACAGAAAAGTAAAGGACTTAACCTGGAAGCAGGTGCGTGTAAAGAGGTGATAAATGATTGGAAGACGTGTAGGACAAACTACACAAATGTAAGGCAAGAAATATTTTATGTGATTTAGTTATATTACATAGACACCTGTTTTTATTTTTATTTGAGTCATGACCTGCACCGGTATAAAGAGATAAAGCTACGGTTAACTTTTTTGTACTATCCGTTCCAGATGCTATTAGGATGGGACCTTGTCATACCTGATGCCTGTGTGCGTTACCACACTATGTGCATCTCACCCACTCATGCGCTTCCTTCAACAATGCTAGTGCACACAGGCATCAAGTATGACAAGGTCCTATCATATCATCTGAAACGGATGGTAGAACCTTCACTGAACATAATTAACCTTTTGGACAGTCGTGCCACAACTAAACATGTAGGTATATATACGTTATTGAGTCGTGCAGCCTATAACGAGTATGAAACGAACAAAATGAGCAAGCACTCGTGTTGCAATGGCTCTTACTATGTCATAGTTGCATACTTGTAAAATATTTGAATGAGCGAGCGAAGCGAGCGAGTTCCCGGAGTCTACTGGAACAATCCGGCGAGCAACCATATGCGGTTAAGAAAATGCTAACCGTAGAAGAGCAAAGATGTGAAGACGTCTTCAATAGTACAACAACGAGAACAAGTGACGGACGCTACGTCGTTAAATTGCCATTTAGAGATGCTGATCCTCCTTGCAAAGCAGGTCATTCGCGAACGATTGCCATATCCAGGCTTAAAAGTAGTGGGGTTCGTAAACAGTAAGTATGTATGAATGTTTGTTCGACGATAACTCGAGTATCGTTGATCGGATTATCGTGAAATTTGGCAGGCAAGTAAATAAGGAAAAAAGAATTTTTAAGTTCGAACATGAGCCAAATCGGTCAAGCGCGAAAAGGGCGAGTGCGAGTTCGAAATTCGGAGCGAACTACTAGTTTACATTGTAACCGCAAATGAGTGTAGGTACCTTCTCATCCCATTTTCAACAATTTGAAATAAAATACAATGTAATGCATACGCATGGCTTCGATATGGCATAGTCCTGAGGGGCGATAGTACCGACGCAGATGAATTGTTTATCATGCAGAAGCGATACCTGCGTATTCTATCAAACATACGCCAATTAGTAAGCTGTAAATCCCACTTTAAAGCAAAAAAATATTAACATTACCGTCTATATATATTTTAGAGGTCTCTATATTCCTAAGAAAAAATCTTCATATTTTTAAACAAATAAAAAATACTCATATTTACAATACACGCAATAAAAATAAATTAGCACTACCCACATCAAATATGCAAATGTTTATTATCAGTCCCTATTGTAGATTTAACAAAATTCCTAACATATTAACATCGGATCAAAAAGACAGTATATTTATAAGAAAACTAAAAGATATTTTAGTGGATAAGGCTTATTACACGGTCGAAGAATTTTAACATGATCTGAGGGATCTTGTGAACATCTTAAATATGTATGAATGTTTGTAAATATGTAAATATTATAATGCTGTAATTATGTACATGGTGCAATACTAAATGTACTAAATGTTTCATATTGCAGTGCCCATCAAGGATATCATGAAAGATCCTAAAGATAAGTAGAATACCATAATACCAAAATGTACTACATGATAGCAATTAATAAATGATATGATATGATATGAAATGAATACTTTATTTTTGCAATGAGATATACATAAATACACTCATCGCACGTTATTTTAGGGTAGGCTATTCTATTACTTCATTGTCAATGGATAATTTAACGAGTAGTTCGTCCCGAATTCCAATTCCGCACTCGCCCAATTCGCGCTTGACCGATTTGTTTCATGTTCAAACTTAAAAATTCTACTTGCCTTATTTACTCGCCTGCTAAATTTCATGACATTCTGATCAACGATAATCAAGTTATCGCCGAACAAACATTCATACATACAAACGCCGGATTGTTCTAGTAGACTCAGAGAACTCGCTCGCTTCGCTCGCTCGTTCATTATTATGATGAACCAGTCAAGTGCGAGTAGGTCTCGCGCCCAGACGATTCCTTGTCTTTCAATTAACTGAGCATACCTTAATAAAGTTTTCATAGAAGTTGCAAACTGAATTTTATTTTAATTTAATAAAACAAATGGTAACACAAAGAATAAAGCTAATCAGTCAGCTGAGTTTTTTGAGAAACGAGTAACAAAGAGGAACAGTGCATTTATATAAGGATTCAGAGATCAAAAATAATAATAATACAATTTTTAAAGCATTTTAATTATTAAATAATTTTTGCATATTTGGTAACAAAATAAAATGCTCTAAATTGGGTTTGTAATCCGTATATTAGAGCATCAGCACCCTTTCGTAACGAGTCTGGAAAAAAAGAGAATATTATTGATCGTTTCTACAGTTTCATGACTATGAAAAGCTTTATGCTGTAGGCACAGAGGAAAGTAACCAATGAAGGCCACCAACATTGGTCTAACATCGTTACTCGTATCTTGGTCTAATCGTATGTCGTATAAAAGCGTTTTCTGTGGCCTAAGTATCAACGTGACCTCAATAAGAGATTCAATTTTAAAAAATTGTTCTCTTAAGTACCTGTGGTCATTAGTTTTATCTGCAACTAACGACCTAACGAGAACGACATCCGCAGCCAAAAACGTAAAAGAACTGCTTTTTACCGTAATTGAAACGTTTTAAAATAAATTAACCGAAACGAGTGATAATGAACAATTTTAATCGGCTCTCCTGACAGGAATTTCGAATTTACTTTACGTACAACATTGTGAAAACTAAATGCATTTTTTTTCTTGATAATTGCTCGAGTTCCATTTGGTTAAGGAATATTTGTGAACATTATAACGTTTAAGTAATATCATCACGACGTCTATCTCCGAGGGGTTGCCGAGTTATTTCCGAGAGAGTATTGTCACTGAAACAGACGACAATCGTACACCCTCTTTTTACCCACAATTTAACATCTAAACGTGATAAAAGTGAACTTTACACACATATACACACTTTGTTATACTTTGCTCTAGTTTCCAAAAACAACGGTGCAGTAACCATAGCGGCCGCTTTGTATACTCATCTCTGTCTCTCATTGCAAAAGATAGGGAGATCAAATCTAACTTACTACGGCACCACTCTCTTAGGAAACCAGAAAAAAAATCGTAATATTTTCTTCCATCGCTAAGCAAGTAAGTATACAAATTCTATGCACATCAATCCAAAAAAACTCATTGATGCAAGCCCGACCCAGATTTGAAACCAGAGCGGGCCTATCATGTAACTTTGTATCGTGTGCTATCTGGTTGCTAAACACTAAAAACCTGAACTTTTAAAATTGCCTTTACTATATATTGAACTGTTCACGAACTGTGACGTCACTTTAAGCACAAACATATCCTTAGAGAATCAGAATTCGATAGTATATCTATGTTTGTGACGTTTGGCAACCAGTTGGCAACCGGCTCAACGATACATAATCTTGAGGCTGTCTTAAAATCCGGTCCGGGCGTCCTACCGTACTGAGTTATATACTGCTGTTTCACTGTATTCTAAAACCTGTGTATTATTCTAAAGTTTAAATTATCCGTTTTAAAAACGATTATAATCTAAGAGACAGGCATACTAACGAAATTATTCGGAACCCCCCATCATCTAAAATTTAATTGCGCCCATCAATCTACCTATATCTTCTCGAGATGATTTGGAGCGTCATTGAGTCTTTGTCAAATGATGGTTCATGTCTCTTCCACACGGGCATTTTGAAATTGGGTATTGAACGTTCTTTAAAGGAATGACAAAAATCCTCCTTGGCAATTTTTAAGATATTTAATGAGTTAGGGGGGATAATAAGTTGGTTGCAATAACCCTTATTGATAAAATTTGAACAAACGCCTCAATTAATTCATTTATTGACTATAAATATTTTACGAATCTCCTAAGCTGAGCAGTAGAATTTTTCACCGAGTTCTACGGGCGTACCCGTGTCGCCATTCTTCTTCTGAAGCATGGTTCTTCATTTTGTTTTCACCGTTTATCAATACCTCGACAATACTTTCAAATTTTATGCACATAATAGGCTTGTACACAGGGTAAACAAAATATTATTCTATTTAGTCCGTCATTTAGATTATCAAAAAATATTGGACACGTATTTTTTCTTTTGTCAATCAAGCAAAAAATGACAGAGATAAAGCGCGTTAAAGTTTGGGAGTGGAGGAGAATGACGTCACTTCTAAGAAAAATTGTACCTAGATGTGACGTCACGCGGAACTTCAGCGGGCTATATCTTCATCATTATTTGTTTAATTGAAAAAAGAACAAATCCGTGTCCAATATTTTCTGATAATCTAACTGACGGACTAATAATTTTTTTTTAGTCATCGTGCCTATTTCCGGGGCCTTATGTGTAACTAATATCTATCGCTTTCAAATGTTTCGTGGTTGGCTAAACATGACGTGTGGTGTCGTTTCTAGCCAATGACGATACATTTGAAAGAGATAACGGTAGATGTTGAAGTTAGAGACTAAGGAAGCAGGTCTACTCATACAATCGACTAGAAAAAAAAACGTCGGCAGGCATATACAGCGTTAGTTTTACAAGTAGGCGTGGATGGCTAAATCCTAACTCTATGAAATAGTGAAAAATGCTCGAATGAGACGATTAAACGATAAAACGGGAACGGGACGATTTTGATTAGAACCGAAACTGCACCACTCGATTTAAGGCTGCATATAAGGTCAGATTGAGCACCTCATTTTGCATCAATCAGAACTGCATGCTGCATTCTAGATGTAATTTTTAAAATATTCTAAGACGAACCGACGATGTCATCGCCTACCAAATTTCATGGTATTTCAAGGCTTTATGATTTAAGGAAGGTTCTTAAACACTCAAAAAATATGAAATTTAGAAGTCACTTAGTAATTTTTTTCTATCAAGCGAACTTAAAGATTATGGGTTTTTTTTAAGATCAGTCTATCAGCCATATAGTATACTATCTACTACTAAAGTTTCAGCCGGCGTACTTTTACTTTTTTTTTTGTACCACTTTGGCAACCTCTCACATCCACACCCACCGCTACTTGAGCAGCTGACGGTCGATTCACATATTAGTCATGTGAGATCTACGATCAGCCGGCTTACTATGACTTTTGTATTTGCAACGGTACCTCCCGGACTATATAGTTTCGGATTTGGCCATCTACGCCCATTTGATAAACTAACCCTGTATACAGTTTTCGTATGAATCGTTCTTTTGGATGTCAAGTAAAAAGCCACGTGCCAAACCGTTAGTGTATTCATACATTTCCCCAGTAACTTCTCATTCATAAGCACATTGCCTGCACGCAATGAGTTATCCTCGCTCCCGGGCAATCTTACCGTTTACACATAATGTGCGGGTTAAATCTCAGTTAAGCCTAATGCCCGGGCATTATGAATGGGGAACAGGGCATTACGGAGAAATGTTTCTGGTTTGGATTAGTATTTTAGCTTGGAAATTGATATTATCAATTAGCGCAGTTTCAGTCGGTTTTTAGGGTGGTAGTCGTCGTCCGTCGGTCTGTCTGTCCGTGGCTTAGCTCAGAGACTCATAGTACTTAAAAGCTGTAGGCTATAATATTACTAACGCTGACAAAGTGGTAAAATAAAAAGTTGTTATTTTTACTACTTTATAAATACTTTATAGAAAAAATAATAAAAAAAATCATAAGTTGTGCATTAGGGAACAAGACCCATCGCATCCACCTTAACACCAACCCCTTGTAACGGATATGTGCCAGTATTTTCTGTACGAGCTAACTTGAACATTTGTATTTTGTATTTACTTGTTATTTCTGTTTCGCTTGCTACACCCTACTAATACTTGTATATAATTTTAGCAAAGACATTTAGTAACGAAACAACAACATTATTGTATACAACTAGGGTCACCAGAATCCAGTAACCTGAGTTCCTGACAAAACCTCTGATATTTCAATAAATTTCCTGAAATTTTCGTAAAAGTTAAATACTTATGCGGAGGCAGCACTATTTACAATAGTTTTTTTATAACCACTATGTGACTCGATAAATATAATAATTAAAAACATTTGCTCACTATCTCTTCAAATTCCTGACAAATCTTATTATTTTCTGATCCCTTGACAGAGGGCAAAAATTCCTGATGTCTAAAAAATTCCTGTCATCTGGTAATCTATACTCGTAAAACCAGCCAAGGAAAATAAAATAATAACTCTGTATTCCTCATTTTCCTTAACAAACGCGTATGTTGTGCGACAGAAACACCATACATCGTAAGGTCCCACCATAACAATATAATTGAAAAAATCATTAGATGTGAATTTGGGAACGAGTCCTGTTGGATCCACTTCAACACCAACTTTTGCAACGGATATATGCAGTTTTTTCAAACAAAGCGAAGTTCAACTTTTACCGATAGCCGGGAACTTATTTAATTGACCATTAATTTTACCAAATAATTATTGTACTGAAATAATTGAGCTAGCGCTCTGTCGCAAGTTTAAATGACCAACAAAAATATTTTTGTTATACTGGACACGTTTACCTATCACAATGATTTAATGACCACCACAAAAGTTTAATAATGACCTTGTAAATTTAACTGACCGATGTCACGGTCCAAATGTTTGAAAATTACTAAAATAAATTGGTTCCCGATAAATATTAAATGTATCAAAAATAACATTAGCAAGTTTCTACCTAGAATTTACGAATTTAAATCAACACAATAACGATTTGTTTATGAATATTACCCTTGGAAAATTGGTTTTCATAATGGAAGAAGTTACCTGCTTTAACTTCTTCTTTACACACCTTAAATATGGTTCTAGTTTTGTATAAATTGCCTTTTAAGACGCTTTATCGCCCATTTAGGTAGATACTTAAAACAATCGTTTGGTTCAATCTTAGAAGGCCAGGTAGGGACCAGGTGGACAAAACCAATAGTTGTAATAAAACCGGCCAAGTGCGTGTCGGGCCGCGCGCAATGTAGGGTTCCGTAGTTGCCCGGTATATATAAGTTGGTCTACTAATACAGACGGCGCCAAGCTTCTGGTCCCATACATTATAGGGGGCCAAAAGTTTGGCGCGACCTGTACTCGTAAACCTGTAAAGCCTACTTAGCTGTGATAGTTTTCCTTTTAAATTCATTATATATACTACTTCTGTGAATTTTTTCACATTTCAATAAACAACCATTTGGCAAGCAGGGGGGGGGGGACGCTCCACTCTAACTAAAATTTTCAGTTTAAAGCTTAATATTTAGCCAACGGATCACTAAATCGAAAAATGGTTTTCACACACCCACAATGTTTTTAAGCGGCCTATCCAACGATACCCCACACTATGGGATAGACGAGAAAAAAAAATTCATCCTCAGTTTACGTGTATGAGAGGTACCCTTAAAAAATTTTTTTTCAAGATATTATTTTACCGTTTTGTCGACGTAATTAATATTTATATGCATGCCAAATTACATCTTTCTAGTACTAATAGTCTCTGCGCTAAGCCGCGGACAGACGGACATGGCGAAACTATAAGGGTTCCTTGTCGGACTACGGAACCCTAAAAAATGTAAGGTTAAAAATAAATCAGAGGTCAAATATTATATAGTCTGCTAAGTTTTTTTTTTTATATTATGGAAACTTACACCTCGTCTTAGCTAAACACTTGTCTAAGAATAATTGTACGTAATTCCAGCCAATAACAAGCATAAACAGCTAAAACTATTTTTGAGTAAGCAAAGTTTATACACTAAATCTTATTAATAGAGTGCATTACAAACTAGAAAAGATAAATTAGAAATAAATGTAAAGACAAGAATTTGAAAAAATTCCTCGGGCCAGGATTCGAACCTGCGACCTCTTGTTATCAAGACAAGTGACAAAGTTTATACAGTGTAAAGAAAAAATAGTCTTAGTACTGTATTATTATGCTAGATATAATACTAATATGCTCGTATTTACGAGTTAAACATTTAAATAGAAAATTTATTTTGTGAGATCTATGAAGGGGGAGGGATTAGAGTGTTATGGTGAGTTGTAAGAGGGGGTGTTTATGAGGGTGGGTATGTGTGTGTTATTGTCTATCAGTCAGTTTACGCATTACGGCATGCTTGCAACTTCTAGCTAGAGAGAAGGGAGTGGTCCTGATATGCCAACAAATTGTTATATTCTTCAGGTAGTCGGAATAATGGTGATTTTCGTGCATAAGTTGTTTTATCCCATTACACAAAAACCAAAGCAGGTGGACAAATTTTATGGTTAAAAGTTCTTAGAGCCAGTGAGCCAAAGTTCATTTTATATCAAAATTCATATCTAAAACTTAACACTATAATTTTTATCAACACAGTGCAAGTAAGTTGTACAATGTATATAATGCGCATAGGAATCTTCAACACTCTTAATCAAATGTCTTATTTCCTTACGCTTTCTATACAATCCATGACAGATAATGCACGGTCAACTAGAGATTTATATACGCAATATATATGTGGTAGATCTATACAAAGTTTTTGTGCAGTATCTATCCCTGCAGTAATTAGTTATCTGCTTTGAAAGCAGTTTAAATACCTTGTACCCGTCCATGACCTACAAAGTTGTACAAAAGCTAAAAAACTTTTCGAGACACAAAAAACCCGCAAATCCCCATGATTCTTTACCGTCTCATGTAAGCGGTTATCGACGTCCTCCAAAGGTGTTCGCGCCATCAATCTTGCTTTATACCAAATCACCAGCATTTCAAGGATGCTGGAACGACCTTGGGTTCAGAGAATATGGTTGATTTTACCTCGGTACAGGGTTTTCAGTATTTGGTAGAGTTTCGGCTACGGTTCCACTGAAAGGGCGCGGATTTCAAACTTTCGTTTTTTTTTATTTTTATTAAATTGTCATTTGCCAACTTCGTGTTAAAGTCAACATTGTCTTGAAGATAAAATCCCTTTGTCATAGAAGTAAATGCAGGACGGCAATTCTGGCATTATTTTTCACTTGCAATAACAATCGTTCGACCTTCGTTTCGTTCATGTTAATACGACGGACATAGCTTCTTTAAATAAAACTGTGGAAGATCTATAATAAAATACGAGTAAATCAATATACATCCGTAGAAAATCCGTTTTTTAAATCACAATAAATCTGCTTTAGCTACGAAATGGGGAAAATTATGTCACAATAATCTATAAATATCTTACATTAAGTATTGAAAAAGTCGTTACTGTACATTGAATATTTTTGCGAAATTTTAAAAGAAATGTGTTACTAATATCGTAATGAGGCAAAACCATACGATTTCAACAATTTTTTTACTTTAATTTATTTATTTATTTATTATATAATTAAAAAAAATTTTAGTCATAATGAAAGATTATTTTATTACTGATAATCCACATTAAAAACTCAGAAAGTTTTTGGGTGCTTTTTCTTGAAAAGCTTCATCAACCTGTGAACCAGCATATGCTTCATCCAGAAATACAAAATTTTAATACCTCAAATACAACGGTTCAGGGAGTATTACGTCCTCTTCACTGGATGAACGTCCTGGAAAATAACAAAAGACTGTCTTGTTACTTAACACCTCCTATGTTAAGAAATATTCTATTTTTCTCCCATTTCTCCGTAGTTTAAGTCACAAATAGATTTATTTAACAGGATCTTGAGGTAGCAAAACTACTTTTTCACAGAAAATGTATTAAAAACAAATCGCTGATCTACGTGAACCTTCCGAAAAATACATTATGAAATGCTACAACATAAAACCTATGCGGCCATTCTCGCAACATTTTTCACATGCTACAGTTTTCATACGACTTTGTTATGTAATGTGATGACAATTTTACGAAGAAAAACTGTTTTAAAATTTTTAAAATATTTTAAAAATCCGGCCAAAAGGTTTTTATCTAAAAAGCGTTACTTTTATATTAGCTTCTAAAAAATCACATGCCTTCCATCTTTGCAAATTTACGCATGTTGACAAAAGTAAGTGTCTCGAGTGCGTTTTACGAGTTACTTCTAGTAACTTGGATCCAATCCAAACAGTCAAAAAGATAAATTTAGTAAACTTGATTATTGTGTACAATTTTTATTATTAGTTTTGTATTTTGATTATTTTAATATAATAAAAGCTCTTTGGCCCGCGTAAATGTTTATAACATTTTCCAAATATATTTCCTCACCCCCCGCGTAGACTATTATGTAATGCCCTACCGTCACCTGTTACAGCATCGGGTAGTTACATATCACATTACTCTTATCGAAATTATGATAAAAAATAAATCCCTATATTTGAAACACTTGGCGATTAATCTATCGCAAGGAGATACAATGACATATGAAATTATAAAATAAACCTTTGCTACGAAAATCTTACGAATTTCGTATATACTTAAAAATAAATAAAAATTATGATTTGTATTGTTGTATAACTAATGTAGATATAATCTGAGGGTGTTGAACGCGCCGCAGCGACCCGCGGAGCCTGATGAAGGTCACGCTAAGTTTGACCGAAACTTCGGTGCCGAAACGTCGAGATTTACTTGTAAATATCAAAGTATAAGTCTTAGCTGTAATGTTATTTTTCATTATATATAATCCTGTGTGTAATGTAAGACTCATTAAGGTGGTAACGGAGGATCGCAGTGCAAAATGCACATCATAATATTGTTTTCCTTACTTTTGAATAAAAAGTTTGCAATAAATGCGTTTTATAGCAATTCGCGCAAACTGCTTGTTAATAGTTTGGTGATCACATGAAAATTATTCAATTTTATGCGTTACATTTTAGCTGCATTACATTACAACTGTAAACAGGCTTTTAAGTTTCTTAATGCAATGCAAACAAAATGTAATACAATAAAGTACGTAAATTTTTTGTGAAGACTTTATTTTTGATAAACTATTTCTGCAAGGTGCTTTAAAACACATTAATTGCATACTTTTTATTCAAAAGTAAGGAAAATAATATTATGATGTGCATTTTGTACCGAGGTAAAAAGTTACCCCCTTAACTAATATTCGATAAAAAAGCCTTACTACAGAAATTTTACACCAATCCTGCATCGAAGTCCATAGTAAGACATTGGTTTCGTGCAAAAGAGCTAGATTTTTATTTTATTTTTTTTTCTATATGAAACCAGCTGAATCAACAATTTTATTTTCACGGTCACAAAGTGGCTTTGCGGGAATCCTAAAGAAACATTTATTTTTGTCTAATTCCCCAAATACAACTGGGCAAACAAATGCCTAAGCCTACGTTTCTAAAACAAATAATGTAAATGTCAGTTTCAAATATAAATAAATTATGTACCTTTCCACCCTGAACTGGCGATATCCGTTTTTAGGGTTCCGTAGTCCGACAAGGAACCCTTATAGTTTCGCCATGTCCGTCTGTCCGTCTGTCCGCGGCTTAGCGCAGAGACTATTAGTACTAGAAAACTGTAATTTGGCATGGATATAAATATTAATCACATCAACAAAATGGTAAAATAAAATCTTGAGAATTTTTTTTTTAAAGTGTTCCTCTCATACATGTAAACTGGGGATGAATTTTTTAGACCAACTAATATGTACCGGGCAACTACGGAACCCTACATTGCGCGTGGCCCGACACGCACTTAGCCGGTTTTTTGTTTGTTAAAGTGGGTAATTTCAGTGTTAATAATGTCATGTTTTTATCATTTTATGTCATACTTTTAAAAGGTTATAGGTAACTGTGATTGCCTCTCGAATATTTGAGTGGTAGTTTTGAAATCAAACATCCATATTTGTACAAGGTTACATTAATTTATACAGGCGAATTCATACTGAAGACTCGATAAGTGTACTCGTTAATTATTTTTTTTTTTCGTTTTCCCCACAAAGGCAAGCCGGCCCCGAGTTAATTACCATGGGAGCTCAAAATTTTATTTTGCGAAATTAGCATAAAGTGATCTAATACTGATCACTTCTTAAGGGCCCATAATACCTCAATTCACAATCCTGCTCTAACGCTTCTGCTTTTTAACTGTCTATCCTACTATCAGATGCCGCGCACGCAAAACATCAGTTATTTTGAAATCGCGGCTACACTGATGGTTTTTTTTCATTTTTGTAGAATAGTCCGCAGCTGCTTTATACTAATATCAGTTATATTATGTATAGTTTCAGATCTAATTTCAAGTATTCATTGAATTCTATCGGTTTATTGTACAATTTAGAGGTAATTTTGTATTTTTTTTCTATCGGGAAAATTTAATAGAATCAAGTTCAACATCAAAGCATCAAACATCAAACAGCATGGGAATAGCATTAGTCCTCAACTTTATCATATATTAATTTCAGAGTGATTGTTGCAGTATTTGTTGGTTTAAAACAGGATCATGCGAAGCAAAGTGAGGTATTATACACCCTTAAGCAACCAACATTTATTTAGCTGCGTAAATATTAATGTCACCTTATATAAGACGACTTTTGTTTATATCGCCAAACTCTTACTGAAGATTCGGTAAGTGACGAGGACCAAGGTACAATAATAATTACTCTTTCTGTGAAATACGCAAAATAACATTTATAGCTTCCTAAGGTAATTGAGTTGAGGGTGTTCTGGAACAAGTAGAGACTCGAAAAGAAAAAGATTTTCTTGTTTCGCAAACAGGGTCATTGAACCTTGGTCCTGACCACTTACCGAGGCTCCAGTATGAATTTGACTATATAAACGAAATTCACCCGATATACGACAAGAATAACGTTCTGGCTAAATTTTAGTTTTGAAGCGAGAGAAAAGCTGAGACTGTAGAATTGCGATTGCGTGCGTGCACACCACTAACATTGTGGAAAACAACTCTTATAGCAAACCAGGCAAGGTCTGTTTTCAAAAAAATATGGTTTGACTTTTATCTTATTCTTCTTTTGTTACTATTTATACTTTATGTTGTCATGATTTTTCAAAAATACACCTTACCTACACTACTATAAGAGTTGTTTTCCACAATGTCAATGGTGTGCACGCGCACAATCGCAATTCTACAGTCTCACCTTCTGCACTTGTACCATGAGTTTTGGTGACGCACGATGCACCGTTACCGTCTGCGTAAAATATCGTCCATACTTTACTTTTATGTACAAACCTTGCAGATATATATCTATGTTTACATTTATACATAAATATAATATAATGAGATTGTTATAGATCAATCCTGTTAATTTCATAATTTAATAATAATGTAATTAAATAATTTACTTGGAGCGCTCGCTGCAAAATTTTCAAGTTGTAATTTTTTTTTATTAAGCCAAAGTATTAAGGGGATCGCTGGAAATCAGCGCTGTAGGGATCCCTAAAAAATCTGCAACAGCAAATGCTGAGCCTGCCGCCTTTTGTCGAACAAAATTTGTATTTAATTAGTCTAATTCCTTTTTATTTTGTTTTATGTGTTTTGTTTGGCAATAAATTCCAATTTATTTATTTCTTTCTAATATATTTTGTATAAGAAATTCTGGTTTCTCTCGTAAGCCGCTAGGGGCGCTGCACAATTTCTCATATAAATATTTTAAGCAGTCGTTAACGTGTATAGTAAGCAAAACTTATGGTAGGCCTACAGTACTCGTTTTCCATATTTAACTGTTCTCTGCTGAATCCTTAGAAAATCCCGTAAATTCATGAATACGGACGAAGGGTAATACCCTCAGCAAAACTACTTCACCGTTGGAAAATGAAACTGTGAGAGTGCTCCAGTTAATTGAGTTAAACTCGTCTCTATTGCGGTTTGCGAGGCGCCTCTCCCATGAACTGAACTCTGTTAACGAGGAAATTTCGAGGAAAATATCTGTCGGGTAGAGAAAACTTTTTTGGCCTATGTACAACTTTTTTACATGAAAAAGCGTCTCTCGGTCTCTTATTTCCTAGACGAAACTCTATCTTGATTTTTTCTCTGCAATAATATTTTTATGAATTGGATTTTTCATTTCGGGTTTTGGCCGGTAGAAATTGTCATATTTTTTTAGTGCCAAGCGGGACCAAGCCTCAGCTGTCTGTCTGTCTATCTTTCCGTTCGCTGTCACAGGGGTCTACAACTTCTACCGTAATAGGTAGAAAGTTGAAATTTTCACATAATACGTGTTACCATAGCCTCTAACACGACAAATAATAAAAAAAATAATAAACCCTATACAATAAATCTCGAAAAAATAGCATTTTTAACGTTATTTATTTTAGCTCTATCTTAAAGACGATAATACATACAAGTTTAAAAGTTCCTTGCATTGTTGTAAATACTCTAAAATAAAACAACAAATAATAAAATTAGGGTACCGTATTTAAATTGTTTGTCAGGCGGTTCCATTTTAGCGCCTTTTTTTGTCACCGTAATGTTGCTATAGCATCTATAGGTATATTTTGGATGTGTATGTTTTTAGGGTTCTATAATTATTGTTATATTTTAATTATTTATAATATTTTACTCGTGACACAACGTTAGTAACTGACGGGCGCATAAATATGCCTGAAATAGCTTGGAGGTTGTCAAATTTTGCAATTTGCTTTCACTTTGAGTATCAATGGATTAGAAACTTAAAATTCCGATCACAAATAGGTCTTAAAGTACACATTGAAAAATCTTAAAATTACCAATGTTTAATTATTCAAGGAGATATTGAACTCTCACTTAACTAGACCCCTAGCCTTAGAATATAATGGATCGTAAGTGTCAAGTTAAATTGGTAATTCATAATCGCACGGGAACAAGTTTGTGTTTTAACAATATGTATACGGAACCCTCAGGGCACGAGTCCCACTCGCACTTGACCGGTTTTTTACTTGATGGAATACAATACAAGATGACATGACCAATGACAGAAACACAAATTCGAATTTAGTCAATACCTATGTTGGATACAAATGTTTTAGATGCTGTTCTGACTAAAGGAGTACGAGAACTAATGGACCATGAGGGCATAGTCGGTAAGCTTAACTCATCCATCATGTAACAGCATAAAACAGTCACTGTTAGAAGCAGGACAAAATATCTAAAAAAGCCGGCCGGATTTATTAGGTTGTGTATAGGTACAGTCATGAAAAAATTGTTCCGACAGAAAAAACGGGCGGGCCGAATTATGTCAGACTAAGGGACAGCAAGAGGTGTCTGAACTGAACTGAGAAGTGGTAAAAGTGGTAAATGGTTAAAGACACTAGCGCAGTAAGTATCAGTACTCGTCTGCGACCGTCTTCCATAGATTTTACGGAATCCCTCTCTCACTCTCCCACTTTCTGGGTGAGTGCTCTTCATTCTAGGTCTCGTCAGCGCTTTTCATCAACCACTATGTGAGGTTCCAAGTCTAAGCCGAATGTGCACAAACAATTCGACCAAGTGAGAGTCGGACTCGCGCACAAAGGGTTCCGTACCATCAAATTATTTCTGTTAAAATTAAAGGAGTCGCCTCGCTCCGCTCCGCTTCGCCCGGCTCCCCAAATATATTTACTTGTAAGCCTAACACGCTCGTCGTCACACTTATTTTTGACTTTTGGTAAAAGATTTCCGATTTCATACTTTACAATCTGCAAATGACAGCAACATCAAGATGACAAAAAAATAAGCCGCCAAATTTGACAAAAAATTCAATCCCCCAAATTTTTTAATTAACACATTTTTATACTTGTTACAACAATCTGACCTTTGAAACTTGTATGTATTACCTAACGTCTTTTAAAGTTAGAACTGAAACAAGCAAAGTTAAAAAAAATGCTTATTTTTCGAGTGTTTTTGTATGGGATTAAATTTTAGGTTTTCTTACTCGAAGAGTACCCAACGGGACCCTATAAATAAGTCTATCCGTCCGTCCATCTGTCAACGTCTACAGCTTCAGCTGTAAAAGGTAGCTAGATTTTTTCAGCTCTATCTTACAGACGCTAATGTACACAAGTTTCAAATTTGGTTACACTGTTATACATACCACAGTATAAAGAAGTAATAGTATTCTATCTCCAAACAAACGGACTGAAACGAACCCCCCCCCCCCCCCAAAACTCGGTTTACGAAAATCGCGTTCCCACCACAGTACCTTGTCACTATGACGCTCCCGCGCACTTTCATAAATTATGGCACGAAATAACAGAGTATGTTGTGCATTGTATGGTTGCTTAAATACAACTTTTATAATGCAGCATAACTTCTCAATGTGTGATCTGTACGGGAATTCGTAATGACTTCAGACCCTCTTCCTCCATACCAGGCCAAATTCATCTATATAAGGACACTAACCTTGAAATTTTTACGTGCTTAGAATAATTTATAGATTCATTATTCATTACAGATTTTTTTTTGTTACCTTCTAAGTAGGCATATACTTGTTTCTATATAATTAGGATTTAAATTTTACCATTTTAAAGCTAAATTCCTATTTTTACTACTATTCTTAATTTTTTAATTGTTATTTTAGGTGTATCTAATTATTATTAATTTTTTCTTAGTATTTTACTTTGTTTAGATTGAAATTGTTAAAATTAGTATGTAATTATATTTTTAATGAGCCTAAATGTCGCAGACCGCTGGCCCTTCCACGGGACCGGGTCCGGGGGTCTACAATAATGACCCATCGCCTGATTTTCTTACATGTCCAGAGTGTCCCCCAGATCGTACATTTAAAGGTAAAAGCGGGCTTAATATCCATATTACAAAGTCTCATAAACCATCCCAACTCTCTCCACAAATAAGTCAAACTGTCACTGATCAAGAACCCGATGCAGGCACACAAAGAGGAGATGAACCATTCCATCAAATATTGACAAAATTTAAAAACTTTCATCCCATTGTTAAGAGAATTCCTCGTGGGGCACGAATAAGTGTCGCTAGAAAACTCTCAGATATTATTTCTAATGTAGTGAAAGAAAATTCAGAGTGTGCCTGGGAGTCACTCCTCAGGTTTTCTTATGAAACTCTACATGTTAACGATAGAGTCAGGAAACAAAGCTCCCTTACACAAGGCATTAAAAACAACTGTATAAACCCACCCTTATTCACAGAAACGTTGAAAAAATTTCATGTAATCTCTAGATACAAAAAAGTTGAAAATAAAATTAGCGACGGTGATATAAGGGGAGCCGCACAACTTCTGTTTTCTAGCGATGATATTGCCCCGGATTCACCTGAAACTCTTGCAATACTACAAAGCAAGCATCCTCCAGCCTCAGCAGCGACCTCTCTTCCACAAGCTCCACAACCTGGTGATCCTCAGATCCAGGTATTGGGCAAAGATGTTTTAGCGGCAATAATGTCTTTTAAAAATGGCACAGCTGGTGGCGTAGATGGCCTTAGCCCGCAGCATTTGAAAGATCTACTCTGCGGCACAACAGGTCAGGCAGGGGAGACCCTATTAAGTAACATTACATCCCTAGTAAATTTAATGTTAGCTGGCAAGGTAAACTGGGAAATTTCATCCATACTCTATGGTGCTAATCTGTATGCTTTGAAAAAAAAGGATGGTGGTATTAGGCCAATAGCCGTCGGTACAACCTTTCGGCGTCTGGTCTCTAAATTATGTTGCCGACACATTACTCCAAAGCTCACAGAGTATTTGCAACCCACGCAACTCGGTTTTGGTTCAAAGGGAGGTTGCGAAGCAGCTGTACATGCCTTACGTACTTATATTGAACAAAATGGGGGTGAGGTTGTGCTGAAAGTGGACATACAAAACGCATTTAATGCCGTCGATAGAGGTGCTCTGCTTAAAGAAGTTAAAGAAGTAATACCGGAAATATTTCCATACCTATGGCAATGTTACAGCCAGTCGTCAAAATTGCTATATCAGGATCATCTCCTTTTATCCTCAGTTGGTTGTCAGCAAGGCGATCCTCTAGGACCAGCAATATTCAGTCTATCAATCCATAAGATTATCACATCCATGCATTCAAATTTAAACATGTGGTACCTAGATGACGGTACCTTAGGAGGGGATTCTAAAACTGTACTGAATGATTTAAGAGACCTATCAGAAAAATTTCGTCTGATCGGGCTGGAACTAAATAGCTCCAAGTGCGAGATATTTATCACCGATACTGTCCCTGATACCCAAAAAACCTCAATTTATGATGATTTCAATTCCTTAGCTCCCAATATAAAGATTTTGGATAAATGCTCACTTCGCCTCCTAGGAGCGCCAATCTTGAAAGATTCCATGCCTCAGTTTTTAGACAATGAGAAATCAAAATTCTTTGACACTATTCCACATCTCACAAAAATAAATTCACACATGGCTTTCCAAATAATAAGATATTGTCTGTTCGTTCCCTGCTTCACTTTTGTTTTAAGAAGCAGCCCTATGTTTAAATTAAAAAACTTGCTATCCACAGTAGATTCACTAATTCAAGTAGCTTTAACTCGAGTACTGAACTTTCCCATTACCGATCGTTGTTGGCTTCAGGCTTCCCTTCCCATCAGATTTGGGGGGCTTGGAATAAGAAAAGTGTCCGATGTCGCGCTACCTGCCTTTTTGTCTTCTATTCACAGCACTGAGACCTTGTATAAGAAACTTATTCAGCCTTCTTTGGTTGATATTGAGGTCTCGTGCTGTGATGAAGCCAAACAGGCATGGTCTGTGGCCTGCCCGTGTGAGGACGTCCCCGATAACTTTTCATCGCAGCGGCAGTGGGATGAGCCTTGTTGCAAATTGCAACAAAAAAAACTGCTTGCCTCAAGTAGGAATATCACAGAGCGAGCTCGGCTTCTTGCTGTGGCAGAGCACGAGTCGGGTCTCTGGCTCCACGCCCTCCCATCCGCCAACATCGGGACACTATTAGACGATCGGTCCTTCACCACGGCCGTCGGTCTGCGAATAGGGGCTTCATTAACTGAACCTCATCACTGCCCTTGCGGGGCTAGCGTTTGTCGGGCCGGACTCCATGGACTTTCTTGTCAGCGCAGTGCCGGCCGCTTGTCTCGCCATGCAGCCCTCAATGACGTTATCCGAAGGGCCCTTGTCTCCGTCGGTGCTCCGGCTACTCTTGAACCACCCGGAGTAGTTCGCGATGACGGTAAGAGGCCTGACGGTATGACGTTAATACCGTGGAAGCATGGGAGGCCGCTCGTATGGGACGCAACCTGCGTGGACACGCTGGCGCCCTCTCATGTTTCCATGAGTAGTAGGGCTGCTGGTTCGGCGGCGGCCGCTGCTGAGCTCTCCAAGGGGCGTAAATATGCGGCAATAGGTTCAAGCTACATGTTTACACCTTTTGGGGTTGAGACAATGGGAACATGGGGTCCAGAGGCGCGACAATTTATCAAGGACCTCTCTGTCAAGCTGATAGATACCAGCGGCGACCGGCGGGCTGGCTCTTATCTGGGCCAGCGTATAAGTCTTGCCATACAGAGAGGTAACGCGGCCAGTATTTTGGGTACTCTCCCGCAGGGCAGTGATCTGGAGGCAATCTTTTTTTTGTGATTGTTATGTGTGTACAGGTTTGCGTTTTTTTTTTTAGGGTTATTTAGTTTCTGTTATTACATCTTCTGTTTTATTTATAGTTAGTTTATTTAAGTTTTTGCTATAAGTTGTTTAGTTTAGATATAAAATGTTATTTAAGTTAGAATATAATATAATATATTAAAATGTAACTTTTATAATAATAATATAGCATTATCAAATACGTAAACAGTCAGTTGGCAGCCGAGCGGCCGTAGGTATTGATTTCAAGAACACTACTGTTGTTACCTTTACTGTGTACATACTCTAAAGTAAAAGAACAAATAATAAAAATTTGGGTTCCGTACTCAAAGGATGTCGAATTATTTGACAGGCGCTATCATCTTAGCGTCTCTTTACTGATGCCCCGATGTTGCTATGGCATCTAATTGTTGTTTTATTATGTTTTTAAGGTTCCTTACCCATTTTTGTGGTGGTACAGAACCCTCTGACTGCGAGTCCGACTCTCACTTGGCCAAATTACTATTATTATCAATGACAGTAGACATAATAACACGCATTCTGTGAAAATTTCAACTGTCTACCTATACGGCTGAAGCTGTAGACCCATGTGACAGACAGACAGCGAGCGGAGGCTTAGTATATAGCACAGTGTAAAAACGATGGTAATACCTGGGACCCTTCGAGTACGGAACGCAAAAAAACATTCATATTGTATTCATTTTAATTTTAAAAACCTAACCAAATAACCTTGATAAAGACAAAGATAGACCAATCCCATTTTTCGGTCCAGTATTCTTTGGAGGTTGACAAGATAGAATCGCGATATTATTTGTTTATGAGTAAGTTATTTTAGTCATAACTAAAATTTTTAAAAATAAATTTACTATGTTTGCATTTTGTTGTACTTTTTCTATGAATAATAGATCACGCACGGGGGAGCGTAAAGAAAACTTTAAAAAGCTCATATTTCATTCTGTAACGTAAGTATTATTTCATTTTGTAGTGAACTTTGAAAGGAAATCATGTAATTTATAGCTCCGTTGTTTTAAGTCATAAATTCATAATTTATATAACATTACGATTTCTTGAAAGGGGAAACAAAACAAACTTTCTTTGGAAATTTTGCCTAAGTTTAACGGATTTGGATAGCTTAGCGGTTCAAAACTATAAAAATACAATACACATCAGAATTTTCCGCATTCTGCCATATGATTTCAAGAATTCCGCGAAATAAAAAGTGATGATTTAAGCATACAATATGGAACACACTGACTGTTTGTGATCACGCGGAAAAAGAAAGAATTCGGCTAAGAAGTATTTTTATTTACTTTTGAGTCCATCTTTCTACCTATGTAGGTACCTATATGTCGCAGGGTTATTTATTTAATCATTTATTATCAGGGCTATAAAATTATAATTATAATTTCAGACGATACCACGGCTCGATTTCAGTTAAATTATAATTTTACGGAGCACATTCAGTGAAATCATCAATCAATGAGGTTTTTACTATTTCGCTAAACGAGCAACACTGTTAGATTGTGAACAGTCACTGATTGGTGCGATTTTAATGTCACTATTATTGGAACCATTGATTTTGTAAAAGTCAAGAATTTAAATATATATCAATCGACATCATTTCATTTCAGGTAACCATTTGTTTTCAATATTTATACTGAAAGTCTGCGTAAAAATAAAGCTTACCTATTTTTTATTTTGTTTTATTGTGTGTTTTTAATGCTTATTTTTTTTTCTTATTTACTCATTCTAAAAGAACGTAAGTCGCAACTCAGGATTTCAAACTCGATGTTCATAGCCAAGGGATTATTTAAAAAAAAAACTTGGCATGTTTATATGTTCGCTGTCAATGTCAACAGTCACAATGACATGACATTTGTTTTTTTTAATACGGAATGAACTTGTAAGCAAAGGTAATTGTTTTTAAAATCCAGTGTTTATCAACTTTTAAATTTTTTTTAAAACACTTTATTTGATAATGATTTTATTGTAAAAAAAATATATGATGCTCAGAAAGCCAATATCTCGAAATGGTTTTTAGTTTTGTACCAATTATTTATTTGTAATGTTGTCGATTGAAAAATAGTGATATTATAATTTCACTGCTTTGACAATTTACCTGCGACCAATTTACTTCCGTAGGCTGCGTTCAGTTTGATCGTCGGACGACAACTGCCTACCACTGACAGCAGATCAGGTATGTTATGTATGACTGAAAGCAGCCTTCGAACGCATCAAACTGAAAGCAGCTTATTTACGTCAAGTTTGCAACTTGCGTGCAAAGAAAAAGAATGCCCGCATAAAGTTCATTTGGAGTAACGTATTTATAGTTTTTTGTTTCTTTAATTACGTTTAAACAAATTAAACTCACACTATGCATTGAAAAACGTAGTATGATACACGTGGGTAAGGGCAATTGGTTTGGTCTACGATTGGAGTTTTTAATTTAATTTATTTATATGTCGTTTTATCAAGCGTGTTGTGTAAATAAGCCTCATACTACATACATACTACTACATACTACTACATACTACTACATACTACTACATACTACTACATACTACTACATACTACATATTCATACTTTAGTCAAAGTAACTACCTAAGTTAAAAGTGCTTTGTTTTATGAGAAAGGTTTTATCGGAAACTGATTAATATTTTCCGCTCAGTAAGCGAACAAACTATCAAAATGCGCGTCTAATTGATAACGTACTTGTTTGAACTTGGTTAACAATAAGAAAGCACGTATTGCATTCTGGTATACAAACAGAAGGAACACTACATACTTAGACAGATTGGTGAAATATAACTTTTCTAATGCTGTTCGTGTTAGACTCGTAAGTAAGAAGGTGAAAACTTTGTTTTACTGCCACTTTTCTCGCCAATTGCTTGTTTGGAAACTTTTACGGTAACTTCGTTTCCACTTCAGTGCGGTCTGCGTAGGGTTGCCATGTCCTTCTTTTACAAAATTCTCGCAAGACACCGACACCGCTTTTTAGACCCATGTTATACTGACAAGATATTCTAAAATTAACTAAACCCCTTGCGTTTAGACTCATTTTCAAATGTTCTAGCAATGTGATATATGTTTCGAAAAATATCGAAATAATAAAAATATTGAAAATTTCTCTTTTGCTTTTTTCATAACCACCCTCTTTTTTTTTAAATCCTCCCTTTTTCCTCTTTTTTAAGGTTTCATACCTCATAATGAAAAAATTAAACCCCTAGTACAATCCCTTTGTTGTCAAGACCATTTTTTGCGGGACCCGTTAAAGGTATCAATTGGAAATAATACCTCCTACAGAATTATTCAGCCCAATGGTGCTTTAAGAAAATCAGCTTCATCAATAAATTTCAACTCTAAAAAAGGTAATTTACGTAATCAATTTCATACAAATTGGCTCACCATAAAAACCTACAGGGCACTTCCAGTTGACTTGTAAACTTGAAATTCCATTCACAAGTAGGTCTTATAGCACGAGTAAAGGAAAAACTCGAAAACATACCAATATTTGACAGTTCAAGGAGATATTAGCATCCAATCAAATTTGACCCCTTGGATACATAGAATGGATCGTTAGTGTCAAGTTAAGTTTGTCTTCATAACTGTACAGTAGTGAACTGGGAATAAATTTGTGTTTGAAGCTGATATGTGAATTTTTCAACGATCACTGTCACTCCAAGCGGAAAAACGCGCAGCGCGGGAGAGATGTATTCAGGGCAAAAGAGAAAAAAAATAGCTTCTTTATTCATATTAAAAAAAAATACTATTATATATCTAGCAAAATTTCCTTGAGCCAATATCTAAATATTGTTAAAACCCATCTAATAAAATATATTTAAACGATGTACACGATTCCTATTCGTCAAAAATGGAGAAAAAGTGTTTTTGAAGACCCCATTGCAATAATATCTATCGAGTAAAAGTTTTTCAATCACGTTTCTGTTCGGTAGGAGTCTAGGAAAAGGTTACAAAAATGTTATACTAATTTAGGAAGTAGTTACAGGATTACAAAAAATGACAATATTTTTGCGGTAGCGCCTGAAGCGGTACGCAACCCTCAGGGTATGAGTCCTACTCGCAGTTCACCAGTTTTTTTGTGAACTGTTCTTCTTTTCCATTTTTCCATGTAGCAACCCTAGCTCCGCGTCAATGATTTCAAAAATATAGCTGGTGCAATATTGACTCATTTTCGGACTCTTGCACGTTACGGTACGAAAGTTGATGCGTTAATTTTAGGTCTTGACTACGTTCATCAAGTGTATCTTGAAAAAATCCGAAATTCCAATCATCATCCACTTTTCTCTCTAGATATTACCACGTTATAACATTTTCTAGAGTACATGAGGTATATTCTTACAAGTGCTGACGGTACAAACAGAAATTCAGTAAATAGCTGCCCATTTGCAAGTAAATCAATGAAAATCGGAATTAAAAAAAACTAAATGTAAATATTTTCAAAATTGCTTTCTTGAGGTTTGATATATGGATATTATGTATAATTTGAGGTATATTTAAAAAAAATATTCAACCGTATCGTATCTGGAGGAGCCCAAACTTGGTATATTTTGAAAATGATTTTCATTTTAATTTAAAACAGGTTAGTGAAATGTAATGATGCGATATATTTTTAGAATGGGCCAGAAAACCCTTTCATTTGATACCACACACGATAGGCTGCAGAACAAAAAAAAATCCCATACAAAAAAGATGACGTTATAAGAGTCATACATAACACCTCTCCTTTTTTTTTGTGCTACGGGTCAAATTGATCCATATGGCCTAAAAATTTATCGTTCCGATTTTCATGCCTTTAACACCATTGCAGCCATTTTGGGCGTACCGCTAGCACTGCACATAAAAAATAAAATAAATCTGTAAATAACCTAGTGAACACATGTTTTTTTCTTCGTTCTCCCTAACATTAAGCACCTCATTTAGCGTCAAGTAGAACTGAACTCTGTGATGTTTCATTATTGTTTAAAATAGCGCGCTCTGAGTCGTGGCTGTTTATTTATTTATTTATTTAATTAGATACATTTGCAGAAAATACATAAAACATTGATGGTGGGAGATATTATAGGTACAGTTCTGATGTACATTCCTTATAAATGTATACATCCTTCGCAATTAAAATATTTAAAAACTATATGAAAGAAAACAAAGATAAACTTCTGAAATAATACACTTGCATGACAGTAGAGCTTAAGATACAATATGAACTTATATAATTAACACTATGATGTAACATTAACTGTTGATAATAATCAACTCAAACGCGTTATGCTACCAACAAAATGTATGGAAGACCCTGTCCGGCCAAACTAAATATACGGGATTCTATACAGGGCCCATAGCATATCAGAAATACCATATACCTGGCACGAAATTAGTATGCAGACAGAGTCCTCACCCAGATTAATAAATAATACGTGACACTTACATAAATCCAGTAAATTATTGACTGCGTCACGGTACCTCCAGAAGTCCAAAATCTGGGGTTCTCGCTATCCACTGCTGGGGTCGCTTCGCTGGTCCAGCTGCTGGCCGGTATTGAGGAGGGGAACTACAAGGCAGGGATCAGCAGGAAATCAAGGAAATGTGGCCACGAATGCTGCTTACGTGTCACCAACTGACGCAATCATCAAAGTCTTTTCCTGGAATTAGCCCGGCTTCTACGAGCACAATTCCCCAACACGGTTTCACTAGAAGACCTTATTTTATACACACATGTCCCTGAAGCAGGAATCTCTTAAAACCCTTCAGGCGACCTTTTATTTCACAATCCAACCGTGAGCAAAAATTAACAAGTCATTTCTGTCAAAAATCATAGACAAGAAGAACAAAATTAAAAACAAACAAAATGATTACACCGCCGTTAGCGGTTTCTAAAAATAGATTAGAACACTGTGAACGAAGCGCGTTCAATTTGAGTGTTGCGCGAACAATCCCCCGCTCCGGACTGATGCCCCCATCAGAACGCTAGCTCAATCAATCGGGAGCCGGGAGAGTGTTGCTACAGCTCGTCGCAAAATCGAACCTCCAACCAACACCTCAGCTACACGAGGAGTCCCATCCCCACCGTATATTAACTTGATAATGCGACCCCGGCGCCAATGTAGAGATGCCAAATTTGCATCCTTCAATAAAACTAAGTCTCCTTCTTTCGGAAGTTCGGTCCTGTCTGTCCACTTCACCCGCTGCTGTAACAAATGCAGATATTCCAACGACCAACGATTCCAGAAGTCCTGGCCCATTTGTTGCAACATTTGAAAACGTGACAACCGGGTTGTACGTTCTTCCCTCCAGGGGTATTCCGGCAGGGCAGTAAGAGGCTGCCCAATCAAGAAATGGCCAGGAGTCAAGACCTCGAGGTCGTTCGGATCAGATGACAGGGGACAGAGAGGACGAGAGTTGAGGACGGCCTCAACTTTACAGAACATAGTGACGAGCTCCTCGAAGCTTAAAATGGTTTCCCCGATGACGCGGCGGAGGTGGGTCTTGGCTGACTTCACGGCGGCTTCAAAAATCCCACCCCAGTGGGGACAAATTGGCGGGCTGAACCGCCAAGTTATCCCCCTCTGGGCGCAGATATGACTTAAACTAACACAATTATTTTCTAAAAATTTATACACATCTTTCAAATAGTTTGAGGTACCCTGGTAGTGTGTGCCATTGTCAGAGCGGATCAATGAAGGTAGACCCTACGCGCAACAAAACGGTCTAACGCAGCAACGAAGGCCTCCGTGGACAACGAGGACACTAATTCCAAATGGGCGGCCTTGGTGGACAAGCACACAAATACGCACAGGTAAGCCTTAACGATCCGAGCATTACGAAGAGTGGAGGTCTTGACCGAGAACGGGCCTGCCATGTCCGTGGCGACTCCTTCGAATGGTCTCGACTGGGTGATCCTGTCAGCCGGCAGATCTCCCATCTGAGGCTGCATCAATGAGGCTCGCAGTCTGTAACAAGGAACGCAGGAGAAAACTACATTGCGAATTACCCGGCGAGCAGACAATATCCAAAACTCCCGCTGTAATATTGCTAATAACGCATTGCGTCCCGCATGAGAGTTACGAACATGTCGGTCAGATACCAAAAGCTTTACCAAAGGAACCTCCTTGGGTAACAGCAGAGGATGACGGCTTCCGTATGGCAGGTCAGCTTTCCGAAGTCGACTTCCAACACGCAGAAGTCCCTGTGAATCCAAAAAAGGATTTAATCTAGCGACCGCTCCCTTCAGCTTGGCACGTTCATCGCGAAGAATCTGCAATTCAGACTTGAAACGGTCCGCCTGCACTACCTTGACCCAGTGAAGCAGTGCATCTCGACGCTCCTCGGCACTCACCACTGGCGACAACTGTTTATTTTGGGGGTTACGACAATTATTTATAAAACGCTTAATCCAACTAGTAACCGCCAATAACTTGTCCAAACTACTATATCTCCCAGTCAGCCAATCAGGATCTAAATCGGTCTCTGCAACTAAAGCATGCACACGCAGCCCTGGCAAAATCTGGGTCGTCCTATCTACTTGCTGAACAGGCCAAGAAGACTCAGGTCCCCTGAGCCACTCCGGACCCCACCATAAAGCATGTGACACCAACTCCGGCGCTGTGCAGCCCCTCGATGCGCAGTCTGCAGGATTACATTCACCTGGGACATGCCTCCAATTAATATGAATACCCATGTTCTAAATTTGCGAAACCCGGTTTCCTACAAAAATCTCTAAGGTATGCGGAGCCGCGCGCAACCATGCTAGCGCGACCTGACTATCCGACCATGCATACACATCCTGAAAATCAACAGTGGCAGCTAACTCCCGAGATATATGATTTAGTAATCTAGCTAAAAGATGAGCTCCACTTAATTCTAACTTAGGAATAGTAAGAAGAGTACGTATGGGAGCAACCTTGCTTTTCGCTAGAAGTAACACAACATTGACGTGACCCTGACTATCAACGGTTCGTAAATATACGGCCGCAGCGTATCCACGTTCGGAGGCGTCACAAAAGCCATGCAAAGAAGCGTGATACTTTCCTGGTGGCAAGATCCAGCGAGGTAAGGCAACTCGATTGACTTCCTCCAACGATGACATCAACTCCAGCCAGTCGTCCAACGGAGACCCGGTGAAATGCTCGTCCCACGACACGCCCAGGATCCACAGCCGTTGCAGCAGACACTTCGCTGAGAAGATCACCGGACTGATCCAGCCGTTCGGATCAAACATGCGAGCGATGGTGGACAGCACGGTCCTCTTCGACCATACTCTCTCTGGTTTCAGTTCCACCTGAAACGTGAAAATATAATTTACCGGTTGATACTTCATTCCCAAAACCGCTATCATATTAGGATCATCCACCTCAGCAAACAGGTTAGGGTTCTGTTGGTGATCCTCTGGAATACCTTCTAACAGACGGGGCTCATTCGATAACCATTTTCTTAACTCGTAGCCTCCCGCTGCTAGTATAGCAATTAAGTCATCCCTGAGTATAAGAGCTTCCTCAACTGTTTGGGCCCCAGTACACACGTCGTCCACGTAGAGGTCACGTGTCAGTACGGCTGCCGCACGCGGGTAGCGGGCCCTCTCCCGCTCCGCCAGTTCTAATAAGCATCTTATAGCTATATATGGACTTGATTTCAAACCATATGTGTTGGTGTTGAGCTCGTAGACTGTCACTGGGTCCTCTGGGTGCTCCCGCCAGAGAATCAACTGGAAACGCCTGTCGTCAGGATGAATGACAGTCTGCCGGAACATCATCTTAATGTCGGCTCCAAACACCACCTGATGTCTTCTGAAATTTAAAATTATATCTATGACATCCCGATGAAGCTTTGGCCCAGAGTGTAGACACGAATTCAACGAGACTCCTGTTGAGGTAGGCGCCGACCCGTCAAACACGGTGCGCAGCTTTCCTGAAGAAGCCTTCAATACTGCATGGTGAGGTAGGAAGTAATGCTCAGTAGAGCTCCAATCTACTCGAGCCGGTGACATATGACCTAGTGCTTCGTACTCACGCATGAAGTCAATATATTTCTCACGTAGCACTGGGTCACGCTGCATGCGCCGTTCCATAGCCAGCAGTTGCTTCTCTGCCAGTGCTCTGGATTGTCCAAGAATAGGAGGGGATGCTGTAAAAGGCAACCGCGTTACAAATCTCCCTGAAGCTAGCCTCGTAGTGTTGGCTTGAAAGAAGGCCTCACATTCTGCATGTTCCGGGTCCACCCTCGGAACCATGGGAGGCTCTTCTACTTCCCAGAACCGATGCATCGTCTTAGCAAGGGATGCTGTATTGACGACCCTCGACTCATCCGGAGTGTAGTCATCGAAGACTGGTCCCAACACAGCATGTCCAAAAATGGTGGACACCGCCAACAGTGATGAGGTGCCTAGTGCCTTCTGGGCACCCAAAAGAATCCATCCCAATACATCCGAGCCCAGGAGGACGTCCACTGGGCTGGGAACATAAAACCTGGGATCAGCTAAATTTAAATTAGACGTACACGATAGTATAGATGGGGAGATATCTGAGGAGGGCTGCCAGCCTACTATATCATCCATAACCATAGCTGCAGCTGCAATCCTCAAAGTGGAGGAACGTACCGAAGAAAACCTTATATGAGTTCGGCCTACCAAACGTTTAACTTCTAAACCCCCAATACCAAGAAGGAGCACCGAAGAAGGCTCCAAGTTCAAACCCAACATATCAACTATCCGTGTAGTCACCATACACCCTTGTGCCCCTGAGTCCAGTAGAGCCCTTACCCTAACCGAATCTCCACGGGGACCCCATATGCAAACTGTTGCAGTGGGCAGCAGAACCGTCCTCGGCTCTGCGCTAGTAGAGTGGCAGGCTAGCTATTGGCTGTTCGGCCTCGCCAACCCAGGGTGAACCCACTGCCCTACATATGGTGAGCGAGTACTCATCGCCATCCTAGGGGGGGCGTAGCCTGCCGCTCTCCCATACCTAAAATAAGGTGGGTGATACTCTACCCGCGGGTACTCATGATACGGCGGCGAGTAACTCTGCGGCTCCTCCCGACTATACTCCCTTCCAGTGGGCGCCGGCACTGGCGCGGGAAATTGAGGTCCACTAACCGGTGAAGTGAAGCCCCCGCCCGTAGGGCCTTCTTCCCTCGAAGAGTCCCGAGGCGGGCCCGCAGTTGCAGAAACATGGGGACCACTTCCATAATCTTGAATGGGCCCCTCACCCGTGGAGTACCCCCAACCCCGGGGCCTCCTAGCCGGGCCCGCAGTATAGCCCTGTACCGCAGGTGCATGCTCCTCAAAATTATTAGGGTGTGCATGGCTCACCCGAGAACTCTCTCTCCACTCCGACGGGTGCGCGCCTCGTCCTGGACGAGGGCCCCTCGACGGACATGGCTGCTGTGCGGACGGTGAGGCTGCTCCCCCGCCCGTAGCGCGACGCTGGTGCTGCGACGTGGAGACTGCTCCCCCTCTCGCAGCAGGTCCGCGCTGCGGTGCCGGAGCCGGCGCACCAGACCTGTTAGCACACAGCAGTAAATGGTGAGCTCTTCCACATGCAGAACAAGTACCTTGCTTGGAACAATCGCGCGCGAAATGATCTTCCATGCAATGGAAACATAAGCGCTTGGCTTTTACCAAGCACCGCCTTTCGCTGACCGGCAGCTCAGCAAACTCAGGGCACCTCCGCAAAGCATGTCCCAAACGCCCACACTGAGGACATGTCGGTTCCCCCACGGCAGCAGTCAGCGCAGCCAAGCGAGCTGCCACACGTCCCCGGGACGGCGGCACTCCCTGGGCGTCACTGCGTCGCGATGCGCCAGCGGATCTTCCCAAACTCCCGCTAGGTGGCGCCACTTCCAACGGAGACGACTCCACAGCCCTAGCTTCAAACTTCAAAAATCTCATTAATTCCGTAAAGCTAGGCAAGGCACTGCCGTCCCGTTCTGCCATCTCGCGTTCAAACAAAGAGCGAGAGTCAGCCGGCAACTTGCTCAAAATTATGTGTACCAACAGATACGACCATTCATCCACTGGTAATCCCAACATTTTTAATGCGTTACACGCCACTGTAACGGGTGTGAGTAACTATGCGATCTAGACGTAACCCGAGGCAGACCTAACAGCTGACTCGCATGCGCGTCTGCTAACAACCGGACGTTCTGATATCTGTTGTTCAATAACTCCCATGCGATGACGTAGTTATGCTCCTCAACCATCAGATGTTGTACCAATGATCTAGCCTCCCCTTGTAGACTGGACATCAAATACGCCATTTTCTGTGCGTTGGACAGATCCTGTCTACCGTCTACCAAAGAAATAAACATATTCTTAAAGGCGACCCATTGCTCCATACGTCCGTCAAAGTGACCAAGCTCTAAGGTAGGCAGTCTGCTATGCAACCCTACCCCTTGACTACTGGTGCCCAATTTGACATCCGGACCCCCAGACTGCAATCTCTTAATCGTACATGCCACCTGCGTAGTCTCATTAGAAATGTCCATTATCTGCTCCATATCACTGTTAATGCTAGCCATTACCTCCGGTGGCAGCTCCTGGTCCAACAGCTCCATGAGCGCCTGCTCAGCTTTCTCGAGGCGACGCTCCATCTGTGAGTACCGCTCCAGGACTGCATCGCCCCGATCAGCTCGAGCCAACAAGCCTTGAACGCTGACAAACCAACGCAGCTGGCTGGCCAAGATGTTCCTCGGAGAAGTCTTCGAAATTGTAGACCGGGAATTGAGAGATACAAACAATTAAAGACGGAACTGACAATGTTACAAACCACAAAGCGCCCCAATGTATACACTCAAACAAGTTGTCACAGTAACTCGGTAAATACAAAATGTTATTAATATAAATAAACTAACTGCCTTGTAACAGTGCTCTCAAACAAGCCTACAATAGGTCGTTATATTATATTATAACCAAATATCTTATATAAACATAAACAACCGAGTTATAAAGTTACACCAACAAGGTCTAACAATTACAATTTAAATCTGTGTACAACAACCTAAACAGCGCTAATAAAGTTATATGTTTATCCACAATACATAATACAATAATATTCTATACCTAATATCCTTCCAGTTTACATAAACCTATTCATATACACATTCCGAGTACTGTAGTATGAGAAATAACAAAATATTCTATTTGAACTCGCTTTAGGTTGCAAGGTTACAAACTACCTACCTATATAAACAGAATATATCTTGGTCCGGGGTTGTTTAATATCCGATACTAAACAACTTAACCGCGCTCTGATACCAGAAAATGTTGATAATAATCAACTCAAACGCGTTATGCTACCAACAAAATGTATGGAAGACCCTGTCCGGCCAAACTAAATATAGGGGATTCTATACAGGGCCCATAGCATATCAGAAACACCATATACCTGGCACGAAATTAGTATGCAGACAGAGTCCTCACCCAGATTAATAAATAATACGTGACACTTACATAAATCCAGTAAATTATTGACTGCGTCACGGTACCTCCAGAAGTCCAAAATCTGGGGTTCTCGCTATCCACTGCTGGGGTCGCTTCGCTGGTCCAGCTGCTGGCCGGTATTGAGGAGGGGAACTACAAGGCAGGGATCAGCAGGAAATCAAGGAAATGTGGCCACGAATGCTGCTTACGTGTCACCAACTGACGCAATCATCAAAGTCTTTTCCTGGAATTAGCCCGGCTTCTACGAGCACAATTCCCCAACACGGTTTCACTAGAAGACCTTATTTTATACACACATGTCCCTGAAGCAGGAATCTCTTAAAACCCTTCAGGCGACCTTTTATTTCACAATCCAACCGGGAGCAAAAATTAACAAGTCATTTCTGTCAAAAATCATAGACAAGAAGAGCAAAATTAAAAACAAACAAAATGATTACACCGCCGTTAGCGGTTTCTAAAAATAGATTAGAACACTGTGAACGAAGCGCGTTCAATTTGAGTGTTGCGCGAACATTAACAATTTTTTGTTTGTAGCAGTTGAGTGAGTCGGAGAAGATATCGATGTCAGGATCTTTAGTACAAATGGTTGTGTAGCTTTGGCAAATTCTGTTGATGGGGGAATGTGTACCGGTGTTGGATCTGGCTTGGGGTCCTTTTAAAATTTTTGTAATTGGTTGTCGTGGAAAGTTATAGGGAGCTGTTAAAGAAATTTTCCCTAAAATATCGCTGCAAATGGTTTTACCATTGATGGTTTTATGCAGGAAAATGAGGTCATGCATAGTGCGGCGGTTTCTTAGTGAAGTCATTTTAAAAAATTTTAGGCGTTGGTCATATGGACATCTGTGGGAGACACCTGAGGACTCGAAAGCAAGATGTCTTGTGAAAGCGCTCTGTAGGCATTCAAGGCGTTGTGAATGAACGGCGTAAGATGGGTTCCAGGCAGAAGAGGCGTATTCCAGCGAGCTGCGCACCAAAGTATTGTATAACAACATTTTTGTACGGGGGTTGAAGCCTTTCGTATTGCGTTTAATGAACCCTGACATTTGAGCAGACTTTTTTGCAATTGCATTGAAGTGGGGGATAAATGTGAGCTTAGAGTCCAGAGTGACTCCCAGGTCTTTAATCTCACTGATCTCTGTCAGTTCTTCGCCATTCAGGTGGTAGGTTGAGATAAGAGGCAATCTTTTTTTGGTAAATTTAATATAGAAGCATTTCATAACATTTAATTTCATTTTATTATCAGAACACCAGTGCTGTAATCTATTTAAATCATCTTGTAACAAAGTGGAATCAATGGGGCAATCAACGGGCATGAAAATTTTAAGATCATCTGCGAATAATAAAAATTGACAATTATGAATTTGTGAAGCGATATCGTTAATAAATAGAGAAAATAGAATTGGACCTAGGTGAGAACCTTGAGGTACCCCGGAGTTCGCATAATATAAGCTTGATTGAAAACCATTAACGGCTACGACTTGTGAGCGTTTTTCAAGGTAAGATATAAACCAATGGAGCAGGGATCCATGTATTCCACTTGCTTCGAGTTTGGCGATGAGTAGAGGGTGACAGACTTTGTCGAAGGCACTGCTGAAGTCTATGTAAACTGCATCAACCTGGAGGCCAGCATCGATTTGTTGTGAGACGTTGGATACAAAAGAGACCAAGTTTGTTTCAGCAGAACGACCCTTTTTGAAACCGTGCTGAAAGTTGCTAATGATGGGGTCTAAGTGATGGGTGACGATGGGACAAACCACGGACTCAAACAGTTTCAAGAAGCAAGACAGAATTGAGATGGGTCTATAATTTTTTACATTACTATTATCGCCATTTTTAAGTATGGGTATTACCCTTGACACATCGTGCGCTCTAAAGAATCACGTTTCGATGCCGAATTATTATGTTCGATGGATAAATACACCAAGTTACAATTTTTGTTTGGCAAAATTAAACCAATCACACCATTCTGTATACTCTTAACTTACGGGTGACTGAATTTCAGTTTCCAAAATCATCTGGGAAACCGTCAATGGGAAATACGCGAAGAGCAGTTTTACGTGATTTTTAGTGACTTCAGATTTTTTTCTAGCTTTCTATGAATTCTATGCAAAAATCAAATTAATGAGGTTATAATACAACTCTTCGACAACTTGTGTGATTATTTATTTCTCATTAAACAAATATTTTCTGTCATGAATCAGCAATACGGTGGGGCACGTTTAGGTGGCATGGACCCTTAAATCTGGCAAAACAGTGCCAAAGGACAATTTAATTTTAGGCAATGATGTACATTTATATTTAAGAAGTAATTTTTTTAGTTTAATTCGTAAGATTGTCTTTTAATTTTTACACATAACTATGTTAGGTATACCTTATCTTACCAATAAATGTGTTTTCTTATTTTTCAATTGAATTATAAAATGTTAATTACTATACTTATATTAATAAGTTGTTGATGAACTTCCGCAAAGTAACGCTATTTTTACTGACGAATTTTTAATAATGCCAATAAACGTTTTTTTCCTAGAAATGTGTAGGGATTCCTACTTATCGGTCAAGAACAAATTAGAATAATTGCAACACAGCCAGACGATTTTAGAGACCATTGAAACTGGAACATTTGTTGACCAGAGGTCAAGCTCATGGCCACCAGAAATTATAACCGATCCCACCGATGTTGCTTGCTGACTGACAGCCATCGGACTATAGCATAAATTATAAATAATTTAATACATTCAGCATTTTTGTTACAATTTTTATTTTTTACGCGACCTCATATATGGTTTCCAATTAGTAGAGGGTTAGACTTTTGCCTCTTCCATGGTAGTACGTAAGGTTCCAAACACGTTGGGTTATTCTCAGTCTGTCGAATTAGCCTTCTCGACCGTAAAAACTCGTTTTATCTGTCGAACTCCATAGGTTTCTAGCTCGAGTTTTAGAGATCTCGCTGCGACTGTTTTTCCAGAATCGCCCCAGGACGTTACTTTCACTCGATTGATTCAATAAATCCTCCGAGATTTATGCTTCATTAAGTTTTTCGTATGCTTAAGCAATTAGGCCCTGAAAGAAAGAAGTCAACAAGATAATTCGATTGTTTTATCCAATGATACTATGTCAGCAAGTCACCAAATCACACTTATTGGTTTTAACCTTAAAATACGATCATAGGATTTTGTGGTTATTTATTGACGCGACGTAAACGCGGGGGTTCGACGTGACGGTGAAAATACAAGAACAAAAAAAGAAGTAGTAAAAAATTCTTGTCTCTACTTTTTGTAATGTCTATAATTCTTTTGTTATTTTATTTATATAAAATGTGTTACTTTTATATTGCACTGAAGCCAAAACTACCATTTTATATACATATTTTTGTTTTTGTCGTTCTGTCTGTCTGTTTGACTGAACGAATCGACGGATTTGATTTTTACTGATATTGAAACGGCCACTCACTATTTTACAACGTTTTGACAACGGGGAACCGCCTCGTATCCATGTTTGCCTTCGAAGAAACTGTACAAATACAGTGAAACTAGTCAGGCGAAATTAAAATTATCATTATTACAATGACTATTTCAATCGTGAGTAGCCGTTTTAATATTATAAACCACGAATCTTTTATTAGTAGGATTTAGTTTTCTTTATTATCATCGGTGACCCTGGTCAACATAATAGACTTTATGATGTGTTGATTAAATAACGCCCAAGGTGAAAACGGCGCAAAGATTGAATAAACGCGGGCGAAGCCGCGGACAGAAGGCTAGTCTAATAATAAATTACATAGTGAATGAAAATCTGAATCTGAAACCTGTAAGTTTTTTTCTACTTATATATATTAATTTTTAATATCTCAGATGGATCAGAACCATGATCTGGACCGCTTGTCAATTAAATTTCAAGACGTCTAAACTTTAGCTATAAAAACTTGCCAAGTTCTACATATTCAGTAGAGAGGACCCTAAGAAACTTTCTTTTAAGGCGAGGTTATCCAGAAAAATCTGTCCTACTCCAACGCTTTCATTTTTCACATGTTTATCCTGCTCAGGGGAAGCGGGCCGCTCAGAAAACTTGCGGTTTTAAGGTGTTTTTATTTATTATTTTTGAATTAGAGGGATGGCCGTTTATTAGATATTTATTAGAATGATGGCCGTTTTATATCACATTTTTCACGATGTTTATTTTAAATAAGTTTTATCGTCCAAAACTTAATATAGCTCAAATGAAATGATATTTAGATCATAGTTTAAACCTATCTTTAATCGGATCAAGGAAAGTGAAAGTAATCGTGTATCGAACAGCCGAAATAGTAAGATCAAAGAGTGAAATATGACATACATTTTTCGCATATTTAACCGTCGCTTTTTATTGGTTTACAATTAATTTGAAAAGAGACAAAGTGGGGATAACCCCCCCTTGAAACAAGAAAAGAATGTTGTACATTATTATAGTTATAATTGTAGGAACCTCCACAAACCTCGGCCAGCACCCAATTTGATGTCTATTCTGTTTTGACGAAGCCGACAATCCTACACTGCCTTTGTACTGAACTGGGACCCTTTTTCACTTTAATATTTTTGGTGGGTCATATTCACATAATACAATTGGCTAAGTTGTTACACAAGATAGCTTAGGTAACACTAAAAGACGTCTTAAATTTATATTTTTGAAAGACTGTCGATTAATTCATGTCATTCAATAGGAGTAAACCCATTTCTTCAAATGTATTGTATATGCTATTTTAACCATATTGGAAGAAATAGACCAAGAGCTCAAAGAGGAAATTGTACCTCATCTTAGATTTAATAAAGTTTATGTTTTTTTTTTTACTTTTACCCATATTTTACTATTAATAATGATAATTATTGCTATGCTTAAGCTTTTTATTGAGTAATATTTAAAATGGATATACTCGTAGATATAGTAAAAAATGAACACATTTTTTAGATATATTTCAACAATTGAATAAATGACGTTGGATAAAAAATTATATACCTATACATATATAAGGTAACTTTCGTTTGTAAAGCCAAATTTATACCGAAAACTCGCTAAGTGGTCAGGACCCAGGTTTAGTGACCCTGTTTACAAAATACAAAAAATATTCTTCGTGCCTCTATAATATTCGTACTAGTTCAAGAACAACCTCAACTCAATTATTGCAGGTAGTTTTAATTTTAATTTACGTTTTTCACCGAAAGGGACATTCAATCTTGGTTCTGACCACTTAACGAGTCTCCAGTATGAATTTGGCTACATAAAAGAAAGTCCCCTTATATAAGACAAAAAAATATGACATTCGACAACATTTCATTTTAGTTAACCATTTTTTTTTAATATTCATATTGAAAGTCTGCATAAAAAAGAAGCTTATGTATTTTTTTATTTTGTTTTATTTTATGTTTTTCCTGCATAATTTAATGTTTTCTTATTCACTCATTCTAAAAGGACAAAAGTCGCATCTGAGGACGTCAAAAGTCGATGTTCATTGCCAATGGATTATTAAAATAAAAAGCTTGGCATGTTTATTTCTGCTGTCACATGGCATGACAGTTGATTTTTTTTAAACAAACTGAACTTAAAAGCAAAGGAAATTGTTTTTAAAATCCTGTGTTTACCATATTTTTAGTTTTTTGAAAATATCTTTTTACTTAATCACGATTTAATTCTGAAAAAAATATGATGCTCAGAAAGCCCATATCTCGAAATGGTTTTCAGTTTTTCACCAATTATTAATTGTTGTCGATTACCTTGATTACGATAATAATATGTATGTATGACCGTTTAATGAAAAAAAGAAACCGGCCAAGAGCGAGTAGGATAAATAAGTTAATAGACTAAAATATTTCTAAGAAAAATTACAAACTTCTGAAATGTATGAAAATGTTTGAAACAAAACTGCAGAATGAAGTTGTTCGACTCTTACTCGGTAAGTTGTAAAGCCTACTCAGCTTTGATAGCTTTCCTTTTAATTTGGTTATATATGTTACCACCGCGAATTTTTTTCACATATCTAAAAACAACCGTCTATCTGACACACTGACGGGGGTAGACACTTGACTCTGACAAAAATTTGCACTTTAAAACTTTTTCGCAAATGGATCCCTTAATCGAAAAATAGTTTTCAATTTTTTTAAAAGACCAATGAGAAGGAGAAGAAGACGCGTAAAAAAAATTCATCCTCTCTTTACGTGGGGGGTATACCGAAAAAAAAAGTTTTTATTTTATTAAATTATAGCTTTGCCAAATTACAGCTTTGTAGTACCAGGAGTCCCTGAACTAAGCTAAGCTAAGCTGACAGACCGACGGACGTACATGACGAAACTATAAGGGTTCCTTGTTGCCTACGGAACCCTAAAACTAAAAGAGGGAAAATGAGAATTGTTGCATATTTTTTACACATGGTTAGGCGGTATTATGTATGTTCATTGTATACAATAAATGCGAGGATTATTAAAGAAATTGATCTTGCAGTTATAGTGAGTTGTCAAGAATTCTTATTTTATAGTATTGGTCAAAATATTGAAGAATCACCTTTTGGGTTTACTTGTTTTTTTTTACTTAGTACTGGATCCCATGCGTTCAAGTATAAATTGTATTTCAACTCCATTCTTAGGTAAAATTTTGGTCCTGGGCTCCCTTCCCATAATGATTTCACAAGAAACGCTGTTATCTATACAAACAGCTTGCTCATCAAGGTAAAAGCGTTGCCCTCCCGAATGACTGTCGGACTGGCCGCGGCCCTACAATCGGTACTTGTGATTATTTTATGATTTCTCATAGTCATGGTGCATAGAAGTACCTTCATGAAATAATAATGACATGAAATAATTCACTTGGAACTCAGAAAACTACTACTAAAACCACTACTCGACCGGACCGCCCTAGAAGGACGTATGCCGACCAAATAGGCGACATAATGAAGAAGGGCAAAATAAAAGTACCCGGAATAGAAGAGCTTGTATGACTAGACTGATGGATGTAGAAGAAACGAAATAGGTGTGCCAGGATCGCAGCACATAGAAATCTCTCTGCCTACCCCCCTGGGAGACGGGAGTGAGTATATGTATGTATTTATACATATACTACGTAATACACTTTTGGCAAGTAACAATATGCAGGTGGTACTTAGAGCTGCTGCTGGGCTCGACTGTTTAGGTGCCACCACCTTACTCGCAAATCTTCCGAAGTTATTCGGGGGAGAGTAAGAGGACAGCTCGCAGACAGGCACAACCAGGTGGCCCACCATTGCCTAGGACCGATTGATGGCGGTATATCCATCCCAAATTGCCGGGCCTTATAAAAAAACAGACTGGTGAAGGGCAGCGACGTCACTGGCGCGAGGGTTTCAGCACTGCGCTCACCAACCCACCTGCCCAGCGTGTCTGCATGAGTATAGGCATTTCGTCCAGGAGGACCGTTAAGAGTGGCGAAATCTTGGAAAGGCTTATGTCCAGCATTGGACGAAACAGGCTTATGTGTGGACGTAATAATCGTCGGTCAAAAGCGAGTATACCAAGTATGTGACCTGCATTTCACATTTCACGCTTGCGAACACCTCTAACACCCCCTTGGGGAACCAAGTCATCATGATATGTTTTTAATACGAAATTTAATTACTTTATTTTACTCCAAAAGGGATCCTCCCGCGTACACCAACACATAGACACCTACACCCAGGGTGTTATAGAAAGTAAATAATTTGGCCAAGTGCGAGTTGGACTCGCACACAAAGGGTGCTGCACCACCCCACAATACGAGTGCGAAACCCTAAAAACATTTATAGTGAATAACAACAATACACATGTAAATGCAAATTTGGCACCATCTGTGTACGGAACCCTACTTTTTAGTATTTTTTGGTTTATTTTAGAGGATGTCCTACAATCTGACAAAATTTAAAACTTGTATGTTTTACCGTCTTTAATAAGAGCCAATAACGTTTAAATAGTGCAACTTTTTCCAGGTTTCTTGTATGAGGATCCTCCTTAAATTTCATTGTTTTTCATAATATTTTATTATGAAGCTGCGCTTGCGTAAAGTCGGCATTTTCCGCACTTTTGCTATAAAATATTATACGAAACTCGTGCGAGAAACTTTTTCTCGACTCGTGTGATTGCAGCACTCACCTTCGGCTCGTGCCGCAAACTCACACTCGTCAGAAAACGTTTCATCGCTCTCGTATCGTAATGTACTAATGTTTTTATACAACTTAGGCACAAAAGTAGGAGTTCATAAAGTTTTATTTTCCATACGCCCCACTATCAGTTGCTCTTCCATTGTTTTATCTAATTGCAACACTATTCCGTTATTCAAGACCATAAAACATCATTTGATTAGTTACGAAGAATAAGGTTAAAGGGAACCTCGAAAACTCCTCTCAATTTAGAAGAACATGCTTTCAATAGCACAAAGTGGAAACACGACACCTTTCAATGCCATAAAGTGACGTATCAGACATATGACTGCCAGTCCATCACCTGTTAGGGGTTGCCAGCTACCGCCACGTCATTCCAATAGAGATAGCGAATCTACAAAGTAGCAGAGTTACAAAGCCAAAGAAAGACGGTGATACCAAAGTTACATACAAATCCAGATACAGGTTTCAGTATGCATTTAGAAGAAAAGACATCCATAATTTTTACAGAATAGCTTTTGCTCGAGACTTTCTTCCGTGTGGATTTAAGACATAAACTTTCGTTAATTGTATACGCAGAGGGTTTATCCACGACTTTTTTTTCACGAACTCTACATTGTATTAATTTTAAAATTGACCCCATCTTGATTATCGAAAAATAATTTCTTAGTGCACCCTCTGAGGGACATACATATAATCATAATTTGATGTGTTTATCGTCGGCAGTTTAGGCTATGCGTTGTCTGTTAGTCAGTCAGTCAGCCAGTTATGGAACTGTTTAACAGTGGCGGTCCGAGGGGGGGGGGGGGGGGGGTCACAGGGGTCACGACCCCCAAAATCATTCTCCTCAAGTCAAAAAATCCCCTAAAACGTCAAGTTCACAAACATTTCAATAAAATTATTATCTTTCTATTAATATCCAAGTTAAAAATATTACAAACATAGCGTTTGTTTTGTGATTGTGATTTTTCATTTTAATAAAACTATTATTTATTTGCTTGACCTGATTTACTGTTAAAGGTTGGGCTCTTGAACTGTTCTTGAACCAACATGACCCCCCCAAAATCATGAGCTGCGACCGCGCCTGCTGTTTTATATGTTGTCGATAATTTTAATCTAAAAATCACACTGGTTTTATGTTAGTGGGAGAGGAAATTGAAGACTAATGTAATTGAAGAAATCCATTATTATTATTACTATATTCATAAATTAGGGGTCTTGACATGGGTTCTGAGGCCATCCCTGTCGCACGCTTTTAAAATTGTATGCGCCAGTGTCTAGACCTGAAGAATTTGTTAATTTATGAACGGCTACCCAACGTCGCCACTCACCATCGGCTCGCCACAAGCCGCCCTGCGGTGACTGGTTGCACTGTACGTACCAGAGGGCGAAGAAGGGATCGTCACACCCCGGCGCCATCTTGACGCACCGGTGGGCGGTCGGGGTCATCACATCCCTACGCCATTTTTTTTTTCTCATCCCAAGTTAGCAGAGGGAATTTAGTCCATACAACTTTGATCATCAATTGATGATCGAAGCCATACAACTATGATTCTAGTAGGGAATGGTAAGAAAAATATCAAACTTGTGACAATCCATTGTATACCTAGTGGTGGACTAGTGGATTTAGGCGCCATCACACTAATATTATAAATGCGAAAGTTTTTGTGTGTGTGTGTGTGTGTATGTTTGTTACTCTTTCACGCTGAAACGGCTGAACGGATTTGGATGACATTTAGAACAGATATAGCTTATACCCCAACTTAACACAAAGGCTACTTTTTATCCCGGAATAAGCATGTCGTTAAACCGAATAACACGCGGGCGGAGCCGCGGGCAAAAGCTAGTAATTTATACATAAACGTTATTTTTTAATATTTAGTGTTCTTGTTGGTTAAAAGTATTATTGCATTTGAAAGTGTCTGACGGCAGGCAACGAAAATTACGAGCAAAATCAAAACAAGCCTATTACGACCGATGATGTTGAAAAATTAATATGGATTGAAAAATGGGTAATTAACTACCTATTGCATGAAAATAGATAAAGTAAAATATTAAAACACTCGTGTGATACATTTAAAAAACGTGTTTGAATAAATCAGTTTGATAAACTATTCTGAAAAGTGTATTAATTAAAGTGTACGCTTTTGAATGGTTGTGTTAAATAAGTTTGTAAAGCAGAGCCATAGGAAAACGGCGGCCTGTCTACTGTATAGCTAGACCACCCTCTATGTACAACATGCTAACTCTATAGTCGTTCCATTAGCGGCTGTTCACAGGTGACTGACGTTCGACGAACGGTCGTATTCTTTTGGCTTCGGGAAAAAGGCGCATTTATTATTTTATTACGAAAACCATGTTGGAGATCCTTTGTCAGTCCTTTGCATGACAAATCCGATTGCATCGGACTTTAATCTCAGTAGGAACTAAAAGAATGGATAGGTAATGAAATAAAGGTGAAAATTTTGATACTGGCTTTTTGTGTCAGCTGCGAATATGTTCCGTCGAGAAGAGTTGCGCACACTCACTTTTCTTCCTCATAATGATTGTAATGAGAGCAAAATCTTTCCCAAATGGTATATTGAGGTCAGGGAATAGTCCAATGAACAAGGCTTTTTTGTATGGAGACCTTGGTAAAAATGTCTAGTTTTTAGGAAATTTTTCTATAAATTTAACGAATATTGTTTTTATTTATTTATTTGATTAAGGAAAATATACAACATTAACTAGCAGATAAAAAAATTATCACAAACTTAATACACATGCCACTGAAGTTTTCACTGATAAAAATTATGTAGAAGTAAATTATGAAAAACCGGTCAAGTTTGAGTAGAACTCGTGCCCTGAGGTTTCCGTACTTCGTACGCCTTTTCATTTTAGAACACGGCCCTGAACACGAAAAGTAGGCGATTTCACGTAAATTACGTTACGTTAATTCACAATATGCTTTAAAAGCCTTATTAACATTAAGTACCTGGCGTAATGTGACAACGTTAATCTTCTATGCAAATGTGATGAAACCGAGAAAGTGATAAATTGTATCAGATCTCAATGTATTAGGAAATTTCAAATAAAAAATACCCATTTCTTTTCTTTAACGCCGCAAAAGAGGTTGAGTGACTTGATTTGATTAAGCCCTCGCCTTTTACCAAACGATTGTGGAAAATAAACACACAAAAGATTAATTCTTTTTTTTTTGTTGAAACATAATGAAATTCTTACGAGTATCTTGTTTTAGTTTTGCGTTAGTTTGTACCAGTTTATCTTTTGATTTTCTCAGTAGATACTATATTTTTCTTGTGAAATGTACATAAAAAATAACACTGTCAAAACCTATTTTTTCCAAAGTAATATAGATTCTGTGGTTAACACTAAAGAACTATTTTGGAATGAAGAAAATAAGAAAATAAAGTTTTGACAGCACTAAAACTAAAATTAAAGCCTTTGGAATCGGCTTTAATATATTATAATTTAAGTATAGTTTATTTGAAGTTAATAAATATAAAGTGAGAAAATATACGTCCTACTTGAACGCCTAACCAACATTTCTTTTTTAGGGTTCCGTACCCGAGGGTGCCCAACGAAATCCCTTACATAAAATCTCGAAATGGAAGCAATTTTTTTTGTTTTAAATTTTTTTTATGATATATCGTACAAATTTCAAATTTGGTCATTTTGTTGTACATATTCCAAAGTAAATCAAAAAATATAAAAATTTGGGTTCCTTGCTCAGCAAGAGCCGAATCGTTTGTCAGGCGGATACCATTTTAGCGGCTTGTTTTGTATCGCCTTGATGTTGCTACGATCTATGTTTTTGTAAACCCACCAAAAACTTTAACAAAAAGGGTCCCAGTTCAGTACAAATCCAGTGCAGGATTGTTGGTTTTGTCAAATACAGAATTGAGATCAAATTGGGTGCCGAGGTTATGGTGAGGTTTGGGTGAGTTGCAATAATAAACAACAAATGAATATGTAAGACTTGGTCAGTTATCACAGCTAAAGGTTAAACGTTTTTAAGTTACGTCATACATTCAAATAATTTACTTACCGTACCTACTTAAAGCGCAATGCAACGCTTTAGCAACTTGATATGTGTCAGTACAAAAGTCGATGGAAACGACACTGAAATAACATTCATATTAACGTGTATTTGCAAAGTGGCTGCTGGTCTCCGGATAGCGCAAAATAGAAGAAAATACTACTTTTCACATGGACGCACTAAAATAAATAGGTTCCTATCCAGACGCTTGTTTGTAAATTTTGGCTATATTAACAAACTTATTTGTTGTTTCCAATAAATAAATCGCCACTGGGGCCATCACAGTCGGTGTTCGGTGCTGAGCATAGTGGTAAGAAGCTAAATACTAGATTTACAGCTAAAGATGTTCGTAGGGCTATAAGATCTATGGCGAGGGGAAAGTCTCCTGGCCATGACGGGCTTAGTATCGAACATCTTCAACACGCCGGCCCACATCTAACAAGAACTTTAGCCATGTTCTATACACTCTGTATAGGACATTCGTACTTACCTGCCGAAATGACAAAAACTGTGGTGGTACCAATTGTGAAAAACAAAACTGGTGATATAAGTGACAAGAACAACTATAGACCAATTTCACTGGCAACTATTGTGGCTAAAATGCTGGATAGTTTGCTTAATTCACAAATGGACAAATATCTAACATTACATGATAACCAGTTTGGTTTCAGACCAGGATTGTCGACCGATACTGCCATATTGTGTTTAAAGCAGACTGTCCGGTATTACACAAATCGAAAAACACCTATTTATGCTTGTTTCCTCGATCTATCGAAGGCATTTGACTTAGTTTGCTACGACATCCTATGGCGTAAATTTGAAGAACTGCAGATGCCAATAGAGTTAAATAATATCTTTAAATTCTGGTATCAAAGTCAGGTCAATGTTGTCAAATGGTCAAATGCCTTCTCGGAGCCGTATAGGTTGGAGTGCGGGGTGAGGCAGGGGGGGTTTTCCTCGCCTAAGCTATTCAACCTGTACGTTAATGCACTGATAGAGGAGCTCAGCGGCACCAGGGTCGGCTGTCATATTGACAGGATATGTCTTAATAATATTAGCTACGCGGATGACATGGTGCTGCTGAGTGCCTCTGTATGTGGTCTCAACAAGCTGTTAAGCATTTGTGAAAAATATGCTACAAGCCATGGCCTGAAGTATAATGAAACGAAGAGCGAATGTATTGTGTTTCGGGCAGGGAGCAAATTTCCATCTAATGTTCCACCGATAAAACTGAATGGAGGCCCACTAAAAATTGGTGGACCAGTTTAAGTATCTGGGACATATAATTACATCTGAGCTGAAGGACAATGCAGACATTGAAAGGGAGCGCAGGTCTTTGTCTGTCAGAGCGAACATGATAGCTCGCAGATTTGCTCGTTGTTCCACTGAAGCTAAGATCACTCTTTTTAGAGCTTATTGTACATCCTTTTACACGAGCAGTCTGTGGGTTAGTTATACGCAAAGACAGTACAGCGATCTGCGGGTTCAATACAACAACGCGTTCAGGATGCTGATGGGGCTGCCCCGGTTCTGCAGTGCGTCGGGAATGTTCGCGGAAGCGCGAGTAGATTGCTTCTACGCGACCATGCGCAAACGGTGCGCATCCCTGGTAGGCAGAGTTCGGGCCAGCGCCAATGGTTTCCTGAGCATGTTCGCGAGCAGGTTCGATTTTCAATACATGAACCATTGTACTATGATTCATGTACTTAAAAATAAAAATATGTAAATATAGGATTATGTTATTATGTTACTAACAATAGGTTAAGCAGTTTTCAATTTTAGATATATTTTTATTACTAACATTATTGTAGATACTGTGTGTGTTATATGGCTTTTTGCTGGCCGAAATAAATGAAAAAAAATGAATGAATATTATTATGATGAAGTAAACAAGTTGAGTTAATACAGGAAACCGACATCTTGTTGCGCTCATATGGAGTGGAGATGTTGTTTACGATTAACAAGATCTTGTTCAATTTACTTTTTTTTCAGTGCGCGATGGATGGGCAAGTAAACAAGTTGAGTAAGTACAGGAAACAAACATCTTGCTGCGCTCATATGGGGTTAAGATGTTGTTTACGGTTAACAAGATCTTGTTCAATTTACTTTTTTTTTTTCAATTGGCGATGGCCGGACAAGTGAACAAGTTGAGTTAGTACAGGAAACCGACATCTTGTTGCGCTCATATGGAGTTAAGATGTTGTTTACGGTTGAAAAGATCTTTTTTAATTTACATTTTTTTTTTCTGTGCGCAATTGATAGACAAGTAAACAAGTTGAGTTAGTACAGGAAACCGACATCTTGTTGCGCTCATATAGAGTTAAGATGTTGTTTACGGTTAACAAGATCTTGTTCAATTTACATTTTTTTTCAGTGCGCGATGGACGGACAAGTAAACAAGTTGAGTTAGTACAGGAAACCGACATCTGGTTGCGCTCATATGGAGTTATTGTTGTTTACGGTTATCAAGATCTTGTTCAATTTAATTATTTTTTTCAGTGCGCGATGGGCGGGAATAAAATGCTGAACAATAGTTTTTTAAATCTATTAATTGGGTTTAGTATGGTGAATTGAAGCCCAATTGCCGGGGCTTATATAAAAAAGACTGGTGACGGGCAGCGGCATCACTGGTGCAAGGGTTTCGGCACCGCGCTTACCAACCCACCTGCCCAGAGTGTGTGAGTATAGGCATTTCTTCTAGAGGGACCGCCAAGAATGGCTAAATCTTGGAAAGGCCTATGTCAAGCAGTGGATGTAACAGGCTGATGGATGGATGGATGGATGGTGAAATAATCATTAAAATCGCTTCAAGCATTCGCAAGGAGTAAGAAAATTTTAGCGGAAATCATAGGAAACATAGACAAAAGTATCAATTTAATATTTTTATTTTTATTTAATTTGGTATTTATTTTTGATTGCGTAATGCCTTAATTATTTTTACTGATATTACTGTTGTAATAATGATTAGTTTTTGCCTATTAAAGTCTTTTGACCACCCGTGGAGGAGGAGTAGGCCTTCAAAGATAAGATAAGATAAGATATAATTTATTCGCTGCCAACAAACATGCACTTAGAAATAAAAACAAAATATAAAAAGAAAGTAAATTAAAAGATATCACACACAGCTTAAATAAAACAACTTCTAAAAATGTTTTTTAGTTTAAGCAGCATAGATCCATATTGCAGTTTGAGTATGCATTCACAAAAAGTATCAGTTTGTTTTTCACTGAATTACAAAGACTGCATTAATGCGGTCATCCATACTTGGAAGATATGACAATTTAACTTCGGGTAGGTACCCGTACTTGAGCATATTAGATAGACCTCGAGGAACATCTCGAATTGAATTTAAATCGAGGGTTCTGAGTAAAGACCATGGAGATGGAGTAAGTTTATACTAGTACCTACACTACAGGGACATAAGCTACAAAATTATTGCTTGAAATTCGAACTAGGTTTTAAAGTGCCTATATTGTTTATCGGATGTTAAAAATTAATGTTGTAATACTTATTGTAATTATAAAACAGTGAGTCTGCGATGTGATTGGTACAATTTATTATTACACCGCTTAGATAACCAAACAGCGACTAATATTTCTTCTCTTGCTTCGGTCTAGGCAAAGATATCCCACAGAACACCTTAACAGTAAGTAAATTAGCCAAAATTAAGGTAAACAAAGATCCTTGCCTAAGATTACAGTTTACGTTTAAAAAATAACGCATTTCCTTTATCTAATTTCTTATGAAATATTATAAATAATGTAAGGCCTAGACGATAATGGTACGGCCGACACGAAACGAACGGAAGCACTCATGCCCCAATGATGGCTCTTAATGTGACAGTTGCCCCAAATACAATTTTTTAAATCTTCATTATTAAGTTTGAAAACATAGCGCAAAATCCTAATCTAGGATCTGTACGAAAGTTTTCACTATCTGTATGCATATGTGTAGTCAATCTGTAAGTATCAAAAGAACCAACTGTTTATAAATGAGACTATAGAGGTGGCATAAAGTACCTAAAGGGATAAAGGCTGCCATTTTGTGTTGCTTTCAAACTTTTAAATACCTATCATCATTTCAGAGTGGTTCCAAATTAACTATAGAACCAACAAAAAAAAAATTATGTCGATTTTTAAGATTTAATCTTATAACGATAATTTTGTATGTTTAATGTTTGTATGTTGTTCTTGTCATATTTCTTATTCTTTTTATTCTTTCATAATACAGAAAACCATAATATTAATCAGTTATTCATTTACACAAAGTTTAACGCTGTTAATGCTGACGGTGATGATCCCAGGCTCTGGCCATTTTCGGTGACTTCTTCGACTTTTTGTGTTAGTATACGCGCCCGAAGATGGCCAATGTAACTACTGGAACCTGGACCTGAGTTTGTATAACACTTTGGTATCACCGTCTTTGTATCTCTTGTACCAACGTCTCTATGGCTGGGACTGAATTACACTCCAAATTCAAATTCGAGACATCGGAAACTGCTCACCCTTTAATCATTCGTCCCAAAGTCCCAAATGATTATGTCTAACGATTCAAATTAGGAAGCAAACATTTTAGATCACAAAGCCTGCTTGATGTTGACCATTTAGGTGACGATTAATCCGCACTTTCATGGAATTAGGCGCTCATTCACTTTGAACCTTACTGCGTATTGTTAAGGGCGAAAACTGTATGCGCTGATCTAACCCTGATCTAATGGAGGACTATTGTGTATAGATACTAGAAAATACAATTTGTAAATACATTATTTTGATAAGACTATACCTAGGTACTTTACTGGATATGGCTTAGATACGTATTGCAAAATGTTTGAAACTTTGAAGTCACTAAAAACACTATGGAATATAACAACTATAATCGCAATGCCAGACCATCCCAACGGAACAGACAAAGAAAGCATGAACTGGAAGAAAGCTTCATAAAAACTTTTCTATCTACAGAGTAAACTAAACCAATGGAAAGTCTTTGAAAGTTAAGCACAAGAACAATTCCTTTGAGGACAATACATACAAAGAAGAAAGGTCGAACCTTAATGGTATAATTACAGTTAAAAGCTCTATTTTAGTGCAGTTAACAATTATTTCAAGTGTGAATAGATTATTGCCATTGTGATAATTTTTCCGGTAAAGTATAAACACAAGAATATGTTTTACTTCAACGTGTTTTCAGTTTATAGTTTGCAAAGAAAAACGTGATGACGTTTCGAAAATTTTGATACTATAAAGTTTTTTTTTTAAATCATTCTTGACACATTGTGCAAATCATCGCTTCTTACAATATATTATTTAAATATAAAGTATGCACAGTAATAATATAAAAAGAAAGTAAATCTATCCATGTAAGGGAACATTAATTTATGCAACCAAATTCATGCTAAAGACTCGGTAATTATTCGTTAATAAGATTCGATGACACATTTTGGGAAGTATAAAAATATTTTTTTGCATATTAATATTTATGTGACGCAAGTTGTGAACCAAAGCAACAACCTGTATATTATTCTTCTTAGGGTTCCGTACCCAAAGGGTAACCAACGGGACCTTATTTCTAAGACTCCGCTTTCCGTCTGTCACCAGGCTGTATCTCATGAACCGTGATAGTTAGACAGTTGAAATTTTCACAGATGGTGTATTTTTGTTGCCGCTGTAACAACAAATACTAAAACCGGCCAAGTACGAGTAGGACCTGCGCACTCCCATATAACATACATGATTTTTTTGCCGTTTTTATAAATAATGCTTGAACTGTGATAGCTAGACAGTTGAAATTTTTACAGATGATGTATTTCTGTTGCCGCTATTATAATAAATACTAAAAACAGCCAAGTGCAAGTCGGACTTGCGCACTCCCATATAACATACATGATTTTTTTGCCGTTTTTTATAGATAATGCTTGAACTATGATAGCTAGACAGTTGAAATTTTTACAGATGATGTATTTCTGTTGCCGCTATGACAATAAATACTAAATCCAGCCAAGTGCAAGTCGGACCTGCGCACTCCCATATAACATACATGATTTATTTCTCGTTTTTATAGATAATTCTTGAACTGTGATAGCTAGACAGTTGAAATTTTTACAGATTATGTATTTTTGTTGCCACTGTTACAATAAATACTAAAACCAGCCAAGTGCAAGTCGGACCTACGCACTCCTATACAACAGACATGATTTTTTTGCCGTTTTTATAGACAATGGTACGGAACATTTTATCTTTAAAATTTCAAAAAATCATTATAGATCCGTAATAATCATCACTTACCAAGCCTCCAGTATGAATTTCAGTTGCATACATTTATGTCACCTTCATATATAAAATAATTCCGTGACTGGCTGACAGAAAACACACACCAGCCTAAACCGCTGAATATAGAAACATGAAATTTAGAACATAATTCTATATGTCCCATGATGGTAGTAAAGTGCACAAAGAAGGATTTTTTGAAAAATTCACCACCTATGGGGGTGAAACAGGGTGTGAACTTTTATTTATTTATTTTTTACACGTGATGTACATTTACACAAAAACATAAAATATTGTACAAAGGCGGTACTTATTGCTAATAGCAATATCTTCTTTCTTATCTTATCTTCTTCTATCTTCCTTCTTCTATGTTGAAAATGTCTTCCTACGGGTACAATAACGCACTGTTTCTATCCCAAATCCACGCGAATAAAACGCGAGCATTCTCTATAGTTCTTTATAAATGTAAAGGTTTTCTATTTATTTTAAATGAAAATGAAAATTTCTTTATGACATAAAATTGTTGCTATAAACACAAACAGTAAACACTAATTTCCCCATTAAGTTTCCTTGTGAAGTGGAAACTATGCTCTACCAAATAAAGCCTGTATATTTACAAAGAAAAACTTATTTTACAAAGAGCGCGAGTTGCTTTGGTTGCCGTAACCGCAAAGTTTGTAATAGTATTGATTTCCAACGAAAATAATCTCTTATTTTATTACTAAGGTTGTTGATAAGCTCATGCGTTTTATTTTGGAAGAATTTTTATCCTTCCTGTTTTTCTGTTGAAAACTTGAAAACACACAACTCTGTGTAGTTTCTGGACGCCAATGCGTATGATCGTATACGTCGGCGCAAACCTCGAGACATTGATTTGGGAGTCCATGAAGAAAAATGCAGACGGAATATTCTTACAAGTATATTCGAAAAGTCGCAGAGAAAATGTGTCCAAAGAAAGGCGTCACTTCTATTTATATCACAGAGTCAATAAAGCCGTTCTATTTATGTTATTAACCACAATAATCAACATTTACTAAAACAAATTACTGAAATATTACTGTTGTGATTTAAGAAACAAATTCAATATAGAAAAACCTCATTAACTTACAGATAATAAACTATATTTATTATCAGACAGTGTTTTGATTAGCAGCATGTCTAACCAACATATTGAAATTCACAAACAATAAGAGTTTTCTGATTATTTAGTTTATAATCGATATAAAACTATAATAATACAGATAACAAGATAGTAAATAATAACTACACATAAATTGCTCGAATAAACACATTTTATAAAATGGCGCGGAAGGCGCAGAAGGAAGTTGTCACACAGCTTTGTCAAATATAGGTCTATGCTATTGATTAAATTCTAACTTATAAGAAAGTGACTATTGTTAATTATTATTAAAGATACATAATAATTATAGACTAATTTACTTACGAGTTGGTTAACCCAAATAATAATTAAATAAAATCATTAATATATCTTGCGCCCACATATACATAGATGGTTTACCGGAATCAGATCGATATTTTATGCTATCTGTAGCCATCTTCAGAGAGGTATAACTCTGAGACGCTTACTGCTTCGCAACTAAGACTTACATATTTATTAAGATCTCCTACGAACCTCACTTTAAAGATCTGAGAACCCGAGATCATCTCGGTCACTTTCCATACCCAGAGAACGAGATCTATTGAAGTCATTCCCTCTTTTGGATGAAGTCGTTATGTTACGTAACAAAGGATTAAATCTCCGAAAAGGAAATTCTGTGAATGGTAAATTGTGGGTTTACATTGAGTTTATTTGTGTTTTCTGCCCATAAAAATAAAATATATTAGGATTTGTTTTAAATCGAAATGCATCACTTTCTAATCTAAATATTATTAGAGTGCATGAAAAACTATAAAAGATCAATTAGAGACAAATTACAAGAAAAGAATTTGAAAAAATTCTTCGGGATTGGATTGAACCAGCGACCTCTTGTTATCAATAAAGCTACCGACTGGGCCACCGAGTTACTAAGCCTAGACTATTAAATTTCTCCACCATACTTGTACACCAAATTTTTGTAACTATTTGACGTACCAGTTGGTATGGCACATACTGAACGCTCACAAGGGCGTATGTGATTCCACGCTTTGTTCTTAGAAAACAGATGGCGCTGTCTTCGCTAAAATATGTGTTGACTCAGACAGTTAAAAAACTCATAAGTAGTCCTCATGAACTAAAATTATATTACGTTTTATAAAACTTTTATTTTAAAATTCTTGTCTTGTTTGTTTCTAATTGCATTTTATATTATTTTAATTACACATATTCTGTTTTCTGCACAATGCGCTGATACCTTCGAGTATGTTAAAGGTAGAGGAAATTCAAGATCCAACAATATTAATTTGATATTTCTCGACAATAGAACTTGCACAATAGTGTTTTACTCGTCTACTACACTGAAAAGCAAAACAATTTAGTAGCATATATAGGTAGAGGCGCTGAACGCAAAAGTAGTGTAACCCACTTTAATATTTTTTAAGATTCTGTTTCATTTTTTTTTATTGCACTGAGGCCGAAACGACAATTTATTTCATATTTGTCCTTCTTCCATCCGTCTGTCTGTATTTACTGTTTTAACCCGAGAACCACTGAACAGACTTGAATGTGGTTTTTTATTATCATTGTAGTGACCCTGGTCAACATTAGGCTATAAGAGGTGTTGATAAAATAACGCTTAGGCGTCATTATATAAGCCAAAGTAAGACAGAGATTGAATAATTAGTAAATAACTATTCAATACTTTACTGACCTTAGCAATTTGTAAAGTAATATTAATGCTAAATAAAAGTATTGAATACCTTAGCAGGAAGATATTAGAGACCTAGAACTTCACATTATAAAAAATCCTGCACAATCAAACCAAAATCATGTTAGCACAATCCTTCTTCCAATTCTAGATTTTACTGACTTTTGCTTATTTGATCTCAATGCAGACCTCGTTAACAAGATTGTGCTTCAGACCTTTTGCATATCTCTGAATGCACACAGCTAAAATCCCTCTTCATTAGAACAAATACTCATATCCTTTTCTCTTATTCACCGTTATTATTTTAATTATGCTTGTACACACGAGAACGTTTCAGTTTTATTTCTGAATTACCTTTCACCCCTGGCTCCGCCCGTGTTTATTTAATATCTGCCCCGTTGTCAGCCTGGGCGTTATTTTATCAACACTCTTTGTAGTTTATATGGTGAACAGGGTCACTAAATTGATAATAAAGAACACCGCATCCAAATCCGTTGAGTGGTTCTCAAGTTTAATTGGAACATACATTAGGGTGTCTAAAAATTCCATTTTTTCCGAATTTCAGACTGTAATAGTGGAAGTAATTGAAGCAAGTGACCCTGGAAAACATATAGGCTATAAGGGGTGTTGGTAAAATAACGCCCAAGCCGTAATCGGGGCAGAGATAAAATAAATGCTGACGTAGCCGCGGGCGAAAGGCTGGATTATTTATACGTCAACTCAATTGTATTGCTTCACATAGGCCTTTCCAAGATTTCACCATTCATGGCGGTCCTCCCGGACAGAAAACGTGTAACTATGGCCACTGCAAATAATAAAAATGATAAAAAAAACAAACCCACGGGGGGTCTCCATACAATAAAACTCGAAAAACAAAGATTTTTTTAGGTTATATGTTTTAGCTCAATCTTAAAATTATGTAATTATTTCGTTTATTTATTTAATTTGTTTTTTATTGTATTTCCCCGTATTACTTGTATATTAAGTTATATTGTTTTTGTTTTCTTAAATTTGAATTAACGTGTAATAAGTTTATATAATTTACCAATTTTGCAGAATAAATGATCTGATTTTATTTATTAAAATATACAAATAAAAAATGTAATAAACAACCTTCAAAGAAATTGACAGAGACCCTTTTGTGTTACTTATTTCTAATGTAATACGAGTGATAATTGCCTGCGGAGGTCTCTTTGATATTACCTACACAAGGAAGGGTAGTGACCGAACCCATATATTCGTACGTATACAACAAAACGAGAAATATCATCTGAAATCTGAAAGTACGGACAGCAGCTGATCTAGATCGCAGCAATCCAATTATTGCGAACTTATACATTGTTGTCTCTCCAGGGGTAAAAGAGGAATGAGGGAATGTGGTTTCTGTATGGAAGCTCGTAAACTAAGTTAAGAAAGCTTGTAAGCTTGTATGAACTTCACTGAGTGTCCTGATATAATATCGATATCCATACTAAATATAATAAAGTACTAAAAGATTCGTGGTTAAGATTCATATTGATTATTGTAACGGCTGCTGACGAATTAAAAGTCAGATTTCGCCTGACTAGTTCCACTATATTCGTATAATTTCTTCGACCTTCTTTCTTCCTTCTTACATTGAATATTATTGGTCTTTATTTGAAATGGGTTATTTGTTTAGTAAAGAGACCAAAACAACCAATTCTGTCTGTTTTAACTCGAGAACCACTTAAAGGATTTGGATTCAGTTTTCTTTATCATCGTCGTATCTAGAGTTTATTTGGGCTATAAGGTAATAGTTTTAAAAGATACTTATTGTAAGACACTTCCACACAAGGAAACCCGCCAGCAAAAGCTAGTCGGGAGTAAAATTTAGCTTTAGCATTTCTTACCCGGCCAAATCGAACTCTCTTAATTTTCATTATTACTAAAACAACAGATCGCAGTCCTGATCTTGGTTAATTAATGTACTGAAAAAATCGATAATAGAAACGAGAAAATACAAGTTGATTAAGTCTTGCTTATGGGGAATATTTTATAATACTTAATGAAAAGAATGCCACTATTACTGTATAACCAGTAAATGTATAACCAGTGAAAGAATAATTTATAACTTATCTCGATTTTGCTTGACAGCTAAATGCGAGTTGCCTATCGAATAAATTTACTACATACCGCGTGAGTCGCGTTAAGCCAGGTTTCCAGCGCGTGTTTTGTCCTACACACTACACCAAAACGTCTACACAGAATATTGTTTCGCTTCATATTTTTGTTGATAAGCCGTGTCTCCTGCATGCTTATCAGCAAAAATGTGTAGCAAAACAATGTTTTGTGTACACGTTTTTGTTTAGTGTGTAGGACAAAACACGCGCTGGAAACCCGGCTTAAATCGATTCACGCGGTAGTTAGTAAAGTTATTCGATAGACAACTCGCACTTAGATCTCTGGTATTTTCAAATTGTGCGCAAGTTTGACTCGCACTTTGCCAAATTATTTCTTAAAACACGCCAAGTTCATACTCTTTTTATTACAAATCAACTTGTAGACTTGTTTAGATATTTTTTTGTTCTAAGATCTTACAAATGCAATAATTTGAGCCGCAATATTTCATAAGCAAATTCCTTAAATGTTTTCACATATATGTAAGTTATTCCTCTGAGGCTTCACTACAAATAAAGCCTAGTCCATGCTCGTAGCTCGGGAATTTCAAGTGGAATTTCTACATCAAGGTTACTTTACGTATTCACAATAAAGATGTTCTATCAAAGCAAAGACAGTGTAATGAAACTGGTGGTATTTATTGAAACACTTTCCGCTGATTATAGATACATCCATCCATCCATCCATCAGCCTGTTTCGCCCACTGCTGGACATAGGCCTTTCCAGGATTTCACCACTCTGGGCGGTCCTCCTCGAAGAAATGCCCATACTCACACACGCTGGGCAGGCGGGTTGGTGAGCGCGGTGCCGAAACCCTTGCACCAGTGACGCCGCTGCCCATCACCAGTCTGATTTATATAAGGCCCGGCAATTGAGAATGGATATACCGCCATCCATCGGTCCCAGGCAATGGTGGGCCGCCTGGTTTTGCCTGAGAGCTGTTCTCTTACTCTCCCCCGAATAACTTCGGGAGGATTTGCGAGTAAGGTGGTGGTACTTCCACAGTCGAGCTCGGCATCAGCTCTACCTCTACCATAGATACATAAATACAGTAAAAATAAATATAATGAAAATACAATGTCACCTATTCTCGTGCAGCAAACCTTAAATTTAGAGTTAGAAAACCCAAAATAATACAAGCTCATTTAACTTTTATCAATCTGCGTTAAAGCCTATTTTGCAATGAAAAGTTTTAGATTATGGCAGCTCTAAATCTAATATTTTCTACACGAGATTAGGTGTCATTGAATCCCATAAAAGGTCAAAATATAACTTTTTCTTTTCCTCGCCAATGTTTACGATTCGAATTCGAAAACCGTTTCGAAGAATAGCTTTCTCATCTGTTTTTAGTAGTCAGATTTTTAAATATGCTTGCATATTATCATTAAGTAAATAAAAAAGCAATTATTTGACTTTCAGTGACGTCATCACTTCACATTTCCATAGGCACGTTGACGTCGATGCGGGATCCGACAATTATATACCTAATGAAACTTAATCTTACATAGATAGCATATATAAAATGTCATCGCATATTTAGGAGCCATGATCTTGTCATATAACATGTAGAAAGTGTAAATATTAAGTTAAGTTATTATTTTAAGTAAATTGCAATACCTTACCTAGGTTAATCTTGTATAGCAGAAAAATATATTTATAAGAACATTATGTACCAAGATTACGCAAATAAATTTCTATTTCTATTTCTATTTCTATTCCATTTAATATGACGACGTCATTACCTATAACTACGCTCAAAATTTGATTAAAAAGAACGAAACAATTTATTCCAAAAAGCAGACAAAAATCGCATGTTCAAATTAAAAAAACCTATTAAATTCATCTGATAAAACTGGCCAAGTGCGTGTAAGGCCACGCGCAGTGTGGGGTTCCGTAGTTGTCCAGTACATTTTATAAGTTGGTCTACTAATACAAATCGCGCCAATATTCTATTAAAATTGAAATTAATAATTAATTTCGAAAAATTTGATAATTGAAATTTTATTGAAAAAAAAATGATTTTGCTAACAAGATCTTTAAAGCAGCGTGTTAAAAACATTCTAGGCAGCTTGGAAGTTGCCCTCCCGAAGAACGGTCCATACATTTTGTCGTGTTAAGAGGGGACTAAAAGTTTGGTGCGGCCTGTACTCGTAAACCTGTAAAGCCTAATTAGCTGTGATAGTTTTCCTTTTAACTTAATTATATATACTACTTCTGAATTTTTTTTCACATATTCATAAACAACCGTTTAGCCGGCAGGGGGAGGGACACTTGATTCTAACATGTTAAAGCTTAATATTTCACCAACGGATCCCTAAATCTAAAAATGGTTTTCGTACACCCACAATGTTTGTGAACGACCTATCCAACACACTATAAAGTAGACGAGAAAAAAATTCATCCCCAATTTACGTACTTATATGGGACAATTAAATTTTTTTTTTGAGATCTTATTTTACCCCTTTATTGTCGTGATTAATATGTATAACCATGCCAAATTACAGCTTTCTAGTACTAATAGTCTCTGAGCTAAGCCGCGGATAGACGGACCTTGGACCTTGGTCCTTGTCGGACTACGGAACCCTACCTAAAAAGGGATTTTCTTTGTCAAACTCCTTATTTTTCAGCACCACTTTTTCATCTGTTCCTCTGACCTAAATAGTTTGCCTTTGTTATTTGAACTTTATCTCTTTCAGTCTAAGTGCAATTTGTCTAAATGGTAACAACAGAAAGGCTTGCTAGCCCCTTTGAGAAAAGTCGATTAAGTGCTCGTACTCATTACAGTAGTTAGATGAGCCTGTCTAAGTGGCTCATGTTTAAGGAGCATTCACTCAGCATACTTGAGCTTCATTCTGGTCATTAGCTTAAAAAACCGGCCAAGTGTGAGTCGGACTTGCGCACGAAGGGTTCCGTACCATCCCATCCCACTAATCCCACTAATATTATAAATGCGAAAGTTTGGATGTATGGATGGATGGACGGATGGATGTTTGTTACTCTTTCACGCCGTAACTACTGAACAGATTGGGCTGAAAACATACAAAATGGGAAACAGAGGCACATAACACACACATTTTATCAGCTGTGCTGAGTGTACGTAACAGTCCGAAAAATATTGACAGATTTTATAGGAGTACACAAAAGCTAATTCAACGCGGGCGAAGCCGCGGGCGAAGCCGCGGGCGAAGCCGCGGGCAAAAGCTAGTTATCTATAAAAACGGCAAAAAAAACATGTCTGTTGTATGGGAGTGCGCAGGTCCAACTCGTACTTGGCCGGTATTTGTTGTTATAGCGGCAACAGAAACACATCATCTGTTAAAAATGTCTTACTATCACAGTTCATGAGATACAGCCTGGTGACAGACGGACAGACAGACGGACAGACAGACAGACAGACGGACAGTGGAGTCTTAGTAATAGGGTCCCATTGCTTGGTTACCCTTTGGGTACGGAACCCTAAGAAGAATAATATACGGTTGTTGATTTGGTTCACAACTTGCGTCATATAAATATTAATGTGCATGTTGCGTATTCCAAAAAAACGGCACACAAACAACAAACGGGATTCATTGAGAGAAAAATTCAAGGAAATCAATATACTTATTAATCGTTTTTTATGAATTTATTTAAGTTATAAGATATATCAGAAAAAATATCGATAATTTCCCAAGGCACCACTCTATAGATACACGAACTAAACATATAAGTTAGCTTTCTCAAAAGCCAGACTTGCAAAAGGACCCTTTTTTCTTGGAATCCATATCCCTATATTTATACGGAAACCTAAAAATGATAAAACAATGAATTCAGGAATTTAAAACGATGAAATAACAGTGAACCATAGAGGCTTTATGCAGTGAACTAAGGTAGGAATAGCTATAGACCAAATATCCAGTAGATTTAATTTCAATTATTTGATTTTCCATGAATAGCTTTATCGTACGGAAATAGAATAAAAGCTCGTAGATTATTGTATCTTCCGTGGTAAAGCTATTACTAGAGACAGTTATTCGAATATTGCGACAACCTTAAAAAGATTATTAGGTAAGTATTCGATAATTTGGGAAAATTAAAAAAAGATATTTATGTTTGCAAATACGTCATACTTTCTATTACCATAAATTTAATTAAAGTTTATACATGTATATCTTGGGACTAAGTTTAATTACTTACTTATCTACGAGGTAACTTTTACAAGTATATTTTCATCTTAATCCAAGATAAAAGACATTTTGGTAAAATTTTACACAAAATGCTATTTCTGAGTAGCATCCCGGTAATTTCCATTCGAGGTTTATCTCGTTAAGCTCAAGTGGTCATTACGAATAAACTGATTTCTCATATAATAGCCGGCTTCCATGGAAATCTTTCGAATGCTAAGCATTTTTTCATTTTAGGTTTTTGAATGTTCATAATCGGCTGGCGCTAATACGTTTGTAATTCAAACACAAATCCAATATTTAGTATTTACATTTTTTTAAATAATATTAGCTTTCAGCCCTTAGTATCATGGCTACCCTTTGTTAGAGAAAAATGGAAGAAATGCTGGAAAAATTAAGAGCCATTTTACAAAAAAACGCTTTTTGTGGATCATAATTTTCTTAGAATTTGGAGTGATGATAATAATGATTTTTGGTCTGATAAAAAAATCGCTAAATTGGATTGGTTAAAAATCTTATACTATTCTAATATATTTGATTGTAATAATGGTATATTCATTACAAAAAATCGTGCTAAACTGGCGAGATTAATCAGGAAAATTTACGGAATTATTTTTTTCTGAACAGTTAATATGAAGGATAAATAAATACATATTCTGGTACTCTTTGTGTCAAAAATAGTTGTTTACAAATAAATGATAAGACAACACAACTTTGCTAGAAAAGCCTAATTGACATTAAAATATTGTTGCGTAATGCTGCAAACCACATACGAGTATTAAAGGGGGGGCTATCCCATTTTTAACTTTTAATTTTTAACCATTAAATAGCGATGATTAAATTTTGTAAGAAATGTAATGTCATATTTCACTCTTTAGCTTAGTTTAATTTGACAGAAATGTATTGACTGACAGCTCGTACACCTGATTTTGCGATAAAATCGAGATTTAAGATTTTGGTGCAAGCCGCCCTTAGATCTTAATATTTCGGCCGTCCGATACACGATTATTTACATTTAGCTCGATCCAATTAAATCGCAAAGAAAGGTCTAAACTATGATCTAAATATCATTTTATTTCATCTATGTTGAGTTTTTGGACATTAAAAGTTATACTAAAAAAAACGTCGTACGCGCAATCAGCCGTACATTTTGCGACGTTGCGGCCTACTTATGTCCAGCGCGTGCGTCATGTATTACTTTAACGTTTTACCTTTTCTTTATTTATTAACTGAGTACCTACTTAGCTACCTTCAAACTACAGTATGTTTCTACTTATAATCCCACTCCACTATATCTACCTACAACAATCAGAGTACGGCCAGACCTGATCACTATGACCACAAAAACGTCGTCGTGAAAAATGTGATATAAAACGGCCGTCATACTAAAAACCCATCCCTCTAATTCCAAAACAATAAATAAAAACACCTCGAAACCGCGAGTTTCCGCTGAGCAGGATAAACATGTGTAAAATGAAAGCGTTGGAGCAGGACAGATTGCTCTGTATATGTTAAAGAATAAGAAAAATAACTATAAGTTTTGAGTTGGGGTACGAGCACAGATATATAATTAGTGGGTACGAGAACCGTCATCCACATTAAGTACCTTTATGTTTTCGTCTACAATTATTAGCTCTATAAAATGGCGGCTACGGAGACGAAAAATGAGGTGGGAGAAAAATCAACACATAGACAATATGTATTTTTTTCTTTGATAGAAAACAATACATCTTCACGACATGCATTCTCAAGTTATGGACCGTGAAGTGCAAGTCACTGTCCGCACTTGTACACACCCACAGTTCACCGATGATTATAACGTCCCAATAACGACACAAATAACGACATACGGGATCGTTGCGGCCTGAAAGAAGATCTAGTGACTAAATAGAAAGAGGAATGCTTTGGTGGTTTGGGCATATAGAGACAATGAATGAAAGTAGAGTGACGAAAGAAAGTTATGCTGTGCAAGTGGAACTTGAAAGGTAAAGCTCGACGGAGCCGCCCTAGAAGAACGTATATAAATAAAAATTATTAAAATTAAAACGCCTCTTATTTCTCGCATAAGAATTACTTACCTACCATTGAAGAATTACATTTTTTAAATATATTTTATTAAATAAATATTTGGCTCTTTGAAGCTTTTTATTTTTAAAATATATTAATTAATAATAATAAAATAACTAATAGTTAAAACATGCAATCACATTATGAAAAAAAATACCAGTATCTATTTATTTATTTATTTTATTTATTTTATTTATTTTATTTATTTTATTTATTTTATTTATTAGGAAAACCGGTAGTTAGTAAGCTAAATAAATTTTAGTTATGTACATAATGTAAATGAAATTAATCAAATTATACAATGTTCGATTATAATAATACTTATTCAATGTTTTTAAAAGCACTAGAATAAAGATGTAATTAATTATAGAATTTCAAATACTTATAATATTTTAATGATATATTTTATTTTTTCATGTCCTTTAGAGTTTCTTTTCATGCGTTTAATCAAGCGAAAACCCCTCTTAGAGAGTGAAGGCCTCTTCAATTTTTTTCCACTTGTATGCTTTTTGGATCTAGTTGTCTCCTGCTATTTCAATAATTTTATCGGCCCATCGAGTATGTGGTGTCCTTGGTCTTTGATTGCCTAGTGGTCCTGGTCATATAGTCGCTGTCAGTGTCCATCTATCGTCTTCTAGCCTTGCGACATGACCTGCCCCCATTTCCATTTTAGTGAGAGTGCCTAGTTAGGAGCATCTATGAATTTTGTTCTGTTTCTAATCTTGGTGTGTTATCCTTATTTTCAGCTCCTCTCCATAGCTCGATGACATTTTTGAATTTTGTCTTTTATATTTTGTGTGTATGTCCATGTTTGGCAGCTGTACGTTAGACACGGTAGGACGCACGAATCCATGGCTGAAAGATATTTGTTTACGAAGGTAGATATATTTCTCTACATATTCCAGTGGTTTTTAGTCTATTTTTAAGCACATGGCTGCTATTTGTCATTATTTTTGTTTTCAACAAGTTTATTTCTAGTCCTACGGTTTTACTGGCATTATTTAAGAAGAGCGTTTAAGTATGCCGACCAATTAGGTGACATACTTAATAAGGGCAAAGTAAAAAGTACCCGGAATAGATGACTAGATCGATGGATGTAGAAGAATAAAATAGGTGAGTAGTCTCTACCTACCCCCTTAGAAAACAAGCTTGAATAATGTAAATACGGACCTACATATTAACGTGCCTTCCAAGCACGCAGGCCAAACAAAGTTGTGCCGCAACAGGGAATTGAAATTATTGATTGCTCTGATGTAAGCAATGTCATAATGTTATGTGAACATTGTTGCAATGTTATAATGTTAAGTAAGCAATGTTATAATGTTAAGTAAGCAATGTTATAATGTTAAGTAAGCAATGTTATAATGTTTTGTAAGCGATGTTGATGTAAGCAATGTTAGGTTAAATTATAAAATTATTCCGACCATGAATACTAAATACCGATTATTTTGTTAAGCTTTGTAGAAGAAGTACAATATTTTTTTATTTTATTCGGGCTTCTTTTGGATCTCTTCTAAGTAATTACACCCCTCACAGATTCAAAGATTCAAAATGTTTATTTGTAAAATAGATACATAAAGTATACGTTTTACATGTCAAATCTAATCTGTATAAAAATAATATTTTATAATAAAACAAAAATGATACTAACGGGAAATATATAAAAAAAACTATATTTAAGTTGGGCTACTAAAGTTATACACATGAATAAAATAAAGACTTATTGAAATAAGAATATGTTTATGCATAATGCAGTTAATAAATAAGTTGATAATTAAACTGAATAGGCCATAAATAAATATAATGCCTAACCAAATATATACTAACACTAGCTTTCGCCCGCGGCTCCGCCCGCGTCGAAGAGGTTTTCGTGGAAATAAGGATAACACACGAATATGATTTTTTAAACGACAATATGCAACGGTCACCATGTTTTACCAAAGTGCTAATAAAGACAAATCGAATAAGCCCAAACTCGAAGGGTCTGCTGTTATCCGTTGAGGGGATCCCATAACCACCTTCCAGTCCCATCAGCAGGCCCTGTTCACCATGTTTTACCAAAGACCTAATAAATACCAACTAAATAAGCCTAAACTCGAAGGGTCTGCTATTGTCCGTTGAGGAGATCCCGTACCCACTTCCAGTCCCATCATCAGACCCTGGTCACCACGTTTTACCAAAGTGCCAATAAATACCAATCAAATGAGCCCAAACTCGAAGGGTCTGCTGTTGTCCGTTGAGGAGATCCCGTGCCTACCTCCCAGTCTCATCATCAGACCCTGGTCAACATGTTTTACCAAAGTGCTAATAAATACCAATCAAATAAGCCAAAACTCGAAGGGTCTGCTGTTGTCCGTTGAGGAGATCCCGTACCTACCTTCCAGTCCCATCATCAGACCCTGGTCACCATGTTTTACCAAAGTGCTAATAAAGACCAATAAAATAAGCCCAAACTCGAAGGGTCTGCTGTTATCCGTTGAGGAGATCCCGTACCCACCTCCCAGTCCCGTCATTAGATCCTGGTCACCATGTTCTACAAAAATACTCATCAATACCGATCAAATAAACTTAAACTTGAAAGGTCTCCCAAAAAAACATAAAATTTACCAGTGGATGATTGAAACCCCGACGATGAGACTACATACGACTACGCAAGGCGTATGTACTTACCGCATGATTAACTAAAAACCTAATTGAGTGTTTAAAGATTTTTTATAGTCAGTTCAGTAGTTCTAGATATTACTCATTATATACAAACAAACAAACAAATCTTTCTTCTTTATATAATAGTGTAGACAAACTTTAACGTGAGTTGATTTGAACCAGACGGCGTCAAATCCGATATTTTGAAACATGCAGCGCCATCTAGTGTATTAAAATAAAAACAATTTCAACGCCAGCTTACTAAGCCGTTATCCACGATAGCTTCACAGAGATGGCGTTTTCTAAGCACTTGAAAATAAAAATATTTTAGTTATTAATCTTTGCTCAGTCAAGAAATATAATTTCAGCTTTAATATGTTTTTTATAAAAGGAAATATTTTTTTCTGAAAATAAAATAAAAGAATAAAAAATAAAAAGAGAAAACAAATTTTACCAGTCGGAGTTTGAACCCGCGACGATCGACTACGCTGCGGCGGCGGACCTTCCATGTGTCTCACAAAAATGTATATACCTACATAATGCAATGAATAAATAAGTTAATAGATAAATAAACTTTAAATAGATATAATGCCTAAGTCCGTCCATTCGATTAATCTTGCTAAGAAGAAGGGCAAGAAACTTAGCAAGATCATGGCTTTTTTTAACAGTTTTTTTTTCAATATGGCTTAATACTATTACAGTCTTTTTAACTTGCATAAAATTATACAAAACAATGTATTAAACTTTAATAAATTGAGGATAAAAAATATAAGACAGAAGGAATTTGTGTCATGAGGGAAAAAAATACATCTTAGTCTACCTCTCTAATGAAGTAGTAAGTTAAAATACTATGCAAAACATCATCTACCTGTCTCATATAGTTTATCTTTTTTTTATAGTCAGATTATCAACTAATAAATGCTAAGTTATAAAATGTTCATGTCAATATGTAAAAAGAAATGTCAAAATAATAATAAAAAAACAATATAAAAATATTAATCTACATAAGAACAAACGATTTGATAAACACTTTAAAATTTCAACTGCCTACCTATTACAGATGAAGCTGTAGACCTGTGACATACGGTCAGACAGATAGACAGCGGAGACTTAGTAATCGGTTCCCGTTTGGCACGTAACCTTTACCAAATATATCTGCTCAACAGTTTTTGGGATACAAAGTAACAACGAATAGAACAATCAAGAAAACTAATAACACAATCTTCCTTTCATGGATCATAAATAGGGATGCCTATTTGTTTTCTTAAATTGTTTACGAAACCGGTACATAAAGAGATTATTGAAAAACGAATGTGAGTTTAATAAACGAGACGTAGGCAAGTTTTTAATAGTTTGACACGAGTGTTTTGATACCTATATACTGTTCAAAATATTATAAATAATGTCAAGCGATTACGATATGATGATCGTAGATAAAGTACAACTGAACATAACTAGCTATTTTGATACTCGTGCTACCACAGATATAGATCCAAATAGATGCCGCGAGTGTATGTACTTCCCGTGCCCAATTGCGCGCCAAAAGGGAGAGCAATGCTCTTCCTTCACAGATATTGACTCCTCCAACTTTGACTCTTATATATTATGTCTTAAGTATTACAATCCCTTCTTAGATTCAAACCGCTGTCAACCAATTTCATTGTAAAATGTGACACGCTTGATTTTAATAGAGTTTGATGCACTTGCGTCATCTATTTAGATCTATATCTGTGCGTGCTTCCTAGCAGCAAGCGCTCGCATCCCAATGGCAATGGTTCTATTATAATCACAGTTGCACAAAATACTACTCACTCCATTATTGGTTAAAAATACTTTTTGCGACATAATAAATATGATTCGTTTCGTTAAATGTATTTTTGCTGTTAAAACAGGAAGTAAAACTGAAATGGGTTTTCATGTTTCAGTTTTCATTTCATTGATATTGCAAAATTACGAGTTTATGCGTATCTTTTTTATTAAATTCTCGTAACAGCCATATTTTATTAATGCCGGTAAATTCAAAAGAGGAAACTCAAAAATCGGTTGTCTTTTTCTGTTTAGGACAGATATTTATTTTCTTCTTTTATATTATGTTATACCGGCCTTAAAGTTGATCTATTAAGAAGCGGAAAATAACTTTTTTCCCGACTTTTGTATTTTATTTGTTGCGTAATCGCATAGACATCTTAATATATTATTCTAATACACTAGACAGGCTTTCGGCTTGAAACGCCTTCAAAAATTCCGTACCCATTAATTTACCCAATATTACCAAAGACAATACAGATGTCAAAAAATATAAAATTAAAAAGTAGAAGATCGACAAGATGACGTTAGTTTGTTTACATGTTCCGCATAGGGATGTTCCAATACCCACAAGGTATCGATACCTACTCATATAAGTAGTACTCAAATAATTTTTTGATACTACTCATATATATGAGTAAATACCTCTAAAGTATCGATGCTTACACTCATATCGACCCTTTTTAGATTTTTTTATGTGACTGATATAAATATAGGAAAAACAGTTTTAGGAGTGGTTGTTAAAATGTAAGTAGATCTATTATTAATTGCGAAACTAGTTAAGTCCTTGTCCCGCCCTAAACTCTCAATCACCTGATGTGATGAGGCATATATATTTAAAGATATAGATATAAAAAAGTAAATAAAAACAATTCAAAAAATATCTTCATGTTTGTGATGATAAACCCTCAACGGCCAGTTAAATAAACAGAACACAGAAAAGATGAAATTTTATGGAAAAAAATAATTCCAAAGCACCACAAATTCCAAGGTGTGCCATTTTGTTCCCTATCTACCCTTTTGTGACGTCATTGCAACGAGATAACGGGGTCTAGTTAATATACTAAAGAACTCTTGTTTCTGAATTTCTGGCCATATTTTCAAACCAAACCAACAACAAGCCAATAATGACAATAAATTTAATTACATGACAACAATTAACAGTGTTGACAATAATAAATAAGTTTAAAGGTATATTTTAGTTTTTTTGAATTATATTTTATCGATAGTTATCGATACCTCGGGTTGAAATGGGACATCACTTAAACTCGAGTCGTAGTGTCATCAGCATCTTAAATTCATAAACTATAATTACCAAAAAGGCGACATCCGTCGTACGTGGCATATGAGAGCCACCTATTAGTTGACAAATTGCTTTAAATACTGAGTTACCGAAAACTTCTGTGCTAATAAATAAAACTACCAACTATCGAAAACTACCGAATGAAATACGGAAAATTCCGAAAACTTAATACATCGAAAAGCTGACATAATACTGAAAATATATTTCAGCGAAAACTATTGTCAGCTTTTTTGTCGTAGATCTCCGAATAAAAATTCAATATTGCCTGACCATATCATGAATTCTGTTAAAACTTAAGGTGTCGGTCACCTCGATCCGCTCTGCTTCGCTCAGCTCCCAATATTTATTAACATATCAACCTAACACGCTCCTCTTCGCTACGCTCGTCGTCGCACCTATTTTTTGACTCAGGAGAACATTTTTTTTGTTAACTTAGTATTTCTTTCGGAAGTTCAGTAATTTATTCGGAGGTTCATTATTTAAACCGGGTGGAATTTTAGTTTGCGATTTTTATTTATTTTGTCGGTAGATGTTACACAGTTAAATTAGTATAGTTTTCGGTAACTAATTTTACCGCTGCTTAGATAGTATTACAGTGTGCAGCAGTTCGCTGGGATTTAATTTGTTTTTCGGAGGCTTTATTAGTATCACAAGTTTTTGTCTTCTTTATTCGATCATTATTGATCTAAACACACAAATTCTTGTACTTTTATTACACATATATTTATTTTTATTCTAACTTAGGCTACCGGTTTCGTATTACACATCATCGGGCCAACAAATTATTAATTATTTAACACGACAGAAAGAAAACAAAACATTTTTAACAAGCAAATATAAATCCCTGTTTATTTTATATTTGCTTGTTAAGAAAGAAAACAAAAGAAAACATTCTTAACAAGCAAATATAAATCTCTGTTTATTTTATATTTGCTTGTTAAAAATGTTTTCTTTTGTTTTCTTCTGTAATACGAAACCGGTAGCCTAAGTTAGAATAAAAATAAATATATGTGGAATAAAAGTACAAGAATTTGTGTATAATTTATTCAAGATGATATTCCACCAAGAACCATCAATCGAATCCATCCAATATTTGATCTAAACACGCCCTCTTATCTCAAGTCTTCGTTTAAACTCTTAGATAGCACTCATAGTAGGTAAGCACCTCAGGTCCGGTTACAATCTTCTACTGTCTATTCCTTCTCACCATTCTAGGTTTATGTCCGATTCCTTCGCCGTTGCGTCTGTCTGTCTATGGAACGATCTCCTATTTGAATTAAGAAATGCTCTTTCTCTTAACTCGTTTAAACAATTGCAATACAGACATTTTCTATGCAAAAGTAAATGATTTTCGATACTCAGGTAGAAATTTATATAAAGGTATATTATTGTAAAATAATAATAAAGTATTAAGAAAGTCGTGTCTGCAGATTGAATATTTTTACGAAATTTTAAATGATTGAGCTTTTTGCATCGAAGGCTTTTTGTCTGTCTGTCGTTCCATTTTCACTCGAAAACCAATTAAACGGATTTAGATGCAGTTTTCGTTATTATCATCGAGCGATCATAGCCAGCATATAGACCATAAGAAGCGTTAATAAAATAACCAGATTAACTGTCGATAACAGCTATTATCTTGTGCGCAAATACATTGATTGAAATACATTTCTAAGCGAGCGAAACCGCGGCCATAAGCTATTAATGAATAAAATGTTCAGTTCCTACTCATCAAGAGCTTTCCATTTGAAGCAAGGTTGTCTGTAACTTAATTAAACACTGAAAAAAACATGTAAATTTAACAAGATCTTGTTAACCGTAAACAACATCTTAACTCCATGAGCGCAACAAGATGTCAGTTTCCTGCACTAACTAAACTTGTTTACTTGATCTTAAAAACATTGGAAACAACCATTGACTTCTCATAAACAACTAGACACACAGTCTCTAAGAAAAGCTCGTCAGAAAGTGTCCGAGCGTGCGATGTGCATAGTAGCAAAAATGCTTCAACCAAATTAAGAGGTTATGTCGTTAACATCAGATCCAATGTCAGTTGTACGCAATCGTCATTCAAATTTGTCACGCCTTAGCGGTGACAAAATGCATCGCGGACACTTTTCGATCGAGATTGTGAGTCTTGTTGTTTATGAGACGCCAATGGAAACAACCAATAAGTTAGTTAATATAGCCAAAATTGAGAAACAAGCCTCTTGATAGGAACCTATTGGTTTCTGTGCAGTATGCGTACATAGTTAACCATGAATAACAAACAAAACCTCTGGTCCTATTCTAGATCGAATAGTCTAGTCACCCATAGTCATGGTTAATAATAACAATAAATATTCATTGGTTTGGCTTTCAATATTCATTAATTTGGTAGATCTGTATCAAATCCAGTACTTTCGCATACTCGTACATCTCAATCACACCATTTGTATTCAGGGATTGGTCGAAACCGTTTGAAACCCTGTTGTATGCATATTTAACCTATTTGGACATTCGCATCATAACACGGAAACTACTAGGCCGATAAAACCGAGATTCGGCACGTAGAGCGCATCACACTTGGACCCTGAATTTTAAGTAGGTATGCAAAATAAAGTTGTAAACATAAATCACGAAAAAGTCATTATGCATGCTCCAATTGGAATCGATCCTCGATCGAGTTCTCGGAGTTCAAATGTTTGTTTGTACACTAATGCGTTGACGCTTATCTTTGGACTACTTTAACTTGTTAAAGTTACCTCGTTAAATAAATAGTAAATTCACCTTTGAAGCAATACTTTGAAGTTACTTTTGTGTATTTAAAATGCCTAATATTATCGTAAATATACTGGGTGTTAATATGATGTTGTAGGAGCCGGAAACTGACGATAGTACTCGTCCATACGAACAGGTTTTACTATGGAGCCAACTCTGAAATCGCGAAAAAAATATCATCTGTTTCATACATTTCGGTCGGGTAGGTATTTAACTTTTCTATAGAACAGCTGATTTTTTTTCGCGATTTCAGTGTTGGCTCCATAGAAAAGTTGTTCGTAGGGACGAGTACTATCGCCAGTTTCCGGCTCCTACAACATCATATCAACATCCAGTGTATAAGGTGACTTTGGTTTATATTGCCAAATTGGTACAGGAGACTCGGTAAGTAGTCAGGACTAAGGTTCAATGAACCATTTTGCAAAATACGAAATATGTTTCTGTGCCTCTGTACTTGTTTCAGAGCAACCTCGACACAAGTATGTAGTATAGGATAAGTCTAACTTTTTTGGATTTTTTTAACGTTATTTGTTTTTGCTCTTTCTTTAAAGACGGTAACACAATCATACAAGTTTCAAATTTGCACACATTATTCTACATACTCTAAAGTAAAATAACAAATAATACCATTTTAGTGCTTCGTTTTTTGTCGCCTTAATGTTTGTCATGGATGAAAAAGTCAAGTCTATAGATGATGTTTGTATAGCATCTATATTTTTGATTGGTATGTTTTTAGGATTCCGTACCCGTATTTTGTGGTGGTACAGAACCCTTTGTGTTCGATTCCGACTTGCACTTGGTCAAATTATTTTGATTCAATAGCATTTATTATATGAGATTTAGTCATTCAACTATAATGTAAATATGAGTCGAACGACTGATATTGCGAGTGAAAAATAATGCTAGAACAGCCGTCTAGTCCCAAATCGTGATTTCACTATAAAGTACATATACCGGGTGTAAATAGACTGCTACCATTAAATGAAACCACATATTCTACTGACCCTACTGAACCAATTTTCCCAAGAGTCATATCCGCGGACACCCTTAAAAATATTGAGTTCCAAACAAAAATGCGTGAACCCTAACGCACCGACATACGGGTGAGTTTAGAGAGAGCGTCGTTCGTGAAACCTAGGTAGAATATGTGGTTTCATTTAATGGTAGCAGTCTATTAACACCCGTTAAACAATGAAACCCGTATAATGAAAGCACTTGAACAGTGATTGATCTGGCCCAAATTGCTCGTGTGTCAAGTATGATCAAATACTATTCCGAAACACAAAGCGGATACATACTCAACTCATATGTTTGCCCATTTGAGACCCTGCAAGCGTGCATCGAAATGCGATCAGATGAGTCTTGCCTGATCACAACTGCGATTACAGTGCAGTGGTAATTACTAAAGCATGTTCCAAGAGCAGGCGGAAAAACATCAGTCAGTCAAACATATTGGTAGTACATGGTGTCTGTACTACGAAACGCAGTAAGAAGCGTAAGGGATAAAGAAGTGTATGGAGAGCGATACGTATCGTTTTCTTTTGACGCTAATATAATACTTCGGGTCAGTGACCAAATTTCCCGCTGCTCTAGGATTAGACTTTAACAAATTATGCAAGGTAATTTTTTAGTTGAACAATGAGTTGTTTATTGCAAAAAGTAAATCCAAAACAATATCCATTGAACTCATAGTAATATAAATATAATAGATATAACGTTTGCATACATTTTATCCAACCACATGTCCATCCATCCATCCATCAGCCTGGAACCGATTGATGGCGGTATATCTGTGGTGGCCATATCGTGGAATTAATAATTGCATGAAAATGATGAACGATATCGTTAAGTATCCATCCATCCATCCATCAGCCTGTTTCGCCCACTGCTGGACATAGGCCTTTCCAGGATTTCACCACTCTTGATGGTCCCCCTGGAAGAAATGTCCATACTCACACACGCTGGGCTGGCGGGTTGGTGAGCGCGGTGCCGAAACCCTTCCACAAGTGACGCCGCTGCCCGTCACCAGTCTAATTTATATAAGGCCCGGCAATTGGGAATGGATATACCGCCATCCATCGGTCCCTGGCAATGGTGAGCCGCCTGGTTTTTTTGCCTGAGAGCTGTCCTCTTACTCTCCCCCGAATAACTTCGGGAGGATTTCCGAGTAAGATGGTGGTACCTCCACAGTCGAGCCCGGTATTAGCTCTATCACCTAATGTATTAGGTAACCACATGTATTAACATAATATAGATCAATTAATTTAAAATTTTAATATCTAATCAGTAAGTATTCTAAAACATTAGACAGAAAAACAGACCAAGGGAAATTTTACTTTAGTAGTAAGTAAAAACCGGCCAAGTGCGACTCGGACTCGCGCACAAAGGGTTCCGTACCATTATCTATAAAAACGGGAAAAAAATCATGTCTATTGGATGGGAGTGTGCAGGTCCGACTCGCACTTGACCGGTTTTAGTATTTGTTGTTATAGCGGCAACAGAAATACATCACTGTGAAAATTTGAACTGTCTAACTACCACGGTTCATGCATTATCTATAAAAACGACAAAAAAATCATGTCCGTTGTATAGGAGTGCGCAGGTCCGAGTCGGACTTGGCTGGTTTTAGTATTGTTATAGCGGCAACAGAAATACATCATCTGTGAAAATTTAAACTGTCTAAGTATCACGGTTCACGAGATACAGCCTGGTGACAGACGGACAGACAGACAGACAGACGGACGGACAGACGGACAGCGGAGCCTTAGTAATAGGGTCCCGTTGGTCACCCTTTGGGTACGGAACCCTAAAAATTAAGTTCTCTAAATAAAATATGAAAAAATATTATGCAATAAATTGTTTTTTAATTTAAATTAGTTGAAAATTTTGAAAGAATCCTTAAGTCATCAAGCATTGAAGTTCGGAATATGCCCGCTCAAAGCTCTGAAACAAAAAAAGACATCGTACGAACTGTATAGGTAATTAAACTAGGTTCAGCATTAATAAATCGAATGAGAATTCTAAATTAGGCACTGAAAGTTTAGGCATCAAAGGCCCAATGAAACTAATTTTTGTTGCTGAAAGCTTGACTGCAAAAAATAAACGGCTGCATTTCCTTGCACGGGATTTCATGAGTGTGGGTATTGCTGGACTTCATACGGCAAGATTTACCTGAGGAAAGCTGACGGTGCGCCACTACTCCGTATTGAATCCGAGTCCGATCTAAATAAGCTCAAGTCAATAAATGTCGAAACTGAAAATTGACTCAGTGGAACCTGATTGAACCTTGATTGAACCTTTTCGTGATATTCATAAATTTTGCATGATGCCCTTTGAGTTCATATTATTTTATTGTTTGCATGTTATGTTTATTGTTGCCTTGTGTGTTTCAAATACTTACTTCATAATCGAATTTTAAAAACTCTCCGATGTCAATCCGCTAAAAAGTGAGTCTGTTATAAAAAATATATAACCGCTTCTAATATTAAGCTTTTATGTGGTTTATATAGTTCGATACTTTCGTACATTTCATTTAATTATCACTCTTACACAATTATTGTACTCCGTGAACCTATTTATATATATGTACATTTTGACACAAATCAATTGGTATTTTGTTATTGCGATTGTCACTTTCACAATAAAACCATTTCAAATTATAACACTTATAGTCCTCAAGCTACACCACTTATTCATATTACACGAAATTAATAATTCAATTAACATTATAGCTGATGATATTGATTCCATATCAATATCAAATTGTTATCTCTCTTCTCCTGAAAACTGCAAAACCTACATTGAAACTCTTAAAAGTAAAATCTCTATTCTTAATCTAAATATTCGCAGTATTAATTGCAGCTTTAGTCAATTACTAATACTCTTAGAATGTCTTGATACAGATTGTGAAATAATTATACTCTCCGAATGTTGGTTAAGTGTCGCTGAATATATTCCAGTTCTGGATGGCTATCGATCAAGCTTTTCAAATCAAAATGACGGTGTTGTTATCTATGTAAAATCAGATCTTGAATGCTCTGTAATGCAACCCACAACACTATATAATAAGAACTTACCCACTTCAACAATGATCAGCTAAGACTTTCGATGAAAGTGTGCGCTGTTTGTTCCAGTGAATGTGAAGTACGTGCCAAATGATCACACAGGCATAGACAGACGGTAGAACCAGGCTTTACTCAGATATAGGCAGCTTTTGAATGTACCTAAACAAATGTACTATAGATGCTATTCTATGCTATCACCCTCATCTGTCTATGACAGTTCTCATTAAAATGCTTTAAAAATAGATCTTGAACTGTTAGTACCTTGTACTATAAATACTGACCTTTGAATGCAATGACAAGATGAGCATTTTTAAATCATTGAAAACGAGTGTAAGAAAAGGTTAATCTTCTTAGTTACATTTAGTTTCATGTCTTGTTTAACCTATTAAACTTAATATGTATTAATATCAAAGAAAGATTGATACTTATTTTCTCCAAACAAAACAATAATTCGATTCGATTAGTCTTATTAAGAAAACGGGCAACAAACTTAGCAACATGATGTCTTTTTTTACAAATTTAAATAAATTTTGTTACAAATCTTTATGTTTAGGATAAAAACACAAAACAGCAGGAATTTATGTCAAAGGGAAAAATATTTCTTATTATATATTTGTCTCAAGCAGTTCATCATTAAAGTTCATCTAATAATAAATTAACGTTAAATCTTTAGAGGAATCATAAGCTAGAAAATTATACTTATGACACCATGCTTCATTACATTATCTTGAATCTTGTCCAAATAATTATATATCTAATAAGATGCCTGCTTATTAAACAGTTTAACCCGTCCGCTTTCTCACGATTTTTGCTTTCCCGCCAATTTTGTTTTTGGCTATATCTCCGAAAGTTGTGGATTCTAATGCGAATTTCTTTTTCTAAAACAAGATTGAATTTTCTAAACAAAACAAAAAAGAAACTTGGAAAACGTGAGAAAGTTTTGATATATATAATGTCTATTCAAATTTTATAATATTGTATAAAAATAAAAATAATATTTGAAAAAAATATATATATATAATATAACTATATATATGCATAAAGTGGGGTATATAGAGAAAGAAATAAAAAAAATGATCGATATATATTTCAATGTTTGAAATTATATTATCTGATTCGACTGACGACGACCACAAGTGGGTCGAAATATAAATCGATCAATATTTTTTTTATTTGTTTCTCTATATACTCCATATAACTAGCTATAATTAAAGGCTCAAGAAGCCACAAATACAATATTTATTTGATATATTTATGGTGTAAAATACGTGTGTCAAATTACAAGTCGCAACTTTTTTTAATTTTTTTTTGTTGCTATCTTTCTAGCTTTCCAACAATACCCATATTACTAAATATATAATTTAATAACTACTCATAAATATTGTTCTTGTATGAGCCGGCAAGGGTGTGTCGATCGACACGCTCATGTGCCGGCAACTTATTCTCCGTCAAACTGAGGACGTTTATTGTAAAATCCTATACCATGTCCAACGGTACTTACATATGATTTCTTAAAAAGCTAATTAATTATATTTTGGGTTTCTATAGAGTGGTGGCCAACGAGCTTCGTATATATTTGTGTAGATGTGTTCAGATTTATTTTATTATTTGTATTACACTGTGATCAATTTTGTTCAGAAACTTATCTATCTCACTCAAATGTCTTCTTAAGAGCCATATTGCAAACGGATTGTACCTATAATAAAACCCACCATTTTGAAAATCTATCAAAAGTGAGCACTTAAATTAAAAATGTTCTAAATTATTTATGTACAATTTAAGGCGGGTTTTTTACAATCCGTCTGCAATACGGCTCTAAATAAAATGAAATAAAACAGATTTTGTCAATTATTTTTCGGGGCGCGATGGTAGAATGTTTTTGACGGGCAATTTACTATGAAAGTCTAATACCATATAACACGGGACTAGGCAAGCGCACTTATCCCCTCTGCCGAAGTATATGAACAATTTGTTCATGTAAGTTTGCTTGTGTGCGCGTTTTGTGTTGCAACTTTTGATTTAATGTGACATATCAATTTTCCGCGGGAGTGTACGTGAATGAGTAAATGTGTGCTGTGCGTGTTTACCTCCCCTCCCGTGGAAAACGGCAGAATAATTTCAGTGCTAAGAGTCGCGCTTTGCCAGGTCCCGTGTTAAATGGTCTAAGATGAAAGTGCATAAAAGAAACGCAACGCCATGTTTGCATATTTCAGGTCATTTCATATAACTTTACGCTTACATTACCTAATCGAGGAACATAAAGCGTTTCATTTGAATGTCAAGGCAAAGTGGGCATTGGTAAATGTGTCGTAAGCGGCTTTTCTGGCACGTGCGCAAAAATTACTAAGGCAGATTTCGGAAGACTTTAAAAGGGATATTGTACGGACACAGAAGATTTCCTCTGTGTGTACGGATGTGTGTTGTTTTTAGGGTTCCGTTGTCAAAAATAATAAAATTGTAGTCAAAAGATAAATTGCTAAGGCAGATTTCGGGTGTATAATAATCCAAAAACTATTCGAATCAAGTTTTGTAATGATGCGATCCACACTACAGACATAAAATGTAATAAGTGAAATTTCCCGAGGTGTACTTGGGATTTCTTTTCCATTACCTATATCAAAGTTTTAAAATAGTTAAAAGATTTCTCATATCTTTGAAATAGAATATCTATTTATATCATTTCTGTATATACATCTGGTTTTCTCAAAAAATTGTATAAAGTTGGATTTCCCCTCGCCGTCTTCGCTGTAACCTTTATACAAATTTCTGAGATACAAAGCGAAGTGAAATACATACATACGGAAACGGACAACCCAGCATGACAGGCTTCTTATTGGCAATCCTTATTGCGGTGTCATAGCCGCTATAATCGTTAAAAAATAGGGAATTTGAACTGCAGAAAGCTGAATATTATCATGGTCGTTGAGATGAGATCGAACCTCTTTTTTTCATGTGAATTATTTTGCCCACCCAGTTACATAATGCAAAATGGTTTTGATACACCCACAATGTTTTTGAACGACCTATCTAACGATACCCGACTCTATGGGATATATGAGGAAAAAAATTCATCCCCCATTAACGAGTAGCGACCTTAAAAAAAAAATTTTACAAGACTTTATTTTACAGTTTTGTCGACGTGTTTTATGTATACTTATGCCAAATTACTGCTTTCTAGTATTAATAGTCTCTGAGCTAAGCCGCGGACGGACGGACGGACGTACAGACGGACATGGCGACACTATAAGGGTTCCTTGTCGGACTACAAAACCCTAAAAGTATTTTTTTTTTCATATATTTTCTTTGCTTCCCGAATTTTGAATGAATGGCCGAACAGCGTGACACAACATGTGACTGACAATAGACCATACATATTCCCGGCTGTAAATGGCTTCGTAGAGCGTCGTCTCTATCAACGGAGTACTAGTGCTTCGACGGTCGATAACTATTTTTATTATGAATCATGACAAAAGTAAAAAAACATGTATTTTTTATTTCGAACATAGAACAGTTCCCTTTGCCAGGGGGTTCATTTTCAACCTGTCTAAGGTGACTGTCGTTTACGCAGTCAAATTCATATTGGAGACTCGGTAAGTGGCCAGGACCAAGTTTCAATGAGCCTGTTTGTTGTGCGTCTATACTTATTCAAGAACAACTCTCCATCCATCGGTCCACTAGTATAGGAATTCTAAATTTTATATTGCGTATTTTACAATAAGGATCGTTGAACTTTGGTCCTAACCACTTACTGAGTCTCCAGTATGAATAGCTATATAAACGAAAGTCACCTTAAATTGAATTATATTTATATCGTTTTGTATATTTTTATTGAATTGTTTTTTTATGGTTCAAATAAAATGAAAAAACACAAATAACCGAGAATACGTTCTATTGATTTTGGAAAATGTTTTTGTTGCTGTAACAGTAGAAGTTTCAGTGAAAAAACTGAACAATGCTCGGCAAAAAACTACACGTTCGAATTTAGACCAAAAAAATGTTAGAAAACGAAATAACAGGTGTGAAACAGCTAGAAAAAAATGTTACCCGATGAATAATTTATAGGTTTTTACTGCAGTTTTACGAGTATTGTGGACTATGTAAACAAAGCGCCATGTTGTCTTTGTCTGTGAATCGGTGAACTATCTAGAGATGGGTAAGTATGTGATTTAAATATGTTAGGAGCTTAATTAATTTTCTTTATTTGATTACATCTACATACATTTTTTTATATTTTTGCTTGTCTACTTTAGCTATGAGATTCGCTTTGATTTTGGTTTCTTGAAATTTGATTTCTTTTTCGCGCAACCAGCTTTGGATAGCCTCCTTCCGCCAACTCATGTTGGGCGCCTTTTCGATTTGACGCGAATGATATGGGGCATTGTCCATTACTATGACGGAACCAATTGTCTTTGTTTCAAGGTAAAACACTATCCAAATCACAAAGAAAGATCAGTAAGAGAAGCCTACAGAGGCGTCGAAACGTCAAGCACATATCTATTAAGGTATGTTATTAGTTATCGCGAGTAAGACCCCTATACAAAGTTAATAAAGGGAAGCCAAGTCGTTAGAATACCGAAAACACAAAAGATTTTAGAGCAACGCTGGAAGATCACACAGCTCTCGATAGAATCACACACACGTTATGTCAAAGATTATGAAGTAACGCTATCGTGTGTGTGTGCGCGAAACCTCACTGACGTAGAAAACTGAGCTCCGTACAATTATTATTTAAAATAGTGTTAATATGTCGAAAATCGACATGGACGTGCTATCCAAGATAGTGAGAAGTGCAATTACGCCTCTTGAAGAGAAAATTTCAAGTTTAATACGCCTTGTTCAGGCTCTGGAGTGCAAAATATCTGACGAAAATACCGGTAAAACACAAACCGGACCAGGACACGTGACCTCAAAGCCTCCAATCATGTCTGAGAAGCCCGACGCACGGTCACGCTTATCCAATGGAAGCGCCAGCAAATCGTTCGCTGCTGTGACGAGACCAAATGCGAGAGAGGAACGACGAATCAAACGAGCAGGACATGCGAATGCTTCAACACACACACAGGCACAACAACGGTTATCTACCAATACAGCGCGTGCGCCCGCGCCGGTCAAACAAATTCTCAAGCCGTCGATTGGCAGTCAGTCTAACCCTGCAGCAGTCCAGCTGATACCGACGACGATTAGCAACCAAAAGACGCCCGACGAGACCCTCGGTATTACTACTGAGCCGACGTCGTCCGATATCAATTACCCTGAACTGGGATTGGCCCAACAACAACCTCAACATGACACTTCAACACCTAACGTAGCGTGTAGCACTGACAGTGACAGGGATGCTACCAGCCACCAGACCACCAGCCCCAGCAGCACGCTCCCCCTGCCGCAGCTGCCAACGCCTCAACCCTCGCGTGACTACACTCTTCCAAAAACGTCAGATGGAATAGGAGATGAGAATAATGGATGGACTACTGTTCGGTCAAAACACTCGCGACAATCTCGTCAAAGCCGTCAACGACGACAAGTTATTGTTGGAACTGGCAAACTTGACGCTAATATCCAAACTGTCGAGCAGCTCAGGTACATTCAAGCCTGGTCATTTAAGCCAGACACGACGTCAGATGTAGTGCTTAAATTCCTTAACAGTATCTACGAGTCTAAAGAATACATAGTAGAAAAACGCGACATAAAAACACAAAGGCATGCCTCTTTCCTTATCGGCATCCCTGTATCACAGTTCGGCACATTAACTGATCCCGCGATATGGCCGCGGCCGTCTGGAGTAAGGTTTGTAGATTGGTTTCCCGTACGTCCCCGCGTACAGCGGGGCCATTAACATTATCTGCACTACAACACCACATCCTATTTCCGAAGTCGACGTGCATTTTACGAATGGAAATGTAATATCATCCAATTCACACGAAAATCTAAATGTGACTGCCGCCGATCCGTGTACCACCGAGATTCCAGCGCCGTCACCGGTTGCACGCGCACCCTGCGGCCAGACCGGTTTCCCTGCCCCGCGCGTTCCCGCTACTCACCACCGAAGACGGCCGACCCGCGTATGTAAACAAACAGTAACTTCATCGCATTCATTAAAAATTTGTCACCAAAACATATGCTCTTTAGACGGTAAAACTCAGAAACTTGAAGTTCTTCTACAGAGTGAGTTAACTTGTGACGTACTAGGCCTAACTGAGCACTGGCTCACGACTGATGATATTAAATGTATTGATATCCATGACTTTACCTTAATATCTAGTTATTGCAGAGATTCCAAAGAACATGGGGGATCTTGTCTGTATGTTAAAGATAACATTAAATGTGTAGAGAATAAGGAGTTGACGTTGTTATCTGAGAAGTGGTATTGCGAGATATCTGCCGTCAATTTGATAGATTATAATCTGAGTATTGTGTGCATTTATCGCACTAATCAAGTGAGAGCATTAGATTACTTAATGTTTTTAGAACGCCTGCTTGATAAAATTAGTGAAGACGACTTACAATGTATTATTGTTGGTGATTTTAATATTGATTGCATAGGTGTTCCTAATTCTGAAAAAAGACAACTTTGCGATTTATTATCACTATATGATTTGATAAATCTAGTAAACTTCCCGACTCGTGTTACTCACAAGTCGTCAACTAGCTTAGATCACGTATACACTAACGTACCTCGTCACTCCGTCAGCGCAGTCCCAGTGTGTACTAACATCAGCGACCATCGCGGCATCCGCTGTGAGGTGCAGTGTCAGCTGAGCACGGCGGCGCCTTCTCCCCGGTACAGCCGTATCAACTCTGACATGAACCGTGCTAACTTTGTAGCAGCGTTACTGAGTATTGACTGGGCTACCGTCCGCAAACGTAACAATAAATCTGTTGAGAGTATGGCATTGTCAGTGCTGACCGTGATCTCCAATTGTTACGAAGCCTGTTTTCCCGTTAAATTACTAAACGACAAAAAGAAATCTTCTTGGGTAACGAGCGAGATTCTTAATTTCAAATCGTTATTATTCGATATAACGGAAGTATCTTTCTTTCTTCTTTCTTTCTTCTTTCTTCTTTCTTTCAAGTAGGACAAAAATACCCACAAAATAAAGATATTGCGGCAGCGATCGAAAAATTAAACGTAACGTACGATAATCTCGTAAAAACTGGAAAAGCGAATTATTTCACTGGCTTAATATCCAACAGTAAAAACGCATGCAAAGCTATGTGGAAAGTAGTGAACCAATAACGAGGAAAATGCGTAAAATCCTCGACAAGCTTTACCGACGTAGCTGTTGACTCCGACGGGAACACGTTTCCCAGTAGGAAGGCCGCTGTCGACGCCATGAACCAGAGGTTCGTAGGTGCCGCGGCCGCATGCGGCGCACCGCCCGCTGACCTAGCGTTCGTGCGCACGACACTGACAAACGCCGCGCGCCCGCCAGCCGACCGCTCGATGCACCTTCGTCCCTTTTGTGCCGGCGAAATGTACCGTATAATAACTAAACGGATTCCCAATAAACCCACGAAGGACATATACGGCATTTCTACAGAGCTCCTACACTTGACTGCTACACACTTGTCACCTATCCTAGCAGATTTATTCAATCAGTGCTCAAAAATCGGCTTATTCCCTACCTGTCTGAAGAAAAGTAAAATAGCACCCATCTTCAAGGGAAAGGGTAAAGTAGAAATTATTGACGACTACAGACCCGTCGCCGTAATACCGTCAGTAGCCAAGGTGTATGAGAACGGTCTCAGTGAGCGACTCATCGAACACCTCGTCGCGACCAACGCTCTTTCTGATAGGCAATACGCGTATCGTTCAGGTCGCTCCACCACCGCCATAGCAAGAGACGTCGTCCGCCGCGTCATGTTAGCCCGCGAGAACAAACAGCATGTTGCAGTTTTATTCTGCGATCTCTCGAAGGCCTTTGATGTAGCAGATCATCAAACACTATCCATTAAACTCCGTCACTATGGCATAAACGGTCCGGCTCATGCTCTTTTTACCGACCTCATGCACAATAGATCACAAATCGTGGTGGGAGACGGAGGAAGCACCAAGTCTGATCCTCTCAACACGTCGATGGGTGTAGCTCAGGGATCCTCGGTTTCTAATATACTTTTTACATTACTAATGAACGACTTACCTGAATCTATGGACACTTGTGAGATACTCATGTATGCTGACGATGTTGCCGCCGTAGTATGTGCATCATCTGTTGACTTGCTTGAGTCTAAACTGAATGAAACTGCAGCCCAACTATCACAATGGTTTAAAGGTAACGGACTAGTCCTAAATTTGAAAAAAACCCACTTTATTAAATTTCTGGCTAAGTGGACAACCGAAACCTTTATCTGTAGCAATTGGGAATACACGAATCGAGCAGGTAGATTTCACGACCTTCCTTGGTTTCGTATTGGATAGGGGTTTGAACTGGGCACGGCATATCGATTCACTGTGTAAGCGGCTGGGGAGCGCTTGCTTCGCTCTGTGGCGGCTGGCGCGCGTAGTTCCGCGTGATGTAGTGCGGGCCTGCTATTTTGCTACCGTGCACTCGATACTGCAGTACGGCGCCGAGCTGTGGGCGTGCGCCGCCGACTGGGAACGCGCGTTCCGCATGCAAAAGCGCGCAGTCCGAGCCATCATGCAAGTTCGTCGATTTGACACCGCGAAACCCCATTTCCAGTCCTTTGGAATACTTACGCTGCCTTCCCTGTTGATATTTCAAATAGCGGTGTATGCGCGTGAAAATATCAATAATTATAAAACGTTTAACGGAGAACGTAAATAAAATAGGTTTATATTCAAATAGATTCGTACATCACTAATTTTCAAAGACAATACAGATTCGATGAGAAAAAAATATGACAGCAATCTCGTCGCAGTACAGATTTGACTATTGATTCTATAATTTTCCGTAATTAACTGGTGATTATTGAATATTTCATGATGAAATACAGTGAATGGCAGGTAAGACTTGATGCTTCATGATTTGGAATAATTTTCAGTGAGACTCCGTGACAGAACCTTGAGAAAACGGTTTGTTTACATAGTCCACAATTTCTATTGACGGCGACTATACTTGATTATTTTTGTATTTATTGTTCTGCTGTAAAAAGTACCCGAGAAGGCGTTACAGACAGGTAACATAAGATGAAACCGCATTTTCTACTGACATTTTCTACTTAAATACATACTTTTCTACTGAATAGGCAAATAATAAAAAAAATACGTTTCAATACTTAATGTGAATGAAATTTTAAAAAAGAACATTCATACACATGTTTCATTGAAAGTAATCAATTATCCAGTTTATTGCCGGCTAGCTCGGTGTTCGGACGTTTCTTTGTATTGTTGCTTGCTAAAACCAGTTACTTGTCGCTCACCACAATAGTGATGGGATTAATCATCCATCCAGTCATCGACGTCGATAAACGTCATAAACTATGGACAAATATTTGATCAAGTCTTCCTCTCTGGAGAGTCTGGCAGTTAAGAGAGGCCATGATGATAGTGAGGGCTGGAGTGAACCTAAACGCCCTTACATTAACCCAAGAAAACCTGTGAGTCCTGGCATCCATATCCAAAATCGCTTTCAAGATTTGCAGACCGAAGAAACCACACGTTCCGGTAAAGTGCCACCTGCCTCTAACAAGAACTTGAGAACAAAGCGCATACCTCCGATTGTCATTCAAGTTCAGAAAGAATGGACTCATCAACATATGGTAGATATTATATCGAAAGTTACAAAATCATTTCATCTACGATATAGATCAGGTCAAAAGCTGGCTGTTTATTGTTACTCTAGCGAAAGCCACCAAATTCTTCAAGATGGGTTAAGAGGTGAAAATATCCCCTTCCACACAAATACGAAAAAATTTCCAAAGTGGTAATCCGAGGTATACCCTCCACTATCGCTGATACTATCCCAGATCAACTCAAGGCGCTCGGTTTTGATGGTGTCATCATCACCTTGCTGAAATCTGCTAAATCTGAGGTAACTTGTCCCCCTATACTAGCTCAACTTCCTGCTGGCTCCAACATAGCCAAATTTCGGCAGATAAAATATTTGTGCAATTGTTGCATAGATATCCAAAGATATAAGCCATCAAAATCTGCTGTGACTCAATGTTTTCGCTGCCAACGTTTTGGGCACGCTTCTAAAAATTGTAATATGCCCGAGAGATGCGTTAAATGCACTATCCATCACGCTACCAAAGATTGCTCTAAGAAAGATAGAAGTACCCCAGCGCACTGTTGCAACTGCAATGAGCAACACCCAGCAAATCATGTGCATTGTAAAGAACGCATAAAATACATTGAACACATTGAAAAGAAGAGAGTACTGCCATCAAGGCCCCTTAAGATTCCCAAGTATACGGTCTACCTGGAGAAAACGGTACCTGCTCTGCCAAAACATATGTTATGGTCATCAGTAGCATCATTGGCTCCTGCTGTACCAAAAATAACTCAAGCTTCACCTGTTCATCTTTCTGCTCCTGAGGATGCCTCGACGCCGTCCTCTCAGATAGGTAACCACGACCCCGTTACATCTGAAATGCTTCAAATTCTTACGATTATAAAATCACTTAAAAGTAAATTCTTAAGCTGTGAATCGATGATAGATAAGGTCCTTCTTGTGGTAACCCGGTTGGGTAGTTATATTTAAATTCAATAGTTTAGAATTAAGAGTATTTTATTGGAACGCCGACGGCGTCCGTAAAAAGCTACACGAGCTCACTGATCTAGCTGTTAACAGTTTATCAGCAGACATTATTGGTATTTCAGAAACTAAATTGAACGAGCATGTGTCGCTTCAAATTAAAGGTTTTGATTGTTACCGCCAGGACAAACACCATAATGGTGGGGGTCAAGGTGTAGCCATATTTGTTAAGTCAGATATCCAACACTCTTGAATCAAGATCCCTCTTACCAAGCACATCGAGGCTGTAGGTGTCAAAATTGCCATGTCTAGCCTTGATTACTACTTCCTATCTATCTATCAATCACCTAATCCGAAATTTCCGCTCATTCCAAAAGATCTTGACACTCTTTTAAAGCTGGGTCCTCATGTGTTATTATTTGGAGACTTCAACGCTAGACATTCACAATGGTGCAAGAGTGGTGCTAACCCTAATGGTGTCACTCTATTTGAGCACGCCATTAAACGTGATTTTGTGATTCATGCTCCTCCTCGTCCCACTCTGGTACATTATCGTTTAGATCATCAGCCATCTACCCCTGATTTGCTTATTACTTCAAATACTTTTAACATAACCAATCCAGAACCAATAACTGCTCTTTCATCAAATCACCTTCCAGTGTTTTTTAGTGTTGGGGGCTCCGTCGAACGTACCATTTATCTATCGTATTGTTATAAGGAGGCTGACTGGAAAACATATCGTGAATACCTAAATACCAATATCCTTCTGACCAGCAATACCTTCGTAAATATCAACGACGTCGATCGGGAAATTGATAATCTTGTTTCGGCCATTACTGCTGCTAGAGATGTAGCAATTCCTTTAAACGAGTCCCATTCTAAACCCAAGCCCCTACCTAAATTCATTAAAAAGTTAATTTTAACCAAAAACAACTTACGATGCTATGAGCGGCGACAAACGGATCACTTTATCCGTAAAAACCTGCGTGCACAAATAAATGAATTGCAGGATAGAATAAAATGTTTAATTCAGAAGCACAATGATAAGTTGTGGGATGCTAAGTTAGCTAAGGTAGATAACCCGAGAAGTGATCTATGGAAAATCGTCAAGTCTCTAAGCCGCAAGCCGGATATAATCCCCCCTCTAATTAAAAATGATGGGTCCTCAACTGATGGATGTTTGGACCAGTGCAACACTTTAGCTGCAGCTTTTAATTCTAACATGCGCCTGACCCATAACTGGCCTGACTCTGAAAGTGAATATGAAGTCACCACGTCGCTTGAAATTTTAAACAACCATTCCATAACTAATTTACTCCACCCTTGCACACCACGTGAAATACGGAAAAATATTCAACAGTTAAAACAACGCAAGGCTCCAGGTATGGACGATATTGGCAATATACTTCTGAAGAACCTTCCTCAGAAGTGCGTAGTACTCCTTGCGAAGGTTTTTAATGCTTGTCTCCGGCTTGGCTACTTCCCTGACCGCTGGAAAGAAGCCAAGATAATTTGCATTAAAAAAAGTGGTAAAGATGGTTCTATCCCAACTAGTTATCGCCCAATTAGTCTTTTGCCATCTATTGCTAAACTTTTAGAGCGCATCATTTGTGATCGACTTATGAAATACTTAAGTCCTCATCTAATTGATGAGCAGTTTGGGTTTCGCCAGTGTCACTCTACTACTCAGCAACTTGCTCGCGTTAGTGAGCATATGGCACACAATCTCAATATTAACCATTCAACAGGCATGTTCCTGCTTGATATTGAAAAAGCATATGACACGGTGTGGCATAATGGGCTCCTTCATAAATTGGTGATTCTTAATGTTCCCCTTGATATCATAATAATCATTCAGTCTTACCTCCATGGACGTCATTTCAGAGTTCACATTGGCAATATCAAGTCAGAACTGTTTCCTATTCCTGCCGGTGTTCCTCAGGGCTCTATCCTGGGTCCTGTGATGTTTATGGCGTACTTAAATGATATCCCGAAACAGCCCCGTACTCACCTTGCATGTTTTGCTGATGACACAGCTTCATTCAGTTCATCTAATGATGTTGATTTGGTTATAAGCAGGTTACAACTCTCAATAGAACGCCTAAGCTCCTTCTTTGCCAAATGGAAACTAAAAATCAATGAATCAAAAACGGAGGCCATCTTGTTTACACGCCAGCGATCTTTCCCCACTCGTAAACTAATTATCAATGGTTTTGAAATACTCTGGCAAAAAATAGTTAAATACTTGGGAGCATTATTGGATTCTAAGGTTAATTGGTCAGCAAATATAAATGCGATCCGTACAAAGGGAGCTAGAGCCCTTAATTCGCTTAGCCCCATCCTAAATCGCCGTAGTAATCTCAGCTCATCTACTAAACTTAAAATATACTCCACTCTAGTGCGGCCATGCATCACATATGCTGCTCCTGTTTGGAGCAGCACATGTCGGACCAATTTCGACAAACTACAAGTTATTCAGAATAAAGCCTTGAAAATTGCATATAATACGCCTTTTAAAACTAACTTACATTTACTGCATGCACGTATCCTTCTTCCTAAATTACGCGATCACATCATGAAATTATCCAGGAACTTTTATCTTTATAAAAATCCCATCCATAATAATACTCTCGTATCCCGAATTGGTCAGTCTCGCTATCGCGACCTCCCATATGTCGATACTTATAATCGTTACAGACTACCCCATCACTATTGGTTGGGAGGTGATGCATTTCCTAAATTGTCCATGGATCTCGTGCTAACATTTAAACACATTTAAATGTATACCCATAAGCTTTATTTTTTATTAAACCTACTATCATAAAGTTATATTTGTAAGCCTTCGTTCTTGTTTAGATGTAGGTAACTTTAAAATGTAAGATACTTTTTACTTTGTATGTATCCTCTGTGTGCAAATTAAACCTTATTTAACAGGAAGCTAATGTTATAAGTATAAGTAATCACGATATATAATTTTTAGTTTCTGTTGTGTAATACAATCACCATATTCAACATTAAGCTAACGTCCCTTGTCAGTTTGGCGCTCATCCTCCAATCGGGACAAAGCACATTTATTGACTTTGATTGTCACTATGTTACTAGATCTTAAACAGTTTCATTTTGTGTAGTTTATTGTCACTATAACGTACATATTTTATTATTTGGAGGTAGGTTGAAAAATCAGTGTTCGCCTGCTTCGCGATTTTATGTATCATACCTACATCATACTTTTGTTATGTACTGTATTTACTTGTCAACCTTCAGTGTATTGTTCAGTCGATGTAGATAGCTATGCTATGTCCCTTAGTTGTACTAATTAATTATATAAGCCTAAAATGTGTCTTCACTCAAAAGTACATGTTAGTTAATTCTCATTTATAATTTTAAGAGTCACAAACTTATGTTGAAATCTCATTACCTTACATGTTAAAAATTTCAAGAGGTACTTCTAGCCTGCAAAATGTATGTACTTTTGTGTTTATGCGTTCTTGACTGTGTCTTGAAACTGTATTATGTATATATTTTCCGTTAAATAAAGACTTTTGAAAATGAAATGAAAATGAATCAATTATCCGTAGAATATACTTTATACTATACATAGTTTCAGAAAATATTTGTTTACACCCAGTCGAAAAATTTGAGGTGGGTAGATGCTACTACCGCTAGGTTTTTGCGTGAATTCGATGATTTCCAAGGAGGTTTAATAGGGGATCTCTTTTGATTTCATGTCAAACTATACAATCATAACTTGACCCCACAGACGTATCATATAATATTATATAATAATATATACTTAGTATAATTATATGTCTACGCTTGTCCCTTGGATTCATGTTGGCAGCACTGCTTGTCAAGCTTTTGCTGTCATGTTGTTGTCAATCAGATTTTTAAAAATTATTTAATCAATTATGTATTGCCAAAGCCTTTCAACAATAGTTCAAAAGAGACTGTGTTGAAGGTACGCCTTTTGTGAAACAGAAAATGCAAACAATGCACCGTGATTCCTCCCAATCAGGTTCGATCTCGTGTCAGTGGCATGACGGGTTAGTAAAATAGGGATAGCAGCTTTAAACGTAAAGCCAATTTTATGGACAAATAATGATTATTTAATTAATCGTTAACAAAGGAAAAAACGGGAGCTCGACGATTTAGAACAAACGTCGTCGAGCTAGAACAAGAAACAAAAAATACGGTTTTAGTACAGAGATACATGTATAGATATCCCTACCATTAGATCATACCTATTGTTTGCGAAATGCAAATCAATAAATAATTGATAATTTTGATTTTTTCTCTCTGCACATTTAAGTATATATTATGAATGTGTAGCAGGGTGAATGCTACGTGAGCCATTGGCAACATTATATGCAATGCTACCATTTCGTAAGCCAGAGGACTTCTTATAGTGAATGGTCTTGTACCTGAAAATTGTACGATTCTATACCTGAAAATTGTACGTCATAAACTGTCATAAACTGTCACGAATTGCAGGATTACATGTATTTTTTCAGTGCTCACTCTCGCTCACTCTATGACGTCATCACGGGGTATAGAGCGGGCCAAACATATCTTTATTATTGTGTTGTCGCCGAATTGATCTTCACAACGTTATAACTACCACTTTATTTTACTTAAAAAAAAAATCACAAACAAGACACTATGTAACTGCAAACGACCCACAAGATGCATCTCTGACTAACCAAAAATATTTTAAGTGTAGTCTGTATTAGAAATACTGGAGTTTTCAACGATCCCATCGTATTTGATTGTAGCTTTAAAACCAGGATTTGCTTGTGTCTCTCTTTAATCTGGCTGCAGCCATGAAACTGAATAAAAGCGTGTTTTTATAGAATTCTACAATCAAGTACATGTTCTTAACCTTTTTTTTCAGGGTCAAATGTTTTATTATATTATAGCAAAACAACATTTAACTAATTAAAACGTGGGTTAAAAATAATAATATCTTATCCACTGCCACACGACAGGGGCCCCCAGAATACTAAAAGTTAAATCTTCGTATTAGTAGATTTATTTGCTGGCCGATGTAGCTGCCAGCCCGTGTCAACAAGAAGGGCTGAATCTTTGTAAAGAAAAACTAAAACCAAAAAAGAAAACGTTTCACAGTTATGTGGCAGCGACAGTGTAGTAATCTGTAAGCCTCAATAATCCCACTTTGGCTCAGAAGAAAAATCGTTTAAGGCGATTACTGACGCTCAGCCAACGGCACGGATGCACTGGGTGGTAAAAAATTCAGCGCTCAGTTCCCCCGTTTAGCTCCTAAATTTGGAATCTATTTAATTCGCGATATTTTCCTCTCGTTACGCTCGATTTAAAAGTAAAAAGAAATACGTCCATTGAATGTTTAATTTCGTTTCATTTTCCCTTTAGAGGATGTCGAATTACTTTTAAGAAGACTTTATGTATTATATTATATATATATGTACTTTATTATTTATTTCTCACAAAGAATAAAAATTCAATTACATGAGAAACAATTAATTAGGTACCTCAGTTATAATTTAAAACAGCGAACGCTTTAGACGTGTAACACAACTTATATTGTATCGACTTATATTATGCCCGTGAGGTCAATTGCGCGAAACATTTCGTTGGTTATTGGTTACAGCTACTCGTCTATTACTTGATGGTTTATATTAATAAACTGTACCTATAGTTAAAACTGACAACGCACATCAACACATGTAGAGGTAGATACTGTTGATAGTAAAAAAATCCTTTCCCATGAAAATATCGGAAGCTGACATAGAAAAGAGAAATTGAATTTCTTACTTTTTATGAAATTAATATTTATCATTTTATCCAGCTTTGTCATTTATAAAACATGCTGCAAATTATTCAATTGATGATTGAAGGAAAAACTATACATAGTAAGCAATAAAGAAACAGAATGATAATAATATTCCTCTGTTCTGTATTCTTAGAAAATATAGCGTCAGTCGGTTAGTTTTAATGCGGTATATAGTATAAACTTTATACTGTTATAACGTGTCAGGGCTGGATTTAGGGGAGGGCAACAAAGACTGAAGCCCAGGGGCCTTCTCATGTTTTTAATGTTGTACACGAAATGTTTATTCAAATAAACAACTCGCCAATATAAAATATTTTTATTTTTAGCATAAATATGGGTAAATTTTTGAAGGAAAGAATGAAAGAAAATGGAATTTATTGCCAAACAATCATATCAAACAAACAAAATGCAGTAAAAAATAATTTTACTAACTTATATACATAACTAAAAAAAGAAGAGCTTTAATCAGAAAGAATATATCTAAAATCACACTTGTTTCTCAAAAGGTGATATGCTCAGCATTTGCTGTCAGATATTTCATAAAAATATCCATGCAACGTTGATTTTCAGCGAGCCTCTTGTAAGATGAAATTATACTAGATATGGTAAATTTTGCAGTAGGCGCGTTAGCTAGATTACTTAATTATTTATTACACTAAACATTATGCAATCATACAGGATTAGTAAGTGCTACAAATGATTTTCTACAATTGATTGCAATATGCAAGGCTTATACGTATAATGACACACTCATCATAAACAAGGATAATAGTAGGAAAATATAAAAAATGCATATATGTATCAACCAACATATAGGTATTATCAATTATGGGTTTTAGAGTAAATGTAAAAAGTTATAAAGATATTAACCATTACCTACTCGATGGAAATACATAATAAATATGGTATATATTGGTTTTATTTATGTTCTTCGTTTTATATAAATAGGGATATGATCTGCGAACTGCGCTGGTATGGGAGTTCAGGCGAATACAGTCGCCTTAAGCTTCCCCCGTCTGTTCCAATCTTCTTCAACGCTCAAATTCAATACGACCGTACCCATAACTTCTGTATCACTTTGTTCCCGCGAGGATCAAACTAGCGGCCAAGTTTCCGGGATATAGATGCTCGGTCGTTGGCATAACCCCGCTGCTGCGGTGGGACTGTTCCATGTTAGGTACAGATGTCTCCATAGTTGTGGGGATAAGTCGGCAAAATGGAATTCGTATTTTGCTATGTCTTTAAATGGCAGGAGTCTACGAATGCGGAACTTATGACCAACATCTTTGTCTCTATACGAAAATGGATTTTTTTTTTGATTGAAAAACACTTGTTCTTGTCCACTTATTTATATTATTTCCCTTACCGGTTTTTTTGGTTTTTACGTACAATATATATAAGTGGACAAGTACAAGTGTTTTTCAATCAAAAATGTATCAAAAGTTCCACCAAGTGCCAACAATCACGAGCATCAACTACCGTGATTAGGTTTCTATTGACAAGGCACATCTCATAAGTATAGGGCAAAAAATGGTGCTAGGACAAAAAAATATATATTGCCTGCTAACAGTTTTTTGTAAACACGCCTTTATTTTCATCTATGATCCAGTTTATGAGGTTACTTGGGCATACCATAGACTAAATAGTAATTTCATCTATGGGCATACTTATAACTATGCTTATAACTTTGCGTGGAGCAGCCCAATCACCAATAGTAAAACCAGAACGCTATCGCAACTCTATAAATTGTGTGACCATGGCGGCTATTCCGGCATTATTTCTCACTCGCAATATCAATCATTAGATATTTGTTTAAAGTTATATAAATACCATGCAATGGAAATTAGAGTGACTAAACCACATCAAATAGAAGCTATAGAATATAAGGAATGCTGAATATAAGTTTTCAATCAAAAAAATCAATAAGTATCTGTTCAAAATCCCTTTTAAAGTCACCCACAATCTGCATTCGCAATTTTTGCGCACGTGCCAGAATTGAGGGCCATAACGTGAACAACCTTTCAAACACATCAACAACACGAAAACCATAAAGTTTTCCACGAACTTAAGAAAAGAAATACAATTTTCAAACGTACATTAATCGAAGTATAGTAAAGCGGCGGGCGGGGTTTTTTCTTTCGAGACCCAGTTATAGAACCTACTTAGATCAACGGCGGCGGCACGGGGGAGGCCTCTAGCACACGTCAATGATAGTTACCAAAAATAGGAAGTCTAAATTGCAGGCACAAATATACATAAAGAGTACTAAGAGTATGTACTTGACAGATCTCAATGATTTAAAATTACGGCTTCGTATTTCGTATCTCACTAAAGCGGCTGCCAATTCAAAAACAGATGGTCAAGTTCAAGTAGCATCAGACATGTTTTATTTACATGCCTATAGTAACAAACTTTTATTTTGCTATAGCTCGCGTAGTACACATTAAGATTGATTTTGATTTTGTTTACGAAATGTGAATGGTTGGCAAAAATGATTCTTTTTGTGCAAAAAAAAATTATTTCGGCTCTCCTGTAAAATTTTGTTTTTTGAGTTGGATCGTTGATCACCGGAGGCACAAAATCATTTTTCAACGTGCGAAAGAGCAAGTTGAATGGAAACACATTATATTTATAGCGCGTGTTAGGCATACTGCTGATACCGTCAACACGCCCCTAGATAAATGTGTCCTGAAAGTACGTTCCAGTTCCATTTTTGAATAATGAGTAAGGCTCGATAAGTTTCTAAAGAAGTTGAATGGTAACTTTTGTTTTAACTTTCCGAGTAGATCAGTGATTTTAAAACGGTAGGTCGTTTATTGCGACCCCAAGCTGGACCGCAAAGGCATTCATTGTAAGCGGTCACGAGCCCAGCCTAACTCCACAAAAATAAAATGAAAGTGTTTGAATATAAAGAGTAAAACAAAGGTCTCAGTAAATAAAATATGCATAACAGCTATGAGCATCGCAATTTCTTCACCCTACAATACCAAGTATACCAGTCCAAGCTATTCAGAATTCCAAAATACAAAGAAGCCTATTTAATCAAAAGCCAAAGCAATTATTTTTTATTCACAAGTTGTAAGACTTTGGCCTTGCACTCGGCCATCCTACGTTTGATTGATGACATCATATTGTTGTTTTCCTTACTTTTGATTAAAAAGTATGCCTTAAATGCATTGTAAAGGAAAAAAATTTGCGGAAAAAGTTTATTAATATAAACTCTTTACAAAACATAAAATATCATGTAATAAAGCGTGTTGATCACCTAACTATTAATAAGCAGTTTGTGCGAATTGCTATTAAACGCAAGTATTGTATACTTTATATTCAAAAGTAAGGCAAACAATATTGTGATGTGGATTTTGCACCGGGATCCTCTGTTACCACATTAAGCGTCGATACAACCTAGGAAGTGCGCAAAGTCATTCAATTCATTTATTGTGTTCTCCCTCGAATATCTTTTTCCTTTGATTGGATGATTTTATTTTGTGAAGCAAAACCGCAAAATAATGCATTACGTAAACTAGACATAAATCACGTACCTACATCAGTGGAAGCTATAAACTAAGGAAGCTTGGGTCAAGGAGGTACTCTATATGGCGAGCGACTTAGTCTTACCTTCGCAATTCCTACCTGGGTCAGGATTTTAGACCTTAAACATGAAATGTACGAGTATGTACCTCTTTCTATAAAAAGGTTGTTTCTAGGTTCCAGGTTCCATCTTTTGTACCGTCTTTTAAGAATTACTCAATAAAGACTCAAAAGTGCTAAATTACAAAAAAATACATGAATAATATATTATAGTTAATACAAGGGTGAGCTTATTTCTAAACAAATTTCTTTTAGCCGAAGGTAGGCAAATAAAAGTGCACAACCTAAAAACAGAAAAACCAAAAAGTAAAAAGAAACTTAATACATAAGTACATACGTACATAGGTAACACTAAAAGTTTCCGGAACTGGCCACTTACATAAACAATATTTAAAAATTTATTGCAACATTTGAAAATAGAACTCTTTGGCTGTAGAATGCAGTTTGTTTCATCTGACTGTCTTTTGTTTTTACCTTGTGGCGCCATTTAAAAAATTGTGTGTCTGCATCAACATGGATTTAACTCGGGAAAATTTTCGTAGTATGATTTTCTACGATTTTAAGTGTAATTTGACAGCTCAACAGAGCATCGCTCGGCTTGAAACAGCTTTTGGCAATGAAGCACCATGCAAGACGACTGTTTATAGCTGGTTTGTAGAATTCAAGCGTGGTCGTATCAATCTCAGTGACGAATCTCGCGATGGTCGGCCGTCCACCGCTGTGACCAACAAAAACATCGATGCTGTGCGCCGTATGATTGAAACAGACAGGCATGTGACCTACCATGAAATTCGCGCATCCTTAGAAATAGGCATGAGTCAAATACAATCAATCCTACACAAACATTTGGGTGTGAGAAAGCTGTGCTCGCGGTGGATCCCACACAACTTGACCGAGGCTCAAAAAACGGACCGCGTCACTTGGTGCAGTGCCATGCTCACCAGATTCAACGAAGGTGCGTCAAATTTGGTGTGGGACATAGTAACAGGTGACGAAACATGGATTTATTGCTACGATCCCAAAACAAAGCAGCAATCGAGCGTATGGGTCTTTCAAGATGAGCCGAAACCAACCAAAGTGGCGCGCGTGAATAGTGCATCTAAGCGGATGATTGCTTCTTTTTTTATTAAAACTGGACACGTGGCTACTGTTGCTTTAGAGAATCGTCGTACCGTGAATAGTGACTGGTACACGACCATTTGTTTGCCGGAAGTTATTGACGAACTCCGTAAAAATAACCGTAAACGCCGTATCATCCTGCACCACGACAATGCTAGTTCTCACACGGCCAGACAGACAAACGACTTTTTGAAGACGAAAAATGTAGAACTCATGAGTCATCCTGCATTCAGTCCCGACCTGGCACCTTGTGACTTTTTTCTGTTCCCAAAAATTAAGAACCAATTACGCGGTCAACGATTTTCATCACCAGAAGAGGCTGTCGAGGAGTATGAAAAACACGTTTCAGAGGTCACCACAGGGGAGTGGCACAAAAGTTTTCAAAACTGGTTTGATCGAATGAAAAAGTGCATAGACGCCAAGGGAGATTATTTTGAAAAACAATAAATTAATTTTGTACCTTTAATAGTATTTTTTCATATTCATTCCGGAAACTTATAGTGCGTCCCACGTATGTGTAGAAATAATACATTTAAATATACCTCACGTATCCGTTTTACACATATTGTAATTTCTAATAAATAAACGATACTTAATTTAAATACACTTTCGTATTTTAAACAAAATATTCCAAAATAAAATTAAGTTAGTCAGATTTAAATAAATATATCATTTAGGTTATACAGAGTGAGCCAGGTGTTTCTTTACAATTTTAATCTAATTTTCCGCACAAACTGAAGGGGCGGGGGCGCGGGGTCTAGTCTTGCCGCTAGCTTGTTTCTCGGAAATTTAGCCACAATAGATCCTTTCACGGGGCCAAGGCCATAGCTCGCATTCTGCGTAAACATTTTTATTAGAACAATTATTCTCTTAAAACTGTTTGACGCTTATTTGGCAAGGAGTGCAAGTTTCACGACGTACATCACTGTCCACGTGGAATTTTGATCAAGCAACGGGTAGATAAGTTTGGAAAGACGGGATGGACACTAAATTTGAATAAAACCGGAGGCCTGTGGTCTTCACGGACAGAGGAGAACGTACAGCGAGTTTCAGCTTCTGTCCAACGCGATCCAGATTTATCGACGCGCAAACATTCATAGCAATTGAGAGTACCGAGTAAAAGAGTTTCTAGAACCACAGTTACAGGAATTCACAGGTTACAATCGGAACACTTGGATGCAGCAAGATGTAGCCACTTGCCACACCTCTAGCAGGTCTTTGCCGGCGGTAAAAGACATGTTCCCAAATAAACTGAATTCCAAGAGAGGGAACGTTCCGTGGCCGCACCCAGATGTCCCGAATTGACACCTGCTGTTTTTTTTTGTTGGTAATAATTGAAAAAATCGCGTGTTCACCCATAAAGAAACAACTCTGCTTCAATTGAAAACGAGTATTCGTGAAGAGATGACTATATAATCTCACGGTGGCTGTGTCGAAAACTTTTTCAAAATTTGCGTGCTCGCTTAGATGGTGCCGAAATCGAGACGGTGGTCATTTAAATGAAATATATATTCTTTTATAAATTCATGTTCCTTGGATTTGTAATTAATAAAGTATTATTGCTACAGATCCTTTCGTTTTTTCTTATATAAAATATCTAAATGTAAAAAACCGGCCAAGTGCGTGTCAGGCCACGTGCAATGTAGGGTTCCGTAGTTGCCCGGTACATTTTATAAGTTAGTCTACTAATACAGACCACGCAAAACTTCTAGTCCCATACATTAGAGGGGACCAAAAGTTTGGTGCGACCTGTACCCTGTAAACCTGTAAAGCCTACTTAGCTGTGATACTTTTCCTTTTAAATTCATTATATATACTAGTTCTGTGAATTTTTTCACACTTCTATAAACAACCGTGTAGCCAGCAGGGGGGGGACGCTCCACTCTAACTAAAATTTTCACTTTAAAGCTTAATATTTCGCCAACGGATCCCTAAATTGAAAAGTGGTTTTCACACAAACAGATTTTTTTAAACGATAACCCACACTGTGGTATAGACGAGAAAAAAAAATGCATCCCCAGCTTACGTGTATGAGAGGTAACCATAAAAAGAAAATTTTCAAGATTTTATTTCACCATTTTATTGGCGTCATTAATATTTATATCCATGCCAAATTACAGCTTTCTAGTACTAATAGTCTCTGCGCTAAGCCGCGGACAGACTGACATGGCGAAACTATAAGGGTTCCTTGTCGGACTACGGAACCCTAAAAAACACCTGGCCCACTCATTATGAAAAAATTTAAACCTCACATGTTTTTCATATTTGTAAAGCTATTTAATTTAGCTGTTTTACTGCAAACCTTTCATCGTAATCCGGTTATTAGTTATAGAGATACAAAGTTACAATCAAACAAAGAAATCAATCTTTCCAATTTACGAGTATTTAAATTTCTATTCCTTTGAACAAGGCGTGAAAAGCACGCCCTCGTGAGCGATTCATATGTGCATCACCAGATGGCGTACCAATTATTTACAAAATTCGGAAGTCTAAAGTAGATCTTGCTGCACAAACTGGACAAGGGTCCGCGATAGTCATAACATTTCGAACCTCGACTAAGATTTATATTACTCAGAGAGTTTGTTCCAAAATTGATTTTTCCATCTTGTAAGGCACTTTATTTAAATTTCTTTACAAGGATTGAAAACAAAATTTTGTAAGTTTCAGTTTTACCCTCTGTGCTTTGAAAGTTGTTTTAAAGTCACAATTATTAGAGACAGTAAATAAATAAGTTGTTAGATCAAAAACTAATAACAACTTGGTTGATATTAAAAAAAAATAAGTTGGCCTTTATTTAATGATTGTTAGTAGCACTCTCTGCTTTTGTACTCTCTGGGTTGTAGTGTCGAGTCTGGTTATCAAATTACAAGAATAATATTTTTCAGTGTAGACAATAATATAGAATCTCAGACCCATACAACCATTTTGGTCCTCATGTATTGTACTGATGCTAAAACTCCAATTTTTCGATTTTTTATCTGACCGTCTGTTTCGTTTTCCACTAAAGGGATTTCAATGCGTTTTTTTATTATCATCGTAGTAACCCTGGTCAACTTATATACGAGTAATGAATGGGTGTTGATAAAATAACCGCCCAGCGAAAAATGTTTTATCTTAAGAGATACATTGCTTGAAAGACGTTTCGACGCGAGCGAAGCACGGGCAAAAATTTGTAACAATATGCAACTGCAAAATTTTCATAGTCATCCTTAAGGCCTTGTCCAGATGGAGCGTTATACACGCGTGAGACCTCGCGCGTAAGCAGGGTTAGTACTAGGCTCTAATAAATTGCGTCCACATGCTACGTTTGTAACTCGCGCGCATGTGAAAAATATGGTGTTTATTATTTTTGCTTTTTTCTGTTTTATCACGTTCAATGTGTTCTATGTAGCTAAAAACGAGTCAAATGCTTTTTTTTACGAAATTTAGAGGTCGTTACCACAGTTTTTAAAATTTTAATCCCCATACAATGAGCGATTTTAAAATTTATAATGAAGAATTAAAAACATGCAGAAATTAAGCTTTTCAAATGAAAGTAATTAAAAACTTTTACATTTCAAAAAACTATCTGTTTCATCCTTGAAAGATAAAAAAGCACACAATACGAATAAACTCCCCTTTTGCCAAAATTTAGCTCTATATTGACAAAAAAACAGGGTGAAGTACAGAAAGTTAAAAAATGCAATAGTTTTTCATTATCTACGTTTCTAAGTCTTACTTTCTGTATATTATCTGAAATTCATAATCTGTAAAAAAAATTATTCTAGATGTATGGATATTAAAATTTTAAAAACTGTGGTAGCTACCCTTAAATTTCGTTAAAAACTATGTTTTTTTGTTTTTTCATTTTAACTACATAGAACACTATATAAAACTGAGAAACACCCTAGTGGACAAGGCCGAAATCTTTTTCGAAGGGGATTAAATAAAGCAACTAGAAATTTCTATAGAAGATTTCAGTTGGGTGAGAACCCTAAAATTATGTCAATAAATTAAGCAAGAACAAAAGCTAAGCAGGCAGGCGGTGAGAGTAACTTATCAGAATGGCGTGCTACGAAGCCATTCATCTCAATAAATGTCCACACCTGCGGTATATACAGGCCTAACGGAAAGAGGGGGACAAAAAAGAGGCCAGGGCGGCAACTCTGACACGTGCGATATGCGAAGGCGGAAGGTAGGTGATTTTTAGAGTCTCTTTATACAGAAACGCATCAAGCTTTTAAAATAAAAACCTTTTGTCCAGATTCTTAACATAAATTACGAGTACTTACAAGGAGTTATATTTAGTAGGTTAATCATTAATTCATTCATTACGCCATGAAAAATAGTCGTATGAAAAATAAAGAGTGTGAAATATTGCAAGAATTGCCGTGGTTCAATTTGGAAATTCAATAAGTCGTGTCGTGTATAGATTTCATGATTCGAAGAGAATTTAAATTCAAATAAATAAATAAATTTGCTGAATAGGTAGAATAAAACTTTTATTACTAAAACTTAAATTTAAGTTTATTCTACTCCTTTGAAAACGGGGCAAAGATTGAATAAACGCGCAAAGTTGAGTTGTAAATAAAAGCTTTGAGATTTCACATGGCATACATCTTTTGGTCGTAATGTTCGTTTGAGCGAAGAAGCACAACATTGTCAAGACAATATCACGTGCTTTTTTTTATCAGTGCCTCTTAGACTATTTAGATTAGATTACTATCACCGGTTAACAGGAAAATGGATATTAAATTTGCATTCTGAATGCAGCTAGTAGAACGAAATTAAACGATGCATTATGTAGAAGAGAAGATGAAATCTTGTGGTATTCCAGTTGTAACAACATGTTCGTTGAAGTTGCAATTCATTAAAAATTCGAGAATGTTAGTCCACTCATCATTTATTAAGAAAATTCTATTATAATATATTATCAACAGGTCAAAAAATTGTCTAGTGTGTGTGGACTAAGAAAAAGCGTCGACTCGATGACTCGATTAGGTCGTTTCTACAGTCCTTGCAGCGTTGCAGCGATGCCAAGTTGACTGGCGTTATAAACAAGACCGATACACCTTCAACACGGTGTGAGGCAGGGAGATGTTATTTCCTCAAACTGTTTACCGCTGCACTGGAGGACGTATTTAAAACACTAGACTGGATTGTAGGAGACACTATCGTAAACAGAGAGTACATTTCACATCTTCGCTTTGCCAATGACATCGTGATAATGGCGGAATCGCTGCAGGAACTGGAAAAAATGCTGCGCAGCCTAAGCAATTCTTCCCTACGCGTCGACCTGCGGATGAATTTGGATCAGACTAAGGTCATGCCCAACTGTCACATCATCAAAGGTCCAGCAACCGTCGAAAATGACAACATCGAAGTTTTTCAAAAATATGTTTATATGGGTCTAGTTAAACAGCTGGGTAAATACAACTTTGATGCCTTCTTCTACGTGCAGTTATAAAAAGTTAACTCGACACTTACGATCCATTGTATCTAAAGGGTCCAATTTAATCTGGGGAATAAATACTTCTTGAACTTCTTGAATATAAACTTTTATCAAAAAAATAATAACCGACTTCAAATTTAATAGCAGACATTCACTAAAAAGTTTTAAACAATTACATACTGAACGATGGTACCAAAATAACACTTTTGCCGACTCTTTCTTCCTGAAACACATGTTCTCTCGAAGTCGGCGCTCTCATATTGGTTTTTGTTTTCTGTACTATGGGGAATGCGCCGACTTCTAGATAACATATGTTTCAGGAAGAAAGAAAAAGTGTTATTTTGGTACCATCGGTCAGTACGTTATTATTTAAAACTTTTTAGTGAATGTCTGCTATTAAATTTGAAGTCGGTTATTTTTTTTGTTAAAAGTTTATTTATTTCACGATTTTTAGTGTTGACCAGATAAATTGTGATAAATGGGTAGATTACAGTGAGCATTCTGATTGCTGACCCGTGTCATCGAAGGTCAGGTGGATATATGTGAATTTTCAAAGAACACCTTGCAATCAGGATCCTGGTACAAAGCGTTTGCCACAATATCGAGTGATATGCTGTCATCCATTGAGGAGTTCCACTGCCTATCCCTGAAGACCATCATCAGATCATGACCAAACTAAAGTAAGACCTACCTGGAAAACCAAAACAATGAAAAAAAAAACATTTCAAATCGGTTAAGAAATGCTGGAGTAATTTGCCTCAATATCGAGTAAATGCCGTCATCCGTTGAGGAGTTCTGCTGCTTATCTCTGAAGATAATCATCATCAATTGAAGCAAAACCTACCGAACAAAAAAAAATTCAAATCTGTTAAGATTTGCGAGAGTTATGGAGTAATATACCCAAAAAAAAAACATTGGATCCTAATTTTTTGAAGTCGGTTAAAATAAATATATATAATTTTCTTTGTGATTTTCTTTTGATTTGTACACGCTCAATACCTACATCTCACCAAATTTTAAGATTCTAAGTCACCTGGAAGTGATCTAGGTTTTATATGAGTGAATCAGTCAGTGATAAAAATTGTGATTTTCGGACGTCAATATTTCAAGTACTGTTAAAGTTTCGTTTACGAAATTTGGGATTTTCGGTAACTGAGAGAACTTTAACATGCTCAAAAATTTGAGTTATGGGGTTAGTTCGAACGTAGCTCGAAATGGTTCGCATAATGTAAATTTATATAGTGCGCCAGCCTTTTCCGAACTAAGCCCTGGACACACTGCCGTGTGTCTAAATGTTTCCCGAAAATAAAAGACTGGAAAGTATGGAAAAGTTAAGCTGATAGACAATTATGATATTTTATTATTAAAGATATTAGAAAATAAGAATGAAAAAGTTAAGCCGATAGACAATTATGATTTAACTTCGGAAAAATAAAGCGACGCAAATATTGCTTGGGACAGACGGTCATTCCAATGAAACATAGCAACATTCACGTTCATGGCGTCCAATTATTATTTTAGAGTTCCTAACCTCAAAATTAAAAAAACGGCCAAGTGCGAGTCGGACTCGCGCAAGAAGGGTTCCGTACCATTATCTATAAAAACGGCAAAAAAAATCATGTCTGTTGTAAATGCGCAGGTCCGAATCGCACTTGGGCGGTTTTAGTATTTGTTGTTATAGCGGTAACAGAAATACATCATCTGTGAAAATTTCAACTGTCTAACTATCACGGTTCATGAGATACAGCCTGGTGACAGACGGACAGAAGACGGACAGCGGAGTCTTAGTAATGGGGTCCCGTTGGTTACCCTTTGGGTACGGAAACCTAAAAATTAAACGCAGGATTACTTTGTTGTCTGTCTATTTTCTTAAGATGATTAATTGAAATAGGCGTTACCTTGCGGAAGTCCATCAAGGATCTAGACTCGAGTCTGCATTTTGAATAGCACGACAAGAATTGTTTAGCGGAATATTGCAAATTATATTCATATATCCTTTACTTAGTGATGGACTTCCGCAAGGTAACGCCTATTTCAATTAATCATCTTAGGTCAGCAAGCATAGCTGAACAGGCGAAATTGTATGTTAAACTTACCAAATTACACAGAATAGCCGCACAGAATGTTTGGTTTAATCAACAATGTAAGAAAAATCAAGTTATCCCCAACTACATAAAACTTAATATTCGTTGTAACACACACACTAGGTCTTCATTTTTAGCTATTAGAAGAGCACAATTGGCTTGGTTGAATGAAGAAATAAGGTATTGGTTTTCGGTAAGAAATAACCTTAAAACTCATCTCAAAGTTCTCCATACTGAATTAACTTTTTCTTTACACAGCACTGAATTTGACAGCTTGGATAGAAAGGCTAGAGATTTGGCATCGAAGGTTGTGCACGAGAAGTATCTCATTCAGAAAAGTAAGTTAGATAGATTAATACAGTGTAATAACGATTTTAGTCGACAGCCCGTGCAAAATTCATCAACTTCTTCATTCTACCCTCGAGTAAAAAATTTAACTAATGTTGTTTTTCCTAAAATTGAGATGTCTCTTTTAGAAAAGGGTTTAAAATATAATATTCCTTCTAGTTTGTCCCAAAATTCATTAGAAAATTTAGCTGTTGATGCTGAGATTACGGCAATTGTTTCTAAGCAAGACAATATTGTGAAGAGTTTGGTTACGCATGAAATTCAAGAGTCCGTTGTCTCATCAAGTCTCAAAATTAATCCGGAACTAGCAATATTTAAATCTGTTCAGAGTAGGGTCAACGAAAATAACTTAGTGATTTCCAAGGCCGATAAGGGCAACACAGTAGTAATAATGAATCGTGATGACTATAATATAAAGGTAAATGATGTTATTCAGGGTGACGCCTTTGTTCCTCTTAATTCAGATCCAACTAAGAAATTTCAAGCAGAGTTAAAATTAGCCGTCAACAACACCTCCTTTGTTTTTCCAGACAATTCTCACTATAAAGCAAAATTACTTCCTATGAACCCTGTAGCTCCAGCTTTGTACGGTTTGCCAAAAATTCATAAAGATAATATTCCAGTTCGTCCGGTTGTCTCTTATATAGGTGCTCCAGCTTATGATTTGTCAAAACGGTTAAATCATATTTTGATAGAAAAAACTGCCTTCAAGCCCATTTATTGTCTTAGGAACAAAGATGACTTAATATCAAAAATTCAGAATGTCCATTTGCCCTCTAATGCGAAGTTGATATCTTTAGATGTGGATAGCTTGTTTACCAATGTTCCTTCCGATGAGTGTTTGATTGTTATTAGAAATTTACTAGAAAAACAACGTCTTCACACTAACGAAATTGATGACCTCATTAGCCTTGCATCAGTTTGCATGCGTCAAAATTATTTCAAATTCAATGATAGATTCTATATGCAGAAAGAAGGTTTAGCGATGGGTTCACCCTTAAGTCCATTAATGGCCGATATTTTCATGGATAGTTTTGAGAACAAACACATTGTCAGTAGTTCGAATATTTTGTATTATTACAGATACGTTGATGACATCATTATTTGCTGGACTGGTACTGGTAGACAGCTCGATGTATTTGTTGACAAATTGAACAAAATTCATCCCAAAATAAAATTTAAATTAGAAGTCGAACAAGAAAACTCCCTTAATTTTCTAGATTTAACGATTACTCGGGCACAGAATAAACATGAATTTCAAATATACCGCAAGCCAACACACACCGATACTGTAATACCTTCTTCATCTTGTCACCCTTGGGAACATAAGCTTGCAGCATTTCGTTGTTATGTTCACAGATTGATGACGGTGCCTCTAAGTCCTGACAACTTTGAAAAAGAACTCAACATAATATATCAGATTGCTGTGAATAACGGGTATAGTGCAAAAATGGTTGATAGATTAGTCCACAAAAAACAGAATATCATTATTAGAAACAGTTTGTCTGCTTTACAGCCTGAAAGTACGAGTGTTCAGAAATATAAAACAAGCATAACTTATCTAGGTCCAATTTCTGAACGGGTTGCGAAGATTTTTCGACGTTGTGGTGTTCGCGTTGCATTCAGAACCAAAAATAAGATAAAGCGTATTTGCAATGGTAAGGACAAATTAGATAAAAAACAACAGTCTGGTATTTACAAATTGTCTTGCAATGATTGTAACGGTGTCTATGTAGGTCAAACAGGTCGCAGTTTTGAAACTAGGTACAAAGAACATATCTCAGCCCATAGAAATAATCATCCTGAAAAATCACACTTTGCAAAACATCTATTAGAGTCCGGTCATAGTTTGCCTGATAACCATTCATTTGAAGTAAAACATATTTGTAAAAAAGGTTTAAGAATGTGTGTGTTAGAACAATTAGAAATACTAAAAAACAAGAATAACCCTGATTTACTAAACGAACAAACTAACTTTACCACTACCCCACTGTTACGCATGTTTTCGTCTCCACATATTCCCCACCAAACAACTAGTCAGGCCGGTGTATAAAAGGTGAGTTTTGGTCGGCGGCTCGTCACTAGCTGCTGAGCTGTCGGGCGAACAACATCAGTTGCTGCGGAGCGGCTGGGCGAGCAACACATCAGTTGCTGCGGAGAAGCCGGGCTAGCAACACATCCCGAGGATGCCTCGTTCAGAGGCGAAACACGTGTCGATAAGTTTTCTTGCTTGTTATTTAAGATTGCTTTGCTTGTATTGCTTGCTTGTTGCATGTTTTTATGCGGGCGGGCGGGCGGTGCACGAGTCTGCATTTTGAATAGCACGACAAGAATTGTTTAGCGGAATATTGCAAATTATATTCATATATCCTTTACTCTGTCTATTTTCTCTCAAGTTGACACTAATACTTCACATAGAAGTTTACTGCTACATGACTTCTACACGCGAAAAAACTAATATCCCTTCACTTAAGGCGAGGTTATGCAGCGAAGTCTGTCTTGCTCCAACACTTTCATTTTACACATGTTTATCCTGCTCAGCGGAAGCGTGCTGCTCAGAAAACTCGCGGTTTAGAGGTATTTTTATTTATAACTGTGGAATTAGAGGGATGGGTTTAATATTATGACATTTTTAAGACGTTTATTTTAGTATAAGTTTTATTGTCCAAAACTTAACATAGCTCAAATGAAATGATATTTAGTTCATAGTTCAGACCTGTCTTTACGATTTAAATGGATCGAGTAAAATTTAAGTAATCGTGTATCAAACGGCCGAAATATCAAGATGAAAGAGTGAAATATAACATATATTTTTTACAAAATTTTGACATCGCTACTTATTGGTTTAAAATTAATTTGAAAAGAGACGAATCGGGATAACCCCCCTTAATCAATTTATTTATTATTTATTTTTCGTCTTCTTAGGCAACAATTTTCCAATAAAACCTAATAATATCTTAAGACAAAGGCAGAGGATTCGCACGTTACCAATAACTAAAGAGGAGGTTATCCCGATATTCCATCCATCCACCCATCAGCCTGTTTCGGCCACTGCTAGACATAGGCCTTTCCAGGATTTCACCACTCTTGGCGGTCCTCCTGGAAGAAATGCCCATACTCACACTCGCTGGGCAGGCGGGTTGGTGAGCGCGGTGCCGAAACCCTTGCACCAGTGACGCCGCTGCCCGTCACTAGTCTGTTTTGTATAAGGCCCGGCAACTGCAAAGATAGGTCTAAACTATAATATAAAAACCATTTTATTCGAGGTATATTAGGTTTTACACAATAAATCTTGAATCAAAATAAACCTCATAAGCAATGTGATAGAAGCTAGCCGTCATATCTAAATAATAAATAAAAACACCTTGAAATCGCGAGTTGCGTTGGAGCAAGATAGATTTCTCTGGATAACCTTGCCTTAAGGATTTTATGATGATGATGATGATGATGGTGATGATGATGATGATGATGATGATGATGATGATGATGATGATGATGATGATGATGATGATGATGATGATGATGATGATGATGATGATTATGATGATGATGATGATGATGATGATGATGATGATGATGATGATGATGATGATGATGATGATGATGATGATGATGATGATGATGATGATGATGATGATGATGATTATGATGATGATGATGATGATGATGATGATGATGATGATGATGATGATGATGATGATGATGATGATGATGATGATGATGATGATGATGATGATGATGATGATGATGATGATGATGATGATGATGATGATGATGATGATGATGATGATGATGATGATGATGATGATGATGATGATGATGATGATGATGATGATGATGATGATGATGATGATGATGATGATGATGATGATGATGATGATGACAGTGATGATGATGATGATGATGATGATGATGATGATGATGATGATGATGATGATGATGATGATGATGATGATGATGATGATGATGATGATGATGATGACGGTGACGGTGACGGTGACGGTGACGGTGATTATGATGAATCAATGAATGAACCAACTTAATGAGACCCTTTGGATACATAGAGTTTAATAGATCGTAAGTGTTAAGTTGGTCAATCATAACTGCTCGTAGAATAAGTTTGTGTTTCAAGTGTGCGGAACCCGCAGGGCACCAGTCTTATCTGCACTTGACCAGGTTATTTTTTTTGTATGATTAATTTATTTTTAGCTAGGAGCCTGTTTTATTTTTTGATATTTGTATAACAAATATTCATAATAGGTCCGTTACATGGTGTTGTTGAGATAAAATATTATCCATATTTATTTTACAAATTGGTACCTTGTTTTTTGTTGTGTTTGAGTCTCAGATTTCGATACATTTATATTAAGAAAAAAATCCCCAAAAGCAGGGAAAATCCCTAGAGCTGGTAGTACCACTTCTCAAGTAGACACAAATGGGACAAGATCTGTCGAGTAATTATGATTAATGTTTTGTGTAACACAGAGAGCATGTCAGGAAAACCAATGACCGTTAATATTACTCTGGAATTACGTTGTCACTAGTAAGGCCGCAGCCTAGTTTTTAGGGTTCCGTAGTACCTGAAAGTTACAAAAGGAACCTTTATGGTGAGACTCCGTTGTCCGTCCGTCCGTATGTCACAGGCTCATAACTTTAGCACCGTTGAAGATAAAGACTTGAAATTTTGCACAAAAATAGATTCACTCGCCTACATAATACGGTACAAAAAAATTAATAAATTTGAAATTGTTCAAGATACCTATTTCCGATACAAAAGTGAGAAAAATAAAAATTAATTCTTAAAAATACAATATGGGTATCAAATTGTAGATATTATAGAGCTAATTGTAAAAATATATACTTTTACTATATTTACGGGCACCGATTACGAGAAATCATTGAAAAACTACAAAAAAAATCCAATCCAACCCCCCTTATTTCTGTAACTAGTGGACCGAAAAATATGAAAAAAAATGACGATCATAGGTCATAACTGGACAATTACACGAAAACTATAGCGATTAAAAAAAAGTTGATAACAAATGAGAAATTAAAAAAAAATGTAAAATAAATGAAAAAAGTATTTTATATACATACAATTTGTAAATCAAATTGTAGATATTAATATCTAGAGCTGATTAAAAAAATGTATACTTTTACTATATTTACTGGCACGAATTTCGAGAAATCTTTGAAAAACTACAAAAAATGCATGTCCCATTTCCGAAACTAATGAACTGAAAAATGTGAAAAAAAATCGTGTTAATTTTGGATTACGTGAAAATTACAGGAAAAATATAGCGGGTGAGAAATTCACAATACCAAAATGACAAAATTACATTTTTCATCCACGAGTTTTATTTCGAATACGGTATAAAAATAATAATCTTGTGGTGCAATCAATTCTTTTTTTTTAGTTATCATAAATAGTTATGAGCAATATTTTTAGATACCTTTTTCCTGACTGTTCCAAAAACTGTTGAATCACGGAACCCTAGGTATGCGAGTCTGACCCGCACTTGACCGGTTTTTTTTTTCTTTTGAAATAAAATCTGGAATTTCCCAAATTTCATGTAACTATGTTTCTGTTTGTATAGCATTAACATTGCCCACAAGTGGTTCATCTGTATTAAACCGAACAAATCCACTGATACCTGTATAAGGCATGTATAGGAGTAGAAAATTGGCCTATTAAGTAATTATTTGTGTTATTACGTGTATAGGATGGAATTACTTTTATAGTCAGCTTCCATTTTAAAAGCTGAACAAGGGCATTTTAAGGGGGGGGAAAGGAAAATATGGCATGCCCTATTTAAAGGTCCACAAAAGTGTTTATTTATCTACGTTTCTAAGGCTTACTTTCTGCATTTTATCATTTTCATTTCAACCAGGGATAGGATATTCAGATCGATATATACTTAAAGTTGAAAAAATATTAGAAAATGTTTTCAACTACGGAGTCGGCTTCTTAAAATATTATTTATTTAGACAGTCAAAGTTCTGGATTAATAGATGTTACCGTAAATGTATGTATATTGCATTGTATACAATTACTTTCTAGGAATTTTTTGAAATTGATAAATTTGAGTGCCAAACGAAGCAAAGGGGGACAGTCCCTGTAGTTAGATATTTATAATTGTAGTTGGTCAACCTATTATGTTATTCCTGGCTTCGCTCGTCGTTACCCCTTTTTTGACTTTTGTTAAAAACCGTCTTAAATTAAAATACCCCGCCAACTTGCTAGCAGATTCAACAATCATTTTGGCAGTCTGTACTCGTGTGTATTTTGCTCCGACATTCTAAAGCCATTTCATTTCATGAATTTTATTTTATTTAATTTTACTTCATTTTAACATAAGTTTTGTCTGTATTAATATGTAGCATGCTCTTAATTTATATAGGTAAAGCAAACCACCTGCGAGTCGTGTCTGTGGTAATATATGTACAGTCTGGCAACGTGCATTTTGGTAAATTTATTATGTCTAATAATAGTTATTGTCATATAAATCAGTGATGTGTACGGGATATTAAAATATACAACAAATACAAAAAATATATCGTCACGACATGAATCCCCGAGGGGGTGTCAGGGGTGTTTCCAAGGGTAAACTATGAAATACAAGTCATTTTCCACACTGGTACATCCACTTTTCACTGACAATTATGCGTCGCAAACGGGATGGGTGGTGAGCCCTATCGGCGTACCTCGGGCACAAATGGACCAATAGCTTAAGGGGCTCCACAATGCTAAACACTTTAATTTTTCAATTGCCTATCTTGCTCTAATCAACCGATGCGCACACAAAAATTCACTTATTTTGATTTTGGGCTACATTAGGAAATTAACTAAGTTTAATTCTTTTATGTAATAAAGAGTCTTTTCTTTCAACTTCGCCTTAATTTGGGCATTACTAGCCTAAATAGTGTGCACAAAGCGGCTTTTTTCTGCTCCGGAGCAATGTAATGCAGAAAAGTATATATGAAAACCCATTATTGCCCTGAAAACAATGCAATAATGGATTTACATACATACTTTACTGCCGCGCCACCACTGAAGTCCCGCGTCAGTATTTATTGTCTCTGGAATATAAACCAAAATGCCTTAATCCAGAGGTGGTGCTGACTCTAAAGCTGCAAATCCCAAGTGACCCGTACATGGAAAACTAGTTTTAAATTACCCTATCAGCGGGCCGATGATAAGCGATGATAAGATAAAGGAAACTCTCTGAATAAAAACGTAAACCATAAACAACAAAAAAACTAGAGTTAGCGTGCCAGTATTTTTCATAATCGAGTACTAACTTCTCGAGTGGTTTTATAAGCAAATGATTTGGTTGATAGTCTTGATAGGTATAGAAAAATAGAAAACTACCTATAGTTTTGAACTGCCCAATTAGTGCGCCGATAATAAGTCATTGGCCGATCAGCGCTATTTTTATTCCAACAAACAATTTAAAATAAATAAAACTGGCGCGAATTTACGCAATAAATATTTTGGGAGAATTTGATTGTGTTTCTTGAAAATGGATTTTAGTAGCGAAAGTGACGACATAAATAAAAGAGCACTATCTTCGTTAACCTATCCTCCTGGTATACATATTATGTATATAATATATGTATAATTATATATATATATGTATGATTATATATTTATTGATAGGATACTATTTATTAATACTGTGTAGGTATATGTATGTACATTTTATGTAGTTTATTGTATGTATTTTTTACTTGTTTGTATATTTTAGGTACTATTTTAATCTTGTTTTTGTGGAAGTATTATTATGTGCATATTATGAATACCTTACTTATATCTTATATATCTCATCCACCCTTGGTCTGCTGGAAGAAATCTCATTATTGAGATAAGCGCGCCATTGTACAGAGCTTTTCAAGTGTATATTTTATTAATATGTTTTCTGTGTACATTAAGAATAAATATAAATATAAATACATATTAACACCTGAAAAAATTAAAAAATGTGGCAAATGAAGTAATAGATAATCGTTTACTTCCAAAATCCAATGATAAATATTTGAAAATCTATGATTATTTCATCACTTAGAAAACCGAAAAATGGGTGAAATAATTTTCGGAGAGCGTATTTTTGGATTACCTTAGTGAGCTATCGAAAAACGTTTAATAACTATACAAACGTAACTATTCATTTTTCTAAATAAACATTTTTGGGATTGTTTTAACTTCAGTTCGTTATTTGGAAGTTGAAAGAAAAGCAGATTATGGACCTCGCAAAAGTGACTTTCTGCTTGATGCAACAATCTACTATTTTTAGTCAGTATCTGGGTGTGGTAGTTTCGTTTTGAACGGTTTTGAAATAAAGGAGCTAAATCGCTTTTCCCATGAAATTAATACTTTTTTGAAGTAGTTTGTTAATAAGAAAATTGTACGTATTATAAGTTAGAATAGAATAATCGTTTATTGACTCATAATTTAGCCTAGTTATACAGTTACACTTCTTATAATATAGTAAAACTAAAAACAATTTAAAAACAAGGCTATAAAGAGTTCAGGATAGTGAACTCTGCTCTCCGTGCTAGTTGAAACTGTTCTACGGCAGAGCAGCGCCCATTACCCCCCACTGTTTATATGTACCATAATAAAAACTAGGTTTTCAGGTTTGTGGTAATTAGTATAGTACATTTTCATCTAAATTGCATTTATTGACATAATTAAATGATAAAAATTTGTATTAAAATGAGAAAAAAATAAAATAAAATGTATTATATTCTAGCATGCAATCATGCGACATTAATAAAATCGATATATATATATATATATCTATGTGGTTGAAGGTAGCTTTATTTTATAAATAAATTGTACATATCCTAATACTATTATATATGCATGTATATAACTAAAATTAAAAATACGTGAGAATTATGCATACACATATATGTATTGCTTTTAAATTATTTTACTAAATTGATTTGTTTATTATATTATATTGTAGATGAGCATGTCTATCTGCCAATAAAAACATCATTATTCTTTTTCATGCTATTATTTTGATTATGTCCTCTGTACTTTTATAGTCTAACTTACTAAGATAATCTTCAAATAACTTCTTACATTTAAAAATTGTTTTATCATTTAACTTAATTTTTTGCTTATTTTATTAAAATAATTAATAAAATAATTAGGTAATTAATAATTTAACGTACAATCCGTTTCAAATGCTATTAGGATAAATGGGACCTTGTCATGATGTCGGTTTGCGTTAACAACGTTGATGGAAATACGTGAGTGAAAGAGATGCATTATGGATTATGTATTTATACATTATTTATGGAGTGTAATTAATAATAGTCTTATGTCAAGTAATATAGGATATTTTTAATTTTTTAAATCATATTTCATCTATGTAGACGAAACTTAACCCTATTCAAAACTGAAGATTAGCATTAAGAAGCCCTTTAACGTGCCTTTTGAAGCACGAGGACCGAATAAAAATCAATCTGCACCGCGGAGATCGAACCCACGACCTGCGCCCTACAACTTAGCCACAGAGGCGGTAAATATAACGTACTCGTTTCGTTAAAAGACACCTTGTTACTGATCGCTTACCCACAATCCAATATGAATTTGGCGGCATAAATCAAAGTCAACTTACATTCCTCATTGTGCGCAAGTTAGCTGATTGTTCCTCCACGTGTTTACTTCACTTCGCCGGTAAACGAGATGAATAAAAGAACATTATCGAAAACGATGTTTATTTTCTCGTCATAAAGACTTGCTTATGTACTTGTTAAGTGAGGTTATAGGCTATATACAAGTTACATTTATTTATGCAGCCAAATTCATACTGAAGACATGGTTAGTGCTCAGTATTAAGTTTCGATGACCCTTTTCATGAAATTCCTTTTTTTTTTTGTCTTCCCGATTCAAAAATTCACTCGTGTTATTCTTAAACAGCCTAGGTCTAGAGGCATGCACAAAAAACATTTTTCGCATTTTGCAAAAAGCGTCTTTGAATCTTGGTCCTGGCCACTTAACGAGTCTTTAGTATGAATTTGGGTATTACATCTCAGTATTTCCAATATTTATTCTAAAATTATAATACATTTAAAAAAAAATTAACTAAATTATGTAAACATAAAAGTTAAATTAAATAAAAGACTTTATAACATCAGTATTAAAGTATTATTTCTCAGTATTACATCTTCAAGATCATAAAGGTATGTCAAGAGATGGACTTCGAAATACAAGTTATCCCCCAAAATGGTACACCGTCGTTTCACCGACGATTATAACGTCCCAGCGTTTTGGGTTGTGTACCCACAGCTTAAGGGTACATATAAGGTCAGATTGAACACCTGATTTTGCATCAATCAGAACTGAACTCTACGACGACGTTCCCTTTTAGTAGAAAATAGTGCGCTCTCAGCCGTGGCTGTTACGAACACCAAGAAACGCGCGCCCACAAATCTGCGTTTTTATTTAATGACTCTGCTTCTAGATACAATTTTTCAAATATTCTAAGACGAGCTGACGATGCCATTTGTTCACTTATTTTTAACACAAATTTCAAGGCTGTATGATTTAATGATGGCCCTTTAACACTTGAAAAACATTAAATTTAGAGGTAACTTCGTTATTTTTTTCCATCCAGCGAACTTAAAGATTTTTCATTTTTTCTAGGATCAGCCTATCAGCCATTAAGTCTACTGTCTATATTATATTTATTATACCGATTAACCAAGTTACAAAATGTGATATGCCAATTTGAAGTTGGGCATCTAGCCATAAACTTACCCTTAAGGCGCAATATGTCCATCGCACAACGAAAGAGATAAACATATCTGAAAAAGTGCGAGGCCGAGTAGTGCGGTGAATCAAAAAAGGTTGGATATTGCTGTTTTTTTATGAATAATATTTAATATAAATTAACACGAGAAAGTTTTAAAAAACGCATACTTATGTTTTAGATAAACATGGTTCAATCAGTGAGTCAATGACCGTTTTGTAGCTTTACATATATATAGTCAATAATATATATGTTTACAACAGTCATTATTGTTAATGAAGTTAAATCATTAGTTTGGACGGACTACTGTTTTGAACTGAAAACAAACAGCTTTCACTTGCAATTTTTTCCGATGCAGCGAATTTTTTTCTATCACGTTTGGAGCTTTGTTATCGTTTTGGAAAGGGCCTCATTTCTGTTTTTTTTTTTCAAAACCCTATCTATTGTAGTACGTGAGTTGTACTGTTATAAAATCTCATTTTTTACTACCTATGTCGTGTTAACGTACCTTTCAAAACAAGCAGAACGAACACAAATATGGCACCACGGGAACTGAACCCGCGATCTCAGGATTAGTGGTCGAAAATTTCCAACCAGAGGTGATAAAAGTATGTTGTTCTAGAAAATACTGTTTAACTTTTCCGAAGTTCTAAGGGGTTTGTTTTTGGTTGAATAAATCACGTCCACGGTAATGAAATTGTGCCGGAAATATTAAGATAATAAACGGAGTCGTTCAGAATTTCAAATGTTTGTGATGCTTTCGTTTTTTTTTATGTCAGCCGTTGCTTTGTCTCTTTTCGCTCTCGGCCCAAAGAGATGTTGTACGTTTCACGGTAATAACATTTTGAAATGGATAACTAAGAATTGCATTGACTTTTTTAACAAAAGATCGTGTGTCAGGATCGTTATAGGTGGAAATTTTTAGTTAGATTAAACTGATACAGTATTCCCTTAACTAACCATTTGGTCAACGCACGCCGCCAAAGCAGCCAAACAGTACTTTTTCTCCCAAATTGATCCACTTATATTTAATTTTCAAACTGAAAACTTATCTCTTTTAAAATAAAATATAGCCTATGCTACTCAACGATAGTGAAGCTTTTTATACAAAAAGAATTGTTAGAATCAGTCCAGTAATTCCAGAGATTGTCTCAAACATACAAACAAACAAATCTTTCCTCTTTATATAATAGTGTAGATGTAGATAGATGTGCTGCAGTGTGAATAATGTTTATTTGTTAGATTTCCTTTTCCAACGGCGCCTACAAAAAAGAAGGTGAAATTTAATTATTTTTTTACCTCTTTTCCTTATCGTAGCGTGAGTATTTTGGTATTTAACTAATGCTCATATAAAAATTCTATGCATAAATATGGGTACCGACCTCACCGTGTTTGTAAGAGTTCCATCAAAAACGAATACCCTCATTGTGAAGCTTTGCATAAAGCATGTTTAAATAGTTGTTGTGCATAAATTAACACATTTTCTGCTAGAAAAGCCTAATTGATATTAAAATGTTCTCGCACAGTGCTATAATAGTAGTTTATGAAACTGGTACATATAAAAAGCTATTAAAACACGAGTGTCAGTTTAAAAAACGAGCTGTAGGCGATTATAGTACACGAGTGTTTTAAAACCTAGTATCTACTTACCTGTTTTCATAATCTTTGTAAATTTGTCGTGAGCCATTTTTGTTTATTCTTGTAAGAGCTTGTTCTAAAAGTATTCGTAAATTCCGTAGTTATCTGTCTGTGTTAGTAATGATGATTTTACGATATGAGTTAAGATGAACCACATTTATTTAACAGTGTTCAATCAAAAATAGCAAAAAAAATATATGTTGTGCGATTGGGAACGAAAACCAAAGCAACCACAAAGAAAATAGGAGATCTATAAATAATGAGGTCACATTTTACAATTATAGATATTTACTGGACTTCGCCCGTAACTCCACCCGCGTTAATCGAATCTCGACTTTTTTATTACTACTTTAAAATTGAGTAACTTGATGTCGAATGAGCTATACTTTCAAAAACATTTCATCCACGTTGACTTCCAAGCAAGAGCTTGTTAAAATTAAATGGTTTTCGCGGTATTCAAGTAGAGATAGCAATTACGAGTAAATAAGCTTTTATACGATAACCAGGTTGGAATTTTCCGAAAACTCGCGTAATCTGAAGCTGAGAAAATAATTTTATTTTAATCTTTCAGGCGTAATTATCCCCATTAAAAGTATAGAAGCTTGAATTTTAGTACGGTACTACTTTAGATAACAGACTTCCAAAATAATTAAGGCTTCTTTGAAACTATGCTAGCTTTTTGAAATTTTAGCGAGTTCATAATTAATGTGGGTAAGTCGAAAACAGAGATGAAGCAACATTTGAAGTTACATTATGCCCGAAGCTTCTGTCAATATCTTTTTCAAAAGTACGTTTAAGTAAAAAGGAAAAGTATGTTTATCATGATAGTATTGGTCTACTTGGGCATCATCTAGCTGCTTATAAATACACTTTATTTAATAACTGATTTTTAGGGGTCTTTCTTTAAAAGAGAAAATAGAACCATTAAATGAAATCACTATCGCCCGTCTTTATGACCATAATACTAACATTACAAGTAATTACTTACTTGAGAACTACAAGCACAAATTACCACTCTAATACCTTAAAACTAGACCTATAACCAGGCTAGATTCGCTTACATAGAGCTACAATACCAATAATGACCTAAACCGACAGATTATAATAGGAATCGAAGCTTCGGAGCAAAGATTTTTTATTGTATGGAACACAAAAAGAAAACCCTAAATACCCTACCAACGTGTTGGAAAAGGAAAGCAACTTGAAGCGCTAGAAATCCAGTTCCATTTCCAATTCACACTTGGCTACGCCGTAGCAGATGCGAAATTCCGTAGCACGTAGTCGTTCCACTTCGTAGTCGTGCTACAGAGCTTAGTATGAACGTCGAAACGTAATTTTATTACGTTATATAGACGAAGCCTTGTACTAAAATACTAACGATGACAGGGTTTAGCATTTTGACTTTACATGACATAAATATTGAAATTTCAAGTATTAGAGCATAAAAAGCATACCGTAATAATAACAGGTGTCTCAAAAGAAAGTTTACATTAAAAAAGAGCAGACAAGGCATAAAGACAATCTTTATATGCCAAAATGTAAATTAAACATATTTCAAAAGAATGTTTCTTGCATGGCGATCAAAATTTTCAATACATTGCCACAAGAATTCAAAAGCTTGCCAATAAAAATCCTAAAAAGGAAATTACATACATGGCTCCAAGATAAATGTTTTTATGATATCAAAGAATATTTAAATAATTAAAATGTATATACTTATATTAGGATGTTTACTTTCATATTGTGCAAATTTCATAATAAATATCTAATATAATAAATAATAATATGATAATGTATATACGTACAGTATAATAATTAATAACGTAAATACAATACATATGAGGTAAATTAGCTTATATTGTTGCATGTTAGTTTTTTTTTAAGAATAAATATTTGCATACTATATAATATGGTAAAATGTGCTGTTTCTAATATTAAGATACAATAAGACCTGTACTTACAACGCATGTTTATGCAAATAAATTTTTACTTTACTTTACTTTACTTTTTACTTTACAAAAAACGATAAACAAAAAAGTAAGGAGTTTATTGAAAAAATGTTTTATTTTATATTAAAATACACACTTTGGGAATTTATTTCTTAAAAATTACGTCGTCCAAATGTAAACCGTTGCGTTCACGGCATTCATTTAATCGAGCACTAAAATTTCCTATGACGGCTCGGCAGGTATTCTCCGTGATGGATGCCATTTCATGACGGATATTTTCTTTTAATTGTGCCAGGGAAGTCGGTTTGTTGGCGTAAACTTTAGATTTGACGTAACCCCACAGGAAAAAGTCCATAGGGGAGTTTAAATCGGGACTTCGTGGAGGCCAATTTATGTCACCTCTCCTGGAGATCAATTTGCCAGGAAAAATTTCACGTACTCGTGGTAGAGACCTGTTGGAGGTGTGTGAAGTTGCTCCGTCCTGCTGGAACCATGTTCTTTGGTTATAACCAGGAAAGTTTTGCAGTTCAGGCACGAAGAAGTCGTATAACATCTCCACATACCGCTCGGAATTCACAGTTACTGTGCGTCCCCTTTCATCTTCAAAAAAGAAAGGGCCGATAATTCCTCGCGCCGACATCGCAGCCCATACGGTCACTTTAGGCGAATGTAGGGGCTTCTGGTGTTTCTGTTTGGGATTGGTTGCACTCTAGTAGCGGCAATTTTGCTTGTTTACATGCCCATTAAAATGAAAATGAGCTTCATCCGAAAACAAGATGTTGGTAAACGTTGGAAAGCGCTCAATCACCTGATTTATGAAGTCAAGCCTCTGCCCAGCATCCTCAGGCTTTAATTCTTGCACCAACTGAATTTTGTAGGGGTGTAGCTTTAAATCTTTGTGTAAAATCCGGAACAATGATGATCTGTGCACGTTTACAGCAACAGAACGCTTCCGAATCGAAAGGTCTGGGTCGTCACGAACAGACTGAGTAACACTGTCGACATTTTCGACCGTTCTCGAAGATCTTGGACGCCCGGATTTAGATTTTTCCAGCGTTGAACCGGTCTCTTCAAACTTCTTTACCCATTTTCCAATGAGTTGAGGGCTTGGCGCATCCTTTAAATGACGAATATCACGAATATTGCAGAATTTTCTACGTGCTACAGTCGCTCAATTACCGTTTTTGTAAAACACACGTACGCACAACGCACGGTCCGCTCCCGAGAAACGCTCCATAGCGACTAAATTTCCAAAAGCTAGGCTACCGAATGACATACCCCCCGCGCCCCTCGGAATAGTTGCGTTCACGCAATAAGCAAAACAAATGTAAACTTTCTTTTGAGACATAGTTACTTTAAAAAAATATCAGGAATTTCAAAAAAAACATTGCCTTATTCCGAGTACTGTGATTTATTAGACATAACAATGACAGAATATATTTCAGAACCATAGCAACAGATCATAACATCATAAAAACAAACAATTATCCCGTACGATTTAAAGCTTTCGGCATTACGTAAAATGTTGCAAAAAAATAAAAACAAATATAAATAAAAATATATTTTACCCTTTTTTAAGCTTTATTTGGAAAATTAATAATAATTATTTTAAAAAAACTTTGTTTTAAATCGATATATTTTGGCCCAGCGCGGTACCGTTATCAAGTATCCCAATGGCTAATTATGTTGGACATAATACTTTATCTACGACCATCAAAAATATTCAAGTAAGCGTGGATAGCGAAATCCAAAACCGTTGAAAAATGCGGTACAAGTCATGAGCTGCGACATCACAAAGATAGCCTGGGTCTGTAATGCATGATCAGGTATTCTTTTCCGTACTTACAGTTTAAATAGTTTATCACCGTTTACGAATTTCGGTACCGGTTAATATAACAATAGTATATTTTGATGCAAGCGTCTCGGCAAAAAAAGTCAGTCGCGACTCTAAATATCAACACTTTCGCACGTGTATCAAACTTGGACGAATCACAAGGTATCAAACGACGTTTTTTAACACACTTGAGAAAAATTACTTGAAATTATAAAATAATAGCAATTTTGTTGCAAATCAAAACAAATAAAAGTCGACAGAAGAAAACGCAGTCTGGTTGGCGCCAATCTGTACTACAAAAACCAATGTCTCTTTCTAAAATCTTTTTAATAATAAGTTCTAAGATAGTTAAAATAGAATATAAATTTATGACGTCTAAAATAGATTTGAATTTTTAAAACACCTTTTACAATTTAACATATACTTACATATATAATATACTTAATAATAATATAAAAGTTTGAAAATACTCATCTTGAACAGTTTTTAGTGTATCCGGTTACTCCCAGAAATCCAACAAAACAAAAAGTAAAAAAAGGGTTTGCATGCTTACTAAATGATGTCACTGGTTTCCCCTAGATGGCGTCAGTAGTAAAAACAAAAACCACGAGTGCGAAATATTTTACGCACGCTAAACAGGCACGTAATCTATCATATTTTGAGCAGGTGTATTAAAAAATACTTTTTACACTTATTTTCCCAGTACCGAAAACAGTGTGAGAGTGTCCCGTAGACAGAGTAGACGGTTCGCGCTGATTGGGGGAGGCGAAAAAGAAACGGGCCACAGCTAATGAGAAAATGCCAAATTTCGGTAACGTAATTGTATACCGGTACCTTAACTAACCCTGATCAGTCCCTGGATGTATGTATGATATGTGGTTCAGAGTACTTGAAGTAGTATTTACATTATTTACACTTCCTACTGACGAAGGGTGATTGTGCACACATTGAAAGAGAAAACGATTATGACAAAACAATTCAAAAGTAAATGTTTTATTCAGTTTGCTACCATTTTACACATTAATACTAAGCCGCTGTCTGTCTGTCTGTCAGTCTATCACAAGGGTCTACAATTTCAACCGTTTTAGGTAGAAAGTTGAAATTTTTACAAAATACGTGTTACTATGCCCCCCCGACACGACAAATAATAAAATATTTTAAATAATAATTAAATTAAATATATTTGAAAAAATTAAAGGGGGTCAAAAGTTGCAATATTTAAACTTTATTGGTTATTAGCTCTTACTTAAAGACGGTGATACTCGTACATACAAGTTTTAAATTCAGTCAGATTGTATCACTCAGTCAAATAACAAGAAGCGGCTCCGAACGCAGAAGGCGCCAAATTTTTGTCAGGTGCTACGTACCATTTTAGCGGCTTGTTTTTAGGATCCCGTTGGTTTTTTAGGGTTCCGTGCCCAAAGGGTAACCAACGGGACCCTATTACTAAGACTCCGCTGTCCGTCCGCCCGTCCGTCTGTCACCAGGCTGTATCTCATGAACCGTGATAGTTAGACAGTTGAAATTTTCACAGATGATTTTTTTCTGTTCCCGCTATAACAACGAATACTAAAACCGGCCAAGTACGAGTCAGACCCACGCACTCCCATGCAACAGACATGATTTTTGCCGTTTTTATAGATAATGGTACAGGAACCCTTCGTGCGCGAGTCCGACTCGCACTTAGCCGGTTTTTGTAGCTTTGATGTTGCTTCGGGATGTATATTGTATTATACATGTATATTTGTATTTGATGTATATTTATTTTACATGTTTTTATGGTTCCGAACCCGTATTGTGGGTTGGTAAGGAACCCTTTGTGCGCGAGTCAGACTCGCACTTGGCTAAATTATTAGGATTAGGGAAACTATATGTGATCATCATGTTGCTTGCGCCTTCCTGAATAGCATTTTAGATTACATCTTCGTCCACGAAACATATACGTAGGTTCTAACATCTGCCATTTCCTAAAGACAATATTTAATCACAAAAAACTCCGGGTGGTGGTTGTCTGAGCGACAAGTGGCCAGCACTCGAGGTCTCCAGACGTGCTCACGCCGAGTACCCACTTGTTTTCAAGCTCCAGCTCTTTCAAATATTCCCTTTAGGGAAACCTTTTTATATAGAACTGCTTAGACCCCGAAAATTTGGCCTTTTATTACGCGTAGGTGTAAAATTGAATTTTAAACGAACTTATGCCTATAGAACCATCAAGTTATCTACCGAGAGAAGACCCTTTGTTCAGGTTTCTGTGGTGATTTTATATGAATCCAACATGGTGCAATATAAGTTTTAGTTGTACGTACTGTGCGATAAGAATCTAAATGAACGTGGGCCAAAAGCAGAACTAACGCCGTCTTCATACGAAACATCACATTTTGACAGTTCGCTGTGTTGTATTATTGTTCCACGATTGGATTGGGAATGAGGTGCTCACGTCAACATCACGCGAATGTATGAAATGACAGTTATCAAGGGTAGGATATGCAAAAATACGTAAAAACTTTTTCAATACTGCGAAATTATAATGTGGAGAAAATGTAACATTTAACCAAAATAATATAACAATAAAATGATATTCTTAAAAAAATGTAAGCTCACCATTTGTTTTGATGATCAATCACTCGTGGGTTCATCAACTTCATTATCAATGCCAAATAGTGACAGATTTGTCAAATAAAATTTAAGATTCCATTTATAAAACATGAAGAGTTCAGATAACTAAATCAAATAAATAAAAATAATATAAAATTTTGAAGAAGCAATATTATTGATCAATAAACTTTTATAAACATCACTAAGAACATAAATTTAAAAAAATATTATTATTTTACTTAATGGGCTTACGTACTTAAGTAATCAATTCATTTGCACTATTATGCAAACGGTACTTTTGAATCCCAATCCAATCGTGGAACAATAATACTGTACCAGTGCCCCCGCTCACGTTCATTTATGTAGGTAGAACCTTGTTGCACTTTAGCAATCCGCTGTTACCCGTTGTTATTAAACGATTAGACATCTACTTACAACATGCTAAATCAGCACAGAAAAATTCAACATCTAACTCAAAGTCCTATAAGTCCACTGTCTTTCGAATACTTGAGGTGTTTACACGCCTCCTTGCGATAAGAAACCATGTAGTCGACGAGAAATGAGGAAAGAATTCTTCTAGTGACTTTATTATCTCTTTTTATTGTACTTCTCAGAGTGTTTGTAGAGTTGGGTGCGAAGATATGAGTCTCGTGTTTGTTAGCTCAGCTCTACAAAGGTGATGAAATTAAAATGATTTTATATTTTTGTACTTGTTTTTGCTCGTGACTTCGTCTGCGTGGCCTTGTATTTTTGTTTATGGAGATACAATAGCTTGTTCTTTGGCTAGTACGGGTATAAATGTAACAACTTCTTTCTGTATTTTACACTCTTAACCAAGGTCTATTAGTATTATATGTTTTAGTATAACCAGAAAACAAAAACTAGGGTCAATAGGTAAGAACCTTGCTTATATCCAGAAAAAAAGTACTACTAAAGCTTATGTTTTCATCGACCTCATTTAAAGCATATCTACTGACTGTCGTCTACAGTTCAAAGCTACATACAGGCTGCATGAATTTTCATGAAGGGGATCCGTCAATCATAAGTTGGATTTTGCACCAAAATAGAAATGAACCTTAAATGTATCACTATGTATCCACTAGTACATATCCATAGTCTACAAAAATTCAAATTCATTTATTAAAATAATTAAAGCAATATAACACGTTCTAAACCATTACAATAATATTACTATCGAAATTAATCTTCTTTATTTAAATAAAGTGCAAGGTTCATCTGTCTATTGGTCTGTACTATGCGTTTAAAAAAAGAATAGAACCTCACCCGCAGATAACTTCACTCGCTAACCATATCTCTTTCTCGCTCTGTCTAGTGATGGCGCGAGAGATAGCGACAGAAAAATGGCGTCCTGGCAGTAAAATTCTTATTTGAATGTTTGAAATGAAACGCATAGTAAGTATGTTTGCTTTTAGCGGGGCAAACCCCATGAACAGATTTTGATGTGACGGAGCCTTTTTTCGATAACGGGAACTTAATAGTGATCGATTTAGTTTGAAGTTTTAAAAGTTCCGGATATTTCGCGATGCGTGGTGGAGTGGTGGTTGTGGTTAATACACAATAAAATAAGTATATCCGAGACTAAGATGTAAATGGATTTAAAAATCAAATTTTAACAATATTGCTGGATAAATGTTATTATACTATTGAAGAATATCTTGTAGACAAATTAATTTGACATTGTATGCTGAAAAAACATAACATTAGTTCATTAATATTATTTTTTTACACTTGACATTTTTAGAATATAAATGACATAATATTCACTGTGGAAATAGGAATTAAGTTTGTAGGTAGGTAATATTGATCATTTGTGTTTTAATTTTATTAGTCCGACTAATGTCTGCCACAGGCACACACGTGCCACCTCTCTGATATTTGTATGCCGTTATTAGGTTAAAACGTGAAAGATCCTACCTCTTTATTCAACATCTTTTATATTATTATCTCAATAAATTTTAATTAAATTTTATAAAATTTCTTTGTCTTTGTCTTCAATACTCGTATAGAGGATTAGTTTTCGAATGGGCGTGGATAGCCAAATCCAAGACTATAGGGAATAGCAAAAAATGCTCAAAGCAGTCCCGGGGCCGTTTTTGATAGAAACCAAAACAGTATAATAATATTTTTTAAGAAATAATTTCCCTACCTGAGAATAGAACAAGCACATAAAAAAGACATTGTTTAATAATAATTACCATCTGATAGTGCCGCTTCGAAAGATCAAATTTTGGAAAGAATGTCAAACGGAAAACTAAAGAAAAGTTCTCATCTTCAGTAAACTGATAACTCAATTACCGTAAAGTTCATAAAATAAATTACTTACACTTTGCTCAAAAATATGCCAATCAAAGCAGCTAAAATTAATCTTAACCCCTAAGTAAATTTCAAAAACACCCGACATTTCGCAAAACAATTATTAAGTGGATAACTTGAGTCGACTTGACAAAGACTGTCTAATTGACTTATTATTATATTCAAGTCTAACAAAATGGAGTGAGTCTATTTAAGATCCCCAGTTAAAGGTTTTGTAACGTTGCGATCATATTTTAGTCGGTTTTGGAAAGCAGAATATCACAAATAAACTTTTAACAAAAAAGTAATAGACGACTTCAAATTTTATAGCAGACATTCACTAAAAAGTTCAAAATAATTTCATACTAACCGATAGTACCAAAATAACACTTTTGCCGACTTCTTTCTTCCTGAAACACATGTTCTCTAGAAGTTGGCACTCTCAAATTGGTTTTTGTGTTTTATACTATGGGGAATGCGCCGACTTCTAAATAACATATGTTTCAGGATGAAAGAAGTCGGCAAAAGAGTTAATTTGGTACTATTGGTCAGTATGAAATTCATTTAAACTTTTTAGTGAATGTCTGCTATAAAATTTGAATTCGGTTATTATTTTTTTGTTAAAGGTTTATTTATTTCACGCTTTTTAGTGTTGATGGGATAAATTGCGTCCTTAGGAAGCTTTCATATGTTTGAGCCGTTTGGGGTTGAAACTTTCGGCCCGTGGGGTTCCAGCGAGCGCCAAAAAACTAGTAAAAGATCTATCATATCTTTTAGTGGAAACATCGGATGTTCAGAGGGCTGGCGCATTCCTCGGCCAACGTATAAGTTTGGCCATTCAAAGAGGAAATGTGGCCAGCGTTCTGGGCACCATGCCGCAGGAGTCAATTTTAGAACAGGTATATTATTTGTAGTTATTTTTAAATTTAAGAGTGTAATTTATATTGTTAGGTAATTTGAGTTTAGAATAAGTTTTTTTTATGTTGTAAATTATTTAATTTTTCCCGTAATTATATTATTATTGTTAATTATTTCATAATTTATTCAAGGCAAACAGTTGTTCAATTAAAATTCTTGATAAAAATTATATACTTTATAATTATTAAATATCAATTCGGCCATCACATTTCAGATATTCTGTAGATTATCACATATATTTTCAATTATTTTACTGCCATAACATTTTAATTAAACTGGAACTTAATCGCGGTTTTTCATGGTCATTGACAGGATCACGTATACTTTAAGTTGGCAGGTGTAGGCCACTTAACTGACAGGATTAACCCCGGTAATTAGTTTAGTTTTAGTTCTAAATTCCAGCAAGAAAATACCATACAAGAAGCATACAAAAGGATGCATGATATTCTAAACTTTGTATCGGATGCCTTCATAGAGGTGACTATTCAAAAAGTTTTCGCCTTAAAAAAAGTGAATACATGCCATCCCTGCATTCTTGGCAGAGTAAAAGTGTTAACCCAAAGCCTGGCTAAGACTGTGGATATGTTGTCATGAATTCAGGAAAATGGGGATGAAAATGAAAATTAGTTTATTTTTTTCACTTACAAGTGTAGCTATATAGTTGACGGGTATCCTTTTAAGTACATGAAAATACCTGCGCCAGGATACCCCGCACTTCCATATCTAAGTTTCACAAAAAGAAACGTGTCTTAATTTACAATTTAACAGTAATAATAATAATCATTATTAATACTATTACAAAATTAAAACTTAAGCTAACCTAGTTATGCATGCAAAGGTTAGTCTGAAGGTGTGAGAGAATATGTAAAATGTGGTAAATGGAGAGGTATGAATAAATGAGTCCCTAGCCCTAAGACCGAAGTCTTGGGGTCAGTATTAGCTACTAGGGAGGGAGTGTATGTAAGAATGTCTTTAACATTTATATATACTGAAGAAAAGCAAAGTCGCTCGCGCCCGAAATCACGGGCGTACAAAAGGCGGAGGGGAATCCTTCTGGCCCAAACCGGAATATATAATCGCATTGCGATTAAAATAAAATGCCGAATAGCCGTCCTGCGGGTCTATCATGTAACTCAGTGTCGGTTGCCATCTACCAAATCTATTTACCAAAACAGATGAAAAATTAACTTCCAAAATAACCTTCAATAAGTATTGAACTATTTACGAATTGTGACGTTATTTCAAGTGCGAACGTATTCTTAGATAAGCGGATATGTATGTTTTCTACGATAGGCACTCGGTTTGGCAACTGAGTTTACGATACAGAATCAGGGGGCTGGATGGACGTCCGTGAATGCAATGTAGCCTTCGATTTCCAAATTTACTCACATCCTTGATTGTGAATTTAATTTGCGTCCCGCATTTCGTAAATGAACTAAGGTACTTTCAGACTCAAGATCAATCCCATTGGATAATGCAAATGCACTGACAGTAACGGCTTCAAAACAGCAGTACATTCTCGCTCCCGCTTAGTACCAAGTTTTGTCCCCTAAAGGTTTTAGTACCGATGTTACAATTTAGACACGATACAAAAGAGATAAGGGAACGTTGAAGGGACGATGCTTCTTTTGTTCAGATTTTTTGAGTTTTAACCCCTTTTTTCATAAAAATGTTGTTCCCTTGTATTATTTAAAACATCAATCATTAATATCAAGCCTACTCTTTATTCACTTTCTTTTTACTTTCATTTCTCTGTCTATTAATATACTATATATATTTTTTTAGGGTTCCGTTCCTCAAAAGGAAAAAAGGAGCCCTTATAGGATCACTTTGTTGTCCGTCTGTCCGTCCGTCTGTCTGTTAAGACCCTGTATCTCGGGAACGTGTCCTCCACAGGGATCGAGTTGAAATTAAAACCATATACTCAAGTTTACAGTTCCTTGAAGCTGTGAAAAATCAAACTTCTAAGTTTACGTAAATAAGGATAAGGCCGTTTATGTCGCCAAAAAACCTGTACTTGGACACTCTCGAGGCAATCAAAATTTATAGGGTATTTTACCTTGAGCTAGAACTATAACATTTTAAAGTAATACCGTCTTATACTTCAAGTATAAGGAAAAATCTGAAAACTATACATTTGTAATTAAAAAATTTAAAAAAATAATTAATTCAATTTCATGAAATACTAATACATAATGTACCAACAATTTGTACGGAACCGTGGGCGAGTCCAACTCGCACTTGTCCGGTTTTCATTTTTCATTAAAAAGAACTTGTGTTCATTTTTCCTACTTTTGAAAATAAAGTATTGTATATTATGGGTTATGGCACTACGCCGCTATAGTTTAATATCAATTAGGCTTTTCTTGCACAGTTTATTTTATGCATTACTTTGTAAATGATCCTTCACAAAAAATTTAAAGCGTGTTTATAGTTGTTGTAGTCAACTATTGCCACGTAGTCACACATTTATCATTATAGGGTGGGGAAAAGCTCTTTTCGCAAATAGTATGTATGAACTTATAATAAAATCTCTTTGGCTATACCATTTGTATCTGGCCGGTTTTAGTATTATTAAAAAGTTTAAATTTTAAAAAAGATAATTTCAAATTCGGTAAAATGTGGGATTTTTATTTGTTTTTCTTACTGTTAAGATGAGTGAATCTAATAAAGAAATTCGATACATTTTAAAATTTTACTACAAGAAAGGTGCAACGCAAGCCGCGAAAAAAAATTGTGATGTTTATGGACCTAGTGCAGTGTCTGAGAGAGTAGCACAAATTTGGTTTAAGCGTTTTCAATCCGGAAATTTTGATGTCAAAGATGCACCTCGCTCTGGGCGCCCTCTTACGGATAAAATGGATGCCATTTTTGAAAAAGTGGAGCTAGATCGGCATTTCAGTAGTTACGATGTAGCTGAAGAACTGGGGATTGACCACAAAACAGATTTGGAGCATTTGAAAAAAGCTGGGTACACAAAAAAGCTCGATATTTGGGTGCCTCATGAGCTCACAGAAAGAAACTTAATGAACCGTGTACTCATTTGTGATTCTTTATTACGACGTAATGAAACCGAACCATTTTTGAAAAACCTGATAACTGGTGACGAAAAGTGGATCACGTACGACAAGAATGTGCGAAAAAGGTCGTGGTCAAAGGCTGGTCAGGCTTCACAGACTCCAGCGAAACCCGGGTTATCTCGCAACAAGGTAATGCTGTGTGTATGGTGAGATTGGAAGGGCATTATTCATTATGAGCTGTTACCGCCAGGCAGGACCATCGATTCTGAACTCTACTGTGAACAACTGATGAGATTAAAGCAAGAAGTTGAGAGAAAGCGGCCGGAATTAGTCAACAGAAGGGGTGTGGTTTTTCATCATGATAACGTTAGACCTCACACATCTTTAGCCACTCAGCAAAAATTAAGAGAGTTTGGCTGGGACGTATTAATGCATCCGCCGTATAGTCCTGACCTTGCACCTTCAGATTTCCACTTGTTTCGGTCTCTTCAGAAATATTTAGGCAGTGTCAGGTTAACATCACGAGAGGACTGCCAAAACCACTTGTCACGGTTTTTTGATCAGAAGCCCCAGAATTTCTATAGCAATGGGATCATGTCCCTACCTACAAGATGGCAGAAAGTTATCGAACAAAATGGCACCTACACACTTTAGTTAAATGTAAATAAACTTTATTAAAAAACATTTTGAATCTTCATATAAAATGCGAAGAAACTTTTTTCTCAACCTAATATTTATTTAAGGCGCATAGGCACGCCACCGCGTTTGAGTACAACATTTGATAACCCTTTTCTCTGTTGTTTTTCATTATAGATTAAAGTTTGTGACCTCTATAGTTTAATACAGGTTGACAAACTCACTATCTGTGAAATGTGAAATTTTGGCACAAGTACTATTTAAGGCAAGAAAAACACTTGGTAAGTAAATCTATTCAGCTTGATATCTTTAAAAGAAAATCAATATTCAAAGGTTTGGCAAAATATATAATGAAAAAACCGTAAAAATATTATTTACAAATGTTAAATACCAACTCAATAAAAACTTAAATAAACTAATAACCTACAAAAATAATAATTTAATTTGCAAAATTGTGCTTTTTAAAATATCAATATCAGATGATAGAGGCCTTTTACTTTGGTCTATAAGGAAAAACAACTGCGAAAAGGATTATCAAATTTTGTACTAAAACGGTGGCGTTCTTATGTGCCTTAAAACCTTTTATTAAAAAATAAAAATAACAGTCATAACATAAGTTATGTGTTTTGGAACGAGACCCGTCGCAATCACCTTAAGGTCTATTAAGCACTTACGAACTTGGACTTTAACTGCACAAAATTTAAATATATAATAGATGTACATCGTCATGACATGAATCTCCGAGGAGGTGTTAGAGGTGTTTCCAAGTGTGGACTGTAAAATGCAAGTCACAATTTACACTCGCACACCCACGTTTCACGGACGATTATAAATATGAATGTGCCACTACGCGATTTGAACCAACGGCCTCCGAGATAGCATGGAAACTACCTTATGAATCGGCGTTTTCAGTATATAGGCTATCTCAGAAATAACAACAAGTTGTAACCTTCACACTTTTATTTACACCTTCTTAAACAAATACAGCTAACTATCCTTTTCAACTCAACAATCGATAATCCTCAGCCTATTATGCATAACTTCTTTCTTTGAACACCACCTTATTTCTCTAAACCTCGTCCGGCTCTGCCCATGGTACAACTCACCAAAAACTAAAAGGCCTCCCTTTTTTCAAGCCATGTTGCCAGTCCAAGTCTTTTAAAAAATCCTCCCGCTGCCGGCTGTGGCCAGCGACAATTCAAAATTTTATTTTGTTTTTCCGAAACCTTACAATTATTTGTTGGTTAAGCCCAGTTTGCGGTACATAATTAATACACAAAAATTCGAAATTCCTATGTTCTCATAATCGACATCATTTCATTTCAGGGAACCATTTGTTTTCAATATTTATATTAAAAGTCTGCGTAAAAATAAAGCTTACGTATTTTTGATTTTGTTTTATTGTGTGTTTTTAATGCTTATTTTATTTTTTTCTTATTCACTCATTCTAAGAGAACGTAAGTCGCAACTAAGGATTTCAAACTCGATGTTCATTGCCAAGGGATTATTTAAAAAAAACTTAGCATGTTTACGTTCGCTGTCAATGTCAACAGTCACAATGAAATGACAGTTGATTTTTTTTAAATACGATAGAACTTGAAAGCAAAGGTAATTGTTTTTAAAATCCTGTGTTTACCAACTTATGATTTTTTTTTTAAATCTCTTTATCAATAATGATTTAATTCTGAAAAAAATATATGATGCTCAGAATGCCAATATCTCGAAATGGTTTTTAGTTTTGTACCATTTATTAATTTGTCATGTTGTCGATTCATGTTTGAAGCAACGCAAGTTTAATTTACTCATAGTTTGTGATAGCTTTCAATGCCTGTAAAACATTATATTTATTTGTCACACCTTATACATCTTGTATAGATAAAAAGTAAATAAATATGATCAATCGACTTATTTGTCTTTATTCTAGAGTTTATGTATAGATATACTTCATAAAATAACATTAAAATTGAGAGTGAGTTATAACATATTTCGAGCCCTGTCCTGGGTTTGTGACTGATGCCGGACCCAGAAAAGGGTCCGAAATATATCTCATTGTTATTTTATTAAGTATATCTATATATAAACTCTAGAAAAAAGATAAAAAGGTGATACCAAATTAGATTCGTACTAAGGCGCAACAGAAATTCGTTTTTTCTTTAGAAAGGGCAATATAGGCATACACTATGATAATTAATAAACCATCGCCCAAAGGGAACTGTTTTCTTAGCCAAAAACGTTTTCATTTCCTAACAAAGACTCTTATTTTAAAATAATAAAGTCGGAAATCGCCTAAAATCCACTTTTATACGGTAAGTGCTATACGCATGTGGGTCTCTGAATATTTTAGATACATTGAAACCAATTTTCCTGTACATGATAAAGCAATCAAGTTTATCTGTATTAAAGTGCCATTACCCTAGTTCTACTTTTGGTAAACAAAATCTTTTTTTTTTTACTTTAAAAGCTTTCCGACTTTTTATGGAAAATATTTTGACTTTAGTTAAGTACTTTAAGTACAAAGTGCGACAAAGTTTACATCATGTCTTCTACTATTCATACTTATTTAGTAGTTTGTACTAAAAGGTAAGATTAGTCTTACAGTCTAAGCAAACTTCTCTGATGGATAGAATCCGGAATGAGGAGATCCGTCGGAGATCGAAAATAACCGACATAGCTTGCATAATCAGTAAGTTGAAGTGGCAGTGGGCAGGCCATATTTGTCGCCGACATGATGGCCGTTGGGGCCGAAAGGTAGAATGGAGACCACGTACAGCAAAGCGTAGTGTAGGCCAACCTCGTGCCCGCTGGACCGACGACCTGAAGGACGTTGTGGGTGGCGGCTGGATGAGGAGGACGGAGGACCAACATGAGTGGCGAAATTTGGGAAAGGCCTATGTCCAGCAGTGGACGAACACGGGCTGATGAATAGATGAATGGACATTGGACAGTCTAAACATACAAAAGAGGTAATGCAAAAAAAACATATGGCGCGAAACGTGAAAAGAAAAATGTTTTTACGTATATTTACTAATTATTATTTGAGAAAGGTACTATGTAAGCCTGGGCTTCAATAGGATATTGCTGGAGTCACGTATGTTTGCCTGAATGTACACTGATAGTAAGTGTTGTGTCGGCCCACATTATCACGTTCGACCATCAATGCCTAACTTGGCGCGCGCTGGTAATCTACTATTTTACAGGTCACACCTATGCGGGCGGACGAAAGCACCAAATTTGGTATGAAGTTCCTAAGATTCCTTAAATAACTAATGAAATGATCGCCTAGGAAGATACAAGAACTTTAAAAAAGTGTTTTTCTGTAACATTTTTTATCTCTATTATACAAGCTATAGGAAACGAAAATCAACAATATGAAGGCTACAAAAAACAAGGGGCTAAAATGGAAGCGCCTGACAAAAAATTTGCCACCGTCTGCGTCAGGAACTTTGACTTTTATAATTTTTTGCTTTACTTTAGAGTATTTACTACAATTTGAATAATTTAAATTTTGTATGTTGTACCTAAATAGGTAAGAGCAAAAACAATGTAACGTTAAAATAATGCAACTTTTTCAAAATTACTTGCATGGAGATCCCACTTAAATTATTTTTTTTTCGTTCTAAAGGCCATTATTCTGTGAAAATTAAAATTTTCTATCTATTATTACGGTTGAAGCCTAGACCCCTGTGACAGACGGACAGACAGACAGACTGCGAAGGCTTAGTAATAGGGTTCCGTTTGGCATCCTTCGGTCGGGAACCCTAAAAAGTAGACAGGCAAAAATTTTTTTTTTTTCATATATCGTAAACAGGGTCATTGGAACTTGGTCCGGACCACTTCAAAAGTCTCCAGTATATGAACCAAAGTTACCTTTTATGAATAGTAGGTTTTACTTTGAAACCAACACGACTTATCGCATTTCTTTCATTACAAAGATTCAGCGCGGCGCACCTGGCTTCAGGATTTTATTTGTACTGTATTGTCGAGGCTGAAACAATTTGTATTTTGTTCCAAAAAAGCAATCGTGAAACTTGTTTACAATGTATCGAAAATAGCAGTTGAAATAAAAGAACCGTTATATTTATTAGGTTATATTATAAGTTATTGTTTCCACGAAATAAACAAATCTGCTGATTCTTTCGAAAGAAATCGTGAAAATCGTTTCTGAGCACTACTTATTTAGTCTAAAAATTCAAACAAATAACGACTTTTGTGTCAAATAACACTTTTTCGATAATAACACTTTTGCTAACTTCTTACTTCCTGACATACATAATGTTTAGAACTTGATGCATTCCCCTATGACATAGCAACACAAATACCAATATGAGAGCTCTAACTTTTACAACCAATATGAGAACATAATGTCTCCTAAAAAAAAGAAGTCGGTAAAAGTGTTATTTTACATTTGGTAGAGAACGTCTTCCGCTGACAAGATATTTTAAGCGGAAAGTTGGAAATTTTTATATATTTTAGTTATCACTTGCTTTTGCCCATGGCTTCGCTCGCGTGGAAATGTCTTTTAATCTATGTTCTAATATTTGATTAGTATAAACAGTTTTTGGCTTGATAGTTATTTTATCAACACCCCTTATAGCATTAATGTGGACCAAGGTCACCACGATGATAATAATGAAAACCACATCCAAATCCGCTGAGTGGTTCGCGAGTTAAAATGGAAAAGACAGACATAAAATTTAAAAATATTTTTTTTACTTCAGTAAGTACCTCATTTCAATGTACAGACACGACTTTTTTACTACTTTATTATTTGTAGGTAAGTGATATTTATGTAGAAAGCCAAATTCATACTGTAGGCTTGGTAAGTGATGATCAGTATGACGTCGATAACACTTTTTGCTAATTTTTCAAAATACAATATCGATCTTCCAATAGTAGTTGACTTGGGGCTGAGCTTGCGTATGTAGGTAAAGGGAAAATAATATTTTCTAATTTCCCAAAAAGGGTCATTGAGCCTTGATACCGGCTACTTACAGAGTCTTCAGTATGAATATAGCTGAATAAATAAATGACACCATACATATAAAAATTGAAATATACAAACAGTTTTGCATTCATGAATACCCGAATGCACATTTGACCTAAATCCAAAACGTTATGCGAAGAATATGACATTCCAAACTGTGCTCTTGAGAACGTTAAAGCGCAATATAGGAACATTTCAGCTCAGTTGCCTGGCGTTTGCTTACTAATAAACAAGTAAATAACCAAAAGCAATTCTGAACCTTAACGCGCTTTAATAAAAGCGAGAAGCGGCAGTTTCCGTTCTTACGATCATATTAAAGTAAAATAGCGTTTTTTAGCTAGTACTATACAGCTTTCTGCGAACAACAATCGCAAATTTCCAAAAGTGCACAATTTTGTTTAATTTACCAACAGAAACATTGACATTTAGACAATTTGTATATACAGCGAGCGATAAAATTTCACTGGCATGTATAGATATTTATTTACATATAATATAGAGGTTTAATTAGGTGGTAGAGCTAATGCCGGGCTCGACTGTGGAGGTACCACCATCTTACTCGGAAATCCTCCCGAAGTTATTCGGGAGAGAGTAATAGGACAGCTCTCAGGCAAAAAAACCAGGCGGCCCACCATTGCCTGGGACCGATGGATGGCGGTATATCCATCCCCAATTGCCGGGCCTTATATAAATCAGACTGGTGACGGGTAGCGGCGCCACTGGTGCAAGGGTTTCGGCACCGCGCTCACCAACCCGCCTGCCCAGCGTGTGTGAGTATGGGCATTTCTTCCAGGAGGACCGCCAAGAGTGGCGAAATCCTGGAAAGGCCTATGTCCAGCAGTGGATGAAACAGGCTGATGGATGGATGGAATATAGAGGTAATTAAAAGTACATAAAATTTATTATATGTCTTAATTTGAATGTTCAATGTTTTGGTTCATTCTACACTAAAATAAATCCTACACAGATGGAAATTGTTTCTCTGCAGAATACACGGTGCCTCCAGTGAAAATCTATTTAACTCAAAAAACCCAACTTTAAAGACCGAATATTTTTCCAAACACAAAAATTTTTTTACGCAAACTATACCACATTTCTTAATTCACATTTTCATAGTTTTGTGTAGATAACATTAAGGTCTATTAGGTACTCTATATCCGTTCAGCCCCTAGAAACCATACCATGTTAGAGATATATCTTTTAGAAGCTGAATTAATCCATTTGACACCAAAAAAAATATGCATTGTCAAATGCACTGATTTAAGTTGAGTTTGCGCCTTTTACCATATGTAGTAACGTGTAAATAAAACAAATATAGGTATACTCGAAGAAACGTGAAAATTGATCTGATTATAGTTACATAAAATTTCACAAAATGTGACATTTCGTTATGCGACTAACTCTTTTTAAACCATTGTGTACCACAAAAAAAATTACTTGATTAATTTCGTCATGTAATAATAACACTGGGTTATAAAAAATATCGAAATTCTAGTTAGGCCGTTTTGTACAGAGAAAAAAACAGAGCAAAGTGTTAAAAAAACTCATTTTGGACCTCGGTCGATTTACACCGTTATTCACCGGACCCAATAATTGGACCCCAACACCGAAATTGTCCGATGACGTCCCGATTAAAATATATGTTGAAAATTTAAATATTGACTTACATCAGCAGAAGAAAGACTACTATATAATACCTATGTAGGGTTTTCATTTTTTAAATTTAAATCCCCAAACAACGAGCATTTTTTTAACAGATACTGAAAAGAATAAAATACAGAAAGTAAGCCTTAGAAACGTAGATAATGAAACACCATATATAAATACCAAAGTGCTTTGCTAACAGCTATTTAATTTTAAAAATTGCAATGTAAATAAAAATAGTCTAGACACCAAAAGTCCAAGTCCGATTGCCGCCCTCACAACCACCGGTTATAGCTTCGATATATTTATCTACCTGTCGCTGGGAACATTCCCCAAAATATCACAAATGTCCTTTGAAATACCCATTTAAAATGCGCAAAGTTAACATAAGTTCTTTGGTTCCGTTATCAGATTTAACTTAGCTTTACAAGTGAAACACACACTTATATATGAGGCAGTTGCATAAACTATTACAAATCGTAAACAAATTCAGCTTCAACAAGAAGAATTCCCCACCGGAGTCTGTTTAGGTAGTATATATGAGGCAGTTGCATAAACTATTACAAATCGCAAAAAATTCAGCTTCAACAAGAAGAATTCCCTACCGGAGTCTGTTTAGGTGGTATATATATGAGGCAGTTGCATAAACTATTACAAATCGTAAACAAATTCAGCTTCAACAAGAAGAATTCCCTACCGGAGTCTGTTTAGGTAGTCCCCAATGACATTAACGCTTGACGCTATCCCCGGCAATTGAACATCAATATTCGATATGTCGTGGCCATATCGTACAAACGCTAATTTCATGATCTGCACAAATATTGTATAATCTGTAAAAATTAAAGGGTTTTGCCTCACTCCGCTCCGCTCGGCTTCTGAATTTATGATCACAAGCAAACTAACACGTTCCTCCTCGCTTCACTCGTCCCGCACCTATTTTGACTTTTTGTTGGAAATCTATCGTAAATGTCTTATTGCATACTTAACGTGGTAGAGCTTTAGGTGGTAAAGCTGATGCCGAGCTCGACTGTGGAGGTACCACCATCTTACTCGCAAATCCTTCCGAAGTTGTTCGGGGGAGGGTAAGAGAACAGCTCTTAGGCAAAACCAGGCGACCCACTATTGCCTGGGACCGATGGATGGCGGTATATAGCGGTGTCACTGGTGCAAGGGTTTCGGCACCGCGCTCATCAACCCGCCTGCCCAGCGTGTGTGAGTACGGACATTTCTTCCAGGGGGACCATCAAGAGTGGTGAAATCCTGGAAAGGCCTATGTCCAGCAGTGGGCGAAACAGGCTGATGGATGGATGGATGGATACTTAACGATATCGTTCATCATTTTCATGCAATTATTAATTCCACGATATGGCCACCACAGATATACCGCCATCAATCGGTTCCCAAGTATGGTGGATGGGCCTGGGTGTACCTGCCTGGGAGCTGTCCTCTTACTCTCCCCCGAATAAATCCGGGGGGGTCGGCGAGTAAAATTGTTGTACCCCCAGCTCCACAGTCGAGCTCAAAAAATCAAAAATGGCTAACGACAAATTTTATCGAGATTATTATGAAAACAGGTTGTTAGGTATGAATTTAGATAAAGTAGTGTATGAAACTATACATAACTAGGGATTAAGCTCGCCTTTGTACAGAGATTGTTTTATTTTTTGCAATAAAGAATTTTATTATTATTATTATTATTATTATTATTTAATAATTTAGTATTTTTAATAGGTCTTTAAGTTCTTTTATTTGTGTTATTATGTCATGTCATACTTGCGCTACTATTAAATATTAAATGTTAAATATCTGTAATAATGTATACTCAACTGATGCCAAGTCCAGATCGGACCCGAAATATATGTCGAGATTATTATCATTTATATGTATTTTATTTTATTATCACTACATATTCAATATTGTTTGTAATAAAAAACTAAATATTGTTTGAAATTGAGGCCACTCTGGTTCTGACAGCCTCAATTATAAGAACGTCTAACTCTTTACTCTTCACAGAGTTCTGTGTTATTTTAATGAGGATTTAAGTTTCTTCTTTTTACACGATAAAATTATCGGGTTTTAAATAATCGATTCTTTAGTCAAAGTGTTCCGGTCGAACGAAGACGGGCATTGGCTTCACCCAAAGGTTCCTGTGTCTGACATTTCAGCGGATCCCTGAAAATGGGTATAAAATCGCTGCGGGTAATGTTTATTTTAAACGCTGAAAAGCATTAGAGAAGCCTTATCGAAGAGTTGCTTTCCTGTTTCGTACATTTTAATACTTGTGAAAACGTATAAAATTGTCTGGCGTCGTTTTTACGCTGGAATTTTTTGGAATGCTTTTATTTTTTGTTTTTACTTTACACGTATGCTTTACCTACTTATCATACCGGACCAAGTTTGTTTTATGGCTTATGAAATCTTCTTTACAATATTTTTCAATGCAAATGCTCGTAAAGACCCATTTTATATGCATCAAAACTGTTGGCAAAATTCTTTTTTCCCACACTTAATTATTTCTAACTAGCTTTTTCCCGCGACTTCGTCCGCGTGAAGTTTGGTTCACCCCCATAGGGGATGAATTTTCAAAAATCCTTCTTTAATTAGGGGATGCCTACGTCATTACAATTATCTGTATGCCAAATTTCAGCGAAATTCGTTCAGTAGTTTCGGCTGTGCGTTGATAGATGAGTCAGTTAGGTTTGCCTTTTATATGTTCAGATTATTTTTTAATTAATTGAGAAAAAGTTGGCAGTCTCTTCTTGTGCACCATATGTATCTGCCACGCACCGGCTACCTGCGTCTCCGACAGCTACCAGAGTCACCTACAGCTATAAGCGTCCACGTCCTGTAGAGAATACAGGACAATGATCCTGACATTATAGGTGGTAGAGCTGACGCCGGGCTCGACTGTGGAGAGGGTAAGAGAACAGCTCTTAGGCAAAACCAGGCGGCCCACCATTGCCTGGGACCGATGGATGGCGGTTTATCCATCCCCAATTGTCGAGCCTTCTAAATTCTAAATTCGTAGCGGGGGCGATGAGTCCTGCACTGACTCTCCGTGATCATGAGTATTGTGCACTTCCCCCCGGTCAGTCAGCCCAGCCAGGACAGCTCTTTGAAGTAGAGCCGAACAGCTTCAGGATGCTGACACAAAAACTGGTCCAGGGAAGGGAAGGTGGAGTTCGTCGCGATCCCTGCTTTTCCTCTTATGTCTTCGGTTGCAGAGCAGTGGAGTAGCACATGTTCCACTGTCTCGTCCTCTAGAAGGCACCCTCTACATAGAGGGCTATCGGTGCCACCTGTAGTGAAAAGGTGCTTATTTAGGTTACAGTGTCCAGTTATGATACCTACCATTTCACGTAGATCGGACCTTTTTAGTTTTAGTAAGTATCGTGTTACTTTACCATTTGACTGCGGTACCATTCTTCTTGATAGACGGCAGTCGTTTCGTTCTGCCCACTTTTTGTTGTGTATGGTCAGTGTGTGTTTTCTGAGTTCCCCCCTGATTGCTTCCGCCGATGGTCGACACAGGTTAATGCCATATGCCGTTACTTCCATGTGGGATGCTAATTTAGCAAGAGAGTCTGCTTGTTCGTTACCTTCATTTCCGTTGTGTGCCCTGGTCCAGTATATATTAACCTTGCACATCGTTGATAGGTTTTGTAGTTCCCCATGACAATCTACTATGATTTTGGATCTACTTACAGGTTTGCTTAGCGCTGTTAATGTAGCCATGCTGTCTGTAGTGATTGTGACCTCCTGTATGTCGCAAGGCCTACTTGTGCAAATTGCGGTCGCTGCCTTAGTTGCTAGGAGTATACTTGCCGTCTCGGTTTGAAGCACCGTTGTTAAGCTGTTGAGTGGAACTGCTTTACTGAGCCCTAGTTCCGGAGACACGTAGCTGCAACCAGCACTGCCATCCTTCCTTTTGGAGCCGTCAGTGTAAATAGCCAGTACCTTTCGATTGGAGCTTGGTTCTCCCTGAGAGTGTATCTCGTATCTATGGTCCATTATGTAGGATTTCGGTATCCTGTCCGTTCCTGTGACTGCCTCTGGTACAATCTCTAAAGCTCGTTCCAGGATTCTAGAGTGATTGGTTTTTATATTGTTACCTTTCCATTGACCAGTGGACTTCACCCGAAGGGCTGCAACCATCGCCTCCTGCTGTATATGCAGATATGGCGGTGTGAGCCCTAGTAGGATGTCCAGTGCTGCGGAGGGTGTTGATCTCATGCATCCGCTGATCAGTGTACATGCCAGTCTTTGGAGTTGCTGTAGTTTGTTCTCGGCTGTAATTAACTCTGTTCTTGGCCACCACACCAATGCTCCATAAGTTAGTACCGGTCTTACCACTACTGTGTACAGCCATTTGAAGAGTTTGGGTGTAAGTCCCCAGTCCCTGCCCACTGCTCGCCTGCACTGCCACTGCCTGTTCTACCTGCTTACCCCACAGTAACTTGTCGTCAAGCCAGACACCAAGGTATTTACCTCCTTACTGAGAGCTAGCTGGGTACCAAATAATTTAGGAAGTTTTAGTTGACATAACTTCTTCTTCTTGGTGAATAGGATAAGTTCAGTCTTCTGTGGATTTACGGATAGGTTATGCTTGCCACACCAGTCCTTGACTTTCCGTAACGCCAACTGCATCTTACTGCACAGCGTTCCTTCTAAAAGTCCTGATATCATGATAACTAAGTCATCTGCATAACCTACCGTGCAAAAACCATCCTTGTTCAGTTCTATGAGGAGGTCATTGATAACAGCTACCCAGAGCAGTGGTGACAAGACTCCTCCTTGAGGGCATCCCTTTGTTACCTGGCAGCGTGTCCGCTCTGATGTTTCAATGTATGCAGCGCGCTTGCTCAGCATATTGGTGACCCATTTGATAACAAGCTCGTGTACACCATGGTTCTCGAGCCCGTGCACTATGCTGTGGAACGTGGTTTTATCAAAGGCTCCTTCTATATCGATGTAGGTTGCAAGGCAGGATTGCTTCGCTTCTATAGCCATTTCTGCTTTGTGTACAACCTGATGTAACGCAGTTTCTGTAGACTTACCTGGTAGGTAGGCGTGCTGGTTTGATGAGGTGGCCGCTCTTTCAGCGGTCCTCCTCTAACGTATCTGTCACAGAGTCTCTCTAGTGTTTTAAGTAGAAATGGTGAGAGACTGATCAGTCTGTCTGCTTTGGGTTGTGTGTAGTCATCCTTGCCAGGCTTAGGGAGAAAGACTACTTAAACTTCCCTCCAGGAGACTGGGATATGTTTCCACGCCAAACAGCTCCTGAATATTACAACAAGGTGTTTTACGATGTGTTCTAGAGGCCATTGCAGTAAAGCGGGAAAGATACCGTCGCCTCCTGGTGATTTGTATGGAAGGAATGTGCTTACCGCCCATTTAATTCTTTCCTCCGTAACTATGGATTACGCTAGCTGCCAGTCCTCTTCCGAGGGGCATGGGGACAGCGAGTCCATCCATACAGAGTTATTGCTTACCTGACAACTCGGGAAGTGGGTTTCCAGTAGCAAAGCATGCTGTTCTTGTTCATTAGCTGTATAGCTGCCATCGGGTTTTTTCAGTGTCCCAAGCTTAGTGTGGTTATCACTCGCTAAGATTTTTCTCAGCCGTGAAGTTTCACTTTGTGTTTGAATGCTGCTGCTTTGTCTAAAACGTACTTCTTTGTTGAATGCTAGGCGTGCTTTCTTGTAGTCGTCCCAGTCATTGTCAAGCTTAGTGTTCATAGCTCTGTTGAAATGGTGTCGCATTTTCTTCCTTAACTTATGAAGTTTCTTGCTCCACAAATTGATATAGACTGTCACCATTTTATAAAACAAACGACAGCTTATCTCTTTGAGCTTTTTGACTTCCGCCGGAGGAATACCCATCATAAGTGTGATGTTCTGTGTGTGGCCTTCTTTTTGCACCTCGGACGTAATGAGGCTCCACGAGTTCATGTCTAGATTCCTTTTGTTCATGGCAGCCAAGAAATCTTTGAGGACTCGTGCGTCCCCCTCCATGAAATCAGGAACCCAGACAATACCCCGTGTGTATTTGGGTATAAGGTTCTCCTGCACGAGGTAGTACCCCGGGCAACCTTCCCATAAACCTTTTAATTGGCCGACCTGAGATGTCAGCCATTCGAGGGTCTGGTCATCTTGTCGCCACGTCCCAATCGGATGTACTCAGATAGCCCGAGTTCTGAAGACATGACGACAAGGTGTTCTAATCGAAACTATCAAACATCATTGATGGTTGGTAGATCAAACAACTTCATTCTTTCTAAATTCTCAATGTAGGTACGACAATACCAAATGGGGATTCTTTCTTTCCCCAGCAAGCCTCCCAACACCCCATATAGCTTGCCCATGCCTCGCATTCTGTTATTCTATTCTAAACATTCTAAATTCTATAATTCTATCATCTTCTCTTCTTGTTACCACTACGAACAATTTAGACATTACAAAGCTACTCACCAGATTCTCTCGTCCTCGTATCTCTCTCCTCCTTCCTATCCTCCTATCTTTTTCGCCTGTCCTGGTTCGCGCCTTTTTTCCTTCTGTCAAACATGTTTTTTTCTTTTTCTTATCACCTACCTTCCATAAAAATGTTGCCATCATCAAATAAAAAAAATGTTTATTTCGAAACTTACCAATGTTTCTTAAGGTTCGCGTTCTCCGCGACACTCCCAACGGCCGGGAGAATAGCTCAGAGGAGAGCAACAAGTTGGCGAGTCCATTGGGCGATTTTTTCTCTCGCCCTTATAGCTGCGCCTCTTCTTTTTCGGTCATTACAATTTTCTGTATTTTCTTTTTCAATTACCTCCTCATCCTCGTTTTCTATTTCCATAATTTGCGTTATATCACTGTTACTCTTTTCTATTTCAATAGCAGAAGTTTCACTCTGGTGGGCATCTTGGTTCTCTCCTGAATCTATTACTTTACTTTGATCTGATGCTTCTTTTACTGGTGTTGATAATTCGGATGGTAGAACCCCATCAGATGTGATTTCACCTCTTCTAAACGAAGATGAACCTAAGGCGTCTTGTCTTCCAGATTCTGGAATACAAGGCGTCTCCTCTTCTATCTCGAGTGGATATAAGTGACCCACCGAGCGGATAAATTCTTTGTTTTCAGATACCACCCTCGCTACTCTACATTCGCCATCAGCTCCTGGTATTAAAGAAGTTATTTTTCATACTCTCCAGTTTTCTCTGTTTTTTGATACTCCTTTGATTTGGACTACATCTCCAACACATGGTTCATTATCAGATTTAATTCGAGGTTGTTTGTGAGAATTCTGATATCTCTCACGCAGGCTGTATAAGTATTGACCGATGAACATTCTTTTAAATTCTTCCAGCATAGCTTGGCCCTTTTTCCAACTCTCTATCAGATTCTGTTTTGTCACTGTACCACCTGGATCTGGTCTATCAGTTGATGGCATGATGGTAATACATTTTCCAAATGTCAAAAAATCAACTGGCCTTAGCACATATTCTATCTCCGAGCCCACACTAGTGAGGGGGCGTGTATTTTCCACGGCTTCGACTTCTTTTATGACAGTATGGTGCTGGGTGTCAGTCAACAGTTGCTTCCCCAGCGTTCTTTTAAGGCAGTTCTTGACGAGTCCAACCAATCGCTCGTAAAAGCCACCATGCCATGGACTTAATTGGGGAATAAATTTCCATCGTATTTTATTTTTCATCGAGTACGTGCTTGACAGTACCTCTGCAGACAATTTGAACTGTAAAGCATTATCGGAAACGATCATCTCTGGTAGGCCTCTGGCAGACACGAATCTTCTTAGTGCAAGAAGGCACTCTTATATATAAGCAGACCCACCGCTTCTCCTTATTTCTATTATTTTGTACAAATACTGGTCCAAAATAATCTAGGCCAGTATATGTGAACGGTGCACTATAGTTAGCGCGTTCTGTAGGTAAGGCTGGGGTGGGAGGAAGTCCATAAGGACCACCGCCATGTTTCACACACTGAGGACATTTTTTCAGTATTCTTTGAACCTTAGCTTTTCCATGGGGTATCCAATATTTCTGGCGTATAATACTCAAAGTGTGTGAAGCCCCAACATGGTGATTTTTCTCATGGGTATCCTGTACTAATTTATCCGTAAATTCACTATCCTTGGGAATGAGGATCGGGTGTTTAGTGTCATAAACACACACCGTGTTCGTGAGGCGTCCTCTACACCTCAGCAATCCGTCAACATCTTTGAAAAGTCCTAGATTCCTGGTAAGGTGGGTTTCTATACCTATTATCTCATCTGGAAAATATAATTCTTGTAACTTTCTCAATTCTAGCAACCCGTGATCTTTGACGAGGTTGTCTTTTATATTTTCCATCTGGCTTAATTCTTTTTCTGTCACTTCTTCATTTATTATATCCATGGAATTAACATCCAGGTAGTTTTCTTCCATATCAATATCATTAGTATCTGGATTTAAGTCCAGACCTTCCGGGGCAATGCAAAGGGTAGTCTGGTTGCATTCTGGTAAGACAGGCCATTCACTTTCTTCCTGTAGCAAAAATTGAGGTCCATTGAACCACAATTCTTTCTTTGACTCCCATAGTTAAGGACGAGTCGCAAGATCTGCTGGATTATTGTCTGTATTTACATAACGATACTCTATATCCTTACTCTGTTTAATTTCACTGATGCGTCTGGAAACAAATGGCGGTAACAGTTTCTCAGATTTCATCCAGTATATGATGATTCCGCTATCTGTCTAAAGATATTGTCTTTTAATTGGTGTGGCTGAAGCCACATCCTTTTTTCTACTTTGTTTTATTTTTATATTATCTATGTATTTTGATACGTCCTGTTGACTTTTGATTGATATTATATTGTTTCTCTTTTTACCAGCCATCAGACTTTTATTTTAATAATAAAGCTATCGAAGTCACTAAAAATCTATTGAGTGGGATCATGAGTTACCACAAAAAGAAAAAAATGCTTTCGACAACTGGTATCATGAACTCACTCAAGTATCTAAATTGAAAATTCCTAGGTATTACAGTTTAAGTGGGGCTGAAATACTTGAGCGTGAGCTACACCTGTTTTCTGACGCTAGTGAATTATCGTATGCCGCGGTCGCCTATTGGCGCTTTACATACCCTAATGGAAAAGTGAAACTTGCGCTTATTTGCAGCAGAGCTCGTGTGGCTCCACTGAAACCTACATCAATTCCACGTCTGAAGTTGCAGGGTGCCTTAATAGCGGCCCGCCTATCTTCCTCCATTTCAGAAGCCCATAGACACAAACCAAACAGAAAATTTTTCTGGTGTGACTCTATGACGGTTCTTGGCTGGCTTCGAAGTGACGCACGCACATTCAAACCGTTTGTGGCCCACAGGGTAGGTGATATTTTAGAAAATTCTAGCGCAAATGAATGGCACTGGGTCCCCAGCGATTTGAATGTTGCAGATGATGCCACTCGCATCAAAAATGGTAGCTTTACACCAAACTCACGCTGGATAACCGGCCCCGAGTTTCTGTTGTACGAAAACTGGCCCAAGGAGCCTGAGTCGTACGATAGCCACGGACAGGATGAACTTAAACCAACTTTTAAACAAGTTGAAAAATCATTAGCTAAAAATTCATCCAATTCCATCTGCATGTCATCAACTAAGAACAGAGCTCATACATTCGCTACAACTCTGATCCTAAATGCCTGCCAGTAGCGGCTGATTCCCGCCGCGTAAGCTCCTGGCTGAAATTATTACGTGCAACTGCACTAGCCCATTCATTTATATCATCACTACGAATGGCAAACCTCCAAAGGCAAGGGATCAACTTAAATGAAATTATTCTTTCAGACGTCGTACTTTCGGCAGGAGGACGTTATCCTCTTGTAAAAAAAATTGAAACTGATTCGCGAAAAGTTCTTTACTCTGCTCATTTGCTTGCGCGGGATCTCAACTTAGCGGAGGTGCATATTCTGCGACAAAGCCAAGAAGAGGCCTTCAAGGAAGAGATTACCTGCCTCCTGACAAAAAAACCGATACCTCGAAACAGTCGCCTATTCAGACTAGCCGTATCTATGGATAATCGTAAGCTTCTCTGTCTTTCGAGTCGCATAGCCGCGGCACCAAACGTCACAGAAGACATAAAAAAACCGATATTGCTTGACGGCAAACACCCGTCTGTGCAACTGCTGATCAAGAGCTACCACGAACGAGCTGCACATGCCAATACAGAGACCGTGGTGAACGAGTTGCGGCAACGTTACTGGATTTTACACCTTCGTACGTCCGTGAGGGCGGTTATACATAACTGTCAAGATTGCCGACTTCGACGTACCGTGCCACTTCAACCACTATTAGGAGATTTACCAGAAATCCGGCTGTCTCATCACAAGCGACCCTTTACCTTTGTGGGGCTAGACTATTTTGGCCCAGTACAAGTAGCGATTGGCCGCAGAAGAGAAAAGCGATACGTTGCCCTCTATACATGCCTTGTGGTACGAGCCGTGCATTTGGAAGTCGTGAACAACTTGTCAGCTGACTCAGCTGTAATGAGTCTGAGGAGGTTTGTTGCACGAAGAGGTTGCCCATCTGAAATTGTTTCCGACAATGGTACTGCGTTCGTGGGCCTAAATTCTATCCTTAGAAGTTTGTATGGAGCAGCCGTAGAGGATTTTGCGTCCAATGAAAGAATAAAATCGAGTTTTATACCCCCGTCAGCTCCATTTATGGGAGGCGCTTGGGAACGCTTAGTACGTAGCGTAAAAACCGCGCTTAAAGTAACTCTTCGTGAAAGAACACCCTCAGAAGAAGTTTTTACCACCTTATTAGCCGAAGCGGAGGCCTTGATTAACTCTCGCCCATTGACCCATATTTCCATTGACCCACAAGATCCTGAAGCATTGACACCTTCACACTTTCTCATTGGCACATCTTCAGGAAGACCTTTGACCACCGACCTCACTGACAGAGATTTGCTGAGCTGATCGAGCTGGAGAAAAGCTCAACGACTGGCAGATCATTTTTGGCAGCGGTGGGTAACCGAATATTTACCAACCCTTTCACCCCGCCGTACAGGCCCTAAAGAAGACTCCCGGAACCTGGAACCTGGTGAACTTGTCTTCATAGCGGATGGGAACTTACCTCGCGGTTCATGGCCAAGAGGCAGGATAACTGCAACTTACCCAGGTCGCGATGGGATTGTCCGAGTTGCAGACGTATGCACCTCCGCGGGAGTCCTACGCAGACTAGCTAAAAAGCTGGTTCCTTTAGGTTAAAAAGGGGAGTATGTGGCTGAAGCCACATCCTTTTTTCTACTTTGTTTTATTTTTATATTATCTATGTATTTTGATACGTCCTGTTGACTTTTGATTGATATTATATTGTTTCTCTTTTTACCAGCCATCAGACTTTTATTTTAATAATAAAGCTATCGAAGTCACTAAAATCTGGTGGTTTATCAAGAGAAACAATGCTAAAGTATGTAAACTTTCATATTAAAGGCCGACACTCCAATGATACGCATGAGATTAAAAATGCCCGATCCATAGATAATCTGGGCCTAATGGGTCAATCAATAAACAACAAACATGTAGGTTGTTTCCCATATCTTAACGATATCCATGAAGAACTCTGCTATTCTAATGCTACTCCAAAAATTATCATAGGTGCCGATAACTGCCATCTCATTCTATCCCAAGACACCAGAAAAGGCACTAAAAATCAACCAGTTGCCATAAAAACGGCTCTTGGTTGGGCCCTGTTCGGTTTCGTATCCAGTAAAACTAAAAAAGTTGACTTTATAAATCACATATCGGAAAATGAGTTCGATAATCTCAACAAGGTGGAGCCATTTCTTGATAGCCTTGTGATAGAACAATATAAATTAGATGCCATAGGTATTTCGAAACGAGCCATCCACAGTTCTGATAGTGAAAGGGCGGTAGAAATTATAAACAACACTGTTTCCCGACTCCCCAGTGGACATTTTGAAGTAGGCTTACTGTGGAAAGATAATAATCTTACGGTGCCCAATAGCTACCCCTTGGCAATGTCAAGATTTCTAAGTCTTGAAAAGAAATTTTCAAAAGACCCTGACTATGCCGAGCGCTACAAAAATAACATACGCGATACTTTAAGGAAGGAGTACGCTGAACTTTGTAAGGATAACGAAGACTCATCTTCCATAAATTGGTACCTTCCACATTTTGCTATAACTAAACCTAATAAACCTGGCAAGTTACGTGTCGTTCATGATGCTGCAGCGAAATGTCAAAACGTCAGCTTAAATTCAATGTTATTAACAGGCCCTGATTTACTTCAACCCGTGTTCGACGTTTTGTTACGGTTTAGAGAAGAGAAAGTAGGAATGACAGCCGATATTCGCGAAATGTTCCCACAGGTGAAAATTATTGAGAGAGATAGGGACGCTCAAAGATTCCTATGGCGTGAAACCCCCAACGATCCTATTAAAACATACAGGATGTCCTCCATGATTTTCGGTGCTGCATCCAGCCCATTCACAGCCTTGTATTTAAAAAACAAGAATGCGCTTGATATGCAAATGCAATTCCCAGACGCCGCTCGTGCCGTGCTTTTCGATCACTATATGGATGATTATATAGGAAGCGTTCAAACTCCAGAACTTGCAGCTCAACTGGCGGTCGACATTGTCACCGTTCATAAAAATGCTGGTTTTGAGATGCGTGGTTGGGTGTCAAACGATTCTACGGCGCTGTCCTTGCTACCTAAAGAACTGATTCTTAACCAATCGTCATATGTAGATTTAGGTCATCTCAATACCCCAGTCCGAGCGTTAGGTCTAATATGGCAGCCGAATCAAGACGTAATAAGTTTCAATACAGGCATTCGAAATGAAGAATCTGTCTTACCTGAACGATTGACAAAAAGAATAGCCTTGTCACACATTATGAAGGTTTTTGATCCTCTCGGAATTTTGGCTCCTGTCGTAGTTAGAGGCCGTATCCTCTTTCAAAATATCTGGCGAAAATCTATTGAGTGGGATCATGAGTTACCACAAAAAGAAAAAAATGCTTTCGACAACTGGTATCATGAACTCACTCAAGTATCTAAATTGAAAATTCCTAGGTATTACAGTTTAAGTGGGGCTGAAATACTTGAGCGTGAGCTACACCTGTTTTCTGACGCTAGTGAATTATCGTATGCCGCGGTCGCCTATTGGCGCTTTACATACCCTAATGGAAAAGTGAAACTTGCGCTTATTTGCAGCAGAGCTCGTGTGGCTCCACTGAAACCTACATCAATTCCACGTCTGGAGTTGCAGGGTGCCTTAATAGCGGCCCGCCTATCTTCCTCCATTTCAGAAGCCTATAGACACAAACCAAACAGAAAATTTTTCTGGTGTGACTCTATGACGGTTCTTGGCTGGCTTCGAAGTGACGCACGCACATTCAAACCGTTTGTGGCCCACAGGGTAGGTGATATTTTAGAAAATTCTAGCGCAAATGAATGGCACTGGGTCCCCAGCGATTTGAATGTTGCAGATGATGCCACTCGCATCAAAAATGGTAGCTTTACACCAAACTCACGCTGGATAACCGGCCCCGAGTTTCTGTTGTACGAAAACTGGCCCAAGGAGCTTGAGTCGTACGATAGCCACGGACAGGATGAACTTAAACCAACTTTTAAACAAGTTGAAAAATCATTAGCTAAAAATTCATCCAATTCCATCTGCATGTCATCAACTAAGAACAGAGCTCATACATTCGCTATCAACTCTGATCCTAAATGCCTGCCAGTAGCGGCTGATTCCCGCCGCGTAAGCTCCTGGCTGAAATTATTACGGGCAACTGCACTAGCCCATTCATTTATATCATCACTACGAATGGCAAACCTCCAAAGGCAAGGGATCAACTTAAATGAAATTATTCTTTCAGACGTCGTACTTTCGGCAGGAGGACGTTATCCTCTTGTAAAAAAAATTGAAACTGATTCGCGAAAAGTTCTTTACTCTGCTCATTTGCTTGCGCGGGATCTCAACTTAGCGGAGGTGCATATTCTGCGACAAAGCCAAGAAGAGGCCTTCAAGGAAGAGATTACCTGCCTCCTGACAAAAAAACCGATACCTCGAAACAGTCGCCTATTCAGACTAGCCGTATCTATGGATAATCGTAAGCTTCTCTGTCTTTCGAGTCGCATAGCCGCGGCACCAAACGTCACAGAAGACATAAAAAAACCGATATTGCTTGACGGCAAACACCCGTCTGTGCAACTGCTGATCAAGAGCTACCACGAACGAGCTGCACATGCCAATACAGAGACCGTGGTGAACGAGTTGCGGCAACGTTACTGGATTTTACACCTTCGTACGTCCGTGAGGGCGGTTATACATAACTGTCAAGATTGCCGACTTCGACGTACCGTGCCACTTCAACCACTATTAGGAGATTTACCAGAAATCCGGCTGTCTCATCACAAGCGACCCTTTACCTTTGTGGGGCTAGACTATTTTGGCCCAGTACAAGTAGCGATTGGCCGCAGAAGAGAAAAGCGATACGTTGCCCTCTATACATGCCTTGTGGTACGAACCGTGCATTTGGAAGTCGTGAACAACTTGTCAGCTGACTCAGCTGTAATGAGTCTGAGGAGGTTTGTTGCACGAAGAGGTTGCCCATCTGAAATTGTTTTCGACAATGGTACTGCGTTCGTGGGCCTAAATTCTATCCTTAGAAGTTTGTATGGAGCAGCCGTAGAGGATTTTGCGTCCAATGAAAGAATAAAATGGAGTTTTATACCCCCGTCAGCTCCATTTATGGGAGGCGCTTGGGAACGCTTAGTACGTAGCGTAAAAACCGCGCTTAAAGTAACTCTTCGTGAAAGAACACCCTCAGAAGAAGTTTTTACCACCTTATTAGCCGAAGCGGAGGCCTTGATTAACTCTCGCCCATTGACCCATATTTCCATTGACCCACAAGATCCTGAAGCATTGACACCTTCACACTTTCTCATTGGCACATCTTCAGGAAGACCTTTGACCACCGACCTCACTGACAGAGATTTGCTGAGCCGATCGAGCTGGAGAAAAGCTCAACGACTGGCAGATCATTTTTGGCAGCGGTGGGTAACCGAATATTTACCAACCCTTTCACCCCGCCGTACAGGCCCTAAAGAAGACTCCCGGAACCTGGAACCTGGTGAACTTGTCTTCATAGCGGATGGGAACTTACCTCGCGGTTCATGGCCAAGAGGCAGGATAACTGCAACTTACCCAGGTCACGATGGGATTGTCCGAGTTGCAGACGTATGCACCTCCGCGGGAGTCCTACGCAGACCAGCTAAAAAGCTGGTTCCTTTAGGTTAAAAAGGGGAGTATGTGGCTGAAGCCACATCCTTTTTTCTACTTTGTTTTATTTTTATATTATCTATGTATTTTGATACGTCCTGTTGACTTTTGATTGATATTATATTGTTTCTCTTTTTACCAGCCATCAGACTTTTATTTTAATAATAAAGCTATCGAAGTCACTAAAAATTGGTATTCCGAGAGTATCTTTTACATAACTCAACAGTCTTTTTCCAATGACATATCCAAGTAATTCTAGCTTTGGTATTTTGAGATCTTCTTTATATGTAATTGGAGTAACACGTGATTTTGACATAATAAACACTGTCTTAAAATTCTTTTCTTTTATATTCTTTATTCGTAAAAAGGTCACTGCAGCGAATGAGTTTTTTGATGCATCCGTAAAACAATGTAGTTCGCATTCAGTCTCATCCACGGATGTATTTCCAACAAAACGTGGAATTTCTATTTCCTTAGCAGTTTTTAGTGCGATTACTGCACTGTTCCACTGTTTTTCTAAATCTTCTGGTAAAGGAATATCCCATTTCACTTTTCTTCTCCATAGTTCTTGTAAAAGTAGCTTCGCTGGTAAAATAAGTGGTGCTGCAAAGCCACATGGATCATACAAAGATGCTAGAGTACGTAATACTCCTCGCTTATTTTTATTTTTGCTGTTGTTTTCCCTGTTAAGAAGGTTATCATTGAGTTTAAGCTTCAATGTGTCACTTTCAAGTTGCCACATCAACCCCAGAACTTTCGTTTGTTTTGTATCTTTCCCTCGATATTGGTTTGGAATGGTCTTCATTAATTTTTTATTATTAGATGTCCATTCTCTTATATTCATGGATAGTTCATTGAAGATCTCTCTAGTTCTGTTTATTAAATTACGTGCATTACTTATACAATCTGCCCCAGTCACTAAATTATCCACATAACATCTTTCAGCTATTTCTTTCATGAGATTCTCATCTCTTCTTGATAAATGGTGACGAATAGTTGCGGTTAACAAAAATGGGCTGGAAATTATCCCAAAGGGTACTCTACAGAAGCGGAGATGAAGAATATTATCTTCTGTAACTCCTTCACTGACATCTTTTATCCATAGGAACCTTGTTACGTCCCTATCTTCACTTTGTAAACCCACTTGGAGGAACGCCTTCTCCACATCAGCTGTGATTCCTATGTGGTTAATTCTAAATTTTAAAAGAAGTGCTGTGAGGTCTTCAAGTAAAGATGGTCCTCGATACATACATTCATTAAGACTTTTATTATCTCTTAGTTTGGCCGAAGCATCATATACAATTCTTCCTTTTTTCCCGTCTTGCTTAACAATGTGGTGTGGTAAGTAATGTATTGGTGGTGTTATTTGACAAGTTTTAATGGGTTGAGGTTCTATTATTTCTATTACTTCAGCAGCTAGTTGTTCTTGTAGAATAGAATCATATTCTTTTATTGTCTCCTGGTCTAGCCTCTGTATCAGACTGGATAATCGTCCATAAGCAAGCCCATAATTAGTGGGTAATTCTGGAGGGTAAGTTATCCATGGCCATTTAACCATATATCGCTGATCTTCATATCTCACTGTCTCATTAATACTCTGTAATATGGAGACTCAGGCTCCTGGCATTGGCAATAAGTAATTATTGTTAATATATCTTCTTTATTCCGTTCCAGGGTTTTCCCTGTAAGCATCCATCCTAATTCAGTATCAATCAAGAATAATTGTCATGAATCTTGACACAACTTTTGTTTCTGATAAATGAAAAATAATAATCACTTCCAATCAACAAATCAATCTTCTCACCTACAGAACAGTCATCTGCACTAATATCAACTGAATATTCATCTAAATTTGAAACAGGAATCCTTTCTGTGATATGCGGCACAATATTTACTTGTATGGTTCTCTTTATACCACGTTTTGTTTCAATTTCAATTTCAGCTGATGGGCTCATAGTTTCAACTGGTTTATTAGATCCAAATACAAAGATCATCAATAAGTCTTCTTTGACAGTATGCAGGTTCAGTTCTTTTGCTAAATGTGTTGATATATAGCTTCGGGCGCTGCCGCTGTCAAGGAGGAGTCTGCATTTTCTAGTTTTGTTTGAGTTTTGCAGTCGTGCTTTCACGGTTGCTGTTTTGTTTTTTGAAGCATAATGCTTGATTATGATCTCCCTTGCAGTAATAACAGGGTTTCTTGAATCGACATTCTTCTACTCTGTGACCTTCTTTAAAACATTGATAGCATTTTTTTCCTAGCTTCACCTTCCTTTCGTCTACTGTTTTGAAGACTGGACAACTACTGTTATAATGATCACCTTGGCAAAAAATGCATCCCATTTTCACTCTTTTCTGTTCCATACATCGAGTGTCCTGACATTGTTTTCTCTTCTGTGATTTACCTTGGATTTTCTCTTCAGTAATCTTCATTGGTTTGCGTCGAAATTCTCCTCCTTTTTTGAGTTGTGGTCTAGATTTAGATTCTGTATAGACTTGCAGGGCTCCTGTAGTAATTTCTGACTGAGAATTACTGGGTTTGCAGGTATCCCTTTTTGACACTTCCATCGCTGTGATAATCTTATTTAGACCACTCCGTATTGTTCTCATATCTTTCTCATTGGTAATTAAACTTAATTCATATATAACCTGCTCTGGAAACTTACTTGTCACAATTGCACGAAAGTGGTTTCCATCTATCTCTTCACCAAGGGATTCAAGCACTCTGAGGTGACGTTCCACACTATTCAATGAAGCACGGCAATCCACTGCTAAATATTTTGCTCGAGGTAAATTATGAAGTGACTCATAATGTGCATCTATGAGGATCTGTTGATTGCCATATCTGCTTTTCAATGTCTCAATAGCAATTGGGTAATTAGCATGGGTGGTATTTAATCCTTCTATTGTTTCTAATGCTTCCCCTTCTAAACAGCTCAACAAGTAGGATAGTTTATCTCCATCAGGTAGATTTTTTTTGTGTATATCCCCTTCAAATCGGTCCCAAAATTCATTCCAGCGTAATATTTCGCCCTTAAAACGAGGGAGGGTGAGTTTTGGTAATTTTGTGCTCAAGTTTGTGGCAGGTTCATTTTGGGGATCATGCTCCCCTATCGCCACTCTGACGCCTGTTTCAATTGAAGTTTCGAGTTCTGCTTTCAATTCTCCCGCCTGGAGTTGTATTTCTGTATAGATTTTTACCCTTTCTGGTAAAACATTGGTGCTCTTGTCTATGTATTCACTAATTTCAGTTGAGAAAGAACGAATAGAGGTTTCCATTTGCTTATTGAGTTTCAGGACCTCTTCTTCCCCTATAGTTACTGTCTCTCGTTTTTGAAGCAAAAGTTCTACCTTTTGAACTAAGTTTTGGAGTTGTTTTTGCATCATTTCTAGCCGTAACAGCCGCACATCCTCCATGTTGGTAAATATTTAGCAGTCTAATTACAGAATTAACGTGGCTGATTGTAAAGATTTTCCACTGAGTCCACAATATTTAATTTTTCACTATAAAGTTCACAATAACTTTAATCCGCCTCAAAATGTCACAATTTCACAAACAAACAAGTGCAGTGGTGGCTATTCTGGCGCCGTATTTTACACTATTAATTTGCATACGACTTTATTTATCAAGTGATAAATGCCGTGTGATGATAGTCCTAACAATTATAACTTCTTAAAAGATGTATTAAACATGTTGTGAATTCGGGCGAAAGGTTATAAAGAAACTTGATACGTTTCTGTATTAAAGAGCTTCTAAGATTCACCCACCGCCTTCGGTCCTTTTTTCGTATGTCACAGAATTGCCTTCCAGATTAGAATACACATTTGTTTCCATTTACTAAACTTATCTACAAATTATCAATTATTTTATCAACCAATTGTTTGCGACAACCCAAACAAGTTACACTTCTAAGAATACTCACATGTAACTATCTATTCGATTGACAACTTATTCTAGTCGGATTATCTCCTCGCACATTCAAGCGAAATATTCACAATGAGAACGGCTGTGATAGTTCATAGCTGCCAACATAAGAAAAAAGCATTCCCGTATTGAGGTCAATTTTGATTCTATTTAGGTTATTTCGCCCCACTTTTCATGAAATTTTGATGACAAACATTCGTATAAATTTGTTTATACTATATGATGTTTTGTTTTGTTCCAAAAACAATAAAATTACCTTATGTTTTACCTTTGTCATAAATAATTCGTGAACGATAACCAAAATTTTTTTTTCTTTTCTTCAATATGGAAATGGTTACGGATCAATTTCCATACAGCCTAGTGACCGCTCAGATAAAATATTAGTTTTTGTGTTTACTTGCTTCGCTTTCTACTTCCAATACGTAATTTATGCGAGAGTAGATGAAACACTATTAAGGTGAAAAAATAAGTCTCATCAATCATTGTTAATTCTCAATGATTGATAAGACAAAAAGAGTAAGGTAGTTTCATTTTTTTTTTTTTACAGAATTTTATTCTTAAATGAAATGTTTAAAATAAAGGTTTCTTGTCGTTTTGATTCGTGAATGTGAATAACCACTCACGCCTTTTGCGAATGGTTTTAATTCAGGGTTTTCGTTTCTAGGTCTTCACCGATCTTTATGTTTCTAGGTCTTCACCGTTCTCTATGTTTCTAGGTCTTCACCGTTCTTTATGTTTCTAGGTCTTCACCGATATTTATGTTTCTAGGTCTTCACCGATCTTTAAGAGTCTAGGTCTCCCTGGTTCTATTAATTTCTAAGTCTACACCATACTGTGAGCTTCTTTCTCTCTTCTGTCAGGGAGCCTCCCGAAAGGCAACGAAAAATGTTGCTAACACATTAGTTTTCGCACAGCATCTCCACCATTTTGTCGCCACGTCCCAATCGGATGTACTCAGATAGCCCGAGTTCTGAAGACATGACGACAAGGTGTTCTAATCGAAACTATCAAACATCATTGATGGTTGGTAGATCAAACAACTTCATTCTTTCTAAATTCTCAATGTAGGTACGACAATACCAAATGGGGATTCTTTCTTTCCCCAGCAAGCCTCCCAACACCCCATATAGCTTGCCCATGCCTCGCATTCTGTTATTCTATTCTAAACATTCTAAATTCTATAATTCTATCATCTTCTCTTCTTGTTACCACTACGAACAATTTAGACATTACAAAGCTACTCACCAGATTCTCTCGTCCTCGTATCTCTCTCCTCCTTCCTATCCTCCTATCTTTTTCGCCTGTCCTGGTTCGCGCCTTTTTTCCTTCTGTCAAACATGTTTTTTTCTTTTTCTTATCACCTACCTTCCATAAAAATGTTGCCATCATCAAATAAAAAAAATGTTTATTTCGAAACTTACCAATGTTTCTTAAGGTTCGCGTTCTCCGCGACACATCTTGACACAGAATTCTCAGACCCCCGCTTGCCAGACGAGGAACCACCTTAAAGGCTGGCATCCACAGCGATTGCTCTCCCTGGGCTTCCATAAACTTGGCGAACACCAGGGATTCGAGGCTACGCCGCAAGACGCTGGCCCGGAGCTCGTCCATCTCAGATTGATCTTTCTGCAGTACTACCACTTTCAGATGGGTAGTGCCAAGCCTTATATAAAAGAGACTGGTGACGGGCAGCGGCGTCACTGGTGCAAGGGTTTCGGCACCGCGCTCACCAACCCGCCTTCCCAGCGTGTGTGAGTATGGGTATTTCTTCCAGGAGGACCGCCAAGTTTGGCGAAATCCTATGTCCAGCAGTGGACGAAAAAGGCTGATGGATGGATGGACCCTGACATACTCAGGGCCAAGTGCTAGTGAAGGTCTTGAACCAGGTGCAACAACCTTCACACTCTTATTGTTCTCTGGAATTTATGAGGTAACTTTAGTTCACAAATTTATACATTTTTCTGGCGGTACATACCTATCTAGAATCAAACAACTCTTTAGGAACCAAAACTCGACGGAAATGAACTTAATGTTAAATGAACAAAATGTTCGTAGGCTGCGTTCAGTTTGATGGTCGGACGACACCGCCTACCACTGAAAGTATCAAAGCATGTGAGGTATCCAAATTCCATTGTCATATGGCTATTCAGCTAAGCAAATAAGCCCGTTTGACAATTGAAATCGTACTTTTTTGGTTATCAACAACAAAACAATACAATTGTAATCATTTGAAAGGCAAAAATGTACGATTTCAATTGTTAAACGGGATAATTTGCTTAGCTGAATAGCCATATGACAATGGAATTTGGATACGACTGGCTTACACAATTGCGCCTCTGGTTTTCTTTCAACAACATTAAAAAAATTTTTGGCCCATAGTGCCTGCACTAGGAAATTATACTTGAAACTAGTCCAACCACTAAGGGAGCAAAGAAAATGGTTTTTTAATCAATTTGAATACGATTGGGCGCTTCTTCATTGCTTGACACGGCCACGGCACGAAACAAGGCCACAACACCAGTTGGAGCATTTTTGTATGAAATTGTACTGCACGCTTCTTCACTGCCACGGCCCAACAACAACATGTCGTCGCCGGCAACGGCCTGTCATCGGCATATACTAATATAATTACCCTGCAAGAAAATCCAAGCAAAATGTTATGTCAAGTACGATTATGTTTGTGCTAAAAGCACTAAATAATACAGTTTCACAAATTTGAATAAAATATACTCTATTTTTAAGGACTGCACTTTATACATATATTATTTATCTTCCCTGAAATCATAAATACGGTATTTCTTCTAAAAAAACTTAGCAACCCCAGACACGGCTCACGCCACTCGCACGCAACATGCAAGCTTGTATGTGTACACAAAACATGCATAACGAAGCCGGCGTGGGACGACACCAGTGGGAGCCTTGCTCTGCCCTGCCGACAACAGGCCGTTGCCGATGACATGTCGCTGTCGGGCCGTGGCAGTGAAGAAGCGTGCAGTACAAATTCATACAAAAATGCTCCCACTGGTGTCGTGGCCGTGTGTCATGCCGTGGCCGTGTCGTGCAATGAAGAAGCGCCCATTGGCTTACACAATTCGCTTTGGGTATTTTTGGAACCTATAGTTTTAATACCATTTTCTGAAAATATAGACCATTTTCAGACAAATGTTGGAATGTTTTGAAACTAACGCTCGTAGAAATAATAAATCCCTTTCCGCTTGTTTAATGACCTACTTTAATACATTACAAATAACCTACTTTCACAAAAAAAGCACCGACCCGCTATTCCGCTACAAAGTATCACGAGTACTTGCACTCAATTTTGTTACAAAGTGTGCTCGACGAAATTCGCATCAAATTGAGCCCAACATTGTAACCAGATTGTTAGTATTCCATTTGTTAAGGCACTCTTCAGAAAATGGACTAAAAATAAGTCGAGGTGTCGGAGAGCCTTAAGTGGGTGCTCGTGTATCGAAGGAGCTCACGTTTTTAAAACTTGTGGATTCAAAAATAATGGATGCGGTAAATTATATTAGTGTAACAAGATATTAGGGCAACAAAATAACATTGTCTGACCAGTATGTAGACCAGACATTTAAAAAAAATCGTAAAATATAGCTATAAAATGTTTAATCAACTTCCAAAGTATTTTACGACCATACCTTGTAATATGTATATTTTTTTAATACAATAGATTACGTGCCTGTTTAGGGTTCGTAAAACAACATATTTCGCACTAGTGCTTTTTGTTTGTACTACTGACGCCATTTAGGGAAAATCGGCCACATCATTTAGTAAGTACCTTTTAGTAAGAACCTTTGTTTAACCGGATACCCTAAAAACTGTTTTAAAATGAGTATTTTAAAACTTTTATATTTTATTGTGTATGTTAAATTGTAAAAGATGTTTTAAAAATTCAAAACGATTTGAGACGTCAGAATTTATATTATACTAGCTTTTGCCCGCGGCTCCGCCCGCGTCGAAGAGATTTTCGTGGAAATAAGGAAAACAAAAGAATATGATTTTTTGAACGACAATATGCAACGGTCACCATGTTTTACCAAAGTGCTAATAAAGACCAATCAAATAAGCCCAAACTTTAAGGGTCTGCTATTGTCCGTTGAGGAGAACCCATACCCACCTTCCAGTCCCATCAACAGACCTCGGTCACCATGTTTTACCAAAGTGCTAATAAATACCAACAAAATAAGCCTAAACTCGAAGGGTCTGCTTTTTTCCGTTGAGGAGATCCCGTACCCACCTTCCAGTCCCATCATCAGACCATGGTCACCACGTTTTACCAAAGTGCTAATGAAGACCAATCGAATAAGCCCAAACTCGAAGGGTCTGCTGTTATCCGTTGAGGAGATCCCATAATCACCTTCCAGTCCCATCAGCAGACCCTGGTCACCATGTTTTACCAAGGTGTTAATAAATACCAACAAAATAAGCCTAAAATCGAAGGGTCTGCTGTTGTCCGATGAGGAGATCCCGTATCCACCTTCCAGTCCCATCATCAGACCCTGGTAAACCATGTTTTACCAAAGTGCTTATAAAGACCAATAAAATAAGCCCAAACTCAATGGGTCTGCTGTTATCCGTTGAGGAGATCCCATAATCACCTTCCAGTCCCATCAGCAGACCCTGGTCACCATGTTTTACCAAGGTGTTAATAAATACCAACAAAATAAGCCTAAAATCGAAGGGTCTGCTGTTGTCTGATGAGGAGATCCCGTATCCACCTTCCAGTCCCATCATCAGACCCTGGTAAACCATGTTTTACCAAAGTGCTTATAAAGACCAATAAAATAAGCCCAAACTCAATGGGTCTGCTGTTATCCGTTGAGGAGATCCCGTACCCACCTCCCACAGTCCCGTCATTAGATCCTGGTCACCATGTTCTACAAAAATACTCATCAATACCGATGAAATAAACTTAAACTTGAGAGGTCTACTAAAAAAAACATTTACCAGTGGATGATTGAAACCCCGACGATGAGACTACATACGTACGACTACGCAAGGCGTATATACCACACGATTAACTAAAAATATTATTGAGTGCTTAAAGAATTTTTAAAGTCAGTTCAGTAGTTCTAGATATTACCAATTATATGCAAACAAACAAACAAATCTTTCTTCTTTATATAATAGTGTAGATAAACTTTAACGTGAGTTTATTTGAACCAGACTGTGTCAAATTCGATATTTTGAAACATGCAGCGCCATCTAGTGTATTGAAATAAAAACAATTTCAACGCCAGCTTAAAAACAATTTCAACGCCAGCTTAATGAGCCGTTATCCAGGATAGCTTCCAAGAGATGGCGTTTTCTAAGTACTTGAAAATGAAAATATTTTAGTTATTGGTCTTTACGCAGTCAAGAAATATAATTTCAACTTTGTTTATTTTTTTCAAAAGGAAATATTTTTTCTGAGTATAAAATAAACAAATAAAAAATAAAAAGGGAAAACTAATTTTACCAGTCGGGGTTTGAACCCGCGACGATCGACAATGCTACGGCGGCGAACCTTCCATATGTCTCACTAAAATTCATTGCGCTGCTCCCTTTTGTCATAGCGTGATGATATATAGCCTTAAACCTTCCCGAAGAAATGTTTTAGCTTTCAGTGGAAACTGCATCAAAATCCATTGATTGGTTCTCAAGTTATAAGCGAACGAACAGACAGACGGACAGACAGACAGACAGACGTTGTATTTTATATGTATAGAGATTTTAACTATCTTGAAAATTATTATTAAAAAGATTTTAGAAAGAGACATTGTTCTTTGTAGTACAGATTGGCGCCGACCAGACTGCGTTTCTTTTATCGACTTGTATCTGTTTTGATTTGCAACAAAGTTGCTTTTATTTTATTATTTCATGTAATTTTTCGCTGGTGTATTAAAAAACGTCGTTTGATATACATGCGAAAGTGTTGATATTTTACGTCCCGACTGTTCTTTTAAGTCAATCGTGACTCTACCTCTAATTATCAGCCTTTTCGCACTTGCATCAAAATGTACTATTATTTTAGGATAGACAAATTTCTTTAAAATAACAATTCTACTGATTTATATAAATTTCAGGCATGACATGTCTTATCTACCTAAGTTTTTTTATGATTATTCGTTTATGTTTTTGATAATTTTGTAGTTATTTGAATGTGTTTATTCAATAATTCTCGTTAGTAAGACTAATTTTGAATGTCTTATTATGAGAGGACGTATTAAAACTAATATTTAAGAAATTTTTTTACACTTGTCTAAGTAGATTTTCAAGTTCTAATTTAACTAGAATAAAATTAAATTGAAATATTTGACAACCACCAAAAAGCCTGAAATATATCAAATCTTTTAAATTTTCGTTTTTTGTGAAATGTATCTAAGCAAATTTTCTGATTTAATAAGAAAAAAATAATACTTGAAAAATTTAACAACCACCAAAAAAGACTGAAATAAATTTAATCTATTCAATTCTCATTAACGCTTAGTCAATGGTAAAAACAATAGATCACATTCCTTGTATCTCAGATCCATCTTACAGGTTAACTAAAAATATTAATTGCCTAAACAGAACAATTACTTCATCTTGTGTGTTAGATAATGTTAAGTGCTGAAATTAGTCGTTATTATCTAGCAGAAATGATTTGGCCAAGTGCGAGTCGGACTCGCATGCAAAGGGTTCCGTACCACCACACAATACGGGTACGGAACCCTAAAAACATGGTAAATAACAACAACATAGGTGTGGTAGCAACATCATGTCGACACAAAACAGCCACTAAAAAGTGTCCGAAAAATATTCGGCTCCCGTTAAGTACGGAACACAAATTTTTATTATTTGTTGACATACTTTATAGTATGTATAACAATCTGAACAAATTTGAAACTTTGGGTGTAGGTATTTCTCTTGAGACTGGGGTTCAAATTAGACGAGGGGGGCAATTCCAGAGAATCAAACGAAGCGAGATCTCTAAAACTCGATCTTAAAATGTATGGAATTCGACTGATAAAATGGGATTTTACAGTCGAGAAGTCTAATTTCACAGACTGAGAGTAAACCTACTGGGTCGATCACGATTGATTAAATCACTTTTATTTGATCACAACCCATTCGTGAGTGATTGAATCATCGATCACAAAAAAAATTGGATAATATTTGACCCACCGCCACTGTCACCGCGCGCCGTACGTAAAAGCGAGAGATAAATCGTTTCAAAACTAGTAAAGACTTTAGTTAAAGACTCGGATTTTGTCCCCATTGTGGGCTATGTCGCGCGGGTCTCGAAGTGTGACAGACCTGGGAATCCAATGGGTCAAGATCGACCCGGGTCGCAAAAATGATCGATCGACACAGGTCTAGTTCAAAAAAATCGTACCGCTCCAACAGGCCCAATAAGTTTTTATTTTCATATAGATTTTTTATACGAACTATTGTAGAACGCGGCTATGAAGTCAATCCTGACACATGCCTCTAGGGTTGTTATACGTTCGATCACTGTATCGATAAAATTCGTCAAGTGTGAGTAAAGTCGAATGCAGTTATCAGATGTAAGTATATGAAGAAAGTGAAAAAAAAAACATCTAGGTAGAGATCATAGAAGTAGTTTAATTACTTAATACTTCTATGGTAGAGATAATATTTATATTCTTTACTTTATTATGTATCACTTTCCGAAGCACCATCACCATTATCACTACTGGAATCGTTTGTATTAATAACTAACTCAAAGTCATTATCTAAAATATTATCCACTTTAATGTCTCTGTTGCAATCGTCCCATATTTTGGCTTTAGTTTTATTCACTACCATTTTCCAATTATTTTTGGTTACGTGATTGCACGCTTCTTCTAACAATTTCATCATTTTCGCTGTGGAAAATGGAGGTTCAGTATTATGGCGTGCCGCATGTCCTTTGATCTGTGCCCATATCAATTCGATGGCGTTATACTCGCAATGATACGGCGGTAAACGAAGTACTCGGTGCCCATGTTGCAGTGCTAGTTCATCAATGACGTATCGTTTTACTCTCGATCTGTGAATATTCATCAATCTAATCAAATCTCCTTTCAACATAGACATACTTGCGTCTACACCTTTTTTTTGAAGCCATGCAACCAGATGGGCTTTTTTCTCAGAGTTTGAAGGTGGCTTATCAACTAACATGGAGTGATAAGGTGCATTATCCATAATAATAACTGATGGCTCAGAAAGGCTAGTCAGCATATTAGTGAACCATTGGGTAAACTTCTCACCATCCATTTCTTCATGGTAATCACCTGTGGTTTTAGACGCAAAGGCCAATAAACAGTTGTCTATAAAACCACAGGCGTTGCCAGCATGACAAATAATTAGTCTGGCTCCTTTTCCGGAGGGGACTTTGGATGCCGATGCCGCCGTATCGTCCGTCCACGAGCGACCAACTGTGTGATTCGCATTTAGCCACGTTTCGTCCAAAAAAACTACATTATCCCAATCATCTATAGCTTTCGCCTCGCGTAAAAAATCAGTCCTTTTCATGGCAATATCCGATCTTTCCATTAGCACCTTTCGTTTGTTGCATTGTTTATATCGGAATCCAATGTTTTTCAAAACCTTTGACAATGACTTTTTTGATCCGGAAAATAATCCAGTTTCCTTTAATGTCTGCACTAAATTCGACAACGTTGGGTACTCTTTACGTAAATAATAATTGTAAATATGCCTGCGGATGGCGTCAACGTCAAAATTATCTACATCGGTAAGCTTCGCTCTTTTTCTCTTGTTGGGAGAATATAGAACATTATCTTCGATGCCAGTCTCACCCAATTTTTCTTTCGTGATTTTTATAATAGTTTTTTTGCTGATATCGAGAGCATCTGCAACTCGATCCAACACCGATGTCACGGGCAATATCGGTCCGCCGTTTTGAGCTTCTCGTTCAAAAAAGTCACGAACACGTATGATAAGCTCACGAGACTGACTGTTAAGAACGAATTTCTTCGATCGTTTTGGCATTTTAACAATTCCAAGTAGTAAGCATTTCAAATTCCAAGTTCAAGCCCTTGCTTCAATCTGCCCCTTGGTCAATGGGTGAGATGGGGGATGGCACTAGGTATTAATAGCCAAAAACATGCACAAGTTTAGCACAATCAAAAGTATCAACCTTTGGAAAAGCGATCAAGGCAATACTTAAAATTGTTTTATCATACCTATTGACGTGTCATTGAATTAATTGACAGGAAATATTGTACTTTACATTCAAATTCAAAAAGTTTTCTCTAGGTAAAAAGAGTTCAATTCCCAGAGGTTAGTAATAAAGAAACAAACTCATTTATTCATTAATATTTATAATTAACTGAAGGAGAATATTACTAATATATCTAATTTTACGTTTTATTTACAATAATGCACATCATCATAAAACATAACAATATTTTTAGCTATACGAACTTTTTAACGTGTATCGATATATTGTCTGTGATATTATTGCCACTCACTATTCTGTCACACGCAATAAGTAATTATGTAATTTTTTCCTATGTGGTTGACATTGTCATTATTCAGAAACTTCATAGTTGCGCAATGTGTCAGGATTAACTTCATAGCCGCGTTCTATTATAGTCGCTGACGCCGAAAGAAAACACTGAGTAAGCCTGCATGAACTAAAGGCATGTATTTGTGCCTGAATTGCGGCAGTAAGACTCTATCACGTTGGGACGTTAAAATAGTCAACAAAAAGATGGTGTAACAATGATTGTTCAGTTCTACTGGCAGTGCAGACTTGAAAACAGCTCTGACCTTGGAGATATAATAATTATAATAAAATTATAGTATAATCCATCCATCAGCCTGTTTCGTCCACTGCTGGACATAGGCCTTTCCAGGATTTCGCCAATATTGGCGGTCCTCCTGGAAGAAATGCCCATACTCACACACGCTGAGTAGGCGGGTTGGTGAGCGCGGTGCCGAAACCCTTGCACCAGTGACGCCGCTGCCCGTCACCAGTCTGTTTATATAAGACTTGGCAATTGGGGATGGATAAACCGCCATCCACCGGTCCCAGGCAATGGTTGACTGCCTGGTTTTGCCTGAGAGCTGTTCTCTTACTCTCCCCCAAATAACTTCGGGAGGATTTGCGAGTAAGATGGTGGTACCTCCACAGTCGAGCCCGGCATCAGCTCTACCACCTATACCCATTGATTATAGCATAATTAATATATACACTTTTAAATATATGCAAAAAAAAGAGAAAAGAAATAATAATTTCGAAATATATTTCGATCCACTAGGGGTCGTCGTCAGTCGAATATGGAACATTATATTAAATATAACCATAGATAAAAAGTAGACATAAAAAAAAATGACGGACTTAAACCTATTTTCTTAACCTATTTAGCTTATTATTTTACAAAACACAATCCTCTATAAAACAAAATAGTTTCCTTGTGATAATGTCATACTTTTCCAAAAATCTAAAAAACCGAACAATTGCTGCTTTACACCCTCCGTAACTCTGGAACCGTTCACTTTAGCAAGGTTATGCAGTTGCATTTTAGTTTGCAATTTAATGGGAATTACTTTTGTCTTTGGCATTTTTGCGCTAAACTGCATAGTTTTCGAAATATTCAAGAAAAACTGAAAAAAACCCAACTTTTCCCCCCTTCCCCCAAACCCGACACTAAAAATAGTGTAACTTTTCCCAACAATATGTGGACTATATGGAACAATTTAGAGCTGGAATGATACTTTTACTTTGGATGTTGAGGTTAGGCCGTTTTTTGGGTTAATTGCACCACAGTAATATTTATATTTATATTATCTTCAATAACATCTATCATATATGTATTAATTTCCTTGAAATAAATTCAATTTATTGTACAGTTGACGTTTGGATCTTATTTTTCTGTCAGATGTTTCTTTTTCGCTAATGTAATGCAATCTTACATCAATATATTTTTCAGCTACAGCTTTCAGTAAATTTATTCTATGATTAAACATAGCTGGTTGTTCCAATGAATGTAAGTAGATTTCTTCCAAAACATTTAGAATTATGAAACTTTTCATTACAGTTTTGCAAATATTTGCTTTCACCATTGCACTTTTCATACGCAAAAATCTCCGTATTGTTTCTTCTGTTTTTTTGCAAATTTTAAAAACATCCTCCGCCGCGTATAAGAGTCCACCCATTGTTTTTATATCGACCAATTTATGAAACCACAAATGATTATTTGCCAGTAATGCATTCTTGCAATCGGAACATTTAATTCTTTCTAATAAGTGCCTTACGACGAATCCAGCAATATAACCCACAATTTGATCAATATAATTGCACGCAGTGTCAGATTCTTCTATAATAATAATAATAATATCTTTATTTATCAGACAACATGGATCCATTATGTTAGTAACAATACACTTATTCTATATTAGTAATTAATAACTAAGAGTGATCTTGTCCGATCAATCAGTTTAAACATAAACGGATTGTCGAACCGATCGGATATAACACGTAGGAGGGTGTTGGGGCTACCCCGGAGTCTTTGCAGCAGCGAGGCAGACTTCTTTCGCCATATGGCATCGAAACCGTCGGTTTGTGCCTCAGCGAACATCACCGACGCACTACAAAAACGCGGCAGCCGCAGCACAGCCCTAAAAGCGTTATTATACTGGATACGCAGAGCATTGTAAGCCTTTTTAGTATAACTGAACCACAGGGCCCCCGAGTACAATGATGTGCAGTAAGCTTTAAATAATGAAATTTTTACTGCATCTGTACATCTGGAGAACCTGCGGGCCAGCATGTTTGCCCGGACTGACAATGCTCTGCGTTCCCTCTCCATGTCTACATCGTCTTTCAGATCATGCTGATGACAACTGATCACAGGTCCCTTGAAGCTGCTGGTCTTCCATCTCGTCCTTGTTGTTTTCGTTGTATGTAGTTTCTTGTTCAAGGTCATATCTGTAGCCGGTTGTCGAATTATTAATGTTTGCGACTGTATTACCACAGGTCAAAATTGGAATATTTTCGAGGGGTATAGTGTTTCCAGAAAATTTTGAGCCCAATTCAAGGTGCATTAAAAGTTTCTTGTACGCTGACTTGAATTGACGAGCGTTTGGGTTGTTGTTGAAGCCTCCCTGACTTCTAATATTTCCGAAAAATAGCTCCACGTGATCTTGGGAAAACTTGTAGGTCGTCAAGAAAGAGAGTTTGTTATTCAGCACCAATGTTTCATATAAATATTTAATACTTTGTATGCACACCAATTATCCAATAACGCCTGTATCGGATTGACATTTTGTCAACGGTACATTTTCATTTTGGAATATTGTTCGACTTTCATTCTTATTTTTTAATGTTTTTTTTCGTTGAATGTTAATACTCAACGACGTCAAATATTCTTCAGCTTGCTCTAAGCGTGCAATGATTTTGTCGGCGTTTTTGGGATGAAATGGTTGCTTGAATCCATAATTATTGAAATTCCGTGAGTTCAAAATATCAAATACATCATTTAATAGCTCTATGCACTCAGTAGTGGTGGAAGAATCCTTAAACTCTGGTAATTGAAGTTGACAGTAACAGAATTCAATAGCTTTTGCCACACTTTTACTAAAAAGTTGAGTGGCAAGCTTTACTTTCATTATTTCGTTTTTAAAAGTAATATGTCTGTGTGTAAGTTTGTTGGCAAGATGCAAATTATTCTTTTCCTGTATTTAATGAAGGTCAGTAATATGTTTCCATTTAACTGCTTTATTTTCAGAATTGTAGATTTTCTTCTTTGCTTCAAGTGTATTACGCATAAGCTTTATCATATGACAAGCATCAAGAAAATAACTACTTCATAATCGGCGGTAGGGTGCTTGAAATGGGTTTTAAGAGATTCACAATCGGCAATATCACAACCCAGTAATTTCATTGTGGCGATATTACTTTTGCATCCATCAAATGTTAGTGATACTATCTTCACCCCAGACATATGGCATTTGGCTAACGCAATTTTAATTATATTAGTTCTCATTTCCGCTGTCAAACTCGTGATAAAAAAATACGCTAATGGTATTTTACAGGATTCATTTACGGAGACAAGCAGGATAACATAAGCTTGGGTTGCAGTTTCATTTGAATCGGCTGTTTCAATACCCAAATCAACAAGGCCTTCATATTTTTTACCATTCCAAATCTTTTGCTGTCTTATAGACATTTCATCTACAACCATAGCACACATTGTTTCGATCTCTGTGTTTTTTGATTTTTCTTTTAATCTATCTAGAGTTTCAGCCGTAAAGCCGGGTTCAGCTTCCATACTCCTGTACCAGTCGTATAAAGTGCTTGGGTGGGGTAAACATGAGTTAAGCATCCTTGTCAGATATTTGTACCCGCTGGTTGAATAAAAATTTAATGTGATTGCAAATTTTCTTGCTCCAGGAGGATATTTAGAAAAAGGTCTTTTCTTGTTTTTAATGTTTTTTAGGTATAGGGCGTTAAATGTATCAGTCACCTCTATATGCTGAGATAAATCTTGTAGCAAAGACTCATCAAGACCTTTGCGTTTTTTTAATAAAGTTAACGCACATTTCAGAGAAATGTTTTTTTTTCTTGAGCCGTTTATTAACTTTTTGTAAGTTATTTAGTTTTCTATTCTTTATTACTATTTTTCGCTTACATGATCGAAGTTCTGTTTTTAATGTAACTTTTCTCGGGGTATCCAATATAGATCCTATACTTAATGATGTAGCGGGAGATTTCGGGGTTGCTATGCCTTGTTCTTGCACAAATAAACTTGTGGAAGGTTTTTCCGATTCCTGTTCTAAGTCTGGAGTGATCTAAAAATAAAATACAAAATTAAAATGAAATGTTTCTTAAAATTATAAATAAAAATTTGTTAAGTTAGTTCACAGTTATCTTACCATATCGTCGTATGCTGAAACATTTGTTATTGCATTTTCATTAGTTTCATATATTATCTCATTATTCATTTCAATCTATAAAAAAGGTGAGTATTAAATAAACAAAATACTATTTCAATAATTGTGAGTATTACACATATGCTGTGATCTTACCGTATTGTCAGTTGTTAAAACACTAAATGCTGTGGTTTCAGATGTATGTACGTCTTTATTTAACTGCGAAGAAATATATTTAAAGTTATTAGATCAATAACAAAAAACCGCTACTTACTAGCAATGTTGGTATAGCTTTTTTTAGCCTCCTTAATCCCTTGCTAGTAATGTACATATCTGTTTCTTGAAAATGATCCGAACACACAAGGTTGTATATTTTTGGATCAAAATATTCCTCTCGCCGCGATTTGGCTATAATGTTTCTCCATACTGAGCAACGTATAGGATCTCGAGGGAAACTGGAATAAATATAGGTAATTATGGTATTCCATAAAATAATAGAACAAAATAATTAATTACAAAAATACATCATAGCTACTCTATAGATTCTTTGTTCCAAATCTTTTCGATTGCTGTCACTATTAAAACTGACATGGTAATCCAAACAAATATAGTTGACGTGAGTGGTCTCTTTCTGTCTACTACCCCTAATGAGTAAGAAAAGGACAGATTGATACTTTTTGTTAAATTTCATTGGTAATGTAATTTCTTTTTACAATTAAATAAAATTTTAATGAAACAGTACGTTTCTAGATAAAATAATACTTTTAAATGACAAAATAGTAATCTACTTACTGAAAATACGATACACCGTTCTCTTTTTTCACTTTAGCGAAGTAGTTTTTACACCATTTCACTACGCAGTGCGGCATAATGGACACGTTGTTACTTGCTCGACCAATTGAAGACTGACGCGCGATTGGAACCAGTGTTGCCAGTGCCTTGTCCACAAAAGTAACCCAACACTGTTCGAAAAGTAACACTTTCACAAGAAAAGTAACGCTTTTTTATTATTTTCGTATTTTAATACAATATGCACAGTTTCAATTTTATTTAGTACTTTCACATATACATGTATAGTCTGTCAAAAAAGTGTTGAAATGAATATTGAACTTTAATGAACTTTATTGAACTTTAAACGTTCAAGTAGTATAATTTAGGTAATATATTTATGAAATAACAACGCAGTTAACCCGATTTAACAGATTTTGTACTCGTTTGTTTGGTGTAACAAGGCGATAGAAAAATAGTTCCTTCAATATTCATTTCAACTCTTTTTTGACAGACTGTACCTCTAACTATCTCAGCATTTTCTTAGTGGTTAATTTTATTCGTTGGGTTTAATCCTGCAAAAAAAATGGTACAATAAAAACAATACAATTATTTTTACTTGCAGAAGAAATTAATGAGGCTTTTAATAAACTGAATGAAAATTTAATAACAACTGGCCACTATTTTAGATATTATTAGTCCTTACACATTTATTTAATATTTATACCTACAGCAAAAATTATTTATAAGATAATAGAGAAGAGAATAGAGTATACACGTATATCGGGTGTAAATAAAGTGCGACCTTTAAATGAAACCACATACTCTACTAGTCATACTAAACAACTTCCTGAAAAAAATACCTGCGCAAATCTTCAGAGAAGAAGATATTCAACTGTAACTTAAAAACATTATTTCATAGAAAGAAGGTCTATTCTAGAACGCTGCACCGTAACAGTTGTTTTACGGAAGACGCTGTTTCAAAAAACGCCCTTATGTGTCGGTGCGTTAGAGTTCACGCTTTTATGTTTGAAACTCAAATATTTCCTAAACTAATAGTTAGCGCGGGTTTGTTTCTTGGGAAAGTGGTTCAGTATGATCCGTAAAATATGTAACTGTTATTTTTTCCCATTATTTTTACCAACTTATGAGAAACGGAAGAAATCCACTGAAATATTTACCAATTTGTAACTGGTTACGACAAAAGAGAAAATTTTCTTCTTTTGTAACCGGCTCCAAATACAGTTACATAGGCGGCCGAAAGGAGAAAATTGACTCTGCCACCACGCCGCGCCTCGCCGATCCGTCAGTCAGTCAGTCATTTCCATCATTCATTGTGGCAAGAATATGTACACGTTCATCTCGCTCTTTCTGTTTGCTCATTGTAGCCGTGCGAAAGAGAAAGATATTAAATTCTAGCTTTGGTTTACTTGCAATGCTCAATTGCCAACATTAAGAAATGCACGACACCATAAAGATATTGACTTATGACAGTTCCTCTGAGCACGACACTTGCTAGCGTTCCATTACATCTTGATTTTTAATTCAACTTTTAAGAATTTGTTAAAAATTTGAAAATTAATCCGTAAAGTAACGTAAAAGTAACGTTTTCAGCCATGTAACGTAAATGTAACGTAAAGGGGTCAAAAAGTAACGTAAAACGTTACAAAAGTAACGTTCTGGCAACACTGATTGGAACTCTTTTTTAGTTTTGGAATTCTTTTGGTTCGGACGCTTTTGAGCGTCGACCCGATGTCCATGTGTAAAATGTCATTGGTCAAAATAATTCTTTTTCCCTAAAATTACTGACAGCGGGGATGGTGATGATATGACTCCACCTGACATTCTGGAAATAACGTCGGAAATTACGAACACTTTTAGAACAAGCTTTTACAAGAATAATCAAAAATGGCTAACGACAAATTTACAAAAATTATGAAAACATGTTAGTAGGCACGAGTTTAGATAATGAAGTGTATGCAACTATACATAACTAGGTAACCTTTTTATGTACCAGTTTCATAAACTACTATTATTTATAACTTTGTATTAAAATGAGATAATATGTAGGAACGGGACCCGAAGCAACCACCTTAAACAGACATGTACCGAGAGTATAGCCGATATACTATGCTACGCAGTTTGGCTTTAATATTGTAAAGAAAACCTCTTATGTCTTTTGGTAAATAAATAAATTCATTAATTCAATAACTAACAAAAACCAACAATTTCATGTGCGAACACGAATCACTAATTTGAATATTGTGTGTGTGTAAATAGACCGGTAAAGTGCAATAAAACGGCCCGTAGTTGCGCAGAACGAGTCATGCGTGTATAGGCATCCGTTCATTTGAATATTTTAATAACAGATTGGACTCACATTTTTAACTTTGCAAGGAGGCACAGGTCGAGCCATTTATTTCTTAATATTCCCTACTGATAATACCGTACACACAAGAACACCTTACTCAACCAAATATTTTTTTTTTAAATCTTTTCTTCCAAAACGTCATGCACATAATCATGAAAGTTCTACGCACTTATGACGGGTGTCTTACGTACTTCATGGGTGAAAAATCGCGAAAGCTTAAAGTTTAAAATTTGTAATGATTTATTTAGAACAATGGTCAAGTACGTGCACGTATGCACTAGAGCGAATTTTTTTACGGACAAGTAATTTTTTTCTGCTGCTAGAAATTGATAATACAAACAGTAAAATATATTTTTCAGTTTTACTATAATTTACATAACGTCGAAGGAAACCTTTTTTCTGTTGCTGAAAAAACTTTTTTTTCTGTTGCTGAAAAATATAAATAAAAAATAGATATATTTTGAATTTCAATGTAGATAAATATTTCAAAAGTTTGGCCACCCCAGCTGTGTGTGTACAGATATAGAGTCGCTGAAGATTTAATTCAGCACCTGGCTTCTATTTGCGGAAGCGGCGACTTAAAGTTCAGCAAATACTCGTATATTGTTGCATTTTACCCGGTTCATGTTAGTAGTGGTGACTTAATATCGATAAAACTATCGAAAGTTGTAATTTGGGAAGTATATCTTGTAAATAAATATTTTATTACGGAGATTTTTTTTCACAGGTATTTTCCTCTGAATAGCTCTACCAATATTTCACAATGGTACATAGAACATGTAGTTTTTGTAAATATAAATATTTACGTTCATGAAGAGTACTGTTGGCAAAAAATGTGATGTAATTATGTTACTGAGGTGATAGTCTGGAAGATAAAACAATTTTTCTAGATTACTGGAACCCAATTTTAGAAATACTATCCATTTATAAATTAAATAAATACTGAACAAAATTAATTAATAGGTACCTAGATACTAATGCCGAATTAGCACTTCACGAAAAAGAGATTATGCCTTAAAAAATAAGATAAATGAAACAAGGCATCTCCGCATCCAATAATTCGTTTTATTATTTTATATATTTATTTAGGTAGGTGTTTTGAATGAACAATTTGTACTTTTAGTGCGATAAAAATGGCTTTGCAACAACCTTTAATCCCTACGACATTTTTTTCGGTTTTGATAAATAGAATTAACCATGTTGAAGAAGGATTTAATGTTTTCTTAATGGGGTAAGTATTTTGAGAGTGATTTGAATAACTAAAAGGGGAAAAAAGATATTGAGTCACTTTTTCAAACGTTTATTTGTTCAAATATGGTAAAAAAGCATGATTTATCATTTTGTAACAATTTCTACAATGTATAGACATTTTATTAAGATACGAAAATTCAGTTTTTATTTTTGCAATGAGTGTTTTGAAATTATTTACATTGTTGAAATTGTTATATAATCATAAAGCATGCTTTATTACCGCCTTTAAACCTTTAAGGGGTAACTTTTTACCTCGGTACAAAATGCACATCATAATATTGTTTTCCGTACTTTTGAATAAAAAGTATAAAATAAATCTGTTTTAAAGCAACTTGCGGCAGTAGTTTATAATTAATAAAGTCTTCACAAAAAATTACGTACTATAATGTATTATATTTTGTTTTCATTACATTAACAAACTTAAAAGCGTGTTTACAGTTGTATTGTAATGCAGCTAAAATGTAACGCATAAAATAGAATAATTTTAATGTGATCACCTAACTATTTACAAGCATTTTACGCAAATTGCTATAAAACGCATTAATTGCATACTTTTTATTCAAAAGTAAGGAAAACAATATTATGATGTGAATTTTGCATCGAGATCCTGCGTTACCACCTTAAACGTTTGCAAAAGTGATTCGTCTTTTTACTTGAAGTTATTTACGTCAGTTACAAATATCTAGTCCACGACCAAGATCAGTAGTGTACAATAAGTAAATATCCACATAAGAGAACATATATAACAAAAAAAAACCTGACTCGGGAAATAAATTATTTATTTATTGATTTTAATCGTATTTCCGCTGGGCTATATAAGATCCTTGTGACGTAAATTGCGCACCAAATCCTTACAAGTATTACCGATATTGGTTCTATTCTCAAAGTAATGACAGTATCGATACAATTTTAATATTTCTTATCGTTGTACACCACTAGTTCCGAGTAAGAATATTATCTTTGAAACGTAAACGTGCAAGCGAGCTATGCGTTGCTATGGCAACGTAACCTTGCTTTTGTACCAATGTCTCGTACTCGTGTAGGAGTTTAATTTAGAATTACGTATACATAAATGTTTAGAAATATGTTATTATCAACACATACCATCAAACAACAACTGAAAATAATACAAAACAAGAATCAGTTTTATTGAAAATAAATTATCAAAAGTAGATTTTAATAAACAAGGGCTAGGGCCAATTTCTGGATAAACTTGTTCACTTAGAAGAACTAGGGTCAACATGATCGATAAGGGAACAGGCTTAGAAAATCGTCCATCGTACAATGAAAAAGATAAACTTATCTGAAAAGTGCGCGTCCGAGTAGTGCGGTGAATCAAAATAAAAAACCGGCCATGTGCGTGTCGGGCCACGCGCAATGTAGGGTTCCGTAGTTTCCCGGTACATATAAGTTGGTCTACTAATACAGACCGCGCCAAACTTCTGGTCCCATACATTATAGGGGACCAAAAGTTTGGCGCGACCTGTACTCGTAAACCTGTAAAGCCTATTAAGCTGTGATAGTTGTCCTTTTAAATTTGAGGAAGAAACCTTATAGGATCACTTTGTTGTCCGTCTGTCTGTCCGTCCGTCGGTCCGTCTGTCTATCAAGGCCCTTTATCTCGGGAACGAGTGAAGGTATCGAGTTGAAATTGAAACCATATCCTCATACTCAGGTCTACATTCCCTTGAAGCCGTGAAAAAATCTAACTTCTAAGTTAAAGAAGATATGGCCGTTTATGCCGCAGAAAACCTATGTTTCGACACTCTCAAGGGAATCAAAATGTATAAGGTATTTTCCGTTTACCTAGAACTATGAAATTTGGCAAGTATACTACAAGTATAGGGAAAAATCTGAAAACTATACATTTGTTAATCAAATTATTTTCCCTAAAAGTGAGGAAAATTTTTCGTACATTCTATACATTTGTAATTAAATCATAAAAAATATAGTCTTTAACTTTTTTACTCAAATTTACTCGCTTAGCTCTTAGGCAAAACCAGGCGGCCCACCATTGCCTGAGTCCGATGGATGGCGGTTTATCCATCCCCAATTGCCAAGCCTTATATAAAACAGACTGGTGACGGGCAGCGGCGTCACTGGTTTCGGCACCGCGCTCACCAACCCGCCTGCCCAGCGTGTGTGAGTATGGGCATTTCTTCCAGGAGGACCTAATGGAGTGGCGAAATCATGGAAAGGCCTATGTCCAGCAGTAGACGAAACAAACAGGCTGATGAATGGATGGATGGATAGTCTTTAACGGATCCCTCGGTGGGCGAGTCTGACTCGTACTTGTCTGGATTTCTTTACTACCTATGTTGCCTGTCAGCTAATCTCAGCGATGCATCATAGCGAAGAACCGACTTAGATAATCAATTGGGAAATTGATGGTTAGTGTTGTTCTGTGCATGTCTGTGTAGCTTTTACATGACTAGGTCGCTCGAACTGCCTATGGCGCAGATTTATTTTGTCTAGCACACGAATTTAAAGCAGTTCTTGAATATCTACATAAGTTCTAATAATTTTCTCAAAAATACATTCTAATATTACCATTACATACTGTAAAGACCGACCAGAAAATACTTCATCCTGGCGAGCTTATAAAAGTGTCCAAGAAATCTGAATAACTGTCCAGGAAATTCGTATGAAAATCCATTACATACCATATGTTAACAGTATATATTTTATATGTTTTCTTCTTAAAACTATCCGTGTCTATGTTTATAAGAGACTAAGGAGTTAGGCGATACTAAAAATCTAAGCGGCCAATTTACAAAGAAAAATAAAATGAATTACAATTTCCTGTTTAGAATATTTGCTATATTTTATAATTGCCATAATAAGAACAAAAATATATAATTTTTATTGATTTTATAAGTATATTTAAAACCAATGAACACTTAAAATTTGACCTCAATGAGCGTTTTCTCGTTTTTTTTTTCATAGTTCTTGGCGTTCCTCGAGATGGCGTTGTCCACGAAGAAGGCTGCATGGCAGTAAATACCTTTGCCCAGCTGGCAATAATAAAAAAAAGTTGCTTATAAGCGGGAATTTATGTTGCTATAAATTTTAGTTGAATGTATTTTGTGCAAATAAATTATAAAATGAGTTCAGAAGCGGGCTCTGATATAGATTGTACTCCACTAATGCTTTGCTGAAGAAATCAATAACAATAAACATATACTAATCGCCCAAATATGAGCAAGTAAGTAACTTTTAATAGTTCTTAGTCAGTTTATTATATTTGATATAACTCATTATTATGAAAAACATGAAAATGTCTCATTTTATTTTTGAGAAAAGCACTATACTTGCTTCCACCATGAATTAGCAATCCTGGCCTCGTATATAAAACTCCTCGCCCGGACTTTTAACTTACTCGTCCAGGATTGCTTATTTCCTGGTCTTAGCAGTAATGTACTATTGTACTGTAGGTCAGGTGGCTGTTCAGGGTGTATACGTATCGAAGTAGGTTCTATGCAACTGTACTGTATTATCAGAGATTGGTTAGGCTTTATATTTATTTAGGGCCTATTTAGTTTATTTATCAACTTATTTATTCAGTAGGTTCTATGCAACTGTACTGTATTATCAGAGATTGGTTAGGCTTTATATTTATTTAGGGCCTATTTAGTTTATTTATCAACTTATTTATTCCGCGTCGGGCGCGCGCCGTGGTCGGACGTCCGTGTGTTAATTACAATTATGGAAGTTAGCTGCGTTCATGAGTGAATAAAAGAAGTGCAAAACGATTCCCCACTGTTGTTTTGATAGTGTACATGGATTCAAGTGCAAATAACAATGGATAAAAGTGTAATTTGAAACTTTGTGATCGTAAATAAAATCTGAGTGAGAGGTTAGTGAACTGGAGGAAGCGCGACGAGGCGTCTCTTTCCCTCGCTGCGCCAACCGATCGCTTTGTCTCGCTCGGACTGTCATAGTGAAAAATAAAAAATGATTTGTGTAAGCTGCGAAACTAATATTGAACGATTGGATATTTTGCAATGCAGTGCATGCAAAAAATGTTACCACTATAGATGTTTAAATATCCAGTCAGCTGTTTTTAGAGAAAAAAAGGAAGAACTAAAGCGCACTGTTATATGCGGGGATTGTTCAAATGTTACCCGACGCATTGTAACGAAGGACGATACGCCGGTTGGAGTCGGAGCGGCCGCAGCCGCCACCATCGCTTCGAAGCACACGCCTACACCTGCGATCGACGGCAAGAGAGAGGCGTCAGCTTACTTTGTGGACGCTGGCGAGTGTGCAGCGTCGGCGCCGAGAGAAATGATCGATATAACTATGTTTATGAAAGCGGTAAACGAGTCGATTGCGGCAAGGATGGATATGCTGGAAAATAAATTAATCGGTGAGATAAAAACGGCAATTTCAGCTATATCAGCGAGAGAGAATGATCTATTGAGAAAGGAATTAAATGAGACCAAAGTAAAGTGTTTGGCTTTAGAAGCCGAGGTCCAGACTCTGAGGAAACAGAAAAACAATGTAGCTACAATGCCTCAGAAACCACCTGCTAAAAAGCCACAACGTCTACTAGTTGGCGATCCAAAGGCTGATCAACTTGTTTGTGGAAACTCAGTGATGATATCGCCCGGCGCCGGAACAACTGATACCGTGCCCTCAGTTGAAACTCAGCCAAATGAACCAACGATTATGAGCTATGCGGGGGTGGCCAGGAGCACCAAAATTGCAGACAAAACGGAGCGACCAGAGCTAGATTGGATTGAAGTAAAGACAAACAAAAAGACGTTGAATCCAATAAAAAAGGAGGTAACATGTCTAATCTGCAAATAAAAGCGGTGGAACGGAGGAAATATTTTCATATATGGAGGCTTGTATCAGAAACAACAGAAGAGGACTTATTAAAATATGTACAGGAGGTGGTGGGAAGTGAAAGTTGCTTGAAAGTGGATAAGATAAGGCACAAATCTGAAAGAGGATATTCGTCTTTTAGAATTGGTGTGACTGAAGCGAACTTTGATAAATTGTGCAATCCAGACATCTGGCCAAGATATGCTGAATATAGCGAATGGATTTGGTTTCGTGACTCAACCACAAAATCATAATCATAACCACAACCATTCTCAGTCGCCAAGCAAAGATATAAATATTTTTTATCAAAATGTAAGGGGTCTTCGTACAAAAACAACCAAGTTTTTATCTTTATTAGAATCGTCGGGCTCCGATATATTCGCAATAACAGAAACGGGCTGCAATGAATCAATCCAAAACGGGGAAATCACACTGTCCGGCTACTCAATACTGAGATGTGACCGAGCGGATGGCCGCAAGCAGGGAGGCGCGCTGTTAGTGGCCACGCCGAGGTTTGAGTTGCGAAGAATATCGATACCCGATCTGGATAGTTACAACTTCGAACTAATTTGTGCTACAGTACATTTAAAGAATCGCTTTTTATTTGCATGTTGTATTATATATATTGCACCAAAGACTGAGGAGAATGAGTATATATTTATGTTTAAATTAATTGAAGATATATGTGTTAAATATAAGAATAACGTGTTAATAATTGGAGATTTAAATTTGTTCTCGTGTAATAACAATGTGAGCAACTATTATGAATATTTTGTGGCCTTTTGTGAGCTCGTTCAGTACAATCAAGTACCCAACTGTAATAACAGACAACTCGATCTCGTGTTGAGCGGGCGCGGGGACGACGGTGGCGTAGTGGTGCAGAGAGCGGACGAAGGCCTGCAACCGGTGGACGCGTACCACCCACCCCTGGCCGTAACCGTCACTGTAAGCGCGCGGGGCTTGGGGGAGGCGCTCGGGGATACGGGTCAACGAAAAACCCAGGTACCATTTAAACTATGGAATTTCAATAAGGCTGACTTCTATAAATTATACTATTTACTGATGAATATTGATTGGACTGAAATGTACAGTTTACGAGAACCAAATTCAGTTTTAGATTGTTTTTATAACAAGATATTCGGTGTTTTCGATGCGTGTGTACCTCTAAAAAAAACAATAAAGTCAGATACTAGATACAATTATCCTGTTTGGTATACTTCGGACATAATCAGAGATATTAAACTAAAATACGTCCTTCATAAGAAATACAAAATAAGTAAGTCACAAAGTGATTATGAAGCGTTCGCTCGGTGCAGGGCGAGAGTCAAGGCGGAGACGGCACTTGCTCACGACCGTCATCGTGATCGCGTGCAGAACCATCTAGCCAGTGATCCAAAGGCATTCTGGAGCTACATGAAATCGAAAAAAGGTAACTCGAGCCAGCAAAAATTAAAAAAGAACGGGCGAGACCTTTCTGATCAGGAATGTGCTGAAGAATTTGCACAGTTCTTTCAGTCAGTATATAATCCCGAGCCTCCAGCACTGAGCGTCCCCGCAGCAGTGTCGGCGGCGGCGGTGGGTAGCGCACGTGCGCACCTCGCGAGCCTGGAGCCGGCGGCAGTGCGCCGAGCGCTCGCCCGCTTGCCATCTAAGCGCTCCCAGGGACCCGATGGCATACCACCCTTCGTTTTTAGAGACTGTCGGACGGTGTTGGAAAAACCTCTGCTACACGTGTTCAACGTTAGTATAGCGGCCGCTCAGTTTCCTGATCGTTGGAAGTTATCTCGAGTGGTACCGGTACCGAAAGGGAGAGGAGGCCAGGATCCCACCGACTACAGGCCAGTGGCAATCCTATGTACTCCGGCCAAGGTATTTGAATCGGCAATACACCACTGCTTATATGCGCAGATAAGTGGCCAGTTGTCTGACGCACAACACGGCTTCCGTCCAGGGCGTGGAACGGAAGGGAACCTGCTCCACCTGATGTCACGATTAGTGCCAGCGGTGGATGCTGGAGTACAGGTAGACGTCGCTTACTGCGACTTCAGAAAGGCCTTTGACACGGTCGACAACGACGTTCTGCTCGCGAAGTTGGCAGGCGTGGGCTGCACACCGCACACGCTCAACTTCTTCGTCAGCTACTTGGGGGACAGGCGGCAGTACGTCGACTGTGGGGGACATCGGTCGGAGCCCTACTACACTAGATCAGGAGTCAGTCAAGGGAGCAACCTAGGGCCCCTCCAATTTATCATCATGGTAAATGATCTACCGGATGTAGTCAAGGCGTCTACGTGTCTGCTTTTTGCGGACGACCTAAAACTGGTGCTGGAAGTAAAAGATGGCGAGGATCAGAGGAAACTTCAGCAGGACTTAGACAGGATTGTTGAATGGAGTCAGAGGAATAAATTACTATTTAATGTATCCAAATGTTCTGTAATGTCGTTCAGTCGCGCGCGCACCCCAATACTCTCGCAGTACCAAATTGGAGGAGAACTGCTGCAGCGAGTATCGGAGGTAAGAGACCTGGGCATTCGCTTCACAGCTGATCTCAACTTCCGAGAGCACATTAAGGATGTTTGCAAAAAAGCTTTCAGGAATTTAGGGTTTGTCTTACGCCAGGCAAACGGATTTACTAACATCTGTGCTTTAAAAACCTTATACGAGGCTCTCGTGAAAAGCCACTTAGAGGGTAACTCGATGGTATGGTCTCCGAGTGAAGCTAAGTATAAAACAATGTTGGAACGTATTCAAAATAAATTTACAAGGTTTATATATTTAAAGATGGTGTGTATCCGGGATATCCTTTGCTGTATCCTACACTGTTTGTATTAGGCATGGTGGGATACAGCAAACTGGAATTGAGAAGAGACGCATCCTTCGCCACGTACTTATTTCGTGTGCTGAGAGGCGAGGTGCACAACCCGGTCATCCTCGAGCAACTGCGACTGTGCGTGCCGGACGGACTGGCGACGCGGCGGTTGCAACCGACACTCCTAGCAGTACCGCGGGCACGCACCAATCTGCTGCAGAGGGCGTCGCTTACGCGCGCTATGCGTTTGCTAAACGCGGTGGCTGGATCCGGACGGGTTGATTTGTTTAATTGTAACGTGAGCGAGTTCACACAGGCCATACTAAGTATTAATGTAAAAGTTTAATTGTGACTGTAAATTTAATTGTTAAGTGTTAATGTTTAATAAACCTTCTCTATCGCATTAGGATGCATCCTGTAAAGATAGATGATAGGGGAATGAAAAAATAAATAAATAAATAAAAATAAAAAATATTTTATTTACAAAGCATTTTATTTACATTTACTTCTTAATTTAATATTTTTGTTAAATACATCAAAATAAAATATTAAGCTCGTGGCTCAGTCAAGCCACTTATATTTCATAAAGTTGTTCATCTACATCAGTGGTTCTTAAACTTTTAGTAGCCACGGACCACTTTCATAATTTCAAATATACCAGGTAATACCCTCAGCAAAACTACTTCACCGTTGGAAAATGAAACTGTGAGAGTGCTCCAGTTAATTGAGTTAAACTCGTCTCTATTGCGGTTTGCGAGGCGCCTCCCCCATGAACTGAACTCTGTTAACGAGGAAATTTCGAGGAAAATATCTGTCGGGTAGAGAAAACTTTTTTGGCCTATGTACAACTTTTTTACATGAAAAAGCGTCTCTCGGTCTCTTATTTCCTAGACGAAACTCTATCTTGATTTTTTCTCTGCAATAATATTTTTATGAATTGGATTTTTCATTTCGGGTTTTGGCCGGTAGAAATTGTCATATTTTTTTAGTGCCAAGCGGGACCAAGCCTCAGCTGTCTGTCTGTCTATCTTTCCGTTCGCTGTCACAGGGGTCTACAACTTCTACCGTAATAGGTAGAAAGTTGAAATTTTCACATAATACGTGTTACCATAGCCTCTAACACGACAAATAATGAAAAAAAAAATAAACCCTATACAATAAATCTCGAAAAAATAGCATTTTTAACGTTATTTATTTTAGCTCTATCTTAAAGACGATAATACATACAAGTTTAAAAGTTCCTTGCATTGTTGTAAATACTCTAAAATAAAACAACAAATAATAAAATTAGGGTTCCGTATTCAAATTGTTTGTCAGGCGGTTCCATTTTAGCGCCTTTTTTTGTCACCGTAATGTTGCAATAGCATCTATATTGTTGATGTGTATGTTTTTAGGGTTCTATAATTATTGTTATATTTTAATTATTTATAATATTTTACTCGTGACACAACGTTAGTAAATGACGGGCGCATAAATATGCCTGAAATAGCTTGGAGGTTGTCAAATTTTGCAATTTGCTTTCACTTTGAGTATCAATGGATTAGAAACTTAAAATTCCGTTCACAAATAGGTCTTATAGTACACGTTTAAAAATCTTAAAATTACCAATATTTAATTATTCAAGGAGATATTGAACTCTCACTTAACTAGACCCCTTGCCTTAGAATATAATGGATCGTAAGTGTCAAGTTAAATTGGTAATTCATAACTGCACGGGGAACAAGTTTATGTTTTAACAATATGTATACGGAACCCTCAGGGCACGAGTCCCACTCGCACTTGACCGGTTTTTTACTTGATGGAATACAATACAAGATGACATGACCAATGACAGAAACACAAATTCGAATTTAGTCAATACGTTGGATACAAATGTTTTAGATGCTGTTCTGACTAAAGGAGTGCGAGAACTAATGGACCATGAGGGCATAGTCGGTAAGCTTAACTCATCCATCATGTAACAGCATAAAACAGTCACTGTTAGAAGCAGGACAAAATGTAACTCTAAAAAAGCCGGCCGGATTTAGTAGGTTGTGTATAGGTACAGTCATGAAAAAATTGTTCCGACAGAAAAAACGGGCGGGCCGAATTATGTCAGACTAAGGGACAGCAAGAGGTGTCTGGACTGAGATTTTTTTCCAAATTCTTGTCTTACTTGAGATTTGTGTTTGATCTTTTCTAGTTTGTTATGCATTCTGTGGAAAAGTACAATTGTTTTCATCAGAACAATGTTTGATAAATTCCACTGGAAGTTGATTGTAAAAATATTGTATGTATCAATGTCAATTTTTTTATACTCAACTGATGCTGGGCCCAGTTAGAATCCGAAATATATGTTGAGAAAATTGTATAGTTTATATTTTTACTAGGTAATATTATATGTAAAGGGTGATTTGGTATTAAATATATATATATATATTTATATACTTCGTAACATACGCGTAATATTTAACGTGAAAGTTTCTGGTTAACGAATAAAATCACCTGAAACGCGTACGTTGTGTGTAACTTTTCATTTCAGAAACTTTTTCAATGTGTTAATTATGGAAGTACAAAGCTGTACTCGTTTGTAGAAAATGAGCGCTCGCCTGCTAACCTAGAAACAGCTAATCCCCGTGGTGCACATTAATTTGTGTTCGGTCTGTGTACTTCGGTTGGTCCATTTGAGCCCGTTTGGGACGTAATAAACGTCGGTGAAAACGGGTGTAGCAAGCATGGATTGTGGCTTGCATTTCACTGTTAACACTTAGGAACACCTCTGACACTCCATTAGGGATTCCTACATCTTTTTTTTGTTTTTATCTTCTTTATTTAACATACTTTACTATATTTATATAATTCAATTATTTGAGCAAGTGCGAGTTGGAGTCGCATACAAAGGGTTCCGTAGTACCACCACAGATACACTTAAAACATGTCTTTCTAAGTTTCTTTGTACACTATTTGATTCGAATAATCCTAAAATTCAAGTTTTACTGCATGTATAGTCTGTCAAAAAAGTGTTGAAATTAATATTGAAAGAACTATTTTTCTTTCGCCTGGTTACACCAAACAAACAAGTACAAAATCTGTTAAATCGAGTTTACCGCAGTGTTATTTCATAAATATATTACCTTAATTATACTACTTGAACCTTTAAAGTTCAATTAAGTTTATTAAAGTTCAATATTTATTTCAATTTCAACATTCATTTCATCACTTTTCAAAATTGTCTTTTGGTGAGGGAAATCTCATACAAAATCTCATGATATATTTAAAAGAACTTCATAAGGTAAAATTAACTGAACTTTTTATAAAACTAGTCTGCTAGTCTAACATAGAAAACCATATCCAGCTCCATAGCGCGTGATACAGTGCTCTCTGACTCTGTTTCTCCCTCGAGAGGGATAGACATTCTGTATCGAGCGGTTAAAGCTCGATATGATCTGCTGTGCTAGGCGCTTGATGTGATAGAATTTCTATATTTAATTAGAGTGAAAACCTCGGATGACCAAATTATACCAAAATAGTTTTTTTATTTCATTTGAATGATAATCTCGTATTGCATCATTCCCCATTGATTGTGATGCATTTCTGTGACACGTAGCGCCATCTATTGATATGTTGGTGAACCTCATTTTGATTCGTACCGCTCAGTTTGCTGAGAACGAGGCAGTTTTTTGTGCCTCCTATACAATTCATCATAAGGCTCTTACGAGGTTTTCACTCTAAGACGACGGTATGAATGTACTAACTCGTCATGTTCCGTCATGACGTCATAAGAAGCTGTACCGGGAGAGTGGTTAAAGACACTAGCGCAGTAAGTATCAGTACTCGTCCGCGACCGTCTTCCTTAGATTTTACGGAATCCCTCTCTCACTCTCCCACTTTCTGGGTGAGTGCTCTTCATTCTAGGTCTCGTCAGCGCTTTTCATCAACCACTATGTGAGGTTCCAAGTCTAAGCCGAATGTGTACAAACAATTCGACCAAGTGGGAGTCGGACTCGCGCACAAAGGGTTCCGTACCATCAAATTATTTCTGTTAAAATTAAAGGAGTCGCCTCGCTCCACTCCGCTTCGCCCGGCTCCCCAAATATATTTACTTGTAAGCCTAACACGCTCATCGTCACACCTATTTTTGACTTTTGGTAAAAGATTTCCGATTTCATACTTTACAATCTGCAAATGACAGCAACATCAAGATGACAAAAAAATAAGCCGCCAAATTTGACAAAAAATTCGGCTCCCCCAAATTTTTCAATTACCACATTTTTATACTTGTTACAGCAATCTGACCTTTGAAACTTGTATGTATTACCCACCGTCTTTTAAAGTTAGAACTGAAACAAGCAAAGTTAAAAAAAATGCTTATTTTTCGAGTGTTTTCGTATGGGATTAAACTTTAGGTTTTCTTACTCGAAGAGTACCCAACGGGACCCTATAAATAAGTCTGTCCGTCCGTCCATCTGTCAACGTCTACAGCTTCAGCTGTAAAAGGTAGCTAGATTTTTTCAGCTCTATCTTACAGACGGTAATGTACACAAGTTTCAAATTTGGTTACACTGTTATACATACCACAGTATAAAGAAGTAATAGTATTCTATCTCCATACAAACGGACTGAAACGAACCCCCCCCCCCCCCCCCCCAAAAAAAAACTCGGTTCAACTCGGTTTACGAAAATCGCGGTCGCACCACAGTTACGTATACGCACCTTGTCACTATGACGCTCCCGCGCACTTTCATAAATTATGGCACGAAATAACAGAGTATGTTGTGCATTGTATGGTTGCTTAAATACAACTTTTATAATAATAATATAGCATTATCAAATACGTAAACAGTCAGTTGGCAGGCGAGCGGCCGTAGGTATTGATTTCAAGAACACTACTGTTGTTACCTTTACTGTGTACATACTCTAAAGTAAAAGAACAAATAATAAAAATTTGGGTTCCGTACTCAAAGGATGTCGAATTATTTGACAGGCGCTACATTTTAGCGCCTTTTTACTGATGCCCCGATGTTGCTATGGCATCTAATTGTTGTTTTATTATGTTTTTAAGGTTCCTTACCCATTTTTGTGGTGGTACAGAACCCTCTGACTGCGAGTCCGACTCTCACTTGGCCAAATTACTATTATTATCAATGACAGTAGACATAATAACACGCATTCTGTGAAAATTTCAACTGTCTACCTATACGGCTGAAGCTGTAGACCCATGTGACAGACAGACAGCGAGCGGAGGCTTAGTATATAGCACAGTGTAAAAACGATGGTAATAGCTGGGACCCTTCGAGTACGGAACGCAAAAAAACATTCATATTGTATTCATTTTAATTTTAAAAACCTAACCAAATAACCTTGATAAAGACAAAGATAGACCAATCCCATTTTTCGGTCCAGTATTCTTTGGAGGTTGACAAGATAGAATCGCGATATTATTTGTTTATGAGTAAGTTATTTTAGTCATAACTAAAATTTCTAAAAATAAATTTACTACGATTGCATTTTGCTGTACTTTTTCTATGAATAATAGATCACGCACGGGGGAGCGTAAAGAAAACTTTAAAAAGCTCATATTTCATTCTGTAGTGTAAGTATTATTTCATTTTGTAGTGAACTTTGAAAGGAAATCATGTAATTTATAGCTCCGTTGTTTTAAGTCATAAATTCATAATTTATATAACATTATGATTTCTTGAAAGGGGAAACAAAACAAACTTTCTTTGGAAATTTTGCCTAAGTTTAACGGATTTGGATAGCTTAGCGGTTCAAAACTATAAAAATATAATACACATCAGAATTTTCTCAAGAATTCCGCGAAATAAAAAGTGATGATTTAAGCATACAATATGGAACACACTGACTGTTTGTGATCACGCGGAAAAAGAAAGAATTCGGCTAAGAAGTATTTTTATTTACTTTTGAGTCCATCTTTCTACCTATGTTGGTACCTATATGTCGCAGGGTTATTTATTTAATCATTTATTATCAGGGCTATAAAATTATAATTTTAGTGGTGAAATCATAGGGTTTTTTCTCAATCGTCTCCATTTGAGACGATATCACGGCTCGATTTCAGTTAAATTATAATTTTCACATTCAGTGAAATCATCAATCAATGAGGTTTTTACTATTTCGCTAAACGAGCAACACTGTTAGATTGTGAACAGTCACTGATTGGTGCGATTTTAATGTCACTATTATTGGAACCATTGATTTTGTAAAAGTCAAGAATTTAAATATATATCAATCGACATCATTTCATATCAGGTAACCATTTGTTTTCAATATTTATACTGAAAGTCTGCGTAAAAATAAAGCTTACCAATTTTTATTTTGTTTTATTGTGTGTTTTTAATGCTTATTTAATTTTTTTCTTATTTACTCATTCTAAAAGAACGTAAGTCGCAACTGAGGATTTCAAACTCGATGTTCATAACCAAGGGATTATTAAAAAAAAAACTTGGCATGTTTATATGTTCGCTGTCAATGTCAACAGTCACAATGACATGACATTTGTTTTTTTTAATACGGAATGAACTTGAAAGCAAAGGTAATTGTTTTTAAAATCCAGTGTTTATCAACTTTTAAATTTTTTTAAAAACACTTTATTTGATAATGATTTTATTCTAAAAAAAATATATGATGCTCAGAAAGCCAATATCTCGAAATGGTTTTTAGTTTTGTACCAATTATTTATTTGTAATGTTGTCGATTGAAAAATAGTGATATTATAATTTCACTGCTTTGACAATTTACCTGCGACCAATTTACTTCCGTAGGCTGCGTTCAGTTTGATCGTCGGACGACAACTGCCTACCACTGACAGCAGATCAGGTATGTTATGTATGACTGAAAGCAGCCTTCGAACGCATTTAACTAAAAGCAGCTTATTTCCGTCAAGTTTGCAACTTGCGTGCAAAGAAAAAGAATGCCCGCATAAAGTTCATTTGGAGTAACGTATTTATAGTTTTTTGTTTCTTTAATTACGTTTAAACAAATTAAACTCACACTATGCATTGAAAAACGTAGTATGATACACGTGGGTAAGGGCAATTGGTTTGGTCTACGATTGGAGTTTTTAATTTAATTTATTTATATGTCGTTTTATCAAGCGTGTTGTGTAAATAAGCCTCATACTACTACATACTAGATATTCATACTTTAGTCAAAGTAACTACCTAAGTTAAAAGTGCTTTGTTTTATGAGAAAGGTTTTATCGGAAACTGATTAATATTTTCCGCTCAGTAAGCGAACAAACTATCAAACATGCGCGTCTAATTGATAACGTACTTGTTTGAACTTGGTTAACAATATGAAAGCACGTATTGCATTCTGGTATACAAACAGAAGGAACACTACATACTTAGACAGATTGGTGAAATATAACTTTTCTAATGCTGTTCGTGTTAGACTCGTAAGTAAGAAGGTGAAAACTTTGTTTTACTGCCACTTTTCTCGCCAATTGCTTGTTTGGAAACTTTTACGGTAACTTCGTTTCCACTTCAGTGTGGTCTGCGTAGGGTTGCCATGTCCTTCTTTTACAAAGTAGAACTGAACTCTGTGGCGTTTCATTATTGTTTAAAATAGCGCGCTCTGAGCCGTGGCTGTTACGACAACCAAAACATCGCGCGCTCTAAAGAATCACGTTTCGATGCCGAATTATTATGTTCGATGGATAAATACACCAAGTTACAATTTTTGTTTGACAAAATTAAACCAATCACACCATTCTGTATACTCTTAACTTACGGGTGACTGAATTTCAGTTTCCAAAATCATCTGGGAAACCCTCAATGGGAAATACGCGAAGAGCAGTTTTACGTGATTTTTAGTGACTTTAGATTTTTTTCTAGCTTGCTATGAATTCTATGCAAAAATCAAATTAATTAGGTTGTAATACAACTCTTCGTGTTAGAGCTAATGCCGGGCTCGACTGTGGAGGTACCACCATCTTACTCGGAAATCCTCCCGAAGTTATTCGGGGGAGAGTAAGAGGACAGCTCTCAGGCAAAAAAACCAGGCGGCCCACCATTGCCTGGGACCGATGGATGGCGGTATATCCATCCCCAATCGCCGGGCCTTATATAAACCAGACTGGTGACGGGCAGCGGCGTCACTGGTGCAAGGGTTTCGGCACCGCGCGCTCACCAACCCGCCTGCCCAGCGTGTGTGAGTATGGGCATTTCTTCCAGGAGGACCGCCAAGAGTGGCGAAATCCTGGAAAGGCCTATGTCCAGCAGTGGACGAAACAGGCTGATGGATGGATGGATGGACAACTCTTCGACAACTTGTGTGATTATTTATTTCTCATTAAACAAATATTTTCTGTCATGAATCAGCAATACGGTGGGGCACGTTTAGGTGGCATGGACCCTTAAATCTGGCAAAACAGTGCCAAAGAACAATTTAATTTTAGGCAATGATGTACATTTATATTTAAGAAGTAATTTTTTTAGTTTAATTCGTAAGATTGTCTTTTAATTTTTATACTTAACTATGTTAGGTATACCTTGCCTTACCAATAAATGTGTTTTCTTATTTTTCAATTGAATTATAAAATGTTAATTACTATACTATTAATAAGTTGTTGATGAACTTCCGCAAAGTAACGCTATTTTTACTGACGAATTTGTATAATAATGCCAATAAACGTTTTTTTCCTAGAAATGTGTAGGGATTTCTACTTATCGGTCAAGAACAAATTAGAATAATTGCTACACAGCCAGACGATTTTAGAGACCATTGAAACTGGAACATTTGTTGACCAGAGGTCAAGCTCATGGCCACCAGAAATTATAACCGATCCCACCGATGTTGCTTGCTGACTGACAGCCATCGGACTATAGCATAAATTATAAATAATTTAATACATTCAGCATTTTTGTTACAATTTTTATTTTTTACGCGACCTCATATATGGTTTCCAATTAGTAGAGGGTTAGACTTTTGCCTCTTCTATGGTAGTACGTAAGGTTCCAAACACGTTGGGTTATTCTCAGTCTGTCGAATTAGCCTTCTCGACCGTAAAAACTCGTTTTATCTGTCGAACTCCATAGATTTCTAGCTCGAGTTTTAGAGATCTCGCTGCGACTGTTTTTCCAGAATCGCCCCAGGACGTTACTTTCACTCGATTGATTCAATAAATCCTCCGAGATTTATGCTTCATTAAGTTTTTCGTATGCTTAAGCAATTAAGCCCTGAAAGAAAGAAGTCAACAAGATAATTCGATTGTTTTATCCAATGATACTATGTCAGCAAGTCATCAAATCACACTTATTGGTTTTAACCTTAAAATACGATCATAGGATTTTGTAGTAATTTACTGACGCGACGTAAACGCGGGGGTTCGACGTGACAGTGAAAATACAAGAACAAAAAAAGAAGTAGTAAAAACTTCTTGTCTCTACATGTCATGTCTGTAATTCATTTTTTATTTTATTTATATATAATGTGTTACTTGTATTGAAGCCAAAACTACCATTTTTTGTATACATATTTTTGTTTTTGTCGTTCTGTCTGTCTGACTGTCTTTCTGTATGTATATTTCGTTTTAACTCGAGAAATAATCAACGGATTTGGTTTTTACTGATATTGAAACGGCTACTCACTATTTTACAACGTTCTGACAACAGGGAACCGCCTCGTAACCATGTTTGTCTCCGAAGAAACTGTACCAATACAGTAAAACTAGACAAACGAAATTAAGATTATTATCGTTACAAAATACTATTTAAATCAATATTATAAACCACGAATCTTTTAGTAGAAGGATTTGGTTTTCTTTATTATTAGGGTCAAACCTGACCCCGGTCAACATAATAGACTTTATGAGGTGTTGATAAAATAACGCCTAAGCTGAAAACGGCGCAAATATTGAATAAACGCGGGCGAAGCCGCGGACAGAAGGCTAGTCTAATAATAAATTACTTAGTGAATGAAAATCTGCATCTGAAACCTGTAAGTTTTTTTTTCTACTTTTACATATTAATTTTTAATATCTAAGATGGATCAGAACCATGATCTGGACCGCTTGTCAATTATTTGCGTGTAAGACGTAATTTCAAGACGTCTAAACTTTAGCTATAAAAACTTGCCAAGTTCTACATATTCAGTAGAGAGGACCCTAAGAAACTTTCTTTTAAGGCGAGGTTATCCAGAAAAATCTGTCTTACTCCAGCGCTTTCATTTTTCACATGTTTATCCTACTCAGGGGAAGCGGACCGCTCAGAAAACTTGCGGTTTTAAGGTGTTTTTATTTATTATTTTAGAATTAGAGGGATGGCCGTTTATTAGATATTTATTAGAATGATGGCCGTTTTATATCACATTTTTCACGATGTTTATTTTAAATAAGTTTTATTGTCCAAAACTTAATATAGCTCAAATGAAATGATATTTAGATCATAGTTTAAACCTATCTTTAATCGGATCAAGGAAAGTGAAAGTAATCGTGTATCGAACAGCCGAAATAGTAAGATCAAAGAGTGAAATATGACATACATTTTTCGCATATTTAACCGTCGCTTTTTATTGGTTTACAATTAATTTGAAAAGAGACAAAGTGGGGATAACCCCCCCTTGAAACAAGAAAAGAATGTTGTACATTATTATAGTTATAACTGTAGGAACCTCCATAAACCTCGGCCAGCACCCAATTTGATGTCTATTCTGTTTTGACGAAGCCGACAATCCTGCACTGCCTTTGTGCTGAACTGAGACCCTTTTTCACTTTAATATTTTTGGTGGGTCATATTCACATAATACAATTGGCTAAGTTGTTACACAAGATAGCTTAGGTAACACTAAAAGACGTCTTAAATGTATATTTTTGAAAGACTGTCGAATAATTCATGTCATTCAATAGGAGTAAACCCATTTCTTCAAATGTATTGTATATGCTATTTTAACCATATTGGAAGAAATAGACCAAGAGCTCAAAGAGGAAATTGTACCTCATCTAAGATTTAATTTTTTTTTTCATTCATTTCATTTATTTCGGCCAGCAAAAAGCCATATAACACACACAGTATCTACAATAATGTTAGTAATAAAAATATATCTAAAATTGAAAACTGCTTAACCTATTGTTAGTAACATAATAACATAATCCTATATTTACATATTTTTATTTTTAAGTACATGAATCATAGTACAATGGTTCATGTACTGAAAATCGAACCTGCTCGCGAACATGCTCAGGATACCATTGGCGCTGGCCCGAACTCTGCCTACCAGGGATGCGCACCGTTTGCGAACATTCCCGACGCACTGCAGAACCGGGGCAGCCCCATCAGCATCCTGAACGCGTTGTTGTATTGAACACGCAGATCGCTGTACTGTCTTTGCGTATAACTAACCCACAGACTGCTCGTGTAAAAGGATGTACAATAAGCTCTAAAAAGAGTGATCTTAGCTTCAGTGGAACAACGAGCAAATCTGCGAGCTATCATGTTCGCTCTGACAGACAAAGACCTGCGCTCCCTTTCAATGTCTGCATTGTCCTTCAGCTCAGATGTAATTATATGTCCCAGATACTTAAACTGGTCCACCATTTTTAGTGGGCCTCCATTCAGTTTTATCGGTGGAACATTATATGGAAATTTGCTCCCTGCCCGAAACACAATACATTCGCTCTTCGTTTCATTATACTTCAGGCCATGGCTTGTAGCATATTTTTCACAAATGCTTAACAGCTTGTTGAGACCACATACAGAGGCACTCAGCAGCACCATGTCATCCGCGTAGCTAATATTATTAAGACATATCCTGTCAATATGACAGCCGACCCTGGTGCCGCTGAGCTCCTCTATCAGTGCATTAACGTACAGGTTGAATAGCTTAGGCGAGGACAACCCCCCCTGCCTCACCCCGCACTCCAACCTATACGGCTCCGAGAAGGCATTTGACCATTTGACAACATTGACCTGACTTTGATACCAGAATTTCAAGATATTATTTAACTCTATTGGCATCTGCAGTTCTTCAAATTTACGCCATAGGATGTCGTAGCAAACTAAGTCGAATGCCTTCGATAGATCGACGAAACAAGCATAAATAGGTGTTTTTCGATTTGTGTAATACCGGACAGTCTGCTTTAAACACAATATGGCAGTATCGGTCGACAATCCTGGTCTGAAACCAAACTGGTTATCATGTAATGTTAGATATTTGTCCATTTGTTAATTAAGCAAACTATCCAGCATTTTAGCCACAATAGTTGCCAGTGAAATTGGTCTATAGTTGTTCTTGTCACTTATATCACCAGTTTTGTTTTTCACAATTGGTACCACCACAGTTTTTGTCATTTCGGCAGGTAAGTACGAATGTCCTATACAGAGTGTATAGAACATGGCTAAAGTTCTTGTTAGATGTGGGCCGGCGTGTTGAAGATGTTCGATACTAAGCCCGTCATGGCCAGGAGACTTTCCCCTCGCCATAGATCTTATAGCCCTACTAACATCTTTAGCTGTAAATCTAGTATTTAGCTTCTTACCACTATGCTCAGCACCGAACACCGACTGTGATGGCCCCAGTGGCGATTTAACAGCAAAGTGATCCTTGAACCTTTCAGCTATACACTTATGGTCACTTAAACCATCGACACTCACAGGGAGACCCGGCTTGCTATTTAACTTGTTGGTGGACTTCCAAAACCTACGAAAATCTTGTTTTGAATGATGAGACGCGATTATATCCATTCTTATTTGGTTTTCATGGTTTTGACACCATTTTAATTTAGCTTTAAAAATTTTTGGCTCTCGGTCATTTTCTCATACACGTGTCCCGATTTTGGCTTGCCAAACCCTATCCATGTATGAAAGTTATACCTAGCCTCCCGGTGAGCTTCACCTACGTGCTTGTTCCATCCAACTACAAGCTCCTTCTTTTTAAAAGTGTTAAGAGAGTGACTAACAGTAGCCGCCTGGCTCAATGAATATACTATGTCTCTATACATCTTGTCAATAATAGTTTTGTGGTGCACATTACTGCATATATATTCTTTACAGTCGCTACACTCACTAGGAAAATCTATTTGACTCAGCTGCCTGTGACATTCCTTATTATACACATCGATTTGTTCAGGTTTCCTTTCACCCCACACTACTTTGTTACATGTTTTGTTAATGTCAGGTACTAGTTTAGGCTTAATAACATCTAGGTTACACTCTATTATCAACGGAAAATGGTCAGACCACATAACGTCATACCTCACACACACATTCACAATAGAATGCATCGCTGCCTTTGTGGCTACGCAATGATCTAGCCAGCGCCTAGAACCATGCGCCTCGCTAATAAACGTATAGGTGTCAGACAACAGCCCCAATGTATTTAATAAAGTTTATATAAAGTTGATGTTTTTTTTTTACTTTTACCCATATTTTACTATTAATAATGATAATTATTGCTATGCTTAAGCTTTTTATTGAGTAATATTTAAAATTGATATACTCGTAGTTATAGTAAAAAATGAACACATTTTTTCGATATATTTCCACAATTGAATAAATGACTTTGGATAAAAAATTATATATACATATATAAGGTAACTTTCGTTTGTAAAGACAAATTTATACCGAAAACTCGCTAAGTGGTCAGGACCAAGGTTTAGTGACCCTGTTTACGAAATACAAAAAAATATTCTTCGTGCCTCTATAATATTCGTACTAGTTCAAGAACAACCTCAACTCAATTATTACAGGTAGTTTTAATTTTAATTTACGTTTTTCACCGAAAGGGACAGTCAATCTTGGTTCCGACCACTTAACGAGTCTCCAGTATGAATTTGGCTACATAAACGAAAGTCCCCTTATATAAGCCAAAAAAATATGACATTCGACAACATTTCATTTTAGTTAACCATTTTTTTTAAATATTCATATTGAAAGTCTGCGTAAAAAAGAAGCTTATCTATCCTTTTCAATGTCCGCCTACAAGCCATTCTCGGTAGGCTAGAATGTCCAGCTAGAAATCGAAGGAATTCTTCCTGCCGACCGGGTTTAGAAATCCATGTATTTTGTGTTAGGTTATATTTTAAGCATTGTGTTATATATCAGAAGACGCGCAATTAAATAGCTAAAAAGAATATGTATACCGATTACCTCAAAAATAAAGATGCATAGACATTTTCGTTGATTGTATTTCACATTCACAAAAATTTTCACTACATCACCACACAATTTGATTCATATTCACTGATTCTCATATTTCACGAACAATAAAATATCACTAGAACACTCCCTAATATATAACGCGGTTACTACATGAATTATTTTTATGTAAATATCACTATTACCTTCAAAAACAACAAATAATTACACTGAACGAACACACTCTCACTTCGCAGCAGAAACAAAAATGGCCGACCGCCGCTGATTTTTTTGACAATTTCTTTAATTTCGACTTCACACCATAGATTTCGACCAATCACATTACACCAACTGATTGCCAACAGTATAACGAAACGTTTTGGTTTTGTAGTACAACTATGCGCTTAATTTCGTAGAACAAAACTTGGCTGTGAAAACCGGAACGTGCAGTCTAAGCTTTTGACACTACCGGACTGCAAAATCAAAAGCGCAGACTGCGCGCGCTTGACATTAAAAAGGGTATTTTTTTATTTTGTTTTATTTTATTTTTTTCCTGCATAATTTAATGTTTTCTTATTCACTCATTCTAAAAGGACAAAAGTCGCATCTGAGGATTTCAAAAGTCGATGTTCATTGCCAATGGATTATTAAAATAAAAAGCTTGGCATGTTTATTTCTGCTGTCACATGGCATGACAGTTGTTTTTTTTTTAAACAAACTGAACTTAAAAGCAAAGGAAATTGTTTTTAAAATCCTGTGTTTACCATATTTTTAGTTTTTTGAAAATATCTTTTTATTTAATCACGATTTAATTCTGAAAAAAAATATGATGCTCAGAAAGCCCATATCTTGAAATGGTTTTCAGTTTTTCACCAATTATTAATTGTTGTCGATTACCTTGATTACGATAATAATATGTATGTATGACCGTTTACTGAAAAAAAGAAACCGGCCAAGAGCGAGTAGGATAAATAAGTTAATAGACTAAAATATTTCTAAGAAAAATTACAACTTCTGATATGTATGAAAATGTTTGAAACAAAACTGCAGAATGAAGTTGTTCGACTCTTACTCGGTAAGTTGTAAAGCCTACTCAGCTGTGATAGCTTTCCTTTTAATTTGGTTATATATGTCACCACCGCGAATTTTTTTCACATATCTAAAAACAACCGTCTATCTGACACACTGACGGGGGTAGACACTTGACTCTGACAAAAATTTGCACTTTAAAACTTTTTCGCAAATGGATCCCTTAATCGAAAAATAGTTTTCAATATTTTTAAAAGACCAATGAGAAGGAGAAGAAGACGCGTAAAAAAATTCATCCTCTCTTTACGTGGGGGGTATACCGAAAAAAAAAAGTTTTTTTTAAAGATATCTTTTTCTTTTTTGTCGGCGTGATTCATAATTATAGCTGTGCCAAATTACAGCTTTGTAGTACCAGGAGTCCCTGAGCTAAGCTAAGCTAAGCTGACAGACCGACGGACGTACATGACGAAACTATAAGGGTTCCTTGTTGCCTACGGAACCCTAAAACTAAAAGAGGGAAAATGAGAATTGTTGCATATTTTTTACACATGGTTAGGTGGTATTATGTATGTTCATTGTATACAATAAATGCGAGGATTATTAAAGAAATTGATCTTGCAGTTATAGTGAGTTGTCAAGAATTCTTATTTTATAGTATTGGTCAAAATATTGAAGAATCACCTTTTGGGTTTACTTGTTTTTTTTTTACTTAGTACTGTTTCCCATGCGTTCAAGTATAAATTGTATTTCAACTCCATTCTTAGGTAAAATTTTGGTCCTGGGCTCCCTTCCCATAATGATTTCACAAGAAACGCTGTTATCTATACAAACAGCTTGCTCATCAAGGTAAAAGCGTTGCCCTCCCGAATGACTGTCGGACTGGCCGCGGCCCTACAATCGGTACTTGTGATTATTTTATGATTTCTCATAGTCATGGTGCATAGAAGTACCTTCATGAAATAATAATGGCATGAAATAATTCACTTGGTTCTCAGAAAACTACTACTAAAACCACTACTCGACCGGGCCGCCCTAGAAGGACGTATGCCGACCAAATAGGCAACATAATGAAGAAGGGCAAAATAAAAAGTACCCGGAATAGAAGAGCTTGTATGACTAGACTGATGGATGTAGAAGAAACGAAATAGGTGTGCCAGGATCGCAGCACATAGAAATCTCTCTGCCTACCCCCCTGGGAGACGGGAGTGAGTATATGTATGTATTTATATATATACTACGTAATACACTTTTGGCAAGTAATAATATGCAGGTGGTACTTAGAGCTGCTGCTAGGCTCGACTGTTTAGGTGCCACCACCTTACTCGCAAATCCTCCGAAGTTATTCGGGGGAGAGTAAGAGGACAGCTCGCAGACAGGCACAACCAGGTGGCCCACCATTGCCTAGGACCGATTGATGGCGGTATATCCATCCCAAATTGCCGGGCCTTATAAAAAAACAGACTGGTGAAGGGCAGCGACGTCACTGGCGCGAGGGTTTCAGCACTGCGCTCACCAACCCACCTGCCCAGCGTGTCTGCATGAGTATAGGCATTTCGTCCAGGAGGACCGTTAAGAGTGGCGAAATCTTGGAAAGGCTTATGTCCAGCATTGGACGAAACAGGCTTATGTGTGGACGTAATAATCGTCGGTCAAAAGCGAGTATACCAAGTATGTGACCTGCATTTCACATTTCACGCTTGCGAACACCTCTAACACCCCCTTGGGGAACCAAGTCATCATGATATGTTTTAATACGAAATTTAATTACTTTATTTTACTCCAAAAGGGATCCTCCCGCGTACACCAACACATAGACACCTACACCCAGGGTGTTATAGAAAGTAAATAATTTGGCCAAGTGCGAGTTGGACTCGCACACAAAGGGTTCTGCACCACCCCACAATACGAGTGCGGAACCCTAAAAACATTTATAGTGAATAACAACAATACACATGTAAATGCAAATTTGGCACCATCTGTGTACGGAACCCTACTTTTTAGTATTTTTTGGTTTATTTTAGAGGATGTCCTACAATCTGACAAAATTTAAAACTTGTATGTTTTACCGTCTTTAATAAGAGCCAATAACGTTTAAATAATGCAACTTTTTCCAGGTTTCTTGTATGAGGATCCTCCTTAAATTTCATTGTTTTTCATAATATTTTATTATTTGTCGTGGTAGAGGCCATCGTATTTTGTGAAAATTTCAACTTGCTTCCTACATAGGTAACACTAAAAGTTTCCGGAACTGGCCACTTACATAAACAATATTTAAAAATTTATTGCAACATTTGAAAATAGAACTCTTTGGCTGTAGAATGCAGTTTGTTTCATCTGACTGTCTTTTGTTTTTACCTTGTGGCGCCATTTAAAAAATTGTGTGTCTGCATCAACATGGATTTAACTCGGGAAAATTTTCGTAGTATGATTTTCTACGATTTTAAGTGTAATTTGACAGCTCAACAGAGCATCGCTCGGCCTGAAACAGCTTTTGGCAATGAAGCACCATGCAAGACGACTGTTTATAGCTGGTTTGCAGAATTCAAGCGTGGTCGTATCAATCTCAGTGACGAATCTCGCGATGGTCGGCCGTCCACCGCTGTGACCAACAAAAACATCGATGCTGTGCGCCGTATGATTGAAACAGACAGGCATGTGCCCTACCATGAAATTCGCGCATCCTTAGAAATAGGCATGAGTCAAATACGATCAATCCTACACAAACATTTGGGTGTGAGAAAGCTGTGCTCGCGGTGGATCCCACACAACTTGACCGAGGCTCAAAAAACGGACCGCGTCACTTGGTGCAGTGCCATGCTTACCAGATTCAACGAAGGTGCGTCAAATTTGGTGTGGGACATAGTAACAGGTGACGAAACATGGATTTATTGCTACGATCCCAAAACAAAGCAGCAATCGAGCGTATGGGTCTTTCAAGATGAGCCGAAACCAACCAAAGTGGCGCGCGTGAAAAGTGCATCTAAGCGGATGATTGCTTCTTTTTTTAATAAAACTGGACACGTGGCTACTATTGCTTTGGAGAATCGTCGTACCGTGAATAGTGACTGGTACACGACCATTTGTTTGCCGGAAGTTATTGACGAACTCCGTAAAAATAACCGTAAACGCCGTATCATCCTGCACCACGACAATGCTAGTTCTCACACGGCCAGACAGACAAACGACTTTTTGAAGACGAAAAATGTAGAACTCATGAGTCATCCTGCATACAGTCCCGACCTGGCACCTTGTGACTTTTTTCTGTTCCCAAAAATTAAGAACCAATTACGCGGTCAACGATTTTCATCACCAGAAGAGGCTGTCGAGGAGTATGAAAAACACGTTTCAGAGGTCACCACAGGGGAGTGGCACAAAAGTTTTCAAAACTGGTTTGATCGAATGAAAAAGTGCATAGACGCCAAGGGAGATTATTTTGAAAAACAATAAATTAATTTTGTACCTTTAATAGTATTTTTTCATATTCATTCCGGAAACTTATAGTGCGTCCCACGTATTACGGTTGAAGCTGTAGACCCCTGTGACAGACGGACAGACGCAGACAGAAAGACAGTGGAGGCTTAGTAATAGGGTCCCGTTAGGCAACCTCCGGGTACGGAACCCTAAAAATGAAAATAAATGAAAACATGAGTATGCATAAATAACAATTTATGCTACCGTAAGTAATTTATTTTTACGTCAATAAATTAGGAAAATGTACTAAATATTTTTATAGCACACCGTGCGTAAAATGACCACTTTACGCACGGTGCGCTTGCGTAAAGTCAGCATTTTCCGCACTTTTGCTATAAAATATTATACGAAACTCGTGCGAGAAACTTTTTTTCGACTCGTGTGATTGCAGCACTCACCTTCGGCTCGTGCCGCAAACTCACAATCGTCAGAAAACGTTTCATCGCTCTCGTATCGTAATGTACTAATGTTTTTATACAACTTAGGCACAAAAGTAGGAGTTCATAAAGTTTTATTTTCCATACGCCCCACTATCAGTTGCTCTTTGATTGTTTTATCTAATTGCAACACTATTCCGTTATTCAAGACCATAAAACATCATTTGATTAGTTACGAAGAATAAGGTTAAAGGGGACCTCGAAAACTCCTCTCAATTTAGAAGAACATGCTTTCAATAGCACAAAGTGGAAACACGACACCTTTCAATGCCATAAAGTGACGTATCAGACATATGACTGCCAGTCCATCACCTGTTAGGGGTTGCCAGCTACCGCCACGTCATTCCAATAGAGATAGCGAATCTACAAAGTAGCAGAGTTACAAAGCCAAAGAAAGACGGTGATACCAAAGTTACATACAAATCCAGATACAGGTTTCAGTATGCATTTAGAAAAAAAGACATCCATAATTTTTACAGAATAGCTTTTGCTCGAGACTTTCTTCCGTGTGGATTTAAGACATAAACTTTCGTTAATTGTATACGCAGAGGGTTTATCCACGACTTTTTTTTTCACGAACTCTACATTGTATTAATTTTAAAATTGACCCCATCTTGATTATCGAAAAATAATTTCTTAGTGCACCCTCTGAGGGACATACATATAATCATAATGTTATGTGTTTATCGTCGGCAGTTTAGGTTATGCGTTGTCTGTTAGTCAGCCAGTTATGGAACTGTTTAACAGTGGCGGTCCGAGGGGGGGGGTCACAGGGGTCATGACCCCCAAAATCATTCTCCTCAAGTCAAAAAATCCCCTAAAACGTCAAGTTCACAAACATTTCAATCAAATTATTATCTTTCTATTAATATCCAAGTTAAAAATATTTAAAATAACGTTATAAAATTGATTCAAACTGTGCAAACATAGTGATGTGATGTGATTTTTCATTTTAATAAAACTATTATTTATTTGCTTGACCTGATTTACTGTTAAAGGTTGGGCTCTTGAACTGTTCTTGAACCAACATGACCCCCCCAAAATCATGAGCTGCGACCGCGCCTGCTGTTTTATATGTTGTCGCTAATTTTAATCTAAAAATCACACTGGTTTTATGTTAGTGGGAAAGGAAATTTAGGACTAATGTAATTGAAGAAATCCATTATTATTATTACTACATTCATAAATTAGGGGTCTCGACATGGGTTCTTAGGCTATCCCTGTCGCACGCTTTGAAAATTGTATGCGCTAGTGTCTAGACCTGAAGAAATTGTTAATTTATGAACGGCTACCTGGAGGTAGGGTATGTGGTGTCGCCACTCACCATCGGCTCGCCACTGACTGGTTGCACTGTACGTACCAGAGGGCGAAGAAGGGATCGTCACACCCCGGCGCCATCTTGACGCACCGGCGGGCGGTCTGGGTCGTCACATCCCTTCGCCATTTTTTTTTTTTTTTATTCTTATCCCGAGTGAGCAGCGGAAATTTAGTCCATACAACTTTGATCATCAATTGATGATCGAAGCCATACAACTATGATTCTAGTAGGGAATGGTAAGAAAAATATCAAACTTGTGACAATCCATTGTATACCTAGTGGTGGACTAGTGGATTTAGGCGCCATCACACTAATATTATAAATGCGAAAGTTTTTGTGTGTGTGTGTGTGTGTATGTTTGTTACTCTTTCACGCTGAAACGGCTGAACGGATTTGGATGACATTTAGAACAGATATAGCTTATACCCCAACTTAACACATAGGCTACTTTTTATCCCGGAATAAGCATGTCGTTAAACCGAATAACACGCGGGCGGATCCGCGGGCAAAAGCTAGTAATTTATACATAAACGTTATTTTTTAATATTTAGTGTTCTTGTTGGTTAAAAGTATTATTGCATTTGAAAGTGTCTGACGGCAGGCAACGAAAATTACGAGCAAAATCAAAACAAGCCTATTACGACCGATGATGTTGCAAAATTGATATGGATTGAAAAATGGGTAATTAACTACCTATTGCATGAAAATAGATAAAGTAAAATTAAAACACTCGTGTGATACATTTAAAAAACGTGTTTGAATAAATCAGTTTGATAAACTATTCTGAAAAGTGTATTAATTAAAGTGTACGCTTTTGAATGGTTGTGTTAAATAAGTTTGTAAAGCAGAGCCATAGAAAAACGGCGGCCTGTCTACTGTATAGCTAGACCACCCTCTATGTATAACATGCTAACTCTATAGTCGTTCCATTAGCGGCTGTTCACAGGTGACTGACGTTCGACGAACGGTCGTATTCTTTTGGCTTGGGGAAAAAGGCGCATTTATTATTTTATTACGAAAACCTTGTTGGAGATCCTTTGTCAGTCCTTTGCATGACAAATCCGATTGCATCGGACTTTAATCTCAGTAGGAACTAAAAGAATGGATAGGTAATGAAATAAAGGTGAAAATTTTGATACTGGCTTTTTGTGTCAGCTGCGAATATGTTCCGTCGAGAAGAGTTGCGCACACTCACTTTTCTTCCTCATAATGATTGTAATGAGAGCAAAATCTTTCCCAAATGGTATATTGAGGTCAGGGAATAGTCCAATGAACAAGGCTTTTTTGTATGGAGACCTTGGTAAAAATGTCTAGTTTTTAGGAAATTTTTCTATAAATTTAACGAATATTGTTTTTATTTATTTATTTGATTAAGGAAAATATACAACATTAACTAGCAGATAAAAAAATTATCACAAACTTAATACACATGCCACTGAAGTTTTCACTGATAAAAATTATGTAGAAGTAAATTATGAAAAACCGGTCAAGTTTGAGTAGAACTCGTGCCCTGAGGTTTCCGTACTTCGTACGCCTTTTCATTTTAGAACACGGCCCTGAACACGAAAAGTAGGCGATTTCACGTAAATTACGTTACCTTAATTCACAATATGCTTTAAAAGCCTTATTAACATTAAGTACCTGGCGTAATGTGACAACGTTAATCTTCTATGCAAATGTGATGAAACCGACAAAGTGATAAATTGTATCAGATCTCAATGTATTAGGAAATTTCAAAGAAAAAATACCCATTTCTTTTCTTTAACGCCGCAAAAGAGGTTGAGTGACTTGATTTGATTAAGCCCTCGCCTTTCACCAAACGATTGTGGAAAATAAACACACAAAAGATTAATTCTTTTTTTTTTGTTGAAACATAATGAAATTCTTACGAGTATCTTGTTTTAGTTTTGCGTTAGTTTGTACCAGTTTATCTTTTGATTTTCTCAGTAGATACTATATTTTTCTTGTGAAATGTACATAAAAAATAACACTGTCAAAACCTATTTTTTCCAAAGTAATATAGATTCTGTGGTTAACACTAAAGAACTATTTTGGAATGAAGAAAATAAGAAAATAAAGTTTTGACAGCACTAAAACTAAAATTAAAGCCTTTGGAATCGGCTTTAATATATTATAATTTAAGTATAGTTTATTTGAAGTTAATAAATATAAAGTGAGAAAATATACGTCCTACTTCAACGCCTAAGCAACATTTCTTTTTTAGGGTTCCGTACCCGAGGGTGCCCAACGAAATCCCTTACATAAAATCTCGAAATGGAAGCATTTTTTTTTGTTTTAAATTTTTTTTATTATATATCGTACAAATTTCAAATTTGGTCATTTTGTTCTACATATCCCAAAGTAAATCAAAAAGTATAAAAATTTGGGTTCCTTGCTCAGCAAGAGCCGAATCGTTTGTCAGGCGGATACCATTTTAGCGGCTTGTTTTGTATCGCCTTGATGTTGCTACGATCTATGTTTTTGTAAACCCACCGAAAACTTTAACATGAAAAAGGGTCCCAGTTCAGTACAAATCCAGTGCAGGATTGTTGGTTTTGTCAAATACAGAATTGAGATCAAATTGGGTGCCGAGGTTATCGTGAGGTTTGGGTGAGTTGCAATAATAAACAACAAATGAATATGTAAGACTTGGTCAGTTATCACAGCTAAAGGTTAAACGTTTTTAAGTTACGTCATACGTTCAAATAATTTACTTACCGTACCTACTTAAAGCGCAATGCAACGCTTTAGCAACTTGATATGTGTCAGTACAAAAATCGATGGAAACGACACTGAAATAACATTCATATTAACGTGTATTTGCAAAGTGGCTGCTGGTCTCCGGATAGCGCAAAATAGAAGAAAATACTACTTTTCACATGGACGCACTAAAATAAATAGGTTCCTATCCAGACGCTTGTTTGTAAATTTTGGCTATATTAACAAACTTATTTGTTGTTTCCAATATTATTATGATGAAGTAAACAAGTTGAGTTAATACAGGAAACCGACATCTTGTTGCGCTCATATGGAGTGGAGATGTTGTTTACGATTAACAAGATCTTGTTCAATTTACTTTTTTTTCAGTGCGCGATGGATGGGCAAGTAAACAAGTTGAGTAAGTACAGGAAACAAACATCTTGCTGCGCTCATATGGGGTTAAGATGTTGTTTACGGTTAACAAGATCTTGTTCAATTTACTTTTTTTTTTTTCAATGCGCGATGGCCGGACAAGTGAACAAGTTGAGTTAGTACAGGAAACCGACATCTTGTTGCGCTCATATGGAGTTAAGATGTTGTTTACGGTTGAAAAGATCTTTTTTAATTTACATTTTTTTTTTCTGTGCGCAATTGATAGACTAGTAAACAAGTTGAGTTAGTACAGGAAACCGACATCTTGTTGCGCTCATATAGAGTTAAGATGTTGTTTACGGTTAACAAGATCTTGTTCAATTTACATTTTTTTTCAGTGCGCGATGGACGGACAAGTAAACAAGTTGAGTTAGTACAGGAAACCGACATCTGGTTGCGCTCATATGGAGTTATTGTTGTTTACGGTTATCAAGATCTTGTTCAATTTAATTATTTTTTTCAGTGCGCGATGGGCGGGAATAAAATGCTGAATAGTTTTTTAAATCTATTAATTGGGTTTTGTATGGTGAATTGAAGCCCAATTGCCGGGGCTTATATAAAAAAGACTGGTGACGGGCAGCGGCATCACTGGTGCAAGGGTTTCGGCACCGCGCTTACCAACCCACCTGCCCAGAGTGTGTGAGTATAGGCATTTCTTCTAGAGGGACCGCCAAGAATGGCTAAATCTTGGAAAGGCCTATGTCAAGCAGTGGATGTAACAGGCTGATGGATGGATGGATGGATGGTGAAATAATCATTAAAATCGCTTCAAGCATTCGCAAGGAGTAAGAAAATTTTAGCGGAAATCATAGGAAACATAGACAAAAGTATTAATTTAATATTTTTATTTTTATTTAATTTGGTATTTATTTTTGATTGCGTAATGCCTTAATTATTTTTACTGATATTACTGTTGTGATAATGATTATTTTTTGCCTATTAAAGTCTTTTGACCACCCGTGGAGGAGGAGTAGGCCTTCAAAGATAAGATAAGATATAATTTATTCGCTGCCAACAAACATGCACTTAGAAATAAAAACAAAATATAAAAAGAAAGTAAATTAAAAGATATCACACACAGCTTAAATAAAACAACTTCTAAAAATGTTTTTTAGTTTAAGCAGCATAGATCCATATTGCAGTTTGAGTATATAGGTACATTCACAAAAAGTATCAGTTTGTTTTTCACTGAATTCCAAAGACTGCATTAATGCGGTCATCCATACTTGGAAGATATGACAATTTAACTTCGGGTAGGTACCCGTACTTGAGCATATTAGATAGACCTCGAGGAACATCTCGAATTGAATTTAAATCGAGGGTTCTGAGTAAAGACCATTGAGATGGAGTAAGTTTATACTAGTACCTACACTACAGGGACATAAGCTACAAAATTATTTCTTGAAATTCGAAATAGGTTTTAAAGTGCCTATATTGTTTATCGAATGTTAAAAATTTATGTTGTAATACTTATTGTAATTATAAAACAGTGAGTCTGCGATGTGATTGGTACAATTTATTATTACACCGCTTAGATAACCAAACAGCGACTAATATTTCTTCTCTTGCTTCGGTCTAGGCAAAGATATCCCACAGAACACCTTAACAGTAAGTAAATTAGCCACAATTAAGGTAAACAAAGATCCTTGCCTAAGATTACAGTTAACGTTTAAAAAATAACGGGTTTCCTTTATCTAGTTTCTTATGAAATATTATAAATAATGTAAAGCCTAGACGATACTGGTACGGCCTACACGAAACGAACGGAAGCACTCATGCCCCAATGGCTCTTAATGTGACAGTTGCCCCAAATACAATTTTTTAAATCTTTATTATTAAGTTTGAAAACATAGCACAAAATCCTAATCTAGGATCTGTACGAAAGTTTTCACTATCTGTATGCATATGTGTAGTCAATCTGTAAGTATCAAAAGAACCAACTGTTTATAAATGAGACTATAGAGGTGGCATAAAGTACCTAAAGGGATAAAGGCTGCCATTTTGTGTTGCTTTCAAACTTTTAAATACCTATCATCATTTCAGAGTGGTTCCAAATTAACTATAGAACCAACAAAAAAAAAAAATTATGTCGCTTTTTAAGATTTAATCTTATAACAATAATTTTGTATGTTTAATGTTTGTATGTTGTTCTTGTCATATTTCTTATTTTTTTATTCTTTCATAATACAGAAAACCATAATATTAATCAGTTATTCATTTACACAAAGTTTAACGCTGTTAATGCTGACGGTGATGATCCCAGGCTCTGACCATTTTCGGTGACTTCTTCGACTTTTTGTGTTAGTATACGCGCCCGAAGATGGCCAATGTAACTACTGGAACCTGGACCTGAGTTTGTATAACACTTTGGTATCACCGTCTTTGTATCTCTTGTACCAACGTCTCTATGGCTGGGACTGAATTACACTCCAAATTCAAATTCGAGACATCGGAAACTGCTCACCCTTTAATCATTCGTCCCAAAGTCCCAAATGATTATGTCTAACGATTCAAATTAGGAAGCAAACATTTTAGATCACAAATCCTGCTTGATGTTGACCATTTAGGTGACGATTAATCCGCACTTTCATGGAATTAGGCGCTCATTCACTTTGAACCTTACTGCGTATTGTTAAGGGCGAAAACTGTATGAGCTGATCTAACCCTGATCTAATGGAGGACTATTGTGTATAGACACTAGAAAATACAATTTGTAAATACATTATTTTGATAAGACTATACATTGGTACTTTACTGGATATGGCTTAGATACGTATTGCAAAATGTTTGAAGCTTTGAAGTCACTAAAAACACTATGGAATATAACAACTATAATCGCAATGCCAGACCATCCCAACGGAACAGACAAAGAAAGCATGAACTGGAAGAAAGCTTCATAAAAACTTTTCTATCTACAGAGTAAACTAAACCAATGGAAAGTCTTTGAAAGTTAAGCACAAGAACAATTCCTTTGAGGACAATACTTACAAAGAAGAAAGGTCGAACCTTAATGGTATAATTACAGTTAAAAGCTCTATTTTAGTGCAGTTAACAATTATTTTAAGTGTGAATAGATTATTGCCATTGTGATAATTTTTCCGGTAAAGTATAAACACAAGAATATGTTTTACTTCAACGTGTTTTCAGTTTATAGTTTGCAAAGAAAAACGTGATGACGTTTCGAAAATTTTGATACTATAAAGTTTTTTTTTTAAGTCATTCATGACACATTGTGCAAATCATCGCTTCTTACAATATATTATTTAAATATAAAGTATGCACAGTAATAATATAAAAAGAAAGTAAATCTATCTATGTAAGGGAACATTAATTTATGCAACCAAATTCATACTAAAGACTCGGTAATTATTCGTTAATAAGATTCGATGACACATTTTGGGAAGTATAAAAATATTTTTTTGCACATTAATGTTTATGTGACGCAAATTGTGAACTAAAGCAACAACCTGTATATTATTCTTCTTAGGGTTCCGTACCCAAAGGGTAACCAACGGGACCTTATTTCTAAGACTCCGCTGTCCGTCTGTCTGTCTGTCCGTCTGTCACCAGGCTGTATCTCATGAACCGTGATAGTTAGACAGTTGAAATTTTCACAGATGGTGTACTTTTGTTGCCGCTGTAACAACAAATACTAAAACCGGCCAAGTACGAGTAGGACCGGTGCACTCCCATATAACATACATGATTTTTTTGCCGTTTTTATAAATAATGCTTGAACTGTGATAGGTAGACAGTTGAAATTTTTACAGATGATGTATTTCTGTTGCCGCTGTAACAACAAATACTAAAACCGGCCAAGTACGAGTAGGACCGGTGCACTCCCATATAACATACATGATTTTTTTGCCGTTTTTATAAATAATGCTTGAACTGTGATAGGTAGACAGTTGAAATTTTTACAGATGATGTATTTCTGTTGCCGCTATGACAATAAATACTAAAACCAGCCAAGTGCAAGTCGGACCTGCGCATTCCCATATAACATACATGATTTTTTTGCCGTTTTTATAGATAATTCTTGAACTGTGATAGCTAGACAGTTGAAATTTTTACAGATTATGTATTTTTGTTGCCACTATTACAATAAATACTAAAACCAGCCAAGTGCAAGTCGGACCTACGCACTCCTATACAACAGACATGATTTTTTTGCCGTTTTTATAGATAATGGTACGGAAGATTTTATCTTTAAAATTTCAAAAAATCATTATGGATCCGTAATAATCATCACTTACCAAGCCTCCAGTATGAATTTCAGTTGCATACATTTATGTCACCTTCATATATAAAATAATTCCGTGACTGGCTGACAGAAAACACACACCAGCCTAAACCGCTGAATATAGAAACATGAAATTTAGAACATAATTCTATATGTCCCATGATGGTAGTAAAGTGCACAAAGAAGGATTTTTTGAAAAATTCACCACCTATGGGGGTGAAACAGGGTGTGAACTTTTATTTATTTATTTTTTACACGTGATGTACATTTACACAAAAACATAAAATATTGTACAAAGGCGGTACTTATTGCTAATAGCAATATCTTCTTTCTTATCTTATCTTCTTCTATCTTCCTTCTTCTATGTTGAAAATGTCTTCCTACGGGTACAATAACGCACTGTTTTTATCCCGAATCCACGCGAATAAAACGCGAGCATTCTCTATAGTTCTTTATAAATGTAAAGGTTTTCTATTTATTTTAAATGAAAATGAAAATTTCTTTATGACATAAAATTGTTGCTATAAACACAAACAGTAAACACTAATTCCCGCCTTAAGTTTCCTTGTGAAGTGGAAACTATGCTCTATCAAATAAAGCCTGTATATTTACAAAGAAAAACTTATTTTACAAAGAGCGCGAGTTGCTTTGGTTGCCGTAACCGCAAAGTTTGTAATAGTATTGATTTCCAACGAAAATAATCTCTTATTTTATTACTAAGGTTGTTGATAAGCTCATGCGTTTTATTTTGGAAGAATTTTTATCCTTCCTGTTTTTCTGTTGAAAACTTGAAAACACACAACTCTGTGTAGTTTCTGGACGCCAATGCGTATGATCGTATACGTCGGCGCAAACCTCGAGACATTGATTTGGGAGTCCATGAAGAAAAATGCAGACGGAATATTCTTACAAGTATATTCGAAAAGTCGCAGAGAAAATGTGTCCAAAGAAAGGCGTCACTTCTATTTATATCACAGAGTCAATAAAGCCGTTCTATTTATGTTATTAACCACAATAATCAACATTTACTAAAACAAATTACTGAAATATTACTGTTGTGATTTAAGAAACAAATTCAATATAGAAAAACCTCACTAACTTACAGATAAAAAACTATATTTATTATCAGACAGTGTTTTGATTAGCAGCACGTCTAACCAACATATTGAAATTCACAAACAAGAAGAGTTTTCTGATTATTTAGTTTATAATCGATATAAAACTATAATCATACAGATAACAAGATAGTAAATAATAATAACACATAAATTGCTCGAATAAACACATTTTATAAAATGGCGCGGAAGGCGCAGAAGGAAGTTGTCACACAGCTTTGTCAAATATAGGTCTATGCTATTGATTAAATTCTAACTTATAAGAAAGTGACTATTGTTAATGATTATTAAAGATACATAATAATTATAGACTAATTTACTTACGAGTTGGTTAACCCAAATAATAATTAAATAAAATCATTAATATTTTGCGCCCACATATACATAGATGGTTTACCGAAATCAGATCGATATTTTATGCTATCAGTAGCCATCTTCAGAGAGGTATAACTCTGAGACGCTTACTGCTTCGCAACTAAGACTTACATATTTATTAAGATCTCCTACAAACCTCACTTTAAAGATCTGAGAACCCGAGATCATCTCGGTCACTTTCCATACCCAGAGAACGAGATCTATTGAAGTCATTCTCTCTTTTGGATGAAGTCGTTATGTTACGTAACAAAGGATTAAATCTCCGAAAAGGAAATTCTGTGAATGGTAAATTGTGGTTTTACATTGAGTTTATTTTTTTTTTCTGCCCATAAAAAGAAAATATATTAGGATTTGTTTTAAATCGAAATGCATCACTTTTGAATGCTCTAAATATTATTAGAGTGCATGAAAAACTATAAAAGATCAATTAGAGACAAATTACAAGAAAAGAATTTGAAAAAATTCTTCGGTATTGGAGTTGAACCAGCGACCTCTTGTTATCAAAAAAGCTACCGACTGGGCCACCGAGTTACTAAGCCTAGACTGTTAAATTTCTCCACCATACTTGTACACCAAATTTTTGTAACTATTTGACGTACCAGCTGGTATGGCACATACTGAACGCTCACAAGGGCGTTATGTGTTACGTTTTATAAAACTTGTATTTTAAAATTCTTGTCCTGTTTGTTTCTAATTGCATTTTATATTATTTTAATTACACATATTCTGTTTTCTGCACAATGCACTGATACCTTCGAGTATGTTATAGGTAGAGGAAATTCAAGATCCAACAATATTAATTTGATATTTCTCGACAATAGAACTTGCACAATAGTGTTCTATTTACTCGTCTACTACAATGAAAAGCAAAACAATTTAGTAGCATATATAGGTAGAGGCGCTGAGCGCAAAAGTAGTGTAACCCACTATAATATTTTTTAAGATTCTGTTTCATTTTTTTTATTGCACTGAGGCCGAAACGACAATTTATTTCATATTTGTCCTTCTTCCATCCGTCTGTCTGTATTTACTGTTTTAACCCGAGAACCACTGAACAGACTTGAATGTGGTTTTTTATTATCATTGTAGTGACCCTGGTCAACATTAGGCTATAAGAGGTGTTGATAAAATAACGCTTAGGCGTCATTATATAAGCCAAAGTAAGACAGAGATTGAATAATTAGTAAATAACTATTCAATACTTTACTGACCATAGCAATTTGTAAAGTAATATTAATGCTAATTAAAAGTATTGAATACCTTAGCAGGAAGATATTAGAGACCTAGAACTTCACATTATAAAAAATCCTGCACAATCAAACCAAAATCATGTTAGCACAATCCTTCTTCCAATTCTAGATTTTACTGACTTTTGCTTCTTTGATCTCAATGCAGACCTCGTTAACAAGATTGTGCTTCAGACCTTTTGCATATCTCTGAATGCACACAGCTAAAATCCCTCTTCATTAGAACAAATACTCATATCCTTTTCTCTTATTCACCGTTATTATTTTAATCATGCTTGTACACACGAGAACGTTTCAGTTTTATTTCTGAATTACCTTTCACCCCTGGCTCCGCCCGTGTTTATTCAATATCTGCCCCGTTGTCAGCCTGGGCGTTATTTTATCAACACTCTTTGTAGTTTATATGGTGAACAGGGTCACTAAATTGATAATAAAGAACACCGCATCCAAATCCGTTGAGTAGTTCTCAAGTTTAATTGGAACATACATTAGGGTGTCTAAAAATTCCATTTTTTCCGAATTTCAGACTGTAATAGTGGAAGTAATTGAAGCAAGTGACCCTGGAAAACATATAGGCTATAAGGGGTGTTGGTAAAATAACGCCCAAGCCGTAATCGGGGCAGAGATAAAATAAATGCTGACGTAGCCGCGGGCGAAAGGCTGGATTATTTATACGTCAACTCAATTGTATTGCTTCACATAGGCCTTTCCAAGATTTCACCATTCATGGCGGTCCTCCCGGACGAAATGCTTATACTAGTTGAACTATTCACAGAAAACGTGTAACTATGGCCTCTACCACTGCAAATAATAAAAATGATAAAAAAAACAAACCCACGGGGGGTCTCCATACAATAAAACTCGAAAAACAAAGATTTTTTTAGGTTTTATGTTTTAGCTCAATCTTAAAATTATGTAATTATTTCGTTAATTTATTTAATTTGTTTTTTAATTTATTTCCCGTATTACTTGTATATTAAGTTATATTGTTTTTGTTTTCTTACATTTGAATTAACGTGTAATAAGTTTATATAATTTACCTATTTTGCAGAATAAATGATCTGATTTTATTTATTAAAATATACAAATAAAAAATGTAATTAACAACCTTCAAAGAAATTGACAGAGACCCTTTTGTGTTACTTATTTCTAATGTAATACGAGTGATAATTGCCTGCGGAGGTCTCTTTGATAGTACCTACACAAGGAAGGGTAGTGACCGAACCCATATATTCGTACGTATACAACAAAACGAGAAATATCATCTGAAATCTGAAAGTACGGACAGCAGCTGATCTAGATCGCAGCAATCCAATTATTGCGAACTTATACATTGTTGTCTCTCCAGGGGTAAAAGAGGAATGAGGGAATGTGGTTTCTGTATGGAAGCTCGTAAACTAAGTTAAGAAAGCTTGTAAGCTTGTATGAACTTCGCTGAGTGTCCTGATATAATATCGATATCCATACTAAATATAATAAAGTACTAAAAGATTCGTGGTTAAGATTCATATTGATTATTGTAACGGCTGCTGACGAATTAAAAGTCAGATTTCGCCTGACTAGTTCCACTATATTCGTATAATTTCTTCGACCTTCTTTCTTCCTTCTTACATTGAATATTATTGGCCTTTATTTGAAATGGGTTATTTGTTTAGTAAAGAGACCAAAACAACCAATTCTGTCTGTTTTAACTCGAGAACCACTTAAAGGATTTGGATTCAGTTTTCTTTATCATCGTCGTATCTAGAGTTTATTTGGGCTATAAGGTAATAGTTTCAAAAGATACTTATTGTAAGACACTTCCACACAAGGAAACCCGCCAGCAAAAGCTAGTCGGGAGTAAAATTTAGCTTTAGCATTTCTTACCCGGCCAAATCGAACTCTCTTAATTTTCATTATTACTAAAACAACAGATCGCAGTCCTGATCTTGGTTAATTAATGTACTGAAAAAATCGATAATAGAAACGAATAAATACAAGTTGATTAAGTCTTGCTTATGGGGAATATTTTATAATACGTAATGAAAAGAATGCCACTATTACTATCCCACAAATGTATAACCAGGGAAAGAATAATTTATAACTTATAACTTATCTCGATTTTGCCTGACAGCTAAATGCGAGTTGCCTATCGAATAACTTTACTACATACCGCGTGAGTCGCGTTAAGCCAGGTTTCCAGCGCGTGTTTTGTCCTACACACTACACCAAAACGTCTACACAGAATATTGTTTCGCTTCATATTTTTGTTGATAAGCCGTGTCTCCTGCATGCTTATCAGCAAAAATGTGTAGCGAAACAATGTTTTGTGTACACGTTTTTGTTTAGTGTGTAGGACAAAACACGCGCTGGAAACCCGGCTTAAATCGATTCACGCGGTAGTTAGTAAAGTTATTCGATAGACAACTCGCACTTAGATCTCTGGTATTTTCAAATTGTGCGCAAGTTTGACTCGCACTTTGCCAAATTATTTCTTAAAACACGCCAAGTTCATACTCTTTTTATTACAAATCAACTTGTAGACTTGTTTAGATATTATTTTGTTCTAAGATCTTACAAATGCAATAATTTGAGCCACAATATTTCATAAGCAAATTCCTTAAATGTTTTCACATATATGTAAGTTATTCCTCAGAGGCTTCACTACAAATAAAGCCTAGTCCATGCTCGTAGCTCGGGAATTTCAAGTGGAATTTCTACATCAAGGTTACTTTACGTATTCACAATAAAGATGTTCTATCAAAGCAAAGACAGTGTAATGAAACTGGTGGTATTTATTGAAACACTTTCCGCTGATTATAGATACATCCATCCATCCATCCATCCATCAGCCTGTTTCGTCCACTGCTGGACATAGGCCTTTCCAGGATTTCACCACTCTTGGCGGTCCCCCTGGAAGATATGCCCATACTCACACACGCTGGGCAGGCGGGTTGGTGAGCGCGGTGCCGAAACCCTTGCACCAGTGACGCCGCTGCCCGTCACTAGTCTGTTTTAAGGCCTGGCAATTAGGGATGGATATACCGCCATCCATCGGTCCCAGGCAATGGTGGGCCGCCTGGTTTTGCCTGAGAGCTGTTCTCTTACTCTCCCCCGAATAACTTCGGGAGGATTTGCGAGTAAGGTGGTGGTACTTCCACAGTCGAGCCCAGCATCAACTCTACCTCTACCATAGATACATAAATACAGTAAAAATAAATATAATGAAAATACAATGTCACCTATTCTCGTGCAGCAAACCTTAAATTTAGAGTTAGAAAACCCAAAATAATACAAGCTCATTTAACTTTTATCCATCTGCGTTAAAGCCTATTTTGCAATGAAAAGTTTTAGATTATGGCAGCTCTAAATCTAATATTTTCTACACGAGAATAGGTGTCATTGAATCCCAAAAAAGGTCAAAGTATAACTTCTTCTTTTCCTCGCCAATGTTTACGATTCGAATTCGAAAACCGTTTCGAAGAATAGCTTTCTCATCTGTTTTTAGTAGTCAGATTTTTAAATATGCTTGCATATTATCATTAAGTAAATAAAAAAGCAATTATTTGACTTTCAGTGACGTCATCACTACATATTTCCATATTTTAGGCACGTTGACGTCGATGCGGGATCCGACAATTCAATTTAATATGACGACGTCATTACCTATAACTACGCTCAAAATTTGATTAAAAAGAACGAAACAATTTATTCCAAAAAGCATACAAAAATCGCATGTTCAAATTAAAAAAACCTATTAAATTCATCTGATAAAACTGGCCAAGTGCGTGTAAGGCCACGCGTTGTCCAGTACATTTTATAAGTTGGTCTACTAATACAGATCGCGCCAATATTCTAGGCAGCTTGGAAGTTGCCCTCCCGAAGAACGGTCCATACATTTTGTCGTATTTAGAGGGGACTAAAAGTTTGCCTGAAAACCTGTAAAGCCTAATTATCTGTGATAGTTTTCCTTTTAACTTAATTATATATACTACTTCTGAAATTTTTTCACATATTCATAAACAACCGTTTAGCCGGCAGGGGGAGGGACACTTGATTCTAACATTTTAAAGCTAAATATTTCACCAACGGATCCCTAAATCTAAAAATGGTAATCGTACACCCACAATGTTTGTGAACGACCTATCCAACGATATCCCACACTATGAAGTAGACGAGAAAAAAATTCATCCCCAATTTACGTACTTATATGGGACCATTAAATATTTTTTTTGAGATCTTATTTTACCCCTTTATTGTCGTGATTAATATGTATAACCATGCCAAATTACAGCTTTCTAGTACTAATAGTCTCTGAGCTAAGCCACGGATAGACGGACCTTGGACCTTGGTCCTTGTCGGACTACGGAACCCTACCTAAAAAGGGATTTTCTTTGTCAAACTTCTTATTTTTCAGCACCACTTTTTCATCTGTTCCTCTGACCTAAATAGTTTGCCTTTGTTATTTGAACTTTATCTCTTTCAGTCTAAGTGCAATTTGTCTAAATGGTAACAACAGAAAGGCTTGCTAGCCCCTTTGAGAAAAGTCGATTAAGTGCTCGTACTCATTACAGTAGTTAGATGAGCCTGTCTAAGTGGCTCATGTTTAAGGAGCATTCACTCAGGATACTTGAGCTTCATTCTGGTCATTAGCTTAAAAAACCGGCCAAGTGTGAGTCGGACTTGCGCACGAAGGGTTCCGCACCATCCCATCCCACTAATCCCACTAATATTATAAATGCGAAAGTTTGGATGTATGGATGGATGGATGGATGTATGTTTGTTACTCTTTCACGCCGTAACTACTGAACAGATTGGGCTAAAAACATACAACATGGGAAACAGAGGCACATAACACACACATTTCATCAGCTGTGCTGAGTGTACGTAACAGTCCGAAAAATATTGACAGATTTTATAGGAGTACACAAAAACTAATTTAACGCGGGTGAAGCCGCGGGCAAAAGCTAGTTATCTATAAAAACGGCAAAAAAATCATGTCTGTTGTATGGGAGTGCGCAAGTCCAACTCGTACTTGGCCGGTTTTAGTATTTGTTGTTATAGCGGCAACAGAAACACATCATCTGTGAAAAATGTCTTACTATCACAGTTCATGAGATACAGCCTGGTGACAGACGGACAGACAGACGGACAGACAGACAGACGGACAGTGGAGTCTTAGTAATAGGGTCCCATTGCTTGGTTACCCTTTGGGTACGGAACCCTAAGAAGAATAATATACGGTTGTTGATTTGGTTCACAACTTGCGTCATATAAATATTAATGTGCATGTTGCGTATTCCAAAAAAACGGCACACAAACAACAAACGGGATTCATTGAGAGAAAAATTCAAGGAAATCAATATACCTACTTATTAATCGTTTTTTATGAATTTGTTTAAGTTATAAGATATGTCAGAAAAAATATCGATAATTTCCCAAGGCACCACTCTATAGATACACGAACTAAACATATAAGTTAGCTTTCTCAAAAGCCAGACTTGCAAAAGGACCCTTTTTTCTTGGAATCCATAGCCCTATATTTATACGGAAACCTAAAAATGATAAAACAATGAATTCAGGAATTTAAAACGATGAAATAACAGTGAACCATAGAGGCTTTATGCAGTGAACTAAGGTAGGAATAGCTATAGACAAAATATCCCGTAGATTTAATTTCAATTATTTGATTTTCCATAAATAGCTTTATCGTACGGAAATAGAATAAAAGCTCGTAGATTATTGTATCTTCCGTGGTAAAGCTATTACTAGAGACAGTTATTCGAATATCGCGACAACCTTAAAAAGATTATTAGGTAAGTATTCGATAATTTGGGAAAATTAAAAAAAGATATTTATGTTTGCAAATACGTCATACTTTCTATTACCATAAATTTAATTAAAGTTTATACATGTATATCTTGGGACTAAGTTTACTTACTTACTTATCTACGAGGTAACTTTTACAAGTATATTTTCATCTTAATCCAAGATAAAAGACATTTTGGTAAAATTTTACACAAAATGCTATTTCTGAGTAGCATCCCGGTAATTTCCATTCGAGGTTTATCTCGTTAAGCTCAAGTGGTCATTACGAATAAACTGATTTCTCATATAATAGCTGGCTTCCATGGAAATCTTTCGAATGCTAAGCATTTTTTCATTTTAGGTTTTTGAATGTTCATAATCGGCTGGCGCTAATACGTTTGTAATTCAAACACAAGTCCAATATTTAGTATTTACATTTTTTTAAATAATATTAGCTTTCAGCCCTTAGTATTATGGCTACCCTTTGTTAGAGAAAAATGGAAGAAATGCTGGAAAAATTAAGAGCCATTTTACAAAAAACGCTTTTTGTGGATCATAATTTTCTTAGAATTTGGAGTGATGATAATAATGATTTTTGGTCTGAAAAAAAATCGCTAAATTGGATTGGTTAAAAATCTTATACTATTCTAATATATTTGATTGTAATTATGGTTTATTCATTACAAAAAATCGTGCTAAACTGGCGAGATTAATCAGGAAAATTTACGGAATTATTTTTTTCTGAACAGTTAATATGAAGGATAAATAAATACATATTCTGGTACTCTTTGTGTCAAAAATAGTTGTTTACAAATAAATGATAAGACAACACAACTTTGCTAGAAAAGCCTAATTGACATTAAAATATTGTTGCGTAATGCTGCAAACCACATACGAGTATTAAAGGGGGGGCTATCCCATTTTTAACTTTTAATTTTTAACCATTAAATAGCGATGATTAAATTTTGTAAGAAATGTAATGTCATATTTCACTCTTTATCTTAGTTTAATTTGACAGAAATGTATTGACTGACAGCTCGTACACCTGATTTTGCGATAAAATCGAGATTTAAGATTTTGGTGCAAGCCGCCCTTCGATCCTAATATTTCGGCCGTCCGATACACGATTATTTACATTTAGCTCGATCCAATTAAATCGTAAAGATAGGTCTTAACTATGATCTAAATATCATTTTATTTCAGCTATGTTTCAGTTTTTGGACATTAAAAAACTAAAAAAAACGTCGTACGCGCAATCAGCCGTACATTTTGCGACGTTGCGGCCTACTTATATCCAGCGCGTGCGTCATGTATTACTTTAACGTTTTACCTTTTCTTTATTTTTTAACTGAGTACCTACTTAGCTACCTTAGAGATCACTGCCTTTCTCTACAATAAACCACCTTCAAACTACAGTCTGTTTCTACTTATAATTCCACTCCACTATATCTACCTACAACAACCAGAGTACGGCCAGACCTGATCACTATGACCACACAAACGTCGTCGTGAAAAATGTGATATAAAACGGCTCTCACACTAAAAACCCATCCCTCTAATTCCAAAACAATAAATGAAAACACCTCGAAACCGCGAGTTTCCGCTGAGCAGGATAAACATGTGTAAAATGAAAGCGTTGGAGCAGGACAGATTGCTCTGTATATGTTAAAAAATAAGAAAAATAACTATAAGTTTTGAGTTGGGGTACGAGCACAGATATATAATTAGTGGGTACGAGAACCGTCATCCACATTAAGTACCTTTATGTTTACGTCTACAATTATTAGCTCTACAAAATGGCGGCTACGGAAACGAAAAATGAGGTAGGAGAAAAATCAACACATCGACAATATGTATTTTTTTCTTTGATAGAAAACAATACATCTTCACGACATGCATTCTCAGGGTGATCATCAGAAGTGTTTCCAAGTTATGGACCGTGAAGTGCAAGTCACTGTCCGCACTTGTACACACCCACAGTTCACCGATGATTATAACGTCCCAATTACGACACAAATAACGACATACGGGATCGTTGCGGCCTGAAAGAAGATCTAGTGACTAAATAGAAAGAGGAATGCTTTGGTGGTTTGGGCATATAGAGACAATGAATGAAAGTAGAGTGACGAAAGAAATTTATGCTGTGCAAGTGGAACTTGAAAGGTAAAGCTCGACCAAGCCGCCCTAGAAGAACGTATATAAATAAAAATTATTAAAATTAAAACGCCTTTTATTTCCCGCATAAGAATTAGCATTGAAGAATTACATTTTGAAAAAATATAAATTAATAATAATAAAATAACTAATAGTTAAAACATGCAATCACATTATAAAAAAAAAATACTAGTATCTATTTATTTATTTATTTTATTTATTTTCTTTATTAGGAAAACCAGTAGTTAGTAAGCTAATTATATTTTAGTTATGTACATAATGTAAATGAAATTAATCAAATTATACAATGTTTCGATTATAATAATACTTATTCAATGTTTTTAAAAGCACTAGAATAAAGATGTAATTAATTATAGAATTTCAAATATTTATAATATTTTAATGATATATTTTATTTTTTCATGTCCTTAAGAGTTTCCTTTCATGCGTTTAATCAAGCGAAAACCCCTCTTAGAGAGTGAAGGCCTCTTCAATTTTTTTCCATTTGTATGCTTTTTGGATCTAGTTGTCTCCTGCTATTTTAATAATTTTATCGGCCCATCGAGTATGTGGTGTCCTTGGTCTTTGATTGCCTAGTGGTCCTGGTCATATAGTCGCTGTCAGTGTCCATCTATCGTCTTCTAGCCTTGCGGCATGACCTGCCCCCATTTCCATTTTAGTGAGAGTGCCTAGTTAGGAGCATCTATGAATTTTGTTCTGTTTCTAATCTTGGTGTGTTTTCCTTCTTTTCAGCTCCTCTCCATAGCTCGATGACATTTTTGAATTTTGTCTTTGATAATTTGTGTGTACGTCCATGTTTGGCAGCTGTACGTTAGACACGGTGGGACACACAAATCCATGGCTGAAAGATATTTGTTTACGAAGGTAGATATATTTCTCTACATATTCCAGAGGTTTTTAGTCTATTTTTAAGCACATGGTTGCTATTTGTCATTATTTTTGTTTTCAACAAGTTTATTTCTAGTCCTAAGGTTTTACTGGCATTATTTAAGAAGAGCATTTAAGTATGCCGACCAATTAGGTGACATACTTATAAGGGCAAAGTAAAAAGTACCCGGAATAGAAGAGCTTGTATGACTAGATCGATGGATGTAGAAGAATAAAATAGGTGAGTAGTCTCTACCTACCCCCTTAGAAAACAAGCTTGAATATGTAAATATGGACCTACATATTAACGTGCCTCCCAAGCACGCAGGCCAAACAAAGTTGTGCCGCAACGGGGAATTGAAATTATTGATTGCTCTGATGTAAGCAATGTCATAATGTTATGTGAACATTGTTGCAATGTTATAATGTTAAGTAAGCAATGTTATAATGTTTTGTAAGCGATGTTGATGTAAGCAATGTTAGGTTAAATTATAAAATTATTCCGACCACGAATACTAAATACCGATTATTTTGTTAAACTTTGTAGAAGAAGTCCAATATTTTTTTTAATTTATTCGGGCTTCTTTTAGATCTCTTCTAAGTAATAACACCCCTCACAGATTCAAAGATTCAAAATGTTTATTTGTAAAATAGATACATAAAGTATACGTTTTACATGTCAAATCTAATCTGTATAAAAATAATATAAAAAAAACTATATTTAAGTTGGGCTACTAAAGTTATACACATGCATAAAATAAAGACTTATTGAAATAAGAATATTTTTATACATAATGCAATTAATAAATAAGTTGATAATTAAAGTGAATAGGCCATAAATAAATATAATGCCTAACCAAATATATACTAACACTAGCTTTTGCCCGCGGCTCCGCCCGCGTCGAAGAGGTTTTGGTGGAAATAAGGATAACACACGAATATGATTTTTTAAACGACAATATGCAACGGTCACCATGTTTTACCAAAGTGCTAATAAAGACAAATCGAATAAGCCCAAACTCAAAGGGTCTGCTGTTATCCGTTGAGGAGATCCCATAACCACCTTCCAGTCCCATCAGCAGGCCCTGTTCACAATGTTTTACCAAAGTGCTAATAATTACCAACTAAATAAGCCTAAACTCGAAGGGTCTGCTATTGTCCATTGAGGAGATCCCGTACCCACTTCCAGTCCCATCATCAGACCCTGGTCACCATGTTTTACCAAAGTGTCAATAAATACCAATCAAATGAGCCCAAACTCGAAGGGTCTGCTGTTGTCCGTTGAGGAGATCCCGTGCCTAACTCCCAGTCCCATCATCAGACCCTGGTCATCATGTTTTACCAAAGTGCTAATAAATACCAATCAAATAAGCCCAAACTCGAAGGGTCTGCTGTTGTCCGTTGAGGAGATCCCGTACCTACCTTCCAGTCCCATCATCAGACCCTGGTCACCATGTTTTACCAAAGTGCTAATAAAGACCAATAAAATAAGCCCAAACTCGAAGGGTCTGCTGTTATCCGTTGAGGAGATCCCGTACCCACCTCCCAGTCCCGTCATTAGATCCTGGTCACCATGTTCTACAAAAATAGAAGTCTTTGATTGTATCATCAATACCGATCAAATAAATTTAACTTGAGAGGTCTCCTAAAAAAAACATAAAATTTACCAGTGGATGATTGAAACCCCGACGATTAGACTACATACGACTACGCAAGGCGTATGTACTTACCACATGATTAACTAGAAACCTAATTGAGTGTTTAAAGATTTTTTATAGTCAGTTCAGTAGTTCTAGATATTACTCATTATATACAAACAAACAAACAAATCTTTCTTCTTTATATAATAGTGTAGACAAACTTTAACGTGAGTTGATTTGAACCAGACTGCGTCAAATCCGATATTTTGAAACATGCAGCGCCATCTAGTGTATTAAAATAAAAACAATTCCAACGCCAGCTTACTAAGCCGTTATCCACGATAGCTTTACAGAGATGGCGTTTTCTAAGCACTTGAAAATAAAAATATTTTAGTTATTGGTCTAGTCAAGAAATATAATTTCAACTTTAATATGTTTTTTACAAAAGGAAATATTTTTTCTGAAAATAAAATAAAAGAATAAAAAATAAAAAGTGAAAACAAATTTTACCAGTCGGAGTTTGAACCCGCGACGATCGACTACGCTGCTGCGGGGAACCTTCCATATGTCTCACTAAAATGTATATACCTACATAATGCAATGAATAAATAAGTTAATAGATATAATGCCTAAGTCCGTCCATTCGATTAATCTTGCTAAGAAGAAGGGCAAGAAACATAGCAAGATCATGGCTTTTTTTATCAGTTTTTTTTTCTCAATGTGGCTTAATACTATCACAGACTTTTTAACTTACATAAAATTATACAAAACAATGTATTAAACTTTAATAACTTGAGGATAAAAAATATAAAACAGAAGGAAATTGTGTCATGAGGGAAAAAAAATACATCTTAGTCTACTTGTCTAATGAGGTAGTAAGTTAAAATACTATGCAAAACATCATCTACCTGTCTCATATAGTTTATCTTTTTTTATAGTCAGATTATCAACTAATAAATGCTAAGTTATAAAATGTTCATGTCAATATGTAAAAAGAAATGTCAAAATAATAATAAAAAACAATATAAAAATATTAGTCTACATAAGAACAAACGATTTGATAAACACTTTAAAATTTCATCTGCCTACCTATTACAGATGAAGCTGTAGACCTGTGACAAACGGTCAGACAGATATACAGCGGAGACTTAGTAATAGGTTCCCGTTTGGCACGTAACCTTTACCAAATATATCTGCTCAACAGTTTTTGGGATACAAAGTAACAACGAATAGAACAATCAAGAAAACTAATAACACAATCTTCCTTTGTGGATCATAAACAGGGATTCCTATTTGTTTTCTTAAATTGTTTATAAAACCGGTACATAAATAGATTATTGAAAAACGAATGTGAGTTTAATAAACGAGCCGTAGGCGAGTTTTTAATAGTTTGACACGAGTGTTTTGAATATTATATATAATGTCAAGCGATTACGATATGATGATCGTAGATAAAGTACAACTGAACATAACTAGCTATTTTGATACTCGTGCTACCACAGATATAGATCCAAATAGATGCCGCGAGTGTATGTACTTCGCGTGCCCAATTGCGCGCCAAAAGGGAGAGCCTCTTCCTTCACAGATATTGACTCCTCCAACTTTGACTCTTATGTATTATGTCTTAAGTCTTACAATCCCTTCTAAGATTCAAACCGCTGTCAACCAATTTCATTGTAAGATGTGACACGCTTGATTTTAATAGAGTTTGATGCACTTGCGTCATCTATTTAGATCTTTAACTGTGCGTGCTACCTAGCAGCAAGCGCTCGCATCCCAATGGCAATGGTTCTATTATAATCACAGTTGCACAAAATACTACTCACTCCATTATTGGTTAAAAATACTTTTTGCGAAAAATAAAAATGATTCGTTTCGTTAAATGTATTTTTGCTGTTAAAACAGGAAGTAAAACTGAAATGGGTTTTCATGTTTCAGTTTTCATTTCATTGATATTGCAAAATTACGAGTTTATGCGTATCTTTTTTATTAAATTCTCGTAACAGCCATATTTTATTAATGCCGGTAAATTCAAAAGAGGAAACTCAAAAATCAGTTGTCTTTTTCTGTTTAGGACAGATATTTATTTTCTTCTTTTATATTATGTTCTACCGGCCTTAAAGTTGATCTAATAAGAAGCGGCAAATAATTTTTTTCCCGACTTTTGTCTTTTATTTGTTGCGTAATCGCATAGACATCTTAATATATTATTCTAATACACTAGACCGGCTTTCGGCTTGAAACGCCTTCAAAAATTCCGTACCCATTAATTTACCCAATATTACCAAAGACAATACAGATGTCAAAAAATATAAAATTAAAAAGTAGAAGATCGACAAGATGACGTTAGTTTGTTTACATGTTCCGCATAGGGATGTTCCAATACCCACAAGGTATCGATACCTACTCATATAAGTAGTACTCAAATAATTTTTTGATACTACTCATATATATGAGTAAATACCTCTAAAGTATCGATGCTTACACTCATATCAACCCTTTTTAGATTTTTTTATGTGACTGATATAAATATAGGAAAAACAGTTTTAGGAGTGGTTGTTAAAATGTAAGTAGATCTATTATTAATTGCGAAACTAGTTAAGTCCTTGTCCCGCCCTAAACTCTCAATCACCTGATGTGATGAGGCATATATATTTGAAGATATAGATATAAAAAAGTAAATAAAAACAATTCAAAAAAATATCTTCATGTTTGTGATAATAAACCCTCAACGGCCAGTTAAATAAACAGACCACAGAAAAGATGAAATTGTATGGAAAAAAATAATTCCAAAACACCACAAATTCCAAGGTGTGCCATTTTGTTCCCTATCTACCCTTTTGTGACGTCATTGTGACGAGATAACGGGGTCTAGTTAATATACTAAATAAAGAACTCTTGTTTCTGAATTCCTGGCCATATTTTCAAACCAAACCAACAACAAGCCAATAATGACAAAAAATATAATTATGACAACAATTAACAGTGTTGCTGACAATAATAAATAAGTTTAAAGGTATATTTTAGTTTTTTTGAATTATATTTTATCGATAGTTATCGATACCTCGGGTTGAAATGGGACATCACTTAAACTCGAGTCGTAGTGTCATCAGCATCTTAAATTCATAAACTATAATTACCAAAAAGGCGACATCCGTCGTACGTGGCTAAATACTGAGTTACCGAAAACTTCTGTGCTAATAAATAAAACTACCAACTATCGAAAACTACCGAATGAAATACGGAAAATTCCGAAAATTTAATACATCAAAAAGCTGACATAATACTATTTCACCAGCTGAAAATATATTTCAGCGAAAACTATTGTCACCTTTTTTTGTCGTAGATCTCCGAATAAAAATTCAATATTGCCTGACCATATCATGAATTCTGTTAAAACTTAAGGTGTCGGTCACCTCGATTCGCTCTGCTTCGCTCAGCTCCCAATATTTATTAACATATCAACCTAACACGCTCCTCCTCGCTACGCTCGTCGTCGCACCTATTTTTTGACTCAGCAGAACATTTTTTTTCGGTAACTTAGTATTTCTTTCGGAAGTTCAGTAATTTATTCGAAGGTTCATTATTTAAACCGGGTGGAATTTTAGTTTGCGATTTTTATTTATTTTGTCGGTAGATGTTACACAGTTAAATTAGTATATTTTTCGGTAACTAATATTACCGCTGCTTAGATAGTATTACAGTGTGCAGCAGTTCGCTGGGATTTAATTTGTTTTTCGGAGGCTTTATTATTATCACAAGTTTTTGTCTTCTTTTTTCGATCATTATTGATCTAAACACACAAATTCTTGTACTTTTATTCCACATATATTTATTTTTATTCTAACTTAGGCTACCGGTTTCGTATTACACATCATCGGGCCAACAAATTATTAATTATTTAACACGACAGAAAGAAAACAAAACATTTTTAACAAGCAAATATAAATCTCTGTTTATTTTATATTTGCTTGTTAAAAATGTTTTCTTTTGTTTTCTTCTGTAATACGAAACCGGTAGCCTCAGTTAGAATAAAAATAAATATATGTGGAATAAAAGTACAAGAATTTGTGTATAATTTATTTAAGATGATATTCCACCAAGAACCATCAATCGAATCCATCCAATATTTGATCTAAACACGCCCTTTATCTCAAGTCTTCGTTTAAACTCTTAGATAGCACTCACAGTAAGCACCTCAGGTCCGGTTACAATCTTCTACTGTCTATTCCTTCTCACCATTCTAGGTTTATGTCCGATTCCTTCGCCGTTGCGTCTGTCTGTCTATGGAACGATCTCCTATTTGAATTAAGAAATGCTCTTTCTCTTAACTCGTTTAAACAATTGCAATACAGACATTTTCTATGCAAAAGTAAATGATTTTCGATACTTGGGTAGAAGTTTATACCTTATAAAGGTATATTATTGTAGAATAATAATAAAGTATTAAGAAAGTCGAAAACCAATTAAACGGATTTAGATGCAGTTTTCGTTATTATCATCGAGCGATCATAGCCAGCATATAGACCATAAGAAGCGTTAATAAAATAACCAGATTAACTGTCGATAACAGCTATTATCTTGCGCGCAAATACATTGATTGAAATACATTTCTAAGCAAGCGAAACCGCGGCCATAAGCTAGTATTGAATAAAATGTTCAGTTCCTACTCATCAAGAGCTTTCCATTTGAAGCAAGGTTTGTGTCTGTCTGTAACTTAATTAAACACTGAAAAAAACATGTAAATTTAACAAGATCTTGTTAACCGTAAACAACATCTTAACTCCATGAGCGCAACAAGATGTCAGTTTCCTGCACTAACTAAACTTGTTTACTTGATCTTAAAAACATTATAAACAACCATTGACTTCTCATAAACAACTAGACACACAGTCTCTAAGTAAAGCTCGTCAGAAAGTGTCCGAGCATGCGATGTGCATAGTAGCAAACATGCTTCAACCAAATTAAGAGGTTATGTCGTTAACATCAGATCCAATGTCAGTTGTACGCAATCGTCATTCAAATTTGTCACGCCTTAACGGTGACAAAATGCATCGCGGACACTTTTCGATCGAGATTGTGAGTCTTGTTGTTTATGAGACGCCAATGGAAACAACCAATAAGTTAGTTAATATAGCCAAAATTGAGAAACAAGCCTCTTGATAGGAACCTATTGGTTTCTGTGCAGTATGCGTACATAGTTAACCATGAATAACAAACAAAACCTCTGGTCCTATTCTAGATCGAATAGTCTAGTCACCCATAGTCATGGTTAATAATAACAATAAATATTCATTGGTTTGGCTTTCAATATTCATTAATTTGGTAGATCTGTATCAAATCCAGTACTTTCGCATACTCGTACATCTCAATCACACCATTTGTATTCAGGGATTGGTCGAAACCGTTTGAAACCCTGTTGTATGCATATTTAACCTATTTGGACATTCGCATCATAACACGGAAACTACTAGGCCGATAAAACCGAGATTCGGCACGTAGAGCGCATCACACTTGGACCCTGAATTTTAAGTAGGTATGCAAATATTGTAAACATAAATCACGAAAAAGTCATTATGCATGCTCCAATTGGAATCGATCCTCGATCGAGTTCTCGGAGTTCAAATGTTTGTTTGTACACTAATGCGTTGACTTTTATCTTTGGACTACTTTAACTTGTTAAAGTTACATCGTTAAATAAATAGTAAATTCACCTTTGAAGCAATACTTTGAAGTTACTTTTGTGTATTTAAAATGCCTAATATTATTGTAAATATACTGGGTATTAATATGATGTTGTAGGAGCCGGAAACTGACGATAGTACTCGTCCATACGAACAATTTTATTATGGAGCCAACTCTGAAATCGCGAAAAAAATATCATCTGTTTCATACATTTCGGTCGGGTAGGTATTTAACTTTTCTATAGAACAGCTGATTTTTTTTCGCGATTTCAGTGTTGGCTCCATAGAAAAGTTGTTCGTAGGGACGAGTACTATCGCCAGTTTCCGGCTCCTACAACATCATATCAACATCCAGTGTATAAGGTGACTTTGGTTTATATTGCCAAATTGGTACAGGAGACTCGGTAAGTAGTCAGGACTAAGGTTCAATGAACCATTTTGCAAAATACGAAATATGTTTCTGTGCCTCTGTACTTGTTTCAGAGCAACCTCGACACAATTATGTAGTATAGGATAAGTCTAACTTTTTTGCATTTTTTTAACGTTATTTGTTTTTGCTCTTTCTTTAAAGACGGTAACACAATCATACAAGTTTCAAATTTGCACGCATTATTCTACATACTCTTAAGTAAAATAACAAATAATACCATTTTAGCGCTTCGTTTTTTGTCGCCTTAATGTTTGTCATGGATGAAAAAGTCAAGTCTATAGATGATGTTTGTATAGCATCTATATTTTTGATTGGTATGTTTTTAGGATTCCGTACCCGTATTTTGTGATGGTACAGAACCCTTTGTGTTCGATTCCGACTTGCACTTGGCCAAATTATTTTGATTCAATAGCATTTATTATATGAGATTTAGTCATTCCACTATAATGTAAATATGAGTCGAACGACTGATATTGCGAGTGAAAAATAATGCTAGAACAGCCGTCTAGTTCCAAATCGTGATTTCACTATAAAGTACCGGGTGTAAATAGACTGCTACCATTAAATGAAACCACATATTCTACTGACCCTACTGAACCAATTTTCCCAAGAGTCATATCCGCGGACACCCTTGAAAAAATTGAGTTCCAAACAAAAATGCGCGAACCCTAACGCACCGACATACGGGTGAGTTTAGAGAGAGCGTCGTTCGTGAAACCTAGGTAGAATATGTGGTTTCATTTAATGGTAGCAGTCTATTAACACCCGTTAAACAATGAAACCCGTATAATGAAAGCACTTGAACAGTGATTGATCTGGCCCAAATTGCTCGTGTGTCAAGTATGATCAAATATGTGAGTACTATACTGAAACACAAAGCGGATACATACTCAACTCATATGTTTGCCCATTTGAGACCCTGCAAGCGTGCATCGAAATGCGATTAGATGAGTCTTGCCTGATCACAACTGCGATTACAGTGCAGTGGTAATTACTAAAGCATGTTCCAAGAGCAGGCGGAAAAACATCAGTCAGTCAAACTTACTGGTAGTACATGGTGCCTGTACTACGAAACGCAGTAAGAAGCGTAAGGGATAAAGAAGTGTATGGAGAGCGATACGTATCGTTTTCTTTTGACGCTAATATAATACTTCGGGTCAGTGACCAAATTTCCCGCTGCTCTAGGATTAGACTTTAACAAATTATGCAAGGTAATTTTTTAGTTGAACAATGAGTTGTTTATTGCAAAAAGTAAATCCAAAACAATATCCATTGAACTCATAGTAATATAAATATAATAGATATAACGTTTGCATACATTTTATCCAACCACATGTCCATCCATCCATCCATCAGCCTGTTTCGTCCACTGCTGGACATAGGCCTTTCCAGGATTTCGCCACTCTTGGCGGTCCTCATGGAAGAAATGCCCATACTCACACACGCTGGGCAGGCGGGTTGGTGAGCGCGGTGCCGAAACCCTTCCACAAGTGACGCCGCTGCCCGTCACCAGTCTAATTTATATAAGGCCCGGCAATTGGGGATGGATATACCGCCATCCATCAGTCCCAGGCAGTGGTGGGCCGCCTGATTTTTTTGCCTGAGAGCTGTCCTCTTACTCTCCCCCGAATAACTTCGGGAGGATTTCCGAGTAAGATGGTGGTGCCTCCACAGTCGAGCCCGGCATTAGCTCTACCACCTAAACCTTAGGTAACCACATGTATTAACATAATATAGATCAATTAATTTAAAATTTTAATATCTAATCAGTAAGTATTCTAAAACATTAGACAGAAAAACAGACCAAGGGAAATTTTACTTTAGTAGTAAGTAAAAACCGGCCAAGTGCGACTCGGACTCGCGCACAAAGGGTTCCGTACCATTATCTATAAAAACGGGAAAAAAATCATGTCTGTTGGATGGGAGTGTGCAGGTCCGACTCGCACTTGACCGGTTTTAGTATTTGTTGTTATAGCGGCAACAGAAATACATCACTGTGAAAATTTGAACTGTCTAACTACCACGGTTCATGCATTATCTATAAAAACGACAAAAAAATCATGTCCGTTGTATAGGAGTGCGCAGGTCCGAGTCGGACTTGGCTGGTTTTAGTATTGTTATAGCGGCAACAGAAATACATCATCTGTGAAAATTTAAACTGTCTAAGTATCACGGTTCACGAGATACAGCCTGGTGACAGACGGACAGACAGACAGACAGACGGACGGACGGACAGACGGACAGCGGAGCCTTAGTAATAGGGTCCCGTTGGTCACCCTTTGGTTACGGAACCCTAAAAATTAAGTTCTCTAAATAAAATATGAAAAAATATTGTGCAATAAATTGTTTTTTAAAGTTAAAGTCATCAAGCATTGAAGTTCGGAATATGCCCGCTCAAAGCTCTGAAACAAAAAAAGACATCGTACGAACTGTATAGGTAATTAAACTAGGTTCAGCATTAATAAATCGAATGAGAATTCTAAATTAGGCACTGAAAGTTTAGGCATCAAAGGCCCAATGAAACTAATTTTTGTTGCTGAAAGCTTGACTGCAAAAAATAAACGGCTGCATTTCCTTGCACGGGATTTCATGAGGACTTCTGAGTATAGGTATTGCTGGACTTCATACGGCAAGATTTACCTTAGGAAAGCTGACGGTGCGCCACTACTCCGTATTGAATCCGAGTCCGATCTAAATAAGCTCAAGTCGATAAATGTCGAAACTGAAAATTGACTCAGTGATCTATTGATTGAACCTTTTCGTGATATTCATAAATTTTGCATGATGCCCTTTGAGTTCATATTATTTTATTGTTTGCATGTTATGTTTATTGTTGCCTTGTGTGTTTCAAATACTTACTTCATAATCGAATTTCAAAAACTCTCCGATGTCAATCCGCTAAAAAGTGTGTATGTTATAAAAAATATATAACCGCTTCTAATATTAAGCTTTTATGTGGTTTATATAGTTCTATACTTTCGTACATTTCATTTAATTATCACTCTTACACAATTATTGTACTCCGTGAACCTATTTATATATATGTACATTTTGACACAAATCAATTGGTATTTTGTTATTGCGATTGTCACTTTCACAATAAAACCATTTCAAATTATAACACTTATAGTCCTCAAGCTACACCACTTATTCATATTACACGAAATGAATAATTCAATTAACATTATAGCTGATGATATTGATTCCATATCAATATCAAATTGTTATCTCTCTTCTCCTGAAAACTGCAAAACCTACATTGAAACTCTTAAAAGTAAAATCTCTATTCTTAATCTAAATATTCGCAGTATTAATTGCAGCTTTAGTCAATTACTAATACTCTTAGAATGTCTTGATACAGATTGTGAAATAATTATACTCTCCGAATGTTGGTTAAGTGTCGCTGAATATATTCCAGTTCTAGATGGCTATACCTCACATCGATCAAGCTTTTCAAATCAAAATGACGGTGTTGTTATCTATGTAAAATCAGATCTTGAATGCTCTGTAATGCAACCCACAACACTATATAATAAGAACTTACCCACTTCAACAATGATCAGCTAAGACTTTCGATGAAAGTGTGCGCTGTTTGTTCCAGTGAATGTGAAGTACGTGCCAAATGATCACACAGACATAGACAGACGGTAGAACCAGGCTTTACTCAGATATAGGCAGCTTTTGAATGTACCTAAACAAATGTACTATAGATGCTATCCTATGCTATCACCCTCATCTGTCTATGACAGTTCTCATTAAAATGCTTTAAAAATTGATCTTGAACTGTTAGCTATAAATACTGACTTTTGAATGCAATGACAAGATGAGCATTTTTAAATCATTGAAAACGAGTGTAAGAAAAGGTTAATCTTCTTAGTTACATTTAGTTTCATGTCTTGTTTAACCTATTAAACTTAATATGTATTAACATCAAAGAAAGATTGATACTTATTTTCTCCCACCAATACAATAATTCGATTCGATTAGTCTTATTAAGAAAACGGGCAAGAAACTTAGCAACATGATGTCTTTTTCTACAATTTTTAATAAATTTTGTTACAAAGCTTTATGTTTAGGGATAAAAACACAAAACAGCAGGAATTTATGTCAAAGGGAAAAATATTTCTTATTATATATTTGTCTCAAGCAGTTCATCACTAAAGTTCATCTAATAATAAATTAACGTTAAATATTTAGAGGAATTATAAGCTAGAAAATTATACTTATGACACCATGCTTCATTACATTATCGTCCAAATAATTATATATTTAACAAGATGCCTGCTTATTAAACAGTTTAACCCGTCCGCTTTCTCACGATTTTTGCTTTCCCGCAAATTTTGTTTTTGGCTATATCTCCGAAAGTTGTGGATTCTAATGCGAATTTCTTTTTCTAAAACAAGATTGAATTTTCTAAACAAAACAAAAAAAAAACTTGGAATACGTGAGAAAGTTTTGATATATATAGGTATAATGTCTATTCAAATTTTATAATATTGTAGAAATATATATATATATATACAATATAACTATATACATTTATAAAGTGGGGTCGAACACTTGTGGTCGTCGTCAGTCGAATCAGATAATATAATTTCAAACATTGAAATATATATCGATCATTTTTTTATTTGTTTCTCTATATACTCCATATAACTAGCTATAATTAAAGGCTCAAGAAGTCACAAATACAGTGTTTATTTGATATATTTATGGTGTAAAATATGGGTGTCAAATTACAACTCGCAACTTTTTTTAATTTTTTTTTGTTGCTATCTTTCTAGCTTTCCAACAATACCCATATTACTAAATATATAATATAATAACTACTCATAAATATTGTTCTTGTATGAGCCGGCAGGGGTGTGTCGATCGACACGCTCATGTGCCGGCAACTTATTCTCCGTCAAACTGAGGACGTTTATTGTAAAATCCTATACCATGTCCAACGGTACTTACATATGATTTCTTAAAAAGCTAATTAATTATATTTTGGGTTTCTATAGAGTGGTGGCCAACGAGCTTCGTATATATTTGTGTAGATGTGTTCAGATTTATTTTATTATTTGTATTGCACTCTGATCAATTTTGTTCAGAGAGTTATCTATCTCACTCAAATGTCTTCTTAAGAGCCATATTGCAAACGGATTGTAATAAAACCCACCATTTTGAAAATGTATCAAAAGTGAGCACTTAAATTCAAAATGTTCTAAATTATTTATGTACAATTTATGTATTCAATTTTGATAAATAACAAAAAGGCGGGTTTTTTACAATCCGTCTGCAATACGGCTCTAAATAAAATAAAATAAAACAGCGATGGTAGAATGTTTTTGACGGGCAATTTACTATGAAAGTCTAAGACCATATAACACGGGACTAGGCATGCGCACTTATCCCCCTCTGCTGAAGTACATGAACAATTTGTTCATGTAAGTTTGCGTGTGTGCGCGTTTTGTGTTTGTGTTGCAATTTTTGATTTAGTGTGACATATCAATTTTTCGCATGAGTGTACGTGAATGAGTAAATGTGTGCTGTGCGTGTTTACCTCCCCTCCCGTGGAAAACGGCAGAATAATTTCAGTACTAAGAGTCGCGCTTTGCCAGGTCCCGTGTTAAATGGTCTAAGATGAAAGTGCATAAAAGAAACGCAACGCCATGTTTGCATATTTCAGGTCATTTCATATAACTTTACGCTTACATTACCTAATCGAGGAACATAAAGCGTTTCATTTGAATGTCAAGGCAAAGTGGGCATTGGTAAATGTGTCGTAAGCGGCTTTTCTGGCACGTGCGCAAAAATTACTAAGGCAGATTTCGGAAGACTTTAAAAGGGATATTGTACGGACACAGAAGATTTCCTCTGTGTGTACGGATGTGTGTTGTTTTTAGGGTTCCGTTGTCAAAAATAATAAAATTGTAGTCAAAAGATAAATTGCTAAGGCAGATTTCGGGTGTATAATAATCCAAAAACTATTCGAATCAAGTTTTGTAATGATGCGATCCACACTACAGACATAAAATGTAATAAGTGAAATTTCCCGAAGTGTACTTGGGATTTCTTTTCCATTACCGATATCAAAGTTTTAAAATAGTTAAAAGATTTCTCATATCTTTGAAATAGAATATCTATTTATATCATTTCTATATATACATCTGGTTTTCTCAAAAATTTGTATAAAGTTGGATTTCCCCTCGCCGTCTTCGCTGTAACCTTTATACAAATTTCTGAGATACAAAGCGAAGTGAAATACATACATACGGAAACGGACAACCCAGCATGACAGGCTTCTTATTGGCAATCCTTATTGCGGTGTCATAGCCGCTATAATCGTTAACAAATAGGGAATTTGAACTGCAGACAGCTGAATATTATCATGGTCGTTGAGATGAGATCGAACCTCTTTTTTTCATGTGAATTATTTTGCCCACCTAGTTACATAATGCAAAATGGTTTTGATACACACACAATGTTTTTGAACGACCTATCTAACGATACCCGACACTATGGGATATATGAGGAAAAAAATTCATCCCCCATTAACGAGTAAGGACCTTAAAAAAAAATTTACAAGACTTTATTTTACAGTTTTGTCGACGTGTACCTATATATATATGCCAAATTACTGCTTTCTAGTACTAATAGTCTCTGAGCTAAGCCGCGGACGGACGGACGTACAGACGGACATGGCGACACTATAAGGGTTCCTTGTCGGACTACGGAACCCTAAAAGTATTTTTTTTTCATATATTTTTTTGCTTCCCGAATTTTGAATGAATGGCCAAACAGCGTGACGTGACATGTGACTGACAATAGACCATACATATTCCCGGCTGTAAATGGCTTCGTAGAGCGTCGTCTCTATCAACGGAGTACTAGTGCTTCTTTTGACGGTCGATAACTATTTTTATTATGAATCATGACAAAAGTAAAAAAACATGTATTTTTTATTTCGAACATAGAACCGTTCCCTCTGCCAGGGGGTTCATTTTCAACCTGTCTAAGGTGACTGTCGTTTACACAGTCAAATTCATATTGGAGACTCGGTAAGTGACCAGGACCAAGTTTCAATGAGCCTGTTTGTTGTGCGTCTATACTTATTCAAGAACAACTCTCCATCCATCGGTCCACTAGTATATGAATTCTAAATTTTATATTGCGTATTTTACAATAAGGATCGTTGAACTTTGGTCCTAACCACTTACTGAGTCTCCAGTATGAATAGCTATATAAACGAAAGTCACCTTAAATTGAATTATATTTATATCGTTTTGTACATTTTTATTGAATTGGTTTTTCATGGTTTTCGATTTTCTCAAGAAACACTACGCATTCAAATAAAATGAAAAAAGACAAATAACCGAGAATCCATTCTATTGATTTTGGAAAATGTTTTTGTTGCTGTAACAGTAGAAGTTTCAGTGAAAAAACTGAACAATGCTTGGCAAAAAACTACACGTTCGAATTTAGACCAATAAAATGTTAGAAAACGAAATAACAGGTGTGAAACAGCTAGAAAGAAATGTTACCCGATGAATCATTTATAGGTTTTTACTGCAGTTTTACGAGTATAGTAGAAATTCTGTTCACTCTCATGTCGCAGTGAATTTATTACATTCATACTTGATTATTTTTGTATTCATTGTTCTGCTGTATAAACTACAAGAGAAGGCGTTACAGACAGGTAACATAAGATGAAACCGCATTTTCTACTGACCATACTTAACAACAACATTCCAAAAAAAAACATGAATGGGCAAATGTTAAAAAAATACGTCCCAATACTTATTGTAAATGAAATTTAAAAAAAGAATATTCATACATAATTATGTTTCATTGAAAGAAATCAATTATCCGTAGAATATACTTTATATAATACATAGTTTCAGAAAATATTTTTTATACCCAGTCGATAAACTTGAGGTAGGTAGATGCTACTACCGCTAGGTTTTTTCGTGAATTCGATGATTTCCAAGGAGGTTTATCATGGGATCTCTTATGATTTCATGTCAAACTATACAATCATAACTTGTCCCCACAGACGTATAATATAATATAATAATATATAATCCTTTTCTACTAATATTATAAATGCGAAAGTTTGTGGGTGTGTGTGTGTATATTTGTTACTCTTTCACGATGAAACGGGTGAACGGATTTGAATGAAATTTAGAATGGATATAGCTTATACCCTAATTTAACACATAGGCTACTTTTTATCCCGGAAAAATGCATGGTTCCGGTAGACACCTGATTGTTCAATATCATTGAAAAACCAGGTGTCTAATTAGCGAGGTCCAAATCGTTTGTGGTGAATTAAGACAAGGCTTTGCTATTTCATACTGATCAGGATGCCGTTATTCATAAGGTGTCTAATAAGCGCGGACCTTAATCGTTTGTGGTGAAATAAGACAAGGCTATGTTATCTCATCACACTAATATTATAAATGCGAAAGTTTGTGTGTGTGTGTGTGTGAGGGTGTGTGTGTGTGTGTGTATGTTTGTTACTCTTTCACTCTGAAACGGCTGGATGGATTTGGAAGAAATTTAGAATGGATATAGCTTATACCCTAACTCAACACAAAGATTACTTTTTATCCCGGAAAAAAGCATGTCGTTAAACCGAATAACACGCGGGCGGAGCCGCGGGCAAAAGCTAGTATAATTATATGTCTGTGCTTGTCCCTTGGATTCATGTTGGCAGCACTGCTTGTCAAGCTTTTGCTGTCATGTTGTTGTCAGTCAAATTTTTCAAAATTATTTAATAAATTATGAAAATAATTATTGCCAAAGCCATTCAACAATAGTGTAAAAGAGATTGTGTTGAAGGTACGCCTTTTGTGAAACAGAAAATGCAAACAATGCACCGTGACTCCTCCCAAACAGGTTCGATCTCGTGTCAGTGGCATGACGGTTTAGTAAAATAGGGATACCAGCTTTAAACGTAAAGCCAATTTTATGGACAAATAATAATTGGCTTTCACAAGCGTTTACATTAAGTCGCCTGGAAAAAATCGTTAAAAAAGGAAAAAACGGGAGCTCGACGATTTAGAACAAACGTCGTCGAGCTAGAACAAGAAACAAAAAATATCGTTTTAGTACAGAGATACATGTATAGATATTCCTACCATTAGATCATACCTATTGTTTGCGAAATGCAAATCAATAAATAATTGATAATTTTTAATTTTCACTCTGCACTTTTTATTTTCGTTATAGAGTAGTCAAATTAATATATCAAAAAACGCAGTTAAGTAAATATTATGAATGTGTAGTAGGGTGAATACTACGTGAGCCATTGGCAACATTATATGCAGTGCTACCATCTCCTAAGTCAGGGGACTTCTTATAGTGAATGGTCTTGTACCTGAAAATTGTACGATTCTATACCTGAAAATTGTACGTCATAAACTGTCACGAATTGCAGGATTACATGTATTTTTTCGGTGCTCACTCTCGCTCAGTCTATGACGTCATCACGGGGTATGGAGCGGGCCAAACATATTCATTTTTGTGTTATCGCTGATTTGATCTTCACAACGTTATAACTACCTTTTTTTTTACTTTAGAAGAAAAATCACAAACAAGACACTATGTAACTGCAAACGACCCACAAGATGCATCTCTGACTAACCAAAAATATTTTAAGTGTAGTCTGTATCCCATCGTATTTGATTGTAGCTATAAAACCAGGATTTGCTTCTGTCTCTCTTTAATCTGGCTGCAGCCATGAAACTGAATAAAAGCGTGTTTTTATAGAATTCTACAATCAAGTACATGTTCTTGACCTTTTTTTCAGGGTCAAATGTTTTATTATATTATAGCAAAACAACATTTAACTAATTAAAACCTGGGCTAAAAATTAAAATATCTTATCCACTGCCACACGACAGGGGCCCCAGAATACTAAAAGTTAAATCTTCGTATTAGTAGATTTATTTGCTGGCCGATGTAGCTGCCAGCCCGTGTCGACAAGAAGGGCTGAATCTTTGTAAAGCCTTTGGCACTAAAACCAAAAAAGAAAACATTTCACAGTTTTGTGGCAGTGACAGTGTAGTAATCTGTAAGCCTCAATAATCCCACTTTGGCTCAGAAGAAAAATCGTTTAAGGCGATTACTGACGCTCAGCCAACGGCACGGATGCACTGGGGGGTAAAAAATTCAGCGCTCAGTTCCCCCGTTTAGCTCCTAAATTTGGAATCTATTTAATTCGCGATATTTTCCTCTCGTTACGCTCGATTTAAAAGTAAAAAGAAATACGTCCATTGAATGTTTAATTTCGTTTCCTTTTTCCTTTAGAGGATGTCGAATTACTTTAAGAAGACTTTATGTATTATATTATATATATATGTACTTTATTATTTATTTCTCACAAAGAATAAAAATTCAATTACATGAGGAACAATTAATTAGGTACCTCAGTTATAATTTAAAACAGCGAACGCTTTAGACTAACACAACTTATATATTGTATCGACTTATATTATGCCCGTGGGTTCACTTGCGCGAAATATTTCGTTGGTTATTGGTTACAGCTCGTATATTACTTGATGGTTTATATTAATAAACTGTACCTATAGTTAAAACTGACAACGCACATCAACACATGTAGAGGTAGATACTGTTGATAGTAAAAAAATCCTTTCCCATGAAAATATCGGAAGCTGACATAGAAAACAGAAATTGAATTTCTTACTTTTTATGAAATTAATATTTATCATTTTATCCAGCTTTGTCATTTATAAAACATGCTGCAAATTATTCAATTGATGATTGAAGGAAAAACTATACATAGTAAGCAATAAAGAAACAGAATGATAATAATATTCCTCTGTTCTGTATTCTTAGAAAATATAGCGTCAGTCGGTTAGTTTTAATGCGGTATATAGTATAAACTTTATACTGTTATAACGTGTCAGGGCTGGATTTAGGGGAGGGCAACAAAGACTGAAGCCCAGGGGCCTTCTCATGTTTTTAATGTTGTACACGAAATGTTTATTCAAATAAACAACTCGCCAATATAAAATATTTTTATTTTTAGCATAAATATGGGTAAATTTTTGAAGGAAAGAATGAAAGAAAATGGAATTTATTGCCAAACAATCATATCAAACAAACAAAATGCAGTAAAAAATAATTTTACTAACTTATATACATAACTAAAAAAAGAAGAGCTTTAATCAGAAAGAATATATCTAAAATCACACTTGTTTCTCAAAAGGTGATATGCTCAGCATTTGCTGTCAGATATTTCATAAAAATATCCATGCAACGTTGATTTTCAGCGAGCCTCTTGTAAGATGAAATTATACTAGATATGGTAAATTTTGCAGTAGGCGCGTTAGCTAGATTACTTAATTATTTATTACACTAAACATTATGCAATCATACAGGATTAGTAAGTGCTACAAATGATTTTCTACAATTGATTGCAATATGCAAGGCTTATACGTATAATGACACACTCATCATAAACAAGGATAATAGTAGGAAAATATAAAAAATGCATATATGTATCAACCAACATATAGGTATTATCAATTATGGGTTTTAGAGTAAATGTAAAAAGTTATAAAGATATTAACCATTACCTACTCGATGGAAATACATAATAAATATGGTATATATTGGTTTTATTTATGTTCTTCGTTTTATATAAATAGGGATATGATCTGCGAACTGCGCTGGTATGGGAGTTCAGGCGAATACAGTCGCCTTAAGCTTCCCCCGTCTGTTCCAATCTTCTTCAACGCTCAAATTCAATACGACCGTACCCATAACTTCTGTATCACTTTGTTCCCGCGAGGATCAAACTAGCGGCCAAGTTTCCGGGATATAGATGCTCGGTCGTTGGCATAACCCCGCTGCTGCGGTGGGACTGTTCCATGTTAGGTACAGATGTCTCCATAGTTGTGGGGATAAGTCGGCAAAATGGAATTCGTATTTTGCTATGTCTTTAAATGGCAGGAGTCTACGAATGCGGAACTTATGACCAACATCTTTGTCTCTATACGAAAATGGATTTTTTTTTTGATTGAAAAACACTTGTTCTTGTCCACTTATTTATATTATTTCCCTTACCGGTTTTTTTGGTTTTTACGTACAATATATATAAGTGGACAAGTACAAGTGTTTTTCAATCAAAAATGTATCAAAAGTTCCACCAAGTGCCAACAATCACGAGCATCAACTACCGTGATTAGGTTTCTATTGACAAGGCACATCTCATAAGTATAGGGCAAAAAATGGTGCTAGGACAAAAAAATATATATTGCCTGCTAACAGTTTTTTGTAAACACGCCTTTATTTTCATCTATGATCCAGTTTATGAGGTTACTTGGGCATACCATAGACTAAATAGTAATTTCATCTATGGGCATACTTATAACTATGCTTATAACTTTGCGTGGAGCAGCCCAATCACCAATAGTAAAACCAGAACGCTATCGCAACTCTATAAATTGTGTGACCATGGCGGCTATTCCGGCATTATTTCTCACTCGCAATATCAATCATTAGATATTTGTTTAAAGTTATATAAATACCATGCAATGGAAATTAGAGTGACTAAACCACATCAAATAGAAGCTATAGAATATAAGGAATGCTGAATATAAGTTTTCAATCAAAAAAATCAATAAGTATCTGTTCAAAATCCCTTTTAAAGTCACCCACAATCTGCATTCGCAATTTTTGCGCACGTGCCAGAATTGAGGGCCATAACGTGAACAACCTTTCAAACACATCAACAACACGAAAACCATAAAGTTTTCCACGAACTTAAGAAAAGAAATACAATTTTCAAACGTACATTAATCGAAGTATAGTAAAGCGGCGGGCGGGGTTTTTTCTTTCGAGACCCAGTTATAGAACCTACTTAGATCAACGGCGGCGGCATGGGGGAGGCCTCTAGCACACGTCAATGATAGTTACCAAAAATAGGAAGTCTAAATTGCAGGCACAAATATACATAAAGAGTACTAAGAGTATGTACTTGACAGATCTCAATGATTTAAAATTACGGCTTCGTATTTCGTATCTCACTAAAGCGGCTGCCAATTCAAAAACAGATGGTCACGTTCAAGTAGCATCAGACATGTTTTATTTACATGCCTATAGTAACAAACTTTTATTTTGCTATAGCTCGCGTAGTACACATTAAGATTGATTTTGATTTTGTTTACGAAATGTGAATGGTTGGCAAAAATGATTCTTTTTGTGCAAAAAAAAATTATTTCGGCTCTCCTGTAAAATTTTGTTTTTTGAGTTGGATCGTTGATCACCGGAGGCACAAAATCATTTTTCAACGTGCGAAAGAGCAAGTTGAATGGAAACACATTATATTTATAGCGCGTGTTAGGCATACTGCTGATACCGTCAACACGCCCCTAGATAAATGTGTCCTGAAAGTACGTTCCAGTTCCATTTTTGAATAATGAGTAAGGCTCGATAAGTTTCTAAAGAAGTTGAATGGTAACTTTTGTTTTAACTTTCCGAGTAGATCAGTGATTTTAAAACGGTAGGTCGTTTATTGCGACCCCAAGCTGGACCGCAAAGGCATTCATTGTAAGCGGTCACGAGCCCAGCCTAACTCCACAAAAATAAAATGAAAGTGTTTGAATATAAAGAGTAAAACAAAGGTCTCAGTAAATAAAATATGCATAACAGCTATGAGCATCGCAATTTCTTCACCCTACAATACCAAGTATACCAGTCCAAGCTATTCAGAATTCCAAAATACAAAGAAGCCTATTTAATCAAAAGCCAAAGCAATTATTTTTTATTCACAAGTTGTAAGACTTTGGCCTTGCACTCGGCCATCCTACGTTTGATTGATGACATCATATTGTTGTTTTCCTTACTTTTGATTAAAAAGTATGCCTTAAATGCATTGTAAAGGAAAAAAATTTGCGGAAAAAGTTTATTAATATAAACTCTTTACAAAACATAAAATATCATGTAATAAAGCGTGTTGATCACCTAACTATTAATAAGCAGTTTGTGCGAATTGCTATTAAACGCAAGTATTGTATACTTTATATTCAAAAGTAAGGCAAACAATATTGTGATGTGGATTTTGCACCGGGATCCTCTGTTCCCACATTAAGCGTCGATACAACCTAGGAAGTGCGCAAAGTCATTCAATTCATTTATTGTGTTCTCCCTCGAATATCTTTTTCCTTTGATTGGATGATTTTATTTTGTGAAGCAAAACCGCAAAATAATGCATTACGTAAACTAGATATAAATCACGTACCTACATCAGTGGAAGCTATAAACTAAGGAAGCTTGGGTCAAGGAGGTACTCTATATGGCGAGCGACTTAGTCTTACCTTCGCAATTCCTACCTGGGTCAGGATTTTAGACCTTAAACATGAAATGTACGAGTATGTACCTCTTTCTATAAAAAGGTTGTTTCTAGGTTCCAGGTTCCATCTTTTGTACCGTCTTTTAAGAATTACTCAATAAAGACTCAAAAGTGCTAAATTACAAAAAAATACATGAATAATATATTATAGTTAATACAAGGGTGAGCTTATTTCTAAACAAATTTCTTTTAGCCGAAGGTAGGCAAATAAAAGTGCACAACCTAAAAACAGAAAAACCAAAAAGTAAAAAGAAACTTAATACATAAGTACATACGTACATAGGTAACACTAAAAGTTTCCGGAACTGGCCACTTACATAAACAATATTTAAAAATTTATTGCAACATTTGAAAATAGAACTCTTTGGCTGTAGAATGCAGTTTGTTTCATCTGACTGTCTTTTGTTTTTACCTTGTGGCGCCATTTAAAAAATTGTGTGTCTGCATCAACATGGATTTAACTCGGGAAAATTTTCGTAGTATGATTTTCTACGATTTTAAGTGTAATTTGACAGCTCAACAGAGCATCGCTCGGCTTGAAACAGCTTTTGGCAATGAAGCACCATGCAAGACGACTGTTTATAGCTGGTTTGTAGAATTCAAGCGTGGTCGTATCAATCTCAGTGACGAATCTCGCGATGGTCGGCCGTCCACCGCTGTGACCAACAAAAACATCGATGCTGTGCGCCGTATGATTGAAACAGACAGGCATGTGACCTACCATGAAATTTGCGCATCCTTAGAAATAGGCATGAGTCAAATACAATCAATCCTACACAAACATTTGGGTGTGAGAAAGCTGTGCTCGCGGTGGATCCCACACAACTTGACCGAGGCTCAAAAAACGGACCGCGTCACTTGGTGCAGTGCCATGCTCACCAGATTCAACGAAGGTGCGTCAAATTTGGTGTGGGACATAGTAACAGGTGACGAAACATGGATTTATTGCTACGATCCCAAAACAAAGCAGCAATCGAGCGTATGGGTCTTTCAAGATGAGCCGAAACCAACCAAAGTGGCGCGCGTGAATAGTGCATCTAAGCGGATGATTGCTTCTTTTTTTATTAAAACTGGACACGTGGCTACTGTTGCTTTAGAGAATCGTCGTACCGTGAATAGTGACTGGTACACGACCATTTGTTTGCCGGAAGTTATTGACGAACTCCGTAAAAATAACCGTAAACGCCGTATCATCCTGCACCACGACAATGCTAGTTCTCACACGGCCAGACAGACAAACGACTTTTTGAAGACGAAAAATGTAGAACTCATGAGTCATCCTGCATTCAGTCCCGACCTGGCACCTTGTGAATTTTTTCTGTTCCCAAAAATTAAGAACCAATTACGCGGTCAACGATTTTCATCACCAGAAGAGGCTGTCGAGGAGTATGAAAAACACGTTTCAGAGGTCACCACAGGGGAGTGGCACAAAAGTTTTCAAAACTGGTTTGATCGAATGAAAAAGTGCATAGACGCCAAGGGAGATTATTTTGAAAAACAATAAATTAATTTTGTACCTTTAATAGTATTTTTTCATATTCATTCCGGAAACTTATAGTGCGTCCCACGTATGTGTAGAAATAATACATTTAAATATACCTCACGTATCCGTTTTACACATATTGTAATTTCTAATAAATAAACGATACTTAATTTAAATACACTTTCGTATTTTAAACAAAATATTCCAAAATAAAATTAAGTTAGTCAGATTTAAATAAATATATCATTTAGGTTATACAGAGTGAGCCAGGTGTTTCTTTACAATTTTAATCTAATTTTCCGCACAAACTGAAGGGGCGGGGGCGCGGGGTCTAGTCTTGCCGCTAGCTTGTTTCTCGGAAATTTAGCCACAATAGATCCTTTCACGGGGCCAAGGCCATAGCTCGCATTCTGCGTAAACATTTTTATTAGAACAATTATTCTCTTAAAACTGTTTGACGCTTATTTGGCAAGGAGTGCAAGTTTCACGACGTACATCACTGTCCACGTGGAATTTTGATCAAGCAACGGGTAGATAAGTTTGGAAAGACGGGATGGACACTAAATTTGAATAAAACCGGAGGCCTGTGGTCTTCACGGACAGAGGAGAACGTACAGCGAGTTTCAGCTTCTGTCCAACGCGATCCAGATTTATCGACGCGCAAACATTCATAGCAATTGAGAGTACCGAGTAAAAGAGTTTCTAGAACCACAGTTACAGGAATTCACAGGTTACAATCGGAACACTTGGATGCAGCAAGATGTAGCCACTTGCCACACCTCTAGCAGGTCTTTGCCGGCGGTAAAAGACATGTTCCCAAATAAACTGAATTCCAAGAGAGGGAACGTTCCGTGGCCGCACCCAGATGTCCCGAATTGACACCTGCTGTTTTTTTTTGTTGGTAATAATTGAAAAAATCGCGTGTTCACCCATAAAGAAACAACTCTGCTTCAATTGAAAACGAGTATTCGTGAAGAGATGACTATATAATCTCACGGTGGCTGTGTCGAAAACTTTTTCAAAATTTGCGTGCTCGCTTAGATGGTGCCGAAATCGAGACGGTGGTCATTTAAATGAAATATATATTCTTTTATAAATTCATGTTCCTTGGATTTGTAATTAATAAAGTATTATTGCTACAGATCCTTTCGTTTTTTCTTATATAAAATATCTAAATGTAAAAAACCGGCCAAGTGCGTGTCAGGCCACGTGCAATGTAGGGTTCCGTAGTTGCCCGGTACATTTTATAAGTTAGTCTACTAATACAGACCACGCAAAACTTCTAGTCCCATACATTAGAGGGGACCAAAAGTTTGGTGCGACCTGTACCCTGTAAACCTGTAAAGCCTACTTAGCTGTGATACTTTTCCTTTTAAATTCATTATATATACTAGTTCTGTGAATTTTTTCACACTTCTATAAACAACCGTGTAGCCAGCAGGGGGGGGACGCTCCACTCTAACTAAAATTTTCACTTTAAAGCTTAATATTTCGCCAACGGATCCCTAAATTGAAAAGTGGTTTTCACACAAACAGATTTTTTTAAACGATAACCCACACTGTGGTATAGACGAGAAAAAAAAATGCATCCCCAGCTTACGTGTATGAGAGGTAACCATAAAAAGAAAATTTTCAAGATTTTATTTCACCATTTTATTGGCGTCATTAATATTTATATCCATGCCAAATTACAGCTTTCTAGTACTAATAGTCTCTGCGCTAAGCCGCGGACAGACTGACATGGCGAAACTATAAGGGTTCCTTGTCGGACTACGGAACCCTAAAAAACACCTGGCCCACTCATTATGAAAAAATTTAAACCTCACATGTTTTTCATATTTGTAAAGCTATTTAATTTAGCTGTTTTACTGCAAACCTTTCATCGTAATCCGGTTATTAGTTATAGAGATACAAAGTTACAATCAAACAAAGAAATCAATCTTTCCAATTTACGAGTATTTAAATTTCTATTCCTTTGAACAAGGCGTGAAAAGCACGCCCTCGTGAGCGATTCATATGTGCATCACCAGATGGCGTACCAATTATTTACAAAATTCGGAAGTCTAAAGTAGATCTTGCTGCACAAACTGGACAAGGGTCCGCGATAGTCATAACATTTCGAACCTCGACTAAGATTTATATTACTCAGAGAGTTTGTTCCAAAATTGATTTTTCCATCTTGTAAGGCACTTTATTTAAATTTCTTTACAAGGATTGAAAACAAAATTTTGTAAGTTTCAGTTTTACCCTCTGTGCTTTGAAAGTTGTTTTAAAGTCACAATTATTAGAGACAGTAAATAAATAAGTTGTTAGATCAAAAACTAATAACAACTTGGTTGATATTAAAAAAAAATAAGTTGGCCTTTATTTAATGATTGTTAGTAGCACTCTCTGCTTTTGTACTCTCTGGGTTGTAGTGTCGAGTCTGGTTATCAAATTACAAGAATAATATTTTTCAGTGTAGACAATAATATAGAATCTCAGACCCATACAACCATTTTGGTCCTCATGTATTGTACTGATGCTAAAACTCCAATTTTTCGATTTTTTATCTGACCGTCTGTTTCGTTTTCCACTAAAGGGATTTCAATGCGTTTTTTTATTATCATCGTAGTAACCCTGGTCAACTTATATACGAGTAATGAATGGGTGTTGATAAAATAACCGCCCAGCGAAAAATGTTTTATCTTAAGAGATACATTGCTTGAAAGACGTTTCGACGCGAGCGAAGCACGGGCAAAAATTTGTAACAATATGCAACTGCAAAATTTTCATAGTCATCCTTAAGGCCTTGTCCAGATGGAGCGTTATACACGCGTGAGACCTCGCGCGTAAGCAGGGTTAGTACTAGGCTCTAATAAATTGCGTCCACATGCTACGTTTGTAACTCGCGCGCATGTGAAAAATATGGTGTTTATTATTTTTGCTTTTTTCTGTTTTATCACGTTCAATGTGTTCTATGTAGCTAAAAACGAGTCAAATGCTTTTTTTTACGAAATTTAGAGGTCGTTACCACAGTTTTTAAAATTTTAATCCCCATACAATGAGCGATTTTAAAATTTATAATGAAGAATTAAAAACATGCAGAAATTAAGCTTTTCAAATGAAAGTAATTAAAAACTTTTACATTTCAAAAAACTATCTGTTTCATCCTTGAAAGATAAAAAAGCACACAATACGAATAAACTCCCCTTTTGCCAAAATTTAGCTCTATATTGACAAAAAAACAGGGTGAAGTACAGAAAGTTAAAAAATGCAATAGTTTTTCATTATCTACGTTTCTAAGTCTTACTTTCTGTATATTATCTGAAATTCATAATCTGTAAAAAAAATTATTCTAGATGTATGGATATTAAAATTTTAAAAACTGTGGTAGCTACCCTTAAATTTCGTTAAAAACTATGTTTTTTTGTTTTTTCATTTTAACTACATAGAACACTATATAAAACTGAGAAACACCCTAGTGGACAAGGCCGAAATCTTTTTCGAAGGGGATTAAATAAAGCAACTAGAAATTTCTATAGAAGATTTCAGTTGGGTGAGAACCCTAAAATTATGTCAATAAATTAAGCAAGAACAAAAGCTAAGCAGGCAGGCGGTGAGAGTAACTTATCAGAATGGCGTGCTACGAAGCCATTCATCTCAATAAATGTCCACACCTGCGGTATATACAGGCCTAACGGAAAGAGGGGGACAAAAAAGAGGCCAGGGCGGCAACTCTGACACGTGCGATATGCGAAGGCGGAAGGTAGGTGATTTTTAGAGTCTCTTTATACAGAAACGCATCAAGCTTTTAAAATAAAAACCTTTTGTCCAGATTCTTAACATAAATTACGAGTACTTACAAGGAGTTATATTTAGTAGGTTAATCATTAATTCATTCATTACGCCATGAAAAATAGTCGTATGAAAAATAAAGAGTGTGAAATATTGCAAGAATTGCCGTGGTTCAATTTGGAAATTCAATAAGTCGTGTCGTGTATAGATTTCATGATTCGAAGAGAATTTAAATTCAAATAAATAAATAAATTTGCTGAATAGGTAGAATAAAACTTTTATTACTAAAACTTAAATTTAAGTTTATTCTACTCCTTTGAAAACGGGGCAAAGATTGAATAAACGCGCAAAGTTGAGTTGTAAATAAAAGCTTTGAGATTTCACATGGCATACATCTTTTGGTCGTAATGTTCGTTTGAGCGAAGAAGCACAACATTGTCAAGACAATATCACGTGCTTTTTTTTATCAGTGCCTCTTAGACTATTTAGATTAGATTACTATCACCGGTTAACAGGAAAATGGATATTAAATTTGCATTCTGAATGCAGCTAGTAGAACGAAATTAAACGATGCATTATGTAGAAGAGAAGATGAAATCTTGTGGTATTCCAGTTGTAACAACATGTTCGTTGAAGTTGCAATTCATTTAAAATTCGAGAATGTTAGTCCACTCATCATTTATTAAGAAAATTCTATTATAATATATTATCAACAGGTCAAAAAATTGTCTAGTGTGTGTGGACTAAGAAAAAGCGTCGACTCGATGACTCGATTAGGTCGTTTCTACAGTCCTTGCAGCGTTGCAGCGATGCCAAGTTGACTGGCGTTATAAACAAGACCGATACACCTTCAACACGGTGTGAGGCAGGGAGATGTTATTTCCTCAAACTGTTTACCGCTGCACTGGAGGACGTATTTAAAACACTAGACTGGATTGTAGGAGACACTATCGTAAACAGAGAGTACATTTCACATCTTCGCTTTGCCAATGACATCGTGATAATGGCGGAATCGCTGCAGGAACTGGAAAAAATGCTGCGCAGCCTAAGCAATTCTTCCCTACGCGTCGACCTGCGGATGAATTTGGATCAGACTAAGGTCATGCCCAACTGTCACATCATCAAAGGTCCAGCAACCGTCGAAAATGACAACATCGAAGTTTTTCAAAAATATGTTTATATGGGTCTAGTTAAACAGCTGGGTAAATACAACTTTGATGCCTTCTTCTACGTGCAGTTATAAAAAGTTAACTCGACACTTACGATCCATTGTATCTAAAGGGTCCAATTTAATCTGGGGAATAAATACTTCTTGAACTTCTTGAATATAAACTTTTATCAAAAAAATAATAACCGACTTCAAATTTAATAGCAGACATTCACTAAAAAGTTTTAAACAATTACATACTGAACGATGGTACCAAAATAACACTTTTGCCGACTCTTTCTTCCTGAAACACATGTTCTCTCGAAGTCGGCGCTCTCATATTGGTTTTTGTTTTCTGTACTATGGGGAATGCGCCGACTTCTAGATAACATATGTTTCAGGAAGAAAGAAAAAGTGTTATTTTGGTACCATCGGTCAGTACGTTATTATTTAAAACTTTTTAGTGAATGTCTGCTATTAAATTTGAAGTCGGTTATTTTTTTTGTTAAAAGTTTATTTATTTCACGATTTTTAGTGTTGACCAGATAAATTGTGATAAATGGGTAGATTACAGTGAGCATTCTGATTGCTGACCCGTGTCATCGAAGGTCAGGTGGATATATGTGAATTTTCAAAGAACACCTTGCAATCAGGATCCTGGTACAAAGCGTTTGCCACAATATCGAGTGATATGCTGTCATCCATTGAGGAGTTCCACTGCCTATCCCTGAAGACCATCATCAGATCATGACCAAACTAAAGTAAGACCTACCTGGAAAACCAAAACAATGAAAAAAAAAACATTTCAAATCGGTTAAGAAATGCTGGAGTAATTTGCCTCAATATCGAGTAAATGCCGTCATCCGTTGAGGAGTTCTGCTGCTTATCTCTGAAGATAATCATCATCAATTGAAGCAAAACCTACCGAACAAAAAAAAATTCAAATCTGTTAAGATTTGCGAGAGTTATGGAGTAATATACCCAAAAAAAAAACATTGGATCCTCCTTTTTTGAAGTCGGTTAAAATAAATATATATAATTTTCTTTGTGATTTTCTTTTGATTTGTACACGCTCAATACCTACATCTCACCAAATTTTAAGATTCTAAGTCACCTGGAAGTGATCTAGGTTTTATATGAGTGAATCAGTCAGTGATAAAAATTGTGATTTTCGGACGTCAATATTTCAAGTACTGTTAAAGTTTCGTTTACGAAATTTGGGATTTTCGGTAACTGAGAGAACTTTAACATGCTCAAAAATTTGAGTTATGGGGTTAGTTCGAACGTAGCTCGAAATGGTTCGCATAATGTAAATTTATATAGTGCGCCAGCCTTTTCCGAACTAAGCCCTGGACACACTGCCGTGTGTCTAAATGTTTCCCGAAAATAAAAGACTGGAAAGTATGGAAAAGTTAAGCTGATAGACAATTATGATATTTTATTATTAAAGATATTAGAAAATAAGAATGAAAAAGTTAAGCCGATAGACAATTATGATTTAACTTCGGAAAAATAAAGCGACGCAAATATTGCTTGGGACAGACGGTCATTCCAATGAAACATAGCAACATTCACGTTCATGGCGTCCAATTATTATTTTAGAGTTCCTAACCTCAAAATTAAAAAAACGGCCAAGTGCGAGTCGGACTCGCGCAAGAAGGGTTCCGTACCATTATCTATAAAAACGGCAAAAAAAATCATGTCTGTTGTAAATGCGCAGGTCCGAATCGCACTTGGGCGGTTTTAGTATTTGTTGTTATAGCGGTAACAGAAATACATCATCTGTGAAAATTTCAACTGTCTAACTATCACGGTTCATGAGATACAGCCTGGTGACAGACGGACAGAAGACGGACAGCGGAGTCTTAGTAATGGGGTCCCGTTGGTTACCCTTTGGGTACGGAAACCTAAAAATTAAACGCAGGATTACTTTGTTGTCTGTCTATTTTCTCTCAAGTTGACACTAATACTTCACATAGAAGTTTACTGCTACATGACTTCTACACGCGAAAAAACTAATATCCCTTCACTTAAGGCGAGGTTATGCAGCGAAGTCTGTCTTGCTCCAACACTTTCATTTTACACATGTTTATCCTGCTCAGCGGAAGCGTGCTGCTCAGAAAACTCGCGGTTTAGAGGTATTTTTATTTATAACTGTGGAATTAGAGGGATGGGTTTAATATTATGACATTTTTAAGACGTTTATTTTAGTATAAGTTTTATTGTCCAAAACTTAACATAGCTCAAATGAAATGATATTTAGTTCATAGTTCAGACCTGTCTTTACGATTTAAATGGATCGAGTAAAATTTAAGTAATCGTGTATCAAACGGCCGAAATATCAAGATGAAAGAGTGAAATATAACATATATTTTTTACAAAATTTTGACATCGCTACTTATTGGTTTAAAATTAATTTGAAAAGAGACGAATCGGGATAACCCCCCTTAATCAATTTATTTATTATTTATTTTTCGTCTTCTTAGGCAACAATTTTCCAATAAAACCTAATAATATCTTAAGACAAAGGCAGAGGATTCGCACGTTACCAATAACTAAAGAGGAGGTTATCCCGATATTCCATCCATCCACCCATCAGCCTGTTTCGGCCACTGCTAGACATAGGCCTTTCCAGGATTTCACCACTCTTGGCGGTCCTCCTGGAAGAAATGCCCATACTCACACTCGCTGGGCAGGCGGGTTGGTGAGCGCGGTGCCGAAACCCTTGCACCAGTGACGCCGCTGCCCGTCACTAGTCTGTTTTGTATAAGGCCCGGCAACTGCAAAGATAGGTCTAAACTATAATATAAAAACCATTTTATTCGAGGTATATTAGGTTTTACACAATAAATCTTGAATCAAAATAAACCTCATAAGCAATGTGATAGAAGCTAGCCGTCATATCTAAATAATAAATAAAAACACCTTGAAATCGCGAGTTGCGTTGGAGCAAGATAGATTTCTCTGGATAACCTTGCCTTAAGGATTTTATGATGATGATGATGATGATGGTGATGATGATGATGATGATGATGATGATGATGATGATGATGATGATGATGATGATGATGATGATGATGATGATGATGATGATGATGATGATTATGATGATGATGATGATGATGATGATGATGATTATGATGATGATGATGATGATGATGATGATGATGATGATGATGATGATGATGATGATGATGATGATGATGATGATGATGATGATGATGATGATGATGATGATGATGATGATGATGATGATGATGATGATGATGATGATGATGATGATGATGATGATGATGATGATGATGATGATGATGATGATGATGATGATGATTATTATGATGATGATGATGATGATGATGATGATGATGATGATGATGATGATGATGATGATGATGATGATGATGATGATGATGATGATTATGATGATGATGATGATGATGATGATGATGATGATGATGATGATGATGATGATGATGATGATGATGATGATGATGATGATGATGATGATGATGATGATGATGATGATGATGATGATGATGATGATGATGATGATGATGATGATGATGATGATGATGATGATGATGATGACGGTGACGGTGACGGTGACGGTGACGGTGATTATGATGAATCAATGAATGAACCAACTTAATGAGACCCTTTGGATACATAGAGTTTAATAGATCGTAAGTGTTAAGTTGGTCAATCATAACTGCTCGTAGAATAAGTTTGTGTTTCAAGTGTGCGGAACCCGCAGGGCACCAGTCTTATCTGCACTTGACCAGGTTATTTTTTTTGTATGATTAATTTATTTTTAGCTAGGAGCCTGTTTTATTTTTTGATATTTGTATAACAAATATTCATAATAGGTCCGTTACATGGTGTTGTTGAGATAAAATATTATCCATATTTATTTTACAAATTGGTACCTTGTTTTTTGTTGTGTTTGAGTCTCAGATTTCGATACATTTATATTAAGAAAAAAATCCCCAAAAGCAGGGAAAATCCCTAGAGCTGGTAGTACCACTTCTCAAGTAGACACAAATGGGACAAGATCTGTCGAGTAATTATGATTAATGTTTTGTGTAACACAGAGAGCATGTCAGGAAAACCAATGACCGTTAATATTACTCTGGAATTACGTTGTCACTAGTAAGGCCGCAGCCTAGTTTTTAGGGTTCCGTAGTACCTGAAAGTTACAAAAGGAACCTTTATGGTGAGACTCCGTTGTCCGTCCGTCCGTATGTCACAGGCTCATAACTTTAGCACCGTTGAAGATAAAGACTTGAAATTTTGCACAAAAATAGATTCACTCGCCTACATAATACGGTACAAAAAAATTAATAAATTTGAAATTGTTCAAGATACCTATTTCCGATACAAAAGTGAGAAAAATAAAAATTAATTCTTAAAAATACAATATGGGTATCAAATTGTAGATATTATAGAGCTAATTGTAAAAATATATACTTTTACTATATTTACGGGCACCGATTACGAGAAATCATTGAAAAACTACAAAAAAAATCCAATCCAACCCCCCTTATTTCTGTAACTAGTGGACCGAAAAATATGAAAAAAAATGACGATCATAGGTCATAACTGGACAATTACACGAAAACTATAGCGATTAAAAAAAAGTTGATAACAAATGAGAAATTAAAAAAAAATGTAAAATAAATGAAAAAAGTATTTTATATACATACAATTTGTAAATCAAATTGTAGATATTAATATCTAGAGCTGATTAAAAAAATGTATACTTTTACTATATTTACTGGCACGAATTTCGAGAAATCTTTGAAAAACTACAAAAAATGCATGTCCCATTTCCGAAACTAATGAACTGAAAAATGTGAAAAAAAATCGTGTTAATTTTGGATTACGTGAAAATTACAGGAAAAATATAGCGGGTGAGAAATTCACAATACCAAAATGACAAAATTACATTTTTCATCCACGAGTTTTATTTCGAATACGGTATAAAAATAATAATCTTGTGGTGCAATCAATTCTTTTTTTTTAGTTATCATAAATAGTTATGAGCAATATTTTTAGATACCTTTTTCCTGACTGTTCCAAAAACTGTTGAATCACGGAACCCTAGGTATGCGAGTCTGACCCGCACTTGACCGGTTTTTTTTTTCTTTTGAAATAAAATCTGGAATTTCCCAAATTTCATGTAACTATGTTTCTGTTTGTATAGCATTAACATTGCCCACAAGTGGTTCATCTGTATTAAACCGAACAAATCCACTGATACCTGTATAAGGCATGTATAGGAGTAGAAAATTGGCCTATTAAGTAATTATTTGTGTTATTACGTGTATAGGATGGAATTACTTTTATAGTCAGCTTCCATTTTAAAAGCTGAACAAGGGCATTTTAAGGGGGGGGAAAGGAAAATATGGCATGCCCTATTTAAAGGTCCACAAAAGTGTTTATTTATCTACGTTTCTAAGGCTTACTTTCTGCATTTTATCATTTTCATTTCAACCAGGGATAGGATATTCAGATCGATATATACTTAAAGTTGAAAAAATATTAGAAAATGTTTTCAACTACGGAGTCGGCTTCTTAAAATATTATTTATTTAGACAGTCAAAGTTCTGGATTAATAGATGTTACCGTAAATGTATGTATATTGCATTGTATACAATTACTTTCTAGGAATTTTTTGAAATTGATAAATTTGAGTGCCAAACGAAGCAAAGGGGGACAGTCCCTGTAGTTAGATATTTATAATTGTAGTTGGTCAACCTATTATGTTATTCCTGGCTTCGCTCGTCGTTACCCCTTTTTTGACTTTTGTTAAAAACCGTCTTAAATTAAAATACCCCGCCAACTTGCTAGCAGATTCAACAATCATTTTGGCAGTCTGTACTCGTGTGTATTTTGCTCCGACATTCTAAAGCCATTTCATTTCATGAATTTTATTTTATTTAATTTTACTTCATTTTAACATAAGTTTTGTCTGTATTAATATGTAGCATGCTCTTAATTTATATAGGTAAAGCAAACCACCTGCGAGTCGTGTCTGTGGTAATATATGTACAGTCTGGCAACGTGCATTTTGGTAAATTTATTATGTCTAATAATAGTTATTGTCATATAAATCAGTGATGTGTACGGGATATTAAAATATACAACAAATACAAAAAATATATCGTCACGACATGAATCCCCGAGGGGGTGTCAGGGGTGTTTCCAAGGGTAAACTATGAAATACAAGTCATTTTCCACACTGGTACATCCACTTTTCACTGACAATTATGCGTCGCAAACGGGATGGGTGGTGAGCCCTATCGGCGTACCTCGGGCACAAATGGACCAATAGCTTAAGGGGCTCCACAATGCTAAACACTTTAATTTTTCAATTGCCTATCTTGCTCTAATCAACCGATGCGCACACAAAAATTCACTTATTTTGATTTTGGGCTACATTAGGAAATTAACTAAGTTTAATTCTTTTATGTAATAAAGAGTCTTTTCTTTCAACTTCGCCTTAATTTGGGCATTACTAGCCTAAATAGTGTGCACAAAGCGGCTTTTTTCTGCTCCGGAGCAATGTAATGCAGAAAAGTATATATGAAAACCCATTATTGCCCTGAAAACAATGCAATAATGGATTTACATACATACTTTACTGCCGCGCCACCACTGAAGTCCCGCGTCAGTATTTATTGTCTCTGGAATATAAACCAAAATGCCTTAATCCAGAGGTGGTGCTGACTCTAAAGCTGCAAATCCCAAGTGACCCGTACATGGAAAACTAGTTTTAAATTACCCTATCAGCGGGCCGATGATAAGCGATGATAAGATAAAGGAAACTCTCTGAATAAAAACGTAAACCATAAACAACAAAAAAACTAGAGTTAGCGTGCCAGTATTTTTCATAATCGAGTACTAACTTCTCGAGTGGTTTTATAAGCAAATGATTTGGTTGATAGTCTTGATAGGTATAGAAAAATAGAAAACTACCTATAGTTTTGAACTGCCCAATTAGTGCGCCGATAATAAGTCATTGGCCGATCAGCGCTATTTTTATTCCAACAAACAATTTAAAATAAATAAAACTGGCGCGAATTTACGCAATAAATATTTTGGGAGAATTTGATTGTGTTTCTTGAAAATGGATTTTAGTAGCGAAAGTGACGACATAAATAAAAGAGCACTATCTTCGTTAACCTATCCTCCTGGTATACATATTATGTATATAATATATGTATAATTATATATATATATGTATGATTATATATTTATTGATAGGATACTATTTATTAATACTGTGTAGGTATATGTATGTACATTTTATGTAGTTTATTGTATGTATTTTTTACTTGTTTGTATATTTTAGGTACTATTTTAATCTTGTTTTTGTGGAAGTATTATTATGTGCATATTATGAATACCTTACTTATATCTTATATATCTCATCCACCCTTGGTCTGCTGGAAGAAATCTCATTATTGAGATAAGCGCGCCATTGTACATAGCTTTTCAAGTGTATATTTTATTAATATGTTTTCTGTGTACATTAAGAATAAATATAAATATAAATACATATTAACACCTGAAAAAATTAAAAAATGTGGCAAATGAAGTAATAGATAATCGTTTACTTCCAAAATCCAATGATAAATATTTGAAAATCTATGATTATTTCATCACTTAGAAAACCGAAAAATGGGTGAAATAATTTTCGGAGAGCGTATTTTTGGATTACCTTAGTGAGCTATCGAAAAACGTTTAATAACTATACAAACGTAACTATTCATTTTTCTAAATAAACATTTTTGGGATTGTTTTAACTTCAGTTCGTTATTTGGAAGTTGAAAGAAAAGCAGATTATGGACCTCGCAAAAGTGACTTTCTGCTTGATGCAACAATCTACTATTTTTAGTCAGTATCTGGGTGTGGTAGTTTCGTTTTGAACGGTTTTGAAATAAAGGAGCTAAATCGCTTTTCCCATGAAATTAATACTTTTTTGAAGTAGTTTGTTAATAAGAAAATTGTACGTATTATAAGTTAGAATAGAATAATCGTTTATTGACTCATAATTTAGCCTAGTTATACAGTTACACTTCTTATAATATAGTAAAACTAAAAACAATTTAAAAACAAGGCTATAAAGAGTTCAGGATAGTGAACTCTGCTCTCCGTGCTAGTTGAAACTGTTCTACGGCAGAGCAGCGCCCATTACCCCCCACTGTTTATATGTACCATAATAAAAACTAGGTTTTCAGGTTTGTGGTAATTAGTATAGTACATTTTCATCTAAATTGCATTTATTGACATAATTAAATGATAAAAATTTGTATTAAAATGAGAAAAAAATAAAATAAAATGTATTATATTCTAGCATGCAATCATGCGACATTAATAAAATCGATATATATATATATATATCTATGTGGTTGAAGGTAGCTTTATTTTATAAATAAATTGTACATATCCTAATACTATTATATATGCATGTATATAACTAAAATTAAAAATACGTGAGAATTATGCATACACATATATGTATTGCTTTTAAATTATTTTACTAAATTGATTTGTTTATTATATTATATTGTAGATGAGCATGTCTATCTGCCAATAAAAACATCATTATTCTTTTTCATGCTATTATTTTGATTATGTCCTCTGTACTTTTATAGTCTAACTTACTAAGATAATCTTCAAATAACTTCTTACATTTAAAAATTGTTTTATCATTTAACTTAATTTTTTGCTTATTTTATTAAAATAATTAATAAAATAATTAGGTAATTAATAATTTAACGTACAATCCGTTTCAAATGCTATTAGGATAAATGGGACCTTGTCATGATGTCGGTTTGCGTTAACAACGTTGATGGAAATACGTGAGTGAAAGAGATGCATTATGGATTATGTATTTATACATTATTTATGGAGTGTAATTAATAATAGTCTTATGTCAAGTAATATAGGATATTTTTAATTTTTTAAATCATATTTCATCTATGTAGACGAAACTTAACCCTATTCAAAACTGAAGATTAGCATTAAGAAGCCCTTTAACGTGCCTTTTGAAGCACGAGGACCGAATAAAAATCAATCTGCACCGCGGAGATCGAACCCACGACCTGCGCCCTACAACTTAGCCACAGAGGCGGTAAATATAACGTACTCGTTTCGTTAAAAGACACCTTGTTACTGATCGCTTACCCACAATCCAATATGAATTTGGCGGCATAAATCAAAGTCAACTTACATTCCTCATTGTGCGCAAGTTAGCTGATTGTTCCTCCACGTGTTTACTTCACTTCGCCGGTAAACGAGATGAATAAAAGAACATTATCGAAAACGATGTTTATTTTCTCGTCATAAAGACTTGCTTATGTACTTGTTAAGTGAGGTTATAGGCTATATACAAGTTACATTTATTTATGCAGCCAAATTCATACTGAAGACATGGTTAGTGCTCAGTATTAAGTTTCGATGACCCTTTTCATGAAATTCCTTTTTTTTTTTGTCTTCCCGATTCAAAAATTCACTCGTGTTATTCTTAAACAGCCTAGGTCTAGAGGCATGCACAAAAAACATTTTTCGCATTTTGCAAAAAGCGTCTTTGAATCTTGGTCCTGGCCACTTAACGAGTCTTTAGTATGAATTTGGGTATTACATCTCAGTATTTCCAATATTTATTCTAAAATTATAATACATTTAAAAAAAAATTAACTAAATTATGTAAACATAAAAGTTAAATTAAATAAAAGACTTTATAACATCAGTATTAAAGTATTATTTCTCAGTATTACATCTTCAAGATCATAAAGGTATGTCAAGAGATGGACTTCGAAATACAAGTTATCCCCCAAAATGGTACACCGTCGTTTCACCGACGATTATAACGTCCCAGCGTTTTGGGTTGTGTACCCACAGCTTAAGGGTACATATAAGGTCAGATTGAACACCTGATTTTGCATCAATCAGAACTGAACTCTACGACGACGTTCCCTTTTAGTAGAAAATAGTGCGCTCTCAGCCGTGGCTGTTACGAACACCAAGAAACGCGCGCCCACAAATCTGCGTTTTTATTTAATGACTCTGCTTCTAGATACAATTTTTCAAATATTCTAAGACGAGCTGACGATGCCATTTGTTCACTTATTTTTAACACAAATTTCAAGGCTGTATGATTTAATGATGGCCCTTTAACACTTGAAAAACATTAAATTTAGAGGTAACTTCGTTATTTTTTTCCATCCAGCGAACTTAAAGATTTTTCATTTTTTCTAGGATCAGCCTATCAGCCATTAAGTCTACTGTCTATATTATATTTATTATACCGATTAACCAAGTTACAAAATGTGATATGCCAATTTGAAGTTGGGCATCTAGCCATAAACTTACCCTTAAGGCGCAATATGTCCATCGCACAACGAAAGAGATAAACATATCTGAAAAAGTGCGAGGCCGAGTAGTGCGGTGAATCAAAAAAGGTTGGATATTGCTGTTTTTTTATGAATAATATTTAATATAAATTAACACGAGAAAGTTTTAAAAAACGCATACTTATGTTTTAGATAAACATGGTTCAATCAGTGAGTCAATGACCGTTTTGTAGCTTTACATATATATAGTCAATAATATATATGTTTACAACAGTCATTATTGTTAATGAAGTTAAATCATTAGTTTGGACGGACTACTGTTTTGAACTGAAAACAAACAGCTTTCACTTGCAATTTTTTCCGATGCAGCGAATTTTTTTCTATCACGTTTGGAGCTTTGTTATCGTTTTGGAAAGGGCCTCATTTCTGTTTTTTTTTTTCAAAACCCTATCTATTGTAGTACGTGAGTTGTACTGTTATAAAATCTCATTTTTTACTACCTATGTCGTGTTAACGTACCTTTCAAAACAAGCAGAACGAACACAAATATGGCACCACGGGAACTGAACCCGCGATCTCAGGATTAGTGGTCGAAAATTTCCAACCAGAGGTGATAAAAGTATGTTGTTCTAGAAAATACTGTTTAACTTTTCCGAAGTTCTAAGGGGTTTGTTTTTGGTTGAATAAATCACGTCCACGGTAATGAAATTGTGCCGGAAATATTAAGATAATAAACGGAGTCGTTCAGAATTTCAAATGTTTGTGATGCTTTCGTTTTTTTTTATGTCAGCCGTTGCTTTGTCTCTTTTCGCTCTCGGCCCAAAGAGATGTTGTACGTTTCACGGTAATAACATTTTGAAATGGATAACTAAGAATTGCATTGACTTTTTTAACAAAAGATCGTGTGTCAGGATCGTTATAGGTGGAAATTTTTAGTTAGATTAAACTGATACAGTATTCCCTTAACTAACCATTTGGTCAACGCACGCCGCCAAAGCAGCCAAACAGTACTTTTTCTCCCAAATTGATCCACTTATATTTAATTTTCAAACTGAAAACTTATCTCTTTTAAAATAAAATATAGCCTATGCTACTCAACGATAGTGAAGCTTTTTATACAAAAAGAATTGTTAGAATCAGTCCAGTAATTCCAGAGATTGTCTCAAACATACAAACAAACAAATCTTTCCTCTTTATATAATAGTGTAGATGTAGATAGATGTGCTGCAGTGTGAATAATGTTTATTTGTTAGATTTCCTTTTCCAACGGCGCCTACAAAAAAGAAGGTGAAATTTAATTATTTTTTTACCTCTTTTCCTTATCGTAGCGTGAGTATTTTGGTATTTAACTAATGCTCATATAAAAATTCTATGCATAAATATGGGTACCGACCTCACCGTGTTTGTAAGAGTTCCATCAAAAACGAATACCCTCATTGTGAAGCTTTGCATAAAGCATGTTTAAATAGTTGTTGTGCATAAATTAACACATTTTCTGCTAGAAAAGCCTAATTGATATTAAAATGTTCTCGCACAGTGCTATAATAGTAGTTTATGAAACTGGTACATATAAAAAGCTATTAAAACACGAGTGTCAGTTTAAAAAACGAGCTGTAGGCGATTATAGTACACGAGTGTTTTAAAACCTAGTATCTACTTACCTGTTTTCATAATCTTTGTAAATTTGTCGTGAGCCATTTTTGTTTATTCTTGTAAGAGCTTGTTCTAAAAGTATTCGTAAATTCCGTAGTTATCTGTCTGTGTTAGTAATGATGATTTTACGATATGAGTTAAGATGAACCACATTTATTTAACAGTGTTCAATCAAAAATAGCAAAAAAAATATATGTTGTGCGATTGGGAACGAAAACCAAAGCAACCACAAAGAAAATAGGAGATCTATAAATAATGAGGTCACATTTTACAATTATAGATATTTACTGGACTTCGCCCGTAACTCCACCCGCGTTAATCGAATCTCGACTTTTTTATTACTACTTTAAAATTGAGTAACTTGATGTCGAATGAGCTATACTTTCAAAAACATTTCATCCACGTTGACTTCCAAGCAAGAGCTTGTTAAAATTAAATGGTTTTCGCGGTATTCAAGTAGAGATAGCAATTACGAGTAAATAAGCTTTTATACGATAACCAGGTTGGAATTTTCCGAAAACTCGCGTAATCTGAAGCTGAGAAAATAATTTTATTTTAATCTTTCAGGCGTAATTATCCCCATTAAAAGTATAGAAGCTTGAATTTTAGTACGGTACTACTTTAGATAACAGACTTCCAAAATAATTAAGGCTTCTTTGAAACTATGCTAGCTTTTTGAAATTTTAGCGAGTTCATAATTAATGTGGGTAAGTCGAAAACAGAGATGAAGCAACATTTGAAGTTACATTATGCCCGAAGCTTCTGTCAATATCTTTTTCAAAAGTACGTTTAAGTAAAAAGGAAAAGTATGTTTATCATGATAGTATTGGTCTACTTGGGCATCATCTAGCTGCTTATAAATACACTTTATTTAATAACTGATTTTTAGGGGTCTTTCTTTAAAAGAGAAAATAGAACCATTAAATGAAATCACTATCGCCCGTCTTTATGACCATAATACTAACATTACAAGTAATTACTTACTTGAGAACTACAAGCACAAATTACCACTCTAATACCTTAAAACTAGACCTATAACCAGGCTAGATTCGCTTACATAGAGCTACAATACCAATAATGACCTAAACCGACAGATTATAATAGGAATCGAAGCTTCGGAGCAAAGATTTTTTATTGTATGGAACACAAAAAGAAAACCCTAAATACCCTACCAACGTGTTGGAAAAGGAAAGCAACTTGAAGCGCTAGAAATCCAGTTCCATTTCCAATTCACACTTGGCTACGCCGTAGCAGATGCGAAATTCCGTAGCACGTAGTCGTTCCACTTCGTAGTCGTGCTACAGAGCTTAGTATGAACGTCGAAACGTAATTTTATTACGTTATATAGACGAAGCCTTGTACTAAAATACTAACGATGACAGGGTTTAGCATTTTGACTTTACATGACATAAATATTGAAATTTCAAGTATTAGAGCATAAAAAGCATACCGTAATAATAACAGGTGTCTCAAAAGAAAGTTTACATTAAAAAAGAGCAGACAAGGCATAAAGACAATCTTTATATGCCAAAATGTAAATTAAACATATTTCAAAAGAATGTTTCTTGCATGGCGATCAAAATTTTCAATACATTGCCACAAGAATTCAAAAGCTTGCCAATAAAAATCCTAAAAAGGAAATTACATACATGGCTCCAAGATAAATGTTTTTATGATATCAAAGAATATTTAAATAATTAAAATGTATATACTTATATTAGGATGTTTACTTTCATATTGTGCAAATTTCATAATAAATATCTAATATAATAAATAATAATATGATAATGTATATACGTACAGTATAATAATTAATAACGTAAATACAATACATATGAGGTAAATTAGCTTATATTGTTGCATGTTAGTTTTTTTTTAAGAATAAATATTTGCATACTATATAATATGGTAAAATGTGCTGTTTCTAATATTAAGATACAATAAGACCTGTACTTACAACGCATGTTTATGCAAATAAATTTTTACTTTACTTTACTTTACTTTTTACTTTACAAAAAACGATAAACAAAAAAGTAAGGAGTTTATTGAAAAAATGTTTTATTTTATATTAAAATACACACTTTGGGAATTTATTTCTTAAAAATTACGTCGTCCAAATGTAAACCGTTGCGTTCACGGCATTCATTTAATCGAGCACTAAAATTTCCTATGACGGCTCGGCAGGTATTCTCCGTGATGGATGCCATTTCATGACGGATATTTTCTTTTAATTGTGCCAGGGAAGTCGGTTTGTTGGCGTAAACTTTAGATTTGACGTAACCCCACAGGAAAAAGTCCATAGGGGAGTTTAAATCGGGACTTCGTGGAGGCCAATTTATGTCACCTCTCCTGGAGATCAATTTGCCAGGAAAAATTTCACGTACTCGTGGTAGAGACCTGTTGGAGGTGTGTGAAGTTGCTCCGTCCTGCTGGAACCATGTTCTTTGGTTATAACCAGGAAAGTTTTGCAGTTCAGGCACGAAGAAGTCGTATAACATCTCCACATACCGCTCGGAATTCACAGTTACTGTGCGTCCCCTTTCATCTTCAAAAAAGAAAGGGCCGATAATTCCTCGCGCCGACATCGCAGCCCATACGGTCACTTTAGGCGAATGTAGGGGCTTCTGGTGTTTCTGTTTGGGATTGGTTGCACTCTAGTAGCGGCAATTTTGCTTGTTTACATGCCCATTAAAATGAAAATGAGCTTCATCCGAAAACAAGATGTTGGTAAACGTTGGAAAGCGCTCAATCACCTGATTTATGAAGTCAAGCCTCTGCCCAGCATCCTCAGGCTTTAATTCTTGCACCAACTGAATTTTGTAGGGGTGTAGCTTTAAATCTTTGTGTAAAATCCGGAACAATGATGATCTGTGCACGTTTACAGCAACAGAACGCTTCCGAATCGAAAGGTCTGGGTCGTCACGAACAGACTGAGTAACACTGTCGACATTTTCGACCGTTCTCGAAGATCTTGGACGCCCGGATTTAGATTTTTCCAGCGTTGAACCGGTCTCTTCAAACTTCTTTACCCATTTTCCAATGAGTTGAGGGCTTGGCGCATCCTTTAAATGACGAATATCACGAATATTGCAGAATTTTCTACGTGCTACAGTCGCTCAATTACCGTTTTTGTAAAACACACGTACGCACAACGCACGGTCCGCTCCCGAGAAACGCTCCATAGCGACTAAATTTCCAAAAGCTAGGCTACCGAATGACATACCCCCCGCGCCCCTCGGAATAGTTGCGTTCACGCAATAAGCAAAACAAATGTAAACTTTCTTTTGAGACATAGTTACTTTAAAAAAATATCAGGAATTTCAAAAAAAACATTGCCTTATTCCGAGTACTGTGATTTATTAGACATACGTGGGACGCACTATAAGTTTCCGGAATGAATATGAAAAAATACTATTAAAGGTACAAAATTAATTTATTGTTTTTCAAAATAATCTCCCTTGGCGTCTATGCACTTTTTCATTCGATCAAACCAGTTTTGAAAACTTTTGTGCCACTCCCCTGTGGTGACCTCTGAAACGTGTTTTTCATACTCCTCGACAGCCTCTTCTGGTGATGAAAATCGTTGAACGCGTAATTGGTTCTTAATTTTTGGGAACAGAAAAAAATCACAAGGTGCCAGGTCAGGACTGTATGCAGGATGACTCATGAGTTCTACATTTTTCGTCTTCAAAAAGTCGTTTGTCTGTCTGGCCGTGTGAGAACTAGCATTGTCGTGGTGCAGGATGATACGGCGTTTACGGTTATTTTTACGGAGTTCGTCAATAACTTCCGGCAAACAAATGGTCGTGTACCAGTCACTATTCACGGTACGACGATTCTCTAAAGCAACAGTAGCCACGTGTCCAGTTTTATTAAAAAAAGAAGCAATCATCCGCTTAGATGCACTTTTCACGCGCGCCACTTTGGTTGGTTTCGGCTCATCTTGAAAGACCCATACGCTCGATTGCTGCTTTGTTTTGGGATCGTAGCAATAAATCCATGTTTCGTCACCTGTTACTATGTCCCACACCAAATTTGACGCACCTTCGTTGAATCTGGTAAGCATGGCACTGCACCAAGTGACGCGGTCCGTTTTTTGAGCCTCGGTCAAGTTGTGTGGGATCCACCGCGAGCACAGCTTTCTCACACCCAAATGTTTGTGTAGGATTGATTGTATTTGACTCATGCCTATTTCTAAGGATGCGCGAATTTCATGGTAGGTAACATGCCTGTCTGTTTCAATCATACGGCGCACAGCATCGATGTTTTTGTTGGTCACAGCGGTGGACGGCCGACCATCGCGAGATTCGTCACTGAGATTGATACGACCACGCTTGAATTCTGCAAACCAGCTATAAACAGTCTTCTTGCATGGTGCTTTATTGCCAAAAGCTGTTTCAAGCCGAGCGATGCTCTGTTGAGCTGTCAAATTACACTTAAAATCGTAGAAAATCATACTACGAAAATTTTCCCGAGTTAAATCCATGTTGATGCAGACACACAATTTTTTAAATGGCGCCACAAGGTAAAAACAAAATACAGTCAGATGAAACAAACTGCATTCTACAGCCAAAGAGTTCTATTTTCAAATGTTGCAATAAATTTTTAAATATTGTTTATGTAAGTGGCCAGTTCCGGAAACTTTTAGTGTTACCTATGTAACAATGACAGAATATATTTCAGAACCATAGCAACAGATCATAACATCATAAAAACAAACAATTATCCCGTACGATTTAAAGCTTTCGGCATTACGTAAAATGTTGCAAAAAAATAAAAACAAATATAAATAAAAATATATTTTACCCTTTTTTAAGCTTTATTTGGAAAATTAATAATAATTATTTTAAAAAAACTTTGTTTTAAATCGATATATTTTGGCCCAGCGCGGTACCGTTATCAAGTATCCCAATGGCTAATTATGCTGGACATAATACTTTATCTACGACCATCAAAAATATTCAAGTAAGCGTGGATAGCGAAATCCAAAACCGTTGAAAAATGCGGTACAAGTCATGAGCTGCGACATCACAAAGATAGCCTGGGTCTGTAATGCATGATCAGGTATTCTTTTCCGTACTTACAGTTTAAATAGTTTATCACCGTTTACGAATTTCGGTACCGGTTAATATAACAATAGTATATTTTGATGCAAGCGTCTCGGCAAAAAAAGTCAGTCGCGACTCTAAATATCAACACTTTCGCACGTGTATCAAACTTGGACGAATCACAAGGTATCAAACGACGTTTTTTAACACACTTGAGAAAAATTACTTGAAATTATAAAATAATAGCAATTTTGTTGCAAATCAAAACAAATAAAAGTCGACAGAAGAAAACGCAGTCTGGTTGGCGCCAATCTGTACTACAAAAACCAATGTCTCTTTCTAAAATCTTTTTAATAATAAGTTCTAAGATAGTTAAAATAGAATATAAATTTATGACGTCTAAAATAGATTTGAATTTTTAAAACACCTTTTACAATTTAACATATACTTACATATATAATATACTTAATAATAATATAAAAGTTTGAAAATACTCATCTTGAACAGTTTTTAGTGTATCCGGTTACTCCCAGAAATCCAACAAAACAAAAAGTAAAAAAAGGGTTTGCATGCTTACTAAATGATGTCACTGGTTTCCCCTAGATGGCGTCAGTAGTAAAAACAAAAACCACGAGTGCGAAATATTTTACGCACGCTAAACAGGCACGTAATCTATCATATTTTGAGCAGGTGTATTAAAAAATACTTTTTACACTTATTTTCCCAGTACCGAAAACAGTGTGAGAGTGTCCCGTAGACAGAGTAGACGGTTCGCGCTGATTGGGGGAGGCGAAAAAGAAACGGGCCACAGCTAATGAGAAAATGCCAAATTTCGGTAACGTAATTGTATACCGGTACCTTAACTAACCCTGATCAGTCCCTGGATGTATGTATGATATGTGGTTCAGAGTACTTGAAGTAGTATTTACATTATTTACACTTCCTACTGACGAAGGGTGATTGTGCACACATTGAAAGAGAAAACGATTATGACAAAACAATTCAAAAGTAAATGTTTTATTCAGTTTGCTACCATTTTACACATTAATACTAAGCCGCTGTCTGTCTGTCTGTCAGTCTATCACAAGGGTCTACAATTTCAACCGTTTTAGGTAGAAAGTTGAAATTTTTACAAAATACGTGTTACTATGCCCCCCCGACACGACAAATAATAAAATATTTTAAATAATAATTAAATTAAATATATTTGAAAAAATTAAAGGGGGTCAAAAGTTGCAATATTTAAACTTTATTGGTTATTAGCTCTTACTTAAAGACGGTGATACTCGTACATACAAGTTTTAAATTCAGTCAGATTGTATCACTCAGTCAAATAACAAGAAGCGGCTCCGAACGCAGAAGGCGCCAAATTTTTGTCAGGTGCTACGTACCATTTTAGCGGCTTGTTTTTAGGATCCCGTTGGTTTTTTAGGGTTCCGTGCCCAAAGGGTAACCAACGGGACCCTATTACTAAGACTCCGCTGTCCGTCCGCCCGTCCGTCTGTCACCAGGCTGTATCTCATGAACCGTGATAGTTAGACAGTTGAAATTTTCACAGATGATTTTTTTCTGTTCCCGCTATAACAACGAATACTAAAACCGGCCAAGTACGAGTCAGACCCACGCACTCCCATGCAACAGACATGATTTTTGCCGTTTTTATAGATAATGGTACAGGAACCCTTCGTGCGCGAGTCCGACTCGCACTTAGCCGGTTTTTGTAGCTTTGATGTTGCTTCGGGATGTATATTGTATTATACATGTATATTTGTATTTGATGTATATTTATTTTACATGTTTTTATGGTTCCGAACCCGTATTGTGGGTTGGTAAGGAACCCTTTGTGCGCGAGTCAGACTCGCACTTGGCTAAATTATTAGGATTAGGGAAACTATATGTGATCATCATGTTGCTTGCGCCTTCCTGAATAGCATTTTAGATTACATCTTCGTCCACGAAACATATACGTAGGTTCTAACATCTGCCATTTCCTAAAGACAATATTTAATCACAAAAAACTCCGGGTGGTGGTTGTCTGAGCGACAAGTGGCCAGCACTCGAGGTCTCCAGACGTGCTCACGCCGAGTACCCACTTGTTTTCAAGCTCCAGCTCTTTCAAATATTCCCTTTAGGGAAACCTTTTTATATAGAACTGCTTAGACCCCGAAAATTTGGCCTTTTATTACGCGTAGGTGTAAAATTGAATTTTAAACGAACTTATGCCTATAGAACCATCAAGTTATCTACCGAGAGAAGACCCTTTGTTCAGGTTTCTGTGGTGATTTTATATGAATCCAACATGGTGCAATATAAGTTTTAGTTGTACGTACTGTGCGATAAGAATCTAAATGAACGTGGGCCAAAAGCAGAACTAACGCCGTCTTCATACGAAACATCACATTTTGACAGTTCGCTGTGTTGTATTATTGTTCCACGATTGGATTGGGAATGAGGTGCTCACGTCAACATCACGCGAATGTATGAAATGACAGTTATCAAGGGTAGGATATGCAAAAATACGTAAAAACTTTTTCAATACTGCGAAATTATAATGTGGAGAAAATGTAACATTTAACCAAAATAATATAACAATAAAATGATATTCTTAAAAAAATGTAAGCTCACCATTTGTTTTGATGATCAATCACTCGTGGGTTCATCAACTTCATTATCAATGCCAAATAGTGACAGATTTGTCAAATAAAATTTAAGATTCCATTTATAAAACATGAAGAGTTCAGATAACTAAATCAAATAAATAAAAATAATATAAAATTTTGAAGAAGCAATATTATTGATCAATAAACTTTTATAAACATCACTAAGAACATAAATTTAAAAAAATATTATTATTTTACTTAATGGGCTTACGTACTTAAGTAATCAATTCATTTGCACTATTATGCAAACGGTACTTTTGAATCCCAATCCAATCGTGGAACAATAATACTGTACCAGTGCCCCCGCTCACGTTCATTTATGTAGGTAGAACCTTGTTGCACTTTAGCAATCCGCTGTTACCCGTTGTTATTAAACGATTAGACATCTACTTACAACATGCTAAATCAGCACAGAAAAATTCAACATCTAACTCAAAGTCCTATAAGTCCACTGTCTTTCGAATACTTGAGGTGTTTACACGCCTCCTTGCGATAAGAAACCATGTAGTCGACGAGAAATGAGGAAAGAATTCTTCTAGTGACTTTATTATCTCTTTTTATTGTACTTCTCAGAGTGTTTGTAGAGTTGGGTGCGAAGATATGAGTCTCGTGTTTGTTAGCTCAGCTCTACAAAGGTGATGAAATTAAAATGATTTTATATTTTTGTACTTGTTTTTGCTCGTGACTTCGTCTGCGTGGCCTTGTATTTTTGTTTATGGAGATACAATAGCTTGTTCTTTGGCTAGTACGGGTATAAATGTAACAACTTCTTTCTGTATTTTACACTCTTAACCAAGGTCTATTAGTATTATATGTTTTAGTATAACCAGAAAACAAAAACTAGGGTCAATAGGTAAGAACCTTGCTTATATCCAGAAAAAAAGTACTACTAAAGCTTATGTTTTCATCGACCTCATTTAAAGCATATCTACTGACTGTCGTCTACAGTTCAAAGCTACATACAGGCTGCATGAATTTTCATGAAGGGGATCCGTCAATCATAAGTTAGATTTTGCACCAAAATAGAAATGAACCTTAAATGTATCACTATGTATCCACTAGTACATATCCATAGTCTACAAAAATTCAAATTCATTTATTAAAATAATTAAAGCAATATAACACGTTCTAAACCATTACAATAATATTACTATCGAAATTAATCTTCTTTATTTAAATAAAGTGCAAGGTTCATCTGTCTATTGGTCTGTACTATGCGTTTAAAAAAAGAATAGAACCTCACCCGCAGATAACTTCACTCGCTAACCATATCTCTTTCTCGCTCTGTCTAGTGATGGCGCGAGAGATAGCGACAGAAAAATGGCGTCCTGGCAGTAAAATTCTTATTTGAATGTTTGAAATGAAACGCATAGTAAGTATGTTTGCTTTTAGCGGGGCAAACCCCATGAACAGATTTTGATGTGACGGAGCCTTTTTTCGATAACGGGAACTTAATAGTGATCGATTTAGTTTGAAGTTTTAAAAGTTCCGGATATTTCGCGATGCGTGGTGGAGTGGTGGTTGTGGTTAATACACAATAAAATAAGTATATCCGAGACTAAGATGTAAATGGATTTAAAAATCAAATTTTAACGATATTGCTGGATAAATGTTATTATACTATTGAAGAATATCTTGTAGACAAATTAATTTGACATTGTATGCTGAAAAAACATAACATTAGTTCATTAATATTATTTTTTTACACTTGACATTTTTAGAATATAAATGACATAATATTCACTGTGGAAATAGGAATTAAGTTTGTAGGTAGGTAATATTGATCATTTGTGTTTTAATTTTATTAGTCCGACTAATGTCTGCCACAGGCACACACGTGCCACCTCTCTGATATTTGTATGCCGTTATTAGGTTAAAACGTGAAAGATCCTACCTCTTTATTCAACATCTTTTATATTATTATCTCAATAAATTTTAATTAAATTTTATAAAATTTCTTTGTCTTTGTCTTCAATACTCGTATAGAGGATTAGTTTTCGAATGGGCGTGGATAGCCAAATCCAAGACTATAGGGAATAGCAAAAAATGCTCAAAGCAGTCCCGGGGCCGTTTTTGATAGAAACCAAAACAGTATAATAATATTTTTTAAGAAATAATTTCCCTACCTGAGAATAGAACAAGCACATAAAAAAGACATTGTTTAATAATAATTACCATCTGATAGTGCCGCTTCGAAAGATCAAATTTTGGAAAGAATGTCAAACGGAAAACTAAAGAAAAGTTCTCATCTTCAGTAAACTGATAACTCAATTACCGTAAAGTTCATAAAATAAATTACTTACACTTTGCTCAAAAATATGCCAATCAAAGCAGCTAAAATTAATCTTAACCCCTAAGTAAATTTCAAAAACACCCGACATTTCGCAAAACAATTATTAAGTGGATAACTTGAGTCGACTTGACAAAGACTGTCTAATTGACTTATTATTATATTCAAGTCTAACAAAATGGAGTGAGTCTATTTAAGATCCCCAGTTAAAGGTTTTGTAACGTTGCGATCATATTTTAGTCGGTTTTGGAAAGCAGAATATCACAAATAAACTTTTAACAAAAAAGTAATAGACGACTTCAAATTTTATAGCAGACATTCACTAAAAAGTTCAAAATAATTTCATACTAACCGATAGTACCAAAATAACACTTTTGCCGACTTCTTTCTTCCTGAAACACATGTTCTCTAGAAGTTGGCACTCTCAAATTGGTTTTTGTGTTTTATACTATGGGGAATGCGCCGACTTCTAAATAACATATGTTTCAGGATGAAAGAAGTCGGCAAAAGAGTTAATTTGGTACTATTGGTCAGTATGAAATTCATTTAAACTTTTTAGTGAATGTCTGCTATAAAATTTGAATTCGGTTATTATTTTTTTGTTAAAGGTTTATTTATTTAATTATTTATTTTATTTGTTTATTTATAAATTGCGTCCTTAGGAAGCTTTCATATGTTTGAGCCGTTTGGGGTTGAAACTTTCGGCCCGTGGGGTTCCAGCGAGCGCCAAAAAACTAGTAAAAGATCTATCATATCTTTTAGTGGAAACATCGGATGTTCAGAGGGCTGGCGCATTCCTCGGCCAACGTATAAGTTTGGCCATTCAAAGAGGAAATGTGGCCAGCGTTCTGGGCACCATGCCGCAGGAGTCAATTTTAGAACAGGTATATTATTTGTAGTTATTTTTAAATTTAAGAGTGTAATTTATATTGTTAGGTAATTTGAGTTTAGAATAAGTTTTTTTTATGTTGTAAATTATTTAATTTTTCCCGTAATTATATTATTATTGTTAATTATTTCATAATTTATTCAAGGCAAACAGTTGTTCAATTAAAATTCTTGATAAAAATTATATACTTTATAATTATTAAATATCAATTCGGCCATCACATTTCAGATATTCTGTAGATTATCACATATATTTTCAATTATTTTACTGCCATAACATTTTAATTAAACTGGAACTTAATCGCGGTTTTTCATGGTCATTGACAGGATCACGTATACTTTAAGTTGGCAGGTGTAGGCCACTTAACTGACAGGATTAACCCCGGTAATTAGTTTAGTTTTAGTTCTAAATTCCAGCAAGAAAATACCATACAAGAAGCATACAAAAGGATGCATGATATTCTAAACTTTGTATCGGATGCCTTCATAGAGGTGACTATTCAAAAAGTTTTCGCCTTAAAAAAAGTGAATACATGCCATCCCTGCATTCTTGGCAGAGTAAAAGTGTTAACCCAAAGCCTGGCTAAGACTGTGGATATGTTGTCATGAATTCAGGAAAATGGGGATGAAAATGAAAATTAGTTTATTTTTTTCACTTACAAGTGTAGCTATATAGTTGACGGGTATCCTTTTAAGTACATGAAAATACCTGCGCCAGGATACCCCGCACTTCCATATCTAAGTTTCACAAAAAGAAACGTGTCTTAATTTACAATTTAACAGTAATAATAATAATCATTATTAATACTATTACAAAATTAAAACTTAAGCTAACCTAGTTATGCATGCAAATGTTAGTCTGAAGGTGTGAGAGAATATGTAAAATGTGGTAAATGGAGAGGTATGAATAAATGAGTCCCTAGCCCTAAGACCGAAGTCTTGGGGTCAGTATTAGCTACTAGGGAGGGAGTGTATGTAAGAATGTCTTTAACATTTATATATACTGAAGAAAAGCAAAGTCTCTCGCGCCCGAAATCACGGGCGTACAAAAGGCGGAGGGGAATCCTTCTGGCCCAAACCGGAATATATAATCGCATTGCGATTAAAATAAAACGCCGAATAGCCGTCCTGCGGGCCTATCATGTAACTCAGTGTCGGTTGCCATCTATGGTTGCTATTTACCAAAACAGATGAAAAACTTCCAAAATAACCTTCAAAAAGTATTGAACTATTTACGAATTGTGACGTTATTTCAAGTGCGAACGTATTCTTAGATAAGCGGATGTGTATGTTTTCTACGATAGGCACTCGGTTTGGCAACTGAGTTTACGATACAGAATCAGGGGGCTGGATGGACGTCCGTGAATGCAATGTAGCCTTCGATTTCCAAATTTACTCACATCCTTGATTGTGAATTTAATTTGCATCCCGCATTTCGTAAATGAACTAAGGTACTTTCAGACTCAAGATCAATCCCATTGGATAATGCAAATGCACTGACAGTAACGGCTTCAAAACAGCAGTACATTCTCGCTCCCGCTTAGTACCAAGTTTTGTCCCCTAAAGGTTTTAGTACCGATGTTACAATTTAGACACGATACAAAAGAGATAAGGGAACGTTGAAGGGACGCTGCTTCTTTTGTTCAGATTTTTTGAGTTTTAACCCCTTTTTTCATAAAAATGTTGTTCCCTTGTATTATTTAAAACATCAATCATTAATATCAAGCCTACTCTTTATTCACTTTCTTTTTACTTTCATTTCTCTGTCTATATATATTTTTTTAGGGTTCCGTTCCTCAAAAGGAAAAAAGGAGCCCTTATAGGATCACTTTGTTGTCCGTCTGTCTGTCAAGACCCTATATCTCGGGATAATAATCGAGTTAAAATTAAAACCATATACTCAAGTTTACAGTTCCTTGAAGCTGTGAAAAATCAAACTTCTAAGTTTACGTAAATAAGGACAAGGCCGTTTATGTCGCCAAAAAACCTGTATTTGGACACTCTCGAGGCAATCAAAATTTATAGGGTATTTTCCGTTGAGCTAGAACTATAACATTCTAAAGTAATACCGTCTTATACTTCAAGTATAAGGAAAAATCTGAAAACTATACATTTGTAATTAAAAAATTTAAAAAATTAATTTATTCAATTTCATGAAATACTAATACATAATGTATCAACAATTTGTACGGAACCGTGGGCGAGTCCAACTCGCACTTGTCCGGTTTTCATTTTTCATTAAAAAGAACTTGTGTTCATTTTTCCTACTTTTGAAAATAAAGTATTGTATATTATGGGTTATGGCACTACGCCGCTATAGTTTAATATCAATTAGGCTTTTCTTGCACAATTTATTTTATGCATTACTTTGTAAATGATCCTTCACAAAAAATTTAAAGCGTGTTTATAGTTGTTGTAGTCAACTATTGCCACGTAGTCACACATTTATCATTATAGGGTGGGGAAAAACTCTTTTCGCAAATAGTATGTATGAACTGATAATAAAATCTCTTTGGCTATACCATTTGTATCTGGCCGGTTTTAGTATTATTAAAAAGTTTAAATTTTAAAAAAGATAATTTCAAATTCGGTAAAATGTGTGATTTTCATTTGTTTTTCTTACTGTTAAGATGAGTAAATCTAATGAAGAAATTCGATACATTTTTAAATTTTACTACAAGAAAGGTAAAAATGCAACGCAAGCCGCGAAAAAAAATTGTGATGTTTATGGACCTAGTTCAGTGTCTGAGAGAGTAGCACAAATTTGGTTTAAGCGTTTTCAATCCGGAAATTTTGATATCAAAGATGCACCTCGCTTTGGGCGCCCTCTTACGGATAAAACGGATGCCATTTTTGAAAAAGTGGAGCAAGATCGGCATTTCAGTAGTTATGATGTAGCTGAAGAACTGGGGATTGACCACAAAACAGATTTGGAGCATTTGAAAAAAGCTGGGTACACAAAAAAGCTCGATATTTGGGTGCCTCATGAGCTCACTGAAAGAAACTTAATGAACCGTTTACTCATTTGTGATTCTTTATTACGACGTAATGAAACCGAACCATTTTTGAAAAACCTGATAACTGGTGATGAAAAGTGGATCACGTACGACAAGAATGTGCGAAAAAGGTCGTGGTCAAAGACTGGTCAGGCTTCACAGACTCTAGCGAAACCCGGGTTATCTCGCAACAAGGTAATGCTGTGTGTATGGTGGGATTGGAAGGGCATTATTCATTATGAGCTGTTACCGCCAGGCAGGACCATCAATTCTGAACTCTACTGTGAACAACTGATGAGATTAAAGCAATAAGTTGAGAGAAAGCGGCCGGAATTAGTCAACAGAAGAGGTGTGGTTTTTCATCATGATAACGTTAGACCTCACACATCTTTAGCCACTCAGCAAAAATTAAGAGAGTTTGCCTGGGACGTAATAATGCATCTGCCGTATAGTCCTGACCTTGCACCTTCAGATTTCCGCTTGTTTCGGTCTCTTCAGAATTATTTAGGCAGTGTCAGGTTAACATCACGAGAGGACTGCCAAAACCACTTGTCGCGGTTTTTTGATCAGAAGCCCCAGAATTTCTATAGCAATGGGATCATGTTCCTAGCTACAAGATGGCAGAAAGTTATCGAACAAAATTGCACCTTATGTAGGTGTTATGTGTATGTTAGTTAAATGTAAATAAACTTTATTAAAAATGTTTTGAATTTTCATATAAAATGCGAAGAAACTTTTTTCTCAACCTAATATTTATTTAAGGCGCATAGGCACGCCACCGCGTTTGAGTACATCATTTGATAACCCTTTTCTCTGTTTTTTTTCATTATAGATTAAAGTTTGTGACCTCTATAGTTTAATACAGGTTGACAAACTCACTATCTGGCTGAAATGGGAAATTTTGGCACAAGTACTATTTAAGGCAAGAAAAACACTTGGTAAGTAAATCTATTCAGCTTGATATCTTTAAAACAAAATCAATATTCAAAGGTTTGGCAAAATATATAATGAAAAAACCGTAAAAATATTATTTACAAATGTTAAATACCAACTCAATAACCAAAACTTAAATAAACTAATAACCTATAAAAATAATAACTTAATTTGCAAAATTGTGCTTTTAAAAATATCAATATCAGATGATAGAGGCCTTTTACTTTGGTCTATAAGGAAAAACAACTGTGAAAAGGATTATCAAATTTTGTACTAAAACGGTGGCGTTCTTATGTGCCTTAAAACCTTTTATTAAAAAATAAAAATAACAGTCATAACATAAGTTATGTGTTTTGGAACGAGACCCGTCGCAACCACCTTAAGGTCTATTAAGCACTTACGAACTTGGACTTTAACTGCACAAAATTTAAATATATAATAGATGTACATCGTCATGACATGAATCTCCGAGGAGGTGTTAGAGGTGTTTCTAAGTGTGGACTGTAAAATGCAAGTCACAATTTACACTCGCACACCCACGTTTCACGGACGATTATAAATATGAATGTGCCACTACGCGATTTGAACCAACGGCCTCCGAGATAGCATGGAAACTACCTTATGAATCGGCGTTTTCAGTATATAGGCTATCTCAGAAATAACAACAAGTTGTAACCTTCACACTTTTATTTACACCTTCTTAACCAAATACAACTAACTATCCTTTTCAACTCAACAATCGTTAATCCTCAGCCTATTATGCATAACTTCTTTCTTTGAACACCACCTTATTTCTCTAAACCTCGTCCGGCTCTGCCCATGGTACAACTCACCAAAAACTAAAAGGCCCCCCTTTTTTCAAGCCATGTTGCCAGTCCAAGTCTTTTAAAAAATCCTCCCGCTGCCGGTTGTGGCCAGCGACAATTCAAAATTTTATTTTGTTTTTCCGAAACCTTACAAGTATTTGTTGGTTAAGCCCAGTTTGCGGTACATAATTAATACACAAAAATTCGAAATTCCTATGTTCTCCTAATCGACATCATTTCATTTCAGGGAACCATTTGTTTTCAATACCTATTTATATTAAAAGTCTGCGTAAAAATAAAGCATACGTATTTTTGATTTTGTTTTATTGTGTGTTTTTAATGCTTATTTGATTTTTTTCTTATTCACTCATTCTAAGAGAACGTAAGTCGCAACTAAGGATTTCAAACTCGATGTTCATTGCCAAGGGATTATTTAAAAAAAAACTTAGCATGTTTACGTTCGCTGTCAATGTCAACAGTCACAATGACATGACAGTTGATTTTTTTAAAATACGATAGAACTTGAAAGCAAAGGTAATTGTTTTTAAAATCCTGTGTTTACCAACTTATGACTTTTTTTTAAATCTCTTTATCAATAATGATTTAATTCTGAAAAAAATATGTGATGCTCAGAATGCCAATATCTCGAAATGGTTTTTAGTTTTGTACCATTTATTAATTTGTAATGTTGTCGATTCATGTTTGAAGCAACGCAAGTTTAATTTACTCATAGTTTGTGATAGCTTTCAATGCCTGTAAAACATTATATTTATTTGTCACACCTTATACATCTTGTATAGATAAAAAGTAAATAAATATGATCAATCGACTTATTTGTCTTTATTCTAGAGTTTATGGATAGATATACTTCATAAAATAACATTAAAATTGAGAGTGAGTTATAACATATTTCGAGCCCTGTCCTGGGTTTGTGATGCCGGACCCAGAAAGGGGTCCGAAATATATCTCATTGTTATTTTATTAAGTATATCTATATATAAACTCTAGAAAAAAGATAAAAAGGTGATACCAAATTAGATTCGTACTAAGGCGCAACAGAAATTCGTTTTTTCTTTAGAAAGGGCAATATAGGCATACACTATGATAATTAATAAACCATCGCCCAAAGGGAACTGTTTTCTTAGCCAAAAACGTTTTCATTTCCTAACAAGACTCTTATTTTAAAATATTAAAGTCGGAAATCGCCTAAAATCCACTTTTATACGGTAAGTGCTATACGCATGTGGGTCTCTGAATATTTTAGATACATTGAAACCAATTTTCCTGTACATGATAAAGCAATCAAGTTTATCTGTATTAAAGTGCCATTACCCTAGTTCTACTTTTGTTAAACAAAATCTGTTTTTTTTTACTTTAAAAGCTTTCCGACTTTTTATGGAAAATATTTTGACTTTAGTTAAGTACTTTAAGTACAAGTAACGTGCTACAAAGTTTACATCATGTCGTCTACTATTCATACTTATTTAGTAGTTTGTACTAAAAGGTAAGATTAGTCTTCCAGTCTAAGCAAACTTCTCTGATGGATAGAATCCGGAATGAGGAGATCCGTCGGAGATCGAAAATAACCGACATAGCTTGCATAATCAGTAAGTTGAAGTGGCAGTGGGCAGGCCATATTTGTCGCCGACATGATGGCCGTTGGGGCCGAAAGGCTTTAGAATGGAGACCACGTACAGCAAAGCGTAGTGTAGGCCGACCTCGTGCCCGTTGGACCGACGACCTGAAGGACGTTGTGGGTGGCGGCTGGATGAGGAGGACGGAGGACCAACATGAGTGGCGAAATTTGGGAAAGGCGAGCAGTGGAAGAACACGGGCTGATGAATGGATGAATGGACATTGGACAGTCTAAACATACAAAAGAGGTAATGCAAAAAAAACATATGGCGCGAAACGTGAAAAGAAAAATGTTTTTACGTATATTTACTAATTATTATTTGAGAAAGGTACTATGTAAGCCTGGGCTTCAATTGGGTATTGCTGGACTCACGTATGTTTGCCTGAATGTACACTGATAGTAGGTGTTGTATCGGCCCACATTATCACGTTCGACCATCAATGCCTAACTTGGCGCGCGCTGGTAATCTACTATTTTACTGGTCACACCTATGCGGGCGGACAAAAGCACCAAATTTGGTATGAAGTTCCTAAGATTCCTTAAATAACTAATGAAATGATCGCCTAGGAACATACTAGAACTTTAAAAAAGTGTTTTTCTGTAACATTTTTTATCTCTATTATACAAGCTATAGGTATAAACGAAAATCAACAATATGAAGGCTACAAAAAACAAGGGGCTAAAATGGAAGCGCCTGACAAAAAATTTGCCACCGTCTGCGTCAGGAACTTTGACTTTTATAATTTTTTGCTTTACTTTAGAGTATTTACTACAATTTGAATAATTTAAATTTTGTATGTTGTACCTAAATAGGTAAGAGCAAAAACAATGTAACGTTAAAATAATGCAACTTTTTCAAAGTTACTTGCATGGAGACCCCACTTAAATTATTATTTTTTCGTTGTAAAGGCCATTATTATTCTGTGAAAATTAAAATTTTCTATCTATTATTACGGTTGAAGCCTAGACCCCTGTGACAGACGGACAGACAGACAGACTGCGAAGGCTTAGTAATAGGGTTCCGTTTGGCATCCTTAGGTCGGGAACCCTAAAAAGTAGACAGGCAAAAATTTTTTTTTTTTCATATATCGTAAACAGGGTCATTGGAACTTGGTCCGGACCACTTCAAAAGTCTCCAGTATATCAACCAAAGTTACCTTTTATGAATAGTAGGTTTTACTTTGAAACCAACACGACTTATCGCATTTCTTTCATTACAAAGATTCAGCGCGGCGCACCTGGCTTCAGGATTTTATTTGTACTGTATTGTCGAGGCTGAAACAATTTGTATTTTGTTCCAAAAAAACAATCGTGAAACTTGTTTACAATATATCGAAAATAGCAGTTGAAATAAAAGAACCGTTATATTTATTAGGTTATATTATAAGTTATTGTTTCCACGAAAGAAACAAATCTGCTGATTCTTTCGAAAGAAATCGTGAAAATCGTTCCTGAGCACTACTTATTTAGTCTAAAAATTCAAACAAATAACGACTTTTGTGTCAAATAACACTTTTTCGATAATAACACTTTTGCTAACTTCTTACTTCCTGACATACATAATGTTTAGAACTTGGTGCATTCCCCTATGACATAGCAACACAAATACCAATATGAGAGCTCTAACTTTTACAACCAATATGAGAACATAATGTCTCCTAAAAAAAAGAAGTCGGCAAAAGTGTTATTTTACATTTGGTAGAGAACGTCTTCCGCTGACAAGATATTTTAAGCGGAAAGTTGGAAATTTTTATATATTTTAGTTATCACTAGCTTTTGCCCATGGCTTCGCTCGCGTGGAAATGTCTTTTAATCTATGTTCTAATATTTGATTAGTATCAACAGTTTTTGGCTTGATAGTTATTTTATCAACACCCCTTAATAGCCCTAATGTGGACCAAGGTCACTACGATGATAATAATGAAAACCACATCCTAATCCGCTGAGTGGTTCGCGAGTTAAAATGGAAAAGACAGACATAAAATTTAAAAATATTTTTTTTACTTCAGTAAGTACCTCATTTCAATGTACAGACACGACTTTTTTACTACTTTATTATTTGTAGGTAAGTGATATTTATGTAGAAAGCCAAATTCATACTGTAGGCTTGGTAAGTGATGATCAGTATGACGTCGATAACACTTTTTGCTAATTTTTCAAAATACAATATCGATCTTCCAATAGTAGTTGACTTGGGGCTGAGCTTGCGTATGTAGGTAAAGGGAAAATAATATTTTCTAATTTCCCAAAAAGGGTCATTGAGCCTTGATACCGGCTACTTACAGAGTCTTCAGTATGAATATAGCTGAATAAATAAATGACACCATACATATAAAAATTGAAATATACAAACAGTTTTGCATTCATGAATACCCGAATGCACATTTGACCTAAATCCAAAACGTTATGCGAAGAATATGACATTCCAAACTGTGCTCTTGAGAACGTTAAAGCGCAATATAGGAACATTTCAGCTCAGTTGCCTGGCTGGCGTTTGCTTACTAATAAACAAGTAAATAACCAAAAGCAATTCTGAACCTTAACGCGCTTTAATAAAAGCGAGAAGCGGCAGTTTCCGTTCTTACGATCATATTAAAGTAAAATAGCGTTTTTTAGCTAGTACTATACAGCTTTCTGCGAACAACAATCGCAAATTTCTAGAAGTGCACAATTTTGTTTAATTTACCAACAGAAACATTGACATTTAGACAATTTGTATATACAGCGAGCGATAAAATTTCACTGGCATGTATAGATATTTATTTACATATAATATAGAGGTTTAATTAGGTGGTAGAGCTAATGCCGAGCTCGACTGTGGAGGTACCACCATCTTACTCGGAAATCCTCCCGAAGTTATTCGGGAGAGAGTAATAGGACAGCTCTCAGGCAAAAAAACCAGGCGGCCCACCATTGCCTGGGACCGATGGATGGCGGTATATCCATCCCCAATTGCCGGGCCTTATATAAATCAGACTGGTGACGGGTAGCGGCGCCACTGGTGCAAGGGTTTCGGCACCGCGCTCACCAACCCGCCTGCCCAGCGTGTGTGAGTATGGGCATTTCTTCCAGGAGGACCGCCAAGAGTGGCGAAATCCTGGAAAGGCCTATGTCCAGCAGTGGATGAAACAGGCTGATGGATGGATGGAATATAGAGGTAATTAAAAGTACATAAAATTTATTATATGTCTTAATTTGAATATTCAATGTTTTGGTTCATTCTACACTAAAATAAATCCTACACAGATGGAAATTGTTTCTCTGCAGAATACACGGTGCCTGCAGTGAAAATCTATTTAACTCAAAAAACCCAACTTTAAAGACCGAATATTTTTCCAAACACAAAAATTTTTTTTACGCAAACTATTCCACATTTCTTAATTCACATTTTCATGGTTTTGTGTAGATAACATTAAGGTCTATTAGGTACTCTATATCCATTCAGCCCCTAGAAACCATACCATGTTAGAGATATATCTTTTAGAAGCTGAATTAATCCATTTGACACCAAAAAAAATATGCATTGTCAAATGCACTGATTTAAGTTGAGTTTGCGCCTTTTACCATATGTAGTAACGTGTAAATAAAACAAATATAGGTATACTCGAAGAAACGTGAAAATTGATCTGATTATAGTTACATAAAATTTCACAAAATGTGACATTTCGTTATGTGACTAACTCTTTTTAAACCATTGTGTACCACAAAAAAAATTACTTGATTAATTTCGTCATGTCCAGTGTTATAAAAAATATCGAAATTCTAGTTAGGCCGTTTTGTACAGAGAAAAAACAGAGCAAAGTGTTAAAAAAACTCATTTTGGACCTCGGTCGATTTACACCGTTATTCACCGGACCCAATAATTGGACCCCAACACCGAAATTGTCCGATGACGTCCCGATTAAAATATATGTTGAAAATTTAAATATTGACTTACATCAGCAGAAGAAAGACTACTATATAATACCTATGTAGGGTTTTCATTTTTTTAATTTAAATCCCCAAACAACGAGCATTTTTTTAACAGATACTGAAAAGAATAAAATACAGAAAGTAAGCCTTAGAAACGTAGATAAGGAAACACCATATATAAATACCAAAGTGCTTTGCTAACAGCTATTTAATTTTAAAAATTGCAATGTAAATAAAAATAGTCTAGACACCAAAAGTCCAAGTCCGATTGCCGCCCTCACAACCACCGGTTATAGCTTCGATATATTTATCTACCTGTCGCTGGGAACATTCCCCAAAATATCACAAATGTCCTTTGAAATACCCATTTAAAATGCGCAAAGTTAACATAAGTTCTTTGGTTCCGTTATCAGATTTAACGTAGCTTTTTTGCCTGGGAGCTGTCCTCTTACTCTCCCCCGAATAAATCCGGGGGGGTCAGCGAGTAAAATTGTTGTACCTCCAGCTCCACAGTCGAGCTCAAAAAATCAAAAATGGCTAACGACAAATTTTATCGAGATTATTATGAAAACAGGTTGTTAGGCATGAATTTAGATAAAGTAGTGTATGAAACTATACATAACTAGGGATTAAGCTCGCCTTTGTACAGAGATTGTTTTATTTTTTGCAATAAAGAATTTTATTATTATTATTATTATTATTATTTAATAATTTAGTATTTTTAATAGGTCTTTAAGTTCTTTTATTTGTGTTATTATGTCATGTCATACTTGCGCTACTATTAAATATTAAATGTTAAATATCTGTAATAATGTATACTCAACTGATGCCAAGTCCAGATCGGACCCGAAATATATGTCGAGATTATTATCATTTATATGTATTTTATTTTATTATCACTACATATTCAATATTGTTTGTAATAAAAAACTAAATATTGTTTGAAATTGAGGCCACTCTGGTTCTGACAGCCTCAATTATAAGAACGTCTAACTCTTTACTCTTCACAGAGTTCTGTGTTATTTTAATGAGGATTTAAGTTTCTTCTTTTTACACGATAAAATTATCGGGTTTTAAATAATCGGTTCTTTAGTCAAAGTGTTCCGGTCGAACGAAGACGGGCATTGGCTTCACCCAAAGGTTCCTGTGTCTGACATTTCAGCGGATCCCTGAAAATGGGTATAAAATCGCTGCGGGTAATGTTTATTTTAAACGCTGAAAAGCATTAGAGAAGCCTTATCGAAGAGTTGCTTTCCTGTTTCGTACATTTTAATACTTGTGAAAACGTATAAAATTGTCTGGCGTCGTTTTTACGCTGGAATTTTTTGGAATGCTTTTATTTTTTTGTTTTTACTTTACACGTATGCTTTACCTACTTATCATACCGGACCAAGTTTGTTTTATGGCTTATGAAATCTTCTTTACAATATTTTTCAATGCAAATGCTCGTAAAGACCCATTTTATATGCATCAAAACTGTTGGCAAAATTCTTTTTTCCCACACTTAATTATTTCTAACTAGCTTTTTCCCGCGACTTCGTCCGCGTGAAGTTTGGTTCACCCCCATAGGGGATGAATTTTCAAAAATCCTTCTTTAATTAGGGGATGCCTACGTCATTACAATTATCTGTATGCCAAATTTCAGCGAAATTCGTTCAGTAGTTTCGGCTGTGCGTTGATAGATGAGTCAGTCAGGTTTGCCTTTTATATGTTCAGATTATTTTTTAATTAATTGAGAAAAAGTTGGCAGTCTCTTCTTGTGCACCATATGTATCTGCCACGCACCGGCTACCTGCGTCTCCGACAGCTACCAGAGTCACCTACAGCTACCAGCGTCCACGTCCTGTAGAGAATACAGGACAATGACCCTGACATATATAGGTGGTAGAGCTGACGCCGGGCTCGACTGTGGAGGTACCACCATCTTACTCGGAAATCCTCCCAAATTTATTTGGGAGAGAGTAAGAGAACAGCTCTTAGGCAAAACCAGGCGGCCCACCATTGCCTGGGACCGATGGATGGCGGTTTATCCATCCCCAATTGCCGAGCCTTCTAAATTCTAAATTCGTAGCGGGGGCGATGAGTCCTGCACTGACTCTCCGTGATCGTGAGTATTGTGCACTTCCCCCCGGTCAGTCAGCCCAGCCAGGACAGCTCTTTGAAGTAGAGCCGAACAGCTTCAGCATGCTGACACAAAAACTGGTCCAGTGAAGGGAAGGTGGAGTTCGTCGTGATCCCTGCTTTTCGTCTTATGTCTTCGGTTGCAGAGCAGTGGAGTAGCACATGTTCCACTGTCTCGTCCTCTAGAAGACACCCTCTACATAGAGGGCTATCGGTGCCACCTGTAGTGAAAAGGTGCTTACTTAGGTTACAGTGTCCAGTTATGATACCTACCATTTCACGTAGATCGGACCTTTTTAGTTTTAGTAAGTATCGTGTTACTTTACCATTTGACTGCGGTACCATTCTTCTTGATAGACGGCAGTCGTTTCGTTCCGCCCACTTTTTGTTGTGTATGGTCAGTGTGTGTTTTCTGAGTTCCCCCCTGATTGCTTCTGCGGATGGTCGACACAGGTTAATGCCATATGCCGTTACTTCCATGTGGGATGCTAATTTAGCAAGAGAGTCTGCTTGTTCGTTACCTTCATTTCCGTTGCGTGCCCTGGTCCAGTATATATTAACCTTGCACATCGTTGATAGGTTTTGTAGTTCCCCATGACAATCTACTATGATTTTGGATCTACTTACAGGTTTGCTTAGCGCTGTTAATGTAGCCATGCTGTCTGTAGTGATTGTGACCTCCTGTATGTTGCAAGGCCTACTTGTGCAAATTGCGGTCGCTGCCTTAGTTGCTAGGAGTATACTTGCCGTCTCGGTTTGAAGCACCGTTGTTAAGCTGTTGAGTGGAACTGCTTTACTGAGCCCTAGTTCCGGAGACACGTAGCTGCAACCAGCACTGCCATCCTTCCTTTTGGAGCCGTCAGTGTAAAAAGCCAGTACCTTTCGATTGGAGCTTGGTTCTCCCCGAGAGTGTATCTCGTATCTATGGTCCATTATGTAGGATTTCGGTATCCTGTCCGTTCCTGTGACTGCCTCTGGTACAATCTCTAAAGCTCGTTCCAGGATTCAACAGTGATTGGTTTTTATATTGTTACCTTTCCATTGACCAGTGGACTTCACCCGAAGGGCTGCAACCATCGCCTCCTGCCGTATATGCAGATATGGCGGTGTGAGCCCTAGTAGGATGTCCAGTGCTGCGGAGGGTGTTGATCTCATGCATCCGCTGATCAGTGTACATGCCAGTCTTTGGAGTTGCTGTAGTTTGTTCTCGGCTGTAATTAACTCTGTTCTTGGCCACCACACCAATGCTCCATAAGTTAGTACCGGTCTTACCACTACTGTGTACAGTCATTTGAAGAGTTTGGGTGTAAGTCCCCAGTCCCTGCCCACTGCTCGCCTGCACTGCCATAGTGTGTTCGTTGCCTTCTTTATTATGTGTTCTACCTGCTTACCCCACAGTAACTTGTCGTCAAGCCAGACACCAAGGTATTTACCTCCTTACTGAGAGCTAGCTGGGTACCAAATAATTTAGGAAGTTTTAGTTGACTTAACTTCTTCTTCTTGGTGAATAGGATAAGTTCAGTCTTCTGTGGATTTACGGATAGATTATGCTTGCCACACCAGTCCTCGACTTTCCGTAACACCAACTGCATCTTACTGCACAGCGTTCCTTCTAAAAGTCCTGATATCATGATAACTAAGTCATCTGCATAACCTACCGTGCAAAAACCATCCTTGTTCAGTTCTATGAGGAGGTCATTGATAACAGCTACCCAGAGCAGTGGTGACAAGACTCCTCCTTGAGGGCATCCCTTTGTTACCTGGCAGCGTGTCCGCTCTGATGTTTCAATGTATGCAGCGCGCTTGCTCAGCATATTGGTGACCCATTTGATAACAAGCTCGTGTACACCATGGTTCTCGAGCCCGTGCACTATGCTGTGGAACGTGGTTTTATCAAAGGCTCCTTCTATATCGATGTAGGTTGCAAGGCAGGATTGCTTCGCTTCTATAGCCATTTCTGCTTTGTGTACAACCTGATATAACGCAGTTTCTGTAGACTTACCTGGTAGGTAGGCGTGCTGGTTCTGATGAGGTGGCCGCTCTTTCAGCGGTCCTCCTCTAACGTATCTGTCACAGAGTCTCTCTAGTGTTTTAAGTAGAAATGGTGAGAGACTGATCAGTCTGTATGCTTTGGGTTGTGTGTAGTCGTCCTTGCCAGGCTTAGGGAGAAAGACTACTTAAACTTCCCTCCAGGAGACTGGGATATGTTTCCACGCCAAACAGCTCCTGAATATTACAACAAGGTGTTTTACGATGTGTTCTAGAGGCCATTGCAGTAAAGCGGGAAGGATACCGTCGCCTCCTGGTGATTTGTATGGAAGGAATGTGCTTACCGCCCATTTAATTCTTTCCTCCGTAACTATGGATTCCGCTAGCTGCCAGTCCTCTTCCGAGGGGCATGGGGACGGCGAGTCCATCCATACAGAGTTATTGCTTACCTGACAACTCGGGAAGTGGGTTTCCAGTAGCAAAGCATGCTGTTCTTGTTCATTAGCTGTATAGCTGCCATCGGGTTTTTTCAGTGTCCCAAGCTTAGTGTGGTTATCACTCGCTAAGATTTTTCTCAGCCGTGAAGTTTCACTTTGTGTTTGAATGCTGCTGCTTTGTCTAAAACGTACTTCTTTGTTGAATGCTAGGCGTGCTTTCTTGTAGTCGTCCCAGTCATTGTCAAGCTTAGTGTTCATAGCTCTGTTGAAATGGTGTCGCATTTTCTTCCTTAACTTATGAAGTTCCTTGCTCCACAAATTGATATAGACTGTCACCATTTTATAAAACAAACGACCGCTTATCTCTTTGAGCTTTTTGACTTCGGCCGGAGGAATACCCATCGTAAGTGTGATGTTCTGTGTGTGGCCTTCTTTTTGCACCTCGGACGTAATGAGGCTCCACGAGTTCATGTCTAGATTCCTTTTGTTCATGGCAGCCAAGAAATCTTTGAGGACTCGTGCGTCCCCCTCCATGAAATCAGGAACCCAGACAATACCCCGTGTGTATTTGGGTATAAGGTTCTCCTGCACGAGGTAGTACCCCGGGCAACCTTCCCATAAACCTTTTAATTGGCCGACCTGAGATGTCAGCCATTCGAGGGCCTGGTCATCTTGACACAGAACTCTCAGACCCCCGCTTGCCAGACGAGGAACCACCTTAAAGGCTGGCATCCACAGCGATTGCTCTCCCTGGGCTTCCATAAACTTGGCGAACACCAGGGATTCGAGGCTACGCCGCAGGACGCTGGCCCGGAGCTCGTCCATCTCAGATTGATCTTTCTGCAGTACTATCACTTTTAGATGGGTAGTGCCGAGCCTTATATAAAAGAGACTGGTGACGGGCAGCGGCGTCACTGGTGCAAGGGTTTCGGCACCGCGCTCACCAACCCGCCTTCCCAGCGTGTGTGAGTATGGGTATTTCTTCCAGGAGGACCGCCAAGTTTGGCGAAATCCTATGTCCAGCAGTGGACGAAACAGGCTGATGGATGGATGGACCCTGACATACTCAGGGCCAAGTGCTAGTGAAGGTCTTGAACCAGGTGCAACAACCTTCACACTCTTATTGTTCTCTGGAATTTATGAGGTAACTTTAGTTCACAAATTTATACATTTTTCTGGCGGTACATACCTATCTAGAATCAAACAACTCTTTAGGAACCAAAACTCGACGGAAATGAACTTTATGTTAAATGAACAAAATGTTCGTAGGCTCTTTTCAGTTTGATGGTCGGACGACACCGCCTACCACTGAAAGTATCAAAGCATGTAAGGTATCCAAATTCCATTGTCATATGGCTATTCAGCTAAGCAAATAAGCCCGTTTGACAATTGAAATCGTACTTTTTTGGTTATCAACAACAAATCAATGCAATTGTAATCATTTGACAGGCAAAAATGTACGATTTCAATTGTTAAACGGGATAATTTGCTTAGCTGAATAGCCATATGACAATGGAATTTAGATACGACTGGCTTACACAATTGCGCCTCTGGTTTTCTTTCAACAACATTAAAAATGTTTTTGGCCCATAGTGCCTGCACTAGGAAATTATACTGTAAACTAGTCCAACCACTAAGAGAGCAAAGAAAATGGTTTTTTAATCAATTTGAATACCATTGGGCGCTTCTTCATTGCATGACACGGCCACGGCACGAAACAAGGCCACGACACCAGTTGGAGCATTTTTGTATGAAATTGTACTGCACGCTTCTTCACTGCCACGGCCCAACAACAACATGTCGTCGCCGGCAACGGCCTGTCGTCGGCAGAGCAAGGCTCCCACTGGTGTCGTCCCACGCCGGCTTCGTTATGCATGTTTTGTGTACACATACAAGCTTTCATGTTGCATGCGAGTGGCGTGAGCCGTGTCTGGGGTTGCTAAGTTGTTTCCTTTAAGGACTGCAAATCAAATCAAATCAAATCAAAATATTTATTTTGTAAAATAGATACATAAAGTATACTTTCTACAAGTCAAAATTAATCTTTACAATATATATTTTTAGAATATAAAAAAATATATACTAATAAGGGAAAGACACAAAAAATGTTTAGGTTGGGCTACTAAAAGAAGCACTTTATATTTATCTTCCCTGAAATCAGACACGGCTCACGCCACTCGTATGCACACATGGAAGCTTGTATGTGTACACAACACATGCATAACGAAGCCGACGTGGGACGACACCAGTGGGAGCCTTGCTCTGCCTTGCCGACAACAGGCCGTTGCCGACGACATGTCGCTGTCGGGCCGTGGCAGTGAAGAAGCGTGCAGTACAAATTCATACAAAAATGCTCCCACTGGTGTCGTGGCCGTGTGTCATGCCGTGGCCGTGTCGTGCAATGAAGAAGCGCCCATTGGCTTACACAATTCGCTTTGGGTATTTTTGGAACCTATAGTTTTAATACCATTTTCTGAAAATATAGACCATTTTCAGACAAATGTTGGAATGTTTTGAAACTAACGCTCGTAGAAATAATAAATCCCTTTCCGCTTGTTTAATGACCTACTTTAATACATTACAAATAACCTACTTTCACAAAAAAAGCACCGACCCGCTATTCCGCTACAAAGTATCACGAGTATTTGCACTCAATTTTGTTACAAAGTGTGCTCGACGAAATTCGCATCAAATTGAGCCCAACATTGTAACCAGATTGTTAGTATTCCATTTGTTAAGGCACTCTTCAGAAAATGGACTAAAAATAAGTCGAGGTGTCGGAGAGCCTTAAGTGGGTGCTCGTGTCTCGAAGGAGCTCACGTTTTTAAAACTTGTGGATTCAAAAATAATGGATGCGGTAAATTATATTAGTGTAACAAAATATTAGGGCAACAAAATAACATTGTCGGACCAGTATGTAGACCAGACATTTAAAAAAAATCGTATAATATAGCTATAAAATGTTTAATCAACTTCCAAATTATTTTACGACCATACCTTGTAATATGTATATTTTTTTAATACAATAGATTACGTGCCTGTTTAGGGTTCGTAAAACAACATATTTCGCACTAGTGCTTTTTGTTTGTACTACTGACGCCATTTAGGGAAAATCGGCCACATCATTTAGTAAGTACCTTTTAGTAAGAACCTTTGTTTAACCGGATACTCTAAAAACTGTTTTAAAATGAGTATTTTAAAACTTTTATATTTTATTATGTATGTTAAATTGTAAAAGATGTTTTAAAAATTCAAAACGATTTGAGACGTCAGAATTTATATTATACTAGCTTTTGCCCGCGGCTCCACCCGCATCGAAGAGATTTTCGTGGAAATAAGGAAAACAAAAGAATGTTATTTTTTGAACTACAATATGCAACGGTCACCATGTTTTACCAAAGTGCTAATAAAGACCAATCAAATAAGCCCAAACTTTAAGGGTCTGCTATTGTCCGTTGAGGAGAACCCATACCCACCTTCCAGTCCCATCAACAGACCTCGGTCACCATGTTTTACCAAAGTGCTAATAAATACCAACAAAATAAGCCTAAACTCGAAGGGTCTGCTTTTTTCCGTTGAGGAGATCCCGTACCCACCTTCCAGTCCCATCATCAGACCATGGTCACCACGTTTTACCAAAGTGCTAATGAAGACCAATCGAATAAGCCCAAACTCGAAGGGTCTGCTGTTATCCGTTGAGGAGATCCCATAATCACCTTCCAGTCCCATCAGCAGACCCTGGTCACCATGTTTTACCAAAGTGTTAATAAATACCAACAAAATAAGCCTAAAATCGAAGGGTCTGCTGTTGTCCGATGAGGAGATCCCGTATCCACCTTCCAGTCCCATCATCAGACCCTGGTAAACCATGTTTTACCAAAGTGCTTATAAAGACCAATAAAATAAGCCCAAACTCGATGGGTCTGCTGTTATCCGTTGAGGAGATCCCGTACCCACCTCCCACAGTCCCGTCATTAGATCCTGGTCACCATGTTCCACAAAAATACTCATCAATACCGATGAAATAAACTTAAACTTGAGAGGTCTACTAGAAAAAACATTTACCAGTGGATGATTGAAACCCCGACGATGAGACTACATACGTACGACTACGCAAGGCGTATATACCACACGATTAACTAAAAATATTATTGAGTGCTTAAAGAATTTTTAAAGTCAACAAACAAACAAATCTTTCTTCTTTATATAATAGTGTAGATAAACTTTAACGTGAGTTTATTTGAACCAGACTGTGTCAAATTCGATATTTTGAAACATGCAGCGCCATCTAGTGTATTGAAATAAAAACAATTTCAACGCCAGCTTAAAAGCAATTTCAACGCCAGCTTAATGAGCCGTTATCCAGGATAGCTTCCAAGAGATGGCGTTTTCTAAGTACTTGAAAATGAAAATATTTTAGTTATTGGTCTTTACGCAGTCAAGAAATATAATTTCAGCTTTGTTTATTTTTTTCAAAAGGAAATATTTGTTCTGAGTATAAAATAAAAAAATAAAAAATAAAAAGGGAAAACTAATTTTACCAGTCGGGGTTTGAACCCGCGACGATCGACAATGCTACGGCGGCGAACCTTCCATATGTCTCACTAAAATTCATTGCGCTGCTCCCTTTTGTCATAGCGTGATGATATATAGCCTTAAACCTTCCCGAAGAAATGCTTTAACTTTCAGTGGAAACTGCATCAAAATCCATTGATTGGTTCTCAAGTTATAAGCGAACGAACAGACAGACGGACAGACAGACAGACAGACAGACGTTGTATTTTATATGTATAGAGATTTTAACTATCTTGAAAATTATTATTAAAAAGATTTTAGAAAGAGACATTGTTCTTTGTAGTACAGATTGGCGCCGACCAGACTGCGTTTCTTTTATCGACTTGTATCTGTTTTGATTTGCAACAAAGTTGCTTTTATTTTATTATTTCATGTAATTTTTCGCAGGTGTATTAAAAAACGTCGTTTGATATACATGCGAAAGTGTTGATATTTTACGTCCAGACTGTTCTTTTAAGTCAATCGTGACTCTACCTCTAAATATCAGCCTTTTCGCACTTGCATCAAAATGTACTATTATTTTAGGATAGACAAATTTCTTTAAAATAACAATTCTACTGATTTATATAAATTTCAGGCATGACATGTCTTATCTAAGTTTTTTTATGATTATTCGTTTATGTTTTTGATAATTTTGTAGTTATTTGAATGTGTTTATTCAATATTACTCGTTAGTAAGACTAATTTTGAATGTCTTATTATGAGAGGACGTATTAAAACTAATATTTAAGAAATTTTTTTACACTTGTCTATGTAGATTTTCAAGTTCTAATTTAACTAGAATAAAATTAAATTGAAATATTTAACAACCACCAAAAAGCCTGAAATATATCAAGTCTATTAAATTTTCATTTTTTGTGAGATGTATCTAAGCAAATTTTCTGATTTAATAAGAAAAAAATAATACTTGAAAAATTTAACAACCACCAAAAAAGACTGAAATAAATTTAATCTATTCAATTCTCATTAACGCTTAGTCAATGGTAAAAACAATAGATCAGATTCCTCGTATCTCAGATCCATCTTACAGGTTAACTAAAAATATTAATTGCCTTAAACAGAACAATTACTTCATCTTGTGTGTTAGATAATGTTAAGTGCTGAAATTATTCGTTATTGTCTAGCAGAAATGATTTGGCCAAGTGCGAGTCGGACTCGCATGCAAAGGGTTCCGTACCACCACACAATACGGGTACGGAACCCTAAAAACATGGTAAATAACAACAACATAGGTGTGGTAGCAACATCATGTCGACACAAAACAGCCACTAAAAAGTGTCCGAAAAATATTCGGCTCCCGTTATGTACGGAACACAAATTTTTATTATTTGTTGACATACTTTATAGTGTGTATAACAATCTGAACAAATTTGAAACTTTGGGTGTAGGTATTTCTCTTGAGACTGGGGTTCAAATTAGACGAGGGGGGCAATTCCAGAGAATCAAACGAAGCGAGATCTCTAAAACTCGATCTTAAAATGTATGGAATTCGACTGATAAAATGGGATTTTACAGTCGAGAAGGCTAATTCCACAGACTGAGAGTAAACCTACTGGGTCGATCACGATTGATTAAATCACTTTTATTTGATCACGACCCATTCGTGAGTGATTGAATCATCGATCACAAAAAAAAGGATAATATTTGACCCACCGCCACCGTCACCGCGCGCCGTACGTAAAAGCGAGAGATAAATCGTTTCAAAACTAGTAAAGACTTTAGTTACAGACTCGGATTTTGTCCCCATTGTGGGCTATGTAACGCGGGTCTCGAAGTGTGACAGACCTGGGAATCAAATTGACCCAATCAATGGGTCAAGATCGACCCGGGTCGCAAAAATGATCGATCGACACAGGTCTAGTTCAAAAAAATCGTACCGCTCCAACAGGCCCAATAAGTTTTTATTTTCATATAGATTTTTTATACGAACTAGTCGCTGACGTCGAAGGAAAACACTAAGTAAGCCTGCATGAACTAAAGGCGTGTATTTGTACCTGAATTGCGGCAATAAGACTCTATCACGTTGGGACGTTAAAATAGTCAACAAAAAGATGGTGTAACAATGATTGTTCAGTTCTACTGGCAGTGCAGACTTGAAAACAGCTCTGACCTTGGAGATATAATAATTATAATAAAATTAAAGTATAATCCATTCATCAGCCTGTTTCGTCCACTGCTGGACATAGGCCTTTCCAGGATTTCGCCAATCTTGGCGGTCCTCCTGGAAGAAATGCCCATACTCACACACGCTGGGTAGGCGGGTTGGTGAGCGCGGTGCGCAAACCCTTGCACCAGTGACGCCGCTGCCCGTCACCAGTCTGTTTATATAAGGCTTGGCAATTGGGGATGGATAAACCGCCATCCAGCGGTCCCAGGCAATGGTTGACTGCCTGGTTTTACCTGAGAGCTGTTCTCTTACTCTCCCCCAAATAACTTCGGGAAGATTTGCGAGTAAGATGGAGGTACCTCCACAGTCGAGCCTGGCATCAGCTCTACCACCTATACCCATTGATTATAGCATAATATAATTATAATTATTTTATTTTTGATAACAGGAGTGCCATATCCATATTTTTAAGGGTCATATACTTGAGAAGCTCCGTTCATAAGTGTAAAGCGCAATGTCAACAGACAGCGCCCCGAGCATGTTTGCTGGCTGCTCACACCCTCTCGCTGAGTCGTGAATATACGTACTTCGCCTAGTTCTCTTTATGACGTCACTAGAACCATTTGGGATTACACTTGAGTTTTCTTTTAGGGTTCACGTGTAATTTGCAAGGAATTGATACAGTTTTATGCTTTTATTTTTTTGTATTCTTTTTCTATATCATGTTTTTCATCTGTAAGATTGACCCACGCTACTCTCTATACTGCGGTCTTTTGTCTTAACGATGATCATAATTAAAAGGTTTAAGAGTAACTATTTATCGTGCTCTTCTGTTTTTAAGATAATTATTTCATAAAACGGAAATCAGAACCCTTGGATGCAAAACCTGTTCTAAAGTTTATATTAAATGGCGTTTTTAATCGCGTCGTAATTCAAAGTTTGCCTTCTGCATTATAATTTATTATGTCAAGTGTGTTAAAAACTTTACAAAGACATACAACTTTATTTAGATGAACAACTTTATGAAATATAAGTGGCTTGACTGAGCCACGAGCTTAATATTTTATTTTGATGTATTTAACAAAAATATTAAATTAAGAAGCTATGTAAATAAAATGCTCTGTAAATAAAATATGTATGCAATGAATAAATAAGTTGATAAATAAACTAAATAGGCCCTAAATAAATATAATGCCTAACCAATCTCTGATAATACAGTACAGTTGCATAGAACCTACTTCGATACGTATACACCCTGAACAGCCACCTGACCTACAGTACACATTACTGGTCGAAGCAAGTATAGTGCTTTTCTCAAAAATAAAATGAGACATTTTAATGTTTTTCATAATAATGAGTTATATCAAATATAATAAACTGACTAAGAACTATTAAAAGTTACTTACTTGCTCATATTTGGGCGATTAGTCATGTTTATTGTTATTGATTTCTTCAGCAAAGCATTAGTGGAGTACAATCTACATCAGAGCCCGCTTCAGAACTCATTTTGTAATTTATTTGCACAAAATACATTCAACTAAAATTTATAGCAACATAAATTCCCGCTTATAAGAAACTTTTTTTTATTATTGCCAGCTGGGCAAAGGTATTTACTGCCATGCAGCCTTCTTCGTGGACAACGCCATCTAGAGGAACGCTAAGAACTATGAAAAAAAACAATGAGAAAACGCTCATTGAGGTTAAATTTTAAGTGTTCATTTGTTTTAAATATACTTATAAAATCAATAAAAATTATATATTTTTGTTCTTATTATGGCAATTATAAAATATAGCAAATATTCTAAACAGGAAATTGTAATTCATTTTATTTTTCTTTGTAAATTGGCCGCTTAGAACTTTATTATTGCCAAACTCCTTAGTCTCTTATAAACATAGACACGGATAGTTTTAAGAAGAAAACATATAAAATATATACTGTGAACATATGGTATGTAATGGATTTTCATACGAATTTCCTGGACAGTTATTTAGATTTCATGGACACTTTTATAAGCTCGCCAGGATGAAGTATTTTCTGGTCGGTCTTTACAGTATGTAATGGTAATATTAGAATGTATTTTTGAGAAAATTATTATGTCTTAATTATTTCAAGAACTGCCTTAAATTAGTGTGCTAGACAAAATAAATCTGCGCCATAGGCAGTTCGAGCGACCTAGTCATGTAAAAGCTACACAGACATGCACAGAACAACACTAACCATCAATTTCCCAATTGATTATCTAAGTCGGTTCTTCGCTATGATATGCATCGCTGAGATTAGCTGACAGGCAACATAGGTAGTAACGAAAACCAGACAAGTACGAGTCAGACTCGCCCACCAAGGGTTCCGTTAAAGACTATCCATCCATCCATTCATCAGCCTGTTTGTTTCGTCCACTGCTGGACATAGGCCTTTCCATGATTTCGCCACTCCATTAGGTCCTCCTGGAAGAAATGCCCGTACTCACACACGCTGGGCAGGCGGGTTGGTGAGCGCGGTGCCGAAACCAGTGACGCCGCTGCCCGTCACCAGTCTGTTTTATATAAGGCTTGGCAATTGGGGATGGATAAACCGTCATCCATCGGTCTCAGGCAATGGTGGGCCGCCTGGTTTTGCCTAAGAGCTAAGCGAGTAAATTTGAGTAAAAAAGTTAAAGACTATATTTTTTATGATTTAATTACAAATGTATAGAATGTACGAAAAATTTTCCTCACTTTTAGGGAAAATAATTTGATTAACAAATGTATAGTTTTCAGATTTTTCCCCATACTTGTAGTATACTTGCCAAATTTCATAGTTCTAGGTAAACGGAAAATACCTTATACATTTTGATTCCCTTGAGAGTGTCGAAACATAGGTTTTCTGCGGCATAAACGGCCGTATCTTCTTTAACTTAGAAGTTAGATTTTTTCACGGCTTCAAGGGAATGTAGGCCTGAGTATGAGTATATGGTTTCAATTTCAACTCGATACTTCCACTCGTTCCCGAGATAAAGGGCCTTGATAGACAGACGGACCGACGGACGGACAGACAGACGGACAACAAAGTGATCCTATAAGGTTTCTTCCTCTCGAGGTACGGACTCATAAAAATTATATTTTAGAATAGTAGAACTCCCATACTACAACACATAGGATTCTAAAACAAATTTGTTGTAAATAAGGCCCAAAATGGGACAGAAAAAAATTCGCTGCATCGAAAAAAATTGCAAAGTGAAGGCTGTTTTTTCAGTTCAAAACAGTAGTTCGTCCAAACTAATAAAGTAAAAATAACAATAATGACTATTGTAAACATATAAACCTATTATATAAAACATAACGAAGCGTTTTTTTTTTAAGCCCACCTGTGCGAATTTATATTGAACATTATTTACTAAAAAACAGCAATATCCAACCTTTTTAGGGTTCCGTAGTCCGACAAGGAACCCTTATAGTTTCGCCATGTCCGTCTGTCCGTCTGTCCGCGGCTTAGCGCAGAGACTATTAATACTAGAAAGCTGTAATTTAGTATGAATATAAATATTTATCACGCCGATAAAATGGTAAAAAAAACTTGAAACAAAATTTTTTAAGGGTACCCTCTCATACACGTAAACTGGGGATGATTTTTTTTTCTCGTCTATCCCATAGTGTGGGGTATCGTTAGATAGGCCGTTTAAAAACATTGTGGGTGTGTGAAAACCATTTTTCGATTTAGAGATCCGTTGGCGAAATATTAAGCTTTAAAGTGAAAATTTTAGTTAGAGTGGAGCTTCCCCTCCCCCTGCAGGCAAAACGGTTGTTTATAAAAATGTGAAAAAATTCACAGAAGTAGTATATATAATGAATTTAAAAGGAAAACTATCACAGCTTAATAGGCTTTACACGTTCACGAGTACAGGTCGCGCCAAACTTTTGGTCCCCTATAATGTATGGGACCAGAAGTTTGGCGCGGTCTGTATTAGTAGACCAACTTATATGTACCGGGAAACTACGAAACCCTACATTGCACGTGGCCCGACACGCACTTGGCCGGTTTTTTATTTTGATTCACCGCACTACTCGGACGCGTACTTTTCAGATAAGTTTATCTTTTTCGTTGTGCGATGGACGATTTTCTAAGCCTGTTCCCTTATCGATCATGTTGACCCTAGTTCTTCTAAGTGAACAAGTTTATCCAGAAATTGGCCCTAGCCCTTGTTTATTAAAATCTACTTTTAATGATTTATTTTCAATAAAACTGATTCTTGTTTTGTATTATTTTCAGTTGTTGTTTGATGGTATGTGTTGATAATAACATATTTCTAAACATTTATGTATACGTAATTCTAAATTAAACTCCTACACGAGTACGAGACATTGGTACAAAAGCATGTTTACGTTGCCATAGCAACGCATAGCTCGCTTGCACGTTTACGTTTCAAAGATAATATTCTTACTCGGAACTAGTGGTGTATAACGATAAGAAATATTAAAATTGTATCGATACTGTCATTACTTTGAGAATAGAACCAATATCGGTAATACTTGTAAAGATTTGGTGCGCAATTTAAATCACAAGGATCTTATATAGCCCAGCGGTAATACGATTAAAATCAATAAATAAATAATTTATTTCCCGAGTCAAGTTTTTTTTTGTTATATATGTTCTCTTATGTAGATATTTACTTATTGTACACTACTGATCTTGGTCGTGGACTAGATATTTGTAACTGACGTAAATAACTTCAAGTAAAAAGACGAATCACTTTTGCAAACGTTTAAGGTGGTAACGGAGGATCTCGATGCAAAATTCACATCATAATATTGTTTTCCTTACTTTTGAATATAAAGTATGCAATTAATGCGTTTTATAGCAATTTGCGTAAACTGCTTGTTAATAGTTAGGTGATCACATTAAAATTATTCAATTTTATGCGTTACATTTTAGCTGCATTACTTTACAAATGTAAACAAGCTTTTAAGTTTTGTTAATGTAATGCTAACAAAATATAATACATTATTTACATATAGTACGTAATTTTTTGTGAAGACTTTATTAATTATAAACTACTTCCGCGAGTTGCTTTAAAACAGATTTATTTTATACTTTTTATTCAAAAGTACGGAAAACAATATTATGATGTGCATTTTGTACCGAGGTAAAAAGTTACCCCTTAAAGGTTTAAAGGCGGTAATAAAGCATGCTTTATGATTATATAACAATTTCAACAAAGTAAATAATTTCAAAACACTCATTGCAAAAATAAAAACAGAATTTTCGTATTTTAATAAAATGTCTATACATTGTAGAAATTGTTACAAAATGATAAATCATGCTTTTTACCATATTTGAACAATTAAACGTTTGAAAAAGTGACTCAATATCTTTTTTCCCCTTTTAGTTATTCAAATCACTCACAAAATACTAACCCCATTAAGAAAACATTAAATCCTTCTTCAACATGGTTAATTCTATTTATTAAAACCGAAAAAAATGTCGTATGAATTAAAGGTTGTTGCAAAGCCATTTTTATCGCACTAAAAGTACAAATTGTTCATTCAAAACACCTACCTAAATAAATATATAAAATAATAAAACGAATTATTGGATACGGAGATGCCTTGTTTCATTTATCTTATTTTCTAAGGTATAACCTCTTTTTCGTGAAGTGCTAATTCGGCATTAGTATCTAGGTACCTACGTGGGACGGACTATAAGTTTCCGGAATGAATATGAAAAAATACTATTAAAGGTACAAAATTAATTTATTGTTTTTCAAAATAATCTCCCTTGGCGTCTATGCACTTTTTCATTCGATCAAACCAGTTTTGAAAACTTTTGTGCCACTCCCCTGTGGTGACCTCTGAAACGTGTTTTTCATACTCCTCGACAGCCTCTTCTGGTGATGAAAATCGTTGACCGCGTAATTGGTTCTTAATTTTTGGGAACAGAAAAAAGTCACAAGGTGCCAGGTCGGGACTGTATGCAGGATGACTCATGAGTTCTACATTTTTCGTCTTCAAAAAGTCGTTTGTCTGTCTGGCCGTGTGAGAACTAGCATTGTCGTGGTGCAGGATGATACGGCGTTTACGGTTATTTTTACGGAGTTCGTCAATAACTTCCGGCAAACAAATGGTCGTGTACCAGTCACTATTCACGGTACGACGATTTTTTAAAGCAACAGTAGCCACGTGTCCAGTTTTATTAAAAAAAGAAGCAATCATCCGCTGAGATGCACTTTTCACGCGCGCCACTTTGGTTGGTTTCGGCTCATCTTGAAAGACCCATACGCTCGATTGCTGCTTTGTTTTGGGATCGTAGCAATAAATCCATGTTTCGTCACCTGTTACTATGTCCCACACCAAATTTGACGCACCTTCGTTGAATCTGGTAAGCATGGCACTGCACCAAGTGACGCGGTCCGTTTTTTGAGCCTCGGTCAAGTTGTGTGGGATCCACCGCGAGCACAGCTTTCTCACACCCAAATGTTTGTGTAGGATTGATTGTATTTGACTCATGCCTATTTCTAAGGATGCGCGAATTTCATGGTAGGTCACATGCCTGTCTGTTTCAATCATACGGCGCACAGCATCGATGTTTTTGTTAGTCACAGCGGTGGACGGCCGACCATCGCGAGATTCGTCACTGAGATTGATACGACCACGCTTGAATTCTGCAAACCAGCTATAAAGAGTCGTCTTGCATGGTGCTTCATTGCCAAAAGCTGTTTCAAGCCGAGCGATGCTCTGTTGAGCTGTCAAATTACACTTAAAATCGTAGAAAATCATACTACGAAAATTTTCCCGAGTTAAATCCATGTTGATGCACACACACAATTTTAAATGGCGCCACAAGGTAAAAACAAAAGACAGTCAGATGAAACAAACTGCATTCTACAGCCAAAGAGTTCTATTTTCAAATGTTGCAATAAATTTTTAAATATTGTTTATGTAAGTGGCCAGTTCCGGAAACTTTTAGTGTTACCTATGTACCTAAATAAATATATAAAATAATAAAACGAATTATTGGATACGGAGATGCCTTGTTTCATTTATCTTATTTTTTAAGGTACGAGTATAACCTCTTTTTCGTGAAGTGCTAATTCGGCATTAGTATCTAGGTACCTATTAATAAATTTTGTTCAGTATTTATTTAATTTATAAATGGATAGTATTTCTAAAATTGGGTTCCAGTAATCTAGAAAAATTGTTTTATCTTCCAGACTACCACCTCAGTAACATAATTACATCACATTTTTTGCTATCAGTACTTTTCATGAACGTAAATATTTATATTTACAAAAACTATGTACTATGAACTATGTTCTATGTACCATTGTGAAATATTGGTAGAGCTAAAAATTCAAAGGAAAATACCTGTGAAAAAAAATCTTCGTAATAAAATATTTATTTACAAGACATACTTCCCAAATTACAACTTTCGATAGTTTTATCGATATTAAGTCGCCACTACTAACATGAACCGGGTAAAATGCAACAATATACGAGTATTTGCTGAACTTTAAGTCGCCGCTTCCGCAAATAGAAGCCAGGTGCTGAATTAAAGCTTCAGCGACTCTATATCTGTACACACACAGCTGGGGTGGCCAAACTTTTGAAATAATTATCTACATTGAAATTCAAAATATATCTATTTTTTATTTATATTTTTCAGCAACAGAAGAAAAAGTTTTTTCAGCAACAGAAAAAAGGTTTTCTTCGACGTTATGTAAATTATAGTAAAACTGAAAAATATATTTTACTGTTTGTATTATCAATTTCTAGCAGCAGAAAAAAATCACTTGTCCGTAAAAAAATTCGCTCTAGTACTTGAGCATTGTTCTAAATAAAACATTACAAATTTTAAACTTTAAGCTTTCGCAATTTTTCACCCATGAAGTACGTAAGACACCCGTCATAAGTGCGTAGAACTTTCAAGATTATGTGCATGACGTTTTGGTAGAAAAGATTTAAAAAAAAAACATATTTGGGTGAGTAAGGTGTTCTCGTGTGTACGGTATTATCAGTAGGGAATATTAAGAAATAAATGGCTTGACCTGTGCCTCCTTGCAAAGTTAAAAATGTGAGTCCAATCTGTTATTAAAATATTCAAATGAACGGATGCCTATACACGCATGACTCGTTCTGCGCAACTACGGGCCGTTTTACTGCACTTTACCGGTCTATTTACACACACACAATATTCAAATTAGTGATTCGTGTTCGCACATGAAATTGTTGGTTTTTGCTAGTTATTGAATTAATGAATTTATTTATTTACCAAAAGACATAAGAGGTTTTCTTCACAATATTAAAGCCAAACTGCGTAGCATAGTATATCGGCTATACTCTCGGTACATGTCTGTTTTGCTAATAATGTTTAAGGTGGTTGCTTCGGGTCCCGTTCCTACATATTATCTCATTTTAATACAAAGTTATAAATAATAGTAGTTTATGAAACTGGTACATAAAAAGGTTACCTAGTTATGTATAGTTGCATACACTTCATTATCTAAACTCGTGGCTACTAACATGTTTTCATAATTTTTGTAAATTTGTCGTTAGCCATTTTTGATTATTCTTGTAAAAGCTTGTTCTAAAAGTGTTCGTAATTTCCGACGTTATTTCCAGAATGTCAGGTGGAGTCATATCATCACCATCCCCGCTCTCAGTAATTTTAGGAAAAAGAATTATTTTGACCCATGAAACCACAGTAAGTAATAAATTTCCTCGAAAACTATGGCGCAACAAATAGTTCATCCATTGACAGACCGAGTCCAACGCGCCGTAAGCCATAGACAATACCTGGCCGTAAATAAATTTGATCTGTAACCTCGTTATTGTTTTGTACTATTGGCGAACATTATATAAAAACCTCATTGGTATTTGATATTAAACCTCAAACATAATGGCTGCAAGGGCTAAGTTCCCTTTGCCTTCGTAGTTAGTATGACATGTACTGCAATCTCAGAAAAAGTTATTTTATAGCATTATGTTGTTCGGAGACGTATACTATAATTCTTTTTTTTGTGTTTTAAAGATGTTCATGAAAAATATTTTTCATTATGCCAATAGTTTTCAGTTCGTAATGAGGATTTTATGATATAAGGTTAGATAAATGTGGTTTATGGCACTACGTCTTAGGCTTTTCTTGCAAAGTTGTGTTATTTTGTGCATTACTTTGTAATCACATTAAATTATTATCGCCTATTGCCTTAAACAACTTTTTGTTTATTTGTACGTTTGGAAACGAGATCCGGAGCTTAACTGATTTCAGTATCGGGGCCTTTTGGGGGGTACTAAAAATTACCATGTACGTTATATTTTATAAAATTTAAATTACCTAATATCTACGTGGTCGACATTTTTGCCATCTCTAATATGTAAGGTGGCGTGTTGAGATATATCCTTGAATAATTTATGGCGGGCTCGTTCTAACAACCCCAGGCTAAATTTTTTATTATAGCGGTTGCCACATTTTTTTCAATAACTAAGAAATAAATCTAAAGGAAATCGTCATTAATTTCTCAAAATGAACAACTTTATTCGATCATAAGAAATCCCAATTAACCCTTTCATACAGATTGTAAAAAAAAAAATTAATGCATTTCAGTTCCGCGCGAGCGCTGTAGCGATCGGGTGTGAATAAAATGTCGTCCGATAAAGTAAAGTGTACGCAGTGCAATATCGTTATAAGCGAGTTGTTATGTTTTGTTCAGGATAAAATTAACATAATGGACGAGGAAAGTTTAATCCGAATATGTGCGAGTTCTTTTACCACTGCGGAAATAACCACCGCAAAGGATTTGTTCTTCCAGTCCATTTCTACAAGTACCCGCAATATTTCGCGGCACAAGAACAAGCAAGATAAGGATATTGAGGACATAATTAGTGTTTTCAAAAACACAGAACCTGATAAAACTCCAATTTTTGTGGCAAGAAAGCTGGATAAATTACCACCCGTATGTTTTAATCACCTTGATGTCACAGCACTTTTAAAGGAAATCGTTGTGTTAAAGTCAGACGTGAGAAGTCTGAAAGAATCCTGCGCCACAATCGATCAGGTGGACGTTCTAAAAGCAGAGATTAATGAAATGAAGTTTGCATCTTTGAGGAATGTAGAAAATAATATGTACATAAACAAGAAACGGGGTGCCTATGTACCAGATAATGAGCGAAACCGTAGCCCAGTCAGTATTTTAAATATTTCGAATAACACCCATAAAACTAGCACACCCGAAACAGCAGAGAGTATTAACTGCCAGTTTTCGTCACCGCTGCTGAGAATGAGTATGAGCGCAGTCTCTTTCGCACGCGACGCAGCCGATAACGTCAACACCGCTGATATCGTAACGCAGTCGCAAGTGAGGGCGAGTGGGACGGGCATCGACTGTTCGCTTGCGCCTACTGCGATGATACCTACATTGTCATCTGATAACCGGTTGGCTACGGAAACAAGTTCGGAGACAGCAAACGCTAACGAACTCGCTATTACCGATGTAAACAAAACTAAAAACATGTCATTGGCAGATATTGTGCGCAAAGGTAAATGGAAACCAGTCCTCACAAATGAAGTGTGGTCTGTTATGCAGCGAAAGAGGTACAGGAATAGGTCTTCAGAGTCGGAGGCGGTACGAGGCAAAGCTTCATTCATGCCGGAGGATAAATTTAAGCCTGCAAATCTTAATATACCTTTGTTCGTGTCGAACGTTCATAAGGATACGTCAGACCATGATATTGCACAGTACGTGTTTTTGAAAACTAAAGAAAAGGTTGTTTTACAGAAAATTCGCATGAGAACAGAGAAAGAGTACAATGCTTATAAAATAATGGTCTCCAATACAAAGTTAGACTTGTTCTTAAATGATGAACTTTGGCCGGCGGGTATCACATGCCGACGTTTCAGACCTTATAGAAATCCGCTAGCCAGTGATGGAATAGAGAACAGAACCTCGTCAAATAAACATGATTAATACAACCTTTGTTTCATTTAACTGTAAAAATATTAAGAGGTCTGTAGAAGATATAAAACAACTGTGCAGTTTTGCGGACATTGTTGCGTTGCAGGAGACATGGTTGCTGCCGCAAGAGCTGTCATATCTGGCAAATGTGCATGAAGATTTTGGGAGCACGGGCACATCCGCGGTCGACACAGCTGCTGGCATTCTTAGAGGCAGGCCTTTCGGAGGAGTGGCGCTGCTGTGGCGCAAGTCAGTATTTCAGTGTGTATCAGTGGTTTCATGTGCAACTCCGCGTATCGCAGCCATACGCGCTTTGGCAAATGACAGGCCTGTGCTTATTATAACAGTTTATATGCCTAAGGATTGCGAAGAGAATGTGCCAGAATTCACAGACTGTCTTAGCACTATCAATGCAATAATAGATGAGAGTGATATTGAGACCGTTTTCATATTAGGAGACTTCAATGCGCACCCTGGTGAGCGTTTGTACAGCAAAATGACAGACTTTTTGACGGAACAGGATTGGACGTGTGCGGACGTTACAAATTTGCAGATAAGTTCAGACACGTTCACGTTCATTAGTGAGGCTCACGGGTGTAAGCGCTGGCTGGACCATTGCATTGTTACCAGCGCAGCCATGCAGTGTGTTATGGACGTGCACGTTCGGTATGACGTATATTGGTCTGACCATATGCCATTAGTTCTTACTTGCAATCTTAATGTCATCAAGGAAAAGACTGTAATTAATAATCCTGTATGTAATACAGTAAAATGGGGGCAGAGAAATGAAGAACAATGTAATAATTATAAGAGTATATGTAATTCAAAGTTGAAGCACATTGACTTGCCTAGTGAGTTTCAAGTATGTTGCGGCAAATACTGTAGTAAGTCATCTCACCATAATATTATAAATAAGATGTATTTACAGATTATAAATATTTTATGTTCGAGTGCAAGTGCCACCTATCAACGTGGGTACAAAGGGCGTAAAAAACCTTTGATCGGCTGGAACAAGCATGTGACCGAAGCTCACAGGAGAGCAAAGCTTGAATTTCATATGTGGGCTTTGTGTGGAAAGCCGTCTTCTGGTGCAATTTTCCATGCAATGGTTGAAGCACGTAAGGTTTTTAAGGGAAAACTCAAGTGGTGCCAAAGCCACCAAGAGCAAATAAGAATGGATTTAATAGCAAAATACCATGCAAACTCAGACTTTAAAAGTTTCTGGAAAAGCACAAACAAGCTAAACCCTAAGCCTAGCATTCCTGTGAGTGTCGACGGGATCTCCAGCCCTAAGGATATTGCCGAAATGTTTAAACGCCAGTTTGCAATTGAATCACCGTTGGGATTGGCGTGCCGAGAGCTCGATGCTGAATCTCAGAGTGCAGAACATTTAACAATCATTCTAGCAAAAGATGTCAGGTTCGCAATAAAAAAGATGACAAAAGGAAAGTCGCCTGGGCACGATGGGCTCAGCGTCGAGCATCTACGATACGCTGGTACTCATTTACCTCGCGTTCTCGCACTCCTGTTTAACCTGTGTCTGAGTCATTCATACGTGCCTCCAGAGCTTATGCAGACTCTGGTGGTACCTATAGTCAAAAATAGAACCGGAGACGTATCGGACGGGACAAATTACAGGCCTATTTCCTTAGCTACCATCACAGCAAAAGTTCTTGACAGTGTGCTCAACTCTCATCTGAATAAACATGTCAAGCTTCGTGACGCCCAGTTCGGCTTCCGGCCTGGGTTGTCGACGGAGACTGCCATTCTCAGTTTAAAGCATACTGTCGGGTACTACACTGACAGGAAAACACCGGTATATGCGTGTTTTCTAGACTTGTCCAAGGCCTTTGATCTTGTCTCGTTCGACGTTCTCTGGCAGAAACTAAAAGAGACAACGCTACCATCGGAGTTAGCTTCTCTTCTGAGGTACTGGTATCTAAACCAGGAGAATCGTGTTAGATTGGCGGGCGAGTTTTCAGAACCATATAAACCGGTGTGCGGCGTGAGGCAGGGGGGATTAAGCTCTCCTCTGCTTTTTAATCTGTACATGGATGCGCTGATCGGGGAGCTCAGCAGCACGCATGTCGGCTGTTATATAGACGGTATTTGTCTCAATAATTTAAGCTATGCGGACGACATGGTGTTGCTGGCCCCCTCGGTCGGAGCCCTCCGCCAGCTACTCGCGTTGTGTGAGTCATACGCTGCTTCCCACGGGTTGATTTATAATACTAAGAAGTCAGAGTACATGGTCTTCAGGGCTGGAAATAAGTGTCCCACATCTGTTCTCCCTGTTATTCCTAACGGTGCACCGCTAAATCGGGTGCATCAGTATAAATACTTAGGGCATTTAGTGACAGATGATCTGAAAGACGATGTAGACATGGAGAGGGAACGCAGAGCATTGTCAGTCCGGGCAAACATGCTGGCCCGCAGGTTCTCCAGATGTACAGATGCAGTAAAAATTTCATTATTTAAAGCTTACTGCACATCATTGTACTCCGGGGCCCTGTGGTTCAGTTATACTAAAAAGGCTTACAATGCTCTGCGTATCCAGTATAATAACGCTTTTAGGGCTGTGCTGCGGCTGCCGCGTTTTTGTAGTGCGTCGGTGATGTTCGCTGAGGCACGAACCGACGGTTTCGATGCCATATGGCGAAAGAAGTCTGCCTCGCTGCTGCAAAGACTCCGGGGCAGCCCCAACACCCTCCTACGTGTTATATCCGATCGGTTCGACAATCCGTTTATGTTTAAACTGATTGATCGGACAAGATCACTCTTAGTTATTAATTACTAATATAGAATAAGTGTATTGTTACTAACATAATGGATCCATGTTGTCTGATAAATAAAGATATTATTATTATTCTTATTATTACATAGATTGACCATGAGAGGTCAATGATTACCACAGACATATAATTATTACTAAGTATAGAATAGAATAGAATAATTTCTTTATGTAAGATATATATGTAACAAAGATAATTTAGACACTAGTTACTACTATAAATTGTCTTGAAGCGTGGATAACTAGGCTCTATCCCGAAACATGTATTAAGAAATTATGTAATGTAAATTTAACTTAAGTACAACATTTTTATATAATTAAAAAAGAACACAAAGAAATGGACAACAATTAGTTCCTAAAATACGAAAGCCTTTCAATAGGCCAGTTTTACGAAGGTGTGTATTTGTGAGGGAGGGTGTGTTTGTGTATGTGAGGGTGTGTATGTGTGTGGGGGAGAGAGAGCGAGGGTGCGTATGTGTGAGTGAGAGGGTGAGTAAGGGTGTGTGAAGGTATGTTTTTAGTGCATAAATATACCTAAGGATATGTCAATAGATAGTACAAATATATGAAAATGATGGTAGATTAATAAGGGTATAAAAATATACTTAAATAGATAAAAAGATTAAAAGTATGCGGATAAAACATAATGTGTTATTTGGTAACTACAAGAAGAGCTTCTGTTTGATCATATGACAGACTTTGTATGTGGTTTCTGACTCGTAATTTACAATCAAATAGATTTAGAAGGTGAATATTTAAGGACTTATTAATTTTATTATACAGAAAAACTGACAGGTAGCATCGAAATCGATTTGTAAAGAAAGTTCGAAATTTTACATTTCTGAAAACAATATCAACTCGTCTTTTGGTTCTATTTGAGGTTAATAAGTTAATATTATTGTGTTGTCGAGTGATGGTAAGTAAGATAAAAACCTGCCTTATTGTTAAAACTTTAGTGGCTTGATATAAGCTTAAGGTGGGTGTTCTAGTTGGCATGAAGTGACTCACTTTAAGGACGGCTCGTTGGGCTCTTTCGAGGATAATAATATGAGTTTTGGCAGAGCCTCCCCAAACAGTTAAACAATAAGTGAGTATAGATTCACACAAAGTAGAATAAATAATTTTAATTATTTTAGGTTCAGCTACATGCCGTATGTTTTTGAAAATGTATATCAGTTTGCGGACACGGGCAGTAACCGCCCTTATATGTTCCTGGAAAGAGAGGTGTTTATAAGGCCTAAATATTTTATTGAGTTTACATGGTCTAATTGTTGACAATCACAATCAGGGGGAGGTGACAAAAGACACTGTACAGATTGGGCAGTAATAGAGAAGGTATTTAATCGAGGCTGGGTTTGGGGAACAATTGAAAAAGACATGTATTTAGTTTTACTACAGTTTAGACTTGATAAATTGTGATCTTACCCCAACACTTTACCAGATTTAAGCCCTTTTAGGCATGCTTAAAAGTCGAGTACCAATTTTCTCCCTGGAATACAAGAGCAGTGTCATCCGCGAAAGAGATGATGTTGCCATTAGGAATGTTTAAATTACAGAGACCATTTAGGTAAACCAAGAATAGCGAAGGTCCAAGGATGCTCCCCTGAGGGACGCCATGGTTTACAGTTACATCTCCGACACGAACACTTTGTTCCCTATCACTTAAATAATCTTGAAAAAGTCGAAGCTGAAGGCCTCGCACACCAATAGATTCCAACTTTTTTGTGAGAACTGATATTGAAATCGTATCAAAAGCCTTTTGAAGATCTAGAAATATAGCCAAGATTGATGATGTGATAGCAGATTGTAGGATTGTTCTAGGTAGTTTGTAAATTGTTTATTTATAATTTTTTCAAGGATTTTAAACAGAGTTGATAGAATGGAGATAGGTCTATAGTTACTGTACGCGGACTTGTCACCTGATTTGTGTAAAGGGGTTATCATTGATTTTTTAAGAGCCTTGGGAAAATGCCTGAAGCAATAGATAAGTTACAAATATGTGTTATGGGTGCAGCTTAACATTGTATGTTTTGTTTCAGTATTTTGGATGAGATTTCATCACAGCCAGAAGAGCATGTATTTTTAAGGGAGTTTAATAATATAACTACTTTAGAGGTATTGGTTTCTAACAGTACAAAAGATTTTTTATGAGATACGCCATGATCACTAGAACGGTTATCCAAAACGGTATCATGTTGGTATTGGTTTATTATTTCTTTGGCCAAATTTTCACCAATATTGGCAAAATAATTGTTGATCAAATTTACGGCATTTAGTGGATCTGTGTTGGATTGTAATATATCTTGAGAAGCCGTCTGCTTAGGTTTAAAGTTTGTTATATTGTTTATAACTTTCCAAGTTTGTTTTATGTTAGATTTACTAGCTAGTAGATGATCACATACATTTATTTAAAGCATTAATTTTAAACTAGTACGATGTTAAGCATAAAACACTGTATAGGATACCGTCATAAAATTTCATACATCGTCATAAATAAACATTGAAAATTTTTAAAAACACCTCGAAATTACGACTTTTCTGAGAGACCCGTTCCAAAGTAAAGCCGTTCGGGGCTCATTCGATTCGTCTTCGACAAACGACAAAAGGAACAAACTTACGCGGGTAAGCAGGATACCTGTTATTTGTCTCTCTTACTTGTATACATTTGTCTCTTTCGTCGTTTGACGAAGACGAGTTGAGTGAACCCCGAACGACTTTACTTCTAGAGCCGCAGGATAGAATATCGAATAATTAAATATCGATTAGTACAATGATATCTATGTGTACGATTTTTTTTATTTCATTAGTATTTACGAGCATTTTTTTTAAACATTATATGCTGCGTTCTATTTCTAAAAAAATATTTTATTTCGAGAGTCTTTAACAAGATTTTCCTATCCCTCCACGCGCCATCCTGTTAGAGTGAGCAAACAGCAGTAGAATGTGGTCTTTGTTAGGTAAACATAGGATGCAATTCTATATTTTGTACAACAGTAGCGTGCTATACAACATATTTTGCTGCTGTTCAGTTATCATACTGATCAAGTATTGTTTTAAATGTTTTTTCGGGAAGACACCAACACTTCATTTCCTCATTTCCAGTTTTGCACACGAAAGCATTATAATCAAACAATAGATATAAACAGAATGTGATGGCAATTTATCTGTCTTTAAAATACAAAAGAAATTTTACATTTATTTACTATATTACACAATACAGCATCTATTTTTAGCTATAAAACTGCAAAGAGTAGAATATAGACCATTGTTGATCGATTATTTATTTTTGGCTATTAAACTACAGAGAGTAGAATTCAGACCTGTGTTGATCGATTATTTGTTGCCACCCGGTTGGTTGAAAGTAATAAGTTGAAAGATCGTCAACTTGTCCGAATCTTGCGGTGTCATAGCCGTTTAAATAGTTTACAAATAGGGACCTTGAACTGTAGACCACTATACGTAAAAGTCCCTTTCAATAGAATCTGGCAATAATGTAAACAAACCAATTTAAACAGGATTACTTCGTAATTACTTACATTTGAATATCAATCCTGGTCATATTTACATTTCAAGGAACCATAACTACATTGTCCTAAATAAATAAAAATATTCGGACCACGAAAATTTCGATAGTTTTGTCAAATTTTATATTAATATTTTAATCATCAAAGTCTTATTTTGTCTTTGGAAAGTTAGTGTTTTTCACTCAGACTGTCATTATTACTATGTAACAGATCAAACATAAGGATTAAATAGCGTGGCAAGTTTTCATACAAAAAATAAGCTACATTTAGGCTTCGAATGAGAGGTCAGCTTATACTCAATGTGTATAGCTTGATGTGGGCTCCACTGTACGAAGATACGTACAAAAATGGGTTGTTTTGACTGGCTTGTGCATGGAACATATTTGTTAATTCCTAAACCAATCTCTAGTATATATTTTGTCTGGAAACAAGCAATATTTATATATAAAAGAGCCCGTAGTTCACTGAGCTAAAATTGCCACGCGTCGACTCTATGCGTTTATTATTAATGTTAGGTCTGCTACTATATTACACGTCTGTGGTTTTTCATTGCTTTAAATTGATTTTAAAATGATTTAAACATTTGAATCAATGATAGGTACAACAGTATGATCAATATGATCATAGACAACTGTCAAATAATTGGTTTGTTTACATTATTGCCGGATTCTATTAAGTGGGACGATATCTTAAAAATTACTTCACACAGTTGTCGAGGTTCTCAATCTGTTTAAAGTGAAAACGATGGCTAATTTTCTTAGCTTGTTTGAATCGTAACCGTTCCAAAATAAGAGTCCATTTTCCTTATTTTCTTAGGGGCCGCGTGTTATTTTGCGCAGCATTTTCTTCAACAATGGGGCTAGTCGTTTACGAGTATACTGGGGATGAATAGTCAGCCAGACAGACATCTAAGCGGTTTTAACGATTAATAAGTATATTAGGTAATTTAAAAATGGCTATCGTTTTTAGGGTTCCGTACCCAAAGGCTAACCAACAGGACGCTGTATCTCATGAACCGTAATAGTGGGACAATTCGAACCAACCATAAATTGTAACAGGCTCTTTTGTATATTTTTTCTGAAAATATAGGCTAAATGATGAAGATACATACTGTTCTTAAACTTTCCGGTGGTATTTTTATAACGAAATTATTTTTTGAAAATCAGTTTGGTGAAATGGGAATGTGACGTAATAGTCATACCTTTAGGCTCAATACAGAGAGTTTCTTGGCGTAAAGAAAGGATGAAAAAAAAATTTAGGGGATAAAACCCGAAGATGGGATTACTGAAAATAAAAAAAACAGACGTCGATTTTGACATTAGTTTTTTTTCTTGCGGGCAATGGCCTATTTCCGGTCTATTACGTCATCAAAGCTTGTGATCAGTTCCTAAATATTTTCATGTATATCTTTTGTATTTAAGGAGAAAAAAAATTATACTTTTATATGAACTTTTAAAAGTCTATTCCTTTCAAAAAAATCGACAATTAGATGCTATTATGGTATACTGGACCATTCGAATTGAAATTTTCACAGATGATGTATTTCTTTTGCCACTCTAACAACAAATACTGAAACCGGCCAAGTGCGAGTCGGACCTGCGCACTCCCATACAACAGACATGACTTTTTCCGTTTTTATAGATAATACGGAACCCTTCGTGCGCGAGTCCGACTCGCACTTGGCCGGTTTTTCTTTATATATATATACCCAGCTATGAAACTTATCGTTTAAGTTGTCACGTTTTGAACTATCAAGGTTTTGGGTAATGTTGTACATATGTGCAATGTACAATGTGCCCCAAAAATAGTTTTAGAGAACTCTATACAACTTTATTTTTAGTAACAAATATAATTAATTGAAATGTTTTATTTATTAAATACGTTCGCTTGATTGTTTCTAAAAATTACAATATATTGTAATTTCCGAAAACAATCAAGCGAGCTAAAATACGTCTATTGGAAAGCAGCTGCCAGATTGTAAAATAAATTGAATTGCTTTATTGTAGATATTCAATTCAGTGAAATTCAGCTGCGTAGTTTAAAACTATGTATTTTACGTTACTTACTTATCGGCCAGTATTATGATATTATAATATATATTTTTGGAAGAGAGAATAAATAAAAACATGAATCAAGGTATCAACAGTTGATAGTTTGGGACGAAAAAACATGGAAAATTATAATAATAGAAAAGTATATTTTTATTAAACACAGTCGCAAAACAATCTAAATAGCCTAGTTCTTTACAAATTAATATTACAATTTTCGCTATTCTATTTTTCACCATCGCTGCTTGGCTATTTGCAGATTTTGACAAATTATCTTTCACTTTCATGCAGCATAAAAAAACTACCGTTTTATACATTATATGATTCTTTCGGCCGATCTATGATTAATATGATTATACACGATTTCTGTAAAGAAGAAAATAAAAACCAAATGTATAAAATATAATTTAAGGGATCTGAAGAGGGTTTATGTGATGTGTGTCGGAATCTTCAATTACTTGTTTATCGATGTGTCGCACATTGTCTAAGCTACAGTGTAGCAGGCATAGAACTGGAAACATTACAATCGTGGCTTTTGCCACGCCACACGCGCCGTATACCAAATGAAAGCAATGAACGAACATTTCTCAAGCTATACCCCGATTTTCTCTTTTCAGGTTTATTTTAAACCGTGAAATTGTGATATTTTGTGTCCGAAAAAATATATGTTTTAGATACATCCTTTCTGTAGATTTTTTTACAGTCACACTCGATCGAAAAATTGCAGGTTATTAAAGAAAAGGTTCTGTAGTGCGAGTAAGTATTTTGATAGATGTCAATTCATAGAGCAGTTCTACTTGATGCATAATGAGGTGCTAAATGTCAGGAATAACGGCCCCTTAAGAAGAATCTTTGACTTATTCTTCTGTTCGTTGATCCGATCTTATTTTCATCTCCTGAAAAACTATTAATCAAAACTATGAATAATTTGGATAATAATTCTTAGGAAATAATACGACTATAACGTCATATTGTTTTAAACGGATTGTTTAAATATTATTGCCGAATTTCCTTGAAATCTAAACTATAGTTTCGAATTAATCAGGGAACTTGGTGTGATGAAATTGTATCTAGCTTGTTTTAATGTATTTTTGTAACAAAGTTGTTTGTAAGTATATATTATACATAAGTATGTTGAACGTTTATTATCGCATTGGCCCAGCTGTAAGGATAGTGTAATGTTGTTGTTGATAAATAAATAAAAATATAAAACTACTGTTTCTTCGGGACAACGATCTCTTTAACCCAAAAAACTCTTCAATCGTACTTGAAAAGCAAATGGCCGCAGTTAATCATCGGTGTGTGTCCTCAAAATAAACAGGGATTTAAATTTATGTTTAAATAAACAATACTTTTTATTAAAAAGAAATTCTGCTCTCACAAAATTAATTAACATCTGTAAGCAAAAACAAATTCCAAAGCTCGCTACTGTCAGACTCTTGAACACTGGTAATAGAGGTGAATATTGATTGGCTACTTTAGTACGCAAAATTAATAAAGTAACCGAGCAATGATTGATAGAGAGAGCGTCATCCGATGAGTGATTGATGGTAGCGCAGCGGTGGAATTTAAGCCCAGTATAACTTTTAAAATATAGACATACGAGTATGTATCTAAAATACCAGGTGGTAGAGCTGGTGCCGGGCTCGGCTGTGGAGGTAGCACCGTATGAATTGGTCTTACTCGCAAATCCTCCCGAGGTTATTCGTGGGAGAGTAAGAGGACAGCTTCGCAGACAGGCACAACCAGGTGGCTCACCATTGCCTGGGACCGATTGATGGCGGTATATCCATCCCAAAATGCCGGACCTTATAAAAAACCGACTGGTGACGGGCAGCGGCGTCACTGGTGCGAGGGTTTCGGCACCGCGTTCACTAACCCGCCAGCCCAGCGTTTGTGAGTATGGTATGGGCATTTCTTTCAGGAGGACAGGCAAGAGTGGCGAAATCTTGGAAAGGCCTATGTCCAGCAGTGGAAGAAACAGGCTGATTGATGGGTGGTATCTAAAATTACCTATATTTATCAAGTTCTCTATTGTCATGCAGCTTAGACATAATTTTGAAATAAAAAAGATGGTAAAAACTTTATTTTAAATTTAAAGAACAGTCATTGAACTTCGTAGAATTCGCTTAATTTGCAATGTTATTATGAATGCGTTATTAATAGATTATTCATACTCCAAAGTATGTTTTTTGATGAAAATTCATACAAACTCTGAAATGAGACGCCAATATCTATAATGGGTGAACCTGTTGAACAGATAGCTGCTAATCATCAATGCTGAGCATAAGTTTTATCAAAATTATACTACTGCATTAATGGCCCTTTCTTGCTGGTCAAAAACACCATTTTATTCAGCGCGTTCAGAACGCATATGCCAGGTATTGAAAAATGCATGGTTCCTGTAGGATAAATCAATATCATTGAAAAATTAGGTGTCTAATTAGCGCGGTCCCAATTGTTTGTGGTAAAATAAGACAAGGCTTTGTTAATTCATACATCAGGTGTCTAATTAGCGCGGTCTTTAATCGTTTGTGGGGAAATAAGACAAGGCTTATTATCTCATCACACTTCACACCTTAGCGGTATTTGTGTTTCATTAGACGATCATTGTGATAAGGGCTGGGTCGAGTCTTTTCCAAACAGACAAACTGCCACGACAGCTCGTCCCTTAAAGCAATTTTTAGTAGGGTAGTATTTAATTAATCACCTACTAGAAAATACTAGAAATGCTCACTACAGTGTCCTTTCAAAAATACTAACTGCAGATCAAAAGGTCATTGTCGATAAGGGGGCAAAAATCTGAGCTAAAGGATTACTGGGTTCTCATAAAAAATAACCACGAAGCTTACGTATGGCGGTCGCTCCACTACGTTCTGAAACTCGCCAAACCTCACCTTCTGACCTTACTTTCGGTTCACTTCTGCTCTCAATTTGATGTACAGTTTGTATTTCAATGTGCGGTAAAATATTCCCCATTTTACTACAAATCTTAATCTTAATAAAATCTTAATAGACATCATAAACGTAACAAATAATTAGGTCTCTTTTTAGACTGTCGGCACTTGATAGTGTACAAAAAATTCGACTGGTTTAAATTTCAAATATTAACTTTGCCGCTGTAATTGTAAGACAAAATAAATTCGTTGAATCGGTAAAACTACAGTTAAACTATTTTAATTCTCATACTGGTTCATTCTCATTTTCACCTTTCATACACATTTATCTAACAGTCTATTAACTTATTTATTCATTGCATTATGTAGGTATATACCTATACAATATTTTTAATTTTTTTCTTAAGTTAGTATATATTTGGTTAGGCATTATATTTATTTATGGTCTATTCAGTTTGTTTATCAACTCATTTATTAATTGCATTATGTCTATTAATATTCTTATTCCAATAAGTCTTTATTTTATGCATATAAATAATTTTATTAGCCCAACCTCAGCCCATTTTTTTTATATATTTCCCGTATCATATTAGTTTAATCATATAATATTATTTTTATACAGATTAGATTGGACATGTAAAACATATACTGTATGTATCTATTTTACAAATAAACATTTTAATAAACATCAATCTCAATTATAGCTATCATATAATTTTGTCAGACACCTAAGGTAGTTTGTATTGTGCTTGAATAATGCTTCATTTAAAAAAATACCACTTACTCGTATAATTGATCCACGTCATGTGCTTTTAAACATATCCGTTCTTATTAGGGTTCCATATCTCAAGAAGAAAAAACGGAGCCCTTATAGGATAACTTTGTTGTCCGTCCGTCTGTCCGTCCGTCCGTCTGTCCGTCCATCCAGCCATCTGTCCGTCCCTCCGACTGTCTGTCGAGACCCTTTATCTAGGAAACGCGTGGAGACATCGAGGTTAAATTAAAACCATATACTCAGGCTTACAGTCCCTTGAATCTGTGAAAAATCAAACTTCCAAGTTAATGCAAAAAATATATACGACCGTTTATGCCGCAAAAAAACGTATATATCAATTTCCTCAAGGGAATCATAATTTATAGGGTATTTTTCGTTAACCTAGAATTATGAAATTTAGCAAGTAATACCGTCCTATACCTAGGTGAAAACATTTGTAATTAAATCATTGAAAATATAGCCTTTAACGGAACTCTCGGTGTGCGAGTCCGACTCGCACTTGTCCGTTTTTTTTAAATTCTGGATTACCATATAACTCTGCAAAATAATATGATAAGTAACTATGTCAGAATCAAAGTGAGAGTCCCCACAAAAAAAGATAATTACCCTAGGGCTCCTCGGGACCCGAATATTATCACGATTTACCTGGTAGGTATTCCATTTTTAAGATTGTTCAAGTAAATTGGACATTGTTCATAATCGTCCATCAGATAAATCTAGGTGAAGATTAAAAAAGAAATACCTCATTAAGCCGCTCCGGCGAAGCAGAAAATCATTTATAAGATCGTTTTGGATCATTAAAGAAAAAACATTTTCCTTTGTGATAATTATTTTCTTACGGGATGCCATTGTGCGTTAAGCTCTGCTATTCTGCTATAAATATTTCATTGTTTTTTGTACGCACTCGATTTACTATGTTCTAATGTCGGATATTGTGATACGATTAATAAATAAGCTTAAATAATTACTTTTGGAAGTGGGGCCTAGGAATAGTAAAAATACGACTTTAGAAATCGTGGAAACCTTGTAAAAAGTTTCTTAATTTTCCATTGAATATAATACTAGATGTGCCCCCATCGAAGTGAACACTGAACATGATTCAAAGATTTCTTTCAATTACAGATCCAAAATCATACGTTTAAAGTTTTCACGATTCTACACCCCAGGGAAACGATTTGCATCGTGTTTTCCAACAAATAGGCGTGTTGGAGAAACGTGTCATGAAAGTTTTCTACTTTTGTAAAGTGCTATCTCGTTCTTTCCCACGCTCGTTCATTTCTCTCTCTCGTTTTTCAATTTTATAAATATTATATTATCCTTTCGAAACACAAATAGGATAGGACTTTATGCGCTTAGATTCTTGTGTGCGTTTGTTGTTTTCGCTTACGGATACTGAACATCCTGAAAAAAAATTTAGCACAGATGCACAAACCTTTTTGGTCCACCTGAAAGCACTAATATAGAAATAGAAATAGATTTATTTTCCACAACATACAAAAACAATTAATTATAAAATTACAAACACAAAATATTTTACTATGTGACAAAATGGGACATACTCAGCATTTGCTGAAAGTTGTAACCAACTTTACAGCGCTGTTTTCCAGTTTGCCCCATCTCATACTTAAAATTATAGGCAGATGACGAGTATGCAGGTAGGTAGTACTTCTATGTTGATATTAATAAACTAAAACTAAAACAAAAATATTACGAATTCATAGACCTGAAACACATACAATAATAATAAATGGAATTTATAAAAACTTTTTTTGAAAAAGAAAACACATAATAATTGATCTCAAACTGAATAGAGAAAATAAAATAATCAATGATAATAACTAATAGCACACTTATCTACATTAAATTAATAATATGGCCTATATCATCCACTGAACGTCCCACGAAATAGTGGTCGGTTGAATAAATTTCACCTTGTAAAAAAGGTGGCATTTATTTATGCAGCCAAATTCATACTCGATAAGTGCTCAGTATCAAGGTTCGGGAACCCTTTTTAAATTCGTAAATTATTCTTTTCGTGTCTCCTTCAAACGCACACCTCGCCCGGAGTCTTTATTATGGGAGGTCAACATTTTATTTAGCGAAATTATCAAAAAGTGTTAACGATCGATAACATGTTCACTTACCAGCCTCCAGTATGAATTTGACTGTATAAATAAATTTCACAAATATTTCTCGTATTTCGCAAACAAGGTCATTGAACCTTGGTCCTGGCTACTTACCGAGTCGTCAGTATGAATTGGTATATATAAACGAAATGGTATACATAAATGTTATGAGGAAAGCTTTTTCACAAAGCCCAGAACTTGATAGAGAAGGCAAAAAAATGCAAAGTCCATTTTTCAGAAAACTATTTATTGTAGTTTAGGAATAATACTGTTTCAGGACTTCATTTTTGGGCTCGGTACTATGTAATTCATTCGTCTACTTATTATTCATTACCAAAGTTCCGATGTAATCGTGTGTAGAAACCATTTCACGAGAGATATATACTGATTTATTGCATCAATCAATTTTGCGAGGCTCCAGCAAGAAATATTTTGTATTCCAACCACTAGATTGAAGACATTCCAAACAAGTTGCCAAGGCCCTGCCTACTCGCACATATCGGGTACAATTATACACCTAATGATAATAATAATATAAGCCTTTATTCAGAATATACTTATATACTAATAACTGAAGGACATTGCGGGGGGCGGCTGGATGAGGAGGACGGAGGACCGACATGAGTGGCGAAATTTGGGAAAGGCCTATGTCCAGCAGTGGACGAACACGGGCTGATGGATGGATGGACTAATAACTTTTTTTTTCACATACCGGGTACGAATATACACATAAATACATACAAATATAAATGAAATCCACCAATCCAAAATCAATCGCTCAACTAGCTATGGAGCGGGCTATACTCGGGATATCTCTGTTGGATAAAATCCAAAACGAAGAGATCCGTCGGAGATCGAACGTGACCGCCGTAGCTTGCCGAATCAGTAAGTTGAAGTGGCAGTGGGCGCGCCATATCTGTACGCTGATGGCCGTTGGGGCCAAAAGGCGTAAGAATGGAGCGTACAACCAAGCGTAGCGTAGGCCAACCTCTGGACAACGTCCCTGAAGAAACATACCAGCGTAAATGAAAATATTTTGGCCAAGTGCGAGTCGGAATCGTACCACCACGCAATACTACTACAACATGGTAAATAACAACAATATATAATGTCATAGCAACACCAAGGCGACAGAAAACAGCCGCTAAAATGGTAGCGCCTGAAAAAGTTCGGCTGCCGCTGAGTACGGAACCCTAACTTTTATTATTTATTCTTTACTTAAGAGTAATTATACCAATCTGACCAAATTTTAAACTTGTGTATATTACTGTCTTTAAGATAAACCTGAAACAAATAACCTTGAAAACCTTTGAACCTTTTTTTTGAAGGTTTCTTGTATAGAGACCCCCATTGTTATTCATATTTTACAATTTTTTATAATTGCCGTGGTAGAGGCTACAGTAATGCGTATTTTGTGAAAATTTCAACTGGCTACCTATCACGGTTTAAGCTGTAGACCCCTGTGACAGATGAACGGACAGACAGACAGCGGAAGCTTAGTAATAGGGTCCTGTTTTGCACCCTTCAGGCACCGAATCGTAATAAGCCTTTTTCTTTAGTTTGCCGTTTGACACTGTTTCCCAGAATTTAATAGCGAAGCTATCGGATGGTGCAATAAGTGTATATTTTTGGCTGCACCACCCATCTCGTTTGCGACATAATAGTCGTCGGTGAAAAGCGGGAGTACCAGTGTGGGCTGTGGCTTGCATTTCACAGTTTACGCTTGGTAACACTTCTGACACCCCCTTGGGGATACATGTCGTTCGATTTATGTATTACTAGCTTTTGCCCGCGGCTCCGCCCGCGTGTTATTCGGTTTAATGACATGCTTTTTTTCCGGAATGAAAAGTAACAAACATGCACACACACACCCACACACCCACGCACACACACACGCACACACACACGCACACACACACGCACAAACTTTCGCATTTATAATATTAGTGTGATGTGATTAGTGCGATAGTGTGATGTGATGTGATATGTTTTTGTTTGCTCTAATTACTTTTATCTTTATTACCTCGGTATTTTTGGCTTCGCATCAACAGTAAGACAGACGACAAAATAACTAGGTATCAATACTTAAGGCGATAATTACTGATGGTGACCCCGAGTGCGTGCGTCTCACTCACTCGCACGACTCGTTCCGATTTGATCTCTCCTTCGCTCGAGTGGGAATCAGTTGCGAACGCGCTAAAATATACCTAAATAATTAATTACATATACCATAGCTAAAATTCTTCAAAAATAATTAAAGGAACTCACTTGTGGTGATAATATCTTTAATTTGACTAAGTTTGTAATTAATTCTTTCCATACTTAATTAATTAAATTGGATCTTGGTATATAATTAGTTAATTTTCTTAATAAAAATTCTAATCAAGGTTAATCATTTCAGTTATTTTGTAGTTTATAATAATATATATTTTTCATGTTTTTTCTTAAATAACGTCTGAATAAAACCAGCCTCCAATTGTGACTTTCATAGTCACCAGAAGGTGTAGTCCTCTTAATGTATCCACACAAGCACGTATCCAGGGGGGATAGGTGGGATTTATCCCCCCCCCCCCCGAAATTTGGCGTGACATACTTGGGACCAGGAATGTTTATTCATAACCACTGTAAAGTACGTTTTAGTAAAAAAGGTACGGAACTTTTGATCCTTAATAATATTAAAGTACAATGATTATAGATGTTTCTTTCACAATTCACATTGTTGTTTCAATTAATTCCCCCCCCCCCCTCCCCCGAAACAAAAATCTGGATACGTGCCTGTATCCACATCATACCGAAACCACAGTAGTTTAACTAGGCGGTGTCCTTGAAATCAATACCTACGGCCGCTCGGCGCCTAAACACGCCCTAGGGCTGCGAACTGACTGTTTACGTATTTGATAATGCTATATTATTATTATAAAAGTTGAATTTAAACAACCATACAACGTAAATGCAACCATACGTAAATGCACAATTTACTCTGTAATTTACTGCCATAATTTACGAAAATGTCACAGAGACAACGTGCGTACGTAACTGCGGTGCGACCGCAACTGTCGTAAACCGAGTTGTACCGAGTTTTGGGGGGGGTCGTTTCGGCCCGTTTGTATGGAGATATTTAAATACTATTACTTATTTATACTATGCCAAAACCCAAATAAAGGCAAAAAAAATATTTATTTATATGCCTAATCCGTCGGCCTTTTCTAGATGTTACAAAATGGCGCGCGTCAGCGAAATTCTGCTGAAAATCCTTCGTAACCTTGTAACACAGAATCCTGAAAATTGAAAGACGTCTAGGTTGAATTTAAATGCAAATTCGTTTTGTTGAACAAGGATAGTCAAGACGAATTGGCAAAAGGGAGTTTTAGCAATCTTGGCATCCTCGTACATAAAAGTACATTACGTATAAATTGTTACACATAAAATAAGGTAATATAAATTTATACAGCCTCATTCATGCTGGAGGCTTGGTATCACGGATCTACATAATGTAAGGTCCTGTACACATAGCGATCACATTTGGCCAAGTTACTGATCAAAACATCTGTATATCTGTATATAGGTGTCTAGGATTTGTATATAATATGTAGGTAGCTTGATATAGGCAAAGTTCGTTTAGGCAGTATAGGCTAAAAAGAAAGGTATAGGGTAATTATAAGGGCAGATGTTACAGTATGTTCCGTTTTAACTCGAGAACCACTCAAAGGCTTTAAATGCAGAATTTTCATTATCATCGTAATGACCCTTGTCAACATATAGGCTTAAGGTTTGTGCATAAAATAACGCCCAAGCCGTAAACGGGGCAAAGATTGAATAAAAGCGGGTGGACCCGCGGGCAAAGGTGGATTACCGCTCATTAAAGTTTTTATATTCCGCGTACTTTAGATTTTACTTGTTCACCGAAACCATTTAATAAATAAAATAATAAAATAAAAATCATTTATTTCAGATTTTGAAGGCCCATATAAAAACTAAGTACTATTTACATATTCACAGCCCAGGGAAGCTGCCCACAAGATTGACTCTATACATTGCTGTGCTATTATAATAGTTTTAATTTAAAAACTTTATAGAACTAAATATTTATACTTATACTATGGATTTTATGGGAATCACTAGGCTCAGACATTCACCAGGAATTGTTCTCGGTCAATCACTGAACCCAGTATCCCATACAAAAAAAAAATATAAAAATATCTTTATTTACTTTACAAATTTTAAGTTTTACGTGGTGGGAATCCCCTTTTAAGTTATTAAAAACCTGTATTAAGGGAGACCCGCTCTTTCTGCGAATCCATAGTTACATATTTTAATTTTATTTGTATCTATTTTATTTATGGAAGAAAAGTGCCTAAATCTTTCTTTCTAAATAAATGTAAGTGTTTGTATGAAAATGTCAGGGTGTATTTGTGTGTGTGCGAATGTGAATGAGGGTGTGTTTTATGTGTGTTTCCCTTGTCCCACGACCGTAGTCTTGTAATCAGTATTTAAACTACAAGGGACTGAGTGTATTGCGATGTATGTATTGTGTATATGAAAGGGTGAGTGTGGGGTTGTTGATAGGTTGTACCTTATCCCTACCGAGGTTTCGGGTTCTGTGGTTAACAACACTAGGAGGGGTGTACTCGTATGTATAGTGATAAGGTAGAAAAAGTGATGAATAATGTATTTATAGGGTGAGTACCAGAGTAAAGACCAGACCAGAAGTAAAGTACCAGAGTTTATGTCCCATAAAGGGACAATCAAACTTGCCCGCTATCACCTTTAGTATGCTATTGGAGCTGGATCGCATTCTTTGTAGCAATGAAGCTGTTTTTTTTGCGTATTATTGCATAGAAGTCGTCTGTATGCGCTGCTGCAAACATTCCGCTTGCACTACAGAAGCGGTTGGATGTATAGAACGACTGGCAATAAGCTTTAAACAGTGTAATGTTTGTTGATAGGTGGTACCCTATCCCTACGGAGGTTTCGGGTTCTGTGGTTAACAACACTAGGAGAGGTGTACTCGTATGTATAGTGATAAGGTAGAAAAAGTGATGAATAATGTATTTATAGGGTGAGTACCAGAGTAAAGACCAGACCAGAAGTAAAGTACCAGAGTTTATGTCCCATAAAGGGACAATCAAACTTGCCCGCTATCATCTTTAGTATGCTATTGGAGCTGGATCGCATTCTATGTAGCAATAAAGCTGTTTTCTTGCGTATTATTGCATAGAAGTCGTCTGTATGCGCTGCTGCAAACATTCCGCTTGCACTACAGAAGCGGGGCATACCCAAGAGCACTCTAAAGGTGTTGTTATACTCGATGCGTAGGTCACTGTATGCAGCTTTGGTAAAGCTGACCCACAGGTTGGATGTATAGAACGACTGGCAATAAGCTTTAAACAGTGTAATTTTTGCTAGATCTGAGCACCGTGCAAACCTGCAAGCCACCATATTACCCCTTACCGACTGCGACCTGCGCTCCCGCTCTATGTCTTTGTTATCACTGAGATTTTCTGTAACAATGTGCCCAAGATATTTGAATTGTTTCATTCTTTCAAGTTGAACATCGTTTAGTTTTACTAGGGGTACCTTTTCAGCTTTTCTCTTGCTTGAAACAAACACCATAAATTCACTCTTTTTTGAGTTATAGCACAGACCATGGGTTTAGCATATTCTTCACAAATACCTAATAATTTTCTCATAGCTCTGATCGAAGGCGAGAGAAGGACCATATCGTCGGCATAGCTGATGTTGTTTACACAATTGTCATCTATGTGACAGCCAAGGTGTGTGGCACTCAGGCCTTCAAGCAGCGCATTTATATAATATACAAATTAAACAATTTTGGCGAAGAGAGCCCCCCCTGTCTCACACCGCACTCCATCCTATAAGAAGCAGATAGTGAGTTACCCTAGCGGATATGGTTTTTTTGTACCAGTACTCGGGAACAGCTAACAATTCTGGGATAATATATTCAATATTTCTCTAAATACATATAGTAATAATAAATAAATTATAACCTTATTTTTAAAAAATTGGTTTGCAATGAGGCAATAAATAAAGACAATTTCTTAAATAAATTAAAATTAAACAAATATAAATCCTAGGCACCTGAGCAAGGATTTATGATGATGAAATTGTTATGTCAAGGGAAAATGGCGTAGCTGTGATACTGGTCCATCCGGCCATCTATCAACGCTTGTTCTTTCAGTGCTAGACATAGGCCTTTCCAAGATTTTACCTTTCCTAGCGGTCCTCTTGGAAGAAATACCCATATTCAGAAACGCTATGCAGGCAGGTTAGGAAGTGCGGTGGCGAAACCCTCGCACAGTGACGCCACTGCCCGTCACCAGTCTATTTGATAGGGGCCGGCAATTGCGTATGGATATACCGCCGTCAATCGGACCCAGTCAAAGTGTGCCACCTGGTTGTGCCTGTTTGATAGCTGTCCTCTTACTCTCCTCCGAATAACTTCGGGATGGCTTGCGTTTATGATGGTGGTACCTCCACAGTCGAGCCCAACATCAGCTCTAACACCTGTCTTGAAATGGAGAGAGCAGGAACGCTTTATTGAAATCTTTGTATTTAAAATTATAAAACGTTTCAAGTAACGCCAGTGTTGTGACCTTTTAGGCTCAAGCCACACAGAAGCGGCGCGGTGTGCATCGAGCGCGCGGGCGTCATTCAAATTTCGTACAAAACGCATGGAAATAAAGTCGCAATTTGAACACACCGAATGGTATGTTTCAGGCGGTGTCGGGCGTGGAACAGGTGTCCGTACTCGCTCCGTCGTCCGTACGCTCGATGCGCGCCGCGGCGTTTCTGTGTGGCTTGCACCTTAGGGTGTTTGACAGGCGCTACCATATATAGCGCCTTGATTTTTGGTCGCCTCAATTAATGTTGCTATTGCATCCATATTGTTGATATGTATGTTTTTAGGGTTCCGTACCCGTCTTGTGTAATGTAACGGAACCCTCTGTGCGTGAGTCCGACCCGCACTTAGCCAAATTATTGATACCCCACCCGACATGACCGCTTTTGAAACCTTAAAATGAAACATTTAAAATATTTGGTTAAATAATTTTACCTTGTACTTTTTTCAATAAGCTGTCACCATGCCTTTCTATTGCGGGATTTTTTTACACATTTTTACAGTATATTAATGTGAAGCGTTTTGTTTAGATTGTGTCAATAACTAAACAAAGAGTTTGCCAACAAACTTCGTAACTATATTCTGTACAAAAATGAAGAGAGCGGACGATATTTTGAAAACTTTGAAAAATTCGTTAGGTTAATAAAATGCAAATTGTTTTAACGAAACTTGAAACATTCCAATAGACCTTTTGAACGAGCCCCTACACGATTATGCTGTGACTATTCAAACAAACAAAAAACTCAAAATTACATTCGTACCACGGATACCGCCAAAAAATGTTTTTTGTTTCCTTTCGAATAATTTTAATCTTTTTATTTGTACGTGTCTGTCTTCTTTAGGTCAAAGATTCAAAAGTGTGATCTACAGATATGACGAAATGTACGTAAGTAAGGATCTCTTACCTTGGCTACGCCTGAGCTACGAATCTCAAAAATGCTACGATCTCTAAAATGCTACTAACTCTAAAATGCTACGATCTCCAAAATGCTATGATCTGTAAATATGCTACGATCTCTAAAACGCTACGAAAACTCAAAATGCTACGATCTCTAAATTGCTACGATCTCTTAAATGTTAAGATCTCTAAAATGCTACGATATCTAAAGCGCTACGATCTCAAAAATGCTACGATCTTTAAAATGCTACGATCTCTAAAATACTACGAAACACTTAATAAAAATATCTTTATGGCATACTACCTATTAAGTTTATTAAAAGTTTATTGTACCTACATATCTACTAATTAAATATTTCAATTTAGGTATATGTTATTTTTATAAACATTTTAGTTATACCAGCTCGTAGTGCATAAAAGTCTTACTTGATATGGTGTTGTGAATGATTCATTTTTCTGTAATTGGATGCACACTGTGGCTTGCTTTGTTGTATCTTGTCTTTGTAAACGTCAAGTGTGTCTGTTGAAGAACCTTAATTAATAAATAAAAGATACTTGCCCGTAAAAGTAACATTATTTTTGAGAAAATGGTTCGGAATAATTAAGAGAGCATAACATTTACACCCGGTAAAAGAGGCAAAGATTTTTTGAATTAAGGCAATATTTTTTACGAAACCCTTAAAAGGTGATATTTATTAGACACATCAAAAAGGGTCGTGACTTTTAACTTTTTACGCTTACAGAACTTGAAGCCCCATACTCTTTCCTCCGTTTCGTATTAAGCTTTTAAAACCCTTAATAGGGGTCCCGTGCTATTGTATCTCACCAAGAGGTTACGTCGCAGGACCTCAGAAAGGATGAGGAATCTGACAGAGAATTGGGCTGATAAATTACATCACATGTTTCGGGAGCGAAAAGATGCGATGTTGCCAACTTGCCAAGTACATGGACTAAAAGTCAATACAAAATAAGCAGCAGTGGCGAAGGGTCCATATAACACGATTCCTATTGGCTTGTTTAGGAAATGGCATCCATACTACATTTATTTATTCCGTGCTCTTCGCTTTGTCAAACAGTTCCATTAATCTACACTTGGCTGACAGGGAGTTGCAAAGTACAAAAATGTTTATGTTTTGCTTGGTTGCTTTTCTGAGTAAGGAATTTTTTTTGTCCGGCTTCCCTTTTTAAAATGTCCACCCTTCGCCACTGTAAGCAGCACTTTTGTTTCGGACTTCCGTCGGTGAAACGTAGGTGTACGTGAGTTTTACTATTAATTTGATACCCGACGACACATTGTGACGATATATTTATATTTTAATAATGATTTGATGATGTTTCCATAACCTTTTTATTTGTGTAGTTTCCTTCCTGACTAAAAGCTGGCAACACTACCTCCTTTCATGATGAATATGTAGTCCGTCCTAATGTTAATCTAATTTTCACGGCATAATCTAAATGACGAGAATGAGTTATTTTGTGACCCTCACACGGGTATATAGCATAATTTAGATGCACGTATATAGTACCTTATCCGATGAAAATAAGACATATATTCCAATGTGAAACTGCTTTGAACGTGGTTCAGTGGCATATGAGAAATGTACTCAGTGTAATTTAGACGAGATGAAAGGTCCACAACCCTTAAATTGTTAGCATTTGTTTTTAATTACAAGCCGTAAAGCGAAGTTTGAACCTTGTCTTAAGTAATTTTCAGCTTTTTGGGACAAAAAGCGCATTTATTCAGAAAGATTTAAATTCTTGCTGGAATAAGTCTTCTCTCTATTAATAAAAGGAAACCAAAACTTGATGGATTGTATCTGGTGGTAAATGCCCAATTATTTCCTTATTAAACCCGTGGTAGCACATTTTTAAGGGTTCCGTACCATAAAGGATGAACGGTTCCGTATTTTAAAAGAAATAACGGACCCCTTAAGACAGCGCACTAAATGGCACCACATTTCATGAATTTTGAAGATGAAAATATAATATACGTATAGTAATAATAACGGTTATTTTTAACCACTTTACTCCGTTTTTATTTTCTACAAAATGGTCTAACTGGAATTTCGATATACTCAAATTTTATAACACTGGAGATAGACACAAAATGGTTTAAGTACATTTTTTTTGCGGTACAGATTGGTTGAAAAAGAGTTAGTCGCATACTAAAACATCACTTCTTGTGAAATTAGATGTAATTTAAATTATCCATTTTCACGTTTCTTTGTTTTTTTAAACGTTATCATTGTGCATTTAACAATGCATAATTTTTTTGGTGCCAAATAGTTTATTTCAAATATTGGATGGATTCGATTGATGGTTCTTGGTGGAATATCATCTTGAATAAATTATACACAAATTCTTGTACTTTTATTCCACATATATTTATTTTTATTCTAACTTAGGCTACCGGTTTCGTATTACACATCATCGGGCCAACAAATTATTAATTATTTAACATGACAGAAAGAAAACAAAAGAAAACATTTTTAACAAGCAAATATAAAATAAACAGAGGTGAATCACCACAGCTTGCGTTTCAAAATGGGTCTACGCCAAGGTTAAATCAATAAATAACGGCAATAAATATGTTGTGTTTCAATATCATTTTTCTATTATATGTCAGGATACACTTCTAAAAATTAAGTCAAATAAGTTAAAAATTATAAAATATAAACTACAATTAAACATAAAATTTTGATTGATTAATTAATAACATCATTTAAAATATGTCAGAAGTGGTGAGGAATTTAATTCTAATTGGTCATTTAAAATTCTGTCTGGATCGTTATTAATAATTTTATTTATTGTTAGGGCTTCCAAATAATTCAATTTTGCACTTTTATTAGCTTTGTGTACCATTTTCATGTTAGTTGTCGGGTCAAAGGAAAAATAGATATATTAGAATTAGAATTAGAATTAGAATGAAAATAAATATATGTGGAATAAAAGTACAAGAATTTGTGCATAATTTAGTTTATTTCAGCTTCTGAACGATATATCTCTAAGATGGTATGTTTTCCAGCTAGTCTAGCATAGCAAACCATATCGAGCTCGAATAGCGATTGATACAGTGCTCTGTCTCACTCTGTTGATCTACCTAAAGAGGGACAGACAATGTATATCGAGCTGTTAAAGCTCGATATGGTGTACTATGCTAGGTACCCGGGGCTAAACGGATACGCAGTAATAGGACTTAGTGTTATCTATAGGTACATGACACTTTGATTTCGTGTAAGAAATGTCGAATGGTTCGCGGAACATAAAATTTTGTTGTGCATTAAAATTGTTTTTCCGCTCTCCTGTAATGTTGTTTTTTTTGTTTAAATGGTTTTTCACCGAAGGCATAGATTTGTACTTTTTTTTGTCACTTCCTATAGCCCCTTTTTTCTTTTATTTACTTTCTTTTAATTTACTTTCAGGGGCAAACAAAGTAAAATCATCAAGATCTATTAGAATATTATGCATTATGGAGAAAAAAAAAGTTCATTGCTTTTGAAGTACCACCTGAAACAGGACGGAAAAGTATGTAAACCGTTACAAGATAGAGCTCCGTACTGCCCTTTGGGAGCGGAACCCTAAAAAAAACTATTTTATGTGTTAAATCTAATTATTAAAAAAACAAAATCTTATGGAGAATTTCAAATGTTGGGTAAAACTGAAAAAAGGTCATTTGATGAAGGTTGTAAAAAAGAGGAAAATATGGTGAGAAAATATCCTCCTGTCACAGCTAAGTTACACTTTTCAATTAATCTAAGTCTATTTGACTTCTTTAAATAGTACAGAACCCCCAGGGCGAATCCTACTCGCACTTGACGGGTTTTTAAGTGTAATGCTTAAACTGCATGAGTTTTTAAGTTACATTCCATTTCTGACCGAGACCTAAATCTTTAGCAAAATTTGCCAATTCCAATGCAAGTCACCACTGAATACCCCATAGACACCGAACGAGCAATCCCCAGAACAATAAAATTTAATGACGATCATACACACAGCTCCAAGCCCATTTGTACGATGAAGGGGGGAAAGTACGAAACAAAAACGCGAACAAAACGGTCTCATTAATATTTGCGACAAGCGAAAATTGAACAATTTGTACGCGAATTTATGCGGCGTCCTTTCCGTGGGACTATTCACGGTTAATTTAGATCTGTCTTTATGCGCCGCGCCGCGCACCGGTAACACGCCATATCTATACAATTTGACTTACGTTTATATAGCTAAATTCATACTGGAGATTTGCTAAAGGGTCAGGACCATGGTTCAAAATAGACTTCCTATAATCGTATACAATTGAGTCGAGGATATTCTTGAACAGGTAAACACACAAAAATAATTATCGTATTTCGCAAATAGGGTTATTGAACCTTGGTCCTGACCACTTACTGAGTCTCCAGTATGAATTTGGCTATATAAACGTAAGTTAACTTAAATTACAAGTCATGTCTGTAAATTGAATACCTATGTTTCTTTTACAAAAATACGATTTTTAGAATTTTTGGTTTCTATGTGCGAGTATTTATGTTCCATTTTAACTCGAGAACCACTCAACGGATTTGGATGCGGATTTGTTATCTTTATTATCATCGTAGTGAGCCTGGTCAATATATAGGCTTTAAGAGTTGTTGATAAAATAACTTTCAAGCCGAAAACGGGGCAGAGATTGAATAAACTAACCATTCCGATTGATAATATTAATCATTCTAGAGTTGTAGTCCAACCAGTTGGAATATTTGATGAAAAATACTGTATCTATACTAATAATAAAGAGGTAAAAAACCGGTCAAGTGCGAGTCAAACTCGCGCACGAAGGGTTCCGTACCATTATCTATAAAAACGGCAAAAAAATCATATCTGTTTTATGGGAGCCCCCCCTTAAATATTTGTTTTATTTTAATCATTTACCATTAAACAAAAGATAATAAACTAAAAATCCTAAAAGTAAAAGAAAAAGAAGAACTTATGCTATAAAAATAAAATTAACTTATTATAATTAAATTATTTATTTTTAAAGTGAATATAAAATATTCTGTGAATATTTCAAGGATCTACCTGTTGCCGTTATCAATATTGAGCAAAAACGAGCAAAAAAATCATGTTTGTTGTATGGGAGCCCCCTTTAATATTTATATAATATTATTCTGTTTTTTAGTATTTGTTGTTATAGCAGCAACAGAAATACATCGTCTAATTATCACAGTTCATTAGATACAGCCTGGTGACAGACGGACAGACAGGCGGACAGCGGAGCTTAGTAATAGGATCCCGTTGGTTGGTTACCCTTTGGGTACGGAACCCTAAAAAAGTGGTGTCTGTATACGTACTTTGAATATTTTTGAAAAAGTTTAATTGAAACGGGTTATAATAAGTATTGTACTAAAGCCAAAACTCAATTTTTTGTAATTTTTGTCTGTTTGTCTTTCTGTCTGTATGTTCTGTTGTAATTCGAGAACCACATAAGTACAGAGTTCAAATTCGCGACGTGTTCCAAAAATGCTAGTTTAATATGAGGTTCTTAGTAATTCAATGTATATCCTAAGTCTATGGTTGGTAGATCCTAAGTCTATGGTGGCAACACACTGCCAGCCTTTTGACAAGGAGCCGACTATTCAACCTAATATGAGGACGTCAGTTCATGTTAATTAAAACTGAAATATTGATAAAATCGGTTTAGAAGCACGAAACCATTTCGTATTGAAATGACATTCTTAAATTGATATATTTATTCCAAAATGCAGACAAAATTAGAACACTGAAGTTTAAAAGACCAGACAAGTGCGAGTCGGTCTCGCCCATCGAGGGTTCCGTTAAGGACTTTATTTATTTTTAATGATTTCATTACAAATGTATAGTTTTCAGATTTTTCCCCATACTTGTCGTAAAAGACAGTATTACTTGCCAAATTTCATAGTTCTAGATCAACGGAAAATACCCTATAAATTTTGACTGCCTTGAGAGTGCCGGAATATACGTTTTTTGCGGCATAAACGGCCGTATCTTTTTTTACGTTAACTTAGAAGTTTGATTTTTTCACAGCTTCAAGGGACTGTAAGCTTGAGTATATGGTTTTAATTTCAACTCGATACCTCCTCCACGCGTTCCTCCCGAGATAAAGGGTCTTGACAGACAGACGGGCGGACGGACAGACAGACGGAACACAAATTGATGCTATAAGGGCTCCGTTTTTTCCTCTTGAGGTACGGAAACCTAAAAATAACCGAATTGGGACTTCGATATCGATTCACCTTGAATACTATACTCTGCTGATGCGGAATAATATGGATAATATTTGAGTTAACGTCGGTATCGAAAAAAATATGTATTTATGGACATATTAATTCGAACATGTTTATTCTTGTATAAGTAGGGATTTCAGTGCGCTTTTGTTTTCAGTTCATGAAATAAAACCATATTATACCGGATGTAAATAGAGTGCGACCATTAAATGAAACCACATATTCTACCGACCCTACTGAACCACTTTTCCCAAGAGTCATGCCCGCGGACACCCTTAGTTTAGGAAATAATTGAGTTCCAAACAAAAACGCGTGAACCGTAACGCACCGACATACGGGCGAGGTTAGAGAGAGCGTTGACCTCAAACAGCTGCACGTTATGTCGGTGCGTTAGGGTTCACGTATTTTTGTTTGGAACTCAATTATTTCCTAAACTAAGGGTGTCCGCGGGTATGACTTTTGGGAAAAGTGGTTTAGTAGGGTCGGTAGAATATGTGGTTTCATTTAATGGTCGCACTCTACCTATATTTACACCCGGTATAGAAATAATCTGACCTTTTATTTATGAGAGTTCATAAAAATATACACCCAAATCGAGCCACCTTGCATTTTTATATTTGGAGTACTGAAGCTTAAAAAAATGTATGATAAAGGAAAAAAAAATAATATAGCTTTGAAGCTAATTTACTAATCGTCATTTTAGTGTACAATTGTTTTTAATGTTTTTAATTTGAACTTTATGTACTAAACGAATCGAGTTGATATGGATTAAATAAATCGATGTCTACTTTTTTCATCTCATGACCGTGATAACAACGTCATTTAGATACGGGCCATGCATTATCATGCATGAGAATGAAACCTTGGCCAACAAATCCAGCATATGGTATCACATCATGATTCACATGGTTCTTTAAGCATTGATGAATGTATCGGTTACAACCTCAAGTTTAATTTTGCCTTTCATAGAAATTCCGCCCCAGACTGATCCTCCACCAAAACTCACTGTCTCTTCAATATTCGGCTTACACTTTCCATCATACCGTAAAGCATTATCTTGGATTCAGTAAATTGAAATTTTCACAGAATTCATGTTGCTATGGCCTCTATCACGACAAATAATAAAATATTTAAAAAATATATAGGATTCTTCACAGGTTCCTATATACAAGAAACCTCGAAAACAAATATTGGTTATTGGTTTTGGATCTTATTTAAAGACGGTAATACATACAGTTTTTAAATTTAGTTTGATTGTAGGACAAAGTCTAAAGTAAAACAAAAAATAATAAAAGGTGTTCGGTACGCAGACGATGCCAAATTTTTTTGTCAGGCACTACGATTTTGGCGACTTGTTTTTTGTAGCCTTCATGTTGCTTTGGCATGTATATTGTTGTTAATTACCATAATGTTTTTAGAGTTTCGCACTTGTATTGTAGGGTGTACGAAACCCTTTGTGCGTGAGTCTGACTCGCACTTGGTCATATTTTTTCAAATCAATAGCCGAGCTCGGCTTTTGTTCTGAAATTTAAATTCTTAAATTCAAATTTGGAAAAAGTCCTATCATTATAGAAAGATAATTAAAACGTGCCAGCAATAAAACTGCTGAAAAACTTTTTGGTCATATTTCATATTTATTATGTATAGGCTTTTAAGCCCGAAAATACAAGGTGGCTCGATTCAGGTGTCCGGGAGTGTTTTTCGAAACTTTCCTTTTTCATCCGGATATTTTAATAGATGCTGTTCCGTTTTAGACGTGGTAGCCCTCGATTAAGATTGACAGAAGGATTTAGGGAATTGAACTTTCTACATTTTGTCTAAACCCCTTAAAACCCAGATCAGAAAATACGAGTATGATTGAGAGAAATAAACATAGAAATATTATATACATTTAAACAAAAGTGAAAAACGAAATCGAAAGCAGCCGTTACTAAGATATACGAGTGTGTATAATAATATACATACTAGGAGTTCATACATAGTTATAGTCTGTCAAAAAAGTGTTGAAATGAATATTGAAGAAACTATTTTTCTTTCGCCTGGTTAAACCAAACAAATAAGTACAAAATCTGCTAAATCGAGTTAACTGCATTGCTGTTTCATAAATATATTACCTAAATAAAACTACTTGAACGTTTAAGTCCAATAAAGTTAATTAAAGTTTCATTTTCATATCTGTAGATATGTATGCCGTTCAGTATTCGAGTGTTCTCATCACCAAACACAAAAAACAAAAATATTTTCAAAATGTATCGTCATCGCAGCTTTTTTTTGGATACCAGATTAATTTTTCGCCTATTGGCCACACGTCACCGGCTTCGCTGCGACCGTGATGTGATCGGCTATGCTTGGCATGGTCTCTTATCTCCTTGGATGGTGATCGGCTATGCTTGGCATGTTCTCTTATCTCCTTGGATGGTGATCGGCTATGCTTGGCATGGTTTCTTATCTCCATGGATGGGTGACTAAGTGGAATTTACTTATGGATCACCCCATGCCTCGGAAAGATGCTTTTATCAAATGAAAATACTCGATAAGATGTCAGAGGCCTGTACTGGGACCTGCTATTGTAACATTATATCGGTTGCCAACTGGTTGTCAAACACTAAAAACATAGATGAAAACTAAATTTTCTAAATTGTCTTTAGTCTGTATTGAACTGTTCACGAACTGTGACGTCATTTTAAGTACGAACGTATCCTTATAGCTTAAATAATCGGATTTTGATTGAATATCTATGTTTTCGATGATTGGCAACCAGTTGGCAACCATTTCACAGTTACATCATCTATAAGGGCTGAGCGACTTTGACACACGTTAGCCACTACTAAGACTTGTATACTATACAATCTTCATTTTTCGCAATTTTGTACTTTCCACCTACCCTGTCCAAAAACCCAGCGAACGCCACTGTCTACAAGAAAAAGAAGAATTTCCATATTTTGACAGAACCCTGCAAAAGAATGATATTTTGTTTGACTGTACGATTATACACAGCTACGACGATAGAGGTAGCTAGAGTTGATTCAAGCGTTAAGGCGTTTCGAAAAGATATTGTTCCATATTGCGAGTACAATGCTTAGAAAATGACTTTTATATACAGCCAGTTTTACATTTTAAACTGGTACAATTGCTGATTTTAGGATTTCATAGTCATTAAAGAACAATTATAGTTTCGTCATGTCCGTCCGTCTGTCTGTCCGCGGCTTAGTTCAGAGACTCTTAGTACTAGAAATATTAATATCGCCCACAAAGCGGTAAAATAAAACTTTAAAAAATAATTTAGGTTACCTCTCCTTCACATAAAGAGGTGATGAATTTTTTTTCGCGTCCCTCGGGTAATGATTTATTTGAATGCTACGGAACCCTCAGGTGCGAGTCCTACTCGCATTGAGCGTTTTTTTTATTTTTAAAACTAGCTTTTGCCCGCGGCTCCGCCCGCGTACTTTTCGGTTTAACGACATGCTTTTTTCCGGGATAAAAAGTAGCCTATGTGTTAAACTAGGATAAAACCCATATTCAATATAAATTTCATCCAAATCCGTTCAGCCGTTTCAGTGTGAAAGAGTAACACACACAAAACTTACGCATTTATAATGTTAGTTTGATAAAACCGGTGAAGGAAAAACTGTGATGAAATCTGTAGTACGCGGGCTTATTATGAAACTTAGTGTCGGTTGCCATCTATGGTTGCTATTCACCAAAAACAGATAAAGAATAAAATTCCAAAATAACCTTCAGGGTATTGAACTATTTACGAATTGTGACGTCATTTTAAGTGCGAACATATCCTTAGATAAGCGGATATGTATGTTTTCGACGATAGGCACTCGGTTTGGCAACTGAGTTTACGATACAGAACCAGGGGGCTGGTGCCTAAGATACGGTAATACTCACCACATATTGACACAAAAATCATCAGTGAAACGTGGTGTTGAGGTTCGTGTGAGACTCCGTAATGTAGGTTTACCATGAGTTTTGGGCATGAAACTCGTAAAATATTTTATAGCACACCGTGCGTAAAATGACCGCTTTACGCACGCTGCGCTTGCGTAAATTCGGCATTTTCCGCACTTTTGCTATAAAATATTATACGATACTCGTGCGAGAAACTAATGCTCTGAAAGTAAGTCGTAAATAACTCGAAATGCGGGAGGTAAATTCGATTTACCAACCTAGAGAGGTAAGTAAATTAGAAAATCAAACGAGTGTCCCTTAAATCTTTCGTCTCGCTAAATGACAATGGAAAATATCTTTTCTGCTTATTTTCTTTTTATTTTGTTATTCTGTATTTTATTTATATTTATTATGGATAAATCTGACTTGCGTTTATATTTAAGTAAGCTAAATAAAATCTTAAAAAGACGTTTATGACTTAACACAGCAAAAAAATTTACACTGCCCAGTAAGACGCCATTGCACAAAAAAAACCGGTCAAGTGCGAGTCAGACTGGCATACCTAGGGTTCCGTAATTCGACACTTTTGGGAACAGTCAGGAAGAAAGTAATTAAAATCTTGCCCATAACTGTTAATGGTAACTAAAAAAAGAATTGATTGTACCACAAAAGAGAGACTCAAATATTTTTACACCGTAATCGAACTAAAACTCGTGAATGAAAAATTTAATTTTGTCATTTTGGTATCGTGAATTTCACACTCGCTATATTTTTCCTGTAATCTTTACGTAATTCCAAATACCCATGATCTTTTTCATATTTTTCGGTTTATTAGTCTCGGAAATAAGGAGGGAGGACATGCAATTTTTGTGATTTTTCAAAGATTTCTCGAAACCGGTGCTGTAAATATAAAAAAGTATATATTTTTATAATCAGCTTTTTAATATCTACAATTTGATACCCATATTGCATTTTTATAATGTTTTTTTTTTATTTATTTTACTTTTTTTTATAATTCTCATTTGTTATCAACTTTTTTTTATCGCTATATTTTTCCTGTAATTGGCCAGTTATGACCTATAATCTTCATTTCGATCATATTTTTCGAAAATAAGGGGGGGGGACATGCACTTTTTGTGGTTTTTCAAAGATTTCTCGACATCGGTGCCAGTAAATAGAGTAAAAGTATATATTTTTACGATCAACTCTTTAATATCTACATTTTGATATTCATATTGTATGTTTAAGAATTTATTTTTTATTTTTCTCACTTTTGTATTGGAAATAATTTGAACAATTCCAAATTTTCAATTTTTTCTCTGTACCGTTTTATGTAGGCAAGTGAATGCTATTTTCGTGAAAAATTTCAAGTTTTTATCTATAACGGTGCTAAAGTTATGAGGATGTGCAATACGGACGGACGGACGGACAACGGAGTCTCACTATAGAGGTTCCCTTTGTACCTTTTAGGTACTACGGAACCCTAAAAAGAAAAATTCACATGAAAACAAAATGGCGACAGTAAAATAATCTCGTTGAAAACGTTGTTGCAAACATAATTTCATAATTGATTAACGACATATTTCATTGATTGCACGTCAAATTAATTTTTATATCCTGCCAAATGTGTTATTAGTTATTTATAGACCCTTGATAATAGTGTCGAAGGGTTAAATATAATTACTGTGAAACAAGTACATTTAATTTTGGAAGATATTTTATTTCCTCGCATTAGTGAGGAAAAGTAGAGTGTTACACACGGGTGTAAGTGATCAATTGTACCCTAGAACTAAATGCACCTTCGCTCGCTCCGCGCACTCGTGCGACTATATATATCTCAGGTGCAAATGATCGCCTAATTCCCATGCATAACAATCTACTATTACGCAGTCGCTAGCGAGTATCGAGGTCCAAACTCATGGTAGGACTACTGATATGACAACTCCTTAAGGACTAAATATTATGCATAGATTTCATTAAACATTCACAAACCTAAAAACATAATGGGTTAAGTGTTTTACTCAATTAAATGTTTTTTTTAGGAACGCAGGTTTAGTTAGTAGAATTTTTTTTTTTATAGCTTACTTTTGTAAAAAAAATATTATTGTGAAGTTTCATTTTTTTGTTTAACAAACTTTACATTAAACATTACTTAAAATTCAGTCAAAATTAGTTAAGTGGATTAACATTAAAAAGTTTGTACTTTTTCGAAACATTATTTTTCTATATTTTTTTTTATTCACAACATTTAATTGTTTATAACCAACCTACGTCCATCGATACGACAATTCGTAGTTAGAATTATATGAATGACCAAAAATATGAATAATTTGGCCAAGTGCGAGTCAGACTCGCGCACATGGAGTTCCGTTGCACCACACAACATGGATGCGGAACCTCATAAACATGGTAAATAACAACAATATAGATGTGAATATAATGATGAATTTGAAACTGGCACATCCGCGGTCGACACAGCTGCTGGCATTCTTAGAGGCAGGCCTTTCGGAGGAGTGGCGCTGCTGTGGCGCAAGTCAGTATTTCAGTGTGTATCAGTGGTTTCATGTGCAACTCCGCGTATCGCAGCCATACGCGCTTTGGCGAATGACAGGCCTGTGCTTATTATAACAGTTTATATGCCTACGGATTGCGAAGAGAATGTACCAGAATTCACAGACTGTCTTAGCACTATCAATGCAATAATAGATGAGAGTGATATTGAGACCGTTTTCATATTAGGAGACTTCAATGCGCACCCTGGTGAGCGTTTGTACAGCAAAATGACAGACTTTTTGACGGAACAGGATTGGACGTGTGCGGACGTTACAAATTTGCGGATAAGTTCAGACACGTTCACGTTCATTAGTGAGGCTCACGGGTGTAAGCGCTGGCTGGACCATTGCATTGTTACCAGCGCAGCCATGCAGTGTGTTATGGACGTGCACGTTCGGTATGACGTATATTGGTCTGACCATATGCCATTAGTTCTTACTTGCAATCTTAATGTCATCAAGGAAAAGACTGTAATTAATAATCCTGTATGTAATACAGTAAAATGGGGGCAGAGAAATGAAGAACAATGTAATAATTATAAGAGTATATGTAATTCAAAGTTGAAGCACATTGACTTGCCTAGTGAGTTTCAAGTATGTTGCGGCAAATACTGTAGTAAGTCATCTCACCATAATATTATAAATAAGATGTATTTACAGATTATAAATATTTTATGTTCGAGTGCAAGTGCCACCTATCAACGTGGGTACAAAGGGCGTAAAAAACCTTTGATCGGCTGGAACAAGCATGTGACCGAAGCTCACAGGAGAGCAAAGCTTGAATTTCATATGTGGGCTTTGTGTGGAAAGCCGTCTTCTGGTGCAATTTTCCATGCAATGGTTGAAGCACGTAAGGTTTTTAAGGGAAAACTCAAGTGGTGCCAAAGCCACCAAGAGCAAATAAGAATGGATTTAATAGCAAAATACCATGCAAACTCAGACTTTAAAAGTTTCTGGAAAAGCACAAACAAGCTAAACCCTAAGCCTAGCATTCCTGTGAGTGTCGACGGGATCTCCAGCCCTAAGGATATTGCCGAAATGTTTAAACGCCAGTTTGCAATTGAATCACCGTTGGGATTGGCGTGCCGAGAGCTCGATGCTGAATCCCAGAGTGCAGAACATTTAACAATCATTCTAGCAAAAGATGTCAGGTTCGCAATAAAAAAGATGACAAAAGGAAAGTCGCCTGGGCACGATGGGCTCAGCGTCGAGCATCTACGACACGCTGGTACTCATTTACCTCGCGTTCTCGCACTCCTGTTTAACCTGTGTCTGAGTCATTCATACGTGCCTCCAGAGCTTATGCAGACTCTGGTGGTACCTATAGTCAAAAATAGAACCGGAGACGTATCGGACGGGACAAATTACAGGCCTATTTCCTTAGCTACCATCACAGCAAATGTTCTTGACAGTGTGCTCAACTCTCATCTGAATAAACATGTCAAGCTTCGTGACGCCCAGTTCGGCTTCCGGCCTGGGTTGTCGACGGAGACTGCCATTCTCAGTTTAAAGCATACTGTCGGGTACTACACTGACAGGAAAACACCGGTATATGCGTGTTTTCTAGATTTGTCCAAGGCCTTTGATCTTGTCTCGTTCGACGTTCTCTGGCAGAAACTAAAAGAGACAACGCTACCATCGGAGTTAGCTTCTCTTCTGAGGTACTGGTATCTAAACCAGGAGAATCGTGTGAGATGGGCGGGCGAGTTTTCAGAACCATATAAACCGGTGTGCGGCGTGAGGCAGGGGGGATTAAGCTCTCCTCTGCTTTTTAATCTGTACATGGATGCGCTGATCGGGGAGCTCAGCAGCACGCATGTCGGCTGTTATATAGACGGTATTTGTCTCAATAATTTAAGCTATGCGGACGACATGGTGTTGCTGGCCCCCTCGGTCGGAGCCCTCCGCCAGCTACTCGCGTTGTGTGAGTCATACGCTGCTTCCCACGGGTTGATTTATAATACTAAGAAGTCAGAGTACATGGTCTTCAGGGCTGGAAATAAGTGTCCCTCATCTGTTCTCCCTGTTATTCTTAACGGTGCACCGCTAAATCGGGTGCATCAGTATAAATACTTAGGGCATTTAGTGACAGATGATCTGAAAGACGATGTAGACATGGAGAGGGAACGCAGAGCATTGTCAGTCCGGGCAAACATGCTGGCCCGCAGGTTCTCCAGATGTACAGATGCAGTAAAAATTTCATTATTTAAAGCTTACTGCACATCATTGTACTCGGGGGCCCTGTGGTTCAGTTATACTAAAAAGGCTTACAATGCTCTGCGTATCCAGTATAATAACGCTTTTAGGGCTGTGCTGCGGCTGCCGCGTTTTTGTAGTGCGTCGGTGATGTTCGCTGAGGCACGAACCGACGGTTTCGATGCCATATGGCGAAAGAAGTCTGCCTCGCTGCTGCACAGACTCCGGGGCAGCCCCAACACCCTCCTACGTGTTATATCCGATCGGTTCGACAATCCGTTTATGTTTAAACTGATTGATCGGACAAGATCACTCTTAGTTATTAATTACTAATATAGAATAAGTGTATTGTTACTAAAATAATGGATCCATGTTGTCTGATAAATAAAGATATTATTATTATTATTATTATTATTATAAACTTACTAGCTTTTGCCCGCGGCTCCGCCCGCGTGTTATTCGGTTTAACGACATGCTTTTTTCCGGGATAAAAAGTAACCTATGTGTTATGTTGGGGTATAAGCTATATCCATTCTAAATTTCATCCAAATCCGTCCAGCCGTTTCAGCGTGAAAGAGTAACAAACATACACACACACAAACTTTCGCATTTATAATATTAGTGTGAAGTGTGATGACTGATGAGATAACATAGCCTTGTCTTATTTCACCACAAACGATTAAAGACCGCGCTAATTAGACGCTTGATTTTTCAATGATATTGATCTATCCTACAAGAACAATGCCTTTTTCCATCCCAATCGGTTCAGCCGTTTCAGCGTGAAAGGGCAACAAACATACACACACACACACACACACGCACAAACTTTCGCATTTATAATATTAGTAGAATAGGATAAACTTATCTTTAACATACAACTGTTACGAATTGGGTTAAAAATGCTATATTATTAAAACTCACGTGAGATGACATTCTAAATTATTATTAAATATCGGCTTTGACACTCACGTATTATTATTGTTGTCTATATCCCAACTGTATCACCGAGACAATAATAGGTGAGTGTTAAAGACGATATTTAATAATAATTTAAATCATTGTTTGCACGTCGAACCAATGTACCCATAATAATATCCTGCATAATGTGTTAGTTATTAAAAACCCTTGATAATGGTGTTATACCGAAACCGGTTGGGATCAATATATTATAATATAATTATTGTGAAACGAGTACAAGTGCTGTTATTCATCATGATATTACCAAATAAATGTGTATAAAAAACACATACTATTACTATATCAACATAAAACAAACACAGTAAAAGAGCAACGCTGTAAAAAAAACAGATGTATATAAATTGTATGAAACAAGATCTTTTCGAATCACGTGCACATTAATGCGAAGCCCGCATACCATCTCGTCCCTCACATGATATGCGTTTCATTTTACTCTAAAATTCAGTATGCATAGTTTTACGTAAGTAAGATTTTTCTTCCAACTACGGTGACTTTCGTTTATGTAGCCAAATTCATAATGGAGACTCGGTAAGTAGTCAGGACCAATGTTCAATAACTGTTTCAGTGAAATATGGAAAATAATATTTAGACTATACTAATTGAGTCGTGTTGTTCTTGAACAAGAATATAGGCACAAAAAAATATTTTTAATACACCCGCTCAAAATATGATAGATTACGTGCCTGTTTAGCGTGCGTAAAATGACATATTTCGCACTCGTGCTTTTTGTTTTTACTACTGACGCCATTTAGGGGAAACTAGACTACGTCTCGGCATAAAAAGTCAGTCGTGACTCTAAATATCAACTTTTTCGCACTTGCATCGAAATGTACTATTTCGTACTTTGCAAACGACATTAGGTCCTCTATAGCTATTCACTTTTTTTGCGTTGAGTTATGGACATTTAATTTCGTCCATGGTTAGAATCCTGAACTTGTGACAGCATTATGGGGCCGTGGACTTCTGTATTGAAGGTTTATGTGTCATCTTGATATCTGGCCAAGACAGAAAACACCTCAAACGGGGCCTGCGAAAATAGATCATTACAGACGGACAAAGTGATCGTTTAAGGGTTCTGATTTTTATTATGAGGTACAGAAGTAAATAAATCATAACCATATACATATATTTTCAACTGTACCTTAACTGTAATTGTACCCATATTTTAATAAGATATGGAAACAGTACGAAGCTTTGAAACTAGAAACCCAAAGCGAAAAACCTCTGTTTGTAGGGAATAAATGTATCTCATATCAAAGTAAAATCAAAAAGCCGTAATAACCTAACGTTTTATTGCCTTCCATTCAATTTAAAACTAGCAAAAAGGCCCCAATTCGTTTTCAAGAAAACCTCAACAAACGTTTACAAACACAAAAACGTCGTTTTAATAATATGGCATAAAAACATGCTATCGAGGCATAATAAGGCCACAAAATGTCGTAAAATAACTCTCAGCGGCCAGAGGGAGACAACCGGAAAAAGGAAAAACTGTGGGTACATAGAGGTGGCTTTACCGCCCTACGCCAAATTCAAACAAACATACAGGTTATCTATACCACATAACCACCGACCCGCGGGCGGAGATTTCCATCGATTAGAAATTATAAAAATATTACATTGCAACTTTAAGATTGCGTCGTTGTTTTCGTATACTATACATACACATCAAGCTACGGCCCGCAAATTCACGAGCGAATGATTGTTTGGCCCGCGACTTCCCAAAGGTTGCCCATGCCTGATCTATACCAATAAAAAGATAAAAGAAAGTTAAAGTTATTTTTCGTGTATTTTTATTTTTGTGTTTTACTATAATGTATAAATAAGTTAATAGCTACACCATCGTCTGCGGTTAAACCTGTAAAGGTGGATGTAAGTTGAATAAATAAAGAAATAAATACAATCTACTTAAACCTTAGTCCTGACTACTTACCAAGTGTCCAGTACGAATCCCACTATATAAACGAAAGTCACCTTATATTGCCTGAAATAACCATTGACCTCTCATAAAACAACAGGACACACAGTTTCTAGGAAAAATTCGTCAGAAAGTGTCCGAACATGCGACGTGCATAGTGGCAAAAATCTTCAACCAAATTAAGACGTTATGTCGTTAACATAAGATGCAATGTCAGTTGTACGAAATCGTCATTCGATTTTGTCACCCCATAGCGGTGACAAAATTCATCGCGGACACTTTTTGAGCGAGATTGTGAGTCTGGAGGTCAATGGAAATAACCGATTGATTTTGCGACCGATTTTGGTGTAATATATGCGGTTACCACAAGAAAACCAAGATACATCAAGAGACATTTTCTTCTTGTCTATGCAAATATCAAATGGTTTTTAGGGCTTGTAGTTGATTATTGAACCCACGACCACAAAATGTTGGCAATACAACCGATTCATATTAACATACCAAAGTAGCAAGTAGAATAGAAAGGAATATTAAAAAATAAATACTCACTTTAACATTTTTAACTTCAGTATGTTGTCAGAATATCTACATTAGAACGCTTGCTTCGCGCGCTGCCGGCACGCATAATCAGTGAATTTTCGAGGTTTTTCTGGATTTTACGCAGAAATATTTGATGTAGGAGTTTTTTTCACCTGACATCGGAAAATAAAACATGTTTTCTTGTTATAGCAGTAATTTCAGAAATAGAACTCAAGCCGTTTAGACATAAAACGAATTAATACCTTAAAAAGGCATTTTCAAAAATAGAATCTATCGAGTGAAATGTGTCTAATGTGAAAAAACGCGTTTCCAAGTTTTACATTGATAAGATGAGTAGTTGACTCAGCATATTATAACAAAAATCGTTGAAAGACCAAAGGTAAGCCCTTAAGTTTAAACATTACAACACGCCAGGTTTGTCAAACATGTTGGTTCTTGTAAATAAAAGGAAGGCAGAAGAAGTAAATTATTTTGACAATAATCTCTTAGACGAAAGATAGAACGATTGATTACGTCACACAATATGTATGTCGCCCAAAGGTTGTCTGGAAGAGATCGCTTTAAGCGATAAGGCCGCCTGTTTGTGCTTACCTAATAAGTTAGTAAGTTATATTTCTTTGTTTCCTAAGTTAGATATTTAAATGTTTATGTTTTTTTCTTTTTTGTTTCCTTTTATGGTGTACAAATAAAGTTGTATTGTTGTTGTTGTTGTTGTCGCCCGACAACACTATACCGGGTGTAAATAGAGTGTTGCTACCATTAAATGAGACCACATATTCTACCGACCCTACTGAACCACTTCTCCCGAGAATCATACCCGCGGACACCCTTAGTTTAGGAAATAATTGAGTTCCAAACAAAAACGCGTGAACCCTAACGCACCACATACGGGCGAGTTTAGAGAGAGCGTCGTCCGTGAAACCTGCAGCTGTTTGAGGTCAACGCTCTCTCTAAACTCGCCCGTATGTCGGTGCGTTAGGGTTCACGCGTTTTTGCTTGGAACTCAATTATGTCATAAACTAAGGGTCTCCGTGGGTATGATTTTCGGGAGAAGTGGTTCAGTAGGGTCGGTAGAATATGTGGTTTCATTTAATGGCAGCAACAGTCTATTTACACCCGTATACCCGTTCCCTAAAAGTCATTGCAACTAAACAAATAATATACATTTGGTAATGGTAATAAAAGGTAATAGCTACTGTTCCAAACAGATTGAAACAGTTGCTATTATTCTCACATAATACAGGAAAAATAATGAGAAAAGAAATACAATAAATGTATAAGATATGTATAATTGTATAGTCACGTGGCTGACTGTCTCATACGTACACGGTAACAAGATAAGTTTTTGCGATTCAAAGAATTATATTTTCTTCATTAGTAAATATCACGTTCCCAAAAAATATTTTTTTAGAATGAACAAAATTTCTTCACCTGAAAAGAAATATTAATTTCTAACTGAAATAATGTTCTATTTAACAAGAGACACTGTAATCTCACAGGAAAGTATTCTCGTATTCAAATAAGAAAATATGGTTTCGATGTAACAAACATTAGGTAAACGACCTGACAAAGGAAAGACAGGTCTGAAAAAACACGTGTCCAAGTTTGAAAGACCCTATACAAGCCCTTAAGGTTAGCCGGCTAATCATATCATCAGATCTATCACTATGCGTAACATTATAATGTATGTCACAACTGATTGAAATTTGATAAGGACGTAGGTAAAATAATAAAAACCTAAAATTGGTTTTAATGGATTCTAATAAAATAAAAAACTTAGTAATATTGCTATACAGGTTACTGATATCATTAACTCCTTGAAATTACTTCTTTCGGCTTTTCTTCGTGGTCTGTGCTTCTCTTCTTTTATCGGAGATATAAAATGATTTGTGTCTTGGTGAACTATTTTAGATTTAAGTATCCTTACAAGTTGATACATTGATTTATTTTCTGTAAAAGAATTATTCACCTTTATCATGCTGTATCACCTTCATTCTGTGATGGCTTAGTCACCATGATAATTTTAATGTATCCATTATCATGTAAGTAAGGCCACAGTATAGGTAACAACAGTTGTTTAACTAGGCGGTGTCCTTGAAATCAATACCTACGGCCACTCGTTGCCTAAACACGCCCTAGGGCTGCCAATTGACTGTTTACGCATTTTATAATGCTTTATTATTATTATAAAAGTTGTATTTAGGCAACCATACAATGCACAATTTACTCTGTAATTTCCTGCCATAATTTACGAAAATGTCACAGAGACAACGTGCGTACGTACTGCGGTGCGACCGCAACTGTCGTAAACCAAGTTGTACCGAGTTTGGGGGGGGGGGGGGGGTTCGTTTCGGCCCGTTTGTATGGAAATAGAATACTATTACTTATTTATACGATGGTAAGGCTCAGCTTTCCACGCATTATTTAAAGACGACCTATATAAAACTTGACCCGGAAACAACATGTTGTTTAGCGAATTCCGTCAAATTTAACCTAAGTTATCATTTAAATTGACAAAAATAATAGTGACGATATAATTAGGATACCAGAATACCAATATGATATAAGTATAAAACTTAATTTTTTCAGACGTCAAAATAAAAAAGTCATTTAATATAAAAAGGGTCGTGCAGAACCAAAACATCCAAACAAAATTTAAAATCGAATGGAATGCAAATAAGCTCAAATAATGTTCTCAGTAAAGATAGTTAAAGAATACTTCATGTATGATTTATTAAATAATATCGCTATTTATTTATTTAAGACTAAACTAAAGTAATTCTAAATTAAAATAACCGAACAATAAATATATGTACATCCTAAAAATAAAAATCCTATTTTAATTTAAAAAATATATCTTAACTCGTCGCTTTTGGTGAGGGTATACAACACGCTGGCAGCATTACCTCGCTACATCGCTACACTGATCCTGCAACCGAGTAAAGCTATGGAGATTGGATCACTGTAGTATAGAGGCATCGGTCGACCAGGCGCACGGATAAATTCACGCCAATATGTAGATGTAGCCCTTCGAGAGAGCCGCATATTTTGCGCCACACGAGATTTTCAGCCTACTCCTTGGCTGAGGTCACCTTGACGAGTGTACCAACAGTTCAACGCACGTCGCATCAAGCGCAAAATGCGTCGCATGTCAAGAGAATCATCCCATTGGGCCGCTTACCATCGTCTTGAGATATATATGTCTTGCGGTTTTAGCAAAGCAGTACGTTAGCGCTGGCAACGGCCCGACGGATGACGTCGTTATGACTGGCGTGGCATGAGAATCGTTCCCCGCTCTGAATTTACAGGATAGACCGTGGTATCCGTGATACGACGCCTTTTCCGCAACGGCACCGGTAGGGCTCGTTTGTTTTGAGCCACGAAGGCCGCAAGCCAAGGTCGGGCTGTTCCTGTCCAACAGGGTAGCTCTATATTACTGGATGGATAGCCTTTCAGTCAACTCAACTGTGAAACCGGGAAAGTCCCATAAAATACCTACTAGGGTTCAATACAGTAAGCGGACAACAGATAACTGGTAAGCAAACTATTTAGAAGTTTTACCATTAACATCGCTTGGGAATTTACGTTTCTGAAACGTTATCAACACATCAGCCATTCCTAGTCACACTTGTAACATTCATATCACATTCGTTTAGTAATAACTCATTTACCAGGTTACCCCCTATAGGTAACAAATTCTATTCTTCCCTACACTGTAAGGTACGTTATATTGGCACTGCTTTCTAAAAGAATTTGGTTATAATGTTAGATAACCAATTATTCCGTGTTTTTTTTTTTCTTTTTACCATGTAATATTTTCGAGTTTATTTTGTTCACATGTTTCTGAGGTACTAAGTTACAACTAAATAAATGCTATCTTATTCTATCTTAGTTTTTGAATTCTTCTCGTGAGAGCTGAAACGGCTTCTTCTTTCATAAACTATCGCATCTCTTTCGGTCACCGTTGTTGTAGGGATATTATTTTTGTTATTTGGTGCCACCTCGTTTGCAGTGTTAGTTGTTGTATTCATATAAAAGTTATCAACCGTAGAACTTTTCTAAATTAATTTTGGTGGTAAAGATGTTTTCCTACTTCTTTCAATTTGAAGCTTGCCATTTTTAGGCCTTGCAAAATTTTGTATTTCATCAAGCACCACGCCTCTGTCAGTCACCGTTTCCATACTGAAATTACCTGTGTACCCTGATGCCCCATTTACAGTATTGGTTAATGTAGTCTGCTCATTCATGCGGAAGTGATCAAGCGTAGGTTTTGTCAAAATTAAGTGATGCAATCTAGATCCATTGGCTCTTTTTTTGTTGGGGAACTGATCCTTATAAAGTTTTATAATTCTGACTTTTTCTTTAACTATTTTACCTCCGTCGAGCTTAATAATGTTACTTTTGTTCTTTGATACCTCTTTCACGATGTTTAAAGTTTCGTTTTTTAGGTTCGTATAAAAGTAATCAATACCAGGACTTATAAAATTTGAATGGTGTGGTATTTCTTCTCTACTTTTATTTGGTAATCCGTTTTCTTTAGGCCCTGTAGTGGTAAGAGTTTGAGTAACCATCACGCTTCTATTGGTCACGGCTGTTATAGTGGTATCACTTTTGTTTATTGACACCTTTTGCAGTAATACTTTTCTCTTAATTCTGAGTGCCGTGTCTATTTTGTTATTAATAATTAATACGCTTTTTTGTTTTTCAATTAACGGAATAACAGGCATTTTTATTCTTGTATGATTTTTTGATTTTGTAAAAGTTGGCACATAACTCTTATAAACTGGTCTTCGTGTATTTTGCTTTACCAGCTTCTTTGTTGTACTTTCGGTGTTTTTGAATGCTGCAAGTGTTGTTGCGTGGGTTATAATTTCTTTTAACCAATCAATGGCTATAATTTCTTTCGCGGTGCTTTTACTGCGTTTAGTTTCTTCCGTGCTGCTTTGAGTAATTGTATTTTTATATATTTCTGTTGCTAATTGTATTGTATCTAATGTCAATATTTTATCTTCCTCGTAAAAAGGGGCTGACTGGTTTTTAAACTGTTCATCAGGTTCTAACCAATCAAAGTGGTAAAAGTCAAAACACGAAGTAACTGGTAGAATCAAAATGAAAAGCGTGGCCGAGTTCCTGTAAAAAAGATTGAAAACAGTATAAATAATCATATAAATATATATAAAGTGATGAAAACTTTTGGTAATAATTTGTTAATTAAGTACTAACATTTTATTAGCTCTTCTTACGAATATATTTTTGTCTTAATATTTTAAACACAATAAACAAACTGCTTCGTGCCTGTCTACTCTGCTTCTGAAAAGAGTAAAATTCAATCATTTGTTTTATAACCTACAGCTACTTGGGTATATGTATAATGGCGACTAGGTATTTGCTTTCATATATGACTTTCTATGAACGTATTTATCTCTCTTGATGTATTATTAGTAAATAAAAACAATAATGTTCAATTAATAACAATAGTATAAATAAGTCTGAGCTATTCCAACTATTTTATCTACAAGCTGTTTCTAAGATCATAACATCACTCAAACCCAAGTACTGAAGCAAAAACTTATACCATTCGGTGAGACAACACGTGTACATGATTTTTTTATATACCACCTTTTTTTATATGCCACCTTTTTGAAACAGATTAAAAGTATAAAATAATTTCTGAAACTAAAAGGTGGGGCGCATGCAAAAGATAAATTGATGGATGAATAGTTATAGGTGGTAACGGAGGATCTCGGTGCAAAATGCACATCATAATATTGTTTTCCTTACTTTTGAATAAAAAGTATGCAATAAATACTTTTATAGCAATTCACGCAAACTGCTTGTTAATAGCTAGGTGTTCACATGAAAATTATTCAATTTTATGCGTTACATTTTAGCTGCATTACATTACAACTGTAAACACGCTTTTAAGTTTGTTAATGTAATGCAAACAAGATGTAATACATTAAAGTACGTAATTTTTTTGTGAAGACTTTATTATTATTAAACTATTTCCGCAAGTTGCTTTAAAACACATTTATTGCATACTTTTTATTCAAAAGTAAGGAAAACTATATTATGATGTGCATTTTGTACCGAGGCAAAAAGTTACCCCCTTAAGTAACTAACAATTTTATTACACTGCAATGATATGATATGAACTATTGTACGGGTTTTCTCAACGACAGCTACTTTCTACACTCCTCCTATTGCATGCGCTCCAGGTATTTGTTGTAAGAAATTATTTTATACTTCATGGTCCGTGAAAAAAATATAAGAGTATTCCTGCTTTTTTGTCCTTGTGGGTGTGAAATTGTAAACTTTTTAAATATAACAAAATATAAATAAATTAGTCTTGCTTAAATTTAATAAGATGTTAAAGCCGATTCTGAAGACTTATATTTTAGTTTTAGTGCTGTCAAAACTAAATTTTCTTTATTCCAAATAGTTATTTAGTATTAACAACAAAAACTAATATATAACGTTCGAATTTTTTTAGGTTTGACATCATAAAACTAAAATTAAAGGCTTCAAAATCGACTTTAATATAATTATATGAACTAAAAATAAAATTAAACATTATACATGTATCGTGCAATAATATATGATTAATGCATCTACTGAGCATACTAAATACTAATAAGTTATTTAAACAAATACATCCTTAACTCTGCCCTTTCGTGTAGAGTCTAGCTGAGAACTACAAACTTGTCGGAACCAATAACCACTAAAATAGCATTATCATTTCGTTGTGTTACTTTTTTCTACACGTTCCATCAATTCTACACCCGCGAATAAAATCAATCTTTCCACAAAAATAAAGTTTTTATTATTAATTTTGCCATTTAAGGCGAGGCATTGATAAACTTTTAATTTCAAATCGATGCCGTAGGGGAGTGGAGTGAGGGGGACTCCATACAAATATGCGCTCACGAACTAGCTTATGCCGTAAGGTCGTATGCGGCAAAACAGTATTTTTCATTTAAAATTACAACTATAAGTAATTTACATATTACAACTATAAGTAACTTACATGTTGAAGTGTATTTGTAGACTAATTTAAATAAAAACTTAGAGGCTTCATTCGCTCCCGTTTGTCAGTAAAATAGAAATCTTCGTTTTAAAAGAGGTTTTCTAAATATTTTTTTCTCTGCTATGAAAATTAATGAATCAACTAAGTCTTCGGGCAAAATGATGTCAATGAAATGCTTAATCTAGTATATAAATTGGTAATTACGTATGTTTTTTTATTGCTGAGAAAAATGGAGATCCATGTCGCCAAAATTTCGTGGCTTCGCCATTCGTATTAAGATACTTTCGACATATTTTTTAAACAGACCTAAAACATTTTTTTTTTGTTTAAAAAACTGATTATTCGCGGGTGTAGAATTGATGGAACAACGTAAGACAACAAAATTATAATGGTTTTGTCGTGGTTGTTGGTTCCGACAAGTTTGTATGGAGAGCGGCTTTGGACCATCCCCTTAGGAGTCCATCCATCCATCCATCAGCCCGTGTTCGTCCACTGCTGGACATAGGCCTTTCCCAAATTTCGCCACTCATGTCGGTCCCCCGTCCTCCTCATCCAGCCGCCCCCCGCAACGTCCTTCAGGTCGTCGGTCCAGCGGTCACGAGGTTGGCCTACACTACGCTTTGCTGTACGTGGTCTCCATTCTAGAGCCTTTTGGCCCCAACGGTCATCATGTCGGCGACAAATATGGCCTGCCCACTGCCACTTCAACTTACTGATTCTGCAGGCTATGTCGGTTACTTTCATTCTCCAACGGATCTTCTCGTTTCGGATTCTATCCATCAGAGATACCCTTGGGAGTAAGGACATAATTTTCACCGCAAGCTGTCCCGGGATAAGCTAGGCAAAAAATCAATTCGTTATATTGTATAATTATTTAATGAGAACATGAAGGAGAATGAGATATAGAGACGAGCAAACCAAACAGCCCGCAGAGAGTTGCTAAATGTAATTCAATCGAGGAGACCGAAATTGTGGCCTCTTCAAACTCGTGTGGAAACTTTAGGGGCTAGATAAGGTCAGATCTTACTAGGATCTAGAATTCTAGACCAAAGTGGTTTATCTGTTTCATTAACCACAGGAGATAGTTTCAGGTTTCAGTGGTGTCGCTTGGCGTTTAGTTAATAACCAAGTTTGCAGATTGATTGGTGTTTAAATTTAGGGCCTTAATTTGAGATTTGATTTACGGTTTTGTCAAACCACAGACAACAAACTGACGAAGCTTTATACGAACCACATTGTAAATAGGAATTTTCTAGAAAGTAGCCTAGATACTTGTATTAAAAAAAACTAATCACATAAAAATAGATTCCAACTATTACAATTGTATTTAATTTCTTTGAGAAAGTTTATTGTTTAAAATAAAAATCAATCAATTTAAAAATTAGCGCAGAGTCGGTTTAGATATAATTTTTATTACTAAAATAAACATATCGTCACGACGTAAATCCCTGAGGAGGTGTCAGAGGTATTCCGAAGCGTTAACTGTGAAATGCAAGTCAAAGTTCACACTTGGTACACCCGCTTTTCACCGAAGATTATTACGTCCCAAACATGATGGGTGATGAACCCTATCGATGTACTTCAGGCACAAATGGACTAAGCGAAGTACACAGACCGAACACAAATTAATATTATGCACCACGGGATTGAACTCACGAAGACTAGCGCTCTACCACTCGGCTACAGAAACAAACGTTACATGTAAAATAATATTATTCAATTCAAATAACGCACGATTTTGTATCTCTTTCTGCCTTCTACTTAGAGCTTGTCCAGATGCAGCCAAGGGCGGATCGAGGATTTATTCTGGGGGGGGGGGGGGGAAGAAAGGCCAAATAACAAATAAGTATAGATATAAAGTGTCCCGTATAGTATTGTACTATATCTTTTAGTTCTACATGTAGGCCAAAAAATGCTGCAAATGTTGTTAAAAGCATGACACAAAAAGAAACTAATATTATTAAAGCGGTAAGTATAGTGTTAATATCCCAGCTCCTTGTTTTATTTGAACCGTCTAGGTACGTGCCCATGTGTCCCCCCTCTGGATCTCTGGGTCCCCCTTTGGATGCAGATTCGCGCGTAGTCGATGTACTAAGCTCCAATACATTGCGTCCACATGCTACGCGCAAACCAACGCGCGAGTGACAAACGTAGCATTTATACGCAATGTATTGGAGCCTAGTATTTCGACTACGCGCGAGGTCTCGCACGTGTAAAACGCTGCATCTGGACAAGGTCTGAATGTCGGGAAAATTGCGTAGAAACACTTTTCATACTTCTTACGTTTACATAAGAATGAAAAGTGGAAGTGATAATTAATCAATGAGGGAGTTACTTTCTTTTTAAATTAATTGATTGCATATTTGACCCGCACGACTAAAACATTTATGCGTCATCCATCCATCCATCCATCCATCAGCCTGTTTAGTCCAGTGCTGGACATAGGCCTTTCCAGGATTTCACCACACTTGGCGGTCCCCCTGGAAGAAATGCCCATACTCACACACGCTGGGCAGGCGGGTTGGTGAGCGCGGTGCCGAAACCCTTGCACCAGTGACGCCGCTGCCCGTCACTAGTCTGTTTTAAGGCCTGGCAATTAGGGATGGATATACCGCCATCCATCGGTCCCAGGCAATGGTGGGCCGCCTGGTTTTGCCTGAGAGCTGTCCTCTTACTCTCCCCCGAATAACTTCGGGAGGATTTGCGAGTAAGATGGTGGTACCTCCACAGTCGAGCCCGGCATCAGCTCTACCACCTACCGTCATGCGTCATGGTCACACATTATGTGTGAAATCGCATCGAGTTTCATTTATTTTCTTAGAAACGAAAAACATAAAATGCTCGTTAACTTCTAAGAGAAGAAATTCAATAAGGGCAATAACAGATATTCGTTGACGAAATCAGATATAGCCTTAAAAAACGTTCCAATTTGGACTTTTAATAAAAAAGATGACAATTTTATAAAGGGATGATCACATTTCCGTTTATGCGTTCTGTACCTTATATTAAATTTTTTCGTTTTATATTCTTACTAGTCTTTGCTCACGGCTTCGCTCGCATGGATGAGTCTTTCAATCATTGAGTAGTATCGACAGTTTTCGGCTTGGCGGTTATTTTATTAACATCCCTTACAGCCTATACACATGTTGACATAGATTAATAAAAATGAAAACCGCATCCGAATCCGTTGAGTGGTCCTGGAACACTGCTGGCGTATGGACGCGTGCATTCGTCTGCGCGACCGTGCGGTTTCAGTGGGAGGACTTCATCTCCGGCACTCTATCTGGATATTAGAGGAGACAACCCGACGCTAGAGGTGTTGTCCGGGTCACCCGTCCGCGTAGGAGTTATCGAAGCCGCAAGGTCAAGATAGCGTTTGGAACAAGGGTTTGGCGTAATTATGTTTCGTGCATTTTTATTCCTCGAGGTGAGCGTGCGTGCAGCTCCGAGTACCTCCTTGGATAATGAGGGAGCCAGCTTCTCTGGCGGGTCCAACAACACTTAGTTGAGTCAATCATGTCATATATTGTTTGACGGCGGAGGAGCAGCGCTTGGTACTGCTCGGGGCTATCCTGTCTTGACCCTTTTAAGGCGTTATTGTTGCATACACAGGTAGGCAGAGTGCGGATGAGGTGGGTGCGATGTCGGGTGACCTGTGCCTGTTGCGGTAAAACGTGACGATCACAGGTACTGTTGTTAGTTGACAGTAGTCAATAACATCAGCGGTGTGATCCGCTGCCTTTAAGTGGGAAAGTGATTACTTGAACTCATTCTTGAGTCAAGTTTGAGTTGAAGTTACAGAGGACCTCCTTTTATAACGTAAGGTTGATATCGGCGGTCCACTATAACCTAAACTAAGTAGAAACGTAGCGTCGGGGTCCTTGAGTTAAAACGGAAAATACCTATACGTACAGGCAAAATACTTACAGCCCATTTATTTAAAATTTCGCAAAAATGTTCCATGTACAGACACAACTTTTTACTAATTTATCCCACTAATATTATAAATGCGAAAGTTTGGATGTATGGATGGATGTTTGTTACTCCTTCACACCGTAACTACTGAGCCGATTAGGCTGAAATTTTGCATGAATGTAGTTCTAGACCTGGAATATAAAAATATAAATATAAATATATTATAAATATAAATATATTAATAAAATATAAATATAAAACTATTATTGTTTCAACTGATGCCGATGCCGGGCCCAGCAGGGCCCAAAATATATCTTGATTTCGTAAAGTTAATTTATAAAATGAAAAAACAAACCTTTTAAATTAATAAAAGTAGTTATATGTAAGGAATGTGTGAGTGTAAAACTTATCGACACGTGTTTCGCCTCTGAACGAGGCTCTCTCGACACTCTCTTATATAGGTGCTCCAGCTTATGACTTGTCAAAACGGATAAATCATATTTTGATAGAAAAACTGCCTTCAAGCCCATTTATTGTCTTAGGAACAAAGATGACTTAATATCAAAAATTCAGAATGTCCATTTGCCCTCTAATGCGAAGTTGATATCTTTAGATGTAGATAGCTTGTTTACCAATGTTCCTTCCGATGAGTGTTTGATTATTATTAGAAATTTACTAGAAAAACGACGTCTTTACACTAATGAAATTGATGACCTTATTAGCCTTGCATCAGTTTGCATGCGTCAAAATTATTTTAAATTCAATGATAGATTCTATATGCAGAAAGAAGGTTTAGCAATGGGTTCACCCTTAAGTCCATTAATGGCCGATATTTTCATGGATACTTTTGAGAACAAACACATTGTCAGTAGTTCTAATATTTTGTATTATTACAGATACGTTGATGACATCATTATTTGCTGGACTGGTACTGGTAGACAGCTCGATGTATTTGTTGACAAATTGAACAAAATTCACCCCAAAATAAAATTTAAATTAGAAGTCGAACAAGAAAAGTCCCTTAATTTTCTAGATTTAACGATTACTAGGGCACAGAATAAACATGAATTTCAAATATACCGCAAGCCAACACACACCGATACTGTAATACCTTCTTCATCTTGTCACCCTTGGGAACATAAGCTTGCAGCATTTCGTTGTTATGTTCACAGATTGATGACGGTGCCTCTAAGTTCTCACAACTTTGAAAAAGAACTCAACATAATATATCAGATTGCCGTGAATAACGGGTATAGTGCAAAAATGGTTGATAGATTAGTCCACAAAAAACAGAATATCATTATTAGAAACAGTTTGCCTGCTTTACAGCCTGAAAGTACGAGTGTTCAGAAATATAAAACAAGCTTAACTTATCTAGGTCCAATTTCTGAACGGGTTGCGAAGATTTTTCGGCGTTGTGGTGTTCGCGTTGCATTCAGAACCAAAAATAAGATAAAGCGTATTTGCAATGGTAAGGACAAATAAGATAAAAAACAACAGTCTGGTATTTACAAATTGTCCTGCAATGATTGTAACGGTGTCTATGTAGGTCAAACAGGTCGCAGTTTTGAAACTAGGTACAAAGAACATATCTCAGCCCATAGAAATAATCATCCTGAAAAATCACACTTTGCAAAACATCTATTAGAGTCCGGTCATAGTTTGCCCGATAAGCATTCATTTGAAGTAAAACATATTTGTAAAAAAGGTTTAAGAATGTGTGTGTTAGAACAATTAGAAATACTAAAAAACAAGAATAACCCTGATTTACTAAACGAACATACTAACTTTACCACTACCCCACTGTTACGCATGTTTTCGTCTCCCCATTTTCCCCACCAAACAACTAGTCAGGCTGGTGTATAAAAGGCGAGTTTTGGTCGGTGGCTCGTCACTAGCTGCTGAGCTGTCGGGCGAACAACATCAGTTCCTGCGGAGCGGCTGGGCGAGCAACACATCAGTTGCTGCGGAGAAGCCGAGCTAGCAACACATCCCGAGGATGCCTCGTTTAGAGGCGAAACACGTGTCGATAAGTTTTCTTGCATGTTATTTAAGATTGCTTTGCTTGTATTGCTTGCTTGTTGCATGTTTTATGCGGGCGGGCGGGCGATGCACGAGTCTGCATTTTGAATAGCACGACAAGAATTGTTTAGCGGAATATTGCAAATTATATTCATATATCCTTTACTTAGTGATGGACTTCCGCAAGGTAACGCCTATTTCAATTAATTTCATTCTATTGAATTTTTGTAAGTTTTAACTTTTTTGCGGTCCTGTGTCACCCCTGAACAGTCTGTCACCAGGCTGTGTCTCATGAACCGTGATAGTTAGACAGTTGAAATTTTCACAGATGATGTATTTTTGTTGCCGCTATAACAACGAATACTAAAAAACAGAATAAAATAAACATTAAAGGGGGCTCCCATACAACAGACATGGTTTTTTGCCGTTTTTATAGATAATGGTACGGAACCCTTCGTGCGCGAGTACGACTCGCACTTGGCCGGTTTTTTTACGACGGCTCTTTTGTGGCCGACTACTGGGCAAAAGCTTTACCTTCCCAAATCCACACCTCGTTTTCGTTTGTCTAATGATGGTACAAAAAATAAGTAGTTACTTTACATCTTTTTTAAGGATATGGCTAAACGTCCGCTGGCGGAATCGCATTGTTGACGTTATTCCTACCCCTGTTTTAATTTGCTTACATGCTTGTGTCGTCAATTGAAGAAAAAAAAGGATTTTTGCATACATCATTGAATTCATAAATTCAAGTAAAACTACGGACGTAACCTTGATCCGCTCCGCTTCGCTCGGCTCCCTAATTTATTTACATTTTAACCAAACATGCCCTCCTTGCTTCACCCGTCGTCGTACTTATTATTGACTTTTATCTTATTTAGTTTAAATTACCTAAAATAGACTAAAAAAAAACATAATACACATACGGATATATATGGATTCGAACCCAAAAACCTGGTAAATAACGCGCCAACGTTTAAAAACCCGAGTACCAAGTATCAACATGCTATATATGTTCTCCAGCCAACAGGGATTCACGAATATTTAACACTTCAAAATATATGTTTTCCAAACACTATTTATTGAAATAACTTGAACTGTTACACAAATGGATCACTTTATTGCTTAACACACGGCAGCGTCACAACAAAGCCAGAAAGCAATACTCGGATCCCTCAACATTCGTAACACCACCCCTTTTATACATCTGGTATGAATATGCCTTACCTACATAATATCATAGATCAAACTATGACTATTTACATGATATTGAATTAATAAATTAACACGTAATAAATAAACGAGCAAGACAAATACTACGCTCGATAACTAATCAGTATTGTACTCGTCTAAGTTACAAACAAAACAATTATGCGTCTTATTATCCCTCAAGGTATCATGACATGGAAATGCTTTAATATTGGTAACAACATAGCTTCCATAAACAAAAATGTAGCTCTTATTTCATAGCAATAAGAGTTGTCGTTAAGAATTTATCGAGTTTATCTGTCAAATTTATCCAATCGATTCTTACGCACTTGCTATCCCGAAGTGACAAATCAAGCGGACATATACTCGTACATGTGGCGTAACTGAGGTTCTAAATATATCAAATCCACCATACAGCGGCTTTTATTACGGCTAACACGCATTGCGAAATTTCATCGCGCGATTTTTTTCGCAGTAAGGGCCTGTCCGCACTGCGAATTTTCACCGCGCGATATTTACTCTCGCGAATTATTTCCGTGTATTATTATATTTTATTTTATATCGCTAGTTCGAATACTCGTATAAGATTCAATGTGTTACAGAATTGCGAGAAAAAATCCGCGCGGTGAAAATTCGCAGTGCGGGCAGGCCCTTTTGTGACATATGGAAAATGTACGAGGGGTGGCTGATATAAAATCTCCTTTGTTAAAGAAAGTTTAAAAAATGTTACTGGCCACTATATTCTCGTATTCTTTGTTTATTCCTTTTTTAAAAATTATGACACTTATTTGTTTCTACGAGTTCATTTTTTTTTGTCGCGTCTTCGTTTTCATCAAGTTGCAATAAAATTAAAAATGGATAAAATTGAGTATCGCGCTGTGATTAAATTCCTCGGTAAAGAAGGGAATACGCCGACGCAGGTCCGAGAGCGCGTGTTTAAGGTGTTCGGAGATTCATGTCCTTCCGAATTTGTAATAAAGTTTTTGTCAAAGCAGTTTAAACAAAACCGTGTGAGCTTAGAAGACGATCCCCGTAGTGGAAGGCCCATTTCTGCAGTTACCGCAGATAATGTGGAAAAAGTGAAGAAACTGATCCTTGCCGATCGGCTAATTAAGGAGTGGGAAATAGCTAGAGATGTTGGCATTAGCAAGCAAGGGAATGTCCAAGGTGAGCGCGCGTTGGGTGCCTAAAATGTTGATCCCGTTTGATTAGCAAAAGCGTGTGGAATGTTGTCAGTCATTTTTAGACTTGGTAAAGGATAAAGAGGAAGAAATTATCTTGCGAATAGTGACCTGTGATGAAACTTGGATTCGTCAGTGGGATCCCGAAAGCAAACAAGAATCGATGCAATGGAAATTTAAAGGGGAAAAACCACCAAGGAAGTTTAAGGTCCGGCTGTCAGCGGGCAAACTAATGGCAACCATTTTTTGGGACGTTGAGGGGATTCTTATGATATATTACCTGCCAAAAAACACCACGATGAATGCTGAATACTATGCGAACTTACTTGACCAGCTATGCAAAAAAATAAAAGAAGACAGGAGGGGCAAACTTAGCAAAGGCGTTTTGATTTTGCATGATAATGCACCCGCGCACACGGCCTTTAAGGCGCGGTCATCTCTGACAAAAAACGGCTTTACAGAGATCAACCACCCACCCTATAGTCCAGACCTGGCTCCCTCTGACTACTTCTTATTTAAAAATTTAAAGAAAAATTTGAGAGGGCGCAGATTTTCAACAGACGAAGAGATGAAGGACGCTGTGAATGACTATTTTGACGATCAAAATAATAATTATTATTTTATTGGTATGATGTCACTTATTGACAAATGTCGTAAGTGCATTTCAGTTGCAGGGGACTATATTGAAAAATAAAAAATAAATCATTAATCCATGTATTTTTTTTCATAGTCAGGTAGATTACTTTTCAGCCACCCCTCGTATGCAGTTGCACGCACAGCGAAAAAAAAACGCACGTAGTAAACTGCGCAACCAAATCTGTGCAGAATAAAATCACGCGGTGAAATTTCGCAGTGCGTGTTAGCCCTTATTCTTCCTATATAATTCCGCCGCGCATGTGCAAAATGACGGATTCCTAATTTAAAACAACACTGACTACATTGCGATTCCGCTGTCAACTGTTTGAATACTCCGTTTAACCAAATTTAAGAATCTAGTTGTGGTCTGTTGTGTTTCTTCACAAAATGCTACTGCACTGCAAAGCAAGAGATGCGAAATTAAAACTTTAATCTAGTAAACTGTGTGCATGACAAAGGTCTAAATGAAACTTGGTAAAAGACAGAATTTGCAGAACAATCTCTCTACATTTTAAAGTAACAAATTGTGTTAGATGCAGGACAAAGCTAATTTCGTTTCAGCTTCATAATAAACAAAGTAATACAGGGAATTAGAGGTAAGTGCCACGGAACTTTTCCTAAAGATAATAATTGAACTTTTCCTCGTAATATTTTGGGGTTAGGTTTCCAAAATTAAAGCCTCAGTGTGTGTTTGTGGCATTCCACGCCTACTTAGTGACACTAGCTCGGTTGGTCGTTCACTAACCGCGGCCGCACCGATGCCGACAACGTAAATTTGCGACCTAGATTCGCAACAGTACCTATAGTAATTATGGTGGACACCGGCAAACGTGCTGAAATCATCATGGTACATGAGCTGCTTGCCTTAGTGCAGAACAAGCTGGATGTAAAGTATGAGCTCAGCCTTGAGCAGATTTGCGTGCCCAGCTACACGGAGAACGAGATCCTCGCCGCCAAGACCTTTTTGGAGAAGACCGCCGTCACCACCGTGCGCTTGGCGTCGCGGCGGGGCGATGGAGTTGTCAAAAAGACGCTCTACGATATCTTCCGCGTCTTCAAGGAAATGGATCCCGATAACGTATTGACGTACGTCGCAAAGGACTTCAGCAAGCTACCGCCCGTGTCATTTGATCACGTTGATGCCACCTCGCTGCTGAAGACCATCATGGTATTGAAGATCCAGTTTGAATCAACCAGAGTCAAGTTGGAGGCCACAGAAAAAATGTGGACGGAAATGCGGCTCGAGTTGACCTCATTGCGCAAAACCTACAACTCTGCGTCGCCTTCGACAATACCGCTCATACGGAATGCGCCGACGCAGCAAGTTGCCGACAAGCAAAATAACGTCGCCTCGCCGCAACAGACCAAGCTAGCAACTGACACAGATTCAGCACAGGTGATTGAACCTATGACGTCTTCTAAGGGTGTCAAAATGCCAAATGTGCTGCTTACGCCTCCTCCACCAGAATCCAACCTACAAAAGGAATCGTTTGCCCAGGTGGTATCGGTATCGGCACCCGCCGCCGTGTCTGCCGCCGTTTTACGCCCGCCGATTGCTGATGGTGAAGGCTTTACTCTAGTAGAGAACAAGAAGCGCCGCCGCTGTCACAACCGCAATACGCGCGGTACCGTCCCTGCAGCTTTATGTGACCTGAAGGCTGCAGAGCCCATAACACAGATTTGCCTCTCCAGAGTGCACAAAAGTGTGACGTTAGAAGATAAGAAAATGTGCACAGGTCGCATTGTAGGGATTGTGGACGTAGGAATAGTGCAACTCGGATCTGAAAGACAAAGATTTTTTGTCTTTCAAACTCCGTGTGTCCACTGCTCATGCTAGCACACTGCTCATGCTAGCACTTTCCTCAGTGCTGACTTCTGGCCAGAGGGGATGGTGTTTCGACGCTTCAGGGAAGTGACAAGGACTAAAATCCCTCAAAGATAGGCTAGGTAGTGTTAGTCTTAGTGATATTTTGTATGTATGTTAGTCTGTAAGGTATTAAATATGGGCCCTTGTCATCGTATGTTTGTATATTTTGTCATGCGTTGCCTGAAATAAAGAACTTATTATTATAACTCTAAAACGGATTAACTTAACTAAGATGAAATTTTGAAAGTGAGAAGGACACATCGGTTGAACCCCTAGAGCTTACGTTATTAACCCTCATGGTGCAGGAGGCACTAAAGAAAAAAACCGGTCAAGTGCGAGTCAGAATCAGTTTCGGAAATAAGGGGGGACATGCATTTTTGTGGTTTTTCAAATATTTCTCGAAATCGATGACAGTAAATATTGTAAAACTGTATATTTTTATAATCAGCTCTTTAATACCTACAATTTTATAGCCATATTGTATTATTAGGTTTTTTTTTCTCTCTTCTGTATTAGAAATATTTTAAACAATTTCAAACTTTTCGTTTTTTTAGTACACCATATTATGTAGGCAAGTAAATGCTATTTTTGTGGCAAATTTCAAGTCTTTATCTTTATCGGTGCTAAAGTTATGAGGCTTTGACATACGGACGGACGGACAACGGAGTCTCACTATAAAGGATCCTTTTACCTTTCAGGTACAACGGAACCCTAAAAAGCCCGTTTTTGTTATAAACAAACTTTAACGGCTTCTCCGTTATTTAAATTTAGTTTCACTTACATACGTCACAGTATAGGTTAATTATTTATACTATGCTTACATAGATAAATATAATTTATCTATGGTCAGGGTGAGGGGCTTACCTTACCTCACCCTGGCTCTGACCTGTAAGGTACCTAACCAAACCTAAAAAACCAAATTACCTAGATACTATCTACAATACTATATTAAAACCGTAAGAAAGTTCACACTCGACGGTCTTCAGTCGACACAAAAAAAGTCCATGGCTGGCTACGCCCATACTACAGCTGTTGCGTTTACCTTTAGCGGGTCAAGTATTAAGTTTGATGCCGTCGGGCAGCATGAAAACCACCATTTCGAATTCAGTATATTTGGTGAATGTACAGCAACATAAACAAGAATCAGCCTCGTCATAATAAAGGGAATGGGGTCCCTCCTCTTGCAACTTCACATAAGGCCTGGCATAACTTATGCAACTCAACTACTAATCTGTAATCTGACAACAATACCTCAAGTTTACTATACCTATAAGTATGTTCGAGTTATCATGATATGGGTGGCAGTTCAAAGTTGACAGTTATAGTTATGTGCCCTAACAAAATAGAATCGATTTTTTTAAGTATCGAGAACGTTAACAAGGGCTATCAAATCGATTTTTATTTGATTGATCTTTGATTATCCAAACTACTTTTTGTTAATTTCTAAATTAATTAAATTAAACGAACCAATAACTCACAAGCTTGAGAGTTCAAAGATTTTTTTTGTTTTTCTCGGCATTTCACAAAAAACAAACAACAATAACAAAACAAAAATCAACAAAAACTGTAACAAACGTCAAAACAAATAGCACCTAAAGCAACCGCAACGAAAACACAAACCACATAAAAGATGAACTTATACTGACGCGATCCTATAAGATGTCCGCACCGATTCATCGATGTATTTTCGATTATGTAGTGTCAGTACCTATGGGTTAACGTTCCGATCCACGCATCAAGTAGCAAAAGACATTATTCTTTTCTGAATCTTTTTTTTGTTAAATTTAACGAATACACTGTGATTATTGTTTCGATTTATAGATAAATAGTTGATTGTATTTTTGCAATAATGATATACATTCTTTCTAAAACCTAATATTTTCTTTTATACCTGGGTGTATGTAGTATGGTGTGAGTAGTATACGTGAAACGGAAAATTACGAACTGTCACCCATATCATGATAACCCGAACATACTATAATATAAAACACTTATTCGCCAACCCCACCGGAATTATCAGGACAGTGCTCTCAGGCAAAACCAGGCGGCCCACCATTGCCTGGGACCGATGGATGGCGGTATATCCAATATATCCATCCCCAAATGCCGGGCCTCATATAAAACAGACTGGTGACGGGCAGCGGCGTCACCGGTGCAAGGGTTTCGGCACAGCACTCACCAACCCGCCTGCCCAGCGTGTGAGTATGGGCATTTCTTCCAGGAAGACCGCCAAGAGTGGCGAAATCTTGGAAAGGCCCATGTCCAGCAGTGGACGAAACAGGCTGATGTACCTATGGATGGACTAATATAATATAAAATACTATGAATTAGCAACAAAAATTCTTTAGTCATTATCACATATTTACTGGCTTTGCTATCTGAATATTTACTTTTTTTCGTAAAATCCAGAAAACCTCGATAATTCACAGATTATGCGTGCCGGCAGCGCGCGAAGCGAGCGTTCTAATGTAGACTTTCTGACAACATACTGAAGTTCAAAATCACTCAGTAAGATTATCGTGCACCGTGGGCCAAGCCTTGGGGACACGAAAAGAATATTTACGAATTTCACAAAAAGGGTCATCGAACCTCGTTACTGAGCACTTACCGAATCTTCAGTAAGAATTTGGCTGCATTAATTAAAGTCACCTCATTTTATCAACATCACTTATAGCCTATACTATAAATAAAAAAATAATGATCGATATATATTTCGACCCACTTGTGGTCGTCATCAGTCGAATAAAGAAAAATAAAATAAATAATAAAATTATTAATTTTTCTTCTGATTAATTCGACTGATGACGACCACAGGTGGGTCGAAATATAAATCGATCATTATTTTTTTATTTGTTTCTCTATATACTCCATATAACTAGCTATTATTATTTATTAATACGATAAATATCGTTGTCAGGACACATTTTCTAAATGGCTAGATTACAAAAACTTATTTATTTCCAGTTCATTGGATTTTAGTTTATTCTCATTAGATTTGAGCCGTTACTTTCAAAATTCCCAGGGAAGTTCGTTTTTCGAGAGAACATTCTACATTAACTTTGACAGCCAAAGTAGCAGAGCATTTTAAAGTAACGCAAAGAGAAATTGCAAGAGGAAACACGTATCGCGAGTTTTTGGTACACTCGATGTCGATGATAAAATATTGAGGGATAACGCAGCTCTCGTGGTATAACTTGGTTCTAACTTGTACAATGAAGTTGCCTTGAACTTGCGCTCTGATGAAATATCTAAAGTTTCGAGATTCGGTGACAGATTTCCGAAGCTGCACACGCAAGACGCAATGTGCGTGCGTGAGCGCTGCAAATGTGTCGTGGGCACGTGCCCAATGGCCATTTTGAGAACAGAATATAATATTTAGTGCTTACTTGTGTACATTAAAAAGGATGATAGGTTTAAAGTAAGTCCCAATCACGTTTTGCCGTAACTGGCATTATTAGGATTAAAATGTACTTACAAATATTCTGTCTCACGAAGTCTGTTTGGCTATGGTTGTACACACAATAATACAATTAAGATACATATGGTGCACACTCATATGAAGAACTTCATCTAAAACTTGTCTACTATCACACTAATATCGCCTGATGACGACCCCACTGAGGGGTCTAAATATAGCACATTTTATCATCTATTATTTATGTGTGTTCATTACATAATAAAAATAAAAACTAAGAAATAAAAGCCATTGACTGGTTTCTTGAATAAAATTATATTTATTAATCTATTAATATTATGAATGCGAAAGTTTGTGTGTATGTTTGTTACTCTTTCACCCTAAAACGGCTGAACGGATTTGGGTGAAATTTAGTAACACATACGCTACTTTTTATACCGGAAAAAAGAATATCGTTAAACGAATAATACGCGGGCGGAGCCGCGGGCAAAAGCTAGTACCTATACCATAAAATATACTGTATTGAAACATATATAATACCGTTTTTTTTAACAAATTATTTACCTACCTTATTTTGCAATTTTGTTCCATACATTTTGTAGGTAATTATATACTGAATACAAAATTTTGTTTATAACTTTTATATTAAACTCTTACAGAACTTAAAAAATAACAATAATAAGACGATAGAAAATGGGATACATATTCCATCAGTCCTGTAAGAGTCAAGTCTAATTAAATTATTACTAAGTTATGAAAATCTTAGGGAACCCTGAGGCCCCACCCGAACTATCCGTATCTCTTATACATTGTCATTGTTAGGCCGCCATACAAGTGTACATGGCTTAACGACCCTTATCCTTCGATAACAATTCAGCAAGCGAGAAGCCTTTGCGTCTTGTAGTGTGCGGCGTAGTTTTCAACAGCAAACCCTCGGAACTCGGGTTTGTGTGACAAATTGATTTTATAAGTGGAGCCTGCGACTGGCCGCGATCCCGCACATTAATCTGGAACACTTTTAAACTTTCAAGAATAATGTATTTTTTATTAACAGTTTCTGTTTTTTCAGAGTTATGAAGAACCGACCTTTTGCCCGCAGCTACGCCCCAGTTGGCTTAGTTTCCTTTGTTCTCCTAGAAATAGCAAGAAATATTGTATTGGCCTTCTTTCAAAGGTCGTAGAGCAAAAGTTGTCCAGAATTATTAGGAGTAATGTGAAAATGAACATTTTTATACTTAAAATATGTGTGCTTTAAGTTTTAAAGCAGGTTACAGATTCAATCAGGATTGGAAGGGAAATAAGAAATATCCACCCCGAAAAAGCCTGAAATAATTTTAATTAATCAGAAATATTAAAAGCATACGTAGGAAGAATAAGTACTTATATTATGTTTTAATTGCGAAATCCATCGCTTTGGAATACTTTGGAATAATTTTCTGGTGCATTACCAGAAAACCAGAAAAGATAAATTAGAAACAAATGAAAAGACAAGAATTCTTGTCTTTATATTTGTTTCTAATTTATCTTTTCTAGTTTGTAACGCAGTCTAATAATAATATTTAGAATGAGTTCATCATCATTGTGTGTGGAAGAATGGCGGAGCTGTTTAAATTTCTGCAGATAGTAACAAATAATTCGGTACCTGAAATTATTATAGAGGCAAAGGGAATTTTCCTGTTTGACTTTGTTTTTCATGTAGCCCCCTAGGCTTCTGACCTGCGTCATTTAAAAACAAATCGATAGTTTCCTATTAATTTACGCAAGAGTTTTCTTTCTTCTTCTGAATGCTTGAAGCCATTTTACTGATCCATTTTTAAAAAAAAACATTCTACGCGTTCATTTGAAACGTATTATTTTCTACTATTTTTCGCTATCCAGAGGCGCAGAGATCGTCGTAACAGCCACTTTTCAATACGCGGTGATATTTTTAGGGTTCCGTACCCAAGGGTAACCAACGGGACCCTATGACTACGACTCCGCTGTCCGTCTGTCACCGGCCTGTATCTCATGAACCGTGATAGTTAGACAGTTGAAATTTTTAGAAGATGTATTTCTGTTGCCGCTATAACAACAAATCCTACTAAAAAACGGAATAAAATAAATATTAAAGGGGGCTCCCATACAACAAACGTGATTTTTTTGCCGTTTTAGGATTCCGTACACAAAGGGTAACCAACGGGACCCTAATACTAAGACTCCGCTGTCGGTCTGTCTGTCCGTCTGTCACCAGGCTGTATCTAATGAACCGTGATAGTTAGACAGTTGGAATTTTCACACATGATGTATTTCTGTTGCCGCTATAACAACAAATCCTACTAAAAAACGGAATAAAATAAATATTAAAGGGGGCTCCCATACAACAAACGTAATTTTTTTGCCGTTTTAGGATTCCGTACACAAAGGGTAACCAACGGGACCCTATTACTAAGACTCCGCTGTCGGTCTGTCTGTCCGTCTGTCACCAGGCTGTATCTAATGAACCGTGATAGTTAGACAGTTGGAATTTTCACACATGATGTATTTCTGTCGCCGCTATAACAACAAATACTAAAAAACAGAATAAAATAAATATTAAAAGGGGCTCCCTCCCATAATGCTCCCATAAAACAAACGTGATTTTTTGCCGTTTTTATGATAATGGTACGGAACCCTTCGTGCGCGAGTCCGACTCGCACTTGGCCGGTTTTTTCAATGTTGTTTCCGTCGATTTTTCAACTGAGACATTTGGATTTGCTAATTTAGCGTACCTAGGTATTTCCAGTTAAACTGATTTCAGGCTTTTGGGGTTGTAAATTTTTCTAATTTCCTTTTATTCGGTAATTACAGCAACAAAGTACCATTTTAAAGGCTTGACTATGGAAAAGGCTTTATAACCGTAAATGTTTCCAGTCTCCTGGGTGATTACGTATTAATATACAAACATTCTTGCAATTTGGTTAAGTTATTGTTCGTAGTTTTGTTTTTATGTAGGTAATTGACCTATTCTCGTGCAGCAAACCTTAAATTTAGAGTTGAAAAACCTAAAATAATACAAGCTCATTTAACTTTTATCCATCTGCGTTAAAGCCTATTTTGCAATGAAAAGTTTTAGGTTATGGTAGCTCTAAATCTAATATTTGCTACACGAGAATAGGTGCCACTATATTTTAAAGATAATATTGCATAGTTCGAATGAAAACCAAATAAATAAATACAATCTACATCTTCCCACATAGTACATATCGTCACGACCTGAATCCCCGAAAGGGTGTCCGAGATATTTCCAAGTGTGAACTGTGAAATGCATATCACAGTCCACACTTAGTACACCCACTTTTCACCGACGATTATTACGCCCCAACCATGGCAGTAGGTGAGCCATATCGCCACACTTCGGGTACAGCAGCTTTAAGTATCTTCCGATGTACGCAAATCGAAAACCAATTGTGCACCATGGAGATTGAACCCACGACCTCTGGGTTATCGAGCGAGCGCTCTACTTGGCCACAGAGGCGGTCAAATAATACTTACTTTTAGGAATCTAATTCGCTAAATTCGCAGAGTCCACTACCGCCGCCGTCGCGACTGAAGCCATTTCGACAAACGTTGAATTTTCCAGTCGTTGGCACAACCTCAATTACAGACTCAGTTTAAACTGCTCTTGTTAGTCCAACTTGGCTTGAAATAAAAGTGTCGGTGTTATCCTCATGTTTTAGATTAGACTGGCTATAACGTTTAATATCCCTTGACGGTTTTCACAAATTATTTGCTTTCGTTTTTAACACCTACTTCGTAAAATTTACGATAAATCTTGTCTCAAGTTTATTAACTACGCAATCAGCAAAGTCCGGTGCAGTGCTTGTTCATTTGTATAAAATTTTAACTTTATTACATTTTGCTTAGATTGAAAACCCAAATATTTATCTAAATCTAAATAAAATAAAAAAATAAGGTGACATTTATTTATGCAGCCAAATTCATACTGAAGACTCGGTAAGTATTTGTTATCAAGGTTCTATGTCCCTTTTTCTGTTCCCTGCAAACGCAACAAGGTCAACACTATGGAACGTCAAAATTAGTATTATATTCATATAATAGTTTCAAAATTTTCATTTTCGCAATTTTTTTATTAATCTGTGATCATCACTTAATTAGGTACCAAGCCTCCAGTATGAATTTGGCTATATAAATAAATGTCAAAACTTAAGTCTACCCTTAGACCATTTACTCGTAAGAGAGGACTAGGCAAGCGCAACAAGGCTAGATGCCCAACTTCAAATGAGCATATCACATTGTGTAAGTAGGTTAATGTGAATAGTAAAAATAATATAGACAGCAGACTATATGGCTGATCTTAGAAAAAACTCAAAATCTTTAAGTTCGCTCTATAGAAAAAAATTACGAAGTTACCACTAAATTTTATATTTTTCGAGTATTCATACAGCCTTGAAATTTGTATTAAACATAAGTTAACAAATGACATCGTCAGCTCGTCTTAGAATATTTTAAAATTTTCATCTAGAAGCAGAGTTATGAAATAAAAACGCAGATTTTTGTGGGCGCGTGTTTCTTGGTGGTCTTAACAGCCACGGCTGAGAGCGCGCTATTTCGTAGATACTAAAAAGAAATGTCGTAGAGTTCAGTTCTGATTGATGCAAAATCTGACCTTATATGCAGCCTTAATCCCCCTCTGCCAAAGTACAGTTTGCTTGTATGCGCGGTTTGTGTTTGTGTTGCAGCTTTTGATTTTAGTGACATAACAATTTTTCGCACGAGTGAGTAAATGTGTGCTGTGCGTGTTTACCTCCCCTCCCGTGGAAAACGGCAGAATAATTTCAGTACTAAGAGTCGCGCTTTGCCAGGTCCCGTGTTAAATGGTCTAAGGGTCTATCGAACTCTGGTTGGGTAATGTTTGGAGAAGAGTTGAAAATTCGGAGTTTACCTGGATCGTGGGAGCGATTCGCGGGGACTAACGGCATTACATCGTGCACTTTGCACACTTGTTCCCTATACCTATTAGAGCGATTTGAGTCCCAGAGCTAGAATTTCCGTCGATCCAAGGGGGAATTATAATGTCATCATTTTTATGTACAATTTAAAGTTTTTTTTTCTGAATCCTGTCAAGTGTTGAGCTGATTCAAAAAATACTTATACTACATCATTAAACATTGTAGCCACGCGTTTTCTAAAAGTAAAAAAATACCTACGAAGTTTGGTCTCTTTCTGGTAGGAAACGTCTGAATGAATGTTCGTGAAACACATAAAAATACTCGTTATTAAGGTCTGGAAGGAGGATAAAAATTTGTTATAAGAAAAGATACTTTTATATGTACCCTTTATCAAAACCTAAACAATTCCTACGTTATATAGTTTTCGAGAAAAACCTTTGTGACAGACGGGCGGACGTACCCACATGAAAGTTAAATAAATTTTTAAGTTATTCATCGCGTGATCAAAAAAGGATATGACATTGATGTAATTACTCAGTATCACAGACAAATCCAATTCCCTTTTAGATTTGTTTGGTTGGTTCCCTGTGCAGTTTTCTACGATTTCTTTCACTACTAAACTTTAAGGTTCTACTCATGCAGCGCTGAAGATTGGGTCCCATTGTTGATACTCTGACCAGTTAGGCCAAGGCGAAACTATAGTCACAGTTTAAAAATCCATAGATTTGTCCAAGGAAAGCGCTCAGACCAACGAGCTTTTTATGTCGTTGGCTCAAACAGAGCAATTGTGTGGGGCCTGCGGGGCGAGACGGGGGAGGTAAGCCACCGAGATGAGGTCGTCAGAAGCAGAGTGGCCTATCTATTTCAGACACAATTTAAATTCAATTGTGTCTGGAAAAGATAGGCCACTCTGGTTCTGACGAATTGAAATTCAATTGTGTCTGGAAAAGATAGGCCACTCTGCTTCTGACGGCCTCTTTTCGAACAAGCAGTTCGGAGTCTCGCCCCGCAAGCCCCGCGCAACCGCTCCGTCCGAAGGCCTTCGGTGGACAACTGCATGAATTTTTAAACTGTGCTACCTATAGTTGTGTCCTAAATCGTTGATCTGCATCATATAAAATACAAGTAAGTAAACCAAACAACGATGAAACAAACAGTATTCTCAGTATTTGTTTTCGGTATTCAATATAGTAGGGATAACAAAGTTAATTAGCAACTTTCTTTAGAAGGTACCCAGGCAACAAGGTCGCCTCAGGCGTGTGGCTATACAAAATGAAAATTACAAACTTAATAATGAAACCCGTACCGGCCTCAACAAATATGTAAAACAACTTTAACAAAGGCTTATTCAGAAACCGTACTCCGAATATATCCCTGATTTAAGGTTTCACTGAACTCTTTCGTTCATAGCCGGACATTTTTCTGGAAGTATATTTAATTTCGTAATCAAAAATATTTACCATTCTGTAGGTTATTTTGACCGTTTGAATCATTTAGACATTTGTTTTATTACGTACGTGCGTAATTGCTACGAGTGCTATTGTAAATGACTGCTACGACGACGTAGACAACAAATGCTACGATGTAGTTACGAACAAGTGCTACGGGAACGCAGCCAAACAATCGCTACGACTACCGACGGAGACAACTGCTACGTCGACGTATATAAGGTGACTTCAATTTATACAGCCAAACTCATACTGGAGGCTTGGTACGTGATCAGTAACACGGATCGATATCACTTTTTGCTAATTTCGCAAAATAAAATCTTGACGTCCCATAGAACACGAAAAGATTAATTTACGAATTTCAAAAAAAGGGTCATCGAACCTTGTTACTGAGCACTAACCGAGTTCAGTAAGAGTTTGACGGCATAAATTAAAGTCACCTTATATAAAAAATGGTTCGAGGACGCAGCTTAAAATTACCACCTTGAATAAAGTATCGCTTGGCGGTTTAACACCACCATCTAAGATGACAAGTGCAAAAATGCAAGACCGTCACTCCCTCATAAGTCATAACATAACATACATAACCTCGGACGAACAAACCAACTGGACGGGCCACCAACAGGCGAATCCCTCTGCCAAAGGCATACCGGTTAAATAAAAACGATAGATGTCCCTGTGTGTGAATATGATTGTGTACGTATAGTTTAAGCTAGTGTTTGAGTATTTTGTAGTGTGCGTGCATCGCGACGATGCCTCGTCCCCCACCGAAAATTACAAACTTTTTTTCATAGAAATTAGTGCGTGGCTCCACTCCAGTTGGTTTTCTCCTCCAAGTACATAGCATAAGGAGACACCCCACCTGGCCATGACGCTTGCGGGACGATGCGCACGTTGGACATTTAGTGCAATTGGTGGAGTGAAACTGCCTTAGAACTTCTAGCTTAAACTTTATTGTTCTGCCAGTTAAACTTTTCCTCTACAGTAAAGATTATCTCATCCGGGAACAGTACCTTTTTTTCATCATATCTGCGAAGTAGGCGTCGATATCAATCCAGACTAACTTTCCCGACTTTGTCTCTTTTGAAATTAAATTTAACCAATAAAAAGCGACGATTAAATTTTGCAAAAAATACCTATATATGTCACATTTTTTGATCTTAATATTTCGGCTGTTCGATACACAATTGCTTACACTTTCCTTTATCCGATTAAATCGCAAAGATTAGTCTAAACTACGATCCAAATATAATTTCATTGGAGCTATATTAAGTTTATCAGGTGGTAGAGCTGATGCCGGGCTGGACTGTGGAGGTACCACCATCTTACTCGCAAATCCTCCCGAAGTTATTCGGGGGAGAGTAAGAGAACAGCTCTCAGGCAAAACCAGGCGGCCCACCATTGCCTGGGACCGATAGATGGCGGTATATCCAATATATCCATCCCCAAATGCCGGGCCTCATATAAAACAGACTGGTGATGGGCAGCGGCGTCACCGGTGCAAGGGTTTCAGCACAGCACTCACCAACCCGCCTGCCCAGCATTTCTTCCAGGAGGACCGCCAAGAGTGGCGAAATCTTGGAAAGGCCTATGTCCAGCAGTAGGCGGAACAGGCTGATGGATGGATGGATATTAAGTTTTGGACAATAAAACTTATACTAAAATAAACGTCGTGAAAAATGTGATATAAAACGGCCGTCATATTAAAAACCCAGCCCTACAATTCCAAAATAATAAATAAAAACACCTGAAAGTTTTCTGAGCGGCCCGCTTCCGCTGGTCAGGTGAAAAAAAATATGTGAAAAATGAAAGCGTTGGAGCAGGACAGATTTCGCTGGATAACCTCGCCTTAAGCTGCTCGTTGAGAAAGTGAACTTTTCGTAATGAATAAGCGCTTAATTTGATGTCTGAGTAAGTATACGTTACCTATGAACGCGAAATATTTACCTGCAGCGCCGAGACGTTCTTATTTTTGTTCTTATATTCACCTGCAGGGCCGAGACGTTCTTATTTTTGTTCTTATATTCACCTGCAGCGCCGAGACGTTCTTATTTTTGTTCTTACAGAACGCGGTCGGCTACTTCTAAGGCGATCATCGATAGAAGAGATATTCTTGTATCTTTTAATCGCATAATACACAAAATTACGACTCACGTCTAAATATTTCAGTTCTCGAACAATTTGCAAACCGTAGGACGAATAATATAGATCTTCATTTCCTGCCAATATTATAATAATATATATTAATGAATATTGATACTATATTAATTAATATATTATACAGGTTGACTTTCAAACAAACCCCGATAATTTTAGAGGTTATTAAGAAACGTTAGTAGAACACATTTTAAATGTAAAAACAATTAAAATTAAAAGTCAAAATATTATTGAAAATGTAGCATAAAATAAATGTAAATAAATTATGGTTATTCTAGCCATTCCGATACGGAAAAAGTTGAAAATAGTCTAAAATAGTGGGATCAATAATAAAAATAACTTAGCGCGATCTAATTATCTCATCTCTTCGGATGACCATGATTTCTTTGGATTTTACGAAAATCATCAAAGGGCTCCAACTTTTTAAAATAATTATGAATATGATTTTGAATGGTTTCAATAAAACCAGTTTGTATTCTTCTACAAAATACAAAATTATAGGGGTTAGGTTAAAAGTCAGCCTGTATATACATTATTTTTCTCGATGTAATTTATTTTTTACATTCGCAATTTGAATTCACATTGCATTCGATTGCCAGTACCTTGCATATTTAAATCCGAAAGTTGCCTCAAAACTTATATTATATATAACTCAAAAGGTATATCTTCTTTTTATTTCTTTTAAACGGGGGGATCTGCCCCAACCTCCCATTTTGCTTGGGATTACGTTATTTCAAAATCTTCCCCGTTAGGACCAAGTTACTACAAACTTTATATATGGGTGGCGAAATATAAGGTGACATTAATTTATGCCGCCAAATTCACGTGGTGTTTGGTAAGTGATGATCAGTATTACGGATCGATAACACTATTTAACAATATCGCAAAATAAAATGTTGAACTTCCATATTAATTTAACTCGGGGCTGGGCTTTGTACGGGGCTTTAGTTAAATAAAAGTGGTTGAAGGTGGGTATGTTCACGTATTTTACTTTACGTAAATAGGTACTAGGCATGTCTTAAATAGGCTTCTAAATTGACCCCTATTATAGTTGAAGGTGATAGCATTGTAAATTGTTAATAAGTAAAACCAAGATATTGTTTGAAATTAATTTATTAAAAGCCTGTAACGTCATCGGAAATTCATACTCAAAGAACTAACGACATATTTATAACTACAAATTAAAACTAGGTATTTTAAAAATATTTTGTAAACGCATACATTGTGTACTTGTATATTCATATAATTTAAATTATTATGAGTGTGTGCAATGTCCATCCATCATATCCACAAACATACTTTAGTTAGGTACAAGGATAGAATAAGCAACATACAATCTAGCACTTGGTGTAGTTATAAACTAACATTAGGAACCTTAAAAGTAATATTTAAGATGGATACAATCTAATCACTAAATTAAAACAATATCTTACCTAAATCTAAACATGTATTGATATTTTTTATTCTAGTTGAAATTCAATGAGAATTACAATGCTATTTAAACCTTACGTTGGGTCGTGTAGAAACCCACCAACTTATAGCTAAGTTATGAGTGTATGAAAAACTTGCACTATCTAAAGTAAGACCAACAATACGAGAAAATGAATGTAAACACACTTTCAGGGGTTCAAAATATTTTTATTTGAATAAATTATATACAAATTTTTAACTACCTATTTTATAATAATCGTTGTCGCCTGTATTAGACGAAATTGATTCGTCGGAAGAGTCCGAATCAGCCGTATTTATGACAAAACTATTTATTGTATTATTATCAATCATGGTGTCAATCAATCAAAAATCAACAAGAAAAACCAACAGTAACGGATTAAAAATAACAAAAAACTAAATAATATCTACGTATTACTTCGAACGCAATCCAAACAAGAATGAACTTGTTCACAAAATGGCGGACCAAATGTTGATAGCTGCGGTACAAATAGCCGTTCATAAATTAACAATTTTGTCAGGTACCGACACTGACAGCAGGATAGCGTATACAATTTTCAAAGCGTGCGACAGAGATGGCATTAGAACCCGTGTTGAGACCCCTGATTTATGAACATAGCCCTGACTGCTTACCTGCACCACACGACTCACGCAACCACAGCTGTCGTCGGCCAACTGACGCCATTATTGCGTACAAGTCTCGCAACGAGTTATGAGCGCTCGGCAAAAGTGGTGGGGGACTAGCGTATGTGTTCACTCGCGCACAAAATTACTAAGTGCGATAGAGAAAAAAAGACTAGCGCAGTCAAGGTCAGCGCTTATAAACCGTTGCGACACTTGTACGAGCGATACGAGAGATAAGGATAGAGATAACACAGAAACGGTCCGACTGTTTACGTATTTTATCTCGTCTCGTTGGCATTGCTTTAGTACTAATTTTGATTTAAAACTAGCCCTCTGCCCTATTTACCTCATAGGAATGCTTTTGGGATTCTAAGAAGGTTTAGCACCATTACATATTTTAAATATATAATATAATTTAAGTGACTAAACTTTTACAATCCGGGCGCTCGCGCAGTGAGAAAAAGGACCTTGAAACGCTGACAGACAGACAACAGAGTGATCTTATAAGGGTTCCGTGTTTTAAAGTACAACATAACGGCTGTAACTTAATATTATTTTAAATCTAACTTACGAGTACTTAAATAATTATTATCTTAGGTTATTCCTTTCCTTAATACTTTAACTTTATTTTCCTCTATTCCTGAAATTTATATAATAGTATAACTATTTTGTTATCTAATACACATATTATCTGCTATAAAAGGGCATTTATTTGCGCATAAACCGAGCATACATAGATTAAAACCTTATACACATGCATCGGTTTTAGGTAAACGAAGCTACAAAATGAAACCTGTTTGACCTATTCATTTATTCCATTCACAAGCTATAGGTTTTTTAGATACAATGGTCTTACTCTTGGCCGTTATAACGCCTGATGGAAAGCGTTGGATAAGACATAGGATGAAGAGCTCGCTCAGAAACTGGAAGTGTGACAGCAGGCGAGGCGTCAATCAGTCTTTCAAAGGACTTCCGCAAAAATCTACGGAAGTCGGTAATAGACGAATGACGGTTACTACGCAACTGCATGTAACCACTCCCCCGGTACGGCTACTCATGACGTCATGCGGGAACACGACGAGTGACAATCCACGGCCGAAGCCTACCACCAGTAAATAGGCGTGTGTCTACGTCGTTTCTGCAGACGGTGCCAAGATCCGATGACCCTATGACATACATTGTTGACACACCTTTTCATAATGCCTAAGCCACCTTTCACGCACGACATCCACGAGAAAACATGGAATGACAATATTGTTTTAAGATGACGTTGCCACATGCCACTAAACGTTTCGATTGCTTTGATTTTGATTAATAATTAGCGAAATATAACGTTGTTTTGCAGGCGGTGCCAAAAGCGAAAACGGGTACGTCTAAGTCGGTGGTATTTCATGGGTTTTACCAAATAGTTCCTTCGCAATCCATATGCATCCATCCAATCCAATGACTCAGAAATTGAATTCTATATTCACTGATCAAATCACTGAGGTGTCTTGTCATTGACAGACAGGGCAGAGGAACTATTTGATGAAACCATAGACATAGAATAGTATATTATAGTATATTCTGTCTATGGATGAAACCATGTCTAGGATTTCAAAATGGCGGCTTAAATCATGCAAGCGAAATTGAAGGGTTCTAAGAACTTCAGCTGTGCCGTTATGTAATTAAAATAACCATAGAAAGGAAAGAGGCAATTTTTGTGACTAGACTACTTTTTTTCTTCTTTCGTCATCTTAAAACAGTATTGCATTCGTTCCAGCATTTGTATTTCTTGTTGCTGACATACGTCTCTAGCAAACTTTTCCTTGTCTATTGATAACACAATAAAACTATCGTGCATCTTACATGCTAAAATGGTATTTAAAGTACACCCGATAGATACTAAAATTACTCACCGCGTCTAAGAAAGGCAACGCTTCACTTCTATACGATTTCCGTCCACAACAGTATTGTTATATGTATCTGAAAGAACATGTTAAGAAAACTACAAGATGTTTTAAATATTATTGACAGTAATTAAGGCTAACTTAGAAATAGTCGTGGTATAATTGGAATTGGATACTTAGAAACTATTTTATGACGTCACATACACGCCGGTGAGGCGAAGGAAAAAAGGCGTTATATGTTTTATTCGAAAATATAGATTAGGTCTCACCACTGACATAACTTTTTCATCGTGGACAGGATTTCATTCCAGTGCGAAGGTTTCGAATAAATAACGTCATTACTACTTTTTAACAGTGCCAAATTTTTTTTATAAATATTATGTTTCTATTACCAGAAGTTTTTTTGAATAGAATATTTAAAAACATCAAGGTTTTTGTGAGTGATTCTGGGAACTCGTACGTACGTCCACGTTTAACCGACGATTTTTTGAAAGTCCCATCGTGATAAATACACCAAGTTTCAATTTTTGTTTGCAAAATTAAACCAATCACACCATTCTGTATACTCTTAATTTACGGGTGACTGAATTTCAGTTTCCAAAATCATCTGGGAAACCGTCAATGGGAAATACGCGAAGAGCAGTTTTACGTAATTTTTTTTTCTAGCTTGCTATGAATTCTATGCAAAAATCAAATTAATTAGGTTGTAATACAACCCTTCGACAACTTGTGTGATTATTTATTTCTCATTAAACAAATATTTTCTGTCATGAATCAGCAATACGGTGGGGCACGTTTAGGTGGCATGGACCCTTAAATAACCACATAACAACGGACTCAACTAAATAAGACTTAACTAAATAAGAGTACATTTTTGGTGTGTTTGTTTGGTTAATGTTTGTCAGCCCTACGCATCTAAAACGTTGCAAGGTAACCCAAACATTCTATTTTCAAATTTTCGTTTTGTTGGTATTTTCTGGAAGTAACCGGATACACTAAAAACTGATTAAAATGTGTATTTTCAAACTTGTATATTATTATTAAATATACACATTATATCTGTTAAATTGTAAAAGATGTTTTAAAAATTCAAAACGATTTTAGACATCATAATTTATATTCTATCTTAGAACTCGTTATTAAAAATACTTTAGAAAGTGACACTGATCTTTGTAGTGTAGATTGGCGCCAACCAGACTGCGTTTTCTTCTGTTTGTATTTTTTATTGATTTACAACAAGTTTGCTTTTATTTTATTTTTTAGCTAACTTTTCGCAGGTCTATTAAAAAACGTCGTTCGATACACGTGCGAACGTGTTGATATTTCTCGTCTCGACTGTTTTTTCGTCCGTCCGTCGTGACTCGAAATATCAACGTTTTCGCACTTGCATCAAAATGTACTATTATTTTATTTTAGCTCTTTATAAATCGCTTCAATATGATTCCGCTATAACAATATGAACTTCACAAAAAATTTATTCTGAGTCACCCTATTGCAAAGTAAAAGTTGTTCTATGCCATTGAATGAACTCTTGAAATGTGAATTGAATGAACTCTTGAAATGTGATCTATACCATAGACTGAATGACTTTCTAAAAGTTTTTGTATACACACTGACTGAATGACCTCTTAAATATTAGTTTGAATGAGTTGAGTACGAGTTAAAATTTCGAGTATGATCTTTCAGTTACACGTTGTAGTATAAGTACACAATAAAATCGATTCTAACGGCTTTAATTTTAGTTTTAGTACTGTCAAAACTTAAATTTTTCCAAAGTAATATAGGTTCTGTTGTTGACACTAAAGATCTATTCTGGAATGAAGAAGTTTTGGTTTTGACAGTGTACGGTTTAGCGACCGCACATTGTTTTGCTCACGTTGCAACCTACTTTATTTACTTAGCGACAATTTATACATTTTTACTGTTTCTAACTTAGTACGAATCCATCTGTCGATACCGACACATATAGAGAAAGAGACGTCAAACTGAACTCTGTAATTACGTCAATATATAGGTAGTACCTTAACTGAGGTTTCTTCTATTCTTTCTCTTCGTGCTCCACAACTAAATAACTACAACTTCATTCAAATGTACGGATCCTTAACTATTAGCTCCTACAGACAGCACTAAAACTAAAATTAAAGCCTTCAGAATCGGTTTTAATGTTTTGTTAATTCTCGGTACTCCGATACATAATAATCTCTAAGATGGATGCGAGCCACGATCTTGACTGCGATCTATTGTGTTAGCGTTAATGAGCGTTAAAGGGTTAAGGGCAACAAGATCACTTTTATCTAAATGTATTATAAACTACGATGTGTTTTATCCCACGAAACATTTTGTGGAACGCAAATTAACATATTGTGTATTGAGTAAAATGTATTGACTGACAAATCGTAAGCCGGATTTAAAATCGATATAAATGTAAGGCACCTTATTACTAAGGTGTATTTAAAAAAGGATACTGATACACCGGTCAGCCTCCCATTCGTTGGTGTATCTAATTATAGCATACCCAGTTTTGGTCATCGTGATGTTATTTACTTTGCCACACTCGCTCATCTTCTCGTGAAGCAATGCGTGAGTAACACTCGGTGGAAGCTGTAAATAGAAACATACAAAATCTATACTAATCATAAAGTAGCAAAAAGGTCGTGTCTGTACATTGAATATTTTCTCAACATTGTAAATGATATGGGTTATTAGTACAAAACCTACTAGTAACTTTCTACTACTTAACTACCTCCGTGGTCTAGTGGTGAGAGCCTTGGGCTCTCAACCCGGAGGTCGTGGGTTCAATTCCCGCGGAAAACACACATAGTGGAAAGTCACTTTGTGAATTGTTCTCAATTTGGTTAGGACATTGCAGGCTTGAATCACTTGATTGTCCGATAAGATGATTCCGTGCTTTGGAAGGCACGTTAAACCGTTGGTCCCGGCCACTTTCTAGTAGAGTGATCGTTACATAAACCACGTCAGAGGCCGTAAGGCGGTTTAGAAACTCTGACAGCAGGGCTTGTCGGGCCGATAGGCCTTGCAGCCCACACGATAAGAAGAAGAAGTACAAAACCATAATTATTAGGAGAATACCTGTCTGTCTGTATGTATGTCTGTATGTTCCGTTTTAGCTCGAGAACCACTCAACGGATTTGGAGGCGGTTTTTTTATTATCATCGAAGTGACCCTAGTCAACATATAGGCTATCAGGGGTGTTCATAAAATAACGCCCAAGCCGAAAACGGGGCAAAGATTGTATAAACACGGGCGAAGCCGCGGGCCAGAGGATTAGCTTTTGCAACAAAATGTACACAGTATCAGGCGTTTCGTTTTCAGAACCTGTCGTCTTCGAATATTTTCTTTCTACAGAATACTCAAAAAATACCTAATTAATAAAGATATTGGTGTCGATTAATTGTGTGTTCCGAATGGCGCTGACAGCACCAAAAGTACCATCAAACTACTCACGCCGTACGGCCATCAGTGACTCGAACGGACGGACGCGATATAATCGATTATGTCGTGACTAGGAACACATATGTCGGTATAAAACGACTTAAATTATTTGACAGGACCTGTGCCCACAAGGTGATTAGGAAAATAAATCATTATTCACACGCACATTATTGGTTTTTATCTACACTCTCTGGACACAAACACACACCCTTTTACAGACCCCAAAGGCCCCAAACCCTCTCCTATATATACAGGTCTAGTGAGAAATATTGTGACTTTGTTATTTCTCGGCATTCGCGAAGATTCTCGAACGCTGATGTCCGATCTATCAATACATAATAGTATTTATTTAATGACGTCTTATGACAACTTAATACATGTTTTAATATGTAATCATGATAATTTTGTAATTTAATAATGTATAATCTGTATCCATTTTGCATGCTGTGTCCACCTATAATTGTCTAGATATATACCCTACAACTTATAACTCGTTAAAAATGTTTGGATTTATGTACTAGATGTTGGTGGTCAAAATAAATAAATACTAAATTTTATGAACTTTATTAGTTTTTATCTTAGACCATTTAACACGGGACCTGGCAAAGCGCGACTCTTAGTACTGAAATAATTCTGCCGTTTTCCACGGGAGGGTAGGTAAACACGCACAGCACACATTTACTCATTCACGCACACTCCTGCGAAAAGTTTATATGTCACACGAAATCAAAAGCTGCAACACAGACACAAAACGCGCACACAAGCAAACTTACATGAACAAATCGTTCATGTACTTCGGCAGAGGGGGATGCGTGCGCTTGCCTAGTCCCGTGTTAAATGGTCTAAGGTTTTTATGTAAAAAAGATAACATGCAAACTTTGAATATCTACTCGTATATAACGAAGATTTTTATATTAATGAAATAAACAGGGCGCGGAAAACCCCTTTAAATGGTTACCCAAATTAAATGGTAAGACTTCATATGCATAACCCTTATCAAAAAATGTCCTTATCGACAGTGTAACCCTTATATTAGGATTACAAGGGCTTCACAAGTTCGTGAAGTATATTTGTTACCTGCGGGCTAATTATGTAACTCAGTGTCGGTTGCTATTAACCAAAAATAGATAAGATTAACTTCCAAAATAACCTTCAATGGGTATTAAACTATTTACGAATTGTGACGTCATTTCAAGTGCGAACGTATCCTTGGATAATCGGATATGTATGTTTTCGACGATAGGCTCCCGGTTTGGTAACGGATACACAAGGGGCGTGTCCGTGCGGTGCGGGCTAGGGCGAGTTGCTCTTAGAGTTGATGTGATTCACTGACAACGTATAATAAATCTTATTTCGTGAGCGCAGAGATTATATGAGCATGAAGTAAACACGAACCCTCAAAACCCCTAAGTAGTGATAACACGACTTACAAGTGTAATTCTTTTAGAAAGTGGTTTTAAAATATTTTTAAATGTATTACCACAATTAAAGTGTTTTCAAACCCCAGCCTTTCAGAAACCCTCTGAATATTCGAGTTAGGGTAAAAAGTACGAGCCCTGGAAATAAAAGATCATACAGTTCATACATACTATTTGCGAAAAGAGTTTTTTCCCAACCTATTATATCTTGAGAAAATTTCAATATATGTATATAAATCTTTAATAATTTATCCAACGTGAAATTTAATTCATTTTGCTAACGACTGTTGATAGTACTCGTCCATATGAACAACTTTTACTATGGAGCCAATCCTGAAATCGTGAAAAAAATATCAGCTGTTTGTTCCATAGAAAAGTTAAGGCGACGCATTGAAAATTTTGGCGACATGGATCTCCATTTTTCTCAGCAATAAAAAACATATGTAATTACTAATTTATAAACTATTATAGATTAAGCAATTCATTGACATCATTTTGCCCGAAGATTTAGTTGATTGATTAATTTTCATAGCAGAGAAAAAAATATTTAGAAAACCTCTTTCAAAACAGAGATTTCTATTTTACTGACAAACGGGAGCGAATGAAGCCTCTAAGCTTTTTATTTAAATTAGTCTACAAATACACTTCAATATGGCCGATTGGATTTATTAAATTACTGTCATTCTAAATGAAAAATACTGTTTTGCCGCATACGACCTTACGGCATAAGTTAGTTCGTGGGCGCATATTTGTATGGAGTAAGTTCCCCTCACTCCACTCCCCTAAGGCGCCGATTTGAAATTAAAAGTTTATCAATTCCTCGCCTTAAATACCTACTCGACCCAAATGTATGAAACAGCTGATTTTTTATTCACGATTTCAGGGTTGGCTTCATAGTAAAAGTTGTTATATGTGAGTACTATGTATCAACAGTTGTCGTTAACAAAATGACTTAAATTTCCCGTTGGATAAATCAGTTGAGTATTATTATTGCCGGGCCCAGTTAGGGTCCGAAATATATCTTTAGAAAATTTTATCGTTTATATTTATAATTTTACTATATATATTATATATAAATACTTTAATAACAAATAACTCTTGAGCTTTTACAGTGTATATATATATATATTTTACGTTGTATAAATATGATATGCAACGATGCGACCGACCCCTACGCTGTCTTTAGAGGCACTGATGAGTACCATATTCTTTGCACTGATGAGTCATCACATCAGTGATGACACCAAAAGAAAAGAAACCTGGATAAAACGAACTTAGCCGACAAAACACGAAGTCGCAATGTTTGTCACTGGACCTGTACCCATTCTCACATAATGTATTTTATTTAAACATACCAACTGCTTTATTAATAAATAGTTTTTATTATTTCAATTAAATCTCTCTTGTACTCCATAGATTTATTGTTTATTATAATGTTCTTGTGCTTTTTAAACTTATTGCTCTCCCAATTCGTGTTTTGTTTTCTATTTAAGTTTTAATTTATTATTATTATTTAATTTACAAATTATATTGTGACGGCATTCAGCCATTATCTTGCAAAAGTTTTAATTGCTAGCAAATTTATATTTTGGTTTTGTTATTGGCATATTAGAATTTTATCTTGTACCATTGTTTTCAACTGTATTTTCCTGTAAAGCTAAATGTTTGAAATGAAATGAAAAGTTAAGCATTCTGTCTTTTTCTTTTTATATTGATATTAATTAATGTATATTTTACTATTTTTGAGACTTTATTTACAATATTTATTTGGAAAAACACGAAAAAATATATATATATTTACAATTTTCGATATATTTCGGCCCACGGTCTTTTTATATTGAAGATACATGGACCGGACGGGTAAAATAAGGTTCCATCCATCCATCCATCAGCCTGTTTCGTCCACTGCTGGACATAGGCCTTTCCAGGATTTCGCCACTGTTAGCGGTCCTCCTGGAAGAAATGCCCATACTCACACACGCTGGGCAGGCGGGTTGGTGAGCGCGGTGAAGGCCCGGCAATTGGGGATGGATACACCGCCATCCATCGGTCCCAGGCGATGGTGGGCCGCCTGGTTTTGCCTGAGAGCTGTTCTCTTACTCTCCCCCGAATAACTTCGGGAGGATTTGCGAGGAAGATGGTGGTACCTGCACAGTCGAGCCCGGCATCAGCTCTTCCACCTAGTTGAATAAGGTTATTTCTGTCAAATAAGTTAAGTCGTGTTACACCAAATCAACAACAATAGCTATAATAATATTGGTAAGGGATTTATTAATATATTTTTTTTCTTTCGATATGTTTCGGCCTCTTCAGACTCCGCTGTTTGTCCGTCCGTCTGTCACGCACAGAGGTCTACAGCCTCAACCGTAATAGGTAGAAAGTTGAAATTGTCACAAAATACGTGTTACTATGGCACCTACTACGACAAATAAGACATTCAAAAAAAATAAGATGTGTCCCCATACAAGAAACCTCGAAAAGGTTTCATTATTTTAACGTTATTGGTTTTGGCTCTTACTTAAAGACGGTAAAAATTAAGTCAGAATGTAAGACATTCTATAGTAAAATAATAAAAATTTGAGTTCCGTACGCAGATGGAACCAAATTTTTTGTCAGGCGCTACCATCTCAGCGCTCGTTTTTTGTAGCCTTGATGTTGCTTTGGCATTGTATTATATTATTTGTTGTTATTTTGCATAATGTTTTTAGGGTTCCGCATCCCATGGTACGGAACCCTTTCTGCGAGAGTCCAACCCGCATTTGGCCAAATTTTTATTGTTATATAGGTATATAAAATATCCCTTACTAAATAGTTTAAATACTTACATTACTTATGGAAACGATCATCTTCATAAGCATGTCATTTTGTCCCGTTTCCACATGACTTTGTCCAGGCCTCATAGCGTTTGGTCCTGGCCTCATAGCATTTGGTCCCGGCCCCATAGCATTTGGTCCCGGCCCCATAGCATTAGGTCCCGGCCCCATAGCATTTGGTCCCGGCCCCATAGCATTTGGTCCCGGCCCCATAGCATTTGAACCCGGCCCCATAACATTTGATCCTGGTCCCATAACGTTTGGTCCCGATCCCATTACGTTATGACCCGGTCCCATTCGAGGACCCATGAAATTCGGACCAGGTCCCATAGCAATTGGCCCAAATGTGCCAATATTACCCCATGGGCCTGAGCCAGTTGGATTAGGGCCTGGGGTTCCAAATGGCCCATTCGATGAAACATGCGGACCACACGGGCCAGACGAACCCATATTTATCGGAATCCCAGGAACAAATCTAAAAGGGCCAGGAACACCACTTGGCCCAAATGATCTTGATCCATTAAAAGGCCCATTATTTTGAACATTTGGTCCAAAACTGGGACTAGAATTTCCGGGTCCGAAATTGGCATTTTCAATTATAGGGCTTCTTTGGAAGGTATTCTTGGTTGGCCCGAAGTTGTTTTTAGAGGCCTTTTTGTTATTAACAGCATTATTATTGATCCAAACTGGGCTTGAAGAATTTGCGGGCGGACTAACTGGGCCAGATTTTGTAACATTCTTTGTATAATTTTGAGCCACTTTGAGCTTTGCATTTGGGCTAGTTTTAGGTGATGGTGTTTTATTTGCTGGTTCACTTGGCATTTGTAATGTTGCGGTATCATTAGATGAAGTGGTTTTCACGGTTGATTTCGTAACGGTTGTTTCCTTCTCTGTAATAGTAACTGACTTGACTACATCTTTATTTGTAAAAGCATTTTTGTCAACACCCTGACTCAATGTAACTTTGGTGCTGTTTTGTTTTTCTGCCGTAGATTTTTTCCCATTCTTTACAGTCGTATTGGCTTTCAATGCTTTCAGATGTTCGATCACAAATTTAGTTTTTATACCCATATCTACTAATTCTCTTATGAGGACAAGGATTCTTTTCGTTTCATCCGTACTGATTTTTGGTTCGTTAGCCTTTTTACCAAAAATTTCACAATTTATTTCAGTTTTTTTACCGTCCATGTGTCTTTCTAATTGTTTTACTATATCTCTCATAGGTGATCCTTCAGGGCCAAATCCTGGGCCTATTTTGGCGACTCCTGGAGGCAATAGGTCACTGTTGTGTGGATTAGGGTCTATACAAACACTTAATATCCGACCGTGCATCATTTGGCCGTTGAACATTGATACTGCCTGGAAAAGAAAATAAATATATGTTATTTTTGCAAAAGATAAAAAAATATCTCTAATTCCACTTAATATTATAAATGCAAAAGTTTGGATGTATGGATGGATGAATGGATGGATGGATGGATGGATGTTTGTTACTCTTTCACGCCGTAACTACTGAACCGATTGGGCTGAAATTTTACATCAATGTCGTTCTAGACCTGGACTAGGACATAGGCTACTTTTTATCCCATAAATCAGTTCCCATGGGATTAAAATGAGCTTTCAAAATGTGTCACCCTTTCACGCCATGCTTACGAAACCGATTAGGCTGAAATTTTGCATAAAGACTTTGAATAGGACAAAAACTACTTTTTCCCTTTGTTCCCATGGAAAAGCTATAAAAAAGACACACAAAATGGGAAACAGAGGCGCATAACACACACATTTCACCAGCTGTGTTTACAGTAGGTAACAGTAACAGTCCGAATAATATTGACTGATTTTATAGGAGTACACAAAAACTAATTCAACGCGGGTGAAACCGCGGGCAAAAGCTAGAATTAAATAAAACACATTAGGCGTTCTGTGGTTGATTCACTTTTGTTGAAATTGTCACTGCTATTTAGCTCATGGTTATGACTCATTTAATAGTGAATGTTTGGTATTTTTGACCGACCACGCAAACTTATAAACGACCGATGCATGTGGTTGCATTGGTGTACTTGTCCGTCTATACGCAGCATACGTCAGTATAACTCAAAAACGACTGAGACGATTGCTTTAAACATTAGTAAAATACACTTCTACTTGTCCACTGTTTCAAACACTTAAATTCATCGGACCGGTTTCGCTATATCAACATTATCAAGGGCTATCGAAACGCGACATCTAACCTTTGTGCATGTGGAGCCTCCCCACAAACCATGGCGCACCTGGTGTCTTGTCCCGGATGTCCCGACACCTGCACCCTGGACGACCTCCTCAACGCTAACCAAAGAGGAATCGACGTGGCCGCCCATTGGGCTGCGCAAATTTAGAACTGCCACGCCACCGACTGTTTTTAAAATTGTTATTGCTAACTTTATGTTCACGCAATTAAATATCTAAAAATATGATATTGCTGATATAGCGAAACTGGTCGGATGAATTAAAGTGTTTTAAATAGTACACAAGTATTTTACTATAACATATAGTACATTAAGTTCCACCCAGAGCCAACAAGCACAGGCTCAGCTAGACTGATTTGAAACTTGGCATGTACTCATAGAATTAAAAGAAAAATATTCAGGGAATAACACAGTTTTAAGCGGTAGCTCAAGCGATAGAACGCTGGCCTCTCAATCTTGAGACCCACGTCCGATCCCCGGTCGGGCATTCACCAAAGAGATTTTAGGAATTTATGTGTATAGTATTTGTGTTCTTACATAATACTTACCACTTGCTGAACGGTGAAGGAAAACATCGTGAGAAAACCTGCATGCGCTAAAAAGCGTGTAATTGTGTACTTCGATAGGACTCACCAGCTATCACGTTGGGACGTAATAATCGTCGGTGAATCGCGGGTGTACCAAGTGTGGACTGTGACTTGCATTTCACAGTTCACGCACTCGTTACCACTGCTGACACATGTCGTGACGATGTGTATTAATTTTACGTTCTGTGCTTGTAACTGATCTTACCTGTGCGGCTTCTATTGGATGGCTGAACTTCACTTTGGCGTAACCAGTCTTCGTGCGCACGACGTGACAGAACGTTACGTTGCCAGCCATCTCCATTATTTCTTTCAGCTGTGATTTCTCCATTTGGAACTGTAATAGAATAAGATAGGTTATCAACATAGATTCGCCTCAAACTAAGCAAGACGTACAGAGACAGATAGAAGGTGACATACAGATAAAAACCGGCCAAGTCGTCGGACTCGCGCACGAATGGTTTCGTAACATTATCTATAAAAACGGCAAAAAAAACATGTCTGTTGTATGGGAGTGCGCGGGTCTGACTCGCACTTGGCCGGTTTTAGTATTTGTTGTTATATCGGCAACAGAAATACATCATCTGTGAAAATTTCAACTGTCCAACTATCACGGTTCATGAGATACAGCCTGGTGACAGACGGACAGACAGACAGATAGCGGAGCCTTAGTAATAGGGTCCCGTTGGTTAACCTTTGGGTACGGAACCCTAAAAATAAAGATAGCCTTGCGGAGCTAACTTTAGTTTGACGCGAAATATACCGATATTTATGTACACATAAGAGAATTCAGAAAAGAGAGTTAATTGAAGTAAAGTGCGTTTTACTTCAAATATTTACTCATAGTTTTGATAAGCAGACAATTTTTATTAAAATAAGCTGTAAAAATTTAAGGTTTGTTTCAAAAATGTAAGGTCACCTTCGTTTATGCAGCCAAATCCATACTGGAGACTTAGTTAGTGGTCAGGACCAAGGTTCAATAACCCTGTTCGCGAAATACGAAAAAAAATGTTTGAGCTTATTATACTCGTTCAAGAACAACCTGGACTCTAAAAATCTAGACTCGTCTAAAATTTATTTTGCGTATTTCATAGAAAGGGTCATTGAACCTTGGTCGTGCGACCACTTACTGAACGACAACTTTTTTCTACTACTAGCACTTAGTCTTCTTACTTTCAGTTGTTACACTAAAATGAAAACTGCAACGCTCTTCTTAGTGATATACCTAAAAAGCTTAGCAAATACTTAGTATCCACACTTATTAGTTTGGGGAACTGGGTGCGGGAAAGAGGGAGATAAGGCGATTCTTCAGTACCACTCTCCCCGACCGGAAGTGCGTAACTTTTTCTACAATGCATTAAGGTGGTAAAACCGAATCCCGGTGCAAAATGCACATCATAACATTGTTTTCCTTACTTTTGAATAAAAAGTATTCGAAAATTGCGTTTTAAAGCAATTAGCGGAAATTGATTACTAATAATAGGGTTCTCGCATTAAAATTATGTTATTTTATGCCTTACATTTTGATTACATTCGATTACAACGATAAACGCTTTTAAGTTTGTTAATCGAATGCAATCAAAATGTGAATCATAAAATGATAGAATTTGAATGTAAACCCCTAATTATTATTAATCAATTCAAATCAATCAATAATTGATTTAAAACGGAATTTTTGCATACTTTTTGTTCAAAAGTAAGGAAAACAATAATATGATGTGCATTTTGCACCGGGATTCGGTTTTACCACCTTACCACCATAATATGTCAATTCGCAGTCCTGCTCTAACTCTGTCTATCCTACTCTAATCAGATGCCGCGCACGCAAAACATCATTTATTTTGAAATCGCGGCTGCATTGATGTTTTTTTTTTTTTCATTTTTATGTTATTGTCTGCATCTGCTTTATACTATTATCAGTTATATCATGCAAAGTTTTAGATCTAATTTCAAGTTTTCATTGAATGCTATCGGTTTATTTTACGGTTTGGAGGTAAATTTGTAATTTTTATCCATCGAGAAAATTTGATGGAATCAAGTTTTCACCATTGTGTTTACATATCATTAGTCCTCAACTTTATCATATATAGGTTTTGCTCGCGTCTCCGCCCGCGTGTTATTTGCATTAATAACATGCTTTTTTTCCGGGATAAAAAGTAGTCTATTTGTTAAGTTAGGGTATAAGCTATATCCATTCTAAATTTCATCCAAATCCGTCCAGCCGTTTCAGCGTGAAAGAGTAACAAACATACACACACACCCTCACCCTCAACCTCTCTCACTCACACACACACACACACACACACACACCCATACACACAAACTTTCGCATTTATATTATTAGTGTGAAGTGTGATATGATTAATTTCAGAGTGATTGTTGCAGTATTTGTTGGTATAAAGCAGGATCATGCGAAACGAAATGAGGTATTATACGTGGGACACTAGAAAGTTTTGCGAATACATATATTTTTTTATTATTTTTTTTATATTTTCAAAGTACTCTCCACCAGCCTCTATACAAAGTTTCATGCGTATAAACCAGTTTTCAAAACACTTTTTCCAGTCCGCCGCAGACACCTCGTTTACAGCCTGCTCGAACGCAGCCAGCGCATCTTCCGGCGACGAAAATTGTATTCCTTTGAGCTGATTTTTTATTTTTGGAAATACAAAGAAGTCACACCGTGCTAGATCAGGGCTGTAAGGAGGGTAACCCAGGAGTTTGACTGGCGTGCTGTCCAGGAAGTCCCTCGTTTTGAGTGCGGTGTGCGCAGGTGCATTGTCATGGTGGAGCAGTAGCTCTGAGCAAGTAAACTTCTGGCAAACATTTGGTAGTATACCATTCGGCATTGATGCTCCTTTGATCCCTTAAGGGAATTGATACCAAGTGGCCAGTCAAATTAAAAAAGCTAGCGATCAAAATCTTCCCCCCGCTTCTAGATCGCTTCACTTTGGCAGGCGTTGGTTCATTTTGAAACACCCAAACAGTTGACTGGCGCGTGGTTTCTGGGTCATATTGATAAATCCTGGACTCATCACCTGTAACGATGTCGTAAACACCATTCCACCCGGGCCTGCTTCTGAGCATCGGTGAGGTTGTGCGGCACCCAGCGTGATACTATCCTCCTCACGCGAAGATGGCTGTGTAGAATCTCGTGAACGCTTCCTGATCCAATCTTCAATATGTGTTGAATCTCCTGATATGTAATTCGCCTATTGTCTTGGATTAAATTTTTCACTGCCACCACGTTTTCTTCGGTAACAGCCGTCAAAGGGCGACCGCTTCTTTCTTCATCCCCTAAAGTTGGTCGACCGCGCTTGAATTCGTTATACCAACGATACACGGTTGCCTTGGAAGGGCATTCATCCATGAATGCCATTTGAAGTCTATCGTACGATTCATCCGGGTTCAGGCGACACTTGAAATCGTAAAAAATCATAGCTCTAAAATGTTTCCGGCGCAGATCCATATTTCAGCGAGACACAATACTTTGAATTAGCTCGCAAAAAATGTGGAGGGAAATTTTGAAATTAGAACACCTATTTTTGGTTGGTGTGTAGATAAGGGAGCACTACACTCTGACCCTATTTTTACTTATAAATAATCATATTTTCGAAAAACTTTATAACTGGCCAGTCTCCCTTATATAAAAACTTTTTTTCGCAATACTTTCTGAGGGGCCTGGTACCCTCTTAAGGAAGGCCCATCCCACCACTTCCCCAAATTCGGAAGTCTGAATACTAAGTCACACACAGCCTCTGTGACGGTGTTTATAGTGAATGGATGAGACATTTATCAGTAGAATAGGAAAGCTGGAATGTGCAAATGTCATAGCCACAAGTAATCACAACCATAACTAACAGTATGGTTTTACCTCTTCATTGTAATTACCGTCACTAGGAGTTTATCAGTAGTGTAAAACAAATTGCCCAGGTGGTAGAGCTGGTGCCGGGCTCGACTGTGGAGGTACCACGAAGTTACTCAGGGGGGAGTAAGAGGACAGTTCTCAAACAAGCACAACCAGGTGGCCCAACATTGCCTGGGGCCGACTAATGGCGGTATATCCATCCCAAATTGCCAGGCTTCGATGAAGGGTTATTTCATCGATGTTGCCAGGCCTAAAACAGAATGGTGATTGGCAGCGACGTTACTGGCGCGAGGGTTTCCGCACTGCGCTCACCAACCCGCATACCAAGCGTGTGTGAGTATGGGCATTTCTTGCAGAAGGACGGATTGTCAACAGGCTGATGGATGGATGGACGGTAAAACATAATATATATTCGGTTTTAGTGATCACTTACCAAGCCTCCAGTATGACTTTGGTTGCATAAATTAAGGTCACCTTATACATATTTTTTAATTTATATGTGTAGTAAGTATTTTATTGTTTTTAGTTTGTAGCAACTAGATGGCAACCGACACTAAGTTAGATAATAGGCCCGCAGGAATATATTTTCTTTTATGTTTTACAACAATTTTACATGTTATGAGACCTCAACCCGGAAAAATCTCCATACAAAAGGTAAAATCTGTTTGTGAAGTCAACAGCTTACTTTTTTTATATATTTTTAGTTTTATCTAGCGACATCTAACTACGTACAATGATATATCATCATATTAGCTGTCATGATATCGTGAATATTGCCACGTTTTTCTAAAAACTTTAATGATTCGTACAATGTGACCTATTCTCGTGCAGCAAACCTTAAATTATTTAGAGTTGAAAAACCTAAAATAATACAAGCTCATTTAACTTTTATTCATCTGCGTTAAAGCCTATAGTTTTAGGTTATGGCAGCTCTAAATCTACTATTTGCTACATGAGAATATGTGTCAAGTGTCAATCTGTAGCTACAATAGAATTAAAAAAAACTATACAAATCGCGGTCGTTCATATGAAGAAGATGAAGTTTAAACACTTTTTTATGAGTAAATACGTACAGTTTCATGGAAAACGGTTTTTATCTGCAACCATTTTACTATTTCTAATATCGGGTGAATACCTCGTCATCATGCACCTCTCGAAGAGAGATAGGTCGGAGTGCTGCGTCGGAGATAAGGAAACCTATCAGAAGACGTGTGCAAAGTTTCATTAAGTTCAGACCCACCAGGGCGACAGAAACACCATTTATGGCAGCTGAGCGGGAAGGGCCACCTTACAGTTTGAAAATTTGATCCCTGTAATAAAATTTTAAACGGATGAATAACTTACATTCCTGGCATGGACCCAATTAGTCAGTGGTAGCCGGATATTATGTCGTTTCAAAAACCCTAGGCTCAAACCATACAATCCAAAGGGGTCATCATCCCAAATATCCATTTTTTTTGTCACTTCTTGATTTGCCTCTTGCATGTTTACTTGTTGATTTTCACTGTCACTGTAATATATGGGAAAAATCTTTCACGAAATTGAAAACAGCGTCACACATTTATAGGAGTTTAAAAACATGCATAATGGACATGTTTATAGCAGTAAAGTATCAAAACGAATGATTTTTATGATTACCTTCACAAACAACCTACAGCGCCACGAGCTTGTCTGACCCTATAAGCCAAACTAAAATGACCTCTATCAAGAAGCGACAGTCCTCGTCACCGGGTCAGATAAGTTTGCTGCACTATACATGGGTATTTTATTTTGTGCGAGGGTTGTTGTTGGCTTTTCGCTATGCACTTGCTGCTATGTTCAAGGCCTACCAACATTGAATTGCAAAAAATATCACCCGTTCTGCTTCTATAAATTTCGTAGTATTTGCTATTTTATCACCTTTTCTGATCTTATTTCGTAGTAAAAGTTGTTCTAATCTATACCAATGACCAAATAAGCCCTTCAAACCTATCTATTCTAATAATAAAGTAGTAAAAAGGTCGTGTCTGTACAGTGGAGCCCACATACGGGAAGCCTATACAATGAGAGGTCAGCTTATACTCAATGTGTATAGCTTGATGCGGTCTCCACTGTACAGTGAATATTTTCGCGAAGTTTTAAATGGTTATTGGTACTGTACTGAGGCCGAGACAACAATTTTTAGAATTTTTGTCCGTCTGTCTGTATGTCCCGTTTTAACTCGAGAACCACTCAACGTATTTGACTGCGTTTTTTTTTATTATCATCGTAGTGACCCTGGTCAACATATAAGCTAAAACGGCTGTTCATAAAATAATGACCAAGCCGAAAACGGGACAAAGATTGAATAAACGCTTTTAAGCCGAGAACCACTCAACGGATTTGGATACGGTTTTTTTTATTCTCATTTTAGTGACCCTGGTCAACACATGGGCTATAGGAGTGTTCATAAAGTAAAGCCCAAGCCAAAAACGGGGCATAGGTTAAATAAACGTGGGCAAGGCAGCGGATAATAAAGTACTACAAAACTCGTGTCTGAACATAGAATGTTTTCGCGAAATTTTAAATGAAATGGATAATTTTATTAGTATTGCACTAAAGACGAAAAAACATTTTTTTTTCTATCTATATGTTTTAAGTCGAGAACCACTCAACGGATTTGGATGCGTTTTTAGGGCTCCGTACCTCAATAGAAAAAATGGAGCCCTTATAGGATCACTTTGTTGTCCGTCTGTCTTTCAAGACCCTTTATCTCGGGAACGCGTGGAGGTATATTTTTTCGACACTCTCAAGGGAATCAAAATTTATAGGGTATTTCCCGTTGACCTAGAACTATGAAATTTGGCAAGTAATACCGTCTTATACTACAAGTAGGTATAGGGAAAAATCTGAAAACTGCACATTTGTAATTAAATCAAAAAAATATACCTTAGTCTTTAACAGAGCTCTCGGTGGGCGGGTCCGACTCGCACTTGTCCGTTTTTTTTAGTGTCATCGTAGCATTGAAATCTACACTTGAAGGGTGCAGGGGAAGAGCAAGGAATGTCGCATTTTTTCAACTATCTGTTTTTAAGATCAAAACATTGTTTTTCTAAAACATTTGTCTCGTTTTCAATCACAAAAAACTGAAATACAAGTAGGGATGGCAACCAAAAGTACGTTTTTCGATTGGCTTGAATGTGAAACAACCGGAAAGACGATTTTCCATAGGTCTAAAAGTGAAATAATCGCAAATTTTATTCAATTTTTATTTGTGTTTTATAAGGTAATAAATTAGTGAAAATATAAGAAAATATATTTCTTATTAAGTACGAATTTATTTAAGTATGTAAACTTTCAATTTTATTTATAGTATCATTAAAAAGATGTAGGTATGCACTTTCAAAGGTTGAAATGCGTTTTTCTTGAAATGTACTAAGATACTGAGATGGACATTCCCTAATCTTCCCCTGCACCCTTCACTTATTCTAAGAATTATAGTGATCCAGGTCAACACATAGGCTATAACGGGTGTTTATAAAATAACGCCCAAGCCGAAAACGGGGCAAATATTGACAAACCGAGCGGATCCACGGGCAAATGTATGAAAATACATCCATCCATCAGCCTGCTTCATCCACTGCTGGACATACCCCTTTCCAGGATTTCGCCACTCTTGGCGGTCCTTCTGGAAGAAATGCCCATACTCACACACGCTGGGCAGGCGGGTTGGTGAGCGCGGTGCCGAATCCCTTGCACCAGTGACGCCGCTGCCCGTCACCAGTCTGTTTTATATAAGGCCGGGCAATTGGGGATGGATATACCGCCATCCATCGGTCCCAGGCAATGGTGGGCCGCCTGGTTTTGCCTGAGAGCTGTTCTCTTACTCTCCCCCGAATAACTTTGGGAGGATTTGCGAGTAAGTAGTGGTAACTCCTCAGTCGAGCCCGGCATCAGCTCTACCACCTATAACATTACGTACATCTCTGTTAAATGTTGTGTAACCGAACCATCAAACCATTGTATACTTACTTTGTTTCTCTTTCTGAATCACTAGATTTTGCACCTGTCGCTTTTTTATGTTCTTCTCTAAATAGCTCTGAAAATTTTGAAAATAGTCATAATTATAATTAAATCATACTTAGAGAACGCGCCACCACTGGAGTTCTGCGACGAAGTCTTTATAGACTTTGAAATATGGTCTGAAATGCCTTAAGGGTATATAATACCTCACTTCCCTTCGCATGATCCTGTTTTATGCCAACAAATACAGCAACAATCACTCTGAAATTAAGATCAAATCTGAAATGCTGTTGTGAAAACTTGATGCCATTAATTTTTTCGATAGAAAAGAATTACAAAGTTACCTCCAAACCGTACAATAAACCGATAGCATTCAATGAATACCTGAAATCAGACTGTTCCAAAAAAAATAAAAAAGCATCAGTGTAGCCGCGATTTAGAAATAACTGATGTTTTTGCGTGCGCGGCATCTGATTAGAGTAGGATAGACAGTTAATAAGCAGAAGCGTTAGAGCAGGACTGCGAATTGAGATATTATGGGCCCTTAATCCATCGGACTGAAGTGGTGGCGCGAACAATAATATATATTTTTTTAAATATTGAGAAAAGTTCATCTGTGATTGATGATCTTTTAAGATTCCATCAAAAAGTGGAAACTCTTCTACCAAAGCTTCAATGCCAGTCGTTCAGTTCATAGTACAACTCAAGAAAAGACAGGCCAATAAAACTAAAAACTGGAAAAGTATGGAAAATCTTAGACAAGACAATTTACTATTCATTCTGTTACAGCAAACCTGGCATAAATATGTACCTTTACACAAATAAATCACAAGCCCCTTATACCTTCTTTACCCCTGAACACATGAATGTCACTTCCTTCAGCAATCATTTTAGTATTAAAGAACTTCATTGCATTGTGAGATTTATGTGGTGTTTCAAACCGCAGTAACAGCACTCTGTTCTCATTATTTGATGATACATCTTCCAATATTTCATAGCTTTTTACGGTTTCACACTGCAAATAATACAAAAAAATATGCAATTAATATATACTAATAATAAAGCCTAGTGTGAAAGGTGAATGGCAGGTCTAGTACTGAACTTGACCCGGTAATATTTCCATGAATCCGTAAAGTTCAATTAATGAAATCAATTAAAATGTAAAGGATTCTGCCGAAATAAAAGCTATATCAAAACCATAAATATCTAAAAGAATGGAGAAACGAGATATTTGCGTTTTTGTGACATGCTCTATACATGAATTTGCATAAAGTTACTTAGCTTGTACAAAGTTACACAGCTCAACTGCATGTAAAGTACGTAAACATTATAAGCATGAATCGGAACGATAAAGTAAAAAAGACATAATAAAAACTTATTGGTAAATCATAGAGTCCTCGCCACCACTGGACAGAAGTCCGATAGATTAAGGCAATTGGGTTCATATTCTAAAGCCCAATATAGACTTCGTCGCAGGACTTCAGTGGTGGCGCGGACTCTAGCCATCGACAGTTCTCAAGATGGCAGTCATTCGTACGTTCAAAACCATTCATTTGGATTAATTTTTCAGAAAAACTTACTTTGCCCCCGGGTCTTTAAGAAACTCTTACAGCCGGTTTCTTGGGCGCTGTTCAAAGTTGTGATTTATTGACAAAGCATTCAATTCGACCAAGCAATCAAATCAAATCGGGTTTCCCGAGGGCAGATTAGCCAAAAATTTACTAATCAGTCGATCATTTTAACTTAACCATACGAACTGTCAAACACTTCTTTCTTGCATGGCTAGCATGCCAGTTTACACTATTTGCCAACTTTATTCCAGAGCCGTTAAATATCTAAAAAAAAAACAAGACATTTCAATGAATTGGCGGGTAATTTGACGATAAATTGAGAAGGCGGGTAATTTGGCGGGTATTTGTTGTCTTGAGGGTAAAAGCGGGTATTTTCTATTGTAGACAATTTTAATTCAAAAAAATGTTGGCTGTTTGGAAGTTAGGTCAATGCCGGTATTTCTAGAATATGAAACAATTTATAGTGTCTATAGTGAAGGATTCACTTCCTAAATGCATACGCTATTACCGCAGGCATTGAATGTATTGAGGGTCTGTAGCTATTGGTTAGTTTATTTTTCTCCATTACGCGTCGTACTGCTAAAATCCATTGCTCTGATTAGTAAAAAGTCAAACAAACGTCTGTCTTATAGGTTGTGCTAATTTCCTTGGAGAGTGAGTGTTTTTTTCGATTTTAAATCATAAAAATGATGAAAAGTGGCTAAAAACAACGAAAAAAAGTGATTGTGACATTTCAACCCAATGCTGAATGCTAAAAGCAAAACTATGGTAGGTAAATAAGTTAGCATAGGCAAAACTATTAAATATTTCATTAAGTTTCAAAATTATATGTGTCGATTAAGTACAAAAAATTGGTTTTATTTTATGGCCAAAAAAATACCCTCTTTGCGGGTATTTTGTGTTTGAAGACGGGTAAAAGCGGGTATTTTTGTGACTCGTTGCGGGTAATCTGACGATTCATGTCTGGCAGCCCTGGACAGGAATAATATCAGTTGAAGTTGAAAATTTGGTTTGCGCCAAAATGGAAAGTTTTTTCTGTTTAAAAGTTATTGAATTGGTCTAATTTAAAATTAATTGTAAAGCAACCCGAGGTAAGAACTTCACAGAACGTGAAAAATCGATGCTTCTGAGCATTGTAGAAAAGTAAGTACCGTACCGTAACTTTTTGTCATGAATTCCAAAATGTATAATAATTATCTGTTTTGTTTTTTGAGTAACATTTCCGACAATTTCCGTATAATAGAAATTCATCCACAATCGTTTTTCAGACAAAGGCACATATTAGAAAATAAGTCCAAATGCTCCAAACGTGGGAAATTCGACAGGCGGTCGTCTTGTGGATCCTTAAATTGTCCGCCACAGCTATCTTGAAGGCCACAGCTATCTTGAAGGCCCCAGTTGCGTAGAAGCAGAGCCGTCTTTACCTATAGTGCAGGGTGTGCAGCGCACACGGGCGCAGGGTCTTAGCGGGTGCCAAGCGCCACCGCTCGCGACACTTGCAAAGAGCATGTTCACTTGCGACGCCCCGGCGCTCTCAAAGACCCTGCGCCCGGGCCCGTGTTACGGCCGAAGCCGCTGTTATGGTCGAACCGTAGCCTGGAGTGCAATTCCGGAGAAAAAATTGAAGCGAGATCTCTAAAACTCGATCTAAAAATGTATGGAGTTCGACTGATAATATGGATTTTCACGATCGAGAAGGCTAATTCGACAGACTGAAAAAAGGCCTCCAGGGCCCCGTCTCTATTAGGGACTGCCCGCACTGCGAATTTTCACCGCGCGGATTTTTTCTCGCAATTCTGTAACACATTGAATCTTATACGAGTATTCGCACTAGCGATATAAAATAAAATATAATAATACACGGAAATAATTCGCGAGAGTAAATGTCGCGCGGTGAAAATTCGCAGTGCGGACAGGCCCTTACCCTAGCAATAATAGATGCAGTCGGCATTTTCGCGGATGGGCTATTTCAAAAATAATGCACCCCTATCATTGAAAGATGGAAAAATAAACAAGTGTTGATTAAGTTTAAATTTCCCTTACAAATACTTTCTAAATTTAATAATTTAAGGTTCATAAAAATATTTTGTATATAATGCTATTTGTTTTCATTATTTCTATTTTCATTAAAAAAAGGCAGTGCAACGTCGTCTATTTTGTTACGAAATGAAAATATTTATATAAATTAAACAAAGTACATTAAAAAATAAATAAAGACATTTAAAATCTCAATTAAAGAAAATGTATAAGCAAAAGAATAAAATTTATTTTAATCTCTATTTATTTAACGCTAGATTTAAGTTCTTGTCTGCTTTTGTTACATTTCGTAACAATCTAATGTTCTTTTTTATTTGTACTCAGACTAATACAAAGATCTATCACAAACTTTTACAGGTAAGTATGATTCTCACACTTTTTATACCAAAAATAATTTTAAGTTATAATAATCAAAAGGGAATCATAACGTCCGATTTTTCTGGGACAGCAACAAAACGGAAGAGAATCGTAACAAAACAAATTACAAAGGCCTATGCATAGAGGATCTGAGAAAAGGGGTCTTGACAGAAGACAGACTGACAACAAAGTGATTCTTTAATTGTTCAGTTAAATATAAATAAAAAGTACAAGAATTTGTGTATAATTTATTGAAGATATTCCACCAAGAACCATCAATCGAATCCATCCACTCTTCCAAGATAATATTATACACTAGCTTTTGCCCGCGACTACGCCCGCGTGTTCTTCGGTTTAACAACATGCTTTTTTCCGGGATAAAAAGTAGCCTATGTGTTAAGTTAGGGTATAAGCTATATCCGTTCTAAATTTCATCTAAATCCGTCCAGCCGTTTCAGCGTGAAAGAGTAACAAACATATACACACACACACACACACCCTTATTTGCTGAATCCTAGATGTGAGGCGTTTGATTTACACCCGGTGTAGTGCCCAAAAGCGAGACCTCAGTGATCTATGCATATTTTTTACTACTTATACATTTTTTAAGCTTGCCTAGTGCTTTCTCACTCTAACCATCTATTCCATGTATATCTATCACGTTTACGATGAAAGATATAAGTGAAAAGGTAAAAGTTCTAACACACCCAAACCCGAGGCGTGCACAATTGCGAGACTTCGCCTCATATTTATGTGTTTGAACATATGGTGTTTGTAAACCGCCTCGGATTTGAGTGTGTGAATACGACTCGGTTTTGGTATAGCCAAAATCACAAAATCGAGACCGCTTTATTTAAAGCTATTGTTGTGTGTAAGGAGGCTCGGTTTCGACAATGTCAAAATCATAAATATGAGGCCGTCTCTTAATTATGATACGGTTGTATGTTAAGGGCATACTATTTGCCAACACGCCAAAAGAAACAATTATTCACACCAGTTTGTTCACAGAACATATTTTTTTCTCTGTTAATTTGTTGCTATTCAAGATCTAACATTCATTTATTTTAATCACATAAATAGGTATTTTAAAAAGCACTTTAACAAGATAATCATTTCAATTAATAATGTCTAAATTAAAAATGAAATTATATTATGCAAAAGTCAGAAATTTATTTAGGAAAAGCTGTACCCGATATAGCATTCAACACTTAGCAACCGAGCAACTTAAATAGAAAAAAATATGATTATTACAAAAAAATATGGATATAATTATATTTTATAATTATAAGGCATTTTAAATAAAAAGTACTTTATTTCGTAAAGTGTTCGTTTATTAAACTATATAACATATATTTTTTTATTTATCTATTTGGTCTTTCATTTTTATAATCATTTTATTTTATATATATTTATATAAACACGTTATCTAATAGCCAGATATATTTCGAAAATTATTATTGTCGGCATCAGTGGAATTCACATAAAATATAATATTATAATAGTATGTACATGACATAAAATGTTCTAATGGTGTGGATGATTGACAGAGAGAAAAATCCAAAAAGAAAAAAATAAAATAAAATAAAAATAATAATAATAATTGTATGGGCTTTTTGTTGCAGAGATGCTAAAATAATCTATTTCTGTTTATTTAGACCTGGACCGTCATGGGAACCAAGCGACCAAATATATGACCCTTCCCATGTTTTGAGTTGAATGTCTGAGTGGTGGAGAGAATGATTTTATGACGCGTGCGGTGAAGCAGTTATTAAAATTCAGGTTGTAAAGTCGTGTGTGGGTAGGGATGGGTAGAGTTTTGTTTGGGTTGGAGTCTGATGTGTGTCTGTGTTGGTTAAGTCTGATGTGAAGATTATTTTTGGTTTCGCCAATGTAAAATGCAGGACAGTGCTTGCATTCCAGAAGGTAGATGCAGTTAGATGTTTTACAGGTGCTGTTGGGTTGGCCATGATAGGTATGTGATGTGTGGTGTGTCTTAATGGTAGTGTCCGTGTTGATGATGGCGCATGTTTTACAGCGTGGCCGTCGGCATGGTGTAGTGCCAGGTGATGTGATTGTGTTCTGAATGGCTGGTTGTTTCTTTGTCTTGGTGACAATGGATTTCATGTTGGGATTTTGTTTATAACTGATCTGGACGTTGTGAGGTAGAAGGTCTTTTGTATTATCGTTTTGTGTCAGGATGGGTTGAAAGTCTTTTATAAGTGTTTTAAGTTTGTAGCTTCCATGAAAGTATGTGGTGATGAGGCGTGGTTGTGTGTTAGTGTTTTGTGTATTTCTGTCGTTATGGTATTTGGGTTGATCGTAAATATTAAACTTTAAACTTTCGCGATTTTTACACATTATTAACTTTGTATTGCGGTTTTACTCGCGATAACTTAATAGATATGTGCTTGACGTTTCGACGCCTCTGTAGGCTGTCGTGGTCACAAGCTAACTGACGAGAGTAGCAGCAAAAATGTCCGGCGCGGCGGCGGTAGGTAGCACTTTATTTTTCTTTTTCCTATCCGAATTTTGTCTTTTGTTAATTAATTGTTTCTTTCGTCACACACGACACACAACACTAACAGCATCCATGCAATCCCTTGCGTCCAATCGTAAGTCAGATTAGTTCTCCTACTTACGATCTAGCAAAACACGTTGCGGGAGTACTGCAGTCACTGGTTGGAACGACATCATCTTTTGTGAAAGATTTTCGCCATTTTGCTACGATAATTACAGATATGAAGCTGGAACACAGTCAAGTCATGGTGAGTTTTGATGTTGAGTCTTTATTCACCAATGTTCCAATAAGAGAGTGTCTGGATGTTGTCAAAACTAAACTGATTGAGAATGATCTACCTGAGGAGTAAATTGTTCTCTTGAAACATTGTTTAGATGGTAATTATTTCCTTTACCAAAGTCAGTACTACCTCCAGATAGATGGCGTGGCTATGGGAAGTCCAGTCACACCCGTAATGGCTAATATCTGGATGGAACACTTTGAAGAAAAAGCTATACGATCCGGGCCATCTACAGTAGGACTTTGGAAACGATATGTTGATGATATCTTCTGTATTATTGAAGGAGGCAATGAGCAAGTAGAACAGTATAGTAAACATCTAAACTCCATTCATTCAAAGGTTAAGTTTACTTATGAATAGGGGAAGGATAGATCCTTGACTTTTCTTGATGTAAAGATAATGGTGAGAACTGACGGTTCATTTGCACACTCTGTATACAGGAAGCCTACACACACAGATAGATACTTGCACGCGTCTTCAAATCATCATCCTCGTCACCTACAATCTGTTGTGACCTCTCTCACAAACAGAGCATACGATCTCTGTGACCCTGAACATTTAGGAGAGGAACTTTCACATGTTCAGAAGGTACTTAAACGGAATGGATACAAGGTGGAAAGGCAGAGACGAAAACTAAGGAAGGAAAAGCATCCTGAGGTCAGCCGACAGAAAGCGTTTATGCAATATGTGAAAGGAATAACGGACAAAATCGGAACAGCACTAGGTAAATACTCCATCAAGACTGTATATACGCCGTTTTCTAAAGTAGCGCATTATATTCGCTCACCAAAGGATGCTCTACCATAGATGACCCCTGGTGTCTATAAAATATAGTGCAGATGCGGAAGTGTATATATTGGCGAAACAAAGCGAACCATAGCTGAGAGGGTCAGGGAACACATTACAGCTGTAAAAAACAGGCAAATTAATAAATCAGCGATTGCAGAACACCTGCTAACGGCTGGTTCAAACTACTGGATAGAACTTTATGAACCAAAAACCCTTTCTACTGACCGCCACTACTACCCGAGAATTGTGCGAGAAGCAATTTAAATTAAAAAACACCCAAAAAATTTCAATCGGGATGACGGGTTTAAGTTATCTTCGGCATGGAGTTCAGTCATACAGAAATTTAAACCTCGCGATTTATCTTCGAATATTTGCCTCGATGCTGTTAGTGTTGTGTGTCGTGTGTGACGAAAGAAACAATTAATTAACAAAAGACAAAATGCAGGTAGGAAAAATAAAAATGATGTGCTACCTACCGCCGGCTCGCCAGGGACATTTTTGATGCTACTCTCGTCAGTAAGCTTGTGACCACGACAGCCTACAGAGGCGTCGAAACGTCAAGCACATATATCATCTATTAAGGTATGTTGTTAGTTATCGCGAGTAAGACCCCAATACAAAGTTAATAATGATCGTAAATATGTTTGATGAGGAAGTTATTTGGATAGTTCCGATTTAGAAGGCCTGTGTGTATTTTATTTTGATATGTTTTGAGCGTGTTTTGAGTGTTGCAAATCCGACGGCCACGGAGGGATAGGGAGTATGGAATGGATGATTGTATGTAAAAATAAATTTATATATTTTAAACACTTGGCGATTTATCCATCGCAAGGAGATAACAAATTAAATTTTATATTAGTGGTATGGGAAATCACATTGGTAAATTTGCAGGTTGTGTTGAGAACTGGATAACTGACAACCGCCCGGTAAGCAAGAGGTCCCGGGTTCGAGTTCCAGTTCAGAGCTCCTCATATCTAGATTTACTTTTCTGATTTTCTATACCGCAATGATATAAAATTTAATTTATTCGTTTATTGGTAACAGTTTAGGGCAGAAAGGAATCAACTTTGTAGTACGATAAGATGATGTTGCGGAAACCGGAAACCTACACGTCCATACAAACATTTTTTCTGAAAAATAAATTTGAAAATCTTTCATACATTATGGTCGAGTAGCTATGAAACTTTTCTATAGAGCAAAATTTCTTTTACATTCAAGATTTAGTCCCATTGCAAAAGTTATTAGCATAGACGAGTAATATCGCCAGTTTTCGGCTTCCACAACTTCATATTTAATAAATGTAAAAAGTGAATCTAGTGCTATTTGCCCCAAGGTGTTGAAAAATATTCCGAAAAAGAACATAAAATGAGAAACATACGTAATTGAACTTTAGTATATATTGAGAGCAAAAACCGTAGTTAAATTTTGATTATAATTCAAACTGTAACACCGAATTATATAACACAATGTTACACAATATACAGAATACAGATCGTGCCTTCTAGTTTGCTCTAGAAACGAGGGATTCAACTAAAAGTTTGGTGCAATCTATACAATTTCTTAAGGCAATTATTCATCCATAAGAAATTTAAAAACTGAATCATTTTCTGAGATCAAAATAGGAACATTTTTTGAGATCAAAATAGTAAGTTAAAATAATATAATTAAATAATAAATCAAACGGTAACACCAAGTAATATAACACAATGTCATGCAATACATACCGCGCCAAACTTCTAGTCCACTCTGAATACGAGGCGATTCAACTAGAAGTTTGGCGCGATCTGTACAATTATTTAACGGCATTGTTCATTCATAAGTAATTCAAACACTTAAACATTTTTTGAGATCAAAATACTTAATTAAAATAAAATGATAATTTAAACAATAACATCAAATAACGTTGCAAAATGTCAAGAAATAATACACTTATTTAAAGACATTGTTCATCTATACGTAACACTTGAATACTTTCCAAGATCCAAATATCATATTAAAATAATATTATAAGTAATAATTAAACGGTAACACCAAGTAATGTAACAGAATGTCATGCAATATACAGATCACGCCAAACTTCTAGTCCACTTTGAATACGAGGCGATTCAACTAGAAGTTTGGCGCAATCTGTAGAATTATTTAACGGCAAGCATTTTAACCATTTTCAGAAATCAAAATACTTAATTAAAATAAAAGAATTCAAAGATTAACATCAAATAATATAATGGCATGTTCTTAAAAGCATTGGACGCAATTTAAATAATTATACTTTTTCCGAGATCAAAATTACTCAAAAAGTTAAAATAATATAATTAAATAAGAATTCAAATGGTAACTCCCCTTAACTAGGCCTCCCCGCACCTCACCCAATATTTTTCAAATGAGTGTAAATATTCGATACACAGACAAAGACGTGTTTCAAATTACGAGGCGCTTTTGATTTTAACACCGATTTCACATAACAGCCTCAGAATTAGGATCAGCATTTACACTCCTGTGACTCTTATGCCACCTAGCGGGCACACACTGGTACTACCTATTTCGGGACTTTTTTATAAACACATTTTTATAAACACACGACCTGTCAATGTTACCAAAAGCCAGGCGAAAATTTCAATGCCTCTGATTGGGTCGTCAAATGTATGTTTTTTACCAATTAAAGGCCGTAGATTTTGAAAATAAACTCAAATTATTCATGAAAAAATGTGAGACCGCCTCGCTTTGACAGGCGCCTCACTTTTGGGTTTGTAAACGGAAAAAACGTCTCACATCTAGGACTCCACACACACACACACACACACACACACACACACACACACACACACACACACACACACACACACACACACAAACTTTCGCATTTATAATATTAGTGTGATACATTTTCTAACGAAAATCATACTGCTTCAAAATAAAAACATAACTCAAAAGATTTTTTCTTGCTACTGGCTAAATGAGAATAATTGTAATAATAGTAATAATAAATAAATTAATCAACAGCCTTCTTATTACGACTGAAGCACTTAGTTTGAGCCATCTGTGCATTAGTCTTTACTTGTCTTTTTTGTTACGTTTTTGTCCGACCTAGCACCTTTACGTAGCAAAAGAGACGTAACAAAATCAGAGCCCTTTCATAGAAATTTCGAATTATTTTTAAATTAATCACAGATTGAGCTGTAAACAATACATGTTTCCCATTAAACAAAAATCATTTTTCATTTTCAAACATTACAAAAGATATAAATTATACAAAAATAAAAATTTCGCCGATGGGACAGTATGAAACCGTCATTTTCAGTATTTTCAATAATCAATTAATCCATTAAGTAAAGGCAAATATAAAACCATAGGAACTATGTCCAAAAGAAAAAAAAAGTCTTACATTGTCTATTACATTCTACAGCAAAGTCAGTTTACATATTCATTAACTATAAAGGGCTTAAGATTAGCCTTTAGAGGAATCAAACATTTCGTATTAAAATTTGCTAATTATGACTTAAAATTTTGATAAAGATAATTATTATTTGTTACACCATGCTTCATTATCGTCCAGATAATCATTGATTTTATAATAAGCTTTTATAAGTAGTCAAAACTTATTTTTAGGCAAACTAAGGACCTCCTTTGGAAGTTTATTGTAAAATCTTATACCATGTCCTACACAAGAGGTAAAAGTTGGCAAGTCTGAATTTTGGAAAAGCTAGTTTATGTTTGTTTCTGGTTTCAACAGAGTGGTGCAAGCCTCGGGAGATTATCAATATTTTTTTCTGACATATCTAATAACTTGATAAATAAATTCACATGGGACCGTAAATAAATTAATTTCTTTAAACTTTTCTCTAAATGAATCTCGGTACTTCATGTTATAAATAGACCGAATTGCTCTCTTTTGCAAGACAAAGACTGCTCCTATATCCGCGGCTCTACCCCACAGCATTATGTCATATGACATAATGACATATATATGACATAATGCTGTGAAAATAACTAAAATATACTAATCTAGCAGTATCCTCATCAGTAATCTGCCTTATGCGTCTAACGGCGTATGCGGCTGAACTAAGTCTACCACAGAGAGCTTCAATGTGGGGACCCCACTGAAGACGAGAGTCTATAGTAATACCTAAAAACGTATTTTCGTTAACTAACTCCAATGTTGAACCTGAATTGAGGCGGTCACAACAAATCGATTTTCGATTAGGTCTGAAAACAATAGGCCGCTCTGTTTGGGACTGAATCAATTTAAAGTTATTACTTTCATGCAATATATAATTTAAGTTAAGATCTCGGAAACAAATAGCAAATATACATTAAAATAATGTACAAATAAAACTATGCAGGGTTGGGCAGATTAGGTGTCCTGCTTTTATAACTTGATTTTTTATCTTTAAATATTAAAACTTTTTTCTTGCCATAAAGTATATTCATTGAGTATGTATCAAACGTTCATAAACGTAAAACGTTAACGTCATATCATTTGTTTTATGTATTTTACAACAGTGGAAGCGAAACGCACGGTCTAAAATAAAATAATAACTAAAATGCACAAACAAAATTTTAGACCGTGCGAGATTTCGAGGAAGCTGAAACACTTGACCAATAATATCAGAGGTGCGATTGTGTAAGCCCATCGTATTCAAATTGATTGTCATATGGCTATTCGGCTAAGCAAATTAGCCCGTTTGACAATTAAAATCGTACATTTTTGGCCGTAAAATGAATATAATTGTCTTGTTTTGTTGTTGACAAACAAAAACGTACGATTTCAATTGTCAAACGGGCTAATTTGATTAGCCGAATAGCCATATGACAATCGAATTTGATGACGATCGTCTTACACGATTGCACCTCTGGTTCATATCGCGGCCCTTAAAACGATTCAAAGAAACTGGATCATCGAGAATCAGGCCCAAACCTGGGCAGAAACCATCTGTTCGTGTCGAAAATATCATCAAATGTGTTCGTGAGCGAATTAGACGAAATCCGGCTCAGAGTGCTAGCATGCTCGCCAAAGATATGAAAATATGCACCAAAAAAAAACTAGGATGAAAAAATGCAGAGAGCTACTTGCTTGGCACGCGGACGATGAAAAGATGTTTCTATTACAAGATAGCCATAATCAGCAGAACGATCGCGTGTATGGTGTTTCGTTGAGGAAAAATTAGCCATATAACGATTTCAAAGTGCGTCGGCAGTCATGGTATGGAGTGCGATATCTCCAAGATGAAAGTTGCCGCTACTTTTCATCGACAGAGGTGTAAAAATCTATAAAAAATACTACATCGAGACCGCTTTGCAGAATAATTTGCTGGGGAATGCAAGAAGCTTGTATGGGGACGACTATTTATGTTTCCAGCAAGATAGTGTTCCCTCCCACAAAGTTCAACTCACTCAGGACTGGTATCGAGCTAATTTGCCCGATTATACCATGTAAATAAAATTATGGCCTTTATCTTCACCAGACTTGAATCTACTGGACATTTCCATACGGGGATACATGCTTAGCAATATCGGGAGTACGCAGGGCCTGAATTTGGATTAATTCAAGGAACGGTTAGTTAAGATATGGGATGACATATCAGAGGAGGTAGTGCGTGCCGCGTGCACTTCATTTTATGGAAGAATGCGTAAAGTTATTCATGCAAAGGGGGAGCGATTTGAGCTATAAATTGATTTAGGGGCCTTTGAATTGTACTTAACCAAAAAATATATAGAGTTTTTATGTAAATTTAAGACTTTTACTGCCCTTTCAAACTAGGACACTTAATCTGCCCAACCCTGTACTTTATCATGTACCTCTTTTTCCAAGTCCTCGATCAACTTCTTGATGTCAGCATCATTCCAAGAGCATGGCAAATGTGAGAGGCACAAGCAAATGTCACCCTTTTCACCATACCTAAGGGTTTGACGATATCTGCTTTTAAGAAATAATTTACGCCGTTTTGCAGTATCTAATGATTGCTGATTTGACAATGGCCTTTTAAATGCTTTAGAACTACTTCCTTCCATGACATTTGGTAGACTTGTATCACTTTGATTCTCTTGACTATCAATGGAAGAAATGTTAGTATTCATATGTTCATTAATTTGATCAACAATTTCAGATTTTATTTCTGTGTCTATTAAAAGACAGAGTTCGTTGATATCAGGAGTGATTTTGTAATCTAAGGAACAAGGTAGATCTTCTTTTTCGCTACATTCTGACACAGCTGCTTTTTGATTTGGTTGTTTGAATATTTCTGAACTTTCATTGACTTCTGAGACACTATCTTCTTTATCTGAAGAAATACTATCTTGGGAAATGCCATCCTTTGTTTCCAATTGAGATTCATATAGTTTTTTTTCTATAGAACTGCTGGGTCCATCATCTTTTGTCATTTCACCACTAGTAGGTATGCTTGCTTCACTTTCAGGTTTATTCTCATGACTGTCCATGGAAGAGATGTTAATATCTTTGTGTTCGGACATTTTATCCACAGTTTCAGATTTTATTTCTGTATCAGTCATGTGAGAAGGATCATTACTATAAGGTGTTGCAATGTTTTCATCTCCGTTAGACGATTTCTGCTTCAGATGATCAGGTTCTGTGGAAAATATATAAGTCTATAACTTTACTATTAAGTGGTCACGCAAAAAGGGTCCTGGAGGAAAAATAATTTATTTTGAATAAAAGAGTTTAAATTTAGGAATCCCTCAGTCTCAATCCAAAATTCTCTAATCCTCTGGAGGGAAAATAATTTATTTCAAATAAAACAAATAAATACACAAATTTGTAGTTGTGTATAAACAGACACGTTCACCTGGGAGTCCTGAGACAGAAAATTAATAAATGAAAAAACTACCCACATATTTAATTTCTAAAAAACCTCTTTTGAACAAAATAAGGCTGAAAGTCCAAAGAATCCATAGATATTATACACATGGACATCGGGTCCACGCTCAAAAGCGTCCGACCGCACCAAAAGGATTCCAAAACTAAAAAACAGTAATCGTGCGTCAGTCTTCAACAACGGCTCCTCGACCTCGACATCCAGTCAAGAAAATATGGCAGGGCCTTGGTTATTGAAAAATCTGTCATAATGAAACGTATTAAAAGTCATTTTACTATCTTTTTAAATATTGCCCTTTTATAAACATGTTACCTACTTTTTATTGCTAGTTTAACAATGAAATTTGTTTTCAAGAGATTTTATTATTTACCTATACTAAATATTTTAAGAGAGACTTAGCTTAAATATAATATTATTTTTATTTACGTCGATTTTACTAAATATAGATTATGGTTGCGTTAGATATCAGTAGCCTTAGCATGAAAACATTACGGTTACGTTTAGTTAGAACGTAACGCAGTTTTGTATGGAATTCTGATAAGTTCCGCTACTGACCGCTAGGGGGCGTTTATCAGATTTCATACAAAACCGCGTTACGTTCAAACTAAACGTAACCGTAATGTTTTCATGCTAAGGCTACAGAACAATTTGTCTTTGGATTTTCCAAAATGTTTTGTTATTATTTATGATGGTGGTAAGGGTAACCGAGGGGTAACCGGGGTAACATTATTTGCACAGAACATTTAATTCAGTGTTCGGTAATAACATACGGTAAATCTGTTAGCACTACTTATTCTCGTGCTGTCTCTTTCTTACGTATAGAAAATGTTAACTTTTGCTTTTGAAAGTGTGGAGTATCGCAACACAGTCATGATTAAAGTGTCACTTATTTCCATTTAACTCTGCCGGAAAAAAAAACAATCTCTTCCAGTTTCCAGTAGGTAAGTAAAACGACAAGAAATGGCTTGCATACTTTGTCACCTTACACGTGCATTATACTGACAAAATTATTATAATTTACATTGACACAAATCAATTTTAACCAAACAATTTCAGAGCTTGGGCAAAATATTGCTGCACTGACTACGCATGGTTCCCAGGGGCGGATTTAAAGAAATTGGGCAAAAGCCACAAACTTCTCTATCAGACACATCGATCTTGTCCGTTTCTCTTATAAAAAACGTAAAAAGCTGCAATATCAAAAACTAAAAACCAAGATGTGGATAGGCATGTACACCAGGGTAAGCAAAATATTATTCTATTTAGTCCGTCATTTAGATTATCAAAAAATATTGGACACATATTTTTTCTTTTGTCAATCAAACAAAAAATGACAGAGATAAAGCGCGTCAAAGTTTGGGAGTGGGGGAAAATGACGTCACTTCGAAGTAAAATTGTACCTAGATGTGACGTCACGCGGAACTTCAGCGGGCATATGACTTGAAATGAATTTTAAATTGAAAAAAGAAAAAATACGGGTCCAATATTTTCTGATAATCTAACCGACGGACTAAAACATTTTTTTTAGTCATCATGCCTATTATATAATTTATTAAATAAACGGGTCATGTTTAGAGTTAAAAGGCGAGTATTTGTGCCAGAAGTAGGGCGATAGGGATCACCACCTGTTACATTTTCTTACAATCGCCGCGCCGGTGAAATGAGGATGTACGAGTGTGAACTATGACTTGCATACACTCCACAGTCCACACTCGAAAAACACTTCTAACGTCCTTTGTTTTGAATGTTAATAGATTAAGGTCTAAATTACTTGTAAGTATTTTGTAATGTTTGGTTAAAAATATAATAATATATTTGTTTTCTCCAGGGTTGGTCGTGTCTCCTGTAGCAATTCCCCAATTGATGCCAAAGCACATGAAAATCATTAAATTTAGTTTGATTAAATAATTCCCTATAATTGTAGCTTAAATGTTTTCACTAAGCCAAACCATCAAAAACTAGAATCAAATAATTTCCTTAGCGGTCTTGATTAATATTTGTAAGTCCTGAAAATATTTCTGTTTTTGACCAGTTTGTGTGTGTGTCGACCTTACGGCTTGGACACAGCTACTGGCGGTGCGACTTGCGGCGCGATTTACGGCGCGGAAAGCGGCGAACGGTGAACACAAATGTAGACAATTGTATGAAGTATGCTACAGCTACCGGAGGCGCGAATTGCGGCGCGGCAGGCGGCCATGTTCACCATTCGCCGCTTCCCGCGCCGCAAATCGCGCCGCAAGTCGCGCCGCGGGGAGCTGTGGCTGAACTGTTAGAGTTTACTCTAAGGTGTCGACTCTTTAATATTGAAAAAAAAATGGTGATGAGATTAATTTGCATTTTTTTCGTAAAATTCTTATATATTTGTATAGAGAGCAAATGCTCTCTAGACAAATTTTTACATATTACTAGGTCTTGTTGATTTAATAATTATATCAATTTAATAATTTTAAAATTATTTTATGTTCTTAAATCTTTTTTTTATGTAAATGGAATATTTTTTTTATTACAAAATAAATCAATATATTTACTAAAGATTATCTTTTTATTGGCAAACAGCAATAACTTTCTTCTTAGAAACATAACGAAACGTTACTTTCATTTACATAAAGCCAGTCTTTAGAAGAGATGTGTATTTTGATCAATTAAATATGTTTTCAAAAATACACATTCTTAATTATGATTTGCTTCAAGTAAATGAAGGTTTTTTCAAGTACAAAAATTGCTTTTGGATAAAAATTTTCCCGCCACGCTCATTCGTAAGTCATGTGGTTTTGGAGATAATATCAAATGATTTATGATTGGCTACCACTGTGTACGTTGTCACTGCTGTGTCGTAATTTACTTGTACTGTTCTCCTCTCGGTAGAAGAGTACTATTCTTTGGTCTTCAATCGGTCGTTTACTTACTCAGTGGGTCGAGCGACTAACTATGTGTGTTATGTGTGTTATGCCTGGTTATGCCGTTCTGCTTAGTGAAATGGTGTAAAAACTACCCTCCTAAACTGCAAAAAAAAAGAGGATGGTGTATCGTATTTTCAGTACCGTAGACTATTATTTTGTTATTTAAAGGTATTATTTTACCTAGAATTGTACTTTTTCATTAAAATTGTATTAAATTGTAAGAACAAATCACATTTCCAATGAAAATTAACAAAATGTATATTATATCAGTCGGTTTCTGACAAATGAAGGGCAGTAGACAAATAGAGACCAGTTACGTGCGTGTTTGAATTACCATGTCAGTTATGATTGTGACAGCAATCGAAAATATTTCGAACAAACAATCTGTAGAGTCGCTATGATGTATTTTTGTAATGCAATTTATTCATAGATAACTCTAATACACACACAACATAGGCTTTTGGCTTGAAACGCGCCGTCAAAAATTATGTACAGACCATTCACTATAAGAAGTCCCCTGGCTTAGGAAACAGTAGCACTGCATATAATACTGCCAATGGCTCACGTAGCATTCACCCTACTACACATTCATAATATTTACTTAATTTATAAAAACAAGTTTTTATTAGACACCCACTTGGTAACAATGTAATAACTTGGTAATTATTACAATGTAAAAATACACCACTTCTTTTTGTTTCTATTTGGTAATATTGTTAATTAAAGTAAAAAGTTCCTGGAATAAAGGGCATGTGTGGCTAGACTGATAGATGTAAAGCGGAAAAGTTGTAACAGGATTGTAGCATAATATGGGAATCTGTAGTCTCTGCCTACCCCCTAGGAGACAGATGTGAGTATATTGTAAATGAAATTTGAAAAAATCTTTGATAGTAAAACATTAATCAAAACCGTCAGTTGAATCCTTTAAATTTGTATTTTCAAAGAGGTAACAAATTTATAAACAGAAATCAGAGCAAATTAAAATTTATAATAAATATAATTTAAAGTAAAAAGAAAATAATAATAAAATTTAAACTTATGAACGTTTTTCTCAGGGGTAAAGATCAGAAAGGGTGGTAAGAAGGTACTCTCTTCATCCTGTGTTCGCATAATCTTTACATGAAGCTGCATAAGCCAGGAACAGTGCGGTCTCTTCCAGTCGAAGCTATGTGAGTTAGTAAATTTATGTAGAACTAAGTGGTGCAGTAATGACATATGGTTCAAATTAAAATGTTTTGTTTGTTTATAATGTCTATACAAATATCTATGTTTGTATATGTTAACTAGGGATACTTTTTTCGTAAATTTTGTACTAGACCCTAAGTCCATGTGTATAACAATGTCTATGAAAGAATCAAAAGCACTCAAAATCCAAAAAACTATTTCCAATCACTTCAGCTCGGACCTTATTAAGGTCCATGCTGTATATCATCCCTGGAAATGAATTGTCATAAGAAGCAAAACACTACTTAATAGAATCGCCAAAAAACAAAATTTATGTCTTAAAACTGAACATATTTTTTTAGATAATGATTTTATTTGAAAAACGTCAAAGAAGATTGTCCATAATATTTCAAACTCTTTCTTGTGCAAACTATCTTCTTCATAGTAACCGAGATACATGTCTCTCAAAACCTCGCTGTTTTCGTGAAATTATCCCTTTTGATCCAAAATTTTTAATCAAGATTCAGAGACAGCATATTGACCAGGTAGTAAGCGTCTTATCTTAAGCTCCTTTTCCTTGGATCACTCAAATCTATACTGATAATAAAGTAGTGTCTGCAGATAGAATATTTTTCCAAAATTATAAATGAAATGGGTTCAATATATAGTATTATACAAAGGGCGAAAATCAAAAATTTTTGAATTTTTGTCTTTCTTTATGTTCTGTTTTAACTTGAGAACCACTGAACGGATTTGGATGCGGTTTTTTTATCATTATCGTAGGGACTCTGGTCAATATAATAGGCTATAAAGGATGTTCATTACATACACGCGGGCGGAGCTGCGGGCAAAGGCTAGTTTCTAATAGAAATTCAAGATTATAAACTGATTATTATAATTAAAATTAGAGTGAGTTGACATCATAAATATTTAAAAACGGATAGGCTCACTTTTTTAATATTTATTAAATGTAACATGAGTTACCTTACCTGACATTGTACGTACAATAGTATTGTGTTATGAACAGCGTTAGTTAACATCGTTGTAACAATAAATTGTACATAACATTTACATATTTCGTTACGTTACAAATCGTACTGAACAAAACAAAACAAAAACAAACCAACAACCAGTGTTGCTAACTGCTACCCATATCTAGTAGCTAGATTTATAGCGAAAAGTTGCTAGATCGCCCGATTTTCATACCCCAGAAAGTAGCTAGAAGTAGCCAAATGTTTCTTTGTCTTTTTTTTTATAAGAAAATCCATTTTCAACACAAATAATGGAAGCAATGACACAAATTAAGGCAAATCTCTATGAACACAGTTAGAAATAGAATAATATAGCTGAAACAAATGCTGTTTTAGTCAACCAACACCAAGCACACGCTAAAATATATGGCGCCTGTGTGAAGTTAGCTCCGGTCCGGCAAACAAGATAGATAAAGAGAAATATGTGACAAGAGATACGAAAGAGAGGTTTATTTAAAGAAAAATTTGAGTCTGCCCGCCGCGCCGCGCCGCCACCGACTATAGACATTTACAATCCAAGCTAATTAGACGAATGGCGAAGTCCTTAGTACCTTGTGACGGAGGCGATTATTGGTTGCCCGACTATTGCCCGTTATAGACAGAGCCACGTTTCGCTTCTAAAGTTCTTTTCACGAAAGTCGTTTCACAGAGGCATTTTCGAATTTACCTTTTAATAATAAGTAGGTACTTTGAAAGAGGACTTCTTTCCTGAAAGGAAATTCAGTGTGAACTCTCACACACGTTTTGTCTATTACTTAAAAAGTAGCTAAAAAATCTAGCTACAAGTTTTTGTAATTTGTAGCTGTCCGACACCGAAAAATAGCTAGATCTAGCTATAAAGTTGCTAAATTGGCAACAGTGCCAACAACGAACGAACTAAAGGTTCGTTTCGAAACGAGCGGAAATCACTCTGATAAATTAAAAAGGTAGATAAATTAACCAATCACTTAATTTATGAACGCAACCCGGATGGGATTTCACCATGGACATCTTAATCATAGACATCTTTTAATATTATTCTAATCATGGAACTGGCTTTTAGCTTGAAACGCCGTCAAAAATTTTGGGTATCCATTCGAATTTTATCAAAGACAATATAGATGTCAAAAATATAAAAAGAAGATTGAGAAGTTGGCGTTAGTTTGTTTATATGTTCCGTATAGCGATGTTCCGATACCAACAAGGTGTCGACGATACCTACTCATGTAAGTAGTACTCAAACAATTGTTCGATACTACTCATATGAGTACCTATAAAGTATCGATATTTACAAATATCGACACTTTTTAGATTTTTTCATGGGATAGTTAAAATATTTTTAGAATGTTTTTAGGAGTAGTTGTTTAAAATATGTAGAAGTATAAAATCATCTCTTATTAATTGCGAAATTATTTTAGACCCCGTTATCTTGTCGCAATGACGTCACAAAACGGTACATAGGGGACAAAATGGATACACCTTGGAGTTTGTGGTGTTTTCACAGACTTAATTAAGTCTGTGGGTGTTTTAGTTTTTTTTTATATAAATCGTGCTGTTATCTTTATTGATACATTTGTTGTATAAGATAGTTTGACCAGGGGGGAGGGTCTCTCCGAAATATTAATTGATAATGTCGTTATTGTTAGCGATGAGAATGGAAGAAATTACGGAAAATTGATCAGAAGACTTATGTGCAACAGTGGTGCCAATGCAGTGTCAGTAATAAACCACTGCATGTCATTTGCGAATTTCACAGATATCATTTGTGCCACTGAACTCTTAGTACAATGTTGCTGACTAGGCTTTCTACTCTTTACTAATGAAATAGTGTTCAAAGTAAGTGGTACAAAAATTCTAAAACTTTGTACTCAATTAGGAATCAATTTGCTCATTTGTTCGTTGCCCTATGACTATTCGAAGAGTTATTCGTATAACCAATTAATACATAGGTTGAATACGTTTTTATATAATTTAAATGCACCTAATAGAAGCATTGACTTTTTTGACATCAACGATTTATCTGTCTTGACTCATAGGAACAAAACAATTATGTGCAAACTGTTGGTGAACAGATTAAACAAAATTCACATCAATCAGAGTAACCTTATTACTTTGGCAAATAATAGCATAGCTGTTGGTCACCCCACGGAACACATCCTCCAGGCCGAAGCACCAAAATTGAACCTTGTTTGTAATGACAAAGCAGAAAGGTCTTTTTTAGGGTGGGATCCAAAAAACTTAGCCTGACTGCATTAACTTAATTCACCAAAATATTCAAGGACTATCTCAAAAAGAGTTAGAGCTGGGTCTACTTGTTGATAAATATAACGTTGACGTAATTTGTCTCACCGAAACATTTCTCGTGGATGATGAGCATAGCTTTGATTTTATTAATTTTGATTCGGTTAGTCAAATAAACAGGAACCGTAAGAAAGAGAAAGGTGGTGTTATCATCTTTGCTTGAAAAACGTTGCATTGTAAAAACAGAAAGGACATAGTTGGTCTATCCGTTCTAAGACATATAGAAATTACCTGCATTGAAGTATGTAAATTGGTGATCATTTGTATATATCGTCCCCCTAAGGGAGATATAAGAACATTTTTTATGGTTACTGAGGATATACTTCGCAAAGTCTGTCAATCTAATGAAGAAATAATCATTTGCGGGGATTTCAACATAGACATAATTGAAGAAAACAGCAAGAGCAGCTATTTTTTAGATTTACTAAATACTTTTGGTCTACAAAAAAACTTTTCAGATCCCACACGAGTAACTGATCACTCGGCGACATGTTTAGACAATATATACACAAATTCTAATGACAAAGTGGCAATGACAATTATGTTAAGTGAACTATCTTCTGACCACAAAAGACAGTTTATATCATTTAAAACGGAATGTGAGAAAATTAAAATTCTGATAAAAGTCAGACCAATTACTGAAGCTAAATTAACGAGTTTTAACAACAGAATTAGGAAACATTGTTTAGTAAATAATCCAATAGACATAAGTAACTCAGCTGACATTAATACGAATTTGGAGTATGACAAATTAATTTAATGGATCATGATATAATTTAATGACATTTTTAAAATTAAGACCATTAATAAACATAACAAATCAACCTTTTGTGACTGGGCTACAAAAGGTATTAGAATAAGTAGAGACAAACTTTATAATTTGTATTTTATGAAAACTTACAATATTAAGCCTGACTTCCTAAGCTACGTTAAAAGCTACAGTAAAATATTTAAAATCGTTTGTACCACGGCCAAAAAAATATTTATTGGTTCAAAAGCCAGACGCTTGTTGCAAGAAAACGTTAAATCGACTAATAAAACTTTTAAATTCAAAAATGTTTCTGTTAATCAAGTGATAAAAACTTTTAAACAACTTAATATGATATAGTTGATGCTTGTGATTGTTGGCACTTGTGGATAAGTACATGAGTTATAAATAAACATAATGAAGCTTAATATGAAGAAAACAGAAGATTTTTTGGGGCATGTCAGTAAAAGTTCTGAGCTCTATTATTGACATCATAGCTCCTAAGCTAGCTGACAGTTTCAATATGTCTGTAGAGTCTGGTGAGTTCCCAAATCTTATGAAAGTAAGCAAAATTGTTCCCATTCATAAAGGAGACAGCAAAACTGACCCTTCTAAATAAAGACCTGTCTTAGTACTACCAGCAACGAGCAAGATTTTCGAGAAAATTATGCTTGACCAATTAATCCATTTCTTTAGTGACAATGACATCCTGCATAATAAGCAGTTTGGCTTTACAAAAGGTTTTTCAACTTGTGACGCTGCAGTAACCCCAGAAAAAAGTGTACACACTGCTTACGAAGCTTGCAATGTTGCCATAGGAGCATTTTGCGATCTCTCAAAGGCGTTTGACTGTGACAATCACTCAATCCTACTAAATAAATTAGAATTTTATGGAATATTTAATCAGGATCTCGATTTAATTAACTCCTACTTATCAAATAGGATGCAAGACGTAGATGTTAATGGAGTTATGTCAGCTGGTTCAACGATAAAAATAGGTATTCCGCAAGTGTCTATTTTAGGGCCATTTTTGTTTTTACTTTACGTTAATTTTTGTTTGCTGATGATACGTCAATAATATTTAAAATTCATAAAAATAACATTGACTACGAGAGAATAAATATTTAAAAAATATTTAAAAAATCGTATTTAAAAAATAAGCCAAAACCCATTTGCACTCCCTTTAGCTTCAAAACAGTATCCAAGAGTGACGTTAGGAGAGCAATCCTTTCAATTTCTTCAAAAGCTATCGGTGATGACAAAATATGTCATCATATGTTGCATCTTATCCAAGAAGAATTGCTACATATTTTGGTTCATATTATTAACTACTCACTAGTCATAAGTGCATTTCCTGCAGCATGGAAAAAGGCACATGTTATTCCTCTTCCTAAATCCTCAAATCCTACCTCCTTCTCAGATTTTCGTCCCATATCCATCCTACCGATTCTCTCTAAAGTCCTTGAAACCCTTGTACACAACCAATTATCCTTGTACCTATCTGATAACAAACTTCTTAATAAATTTCAATCTGGCTTTCGCGCTGGTCACAGTACTGTCTCCGCTCTTTTAAAAGTAACTGATGACATACGGCTAGCAATGGACAATAAGGAACTTACTATATTGACACTTTTAGACTTTAGCAGTGCCTTTAATTGCGTAGACTTCGATGTCCTTCTTGGTATTCTCGACTCTCTTAACGTATCTCCTCTGGTTACTGAATGGTTTGATACTTATCTGAGGGATCGCTAACAGTGCATACGCTCGGACGAGGTTACCTCGGAGTGGTGCCAACTAACTGCAGGTGTACCTCAAGGCGGCGTCCTTTCTCCACTTCTCTTTTCCGTATTCATTAATTCAATTTCTGATGTTCTCTCTTCTAGCTACCATCTTTATGCGGACGATTTGCAAATCTACCGCCATTTTAACATAGCTGAAATTAACTCTGCCATTTCTTTTATGAACCATGATCTAAATAACATTCATGATTGGGCTAAATCTTACGGTCTTTTAGTCAATCCAAAAAAATCTCAAGCCATTATAATTGGAACTAGATACATGACCAATTCCCTTAGTTCATTTAGTGTACCTACCACAGATTTCTTTTAATAACATCCCGATTGCCTACATGAAAACGGTGAAAAATCTAGGGGTTATCTTTGACTGCAATTTATCTTGGTCATCGCACGTTACTGAGATTAGCCGACGTGTCTTTGCTACTTTCCATTCGCTCAAACGCCTCCAGAAATTCCTCCCCTTCGTAACTAAAGTCACTCTCGCACAGTCTCTTCTTCTACCCCTAATCGATTACGCTGACGTTTGTTTTATTGACGCGAATGAAGAGCTTTTGGGAAAGGTTGCAGAATCTAGGCATCAGATTCGTGTATGGTTTGCGCAAATACGACCACGTTTCATACTACCGCGCGGAACTTAAGTGGCTCCCTATTCGGAAGCGGAGAAATCTCCATACGTTGTGTTGCCTTTTCAATGTCCTCAAAAGTTCAACAGCTCCGGATTATCTTCGTGAGCGCTTCAACTTCCTGTTTAGCAGAGATATCAATAAACTACTTAGGTCGCACACAGTCACACTCCTTAAAACGCCTTCTCACAATACCGGAGCTTTCGGAAATTCGTTCACTGTTAGAGCCATCAGGCTGTGGAATTCTCTTCCGCACACAATCCGAGATTGTCGCACTATCTCCTCTTTTAAAAAGAAACTAAAGGAATACTATTCAGCAAATCCTTAAGCTATCCTAAATATATCCTAAATTTATTGCTGTATTATCAATTATTATGTATCGTTATGTTCATTATACTTATATATCCATTTTATATGTATATAGTCATGTTTATATATAGTCAGTTTATATTAAAGTTAGCAGTTATATTAGTATGTATGTTACATATATTTTAGTGGCATACATATATATATATATATATATATATATACACACCTATGTAAGTATTTTAGTATGTAGTAGTCATGTAGTACGTACACATATGGTTACCTATTTATTTTTTAAAGCACTCCTATACCCATTCGGTTTGCTATAAAAAATCTCTTTGAGAGATAAGCTCGCCGCTGTACTCAAATTAATGTATCAAATATTTTTGTAATCTCCTTTTTTGTGTACAATAAAGAATAAGAATAAGAATAAATGATGCACTAGATAATTTATTTCAATGGTTTTCCATAAATAACTTATTATTAAATGCATCAAAAACTAATACAGTTAGATTTACTTTAAGTAGGGACATACAAGATAGTACTCTAGCGATTAATAATGAAGTGTTACCTTTTAAAATCAATGTCAAATTTTTGGGTCTAGTTGTTGACCAGAAATTACGATGGCATAGCCATATCGAAAAACTTGCAAAATGGCTTAGTTCTGCTGTTTTTGCTGTTCGTAATATAAGACGACTGACTGACATAAAAATCGCTAAAATCGTCTACTTTAGCTACTTTCATAGTGTCATGTGTTACGGGGTTTTTCTTTGGGGTAATGCCGCGGATGTTGACCGTATATTTATTCTGCACAAAAGGGCAATTAGGGCGATTTTGCAATTACCATCTAGGCACAGTCTACGTGAAACATTTAAGGATATTAAAGTTATGACATTAACTTCAATATTTATTTATGTTTGTTTAATTTATGCCCGTAAGAATGTAGTAAATGAAAAAAAAACGTTGTGATATACACAATCATGAAAAGCGAAACAAAAATAAAATTATCGTACCATTTACTCGCTTAGCAAAGGTCTCTAACAGCTTTGCTGTTGTTTGTTACAAATTGTATACTAAGGTTCCCCAAACGTGGTTGAGTCTTAATGAAAAGACATCCAAAAGACAGATAAAGTCAATGTTATTAAGGAAGGCTTATTATTGTATTGATGACTTTTTAACAGATAAACATGCGCTTATTGATATTTGAATGACTTACCAATATATTTTATTTTAATTTAATTAACTTATTTTTAGAGGACGTGGTTTTATGTACCTACTGAATAACATTTCTTTTCAATAGTTTGAATTTATTTTAAATCTCAATATATATTATGTATGCGTATGTAAGGCATACCTTTTATATAATAATAATTATTGTTATTAATTTATATTGTATTGTGTTACTTTAGTAAAATTTGTAGAATTTTGACGTGTATAAGAGCGATTTATCGCCCATGTACTGAATAAATATCTGAATCTGAATCTTTATATTTAACTGGCCACTGAGGCTTTATCATCACAAACATGAAGATTTTTATAATTGTTTTTTTTTTACTTTTTTATATCTATATCTTGAAATATTGTTTATAGACGATGCGATAAGAATTTATTTGCAACTGCGAATCAAACAAATATACAGTAGCAATCCAAAGGTACCTTAAAGTGAACTTTTTGTTTACGAATCACACCAAAAAGACACCATACAAAAACAATAACATTCATAAACGCATAATGAATAAGCAAGCGGAAAATTAAATCAATACGGATCTATTAAAATTTAGAATTTCGTCTAATATCCATAAAATAAATTTGAACACCGAGTTTCGAGATTTTATTATAAAAAATTGCGTGAATAGTAAGTACGCAAAAACAGGAAATGTACTACTATCTTCGGAATCTACATTACAATTGCAGTATTTCCATCCATCCATCCATCAGCCTTAATCGTCCACTGCTGGACATAGGCCTTTCCAGGAATTTGCCTCGCTTGATGGTCCTCCTGGAAGAAATGCCCATACTCACACACGCTGGGCAGGCGGGTTGGTGAGCGCGGTGCCGAAACCCTTGTACCAGTGACGCCAAATAATGTCAGTTAGCCAGAAGTTGGAACTCATCACATCAAGCAACCTCTCACTAATTCTGTATTAGTTTCTGAGAGACCTAGTATCTCCACCTGTGCGTCGGACACAATTCTCGCTTTGGCACTGAAATAAGAGTTGTGTTTTGTTAGGAAGATAGGTACAGTATACCATTATTTGTAGGCATTGATATTAATCAATGTTTCTAGGAAATGATTTAGGTACATAGTAAGTACATCTTGGTATAGTAGGGTAAAGCTCGAGGTTGTTTTTACTTACTTTTTGTATTTTGGCAGCTAGATCTTGTCTAAAATATCTACAAAAAGACTTATTTGTATGACAAAATAACCGAGAAAATGAACACAAACACATTAGAAAGAAAACATTTTGTTGACACTCGACACCTATTATTACAATGACACACAAATCTTAAGCAAAGACAAAATATAGTATATGCATAGCGCCGTCTCTTTTCGACGTCAACAATTATTCTGTGAAGAGCTCACTAACGCTACCTATTGTTAAATAGCAGTAAACTTTAATCCGCCATCTAGGGTCGAGAAGCTGAAACTCAATTTCAATCATTCTTTTGCTTTTAGTTTCATACTTTGCTTGGAGATAATTGCCGTTTGAATTCTATGTTTTAATCGATGATTATTCGTTTTTGTTATAAAATTGATAAGTTAGCTCAAAAAGATGTATTATTTTGTTTTCGACATAATTTATAAAAATATAAAACATTGCATTTCACTTTACGTAGTGCAGAATAAAACGCAACTTCATGATAACGTTTTTAAGCCATCGGTCACTTTTCGGCCATCATGGGATGGTTAGTTTTACACGATTCGAATTGGCTATATACGATCCATGACTATGGTATAGATTTACCATCCATGACCAACCTTACACAATCGAACCTCTGAGTACTGAAAGAGCATAAGGAATCCGTCGCTTCTAGTTCTCCTACCAAGACAGTCCCAAATATGAAATTCAAGGATAAAATTGATGAGTTCACAATGTCAGCAATACCAACGTTACCACTGTGTAAATGTTTGTTTACAATATAAGAGTGTTTTTCAAAAAGTGTCAAAATGTTTAACTTAATATGCAAGTTAAAAAAAATATTGTTGCACCTAAAGACTTGATACTTTTTCGTCAGCGTACTTGATTTTTTTTTTGTATTATAGTAACAACTCCAAGGTATTTCCTTTGCCGTTTACAGTCACATTAAAATTATATTAAATTTAAATAATTTCCACCTTTACTTCGAACCAAGTGAACCGTTTTTTTTTTAATAAAAAAAACGATAGTTATTGTTAGGAAAGAGATTTATGGAAATATGAAACATTAAAAATAAACTTGAAAAAATTCAAACCCCTTAAAATTGCATGTAGATGACATTAGCACTAAAATATATGAATATATAATTAATGGAAAAACTCGTCCCACCAGACTGGTTTTTTAATATACATAGTACAGTAAATGAAATATCTGTGAATACATATTAACGAATTAAATTTACCTACTTTTATATTTCTGGAATTATTTTACTTTGTAATTCTGTTATCTCAAAAGTTATGTAAAATATACATCTAATATAACTGACCCGGTTACAGATCGATAATGAATTATCGACGTGACCCATCTCTATTTTAAATTTTCCACGACTGGCAACACTCCATCTATCAATTTATTTATACAGCGTTCCGAACTCAGACTAAGGAATCCAATGATTCCGAATGAGGGTTTTGGTGAAAATAACTTTGTAGGGCATGCATTGTTCTGAGTGAGATGTACTACCATACCACAGCCACAGATCTTATAATATACACTACGACCTGTGACTACGACTCACTACGAGCGATCATGACATGAGCGATGTTATTAAAAAAAAAACAGCCAAGGTGCAAGACTCCCACGAGACGCTCTAAAAGTACTCACGCCCATGAAGTCATTCCGAATGGGAAAAGGCGTCCATCAGTGCTTAAACTTATGATCTATTGAGAACTCTTTTAAACAAGACGTGGATGATGACACTTGTCAGTGACAGAAAAAATTACCACAACCACAATTTTAAGAAATTTGATACGTTACGTGAATACCAACAAAGGGTATACTTTACCTACGTGTTGTGTTGTGCCCTGTGCAAGAGTTTTTTGCGCCTCATTGAGAGCAATCTTTACGTGTTGGTTTGTTCTTTCGTCAAAAATCCTTTTTTCTGGGCTTGTAACTATTTAGTACTATAAACTTAGGTCCACGAAGCGAACTCAAATCTCTGATGCATCGTTTAATATTAAACTCATAAACTACGAATTAACCTATTTTTGAAATTACCGCCGGCCGGCTGTCACTTTTGGTAGATCACTCACATCACAGTGCTTACGCTCAGAAGCATGGGCGATAATAGCACAACATGGCGGCCTTAATGATGTCACTCATGACGTCATGCGTCATAACAACCATTTTAGGCAGCGTTGCCGGATCGTCCTAAAAGGGATGATTTTCGTCCTTTTTGGCGATGAACCGTCCTTTTTTTGTGCCTTAACATCCATTGTCCCTTTTCGGACAACCCAAGATTTTCATGTATTAAACATGAAAATATACTAATGTCGTTGATTTGTTGTGTATAAATCGCATTTTAGTCTTGAAATCAAAGCTGAACTATAAAAAAAAGAAATAATTAGGTTTATAAAATTAGCTTATCTTTTAATTTTAACTTAAATCTTATGCAACATTGAAAAAGCGTCCCTTTTCTCCCAAAATCGTCCCTTTTCAGATGGCCCGTCGTCCTTGAAGTGCATACTGGCAACACTGATTTTAGGGCTAAAGGTCGACCGGAATCTCATGAATATTAGGGAAATTTAAATCTTTGCATGGTATCACTGGTATACTAGGATTTAACGTATTTAATACTTTAGTATTATTTAATATTTTATACTGATGTTAACTTTTTATTTCTGGCAATAGGCATATAATATTTCAGGTATAATATTTATTTATTATTTTTATTATTTCCTTGATGTGAAATTTCGAGTTGAAGTATTTATTTTCCACCAAGAAAAATCGAAGTGAAGATGTGGCATACGCCTTAATAAGCAACGAAAAAAAAAAAAGTAAATCAAACAAATAAAAATAAAATTAACTACTGTATTTCATCGTCAGATGACATTGATTCTAACCACTCAACTTCCAAATACTCAATAGAATCTCGACAAAAAGCATCTGTAGAACAATCGCTGGATGAACCAGATGAGTCTTCTACATTAACAATGAATCTGTCCTGCATCATCTCCACGATTCCATCTTGCTCATAATATTTGCTTTCAATATCGTGCACATGTCTGCAGCATTTAAGCCAGTCATCAACTGAAATTTGGGTAAATGCTTCTTCCGTTAATTCCTTTATTGCACTTGCAGGTTTATTTACGTTTTTATCTGCAACTTTTTGTTTCATGATGCCCCATATCATTTCAATTGGATTTAATTGACAGTGGTATGGTGGCAATCGAAGAACTTCATGTCCGTGAGCTTTGAGTAATTCATCGATTTCATATTGGGAGCTACCTTTATTCTGTTGCACTATTTCCAGTAATTTACATTTTCTCCAATTATCTTCATAATAGACGTTATTATTACGAAGCCAAGTTTTTATATCTGCAATGCAGTTGGATTGAGTAGGCGGTCTGTTTAATTGTACGGAGTGGTAGCTAGCATTATCCATAACGATAATGCATGGTTCATGTAAATTTGGGATTAACTTTTCAGTTATCCACTTTTTAAAATTGCTACTGTTCATATCATGATGGTAATCTGCTGATAAGCTTTTGGACCGATAGATCAGGCAACAGTTGGGGACAAATCCACGCTCTCCACCTGCATGCACAATTATCCATCGAGCCCCAGGTGAGGTGGGCTTGGACGGGCCTGGTAAATCTTTAGACCGCCAACATTTGGCTACACCACACGACGGATGAATATAGGTTTCATCTAGGTAGACTACATATTTTTTCTTATCAGAGTCTGCATTTTGTTTAATTTTAGTTAAGTAGTTGTACCTCGCCATGACAATATCATGTCTTTCCATCAAAAGTTTTCTCTGCGATTGACATTTCACATACTAAAAGCCAATTTTTTTCAGTATGCATCTCAATGATTCTTTTTGACCAGTAAAACCTATATCTTCACGAAGAACATGTAACAATTTTTGTAACGTAGGCACTTCCTTCCGTACAACATAGAATTCATTTATTTTTCTCCTTATGACGTCAAGATCGAAGTCATCAATATCAATTCTCTTCTTTCCCCCCTTTCTACCTTTTCCCGGAGTAACAAATACGCCGTTATTGGAAGAAGCCTCCATAATAATGCGTTTGATTGTAGCAAATGACACACCTAAAATAATAAAATATAATTAGGATAGTCTACTTATATATTAGACATAAAGCAAATTTAGTTCGTTCGACTTAGTTCCTAGGTTGGATCAAAATCATTTGGTTCCACTTACCGGTAAGTTTCTCAACTCGCTTTATTATCGAAGTTTGCGTGTCTGATTCGCTTTTTTCTTCAAAATACTGTCGATATGCATTGTAAACAATTGCCCTGGCCTGACTACGCAAGGGTTTCTTAGACATTTTTGTTTTTTTTTTATAAAAATCTAAATAATAACCAAAAAGCACAAATGAATCACAATGATTCTGACGTTTGTCAAAACATAGTTGCCAGCTAAAAATCGAATAAATTATTATTTTGACATATTCATGAGATTCCGGTCGACCTTTATCATCGTTATCGGGCTAACGTTGGCTCGGAATGACGAGAGGCGCGCGCGATGATGTTATCGATTATGTTTTGACTCGGAACGCGCTGTTAGTCTCTATTTCCGAGCTTTTAGAAAACGGCTTTGATTGATTGAATTTGAGAAGTTTGTTTTTATTGACATGACATCAAAATGCCGGTGGAAACAGCGGTACATATCCATAGATATAATTTTAAAATCTGTCCACATACTATCACTCGTGAAAAAATCTTTTATACATGTTTGTTTTCATTTCAGTATTCTATAATTCTCAAAAAAGAAAATGCTCATGAAGATCCCATTTTCTGTGGCGCATGGACAATAACTTCTGCTTCCGAAATGTAAGGTTTAGTTAAATTTCCATTAAATTATTAATATCTGGTTAAGGTTTAGGGTGTTAAATATGAAGGGAACTAAGTACAAAGCAGGTGGGATCCTTTTTTGGCACTCAAATCAAAAGATGTAAACTTTACAACTCTGGCTTGTTTCTATTTTCCTTCAGTATGCAAATCCCCCACTCCCTATTTTTTACCAACAATATCCATATTACATCTGGTGATTCTCTAATTGATATGTAAGTGGGAAGATGGTTAACACCTAATCTCCGTGAACTTTAAGTTCACTTGCTCGTGGTGCACCCTGCCGATTAGCAGATGGGGCTGTGTCAATTAGCTGTAAGAAGATAATGCATAGATGAGGCAGTCAATCAGCTATTAGAAGATAATGCACTGATTTAATCTAATCCAATTAGAGAGCCGACTGATTCATTAAACAACAGCAGTGTTAAAAAGCCCTAAAACTGCAATCACCAACCAGCCTGCCCAGAATGATGATTAGGGCATACCCTCGCCAAAATTATAGGTTATGATCGTTGACAGCTTGTTTCTCTGCTTTTATGTCTGTCATATAGAGGGCTATATCTGAATGTATAAAAGATGTGGGATGATGTAGAAGAGCAATTTTGTAGGAAATTTTAGAGGCTTAATTTTATTCTTCACCACTTTTAGCCACATTACACTGCCTTTGAAATAGAAGTGAAAAACCTTAAGCTGGGGCCTTATTGATGCCTTCCCAACAGCACCACCCATTGGTCTTAGGACTTTCTGTATGTTTGCCTCCTCCTTACTACTCTATAAAGTGTGAGTCTCGTTAAAGTGCACATAAGAATTTGTTTAAAACTAGACCCAATTTTATCAACAGAAAAATTGTGAATATAATTTACCTTTATTTTCTATATTAATTTTATATGAAAACACCCATAATACTTCTATTTAACCGCTCATAGAAAATGTCCGGGATAAAAAGCTGATACAAGCATGATACAGTTTGACGTAAAGTAATAACTAGTAGTTCACCCCGAACTGTGAAGTTGCACTGGCCCAATTCGCGCTTGACTGATTTGGCTCATGTTCGAACTTAAAAATTCTTTTTGCCTTATTTACTCGCCTGCCAAATTTCATGACATTCCGATCAACATTACTCGAGTTATCGTCGAACAAACATTCATACATACAAGACTCAGAGAGCTTGTTTTCTTTGCTCGTCGTTCAAAAATTGGGGGTTAACAGGGTGTCATTTTAAGAATTTTAACTTCAGTAGAATCCGGATATAACGACGGTCAAAGGACCGGCGATATTACGTCGTACTAACAAGACGACGCACTAAACGACCTTTTTTATGTAAGAATTCAGATTAATTTCTATTTATATAAAAAAAATATGTATCAGAATTAACAAAAAGTAACCTTAATGATACAACATTGCATGTTTTACCTTTTTCCTCAATGGACTGTGGATGAAATTACGTAAAATATGTATGTACATTAGGTTGTCCCAGGCAAGAAGGGCGAATTTTTTTTTCGTATTTTGAAGCGAAACATACAACAATACAAGCATACCCTCTGTTTTTTTTCTATTTGACCCTAATAACTGGAATATCAAACATTATTGTGATCGGATAGCGATAACCCGTGCTGACTTGATGTCAAACTTTGAAGATTAAGATTATGGGGAAGCCATATTGAGATTTTAGAACTTAATTTTTATGCGGTAAATAAAACACTAATGGTAACTATTATGTTATATTTATTAGGTATTCATTAAAAAGGCTTTATTTAGCAAATTTTCTTTTCAAAGTTTGCTTTTTGTAGTCAGGGTACACTTACCTGTGCTCTTGTACGCAGCATAATAAAAATTGCTTTTGTTCCTCTTGAACAGTGATTAAGCCATGAAAATCTTGCATTAAGGCGCTTAGGCATGCCACCGTTTTAGTACAAAATTTGATAACTCGTTTCTCAGTTGTTTTTCGTTATAGACTAAAGTTATAGACCTCTATAGTTTAATACAGGCATTTACAAAGTCGCTATTTGGCTGAAATTTTAAATTTTGGTAGATGCAAGAAAACAATTTTGGCAAAATAGTGCCTTTTAAAATACCAGCACCAGATGATAGAGGTCATATAGTTTGGTCTATAACGAAAAACAACTGAGAAACGGGTTATTAAATTTTGTACTAAAACGGTGGCGTGCCTAGGCGCCTTAACTTCACTGCTCTTTCAGCGGCATCGTTTACTGCTCTGAGTGTGAGCAGCTTCTTTTTAGCGTGCTGAAATGCGGCACTATTGGGCCATGATGAAGGTGACTCTTGGAGAAAACTATCATCCAGTTTGAAGCGATAAAACAGAGACTTGCTTTTGATTGACACAAAGTTATCTAGGCTTTTCTCGTAAAGGGGGCCACAAAGTTCTTCTTTTGATGGGATGTAGCGCTTATTATGAGCTGATTGATTTTCATTGTTAGCAACCATTTTTGATTTGGTCTCTTGATCTACATCATCATCAAATAGAGACAAGATAGACACTTCATCTATCAAGTACCATAAATGTTGTCAGAATTTCTGTAAAGCCACTTTTGAGATACTTTTGTCTATTGTTTCGTAGTTCTTCATGGCTTTCAGAAAGCACAGGTCTTGGTAAGGTGCTTTTACTGCTAAAACGCATTGCAGCCAGGGCTTGACATAGGATGTCACAATGAACAGGCAAACGTCTGACAGAGCTACCTTTTCTTTCTTTGAAATTCTGAACTGGGAACTAAGAAGTGATATTTTTAGTGAATAAATTGCTCTGGCCATCCATTGAGCTTGGTGCATAGTGCCTGGAGGCCGAATCTTAAATTTCTTCTCTATATCTCCGCCAAGAAATATTATTGAAAGTACTATTAATTCTCGATAGTCGTCTCTAGCAATGTCTTTAGTTAATTCAGAACTGTAAAATTCTAGGAGTTTGTAAATTTTTGAAACACTCAGGCATGAAAGCCTTTCTGGATAGCTCTGTATTCTCTCCGGCTCGATGTTGTTCCAGTTTTCCCGGAACTTTTTGAACAATGGAATGTCAGGGCTGGTATTGACTTGGCTGATTTTTGCTTCAAATACGCCTTTTAACACCAACTCGTAAACATCATCATGTTTACGAGTTGGTGTTAAAAGGCGTGCAAAAATAAAAAAAGGCATGCGACATGCAAAAATAAGCATTTCTCTGTTCAGTTTCTGTTCAAGAAGCACACAGGCGCCATTAATACGACCTGTATTTGAAGCAGTAGTGTCACAACAGAGAATCTGCGCTTTATCTTCAAGATTCCAGTCAACAATAGCGTTCCAAACTGCCTCGGTTTGTTCGCGTCCTGAAGAGTTGTCCAATTTTGGCACAGCAAGAAGTTGTTCTTTATTATCGTAAGAAATTAGTATCGGTAGTCGTTCTTCTTTAGATTTGCGTGCATCTAAAGCAGGCAACAGTTTTCCATCCCAGTGGACAGTAACAGTATCCGGAACCTCGTTTTGGAAGTCAACTTTTATTGCTTGGGCGCGCTCAGTTCGCTATTCCGTGCGAATTCTTTGAATGGAGGACTTGCTGATGGGAAATTCATCAGTGTTATGTCCCAGTGCCTCAATAGTTGCTTCAATAATAAACACAGAATTTCTCATACTTATTTGACATCGATCTAGCGCTGCTACTAATATTGGAGTAATAAAACTTTTTCTCATAGAAGTTTTATTAGAATCAGGCCGTGTGCTCTCAGTTAGGTGTGCAAATTTTCTTGTAACCCCATTTGTTCAGAATCAGATGACAAATCTTCTTGTACGGGTTCATAAGATGATGTCGAAGGCGTCAGAGATGAAAAATATTTAGCACGCCGCTTTTGCTCCACAATGCTTCTAAGTCGCGCCTTTTCCTCTTTTTCGGTCAGTTTTTTGTCTACACCAGCTAAGTGACCGGGGCGACCTGGCTCTCTCTGTCGCTGTAGAAATATCCTGTCTTCGTTTATCTTTATTAACTGAAGCGCATCGGCATGTGCAATATCAAACAAATTTTCTAAGTTTGCAACAAACTCTTGACGACGCTGCTCAAACACATCATGTGTTTTTTTGCATTTTTTTGCAAATCTCTTTAAACTTGGTATAAAGTAACTAGTTTCTTGACACAGTTAGGTAAAGATTTTGTCCGTATACGTGCCTTTTCCCAATAGATAATGCACTCGCGAATAGTAAGATTTGCGCTTTCATTGACACTTAAATTCACTTCACGAATATTATAGAACAGGTAAGGTGCTTTTACTGCACTTGTCCATTAGAGGGAAGTTTTGAACCGGTAATTTGGTGTTTTACGTCTCCTATTAAGAATATATCCTTTTTTGAACTGCGTAACTCCACTGACATCTTGATTCAACGAAAACAATGCGATTACTAATAAAACAAACAAGCAATAACTTGTACATTGATATGTTAGCTGCCGCGCGCCTAGTATGCAAGTACTGACATGTTTCGATGCAAGTCGGCACGGGTTGCCGTGGTTCCAAGTACATGAAACTATTTACGATAGTTTTGTCATCATACGAACGTAATTAGAGGGTATGCGTTAAAAAAAAATAACTCTGAGTTTTTTGGGACACCCTAATGTACTTACATAAAATATGTAGGTACCTATGTACATAATTTTGTATGTATTTACTAACGTACGAAGTCTGTAATTTTAGTTTGTTTGTGACCGATTTTAAGTCGATAGTAAGAACTTCGTACAGGAGGTTGGGGGCGAAAGGGAATTGGGGCGGGGCGCGTATGTTTGTGCATATGTATTGTAAACAAAACACTGCACGTCGTCGTTCTAACTGGACGATTTATTGTCAAAATAGGTCGCTATAAGCAGTTGGTCGCTTAAACCAGAGTCGTACTATACGGATATGTTTTCATAGTAAGTCTATATTATGAAACCAACCTTGAGCTTGCGTTTTCGTCGCTAAAAACGGATAGACGTTATAAACGAAGTCGTTATATTCGGATTCCACATTTATGAAAAAAAAAACTGAAAAAAAAAAAATTATCCGTAAATTCTTTCTTATTTTTAATTCGTGGTATTTTTTTGTCACTGTCCATTCTTAACAATCATTACCGTTTTTGTGTTAACATAATAGGGCACTTGGTTCAAAAATTACAACCTTTCCTATATAGAGGTCCACTATTGCTGATAGAAAATATAAAAGTCTATTACAACAAGAATTTAATTTCTTCTTTTTTCTTTTTTTTTCTGTCTATAAAATTGGGTCTAATTTTAGAGTTTTACTCTAATTTATTTGTTCACAACAAGTCTCACAATGTATATGATGATATCTAGCTTTTGCCTGCGGCTCCGCCCGCGTGTTATTCGCTTTAACGACATGCTTTTTTCCGGGATAAAAAGTAGCCTATGTGTTAAGTTAGGGTATGAGCTATATCCATTCTAAATTTAATCCAAATCCGTCCAGCCGTTTCAGCGTTAAAGAGATACACAAACACACACACAAACAAACTTTCGCGTTTATAATATTAGTGTGATTATAGTGTGATGTGATAATGATATTAAGGTGGGAGGCCTGCTGGGCTCAGGCAGATGGTTAGCTCTTCACTTGGAGCAATTCCATGCAATTCCTATTGCTTGGAGCTTTGGTATCCTAATGTCCCAAGGGCATTCCAGTCAAATCTTCCACTTCTTTGAGTGAAAATCTGAGTATATAAGATACTCAAAATCTTCTTCCTTGATGTGGGCATCACCAAGTATCTCCCATCTCAGGCTAGAATATTTAAAGTCCACCTCTGTCTCTATTATTTACCTCCTGATGACCCCTTAACCTGTAAAGTGGGTCTGACTGAACTATAATCATGCTAGAAGTTATACTTTTATATTTATAGTTAAAATTATATGGTTTGTTTGTTTCGCCATCAATCTGACCTACTGTACAAGTCAAATCATATGGTATGCCATTTCTCTTTTATATGCTTGCACCCTACCTAAATATTTTTTTCTTTTCTAGTGAAGCAGCTAAAGATTACATAGTAACGGGAGGTTTGGACTGTCTTGTCAAGATATGGACTTACCAAAACAACAGATTAGATCTAATGCACACCTTAGACAGTCATTCTATGAGTGTTGTATCTGTGGCAGTCAGCTCTGATGGACACAGTGAGTAAATTATGGCATAATATTTGAAATACAAATAAGTTTATATACAATACCTATATATATAGGTAGGTACATTACAAAAGGAATGTCGAAATGATATTTGGGACAAAGAATCCTTATAACTTTTATAACAACCCCAACGGCAGTACAGCAGTCAAAACAATGGTACTTAATTTTGTTTAAAATCTTGTTGAGATTTAATACTACCACATATCCTTCATGTAGTTTTGTAAAACAAAACAATACAATTTAAACTTAGCATACCTTTGGCAAATCATTTAAAAACACGAAATCTGTCCAAAAAATAATGTCTGGCAACACTACTTATGGTTGTAGGATTTTTTTATATAGAGGGTGTAAACAGAGTGAGACCATTACAAAAAAACCGCATACTCTACTGATCATACTAAAAAACTATTCGAAAAAAAACCCGCGCAAATCTTCAGAGAAAAAGATATTCAACTGTAATTCGACTTTATCTCGTAAGAGGAAGGTGTATTTTAGAACGCTGCACCGGTACAGCTGTTTCACGGAAGACGCTCTCTCTAAACTTGCCCGTATGTCGGTGCGTTAGGGTTCACGCATTTATTTTTTTGGATCTCGAAATTTTTTCCAAACTAAGGGTGTGCGCGGGTATGATTCTTGGGAAAAGTGGTTCATTAGGGTCGGTAGAATATGTGGTTTCATTTAATGGTAGCAGTCTATTTACACCCGGTATATATTATTAAGTCATAGGCATAGATTTCTTGTATACATTCTACCTCCCGATGTCCATAATGTCCATGCTTATATAGTTTATAAAATATACCACTTATTCACGTTTTCAGCTCTAGCAAGCAGTTCCATAGACTCGGACCTCAGCATTTGGGACCTAGAAGCCGGCATCAAAGTCCACACGGTCACCACGGAGCCCACTGACGTGTGGAAGGTGGCTTTCTCGCCGGATGGAAGTCACGTGGTTACCGGCAGCCATTCAGGCAAGGTCGTGGTTTGTGGAGTCGCCAGCGGGAAGGTAGACAGGGTGTTGGATACTAGAGGGAAGTTCACCTCGTGTGTTGCCTGGGTAAGTTTGTGTTTTTCATTGTGTTATGGAACTAATAATGTTTAGCCAAATATACAGCAATGGCGTGCATAGAAGTTTTTGCTGGAAAAGCAATGAGAAGGTCAGGTTTAACGATAAAAATAACATGAAAAAAAATTTAAAAACCAAACCTGGTGTCATACAAATAATGGTTTTCAATCAATCAATCAAAGCCGTTTTATCTGGCTTCCTATAATGTGTCTCCGCACATTAGTTCCGCCAATATCTAGTTTTGAGTGAATAGACTTGCTGGAAGTTTTCAAGTTAAAATTTGGTTAACCTGAGTTCTGAAGCGTTAACCTACAACAAAATATAAACAACATTACTAAGCAAGTACACAATATATACACAGAGGAAAATAAACATCAATAAAACCGTAATATGTTACCTACAATAAATACTGAATATTATTAAAACACTAGTAAGTAGGGGAGCTTGGGGTAAGACCGGGACCCTAACAGTAGAGCCCTGTATTTCGTTAAAAAGGTGAAAAATAAATAAAATTAAAATAACCATTATCTGGCAATCTTTTAATAAACAAAATAACAGAAAATTATCGTTCTTCCTCGTACATTACTCAATTTAAAATTGAAATTTCTAAACCTCTACTAATTACGATTTTACCCCGACCCATGGGTAAATCCGGGTAGTGGGTGGGGCACAAACGGGTATTGTACCCATTTTTACCACATGGTTTTATTAACATTTGTAACAGTGGAAATCCACTAATTCCTCAGTTTCCCAACCTGTGCAGCTATCATGAGCCCATGATAAACATTCTGTGCACTGTACCCAACCATCATTTAAGCGAAGTTGTGCTACCTGAAATTGTGTGACACACCGTCCAGGGTGGTTACGGAGCCAGGTGTTAACCCCTTGAGCATAGAACGTGCTCAAAGGACCCATTAAGCTAACGTCAAGAGGTTGTAGGCGAAGAGTGCAATGAGGAGGTAAGCTTAAAATTATCACGTTGCTGTCCCTGGCCTTCTCTATAAGAGTTATGTTCTTAGTATGGGTCGAGTGTCCATCTAAAAGTAACAAGACTGTTTCTTCTTTACTTGGTTTAACGTGATGAACAAAGTGTTCAAACCAATGAACAAACAGATCACTTTGGATCCATCCACTAGGATGACAGACTGCTATTGTTCCTGGAGGTGCACCATCGAGTAATTCCGGCTTCATTCGCATACGAGGAAATATGAGCATCGGCGGTATAAACATTCCCGCAGCATTTCAGCTGTCACTAACTATCCTCTTTCAGTTGAACTAATTATGCCAATTTGTTTCCGACCTTTCAGCGCAACTATTTTTGACCTCTTCTTTGGAACAGTGGTGATCCCCGTTTCGTCAACGTTAAAAATTCCTGTCGGTGGGAATTTATATTTATCAATCTGTTCTTTCAGCAAAGTGAAAAATTTGTCAACACTTGCACGGTTGAAACCCATCGCTCGTGCCACAGATGTAGATTCGGCATGGCACAAAGAGAGATTTGGATGGCGTGGCAAAAAACCATAGAGCCAGTCTTCACCTGCTATTTGGGTTTCAGTATTAAAATTGTGTTTTAAACCATTTCTTTCTGCCATCAGGAAGGAGAGTCTTCGTATGTCACAATAGGTCAAGCCAAACAAGCTACTTTCCATCAAAAAAATATGCTCTACGATAAGTTCTTCAAGTTCAGGCTTAAAAACTGGCTTGAAATGGCCCAAACCCTTTTCTGAAGCTTTTTGGATATCCAAGCATGATCTGTATTTCTTGACGCGTGGTTGTGGTACACTATAGTTTCGCGATGCGAGTCTATAGCCCATCTTCCCTTCCACGACGTTCTTTATAGCTTTCGCCATATCACCGCTATCCCACGATTGTCTCGTAGTTTTTCTAACATATTTAGGTGGCATTTTTATTGTTTCTGTAACAAAATAATATATTTTTTTATAATTACCGACACATTCTTATTTTTTTATATTTCTGGGTAAAATGCGGGTACCCCGGGGTTAAATCGGGTAGTACCCGTGATTACCCCGAATGGTTTTGCCCCCACGCACACTAAGAAATGTTAAAGACACCCACACAAAACTGAACAAAATCATTGAGATACGTTTTTCTCGTATCATTAATAAAACACCAAGAATGTATAAAATTAATGTTAATACTCACGGGGTAAGCATTAGCCAGCTGTAGAAACTTTCGCAAATCGGTCTAAAATAACATGAAAACACACAAAAAACATTTCTTGCTAAAAGCGCGCACAAGTGTACTGGTTTCAACGAGTCTCGCTGACAACTGGCGGCCACACAGCGTTGTCACGTGACTGCAAGTGCGGTAGGTTTCGAAAACTATTTGCTTAGAAACACATAGGTCCTGGTTTTACCCCGTGTCCCGGTTTTGCACTGGTTTCCCCTACCTATACAACACACTATGCTACTTCTATAGTTTTATATTATTTAGTTTAATAAACTTACATAACGTGTATACAAAATGACTATATACAAAAGTCAGCAGAAAGCTGAAGTTAGCCGGACGGGGGATTTGCGGAGGGAGAACATCATATAAAGAATACTGTAATCTTTGACACTCAAAGAACATATGATCTACAGTCCCTTCATACAAGCCACATTCACAGAGGGAATGATCCCTCACCCTGATTTTTGCCAGAAAAACGGGAGAACATACATGACCTAGCCGAAGACGACAAACTATGGATGTGGAAATCTTATTAGCATCGCGGTATTTAAAGAACCACGGGCGTTGAGGAATATCAGGTTGAATTGCACCATAATGTCTGCCAATTAATTTCTGGGACTCTTGCCATGACTTGGACCACGCCTTATCTAAATTGGTTTTCGCCAGAGGAAGAAGATCATGGTGGTAAACAACATTGTGTTCGGAAGTACCTAATTCTGCAGCGTCTTTAGCACATGAGTCAGCCATTTCGTTGCCTGAAATACCATGATGACCTGGAATCCAAGCGACAGCAACGTTAATGTGTTGTTCTTTGCACATAAAAAGTGCCTCTCTAATTTTTAGAATGATAGGAAAGCGGGACTTATTCTTAAAAGGATTAGACAAAATTGCTTGGAGACAACTCAAAGAGTCCGAAAAAATAATGGTGTTATTAAGTTTGTGAGTGTTGGAAAATGAGATTGCTTCCAAAATTGCAATTGCTTCTCCAGTGAAAACAGAAGCTTCTGGGGGACATTTAAAGTTGAGAATAATTTTATATTTGGGAATCCAAACTGCAGCTCCAACATTAGTTTCATTTGATAACTTAGAGGCATCAGTGAACATGTTCAGCCAGCCCTGCCAGTCTTTCTCCAAAATATACTGGAAGGATTTGTCAGCAACGGTCGAACCTTTATCTACGCCAAAATTCGTAATCACGTATGGTTCAAAAATCAAGGCTTTGAAGGGAATATGAAATGGAGGGTTGATTTGTAATTTTACAGTGGGATGGTTAATTTTCGAAAGACTAATATAACTTCTTATAACACAAGGTAAATCTGATTCTGAGCTAAAACCGGATTGGGATACAAGGTTGAATAAATGCATTAACTTTGGTAAAAGAGGGTGATTCGAATTTTGAGCAATTTTGAAGAAAAACCTATCTGAAAGGTATTGTCTGCGCAGGTGTGGAGGAGGGTCGACACATTCTACTTGTAAGGCATTTTTAGGCGAAGATCTCATTGCACCTACAATAATTCTCAAACATTTAGCTTGGATTTTGTTGATTTTCTCAAATTCTGATTTGTTGCAGGGATCCAAAACAAAGCTACCATAATCCAAATGGCTCCGAACAATAGCATTATATAAAAGTTTTTGTGAGTAAGGATGAGATCCCCACCATACACCAGAGAGCGCACGGAGAACATTCACTCCCCTCTCGCACTTCTGAGAAATATAAGTGAAATGGGGCATGCCAGTAAGTCTTGAATCAAGGATCACTCCTAAAAACTTCACTTTATTTTCAATTTTAATGGGATCATCATTGTATTTTATTAACACTCCAGGGATTGAACGTTTTTTTGTAAAAATTACTGCGCAACTCTTTGCAACAGACAGGGATAACCCATTATTCTGAAGCCAATCATTAAGGTAAAAAAGAGCTGAGTTTAATCGATTAACTGCGGTTTCTACTGATGGGGATGAAACATAAAGTGCTAGATCATCCGCATATTGTAGAATGTTACAAAAAGAGTCCACAACTTTTTCAAGATCATGTGTATAAATACTGTACAAGATAGGACTGAGTACGGATCCCTGAGGAAGACCCTTCCAAACTCTCCTAGGTGGAAGAAGGGAATTATTATTTTTAATCTGGATAGATCTGTTAATGAGCAAGCTACATATGATACGAATCAGTTTCTCTGGGATCATCAGCTGATGCAGTTTTTGCCTGAGAACAGGAAGAAGAACGTTATCATATGCAGAGGCTATGTCAAGAAAAACCCCGACAAGAAATTCTTGTTTCTTAAATGATGACCGAATGTCAATAGTTAAAATACTAAGACTATCCAAAGTACTCATACCCTTCCGGAAACCAAATTGAGATCTAGCTAGTAAGCATTTATTCTCTACTATCCACTCTAACCGGTTTTTAACCATTCATTCTAAAATATTTGCCAAACAACAAGATAATGCTATTGGCCTTCGAGCAGACGGATCAGAAGGATCCTTACCAGGTTTCAGAATCGGGATTATTATCTGGGTGTTCCACTCATCCGGAGTAACTCCGTTCTCATAAAAGTGATTAACTAAATTTAGATAAAATAATTTTGTGGATTCAGAAGAGTTAATTAAGAATGAATAAGGGATGTTGTCAATACCTGGGGTGGAGTCAGTGAGGCCATGTATAGCGCACTGTAGTTCATTAAAAGAGAAAGGGGAATTCATAAAATCAAAACTATTACTGGGACATGAAGAAGGAGAAAAAGTAATGTGTAAAGAAGCAGGAGGTATGACCGGAGGGCAAGAAGGAGCTAGCCTCTCAGCAAAAGCTCCCACCCAAGAATCAGAATCATTTGAGGTAAGATTCTGAACATTAAGTGACCCTCGAAACCTTCTTATATTACGCCAGACTAAAGAAACTGGCGTCCTGGGGGAAAGATTCTCACAGAATTTTTTCCAACCCTGTTTCTTTTTTTTTGAAAGCAGTCTCCTAGCTTGCGCTGCGGTTTGTTGATAAGATAAAAAATTGCACACGGACATATTTGAATTATATTTTTTTTCGGCTTGGCTTCTTTTCTTAACGGCGGCAGTGCAATCAGGATCCCACCATGGAGGGGAAAGCTTACGTCGAAAAGGATTTTTCATAGGAATATGATTTTTGGCAGAGGAGGAAAGGATGTCAATGAACTGAGAGTAATTGGAAAGAAAGTTTGCATTAGAAGTGGAAGGGAGTGAAGTAATTTTTCCATTTACAGAAGATAAAAAGTTTTCCCAGTCTGCCTTATTGAGCCTATATTTTAACAAAGGGGAGTCATTACAATGGGAAGCAGAGTGATTAGGCATAGAAACTAATATGGGGAAATGATCACTACCATGAGTGAGAGGTAGAACCCTCCAGGACAAGACAGAAGAAAGAGATGGAGAACAAAGAGATAGGTCGACGGCGCTACCAGGATTTTCATTTGGACGAGTACGTCGAGTGGGAGAACCACCGTTCAGTATGCATATATTAAGGAAGTCAAAAGTTTCAACAAGATCGCTCCCAAAACTGTCAGTTTTAAAAGACCATGATATGTGATGGCATTATAATAACAGGTGCAGGAAGAGATGAGATAATAGAAATCAGTTCAGGTAGAACAGAAGGTCTAGGATTAGCTATATAAATTGATAAGATTACCATGTTAAGGAATTTGATGGCAATAGCATTAATATCTTGACTGTGTACAGGGAGAGAAATTTGAGAAAAAGTGAAGCTTCGTCTGACAAGGATAGCACAACCAGCATATCCATCATCTCTGTCATCCCTAAGACAGGAGAAACCTGGTATCCTAAAATGGGATCCAGGAACCAACCACGTCTCAGAGATGGCAATGACAGCAGGATTGTGTTTATTAATTAAATACATAAGGTCTGGTTTTTTTTGTGGAAACACTTCTAGTGTTCCACTGGAGAAAGTGGGTTACTGTTGAGTCCGTTAGAGCCATGGCTATTAATTAAAAGGAAGATTTCATTGAGTTTAACAGCAACGTTGGACGGTAGGGAATCACTACATTTAGAAATTAAATTTATTAGGGTAGCTATTAAGAGCTCCATGAGATTTTCATTTGGTGAAATATCTGGAGGCTGGGTTAATGCACAACCATTAGGTTGGGATGAAGGGCCCTCAGAAACAATTTCTGCATGAGCCTTACGATTGTAACCTATATCTATAACTGGCCTTTGACGGGGTGGAGTAAAAATAGTCTTTTTGTGGGAGGAGCTGACAGCCCTAGAAAACGAATCCAACTGAGAAGGCGGGAATACTGCAACTGAAGATGGGATATGCTGTTGTGTGAGTTCCACATATGGTCTGCGGACTTGTGCAAATCGTGTAGAGGCATCTGCATATGAAATGCTTTCCTGGGACATGACAGTTTTAATGGACTTTTGCCGATTGTGCTCTGGGCACGTTTTATTAGTGGCAAAGTGAGTTCCCGAGCAATACAAGCATGTAGCCTGGATTTCAGGGACACTGCATCCCTGTCCCGAATGAGACTGGGCACATCGGAAGCACCGTGGTTTAGATCTACATTGGGCACTGATATGCCCAAACCGGCAACAGCTCAGACATTGAATTGTTGGTAAATGATATGTTTCTACTGGTAAAGAGGTGTAGAAACAAAAGATCCTTTTGGGGAGAACCTGGCCTCTAAAAGTAATCACCACATATTGGGTAGGAATCCAGGAGGGGTTACCATCTGATATGACTTTACGGTTAAGGCGTCTAGCCTTCAATATAATGCCGCAGGCATCAGGGAGTTCAACCGACTCAACAAACTCCTCCATTGACCAGTCAATGGGAACGTTTTTTACTATGCCCATTCGGGTAACATTGTAAGCAGGGATTTGTGCATGATATTTATTATTTTTCAGGGACACATTTTCAATAAATTTGTTGGCATCTTGCCCAGATTTAAATTCTACAGAAATTCTATTCCGTCCTACGCTTTTAATGCCATCCATTTTGATGTTAGTAATTTTATTATCCACTAAGAATTTTCCAAATTTAATGGGTCTGATGGAAGTACCAGACAAGGGTTCAGTTTCCTCGCGAGAAACATGGACTATAAAAGGGCCTAAATCCTTAATATCGTATAATTTGCCGCCTCCGAAGCTAGGGTGTACAAATGTTGTTTGTATGGATGCCATTGCTGGATTTACAATCGTACGTTTAGACAACATATTCTCTGAACCATCAGCAGGACGTTTTCTACTTGGCTCAGTTGCAGTTGCAGGTAGTGAGAACAGTTCAGGAGACAAAGGAGGTCCATCCGGAGGGTCCGGATCAGGAGAATCGGAGGAATCCATTTATGGAATGGATAACCTAAACGATCCTTTTAAAAACAATAATACTTACTAAATAATACAAAATTTACCACTAACAACACATAAACTACAATTAAAACTAAACAGATCAAGTTATTTGATGAAAAATATCCGAAAAATAAGCAAAACTTCACTAAGATGTCTGTTCACCTATAAACAAGAAAGCAGAATAAAAATAATGATTTTTCAAAGTGACATTTAAATTTATTTTTTATTTTTTTTATTGTCAAGCTTGAACTTCTCATTGCATTTCCAGCAAAAAGTTCTATGCACGCCACTGATATACAGGTCACAAGTTAATATAGAAGATGAAATTTATTGTAATTGTTGATTTGCCACAGTATAAATTAAACTAAGCAGTATTTTGTCTCGGCAGTATCCTTAAAATAATTACCTAAAGTCGAATCCAACAATCATGTAAACAAACCAAATTGTCACGATTACTCCGTAATCACATACATTTGACGATCAATTATGAACATAGTCTGATTTCAACGAACGCACCATTGTTTTCACATTATCTTCAACACGATTTAACTTGTATTTATAAGTTAAATTTGTTAAAACATTTGCAACGTAAAAATTTCGAAGTATTTGACAAGCTGTCATCTTAGTTTTTTACTCATCGAACTCTATAAGTCATTGAAAAGTTAGTGTTGTTCGTAATCTGAAGTTATCTTTTATTTTTAATTTAATAAATTATTTTAATTTAATATTATTTGAATACAATAAAAAATTTTTTTCAAGAGCTTAATATAATTAACCAAAACGGATTGTATCCTAAGCCACAAAAATAATGGTTAGTTTTTAAAAATTGACAGGTGGCCATTTTGTTAGAATTGTCATTCACAGTCATTCACTGTTCTGTGCGCTCTGTGGTTCTGTGGGTTCGCTGTGCATTAGTGTTTTCTGTTTCCGTTTTCTGTTTCCGATTTCTACGACTTTGCATTCTCATTTTGGACTTTTGTTTTGCTTTGTTTTGGTTTTTTAGAAGGCGCAAATTGGGTTTTTGAAGCAAAAAAGTCAGATGGCGATTATCACGGGGAAATGGATGCTCATAATTTTGAGAAATGGTAAGGTTTCATATGTGTATTTTTGTATATTTATGATAACACTATATAAAATTAATATTATTAAATATAAAATTACATTATGACAGAAAATTATCTTTTTTGTTTCAGGTTTAAGATGGTTTTAGACAAAATTCTGCCGGGATCTGTAATTGTAATGGATAATGCTCCATACCATTCTCGCCAACTCGAACGAGTGCCCAACATGAGCTGGAGGAAGGATGCTATACAAGAATGGTTACGTAGCAAAAATATAGCTTTTGAAACAAGTGAAATAAAAGCACAGTTACTCACAAAATTTGATAAAAAAAATTATGTTACAAAATACGTTGACGAGCTCGCCGCATCGAAAGGAATAACTGTGCTTCGCCTTCCTCCCTACCACTGCGAACTCAACCCAATTGAGCTCATTTGGGCACAGGTTAAGTCGTATGTTGGGAGAAATAACAAATCTTTTAAAATGGCGGAAATAAAAACTTTATTGAACGAAGGGTTGGCGAGAATCGGAGCCGAACAATGGTCGAAATGCGTAAGTCACGTCCTAAAGGAAGAGGAAGAAATGAAAAAGCTCGACGGCATTTTAGACACGGCAAGCGATGACACAGTGGTTCCATTTATAATTACGGTCACCGGCTACACTTCTGATAGTGATGATGACGAAGACGAAGATTTAAATTTGTTTTAATAAACACTTTTTTTATATATAATCAGTTTTATTTTATAGTCTATGGCTTATATATTTAATCTATTTAGTCAGTTTTATTTTAGTACCTATCCTACTATGGGCCATAGTCTATGACTTAAAATTAAAATAATTAGAAAAATAAATTTAATTAAAATTAAATTAGAACACTATGACATCACTATGGGCATAAACAATACGCTGTCAATGTCAGTCCGCCATATTTGTTTACATGATTGTTGGATTCTATTGCAAACGACTTTACAGCCGCTCGGTAGGTAAACACGCCCTAGGGCTACCCACTGACTGTCTTTCTTGGGTTATTTCTGGTTCGGATATAGATGAATTTAAACATCCGTACCCTGAACAATATAATCGAAACTTCGTGCCATAATTTACGTAAATAAATGTGCGGGAGCGTCTCACACTGTCCGTAAATGCGGCGCACTCGCAACTGTCGTGTACCGTAGTTCAGTGTTCCGCAAAGGGTGTACCGCGGCACACTGGTGTGCCGTGGTCATAAGTTAGTGTGCCTCGCAAAAATAAGGTTATCTTATAAACTTATTTTTAGTAAGTAAGTAAGGGTAATGATTAATAATACATGTTGTTTAATATTACTTAAAAACTGATTTTTAATTTGTGGTGTACCTCCAAAAATGTTTGTTTTCCTAGATTATGCACCTAGAACACAAAAAGTTTGCGGAACACTGCGTAGTTCACCGAGATTTGGTCGTTTCAGCCGTTTATATGACGACGTAAAACTGCTTAGTTTAATTGTACTGTGGTTTTGCTCTGCCTGAAAGTACTGACATAAAATGCATGTAATATACTCAATTATTCTCCATGTCAAAATTCCGAACTTGCCTCACTGCAAAGACATCTGTTACTATGTGTAACCCGCCAAGTCATTTAGCAAGATTGGTTAACCTACATACTAAAAAAAAACAATATAAATCAATTGTTGTCGTTGTTGAATTTGGTTTTCTGCAAACAAGACAGGTTAAGCTAAAATATGGCATGTAAGTCAGCAATTACGTCGAGATTCCGACAAAAATATGTAAAAACTTTAGTAATTCAACATTAATAGTAGGTTATGCTATTAGTGCGGTAAGGAGCAATAGCTTACGAGAACGATTTGAATATTTAAATGTTTAATGTTTCAAGTAAGTTATTGCCCTTACCCACGTGTATCATGCTACGTTTTTCAATGCATAGTGTGAGTAAATCAATGAAACGTAATTAAAGAAATAAACAAACACTAAATACCCTAAATAAACTTTAGGCAATTCTTTTTCTTTGCACGCAAGTTGCCAACTTGGCGGGAATAAGCTGCTTTCAGTTTGATGCGTTCGAAGGCTGCTTCCAATCGATAATATAAAAAACACTAGTGTGGTAAAGTTAACTTTGACAACAGTTTTGATGCTTAAAAAATAGGTCTTTACAAGCACTTGCATTGAAAAAAAAAGATTGAATACATGTAGGGTATTAAATAAAGCGCATTTTTATCCAAATCTTCATTGACGAACCCCTCCTAATCGACTTTTTTCATATTTTCAGAGTCCTAACAGCAAATACATAGCGAGTGGTTCCGATGGAGGCGTCATCAGCATATTCGATGTGGCGCAAAGCAAGCTCGTTCACACAGTGGAGGCGCACGCAGTCCCTATCAGAAGCGTAAACTTCTCTCCAAACTCGCAGCTGCTGGTCACAGCTAGTAACGATGCCAGCTTGAAGGTGTATGATGTGTGAGTACAAACCGCATCGCGAGCGGTTCAGCATTTTATATGAGGCCCCATTGGGAGTGTAAACTTCTCGTCTCTGCGTACTCATTTCGAAAACTGCAAGATTCAACGGAAATATATTGTGGGCTGAAGTTGATGCAAAAGCAGCATTATGCAATTGCGCACAAAGGGTTCCGTACCATCGTACAATACGGGTACGGAACCCTAAAAACACAGTACATAACAACATAGATGCCATAGCAACATTCACGTGACAAAATCTAAAGCCGGGTACTCATTTCCGAGCAGTAACCGTAACCGTTGCATGTACTGTTACCAAAAAACATAGTGTGTACGTGGTTCGAAAACCTGCTGCGAGCGGTGCGCGTGCGGCTCATAGCGAGCCGACGATTACAAGGTACTCATTTCTGTAACCGCAACTTTGCACGTAACCGTTACTGTTACCAATACATAGTGTGTACGTGGTTCGCAAGCCTGCAACGAGCGCTACACGAGCGACTCATAGCGAGCCGACGATAGTCGGTTTTTCGACGATCACAAAGGCGGCGCGCAGTGCGCTCGGGGACGTCAAGAGGGACGATAGATCCGGCTTGTCACTACGGTCACAGTCATGTGGACTTTTCGTACACACTAGAACCTCGTTACTGGATATGTTTGGTTACAGTTACAGCTCGCAAAATGAGTACGCTCGGTAAAAGTGTTCGGAGACGTCATAAGACACTGTAACACGCGTACACACTAGAACCTCGTTACTGGATATGTTTGGTTACAGTTACAGCTCGCAAAATGAGTACGCTCGGTAAAAGTGTTCGGAGACGTCATAAGACTAAACTGTAACACGCGTAAACACTAGAACCTCGTTACTGGATATGTTTGGTTACAGTTACAGCTCGCAAAATGAGTACGCTCGGTAAAAGTGTTCGGAGACGACATAAGACTAAACTGTAACAAGCGTACACACTAGAACCTCGTTACTGGATATGTTTGGTTACAGTTACAGCTCGCAAAATGAGTACGCTCGGTAAAAGCGTTCGGAGACGTCACAAGACTAAACTGTAACACGCGTACACACTAGAACCTCGTTACTGGATATGTTTGGTTACAGTTACAGCTCGCAAAATGAGTACGCTCGGTAAAAGCGTTCGGAGACGTCACAAGACTAAACTGTAACACGCGTACACACTAGAACCTCGTTACTGGATATGTTTGGTTACAGTTACAGCTCGCAAAATGAGTACGCTCTGTAAAAGCGTTCGGAGACGTCATAAGACTAAACTGTAACACGCGTACACACTAGAACCTCGTTACTGGATATGTTTGGTTACAGTTACAGCTCGCAAAATGAGTACGCTCGGTAAAAGCGTTCGGAGACGTCACAAGACTAAACTGTAACACGCGTACACACTAGAACCTCGTTACTGGATATGTTTGGTTACAGTTACAGCTCGCAAAATGAGTACGCTCGGTAAAAGCGTTCGGAGACGTCATAAGACTAAACTGTAACACGCGTACACACTAGAACCTCGTTACTGGATATGTTTGGTTACAGTTACAGCTCGCAAAATGAGTACGCTCGGTAAAAGCGTTCGGAGACGGCATAAGACTAAACTGTAACACGCGTACACACTAGAACCTCGTTACTGGATATGTTTGGTTACAGTTACAGCTCGCAAAATGAGTACGCTCGGTAAAAGCGTTCGGAGACGTCACAAGACTAAACTGTTACACGCGTACACACTAGAACCTCGTTACTGGATATGTTTGGTTACAGTTACAGCTTGCAAAATGAGTACGCTTGGTAAAAGCGTTCGGAGACGTCATAAGACTAAACTGTAACACGCGTACACACTAGAACCTCGTTACTGGATATGTTTGGTTACAGTTACAGCTCGCAAAATGAGTACGCTCTGTAAAAGCGTTCGGAGACGTCATAAGACTAAACTGTAACACGCGTACACACTAGAACCTCGTTACTGGATATGTTTGGTTACAGTTACAGCTCGCAAAATGAGTACGCTCGGTAAAAGCGTTCGGAGACGTCATAAGACTAAACTGTAACACGCGTACACACTAGAACCTCGTTACTGGATATGTTTGGTTACAGTTACAGCTCGCAAAATGAGTACGCTCGGTAAAAGCGTTCGGAGACGGCATAAGACTAAACTGTAACACGCGTACACACTAGAACCTCGTTACTGGATATGTTTGGTTACAGTTACAGCTCGCAAAATGAGTACGCTCGGTAAAAGCGTTCGGAGACGTCACAAGACTAAACTGTAACACGCGTACACACTAGAACCTCGTTACTGGATATGTTTGGTTACAGTTACAGCTTGCAAAATGAGTACGCTCGGTAAAAGCGTTCGGAGACGTCATAAGACTAAACTGTAACACGCGTACACACTAGAACCTCGTTACTGGATATGTTTGGTTACAGTTACAGCTCGCAAAATGAGTACGCTCGGTAAAAGCGTTCGGAGACGTCATAAGACTAAACTGTAACACGCGTACACACTAGAACCTCGTTACTGGATATGTTTGGTTACAGTTACAGCTCGCAAAATGAGTACGCTCGGTAAAAGCGTTCGGAGACGTCATAAGACACTGTAACACGCGTACACACTAGAACCTCGTTACTGTATCACGCAACTTACGGTTACGGCTCACAAATGAGTACCCGGCTTTAAGGCGCTAAAATGGAAGCATTTCGCTAAGTAACAAGTACACGGTGCTGATTCCGAAACAATTTCGAGATATTGGGTTTCTAGACCGTATTTATAGTTTAAAAAAATATGAGATCGTGTATATTTTAACAAAAATACAGCAACCAACATCACTTTCATTTGACCTCTAAATGACTTCACAGGCTAGGCTGATTAGGAATAGGTCCACTGCAAAAAATATATAAAACTTATCGTCTTTGCTTTATCAATGTCAACATGATGACAACAAATTAGACAGTTGACAATCTATTCGGGGTTGCAGGTACGAGTACGTTTACCGAATTTCGGGTAATTTTGGGTATTATTGGGAAAATCGTGTACAAAAAATGCATTTAGTTTTTTCTGACCCTTTCCGAAAGTAAGTGGAAAATTGTAATATAAACAACATTCAATGGACTTGATGCTCGTGATTATCTCTCTTGTTATCATGCTGTGTTTACCTTTAATTGGAGTTACACTCTACTCATTCTATAGGCTAATTGTAATTGTACGTTGAAAGTGTATCATCTGTTGGTAGACCAAATAAATAAAATAAAATAAAAAATTGTTGGCACTTGGTGGAACTTTTGAAACCTTTTTTGTTTGATAATAAATAAATAAATAAGTGGACAAGTACAAGTGTTTATCAAACAAAAAACAGCATTCAAGCTCATCAAATTCAATTCACAGTCTAAACTCGTTCACCCACGTTTCACCGACGAGTATCTCTACCTGCATGATGGGTAATCACATAATTCCCTTACGGAATCTGAACCTACGCCCTCTGGATTAGTGATCGAGTACCTTATCTTAGGTTGAAGGCATTATAAACTAACGAATAAAGAGTTTCCGTGAATTAGTTTATTTAGAGATTAAAACAAGTTATTGTATGTAAAATTTTAATAGTTTCTTTTAAAAAGAAATACACAAAACGGATTATTTCTGATTCGGTTTTGGTCCTTTCTTGTTTGACTGCTGGTAACATTAAATCCTCTACAATGAAAATGATAATCATAGTCGTAAATACTAATTACGTTCAAATGATCTTTACAACAAAACAAACGCTGCTCAGGCTTAATACTCCACATTACTTCCTTGCACCACTTCCTTTTTAGGAGTTCTCATGAATACGAACAATTTTTGTCGGCAAATTTAGTGAAATTTTTACTAAATGGTAAAAAATATCTAATGCGATGTTTCCTGGGCCGATTCATAAATAGTGTTAATGTTAATTTTCTTAATAATCCTAATGTAAAAGTTGGCTGTTGTTGTTGGTGCAGTCACCAGTAGACAAAAACTTGTGATTTTTTTTTATGTTTTTAATAGTCAGATATATATAAGGCAAAGGTGCCAACCTCTTAATTCTTTATGAATAAAATAATACTCCGTGACGTCATCATAACAAAACTTTGAAAAATTATAAAAAATAACTACTGCTTGAAATAAAGAAATATATGAATTTTGGGCTTATTTTAGATATTTATTAAAAAATAAATAGAACCAGTGTACTTTACATGGCGAATTCGGCACCCTGCTCTGTATGGAACCCTCATTTTTATTATTTACTGTTTTACTTCTGAGTATGTACAACAATCTGACCAAATTTGAAACTTGTATGTTTCACGTAAAAAAATGCTACTTTTTCAAGGATTTTTGTATCCCCTAGTATGAGGACACCAATTGGGTGTAATAATTTTTTTGTGATTTGCCGTGGTGGATGCTGTAGTAACACGTATTCTGTGAAAATTTCAACTCGCTACCTACAGTGTAGTCTGTCAATTGAACGCTTAATTAACATGGCGCTAGTCATCAGTAAAACTCTTTTCTTATTGCAGGACATATTTGAGAGAAAAATAAAATCAGTACCCTGTTTCACGAGTTCGACCTTTCCCGTACAGATCAAGCGGCAACCTGCAAACGACAATCTCTGGTCACACCTCATGGGCCCTCGATGCTAAGTTCTCTTCCGACGGCAAGCGGATAGCGTCGGGTGGCCGCGACGGTTCCGTCAGAGTTCACACGGTCGATGGAAAGAGCGTCAATGTTTTTGACGCACATTCTAATGCGGTAAGTTTTTTTTTACCGTGAAATATGTTCACCGAAAAGGCTTACTTCATTCAAACGTCGGTCTAACTTAAGGTTTAAACCGAATCCCGGTGCAAAATGCACATCATAATATTGTTTTCCTTGAATAAAAAGTATGCAAAAATTGCGTTTTAAAGCAATTAGCGGAAATTGATTACTAACAGTAGGGTTCTTGCATTAACATTATCTTGTTTTATGCATTACATTCGATTACAACGTTAAATACGCTTTTAAGTTTGTAAGAATGCAATCAAAATGTAAATCATAAAATGATTTAATTTGAATGTAAAACTCTATTTATTACTAACAGACTTACTACCCAAAAAAATTCTTTCTTATTCTATTCAATCTTAGGATTTCGCTTTTGCTTTACAAATGGGGGACAGACCGCAATCTTTACGATCAATTTTATTGTAATTCGTATTCAACGCCCTCTTGTATATTTTATATAAACTCGGCATCTACGGACTCCTTAGTTCGCCAAGCAAGCCTTTCAAAGATCGTGGAACAGTGTCGCCTCCGTCGGTGTAAAGAGGAACTTATTCACCTAACTTGACCGAAGCTTGTACATGTAGGTGCAAAGCAAAATACCTAGATGGCGTTACCGAAAAAATAAGTGTCTGTGAAAATAAGCGCGAAATATTTTGTAATGTTGACATTTGCAGAATAAAGAATATGCATGTAATTTTTTATGCACTAGTCGTTAATATATGATCAATTTAGGGCTATAAATAAGAATTTACAACTAAATTATCCATATTTATTAGTTATAAAATCAAAATAAGTTTCATAATAATCTTCTACAGTTCAAACGGCTGCCATTTTAGCGCGCATCAAGTGACGTCACATGATACTGCTCTTGCTTGCGGTGTATGGCGAGTGGCCGGTTTTTTCATTATTTTTGATTAAAACAACCTATTACAAAATATTTCAGGTTTTATTTTACATTTATTAATGTGGAACTTAATATTTTTTAATGAAATGTACTCACTTTGTCACAAAAGGCAGTTAGCCAATGGTGACGCTTTTTGCATTTGCGTTTCATGTCATAAAAATGTTGTATTTTTTGAATGGAAATAATTACAAAACTAAAATAAAATAGTTTCCCATGGTCATCATTAAATACTACTAAGTAAATAGAATACAAAAAACGCAATATGTTACTTATTTAAACGACATGCTATTCTCTATTTGGACTTTTTAGGATAGGGACAATATGGAATGAGGACATTAATAGGATGAGTTCATTCTGTGCCGGAGGGAAATATCTATAGCCAATGTCCAAGATATTATCTATCAATCTTTGTGCGTGTTGATTGATGTAGTGCGACCATTCTTATTCATGCTAATAAATACAAAGACTGCAATTTTCTAATAAAGTCCAGTATTTTAATTTCAAGCGCGCTGTGCGTTGTTTCAAAATACTGATCGAACCAATACATTGTGTGCACTATCAATAAAGATAATATTCTTTGCAGGTATCGGAGGTACAATTCAATAAAGGAAGCAACAAGCTAGTTTCAGTATCCAAAGATAAGTGTATCAATATTTACGAGTGCCCTGTAGTCAAGTAAGTTTGTATTTTAATATAATATATATTTTTATGATCTGTTATAAACATGATGATTTTTATTAAACCCATCAATTCCACTTATAGAAATATAAACGCTGACACTGTACCTTCTAACTTTCGAAGCTTATGAGATTGTGGATGGATACTTTTCATGTTTAACTGTACTGGATAAAAATCAGGTTTATTTGTTAGTTTCAGTTGGTTTTTTTATTTATTTATTTATTGCATTAAATCACATGTATATCTTCAATAAATATGTATAAAACAATTAGAATCAACGTTACTTTACCCTAGGGTGTAGCAAATTATGATACAATTAATTATTAAAATTAAAATATTAAATTACAATTTTTACAAAAACATCCATCCATCCATCCATCAGCCTGTTTCGTCCACTGCTGGACATAGGCCTTTCCAGGATTTCGCCACTCTTGGCGGTCCTACTGGAAGAAATGCCCATACTCACACACGCTGGGCAGGCGGGTTGGTGAGCGCGGTGCCGAAACCCTTGCACCAGTGACGCCGCTGCCCGTCACCAGTCTGATTTATATAAGGCCCGGCAATTGGGGATGGATATACCGCCATCCATCGGTCCCAGGCAATGGTGGGCCGCCTGGTTTTTTTGCCTTAGAGCTGTCCTCTTACTCTCCCCCGAGTAATTCGGGAGGATTTCCGCAATATTTACAAACATTTAAATTATTATAATAATTAATTTTTAGGTGCACATGTATAGTCAAAGAATTCCTCAAGATTATATGGACACATATATTTGTAAATAAAGTTTTCTATCATGCGTATTATGGCTTATACGAAATAGGGTTGCTAACCGTCCTGCATTTCCCGGAACGTCTCGTATATTTGTCGTAAATTAATATGTCCACGCCTCAAAGCCGTCTCTCGTATTTTTCCTTGCCTTACACACAACAGATACGTCACAAGTTGGTAGAAACAAAGATAAATCCCACTAATATTATAAATGCGAAAGTTTGGATGTAATGGATGGATGTTTGTTACTCTTTCAAGCCGTAACTACTGAACAGATTGGGCTGAAATTTTACATGAATGTAGTTCTAGACGTGGAATAGGACATAGGCTACTTTTTCCCTTTGTTCCCATGGAAAAGCTATAAAAGAGACACACAAAATGGGAAACAGAGGCGCATTACACACACATTTCACCAGCTCTGTTTACTGTAGGTAACAGTAACAGTCCGAATAATATTGACAGATTTTATAGGAGTACACAAAAACAAATTCAACGCGGGTGAAACCGCGGGCAAAAGCTAGTAAGATAATATTACCTATATTTATTGACAAATTACCTTACTATTTTCATATCGAACTAAGATTTACGTCATTTAAGTATCTGTTGTGTGTAAGGTATACCCAGCGTCCAGAATATCTATTTAGAAAGTTTAAATGGCTTGGTGATGAACACTATAAACAAACACGCAGTAAAGGTCACAAAATAATCACCATGATTCAGGTTTGCGGCTTCGAAGATCTGGAACGACCTTACCCCACCACTGCAAGAAAATGTAACCCATTGTACCCTAAAATACAAACTAAAAAAGCAAGTAACAATTGCAAAATTCAGATATAAAAAATAAAAAAAACAGGATGCCGGCTTTCCCGGTAGCGGACCTTCTTCCTGATTCTGGGGTCTAATTATTGTGAAAGATAATATTTATTTATGTATTCATTTACTTAGTTCATTGAATCCTATATATGATATTTATACCTGATATTATACACCTAAATATTTTACACCTGACGTGCTTTTTTGATCCTCATATTTATAAATTTACTTTCTGCATATAATTAATTATTCTAAGATTATGTTTTTATTGCGAAATCCATCGCTTTGGATTTCTAATTTATCTTTTCTGGTTTGGAATGCACTCTAATAATAAAATTAATTATTTTATTCAAAACACGCATGCTTAAAACAATAGTCTTATATAATTTTCGTAGTAATATGATTTATGAGCCTTCTACACCATACATAACAAAAACTTTATTTTTTTGTGTCCGAGGGTACGCTGAAAAACAGCGCTGTTAGTTTTTTTTTTAATTTGGCAGCATAGCTGAGTGAGCGGTTACCTGTTGCCAAAAAAATATTAATATTTGAGCAATGACCTTTTTTATTTTAAGTTTGTTATTGTTAAGTCTATTTCCATAAGATTGTCTTTTTATACGTGTACAGTGCTCCCAAACTTATAATCCGCATACGAATCTTCGCCACTGTTCGGCAAAGTTCGTATTTCCCTATACTTTCTTCACATGCAGTAAGGTCACGTGGTACGTCTGGTCGCTCGGCTATAGATTTCCATGCGCATTATAACTTTGGCAACACTGTACTTTATTGTTACTTTTTTTTGCAATAAATCTGTTTTCTTTCTTTCTTTCTTTCAAATCTTTTTCTAAGGCAAGGAAAAATACGGGAGGCGGCTTTGAGGCTTGGACATATGAATTTACGACAAATGTACGAGACGTTCCGGGAAATGCAATGTCTCAAAACATACTTGAATTTTGAATTTCAAATAATTTAGTTGTGTGGAACACGGAACGTGGATATTTTGCAGTTATTATCAGTGGGTTTGGCACAAGATAAACACGTAAGTGGGCGTGCAGGAAAAATAAAAACTTTACAATAACAAATTGAATGAAGATATTACTCTAATAATGGGTGTCTCCAAACCTACTTGAATTTACGATAATTTTCATTGTGTCAAACATGGAACGCGGATACTTTGCAGTTGTCATCAGCAACGTTCGAGGTTAAATCATGCAATGTTTTTCAGTCGAGCAACGCGTAGAAATTGTGAAAATTCACAACTGAAATGGTGAGAACTTTACACAGACGTTTCATCATTATGCACCATCTCAAGCCGCTGTAGAGAATTGAATTAATAAATTGGAAACTGGTAGCTCCGTTGAGGGTGTTAAAGCAGGTTGCCATCCACGTACGGGTCGATCGCTTGAAAACATTACCGCAGTTAGAGAACTCTCAAAGTTCCCACCATTTCGGTAGTGAAAAACGCTGCATGACTTAAACTTAAACTTTGCTGATGACAATTGCAAAATATCCGCGTTCCCTGTTTCACATAACGAAAATTATTTAAAATTCAAGTAGGTTTTGAGACATCTTCTATATCTTTAATAGGGATTCACAGGTGTTTCCATTGTAGACTTCCACTGGATCATTCGACACCTGTAAACCCTCTTTTCACCGAGAATTTTTTTACGTCCCAGCGTGATAGGAGGTGACCGTTACCGCCGTACTTCGGGCATAAATAGACGCTTTTTAGGGCGTGCATTTTTACCTCACAGGGTTTCCCTGTACCATTCAGCAACTTTACAATGCACGTAAATTACGAAAAACTTATTGCTGCATCGACCGGCTCAATTTGAACTCGGGTCACTAGATCGGCATCTTATCGACTGAGTTATCGCTTGCTTTTTGAGTGAAGTGAAAAAAAAACTTAATTTTTTGCCTATATGTATAAGGTGACTGTCGCGTATATAGCCAAATTCATACTGGGGATTCGGTAAGTTGTCAGGACCAAGGTTCAAAATAACCTTTCTGTGATATAAAATTACCCAAAAACATTTTATTTTAATCTTAAATGTGATTTAACGATACACAGTCTACTCTAGAATTATTTTCACTTATTATGTTAGTAACTTTCCGACAACTTGAGCATCCTTACGGGGTGAATCAAACCTTTAAGAGAATAGGTTCCGATTGCATTGATCGCTGTTACTCCATGCCGAAAAACCTGCAGTGCGAGAGGGACGAATTCTGGAAAATTATCAAAATGACAACTTTTATCACGAATTTTATTATTTAAAAAAAAAACTAAAGTTTGTATCAAATATCTGTTCGGATAACAGTATAATAAAGTTTATGCAGATTTTAATAAATAAATAATATAATATGATTTTGCTCAAATAATGTTAAAACTCGACATGAAACCTTTTTTTGGAGTCATCTTTGATTTTTTATGGCTCAATGTTGGAATGACTTCTGAAGATTCTGTTTCGATAAGAGTGCATTATATTCTTGACAGAAGTCCAAATTTTTTTCAAATATCTAGTATTGCTAGATTCTTCAAACAAGGAAGAATAAATCATGGTTTTTCGGAACCTATCCTCTTAAATCCGAAACCCTGATAGAAGGTAGGCCAGCCCTTCCGTCCGCGCGGCTAAGTCCGACAGAAACTTGATTAATTTTTGTAAGAGGATTGTCGACCATTGAAGCGGAGTTGAGCTAATACACCAACGTTATGGCGCTGCTTGTGTGACATGAAACCTTTTCCTTAAATATTTATAAGGTCTTTTAAACCCCTGAGTCTCACTCTAGGTTGAACTTCGAATGTAATGGGGCCACGCGTGCAAATATACTATTTATTTTTTACGTTTTATTTTTATTTAATTATTAAAAACTATCCTGTAATAGTTATTTTACAAAAAGTGCTTATTTGTCGATTTAAATATTGATTTATAGTGTACGAAAAAATATAAGTGTAAGTTTATAAGTGTAATTTGCATTTGCACATATAACAAACTACTTTTTAGGGTTCCGTAGGCCGACAAGGAGGGACACTTACAGTTTCGCCATGTCCTCCGTCTGTCCGCGGCTTACAGTCAGTGACACAAGAGCGTACGGGGTGAAAATAAAAAATGGTGGACCAGGGGAAAGGGGGGATGCTACTAATGTATACAGCGGAGCGACGACTCTAATGCACAGTGGTCTCGGGAAAAATATGATTGTTGAGTTCTATCTAGGTTTTGCTATGTAAAAGTGAGACCTAGTCTCAAGCCTAACCTTAGGTCTCTGTGAATATGAGCGCAAAAACTCTTTACTGTTAACCTGTAAGCAGCATTAGAACGGCCACCCGCGACGGCGATAACGCTCTTATCGCTGAACTCAAATCCTGTCCGTGGGGTTTATTGAAATATTAATAGTTCGGAAAAATGAAACAATACACCATTGTTCGATAAGGTTTGACGTCATACCTACGGTAAGGCATACCTACGGTGAGGCATACCTACGGTAAGGTGTACAGGTACCCCTGCGGAGGTAATTAAGTGTTCATCACCTAACGATGGTGTGCATGGACGATTCAACAAAAACCCAAGTCTCTCGGGTTCGCTTGGTAAACTCCTTTGCGGACATGAGTGCACGCTGCAACGCTGTAGTGGAATAGCTTGTCGGAGCCGAACATCCGAAGAACATACAACATAGTCAAGTAAGACTGCAGGTCACGTAGCAAGACTGCGTGCATACTCAGCATGTCGGGGTGCTTGCAGTTAGAGTTGAAACAATCGTTGGTTGCATTTGTACCGTAACGAGCACGTACTGAAGCTTACCTATACTTTTTTCCATACGGAGCATGATTGTGCTAGCTAACAGAAGTTAACACAGTGTATGATATGACTCCCGTAATAAAATGTAAAACTGTATGCATTATCCTTATCAATTTTTTCCTTTTCAGCTGAAAATAACTGGGTATTGCCGATATATGCATGTATTACCCGTTGACATCATCGATATTGCGCCATTTTACCACAAAATACGTTTCTCTACCTAATTTGCTTATCAATTCTGTCGTTACTGCGGTACACCATGATGTCACGGTATTTGAATTATCCCTCATTATAACGAGCTTATTCAAGTGGGAAAAAATTCGCGATAATTATGGAACAACCAGTCCTTGTTAGGTAGTTTTCGGGTTAGTATAAATGGAGGAAAGTACATATACAATCAATCATTAGCACATATACACTCGCCATAATCACAAGGTTGTGTACAATCGATCAGTCTTGACAAAATCACCATGTCATCATTCACAAAATCATCATCCACCATGAGCGGAAACTCTGGAGAAGCCGTTCATCGAGACAACGGGGAAAAATCTCGGAAGGAGCAAGAGCGGGCGGAAGAAGAAGTAGAAAAGCGCAGACAAGACTTGGAGCGTGAGGAGAGAAAACGTCAGAAGGCAGAGCAGCGGCGACTGGACAGGCACTTGATGCCGTATGCAGCAGCTTTGCGTGAGCAGGCATCGTGGCGTGGAACTCTCAACCGGCCGAAATAGTGCTAATCATAGATATGATCATTTGTTTATATAATAAGTATTAGGTATTTGTGTACATCAGTATTAAGTATATTGTGTATGTGAGTGTTTGTTTTTGAAAATTAAAAAAAAAACTTGTTCCCGATACATAGGTATTTCATTTCAAAATGCATGCCGACTTACAAATGTCACGACATACCAGTTTCCTTCATGATACTAGATATTTAGGTAGTTAGTTTAATAATGATAATAATATATTGTACTACTTCTATCCACTAAGATGTTGTACAATCTACATCCATGCATAGATAACCGTGGTCACTACACTTTGTAACACGATAGAGGGGCACCGCGACATGCTATGCAGCGATAGGTAGGTACGGTGCAGTGTTTAGGTAAGGTATCTGTCATACCATAGTCCTAACATTACAGGAATCATGAAAAGTATACATATTTAGAATGATGTTTTGTACATCATTATAGTCTAACCAAACCTGTAAGCTATACAATGACAAATCTTAAGTATAAGTGAGGTGTATACATGTATGAAGCACACGTGTATGTCCCGGTAATTTTCTATGGTCACTCATCAGTTTTGATTTCGTTTTGAAATACACGCCGCCAGTCGGATACAGATCATAAAATGAATATAGCACGGGTTTTCTCGAATATTTCAAGACAGTGCCAACTAAACGTGGGTTGCCGTAATACGCTGGAGCTACTTACGTTCGGCCGGCAGCCTGTAATAATATTTCGATGAAGGTCCCGTCGTCTTATCATATTTACCTATCTTTTGAGTAGTGACACATAGTTTGTTCCATATTTAAACGATAGCGTGCCATGTGGTCATACGTATTATCGGTCCATAAGGAGTTACAGATGTAACGTCAATTGCCGCCGGTCTTTGTCATAATACTGTTTGCGGCTTACATGCAGTTATTCATGGATATAAAGTTAAGAAAAACCTTATTTAGACGTCTCATATTCCTGTATGGTCGGCTCCATACCTAAACGTCGCAGATACACGTACTCAGAGGCGAATGCACACTCAGGCCTTGCTCAAGACATATGATAAGCATATGCCAAGCATAGTTTGTGATAACGGAGCTTTGCATCCCATGTGCACATAACGCTAATCATCACGCCTTGCAACTTATCTGCGTTAGTGATGTGACGTGCTATGCAGCGGCTAGTAGCACGTTACCTAGACGTTATATCTGGTGCAGTCCAAGCTTGACTTGATTGTATCTAACATAGAGTGGTCACGAGAGAAACTAAATTTCAACTTGAAGCAACGTCAGAGGGAATGATCTCAGTACCTTACCTGCACAACTCTCCATCATCCTACACTCATAGGGGTACAAGAAAAAAAAAGTAAACATATTATAAACACAAATATTTATTTTAATAAGCGAACTACACATGCTGCGGCACTATTTAGCACTATTATCACTGATGTTGCGAGCCGAGTGCAGCAACATTTCTGTGTCCGTCCGGTCACCCGTCGAATAGTATTGGAGGATTTGCGGATCACCTTCATGCACTTTCTGGATGACCTCTCTGAAGATTTCTTGGGATTCTTTCAGCATAATCGCCGGGACCATGTACTTTGTTATCCACGCAGAGACGTGCGCCGTGCAGAAATGATGAAAGTGCTGTGGGATCCTGCACTCACGTCCCGGTGGTACCACTACATTAGGCCTCTTGCCGCAGGAACAGGTGTCCCCGGCGACCGCCTTGCACTTCGAAAAGCGAATCTTCGTTTCAACAAACTCCAGTATAGTGGGCAGCCTGACGAGATCCCTCTCACCTGGCGGCGGCCCCCAAAATAAGGGCATGAGCCAGTCCCAGTTCACCAGCAGCCGATCTTCTTCTGGCCTCGTCGGATCAAAGTTGTAGCGGACGGGGCATGGCTTCCCGTTAAGGAAAGTCAGGTCGTCCAGCTGTCGTTCCGCCTGAAGAAACTGTTTGTATGCTTTGTTGAATTGCAGAATTTCGCCGGGGCTGAAAGGGGCCTCCTCGGGTATAGAAGGCCCGCGCCTCGTGAAGGTGTCCACCGGGAAACTGAGTATTCTGTCTTGGGACTGCATCGTGAGTTCTGGATGGATGTCACGGGACTCCTAAGTCTATATGATGTTCTTGCGGTAATGTTGACCGTGTAGTGTCTAGCGACTGACTGCCCGCATAGCAATTTATACCACTCCAGTTGTTTATCGTACCGAAAAAAGAAAACAATATAGGGATAATATCAAAAGCAGAATAAAACAAAGCAGATAATTCTACAAGAAGTATGTTTATTCTAGGCGTTCTAGGTATCGTTCCGTGAGAACGTGAGCTGTAGGTTTCTGGCAATTCGGCCCCAGCTTGGATGCTGATGCTGCGGCCCCAGCAATTCATGTTACCTGCTGCTTTGACCCATACTCATATCACTTTAGAGGCGGCACATACGAAAAAAGTCAAAATTTTCGGAAATGCATCTGACCCCTATGCAAAGTTATAGACCGTACGCTACCGTGTCATTGACTGTAGCTCAGAGACTATTAGTACTAGAAAACTGTAATTTGGCATGGGTGTACATATTAATCACGCCGACAAAGTGGTAAAATATAATATCAAATATTTGGGTACCTCCCATACAGGCTGGTCCAAATAGTGACGTCAAAGATTTTTTTATAGATTCCTCACACCTAGGTGTATCCGAAAATATGCCATGTAGAAGAAGATATGATTATTTTATGTGTATTTGCGAATTTTCTACCGCAGCGGCTTAAAAAAATCATAACTTTTTTTGTGGTAAGAATTTTGTACATATTTTTTTGTAACATAACTGTCTTGAGTCCCTCTTCCTTACGTAAAATAATCAGCTACACAAAATCCATACGAGTTACCAAAAAAAGTTCAAAGTGTCATTTTTTGGATCGAGTTGGGCATAGCTAAATTTTCAAAATGGATATTTCATAGGTTCAAACTAATTTTAAAAACTTCAGTGATTTTTCAGCTTCCCAAGAAATAAAAAATAAGTGCTTCTTAATACGCCATTTTACGATGATATCAGCTTCCAAAGTTATTTAGGTAAAAAATTGGTTAAGAAAAAGTATTGTTTGTAAAAATTGTTTAAGCTATTTTTTTTAAAGTCTTTAGCCAACATTAGTAAGAAATCACCAGAAGCATTAAAATAAACCCAAATTGAACGATTATTGAATAATAAAAAGAAAGTATTTTTGTAAATCCTTTTATTTCACAGACATTTGGTATTAGTTTAAGTTTATGTGAATGCTTCTGATGATGTATTATTAATGTTGGTCATAAAAATGAAAAAATAATAGCCAAAACAATTTCGTTGGATAAGTCGTTCAAAAACATTGTGGGTATGTGAAAACCATTTTTCGATTTAGGGATCCCTTGGCGAAATAAAGTGCTAATTTTTGTTAGAGTCAACTGTCCCCCCCCCCCCCCTTCTGCCGGCTATACGGTTGTTTATGAATATGTGAAAAAAATCACAGAAGTAGTATATACCGGGTGTAAATAGACTCCTACCATTAAATGAAACCTTATATTCTACCGACCCTACTGAACCACTTTTCCCATGAATCATACCCGCGGACACCCGTAGTTTGGGTAATAATTGAGTTCCAAACAAAAATAATAGAATTCCCGACATACGGGCGAGTTTAGAGTGAGCATGTTCCGTGAAACAGCTGGTCCGTTGCAGAGTCCTAAAATAGACCTTCCTCCTATGAGATAAAGTCTTTGAGTTACAGTTGAATATCTTTTTCTCTGAAGATTTGCGCGGGTTTTTTTTTCGAATAGTTGTTCAATATGATCAGTAGAGTATGTGGTTTTATTTAATGGTCGCACTCTATTTACACCCCGTATAAAGAAGTTAAAAGGAAAACTATCAGCTAAGTGGGCTTTACAGGTTTACGAGTACAGGTCGCGCCAAACATTTAGCTTTTTCGGACTATTTATTGTATTAGTTGACCAACTTATAAAATGTGCTGGACAACTACAGAACCCTACACTGCGCGTGGCCCGACACGCACTTATATCCGAAAATATTAAAAAATAAATAACATATTTGGGTCGGTAAGGTATTCTCGTACTGATAAATGGTATTATCAGTAGGGAATATTAAGAATTAGACCAACTTATCTGGGGGCACGGCAAAAATATACGTACAGAACTTATAAAAGAAACTGCAAACTTAAGTGGGTCGAATAAGTATTCTACACAGAACTGCAAGTAAATGATTGTCATACCTTATGTCAAGATTGTAGATCACCGGTAAGTACCGGTTCTATAGGTTTTATTAATGAGTGGGTTATAGTAGGAAATTATGCTTTGAAAGGCCGCCGTACGTACCTATATATTTTATTGTGTTAAACTTTGATTAATCAATGGTGTTAAACTAATATTTTTTTTACACCAGTATCAAGTTATGGAAGTATCTAAATCTATAAGTACTAATAAATAATAAAATCGTATCTGTACGTTATATATTTTATCTTATTTATATTTATTTAATTTTATTACGAAAACAAACAGTCACAAAAAACATAATGCAGTTATCTTAACAATAAACCGACCTACAGTTTTCCGAATTTATATTTTTTAATCATGTGATATACAATTTAAAACTCAAATAAATCTCAGCTAAGGAAAAAAAATAACTATATTATATTACCTATATTAGTGACTGGAGCTTTTTCTTTTTAAATGTATTTAATGTGTTACAGAAAGTATCAGCATCAACCAGCCTGTTACTATTTTATCAACATTTTAAATAAAATGGACTAGTATTAGTTTAGTATTGCACTAAAGCCAACACTACCATTTTTAGAATTTTTGTCTGTCTGAATGTATGAATGTTCCAGAAGCATTCAACGGATTTGAATTCGGTTTTCTTTATTATCATCGTAGTGACCCCGGTCAACATATTTCATAGGCTATAACATCTATAAAATAACGCTCAAGCCGAAAACATGTCAGAGATTGATTGAATAAGCGCGGGCGGAACCGCGAAAGGCTAATTCGGTGTAAATTTCAACTTGATACCTCAAATTGGCCCACGGTTTCGTTTTTCATAAATAGTACGGAACACTTAAAATCTGAAAATAAAATGAGTAAAAGTGTTTTCGTGTTATGCTACAAATTACGCAAAAAAACTCATTTTTCAGTAAGTATTTTCAGTGGTACATAATTTCAAAAGTCATAGAACAAAGTTGTTCTACAGTTCACGTCACCCATCTGATTGAGACAACAGAGGAAAGACGAGCAAGGGAATTTCCCCTTCAGCACGAACAATGTCGCAGGCAAAAGAACACATGTAGAGATAAAAGAATACAGGCTATTTTCAAGTACGCTGCTTCAAAAATTTGGAATGATTTACCCCCGCCACGCCGCTATGTTTAAAAAATGTCCCAGGTAACGTTTAAGAGACATCTTTTTGGAGAACTATTCAACAAACAGTTATATGAAGAAAGCACTAATGTTAAAACTGCTTAAAGCTGCTTTTAGCTACAATTCTAATATAAATTTTTGCAAATAGGTAACAACGATTTTTTTTTCCAAGTTAAATATATATATATATTTAACTTGGAAAATTTTATATTAGAATTGTAGCTAAAAGCAGCTTTAAGCAGTTTTAACATTAGTGCTTTCTTCATATAACTGTATATATATATATATATTTGATATAAATGAAAAAAAAGAGCTCTGTTTTCATATAAAGTTAATCTGAAAGTGTAAAATTGATGACATTAATTGGAAAAAATTATATCGCTCAAATTGCCACCTCCTCTGCCTTTAACGCTCACCAGTTACGGTTACAGTGGTGCCAACCGCGCGTCTTCAAAAAAACAAGGGCCAATCACTTTTGTACTGCAAATGCCGCACCAAACAGTTACAGTTAACAGTCACTTTAAGGGGATGCAATGGCTCTTGACGCATTTCATGTGGATTCTCTTCTCTTCTCTCGCCAATTTGGAGGCAGATGTTTTGCAAGTAACAATTCAAAATTCCGTAAAACGAGCGCAATTATGCATCAACTCGAGAGGTGGCCATTTGAGCGATATGATTTTTTTCAATTAGTGTCATCAACTTTACACTTTCAAATGAACTTTTTATGAAAGCAGAACTCTTTTTTTTTCACTTTTTACAAAATGGCAGCCAATTCAAATCATGACGTTGATGCTCGTGATTGTTGGCACTTGGTGGAACTTTTGAAACATTTTTTGTTTGATAAACACTTGTACTTGTCCACTTATTTATATTAATTTCCCTTACCGGTTTCGCTGTTAAAGCATTATCAAAGGTTTGTTTGGTTGTTTACGTACAATATATGATATATTCATAACAACCAAACAAACCTTTGATAATGCTTTAACAGCGAAACCGGTAAGGGAAATTAATATAAATAAGTGGACAAGTACAAGTGTTTATAAAACAAAAAATCAAATCATGACATTACTTTTGCGCCACCCTACTTAAATCGTGTCAGTTTCAACCCAGCAGAATAAAGGTTGGATAGAAACTTACCCTCCGTATTAGATAAAAGGTAGCAAGATTCGAAATCAATAGTCTAGATTTACTCAGCAGTACCTACACAGAAAGCGCTTTCCAATAATATTTACATTGGAATCAAGCAAGTCGATTGAAATCCGCTTAATTTATGGGGAATTATGCGGCGCGGCCCGTCGGGAAATCAACTTTACATTCAATTCGTGCCGGTGCCGAGATAAAAACCAATCTCTTTACTATTTACCTGTCCCGTAGGCTGGAAACCGGCGGTGATGTTGTCAGGTTCAATTTCAATAACTCCACAATTTTCCGATCTCATTTTGTCCATCGAATATCGATCAGGCTGCACAAGAAGGAAAAATTGCACTTAAGAGGCTATGTCGATTTTATTTTTGTCCCTGTCATTGCAAGCGAAAACATGGGCATTGCAAGAAAGACGGATTCGGAAAAACGAATGTTTTCATTTTTATTCAAAAAGCTAGGTAAATTTCCAAAATTCAATATTGTTAAAACCCATCTAATATGTTTGAATTCTGTACGTGATTCCTGTTCGCCAAACGAGGAGAAAAGGTGTTTTTGAAAACCTCATTTCAATTATTTCTACCGAAGAAATTTTTTCCAATAAATTATAATGAGTAATGTCAAAATGGACATACCAGCAATTTATTTAAATTTTGTATGTATTTCATGAAATACACAAAAAACACCCCTATTTTATATATAGCTTCTTAATAAGATAAGATACCATAATGAATTTAGAAGTTGGTGTTTAATTAATATCCATCAAATAAAAATAATCTTCAAACTAAGCGGCTGCCGCTTAACTTTTTAAATCTAAAATTGTCTTACCACGATGACTCAAACATCAAAAGCAAGTTAAGTTAAACCAGCTATACGTATAGGTACATACTCGTACATATGGCAACTGCTGAACTGTCCAATATATTGCATTGCATATAAAGCCGTGAACACACGATCGCTGGTCGATATCGGACGTATCGTTGTCGTAATCACGGTCGACCGTCGCCGCTGGCCCCGCTCAATGTGATGAAATCACTATGCGCCTATGAATAATTCAGGTGCGGTCCAGTGTACAACCCCCCTTACACCCCCTTTACAACGCCCTCACCTACCTAGATAGGTATGTAGGTGGTATTGAAATATGACAGTTCAGTTCGTATTTCCCAACACCTTACAGACACGAGCTTTTGTTCTCGTTCTGCGTTTCGAGAGGATTTGAACACTTAGCAAAGAGATTAAAAAAAAGTTTTCAGAAAATAAATACTTTATTAAATAGCGCCAAAGCGAAACATGATCAGTCTGTTTGAAGTAGGAACACACCTAGTGGTGGTACGAGATGGCGGGAGAAGAGTAGGTGACGTGAGAGAGAGGTTGAGCATACGCGACTTTGGCGATGGGGGCAGAGGCGTAGTGCACGGGGGCGGAGGCGTAGTGGACGGGAGCGGGAGCGTAGTGCACAGGAGCGGGCGCGTAGGCGACCTTAGCAACGGGTGCGGCGTAGGCGAGCTTGGCAACGGGAGCGGCGTAGGCGAGCTTGGCGGGGGCGGGTGTGGGGTGTCCCTCGTAGCGCACGTTGGCGTTGAAGCCACTGTGCTCGTCGGCGGTGTACTCTACAATGCGAGTGACTCCATCAGGCTGCACCAGAGAGTATGAGCCCTGCACGTTGTCTCCCTGACGGCTCTCCTTCTGCTGCTTCACGTCTCCGGTGTGAGAGTCATGGACTGAGTACTCAAACTCGTAGTGGGCGGGCGCTGAGGGCTCGGCGTACGCCACCTTGGCCACGGGGACCAGGGGGACGGCGGAGGCCGCTACCGCCAAACCAAGGATGATCACGAACTGAAATAAAAAGCAGCAATTGTAACAACTTGGTAGTCTTTAATATCTAAAGCAATAGTTGGTCTGATAAAGAATAAAAAGAGCTTTAAAAGCTCACCTTAGCTGCCATTGTTGTTTATTGAATGTCTTTAGTGGACTGTGACAATTTGGTGACCCGGGACACTTTTTACATATGATTGCTGTTTCCCTTAATTAACGATTTCTTTTTTTGGTTTATTGAAAAATAAGCTGTTAAGCGTGTTATTAAAAATTATAAATTTATTCATAAGTTTCTGGAAAAAGTCTCTAATAGAGTGAGAATTATTTCGGACTACGAACCGGTCAAAGAAATGTATAATAATTTAAAAGCTCACCTTAGCTGCCATTGTTTCTAATGTGAGTGTCTTAATGTGACTGTAACAATTCGCTGACGCGGTGTAGTTTTTATACAAGTTTTGTCACCTACAGACACCACACAAAACATAATTAGCCCAAGGCACATTTTGTGAACTAATTAATCAATGAACTGGACAAATCAGAGGTCAGGCGCGGGCGATACACGTACATGTGTATGTCACTGCTTTACCTATTCGCTTGCTATAACCAACATAATATCTTATTATGTTTGATTCTACGCGGACAAAATAAGTGGATACAATACATTGTTTCCCATACATTTTGTATGGGGGCCTGTGATTTGCGGCTACTTTACATCCACGTGATAACGTAATAGATGTAAAACCTATAACCTGTTCAAAGAAATGGACCGCCCATAGGCGTGATTTTTCTTTCTATTCTGTCGCGTTACCGCCACAAATACACAAATAGTCGCAATTTAGGTTTCATTTTATCATTAAATACTTATATGTTCCGAACGACTCATTGGTTCATGCTCGACCGACAAGACTCGAAACCCAAAACTCCAAAATGCGGTTCCGGTCAATACTGACTGATCATATTTAAAATAGGTAATTATCTCGTGAATGATATTAAATCGCATGAGCTAGAAAGTCAGTTAGCTACATAAGTATAATCGCATACATTATAAAGGAAGAAACAATATGCTAGGGGTTGAAATACTTTTACTATTATTTTATTACTAAGTCACCAAGTTGCAGCCTTGACCCGGAATCAAAATAATTCATTAAGCAGTGTAACTACATAATTCGCCCCAGGCATAACAAGGCTTTACAAGTTGACATATTCGTTGCTTTACTATAGGAGTAAGCCGGTACAGTACTTGTATGTTAGTAATTGTATCTCGTATAAAAACTATTGCGGTTCACTGAAATGTCACAGTTTAACTGAAACATTGGTACCAGCAACAATGTCTGCTAAGGTGAGCTTTAGAACAAATACATGTACTTAGTACTCGTTTCAAATTTTAATTGAGCAAATATTAAAATGAAGTGACAAAATAATTAAAGATACTTTGATGATTTCAGTTCGTTATCATCCTTGGTTTGGCGGTAGCGGCCTCCGCCGTCCCCCTGGTCCCTGTGACCAAGGTGGCATACGCCGAGCCCTCAGCGCCCGCCCACTACGAGTTTGAGTACTCAGTCCATGACTCTCACACCGGAGACGTGAAGCAGCAGAAGGAGAGCCGTCAGGGAGACAACGTGCAGGGCTCATACTCTCTGGTGCAGCCAGATGGAGTCACTCGCATTGTAGAGTACACCGCCGACGAGCACAGTGGCTTCAACGCCAACGTGCGCTACGAGGGACACCCCACACTCGCCCCCGCCAAGCTCGCCTACGCCGCTCCCGTTGCCAAGCTCGCCTACGCCGCACCCGTTGCTAAGGTCGCCTACGCACCCGCTCCCGTGCACTACGCACCCGCTCCCGCGCACTACGCTCCCGCTCCCGTACACTATGCCCCCGCGCCTGTGCACTATGCCCCGGCCCCCGTGCACTACGCCTCCGCCCCTGTGGCAAAGCTCATCACCCCTCTCGCCAAGGTCGCGTACTCTCAGCCACTCTCTCACGTCACCTACTCCTCTCCCGTCATCTCGTACCACCACTAGATGTGTTCCTACAATGGCTAATCATGTTATATTTTACTCTATTTCTTAAATAAACTATTTATATCCCGAAAACTCCTGATTTTTCAATTCACGTATTATAATATGTTTTGCGTTGGAATTATTAAAGAAGACTAATCTGTTGGATGGATCCAAGCCACGATCTAGACTACGACATTTTTATCCACACTGCTTGTTCTTTTAAATAAGTTTTGAGTAATAATAATTAATGTTATTCCTAAAAATGTAGCAGATGTAGCAACGCATACCTTTTTTTTGATAAATATGTACAAGACATTTTATGGAATAGATCATTTTAATATCTTTCGAATCGAAAAATATTTTATAATTATTGTAATTTTCAGTAAAACGGGAATCATTCGGGGGGCAACACCGTTTTTCCATGGTAACTCGGGAACAAACTCGTCTATTGAGTTACCATAAATTTGTCCAAAACTACACAAAATCATTAAAAAAAATTGAAACTGTGAAGTTTTCTAATTAGCGAACAAAACAAAAATAGCCAATATTTAAATTTTGTGGTTGAATACTGACACAAAGACCCAAAAAAATTGATTTACCCGTATACATGCATCGCGAGCATATACGAGTAGACAGACAATATATTTGATATTTTTAGGTTCCGTCACTCATCCTGAAAAAACTGAACTCTTATAGGAGGGTTCCCACACTTCATTATCCGTCTGTCTGTCCGTGTGTCAAAGCCCATATTTTCAAGGACAGCGTATACTAGGTGAAATTCAATCAACCGACCAAATTTATACTGGAGACTTGGTTAGTGATCAGAAACAAGGTTAAATTACCCTTTTGGTGAAATTCGATAAATATATTTTTTGCTTCCTTGCTGACTGGGCTAGGAATTGTACTTAAACTATAAACTAGTCCAACCAGTACCTACGGGGGCAAAAAAATATATTTTTGGAATTTTGAATATGATTGAATTTTCCCTATATGGCTTCAGATTGATTGTAAAAATTCAAGTTCTTGCTTTGGTACATTACTAAAACCCAACTCAATTCATATTTAAAAAAAGTTATACCCTCAACGTGACATGATCAATCTATTTACAACAGAAACACATATATTCGTAGTACAAGATGACGGAAGAGGAGTAAGTGACTTGTGAGAGGGTTAGTCGTACGCAGCCTTGGTGACGGAAGCGACGAGCTTGGCCATGGAGGCCCCCAAGTGCATTGAAGCGGGGGCGTGCGTAGTACACGGGGGTTTCGGCGCAGTGTACGTAGTGGGAGCTTAGGCAACCTTGGCAACGGCAGCGTCGTAGGCGAGTTTATTATGTAAACTATAACCAGACATATAAATATTACTAAATAGCAGACCAAACATAAGGATTAAATAGCGTGGCAAGTTTCCATACAAAAAATAAGCTACATTTAGGCTTCATGGTATGGAGAAACGTATAAAAATGGGTTGTTTTGGCTGACTTATGCTTGGAACATATTTGTTAATTCCTAAACTAATCTCTAGTATATATTTTGTTGGGAAAAAGGGTCCAAAGTTCACTGAGCTAAAATTGCCACGCGTCGACTCTATGCGTTTATTATCTGCTACTATACAGGTATTATACGTCTGTTACTATAACAAAAATAAAAAGTATCCCATCAAAAGCATTCCTGTAAAAATCATTCCAGGTCTTGCTCTTATCTCGTGACACTTTTACCATAAAAACTAGTTTCTACTAACTATGAAATTCACAAATTACTCGTTATTTGTCTTAAAACGACACGGGTAAAATTAATAGGTAATAATTTATATTTTATTACTATTTGTGATAAATAGCCCTATTTAATTTCATTTGTACCTTTTGGACTTGGCAATCATAAAGCATGAGGATATACTGTGAAGTTTAAGTACTGTGGGATAACGTGGAGAAGAAAAATTTAAATTTAATAAGGCCCTCATTAAATATTTAAAATTACTGTCCTAGTTTTCTTATCACAGGAAAATTCCTAACAAATAGTAGATTTTGATATTGATATCTATTTCATCCATCCATCCATCAGCCTGTTTCGTCCACTGCTGGACATAGGCCTTTCCAGGATTTCGCCACTCTTGGCGGTCCTCCTGGAAGAAATGCCCATACCCACACACGCTGGGCAGGCGGGTTGGTGAGCGCAGTGCCGAAACCCTTACGCCAGTGCAGTGGCGTAGCTAGTTGGACAAGGGCCCCGGTGCACAGAGAAAGAATCGGGCCCTCACCCCCTCTTTCCACGTAGCTTGAACTTATATTGGCCTTCAAAATTAGTGCACCAGGGCCCCCTGAGCTCCGGGGCCCTGGTGCACTGCACCACCCGGCCCTACGATAGCTACGCCACTGTACCAGTGACGCCGCTGCCCGTCACTAGTCTGTTTTATATAAGGCTCGGCAATTGGGGATGGATAAACCGCCATCCATCGGTCCCAGGCAATGGTGGGCCGCCTGGTTTTGCCTAAGAGCTGTTCTCTTACTCTCCCCCGAATAACTTCGGGAGGATTTGCGAGTAAGATGGTGGTACCTCCACAGTTGAGCCCGGCATCAGCTCTACCACCTACAATCTATATAAAATATATCTATCTATTATATATCTATTTAAAAAAGTTAAATATCTAATATGCAAATTAATTTATAAAAAAAATTGGGATCGGACCTAAAATGCAGGTGCAAAAAAACCCAAGTAAACTTGCTTGCTTTGCTTAGTAAATAGTCTTAAGTTTTCTTTTCAGTACTGTTAGATAATAAAATGGTGAAATAATAAACAAAAGAATAACATTCCTTGAGGTACGTGTAATTTATCGTAAAAAGATCACAGATAAAAAATATGTATAGTAAAAATATGATAGGGGTTGAAATTATCCAATATTTACTTTCATTGTCAAGGCCATCAGCAATTACCTAGACCTAGATAGCTTGTGTTTGAGCAGTGTAACCACATAACTTGCCTCAGGCATAATTAGGTTTTATTAGTTGACACGTTGCTTTACAGTAGCAGTATTTTGTATGTTAGTTATTCGTATCGGATGTAATAAAAAAATACTGCTTTCAAATTGTAATCCTCCTCGGTTCGGCGTTAATGGCATCCGCCACACCGTCCAGCTGGTCCCTGTGACCAAGGTGGCGTACGCCGAACCCTCAGCATCCGCCCATCACGAGTTTGAGTACTCCGTCCATGACTCACAGTCTGGTGACGTGAAACAGCAGAAGGAGAGCCATTGGGGAGACAACGTGCAGGGCTCATACTCACTGGTGCAGCCTGATGGAGTCACTCGCATTGTGGAGTACACGGCCGACGAGCACAGTGGCTTCAACGTCAACGTACGCTACGAGGGACACCCCAAATCACTACGCCCCCAACCCCGTGCACTACGGGGTACTCGTGGGTTTCATCGACCCCGTCACAAAGGTCGCTTATCTCCTCTCTCCCTTTATCCTTGTACCATCCCTCAATAGAAGTATCCGTAAAACAAAGTAAACGAAAAAAATGTTCTCAGACTCACTCTTGTTTTTATCTTTCGTTTCAGTTTGCTTAAATATATTTTAAGAATATGTAAATTTTCGTTTTCTTTTTCCCGTAAAATGGATTCTGGCTACGATCTTGCCTGCTGTATTGTTTTATAACAGGAAACTAAAAAAATTAAATTATAGTACCTATTGAAGGTGTAAATTTAAGTGGACAAAAAATAACTGTTTGGCTTGTTTAATAATAAGTTATCCTATATTTCAAACAATAAGATTTCAAAATATGTTCTTATATATAATTCATATACTAATGTAATATTTTCGTATTCATACAAATTTTATATTAAAAACCTTTACTTCGTGAGTTATTTTATTTGTGTTAATTTGGTCATACTATAAACAAATATTTGGAAATATTTGAATATTAGCAGGGAAGGAACATCGAAAATCAAGACGGTAGTCATCACATCATTAACTGAGTGACCCATTTTGAGAAATAAATTATTTTAATATGTGTTTGCTAAGGTGCTCGTGCACCATGCTCTTTTACCACTGGACCAGCCGCCCTCATCCAACTAACACCAGCGAACCATTTTTTAGTTCAATGGTGCACCTGGCTTGATGTCGTCCCATACTATGCTCCTTCTTCTACGTGGTCTGCTCTCGGAGCTCGTCAGATATCACCAGCCAACTGCCACTTAAGCCTCCAAATCTATAAAACTATATTATTCTCCTATATCTTGCGAATATCATCGCCCTATCTAGCTAGTGGTCTGCTGATTCCTCATCCGGCCTCACCTCTTGGTCAGCTTTCGTTCAGGGAATTATTCCAGCTGCCATCACTTCGCGGACCAGTAGGCCTACCATGAGTTTTGCTCACGATACACGTAAAATATTTATATGAGAAATTGTGTAGGCCCTAGCGGCTTACGAGAGGAACCACAATCTCTCATACAAAATATTTTATACAGACGGTAACGTGAATCGTGACCAAAACTCATGGTAGACCTATAGGTGCAATACAAGTGTCTTAACCATTGCTTCTCATGTGTCCTACCCATCCATTCGCTACCCATAGAACTAGTTATATGATTCGTCTTCTAATATCAGCATTGTCACCAACTTTTTTATTTTTTTATTGTTAGGACTAATCATATCACAGTATTCAACAGTATTCATAGCAAAATCACCCCATATTATAACCGTACTAACTTACTTGTCCACCTCCTAAGTAAAGATTAAGCGAAGTGCAGCCTAAAATAGTTCTTATGACTTTGTAATTAACATCATATTATTATTATCATGAGAAAGTCATTCGATGAGTTTGCTTGGTGTTTATTGTTTGGCTACCTCCGTGCATCGTATGGTTGCGAAAAGCGACTATGGATTGATATTTCTTTGTTCATGCTACTGTTTATACCTAGTTACGAGTGTGCGTATTCAACAAATTTTTATGTACAGTACTTATAGCACTTATCTTTTTAAATATTCTTTATTAATACGGTTTTTAATAAGACGGGAATGGTGGTGTACGTATAAACCCATGCAGGTTTCTGATACACCTTAGTATTTTAACATTGTATTTTCTTATAAATAAAAAATAAATAAAAAAAAGACACGATCTAACGATGTTATGCCTAGTATGGCTCATTTCAAAGCCCTCCCTGCAACTCTCATTTGACGCATTGTATATTGTATATGTCGCCGCCATTTGGTTAAATCACCTTCCTGATTGAATGCCTAGGATGCTAACTAAATGGCGGCATCCAACTAAATGCCTAGGCTTCTCGTTTGTACGGACAAATCCGCACATTTTGCTTGTTTCATAATTTAACTTAATATTTCCTCGTACATGCCAATTAAAGGTTTTATCTTACGTGATTTATTAACTGAACATGATAAACTCGTACGATACACCTTTAATTGGCATGTACGAGGTCTTAAGAACAATAATAAAATAGTAGTCAATACACGTTCATCTCGACCATATATCTTTTCTTCCGTATACCATCGCCGGCTCCTCGTGCAAGAAATTATTGGGGGAAAGAGGACGTGGACCAGCTACTCACAAACAGGATTATACGGGTGCTGTTCATTGGTCCTTCGAACCGGATATGAACCAGTGACCTTAATATTTAATTTAAGATACCTCAACGTTTAGCGTGGTGGCTTGTCGAAAGTTAGCCTTTTGTACACGGCTGAATCAAAAGCCGCCGCGTCATTTAAATTTAGTTCATGTTTTTGCCACTGGCAAAGCGCTAATAAAGTGTTTTGGGATTTTGGTTATTTAAAAATATATTAATTTTGAGTAAAAATTATTAAAATTTGAGGTTATATTTACATTATTTTCTAAAAGCAACGGCTGCGGCGCTCGGAGCCGCGCTGGCAGCGCGTTCCTTCGACGCCTCCGATTTTTTATACTATGGACAAGCTAGAAGGCTGGCTTCGCTAGCCTAATCACCGCTACAGTTCAGGGCTGTAGCTAGAGTCGAATTTGAGGTAGGGCAGCATAGCACAAAATAACCTCTCAAAATTGAAGATTGTTGTTTTGTCATGATAATTTATCAGTGTTAAATTGTTTATTTCACAAAATATGTATTTTTAAGGTAGGGCATTGTGATTTCAAGGTAGGGCATTGCCCCACAATGCCCCCCCCCTAGCTACAGCCATGCTACAGTTCCCTGTCGGACTTCTACACTCTCACCGATTTCGCGGAGGAATTCATATCAACCATCTAACCAAAAGGCTAAACGTCGTTCAGCCCTCTCGTTGAATGTTGTGTTGAACTATTTGGCTGTGCAACCTTTAGCAATTTAGTTAGCATCCTAGGCATCCAATCAGGAAGCTGATTTAACCAGATATACATGCTTAGCATCCATCTTTTGGTCCATTCATATGTTATAGTAGGCAAGATATATAGTATTTATACATTGTTATATCAACTTTACGTAGCTTAGATAAATTTTATATTAATATTTTCATTTTATTCCAAGTAAATAACTTCTAGCTTATTGGGTACAAGCGCAATGAAAATAAGAAAAATAAACATGTAACGTGGAAAATAATAATTTAATACCAACAAAACATAGTCTAGGTACTGCGCAAACATATCTAATGGTGGTAGGAGATGACAGGAGAAGAGTAGGTGACGTGAGAGAGTGGTTGAGCATACGCGACTTTGGTGATGGGGGCGGAGGCGTAGTGCACGGGGGCGGAGGCGGTGTAGTGGACGGGAGCGGGAGCGTAGTGCACAGGAGCGGGCGCGTAGGCAACCTTAGCAACGGGTGCGGCGTAGGCGAGCTTGGCAACGGGAGCGGCGTAGGCGAGCTTGGCGGGGGCGGGTGTGGGGTGTCCCTCGTAGCGCACGTTGGCGTTGAAGCCACTGTGCTCGTCGGCGGTGTACTCTACAATGCGAGTGACTCCATCAGGCTGCACCAGAGAGTATGAGCCCTGCACGTTGTCTCCCTGACGGCTCTCCTTCTGCTGCTTCACGTCTCCGGTGTGAGAGTCATGGACTGAGTACTCAAACTCGTAGTGGGCGGGCGCTGAGGGCTCGGCGTACGCCACCTTGGCCACAGGAACCAGGGGGACGGCGGAGGCCGCTACCGCCAAACCAAGGATGATCACGAACTGAAATAAAAAGCAGCAATTGTAACAACTTGGTAGTCTTTAATATCTAAAGCAATAGTTGGTCTGATGAAAAATAAAAAGAGCTTTAAAAGCTCACCTTAGCTGCCATTGTTGTTTATTGAATGTCTTTAGTGGACTGTGACAATTTGGTGACCCGGGACACTTTTTATACATGCATTGTCGCCTACAGCGTCGAACTCGCCAGGCTTGATGACAGATCTTGGGCTTGGCCTGAGGCAGGCAGGTATTATAAACTAATTAGCCAATTGAATGAACAAGAGAGGTGAAGGCCGTGCGCGTGCGCGTGCTACCTGCTGCGAAGAGCTGAGACAATCAGAAACAACTCTTATTTTTTTGACACAACGGTGCTCTGCTCTTCGGGTAGGTTAACCGAAATATGCACGATATGAATCAATCATGATGCCAAGATTAACGCCTCACGATTGACCCCAAGCCAAGTGTAGGTAATGTATGCCGTAAAGTATTGATACGATAACGTCGTGCAGATACCAATTGTTTGATCAAGGGTAAGCATAGATTGATTTTTCACTATTTATCTATAATATTCATATGGCTATTCGATGTAGTGCCATGCAGCAATCTTTGCTATATGGTTTTTTTCCACTACTCATTCAGCAATTCGAGGATATTCTCGTAGAAAATTGACGACAGTATCCTTATACCATGCGACATTAGCTGAGAATAAAGAGCTTTCCGAGGCATATGACCGTAACTTATTGTTCCACTGCGGAGTTCAAAGCATGAAACTGCGACCTTCCGACAGTCATTTCTCAGTTTCCACGATTATATGTCAGGCTGCTCTGTATAGGTAATTTGGTTTCTAATTCTAACCGAATCTAAGTCTAAGACGACATAGGTAGTAAAAAATGGGATTTTAATACAGAAGGACCTACGAACTAAACTACAATAGGTAGATTGGGTTCTGAAAAAGCGATAACAGAGCCCAAAACGTGATAGAGAAAAATTCTCTGCATCGACAAAGATTGCAAAGTAAAGGCTGTTTTTTCAGTTGAAAACAGTAGCACGTCCAAACAAATAAAGTAAAAATAATAATAATGACTTGCAAACATATAAAACCTTACTAGCATTTGCGTGGTGCGCGGGCTGCAAGCAGCCCGCGAGATATGTTGTGCCTATGTTTTTTTTTTATATGCGTTTTTTTCTTTGTGTCTGTGACATATTGGACTCGTTCTACAGTGAATTTAAAGGCAATCGGTAGAAAATCCGTGATTTACAGAGGATGGGATGTGTGTCGAGTGTCAAAACCTGTCAGCGGTTGGAAGATGTGTGAAAAAGAGTAATTGTAAAGGTTTATGGACTCGCCCGCGCACCTGCGGTGCGCGACCTCGTCCCTCGGTGAACCGTAGGCACGTCCTGCTTGACTTGATGACTCGGCCGCGCACCTGCGGTGCGCAACCTCGTCATAGTTCTGACTAAACCCGGAAGAGCTACCACCATCCGTTCCGAAGTTATATCAATTAAAAAAAAAATGTCAAAAAATGTCATCGGTCGGGAATAGTCCGTAATACTTATTATTCGAGTTCAAACCCGGAAGCGCTACCACCATCCGTTCCGAAGTTATAGTAATTAAAAAAAATGACAAAAATGTCAAAAAATGTCATCGGTCGGGAAGAGCCCGTGATACTCATCATTCGAGTTCAAACCCGGAAGCGCTACCACCATCCGTTCCGAAGTTATAGCAATTTAAAAAAAAATTGTCAAAAATGTCAAAAAATGTCATCGGTCGGGAAGAGTCCGTAATACTTGTCATTCGAGTTCAACCCGGAAGCGCTACCACCATCCGTACCGAAGTTATAGTAATTTAAAAAAAAATGACAAAAATGTTAAAAAATGACATCGGTCGGGAAGAGCCCGTGATACTCATCATTCGAGTTCAAACCCGGAAGCGCTACCACCATCAGTTCCGAAGTTAAAGCAATTTAAAAAAAAAAGACAAAAAATGTCAAAAATGTCAAATGTAAAATTTTTTTTTGCCAAGTAGTGGCCGTTTTGATGCCATTCACTATGGTGAAAACCTTGTAGCTGTAGCTCCAACCGTTCTCGAGATAATGCAATTGCGCGGATTCGGCCGATTTTGGCCGAATTTTTTTTTTAATATTCGGGTAGATCTCGGCGAGCCCTTTCAAACGGACCCCCTGAACAGGGGTCTATCTTCATTGGTTTGGGAGATATGGGCCGAAAAAGAATGGACACTTTGAAAAGGTAGAACTCCTCGAGCCCTTTTAATCGGACCCCCTGAACAGGGATCTATCTTCATTGGTTTGGGAGATATGGGCCAAAAAGAATGGACACTTTGAAAAGAAAGAGATTTTTTTTTGGACCCCAGGGGTCCGAGTTTGGGGGTTCCAAGCCCAACCGGCACGGAAATATGGCCAAAAGAAAAATTTTTTCGCGCTTCGGATAAAAGTTTTTTTAAATGAAAGAAAACTTTTTTCGGAACCCCGGGGTCCAAGTTTGGGGATTCCGAGACGAACCATCGCGGAGATATGGACGAAACAAAATTTTTTTTTCAAACATTTTAAAAATATAAATTTTTTTTTTCGGACCCCGGGGTGGGTTCCGAAAATTTTGGGGTCCGAAAATGTTATACTCGCCCGAATATTCAGTATGAATTTTTTCCCATACAAATACGTCAACTCATATTGAAACTACCAAAAATGCGGGGGGGTAACAAAAACGACCGAATATACAGTACGAATTTTGTCCCATACAAATACGTCAACTTTCATGGATAGTACCAGAATTGGGGAGGGGGGGTTCCGAAAATTTCGACCGAATATACAGTATGAATTTTGTCCCATACAAATACGTCAACTCATATTGAAAGTACTAAAAATGCGGGGGGGTTACGAAAAACGACCGAATATACAGAATTAATTTTGTCCCATACAAATACGTCAACTTTCATGGATAGTACCAGAATTGGGGGGGGCGGGTTCCGAAAATTTCGACCGAATATACAGTATGAATTTTGTCCCATACAAATACGTCAACTTATATTGATAGTACTAAAAATGCGGGGGGGGTTACAAAAAACGACCGAATATATTTGCGTTTTTTTTCTTTGAATCAGTGACGTATTGGACTTGTACTACAGTGAAGTATTGGCAATCTGTAGAAAATCCGTGATTGACAGAGGATGGGATGTGTGTCGAGTGTCAAAACCTGTCATCGGTTGGAAGATGTGTGAAAAAGAGTCATTGGGCATTTAGTTGGACTCGCCCGCGCACCTGCGGTGCGCGACCTCGTCCCTCGGTGAACGGTAGGCACATGTTGTTTGACTTGATGACTCGTCATAGTTCTGGAAAGTAAGTATGTCAACTTATTGTAACAACACAAAGAGCAACCTTGAAAACGTGTGGAAACTGGGTTTCAGGGCGATCGGTTGAATAAACGCGATTGACATTGTTTTGACAGTTGTCAAATGTCAAAATTTGTCATCGGTCGGGAAGAGCGCGTGATACTAATCATTCGAGTGCAAACCCGGAAGCGCTACCACCATCCATTCCGAAGTAAGAGAAAAAAAAAATAAAAAATAAAAAAATATCAAAAATGTCAATTTTTTTTTGCCAAGTTGTGGCCGTTTTGGTGCCATTCACTATGGTGAAAACCGCGTAGCTGTAGCTCCAACCGTTCTCGAGATAATCCAATTGCGCGGATGTGGCCGACTCGGCCAACTGTGGCCGAAATTTTTTTTTTTCGGTATTCGGATAGATCTCGGCGAGCCCTTTCAAACAGACCCCCTGAACAGGGGTCTATCTTCATTGGTTTGGGAGATATGGGCCGAAAAAGAATGGACCCCTTGAAAAGAAAGAGATTTTTTTTTGGACCCCAGGGGTCTGAGTTTGAGGGTTCCAAGCCCAACCGTCATGGAGATATGGCCAAAACAAAAAAATTTTCGCACCTCGGATAAAAATTTTTTTAAATGAAAGAAATCTTTTTTCGGACCCCCGGGGTCCAAGTTTGGGGGTTCCGAGACGAACCGTCGCGGAGATATGGCTAAAAGAAAAAAAAAATTATAAACATTTTAAAAATTTTTTTTTTTTTCGGACCCCGGGGTGCGTTCTGAAAATTTTGGGGTCCGAAAATGTCATACTTGAATTTTTTCCCATACAAATACGGCAACTTTCATGGATAGTACTAAAAATGCGGGGGGGGGTTACGAAAATTTCGACCGAATATACAGTATGAATTTTGTCCCATAGGAATACGTCAACTTTCATGGATAGTACTAAAAATGCGGGGGAGGGGGGGTTACGAAAATTTCGACTGAATATACAGTATGAATTTTGTCCCATAGGAATACGTCAACTTTCATGGATAGTACTAAAAATGCGGGGGGGGTTACGAAAATTTCGACTGAATGTACAGTATGAATTTTGTCCCATAGGAATACGTCAACTTTCATGGATAGTACTAAAAATGCGGGGGGGGTTACGAAAATTTCGACCGAATATACAGTATGAATTATGTCCCATACAAATACGTCAACTCATATTGATACTACGAATAATGTGGGGGGGGGGTTCGATAAAAATGACAGAATATCCAGTATGAATTTTGTCCCATACAAATACGTCAACTCATATTGATACTACTAAAAATGCGGGGGGGTTACGAAAATTTCGACCGAATATACAGTATGAATTTTGTCCCATAGGAATACGTCAACTTTCATGGATAGTACTAAAAATGCGGGGGGGGGGTTTACGAAGATTTCGACCGAATATACAGTATGAATTTTGTCCCATAGGAATACGTCAACTTTCATGGATAGTACTAAAAATGCGGGGGGGGTTACGAAAATTTCGACTGAATGTACAGTATGAATTTTGTCCCATAGGAATACGTCAACTTTCATGGATAGTACTAAAAATGCGGGGGGGGTTACGAAAATTTCGACCGAATATACAGTATGAATTATGTCCCATACAAATACGTCAACTCATATTGATACTACGAATAATGTGGGGGGGGGGTTCGATAAAAATGACAGAATATCCAGTATGAATTTTGTCCCATACAAATACGTCAACTCATATTGATACTACTAAAAATGCGGGGGGGTTACGAAAATTTCGACCGAATATACAGTATGAATTTTGTCCCATAGGAATACGTCAACTTTCATGGATAGTACTAAAAATGCGGGGGGGGGGTTACGAAGATTTCGACCGAATATACAGTATGAATTTTGTCCCATAGGAATACGTCAACTTTCATGGATAGTACTAAAAATGCGGGGGGGGTTACGAAAATTTCGACTGAATATACAGTATGAATTTTGTCCCATAGGAATACGTCAACTTTCATGGATAGTACTAAAAATGCGGGGGGGGTTACGAAAATTTCGACCGAATATACAGTATGAATTATGTCCCATACAAATACGTCAACTCATATTGATACTACGAATAATGTGGGGGGGGGTTCGATAAAAATGACAGAATATCCAGTATGAATTTTGTCCCATACAAATACGTCAACTCATATTGATACTACTAAAAATGCGGGGGGGGTTACGAAAATTTCGACCGAATATACAGTATGAATTTTGTCCCATAGGAATACGTCAACTTTCATGGATAGTACTAAAAATGACGGGGGGGGGGGGTTACGAAAATTTCGACCGAATATACAGTATGAATTTTGTCCCATAGGAATACGTCAACTTTCATGGATAGTACTAAAAATGCGGGGGGGGTTACGAAAATTTCGACTGAATATACAGTATGAATATTTTTAATTTTGTTCCATACAAATACGTCAACTCATATTGATACTACTAAAAATGCGGGGGGGTTCGATAAAAACGACCGAATATCCAGTATGAATATTCCAAAACGACCGAATATTCAGTATGAATTTAGTTCCCATACATTAACTTTGACTCCCATACATGGTACCAAACATTGGGGGGGGGTTTCGAAAAAAACGTCCGAGTAGCCAGTATGAATTCCTTCCAGCGATAGGCAAAATTACTACCGGGGGGGTAGGCGAGCTGGCTGCGCCAGCCCGCCAACCCCCCCGGTAGTAATTTTGTACTCGCTGGCTGCGCCAGCTCGAAAAAACCAAATCCCATACAAAAATCCTATACAAAACAGGGTTTGGGAAAACTTGATTCCCCCCCCCTAAAACAAAAAAAAGTCTAAATTTTCGATTTTTTCCCCAGTCAGAATTAGACCCCCTACAACCCCCCCCTACATCATATTAGTGTAAAACACCCCCTTCTACTAAAACAACCATGTCAATCAGTGAGTCAGTCAGTGACCGTATTGCAACTTTATATAATGTTAATAATTATCCATAACATACATTTTTGATTGAAAAACATTTGTACTTGTCCACTTATTTATATTATTTCCCTTACCGGTTTTGCTGTTATAGCATTATCAAAGGTTTTTTGTGTATCAAAAGTTCCACCAAGTGCCAACAATCACGAGCATCAACTCCATCCATAACATATATTGTATTTTTTTAAACGTTCTCGTATGGATTTATATTAAATATTAATAATTAAAAAAAGGCCAAGTGTGAGTCGGACTCGCGCACGAAGGGTTCATTTATTATTAAAGTGAATATATAACTAATTATTCTGTGAATATGTCAAGCGTCTACCTGTTGCCGTTATCAATATCGAGCAAAAACATCACGTTTGTTGTTTGGGAGCCCCCTTTAATATTTATTTTATTATGTTTTTTAGTATTTGTTGTTATAGCGGCAACAGAAATACATTATCTGTGAAAATTTCAACTGTCTAACCATCACGGTTCATGAGATACAGCCTGGTGACAGACGGACAGCGGAGTCTTAGAAATAGGGTCCCGTTGGTTACCCTTTAGGTACGGAACCCTAAAAACAGCAATATCCAACCTTTTCTTGATTCACCGCACAACTCGGCCGCGCACTTTGTCTAACATGTTTATCTCTTTCGTTGTGCGATGGACATATTGCGCCTTAAATCCAAATGATTTCAATTTCCTCGAATAACAGTTTTACCTTCCGCAGCTGTTAATTGACGAAACGTTAAACAATACCGAACGGTGTGCATAACATGGATTCCGTCTGCTACAACAACTGTTAATTGTTTCTGATCATGATGTAAGACTATTACCGACGATGAGTAATTTTTTTTGTATTTGTTCTATGTAACTCGTATGTTTGCTGTTATCTGTATCATGATATGCGCAGAATTTTTAACGTTGGTATTTTGGCTGATATCAAAGTTCTTTTAGAAATTATGTGATATTACTCGCCATTGATTGTATTTTACGGCTTGGTATTTTTATTCTGATATGTCAAATTGATGTCAAAAGACTATTTATTATCTTCGTAGGGACCCTGATCAACATATAGGCTATCAGGGGTGTTCATAAAATAACGCCCAAGCCGAAAACGGGGCAAATATTCCATAAACGCGGGCTAGTTAATAATATTATGGTAGCAGCCCTCCCAAATCCAAATTCTTCTGTTTGTAGTGTAATCATTTTAGTGCTGTGAAAACCATGAGATTATACTAAATTATTGAAAAAGGCAATGAGGTCGCATCTCGAGAAAATGTGTAATTTTGGAGACCACTGTGATGAAAGAAAATATGATTAATAATAATATTTTTCCATCCATCCCATCCATCAGCCTGTTTCGTCTATACCATACTCACACACGCTGGGCAGGCGGGTTGGTGAGCGCGGTGCCGAAACCCTTGCAGAGAGCGGCGTCCGTGAAACCCGCAGCTGTTTGAAGTCAACGCTCTCTCTAACCTCGTCCGTATGTCGGTGCGTTAGGGTTCACGCGTTTTTGTTTGGAACTCAATTATTTCCTAAACGAAGGGTGTCCGCGGGTATGACTCTTGGGAAAAGTGGTTCAGTGGGGTCGGTAGAATATGTGGTTTCATTTAATGGTCGCACTCTATTTACACCCGGTATATAGGTACATAATGCAATGAACAAATAATTTGATAAATAAATACGGGAAAAACATACAAAAAATATTTAGGTTGGGCTACTAAAATATAATAAAGTTATAAAAGTGCATAAAATAGAGAAACATAGGAATAAAAATATTATATATATTATGTATGTACATAATGCAATGAACAAATGTGATGAAAAATGAACTAAATGAACCATAAATAAAAATAATGCCTATCCATCCGCACCATTCGATTAGTATTGCTAAGAAGAAGGGCAAGAAACTTAGCAAACATGTATTTTTTAATAATTTTTTTTCAATTTAGCACCCTCTGAGTTCGGAACCCTAATTTTATTATTTGTTGTTTTTTTTAGAGTATTTATGCAAATTTGAAAGTTTTATGTATCTTTAAGATAGAGCTGAGACAAATAACAAATTAAATTTATATCACTGCGGTATAGAAAATCAGAAAAGTAAATCTAGACGTGAGGAGCTCTGAACCGGGACACGAACCCGGGACCTCTCGCTTACCGGGCGGTTGCTCTACCAAATTTAATGATATATAAATGATGGAGAAATCGCCAAGTGTTTAAAATATAGAAATTTATTTGTATCATAGTTTGAAACAAATAATGTTAAAAAAATTGTATTTGTTTGAGGTTTATTGTATGGGGACCCCCCTTAGGTTTCATTTTTTTTATTTGTTTTTATTTTATTTCATCTTTCTACCTATTACGGCTGAAGCTGTAGACCCCTGTGCCTGAAGGACGGACAGACAGACAGCGGAGGCTTAGTAATAGGGTCCCGTTTGGCACCCTTTAGGTACGGAACCAACGAAGTTGAAGCACTTTCAGCTTATCAGTAAAAGGTATTGAAATCGGGGATTTTTCGAGTTTATCAATTTTATTTCAACTAAGATAATTTATAAAAATATGTGGTAGTTACGTCGTTAATGAGATCGTTGTCGTAAGGTTTTCTTGTTTTTTGTTGCCGGTAATGTTAGGTATAGGATCTATATTGTTGATATGTATGTTCTTATGGTTGCGAAGGTAGTGTAGGTACCCGTATACCCCTTTGTGTGCAAGTCCAAATTATCTTACTATTTTAGAACCCAGTTCCGAGCACGGCAAAGTAACAGCTGATTTAACCTTTCACATCATCGAACGGCCGCGAAGTGTAAGGCCGGCCGCCATCTCACTGTATAACGCTGCACGCAACACAATAGGCAGGCTTCCTCATAACTATCTCATTGCATAAGGTCCATTTCACACTCGCGAATTTGAAAGTGGAATCTTCTCAGCCAACTGTTGCAATTATACATAAATCAAAATGTGCCAAAAACTGGTCTGAATTCTTTGACATTGACAAAATTTGTAAACCGGACCCGCCTTCACATAAACGAAAACTATTTACAAATATTTCATAAATAACAATTACTATCAAAGTCATCTACTTCTAATCACGTACATACGAGTTAGTATAATTTGCATACATGTCTCTACACCTTACGAAAGTTTCTTGAACCTGCAGTGGGTAATAAGCTACGGACATTTCTCTGTCCATTTCATCAAGATCTCTGACCTCCTGTTCTTTTGTAATAATCGTAGTTCAAATAAAAGTAGTCGTGTTGTCAAAGAAATTAAAAGTAGTTTTGTGGTGACCAAGACCTTGACCGCTTTGGGAATGACATGCAGACCAGTTATTGGCATTATTATATGTGTAACATGCATGACAGATAAGCTAATAAATGGAATGTAGATAAGTTATTGAAATTAGCTTTTATTGTTTGTTATTGTCGTGTAGATTTAGATTATAAGCACGATTTCTTTTGATAACTCACAGCGATTATAAGTCTGTGGCAAAAAATGCAATTGCTGTTTCATTACTAATAAGAAATAGTCTACGTACAACATTAAAGAAAAAAAAACAAAACTAAGAATTAAATGAGAAAGAACAATTAATTTTTGGAATATTTCATCATACATTAACGATGTACGTACATATTCAAGTATATTAAATAAACTTGAAAAAAATAGTAACCGACTTAGAATGGAATTATATAATAATCAATGGTACCGAAAGCAAACCTTTGCCGAATTCTTAGGATGCGAAATCATAGATATGTAATGTGAATCTAAGTATATTCACATTTTTTCAAGTTTTTCTATAAAAGTAGTTCAGTTTAATCAATAGAGCATGTGGTTTAATTTTCAGAGCACGCCATTAATACAGCCGCTCTATACTTATTACATGTCACTTTAACAATAAATAGAAATTAGTATAAAATGGGAAAATACAACAAAGAAAATGAAATTTTGGGCTTACTTATATCTATTAAAATACTAAATTAAAAATAATGTACCGGTCTTAACAATTGATGTTCCGGAAGCCGGAAACTGGCAATGGTACATACTCGTCCACATGAACAACTTTTCACGAAAAAATCGAGAACTCGTGAAGTAAAAACTGTTGTTTCGAACGTCTACACATACGAGTAACGGATTAAAAATACAGGCAAAATTTTAAGGTGTAAGGGCGGTTAAACATAGGGAGTTACTATTACTAAAAGTAATTTTCACTAGGTATCTTACAATGGAAAATAAGTAAGAAGCATCATTTTTACTATTTATATATAATTAAAAATATCTGAGCTTCAGAATAATTGGACAAAATTATATACAATCACACGTATTACTTATTTTACCAGCGGCGTAACTTAGATACCTTTGCGCCTGAAACTTTCTGCGGTTCTTCAGGTACGAGTTAAATCTTAAAGGTACTTTCGGGGAAATTTACGCTGAGCAACTAACCACTGCGACTAAAAGTAAAAAAACCGGCCAAGTGCGAGTCGGACTCGCGCACGAAGGGTTCCGTGCCATTATCTATAAAAACGGCAAAAAAATCATGTCAGTTTTATGGGAGTGCGCGGGCCCGGCTCGTACTAGGCCGGTTTTAGTATTTGTTGTTATAGCGGCAACAAAAATACATCATCTTTGAAAACTTCAAGTGTCTAACTATCACGGTTCTTGAGATACAGCCTGGTGACAGACGGACGGACGGACAGCGGATTAGTAATAGGGTCCCGATGGTTCCGAATGTACCCTTTGGGTATAGAACCCTAAAAATGGATCAGCAGAAATAACTCCGATGGTATTTCAATACTAAAATGAACCTTGCAGATGCCAGCAATGATTACAACTTGTCCAATTAAAAAAACTAGAGCAACAATTTTTTTGGAATTGTACAGCAACTTTTCTTACTTACAACCTGTTTTATCTATACTAGTTATATCAAAGAAGTAAAGTTTGTTTGTTTGAAGAGGTAATTTACTACTAAACTAATAACACAATATACATAAACTACAAAACTACCGATATAAACAGAAACTGGTAATGGTAATAATCTACTTTTGATCAAACGGGCTCATACCAAAATTGATGATATCAAGAGGATGCTCTCAATAACATTGATATTTTCGTTTCCAAAAGAAGAAAAATTTTAAAAAATATGATGGAGTAATTGATTGATTGATGAAATGATTCCAGTATATACGTATTTGGCGTAGTTGAAGTCGCGAGCAAAAAGCTAGTTTGTAATCAAATTTTTGACGGCTTCCAAAACGATTGCCATTCGACAAAACATATTTATCTTAATTGGAAAAGGAGTTTATTATTTCGAAACTTATATAAACCGATTAGGTTTTAAGGGATTACAGAAGTTTATTGACCTACATGACTTTGATTAAACAGTGAAATTCATACTGGAAACTTGGTATGTAATCAATAATAGTGTTCAGATACACCTTTCACAAAATTCGCAAAAAAATTTTGTTTCCTATACCTACTCGAATTCGAATTTTGAAAAAAATAAAATAATAGTGTGTCCAAAGAGACAGGATGATTCCAGTAGTATATGCGTATTTGGCGTAGTTGAAGTCGCGGGCAAACAGCTAGTTTGTAATCAAATTTTTGACGGCTTCCAAAACGATTAACCTTGGACAAAAGATCTAAATATTTACTTTAATTGGAAAAAGAGTTTATCATTTCGAAACCTATATAAACGGATTAAGTTTTAAGGGATTACAAAAGTTTACTGACTGATATAAGCTGACTTTGATTAAACAGTGAAATTCATACTGGAAACTTGGTATGTAATCAATAATAATGTTCAGATACACCTTTCATACTTCGCAAAAAAATGTTGCTTTCTATACCGATTCGAATTCGAATTGACGGCTTAGGCTTTATTTTATCAACACCCCATAAAGCAAATTTTAAGCAACCTAACAAAAACCTAGTGTTTTTATAAACTACCGAATTTTACAATCCCACGGTGACATACATACGCGTATATCGTTTATGATGGCTCAGTAATTAATTATTAGATTACCTTAATTTAAAAATGTCGTTAGCAATCGAAATTATACTCTACATCCTTTTGGAACGGACGTTTAGACATATTTAATACACGCATTTTTAATGCGTCATCAGTTCTAAAACTGAGGCCTTCAAAATCACAAAAACACATTTCTTACCTAAGTAGAGGGTGATGACGCGATGACGTGATGAAGGACTACTTTCCCGCGATGACGCTTTTCGCGAACATTCTTAAAGCTGTACCTGAGCCTAGAACATGAATAAAGCCAGTTTTTCAAAGGTTCTTTTGAATAAACTCGTAGAGAAGATGAATGAAAGTAGAGTGACGAAAGGAATTTATGCTGCACAAGTGTTAGGTAAAGCTCGACCGGGCCGCCCTAGAAGGACTTATGCCAACCAAATAGGCGACATACTTAAGAAGGGCAAACTAAAAACTACCCGGAATAGAAGAGCCTGTATAACTAGGTTGATGGATGTAGAAGAAGCAAAAGAGGTGTGTCAGGATCGTAGCAGGTAGAAATCTGTAGTCTCTGCCTACCCCTCTGGGAGACAGGCGTGAGTATATGTATGTATTTATGTATAACTTTTGTCAAAAAAAATGTTTTCCACCCTCTTTTTTTTGGTTTTCAAACGTTCGTTTCAAGAACGCGGCTAAAAGGTCAACTTGTTTTTTTTTTTCATAAACTAAGTAATAAAAATATAAAGGTTTTCTATTTAAGTTTAATATTTTTTTCCTACAAAATATTTCAGTATTAGCTAGCTGCTGTTTCGCGCGTAATTATTAGTATTACGTCGAATAATTAGACGAATACTTTTTATGTTGGACGTGTAATAACATTTTTTCCTAGCCTATGCCATACTCTTAAACACTCTGGGCGAACACGTAGCAGTCACTGTCCTTTGGTTTTCAACAAATACTGTAATGTAATGTCAACTACTGCCCCGAGAAAAAGGAAGAGAAAAGCAGCATTTCCTTACCAATGCTTCGGCGTTTCTTAACTTTCGTCGGCAAATCTTTAAAGGAAAGATCATTTCAGCCAACTAGCTTTTTCTTTCAGGTTCAAAGCAGTATACCCAGGTTTCGTCGCCTGATAATAATTATATACAGCCAGTAATAAATGTCCTCCGTCATATTTTTATAATTTTACTAGCCTTTGCCCGCGGCTCTGCCCGCGTGAATTAAATTTCTGCCCCGCTTTCGGGTTGGGCGTTACTTTATGAGCATCCCTTATAGCCCATATGTTGACCAAGGTCTCTATGATCATAATAAAAGAAACCGCTTTTAAATCCGTTCAATTGTTCTCGAGTTAGGACGGAACATGCCAACATACAGAGAGACAGATAAACATTTAAAAAATTGTCGTTTTCGCCTAAGTAGGTACCTACAATACTAATTTAATACATTTTCTTTAAAATTTCTCAAAAATAGTCAATGTACAGACACGCCTTTTTACTAGATTATTATTAGTATGTATACCACATGTTTAAATACTCCCACACCCCTGGTACATAGCCCGAAGAACGTGCTTAATTTAGTGCATCTTGGGTTAGCGGCAGGTTCTTATTTTTACATATAATAAAAATTAGGAAACACCTCTGACACCCGGCCGGGGATTTATGTCGTATCGATTGTAATCACGGGTTGAATTGTGACATATGGGTAGTTATTGAAAGCGCGTAAGCGCGTTGTTCATATGAAACGAAGGTCGAGGTGATATTATAACAATGTTTATCTAACCTCATATCGTAAAATCCTCATTACGAACTCAAAACTACTGGCATAATGAAAAATATTTTTCTTGAACGTCTCTAAAAAATTAAATTATAGTATAGGTTTCCGAACAACATAATGCTATAAAAAAACTTTAACTAGGAAGGCAAAGGGAACTTAGCCCAAACAGCCATGTCTAAGGTTTAATATCAAATACCAATGAGGTTATCATATAATATTCTCTAACACGTACTAAATTATATTGCGTCGTGACAAAGGAGGTCACAGTTTCATTTTGTTTTCGGCCTGTATCGTCTATGGCTGCCGGCGCGCGCAACGCGTATACAGCTTACTTGGAAATTGTTATTTTCTGTGGTTTTATGGGTCAAACCAATAGTATTATTTTGCCCTAAAAGTACTAACAGCAGTTATGGTGATGATAATTTGACTCCACCTGACATTCTGGAAATAACGATGGAAATTACGAACACTTTTAGAACGAGCTTTTACAAGAAATATCAAAAATGGCTAACGACAAATTTTATCAAGATTATTATGAAAACAGGTTGATAGGCATGAGTTTAGATAAAGTAGTGTATGAAACTATACATAACTAGGTATTAAAACACTCGTGTTTTTAATAATCTTTTTACGTACGAGTTTCATAAACTACTATTAAGTAGTATACTAAAATCAGCACCTGACACAAATGAGCACACGCGAACACAAAGTTATTGCCGCGATCTTAAGTTTTGTGCTGTCATCCGTTGGTAGTTCTATGCCATAGAACCATAGAATCTATGGTGATGAGGCCAGGATCGAAGGTCAGGTGCGGTATAATGACAAATTTCACGTAATCTCCTGCAATAACCACACTATAAGGTGATTGCCCAAATCTCGAGTTATGTATTGTCATCTATTGAGGATTCCTATGGTGATGAGGTCAGGATCGAAGGTCAGATGGTTTTATGACAATTTGCAAATAATACCCTGTAATCAGCACCCTAGTACTAAGCGTTTGCCTCAATATCAAGTGATATGCTGTCATCCATTGAGGAGTTCCACTGCCTATCTCTGAAGACCATCATTAGATCAAGACAAAACTAAAGCCGGACCTACTTGGAAGCACAACTTTCTAAACAAAAAAGAATCTTACAAATCGGATAAGAAATGACAGAGTCATAGAGTAATACACCCAAAAAAATACTATAAGAAAATACAGTCAAATTGAAAACCTTATCTTTTTTTAAGTCTGTTAAAAATTTGCTAGAGGTGTGTCAGGGTCGTTGAAGATGGAAATCTGCAGTCAGAGCAAACTGATAGGTACAATTTTCTCGTATGGAAAAAAATCGTTTTAAACCTGGCTGTAATCTATTTTTCAAGCTCAATATTAGCAATCTGTAGACATTAAACTGATATAGTTTTCAAGTATGGGAAAAAATCATTACTTAAACCATAATATTAATGTGTCTATGCTTAAACTGACTGTGGTAACTTTTCAAGCTTTATATTAGCAAGAGGTGTGTCAGGATCGTTGTAGATCGAAATCGACCGGTTTTATCACTCTTGACCATTTAGTCAAGGCACGCCGATAAAGCAGCTAAGCAGCGCTTTTTCTCCCGACCTGATTCACAAATATTGAATTTTCAAACTAAAATCTTATTTTTATTTAAATTAAGTATAGCCTATGTTACTCAACAATAGGATTTTTAGAATCGGTTCAGTAGTTCCAAAGTTTACCTCAAACATACAAACAAACCAATTTTTCCACTTTATATAATAGTGTAGAAGATGTAGATGTAGAGTGTAGATGTAGATGTAGAAGATGTAGATGTAGAAGCTGTAGATGTAGAGTGTAGATGTAGATGTACCTATAGAAGATGTAGATGTAGAGTGTAGATGTAGATGTAGAAGATGTAGATGTAGAGTGTAGATGTAGATGTAGAAGATGTAGAGTGTAGATGTACCTAGATGTAGAAGATGTAGACGACGCCACTCTACACGCAGTTGCTTCTGGTCATCTGTTAAATCATGCGGTATTCATCGAGTGCAAAGCTTCCGAACCTTGAGATCTATATACATGCAAAATGTTTTGCACTTGGCTCATACCATACTTAATACAGTACGAATTTGCTGACAAGTAATTTTTTTATCAGTTTCAATCAGCTGTGGTACGGTACATCAAATATTAGTTTCGGTAACAGTAGTCGCCAGCCAATCGTCAGAGATGATGACGTCAACGTCTGAATTCAGTGAACCAGCAATACACAGGCTACGAGACGGATCTTCATCAACAAATGCCAATTGAAGTCTTTAGCAACTTTCTTGCGAAACCACAGCGAAAATCATGGCGTGAATATTTTCTCAAGTTAAATCAATTGTAACGTGACCACACAAATTTCATTAGTATGCATGCGACAGTGAGAAAATAAATGACAATCACACAAAATAAATGTAAAGTTCCATTTTCCAAAATCGAGTTTTTTTTTATTGATTTTGTTATTAATGGCAAGTTTAGTATATATACTAATATAAATAAGCCCAGTTACTTCAAAATTAAACAATGACTTAGGTGCAATTTTTCAGTGGTCACAAAAGCATAATCTGGTATTGAATCCCAAGAAAAGTGTTGCAATTATATTTGGGACCAAGAATCAAGTTACCACAATTAAGGCACTTAATCCTGTTATAAAGTTAAATGATACAGTGATACCAATAAGCAACTTAGTGCGAAATTTGGGGCTCACTATGGATGAACAGTTGCGATTTGAAGATCATGTTCAACAAAAAATTGGCAAGTGCTTTGGTGCACTCAAGTCCCTTTATAAAATGAGGCCATTCCTCGCACAAAAGATTCGCCTTCAGCTCTGTAACAGCCTTGTTCTCTCTCAATTAAGTCACTGTGACATAGTATTTGGTCCATGTTTGTTTAAAAAAACTGTTAAGTCTATTCAGCGCGTCCAGAATGCGTGCATGCGATTTTGCTATGCCATACCTAGGAGGGACCACATTACGCCTCATTTTTTCAGGAAAATGAACCCGCGACCTCCGTCTCAATTCTCTAACTAGAACACAACACAGTGACGGTCTAGTGGTTCGGCGAGTAGAGAACAACTATTATTATCACATATTATATGTACATTAGGTTAAGTGACGACAAATTCATACTGGAGGCTCGGTAAGTGATCAGGACTAGGGCATGGATACCGATATACCGGTATACCGAAATACCGGTATACCGGCAATTCCTTTCGGTATTTTCATACCGGTATTTGAAAATAAAATACAGTCATTTTGGTATTTCAAAAAACGTTATCTATTTTTGGATGGTTGTTTAAAGACTATGCAGATCGCTGGATTTCTAGGGTTCATAATGTTGTTCATACTGCAGATGAGTTTTCTATTTAAATCTATGACTAAAAGGCAAAACAGATGCCAGATTGGCCATATCGGAGAGGAAGAAGAAGATAATATTCAAATATGAATTCGTATTAAAATGACATTGTTTGCTAGGGTCAGTATTTTGGACGCAGCTTACAAGTACCTCTAAAGCATTCCTTCCACGAGCGTTGAATCAGAAAGAGCCTTTTCAGTTGTAAGTTACTTATGTAACAAAATAAGATCATCGCTCAACGACGCAAGTTTGGACGCGTTGTGTTTTCTTCGTTCGATTTTCCAACAAACGCGATCTGCCTGATTGATGAACTCGAGTTAAATTGCGCCTGCGCCTATTATAATTTTTGTAACATTTTTTCTTATCATTATAGAGTAAGACTGATTTTGATAAGCATTTGATTGTGATATTTGTGCCAATGAAATAATATTCATAATTTTTGGATCAAATGACGTATTTTCTTTAGTATTTTTAATAACCTAACTAAGTACAAGAATTTGTGTATAATTTATTTAATAACCTATACTTTAATAACTCATTTTGCAGTTTCTAGGGAGTTGATAAATAGTTTGAGTGTTTCTGCCATTTAGCGTAGAAAACTGCTTTAATAACTTTCCTCAAACGAGACCTACTAATCGGTCTTAGAATCATTTAAACAGTAAGCAGAAGTATTTTAAAAAATACCGAAATTTCGGTATACCGGTAATAGAAATTTCAATACCGGTATCGATACCGGTATGAAATTCGTTACGGTATTCCATGCCCTAATCAGGACAAAGATTCAATGACAAATATTTTTTGTTCCTCTATACCCGTTCAAGAACAACCTCGACTCAACTAGTTTTGAAAGTTTAAATTTTAGCTTGCGTATTTTAAAGAAAGGATCATTAAACCTTGTCCTGATCACTACTGAGTCTCCAGTATGAATTTGGCTATATAAACGAAATTCACTTTATAATGCATCGCAACCATAAGATTCTTCCATGAATTTCATTTATGACGTCATACATCTCATTATGGCACACATTAACAATTCAGTGTTGTTTAGATATTCCATTGCCAAACATAGTTTACATTTATTATTATTATTATATAACTGTTACACTGACTTACAATATTTATGAACTGTAACGATGTTATTACAATAAAATATGTGCTATTTTTTAATAGCATCAGCTATCGAAATAAACGTAGTTCTTTAATGAATAGATGTGATTAATTTGTGCCGAACATATTCAACAATACAAATAGGTAATAGTCGTAGATTCTATTACGTCAACAAAAGATAGGAGTGAACAGTTTTGATACTGTTATAATAAGTAATGATTCAGTCAGATCAACAGCATGGATTTTATTTGCATGCTATTATGCATTTTATTTAGTCTGACCATTATTGGAGTTTTGCTTTGTTTTTATGAAGTTGTGTTTATTAACTGTGTGTTGTGTGTTATTCTACACTAGCTTTTGCCCGCAGTTTCGCCCGCGTTCAGAGAATCTTCGCCTTGTTTTCGGCTTGGGCGTTATTTTATGAACACCCCTTATAGCCTATGTGTTGAACACGGTTACTACGATGATAATAAAAAACCGCATCCAAATCCGTTCAGTGGTTCTCGAGTTATAAAAGCGTTTATTAAATATTTTTCCCGCTTCCGGCTTGGGCGTTGTTTTAAGAACAACTCTTATAGCCTATGTGTTGGCCAGGGTCACTACAATTATAATAAAAAAAAAACGCATCCAAATCCGTTGAGTGATTGTTAAAAAGTGTTAAAACGGAACAGACAGACTCACAAAAAGTCTAACTATTGTTGTTTTGGCCTCAGTACAGTACCAATAACCCATTTCATTTAAATATTCACGAAAATATTCAATGTACACACACGCCTTTTTTACTACTTTATTATTAGTAGTATACCTATAGATTATTATTTTGTATATTTTTATTTCTTCTTGTGTATTCTATATTATTTTTATTGACAAGTTAATGTTATTCTTTCTTTTTGTGACATGTGACTTTGTATATTGTTTTCTTAACGCTTGTAGATTTGAAACATTTATTAATAAATGTATAGCATAAAGAAGCAGGTCCACGCAAATATGATTGAAATTCGGTACTTAGCTTAACTACGTGAAAGAACCTATGGAATAAAATAATAACAATAACATGTTTTATGTTTTGTTACTCAATATTTCACTAAAATTATTCGCTAAAATCCGTAAACAGCTAGAATAAAATCCTTTAATTCAACCGAATAAGGATAGCGAAGGTTCTTTTTTCAGGCCCTTAAGAATTGATAAAAATAATATTTCACTAAACTATTAGAACAGCTCTATGGGCAGAAACACTCTTTAAATGCTAGCATTTATGAAATAAAAAAATAGTACATTAGCAATCAAGAATTACCAGCAAACAAAAAAATATTTGTAAAAACTTTTAAGACGTAAAGACGACTATCCTCCACAATTAAAAATCTTCGAATTTTGCTGTGTGGAGGGCAGGAACAGTTTGCACATTTAAGCACTGAGATGTCATTGATTCCATTGAAAACGCTTAGTAATAAAATAAAATACGCACATTTAATAATAATACGTAATAAGCTCTACTATTTATCATTCATCAAAAAGTAAAACCTTTCGTAATGGAGTTTGGATAAAACTAGCTTCCTGACCCATAGAGCTAATTGAAGAATAGGTCATGTCTTTGCCCTACGTTTATGTTTAAACCGCAGCATAACTAGTAGACAAAGAAACAAATTAAATTTATATCATTACGGTATAGAAAATCAGAAAAGTAAATGTGGACGTGAGCAACCGCCCGGTAAGCGAGAGGCCCCGGGATCGAATCCCGGTTCAGAGCTCCTCACGTCCAGATTTACTTTTCTGATTTTCTGTACCGTAATGATATAAATTTAATTTGTTATCTCCTTGCGATGGATAAATCGCCAAGTGTTTAAAAATATAGAAATTTATTTCTATCATAGTTTGGTAGAGAAAGTAGTAATTTCGACCCAAGTATCAAGACGTTCGAGCGGAGTGCACGACATCTGGATTACGCATCATCGGACTAGTTAGAGATAGATACGATTTGATACTTGTCTCGAGAGGAGATATCATCTCGTATTTTGACTTACGAGAACTTCTGTCACCATCTGTCTCTTCGCATACAATTTTATGTTATGCTTTTTTTGCGAGAGTTCATGCATCAATACTTATTCATATTCTTTATTGCACACAGTTATTAATATATAGGTTGAAATTTAATCAACCGACCAAATTCATACTAGAGACTCGGTTGGTGATCAAGAACTAGGTTCAGTAATCCTTTTGGCCAATTTCGAAAAATATTTTTTTTTGCTCCCGTACTGGTTCCTAATGCAGGTTCTAAGGGAAAAAAATTTTTTTTTTTCGAATTTCACCTGGAGCGTCATTAAACCTTGTTCCTGGTGACTAACCGAGTCTCCAGTATGAATTTGGTCGGTTGATTTAATTTCACCTAGTATACAAATAGTCCGAAATTAAATGTGCTACAAGCGAGCTTATCTCTGAAAAAGATTTCTACCGGCAAAAACTAGGTGCTAAGAACAGTTAGTAAAAAGTACTTCTACGTATAAACTTACTTCAAAGAAAAAGCTTTTTGAAGAGTAAGAAAGTTTCATATTTGTTGTAATATAAGAACTCAATTGCGATATTATAAAATTACTAGCCTTTGCCCGCAGTTTCCCCCGCGTTCAGTGAAACTTTGCTTCGTTTTCGGCTTGGTCGTTATTTTATAAACACCCTTGTAGTCTATGTGTTGACCAGGGTAACTACGATGATAATAAAGAAAACCGCATCCAAATCCGTGAAGTGGTTCTCGAGTTATAAAAGCGTTTATTTAATCTTTGCCCCGTTTCCAGCTTGAGCGTTATTTTACGAACACCCCTTGTAGCCTATGTGTTTACCGGGGTCACTACGATGATAATAAAAAAACCGCATCTAAATCCATTCAGTGGTTCTCCAGTTAAGACGGAACATACAGACAGACAAAAATTCTAAAAATTGAGGTTTTTGGCCTTCAGTACAATACAAATAACTGTAATAAAAAATAACCCACTTCATTAAAATATTTCGCGAAAATAAAAATTCATTGTACAGTCATGACCTTTTTACTACTTTATTATTAGTATATACATATCATAAACTCAACTTAGTATATAAATTGAAACATTTATTAAAAATTAAAAATCAAACTCCATGGCTTAAAAAGCAAATACCTACTTGTACTTGTTTACCAATAAAACGTCTCAATTTGATCCCATACAGCCAAACTAATTAATAGGGCTACCTCACAGCATCATTGCATAATTCTGATCCAGTTCTTGACCGAGCAGTTGCGCCTGCGGCGGTCATACGCATGCTTGCGCCGTCTGCAACTCGTGCGCAATACAACCGGCGAACTATAAAAGCATTTTGGTGCTCCGTAGAACCACATTAGCATTAGCAACATCACAAACAAACAACACATACACAACATGGCAGCTAAAGTGAGTGACAGAAATATTCGAAAACATTTTTGAAACAAAGTGAATAAGTTTTATTGGAGTAATTAGTGGATTTTCTTACAATTGGTCTAATGAAGTGTTGCCTATTTTTTCAGTTCCTGACCTTCTTCGGCTTGGTGGCGGCTGCTACTGCTGTCCACGTGGGACACTACGCCCCCGCTCCTGTCGCCTACGCCCCCGCTCCGGTCTCCTACGCCCCCGCTCCGGTCTCCTACGCCCCAGCTAAATTCACATACTCGGCACCTGTGGCGAAACTGGCATACGCTGCCCCTGTAGCGAAGCTGGCGTACGCTGCCCCAGTGGCTAAGCTGGCGTACGCCGAACCTGAAGCGCCTGCCCAGTACGAATATGAATACTCCGTCCATGACTCACAGTCTGGTGACGTGAAGCAGCAGAAGGAGAGCCGTCAGGGAGACAACGTGCAGGGCTCATACTCTCTGGTGCAGCCTGATGGAGTTACTCGCATTGTGGAGTACACCGCCGACAAAGAGCACGGATTCAACGCCGTCGTGAGGTACGAGGGTCACCCTGTTGCCGCCCCTGCCCCGGCCAAGTACGCCTACGCCCCAGCTCCAGTTACTAAAGTTGCCTACGCTCCTGCCCCGGTCCACTACGCTCCCGCTCCCGTTGCCAAAGTTGCCTACGCCCCTGCTCCGGTCCACTACGCTCCCGCTCCGGTCGCCAAAGTGACCTACGCTCCCGCTAAGGTCGCCTACGCTGCGGCCCCCACAGTCCACTACGCCTCTGCACCTGTCACCAAAGTGGCTTACGCTCCAGCTCCTGTCCAATACGCCCCTGCTCCAGTTCACTACGCTCCCGCCCAAGTCACTAAGGTAGCGTACGCCGCTCCCGCCGCCAAAGTCTACACCCAAAACCTCGCTCACGTCACCTTCTCCTCTCCATCCGTCTCCTACCAGCACTAAATGCCATGTTGTTATTTTAAGTCACTATTTATTACGTCAATAATAAACGTTTAGTCATTTTTATACTCCACTCGTTTTACTTCGTATCCCCAAAGAATCGAAAGAAAGAATTGGGTAAGGAGGCGTGCAAACGGGCGTATCAGATATCAAAACGCTCCAAACGAAGTTAGGTGGAAGCGTGCGGGTAGTGTCGGGGAATCAATTGAATTATGTAGCATTATGAGGCGAGCGAGACGCTCCGGTTACTCGTCACGTCGTCGAGCCTCCCCCGAGTGCGTTTCTGACGCATCGATCTTGACACCTATTCATTTGGCTAGTTTACTTTGTGCAAAACTGGACCAACATTTGAAGACCCCTTCATATTTCAACTTTCCCATGATGTAGAGATGGAGGAAAGGTCACAGTAAACTGGTGCTATATTGCCTAAACAGCGGAACGTGTCGACGCCCACATTTGATTGCACGCAAATATAAACTGACAGGACTGATGGTAAAAGTGGTTGCTAGAATAAAGCGGGGTCTTAAATTGTGTGACATGAATTTATATTCTCAGTCCTGCTAAAGCTCTTAAAGATGAAAGGGTTTGAAGTTTTATTGGTTTTGGTTAGGTAATATATTTACCATTGTATACAATCAACATGACAACAAATACCTACACTGACGGGCAAAAATAATGGATCAGTTACTAAATCGCAAAAGATCCTAATTTTAACAAAAGTGAAACCAAATGTAAATAAAAATCTCTTTAAAAAATACAGCTATTCTGTTTCGTAAGCAAAGACAGCTCTTCAAGGAAACATTTCATAATTTTTTGAGTTTTTCATACAAACTTTCGTTTATATAGGCAAATTCATACTGGAGTCTCGGGTCATGAACAAGGTTCAATGACCCTGATGGCGAAATGCGAAAAATATTTTTTGTGTATAGAATACTTGTTCAGGATCAACCCCAACTCTATTAGTATAGGAAATCTCAATTTTATTTTGCAAATTTCACAGAAAGGCTTGGTTCTGACCACTTACCGAGTCTCCAATATAAATTAGGCTGTATAAACGAAAGTCGCCATATATATTTTATTTGAAGAAGTCTTGGCGATTTATTGTCAAATAGCGCACTCGGAATGCAAAAAAACTGAGTTTATTGTTTTTATAAGAAGACTAAGAGTGAAATCCGACGTACGGTACAGAGAATATCAAGAACAGAACAGTTTTTATACGCTTTGTTGGCTTTTGGGGTTGATAAACTGTGTAATATCAAATATGTATGATTTTGATGACTAATATGTTGAAAATTTAATGAATACACAATTCGAAAAACTATTTTGTTGAAGATTCTCAATATGTCCAGAGAAGGGGTTGCTTTAATCCAGCTATTATCGGATAATAACCTATTTACTCCGCGTTCTCACCCCTTTGTGGATTAAGGTTTTAACATGGATATTATCCCGCATGTTGTTTTCTCTGTTAATAATATTCCTTCGAAATTATGCATACTTGAAAATAAAAAGGGGTTGCATCAAGTTGCATGGCTTCTACGGAATTATTCGTTTATCTGCAATTTACTTGTCAAAGCAATATAAAAGGATTCAAATGTGTTTTTTATTTTTATTTTTTGTTAAATTTATACTAAAGCCGATTTTGAAGGTTTTAATTTTAATGTAAGAGACTTACTAAAAACGTTATTTTAAGTGACAGCACTATATTTTGCTATTCTGAAGGGCACACCAACTAAAATTAGCAAGTCTTTTAAATGCTCTTAAATCAAACTAAATTTTTTAAATTCAATGAAATGACGGCAGTAAAATGTGCCTTGAAATTACCAAAACAAGTTAAAATCCTATATCTGTGTTAAAATTACTAAGCAGAGTAAATTATGGCTGTCAAACTAAAATTTTAGTTTGACGTTTATAAAATGGTGTCTTGAAAAAAACCATACTTAAGTTTAATTTTATGTATGTCAAACTAAAACTAAAGCCTTCAAAATCGGCTTAACTATTTTTTTTTTACAAAGTCATATTTGTAATGGGCCGTTTTTTTTATATCGCTTTTAGAGACACGTGCACCGAACAATCGACCATTCGGCACCACTAGCTGACCAAAATACGATACAACGGGGCTCATGAACAAACACCTTTATTAACTGGACAATAGAGTTTACCTGGATGTCTGTGTGCGTAGGTTGGACTATCCAATTCGTTGTCACATTGTGTTGAGGAGTGGTTCCGAGTTCAGTTCCGGCTGACCCGCTCTTCTCCGTTGCTGGCAATTGGATAGTGCATCAGATTACTTTTATGTATTATTTTTTTGAATTTTCGCAAGAATTGGATAGCTTTCCTTGTAATTTTGCTATTCAGCTCTACATCGAAAACAATACTGGTCAACAAGATTGTAGAAATTTTCTGTCGCAGAAACGAATTAGTGAAATTATTTTAGAAATTTGTGCGCTGAATCCGAATATGAACTCAGATTTTCTCTATCACATCGTAATATTTGTCTAAGAAAACAAAATTTTGAAAAATCTGGTGTTTTTACTACTTCTGGTGGGGGTTTTACGCTTAGCACAGTTAGTTTTTCGGCTTTAATTTTCAATAATACTTCTCAGTAGTTCTTTTTAATAGTATGATACAAAGATTCACGTAACTAAGCCTAGTTTTTGATTTAATGTCTCAAAACATGTTACATAGTAGAAACTTGGTATGAAATGTATGGACAGAACACGCTCTCACAAAATATTATTTATTTTGAAAAATAAGGTTTAATCGCGAATTCTGTTAATTTCACATTGATGAAAAATAAATATATAAAATTCATTTGTAATAAGTAAAAAAATTGTTCAGAAGCATTAAAGAAACGTAAAATTTCAATACGTATAGTGATTTCACAAAAAGTTCAGATTTGGATTCAGCACATAGTTTTCTGCAAGAATTTCAAAATATAGTTTCTGGGAAAAAAATGTTGACTAGCACAAACCTTTTGCTGCTACGCTTTTTTTGTAGAGCCTCTACTCTTGGTAGCTATTCTCCGAGTTCTATCACTAAAATCGTTCTTTATCAACTTTCTTTGGTCATAGCAAGGTGATCTACCGAATCATCTAATGATGAATATAACCATTGTTCATTTCCATGAGTAATGTCAAAATTTATTATTATTAGATATGTAATTGTGATTATCTTTTCGTTCTGCTTACCTACTATAAAGTCATCATTTCGTTAAATCACGAACCGGAAGCCCTTTTCCTTGGGGTGGCAATCGGAAACAATTAGCCGAACGAAATACAATTGCAAATCTTACAACACAGACTAAACTCAACAAAATGTTTACAGATGCAAAAACCATCTTTTCCCAAGCTACCGAGGGTGGATGTTCGTGGGGTGATACAGGGGGGTAGGAGTCGGAAACAATTACGTAGGAGCGCACGCGCGGCTTCCTAAATAGATATCGCACTGTAATACCCAACCAAAGTCCGTACTTTGTATTGAATGTCTACATTTAGGCATCAGAGTTCAATAATCTACGGGATATATCACATGGCGCAATTTGTAATAGCTGTATCTGTACTCCAGCCAATGTATTCCAAATATAATTGACAGCATTGTTATTTTATTGTTGATGATGTGATTAGATATGCATCTTATTGTTGTGAACTCTATATTGACTATGAAATAATTAACCTCTAATTGGGTGCAATGGTAATGTGTCTACGCATAGCAAGGGATTGTTGCTGCAGATCATCGCGATAGAAGTATTGCTATGCTAGTTACGGGAAGGCGCTTATTAAAAACAAAAACTCGAAGCAGCCTTCTTACTGTCTACCTTCAATATCTCTCGCTATAGCCATCAAAGGCTTCGTGATTGGTTAACCCTGATGTGTGATGTCATTTCTAGCCAATCACGGTGCGTTTTAAGGCGATTGCGTCGGATGTCTAAGTTAGACAATAGGCCCCTGCAGACCTAACATGGTTGCCACATCAACACCATTTTTAAACACCATTTGACAGAAAATATATAGGATTCACTGTCAAATGGTGTTAAAGTAGCACCAGTAGCCCCTTGGTCAAAGACTACAATACTTTGGTGCCATACCGGTCCGTGAACGGTTGAGCCGATTGTCAAACGGGATCCTACTACTAAGCCTCCGTTGTCTGCCTGTCTGTCTGTCACAGGACAGGGGTTTACAGCTTCAAACGTATAGATAATAGACAGTTGAAATTTTCACAAAATTCGTGTTACTATAACAGCAAACAATAAAAATTAAACCCAAAGAGATCCCCATCCATACACAAGAAACCTAAATCTAAAAAGTTGCAATATTTAAACTTTATTTGTATCAGCTCTACGTGTACCTTTCTTTGAAAGACTGTAATACAGACAAGTTTCTTGTCAGGTTATCGTACATGGACATAAACTAAAATAAAACAAACAAAAAATAAAAAATAGTTTTCTACTCAGAGAGTGCCGGCCGAGTCGTTTCTCAGGCGCTACAATTTTTCCGCCTTGTTTTTTGTTCACTTGAAGTTTTTAAGGTTGTGGTGATACGGAACGCTTTGTGTGCAGGGCCGACTCGCACTTGACCGGTTTTTAACTTTTTTTTGCTATTTAGATTTGGCTTCATTGTTAAAAATGTTTGTCTGGACGAGTACAATCTCTAGTTTTGGACTTTTCAGTTACTAAAAATCCAGTCCGTATATTACATAGGTAACACTAAAAGTTTCCGGAACTGGCCACTTACATAAACAATATTTAAAAATTTATTGCAACATTTGAAAAAAGAACTCTTTGGCTGTAGAATGCAGTTTGTTTCATCTGACTGTCTTTTGTTTTGACCTTGTGGCGCCATTTAAAAAATTGTGTGTCTGCATCAACATGGATTTAATTTGGGAAAATTTTCGTAGTATGATTTTCTACGATTTTAAGTGTAATTTGACAGCTCAACAGAGCATCGCTCGGCTTGAAACAGCTTTTGGCAATGAAGCACCATGCAAGACGACTGTTTATAGCTGGTTTGCAGAATTCAAGCGTGGTCGTATCAATCTCAGTGACGAATCTCGCGATGGTCGGCCGTCCACCGCTGTGACCAACAAAAACATCGATGCTGTGCGCCGTATGATTGAAACAGACAGGCATGTGACCTACCATGAAATTCGCGCATCCTTAGAAATAGGCATGAGTCAAATACAATCAATCCTACACAAACATTTGGGTGTGAGAAAGCTGTGCTCGCGGTGGATCCCACACAACTTGACCGAGGCTCAAAAAACGGACCGCGTCACTTGGTGCAGTGCCATGCTTACCAGATTCAACGAAGGTGCGTCAAATTTGGTGTGGGACATAGTAACAGGTAACGAAACATGGATTTATTGCTACGATCCCAAAACAAAGCAGCAATCGAGCGTATGGGTCTTTCAAGATGAGCCGAAACCAACCAAAGTGGCGCGCGTGAAAAGTGCATCTAAGCGGATGATTGCTTATTTTTTTAATAAAACTGGACACGTGGCTACTGTTGCTTTAGAGAATCGTCACAGAGCCGTCTCTAGTCCATGTAGCGCCTGTGTGCAATCAATACCCCGGTGCCCTCTATATAGTAGGCGTGCGGTCAAAAATACTCAGAACCAGAACCCAACGCATTTTTTTCCGTTCGATTTCAGCTTGGTTCAAGAAATTTACCGTCTTTTCTTTTAAAATACGAGTAAGAGTTTTCAATTTAATTTGTTTCATATGACATGCTAGGTGCCCTAAGCTTTTCATGACGTTCTAAAGCTATAGGCAAATGCTGCCAGTCTTTGACCATAACACCGGCTTCGGCCGTAACACGGGTCCAGGCGCAGGGTCTTTGAGAGCGCCGCCGGGGCGCCGCGAATGACCATGCTCTTTGCAGGTGAGCGGCGCTCGGCGCAGCGGCGCCCCCTAAGACCCTGCGCCCGTGTTCGCTGCACACCCTGCACTATAGGTAAAGACGGCTCTGAATCGTCATACCGTGAATAGTGACTGGTACACGACCATTTGTTTGCCGGAAGTTATTGACGAACTCCGTAAAAATAACCGTAAACGCCGTATCATCCTGCACCACGACAATGCTAGTTCTCACACGGCCAGACAGACAAACGACTTTTTGAAGACGAAAAATGTAGAACTCATGAGTCATCCTGCATACAGTCCCGACCTGGCACCTTGTGACTTTTTTCTGTTCCCAAAAATTAAGAACCAATTACGCGGTCAACGATTTTCATCACCAGAAGAGGCTGTCGAGGAGTATGAAAAACACGTTTCAGAGGTCACCACAGGGGAGTGGCACAAAAGTTTTCAAAACTGGTTTGATCGAATGAAAAAGTGCATAGACGCCAAGGGAGATTATTTTGAAAAACAATAAATTAATTTTGTACCTTTAATAGTATTTTTTCATATTCATTCCGGAAACTTATAGTGCGTCCACGTATTATTGCACCTGTATCAACCCAATAACATCCTACGAAACAAAACAAAACTGGACAAGTGCGAGTCGGACTCGCCCACCGAGGGCTCCGTTAACTATATTTTTCATGATTTAATTACAAATGTATAGTTTTCAGATTTTTCGCTACACTTGTAGTATAAGACGGTATTATTGCCAAATTTCATAGTTTTAGTCAACGGAAAATACGCTATGAATTTTGATTCCCTTGAGGGTGTCGAAATATACGTTTTTTGCGGCATAAACGGCCGTATATTTTCTTAGGTTAACTTAGAAGTTTCATTTTTTCACAGCTTTGAGGGACTGTAGAACTGAGTACATGGTTTTAATTTCAACTTGATACCTCCACGCGTTCCCGAGATAAAGGGTCTCGACAGACAGATGGACGGACGGACGGACAACAAAGTGATCCTATAAAGGCTCCGTTTTTTCCTCTTGAGGTACGGAACCCTGAAAAACAAAAAAAAACCGTACGATAAAGGTTAAAAAATATTGCAATAACATATTGACAAAAACCCTTCATTACCCGCGTAATGAGTGGCGGAACCCTCCCAAGTTAGGATTCCCTCGGCATCTGCTTGCGAAGACCGAAATCTATTTATTCGTATCGTATTGCTAATTTTCGGATTAGACAGGTTTATTGAATCATCTATTCCGTTTGCGGACTTGTCCCTATGTCCCTGGGGTGTTGCAGTTGCTATGGGTTTGACGGTCGGAATTGTGGGGTGAGTATTAAAGATCTGAGTATTACTTATGGAATTTTATTATTTTTCTTTGATAATATAAAACAACTGAATTTGGGAGTTCTATATCGTACTTGTACTAACATGATAAGTTCTGTTTTTCCATATTATTGCCATAGCAATAAAGGTGAAAAGTGGGAAAGTTTTTGCCCGATAGTCATCCGATAGTACATCCTTCGTTCGACGCGACGACAATTGTTTTTAGGGTTCCGTACCCAAAGGGTAACCAACTGTCCGTCCGTCCGTCTGTCACCCGGCTGTATCTCATGAACCGTGATAGTTAGCCAGCTGAAATTTTCACAGGTGATGTATTTCTGTGGCCGCTATAACAACACATACTAAAACCGGTCAAGTGCGAGTCGGACCCGTGCTCTCCCACACAACAGACATGATTTTTTTGCCGTTTTTATAGATAATGGTACGGAACCCTTCGTGCGCGAGTCCGACTCGCACTTGGCCGGTTTTTTTTTATAAAATATATTTTTTCCTGAATAGCTATAATTTATTTACATAAAAATATAACTTTAAAAATTAAAATATTATTACTACGCTATACATTTGAATTATTTTTAGACACAATAATAATAAAAAATACACTAAACAATGCTACTCTTTCTTGCGTCTCTCTCACATAAGTTTAAGCATTTTTTGTCTGTCTGTCTGTCTGTGTTTGTAACGTTTAACTTTGCGTCTTTAAAACACTACATCAATTTAATCTGTCGTGTTCTCATTATCACTAAAACAATAGTTAAATTGTATAAGGTGACTTTAATTTATGCAGCCAAACTCATACTGGAGGCTTGGTAAGTGATCAGTAACACGGATCGATAACACATTTTGCTAATTTTGCAAAATAAATTCTTGACGTGCCATAGTAATTGACTCGGGGCTGGGCTTGCGTTTGTTGGTAAAGGGAAAATAATAATTTTCGAATTTCCCAAAAAGACTACTTACCGAGTCTTCAGTATGAATATGGCTGCATAAATAAATGTCACCTTATATAGGTGAAATTAAATCAACCGACCAAATTCATACTGGAGACTCAGTTAGTGATCTAGGTTCAGTAATCCTTTTGGCCAAATTCGAAAAATATATTTTTTTGCTCCCTTGGTTGGACTAGTTTAAATACAATTCCTAGTCTAGGCAGTAAGGAAGCAAAAAAAAAAATTTTTAGAATTTCTTCAAAAGGGTAATTGAAGCTTATTTCTGATCACTAACCGAGTCTCCAGTGTGAATTTGGCGGGTTAATTTGTTTCACCTAGTATGTATATTGCAGGTAAAGTTGTGGCTCACATCCACTTTACAGTTCAATAAAGGCTAGCGCACACTGGGAGATCGACGTTAAACGCAAAGTGACAACAGTTGATAATCACTCTGTGAATACATTATGCTGTTTTATGGGATGTTTAGAGGCTGATGCACCTCGTTCATTATGCATTGGCTTATTGTGACAGGAATTAATTATTACAAGGCTAGCCTTTGCTCGCAGTTCTGCATGCGCGTTGTGCGCTTTTTGATCATTGCTATTAATATTTGTGCAGGCGCTTTGGTGTTTTATTTGTGAAGTCCAAACACAATGAGAAAATTTAACTTAATCTGTTTGGTAGAGTTCCCTAGTGTTTTTACCTGATGCGCGTACAAAACAAACATAGCAAACAAACATACATTTCTAGATTGTAAGTCATTCTTTCCTTCCATTCATCTTAATCTTACAATAATTTAATGACCTAGCTATTTGTGAATTTCCAATATTTGCGGGTAACAGCATAAAATATATTATATAATAGATGATTTTAAAAAATTATAAAAGTAAGAAAGCTAGCTTCAAAAACCTAGTTTTTGAAAATATTCTTACTTTTTATTATATCTCTAAACTTTAAAAAGTAACTTGCCCTTCTTTCCCTTTGCCATGCCATGATGTCTCATTATTTGGGGTCGGCTTTCTTCGTTTGCATGCGCCAGAACGGTCTGTCCCAGGTCATCAGTTGATTGAATGGACTCGTGTCAAGTCCTTGAACACAGCGGGCCACCAAGAAGCCGGAGGGTGTCCTCCTCCTCTTTTCATGTTTGGAAGGGCTGGTGCTTGTCACAACATAGTAATCGCCTCGACTCATGACATATCCGTACCATCTCATACTACGATGTTCTGTGATATTTTCTGTGATGGGTGCTATTTGTGAAGTTTCTCTGATGTGTTCATTACGTATTTTATAAAGTCTAGTTACTCTAGCTGTCCATCTCATCATCTTCATTTTATCGCCATGTATTTTCTGTTCATACGCCTTTTTAATCACCCAGAATTCGCGACCACACAACATAGCGGGTTTAATAGTTGTTTTGTAGACTTTGCCGGCCATTAAATAAAGTAACTTACTAACGCCATTAAATAATAAAAACCGGACAAGTGCGAGTCGGACTCGCCCACCGAAGGTTCCATTAAAGACTATATTTTTATGAATTAATTACAAATGTATAGTTTTTAGATTTTTCCCTATATTTGTAGTATAGGACGATATAAGTTGCCAAATTTCATAGTTCTAGGTCAACGGGAAATAGCCTATAAATTTTGATTCCCTTGAGAGTGTCGAAATATAGGTTTTATGCGGCATAAACGGCCGTATTTTTTTAGAAGTTTGAATTTTTCACAGCTTCAAGGGACTGTAGTGTAGAGTGTAGACCTATGTGGCTTTAATTTCAACTCGATACCTCCACACGTTCCCGAGATAAAGGGTCTTGACAAACAGACGGACGGACAGACAGACGCACAGATGGAAACAGTCAGAGACGATAAAGTAATCCTATAAGGTCTCCGTTTTTCCCTCTTAAGGTACGGAACCCTAAGAATAGATCAAGGTCACCGAGGTCAACCAATCGGTTGATGCATCACTTGACCAGTAAACGTTTGCCTTAAAATACTCTATTCTTTTTAACTCGACTTCCAAAAATATTATCTGTTAACATGCGACAAGTCATTCAAATTTAACCCCCGAAATACACCCTACCGAGTATCCGAAGCCCAAAAAATCCTCATCAAATCCAAACCAAACTAATACACCTAGAGTTAAGACCGCAACCCGCGAACAGCTTCCTAATCCCAATACAATAACACAACGTTATTAATTTCATATCGCTCACAAAAGAGCATGTTGCTGCAAATACTCGTACAAAGACCAGGAGTAATTAATGTTCAAGTCTATACGAGGCTTCCCTCTGAATCCACTCGTTAGTTCTCCGTTAGTCCCGGCTTCGGTCCCGAGGGAGTCGTAATCGGTCGGTACAATACGGTAGTTAGGGTAGTGCGACGTATCGGCCGACGTTTAACGACCAAATTATTTGGTAAATGTTGCTAAATAATAACATTACTGTGGGTAGCTGGTCTGAGCTGAAGGCTGGCTTTGCGAAGGGTTGGGATAGGATGGAGTGGATGCGTCTTCTTATATGAAAAGTCACTTTGCATTTTATTTTTATCTGCCGTTCAATGTAGGCTTTGATTTGATCGAAGAATGTAGGTAGGGTTTCTAGGATCTTGGTTTTTAATAAAACTATTGGTTTTAGATTTCCGTACCTCGAAATGAAATCCTCATAAGATCACTTTGTTGTCGGTCTGTCTGTCCTTCTGTAAAGACTCTTTTACTCAGGCCTCGTTACAGATATCAAGTTGAAATTAAAACCTCATATAAAAGTCTAAAACCCCATAGTTGTGTTCAAAGATCAGGCTTCTAACTCAACGCGAAATAGTTATTGACCTATACTAACCAATTTCATACAAATTAGCTCACCATTAAAACCTATTACTATGCCTATATGGGTACTTTCAGTTGACTGAAAACTGAAACTTGAAAGTCCATTCACATACATGAAATGAACCTAACGTGATATCGAATCCAACAATATCCAACCTTTATGCCCCTGTTTTTGTCGGAACCTAAAAGAAGAACCGCTGTTATTGCTTGCGTAAGTAATATATTGTATTATTGAAAGAGTAATATTTATTGTTAATCAAGATGAATATATTTATTGTATTATAAATAACTTAAATTATATCAATAGGTGAATTCCATACAGTCGTAATAACGTCATATGGAAATTTCTTTAAAACTGGCATATCCATAGTGAGTAGCCCAGCAAAGAGGAGGGTTGCTCTCCTCCCCCCCCCTCCCCTGGACGGTTAGCCAATGAGAGCTCTCGCGGCGCACTCTACTCGAGCCCACTGCAAACTGAACGCGGACCACGATCACGACTTAACAGATACCGCAAACACATTTTTATTTCGATAGGTTAGTTATATACACAAATTCTTGTACTTTTTATTACACAGATATTTATTTTTATTATAAGTTAGGATACCGGTTCCGTGTTACACTTCATCGGGCCAACAAATTAAAAAATTTAATAACGATTTTAAGTACAAAAATAAAAAATTTCAATCAAGCAAATATAAAGTAAGGAGAAGTAAATTACCACAGCTTGCATTATTAAATTGGTCTGCGACAAGGTTACGTCAAACATTTGGGATCGATCGTAAGGAGCTTTATCTTCTTTTCACTGGAATTTATTTTTTCCGACAACTGTTTGCAGCAAGTCCGCTCTATTTCAAGAAGCTATCTTGGCTGGTTTGAACCATACTCACGGTCGCAGAGAAATCAGTCGTCGGCCGTCAAATTCGACACATAAATGGTAAGCCACTAAACTCAGACTAAAGAGGTAAATAAATGGCTTTTGGCGTACAGTCCTCTTCTTAGACATTGAGCCATTTTTAACCCAAAATTCCTCAACAAGCAACAGGTAAAGTCTGATCGGCGCTGACTCTTCGGCTTCTTTACGTAGTATTTTGTTGCCAAAAATATTAATTTGTCTTTTACTGTATTATTTGCAATATTTTTTTTTTGTGGCGATAGCGGCTTTTTTAGGCGCCAGTTTTTGCCAGTACATAATGTATGATGACACATTCAAACGTCGTTTATTCATCACGGTCAAATTATTGTTTTTTTTTTTAGTTTTTATAAAAAACAGTCTCCAAACGTCACGGAATATCACCGTGTCAATTTATACTATCTATACATCCGCATAAAGGTGAAAAAGGCATTTAAGGAGCTATGTAAATTTTATTTTTGTCACTCTCACTCCAAGCGAAAAAACGCGCAGTGCGAGAGGGGCGGATTCAGCGCAAAAGAGAAAAAAGTGAGTTTTTTAATTTTATAAAAAAAAACTAAAGTACCTAGCAAAATTTCCAAAATCAAATATCTAGATATTGTTAAAACCCATCTAATGAAATATGTTTGAGTTCTGTATATGATCCCTATCCGTCAAACGAGGAGAAAAAGTGTGTTTGAAGACCTCATTTTACTAATTATTTCTATAGAGGAAAATTAATCCAAACGTGTTTTCCAAAATCAAATCCCTAGATTATATAGTCAAAATGCATATACCAAAAATTCATAAAAAACGCGTGTCCGTTTGTTTTGTGCTGTAACCTGATTTGCGGCATCTATGTAATCCATGGTCTGCGTCGCACGTCGGTCGATGGCGGATGATCCTGAATGCCACATAATTGAGTGCTATAATTGAGTGGCTCCTTATTCGCGACTACCCGCCTGGAAACGCCATTCTGATCTATCGTGGCAACCATTACTGACAATGTTCGGTGATTTTAGGAACTGACTCTTGAAAAGTTAAGTCTTGATTAGAGATTTGTGAAATTCTTAAAAATAGCAAATTTCATTATTTTACAGCTTTACCTTTACTTGTAGGTTCTTAGCCACTAGTTTTTTGTATACTAACCAATTTTATTTACTCCTTTATACTATAATGGAAAACCTGGTAATATCGTTAATTTGTGCCTTTTCTCGTATTATTCATTAAGGACCCGTTCTCCTGACATTGAGCACCTCATGTTGCGTCAGGCAGAACTGAACTCTATGACGTTTCATTATTGTTTAAAATAGCGCGCTATGAGCCGTGCCTGTTACGACTGGTTACGACAACCGAAACATCGCGCGCTCTAAAGAATCACGTTTCGATGCCGCCCTCCATAGTAATTTGTATGGGGAAATCACACGCAAAAGTTGGTGATGTTTAATGGATAAATACACCAAGTAACAATTTTTGTTTGGCAAAAATAAATTAATCTCACCATTCTGTACACTTTTAACTTACGGGAGCCTGAATTTCAGTTTCCAAAATTATCTGAGAAATCGCCAATGAGAAATACGCGAAGAGCAGTTTTACGTGATTTTCAGCATTTTTTTTCTAGCTTGCTAAGAATTCTATGCAAAAATCAAATTAATTAGGTTGTAATACAACTCTTCGGCAACTTGTGTGATTATTTATTTCTCATTAAACAAGTATTTTCTGTCATGAATCAGCAATACGGTGGGGCACGTTTAGGTGGCATGGACCCTTAAAGGTAAACTTACAACATCTGTAGAACGTGTTAAAAATTTCCTCGTTTTTACAGAAAGGAAGAAAGAACATTTATTTGCATAAACTGTGGTGTACATAAAGGTGTTGAGGTGGATAAGTGGGCTCAGCACAATTGACCTTATTCAGAAATGCAAATTGTTATAATTAATATATTATTTAATTAGTATCAATTCATAGAAGTAACTTGAAAACTTAAAGAAGAATATTCTACTCCTAAAGCTTTCCCAAAAGTACCAACTACAAAACCCAGCGGTCTACAACAGTCACTGTACGTAATACTAAACAAAACTCAGCGAACCGCCTGGGCTACACATGACACCATGTGAAATGTATCATAAATTTTAATATTTCCATCCTTATTACAATGTGATAGGAACTCTAACAAGAGACGTATGGTAGGGCCATGTTTAGCACCCCAAGCCCCAGGCGTTCCGCGGTTCAGTACAAATGTATGTAAATGCGCTGTAATTGTTTAGCACCCCTCATGCTTCTCGCTTTGTTACTGATGTTTCTATTTCTCTGACACTTTGTTACTCTGTTGGATAAAAAAAAACAAGATTAACTTCACATAGCAAAACAACAGATTGAAGTGTTTTTAGCTAATACTGAAATATTGATAATCTGGTCACACGACGTTGTTCGAGCGTAACACACTGTAAAACAAAAATAGAGTGGAAATATGACGTATGTGAGTATGTATCTTATTACACTTTTATTATCAACAAAGCAGAGGAGAGCGTATACCGCCATCAATTGGTCCCAGGCAATGGTGGGCCACCTAGTTGTGCCTGTCTGTCTGTCTGTCCTCTTACTCTCCCTCGTGTAATTTCATTGCATATTATTTAAATGCTTTCTTTCTTTATATTTCATGAGATACACAGAAAATTTTCATCAATTTCCTACGTTGCATTTGGCTATACAGGATGACTTATTTTAACCTAACCCCGATAAATTAGTATTTTGTATTAAAACCATTCAAAGTTATATTCATAATTATTTTTTAAAGTTGGAGCCTTTTAAAGATTTTCGTAAAATCCAAAGAAATCACGGTCACCCGAAGAGATAAGATGATTAGATCACGCTAAGTTATTTTTATTATTGATCCCACTATTTTGGAATATTTTCAACTTTTTCCGTAGCGACGGATGTTTCCGTACGTGCCTAGGATAACCATAAATTTTATTTTATAAATAATATTTTGAATTTTAATTTTACTTAATTGTTTTTACATTTAAAATGTGTTCTACTAACGTTTCTTAATAACCTCTAATATTATCGGGGTTTGTTTGAAAGGCAACCTGTATAATCTAGGGTTTTGTTTGTGGAAAACATGTTTAGATAGATTTTCCTCGATAGAAATAATTGTTAAAATCTCCTTTAGGTACCTCCTTGTTTGAAGAATAGGAATCATGTGCAGAACTCGAACATTTAAGACTTTTTTCTCTTTTGCTTTGAATCTGTCCCTCTCGCATAAAACATTTGCCCCTCTCGCAGTGAAAATTTAAACTTACATTTTTTATTTAAAAAACAAATTCAGTCTTTTACAGTAAAATAAACTCGTGTTTTACCCAAATATAGGTTTAAAATAAGGAACAAGGGAAAGAATATTTCATTGAGATATCTAACTGCTTTTTCCCTTGAAAAATTTAGATTTCGAGGAAACTTCGTAATATTTTTTGAACAAAGTCAAAACTCAATCGTGTTTGGGGCACCGTAATACAATAACGGGCTTAATAAAAGTTGGATTTATAGTTTTTCCGAGCGGTCGCACATCGAAACTTCTACTTTGAGTCTCCCTTCACTGTATGTTTATTTGTAACTTGTAAATCAGTAACAGCCTTATAAAAAGAGCCATGCGACTTCGGCTCGTGATATAATGAGCGGGCGGCGGCTTGAAGTCAGTCGCGCACGGGGTCCCTATGCTTGCTAATCAAACTTCGGATTATAGAGCACTGACTGACTGTTATTGGTTGGCCCGAACGTTCATTTCCCGTGCTCGTACGGAACTAACCGAACACTAAGCTAACGCGAGACAAAATTCATGTCTTGAAAATACCCGAGAGTGGTTTTGGATCTTTCTATGATTTCAGGAGAAATATCCCAAAAATCGAATAACAACAAAAATATTTTTGAATAGTATAAAATATACTATGCTGTGAACGTAAAATTATTTGATTTGTTGTATTGCTTCTGGGACATTACGGTACTTAAGCATTCATGAAAATATGTGTGAAATCCAGGACTTTTATACGCTTGTAACTTTTGTATGTATTTGATTTTGATAAATGTTTTAGGTTTAAGTCATGGATATTGTATGGGATAATAAAAGAAATAAAATAATAAGCAAGTACCTATCAATATGGATATTATCAGCGAACAGCGCTAGTATGGGAGTTCGGGCGAATAGTGGTACGTTAATGCTTAATATATTTATTTATTTTATTTATTTGTAACACTTTTTGCACATACAATAAAATCAATACAAAATATAAAACAATCAAACATGGTGTATAAAGGCGGCACTTATTGCTAACAGCAATATCTTCCAGGCAACCCGTGCAAGCAAACAGAAAGATAGTTGACAGAATAAAAAGGAAGGAGTAAATGCTAATCAGTGAGGAAAGATCAAGTTAAAAATATATATCTAAATAGACTTATCTAAAACATAAACTTACATACAGGTTGTAAATGCAAAGTCAAGAATCCCTTTAGGGTATGAAAGTATACACGATTCTGATGTCATTACGAGAAAAAAAAAGTACCTTGAATTTTCACCAAAAATTCCATCATTTTTCTAAGCTATGGCTACGCAGCTCACCGGCCTCTCCGCACACCTAATTGTACCCCGCAACCCGCACCCCTCATCCAAGTAGCTGGCGACCGTGATCGTCTTATTATGAGGTACTGGTACTTTGAAAAAATGTTAATGATGCACTGGCTCAAGTTAGACAATGGTTACAGAACAATAAACTCAAAATTAATTTAAGTAAAACCAATTTTATGCAATTTAGAACATACCAAGAGCAACATTTCAAATTAAATATCGAACACAATAATGAAAAAGTAAATGAAGTTGATTATACGGTATTTTTAGGTGTAACGTTGGACAAAAATCTAAATTGGAAACAACATGTTAAAGCTGTTTGCAATAAACTCGATAATTTTGTGTTTGCTTTGAGGCGCGTACAGAGATAGCTGTAAACCTCTTTTTTAAAAATTAAAGATTCTACCTCTGCCGTGCATGTATATTAAAGAAATTTGTTTGTTTGTGGCACAACACCAAAATTGTTTTTTAAAAAATACAGATGCTTATGAAAAGCAGACAAGGCATAAAGATAATCTTTATATGCCAAAATGTAAATTAAACATATTTCAAAAGAATGTTTCTTGCATGGCGATCAAAATTTTCAATACATTGCCACAAGAATTCAAAAGCTTGCCAATAAAAATCCTAAAAAGGAAATTACATACATGGCTCCAAGATAAATGTTTTTATGATATCAAAGAATATTTAAATAATTAAAATGTATATACTTATATTAGGATGTTTACTTTCATATTATGCAAATTTCATAATAAATATCTAATATAATAAATAATAATATGATAATGTATACACGTACAGTATAATAATTAATAGCGTAAATACAATACATATGAGGTAAATTAGCTTATATTGTTGCATGTTAGTTTTTTAAGAATAAATATTTGCATACTATATAATATGGTAAAATGTGCTGTTTCTAATATTAAGATACAATAAGACCTGTACTTACAACGCATGTTTATGCAAATAAATTTTTACTTTACTTTACTTTAGAGGTCGCAGTATTTAAAATAATATATTTACCGGTCATACTAACACACCCTTGAAGGATTCTTGACTTTGCTTTTACACCCGGTATACAACACATGAAGATACTAATACATACCTACATACATATAAAAAAATAAACATACAAAGATTATAATACTGCACATTTGAGTTCTTCTTTGATGAGTGAACTTACGACCCTAAAAATGTACAAGGTGGCTTTCGTTTATACAGACAAATTCATACTGGAGACTCGGTTAGTGCAAGATTCACCTTATATAAATAAAACACAGATCTGCCACAGATATAATGCGCGTAGAAATGGGTTCTTCATCTGTGTCATACTATTTTGTCATAGTTGTATGACTGTCGGGATATGTATTTATGTCCCATACTCAAGCTGAATGGCCTCCGTATAAACCCAAATCACAAACCAGCTATATATACATATATGTGATGATGATGATGATGATGATGATGATGATGATGATGATGATGATGATGATGATGATGATGATGATGATGATGATGATGATGATGATTATGATGATGAGGTGGGACGCCTGCTGGGCTCAGGCGGATGGTCGGCTCTCCACTTGGAGCTATTCCATCCAATTCCCATTGTTTGGAGCTATGGTATCCTAATGTCCCAGGGGCATTCCCTCCTCAAATCTCCCGCGTCTTTTCATGAACCTAAGTATATCTGAATACATAAGATGCTTAAAATCTTCTTCCTTGATGTGGTCATCACCAAGTATCTCCCATCTCAAGCTAGAATATATAAAGCATTCACCTAAGTAGTGCTTGCTAGTTTCTTCCTCACCGCAGTGTGGGCAGGAGGGATCGTCTTGTACCTTCATTATTGACAGATGTCTATTTAGCCTAGAATGGCCAGTTAGAATACCTACCAACATACCCAGGTTGACTCTGCTTAGGTTAAGGATATACCTACCTTACTTTTTTGGAGACAGTAGCCGAGAGAAACATCTTCGACTGTCGACAGCCCTCGATGTCCCTCCATTCATCTGCTGATTCTTCTGAAGCCAGACGGCTTATTACCTTGTTATTGACGTTTGTGGGAATTGGTAGCCTAGGTTCTGGTCCAATGAACCTGTCCTTTGCCCCTTCTCTAGCTAATTCGTCTGCTTTTTCATTACCTTCAATGCCTTGAGGTCCTGGGACCCAGGCCACTATTGTTTCAGTTTTTCCACCTAGCTTATTGAGTGTAATTTTACACTCTCTTACCAGAGCCGATTTATTTACTGGATTTTTCAACGCAAAAAGTGCTGCTGGGCTGTCCGAGTAAATAATGACCGTTTTCTCGTTTATGTCCGACCTTAATAGTACCATGCTGGCGCATTTCATAATGGCGTATGTTTCTGCCTGAAATACGGTAGCTAAGGTACCAAGTGAGTAGGATGCGCTTCTTTCTTCTTCATCAGATATATAGACACCGGCTCCGGCCAGTCCTGTGTTACCTTTCCTTGAGCCGTCCGTGTAGCAATTAATGCTCAGTCGGTCAGCTTCCAGTCTTCTCTAGTTCCTATATGTATACGATATTTTTTATAGAATAATATTTCCTTCTTAGTCAGATCGTTATTGGCTAAAAGCATTTCCAAATGACCGCCTGATGTATTGGATATGGAGGTATGTCCTTTATCCATAAAGTTGCCCTTCCACTCTTTGTTTATTACCATTCTGTACCATTGCTCGGTAGCTCTTTTTTTAACCTCTATATGCAAAGGATTTAGACCTATTATTACTTCAAGAGCCCTAGTTGGAGTTGTTTTCAGGGCTCCAGTGATCATGAAACATGCTAATCTTTGCACTTTGTCTAATTCTTTTCTCGTGTCTGTTCTTGGCCACCATACAATTGCTCCGTATAGCAGTCGCGGTAAAATGATGGCCTCGTATATCCAATGCATAATGCTAGGCGTCAGACCCCATTTACTGCCTACTGCCCTTCTACATTGGAAAAGGGTTCTAATTACCTTACTACATTGAGTTTTAACATGAGTATCAAATCTCAATTTGTTGTCAAAAGTCACACCAAGGTACTTTAATTCTTTGACTTCTTCCAGAACTATGCCTTTTAACTTGTCAGGTTGTAGAGAACTAGTTTTGTTTTGCTGGTATTAAGATCAAGTCCTTTGTTTTCAGACCAGTCCAATACTTTTCTTATTGCGGTTATTATCCTAGATCTCACCGTACTTAAGTCTTTGCCTACTATCATTATAACTCCATCATCCGAGTACACTTGTAGATAGATGTGCATTCTGTTAACGATGGTTATTATTGAATCTATCAGGAGGCACCACATTAGAGGAGATAGGCACCCTCCCTGAGGAAACTCAGCTTTTTCGCAGCCCGGAAAATGAGTTTTGAGCATGGTTTCCTAAACTTTACGAGGCTCTGTTACCACTTGCTCTCCTATCTTTATACTTCCAAGTTGACACATCTTGTCACTAGCAAGCAGTTTCACAAGACGTGCTGCTTCAGAGTAATTGTTGATTTCTTTATAGTAAAATCTCCATCTTTTCCTGCTTTCTTTCGTACGAGCCTTGCTATAGTCGTCCCGAAGCTGTCTGTACTCATCCCAGCTACGATCGTCATCCTTTTTCAAGGCTGATCTCATAGCTCTCCGAGTCTTTTTTCTCATTTTTTTCAGTTCTTTGTTCCACCAGATTTGTCTTTTGCCTTCTGGTAAGTTCTTCAACGGACAGGATTCGTGGTAGGCCTGTATTAGTACTTTTTCCAATTCCATGGCACCTTGTTATAATTCCTCTGCCGATCTATAAGAAGACTCACTTGGATTCCATTTGCTTACTTCTTCTTCAAATTTAGTCCAGTCAGTCTTCCTGGGATTCCTTATTTTAACTACTTCTGTGCAACAGTTAAGTTGAAAAGTGATCCGTCTGTGGTCTGATATAGTGTCTTCAGGGTCCACCTTCCAACCACTCACTAGCTTACTTATTGAACCTGACGTCAGTGTTATGTCAAGTACTTCTCTACGAGATCTCGTGATAAATGTTGGTTCATTACCGACGTTTAAAATTTATAGATCTTTTTCCACAATAAATTCTAATAGTGCTTCTCCCTTGTCGTTGGTGTCTGTACTGCCCCACACCTTACTGTGTGAGTTGGCATCAGCTCCAATAACAAAGGAGACCCTCGTCTTTTGTGTCTCTGAAGAGATGATGACTATTTCTATGGCCACTAGGTCTCTGTAACAGCAAAACACTGTACATCCTAGCGCTCTTATTCTGTTATTAACATAAATACAACTTCTAGCAGCTTGCTCACCTGTCGAGTCATAGTAGACCTCGCCGCCAAGGCTACCCAGCCCCGCAATCCCGAGTGTAAGGTTCTTGTAAAAGGGCTATGTCTACTTTGTTCTCCACTATTATTCTGCTTAGTTCGCACATGGCGTCTTTGCAGTGTTGGAGATTTAGCTGACAGATACTAATTGGATTTTGCTTTTGTGTGTTATGTGTGTTTGATGGGGGTGTGTTTATTATGCTTGGAGTGTGTGTTAAGGTGTGTCTGTTTTATTAATATTGGAGCCGGTTGAAACCCCCGATGGAACTCCAGATCGCCCTCCATCGTCAGTTTGTGTGGCATGTGTTTTGGTGTTCCCCCGTAAATCCCTCTCGGCTCCCTTGTCAACCCCGCCCTCGGCACGTGCACCACAATGGCTGCATGTCGAGGTTGTGGCTGTCGTGGCTACAGTACTCTTTTTGTCGGACACTGCTCCAGTTCCCCCACTACGGATCAGCTTAGCCTGCACTAAGGTCGCCTCATAATTGAGCCTTTCGACTGGCGACTTCCAGGCTGCAGCTGCTTCTGATGGAACGTTAAACAGCAAGCGAGTCCCTGTTGGCATGGGATCCTTGCCGATCAACGACCATTCAGAGATCCTGAGGTCTTCTCTCTCTGAGTTCGTTCTGCCCTTGTAGCATCAGAAAAGGATCTTCGAGCATATCTTCTACTTTGCCCGGTAGCCAGATAGACACCCGCTCTCTGTCAAGTTTCTTTGCTGAGAACTTTGTGTCACCGTGAACACCAAAGTTACAGCAACAGTCTCGCGATATATACGCTATATATGACTTTTAACGAAGAGTGGCGAAGATTTCTAAGCGCATTATAAAATATTATTAAGTATTATAATCAGAGGGGTATAAAAGCAAAAGCGTTTAGCCGTTCTTTCAGTTTACCTGCCTGTTTACCTGCAATGTAGGCAGTGTCCCATAGAAAATCGACCTTAGATATTGAGTTGAGATGCAAACATGGCAATGTCCAACAACCTCTAGATGCAAAAGCTCCATTTCTGACAATGAGGAGGCGTCATTTTCAGCAGGACAATATGGCTAAATATAGTTAAATTTTAACTGACCGAAAATCAGCACTGAGGGCTCACACGTCCAGCACAACGCTGAGTCAGTTTCCTTTTGCAGCAACAGAGCCATCGTGATGAAAATTCTATGCAAGTACTCAATTTTTTTTCTGTTTTTAGTTGTTCTCACAGAACTTTTAAATATTAATTGTGAAAGAAACCTCTGTAATCGCTGTACTTATAATAAGTAGTAAGTATCAAAAGTATCGTACCTTTTTTTATTAAAACGTACTTCACAGTGGTTATGAATAAACATTCCCGGTCCCATTATGTATGTCACGCCAAATTTATGTTTTTTTATATTTATATATATTTATTTATGGTCCATTTATTTATCAACTTATTTATTAATTGCATTATGGATAATAATATTCTTATTCCAATGAGTCTTTATTTTATGCATGTGTATAACTTTAGTAGCCCAACTTAAATATAGATATTTTTTTATATTTCCCGTAAGTATCATATTTGTTTCATCATAAAATATTATTTTTAAACCGATTAGATTTGACATGTAAAACGTATACTTTATGTACCTATTTTACATTTTTAAATGCATTGATAAATCCCACCTATCCCCCCCCTGGATACGTGCTTGAGTGTGTCTGTTGCAGCAATAAATTCTACGACGAAAAATAAATGTCTTTCTTTCGTAATGTTACAACCAGTAATAATAAATAATCAACTGTACATTATGTACATTTTCGACTCTATTAAATTTGACTTTTTCGGAAATAGGCAAGTTTTTGATCGTTAATTTTAATATAGCCTTTTCTATAGGTATTGAATATGGCAGCGCAAATATTTTATTTTCCCTAGCGTGTTTTTCAAGTTTTAAGTCTGATAGTATGATTATTTTATATCTTGAAAAAATTATATTATAAAAGATCATCGTTTTGCGATACTGACGTATACATTTTTGATGTTGTAATTTGCGTACTAAGTTAAGAAAGTAGATCGTCTTTATCTGTTTCACCGACATATCGATATTTTATCAAGTAATTTATAGATACAATTGCTAATTAGAATAATTTTAGGTATGAAATAAGGCAAGCTTAAAACTTGCGCTGTAAAGTTACTCAGCAAATGGTGAGTTTGTCCCGTTTTGTCGCTTATCTATTTGTCTAAATATTGTAATTGTCGTTTATATGTCGGTATGTTGTGGCAAATAAATATATTTATATTTCATTTTAGGGACTACATTAAGTGTATATTATGTTATGTATAGAAAATAGCGGATGTAAAAATTTGCTGAAACCAGGATATTCTAAAAATAATTTTGAAAACTTACTCTACTAAGTAAGATACATGCATCAAAAATTGGAACGATAAAAAGGTTAATAAAAAAAACATTAAAGAGTTTCAATAATTGCCATAGCCAATTTACCTCCTGTATTATAAAAATAATGGAATAATACTGATATTTAAGTAATTGTAAAAATTAAAGTAAACAAATATTCCTAACAACTTATAAAAAAAATAAGAAAAACTAAAAATAACTATTTCCTATAATTTCATATTAGTCGTCTCATTCCAAAACGAAGCTGATATGCACCACATCATGCCGTGCAATCCATTGAACCATGTTCTAAAATTCTTTTTGACTGGTGCATACTTCGCCTTTTCTTCATCATGTAAGGCAGCACAGAGTCGACATAGAGGGTGACCACCAGTTCCAAGGCTGGACTCAATAGTGTAAAGATTCCGCCATTTGAAATACTCTGCCAGTTTGGTTTTGTCTTGAGCAGTTTTGTGCATAATTTCTGCCAAGCTGTAGGGATCGTAGTTTCGGGCGATGATATATGAGCCGGGTGGAAGGAATCTGAAAACAAAATACATCTTCAAGACATAAACCCCCAAATGGGTGTCAGAAGCGTTTCCGTGTTTGGACTGTGAATTAATGCAAGTAATTTTCCACACTCGTACACTCACGTTTCACCGACGATTATTACGTCCTAGCATAATGTGTGGTTAGCCCTATCGCCATACTTGGGGCACAAATAGTGTAGTCCATGTCGCAAACTGAACACAAATGTGCCCTTACGGGATTTGAACACGCTACCTTGGGTTTAAGAGGCAAGGGAATTCGGTTTTTCTCAAAAGTATTTGCTTTTATATCGATTTTCGGGTCATTAAAATATGGATTAAAATTTTCAAAATAATGTATGGGCTTTTTCTTGTCTTTAATCAAGTTATTATGTAAATTAAAAAAAAAAAATTTTTCTTCACTACATTGAAATTATTCTACAACATGCAGATAATTTTTTGGTAAAAAACTGTTTCATTTATTTTATTGTTTTGCTATGAAAAATATATCAAGTGTTTGTAGAGGCTCGCTTCTACTTAGTAGGATAGATCAGTATAAAATGAAAGCGTTCGAGTAGGAGAGATTTCTCTGAATACCCCCAATAGTCGAACCACTAGACCAAAGATGCGGTCTCTTCCTCGGGGTTGTCCGCTTTAAAACACATGTTATTGAATTAAAATTGTTACCTGCTGTAGTTGGCACCACCAAAAACAATAGGCACTGCGTAATTATTATAACCACGAAGAACTATCTCTGTAACATAATCTTCCAAGACATTATCCTCAAATGCCATGTAAAAAACATAATCTTTCTTTATAGTATCATCGCAATTGTCATCAGGGCATCTATGATGAGTGCAAGGTCCGAAAATATCTATTTGCACTTCTTTGTGGAAGAGATGTTCTTGAAGTGCTAGGAGATACTCATCTCTGTCAGTGCTGGACCTACAGTTATTAACATACCAAGCTGCTGTTTTGTTTTTCTTAGCCAGGATGTCTATTACTTCAGGTTTTGTTGGCGCCTCACTGGTTTTCCACTGCACGTCTTTACTAGGAGCAATTATATCTCCAGTGGAGTTCCGCACCACGAAGTCCGTCCACACGATATCTGAGTCCAAGCGCCGGGTGAGGGTCCAATTGAAAAAGTCATCAAGGCAAGGCTCGCAAGCTGGTGCGTTGTTTGGAGTCTTGTTTGTTACGTATGTATACTTTATCCATGGCAAGTGATTCTTGAACTTTCTGGTTTGTTCGCAGCTTATGCTCGCATCCGTAAATAACAAAGCATCATAAAGCATCATATATGGGCTTAACTCTTCGGAGTATTTCGCGATGACGCAGTTTTTTTGAGTGCAGTTGAGTTTCATAAAGTCTGTGGTGTCTTCGGCATCGTAAAAACTGGGATAGTCACCAATCATGATGATGCTTTTCACACTCGTAGTATTAAGTTTCAAGGGAGAATTTAAGCTTTGCAGAATGGTCTGAGTGGGATCTTTTGTGGATGATTTCCACATGAATATTGTACTGAATATAATAAATATGAGTGTTATGTAAAATAACTTTTGTCGTTTAGCGTAGACTGATCTTAAATACGATACACAATGCATTATTCTTGTTGCTTTTTAACAAAGATTCTAAAAAGTAAAAATGATGACTACGTTTGGCATTGACAATCAAGTAGGTACTTTTGCAAACAAGAAGGTTATAAGGTTATAAACTTCTTAAATGGTAAAGAAATATACTTAGACCATTTAACAGGGGACCTGGCAAAGCGCGACACTTAGTACTGAAATTATTCTGCCGTTTTCTACGAGAGGGGAGGTAAACACGCACAGCACACATTTACTCATTCACGCACACTCCTGCGAAAAATTGATATGTCACACTAAATCAAAAGCTGCAACACAGACACAACACGCGCACTCATTGTTCATGTACTTCGGCAGAGGGGAATGCGTGCGCTTGCCTAGTCCCGTGTTATATGGTCTAAGGAAATATATGATAGCCATCATCCTTGTTCTAAAACCACAGACATATAATTAATTATACGCCTGTGTCTAAAACATAGACTTAGGATATCCTAATTCTATGCTCTAAAAGGTTTCTAACAAAAATAATTGTTAAGAAGTTGCTAATTGAAAAATACTCACCTAAAAATTTTGTAAGTGGCATAATAAGTTAGTTTTGGTTCTTATCGTCCCACTTACCTTAGAATATTATTAGTATTATCCCGATAGAGGTTATCCCAGTCTTCTTCAAACTTTATCAATGAAAAATTCAAGTATTTCTCTTTAAAATTCATATAAATAAACAAGATACGTAGCCTTGCGAATTTAGTTTACTTATAATTAAATAAGAGAAACTGAAAAATCCCTATTTGATTAAACAATCTAAAGAAACTCGCAGTGTGTTATATTTAACATACGTGAGAAATGCAAAGCCAACACCAAGCCTAATACTCTAATATTGTGACCATTGAGAATGACCCTATTGTGCCGCTTAGGTGGCACTTCCATCAAGCATTACAAGCAATGTCCAAAACCTTGACAAAGATCTGTAATACCCTGTAATCTGGTATTAAGATCGTATCTGGCACAGGACTTGATAAACACTTCACCTACAAATACATATTCATCTCTCAAAAACAGTTAGTTTTGGAGTGTTGAAAAAATAAATGTCTGAAGATTGACAGCCGTTCGTGACCGTTCAACAGTGGCGCCATTGTGGTGCTTCCAAAATACAGTTATTGTTGGCAAAATAAGTGCATTGTTGCGGCGTGAATTCGTCGATAGAAAAAACTTGCTTTGAATTGTTGGTGTAATTGAATTAAGAGTATTTAAAAGTACTTTTAGAGGTGTTTTCGTTATTTTTATGTTCGTTCTAAGAACGTTTCGAAGTTTCGTAGTGGACAACATATTAGACAGTTGGGTCTTGCAGCTGCTTCGTGGTCAATAAAGTTTTGTTGAAGGCGTGGAAAATAATTCGACACATATTGATTTATAAAATAGACGGATTTTCAAATACAGCAGCAGTGACTCAGTTGGTAGAATGCTGGACTCTTGATCTTTAATCCAGCTGGTTGAGCAAATTGGTTACCTCAATAAGTTTTCGAAATGTATGTGCATAGTTTTTGTATATACTTGCTACTGGTGAAAGAGAAAACTTTTGTTTTTGAACCACCCATAAATTTCAGTGGATTTTTATTGTTTGCAGTAATAAAAGCCATAACTTAAATAAAAAAGCATGACGTAAGTTAAAAAACTAAATTATTCTTAAAAAACAGAAAAATACATACCTATATAAATAAATAAAAACCGACCAAGTGCGAGTCGGACTCGCGCACGAAGGTTTCCGTACCATTATCTATAAAAACGGCAAACAATCATGTCTGTTGTATGGGAGTGCGCAGGTCCAACTCGTACTTGGCCGGTTTTAGTATTTGTTCTTATAGCTGCAACAGAAATTCATTATTTGTGAAAATTTCAACTGTTTGAATATCACGGTTCATGCATTAATCAATAAATATATTATAGCGCCAACAGAAATTCAACATTTGTGATAATTTCAACTGTCTAACTATCACGGTTCATGAGATACAGCCTGGTGACAGACGGACAGCGGAGTCTTAGTATTAGGGTCCCGTTGGTTACCTTTTGAGTACGGAACACTAAAAAACCTCATCCAAATCGCTGCTCCGCGGCAATGTACCCAGTATGCTGGCGACATTCCATCCATCCATCAGCCTATTTCGTCCACTGCTGGATTTCAGGATTTCACGCGATTTCAGGCGACATTGCCGCGTTGGATTGCTGAGACCCAGCCCGTGACGCTGATCAGGTGTAGCTGAAATTCCTTTAAATAGATTCTAAAACAAAAAAGCCGGTCAAGTGCGAGTCAGACTCGCATACCTAGGGTTCCGTAATTCGACAGCTTTGGGAACAGTCAGGAAGAAGGTATTTAAAATCTTGCCCATAACTGTTTATACTTACTGTTCCAAAGAATCGATTGTACTACAAAAGAGAGACTCAAATATTTTTATACCGTACTCGAAATTTTAATAAAACACGTGGATGAAAATTTTCATTTTGTCATTTTATTATGGTGAATTTCTCAACCGCTTTATTTTTCCTGTAATCTTTACGTAATCCCAAATTACTATGATTTATTTGATATTTTTCGGTTCATTAGTTTTGCAGATAAGGGGAGGGCATGCATTTTTTGTAAATATGGTAAAAGTATATATTTTTAAAATTAGCTTTTTAATACCTACAATTTGATACCCATATTGTGTTTTTAAGAATTTATATTTTATTTTTCTCACTTTTGTATTGCAAATATTTTGAACCATTTCAATGCAGTGGCCCCCACCAAGTCAAGCTTAAAAGCGGCACGCCGCCGTACCATTCTTTTCTCGAAGCAGTCCAGGCCATTTTTGACCCCCTATAACTTCGTTGTGGATAAAACTAGAAGCCTGAATTTTCGGTAACCAAGCAGGCATTGTATGAACACGGTATATTTCAAATTTCATTAAATTTGAAACAGTAGTTTAAGAATTATAACTAGTCAAATTTAAATATATGGGATTACAAAGTTACATTTTCAGTTGCAAATAGAAGGTACCGGAAAGGAAAAAAGTAGGACTATCTCAATGCTATCTCTCAGAACAATAGACTATCTACAAAAAGAAAGAGATGCCATCATAAACAAAACTTGTGAAAAAAATCAAGTCTCGCAACTTAGTTCTTCTACCATAAAAAGTTGTGAGACCCACGTAAATCCAAGTCAGTTAATTTATTCAGTCCCTACATAAGGGACCTTCTGTCATAAGTAATTACATAATTAGCTAACCTAACACCATCTTATAGTGACCATATCGATATTAAAAATCTTTTATGTTTTAAATAAAAAGATTGACTTGGCAATCGCACTAAATAATCTAATTTAATATAATATGTATTACCTGTGAGATACATTGTGTTTTCATGCGATGGCCGAGTCAATCTATTTATTTTAATAGGTTTTAGGTGGTAGAGCTAATGCCGGGCTCGACTGTGGAGGTACCACTATCTTACTCGCAAATCCTCCCGAAGTTATTCGGGGAGAGTAAGAGAACAGCTCTGAGGCAAAAAAAACCAGGCGGCCCACCATTGCCTGGGACCGATGGATGGCGGTATATCCATCCCCAATTGCCGGGCCTTATATAAATCAGACTGGGCGTCACTGGTGCAAGGGTTTCGGCACCGCGCTCACCAACCCGCCTGCCCAGCGTGTGTGAGTATGGGCATTTCTTCCAGGAGGACCGCCAAGAGTGGCGAAATCCTTGAAAGGTCTATGTCCAGCAGGTGGCGAAACAGGCTGATGCGATGGATGGTCACTATAAGATGTTGTTAGGTTAGCAAATTATGTAATAACTTATCACAGAAGGTCCCACCGACTTGGATTTATATGGATCTCACAAGTTTTTACGGTAGAAGAACTAAGTTGCGAAAGTTGGTTTTTTACAAGTTTTGTTTTTGATGGCATTTTTTTACACGATATTATGTAGGCAAGTGAATGCTATTTTGTGGCAAATTTCAAGTCTTTGTCTTTAACGGTGCTAAAGTTATGAGGCCGTGACTGTGACATACGGCCGGACGGACGGACGGACAATGGAGTCTCACTATAAAGGTTCGTTTTACCTTTCAGGTACTACGGAATCCCAAAAATAAATAAATTTGTAAACAGGAGTAGAATTAAAAAACGCGAAGTACCCACAATCCGTACTGTTAAAAACAGTAGCAAATCTCCATAACGCCGGATTTCCGGCTAACTCTAACAATTGTTCCTTTTTTTTATGTCCACGATTGAACGTTACCAAGGGTTAAGCTGTTTAAATATTTATGCACTATTTACGTATTGACAAAATAGAATTTGGGACAATGCTTTATTGTTCCCTATCCTAACATCATGTTATTTCTTCCGTATCAGACCCTCTTATCCTTCTGTAATACGGTGCAAAATACCATAATTTGTTGGATGGGTAAGTGGCGCGGAGTCTAGCCGGTCCCTGACTGTGAAAGCGTGATGTTTTCATTCGGGAGCACTCAACAGTGACCACTCGAGTGCTTCCTTAATTCGAGGGTTGGGTTTTATAGAATTCAAGTGTCTGAATTTTCAATATTATTCGCGGGAATATGGATTTTATTTGGGTTTGAACCTTAGTTAAATTTGCCACTTAAAATTATAGCGATTTATTTCATTATATTTATTTATTTCTCGTTTATCCAAAGTTTTTTTTATATTAACAAATATAGGCAAGTATCCTTACATTAGGGTCACCCGAAATTACACTTTTTTCAAACTTCATGTAATAATAGTGGAATTACCACAGAACAGAAAAATCTATTTTCTGTGGGAGTTACTTTTAAATATATAAGTAGCTCAAATAAAATAAAAAATGTTGGAACCCATCTTCAGGCCGCACATTTGATTAAAAATTTTACAAAAGGCTGTGTTTTTTTCTTCATTTTCATTTTACTAGGGTTCCGTAGTACCTAAAAGGTACAAAAGGAACCTTTATGGTGAGACTCCGTTGTCCGTCCGTCCGTCCGTATGTCACAGCCCCATAACTTTAGCACCGTTAAAGATAAAGACTAAAATTGTTCAAAATATTTCCAATACAAAAGTGAGGAAACTAAAAAATTTATTCTTTAAATACATAACGGGTATCAAATTGTAGATATTAAAGATCTGATTGTAAAAATATATACTTTTAGTTTATTTACTGGCACCGATTTCGAGAAATCTGCGAAAAACCACAAAAAAATGCATTTCCCCTCCTTATTTCCGAAACTGGTGGACCGAAAAATATGAAAAAAAATTAAGATTATATTTCATAACTGGCCAATTACAGGAAAACTATAGCGATTAGAAAAAAGTTAATAAAAAATGAGAAATATTTAAAAAAATGTAAAAAAAATAAAAAATGTTTTTGTTTTAAATACAATATGGATATCAAATTGTAGATATTAAAGAGCTGATTATATAAATAAATATTTCGATAAATATTTGGAAAACCACGAAAGGCCCCCCCTTATTTCCGAAACTAATGAACCGAAGAATATAAAAAATCATGGTTATTTAGGGTTACGTAAAGATTAGAGGAAAAATATAGCAGGTGAAAAATTCACGATAACAAAATGACAAAATTAAATTTTTCATCCACTAATTTTATTTCGCGTAAATATTTGAGTTTCTCTTTTATGGTACAATCGATAGTTATGGGCAACATTTTAAATATCTTCTTCCTGCCTGTTCCCGAGCCTGTCGAATTAAGGAACTCTAGGTATGCGAATCTGACTCACACTTGACCGGTTTTTGTTTATGTAATTCATCAAAAATATAGTCATCAAATTTTGTTGTGTTTCAAGCTTACATAAGCTTAATAAAATATGGAAAAATCCTTATATTTTGTAAAACTTTGAATCAAATGCGAGGGTATAAGATTTAGTCTAAGAATTTTAATTTTATTTTATTTGGGCTCTTTAGATCTCTTCAAAGCAATTCCTCTATTACAATATGAAATTCGATAAAAGTGGAAGGTACATAGATTCGGCGTACCAATTTATTATGCATCACTATACGAACCAAGTTTCCAATCACATTTTTTTTAAATGCTATAAATGAACACCAAAATTTTTTAATAAGTATATTTTGTTGATAGAAATTATCAACATAAAATAATTTTCACATTTCTAAACACGTTTATCACACTCATGTAATCTCAAGTAGAGCACAATAGCTCCGGGAGCGGAAGGCCGTCCGTCGCCACATGCGATCTAATCCACTTAACCACTGCTAATCCTTGGCTAAGCTTCGGTTAACAGAACCTATTGTGCGGGTACTTGTGTGAAACGAACCGAAGGTTAATTTAATCACAACAGTTGTGAGTTACTGTTGTCGGATTAATCTGTCGTGTTTTTTGTCTCTGTGTTGAATTTTTCTGGCTCTGGTTGATGTGATAACGTGAGATTATGTCATATTTAATATATATTAGGTTTTCTTATAAGAAATGTTCCGATAAAATTGTGGGTTTCCTATGGAAGGTCCATCTATCCATCAGCCCATGTCCGTCCACTGCTGGAGATAAGCCTTTCCCAGATTTCGCCACTCTTGACGGTCCTCCGTCCTCCTCATCCAGCCGCCACCCACAACGTCTTTCAGGTCGTCGGTCCAACGGGCATAAGGTCGCTTTGCTGTACGTGATCTCCATCCTAACGCCTTTCAGCTCCAACGGCCATCATGTCAGCGATAAATATGGCCTACCCACTGCCACTTCAACTAGATAAGATACAAGAATTAAATTAACGAATTAGATTCAAGGTTACGCTTAGCTGTATCATTTAATTCGTAATCATGGAAACCCATTCCAATTTAAGTAATATAAAAATTACATTTTTCAGAAATAATAAATACCTACATAAGAAAATCTAATCTAAACGAGAAGATCTAAAAAAAGAAAAAGAAAATCTAATCTAAATCTAATCTCTACAATTTATTGCAGAATGATTGATTAATGCATTAAAAACTAAATAAAGTTACACGTTTCAGTTAAAGTTGATACCTGCGATTATCGGCATTCATTAGTATCAGATTAGTATAGATTATCAGTATCGGCCGTACCTAATAATTTTCTTAAATTTTACAATTCCCAACCAGCTTCGCCTCATCAATATTGGATAAAAATGCACATCACACAAATGCTATTTATGCATTTTTAAAATGAATGATAAACGTTACACGTTTCACGTAAATATCATCCATCGTCCATAATTAATGTTTTTATCATTGTCTTCGGTTATTAGGTGAGCAGCCTATAAATTGGATATAACCAAGCATTTCATATAAAAAAATATTAAAATTAAACAAACACTAGTTATTTTCATTTAGTAACGGACTGTACGTAAGAGAAATAAAAACACGAAACAAAATCTTTTAGATTTTATCTTGCAGAAATATGACGAGGCAGTACACAGTAGCCAAAAATGCAAAATTATGACAACAACAATCGTAGAGACTTATCTTGAACTTAAGGCAATCTCAAATCTTACAATTGGAGACAACGCAACACCCCTTAAATATTTATTGTGTTTTCACAAATACGTAGGTGGTAATCCCGAGAATATTATTCACCGTCGAAAGGGGATGCTTTTATTGTTAAAGTAACAAAAAAGTCTGTCAAGTGTACGCCGTACACGATGTGTGGGTTCCGTCATCTACGTCTGTATATGTTCAAAATAAAGCGCTCAACGTTAAAAAAATAAAGTTTTCAACATTCGCACTCGCGGTAGAACAATGACGTAAATGCGGCGAAAGAAAAAACAGAAGACGCGTTTCTAACGAAGTGACATTTGAAAATGGTGTCAGGACCTCAAGAGCGCAAAAGGCTCATGATTGGTTCGTACTGTGTGTCATGCCACACCGTGATTGGCCGACTCATAGGCACAGTGAATGCTAATGGAGCCGTTGCCGTACAAAATTGCGTTGAACACAATTTATTGTGGGTTAATTTTTCAGCGCTAGTAGACTAGCTTCATTCGCTCGCTGCGTAAATGCAATGAATACAAAAAAAAGAAAAAAATAATACACCAAAATATTCCAAAACTTTAGTTCTTATGGAGTTTGTGAATAATTGTGAACAGTATATTAATTATTATAAAATGTATAGTGCTTATTAAAATTATTACACAATGTCAGAGAGTTACACAAGCAAGACCTTAAAATCCCTTAATTTTCCTGAACAGTATGATAATACGCAATTATGTCGCTGTTGTAGCTGAGGTTGGTGACGTCATTGATGACTTCCCTTATTTCTCCGTAATTTTTTCATTTTTTGATATCTATGGAAAATGCCACTGGTTAATCGGCCAATAGGCTATAGAGAGAAGTAGATCATTCTGTAGTTACACAAAAAAAACTTGTGAAAATTCCTAGATTATTTTTTTATCGTGTTTGGATAATATAGACCATTTTCGCGCTGACCGCCTCAATTTTAAAGATTAATTGGTGGAAAATTGGTCATAATTTCTATTGGTAGGTATTTTTAATGGCAAGTTAATTAAACTCTATAGGTATATACAGGTAAGGTTGCCAATTTATTGCTAATTTCTATCAAATGTGTGCATTTAGACATTTATGTAAAAACTACATTTTCGGTTGTCTAAAATGGCTCGGATGAATAGACATCGGACTTAAAGGTTTCTCTATTGAACCCTAAACAACTAATAATATTATTGGGTTCTAATTTCGTTTGTTACATTAATCGTGGTTATATTAAAGTGTCAGTGTAGTTCAATGGAAGTGCCAATTTGTATAAAGTTACCCCACTTGGATGGGGCGAACACTTGAGGTGTCACCTTACAGAATTGCCGTGTGGGTTGCACAAAAAATACCTGGTAGATAAAATAAACGTTTATCCAAGTGTTGGTTTTGGTGTGGCATGAAGAAAAGTTCTGATTTATGGGAGCTTTAACGCGTTGATATTGGTTTTGATGAAGGTCCTAAGAAAATGTTGCAAGTTTTCGTTTTGAGCTAATAATGGGCTAGTTGTCAAATAGAAGGCTATTTTTAAGATGAATTAGAAAAAAAAACCTTATAAGAAGAAAATAATCCTCACATTTCATTGTTATTTTAAAAGTGGACTCAAAGGTTTTACGAAGTGACTGCAAAAATTTGACTTAACCTGTTTAGATAGATTTATACGTATAAAATGTCCGTTTTTCTTCTTCCAATTTGTAAAATCTTAAAGGAAAGCAGCAAAGGATGCCCAGAACTTTAGACTTTATGACTTTACCTAACAACCTCAGCATAAAGTTGCGCAGTAAAAGTTTCGATCTTCAGTGAAATGTTCAGCTTGATGCGCCAGATAGTCTCGATGTAATAATGTAATGATAAAATGAAATATTTTATATAGAGACGAAGAGAGTATTATTGAAAGTAGAGTGACGAAAGAATTCTATAGTGGAAGATTAAAGCTTGACCGGGGTGCCCTTGACGTATGCCGAAATTGGCGACTTAAAGTACCCGAATAGAAGAGCTCGTATGAATAGATTAATGGATGTGAAAGATGAGGCGAAAGACGTGTTTCAGGTCAGGATCGTAGGATGGTAATCTATAGTCTCTGTTTACGCCTTCGGAAGATAGGCGTGAGTATATGTATATATTTATGAATATGTGAAATAACCGAACATTACGTAGGTAATTGAACGATGAGAGACGGGTAATAATTTAGTTATAGTCTGTCAAAAAAGTGTTGAAATGAATATTGAAGAAACTATTTTTCTTTCGCCTGGTTACACCAAACAAATAAGTACAAAATCTATTAAATCGAGTTAACCGAGTTGTTATTTCATAAATATGCTACCCAAATTATACTACTTGAACGTTTAAAGTAGAATAAAGTTCATTAAAGTTTCATTTTCATTTCAACACTTTTTTGACAGACTATATATCACGACATGTTTCATTTTTTTTCAAAGCACTTTTTGTGTTTTGTCGGTGGACGCAAACACGCAAAGTTATTCGTCTCTCATCTGTCATTTATTCAATTGTGAGTAGTTATATTGTACATATAAAACTACGTAGGTAAGATGATTTTTGTGGTTCCGTAATCAAATGAAAACCGCGGCATCACTTGCAAGCGGCTGCATTAATTTTGGTTAATATTCTGGCATAACACTGGGACCTCAAATGAAATGAGAGAAACTTTGAAGATGCCTAATTTTGGAAATATCGGTGATTTTGATGTATAAAAAAAGACATATTTTTATAACTAATTTATATTAAAGAAATGAAAAATATGTAATATTAATTATAGGCATTATAGCACATTTACTGAAAAATATCTACTTTAAAAGTTATTTATCGAAGCTAGGACTAAATATTACAAATAATATATTAACGTGTCTACTACTCCAGGATGCTACGACGTAGATACTCGTAGCGCTACAACTTTATACATTTCGTACTTCGTAGACCCGCTAAGCTTCGGAACCGCATTTTAAACGTGAATAAAAATCTTCGTTGCTTGATAATAGAATACATCGTTCCAGTCCCTGAAATCTAGATCAAACCAAATCAGTGCCGTACACGAGCGAGCGAGTACCTATAATCTTATGCTGCCTACAGACAGCGGGTAGGTTTCACCCACGCAGACAGGGGGCTCCCCGCACCTCCCTCGCTCGTAATTAGCCCCCCTTACCACCTCCACTCTGGTTTCCCCCTCTTTGAAAACAGAGGCATCTCGGAAACAACAAGCTATTTATTTGTATGTAGCGTCGCTAAAAGCTTTTTGAACTTTTAGTTTTTTGACGTTTATTTTTTGGGCTTCGTCAATAGATAGAGCCTATTAAAGGCGCTTAATTTCTTTGTGGTACTTTTGTCTATAAGGCTTTGTATTTTTTTTAAGTTTTTAGTGAAACTGATTAAAAATTTGGATATTGACTTGAATTTTATAATAAAAAACACAAATAAAAAAAAAACAAAAAAAACAAACTTAATGCTGATAAAAATAATGTTTTAATTTTCAATTGCTACGTTCGCATGTTACTCTTTTTTTTTAATGAGGTTTTCAAAAATGCGCAAGCTCATTTCGTCAGCCTTATAATTTTAAGAGTAATTTAATAAAATCTCGGTTTTTCGTTAGCGCAGGTTTCTCGGTTGTCGCACAGAGCCATAAAAAAAGATAAAAGATAAAAATGTATTTATTGTTGCTTAAATTATAACAAATATTATCCTTAACTATAAAAATTGTTACACAAAAACAGATGTTTGTTATTAAATAACTTAACTTAAAAGGATAGTTCGTTGGTGCCTATGCTAGTGGTTAACACTGTACTATACTGAATTATTATTATTTTAAGAATATATCTAATACGAATATATTTACCTACATTACTTAAGCTTGTAACGTGTAATAATATTTACCAATAAAATGTCTTATGTCTTGTATCTATAGATATCGTAGAGTACCCGAGCGCACTATTTAAAAAAAAAACAAACGTCACTGAGTTCAGTTCAGATTGATGCAAAATGAGGTGTTCAACCTGTTCTTAATATACCTCTTCCCAGATAGGTTTCTATAATACTGCATCAGTTTTTTTGTAGTTTAACCATCTCAGAGCCCTAGGGCGGATTATCTTCAAATAAGCGTATTATAGCTCTGTGGCGCGTGCTCGGGAAACCAAATAAGTATGGCTTCTAAATTTTATTGGACTTATCTAGTTTTGTATTACAGTTTTTTACATTACGTAATATTGCGAAGAAGCGCAATGTTCCTTCTTGCCCAATATGGAGAGGTACGAAAACGTAGGTATTTCGGTCTGTCTTTTTTGCCTATATGTTATATATTTATAACATTAACAATTAATTATGTTTAACACATATGTATGTATAACGAATAATGAAACAGTGGTATAAACTTGCTAGTGGAATTACTATCGACTGGTAAACAAAAATGTAACTATTATTCAAGGGCTGCTATTTGGAATTTATAGTGTCTTAGGAGTTGCTTGGTCAAAATTTTCAAGGAAACCCCTTCTAAATACGAGTCAGATTATGATGCTTTGTTCACTTGAGCTTTAAGCGGTATTTAACGCGGACAAAGTCACAGGTAAAAGCTAGTATACTAGATAAAATTGGTGTATTTTCTTTTTCCTTTGAATAAAGTCTTGATACTTATTGTATGAAGAGATAGATCTCGAAACTCTGGAAAAGTCCATGGTCTCTGAATACTGATCTACATCCGCCGCGCTAATAAATACCTATTTCGTGAGACAAACGTATAATATAGTAGCAGACCTAACATTAATAATAAACGCATAGAGTCGACGCGTGGCAATATTAGCTCCGTGAACTTCGGGCTCTTTTGAATTTAAATATTGCTTGTTTCCAAACAAATATATACTACATATATTAGTTTAGGAATTAACAAATATGTTCCAAGCATAAGCCAGCCAAAACAACCCATTCTTATACGTTTTTTCGTACCATGAAGCCCAAATGTAGCTTATTTTTTGTATGTAAACTTGCCACGCTATTTAATCCTCTAAAATCTAAAACGTCTGCTACTTAGTAATAATTAAATATCTGTGAGTATAGTATGCAACTCTTGAATAAAGTACGGATTTATATTGATGGCCATGAATCACTCGCGTCGCTCAGGATTCTAACACTTGAATCACTCGCTACGCTCCTGATTCGTCTATGGCCCTCGCTTTAAATCCGTCCTTTATTCACTAATTGCATATGAAATTAATTTCACCTCTCTAGCTAAAAAGCGCGGCTTTGTTGCTTAAAAACCAGTGACCAAAAGTAAATTTCGCTCACTGAGTGAGAAAAAGTGTTTTGAAAAATTAAGAACGTCGCGATCACAGAAACTCTGTGGTCACGAATTAGTATATGCTATATTCTAAGTTTCTTGCCCTTCTTCTTAGCAATACTAATCGAATGGTGCGGATGGTTAGGCATTATGTATATATAATAACTACGCCCATTCGATTAGTCTTGATTTATAATCTTACAATACCAGTGGCGTGCCTACGGTTTCAGAATAGGGCAAGCCCGACATAATGTGATTTTGTGATTTTTAACAACAAATGAAGTAAATCTATCTTGTTACCCTTTTCCTTTTCAAACTTCAGTTTCAAGTGGACATTCTTGTCTTGGACGAGCTTACAAAAGCACACTGAAGGCAGGCGCGTTCGCAGCTCAAGATTGGTTGATCAAGATCAAGTTGGTGGGAGTCATCTTGGCTCAAATACTGTTCAAGAAGCCAACTTTAACAGTAAAACAGGTTAAGCAAATATAGAAAAATTTTAATAAAATGAAAAATCTCAATCTTTAAACAAATGGAAGGCTTCTATGAATTTTATGGGGTATGCGGCCACCACCACAAACGTCCGCGCTGGCACGTATGTTTCGCGGGCTTTACAAATTTGGTTTGCACCGTTTGAGTTATTTTGAACATTTTTGACTTAGACGTTAGTAGGCAGATAATAATTTGTTTGTAATATTCTTAAGCCGTCAAGTTATAGGGGATTTTTCAAGTTGACGTGATGATTTTGGGAGGGGTCATAACCCCTGTGACCCCGCCCCCTCGGACCGCCACTGAATACACTCTAAATGACTCTAAGCATATTGGGTATAGTTGACCACCTGTGTGGTGTTGTGGTTCGAGTATTTGACTATTGATCCGGAGATCGCGGGTTTTACATACATACATACATACATATATCTCAATCATATGTCTCCCAGAAGGGTAGGCAGAGACTACAGATTTCCATTTCCTACGACCCTGACTCACCTCTTTTGCTGCTTCTACATCCATCAATCTAGTCATACAAACTCTTCTATTCCGGGTACTTTTTACTTTGCCCTTCTTCAGTATATCGCCTATTTGGTCGGCATATACGTCCTTCTAGGATTTTTTTTCTATTTTCGCGATTTTAATCCCGTAGGGACACATTGGTGTCCGGTCTGCGTGCTTTGGGAAGCACGTGTAACTGTGGGTCCATGAGCGGCGATATAGGGCTCACCACCCGTCACGCTGAGTCGGTAAAACGTGGGTGCACATGTGTGGGCAGTGACTTGCATTTCACAGACCATACTTGGAAACACCTCTGTCGTCCCCTCGATGATTCATGTCGTGAAGATGAATATTTGTAGACTTACAAACAATGGATTTTGTAAATCATAAAATTACTATATCATTGTTTTGGATCAAGTCACCAAAATACACTGGACAAAATTACTTTTTTTTAAAGAACAGTCACGCGAAAGGGGACCGGAAGAGAAAATAATAATTATTGATTTTGAATAAAACGAGTTTTGAGTTTGGATCCGTGTATAAACAGACATACCTAATGTACGCCTAGGATATAAAAATTAATAAATAAAAAAACAGACCAATTTTATCAGATCAGTTTTAATAAAACTGTTTTGACCAAATAAGACTGAAAGTCCAAAGAATCAAAATGAAAACAATCAAAATCACCCAAAATCCAAAAAACCGTTTCCAATCCCTTCAGGTCCCTTCTCGCGTTACCACTCACAACTTTCTTAAAATCTATCCGAAAGTTTATAAATTATCAGGATATACGTTTTTATGGCAACAATCTCCATTAAGGTAGATTCATTTAATATTTTACTATAAAAAACTAGCCATGCGCAATGTAGGGTTCCATAGTTGCCCAGTACAGTTTATAAGTTGGTCTACTAATACAGATCGCGCCAAACTTCTATAAAAGAACGGCCCATACATTGTCGTGTTTAGAGGGGGCCAAAAGCTTGGCGCGACCTGTACTCGTAAATCTGTAAAGCCTACTTGGCTGTGATAGTTTTCCTTTTAGCTTCATTATATATACTTCTTCTGTGAGTTTTTCCACCTTTCTATAAGCAACTGTTTAGCCGGCAGGGGGGGCAGGACGCTTGACTCTAACAAAAATTAGCACTTTAAAGCTTCATATTTCACCAACGGAACCCTAAATCGAAAAAATGGCTTTCACAGACCCACAATGTTTTTAAACGACCTATCCAACGATATCCCACAAAATGGGTAAAACGAGAAAAAAACAATCATGCCCAATTTACGTGTAACCTTAAAAAAATATTTAGAGGTTTTATTTTACCATTTTGTCGGCGTGATTAATATGTATACCCATGCTAAATTACAGCTTTCTAGTACTCATAGTCTCTGAGCTAAGCCGCGGACAGACGGACATGGCGAAACTATAAGGGTTCCTTGTCGGACTACGGAACCCTAAAAATAAAAACGTATAAAACTTGTGCATGCGTAAAAACATTTTCCAACAAAAATTCCTTCTCTGACTTTACGTACGTATTTATTTTATGCGTAGCGATGTTGTTTCCTCGCTCGCATAAACAAATTTCTAAACCGCGCTGAAATTCAGCCTCCGCCGGCGCGATGGCGGTTGATTTACATAAAATTATCACCCCCCACCCACCCCGTTAATACCTCCTTTGTGAAGGGAAAATATTTTGCGAACAGTTTTCTACACAAACTCTCTTTCCTCTAATTCAATATTCCGGAGAAGCGGTTCGGAATTAACTTGGAAGCAAAAGTTATTTTTCGCCGACCGTAATACTGGCAGACGAATTTTGCGGCAATTCGACTTTAGAATCTTTTAAAGTGTAGGTACAGTTGTTCTATCTCACAAAGTCCGTTTGGTTATAGTTGTATTAGTGACGTGTACAGATGAGCACGCTTTGTGTGTGTGTTGCGTTCAGTACACTGATATATAGTTTATTAGAATAATACTGTAAGGATACAGTTTGCGGTATGAAAGTCTCGCGGTGACCGTTAATGCGCAGAAGTCAAAAATTAACTTAGTTCTTCTACCGTAAAAAATTGAAAAATATTTTAGTTTTTCTTTGATTTATACACTAAACACTAATTGTATTCCAAATTTGAAGCTTCTATGTCTGCTAGAAGTGCCTTAGAGTTTTGATGATCGGTCAGTCAGTCAGTCAGTCAGTGAGTGAGTGACAAAATTGAGAAACTTTGACTAGTTATAATTCTTAAACTACTGGTTCAAATTGAATGAAATTTAAAATATACCGTGTTTATAGAATGCCTGCTTGGTTACTGAAAATTCAGGCTTCTAGTTTTATCCATAACGAAGTTATAGGGGGGTCAAAAATGGCTGGAACTGTTTCGAGAAAAGGATAGTACGGCCGTGCCGCTTTTTAGCTCGACTTGGCGGGGGCCCTGCCTTGCCCCCAGATGTGTCGTGGCGGAGGAAGCGGGGCGCGGGGGGCGGGCGTACGTACTCATGCGTAAGCGTTTATTACCTCCCCATTTGCCATGCGCAGCTATTCTCCTTCACCGCTAGATTTTCGTGCCGCGGGTTGTATCTATGGTTTTGTAACGCACACTAGAAAAAGTGCATGCGATATAGAATATCTGTACGTAGAACGGATACTTAAGAAGCCTGTAGCGCCTTGAAGGCAGTCGCTCACGGGGTCCCTATGCTTGCTATTTCATTCTACATTCAATTTCGGATTATATAGCATTGACTGACTGTTGTTTGTTGGTCCGAACGTTCATTTCCCGAGCTTGTACGGAACTAACCGAACACTAAGCTAACGCGAGACAAAATTCATGTCTTGAAAAAACTCGAGAATGGTGTTGGGTCTTCCTATGATTTCAGGAGAAATATCCCGAAAATCGAAATAAAACAAAAATATTTTTGAATAGTATAAAATATACTATGCTTTGAACTTCAAATTATTTGATTTGTTGTATTGCTTCTAGGACATTACGGTACATAAACATTCATGAAAATATGTGTGAAATCCAGGACTTTATACGCTTGTAACTTTTGTATATATTTGATTTTGATAAATGTTTTAGTTTCAAGTCATGGAAATTGTGTGGGATATGTTGAAAAAGAAAAATAATAAGCAAGTACCTATCAATAAGGATATTATCAGCGAACTGCGCTAGTATGGAATAGAGTCGCCTTAATGAGGCGTTTACTAGTAGCTGACTAAAGTTTCTTGAATTCGGTAATAGCTAACATATCGTCACGACATGAATCCCTGAGGAGTTTTCATAGGAACTGAGAACTGTGAAATGCAGCCGTTTTTAATCGACGCCATACAAGGGGAATACTCGAAATATCATTTTTTTTACGTTATCCGTGTCAGCTCTATCTTAAAGACAGTGATACATACAAGTTCCAAATGTAGTCAAATTGCTGTTTTTTACTCTAAAGTAAAACAATAAAGAAAAATTGGATTCCATACTCAGAAATTGTTTGTCAGTCACTACCATTTTAGCGCCTTGTATTTTGTTGCTATGCCATATAATAATGAGGTTGTTATGTCAGTTAAAGGTGGTAGAGCTGATGCCGAGTTCGACTGTGGAAGTACCACCATCTTACTCGCAAATCCTCCCGAAGTTATTCGGGGGAGAGTAAGAGGACAGCTCTCTGGCAAAACCAGGCAGCCCACCATTTCCTGGGACCGATGGATGGCGGTATATTCATCCCCAATTGCCGGACCTTATATAACACAGACTGGTGACGGGCAGCGGCGTCACTAGTGCGAGGGTTTCGGCACCGCGCTCACCAACCCACCTGCCCAGCGTGTGTGAGTATGGGAATTTCTTCCAGGAGGACCGCCAAGAGTGGCGAAATCCTGGAAAGGCCTATGTCCAGCAGTGGACGAAACAGGCTGATGGATGATGTCAGTATCAGAATGTTTTTAGGGTTTAGATTCCAAGAAAATTCGTTCAATTTTCAAAATATTTTTCTGCCCTATTAACTCTACCTACTGATCAGTTAAATAATGACATGATTGTGTGACATGCAAACAGCTGACAATTTTTTAACTTAGCCTTAAATAATATTATAACCAGTTTCAAAACTTTGTTGCTTGCACTATTGTATTTACCTACCAATGAGATCATAATAATAAAAACTCATTGGTAAATAAAATAAAAGCCGGGGCTAGCTGAGATCGCCACATGCAGGCAACAAAGTTTGGAAACTGGATAGCTGGGAATCTTACAGATGGTACATGGGAAATAGAAAATATTTAAAAGATGTCAAGATTGTTAAGGAAATAATATAGTTATAACAATCTCAAAAATAACAAACAGAATGAAATATTAGTCAATCGTTATTATATTTATTCAAAATAATAAAGAAGCTAACGAATGGTAAATATATTTATTATATGTATATTGAGATTGTTATAATTTGTTATTTATATAAAATTTTGTTTAATTATACAGGTGTTTCGTTCCTTTAAACCACGTGTGCTATAGATATAACAAAGTATGTTAAGCGTGTTTGTTTATTTTTCTAATATATAAAAAAAAAATCTTTTTTGTATAATTATATTAAATTACTATCCCTTTCTCTTACGCGCCGTTTTTTGCAATTGTCTATCACCTATCTCTATCTATCTATTGCGTTCTGCTGAACTAGGATTGAACAATTTAATGAAAGTTTTTTTTTAATTAAAAAATAAGAAAAAGTAAACACGCTTAACACACTTTGTTGTACCTAAGTATAGCACGCGTGGTTTAAAGGAACGAAGTACTTTTCCTAACAACCTGTATATATGTATATAAGAAAAAAAAAATATTTATTGTAATGAACTGAATAAAAGGAAACTACTACTCAAGTACTGCTTCGAAAGCAACCAATCAACGACATTGTTTTCGAAATGTTACTATGTAATGAAATGAATGAGAATACTATTTGTACTTACTTAAATTGACTAAAAGCTTATATCTTCTAAATGAAACATCAACTTTTCTATTATATTACAAGACACAATAGTAAACCCAATGCGACAATCAGTTAAACAAACAATACAAACATAAAATAAACTTCTGTGTACAGACGCCGTCGACAGAGTTAGCAGAAGTACCCAGCTAGGTACTATCGCGGACAAAAGACATTTGGACCGGGGGGCGGGCTGCTCCGCCCACAGTATTGTAAAGGCCCTAAATTCCGTCAGCCCTCCGCAATTAAAAGCACAATGAGTCGCGGACTTAAAAAATAAGTCAATCTGCATAATTGCTAAAAGTGGCGTTTTGGAGTTTTCTGGAAAGCCGCTCGAATTGAAAAAGGGGCGAGTTCTGTTATATATCTACTTATTAATAATGAACTTTACGTAAGTCAGTAGTTGCTTTGAAATAAACAAACTGTCTTATTCCAGATTTAGGGGTTACAACCCCCTTGGGTTTTTTTCCCTCATCTTGAAATTATATGTACTAAATAACCAAGGAAGTTGTACCAAGCTAGCACTTTTAACCACCTTTGGTGGGCTCTGTTTTAGCCGTGGGGGGCCTAGTGTCAAGCACTTTATGATTACGCTTCGGACTTTAGTTTATATCATTGGCGGGTACAGGGGGGCGGGGGGCGGGCGGGCTTAATCATAAAATTAATTTAATTCACCTGAAATTATGATGATTCACGTAAAGTAGGGAGCATATGGACATCACAATAAAATACGATGAAACTACTGTTGCTGCTGCTAGCGTTATAATATGACGCACTGTCACTATGATTTGGTAGGAAGCAGACAGAATTATGCGCTCCATCACAGCTTTTATGTGACAGTAAGCAATACCATAGTGTGACGGACCTCTTTTATGGGGAAGGCATGATGTAATACGAAAATGGTAATGTTATTTTCTGTAACTAATTTTACGGTGATTTGTCACCGTCATCATAATATAGCGTTACATTACCTAAAAAATCGAGTATTTCCTCAAATTTTTTAATGACAGCATAATAGTTTTTAATTATCACCAAATTTAAAAGCAATTCACCGTATTTTAAACTTATGTAATGCTATTTTATAATGAAGCCAAAAATAAATTTTTCTCAGTGTAGGGTACTGAAGCCTCAGGGAGGGCTAGATCTCATAAATTTCTTTTCTGACATTGTATTATGACAATTTCCTACAGTCTTTAATTTATAATATATAGCCACACGTATTTTAATAGTACAGGAAATAATAATTACAATGATTTCCTGAAAAACCTCGATGAAACCTATCCTCAGCCCCTCCAAAAATGTTTCTGGCTCCACTACTGGCTTACACGGAATTTGGCCCGTGGAAACGAAGATAGTTGCTTATCCTTTGGCTTCACTAATACTTGTATTCCATACCAATTTTTATTACTGACTATAAAAACTTTTGTTTCTAGAGTCTCTCTACTTTAGCAGAACAATAATGCCTTGACTGTCAAGGAAAATATCTGGGTGACCAGAATTGAACCGGAAATATTTCAAAATTCGTAATCGAAACCTTGGAAACACGTAAAATAAAAAATATCGGTGAGGATTGCGAAAAACAGTAAAATTAAAGCTGATCCTCTGTGCAAGGTGAGGCCCTGCCCGATGCGACCGGTCAACCTGCATATTGTGGCCCAAGTATTGAACAAAAAATGGTGGGGAAATATATACGCATGTATCTCGTTTATTTTTAACCTAAACTTCACTTTATTAATATTAAAAAAAAATTGTCTAATCTCTCAAAACTTTGAATATATTTCAATCCTGGAACACAACAAAGAAAAATCAAACAGAAGGGCGATGAATGGGAAGTTCCACTCATAAATACATCTTTTGACCAGCGACATAAAGTTTTCTTGGCTCCATACATACACAACAAGCTAAATGAAACTCTTCGTCTCACAAAACTTGAAGGACCCACTCCGAAAACTACCTTTTCCACTACCTCCTCACCCTTTATTATGACTACTACGAACACCCCCGAATTATAAAGTAGCTGTAATGTTTTGCCATAAAGGTAAATCTCTAAAATGATAACTCTCATTTTTTTATCTCCAACAGCCTGAAACGAAATATATAACTCGTTGCCAACAGCTATATCATTATCCTTTGTTATTTATATTATATGTTTGTCATATTTGTATCATTTAACTAAACCATGTTAAACAGGTCAACATAATCTTAAAACTGCACAACACTCACCCACCACTAATACCACTCGATAAATAAGAATAGTTTTTGAATGCAATCCAAAATATATATTCACAAATAAAGATCTCCCACCAAAACTACACAAACGAATATTTGCTCTGGTTGATGGTGCTTTATAGTCGGGGTCGGAAAAAAACAGTATTTTTTTTTAAAGATCAAAACATCCTGTTTTAAACAAAATTTGAAAAAAAAAACATGTTTAAAACAAATATTTACTGATGTTTTTTTTGCGGCTGTTTTAAACATTAAAAACATAATTGATTAAAAAGCGTTTTTTAATCGTAATCATAATCTAATCATTTATTCGGTGAAAAATAATAAAATAAACACGAAACGAAGAAATGCTTAAAAATACAAGTTACTTGTAACAAGTAACTGACTATAACTGTTTATAACAATATGAGCAAGCACAAATAACAAAAGTAAGAATAAAATTGGAAAAGAATAACAATCAGCTGGTAATAAAGTTGGAAAATTTGTTTTAAATCTGTTTTAAATAGTGTTTTAAACACGCATGTTTTTTTATCGGTGTTTTAAACATTTATTTTAAGCAATGCCAACCCTGCCTATGGTACGGACCTAAAAAGTCTAGTATAGGGGTACTAATAAGCTATGTACATATTTTTAGATTTTTTAAACTTATTGTTATTGTATGAATAAATATATATTTTTCTCTTCTAAACTTTATTTAGTAAATGTTATTGTAGGTATGAATAAAGACACATTTTGCTCTTCTAATTTTTATTCAGTAAATATTATTGTCTACTCTTTTAAATATGTTTTTCTATTTGCATGTATTTCATAAATAGAATATTCATGTTTCTTTTTTGTTTTTATTGCAGGGTTTTTCCGAAAATTTATAAAAAAGAACGAGTGTGTCCATTTATCTGTCACAGCCACTTTTCACAAAAACAGATAAAGGATAACGGAATAAGTATAAAGATTGTCCGTGCCTTTATAGTCTCCGAAATATTTCTTCTCTAGAATTATTATGTACCGATTTTTTTAGATTTGTATTAAATTATTGTAATATCATTAAATCTGTTTTTGCTTAAAATAACTTATATTTATCCATTGTTTTTTAGCTGAAAGTAGTTTTTTAAGATTCACTTTAAGTATTGTAATCTCATGTGCACAATCTCACTCACTCACGTAAGTGCTTCCGTCAGCGTTAGTATCTATCGCACGCAGTCATCTGGCTAGAATCACAAGATTCTACAGCATCTTAAAACAAATAATGTACTGAATGCAAAAACAGTAACTTTTATGACATTGTAGAAACTTCAAACTAATTAGATTTTCCTGGCTGCTAATTCCAAATCTGTCGAAGAAAACTCGAATATTTTTTTGCATTATGTAAAATTTCTTGCATGCATCAGTTTAAGCTAGGAGTTATTTACTATTATTGTGCGTTATTGTTATTTCTATTGATTTCGTTACAAATCCGATAAATCGATCCTTAATTAGTATAGATGTAGGTATAACCCATATCAATAGACAGTAGTTTCCCAGGGCCTTGAGTATGGGAATTTCTTCCAGGAGGACTGCCGAGAGTGGCGAAATCTTGGAAAGGCGTCCAGCCTTATGGTCCAGCAGTGGACGAACCAGGCTAATAGATAGATGGAATACCCTCCTTAAGTAATATTTTATACAATATCCTCCTTTCGAATGGCACCACATTTTTCTCGTTTTTAATATTGAAGTACATGTAACTTATTAATTTTATAAGAATTGTTAGCCGTAGCAAATGGACCTTTGTGTAATTTTACGTTTCTTCTATTTATAGGTAATAGTTAATATAGAACCCTAAAATTCCAAAGTACATTACATATGAATTGCCTTCCATAGCTGTATTTTGTATTCCGTTAATGCCATAAAATAAAACGGATACCATTGTGTTGGTAAATTGTCGAACAAAACACGGGGTTTATTTAAATTCAGACCACACAGCACGTTCGGAAAGTTTTAAACAATTAAATACCGTCGGTTTTGTATTTTGGTGGAATCGCAAACAATTTGTGCGGCCATCGGCAGCCGCGCACACAAACACTACGTTTTTAACTTACTCTTTGTATTTGTATCTAATATTTATCTCTTTGTCGGTACTGATTCAATGACCTTTGCATTCGGTACCGTTTTTGGTGACAGAATTTAAAAAATGATTGGACATAATTGGTGGTTTCATTTGAGAAAATCTTACTAAGCGAAACTTAAGAAATAAATTAGTAAATCCGAGCGCTATAGTTCTTAGTTAAGCACCGGTTAATTTGAAATTAATTAATGGGAATCGTTGATTATCACTATCATTATAATAAGCGCATTCAGTAAATTTTATTATAGTGGCGTGTAGATAACATTTTTTTACGTTTAATAGGTTTAATTATATTATTTATTAGTTTACTTCCATAGAACAATACAGCAAATCTGTCAAAGATATCACGTTTACCTACAGACCCAAATACCTACCTATTTAAAATTATTAGTTTTATAAATAGTACCTACTTGAATGAAATACAGTACAAAATTACATTACAGCAAAAGAGAAACAAAGAACAAATAAATTGTAACAAACATACACGGCTACGACAGTGCTACGATTTCGTAGCGAATTATCTACGTCTACAGAAACGTAAATATTTCCTGTAATTCTGTTCCGAAACACTGCTTCGCACGAATACTTCGTAAACAAGATGGCGTATTTAAATGGGCGGCAACTTCCATTGTTGGAAAAGCTACGTTTTATTGACAACCGTATGTCTCTCTCTTTCCTAGTAAAGGCCTTTACTTATCGCTGTCTCGGTCTGACCGTGTTTTTGATTCATTTTCAAAACATCCTAAGATAAACCTGCATCCATTGAAAATATGATTTTTAAATTATGGGGTTAGGCGTGTTTTTACAGTGGCACGTTGTAAGGGTGCCATATCCCTGTGCAGATATGTGAAACTGTTGCACATTGTGCGCTCTCGCTCTTTCCTATGAAAGGTTGATGTATTTTTATGCGTTCATCTCTTTCCGACTTGGAGTGGAGAAGTAATGTGTTGTTGTGTGTTGTGATATCTCTAAAATAACAGGGAAGCACTCGCTACCAAGTTGTCATTTGTAACGGTTTTACTGGGTACCGTCAGCAAAAATGTATTAAAGAAAATATTATTTTCTATGGATCATTTCTGTTGTGTTTTTACAAGACACAATTTATCAGCATTTAATACAATAGTTTTATTCTAATATGTATGCTGTTACTTCAACCAAGCTAAAAATTTTAGCAAATTATTTACTGGCAATATGGTATGTTACTTAGTAACTTAACTAAGATGATTACACGAAGATTGAAATATTGACTTTATTTGTCAAAACAGAAAGAATGTATGAAACATTGTCACAAAAATCTCAACATTTTCTTTGTAAGAATATAATTTAAGAAACCATTGAAAATCTGAAATATAAGTATTGTTACTCATAAAATTGTTGGCATACTTTTTGCTTACCAACATTTTGGTTTAAGTCACTTTCTTAGTTAATAATATTAGGAACAGAACCTCTAACTATTTTGTCTTCTGAAAAATGTACTATCTATATTGACTAAACTTAAACACTTTATGATTTTTAATGTTAGCCATGTGACAATAAATTCACGTAAATAGTAATGCGATTTTTCAAATTTTCTAGGTCATCCCAGGATTTCACGTTTGAGAATTTCAAAGCTATGAAATACAGCGCTGTGATTGGCTTATTTGTAACTTTTATAAATATGGCTTAGCGAGATTTTATCAAATCTGAAACAAAGCGTAAGTTTAATATTTGAATAAACCCTATAGGTAAGCTAATAAAGCTATTGTCTCAACAGAATGGATTTTGACGGAATTTATGAAAATATAAGAAGGTTTCCTTAGTTATTTTATCTGTATTATTATTATTATTTATTTTCGATAAAAAATATAAAACAATATATTTCTGGTACGATCATTTTTTAATAGACTTGATATGGTTTTTATGTCTCGGTGCAAAATGCACAACTTGTAATTGTTTTTCTTATTTTTCACTAAGTTGACCTTCGTTTATATAGCCTAATTCATACTGGAAACTCGGCAAGTGTTTACGACCAAGATTCAATGACACTGTTCATATAAAAGCAATTCATACTCGTATTATTTCACGATTATTGTTTAATAATGATGGGTGTTTTTAACAGAATTGCGTCATTTTATGAATTATAGTTTGCACAAATGTCCATACCAACTTAAAAGCATGTTAAAAGCTGTTTTGTGCATTAATTTTTCATGAAATGCATAAAATAATACAACTTTGCTAGAAAAAGTCCTCGTAGTCGTGATATGCCATAAATCACATTTTTATATGTTTTTATCAAAGATTCATAAAAACAATCATGAGTAGTTTGCAATGAGACAAAAGCTAGTCCTCTTCATAAAATCTGCCACTGTGTATAGTTCACTGTGCATTTTTTGTTTAGTTTCTTATCAAGAACGCGTTACTCTTTCCATAGCTCTCTGACTATAACGAAATCACATGGGACAAATTTGAACAATATACAATCCAAGAAGATTTCATTGCTGTCGGTACGTGAGAGCCTCAACGCAGGGCGCGAGTCGCGAAGCCGGTTGGAGTGGGGCTCCGCTAAACAAAAACACGTACACCAACAGTGTGGCGAGGGCTGGCCGGGGATTGGCTGCCGGTGCCTCAGCCCGCGCCCTCCAGCCCGCCCGCACTCGCGCGCCGACCGTCGCCGCGACCAGTCGACACCACCACGTTAGTTATGTGCAGCGGAGCCGAAGGAGGCCCTTGGCCGCTCGGCAAGGAGGCCCCAGCCTCGGCCGTCTCAGCCCTCGATCACTACAGACTCCAACTGTACAACTACGCTGTCGTCGAACGCCTCCGCCTCTACCCACCGACCGTCGCACCATGCTACACTCCATACGGACCTCGACTCGCGCTCTCCATGTCCCTGCTTCAGCAGCGAGCCCTCCAACCTGAAGAACCGAAGCCGCAGCACAGCTACATCGGTCTCATCGCCATGGCCATCCTCAGCTCACCCGAACGGAAACTGGTGCTCTCCGACATCTATCAACACATCCTAGACAACTACCCGTACTTCCGAAGTCGAGGACCCGGCTGGCGGAACTCCATTAGACACAATCTATCACTGAATGACTGTTTCGTGAAAGCCGGTAGATCGGCGAACGGGAAAGGACATTACTGGGCGATCCATCCCGCGAATGTGGAAGACTTTCGGAAAGGTGACTTCAGAAGGCGTAAGGCACAACGGAAAGTGCGGAAGCATATGGGTTTGGCCGTGGATGATGATGGGGAGGACTCACCGTCTCCGCCGCCGCAGTCGCCCCCGCCAACGGCGTTACCAGCTCTGCCCTTCTGGAGTGCGGGGAGGTTATCCGGAGGAAGTGTCACACGGAAGAGGCAGTTCGACGTCGCGTCACTTTTAGCCCCTGACGAACTGCCAGAAAAAAGACAGCGGCGAGACAGCAGCTGCGAAGAGGAAGTGGAAGAGGATATAGATGTAGTCGCGAGTGACCAGGAGGAGCGATCGTCGGAAGTGTGTGATCAGGAAGAGGAGGCGAGGAGGCCGCTGGCGCCGGCAGCGCAGTACCCGCTGCTGGGCGGGTGGTGGCCGGCACTGGATCCCGCCCTCCTGCAGCATCTGCGACGTCACGCCGTGCACGCCCCCCCGCCGCCCTCCAGCCCCGTCGACCAGCAACGACCTCCCGACACCTAAACAATATCCCCAGTGCTATAACCTGTGAATACTCGTTCTTAGAACACTTATCTGAGACTACAAAATACTCAACTGACCTTCCAACTTTGTAATTCTTATTTATCTTATTTCTTTACTTTTATGTTTCAAAGTACAAACTATTTCTAAAAGCTGCGCTAAACTTTAATAGTTCACCCGCGTTGAACTCTTTTCTTGGCGCGTTGTGATAGTTTTGTGTTCTCCCTGTTGAATCTTATCTAGAATTTAATTAAGTGATAGAAATGTAAATTAATGTAAATATTGACACTTAAATATGAATAAATTGTGTATTTAGTACAGAGACTTATAGGCGAACTAATGTTAAAGTCTGAAAGCGACCAAGAGTGTAGATAAAGTAGATGCAATGTAAATAAACTAAGTGATTTGTGTCTGCGGTGTTGTTGTCAGTGGCATGTAAACATACTGTTGCCTATTTACTATTATTGATACAATAATGAATATTCGCGTCTAAAAAGTCGAGAAATAAATGCATAGAAATTATAAATTCAAGACAAGATTTTTATTTTTTTGTTGATTTCTGTATACTGCGGTAGTTTATTCCTTTTAAATATTGAATAGCGCTTACACACACAAGTTTAGATGCTGACATAAACAATAATATAGATTCTCCGAAGGGCCTCTGTTAGATACGGCATGGGTAAATAACAACAATCATGAAAGTGGTTTCCTTCTACCTTCAATTTATTAGAAACAAATAGCTTTTATTTATTATTCTCTATTCTTTTACACAAACTTTTATTTTTATTTTATCAACATTTTGGAACCATGAACCTGGCTAATTAATTAATGTTTTATTTATTTAAATTTTGTTACAAAATACAATTTGATGTTATCCTCATGATTTCTAATTATCACAGCCACGGCTCGGATGCATTTTACCTAACTGAATTATGTCAGCATCGTATCAGATAGAAAACTGTAGTATCTGGCAGCCCTCTAGGTGACTTTTATTTATGCAACCAAACTCATAGTGGAGGCTTGGTAAGTGATCAGTAACATGGATCGATAACAGTTTTTGCTAATTTTGCAAAATAAATTCTTTATGTCCACTCGGGGCTGGGCTTGCGTTTATAAGGAACACGAAAAGAATAATTTACGAATTTCACAAAAAGGGTCATTGAACCTTGTTACTGAACACTTACCGAGTCTTCAGTAGGAGTTTGGCTGTATGAATTAAAGTCACCTTTTATATATACGTATGAACTGTACATACCTAAAGTACTGCATATCTAACTATGCGATAAGATCGTAGATGTTTTATATACACGTAAGATTTGATGATTTCTCATGTTATGTATGACTTTATGCTATAATATGAATAGCACAGCAAAAAAACCAAATGAAACATAAAAGGAGATAGACCTAGATAAGATAGCTCAGTTGGTAGAACGAGGGGTCCCGGGTTCGAATCCATTTACTTTTCTTTTGCGTTTCTATATACCACGATAATAAATAATAATACCGGTAATAAAAAGAAGATTGTGGATGAACTGAGGCGATGAGAGCCAGAATGGCCTATCTTTTCCAGACACAATTGATTAATAATTGTGTCTGGAAAAGATAGGCCACTCTGGCTCTCATCGATCGCCTCAACTTAAATAGGTCAAAATATATAGGTTACCTTATCTCTGTGAAATTTATATCACAAGAGTTTTTAAATAAATTTTAAAAGTTTGTATAGGACCAGGGCGGCTATTCTCGCAAAAATTTTCACAAGCTTTGCTTTTCACAAGCTTTGCTTTTCACACGCCTCTGTTTATCGCGTCATAAAAGCCGTGTGATGATAATTCTATTAACTATAACTCCTTAAAAGACACGTAAATCATGTTGTGAATACGGACAAAAGGTTTATATTTTAAAAGTTTCGCACGTTTCTGAATTAAGAGCTTGTTAAAATCACCCGCTTTCGGCCTTCGCAAATTGTCGCATGTGTCTTGTTTCTGAATCTCGCTAAGCGAAAATAAAGCGACGACGCAACGGATGAGCCAACTATGCAGCTTCTGTTAGTAAGCAGATATTTAAAGATTTTTAAATACCAGGACGGCTATTCTGGCATTATTTTTCACTCGCAATATTAGTCGTTCGACTTTTGTTTACAGTATAATGATAGCCATGCAATGTGAAGTGAAGTGAAAAAGTAGTAAACGCTATGAAGTATAAGGAACGCTTCCCTTAGGTTTTCAATCAAAAAATCAACATCATATCCGTAAAAAATGTCTTTTAAATCACCCGAAATCTGCTTAAGCAATTTTTCCGGACATGCCAGAATAGCCGTCCAGTATTAAAAGAGGTACACATCTCAACCCGAATGTATGTTCAGGTAAGTTTACACATTTGATTCATTTTTCACTGCACAAATAGTAAAAAAAATCTTTTGATGATATTCCTGATGAATTCTGGGATGTTTAATATGTTCATATAATGTCCGCTGTCTACCCACATGCCAAATAACTCGAGCCATTCTTGAGTTAGCTATGGATGGAAAAAAGGATGTAGAATATCGTCGTTTTATGGAATATCATAAGTATTATAATACTTGTAAATCTTATAATAAAATAATACGACAAAAATTATTGATACTATCCAGATGATAGTTTTACCTATCTACTTAAGAAAATATGTAAAACTGACGTTGTATATAAAATGCATGTTCTAATTTGTTATATGAAAATCATTATAATAATTGAACTAGTTACAAAAACACTTCCCATAATAAAATAGTGACAGCTGACTAATTATTTTTATCTGAAAAAGTCAAAAGTATGTAGTTAATACGTAAGATTTAACTGCGGCGAATGATGAAAAAAAACAAAAGAAGTGTTTTTAAAAACTAATAAATCAATAGAAACAGTGATTCAAGTTCCATAGTATAATCACAGCCAGTATATTATTAACTCAAGTTTCTAAGACAATTAGTATTTAAACAAGTTCTCCTTAAGTGATTTGTAAAATATTTGAGTAAAGCCGCTCCCACGGCATTAATACGTTGTATTCTATTGTTTCTTATCGGTGATTTACCTGTTTAAGGTATATTAAGTACTTGCCATTTATTTTTGCTTATTAACCAATACTTAGGCCTTCGTTGAACTCATGATTCATTCATAAGCCCGTACTTTCTCATGTGAACTTTACATAGTTTTGTCGTCACGTTGCTCACAGGCCTTCACAAATGCATTTTACGTGAATTTCAAACTTCCCATTAAAGATTTTGAATGAGCTCTTTGAAACTCTGTGATTGGCTCATCGTCATCACCTTACTAAATATCGAGATATTGTCAAATCCGGCATAGACAGCTCAAATATTATTCTAATTACCCGGCCATAGGCAATGCATAATCATAATGTAAATGTTAGTAGATATTGTGATAACGGTTAGCACAATTTTTTTTATTGTTTCACCTAAATATTTTCATATTTTATTAAAACAAACGTTATTATTATTTATATTTATTTTTATTTTTAGTTTGTTACATTTCTGTATGCTCATAAAAAGCTATTGCCTGAAAAGCAATATATGTATATAATTTTGTTGGAATTGTTGAGTTTTGTTCGATAATAAATATATCACAACTCGTAAGTATTTTGTGCCTATATGGAACCATCACAAATGGGATCGAAACTTCGAATTTTATATCAGATTAAAAGAAGTCATATGTACTTTATAGATTCGACTTGATACAAGATTATTGTCTGAGGAAAAAGGGGAGGTAAGCTGGGTAAGGATTATAAAAGGTTCGCTATTTTAATTTATCATTTGATCACGCTTGTAAAGTTTCGTGATTTTAACGATAAGAACGTATAGCTATTTCACAGTTTTTTGTATAAATAGGTTCTCACGCCATGAAAAAAAAACAGATTTATTATTTATCGGTACTAGATGCTGAATTATGGGTTTTCTCAATATTTTATCACCAATTAATATTCTCGAAATAAATATTACATGTTGATATACATAATTAGCATGAAAGTTTTTCATCAACTCAAATGTTTATTTTAATTAACAAGAAACTTAAATAATATAAATAATACCAAATTAAAAATAATACTTAAAATATGGACTAACTAGAAAAAACGGCCTAAACTAAATAAAATATATTACGTGGGTTACTTTATTTTTATATTTACGCTACTGGAATTCGTTTGGCTGGTTATTTCTAGTCACTTTCTTTGTAATTTTTTTTATGTAAAACGTGTAATTAATTACAGATATTCAACTTTGTATTTCATTCACATTATTGCAACTTTAAATCACAAATGAAGACTCCACGCAAGAAAATATGAATGTCAAAAAGAATAAAAAGCTAATTTATGGTTTCATACGAAAGTGCAAGTATGTATCTGAGTAAAATAAAGGCAAAAAAGATGAGCATCCTCCAAGTATTAAGGATTTAAAGCGAACCTCCTGGGAAAAATGCATGAAAAGTTTAATTTTATTTTCTCTAAAACATGTTTTAGTGACGTTCATCTTTTTTTAGAATAGAAGAATAGAATAGAATAGAATGACGTTTATTTCGATCGATTAAGATCATAATTATTAATACACATATACACAAAAAAAAATCAATTATCAATTAGTACAATAAAATATATATAAAATTAAAACAATATTTTGGCTCCTGTCAGCACATGAATCATGCTGCAATGATTCAGGTACTGACAGTCAAACCGTTCCGCAAATGCGGGAGTCTTGCGTGGAGTCTTCAAATGATAAACCAATATAGGTAGAAACAGTACCGTCTTTAAAAAACGTTTAGATAGTGAAAAATATGGGTAATATTTTTAATTCCATAATGCCTTGCATAATTTATGAGCAGCACTAAATGTAACATTGTGTTAACAGAATGCTATTTAGTCAAATTGACCGTCAAAGTTAAATTAAATTTTATTACAGTCAAATTTAATATTTTAACGTGCAGGTATTTTTAGGGTAGCTTTTTTTTAGTTTTTAAACTGACCGTTGCAAGTAAATTTCAAACAAAAATACCTTCCAACATTTACCCTCCATTACCTTATCGCCATTTTTGCATAACAACAATTCAACGAACACCGAACCCTACCTCTTCCGTTTTATTGTTCATCGTCAGCACCTTATCTCTCATTCCCGAACACCTCCATAAAGGCATCAGTGGAACCACAAACACGTGAACAAAGCAATCTGTTGGTGAAAGAGCCAGTGCGTCAACTTCCTGGCCTATTGGAAGAAAGTGTTATTGGGGATAAGCACGGATTAGTCTGGAAACAAAGTGTTCGCGTAATACGAGTAGCGATGGTTCTCAACATGTTTAGTGGAACATTTTACTGTAGGAAATAAGTTTAAACTAATATGTGAATTAAGCAGGGACTCTAAAGTGTTATTATTAAATAAATTAATATTTGGACGATACAAGGAATGGTGTTATAATAATATTAATCTTTGTCATGACATTAGTTAGTTCATTTTCTAATTTATGATTCCCACAAAGTCAAAATTTTATCGTTTTCAATAAATATGACGTGTAATAAGTGTTCATTATGGACCAATATTGCAAATAACTAAAGATTTTTATACTATCTATCTCAAAAAGTAGTCAAAAAGTTGTGTCTGTAAAAATTATATTTTTTCAAAATTTAAAGGAAACCGAAACTGAAAACTACAATTTTTTGGACATTTTGTCTATCTGTCTGTATTATGTCAATTACTCAACGGATTCGGATTGTTTTATTATAATTAATAGTGACCATGGTTAACATAATAACCTACAACTGGTGTTGATAAAATAACATCCAAGCCGAAAACGAGGCAGTAATTTAATATAAAATTTTACAAAGCAATTTTCGCGAATACACAGCAAACGCATCTACTGCATACTTTTTATTCAAAAGTAAGGAAAGCAATATTAAGATGTGCATTTTGCACCGAGTTCCTGTGTTACCCCCTTAAATAGTTATACGTTCAACTCGACACATTTATAATTTTTTATAACTTCTCATAATGGCGAGTTCAATATAGAACATCAATTTAATTAACTTTCCGATCATTATTTTTGTTTTTGAACCAAGTATTTTCTACATAACTGAAGTATGAGAGCCTCTGGTTTTCTAGTCTTGTGTTGTTAACTAATCGGAAGCCAAGCTTACGAATAAGATTTAAATGTTTTGCCTTTTCTTGTAATTTTAAATCCTTACCCAAACTTGGAAGTTGCTTTGTCCCTTTTCTCCTCCACTAATAACCCTAAACATTATCACAGTATTTGGCGTCGAATGAATCAACCCTGCAACAGGGAGGGTCTTTTAGACCGACGCGTCGTAATCGAATGAGTGTGTGCCTTTGGCAAGTTGCTCTTGTAAACGCATGTAAATGTGCCTTAATAGCCCCTCGCTTGGGGTGAGGGCGGGGGTGAAGAGGCTGAATGGAGGGGAAGGGGGAAAGATAACGAACGTGGGCCAAATACTGAAGTCGACTTGTGATTCTCTGGTGTTGGTGGTTATGGGTTAACTTATTCTGGTGTTGTAAATTTCAAAAAATATTTAATAAATGTTTAAAATACATTTCATTTCTAGGTTTTGCCTGCGACTTCGTTCGCGTGGGTTTCGGATATAAATTCGAATCAGACTTTCTATAGATTTATATAATAGCCTTTGCCGTTTGCGTTTATTCAATCTTTGCCCCATTTTCGGCTTGGGCGTTACTTTATGAACCACCCTTGTAATCTATGTGTTGACCAGGGTAACTACGATGAAAATAAAAAAAACCGCATGCAAATCCGTGGAGTGGTTCTCGAGTTATAAAATGGTTTATTCAATCTTTGCCCCGTTTTCAGCTTGGTCGTTATTTTATGAACACTACTTATAGTCTATGTGTTGACCAGGGTAACCAAAATGATAATAAAGAAAACCGCATTCAAATCCGTTGATGGGTTCTCGAGTTATAAAAGCGTTTATTCAATCTTTGCTCCGTTTCCGGCTTGGGCGTTATTTTATGAACACCCCTTATAGCCTATGTGTTGACCAGCGTCACTGCCATGATAATAAAAAAACCGCATCCATATCCGTTAAGTTAAAACGGAACATACAGATAGACAGACAGACAGACAAAAATTCTAAAAATTGTTGTTTCGGCCTCAGTACAGTACCAAATAACCCATTTCATTTAAAATTTCGCGAAAATATTCAATGTACAGACACGACTTTTTACTACTTTATTCCATCCATCCATCAGCCCGTGTTCGTCCACTGCTGGACATAGGCCTTTCCCAAATTTCGCCACTCATGTCGGTCCTCCGTCCTCCTCATCCAGCCGCCCCCCGCAACGCCCTTCAGGTTGTCGGTCCAGCGGGCACGAGGTCGGCCTACACTACGCTTTGCTGTACGTGGTCTCCATTCCAGAGCCTTTCGGCCCCAACGGCCATCATCTCGGCGACAAATATGGCCTGCCCACTGCCACTTCAACTTACTGATTCTGCAGGCTATGTCGGTTACTTTCGATCTCCGACGGATCTCCTCGTTTCGGATTCTATCCATCAGAGATACCCCAAGCATAGCCCCCTCCATAGCTCGCTGAGCGACCTTAAATCGGTGGACCAGGCCCTTTGTAAGAGACCACGTCTCAGCGCCATACGTCATCACAGGAAGGACGCACTGGTTGAACATCTTAGCCTTTAAGCACTGCGGTATGACGATGTAAATATGTGACGCAACTTTCCGAATGCTGCCGAACCCAAGCATATTCTTCTGTCAGCCTCGGTGTCAAAGTTGTTTTTATCCAGCTGTATGACTTGACCCAGATAAACATATTTCTGAACAACTTCGATGCTGATATTGTCGACGGTTAGTGGCCCTTGGATGACGTGACAGTTGGACATGACCTTAGTCTTCTCCAAATTCATCCGCAGGCCCACTCGTCTCGAAGAATCAGACCAGGCTCCTGCTCCACTCCTTTGGCGTAGTACCTGTACGAATAACGGCATTAAAGAGGTCCTGTAGCTGTCCGAGTATAGGGTAACCTCCAGCTTTCAGGAGTTCAGTTGTGATGCCGTCCTCTCCCGGCGCCTTATTGTTTTTCAGCTGTTCAAGAGCTATCCTAATCTCACCCATTTCGACATCCGGGAGTTCGTCGGTGTAGTGGCGGACTAGAGATGCACTTTTGTCGTCTTTATCGCGAGCAGTTGGCTTGGGAGCGTGTGAAGAATATAGGAGCCCATAAAATTTCTCGATTTCGGCAAGGATCTCTGGCCTACAGGTAACGGTTCTATTGTCAGATGTCTTCAGCTTCGTCAGATTGGTCCTTCCTAACTGCTGGGCAAAAACTTTTGAGCCTTTGTTTCGCTTGATCGCGTCTTCAATGACGCGAGTGTTATGTTGGCGCAGGTCAAAACGAATTTGCCTTTTAACGCGCTTGTTAAGAAAGGAGTAATCTGCAGAATCTGAAGACATTCTCCGTCTCTGCCTCATCAGGTCCAGAGTTGCACTCGAAATTTTGGACTCCTTAGTCCTTCGCTCCGGCTTAAAATTAGCCCTGCCTACCTCGCGCACGACATTCGTGAAATTGTTAGCAAGCTGGTCAACGTCCTCAGTGGTTTCCAACAGAGCAAATCGGTTCTGAAGTTCCATTTGGAACTTTTCGGATCCCACAGCGGTTGGCGCAGAGAAGGGCGGAGCGTAGGCTTCATGAAACGGTTTCTCTCAAGCTGTAAGTCGATATTCAAGATGCTTCAGATAAGTCGGTGATCGCTACCGGTACGAAACCTGTTGATCACGGATACATCTTGGATTATATGCTTTTGATCCGTCATTATGAAGTCTATCTCATTTTAGTCTTACCATCAGAGCTTCGCCAGGTCCACTTCCTTTGAGGCTTCTTTTTGAAGAATTAATTCATCAAATAGAGCCTCTGGCTTTCAAGGAAGCTAACCAGCATCTGGCCCGAGGGTTTTTGCAGCCATAACCGTGTGGTCCGATTACCGATTCACCACACTCTTGTACTCCCACTTTGGCGTTGAAGTCCTCCATAACAACGGTAAAATGTGTCTTGGTGGTGTTATGTCTGGCCTTTGATATGTCATCATAGACGGCCTCGACTACATCGTCAGAGTCGCACGACGTGGGGGCATACACTTGAATGACTTTAAGAGAATATCTCTTGTTAAGTCTAAGAACAAGATATGCCCCCCGAGTAGAGACACTATCGATTTCTAACACGTTGCTAGTGAGGTCTTTGTTGACCAGCATGCCAACTCCACCGACAGACAATTGATCGCCCTATCGATAGTAGAGCAGGTATCCTGACTCTAGGGTTATGGTATCCTCACCTGCTCGTCGGACTTCCGATAGCCCCAGAATATGCCGGTTGATTCTACCTAACTCTGACTCGAGCTCAGCGAGGTGTCTGTCTTCCCGTAACGTCCGTGTATTATACGTCGCCAAAAAAAGTCGTCGGTATTGGTGGCCATTCAACCGGAGACTCTTAGCACCCCCTGCCCCACCGTTACCACGACCGCCACCGTAATCGGGAATAGTGGGGCTGCCGGGGACTGGGGGCCGTTTATTTTTTGTGTACATCATATTTGGGAAGAGATGCCCATACTCACACACGCTGGGCAGGGAACCTCTCGCACTAGTGACGCCGCTGCCCGTCACTAGTCTGTTTATTTAAGGTTTGGCAATTCGGGATGGATATACCGCCATCACACGGTCCCAGGCTTGGTGGGCTACCTGGATTTGTGCCTGTCCTCTTACTCTCTCCCGAATAACTTCAGGGGCGATTTGCGAGTAAGATGGTGGTACCTCCACAGTCGAGCCCGGCATCAGCTCCACCACCTACCTCTACTACTTTATTATTAGTATATATTTAGAATAGATTACTTTTAGTACATAATGGGGTTCCGTCAATGTTGTAATCTGCAAAAATATGCTTAATAATTACATGGAATATTTTCAGTATTTTTCATAATTTTAAGATATTTTATGCTGCGGATAGACAAATATGAGTTTTCATAAACAAACCCCAAAAATACAGTATTACAATATTTGAAAATTCAAAATACTGTCAGATTCGATCACTCCACTGGTACAGACATTTCTTCTCACGAAGGGTTCCGCACGAAAAGGGCAAAGCGGAGCTCTATTAATGTCTGTCTGTCCGTATTTCACAGGTTTCTAGCTTGCAGGTGGAATGAGGTACAAATCTGAAATTTGGATATGTTATGTAAAATGTTGACCCGAAACCGGATATTGACTTGAAATCCCCAGCATTTGGGGTGCCATTGTGAAGAAATTATAAAGTAGAGTATTTCCAAATACATTTTTTATTTTTCTTATCTCCAAGAATATAGAAATGGGGGGCCATCAAAATTGTAAATTTTTGATCATTTTTGTTAAGGGGTCTATCTCAAAAACTATACTAGTTAGGAATTTGGAACTTTCTGTATATTATGTGCGAATCTCTATTTAAACAACAGAAAACGCCGATTTTTAATATAGGTTTTAGGGTTTCGTATGTATGTGAGTATGTTTCTATGTCCTGATAAGTTTGTAATTTTTATTCAAATCATTTTAGTCTATTAACCTATTACGGAACCCTCTGGGTGCGAGTCCTACTCGCATTTGATCGTCTGCCCCACTTCCGTGGAATTAGGGTTGCCAGATGGTCGGGATATTCGTCGGGATTGTCCCGACATTTCATATGTCCAGAGTTCCGACAAAATACGAATTGTCCCGACAAAGGTGGACGGGCGCGAGCCAATGAGCACTGCGAATTTGCCAAATAAAAAAAGCATTTTGTTGTATATTACTTTAATTATAATAATAAAAAATATTTTTTTGATCCGTAATAGGTGATATATATTGGTCCCGACCATAATCCCAAAATCCCGACCTTTTGAAATTTTGCCCAGATATTTTGGTTTTCCCATCTGGCAACCCTACCAGGAATACAGGTGACATTGATGTAAAATTATGCTTTATCCAGTTTAAGGCGTCATTGGTCTTGTTTATTGGTTTGTGTGTGATCTCGTTATACGGAGGGCTATCTCAATTTATTTTATTACGATCAACATATTCGAGAAAAGATACTAGTAACCAAATTCATACTGGAGACTTGTAAGTAATCAGTAACAAGCTAACAAAGGTCGATGACACTTTCTGTGAAAAACGTAAAATAAAATTTTGGGTCCCTGCACTAATTGACTCAGGGTTGTAGGGCACAAATAATGTCGTATCTTGCAAAAAGGGTAATTAAACCCTGGTTCAGACCACTTACAGAGTCTTCAGTATGAATTTGGCAACATCGAAGCCACGTTATTTGTACAATAGACAACCCTCAACTAAACACCTGCTTCCTCCAGGAGCCCGAACTAAAAGAGTCCATTAGTCGAGAACGAAAGTCACTTGAACAGACAAAACCGTCCACTCCCGCGAATTGCCCACTTCCAAACTTAAACGCTCCCAATTCCGTCTAGTGACGACTGACTTTTACCCCAACAATGAGTGAATGGTCCAAATTACCGACTCTTGAAAGCGGCAGGCGAAGCGTACTCGCTTTGTCCCGGTTTGCGCGCCGAAACAAATGACAACAGTAAACATTAAAAAGGAAAGAAAATAACGCGTCGGGTTTTGTATTTTGCGTGCACAGTGGGTCGAGAGAGTCGGTAATAGGTGTTAATGCGAGATCGCTGAGCAATCTGAATGTGTGGCGCCCGCGGGGTGTTGCTGCCTACTGTGCGTGCCTGTTTTGTTGCGAATAAAGACGTCATCACAATTTAGAACTAATTCTTCTCAAATCGGTCGCGATGAGGTATCTTTTGAGTTGATATTCTGTTTGCTTAGTTACCAGATATTGTATATACCTATATAACAAGATGATATTAAATTATGCAGCGAATATTATACTGGAGGCTTGGTAACTGATCAGTTTTACGGATCAATAACATTTCTCGCGAAATTCGAAAAATAAAATTTTGCCTTTCCATTATTGATTCTGTGCTGGGCTTGCGTTTGATAATACTTTATGATATAAGTGCGGTAAGGAGGCAATAGCTTACGAGGACGATTTGAAACACGAGCGATTAGCAAATATTTTAGACGTTACGAGTAAGTTATTGCCCTTACCACCGTGTCATACTACGTTTTTCAATGCTTAGTGTGAGTAAATAAATTAAACGTAATTAAAGAAACAAACAAACAATAAATAGGTACTCCAAATGAGCTTTAGGCGGGTGGGCATTCTTTTTCTTTTTCTTTGCACGCATTTGCGAACTTAACGGAAACAAGCTGCTTTCAGTTGACTCGCTTAATAGGTGGATAATTTCTTTGCTTGGCTACTTGATGCGTTCGTATAGGATGCTTTCAGTCATAAATCATAACATTCTGCTATGAGTGGTAGGCGGTGTCGTCCGACGGTCAAACTGAACACAGCCTACGACCGCATAAACTGAAAGCAGCTCATTTCCGTCAAGTCTATAGTTATGGTACACAAGAAATTTAGAAAAAAACCTTTGACCATGGCAACAGTTTTCATGCATATAAAATGGGTCTTTACGAGCAATTGCATTGAAAAGATTATTTTCGAATCTCCTAAAAAGGGTCATCGAACCTTAATACCGAATATGTTCTTACCTATTTACCAAATCTTCGGTATGAATTTGGCTGCATAAATTAATGTCATTGATACTTGCATCGAATCTACTTTCATTGCGATCTGTATTTCTCTTCACGTCACACAATATTCCTGAAAAGATCAGAACAAACTTAAGAGGATAGGCCGTGCTTGCATCAATCACGATTACTCCGTGCGAAAAGACCCGCATTGCGATGGGACGGATTCTGGAAAAAGTCTAAATTACGAATTTTACTGGTCAATAATAATATTATTGTTCCGTACATACCGTTAAAAACAAACGTATTCCACGAGCAGTTTGAAGGACCAAAATAACCTGGCATTAAGTGCCAGTTTATTTAACCTGTGTTTAAGAAAATAGTAACAAATTCCTTATTAGAGCGTTGTGTTTATTAAAATAAAATTAAGTGTTCCCCTAATTGTTAAACCATAATATTATAGATAGAAGTACCTCAATTGTAAAGTTTAATGAGAGCATCAACTGCCAATAAACTGCCCTGCAGTTTGGCGGTGCTATGAAATTAATTTCCTTTTGTATTTATAAGAATAAACGTTTTTTGAATTGAAATTGAATTTACGATCCATTAATCTCCATGTACCCAAAGGGTATAATTAAGTTGGTCATATATTTTTTCTTAAATAATGAAATATTAGTAATTTTCAGATATTCTCCTAAACCTGTGCTATGAGACCTAATTGTGAACGGAATTTCAAATTTATAAGTCAGCTGGAAGAGCCCTAGAGGTTTTCATGGTGAGCTAATTTCTATGGAATTAATTACGTAAAGGTAAATTACTTTTGTTCGAAGTCTGATTTTTTGACACCACTATGGTGCCGTAGACTTCTGTAGGAGTTAGGTATTAGTTTCAACATGATACCTCTAACGGGGCCCGATAAAAGAGGTCTTGACAGATGGAGAACAAACTGATCGTGTAAGGGTTCCGTTTTTTAATGTTGATGTACGGAACCGTAAAAAAATTCTATGAGATATCTGTTCGTTTCAGAGTTTAATAAAGTTAGTGCAGATTTTAATTCATAAATAACATGATGAATGGGTGTTTGCTCAAATAATACCTTGACATAACTTAAAAGTACTAACTTATAGAGTAAGTTATAACTTTAAAAGTACGATTTCGATTGTCAAATGGCTATTCGCCTAAACAAATTAATCGTACATTTTTGGCCGTCAAATGAATACCATTTTCTTAAACAATTCCACAACAAACCAATACGCACCCCGATTCGTTGGATCCCGCATGGCTCGCATGGAGCTCCAAGTGAAGCTCAACGACCTGTGGTTGTAAGAAGTTGTTCCCTCCTCTTGTCTGCTGAAGTTGTGAAGTCCAATGGACCAACAACATGAAAGTAGCGACGACAGCGCCATCTGTTTCCTAAGAACAAGGCGTGAAATCACAGAACACCCTCGTGAGCGTTTAGTATGTGCCTTACGAGCTGGTAGATCAAATAGTTACAAAAAGTTGATGTATACTTGATGCTAGAAAAATTCGGTGATTCAGTCGGTAGCGCGCTTGTCTTGGTAACAAGAGGTCTCAGGTTCGAATCCTAGCCAAGGAAGTTTTTAAAAGTTTTCAAATCGTTCATCCGCAACATACCCACTTACTCACCCTTACACACACACAAACACACACATGCACACTTTCATCACTTGGTTCCTAATCATTAGGTATGCACGACTATTTAATTGTTATTTGTTACCTACCTACTTACATATTAATTTTCTTTTTCGTAGTTTTCTTATTATGTCATTACCTTTGTTAAGATTGCATGTAATTAACGTATTTTTAAGATAATATTGCATATTTACGATTCATTAAGAGTAAACATTTAAATGTTTTAACAGCTGTTATTGGCCCTATTCACTGCTTGTATTTTTATTATTGTATTTACCGTGTTCGCTGTTATTGTTCTTAAAACCAAATAAATAAATTCTTGTTTTGTTTTTTTTTAATTTATATTTTCTAGTATGCACTCTCATATTATTTACAACATAAAAGTCATTAAAACAAGCGCCTTTCACTAAACAAGTTCCTACTTGGCCCGCCTACATGATAATGGTGATAGAAGATATACCGTATCATGTGGCCGTTTGTAAAACGGATAGCTGCTCCAACTCATCCCGCCAGTTTCCAGGAACCCCAAGGTGTGAAGCGATCCGCGGGCGGTCCCCAGGTCCACACTCGTCGAGGATCCAAGCTGATCCAACTCTTCAACTGTTTGTTTTGACGGCGTTCAAGAGCTCTATGGCGCCCCCTCATTGTTTGACTTGTATCCGACTGGCAAAAAGGATTGCGTCCCGTATTGGTTTGGTTGGTTTTTTTTAAAGTATTATAGTTCTACGATTGGATTGGGAGTCAAAAGTACCGTTTGCATAATAGTACAAATGAATCGATTGACGGCTCAAGCGTCTGAAACTACTGCTATAATAAGAAAACATGATTTATTTTCCGATGTCAGGTGAAAAAACTGATACATCAAATACATTTTCGTAAAATTCAGAAAAACCTCGAAAATTCACTGATTTCGCGTGCCGGCAGCGCACGAAGCGAGCGTTCTAATGTAGAATTTCTGACAACGTACTGAAGTTGAAAATCACTCAGTAAGATTATCGTGCACCATGGGCCAAGCCTTAAGGGTAAAGGACTCCGTCAAAAAATAGAAAAGCAGTAACTCGAAAACGCCTGAGCTAACCGCAAAATAATGAAGTCATATTTAAAAAAAACCAGCGGGGTTTCAAATGCAGAGTGTTTTTAAGCTTCATGAAACATAATAATAATCCTTAAAATATTTAAACCCTTGGGCAATCAGGGCATGAGAAATGGCCCAACATCACAATCCACTCCAATAACCAACACTATTCCCATCAGTGCTGGTTCCCATCAATTCACATCTCACCAAACATCAAAACATTACAAATTAATAACACAATCGTAAGTATACTCCAATCGAGAATTGTTACCCTACAAAATGGGGAATGTAGCGACGTTACGGGGGCGTGCATCGGTGCGTGTTGCATTCAAAGTCGCTGGATTGGACACATTTAATTGTGGCCGGGTCGGGGCCGGATGTCGAGGAAGACGGCAACAGATGCTGCCCCTTGCCTTGCAAATTGATTGGCACAACCCGTGAATACTGAGAGGGCAAATTGACGTTTTTGTACCCGTTTCGTAGATGCCCGGGCGGCGGCGGCGTGGAGGCGTTGCGAAACGGACTTGATTTGTGAATCTAGCTGGGTTTTTGTAAACTGAAGTGTGTTGAGAAAGGTTTTGTTTTGTACATAAATAATAGTGTTTCATGAAACATGGGCCATTATGACAGAATAGGATTTCACGAGTGTCTTAATGACTTGATTATACGGAGTTGCATATAGTATTTTTATTTTTATTCTCCACTTGTTATGTAATTTTCGGAAATAAGTTATTGGTCGTTTCAAAAGCCTTTGCTGTTATATAAGGTCCTACAATAATAAGTGAAAATAAAATAATTCTAGGGTAGATATTATGTATTAATCACAACCCAGAAGAAAAAAAGTTTTTTTGATCAAGTAATTTTTTCACTTCTCAGTAAAAGGTGGTTCAATCAGCTGACAAAATTACTATGAAGAGGTGAAAGAAAGATCGCGCAGAAAATTATTTTTTTCAGTGTAGTGTGGTCTATTAGGTCAATCTATTAGGTGTGGTCAATCATCTCTTGATTTTTTTTTACTTTGAATAAAGTTAATTTAATTCACAAATAAAACCGCTGCGCTTATACTCTATCGAAGAATAAAACTAAAAAAGTAAAGGGAGGTTCTTTTTTCTTTTGACTTTCACCGTATTTGCAAGATTCTTAGTTATTCAGCCTAGTTTTATTTTATAGTGAAGGTATACTCTGAAAGCTTGCGATCGGCATGGCAGGAAGATCATTTGCCTTGTTGGAATTATGAGAAGAAATATCAACCGCTTATTGGCCGAAAAACGATAATATAATGAGATTCAAAAATCAAATGGTAATATAATTTTTAATACACCTGCTCAAAATAGGACAAATTATGTGCCTGTTTACCGTGCGTAAAATGACAAATTTCGCACTCATGATTTTTGTTTTTACTACAGACGCCATCTAAGGGAAACCGGTCACATCATTTAGTAAGCATGTAAACCTTTGTTTTACCGGATACTCTAAAAACTGTTTAAGATGAGTATTTTTAAACTTTTAAATTTTATTATTAAATACATTATGTATGTTAAATTGTAAGGATGTTTTAAAAATTCAAAACGATTTTAGATTTCATAATTTATATTATATTTTAACTATCTTAGAAATTATTATTTAAAAGATTATAGACATTGGGCTTTGTAGTACAGATTGGCGCCAACCAGACCGTTTCTTCTGTCAACTTGTATCTGTTTTGATTTGCAACGAAATTGCTTTTATTTTATTATTTCATGTAATTTTTCGCAGGTGTATTAAAAAACGTCGTTTGATTCACGCCAGACAGTGTTGATATTTCTCGTCCCGAATGTTTTTTGCCTCGACTTGCATCAAAACGTACTATATCAACACACTTTCTTATAAAGTGGCCCTTATTGCAGCGTTTTTAGGGTCTTACATAATGAAGCATATTAAACACGCGTGCTTTTTACTTTACATTATCGCACTAGTGTTTTTAGGGTTCCATACTCAAAGGGTAAACAACGGGACCCTATTACTAAGGCTCCGCTGTCCGTTTGTCTGTCTGTCTGGCTGTCTGTCCGTCTGTCACCAGGCTGTATCTCATGATCCGTGATAATTAGACAAATGAAATTTTCGCAGATTATGTATTTCCGTTGCCGCTATAACAAAAAATACTAGAACCGGCTAAGTCCGACCTGCGCACTCCCATACAACAGACATATTTTTTTGCCGTTTTATAGATAATGGTATACGGAACCCTTCGAGCGCGAGTCGTACTCGCACTTGGCCGATTTTTTTACAAAACGGTAGTTTTTAAATCTTAGCAAAGAGTTTTGATATCTTGAGAAATAGTAAAGTTTTTGCGAAAAAATAAACTGTCTCAGTTAAAATATAATAAATAATCATTTGAATTTATCAAATTATTTATTCTTATCAACAAATTAACTTTTGTTGTAAATATATAAATATTCAGTTCGTTATTATTTGGCTGTTTTGCGGGTGCGTCAGTGTCTCTAAACAAAATCTCCGCCGCCATTTTTCATAGAAAATTGTCAATTCATAACTGTGGTTTTGATTATGTGGAAAAATAAAACAACGAAATTTTATTATTTTTCCTCACAAGTATGTTGAAAAACTTCATGTGAAACGCGTGACCATTAGACATTATCGAAACTATGATAGAAATAAATTTTATATCATTGCGGTATAGAAAATCAGAAAAGTAAATCTGGACATAAAGAGCTCTGAACCGGGACTCGAACCCAGGACCTCTCGCTTACCGGGCGGTTGCTCTGCCACTGAGCTATTTAGACATTATCTACACTCTCGGCTCCTTAACGCCTTCGGTGTTCATCAATATAAAATTCATTAGGTGTAAGCAAATTGCCAGTATATTCTAAAACCGCAAATTCTCTGATCATCTGAAACAAAGTTCTAAAGAAATAAAGTTAATCACAAATATAAGGTTTCAGATGGTTTCCAGTGATTGTTTGTAGCATAGACATAGAATATCTTATGTTTAATAGTATGTTATACAGCGGCGGACCACCGAGGTGTCAATAATGCCCTCAGAACGAAATCACGCTCAAAATATTAAAATACCCGCAGAGGTATAGAGTTTGTTATTTTGGTAAACAAAGTCGCTTTTTATATAATATACGGTGATCGATCGAGCTATACGCCTCTTGTGAGGCGTCAAAAGATACTAGTTCCAGTATGCGGTTTCACTTGCGATTCTGAACTATTATAAAGGTTGTTATGTAATAAAATAGCAATAAACTACTTTGTAACATGCAATATACAAAGTGTAAATGGACAGCGATATTTAAATGTAACCACATATTCAACTGATCATACTGAACAATTTTTCCCAAGAAGTGTAACCGCGCTACTCTTTAGGGAAAATTGTTATTTTATTTATTACACTTAGAGCGGCTTGCACCAAAATCTTAAATCTAGATTTTATCGCTAAACCAGGTTTACGATCTGTCAGTCAATACATTTCTGTCAAATTAAACTCAGCTTAAGTCTTAAATCTAGATTTAAATATTGGTGCAAGTCGGCCTTAATGTAATTTAAAAAAAGAAAATGTACAAATGCGGCTTGCTAATAGCAATATCTACCAGGCAACCTTTATGGGAAGATATTCAAGGATTCTATTTCGCAAGGAGAATGTCTAATTTTGTCTCAAAAAAATGGGTTGGGGAATATTCGTCCTCAAGGATTCGTCCTCTTTTCTATTTTTGGTAAAATTCGTCCCTCTTGACTCAAGCAGAGTAAATTCGTCCCTCAACTCATAACATACATAACCGTTAGGTACTTAAAAATGGTATTTCTTTTCGATGGCACAGTGAGAGTGAAAAGTAAAATCAGAACAAAATAAAAGTAAATTGGCAATCAACATTCTGTTTATTAAAAATCAATTATTTATTTAACTTCAACTAAAGTATACCTACTTAAAAATACTTATACGTATATTGTAAAAATAAAAATGCTACAATATTCATTGTACTACAAATTAAAAAAAACGAAATTTTCCAATTACAAAGTCTAAACTAAAAATAGTCCATAGAAGTTCTTACAATTTACAACATAATCAATAAAATATTTTAAAACCAAAGAGAAGTGAAATTAATTTTTTGTACGGTGAATATATTCCTTTTAACTTTTGTGACTGATATTTGTGACTAACGTTTGTGTACTCTTATATAAAATAAATAGAAACCTAGGTATAAAATCCATTGTTAAGACGAAGGGGACGAATCAATACCCAAAAAGAGGACGAATTTTCACAAAATGAATATATTTTTTGAAAAGGGACGAATTTACACCAAAAATTGATTTTTTTAGGGACAAATTTACGCGGTACGAATTTCAAGAGGACGAATGTACCCCGACGCAAAAAAACACGCCCGTATCTGTGCGATAAGGTTCATGCATATTTGTTTAAAATTCAAATAGGTACTATCCGAAACAATTATTTGCGCGGGAATGTTTCTTTGGAAAAGTTGTTCAGAATGATCAGTAGAATATGTGATTTCCGTAAAAGGTAGCCGTCTAATTTTCACCCGGTATATCGTCACGACATGAATCATTGAGGGGGTTTCAGAAGTGTTTCCTAATGTGGACTTTAAAGGTAGAAGTCACAGTCCACAGTCGTACACCCACGTTTCGTCGACGTTTATTACGTCCTACCACCGTATTTGGGCACAATGTGTATCCATCCATAGCTTAATGTGCCTTCCGAACCACGCAGATCAAATCATAAATGTGCCAATACTGGATTTGATCCCACGACCTCCACATCAGACGTTCGAACCACTAGACAACAGAGACACATGCAAAAAAATCCATTATTACAAAAACTTCGTCGAAAATTTACGCACAGACAGACACAACAGCCTCCCAGCATCAACGTTGTCATATTCATCGAGCATAAGGATGTTTGTCTTAGCAGGAAATATTGTCAATACCGTCCCACACGTGTTAGTATAAATACATCATTTTATATGCACACGTCGCGTCGATGGCTTTTTGTGTGCAACCTACACCGAGAGGTTTTGAAATCTAGAGGGGTACAATGCACTTCTCAGAACGATTTCTGTCAAGTGTTTACGTTTGGAGAGCGCACAATGGGGACAAACTCTTGTCTCAAAGTCCACAGGAGATTATTTTTAAAACGAACAGTTTTAGTTTGTCAAGATGACGCAGGAATATTTGATTATTTATCAGAATTTCTAACTTGAGGCGTTTAGTGTTTGACGAATATAAGGGATTGCAGTTCGACAATGTTGCAAAGGTCCGCATGATTGGAAACTAGGGAAGAACTTCGTAACCATTTTAGGAGGATTTGGTTGCTTTTCAACAAATAATAAGTGCGGAGCGGAGCGAGGTGGCCCCTTTAGCTCTTAATAGAAAGTTACTAATTATCAGATCCTTTGCAAAAATCTTAGGATTATCGCGACGATCCGTTTTTTGTAAATATCCTGCAACATGGACATGAGATACTTAATATGGGTCTAACTAATTCTTTCTGACTGTCTGTCTGTCTATATTTGCTAGATATAATTCTTTTTAGGGTCCCCTTCCCTTAAGAGGAAAAAACGGAGGCCATATAAGATCACTTTGTTGTCCGTCTGTCTGTTCATCCGTCCGTCTGTCTGTCAAGACCCTTCATCTCGGGAACACGTCGAGGTATCGAGTTGAAATTAAAACCATATACTCAAGTCTATAGTCCCTTAAAGCTGTGAAAAAAACAAACTTCCAGGTTAACGTAAACAAAAGATACGGCCGTTTATGCCGCAATAAACGTATATTTCGACACTCTTAAAAGAATCAACATTTATAGGGTATTTTCCGTTGACCTAGAACTATGAAGTTTGGCAAGTAATACCGTTTTATACAACAAGTATAGGGAAAAATCTGAAAACTATACATTTGTTTAACGGAACCATCGGTAGGCGAGTCCGACTGACACTTGTCCGGTTTTTGATATTGTTATCAGGGGGGGGGTTCTGAAATAGTAGTTTATGAAACTGGTACATAAAAAGGTCATTAAAAACTTTTAATAGAACACGAGTATTTTAATACCTAGTTATGTATAGTTTCATACACTACTAACCTGTTTTTATAATTTTTGTAAATTTGTCGTCAGCCATTTTTGATTATTATTGTAAAAGCTTGTTCTGAAAGTGCTCGTAATTTCCGTCATTATTTCCAGAATGTCAGGTGGAGTCAAATATCATTCATCACCATCCCTGCCGTCAGTAATTTTAGGGCAAAATAAGTATTTAGACCAATAAAACCACCGTAAGTAATAAATACATTTCCTCGAAAACTATGGCGCACCAAACAGTTCATCCATTGACAGACCGAGTCCAACCCCCTGATTCTGTATCGTAAACTTAGTTGCCAAACCAAGTGGCTATCGTCTAAAACATACATATCCGCTTTTCTACGGATAAGTTTGCACTTGAAATGACTTCACAATTCATAAATAGTTCAATACCCATTAAAGGTTATTTTGGAAGGTCATTTTTTATCTGTTTTTGGTTACATAATAGCCCCGCAACGCGCCGTAAGCCATAGACAATACCAGACCGAAAATAAATTTGAACTGTAACCTCGTTACTATTTTGTATGTATTGGAGAACATTATATAAAAACCTCATTGGTATTTGATATTAAACCTCAGACATGGCTGTATGGGCTAAGTTCCCTTTGCCTTCCTAGTTAGTATCACATGTACTGTAATCTCAGAAAAAGTTTTTTTATAGCATTATGTTGTTCGGAGACCTATACTCTCTATCTGAGCCTATACTCTCAGATCTATACTATAATTTAATTTTTTATAGACTTTCATGAGAATATTTTTCATTATGTCAGTAGTTTTAAGTTTGTAGTGAGGATTTTACGATATGAGGTTAGATAAAAGGTTTTATGATACGTAAGTAAGTAATATCGCTCTTTGGTAACAAAAAAGAGATCAAAGTAGGCTTATTGAGACTATATTCTTGTCACATATAAAACGCTTAAAAAATAAGGAGATCGCGACACAAAATCTAGATTAGCACAAAAACTACAAAAATCTACACAATCTAAACAACAACAAAAAAATCGTTAATGTTACAAAAACATATTACTATGTTTTGTTTCAAAAAAGAAGAATGCTTCGAGAAAAGGATAGTACGCCCGTGCCGCTTTTTAGCTCGACTTGGCGGGGACGCTGCCGTGCCCCTAAATTGCGTACAAAACACTTCATTTTATTGACTGAAAGAGAAGTTACTATAAATTTAGTAGGTATATAATATACAGTTATTGATCTGTACAGCCACATAAAAAGATGTAACTCACCCGCGGTACTGTAACAATCGTTTGTGAAGTTGCTGTGGCCAATAATGAGATGTCTACAACTATTTCTGAAATCAAGTACGATTAATAGCATAATTAACTAGGTATTTATTTATTCTGCGCTCTTAATGTTATATTGGTACCTACCAACTATACTATTTTATTAACAACTAATACCTACCAACCAAAAACTTTCTATACAAACAGTTTACTCAACTCTAAGAACAGAATTCTTGCGTTGCTAATGTTATTTGTATTTGCTTCTAATATTTGCTTTCGTGTGTAAAATATCATCGATTACCTATAAATTAAATATTTGGTTTCCCAGTCTCTGTTATTGTAGGTGAATTCTTATGAAATCCAGGTAAATATTATGTTCAAAACTACTTTTTCTTGCAGCTTTGCTCCTTATTTCTTGGTGCTATACTACTTGGAAATATTTGTACTACCTATCTATAGATATTGTCTTGAGTTTTTTTATTGGATAATTTTTTTATTGTTATATTTATTTTGTGTTTGAAATGTTTAGCAGTTACGTCTTGTCAAAATATTATTGCTACGGTTTTGAGCGACGAGAATATGACTTGAGATTGCGAGTAATTTAGAAATGTATCAATTTATTTTTACCAGTTTTACCAATCCTAAACATTTTAAAATTTAATATCTACGGGTATATCTGCAATTTAAATTAATTTATTATAAACGTTTTTTGTTTGATAAACACTTGTACTTGTCCACTTATTTATATTAATTTCCTTTACCGGTTTCGCTGTTAAAGCATTATCAAAGGTTTGTTTGGTTGTTCATATATTGTACGTAAACAACCAAACAAACCTTTGATAATGCTTTAACAGCAAAACCGGTAAGGGAAATTAATATAAATAAGTGGACAAGTACAAGTGTTTATCAAACAAAAAATGTTTCAAAAGTTCCACCAAGTGCCAACAATCACGAGCATCAACTCTATTATAAACGTTTTTATATTCCAAACTTATATGAGTTTATGTACCATGTTATTACATTATTTCAGAAAAATATTATAACAGTTGAACTCTTCAAGGTAATTAACCAAATCTAAAAGAAATAAACTAACCAAACTAAATATGTATATAAAAAATAGATACTAATTAAAATATATATTGTATGAAAGTTTTTATTGTAGAAAATGTCCCTCTAAAAAGAGAGAAATCGATTTTTGAACTAGAGTTTCAAATTTAGTCCCATTGTTATTCTTATCTCGAGATAAAGACCCAGAAACCTGTACCTTCATCTGATCCCTAATTGACGAGGGTATCACTCTCAGAGAAGCTGCTGTTTGCTCCTCCAGGGTACGTTCCAAAACCTTAGCTTACTCGACTAATATTTATCAGTATGTTATCGATATTGCAACGTCTTCTCTAATTTTTTAAATTAATTCTGTAAAATTTTAATTTGGTAAGTTTTGTTGAATTTCCCTGTAAAAATAGATACATTCGAAACAGTGACCCTTAGAACAAAAAGTAAAGGTCACATTTAAGAATAGAATACAATTCCTTTATTTGGCACTTTACATTATAAAACTTAAAATTAGCACAAAATGTACCAAAAAGGTGTCCGCTCAGCTTGATGTAAATGACAAGGCCACAGTGCTGATGTTCAGTAAAGCTGTTACCGATTTCATATATTTTTTTATTCTTAGATTATATATTATATTATGATACATTGATCATCGAGCAATTCTTAGACGAGTTTTAGAACTGGCTAAAACTAATTTTGACAGCAATTTTAGAACAATATTTGCGGACCAAATATCAGCCTTGTCTTGCTTTTTAGGATTCCGTACCCAAAAGGTAACCAACGGGACCCTATTACTAAGACTCCGCTGTCCGTCCGTTCGTCCGTCTGTCACCAGGCTGTATCTCATGAACCGTAATAGTTAGATAGTTGAAATTTTCACAGATGATGTATTTTTGTTGCCGCTATAACAACAAATACTAAAACCGGCCAAGTGCGAGTCGGACCCGCGCACTCCCATACAACAGACATGATTTTTTGCCGTTTTTATAGATAATGGTACGGAACCCTTCGTGCGCGAGTCCGACTCGCACTTGGCCGGTACACTTTAGCTTGAGCTACAAACGCTTACTTTATTGGATGAAATAGGAGAATCGGAACGCTGCCTAGATGTAACCTTACACCACGCGGCTGCCCTGTACCTTGGTCTATATCACCACTTGGCTTAGCTCTTAACTGCTGTGATTAAGGAATATTTTTGAGTAGCTCAGGTACCTCGATGTAATGGTATTCAATCTATGATGCTACTCCATTCCTCAGTGTTGTCATTGCTCTTTAATTGTGATTTGAGCTTACGAGTGAAGTTGTAGTAGCGTTGTTTCATGCCTTCACCTGCCATCTGTCTTTGGTTGCGTTTTCTCCGCCTTTATTTCATGAAATTTTACATTTTTTACACATTAGCTTCTGATTAATATCCTCCTTGAAAAGAGGTTAGATATTAGTTCTATTACTACGACGATTAATAAAGATTCTTCCACACCTCTTCCGCTTTTTCTACACTCATCACCAGGGCCGTTTTACGCAAGGGGCCAGGGGGGCCCGGGCCCCAGGCCCCGTGTCCTGGAGGGCCCCGGGTGGACCCCGCCCAAATTCTGAAGCAATAAAAAAAGTGGTAAGAGTAAAACTATAGTTTCATACAACAAGCGGAAAATTATTGCAAGAAATTTGGTGAAAAGTACATAAGGATGTAAACGCCGAAGAACTAGAGTCGGATTGTCTTCATTTACGGCAATACTTAAGAAGCTATGATGATCCACGCAATTAAGTAAATGTCCCAGAATTGTATAGTCTCCTTTGCTTGTAAGAGATTGACAATAATTTTCCAAATTACTAGGAATATTTTTGTTGTTAATGACAACGAACTGCAGTGGTGAGCGCTCATTTAGCAAGCTGACAAGAATATCCATCAAGATAGATTAAAAAGTCTATCGTTAATGAGCATTGAATGTGACGTATTAAAAGAAATAAACTTCGAAGATGTTATAACTGATTTTGCCAATCTGAAATCAACAAGAACGTCACTTTTCTCAATCTAGAATGTTGACATCTTTAGTTATTTTTTTAATAATACAATACAATAAAGTCTTAATTTCGATTTTTTAAATATTTCATCCTATTTTAACAGCTGAGCTGTGATTTACTAATCATAACATCAACATCAGAAACACAAGCGAAATTAATTGATGTGTCTGCGCTGTCTCTCTTTGTAGGTAAGCTGTAGTTTTTAACATGACCACAACGTTCTTATGGCAGAGGGCCTTAAAATGGAAAGTGTCCAGGGCCTTCACATGGTTAAAAACGGCCCTGCTCTTCACTCGAGTCATAGCCAAAATCTTTTCCATTCCGAGTTTCAACTTGGCCTTCTTTCAGTATGTCGCCAATTTCGCCTGCATACGTTTAATAACGTGTTGAAATTATGCCATTTCAAGTATTTTTTATTAGTAAAGTTTAAATAGTAACCTACCGAGCACAGAACATACGGTACTAACAAAATACGTCCATGTAGCTCATAAGTACGATACGACATGCAAGCATCGTCCTCTGAAGATGTTTACCGGACCCGTTTCAATACGTATTTATTATTTACACACGTTTGTCCGATGTGTTTCTAATGAGCTCCTCTGTTTCACCGACAACAGTGTCTACTATACTAACAACCAATTCTATTCCCAATAGAATAAGGTATATTTTAGGTTACATTGCCTGAAAGTTTTGTCTTGCAGCGTGATGGACTACCAGTCTTTTACGCACAGAACAAATAAATCGATTATTTTGAGCATTGTGGATTACCGGCTCGTTTAAGTAAGTAGAATTTCTAAATACTTGTCGTAAAACTCTTCGATGGTAATTAGCTACCGTTATTGTGATAATGTGGGAATGACTATTTTTGAATTTGTTTTTGGTTTTGAATACACCTATACGTAATTGTGTTAAGTAGGTATGTTGATTTTTCAAAATTCTTACTACAAACGCAATTACTCAAAATATTACATACGGCAGATTATTTTTACATGGAATTTGAAAAACATAACTAAGGTAGAAATAAATTTACATATTATAAACACTTGGCGATTTATCCATTGCAAGGAAATAACAAATTAATGTTATATCATTGCGGTATAGAAAAGTAAAAATGTTAATCTGGACATGAGGAGCTCTGAACCGGGATTCGAACTCGAGACCTCTCGCTTGCCGGGCGAGTGCTCTACCAACTGAGCTATTTAGTTCATAGAAGTTTCGAATCCCGATTTATATAGAGCTCCTCAAGTCCAAATTTACTTTGCTGCTTTTGTATACCGCAAACTGCGACGAAAACTACAATGATATAATTTTAATTTTTTCGAATACAGAATTAATATAATTTGTAGTAAAACAAAAGAAACGATTACAGAATAAAACGTAGACAGTTCAAAGTACAATATTTTGCTCGGAAAATTCCTTAAAAACTGATGAAAGCTGAGGGCCCATAATTTATTTCATACTACTGGATATCAGATCTACCCAGACGACCCCATAGGACCTTCACGAGATAATGCCTAATGCTAGCCATCCTCATTTACGATTATTTAACCCGCTTGGTAAATTGTATGTGTACTATCAGCAACGGCTCGCCTGACCATCTTAAGGGCCAGTTTTGTGTGCAGTGGCCTGCCAGTGTTATATATAAGATGAACTTTATTTATACAGCCAAATTCATACTGGAGGCTTGGTAGTGACAGTATCACGGATCGATAACACTTTTTGCTAAGATTGCAAAATAAAATATTGACTTCCCATAGTAATTCACTCGGGGCTGGGCTGGCGTTTGTAGGGAACACGAAAAGAATAATTTACGAATTTCACAAAAAGGGTTATCTAACCTTGATTCTGAGCACTTACCGAGTCTTCAGTATAAATTTGGCTGGATAAATAAATATTACCTTATGTATTAGGGATAATGCAGTTTTTGTTTGCCAATAGTCATTCACGTTCGACCATAAAGTTTTTTTGTAATTCAAAATGTTCATTCCTTTAGGTTTTCCTGAAAAACTGTTTACTGGAAAATGTCATGAAAAAGCACAAAAGCAAAAGCGTTTTCTTCTCTCATTGGTTGAAACAAAATAAAAGACGGGGCTAGCTAAGATCACCACATGCAAGCAACAAGGTTTTGCAACAGATCAGGCGAGCCGTTTGCTGATAGTACAAAATAATGTACATACAATGACGAACACACTCATCAAAACCACTCAAGGATTCAAGAGCAAGGTTCATTTCAACGAGATCCCAACCAGAAACGACGTATATTTGTATGTTTGTCTATCCCCTTGACATGTCTGTTTGCTTTCACATTCTTCGACTTGAAGAGTTGACCTGACCTGGCCACATCGAGAGATTTGAAAATAGTTGACGTGGCTCTGGGTAGTTTTACTTCGATTTGTTTTGTTTTGGCTTTTAAATACGTGGTATATACATATTATGTGTTGTTGGTACCTGACGGAATGGATGACTCCTTCTCTTTTTCTTACACAAATAAAACGTAATATTTGTCTGTATGGGTGTTTGCTTCAAACTGGAGAACTACTGAACGGATTTCGATGCAGGTTTTCGAAAGGTTGCTTATTGTTTATTAGGCTAGGCGTGATCAGCGTGATTACTATTTTATATTATTTATTGCAAGATAACACAAAAGTTGCGTCTTGCTTCGTAGCGTAGATAATAACATAAAGCTATAAGTTTATAGTTTATTACCTATGTATAGGTATATCTCTGTACCTGTAATTCTGTATCTTCATGGGTAGGCACTCACTTCACCGGTTGAAAGAGCTACTGTTGGGTTGGACTGTGGAGGTACCACTCTATCACTATACTAATAGATCGGGGAAAAAGTAATTTCGTATTTTCTATGCATCAAGTTGTAATTAAGTCTCTTTGGTCGTACTGTTTGTATCTAGCATTTTTGAAGAGATTGATTACTGGTGATGAAAAGTGGATCACCTACGACAAGAAACCGCGAACAACATCAGGTCATGGTCAGAGGGCGGTCAAGGTCCACAGACTATGGCAAAACCCGAATTAATAGGCAATAAGGTGAGGCTGTGTGTATGGTGGGATTGGAAGGGCATCGTTCATTATGAGCTTTTAACGCCGGGCAAAACCATCGATTCGGATCTCTACTGCCAACAGCTGATGATACTCAAGCAATAAATTGAGAAAAAATGGCCGGAATTGATCAGAAGAAAGGGTGTGGTCTTTAATCGTGATAACGCCAGACCACAAACATCTTTGGCCACTCGGGAAAAATTGAGGGAACTAATTTGGGAAATGTTAATGCATCCACCATATAGCCCTAACCTTGTACCCTCAGATTTTGGTCTCTTCAGAATTCTTTAGGTAGTGTAAGGTTAACATCAAGAGAGGACTGTCAAAACTACTTGTCGCATTTATTTGATCAGAAGTCCCAAAATGTCTATAGCAACGGGATCATGTCACTACCTACAAGATGGCAACAAGTTGAACAAAATGGTACATATATATTATACTTAAATATAAATAAACTTTGAAAAAATGTGTCTTGTATTTTTATATAAAATACGAAGAAACTTTTTCCCCGACCTATGTTACTCGCAACCCCCCAAAGATATTCGAGGGAGAGCAAGAGGACGACAGCTCTCAAACAGGTACAACCAGAAAGCCCACCATTGCCTGGGACCGATTGATGGCGGTATATCCATCCTTAATTGCCGGCTCTTATAAAAAACAGACTGGTGACGGGCAGCGCGGCGTCACTGGTGCGAGGGTTTCGGCACAGCGCTCACCAACTCCCCAGCGTGTGCGAGTATAGGCATTTCTTTCTGGAGGACCGCGAAGAATCGCGAAGGAAAGGCCTTTGTAATTATATTATATTATATTATTATATACTTTTAGGCAAGCAGAATACTCGTAAGGCTTTTTAATATCTCATGTATTTTTACCGTACACAAAACGAGTTTCAGGAAAATTGTTGACAAATTGCATGAACCCTTCAAGTCGGGTTACACTGCTATGTTATGTATATGCTAATACTAAATATTCTTCGTTGCTGCTGTTACGTGCGCAAATATTTCTTGTTTTTTCTGTATTTGCGTGGCGGTAGCATGTATTTTTAGGGCTCTATCAAAACCGGACCCGTTTTAGATCAGCTCAGTTTATTTATCTTTTTTTAGTACAACATCGTACCCTTAGACATATCAAATAATATCTGTTAGATGATCAAAATATTATTTACTTATGTAGCACTAAAACATGACATGATAGGTGCAAGATCAGCACTGCATACAAATTAATATTAATCATAAAAATGTTAAAAAAGTTAAGTATTTAGTACAATATGTCAAAGCTGTAAACATCACCATAACAAATTTTGCATTGAAAAAATTATAATCTTAGTAAAAAAGAATATCCTGACTTAGTATCCTAGCTATCAACGTCCAGACCAAACGTCTGGACCAAGTAACATGAAATTTGGACGTAGGTTTCTTGTAAGACGTATAGACATCTGTTAAGAGGTTTTTGGGAAATTCCCACGGAATTGGGAGAAACCGCATCAATACGAGCAACGCTGATGGGTGTCAAAACTAAAATAATTATGTCATCAATTGTCAAATAAAATAAATAAAAAAGAATATAATGATTAAACTGGTAAAAATGTTATTTAAATCCATCCAATGAAGATAGTTCCTTGTCAGTCAAGATTTTTACATGTGTCTTAAATTCTTTGTTGTTGCACTTTTTTATCTCATCCGATATCATATTATAAAATGTTACACTATTTGTTATAAAACATTTTTCGTTTAACAATAATAAAAATAAGTTATTCTCATTTATATTAATAAAAAATATGTATTAACCGTTTTAGAGAAGCTTGTCTGTGTCAACTCGTTAATAAATAAAACTATGAGACGCATGGATGGTTTAAATTACATATGGGTACATTGAAACCACCAGTTGACTTTTTTGTTTTACTTTTACGGAACTACAAAAAATACTGTCCTGGAAGCACAGCCAAATTATATATTAAAGTTAAAAAGACTAACGCTTGATAAGAATCGAAAATTATTTTATAATATGACTTAATGCAAAAAAAGTCAAATCATTATATTTACATAAATTGTACATAAGTTGTATTCTCAATTTATATTCAAGAACCACTACACAGATTTGGATTCGATTCTCTTTTTATCATCGTAGTAATCCTGATCAACATACAGGTATAGGGATGTTGATAAAATTACCGCCGAGCCGAAAACTTTCGACACTACACTGTGATTGAAAGACGATTCCAAGAGAGCGAGGCCGTAAGCAAAACCTACCGTACGGTCCGAAATAGAATTATATCGCTCAAAGTCATGAATGATTTAGACTAGAGGGTGAGCAATGACTGGTCCGTAATTTGTGAGCTAGCAAGCGATATGAAAGCTCATGATTCGGACCGCATTCAGAAAGGTGCCTCATTACCTCCTAGCATACAGAATAAAATACGAGTAAACATAAACAGTAATACGGTGCCGTGATTTGTTATGGAACAAGAAGAGTTTGTAGCACTGTTCTTTAACGTAAACTCTAAAAGCGAAGATAGCCATTTTTATCGACTCCATAAACACATTCACAAATATAAATTCTTCCATTTCGACGTGTTTTCCACGAGACTTCAAATATTTGTCAAAAATTATGGAACGAAAATCATTCATTCAGTTCAAAGCTCTCATCGCTTCACCTCCGTCGCATGAGCTACAAAAGTTATATATATACGAATGAATGAACACATTTGCTTCACTCATGGATTATTTGCCATTCACCTAATTCATTTGTAATCTATTTTAGCGATGTAATTCTATTTCGGACCGTACAGCTAGTATCTAATAAAATCATGAACTGTTCATAACATACCAAACAACTTGTCTAACAAAACAACTTGTCTAAATTGCATCAACAAGTTCTATTTTTCTTTCATTTGACTAAACTTTTTAAAGTAAATTATTCACCATGCTCATAGAACATTTTTTAATATAACCAGTCTATTCACATCCTATGTCTACCCCGAGTTCCAACCCCAAATACACCAGGATAGACAAAGAGAAACGGCAATTTGCGGCTCATCAGGATTCCAAGAACAAAAGTCGGAGCCCACACGCCGTGTGTGGAGGTGTTTATGTAAAGTGAGCACATAGTTGCGTCTCGCGGGTATGTGCAAACATTTCTCTGCACAAACACTTTGCCTCGGGCACGCAGGCGTGTTCGGATTTAGACTGGGGCATGATGAATTACAATATATAGATTTATTATAAAATAAACAATAAACACCTATTATAGATCCATTATGGGCAATTTCTACGGAATTATTCAAAAATATATAGGTGGATAGATTTAAGTTGCAATTGAGTTATAATTAAAATTTTTATTAGAAGAAAGAGAGAAAAAATGTATCTCACTAAAATAAGAACACTAATAAACCTAATTAATAACCCTAAGGCCTGAGTGCCACACACCTTGGCTGTCACATAGATGACAATTGTGTAAATAACATCAGCTATGCCGACGATATGGTCCTTGACCAAGAACAATTCCTGGTGAATGTCTGAGCCTAGTGATTCCCATAAAATTCATAGTATAAGTATAAATATTTTGTTCTATAAAGTTTTTAAATTAAAACTATTATAAAAGTTGGTATGTTTCGGAGGTGCCACATAGCACAGCAATGTATAGAGTCAATCTTGTGGACAGCTTTCCTGGGCTGTGAATATGTAAATAGTACTTAGTTTTTATATGGGCCTTCAAAGTCTGAAATAAATGATTTTTTATTTTTTATTTTATTATATATGCATGCCATAGCAAAAAAAGTAAACAAAATATTTTCCGTAACAAAGTTACAATTTTTATTCCGACTCGGTCAATCGCTTCTGCTTTTACGTCAGCATAAGAAAAAAATAAAATAAATTTAGTCGTCATACATCATACACACACAAAAATACAAGGAATAATAAAAATGGCGAAAAGGAGCAGACTCAGCTTTTATTGTGAGTTGCAAACACGCAGCCGCACAACGCTGGTTTTCAGCCCGTCCCTGTGCGTTCACAGTTTAAAACACAACTGGGATTTTTTTTACAGCTAGCGCCGAACAAAATAAAATCACATCACATCACACTAATATAATAAATGCAAAAGTTTGTGTGTGTGTGTGTATGTTTGTTACTCTTTCACGCTGAAACGGCAGAACGGATTTGGATGAAATTTATAATGGATATAGCTTATACTCTAACTTAACACAAAGGCTACTTTTTATCCCGGAAAAAAGCATGTGGTTAAACCGAATAACACGCGGGCGGAGCCGCGGGCAAAAGCTATAAAGTATAGGTACAATATTAACTATGTACGTATATAATATAGGTGAGGTGTCTCACAGAATGCAACAATAAGGTTTACATAGGAATCTTCGCCACTCTTCGGTGGATATACTTACGCTTTATGTACAATCCTTGATAGACAGTGCACCTCCGGTCGATCGACTACAGATTTCTATACGCATAAAGCGACAGATCTGTACGTGGTAATCCTCCATCCATCAGCCTGTGTTCGTCGACTTCATTAAAGTGGACGAAACAGGGTGATAGATGGATGATGGATTCTCATGAATGTTTTTATTTTTGAAATGTTTAAGAATGTGCTTTTAAATAAGTAAAAGCAACTCCGCAACGGACCAGTGAGCCGATGGGAATAACTCAAAAATATAAAAGGTTATAGTTATTTTGTTTTTCAAAACCCATGTACTAAGCTAAACTTTCCCTATAGAAGCAATTAATAACTTAGTTTTAACGTAAACTCCAGTGTTCTGTACCCAAACGGACGGGCGAGGGGCGGGCGGTACCATTTGCATGTCGTTTCGCCGGCGGGGGGAGGGGAGGGCTAGGTAACCTAATATACGTCTGTCAGAGCCGGTACTTGTACGTGCACTTTACCCAACTACCCTCAGGACGGAGAATTTCATGAACCTGGATTCTGAACGGTAGCCACCTGGCTAAACTAGGTAGAACTCTATGTATTTTGAAGATATTCAGTATAGCTGATGTATAAAATTTTTATAAATATCTTCGACACTTTCGAACCTTTTTTTTATGCTTTATAAACATATTTTTTTCTAAAATGAGAACTGCAAAAAATATAGTAAAGTCATGTATGTCATACTTCGAGTCGGTATACTTCTTTGCTTACTTATTAGTAAATCTAATGTTATGGTAAATGGCGATGTTCAGTTTGTTTTTATTTATTTTACATAGATATTTATATAGCAGGTGGTAGAGCTGATGCCGGGCTCGACTGTGGAGGTACCACCATCTTACTCGCAAATCCTCCCGAAGTTATTCGGGGGAGAGTAAGAGAACAGCTCTCAGGCAAAACCAGGCGGCCCACCATTGCCTGCGACCGATGGATGGCGGTATATCCATCCCCAATTGCCGAGCCTTATATAAAAGAGACTAGAGACGGGCTGCGGCGCCACTGGTGCAAGGGTTTCGGCACCGCGCTCACCAAACCGCCTGCCCAGCGTGTGAGTATGGGCATTTCTTCCAGGAGGACCGCCAAGAGTGGCGAAATCCTGGAAAGGCCTATGTTGGGCAGTGGACGAAACAGGCTGATGGATGGATGGACGGAGATATTTATATAAGTTGTTTTTCTAGCGAAATTAATCGCTTTGGAAACTCTTAATGTAATTAACGTGCGTTACAAGTAAGAAAAAATATTATTTATAAACAAATATATTGAAAAAATCTTTGGGCCAAGGTTGCAACTTGGGATCTCTTGCTTACCCGGCAAGTGCTCTACCGACTGAGCAACTGAGTTGCCCACCATAGAACCATCCCATCTAGCTTGCTTATGTATCATCTAAGATCCCATCCTTCAAGCCCGAGGATTTTTTTTTTCAAAATATTTGTCTTGTTGTTTGTTTCTAATTGATCTTTTGTATATGCACTATAATAATATTGAGATACATTATATTTGAGATATTTTGTATATGCACTATAATAATATACGAATAAATCTATTATTTCCATTTAATACTGTCAACCCTACATTTCTTGCTGGTTCAAAGAAAATTCAACGATTTCTCTATAATTTTTGAAATAGGTCTATCCTCTTGAATAGAAATAACGTGGCCTCATACACATAAGGTGACTTTCGTTTGTATAGCCAAACTCAAACGCAAAATAAAATGTTGACTTCCTAAACCAATGGAGTCAGAGTTATTCTTGAACATTAGTATAGGTATAGAGGCACAAAAATATTTTTTATTTTTTTGCATACATATCCTGACCTCTTACCGAGTCTCCAGTAAGAATTTGGCTATATAAACGAAATAGACTTTATATATACCTAAAAAAATAATTTCCTTCTATTTGATTCCGCATCAGTCAAGTTTAACCACAAAACAGTTACGTAGACTAAAATTAACTTATACTCGCAATTCAAAATACTCTTAGAGATCTTTCCTTAGCCCTAAAGTTAATACTTGCTCTCGTACTAAAGTGTAAACTTCATATTTCTTATCGGACTTCATCAAAGTAAGTAATCAATTCTAGGCTGCCATCATGTTTTTTCCGTGTTTAATTAAATAAATAATAATAATAATAATGTAATCTTTATTTCAGGCAGTGCCCATAGTGTTAGTAACAAGGTCTTAAAAACTATATTAGTATTACAATAATGGTGTAATTAATTTAACTTAATCTAACTGAATCTTGTGCCACTGCCTGTCGAAGTGGTATGCAATGACACCCAGTGACGCAAGATGGGACCGCTCGTCCTCTCAGAAGGCCGTTAGAGCTACCCCTAACCCTGCACAACAGGGATGCCACCCTCTTACGAATTATCGCATGAAAGCCGTCTGTATAAGATTCAGTGAACATCCCCGAAGCACTGCAGAATCGAGGCAATCCCAACAGCATCCTGAATGCGTTGTTATATTGGACACGCAAGGAGCTGTAAGATTTTTGTGTAAAGTTGATCCACAAGCTGCAGGTCTAAAAAGATTGGCAGAATGCCTTAATTAAGGTTATCTTGACGTTTTTTGTGCATCGCGCAAACCTACGTACCAACATGTTACACCTCACCGCCAACGCCCTGCGTTCCCTCTCTATATCTACATCATCAGATAGTTCTTCGTTGACCCAGTGACCCAGGTACTTAAATTGCTTGACTCTGGCAAGGGGAGTGCCACAAAGAGAGACAGGAGGCGTGTCATATGTTTTGTTTCCCGCCTTGAAGACCAGAAGTTTGCTCTTTTGAGCATTGTACCTAAGCCCATGAGCCATCGCGTAAGATTCACACATCTTTATCATTTTACTAAGGCCGCTGATTGAGGGGCTCAGCAGCACCATATCATCTGCATAGCTTATATTGTTCACAGGACTACTGTCGATGGAACACCCAATCCCGGAGCTACTGAGCCCAATAATCAGCTGATTCATGTACAGATTGAAAAGCTTTGGTGAAGTCAAACCCCCTTGTCTCGCCCTGCATTCCAACCTATACACTTCAGACAAACCATTCGTCCATCTAACTACATTTGTCTGGTTTTCATACCAGATCTTAAAAAGCTGGATTAGTTCTGGAGGCAAGTCAGAGTCCTCAGCAAGCTTTTTCCAGAGTATGTCGTAAGACACCAAGTCGAAGGCCTTCGATAGGTCCAAAAAGCACGCGTATACGGTTGTCTTCCTCTCAGTGTAGTACTCGATAAGTAATTCAATCTTCAATTACCTATCTGGTATTAAATGCACTGGTATTAGCTTCACCTATAATAATGTCGAGTTGTATTTTAGACGTTTTTGCTACCGTGACACATACGCATCAACATATCCACAACGACGTCTACGTGAGGACACGTAACTGGTTTATATTAAAAATTAAATGAACGTCTCCTTTTTGTTTTTTTTCCTGTACGTGTGAATTTATAAGTATTTTATATATAAGCTGAATTTCTATACTTTAGTTTTGTGTATGGTATATGGTTATGTGTTATGGTACTTAATAAATGTTAAAAGTTATCTATCTTTTACTGTCACGTAACCGTTTATTTAATTACAGATCTGTTCTGAGTTTTGCCAAGTGTCGACAATTGTGATTTAGTTTTATTATTCCAATCTCCATATATAATAGAGTAATTATTCTTTCACTTTATTATTTTTATTTACGTAGACTTATAGAAAAGAAAATATAAGGTGACTTTTATTTATACAGCCAGACTCATATTGGAGGCGCGGTAAGTGATCAGTAATTCGGATCGATAACACTTTTTGCTAATTTCGCAACATAAAATCTTGACGTCCCATTGTAATTGACTTGGGCTGGGCTTGCGTTTGTAAGGAACACGAAAATAATAATTTATGAATTTCACAAAAAGAGTCACCAAACCTTGTTACTCCGCACTTACCGAGTCTTCAGTAAGAATATGGCTGCATAAATTGAAGTCACCTTATATACACCAATGTATTCTATAATTTTATAACAGTAAATAGGTACACGTACCATGTCGTGATTTTGCTAAATATATGTCAAATTATTGAAGTTCTAGCTAGATAACTGATGAATTAATGATAACACAAACAGATCATAAAGAAATCATTAGATCGACACTTGTTTTCATTTCAAGAGGCCATTGTTAATTTGATTCGATTGAATATTGTTGAAAGCGATACCGCCACATTGTTTGCGGTTCACAGATTTACCAATGTTACTTTTCCAACTACTCATCTCTATTTTAATAGAAATAAGATTGAAACTCGTTTGTATTTCCTGCATAATTGCTCTGCGGCGCTGAGCTTACAAAGTTATCTTTGCGGCGTTCCTAAATTGTAAGTACTAGGTTGTAAGGATGGTATTGGCTTGTGTTTGCGGTGTATAGATTGTGGTAGTGGTACAGGAGGTCGGGACGTATGTTAACTCTTTGTGTCTATTGTGGGGGTGTGTTCGAGTTGAGATGTCGATTGAAAAGGCGCCGCGCGATGACGAGGCGGGAAATTGTGCGTAGTGCACGGGAGGAGTTGAAGGCGGTTTATACTTCTTTTTCGTTATTAAGCCTCGTATAAGAGCTATTAAAGTAAAGGGATATGTTTAAAAGTGGAAAATTACCAGATTAATATCTATTCATCACGAACTTCACACGAAATATGTTGCATTTTTAATGTATAACCTGGAGTCGAATTGTGTAAAACAATCGTATTTGTTTGACAGCCAAAAACATACGCGGTTTCAACTGTCAAACCTTAGCCGAATAGCCGTTTGACAATTGAAATCGTACGTTTTAAGCACAGACATCCAATATATAATATACATAGGATTTTTGTGGTTTTAAGCCATCAAATGTATACGATTGTGTTACATAATTGCACCTCTGAATATTGCAATACTGATAACTAATAATAAAGCTCCCTTAGTTACGAACTTTGTTTGAGTAAAAGGTCAAGATTTAATTTTTAACGTTTCTGTACAAATTGGCCCTTTATGCAGAAGCTTTGGTTTCGACCGAGGCAAAAATATCATGGCCGATCAATCTTGTAAAATATTTACTTAGCTAGCAGCTCATACTTTGAACCATCTTCTAAAATTGCGTTAAAACACGTCGGCTCTTTGTACAGTCCAAATGATTGTTTTATATTTACAAAGCGTTGAATAGTGCCCCTATTTCAAACTAGACACCGCTGACGCAACGTTGCATTTCAGTTATTATTAGTTTGACTAGCGTTTTATTTTACAACAATGCTTTCTGTCGATCTGTTCTTTGGAGGGTAAATGTTGAAGAATTGGTCTTTAATCAACCGCAGTTAGATGTTTTCGTTCATCTTATTATAAAATATAACAATAGGTAAGCTGTTCGTTTAAACGGGTTATTGTAATTTGTTTGCCTAAATTATCTTAAGAAATTCCCTATTTATTTAACACAGTTATAAATGAGTTTTTTATTCTTATACATTAAGTATTTAAATTGTATAGTCAATGAGCCTAGTAGTTTTTGGGTTATGCTTCAGATACAAACATTGTAGACCACAGACGTATAATATAGTAGCAGACCTAACATTAATAATAATGCATAGAGTCGACGCGTGGCAATTTTAACTCAGTGAACTTCGGGCTCTTTTAAATATAAATATTGCTTTTTTCCAAACAAAATATATACTATACATTAGTTTAGGAAATAACAAATCTGTTCCAAGCATAAGCCAGCCAAAACAACCCATTTTTATACGTCTCTTCGTACCATGAAGCCTAAATGTAGCTTATTTTTTTTAATGGAAAGTTGCCACTATATTTAATCCTTATGTTTGGTCTACTACTTAGTAATAATTAAATGTCTGTGTTGTAGACTAATATAATAACACAGAAAACGTGTATATTTTTTAGAACCCTTAAATAAGACAATATTCTACTACTAAGCATAAATGTAACTAAAGCAAAAAATTTAGAACTTGAAAAATTTGTAAGCAAGGCAGCGCGTTGAAGTCTTTTATAAGAGTCCATGCTACGCTCGTAGTACGGCAGCTACGCGTCGTAGCGGAGTGCGCCTACGCGGAAATGCAAGCATACGCCGCACACTCCAATGGAACAGTTTTTATTGAAGTATCTACAAGCCCAATTTTTACCCCTATTGCAATGATAATATTCATAAGATCAAGAATACGATTGTGGGTCAAACAACTTTCTTACCCGCACTACTTATTGGGTCATTGCCAGTAATCAAACACAAAAATCACAATTTGACTCTTTTCTTTTCGAAGATGGCTTTATTCGCTTACTAGATTACTTAGTAATATTTCAAAATACAAATATATTAAGAAATATTTGTATTTTTTGAAAATTATGTCGTAATTCCGTAGACGAGTTTACCCCGGAGCTACTATGGAAATAACCCGGCCAAGTGCGTATCGGGTCACGCGCAGTGTAGAGTTCCGTAGTTGCTTAGTCGAGTACATTTTATAAGTTGTTTAACTAATACAGATCTCGTCAACTTCTAATCCACTTGGAAGTAGCTCTCCCGAAGAACAGCCCATACATTTTGTCGTGTTTAGAGGGGACTAAAAGTATGGCGCGACACCTGTACTCGTAAACTTGTAAAGCCTATTTAGCTGTGATAGTTTTCCTTTTAACTTCATTATTGATTATATTACTTCTGTGAATTATTTCACATATTCATAAACAACCATTTAGCCAGCAGGAGGGGGAGAGACTTGACTCTAATAAAAATTAGCACTTTAAAGTTTAATATTTTGCTAACGGATCCCTACATCAAAAAATGGTTTTCACACACCCACAGTTTTTTTGAACAGCGTATCCGACTATATCTCAAACAATGGCATAGACAAGAAAAAAAAATCATCCCCAATTTACGTGTACACTTAAAAAAGTCTTTTTTCTATATTTTATTTTACCATTTTGTCAGCGTAATTAATATTATCCATGCCAAATTACAGCTTTCTAGTACTAATAGTCCCTGAGCTAAGCCGCGGACAGACGGACATGGCGAAACTATAGGGATTCCTTGTTGGACTACGGAACCCTAAAAACAGTGTTGTCTACAGAGTGATCACCTAATTTTAATGAAAATTACAATAATTATGAAAGCCAGGAAACCAGAAAGTTAAAAAGTTAAAGACGCACACAAACTTACACGATGAATCCAAAGCTATGTATTGCATACGGTTTCCATTCTACTCAAATATTAACTGAATCAAAATGTTATTCACACATGCACACGTTTCTCGACATCACGTGACCTGCCATTACCTAGTCTGATCCACCTGAAACTTTACATGTGTAGCCTCTACCATCTACTGAATCTACCATAGAAATTCGGGCGGTTCAATTAATTTCACCTTGTATATGTTTTTCAATATTCTTCTTGTATTCTTCATCATACATTACACAGGTCGAAAATTTGGTCGAGAAATTATACATTTATATGCTTTTTCTATAATAGTACCTTAAGGCGCATAGGCATCACCGTTTTAGTACAAAATTTGATGACCCGTTTTTCAGTTGTTTTTCGTTATAGATTAAAGTTTTAGACCTCTGTAGTTTAATACAGGCATTTACAAATTCACTATCTGTGTGAAATATAAAATTATGACATTGGTACAATTTAAGGCAAAAAAACAAATTTGTATATAAATCTTTCCAGCTTATTATCTTTTACACAAAATCAATATTCAAAATGTTGGCAAAATGGTGCCTTTTAAAACATCAGTACCAGATGATAGAGGTCTTATACTTTGGTATATACCAAAAAACAACAGAGAAACGGGTTATCAAATTTTGTACTAAAACGGTGGCGTGGCTATGCGCCTTAAAGCGACGCCACGAAATTTTGGCGACATGGATCTTCATTTTTATCAGCAATAAAAACATATGTAACTACCAATTTATATAAGGTGCTCTAAAAATATCTGCCACGGCTGCAATGGGAGATATGTAGTATTGTGTATGTAGATTACAATAGTGAAGAAATTTTGTACCCTGGAATAGTTATATAAGTTTGAGAAAATAAAGTAAATAAATAAATATTTACTTTAGTCCGCATAAAGTGATTCACAAACTACGAGCGATGTGTCGTTTCATCAATGAGGATAATATATATCTCTTTTCAACTGTTTTGTGTTATTACAGGATGGTTTTATGCAAGTAAATCAATTCTAACTTATACGCACATTTTTTGTATGAAAAAATGTATGACGTTAGGTCAATAAAATATCGTTACTATTGTAATCTACCTATATATACCCAATAGACTCTCCCATTACAGCCGTGGCAGATATTTTTAGAGCACCTTATATACTAGATTAAGCATTTCATTGAAATAATTTTGCCTGAAGATTTAGTTGATTGATTAATTTTCATAGCAGAGAAAAAAATATTTAGAAAACCTCTTTTAAAACAGAGATTTCTATTTTACTGACAAACGGGAGCGAATGAACACTAAGTTTTTTAATTAAATCAGTCCACAAATACACTTCAATATGACCGATTGGAATTATTAAATTACTTATAGTTGTCATTTTAAATGAAAAATACTGTTTGCCGCATACGACCTTACGGCATAAGCTAGTTCGTGAGCGCATATTTGTATGGAGTAAGTCCCCCTCACTCCATTCCCCTAAGGCGCCGATTTGAAATTAAAAGTTTATCAATGCCTCCCCTCAAGTAAATACGACTTTAGCCCGGTCTCTCACCTAAAAACCTTTCCACACACACAACTACAAACACAAGGCTTCCCGATAAATTGGCCAGTTCCTCTCATCTATACGTAGAAGTGTGTTCGTCCGTCCGTCTGTCCGTGTCATTAGAGTCGGCGTTGGGCACGTGATTACAGGGTTGCTAATGCATCGCTGCATTTGTTCCTAGTTCGATTCCCAGTGGAATTAGTGCTACGATGGAAATAAGGATTAATTTGTCAAATCATTCATTGTTTTGTTAGAATTGCCTTTATTTTATTTACTGGCATTTCGCCCATTTGCCTCATTTTTAATTATTTTATCAAGAACCCTTATAGCATAAAAGTTATAAGACAAAAAATCATACTAATAATAAAGTAGTAGAAGAGTTGTATCTGTACATTGTAAAATTTTTACACGAAATGGGTTATTTTATAGGCAATGAAAGAAGCCAAAACTACCACTTTTAGAATTTTTGCCTGTCTGTCTATGTATATATAGGTATATTCCGTTTTTACTCAAGAACAACTCAACGTATTTGGATCATTGACCTCCCATAAAACAACAAGACACACAGTCTCTAAGAAAAGTTCGTCAGAAAGTGTCCGAACGTGTGACGTGCATAGTAGCAAAAATCTTCAACCAAATTAAGACGTTATGTCGTTAACATAAGATGCAATGTCAGTTGTACTAAATCGTCATTCGATTTTGTCACCCTATAGCGATGACAAAATGCATCGCGGACACTTTTTGAGCGAGATTGTGAATCTAGTTGTTTATGAGAGGTCAATGATTTGGATGCGGTTTTCTTTATTATTTTATTATAGTAGTGACACTGCTCAACATAATATGTTAAAGCAGTAATATGTTGAGCAGTGTCACTACGATAATAACAAAGAAAACCGCATCCAAATCCGTTGAGTTGTTTTTAAGTAAAAACGCACTCGTATATAATATAGACAGACAGGCAAAAATTCTAAAAGTGGTAGATTTGGCTTCTTTCAAGACGTATAAAATAACCCATTTCATTTAAAAATTTTACAATGTACAGATACGACTTTTTTACAACTTTTTTATTAATTTTTTTTTTGTTTTCTACGCTTCCTTGTACGGGTGTAAAAGCAAAGGCATAAATCCTTTAAGGGTGTGTTAGTATGATCGGTTAAGATATTATTTTAAATACTGGGACCTCTAAATAAACTACCAGTACCTCATAATAAGACGATTTTCTTTACTCAAAATACACCAATCGCGTGGACACCCTCACGGTCGCTGGCCACTCGGATGAGGGGTGCGAGTTGTGGGGTGCAATTAGGTGTACGGAGAGGCCGGTGAGCTGCGTAGCCATAGCTTAGAAAAATTATGGAATTTTTGGTGAAAATTCAAGGTTTAAAACAGAGATTTCTATTTTACTGACAAACGGGAGCGATATTTTTTTATATTTTTTTTTCTCGTAATGACATCAGAATCGTGATTCTTGACTTTGCATTTACACCCTGTATGTATAAGCGAAAACATCGGATGTACTAATAGTATAGAATAGAGCGTTTTTTTTTAATCATCTGTTTCGATGCCCCACTAAGAATATAATTTTCTCAAAATTTCTTATTGTGCTGTTTTGGTTTTGATCAAAATTTGCCGCGGGTCTCCTTTGAACATTTTTCGCTTATTCCAATAGTTTTGGATTTAGCCATCCACACCACACCCACTTGAAACCAACATATCTAACATTATAAATATTTATAAACATTTACATCTAAGTACATTTCAATCCTCATTCTTCCTTTAATCAAAAATACAAAGTCCACATCAACATCACTAAAGCAATAATAAATAAAAAACAATAAACAACAGACCCGCTATCCCTGATCCTAATGTGTAAATACGATCAGATAAGATCAAATGCGCCGGCGCCGCCGTTTAGATCTCCCTGATGAAATAATTGACACTCAAACCGACAAATTTGAGAAAAAAGTTCGGCAACAAAACGTCTGTATCAGTTTGCAACACGCTGGCTGGTATAATATTAAAAAAAAAAACTTTCTCACGGCTTTTAGAATAAGATGAACCAGAACCGAAGTAGAACACTTCCTTTTGAAGTGAGGATAGTTGAGTAATTATTTTTCTACCTCGGTAGAAGATAATAAGAGGTTCAGGATAAAGGTATGTATATTTATTCATAAGTAGGTATTGAAATAGTTTTACAGTCGCGGTAATAGCTTTCTGATTTAATGGACAATTTACAACAGGTGTGAGCAAATCGATTTCTTTTACTCAAGTCGTATAATTTTAAAAGTAAAATTAGCCGAAAAGTGCTTCAAAAAACGTGGCCTAAAATAACAACAAATTTCCTTTCACCAGTAAATAGTGCCAGCCAATAAAAGGAACACTTCAAAATATTATAGACATCAAAGTTGTTTAAAAAGTGTGAAATTAAGCCATAATTTTGTGTCAAAACGTGTCAATTAGGCGGCACACGAAATTGGAAATACGCTGCCGACATTAGTAGCTTAGATACAGAACACGATGTTTCTATAAAACATTTGGTCGACAAAAGTGTCAAATCATCGCTTCCATTTACGCCTTTGATTCGGGTGTTCGCAACCTTTGGTATCATTAATTAATTCTGCTATGTGGGCTACTTAAAGCAAGGGCTGTTTTTAAATCAATTTCCGAGTCATTAAAATATAGCTTAAAACTTAAATTAATTCATTTTATATAATTTATACTTTCTATTGTCGGCACTTATTATTATGGAAAATTTTAAGCAATTTATTTCACTGCATTGAAATGATTTTGAAAAAAGTAAATAATTTTAAGATGAAAAAAGGTTAATTTACTGCATAAGTATTATATAAAAATATATCAAGTCAAAGGATTTCGCACTTTTTAGTATTATATGGAACAATATTTGTAAAATAGTTCAAAATAAAATGGATAGATGATGGAGTTAAAATAAACATTGAAAATTTATAAAAACACCTCAAAATCGCGACTTTTCTGAGCGGTCCGGTCCCACTGAAAAGTATAGATAAGTGTACAATGAAAGCGTTGGAGCAGGACAGATTTCTCTGAAACCCTCGCCTTAAAATGATTTCGCAATAAAAACAGGTAAAATTACATATTTTAAGTCTGATTTTGCGTGTTCGTGCGTTCGTAGCATAAATGCACACTATAAATAATGTTTATATTACAAGTAAGACTCACACAAGCACGGAACTATACAGAATTGTAGGTATATTAAAAATATAACCTTGACTGTTTAGCCTTAAAATTGACATGTAACCGTTTTTTTTTTATTAATTTGGGGTTCATGAAAAAAGCTTCCCCGAGCGTAAACTAAGATAAGATACGCGGTACGGCGTACCCTGGACAGTTAGACTAAGTCACCAAGACCTAACTAACTGACAAATCCATTCACTTCAACTGATGGAAGGCTTCAGCCGTGGCCAGCCTCATGACAAAGCCATGCCACCAAGTGACTCATCGTGTTCTGGCGTGACGTCATGTGAAGCCGTACCGGGAGAGTGGTTACAGGCGGATGTATAACATATTTATACATCCGCCTGGATCGTGCGGGAGTCACTAGAAACACTTACTAACGCCGCACCAGCTTTTGCTCTCCCACTTTCTGGGCAAGTGCCCTTCATCCTAGGTCTCACCGACGGTTTCCATTAGGCCTGCTAGATACTGGCGAAGCATAAGCATTGTGTAAATAGAAAAAAAAAACGGTTGAGCGTTCTTTATATAAAAATGTGATCTACCCCTGCGTCTAGGACGGAGTGAGTGGTGAGTGTTGTTTGGCTGTTTACATCAGTATGGCGGCGTCACGAATCTGTGATAACGATCGACTAACAGTGCGTAAGTAAACACCTTCCTTTATTGTAATATATTTATATTTACAATTTACTATAAAGCTTGGTTTCTTTTACATTTACTAAAAAAATATAGAAACTAATGTATAAATATTTATTGAAATTCAAAATATTTTTTGCCTCTTGTGCAGAGTTATCACAGCGTCAAAATATATATGTTACCCAGTATATTATAGTACGTAGGTATACAATATATATTTATTCCGTGAGAATCCTGGGTTTTCTATACTATAATAATTCATTATTTTATTTAAGAAAGAAAGAAAGAAAATTTATTTGCATAAGAATAAGAACTTATAATGCGCATTACTAGATGCCAAAAATCTATTGCCTTCGATGTGCGATGATTTTAACAGCACGTTCAAGAAATCAAGGTATGTATGTGCTTTACATAAAGCGAAAAAAGATGTTTCTTGGAAAAAATTGTCGACGGCTGTGATTGGCCAATGTGCTGTCAAAATATCTTTAACTTTTTCGTTCCGATTCATGCTTATAACGTTTACGTACTATACTACAGTACTCCCAAACTTATAATGCGCATACGAATCTTCGCCACTGCTCGGGAAAGTTCGTATTTCCCTACACTTTCTAAACAAGCAGTAAGGTCACGTGGTACGTCTGGTCGCTCGGCTAAAGATTTCTATGCGCATTATAACTTTGGGCCCACTGTAGTTAAACTTTGTGTAGTTTACGAAAAGGTTTCGAAATATGAGAGCTGGCTCGCTTTTTTGTGAAATGTATACTTTTAGAAGATCTAATTTATGAATTGTAATTAACACTTTTAATTATTGATTCTCGATAACAATTGATCAACAATGGAATTCCGGCAAGATCGTGCCTCCACAAAATATCCTCCGAAACAAAACTAAAATTTAGCATTATGGAGCTCCTTTAATCCGTAGAATAGGTTCGAGCCATGATCTTGCTTGTTATTTATTTATTGTCTTAGCGATAATTAAAACCGATTGTCTCAGTAGTCAGTACCCAATCAATTTGCCTTTTGCTTGTTATGGGCTTTAATAAATCATGGCCTAATACATAGGTTTCAAAACAGTACATTGCGGCCTGACTAAGGGACCATGTACTATGTAGGCGGTAGACTGTTGGATTTTGGCGCCATAGTTACGGGGAAATTTATTAATTTATTTGTGTTCGGTCTGCGTGCTTCGGAAGATCGAAGGTGTTCGAAGTACCATGATAGGGCTTACAACCCATCACGTTGGGACGTATGATCGTCGATGAAATGTGGGTGTAACACTTTGGAGTGTGAAATTTCACAGTCCACACTCGAAAACACGTACGATACCCCCTCGGGAATTCGTGTCGTGACGGTGTATAAAACCCATTTAAATTCGTAATAATATTTTCAAGTAAACTAGCACATGTGTGAAGGAAAGCACTCAAGCAACTAGTAATCATGTAGCTTTTAGTTAAATTGCTCCATAAATATTCACAAAAGAGAGGTAAAAAATCCTTAATAACTCGGTATCAAGCTGATTTAATTGCAAATAAGTACTGCATTAACATCTTGGCTTACTTTTTCATCGTTTTTAACAACTTTTAACGGGCAAAGTTCGCAGGAGAAGGGAATAACTCAAAACGCGACCATAATTACGATGACTTGTGAAAACTTGGCGACTTTTTTTCTCAAATCCATCAAATTTGCTGGACAAGTTGGTAAAAAGGAAGGAGAAAAAAGTGATATTACTCGTATGTTTAAAGATTAGACAAAAAAATCATGGTTTAATTAAAGCATCTAACTTATTATGGAGTCTAAGTATAGTTACCCAGAGTGGTACACCTCCGATATTATACGCGACATCAAAAAGAAGGCTGAACTTCACAAGCAGTATAAACTGAGTAAATTAAGGTATGATTACGACGTGTTTGCTCGATTAAGGGCTAGGGTTAAAAAAACATAGCATTGGCACACGATCAGCATCGGGACCGAGTTCAGAGTCATCTTGCAAGGGATCCTAAGGCATTTTGGAGCTATATAAGAACAAAAAGAGGCAATGTGAACAATCCAAGGCTCTTAAAGAACGGAAACATTATTGCAGAAAGTGAGTGTGTGAACGAGTTTGCCGAGTTCTTTCAGTCAGTGTACAGCACGGAAAGGGCTGAACTAGATGTAAAGACTGCGGTGGCAGCGGGAGGAATGGGAGGGGCACGGGTACACGTGGCACAATTACAACTTGCTGAGGTACGTGCCGCTCTCTCAACCCTCAAGCCGAAACGCTCCGCAGGACCTGATGGTATTCCTGCTTATATATACAGAGACTGTCGCGCAGTACTAGAAGATCCACTGCTCCACCTGTATAACGTGTGCCTCAGGGCGGCGACTTTTCCTGAATGTTGGAAGTTAACTCGGGTTGTGCCTGTTCCAAAGGGGGGAGGGGGTACGAACGTGGCCGACTATCGACCGATAGCAGTTCTGTCTTCGCCTGCCAAGGTGTTTGAATCAGCCGTGCAGAAGAACATGTACTCGCAGGTGAGAGCACAGATATCGGACGCACAGCACGGATTCAGGCCGGGACGCAGCACTGCAAGCAATTTACTTAACTTCATGAACTATGTGGTGCCTTCGATCGATGCTGGCATACAAGTCGATGCCGCCTATTTCGACTTCAGGAAGGCATTCGACACGGTCGACAACGATATATTGCTGGAGAAGCTCGCGGCTGTTGGTTGCACCCCACATACGCTTGAATTTTTTGCCAACTACATGCGGGATAGGAAGCAGTACGTTGAATACGCCGGTCACAGGTCTAAGCCATACTTTACTCGATCAGGGGTTAGCCAGGGTAGCAATTTGGGCCCTCTAGAATTTATTATCATGATTAATGATCTTCCTGAGGTAGTCACAAGCGCCACGTGTCTTTTGTTTGCAGACGACCTCAAGTTGCTTCAAGCTGTTACCAACAAAGCAGACAGTGAGAAACTGCAACAAGACATTAATAAAGTTGTTGATTGGAGCAAAAAGAATAAATTGTTCTTTAACACATCGAAATGCTCGGTGATCACATTTAGTCGAGCGCGCACTCCTATTCTCCACTCGTACCAAGTAGGCGAATCCCCGATGAAACGAGTACAGCAAGCACGGGACCTAGGAGTGCAGCTCAACGTTGAGCTAACATTTCGTGATCACATTACTAACATCTGTAAAAAAGCTTATAGAAACTTGGGATTTGTTCTTCGCCAAGCTCATAGTTTTACGAACATTAAGGCACTCTGTGCCTTGTACGGCGCCCTTGTAAGAAGTCAGCTGGAGAATAACGCGATCATATGGGCTCCACATGAAGCCAAATACAGCCTCATGTTGGAGCGGATTCAAAATAAATTTACTAGGTACTTGTACCTTAAGCAGTACGGGGTCTATCCGTTCTACCCTTTGATGTATCCAACCTTATTTGTTTTGGGTATGGTTGGATACATCAAACTAGAGGTGAGAAGAGACCTCGTGCTGGCAAAGTATATCTTTGAGTTGTTGCGAGGCAAGCAGTTTAACCCTGGCGTACTACAATACGTGGGACTGTGCGTGCCTGATAAGTACGTAGAGAAACGTCGCCGGCCACCTCTGTTAGTGGTGCCACTTGGAAGGACCAACCTGCTGAGTTGTTCACCGTTTTCAAGAGCTTTGCGATCGCTTAACAAGGTGGCACAAGTGATTGATCTGTTTTCTTGCTCACTGAGTGAATTTACAAAGGTGACAGTGTGTTACCTTTCATATCGTACATGAACATATACATGTTGCTTGTAAATTGTGTTATGTAGGGTAAAATATGTAGTTTTATTTTTATTATTTTTTTTTTGAAATTGTTTTGTTATATTGTAATTATTATGTGTTATTTGGTACAAGGGTGTTAATTTAAAATTATTGTATATATTATTACTGATTTATGCTACTCTATCGTCTTAGGTCCAGACCTGTAAAGATAGCTGTAAGAAAGTTAAATAAATAAATAAAATATCGAGCATATAAATTGTTTTTAATTTATCTTAATTACAAACAAATTGCTGCTCTAAATTTATTAGGATGTAGTTTAATTATCGCAACTATTAAAGTAAGTAATTTATTTATTTACTAAATACAAAAGTACAAATTCAACAACAATAAAATTTAAGCACTATTTTATTTTATCATATGATTTTTTTTTCTTCCAACTTGGCTTTAATTTGGGCATTACTAGCCTAAATAGTGTGCACAAAGCGGCACTTTTCTGCTCCAGAGCAATGTAATGCAGAAAAGTATATATGAAAATCCAATTTTGCCCTAAAAACAATGCAATAATGGATTTATATACATACTTTCCTGCCGCGCCACCATTGAAGTCCCGCGTCAGTATTTATTATCTCAGGAATATGAACCAAAATGCCTTAATCCAGAGGACTCAGTGATGGTCTGGTGCTGATTCTAAAGCCGCAAATCCCAAGTGACCCGTACATAGAAAACTTGTTTTAAATGACCCTATCAGCGCGCCGATGATAAGCCATTGGCCAATCAACGCTATTTTTATTTTCGCAAACAATTTAAAATAAAGAAAACTAGCGAATGAAAACGTAAACCATAAACAAAAAAAAACTAGATTTGACAAACGATTTGGTTACTAGGTATAGAAAACTAGTTTTGAACTACCCAATTAGCGCCTCGATAATAAGTCATAGGCCAATCAGCGCTATTTTTATTCCTGCAAACAATTTAAAATAAAGAAAACTGGCTAAAAAGCCGTCCTATGCTTTTGTACCTCTACTTTGATTTTGAAAGAAGTTTTCTTTCCTAATATTGTATAAACCCGCAAAACAATTTAGAATTAGGTATATAGTTTTCATAAACTTATACAAGTAATTGTATGAAATCTGATTCTCAAATTCGTCTCGAGATTGTAATTACGATCGAAGATTATTAATATATGTATATATATAGTACGTATATACCTCTGCACTATGATAATGTCATGTAAGAAGGCAGTATAACTTTAAGTGGCATGTAAGGAAGAGGCGGACGCGCGGCTGTGGTCGGTCCCTACTAATTATAACAGAGATAGCGGCACGATAACGCAAGCTTTTATCTCAGACACTCTTCCATTAAGTAAATATACAGCTTTATACCTCGCTAATCACATATTACACCACTAAAAACCAATTTAAAATATTTTGATAGACAAAAATAACTAATTACAAACTACGGACGCCGCCATTTTGTTTTTGTTCTCACAACTGCTAATGGAAGGTTTTGGAGTGGAGCAAATATTTTCGCTTCCGTTAATAAAAACGTTTTATCTTGCGTACCTCCGTTTAATTTATGCAAAATGGACTATTGTTATTTTGGTCGAAGGCGGAAACAACAACCCAACTGGTTCTAGTTATTTGGATAAAAAACTCATGATAAGAATAATTACTCATACAAGGTTTGTCTAGCTAGAACTACTAAATATTACGTTATGGGATTCCCTTGTGTTTCCTTTTCTTTATGAATAATAAAACAGAAAGTTTTTTAAAAACACCTTCTAGGTCTCTGGTATCACCAAATGATAGTCGTTGAAAAAACAGAAGACGGCTGTTCCTATAAAAAGGAGTTGCAGGAGAGGAGTCTTAAATCACGATATGCGTTTTACAGATTTGATATAGGACGGGTAGAAGATTAATTGATGCTCAATATGATCAAGTGCATCACAATCAAAATTCATAGCTTTCCAAGACTCGTTTTATGTTAAAAAACCGGTTAATTGCGAGTCAGACTCGCATACCTAGGGTTCCGTAATTCGACAGTTTCGGGAACAGTCAGGAAGAAGGTATTTAAAATCTTGCCCATAACTGTTTATGTTAACTAATAAAAGAATTGATTTTACCACAAAAGAGAGACTCAAATATTTTTGTACCGAACTGGAAATAAAAGTCGTGGATGAAAAATTGTATTTTGTTATCGTGTATTTTTCACCCTTTATATTTTTCCTGTAATCTTTACGTAATCCTAAATTAACATGATTTTTTCATATTTTTCGGTCCACCAGTTTCGGAAATAACGGGGAGGGACATGCATTTTATTGTGGTTTTTCAAAGATTTCTCTAAATCGGTGGCAGTAAATATCGTAAAGGTTGTAATTTGATACCTACATTGTATTTTTAAGAATTTATTTTTTATTTTTCTCACTTTTGTATTGGAAATATTTTGAACCATTTCAAATTTTTTCTATTTTTTTGTACAGTATTATCTAAGCAAGTGAATGCTATTTTTTTGGAAAACTTCAAGTCGTTATCTTTAACGGTGCTTAAGTTATGAGGCTGTGACATACGGACGGACGGTCGGACGGACAACGGAGTCTCACCATAAAGGTTCCTTTTGTACCTTTTAGGTACTACGGAACCCTGAAAACAGTAAAAAGGATTTTACTTTGAATAGCCTATCAAAAACCGGGATAATAATATCATTATCTTACCTGTACCTGGAATACCAAAAATCCACATAAATATTAATAAAAATCACTTTACAGACAAATCAATTAGAAAAGCGAGTACTGCACAGATCAAAGCGTGTACAGCTAATGGAATAAATTAAATGAGAAAGCGCTTTGACGCCGGCTAATTTACGAATTATCACACTAGAAGAGGGCTTTTCCAATCGGGACCAAGGATAAAATCTTCTTAGTGTGTACTTGTGTAAGTTTTGACGCGCTACCATATAGGTGAAAATACTGTCGTCAGGATATTTCTAGCCGCTGATATTGATCTGATTAGAAAATATAAATATTTTGCATTTAGCTTTGTATTGAATATTTATAATAATTATTAATGATTGTATCTGAATATTTATTACATTAAAGTACACCTAATTTCATTTTATTCAAGATTTGTTTAATTGATCATTCTGGTATTTATAATAAAGAATTAGTTTAGGTAGTGTCAGAAGAAGACTTTGTGTATTGCTAGACATAAACCGAATCAATTCCCATTTTTACAGAATCATTATAGATTTAAATTTTCAAAATAACTTTATACGTGTCTAAGTCTGTACCAAGTCTAATCTGTTAAACCTTTATATTTATTTAGCTGGTTTCCCTAAAAGGTTTCCGTTTATGTCAGCATAGATAAGTTTATTGTTTAAAATGTATAATAAGACGATAGTCAAATGTACGTACAGTACTCCCAAACTTATAATGCGCATACGAATCTTCGCCACTGCTCGGCAAAGTTCGTATTTCCCTACAGTTTCTATACAAGCAGTAAGGTCACGTGGTACGTCCGGTCGCTCGGCTATAGATTTCTATGCGCATTAACTTTGGGAGCACTGTAATATGACTGCGAATGCCGGGCGCAATCAAGCGCTGTAATAAAATTAATTACAAGCTAGAGCTAGACCCGTGTCCACTGAGCCTAATTTGCACCTAATATTACCAGCTATGACGCTTACCAGTTACAGGGATGCATTCAATCAAATCTTGATGAGTGTCGTCAAAATCAGGCTTTGGTGATCAGTCAATGTAGTAAGATCGCGTGAAACATTATTGTCAAACAAAATGTATTTTCTTCGAAGGCTGTCTTTGTTCTGCTAACCCCAGGGACTAGGATACAGCTCGTTGGCTGTCCCGTGTCCAACTAGTCCAGCTGTCACATAGTGTAGCTTGGACGGACAGACACCGAAACTTCGCTATTATACGAAATCAAAAAACCATGGTTCTAATAAATGTATTTTAATTTGTTGTAAATTCATTATATTTTCCTAGCAAATGGAAAAAAACATTTTCCCATCCACGTACTTGCTAGAACATAGCTTCGTTTCTCAAATATTATCCCAACTTCTCCGGGCATGTATCTCGTCGCACTAGGTAACGTTATTTGGACGCCCCTAATGGACTAAGTGCTTGCGAAATGGCCTGCGCCACGGCGCTTTTAATGCAATTTCAGGTCCCTTTGTGACAGGGAATTGGCGCAATCAATCCATTTGCACTTTGTTTCGAAACAGGCCAACTCCAAGTCTACCGCATACAGGCTGGGCTTTTAGCGCTCAATTGCTGGGAAGCTTTTTTCCAGCCACTATCCGAGCTAGTAGGAGTGAGGGAGAGGACGGCGTTTTGGTTTATTTTGTTTTGAACTTACTCTGTGAAGTGTTTTATGTTTAATAAGGGAAGCATATTTTTACTTTAGGTTTTTGTGTGGCTTTCGCTCGTTAATTCGGCTGCACTGATTGAGAGTCACCGATGACATGACGTTATATAGGATACGTATGAATCTTTCAAACCAACCTACTAACCATACAAAAAAGCGCTAAGAAGGTGAGAATATCTTTTGTTTCGCGTAGTACGTTTGTTAATAATTGCTGCAGTATCAAAAATCTCCTATAAAATCGGTCCCGAAAATGTAGATATTCTCGGATTCAATTCTTTTATGCCCGACATGTTTCGGCTTTCGTGTCCGATAAAATTATGTTTTTTTAATAATCCACCCTACACTTTTAAATTTCGTGGTATAAATTTACTAGATATAGTAGGTATATGCTTGCACTTTTTCTAAGCCTTTAGCTGCGTGGGTGATCACTAAATCACAGCGCGGAGATTATTTCATTCGAATAATCCTTAAAAAGTGAAAATAGTTCATAGCATAGCGATTTATTTTTATTTAATTTATTTATTACACCTTTATGTACATTTACAAAAATATACAATAACAGGACATTAAAAAAGAAGACATTATAGAAAGGCGTATTGCTAAAATAATTATTGAAATAATCTTGCAAATAAAAATGTTATACACACAGTGTATAGTTTCCAAGAATGCAAGGTTATTTTTCCTGACGAAATCCTTGTCTTATATAGGCCTAGCTTTTGCCCGCGGCTCCGCCCGCGTCGAAGAGGGTTTCATGGAAATAAGGAAAACAAAAGAATATGACTGTTTGAACGACAATATGCAACGGTCACCATGTTTTACCAAAGTGCTAATAAATACCAATCAAATAAGCCCAAACTTGAAGGGTCTGCTGTTGTCCATTGAGGAGAACCCATACCCACCTTCCAGTCCCATCATCAGACCGTGGTCACCATGTTTTACCAAAGTGCTAAGCAAGACCAATCGAATAAGCCCAAACTCCAAGGGTCTGCTGTTATCCGTTGAGGAGATCTCATAATCACCTTCCAGTCCCATCATCAGACCATGGTCACCATGTTTTACCAAAGTGCTAATAAAAACCAATCGAATAAGCCCAAACTCTAAGGGTCTGCTGTTATCCGTTGAGGAGATCTCATAACCACCTTCCAGTCCCATCAGCAGACCCTGGTCACCATGTTTCACCAGTGCTAATAAATACCAACTAAATAAGCCTAAACCCGAATGGTCTGCTATTGTCCGTTGAGGAGATCCCGTACCCACCTTCCAGTCCCATCACCAGACCCTGGTCACCATGTTTTACCAAAGTGCCAATAAATACCAATCGAATATGTCCAAACTCGAAGTGTCTGCTGTTGTCCGTTGAGGAGATCCCGTACCTACCTTCCAGTCCCATCATCAGACCCTGGTCACCATGTTTTACCAAAGTGCTAATAAAGACCAATAAAATAAGCCAAAACTCGAAGGGTCTGCTGTTATCCGTTGAGGAGATCCCGTACCCACCTTCCAGTCCCGTCATTAGATCCTGGTCACCATGTTCTACAAAAATACTCATCAATACCGATCAAATAAACTTAAACTTGAGAGGTCTCCTAAAAAAAACATTTACCAGTGGATGATTGAAACCTCGACGATGAGACTACATACGTACGACTACGCAAGGCGTACATACCATATGATTAACTAAAAATCTTATTGGGTGCTTAAAGAATTTTTATGTTCAGTTCAGTAGTTCTAGATATTACCCATTATATGCAAACAAACAAACAAACAAATCTTTCTTCTTTGTATAATAGTGTAGACAAACTTTAACGCGAGTTGATTTGAACCAGACTGCGTCAAATTCGATATTTTGAAACATGCAGCGCCATCTAGTGTATTAAAATAAAAACAATTTCAACGCCAGCTTACTGAGCCGTTATCCAGGATAGCTTCCCAGAGATTGCGTTTTCTAAGCACTTGAAAATAAAAATATTTTAGTTATTGGTCTTTGCTCAGTCAAGAAATCTAATTTCAGCTTTAATATTTTTTTTTACCAAGGGAAATATTTTTTCTGAAAATAAAATAAAATAATAAAAAGTGAAAACAAATTCTACTAGTCTGGATTTGAACTCGCGACAATCGACTCCGCTACGGCGGGAAAGCTTCCATATGTCTCACTAAAATTCTCATTGCGCTGCTCCCTTTTGTCATAGCGTGATGATACATAGCTTTAAACCTTCCCGAAGAAATGCTTTATCTTTCAGTGAAAACTGCATCAAAATCCATTGATTGGTCTCAAGTTATAAACGAACGAACAGACAGACAGACAGACAGACGTTGTATTTTATATGTATAGAGAAGAAGAGATGAAATTAAATCAACCGACCAAATTCATACTGCAGATTCGGTTAGTGATCAGGAACTAGGTTCAGTAATGCTTATGGCTAAATTCGAAAAAAAAAATTCTCCTGTTAGGACTTTAGTTTAAGTACAATTCCTAGTCTAGGCAGTAAGGAAGCAAAAAAAAATATTTTTCGAATTTCACCAAAAGTTTGATCACTCGTTTCTGATCACTAACCGAGTCTCCAGTATGAATTTGGTCGGTTAATTTAATTTTATCCTGTATAAAGGTGACTTTAATTTATGTAGCCAAATTCATACTGGAGCCTTGGTAAGTGATAAGCACCACGGATCGATAACACTTTTTGGTTATTCCGCAAAATAAAATTTTGACCTCCCTTAGTAATTGACTTGAAGCTGTGCTTGTGCTAAACCACATTTATTCAATACTTTTTATTAAAAACCGGACAAGTGCGTGTCGGACTCGCCCACCGAGGGTTCCGTTAAAGACTATATTTTTAAAGATTTAGTTACAAATAATGTATAGTTTCAGATTTTTCCCTATACCTATACCTACTTGCAGTATAAGACGGTATCCATTATATGCAAATTCAACATTTTGACATTCAACATGCTGCAAATTCAACATTTTGGGAACTCAACATTTCAGGAATTCAACTTTGCGAACTGGGAGGGGTATATCTAACTCTATGGATTTACCAATTTTGGCGCAAGCAACCTCCTTAGCGTGACAAAGAGGTCGTATGGTGCTCTGTGGTCAAATTTAATGTTTTATAACGAAACTCCATACTTGGCAAATATGTTTCGTCGTCACAGCGTTACGTAACTTGACATTACAGCGATTGCTTCGGATAGTGGTTTTTTTATTTATTGCTGTAGTGATAAGTAGATTAACATTGAAAACATAGGAAACATCAATATGAGAAGGACACTGAAACCTGTAAATCGTAATAATACGAGGATACATCGTTAGTCTCAGTTATATCTACGTATCCTTCCTTTATCTCTTCCCTTCCTGCTAGTCTAGCATAGCAAACCATATCGAGCTCCATAGCGCTTAACTGCGCTTGATACAGTGCTCTGTCTCACTCTGTTGATCTACCTAAAAAGGGACAGACATTGTATATCGAGCTGTCAAAGCTCGATATGGTCTACTATGCTAGGTACCCTGTACCTTGCACGAGTTTATCACTTCTAAGTCTTATAAAAATAAATACAAAACCAAAGATATTCTTTCAATCTAAGTCTAAAGTATAAATAACAAATTTCAAGCTAGTTACTTACTCCTTTTGAGGATATTAAATATCTTGTGTTGTATACCTTTAAATCAGTGGTGCCAAACGGGTAGCTCGCGGGCGCCTGGTATCCCGCGGCCTATTTTCTAGGTGTCCGCAAACGAAATCGGATAAAAATTCAAGCACACGCTAAATTGATAAAATTAAATAAACACTAACTAAACTCTAAATAATGTTGACAGTTGAAGGCAGACTCGCGCACATCAGTGCTGTTTTGTTTGCGGCTTTTTTCATCTCAACTAAAAGTGCTAAACACCAAGAACAAAAATACGATAACAAACGAGCACGTCAAAAATTTACCCACGAGACTTTTAGAAGCCTTATGAAAAGGTGAACAGCCAAGTATCACATTAAGTTTGTGCTGTTCCGGTCTATCGTTTTTGTAGTATGATTATAATAAAATAATGTAGTTTCCATTATCAAACTGGGTTTCTCGAAGCATGTCAAGATTTTCAAGACAGCCCTCGGAGCAATAACAGTTGGGCACCACTGCTTTAAATCTTATCTCATACTGAGTCTGCCATAAGGGTTCCAACATAGAGTACATTGGTTTCAACTTAGTCTGAGGTTTCAATGGGTATGTGACAGATTGCAAGCGTGTGGAAACGTAGAACTATTCTGTGGAAAACTATGCTGTAGAAATAAATATAATCACCAACTTTCAGATTTACATCGCCAACCGAAGGCTGCAAGTACTGGAAGCCCATCAGCGAGAAGATCCTTTTGGCTGAACGATGACAACACACTCCTCGAGGATATCGAAACAATTTCCCTGCACAATTCATCATCTTCCGAGGAAGGGCCCAGAAGGACTACCAGTCAACCTTGGAGTGATACCATCCAAAGGGATTACAGAGCTAGCGAGAAACGGTGGCACAATAATGACCTCGTTAAGCGATTCCAATCCAAACACCCTTTACCAAATAATGATCACGGTGATGATAATGTGACAGATCATATTTATACACGATATTATGGCGGAAGAAGCAACAATATTGATGATCCATCAGGTGTCAATCGTCAAATGACATGCTTCACTATTTTAGATAGACATGATGCAATGAATTCGGATTCTTCTACTGATAAGGAACTTTACGATTGTAGTTACTTAAATGAGTACAAAAATATTATAAATAATAAAAATGAAAATTTCAACGAGGCAGATAATAATAATAAAAGTTATGAAGAAATAACAACTGTCGTGGAACCAAACAATGACGATGAAACCCGCACTATATGGATATATTCGTTCAAAAACAGACAGCATTTATTCAACGAAGATCATGAACTCGTAAATATGGCGAGCAGGTCATCAAGCTCATCATATTTACAAGACATTCCTGAAGAACCTTTCAATAGCAGCAATTTACGCAAACCGGAAACGACGAGGGTGGCAACGCCTATACCACCAAGTTTGGCGCCACGGTTTGATCAACACTTACCTACGTTACCTACAGTGACTGAAATAAGTGAAACTCAATCATTAAACGAAGAACGTAGCCAAAAAAGTACTCGAAAAGAAACTAAGAAGTTAAAACAGTTAGAAAATAGTTGGGTTTCAAATGAGGAGTATTCAAAAACTAAGGACAAATCAGTTCCACGTGCAGCGCGAAACTTTGAACTGTTAGAGTTTTCTGTTGAAGAATCTGTTGAAAACCTTAGTAGTAAATTACAACAAACTAAACGAAGTATTTCTTCACAAACTGAATTCGCATTAATTGTACCACTGTTACAAGCAGAAATAAATAGATCGAAAAACGCAACTCAAAAAAATGTTATCACAACAAAACATGAAAATTTAAAGACTATCTTTTCAAAAAATGATATAGAATATTTAGATCGAGGAGACGATCGGAATACTACGCCCAATGTAAGTTCCACTCCAAAACAACAAACACGGAATGTAGATAACAACACCTGGATTGAAGATGTAAAATCCGAAAATAAACACGCAACTTTCACGAAAGAATATGAAGAGTATAGTAATTCTGCTGGACATAGGCTCATGGTTAGAAACATGGCGTTATTAAAACCAGGCCGATGGGCGGATTTCTACCCGGCAGGTAGCGTTCCTTCGTTACAACTTTCTCTAGGAGAAACAGATTTTGGTGACGAAGATTCGCCTTGGTGGCAGAAGGCGTTGAAGTGTATATTGTGTGCTAAATATAGATAAGTTTGAAAATGTACCTAGTAAAGAAGTTACCATTCTTCACATGTGCATAATTATTTTAATATAAAATTTAATGCAGGTCCGTGCTTTGAATGGCTTTGATCGTTCTCTCAGACGTAGGCTGGTAATGCTTTGCTTCGGAGAAATTGATGATATTTGGAGACGAGTTGGAGGACCCTCTGTGGCTGAGGTAGAGCGCTCGCCTGCTAACCCAGAGGTCGTAGGTTCGACATTCGCGGTGCACATTATTTTGTGTTCGGTCTGCGTGCTTCGGAAGGCACGTTAAGGCTTAGTGTTTAGGCTTAGTGCGGTAAATCGAGAAGAGACCGGATGATGCTGTTTTTCAATGAATAAAATTCAATATAAATACACATAAGTGCGTTTTTAAAAGAAACGCTGTACAAGCGTTTAGATAATGGGGTTATATCTATGTTTAAAACAGTAATTATTGTTATTTTTACTTCATTATTTTGTAGGTATAGACTGCTTGTTTGAAATTAAAAAATAGCCTTCACTTTGCAATTTTCTTCGATCGAGCCAATTTTTCTGTATCGCATTTTGGGACGTTACATCGCCTTGGAAATGGTTGTTTATAACATGTATTTATTTCAGAACCATTGATAATGATAACTACAATCTATTGTAGTTTGGGAGTACTAGGTACTTGTTCAAAAATTGCGTTTTTACTACCTACGTCGTCTTAAGTGGATGGTCCATTTGTGCCCAAAGTACGGCGAAAGGGCTCACCACTTATCACGTTTGGGACATAATAATCGTTTGTGAATAGCGGGTGTACCAGGTTTGGACTGTGACTTGCAATTCACACTTAGGAACACCTCCGACACCCCCTCGGGGATTAATGTGTTGTCGTTGATGTTGGTGTTGTTGCTGACGTTGATGTTGGTGTTGTTGCTGACGTTGATGTTGGTGTTGATGTCACAACGCACTTTTGACTTGTAATTTGCCTTAGATAAATAAATTTTAGTGAATAAAGAAATAGTCAACGAGGTAAACTCCTAGTCCCTGGAAATACTACATTAAATGTAGTATAAATTTTATGCCATTCCCGAAAGGGAAGCCGATGGGAATCGTTTTAAATGGACCCTTCATCACCGATACATTGATTTGACAGACGATTTTTAATTATTCCAACATTTCCAACCAATAACTACGGATATTAGGTACTTGATAATTTTTTAGGCGCAGGCGCTGGTCTTGTAGGCTTTTGCTACGTGGTTAATCCGGTACTGATCTCGCTGTAATGCCGTTCACGCAAAACCTTGATTATTTTGACGTTATAAGCAACATTTTTGCGTAGTGCAGAAAAACTACAAATCGTATTGGAAAACTGTTTCCTTTATCATGTTTTTTGTTACTATGGTTCTGGAATAAAATATGTTTTGTCGTTGTTATGTCTCTATTTAAATCACAATACTGAGAATGCGGCAGTGATATTCAAAAGATTTTCTTTAACTTCCTGATCCTTTTCTGCAGTTACTGTAAAACTTTACAGCAATTTTTATTCAATGACCTTATACTTAATTTAAGGAAGCAACAAGTGGTATTAAATTATGTTCAGAAATTTTAATATTGACTATAACCTAAAGGAGAATAAATACCAAACCCTGTTTTTTCCCGATTTAGGGAAAGTACTTCGCGACTTACTTTTTTCAACTTCAGCATTTCCGGACGAATTTTATAAAAAGAAACCTGTGGAATCGAAACAAAAAATAAATAAAACAAGAAAATTGGTACTTTAAATTGGCGAATTTATTAAATTCAATCACTATCAACTTCGAGTAAATGAAGTACACAAAAACCTGCAATTATTAGTGTCCTCTCCATTCATATACCTCGTAAAGGGAATTGTACAAGAGATGAGTAAAAATGTCGGCACTCCTGTACACAGATATTTAAAAAGACTATCACATTATGTTTTCTTTTTACATTAAAAAAACTGACGGCGTACCGCCTATAATCTCGTATTCCATTCATCATACATAATGTTGGTGAAAAAATAAAAACGCGCTGACTCCATACACATTCATTTGCATGGAATGTAAGAAACATACAAAAATAGGACGTATACTTGAGAAACTTAGTCCTAACCAGGTCAGAATTAAATTAAGCTACTATAAAAATGCATACATGGCATCCCACCACAGTTCATACAATGTATATTCTACTTTTTTTATGTGATAAACAAATACAAAACTGGTATTATCCATCTCAAATCTTTACAAATCCAATGCCTTCGAATAAACTTTTAAGTCCTCTTATATTGGTTTTATCAACAACTGCATAGAGAATATGAACAATATTTCTAATACACTGCTATTTTAACATTTTTAGGATTATACTTAGACTTTTTCGTAAGGAATATTCGATTGTTCGTGTTGCAAGAAGGCAATCCTATTAGGAATTTAAAAATGGGTTAACGCAAAAAATTCGTAGAAAATGAATGATACGTGGTGTGTATGTAATACGCTATATTACCTGTATAAAAATTAAACCGACAATCTATCAGTGACCGGTTCACACTTAAACACTACGAATGCCATTTTTATGACTTCAATAATCGAAAACGATTTAATTTCTAAATAAATGGATCCTTCCATTTCTTACATTTCTAAGGAGACACCAAAAGGTATGATAAAAACATAATTTAAAAAGGGTATTGCGAATCGGAGATGTTTCACTACGGTTCATTTTTCCATGATTTTGTACCATCAAACTAAACTTTCCGTTTGTAGAACCAAATCAGGATCTACTACGATTATCGTAAATAAGCTGTCAATTTGTTGATTTTTATAGATTTTAATACATATCTACGTAGCCATTATCCGCAATATTCACAAGATTTTGGTAATCAATCACAATCAGTTCGAAATTATTATTTTTTTACCATTCGTTCCTTTATGTAAGAGGCTAAGGGCTTAAGCCCATACTGCCTTATTTTTTATATTTATCCATAACTAAACAAAAGAGAAAACAGTGACTTGTATTATATCCAGGCATTATTAAAAATAAAACCCAGGTACAAGAAATACCTAAATGAATCGAGATCATGGAAACCAACGTTTCTTCAATTCTAATAAAAACTGATCTACTCACCTTGCGCCATCTATCGAGTTCCCGTGGAACTTGCAAGAGCGAATTAGTTGCAATACCGACATGTGTTATTGCGGATAAAGCTCGCGACCTAACTAACGTCATCTATCGGTACGACGCGATACTAGCATCGAGGTCAGAGCGCCGCGGTGCCGTGAGGTGGTAGCGTCAGCTCCCGACGGATGTAGAACATGATGTAAGGTTTGCAGGAGGCGACGGTCTCGGCGTCAGTTGCTCGCACTGTTTGATCGTTGAAATGGAACCATTGTTCTTCGTTGATCGCGAATGCTGTGTAGTGGCCTGAGCCCGCGCTGTAACAAGCGTTTACATTTCTATATTTATGTATTCAATTATCTTCTTTATTTGATCTTCAAGTCTTCACGTGGGAGAAAGTTGCTCTTAACCACTTGTAGCACTTCGACTTATTCTACGAGTAGGACTTTGAAATTTGGCAGTGTTTATGTTTTGAAACATACCTACGTGTCATAGAAATACGGTGATTGGACCGCCGGCGATAACTGTACCATACACTTTTTGGTTAATTCATAGGAAAACGTCTACACAAATGTATGAAGCTTATTGCAACTCAAATATTTTAAAGTAAATTGAAGCGGAAAATAATTGATTTTCATACAAAATTATTTCTCGTGGGAAATATAAATAATATTGTAGATATAAGTACTAACTTATTTATCATCTTTTTTAAATAATTAAAAACAATTTTAGGATTGATATTATGAATATTTTACCCTATTCTTTTTTTTACTTACAAATCGTTATATGATTTTTTTTAAACTTTATTTTAGATAAGCTTCATAATAATTTAAAACTGTTTTTTTATTTATATTTATTTTCAGTTTTTGACCCAACTACTAACTTATTTAACATTTCTTTTAATTGATTATAAACAATTATTTTAGGATTATTGTTTTTACCCTATTATTTTTTATTACTTCCAAATCATTACATGATTTTTGAAACTTCATAATGAAAAGCTTTATTTATTTATTATTTAAATTACATTTATTTTTCATTTACATTTATTATACCGGTTGGAAATGAAACCTCTAGCTATAACAAGGGAAACTGTTCTATGTTCGAAATAAAAAATACATGTTTTGTTACTTTTGTCATGAATGAATCATTAAAAAAAAAGATATCGACCACCAAAGAAGCACATACTCCGGTAACAGAGACAAAACCTATGTGTACATAGCCTATGTGCATTATTTACCGCCGGTAATATGTACAGTCTATTGTCAGTCACATTTTTCGAAATTTGGTAAGAAAAAAACTGAAAACTTTTTTTGCGGTTTTTTGTTCTACTGGTGATTCTGAACCATAGAGTTCATCTTAATTTTCAACCTGTATACAGGGTGTAAATGCATAGTCAAGAATCCCTTTAGGGTATGAAAGTATACACGATTCTGATGCCATTACGAGAAAAAAAATATACCTTAAATTTTCACCAAAAATTCCATCGTTTTTCTAAGCTATGGCTACGCAGCTCACCGGCCTCTCCGTACACCTAATTGCACCCTTCATCCGAATAGCCAGCGACCAGTGAGAGTGTCCACGCGATTAGTGTATTTTGAGTAAAGAAAATCGTCTTATTATGAAGTACTGGTACTTTATTTAGAGATCCCGATCTTTGCCGATCATACTAACACACCCTTAAAGGATTCTTGCCTTTGCTTTTACAGCCGGTATAACATACTTGCATTTTCCCTTATTTTTCCCATTATATTCCTAGTCTTTTACTTTAAACTTAAATCGGCGTTTGATGCCGATATTATTATTTATAGGATGACTAACCCGGACCCGTGGTGTACAATGACGGCAGCCAGGTCGTAGAGATTGTTCCCGAGGCCGGAGCGACGCGTGTCCGGTAAGTTGCTCAGCACAAACTGGGACATGTCTAGCGCTTTCGTCGGAAACGATATCGACGTATCCACCTTAGTTCTGGAAAATAACAAGTATTTGTTACTGATATTCCACCTCGATAGGTGGTAGAGCTGATGCCGGGCTCGACTGTGGAGGTACCACCATCTTACTCGCAAATCCTCCCGAAGTTATTCGGGGGGGGGTAAGAGAACAGCTCTCAGGCAAAACCAGGCGGCCCACCATTGCCTGGGACCGATGGATGGCGGTATATCCATCCCCAATTGCCGGGCCTTATATAAAACAGACTGGTGACGGGCAGCGGCGTCACTGGTGCAAGGGTTTCGGCACCGCGCTCACCAACCCGCCTGCCCAGCGTGTGTGAGTATGGGCATTTCTTCCAGGAGGACCGTCAAGAGTGGCGAAATCCTGAAAAGGCCTATGTCCAGCAGTGGACGAAACAGACTGATGGATGGATGGATGGATTCCACCTCATGAAGTTCGTTTGGCGATGGTTGTGGTAGTGCGTACTGGGCTAGTTAATTAATATAAACGAACCTAAAGTAGTTATTCCAGCGGAACCGCTTGAGATGCAGACACAGCACGTTCGGCAAGCGTCGTATCCGGAACTGCTTGGTGGACTTCTGTTTGCACTTGCAACTGGCGCAGTAATACCTCTCCGAATCTGCCAGCTCCTCTACCTAAGTAGTGCATCGTCAAAGAATAATAACTTAGTAAACGGACAGAAGCGACACACAGTTCGGTTGTTTTTCAAACTTCAATATGCTAGTTTTTGTCTGCTTTTTGGAATAAATAGATCAATCTAGGAATATAGTATAGTATGTTGTTTTGCGTGGTTTTAAACCGGTTTTTTTAAGTATTTCAGTATTTACAGGAAGCGACGTCATCATATTAAATTGAATGGTCGGATCCATGTCAAACTATGAATGCGTTCAAGAAAAATAAATATGCCTATAGAAATGTGTGATGATGACGTCAGTGAAGGTCAAATGAAGGACATTGCTTTTTTGCATTTCATAAAGTATATACATACATACCTTCAAAAATGTATGAAAAAACATTTTTTTCGAAATACACACGCGATTTTTTCGCCGGTGTAGAATTGTTGGAACGTGTAGAAAGAAGTAAAACAACAAAATTATAATGCTTTTGTCGTGGTTGTTGGTTCCGACAAGTTTATATGGAGAGCGGCTTTGGACCATACCCCTTAAATCGGTGCGCTTGTACTAAGTGTCTAGTTAAAATGCGTTGTGCGGTCTAAAATCATATAGTGTCATATTCAATACCAAATGATATAGTTACCTGTACAAAACTAGATAGACAGTCGGTGAGTGAGACGGGGCCGTCGTCCCGCCGCGCCGACTCCGGCAGCTCTAGAGAAAGGTCCAAGAACGGGTCGAACTTCTTGCTCTCCGTACCACACGCGAGACAACGGACCTGTTGAGAAATTGTTTCTGTTTAGTGAATATTGTTACATCCCTAGAGTTTTTAAGTTCCGGTTACGTGCCACTCTATAAGCACAGTATAATTAAACTAAGCAGTATTTTATCTCGGCAGTCTCCTTGAAATAATTACCTACAGCCGCTCGTTATGTAAACATGCACTAGGGCTGCCCAGTGACCTTCTTTATTATTGGGTTATTTCTGGTTCCGATACAGATGAATATAAAGATTCATACCCTGACCAATATAATCGGTAACTTCGTGTTATAATTTATATAAATAAATGTGCAAGAGCGTCTCACACTGTCCGCGTCCGTACGAGGGCTCCTACTCCGCAACGAAACTTAGATCATTTAACTTTCTGTAACTTCCACATTAGAATACTCAATATACCGTTACTAAATTTGGATCAATCCGCTACAAAGTTCTATCGACCCTCGAAAATTTGAAACTTAGGTGCAAGCCACACAGAAGCGGCGCGGCGCGCATCGGACGTGCCACTGGCGCGCTACCAGCGAGTGTTTGATTTTGATCTGACAAGATGTGGGCGAGGGGATGGGGGGTGCGCGCCTTCGGTGCGTCGCAACCGTGGCATGCCGTCTCGACACCTTCCCAGTGTTCTTTAATACAAAATGTAGGAGAGGAGTGTGGTGCAAAACAGATATAAGAGGTGCGCTGAGGGCGCGCCCGCGTCGTTTCTATGTGGCTTGCGCTCTGAAATTTCAACGACATAATGTATACATTTAATATTTGTCGATACAATTTCCAACAAATTGTATCGCCTACTAACTCGGAGTTCCCGGGTTTAAATCCTGTAAAGGCCACATAATATGTGTTCGGTCTGCGAGCTGCGGAAGGCACGTTAAGCTGTTGGTTCAAATTTGTGCCCGAACTACGGCGATGGGGCTTACCACCCATCCCGCCTGGACGTAATAATCGTCGGTGAAACGTGAATGTAAGAGTGTATTTCACAGTTCATACACGGAAACAGCTCTGACACACCCTTGGATTTGTGTCATAAATCAATAATAAATGTTATCCAAGTTCTCCAACCTCGCTCTGCAGTGTTCCCCCAAAGACAGCGGTGACGATGGAGGCGGATCCCGACCGCGATGACGTCACGAATCCGCCATCTTTGTGTTCCGACGGTAGCAGCTGAAGCAGCTCTGTATGCAATCTGTAAATAATGAACAGTTTATATCTATCAGTTAACTAATTACAAGATACAAATGTATAAGGCAAAGCAGGGAAATGTTCCACTCGTTAAGAATATACAGGTTGTCTTTGTATATTTGTAATATGATTTTGTAGCAAATTTTTTTTTAAAAGGCATGTTTGCTAAGTTTCTTGTCCTTATTCTTAGCAATACTAATCGAATGGTGAGGATGGTTAGGCATTATTTTTATTTATGGTTTATTTAGTTCATTTTTCAACACATGGTTCATTGCAACATGTATATATTATATTTTTATTCCTATATTTTTCTATTTTATGCACGTGTATAACTTTATTACATTTTAGTAGCCCAACCATAATATTTTTTGTTTGTGTTTCCCGTATTTATTTATCCACTTATTTGTTAATTGCATTATGTATATACCTAGTCGGTTCTTAAATACTGTCACTGGCCATTTATTTTAAAAATAGAACACCTAGAAAAAAATATTAAATGGTGTTCGATTTTCAAATATTTTTGGATTAATAATCTGCCAAATCCCAATTACATTCATTCATTTTTTACGATGGAGTAGACTCGCAAAGAGGACCGAGTAGCAGTAATTGCATTGCATCGTTGCGGCCATCCACGGAAGACGATATTCAACTTGCTTCAAAAATTAAAAATCACGAAGAGGTTCGTGTACCGTACCATCAAGAGGTACAATGAAACCTCTAGTGTCGATGACGAGAAAAGAACTGGCAGACCTCGTTCCGTTAGGACTCCAGGGGTCATCAAAGCAATCAAGGCGCGTATTGCAAGAAATCCCGTCCGCAAGCAGAAACTGAATAAAAGTACAAGAATTTGTGTATAATTTATTCAAGAAACTGATGGCTTTGGAGATGGGATTAACCAGAAGTACCGTAAAAAAAGTACTCTATGAAGACCTGGGACTACGAGCTTACCGAAAAAAGAGTGGACATCTTCTGAACGCGCGTCTGATAGCTATGAGAGCCAAAAAATGCAAAGATTTGCTAAAACGGTACGCAAGAAACAGACACCGCGATATCCTGTTTACAGACGAGAAAATTTTTAATATCGAAGAGAAGTACAACAAACAAAATAACAGGATGTACGCTACCAGCTCTGCGGCCGCTGGAAATGCCATTCCTAGAGTGCAGCACGGCCATCATCCATCATCAGTCATGATTTGGTTGGGAGTGTCCTCCTATGGCCCTACTGAAGTGCATTTTTGTGAAAAAGGTGTCAAAACCAGTGCAAAAGTGTACCAAGACACGGTTTTAGATCGCGTAGTAAAAGATCTGCCCCAGACACTCTTTGGAGGACGGCCATTTGTGTTTCAACAGGACTCCGCACCTGCTCATATGGCAAAACAACTCAGGAGTGGTTCAAGCGCCAGAATATCGAGCTAATAAGGCATCAAGATTGGCCCTCATCTAGCCCTGACCTCAACCCACTGGATTACAAAATTTGGCAGGAATTGGAGGAGAAGGTCTGTTCTAAACCTCACAAAAATTTGAGCAGCCTAAAGTCATCATTGATTAAAGCAGTGGCCGATATCGGCATGAATATGGTCCGTGCTGCTATTGATGATTGGCCGCGAAGATTGAAGGCTTGTGTGAAAAATGGTGGCAATCATTTTGAATAAATTTTGTGTTTAATGTAAGGTAACTAAATTACCTTTTTTAAAAAAAAACTTTTTTTTAATATCGTGACTAGTTTTCATTTTATAGCCAATTTTGTTTGTGACAGAATTTAAGCACCGACTAGGTATAATACATATATTTATTCCTTGATTTCTCTATTTTATGCAGATGTATAATTACATTTTAGTAGCCCAACCTAAATATTGTTTGTATGTATTTCCCTTATTAGTATATATTTTTTTATATTCTAAAGATATATATTGTAAAGATTAACTTCGACTCGTAGAAAGTATACTTTATGTATCTATTTTACAAAATAAATATTTTGATTTTGGATTCTTTAACCTAAACCCAATCATTTTATAGGATGTACTTAGAAACCAAATCTTTTAGTGCCAATTAAGGTTCGGAGTCCCTAAATCGGGGAAAAACAAGATTCGGCTAAAGCCCAAGATCAAAGATCATAGAAAATATTAAAATTTTAAACAAAATAAATATCTCTTACTACTCCATAAAATGAAGTACAAATTTGATAAAAAAATACTGTAAGAAAAAACTTCAGAAAAAATAATGAATTTCAAGAAAAACTCTTGAAGAGCATTGTCGCATCCTCAGTTTTGTGATTTAAATAGAGACATAACAATGACAAACCATATTTCAGAACCATAGTAGTGACACATCAGAAAACACGATAAAGAAAACAGTTTTCCAATACGACTTATAGATTTTCTTCGCTACGTAAAAATGTTGCAAAAACTGTTTAAAATAACTGAGGTTTTCCGTGCACGGCAGTTGATTAGAGCGAGATGGACAATTAAAAAACAAAAGCGTAAGAGCAGGGAGCCCAGAACGAGGTACAAAAACAAAAGTTGTCAAACTTTATTTTTTACATCGACAGCTGAAGACTATTTCAAAAGACACTCTTTTTGTGCCTCGTTCTAGACTTTTTCCAAGGAGCGCCGACCCTTAAAAGCCTCATATAAAATTGACAACAGACCTGTCGAGCATATATCTGAGGAACTCGTGCGCGTCCTGCTGCTGGTAGCCCCTGAACCTCGGCACCACCTTCCATATCACCAGGAACAGGCACTCGGGGGAGATGGCGCCCTTGCCGCCGCACCCGCCCTGCAGGTTTATTAGCACCTGGAACATCCGACGATATTACCCAACTGACCCCAAAAAGGAGAGTAATAGTTTCAGGGTTCATGTGGGTATACTTCTTAATTCCACCATAACTTCTTATAGTGCCTGAACTGATTTGGAAGTGTGTGGCATCGTTAGAGCATCCTGAGTGGAATAGGCCATAATTATCGGTATATGTATCTTTTACCACTAAATGGTGCCACGTTTTACGATGTTCTAATTGGTTCATAAAATTAATAACTAGGCGCTTCTGTCACCTGTTCTTCTAAAATATTCTCAAAATATCGAGCTAATCCCTCTGACACAGCACAATGCAAACTTCCTAAATAAAACCACAGATACGTAACGTAACATGCTAAAACTGCACCAAGTACCTTCTTCTCGAGTTGAAAATGAAACAGGCAAATGTTGCATTTTATAACAATTCTTGCAAACAGAAATGTATTCTCACCTTCCTAAGCTCCTCTGCCATGACAACATCATGCATCTCCTGTCTCGTGTAACTCCTCGAGTGATACACCTTCCTCCCATTAGTCTTCATCTCCAACGACGGCAAAGAACTAAAATAACAGCTAAACTCCTGAATATTGCTCAGGCTTTGCAGCACTGCATTCATAAAGCAGGTATTCCCTAAATTTTTTAATCCTACGACTTTCTTCTCTTTCTGGATCTTTCCGTTCAGAGGGGAGAATTTCTTGTTGCTATGTTTAGAAGCTGATGTTTGGAGGTTTTCCGCTGAACTGCTGTCTTCGGAATGAGATCGTTTTCTTGAGCGTGGCCGAAGGTTTCTTACTGGCTCTTCTGCATTCTGGGAAATCAAATTGAACTTTCTTATAAATAAAACTCAAATCGCCATCGATTTTTTATTTATTTGAGATTGAAACTTTCAGATTAATTTATCGACCGCAGTAGTGACACGGAGAGATGGATAAAACAATAAACTATACCTATAACACAATTAACACACATAAATATTATTATCTATGTTATAGATAATAAAATTTATGTGTGTTAATTGTGGATTTTTGATTGAATTACCTTAGTATTTCTGTTAGTTTTACTGTCACTAGCATCAGAAAACTCATTGGCGGAAGTCGGCCCACCGTCCGCTCTGCTCTCTTCCGGGCCTAGTGGAGACCCCGACTGGTTTTGCACAGACGAAGAGTTTGATATGGAACTTCCGCTGCCATCTTTACTGTTCTCTTCGTTGCACAGTTGGTCTACGGCTCTGTTGCAGTTCTGCATGATGCTCTGCCGTATTTTGTTTATGATTTCGTCGTCTGTGTCGTTTGAAACATAGTCGTCGCACTTGTAGCTGTGAAATAAATGAACTGCTGGACTATTGTTGGGAATTGGGACTATCTTTTACTTATTCTCAGCGTTAGTCCCAGCGTAATAATTCATAAACTGCCCAAAAATATGCCAAGTTGTGCGTCACAATCGTTCAACTAGATTGATCATCTTAAGAGCCATTCCAGCAAATTACGCTTTTTGTATGGACTGCCCTTGTGAATCGTAATTTTCTTGGAATTTGGAGTAATGTTAATTATGCTTTACGATCTAATTAGATGAATGATTGTCAATATAATTCCAGAATTCGATTGGTTAAGGATCATAGGTAACTGTGACATGGAATTTTAATTGTAATATGAGGTTTTTTTATTTATAGGTATTTTTATTTATTTAGGTATATATTTTGTTTTCTTTTATATTTAAGTAGGTATTAAGATTATTTAGTTTTTTTAGTTAAACTGTATTACAGATAATTAAAATTTATTAAATAAACCATTGTAATAATAATAATGCTTTATTCAATACAAAAAAACGTGGTCAACTAGCGACATTAATCAGAAAAATTAACGGGAATATTTTTTTCTTCAACATTTATCGTTATAAATAATAAAAATTCTGCTACATTATGTTCCAACTTTATATTGTATGTTCGATGTTTTGGCAAAGTTATTGAACTTGAATGAAAGATTTAGCTCTTTGAAGTTGAAAATGTGATTATTTTTGTGTAAACAAGGTATAGGAGATTAATCACTACAAAAACTATAAAGTAGCATTTGCAAAACCGCTACATCAATTTTCAATGCGAAAGATTGGGTCTATGTTTAAAATGTATTCAACAATATTAGTCTTTCTTTGAACGGTAAATTAGGAGCTGGAAATTTTATAAATTTTCGCATGGAAATGTAAGCAACCTGTTAACATGCTGCATTTGAGCAAGAAATGTAAATTTGGCCACTGCTTTTTTCTTCGAGATGTTTTAGCCACTTAAATACTTTCAAAATAAATACTTTCCCGATACCCCTCTAAAAGTAAACGATAAGGCTCACCCCATATCACGGTTGAACTTTTTAAATGTAAAATTATAGATATAAAAAAAATAAAAAAAATTTGTGGTGCGGAAATCGTCGGTGAAAAGAGGGGAGAATTTACGAATGTTGACTGATCCTACTCGTCTATACTCTGCTTCAACAGCTTTTACTGTTGAGCCAATCCTGTAAACGCGAGAATTCAGCTGGAAAAGTACATACTTATCTACTTGACCAATGTATCAAATAGTAAACGATAAGGCTCACCCCATATCACGGTTGAACTTTTTAAATGTAAAATTATAGAAAAAAAAAAAAATGTGTGGTGCGGAAATCGTCGGTGAAAAGAGGGGAGAATTTACGAATGTTGACTAATCCTACTCGTCTATACTCTGCTTCAACAGCTTTTACTGTTGAGCCAATCCTGCAAACGCGAGAATTCAGCTGGAAAAGTACATACTTATCTACTTGACCAATGTATCAAATAGTAAACGATAAGGCTCACCCCATATCACGGTTGAACTTTTTAAATGTAAAATTATAGAAAAAAAAAACTTAAAAAAAAAAGTTGAGATGCGGAAATCGTCGGTGAAAAGAGGGGAGAATTTACGAATGTTGACTGATCCTACTCGTCTATACTCTGCTTCAACAGCTTTTACTGTTGAGCCAATCCTGTAAACGCGAGAATTCAGCTGGAAAAGTACATACTTATCTACTTGACCAATGTATCAAATAGTTGACTCTTTTTCGCGATTTGAGGATAAGGGGCCGTTCAAGTATTACGTAAGCAGATTTATTACAATTATTTACCCCCCCATCCCCCTTGTCAGCAAAAGTAAGCAAAGCTCTTACCCCCTCCCCCCATGCTTACGTAAACATTTTTCAATTATAAATATATATTTTTTTATATTATAATGTTATAATTATAATTTTAAAAATAAGAAAATAGATTTAGGATAGAGATTAGATTTTACTGATACAGTATTCTACATAGAGTAAGGGGCAAAAATATACCGATGACGTAATCATCATCTAGACTCCCCTACCCCCCATGTCATCGAAAATAAGCAAAACAAAGACCCCCCCTCCCCCCCATAGTGCTTACGTAATACTTGAACGGCCCCTAAGCGCCATAGCTAATCGTATAAACTAGATCAGATTTTTTTCTTTTCAGCGAAAAAATATGCAGCTATGTATCGATACCTTCATTTGACGTTGTTGCATCTATACAGTTGAGATAAGTAAAATGTCTAACCAGTACACAGAGTACACGTCACAGCTCATGCAGAGCTGATGGTCTGTGGCCTCGGCGTGCAGCTTCGCGTGTCCATTGACGTAGCGTCCACAGTTGACCACCCCGCATTGCAGGCACAACCAGTTGTGCTCCTTTACTGCGCATTCTGGGGACAAAGTTATACTGAAAGAACTTCAAATTGACTTCTGTAACCGATTTTGGTTTCTTCCGGTTGGTACAAGAAAATCGTTGTATTAAAAAATGGGTGTCCATCATTGACCTCTCATAAACAACAAGACACACAGTCTCCAAGAAAAGTTCGTCAGAAAGTGTTCGAACGTGTAACGTGCTTAGTAGCAAAAATCTTCAACCAAATTAAGACGTTATGTCGTTAACATAAGATGCAATGTCAGTTGTACGAAATCGTCATTCGAATTTGTCACCCCTTAAATATCTGGGGCATAAAGTAACGTCCGAATTGAAGGGCAATACAGATACTGAAAGGAAGCGTAAGGCGTTGTCTGTCAGAGCGAACGCGAAGCTCGTAGACTTGCTCGTTGTTCCACGGAAGCTAAGATCGCTCTTTGTAGAGCTTACTGTACATTATTATACACGAGCAGTCTGTGGGTGAGGTCCACGCAGAGACAGTTCAGATCTCTGCACGTTCAACAACGCGCTCAGGGTTCAGATGAGGCTGCCCCGGTTCTGCAGTGCGTCAGGAACGTTCGCAGAGGCGCATGTAGATTGCTTCTACGCGACCATGCGCAAACGGTGTGCATCCCTGTTGCCGGCCGGTCCGGGCCAGCGCCAATGGCATCCTGGGTACCTAGCATAGTAGACCATATCGAGCTTTGGTCTGTCCCTCTCTAAGTAGATCAACAGAATGAGACAGAGCACTGTATCAAGCGCTATCGAGCTCGATATGGTTTGCTATGCTAGACTAGCTGGAGGGTTATTCTCAGTCTGGTCGAATTAAAACCATTAAAACCTGTTTTATCTGTCAAACTCCATACCTTTTTAGCTAGAGTCTTAGAAATCTCGCTTCGACTATTTCTCCGAAATCGCCCCCCTGAGCTTGTTTGCAAGTAGGTTCGATTTTTAGTACATGAACCATTGTACTATGATTATTCATGTACTGAAAAATGCAAATATACTAGAAATAAGTAAACAGATTTATGTTACTAACTAATAATAGATTAAGATTTTTATTACTAACATTATTAAAGATTTTGTTTGTGTTATGTTATGACTTTCGTTCGTCGAAACAAGTATTTTATTTTTAATACACCTGCTCAAAATATGATAGATTACGTGCCTGTTTAGCGTGTGTTAAATGACATATTTCGCACTCGTGCTTTTTGTTTTTACTACTGACGCCATCTAGGGGAAATGTACTTATTGGAGGATTTATATTATTAATAAATTATGTTGTATCTGGTTGACACTGTAGTAGGTAATTATATTTAAATAAATGGTTCCATATTTAAATCAAAAAGTACATCTCTTGTCTACATCTAACACACGTATAGTTATGTGGCGATCGTGCCGCCACAGTACTATTTAATTTATTTATTATTAATTTTATTATCATACAAACACAGATTTTCTAATTTTAATAGTAGCTTCAAAATACTTGGACTTTCCATAGTTTATCTATGTATAGCAACGAATAGGGAAGGGTCGTCGTCCTTGATGTACAGATTTGGTTTTCAATTGGGCATAGATGGCCAACTCCGAAACTACAATAGGGAATAGTGTAAAATACTCGAGAGTCTCAGGGCCGCGTTTGATAACCCAAAACTGCATCATTAGATTTACGAAAATATTATTTCCCTAGCTGGGTTGAACCTGCCCCTGATTCTGTATTATAAACTCAGTTGCCAAACCAAGTGCCTGTCGTCTAAAACATACATATCCGCTTATCTAAGGATAAGTTCGCACTTGAAATGACTTTACAATTCGTGAATAGTTCAATACCCATTAAAAGTTTTTTTTGGAAGTTTACTTTTTATCTGTTTTTGGTGAATAGCAACTATAGCTAGCAACCGACACTGCGTTACTTAATAGCACCCTGGTCATTTAAAAAAAAATCATACTGTATATAATTGCACTATCCGCTAGTGGTGCTTATAAGGATCAAATTTTAGCAAGTAATGATGTATGGCAAACTAAAGAAAAGTGTTAATTTTTAATAAATTGATGACTATTTTTAAGTTTTCATACATTACCACTTCCTTAACTATTCTTGGTGCTTACTTTTCAACCCATCTGGACTCAACGATTGTACTAATTATGTATTGGAATTCTAATCAATGATCATGTGATGTGATAAATAAACTTGTAACAAAAAAATAACAACCGACTTCAATTATTATAGCAGCCGTTCACTAATAGTACATTACGATACGAAAGCGATGAAACGTTTTCTGACGAGTGTGAGTTTGCGGCACGAGCCGAAGGTGAGTGCTGCAATTATACGAGTCGAGAAAAAGTTTCTCGCACGAGTTTCGTATAATATTTTATAGCAAAAGTGCGGAAAATGCCGACTTTACACAAGCGCAGCGTGCGTAAAGTGGTCATTTTACGCACGGTGTGCTATAAAAAGTTTAAAATAATTATTTACGGACCGATGGTACCAAAATAACACCTGCCGACTTCTTTCTTCCTACACATGTTCTCTAGAAGTCGGCGCTCTACTATTGGTTTTTCTGTTGTTTACTATGGGGAATGCGCCGACTTCTAGGTAACATATGTTTCAGGAAGAAAGAAGTCGGTAGGTGTTATTTTGGTACCATCGGTCCCGTAAATAATTATTTTAAACCTTTTAGTGAATGGCTGCTATAATAATTGAAGTCTGTTGTTATTTTTTTGTTAAAAGTTTATTTATTTCACGCATTTTAGTGTTTACTGGTTAATTAGTGAAAAATGGGTAGACTACAGTGAGCCTTATGATTGCTTCATTTGAGGAGTGTCAAATTCAAAGATCACGTGTCATAATGACAATTTTCAAGTAATATCCTGCAATGAGCAAACTAACACAAAGCGATTGCCACCATTTGGAGTTATGTGCTGTCATTCGTTCAGGAGTTCTATGGTGAAGTGGCCAGGATCGAAGGTCAGTGGGCATATTGTCAATTTTCAAGTAATACCCTGGAATCAGCACACTCACACAAAATAATTGCCGAAATATCGTGTTATGTGCTGTCATCCTTTCAGGAGTTCCATGGTGATGAGGCCAAGATCGAAGGCCAGGTGGATTATGTAAATTTTCAAGTAACATCCTGCAATCTGCATCCTGGTACAAAGTGTTTGCCTCAATATCAACTGAATGCCGTCATCCTTTGAGGAGTTCTGCCACCTAACTCTGAAGTCCATGATCAGATCACGAACAAACTAAAATGGGACCTACTCGGAAGCAACATGTACCAAACAAAAAAAAATTTTAAAATTGGTTAAATTTTGCCAGAGTTAAGGAGTAACATAACCAAAAAATAAAATTAAAAAATACAGTCAAATTGAGAACCTCCTCCTTTTTTTAAGGTTGGTTAAAAATACAGTACAATTCTGGAGATGCCGAATCTGGGTATGTATTGGAATCTATCCATCCATTCATCAGCCCGTGTTCATCCACTGCTGGACATAGGCCTTTCCCAAATTTCACTCATGGCGATCCTCCGTCCTCCAGCCACCAGCCACAATGTCCTGCAGGTCGTCAGTCCAGCGGGCACGAGGTCGGCCTACACTACGCTTTGCTATACGTGGTCTCCATTCTAATTAAAGCCTTTCGGCCCCAACGGCCATCATGTCGGCGACAAATATGGCCTGCCCACTGCCACTTCAACTTACTGATTCTGCAGGCTATGTCGGTTACTTTCGATCTCCGATGTATATATCTCTGATTCGATGTAATAGAATAATAGGCATAATTTAATTAAATTGATTATTAAAGGTGTCATTAATGTAAGAAAAATTAAATAGTATTTTCTTAAAAATAAACCCTTTCCTTTAGTTGGCTATTTGATATTACTTCTCAGAATTGAATCCTTACAAGAGATACTAACAGATGCTGCAATTTTTAGATAACCCTGTCTGTATACAACCCTGAATTCAAGTGAGAGTGGACTGCCAAATCCAAAACTATAGTAAAAAATTCTCAGTGTCCCAGGACCGATTTTGATAAAAACCAAAACTGCAAGATTTGATTTCTGGAAAAATATTTTACCCTGCAGAGAAGGATCCCTTCAGGTTTAAAAAACGCATGCAAAGGAAAGGACATATTTATAGGACTACATATATTACTCAATTTTTTTTTAAATTAAAATGCCCATTGTTGGCTGGCATCTTAAGGATTGTACTCATTCAACATGACAAGATTATTCAGTCCAAACATATTGGTATAATCATCAAGTCTAGAATGGTGAAAAAATATGCGTTTTTCTAAATTCCGTACATCAAAATGAAAAAATTGTACCCTTATACAATCCCTTTGTTGACCGCCTGTCAACACTTATGTGAACATGGTGGCCAGGACCTGACAGCAGAACTAGAAGGTGGATACTGGAACTCCTCTACAGACACCATCCCATTGAGTTTGGGGTTAGTTGATCAGTCTTGGTGAGTACTTTTGCAAACATTGTGTCAACCAGGGTCTGATAATGGGACTGGAAAGTGAATACGGGATCTCCTAATGGACAAAAATAAACTTCTCTACTTTAGGATTATTTGAGCAGCTTTGATAATTACTTTTGTAAACATGTTGATGACGGTCTAACATTACATTGGTCTGATAATGGGACTGGAAGACATTACAAACACAAAGGACAACAGACCACTCTAACTTGACCTTATTTGATTGGTCTTTATGAGTACTTTTGTAAGACATAGAGATCAGGGTCTCATGATGAGACTAGAAGGTGAATAGGGATCTCTCAATAAACAACAATTAGAGTTTGGGCTTATTCCATCGGTTGTGATGAATATCTTTGTAAAACATGGTGATCGGGGTCTGTATCGATAATAACCATAAAGAAAAGAGCCCAAACAATCAAAGTTAAAGAAAAGTATATAATTGGCATAACAATCTACAGCTTAACATAAATGGTTTGTGTTAGAGAACAGAATTTTACCATGACTGTTCCTGGTAGTCTAACTTTAATTCATAAGCTTGAATAAATAAATTTACAATTTAGATAGATGATCTCATCTCAGACAGTTTTTAGGATAGGTAGTAAATTATATTAGAACAGCCTATTAAAAAAGAATAATTATTGGTCCCCAAACCTTCAAGCTATTTTATAGAAGAATAGTCATCTACCATAGGAGTAGCATGGCAAAGGAAGTAGTTCTTAGAAAAACATTGATGTAACATGGAGCCCACCCCTTTTGCAAAACAATTCCCTAAGCCAAGTCTGGCAGGAAACAGCTGTACTGTGGTGTGGTTTAGGCATATTAATAACGCGTCAGAAATTACAGAAGAGATTCTTTCGTCAGTCACGGTCATTCGCGCCGCGGATCCCCCCCTTCCCCTCAATAACAGCTGATTATTAAAGTTCCCCGTATTGATTTTTTTTAATCTAACCTCACGCCATTGATACGGCGTGGCCCAGTGGTGTATCTACCCATCCCAGCAAGCTGTTTTAAGCATAATTTAGTGTAGAAATAGATTTACTACCTGAACAATCGAAGTTCTTTGTGGTCCTGTCTTGGGCGATGTGGTCGCTCACAACCTTTACGTTGTCAACCAAATGCGCACAATCCATCTTTCATAATACTTTTAAAGTAATAGAATATAGGGTAGAAGTCCAATCTTATGCTCATGGAATTGATTAAGAATAAACTAAGGATTTCTAGTCCCAAAAATGAGCCAGCAGCGAACAAGCAAAACAATTACTTAATGTTGCTATTTGCAAAAACTCAGTGGCGTCACATAAAAAATTTGTTTTTCTTTTTTCATAGATTTCTGATAAAAATTTCAAAACATTTTTTGTTTCGGTTGTTTTTTCGTTTGTTAATATTATCAACGTTCACAGAGATCCAATATTTAAAGGAGATATATAGTCAACGTTATTGTTTTGAGGAGGTAACAAATTTAATGTGGCCATCATTTATTTGTCCATAATGTCAGAGAATTCGCTGTGTAAAGTACACTGTTTTATATCTTTTTAATGAATATCTGTCTAAAATAAGCAAAATATGTCTACCTACATGTATCTTTATTTCAAGCAGTAGTTCCATCCATCCATCAACCTGTTTCGTCCACTGCTGGACAAGGCCTTTCAAGGATTTCGCCACTCTTGGTGGTCCTCCTGGAAGAAATGCCCATACTCACACACGCTGGGCAGGTGGGTTGGTAAGCGCGGTGCTGAACCCCTGGCACCAGTAACGCCGCTGCCCGTCACTAGTCTGTTTTAAATAAGGGGATTGTTACGGACTCCTTCGCGGCTGGCCACAAAACGACCATAACTTTAGATTTGACACTGACTTGGACTTGAGACTGGAAAAGGAGCAAATGGACAGGCTTCTTTTCTAAATAAAATAATTATCTTTTATTGATTCAGACTTTCAATAAAGTGGTCCTTCGAGACTAAAAACAACTAAAATATGGAGATACAGAGGAAGTTCAATAATGACGATGACCAACCACTCGCCGACCCTTCGAGGGAGAATCCCGACACGACCCTCGAACCTGAGCGCGTCTCCGACAGAGACCGAGACCTATCACCGTCACCATCCGACCTGATAACATTATCTGCAGCTTCAACTGCATCAACAATACGACGTCGACGACTAGTTGACCTGCAGATAGAAGCTGCCGAACAAATGGCACAAATTAAACAAGACCTGATAAATAAAAAGCTTGAGATGCAGACAGCCGCCATCAAAGCTGACGAGCGGCGCAGCCGAGCCTCATCTCGTGTCTCATCTCGAACCTCATCAACATCACTCGCGAGCCGTAACAGACATGACAGATATGAAAACCAGAATCAGAATAAGATCACCCCTGCCGCTAATGCCGCGGAGACTACGACAGCTGCTACAGCTCGACCGTGCTGCGGCACCTCGGCCGCGCCGATTAACAATACGAGTTCATCTATTCGACAGCCAGGACAAGACGATATCAGCAAGTTTCTGGCAAGACAACAATCAGTCAAAGACCTTCCACCTTTTTCTGGGGACCCGGAGGAGTGGCCCATGTTTTACAGCCAATTCGTATCTACGACTAGATTATGCCAGTACAGTGACGACGAGAACATCGCTAGATTATCGAAGTGCCTCAAAGGACGTGCTCGAGACTCCGTATTCGCTCTTTTGGTGAGTGCGACAAACCTAAACAAAATCATAGAAACATTAAAATTGAGGTTCGGTCGACCTGATTACTTGATCGAGGTTATGTTGACTAAAATCCGTGACACTCGTAACATACGTCACGATGACATCAACCACTTAATAGACTTCGCAACTATAGTGCAAAACGTTGTAGTGACTATGACAATGACAAATGAGGTTGGACATCTTACAAATCCAACCTTAATTCGAGAGATAATCAGTAAACTACCATCAAATTTAAAATATCAATGGAGTTTTCACCTTGAAAATAGAGGGATCAAAATCGTTGCACTAGACAGTTTATCTGATTAGTTGATGATGGTCGCACGAGCCGCCACACATGTCGCACCATCACCATCTACAGACAATGAACGAAAACATCATTCCAAGTTCGAACGGAAGCCGATACTAGCCATGACCACGACTGTAGCTACGAAGAAAAGAGCATGCATCATATGTAATAGTCATCATGACTTGAAGGACTGCGCTGACTTCAAACGGCTTTCTATTGACGATCGTTGGAAGCTTATAACGACGAACAAGCTATGCTTCTCATGCCTTTCCTCGAAACATCAACTAAAAGGATGTAGAAGAAAGCAAAAATGTACAGAGCCACAATGTGATAGAATCCATCATCCCCTGCTACACGCCGCTCCGCTCCACGGTTCTGACCAGACAACGGGAGATCAGACATCGAGTGGCGTATGCATACCAGCTCCAGTTCATCACTGCGAAAATTCGACCGCGACGATACTTCTTAAAGTTGCTCCCGTCGTGATTTCTGGACCTCAAGGAGACGTCGAAACACTAGCCCTGCTTGATGAAGGCGCTGCCTTATCTCTCGTTGATGAGTCTCTCCTGCAGCGCGCCGGTATCACCGGCCCGAGCACCACTCTGCAACTACGTGGCGCCACCGGCATGACAACAAACGAAACGAACTCGAAGATCGTATCATTCTCCATTCGAGGACAAAATAACAATGAGGGTTTTAATTTAAAAAATGTTAGGTCTGTAAATAATTTATCTCTTCCTATGCATACTGTAAATATTTCTAAACTTGTAAATAATTTTCCTTATCTATCGGACTTTGTAAAATGCAATGACATGACGAGCTACAATCAACGACCATTGTTACTCATTGGGTCTGACAACATTGAGCTTATAGTGACCAGACGGGCTTTAATAGGACCTAGAGACGGACCTATAGTATCTGAAACTCAACTAGGTATCATTATTCATGGTAAACTTTCACCAATGACACCAAATGACGCTGATATCTTTCACATAAAATCTGTATGTGACGAGCTTAATGACATGGTAAAACAATCATTTTCTACTGACGGTTTCGGTACTAAACCCTGTACCGACACTTCTCGTTCTCGTGAGGATATGAGAGCCTTAGCTATTAAGGAGAAGCACTCTTCTGACCACACATTAGCCACCTTGCTTGCAGAGACCGAATATTTCATAAACAATAGACCCCTGACCTATGTTCCCCTAGATTACAAAGATGATTTGCCCCTGACACCTAACAACTTTCTACTGGCATCTAAATCACTGACGAACATAAATCCTATTGGGTCATTTAGCGACGGAGATATGCTCCGACGAAACTGGAGAGAATCACAACGTTTAGCTGACCTTACGTGGAAGCGATGGCTAAAAGAATATTTACCAACGCTCACTAAACGAACTAAGTGGTTCGGCGCTGTCCAGCCCTTAAAAGTTGACGACATTGTCATAATCGTCGATGACCAGGCACCTCGTGGCCTTTGGCTTCGGGGCATAGTGATCAAAGTATATGAGGACCTGACGGTGGAGTGCGCGTAGCTGACGTTAAGACAAGACTGGGACAATACCGACGGTCAGTGGCGAAGCTCTGTAAACTGGACGTCCGCTCTGAACCAGAGTATTGACTTGCAATACTGGGGGCCGGGATGTTACGGACTCCTTCGCGGCTGGCCACAAAACGACCATAACTTTAGATTTGACACTGACTTGGACTTGAGACTGGAAAAGGAGCAAATGGACAGGCTTCTTTTCTAAATAAAATAATTATCTTTTATTGATTCAGACTTTCAATAGGGATGGATAAACCGCCATCCATCGATCCCATCCAGGCAATGGTAGGCCGCCTGGTTTTGCCTGAGAGCTGTTCTCTTACTCTCCCTCGAATAACTTTGGGAGGATTTGCGAGTAAGATGGTGGTACCTCCACAGTCGAGCCTGGCATCAGCTCTACCACCTAAAGCAGTAGTTAATTTTTAATAATTTTTCAAAGTTTTGTTGTGATGACGTCATGAAGTAAGCTAAATCAACCTTTTTAGGGTTCCGTAGTCCGACAAGGAACTCTTATAGTTTCGCCATATCCGCCTGTCCGCAGCTTAGCTCAGAGACTATTAATAATAGAAAGCTGTAATTTGGCATGGGTATAAATATTAATCACGCCGACAAAATGGTAAAACAAAATCTTGAAAAAACAATTGTTTTAAGTACCTCTCATACACCTAAACCGGGGATGAATTTTTTTCTCGTCTATCCCGTAGTGTGGGGTATCGTTGGATAGGTCGTTTAAAAACATTGTGGGTCTGTAAAAAAATTTGTTGATTTAGGGATCCGTTGGCGAAATATTAAGCTTTAAAGTGAAAATTTTAGTTAGAGTGGAACGTCCCCCCCCCCCCCCCCTGCTGGCTAAATGGTTGTTTATGAATATGTGAAATAATTCACAGAAGTAATATAATCAATAATTAATTTAAAAGGAAAACTATCACAGCTAAAGAGGCTTTACAGGTTTACGAGTACAGGTCGCTGGACCGACGACCTGAAGGACGTTGCGGGGGGCGTCTGGATGAGGAGGAAGGAGGACCGACATGGGTGGCGAAATTTGGGAAAGGCCTATATCCAGCAGTGGACGAACACGGGCTGATGGATGGATGGATGGATTGTAAAGAAAAAGATGACCAGAATCTGATGATAGGAATGGAAGATGGGTACGGGATCTCCTCAACGGACAACAGCAGATCCTTCGAGTTTGGGCTTATTTGATTGGTCTTTATTAGCACTTTGGTAAAACATGGTGACCAGGGTCTGATTATGAGACTAGAACGTGGGTAAGGGATTATTGCAACCGCAAGAGTTACAGATTGTAGGGCAGAGATGAGGTGAAAGGAATGGTTGGGAAACTGGATGGAGAGGAAGATGGAGGTAGGAGAAAAACAATGTGGAATGTGGGCACACTGACCTTGAAGTTCCTTTCTGCGCTGGCAGCTTAACGTTCCTGCTGGAGCTGATGTGGCATGTGGCAGAGACACCTTCACTACACGGTAAAGTGCAAATGACGACGAAGTAGTCATCTCACAAACCCCTTTCTGGGGCGTGGGGAGTCAGTATCGGGGCTGAGCCCCCTGACTGAGGTAGCTACCGCTGCCCATGACTATGGGCAGGTCTGTGGTGGTGACGCCCGAGGGCGTCCGGTGGAGTGTCCGGTAGCCTGTTGCTCGACTCACAAGTGAGGAGCTACGAGGTGCCCGGCTGCTCTTCTCTCTTCCAGTTGGCGTAGAAAGGTGGGGTTGGTCAGGATGAAGTCAAGAAGCCTCGTCATCTCATCCCGTTCCTCCTCCTCCTCCTGGTACGTCTGTGGGGACTCTATATATAATATATAGAGTCTATATCTACTTACTCCGCCGGTGCTGCGGTGTCCATGGTCGTCATGGGGGCGGGTTGATCTGCCGCCGTAGCCTTCTTTGGTTTTCTCCTGGTCCTCTTCCTTCGAGACTTCAGCGCATTGTTCCTGGCCGTAGGCGGGTTCGCCTCGACCACGAGCGAAGACGGCGCCGTCGTCTCTCGGGGTTTCGGTTGGGAGGTGGGCAGCTCCTTGGGTTTGGAGTCGGTCGCCGTTAGAGCGACGGTTCCCCCCTTTTTGTTCCGGGCCTCCCTCCGTAACACGGGGCAGGAGGTATTGTTCGCTGCGTGTGGACCCGCGCAATTTGCGCAGGTCGCAGGCTCTTCCCTCGGACGTAGGCATTCTCGGGCCAGGTGCTCTTCACCGCAGCGCACGCAGGCCCTGGTGCGATGGCAGTTGTGGGAGGAGTGGCGGAACTGCTGGCACCTGTGGCACTGCGCAGGCCCCCGCTTCCCCCTCCAGGCTTCAACTTTGATGCCTGGCATGTGCATGAGTTCGGTGATCTCATACACAGCCGGCGTCAAGTTGGGCGTCTTCCTGAACTGGACGAAGAATATGCAGCCGGGGCGCCCCGCTCTCGCCCTGATCGGCTTGCAATATTCGGCCTCGAGTCCTAGTTCAGACAGGGCCTCCATCAGCTCTTCCGGCTCGGTGTTCGCCGGGAGACCTCGGATGGCCGTCTTGAGGGTCCTCTCCGCTGGTGGCGAGTAGGAGAACCACTTGACTCCTTCCTATGTTGTGAGTCGTGTTAGATACGACTGCACAATTCGGAATTCGTCGGCATCCGATGGGGTGAAACGCACGCCCCTTTGAAAGGCTCGCGCGTTCGTGGCTCGTCCTATCTGCTGCGTCATCTCCCTGATGTGCAGCCGCCAGTTGGGCAGCGTGTCCACGACCATGGGAGGGTATCGCAGCTTCTTGGGAGCAGTCGCGACGGAGGGCGTCGCGATGGCGGGCGTCGCGGCGGAGGGCGTCGCGGCGGAAGGCGTCGCGGCCGTGGGCGTCGCGAAGGAGGGCGTCGCGGCGGAGGGCGTCGCGGCGGAGAGCTCGCGGCGGAGGGCGTCGCGGCGGAGGGCTTCGCGGCGGAAGGCCCCGCGACGGAGGGCGGCGCAGAAATGGGCTGTGCGGCCGTCCGTTTCGCGGGTGGATGCGCTCGGACGGTGCGCGACGTCTGGGTGGGCGGGTTGGCGCGGTGTTGTGGTGCAGGCGGCTGGCGTGCGGCTGCTTGGGCGTACGACGCTACTGGGCGTGGCAGTCTTGACGTCGGGTTTGAGAAGGCAGGAGAAGGTGCGCCGCAGGCGCGCTTCCCCTCGGTCTCCTCACTGCTCTCGGTCCTGGCGTGCTTGTGTTCCCTCTGAGGAAGGGGCGGCAGGTTGAGCAGCATTGAGGCAGCGAGCTGGCGAGTCTCAGCAACTAGCTACGAGGTCTCTAGCGCAGCTGGGTCCTCTTCGGCGGTAACATTAGGACGGTGGTCACGGAGGTACGCTTCCATTGTCTGTAGCAATCCCTCCGAGAGGTATTTGCTACGACGGAGGCGAGATGTAATCATCTCGTCCCATTCGAGCCCACTTCTCGGAGAGACGGGATGCTCGAAGACAAATGGGTAGGCGTACTCCGTGCTGGTGGACATGACGAACACGTCGGCTTCAGATCCAGCGTTCAGGTCGTGGGATGAGTGCGCACGGCTTGAGCTGGGGGCTTCGCTGGGGGTGGATTGTCGGCTTGAGGCATCCGAGCCCTGAGAAGGGCTGTTGTTGCCGCTCATTATGAGTGAGCGGCGGCTGCGGGGGGGTGAAACGCGTGTGACCTATGAGTCGTGGCTAATGCCAGTCCCCATGCCCCTTTCCTCGGTGATTTCCGCTGGTGGAAGGCCGAGGCAGGAAGCGCAGAGAGCGGCACCACAACTCAGGCGCTCTAGAGGTGTATGATGATCCCCTCCGTGCAGCTGAGGCGCGGGCACGATTGGCGGAAAATATTAAAAAATAATATTTCGCGAATGCGCAACGAGAAATAGGTCCGTACACGGCGAGCGTTCAGGCAAATGAGTGCACAAAGAAATGTTTTCTACGTTGCGGCACAAGAGCGGCGCGGCACTGCGCGAGTTGAGAAGCGTGTTGCGCGAGCGACGGTTACCGGAGCAGAGAGCGAGCGGGGCAACGCGTCTCGGTTTTATGAGTGGCGCACGCACGGAGCGGTGGCACGATATACGTCATAATACGTCGCGTTGTAAGCGCTTACAGGGATCTCTTCAACTGACAACAGCAGACCCTTCGAGTTTGAGCTTATTTCATTGGTATTTACATAGGTAACACTAAAAGTTTCCGGAACTGGCCACTTACATAAATAATATTTAAAAATTTATTGCAACATTTGAAAATAGAACTCTTTGGCTGTAGAATGCAGTTTGTTTCATCTGACTGTCTTTTGTTTTTACCTTGTGGCGCCATTTAAAAAATTGTGTGTCTGCATCAACATGGATTTAACTCGGGAAAATTTTCGTAGTATGATTTTCTACGATTTTAAGTGTAATTTGACAGCTCAACAGAGCATCGCTCGGCTTGAAACAGCTTTTGGCAATGAAGCACCATGCAAGACGACTGTTTATAGCTGGTTTGCAGAATTCAAGCGTGGTCGTATCAATCTCAGTGACGAATCTCGCGATGGTCGGCCGTCCACCGCTGTGACCAACAAAAACATCGATGCTGTGCGGCGTATGATTGAAACAGACAGGCATGTGACCTACCATGATTCGCGCATCCTTAGAAATAGGCATGAGTCAAATACAATCAATCCTACACAAACATTTGGGTGTGAGAAAGCTGTGCTCGCGGTGGATCCCACACAACTTGACCGAGGCTCAAAAAACGGACCGCGTCACTTGGTGCAGTGCCATGCTTACCAGATTCAACGAAGGTGCGTCAAATTTGGTGTGGGACATACTAACAGGTGACGAAACATGGATTTATTGCTACGATCCCAAAACAAAGCAGCAATCGAGCGTATGGGTCTTTCAAGATGAGCCGAAACCAACCAAAGTGGCGCGCGTGAAAAGTGCATCTAAGCGGATGATTGCTTCTTTTTTTAATAAAACTGGACACGTGGCTACTGTTGCTTTAGAGAATCGTCGTACCGTGAATAGTGACTGGTACACGACCATTTGTTTGCCGGAAGTTACTGACGAACTCCGTAAAAATAACCGTAAACGCCGTATCATCCTGCACCACGACAATGCTAGTTCTCACACGGCCAGACAGACAAACGACTTTTTGAAGACGAAAAATGTAGAACTCATGAGTCATCCTGCATACAGTCCCGACCTGGCACCTTGTGACTTTTTTCTGTTCCCAAAAATTAAGAACCAATTACGCGGTCAACGATTTTCATCACCAGAAGAGGCTGTCGAGGAGTATGAAAAACACGTTTCAGAGGTCACCACAGGGGAGTGGCACAAAAGTTTTCAAAACTGGTTTGATCGAATGAAAAAGTGCATAGACGCCAAGGGAGATTATTTTGAAACACAATAAATTAATTTTGTACCTTTAATAGTATTTTTTCATATTCATTCCGGAAACTTATAGTGCGTTCCACGTATTAGCACTTTGCTAAAACATGGTGACCGTTGCATATTGTCGTTCAAACAATCATATTCTTTTGTTCTCCTTATTTCCACGAAAATATCTCCGACGCGGGCAAAAGCTAGTCTATATAAATTTACTAACGGGAACTCTTAATTCGTAAGTTTATAACGACTTTTTCAACATACAATAAGGTACTCGATCACTAATCCAGAGGGCGCGGGTTCAGATTCCGTATAAGAATGTTGTATCTGGTCTGCGTCTTTGTGATTAGTGATTGATTAGTGATTACCCATAATGCAGGTAGAGATACTCGTCGTCGAAACGTGGGTGAACGAGTTTAGACTGTGAATAGACCATTTCAGTAACTAAAGTAAACTACTTTTATCAAAAGAGCTGCCTTTTACGTAAATTCTGATATACTTTTTATTGTTTTATGATAACAATTGATCAAATGAGAGCACTTTAATGTTAACTCGAATCACGCGCGGTACAAAACGGCAGGTTCAACGCGGAGCGAGGTCGACATCCCGCAGTGACGTCACAAACAGCGAATCGAATTTGACTATAGGCAAATTACTTGAGCGCGCGAAGTAAACGGTTATTAAAAATGTCTACAACTAAGCAACAACCGTATAAATACTGTATCGTGCCAAAATGTAAATCCACCACCATTTCTACACCGGATAAAACTTTTAGAATTGTTCCCAAGGAAAAAAAACTCCGAAATAAATGGCTGAAAGTGATAAGAAGGGAAGAGTTATCTCCGAAAATATCAGCTTACTGTTGTTTGTGAGGATAATTTTGACGTACCTAAGTGTTTATTTAATTCAAATCTATACTTACTACTCATGTCATCTAATTTTCTCGTAAAATACGTAAAACACATCCATGCCAACTAGGTATTTGACTTCGTGCGATGCATGCTCTTAAGGATTTAAGGTAGTCATTTTGCTCAAAAAAAATTGAATTTCTATGTAGGTTTAGATACTCTGTTTAGGCAACAAACAACGCAGCGTATTGCTCCCGCGCCCGGGCCCCTGGCTCGGCACTTGGCCGTGTGAAACACACAAGGACAGACGCCGTTGTAATTATCATACTTATAATCATTTTGAAGGAGTAAACTATAAATTAACTACATGTTGGTATTATTTAAAAAGAAGATCCTAAGCATAAACATTTTGGCGACCGTGACAGAAGAACACGAATTTGCACACATCTACGGGCATTTCGTTTGGAAAAATTTGGGACGACCTTTAGACCGATAACGGCGAATATTGGAGTTGAAACAAAGAAAAACGGAATTACAGGATTTGCAGTGTGTGATAGTGAAGTTGGCTTCTTATATGGAGGTTTGCTCGTTCCTTAGCTGATTCCTATATATATTTTAATCCTATTTATTCGTCTAGCTTGCTCGAGTTCAAAAATTATTCTTGTTTTTCATCACAAAGGCATCCATTGAAACCGTGCTTGTGTGAGTTTTCTCGGCTAAGTCAAGCTATAAATATTGTTTATTAACACGTAAATATTAGCAAAACATAATTTCATATTTACTGTGTCATTTATTACATAAACAAGGCATCATCGAAAGCTTGTTACACATTTCAATGCGAAAACATCTTTTCGGTTTATAAAATAGCTAGGTACCTACCTACAAATTTCTATTTCACTACGCGTTATTATACGCTTGTTTATCTATCGGCTTGCTACCATTTATTGCAGCCTTGTTACAGATATACATAGTAACAGATATTGTTGTTATTGATATTGCAAAATTTTAGATATGGATTAAAATAAAAAAGGTATATACGCACGTACCTACTTATAATAATAACTTCCCAATTCTAACAGTGAAATAGTTTTTACAAGTGAAATTAATTGCAACTTGTATCAATTCCAGGTTGCTCAGACGAGTGCAAGCGCAGTCACTACATAATATAGTGACCTAGACCTTATAACTGCGCTCTTATCTGCGATCGCTCGGTGTCGATGACCTATCTTCTATTGTTATCGCTCGACATCACAGCTGAATTGAAGGTTTGCTTTAAGTAAAGGTATTTATACACTTGAATTTTTGTCTTCATAACAATGACTGGCACAGATGAGATAAAAGATTTAAAAGCTAAAAGGTCTTCTATAAAAGGAAGGCTTACTACTTTTGAGAAATATGTAGAGGATTTAAAGTTATTTACAACTATTAGTAAGCTTAAATGTTTTGAAACAAAAACACGACTAAAAAAGTTTGAAAATCTATTTGAAGAGTATGATTTAATTCAAACCAGCATAGAAATCAAGCAGGAAAATTCGGAAAATCAGATCGAGAGGGAAGCTAGCGAAAATAGGTTTTATAAATCTATTGCCGAGGCGCAAGAGATTTTAGAAATGTACAATAGTAGTGTTGAGACTGACGCACAAAGCTCATGTTCAAATGCCACCGTACGAAATACGAATATTAAGTTACCACAAATTAAAATTCCTAATTTTTCTGGTGACGGATCGAATTGGTTGGAATTTCACGATACGTTTTCTTCGTTGATTCATAATAATGATTCTATTGCAAGCATAAACAAGTATCAATATTTGAAAGGTGCAATTACCGGTTCCGCTGCCTCTGTGATCGCGAGTTTAGAAATATCGAGCCGTAACTATGAAGTCGCCTGGAAACTCCTGTGTGACCGTTTTAATGATAATCGTAAGCTAGTGTTTACTCACCTTAAGGCTTTGTTCGACGCGCCGAGTACCAGTGGAGAAGTTTCTCTGCGTATTTTTGCTGACCATATTGCGAAACATTTAAGAGCGTTAAATACTCTAGGTGAAAAAACGGAGAATTGGGACACTCTGATTATATTTTTATTTTCAGCGAAGTTAGACAGTGTTACAAGCACAAAGTGGGAGGAATATAAAGGGTCTTTAACTGACGTACCTAATTTAGAAAATTTTTATACATTTTTGCGTCTAAGAGCGGATGTTCTCGAGGCAACAGTAGCAAGTAGCAGCAAGCAAAGTTTTGACCCGCAGCAATCGCAGCCGCAGCCGCAACTTATGCAATATAAGCGGATGAATAAACAACAAAGGTCATTTGTTGCTACTACTTGTGAGAATGACAAAAACAATACAAAGTGTTTTGTATGTAATGGTGAGCATTTAATTTACTATTGCGAAAAATTTTTAGCGATGTCACCGGCAGACAGATTCAAGTTGATCGTGAAAAATAGGCATTGTATCAACTGTCTCCGTAGCGGACATTTAGCACCTCAATGTAAGTCTACATCTTGCAAATTATGTAAACATAAACACAATTCACTTTTGCATTTTGACAAATCGACTGGCGAGAACAAGCAGTTGGTTTCTATTCCAATTTCATTATCAACTTGCATTTCTAATCAAGTTTTATTATCGACAGCTATTGTCAAGGTATCGTGCACCAATTCAAATGAGTTTGTTGAAGCGCGCTGCTTGCTTGACTGCGGGTCGCAGTCTTCTTTTTGCAGTCAGGATCTAAAAAACAAACTGAGCGTCCAAACTGAAAATGTTAACTCAGTTTGTGTTACAGGAATTAACAGTATCTCGTTTGAAGCATTACAGCGCTGTAATATCCAAGTACAGTCGCGTACAAATGCATTTAGCACGTCCGTCAATGCGTTTGTTATCAATGATATAACCAGTACACTTCCAAGTCATGAAGTGGATGTATCGAAAATAAAGTTGCCAAAAAATTTAACTCTTGCTGACTATACCTATCACAAACCATCACAAATTGATTTGTTATTAGGAGCAGATGTTTTTTGGGATATATTATGTTCTGAACAAATAAAGTTAGGTTGTGACTTGCCTATTTTACAAAATTCAATGTTCGGCTGGTTAATATCCGGACCAGTCATGTGTAGCGATAATGGTAATAATCCCACTAAAATTTTATGTAATTTCAGTCAGGAAATTCGAACACAACTAAACAAATTTTGGGAACTCGAGGAAGTTCCTCAAAAGCCAGTCATGTCTCAGGAAGAGACGGAGTGCGAGCGGCATTTTGAGCAGCACACTCGACGGCTTGAGGACGGCCGGTTCTGCGTCACGTTGCCTCTGAAAGCGGAGCCAGAAACATTGGGAGATTCGTATTATATAGCACGTAAAAGGTTTGAATCATTAGAGCAACGTTTTCGGAGGCAACCTGACGTAAAAACCCAGTATGTAAAATTTATAAACGAGTACGAAGCTCTCGGGCATCTGTCAAGGACTGAGAGACCTGAAAATGCTGTATTTTTGCCACATCACCCAGTATTAAAAGAACAAAGTGAAAGCACAAAATGTAGGGTAGTTTTTGATGGGTCGTGCAAAACTACTTCCGGTCTCTCACTCAATGAAATAATGATGGTAGGACCTACTCTTCAAGATAATATTTTTTCTATTTTGATTAGATTGAGACAGCATGCGTTTATTTTTACAGGAGACATAGAGAAATTTTATAGGCAGATATTAATTGAACAGAAACAGAGACATCTTCAAACAATTTTATGGCGAGAAAACGAGTGGGAACCCATAAGTTACTTACAGTTAAATACCGTGACGTATGGTACCTCGTCCGCCCCGTATTTAAGTACAAGATGTGTCGTGCAACTAGCGATTGAGTGCAAAGATCCGTTGATAAGCGACATAATGAGACATGATTTGTATATCGATGACCTGATAACGGGTTATTCTAACGAAAACGAATTGTGTAATATTTACAAATGTGTAACTGCACAACTTGCATCAGCCGGTTTCAATTTACGTAAAGTAAAAAGTAACTCTTCTTCATTGGTGAATTTAATCTCAAATGAATCTAATGTTGAAAATACACAAGATAATTTGAAAATTTCCAATGTAACTAACACATTAGGTATCGAGTGGGATCCTAATTCTGATTCAATTATTATCGCGGTTGAAAAATCATCCAAACTGTATGAACAATGTAATCATGTTATTACAAAGCGTATAGTTCTATCAGTGACATCAACTATATTTGATCCACTAGGGCTATTAAGTGTATGCGTTATTACGTGTAAAATCATTTTACAGAAGCTTTGGCTTCTACAAATTGGGTGGGATGAACAGATTCCTCATGATATTTCAGATATGTGGCATAGAGTAGTTAATAATTTAAAGATTATTAAGCATCTGTCCATTCCGCGCCAAGCTGTCTGTATCAATCCTATTAAGATTGAATTACATACATTTTCAGATGCGTCAATGAGCGCATTTTCGGCTTGCGTCTATGTACGTTCGATAGATGCGTTGGGGCATATAACAGTACGGCTTTTATGTGCAAAATCAAAGGTAGCCCCTCTGAAAACGTCTACTATACCTAGACTTGAATTGTGTGGAGCAGTGTTAGCCGCTCGCCTATTTAAAAAGGTATCAGAATCATTACGCTGTTTAATAGAGAGCAATGTTTTTTGGTGCGACTCGAATGTTGTACTGGGCTGGCTGAATACACCTCCGCACAAGTTGAGTACGTTTGTGTCACATCGCGTAGCTGAGGTGAATGAGTTGTGTGCAAGTAATAGTGTGTGGATGTACGTACCTTCATCGTTGAATCCAGCCGATCTTGCGTCACGTGGTGTGTACCCCGAGGAGGTACCGCATCTTTCGTTGTGGTGGGATGGGCCTACATACCTAAAGAGCGCACAAGATCAGTGGCCTGACCAGCAGCGCGTTGATTCACAAATAAACTTACCTGAAGTGAGAGTTCACTTTTCAAATATTGATGCGAATCCGAAGTCAATTATTGACTTTGAGCGATATTCGAGTTTTATAAGATTACGTCGTTCTTTCGCGTATGTCTGTAGATTTATTAACAATATATGCAAAAATAATGTAAAAATAACGGGACCTTTGACCGTCGAGGAATTAGAGAATAGCGAGTTAAAGCTAGCTCAGTTTTCACAACTTGAATGTTTTTCTATTTATAAAAATAAATTTAAATCATTACCTGCATTGCATAATTTAACCCCGATTGTTGATGAACAGACAGGCTTGATTCGTGTTGGGGGGAGGCTAGAAAACTCCGACTATAGTTTTGACAAACGGCATCCAATCGTATTGAGTTGTAAACATCGTTATACAGAGTTAATGATGAAATATTATCACATCAAATTAATGCATGCAGGACCCCAACTGCTTCTTTCAGTCGTTAGAGAGCAATACTGGCCCATTGGTGGCCGATGCTTAGCGAGACGAGTATGTAATAACTGTTTGACATGCAAACGAATGAAAGGAGCAGCTGCAAAACAAATCATGGGTAACTTACCTTCTGTCAGATTATCACCTGGATCTCCATTTGAAATAACGGGAACAGATTACGCAGGACCGTTTTTAATTCTGAACAGGAAGGGTCGTGGGGCCAAGCTAATTAAATGTTATCTCTGTGTTTTTATATGTTTTAAGGTTAAAGCTGTCCATCTCGAGTTGGTAAGCGACTTGACCACAGAAGCTTTTATATTGGCCTTACGACGCTTCATGTCTCGTCGAGGAAAGCCTCGCGAGATATTTTGTGACAACGGCACCAATTTTGTCGGTGCAAACCGAGAAATTGCTGCCCTTGTAAAAAGTTGTTCCGATTCTGTGTCAGATCTTGCCAGTGAAGGCATAAAGTTCAAGTTTTCACCGGTAAATGCGCCGAATTTTGGTGGATTATACGAGTCAGCTGTGAAGTCAGCAAAATTTCATTTGAAAAGGGTTGTAGGTAGCGCTCATTTTACATTTGAGGAACTCACGACATTGTTTTGCCAAGTTGAAGCTATTTTGAACTCGAGGCCGCTAATGCCAATGTCCTCTGATCCAAATGACCTTTGTCCCTTAACCCCAGGGCACTTTCTCGTAGGAAGACCACTCACGTCACTACCTGCCCCTGACTTTCAAAATGTTAATCCAAGCCGCCTTCACAGATATGCCCTTATTGAGCAAGCAAGACAACACATGTGGAGCAGATGGAGCCGTGAATATATTTGCGAGCTGCAGCAGCGGACTAAATGGCAGAACAGACAACCTGACCTCGAACCCAATCAATTGGTTCTTATTAAAGATGAATGTAGCCCGTCTATGAAGTGGCCGTTGGGAAGAATTACTACCGTCTACAAAGGATCTGATGATGCCTGTCGTGTAGCAGACATCAAGACAAGCAAAGGAATAATACGGCGAGCAATCAACCGAATTTGTCCGCTTGTAGATATTATCTAAGAAGAACATAGCATTCTTCACATTTCAAGGAGGCGGAGATTGTTTAGGCAACAAACAACGCAGCGTATTGCTCCCGCGCCCGGGCCCCTGGCTCGGCACTTGGCCGTGTGAAACACACAAGGACAGACGCCGTTGTAATTATCATACTTATAATCATTTTGAAGGAGTAAACTATAAATTAACTACATGTTGGTATTATTTAAAAAGAAGATCCTAAGCATAAACATACTCTTTCTTGAATATTTGGACACAACACGAAATGGGTTTGTAATATGAACAAGGAAGTAAACAATAATTACCAATATTATCTATTTCGTATTAGGTACATAAGATTATGTACGTATTGTTTACCATATGAGTAAGCAGGTTTATAAAACGTTTGCTTACCTATCTGCTTTAAAACTCCTGATTTCGGCACTGAAGAATCTTGGGATGGTAGAAAAATATTCTGCTATCATTAAGCCACCTAATTCTGAGAAGATTGTCGGATTGGCCCTTACTAAAGCCCGCTTCGGTCATTTTAATTAAGTTTTAAGTGCATAGCTACTATGTAGGTATTTACTTCTTAAAAGTTTTAAAGAAAAAACACTAGGTATGATAAACCAGAAAAACAATGCCAAATCCGTATAACGCCTGCACAAGTTAGCAGATTCAAAGATAGTGACGTCACATCGGCCACGTGACCTTGAGTGCATCTCACCGGCCGGCCGTTTTTCGATACATGTATTTTATTACAATCTTTTAATGTAGGTAAATATCTCTCAAAGTAATGGATATTTTTGAATGCTTTAAAAAGATTTCATTCATAAAAAATACGGCGAAGACAATGGCAAAAATAATGTTCTTGAAATGACTCTATTGCCTTTGATGACCAATCGCAATCGATTTGTCGTTTATATTAGAATTTTCCACTCACTTTTGGAAAAAACTAAATGCATTTTTTGTACACGATTTTCCCAAATATACCTGAAATTAGGTAAACGTAGCCGTACCGGCAACCCTGAATAGATTGTAAACTGTCTAATTTGTTGTCACACTGACTCCTATTCTCGTGTCGCAAATATTAGATTTAGAGCTGCCATAACCTAAAACTTTTCGTTGCAAAATAGGCTTTAACGCAGATGGATAAAAGTTAAATGAGCTTGTATTATTTTAAGTTTTCAATTCTAATTTTAAGGTTTGCTGCACGAGAATAGTCACATTGCCTCCTTCATTTAAGGAGACAGTGGTTGTCATCATGTTGACATTGATAAGGCAAAAACAATGTTTTATAATTTTTTTTGCAATGGACCTATTCCTAATCAGCCTAGCCTCTGACGTCACAAATGAAAGTGATTTAGGTTGCTGTTAACACGATCTTATATTTTTTTAACAATAAATACAAAAATACGGTCTAGAAACCAAATATCTCGAAATTGTTTCGGAATAAGCACTAAGTTTTAACTGCTCAGAACAATTAAAATTAATTATTATACATCAATGACTTGCAGTAAGTATTTAAGTAATGTATTACATTACTCGAAATATTTGTCCAAAAAAGTTGAGGCCATTCTTGCTAACATAAACATCTCTTTTGTTACGCTTTTCCTTCCTCCTTGTTGTTGCAATTTTTCAAGTTGTTTTTTTAAAGAGTTCATCCAACCGCCAAAATGTTTACTTACCCTAAGTGTTTCGGGGAGGGGGGGGGGGGGGGTTTAAAGTATGGACCAGCACCCTTACGGACTTTGAAATACAAGTCACACTCGCACACCCACGTTTCACCAACGATTATAACTACTGAGACTTTTTTTCCCAGTAGTTTAACTTAGTACCTACATTTCCATTTCATTGTTGAACTACTGGGACAAAATAGTTGAACTCGTATAAAATTTTATTGTAATCGTATTTATACTTATTATTATCGAACCTTTTCTGTTAGGGAAGTATTTATGTACCTATGATTAAAGCCGATTTTGAAGGCTTTAGTTTTAGTTTGACATACATAAAACTTAACATAAGGATGGTTAAAACGAAGAGCCATGTTCAAATCACCATTTTATAAACTTCAAACTAAAATTTTAGTTTTACAGCCATAATTTACTCAACTTAGTGATTTTAACTTGTTTTGGTAATTTCAAGCATAGACAAAATTTTTCAAGGCACATTTTAGAGCTGTCATTTGATTGAATTTTAAAAAATTAGTTTGATTTAAGAGCATTAAAAGACTTGCTAATTTTAGTTGGTGTGCCCTTCAGAATAGCAAAATATAGTGCTGTCACTTAAAATTACGTTTTTAGTAAGTTTCTTAACTTAAAATTAAAACCTTCAAAATCGGCTTTATTATTATGAGTCCTGGTTTCATTAAAAGTGGATCATAATTGTGTTTATTCAAAAACAGAATAAAAATTTGTTTATGAAGTCTAACTGCAGAAAGAGTAATTGAACCTTGTTCAATCAGTAGATCACTTAGAAAGTCTTCAGTATTAATTTGGCTGTATCAATCAAAGTCATCTTAAGATCAACAACGTAGGTTTAATTAAATTATGATAAAAGGTTCTATAAGTATAAATACAAATAAAATAAAATTCTATGTGAGTTTCACTATTTTGTCCCAGTAATGGATATGGATGAAATGGATAGTACTTAGTTGAACTACTGGGAAAAAAACTCGCAGTTGAAACATTGAACTAGTGGGAATGAGTCCTTAATTCAGGCACCAATATGGACCCACCATCCAATGTTCCTTCCGAAGCACACAGTCACGAAATGTCCGAACCACGAACAAAGACTACTGTCTTAGATTCTTTTAATATTTATGTTAAAGCTAGTTCATCTCATCTTTTATAGGTAAAGCCTAAATAACTTAATATTTAAGTTGTTGATAAAGCCCTTTATGATTTTATCAGCAATCAATGAAGTGTTAGGCAGAAAGGCTGCACCAAACTACAAACCATAAAATTGTGCTGACACTGCTATAATATCATAGAAATAAATTAGCATTTACTTCCATAACTTTAAAAATATTAATTTCAGTTACCCATTTTTAAACTTTGCAAATGTGAAGTTGGCACAACTATCAGCTGCATAGGTATTCCTATTGTCCAGCCCCCTGATTCTGTATTGTAAACTCAGTTGCCAAACCAAGTGCCTATCGTCTAAAACATAGATATCCGCTTATCTAAGAATAAGTTTGCACTTGAAATGACTTCACAAATCATAAATAGTACTATACCCATTAAAAGTTATTTTGGTAGTTCATTTTTTATCTGATTTTGGTGATTATGAACTATAGCTAACAACCGACAATAAGTTACATAATAGCCCCAAAGGTGATTGATACTTACACTTAGGTTTTAAAAGCTCTAAATTTAATATTTGCTTCATGCAAATAGGAGTCCAAAATTGAATGTGTCTACTAAATAAAACTTGCAAATACATTTTATAGCTATTTATTGATCTTAATTACGTCTGCCTCCATAGCCTCCCTGGGTGGCAGGCTGTGTCAGCTGAAGTCCATTAATGTTGTTGAAGTCAAGCATCTTCAACATGTCCTTGGTGTCAGGGTCAACCTCAATAATGTCATGCTCAAGAGCAGACACTTCTGGGACATAGTTGTCACGCCTCTCACGTTCCTCTTCTTGGAGTTTGATGGAGATTCCACGAACTTGGGAGTGTCTCAGCCGTCTCATCAAGTGAGTTGCAAACCTGCAATAGTTTTGTTTTAAAGAAGTTTGGGGTTGGGTTTTACAAGTGGATGCCAGAATTTTATTATGAAATAAGTTGGGGTATCTTTTCGAGGTTCAGCTTGAACATTTAAGCTAATTTGATTACCAAAGATGCATTTTTAATTATTTATAATTAAGATTCCATCCATCCATCAGCCTGTTTCGTCCACTGCTGGACATAGGCCTTTCCAGGATTTCACCACTCTTGGTGGTCCCCCTGGAAGAAATGCCCATACTCACACAAGCTGGGCAGGCGGGTTGGTGAGCGCGGTGCCGAAACCCTTGCACCAGTGACGCCGCTGCCCGTCACCAGTCTGTTTTAAGGCCTGGCAATTAGGGATGGATATATCGCCATCCATCGGTCCCAGGCAATGGTGGGCTACCTAGTTTTGCCTGAGAGCTGTTCTCTTACTCTCCCCTGAATAACTTCGGGAGGACTTGCGAGTAAGATGGTGGTACCTCTACAGTCGAGCTCTGCATCTGCTCTACCACCATAATTAAGATTAAATTTACGAAATATTCATAATATGGAATGCAATTATGTATACTGTGTCAAAATACATTCAATATATGTGACATTGACGCCGCCATTTTGTTGTCTTTAATTGCTCTCGTAGTTAAGTAAATGACACAAGTTGAGTGATATGAGTGTAATGTCGTCAGCAGATCGTAATGTATGAAAACGAAAATCTTGGACCATAAGTTAAAAATAGGCACAAAGACGAGGGGAGCGAGGAGGAGCATGTCAGGTTGCTTGTGATCATAAATTTAGGGAGCGGGGCGAAGCAGAGTGGAGCGCGGTGACCTCCCTAGTTTTAACAAAAAGAGGATATGCCCAGGCAGACCATGATATTCCGAATATAAATATAATATATATATTTGCTAAGGTCAGACATACAATTATTACCAAGTAGCAGCCACACACATGGATTAAGTAGCGTGGCAAGTTTTCATACAAAAAATAAGCTACATTTTAGCTTCATAGCTTGTTTTGGCTGGCTTATGCTTGGAACATATTTGTTAATACCAAAACTAAATTTTCATCTATATTTTGTTTGAAAACAATCAATATTTATATTTAAAAGAGCCCGAAGTTCACTGAGCTAAAATTGCTACGCGTCGGTTCTATGCATTTATTAATTATGTTAGGTCTGCTACTATATAACACGTCTGTGGCTTAGGTTATGTTAAGGTAAAGCAAATCAAAACAATTATATATTTAAAGATATGATAGGTACAACGAATATTTCTGCAAGAGGTCAAGTTATAAAAAGTATATGACCAAAATAAGTACATCCATACACAAATAAACTTTAATTTTAATTAAAACCGAAGAAAACTTACCCAGCAATCTTGTTACGTAGAGGCTTGGTTGGAATGATAGCTATTTCCTCACATATCCTCTTGTTTGTATCAAAATCCAGGGTCAACCTAGTGTAATACTTCTCGATGATAATCTTCGCCGCTTTCTTGACGGTCTTAGTCCTGACACGACCCTAGAAATAGACATGGCAGCGTATTAATAAACTTACCTTGAGCGAAATATAATATTTAAGAACTCATGAACTTGCGAATTTCACGGTTTAGGTTCCAGATTATCATGATTTTATACGATTAATCTATAAAATAAAATTACCATGGCTGTAAAACACTGTTGCCCTCTTTGACAGTTTACAGAAAAGATTTTTTTTGTCTATGATCGACCAGTGCTGCCAACACCACCAGGCGTTTTTTTGCTCCCTAATTATCATTTTGACATTTGATTCATTCACACGTTATGTCCGTAGGCCGTAAGCGCAACCACGAAAACAAACACGCTTTACGGTATGTCCTAGTTGGCAGTCGCAATACGACACAACTTTTGTCGTCTGACCAACCAACTGACGCGACAAAATTCAAACACAGCACTTCAAATGAATCAATCTGTCTTAGCAGGCAACGCGGGCGGTCGTGCAACATCGCATTTGTCGATTCCCGCGTTTGAATTTCAAACATGTTTACATTTTGTCGTGTCGGTCGCTTTAAGTCAACGAGTTATTTGTTTCCAAAAATCAATGACATTTTACACAAATGTCATTGCCAAAAATGAATAAAATGATTGATGACGTAATAACTAAAGTACAAGGAAGGCCTATTTTATGGAACAAATGGACCAAAAACTACAAAAATTGCACTTGGTAGACAAGGAGTGGCAGAAATACATATTACACAAAGTTATTTACAGAAATAGGATTCGTAAAGTTTGTAATTTCATGAAAATATACTTAGATATTAATAATGAAACTGATTGCGAATTACTACAAGCTGATCTGGACCGACTCAGTACTTACTACAGTAAGAATAGAATAAAAGTTAACGCAGCTAAATGTGTCCAAATAAGTTTTTCCAGAAAGCTAAATCCTGTCCTACATTCTTACAATATTAGCGGTAATACCATACACCGAGTAGATGTGGTCAAAGATCTTGGTGTGAGCCTTGACTCAAAATTAACATTTGAGCACCATATTAATGCAACTGTGAGCAGAGCTTATAAAAGCTTGGGTTTTGTAATGCGGGTATGTGGTGAATTCAGAGACCTTTCTTGTCTTAAGCGTGTGTATTTCGCGTATCTTAGAAGTTTACTGGAATTCGGATCTTCTGTGTGGTCACCACATTACATAACTTATAAACAGAGTATCGAAAAAATACAGGACATTTTCTTAAAGCATCTTAACTTTAAAGCCAGACTACCAAAAATGAAATACGAAGACTCTTGTCTACACCATCGTATTTCATCGCTTGAGGATCGCCGGCTTTTGCTCAACATGTCTTTGTTATATGACATTGTTACTGATCGTATTAACAGCATGAGCATGGTGTCTAACTTCTCCCTTAACGCCACCTCTTATCGCACTCGGCACTCTGCAAGACTCTTTTATCATGTTCCAGTTGTTCGCACAAACTATGCCCAATCATCCCCTCTCATTCGTCTAGCTAACGAATACAATAAGCGTTTCTTTAATATCGATCCATATGGAAACTCTAGGACATCATTTCGAAATAAAATAATCAATGAATTACTTTGCCCTGATGAATAACCGTAATTATTATGATTTCGCTGAACAACCTCTCATATTTTTTTCTCTTACATACCCTCCCTCACACACACACTCATACATACTCATCCCTTACATTAATACATACACACACAAACACCCTGTCGAACAATTGAACAAATTGAACAATTTAAACTAAAATAGCGGTAGGCAGATGATTTGCCCTGTAAACATTTAAATTTTATTTTAGATTCTGCTTCTGAGGAATGAATTAAGTTAAGTTTTTTTTTGTTTTTGTTATTTCAGTTGGGGAAATTTGTTATTGGCCTTAGTCATAGTCTTGAAATAATGTTTAGTTTTACTTTTAACGCTGTTCATTTCCTAAATAAATGTGTAGGTACGCTTTTTTTTAATACTTCAAGAATATAATCAAATCTTCATTCTAGTGTATTGGTAGAATAAGTTATTGTTTTAATTTTAGTGGCTGATAATTTTGTGACCGTGACATAATAGGACATGCCAACGTGGCTAAATGGAAACATAAAGCTGTGTTCATATGCTTATTTTTTATCAAATAAAATGCTTGCATACATTTTTTATTTCACGAAAAGTTGGTCATATGTACACATACAAGTAGTATAGTATACGAGTACTATAATTATTGCTTGATCGCCAGGCGTCGGCGGGCGATCAAACTGAACTCAGCCCTGAAGTGTCAAAAAATAGTAGAAAAAAAAAACAAATTAGTTTATGGTCCTCCTTTGCCGCGCGGTCCCCGATTGTTCACGTTTTCTTAAAAAGCAGTATTTTAGCCGGCACTCGTTAACTTAATTGCCTGATTAAGTTACTAAAGATTAATCAAGGATTATACGAACTAGTCATTTTTATTTACTTGGGATAACCAATACACCATCAAGATGTTTTGGGGTAAGTTTTCCGCCACCGGTCTACATGGCTACCACGTGTTGGTATCGTATCCGTTACATTTACATTTCCTTCTATAAAACTCAGATTAAAACTGCTACCAAGAGTATGTCAGTTTACTCTTGATCATCCTCAATCAGCACATAATTGGGGGTTAAGATCTCCAGGTGCATTTAGCAGTTGTTCACCGATATCTACGGATGGTCGTGCCCTAACATCCACTTATCGGCTACCCAAAAACACATCTGTTTAAGCCTTCTGTACCGGTACTAATGTAGATTATATATTAAAGATAGATTTCCCTTCACACTAACATGGAAGTTTAATGAAATACCATTAACAGATATGATAAATCACTATTTATTTTTAACTTTCACGGTATCACAATAGCAATTTCACAAAATCACGACAGTAGTAAGGATTAAGGAAGCTGTAAGTATACAGCAGATCCTCAACAGTCTGAACACAACTAAAAATGTCTGCCCTGTTCGGATGTAGGTATGAAGTGTTGTAGATGATCTACATCAACACAACTTATTTGACAAGGCTAACCTTATTTTAGGCATTGTGATCTTTTGGATACAGAAAGAAAAAGACAGGATGCTTAAATTAAGTTTGGTTGTGTCACCTAAAGCACTATATTGAAATTCTTACATCTGGGATTACTTGCCTATAACTTTAATTGTTACATTTTTGCATTCTTGAAATATGACTTTACCTACAAAAAACTAAAGTTTAAGTTTGAATGTCTTTCAATGTCTTTTCATTGGTTTCAATTCAGTGTAACAACTTAGCTTAACCCGTAGAGTCACAGTCGTGACAATCGTCACGCCTAGGCCGAATCGTAAATAAAAAATTATTATTGTTAGTTAATGTATTATAAACCTAGTGATATGGGTATTTTTCGAAAGCTATTACGAGGGGGCGTTTTTAAGTTCGCGGAATCGGGGGTAAGACGTGGAAATAAAAATACAAGTTTATTTTTCCTTTTCAATATATTCACCTGCAACCCTAATACATTTTTCAGGTCTTTCAATTAGCTTATGTATACCCTCGAAAAAAAATGTTTTTTCTTTGTCTGAAAAATAAGCTGAAACTGCTTCCTTCACTTCTTCATCGCTTGAGAACTTCTTCCCCCGAAGTTCTTTTTTCATTTTTGGAAAGAGATAATAATCACTGGGAGCCAGGTCAGGACTGTAGGGTGGATGAACCAAAATATCAAAGCCCACCTTATGCAGGGAAGCCAACACAACACGGCTCTTGTGCACGGGCGCATTGTCGTGCAGAAGGAGGACACCTTTGGTTAATTTTCCCCTTCTTTTTGCCTTGATTGCTTCCTTTAATCGCTCTAAGATTGAAGCGTAGTATTCTCCGGTTATGGAGACACCTTTATCTTCATAATCTATCAACATTTTCCGGAGTGGTCACCTCGATCAACCGTCCTGGCCAAGGATCTTCAAGTGAGGCCCTGCCTTTCTTAAAAAGGGTATGCCACTTATAAACCATGGTTTTTTACCTTGCTTGGTAAGGAACTTTATGACAGCGCGGTGCTCGATTTTCTCCATTTTTTACAATGTTCTTCCCAACTGAGTTGTTTGATCGACGATAATTCAAATAGTAATGGCCCGATTAAAACAAAACATTCTATTTATACTAATAATGAGCTACTTAACCAGTTACGACTAAGGAAAGTACCCTCATTTATTAATTACCTACCCATTCCGCGAATATAAAAATGCACCCTCGTAAGATAGCAATAAAAATATATTATAATAATATAAAAAAAAGTTGTGGATTGTTATTCTGGGCACAAATGTTCTTTTTTTTATATATGTATAGAGTTATATTTTTTTTTTATTATTCTTTATATTTTTTTACAATATTATAAAATTTGAATAGACATATATATATAGTATACATGCATATATCCATATATATAACTTAGATTTTTTCAAGGAGAAAGGCCCCTACCCCAAGGAAAAAAAAATGTTTTCTTGTAGGAAATTTTATCTAGTTTTAGAAAAACAAAACTGCATTAGAATTGGACAACTAGTTCCGGAGATATAGCCAAAAACAAAATTGGCGGGAAAATTTGCAAAAATGCACGTAATCGGATGGGTTAAAAAGTGGTATTTACCATAGTGCATCAGAAAACTGCTGAGGAAATGATGGATATGTTCGATTTATAGAGACTTATGGATTAGCTGGGGCTTAGACTATCGAGGCCCTAATGTATTTGTTTCTTTCTGTCCCACTTTCTGTAACTTATTTTTAAAAACCTTCAAAATGATTTAACTTTTTAGAATATATGGCCCAGTTATCATATCAACCATAGTGGCTAAATAAACAGGCAGAATAAATCTTCACAAGCAATCTAACAGCTTGGCCTAGGGGCCTTGTTAATTTTTCTCTCAGTGAAACTTGGAAGCCTGATTAGTACTTAAAATGAATGCACAATAAACTATGTTGATCACAGATTATTATAGCAATAGCTCCAACAAGAGTTTAATGCGTTGCATGCATAATGCAAACCAATTATGAGTCCTTTGTTAGAAATATGTCTTTTATGTATTTCTTTCCAATGAGTACGAAACTATGCTACTAGTAACTAGTCCGTTCTTAAATACTGTCACAGGCCATTTTTTTTTCAAATAGAACACCTAGAAAAAAAAAAAGACGATATTCAACCTGCTTCAAAAATTAAAAATCACGAAGAGGTTCGTGTACCGTACCATCAAGAGGTACAATGAAACCTCTAGTGTCGATGACGGGAAAAGAACTGGCAGACCTCGTTCCGTTAGGACTCCAGGGGTCATCAAAGCAATCAAGGCGCGTATTGCAAGAAATCCCGTCCGCAAGCAGAAACTGATGGCTTTGGAGATGGGATTAACCAGAAGTACCATAAAAAAAGTACTCAATGAAGACCTGGGACTACGAGCTTACCGAAAAAAGAGTGGACATCTTCTGAACGCGCGTCTGATAGCTATGAGAGCCAAAAAATGCAAAGTTTTGCTAAAGCGGTACGCAAGAAACAGATACCGCGATATCCTGTTTATAGACGAGAAATTTTTTAATATCGAAGAGAAGTACAACAAACAAAATGACAGGGTGTACGCTACCAGCTCTGCGGCCACTGGAAATGCCATTCCTAGAGTGCAGCATGGCCATCATCCATCATCAGCCATGATTTGGTTGGGAGTGTCCTACTATGGCCCTACTGAAGTGCATTTTTGTGAAAAAGGTGTCAAAACCAGTGCAAAAGTGTACCAAGACACGGTTTTAGATCGCATAGTAAAAGATCTGCCCCAGACACTCTTTGGAGGACGGCCATTTGTATTTCAACAGGACTCCGCACCTGCTCATAAGGCCAAAACAACTCAGGAGTGGCTCGAGCGCCAGAATATCGAGCTAATAAGGCATCAAGATTGGTCCTCATCTAGCCCTGACCTCAATCCACTGGATTGCAAAATTTGGCAGGAATTGGAGGAGAAGGTCTGTTCTAAACCTCACAAAAATTTGAGCAGCCTAAAGTCATCATTGATTAAAGCAGTGGCTGATATGACATGAATATGGTCCGTGTGATACTATTGATGATTGGCCGCGAAGATTGAAGGCTTGTGTGAAAAATGGTGGCAATAATTTTGAATAAATTTTGTGTTTAATGTAAGCTAATTAAATTACCTTTTTAAAAAAAAAAACTTTTTTTGAATACCATTACTAGTTTTCATTTTATAGCCAATTTTGTTTGTGACAGAATTTAAGCACCGACTAGGTACACCTTTGCCTAAATATTATAAAAATATTTTCTTGGAGACAACTGCACCGGCCATGAAATGAATAGAGAAGTTCTCAACCAATGACCAATGAAAATGCAGAAAGAATAAGTTTCAAGGTCATAATCATGTGATATAGCCATTGACGTAAAGGATACTATAAAGCTTTCCTGCATTTCCATTGGTCACACTCTTTTTTAAGAGAAAACTTCTTTATTATTTTCATCCATGCTATCGCGGCAGGACTTGAAACAGATATCTTATAGAATGTTGTTCTCAAAACCAACAATTTCCAGGATTGATCATGGAACCTAACAAGCGGTACACCCAAGTTGTGGAGAAACCATTCCACATCTCCCAGGCAGCCCTAGACATCTCCACCGGGGACAATGAAGCTTGTCAAGTCATGGTTGTTGTGGATAACAAGAACTTCCTGGTCTGCACTCTACAGAAGAACAAGAATATTCAGGTTCCTCTTGACTTGTACTTCAAGACTGGAGATTCCATATCCTTTTTAACTAATGGTGAGTAATACTAAATATATATAAAATCATTCAGACTTGTATAGTAACTATAATATCTATCTCTATCACTTTCAAATAAATTGTGAGTTGCTATTTCAATTTCTTTATTTGGAACAACAACAGCTTATAATTGTGTTAAAATATGAATACAAAGGAAATACACTTAATAGAGCCAATAATAGTTGTCCACCAATGATACAATAAATGCTGATGGATAAAGGTAAAAAAAATGCAAAAAGGTTATTAAAAAGAGTAATCTAATAAAGATTTTCTAAAGTGAACAGATAGTATGTCGCATTGGGGTATGTAAGGATGTGTCATGTGTGTTTGTGTTGAGGGAAATAAAAACCAAAGGGTTGGTAAGGGATGGCTGATTCAATTTTATTTTTAAATTATGGTTTGGATTCTTTGGATCTAATAAAGACATCAACATTATCATACTTAGTGTTGTAGGTTTTAGGCAAAAGAGTTCGAATACTTAGAGTTTAGAATACTTAGGGACGAGTTTTCAGTGAAAATAAATACTTTTTGGGACGAATTTACATGGGATGAATTTCCATGTGATGGATATACACAGACCAAAAAATACATGTACCTACCTATTGTTATTTTTTTACTACATTAAAAACTAAAATTACTTATTCCTTATATTATTTCACAAACCTTTGCCTGCGGCTTCGCCCGCGTTCTGTGAATCTTTGCCCCGTTTTCGGCTTGGGAGTTATTTTATGAACACCCTTTATAGTCTATGTGTTGACCAGGGTAACTATAATGATAATAAAGAAAACGGCATTCAAATTTGTTGATTGGTTTTCGAGTTATAAAAGCGTTTATTCAATCTTTGCCCTGTTTCCGGCTTGGACGTTATTTTATGAACAACCCTTATAGTCGATGTGTTGACCAGGGTAACTACAATGATAATTAAGAAAACCGCATTCAAATCTGTTCATTGGTTCTCGAGTTATAAAAGCGTTTAATTACTCAATCTTTGCCGCGTTTACTCAATCTTTGCCGCATTTCCGGATTTGGCGTTGTTTTATGAACAGCCCTTAAAGCCTATGTGTTGACCAAGGTCACTACGATGATAGTAAAAAAAGCCGCATCCAAATCCGTTGAATAGTTCTCAAGTTAAAATGGAACATACAGACAGACAAAAATTCTATAAATTGTTGTTTCGGCCTCAGTACAGTACCAATAACCAATTTCATTTAAAATTTCACGAAAATATTTAATGTAAAGACACGACTTTTTTACTACTTTATTATTAGTATATAGATTTCCTTATTCAATAGATTATTTTGGGACATAATGTTAATGTAATGTGTTCAAGCCGAAAACGGGGCAAATATTGACTGTAGTAATCAAAACTTGGACTGGTGGAACCGTATACAGAAACATCAAATTAAAAAAAAAAAATACTTTGATTTAAAATTTCGCGAAAATATTCAATGTACAGACACAACTTTTTTACTACTTTATTATTAGTACATATAGAATAGAATATACCCAACCCCTTCTCTTCCTTAACTAGAAGTACAACAATTTATTTTACTGTCTAAATTTTGAAAATATTTTTTGTCAGAAAGCCTCTGTGGCTGTGTTGTAGAGCTCTCGCGCCTGCTTACCCAGCGGTTGTACATAATGCTTCAAAAGGCACATTAAGCTGTTGGTCCATTTTGTGCCTGAAGTATGGCGTTGGGCTCCCACCACCCATCACTTTTAAGACTTAATAATCATTCCTGAGAAGTTGGTGTACCAAGTTTGGACTGTGATTTGCATTTTACAGTCATCCCCTCAGGGAATCATGTTGTGACACATGTTCTTAGAAATTCCTTTTCTCAGGCAAATGTAATGTTCACTTAACGGGCTACCTGGACCCGGACTTTGAGGAGGACATGTCTGAAGAAGAGGAAGAAGATGAAGAAGAGGTGCCAGAGCTAGTCCCTGCCAAGAATAAGCGCAAGCTGGACAATAGCCACAATTCTGCTGCAGCTAAAAAACCTAAGGTAGACTAAATAATATATAATAATATAATTTAAGTATATAGAATATATTTCCTGTATTATTATTTTTTTATCATATTCTTTTGTTTTTATAAACATTAATTTTGACTTGTAAAACGTATACTTTATGTATAATTTAAAAATAAACCTTTTGAATTATGTTTTTTTATTTTTATTTTAAATATTTGTGATATACAAAATATCTACTTCCAAAATTGGCTACCCTATACTTGCATCTTCTTGCTAGCGAAATAGTTATTGCCACAAGTTGTTAACATGTTTAAATGTTTATGATGGATGACAATACTATTTATAACACTCAAAACATTTCCAAACAAATACCTTACTTATTCACAGCAAGACAAGAAGGCAGCTAAGAAGCCAGTGGCAGATGACAGCGATGATTCAGATGAAGATGAGGATCAGCTGACAAAGTTCCTGGATGGAGAGGATATAGACACTGATGAGAATGATGATTCGTTCAAAGTGAACACCTCCACTGAGGGTGAAAGGTGAACTGCATTTGATGAAATATTTTACGTTATCTCCATTCTAAATCCAAATAACTTTGATGAGCGCGATTTGTTGGGCAGTTTTCAAGAGTTTTTAGACTACTATTAAAAATGTATGTCTGTTATCTTTGTTATGCTTGTTTGAAGTACTTACCTAAATGGTATTTCCATAACCATGCTTAACCTAAAGTAAACTCAAACTCAAAATATTTATTGCAACTAAGTGTACACAGATGTTACAATTTTATAAGAACTTAATGAATAACTTAGCTACCCTTATCAGGTACAGCAACACTACTAATACTATATACTATTACACAATTCTAATTCTAATAATCTTTTACAAAATGTTTGCATAAACAGTAATACTTAAACGGTAAGAGATCAGAAAGCCATATCACATTATTTTTCATCAGACAGAAAACTTTCTACTGTGTAGAAGCACTCTTCTACTAAATATTGCTTCAATGTTTTTATAAACGCGGATTCATTTTGTGTGGTCTTTATGGTAGTTGGTAATTTATTTTAACTGCCATATAATAGGGACTACAATTTAACATTTTTATTCGCGACGGGGGCAAATATAATTTATCTTTGTGCCGGGTATTAATTAAATGCGTATCTTTAATTTGTGGAAATAGGTTCTTGTTTTTAAAAACAAATATACTTATCAAAATATACAAGGTAATGTCAATAATTGAAATTTTTTGAAAAATGGTTTGCAGCTCTCGGTTTCTTTTATGTGAGCGAGTATACGCACACAACGTTTTTGTTTTATAAATAATTGTTTCGCATCTACACTATTACCCCACAGTATTATGCCATAACGGAGCCACGAATAAGCATAAGCATAGTATGCTGATAATGCAGTTTGCGTGTCTGTACTATGTTCTATTTCACTCAGTGCAAAAGAACACTTCGATAGTTTTGATTTTATTTTCTCAATATGACTTTTAAAGTTTAAGTGGGTATCAAGATTTATTCCTAATAGGTTGAAGGAGTTTACAGTCTCTATTTTATTGTTAACAAATTCTAGATTAATTTGTAGCGGGGGCATTTGATAAGGCCTGAAATGCATCATTTTGGTTTTTTTCAAGTTAATATTTAAATTATGTTCATTTAACCATGTCTTTACTGTTGTTAAAGTGTCTTAGAATGTTGGTAGCAGTTTTAGTATTTTCACATTTTATTAGTAATGAATTATCATCTGCAAAAAGTACGCTTGTAATTTCCGTATTTAAAATTTTTGGTAGGTCGTTTATATAAATTAAGAATAAGACACAACCCAGTACGCTTCCCTGTGGTATCGAGCAAGTTTGTGGTTTTAATTCAGAATTGATTGATATTAATTCGTGCGTTTTTTCATTATAGTTTTCAATTTGCACTAACTTCGTTCTTTTTTCAAGATATGACTTAAACCAGTAGTAAGCTGGTCCACGAAAGCCTGAGACATATAATTTGCTCAATAATATTTTGTATGAAACTTTATCGTAGGCTTTTGTTAAATCAATAAGTGTTCCCAGAGCGTATTTTTTATCATTTATATACTTAAGTGCAGCTTGGATATATTTATAGACAGCTATTGTAGTGGGTATTTTAGTACATAATTAACCGAGTTCTGCTCTGCAAATACATGGCCTACTAAGGATTTTGAATTTTTTGATGGCAGCACGAAACCTATTTTACATATTAAAAAAACATTTAACATATCGTCACGACATTATTCCCTGAAGGGGTGTCAGAGGTGTTTCCGAGTATGAACTGTGAAATGCAAGTCGCAGTCCACATCCGATTCACCCGCGTTTCACCGACGATTTTTACGTTCCAACGTGATGGGTGGTGAGCCCTATTGCCGTACTGCGGGCACAATTACACACTTTAGGGCATGTAGGTTTCCTCACGATGTTTTCCTCCACCATTCGGCAAGTGGTAACACAAGTACTTTGCACATAAGTTCCGAAAAACTCATTGGTGCATGCCTGACCGGGGATCAAACCTGGGTCTCAAGATTGAGAGGCCAGCATTCTACCGCCTGAACTACCGCCACTTTTACATATAAGTCATGTTAAAAACAAATCTTCTACAAATAACACTAATCTTTAGGGTTCCGTGGTCAACAAGAAACCTTTATAGTTTCGCCATGTCCATTTGTCTACCGTCTGTCTGTCCGCGGCTTAGCTCTGAGACTCTTAGTATTAAAAAGCTGTAATTTTGCATGGGTATAATCACGCCTACAAAGTGGTAAAATAAAATCTTGAAAAACGAAGTCAAAAAGAAAACTATCACAGCTAAGGCTTCTTTACAAGTAAACAAGTAATATTCGACCAAATGTGGGCCCGTTTTAGACGCTATTAAACAAAACTTAAACCTATCTTATGTTATGATATGACAGTACTAACTAGTTTATATAAAGGCGACTTTTATTTGTATAGCCAAACTCATACTGGAGGCTTGGTAAGTGATCAGTAACACGGATCGATAATTTCGCAAATTAAAATCTTGACGTCCGATAGTAATTGATTCGGTGCTGGGAGTGTATTTTTGAATCATTCGAATTTCAATTCGCATACGAATATAATACTAATTTTAAATTTTCGTTGCGAATCATGCGAATTGAAATTCGAATGATTCAAAAATACACTCCCTGGGCTTTTGCATTCGTAAGGATGTGTTCCTTAAGACTAATTTACGAATTTCACAAAAAGGGTCGTCGAACCTTGTTACTGAGCACTTACCTACCAAGTCTTCAATCAGAATTTGGCTGTATAAATTAAAGTCACCTATTACTTTTACCACCAAAATTCACATTCAAACATCACAGTGATGAAGAAGATTCCGATGAAGAAGAAGACGAAGAGGAAGATGACGAAGAAGAAGCCGCAGAGGCCCAGGCAGCAGAAGATTCCTCAGAAGAAGAGGCAGAGACGACCTTGGACACAAGCAAGGAGCAGGAAGTGGACATGTCCAAGTTGAGCAAGAACCAGAGACGCAAGCTCAAGAAGAAGTTAGCGCAGGAGAAGGCGGGGCAAGCACAGGTTAATGGTATCGATAAGGGCAAGGTGAGCATCTCTATATTATATGAGTATGTAGTCGGCATATCGTAGAATTCTGCATATTATCATCTGCCTAGGAAGATCGTATTTCTGTTAGAACTAGTTGGGTTGCCTCGCTCCCCTCCGCTCGTCGACGCACCTATTTTTACACGACTGACCCCAAAAAAGGAGTGTGTTGTTTTCAGGATTCATGTGGGTGCTTTTCTTAATTCCACCATAACTTCTTAATGCCTGAACCGATTTCGAAGTGTGTGGTATCGTTAGAATCCTTATAGCATCCTGAGTGGAATAGGCTATAAATTATATACAAAAAGGTATTAAATGTAATTAAATAATAAAAAACACGACTGCCAGACTAGATATTTAATTCGGATTTCAATGCAGTTAGAGACTATTACACTGGATACGACGTGTTGTTTTGTATGGGCCCCGACTGCACTGAAATCCAAATTAAATCTCTATTCCGGCAGTCGTTGTTTTTAATATTTTTATCATTTAATTGTTGGTTAATGATTTTTGATTTCATATCATACTTTACAATCTGCCGGAGCAAATCATGATATCCCGAATTCTACGATTTGCCAACCACATGTACATTGTGTCTCCTAGAGGCCTAACATGGTTGCCATTTTAACACCCTTTCAAATACCATTTGACAGTAAATACATTTCTGTCAGATGGTGTTAAAGTGGCACCATGTTAGGCCTGCTACTACGTAAAACTAACTAACTAAGCGATATTTTCAAATAATTGCACTATTATACACAGAAAGGAATTATGGTACAAACATTTTGGCTAGAACCATCTGTTAAAAAGGTGTAAAGGTACAATCTTCAAATAAAGCTATTTGTTTAATATACTAAAATACACACACGACTTTTTCACTACTTAATATATACAGTCGTGTTTGACTATTGAATATTTTTGCGATATTTAAAATTAAATGGGTTATTAGTATATCAACGTGGCCAAAACTACAATTTTTAGAATTTTTTGTCTGTTCTTATGATCCGTCTTAACTCGTAAACCACAGAACGAATTTGGATGCGGTATTCTTTATTATCATCGTAGTGACCCTGGTCCTCATATAGGCTACAAGGGGTGTTGATAAAATAACTGCCAAGCCGAAAACTGCCGATATTACTCAAAGATTCAAAAGACGCTTGCTCGCGAGCGAAGCCGCGGGCAAAGGCTAGGCGATAATGAAATTTATATTTTAAATGGTTTTCCATACCTTTTAAGGATTTACAACTATAATCCTACAACTAGAAACAAAGTTTCTAAGCTTTATTGGCATTAGTTAAGAGGGTTATAGATTTATATTTCCGTAATAACCAGGCCAAATATACCGGATCTAAAATACCAATTATTTAAATGCAGAAACCAGACGACAAGAAGGCCGAGAAAAAGAAGCCAGAGGCCAAGAAGGAAGCCGAGCCAGTAAGGGACAAGAAAGAGAAGAAGTCTCTTAGCGGCGGAGTCGCCATTGAGGACATGAAAGTCGGGAACGGACCTGTCGCTAAGCCTGGAAAAGTTGTTCAGGTAACACCCGCCATCCATCAGCCTCTTTCGTCTACTGCTGGACTGCCTTTTCAAGATTTCTTGGCGGTCCTCTTGGAAGAAATTCCCATACTTCTACACGCCGGGCAGGCGGGGCAACATAATCATTTAATTATTTTGCGCCTTCTCAACAATGACCACTAACCGACTTTCCTCTTATGCACAGACCTCAATAAAAATCTGTGCCCCCAAAGCCGTAACCCTTGGTTTTATCTATATTAAAGCGTTAGACTTTGTCTAAAAAGCTATCGAAGATTTTTCTTGAGGTCTTAGATTAAATCTCTATCCAATCTAGTTTGCTTGAGTTAATACCGTGGACAAACAAACTTCCGGAAATTAGACACCTATTGCTTCATTATTAACGTTGTATTGGGGTCTTACTCGCGATAACTAATAACATACCTTAATAGATATGTGCTTGACGGTACGTTATTAGTTATCGCGAGTAAGACCCCAATACAACGTTAATAATGTGTGAAAATCGCGAAAGTTTAAAGTTTACCTATTGCTTCGGTATAAGCAATTCCGTTTTTTTATAATATTTTTATTTATTTGCCTGGCGAAGGCAACAAGTTGGTCGAAATATTCATATATCGGAATGAATTAATACTTTTTTTATTATTTTTATTATTATTATTATTTTATTTTATTATTATTATGTAACTTAAACTAAACAGGTAGGTAGATCACAGTAAGTTGAGTCACTTTGTATTGACGTTGTTCAATTCTACCACGTAATTTATGTGTCTGCACATTTCTTAAGGCAGGCCCGCGCAGAAATGAGCAGGTTCCGTACCGTTATTTTTTAATAATTAGTTATTTAATAACTTAGCAACAAAAACTGCAAAATCGTCAAAGTTTTGGAATTTGGAATAAGGGGAGTTATAAAAGTATAATATAATTTAATATACATACGTATAAGTAGAAAAAATATACTATACATAAACAGGAAATATTAAAGTATACCTACATGTATATATATATGTATAAACAAATATATAAATAGGATATATTTATAAGTTACGTAAATTTGTGCATGACTAAGTCTAAAAATATAAATTATGTTTGTGTTAAATGTCAAATTAAATTAAATATAAATTATGTTTATTCACATTGAAATCAGTTTCATTATGTAATAATGAGCTTAAGCAAGTTTTCGGACTCTTCCAGCCCAAGACTGTTAATCCACTTTTTGAGTGTGTTTTTATTCTTTTGTAAGTTATCCTTGATATTGTCAGGGATCTTATTAAAAAGTCTAGGACCCAGCCAATAGTGAAACCTCTGACCAAAGGAAGTATTTGTAGTATCTACCGTCAAGTAACCTCGTTGAGCTGTTCGTGTAATATTATGTGTTTTGATCTTATGCAAATCTGTATGTGTCCGATAGTAGATAACTAATCTGTACATATATTGCTGCCGAATATTCAAGATGCACGTGTCCTTAAAAAGGTCTTCATTGTGATATCGAGGTGGTTTTCTGGCAATGACGCGAAGTATTGCATTTTGTGCTGGTTGTGCATGATTCAATGTAGTTTTACAAGAACCTCCGTAAGCAAGGATAGCATAATCAATGACGGAATGTGCTAGGGCATGATAAACACACCAGAGAAGGTTGACATCACAAATGTTTCGGAGTTGCCAGAAAAAGTGGATAAGTGGTCGTAGTTTCTTAGTAATAGCAATTATGTGTGGCTTCCAGTTCAGATTTTGATCAATTATAACACCTAAATATCGTATTTCTGACACTTTGTTTAGATTTGGACATGAACAGCCAGTATAAGAGTTAGCATGTTGACAAGTAGATATAGTGAGATCATCAGTTGGTTGAGAATTATTATAAATAGAATAACACATATATTTAGTTTTATTTTTGTTTAAAGTTAATAATTTAGAGTCCAGCCAGTTCATTACCTCGGTGAATCCTTTTTGAGCCAATTCGAATGTAACATCCCATTTCTTACCGGTAAAGAGAATAAGCGTGTCATCAGCAAATGATATGACTTTACCCCCATCTAATTTTAGGTCACATAGCTTGTTTAGATAGATAAGGAAAAGCACAGGCCCCAAGACACTACCCTGCGGGACACCGTAGCTTACACTACACTCATCTGATAACTCTTTTATAAAGACTTGTTGCTTTCTATCTAAGAGATAGGTTCTAAACCATTGGAGAGGTAGTCCACGGACGCCTATTGATTCTAGTTCTTTGAGAAGTATCGGAAAAGCCACGGTATCAAATGCCTTTTTTAAGTCTAGGAATATTCCTATGACTTTTCCCCCGCCATCAAGACATTTGCTTATTTGAGTGGTAGCATCCAATATAGCATCCTCTGTGCTTTTGCCCGCCTGGAAACCAAATTGATGTTTACTAAGTAGTTTGTGTTTGTTAAGGAAGCTTAGTAATCGACTTTTAGCAACCTTCTCGAGAATTTTTGATATTACACTTAACAACGAGATCGGCCGATAGTTGGATATGTCGTTTGCTTCTCCACCCTTGTGTATGGGTATAATTTTGGTTTTCTTAAGACAATTTGGGAAGCGACCCTCAGACAAGCTCAAATTGCACAAATACGTCAGAGGTTGCAAAATAGAGGAAAGGTTCGTCTTTATTATTAGTGAGGGAATTTTGTCGAGACCAGGAGAAGACGAGTTTTTTAGGTTGGTAATAATTGTTGAAAGTTCTCTTTCTGTGACAGGAGTGAAAAACAGAGAACCATTGAAGTTATGAGACTGATTATGAATTTGAGAAGTTAAAGAGTCAATATTATTCTTAGTACGATACATCAGATCAGTGGCGAGTGACTTGCCTACAAAGGCAAAATACTCATTTATTTTATTTAAAGGTTGAGAATTTGAATTTATTTTAAGTGAATTTATTAATTTAGATAAGCTATCATCCTGACTTTTTTTCCTTTTGTTATAAGTATATTCATTAAGAAGTTGCCAGCATTTCCTAGGGTTTTGTCTATTTTCCATTATGAGATTTTTATAGTACAATGCTCTTGCTACGCGTGTAGCTTCCTTACAAGTGTTACGGTAAGCTTTATAAAGTACTTGAATTGTGTAATCATTAGGATTTTTATGTGCGCGAACATGATGAAGGTCTCTTTTTTTTAAGCAGTGAAGTAAGCTGACCGTCATCCAAGGCTTAATAACTGAATCTTTATGTTTTACTTTTTTTAAAGTGCATGAGTTAATTATGTTTTCTAGTGTGTTGGTAAAGAATTGAAAAGCATCGTCAACATCCGAGATAGCAAAAAGTTCAGACCAGTTCACGCCACTAATTCTAGTATTAACTTGTTTAAAGTCGGTACGTAAGAATTCAGATTTGTTCTTGTTACCGCACAGTGCATTTGTTTGCACACCTAACATTGTAAATGAATGATCTGTGACTCCCGTGTGGTACACTGCAGCCACATGTTCACTCCTAGACCGGATATAAAAGTGATCCAGACACGATCCAGAAGCTAATCTTGTGGGTGTTGAGATAGCCGGCCGATAACCTAGCTCTTGTAGTTGAAAGGTGTAGTTTTGTGCTTGTGCATTCTCCAAATCTAAAATATTTATATTTATGTCACCTGTAATGATGACATGTTTGTAACTAGATACATTTTGTAAATAATTAACTAAGCTAATTGAGAATTTTGACGAATCCTTAACGTAGGGTGATCTATAGATAGCAATTATCAAGATACTGTTATCAATTGTAGTGATTAAATTAGTGCATTCAAGCAACTCTTTTGTTTCAGAGCATGTAACGGGTAGACTATTTCTAATGAACAAAATGACGCCATCATTTTTATTAAAATCTCTGCTCGATCTGAATTGTTGATACCCGTCAATGTTAATTGATTTCTTATTAGTACGAAGATAACACTCCGAAAGACATATCACATCCCACTTCACTTTTGTTTGTCCAAGTAATATTTTAAATTCTTCGAAATTTGCATCAAGACTCCTAACGTTAAACGATAACATTTTCAAATTACTTGTACCAACATACGCAGTACACTCACTTAAGTCACTCAGAACGTATTCAACTACAACCCTAATAAACGTGAAAGAATCCGTTTTTGGTGCGAAAAAAGCTCTCACTAACCCGCAGCTGAACTTTTGAAAGCAGCTCTGTAAAGTTTAATTTAACCTTCCACGTCTTCCGCAGGTGTACTACGAAGGTCGTCTCAAGTCGAACAACAAGATGTTCGACAACTGCCTCAAAGGTCCCGGGTTCAAGTTCCGGCTCGGCTCCAAGGAGGTGATCACCGGGTGGGACGTCGGAGTAGCTGGTATGAAGGTCGGGGGCAAGAGGAAGATCGTATGTCCACCAGCAATGGCGTAAGTGAATTAATCAGGTTTTTTAAAGACATATTAAATTACTCGATTTAGGTGGGCTTGGCTTCTAACCAGGGCACTGCTTTTAAGGCCCTAACTGAGTCAGAAGATACCAGTCGGAGAGTGGTGCACGTCTGTTGTCATGGCTCCGTAGCTATTGAAGAAACAAAACATAGGCCTGTCGCAGCCGTAATAGAAATTAAAAGAGCAAAAGTCTTTGGTGAAACAGCATTTTCATGTAAGCGATTAGATATCCAGTAAGCAAAGCAGATACTCAGTATTCTGGATCTATCAGATTTTTAAGTGGATATTTGTATGGACGGCATGTTTAGAACTTGCACGTCACTTCCAGATCAACTCACTTCCGAAAATTTTTCATGGTTATATTTTACATTTATTGATTTTTAAGGCGCTATCTCACTAAAATCGGCACTTTTTGAAGTTGTTTACCTGCTTTTTAGAAGAAGCCACAAATTTGATAAATCAGTATATAAATATGGGTACCTTTTTCTAGTTCTCTTGAATACAGAAACGCGATTGCAGAACTTTCGCTCGATAGAAATAATTTATTAAAATGAGGTCTTCTTCTACACTTTTTTTCATAGTATGCGAAATAGGAATGACATGCAGACCTGAACCATATTTTATTAGAACTCTTTTCGTTAATTTTATATTAATTTAAAACCGACATTTGTTTCCGGAATCTGTCCCTCTCGCACTGCAGATCGTTCTGCATGGAGTAACAGTGACCGTTGAAAATTTTACATATTACCTTAACTCAATATTTCACATTTCTGCTAAAATCAGTCCCAACTAGGAGTTTGAACCCCCAAACAGCTACCTTATACCATACATCTGCTATAATTGGTATTACTCCATCCGATCGGCACGCCCTGCCAGGAAATAAGATCATGCACGATTAGCTGGTCCGCCATCTTAGATTTTCCGTGAACTATCAATCCAATTACTTACTTATATTCAGATGAAGACAAATTATAATAAAATTAACAATTATCTTATTGTGAACCCTTGTAATTTTAATTATCACTTAAACAATAAATCGGAGTCCAGACCAGACTCTATAATTGTCGATTAATTAATGAATAATCAATTTAATCATCTTATAGATTAAAACTGATTTTGTCTGCAGCTTGGTCCAAATAACTCTTCTATAGTTATCTAAAACAGTCTGTTTATTTCCAGGTATGGTGCAAAGGGGTCTCCTCCAGTTATTCCTCCAAACTCAACGCTAGTGTTTGAAGTGGAACTCAAAAATGTGAAGTAAATTGTTAAACATGAGGATATTGAGGACATTTGTTGAGTTTGGTTCATTCGAACGAGTTGCTGAATGTGTCTGTATGGAATGAATGATAATATGATGCATCTGCATAGTTAATGTTTGTTGATATTTTGGTGTTTTAAATTGTGTTTTCTTTGTGAGTCTTTAACCCTTGGCACACTGAAGCCGCGAAATGCGAAATTGATGACAAAATGCGAAATAGTCTTATTTTCAAGCGAGATGCTACATAATTATGCGATATGTTTCATCGCTACCGTTTCGCGGCGTCACTGTGCAAAGGGCGTTTGGAGTAAAGCTGATGATATTGCACCTGTAACATTGATTCTAAGTTTAAATTTGTTTATGATGCATCAGCATGCCAATTAATATGTTGCAGTGCAACAGTTTAATCCGCCTTTAGAGTAGATACTTTAAAGATTAATGAGGTTTCATGTATAAAGACTTCCAAATAAAACACCAGCTTTATATAAAAGAACTATGTTTTTATTTTTATCTGCAGGTGTTTCATATTTGCAGATAAGTTAGGATTTAAGTTGGACATTACTTTATTATCATAAAGAAGGATAAATTGTCAGGTTGTTTGTGCCTTGGTCCGATCCAATATGAACATGTCAATATGAAAATTTGGACAGGGATTGCAGTGCATAACATTGTAATATTACAGGGCTCTGTTATAATATAAATCACAACTCTAGCTAACTATAAGAGATAAGATTTATCCGAAACATAGCCCAGATGTTTTTTTATTAAGTTTAGGAAAGAGAAGTCATCGTTGTATCAATATTACAAATATATTTTTATGTATCAGCTGGACCAGTGTCATATTTTTATTATATTCAATCTTATGTTTTTTTTTTTATTATGTAAGGATGCCTGCAGTTCAAGATTTCTATTGGTAAGCAATTTTAATGGCTACAATGCCACAATAAGACCTGCCAATTAGGTAAGCTGTCATGCTGATGTTGGTACAGGAAGTAATTATATTGTATTTGTAATATGTAATCTGTTTGGTTGCCGAATTTGTAATACCAGGCAAAATTCCACAGTTTTATTATTAAACTAGGCCAGTCTTGTGAATTCTGCATCATGGACAAGATCTAATAATAATTTTAAGTAATTTGTGCAAAATCTGTTTTGGAACAGGCCACCAATCTATTTTATTTTAACCAGACCTACATAAATAAGGTAACAGTCATTATGGAAATGAAATAAAAGTTCAATCAAATATAACTTGCTCTTTTAATGATAATTACCCCGCATTAAAAATGATTTTCAACTTCGTCATCTTATATAATAAATAAAGTTTGGTAATAACAGGAATTTTGTGTTTTTAAACTGGAATGCACACCTTTACAGGAAGGACATCGTAACACTTCATATCTCAGTTTTGATCATTCTCTACACCTTAACTTTAAAATTCTGAATTAAATAGAAAACCTAAATATTTTTTCTTACATGATGTAGATTGTTGGTTCATTAGTTGTTCTGAATCTCCAACAATGTGTAAGTTAAAATATTAAGCGTTTTCAATTTTATTCAGAATTTTGAAGTGAGTTAGAGAATTATTAAAACTGAGTTGAGGGGTGTTGGAACATGAGAGACGAAATTCCATTGTTTTGTCTATGAAAAATTCACTAAAACTCAATAAAATAAATATTCATAATCATCAAGTTTGTTCATTTTACACAATTTATTAAACCATTTAGTTATTCTGCTTTAATCCGATCTTTGGGGCATACATTATTGTCCTTGAACTCGGCGGTGTCTTCTTTGGCTTCATTACTTTCGACTGGCTTCTTCCTAAACGCGCACACACCACCCTCACAGCTGAACGGGAACTCTGTCTTCGTATTGCCATCAGCGTCGGTCACCGCCCAGGGGTTCCAGAACCGTAAAACATAGGGCTGAATAAACTTATGCCACAAGAATAATAGAACAGGGATAATGAAACAAGGTACGCAAACCATTGTTTCCTCAGTGGGAATTGATTTTACTCTGAATTTCTGCGCAGTTCACTAGCGATTTTAGATGCAATTATACACTTTGGTGTAGTTTTTATAAAATAATCACCAATAATATTTTGCTTCCGTGGTTTTTTGACATTTCATTGACATCGTTCCGTTCCGTTTCGTTTCGTTTGCAAAAAAACAACAGCTGACGTCAAACTACGTTCAAAAATCGATATTCTTTTTCATTACGATGAGATTATATCAAATAGTACAACATGAGAATATACAACATTAAATTTAATTTGAACGAGGTTTGAACATTCAGGCAAGCTAATATGTTAAATTTTCAGAAAGTCCGGGGCTGAAGCTGAGACGCCCGGTGATCATGACATCTCTTTTGCGCGCGTTGATTTTGTATCTGCTATCTTGCTGTCAGTGATGACGGGCGATCAAACTGAACGCGGCCCGGGTATGGAGTAGGCAAGTGGTTTCGTCAATGAAAAATTACATCTTGGAGGCAGCGAACCATTGAGTAGGTATTGAAAGTTCAAAAAATTATCAGCATCAGTCGACATTCTAACTTGAGCCTTACGTTCCTAAAATTTAAAGTGATTTCTTATATAAATTCTATAAAAGTAAATGTTGACTTACGGAAAATAAACAGAAATTTTATCAAGCCGGTGTCATGTTCCACGATTTTTTTTGTGCTGCCGCAAGTAGCCGCAAACGTTAGCTACCTGTACCTACATATTTTTGTGTAGAAGATCACTTGATTGTTCATAATTAATATTATTATGGAAGCCAAACACGCGAGACTGTAAAATTTCGAGAAAATAATTTAATGTGAACTCCATACGTTATTTAAAAAAAGGTTTTTAAATTACTTAAACTATCACTTTTACAGTTTACCGATCAATATACTTGTAAATATACTATAATACTTATCTATCAAATAAAAAATCATCAGGTTGATGTTTTGACTTGAGGCCATAACATTTCAAACTGGGATAACGATCACTGTGCGCAGCTTATATATATTTATAACAAAAGAAAGATGCGGTACTCCGGCTCCGCTTCTCGTGCGCGGCCCTGCAAATGTAGGCCCAATGGGCCTGTTTTAAATAGCTTGTCTCGCTCGCGCTATTGTCGAAGCTTGTCGCTCTATTCTGTCATTCGGTGGCGCTTGTCAAAAAAGGGGTCAATTTTTCAGTTCACGATAAAAGAATGTATCGTATCTACCTTTTGTTATATCAATCAATGGTGCGCCGCCATTTAACGACGCAAATCGTAGAAGAAAAACAAACCGCGCCTATGTTACACACCTCAGATAAAGAACCTTTATCCGAGTTATACACATACTGACATGGTCATATTATTCGAATATTTAATATTACAGAATAAATTTATTTATTGAACGAGCGAGTGAAACGAACGAGTTCTCCGAGTCTACTAGAACAATCCGGCGTTCGCATGTATGTATTAATGTTTGTTAGACGATAACTCGAGTATCGTAGATCGGAATGTCATGAAATGTGGCAGGCGAGTAAATAAGGCAAAAAGATTTTTCAAGTTCGAACATGAGCCAAATCGGTCAAGCGCGAATCGGGCGAGCGCGAGTTCACAGTTCGAGGTGAACTACTAATAATACTAATTATAATATTAAAGCCTTCGTTACACTTTGACCCTCTAAAATGTCGCAAAATTCCTCCATCCATCCATCAGTCCGTGTTCATCCACTGCTGGACATAGGCCTTTCAAATTTCGCCACTCATGTTGGTCCTCCGTCCTCATCCAGCCGCCACAAACAGCGTCCTGAAGGACCTGAAGGTCGTCGGTAAAGCGGGCAAGAGGTCGGCCCAACACTACGCTTTGCTGTACGTGGTCCCCATTCTAGAGCCCACAAAATTCCTAATAGGTATATGTAGGTAATAAATTTAGTTTTGGCTTTAGTATATTATACTAGTAGTTCGCTCTGACCTTTGAACTCGCGCTCGCTCGATTCGCGCTTGATCTACTTGGCTCATGTTCGAACTTAAAGATTCTTTTTGCCTTATTTAGGTACTCGCCTGCCAAATTTTATGACATTCCGATCAACGATACCTACTCAAGTTATCGTCGAACAAACATTCATACATACAAAGGCCGGATTGTTCAAGTAGACTCGGAGAACTCACTCGCTTCGCTCGCTCGTTCAATTATTGGTATAGATAGGGTGACGTGCGTAGGGCAAGCAAGGTGCGCCTTGTGGCTGCTGAAACTACACCCTGACCGACCCTGGCGTCGAAGAGTGACTTTTTAAGAAACTTTCAGTCGACCCAGACAAGTAGGTAAATCAGTAAAGACAAGAATGTTGACAGGAGACAAATAAAACCTTTGCGTACAATGTTGCTTCTTATTTTTATTTATTGTAATTAACAAACAATAGAATTTTGGAAAACATAACAAATTTGTGTCCATTCACAAAGAATTATAGGCACTTTTGTATGAAAGTATGAAGCCTGATTTTTCAACAGCGCTATTGTAGGAGGTATTAGTTTACAACATTGCGATGTTCTTGCTGACTGTACAAAATGCTCCAAGTTGCGCCCAGCTAACCCTGTCTATTTTTTTTTCTCTACACCACTTCGAATCCATCACATCTTGTTACTCAATGACGTAGGGTTATCAACACAAAGCTCTCAGACTATCGCGAATTATTAGGGTAGGGTCAAATTTTTTGGTCCATTGTACGTCACACCCCAGGTTTATGGCCATAACAAAAATGGCATTACCTAACCTACATACATTTAAGCATAGAAGTACAAAAAGTCGGAAAGATTTTCACCAACCAAAAACTGAAGCAACCATAGCCTCGTAACACCCAATGATATCATGTGAATACATAATCAACACAGCCAGTACCGCCCAAGCATCAAATTCATCTTAACAAATTACCGCCCAGTGTAATCATCCGAAAACATATTTGAATTTGCCGCCTAACTTTTAAATATGCGGAAATAGATACGATATTTTGTGGAGATGTGATTGGCTATAGTCTATCGCCTTTTTTATCGGATGACAGCTTAGAGAACCAATAACAGAAGTCCCATTTATTTGTGTCAAAATGGCGAACATGGTGAGGCGGCGAGTACGTGGTAAGTAAATCGAAATTTATTTCATTAATCTGTTGCGTTTATTGTATAAACATAAGTATGCTTAGGTAGTTAGAATCATATGGTTTCGAGGTATTGAATATTTTTGTTAAAAAAACGCTGTAAAACGTATAAAAGTTGCGTTCATATAATATGCCATCAAGTGACAACACCGGGCCTTACCTTCGCTGCTTTGATTTTGTTATCAGCTGACTACATTGGGACGCAACTCAATAATTAAAATAATTCTCATACTAACCTACATTTTATTTATTTTATTGTTTTGATTTATCTACTTCTTGTTTAGTCACTGATTTTAGTAAAATATATCAATTAATAAGACGTGGACATAAAAGGATCAATATTAAATTGATTTTGTTTTTATTTCAGTACGCGACGAAAACATATTAGAGTTGCTGACCGAATCAGATGTCGAAGATTTTAGTCCCAGTGACGAAGACAATGGAGACCCTCCCTACACTCAGGATACAACTGATAATGGTACCGAAGATGACAGTTCAGATTCGGACATAAGTGATGACCCGGAAGTTCCAGTAAACAGGAACACTAAGTCAGTTACTCGTGGAAATCGTGGAGGAAGAGGACTTCGTGGAGGAAGAGATGCAGAAAGAGGTCGAGGTCACCAACAGTTGGTACCATCAAATAGTCCGTCTGCTAGTGGTTCTACGGATTGGTCAATCAAAGACTTCCCCCCAGTGGAGTACACGTTATTAGAACCATCATATCTTCCGAACTCTTATAAAGACTTTAGTAAACTCGAGTTCTACGAACAATATATAGACCAAAAATTTGGTGAACTGGTTGTGGAACGCACCAACCAGACTTCAGTTGCGCTGCATGGACGATCTTTGAACATGTCTGTGAAGGAATTCCACATTTATGTTGGGATCACATTCGTAATGGCAGCTTTAATTTACCCATGGCTCAGGATGTACTGGGAAGCTAAATGGAGAGGACCTAGTATTGCCGATAACATGTCTAGAAATAGATATACGCTTCTCAGAAACTCTCTTAGAGTAGTATTTGATGGCGATGTCAACGAAGAAACGCGTAAAAAGGACAAACTGTGGAAAATGAGGCCACTGATCAGCCAGATCCAACAAGGTTGCAGAATTCAAGAAAATTTTTTGCGCCTCTCATTAGATGAGATGATAATTCCTTTCACGGGATCCTGTGGCATGAAACAGTACTGTCCAGGGAAGCCTAATCCTGTTGGTTTAAAGGCATTCGTTCTAGCTAACCCCAATGGACTGGTAGTTGACTTTGAGGTCTATCAGGGCAATACCACCTACCCTCAACTAGAGACATCTAATTTTGGATTAGGAGAAAAAGTAGTGTTGTCATTGGGTGATTCCCTTGTGCTGGGTCATTTGTTATATTTTGATCGGTACTTCACTACCGTGAAGCTTGCTAAGGAACTGACTGAAAGGGGAATCGGGTGTACAAAAAAATCGAGTACCAGGTGATGCAAGGTCTGTGTTGACGGATGACAAAGAGCTTCAAAAACGTGGCAGAGGAAGTGTGCATAACATTGTCAGCGAAGATGGTAAGATTGCTATCATCAAATGGTTCGACAATAAACCAGTAACATTGTTATCGAACGTCGATGCCCTGGAGCCCATGGATGTGTGCCAAAGGTGGTGTAAAAATCGTAAGCAGTATTTGTCAGTCGATAGACCAGCGGCTGTGCGCAATTACAATAAATACATGGGTGTTGTAGACCTCGCTGATCGCATGTTGTCGGTGTGCCCGAATAGGTACCGTACAAAAAAGTGGACACAGCGTTTTTTTTCGCATATGCTGGATATGGCAGTCTCCAATTCCTGGCTGGCTTACAAACAACAAGAGATAGAAAAAGGAGTCCATCCAAAGAAAGTGCAGCAGTTGCGGCACTTTAAAATGGAGCTTGGTGAAGCACTGATTGATATTAACTCAAGCTCAGTGGGTGCAGACAATGACTCTGCAGATTCGGACCCAGAGCCGGAGCCCGTTACACGCAAAAGAGGCAAGCCATCATCTACACCTATACCATCCAAAAAAAGAACAAGCACTGCTGCAAAGCACATGCCATCTTTTGAAGAAAAGCAAGCAAGGTGTCGGCATTGCCACTATAATTTGAGTCGTACCAAGTGCACCACCTGCAACATCCATTTATGTCTGACGAAGAACAGAAATTGCTATACGCTTTTCCATTATTGTTAACTGTACACTCTGGTACCTACCTAAGCATAATATTTTGAAAAAATATTTATGGTTGCTTTAAAGTTGTTCCAAAGTTCCTAATAAGTCTAAGATACAATAAATATAATTTAGCATGTTTTTTGTCTTTTTTATTTATCAATACAATATTTTATTTAACTATAAATATAATTTCTGATATGTAGGTATAGGCCCAATGTAATCACTTGAACTCATATAATTTTGAAGAGATATTGGAATTAAGGCCCAATGTCATCACACGAAAACATAAAAAATACCAGATTCCAATAGAGGAAACTCATTTCCCAGGGTCAATCTATATGATAAAAAATAATATGATCATCTGTGACCAAGAACACCTTTATTTTTTCACTTTTTCTACTGTGGGCTGTAACCACAAAAAAATATATGTAATCAGGTAACAACAATGGGCAGTAGTTTTATTCTTTTTTTAGGCTTGGGCGAGGATAGTAAGCCTACTCGCGTGTACGCACGAGCCCGCACGCACACATTCACACTATAGTAACCAAAGTCATAGTAGTATCTCCATAGTAAATACACTCACAAACTTGTAAATCGGCGCCATTGCTATGCTTTAGTCGTTGCTTAGCGGCTACTCCTTCCCCCTTTTATTCGTCTATGATTATAAGCTTTCATTTCGTACGCATGTATTACGCTGTATACGCTGTATTGGATACAGGCCAAAAGTGTCGATCATTCTTTTCCAATATTTACCTCTAACTCCTACCTACATACAAAGGTGAAAGTTTCAATTACACATTTCCTACTTCATATAGTTTTTATCTACGGGTCAACCAACCTTTATAATATACACCAAAACGAAAACTACATAACGACTGAACTAGCTTTGAAGTTGCCAGTAAAAATATATTTTACACGGATACCTAAGTGTTATACCATCAAACATGTTGATTCTATAAAAATAACGGATAATAAGTAGATGTTACAAAAATATGCATTTCTAATAAACTCTTACTGAGATCTCGTAACTCACAGCACACGATATTAAATTGAATGATATATTAAACTAAACATCGCTAAACAAAAAAAAACAACTTATAAATAAATCATTTTCTAACGAATCATGGAATAACATTTAGTTCTTTAAACCTATGATATGAGAACAATCACATGGTCAAGTTAAAATTTTAACAATAAAATAAAACTAGTTTACTTACTTATTTTAATTACAACACAAAATGGAGAAACGAAAAGTTCGGCATCATTTATTTGTTGTATAAACGAAAAAAATGCTGTAAATCCCAGGATTTTACATTTGGCCTCTTTTTCCACCAATAAACCATTCCAAGAAATAGATCTACTCAATTATTATTGTTTTCAGTGGACAAATTTTAAAATAAAATAGCAGATCTCTTATTAAATGAAAAAAAAAAAATGTTTCTTTTGACCACAGCACGTCATCAGCACAAATTTCCATAAGAAATATATTTCTAGAACGCATCCTAAAGTCTGCCAAGTTCTGACTATTACACTCAATTATGATGACGTCACTTCCTGTGAATACTAAAATAAAATACTAATAAAATCGGTCAGCACGAAAAAATGAATTATTGAAATTACATACCTAAATCGATATATTTATTTCAAAAAGCAGACAAAGAGGTTTAAATACACAAATCGTAGGATTTACAACACACGATAAAAATAGAAGCCCATGAGAAAAGCGAGGATTTCTTCATTAATCTCATAACAACATGAGGTGTGTATTACCTGTACTGCAAAGTTACAAGTTACAACTGATTAAAGGACTAGTTATAACCACTTACACTTATCCAGTGATCAATAAAATCATTAAAAACAAAAAAAAAACGTAAAGTATTATTTATCACCTTTCTAAAAAAATAAAACTTTAACGATTAAATAAACTATGAAATTGAGCTTATCTAGGCACTAATTGTAGCACTCATAGTCCAAAATGGCACATGAAAAATATCACTAACTTGCATTATTTATAGTCAGTTTCTGATAAACAGCTTTTTAATCCAGTCGGCAGTTCCGGTATCCTGTAAATAGGATCGGACAAGGGGGGCAGGACTATCGCGTTGCCAGATTTCTCGTAGCTATTGTACGATAAGTATATCTGAGAGACTAGATCAATCTCTGAATCCGTCATCGAGACCGTTTTGAGCAGTTTCCTAAAGTCCACGTTTGTCGGATCGCCGCATTTCGGGCAGACTTCGTGGAGTTTCGTCTTCTTGGTTATTTTATTCCATTGCACGGGCTCAACAAACTTGTATTTCTTTGTCTTCGAATGGTTGGCATGCTTGTGGGATTTGCCCTCGCTGTCTGCTATGACAACTAGGGCTTTATTTCCGAGTCCGTTCATGAGGCTGCCAGTTCTGGCAATGACTTCTCCCCCGCCCTTCATCAGGGCTCGTTTAAACAGCTCCGAAGGGTTTTCGATGTCGTAGTAGACGCAGCTCGTTTCCGAACTGCCCTGCGTGGTGTTCTCGATGTGGAGACTATATCTGAGTTTGATTTTCTTTGGTTTGGTGCTGTGTTTCAGGTAGACGTGTATGGGGATGTCGATGGATGCGCGGCCCGACTCTTGGATCTCGTAGGGAGCCTCTTGAATCACTGGAATTAAAGAGTTCGTTAGCTAAATTACCACTGCAATATTGTATAGTAGGGAAGGAAAAATAGTAACTTATTAAGTTATTTATTATCCTTACACCCTTTCCTTATTACTTCTTTAAGATTTACTACTGCAATTTTTCGGTGATTTCGCCCGCGTTTTGTTAGCTATTTTTCGTTCGTTCATGTGTCCCGCTGCAAAGGTTTACTTACGAACATTGACTTCTCATAAAACAACTAGACACACAGTCTTTAAGAAAAGTTCGTCAGAAAGTGTCCGAACGTGCGACGTGCATAGTAGCAAAAATCTTCAACCAAATTAAGACGTTATGTCGTTAACATAAGATGCAATGTCAGTTGTACGAAATCGTCCTTCGATTTTGTCACCCCAGAGCGGTGACAAAATGCATCGCGGACACTTTTTGAGCGAGATTGTGAGTCTAGTTGTTTATGAGAGGTCAATGCTTACGAACCATTGATTACCTAATTTAATAAGGTTACAAATAAACTTTTCTTTAGATTTATAACCAGCTTTTTCTCGCGGTTTAGCCCGCGTTGTTTAGTTTATGGGTAGTCAATCGAATCTATCTATCAAATATGTTAATATTTATCGGCCTAAAGTTTTATAGTAGGTACTACCTACGTTTTGACTTTGACTTTTGGTTCTCATGAAAATAATGTAATATGTCTGACCCTATGTCTATGTCTCCTGGGAATAAAAAGTCTACCATTACAACAGTGAAAGAATTTTCAATGTACTTTCAATAGTTATTAATGACTTTGTCCCTGGGGAACTGCCCATCCCCAGGGAATAAACTATAACCTATACCCAAGTAAAGAGACTAACCGTAACTACAGTGAAAGAATTTTAAATCGGTTCAGTGGTTTCAGAGATTGCCCACGCGTTTTAATTAATAGCTATGACCCTAGGAAACTGCTCTTACTCAGTGAACAAAATATTGTCTTTTTCCAAGTGAAGATCTAACCATTTAAAACAGTGAAATAATTTTTCAAATCGGTTCCGTAGTTATTAATGACTCTGTCCTTAGGGAAAAAACCGTCTGTCTCCAGGGAAAAAACTATAGCGTATTTCCAAGTTAAGAGTTTAACCATTACTACAGTAAAATAATAATTTGAATCGGCTTAGTAGTTCCAAAGATTACCCGCTTAAATTGAATTAATGGTGGTGTCCCTAGAGAGTACCTAAGCAGTTGCTTATTCCTAGGGAACAAACTATAGCTTATGTCGAAGAAAAGAGTCTAACCATTATAATAGCAGAAGAATTTTCAAAATCGGGTCAGTAGGGTTATAGCTTTTGTTACTCAGTGATAGTGTAGCTTTCTGCAAGTGATTTTTTTTATCTTTTTTGTACGTAAGAGAGACCTCTTACATACAAACAAACAAACATATTTTAACTCTTTATACAGATAATATAATACTGTAGAGCGATATGTACAATCATAAAGGGATAGCGAAAGTAAGGATCCTTCGGCTTACTCAATAGTAGTGCAAAAACGCAAAGGTAGTAAAAAATATGTCCTAGGAAATTGTTGAGAATTTATTGACTCATCGCAAGTAAGATCCATCCATCCATCCATCCATCCATCCATCCATCAGCCTGTTTCGTCTACTGCTGGTCATAGGCCTTTCCAGGATTTCACCACTCTTGGCGGTCCTCCTGGAAGAAATGACCATACTCACACACGCTGGGCAGGTGGGTTGGTGAGCGCGGTGCCTAAACCCTCGCACCAGTGACGCCGCTGCCCGTCATCAGTCTGTTTTATATAAGGCCTGGCAATTGGGGATGGATATACCGCCATCCATCGGTCCCAGGCAATGGTGGGCCGCCTGGTTTTGCCTAAGAGCTGTTCTCTTACTCTTCCCCGAATAACTTCGGGAGGATTTGCGAGTAAGATGGTGGTACCTCCACGGTCGAGCCCGGCATCAGCTCTAACACCTAAAATACGAAATTTAAAAAATGTTTAAGCTTATGAATCTTGAATTGTATCTACTGCAGATACAATAAAGTTTTTGTGACGCATATACTCCTAACAACTCCATGGAACAACTCCTCTCTTGTACGAGTTAACCAGTTAACTTTAACATAGTACGAGTAGAATGGAGTACCTCTTCTTTGGAAATCGTATAATCTCTCCTGCGGAGCTACTGAGGGGCTGATATCGTGCCCGGAAACGCCGCGCATACTTGAAGGATAGACGAAAGAACTTAGAAATGCCATTAAGATCCAAACTCCCATGAAACAACTAACTCACCTCTTTTAGGATAGACGAATGCACTCGGCGGGTGCAGGTTAAAGACGACCTTATGTACGAAGGGGCTGATATCGTGCCCGGAGACGCCGCGCACCCACACCCGCCAGTCCAGCGCCAGGGAGCGACCCAGGGACGAGCGCGGCCGCGGCTCGCAGCTGTGCCCCACCTCCAGCCAGATCCGGACACACATCTGGAATAAGGGCAGAAAGAGGCCGGTTAACATTTAGCCTGTATATAAGGTGCTACAATTCAAAGTGAAAAAAATTTAACAGGTGATAGAGTATCCATAATAAACCACATTCCACCGAAAACAATAATTATTGCGCGATCTTTTTTTTTTACATTTCCGTAGAAATTTAGTCAGCTGATTGTACTTTGTACTGGGAAGTGAAAAAATAATTTGAGCAAAACATTTTTTTTCCGTGTGGAATGGTGATCACTGATCAGTTAACGATACATGATCTACCCTAGGATTATTTTCACTTATTATTGTAAGACCTTATATATAGGACATGACAAGTTTTCAGGCTGTTCCTGACCTTTAAAATCAATTGTTTCTTACAAAAATAGTAGCAAAAGTACTATAATTTTAAGGGGCTACCTACAGTATAGTGCTCGCCATGTTAAAAGAGCGCTGGAACCGATTGGTTTCCACATGGGTATACTCGCGCACGAAATTACTAGGACTGTTGTTTTATTTTTGAACTAGCGTTTCGCTTGCGGCTTCGTATGTTGGTTATTGGTAGGTACATTAAAAATATATTATATAGGCCTATTGATTTCGTGCGCGAGTATACCCATGTGGAAACCAATCGGTTCCAGCGCCTTTTTAACATAGCGAGCACTATATGCTGGAATAAGTCCTGTTCTAATGTCTTTTTTCTATCCTATCCTATTCTACTATGTGACGCGCAAGCAAAAATTTTTAGAAATTGTGGATACATCAGGACATTCATTATAAATTGTAATAAAGATATAGTGATACATTTATTTTTTATTTTAGCAAGTATCTGTGTGAATTAGTTTTGTTTTAATCGGTTTTGAAATAGGGCAGCTGAATCGCTTTTTTCGTGAAATTTATACTTTTTCTTAAAGTTATTTAATAGATAAAAATAAAATATATTCAAGGTAAGTAAAAATGTTTTTTTTTTCGCTTCCATATCTCTAAATGTATCCGATACAAAACATGTTGATGACAGCATATAACGATAATACATATTTATCTATACTACTAATAATAAACCGGGGGCTTCAAGTCGTGACATTCTTCAGGATAATGATGATCTCTTGCTGAACATGAACTGTGACGATGTTTTGGTTTTATGTTTGGGCAAAAATGACAAAGACCCATATGCTTTTGTCTTTGACCTATGTAATGCGCTTCACAGATTTAACAAATGCAATGTTCAGTACATATATGTTATTAAGGTGCTAGACAACGAGTATATAAATGTAGAAGAACAGAATCATTATATAAAATTGTTATGTAAACATTACACCAAAACTAAATTCATTGAGGTTCAAAACTATAACCTATCTCATCTAAGTTACGCTGTAAATATTGAGATTGATAGCACTCAATATCAAAAGCAATTTCTTACCTTCGGAAAAAACAAGAATATGGCTTCTCGTTGTAAAAATGACAAGTTAAAAATAGGGACTATCCCTTATCTCTTCCATAATCAAAACATTAAAGCACAAAACAAAAAAAATACTATAAAACCATTAGTCGAGAACCTACAAAAAAAGATACCCCTGATAAAGTCAAAAACACCAAATAGACAAGAAAATAAAAATAAGCTTTTTCTTTGTTCCCTCCCATTGTACTAACTCACAAAACCGTAATCAAAAAATTGCCCATCTCAATGTTCAAAGCTTAACTGCTTATAAAATATCTTTGCTTGAGGTTTGGCTAAACGAGGAGGGCAAAGACGTCGAAATATTATGTATTACAGAGCACCATCGTAGAGAGGAGGACCTGTGTAGAATAGTTGTCCCAGGTTTTAAATTGGCTAGTTGCTTTTGTCGCTCAAACAATAGGAGCAAGGGGGGGGTGTGTATTTACCTACGAATTGATGTTCAGTATAGGGATCTGACCTATATTAATAAATGCACGATTCCATATATTTTTGAAATATGTGGAATAGATCTAAATGGTATCTTTATACTATGTTTGTATAGACCTAAAACCGTGAAGGAAAACGATAGTTTTTTGGATCATTTGGAGGGCGTCCTGAGCACAATTTTTAAACATAAAGAGCGAAAAGTAATAATCTGCGGAGATTATAATATTGACATTTTATCTAAAAACTCGGAGTCTTTGGCATTTCTGTCTCTCTTAAAATCGTTTAATGTCAAAGAGTTTATCCATGTACCGACGCGTATCACTAACCACAGTGAAACATGCCTCAACAATATACTGTCAAATTCCGTTTTGAAGGATGCGACTGTCACTGAGGTTGGTATTTCTGACCATACTCTTCAGTTTGCTTCTTTCAACGTCCGAATCAGCAAAACTACTAAAAGACTCTTTAAACTTGTCAGAGATTTTAAAGATGAAAATCTTCTTAGGCTGAATAATTTTCTACTAAGTAGATCATGGACTGAAATATTTGAATCAACAGACTGCAATATGGCTTTTGAGAAGTTTCTCGATATTTTAACTGAAGCTATTGATATTTATTGTCCAGAAATCAAAGTTAGATGTGACAATAAGATGAAAAAAGATATGTGGATTACACCGGGTATAAAGAAATCATGTAAGACAAAAAGAGATTTATTCATTCAATCAAAAAGATCAAACTCCGATGAACTACTTCGTTTTTATAAGGCATATTGTTTAGTCTTATCAAGGGTCATTGGTCACGCAAAAAGAAAAGCAAATGAAGAAATAATCCTAAAATCTGATGACGCAGTAAAATCTACTTGGAAACTCATCAATAAAACCATCAAAGGAAATAAGCTAAATGAAATTAATATTTATAAAGGTCTAACGGATGGTACTAAAGTGGTGCTTGATAACTTAGAAGCTGCTCAGTTGTTTAATAGTTTTTTTACCGACCCAGGTGTGGATGCTCCCAGGGCCTCAACCGATCCAATAAAATTACCACATTTTAGTAACGAAACTATGTTCCTAAAACCGGTCTCAAAAGATGACCTTCTAAAAGCAGTGTCCTCACTTAAAAATAAGAAATCGTGTGGATACGATGGTATACCTCCTAGGGTCGTTAAATTTATAATTAACCCTATCGCTGAACCCCTATTATGCATTATCAATCTTTCCTTCAGGGAAGGTGTCTTCCCGTGTAGATTAAAACGAGCTCAAATAAAACCTATACATAAGAAAGACTCAAGACTGGCCGTCGATAATTATAGACCCGTCTCGCAGTTGACTGTTTTTTCTAAGATATTTGAAAAGTTAATGTTAAGCCAGCTTCGTAGATTCCTCACTTTTCATAGGATACTAGCAAGGGAACAGTTTGGATTCCAGAAAGATCTTTCGACAGTGGATGCTATCTTTGACATGGCGGAGTTTGTGTCAGAAGCCTTGGATGGCAAACAAAATATAGTGACTGTCCTATTAGATTTATCCAAAGCTTTCGATAGTATCGACCACGGTATAATGCTTGAGATGCTGAATAGATACGGTCTGCGTGGCAAGGTTAATGAGTGGTTCTTTTCATACCTTACAAACCGTGAGCAAAGTGTCCTACTTCCTATCATAGACAGTAATGATATGTTGGTAAATGTGGAGTCTGAATCACTAGTATTACAGAAAGGCGTCCCTCAGGGTAGTATATTGGGCCCAATCCTCTTCCTACTATATATTAACCACTTGCCACAGGTGTCAAACAACAAAGTGGTAATGTTTGCCGATGACGTGTCGGTTTTCTTCAGTTTTGAAAGAGGTAGTGATAAGGACTTAGCAAGTGAAATCCAACATTCCATTTTTGCTATTATAAATTGGTTCAGAGATATTAAATTAAGCACTAACGTAAATAAGACTAAAATGATTCACTTTAGAAACTACAATACGCAAATTATGGATGTTAGTGTCACTCTGGAACTCAAAACTTTGGAATTTGTATCCGAGGCCAAGTTTCTTGGAGTACACGCTGATGAATTTATGAATTGGAAGTGCCACATCCAAGCCTTACAATGCAAACTTAGTAGCTTCTGTTACGCCCTTAGAATGCTAACTCATGTAGCAACAAAACGTGCTGCACTTCAGGCATATTTTGCCTTTTTCCAGTCGAGGGTACTCTATGGTTTGTCAATATGGGGTGCTAGTGTGGACATAAAAAAACTGTTCATATTACAGAAGCGTTGCATAAGAATAATTGTAGGGTTGACATCAAGCACGGTGTCTTGTAGAAATTATTTTAGGCAATTAAAAATTCACACGATTACGGCATTATACATAATTGAACTATGTAAACTAATCAAGCGGTATCCAGACAAATTCCCTATTAGATCACTTAGCCACAGTGACAGGTTAAGGGAGCGCTATAGATATGACAATGAGCAATCCCCTTGTCGTACAGCTGCTTGTGCAAGATCCACTAAAATGGTTGCTGTGAAGGTGTATAATGCGCTTCCAAGTGTAATTAAGTGCCTCACTGGATCTAAATTCCTTGATGCATTAAAAGGCTACTTGTTAAAAATCTCACCATATGACCTCAATGAATATTATAATTACAGCGATCTTTAACTTCTATCATACTTGCTCAGTGTTTGGCACTTTCGCATTAGAATAATAGTGTAATGATTCGTATCCGGAGTCCATTGTTGTTTGATTATAATTGTAAATATTTTGTCCATCCAAATTTATTTTATATAATTTATTTGTGTGCATGATATTGTTACACCCTGTGGGTATAATTACATTGATACATAATTATAATACTATTACCTATTATCATACATGTAATTAATTGCAATAAACGAATATGAATATGAATATAAAGTAGTAAAAAGTCGTGTCTGTACAATTGTACAATACAATACAATACAATATAACTTTATTTGCACACCACAAAGAAGGAAACAAAAATAATATAAATTACAATAGCCAAATAACGTAGGTACAATCAGGCGGCCTTATCGCTTATAGCGATCTCTTCCAGACAACCTTTGGGTAGAATCTGGTTTAAAAGGAGATTGATGAATAGGCGGTGCACTAATTTTAAAATAATATTTAAATATACTATACAAAATCTACATTAATAAATTAAAAAAAAAAAAAAATTATGTATTATAGATAAATAACATGAATGAATAAATATATACATACATACATATATTACATAAATAATAAATAAACTTTAAGAGGAATGTAGATAGTTCAGTGGTCAGAGTGAGAGGTAGTGTTCTTTTACCAGTCTCTTAAAGACTGGTAGGGAAGGTGCTCTTCTTATAGATAGAGGAAGATCATTCCACAAACGGACGGCTTGTACTGAAAAGGAATTGTCATAGAAGGTCGATGAATGTATTGGGGTAGCCAGGAGTAGATTTTGAGAGGACCGTAAGATACGGTCATGAGTACCATGAAGAAACTGAAAGCGAGCTTTGAGATATGATGGGGTGGCAGGATTATTTAATACAGAATACAAAAGAGACAGAATATGAGAATTGCGACGACGACGAATAGGAAGCCAATTAAGACGCGAACGAAATTCAGAAATGTGATCGAATTTACGAATACCAAAAATGAACCTAATACAGAAATTCTGAAGACGTTCGAGTTGTACATTGCATACTTTCACGAAATTTTAAATTGAAATGGGTTATTAGTATTGTAATGAGGCCAAAACCACAATTTTTAGAATTTTGTATGTCTGTCGTATGTTTACACATTTGAAACACATTTGGATGCTGTTTTTTTAATTATCATCGTAGCGACCCTGGTTAACACATAGGCTATAAGAGATGATCATAAAATAACGCCCAAGCCGAAAACGGGGCAGAGATTAAGCAAACGCGGGCATAGCCGCGGGCAAAGGCTGTAATATAGGTTTTTGTGTCAGCATGCTAAAGCTGTTAGTTCCGTTTTATAACGAATCATAATCATAATAATAATTTTATTCATAATTTTCATTACATATCAACAGAATTAAATAGTCAAAACCTTACAAATAACATGAATAAAATACAATCACAAAATAATATGTACTAAGTAGCGGAATACAGAACGAATTACTAAAAATTGCTAATACTTAAAACATTGTGTGGTCAGCAGTTAGGATGGTGGTGAGCTACTTCTACTACCAACTAATTAGTTTTAGTGCCATTTAAAAAGTCTTTCAGTGAGTAAAACGACTGCTGGAAAGCCAGCGTTTCAGCTTGGTTTTAAAAATACCATGCTAGAGGACTGCAATACATCACCTGGAAGCAGGTTGTAAATTTTAGGACCTAAACCATGTGTCAACTTGCCAGATTTGGAGAGTTTACGAGAAACACTGCAAGTTTTCCAGCATTACGTGCTTCGTTATACGTGTTATAATTATTGATATTTTCACGCGCATACACCGCTATTTGAAGTATAAAGGGAAGGCAGCGTAAGTATTCTAAGGGACTGGAAATATCTCTTCAGATTTGTAACGAAGTCAGAAGTAACAATAAAGTTCAAGAAGTAGTCCCATGTCAAAATCGAAGTCGGTACAGAAAAATAGTACTTTGTATTAACAACATAATATTAAACATACCTTATGAATATATGTTCTTTATGTTTCGAAGCCTTTGCAATGTGTCGTGGTCACAATCTAACTGGTGAGATGTAGCTGCAGTAGCAAAAATTTTTGGCGAGCCGGGCGGTATTAAGGTAACTATTTAACGTTTACTACCCACATTTCGTATTTTGATAATACTTCTTAAGGCGGCTCTATTCGCCCGAACTCCCATACTAGCGCTGTTCGCTAATAATATCCTTATTGATAAGTACTTGCTTATTATTTTTTCTTTTATATCCCATACAAAATCAAATACATACAAAAGTTACAAGCGTATAAAGTCCTGGACTTTACACATTTTGATAAATGTTTATGTACCGTAATGTCCTAGAAGCGATACAACAAATCAAATAATTTTAGTTTCACAGCATAGTATTTTTATCAGTATTCTTAAAATCGTGGCTGAAATTCGAATGCATTGTGTGCCTAGCTATAAACCTGCATCCAAGCATTTGGCAAATGACTACTTTCATTGAAATAAATCTTTACGCCGTACGCATAAATGGGAATTGTAGACATTTTCCATTAGTTGCCAAACGTACCGTTCAAAAAGGTTTCCGGTTTCTGAAACCGGCAAGCCCACCGAATTAGCTTGAATGTCCACCATATCCGCTTATCGAAATCCATTAAAAAATCAAAAAGAGCACGTGTTTTAAAATATTCTAATATTGACTGTAATTTGCTTATCTAGTTAATCTGACAAGCGTCGATGTTGAATGTAGTGTTCGAAGGACATGGGGTCGTTCCTCTTCTATCTATTCGATTAATCGCAAATAATGATAGAAAACACTTATAAAAGATAAGGGACAGTCTCGAATGTTTCTACGCTAATCATGATTATGTAATGTAATGAATTAAAATAAGTACGTACCGATCCATTTAAAAAGTAATTTTCCCTAATAACTGATGTGAAAAGCCTTTCAAATTATTGCTGAGAGAAGGGAATAAGACTAGGTACTAAAATAATGCTTATTTTGTATTCCGAAGAAATATGTCAATCTGGGACAGGGTACAAAACAAACAACAATAAAGCTAGGACTACACTGGCCCAGTTCCGTTTTAAAAGACCGGGGAAAGCGACGTTCACTGAAAGGCACTTGGATTGGAGCAATTTGATTACCTGACTGTACTGTGTCATTTTAAAACTGCCTTAAAATAGAATTGTGGCATATTGAAATTGTGTCGAAACAGAATTGTGTCAATTTGGGACAGAATCTAGGAGCATAGTCTTAACTGATTACTCACGTAGGTTTGTCCTCTTCACCCTGAGAACAGAACAGGCTCGTCCATCCATCCATCCATCAGCCCGTGTTCGTCCACTGCTGGACATAGACCTTCAGGTCGTCGGTCCAGTGGGCATGAGGTCGGCCTACACTACGCTTTGCTTGTACGTGGTCTCCATTCTAAAGCCTTTCGGCCCCAACGGCCATCATGTCGGCGACAAATATGGCCTACCCACTGCCACTTCAACTTACTGATTCTGCAGCCAATGTCGGTTACTTTCCATCTCCGACGGATCTCCTCATTTCGGATTCTATCCATCAGAGATACCCCAAGCATAGCCCGCCCCATAGCTCGCTGAGCGACCTTAAATCGGTGGATCAGGCCCTTTGTAAGAGACCACGTCTCAGCGCCATACGTCATCACAGGAAGGACGCACTGGTTGTACATCTTAGCCTTTAAGCACTGCGGTATTGACGACGTAAATATGTGGCGCAACTTTCCGAATGCGGCCAACCCAAGCATATTCTTCTGTCAACCTCGGCGTTGAAGTTGTTTTCGTCCAGCTGTATGACTTGACCCAGATAATCATATTTTTGAACAACTTCGATGCTGACATTGTCGAACAGGCTCGTGCGCAGGTTTATTTTGTCCCCTAAGTAACAGATTGAGATATCAAATCGGACCAACGTAGTTTCAGCTTGTATTCGCAAGTATGAAATGTATGACGTATTAATAATTATTGTTAAGATAAATAAGTATCTACGTATCTACATTGCATGAATACACTATAAATTATGGTATTTATTCGGAACATGTGTAAATATTACGATCATCAGAGAGATATTCATAATATATATAGGTACTTATACGTTAGGTAGGTACTTACAATTTTACATTTATTGCGCGAACCATTTCATAACTTTGCCCGCGGCTTCGCCCGCGTTTTTTTCAATCTGTATCCCGTTTTCGGCTTGGTGGTTGATAATAAAGGAGTAAAAAAGTCGTGTCTGTACATTGCATATTATCGCGAAATTTTAAATGTTAGTATTTTACTGAGGCCAAAACCACAATTTTTTTAATTGTTGTCTGTAGCTTACTTATAACTCGAGAACCTCTCAACGGATTTAGATGCTGTTTTTTTATTATCATCGTAGGGACCCTGGGCAACATAAAGGCTATAAGGGAAGTTTATAAAATAACGCCTAAGCCGAAATAGGGACGAAAATTGCATAAACGCAGGCAAAGGCTAGTTATTAGTACATATCAAATAGTCATCGTGTAATGTGCTCACTCACATTACATTGTTCCAAAATTACAAGATCAAGGATGACAATTCGGGGCAATCTATATTTGCGCTCGTTGTACAATGTTATAGGGCTAAAATTGGGTGTATGAGTCTAGCTAGTTATTAGTACATATCAAATAGTCATCGTGTAATGTGCTCACTCACATTACATTGTTCCAAAATTACAAGATCAAGGATGACAATTCGGAGCAATCTATATTTGCGCTCGTTGTACAATGATACGTGGGACGCACTATAAGTTTCCGGAATGAATATGAAAAAATACTATTAAAGGTACAAAATTAATTTATTGTTTTTCAAAATAATCTCCCTTGGCGTCTATGCACTTTTTCATTCGATCAAACCAGTTTTGAAAACTTTTGTGCCACTCCCCTGTGGTGACCTCTGAAACGTGTTTTTCATACTCCTCGACAGCCTCTTCTGGTGATGAAAATCGTTGACCGCGTAATTGGTTCTTAATTTTTGGGAACAGAAAAAAGTCACAAGGTGCCAGGTCGGGACTGTATGCAGGATGACTCATGAGTTCTACATTTTTCGTCTTCAAAAAGTCGTTTGTCTGTCTGGCCGTGTGAGAACTAGCATTGTCGTGGTGCAGGATGATACGGCGTTTACGGTTATTTTTACGGAGTTCGTCAATAACTTCCGGCAAACAAATGGTCGTGTACCAGTCACTATTCACGGTACGACGATTCTCTAAAGCAACAGTAGCCACGTGTCCAGTTTTATTAAAAAAAGAAGCAATCATCCGCTTAGATGCACTTTTCACGCGCGCCACTTTGGTTGGTTTCGGCTCATCTTGAAAGACCCATACGCTCGATTGCTGCTTTGTTTTGGGATCGTAGCAATAAATCCATGTTTCGTCACCTGTTACTATGTCCCACACCAAATTTGACGCACCTTCGTTGAATCTGGTAAGCATGGCACTGCACCAAGTGACGCGGTCCGTTTTTTGAGCCTCGGTCAAGTTGTGTGGGATCCACCGCGAGCACAGCTTTCTCACACCCAAATGTTTGTGTAGGATTGATTGTATTTGACTCATGCCTATTTCTAAGGATGCGCGAATTTCATGGTAGGTCACATGCCTGTCTGTTTCAATCATACGGCGCACAGCATCGATGTTTTTGTTGGTCACAGCGGTGGACGGCCGACCATCGCGAGATTCGTCACTGAGATTGATACGACCACGCTTGAATTCTGCAAACCAGCTATAAACAGTCGTCTTGCATGGTGCTTCATTGCCAAAAGCTGTTTCAAGCCGAGCGATGCTCTGTTGAGCTGTCAAATTACACTTAAAATCGTAGAAAATCATACTACGAAAATTTTCCCGAGTTAAATCCATGTTGATGCAGACACACAATTTTTTAAATGGCGCCACAAGGTAAAAACAAAAGACAGTCAGATGAAACAAACTGCATTCTACAGCCAAAGAGTCCTATCTTCAAATGTTGCAATAAATTTTTAAATATTGTTTATGTAAGTGGCCAGTTCCGGAAACTTTTAGTGTTACCTATGTATAGGGCTAAAAGTGGGTGTATGAGTCTAGCTAGTTATTAGTACATATCAAATAGTCATCGTGTAATGTGCTCACTCACATTACATTGTTCCAAAATTACAAGATCAAGGATGACAATTCGGGGCAATCTATATTTGCGCTCGTTGTACAATGATATAGGGCTAAAAGTAGGTGTATGAGTCTAGCTAGACTGACCTGCACTTCACAGTTCACATTATGAAACACCCCTGAAACCCCCTAGGGTTTTCACGTCGTGACGGTGTGTGTATTACGTAAGTATATATAAAATAAAATTAATATACAATAAAAACCGGCCAAGTGTGAGTCAGGCCTCACTCTATCAGGGTTAATGCAACATTGCAACAACCCTTGAAAGAAAAATTTTGTTTGTTTTGGTCACAGTTTAGAAACTAAGCAATGAATCGGCGTTTCAATATATGGTATAGTGCAGAAGGTTAGACTGGAGAATTGCGATTGTGTGCGTGCAGACCATTGACATTGTGGAAAACAACTCTTATAGCAGTGCAGGCAAGGTCTGTTTTCAAAAAAATATGGTTTGACTTTTATCTTTTCTTCTTCTGTAACGATGTATACTTTATGTATCCATGATTTTTCAAAAATAGACCTTTTCTGCACTGCTATAAGAGTTGTTTTCCACAATGTCAATGGTGTGCACGCACACAATCGCAATTCTCCAGTCTCATCGTCTGCACTGTACGTATATAGTCTAGTTTTTAGATAGATCCCGTAACAAAAATGTTCTAAGACTGACAACGTTGTCGCCCCCCTTCACATTAATTTATTATAACTATGAGAGACAAAAAAATAAAAATAAACATATTTATACTTCACTCAGTGAGCTCTAGACAATGACATCCCACATTTTAGAGTTATAAAAATTGTATGTACCCTCCTGAAAAATGACTTAATTTAATTTAAATATTAAATTTTGGGTCAACATGCTACATACAATATCGAAATTTCAGGTCTGTGACTCACTCCGTCTACCAGCTAGAGAACCCGTGTTACATGGACGGACGGATGGCACAAAAAAATTAAAGGGCTCTCAGTGTTGTCCTTTGGGCATGGAATCCTAAAAATGCTAAATTTATGAACTATGTAGATCATATTATATATCGCCCGCGGCGAGGAACAATGTAAAATCGGACTAACAATTTTCATATTTGAATTTCAATGGGGATAAATTAAATATACGGTTCACCGATTGCGTCGTTAATTTCGTATACTATGCGCATTAACTTATGGCCCGCGAATTTATGAGCATATGATTGTTTGGCCCGCGACTTCCCAAAGGGAAGTTTGTGAATTGTAAATATCAAAACTACGTGTCGTATCGCTTCGCCCCGCATCGCTCGGCTCCGAATTTGTATTATGTTCATTTTATACATGAACACAAAACATGTCGTGACGACATGTATACCCGAGTGCACAGGGGTTCACAAGTGTGAACTGTGAAATGAAAGTCCACACTTAGTACAACTGCTTTTCACCGACAAATTTTACGTCCCAAACATGATGGGTGGTCAGCCCTGTCCCCGTGCTTCGGGCACAACATTTGTATAATATGGTGATTATTTATCATAGTAGGTGGTAGAGCTGATGCCGGGCTCGACTGTGGAGGTACCACCATCTTACTCGCAAATCCTCCCGAAGTTATTGGGGGAGAGTAAGAGAACAGCTCTCAGGCAAAACCAGGCGGCCCACCATTGCCTGGGATCGATGGATGGCGGTATATCCATCCTTATATAAAATAGGCTAGTGACGGGCAGCGGCGTCACTGGCGCAAGGGTTTCGGTACCGCGCTCACCAAACCGCCAGCCCAGCGTGTGTGAATATTCGCCAAGAGTGGCGAAATCCTGGAAAGGCCTATGTCCAGCAGTGGACGAAACAGGCTGATGGATGGATGGATGGATTTATTATGAAACGGAAATTGTATAAAAATAAAACAAATGCAAAACGTACCTTAAATTTAGGGGATTATAGCAACAACGCCGCAAAATAAATAAATACAAAAGTATCCAAACTGCCCTAACTGCAAACAAGCACTGAATAATGTTCAAAATGTCAAATGTGATTTTTACCTTTTTAGCTTAAACAATTTAACATGCCACGATTGAATTTATTTTTCTGATTATTATAATGTAATTTCATTTGGATATTTTCTTATCGCTGACCGATTCAATTTGTTTTTTCATTTGAAATTATCGTAAAATCCGCATTGTAGACAGTTGCATCACAATTTATAATATTTAGCTTACTGTGCTCTTCAAAAGACAAGAAAATTACCTTTTTGTCGAATCATTAAAATAACGGTGTCATACCATCGTAACCGGACGTGCCGATATAATTTAACTATTGTTTTGATGAATATTAAAACATTATTTTATGCAACTGTGATACACCCAGGGACACGAACGCTTGTATGGGAAACTAAGTAACTACACGAATGTCATAATAGCTAATTATTCGTGTCACAATACTACTTTATCTACGATCATCTTTACAAATAACAATTTCATTAAAAATGAGAAAAAAAAGAGCGGGTTTCTTTTTTAGGGTTCCGTATCTTAAAATAAATAAGAAGGCTCAAAAAGACTTTAATTTATATTTATTCGTATATGTATTTAATTATTCAAGGAGATAAGTACTAGAGTCGATTCTGAAGGCTTTAATTTTAGCTTTAGTGCTGTCAAAACTTGAAATTTTTCAAAGTAATATAGCTTCTGTAGTTAAAACTAAAGAACTATTTTGGAATGAAGAAAATTTAGTTTTGACAGCACTGAAACTATAATTAACGCCTTCCGAATCTACTTTATTGTGACTAAAATCAAAATCATAATATTTATTTTGTAAAATATATACATAAAGTATACTTTCTACAAGCCAAAGTTAATCTTTACAATATATATCTTTAGAGTATAAAAAATATATACTAATAAGGGAAATACATACAAAAAATATTTAGGTTGGGCTACTAAAATGTAATAAAGTTATACACCTGCATAAAATAGAGAAATATAGGAATAAAAATATTATATATACATAATGCCTAACCATCCGCACCATTCGATTAGTATTAATAAGAAGAAGGGCAAGAAACTTAGCAAATACATAGATCGTAAGTGTCAAATTAAATTGGTACCATCCCATAACTGCACGTGGAATAAATTTGTGTTTTAAACGATATGTGTGTGTGCAGCGTAATTACAAAAGCCTGTTGATTTCAGCCAAGTACTTGGCCCAACCACTCGTACTTTTAAAGTAGACATGCTTACTTTAATCCCCAGAGCGTTTGGGCCAACATCGTGGCCCAAACCAACAGGCTATTAGAGTTGATCAAATGGTTTACTCGAACTACAAAAGCCCGAGGGATTCCGCCAGCGTGTGTTTGTCTATAACAGGAAATTGTAGTGCAGGTATGTTTACTCTAAAACCCAGAGCGTTACGTAAGCAAGAGTCGATTTGCGCATCTTAAAACTCAAGCAGTTGCGACAAGGATTCAACACGTTTGAAAACGTTCTGCCGATATGAAATACCATACGCGTGACAGAGATAGCACGCCGTTTATTACTTTCTTCTTAAATGTTATTAGTAGCACGTGTTTGTATAAGGGTAAACTATAAGGGTTCCTTGTTGATAAAAAAAGATTGCCCATGGAGTGAAAAAGATAAGAGTCTAACCGACCTCTATTGGAAGTGAGTTCAAAGAGGTAAGAAAGGTGGAAATCGAATTCAGTCTGGACGCCCTTCTAATGAAGAAACTCGTAATATAAGCCTAAATATTCATTTAGGACGCCTAGTGCAAAAAAGTGAAACCTAAAATAATGACATTCGTATGTTTGATAGTACCTAGATTTGTAATTTTTTTTATAAAAGTGCAAAATTATCTTTAAATTCTTAATTTATGTACACTTCTGTTGATGTCTTACATTAAATTCATAAATCTGCAGATACCTATATTTGCTTTGTTTTCTTTCAATAAAACCGTCTACACCTGCCTCTCAGGGTTTTGTAGTGGCAGTATTATAAAACGCCGACTTTAATTGCCTGTTGATTTCGGCTCCTTTACTGGCCGAAACGCTCTGGGGATTGAAGTGAGGGTGTCTACTTTAAAAGCCCGAGCGGCTGGGCCAAGTACCTGGCCGAAATCAACAGGCTTTTGTAATCACGCGTGTGTGCAACCCTCAGGGCACGAGTCCTCCGCGCACGTGGCCGGCTTTTTATTTGGTACTATCTTAGGTGTTTGTTTCGTGACGCAAAATTAGGTGCTCAACAATGTCAGGGATAACGGGCCCTTAAGTCATTTTTGTCCTTAGTTAAGTAGTAGAACAAAGGCTAAAAAACCGGACAAGTGCGAGTCGGACTCGCCCACCGAGGGTTCCGTAAAAATTTGTAAAGTTAAACAATCTACAAAAAAAATTGGTCACCCGTTGCTTAACCTCGATGATTTATTAATGATTTAATTAAAAATGTATAATTTTAAGATTTTTTCCTATATTTGTAGTATTAATAATTTCTTAGTTCTAGGTCAACGGGAAATACCCTATAAATTTTGATTCCCTTGACATGGTCGAAATATACGTTTTTTGCGGCATAAATGGCCGTATCTTTTTTGATCCTATAAGGGTTCCGCTTTTTCCTTTTGAGGTACGGAACCCTAAAAAGAAATTACAATAGAATAATACACAAATTATATTTATTAGTATATCGTCATATTATGGCGGCCGCCCCGGCCTAAATGACATACATATTTTTTATCATTGCTGCCAAATCTGTTTTAGGTTGAGAATCTTTAATTATGTCATCAATTTTACATTATAATAAAGCCTAACTATAAATTAACATTTATTCATAAGTTTTTGTATTTTGAATCAATAATTTTAGAACAAAAATTGTACGACGCTTTCTTCAACTCTAAATGGGGCAGAGTTTTTTAAAAGCCTCTGGAAGTTCTGAATTATTTTGAGTAGACATTGAAAATGTTAGGAATAAATTTTATTGATACGGTGCATTAAAACGATTTAGATTTTTAGGTGGTTTGCTGCGGATTATGCTGGAAGACTGTTTTTGTAAAAAATAATATTCTTAGTTCATTAGCTCAAGTATCGACTTTAGTTTCTGCTCTGGACCGAAACGTGGTTTTAAAAAACCGGCGAAGTCCGTGTCGAGCCACGCGCTGTGTAGAGTTCCGTAGTTGCCCAGTACATTTTATAAGTTGCTCTACTAATACAGATGGCGCCAAACTTCTAGTCCTATGTATTTAGAAGAATGTATGGGACATTGTCGTATTAAGAGGGGAATAAAAGTTCGGCGCAACCTGTACTCGTAAACCTGTAAAGCCTACTTAGCTGATAGCTTTCCTTTTAAATTCATTATATATACTACTTCTGGGAATTTTTTCACATTTCCATGAACAACCGTTTAGCCGGTAGGGGGGTTGACTCACAAATTCACAGAAGTAGTATATATAATGAATATAAAAGGAAAACTATCACAGCTAAGTAGGCTTTACAGGTTTACGAGTACAAGTCGCGCAAACTTCTGGTCCCATACATTATAGGAGACCAAAAGTTTGGCGCGACCTGTACTTGTAAACCTGTAAAGCCTACTTAGTGACTTTATTAAAGTTATAAAAAATTACCCAAAATGATAATTTGCACCCTAAATATCGAGTAGTCGCTGTATTTCTATTGTGCAATATTTTAGAAAATACAAAATAATATATTTTATAGTTTTGAATGTTTCTTATTGTTAACACTTTATGTTTTGTTTTACTTTGCTTTTTTGTTAAATTTGGGGGTTTAGAGGTGTTACGTGTAATTGTTGATTTTTTTGCAATAGGGGGACATACCACCTCGTTGGAAATTTATCAATTCCGTAAAATTTCTTACATTTACTTCATAATATTAAGTACCCGTGTTTTTTGTGTGAGTGGGACAGTCCAAAACGCAATTTACATTACGTGAAGTAAAATGGCCACCTAGAGATCGACTCGTGCTGGGGTACAAAAATGCGCAGCGTGATGCATTGGTTGATCCCAAGTTATTCTTTTATCCTTTATATTCGTTTCTCCCCTTCACATCAAGTTAGGACTGATGAAATCAGTTTATAAAAACTTGAAATTACAAATAAGGTGACTGTTTCAAATACCTGTGTGAAAATTTTCCTGTGCTTTCTGAAGCAAAATTGAAGGAAGGAATTTTTGTAGGTTCTCAAATTCGAACGTTAAAATTCGACAGATTGTTCGAGAATACAATGACCCAGGATGAATCTGCAGCATGGAGTTCTTTCGTAGGGGTCATAGACGGTTTCCTCGGAAACAATAAGTCTCCGAAGAAATTGTAGCCAAGATGGCTCAAAATTATATGAGCGTTAAACTCCATTTTCTAAATTCCCACGTGGGGTACTATCCTGAAAATCTTGATCTGTCAGCGAGGAACAAAGAGAGAGGTTTCACCGAGATATAAAGGAGATGGAGAGACGTTATCAATCAAGATGGGATGTCAGAATAATAGCGGACTACTGCTGGACATTGAAGAGGGACTCCCCGACTAAAAACACTAAAACGTAGATTTCAGGGGAAAAGGGAAAGATTTCAAGAAAAAAAATCAATGCTTATGTAATGCACACATAACAACTCTGTTTTGCAATGCATCTTTCGGTGTGTATCTTTGTTTGAATAAATATTTTCTCAGTACTTATGGTAATTTGTATGAAAATTTACAAAATTGTATTTACACATTTTTCTTAAAAACCTGACGTGCTGGAAAAAATTTAATCACAGATTCATGATCAGCATACCCCAATTACTATAATAGACCTAAAGCACATGAAACACTTTAACATGAATAAAAAAATGTAGGCCTGTGTTATTTTTGGCACCACTGCACCTAAATATACACACGGCGCGATGGCAGTCTATTTCTATTATTTTAAAAAATTTAATGTTATCTATCTGGAATCGATAACTAAATGGGTTTTTAAGCGATGTAAACTTGGCTACTCACATCTCTCGCATCATTTCTGTCGAAGATAAGGGGCATAAACTTTTTAAAATGTACCCATATATCCAATGAAACCCTCGGTGTGTCGCAACAGACGAAATCGCATATCTTAAAAAAAATAGCAATACCTACATACATTAAATGTATGTATTTGCCAGTAATATGTGTACGTACCATATTCTCTGACCTCCGAACACACACTGTATTAGTAGATTATATACGCATTAAGTGAAGTATTTCTCTTCATGTTTACTAACTTCATTAAAATTTTATAGGTTTCAATTTACATTCAACATGTTTGATTGTTCGATCAAATAACATAGGTAATGGAAATCCTTGAAAACCAAAGACGTCGTCGTGCCCAAAGAGGTCAAAACATCTCAACCTCATAAATTCATAATAATTTTTATTGATATGAATCAAACAACCAAAGTGATACAAAGTCAAATTTTTTGCATTCAGTTATGTTAAAGATTTTGTATCATCAGCATCCATCATGATTTACGAGTATAATTTTCAGCATGACTGGCTAAAAAAAACATTTGGGTTCAAGTTAACAATGTTGTTTTTCTTTCTGATAAATTCAACTAACTAAGATGAGTTCTAGGTTATAGAGAACAAGATTACAATTGTTCTTTTTACTGATTTCCAGAACAATGGCCCTCTGCTCACTAATATTCATTAAATTATTCAAGAGGGATTCATAATTTCTAGATGTATTCCGCAGTGGCGTGTAAACATAAAACTTTTTGCTGGAAACGCAATCAGAAGGTCAAGAATCAAGAATGACAATAAAAAATATGAAAAAATTTAAATGTGTCTTTGAAAAATCATTATTTGTATGTATATCCATCCCCAATTACCGGACCTTATATAAAACAGACTGGTGACGGGCAGCGGCGTCACTGGTGCAAGGTTTTCGGCACCGCGCTCACCAACCCGCCTGCCCAGCGTGTGTGAGTATGGGCATTTCTTTCAGGAGGACCGCCAAGAGTGACGAAATCCTGGAAAGGCCTATGTCCAGCAGTGGATGAAACAGGCTGATGGATGGATGGATGGATGGCACTGCCTACCCTAGAGTACATTATTTCATACAAAAATTTGAAATTGGTTTTTATATTTTTTTTTGTTATTTTTATCGTCAAACTTGACCTTTTCATTGCTTTTCCTTCAAAAAAGTTCAGTGCACGCCACTGGTATTCAGTATCTATGAGTCCTTCAATAGTCGGAATAAAACAGCGATATGTATTTAAAATCATCGACAATACATATTAAAGAGCTACATAGCAACTTCGTTTTCTAAATAGAAACGTGACGTCTACTTAAGGGTTTGTATTGGGTCTTTCAACGGTTTTTGTTTTAATATACTACTGAGTCAACTACTTATCTGATCAATGTAAAACTTGGACACGTGCTTTTTCAGACCTTTCTCTTTCCGTTGTCAAGTCGGTTAACTGATTGGACACACTTCGTTAGATAGATTAAATTTTTGAAAATGATGCCTTTTCAAGTTATTATTTCGTTTTATGTCCAAACTGCTTGAGCTTTATGTTTGAAATTACTGCTATAACAAAAAACATGGTTTATTTACCGATGTCAAGTGGAAAAACTCCTACATCAAATACTTTATTCGTAAAATCCAGAAAAACCTCGAAAATTCACTGATTTTGCGTGCCGCCAGCGCGCGAAGCGAGCATTCTAATGTAGATTTTCTGACAACATACTGAAGTTCAAAATCGCTCAGTAAGATTATCGTGCACCAGGAGTAAGGCCTTAAATATTATATCGACTAGTTCAACATTAGACCTTGAACTTGAACCGAGACTATCACTTCTTAAATTTTATCACCAGTTAACTCGACTTCTTGCAAATCATTCGCATTCTGGGCAGATATGTTGCTAATTATAATTTGTTGTTTCGCAACGAAACGATACTTTTAAGATAACACTTCTCTTTGTTTCATTCTCACTTTACCTGATCTTGTAATAGCCACAAATCAAGAACTTATTTTTTCTTAATAGGGCAACAACCATCTTGCTGGATCAATTTAAAACCCATATTCTTTTGAACGCTTGTCTACTTAAAAACCTGTTACCTTTGGTATCTAAATTGAAGACCCCAATCCGGAAATACCGGACTTTTTTGATTCAGAATTCTTCATGCATGCGCGTTTTGTTTATTATGTTGTAATACTTTATTGGATGATAGTTTCTCGTGGTTTGTGTCTTATTTCGGTGCAGAAAGGACGCGTGCGCAATATGTGTGAAGTTCAATGACAATATCCAATTACGAAGCTGAGTGTAGGCATGTAGGTGAACAAGATTTTACTGATGATATGCCGCTTGCTGGAGCATAAAATATCGGTTTACAAAATAAAAACTAGTTAGGTACTCCGACGTCTTGTTAAACTTACATATAATGGGTAGCTAGAAATATTGTAAAAAATATTGTTTAAAAGTATTCTAGCAGTAGAGGGTCATAAAAATACCCTTAGATTAACAAGTATTGTTGGTGTAATTTTGTCTGTGTGATAACTGATAACACAATCGCAAAACTGATAATGTTAATGTTTAACTGTGTCTTAATAGTTTACATGTGCGTGACTAGTCTTCGGCGACGCGTGAAATATACGTCATTCTTCACCAATCGAAAATAACATTGAACAAATGAGCACTGCTCGCTCGTTGAAGCGAGAACATCGCTAGCATTTTCAGTTCCGGCTCGTGATCTTGAGAAACGTTAGGAAGTCATGAAGAAAATGACGCTAAAACAACAGTAGACTTACAGGCCTATCATGCTGGACCAAGGGACCATCAGTCATTTTCCAAGATGTGATAAAACCGCCGCTGTTCGTGCGGGGACGGCTGACATCTGCAACAAGAGGCCATCGAGGTCATACCAGTTGAATTCCGCATTTATTTTCGAGGAAATGATATAGTTTTTGCGCTCACTTGTGTTGTGTTTGCGGCAAGCGAAGATGCATGAATACAGCTCTGGATTTCCAGGTTGGGGTCAAACTCGCGGCATGTCGTACGAGGAGGCGGCGACGAGCCGTGTTTATCACTGAATCATCGGGTGATTCGGGGCCGAGGTGCGCAGGCGCACGGTGACGTAGCGGCGCGCGCGCGTGCACTGCGCCACCACAACATCGCGCCTAACGTGTATGCTCGTGCTCACGTTCCGTTCCACTGGAAACTGTTGAAATTTATTTATTTTATATATGTAATAAGTTTATCTACTAGTCTTACAGCAAATTATATTTGGTTACATACACGTTTTAGATAAAAATTTGCCTATGCCAATAACTAAACACAAAATAAAATATGGAGGTAAATTAAAACTATTTACTCTGACCACCTTACAAATGAAACTTATTTTTTATATGGTTATGGTTTATAAAAGTGATGAACTAATGATCGGTACATGTAGGCAATCCACTGAAGGTTTTGAAATTTTTAAAATGGTTTTATTGCTCACAAGAACAATACCTACCTAACCCGTATATTGAAATGTTTTTACATAAAAAATACACAGTGCAAAGGAGCGTCGCACCAAATCCTAATCGTAAATAAACAGCAAAGAGTCTCGTCACGAGTATGTGATTTTTGTAGTTTTGCATATAACCCCTACCAAGGCGCTTTATATGCCCCTTCCCTATCTACTTTTCTATGTTTCTGACTACGCTCTGTTAAATTAAATTAAATTTGCAGTTTTGTATAATACATTTTGTAGGTACTGTAATACCGTGGATATGGATTTAAACGAGTTCTTCAACTTTTTACTATTTATTTAGATATCCTAGACTTTTACAGATCACTCAATACATAGGTAACACTAAAAGTTTCCGGAACTGGCCACTTACATAAACAATATTTAAAAATTTATTGCAACATTTGAAAATAGAACTCTTTGGCTGTAGAATGCAGTTTGTTTCATCTGACTGTCTTTTGTTTTTACCTTGTGGCGCCATTTAAAAAATTGTGTGTCTGCATCAACATGGATTTAACTCGGGAAAATTTTCGTAGTATGATTTTCTACGATTTTAAGTGTAATTTGACAGCTCAACAGAGCATCGCTCGGCTTGAAACAGCTTTTGGCAATGAAGCACCATGCAATACGACCGTTTATAGCTGGTTTGCAGAATTCAAGCGTGGTCGTATCAATCTCAGTGACGAATCTCGCGATGGTCGGCCGTCCACCGCTGTGACCAACAAAAACATCGATGCTGTGCGCCGTATGATTGAAACAGACAGGCATGTGACCTACCATGAAATTCGCGCATCCTTAGAAATAGGCATGAGTCAAATACAATCAATCCTACACAAACATTTGGGTGTGAGAAAGCTGTGCTCGCGGTGGATCCCACACAACTTGACCGAGGCTCAAAAAACGGACCGCGTCACTTGGTGCAGTGCCATGCTTACCAGATTCAACGAAGGTGCGTCAAATTTGGTGTGGGACATAGTAACAGGTGACGAAACATGGATTTATTGCTACGATCCCAAAACAAAGCAGCAATCGAGCGTATGGGTCTTTCAAGATGAGCCGAAACCAACCAAAGTGGCGCGCGTGAAAAGTGCATCTAAGCGGATGATTGCTTCTTTTTTTAATAAAACTGGACACGTGGCTACTGTTGCTTTAGAGAATCGTCGTACCGTGAATAGTGACTGGTACACGACCATTTGTTTGCCGGAAGTTATTGACGAACTCCGTAAAAATAACCGTAAACGCCGTATCATCCTGCACCACGACAATGCTAGTTCTCACACGGCCAGACAGACAAACGACTTTTTGAAGACGAAAAATGTAGAACTCATGAGTCATCCTGCATACAGTCCCAACCTGGCACCTTGTGACTTTTTTCTGTTCCCAAAAATTAAGAACTAATTACGCGGTCAACGATTTTCATCACCAGAAGAGGCTGTCGAGGAGTATGAAAAACACGTTTCAGAGGTCACCACAGGGGAGTGGCACAAAAGTTTTCAAAACTGGTTTGATCGAATGAAAAAGTGCATAGACGCCAAGGGAGATTATTTTGAAAAACAATAAATTAATTTTGTACATTTAATAGTATTTTTTCATATTCATTCCGGAAACTTATAGTGCGTCCCACGTACATTGAAGGGGACGCTCAGAATGGAGACCTCGACTATAGTAGAATCCTTGTCTTTTATAGACATTATTTCCTTTTTAGAATATCTCTATAAATCTATAAAAATAATATTCATAAAGACTACTGATTGCCAACTAATAACAAGCCCAAAAAGTTCTATAAGTAATCTAATTATATGATTTAAGTCTGCCTACCTACATTACAGCACTATAGTAAGGTATAGTTTGTACCCTGGGGACGACCAGTTCCATAAGGACATAGTCATATGGTCAAACATATAAAATTATTTTCATAGGAACCCTATATAGGTATAGCCTTAGTTCAAGTGAAGAGTTTTCAAAATCTGTTTTGTACGAGTAGTTATGACTATTTCCTTGGGAAACTACCCGTTCCAAGGAAAAAAAACTGTAGCCTTTGTCCAATTGAAGAGTCTAACTTTAACGAAAGTTTTGTTTTGGAATCGATTAATTCGTTCCAGAGATTACCCACGCGAATTTAATTAATATATATATAATAGGAAACTGTCCGTATCCAGGGAATAAACTTTATCCAAGTGAAGATTTAACGCTTAAGGCGAGGTTATCCAGAGAAATCTGTCCTGCTCTAACGCTTTCATTTTACACATGTTTATCCTGCTCAGCGAGGCGGGCCACTCAGAAAACTCGCGGTTTCGACGTGTTTTTATTTATTATTTTGGAATAAAAAGGATGGGTTTTTAATATGATGGCCGTTTTATATCATATTTTTCACGACGATTATTTTAGTATAAGTTTTAAAATGGCTCAAATGAAATGATATTTATATCATAGTTTAGACCTATCTTTGCGATTTAATCGGATCGAGGGAAATGCAAATAATCTTGTTCCGAACGGATCAAAGAGTGAAGTATGACATATATTTTTTACAAAATTTAATCATCGCTATTTATTGGTTTAAAATTAATTTGAAAAGAGACAAAATCGGGATAACCCCCCCTTAACCTTTGCAACAGTAAAGTCATTTTAAAGTCGGTTCTGTCGTTTAATAACTATGCCTGTAGGGAACTGCCCGTCTCCAGGAAAAAACTGAAGCACTAACTTAAGCCTATGTACAATTGATTGAAGAGTTTAATCAATACAACAATTAAATTAAAGAGTTTTTGAAATTGGTTAAGTGGTTGCAGAGATAACCCGCTTGAATTTAATTAACGGCTATGTCCCTAGGCAACTGCTTGTCCCCAGGAAAAAACTACTACAACAGTGAAAAAACTTTTGATAGCAGCTTAGTAGTTCCAGAGATTACACGCGTGAATTTTATTCATAACTGTTTTTTTGCACTATGGGCTTATGCTTTGCCACCTACCGTGCCTTAAAGAAAGCGTCAATAAGACAGACAGAAATCAAGAGAGTCAAAGCAGGTGAGGCGATAATCAGTATGTCCAGAGAATTCTGTGGAAGTTGGTAACGGGCAGATGACTGATACTACATAACTGCCTACAAACCACTCCCCCGGTACGGCTTTCATGACGTAATACCGGAACATGACGAGTCGCTCAGCGGCATGGCTTCGTCGTGAGGATAGTGGGAAGTCACCGATGAAGCCTACCATCAGTAAACAGGCCTACGTCGTCTCTGCTGCAGATGGGACCAAGATCCGGTGACCTTATAATTTAAAATTATAACTCTCATAGAGACAGATTGTTGGCTTACCTCTTTATGATCCCTGAGTTACCGTTTACGACACACACAATTTTTTTTACGTCACATTGCCCCGCTCTACATGTCCCTAGGGAACTGCCCGTCTACAGGGAATAAACAATAGCCTTTGTCCAAGTGAAGATCTAACCATTACAACAATGAAATAATTTTCAGAATCGATTTTGTCGTTATTAATTAACTATGTCCTTAGGGCTTAGGGAACTGTCCGTCCCCAGGGAAATAACTAAATAGTCTTCGTCCAATTGCAGAGGCTAAAAACTTTCTGTAAGAAATTAGCAAAACTGAGCCTACTCATATTTAAATGAGTGTACAAGGAGAGATGGAACAGTATAAATATATATGTAATCTAATAATTTCGTTTTGTTGTTATGAATTAATTCAACTTTTGACTTGATTATCCCATGCACTTATGAGTTTCAAATTTAAAGGTCAGCAGGCCTAACATGGTGCCACTTTAACCATTAAGCTTTATTCTATTCTATCCTATTTGACAGTAAATTCCATATATTTACTGTCAAATGGTGTCAACGTGGCAACCATGTTAGGCCTGCAGGTGGCATAGTGAAAATTTTCAAGTAATACCCTGCAATTAGCACACTATTTTGGTTGATTGCCGCAATCTCGAGTTATTTGCTGTCATCCATTGAGGAGTTCTATGGTGATGGGGCACACTTATACAAACTGATTGCCGAAATCTCGCGAGTTATGTTTACTTCTATAGTGATGAGGCTAGGATCGAAGGTCAGGGGAGTATATGACAATTTTCAAGAAACACCCTTCAATTAGCATCCTGGTCCTGGTACAAAACTTTTGCCTCAATATCGAGTGATATGCTGTCATCCGATCAAGCACGACCAAAAGCACACTCACATTCTTCTTAACAAAAAAAAAACATCTTTCATATCGATTACGAAATGACGGAGTAACATACCAAAAAAAACTGGACAAGTGCGAGTCGGACTCGCCCACCGAGGGTTCCGTTAAAGACTATATTTATTATGATTTAATTACAAATGTAAAGTTTTCAGATTTTTCCCTATACTTTTAGTATAAGACGGTATTTCTTGCCAAATTTCATAGTTCTAGGTCAACGGGAAATACCCTATAAATTTAGATTCCCTTGAGAATGTCGAAATATACGTTTTTTTCGGCATAAACGGCCGTATCTTTTTTTTACGTCAACTCAGAAGTTTGATTTTTCACAGCTTCAAGGGACTGTAGACTTGAGTATATGGTTTTAATTTCAACTCGATACCTCTACGCGTTCCCGAGATAAAGGGTCTTGACAGACAGACGGACGGACAGACAGATGGACAACAAAGTGATCCTATAAGGGCTTCGTTTTTTCCTCTTGAGGTACGGAACCCTAAAAAAGCAGTTAAATAGAGGTTCCTTTTTTGAAGTCAGTTTAAACATTTGGTCAAGTGCGAGTAGAACTCGCGTCCTGAAGGTTCCTTCGGTTCCTAGGAATATAGCCATTAATTAAATTCGCGTGGGTGATCTCCGGAACTAGGAAACCGATTTAAAAAATTCTTTCACTGTTGTAATATTTAGACTCTTCAATTGGGCACAGACCATATATAGTTTACTTTCAGAGGACACGCTGTCATTTTACCATGACGCTGTTCCCTAGGAACATAATCATAAATTACATTAGCGCGGAAACCATTTGCCCGCAAAAGGATATTAAAATATGTATAAGTATTTAAATACAACTTTACAAAAATCAATGGTATCCTACCAAAAACATAAATGTAAAAAGGGGCTCAGTTCAGTACAAAGACAGTGCAGGATTGTCGCCTTCGCCAAAAAAAGGATTGAGATCAAATTGGGTGCAGAGATTTATGGAGGTTCCTTCAGTTATAACGACAATAATAAACAACTTTATTTGTTTTAAAAAAAAATTCGTTTATGGTCCTTGCTATTAAATATACAACGTGAAATTTAAGTCATTTTGTTAACGAAAACTGGTGATAGTACTCGTCCATATGAATTTACTATGAAGCCAACCCTGAAATCGTGAAAACAAATCAGCTGTTTCATACATTTGGGTCGAGTAGGTATTTAAGTTTTCTATGGAACAGCTAATAAAGACTTAAATTTCACGTTGTATAGGCTGAAATTAAATCAACCGACCAAATTTTTACTGGAGACTCGTTTAGTGATCAGGAACTAGGTTCGGTAATCCTTTTGGCCAAATTCGGAAAACATTTTTTTTTCTCCCTTACTGATTGGACTAGTTTAAGTACAATTCCTTCCAATCCAGAAATGAAGAAAAAAAATGTATTTATCGAATTTCACCAAAAGGGTAATTGAACCTTGTTTCTTTTCAGTATCCAAGTCTCCAGTATGAATTTGGTCGGTTGACTGAATTTCACCTATTGGCAAGTTTTCATGTTAAATTCTTTGTATGCATGATTTAACTCTAAAACGTTTAAACTATAACTGTGAATTTTGCCAAGTTCTACACATCAAGGACTCTAATAAATTTTCTTTTGAAACAACTGAAGAACGTTGCATATTATTGCAGCTATGACTGAAGGAACCTCCATAAACCTCTGCACCCAATTTGAGCTCAATTCTTTTTTGGCGAAGTCAATCCTGCACTGTCTTTGTACTAAGTCGGCCCCCCTTTCACATTTATGTTTATGATCAATTAGAAACAAATCGTAAGAAACACAATAATTTGAGTTTTTTTTTAAATAATATTTGTTAATATTTAGAGTATTCAAAATCTATGGATTTTGCTATAAAAACATAATCTGCCCACCTGTTGTCTGACTTCAACTTCAACATATAGATCGCTTTCAAATGTATCGTGATTGGCTAGAAATGACATCACATATCAAGTTGTTGATCGAAACTTGCGCATCCCGTTGATGTCTTTTAGGCCGTCCCTTTGTTGTGTTTGTGTTCTGGTATTTTTGTTTCACACATCACACATCATACATCAGTAGTGCAACATTCCAAACGAGAACTCAGAAATCAGAGTTACATTTTTTTTGTTTATCGAATCGATGTTGAGTCAATAGCAAGTTCGTACTCATACTACTCGTACAGTCGTGTGAATTAAGGAGCCTTACTAATTGATTGATACTTATTGATTTATGTTGATTAGTAAAGTTATATCTAACCCTTTACAAGTTCAACAAAAAATTGAGGTTAAAGCTAAATAATTAATATTTAAACTTTTTTGTCTAGTTATAGGGCTTAGCAAAATGAAACTGCATTTTTGGCAGAAAGCAAGCCGCTTTGCCCAGTAATACTAGGGACTAATATGAATGATTTCATCTGAGGAAATTGAAATTTTATCCACTGGAATTCAAGATGGCGGACCTTTTCCAACATGGCAGCTGCATAATTTAAAAAAACATGGAATCAAAACGGCTTAACCGATTTTAGTAATAATGGTGGCAATCAATTAGTGTTGACATTTTTATTTAAGATATCGATACTAATTGATTCACATCCTAATCACTAAAATCGGTGAAGCCGTTTTGATTCTATAATTTTTTTAAATTATGCAGCCGCTATGTTGGAAAAGCACCGCCATCTTGAATTCCAGTGGATAGAATTTTCATTTCCTCGGATGAGATCATTCATATTGGTCTCTAGTATTACTGGGAAAAGCGGCTTGTTTTCTGTCAAAAATGCAGCTTTCGATATAAAAATCGCCGTGAGCCCTAAAAATAGTTGAAATGGGGCAGTATGGGGAAAATTTAAACAATAAGAGATAGGTAAATTTGCTAAAAAGACTCTCGTCATAGATTTTGGAGAAACTACCAAAAGATTTTTGAAAAATAACTTACTTTTGCACGAAATCGAAAATGCTCGATTAAAAAAAAAATATATATATATATCTGTATTACGTCATCAATTGATGGAGTTGCTAGTAAGGACCAAGGTCTTGCAAAGAAACGTTAGGTATGCTTGATTTTTCAGTTTTTTATTTTTTCTTGTAGTTTTAAAACTTGAAGTTTTTTTTAATAATTATATAATATAATGCTCCTTTAAAAGCTTTTATTTTTTGGTTTTACAAACACAAGTAGAAAAAAAATTTGCTCAAGATATATTTCGGGCCCCTACTTAGCCCGGCATCAGTTGAAGTCTAGTAGAGCCTGAAATATATCTTGAGCATTTTTTCCCCATTTACTATTAACTTGTGTTTATAAAATACTTGTAAGTATTTTCCATAATGGAATGTGTATGTAGCCAATACTATTTTTATATTAGGGTTTTATCGAATAGACATGTGAAATTTATAGCAAATTAGTATGGATTTCTTTAAAAGGCATTTTCTCCGGGAGGCTCATCTAGTTTTATATCAAACCCAAAAGCAAACTATGTATAAGGGTTTCCTGCACCGAAATCATTTTGGGTTTAAATACCTGTCGTGAAGAGCAAAGTTCAAATGTAATACAGTTTTGATGGGAATCAATTGCCAATCGGGATGGCTGTTTCGAATTATGTGTTAGGCAATACTAAAGATTTCAAGTGGGTTAGAGATGTTAATAAAAAAAACAAAATGCAACAAAATAATGCTTGCAATCGGTACAATTTTTACTGGTCTCGCAACAAGTTATCTTAGATGGGTGATGCGCAACGCGAAATAATATAGAAAATACTTTTGTCAAAATACAGAGCGCTCTCTACATCCCGTATCCTCCTCTATTATTTCACAAAGACATCATTTCGAAACATGACAATAATGTGGTAATGTAAATAGGCACTTGATTAATTTATCTTGGATCAATATCATTATCAATTGCATTTTAGTGAGTAAGGAACGATATCATCCATCGACATTATCAGCTTTCGGAAAACACAATGAAAGGACCGTGAAAATAATCGCATACCTACTTGATAAGCAATTAATTTCCTTTCTTACGAAAGAATACAAGGAAAAAGTGTTTATTGCAAAGACAAAGATAGGCCTTTTTAAGTTTCTTGCGCTTCTTTATTTAGCACTAGCTTTTGATATAGTTTTTATGACTGAATTTATATATTTTAGAAGTGATAAACTTCAAAAATGACAGATGTCAAAAGCGACAGATATCAAAAGTTTCTAGACCCCTCAGAAACTATTCACTTTTCCCGTTTTCCGGGATAAAAAGTATCTTCCGTCCTTTATTTTTGGGTTTATGCTGAACAGCGAAATCGGTTTAGTAGTTTCAGAAATTTGCGTCAGCAAACTAACAAACTCTTTAATATGTTAGTTTAGATAATGGAGATTTCTTTTAATTTACTATTTCTGACACTCTACTAGCTTTTGCCCGCGGCTCCGCCCGCGTCGAAGAGATTTTCGTGGGTATAAGGAAAACAAAAGAATATGATGTTTTGAACGACAATATGCAACGGTCACCATGTTTTACCAAAGTGCTAATAAAGACCAATCAAATAAGCCCAAACTTGAAGGGTCTGCTGTTGTCCGTTGAAAAGAACCCATACCCACCTTTCAGTCCCATCAGCAGACCCTGTTCACCATGTTTTACCAAAGTGTTAATAAATACCAACAAAATAAGCCTAAACTCGAAGGGTCTGTTATTGTCCGTTGAGGAGATCCCGTACCCACCTTCCAGACCCATCACCAGACCCTGGTCACCATGTTTTACCAAAGTGCTAATAAATATCAACCGAATAAGTCTAAACTCGAAGTGTCTGCTGTTGTCCGTTGAGAAGATCCAGTACCTACCTTCCAGTCCCATCATCAGACCCTGGTCACCATGTTTTACCAAAGTGCTAATAAAGACCAATAAAATAAGCCCAAACTCGATGGATCTGCTGTTATCCGTTGAGGAGATCCCGTACCCACCTCCCACAGTCCTCCCGTCATTAGATCCTGGTCACTATGTTCTACAAAAATACTCATCAATACCGATCAAATAAACTTAAACTTGAGAGGTCTCCTAAAAAAAACATTTACCAGTGGATGATTGAAACCCCGACGATGAGACTACATACGTACGACTACGCAAGGCTTACATACCACACGATTAACTAAAAAAATTTATTGAGTGTTTAAAGAATTTTTAAAGTCAGTTGAGTAGTTCTAGATATTACCCATTATATGCAAACAAACAAACAAGTCTTTCTTCTTTATATAATAGTGTAGACAAACTTTAACGTGAGTTGATTTGAACCAGACTGCGTCAAATTCGATATTTTGGAACATGCAGCGCCATCTAGTGTATTAAAATAAAAACAATTTCAACGCCAGCTTGCAAACAATTTCAACGCCAGCTCACTGAGCCGTTATCCAGGAAAGCTTCCCAGAGATGGCGTTTTCTAAGCACTTGAAAATAAAAATATTTTAGTTATTGGTCTTTGCGCAGTCAAGAAATATAATTTCAGCTTTAATATTTTTCTTACAAAAGGAAATATTTTTTCTAAAAATAAAATAAACGTATAAAAAATAAAAAGTGAAAACAAATTTTACCAGTCGGGGTTTGAACCCGCGACGATCGACAATGCTACGGCGGCGAACCTTCCATATGTCTCACTAAAATTCTCATTGCGCTGCTCCCTTTTGTCATAGCGTGATGATACATAGCCCTAAACCTTCCCGAAGAAATGCTTTATCTTTCAGTGAAAACTGCATCAAAATCCATTGATTGGTTCTCAACTTATAAGCGAACGAACAGACAGACGGACAGACAGACAGACGGACAGACAGACAGACAGACATACGTTGTATTTTATATGTATAGAGAAGAAGAGAAGAAGATTATAGAAAGTTAATAAATATATTTTCTCAAATAACTGGTTAATGGCTTTTACTTATTAGTAAATTGTATTTTTAATAAAACAAACAAAGAAATATATAGTTAAATGTGCTTTATTTCTACCACTCATATAACGTAAAAAATTAAGGGTTCTTACTTAAAAAAAAACCGGTCAAATGTAAGTCGGACTCGCATACCTAGGGTTCCGTAATTCGACAGTTTTGGGAACAGTCAGGAAGAAGGTATTTAAAATCTTGCCCATAGCTGTTTATGATAACTAAAAAAAGAATTGATTGTACCACAAAAGAGAGACTCAGATATTTTTATACCGTACTCGAATTAAAACTCGTGGATGAAAAATTTAATTTTGTCATTTTGTAACGTGAATTTCTCACCCGCTATATTTTCCCTGTAATCTTTACGTAATCTCAAATTACCATGATTTTTTCATATTTTTCGGTTCATTCGTTTCGGAAATAAGGGAGGACATACATTTTCTTGTGGTTTTTCAAAGATTTCTCGAAATCGGTGCCAGTAAATATAGTAAAAGTATATATTTTTATAATCAGCTGTTTAATATCTACAATTTGATACCCATATTGTATTTTATATTAAAAAAAAATGTTTTTTTTTCTACTTCTCATTTGTTGTCAATTTTTTTAATCACTATATTTTTCCTGTTATTGGCCAGTGATGATCTATAATTGTAATTTTTTTCATATTTTTCATTCCACCAGTTACGGAAATAAGGGGGGGGACATGCATTTTTGTGGTTTTTCAAAGATTTCTTGATATCAGTGCCAGTGAATACAGTAAAAGTGTACATTTTTATAATCGGCTCTTTAATATCTACAATTTGATACCCATGTTGTACTTTTAAGAATTAATTTTTTATTTTTCTCACTTTTATAATGGCAATATTTTGAACAATTTCAAATCAAATCAAATCAAAATATTTATTCTGTAAAATAGATACATAAAGTATACTTTCTACAAGTAAAAGTTAATCTTTACAATCATATCTTTAGAATATAAAAAAATATATGTATATATATGTACTAATAAGGGAAATACATACAAAAAATATTTACGTTGGGCTACTAAAATGTAATTATACACCTGCATAAAATAGGAATAAAAATATTATATATACAAATGATGCAATGAAGAAATAAGTTGATAAATAAATACGGGAAATACATACAAAAAATATTAAGGTTGGGCTAATAAAATGTAATAAAGTTATACACCTGCATAAAATAGAGAAATATAGGAATAAAAATATTATATTTATATACATAACGCCTAACCATCCGCACCATTCGATTAGTATTGCTAAGAAGAAGGGCAAGAAACTTAGCAAACATGCCTTTTTTTTTTCAAAAAATATTTGGTACAATACCATATTACAAATATATATTTTTTTATACCCGCTTATGTAAAGGGATACAAAATATAAGACTGCAGGAATTACGCCGCGAGAAAAAATGTATCTTAGTCAACCCGTCTCATATTGTCTATTACCTTTTACGACAAAGTCAGTTTACATATTTATTAATTTTAAGCCTTTAGAGGAATCATACAGTATTCAAATATGCTAATTATGAATTAGAATTTTGATTAAGATTATTATTATTTACTAAAATTTTCAAATATTTCAGTTTTTTTTTTACCGTATTATGTAAGCAAGTGAATGCTTTTTTGTGGAAAATTTCAAGTCTTTATCTTAAACGGTGCTAAAGTTATGAGGCTGTGACATACGGACGGACGGACGGACGGACGGACAACGGAGCCTCACCATAAAGGTTCCTTTTGTACCTTTTTGGTACTACGGAACCTTAAAAATTCAAGGTTTTGGTTTTTATGTCATATTATATGTTTTTTCCATTCGCCTGATGACGCTGACGGCTCCACTGAGGGGTCGAAGTATAGCGCATTTAACTGTGTATTTCTATGCTTGATTAGTAAAAATACAATTGATTAAACTTATAAAGTCGTATGAACATAGTGAGCAACGATAACAAAGTTGCAGTCCAGACCACTTGTCAAAGGCACCATGAAAACAAAATAAATGTTATAATGCAAGGGTAAGGTAAAAAGAAAATGAGTAACTCGATCCACTTGGCTGTATGTATGGTGTATGGCAGTACAGGTGGTACTAATGAAGATGACGTATTCGTTAGTATTATTAATAGAGACATTCAGCTCCAAACTTCAAAAATTGAATTAAAATCGCTCAGTTTTTTAAATGATGAAAATAAATATATTCATAAGAACCGTTCATTCAATACTATTTTCTGCGCTTCTGGGGTAGAGAAAAGGCAATTTCTTTTTCGCTTGATATATTAATTCCCTAACAATGGGATGTTGTTTATGTGACGAAACATTTAAAAAATCTTGTTTTGGAAGGAATAGGAATATTCCAATTGAAACAAATATATAAACAGATATATTTTGATTAAGAAAATATTTCGTATAGGTATTTTATTATTCTTTTCCAAAATACTGTATTCGTATTATGAACATTGTACAAGGGTCTTATCGCTTGTGACCACTAAAACGAACAGAAGCGTCGAAACGTCAAGTGCAATATACCGTCAAGGTATTTTTTTATTCAACGCGATTAAGACCCCGTACATGTTCATAATGTGTGGAAATCACGAAAGTTAACGTATTTGAAATACCTTTCAGAAAGTATTTGGTGTTTCAATAATAACAGCAGAGTATGTATTCTGCCCAGCTCTGATAATGGTGTTGTTTAAAAAATTGTTTCGTATTCAACAATTTGCGAAGTACTGGTTTTCGTTCTAAGCCAGCGTATATTGCAGTTAAAAAAACATTTCAGTAACTTGGTAGCGAAATAAATGACAAAACACTTCTTACATTAAAATATATTCATAAAGAGCATGAAAATCTGCTTGTTGGACCAAGCAATCAGAAAATCAGAAGTATCACGAATGGCTCGGAATACCTTCCCTAGCTGCGCATGACAGTTGTATAGTCGCTGGACTACGGAATACGTGAATGCTCAAGGCTGTATTAGCTTGCTGTACAAGGGCTGACTAAGCGGCTACACAGCCCTTCTAATGCTAAATTGGGCCAAATTAACCAGCCCTGAGCATTACAGTGGCTGGTCAAGAGCATAGTAAGAGCTGTACAATTCTTATTCCAGCCTACGATTCAGCTCTTTTAATGCTCTTATACAGCCCACGGATGTTTTGAGGCTTGACAACACCATTTGGGAAGAAATAAATAACCAAAAAATATTAATCGATGTTTTTTCTCCTTGTCATTCATATTGTTCTGAATATTAATGGCGAGCTGGTTATAAATGTCAGATGGTCATCAATTTATGGTTAGCATAATTTTCAGGTTTGTTTTGTGTTTCTGTTTCTGTATATTGTGTTGCGAGTACTGAGTCACTTTACTGTGAATTGCATCAAAAAATTAAATAAAGATCGACTATGCAATATACAAAATCATTTATAAAGATTTTAAAAGAATCCGACCCAAGTATGATCCTTGGGGAACACCCGATGTGACAAAAGTGGGAGAAGACTGATAACCTTTAACAGCTACCAATTGACTACGATGCGTCATGTAAGATTCTAACCAACGAAGTATACTATCATGAATACCATAATGAGATAGCTTTGAACAGAGTATGCCGTGATTAACTTTGTCGAAGGCTTTTGAAAAAAGTATGTGTGTACAGCATCAACTTGCTGACGTTTACCAAAAGAAACTAGCAAGTAAGGGATAGTGAATCTGTCCTTAATAACCTGTGAAGGTTTTCTATATGACTGTAGATGTTATGTGGGTGTATCGTATAATAGCGATTAAGAAAGAATACTAACAGAATGGGACAGTAATTTTCACATTTAATTTTGTCATGAGATTTAAATATACGGTAATTATGAAGGAGGTTTTCCAAATACTAGGAAAAATACTGAAATAGAAAAGATTTCGTAAATAACTCAAAAGAGTTTACTAATTTTAACAGCGGACATTTTAAAAAACTTTGCTGGCGTTCTCGGGGCCAGTAGATTTATTTGCGTCAACACTCTTCAGCTCTTCAAATATTTCAAGCTTAGGTATGCAAACTTTTATCAAATCAGGAAAGTTGTTTGCTTCAGAATTATCAGATATTGACGAATTAGTAATTATTTCAAAACCTGAATTAAAATACTCGGAAAATTATTCACATACCGCGTTGTTATCAAGCTGACCATGATAGTTCATTGTCTATGGTATGGAGTAACTAAAATTAGATTTTTAGGGATCCGTACCCGAGGGGTGCCAAACGGAACCCTATTACTAAGCCCCCGTTGTCTGTCTATCCATCTGTCACAGAGGTTACAGCTTCAGCCGTAATAGGTAGAAAGATGATATTTTCACAAACTATGACCTCCATCACGACAAATAATTAAATTAAGAAAAAAGTTAAATTTAAGGTGTGTCCCCCTACAAGAAACCTCTAAATTAAATTAAATTAAATTTAAATGTTATTGGTTTTGGCTCTTATGGCGCATACCACCATCAGGCATGGCACCGTTTCTCTGTGGTTTTTCGTTATAGACTAAATAGTGCGGGCTGGTATGTATATTTCGCTCGATTGGCCTGTTAACATTGAAATAACTTTTGAAACCTGTTAATGAGTACCTACCTAACAAATGACTTGTTGCCATTTTTAGGGTTCCGTACCCAAAGGGTAACCAACGGGACCCTATTACTAAGGCTCCGCTGTCCGTCTGTCTGTCTGTCCCTCTGTCACCAGGCTGTGTCTCATGAACCGCGATAGTTAGACACTTTAAATTTTCACAGATGATGTATTTCTGTTGCCGCTATAACAACACATACTAAAACAGGCCAAGTGCGAGTCGGACCCGCGCACTCCATACAACAGACATGATTTTTAGCCTTTTTTATAGATAACTAGCTTTTGCCCCCGGCTCCGCCCGCGTGTTATTCGGTTTAACTACATGCTTTTTTCCGGGATAAAAAGTAACCTATGTGTTAAGTTGGGGAATAAGCTATATCTATTCTAAATTTCATCCAAATCCGTCCAGCCATTTCAGCGTGAAAGAGTAACAAACATACACACACACACACACACACACACACCCTCACACACACACACACACTTTCGCATTTATAATATTAGTGAGAAGTGTGATGGATGAGATAGCATAGCCTTGTCTTATTTCACCACAAACGATTAAGGTCCGCGCTAATTAGACACCTGATGTATGAAATAACAAAGCCTTGTCTTATTTCTCCACCTGATTTTTCAATGATATTGATCTATCCTACAGGAACCGTGCATAATTTCGGGATAAAAAGTAGCCTATGTGTTAAGTTAGGGTATAAGCAATATTCATTCTTAAATTTCATCTAAATCCGTTCAGCTGTTTCAGCGTGAAAGAGTAACAAACATACACACACACACACACAAACTTTCGCATTTATAATATTAGTAGGAAGTAGGATAGGATGGTACGGAACCCTTTTTGCGCGAATCCGACTCGTACTTGGCCAAATTATTTACAACTGTGCCCGCGACTTCGTTCGCGTGGTTTAAGGATGATACGTGGTTAGTTGAATACGTAATAACTAGTTTTAAACACTCATTAAATGTATGCCCACCATTAACGACAATATTTGAACGAACATAGACCTAAGGATTTAGTTTTTTAAGTATCTATATTTATGGCTAATTTTTGCTTGGGTCATGTGGCCTTCACAACTTTACCAGACATAAAATAAACTTTTTAACAAGAACCGAGTTGAAATGTAACAGCAGAAATTTCCTAAAATAGTTAAAATAATTATACAGGCTTAGTTATTCATTTGGGCGTGAATGGCCAAATCAGAAACTATGTCAAGCTCGTAGAAGAAATGAGACACAGATCTGAAATTTGGATATTTTACTTGTAGAATGTTCACCCAAAAACTAATATTAAATTTTTATTAGATATATCATATAGTCACGATATGAATCTCCAAGAGGGTGTTGGAGGTGTTCCTAGTGTGAATTGTAAAGTACAAGATACGGTCACCCGCCTTCCACCGTCGCGGTGGCAGATATTATCTGAAAAATTCCTTTGAGCAATAGTTCTGTGCAAAGACGAATTGATGAAATAGCTGAAAACATAGAGTCATTGTGCAATCATCTGAAGACTAGTCAATTCTCAATTCAGTTGGATGAGTCCGCTTTATCTACTAATGAAGCATTGTTGCTGTCTTACGTGAGGTTTATTAAAGGTGAGAAAATATGTATGTCGAAACTCGAACCTGATATCAACAGATTTGTTAAAAATCATCAGATTCATCCTTCACATTAGATTAGCTTGAAATTAAATATGATCATGTTCGGTTTAATTTTAATAAAAGATGATCTTAATATGTACTATGAAGTTGCGTTTTAAGTCTCGTTTAGAATGACCAGACACACTGTAATGAATGTCACTGAGGTTTTTAAGATGTGGTAAAGTCAAAAAAAATGGAGGGCGCTGAAAAATAATTGATTTTCAAAGTGGGCGGCACGGCAGATGAAATAAGTATGAGAACCTCTGATCTAGAGAATCCTCAGAACAATAATATTATGGTCTGTTATCCTCTCAGCACTTTGATTTCTTCCACATATTTGTAAACAAGAGCTGCGTTTATGTATTAACTGTATGACACCAATTGTTTTACTTTCTCAAATCTATGAGATCAGGGCTTGTATGATGGGAATAATCATTAAATGTAATGTTAACAAGTGCTGTAACTCAGATTGTAATACTGACTTTGATTTTGTATACCTTTCTAGATGTAGCACTGATAAGGAATATCATTGTTTCACTTAGAATAAGTGATCATTGTAGTAGCAAACACAATGCAGACAGAATGTATTAAGGGACAGACTGAACATTAGTATGCCATCGAGACTTTGTACTTGGAATCTTAAGGGGAAGGATGTGAAGTATAAAACTAGCATTGCCATTGTCCATGTTCCCATGGGTTCTATCATCGTTCTTACTTATCACATAGTTATCGTGCTGTTTTTAGGATTCCGTAGTCAACAAGGAACCCGTATAGTTTTGCCATGCCCGTCCGTCCGTCTGTCTGTCCGCGGCTTAGCTCAGAGACTCTTAGGCTGAGATTCAGAGTGCATTTTGAGTCCGAACTCAATTTTACAAACGTCAAAAAGCCACGTGATCCCATACTAGAGTGACCTTTGTAAGATTGAGTTCCTCTTGAGTTCGGACTCAAAATGCACTCTGAATCTCAGACTTAGTCCTAGAAAGCTGTAATTTGGCATGGGTATACATACATATTAATCACGCCGACAAAGTGGTGAAAGAAAATCATGTTTTTTTATATTTTTCTCCTACACGTAAGATGTTTTTTTTTTCTGTCTATCCCATGGTGTGGGTGTCGTTACATAGGTCGTTAAAATATAATGCGGGTGTGTGAAACCAATTTTCGCTTCAGGGATCCGTTTGCGAAATATTAAGCTTTAAATTGCAAATTTTTGTTAGAGTCAAGTCCCTCTCTTGCCAGCAAGCTTTTTGCATGGATAATACAAAAAACAAATTAAATCCCGGCGAACTGCTGCACACTGAAAAATATACTAATTTTTAACAGTGTAACATCTACCGACAAAATAAATAAAAAATAGTAAACTGAAATTTCTTACGAACACCTGGTTTAAATAATGAACCTCCGAAAGCAATGTAAAACAAAATAAAACATCATGAAACACAGTCGATGACGCAACTTGCATTTTCATTATACCAACTAGATGATGGACTTAGGATGTTGTTCACGAGAGTTGCAGGGTGGATTGTTCAAAATAAATAAACAACACAATTCAGATCACATTACTCATCTGTTTGCTATAGAGGAAGAACTTGAAGTAAAAACATTTGAAGTTATTATTGATATAAATTCAATAAAACAAAGAGTTTGATTGTTCTTGCTAGTCGATAGTTGGGATTCAGTCGCTGATGTAGGCTGTTGAACATGATAGGTACGAGAATATTATCATTTTTCTACTTAAGACGCCGGTAGTCGCAATGTGATGGAACAAATCTATTTTCAGTAGAACCTCACAAGCTTTCGTTGTCACATGGAGTGTTAAATATCTGTGACGGCAATGAAAACCTATTACAGATATCAGTTTTATATCTAAGCAGTAGTCTTTTAAAAATGTGTGAGACGTTTCAAGACTTCACAATAGACAAAAAACATTTTTTTGGTTTTTGTTCTTTCATGGATACGAATATTGTTTAAGACAATCGTTTTTATGCCATGACAAAAAATCTGGTTTTTAAGTTGTTTAACAATAGTCTTGACTACGGGGCTCTTGATTGAATTTGTTTAATTACTATTTATTTCTTCTTAAATAAATTCCATACAAACTTATAGTGTGTATAACCATTAAACTAAGAATACATAATCATTCCAGCAAAAGCGACAGTTCTCCTGCTGTGTGCGTCAGCGGTAGTAGCCGGAGACATCACATCCATTTGCGCTAAACTGAAAACCTATCAGTTATTGCCACACGAGAACTGCAACCAGTTTTACCAGTGTACCAGTGGAGGCGCCGTCATTATACGCAACTGCACTGTAGGACTCAAATTCAACGCTGAGAAACGGGTATGTGATTTGCCGGAAAATGTAAACTGCAACAGAACTTCAGTTAACACCGTAACTCTAACTGAAGAATTCAATTACGAGAAACAAGCTGCAGCAGCCTGTGATGCTCCGTCATCAGAAGGATTGCTTCTCCTTCATAGAGACTGCAATCGATTTTTCCAATGTGCAGGTGGGATCCCTTATGAACAAAAGTGCCCCGAGAGTTTATTATTTAACTCTTTCCTAAAAGTTTGTGACTGGCCTGAAAATTTAAATTGTGGAAATAGAAATTTGCCAACGGAAAAAGCTAGTGAAATTAGTGAATCTCTTAAACATAGAAGCTATTCGGCAAGTGCCACAGTAACCTGCGCTGTGCCAAGTTCCGAGCATTTGCTGTTACCTCATGCCAACTGTGATGAATTCTTCGAATGCTCTGGGGGGGCACCAGTAGCATTAAAATGTGTCTCAAATTTATTGTACAACCTTCAAACACACAGATGCGATTTTGCAGAGAAAGTTGATTGTAGTGACAGAATACGTCCGCATCAAAACGTATCTATCAAAATCAAAATACCATATTATGTTTCTGCCCGAGAAACATGCGCCAAGAATGATTCAGGAGGATTGTTTTTGCCTCATGAAAATTGTAACCAGCTTTATCAGTGCGCTGGAACAGAAGCAGTCGCATTAAAATGCCCCTTCAGTTTGCTGTACAGTAATCAAACACATAAATGTGATTTTCCAGAAAACGTAGACTGTGGCGACAGAAAAATACCACCTCAAGACGGAACACAAAATTCTCCTACAAAGCAAAAAAATAATAATGTTCCTGCTGCGATATCTCGTATCTGTGATACTCAAAGGTCAGAATCAGTGTTGTTGCCTCATGAAAACTGTGATGAGTTCTATAAATGTGCTGGAGTGATGCCAGTGGCCTTAAAATGTCCCTACGGTTTTTTGTATAATCCTGTAATAAAGCAATGCGATTTCCCGGAAAGTGTTGATTGTGGTAACAGAAAACTACCATCTCCAAACGCAACGATTTCTATTATACCCCAAAAAGAGAATGAAAGCGTAACTGAATACGTAACTGAATCAGCTACGTTCGAAAGCCAAATAAAAAATAATATTACTGCGTCAAATAAGAGTAAAAACTATAAATCTGTTCAAGAAGTCGTGTGCGCTCAGGTAGGCTCAGATGGGATATTGTTGCCCCATGAAAATTGCCACCAATATTACAAATGCGCTATAGGAGTGCCAGTTACCTTAAAATGTTCCTCTGGATTACTGTACAACCCTCAAACACACCAATGTGATTTTTCAGAAAACGTTAATTGTAGTGACAATGATCCTCAAACTCACAACGTAATTGCTAGTAAATCCAAAAGTCAAATAAAGAGTTTTTTTACTAGCCAATACGAGACAAAAAGTAATATATCCGCCCAAGACGCCTGCGCTCAAGAAAATTTAGAAGGACTATTATTGCCTCATGAAAACTGCCATGAATTTTACGAATGCGCTGGAGGAGTGCCACTTACCTTAGCATGTCCTACGGGGTTACTGTACAACTCTCAAACACAGCAATGTGATTACTTAGAAAACGTTGATTGTGGCAACAGAAAATTACCACCTCGAAACGTAACTTCTAGGAATTTCAAAAACCATATAAAAAGTAATATTTCTTCAAAAGATATCTGCAGTGAAGTTTCTGACGGACAGTTGTATTCTAGTCAAAACTGCGATGAGTTTTATAAATGTTCTGGATTAGTATCAGTAGTTGTAAAATGTCCCTACGGTTTGCTGTACAACCCTGACATACAGCAATGTGATTTCCCAGAAAATGTTGACTGTGGTGACAGAAAACTACCATCTCAAAACGCATCTGAATCTGATTTACCCCAAAAAAAATTAAAAAGTAGTTTTTCTGTCAAAGAAGCTTGCAATGCAGCAGGTGGCGAGATTTTACTGATGCCCCATGACAATTGCGATGAGTTTTACGAATGTGATGGAACTGTACCAGTAACATTAAAATGTCCTTATGGTTTGCTGTACAATCCGAAAATTCAGCAATGCGATTTTGAGGAAAATGTGGACTGTGGCAAGAGAAATCCACCAACTTGGAACGCAACTGCATCAGCTATGATGAAGCCTCAAAGCGAGATAAAAAGCGATTTCATTGCTTTAAAAGCTTGCGCAAAGGCAGGTTCAGACGGCCTCTTGTTGCCCCATATGAACTGTAGCCAGTTCTACGAGTGTGCCCGTGGGCTACCAATGGTTTATCACTGCCCCAAAGGCTTGTTATACAACCCTATAGCTAGAATTTGTGATTGGCCAGAAAATATTAACTGTGGCAACAGAACTCAAAGCCCAGTTGAAAAAATTATTGGAGAAAACAGGTTAAAATATACATTGAAGGAGGTTTTAGAATCTATTGCCAACACCAGTAATGCACAGAATGAGATGAAAAATGCGGTGCCAGAAGTCAAACAATATAATTCAATAAAAAATGAAGTTTCAGATTCTGAATTTTTCTTAGATGCTGTGGACGCTTGTGTCAAAAACGGTTCTAATGGACTGTTGTTACCGCATGAGAACTGCGATAAGTTCTATGAATGTGTTAAAAATAGGCCTGTAGCCAGAGACTGTCCAGTGGGGACAGGACTGCTGTACAACCCCAGAAAACAACTATGTACTTTTGTAGGAACTGTTGATTGTGGTGATAGAATACGGCCTTCGGGACTGCCAAGCTTACTCTTACTTAACGCAAGTGATGTGCTAGACTTCATGGAAAGTCCGGTTTATGGATTGAAAATAAACTATAGTACGAGTGCTGCAAAAGCTTGCACCGAAAATGGCTCCGAAGGACTTTTGCTGCCTCATGAGAACTGTGAAAAATTCTACGAATGTGCCCATGGTAACCCGGTCGTCATTCAGTGCGCTGCTGGACTACTGTATAAGCCGGAGACACAAAAATGTGATTGGATGGAAAATATTGACTGTGAAGATAGAATACAGCTTTCGAGAATAGAAAGTTCAATCGTAGCTAAAGAAAGTAATAAAAAAGACAAAACAGAGGTGGTAGACCACCAAAATAATCACAAATTAAATGCGCTAGAAATTTGTGCAGAGAAGGATGCTGAAGGACTATTGCTACCACATGATAGTTGTAGTAAGTACTATGAATGTACCAAAGGCAAACCAGTAGTTGCTGACTGTCCAGCTGGATTGTTCTTCAACTTTGATGTACAACAATGTGATCGGTCACGAAATATGATCTGCGAAGAAAGCGAAAACAACGAAAACCTGGGAATACAAAATAAAAATACAACTCTAAAAAGCCGCAAATACAAAAGCAAAAACGTGAACCATATTAAAGAAAGCAAGAACAAGGACGAGACAGATACCAAGACGGTAGTTGGTAATCATACAACAGATGCGCTAGATATTTGCACAGACGAGGATTCCGAAGGACTATTGCTACCCCATGATAATTGTAGGAAGTACTATGAATGCACCATGGGAATTCCAGTAGTCGTTGACTGCCCAGCTGGATTATTCTTCAACCTAGACGTACAACAATGTAATCGGGAAGGAAATGCGTTTTGTGATGAAAACGAGTACACAGATCCAGAAAATAAAAAGATAACTTTAAGACGCTCTAAATACAAAACTGATAACGTAAACCATCACCGGAATGCTGTGAAACATTGCAGTACGAAAGGTAATGAAGAGCTGCTGCTGCCTCATATGAAATGTGAGCTGTTCTATGAGTGCGTCGAGGGTCAACCGGTGACTCTCGACTGTCCTACGGGGATGCTATTCAACTCTGAGAAACAAATCTGCGAGAGATCAGGTGACGTAAATTGCGATATACGGATACGACCCGATGAGGCAGGGGGTGTATTTATGAGCTATTAGTGATTAGAGCATACTGGAGACTTGACAAGTAATCAGACGCTAAGTTCAATGCGATTTGCAAAATACATTTTGGGCTTCTCATAGTCCATGCACAAACGGACTCGAAGCGTTGGGAATTGAAAAAGTATAGGTTCATAATATTACGACGCCGAAATATATCTCAAACTTCACTTGTTTTCGTTTATTCTCTATTGTCCCGTAAATTATTGAGCATTCAGCTCAATAATGCGATGTATGTAAATAAATATTTATATAATACTCGTATAATTATCGTAAGTAGGGTTCTATGTCTGAAAAGTCAAATAGTTACATACGACCAAAGAGTACTATGAATATGCATACGACTAGGGAGTGTATTTTTGAATCATTCGAATTTCAATTCGCATATGAATCCGCATGATTCGCATACGAAAACTTAAAATTAGTATTGTATTCGTATGCGAATCATGCGGATTCGTATGCGAATTGAAATTCGAATGATTCAAAAATACACTCAACGGTCTGGCTATTGTTTGCGTTTGTGTAAGGGGAGTGCATTAGTTCCTGAGAGCCAAAAAAGTGTGATTTCCTTAAAAGTGATTAATTTTTATTCCAATCATTATGTAGTCTTTTGTAATTCGAATAAAAAAAAATTGTGAACCTTATTTGTCTTTAATATTTATATTTATAAAAATGTATAAAGAAACACCGATATTAATTGTCCAAATATATTTCGACAAAATTTTTCGGCATCATTTTAATAATACGAGTAAGAATGATAAGTAATAATTGTACAATTAGCCGTGAGTAAAGTTGCTAAGCTATTGTTGCTAAGACTATGCCAGTCCTAGTGAAGTTGCAATATTTGGGACCTAATTCACGACAATTTAATTGAGCATAATACCTTAGCGGATTTGTATGTATGGTAAAGTTAAATTGGCTGAAAAGTTAATATTACATAATACTGGACCTCCTGTTAAAAAGTTTATAATTTAAGTTTACATTTTCTGAAAGTGATAAACTGTCAGAGTTATGTCAAGTTCACTAGTTTCCTCAAGTATTTTTGACATGATTATCAAATAAAAGGTTTTGATAAGCAAAGTAATGTTATTCACTAAAAAGCACAAAAAATTGTTTTTAAATATTTTATTATTATCCGACTTAAAGCTGTACTTGAGCCTAGAACATGAACAAAGCCAGATTTTCAAGGGTTTTTTTGAATAAATTAGGACTATCTTAGGCGACGAATAAGGAGACGCGGGGCGTCAAGCGGCGCGGTGCGCGTAGCAGGCCGCCGGAAACACAAACATACCCCGATGTATGGAGCGCGCAACGCGCCGCCTGACGCGCCGCGTCTCCTTGAAGTACCCTTAATGTAAAAAATATATATTTAATTTATTGATCCTTTATCTAAGTGATCCACCAATACACAATGTAAGTACTAAGATTTACTCTTTTGACAAAAAAAATATGTTTTCCCCCCTCTTTTTTTGGTTTTCAAACGTTCGTTTCAATAACGCGGCTGAGAAATCAATTTTTTTTAAATAAAATGTGTAATAGAAGTGTGAAGGTGTTCTACTTAAATTCAATATTTTTTCCTTACAAAATATTTCAGTGTTAGTTAAAAACCCTCCGATCTGCTGTTTCGCGCGTAATTATTAGTATTACGCGTCCTAGACAAATAGGTCGATTAGCTAACCAATAACCGTCATATATCAAAACAAAAGCTAATAAAGTATTTAACATTGGCCTTTTTGTGTTGGACGGGTAATAACATTTTTTCTAGCCTGCCATATAATACACTTAATTAGACCCTTTGGGTATAAGTGGAGTTTAAAAGATCGTAAGTGTCAAGTTGGCTTTGGTAAATTGTAACTTCTCGTGGAATACGTTTGTATTTTAAACGGTATGTAGGTACGGGACCTTCAAGGTACGAGTCTTACTCACACCTTACCAGTTTAATTTTTAAGATTATAGCGAAATTAGAGGTTTTGATAACTCTAAATTAAGTTTGTAACGCACTCTAATAATATTAAGAGTTTTATTTTTATTTACTGTGTTTTCATTTTAAGTTATGTGTATATGTCACGGGTAAAGCTCGAAGTCGAGTAAAGTAAAGGCCGAAAAAAGTCGTAAAAAAGGGCGCGACCACGAGCGAACCGAGGAGGAGCGTGTTGGGTTGACATGATTGGAACAATTGAAAGTCGGACTAAAATTTTAACTAAAAAGTCTCGATTCGTTGTTTTCCTGCAACTTTAATACTTTCAGGGACATAACGAGACGAAAAAGAATTAACAATAGAACCACGTCTATGAGCGGTCAGTGTTTCTGAAAGAGTTAAGTACAGGCTACCCATAAATTCTTTGCCTATCTGAGTAAGAAGCGAGTTAGCGTGAGCTTAAATTTAATAAATTCGTTGAAAGGCAGGCATGAAAATCAATAAATCTAAGTCACGAACCAGACCGACCTATAAAAAATTGCAAAATTCTTTGCCTGTATATTAGTGGAATCGATTCTAATATTGTCAAGCATCTGAAAATCAGGCTCAAGGAAAATATTACATTGTAACTTTTCTAGTTTATTATGAAACTTGAATTTCAATAAGTAAAAATTAAACATATAGTTTTTCGATTTTCGTATACTATACGAGTATGCATTAACCTATGGCCCGCCACTTCCCAAAGATTGTCCATTAAACTACCAAATAAATTGACCCGAAAATTAGTAACAGATAAAAACTAAACAACGCGGGCGAAGCCGAAGATAAAAGCTTTAAACTGAAGACTCGGTAAGTAGTCGGTATAAAGGTTCGATGACCGTTCTTGGGACATAAAAACTAAACAACGCGGGCGAAGCCGAGGGTAAAAGCTTCAAACTGAAGACTCGGTAAGTAGTCGGTATGAAGGTTCGATAACCGTTCTTGGGACATTAAAACTAAATAACGCGGGCGAAGCCGAGGGTAAAAGCTTCAAACTGAAGACTCGGTAAGTAGTCGGTATAAAGGTTCGATGACCGTTCTTGGGACATAAAACTAAACAACGCGGGCGAAGCCGAGGGTAAAAGCTTCAAACTGAAGACTCGGTAAGTAGTCGGTATAAAGGTTCGATGACCGTTCTTGGGACATAAAACTAAACAACGCGGGCGAAGCCGAGGGTAAAAGCTTCAAACTGAAGACTCGGTAAGTAGTCGGTATAAAGGTTCGATGACCGTTCTTGGGACATTAAAACTAATCAACGCGGGCGAAGCCGAGGGTAAAAGCTTCAAACTGAAGACTCGGTAAGTAGTCGGTATAAAGGTTCGATGACCGTTCTTGGGACATTAAAACTAAACAACGCGGGCGAAGCCGAGGGTAAAAGCTTCAAACTGAAGACTCGGTAAGTAGTCGGTATGAAGGTTCGATGACCGTTCTTGGGACATTAAAACTAAATAACGCGGGCGAAGCCGAGGGTAAAAGCTTTAAACTGAAGACTCGGTAAGTAGTCGGTATAAAGGTTCGATGACCGTTCTTGGGACATTAAAACTAATCAACGCGGGCGAAGCCGAGGGTAAAAGCTTCAAACTGAAGACTCGGTAAGTAGTCGGTATAAAGGTTCGATGACCGTTCTTGGGACATTAAAACTAAACAACGCGGGCGAAGCCGAGGGTAAAAGCTTCAAACTGAAGACTCGGTAAGTAGTCGGTATAAAGGTTCGATGACCGTTCTTGGGACATTAAAACTAATCAACGCGGGCGAAGCCGAGGGTAAAAGCTTTAAACTGAAGACTCGGTAAGTAGTCGGTATAAAGGTTCGATGACCGTTCTTGGGACATTAAAACTAAACAACGCGGGCGAAGCCGAGGGTAAAAGCTTCAAACTGAAGACTCGGTAAGTAGTCGGTATAAAGGTTCGATGACCGTTCTTGGGATATTAAAACTAAACAACGCGGGCGAAGCCGAGGGTAAAAGCTTCAAACTGAAGACTCGGTAAGTAGTCGGTATGAAGGTTCGATGACCGTTCTTGGGACATTAAAACTAAACAACGCGGGCGAAGCCGAGGGTAAAAGCTTTAAACTGAAGACTCGGTAAGTAGTCGGTATAAAGGTTCGATGACCGTTCTTGGGACATTAAAACTAATCAACGCGGGCGAAGCCGAGGGTAAAAGCTTCAAACTGAAGACTCGGTAAGTAGTCGGTATAAAGGTTCGATGACCGTTCTTGGGACATTAAAACTAAACAACGCGGGCGAAGCCGAGGGTAAAAGCTTTAAACTGAAGACTCGGTAAGTAGTCGGTATAAAGGTTCGATGACCGTTCTTGGGACATTAAAACTAATCAACGCGGGCGAAGCCGAGGGTAAAAGCTTCAAACTGAAGACTCGGTAAGTAGTCGGTATAAAGGTTCGATGACCGTTCTTGGGACATTAAAACTAAACAACGCGGGCGAAGCCGAGGGTAAAAGCTTTAAACTGAAGACTCGGTAAGTAGTCGGTATAAAGGTTCGATGACCGTTCTTGGGACATTAAAACTAATCAACGCGGGCGAAGCTGAGGGTAAAAGCTTCAAACTGAAGACTCGGTAAGTAGTCGGTATAAAGGTTCGATGACCGTTCTTGGGACATTAAAACTAATCAACGCGGGCGAAGCCGAGGGTAAAAGCTTCAAACTGAAGACTCGGTAAGTAGTCGGTATAAAGGTTCGATGACCGTTCTTGGGAAATTAAAACTAAACAACGCGGGCGAAGCCGAGGGTAAAAGCTTTAAACTGAAGACTCGGTAAGTAGTCGGTATAAAGGTTCGATGACCGTTCTTGGGACATTAAAACTAATCAACGCGGGCGAAGCCGAGGGTAAAAGCTTCAAACTGAAGACTCGGTAAGTAGTCGGTATAAAGGTTCGATAACCGTTCTTGGGACATTAAAACTAAACAACGCGGGCGAAGCCGAGGGTAAAAGCTTTAAACTGAAGACTCGGTAAGTAGTCGGTATAAAGGTTCGATGACCGTTCTTGGGACATTAAAACTAATCAACGCGGACGAAGCCGAGGGTAAAAGCTTCAAACTGAAGACTCGGTAAGTAGTCGGTATAAAGGTTCGATGACCGTTCTTGGGACATTAAAACTAAACAACGCGGGCGAAGCCGAGGGTAAAAGCTTTAAACTGAAGACTCGGTAAGTAGTCGGTATAAAGGTTCGATGACCGTTCTTGGGACATTAAAACTAACCAACGCGGGCGAAGCTGAGGGTAAAAGCTTCAAACTGAAGACTCGGTAAGTAGTCGGTATAAAGGTTCGATGACCGTTCTTGGGACATTAAAACTAATCAACGCGGGCGAAGCCGAGGGTAAAAGCTTCAAACTGAAGACTCGGTAAGTAGTCGGTATAAAGGTTCGATGACCGTTCTTGGGACATTAAAACTAAACAACGCGGGCGAAGCCGAGGGTAAAAGCTTTAAACTGAAGACTCGGTAAGTAGTCGGTATAAAGGTTCGATGACCGTTCTTGGGACATTAAAACTAATCAACGCGGGCGAAGCCGAGGGTAAAAGCTTCAAACTGAAGACTCGGTAAGTAGTCGGTATAAAGGTTCAATGACCGTTCTTGGGACATAAAAAAACATATTTTCTGCAGCCGCAAGTTCAGCCCCGAGTCAATTCAATACTAATGGAAAGTCAATTTGTTTTCAGATTTCTCAAAAATATATTAAATTATTGATCCGTAATACTCATCGCTTGCCAAGCCTCCAGTATAAATTTGTCTGCATAAATTAATGTCACGCATGTCAAGTTAACAGATTTAAGGCGATGGAATTCATGTTTTCCTCAAAAATGCTTGTTTTTAAATCAATTCCGGGTCATTAAAATATGGATTAAAAATGACAAAATAATATGTGTGCTTCTTCACGTCCTAATTCAAATTCTTGTGGGATTTTTTAAGATATTTATTCAACTCCACTCAACTTGAAATAATTCTGAAACATGTAGATAATTTTTAGTTAAAAAGCTGTTTCATTTATTGTATAAGGGTCTGTTCATTTATTACGTAAGACAATTTGGAGAGGGAGGGGGTCCGAACAAGCCTTATTTTTTCTTACATGGGGGTGGGAGGGGGTCTAGATTGGTCTTACGTAAAACCACAAAAGTAAGCAAAAATTACATTTTCAAAAGGCGCGTTGTCCTGCACAGGCTACCGTGTATCTTAGCAGCAGTGTCAGTTTTCTTATGACATGAACCAACGCGTTTTTGTATTTTTGATACTTTTTCTTCGCAATTTTGGTAGATACGTATCTTACGTAAGATTGAAGGAGGAAGGATTTACGTAAGACCAATCTAGACACCCTCCCACCCCCAAGTAAGATAAAATAAGGCTTGTTCGGACCCCCTCCCTCTCTAAATTGTCTTACGTAATAAATGAACAGACCCTTTTACAATAAATGAAACAGCTTTTTAACTAAAAATTATCTACATGTTTCAGAATCATTTCAAGTTGAGTGGAGTTGAATAAATCTCTTAAAAAATCCCACAAGAATTTGAATTAGGACGTGAAGAAGCACACATATTATTTTGTCATTTTTAATCCATATTTTAATGACCCGGAATTGATTTAAAAACAAGCATTTTTGAGGAAAACATGAATTCCATCGCCTTAAATGCTTTTAATAAAATTTCACAAAATTTATGAAACAAGACCGCAAAGTTAAGTTGACCGAGTACCCGGGTACGTTAACCTATATTAAAAATCTGAGTTTTCAGTATATTTGTTGTTTTTATTGGAACTCAATTTTTTCCTAAACTAAGGGTGTCCGCGGGTATGACTCTTGGGAAAAGTGGTTCAGTAGGGTCGGTAGAATATGTGGTTTCATTTAATGGTAGCAGTCTATTTACACCCGGTATAGATTTTGAAGTGAGGCATTAGATACGCGGTGCTAGAACGACTAGCAATTTAGTTAGAACTTCTAACAAAAACAATTTTCTATTAACATTTTATGAAAATTGACGAGACTTTTTTGATTTCATCAAACTTTCTTTCCCGTTAGAAATTTGGAATATTTAGCACACGTTATTAAGATTAATCAATGTTTAAGTATAATAACGTAATAGTGAAAGAAAATATTTTCTATTTATGTTTTCGTATTAAAAACATGATGAGTAATTTTTATTTTGACACAAGGCAAGCGAGCCCCGAGAGAACAAAGAAAACATTATCGATCCATCATTACGCGTGTGATATCAGAAACTAAAAGCAAATTTGTGTTTATTCTCCAGATAAAGATCTCGATGAGACATTATTTCAGCAATTTCAGTTCTAAGAAATAGGTAAACCGTACAGGATGTTGTTTTTTACTTCATTTCTGGTCGGCTACCAAACGACCAATTATTTTGTTAGACTGTCTTCAAAGTCTATCTGATATTGTTTTTTAAGTAAGTAGTAAAAAAGGGATGATGATCTATTTATGGGGATAACTTTTTACCTCGGTGCAAAATGCACATCATAATATTGTTTTCCTTACTTTTGAATAAAAAGTATGCAATAAATGTGTTTTAAGGCAACTTGCGGAAATAGTTTATTAATAATAAAGTCTCCAAAAAAAAAATGTAACGCATAAAATTGAACAATTTTCATGTGATCACCTAACTATTAGCAAGCAGTTTGCGCGAATTGCTATAAAACGCATTTATTGCACACTTTATATTCAAAAGTAAGGAAAACAATATTATGATGTGCATTTTGCACCGAGATCCTCCGTTGCCACCTTAATTCTTGTTGTAAGGTTAATTATTCCGAACTACATGATAATGGGAATGTGTAGTTCAATTAACAGATCCCAGCAGATAAAATATTTACGTTGGTTGTTTTCACAAGTAATTCTTTGAAAATGTTGCAAATGCAATAATGTCAAGAAGGTTTGATATTTGACAAAATTGAGATATTGGAAATTAACAGTGGACAACCTGAAGTAGAAACGCTCGTTGGCTTGCTGTTGGAAGAAAGAAAAGACGAGACATCTTACATCTGGTCACTTGGCGCACACGATTGACTCACTTGAGCACTATCACAATATTATTTGCCTTCTCTATTAAAATTTTTCATTTTATTTTCTTCCTGTAAATAGTTCATAGCATATCAACATAGCCATAAATTTTGTCAAGCTTTTTTGTCCTTTACAATAATAATTTTCACTGTCAAAATTCGAAATATATCGAAAATATTGTGTTTATTTTTTATTATTATATGAGGTGACTTTCGTTTATATTGCTAAATCCATACTGGAGTCTCGGTAAGTGGTAAGGACCAAGTTTCAATGACCCTTCCTGTGAAAAACGCAAAATAAGTTGTTGCGAGTCGAAGTTAAAACTAACTCTGCATATTATGTACATACGGCAGGTAGCAGCTATTTTCTGTGACTTGTCGCGCGCCTTTGAAATGGTGAATCATTCATTATTACTAGATAAATTAAAAACCTATGGTGTTAACGGCAATTTTTACGAACTAATTGCAGATTTTTTAAGAAATCGTAAACAGTGCAGGTGCGTTCGTAATGAAAAGTCAAACCTTGAGTTTATTGGCGACAGCGCTGTACCACAGGGTTCTGTAATGGGTAATAACTTGTTTCTCGTTCTAATGAACGGCCTGACTACCTCTTCAAACCATGCAGAGTACGTCTTGTTTGCTGATGATGGCTGCGTCATCGTAGCTGCTGACAACTATGAGATACTACGGTCAAAATTATCTCAAACAATGAGCGAGGTTGCAGAGTGGTTCACTGCTAATAGTATGCTGCTAAACGTAGAAAAAACAAACATCGTTCACTTTCAATTAAGAAGAATGAAAGGCCATGAACTGAACGTAATGTGTAAAGGGTTACCTGTACCGCAAGTTGACCATGTAAAGTATTTAGGATTTACGATAGATTGTGGTCTCACCTGGGCAGCTCACATTGACGTCACATGCGGACGCTTGTCTTCAGCATGCTTCGCCCTATCAAGACTTGCACCTAGCTTAAGTATAGACAACCTTCTGTGAGTGTACCTACGCACGAAGACGTGTTATTGATTTCTCTCGTGTATTTTATTAGAAAAAAATAGACAAAAGTTTTCGTATATTATCAAGCTTTTAAACACATGGAGCTGAACATAAAGTGTATACATTAGTGTATTTAGACTTTCAAAATATCGCTTAAAATAACCAGTTTTATCAAAAAGTGCGTGTCAGTGACATTGAGTGACATTGGTTTGGTGAGACGTAAACAAAGACATTGATACCTGTTTCCACACCACCAGAACTGTATTGGCGTACATTTAAGTTTTTCGCACTACATTTGTAAGCCAGTGTGCTCGAGTGGTATAAGTCGCTACTATAGACCATTTCATTGAGTGATACTAGGTTCGATCCCCGCCGGACATTTTTTCTTTTTCTTTTTGCTCATGGCTATACTTCGCTGAATTCATTTAATCCACGATCAATCAATGTTCCATTCTCCGTCGCAAAATGATAGTCGATTCGCATCACCTTTGTTTCATGAGACTCCAAAATGTACCGGGAAGCGTACCAGGGATTCCCCTGGAACCACACAGCAGGAGCGTTTAAAACTCCCAAAAAATTCTCTAGCTGGGAAGACTATCGAATTAGAAGATGAATTAGAGCCACCGTGTGAAACATACATGCGAACGTCTAAACAAGATCTTCTCGGAATGGCCCACTCTGCTGTTGAGCAAATCATGCAACTTACTTCTGGGGAATCGAAGTTGACGAAAACGGACGTCTACGAAATAGGCTTACAAGGGCAAAAAATATTGGCTATGATAGCAGCTCTCGAATTACGTCTGGCAGAAACTGAAAAAGATTTTCAAATAGCTAGTACCAAACTAGATCATGCGAGTACTTTGATTGAACTCGAAAAACTTAAAATGGGCTGCAACACTAATCGCTTCACCGCAACTTTATCATCGAATGTTCCCCCTCTTCCAGATACATATGCATCACGCTTACAATTGCGCTTACCAAAAGCTGGTCCACAAATTACTACTCCACGTACTCCATTACCCTGTTTAGTGGCTTACCCGACCCCAGAGCACGCCGAAACTATGAAAACTTCTGAGCATACTAAAGAAGCCCTCATGAACGCTATAAATCCAGCCAATGATGGCTTTCAAATTGTTGGTGTTAAAAAAGCTGCTAGAAGCGGTGTTGTCCTTCGAGTTTCTAACAAAGATCAACTAGAGAAGTTGTCAGCAGTAGAAGCAATAAAAAAAGCTGGCATTCGCCTCGAAAAGCCCAAGGGTCGTCAACCTAGACTAATAGTGAAAGATGTGCCAAACATGGAAGACGATGAATTCATCCGTAGTCTATACAATCAAAATATTGAAGGAGAATTAGATATTACATTAGATGACTTCAAAAAACACGTACGAATCTACCGACGAAGAGATGTTAACAGAGGACAAAGAAAATGGTTTGGTATAGAAGTTACTCCTGACATTAGACGACATCTCGTTGAAACGAAAGAGAAAGTGTTTATCAGTTGGAGTGTATGCAGATTTGTAGATGACCTTGAAATTGTATGTTGCGCAAAATGCCAACTGTTGGGACATGTTATTAAATATTGTACTGAAAAAGCATTTACTTGTGCCCACTGCAGTGGTGCTCACACTACACGAGAATGTGAAGAGGTCAAAAAAGACGACTTTAAACCAAAATGCGCGACCTGCTCAAAGTTCAAGAGAGTAGCTGAACATCACACCGGCTCCACTGATTGCCCAGCATTGAAACAGCGACTCGAGCAACTTATTTCTTCCACTCAGTATGTTTGTTGACCAAAAAATAAAGATAGGGCAGTTAAACTGCCATAATGCTGAACTTGCTACATCAGAAGTTTTACGCATTGCTGAAGAATTTCACTTGGATTTTCTGCTAGCTCAAGAACACTACCATACGCAGAAGTTGCGTGAACACACTATTGAAATAAATAGATCTGCTTTGGCTTCCATCATGGTATTTAATAAGTTAATTACATTCACCTTTTTGAGACATCTGTCAAATCGCTATTGTACTGTTGTCGATGTTTCATATAATTCATGTCGTTTTTACGCAGTGAGCTATTATTTTAAGTACTCAGAGCCGATTGGTCCCCATTTGATCCATTTAGGCAATACAATTCGTTCCTTGGGTAGTAAAAACATTCTAATAGGTATAGACTGCAATGCCTCATCCCCCCTATGGCATGGTCCATCTAGAACTAACGATGCTGATCGCAGAATCTCCATGGAAGAGTTTATTGCCGAATATAACCTTGTTGTTCACAACCACCCTGATGCACCACCGACCTATTGTAGTCCATCTGGTGAATCTTACATTGACATTACACTTACGTGCGGTGACGTTCCGATAAACTCTTGGTGGGTACATCCTGAAGCATCGTCTAGTGACCACCGATTGATTGTGTTCGAATTTGGCCAGGAGACATCGAATCCTAATGTTGATTGCTTTGGCTATATTTATAAATATAAAACCGGCGATTGGGAGTTTTTCAGTAGTCTATTTGAGGGACTATCTTATGAATACGTGCGACCAGATCTGTCAGCTGATGAATGTGCTGAAATCTTAAATATGGTCATCATATATTGTGCCGATATCGCTTTTGGCCGTAAAGCCATCCAGCAGCGCAGTAAATGTGATTGGTGGCATGACGGACTGGTAAAACACCGTCGCAATTTTCGCCACGCACGACGTAATCTAAATAAATTAAAGCGTAAAAAAATAACAGGCCCAGAGTACGATGCTGCCCTTAGCAGACTTAGATGCACCCGATCGGAGTACAGGGCCGCTGTAGCCTTGACAAAAAGCAAAAACCTGCGATCGATTGCTAATGGTTTAGCCAATGCTGAGCCTTGGTCCTCACTTTATCACCAATTTAAGGCCTCATACAAACCTGACTTGGCATATGTTAGCAATCTTAAAACTACTGGTGGTCACACTATCTCCATCGAGGAAACAGCCACCGTTCTCCTTCGAAGTATTATTCCAGACGACGATGTAACAGACGACTCCCAATATCACCAGTCTATTCGTGATGTTGTAAATCTCGTTCCGGAGACTCCATCCTCTAATCTCATAACGGCTAGCGAGCTTTGCAATGCCGCTAGGTTTTTACCGACTAAAAAGGCTCCAGGTGCAGATCGCATCTCAAATCTCATAATAAAGAGACTGGTAAAAGCTGATCCTCATTCCATTGTCTACGTTTTCAACAGGTGCATAGCCGAAGGAATCTTCCCAAAGGTTTGGCGCCAGGGCGTAGTCAAAGTGATCCCAAAGGGTGGAAACAAGTCACCGGATGATCCAAAAGGACTCCGACCAATCACTCTCCTTCCCTCTATGGGGAAGCTACTTGAGCGGCTCATAGTACCCCGACTATTACCAGGTGGTTTAACTTGCCATCCAAGACAGTTTGGTTTCACACAAGGACGTTCTACAATCGATGCCACGCTCTCAGTACGAAGAAAAGTAATAGCTTCAGATAGCAAATACGTCCTCGCAATATTTTTGGATATTTCTGGTGCTTTTGACAATGCATGGTGGCCCATGTTGTTACTTAAATTAAAAAGTCGTGGTTGTTACAAAAACATATATAAAATTCTCCTTGACTACTTCTCAAATGGGACTGTTGAACTGCGAATGGGTCAATACGCATTGTCCAAAAATTTGACTAAGGGATGTCCTCAGGGATCTGTTCTGGGACCATACCTATGGAACCTTGGATTTGACGATTTTTTAACAATCCCTCTACCACATGAATGCCAACTTACCGCTTTTGCAGACGATGGGTTATTATTAATCGAATGTAACACTAGGGCCGCTTTAGAACAAAAAGCCCATATATCGCTGGAAAGGATCGCAGATTGGGGTGAAAGGAACAAACTCGACTTTGCGCCTCACAAAACGGTCCAGTTATTGATCAAAGGGAAGCTTAAGGTGCCACCACGTGTGTACTTTAAAGGCACTCGAGTCTCCAACTCTCTCCAAGTGATGTATCTGGGGATGATACTCGAACGAAATTTCACGTTCACCGAACACACCCGCAAAATTGGAGAAAAAGCACGTAGTAATTTTTACGCGTTGGCAAGAATATCCAAATCCACATGGGGATTAAGATTTCCAGTTTTAAAAATTATATATAAAGCTACATACGTGTCAAGTATGTGCTACGCTGCTCCTGTATGGGTTGACCGTTCCACGTTGGCTACTGTGCGGAAAAAAATGATGCAGAGTCAGCGCTTGGCTCTCATCTTTCTCTGTAAGGCGTATCGTACCGTTAGTACAGATGCTTTGCCGGTACTGGCCGGGGTCTTGCCCATTGACCTAGAGCTCCAGCGCCGAGCAAGTAACTATTTCTGCTCCCGCAACATGCACTGGGAAGATTTTGGTTTAGGCGAACGCCAAAAAACTGAGCGTCTTTTTGATTCCGAAACCATGAACGATGACCTAATTTTAGAATGGCAGACACGTTGGAATAATTCAGAAAACGGTAGACACCTCTATAAATTCTTTCCATCGGTTCGTGACAGAATTGATGCTCATTGGATCGAAATCGACCATCAGGTTTCACAATTCCTCACCAGTCATGGTAACTTTCAGGCAAAGCTACATAGCATGCAGCTTGTACAATCTCCCTTCTGTGAGTGTTCGGAAATCGAACAAACTGCACATCATATACTTTGGGAATGTCCTCTTTGGAATGGTGAGCGAAACCTTATGCTCTCTCAAATTGGCACAACTTACTCACCAGTATATTATCAGGATTTAGTTTCATCCCGCAAAAATTTCCATGTTTTCAAACGGTTCTGTCATAGTTACTACTGGCATTATTACTCAAAGCAGCCTCCCGTAGCCTTGAAGGATGCTTGAAAATCCAATGGTTCACTGCGGGAATATGCGTGTTGATTAATTAAGTATATTACCTATATAGTATTATTATGTTAATTAGGTATTTTTCATGTTTTATTTTCTTTCGTGTCCAGGTTTCTACTGGTCAGATTTATTTATTTATTTATATATGCTCAGTATATAATTATTATTATTATATATATATATTTTGTATTGCATGCCCTAATATTTACTTCTTAATAAGCCTTGTTATGAACCCCATAAGGGTAAAAACATTATAAATAATATAGTTTTATAGTTTTTTAGGATAGCTGCTCACATTGTTACACACTGATGCTGTAAAGTAGTTATTACTCTTAGCTTAAGATTTTTCATACTTTTATTATTTTCTTTTTGTAGATTGCAATATCTTGTCAATATTTTGCGTCATCCTGTGAGGTGATAGTCATTTTGATGCACTTTTGATCCTGTTTAACAGGAGTTGAAGTGTTCAATAAATAAATATGCACGCAAACCTTAAAAAGGCGTATTATGGATACTTCCAATCTATACTTATCTACAGATATGTGGGGAGATGCAGCTAACCATGATAAGGCATTTAAAAAACAAAAGCGTGCACTGCGAATTATATCTGGGGTAGCCTGGGATCACCATGCTAAAGATTTATTTATAACTCACAAAATACTCACCCTCCCGTGTCTATACATACTGGAAATTGCGAAATATGCAAGACGAAACATACAGCAGTATCGTACTAATGGCGATGTACTCAATGTGAACACGAGACGGCGGCGCCACCAGCTATATGTTCCCGCGAGGAGACTCGCCAAGTCTAACAAGTCTCTCAGTGTACTGGTGCCGAAGGTGTGTAACGCCCTTCCAGCTCATATTCAAACTGCTCCAAGTGAATCTGTATTTATACGGAAGTTGAAGACCTTGTTGGTCGGTATGGCTTGTTACACAACTGACGAGTTTTTTGCAAGTGTTGCGCTGACCCATCTAGATAACAATAGTAAAGTCTTATGAACGAATATTGTTCATATGTAATATGAAAATTAACATTGTAAATAATTGAAATTATTATTTCGACTCTTAAATCTATTTAATTTAGATATGAGTATATTTTAATGACATTATTTACTTGAACTTGAATTTGAATTTTATGGACTATAATAATATACCTACCCTAGGTATTATTTTAATATTGTATTTTTATGACTTGTAAATTTTAATTTATAAATATATAATTGTATTGTATAGTATTGTATAAAAATATACATAGTTAGTTTTTCAAAACAACAAATACTGAAAACACCGATTTTTCATATAATATGTTTAAAGTTACGTACTAGAATAATCAAACGATTTAAAGGGGGGTTATCCCGATTTCGTCTCTTTTCAAATTAATTTTAAGCCAATAAATAGCAAAGATAAAATTTTGTAAAAATATATGTTATATTTCACTCTTGAAAGTAAAAGGAAAAGAAGATCCTATGCTATAAAAATAAAATTAACTTAGAAATAAAACCCTAACTATCAAAAAGTCCGCCCCTCATCGTACCCGGCGCAAAGGTCCCCATTACGCTAGCCGCGTTCCCGCGTTGGATGGCTAGGGAAATCCGCCGCGCCAAGTACGACATGGAGCTTTTTGATCTTGATATTTCGGTCGTTCGATTTACGATTACTTACATTTTCCTCGATCCATTTAAATCGTAAAGATAGGTCTGAACTATGATCTAATAATCATTTCATTTGGGCTATGTAAAGTTTTGAACAGTAAAACTTATACTAAAATAAACGTCTTAAAGAATTTAATATAAAGCGGTCGTTATTTGAAAAACCAATCCCTCTAATTCCAAAATAATAAATAAAAACACCTCGGAACCCCTAATTTTCTAAGCGGCGCGCTTCCGCTGAGCAGGATGACCATGTGTAAAACGAAAGCGTTGGAGCAGGACAGATTTCACTGGATAACCTCGCCTTAATTTTACAGTTTCGTTTCATACAGTTTCAGTTTCTAGGTTTAATTGATAAGTTTGTAATTTTTATTCAAAACATTTGAGTCCATTATCTTATTTAAATAGTAAGTACGGAACCCTGATGGCGCGGGTCCCACTCGCACTTGGCTGTTTTTTTTAATTCGGTGAAATTGCAAGGTTGCTAGTGTCAAGTTACGAGTATTTGCATGAAACAATGATATTAAACCTCATTACCATGACATCATGACCATGACAAATAGAGGTGGTAGAGCTGATGCCGAGCTCGACTGTGGAGGTACCACCATCTTACTCGCAAATCCTCCCGAAGTTATTTGGGGGAGAGTAAGAGAACAGCTCTCAGGCAAAACCAGGCGGCCCACCATCGCCTGGGACCGATGGATGGCGGTATATCCATCCCCAATAGTCGGACCTTATATAAAACAGACTGGTGACGGGCAGCGGCGTCACTGGTGCAAGGATTTCGGCACCGCGCTCACCAACCCGCCTGCCCAGCGTGTGTGAGTATGGGCATTTCTTACAGGAGGACCGCCAAGAGTGGCGAAATCCTGGAAAGGCCTATGTCCAGCAGTGGACGAAACAGGCTGATGGATGGATGGATGGACCATGACATCATTCAAAGCGATAGATAATCGAAAATGACAAATCATATCAAAGAAACTCATTATAAGCTTATTGCATGAATCCACACGGAGCTCATAAATATTAAAATTTACATTAATTATGAAAACGGATAATAGCTATTTAAAAAAATATATACAAGGTGACTTTAATTTATGCAGCCAAATTCTTACTGATGACTCAGCAAGCGCTCAGTAAAAAGGTTCAATGACCCTTTTTGTGAAATTTGTAAATTATTCTTTTCGTATTCTCTAGAAACGCAAGCCCCGCCCCGAGTAGTCAAGATGTTATTTTGCGTTGCAAAAAGTGTTATGGGTCCACTTACTGATCATCACTAACCAAGCCTCCAGTATGAGTTTGGCTGTAGAAGTTAAGTCACCTTAAATAAATAATTAACTGTCGGGTCGATAGGTACAAAACCGGACAAGTGCGAGTTGGACTCGCCCACCGAGGGTTCCGTTAAAGACTATGTTTTATTATGATTTAATTACAAATGTTTAGTTTTCAGATTTTTCCCTGTACTTGTGGTATAAGACGGTATTACTTGCCAAATTTCATAGTTCTAGGTCAACGGAAAATACCCTATAAATTTTTAATCCCTTGAGAGTGTCGAAATATACGTTTTTTGCGACATAAACTTAGAATTTTGATTTTTTCACAGCTTCAAGGCACTCTATACCTGAGTAAGTATATGGTTTTAATTTCAACTCGATACCGCCACTCGTTCCCGAGATAAAGGGTAAAGACGGACAGACGGACGAACGAATAAGGGTTCCGTTTTTTCCTTTTGAGGTAAGGAACCCTAAAAACTGATGAAATGATAAGTTGTAACAGTGAGGGTTCTATCTAGTATACAATAGTGCTGTCGATCACAGAGTACCTTTAGTTAGATATATAGGACAATGAAGATGCTTTCTGCTGAAAGGTAGATAGTTACAAGTCGCGCAACGAGTTATGAGCGCTCGGCGAACGTGGTGGGGGACTAGCGCATGTGTTCACTCGCGCACAAAACTACTACGTGCGATAGAGAAAAAAGGACTAGCGCAGTCAAGGTCAGCGCTCATAAACCATTGCGACACTTGTAACAAAATATAATTTTAAAAAGTTATTGGTCTAAAAATTTTTAGAGGTCTAAAAAGATAATTTAGGATTTTGAAACTTCAGCCCCTAATTTCGGCAAAAGACTTGGTTCGGGTTTTTACCTGGTCTCACCTCAACAATCGCATGCCTTACTTTAATTTATAAGATAGTAAATGTTATTTTGCGAATGTTTTTGAATGTTAGTCTTATTTTTTTTTTCAGTACCGTCTATTTTTAAATACTCAACCACGCGAGAAAAGGGGCGGATAGAAGCCAGTTTGGTACATTTTTAGGGTTCCGTACCCGAACGATGCCGAACAGGAGCCTATTCCTAAGCCTCCGCTGTCTGTTTGCCCGTCTGTCACAGGTTTCTACAGCCGTAATGTAGCTACAGACCATTCATCATACCTTGTCCCTTGGGGTCATGTTGGCATCGCCGCTTGTCAACTTTTGCTGTCATATTGTTTTCAGTCAGATTATTCAAAATTATTTGATAAATTATGTATTATTATTATTGCCAAAGCCGTTGAACAATAGTGCAAAAGAGAAAGAATTGAAGGTACGCCTTTTGTGAAAGAGAAAATGCAAACCATGCAGCGTGATTCCCCTCGATCAGGTTCGATCTCGTATCAGTGCCATGACAGGTTAGTAAAATAGGGTTACCAGCTTTAAACATAAAGCCAATTTTATGGGCAAATAATAATTTGCTATTCACTTTTGCAGGCATATCGGAAGAAAGCGTTCACATTAAGTCGCCTGGAAAAAATCGTCAAAAACGTAAAAAACAAGAGCTCGACTATTTAGAACAAACGTCGTCGAGAAATAAAAATTCCGTTTTAGTACAGAGATACAGTACATACCATTAGATCTTACGTATTGCTTGCGAAATACAAATCAATAAATAGGTAATTGATCATTTTGATTTTTTTATTCTGTACATTTTATTTTCAATAAAGAGTAGTCTAATTAATATATCAAAAAACGCAGTTAAGTAAATATTAGGAATGTGTAGTAGGGTGAATGCTACGTGAGCCATTGGCAACATTATATGCAGTGCTACCATTTCCTAAGCCAAGGGACTTCTTATAGTGAATGGTCTGTAGTTGAAAATTTCACAGAATATGTGTTACTATGGCCCGTGTTACTATGGTTTCAGCCATTGACCTCTCATAAACAACAAGACACACAGTCTCTAAGAAAAGAACGAACTGTAACGTGCATAGTAGCAAAAAGCTTCAACCAAATTAAGACGTTATGTCGTTAACATAAGATGCAATGTCAGTTGTACGAAATCGTCATTCGAATTTGTCACCCCATAGCGGTGACAAAATGCATCGCGGGCACTTTTTGAGCGAGATTGTGAGTCTAGATTGGTTATGAGAGGTCAATAGTTTCAGCTCTATTTTAAAAACAGAAATACATACAGGCTAAAACTTTGTGAGGTTGTTGTTCATGCTCTAAAATAAAACAACAAATAATAAAAATTAGAGTTCCATACTCAGAGGGTGCCGATTTGTTTGCCAAGCGCTACCATTTTCCGCCTTGTTTTTTGTCGCCTTGATGTTGGTTTGGTATCTATATTATTGTTATTTTCCATAACATTTTAGGGTAATATTGTGTGGCCGTACGGAACCTTTTGTCCGCGAGTTCATTTCGTACTTGGCCAAATTATTCAAAGGCTCTCATAGTTTTTACCTGTTGTATTCAAATCACGCCTGGCACTTTTATATCCGGAAATGAAATCCGAACACCCTGTAGTGATATTTTAAGATATTGAAATCTGAGTAATAGAACGCATTGACACTGGTTAATTATTTCTTTGATAAACCGAGATAAAGGAACCTTTATCAATCATTTTTCTGCATTATGTATATAAAAGCAATTTGCTATTATAATCGGTATATCAGTTTTTAGTAGTATACCATAGGATCATCACCAAGAACGTGCTATGAAAAGTAAGTATTATTTTCAATTCAATATTAACCTGCACTGAAGAACTCGGTTTGTTTATTTTCAAATCCTTAACTTTAAGATTCGACCAATCCCTTGAAAGGGATTATACTAGCGCTAATTTGCAACGAGGTTGACCCTATAAACCAGGGTCTAAAATCTGTGGTTTTCTAGTTATTTTCGGTCCATTTTTGAATTTTCCTACTTGAACGAAGACTTGTGATTGTAAAAAAACTACTCCACTCCTTAACTCATACTTTTATAATGGCTGTTAAATAAATGACTGCTATGAAAATAAATGCATGTCCAAAATTCCCATAAACTCAGGAATCACTATCATCTCTCGAGGATAATGGGGTTGTCCACTTTGTTGTGTAACAGCAGCTAATAGTGCACTAGTAGTGCCAGCTTACGTCTCATCCCCAGTGTCTCTACCCCAACCAATCTCGATACGAACATTGACAGAAATAAGTATGGATAATACCCATACATTCTTTTATATAAGTAACGTACGAATTTACGTAGGACCTTCTCCAACATGACCTTGTATTTATCCTCATGTAGAGTCCAGACGATTGTGTTGAACTCTAATTTGCTCCGGACAAAATGGTTGAATAAATTGTGACTGCTTACTTACAGACTTACATTGTTTAATGACTCATGGTTGGATTTATCAATAAAATTAGGAAACAATTTGAAATACTAAAAAAACAAAATTTGTCCCGTTCCTCTAGCGATATAATTTCTAACCGGCCTTGTTTCTTGACATTTCAGATACATTCCTCATACTGTTGCTATGTGCAGCTTCAGCGTTAGCAAGAAATCTAAAAGATATTTGCGCTGAAGATGGCACAGACGGAAGGATCCTTCCACACGAGAACTGTAACCAGTTCTACAAATGCGCTGAAGGCGAACCCGTAGCATTTACTTGCACATCGAACCTGCTCTACAACATGGATCAACTCATCTGTGACTGGCCTGAGAATGTAGACTGCGGAACCAGACTTATTCCTGAAGCAGAAGATACAGATGATAACGATCTGAACGACAATGAGAGTGCGCTAGCAATCTGCGCTCATGAAAGTGCACAAGGTAAACTTATCCCCAATGAGTTCTGTAACGAGTACTTCATCTGCTCATGTGGCTCCCCACTGTCTCTAAAGTGTCCGCTTAACCTTTTGTACAACCCTGCGACAACATCTTGTGATTTGCCCAAGAATGTTGAGTGTGGCAACAGATTCATTCCTGAAGACAAGCCTGAAGAAAATCCTGCCGAGATATGCGCTGTTGAGGGATCAGACAGTTTACTTCTCGCACATGAAAACTGCAATCAATTCTTCATTTGCGCAAACGGTGCCCTTGTGACGCAGACATGCCCAGCAAATTTGCTATATAATCCTCTAGAACATGCCTGTGATTGGCCAGAAAATGTTGAGTGTGGCAATAGAACCATCCCCGAGTTGACTACTACATCACGTCCTGAGGCCGAGAACGTTACTAGCACCACATCAACAACCGCTCGGCCTTCAAATTCAACAACTCCTGCACCAGAAAGTGACAATATAACTGGAAACCCTTGGGAAGTCTGTGCCCTAGACAATTCAGACAGTATACTTCTTCCCCACGAAAAGTGCAATCATTTCTACACTTGCGTAAACGGCGCCCCTGTAACGCAGATATGCCCAGCAACTTTGCTCTATAATCCTCTAGAACTTGCCTGTGATTGGCCAGAAAATGTCGAATGTGGGAATAGAACCATTCCTGAAGTGACTACTACAGCGCACCCTGAGGCTGAGAACGTTACCAGCACTACATCTAGACCTGAAGAACGTCCGTCATCGACCGTTCAACCTTCCAATTCAACAACTCCTGCACCAGAAAGTGACACTATAACTGGAAACCCTTGGGAAGTTTGTGCCCTAGACAATTCAGACAGTATACTTCTTCCCCACGAAAAGTGCAATCATTTCTACACTTGCGTAAACGGCGCCCCTGTAACGCAGATATGCCCAGCAACTTTGCTCTATAATCCTCTAGAACTTGCCTGTGATTGGCCAGAAAATGTCGAATGTGGCAATAGAACCATTCCTGAAGTGACTACTACAGCGCGCCCTGAAGCTGAGAACGTTACCAGCACTACATCTAGACCTGAAGAACGTCCGTCATCGACCGCTCAACCTTCCAATTCAACAACACCTGCACCAGAAGGAGGTGACAATATAACTGGAAACCCTTGGGAAGTTTGTGCCCTCGACAATTCAGACAGTTTACTCTTACCCCATGAAAGCTGCAATCAATTCTACATTTGCGTAAACGGGGCCCCTGTGACCCAAACATGCCCAACAACTTTGCTATATAATCCTCTAGAACTTGCCTGTGATTGGCCAGAAAATGTCGAGTGTGGCAATAGAACCATTCCCGAAGTGTCTACTACAGCGCGCCCTGAGGCCGATAACGTTACCAGCACTACATCTAGACCTGTAGAACGTCCTTCATCAACCGCTCAACCTTCCAATTCAACAACCCCTGCACCAGAAGGAGGTGACAATAACATAACTGGAAACCCTTGGGAAGTTTGTACCATAGACGGATCAAACAGTTTACTCCTACCCCATGAAAACTGCAATCAATTCTACATTTGTGTAAACGGCGCCCCTGTGACCCAAACATGCCCAACAACTTTGCTATATAATCCACTAGAACTTGCCTGTGATTGGCCAGAAAATGTTGAATGTGGCAATAGACCCATTCCTGAAGTGACTACTACAGCGCGCCCTGAGGCCGAGGACATTACCAGCACTACATCGAAACCTGTAGAAGTTCCTTCCACAACCACTCAACCTTCCAATTCAACTACTCCTGCACCAGAAGGTGACAGTATAACTGGAAACCCTTGGGAAGTTTGTGCCATAGACGGTTCAAACAGTATACTTCTTTCCCACGAAAATTGCAATCAATTCTACATTTGCGTGAACGGCGCCCCTGTCACGCAAACATGCCCAGGAACTCTGCTGTATAATCCTCTGGAACTTGCCTGTGATTGGCCAGAAAATGTCGAGTGTGGTGACAGAACTATCCCTGAAATTACTACGACAGCTCTCCCTGAGGCTGAAATCACTACACCCAGTCCAGTAGAAGTCCCTTCAACCACTGCTGCTCCTGACGCTGAAGATATTTGCTCTTCTGAAGGCTCGCACGGCGTAATTTTATCAAACAGTTTTTGTAACACATATTACATTTGTATGTTCGGTCGTCCAGTGGAACAAGTGTGCCCATCACACCTGCTCTTTAATCCTCGTGAATTGATCTGTGATTGGCCTGAAAATGTAGACTGTGGAGACAGAACTACAAGAATAAGAGAACTTAAGTAATTGTAAAGTTATACTAAAGCCCAAAATTGGCTTCTTCTTCTTTTCGCCAATATTTACGAGTCGATAACCGTTATGAGGAATAGCTTTCCTAAACTATTTTTAGAAGACCGATTTTAAAAGAACGATGTCCTTCATTTGAGCTTCAGTGACGTCATCACGACACATTTCCATAGCCATGTTTTTTTCTTGAACACACCCTAATGTCTTACAAATATACGACCTAATATAATTATGTCACTTCCTGTAAATACTGAAATACTTATAAAATCGGTTTATAGGCATACACACTAACGCATTTATAATATTAGTGTGATTGAAGTTACAAAACGACGGAAAATATGCAAAAATAAATACTGCAATTTCTTTGCTAATGGTTTTGGTTAAATTGTTTGTTATTTTATAAATAACTGTACTGAAACAACTCAACAGAAGCGGTAAAACTTTCGCAGTGTAAATAGTGCTAGTCTTTAGATTTGATTGGTCGATATTTGCGACAAGGAGTTTAGCATTAGAGTAAAAATTGTTTTGTGTTCTTTGCTGCCATTATGTACAAAAAATATATATATTAATAAATTGGCGCCATTTTCAATAGGTACTGTAAGTTGTACGAACACTAAGTTTAGTGTTAGGTACTTTATAATAAATCGATTGAATACACACTCAAGTGATGAAGAAGATGTGTTAACAACTGAGTTTATGAAAGAGAGGGCAGCCGATACAGTAGAAAACTTGCTACCCAACAAATCACGGCTCGTTTACATCAAAACCTACGGTGAGTTTTGCAAATGGAAAAATGAAAATCAAGCTTCGGGCACATTTTCAGAGTCTGTTTTCGTAACTTATTTTAATGAACTGTCGATTAAATGTCTATTTTCGCTTAACAAGATTAGGACTGTGGGTACCTGGACGCCGCCACGTCATACAAAGATGTTATATGTGCCTAGGCACTCAACTAATTATGTTAAAAATTCAGTCCTTACCAGACTTTCGGACACATATAACCAGTTATTTTATGACGTGGAGATTTTCTCCGCTTCAAAAGTTAGATTCAAATCTGAAATTAGAGTGGCTCTAAAAAGTATTTCTGATGATAATTCTTGATACACATCGTGTTGTGTATAGTTGTTAAAACTACCTACTTTAAAATTTATATTATTACACTTTACACTATATATACATATATTTACTTATATAGATAATATATATTTTACCATAATATTATGTATACCTACCTATATATTAAATCCATTATAACTATTTATTTAAAAACACGAATTACTAATAAAATTGCATACCTGCCTGTAAATATTCTAAAACTTAAATAACAATTTACATCTAAACTAAACTAATTAAAAATTAAAATCACCTAGCAACTTAAATATTATACAAATAAATAAAAGAATGGGAAATTTTGGACACCTATTTAATGGAACAAATAAAATATGCTGGCCAGATCGCTACCGTCGCTGGGCAAGGTACCCAAAAGGCTGGTGGCATTGCCTCGCTGGATCGCGAGGTTAATCCGCTGAACAAAATATGCCCCAGCCCTTTGGTTACCGGAAGCGTCGACATTAACTGCCTGTTAGACATTTCTTGATCTATTTTTGAAATACAATGAAATTGATTTAAGATATTCACAAAATTAATTTTACTACTTTTTGAACTCATTGTCTGAGTTTTGATTTTTAGTGAATACCTGTTATTGGCCTTTTTTATGTATCTAACTATTGTAATATCTCATTGTATAATCGCTGTTGGTTTTCCAAATAAACGATAAAATAAAATTAAAACAAAATAAAAGAAATTATTTCTTTTTCTCGTAGTCCCGTAGTCTCGTAGTTCCAATTTTAATGTGTATTTTAATTAATTTAACTTTCTTATTTTCTTCATTAAATGTCTATATTCGCTTAAATTATTTCTTTTTCTCGTAGTCCCGTAGTCTCGTAGTTCCAATTTTAATGTGTATTTTAATTAATTTAACTTTCTTATTTTCTTCATTAAATGTCTATATTCGCTTAAATTATTTCTTTTTCTCGTAGTCATAGTATAAAGTATAGTATGCAACTCTTGAATAAAGTACGGATTTATATTGAGGGCCATGAACCACTCGCGTCGCTCTAGATTCTAACACTTGAATCACTCCCTACGCTCGTATTTCAATAATCATAAATGACTCCCTACGGTTGTGATTCAGTCGTTAGAGTCCTTTACTTGCTCGTGATTCATCTATGGCCCTCGCTTTAAATCCGTCCTTTATTCACTAATTGCATAATACACTATTGTCTAAAATGTTTCGAGGACTCTGCCTCATTGGTTCGAGGACCCTGCCGTACATCAATGCTGACGAATGTTCCTGGGAGTCTACGGAACACGTGAAAAAAGGAAAAGGTCAGACCCCCTAACTTTCTCATTTTCGGAGGTAACGCAAAGGTTAATGTGGATGAATGTTCCTGGGTGTTTACAGAACACGGGAAAGAAATTTTTTTTTAATCGGTGCTGTTCCACCACTCTTTCACATTTCCGGTTTATTCATATTTGCTTTGTTTGTTTGTTTGTTTCGTATTGTTACCTCAAAAGTGTCCCACAAAAACAAAAATATAAATGACGAGAATTTTTGTGCCTCGCAAACCTGTGGGCTACAAGAAAAACGAACATAAGCGAGAAGTATAAGCAGCTCGGCCTTTGACCTCGCAGAAGTATGATATTTGATTAAATTAAATGTACATGTACTCGATAAAATATGTTATTCCTTTATTAATAGCTATTCAAAATAAATAAACCTCAAAAATAGTAAAATATATACTTATTCATATTTTGATTAAATGGTAATTTTAAATTCACGTTTATAACGTTTCTTCCGCGCCCACAGCGAGTGCCCTAATGCCCTAAGCAGTCCAGCCCCCTGATTCTTTTTCGTAAAATCAGTTGCCAAACCGAGTGCCTATCGTCGAAAACATACAATATCCGCTTACATGAGGATACGTTCGCTCTTGAAATGACGTCACAATTCGTAATTAGTTCAATACCCGTGAAGATTATTTTGGAAGTTCATTTTTTATATGTTTTTGGTGAATAGCAATAGGCCTGCAGGTGCCTTATTGTCTAACTTCGACATCCATCGCAATCGCCTTCAAACGTACCGTGACTGGCTAGAAATGACATCACACATAATTTTTAGCCAATCACGAGATCTCTGATGGCTATAGCAGATTGCCAGACTATATTGCAACAGACACGAGTTGCCCTGTACTCGTAGGTAGTTTGCTTTATAAATGAAGAGCATACTATATATCAATACATTATATTTATTTATGGTCTATTCAGTTTATTTATTAACTTATTTGTTAATTGCATTATATATAATAATATTCTTATTCCAATAAGTCTTTATTTTATGCATGTGTATAACTTTAGTAGCCCAACTTAAATATAGTTTTTTTAAATATATTTCCCGTAAGTATCATATTTGTTTCATTATAAAATATTATTTTTATACAGATTAGATTTGACAGGTAAAACGTATACTTTATGTATCTATTTTACAAATAAACATTTTGAATCTTTGAATCTTACGGACAATATTTGTGGTGAAATATATTTTGTTTTAAAATATTGCAGCTAATAATACATAAAAGTACAGACAGACTGCAACAATGACTCTCTATTTATTATAAACTAGCTTTTGCCCGCGGCTTCGCCCGCGTGTTATTCGGTTTAACGACATGCTTTTTTCTGGGATAAAAAGTAACCTATGAGTTAAGTTGGGGTATAAGCTATATCCATTCTAAATTTCATCCAAATCCGTCCAGCCGTTTCAGCGTGAAAGAGTAACAAACATACACACACACACACAAACTTTCGCATTTATAATATTAGTGTGAAGTGTGATGAGATAACAGCCTTGTCTTAATTCACCACAAACGATTAAGGACCGCGCTAATTAGACACCTGATTTTTCAATGATATTGATTTATCCTACAGGAACCATGCATTTTTTCGGGATAAAAAGTATCTTATGTGTTAAGTTAGGGTATGAGCTATATTCATTCAAAATTTTATCCAAATCCGTTCAGCCGTTTCAGTGTGAAAGAGTAACAAATATATACACACACACACACACACACACACACACACAAGCACAAACTTTCGCATTTATAATATTAGTAGGCATTATGTTTATTTATAACTCATGTACTTGTCCACAATATACTTATATTAAATATTATACCCAACCGGTTTCGCTATTCAGCATTCTCAAGGGCTTAGCTACAATATTTATTTAATTACATTTTCAGAATCTACAAATAAAGTACGTGCAATAAAATAACATCATTATCATATCATCATATGCTGAATAGCGAAACCGGTCGGGTATAATATTTAATATAAGTATATTGTGGACAAGTACATGAGTTATAAATAAACATAATGTGTATTAATTTCCACCAAGTGCCAACAATCACAAGCATCAACTATGCAATATTAGTAGGATTACGTACATTTTCAGCAAAAGTCAAAAATAGGTGCGACGAGTGTAGCAAGGAAAAGCGTGTCAGTTGTTTGTGATCATAAATTCGGGAGCCGACGAAGCGAAGAGAAGCGAAGCGAAGCGAAGCGAAGCGATGCCTATAGTTCATAAGGCTTGTAACATACCTAACAACTTAATAGGAAAACTGTTTGAGTTTTGAGTGTACCATAATTCGACGAACTGTTTATGAGATTGCTATCATTATGTATTTAGATAACTATCAATGATAATTCTATCAAGTGATACATCACAGACGTATAATATAGTAATAGACCTAACATTAATAATAAACTCATAGAGACGACGCGTGGCAATTTTAGCTCCGTAAACTTCGGCCTCTTTTAAATATAAATATTGCTTGTTTCCATGCAAAATATATACTAGAGATTAGTTAAGGAATTAACAAATATGTTCCAAGCATAAACCAGCCAAAACTACCCATTTTTATACGTTCCTTCGTACCATGAAGCCTAAATGTAGCTTATTTTTTGTACGGAAACTTGCCACGCTAATCCTTATGTTTGGTCTGCTACTTAGTAATAATTATATGTCTGTGTGATACATACACAATGCGCGGGTTCCGTTTGGACTATTTGAAAATACGTTTTACCAAATACCTGCCTGACATAGATTTTCAAAGTAACAAAAATATTTCTATATTTTACAATTACAATTAATGAAATTTTTTACCTATCTATGTACAGTCACCAACAGTTCAAGCTTCCAATTATTATAAAATTTTAGATTTGCTCTCTGAGGACAGCGTTGTGAGTACTACAGTAAGGTAGATATTAACGTGCAAAGGACAGAACATTACCTAACTGGAATCAACTACAAAGAGGTTTCAAGATTTTATTATGGAGCCTGGCCTCCCTTACATGTCTTTAGGTTTAATACAACATTGGGCGTACATATACATACGCCTGATATACTCGCTCCTGTATACAAAGAGTTTTTAAGTCGTGAGCCTTGTCTTGATGCATACAGTAGGCCTGCCATGAGTTTTGGTCTCGATACCCGTTACCGACTGCGTAAAATGTTTTGTATTAGAAATTCTGGTTCTTCTCGATATTGAGGCCCAAACTCATAGTAGGCCTACAGGCCCTACAGCCTAGTAGGCGGCCAAACTGACAGATACTCAGTCAGGGTGCAAAATAAGGGTTTACGTTCTATGAGAGAACCATAGAAAGTGATTTTATCAGTTATTTACCGGACATGACCAAGATATTGACGATAAACTTATAAATTACAATTATAAATACAAGTGGCAATTCATTGGAAAACCAGTTGGTGTTGCATTGATTAAAAACACTGCAGAAAAGTGTAATCAAATGCTCGGTAAGCAACACTTAATTTTAAGATATCTTTTATTTATGTCCTAAAGATCCTAATGTGTTCTAATTGCGTGTAAGAGGGTATCTTGTTTTCAATTTCAATAATTATCAGTGCGGTATTCGTTTATAGGATGTTCGATCAAGATAGAGCGAATCGGGCGCGCACAGTTAAGGTTACGTACCAATACTACAGTAGGCAGCCAAATAGATCAAATAGAACTTTTTAGTATTTCAAATATATTGTTTTTAGTTATACATGAATATTCTCACGCCTGTCTCCCAGAGGGGTAGGCAGAGACTAAACATTTCTATTTGCTACGATCCTGACACACCTCTTTTGCTTCTTCCACATCCACCAATCTCGTCATACAAGCTCTTTTATTCCGGGTACACTTTATTTTGCCCTTTTTCAGTATGTCGCCTATTTGGTGGGCATACGTCTTGTTTTTAGTTAGTCAAACAATTTAAAGATAAATAATGTGTTTTTACAGGTAACGTGATCACCCTGACGTTGTGTGCATCAATTGCATTTGCACTTAACCAAAGAGACATCTGTGCTGAAAACGGTTCAGATGGCTTTATACTTCCGCACGAAAACTGCAATCAGTTTTACATCTGCGTAGGAGGTAAACCCGTGGCGCAATCATGCCCATTGGACCTGCTCTATAACTCACTCCAACAATACTGCGACTGGCCTGAAAATGTCAACTGTAACAACAGAGACATCGCAGAAGCAGTTCCTTCAACGACAACCCAGCCTGAAAACAACGAAAACGTAATTGCCAAATGCGCTACTGAAGGATCAGACGGTCTCTTGCTGCCACATGAAAACTGCAACCAATTCTACAAATGTTCTGAGGGCAAGCCTGTAGCATTTTCGTGCCCATTAAATTTGTTGTACAACCCTCAGAACGAACAGTGTGATTGGCCCGAAAACGTTGACTGCAGCATCAGGGATATTTCTGAAGCAGTTCCTGAAATCCCAAATCAACCCGAAGACAACCTCGCAAACCCTTCTGCACCCAACAGAGACAATAGTGAGAACGAAGACGCTGTCGCCACTTGCGCTACGGAAGAATCGGAGGGTCTTTTGCTGCCTCATGAAAACTGCAACCAATTCTACGAATGTTCTCATGGAAAACCTGTAGCATTATCGTGCCCATCAAACTTGTTATACAACGTTCAAAACGAGCAATGCGATTGGCCCGAAAACGTTAACTGTGGCAGCAGGAATATCCCAGAAACGGTTTCAAAGACGAGCAGAGGCGCTGCAGACATTTGCGCCGCAGAAGATTCTGACGGTACGTTGTTGCCACATGAAAACTGCAATCAATTCTATATGTGTTCGGAGGGCGTTCCAGTAGCTTTATCTTGTCAACTAACCTTGTTGTATAACATTGAGCAGAAATACTGCGACTGGCCTGAAAACGTTGACTGCGGTGATAGAAATATCCCCGACGCTGAGAGTTCTCCGACGGAAGCCCCCAGTTCAAGCACTAATGCTCCTTCAAGCTCTACTGCAAATCTGCCTGATGGTGATGCAGCGACGGTTTGCGCCGCAGAAGGATCTGATGGCACTTTGTTGCCACATGAAAACTGCAATCAATTCTACAAATGCTCTGAAGGCGCTCCGGCAGTTCTATCGTGCCAAAGTAACCTTTTGTACAGCATTGAAAACCAATACTGTGATTGGCCTGAAAATGTAGACTGTGGCGATAGAAATGTCCCCAGCGCTGAGGGTTTCAGAATTTAGGCTCCTAGTACAAGCACAAACTCTACTGCCAGTCTGCCTGATGGTGATGCAGCAACAATTTGCCCCCAGTTCAAGCACTAATGCTCCCTCAAGTTCTACTGCAAATCAGCCTGATGGTGATGCAGCGACAGTTTGCGCCGCAGAAGGATCAGACGGCATTTTGCTGTCACATGAAAACTGCTACCAATGTATATAGAAATGTTCTGGAGCATGCTCCGGCGGCGGCTCTATTGTACCAAATGAATCTATTGTATAACATCGACCAGCAATTTGCAACTGTGCTAACCGTGCCTAAGATTTTCAAAAATAAATATTTTAATATATATTTTTTAACGTATAAATGTAAAATTAATTTTTACGAATTAATTTGCCTATATTTGTTATTTCTAATCAAAAGTCAATCTGAAATACATGAACCGGCCCTTGATTGTGGCTTTCAAGGTCACCAGCAGTTATAGCCCTCTTAATAAAAACTGTCAGACATATATCTTATTTCGTCCACACCATCTTCACCTCTGGAAAAATTTGTTTGTTTTTATGTAATGGGTAATCTTTAGAACTCGTGAACCGATTCTTAAAATTCTTTCAGTAATAAAAAGCTACACTATCGCTTAATATTCAAAGGCTATATTTCATTTTAATAAAGATACATTTTCAGCATTGATATAACAAAAAGTAGATACGGTACGTTCTTATATCGTCAACTGAAAAATTTACTTCTTTTTAAACAAGCGCCACCGAACGTTAGAGATGGAGCGACAAGCTTCGACAGTAGCGCGACTACGGTTGCCAGATGGTCGGAATTCGTCGGGATTGTCCTGAAATTTTATATGATGTCCAGAGTCCCGATAAAATACAAATTGTCCCGACAAATAACAAATGAGTCAGTGAACTCAAATGCCAAACATTTGTGGCAAATAAGTATGTTTTAGTTGTCTCATAATTTAATCTTAAAATTTTCAACTGTATGATCTCATAATTTGCCAAAAAGGGTATTTTGTTGTGTTTGCTTTAACTTTAATAATAAAAAAAACCGGCCACGTGCAAGTCGGACTCCACGTACCATTATCCATAAAAACGGCAAAAATCACGTTTGTTGTATGGGAGCCCCCTTTAATATTAATTTTACTCTGTTTTTTAGTATTTGTTGTTATAGCGGCAACAGAAATGCATCATCTGTGAAAATTTCAACTGTCTAATGTTTATCATGAGATACAGCCTGGTGACAGACGGACGGACAGCGGAGTCTTAGTAATAGGGTCCCGTTGGTCACCCTTTGGATACGGAACCCTAAAAAAGATGATTCGTAATATTTATTTTTCCTGACCATAATCCCAAAATCCCGACTTTCTGAAATTTTGACCAGATATTTTGGTTTTCCCATCTGGCAACCCTAGGCGCGAGCGAGACAAACTACACAAAATAAGACCATTTGGCCTATATTTGCAGTGCGAGTACAGAGGTACCGTATCTTCTTTTTGATTTATCAAAGGTTTTCAGTTCGAAATTTCAATATTTGTGAATCAAATCGGGAGAAAAAGCGCTGCTTGGCTGGTTTTTCGGCGTGCGCTAACCAAATGGTTGAAACCGGTAGTATTCCCGTACGAGAAAACTTCATCAGTTTAATTTGATTATAGATTTTCATCTACAACGATCCTGACACACCTCTAGAAAAAGTGTTTTTTTTCCATACGGGAAAACTGTATCAGTTTATTTGACTCAAGATTTCTATCTACAACTATTATTTTGCTGCAGGAACAATATATGACAAAAAAATACAGTATCTCGAGATGGTTTTTCAACCAGCATGCCTTGGCATAAACTCCTCATACAAATTGGTCATTTCGTGATCGCAATATCATAAAATCCGTAAAAACTAAAGGGGGAAGCCGCCGCTTCGCTCAGCTCCCAAATTCAAATCAAATCAAAATATATATTATAATTTGTAAAATAGATACATGAAGTATACTTTCTACAAGTCAAAGTTAATCTTTACAATTTAGTTATTTTAGAATTTAAATATTATATTTACATTTAAATAGGCTATACAGTTAAAAAATAAATAATCCTAATACAATTCATTTATTTATTTATTCAAAACAACAGTACACAAAACAAAGCAAAATACAAAATAAGGATAAGTACAATAAAAATACACAGTTAAGACATTACAATGGCACCCACACTAAGCAAGCTTGTCCAGGGAGGCCAGCAGCGGTAGCTTGACAAAAATATAACAAATTTCCTCGGCATATACAGAAAATATCAAACTATATTATATAATATATATATGCATTACACAGTACATTTTTTTAAAATGGTATCTATAAAATGACATGCACAGATTATTATAAAATCAACATAGAAGAAATAAAATACATAAACTACTTGGGAATATATAGCAAATCCTCAGTATCAGAATAGTTTAGGGACATGAGCCATCTTTTTAAATAAAATTTGGCTGTGGTGATGCGTTTAGATTTAAAATCACAAATTTTAACGGATTTGTTATAAATAAAAGGATGAAGAAAGTCACTAAAACGATTTGCAAAAGAATTGGATACCCTAGGAACCGGCACCTTAAATACTCTGCGCTCAAGTAAATCCTCATAATCAGGGGAGCCAATGACCTTTTTGTGAACTCGGAGTGGTAACTTCAGAATAAATAATTGACGAACAGTCAGGACTTCACAATCCTTGTACAAGGCTTCCGTTGGATTTCTGTACGGTTTTTTGAGCCACACTTTCAAAACAGATATTTGGGCTCTTTCTACTGTGATTATAGAGGTCATAAGAGCCATCCCAAACGGAAATACAGTACCAGATAATGGATTGTGAAATGGCAAAGTAGACCATCTTTAACAATTTTACCTCAGCTGAGTTACGCAAGGCTTTCATAATATAAATTGTTTTACGAATGCGACTAGCTAAGACTTCAATATGTTTATTGAAAGTCAATCGTACATCAAGAAAAACACCAAGATATTTAATATGCGATGTGTGTGATATATAGTCGCAATTGCATAGCAAGGGAAAATTTGTTTCAGGGACACACCGGTGCACCTTGATCTGGGGAAAAGAAACCGGTTTTGTAATGCACGTAATGTGAAAACAAAGGTACTTTGTTTTGGTCGCATTTAAAGTTAGAAGGTTACTATCCAACCAAACCGCAGCAGAAGACATACCAATTTCAACACTGTTGAAAACTTCTTCCCATGTTTTACCACGGAAAATTAAAGCAGTGTCATCGGCATAACATACCACTTCTACATCCTGCAGGGAAAGACTGATGAGGTCATTTATATAGGTATACAACACAAACAGTGTGGGCCCCAAAATGCTTCCCTGTGGGACACCGAAACGAAAACGAACTGGGCAAACATCGCTAATACCTACATAAATATAAAAGGAAACAAAATATACACCTATACAAATAAATTAAAATACCTATAAATAAAAAACCTCATCCAAATCGCTGCTCCGCGGCAAGGTGCCCAGTATGCTGGCGACATTCCCGCGTTGAATTGCTAAGCTTATTCGTTGGCCCATGAATGTGCCAGCCTCGTGGGTCACCCGTGACGCTGACCAGGACCGTGGACCCCACGAGCCACAAAAACCAATAAACTAAATCACTTGACGCGCGGCCCGCACCGCGCAGCAAACGAACCGCCCGCCGATTAAGACACTTCAAAGGTTAAATAAGTTAAAAGTCTTAAATGATTGGAATAAAAACTATAAACTCATCAAACTCTAGAAAATGTATAAAACAAAACTGGAAAATAAAGCTGATCGAGTGTTCGGTATCAAAATCAGTGTTTTCAGTTGTTGTTGTTTAAATACAGTACATGGCACATAATATATGACACCGTAACAAAAATTATCAAGTAACATCTTTAATGGGCCCCATTTCTTTATTTTTGTAGACTAAATACTACCATAGACTAAATAATACAAGTAACTTTACTTAATCAGTTCTAGACTATATGAATTAATACTATATTAATAAATTAATTCAATATTCAGTTTAGGGTCAACATTCTACATGCGAGTAACCTCACTAATCCAAATTTCAGGTCTGTAATTCATTCCATCTGCTAGCTAACTAAACAACAATATAGATGCCATAGCAATAAAAAGTGTCAAAAAAAGCCGCTAAAATGATAGCGCCTGTCATATGATTCGACCCCTAATTTTTATATACCTATTTTTTCTTTCACTTTAGAGTATGTATTAGAATCTGACCAAATGTGAAACTTGTTTTGAAAAATATAGCATTTTTTCAAGGTTTCTTGTATGTTTTGTTTTTTATATTTTTAGGGTTCCGTAGTCCAACAAGGAATCCTTATAGTTTCGCCATGTTCGTCTGTCCGTCCGTCCGTCTGTCCGCGGCTTAACTCAGAGACTATTAGTACTAGAAAGCTGTAACTTGGCATAAGTATATATACACATTAATCACACCGACAAAAAGGTAAAATAAAATATTAAAATTTTTTTTTTAAAGTTACCTCCTATACACGTATGTAAATGGGGGATGTTTTTTTTTTCATCTATCCCATAGTGTTGGGTATCGTTAGATAGGTCGTTCAAAAACATCGTGAGTGTATGCAAACCATTTTTCGATTTAGGGATCCGTTGGCGAAGTAAAAGTGCAAATTTTTGTTAGAGTGGAGTGTCCCCCCGGCTAAACGGTTGTTTATGGATATGTGAAAAAATTAGTATATAATGAATTTAAAAGGAAAACTATCACAGCTAAGTAGGCTTTACAGGCTTACGAGTACAGGTCGCGCCAAACTTTTAAACCCCTCTAAACACGACTGTGCCGTTCTTCAAAATGTATAAGACTAGAAGTTTGGCGCAATCTGTATTAGTAGACCAACTTATAAAATGTACCGGGCAACTACGGAACCCTACACTGCACGTGGCCCGACACGCACTTGACCGGTTTTTATTATTTGTGTTGGCAGTAACCATAGTAATACGAATTCTGTGAAAATTTCAACTGGCTATATATTACGGCTGAACCTGTAGACTCCTATGACAGACGGATGGTCGGACAGACAGCCAGACAGCGGAGGCTTAGTAACAGGGTCCCGTTTGGCACCCTTTGGATACGGAACCCTAAAAACTAAGTACATTTTTCAGTAAATGATCCGATAGGAAAACAGTCAACAACTATATATTCCTATAGGATTTACTTACCGGCTATTGAAACGAAAATAAAAATATCTGAGTGTAGGGGGTGTCAGAGGTGTTCTAAGTGTTAACTGTGGCATGCAAGTCACAGTCCACACTCGGCACACCCGCGTTTAGTCGACGATTATTACGTTCCAACGTTATGGGTGGTGAGCCCTATCGCCGTTCTGCGGGCACAAATACACGCTTTTTAGGGCATGCAGGTTTCCTCATGATGTTTTCTTTCAGCGTTTAGCAAATGGTAAGTATTAAATACTATGCACATAAATTCCGAAAAACTCATTAGTGCATGCCCGGCCGGGGATCGAACCTGGATCTCGAAGATTTCTACCCCTGAGCTACCGCCGGTATATCTGGATTTTTATCCGGCTGCTCATCTTTGGAGTCTCATTTAGTTAATACGTTTTCAGCAATACTTGCTGCATGCGATGTAAGAGAATTAAGATGAAAAAGAAATATATAAAATTGGCAAATTGGCGTGAATTTTCGGTTATTATTCTGGAACCTCTCATGTGAGATGATCATACTACTTTAAAACTTTACTAAAGAACTGCACCCTAGCAAATGAAAATGTGGACCAAAATAAACGAAAGCAAATTGTGCGGCCATTGTTTCTTTGAGAAAATTATTCAATAACTTAACCTAGAGGATATGGTTTAATTCTATATGTTACCCGTTTATGTATCAAAAATAAATTATTTAAAAAAGCAAACCTCTATGGACGACTATGTTGTCATCTGTTTTATGTTTTAAATAAATAGATTGACTTGGCAATCGCACTAAATAATTTAATTATAGGAGCGCTATAGATATGACATTGAGTCATCCCCTTGTCTTACAGCTGCTTGTGCAAGATCCACTAAAATGGTTGCTGTGAAGGTGTATAATGCGCTTCCAAGTGTAATTAAGTGCCTCACTGGATCTAAATTCCTTGATGCATTAAAAGGCTACTTGTTAAAAATCTCACCATATGACCTCAATGAATATTATAATTACAGCGATCTTTAACTTCTATCATACTTGCTCAGTGTTTGGCACTTTCGCATTAGAATAATAGTGTAATGATTCGTATCCGGGGTCTATTGTTGTTTGATTGTAATTGTAAACAATTTGTCCATCCAAATTTATTTTATATAATGTATTTGTGTGCATGATATTGTTACACCCTGTGGGTATAATTACATTGATACATAATTATAATACTATTACCTATTATCATACACGTAATTAATTGCAATAAACGAATATGAATATTTAAAACATAATAGATTTTTAATATTTTACTGTAAGATGTTGTTATGTAATAACTTAAGACAGAAGGTCCCTTAAGTAGGGACTGAATAAATTAACCGACTTGGATTTACATGGATCTCACAACTTTTTACGGTAGAAGAACTAAGTTGCGAGACTGGTTTTTTTTACAAGTTTTGTTTCTGATGGCATCATATATTTTCATGTCCGATTTGGTCGTCAAACCACGAGGTACCTACATTCTTAAACAATTTTAATCGTTATGAGTGGGTAATAAGAACTACCATTGGGTATAATAAGAGTATATTTAATTAATGTCTTCTCAGATTGCCACTCTCTACATCATTGTCCTTCTCTCTTCGGCGTGTTTGTTGATAGATCGAGCACATCCAGCATTTTCGGGGAAGTCACAGACCTAAATCAAAACAAAAACTAGATGTAGAAAGGGGTGCGATAGATATAATAATAATGTGAGAAAAAAAATAAGGGTATTTTGAGCGTGTATTTTTGTGATGTCGTTCCAAATTAAACAAAAAGTGTGCGTTATGTTTTAAGGGAACATAAAGCCATTTTCTCTTAACCCGCCTACATGATATCTTTGTAATTTAATAAAGATTCAATGAACGAAAAGACCAGAGGTGCAATTGTGTAAGCCAATCGTATTCAAATTGATTGTCATATGGCTATTCGGCTAAGCAAATCAGCCCGTTTGACAATTGAAATCGAACATTTTTGGCTGTCAAATGAATACGATTGTCTTGTTTTGTTGCTGACAACCAAAAACGTACGATTTCAGTTGTCAAGCGGGCTAATTTGATTGTCTTACACTATTACACCTCTGCTTTATATCCTTTCATCCATCCATCAGCTCGTGTTCGTCCATAGGTGGACATAGGCCTTTTCAACATTTCGCTATTCTTGGCTGGCCTCCGTCGTCCCCATCCAGTAGTCATCGGCGCAGCGGGCACGAGGTCGGCCTACGCTACCGTTTGTTGTACGTCGCCGACATTTGCTTTTTAGAATGCGATTGTAATATTCAATTTTAACTCCCGCGTTTCGTACACATTATAAAACAAAATTTAAACCATGCAATAGTATCCCGAATAAAACTGCATTTTAGGAGAATAAATTGCAATACTCCTATCGACGAAAAATAGAAATACATCTTACCTGAATAGAACGGTTGAAGTGCAGGGTAGCGGGGCATTTCCTTAAAACTCTATTGCCGAAGACACAGCTGAAGAACTGATTACAATTCCTCCTGTTGGGCAGAAGCCAGTGGACATGAGGGCTCACGGGACAGCCGTTGGGTAGGAAGTCAATAACCTCCACCTCTTGGCTTTCCGATTCAGAATCTTCAACGCTGTCTACAACGGCAGGTTCGTCTCCAGATCCCTCGCCTTCTGATTCAGAACTTTCTTCGCTTTCTGATTCAGAACTTTCTGCGCTACCTACAACTACTGGTTTGTCATCAGATTCTTCACTTTCCACAGCAGCCTCTTCGGATTGTTCTTCTTCAGGAGTAACTTCTTCGCTGTTTTCACCGACACTGACCTCATCGCTGTCTAATTGAGAATTCCTGCCCCCGCACTCCACGTTCGCTGGGAAGTCGCATTGTTCGTTTTCAATGTTGTACTGGAGACCGGAGGGGCAGTCCTTTTCTACAGGTTTTCCATAGGTGCACTTGAAGAATTTGTCACAGTCAGAGTGGGGTAGGAGAAGTTCGATATTCCAGTCATTGGCTTGCTCTGATGGGCACTGGTTTCCAGCTAGGGCCACACTTGCGAAAGCGAGAACTAAAATTCCTACAAAGCCTGAAAAAGACAACAAAGTCTGACATAAAGATTTGTCTTGGATTAATAATTCGTCCAAGAGATTTGTTTTTTAAGAATACATGATTTGTACGGACAGAAGTTATGCCTAAAAGAATAGGTATTCAAAAGAGACGTAAAAAAGGAGTTACCTACCTTTCATAATTAATTTCATTTGAAAATATGCGGAAAATAACAGTCGAGATGTTTTTATACGAACCTGTGCTATCCTTATCTATTTGATATTTTTATTAGATTTGGTTATTCCAATTAGTCATGATAGCACTGATTTCAACTATCGAGATTTTACCAATCGATTAAATATTTTGATTGATTTAAGTTTCCACTGTGTAAAATAAACTAGCTTCGATAAATTTTCATCCATCAACCTGTATTCTTCCACTGCTGGACAGCCTTTCTAAGATTTCGCTACTCTTAGTGGTCCCGCAACGTCTTCAGGTCGCCGCCCCCAACGGGCACGAGATCGGCTTACCCTACGTTTTAGTGTTCTTGTTGTTCGTGGTCTCCATTCAAACAGCTTTCGGCCCCAACGGTCTTCGTGTCGGCGACAAATATGACCTGCCTTCTTCCACTTCAACTTACTGATTCTGCGGGCTATGTCGGTCACTTTCGATCTCCGATGGATCTCTTCATTTCGGATTTTATCCATCAGAGATATCCCACGCATAGCCCGCTCCATAGCTCGCTGCGCGACCTTAAATCGGTGGATCAGGCCCTTTGTAATAGACCACGTCTCAGCGCCATACGTCATCACAGGAGGGACGCACTGGTTGAACATCTTAGCCTTTAAGCACTACGGTATTGACGACGTAAATATGTGATGCAACGTATCTATAGGTCGCTGGATGCAACTTCCCGAATGCTGCCCATGCCAAATTCCCAAGCATATTCCAAATTCGGGTGTCGAAGTTGTTTCTAACCTGTTGTATAACTTGATTCAGATAAATATATTATTAACAACTTCGATATCGATATATTTTATTAAATTAAAATGAGTTTATGGAAAAAATGTATCCCATTTATGAAAAATTAAACAAAATATTGATCATCCTTACAAGTTTTAATAGCGATTAGCTTTATTTTTTTTCTAATGGCTATTATAACAGTTTATCATTAACTAGCTTTTGCCCGCGACTTCGTTCGCGTGGGTTTCGGATATAAATTCGAATCAGACTTCCCATAGATTTATAATATTTGCGTCTATTCAATCTTTGCCCCGTTTTCGGCTTGGGCGTTATTTTATGAACACCCCTTGTAGTATTTGTGTTGACCAGGGTAACCACAATGATAATAAAGAAAACTGCATTCAAATCTGTTGATTGGTTCTCGAGTTATAAAAGCATTTATTCAATCTTTGCTCCGTTTCCGGTATGGGCGTTATTTTATGAACACACCCTATTGTCAATGTGTTAAGAAAGGTGACTACAATGATAATAAAGAAACCCGCATTCAAATCCGTTGATGGGTTCTCGAGTTATAAAAGCGTTTATTCAATCTTTGCTCCGTTTCCGGCTTGGGCGTTATCTTATGAACACCCCTTATAGCCTATGTATTGACCAGCGTCACTGCGATGATAATAAAAAAACCACATCCAAATCCGTTAAGTGGTTCTCGAGTTAAAACGGAACACACAGACAGACAGACAGACAAAAATTCTAAAAATTGTTGTTTCGGTCTCAGTACAGTACCAATAACCCATTTCATTTAAAATTTTGCGAAAATATTTAATGTACAGACACGACTTTTTTACTAATTTATTATTAGTATATAGATAATTCCGCCTTTTATTAAAGGACCTAGAGGGAGTGACCACAATTATTAACGGATTTATTCAAATTGTGCTTACGAAGGGGTTTCGTCGGTGCTCCGAAGTGCGAACTGTGAAATTCACAGTGCACACTTGGTACACCCGCTTTTCATCGACGATTGTTACGCCCCAAACGAGCCCCATCGCCGTACTTCGGGCACAAATGAACCAACAGCTCAACGTGCCTTCCGAAGCACGCAGACTGAACACAATTTTATGTGCACCGCGGGGATTGAACCCACGACCTCTGGGTTAGCAGGCGAGCGCTCTACCACTCGGCTACAGAGGTGCTCACAAAAAATATTTTACTATCTATACTGTTTTATTGTCCTAATTAATTCATCTATCAACACAAAAACTAATTGAGTGTTAGCAAATTTTTTCCTGAATTTTTATCATTGTAGAAAATTAGGCCCGCCCGTTTTAAAAAGTGATTTTTGTACATTTTGGCTAAGTTCATATTTATTTAAGAACTAGGTACTCGTATGTAGGGCGGGCGGGCTCACCCCTACAGCGGCGGATGGCTGGGCGGGCGGATGGCGCCAGACCGCCGGGCGCCGCCGCCCAGCCTCCGCAACCGTCTGTGTTCGGCAGCCAGTAGAGAGACTGCCTGCGCCGTGGAAGTTTCAATAACAAGTAATATGGTATATTTACCGAATCGTTAATAATTTAAAGTTAAAATGAAAGTAGACAATGTCAACGTCAGTCTTTTAGCGCTATTCGTTTTTCAAGTTTTACTTTCGGAGAGTGTCAAAACCAAAAATGTAACAACTAAAAGTTTCACAGTCAAAAATGGTACAACCAATAAACTGTCCAAGCCGCAGCAAAGCCAAGTAGATGGGCCACCTGTACCAGTGACACTGCCACCAAGCAGTAGAGCTAGATCTCATCTAGCGAAGAAGTTCAAGGGAGGTAAACATGAGACGCCAACCGCAGGTCCAGTTAACTCAAGCCCAAAGCCTGGCGGTTCGAATATGATCACACCCGCAATGTAAGTATACTAAAACCAAAGGTACATGCACATATTCAGGATTCGATTTTTAGAGGGGGTTAACAAAAATTCACCATCATTTCCTGAAATTAGACGCTACGGCAAAATTGCCGTACCCCATGAGTAAGTCAATTGCAATACTCTGAATTTCAAAAATACCAAAAGTTAAAGGTTTCAAAAATAAATGTAAAAATTATTAATTAAATAAGAAAAAAAAATATCACTGACTATTTAAACATTAAAAATGAACTAAAAAGTATAAAATAATGTCTTAAAACAGAATCGAGGGACGCATGCAATATATTGATAAAGAAATAGTTCACCTACGTCACTAAAAGTACAGTATTAAGTATTACACTGCAAATTATGTGAAGTATTATTATATGTGACAATGCGAGTTTTTTCAACAACAGCTAATTACCCTTCTGAAAAACAACACGAACCTATTCGTTTAAAAAAAATGTACAAGTTTTAGTTCATTTCAAAACCGTCATAATTAAAGAAACGTTTTTATTTATTATTTTCCGGTTTTAGGCACAGTGTGTGACCTATTCTCGTGCAGCAAACCTCAAATTTAGAGCTGAAAAACCTAAAATAAGACAAGCTCATTTAACTTTTATCCATCTGCGTTAAAGCCTATTTTGCAATGAAAAGTTTTAGGTTATGGCAGCTCTAAATCTAATATTTGCTACACGAGAATAGGTGTCTGTGTGTGTGTAAAATTGGAAATTTTCTTTTTTTACAATCTGAGTTTCATGTCTATAATTCATTGGGTAGTAAGCTATAGTAAGTAAGTAGTAAGTATAAAATCGATAACAGTTTTTTTTTCTCAAACTTACATTGTAATATGGGATTTGTATGGATATATATATTGGTTTTAAGGATTGAAAACTTATAGTAAGCATTCATACCATTACATACTATAAAAACCTATCAGAAAATACTGATAGGCGAGCTATTTAAAAATGTCCAGGAAATCTGACTAACTATCCAGGAAATTCGTATGAAAATCCATAACATACCATATGTTTTCTTTTTAAAACTATACGTGTCTATGTTTCTAAGAGACTAAGGAGTTTGGCGATCATAAGGTTTAAGGCGACTCTATTCGCCCGAACTCCCATACTAGCGCACAGTAAAAGTGGGAACTTATATACTTATGTTGCTTTATATTTTAGTTGAAAGTGTTTTGTGCAAATAAATTACAAAATGAGTTCAGAAGAGGGCTCTGATATAGATTGTACTCCACTAATGCTTTGCTGAAGAAATCAATAACAATAAACATGACTAATCACCCAAATATTATATGAGCAAGTAACTTTTAATATTACCTAGTAAGTTTATTTTGTAGGTAACTCATTATCATTAAAAACATGAAAATGTCTCATTTTATTTTTGAAAAAAAACATTTCGACCAATTAATTAACAATCCTGGCCCTCAATTCTGGCAACTGCAAAAAAATTGCAAAGGCAGATTGCGGGTAATCTTAAAAGGGATTTTGTATGGATATATATTGATTTTAAGGATTGAAAACTTATAGTAAGCATTCATTATATCCCGTAGCATCTATTTGATGTGGTTAAGTCACTCTATAATAGCATCGCATTGCATATATCTAACTTTAAACAAATATCTTTTGATCGATATTGCAAGTGAGAAATAATGCCGGAATAGCCGCCCTGGAGGGCAATTCGAAGAGATCGATCGAAATAATTGGTTTGTCGAGATTAAGTTCACTTTTCAATCTCGATATATTTTCTAGACAATGGTCTAAAATTGCGCTAACTTCATCTCGGTGAAGCGAGATCGCTAGAATAGCATTTTTATGTTTTTAGTCGAGATTTACGAATTCTCGCTTGATTTTTCGATATCGAGTTTTTTTTTCGATTGCGCCAGAATTGCCCCCTGGGTCTTCAGGAAAGCGAGTTAATAAAAACGTGGTATACTCGTACAACAATTACTTTATTATATACAAAAACTGCTCTAAGTTGAATAAATGCAAACCGGTCATGTGCGAATAGGACTCGCGCTCTGAGAATTCCGTACCATTAAATTAATATACTTGAATTATCTCAATAAAAATTACAAACTTATGGTTACCTAGAAAATGTATGAAGTAAAACTGGAAAATTAAGTTGGTCGAGTATTCGGGTACGTAACCCTAAATCTATATTAAAAAACCGGCCAAGTGCGAGTCGGACTTGCGCACGAAGGGTTCCGTACCATTATCTATAAAAACGGGAAAAAATCATGTCTGTTGTATGGAAGTGCGCGGGTCCGACTCGCACTTGGCCGGTTTTAGTATTTGTTGTTCTAGCGGCAAGAGAAATACATCATCTGTGAAAATTTCAACTGTCTATCACGGTTCATGCATTATCTATAAAAACGGCAAAAAAATCATGTCTGTTGCATGGGAGTGCGCAGGTTCGAGTCGCACTTGGCCGGTTTTAGTATTTGTTGTTCTAGCGGCAAGAGAAATACATCATCTGTGAAAATTTCAACTGTCTATCACGGTTCATGCATTATCTATAAAAACGGCAAAAAAATCATGTCTGTTGCATGGGAGTGCGCAGGTTCAAGTCGCACTTGGCCGGTTTTAGTATTTGTTGTTCTAGCGGCAAGAGAAATACATCATCTGTGAAAATTTCAACTGTCTATCACGGTTCATGCATTATCTATAAAAACGGCAAAAAAATCATGTCTGTTGCATGGGAGTGCGCAGGTTCAAGTCGCACTTGGCCGGTTTTAGTATTTGTTGTTCTAGCGGCAAGAGAAATACATCATCTGTGAAAATTTCAACTGTCTATCACGGTTCATGCATTATCTATAAAAACGGCAAAAAAATCATGTCTGTTGCATTGGATTGCGCAGGTTCGAGTCGCACTTGGCCGGTTTTAGTATTTGTTGTTCTAGCGGCAAGAGAAATACATCATCTGTGAAAATTTCAACTGTCTATCACGGTTCATGCATTATCTATAAAAACGGCAAAAAAATCATGTCTGTTGCATTGGATTGCGCAGGTTCGAGTCGCACTTGGCCGGTTTTAGTATTTGTTGTTCTAGCGGCAAGAGAAATACATCATCTGTGAAAATTTCAACTGTCTATCACGGTTTATGCATTATCTATAAAAACGGCAAAAAAATCATGTCTGTTGCATGGGAGTGCGCAGGTTCGAGTCGCACTTGGCCGGTTTTAGTATTTGTTGTTCTAGCGGCAAGAGAAATACATCATCTGTGAAAATTTCAACTGTCTATCACGGTTCATGCATTATCTATAAAAACGGCAAAAAAATCATGTCTGTTGCATGGGAGTGCGCAGGTTCAAGTCGCACTTGGCCGGTTTTAGTATTTGTTGTTCTAGCGGCAAGAGAAATACATCATCTGTGAAAATTTCAACTGTCTATCACGGTTCATGCATTATCTATAAAAACGGCAAAAAAATCATGTCTGTTGCATGGGAGTGCGCAGGTTCAAGTCGCACTTTGCCGGTTTTAGTATTTGTTGTTCTAGCGGCAAGAGAAATACATCATCTGTGAAAATTTCAACTGTCTATCACGGTTCATGCATTATCTATAAAAACGGCAAAAAAATCATGTCTGTTGCATTGGATTGCGCAGGTTCGAGTCGCACTTGGCCGGTTTTAGTATTTGTTGTTCTAGCGGCAAGAGAAATACATCATCTGTGAAAATTTCAACTGTCTATCACGGTTCATGCATTATCTATAAAAACGGCAAAAAAATCATGTCTGTTGCATTGGATTGCGCAGGTTCCAGTCGCACTTGGCCGGTTTTAGTATTTGTTGTTCTAGCGGCAAGAGAAATACATCATCTGTGAAAATTTCAACTGTCTATCACGGTTCATGCATTATCTATAAAAACGGCAAAAAAATCATGTCTGTTGCATGGGAGTGCGCAGGTTCGAGTCGCACTTGGCCGGTTTTAGTATTTGTTGTTCTAGCGGCAAGAGAAATACATCATCTGTGAAAATTTCAACTGTCTATCACGGTTCATGCATTATCTATAAAAACGGAAAAAAATCATGTCTGTTGCATGGGATTGCGCAGGTTCGAGTCGCACTTGGCCGGTTTTAGTATTTGTTGTTCTAGCGGCAAGAGAAATACATCATCTGTGAAAATTTCAACTGTCTATCACGGTTCATGCATTATCTATAAAAACGGCAAAAAAATCATGTCTGTTGCATTGGATTGCGCAGGTTCGAGTCGCACTTGGCCGGTTTTAGTATTTGTTGTTCTAGCGGCAAGAGAAATACATCATCTGTGAAAATTTCAACTGTCTATCACGGTTCATGCATTATCTATAAAAACGGCAAAAAAATCATGTCTGTTGCATTGGATTGCGCAGGTTCGAGTCGCACTTGGCCGGTTTTAGTATTTGTTGTTCTAGCGGCAAGAGAAATACATCATCTGTGAAAATTTCAACTGTCTATCACGGTTCATGCATTATCTATAAAAACGGCAAAAAAATCATGTCTGTTGCATGGGAGTGCGCAGGTTCGAGTCGCACTTGGCCGGTTTTAGTATTTGTTGTTCTAGCGGCAAGAGAAATACATCATCTGTGAAAATTTCAACTGTCTATCACGGTTCATGCATTATCTATAAAAACGGCAAAAAAATCATGTCTGTTGCATGGGAGTGCGCAGGTTCGAGTCGCACTTGGCCGGTTTTAGTATTTGTGTTTCTAGCGGCAAGAGAAATACATCATCTGTGAAAATTTCAACTGTCTATCACGGTTCATGCATTATCTATAAAAACGGCAAAAAAATCATGTCTGTTGCATGGGATTGCGCAGGTTCGAGTCGCACTTGGCCGGTTTTAGTATTTGTTGTTCTAGCGGCAAGAGAAATACATCATCTGTGAAAATTTCAACTGTCTATCACGGTTCATGCATTATCTATAAAAACGGCAAAAAAATCATGTCTGTTGCATTGGATTGCGCAGGTTCGAGTCGCACTTGGCCGGTTTTAGTATTTGTTGTTCTAGCGGCAAGAGAAATACATCATCTGTGAAAATTTCAACTGTCTATCACGGTTCATGCATTATCTATAAAAACGGCAAAAAAATCATGTCTGTTGCATTGGATTGCGCAGGTTCGAGTCGCACTTGGCCGGTTTTAGTATTTGTTGTTCTAGCGGCAAGAGAAATACATCATCTGTGAAAATTTCAACTGTCTATCACGGTTCATGCATTATCTATAAAAACGGCAAAAAAATCATGTCTGTTGCATGGGAGTGCGCAGGTTCGAGTCGCACTTGGCCGGTTTTAGTATTTGTTGTTCTAGCGGCAAGAGAAATACATCATCTGTGAAAATTTCAACTGTCTATCACGGTTCATGCATTATCTATAAAAACGGCAAAAAAATCATGTCTGTTGCATGGGATTGCGCAGGTTCGAGTCGCACTTGGCCGGTTTTAGTATTTGTTGTTCTAGCGGCAAGAGAAATACATCATCTGTGAAAATTTCAACTGTCTATCACGGTTCATGCATTATCTATAAAAACGGAAAAAAAATCATGTCTGTTGCATGGGAGTGCGCAGGTTCGAGTCGCACTTGGCCGTTTTAGTATTTGTTGTTCTAGCGGTAAGAGAAATACATTATCTGTGAAAATTTCAACTGTCTATCACGGTTCATGCATTATCTATAAAAACGGCAAAAAAATCATGTCTGTTGCATGGGAGTGCGCAGGTTCGAGTCGCACTTGGCCGGTTTTAGTATTTGTTGTTCTAGCGGCAAGAGAAATACATCATCTGTGAAAATTTCAACTGTCTATCACGGTTCATGCATTATCTATAAAAACGGCAAAAAAATCATGTCTGTTGCATGGGAGTGCGCAGGTTCAAGTCGCACTTGGCCGGTTTTAGTATTTGTTGTTCTAGCGGCAAGAGAAATACATCATCTGTGAAAATTTCAACTGTCTATCACGGTTCATGCATTATCTATAAAAACGGCAAAAAAATCATGTCTGTTGCATGGGAGTGCGCAGGTTCAAGTCGCACTTTGCCGGTTTTAGTATTTGTTGTTCTAGCGGCAAGAGAAATACATCATCTGTGAAAATTTCAACTGTCTATCACGGTTCATGCATTATCTATAAAAACGGCAAAAAAATCATGTCTGTTGCATTGGATTGCGCAGGTTCGAGTCGCACTTGGCCGGTTTTAGTATTTGTTGTTCTAGCGGCAAGAGAAATACATCATCTGTGAAAATTTCAACTGTCTATCACGGTTCATGCATTATCTATAAAAACGGCAAAAAAATCATGTCTGTTGCATTGGATTGCGCAGGTTCGAGTCGCACTTGGCCGGTTTTAGTATTTGTTGTTCTAGCGGCAAGAGAAATACATCATCTGTGAAAATTTCAACTGTCTATCACGGTTCATGCATTATCTATAAAAACGATTTCTCGAAGTTGGTGCCAGTTAATATAAGAAAGTTTATATTTTTATAATCAGCTCTTTAATATCTACAATTTGATGATCATATTGTATTTTGAAGATATTATTTTTTGTTATTCTCACTTTTGCATTGGAAATATTTATCTATTTTTGTAGCAAACTTCAAATCTTTACCTTTAACGGTGCCAAAGTTATGAGGCTGTGACATACGGACGGACGGATGGAAGGACAACGGAGTCTCACCATAAAGGTTCCTTTTACCTTTCAGGTACTACGGAACCCTAAAAATGTACTCTACTCTTAATACCCTTAGGCCCTTTTAGTGTCATGCGGATTTGCACCCGCGTGCGTTTCTGGCCCGCAAGCGTACCGTCCGCTTCATACGTTTTCATACATTATTTTATTATCATGCGTGAAACACGCATGCGGAGCGCGGGCCGGAGACGCGGGCGCGGTCTATCCGCATGCGTGTGGGGTTCCTCGACATTCAGTTTTGCTTTTACCGTCAAACGGATAACACGCATGCGTGTGTACAATGAACAAGAAAATAGATACGGAAAGGTAATAGTTGAAGTTCATATATGCCCTATATTATGGGATAAGACTAATGATCTGTATAAATAACTTACATATATTGATGGTTAAATAAATTATTATATACTCTTTGGTGAAATAAATTATTTTGAAATTTGTATTAAGTATTTACATCTTTTGTTTTCTTTGTTTCTTTTAAGTTTGTAAAAACTATTATTTTAGTTATTATTTTCAATCCCAATGTAATTGTTATACGTGATGTGAGGGTAGTTAAACATATTTCTCTCTCTTCTCTCAAAATACCCCCAGATTGACAACTAAGCGAATTTGGTCCTCCCCCCCTCCCATTTATTTTCTTAGGTTAAGTTTTGTGTATTTGTTTTGTTAATCTTACTGTTTAAGAACTCATATACACTATGTATAATTTATTCAAAATTTAAATCTGTTATTGACCTTAATATTAAGTACAATGTAATTTGTTATCTATTTTATATCTGCTATGTATCGCTGTTGATTTCTCTACATAATTAAATAAATAAAATAAAAAACCGAGATGCATGAGATTTAGATGATCTAAGTATTAAAGAAAAAAAAATGGGTAAGTGTCAAACATTTCATTGATATCCGAATATTATTATGAAACTTGGATTAATTATGAGTTTCTATTAATTTACACTAAACAAGATTCTGCGAATTTTTGTTTATGTACAGAATATAAGCCAGAATTACTCTATTTACTTTCATCTTCTTCACGACTGTATTCACGGACGACACGCACAACACTGCTTGGTAGCGAACAATCTACTCTGCGTGTCGACCGCAGCGGGACAACGCACGCACGCATGCGGACCAGATCCGCACGCGGGCGCAAATCCGCATGACATAACATAACTATAAATCTTTGTGCATGGTCCAGTTGACTCGTTGTAGCATGACGTCATGTCATCTCATCTCACTAACTTACAGATATGATTCAGGGGCCCCCAAACCTATTATCTTGAATTTATTCAGCTTCTCAAACGTGGCAGAAGACACGACACAAAACGGCACTAACATGTGCTATCAATGTTATCATCCAATCACAATAATAGTTATTTATCATTAATTTATTGATGAACCTGAGGCTGTAAAAAATATTAAATTTAAGCTAATCCGGTGATGCTTACATCAGGTTTAGACGTTGCACTAACTCTAGCTTTAGCGCTCATTTTATCCATCAGCCTGTATTGTTCCACTGCTGGACGTAAGCCTTTCCAAGAGTTCGCCACCCGCATCCTTCAGGTCAGAAGTCCCTTAAACTTGTAAATGTTCTGTTTCATGTTAGAATCCAAGATTGGGCAGCCAAGATATCTGATGAACTTTTCAACCATAACAACCATGTTGTTCGAGAAGCCGTCCTCCTTAAAGGGTTCTCGGATATAAAAGTCAATATCCGTGACGGATCTACTATTGTAGAAAAGTCAGCAGAAAAGTTAGAAGAACTGTTAAATAGAAGAGCCAAAGCAGCTGAAAGGATATCAAACAAAGCGGAGGAATTAGCAAGAGATGATTTTGATGTGCCTAGTAGTTACCAGTTCGATTCAAGTCAGGTGAGTATTCTTAACAACATAAGAAAACAATTCGGCCAAGCGCAAGTCGTATTCGCGCACAAAGGGTTCAGTTCCACCCCACAATACGGTTGCGGAACCCTATAAAAAATATGATAAATAACAACAACATAGATGTCATCAAGGCTACAAAAAACAAGTTGCTAAAATGGTAGTGCCTGACAAAAACCCTGCTTTTTACTATAAATATAACAAAATTAGATTCTGAAAAACGATGATATTCTAATAAAATTGAAAATTTAGTAGGTATTTACTTGCACTAGCTCTCAGCAGTATGAATTAAAAATGAAATTTTGCCGCCGCACGAAATAATACACGTGTTAGTCACATTATCCCCTCCCCCGATCGTGATTAACCTGATGTTTTTTTACCCACTACCCCCTGTTCGAACGTCACGTGATTAAAGGGCGACCCCAAGCTATGTCAATCTTTCTAAGACAAACAATATTTTTCTAGGGTCTAGATCAGTTGAAAATGGTGCTACCATCACCAGAACCTAACGAGATAATATCAAACTGTAGTTCCCAGGACAAGATCAAACTACAAACAAGCGCACATTTCAACGGCAACGTTTCTCTAGAGAGTACTAGCGTTTATGTCACCGCGGAGGTCTTCCCTTGTGGTATGTTAAATTATCTCTTTTATCATTGTCACTATACCTCACTTTTATTAATCTCGCATTTGAGAACTGAGAAAGATTCATTATAAACAATAAAACGCGTTTCAGCGTTTTTATAGTTATCTCTAAATGGTTAAATAGGGGATGAAAGTGTGTACGAAGTAAAACCATGTAAATTGGGGATGGTCCAAAGCCGCTCTCCATACAAACTTGTCGGGACCAAAAACCACGACGAAAGCATTATAATTTCGTTGTGTTACTTTTTTCTACACGTTCCGTCAATTCTATACCCGCGAATAATCATTTCTTTCAAAAAAAAAGATTTTCCATCAATATTTCCTGTTTAAAAATGTAAGCAAAATTAGATTGTAAAAACTTTTTTAAGGTCCCGTACCTCAAGAGGAAAAAACGGAGCCCTTATAGGATTATAGGATTCACCTCTGTTTATTTTATATTTGCTTGTTAAAAATGTTTTCTTTTGTTTTCTTTCTGTCATGTTAAATAATTAATAATTTGTTGGCCCGATGATGTGTAATACGAAACCGGTAGCCTAAGTTAGAATAAAAATAAATATATGTGGAATAAAAGTACAAGAATTTGTGTATAATTTATTCAGGATGATATTCCACCAAGAACCATCAATCGAATCCATCCAATATTTATAGGATCACTTTGTTGTCCGTCTGTCCGTCCATCTGTCTGTCAAGACCCTTTATGTCGGGAACGCCAGAAGGTATCGAGTTGAAATTAAAACCTTATACTCAAGTCTACAGTCTCTTAAAGCTGTGAAAAAATCAAACTTCTTAGGTAACGTAAAAAAAAGATACGGCCGTTTATGCCGCAAAAAACGTATATTTCGACACCCTCAAGGGAATCAAAATTTATAGGGTATTTTCCGTTGACCTATAACTAAGAAATTTGGCAAATAATACCGTCTTATACTACAAGTATAATACATTTTTAATGAAATAATTAAAAAAAGTCTTTAATGGAACCCTCGTTTGTCCGGTTTTTTGTGTGAAAAGATTCATTATTCGCGGGAGTAGAATTCATTAGAGGAGTAGAAAAAAGTAAAATAACGAAATATAATGCTTCTGTCGTGGTTGTTGGTTGGTTCCCACAAGTTTCTATGGAGAGCAGCTTTGGACCATCCTTGTGTTTTGTTTTGTTTTTGAATAACATCCTTGTATATATTTTTCAGATTCAAGAGTAATTCCGACACTGTATTGGTCGGAAGGTTTACTTCCAACGTTTAGAGACAACCATGCTGACGATGCCACTACTTCTTACCAATACTTTTGTAGTGCTAAAGGGTTCCTGCGACATTTTCCTGGTAAGTCAGTGTCGGTGATAAGCGCAAGTGATTTCTCTGAAAACTCCCTTCAAAATCGGTTCAGAGATTTCGGAGATTAGTCCGAACAAGGAGACCTATTTGGGTTTTGAACGTGTAAATAATTTAAATAAAAAAGTCTTTATTTCGAAATCACAGAGGGATACTTTAATTTCATTAAAAGTATACAATAATTTCTTAAAACTAACAGGTCAGGCGCATGCAACAGATAAATTGATGCATTAACAGTTCCCATAACTAACAATTTTATTGCACTGCAAATGATATGAAATGGATATGAACTGCTGTGTGTTTTATCAATGCTACCCTTTACACTCTTTTAATAATGTAACTGGTTGAAAAATGCGCCCCATGGATGGGCGCCGCGCCCCGTTGAGGGGATGCAAGGGGTCCCCCTGTCTTGGAAAAAATACACAATTATGTATTTTTTTAAGTTGCCGCTGGAATAGCCAGGCCAATTTTAACGTGACGTAAATTCCTAAACATATTTTTACTTGGTCTGAGCGTATTACCTCATATTTGTTCATATAAAAAAGGATCAAAAACAAAACTTGTAAGAAAACCAAGTCTCGCAACTTAGTCCTTCTACCGTAAAAGATCCATGTAAATCCAAGTCGGTTAATTTATTCAAGCCCCACTTAAGGGACCTTCTGTCTTAAGTCATTACATAATTAGCTAACCTAACAACATCTTGTTAAATAAGACACAAGTTCCACCAAGTGGCGACAATCACAACCATCAACATTTTAACCTAACAACATCTTATAGTGACCATATCAATATTAAAACTCTTCTATGTTATAAATAAATAGATTGATTTGGCCATCGCATGAAAACACAATGTATCTCACAAATAATACACATATTATATTATTAATATTTACTACGCAACTTCTGTTACCACCGGTACGACTTCTAATGACGTCATGCCGAACACGACGAGTCAGTAAGGGTGGTTGGAATGACAAGCGACGGGCCAGTAAGTCGGGTCTGGTCAGGGTGCGCCAGACATATTTGGAGTAATCAGTGGTTGAATCTTACTCAACTTTACCCCCCCCCCCCCGTTCAAGTTATTCGGAGAGAGTAAGAGGACAGCTCTCAAACAGGCACAACCAAATGACCTTGACTGGGACCGATTGATGGCGGTGTATCCATCCCCAATTGCCAGGCCTTAAATAAAACAGACTGGCAGCAACGCAACTGTGCAAAGGCTTTGGCACCGCGCTCACCAACCCGCCTGCCCAGCGTGTGTGAGTGTGGGCATTTCTTGTAGGAGGAACGCCAAAAGAGGCAAAATCTTGGAAAGGGCTATCTCCAGCAGTGGACGAAACAGGCTGATGGATGGATGGAATGCTTGTATCTCAGTGTAAGCCACAATGCTTCTTTCTTGCACCCCTAAGAGCTACATAGATAATGATTTATTTTATTTTCAGCGGCACCATGGGAGGCTATGTTTAAGTTTCAATTAGGTCCGAAAGATGAAGAAGGGAGTGATGAATCTGATGAAACACCAGATATATACGACTGTCGTCTTCGGCCCTGGTATGTGGCAGCTGGTGGGGCTCCCAGGGACGTGCTCATACTTGTCGACGCTTCTGGCTCCATGTATAACTCTTCAAACAAAGTGATCGCGGAGAAGTTCTCTATGGCTCTTCTCAACGCGTTGACGGATGACGACCAGGTTAACCTGCTGAGGTTTAACGTGGAAATGGAGTCTCCTATCGAGTGCTTCAACGACAAACTTGTCTCGGTGAGTTAAGAAAACTTAGTCTTTGATTCCATAAACACAAGGACTATAAATCGTCCATAGTTTAATAGCATAGGAGGCATTGGCGTTTCTAGAGTTATTTTCTAGTGGGTCCCTCCCTAGCCCCTGAAATGAAAAGCGATGGCTGATAATGAATCCGAATCGCAATGTACTCTCAAAAAACATAGTTTCATCTTGAAAAAGTGCTAAGTGAAACAAGTACCATTTTTTGTTTGATAAACACTTGTACTTGTCCACTTATTTATATTAATTTCCCTTACCGGTTTCGCTGTTAAAGCATTATCAAAGGTTTGTTTGGTTGTTTACGTACAATATATGAATCGCTTGGCATGCGATAAGTACAAGTGTTTATCAAACAAAAAATGTTTCAAAAGTTCCACCAAGTGCCAACAATCACGAGCATCAACTCGAAACAAGTACCATTTATACCTTTTCGGGATATTATCTCTTTCTTCAAAACTTTTTTTTTCTTGGTACCTGTACGCCGAGGCTCTTGCTCGGGAGAGAGCAGTGTTGCCAAAGCCTCTACAGCCTATACTATATATATTATAAACATTCTGATAATTTCGCACAGCACGGCAAAATACGGATCATAGTCAAAATATATATTTGAGAATACCTTCGGGGGAAACTCCCGCAATTGTGCAAATTTAATTATACCTTTGATTCTGAGATTACTTCATTCGCCACATATAAAAAAAACATTTTTGTTAATGGAAGTTCAAAATCTTCAGTTACCTACGGGCGCGGAATGCCCGTGGCGACGCAGGGGTGAGGTAAGGGCGCGCGGGGAGTACCGGGCGGCCGAGCGCATATTTTACGAGCGGTGCGATAGGTGGGCATCTACAATGGATTTTGAGGTGTATTGCATCATTTGCCAAGAAATTTTATTAAGTGGCAATGACACTGTTGACTTGAAATCGCAAAAGATTAACACAAAGAAGCTAGGTCAAAACAAAAAGTCTCTTTGCAGTTTTCTGTGCGTATAAGCTTGAAAACATCCGCATTTTACTGGCTTTCGAATGAGATACAAAAATCTTAAATTGACAGAGGAATGATAAAAATGTGGCCAAAACAATAGGAGCAGGTAGAAAAAAATCATTAACGGTTAAATTAGAAAACAATGGATTATAAACTTACATTTTGTATGCATAAGATGTGTTTCTAATATTTAACGTCAAATGATTTGTTTTTATACATATTTTTTTTTTCTAAACAAACAAAATCATTAGTTGTTAAATTAGAAAACAATGAATTATACACTTACATTTTGTATGCATAAGATTTGTTTCTAATATTCTACCTGCTCCTACTCTTTTGGCCATATTTTTATCATTCCTCTATCAATTTAAGATTTTTGTATCTCATTCGAAAGCTAGTAAAATGCGGATGTTTTCAAGCTAATACGCACACAAAATTGTATAGACACTTTTTGTTTTAACCTAGCTTTTTTGTGTAAATCTTTTGCGATTTTCAAGAGTTTTCAATTGTTTTGGAGCACAGTGTCAAGGTTTACGTCAATTATGTGCATTTTAGGATTATTGTATATTGGCTGGGATGTTATCAAGGCCAAACAAATAAAAAAATATATATATATTGGCTGGTTTTTTAAATATATTTTATTAAAGTTTACTTTAGAAATGGTTCACTTTTGCATAAGGCATTATATAGTCGAATCGACTGCAATTGTTTTCTTCCACAGCCCCTTCAAAGGATTGCATGTAATTACCAATTAACCTGTATACATTCAAAATAATTGTGATTAGTACAATTCTAATGTAATTATTGTTGATTGTTGTTGTCAATATACCGGGTGTAAATAGACTGCTACCATTAAATGAAACCACATATTCTACCAACTCTACTGAACCACTTTTCCCAAGAATCAAACCCGCGGACACCCATAGTTTAGGAAATAATTGAGTTCCAAACAAAAATGCGTGAACCCTAACGCAGCGACATACGGGCGAGTTTAGAGAGAGCGTCGTCCGTGAAACTTGAAGGTGTTTGAGGTCCACTCTCTCTCTAAACTCGCCCGTATGTTGGTGCGTTAGGATTCATGCATTTTTGTTTAGAACTCAATTATTTCCCAAACTAAGGGTTGCCGTGGGGGATATGATTCTTGGGAAAAGTGGTTCAGTAGGGTGGGTAGAATATGTCGTTTCATTTAATGGTGGCAGTCTTTTTACACCCGGTATACATTATAGCTACTCGTACAATACGGTGACTGACTCACTGATTGACATGGTTGTTTGGGTGGAAGGGGGGGTTTGATACTGTCATATAAGTGATGCAGGGGGGGTTGTAGTCGATTATTATCTGAGTCCCAATAAAATCTGACATTTCACATTTTTTCACATTTGACATGATTGGGGGGGTCAAAGTGAGGTCGTTTGTATGGGAATTGTGTATGAAAAATTTTTTTTCTCTCTTACCAGAGATACCAGAGGTAAAACCTATGAAGTGTATCCATGGAAAAAAGTTTGACTTTGACATCTTTAGTAGTATCCAGGGAAACATTTTTGACATTTCCTTTTTTGACATTTTAAAAAAAAAATTGTTTTGGCCATATCTCCGCGACGGTTGGTCTGTTGACATTTTTAAAAAAAGTTTTGGTTTTCGGGTTGGTTTCCGAAAATTTTGGGGTCCAAAGAACTTTTACTCGACCAACTATCGTCGGTTATAAAATATGGGCATTTTCACACGGAACATACTTAATTTTACAAAATGGTTGTACGAGTAGGTATATACGTAGGTATATCGTACAACCACAGACTAATAAACAGATAGAATTGGCAAGCGGCTAAATTACATAGACTTAAATACCAATAGAAGTGGTCAGCGTAATTAAGTATTTTATTAGATAGTAATATTTCAGTGTATGCATGCACTTACCCATAAATTCAACAACATATAACATATAAGCTGCTTTATACAAAATGTAATATAAAATAATCATGACGCGTTTTATTCTGAACAGTATTGATGTAAATGTCACAGGCATTTAGTTAAATCAGGCGTTTGGTTAAATCACGTAGAAGAGAGGCCGTAGCTTATGTTAGAAGGTTAGGTATGGCGAGTCGCACCACATGGTGGCGTGACCGCCGTACGTTTTTTTGTTTCCGGGTTGGTTTCCGAAAATTTTGGGGTCCAAAGAACTTTTACTCGACCAACTATCCAGTTGGAATTTTTTCCCATACAAATATCTCAACGGGAACGGAAATTGGAGAAAATGTCAAAAAAAAAAACTATGGATACTACCTAAAAAGTTCAAATTAAAAAAAAAACTATAGGTAGACCAAATAAAAATATTAATTATAATTTGTAATTATATTTTATACAAAATAAAATTATTAATTTGTTAATATAAAGAATGAAGAAATGAAGTTTAGGAAAAAGAATCCTTAAAACATCCTCTACATGTGGTTTTATTTTTAGAGCAGGTCACCTTTACAGCCTGTATAAAACAGACTAGTCACTTGCACCGCGCTCACCAACCCGCCTGCCCAGCGTGTGTGAGTATGGGCATTTCTTCCAGGAGGACCACCAAGAGTGGCGAAATCCTGGAAAGGCCTAAGTCCAGCAGTGGATGAAACAGGCTGATGGATGGATGGATGGATAATAATTATATTTTTTTCAGACCCCAGATCAATAATTTAAAAGATAAAATTCTTTTTTTTTAACCTGGGGTCTAAATGTGGGGGTTCCAAAAATTTTGGGATCCAAAAGTCTTATACTCGACCCACTATCCAGTAGGAATTTTTTTTCCGTCCAAATATCTGAACCAGAACAGGATTTAGCGAAAATGTCAAAGAAATATCAATTATATTTACCGTGATCAAGTAAACCGAAACTTGCACGAAGCTAAGTGTAAAAACAAAGAAACATTACGCGGCCCCACCCCACAGCGCCCCGCAAACTACGGCATTTCATTCATTAATTCAATAAGTACACAGTGGAGACGACATCAAGCTATACACTTGCAGTACGACATTAGCTCCTACAGAGAAGAATATAAGATAGGTACAAAGTCAGAAGTGTCTAACTTGTTGCGGTCTCCAATGATACTAAGCAGGTGATTCCGAGACACGCACACAGTTACAATATTGTTGCACACTTAAGCATTTTCCGATATTTTGTAATGTACATCGTTTTGAAACGGACAATAGAACTTTAATATATCTTTTCATGTTCTCTTGTAGTACAATTCTGCGCAAGTTGAGTGAATCCATTGTAGAGTGACTAATTTACATTTTTTTACATTTTACTTCCCTAAAGCCATCTAGTCCAAGTAGTCCATATTGGTTTCCTCGTTTACCCCCTTAAAAAGTCATAAAAAGTATTTTTTGTTTGTAATAATTTACTCTAGCGTATATGTTTATGGGTGTACTAAAGTTGATCGTATTCATGAGCAGATATACCTACCTACTTTCGCCTCACTAAGGTTTTTAATATTCAGCAATATATGGCGCAGGCATCTGGTTAAATTCAGTGACTTAACCAAATGATTAGGGTTTTGGTTTACATGGTGGTCATAAAAAATAACCACGAAGGTTACGTATGGCGGTCACGCCACTATGTGGCGCGACTCGCCATACCTAACCTTCTAACATAAGCTACGGCCTCTCTTCTACGTGATTTAACCAAACGCCTGATTTAACTAAATGCCTGTGACATTTACATCAATACTGTTCAGAATAAAACGCGTCATGATTATTTTATATTACATTTTGTATAAAGCAGCTTATATGTTATATGTTGTTGAATTTATGGGTAAGTGCATGCATACACTGAAATATTACTATCTAATAAAATACTTAATTACGCTGACCACTTCTATTGGTATTTAAGTCTATGTAATTTAGCCCGCTTGCCAATTCTATCTGTTTATTAGTCTGTGGTTGTACGATATACCTACGTATATACCTACTCGTACAACCATTTTGTAAAATTAAGTATGTTCCGTGTGAAAATGCCCATATTTTATAACCGACGAATGAGGTACTAGCCAAAAGGCTAACTTTGAGATAAGTTCTAAAACTGCAGACATTTCCCCCGAAGTATCGATAAATATAAAAATACGTTTTCCGTATGACCCGACCAAAGTTGCGAATCGGGCAATGAATGAAGACTATTTCTTAATCATATTGCCAATTCGCACAAACTACAGTCATTTCCCCCGAGTCACAATCGCACATTTGCAAAAAAAAGTAGAAATAGTAGTTCCATAATTCGTATCCCAAACTGCACTTTTGGCAAACGTAGATTAGAGTACTCTAATTCGTATGTCAAATTGCACCGACTGCAGATAATTTTCCCTCGAATATATAAACAATAATAGCATTCACCCCTTTCCATCCCTTGTCTAAGGGATGGTTTTATTGTAAGTTACCATAGAGGTAATTTATTAGTCATCTATCACATTTAAAAACTTTTAAGTTCGAGCAGTGACTTAATGCCACTCTTTTGTAAAATATGAGCTTATTTGCTTCGCCTAAAGACTACGCTGTAGTTATAAAATTCAAAGACTCTGCTGTCCGTCTGTAACTCATGAACCGTGATAGTTTTTTCACAGATTATGTATTTCTGTTGCCGCTAATATACGAATACTTAAAAACAGAATAAAATAAACAGTAAAGGGGGCTCCCATACAACAAACGTGATTTTTTTGCAGTTTTTAGGGTCCCGTACCCTTATGGTAAACAACGGGACCCTATTACTAAGACTCCGCTATCCGTCCGTCTGTCACCAGGCTGGGATGATAAAATCTCATGAACCGTGATAGTGGGACAGTTGAAATTTTCACAGATGATGTATTTCTGTTGCCGCTATAACAACAAATACTAAAAATCAGAATAAAATAAATAGTAAAATTTGAAACTAATAGGGAATAGCGTAAAAGCCGGTCAAGAGCGAGTAGCATTTGTGCCTGTACCATTCAAATAAGTTAATAAACTTAAATGATAAGAATAAAAATTACAAACTTATGAAGGGTATGAAAATCTATGAAACAAAACTGCAAAATTAAGTTGGTCGACTATCACTCCTTAACTTGTTAAGCCTAGGTTTTATTATAGTTTTATTTTTAATTTCGTTAATATACTACTGCCGTGATTTTTTCACGTATCCAAAAACAACCGCTTAGCTGGCAGATGATGCTTACTTTGACAGCTGATATTTTCTTCACGATTTCAGGTTTGGCTTCATAGTAAAAGTTGTTCATATGGACGAGTACTATCACCAGTTTTCGTTAACAAAATGACTTGAATTTCACGGTGTATATTACACACACACAACGATTGTACAAATCCGATGGCACAATAAAACAGAGTGTATTTTTTTTAAGAAAACGGGTTCGTTTCTCTGCAAGGATAATAATTCTTTCAAAAATGTAATGGTGCAGTTTTGGTTCTTTGAGAATGCTTGGAGGATTTTTCGCTATACCCTAGGTTTTGGTTTGGCCATCGACGACCACTTGTAAAACTAACCCTTTAGATTACACAACCACTTTGCGCAGGCAAACTGATCTATCTCGCATCAGAGAGGTGCCTTTTATCCTGTGAACCCAGATTACAAGCCATATAGGATACGAGCAGATTGTCTGTGACCTCCTAACCTATAAACGGTGACATGTATCTTTCTTCTTCAAGGCTAATCACGTCAATACAGTAGCAATGATGGCAGCGATGCAGCAATATCTATTGAAAAACGAAACATTGATGAAGGATATCTTGCAAGAAGCGGTGCAATTATTGCAAAGCCAAAAACACATTACGGAAAGGCCACAGTCGTGCCAACAAGCTATAGTGCTGCTTACAGACCAGCTGTATGCCAATTACTCGGAATGGCTAGGCTACTTGGATCCGGAAGGTCGAATTAGGTATTTCACATATTTATTCTAGCAAGACAATCCTAGGCTTTCTGAATTATACAATAATAATAAACTTTATTTGCACACCACACAAAAAATAAAATATATATACACAATTTAAAAAGTTTACGTAGGAACAATCTTCCAGACAACATTTGGGTGAAAAAGGCTGATTTAAAATGAGTTTGAGAAATAGGCGATCCACTAATTTTAAAATTATGTTTTTAATGATTATTATTAAAAATTTACACCCGGTATAGACAGCGCAACTTCAGAAAATGTTCACAGATTATTCGTGCTCTGGCTGCACGATATAAATGGTCTACGCGACGACACCAAGGTGCTGGGTGAGGCGGTCAGCTGCGCACGCGACGGGTCCTTCGCGGAGCTGATCACGCACGCTGATGTCAACGAGCAGGTGCTCAAGATACTGCAGGTGCTGGAGCGGCCGCTGGTACACCAGCGAAAGGAGAAGCTGAGGGTCTTCAGCGATGTTTATGCGCACGTCGAGGTTCACTTTTTTAGTATAATTATGAACTAATGATACTTGATTCTCTCACCTACCTAATGATAACTCATAGGTAATGAAAATGAAATCAGGTGATCTTATGACAACGCCGGACAATCTTGTATGGTATTTTTGAGATCCCTACTCAAAAATGAAATGAAGGATCCTTTAAAGTGTGAATTTTGTTGTCATAACAGATATAATGGATTTTGGTCTTAAAAGTATTTCTCTACTCTAGCCAGAATGTAAAGCTACTTTTAAAACCCTAACAAGTTATAAGCAAAATTATCATTTGTTTTTTCCGTTACATAGTACCTTTTTGCTTGCCAGTATCGCTAAAACCTATGTTATAATATTATGTTATAAATAAGACCGCGTTTCTGCGCTGTGATTAGCCCAATTTATTATGACACCGCTTGAATAACCAATCGGCGACTAATATTTCTTCTTTTGTTTTGGGCTAGGCAAAAAGTATCTCTGCCATGCAAATTCGAATGCTCGCGCAGAACACATTTAATGTTTGCTTAGTCTGTAAATTACCGACAATTATTTAGAAGCACCAAATAAAAAAGGCATTTCTGCGCTTCCTTTTTCAAATTTTTCATGATATTGTCATTCGAAAAGATGGTCGTGTATTGCGTCTAATGCCTAGTTTATACGAGTACACGTTACTGGTAGAGTAACTTATACAAAAAATTGTACTAAATATAGTAGCTGAAAATCAGAGTAGAGTGTATAACGCCTGTGGTAAAATATTCGGACAAATAGAACTAGCGTTCTACAATATCTAACTGACCTAAATTTAAACCCTGCTTAACTGTGACATAAGTAGCCACTGGGACACTCGTGAGTCGTGCAGCCTATTATGAAACTAAGCTTCGCTTCGTTTTATAAGAAAACACTCGTGCGCCAATTGCCCTCAACACGTCATACAACAAAAAATTCGTTTACTTCCCCATAGAATATGAAAATACCTACTATATTCTGGAATTTCAACAGGATCCGAGGAGAGCTGAATACTACTGGCAAAAGAAAGAGAACCAAGAGCAACGATTCCGTTATATGGAACTCAGAAAACATAAAGATAGAATACGAAATGAGTCCTACGCACTGAAATACCATATGGATCAAGTGAATTTTGTAAGTATGTACAGTCCGTCGGCACGCTATATCGTAGGATTGATCATTTCATGATCTGCTCAGATATCGTGAAATCATTAAAAACTATAGGGAAGTTTCTTCATACTTTACGATATTGTTGATTAAGATCATGAAATTATCAATTGATAAAGATATAATCGCTATGTCTTTGCTTTTTATTTCTTTATGTTTATAATGTTATAAATATCTAATAATAAATAATGAAACAGTTTTGTCGTTTCTTTACCTCCCGCCGTAAATGGATTTTCGTACATTTATTTTTCCCCTAGGGCAAAAAAAGAGGCCCTTCGCATCTCCTTTTTTCAAAAGAATTTGCACCGTTTGACTAGGCCCACAAGGCACCGACCTTGTGACCCAGCCGGAAGAGACGGAAATTATAGAAAGAAAAAAATTGTAAAAAAATCTAGCGACACTGCACCAGTGGCGATACCGACTGAATAACGCCGGATATTTTTGTGCTTTCTTGGCCGCCGCTTTATTATGTGCCTCGGGGCCTCGTATGTCTAAGTCCGGGCCTGCGTTTGACAAGCATATTTGAGAAAAATAATATGCAACTTGATGTTTCCAGGACAGGTTCGGTTACTACTACGAGGGTGTAGATCAAAACTACCGCCTTCAGATCAGCGTCTCGGTGCCGATCTTCGATTCTACACTCACTGAGGTATTCATCTATCAACTAAATTTTAGTTTAATTAAAATTGCAAATACCAAATTTTTTAGGGTTGCATGCCCAAAGAGCAAAACGGAACCCTATCAATGTCACTCTGCTGTCTACCCGTATGTCACGAAACCCTAGCTCGTCAACGGAATGAGTAACAGATCTGAAATTTTGATAATTTGTGTAGAATATATTGACCCAAAACGAATATCAAATTTAAAAAAAAATATTTTATCTTTTACCATAAATTAACAATAATTAGAAAATACTGACTAATTCCATAATTTGGAATTTTGTTATAGAATGGGAGCATAAATAATTCCTTCCATGTTTCCAAATGTATTAAAACTTATTTTTCAAGTGTTTTAGGACTTATTAAACAAAATAGGAGCATACTGCATTTAAATACTAAATACTTCGAAAAATATGGTACACCCTAGGTCCCATAACATGAAAAAGGAAGCGAAAAAAATGTTTTTTACCCTAGCAATTGGGGTGTCATTGTATATGTAGAGTACAAACATTGATTAAATAAATTTTCCTTTATATAAAAAAATAAATAAATGGGGAAACGTCAAAGATGTCGGTTTTAGACCATTTCGGTTACGGGGTCTATCTCAAACACTTACAGTGCGACCAACTTATCTGTTCAGTTGGATTATCCACCCATCTCTTTCTAGTGCGGTAGAAAAGAGTATAATTAGAAAGAGACGGCGAATGATTTTACTGAAAAGATAAGTTGGTCGCACTGTAACTAGTTGGGATGGTAATTTGAAATTTCCGTATATTACGTGCCATAAACTGTATTTAAACAACAAAAACGCTGATCGCAATCCGCACTTTGTCCTTTGTTAATTAATTGTTTCTTTCGTCACACACGACACACAACACTAACAGCATCGAGGCAAATATTCGAAGATAAATCGCGAGGTTTAAATTTCTGTATGACTGAACTCCATGCGGAAGATAACTTAAACCCGTCATCCCGATTGAAATTTTTTGGGTGTTTTTTAATTTCAATTGCTTCTCGCACAATTCTCGGGTAGTAGTGGCGGTCAGTAGAAAGGGTTTTTGGGTCATGAAGTTCTATCCAGTGGTTCGAACCAGCCGTTAGCAGGTGTTCTGCAATCGCTGATTTATTTATTTGCCTGTTTTTTACAGCTGTAATGTGTTCCTTGACCCTCTCAGCTATGGTTCGCTTGGTTTGTTCTGTTGTTTATGTGTGTCATTAATATAAATAAAAACTAAGAAATAAACGCCATTGACTGGTTTCTTGAATAAAATTATGTTTATTAACCTATTATATTATTTTGAAAACACAAATTCTATTGTATTATCTTGGCTCACTCGTTGGGCTCACTTCAATAAAGTTGGGCCTCTAACTTCAACATAATATGTTTATTGCTTGCAAAGGTATCGTGATTGGCTAGATGGCTAGAAACGACAACACACATAATTTCCAGCCGATTCGATACCTTTGTCACCTTTGAAAAGTTTGAAAGCGGTAAATGTTGAAGTTAGATAATAACTAATAACATAGCTAGCAAACGAAACCTGTAGAGAAGTTTTGCCTCGATAAAGCGATTGCCCAATAGAAACGCAGGAGACGAGTCTGTCGAAGCGATGGTCACGTCATATAGCTTTCCTTCGTTGCCATTGGTCAAACGCTTCTTCAAGAAACAAAACCACAGACCAAAAATTTACCAAAAATGGTCTGTGAACAAAAAAAAATTCTCTATTATTCTCGTCTATGCTAGCTTGGCTGGTCGGCTAATAGCCGACGGTTATCCTATCACGGATGTAGTATTTATTGAGGTGAGTGAGCCATTTTGTTTACATCAGAATAGCGAAATTTCGTATTGTTATTGTTACACACCGACCCTAACTAAGGGGGGAAACTACATAGTTACCAAGTATATTACTAGTGCTGTATACTTGTATTTATTTATTGTGTAGATGCATGTTAAACAACAGGGGCTATTCTGCCTACAAAGTAAGGTTTGGCGGATGTTTATTTTATGTTTGTGTTTTTAAGGCGTGTCAATAAATTAGTAAAAAAAGAAGAAGTTACTAATTTGATAAATTTGTATATAAATATGGGTACCTTTTTCTAGTTTTCTTAAATACAGAAACGGGATTGCTGAACTATCGCTCGATAGAAATAATTATTGAAATGAGGTCTTCTTCTACACTTTTTTTCATAGTATGCGAAATAGGATTGACATATAGACCTGCGGGGCTATTATGTAACTCAGTTTCGGTTGCTAGCTATAGTTGCTATTCATCAAAAACAGATAAAAAATGAACTTCCAAAATAACCTTTAATGGGTATTGAATTATTTACGAATTGTGAAGTCATTTCAAGTGCAAACTTATCCTTAGATAAGCGGATATGTATGTTTTAGACGATAGCCACTTGGTTTGGCAACTGAGTTTACGATACAGAATCAGGGGGCTGGACGATATTTTATTAGATAGATTTTAACAATATCTAAATTTTGTGAATGTGTAATTTTGATAACTATTTTAGTTAATTTTATATAAATTTAAAAACCGACATTTTGCATTTTTTCCGGAATCCGTCCCTCTCGCACTGCGGGTCGTTCCGCATGGAGTAACAGTGACCGTTGAAAAATTCACATATCACCTTAACCTAACCAAGTGTTTTTTTTTTCAGAATATTACAGTGACTCTGTTTGAGGTAAGCCAGATGTCTGATCGTTTTAATATATTCATGATAAGATGATTATTGGGGATTAAATGATTGCAAATTTATTCAAACTTTGATTTTGTTGATAAATAAAACACTACGTGTTTATATTGCGTTATCTCTTACTACGTATTATACTATACTAGGAAAACATTTTGATATCTGATAGGTTGATTTACTCATTGCAGGAATTACAAAGGAATTCTACAAGAACGGTAAACAACAAACATATTTTTCCTTTTGTAATTAATTTCCGTCTTATATTAAAAACCGGACAAGTGCAAGTCGGACTCGCCCACCGAGGGTTCCGTTAAAGACTATATTTTTTATGATTTAATTACAATTGTATAGTTTTCAGATTTTTCCCTATGAGTACTTGTAGTGTAAGACGGTATTACTTGCCAAATTTCATCGTTCTAGATCAACAAAAAATACCCTATAAATGTTGATTCCTTTGGGAGTGTCGAAATATACGTTTTTTGCGGCATAAACAGCCGTATCTTTTTTTGCCTTAACTAAGAAGCTTGATTTTTTCACAGCTTTAAGTAATATCCTATATCCTAAGTATATGGTTTATACCTAATGCATATTGGCAAAAAAAGTTTGACGCGGTGACAGATGAAACTAAATATTTTGGTCGTAGTATACAGTTTTACTCGTAGTGTGTGGTATGACTAAATATGTGGTATAGCGCCCTCATTTTTTCCAAGCTCTTTTTTGCCAAGCTGTACAATCGTCGAGCCAAGAATAGTTATGGAACGAGTAATGTATGAAAAATTAATTGAATGTCTGTGGAAAACTTACAAATATTAATCAGTTACTTTCCAGAATTTGATCCTTAAAGGCGACACTATCAACACTATATAGAGTGAAATTAAATCAACCGACCAAATTCATACTGGAGACTAGGTTAGGGATCAAGAACTACGTTCAGTAATCCTTTTGGGCAATTTCGAAAAAAAATATCTTTGCTCCCCTACTGTTTGGACTAGTTTAAGTACAATTCCTAGTGCAGGCACTATGGGGCAAAAAAAATGTTTTTTCAGAAATTCACCTTGAGCGTCATTAAATCTTGTTCCTGATGATTAACCGAGTCTCCAGTATGAATTTGGTCGGTTGATTTAATTTCACCTTGTACAGGCGAGATTTTTTTGTTTTGGAAATCGACGGGTTCATTTCCCGGCTAGGGAAACTAATTTTTCAAAAATCTAATGACGCTGTTTTGGTTTTAATTAAAATCATGTTTCAGTATCCAGTAAACAGATTATTGGGTGTTGCTGGCGTCGACATTCCTTTAGATGATTTGAAGTTAATATTTCCTTTTCACGAGGTAAGAATTCCGTACAAATTTCTCATGACCACAGTCATTGAACAAAAATACAAGGTAGGTACACTGTTTCAGTTGGGAGCTGGTGGATCATTGTTTGTCGTGGATCACCGTGGGAGCATTATTTTTCATGAAAACTTGAAGCCTTTGGTAAGTTTTCGTTACGTTACGTGGCTACAGGTTTTGTATCGGTTAAAGTAAAAAAAACGTGCCTAGGTAAAATTCATTATGTTTGTGAAAAAACCTTCAAGTTGATTTCATTATCTATAATCAATCTTGTATTTTTTTTTAAATGATCCTCCCGTAAAGTCATATAGGAGACGATCGTCACGCCTAGGCCGACTCATACAAGAAAATAAATTATGGTTTGTTCATCTACACTATTATAATATATAATATAATAATATAAAGAGGAAAGATTTGTTTGTTTGTTTGTATGTTTAAGGTAATCTTTGGAACTACTGAATCGATTCTAAAAATTCTTTCTTTTGTAAAAAGCTACACTATTGTTGAGTAACATAGGCCATATTTAATTTTAATACAACGATCCTGACACACCTCTTGCTAATATTAAGCTTGGAAAAGTTACCCGATTCCAAAAATGTTTTCTTTTGTAAAAGGCTACACTATTGATGAGTAACATAGGCCATATTTAATTTTAATACAACGATCCTGACACACCTCTTGCTTCTGTATGTTTGAGGTAATCTTTGGAACTACTGAACCTATTCTAAAAATTCTTTCTTTTGTAAAAAGCTTCACTATTTTTGAGTAAAATAAGCTATATTCTGTTCTATATAAGCTATGTTCTATTTTGAACATTTCGGATAGCCCTGGGGGGATTTGAACCCTCAACCCTCCCCCCCACCCCTCTAAGGCCACGCCCATGTTTTGTTACAATTCTCTAGTATAGACAATACCCACCTCCCGCTCAATTGCAATAACTCTTCGTTCACAGTTGGATGGCGACATTCTGAAACCAGGGTATCGGACTGTCGACTTTCTGGACATTGAACAACCAGCGGCCGACCATCTCCCACGGGATTATCCTCACGAATGGCTCGAGGTCGGTACACCTCACGTTTATTTATGTTCAAACCGGGGCCTTACTATCTAACTTCAATTACTTCAATATCTGCCACTGTCTATTTTCTAACCAATCATAGCGATATAAATTGAAGAAAAAACATGATGCTGCTAAGTTTCTTGCCCTTTTTCTTAGCAAGACTAATTGCATTTGTATTTATTTATATTGGTATATGCCAGCTTTATTTTATTTTTTGTATTATATTAATTACTTTTATTCCTGTTTTTTATTTATACAAGTGTACTTATTATTAAATTTAATTAGCCCAGACTTTTTTGAATTGTATTTTTCCGTATTATACTATAAGGTGATTTTCGTTAACGTAGCTATATTCATACTGGACACTCGGTAAGTGATCAAGACCAAGGTTCAATGACCCTTTCTGTGAAATACGCTTACTGTGAAAGTCAACTTACAGTTATATTGATTTTTTACATAATAATTAACATATGTCAACTACAGATGCAGGGGTTGCTTTAGTCAAGCACATATTTGATGCTTGGGAAGAAAAGCAGGATGCATTCGGTGTTTTTTGTGACCTCCCTAAAGCTTTTGATTGCGTTAATCATGAAACCCTTTTATGCAAATTGGCTCACAATGGAGTGAGCAAATCTTTGGCGTTATTAAAGTCATGCCTTAGTGATCGAATTCAAAAGGTAGATATTAACAGAGTAAAGTCAGCTGGAGCATTAGTTACAATGGGTGTCCCGCAGGGCTCCATATTGGGGCCTTTTATACATAAATAACCTTCCTTATTTAGTTAAAGACTTATCTGAGATAGTGCTATTAGCTGACGACACGACACTTATTTTAAAGTTAATAAACATAAATATATCCTTTATGATGCGAATGTAACTCTATATATGATTCTTGATTGGTTTACTGCGAATAATTTAGTTTTATATGGGAAAAAGACAAAATGTATAAAATTCACATTACCAAATGTAATTCAAGTAGATGCTGATCTACTTTTGCAGGGGTCCAAGCTAGAGTTAGTCAACAAAACAAAGTTTTTGGGCACTACTATAGTCCCTCGTCTTCAGTGGGGTCCCCACATAGAAGGCCTTTGTGGTAGATCAAGTTCAGCCGCATACGCTGTTAGACGGATGAGGCAAATTACTGATGAGGATACTGTTAGATTGGTGTACTTTAGTTATTTTCACAGCATTATGTTATATGGTATGTTGCTGTGGGGTAGAACTGCGGATATAAACGCAGTCTTTGTTTTGCAGAAGAGAGCAATTCGGGCTATTTATAATATGAAACACCGGGATTCATTAAGAGAAAAATTCAAAGAAATTAATATTTTAACAGTTCCTTGTGAATTTATTTACCAAGTTATTAAATATATCAGAAAAAATTTCGATTTTTTCCCGAGTTCATTTTCTAACTGATTTGTGTTTTTCAAATCGTTTGTTTTTATGTAGACTAATATTTTTTTTATTATTATTTTGACATATCTTTGATAACATATCATTGACATGAACATTTTATAACTTTGCATTTATTAGTTGATAATTTAACTGTAAAAAAAGTGATAAACTATATGAGACAGGTATCCGATGTTTTGCTTAGTATTTTAACTTACGATCTCATTAGACAGGTAGACTAAGATGTATTTTTTTCTTAGGACACAATTTCCTTTTGTCTTTTATATTTGTATCCTTTAGTTATCAAAGTTAAATACTTTGTTTAGTATGGCCATTTTATATAAGTTAAAAATACTGTAATAGTATTAAGCCATATGATGAAAAAAAAATTGATAAAAAAGACATGATCTTGCCAAGTTTCTTACCCTTCTTCTTAGGAAAATTAATCGAATGGGCGGATTTAGGAATTGTATATATTTATAGTTTATTTATTTATTAACTTATTTATTAATTGCATTATGTAGTTATATACGATATTTTAATTTTTTAGTTATTTTAGTATTTATTTGGTTAGGCATTATATTGATGTATGGTCTATTCAGTTTATTTATCCACATATTTATTAATTGCATTATGTAATAATATTCTTATTCCAATAAGTCTTTATGTATAACTTTATTAGCCCAACTTAAGCCCAGTTTTTTTTATTTATTTCCCGTATTATATTAGTTTAATCATATAATATTATTTTTATAAAGATTAGATTGGCCATGTAAAACGTATACTTTATGTATGTATTTTACAAATATACATTTTGAATCTTTGAATCTTATGCATACAATAACAAGGCATACCTATTATGTACATATACACTTACCTATATTAAAGAATAAATTATTTGATTTCACTTCAAGTTTAAGCATATTCCTGCCTGAGCTACCCTCAATCTAAAATTCAGGTACCTACTTCTTTAAATACTACTTTCAGTTTCGGAAGGCCTTGATAATAGAGCAGAAGAAAGGCAAAAAGACCACGTGCGCGAAGCAGATCTTCGAAGGCGGTATGAGAGCCCTACTTGAGCTAAGAGAGTACCATTGGCGTCGAGTTCTGAACCATTACACAGTGGTGGTTTCCTTACCGAGTTATGGCCGACACCAGGTCCAGTTTGACCCAACCTTTACGCAGCAGTTAGCGGAGGAAGCGTATCAAGCGTTGCATGGACCTGACTTCTCTGTGCATCCGGACTGGTAAGATTTTAATTTGCTTAGGCGAATAGCCATATGACAATCGAATTTCAATTGTCTTACACAATAGGCTAAAAAAAATTATTATTCCGTCAGTTAGATTATCAGAAAATATTGGACACGTATTTTTTCTTTTTTCAATTAAACAAACAATGATGAAGATATAGCCCGCTGAAGTTCCGCGTGACGTCACATCTAGGTACAATTTTACTTAGAAGTCACGTCATTTTCCCCCCACTCCCAAACTTTGACGCGCTTTATCTCTGTCATTTTTTGTTTGATTGACAAAAGAAAAAATACGTATCCAATATTTTTTGATAATCTAAATGACGGACTAAATAGAATAATATTTTGTTTACCCTGTGTACAAGCATATTATTTGCTACGTCACAGCGCTGGTTGCATTACTTCTTGTTAACATTTGTTTTTGAATACACGATAAGATTAACGGTTACGACTTGAGATACATCATATACTAATAATAAAGTAGTAAAAAAGTCGTGTCTGTACATTGAATATTTTCGGGAAATTATTATTAGTATTGTGCTGAGGCCAAAACCACAATTTTTAGGATTTTTGTCTGTCTGTATCAATGTATGTATGTTCCGTTTTAACTCGAGAATCACTCAACGGATTTAGATGCCTTTTTTGTTTATCATTGTAGTGACCCTGGTCAACACATAGGCTATTATGAAGGGTGTTCATAAAATAACACCCAAGCCGAAAACGGGGCAAAGGCTAGTAATTACATATCTCCGCTATCCTTTCCAGTGACCAGCGAAGATTTGCATGAGGCAGGCGAGTACTTAATGAATCGAAGCTGCTAATTTACAATCTGACATTATGACTCTCACCCAGTAGCGGCTGCACCTTAAGTGCGCCCGTGCGCCGCACTACCATTTTAAACCTATGCCATACTACCTATCTAATAAATTAAACTTACACAATAATGTTCTATACCTATCATTACCCATCCATCCATACTGCCCTATACAGAAATTAAATATCTGATTATAGTACATACATATACATGTTTTGTTATTACGAGGTAAATAAAAACAAACTATCCTGTTTTGATTTCTACTGCAAAGGAATTAAATCTTATTTTTGCTTGAACAAAATCGGCCCCGTGCCCCGTGCGCTCGGGAAAGCGCACGCCGCGAGCTCATACAACTCACCCATCACCATTAGCAAGACAGAATACCTCGACCTTCTTCGTTACAGAATACCGTTATTACTTTACCAAAATACGTAAATACCAAATTTAATTTGGTCAATATCGGTACAAGATATGTTTTCAACTAATTCAATGTGTACAGTCCAGTCAAACAAAATATCCAAACACAATTGAACGCTTATTACAAAAACAACCTATTTCATGTTATAAATAAATTAGTTTCACATGTCTAAAGGCTGTACTGCCGCCACGTAGATCCTTACTTCTCTGAGCGGAACAAGGAGATACTACACTTCATCATGAGACGACGTGATGAGGCCAACTTCGCCATGAACAATCTGAAACACTTCTTCTCGCCGCTGCCCCCTGGCCTGCTTGAGAAAACCTACCAATGTGAGTACAAAGCCTGTTCGACATAGCATCGTAATAGCACAGAAGATATATTAATCAGTATGTAAACTTAAAGGAAACGCCTTAATCGATACATACACACAAACGCGTGCTTTTACACGCCGTCTCGGGGATTATCGCGGAACGTTAGCGTCAGGTGGCAGTCGCGAGCGCTGCACCGTGTCATAATATTGCTTTTGGATTTCGCCTGATATGCCAGGCCTAATGCCGCGCCGATCGGGCGTAGGTAATTATCTCGAGGATACCATGGAATTTCACTACTGTTTATATATCTACTGTGGTTATAGCGTGATTGAAAATACGGCTCATTTTCGTTATGCATACATACATCCATCAAGATATCATCGAAGCTTTTACGTATTTTCCGGGATTCTGGTTAAGTTTTTTGCGACGGATCTCGTTTCCAAACGCACAAATTATGGTTGTTTTGATTATTTCTTAATAACATTAGTAAGGACTCGTTATTCCTAACCTAACATTGAGCAGCTCATTTTGCGTCAGGTGGAACTGAACTCCATGAATGGCCTTGGATTTCAAGGGTCCGGCTTTTTTTGTTGCAAAGCCCGGTTTTCTGTTTTTTTTTAGAGATGCTACTCCCGAACAATTTATGGCTGGAGTGCAAAGCGCGATGCGAAGTGCTGTATATAAATTCGGATAAACATTGCACAAACACAAGTGATGGTTCTTCAATAAGATGAGGTTCAATCTGGTTTTTCAGCAGTCTTGTCAAAGAAAATATGACTTTGTAAATGATAGACCGGAAAATGGTGACACAAAATATTAGGTCATTTGTACCAGTATGGCGGTTCTTCAGGGGTCTAATTACGTAATGACAAAAAGGAAAATGATGGTCATAGCGCTGGTACCGGGCGGCCCAATCGCGTGGGCATTAATCGAACGTGTGGGATAAATAACCATTGTCGAACGATTTGTTCCACAAAAATTCTTGTATTTTCCGATAGTCGATAAAAAAAGAAGTAGGCGGTAGCGTAATGCCATACTTCTCCGGTGTGACTTACAGCCTGCCATATCGACGCGAATACATTAATTAAAGAAAAAAATTCAACCATTTGCACCAGGCAATTTTTTTGCACAGCTAATCATCGTCGAGTAGCATAGACATCTTATAATATTATTCTATCGAGTAGCTGTTCACGAAAATCACCTTGCCATACTTTTCCGACGGTTCCCAATGGCCGCCGCAAGGGAATAAAAATGTTTTGGCCTCTTGTCTTAAGTCCGACAGTCGTTCGCCCCATTGTTACAATCTGGAATATTTTTTTGTTAGGTAGAATTGCGTCCAAACGAACAGAATAAAATAATGCTATGCTGTAAATAATGATTTTACGTATTTTACAGTTGTATTTTTAAATCGTGTCGAATAAATAAGTGTATTAAGTATGGCAGCACTTTCCCCCCCAACTAGAAATATGGGAAATATAATAACGGTCACATTTTATCAAATACTTTCCAAAAATCTAAACGCAATACTGGTACAAACCGTATTGCGAAAAAAAAATATGGCGGCCAATTGGAACAGTCAGAAAAGTATAGCATGGTGTATTTCGTGAATGGCTACTCGACGATGATTAGCTGTGCAAAAATTAGCCTGGTACAAATGGTTGAATTTTTTTAAATTAACGCATTCGCGTCGGTATGGTGGCGGGCTGCACACCGGAGAAGTATGGCTTTACGCTACCGCCTAGTTCTTTTTTTATCGACTATCGGAAAATACAAGAATTTTTGTGGAACAAATCGTTCGACACTGGTTATTTATCCCACACGTTTGATTAATGCCTACGCGATTGGGCCGCCGGTACCAGCGCTATGACCATCATTTTCCTTTTTGTCATTGCGTACTAAGACCCCTGAAGAACCACCATACTGGAACAAATGACCTAATATTTTGTGTCACCATCTCCCGGTCTATGAACACATTCCTGTATCAAAACATCCTCTAAATCATTGAAATAATATTGCACAAGTGGTTGAGCTTTTTTCGTTAATCTTTGTGTAGAAAGATTAACCAAAGCGGTCTAAAAACAAAAATTTTCTTTAAAATTGACGCAAGTATTATGCCTTTTTTCTAATTCTGCTCTCAGCCTATCAATTATGACCAAAAAGGTGTTAATTTTAAAGTACTTTCTTGGGGTTATTATTTAAATTGTGCACGAACTTGACGGCTTACCAAAGCGAGTGAGTGCCCTCTAAAATCTGCCGCCCCTAAAACCTGCCGCCCCTAGGCAGCGGCCTATACGACCTAATGGCAAATCCAGGACTGCCTCGGACGAACAAACCAACTGGACAGGCCACCAACAGGCGAACCCCTCTGCCAAAGGTATGAGCCCGGCGGTCATACCGGTTATATAAAAACGATAGATGTCCCTGTGTGTGAATGTGATTGTGTGCGTATAGTTTAAGCTAGTGTTTGAGTATTTTGTAGTGTGCGTGCATCGCGACGCTCTGCCTCGTCCCCCATCGAAAATGACAGACTTTTTTGCATAGAAATTAGTGCGCGGCTCCACTCCAGCTGGCTTTCTCTTCCAAGTACAGTATGTACCTATTCAATTTTTTTTCTGTAATGGCAGGAAAGAACACAATACAGTTTTTATTCTCAAATATCGTATTGTGCGGGGGTACGATATACTAGGTGAAATTAAATCAACCGACCAAATTCATACTGGAGACTCGGTTAGTCATCAGGAACAAGGTTTAATGACCCTCCGGGTGAAATTCGAAAAACAATTTTTTTTTACCCGTAGAACCTGCACTAGGAATTGTACTTAAACTAGTCCAACCAGTACGGGAGCAAAAAAAAATATTTTTCGAAATTGGCCAAAAGGATTACTGAACCTAGTTCTTGATCACTAACCGAGTCTCTAGTATGAATTTGGTCGGTTGATTAAATTTCACCCTATATATAACCATATATGCGCGAGTCCAAAGCACTTGGCCAAATTATTTAGTTTTGATTAAAAAAGGGAGATAATAGTAGTTTATGAAACTGGTACATAAATGTAGATGTCGTAGCAAAATCAAGGCAACACTAAGCCGTTAAAATCGTAGCACATGACGAACAATTAGACTCCCGCCCGCTGAGCACGGAACCTACATTTTCATTATTTGTTGTTTAACTTTAGAAAATGTACAACAATGTGATCAAATTTAAAACTTGTATGTATTACCGTCTTTAAGAAAAACTGAAACGAACAACGTCTACCTATTACGGCTGAGGGTGTAGACCCTGTGACAGACAGAGAGATTGCGGAGGCTTAGTAATAGGGTCCTGTTGGCCCCCTTCGGATACGGAAGCCTAAAAAACGATCATAATTTGTGCGTTATTGGAACGGGAACTGTCGCAAGGCAACCATCTTACTTCTCTAACATCATGCTTTTCGGCCCTTGTTAGTGAGTTACGCTGCGGTAAGACAAACAAACAGACACGTTACAGATAACGAGGTAAGGGCTTACGTTTTTTTACGGAAATCTGAACAAGAATGCTTTGGTAGTTTAGGTATATAGAGAGCATGAATAAAATAATTAAAAGACCACGGTGAAGCCAGAAGAACCCGGAATAGCTTATGAGTTTTATTGTAGTAAATATTTATACTCTGCTTTAGCTTTTATTTTAATTATGAATAAATATATATATATATGTTACGTTGAGAGTGATAAATGAGGTAATTATTAATATTATCAGTGAGTATTAATAATAACCACATCATTTGGTAAATGTGATAATTCGAGTAGATTAATCACTTTCACTATTATTAATTAATACAATTAATAATTATCTTACGGGTTTGGGAAAAGTAATAAATCACGCATAATCAACTAAATTTTTATTCATATTTCATATCGTATTTTTGTTAAAAATAGGGGGGTCGCCTCGCTCCGCTCTGCTTCGCCCGGTGTTATGATCACAAGCAACCTTTGAATAGTAAATATTCAAAGCAAGCAACCTAACACGCTCCTCCTCGCTTCGTTTCGCCCCGCTCGTCGCACCGATTTCTAACTTTTGGTGAAAGATTTTCGGTTTCATACTTTACGATCTGCCCTCTGCCGACGACATATAGGTACAGTTGGCACCCCTCGTCGGCCCGTAATAATGCTTTCATTCAAAATTCGTTACTTTCACCACAGGCACGTAAAAATTATTAATAACAACCGTTGAAAGTGATAAATTTATTACTTCCACCGTTTGAGTTTTAGTATGTATTCATAATCACCGAAAATTATTAATAATTTTCAATTCAATTAATCATTCTCACCGTGACAAATACACTTATAGCATACCAGTATAAAATAAATAAATAAAAAATAAAAATACTTATTCTTTTGATTAAGGCCTTACCCCGGGTGCACGATAATCTTACTGAGCGATTTTGAACTTCAGTATGTTGTCAGAAAGTCTACATTAGAACGCTCGCTTCGTGCGCAAAATCGGTGAATTTTCGAGGTTTTTCTGTATTTTACTAAAAAGTATTTGATGTAGGAGTTTTTTCACTTGACATCGGAAAATAAACCATGTTTTCTTGTTATAGCAGTAATTTCAGACATAAAACTCAAGTCGTTTAGACATAAAACGAAATAATAACTTAAAAAGGAATCATTTTCAAAAATAAAATCTATCGAGCGAAATATGTGTCCAATTAGGTAACCGACCTGACAATTTTACATTGATCAGATAAGTAGTTGACTCAGCATATTAAAACAAAAACCGTTGAAAGACCCAATACAAGCAGACTAACGATAACGACCCCAAGAGGGCCGAAATATATTTAAAAAAAATCTTTCAACTATGTTTTAATACTTATAATTATATAAAAGAAATACTTATTATTATGTCGGGATCAATAACAGTGGTATCTGCTTTCGTCTCTGGGATACCGGCGGCGTGGTTATATGTATGTATGAAAATATGTTATTTAATTATCTTATCTTCCAAATATTATATTATTTTTTTATAGAACTGTAAATAGTCAACGAACAATTTTAGATACCTGGACAAAATATTTTAGCGTTTAGGTTATCTTATCAAATTCTTATCTTTATTATTGTCAGGTGACGAAAAATTAATGGCACGATTATGTAAGGAGGCCATAGCTACTGAGCAATGGGCTGTGGAGCATGAAGACCCAAAGATCGGTAGAGACTGCTCAAACTGCATACTTGGATCTACCACTGCGTTCTTTGCTACTGGTACGTCTACTCTCCTGCTTCCATAAAAATCTGGCAAACATGGTGATCTGCGGTCTATTGGACATTAAGGAGACAATTTAACACCCGTCCCTAGGATTAAAGATCCAGCAACGTGAGTTTCGGGGACAAAATCCTTGATGTTGCAATAAATTTCCTGACATTTTCGTAAAAGTTTAATAATAATGCGGAGGCAGCACGATTTTCAATCGTTTTTGTTATAAACACAATGTAACCATAGACTAAATTACTATTTTGTCTATGATGTAACTCAGTAAACATAATAATTTTAAGCATTAAAATTCCTGACAAATCCAGTTTTTTTCCTGATTTTGACAGAAGGCCAAAATTTTTGACATATCATGAAAATTCCTGTAATCTGGTAGCCCTACCCGCCAAATAACTTGCAATCTGTCAGTATCATTCTGCACCTGTATGCCTTTCGGCTGTTACGGGTAAGAGAACATTTGATCCTCGAAAGTCGACCTCCATTTGGTTTTAGAGGTGATTCTGCCCTTATACCTACTTACTTATATTGGCTATTCGATCAAGCATTATATTCAATATCTTGTAAATTGGTTCATACTTATGCTTCTCTAAAACAAAAAAATACAGTTTATTTAAAATACTTCTCATAAATATGAACTTTTACTTCGTGAATTATCGTCCCCAGACACAGACAACAAAACTGAATATAGAGGATGTTAAGGTTTTTTCTTAAAACAGGGTATTCTTTCCATTAATATGAACATTGATAGGTCCAACCAATTTATCATTGCCTACAAAATGTATGAAACAATACTGCAAAATTAAATTGGTCGACTATTACTCGTTAACTTGTAAAGCCTTCTTAGCTGTGATAGTTTTCAATTTTTTCACATAGGTACCCAAAAACAACATTTCAGCCGGCAGGGGGGGACACTTAACTCTAACAAAAATTATCTGCAATATTTTTGAATTACCTATCTAACGACACTCCATATCATGGGATAGACAAGAAAATTCATCCCCACTTTAAGTGTAGGAGATCTAATTCTAAAATATATATTTAAAAAAAAAATACCACTTTATCGGCGTGATATTAAGTACAGCTTTTTAGTACTAAAGCTGAGATTCAGAGTGCATTTTGAGTCCGAACTCAAGAGGAACTCAATCTTACAAACGTCACTCTAGTACGGGATCACGTCACGTTTTGAAGTTTGTAAGATTGAGTTCGGACTCAAAATGCACTCTGAATCTGAGTGTTTGAGCTAAGCCGCGGACAGACATACAGAGAGACGGACTATAAGGATTCCTCGTTGACTACGGAACCCCGAAAACGACCTTTTTTATATATTTTCGTCGAGTAGGTTCTTAACTTTTCTATGAAACAGCAGATTTTTTAAATATGGTAATGTTGTCCATATTCATATAGAACACCTTGTTTGAAAGAAAAAGTATATTAAATTCACAGCCTGTATATAACTTCATCTTCATCGAATTCTAACTCCTATAGCAAGTGTAAACTTGTCCTCTTAATCAAATTTAATCATGTGCTTAAAGCCAAAACAACGAACAGAATGGAGTAACCCAGCAATTCCCGATATATTTTTGTTCCAGAAAGTGGTCTGACTCGTTGGCAGCAGTACCACGCGACAGTGTCTGACGCTGTACCACCAGAAGGCAACGAGTGGCCTCTAGGGCCAATGGAACCCTTCTACAAGCGAGCAGCTGCCCACCCTAACACTATGATAGTCCACGCACCAGTCGTACCAGTTCGGAGAATGAGGAACACCTTCAAACTGCCTCCCCCTGTGAGTAACCACCTGAGTGACATTAGCGGTCTACCTATAGCTTACAATTCCTCATTGACGACTTTAGTCTCCGGTCGTCCACTGGACCCGTTATTGAGGTCGTAGTTTCCAGAGTAGCCCAGCGGAAATACCTACTAATGAAGTCAATTAACAAATCATTTAATTACCGAGTCAAGGTTTTTTTGTTAAATGTGAGGATATTTATTAATTGTACCCTTTTCTAACTGATCCTGGATTAAATATTTGTAATTGACATGAATAACTTAAAGGGAAAAAAGACGAATCACTTTTGCAAACTTTTATGCTTTTAATATTTATCCTAATCAAAGCGTTTATGGGTACAAACACTTTTCAAAAATATATATATATATTCGTACTTCAATATTTATATACGAGGGGCGTTCAATATAAAGTGAGAATGAAATGCAAATTTTTGTTTAAAAAAAAATACGGTTATTTCTTTCAGGATTGCCGGTACGGGTATTTTTACCCGATTTCGGGTAATTTAGGCATCAAGCGGGTATCTTGCGGGTAATCATGACTGCCGGGTAATAAAAAAATACATTGATCTGCATTTGGAATTTCAAGACGAATGCAAAATATCCAACTTAAAACTAGTATTAGAAAACAGCAATGTCATAGATAAATACATAATATTTATTCTCCACCTACATACCACGATCGACCTTACATCGGCCGTAGACAGACAGACGGACATCGAAGCTTTGATATAAGGGTTACCGTTTTAAACGAACCCTGAAAATGAAAGCCTTCGTGATTGTAGTCATACTGCTAGGAATTGCACCGAAACATCGAAATCAAATTTTATAGAAGTTCATTCCATTCATCAGCCTGTTTCGTCCACTACTGGACATTGGCCTTTCCAGGATTTCGCCACTCTTGGCGGTCCTCCTGGAAGAAATGCCCATACTCACACACGCTGGGCAGGCGGGTTGGTGAGCGCGGTGCCGAAACCCTTGCACCAGTGACGCCGCTGCCCGTCACCAGTCTGATATAAATCAGGCCAAATAAGGCCCGGCAATTGGGAATGGATATACCGCCATCCATCGGTCCCAGGCAATGGTGGGCCGCCTGGAATTTTTTGCCTGAGAGCTGTCCTCTTACTCTCCCCCGAATAACTTCGGGAGGATTTGCGAGAAAGATGGTGGTACCTCCACAGTCGAGCCCGGCATCAGCTCTACCACCTGTAGATGTCTATAGAAGTATTTGTGTTTATTTGACACTTAGGCTGTTAAATTTTCCAGTTTTCCAGGCTAGATTCCATAAAAATCACATATTATCTCATATGGCTCTGTCTAAGGACTTAAAAATATTATGATCTTTTGGCTAATAATCTTTGCTTTTCCAAAGGATTAAAAACAAATCATAACTTGGCACGTGATCTTTGGTTGATCTGTGACTCTCAATCTTATTTTGTGCCTATACTGTGTTTGTTTGATACAATCTATACTACCTCCTGCCTGGCACCGACTATACAGGGTGAATTTTTGAGACGAAACAGTAAGGGTAGGTACTTTAACCGTTATAGTTACAGGAAAACGCTTTTAGGGGACTATCCATAAATTTTTAATATATTCTGAACTGCTTTTACAGATTTTGTAAAAAATGTACAGTCAGCAAGAAAATGGTCATTTTAAACAAAAACTTTTTTTTATGCCAATCGTTCCCGTTTCTTATAAGGATCAAAAGTCTCTAGTGGACCGACTGAGGTTTATGTACTAGAAATGTCAGAAATCGCAAAAATCTTTTCCCATTTTCAGCCAGTATTACGGATCTACCCATAACAAAAAGTTTGGCTAATTTAGAGGTTTGACTCTTTTTCCAAAATGTATGGGAAAAGATTTTTGCGATTTCTGACATTTCTAGTACTCAAACCTCCGTCGGTCCACTAGAGACTTTTGATCCTTATAAGAAACGGGAACCTGCCCTTACTGTCCCGTCTCAAAAATTCACCCTGTATGTAGGCCTACCCTACAATGAGTTTTGGTCAATTATGTATGCGGATATGCATACACGTAATATTTTGTATGAGAAATGCTGGTTCCTGAGTAAGCCGCTAGGGGCGCTGCACAATTCCTCATATAAATATTTTACGCAGTTGTTAACGTGCACTGTGACCAAAACTCACGGTAGGCCTACTGTTTGGACACCACCTACTACTAAATTAATGTTTTGACTCTGATATCTACCTACTGCATTCGAAGACCAGGCTACGATGATTTTCGAGTCTGAAACCTTTGACGAAACTGATTTGTTGAACTCATATGCTCAAAGTTAGCATCGTTATGAGCAAAAACTACGATTTTTTGTTCCCAGTAGCACTTAAAACCGACTTTACTTTTGAAGTCCTTAGACAGCGCCATCTAGGAGATTTTTATGGAAGCTGGTCTTGAAAACGGGTCATTAATTTTGTTTAAACCATTTAAACATTAACTTTACAGCTGGGAGTGAGACATAAGTGGCTGACAGCGGCGAAGACTGTGTCTCAACCACCAGAAGGCGGTCCTGCCATCGTCGGAGTAGCTGGGTTTCACTTTCATCCGAAACATTTAGAGAGACTGCTTGTGCACACTGTTAATTTTCCAGTATGTTAATTAATACCTTTTTAACATAATGCATTACTTCCACTGAAGTTTGGTCGCGTTTTCCTAAGATTAGGCTTGCAGTTTTTTTTTTTCGATTAGTTATATAATTATTATTAATCACTAGCCTTCCGCACGTTTACAATACAATACAATATAACTTTATTTGCACACCACACAGAAGGAAACAAAAATAATATAAATTACAATAGCCAAATAACGTAGGTACAATCAGGCGGCCTTATCGCTTATAGCGATCTCTTCCAGACAACCTTTGGGTAGAATCTGGTTTAAAAGGAGATTGATGAATAGGCGGTGCACTAATTTTAAAATAATATTTAATATACTATACAAAATCTACATTAATAAATTAAAAGAAAAATAATAATGTATTATAGATAAATAACATGAATGAATAAATATATACATACATACATATATTACATAAATAATAAATAAACTTTAAGAGGAATGTAGATAGTTCAGTGGTCAGAGTGAGAGGTAGTGTTCTTTTACCAGTCTCTTAAAGACTGGTAGGGAAGGTGCTCTTCTTATAGATAGAGGAAGATCATTCCACAAACGGACGGCTTGTACTGAAAAGGAATTGTCATAGAAGGACGATGAATGCATTGGGGTAGCCAGGAGTAGATTTTGAGAGGACCGTAAGATACGGTCATGAGTACCATGAAGAAACTGAAAGCGAGCTTTGAGATATGATAGGGTGGCAGGATTATTTAATACAGAATACAAAAGAGACAGAATATGAGAATTGCGACGACGACGAATAGGAAGCCAATTAAGACGCGAACGAAATTCAGAAATGTGATCGAATTTACGAATACCAAAAATGAACCTAATACAGAAATTCTGAAGACGTTCGAGTTTATCAAGTTGGACCTGAGTAAGATCGAGGTAACAAATATCTGCGTAATCGAGAATCGGTAGTAACAAGGAATGTGCAAGCGCAATTTTAGTAGCAGTCGGGAGGAAATTTCGAAGCCTTCTCAGAGCTCCTGCAGCCGCAAAAAGTTTTCTGCTAACTTCATTTATTTGGGGGTCCCATGACAGGCAACTATCTAATAGGAGACCTAAATTTTTTACTTTGTTGCTGTATGGTATTATAGTCCCATCAAATACAATAGTAGGAACTGTTTGCCAGTCAATCCTATCGGTGAACCAAGGACTTCCGATGATAATGACTTGCGTCTTGGAGGGATTGATTTTTAAACCATATTCGTTGCTCCAGACAGATATTTTTGATAGATCAGCATTTGTCGTAGCTATGGCTTCTGGAAGATCTTCTAATTTGGCCTGAGTGTAAATTTGGAGATCATCTGCGTAAAGGTGGTAGGACGAAGAAATAAACTGAGATATATTATTAATAAATATAGAGAAGAGAAGAGGAGATAGGACGCCACCTTGAGGAACACCGGCAGTAGTGTCGCACCATTCAGAAAAGGTATCATCAATGCGGATACGTTGCCGGCGCCCCTGTAGATAACTACGAAACCAGTCAATCACCGTTGGAGATATGTTAAGAGAACGTAGCAGACCCAGTAGGATTTCAATGTCAACTGTATTAAATGCGTTAGAAAAGTCAAGTAGGGTCAAAACTGTGAGTTGTCCATCATCCATTCCTTTGCGTATATCATCAGTAATTTTTAGAAGGGCCGTAGCGGTACTATGACCAGGGCGAAAACCTGACTGATGAGGATTCAGAAGGTTGTTTTTGTTCAAAAAAACACTTAACTGATGATGGACAGCACGTTCAAGGACCTTGGAAAGAAACGAAAGGATAGAAATAGGACGATACTCAGAAAAAGTAGTGGGATTTGCTTTTTTAGCTAAGGGAGTCACTTGAGCATCTTTCCATAAGTTCGGAAAAGATCCTGTGGAGATGGATCGATTGAGGATACAGGTGATGATGGGTAAGAGGATATCAAGGATAGGAACGATCATTTTACGACTAATACAGTCACTTCCTACAGCGTTGGATGAAATGGCATTAATGTGTTTCTTAACATCACAATCGGTGAGTTGACTAAAATTAAAAGAAGGGTAGTCGGGTGTTGGGATTGAAGAAAGATAGTTTAGAGTTTTTATTTTCGTTGCACTGTCAATAGTGGACGAAGAAGAAAAATATTGGTTAAGTGAATTTAAGTTCAAATCTTTCGAAATTGAGTCTTTACGAGATTTACCCACACCCAGAGATCAATCTCTGCCTCGTTTTCGGCTTGGGTAACACTCCTTATAGCCTATAGGTTGACCAGCGCTCGTAGTATGATGACGCGCGACTTCGTTTCTCACCCATTTTATCGGTGTGCCTACACTCAGCTGAGGGAGTTAGTTCCAAATTTGTTCTATCGAATCCAATCAAAATTTTAATTCTGTCAAAATAGATGAGAGACACGATTTTACAGGCGACCTCCAGCCAGCGGGACACTTCATATTTGTAAGCCTCAGGAACTCCAAACAGGTGTCAAACGTCAGTTCTACTTCCCTGTATTATGTTCTAAGTAAAAACAAGTTTCTAACATGTGTTATTTCGATAATAATTGGGTTTGAAACAACCTCCAGCCAGCGGACAACTTTTTTTTCGTGATAATTTCGAAATAATGCATGTTAGAAACTGGTTTTCACTCAGAACATAATACAGGGAAGTAGAACTAACGTTTGACACCCATTTGGAGTTCCTGAGGCTTACAAATATGAAGTGTCCCGCTGCCTGGAGGTCGCCTGTAAAATCGTGTCTACAGTAAGACAAGCAAACAAAAATAAAAAAATGTGGTTTTGGGCCTAATATAATACTAATAAGTCTAATAATCATTTCATTTAAAATTTCCCAAAAATATTCAATGTACAGACACGACTTTCTATTTTTACTTATTTCATAGATTTATGTTATTGGATAGTTCATTTCATTTTGTATTTTTAGCTAAAAATGATATCAAAAACTACTATATTTCACACTTATAATTCACGCTATTAATATAAGAATATTATTAGAACCACTCCTTTCCCGTGGTTACGTTTGGACATGGGGTACTTACTTACCTACTATGCAAAAAAAAACTAACGGCCGCCATTTCTCTAAAAATGAATTAAAATAAATTTATTTATTTATTAAGGAACTTACACTATCATTACAGGCTGGACCTAATTCAATAGTGAAGTAACACATCATATACATCATAATTACTATACAACATAAACATCCAATACCAAAAATTAATAAATACCTATAAATACAATAAATAAATAAATCGTTTGAAGATACTCGTATTGTAGACTATTCCCATCCTAAGGGTGTATCAAGAAACGGGAGACGCAATAGGGACGGGTATTTACCTATGGACATACGAGTAGCATAAACTCACTTCCAACTGCTTGAAACCACGAGCAAGAAGCTTTTTGCTATGTATTTCGTTAGCAAAATGCATGTTTCTGTATGCTGATAAAGGTGCTCTCCACAGTGTGCCGAGGACGATCCGCGTAACTGCAGGCCAAGCTGCAAAGGAGACGAGTGGACCTGCGTCCTGATCGACGAAGGCGGCTGGCTGGTCTCCTACGAGCACCAGAACGATGACGACGAAGACGACCCCTACCGGGTGCGAGGGCACCTGGTGAATCTGCACCCGGGCGCGATGGCCGCCTTGTTGCAAGCTAAAGTGTTCAAGTTGCATTGGCTGCACGACTATCAGGCGGTTTGCTTCCCTCCTGAGGACGAGGTTATTAGTGCTGCTTCGTCGGTGAGATACTAACATTATTTAGCGTTCATATTTTGTTTGTTTGACGGGTTTTCTCTTGTCCACTAACGCGCCTGATGGAAAGTGTCGATGAAACCAAGGACGAAAAGTGAAAGCAGGCTAGGCGTATATTTGACGGCACTTCGAGTGCTTCGGTTTTTAAACTAGTGACTAGAAACCAGAAACCTTTTATCAAAATAAATCCAAATTCCTACTGGAGAGTCCGTAATAACTTGATAAGAAAAATGCAAGTAACCCACAGAGTCGCTCAGTATGTCGCAAGGTTATGATAAAAGCTGAGATTTGATCAATTTTTTTTAACGTTATATTTACCACTTTGTCGGCGTGATTAATAAGTATGTATACTCATGCCAAATTACAGCTTTCTAGTACTAAAGGTCTCTGAGCTAAGCGTTGGACAGACAGACAGACAGAAAGACGAAGGGACATGGTGAACCTTTAGGTGTTCCTTGTTGACTACGAAACCTTAAAAATTAGCTAATAGCTGCAGCAACGCATGTGTTGTAAAATAGCTGTCTGTATAGGTATAATAAAAACGACACAATGGCTGACGAGCATTGTAATTTGTGTATTTTACAGTTGATGCCATCTTTGCTGAAATCACTATGGAGGACGGTATATTTGGTCGTGTATGCGACTCGGCAGCTAGTAACTGTTCTATCAGTTATCACCCTAGGTAAGGACAAGAAAATATAGCTTTTATACGCCTCTAGAAAACAAGTAATAATTTACAAACATTAACATTTAAGTTACAAACGAATTCGGTCGGTTACGTCCTTTTCCCCAAATGTCCAGTTTAGCCCCAAACATCAGTTTCCCAGAACGTCCATTTACCCGAACGTAATTTCCCAGAAAGTCCATTTCCCTGAACGTCCAAAACAGAGTCGTATGATCTAATTACGAAAATACGTCAATTTTGTTATATCCATTACTTTTTAATGTTAGCTTTGCCCATGGTCTTTCTGCCTTTTTCGTATGATGTAATTCAGAAAAGACAATAATTTTCGGTTATTTATGAATTACTTTTTAGTTTAAGCTTTGTCCATGGTCTTTTTTCTGCCTTGTTAAAAATCTTACTCAAAGAATCTTTTGCAATGCAAACTGTATTGTAATCCGTCTAAGTGTTCCACAACTCTTAAGTTATAGCTTAAGCGTTCACTTAGAGTTAGACGGTCTAGAAGTCAGAGAAAAGGGTAACACATGAAATGCAAAACAAAAAATCGTTTTACAAACGGTAGTGATCCTCACACTTTACACTTGGCACGCAAGATCATATAAAACACAATAGGTAACATATTTTTTTAATCTACTTATAAATTCTTTTGACACTGCTTTTGGCACTGGCACTATCCTTTCCTATGGCAAGAAGAAAGTGGCGAAGCGATTGGCAATCAATCAAGAGGCCTAGTTACAGGTCCCTACCTATACAATAAAGTTAATAAAATACTGAATATTTATACCTTGACCAGGAGGGAATCAAAAAAGGTTTTGACAAATTGGCTCCAAAAAATATCCTACAATGAAACAGAAAAAATATTAACCGTTGTGAAATAAAATTGTAATTCTTTGAATTTTTATAACTAAATTTTTGTTTAGCCTAATTGAAGACTCTTTATTTACTTAAGGCTACATTTATTTATCGATGTATAAATGTTATAAATGTATGAATAAATACAAATTATAATGTATATATTTTAACCTCCATAATATTTATATATCTAACAGTCAGTCAGTTCACTACACATACTATTCACCCTCTCACACACACTCACGTACATCTTCATTTCACACACAGAGAGGACTGAAGTTAACATGGTTTATTATTTATAATTTACATCCTTTTTCTATTTTGTTAACATTTGATTATATCCTTTGTTTTCCTTGCACGCCTGAATTGTTTTTAAAATGGGCTTTGTAATATAACTACCTATATACATCTGAGGATAGAGGCGCTGTATGCTGAAATACAGGCTAACAACCTACTCAGCAGCAGATGCTACAAATGTGATACACAAAAATATGTTTGATAAGCAGAGTTCTTTCTATATGTATAACCTGTGTTATGTTAATTTTTTTGGAATCAAATAAATTTATTTTATTTATTTTTATTTATTTCCACCTCAGATTCAATTATCTTTTGCGTTTCTTTGCCGCTATTATGTGATTCATGTTCCATTTTAGGTGGGCAGGTACAGAGCGAAACATTTGCCGAGAAAGAGAAGCGTAGGAAACGTCTGAAGAAAGACTACGAGAGGGAGCTGTATGAGCGTCTGTTTGACGAGAAGGTACTCATCAACAGGACAAGGGTGGCGGCTTGCGACCGATCCAGGCCGATGTATGAGTTCCAGGTTTGTTGACTAGCTCTATCGGTAGATGCCAGACTCTCAGAGGGTTAGGTTCCTGCTGCCAGGCATTGGCGGATACATGGGCTCATGCCTCCCCCCCTCCCAAACAACAAAGAATGCCATACATTCGAATTGATTTTTCGATTCGATTCAGGCGCTCTTTTACACAGCATTGGTTTATGAATCAGCACATGCTTAAAATCATTATGCACGCGATCACATCCAGTTGGGATCTCGAAATAAATATAAATGCTTACAAATACAAACTTAAGGGTTAAATTTCTAATAACGATGCAAAACATTATTCTTTATTTTCAAACAACGGGCTAAATACCTACCAATTTTCATGGTTTTAACTACAGAACTAATGGAAACCCAAAACAATCTTTCACATAATCATAATTTGCTTAGCCGAATAGCCATTTGACAATCGAAATCGTACGTTTTAAGCCGTCAAATGAATACGATTGTCTTACACAAATGCATCTCTGGAGCCAACAGAAGTTACGGTATGACCATAATAACAATATTTCTTTTTGCAGCGAACCCCTGATGCGTTGGAAGCATTGCGCAGACCTCGCGACGAATGCGCATGGCCCCTGGTCGGAGCGTTAGTGCCCAAAACAAACCTTATCTTGCTGGCCATCTGGAACGCATGTACCCATAAGGGTAGACCAGTACCTGATCCATTGGCCAATGAGCAAGTTAGTAGCATTAATCGATTAATCAGTCAACTTCCTTATAAAGTTAAATACATAATAATAATACATAATTCGCCTTGAGTTTTCATCATGTTTCATTTAAATTATTATTTTATACCGGCATTAACACTTAATAATAATTTAGTATGTCAGCTCACGTGAGTTTTAATAACAGTATTATGTTTAATTTAATAGAGATTTAAAAAGAAAGTGTAATATATGAAGATCTGCGCCGTAAAGTGTCACTTAGGGATAGAGACAAATAAAAAAGTTTTACTTTACTAGTTAATACTCAATAGCGATCGAATCTAAGAATCTTACATGGTAATGAATTACACGCATAATTTCATATAGGTACGCAAAATGTCAGAAACGCAAAATGTCAGAAACGCAAAATGTCAGAAACGCAAAATGTCAGAAACGCAGAATGTCAGAAACGCAGAATGTCAGTAATGCACAAGGATGACGATAAACGAACGCACGTTTTGCTAAGATCAGCACGTTAATAAAGAAAAATACACAAAAAGAAAACTAAAACTTGACCTTTTTGGAAATGATATAATACTGGCATTTGCCCGCGTTTATTTAATCTCGGTGTCATTTTCGGTTTGGGCGTTATTTTATTAACAACCCTTATAGCCTATATGTTGACCAGGATCACTACAATGATAATAAAAAAAACGCTTGCAAATCCGTCAACTGGTTCTCGAGTTAAAACGGAACATACATACAGACAACAATTCAAAAAATGGTGGTTTTGACCGCAGTACAAAACTAATAAATAACCCATTTCATTTAAACTTTAGCGAAAATACACATACAGAATGTGTTAACATGTACAGACAGGACCTTTTTACTACTTAATTATTGGTATAGGCACAGACGTATAATATAGTAACAAACCTAACATCATCAATCATTATCAATATCAATCAATACTATACTTTAATAAAACAGTAGAAATCATGTGTCTGTACATTGAAGAAAAGTAATAGAAATAGAAAGGGGGTGACTAAAGAAGAGTAATACAACACAAACCAATGATTTTTAGAATTCTGTTCTGTCTGTCTGTCTGTCTGTTTGTTCCCGCACATCTCTAAAACTACTAAACGGATTGTCATGTAGTTTTCACAGCTGCATAGAGCTTAATTTGGGATAGAATAATAATTTTATTTCATTAAAATCGGATCTCAGAAAAAAAGTTATCGTCATTTAAAGATTTTTGGAATTAACTTTTATACTGGTAGTAATTAGAAGTTATGGTACGGGATTTCCTCAACGGATAAAGAGTTCGGTTTGAGGTTATTTGATTGGTCTTTATTAGCACTTTGGTAAAACATGGTGACCAGGGTCTGCTGATGGGACTGGAAGGTGAGTACGGGATCTCCTCAACGGTCAACGGCAGACCCTTAGTTTGGGCTTATTTGATTGGTCTTTATTAGCACTTTGGTAAAATATGGAGACCGTTGCACATAGTCGTTCAAAAAAACATATTCTTTTGTTTCCCTTATTTCCACGAAAATATCTTCGACGCGGGCGGAGCTGCGGGCAAAAGCTAGTTAATAATAAACGCATAGAGTCGACGCGTGGCAATTTTAGCTCAGTAAACTTCGGGCTCTTTTAAATATAAATATTGCTTGTTTCCAAACACAATATATACTGGAGATTAGTTTAGGAATTAACAAATATGTTCCAAGAATAAGCCAGCCAAAACAACCCATTTTTAAACATTTCTTCGTACCATGAAGCCTAAATGTCTAAGCCCTTCTTAGACGAATCTGTGAGTCATACAACAAAACATTCCTGTCAGCTGACCTATTCAATTTAAAAAGGTTTACATTAAAAAGAAAAGTAAGACAAATCCTTGATGACTCAGAAAAAATCAAGTACCTAAAATAATTTAATTAAAACATATTAAACATTGGATACGTATAATATTAAAATGAATATGTTTATAAACGTAATAATATAAGTACAGTATGTATTGTAAATGGGTGTATGTATATTTTCAGACTTATTTATGTATTTACTATTTCGGAAGACAGAGTTTGTAATGCAGTGTAGTTGTAAAAGTTAAGTAAGGTTTATGTTTAAATTCTTTAATCTGTAATGTCACCAAAAGTTAATTACCTAACAAGTTTATCTCTTTGTGAAAAATGTTATAGGGAGTAGGTTCATGTACATGTCAACATTTATTTAATACTATTGCTTTCTGTAGTTTGCTCCTGTTGTTTTTCCATAAATAAATAAAATGAAATTTAGCTTATTTTTTGTATGGAAACTTGCCACGCTATATCCTTATGTTTGGTCTGCTACTTAGTAATAATTATATGTCCATGGGTATAGGATATAATAGATGGCCTTTTTGCAGATACATATGACAGAAGAATTTGAGAGTTACAAGCACTCGGCCAGCCGGCTCGCCTGCTGGCGCAACAAGGTGGTCCTGCCCAGTAGACCACCGGACACCACCTGCTTCCCACACAACTACGCCGATGTAAGCGGGATACACTGATACATAAACGAACAGACCGTCAAACGTGCTGTTTTAGACGTCAATCTTGCAACGCCACACATTATGCCTCTTAGTGACGTTAATAATTTGGCCAAGTGCGAGTCGGCCTCGCGCAGATGGGGTTCCGTACCACCACATATTACGGGTACGGAACCCTAAAAACGTTTACGTAGTACATGGTACATACCCAGCAAATGAGCAATGAGCGCCTTTAAGATCTTAGCGCCATCTATCGTCTTACCAATGAACCTCGGTGCAAAAAGGTTGACGAGCTAGAGCATTTTTAGCTCTATCTATTACCTCGGTAAAAGCTGTCAAACAAGTCATCTCAGATGGCGCTGTGATTAACACGACGTTTATTTTAAGGGGATGTTAGGTTTAACTTTTTTTTATTAATATTATTATTTGTCGTTGCAGAGGCCATAGCAACACGTATACCATAAAAAAATTAAATATTTCTACATATTACGGTTGAAGCTGTAGACCCCTGTCACCTTTGATCAAAGCCTTTCGCACCCTTCAGGTACGGAACCCTAAACATGACACAGTAGACTATTTTGTCATTCGGTGCAAGAAGTTCGAGATAACCGGAAGATAGGATAGCTGGGTTGTGTTCCATTTTGCGCATCTACTGCATTGTCGTAGGCAATCAAAACAGAACAATTCTGATTGTAAGAGATAGCTGTCTGTCAATAATAATAATGTTATGATATCTATGATTTAATCGAATAATCACACGATCTTTTGATGTGACCAAAACGAAACACAACCCTGCATGAAATCTGAATCTGAATCTGCTAAACTTTTGGAAAGACAGTTTATTTGGCACTCCAATATTATTATATATTTTATTATAAAAGGACTAACCTCGGAACAATATAATATTATATGGGATGAGACTAACACTTGCAAGAGCAGCTAAGGTAAGTCTGTCGAATTACGCCTACTTAAGGTTGAAACTGATTTCTATCATATTATTATAATAAAAAAGAAAAAGACAGTGTGTAAATCAAAGGGTTGTTTAATAATCTTTGGAATAAACAATAAAAAATAACGCTGTTTTTAAGCAACCAACAAATAACTACAAAATTGCAACACAGTGGTTTTGGCAAAATTAAACTACTGAGTTTTAATTACGCCTATGTAAAATCTATTATCATAACTTTCTACTAGAGTGTTTTCGTAGTTATTTTTAATTAGGAACATAATCAGTCTTAGAAATCGTATCACAATTATGAGTTTTTTTTATTATTGAAATAATTATTTAAGATCTATGAATAGATAACAATAACTCTTTATTACTACGGTAATAACATACATTATTGTATTTTCTCAACGGATTTTTTTTTAAACCTAATTAACGCTTCTCTAAAGAAGTAATCTAATGTTTTTATTTTTTTTTAAACCAAATCAGCCTTGGGCGTTATTTAACCCAGTTGGGTTATTAACGCCTATTTAGTTGAAGCAGACTATTTAACGGAGCGCTGGACAGTTTGCATAAAGAGAGCCCGCATTAAGTACGTGGTTCATAGGAGAAATGCAAATTAATGACAGTTTTTACGAATCATCAAACTCCGTCAAAATGTGTGCTTCAAAATTAACCTTTCTATCACAATCCTTAGTTACAGCCACCAGGACATTGAAATATTTCTACGTCTGTTTTTGTCAGACCGACACATTCTTCGTGATACCATTTCATACAATAAGCACATGGTCTCATATCAGCAACACGATCCTCATAGCAAGCGTTGCAATACCAGTGATCAACACCACTTTTGTTTTCTTTTCCCTTGTGGCTTATTTTTGTTTTATTCTTTTTCGTTCTTGTTTCACGTACAAGATCCTTTCTTTTAGCCTTTCCCGTTATGGTCATACTATCTCCCCTCTTTACTGTTTTTTTTACGTCATTACTTTTGGTTATTTTTTCAGTTTTGGTTTTACCATCTACTTTTCTTTTTATATCATTTGTGTCATTCTTTTTAGTTTCATTTTCAGGTTTCATTTTCAAATTTTCCTTCTCTTTTGTCTTTTTGTTATCGTTAAACAAATCTTTTGTTATTATTGTGCCTTTGTAATTCAAAGCCTTTCGATGGAATTTCTTTTTTGTAATTGCATAGTTTGGTGTGGGCATAAATTGATGAAACTGGGATTTTTCAGATAACTCAGCCAACGGTATATCCTCACGATCATTATCTGTTTCAGTATCAGAATAAATACGCAAAGATGGCTGAATGAGGGGTCTTGTGATGAATCTAGCCATCATTTCAGACACATCCTCATCGTCAGAAGTATCAGTCAATAAACACTCGAGACTCGTTGTAGACCGAGACTTCTGCAAGCCACTTGTTGAAGGAATCACATCCACTGAGCGCTGTGGAGTTACTTGTCCAGGTTGCAAGCCACTTGTAGATGGGCCCTCAACAAGTGATCGCAGTGGAGTGATTTCTGGATCAAGACGCGTAATTTTATAATTGTGAGAAGTATCGTCTTCATCGTTGTAGTCATCTGAAGACGAGCTATTGCAGACAAGTTTATTTGCAAGACTACCCGTAACTAGTGAACGCGGTGGAGTAACTTCTGGTGCTGATGGATAAACATTCAACAGACGTTGCAATTCTTCACTGTCGACTATAATTGGAGACGAGTCACAAGGTTCATTCGAATCTTCGTTCGTAACTTTTGGAGCTGTTGGATGAACATTTAATAGGCATGGCAATTCTTCACTGTCATCTATAGTATGTTCATTCCTGTCTTCGTTTAGAGGTGCCTGTTTTTCAGTTAAAACAGAGGGTGCAAAAGCTTTTTCAGGCAAAACATCTGGATTAAATGGATATAGTCCTGTTTCGCGGAAACCGCTTGTGATATTAGCATGTGACATGCATTTAGACCAAATTTTGGACAAAATCTTGTTGAAGTCGGGACGAGACAATTTTTGAGCATGTGTTTCATAGAAATGTTGCATCACTTCTTGGTCCCAGTAACTCTCAAAAGGTTTGTAACACGCTTTATCGAGTGGTTGCAACTCATGCGTGGTATTTGAGGGTAAGCAGTACAGAGTGATGCCTAACAAGTCAGCTTCTTCTGCAATTCTATAATCCAAATGACACTTTGCCCCGTCAAGTATCAACAGGCAGTTTCCTGCAGTCTTGTGTTTGCCAAAATGTCTTTGGAAGTCAAGAAATAGCTCCGAAGTCATACTGCCCTTCGGGGCCATTCTGACTATTGTACCTGGAGGCAAATTGGCTTCCAGCTCAGGCTTCCTTCGAACACCTTTAAATATAATCATTGGAGGTATGGGATTACCCGCCGCATTTACACAACCCACGATGGTAACGTTTTCGCCATGTTCTGATGCTTGTATGTGTACTCTTTTTGCTCCTTTCTGGGCAATTACATAGGGTTGTTTGTGCATGGTCAATTGACAACCCTTTTCGTCCATATTATACAGTCTCTCTGGATTATAATGGATCCCAAGTTCGTCGTACAGTTTTTCAACTTCTTTGAAATGGTGTGAAACGATTGCTTTGTTAAGCTTCTGACCTCTTGCTTGATTCATAAACTGGGCTTTGCGTTTCGCCACAACGCGATTTCTTTTTAAAAATAGCTTAAGCCAGTCTCGTCCAGCAAGTCTTAACTGCGTATTAAAATTGTTAGGGATGTTGTACTTTTCACAATACAGAAATGCCTGTTTTCGGATTATTTTGGCTGTCAGTGGGATTCCCAAATCCGCAAATCTAATAATTCGTTTCACAAAATCTTGCTCTCGTTCTTTGCTTAATACTGATTTTCTGCCTAATTCTTGTTTAGATTTCCCACTTTTAACATAATCCCGCAATGTCCTTCTTGGGATCTTATACATGTCAGCTGCTTTATAACTGGACAGCCTGCCTGTTTGAACAGCAGTGACTGCTTTTTCTAAATCACTTTGTGTCCAAAGGCAGCGTTTTTTCTTTGAAGTTGACATTTTTACCTAAAAAACGATGTTACATTATTATTTTAAGGGGCTAATTATCATGTTTTAAAACGGATAAATTATACATTTTTACCAAGAATAGGATAAATTACTTGCAGACTTATACAAATGAAATTATAAACACGAGCAGTTAGATGCGACACATGATGGTTAAATACGCGTATGTGATGGTTATATCCGCCTACGTGATGGATATATACGCCTACGGTAGTATTTGGTACGGGTAATACCGCCCAGGCGTTATTACCCGTCGTAATACATTTTAACAAGATTGTACATAAAATCAATAACCGTTTGCATAATGTTAATGTACAAACTGGTTATTGACGAGAAAATAGTTATTTTAACGACTGCGCTTAGGTTTGAGGGCAAAACTCACCCATTAACAAAAAAAAACTCCACGAATATTGTGCTACGTGTTAGTAAAAATGTCACAAGAACCACTCACGCCGAAAGTCGGTGCGCTACTGGCTCGCGGGGTGGGGAACGCCGCTGGCGGGGTTTGGGACTGCGACTAGACGTGTTAATCTTAGTGCGTAGCTATTAAGATTCATTTTGGCGATATTAGAATAAGGTTTTTTTTATCATAGGCGTAATTAGCGTCTAGGCGTAATTCGACAGACTTACCTTATTTACTTGCATTTAAGCCGCCATCTTTAGAGCTATTTCAACGTTTTCATATATAACTAAACTTTTTAGCACTAAAGACGACCGGTAATAGACAAAACTGTTTTTTTATGTTTTCAGGAAGAAGGCTACAGACAATGTGGTCCATGGCTTCCCGATCCTGAGCCTAAGAAAGGAAGCGGTGTTATACAAATCAACAATGTTCTAATTATAGTTGTTATTGCAACACGAATGTCATGTTTAGAAAATGTGCTTTGAAGAAAGATAGAACAACAAACGCTGCCAAAACACTCGTTAGTTGATTTCTGAACATCGACTTCGACATGCCAATCATTATGTAGCTTTTGATAATGCTAATCGCAATTAGTTGTGTCAATTTCGTAAGATAAAGGAGATTTATCCGAAACTGAATCGTCAGATAAGAAGTCAAAGTGAAAACTTAAAATTATTTAAATCTAAGATTAAATGAAACTTTCATCGACATATCCATTAACTCATTTAATTAATGTTAACACGTTTGGTTCGGAAACATGATGTTTTATTTAATACTGATCTCATCTACATGCAATGTAATGGTATAATAATAAAAATATAATAAAAAAAATGTGGTACGTATTTTTCATTAAAGTTTACTGACCTCTCATAAACAACTAGACTCACAATCTCACTCAAAAAGTGTCCGCGATGCCTCGTGTCACCGCTATGGGGTGACAAATTCGAATGACGATTTCGTACAACTGACATTGCATCTTATGTTAACGACATAACGTCTTAATTTGGTTGAAGCATTTTTGCTACTATGCTGACGAATTTTTTTAGAGACTGTGTGTCTAGTTGTTTATGAGAGGTCAATGTTATAGGTATATTGTTTTTATCGCAGATGTTCCATCAAAATTGTAACATACGAAATGTAAATTAAACAAATCTGTCAATTGTTTAAATTAAGCAAAGACACTGTAAATCGTTAATTCTTTAAGCACAACAGCAGGGAAGATATGCAATTGCCGACTCTCGGATTGTTTTTTAATCCTCAACTGCTCTACTACCCGTTTCAAATGCTATTAGATACGTTAAATACGTACTATCCGTTTCAGATGCTGTTAGGATAGGACTTTGTCATACCTGATGCTTGAGTGCGTTGACAACGTTGAGCAACGTTGACGGAAGTGCATGAGTGAAAGAGATGCACATAATTTGCTAACGCACACAGACTTCAGGTAGGACAAGGTCCTATCCTAACAGCATCTGAAACGGATTGTACGTATTTAACGGGCAAGTGCGAACTTGACTCGCTCACTAAGGGTTCCGTACTTAAAATGTTACTTCAAATGCTGACATCGCTATAGTTATCCTTTTCTATTTACTTGTCCCTCCTCTATATTATTGAATATTTCCTTTTTCAGTTTCATGAAAATCCCCCTTTTCTTCACAACATGGATTTTACGTACGTTTTCTCAAATAAATCAAAAGAATACGCAACTAAAAAAATAGAAATAATTTTGGAATGATTAAGTACATTTGGAGAAGCAACTGATAGACCAATGCATTTTTTTGTTCTGTTATATATTTTTATTACTTTTTAAGCCAAAAACTATTTTTTATAATTATTAAAAAAATACAAGGCTGTAATATAATAGCCACTACCAGTACGCCAGTCTATTAAATGCGTTTTTTCAAACATCGTTGAAAAAATGATCTGTTTGTTGCGGATAATTCTTTAATTTATTATTCAAACTAGTTATCAGTTTTTATTTATTTTTAGCGACGCTTTTTATTTGGCGCGGCAATGGCCAAGCGCAAGCCTGTTGCGAATAAAAAAAGGGCAAACAGACACAGACAGGCGGACCGCTACACGAGTCATACATAATGATTCCCATGTCTCATTTTTTAGTACGAACCCCTAGAAAAAGCGTTCGTCCGCGCTTGTAGGGTCTTTCCTTTGTATCGAATCATACCTAAGGCGTAACCCCTATTCCTCGACCGCGAGCGCTGTCCCACGCCTTGGGAGGCGACAGGCGTGGCGGGACCCCTCCCTCCCCTTCCCGCTCAGCTACAGCTACCTAAGGCACGGTATAGCGCTTTCGGTCAAGGTACAGTAAAATGTCTTAATAGTTTTATAACTAACTGTATAATTTATCTGCAACATAATGCATGTTTTTTGGAATGTAATGATATTATTGACAGACTTAAACATAGCTTGAACATTAGAATACGAATTATTTTACTCATAGAAGTATGAGTCCATATACTGACGTGAGAATAAGCGTATTGTCGATGAAAACTCATACTTCCATATTTATGTATTCTATCTAGACAAAGACAGACACATTATAGGCCCCATACATTTCGTTCATTCGCTCGTTTATACTCGTCCCTTCCGGTTTGTCGTCACGGTGGTGTACAAACAGCCTTTGAATTTCTTTTGATTTCTAACACAGCCTTTGTTACAAGGTGATAAGAACTATAATCACCCTTAACATACATCTTAGCCCCGTATGTAATACTTATCAGTAGATCTATCAGAATCGTAACGACAAACTTTCACAATAGGTAGTTCAAAGAAATTGTATGTTAAAATGTATAGTAATTTTACAGCTTTTACGAAATGTATCGTAAAAAGTATAAGCCAGTGTTCAATTTTCATCACTAATGTTCTGAAAGTAAGTCATATATAACTCTAAATACGGGAGGTAAATTCGATTTACCTACCTAGGGAGGTAAGTAAATTTGAAAATCAAACGAGTGTCCCTTACAGTCACTAACTATGTAGTCAATCACTCGTCTCGCCAAATGACAATGGAAAATATCTGTTCTGCCGATTTCCTTTCTGTTTTGTTATTCTGTATTTTATTTATATATTATTATGGAAAAATATGACTTGCGTATATATGTCAATATGCTAAATAAAATCTTAAAAAGATGTTTATGACTTAAAACAGCAACTAAATTAGTTTTATTTTAAAAACACTGGCCAGTAAGACACGATTGCACAAAAAAAAAGAAAAAGTCACATGAAAATAAAATGGCGGCAGTAAAATTATCCTGTTGAAAACATTGTTGCAAACATAATTTCATAATTGATTAACGACATATCTCATTGATTGCACGTCGAGTTAATTTTTATATCCTGCCAAAAAATGTTATTAGTTATTTAATAGACCCTTGATAATATTGTAAAACCGAAACCGGTTGGGATAAATATAATTACTGTGAAACAAACAAGTAGGTACAGGTGCAGTTGTAATTTTGTAAGTTTTTATATTTCCTCGCATTAGTGATGAAAAGTAGAGTATTGCCCGAACAATCTACCATTAAACGTGTCTTTTAAACGAGTTCGGATTTAGAACGGACTTGTGACGCATTTCGTGTGTTTTAAGATACTATTTAAGATACATTTCTGTAAAACATCACATTATCAATAAGAAGAAAGCACTTTTGATCTTGAGAGTTCTTATAATTATCACTCTAGTCACTGTTTTACACTTACAACCCTGGAAAGTTAGACTATACTATTCTATTTTCCTTCTGATGCCTATAGCAAAATAAATAAATCAAAAAACATCAACTTGTGTATAAAATAAAATATAAGAGAACAAAAATGATTGTTATTATTTAGACAACTATTTGTAACTTATATCCTATGAAATCTTATATTTAATCAGACAAAAATAGACACATGATTTTGTATTTATTTATATTTTTTATTTCATTCGTTTATATCTTTACTTCAAAATACTATTTTGAGCCTTGTTAGTTTGCGCGTTTTTGTTGGATAAATTATTTTCTTTTTTCATATTTTTTCTTATTTCGCGCTCAAAACTTTTGCCCCTCTGTTATCATAATTTGTATCCATTTCCAATTTGGCACCAATATTAACCTACCGTTAGATAAGGGAATTTATACTCTTTAAAATTAAACTGATAGAGAGCAAAGATTCACTATTGAACAGTAATACTTAATTTTAACACCAATTTTACAACAAATTTACTTAAACCTGTGTCACATATTTATAGACATTTCAATAATAAACTTTGTTTATCTGCTTAGTTTTCAGTTCATGGAAACATTACAATTCATAGTTAAATCAGAACGTAACTAATAAATGGTAATTTTGTAAAAATAACACTAAAATAAATAATAAATCTTTGGTCCTAAAATACTAATAAAGTTAGTAAAAATGTTTATAAAACAACATAAGTGTTAAACACAAAACACATTCAATGTGCAAAAAACGTTCTAAAAAGTATATAAAAATAACTGTGATGTTAGGAATTAATAAAACCTACGAAATATTTAGAATATCTTCTCATTGGAATGATTTAATACTATGTTCTTACTGTGCATTTTGAAGTTCTTCTTGTCGTGTAGTTAGTGGCTGGCCTGGGCCGCATTCAGTTTGATCACTGACAGCGGGATAGCATATTATACAAAATCAATACGTGCAAAAGAGATGTCATGACAGCAGCTTTTCGTGCATTCCGAGGCCATCTAAGGACTGACCACGTCAAGCGTTGCTTAACTGCGGATCGAATTGATCACACAGCCGCACGCTGCTCTTTTAAAGTGGTCACAGAGAATCTCAGTGCAGAATGCGCATATTAACATCGTTTTCCTTACTTTTTAATAAATATTATGCAATAGATGCGGTTTATATATATTCGTATTTTTTTTTTGAGAATAGTTAGTTTTTACAAGGAAATGATGTAATCTTATACATTAAATTCTGATTGCATTACATTAACAAACTTTAAAGCGTGTTTATTGTAATGTAATGCACAAAATGAACATTATTTTCTTATGAAAACATAATTATTATTAGTTAAACTACACATAAAACGCATTTATTGCATACTTTTGTTCAAAAGTGAGGAAAACAATGTTGTAATGTGCATTTTGCACCGAGGTCTTTTGTTACCACTGTAATGTTCTAGAAAACTAACTCTTATAAAATTTCGTTCAAAAACCTACCAAGTCACGTTCCACGTATAGCTAACCGTTTCCCGGAGTATTCATTTTTCTTGAACCTCGTGCCAGACAAGTTTGTTCCAAAACATACGAATGTTGCAGAACTTCAAAATGCACTAGAAAAGCGTTACGATATCATCGTGTGCAGAGGGCAAGGCGTCTGTTATTCCTCCTCGGATTCTGTATCGGAGTCGGGGATCGTATTGAACCAATTCTCCCAGTTGGAGGGGGGGCCCATCACGGTTCTGCTGAAAACAATGCAAATCATGCAATAATATTGGGACATTAAACTGAAGATAACTCAGTGTAATATGGTCATAGGCATTGCTGACCGTAACGAAACTGTTAAGCTAAATTATTTTTGTTTCTATCGATAATAATCTGATGCGTAAATTATTTTAGCAGTAAAAATGATTGCCGCCTGCTGCATCAATGAGTTTGCACTCAATCATAAATTTGTAATTGTTGTTTGTGAAACGGTACACAAGTTTTCTTCAACCATGATGTTTCACCGAGCGCCGACAACAATCGCAAGTATTAACTTTATACATTTGTATACTTAAAAAAAACTTACAATAGCCTCATGTTTAAATAAAATCGCCGTACTTCTGGCACAATACGCTTGTAGACAGGGTAAACAAAATATTATTCTATTTAGTCCGGCATTTAGATTATCAAAAAATATTAGACACGTATTTTTTTCTTTTGTCAATCAAACAAAAAATGACAAGAGATAAAGCGCGTCAAAGTTTGGGAGTGGGGAAAAATGACGTCACTTCTAAGTAAAATTGTACTTAGATGTGACGTCACTCGAAACTTCAGCGGGCTATATCTTCATGATTTTTTGTTTAATTGAAAAAATAAAAAATACATGTCCAATATTTTCTGATAATCTAACTGACTGACTAATAAAAAAATTTTAGTCATCATTCCTATTACACGCTTTTTAGGGCATGCGGATGTCCTCACGATATTGTCCTTAACCGTTCAGCAAGTAGTAAGTATTAGGTAAGACACAAATATGCACATAAATTCCGAAAATCTCATTGGTGTATACCCGACCGGGGATCGAACCTGGGTCTCAAGATTGAGAGGCAAGCGTTATACCGCCTGAGCTACCGCCGCTTTTATTATTAAAAGTTATTGTTATTGCTACACATAGAGTTTGCTTCACAATCGTCTTATTTGCGAAGGTAGCTTGCGATACAACATTTTATCCAAACCACTCAACGTTTAGTAGCTTTATCTAGCCGTGGAATATAAAATAAACTTATATTTATTGTATTTTATTACTTTATCGAACTCTTAATAGATATTATGTAAAATAGCTAGATTATTTTATTAACTCTGCCTCAATGATCACTTTGTCCAAATTGAATAGATATTATATACGTGGGACGCACTATAAGTTTCCGGAATGAATATGAAAAAATACTATTTGTTGGAAACCGGCATGTACAACCTTTTTATATTCAATATGTTTTTGATATCTATGATTTGCCAAATTTTGAAGTTTTATAATAAATATGTCTTTTCTCTGGTATTGGCTTAATTTTACTTAAAAACCATTTATTTTGGTACTTTTCATTGGTCCTTCGCTATGGTGAATACACGGAGCCAGTCGAAGGGAAAAGGCATATCGAAAACTGTCGACGTAACAAGATCGTGTGACGATGTAAGTGCTACGGAAAATGGGTGCCTGCCGAGGCTTGCCTCTCATATATCTAGCAGTTCCATTCCCGTACCACTTACTTCAGATTTCGTCCGCGGTCCGTCGACGTCGAGGGCACTGCAGTCAGATGCTACTCAAAAAACCTTTGTTCCAGAGCGTAAGATGAGCCATAGCAGCCGCTCAAGAGCACCGTCGTCTTCTCAATCAGCCGCTACCTTGATAGCTCGTAGGCTGGCCGCGGAGGCTCTACTCCGCCGACGACAGCTCGAGCGGGCGCAGGAGCTCGCACGCCGGGAAGCAGAAGTTGAAGAGTGTGAGCTGCAGGCCGAGTTGGCCGCGCTCGATGCCGAGAATCTATCAGCTAAGTTGTCAGTTGTCAGTTTTAATAATTCAGCTGAAGGGCGATGTCAGTCATGGGTGGAAGAGTGCCCTAAAAAAGCAGATACCACATGTCACTGTGATACTATCGACGCTTATGCCAACAATACCAGCATGCCAATGGCAGCCCCGCGTGCTGAATACATACCACTTTCAGACGCTACATGTCACCATGATACTGTCACGCGGCCTGTCGACGGTAATGCTTACCCCTCATCACTGCAGACAATGGTAGCCCCACGTGTTGAATGCACACAATTTACTCAACATAATATCAGCGCAAATACAAAATTTACAACTGAAATGACACAACTTGCCAAAGCTATAGATTCTCTAGCAAAACGCTCTAAAAATAATAAAATCGATCTGCCTTCCTATTCAGGGCAAATTTCAGACTGGTTGGCCTTCAAAAGAACGTACGAGGACACTAAATCTGATTTTTCATATACAGAGAACCTGACGAGACTACGACATGCCGTGCGAGGCAGTGCACGTGAAGCCGTAGCGTCAATGCTATTTAGCGTCGATGATCCTGACAAAATTGTGGCTGCACTCGAGAGCACCTTCGCACGGCCTAGGAATATTGTACAGCGTGAGGTCACTGTTCTACGGAGCTTGCCTAAGTTGAGTATGGACCTCAAAGATTTAAATACTTTTGCAAATAAACTCCGCAACTGTATATGTACGATCAAGGTTTTAAATTACACAGAATATTTAGTGTCCCCCGAACTTTTTGAGGCTGTGTATCAAAAGCTAAACCCGCTTTTCAAGCTAAGGTGGGTTGACTACGCTCAATCAGCGGCATTATTTTGTGGTAAAGAAAACCAAAAACAACCAATAGTCACTAAACTTGAACTTCTTTCAAATTTTTTGATGGCAGAGACTGATAAACAGATGGCATTTGGGTCCGTTGAAGATGCAACTTATTCACACGAGCATTCTCTTTTTAAATCAAACAAACGCGAAAATATACATCTCTTTGCTGATAAAACTGACTCAGATCTTGTGTGTGTGTACTGTAAGGAAGAACACAGTATTAAATTTTGCAATTCATTTAAATCCCTTAACATTAGGGACAGATGGGACTGGCTTCGAGAAAACAAAGTTTGCTCGAAATGCTTGCGAAACAAAAAACATAATTGGAAAACGTGCAACAGAGCAAAAGCTTGTGGTAAAAATGGCTGTAGTAGCAAACACCACCCATTGTTGCACAATGACAGCACGTCAGAACAACAATCCTCTTTGGCAATAAACACCGCTGCCTCCAGTGCACAACAATTGTCGTTAAAAGAGATTAATGAAAGTTCAAATGTTACTGTACCTAACCTTTCTCATACGTATATCCCAGGTCAAGCACCTCAGCGTCGTCGCGCCCTTCTCAAGATTATTGCAGTGACAGTAAGTGGACCAGCTGGCGAGTACGACACATATGCCCTTCTTGATGATGGCAGCACTGCCACATTAATCGACGCTGATGTGGCCACACGCATTGGAGCAGAAGGCCCGGGAGAGCAGATTCGTATTGATGGAGTCGGTGGTATGACAAGAACAACAAATGTGAGTAACGTCAATTTTTATATCAGAGGGCGTCATAGCAAGAAATATTTAATCCAAAGAGCTCGCGCCATGCCATCACTCCGCCTTTCTTCACAAAGAGCGCGAAAAGATGACTTTCTGGAATATAAACATTTGACTGACCTTTTAGACGAAGTATCGTACGAAACTGCTACCCCAACCGTACTCATTGGTACAATTGACTGGGAATTGACAGTATCACGCGAAATTCGTGAAGGAAAACGTATTGAACCCGTTGCAGCCCGTACCCTTCTTGGTTGGGTAGTATATGGTCCAGTAGAGGCGCAGTCCCGTTCAGATTGCGTGCACTTTATTAGTGATGCTTGTAGTCAGGATAATTCATTAGATGAAATCTTAAAAGAACAATACAAGTTAGATTTGGTAGGTATATCAAAAACAGAAACTTTATACAGCCAAGATGACCAACGCGCCCTACACATTTTAGAAAGCACGAGTCAGCGATTACCTTCAGGTCGTTTTGAAGTAGGACTGCCATGGCGCAAAGACAACTTCAAAGTACCAGATAGCTACCCTCAGGCTTTATCTCGTTTAAAGTGCCTAGAAAGACGCATGGATAAAGATCCAGAGTTTGCTGATGCTTACCGAGAATTTATAAAAAACATGTTAGACAAAGGATACGCCGAGGAATGCCTACCAAAGACTTATTATGATCAAAAAAACTCTTCTATTGAGGGACAACCACGTTGGTATCTTCCTCACTTCGGAGTATACCACCCTCAAAAGAAAAAGCTACGTGTTGTTCACGACGCAGCGGCTACAAACTTAGGCGTCAATCTGAACAGCTTGTTGTTAACAGGACCAGACTTACTACAGCCGTTGTTGGGAATATTATTTAGGTTCCGAGAAGGACGTATTGCCATGACAGCGGATATACGAGAAATGTTCCCGCAAATAAAAGTCATTGAAAAAGACAGGGATGCTCAGCGTTTCTTATGGCGATTTGATAAAGATGAAACAATAAAAGAATACAGAATGTCATCAATGATTTTTGGTGCTGCTTCGAGTCCATGCACTGCAATTTACATTAAAAATAAAAATGCTTTAGAACTTGAAGAAAAATATCCCGCTGCAGTACACGCAATTATAAACGATCATTACATGGATGACTACATTGGCAGTGTATGTGACGTCACTGAGGCTGCAGAACTCGCAAAAGACATAATAGCGGTCCATCAAAACTGCCTTTTTTGAAATGAGAGGATGGGTGTCTAATGATAGTAACGCCTTATCCCTTATATCTAAAAATCTTAAAGCTACACCTGACCCACTTATTGGAGTAGAATTGCCTTCTATTGTGGGTGCTTTGGGTATGCAATGGTACCCAAAATTAGATAAATTCGGTTTTCGTACCGGTTTAGGTGGTGGTGACGTACCTGATCACCTCACTAAACGGATAGTACTATCTCACGTTATGAAAGTCTACGACCCTTTAGGTTTACTTACACCAATTGTAATACAAGGTCGGATTCTGATTCAACAACTTTGGCGGGATGGAATTGGTTGGGACGATGAATTAAAACCAAAGCATGTGTCGGTTTGGTCAGCATGGTTCCGTGATCTAGCTACCATAACAAATCTCCAAGTGCCACGTTGGTACCAAAACCATGTCGATCCAACCGATCAACAATTACATATTTTCGCAGATTCCAGTGAACAAGCCTTTGCTTGCGTGGCCTTTTGGCGATTTACTTTTCCCGACGGTCATGTCGAACTATCCTTGATAGCAAGTAAAGCTCGCGTCTCCCCTCTCAAACCAGTTTCGATTCCTCGATTGGAACTACAAGCTGCTTTAATTGCTTCACGACTCACAAAAATTATATGTGACAGTCATAAACACAAACCATCTCGTCGCGTATTTTGGTCAGATTCTATGACCGTTTTAAAATGGCTCCGAAGTGATGCTCGATCGTATAAGCCATTTGTAGCTAACAGAATAGGTGAAATTTCTGAAACTACTGATATATCTGAATGGCGATGGGTTCCTTCAGATCTTAATGTGGCAGATGATGCAACTAAATTGAAGACAATTACTTTAAACGATTGTCACAGATGGTTTACAGGACCCTCCTTTTTAACCAAAGATCCAAATTTTTGGCCCTCAGAACCATCATCAGAACCACCGCTGATCTTGGAAGAGCTAAAATGCCCTCCAGAATTAGTAACTTTTATTCGCGATACAAACGCTCTTCTAACTCCGGTTTCAGCAAATCCTAAAAATATAAGCAAATGGACAATTCTAATTAGAGCCACAGCACGTGCGCACCGCTGTTTTCGAAAAATTTTAGACAAAATTCGAAATTCAAATTCCCCTTCTACTAATGATTCTAGTCCAGAATTGACAGTAGATGATTTAAAAGCCGCTGAAAGGCATGTTTTAATGAAAGCCCAACTTGAGTGTTTCAAAGAAGAGCTAGACTGCCTCACCAACACCCGTCCTCTTTCTAAGGAAAGCCGCCTTATACAACTAAACCCAATCTTAGGACAAGATGGTTTACTCCGACTCGGTAGTCGCATCGCATCAGCACGAGGAATAAATGACAGTGCGAAGTCACCTGTGATTCTAGATGGACATCACTTATCTATCAAACTTCTTGTACACTACTACCACGAGAAAGCCGGGCACGCTCACAATGAAATGGTTTTTAATGAACTTCGTCAACGATATTGGATTTTGAAAGCAAGAAACACAATTAGATTTATTACAGCTAATTGCCAAACTTGCCGCGTTCAAAAAAGTCGTATTTTTATTCCACCAGTTGGAGACCTGCCTGAGGTTCGACTAGACTATAATAAAAGACCATTTACCAATGTAGGATTAGATTATTTTGGTCCGCTTCTTGTAACAATAGGTCGAAGACACGAAAAACGTTATATAGCACTCTTTACGTGCCTAACTTGCCGAGCTGTTCATCTTGAAATAGTAGCAAGCCTTTCCGCAGCTTCAGCTATCGTGGCACTGCGCCGTTTTATCGCACGAAGATCAACACCATCAAAAATTTATTCCGATAACGGTACGGCATTTGTTGCAGCAAATAGAATACTTAAAGAATTTTATGACTCAAGTGTCAGTGATTATGCCACGAATCAAGGTATAGAGTGGCACTTCATCCCGCCAGCAGCACCATTCATGGGAGGTTGCTGGGAACGACTAGTTCGAACGGTAAAGAACGCCTTGTTTGCAACATTGAAGGAAAAGGCACCGAAGCCGGAAATTCTCGAAACCCTTATCATTGAGGCAGAAGCTTTGGTAAACTCAAGACCCTTAACTTATGTTCCAGTTAACCCTGATGATCCGGAAGCTCTAACACCATTTCATTTTTTGATTGGGTCTTCCTCCAATCAAGGATTTCCCCGTCATCTTGACGATAAGGATCTACAAAGAGAGGATTGGAAAAAAGCTTTGCGTCTGTCGGAACACTTTTGGCAGCGTTGGTTGAAAGAATACCTGCCAACGCTTGCTCCAAGGGGCAAACCTTTATCAGCTTCCAACACCGAAAACATACGAGTTGGAGATATAGTTTTAATTGCTGATCCAGCACTACCCCGAGGAGTTTGGCCATTGGGTCGAGTGAGAAACCTCTATCCAGGCAAAGACGGTATAGTTTCGAGTGAGAAACCTCTATCCAGGCAAAGACGATGTTGATACTAAAGGCGGGACACTGAGGCGGGCAGTCCGGCGTGTGGTGAAATTACCGGTGGAACGTACGAACTGAATAGTACTTTGTACAGGGGTCCAGAATGTTGGAAACCGGCATGTACAACCTTTTTATATTCAATATGTTTTTGATATCTATGATTTGCCAAATTTTGAAGTTTTATAATAAATATGTCTTTTCTCTGGTATTGGCTTAATTTTACTTAAAAACCATTTATTTTGGTACTTTTCACTATTAAAGGTACAAAATTAATTTATTGTTTTTCAAAATAATCTCCCTTGGCGTCTATGCACTTTTTCATTCGATCAAACCAGTTTTGAAAACTTTTGTGCCACTCCCCTGTGGTGACCTCTGAAACGTGTTTTTCATACTCCTCGACAGCCTCTTCTGGTGATGAAAATCGTTGACCGCGTAATTGGTTCTTAATTTTTGGGAACAGAAAAAAGTCACAAGGTGCCAGGTCGGGACTGTATGCAGGATGACTCATGAGTTCTACATTTTTCGTCTTCAAAAAGTCGTTTGTCTGTCTGGCCGTGTGAGAACTAGCATTGTCGTGGTGCAGGATGATACGGCGTTTACGGTTATTTTTACGGAGTTCGTCAATAACTTCCGGCAAACAAATGGTCGTGTACCAGTCACTATTCACGGTACGACGATTCTCTAAAGCAACAGTAGCCACGTGTCCAGTTTTATTAAAAAAAAGAAGCAATCATCCGCTTAGATGCACTTTTCACGCGCGCCACTTTGGTTGGTTTCGGCTCATCTTGAAAGACCCATACGCTCGATTGCTGCTTTGTTTTGGGATCGTAGCAATAAATCCATGTTTCGTCACCTGTTACTATGTCCCACACCAAATTTGACGCACCTTCGTTGAATCTGGTAAGCATGGCACTGCACCAAGTGACGCGGTCCGTTTTTTGAGCCTCGGTCAAGTTGTGTGGGATCCACCGCGAGCACAGCTTTCTCACACCCAAATGTTTGTGTAGGATTGATTGTATTTGACTCATGCCTATTTCTAAGGATGCGCGAATTTCATGGTAGATCACATGCCTGTCTGTTTCAACCATACGGCGCACAGCATCGATGTTTTTGTTGGTCACAGCGGTGGACGGCCGACCATCGCGAGATTCGTCACTGAGATTGATACGACCACGCTTGAATTCTGCAAACCAGCTATAAACAGTCGTCTTGCATGGTGCTTCATTGCCAAAAGCTGTTTCAAGCCGAGCAATGCTCTGTTGAGCTGTCAAATTACACTTAAAATCGTAGAAAATCATACTACGAAAATTTTCCCGAGTTAAATCCATGTTGATGCAGACACACAATTTTTTAAATGGCGCCACAAGGTAAAAACAAAAGACAGTCAGATGAAACAAACTGCATTCTACAGCCAAAGAGTTATATTTTCAAATGTTGCAATAAATTTTTAAATATTGTTTATGTAAGTGGCCAGTTCCGGAAACTTTTAGTGTTACCTATGTATAATAGCTATTTAGTATAAATAATATATAGATTAATTACTTTGGCTGTAACATATACACAAAAGAAAAAATATATATTTCAAGATATTCAGTCGATATGTAAGCCCAGTGGGGCCTGAAATATACCCACATAAAAATCTTCGGTGAAAAGTATTATTGTTCCACGATTGGATTGGGATTCAAAAGTACCGTTTGCATAATAGTACAAATTAATTGATTACTTAGATACTTACGCCCATCAAGTAAAATAATGATCGAATTTTTGCGTTTTATGTTCCATCGAAGAAATGGCCGCAGACCTACTTTTCGCTCTTATTATATTACCATTGCAATACGGGCGAAAAGTAGGTCTGCGGCCATTTCGTCGATGGTTCTTACTGATGTTTATAAAAGTTTATTGATCAATAATGTTGCTTCTCCAAAATATGAAATGTTCACTGATTTAGTCTTTTTTATCTGAACTGTTTGCGGAATCTATTTTGTACTGTTTCATAAATGAAATCTTAAAATTTTATTGGACAATTCTGTCACTGTTTGGCATTGATGATGAAGTTGATGAACCCATGAGTGATTGATCATCAAAACAAATGGCGAGCTGACAATTTTTTTCAGGAATATCATTTTATTTTAATTCCACGATATATTATTTTGGTAAAATGTTACATTTTCTGCACATTATAATTTCGCAGTACTGAAAAAGTTTTGACGTATTTTTGCACATCCTACCTTGGTAACTGTCATTTCATACATTCGCGTAAAGTTGACATTAGCACCTCATTCCCAATCCAAACGAACAATAATAGGTATACTTTTTAGATGACACCTTTAACAACTCAAGCACCTATTCCTCCCGGGAATAAATGTCATTACGATTTTTGTCTAATTTATTAGTATTGTTAAAGTAACAAGTAAGATAGATATTTTATTAATAGTTACCTGACAGAGTTAAGTAAATAAAAACAGGCGAACTAAAAAAAACATAATACTTAATAGATTTTCAAAAGTGAAAACACGAAAGTAAAAAAGTTTCTAACACACAAAGCAAAACATAATATGAAAACAAATGGAAAAAGTCACTCTGTACGAAAATGTTTAGCGGCGGTGTGTAAAAGTATCAATAATAGTGCAGTAAAGAGTTAATGATGTAAATTCCCAAACAACAACGCAATGAAATACGAAATGTAATAATAAAGAAATGTAAAGCAAAAGGTACATTGTAAGTAACGGTGCACAAAATAGCATAGGTAAAAATATACACAGTGAAACGGTTAGTAGTGCAATGTGCGACAACGGTTAAAATATGGTTAAAAAAAGCAAGAGTTACACTCAGAAAACAGGAAATATTCAATGCTACACAAAGCTTCATTCTGTAAGGCTATAACCCGATTACACATTTGATAACTAAGCGATACAAATGCACCGCTGTGATCGGTGGATGGATTTGGCAAAGTATCGTTTAGTGAGATTTTCTCTAACTAGAATCTGGTTCTTGCCGAAGGGGAATAAGACGTATTGCGCATTATAACCCGTCGGAAATATCTCGGTACCTCGAAAGAATGCACTTCCCCCGCTTCCCTCACGTCGCACTTCACCCCGCCCCGTTAGTACCAATCAAGACCGGTGTAAAGTGCGATGGGAGGCGGAGAAGCGCATTTTATCGACGTGCCGAAGTATTTCCGACGTGTTACAGTTGTACTACTATGTCTCAAAATGGCTTTGTGTAGCCTGATACAAAGTAGCACGTATTCAAATGGGCTGACCTTTGTTTAGTGACGGGCTGAGGTAGAGTGGCGGTTGCGGGTGGTGGCGGGGCGGGAGGGGGTACACGTCGCTGCAGCGTCTGAGTGCCGTCGGACGCCTCCTCGACCCAACCCTCTTCTAGGACCCACCTGAAATTTTGCACGACAAAATTGAACTTTATGCCGCTGAAATAAGGTTTATAATTTAGAACAAAGGGAGAAAAGATAGTTGAATTGATCTATTAGAAATAGAATAGATATAATTTGCTGACTACCTGATATTGGCAGTAAATGGTGGCAGAAAGCAAGCCAAGGGCCAAACCGACAAATGCAGCCTTATCTGTATAAAAGTCCTAAAGTTATCTTATTAACTCTGCAACTAATTAACAGATCGCCATGAAGCTTTACAAAGAGATAGCTTATATATAACTTAGGCTAATATATACGTAGGCTATTATCAGAAAATCGTAAATTTTTGGCACGACTAAAAACAAAACCGCTAGCATCCTAATCAATAAGGGTGTCGAATAACTTTTACTGAAATTTATCTCAATAAAGATATGATTCTATTATTCAAATTGTGGAGCACAAAAAAAGATTCGTTTCGAGTCACAAAATTTTTGTAATAATGCAAACCAGTTTTTTTTTTTTTTCAAAACTAACAAACGCCATGACTGTGCTTTTTTACATTGTTTGACGTTGATATATGTGAATTGATAGAACCGGCAAACACGGATAGACTTTTCTACCAAGCCACTAGATGCCGCCAATTGTCCATAAAAATTTATTAACCTTTTGTTATAGTCTGTCCGAGATATCATGATATGGGTGACAGTTCGTAATTTTCCGTTTCACCTATACTATTCACACCATACTACATACACCCAGGCACAAAAGAAAATAATAGGTTTCAGAGATAATGTAAACAATTATTGCAAATTTGCTACGTATAATCGAAAATATATCGATGAATCGGGGCGGCCATCATATAGGATCGCGTCAGTATGAGTACATCTTGTATGCGGTTTGTATTTTCGTTGCGGTTGCTTTACGTGCTATTTGTTTTGACGTTTGTTACAGTTTTTATTGATTTTTTGTTTTGTTATTGGTGAAATTCCGAGAAAAACAAAAAAGAAATCTTTGAACTATCAAGCTCTGGAGTTATTCGTTAGTTTAATTTAACTAATTTAGTAATTAACAAAAAATAGTTTGGATAATCAAAGATAAATCAAATAAAAATCGATTTGATAGCCCTTGTTACCTTCTCGATACTAAAAAAAATCGATTATATTTCGTTAGGGTACATCACTGTAAGTAACTGTCAACTTTGAACTGCCACCCATATCATGATATCTCGTAGCCTATAGTTTGTGGTATGTTATTTCGTTATTCATAAATTTTTACTTATAAAACATTGATTAATATATAAATAATTTATTTCACCAGCCGAAGCCGGGTTCACTTCTATTACGTTCTATTACCTTGAACTGCCGACAGACTTGCAATTTTCGCACTCGCTGCGGTAATCATCCGCATCCTCCGTCCCTTGTTCCGCGGTCTCTTCACCTTCGTAACTGCACACGCAAGACGGCTGAAACAACCGTACACCGGACTGTTAGACGTTAGCTCTTATTCACGAGCAATAACGACGAGTATTGAAGTTATGCGTCTAACGGTAGCGTACTAACGCTGACGTTTTTGAGCTGGTATTCTGGGATAGTCACATAATATAGGGGCTGTTCATATATTATGTAAGACGTTTTATGATAGGGGTTACTTTTTTTCTTACATGGGGGGCGGATATTTCTGACGTAAGGTTATGATTTATGTGACATATTTTCTAGTGGCTGATTCGTTATCCGATTGGCTAGTGGGCCCCTGGGCTAGGCTGGTATTCATGGATGGTACCTTTTCTCATCTATTTTTGTTTCATTTTGTACTTCTTCTCATATGTTAATTAATAAATTTGGGTCATTATTAACATTTCCTTGAAAATTTTATCTTACGTAAGATTGATTGGGGGACGGGGTTCAAACAAATTTTATTATTTCTCTTACATAGGGAAGGGAGGGGGCTAAAAAGGGCTAAAACTGTCTTACGTAATAAATGAACAGCCCCATATGACATGCATGGTAGGATTTTTTTTAAATGTCAGGATCGGCTTAAGAGCTTATCTTTCAATGAATGGCATTGTTCTATTGTTAAGTTCCACCACTAATTAGCAGTGCATAACAAAACGCATAAACAACAAAATATTGTATGTTAATAGCAAGTTTAACGCCTGAACAAAAAGGCTCAAATTTGAACGGCAACGCATTCTAGATAGTACTTTTTGAAATTGAAAGCGGCAGCAAGGTACAGGTGTGATACAGGTTGAAATGATTTAAGATTTTTACATAATTTTATATGCATGTTATTAAGATAAACAGTGTTAAAGTTTAAAAAAGTTCATTTGTCTCTTTGAAACTTTAATTTAACACACATTTGTTGTTTATTAAATAACTATGTTTACTTATACTTATATAATTCCAATAAATCCAGTACGTTCCTACAAATACAAAAAAAAATTGTATGGCTGCAATCTACGGTAATTATTGAAGTTACATTTAAGATTACATACATATTATTTTTGTACCTCTTATTCCCGCTAAATCAAAGTCCATATACACAGCCGGGGTCGTTATCGAACACACTTTTTACAAAAATCCAAATAGTAGGTAAGCAATCAAAATCCTATAAACGTAGGCCAGGGTCAAATTTATGAAATATTCAGAATAAAACACAGAGAAGTATGCGATATTAAGATCCGAAAACCATAACTTAATCATCCTGTAACTGACACACAAAATGGCTGCCGCTTCCAATTTCAAAAATTTAATCTGAAATGCGTTGGCGACTTGGCGTTCAAATTTGAGCCTTTTTGTTTCGGTGGTAAAGTTGCTATTACCATAAAATATTTTGTTGTTTATGTGTTTCGTTATGCACTGCTCATTTAGCGGTCGAACTTAACAATAGATGACAATGCCATTCATTGGAAGATAAGATCTGTCTGTCAAAAAAGTGTTGAAATGAATATTGAAGAAACTATTTTTCTGTCGCCTGGTTACACCAAACAAATAAGTACAAAATCTGTTAAATCGAGTTAACCGCGTTGTTATTTCATAAATATATTACCTAAATTATACTACTTGAACGTTTAAAGTCGAAGTTTAAAGCTTCGAATGATGGCAAATACTTCGCATCTTTGTGAAATAATTTAATTGTGATAAAAGTATGACCCTACATATTAAATTCTATTCATTGCTTTCTGACAAGAATAAAGAGAGACAAGCAAAAGAATTAAAACCTCACCTTATCGACCGTAAGTGGCAAAGTGCTCTGCGGAGCTGAAATAGGAGTTTCGGGCGGGGCTGCGGCCATCTTGGAAACGTTTGTCACTTGTTTCACCGCAGGCTTCGACTCGCTGACAGTTTGGTCCTCGCTGTGAGCGCGGGACCGGCCCGGGTTATTACTAGCCAGTCGCACGTTCGAATTTTGAATTTCGTTTTGGAGCGGCTCGATATTCGAGCTGCGGCTCAGTTCTGTGTTCGAAGCGAGGTTTAAATTCCTCGGCATACTTCGGCCGGTGTCGGTATAGCTGTGGTTTCGGTTGTTCTCGTTCGGTTTGTGGAACGATCGCCGGATCTCGTTTTGTAGGGATCGGTCGGTGCGGTTGAAACCCGATATGGATGTATCGAGGATCGTGGTGTCGATTGCTGTTGAGATTCTGGGGATTGTGCGATGGCTGAAAAAAAAGTAACACTCCTTGAGTTCTATTATGGATAACCATTTAATATAAGTCAGATGATTTATCTCTGAAATATCTGACAATAATTATTATTTTTCGAAAGATTTAAGTTCTTTTTTTGCAGTTTTACGTTGTAAAACTTGAGATGCTAACACAGAAACTGATTATGGCAAGCAAAATAATAACAACAGAGCCGCGGTTTACTAATCGCAATAATAGTACATTACTGCTAAGACCAGGTAATAAGCAATCCTGGACGAGTAAGTTAAAAGTCCGAGCCCGTAGGGCGAGGAGTTTTATATACGAGACCAGGATTGCTAATTCATGCTCGAAGGAAGTATATTGCTTTTCTCAAAAATAAAATGAGACATTTTAATGTTTTTCATGATAATGAGTTATATCAAATTTAATACACTGACTAGGAAATATTAAAAGTTATTTTGGGCGATTAGTCATGTTTATTGTTATTGATTTCTTCAGCAAAGCATTAGTGGAGTACAATCTATATCAGAGCCCGCTTCTGAACTCATTTTGTAATTTATTTGCACAAAATGCTTTCAACTAAAATTTAAAGCAACACAAGTTCCCGCTTTTACGCAACTTTTTTTATTATTGCCAGCTGGGCAAAGGTATTTACCGTCATGCAGCCTTCTAGCTTTCTTCGTGGACAACGCCATCTAGAGGAACGCTAAGAACTAATAAAAAAATAACGGCAAAAAACCTCCTTAGTCTCTTATAAACATAGACACGGATAGTTTTAAAAAGAAAACGTTTGAAATATACTCAGTGAACATATGGTATGTAATAGATTTTCATACGAACTTCCTGGACAGTTATTCAGATTTCCTGGACACTTTTATTAGCTCGCCAGGATGAAGTATTTTCTGGTCGGTCTTTACAGTATGTAATGGTAATATTACAATGTACATATTTTTGAGAAAAGGAACCTTACGTTACTTACAGCGAGCTCTGCATGGCAGTGGTATTAGCATTATTGTAGAAGCCGGGCACGTTGTGCGGTCGCTCGTGGTCGGGCGGCGGCTCGCGGTGCAACAGAGAGAGGAGGCCGCGGTTACTAATCGCGCCGAGGGAACCCGTCAGCCGGATTGAAGACGGGAACGCTACAGCCACTGAAACATTTGGAATTGTAAACTTGTTGGTTTAAATGTCTCATTCGGATCTTGGCAATCGCTACCCGGCAGCAGCGATCGTGGTCGCCTAACACCGCTCTACGAGGGTTTGTACGCGGAACTTTTGTAGACGATCGTGTCGCGCGGTGGGCGTGGCCTGTTCGCGAACATGAGTTCGCCGTCGAATCGCTCTAGAAACAGACAGTATGAGCGTTCGTTTGACTCAACGCTACTGCATGAAAATGGCGTCGTTTAGTGATCAAGGTGACAAATACTTAGTAGAATTAGTTGATAAAATACTATTTTATTCCTTTTTTTCTGAAAGCAATAGCATGGAAATCCTCTGATTCGTCTCCAGCATGCGCTTCATAAGTTCTCGTTTTGCTACAATTACGTTATCCGACATAGTATATCTTCTTGATAATAAAATACTCAATCACAAGACAGGCAGGACCGTTCAAAACAGTGAATCTTGCCTAAATGCTGTTAGCGCGGTAACTGCTATCCAAATGCTAAATGTCGCGCGGCAAGGCAGTGGCAGAAAGTCACAGTTGGATCACATCTATTATACAAGATCCGAACACTGCGTTCAACTTGGTCCGTCAGTAGCTAGCGACACGGTGCGGGAAAGTTATGAGGTGTAAATTCACGACCAACATCACTCAGGTAGTGTTACATTTTGCGCGTGTAATTCATCAGTGCTTAATAAAAACGAAATGGTTTTGATGCGAACCTGCTGCGATCATTTTTGTTTGAAAATGAAAGAGCTATTAATTTACATGCGGTGTTTACATTTGTTTACACCCAAACTGGTCAAGCTATAGTGAACTTACTATTGGGTTGAAGGAGATGATGAGGCATCGAGTTGGGGGGCTCCCGGCTCTCGGGGGGATGCACCGGCTGTAGCAGGGGGGCGTTGTAGCAGTTCTGAGGGTTGGGCATCTGCAGACAAAACACATTAATGTCTTATGTGTACTACAAGCAAAGTGCTGAATGTTGCTCGGTTCTTCATATGATGTGCAAAAGATGATGGCACAAATTGCTGCAAACTCATCGATAACAACACGCTATTATGTCATTGGGAAGGTTTCCGCTCAGACCAAATAAAAAGTCAAGACGTAGTTTACTCTATGTAACGGGTGAAGCAAGCCAAAAGTGAGACAGTCTCGTGTTCGTACACGGCTTGAAACACACATGCGCAATCTGTCTCAGTTTTTACTTGGCGGCAACACTGACCAAGTGCACACATGTTTACGAAACTGGCTTCACGTAAATGTTGCCAACGCTCCGTCTTGAGTTTTTATTTGGTCTGAGGGTTTGCGTAGATATTTGTTACTAATGTGGTCAATCTCAAAAACGCTGTGTGAAAAAAGTTACAGATTATTTTGTAATAATAAATGATTTTTTATAACACCTACATATTATTTATTATGTATCAAATATTCGATTCTGACAAGGACAAAATTAGTAGTGTTTAATGGAAGCTGTCGAAAAAAGAGGGTTCAGTCTTCGGTCTTAAAATTATTAATTATAAACTTTCATAAGAGATCACAATCCATAACAAACACGACACTAAAGATCAAAGTTACTTGCATTTTCTGAACCATGTCTGCACACGTTAATTCAGTTTTCGAGTTTGTAGTACAACAGGTAAAGTACAATTTCCAACAGCACAAACCTGAGCGAGCGGCCGAGGTATATTCCCGTAGCCATGGTTACCGCCACAGTGCATCTCGTCAGGTCGCGCCATAGACTCCACTGTCGCTGGGTACGAACGGTGGAATGCTGCTTCGCTGATCCTGAAACGTTTAGAATTATTGTTCATTTATGAGCTTGTTTCTAATAGTATTTGCTTATCAGACAAAGGAACATGAGTCATTTTGCACGAATTCTTGCGAAAACCTGCAACAGTGATGTCTCCTTGTCATATGAAAGCTATTGGGGAGCTAGGTATACTTCATTTCATTTTATGGCAGCCAAGTTCAAATCCAGCGCCAAAATATATAACGATGGAATCGATGAACTTTAATTAATACAAGTTATTTTCGTTTGTGCACATCAAAACACTGCTGGATTTGAACCTGGCTGCCAAAGAATGATTTGAAGTACACTCCAAGAGCTATATGGCATCGGTCCGAACTCTGTTGAAGGCGCAGATATTGATGCAAAATTCATACAAAATGCCCATGGTCCTCTCGTCTTGTCTTGTCGACCTGTCGGGAGACCTACAAGCTAGCGCATATTTTGGCCAACACATCAGCTTGGCCATCCATCAGCCTGTGTCGTCCACTGCTGGACGTAGGCCTTTCCAAGATTTCACCACTCTTGGTCGTCGTGGAAGTGATACACGAACATACGCTGGACAGGCGGGTTCGTTAGCGCGGTGGCGGAACCCTCGCGTCAGTGATACCGCTGCCCATCACCAGTCTGTTTTGTTTAAGCCCCTACAATTGGGATGGATGGATATATCGCCATCAATCGGTCCCCGGCATGGTTGGCTACCTGTTTGTTCCTGTTTGAGATCTGTCTACTTACTCCCTCCCGAGTAACATGGTAGTACCTCCACAGTCGAACTCGGCATCAGCTCTACCACCTACACCTTTGCCATGCAAAGCGGAAATGCAGCAAGCAGCTGACGCATGACAGCGATGACCTAAACTTCATTTATTTTTTGTCTAGGGTATCTATTATTAGTTTTATTTAAGCAGGATAGTTTATAAGGATTTTCTTGTTTTTTAAGTCTAAAATTAATTATTTTATTTTATGAAAGACAAAGATAAATATTTGATATGTTTATTAAAGCCGATTCTGAAGTCTGTAATTTTAGTTTTGGTGCTGCCAAAACAAAATTTCCCTCGTTCCGAAATACTTCTTTAGAGTTAACAATAGAAGCTATATTGGAAATATTTATGTTTTGACAGCTCTAAAACTAAAATTAAAGCCTACAGAATCAACTAAATTGTAAAGTTTTATATCAATTCTGGAAGTTTTCGAGCCCTACGAAAACATTTCATACAGGTATTTTTAGTTCTCTTTTAAATATGAACGAGTATTTGCACATATAAAAACAGAAAAGCTCATAGTTCGCCACCCTTATTTGAAAGAAAAGCCAAGATGGATTAGGATCTGTCCCGCAACATATACGTAAATAGTATAAGTATGACATTGTATGTAATTCAAAACGTTTGAGAAAGGAATGCAGCATGGCATGGTCCACTTCAATTCAATACAGTATATGCGAGATCATTGTTGGCGATTGCTCACAATAGACCCTTAGTAAATTGAATCAGGCATTCGGTATTCATAAGTTATAAAATGCAGATAGTTATCTTCCTTCCTTCCATGCAAATGTTCTTTACTTTAGGATATTTTTAATGGTAAGCTAGTAATTTCTCTTGTTACATTATATGATTTCCCGAATGTTACCACAAATAGGTACTTAGTCCTATTTAAGAAAAGTTTCATCTAACTAAAACGCAGTACCTGTTAACTAGGTTCCGTTTGAAAACGAGTGAATTTCACTCAGAGTGATGCGAATTTCACCCTAGAGTGTTCAAAAATTGACCCGAGTTAAACCTGACAGTGTTTTGAGACGCTTCCGAGTGATGCGAAAATCACACTGGCTAGTGCGAATAGGCTTGTACACAGGGTGAACAAAATATTATTCTATTAATTCCGTCATTCAGATTATCAAAAAATATTGGACACATATTTTTTCTTTTGTCAATCAAACAAAAAATGACAGAGATAAAGCGCGTCAAAGTTTGGGAGTGGGGGAAAAATGACGATTGTATCTAGATGTGACGTCACGCGGAACTTCAGTGGGCTATATCTTCATCATTGTTTGTTTAATTGAAAAAAGAAAAAATACGTGTCCAATATTTTCTGATTCTAACTGACGGACTAATAAAATTTTTTTAGTCATCATGCCTATTCTAACGCTGTCTGGGTACCGTTAAAGTTCGCCTGACAGTTGTCACTTCCGAGTTTTGGACAAAATTCAAAATTTAAAAAATGCACTCATCATTTATAAAGGGAAAAAAGTGAAAATTATTATTGTGAAAGTTGCATTAGGCTCGTAAGAGAACTCATTTATCTATATTTTTTTTTTGGGACTACAAAAGGCAATTTCAGTTTCCCGCCCTTGAATTAGATTTGAGACTGACGTTTGTCACCCAGACCCGTTCTAAAACGTTTTTCTCACTAGAATCACTCGCAAGCGTTTCAAAACCAGATGTTCTCTCTCTTTCTTTTATTTAGCTCTGTCTCTTTCTATTAAACGAGTGAAATTTCGCACTACCATCGAACGTTCTAAAAACGGTTCCCTAATATCAGGGACACTAACATGAGATGATAAAGAAGCATGCCTGAGGCCGGCTATATCGAGCCCCTAAGGGATTTAAAACTAGAGAAGAAACGTACAGTGATTTGGCCCTATACCAAGGCAAGGGCGAATAATTTTTCGCACTCTTAGGCTGAGATTCAGAGTGCATTTGGAGTCCGAACTCAAGAAGAACTCAATCTTACAAACGTCACTCTAGCATGAGATCACGTCACTTTTTGACGTTTGTAAGATTGAGTTCGGACTCAAAATGCACTCTAAATCTCAGCCTTAGACCGAGTCTAAGCATGTAAGTATTTGGTGCATTTGACAGTTGAATGTGTCGATATAACTGTGATTTTTCGGCAAACCCTCACCATTGGTAGTCAACAAACGCGAAACAGTACCTGATCCTAACAAACAAACTCATTGCAACAGCGGAAATAATAAAGCGCAATCGTTTATAAATTTTATAATCGCCAATAAATGCTAAAAAACTAATATTTACCTTTTATAAATCATAACTTACCTCTTACTGATTGATGAATTTGTTATAATCAAGTATAACCTTTAAAACATTTTTTGGTATTGGCCTGACTTTTTGCAGGCAAAATTAAGTACCCGGTAACCGGCCCGATACGGGTCCGGGACAGCTCGACACGGGTCAACTCAACACGAATAATAATACCAGATATTTCACTCCCCATTACGATAATTTGTACGGTCAGGCAAAAAATCTTGAAATAAATAATTTTAGCGGGGATTCGATTTGGACTTGGATTTAAAACAAACTGTTTATATTCACTGTTTAATTTTCACAAACTGAATAGAATTCTGTTCACAAAATTAAAGGAATCTGACAATGGCGTCTAAACACGGTAGATATCTCTCTGGCAAGATGCCTCTCGTTGCCCGTAGGGAGCACCTCTCACTAGTATTACCCGCTACATATTTTAATTTATTCCGAAGATTTTGTTTTTTTACTGCCATACAAAGCAGGACAACTTAATTTATCTACAAAGCTTATTTCATTAATAATATCTATATAAGTTCACTGATTTTTTTTAATTGTCTGGGCCAAAAATATAAGCGTTCCTCTGCTAATGGCTAATTGGCTCAGGGTTGGTCTTGAACTAGTATAGGGACACAAAAATATTCTGTCGAATTTCTCTTAAAGGGTCATTGAACCTAGGTCCTGACCACTTACCGAGACTCCAGTATGAATTTGGCTATAGAAACGAAAATCACCTAATATAGGGTGAAATTAAATCAATCGAGCAAATTCATATTAGAGACTCAGTTAGTAATCAGAAACTAGGTTCAGTAATTCTTTTGGCTAAATTCGATAAATATTTTTTTTGCTCCTTTACTGGTTGGACTAGTTTAAGTACAATTCCTAGTCTAGGCAGTAAGGAAGCAAAAAAAAGTATTTTTCGCATTTCACCAAAAGGGTAATTGAAGCTTCATTCTGATCACTAACCGAGTCTCCAGTATGAATTTGGTTGGTTAATTTAATTTCACTTGTATAGTTGATTCTATGCATACCATGTTGAATTTTTTATTTAAAATTTTATAAATGATACTCAAAAATAATTGTGAATAATTATTTTTAATTACAAGTTTTTATATTAATTATATTTTTTTATAACTTTTAATGAAAATTACTTATTTTATGCATGACACTCAAATAACTATTTGTTTATTTTGAAAGCCTCATACGAATAGCAATAAGTACCTAAATAAATAAATCAGTCTCTTATTGGAGAACAAGTCCATGGCATTTAATTTAATAAAATATTCATTACATTTATTCATACAATCTGGATGTCGGATTCATACAAATAAATATATAATTGTATCAATACATTAAAACAAAATTGAATATTATAAGAGGACGATACTTTTCATGCCGACGGTACAAACCACGTTTTTAGACGTAGTTTCTGGTATTATTAGTCGTGTCGAGTTGACCCGCGTCGAGCTATCCCGGATACTGGCTCTATTCAGCCGTATATCGAATACAAAAAATAATGCCGGATATAGTAACCGGATATCCGTTTCAACTCTACCCGCGACAGTTAGCCAAAATTCTACCACTAGACCACGGACACAGTATAGTTAAAAACAGTAGTTTAACTAGGCGGTGTCCTTGAAATCAATACCTACGGCCGCTCGGTGCCTAAACACGTGCTAGGGCTTCGAAATGACTGTTTACGTATTTGATAATGCTATATTATTATTATAAAGTTGTATTTACGCAACCATACAATGCACACATACTCTGTAATTTCGTGCCATAATTTACGAAAATGCGCGGGAGCGTCACAGTGACAACGTGCGTACGTAACTGCAGTTCGACCGCGACTGTCATGACCCGAGTTGAACCGTGTTTTGGGGGGGTTTCATTTGGGCCCGTTTGTATGGAGATAGAATACTATTTGTTAATTATACTATGCCACGGATGCCTTGACGGCGACTCTCGCAAAAATTTTCACACGCTTTTCTTTTCATACGCCTCTGTTTGTCGCGTCATAAATGCTGTGTGATATTTCTATTAACTATAACTCCTAAAGACACGTAAAGAATGTTATGAATAGGGACAAAAGGTTTATATTTTAAAAGCTTGATACGTTTCTTCATAAAGAGCTTGTAAAAATCACCCGCTTTCAGCCTTCGCAAATTGTCGCATGTGCGAGAATCGCCGTCCTGTACTGTAGCCTTATTTAAACCAAAGCCTTATTCTTTCCTCGCTCTCCTCGCGGCATGTTGATGGGTGTTATACCCCGGTAGACCTTATGTATCTGACTATAGAATCTATATTACCTACCTCATGGTCTCCTGCCGCGATTGCGCCACTGCCTCGTCGTAGGGCGGCGGCGCCTCCCCGCGCGGCATGTAGTTATGGGGCGGCTTCCAGCCCGGCAGACCGGTCTCGCAGCTTCCTCCCACGTACGCCATACTGCCGCTTATGTACCTGGTTATAGACATCGTCTTTAAATGTTACCAGGGAAGCATACATTTGTAGCGTTCACAATTTATTTACGAGTTCTGTCAATCATATATGATTCACAGACACTAATAAAAACTGAACCGGCGCGGCGGTAGCTCAGGCGGTAGAACGGTCGCTTCTTAATCTTGAGACCCAGGTTCGATCCCTGTTCGGGCATGAACAAAGAGTTTTCCGGAATTTATTTGTGTTCTTACCTAATACTTACCACTTGCTGAACGGTGAAGGGAAACATCATGAGGACACCTGCATGCCCTAAAAGGCGTGTAATTGTGCCCGAAGTACGGCGATAGGGCTCACTACCCATCACGTTAGGACGTAATAATCGTCGGTAAGACGCGGGTGTACCGGGTGTGGAACAGTCACAGGACTTGCACTTGTTATATAATAACTTATTTAAATCAAAATCAAATGAAAATAATTTATTTCAGATAAAAATCCATATTTGTAACATTAAAATTTAAACCACTTTTATATGTTATATCAGTGAAAACAACATCCACATCCATACGGACAAATGTTGCATTTTATACACGTGTCCCAAAAGTCAACAACATCCCTTGGAAAGCTTGATCAGAACATCAAACTATGACCGCAGTATAAAATCGATAGTAGTACTTTTATGGATTTTGTGAAACTCGACAACTTCGATTTGTTTTTCCAATTTTTGTCACGCAGCCCCGAATAATCCTGCTATTGATGCAGCAAAAAACTAAAGTTCTTTATTCCCAAGACAAAGAATTAAACCATGAGAATTTAGCAATTATACACGTAACATGAATCTAAATAAATGGTCTCACAAATTATTTGAAACAATTGCTCATGTAATGTAATGTAGACCACACAACAGATATTGAAAAGTCGTATCCCTACACCTGAATCAAGCACTAACATAGAGGTTTAAAGCAAAATTATAATAATAGCCCACGTGAACCTTGGCCTTTATGCCAGCTCGCAACATTAACCTTTCATTAAGTTCAATGAGTATTATGTACACTTATTAAGTTCTATGGAAATATACCTCTATAAGTAAATTACTGTTGATGCATAATAGTCCAGTAAATAAGCAAGAAAAAGGTGTAAAATGTGTAAAAGTGGTGGAACAGCACCGATTTGAAAAAATCCTTAAACCTTAATCTCCGAAAATTAGAAAGTTAGAGGCATTTGAACCTCCTAGTGTCCCAGAAAGTAGCTTTTATAAAAAATATATACAATACAATACAATTATTTATTTATAAATTAAAATTTACAAGTCATAAAAATACAATATTAAAATAATACCTAGGGTAGGTATATTATTATAGTCCATAAAATTCAAATTCAAGTTCAAGTAAATAATGTCATTAAAATATACTCATATCTACATTAAATAGATTTAAGAGTCGAAATAATAATTTCAATTATTTACAATGTTAATTTTCATATTACATATGAACAATATTCGTTCATAAGACTTAACTATTGTTATCTAGATGGGTCAGCGCAACACTTGCAAAAAACTCGTCAGTTGTGTAACAAGCCATACCGACCAACAAAGTCTTCAACTTCCGTATAAATACAGATTCACTTGGAGCAGTTAGATTCACTTGGAGCATAGAATTTATTATACAGCCATATCGCCGTACAGAGCTCCCAAAGTTATAATGCGCATAGAAATCTATAGCCGAATGACTGGACGTACCACGTGACCTTACTGCTTGTATAGAAAGTGTAGGGAAATACGAACATTGCCGAGCAGTGGCGAAGATTCGTATGCGCATTATAAGTTTGGGAGTACTGTACTTCGCAAACACGCAAACCGAACACAAATCGTCCGCCTCGTTACATACAGGCGTATGCCATAAAAATCTGTCTGTAAAATATCCACTGTCTGTCCCTCTCTAAGTAGATCAACAGAGTGAGACAGAGCACTTTATCAAGCGCTATCAAGTTCGATATGGTTTGCTATGCTAGACTAGACCTTAGGATTAGAACGCGAGCATGTTTCAATCATTTTGGTTTGTAAGCAGCATGCATGTATAGTAAATATAGACAAATACAAAAGGTCCTACAATAATAAGTGAAAATAATTTTAGGGTAGATCATGTATCATATAATCACAATAAAGAAAACATTTTTTTTGGTTATGTAATTTTTCCACTTCCCAGTACAAAGTGGTTCAATTAACTCAATTTCTATGGAAAGGTGAAAAAGAAAAGTTCACGCGATAATAGTACATTATGATACAAGTGAGCTGCGTTGGACATTACAGTCGAAGTGGGATTGCAGGCCGAGCCGAAGGCGAGGCAGTAATGGAGCCGAGAGTGTAATGTCTAATGCTCACGCGTTTCATACGACGTTTTTCAACACACTTGCGAGGAAAAAGAATAAAATTTTACTGTCTTTTTTTCCACATAATCGAAAACACAGCTATGAACTAACAATTTTCTTTGAAAAATGGCGGCGGAGATTTTGTTTTTTGCGCAGATGGAATGAGAGGCACTGACGCAAAAAGCCAAACAGCCAAATATTGCCAAACAGCCAAATGTGAAATATTAACAAACTGAATATTTTTGTATTTACAACAAAAATGACCCTAAGAACGCTGCAATAAGGGCCACTTTATAAGCAAGTGTGTTGAAAAATTTATTTTCGTTGGAAAGTGGTCTATAAGGGATAGTCAATCATCTCTTGATTTTTTTTTTACTTTGAATTGTAGGACTAGTCTTATAGCTCAAAAATACGGTTTTTATTTTTCAACTATAGATATTTGAAAGAGGTCACCCCACCCTAGACTTTCGTCTTGAGACGCCTAATAATATCTTTATCAATATTTTTTTAATAATTTGGTCAATTTAACTTTTTATTTTATATTCAAGCTGTTCGATGGCCAATAAATAACACAAAAATATTCTAATACTATTAATAATTCTTACAAGATGAGCTAATAATATCAACACTTGGAGGTGCAAATAGGGTTACCAATGATATTAATTTTCCTGACATGTCATGGCTTTCTTTCAGGAAATCAGAAAAAAATTGCATTCCTTAGGAATTTTACAAGAGAAGGAATATATGCTTAAAATTATCAATTTATCAAATTACATTGTTTTTTTTTTGTAACAAAAACTGTTCAACATCGCGCTGCCTCGCATTAACACGAAATATTTTTATTTAGTCAGGATTTTAACTGAATTATCAGGCAATTTTTTAAGGAATACACTTAACTGGATCTAGTTACCCTAGGTGCAAACAATATTCTTCTTCATTATTGCCTTATGTTCAAAATCCCTCACTTTAGTAACCTTTGCGTCAATTTGCAATGTAACAAAATTATATCTTGTTAGAATGTTTTGAGCATTTCTACAATTCAACTTTTTTTTTCAGTACATTAAAAATTTTTGAGCTTACTCTTACAAGATTTTTTGTAGTAGTGAATTCCACGACTTATGTTACTTTGACATCCTTTACAATGCCTAGCCACAGTATAGAATAGATAGGTTTTATGCGGATTATTTTTTTATTGTATAAAATCCAGATTAAGCACACTTAAAAAAGCTGATGCCTTGTAGAACTCATAACATAATTATCTTGCCGCAGATTAAAACAGCTTTTCCTTTCCTTTACATCTACACATAAAGAAATCTGCACCAAGAGGAATGCCAAATTTTCATCCATCCATCAGCCCATGTTCATCCACTGCTGGACATAGCTATGCCTTTCTCAAATTTTGCCACTCATGTCAGCACTCCATCCTCCTCATCCAGCAGCCACCCACAACATCCTTCAGGTCGTCGGTCCAGCGGGCACGAGGTCGGCCTACACTACATTTTGCTGCACATGGTCTCCATTCTAAAGCCTTACGGCCCCAACAGCCATCATGTCGGCGACAATGCCAAATTTATTTCATCTAAATTGGGAGAGTAGATGTTAATTTATGCCATGGATATACTGAATGACACTGCTAAAGCTTAGCATAAGAATTTCGTCCTTCTAACAGAAACATAAACCTACATACCCAATGCTAGTCAAGCTCCTCTGATCATCAGAATGGTTGGGCCGCCTTCTCTTCTGCTTCCTAATACGATAGACCACCAGAGCCACAGTCATCAGCAGGATAGTCGCAGCACCGCCGGCTGCCACCCGCACATTAGCTTCTGGATTCTCAGCTGGCTTCACTACATCATCCAGGCAGATGAACTCGCAGCAGGTGTTGCCCACACGAAAGGAACTGCAGTCCTATATAAATAAATAAATTCTTTAACTCTCTTTTTGTATATTTCAATATAGCATGTAATAAGAACTAGAGAATTCGATCCTGGCCCTTATTTCTAATTCTGGAATTTCAGAGTTGTCCAAAAGCATTTCCAGGATAGACCCGGGATTTTCTATATCAGAAACTAGAAAATGAAGTAAATCTTCTACATGAATAAACCAAAATAACTTAAAGAGTAAAATTTATACAAAAATCAATATAGGTATTCAAGACTTAAGTTCTCTCAAGAGACACATTATTTTGTGATCCTATTTTTGAGATATAGGAGTTCTGGTTGCCCTTGACCAGTTTTTTTATTATTATAGATTAGTTTAAGTAAACAATAAGCCCAGTTTGTTTGTAATTAAAATTAATTGTTTTTATGCACCTTCATTCTACAAATGGAAGCACTGGTTGTTGTCCAAGTTTTAGTTAGGGGTTCAGAGTTTTGAATAATTTTTTTGTAAAACATTACATATTTTTGTACTGTATACTCTTCTACAAAAATTAAATAGAATCTCCTCAAATTTAAATAAACAAAGTGTTAAACAACTTCAAAAACTTCAAATTTCTTATCCTCACCTGTGGCGGAGAGCAGAGTACTGCTTTACAGACTTTCGCCTGGCCATTGTCGCAAATACACAGCGTGCAAGTGTCCGGGCCAGGAACGTAGTGCAGGCCGTGAGCTATCTGCCTACCACGGACGTCTGTGCACTCACCCTGACCTAATGCCTCTGCGAAATGCCGAACACAATTATATGACAAGCCATTCAACAAAGTAACACACAAATATAGTAGTCACTTACTGTAAATGTGGAATGTCGACAAGCAAAATACAATTTTATGAAACATTTTCGAATCCACTTTTTAAACTTTCAACGAAAACGAAAGTCTCATTTTTTGAGAGGGAGGTGGAGAATTGTCCTATTTTATAATCGATATTCGCTAGCTGGGAAATGTTTCACAAAGGATAGGGAGAGAAAATTGATCATGCGTCTTGGCTTAGCTCAAATGAAAGTTGTTTTTGCGCCTGCCTGTCAGATTTCACCTCACGTCACGAACGTCAACCTCATTTTGACATTTATCATCACGTTCTGAAATGTTATACCAAATCTTGGTGGAGTTTAAATTTTAAATTGAATTACACATAACATTGAACATGATTTTAAAACACGAGCGCCTGCCTTGATGGGGCGGTGTCGCTTGATAGCCCGGGCGGTAGCGTTGCATTTTAGGTAGTGATTTTAAGCCGATTGATTTCCATCTTTTTCAATAGATCTGGAATGGATAATAACAGAACCAAGCGTCAGCTGGCGCACCCGCGGCGGGTGTGGTGTGGTTGTGGGAGGCAGAGGAAGTGGTAAAAAAAAAAAATTAGTACGCCGGCTTAAACTTTTTTCACAGATAGCTGAGGCCATAATAAGCTAAAAAAAATCGTCAGCCGCATAGTGGAGGGGGAAGATGCGTCAGCTGCTCGCATGAACTTGTTTGCATTTTAGGAAGTGATTTTACACCGATTGGTTTCCACCTTTTTAATAGATCTGGAATGGCTGATAACAGAACCAAGCGTCAGCTGACGCACCCGCGGTGGGTGTGGATGTGAGACGCTGCGAAAGTGGTTACAAAAAAGTAATAGTACACCGACTGAAACTTTTTTCACAGATAGTTGACATCATACTGAGCTGAAAAAAAATCGTCAGCTGACGCACCCGTAGGGGTATTTGGTACTAAAAGTTGGCCAAAACTCTAAAATTTGTATTTTCGGTTTTACTTTCACCAGTGCATGCATCGCCAGCCCACAACCACCGCCTGTTCGTGCGAATGCTTACAGATAGTAGATCAACATACCTACTTAGGATTGATAATTGACAAACACCTACATTGGAGACCTCATATCGAAAAACTGTGTAACAAATTGAGATCGATTAACGCCAAATTAGCTATCCTTAAATACAAACTGCCGTTTACTATTCTACGAACTTTATACCTATCACTAGCTGATTCTATCATAAGCTACGGGCTGAGTAGCTATGGGCGCACATATAAGACATACTTGCATAGTATATACAAACTACAATTAACTATCCTTAAGAACATGATGTCGAAAAGTATTAAACAATAATACAAAGAGGATGAAGCTGGTTTGTTCAATCATTGTAAGGTAATGTCAGTTTATAACAAAGTAAACTTATCTCTCTTACTAGATAAAATTAGTTTACTGACTAAATATAGCAGACAAAATCGACTGCGTAGCTTACCCTACCTCCCTGTATATCGGCTGCCAAGATATACTAACGTCTACGGCATGAGGAAGTGGGAATACCTTCTACCGGAGATTCTAAACGGCTTGCCGGCCGAGTTGTGCGCAGAATTATTGTCTAGACTATCCAGAAGAAAAACCTTATGTCTAGTGAAAGAATACTACCGTGGGTGTTAGCATATAACTAATCAATTGTATTACCTACTTCGTAGCGAGCTGGTAGCGTGTCACTCGCATAAACCCGTACGGGTTTCAGAGAGACGGCTTAATCATTTAAGACTATTTCTTACTGTAATTTGGTTAAATAAATAAAAAAAATAAAAAAAAAAACTTATTTGTGACATTATGTAGAATATATTTTAATACAAATAAAAACAGAAATACAATTAAACATTTTTTTTTAAATTTCTAAATGTTTATTTATATTGTAAAATAATATTTCATATATTTATTCAGACGAGCAACTCCATTCTTCTTCAGAATCGTCTTGGTTATTTTCAATGGCCTCATCACTGCTTAAGGCCATGTCCAAAACACGGGAGCCAGAAGAATGTGCTCTATCTATCTCTGGAGCAAGAAGCATTTCAATTGATTCTCTTGAAAAAGGTCTTGTTTTCTTTTTAGGAATACTTCTCATTCCTGTGATGAGGGGATCGGACTGCAACAGAAGTCTATGAATGATGTCCCAGTTGCACGCTTCCCTCGAAAATTTTCTAGAATACCCATGGCGGTATTTTCTGAAATATTTATTTCTTGCTTCGGCTGCTTCCTTGGATAATTGGCCAACAGGTAAAATTGCTGACGAAATAACAGCTGCTCCGTGAACGAGGACTTTATGCACAGTAGGAGGCATAGGGTGCCACTCGTACAGTTATACATAAAGTCTTGCTGTATCAAGGCAGTACTTTCCAAATTTTTTGCTATCAATACTGAGACCACATGATATTGCCTCCAACACAATTTTGTATCTTTGAATTAATTCTGGTTCTATGCCAGTTATCGCAGCAGATTTTTCTACATCGCAAAAAAACCGTCTTGATGTATTTCCGTCATTGGTATTACCAAAGCCAGCTTTCGGGAAATCCACCAATAGGCCCATTTCTTCTTTGAACTTGTCTTGAACATCTTTCTTTTTCGCGTCCACTTTTTTCTTACTTTCCGTGTCTTTTTTCTTTATTTCCCGTTTCTTTACTGGTAGCTTGTACGATAAGTGCAATAAGCTTTCGAAAAATCTTATTCTTGCATGAAGCACCGATAAGCCAAAGCGTAAATTATCGGATGCAATCGCTTTGGCTGCCATAGCATCTATGTTATTGAACTCGGTAGAAGTTGCCCCACAGATGTAACATCTTTTTATGTATTTTGTATCTGTCACTGCATTACAAACTTTTCCATCAACCATTGTGAGTACTAGGGTATGTTTTATAAAAACAGTTCCAGAGTCAGTTTTGACCTGGGTCTTTTGAAGATTTTTTATTTGGTCTTCAATGTATTTTACTTCTTCTTTCGTAATGTCAGTGGTTTCGTGGACGAATTGAATACGGATGGGCCGACAATATCGAGGTGATGATGGGGTTGGATTTTGCCACAGAACAGATCTCTGTCCATCGACTTCTGTCACAAGCTGCAGATAAACAAAAGATGATTGAAAAATGTTCGCATCACTTGCAGCATCATTCTCAAACTTTTGTTTGTACTGACTCTGCTGGGAGCCGTCACAACCCCATTTCGAAAGCAACTGCAAATTTTGTTTTTCAACCGCAGTCAACCTCGCTATAACTTGCGACAGGCTCAAGCACAATCTCGTAGCAGTGTGGTCTAGTAATGGCTGCAACTTTATTTCGGCACAAGTTGATAACACTCTGAATGATTCGCGCGGTGGATAACATTCCAGTTTTTCTTTTTGTACTAAAGTGTAACATGGAAAGTTCTTCTTATCTGCTTTCTGCATTATATTATACTGCCTTCGGGTAAACTCTCCTTCAACGAACAGCGCTAAAGCTTCTAGAGGTGACAGTTGCTTTTGTTGGTTGTCCTTTTTCATCGTTTTTATGTATTTTTTGGCTCGATTTGGACTGGAATTGGTGATGTCTTTAATTACTTTCGCAGCGTCTACTTGGCCTGATTTTCTCATGCTCATTTGGGTTGCATAACTTAATTCTTCATGGGTTTTATCTAATCTTAAAGCCTCTGTCTTGCGTCTTTTTGATCGGTCACTTGATTCCTGGAAGGATTTCATCGGGCGGCCACCTGGCTGTGATGGTGTTGTAAGAGTTGGTAATTTCACTACACCGGATAGCCATTCTGTATTCCTCTTAATGAAGACTGATTCAGTGTATCGAGCTGACTTCCACCGAAGCTTAAATTCGGATTTGAAGTGAGATAGGTGTTGTCTCAAATCTTTCAACTTTTCTTTGGGACACTTGGTAACTATTGCCACGTAGTTTTCAAGATTTTCAAACTTTTCTTCAATTTTCCTTTGTTTAAATGTCTTGAGAATGTCCCACAAGGTTTGCTTTGTCATCTTTTTGCACTCATCGTTAGAATCTGTGAACAAAACAAAAAAATCCAATTTAACAAATATTAAGACTCGTGAAATATTCAAAATGTCTATTTTTATAAAATTACGAATAAAATCAATTGGTTTATCTTGGTCAAATTTTTTTAAAGGTTAATATAGAAGAAGGTTTGAACTAAATTTTCTGCTAAGATACTTACCCCGGGGAGGTTCGGAAATGTAACTTAAACACTCGTGATTAAAGAAACAAGGAATAAAATAAAACTAAAAGATGGTCCAGTTGGCAGAATGATAAAATCACTAAAGGATACAATAAAAAAAATCTATTTATGAATAAATACTCTACATACCTTTGAAATCAGGATCCATCACTAAGATTTCCACCAACACAGTTCAATTCACAAGTATTTAGAAAATACTCAAAACGAATTTTTGCGGTTCCGACTAAGTTAACGTGCAGCATGTGCGACAGTCAATTTGCGAATGATATAGACCGTTCTTTTGTAGGAGAAATCGTAAACAATAGGTGCAGGTAGTTGGCCCGGTCCCTTGGCTGTTCTGAGAACTGAACAATTACGGTAAATTCTTTGTTTAGTAAATTTGAGTTTTGACCAGCTTTACGCCTCAAATACCCCTGTGGGTTTGGGAATAAGAGGTTGCAAAAGTGGTAAAAAAAAGTGATAGTACGCCGGCTGAAACTTTTCTCACAGATAGTTGACATCATACTGATCTGAAAATAAATCGTCAGCTGACGCACCTGTGGTGGGTCTGGATGTAAGAGGTTGCAAAAGTGGTAAAAAAAGAAATAGTACGCCGGCTGAAACATTTTTCACAGATAGTTGACATCATACTGAGCTGAAAAAAAATCGTCTGCTGCATCGTGGATTCGTTCGTTTTTTTTTACCACTTTCGCAACCTCTCACATCCAGACCCACCGCGGTTGTGTCAGCTAACGATTTTTTTTCAGCTTAGTATTATGTCAACTATCTGTGAGAAAAGTTTCAGCCGGCGTATTATCACTTTTTTTTACCACTTTCGCAACCTCTAACTCCCAAACCCACCGCTACTTGAGCAGCTCCCGACTATGAGTAAAAGACAGTGCAATTCTATCAACCACGTAGCTTAGCGCCCATACCATATCAAGGACCGTCCAAGGGGTGAGCGTCATTCCGTCTTCGGGCCGGGTGCTTGCCGTCGTCACGCAGGCAGGGCCGCATTCATAAATTATGAGCCTCGACACGGGTTCTAATGCCATCTCTGTCGCACGCTTTGAAAATTGTATACGCTATCCTGCTGTCAGTGTTGGAACCTGACAAAATACACTGTTGCCAACTTAGCTACTTTATAGCTAGATCTAGCTATTTTTCGGTGTCGGACAGCTACAAATTACAAAAACTTGTAGCTAGATTTTTTAGCTACATTTTCTAGCTACTTCTAAGTAACAGACAAAACGTGAGTGAGAGTTCACACTAAATTTCCTTTTAGGAAAGAAGTCCGCTGTCAAAGTACTTATTATTAAAGGATAAATACAAAAATGCCCTAATCCATGAAACATCTTTCTCGAAAAGAACTTAAAAAGCGAAACGTGGCGCTGTTTCTGTCTATAAACGTCCAAAACAATAAGTAATAAAGTCTTCACCATTCGTCTAAGTTTAATTAGCTTGGATAATTAATGTCTATGGTCGACTCGGTGGCGGCCATGACCCGGACGGACGACTGACTTTTTTTGACTATCTCTCTCTTTCATATTCTCTTGTCACCTAAGTATTTCTCTCTTTATCCATCTCGATCGCCGGACCGACTGGAGCCAACTACACTCTGACGCAATAATACACTGGTGGACAAAAAAATCGACTCAAGCATTGTTGTCCTACATTCAAGGGAATAACCCAATCATACAAACATAAACATATGAAATATATATATCATTTTAAAGGTATAGGCCTCCACCTTTGAATAAATGCATTTTGGTTTAAAAGTATTCGCTATACAGGACGTGAAATTCATTTACCGTATTTGAACAGTTTTTACCTCGTACAGATACGTACGCGTTAAGCTCCCTTTATCCCGTTAAAAGGACGTGCAATAATTTTTTTTCCTCACTTGCTTGACAATTTCAACCCGTTAACACCTACCCTAATTACCCAGTGATTACGTCATCCGAAAATGGACACCACGCCATTAGAGGCCACTCAAGTGCTTGCCCTATTGCGATTGGGGCGGAACCAACGAAGCGTGGCTGCAGAATTACACCTAAGCCAATCAGCTGTCTCCAGAGTCTTCAGACGCTTCGTGGAGACCGGCGGCGTCATTCGTAGGCCAGGGTCTGGCAGAACAAGATGCACTTCTGAGCAAGATGACCGCTTCATCGTTTTAAGTTCTTTAAGAAATCGTCACATGACCGCAGTTGAGATCCAACAAGAACTCAGACAAGTACGAGATCGGGCTGTAAGTCGGCGAACGATCGCTAGAAGACTAAAGAAAGCTAACCTGACACCAAAAAGACCAGCAACCGGGCCCCAACTGACCACAGCTCATCGGCAAGCGTGACTTCAATTTGCCCGAGAACATGTAAACTGGACCTTGGAACAATGGCGCTCCATTTTGTTCTCTGACGAGTCCCGAATGTGCTTGCATGGCAACGACGGAAGAGCACGGGTCTACAGGAGGCCTGGGGAACGCTATGCGCAGTGCTGCATCACTGAAACCGTTGCCTACGGAGGAGGTTCTGTCATGGTGTGGGCAGGTATTTCGTTGGATGCAAAGACCGACTTGGTTTTTGTGAATGACGGGACTGGCAGGGGTAGTTTAACCGCTCACCGGTATATTAAAGATATTCTACAGCAACATGTCGTGCCCTATGTAGGATTTATCGGCGATAGCTTCGTGTTAATGCACGATAATGCGAGGCCACATGTTGCTGCAACGGTGCGGCAATATCTAACCGAGGTGGGGATACCCACATTGGACTGGCCAGTGCGAAGCCCCGACCTTAATCCCATTGAGCACATGTGGGATGAGGTTAAGAGAAGAGTAAGAAAGCGGAATCCAGCTCCTGCGTCACTCAGTGACTTGAAGATTGCGATGATAGAAGAATGGGATGCCATTCCACAGACAGCAGTCAAAAAACTTATCAGGTCAATGAAGAACCGGCTGCAAGCAGTTACAAGGGCTAGAGGGGGGAACACGAAGTACTAAAGTTAAACTTAATTAGGGAATAAATGAATGATTTTGTAAAAGAAGGTTTTTTTTTCAATTTTTCGCTATTTGATTATTTCAATAATTACTAACTCATCACTTTAAAAAAAATTACAGCCTTTATAGCAAACACTTTAAGACAAAATGCATTTAATCAAAGGGGGAAGCCTATAAAATGATTTACGGATTATGTAAGTTTATGCTTGTATGATTGGGTTTTTTCCTTAAATGTAGAACAACAATGCTTGAGTCGATTTTTTTGTCCACCAGGTATATTTTGGCATGTGGTTGGTGTTGGTGCAAAACAGCATTTGTTTCAGTTGTATTATTCAATTTCTAACTGTGCTCCTAGTGATTTGCCTTAATTTGTGTCATTGCGTCCATTATTTGGGTTGAAAATGGATTTTCCTATGAAAAAAAATACTTAGAAACATTTAGCTACTTCTAGCTACTTTCTGGGGTACGAAAATCGGGCGATCTAGCAACTTTTTGCGACAAATCTAGGGAAGTTAGACACCAACTCTGTAATTATGGTATCGGTCTGTCAAAATATGGTACTTTAAGGAAGCGTTCCAAATCACTTTTCAACCTTAAAATATTGCTCGCTCTCAGATAAAAGTAGCTCGATGCTGGTTCCAGAACATCTACGTTTAGGTACTTTTAGGATTTGGAACCAGCATCGAGCTACTTTTGTCTGACAGCAAGCAATATTTTAATCTTGAAAGAGTGATTTGGAACGCTACCCTAGAAAAAGATATGGTTCGGTTTCTCAAAAATCTTTTTTACGTTATCCAAGCTTGTTTATTTTCATACGACTCAGATATCGACCGTTTGTTCCCAATAATTATACGAAATTTTTTGATTTTATTCCGCATGCCACAAAGATATGTTGCGTAACTTTTGTACTATCAATGGGGAGGGAAACTGCTTTTTTCTCATGCCAGCAGGTCTAACATGGTTGCCACTTTAACAGCATTTTAGACCACCATTTGACAGAAAATATATGGGATTTACTGTCAAATGGAGTTAAAGTGGCACCATGCTAGGTCCCTAGGTGGTGCATCACCGCTGGTACCGTACCAACTGAATATTCTGTTCTCAGAATAATAACTAAAGCAAGTATTTAGTTATTATTCTGAGATTCTGTTCGTTTGACTCGCACATGGATCTACATACATCCGTGGTCTCGCACGTGAAGGCCTACGCTCAGTTTGATCATCAGGAGACGCTTGCTCCACACACACAGACATATAATATAATTAAGTATTTAGTCCACTACCTACAATTTTTTTTACAGTCAATGTTGACACCATAGGTATAAAATATACATCACAGATGTACAATACGTCCATTATGGTCAACATAGAGAGGGCCGTTTTATCCTACGCATCAAAAACTTTGCAGCGATTGTTTATAACACATCAGCCACCCACTCGACGAGGAACGAGAGAAATAGTTAGGCAAGGAGGCAGGGACGTAGGTCGTGTGGCTGCGTTATTCGTTCTGCCGCTCGCGCTGCTCCTCGTCATGCCCATCGCTCCCTTTTTTTGTCGGTTATTTGTGCGCGATTCAAAGGAGCGGCAATATGAAGAAGAGTAGCTAGCCACATACTCGCGCTGTTGTCAGTCCGCTTCGAGCGCTCTTAAGGAAAGCACGTGCGAGATATTTGTATGTTTTTCAGTCGGTTTGATGTCGGCCGACGAATCGTCTAATGAAAATATACTTACTAAAATTCATTGACCTGTTAAGTGCTGACCCAGCAATTTGGGATCCCAAAAATAAAAATTGAAACACAAGTCATGATTGTAACAAAATGCTAGGTACCTAGTATAACTTACGGGATTAAGGCAATCTATTTATAGTTTATTTATCTATTAACTTGTTTTGTTCATTGCATTAAGTAATTTTATTTTTTTTACATATGTTAGTAATTAATTTGGTTAATATTTATTTATGGTCTATTTAGTTCATTTATCAACTTATTTATTTATTAAAATATTATAATATACCTATAATAATATTCTTAATCCTGTATTTCTTTATTTTAGAGAGAGCGTCGTCCGTGAAGCGACGTCCGTGAAACGTCCGTGAACGGACGCCGCTCTCTCTAAACTCGCCCGTATGTTGGTGCGTTAGGGTTCACGCGTTTTTTTTGGAACTCAATTATTTCCTGAACTAAGGGTGTTCGCGGGTATGACTCTTGGGAAAAGTGGTTCAGTAGGGCGGTAGAAAATGTGGTTTCATTTAATGGTCACAATCTATTTACACCCGGTATAACAGAAAGTTATTTACAGAAATAGGCTTCTTAAATTTTGTAATTTCGTGTCTACGTTTTTCAAACAAATCTTTATTCTACTTGTAGTGTATTGGTTGAATAAGTTATTGTTGTTTCCTGGCTGATAATAAAGTGATTAAGTATTTTAAATACAAGTTTTCATTTAGATAAAGCACACAGGCCTTTGATAAAGCCATCTTGACGATGGATGACACCCAACACTCCGACGTGGACACGTTGGCTTAGCATTGTCGTATCCATCCATCCATCAGCCTGTTTCGTCCACTGCTGGACATAGGCCTTTCCAGGATTTCACAACTCTTGGCGGTCCTCCTGGAAGAAATGCCCATACTCACACACGCTGGGTAGGCGGGTTGGAAAGCGCGGTTCCGAAACCCTTACACCAGTGACGCCGCTGCCCGTCGCCAGTCTGTTTAATATAAGGCTTGGCAATTGGGGATGGATAAACTGCCATCCAACGGTCCCAGGTAATGGTGGGCCGCCTGGTTTTGCTTGAGAGCTGTTCTCTTCCTCTCCCCCGAATAACTTTGGGAGGATTTGCGAGTAAGATGGCGGTACCACCACAGTCGAGCCCGGCATAAGCTCTACCACCTAAATTTGTCGTATGACCGATAAAAATCGTTCGGTTGCACGGCAATGCGAGCAACCGATTTTGTCGTCGAACGACTTTCTATTAGGACATACCCTCGTGTGTGTGGCTGGCTAGGGCAACATCGTGGCAGTGGGATGAGCAAAGCGAGGAGCATAGTCTGGCTGAGGCATAAAAGGCACGATGTGGTATTTATAATTTGGTTTAATATTATTTGACACAACCACCGTCCTGGCCCGAGTTCAATTTGATCGCCCGCTGAAGCCCGGCGATCATTTATTTATTTAATTATTTATTTATTCACGGCATCTCTTTTCCACGCCTTGATGCTATCTTGCTGTCAGTGATGAGCGGGCGAGCAAACTGAATGCAGCCCTGAGGTGACTATATGTAATAACTGCCCGAAGCACGAACGAACGCCCCGCGGCGGGAAGTTGTGACGTCAAAGCACTGCGACCAGCCTTGCGCCGAAATGTTTGAACACGGGCGGGAAAAGTATATCATCAATAATCACAATTCGTAATTCATGAAGATAATTGAAAAAGCATTTTGCTTTAGTTTTTAGCAACCCTAATATGATATTTTATAAATAAAACGAATGAAATGAAAACGGTCGGATTCAGCGTTTGTATGTATGTATGATATGAATGTTTGTTAGACGATAACTCAAGTACAACTTAATCTTAGATCATTTAACACGGGACTAGGTATGCGCACTTATCCCGCTCTGCCGAAGTACACAAACAATTTGTTCATGTAAGTTTGCTTGTGTGCGCGTTTTGTGTTTATGTTGCAGGTTTTTATTTAGTGTGACGTATCAATTTTTCGAAGGAGTGTGCGTGAATGAGTAAATGTGTGCTGTTCGTATTTACCTCCCCTCCCGTGGAAAACGGCAGAATAATTTCAGTACTAAGAGTCGCGCTTTGCCAGGTCCCGTGTTAAATGGTCTAAGGTAGTACCACAAAAATAAGTTACATCGATGTACCTGCGAAGTAAGCACTTTTCTGAAAGGCGCGAATTTTTATAGACCAATTAAAAGGCAGTACGTTTGCGCGGGTAAATTCTTCATCGATCATTGGTCGAATTTATTTGCGCCATTTTGACGTCCGCCATTGCTTTGCAGAACATCAGTTGTCATTCGTACAAACGCTGAGATATATACGTATCAGAACACTTGAGGACAAATTAAGTGCATCATTAGTCGTATATATTTTTAGATGTCTTCGCTTGAAACAGGACGGCCTTTAAAAGGTCAATCTAGGCAAACTGTATATATGTGCGTCAATTAATGCAAAATTAAGGAATATTTCCGTTCGATCAAACATACATATGTACTCTCTCAGACAAACACACACACCCTAGTCACACTAACATATTTCTTTCAACTGTAGTAATAGTATATTTTTGATTGAAAATAGCCTTTGCCAGCGGCTCCGCCAGTGTTTATCAAATCTTTGCCCCGTTTTCGGCTTGGGCGTTATTTTGTGAACATCCCATAGTTGAACATAGTTACGTAACAACGGATCAAGGGACAAAATTTAAGTGCAAGTTCACAGTTCGGGGCGAACTACTAGTCTTATTACAATCACAAAATAGAGAACAGATACTTGATGGCTTCAGAAGTTAGAACCGGAGTCCAGACCCCTCCAGCCGCAAATCCTAGTTACGTCAATGCTCTTTAAACGAGTGCATACCAATTACCAAACATACCAAAAAACGCGCAAAATTGGATAAAGTTGCACGATCTTTTCTTCGACCATACTGGTACTGGTCGAACGAATGTGGTTTCTAAAAAGGAACGCATTCTAACGTCAAATACAGCATTCCGAATGAGGATAGCAGTGTTAAAACTACTCGCGCCCATGAAGTCATTCCGAATGGAAAATGGCTTAGACCATATAACACGGGACTAGGCATGTACACATAGCCCCTCTGCCAAAGTACATGAACAATTTGTTCACGTAAGTTTGCTTGTGTGCGCCTTTTGTGTTTGTGTTGCAGCTTCTGATTTAGTGTGACAAATTTTTCGCAGGAGTGTGTGTGAATGAGTAAATGTGTGCTGTGTGTGTTTACCTCCCCTCCCGTGGAAAACGGCAGAATGATTTCAATACTAAGAGTCACGCTTTGCCAAGTCCCGTGTTAAATGGTCTAAGGGAAATGGCGTCAATCAGTGCCTAAACTTATGATCCATTCGGAACTCTTTTAAACACAACGTGGATGATGATGACACTTGTCAGTGATAGAAAAAATTACCATAACCACAATGTTAAGAAATTTGATAACGTTACGTGAATACCAACAAAGGGTATACTTTACCTACTTGTTGTGCAAGAGTTATTTGCGCCTCATTGAGAGCAATCATTACGTGTTGGTTTGTTCTTTCATCAAAAATCCTTTTTTTTGGGCTCTTAATTATTCGGTACTATAAACTTAGTTTCACGAAGCGAACTATAGTCTGTCAAAAAAAGTGTTGAAATGAATATTGAAGAAACTAATTTTCGTTCGCCTACACCATACAAATAAGTACAAAATCTGTTAAATCGAGTTAACCGCGTTATTATTTCATAAATATATTACCTAAATTATACTACTTGAACGTTTTAAGTCCAATAAAGTTAATTAAAGTTTCATTTTCATTTCAACACTTCTTGACAGACTATAAAATATCTGATTCATCGTTTAATAATAAACTCTTTAACTACGAATAACCTATTTTTGAAATTACCGCCGGCCGGCTGTCGCTTTTGATAGATCACACAGTGCTTTCGCTCGGAAGTATGGGTGATGAGAGCAAAACATAGCGGCCTTAATGATGTCATTCATGACGTCATAACAACCATTTTAGGGCTATCGTTAACGGGCTAACATTGACTCGGAATGACGATGGACGCGATGTAATCCGATTATGTTTTGACTCGGAACGCGCTGAGTTTTCGCAGGAGTTTGACAAATCAAAAAAAAAGTTTTAATTTTTTTTCGAAGTACGTAGATCATCTGTCTCCGTAATAAACTCCATAATATTAATTTTCTTTCATAATGTGCTAGTTTTAGAAGCAATGGCTGGTTTCGGAGACTATACAGGATACAATCGGCCATATGGCTTGGACCCGAATAGAGAAACCAATGACTTGTATGATACCCGTTATCAGCAAATTTATGGTTACCATACGCCAGTAACAGAGGAGTACCAAGGGCCTCCCTTGGTGATGGATGATGTTGTTGAAGAAGGTAAGTAGTTGGGTACTAAAATTTTACATAGAAACTTAACACCCTGCCAGCCTTAGAAAGTTCGGTACAGTACAGAAGAAGCGCGAGAAGTTAGCTGTCACTTGCAGAGTATCTTGCCCTGCACCCTACTTTCCTCGTCAAAGCTCTGAGAACGATCAATTGCGATGCCATCATAAATAACTTCATGCCTGTGTTCTGTTTGGAGTTAAAATCGTGGAGCTCTATTTAAGGGGAGGAGGACCTAGTCCCCCCTAGTATACCTCTTTTTCAGCAGAAATGTCAAATCTTTGGTTAAAAAATATTTGAAATTGAATTAAATCTAAAATACCTACATAGTTAGACCCCTGATCTCACCAATAGTATTCCTAGCCATAGAGTCTTGATTTTCTGAGTAGTGCTAGATTTTAATACCAATATATGGTAGTGAAACTGTGATAAATCTGCCTAAACATACATATTGCATAAGTTATTTCTCGCTCTATTTATGTGTGATTTCCTATGATTGCATTTCTATATTCCTGTTTCGGGTGAAACTCCTTTCACATAAACGCAGTGGTAGTGCCAGTATTCTATATTGAAAAGCAGAACACGAGTGAAATGTAAAATGAACAGAATTTTAGAAGTGGATACAAGCAAAATGGCAGAAACAGATAACAGAGATATTATTGAATATTATTTGCAATTATTCAGAACAATATTTAAAGCATCATTAATAAAAATTCTTAAAGAAAGGAACTGGTATAGTTTTCATCAAACTTTATGACACCTGAGTGAAGTTAGCTCCAGCGAGTTGGATGGAGAGAGACAGATGAAAGAGACATCCCTAGCCATTAAGTTTGGTGTTGTTTGTAAACAATGACAGGTTAAGAAGCATAGCTATTTACTTTGTCACCAGAAGAGTAAACTTAAGTGATTGTTTGTGACCTCAATTACCTGTTTTATTTCAGATAATAATGCATATGTCACAACAGCAATCAGTGTTGCCAGCCTTATTACTGAGAATTTGCTAAGTCATCCTTTTATAGTGCTACGCAGGCAATGCCAGGTTTGTATCAGAATAATATCACTATGAGTTCCTTTTGCTACAGGTAACTAACTAAACCTATTTTATGATTGCTTTTCTTTATCAATTTTGCTTCTTATTTGGTACCAAATAGTTGGAATTATATCTTAACTAGACTGGACCCAGACCCCTATACAATACAGAGGATATGAGTGTACTACCACATCGCTGCAATCTTTGCTTTTCAAAAATCAAAAATACTTTAACTGACTTTTAAAGATCATTGTTAAAAATAATTTACGGTGATAAGTCAACCACAGGTATATACAGGATGTAATCGGTAAGTGTGACCAGGCGATTATTCCGTAACTATTATAGATATCAAAAAATTTTAAACTGATATTGAAATTACGTAATTTTCAAAAATTTATTGATGTCATTTTACTGATTATGTAACGTAATAATAATAATAATTATTATTTATTTATTTATTTAAAATGCATAACATTACAGTCTTCAAACTAATGAGTTATACACTTCCATATTATTAAATTAAATATACGAATAATAGCAATAATAAACCCAATCAAATCAATTAAATAAAAACAAAGCAATACAAGAAATAAATAATTAGTAATTTTAATTAACAGATAGGACAGTCCTGTCATACATCACGCTCGCAAAACGCCAAGTATTCCCTAATCACATTCATCAATCTGTCAGCAAATAAATCAGTCTGGTGCGTACTTTCGATATCAGTTCAAAATTTTTTAATATCTGTAATAGTTACGGAAAAATCGGCTGATCACACTTAACGATTACACCCGGTATATATAACTTTAAAAAAATAGATGGAACACCTTATAATTTTATGAATAATTTTTATGTTAAACAAAGATTTCTGAAAGTTTCATCACCCTGAATACGAATTCTAGCTATGAGCCTGACTGGACTAGCCTTGTAATTAAAATTGGGGTCACGGTGCATAATTGTTGATTTATCCCGCCTCATTTTACAAGGTGCCATTGCCGATCCATATCTAACTTTCTGCAAATATTGTCGAAAATATAACTACAACTGAACGGGTTTATTTAAACACTAGCCTTTGCCCGCGGCTCCACCCGAGTTTATTCAAACTGCCCCGTTTTCAGCTTGGGCCTTATTTTATGAACACCCCTTATAGCCTTTATGTTATCCAGGATTACTATGATGATAATAAAAAACCGCATCGGTTGAGTGGTTCTCGAGTTAAAACGGAATATTCATACAAACAGATAGACACAAAAATTATAAAAATTGTGGTTTCGGCCTCAGTATAATACTAATAACCCATTCCATTTAAAATTTCGTGAAAAAGTTCAATTAATACAAACACAACTATTTTACTACTTTTTTCAAAAATAAAAAAAAACAAATTTTATTTATTTACCAATAACAATACAACATTTACAATTGATAAAGTGAGTTGAGTACATAATATAAATTAGCAATAATGCGACAAGTTGTAAAAGCGATCTTTTCAACGGACCCTAGACAAAGCAGAGCTTGAAACACAGGGCCCAGAATACGATTAGCTATGGTTACGAGTTCTCATTTAGTTTGATAGTACTCGGTCGATATAAGTAAATTTAAATTAAATATAACATTAAAATTAATTATAAATGAAAACTTAATTACATAGAGAATTTACAAAACAAGAAAGAGTAAGTCAATAAAAATAATAATTACCTACTGTTGGCCTTATTATAACGGTGAATATGGTAGATGATCGTGGTGTGTGTGAGTTTGTGTATATGAGAATGTTTTAGGGTGAGTGAGAGGGTGTGTCTGAGGGTAAGAGGGTGTGTGTGAGGGTAAGAGGGTGTGTGTGTGTTAGTGTGTTTCATTTGCTTTGATTTATGTCTCCCCTTTCGAAAGTATTTCTTCTGTTTGCATGTAGTCTAACCCTTCGAGCCATTGAGAAATCAACAGAAAGCATTACCCACTAGTGCAAAATTTAAGTTCTGGAATTCTTTTACAAGCCGCATTATACAAGTAAGGAAAAAGGAACATTGGTAATCTTTTCGCAAAAACCGTCCGATTCTGTGGAAGTGGAACTCTATAAAGCCTACGTCTTAAAAGATTTTCGTGTTTGGGGGATTTAAGCATAATACGGTACTTGTTAACCATCGTTCTTAATAGGTATAACTGTCGAACTCGAAGTACTTTGCTCTCTTTGTATAGTTGATTAGTATGGAATCTACGCGGTTTCTGCAACATGACTTTAAGCACTGCCCTTTGGTCGATTTCAAGTTCTATCATGTTGGTTTTTGCGGCCCCTCCCCACACTCTATTACAATAAAGAAGTAATGATTGGCAAAGAGCTTTGTAAACTACCATGAGAGTATCCTTATGGGCACTATTTCGGAGTGACTTCATTACAAATATAATTCTCCTCACTCTTGCTGCAATGGATGAGATGTGGTTCTGAAAGGTGAGCCTCTGGTCAATAATAACTCCGAGGTACTTTATAGTCTCTGTTTGGCCAATTAATCGAAAATCACATGCATTTGTGGATGATGTATTGTGGGGAGTAGTTACCTACCATATCACAGGACCTCTTGTGTAATCTTAGAGGATATGGAGTATCAGGACGTGACGCTGCCGTTATATGAAATGCAATATGTTTGGTTTTTGTGACATTGAGCGAAAGAAGATTGTTATCTAACCATGTTGCAATTAAGCTCAATCCCGCTTCGGTAGTTTTATACACCTTTTCCCAAGAAGTGTTCTGAAATAATATTACAGTGTCATCCGCGTAACAAATAATGTTTGCGTCCTGCAGTCGAATTTGCAGAAGGTCGCTCATATATGTAATAAACAGCGTGGGACCCAGAACGCTGCCCTGGGGCAGCCCATAACTTATAGGCATCTGGTCACTTACGGTTTTTCCTACTTGGACGCATTGTACTCGACCAAACAAATAGCTCCGAAACCTGTTTAGTGCCACACCTCTGATACCCAAGCAATCAAGCTTTTTTAAAAGTATTGGCAGAGACACCGTATCGAATGCCTTTGCGAGATCGAGGAATACCCCAAGACAACGTCTATTTTGATCCAAGGCGTTGGATACTATATTGGTCAGTAACAGAACCGCGTCCTCGGACGAACTGCCTTGCCTGAAGCCGAATTGCCTTTTAGGGATAGCGTTATTATTCTCAAGGAAAGTGACCAAACGCTTATTTACCACCCTCTCCAGGAATTTAGAAAAAATGCTGAGCAATGAAATCGGCCGGTAATTGCTGGGTTCAGTCTTTTCACCATTTTTATGGATAAGAATCACCGCAGCCACCTTCCAACACTCTGGAAATATTCCCGTCGAGAGACTGAGGTTGCACACGTGTGTCAGCGGTTTCAATAATCGTATTTTTAATCCGTTTAATACGAGTCGGTGTACAGAGGTCAATTCCCGGAGCACTATCGTTCTTTATATTGTTAATAAGATTACCTATTTCGACGATGTCTGTTGGGGTCATAAAGAATGATTCAGGGTATGAATTGAGAGGTTTAAATTTAGCAGCAAGAGCCGTTTGTGTGGTTAATAATTCTGTGAGAATGTCACCCGCCAGCCTACTCCCAATTTTTGTGAAATAGTCATTGCATTTGTTAAGAGGGGAGACTGGATCTATATGTGTATTACATAGTTCTACAGGCACACTTTTTTTCTTTGTAGTATGACTTATATCATTTATAGTTGACCATAGTTTTTTAGGACTATCTTTATTGGCTGTAAGTTTTTGGTTCTCGTACGATCTTTTCAAGTTACGTGATATGTTATTCAAATAGTTGCGATATCTCTTATATGTTTGGACAAAAATTTCGTTATTGGGGTACTTCCTAGCTTGGGTGTGCAGTCTGTCCCGAACCCTTTGACATCTCATTAGACCAGGGGTAATCCATGGCTTCAAGTTATATTTACTGCGGGAAGTGTTATTTCAGTAGTGTGAGCATCTAGTGATCTTTTTATTATGGCAGTAAATAGGTGTGCCGCTTCATCTGTGTTAGAACATTTAAGAATAAATTTAATAATTTTTATTAGTAGAGATATTGTCCAAGGTGACTACGGTGATAATAAAGAAAACCTCATCTAAATCCGTTTAGTGATTCTCGAGTTAAAACGAAAAATGCATACATACACACAGGCAAATATTTAAAAAAACCGTGGTTTTGCTTTAGTGTAACATGTATCATTCAAAATTTCAAAAATATATTTGATGTATAGACACAACATTCTTACTACTTTATTATTAGTATAATAAGTATTTGACTTTGAATTTTGGTTTTCATGAAAATTATTTTGTATGTGACCGCCTCTGTAGCCGAGTGGTAGAGCGCTCGCCTGCTCACCCAGAGGTCATGGGTTCAATCCCATGGTGCACATTAATTTGTGTACGGTCTGCGTGCTTCGAAAGGTACAATAAACTGTTGGCCCATTTGTGCCCGAAGTACGGCGATAGGGCTCGCCACCCATTACGTTTGGAACGAAATAAATGGAAAGCGAGTATACCAAGTGTGGACTCGTATTTCACACTTAACACTTAGAAACACCTCTGACACCCCATCGGGGATTCATGCCATATCAATTATAATCACGGGTTGAATTGTAAAATATGGGTAGTTATTTTAAGCGCGTTGTTCATATGAAACGAAGGTCAAGGTGATATTATGACAATGTTTAAGTACCTAGTGTACTACAATCAGCACCCTGACACAAAGCAATTCTTGCCATTCATTGCGAATAATGTGCTGTCATCCATTGAAGAGTTTCAGATTCGAAGGTCAGGTGGCGTAATTTAAATTTTCAAGTAATACTCAGCAATCAGCACACTAACACATAGTGATTGCGACAAACTTGAATTATTTGGTGTCATCCGTTGAAGAGTTCTGTGGTGGTGAGGCCAGGATTGAAATTCAAGTGGCAGAAGGTAAATTCTCAAGTAATATCCTGTAATGAGCACACTAACATAAAGTGATTGCCGCAATATCGAGTTATTTGCTGTCATCCGTCAAGGAGTTCCATGGTGATGAGGCCAGGATTGAAGTTCAGGTGGCATTATGACAATTTTTGAGTAATATCCTGTAATGAGCATACAAACACAAAGTTATTGCCGCTATCTCAAGTTTTTTGCTGTCATCCGTTGGTAGTTCTATCAATATCAAGTGATATGCTGTCATACATTGAGGAGTTCCACTGCCTAGGTCTGAAGACAATCATTAGATCAAGACAAAACTAAAGCCGGACCGGACCTACTAGAAAGCACAACCTTCTAAACAAAAAAAGAATCTTATAAATCGGTTAAGAAATGACGTAGTTATACGAATAATATAGGAATAATAGAATAGAATAGAATAATTAAGAATAGATAATATACCGAAAAAGAAAAAATACAGTCAAACTGAGAACCTTCTCTTTTTTTGAAGTCATTCAAAAATTTGCAAGAGGCGTGTCAGGATCGTTGTAGATGGAAATCTGTTATCAGATTAGAATAATAAAGTTTATCCCATATGGGAAAAAATAATTATTTAAACCTGGCTGTAATCACTTTTTTAAGCTAAATATTAGCAAGAGGTGTGTCCGGATCGTTGTAGATGTAAATCTGTAATCAGAATAAACTGATATAGTTTTCCCGTATGGGAAAAAATCATTACTCAAACCATAATATTAATGTGTCTATGCTGAAACCTGGCTGTAGTCACTTTTTCAAGCTTAATATTAGCAAGAGGTGTGTCAGGGCCGTTGTATTTAGCGTATGTTACTCGGCAATAGTGTAGATTTTTACAAAAGAAAATTTTTAGAATCGGGTCCCTTTTTCAAGCTTAATATTAGCAAGAGGTGTGTCAGGATCGTTGTATTAAAATTAAATATAGCCTATGTTACTCGGCAATAGTGTAGCTTTTTACAAAAGAAAGAGTTTTTATAATCGGTTCAGTAGTTACAAAGATTACCTCAAACATACAAACAAATCTTTCCTCTCTATGCAGGGTGTAATCGTTAAGTGTGACCAGGCGATTATTCCGTAACTATTACAGATATCAAAAAAATTTAAACTGATATTGAAAGATCGTTACCTAATCAGTAAAATTAAATCAATAACTTTTTGAAAATCAAACGAGAAGTATGCAAAATTTTGACATTAAACACTCCCATACATTTAGTATGAGATTATTAGAAAGGTTTTAGTTTGAATGTGATAAAAATGCCTCAAATGGGAAATTATATTAATTTGCACAGCTTTTATTTAATTTGAGACATGTCAACAGACGAATATTTTTATGATTATTTTTATGTCATATATTTTATATGGCTTTAACTAAAAGAACTTTTTTTTTTCATTTCATGCATTTTGTTAAACTTCAACCCCCTTGAAGCAGTACAAAACATTTTTATTTATAATCTGTTACCAATTTTCTAGTAAAATGACGTAGATACTCTACTATTTTAGCAGAAAACGATAATCTATACTAATAATAAAGTAGTAAAAAAGTCTAGTCTGTACATTCAATATTTTCGCGAAATTTTAAATAAAATGGGTTATTGGTTCTGTACTGAGGCCGAAACAACAAATTTTAGAATTTTTGTCTGTCTGTACGTATCACTCAACGGATTTGGACGCGGTTTTTTTTATTATCATTGTAGCTATCGCAAAAAATTAAATTGTTATTTTGCTTTGGAAATGAGGTTTTTTGGGTCGCTGATCACGAATCAGATGTAAAAATTAAGGAATACTACCATATTTCAGTATAAAATTCGCGCCAATGTTTGATGAAAATTACACTTTTTCGGGTGACGTTTTAAATAGGAATATTTTGCTGGGTCTGACCACCCTAAATCTCTCATTTTCGTAGGTAATGCAAAGGTTAATGTGGATGAATGTTCCACAGAACACGGCAAAGATTTTAAAATATAGGTATTTCATCACTTTTAAGTTATGAAGTTGTTTACAAACATTATTTCACGTGGAGAAATAGAGTTATAATTATAAAATAATTCAGATGTTGTTTAGACGTCCACTGTGGCCGAGTGGTAAAGCGCTTGACTGCTAATCTACAGGTAGTAGGTTCAGTCATATGTATTAGATCTGTGTGCTTAGGAAGGCTTGTTAAACTGTTAGTCCATTTGCCCGAACTACAGTGATAGGGTTTACCACTTATCACGTTTGTCATCCATCACTGTCCTTTACAATTATTTATAATTTAATTAACATGGGAGTTAATATTTACAAATACCATAGAAAATTATCCAGTACCTAGTACAAAATAAATATTCTGTCTCATGAAGTCCGTTTGACTATGACTGTTGTAGTGACGTGTATAATAAAAGCGTTTGTGTATGTGGGTGGCGTGCTTTATAGCGCTCCCGAGGTTACGCACACTACAAAAAATGCATGCGCACGCACTATACAAACATATCCAAACGGACTTTATGACATAAAATACCTTAAACTCACTACGGTAGACCGTGTTTTAGCCACAAATATCGTGCTTCTTCGGTAATTACTAATAAAAACTTTAATGTTAATATAATGCTGCAAATCGGGAAACAAATTATACATTGTATAATTTCTCTTTTTCTAATTTTTTTAAATGTTATTTCTTTAATAAAATAAACGAGTTTATTGTGCTTATTAATGATTAATAATAATCTAAAATAAATAAACTAACTATACTAAATGTATGTATAATTAAAAATAACTTAAATTAAATAAAAAAATTGTTCAAGTTGGTTGCCGTTGGGGAGGGTACCCAAGAGGCTGGCAGCGTTACCTCGTTGGATCGCCAAACTAATCCTCTGGCCGAGGTATAGGCTCCAGCCCTTGGATCACCAGAGGCGTCGATCAGTCGCGACGACAGTTCTCGGAATTTCATTATTTTTTACTATAAATTATATCCTAAAAAAAACTTATTACTAATGATGTCAATCACTGCCTAGTTGGTATAACCCGTGGGAAATATCTAGGCACCTGAAACCCCCATCCCGCAGTGTCCCTACGCGTAAACTGAAGTGGCGAGATATTTCCGACGCGATACAAAGCCAACTACTCTGCTACTTTTATAGTTGGCCATTATGGAATCAATTAGTTGCTACCAGAGTAATCATTTTATTAATGTTTTAAAGGTCCACAACGGTCTGAAGAACTACCACATAGTGCCATACACATTGCTGCCTGTAGTAGTAAGACTACATCGGCGCCAGGATGTGACCACACTATGGAAGGGTATTGGATCCACCTGCATAGTGAAAGGGCTGAACTTGGCTGTGGAAGATGTTGTATCAAAAGGCACTGGTTGGCCTAAGTAAGGAAATCTAATTATATTTTTTGTTATATTATAAATTACTAGCCTTTTGCTGGCGGCTCCGACCGTGTTATGTTCAATCTCTGCCCCGTTTTCGCCTCGGGCGTTATCAACACCTCTTATAGCGTATGTTGACAGGATCACTACGATGATAATCAAAAACACTAGACCCTTGGATTTCTCGAGATAAAACGGAACATATATTACATACATACAGACAGGCGAAAATTTCAGAAATGCTAGTTTTGACTTTAGTATGGTACCTATTTTTTTATATATACATATGCAATGTATAGACAAGACTTATTTACTATTTTATTATCAGTATAGATGTTTGTATGATGTTTGTTTTGACTTTGATAACATTACGTATTTTACTTTTCCAGAGAAATTGGAAAATGTGGTTCAGTCCTTCAATTTCTTCAGCATATTTCACTAAAATGGTGAGTAAAAACACTTAACAAAAACAAAATTTTAATCTGCAATCAGATTTTATTGCACGAGGGAGGCAATATATATATATAAACTACTCTTTGGAGGCAACTGACAGTTCATGCTAGTGGAAAATGTGCTTTTAATTGTCGCGAACTTTTGAATGTTGCAATGTGAAATAGCTCATGCAGTATAGGAATTAAAAGCACATTTCCCACTATCACGAACTGTCAGTATCCTGCTTCGTCCAAAAAAATATACTATTTATAGTTGTTGCGCAAAGTACACACCTTGTGTAAGATTTTTCGTGAAGAACAGTTGCGAATATGTGGAATGGAATCTCTTGTATGCTATATAATGGTGTATTTACCTGGCGAAGTCCAAACTTGGTGTTTCAAAAAAGACGTTTGTTTTTTAGAAAACGAGTGGCTGGAATGTAATCATGTAGGACAGTGGTGCCCAACCGGTAGCTCGCGGGCGCCTAGTAGCCCGTGGCCTGTTTTCTAGGCGTCCGTGAACAAAATGGGATAAAAATTCAAGCACACACAAAATTTACAAAATCAAATAAGCACTAACTAAACTCTGAAAATCGGTCACGTCAGTGCCTTGCTGCGGCTTTTTCCATCTCAACTAAAAGTTAGAAAGATCAAGTACAAAAGTATGTTAACAAACAAGCACGTCAAAAATTTTACGATTTTGGGGATGCACAGAAGATTACCAACTCGACAATCAAAGTTTTCTGAAAATGTGAACAGCCAAGTATCACATTACGTTTGTGCTGTTCCGGTCTATCGTTTTTGTAGTATAGTATGTCATAATAAATAAACAGGGATATAAGGAAATAATGTAGTTTTCATTATCAAACTTAGGTTTCTTTACTAAACTTAGCGGTGACCGCGAAGCAAGTCAAGATTTTCAAAACAGCCCTCTGAGCAATATCAGTTGGGCACCACTGATGTAGGACATTTGTACAATCAGTTCATGAAGCCCTTTCAATTGAAACCTCACACAATAGGTTTCAGAAAAATGTCCATACAAGAAATGATGACGTTGTAAAAAATAAACAGCACAATTTGGAAACAAACACCCGATACTACACCTTTATGTAGTACCTATACAGTAAAGAGATTCCACATGGTCGCACCTTCCCTTCACAAAAATCCCACAGAATGCAGTTTGCTTCTCAACTAGTCTAAAAACATTGTTTTCATACATTCCAGTATAAGCATAGCAGTTATCACACCCTTCTACTCAGCGAGTTTAGTAGAGACAGTGCAGAGTGACATCGCCAGTGACAAGCCAGCTCTGTTCGACGTGTTCCGTGAGGGGTTCATGAGACTCCTCGAGTGGGGAACACCTAGTCGAGGACGGATGTTGCCCATTTGGGCCATTGTGATGCCGACCGTTGCTCTCGGAGTTAGCAAATACGTTTTACAGTAAGTTTGGTTTTCAACTGCTCCGTGATTCACTAAAACGGAAGGTTTTGATAAGAATACCTCAAAATTCAACAGTATACACGGCGACAGTATAGGAATTATTTACAAACTAGAAAGAATCAATTGAAACAAACAAGACATTTTTTAAAATAAAATCCTGTAATTTTTGTGTAGGAATCGCGCCTGAGGGTTCCGTATAATTCAAATAAGTTAATAGGCTTAAATAGCTCGCAGGGGGGCACTTGACTCTAACAAAAATTAGCACTTAGCTTTAATATTTCGCTAACGGATCCCTGAGTCGAAAAATGGCTATCGCATAACCACAATATTTTTGAAAGACCTATCCAACGACACTCCGCACCATGCGGGGAAAAATCATCCCCACTTTTACGTGTAGGAGAGGTAACCAAGTAAAAAAAATCGAGATTTTATTTTACCACTTTGTTTGCGTGATTAATATGTGTACTAATGCTAAACTACAGCTTTCTAGTCCTAAAGAGCTTAGAATAATAACACATATCAATGACTAAGAGTCTCTGAGCTAAGACAGACAGACAGACGTGGAAACTATAAGGATTCCTTGTTGACTATGGAACCCTGAAACCCTAAAAAAAGCCAGGATTTGAACCTGCGTCTTCTTGCGCAACCGAGGTTCTCACACTGACACGTCGAATCATTCCATCATATTTTATCAAAATACTCTTCTCACTTGAAATTTGTTTCAAATGGTTTTTTGCAGTTTGTAATGCACTACAAAATGTTTAATGTCCAAAGCGATGGACTTCGTAATAAATCATACAATTTTAGTATAAGAATAAATAAATAACTGACAGAAATAGGATTATGACCGATTTTAAACCATAAAAACAGTCTTGCCAAAGTTTTAAGTGAACCAAGATGCCTGAAGCAAGTAAATACCTGGGAGAACGTATAGGTAATAGAATTTATAAAAGCAACCTAACAGTACTAACTACTCTCAAACTGATTGCTTATAGTTTACGAACAATAAAATATGTCGACTAAACTGTGGCAAAAGAAAATGACTGTGTTACGAGTATCTCCATTCTCGTATTTGTCCTCCTGTTGAAACTCACTTCTTGTTTTTCATTTTTCAGCATAACATTAAGAAGTATAACAGTAAGATGCTTAAGATTCCAACAGAGGCATAAACATGAGCTAAGCGACCCATACTTGAATTATCCTAAACAGGGACAAAATCCTCTCATTGAAGACATCAACTTGAAGGCGAACATATTTTCATTCATTGCAATGGAGATTCTCTTTTATCCTGTGGAGACCATTATTCATAGACTACATATTCAGGTGAGTCATGCAAATACGGTTACAACAAAACATATATATCTCGTACATAACCATACAATTTTAAAATCAATCTTGACGTTTTTATGCGCAATGCGCTGGTCTGTGAAGCGGTATTTAACCAGGCTTTAGAAGGGAGGCAATCCGGGTGGTAGCCTAGGGCGCCGTGGTCAGGTCGGTTTATTCCCATCGGCTCACTGGTCCGTTGCGGAGTTGATTTCTTAACTTATTTAAAATCATATTCTTAAACATTTGATAAATAAAAACATGCAAATTAGCAATCAGTAGATATTCAGATATGTATTCTCATGAATGTTTTTACTTTTCTAATGTTTATGAATGTGATTTTAAATAAATAAAATCAACTCCGCAACGGACCAGTAAGCCGATGGGAATAACCCTAAATTCATAGTCCATTTCTAATGGGTTGTGAGAGGGTGTGTGTGTGTGTGTTTTATTTATTTTATGACTATTATAGAACTTGGTTTTTCGTCTTTGCGGGTTTCTCGGTTGTCTTCGACAACAGCCACGATTCCATTCAGGGCAGGCATTTTTAACAAAAAAAAAAACGAACAAGTGCGTCATAATTAAGTTTTAAACGAAAAAGCTGTTTACGTCATTAAAGCCGATTTTGAAGGTTTTAATTTTAATCTAAGAAACTTATAAAAAACCTAATTTTAAGTGACAGCACTATATTTTGCTATTCTGACGGACACACCAATTAAAATTAACAAGTCAAACTATTTTTTTTAAATTTAATCATATGACAGCTCTAAAATGTGCCTTGAAATTACCAAAAGAAGTTAAAATCACTAAGTTGAGTAAATTATGGCTGTCAAACTAAAATTATACATAGTTTGACGTTTATAAAATGGTGACTTGAAAATGTCTCTTCGTTTTAACCATACTGAAGTTTAATTTTATGTATGTCAAACTAAAACTAAAGCCTTCAAAATCGACTTTATTATATGGTGACTTAATATAAAATTTAACGTTTGTTTGTATGTTTCTTATATTAGTAAATTAAGGAAATTTAGTTTTGACAGCACTAAAACTAAAATTTTAATTCTGAGTAAGGTCGATTCTGAAGGCTTTAATTTTAGTTTTTGTGCTTTCAAAACTTCATTTTTTTTCAAAGAAATATAGCTTCTCTTGTTAACACAAAAAAACTGTTTTGGCATGAAGAAAATTTAATTTTGACAGTTCTAAAACCGCGTTCATAAATTCGGGGTGTCCACACGGGTTCTAATGCCATCTCTGTCGCAAGCTTTGAAAATTGTATACGCTATCCTGCTGTCAGTGTCGGAACCTGACGAAAGTGTTAATTAATGAACGGGGGTCAGAATCAACTTTATTGTATCATTAGTTTTGTTAAGATTGTATGTAATTAACATATTTTTAAGATAATATTTACAATGTATTATTCAGAAAGAGTAAAATTTAAATTGTTCAATTGGGAACAGTTATATTTACCATGTTCATTGTTCGCTGTTGTTGTTCTTAAAACCAAATAAATAAATATTTTAGCCCCAAAGTGGGCGAATGCACTATATTATATTTAATATTTTTTTAATTTTGTAATCTTAAGTAAGAAAAACAATCATAAGTTGTGCATTTGAGAACGAGACAATAAGATTGTTAGTGAAAAATAGTTTCTGCTACAATTAAGAAAAAATAGTAATGTTTTTATTTTCCAGGGAACAAGAACCATCATTGACAATCTGGACTCGGGCACCTCAGTTATTCCTATCCTGACAGGCTATGAAGGCTTCATAGATTGCTACAACACAACCATAGCAAAAGAGGGAGTTGGTGGTCTTTACAAGGGTTTTGGGGCATTAGTTTTACAATTAGCAGCTCACTTAGCCATCATCAAATTAACAACCTGGGTGGTCTCTGAAGTATCCAACCTCCTGAAACCGGCAAAATCACCAACAAATTCGAATGATTCTGCTCAATCTCAGAAGTATTTGTTTAACTAGATGTGTATTGTTAAGAGTAACATTTAAAGTTGGTCAAGTAGTGTTGCAAAATTGTACCTCAAGTAATAAATCAAGAATGTTTTTTTAAATATGATTTTAATAAAAAACTTATTGTTGCTGTTTATAACTACAGTGCTTAGCTTTTAAAATATAACTTTCAAATTATTATCCTCATTAATCTTAGTGAAGATTAAAATCCAGAAATTGATACTAGTATCTTTGTTATTATTTTTGTTGAGTTCATAATAGATTAAGTTAAATATTTTTGACTGCTTGGTGTGAATCTTGAAATTGAAACGATAGAGTTGAGCTTTTTTTAATTTCAAATTAAAATAAATCTAAGGAACATAGTAAAACTATAGACAGAATATTTCTAAAGAATAAAAGGTTACTTTATACTTATAGGGTTTTATTTTTATTATTTTACTGTGTACAGTGCATAACTAAAAAGGATGAAAATGCATTGTAAATGTGGGTACATAACGTAATTTTTTATTCTAAAATCTATTAATCATCTTATATATTATCTAATGTGACAGAACGAATCTGCCTTTGAGTAACCTACGCATGATGACCCTGCGACCGTTTGGTGTTGATATTCTCTGTTGCCAGCCATGTCGACGTACCCTCCTCACTTCATTTGGTCTGGGGAAGTAGCATCGCACTTTTGTTCTTATTGTGGTAAATAAAAATGATTCTGGCTTGACTAAGACTGTACTTGGAACTGCTTGAGCGACTGTTTGGAATCTTTGAACAACAAATCTGAAATAGGCAATGTTATTCAATGATTTGAGGTTAGAAATGCGTTGTAATTTTATTGAAGTTACAAATATACCTCAGAGGTTGAAAAGCAGCAACTAATAAACCCGCCATAGTTACTTGATTATTTTCAAACGGTAACCTGAAAATTTGTACAAGAAATCCTAATAATTCACTAATATCAGTCAGTTGCCATAACTGACTGTCAACCAGTGTGTGTGCATGACACGCCAGTGTTGCCAGATGAGAAAATTGAAAATGCGGTAACGGTGCTACAAAAACGCGGATTTTCAACATAAAGAGCGGAAATATATTGTTTTTTTTCAACATTTACATTGATATCTCTCGTAAAACCGATGGAATGACATGAAATTAAAAACTTTATTTTTGCAATGTAGGTACAAAAATACACTTATCGCACGTTACAATATATATAATATGTAAAATGGTTAAATTTAAAAGAGCAAAATACAATACAGGTGTAAATGCAAAGTCAAGAACTCCTCTAAGGTATGAAAGTATACACGATTCTGATGTCATTACGAGAAAAAAATATATACCTTGAATTTTCACCAAAAATTCCATCATTTTTCTAAGCTATGGCTACGCAGCTCACCGGCCTCCCCACACACCTAATTGCACCCCGCAACCCGCACCCCTCGTCCGAGTGGCCAGCGACCAGTGAGGTTGTCCACGCGATTAGTGTATTTTGAGTAAAGAAAATCGTCTTATTATGTGGTACTAGTACTTTATTTAGAGATCCCAGTATTTTAAATAATATCTTTACCGATCATACTAACACACCCTTAAAGGATTCTTGCCTTTGCTTTTACACCCGGTATATTAAATTAGGATTTGGGTATATATAGTTAATAAGTAAATACACGTACATAAACTACATTAAAGGTAATATATGTATATACCTACTATATGATAATAATAGCTAACCATATATTAAATACTAATACGTTACATATATAAATATATGCCTAACTCCGCCCATTCGATTAGTCTTGCTAAGAAGAAGGGCAAGAAACTTACCAAGATCGTGTCTTTTTTTTCAATCATCATTATTATATCAATAATACAACATTGTTTTAGTAAAGAGATAGAAAGTACAGGACAAGAGAAATTCTGACAATAATAACATGCTTTTTAAATTTATTTTCGGAAAGTTCAAGTATTTCTATTTTGTTATAAAAACGGATACTATAACCGACAAAGGAAGTACTTGCTTTGTGGAGTCTCAATTCTGGAGCAGCACGTTTATGTTTATTTCTGGTACCTATAGTACCTATAGCCTTGCACCGACCCGTGGAAGCACATTGGTGTTTTTTATAGCATACAAGATGATTTCATATCTAAATTGGCTAGTTACGGTTAGGATTCCTATTTCCTTGAATTTTTCTCTTAGTGACTCACGACGTTTTAGGCTCTTTTAATGGCTCTTTTTTGAAGACTGAAAACAGCTTCTATGTCAGCACCTCTGGTGGTGGTAGTCATCGGTTGTCGTCGTTTGTCCATCAAACCGAACGCAGCTTTTTACTCTCGGCGCGACGTGTAAGTGTAACTAGTGCCTTAGTGTAACCGCCCCCTATATGAGAAAAAACGGGTTGTTGGGCAGCATAGCTAGCACAGTTCATATTGTATCGACTGTCATCTTTTTCTAACATTCTATCGTCAACCATATTTGTTTCCACTTAGCTAACATTGTACCGAAAAAAGAGGTAGAGATGCTGATACAGTCTGTATCTACTTTATCAGGTTCACAGAACTATTTGTCGATTAATCGAAAGAAAAATCGATTTTTTTATTGGACGAAACCCCTTCCTGTTAGACGACTACCTTAAAGAGTCTTTGTTGCACTTTGGAAGGCATGTAAAAATGAGAGTTTTGGAAATGGCAGGACAACATCAATAATCCGGTGTAATTTTTGTTGGAAGTGACTAAGTAGCCGTTAGTGGCTTCTTTAGTTTTAATTTTATTCGACTGCAAGGGATATGTTGTGACGACGAGCGAAGCGAGGAGGAGCGGTTAGGTTGACATGTATGTAGAAATTAGGGAGCCGAGCGGAGCGAGACGACCCCCGTAGTTTTAACAGAATTCACTATATGCAGAAAAAAACATTTTCCGAGCACTTTCCAATGACTTACGGTTCAATAATTCATTAAATTAAAAGACCGCTTCCCTTTTCGAACTGTACATTGCAAATTGAACTGTATTAGTTCGTGCCAAGAAGATATTCCAACAGCTAATTGACGACTTACAGATCAATAATTAAAAAAATTAAAGGCCCGCTAACGGTTCTTTAGTCAGTACCATTTTCGTTTACTTTTAAATTTTTCATGTAGTTTATAACCTCTCAAAAAAGTAAATGTGAAAGCGAAAGATATACGAGGGGGCGTTTTTAAGTTCGTGGAATCGGGGGTAAGACGTGGAAATAAAAATACAAGTTTATTTTTCCTTTTCAATATATTCACCTGCAACCCTAATACATTTTTCAGATCTTTCAATTAGCTTATGTATACCCTCGAAAAAAAAAAGTTTTTTCTTTGTCTGAAAAATAAGCTGAAACTGCTTCCTTCACTTCTTCATCGCTTGAGAACTTCTTCCCCCGAAGTTCTTTTTTCATTTTTGGAAAGAGATAATAATCACTGGGAGCCACGTCAGGACTGTAGGGTGGATGAACCAAAATATCGAAGCCCACCTTATGCAGGGAAGCCAACGCAACACGGCTCTTGTGCACAGGCGCGTTTTCGTGCAGAAGGAGGACACCTTTGGTTAATTTTCCCCTTCTTTTTGCCTCGATTGCTTTCTTTAATCGCTCTAAGATTGAAACGTAGTATTCTCCGGTTATGGAGACACCTTTATCTTTATAATCTATCAACATTTTCCGCCCTGCCTTTCTTAAAAAGGGGATGCCACTTATAAACTATGGTTTTACCGGGGCAAGACTCCCTGTAAACGGATGACATCTCTTCTAGTATGGTTTGAACCGATTTACCTTGCTTGGTAAAGAACTTTATGACAGCGCGGTGCTCGATTTCCTCAATTTTTCAAAATGTTCTTCCCAACTGAGTTGTTTGATCGACGATAATTCAAATAGTAATGGCCCGATTCGCTCGTTGGTTTTCTCACATCCCCCTTTCTGGGGCGTGGGTATTCAGCGTCGGGGCGGGTGCCCCCTTGCTGAGACGTCTTCCGATGCCCATGACTATGGGCATGTCCTTGGGTTGTCTTGTCCGGTGGTGTTTTGCGGCTCTACTCTCGAGGAGCACGGCTCGACTCAGGGAGGAGTTCGGCTCTTCTCAGGGAGGAGCCGCGGTTGTTATGTGGTGTCCGGCGTGGGCGCGCGCGACGCGAGTACCGCGGGCGCGCGCTGCGCGGGGTCACACGGCGCGGGGGCGCGCGGTGCGGAGGAGCGCGGCGCGGAGGCGCGCGGCGCGGGGGGGCGCGGCGCGGGGGCGCGCGGCGCGGGGGTGCGCGGCGCGGGGGCGCGCGGCGCGGGGGCGCGCGGTGCGGGGGTGCGCGGCGCGGGGGCGCGTGGCGCGGGCGCAGTCGTCGCGGACGCGCGGGTCGCGTCGGGCGGCTCTGTGTTCTCGTCTGGTGGTTTGAGGAGGTCCCGTGGCAGGCGGCGGCGATCGGGGGGGCGCGCGTGGTGCGGCGCCAGCTTTCAAAGATGTGAGAACGGCGCATGCTCTGCGCGCGTAAACATCCCCGTCGTGAGCCGGCTGACGAAGTCGTCCAGGCGTTCGATCCTCAAGTCCCTCGCGATCACGTCGTTCCTCACGTAGCGAGGCGCGCCGACGATGGTGCGAAGGGCCAGGTTTTCTTGGGCTCGGAGACGTTTCTTATTCGTCTCCGAGACTAGAGCGTACCATGCCGGCGCAGCGTACGTGAGGCGGGATCTCACATAAGTTTTGTAGATCCCGAGCTTCGCACGCAGAGGTAGGCTTGAAGACAGGAGCGGTCGCAGTCTTGCTCGCGCTCCTTTCACCTGGGCGACGACGTTGTCCACGTGTTTCCGCATTGAGAGTCTCCGGTCAATGGTGACTCCCAGGTACTTCACGTGGGGCTGCCATGGGACCTCGACTCCGTGGAGTTGGAGTGGTGGTGGTTCCTTGGTGCTTCCGGTGATGAGGGCCTGCGTCTTCCCGACATTGACCGATAGTCGCCATTTGGACAACCAGTCTGGGAGCAGGTCCAGGGTGCGCTGCATCTTCGCCGCAGCGTGGTAGGGCTTGTATGACGATACGAAGTAAGCCGCATCGTCGGCGAAGAGAGCGAGTTGGGTTCCCGCTCCCAAAGGGATATCATCGGTGTACCGGGAGTAGCAGGCTGGGGACAAGCAGCTTCCTTGTGGAACGCCAGCTTTGATCTGGCGCTCTCCGGAGATGGCGTCTTCCACCACCACTCTGAAGCGGCGGTCAGCTAGGAACGACTTCACGACCCTAACCAGGCGCCGAGGGGCTGGAGAGGTCGACAGTTTGTATAGCAGGCCCTCGTGCCATACTCTGTCGAAGGCCTTCTCCATATCCAGAAGTACTGCAACGGTGTACTCCTTCTTGTTAAGGCCTACCGACATGTGGTGCAGTACTCTGGTAAGCTGGAGGGTCGTGGAGTGGTCAGCTCTGAAGCCGTACTGTTCCGGGCGGGGTGTGATGTGGGGCGTCAGTTTCCCGAGCAGGAGTTTCTCAAACACCTTTGAGACGTTGCTGAGCAGGGTGATAGGCCGGTTGTGTTCCGGCCGTCTGGAGTCCTTGCCTGGCTTTGGAAGCATGATGACGTGGCCGACCTTCCACTGAGTAGGGAAGTGCCCCGTTCGCATGATTCCATTGAAAAGGCGCGTCACGGCAGCGACTATTCGAGGGGGTAGGTGCCGGAGCGCCAGGTTGGTAATGGAATCAGCTCCTGGGGCCTTGCGGGGTTTGGTGCGGTTGATCACCCGCTTCACCAGGCCAGGCGAGAAGACGGTGGGGTCTTCTTCAGCGACTGTCGGCTCAGCGAAGTACTCTCGCAGGTGGGACTCGACTGCTCTGACGTGCTCCACATCGTTTATCGGGTTCGGCGTAAATTGGCCTTCGAGGCTCTCGGCGAATATCTCGGCTCGATCTTGGGCTCGGAATCTTGGGTGGCCGTCGCTGCCCAGCAGCGGTCAGACTGGAGTTGGGGTTGTGGACAGCTGCCGGCATAGGCGATGTACAGAGGGAACGTGTTCGCCTATGGACTCGACATGGCGTTCCCAAGATTCTTCAGCGTTGGCGTCGAGTTCAGCCTTCACCTTCTCCGTGAGAGCGTTGAGGCGAGTTTGACCGTGGGGCAGCGGGTGTGCTGCCAGCGCCTCCGGATCCGTCGCTTTTCGCGTATAAGTTCTTGGATCCGAGCGGGGAGAGGTTGTAGTCTTCCCGTGCTCGGAACCGTGTGCGAAGATGTTTCCAGCGCGTTTCGGATGCAGCTAGTGAGCTCAGACGTCAGCCTCTCCACATCTTCGGAGTTGGTGACGGGGCAGGATATGGATGCCTCCTGGAGGGAGGCCTCGAAGGCGGGCCAGTTGTACCGTCGACGTGTTGCAGGTGGCGAGACCCGGGTGGGCATGTCCTCCACAATGAGAAGGACTGGCCTGTGGTCCGACGGGAGGTCGATAAAGACTTCTTGGCTTGGCGGTGTTCTCAGATCTTTGTACACCACTATATCCAGGACGTCTCCAAGCTCCGTTTGCGGGCAGTAATGAGTAGGCTCCCCGGGGCCGATGACGTCATAGTGGTGCGAGATCAAGTCCTGGAGGAGTCGGAGTCCTTGGGCATTCGCCCTCGCGGAGTTCCACGCTGGGTGTTTGGAGTTCAGGTCGCCGGCTATGATGGTAGGGTGCGGCGCGCTGAGGACATCGTGTAGGTCCCTGAAGTCAAGGCGCCGGGCAGGAGCCTTGTAGGTGGCAAATAGTCGCAGCGTTTCGCCAGCGACCTGGATCTCGACTCCAAGAGCGTATATTGAGGAGTGCTCCTTGAAGGCGATTCGCCTTGATATTTTTTTATTGTATGTGCAAAAAGTGTTATAAATAAAATAAAATAAATAAATAAATTCTCAAGTTCGGCAACAAACAAAGCAAAAAAGCGCTAGATCTAAGTACTAAAATGACAGCACTGGAAAGCGAAAAAGATGTTTTTGTGGCTGTAACCAGGCCATAAAAATACAAAAAAAGGTTTTAGCTATTTATGTAAATTCTTTCCTTTATGGAAAAGGCTAAGGGCTTCAGCCCATACTGCCTAGTTTTTTTTATGTTTTGCGTTCCTGGATGGATACAAGTCCTTTTGAACCACAAAGGAAGAATACAAAATTAATGTTGCCAACTCTGTTTTTGGAAAGAAAGCTAGTGTGTTAAAAATTGAGGTGGGTAGAAGTCGTGCTACTAACTCTAGTTTTTTTTCGTGAATTCTTTATTTTCCAATAATGTTTAATATCTCTTTGGATGCCATGTCAAAATTTGATTTTAACTACCTACATACAGCTTGTCAAATAAATGTAGAAATTAAATAAAGTGGAACTATTATTTTCTCTTCATATGGCAACTCTAAAACTCTCACTGACAGTTTCAAATCACAGAGATTTTTTTTTTTCTATATAGGTTCTTCGTGATTTTCGTATTGATATAGAAGGAAAAATTGAAAAATCTACGTTTTGGTACTTGATAATGGGAAAAACTATAAAGATTGGTGCAAGAAAGGTCAATATTTGAGCGGTGTTTGGCGGAGTATCACGCAGGAAAAGTTCTAAAGTTTGCAGTATGTATATATAATTTTTTTATTCCTAGATCCCTCTATTTTATGCAGGTGTATATTTTATTTCCCGTATTATTATATATTTTTTATATATTCTAAAGATATGTTATATTGTTAAAATTAACTTTGACTTGTAGAAAATATACTTTATATATCTATTTTGCAAAATAAATATTTTGATTTGATTTGATTTAATAACTGATTTAGATGACTTGTAAGAACGAGTTGCATTTATTACAGGTATTTAATTACAGTGAATGTCTCATTTATGACCTAATTAATTGTAAGAAATCCTATCCAATCCAAGCCTATAAATACACTTATAAGACCTGCTTTATACATTTCGTTCTAATTTTGGAGGTTATGTTTACAAATAATTTAAAAAGGCTATGTTGACGTTTTTTTATATAGAGACTGTATAGTTTTGATCCTTTTGGCATCTCGAAAACTAATTTTGTGTTAATTTTCAGGAACATCTGAAGGCACGGTGCGACGAATCGTCAAAGAAGGTGAAAGCGGTGCCATAAAGTTTTCGAAACCCGGGAAAAATAAGAGAGGTCGTCCTTTTCTGGATATTGACGACTTTATTTTATATGCAATTAGGCAAAAGGTGCGGTTGATGAATGAACAATCAGAATGAACTCATTATTATTATTTCTTGCTCTAACCTACAAATAAATGGCATTAAGTTTTCTAAAAAAGTACTTTGATTTCAAGAATTCTCACAGGTACAAGTGTCGCCAAGCAGGTATCTAGGGGGGGGATAGGTGGGATTTATCCCCCTCCCGAAATTTGGCGTGACATACACGGGACCGGGAATGTTTATATTCATAACCATTGTAAAGTACGTTAAAGTACGTTTTAATAAAAAAAGGTACAGTACAAGTGTCGCAACGGCTTATGAGCGGTGACCTTGACTGCGTTAGTTATTTTTTCTCTATCGCACTTAGTAATTTTGTGCGCGAGTGAACACATGCGCTAGTCCCCCACCACTTTCGCCGAGAGCTCAGAAACCGTTGCAACACATGTACTTTAGATACGTAATAATATTATAGTACAGTGATTTGATTACAGAGGTTTCTTTCACAATTTACGTTGTTGGTTCCCCCCCCCGAAACAAAAGTCTGGATACGTGCCTAGGTGTCGCAACGGTTTTTGAGTGCCCGGTGAGAGTGGTGGGGGACTAGCGCATGTGTTCACTCGCGCACAAAATTACTAAGTGCGAGAAAAAAAAATTACTAGCACAGTCAAGGTCACCACTCATAAACCGCTGCGACATTTGTATCTAACTATATCCTTAGCTAACAAAGCTCACAGAGACCGTCACGGCAAAAAAATCTTTCCTACTTAAGGCGCTACCTCACTAAAATCGGCACTTTTTGAAGTTATTTACCTGATTTTCAGAAGAAGCCACTAATTTGATAAATAAGTATATAAATATAGGTACCTTTTTCTAGTTTTACTGAATACAGAAACGCGATTGCAGAATTTTCGCTTGATAGAAATAATTATTGAAATGAGGTCTTCTTCTACACTTTTTTTCATAGTATGCGAAATAGGAATGACATATAGACCTGGACGATATTTTATTAGATAGATTTTAACAATATCTAAATTTTGTGAATGTGAAATTTTGATAACTATTTTAGTTAATTTTATATTAATTGAAAACCGGCTTTTTGCATTTTTTTCCGGAATCTGTCCCTCTCGCACTGCGGGTCGTTCCGCATGGAGTAACAGTGACCGTTGAAAAATTCACATATCACCTTAAATGTGAACGCTACAAAGTGACTGAGCAAGTATCAAGTTTTTGCGTTCGCAGTATAGTATTGTCACATAAGCGATTGAAGCGCCATCATTTTTTTTCTAGACTTAATTGACAATCTGTAATATAACCGCCGTGCTGCGCCGAGTTCATCGTTTTTTTTTATTCTTTATTTTCAAAGACAATTAAATATACATTTTGATTATAATAAAAGCCATCCGACTAAAACCACGTGTTTTATACGCGGCATGGCGAGATCGCTAACTTATGCTAACTAAACATAGACTTATATACAAGTTTAACAACCTGCTGATGTTCGAGAAAATAAAGCTTTATGCCACTCCTTCGCTTTTTGTTGCTGCTACATTGTTTTATGCTATTCAGAGTACTATTAGCTAATTCGTTTAGAAATAAAGGAAGCATGTATTCCCAAGAGTGCCTTTATGTATGTGGCGCGGCGTGGCGTGGACGCTTAGACCATTTAATACGGGACCTGGCAAAGCGCGACTCTTAGTACTGAAATTATTCTTCCGTTTTCCACGGGAGGGGATATAAACACGCACAACACACATTTACTCATTCACGCACACTCCTGCGAAAAATTGATATGTCACACTAAATCAAAAGCTGCAACACAAACACAAAACGCGCACACAAGCAAACTTACATGAACAAATTGTTCATGTACTTCGGCAGAGGGGGATAAGTGCGCTTGCCTAGTCCCGTGTTATATGGTCTAAGCGTGGGTGCTATGTAGTGCAGGAAACTCGGAACGCAGATCACCTGAACACTCTCTGTCTGCGTGGAAGTGCAGGGACCCTGCGCTATGCTTTGATGCAACTAAAACGGAACGAATCTATCGTAATGAGAGGCATTATTTCCGACTTTTACCGGTTTTAACATCACTTAATTTTAATCTAATTCTATGTAGTCTATGACCCGATCTAAAAAATATGGCGGACCAAAATAACAAGGGCGCTAAAAGATTATTTTCAGTTCTTGCGATATTTAATTTGAAAAAATCATTTTAATTCTATAAATAGTGTTTCATATTGTTCATCTGTACAGTAACCTTAAGTTTCTGTAATGATCAGTTGGATAAAAGGTAAGGAATTTGATAAAAAGTAACTTGTAAACATCGCGTATTCAGCTCATATTTACCTGTGGTAAAGAAGTCTTTTATTCGTTATTTACCGTTAAGAGTTGTTTTTGTTTGAGTCACATAATAATTTGTAATTAATATTTCATCTGCACAGATCAAGAATGACGGCGATAAAAGTAAACTTTGAGATTGGACATGAAGCCTCGGTTAGAACTAAGAAAACACCAGAAGGATTCACCCATGACTGGGAAGTGTTTGTGCGAGGTCAGGAGGGGGTTGATATCAGTCACTTTGTCGAAAAAGTGGTTTTCCATTTACATGAAACCTTTCCAAAACCCAAGCGAGGTAGGCATGTTTCTAATAGGTGCCATCCAAGAAAATGCCTTAGACCCACTTTTCGCTCTTATCACCATTGCAATACGGTCGTAAAATGGGTCTGTTGATTTTTCTTCGATAGTACTTTCACAGTTTTTTATTTACTTTTTATTATAACTGCTAATATTTCCTATTGTATCTCAAACAAATCAAACCAATTTACTAGTGGAATATGAATAGCAACATCTTCTTAAATGGTGCCAGTCTGAAACATTTTTAAAGAAAACTTGAGCCTAATATTTGATTTTTTCTATGATTTCAGTTGTAAAAGAACCACCTTTTTCCATCAAGGAGTCAGGCTATGCTGGTTTCATATTTCCTATTGAAATTTATTTGAAAAACAGAGATGAGCCTAAGAAGATCAAGTTCACTTATGACTTAACTTTGCAGCAAAGTGGCTTTCTCAAAGACAGATATATTTTCCCAAACCCAAATGATGATTTCAAGAAAAAATTGCTTAAAGGTGGGGGTATTCCTGTTACCAACAATGCATTTTATACAAATCCAGATCAGGAGAATCGGAGCAGAGACTCCTTTACAGAAGATAAGCAGCAACTTGTCAGCAAGCCAAAGCTGTCTTCTGACGCTCCAAAGAAACATAAATCTAAAGAGCACAAAGAAGATATACCACATAGGACCACCAGTAGCTTTGAAAACTTGTTTGGCCCTCCTATTCAAAAGCCACCAAAAGTTTCACCAGATCCTAAAAAACTAGAAAAGAATGCTTCAGTTGTTAAAACTGAGAAAAAAGAGAAAGAAAGATCAAGTTCTGACAAAATTAAATCAAAACATGAATACAAAGAATCAAAGCCAGAAAAGGTTAAAATTAAAGAAGAAAAAGATAAAATTAAATCAGAGAAAGTTAAAATTCATAAAGATGGTGAAAGATCCAAAGAAAAGTCCAGTAAAAGACCTAGTGATAGACCTCCTTCTCCGGAGCCTGCCAAAAAGAAATGTCCTAGTCCAATTAGAAGACCACCAAGTCCTCCACCAAGATCAAGCAGTGCTTCTAGTGTCAAGGAGGAGCATAAATCATCAAAAGTTAATGATTCTTTTGAACAGAAAAAGTTACAGAAGACTGAGGAGAAATCAGAGCCTAAAGTAGAGAAAGAGAAAAAGAAAAAGGAGAAAAAAAGTCATGATAGAGACAAAGATAGAGAGCGAAAGGAAAAGAAGGAACATAAAAAAGAGAGCCACAAGTCGAAAGAATCTCTCAAAGAGCCACAAAAAGAAGTTCCAAAAGAGATACTCAAGCATAAAGAAATCCTAAAAGAACCAGTGAAGGAACCACAAATCGTTAAAGAGAAACCAAGTAAGCCTGAGAAGCCAATCAATAAATTCTCAATTGAAAATTTAAAGAAAACTCCACAAGATACCAATGATAGGCTAGAGGATCATAAAGTCAAGGAGAAAGATCCTGATAGAAAACATAAACACAAGAAAAAAGACAAGAAAAGAGATGAATCTAGAGAAAAACACAAAGAATCCAGCAAAGAGAAGAAACATAAGCATGAAAAAATCAGAGAATTACCTCCTGAGAAACCAGAACCAGTGGAGCGTAGAGAAACACCAGTTCCTAAGGAAAGTCAAAGACCCGTTCCGGAACCAGCTTCCCCCATCTCAATTGATACTGCCTCTCAATGCAGTTCTAAAAGTGGTGTTGCTAAGACCTCACAAATTGGAGCAGAAGATATTAACAGTAGTCACTCTGATTCTGAAGAGTCAATAGCAGCAGATGAAGAAGAAACAAAAGTTAAAATAGAGAATCCATCACCAGAGCCGGAAAAAGAGAGATTACCCTCCCCAGAGCCAGAACCAGAACCAGAGCCAGAGCCTGTCGTAGAACCACCACCTCCTCAGAAGGAAAAATCTAAAAAGCACAAAGATAAATCTTCTAAACGAGAGGAAAAGAAACGCAAAAGAAAAGCAGCTGAAGAAGAGATAGAAAACAGAAAGATAGCCAAAGTTGAAACCATCAAAACCGAGCCTGAACAAGGGGAAAGCAGTGGAGCGACATCTGTTGAGACTAAAGTGCAGGATAATGGAGTTTCAAGCAGCCTAGGTGAGGATGCAGAGCCTGGAGACCTGTCTCCAGACTACATGGTCCAACTGCGCGGCCTGCAGCAGCGTATCATGACCATCAAGAGTAACGAGGAGCTAGAGAGGGTTGTGAATCTGATTGCGGAGACCGGCCGATACGAGGTCACTACTCAGACCTTCGATTTCGATCTCTGCCTCCTAGACCGCTCCACCGTTCAGCAACTGATCCAGCTAGTGGGGTGCTAACGGCAGGAGGGGGGGGGCGCTGTCTGTAAATATATCCCTACACGTTGTAATAGGTATTGTGTAAATGTACAGAATTGTCAAGATGTCTGTGCAGCATAGAAAAATGTCACCTCATCAATAAGTATATCACCACTCAACCACTTGAGTTTAAGTGCAATACCATAACTATAGGAATAAATAAATATATAAGACTGTTGATATATTGTTGAGAAAATAGTGTACTTTTTGTACATTATTTATAATTTTAATATCTCAGAGCTTTTAATATTATTTTTACGTTGGTTGTATGTAAATAATATATGTAAGTAAGCACCGATCGTTTTTGGCACTGTCTTAGTAATTTATTGCGAAAACAAATGAAATCGTGGCATTTGTGATTATTTTTAAATCCCCAGATTGTAGATTATTCCGTATGTATAAATTATTTTTTATTTACGTTGGTACACAACTGTATTGCACTTTATTTGCATTGCATATTATTTATTATTTTAAGAAATCCCTAACATCAACTACAAAATATAATGAGGTGTTGTGACGATCTACTAGAAATCTTAACTTAGCAAATAATGTACCTAAATTAATGTTTCCTAAATTATAAGATTGTTTTGGACATTTTATTCGTGTTCGTTTTCGGCTATGGTTAAATGCCTGTACTTGTTTGTTACATAACTTATTTTAATTAAGCATCTCATAATTTTAAGACATTATCAGTAAAATATAGTGAGTGTATTTATAAAGTTGTTTTACTCCACTATTGTTCTTTAAGGCGAGGAATTGGTAAACTTTTAATTTCAAATCAGCGCCTTAGGGGAGTGGACTTACTCCATACAAATATGCGCTTACGGCAAAACAGTATTTTTCATTTAAAATGACAACTATAAGTAATTTAATAAATCCAAGGCTATGAAAATTAATCAATCAACTAAATCTTCGGGCAAAATGATGACAATGAAATGCTTAATCCAGTATATAAATTGGTAATATGTATGGTACATATGTTTTTTTATTGCTGAGAAAAATAGAGATCCATCCGCGACGACGATAACTTTGATGAAACACAATATGTTAAACATTTTTCTGGCCTTTACCGCGATGTTTTTGGAAAAATTAGGGAGATACACCACTTCATAAAGGCCTAGAATTTATTTGATTGAATTGTTTCTCTTGCGAATTATTTTATTACTTACTAGCCCGCTCGGAATCGTTATTCATAATATCTAAGTATCAAAATAACGCGCAAAGGAGAAACAATTTTATCAAATAAATTTTAGGTCTTCACTTAGATGGCCAATATGGACAGTTTATGACCCTGATTTTTACAAAAACATCGCGGCAACGACAAGAACAATAATTAAATAATGCTTCGCATCAAACAGACGAAAAATACGAAGCGGGTTCATAAGGAAGCTAACGTTATATGCTGTCACCGAAAATCGTAATCACCGTCCTACACATATATCAAGATTTGTTGCTGAAATATCGTTGGATCCTTATAAATAGCGATGTTATTGCTAGACGTAGCACTAGCTGATGGACAGGTGGACTTTGAGATTTGCATCTGCAAGGCTCTGTATGGAAAAAACGAACCGACTCATTTGGTTAGTCATTTAATTGTGTTCTCTGATTGTATTTTTGAGGCTTTGAGTCTGTTCAGCAGCCTAACACTTGAACATTGAAGACACACTGGGTCTTCCACTGCTGGACTTGGGCCTTTCCAAGATTTCGCCATTCTTGGCGATCTTCCTGGAAGAAATCCCCCATACTTACACACGCTGTGCAGGCTGGTTGGTAAGCGCGGTGTCTATATCCTTGCACCAGTGACGCCGCTGCTCGTCACAAATCTGTTTTACTCGTAACCGCCATCAATCGGTCACAGATATGATGGGCTACCTGGTTGTATCTGTTTGAGAGCTGTCTTCTTATTCTCCCCCGAATAACTTCGGGGGAGTTGCGAGTCAGATGGTGGTACCTCCACAGTACAGCTCGACATCAGCTCTAACACCTAGCACACTTCTAATTTTAGGCTAATCGTGGTTATTCAAAATAATAATAATAATACACCCCGCCTTTTACTATGCCAGAGGGTAGTCAAGCGGAAACAAAAAATTTAGCCGGAAACGTGCCTTTAGGCTAGTGAGCTTCCAATTAAAAAAATGTTCATTCCTATACTTCTTCCTATAATGTTTTTTATTAATCTGTTTGAAAATGTTCTGACTTTTGCGGTATACTTTTGTTTTGATAAAATCTGTGGTTTTGATCAAAGCTCAGAAAGACTTGATTATTATTATGAAATTCAGGAGTATTCAAAGGGATAAACTTACAGATACATTACTCTAACTAAGGGGATAAAAACTATTGGTTGAAAATTTCGGAAGTGACTGGCAACACTTCTTTCGAGCGAGAACCTCGGCCGAGACTTTTGTATTCCGTGGCCAAGATAAACACGTTTCACGATCACGAAAAATGATTTTGTTTATGTAAGGAAATTAATTAAGTTAAATTTTTCATTGTAGGTATGTTTCCTGAATAAAACACAATTATACAGCTCAGCTCTCTTAATATAGTAAGGAAACATCCAAAAAACTAAAGCTCAGTCATCACTTGTTCAAGCTGAAATTAATTTTATTGGGATTCGGCTTCTTCATACAATTATCAGCCATCGTTTTTCAGGGGCCAGACACTCTGTAAAAATCTCTAGATACGCCAATGGTATGGGTATTCTCTGGACCTACTGAATAGATTTAAAAATATTCTATTCGAAAGCTACACTATCGCTGACTGAGTAACATTCGTAGGCTATAGTGATATAGTGGACGGGGATCTCCCTAGGGACAAAGCTATTAATTAAATTTGCGCGGGTAATCTCTGGAAATACTGAACCAATTTTGAAAAATTTTCCTCTATTGTAATGGTAAGACTTTACTTGGACATAGGCTATAGTTTGTTCCCTGAGAACAAGCAATTCCCTGGGGACACAACTATTAATTCATAATATTCAAGTGGGTAATATTTGGAACAAGAGCTTTTGAAAATTCTTTCACTGTTGTAAAGATTACTTTTCACTTAGACATAGGCTATAGTTTTTTCGCTGGGGACGGCCGGGCAGTTGCATGGGGACTTTAGGGACATTGTCATTAATAACTAAGGAATCGATTTTGAAAATTATTTCACCGTTTTAATAAAGATCCTTACTCGGGCAAGGCTATTATAGTTTGACATAAATTCACGCGGATAATCTCTGAACTACTGATTCGATCTGACTCGATTTGAAAATTCTGTTTCTGTTGTAATGCTGAGACTCTGCACTTCTTAGACATAGGCAGTTTTTTTCCTGGAGGTAGGCATTGCCCTGGGAATTTAATCATTAATAACTACGCAACCGATTTCGACCATTATTTCACTGTATAGATCTTCACTTGAACCAAGGCCATAGTTTGTTCCCTGGGTATAAGCAGTTCCTATGGACATAGCCCATTAAATTAGATCGGGTTATTTATTAAATAACTGAACTATTTATGAAAATTCTTTCACTGTTGTGATGGTTGGTTGAGTCTCTTTTCTTAAACATAGGTTATACTTTGTTCCCTGGGGATGGGCAGTTCCCTAGGGACAATTGAAAACCCTTTTACTGTTGTAATAGTTATATCCCATCGCTCGCCCATTGGAGTAACTATGATTTGTACCTGGGGGGATGGCCCCTGGCTCTAATTCATAAAGCCATCAACAAGTATCTTTTCTCAATTACCTAGGTATATGATCGTAATAAGATACCTTAAATTGGTTAAAGCATATTTTTACATCAATGACACCCGTATTCCTGGGAGGGTCGTGCCCCCTGGCCCCTGGGCTATAGTGCGTCCCGAGTCACGACATAATCGATTATGTCGCATCTATTGTCATTCCGAGTCACTGATGGCCGTGCGGCTTGAGTAGTTTGATGGTACTTTTAGTGCTGTCAGCACCATTCGGAACCCGGACCTAGTTACACCTATGCGCAGCGTGGGCAGGTGAACTTAAGTTACACTGATATATCTATCAGTTTGTAATCTAATGTATATGTAAGAAAATGGCGCAATTGTCGATAAATACATCTGTACGGCGTGGCACCTTTTGTACATACGAGTATGTAATTTATAAGGGACCATTATGTTTTTATGGAAAATAAAACTTTACGGATTCCATTTTTCGTTTCATATTTTCCATTTCTTCGAGAAATTCCGATTTTTAGAAACCTTTAAATTTTGCGCATACTGCTGCATCTCAATCTCAACGCGCAATCCTGTTTATAGATGGCATTTTGCAAACCGCGTCGCATACAAGTCATGTTACTATCAAATCAAGCATGAAAAATTAATTTGAAAGTACCTACCGTAAACGGGTTTTTTAATTATTCGGTAAACAACCGTAAAATTAAAACATAACTTTTAATGAGAACAAATGTTTATTGAATGAAAATACAAGAAACCAAACTTACAATACCAGCAATATAACTGAAGATCCATTACATTAAAACGTCCAAACATGTTATTCCATTATGAGAAACTAATTCATTAGAAATATACTACGGCCAGGATGAAATTAATGAGAGATGATTATGACCATAAGATGCATTAATATATGTAATTAAATCTATTAAAATGTTTCAGAATAACTATAGATATTATTATACCCCATGACATTATAACAGAACATAAAAATTCCCAAGACGAAATATTTGGTGAATTTATCAGCCATAAAAGTATTCAATACGGACACGTGTTACGCAAAAATTTCTTTCACGAAATCGTATCCCTTCCTAGTATTACAGCGATAAAGCGCTAACTATCGTATTCCGTAGCCGAGCAGCTCTTTACGCGCAATACTTCATTCCGTTGCCGAGTGCGTTGCCGCAGATTTAATTCCATGCTGTAACCAGATCTTAGAGCGCTTTAGTTCACCTCTTTTTGCCGCTCTTGTGCACAGATTGCCGCCATTTCGAGTAGAACGCACCGATATACTCAACAGTGACGCCGGCCGCTTGCGCCGCACCTGTTACACTGAACTCTTTGTACTCCTCTATAGAACCCGGTTCGTTTCCAGTTAGAAGTACCAGAAGTGGCGTAGATTTCCCTTGGGAGCTGTCTTGGTCCCCATTGCCTCCGTGAGGTTGCTTGTCGTCGGCCACGAAGTGATGGCAGAACTCCAGGATTTGTATGAAGTTGTGTATATGCGGTGGCGCCTTACGGGGGTGTTTTATGAGCGGCAGAGGGCGGGACTGGCCGCTGCGTTGTGCGCGGACGAACCGAGAACCACTCTGGAGTTGTATTTCGAGCCAACGGATAGCGTCGCGGGCGGTGCTCTGCTCTCGCTTCAGGTCGTCCAACTCTTGAACAACTGAAATAAGAAACGGTACACTTTTATGGCGGAGCCGTAATTTCATGCCTGAAAATGTCTGGTTTTGTGTTTGAAAGAATTATTTCAGGAGGTAACTAGTAACTTACTAACAATATACAACCATTATTATTTTGTACTGTGATATCGCCGGTAAAATGTGTATATGCGACTGCTAAGTTAATACGCCGAATCAGAATCAGTCTGACTCGAAAGTTGTCGTGAAAAAGGAGGATTATTTCACTAAATTGGTCACTGCTCAGCTGCCATCAACAGAGTAATAATATACGCCTAAACCTTTCTCAAAAAACACCCTAAAAGCACGAAGGGAGAAACTGACAGTTTGTGATGGTCCGCTTTTAATTCCTATGGTGCTTGAGCCATTTCACATTGTCGCGAACTTTTGAATGTTGCAATGTGAAATAGCTCACGCATCATAAGAGGTGAAATCGCATTTTTCACTAGCATGAACTGTCAGTTTCCATCGTGCAAAAAATATACTTTTTAGGTAACAGTCTAACAGTAAAAACTGTTGGTATCAAACTCAAATAAGTAGTTCTGGAGTTCTAGGTAGCGATGGGCGAGTCGAGTCATTTAACTCGAGTAACTCGAGTTCACTTGGAACCGAGTCAACCCGAGTTGCCTTCGTGACAACTCGGCCCGAGTCAATGCTGACGGTGATTCACCCGTCGCTCAACTGCCGGTGGCGACTCGCTTGTGCAGCCGAGTCAAGCGAGTTGCCGAGTCAGTCAGTTTAGCTCGCTGCCGTCGACGAGTTCATACGTACTTACGTTGAAACTCACTCGCTAGACTCTGATGGCAAATCGTATACGTAACTCGGTCCGAGGTGAGAATATTTTTATAATTTTATATCGTCAATTAGTTAAGTGTGGTTAGAATTATATTTATAAACGTTGATTTTGTGAAGAAAGAAGCAATTACTGATCAAAGCAAAACCATTGTAATAAGTAGGGAACACATTTTTTTAAATAAAATGATTTTTTATTTTTGCTATATGTACAACGAAGTCTACAACACGCGAGTTTACACATTTATATAGGCCATTAACTAAGTAACTCGGTTCTAAACTGGAGTTGACTCGTTACACAAAGCAAAACTAATAGGTTGGCTTTATTATAGCAGAGTCGAGTCAACTCGAGTTACAACCCGAGTAGTTGACATTAATTTTAACTTGAGTTCAGAAAAATGCTAGTCGAGTTGGCACATCGCTAGTTCTAGGTGAACGTACAGACAGACTTTGCATGTATAGTATGGATACGTTTAAAGATGGTATGAGAGAAGTAGTCAGTACTAACCAACAGTAGGCACAAGCAGTATAAACACTCTAGCTTTAATCAGCTGCTTCACTTTCCGCAGGTGTATGTGTAGCGCCGCGGCATCAAGCGCGAGCAGCGTGGGAGCGGTGGCCGCGCGACCGTATCGCTCTAGCTCGCGCACCTGTGACGTCAGCCAGAGCCGGCCCAGGCGGCGCAGCAAACCACCTTCACCAGCCTCAGACTGGAGAGAAGAAACAAACATTTATCTATTGAGAATTAATACCCTGGGATGTGCAAAACAGCCTGCAGTGAAAGAAATTTAATAATAATTGGTATTGATTCGGTAATACCACTTAACTATGATAGAAATAAATTTCTATGTTTTAAACACTTGGCCATTTATCCACCACCATCTATCCATCCATCCATCCATCAGCCTGTTTCGTCCACTGCTGGACATAGGCCTTTCCAGGATTTTGCCACTCTGGCGGTCCTCCTGGAAGAAATGCCCGTACTCACACACGCTGGGCAGGCGGGTTGGTGAGCGCGGTGCCGAAACCCTTGCACCAGTGACGCCGCTGCCCGTCACCAGTCTATTTTATATAAGGCTCGGCAATTGGGGATGGATAAACCGCCGCCATCCATCGGTCCCGGGCAATGGTGGGCCGCCTGGTTTTGCCTAAGAGCTGTTCTCTTACTCTCCCCTGAATATCTTCGGGAGGATGTGCGAGTAAGATGGTGGTACCTTCACAGTCGAGCCCGGCATTAGCTCTACCACCTTTTATGGCGGTATATCCATCCCCAATTGTAGCATTGGGTGCAACAAGGGCGTTTGGGCTATTATGCTCTTTTTACCATCCACCACAAGGACATAACAAATTAAATTTATATCATTCATTACGGTATAGAAAATCAGAAAAGTAAATCTTCAAACCCGGGACCTCTTGCTTGCCGGGCGATTGTTCTACCAACTGAGCTATCCAGTTCTCAACACAACCTCCGAATTTACGAATCTGCTTTCCCATACCACAATGATATGTATAGATACTCACTTAATAGTAAGCCTCATGGTGCCTAGAGGGTGCAGTATATTCAAGACGAGTCTCAGTCTATTATTGCCCTACCGTCACCTGTTACAGCATTGGGTAGTAGAGAATACACATTACCCTTATCAAAACTATGATAGAAATAAATTTCTATATGTTTTAAGCACTTGGCGATTTATCCACCGCAAGGAGATAACAAATTAACAGGACTAAACTTAATCCAAGCATTCTGTCTTTTTCTTTCCCTATCAGGAAAACAAGGCACAAGACTGTAAAGAGCAAGTAACAGTTCAAACTTGTACACCTACATTTCACTGCACGCTCTATGACCATACTTCATGGGTATGGGAAGACGAAAGTCTAGGGTGGGGTGACCTCTTTCAAATATCAATTTATATTATTAGTTTCAAAATAAAAAACGTATTTTTTAGCAAACAAAAACTGCCGATTGGTCTTGTTACTCATATATCCGCTGTATGTGTACTTTAGTACTTTTTTTTACTGTCCCATTCCGTTTCCGTGCCTCACCCTTCCGACGCCCATCCCATACTTCGTTAAATATAAAGCAACAGTTTACCATGTCTCCAGATTTAAGCAGAGAGTGCACAAAAATAGATTAAAAAGTGAAATAAAAAATAATTCATAAATAGACAAAAATAACTTACGTGTTGCTTTTTAGAATTGTGCCATTCCCTACTCTTCTTGTGGTTGAGTTTGGTGTTGACTCTTGGTATCTTTTTCCAGTATAAAATCTGCATGGACCTGTTGTACCTAATCCTGGGCACAATTTTCGCTATTTGATTGCCAAAGTCAATGAACATTAGGATTCTGATGACATTTTCTTCATAAACTGATGGTTTGTAGATGTTCAACAGTTGCCATTCAGCTGCATCTTTGTCAAACTTGCAAATGTTGGTTCCTCTTAAAGTCACATCCTCAGGTAAAGGTATAGTCCTGTACTCTAACTTGAGTTTTTTAGCAACACTCTTTGCATACTCAAGTATTTTACAAGTTTGTACATTATTATGATTGGACTTGGGTTTGAAATGAAATGTAAAGATATTGAGCAAATCGACAACACATTGGAAAAGTGATTCTCCACTTTCCCCACAAGACAGGATAAGATCTTTTTCATTTAGAACCCAGTCTATAAGCAACTTGATGCTGGGAAGAAAGTTATCACCACGCAAGAAATTTTGAATTTCTTTAGAATTTAACTCAGCCTTTTCTTCAACTTTATCATTATTAGATACTTCCTTTTCCTTTTTAGTTTCACCATTAACTTTGATATTTCCATTTAATTTAATGTTCTTGGTATCATTTAGTTTTTGATTGTCTTGTTTGATGCTCGCAGTTCCATTTTGCTTTTCGGTTGGTATTACTTTGGTTTCACTTCCCTCATCAAGTATTTCACTTTTTGCTTCCTCCTCAGAGTCAAATGAGGAAACTGAAAGGTCTTCTTCGTCAGAACATGATTCATTGTCAGTCTCCACTTCACTGTGTTCAGTTTCTGTGTCAGAAGCATTAGAACTAGATGAGGAGGCAACGCGACGGCGACGACGACGTTTCGCCAGAGATTTTTTATTGGACACTTTCAAATCTCCATTATTTTGGGTTTTTGGATCATGATCGGAATGTGAACTTTTTTCTTCAGCATTGGCTTCCTCACTTACATCCTCATGTAGTTCTGGCATTTTAGTAGGTATATCCTCATTTGGTGTTTCAATTACTTCTTCTACTTTTTCTGTTTCTGATTCAATGACAGATACAGAGCGTTTACGGTACTTGCCAGCAGGATTCTTAAAACCTAGAGACTCCATTTGCTGCAGCAGTTTTTGTAAAAGCTGCGACAACAGTGCTAGTGTAAATGCTTTGCAGGCAAATGCTTTCTTTTCATCAATTTCACTCAATCTTGCGATTGTAAAGAGGCATACCTGAACAATTTTGTGAATAAGGTTGCCATTCAAGTAAGAGGGATTTAAATTTTCTTCCTCAATTGCCTGCAAGTACTCATTGTAATTTTTATTGATATCAGGCAGAGGCAGTTTAGTAAAGTCCATGCTGATTTTAAGAAGTTGTGCTATCATGTTACATTTTTGTGGAATGTCTATCTCATCTTTGCTAAGATACCATATCTCAATCAAAGAAAGGAAATGGACAATGGTGAGTTGAATATGCTCAGCTTGGGTTAGTGTTTCAGAGTTGTTTAATGTGTCCAAAAACTGTGCATTTTTCTCAAAGAGTTTGGTAAGATTCCCGATAGCTCCATCAAATGGTACAGTGCAGTTAAGGCACTGGATATAGTAACAGATGGAATCCAGGTTATGGTTTTTATCTTGGTATAAATTTCCTAGCTGGTTATAGGGCATGCCTGATGCCATGTCAATGACAGCTGCTTGAAGATAGTAGCGAGCTGCTATGGATGTATCAAAAGCATGAAACAATTCAGCTTGATAACGGCTCAAGTCTCCCAGGTAAATAAGACAGGTATGTAGAATGGAACGTCCAAATAACTGGAGCTCATTGTCATTTGACATCTCCTCTGTACACTCACTTTCCTCATCTGTGTACATAGGAGTATAATCAAGGTCTTTGAACTGCACCTTCATTTCTGACTGAATTCTTGTGATAAAGTGATGGAAGTGACCAATGCCACAGACAATATGAGTGAACAGGTAATTATCATATTCTGTTTCTGATTCCCCATGTTTCTTAGCCGCAGAGACAGTTTCATAGTAAACTTTCCTCCATAGTAATTCGAGGGACTTCTTCCCATAGTTCAATGGATCCAAGAACAGAAGTTTCTCACAGTTATCTCGAAGTTTCTGCCGCTGTACTTCCACAAAGGTGGTGAACAGGTCAGCGACGTTACGACTGGCAGCAGTTGACTCGTCGATACGTCTTGAGACATCACTCACATACCTGTAACAAGTAATACAATTAACCATTCCTTAAATGAGAAAAACGTGCCGCCGTAGCGTGCCAGTCACCTTTGACCTTCCTTCCTTCAGACATTATTTCAACGAGAAGCAACTTTTTTAACACGGCATGGGGCATAACAATGTCCTGATATCTTACCTATACAATTTTTTGGCTCGTTCATTGCGTTCAGCAATTTCAGCCTCTACATTTTCACTACATCCGTTCTTCATTTTCAAGTCATTTTACAAACTTGTCAAGATGTTGATTTCAGAAAGAACTTTGCTGCTCTGACGATGTAAGAATTGTTGATGATTAGAATCATTTCTCTGGCACCATATTTATGAAATGAAATCAGATGACACACCATTACAATTTTCTGGCTGAGGCTATTTTCCATGCAGATAACCATGTGTGCGTTTAAAAACTATGTACATACACAACACACACATATGGACTTTGAAGTTTTTTTTTAATGCTGAGTTTGGTTTACAGGCTCTGGATACATTGTCTTTTAAAGCTGGGAACTAGAAAAAACTGTAAAAAGTCTTGTCTAGTCTTAAGTCTGTACTTTTGATTCTTGTACTTTTAAAAATTTTGTGGTGATAATGATCTGTCAAAGAGGACGTTGCTTCTACGTTCCATGAATGATGATGCACAGACATCCAATATATGGTGTGTGGATAGATGTTCCATTATTTATAGCAACACCAAACTTAAAGTCATCAGAAATGATAGATGTTCCATTATTTATAGCAACACCGAACTTAAATGTCATCAGATGGCATAGTGATGTGAGTTGATCATACATTTTGAATATCGACATTTCATTTTTTTTTATTACAACATTTTAATTTGGTAAGTAATAAATGTATCGATATAATTTAAATAGTGTTGGGGTAATTTAATAAAGAAATATCGAAATCAAGGTAAGAAATAAAACAAGTCACATTTTTTATTATTTTTTAATAAAAAATTAAGAACCGCCATCATGCTTCAATTATGAATTTATGAACCTTTACTTGGAAACCAATTTTGGATATGTTTAATTATTGAGCATGCTTTTAAAGTTATTGTGCAGGAAAAGCATTATTTACATTAAACTTTGTCACGGAGTGCCAAAAACAACATTTATTGGTGTAAGCGGTGTAACTAAGATTTGTAGCTTATCAAATAATCTTATGAAATAGGCTTAATAAATAACGCCATAAAATGTTTGTTCAGTACTGCCTTTAATAACATAAAGCGTTATTTAAGTATTTTTAGTACCTAACTACAACACATGCGTAAAACAGCTCTTTAAAATTTCTACTCCTTGGCCTTTTATGCCCGTTGTATTTTCAAAAATGCATTTTGTTATAATTTTCAACCATATCGCTACATTATTCGTCGTACATTTAAAAACATCGAAATTTCAATGTTATATTATCGATAATACCAGGTTCTCGTCGAGAATTTCTCGATATAATGTATATACATCCCTATTTAGTTACTTCGTTTGTTTTGATAGTTGATAAGTATTTTTTATTTTCGTGATTTCACTTGAAAGCTTGAAACCTTAGAGCATTTAGACTACATTAATTATTGTTGGGCCTCTTCCTCTAAGCATAAACCCAATTTTTGATTTCTATAGGTACCCAAAGTAGAAAAGCTTGTATGATTAGATTGATGGATCTGGAAGAGTTGTGTCAGGTCAGGATCGTAGCAGATGGAAATCTGCATTCTCAGTCTTACCCCCCTCTGGGAGACAGGCGTACAATATGTGATGGATATTCTTAGATTTCCCGTATTTTCTTCGTCGCGTGTGCAGCGTTTTTTATTTCATACTTACATTTTCCATAGGAGCAAGTTTTAACTTAAAGTCGGGGCCCTGCCCTCACCACTATGTTAGGTTGAGCACATTTCGAAATTGTTGAGTTGTGTAGATAACGGTGGAGAAAAATTTGGTGCAAGCCAGCAAACTGGGCTTTTACATTGAGAAGATTTTTTTTCTGCCGCCTTTTGTAAACTACACAAAATTTTATGTTACCTACCTATTTTAGAAGTCAACAGAAAAGAGGCAATCATGCAGCCAGCCAAGTGCATTCTACATCCTTTAAGATACATGTAGTGTGTATACCCTTCTAAAGAAATAAAATAAATTATTTCCCTCAGGTGCAATTATGTATATTCTGAATGTATTATTGTTCCACAATTGGATTGGGATTCAAAAGTACCGTTTGCATAATAGTACAAATGAATTGATTACTTAGGGACTTAAGCCCATCAAGTAAAATAATAATAATCAAATTTTTGCATTTTATGTGGTACCTACTTACTGATGTTTATAAGTTTATTTATCAATGGTATTGCTTCTCCAAAATATGAAATGGTAGCTGATTTAGTTGTCTGAACTGTTAGCTGAATCTATTTTCAACAGTTTTATAAATGAAATCTTTGAATTTTATTTCACAAATCTGTCACTATTCGGCACTGTTGATGAAGTTGATGAACCCATGAGTGATTGATCATCAAAGCTGTCATTTTTTTTCAAGGATATCATTTTATTTTAATTCCACAAATTATAATATCTTGGTTAAATGTTACATTTTCTCCACATTATAATTTCGCAGTACATACTGAAAAAGTTTACGTATTTTTGCCCATCCTACCGTTGAACTGTCATTTCATTTCATAGATTTGCACTAAGGGAGTTGATGTTAGCACCTCATACACAATCCAAAAGTGGAACAATAATATACAGCGTCGTCGGTCTGCGAGCCAAAAAAACTAGGTACTGGGAATTTATTTTAAACTGCAGCCCACACCATTTGTGAGGTTCGAAATAAAATAATCATATCACGGCTTGACTCTGTATAAAAATGAAGGGACAATGGAGCTGGAGTCCGGCTCCGGGTCCCACCGTGCACCACTCCGGACCGGCCCACCGGTAAAAGTCCCAGTATGCCCTGAGGCCAGACCGGACCTGATAATACATATAGGTTATTGTAAGAATATAAATTTTTATTATTGCATTCATAAATTCATAATACTCCATATTTTTCCAGCTTCAAGAATTTGCAGTTGCTTAACAAAATTGTATCTGCATATGTATCGTGTGGTCTAGATTATCATTTTCCCTTCAGAAGGAACTGCTTTCCTTGTTGTATCTTGTTGTTCATAAGATAAGATCAATAGTTTTTCCAAATATAAGTTGGTTAATTTTAATTACCTACTAATACACTAACAGGTTTTATGGATATAGAGTTTTTGCATGCTGCGTTCCAGTTAACATCATATATTTACACAGACATATCGTATAGTAGCAGCCCTAACATTAATAATAAACGCATAGAGTCGACGGGTGGCAATTTTAGATCAGTGAACTTCGGGCTCTTTTAATTATAAATATTGCTTGTTTCCAAACAAAATATATACTAAAGATTAGTTAAGTAATTAACAAATATGTTCCAAGCATGTGCCAGCCAAGACAACCCATTTTTTTGCTTATTTTTTGTATGGAAACTTGCCACGCTATTTAATCCATAAGTTTGGTCTGCTACTTCCATCCATCCATCAGCCTGTTTCGTCCACTGCTGGACATAGGCCTTTCCAGGATTTCGCCACTCTGGGGCGGTCCTCCTGGAAGAAATGCCCATACTCACACACTCTGTGGGAAGGCGGGTTGGTGAGCGCGGTGCCGAAACCCTTGCACCAGTGACGCCGCTGCCCGTCACCAGTCTGTTTTATATAAGGCCCGGCAATTGGGGATGGATATACCGCCGCCATGCAATGGTGGGCCGCCTGGTTTTTTTGCCTGAGAGCTGTCCTCGTACTCTCCCCCGAATAACTTCGGGAGGATTTCCGAGTAAGATGGTGGTACCTCCACAGTCGAGCCCGGCATTAGCTCTACCACCTAACTGCTACTTAGTAATAATTATATTTGGTGTTTTTTCCTTCTAACATGCTGTCACTGTCCTGTTATTCGCTTTGGTTACTTATTGTTTTTCGGTTTGCATGTAGGTTGTTTGCATGAGATGATGAAAAGAACTGAAGAAAGAATGATGAGCGATTGTGTAACTCCGCCACTGTGCACAGTGCCAGTCTTCAGCCCGATAAAAGGAAGAAGGCACAATCATTCATTATCAATACTTCTACATGAAATGTCTGTTTTTCTTTTGCCTGCCACAAATTATTTTCTTATTTATAATGTGTAAACTAGGAGGTGCAAGTCACAATCCCCACTTGGTATAGCCCCTTTTCACCGACGAATATTACGTACCTAAGTATTATGATTTCCTAGTTTACTGTCATCCAGTTTAATTCACTTGAAGTGATCATAATACCACGCACGCCACGATTGATTAGAGTAGTCGTTCAATAAGTAAGTACCTACACAAATCTTAATTTCACCAATCACGTAATCACAACTACTTACCTACAAACCTCAAAATAAAAATGTTCGTACTTAGTTAACTAACCCAAAATGACTTGCAATGCAAATAGCAATATACGTTAGGCTTATGCCGGTTGCCCATGACAACACAACGTAAACAATAAACAAAATTTGCATTGAAAATAGCCATAGACGTCAGTGTCAATGTCAGCTGATCGATCCCAGTCTGCATGGCATTTAGCCCGCCCGCAATTTTCTAGATTTGTCAAAAACATGTCGCATTTTATTTTTCCCCACACCCACCCTTTTTTTTTTTTTAATGTGTTTTACGGCCCTGGATTCGGTGTCCTTTTGAGCCAGTCTGATATTATTTTTTTCCCATTTATACAGATTTTTTTTTCACTTTTATAGGTTTTCTACAGTATTTAAAATGTATTTGTATAGAGGTTGATAAAATCTTTTGTCAGACAATAGTTTTTGCAGTTCTTTTGGTGCATCACAATCTATTTCTTGTATTTCAGAAGCTAACACTAATCTGTTAACACCAAATTGTTGACATTTGAATATCAAATGCTCAAGGTCTGCTTCTTCTTGTCCACAATAAATACATTTCGAATCTTCAGCCAGGTTAAGTCTTTTCAGGTGAGTACGGGTTTTGCAGTGACCAAATCTCATTCTGTTAATTGTAGTTATATATTTTCTGCAATTAGCCGCTTTATCTCTATTGTACCAAGGTTGGGCGGGCGGGTTTCCTTGGATCTTAAAATACCATTTTCCTTTTTCTTTGCATGTTTCTTTCCAGTACTCACACCATAATAATTTTAGGTTCTGCGACAAGTGTACATGTAGGTCAGTGAATGGTATCTTCAGGTCTGTGGAATGGTCTTCATCATAAGGATTTCTGGTGGCTTGATCAGCAATTTCATTTCCAGTGATACCCTTATGAGAGGGTACCCACATAAATTGCACTGCCGTACCATTCATATTTAAAGTATTAACTAAATTTCTAATATTAAATATTAAGTAATTGAGATTGTATCGAAAACAATTATTTTCTAATGCTAATAATACAGATAGTGAATCTGAGAAGATTATTATATTAGTTATATTTAGACTATTTACATGAAGAAGAGCTTTGTAGATAGCATAGCATTCAGCTGTAAAAATACTACATTTAGTATCAATTTTGAAACATTTTGTAATCTTAAGTTGAGGGTCATAGAATGCTGAAGTAACATTATTATTGGTTTTGGAACCATCAGTATAGAGTGAATATAGATGATTTTCATCTAAGAATTTTAGTAGATCATTTTGATTATAAATACCTTGTCTAAGTATAGCTATTTTATTTACAAGGCTGTTGAAATCTACCTTGTATAATGGCCACATGCTATCTATATACATATTTGCAGCATGAGATTGTTGTAAGTGAATTATTATTCTAATTAGCTCTGGTACATGTCCAGATAAAAGTTGATTGCTATTTACATAGGATCCTAAATTACTTATTTCAAGATTTTTTTGTGGAAGAACTCTATCTAAAACACATCTATTGTCTGATGATATCATTTTTAAACAAAATCTTTCAGCAATGTATATGCGTCTGAAATGCAGTGGTGGTATGCATGTCTCACATTGCATAACATTTATGGGTGTTGAGCACATCGCTCCAGTTATAATTCGTAGTGCTTTGTTTTGTGTAACTTCCAATTTGCGTAGCAATGTGAGACTCGCATTCATGTATGCCAGTGAGCTATAGTCAAAGTGACTACGCACTATACTTTTGTATAACATTGATAAAATTTTTGGGTCTGAGCCCCAATGCACTCCGGCCAGCGATCGCAGCACATTGAGTCCTCTGCTGGCATTTTTAATAATATAGTTTATGTGAGCATTAAAAGATAACTTTTGATCCAGCCAAATACCCAGAAATTTCTTTTCAATCATCCATGGTAAAGAATTATTAGCATATTTTACAGAGTAGTTGCTTTCATCATATTTCTTGCTAAATATCATTACACTACTTTTGTCAGCACTAATATTTAGTTTTAATTTATTTTCATAATAATTATGAAGCTGTATAAGTGCCTTATTGAGACTATTTACTGCTATATTTACATTTTTATTTACAGTGTATATTAACAAGTCATCAGCAAATTGTAAGAATTTAATATTTCTCTCAGTCAGATATTTATTGATTTGACAAGTGTATAAGTTATACAATAATGGAGAAATGGTAGCTCCTTGCATGCATCCTTTATACACTTGTCCAGGTCCATGTAGGATGTTATTAAATTTTACATACATGGTTCTATCATATAAGAATTTAAACACCCATTTACAGACATGTCCCGGTATACCTACTTCTGACATTATCTGGGTCAGGATTGAAGGGTTAACATTATCAAAAGCACCTTGCACATCTAAAAATACACAGACTGTAGCTGAGTGACTATGAAAGGAATTTTTGATGTCAGTAATAAGAGATGTGAAACTTTCTGTTGCACTTCGTCCTTTTCGGAACCCAAACTGTTGATCTGGTAATATTTTGTTACATTCTATATAGTGGTCTAATCTAGTTTTAAGCATAAATTCAAAAAGTTTACCTACACAAGAGGATAATGAAATTGGTCTATAAGAATTAAAATCGGTTGCTAGTTTACCTGGTTTTAATATTGGTATAATACATTGTGTTTTCCAAGATTCTGGTATGCAGTTTGTGTCCCATAGCAAATTGTAAATTTTTAAGAGTACTTTTTGTGCATTTATGTGCATACTTCGAATTAGTTTGTATGGAATATCGTCTAATCCAGGTGTTGTGTCTTTTCTAGATTTAATTGCGTTTAAAAATTCTTCTATAGTAAATGGTTTAGAGAGAAAAGCACATTTTTCATTTCCTTGTTTACAAAAAATTTCATTCAAAGCTATTTCGTCTATGTATTTTTCAGATGGAGAGGATGGAGCATACTTGTCGATGAATGAAGGAATCCATTCATCATTCTTAGGGTTTTTAGGTAAAGAAACACGTTTAAACCTTCTAATATAATTCCATATAACGCTAACTGGAGTATATCTATTAAAGGATTCGCATAACTTAGTCCAGCCATTTTTTTTCTTTTCTTTGAGCAGTTTTTTTTTTAGGGCATCTAGTTTTTTATAATTAATATAATTTGCCATTGTTGCATCTTTTCTGTAGAAATTTAATGCATCTTTGCTTTTTTTAACGGCATCTGAACACTCATTATCCCACCAGGGGACTTGTTTTTTTAAAACATATTGTGTGGTTTTTTTTAATTTTGGTATAGTAATATTTTTAATTTGATTTATACCTTCGCAAAATTCATTGTAACTTTTTAAAGGGTTAGCATAATCTATTGTATATTTACTTAATATTTTTTCTGTTGCAGATGTATATAATGACCAATCAGCCTTATTATAAATAAAACGTTCCGTTGGACTCCCTATTTCATATTTTTCTACTGAGGTGTGGATATCAATAATTGTTGGATAGTGATAGCTACCCATTGCATCATCATGCACTCTCCAGTCGCAAAGAGGAGCCACAGAAGGGCTAACACAAGCAATATCAATAGCAGAAGGATTTTTTGTTGGACTGCCTACTGTGGTCGGTGTACCAGTGTTTAGAATACATAAGTCTGATTCATCTAAAATATTATAGACATCGTTGCCTCTAGTCTTTGTTGTAAGGCATCCAAATGCAATATGATGAGCATTGAGGTCACCTGATAGCATTAATGGTTTTGGTAAATTATTTATTATTTGTTTTAATCTTCTACCCTGAAACCGTCGACGATGATTATCATCGGGAGGTGGACTATAAGTGCATAATATTGTTAAATTACCAACATTAGTTGATAATATTATAGCTACAGATTGCATAAAGTCGTAATAAGGAGTTGAAACAACTGTATATTTAAATTGACTTTTAATTAAAATACCTACTCCACATCGTCCATCTGCTCCATTTTGATTTATAAAGTCATAATTAGGAATTTTGAAAATATGTGTTTCTCTCAGCCACGTCTCATTTAACAAACAAATATCTATATCATTATCAATAAGGTAATTAATTAGTAGGGGTTTTTTATTTAATGCGCCTTCAATGTTATATTGTGATATTCTAATATGTTGTTTATCCATGGTTAAACACAAGAGATTTTTTCAGAACTTCTTTTATGCTATTAAATGTTATTGGTTCAGCATCACTTGAATTACCCAGCTGAACTAAAGTTTTTACCAAAATTGTTATAATATCTTCATTTTTCAAAATTATTTCTGCCAAGTCTTTTGTGTTTAATGTTTCATTTTTCTTTATTTCAGTTTTTGTATTTTTGTTTGTCTGAACGGTAGACGGTCTGTCTACAGTCTGAACTTTTACATACTCAGTGGTTTGAATAGAGTTTTTATTAATTACATCATTTTCAAACATTTTTTTTGTCTTATTTATTTCTTTTGTCATTGTCAACTTTGGAAAATTGGTGCTATAATTAGAAGGATGGAGGTTTCCATTATTTTTTAAGGAGGCAGTTACTTGAGCATAGTTCTTTTTGTTATATTTTTCTTCTATTTTAATTTTTTTGATAGGGCAATCTCTAGAAATTGCCAGGTGAGGGCCCTGACAATTGATGCACTTTATAATTGCCTCCTTATCACATGTAGAGAAATGGTGTTCTCCAGCACACATTGAACATTTTTGGGTTGATTTGCAAAATTTAGCTCCATGATTGAATTTAAAACATTTGTAACATTGCAATAATGGAGCAACATACTCAAAGACCTTGAATCTATATAGATCAAGGTATACAAAGTCCGGTAATTGTTGGGATAGAAATGTAACACTTACAGATCCATATGGCACTATTGTGCCATTCACCTTATGGGTAAAACGTCTGATATTTATGATCTCGTACAGAGATGAGAGTTTTTTAAATAACTCCTCGTTGCTGATATTCTTTGGCACGAACCTCAGAACGCCGATGATTTCCACTGACCTAGCTGGTATGTACGCCTTGTAATTATATTTTTTCAAAAAGTTCTCATTGCACAGAAAATTGTTGGCATGAATATTTTGTGAAAACGTAATGCCCAATTTATTTGCGTTGACTCTTTTAATACCCACCACGCCCTTAATTTCATTTTTGAATAAGGTACAAATCATGTCTGGGTTCTTGTTCCCTAGTCTCTCACCTTCATTGGTACTTTCGACATAAACAATGTATTCAGTACTCACCTGATTCTCAGGGAAAATACGTTTATAACCTGGTTTATTGTATGGTTTGTAGAGAACTTCATTATCTTGAGAGTTCTGAGCACCTTGAAGATAAGCATCATCACCTCTACCACGCTTTGTTTCCGTAGGGGTTGAAGAAGAATCTTGCCCAGGGGGCTCAGCCCCCGCAGGCTCTTTCATTTTTACAAAAACTCTATGCACTGTACAATTTTTATTTACACTTATCAACTTAAAATATTACAGTTTTACAGCAGAAAAATATTTTCTGAAAAAGCTTTTAACAATTCCGCCTTTACGTTTCAAAAGCCCGCCAAAAAGTCCACCCACCCTGCTTTTTTTTTTTTTTTTTTTTTAATGTGTTTTACGGCCCTGGATTCGGTGTCCTTTTGAGCCAGTCTGATATTATTTTTTTCCCATTTATACAGATTTTTATTTTCACTTTTATAGGTTTTCTACAGTATTTAAAATGTATTTGTATAGAGGTTGATAAAATCTTTTGTCAGACAATAGTTTTTGCAGTTCTTTTGGTGCATCACAATCTATTTCTTGTATTTCAGAAGCTAACACTAATCTGTTAACACCAAATTGTTGACATTTGAATATCAAATGCTCAAGGTCTGCTTCTTCTTGTCCACAATAAATACATTTCGAATCTTCAGCCAGGTTAAGTCTTTTCAGGTGAGTACGGGTTTTGCAGTGACCAAATCTCATTCTGTTAATTGTAGTTATATATTTTCTGCAATTAGCCGCTTTATCTCTATTGTACCAAGGTTGGGCGGGCGGGTTTCCTTGGATCTTAAAATACCATTTTCCTTTTTCTTTGCATGTTTCTTTCCAGTACTCACACCATAATAATTTTAGGTTCTGCGACAAGTGTACATGTAGGTCAGTGAATGGTATCTTCAGGTCTGTGGAATGGTCTTCATCATAAGGATTTCTGGTGGCTTGATCAGCAATTTCATTTCCAGTGATACCCTTATGAGAGGGTACCCACATAAATTGCACTGCCGTACCATTCATATTTAAAGTATTAACTAAATTTCTAATATTAAATATTAAGTAATTGAGATTGTATCGAAAACAATTATTTTCTAATGCTAATAATACAGATAGTGAATCTGAGAAGATTATTATATTAGTTATATTTAGACTATTTACATGAAGAAGAGCTTTGTAGATAGCATAGCATTCAGCTGTAAAAATACTACATTTAGTATCAATTTTGAAACATTTTGTAATCTTAAGTTGAGGGTCATAGAATGCTGAAGTAACATTATTATTGGTTTTGGAACCATCAGTATAGAGTGAATATAGATGATTTTCATCTAGGAATTTTAGTAGATCATTTTGATTATAAATATCTTGTCTAAGTATAGCTATTTTATTTACAAGGCTGTTGAAATCTACCTTGTATAATGGCCACATGCTATCTATATACATATTTGCAGCATGAGATTGTTGTAAGTGAATTATTATTCTAATTAGCTCTGGTACATGTCCAGATAAAAGTTGATTGCTATTTACATAGGATCCTAAATTACTTATTTCAAGATTTTTTTGTGGAAGAACTCTATCTAAAACACATCTATTGTCTGATGATATCATTTTTAAACAAAATCTTTCAGCAATGTATATGCGTCTGAAATGCAGTGGTGGTATGCATGTCTCACATTGCATAACATTTATGGGTGTTGAGCACATCGCTCCAGTTATAATTCGTAGTGCTTTGTTTTGTATAACTTCCAATTTGCGTAGCAATGTGAGACTCGCATTCATGTATGCCAGTGAGCTATAGTCAAAGTGACTACGCACTATACTTTTGTATAACATTGATAAAATTTTTGGATCTGAGCCCCAATGCACTCCGGCCAGTGATCGCAGCACATTGAGTCCTCTGCTGGCATTTTTAATAATATAGTTTATGTGAGCATTAAAAGATAACTTTTGATCCAGCCAAATACCCAGAAATTTCTTTTCAATCATCCATGGTAAAGAATTATTAGCATATTTTACAGAGTAGTTGCTTTCATCATATTTCTTGCTAAATATCATTACACTACTTTTGTCAGCACTAATATTTAGTTTTAATTTATTTTCATAATAATTATGAAGCTGTATAAGTGCCTTATTGAGACTATTTACTGCTATATTTACATTTTTATTTACAGTGTATATTAACAAGTCATCAGCAAATTGTAAGAATTTAATATTTCTCTCAGTCAGATATTTATTGATTTGACAAGTGTATAAGTTATACAATAATGGAGAAATGGTAGCTCCTTGCATGCATCCTTTATACACTTGTCCAGGTCCATATAGGATGTTATTAAATTTTACATACATGGTTCTATCATATAAGAATTTAAACACCCATTTACAGACATGTCCCGGTATACCTACTTCTGACATTATCTGGGTCAGGATTGAAGGGTTAACATTATCAAAAGCACCTTGCACATCTAAAAATACACAGACTGTAGCTGAGTGACTATGAAAGGAATTTTTGATGTCAGTAATAAGAGATGTGAAACTTTCTGTTGCACTTCGTCCTTTTCGGAACCCAAACTGTTGATCTGGTAATATTTTGTTACATTCTATATAGTGGTCTAATCTAGTTTTAAGCATAAATTCAAAAAGTTTACCTACACAAGAGGATAATGAAATTGGTCTATAAGAATTAAAATCGGTTGCTAGTTTACCTGGTTTTAATATTGGTATTGTGTTTTCCAAGATTCTGGTATGCAGTTTGTGTCCCATAGCAAATTGTAAATTTTTAAGAGTACTTTTTGTGCATTTATGTGCATACTTCGAATTAGTTTGTATGGAATATCGTCTAATCCAGGTGTTGTGTCTTTTCTAGATTTAATTGCGTTTAAAAATTCTTCTATAGTAAATGGTTTAGAGAGAAAAGCACATTTTTCATTTCCTTGTTTACAAAAAATTTCATTCAAAGCTATTTCGTCTATGTATTTTTCAGATGGAGAGGATGGAGCATACTTGTCGATGAATGAAGGAATCCATTCATCATTCTTAGGGTTTTTAGGTAAAGAAACACGTTTAAACCTTCTAATATAATTCCATATAACGCTAACTGGAGTATATCTATTAAAGGATTCGCATAACTTAGTCCAGCCATTTTTTTTCTTTTCTTTGAGCAGTTTTTTTTTTAGGGCATCTAGTTTTTTATAATTAATATAATTTGCCATTGTTGCATCTTTTCTGTAGAAATTTAATGCATCTTTGCTTTTTTTAACGGCATCTGAACACTCATTATCCCACCAGGGGACTTGTTTTTTTAAAACATATTGTGTGGTTTTTTTTAATTTTGGTATAGTAATATTTTTAATTTGATTTATACCTTCGCAAAATTCATTGTAACTTTTTAAAGGGTTAGCATAATCTATTGTATATTTACTTAATATTTTTTCTGTTGCAGATGTATATAATGACCAATCAGCCTTATTATAAATAAAACGTTCCGTTGGACTCCCTATTTCATATTTTTCTACTGAGGTGTGGATATCAATAATTGTTGGATAGTGATAGCTACCCATTGCATCATCATGCACTCTCCAGTCGCAAAGAGGAGCCACAGAAGAGCTAACACAAGCAATATCAATAGCAGAAGGATTTTTTGTTGGACTGCCTACTGTGGTCGGTGTACCAGTGTTTAGAATACATAAGTCTGATTCATCTAAAATATTATAGACATCGTTGCCTCTAGTCTTTGTTGTAAGGCATCCAAATGCAATATGATGAGCATTGAGGTCACCTGATAGCATTAATGGTTTTGGTAAATTATTTATTATTTGTTTTAATCTTCTACCCTGAAACCGTCGACGATGATTATCATCGGGAGGTGGACTATAAGTGCATAATATTGTTAAATTACCAACATTAGTTGATAATATTATAGCTACAGATTGCATAAAGTCGTAATAAGGAGTTGAAACAACTGTATATTTAAATTGACTTTTAATTAAAATACCTACTCCACATCGTCCATCTGCTCCATTTTGATTTATAAAGTCATAATTAGGAATTTTGAAAATATGTGTTTCTCTCAGCCACGTCTCATTTAACAAACAAATATCTATATCATTATCAATAAGGTAATTAATTAGTAGGGGTTTTTTATTTAATGCGCCTTCAATGTTATATTGTGATATTCTAATATGTTGTTTATCCATGGTTAAACACAAGAGATTTTTTCAGAACTTCTTTTATGCTATTAAATGTTATTGGTTCAGCATCACTTGAATTACCCAGCTGAACTAAAGTTTTTACCAAAATTGTTATAATATCTTCATTTTTCAAAATTATTTCTGCCAAGTCTTTTGTGTTTAATGTTTCATTTTTCTTTATTTCAGTTTTTGTATTTTTGTTTGTCTGAACGGTAGACGGTCTGTCTACAGTCTGAACTTTTACATACTCAGTGGTTTGAATAGAGTTTTTATTAATTACATCATTTTCAAACATTTTTTTTGTCTTATTTATTTCTTTTGTCATTGTCAACTTTGGAAAATTGGTGCTATAATTAGAAGGATGGAGGTTGCCATTATTTTTTAAGGAGGCAGTTACTTGAGCATAGTTCTTTTTGTTATATTTTTCTTCTATTTTAATTTTTTTGATAGGGCAATCTCTAGAAATTGCCAGGTGAGGGCCCTGACAATTGATGCACTTTATAATTGCCTCCCTATCACATGTAGAGAAATGGTGTTCTCCGGCACACACTGAACATTTTTGGGTTGATTTGCAAAATTTAGCTCCATGATTGAATTTAAAACATTTGTAACATTGCAATAATGGAGCAACATACTCAAAGACCTTGAATCTATATAGATCAAGGTATACAAAGTCCGGTAATTGTTGGGATAGAAATGTAACACTTACAGATCCATATGGCACTATTGTGCCATTCACCTTATGGGTAAAACGTCTGATATTTATGATCTCGTACAGAGATGAGAGTTTTTTAAATAACTCCTCGTTGCTGATATTCGTTGGCACGAACCTCAGAACGCCGATGATTTCCACTGACCTAGCTGGTATGTACGCCTTGTAATTATATTTTTTCAAAAAGTTCTCATTGCACAGAAAATTGTTGGCATGAATATTTTGTGAAAACGTAATGCCCAATTTATTTGCGTTGACTCTTTTAATACCCACCACGCCCTTAATTTCATTTTTGAATAAGGTACAAATCATGTCTGGGTTCTTGTTCCCTAGTCTCTCACCTTCATTGGTACTTTCGACATAAACAATGTATTCAGTACTCACCTGATTCTCAGGGAAAATACGTTTATAACCTGGTTTATTGTATGATTTGTAGAAAACTTCATTATCTTGAGAGATCTGAGCACCTTGAAGATAAGCATCATCACCTCTACCACGCTTTGTTCCCGTAGGGGTTGAAGAAGAATCTTGCCCAGGGGGCTCAGCCCCCTTAGGCTCTTTCATTTTTACAAAAACTCTATGCACTGTACAATTTTATTTACACTTATCAACTTAAAATATTACAGTTTTACAGCAGAAAAATATTTTCTGAAAAAACTTTTAACAATTCCGCCTTTACGTTTCAAAAGCCCGCCAAAAAGTCCCCACCCACCCTGCAAATTCTATGTGTTGCCACTTGCCGAGCAAGCATTAGACTCTTGGCAAATATAAAGTAGTCACTACTATACTCTCGGTCAAAGTTATAACCGTGGCCCGAGCGGCATCACCACACATTCGTGCAACTTCGCAGGGATCTCAGGTTAAGGATATTCCGATACAAGGAAATACGAGTAAGTACTCGATACTTTTGTTTCGATACCATGTACTTTTGGTATCGAATCCCTTCTTTCGATACTTACTTGGTATCGGAAAATAATAATAATTGTACTTGTATCGAATCGAATCGCGCAAGCGACACTAAATTCTGAATTATCCTTACTGCGTCGACACCTGCACCACGCTCCCGAATAATTACCGAACGAATCGTTTTGAAACGAAACCTAGAAGTTTACGGATAAGTGTCGCAACACGGGTTCTTATTCCATCTCTGTCACACGCGTGGAAAATTGTATACGATATCCTGCCCCCTGATTCTGTATCGTAAACTCAGTTGCAAAACCAAGTGGCTATCGTCTAAAACATACATATCCGCTTATCTAAGGATAAGTTTGCACTTGAAATGACTTCACAATTCGTAAATAGTTCAATACCCATTAAAGGATATTTAGGAAGTTCATTTTATATATGTATTTGGAGAATAGCAACTATAGCTAGCAACCGAAACTGAGTTACATAATAGCCCCGCTGGTATCAGTGTTATAACGTATCTTAGCTATGGGCCGGCGCCATTAATGATAAATCTAGCGTCAATTCGATTTCGATCCAATGTTTATAAGCTGATTTATTTTTTTAACCTGTAGATGAACCGTGCTTTAAAGTAAGTACCGCGCAGTCCTTAAAACTGTTAAGATTGTAATGATGATAACTACATTTATGTGTTTTATTTGACTATGTGCATAAAATAAATAATTTATTTAAGTTTACCTCATTCTTATAAAAAGTTGAAAAAATGTATCGATATGAGTAAGTATCGATACCTTTCAGGTACTCAAATGAGTAGTATCGTATCGATACTTAGGTGGTATCGGATCATCACTATCTCAGGTCAGCCATCTCTATGGGTCAGCCCATTGTCAGGAGGCCCACTCACCAACATGGATGACAGTAATACCTAGTATCTTTCACATAAGAAGTCCCGACTGTAAAGAAAGAAAAGGTGTATGTTCATTCATTAAAATTAGAGTGGGTTGACATCATAAATATTTAAAAACGGATTGGACTCACTTTTTTAACTGTGCGAGGAGGCACAGGTCGAGCTTTCGATGGGATCATGACTCATCTGCCTCCTCGCACAGTTAAAAAAGTGAGCCAATCCGTTTTTAAATATTTATGTGTATACAACTATGCTTTTTCAGTTCCAAAATATACTTTTAAAGTGTTAATCCAATACACAACATTTCAAAATTATTTATTATTACAATCAAATTACAATCAATTTATTTCGTTTACTAATACTTGAGTTTTTATAGAAAATATTGATACATCATATCATTTGAGCGTAAGTTCACTGCTATGCACTACGCCTTAGACCATATAACACGGGACTAGGCATGCATACTTATCCCCCTCTGCCGAAGTACATGAACAATTTGTTCATGTAAGTTTGCTTGTGTGCGCGTTTTGTGTTGCGGCTTCTAATTTAGTGTTACATATAATTTTTTCGCAGGAGTTGCGTGAATGAGTAAATGTGTGCTGTGCGTGTTTACCTCCCCTCCCGTGGAAAACGGCAGAATAATTTCAGTACTAAGAGTCGCGCTTTGCCAGGTCCCGTGTAAAATGGCCTAAGCACTAGGCCTATTTTTCCATAGTGACGCAATAAAGAATCGTTCAAATAATCGGTAAGCGGCTGATCAATCGAAATGACGAGTATTGGCGAGTGAACGTTTTTGACAAAGTGACGCAACGAGGCTCACTCGAACGAAACTTCAGCTATTTTGTTGAGCCGATGAAACCCTTTTTCTAAGCCTACGATATTTATCTGTTAGTCCGTCCGTCTATCGCTAAAACGGTAAGACTAGCACATTTTCCGAGTTTTTAGTGTATATATGAGATAGACGGCCTACATGCCTTTATGAAAGTGTTTATAGTATAAATGCCAAGTTGACACCTGTCTTATTATTTCTACAAGCTATAGGCTGTCCGAGATATCATGATATGGGTGACAGTTCGTAATTTTCCGTTTCACCTATACTACTCACACCATACTACATACACCCACGCACAAAAGAAAATAATAGGTTTTAGAAACAATGTCAATAATTATTGCAAAAACACAATAAAGAATGCCCCTATAAATCGGAACAAAAATCTCAGTGTATTCGTTAAATTTAACGACGAAAAGGTTCAGTAAATAATAATGTCTTTTTGCTACGTGATGCGTGAATCGGAACGCTATCCCATAGGTACGGACACTACATAATCGAAAATATATCGATGAATCGGGGCGGCCATCATATAGGATCGCGTCAGTATGAGTACATCTTGTATGCGGTTTGTGTTTTCGTTGCGGTTGCTTTACGTGCTATTTGTTTTGACGTTTGTTACAGTTTTTGTTGATTTTTTGTTTTGTTATTGGTGAAATTCCGAGAAAAACAAAAAAAAATATTTGAACTCTCAAGCTCTGGAGTTATTGGTTCGTTTAATTTAACTAATTTAGTAATTAACAAAAAATAGTTTGGATAATCAAAGAACAAACAAATAAAAATAGATTTGAAGCCCTTGTTAACTTTCTCGATACTAAAAAAAAAATCGATTATATTTCGTTAGGGTACATTACTGTAACTGTCAACTTTGAACTGCCACCCATATCATAATATCTCGGACAGCCTATAATAGAGTCAACAAAAGAAGTTCCCTGTAAAAGTACATATTGTAACAATTAATAAATACAAAAATGCCTTAATCTGCGGGAGTTCTTTCATGAAAAAAACTTAAATTATATAATCTTAAATTTTGAACTAGGACGAGAGCTGTGTGCCGAACGTGTATATTGAAATAATTTGAGTTAAATGGTTAGTTCTCGTGTTAATTTTGTTACTAAAATTGTCAATACAACTAAACTCGACAAATTGTTGTCAATACTTGACACGGGCACGAAAAACTAACAAAAACCGACACGGAACGGAATTTGTCCGAAGCGTACATAGGTCAAAGACATTGTATAGAGAACAAGACTTTGCCGTGCACTAGGATACGAAAAACAAGCCAAGCGAGATGGGTGTTGGCACTCGTTGGTCCCTTTCTAACACGTTAGAAACTCAACAACACTTTGAAAGTATATTGTATATATTATATACACTGGGAACTTGCTAGACAAGGACACGAGTAGCGACAGCTATCTCGCTCGGCTCGTTTTTCACTTGAAAATGGTATCATCGTAATTACAACCTTATTTCTAAGGATATAAAATTTCGTTTCATCCATCCTTCCATCAGCCCGTGTTTGTCCACTGCACAGTTGGCTTGGGATCGTGTGAAGAATCTAGAAGCCCATAAAATTTCTCGATTTTGGCGGAGATCTCTGGCCTGGAGGTAACGGTTCTATTGTCAGATGTCTTCAGCTTCGTCAGATTGGTCCTTCCTAACTGCTGGGCAAAAACTTTTGAGCCTTTGTTTCGCTGGATCGCGTCTTCTATCTAGTTTACTTGAGCAAAAATTGGACAATGCACAGTCTTGTTATTATAGAATGTCTTTGACATAGGTATATCCTAAGTCTATGAAAGTGAACATCTACACTACACTCTCGTTATTGCTATGTACACCACATGACGTTTAGGCTGAGATTCAGAGGCCATTTTGAGTCCGAACTCAATCTTACAAACGTCAAAAAGCGACGTGATCCCATACTAGAGTGACGTTTGTAAGATTGAGTTCCTCTTGAGTTCGGACTCAAAAAAGGCTGAGATTCAGAGTGCATTTTGAGTCCGAACTCAAGAGGAACTCAACCTTACAAACCTCACTCGAGTATGGGATCACGTCGCTTTTTGACGTTTGTAAGATCGAGTTCGGACTCAAAATGCACTCTGAATCTCAGCTAAAATGCACTCTGAATCTCAGCCTTTTTTGAGTCCGAACTCAAGAGGAACTCAATCTTACAAACGTCACTCTAGTATGGGATCACGTCGCTTTTTGACGTTTGTAAGATTGAGTTCGGACTCAAAATGGCCTCTGAATCTCAGCCTAAACGTCATGTGGTGTACATAGCAATAACGAGAGTGTAGTGTAGATGTTCACTTTCATAGACTTAGGATATACCTATGTCAAAGACATTCTATAATAACAAGACTGTGCATTGTCCAATTTTTGCTCAAGTAAACTAGATAGAAGACGCGATCCAGCGAAACAAAGGCTCAAAAGTTTTTGCCCAGCAGTTAGGAAGGACCAATCTGACGAAGCTGAAGACATCTGACAATAGAACCGTTACCTCCAGGCCAGAGATCTCCGCCAAAATCGAGAAATTTTATGGGCTTCTAGATTCTTCACACGATCCCAAGCCAACTGTGCAGTGTTACCAATTTAGCATATTTTATGCTAAATTTGCCATATTTTCTTCTTGTTTAGCATATTTTTATAAAACATGAAAATAATGTAAATCACAATATTTCTTCTAATAAAAATTTACATCGATAGCTCCATCAATTTTCCTACCTCAATAGTATGTTATCCCTTATTTTAGGCGAGTATTCCCTGTGCTATGGGATTCCTCTTGTATTGTACGGATTGTACCATAGATAAAAATCGTTCTGTCTTGTCACACACTCTTCACTGTTTGTTCTGTTACGTTATGACATTTAAACCGGGTGAAAATAGACTGCTACCATTAAATGAAACCACATTTTCTACCGACCCCACTGAACCACTTTTCCCAAGAATCATACCCACGGACACCCTTAGTTTATGAAATAATTTAGTTCCAAACAAAAATGTGTGAACCCTAACGCATCGACATACAGGCTAGTCTATAGAGTCCGTGAAACAGCTTCAGGTTTTCAGAGTTATGGTCCTTACCTTTAAATATGTGAAAAATATTTAAAAAATATATATACGATGGTAAAATACAAGATTTTGTATGAAACCAAGTAATAATCGAAAAATTTATCTTAATATCTTGAGACACGTTTGTATAATTTTATATTAGCTGGCACTATTTTAAGCAATGACATAATTATTCCCATACATTCTCGGGAAAAAAAGGTGGGCAACACTGCATTCCCATTTTAAATAAAAAAAGTGGCCATTTTTTAAAATATACACTGCGAAATCTAACCCTGCTTGGCAGATACAGCTCGCTCGACACAACTAACATAATTTTGAATGGTAACACCCAAATGCATCAATCAATTTTGATTTGAACTCGATTTTGTATTTCCGAATGCAAGCATAAATTTCTTCATCACTTTGTAAATTTTTTAAATTGATGCGTCCGTTTGATATGTTCAATAATTATGGAAAATTGGTTAAAAAGTGTGGCTACATAGGTACTGTAATTTTTTTGTATAAAACAGTGTTTTTATTCCAAAAATAAAATTTCGGGGAATAATCAAAAAGACGCGGAGAATTTCGGGGAATTGACAGCACTGACGCGGGGAATCGGGAAATTTTTACTGGCAGTACTGGCCACCACAGATGCATGCGGACTTTTTGGCGGGCTTTTGAAACGTAAAGGCGGAATTGTTAAAAGTTTTTTCAGAAAATATTTTTCTGCTGTAAAACTGTAATATTTTAAGTTGATAAGTGTAAATAAAAATTGTACAGTGCATAGAGTTTTTGTAAAAATGAAAGAGCCTGCGGGGGCTGAGCCCCCTGGGCAAGATTCTTCTTCAACCCCTACGGGAACAAAGCGTGGTAGAGGTGATGATGCTTATCTTCAAGGTGCTCAGAACTCTCAAGATAATGAAGTTCTCTACAAACCATACAATAAACCAGGTTATAAACGTATTTTCCCTGAGAATCAGGTGAGTACTGAATACATTGTTTATGTCGAAAGTACCAATGAAGGTGAGAGACTAGGGAACAAGAACCCAGACATGATTTGTACCTTATTCAAAAATGAAATTAAGGGCGTGGTGGGTATTAAAAGAGTCAACGCAAATAAATTGGGCATTACGTTTTCACAAAATATTCATGCCAACAATTTTCTGTGCAATGAGAACTTTTTGAAAAAATATAATTACAAGGCGTACATACCAGCTAGGTCAGTGGAAATCATCGGCGTTCTGAGGTTCGTGCCAACGAATATCAGCAACGAGGAGTTATTTAAAAAACTCTCATCTCTGTACGAGATCATAAATATCAGACGTTTTACCCATAAGGTGAATGGCACAATAGTGCCATATGGATCTGTAAGTGTTACATTTCTATCCCAACAATTACCGGACTTTGTATACCTTGATCTATATAGATTCAAGGTCTTTGAGTATGTTGCTCCATTATTGCAATGTTACAAATGTTTTAAATTCAATCATGGAGCTAAATTTTGCAAATCAACCCAAAAATGTTCAATGTGTGCTGGAGAACACCATTTCTCTACATGTGATAAGGAGGCAATTATAAAGTGCATCAATTGTCAGGGCCCTCACCTGGCAATTTCTAGAGATTGCCCTATCAAAAAAATTAAAATAGAAGAAAAATATAACAAAAAGAACTATGCTCAAGTAACTGCCTCCTTAAAAAATAATGGAAACCTCCATCCTTCTAATTATAGCACCAATTTTCCAAAGTTGACAATGACAAAAGAAATAAATAAGACAAAAAAAATGTTTGAAAATGATGTAATTAATAAAAACTCTATTCAAACCACTGAGTATGTAAAAGTTCAGACTGTAGACAGACCGTCTACCGTTCAGACAAACAAAAATACAAAAACTGAAATAAAGAAAAATGAAACATTAAACACAAAAGACTTGGCAGAAATAATTTTGAAAAATGAAGATATTATAACAATTTTGGTAAAAACTTTAGTTCAGCTGGGTAATTCAAGTGATGCTGAACCAATAACATTTAATAGCATAAAAGAAGTTCTGAAAAAATCTCTTGTGTTTAACCATGGATAAACAACATATTAGAATATCACAATATAACATTGAAGGCGCATTAAATAAAAAACCCCTACTAATTAATTACCTTATTGATAATGATATAGATATTTGTTTGTTAAATGAGACGTGGCTGAGAGAAACACATATTTTCAAAATTCCTAATTATGACTTTATAAATCAAAATGGAGCAGATGGACGATGTGGAGTAGGTATTTTAATTAAAAGTCAATTTAAATATACAGTTGTTTCAACTCCTTATTACGACTTTATGCAATCTGTAGCTATAATATTATCAACTAATGTTGGTAATTTAACAATATTATGCACTTATAGTCCACCTCCCGATGATAATCATCGTCGACGGTTTCAGGGTAGAAGATTAAAACAAATAATAAATAATTTACCAAAACCATTAATGCTATCAGGTGACCTCAATGCTCATCATATTGCATTTGGATGCCTTACAACAAAGACTAGAGGCAACGATGTCTATAATATTTTAGATGAATCAGACTTATGTATTCTAAACACTGGTACACCGACCACAGTAGGCAGTCCAACAAAAAATCCTTCTGCTATTGATATTGCTTGTGTTAGCCCTTCTGTGGCTCCTCTTTGCGACTGGAGAGTGCATGATGATGCAATGGGTAGCTATCACTATCCAACAATTATTGATATCCACACCTCAGTAGAAAAATATGAAATAGGGAGTCCAACGGAACGTTTTATTTATAATAAGGCTGATTGGTCATTATATACATCTGCAACAGAAAAAATATTAAGTAAATATACAATAGATTATGCTAACCCTTTAAAAAGTTACAATGAATTTTGCGAAGGTATAAATCAAATTAAAAATATTACTATACCAAAATTTAAAAAAACCACACAATATGTTTTAAAAAAACAAGTCCCCTGGTGGGATAATGAGTGTTCAGATGCCGTTAAAAAAAGCAAAGATGCATTAAATTTCTACAGAAAAGATGCAACAATGGCAAATTATATTAATTATAAAAAACTAGATGCCCTAAAAAAAAAACTGCTCAAAGAAAAGAAAAAAAATGGCTGGACTAAGTTATGCGAATCCTTTAATAGATATACTCCAGTTAGCGTTATATGGAATTATATTAGAAGGTTTAAACGTGTTTCTTTACCTAAAAACCCTAAGAATGATGAATGGATTCCTTCATTCATCGACAAGTATGCTCCATCCTCTCCATCTGAAAAATACATAGACGAAATAGCTTTGAATGAAATTTTTTGTAAACAAGGAAATGAAAAATGTGCTTTTCTCTCTAAACCATTTACTATAGAAGAATTTTTAAACGCAATTAAATCTAGAAAAGACACAACACCTGGATTAGACGATATTCCATACAAACTAATTCGAAGTATGCACATAAATGCACAAAAAGTACTCTTAAAAATTTACAATTTGCTATGGGACACAAACTGCATACCAGAATCTTGGAAAACACAATGTATTATACCAATATTAAAACCAGGTAAACTAGCAACCGATTTTAATTCTTATAGACCAATTTCATTATCCTCTTGTGTAGGTAAACTTTTTGAATTTATGCTTAAAACTAGATTAGACCACTATATAGAATGTAACAAAATATTACCAGATCAACAGTTTGGGTTCCGAAAAGGACGAAGTGCAACAGAAAGTTTCACATCTCTTATTACTGACATCAAAAATTCCTTTCATAGTCACTCAGCTACAGTCTGTGTATTTTTAGATGTGCAAGGTGCTTTTGATAATGTTAACCCTTCAATCCTGACCCAGATAATGTCAGAAGTAGGTATACCGGGACATGTCTGTAAATGGATGTTTAAATTCTTATATGATAGAACCATGTATGTAAAATTTAATAACATCCTACATGGACCTGGACAAGTGTATAAAGGATGCATGCAAGGAGCTACCATTTCTCCATTATTGTATAACTTATACACTTGTCAAATCAATAAATATCTGACTGAGAGAAATATTAAATTCTTACAATTTGCTGATGACTTGTTAATATACACTGTAAATAAAAATGTAAATATAGCAGTAAATAGTCTCAATAAGGCACTTATACAGCTTCATAATTATTATGAAAATAAATTAAAACTAAATATTAGTGCTGACAAAAGTAGTGTAATGATATTTAGCAAGAAATATGATGAAAGCAACTACTCTGTAAAATATGCTAATAATTCTTTACCATGGATGATTGAAAAGAAATTTCTGGGTATTTGGCTGGATCAAAAGTTATCTTTTAATGCTCACATAAACTATATTATTAAAAATGCCAGCAGAGGACTCAATGTGCTGCGATCGCTGGCCGGAGTGCATTGGGGCTCAGACCCAAAAATTTTATCAATGTTATACAAAAGTATAGTGCGTAGTCACTTTGACTATAGCTCACTGGCATACATGAATGCGAGTCTCACATTGCTACGCAAATTGGAAGTTACACAAAACAAAGCACTACGAATTATAACTGGAGCGATGTGCTCAACACCCATAAATGTTTTGCAATGTGAGACATGCATACCACCACTGCATTTCAGACGCATATACATTGCTGAAAGATTTTGTTTAAAAATGATATCATCAGACAATAGATGTGTTTTAGATAGAGTTCTTCCACAAAAAAATCTTGAAATAAGTAATTTAGGATCCTATGTAAATAGCAATCAACTTTTATCTGGACATGTACCAGAGCTAATTAGAATAATAATTCACTTACAACAATCTCATGCTGCAAATATGTATATAGATAGCATGTGGCCATTATACAAGGTAGATTTCAACAGCCTTGTAAATAAAATAGCTATACTTAGACAAGGTATTTATAATCAAAATGATCTACTAAAATTCTTAGATGAAAATCATCTATATTCACTCTATACTGATGGTTCCAAAACCAATAATAATGTTACTTCAGCATTCTATGACCCTCAACTTAAGATTACAAAATGTTTCAAAATTGATACTAAATGTAGTATTTTTACAGCTGAATGCTATGCTATCTACAAAGCTCTTCTTCATGTAAATAGTCTAAATATAACTAATATAATAATCTTCTCAGATTCACTATCTGTATTATTAGCATTAGAAAATAATTGTTTTCGATACAATCTCAATTACTTAATATTTAATATTAGAAATTTAGTTAATACTTTAAATATGAATGGTACGGCAGTGCAATTTATGTGGGTACCCTCTCATAAGGGTATCACTGGAAATGAAATTGCTGATCAAGCCACCAGAAATCCTTATGATGAAGACCATTCCACAGACCTGAAGATACCATTCACTGACCTACATGTACACTTGTCGCAGAACCTAAAATTATTATGGTGTGAGTACTGGAAAGAAACATGCAAAGAAAAAGGAAAATGGTATTTTAAGATCCAAGGAAACCCGCCCGCCCAACCTTGGTACAATAGAGATAAAGCGGCTAATTGCAGAAAATATATAACTACAATTAACAGAATGAGATTTGGTCACTGCAAAACCCGTACTCACCTGAAAAGACTTAACCTGGCTGAAGATTCGAAATGTATTTATTGTGGACAAGAAGAAGCAGACCTTGAGCATTTGATATTCAAATGTCAACAATTTGGTGTTAACAGATTAGTGTTAGCTTCTGAAATACAAGAAATAGATTGTGATGCACCAAAAGAACTGCAAAAACTATTGTCTGACAAAAGATTTTATCAACCTCTATATAAATACATTTTAAATACTGTAGAAAACCTATAAAAGTGAAAATAAAAATTTGTATAAATGGGAAAAAAATAATATCAGACTGGCTCAAAAGGACACCGAATCCAGGGCCGTAAAACACATTAAAAAAAAAAAAAAAAAAAACAGATGCATGCTCTGCACCACCACAAGCAAGACATTCAATGTAGTCGGTTGGGTCGGTGTAAAAACTTAATTTAAGTATTTTGTCTCTTTCTTTCTGTATCGAAAAGACAAGGAGAGGACGCTTAAAATAAGTTTAGTCCTGTCAAATAAGTTAAGTCTATGAATGAATGACCGCCATACATCAAAAGACGGCACCCACCTTGGTGATAAAGCGATAAAATTATATATCTATACCTCAGAAAGATGATTTATACAATGCGACAAGGATCTTTTGGTACAGTACCTAGTGTAACAACAATCTAAATAAACGTGGCAAAAAGAAGAACGAACACCACCCTCCTAAAAAAAAAAAATTTAACAGTCCGCCGCGTTGTAATACCTGTACCATACAAGCGCCATTCATGGCTGTGTCAGTCATCCACGTTCATTTCATTAAATCGTTGTCGCACTGTACGCGGATTGGCCGTGCGTAATAATTATATGTCTGTGGCCGTGCGTACCCCTAGTCGAAAATAACGCTCTGTAGCTGTAGGCCTACCATGAGTTTTCGTCACGAATCACGATAGTCCATACACGTTTTGTGTAAAATATTTATATGTAGGTAGGTACCCAACGACCTATACTATTATAGATACTAAGCTCGTTGTAGGTAGGTACCATTGAAGAAATGGCCGCAGACCTACTTTTCGCCCGTATTGTGATGGTAATAAGAGCGAAAAGTAGGTCTGCGACCATTTCTTCGATGGTACCTACCTATCTGAGAAATTGTGCAGCGCCCCTAGCGGCTTACGAGAGGAACCAGAATTTGGAGGTGCCTCTCAAATCATTTTTTTTTGTATGTTACCTACTTCATAACTCCGTCATTTCTTGGCTGAACCTACCCATTTTGTGAAATTTTAAATGAAATGGGCCAAACTACAATTTATAGACAGTCTGTCTGTATGTACGTTCGTTTTAACTCGAGAACCACTCAATGGATTTGGATGCGATTTTTTTTGTTATCATCATAGTGACCCTGATCAACGTAATAACGCCTATCTATTTTGTGTGTAAATAGTGTTCATAAAATAACGCACAAGCCGAAAATGGGGCAGAAATTGAATTAGTGCGGGCGCAGCCGCGGGCAAAGCAGGGCTGTAGCTAGAGCCGAATTTGAGGTAGGGCAGCATTGGTTACAGGTAGGGCGGAAGTAAAAAAATTACCATAATTGATCCCACGAAGCACAGGCTCCTAAATCAATCACTATGTATATCACTGACCTCTGAAAGAGCATGAGCATAGATCTAATAACTATTAAATCCTCAATGATGAAGAATAAGCAAACAAGATGGTCAAACTTCCAGATTTGGATGTAGAGATCCATCCACGTCTGAGTGAGAGTGAGGTAATAATTAATTGTTGGGTGAGTTGATACGAGTAAATAGATACTACCAAAAATACCATTTAGATTTTATTTTTTCTACAAATTTAATACAATTATTAACATACATTTAAAAAAGTTGAATTTTACGATTCGCCATGTTATTAAAAATGCGAAGAACTTCGTTCAAATCAACTGATTTTGTTCTTTTTTTTTCAAAGGCCAGGAATACCATTCCAGCCATTCTCTCGTGACCCATTGACAGCCTTTGAGGCCTATTGATTGCAGTTAAAGTTGAAAACGTAGATTCGCACACTGCAGTGCTACATCCTATGGTCGCCACAGAAGCAAAAAGTTCATATGTATCTTTGAACGCCTCTCGTTGCCTGTACAAAATTTGCAATGTATTTTCCATTTTGTCCTCGTTACGACTCAAGTAAGCTTTAACCACACAAGCCTCTTCTCTTGATGGAATTTTCAGACCTGAAAAATTTGTTAAAATTGTAAATTGAACACGACAATTATTTTAGTTATGAAAATGTTTCAAACTTACCCAAATTTTTCAGTGGAACCATTTTATCTACATCCAACTCATCGAGACTCGCAATCGAATTGATTAGATCATTGTTGTCTGAAAACCTTCTTTGTAATTCAGCAATTAGTATGTCCAACGTTTCGAAATACTCAGACTTAAATGGCTCGTCGTTCTCTTCTATATTTTTTCTGGCAGAGAAACAGGAGGGGCCATACGTAAAATAGTCATCCATCCGATTTGGTTTTTTTATTTGCCTCTTCAAGGTCTGTGTCCTATTTTCAGATTCGCCGCAGTCGTCACTTGTTAAAGACTTAGCTTCTTCCAGAATTTGATTATACATTTGATTTGATCTTAATTTAATAATTTCATCTTCGACACACTTTATGATTGTTATGGCGTCTTTCAATCCTGCGGTTCGTGCTTGCAAAGCTGCATCTGCAGGTTGTAGTGTGGATAATATTTTTTTGGCCACAACCATGGCCATTCGGAATTCCAGATCAAGCATGACTTTTTTAATACCGATACTCTTGGCGACGTCATCACCGTTGAATCTGCCATTTTTAATTTCTTTCAAAGTCTGCAAAATCGATGAATAATTATCGTATACAACTTTTGTAACTGCCAAATGTCCAGACCAGCGTTGTTCGAGGAGTCGGCAAATCCTTTTTCCACCATACAAGGCAGCTATTTTGCCATGATGAAAGAATTCATGTAACATGATACATTGGTCAAAAAATAAACGAATGAAAGTCATTTCTGAGATAGTCCTGATGACTATTAAGTGCAAGCGATGGTTATAGCAGTGGACGTAAGGAATTTTTCGGCCCAATTTATTTTCTATTCTAGTCGCAACTCCTGAAACTTTCCCACTCATTACACTTGCGCCATCATAGCATTGGCTAAGCATACAAGAGGGGTCAATGTTATTTTCCGTAAGGGTATTTAACGTTAATTCCGTGAAAGTGGCTGCATCAAGGTTTTCAGTAGTCTTAACCACCAGCAACGACTCATTGACGACACCATCCTTGACGTAACGTAATGCTAATGCAATATTTTCGCGGTTATTTTTATCTCTTGTCCCGTCTTCCATTAGAGTAAACCATTTCACGTCAGATTTATTAATATCGTTGACAATGGAACTTCGTACTGCTTGAACCATTGCTTGAATTATTTGATTTTGAATTTCAGGTGAACGATATGTTGCGTTTTGTGGTATATGAGTGAGAACCTCGTTCAAATTTGGATCTTTCATACATGTGTATTCAAATAAATTCTGAAATAATCCTTGTTCTTTTTTTTCTTCCAACATATAATTTCCACGCAAAGCTAATTCGTTGACAATTAGAAATTGTATTACTTCAATGATAGACTTCACGTAATACCTATATTTTTCTAATACATTTTGATTTATTAACGTTTCAACACTGCTAGATGTAGATATTCTTTGTAATTTCTCCTGCCACATAGACATAGCCTGAATATGAGAAACTGATTTTTCATGTTTTGGAAAACCTGTTTTAGAATCAGTGGCATTTTTCCAGTTTCTAAATCCTGTGGAAGTGTACGAAGTCTGTTTGCTTCCATGAGGTAAAAATTGCTGGCATGGATAGCAAAAAGCAGCATCTTTGTTGACAGAATACTGCAACCATTTATAACGCTTGAACCAATCGGAAACAAAGGCCCTGTTATGTTGTTTTGGATATGTGTCTAAAACAACCTGTTTTATTGGTTCTCCGATTTGTGCAATATCAGATGGAATACCATAGCTAACATTACCAACATTTGTTGACCAACCTGTTGCCATGGAACTAGGAGTAGCGATTGTATCTTGTGCTTCCACCTGTTTTGAGCAGTGAGGTTCTTCGTGGTCAATTTGCTCTTCAACTCTTCGTTTTTTTCCAAAGAAAGCCCGTATATCCATCGCGAAATCAATAAATATTCAATTTATAGCAATTAAAATAACAACTGTATCGATTTTTGACTAAAACACTCTTTACCGTACACTTTACTAAAGCAAACTACAAACAATCACAATCAATCTCTAGTTTATGTTTATTTTAGTTTAAAAGGGGATTCCCCGTATGCGCAAATGATCATATCGACCAGCGCGAGTATGGCACGCGTAAGCAATTTTTATTCCCGATTTATTCCAATTTAAATACTGGCAATTTTTGTCATCAGAGGTACTAAATGAACATATTTTACAAACACTCAGTTCATTAACTCACTTTTGTGAGGTTCCAACACTAACAGGAGGATAGCGTATACAATTTTCAACGCGTGAGAAAGAGACGGCAATAGAATCCGTGTCGCGACCCCGAGTTAATGAACGCGCCCTGTGGCTTTGTGGTTTTTACACTCACACATTTATAAAATATCTGTGTCTGAACATAGGCCTTTTGTGTGGGTGAAATCTACGTATAAATCAGCTGATTTTCTATGGAAATATACACAGGAAAGTTATTGCAGCACAAAACTAACCTCTAAAAATAGAAGATTGTTGTTTTGCAATGAAAAAGTATTAGTTTTAAATCGTTTATTTCACAAAAATATGAATTTATTTCACAAAAATATGTATTTTTTAAGGTAGGGCATTGTGATTTTAAGGTAGGGCATTGCCCCACAATGCCCCCCCCTAGCTACGGCCGTGGGGCAAAGGCTAGTAAACGAATAATGACTGGGTTCATAATAATTAAATTGTTATTTCAATAAATCAATTAGGTTCTCCCAAAAATTGTGGTGAGGTGAGCGGCTCACCGTGAGCCGGAAGCCCACGATGCAGTCTAGTCTAGATAACAATTCAAAACTAAACGTAAATCGATTCTCAGTAGCGAGTATAATGAAATGTGGTTTCAGCTTTAGCCGTCAAAAATAATTTTTGGTTTGACTAGTTTTAACTTTGTTCTTATTGAAATGGCTAGGATAATCATTATATTTGAATTTGAAATAAACATTATATATTAATAACATGTTTATAAAACAATTGCGTTTTACAATAACGTTTCTGAATACACCGTACTCAGACCAAGACTTGGTCCGAGACACCGTAATGTATTGGATTGGGCTACAATCAAAGGGATTGGGTTAGCTTTCATCATGAATAAGTTATCTTTGATTGATACTCCATCCAACTACAGACAAGACAAAAGTTTTGTCTGTTTTAGTAAGTGATGAGATCAATCATATCGAGCGCGACAAGGCTCTTTTAGCGCGTGGAGGACACACTGACAGGGGGGCACAGCCCAATGATGTTCCAAGCCCTAGATTTATCATTCCGTACAAAAATAGTTTCAATTTGTCCCCAGTTTGTTATACAATTATAGCTACATCTACCTATACACACACACAAAACAAGAATAAGATAAAAGCCATGTTTTGATTTTTAGAAAATAGACCTTGTTGCATTAGTTTTCCACAAGTGATCTCAGTAGAAAAGATATTTTGCGTTCGTAGGTCATAAGAAGTCGTAAAATCATAACAACCAGCCTAGCTCAAGAGCTCAATGATTATTATTTTTTATGTTTCAACTTTATAATAATGTATTAGGGTAGAAAATTGATTGCATTCTACTGTCAATTTACGATGTGTTAATATTGAAACATAATTACATGAATTATATATAATGACTAGCTTATGCCCGCGGCTCCGCCCACGTCGAAGAGATTTTCGTGGAAATAAGGAAAACAAAACAATATGATTTTTTAAACGACAATATGCAACGGTCACCGTGTTTTACCAAAGTGCTTATAAATACCAATCAAATAAGCCCAAACTCGAAGGGTCTGCTATTGTCCGTTGAGGAGATCCCGTACCCACCTTCCAGTCCCATCTATGCTGCTATCAGTATTGAACGAACCGAACATCACTTGAGAATCAAACCATAGAGTACATATAATCAAACTGAACGCTCCCTCCTATGGATTACAAAACACATTTTTTTTCTACAATTCCTAACTAAGTTTGACAAATTTTTATGATTTATGCTTTTACAAACATAATTTATAATCACATCATACAAACACGCATTTTTTACTAAATACTTAATTTAAATTTTAGGTTATGTTTAGTCTTTGCTATCACGAATGAACTATATTACATTTATGCTAGATACCCATATAAATAAAAACCATTCAAATGTAAAATTTAAAAATCTTAAATTACCTACATAAATAAACGCCAGTCACAAGAGTTAAGAGCACAGACCACTTGGACTATTAATAAGAACATTAATAAGTCACTCGTTCTGGGATAAGAAAAATAATTTAATTTTAATAATTGCGATACCTACTTACATGATATTTTCTCCGTAATTTTTTTTACCATAGACGTTCATGTCTTTTACCGAAATATCTGAATCCTAAATTCAAGCAAGTGTATACGACACTTTCGTATATTTTCTCTTCCAATAGGCTTGTAGACAGGGTAAACAAAATATTATTCTATTTAGTCTGTCATTTAGATTACCAAAAAATATTGGACACGTATTTTTTCTTTTGTCAATCAAACAAAAAATGACAGAGATAAAGCGCGTCAAAGTTTGGGAGTGGGGGAAAATGACGTCAAGTAAAATTGTACCTAGATTGTGACTTCACGCGGAACTTCAGCGGGCTATATCTTCATCTTTTTTTGTTTAATTGAAAAAACAAAAAATGCGTGTCCAATATTTTCTGATTACCTAACCGATGGACTAATTTTTAAAAAAATTGTCATCTTGCCTATTGCGTCCAGCCCCTTCTTTTTATTTCACTTCTTGGTTGCCCTAAAAAGAGAAAAAATACGTTCATTTACTTTGCAATCAATATTTTACAAAGCACAAACGAGGAACACTTTATAAGTAAAAGTACAAATGAAAAAAGCTGAAATACTGTTTCTTCCGCGTATCTTATCTTACTTAGGGTCGAACAAGCCTGACCAGGAATATATGAAAGGTCGCCATATTGTGGAATTTCGTTGGAACTAATTTCCAACACTGGCAACAACGATATTTTTTATTTTTTATAATCATTTTTCATTCTGACATTTTCACCATTTCACCATCGCATTGTATTTTGTTCGTGCGTAAACGATAAAATATCTAAATAAAATGCCAAAAACTATTCATAGCAGGGAGCAGAATACTGTGTACAATGTTTATAAGTGTTTACAAGATAAAAAACGTGCAGGATGTGAAAGTATTCCTCTAACTGATGTAGCAAACTTGGCTTCTGAACTAACTGGTAGGTAAAAACAGTATGTCATTGTAGTGCGAGTGTTATGAATTGGCCGCCGTAATGTACAATTAGGTAATTATTTTTGATTCTAGTCTAGGTGCGGGATACATAAGCATCAATTTTCCGTATAGCAAATGAGGGGCTTACTGGCTTACCATTTCAGTCACCAAAAATCAAAACGAAAATTGACTTAGATGACTGACTCCAGTGTCATACGTCGAAAAATACACGAATTTTATATAGTAAAAATAGAAATGCCTACCATAAAAAAATATATTAGCAGTCTTAAAAGAGGACATTAACTTTCCTGGAAGTTTATGTGATGACGCTATCGCGTAATACGTCTCGTCTCTTTTTAAAGGCCAGTAATTACTACAACAAACTTAAAATATTTTGTTATAACCAGTCTTAGTTTATTTTGACCATGGTTATTTAAATTTGAACATAAAACTTTGTCAAAATTAAATGGCTCTGTTAGTAGAAATGTAACTTTATGGCTAGTTTTTTGACACTGACATCAAAGTAAATATAAAATTTTCATTAAATTAAAATAAACTTTCTTTTAGAGAACATTTTGAACAAACGGCCAATTCAATCTGTGCGCACTATAGTGAATGTTGCCATATTCATTTTAAAAGTGAGTCCCTCTTGACAGCTCTCACATATTCCTGGTCAGGCTTTACTTAGGTATTAAACAAAAGCAAAGTTTCAAAGAATAACAGAAATAAGCGATATTTCAACAGAAATTCTTTACATATCGGTGCAATGACAAACATGGTTAATTTTCACTCTTTTGTGAGTCACATCCACCGACACTACCTTTGGGCATTATCAAAAACTTTCTTGTCACATTTATTTCCAAATAATAGCCCTAGAAAATAACAAATTATATTTATTTACATCAATTTACATAAAAAGCAACCGTGTTTTGACCATAGACAATTTTGACAGTTCAAGTACTCTACCACCATGAGAAAATTGGAACAAAACATGGCCACCCTGCACCTGAAAGAGACTTTAAAAGTGTGACGTCACGTTATTAAACTTGCCAATAATGTCAAGACAAAAAAGGTAAATTGAAGTTTGTTAAAATGAAACAACGTTATCTTAGTGAGCTCAATGTCGAAATAATTGATATTTGTTTAACTGATTGTATGTATAGACAAATAGCATCCCGTGGGTTTAACTCGTGTCAATTTTTGAACGCTCTAGGGTGAAATTCGCATCACTCCGAGTGATTTTCGCTAGTTTCGAAACTGAACCTAGGTACCTAAGTAATTTTCATTGTCACACCAAGCAACCACGTTTAAATTCCACAAAAGGTTTATTGAACCCTGCAACCCTGCAAATATTAATTACTTACTGAATCTCTTGTATAAATTTGGCTATAAGATTGAAATCCTTGCGAATCTTGCGATGCGAGGAAATTAGAAACAAAAATGTAATATCTGGCAACATGGCAAGGTAAGATCAAAGACATTGTAAAGAATACATTTGTATATTATGTCTTTGGGTAAGATCTGCGGGGCTATTATGTAACTCAGTTTCGTTTGCTAGCTATAGTTGCTATTCACCAAAAACAGATAAAAAATGAACTTTCAAAATAACCTTTAATGGGTATTGTACTATTTACGAATTGTGAAGTCATTTCAAGTGCAAACTTATCCTCAGATAAGCGGATATGTATGTTTTAGACGATAGCCACTTGGTTTGGCAACTGAGTTTACGATACAGGATCAGGGGGCTGCTGTTTGTTACCTTTACCCCTTTACAGAAAACTGCAGGTGGGGCAAATTTGAATAAATCCGCATGAGTAGGTTTTTTTATTTTATTATGCAAGTACGAGAATTCAGATGTTCCAGAATGTTATCAATACAACACATTATATACGTTAACATTGTAGTGCATACAATAAAACTTAATAAAATGTAGGCTCCTAAATCGACATCCGTGACTAAGTGAATGAATATTCGATACGCGCAGTATCGTATCGCCCACGCCGCGTTATTATGCCCACCATAACATAACTATAAATAAAATCGTGCCGACACGAAAAAAAGTGGCGTTATTTGAATGCCCGGCCGATAATTTAAATGTAGCAACAACCGCTTTTAGCTTACAACCTTAATTGACTTAAAAAATGCTTATCAATATTCCTTTCAACTATAAACAACATATGGGATAATATAACATTCAAATATAAAACATGTGCTCCATATATAAAACGCGATATTGAAAATCAATGTAAATACACTTATGCCCTTTTGTCACGTAACTTTGGCTCGAACCACGATGCACGCTCACGACTTTCTGAACAACTCCGAAACACGACATTCCACGTTTCGTTGCAGATTAGAGTGAGATGGATAGTGAGTTGCCCGCTGAAAAAAACGAGACAAGCAACTTTGAAGCGGTCCACGTGGACTGCTTAGCATCAACACAGGAGCAACGACCAATAGAAAACGGTACCGCTAATGTATTTCTCACCTCCGCACTCATACCAACAGCCTTTACTACTTTTACATTATTGATTGAAGACTCAACTTTATCACGTAGTAATAAGGTTTTAAGTCTTTTGTTCTTGCAGTGACGTACTCGATTTTTGAAATGACTTATGCTAAGTAGATAATATCAATATGGTTTTTGTTGTTATGTACATAAGGTGTATTTTTCGTTGCAGGTTAGTGATGCGGTTCTTGAATTTAAAACGATTCCCAAGAACACGGGCGTAAGTTGGTGAAGGTTGAGGAGGCCGCGATGCCAACTGCATCGTCATTCGTCACACACAGAGCGAGCGCCTCCATCCATCCACAGTTGTGGCTTGCACCCTCTATCCGTCGAATCTCTTCTGGTCGCTACTCGCTACCACTACAATTCCTCAAGTATAGCAAATACATAAACTTAATTAGGTACATATTATAATTACGAGTAGACTAACCTACTTAAAGTAAGTTTACCTAATAAACATTTGCTCATTGTGTATATTGCCACAGTGTAATTTATTTTAACCCTGTGAATTTACTGACAGTCAATGTACCTTAATATAATACCTACTTTATAGAAATAGGGCCTGCCTCACTGACTGACCAGACATAAAACAAGTGAAGTAACATCAATAGCAAAGTTCCTTCAAACTTTATTTATGTTTAGGTTTTGAAAGAAGCTAAAATTATTTTTCAGGAGACTTCATTTAAAATTTTCTATAGAAACAAACTGTCTCGATAACTCTCTATCAAGTGACTTAAATAATAAAAAAGTTAAAAGTAAAAAAGTATTTACATCGTACCCTACCAAATCTAACTAAACCATACAATTTATTTTAGTAAGTAGCATTTCTTTTATTTTAACGAAACCTAGTGAAGTTTTTCCTTCAATGAAACCCAATAATTTCTTGAAACAAATCAACTCCTCAAAAAGCTCTTTTATGGATTACTTAAATCCTTTATTCATTGAAAGGGCCCTTTTGTCAACAGCAGGCCCGGAAATATTAGATGTGCTCCCCTTTCTTTGATATTCGGCTCCACGATGGATGACGCATTCTTTAAAAGGGCAAGTTATTGTTAACCCTATATCAAGGACCTACTCCACTTGTCTTGTTTATATTGTTGAAGTCTTTAATTTTTTTATTTTTAAGCTAACTTAAAATAAGAAGATTAAATTTATGTGCATGTGTATGTTCCATATTGTATTAATAGGTTTGTTATTAAAGTATATTTTACCCCATGCAAATGTCCAGCTTGCCCCCTTTGGCAAAAGCTTCGGTACGAAGTTATTGGTATGAACCGAAGCTTTTGAAATCCGATCTTTTTTGTAATTATACAGCGAGCTTCGTGCGGAAACAATTTCAGGACGGACGGACAAAGGAGGAGGCGTCTCGCTTATTTTGTACTAATATTTGATTTATAACCAAGTTGTTTGTCGTTCGTTGCCGCCCTCCCGATGGCAAAAAATAAGTATTTTGCAAAGTGAATTAATCTTGACATTGTTTTAAGCGTTAAATATGAATTTCTTATGATAGGTTTTGATAATTTCTAAAATAGTACTAAATCCCTAATTCAGTAATTAAGTCGTGTCGGGAAAAGTTTGTTACTTTTTCTTCTTATTATTACAATGAAAAGGCAAAATGCAGTTTTGCGCAAATCTCTATAATAGCCTAGGCACAGAATGACAAGACTAGTATTTCAGCAGTAGTTATAAATAACACTTATTATCATTTACTTACTACTTACTTATTCCCAGTCTCCGCTGGGGAGCAAAGGGCCGATGTGAAGTGCCACCATTTTTCACGATCTTGGGCCAATTCGGAGATCTCCGAGTGTCTCCGACCATGTCAACCCCGCCTGGTCCATTTGCATTTCTCTCTTCACAGAGCGCTGTCAGGTCTTGTGGGTCTGCCGAGTTTTCGTCTTCGGCGGTATTCCACCTTCCATCTTCAAACGAAGATCTATTTATTTAATGCCTGTGTTAAGACCGTTATCATTTATGGTTGCGAAACGGGGAAATAATCGACCATGTTACGGATAAGTTACAGGTTTTCATAAATAGATGCTTACGCAATATCATGGGATCCGCTGGTTTCATTTTGTTTCCAACGAGGAACTTTGACGCAGAACTCATCAAAAACCTGTAGCGGACACCATAAAGGAACGCAAATTTTTGTAAACGCGCCAATAATTTTTTTTTTCCTTCTTTTATTTCTTTGAAATGGAGATGGATAGGTCACGTGTTCATGCGTAGTGATGACATCTCAATGGAAGCACTGACATGGCATCCTGAAGGCGGAAGACGAATTTTTTTTTATCATATACAAGGTGACATTAATTTATGCAGCCAAATTCATACTGAAGATTCGGTAAGTGCTCAGTGTCAAGGTTCGATGACCCTTTTTAGGAATGTGGTAAATATTCTTTTCGTGTTTTCTACCATCGCAACGGCAGTCCCGAGTCAGTGACTATGTGGGATCAACATTTTATTTTGCGAAATTAGCAAAAAGTGTTATCGATCCGTCATACTGATCACCTACCATGCCTCCAGTATGAATTTGGCTGCATAAATTAATGTCACCTATAATATTATTTGATAAATTATGTTATGATTATGCCTGGACCCACGAACAAGAGGGGTTTCTTGGAAAGTTCAAGCCATCCATTAACATTATTTGTAACATTTTAAGACTCAGTTACTGGAACACTAGCATACATACGTAGTATACATACATTTTAGTGGATAATGTGTTTATCACTATTCTGAATAAATATAATGTAATGGTGTCTCTGTGAAGTGCCAAGAAGAATTAATGAATCTGACATACATTTCAGTAATGCCTATGCCGATCGATTCAACTGCTAATAGGCAGGGACTTTCTCAAAATACATTTTTTCGACATTAGATGACGCAAGGTCGAAGTAAAAAAAAATTTGCTTTTTATAAAAATATACGTACCAATAGAAAAAAAACACAATTAATTTATTACTTTTAAAGTTATTTACAAGTAACATTATTTATGCAGCCAAATTCATACTGGTAGCTTGGTAAGAGATCAGTATCATACCTATTCATGACACATGACATAACACTTTTTTATTATTTCCCAAAATGAAATGTTGGGCTCCCCCAAAGTTATCAATTCGGGGCTATGGCGTGGTGCAACAACGATTTTTTTTTTGTTAAATAATATTACTTACTTCGAGACGGTAAAATCTATACTATGACTTTTAAGTCAAAGTTAATTATTGTTTTTGCTAAGTATTTCTTTAATTATATGCCTATGTTTAAGAGTATCTACGTATTATTTATCCGACTAGTTAGTTAAACCTGAGTTAAACAAGAAATTTGTACCGGATTACTTTACAAGTTACTTGAAATTAATGCAAATGGCTTGAAATTAGGTACTTCAGTTATATCATAAGTTTAAAACAATAGTGTTATGCACATATCATGTTCTCGTTCGAGTGATTTTGCAGCATTACTTCGCTTAAGTTAACCAAAAACAGAAGCTATATGTACATAAAAAATACGTTTAATTTCCCTTGGCGCCGCTAATCGAGCGTCGCCTACATGGGAGAAATCCAAATCGCCCTTTTTATTTTACTTATGAACGCAAATCCGGCGGGAAAACGGCGGCGAAGGGGTAAAGGCGGAGTTGTGTTGTTCGCGGTAGTGTGGTCACGCGTTTCGAATAACGAACTTTGCGACGTGTCGTACTTACCCCGTCGTACAAACTTATATTATGCCCCGCACGCATTTCATCTGCAAGGTGTCACTCACTATCAACAACCATATCGATCTACGTTATCCGGTCAAGAGTAAGTCGACCTTGCATGCATGCAGATGTAATTTTTTGAATACCGTTTTGCGCCCGTAGCATGATAACGTGCGATTTCATTTATCCCGCTTCGCGCGCACACATGTTAAAATAAGCGATATGATTCCCACCTCAGTCGTCAAAACAAAGACATAAGGTACATACAACCCGGTCACAATATCTGTGCACCTGACCTCGTGACGTCATATCGGCGGTCTGGGTACGGTGTGAAAAAAAGTTTTTTCGAGAAATGTGGAGGTAAAAAAAATTTACTAACCTTTTCAAATCAATTTATTATTGATGAAGGGTTTGTTATTATAAAACAATAATTTTGATTACAAAAACATTTATTATTAAACTCAGTCACTATAAATTATTGACTCTATGCCTGACATTGTATCTTCCTCACTCTCACTTTCTGAACTCGCCGAACTGTCTTCCCCTAGTGATATTAAAAGTTGTGTGATGTTGTCATCTGCTAGATGATCCTTTTCCCAGTATTCTCGCTGTAGTCTCTCCACGTGATTCACTTCTTTTTTCCAGTCAGCTGGCGTAATTGACTTAATCGCATCTTTTGTAAGTTGTTCTATGTTCTTTTCCGATTGGTCAATGTTTTTATCTGCCAACCTTTGCTTTACCAAGTTCCATATATAGTCGATTCAAGATTAAATTTCTTGATTAGCTGTGTATTGTTTTTCCCATGACTTCAGTTTAACAGCTACAACAATTTTAATAACAACCAAACCAGTCCAAACTTAACAGTAAACAGTCTAAACTTAACAATAAACATTAAAAAACAAAACAACAATAAAGCGAAAATATCAAAATTATCGGGACGTGTAGCGGCAACGAAGATGCTAACCGTACTGTCGCACCGGGGAGTGCGCGGAGAGGTGACAGGGGAAGCGGGAGAGGCGCCACATTCCAGCGAGGTGCACAGATACTGGGACCGGGTTGTACGAAGTGGCGCCGCGAGATCGGCCACTCGCGCGCGATAAGAGCATTCTACGGCCGCTGGTGTGGTGATATTTATTCGATTTTATTCGCAGGTTACTAAATAGTAATATGTATTAAGTAACGGGTACGTACTACTTACGTACGTACTTTGATTGATACAGTCTTATTACAGGAAGCTTTGTAAGTAATCATAATCATGCTTTTGTTACACCATACTTGCTCAGACCAAAACCGAGTCAATCAATATGTGAAACCAAAATTAAATTTTGCGGATCTTGCGAAAAGGGTGATTGACACTTATAGCGAGTGACTTACCAAACAATTAACATTCTTGTATAATATAAAGACTGTTTCAATCAGTTTTGCTCTACCTTCTTCACTAAGTTGACTTGGGTTAATCTCTCAAACTACTGAACCGATTTCATTGAAATTTTGCATAAAGGGCACAGAAGCCGGGGAAGTACATACAAAGGATATTTTTTATTCCGGAAAAATGTTCTCGAGGGATCTGGAAACTTATATACTATGCGAGCGACCGCCGGGCTAAAGCTGGGCTTGTAGTATATAATTGTCTCCTGGTTTGGCTCTATGACAACAACAGATTTATTGGCTTATTCCCGTAGGTTTGCCCATCTGTCCCTTTAACTCTCCTTCACAACGAACGCAATAGGATTGTACACAGGGTAAAAAAAATATTCTTCTATTTAGTCCGTCATTTAGATTATCAAAAAATATTGGACACGTTTTTTTTGTTTTGTCAATCAAACAAAAAATGACAGAGATAAAGCGCGTCAAAGTTTGGGAGTGGGGGAAAATGACGTCACTTCTAAGTAAAATTGTACTTAAATGTGACGTCACGCGGAACTTCAGCGGGCCATATCTTCATCATTTTTTGTTTAATTGAAAAAAGAAAAAATACGTGTCCAATATGTTCTGATAATCTAACTGACGGACTATTTAATTTTTTTTAGTCATCATGCCTATTGGACTCATGTAATGTACCTAGTTCTAGCCTAGGAATAGCAGCGCAGGGAAAAGCACGACATGCGTCGTACGCCATCAACGAGTTAAGTCAATATTAACTTACAAATCTTACTAGATATCGGCATACTAGACCCATTTCTCTGCATGAAAGTGGGCCTGTAGCACTTTCCTTGGTGGTACAAGATACAATTTGAAGATACGCTTGAAATTTTACGTATCCTATTATTTAAATCTCCTTGTACGTCACCCTGTCCTGTACCCTTGAGCATACCTCAGCTCAATCGGTTCACCCGTTCCTCGAAAGGACAGACAGCTCTAAAACAGGTAGGGGGAGTCAAAGAGCTTCATCGCCTTACCTACAAGCCTTACTTTTATATAAAACCAACATTTTATGTTTTAATATAATCTGCTTAAATTATACTAATCTCATTGAACTTTAATTGATAATAAAATTAGTATTAAATATGTAATAAAATAAGTGAATAATTATTTTTTTTTGCCAAAAAATGTTTTTGCCATAACCATAATTTCGTGGAAGAATTATTTCTTCTGCGGTGGAAGGAGTTCGATGTCTGGCTGTCTGCCGGAGTGAGACATGAATGTGATGCATACGGGCAGGTAACATGTCAACAGCGTCTACTCTACTATGTCTTCACCATGGATATGTAGTCTTCACATAGCCCCCGAGAGATGTCGCTACGTGTCGTTCGTTCGTGGTTAGGTCTTCTGGCAGTAAAAATACGTGCGGGTATTTCCTGTCCCCGCAGCGGGTGGCAGGGGGCGATAAATAACTCAGTTTGCGGAGACGACGACGACGAGGGTAGAGGTGCGGGGTGAGGGGGCGCTATTCGTAGGGCTCGCGTGTGAATTATTCGTGGGTTCACGCGCGTTGTTTGGCTCATGTCCGTGTTCTTGTGGGGTGCAGCGACAGAGAGATCGCGACCCTCGTTAATGAAATATCATATCTTTTACGTCACCTATTCAGATTCTACCACGTATTTGCCGAATTGTTACACTTGCTCACAGTTAGATAGGGTCGGTAGGGGGACCTATTGTCTTATGAACTCATTGTTAATGGGGTAAGTTGGGACGGTTTAGGTATGTGTACTAACCTAATTTATAACCTCGTTCAGCTTTTGTCGAAATTTTATTGAAGAGGATTGTCTTGATAATTTATTGTACAAGGTGCATCTGGGAGGGAGGTGGTAATTTTCTACTGTATAAAACAAACTAAACAACTTTTATTCTGGAACCCCTCAGATTACGTAAAACTTTTTAGCCTTTCCTGACGAAGTTGTAGTAGGTACGAGTACAATAAAATAAACTATAATATGTTGAGAATAAAACGACTTTTTGTTTTTTTTTAAGTCAAACATAACATATTCAGTATGATCAGCAAAACATATTATTTAAGATTTGTAGCACGTCATTAATACACCGAGCTACATACATACCAGACAGAGACGGTTGGTAAAATAAATAAGTAACAATTATTCGGGTGAATGTTTTATATTTGAGGATGTCTTTGTATTTATTGCTGTAGTTTGTTCAGATTGCGAGACTGTAGCGTAGCGACCGGTTAAAACGTCAGAGTTGGACAAATGAATGGAAGAACAATGAGGCGTGGAGTGGAACAAAAGGGTAGAGACTAGAGAATTGACACAGTTGCACCGAATACCCGCTCATTTCAAATTTTAAACAACGATTGACACAGTTGTGTGCTCTGGATCTTACCTAAGAACTCGTAGTTTGCTGTGTTGTTTAAAAACCTATTAAAATACAAATAGAATCATAACTAAATTAAATTTTCAGTTAAAACTGAAATCTGACCACCGCCTGCCGCCTGATTGTCGTGTCTACCTTACTAATCCAGAATTCACGTAGCGGCACAATTGTGCCTCGGAAAGCATGGTACAGTGAAGAACACACCAAGCTAGGTACACACATTTAAATTTGTAGCTATCTTATATCTTCACTATAGAGATTAATGTCGTACTGCAAGTGTATAACTTGACGTGTTCTTCACTGGACCATCGAAAGATGTGGTCATAAAAGAGGGGACGGTTGTTACTTGGGTCCACGGGAGATTACCCTTGATAAAAGCACAGAACTCTGCTTGCTTTCTGTAGTTTCTGTCTCTTTGGTGTCCTTTTATCACAATAAAAATAACTGTGTTGTAAATAGGTTAACTAACATCTTAAAGTGAAATCTAGCTATAATGTGAGTGAGAGATAGATACTGAGATACCTATATTAAATCGCCAACCAGTAGACAATTTATCGAAAACAAAAACGTTAAGGTATCTTAGTCAAATTTGTACAAAACAAACATTATGGAAATTAGTGCATGTAGTAGATTTGAATTTAAGGTCACATCGAATATTTAGTTTTGTATCCAACAATGTACCTAGCTGATTTCAAAGGCTTTAGTTTTAGTGCTGACGAAATGAAATTTTTATAAGGTGATTTACCTTTTACTGAGCCCATTTTAGTATCTATAGGTACTACCTATGTCGCTACGAAATAAATTTTAGTTTCGAAGGTATTAAATCTAAAACTAAAGCCTTTAAAATCAGCATTAAGTTTTAATTTTTTTGTAATTTTTATTTTTCTTGCATTCGTTTTCAAAAAATCATATATTTTTTTTACATTTTAAAATTACTTACAATTAATTAAGTAGTAATGGGCAACATTTGCTTAATAGTTTCTAAAGTTTCAATTCTCTCATAGATTATCCAGATTTTGTTAAGCCATTTAAAATTTTAAATAATATAATTATAAGCTTAACCAAGTAATTAACTTTTGTTTATCCTATCTGGTTGTTTTCACTCGTAAAAATGTGTTTCACAAGAATTTATTTTTAACTGATGCACGATTCTACATAAAAAAACTTAAATCGAACCTTTTTTGTGTTCCTTCAAATAAGTCCCTATATTACAAATGGCCCAAATGATTCAAATGCCCCGTTGACCAAACTGATTTATTTGCCCCATACCATAAGGCATACTTATTATCGTCCCGTTAGACTTTTTTGCATCTAAGTTTATCCTATTCAATTCAATGGGTACACAAAATGACACAACGTTAGTGAACTGTTTTCGTCGCAAATAAATGAATAACCTTAACATCATTAGAATAGTTCGATACTTACTTTTCGTCCGTTAGAACGCGATGACACCATACGATTTATCCGGATAATAACTAGGCTCCTAATTAGGACGCGCGAAGAAACAGACCGTCCGCGTCCTAAACGCGATTACACTGTCCTAAGTCCAATCCCTTTCTAGTTAGGATATTGATAAATCGGATGGTGTAATCGCGGCTCTAGTCTTCAATACAATCAATCGCTGGAGCTGGAAAACTAAAATAAGTTTGTAGATACCTATTTTACGAGGTGGTAGTTAATTGGATAGTAAGCAGTTATTTCACGTTACCCCATTTTAGTTGTTAATTTAGATATACTAAATTACCCCATTTGAACAAAAGGAAATGTATGATATATAATAGGTATTATTATTATATTGGATAGAACACTTTTTTAAACTTGGCAAGTTATCATATCTTAAACAAACAGGATTACCTATACAAAAGAAGTCATTTACAAAGTACGTTATACCTACATCAATGAGTTTACAATTGTGTACCATAGACTTGGAATATATTAGGATATATCCAAAGTTTATGGTGTGTACCTTACTAATATATAAAAAATAAGTACCTACCTGAATTTTAGTTGTTACATATCTCCAAATTAATTATAGGATATTACATATTCCAAATCTTAATAAAAAAATGGTATACTGAAAGAGTTGTTTAATTTTCTCTTTCCTCTCAGTCGATAGCTGTAACTTACGAGCTATTCGATCGGTTTCAATTGTCAATTAACCTTGTAACTGATCACTTACTGAGCCCCCAGTATGAATTTGGGTGTATTGATCAAAGTCATTTACGTGATGATAAGTTCCGGTGCTAGTTTCCGCTGGTGCTACCACAGTCTAAATTATAGAAACCAATGGATAACGGATATATTATGCGTGCGCGCGTGAGTAATAAATAATTTAATTTGTAGAATTTTCTATAGGTTACCTAGTGTCAGCAGCACTTCACTCAGCAGCAATGAACGTTTTGTTTACATTACTGCGCGCCTTGTCGTCGCCGGGGTCTCGCTGCTCACGATTAGAAGGAATCAATAAGGTACTCGATAGAGCAGCAAGTTTAATAGAGTGAGCGAGCGCGCCCTCATTACCCCCGCAATTAGCGCGCTGGTGCCGCCGCCACTGCCGCCGCTGCCGCTGCCACACCACGTCGAGCGACGAACGAACGCTGAACGCACCCCGCGCGAAAAACGAATAAAAAGAGCTGCCCTCAAAATGGCCGCCGCCACCTCCCTCTGCCGCCCGTCGTCTCCCCCCGCGCCGCATTCGTGATTGCATCCCCGCAGCTCTTATAAATATGGCCGTATTCCTCCCGCCTTTACTGATTGCCCGTATACCCCCCTTTCTCCCCCCGCGACCGCGCTGCCGGCGTCTGAATAGATAAACGAGTCCACGTGGACCGCAGCGCTTATAAAAATGTACTCCTCCAATCGTCGGAGCCCTGAACACTACCCGAGCCTATCGGTAGCCAGAGTTGCGTGTAACTCCGCCTTTAATAAGCGATCTCGGCGTTTAAGCCAATAGAGTGAGAGGATTTGGTGAAGGTTGCTCGTCGGCGACGAAGCGGTCCACGTGGACTTACACACACACATCTGCACATGTATAATGCCTCGAGTGGAAATAGCTATGACGGCGAAATGTGCGACAGCGAAAAAATAAAATGCGGTCGGTTGGTGCGGCGGCGGCAGCGACGACGGCGGCGGCGCGGCGGCGACCGACGGCGGTGGAGCGAGCGAGCGAGTGGGTGTAAACATAGGATATTTTGGTGTGCTCGTTTATTATTATTGAATGCGGCGACGCTAATGGCAGGTCGCAGGTCACGCCACGAACACCTTCCTTCTTCTCTAGCAACAGGGTAGCTTTCCATCTGATAGCACAGCAACAGGGCTCTTGGCGCGTGTTTGCACATAAGCGACATTCTCACACGCACACCGTCCGATCCCGAGAAAAACGCCTCGACGAATGTATTCCTGTGACTGCAATAACAAGCAGCATACAGTCCACTCAGTCAGCACACCTAGACCTAGGTGCATTTTCGATACGTGGGATACATAAAATATACTTGGTATCTCTCATACCATGGTCAAGAAAAGCAAGTCGAACATACTAAGTAACATTGTTAGACATTATTATAAAATCATCAGCTTAGTACACATTACATCCGAGGCAACTGATGCCGACATTATAGGTAGGTATACATACATATTTTATTTATTTATTTATCTACTAAATTGTACAACATTACACCTAATTAATATAATTAACAGCGCTTAATAAATATATGTAAATATTGTTTCTATTTATTTGTAATAGGTATTTAAATTACCTAATGTTGCTATATTATGACGATCATAAAAAAACCGAATGTATAAGTATACCTTTTATCATAAAAAATGAATAATTATGTTGATGATCATTTCTATAGAAAGGTTCAATTAGTCCAGGCTACGTAGGTACTTGGATCGTAGCAGATGACGGCAGATCTTACCTAACCGTGTTGATTGAATGTAGGCTTTATTTATTATTCAACTGTTTGTCTGTTCTATGAGCATATTTTTGTCCAGTACTGTAGGGACTTTGTTACCTTTACCCCTAAAGCCAGCTTCTGATAGGTTCTTGCAAACAAAATGAACGTAAATAGGTACTTAGGTATACTTCCTTTATAATTTTATCAATCACCAATACAATAACTATTTAATAACTATAATAACTATAATTTCATTTAGTGCGTGGGACAATGAGAGGTCATATAAAGGTTGTGAGTACGAACGAGGGTGTCTTTACTGAAAATTGATATTTTTATTTTATTACTGGTTTAAACGTTGACTAGCTCTGCTCACAAACCAACACCAAGTTACAAATTAATAAATGTTATAGGCACTACGAGCAAAGACTAAAGTATTATTTAGTGTATGCTACGAGTATAACTGTTTTAAAACGTTTTAGAAGACATTTTCCCTTTTCAGCTCTAAGAGGATAGGTTCCGAAAAACCATAATTTATTTTTCCTTGTTTAAAGAATCTAGCAATAATAGATATTTGAAAAAAATTCGGACTTCTGTCAAGAATATAATGCATACTCTTATCGAAACAGAATCTTTACACGTCATTCCAACATTGAATCATAAAAAATCAAAGATGACTCCAAAAAAAGTTTTCATGTCGAGTTTTAACATTATTTGAGCAAAATCATAATTATATTATTTATGAATTAAAATTTTAAACTCTGAAACGAACATATATTTGATACAAACCGTTTTTTTTTAAATAATATAATTCGTGATAAAAGTCGTCATTTTGTTTTTTTCCCAGAATTCGTCCCTCTCGCACTGCGGGTCTTTTCGCATGGAGTAACAGCGATCAATGCAATCGAAACCTATTCTCTTAAAACAGGTTGAAATATTAGAGTCTATTTTGATAGAAACGAGTACCATGAAGTCGTAAAGAGTTTTTATGGTGTTGACAAAGAGAGGAATCATCGACATCATCAGAGATAGTACTTGCTCATGCGCACACTTGTAATTTACGTGGCATTTACACGAGCGCGGGAGTAACGAGCCGAGACAAAAACTCGACGCTCTGACTCGGTTTGTTTTACTCACCTTTTTAGGGTTCTTCAGTAATATTAAGCATGTTATATTTTTTAATGAGTCTAGCGTAATAATCTTGTAAATCTTTTATTTGTTTGACTATTTAATAAATAACGACTACGTATCCGACCAAATTATTACCCCATAAATTGTTTAAAATATGTTTTTCCTATATTGCTACAAGTGTGTGGATGTATGTTACATAAGTTTGTAGATTATATTACTATATAGCGAGTCTATAGAACAGAACTGCAATTCGGTATACCTAGGTCTGATAGACAAGTTACAAAATACATGCTATAGGTACTCAAAAGCCAGTCACCAAACATTAATGGTTTATAAAAACCTTATTGTAACCGTTCTGTTTCGGCGCGGACCCACCCAACCCACTCTTGGCCATTTTTTTTGCACTTCGTCGTCGTTTCAATTCTTATTTTATTTGAATCGCGCAGCCGTTTTGTTCGCTCCGATGGATGCCCACATGTCGCGTCTGGCGATGCAATGATGTGGGATACAAATACCTAGCTCCAAAATGGATGTGGTCCGGAATGTCTTTCATGTTATTTTCTGACAAGTCAGAAACGACGAACTGGTTTATGGGTTAGTCTAGAGGAAAAGTCATTTGGAAAATAATTTGGAGAAAAGCGTTCGTATTCCTCCCCACCCGGTGTTTCACTCGCCTAAATTAGTCACGAGTACATACACATAAAGTGACCTTCGTTTATATAGCAAAATTCATACTGGAGACTCGTTAAATGATAAGGATCAAGGTTCAGTAACCCTGTTTGCAAATTACGAAAAACATGTTTTTATTTTACCACTTACCGAGTCTCCACTTGAGTATGAATTTGGCTATGTAAACGAAATTCACCTTTTTTATTAGGGTTATGAATTTATGATAAAATAATTCATATGAGCTCACTAATGTATTTTTTTTATTTCTCGGCTTCTTATTAATGCCTATTCAAAGAGCTCTAATCTAGTCTTCTAAATTGTGTAGTATTTAATACCTACCACACGCGTGCGATCTGACTTGGCGATAAAGAATAAATAACAATCAAACTATATCGTCTCCTTGAACAGTGTGTAGGTAGATAAAGTGTCCCTATCACGCCTTCAATCGCACCCGGTTACTTACAGCTTGGGGACCGGTCTTGAGGCAAAACAACGTTTACTACCCGAGCCAGTCGATGTATATTGCTTTAAACACCAGATAAGACTACGTTAATTAATTAAGTGTACAAATGCTCTTTTTATACTGCAAAGTGACTTAATACGTTTGAAAGTACTTATATTAATGAATTTTCGAAATACTCTATTGTTACCTATCAGTTATTTTATCAGACATCAGTGGTGGTCTATAAAACAAATAGTAGTGACCAAGCGTTATCTATTATCCAGTTGGCAAGCGAGGCTTGACTCGGCTTGAGTGGGCAAACAAAAGTTAACAAAACAACGCAACGTGCATAATTAGCCGGCACGAACAATTAGTTTTGTAAATGGGTATTGTATTGTGTGATAGTCACCCCGGCCGACCGGCCCCGTCTGCAACAAAAACTCACTTCCCAGAAGTAGCCGCTGCGCTGTATGGTGACTCGTTCGATCCTTCTCGTTTGGATCCTTTATTTATGTTATTTTCTTTGACGTTTTGTGAAGAATTAATATTTAATGACTGCCTACCAGCAGGAATGGTATGTTGGAAGAATCAGATTCGCATAAATGTTATTTTTTTATATCTAAGTTCTAAGAAGTTATCTACGGCTAAGAAAAAAAACTTCACCATCTTTAAATAAAATACGAAAGAGTAGGTATCAATCTTCAACAACTGCACAACTTTTTAAAATAATCACTGCTGTACTCCCTCAATGCTGATTTTGCTTGAGCATAATAGGTATAATTATAATAAAGAATAAATCTACGATCAATCAAACAAATCTCGCGATTAAATTACTCTTTAAATTGCCGAATGGCCCTAAGAGTAAAAAACAAATAGCTATAGTACCGTTTATGTAACGTTCGATCAACTTCGATCCAATTGATTACTGTGCTAAGTTTCTTATGGTGATCTTCTCTCGCGCAACAATGGGCGTAAATACAATGCACTTACGATCTTATTGATTGCGTTAGTTGACAGATAAATTGAGGCCAATAAATACAACATGCATTATGAAATAAGTAGAAACATGGCTTCTATCATATTTTTACGGTTCCGTACATCAAGAGGAAAAAACGGAGCCCTCATAGGATCACTTTGTTGTCCGTCTGTCTGTCCGTCCGTCCGTTCGTCCGTCTGTCTTTTAAGACCCTTTATCTCGGGAGCACGTGGAGGTATCGAGTTGAAATTTAAACCATATACTCAGGTCTACAGTCCTTCAGAGCTGTGAAAAAATCAAACTTCTAAGTAAACGTAAAAAAAGATACGGCCATTTATGCGGCAAAAACGTATGTTTCAACACTCAAGGGAATCAAAATTTATGGGGTATTTTCCGTTGACCTAGAACTATGAAATTCTTATACTACAAGTATACGGAAAAATCTGAAAACTATACATTTGTAATTAAAACATGAAAAAATATACCTAGTATTAAACGGAACCTCGGTGGGCGAGTCCGACTTGCACTTGTCGTGTTTTTTTATTTATAATGAGTTAACAAATAATAATAAATATTTTAATATCCGCTTTCTGCGCAATGCGCATAGTGTAAAAAGAGATAGGTCTATCTCATGTAGCCGAAAAGACATGGAGGTAGACACAGAAACTTTTGTTGTAAGTACGTACGTATGATAAAGTTGTCGATGATGATTCAACGATTGGTTACTAATTGAGGTATCGTTTAACATTGACGTACTTAATTGTATTGATAGAGCAATTAGAATCGACAAAATAATTAAAGATGGCGCAGAATCTCGAAGGCTTTGGTATGAAAAACGTGTAAAAGAAGTACTCCAATGGTGGTGGGTGATATAACAATGATGCGTATGTACAGTAGGGAGCAGGCGCCAGGATGTTGACATTAATATAGATAAGGGCTTGTCACAAGAAATATGGAGCTAAGTATGGGTGTACGAACCCATGTGTTTTTTTCATGAGCTATGAACTGAAATTTAAGAAAAACAAGTGTTTGTTTGACCATTACGGTTATAATATAACGTTCTACGATATTATACCTATATACCGGGTGTAAAAGCAAAGGCAAGAATCCTTTAAGGGTGTGTTAGTATGATCGGTTAAGATATTATTTTAAATACTGGGATCTCTAAATAAACTACCAGTACCCATAATAAGACACTAATCACACTAATCGCGTGGACACAACACTGGGTCGCTGGCCACTCGGATGAGGGGTGCGGGTTGCGGGGTGCAATTAGGTGTGTGGGCAGGCCGGTGAGCTGCGTAGCCATAGCTTAGAAAAGTGATGGAATTTTTTGTGAAAGGGTATATTTCTTTTCCTCGTAATGACATCAGAATCGTGTATACTTTCATACCCTAAAGGGATTCTTGACTTTGCATTTACACTCTGTATATCCCGCCACACATGAAGCGCGACGCAAGCACTGCTGTGTTCAGCGCCGGATTTAGGGGAGGCCAACCGGGGCTGAAGCCCAGGGCCTCCACACAAGAGGGGCCTCCACAAGTTTTTAATGTTGTACACTAATCGTTTTTTCGAATAAATAACTCGCCATAAATATATTTTTAACTAACCATACATAAAAATACAGTAAGTACAAATTGCATAAGGATGTTAGGGCTCACGATGTTTTTTTTTCTATTTGAATACAATAAATAGGCTTTGTCCAGGAGAACTAAATTTTTTGGTTTATCTTAGTTTTTTAAGAAATGTAACTATACTAATTCAAAGAGTAATGTTAAAACACAAAATTGTTTCCAAACACTAAGTACAACTAACTTCTTTCTTGCCCAGGGGCCTCCACACATTAAAATACGGCCCTGGCTGTGTTTGCAAAAGAACTTTGCTTAGCCCACACCACAGGCTGTGAGCTTTAAAGTGACTATCTATTATCTACTGTGATTTACTCACACACAAAGAGTGTATTGTGGATTTGTAGTTAACTACTCATTACTGACTTTAGGTCGTTATTCATTACTTTAAAATACGTATCATTTAATAAAATCTATATACAGTGATTCATAATGCTATTGAAACTGCTACTCACGATTTTTATAAAATCAAATTTCGCCTTACTAGTTTCACTATATTCGTACAGTGTAATTCGATCAATTTCTTGTATGAGTTTGTACTATAGCTTATTTGCAATGACTTTGATTGACCCTATAAACTGGGGTCTAAAATCAGTGGTAATCAAGTCATTTAAAATTTTATTTTCATTTTTGAAGTTTGCTTAAATACTGCTTATTGTAAAAAACTTCTTTACTCTGAGCATTTTCTAATGGCTGTAAAGTCAGTAAGGTCCGACCGAACCTGGATTTTTAGTCTCGGCCGAGATCGTGACCGAGAATTATAGATATACTAGCTTTTGCCCGCGGCTCCGTCCGCGTCGAAGAGATTTTCGTGAAAATAAGGAAAACAAAAGAGTATGATTTTTTGAACGACTATATGCAACGGACACCATGTTTAACCAAGGCGCTAATAAAGACCAATCAAATAAATTCAAACTCGTAGGGTCTGCTTTTGTCCGTTGAGGAGATCCCGTACCCATATTCTAGTCCCATCACCAGATCCTGGTCACCATGTTTTACCAAAGTGCTAATAAAGACAAATCAAATAAACCCAAACTCGAAGGGTCTGCTGTTATCCGTTGAGGAGATCCCGTACCCACCTCCCACAGTCCCGTCATTAGATCCTGGTCACCACGCCGCGGGCAAAAGCTAGTAGTATAGTATAGTAGTACTAGTACATAGTACTTTCGCACGTGTATCAGACGACGTTTTTTAATACACCTGTGGAAAATTACATGAAATAATAAAATAAAAGCAATTTTGTTGCAAATCAAAACAGATACAAGTCGACTGAAGAACACGCAGTCTGGTTGGCGCCAATCTGTACTACAAAGACCAATGTCTCTTTCTAAAATCTTTTTAATAATAATTTCTGAGCTACATAATAGTTCAAATAGAATATAAATTATGACGTCTAAAATCGTTTTGAATTTTTAAAACATCTTTTACAATTTGACATACCAACATAATATATTTAATAATAAAATATAAATACTCAACTTAAACAGTTTTTAGAGTATCCAGTAAAACAAAGGCTTACATGCTTACTAAATGAGGGTTTCCCCTAGATGGCGTCAGTAGTAAAAACAAAAATCCCGAGTGCGAAATATGTCATTTTACGCACGCTAAACAGGCACGTAATCTATCACATTTTGAGCAGGTATATTAAAAAAAATCTTACAGGTTTTCACCATTAAGGCGACTCTATTCGCCGGAACTCCCATACTAGCGCAGTTCGCTGATCATATCCTTATGTATAGGTACTTGCTTATCATTTTTTCTTTTTCAACATATCCCATACAATATCCATGACTTGAAACTAAAACATTTATCAAAATCAAATACATACAAAAGTTACAAGCGTATAAAAGTCCTAGATTTTACACATATTTTGATGAATGTTTATGTACCGTAATGTCCTTGAAGCGATACAATAAATCAAATAATTTTAGTTTCACAGCATAGTATATTTTATACTATTCAAAAATATTTTTGTTTCATTTCGATTTTTGAGATATTTCTCCTGAAATAATAAGAACCACCAATACCATTCTCGAGTTTTTTCAAAACATAATTGTTGTCTCGCGTTAGCTTGCCTCTCACACCGTGTTCGGTTAGTTCCGTACGAGCTCGGGAAATGAACGTTAGGACCAACCAATAACAGTCAGTCAGTGCACTATAATCCGAAGTTGAATGTAGAATGAAATAGGAAGCATAGCGACCCCGTGCGCGACTGACTTCAAGCCACTGACTACAGGCTTCAAGTCTTACCTGTCTTACAATCGGCAAGGTTTACTATAGTTACTATGTACTGATAAGGTCGCCCTTTATGGACGAGTCTGCGTACAAACTGATTGTGATGTCTACAGCCTACTAATTTCTGTTTTTTAGGGTTCCGTAGTCCGACAAGAAACCCTTATAGTTTCGCCATGTCCGTCTGTCCGCGGCTTAGCTAAGAGACTATTGGTACTAGAAAACTCCAATTTGGTATAACCAATATAAATCACGCCGACAAAACCGTAAAAATATCTTTAATTTTTTTTTATGGCATCTCTCGTACAAGTACATTGGGGTTAATTTTTTTTTCTCGTCTGTCCCATAGTGTAGGGTATCGTTGGATAGGTCGTTCAAAAATATTATGGATGTGCGAAAACATTTTTCGATTTAGGGATCCGTTGGAGAAATATTAAGCTTTAAAGTGCTAATTTTTGTTAGAGTCAAGGGTTCCCCCCACGCTTCCGGCTAAACGGTTGTTTACAAATATGTGGAAAAATTCACAGAAGTAGTATATTTATTGAAGTTAAAAGGAAAACTATCACAGCTAAGTAGGCTTTACAAGTTTACAAGTACAGGTCGCGCCAAACGTTTAGTCCCCTCTAAATACGACAATGTTTGGGCCGTTCATCGGGAGAGCAACTTCCGAGTGGACTAGAAGTTTGGCGCGATCTGCATTAGTAGACCAAGACACTGCGCGTGGCCCAACACGCACTTGGCCGGTTTTTATTTTACTCTAAAGTCTTAATTGTCATGGTGTATTCTTAGGGCGTATTGTTAAATATAGTACTTACTTAATTATACTCGGCGCGGCCGAGAATCTCGGCGTGTTTTGGCCGAGACCGAGAGGTTCGGCTGTCAATTTTGCCGAGACTTACCGAGATCGAGATCTCGGTCGGACCTCAAAAATAAGTGACTCCTGTGAAAATAAATGCATGCCCAAAATTTCCATACACTCGGAAATCAAAAGCTGTTATACTAAATCATACGTATGATTTTTTAAATAGGAGATATATCTCAATGAGATATCAATAAAAAAATTGCTAGCTTGGTATACAATTACGGAAATTACTTTCTTGTTTTTCTACAAAGGTAAAAAATTGGCAACTTTCGCAAGGCTTTGAACTAAAATGCCAACGACGGATAAATCAGGGGACGAAAGTTTGCATAAGAAATTCGTTATTTTCGTAGTTAACAACTTCGAAAATTATGTACTAAAAAAAAGATGTGTTTCAGCGTTTTTGAAAAATCATCTCTTAGGGGTGTAGAATAGGGTATGAATGAATGTTTGTATGTAACTTAGAAATATTTGTAGTTGTATTATAGTTTATAACCTCAGAACAGGCGCGGATTCAAGGGGTGGCGGGGGGGGGGCAATGGAATGGGGTATGAATGTTTGTATGTAACTTAGAAATATTTGTAGTTATAACATATGAACAGGCACGGATTCAAGGGGGGGGGGGGGGGGGGGGGGGGGGGGGGCTATTGACCACTTGACCCAAGACCAAAGCACTTTCAAAATTTTGATATTGCAAACAAACAAAAAATATTGAAATGTCATGTAAATATTACATGGACAAAAAAAAAAGTTAAATATATATCATTACATTACTGACTCATTCATCACGAAATCTCTAGGGCTACAGTCTCTACAAACTTGACAGGCTATACATAGAATGCTCAAGAATATCGCGGGCGGGAGATAGCAAAAGGCTAGTTTGGGTGTACTGAGAGTTTTCGAGCGCTGTGTTTTTCTGTAATCCTTACAGTACTATTAGAGTGTTTTTTTATAGTTTTCGGTTTATTAGTTTTGGAGGAAAGGTGTTGAGAACATAAAATGCTTGGTAGCTTTTCGAAGTTTCCTTAGCACTATGCGTGTAGGTAAATTTCGAATATAGGTGACTTTAATTTATGCAGCCAAACTCATACTGAAGGCTTGGTAAGTAATCAGTAACACGGATCAATAACACTTTTTGCTAATTTCACAAAATAAAATCTTGATGTCCCATAGTAATAATATCGGGGCTGGGCTTGCGTTTGTAAGGAACACGAGAAGAATAATTTACGAATTTCACAAAAAGGGTCACCAAACCTTGTTACTGAGCACTTACCGAGTCTTCATTAAGAATTTGGCTGCATAAATTAAAGTCACTTTATATACTCAATATTGGAATTATTTTTTTATTTATTAAATTTAATTGGATACGCATATTTAACCATATTTTTGGATGGGAATCCCCATTAATTGTAATCTTTCTTAATTTTTATTATTTGCCGTGATAGAGACCAATTAGTAACACGTATTCTGTAAAAATGTTAACTGTACTTATTACGGCTGACGCTGTACGGGTGTCCGTGACAGACAGACGGATGGATAGACAGCGGAGGCTTAGTAATAGGATCCCGTCTGGCACCCTTCAGGTACGGAACCTTGAAAATTTATCCAGATAGAGAATGCAGCCGTTTAGCCTCATTTAACTCAGTTTGAATGAGCGAGTGTGAGGGAGAGGGAACACTGCGATTATAACCCAGTAATAGACAAAACAACATAATATCAATTACCACAAAACGTGGGCCACGACGAAGTGACCCCATTGAGACCCACGCGGCTTATTAGCGAAAGACCGACGGCAAAAATACGTAGGTAGGTAGGTATTCATTGTATTTAACGGTGTAAGCGAACTTGAATTTTTAGTGGCTGATTACAACGAACTGTTCGTTGCCTGATCAGGGCCGGATTTAGGGGAGGGCTACCGGGGCTGAAGCCCAGGGGCCTCCACACAAGAAGGGCCTACACAAGTTTTAAATCTTGTACATTAATTGTTTTTTTGAATAAATAACTCGCCGTATACATATTTTTAACTAACCATAAATAAAAATATAGTAAGTACAAATTGCATAAAGACGTTAAATAAGGCTCACGATGTCTTTTTTTATTTGTATTGGCTTTGTCCATTAGATCTATATTTTTCGTTTAATCTTACTTTTTTAAGAAATGTAACTATACTTATTCAAAGAGGAATGTTAAAACACTAAATTGTTTTCAAACACTAAGTACAACTAACTTCGTTCTTGCCCAGGGGCCTCCAGACCTTAAAATACGGCCCTGTGCCTAATTGTAATGTGATGGGGTTAATGTGGACATGTGGGGTAGTGTAGGATTTTTTTATTACGTTGTGATATCTTTATAACTTACTAAAATGTTTATTTATACTTTAAAAAAGTTTACAAGAGATGCGCCGAGTACTCGGTTATTACTCGGCATTATGTTCAGTACTCGTATTCGGCCGAATAACTCAGCTTAAGTAACGAGGTACTCGGTAAAAAATATTGTTTAAGAATAATTAAAAAAATATTGCCCTATTTTTTACAATAATAATACAAAAAAAAAGTAATCAAATCAGCGTTTATTAATATAAATTGGCCTTATATTAATAAACTCTGATTTGATTACCTATTAATTTAATTTTTTTTTAAATCATTATTTGTAAGAAATAGTGATTTTTTCATTATCCTCACACAATTTTTTTACCGAGTACCAAAGACGAGTACTGAATATAATGCCGAGACGAGATGTAGATATACCGAGTAATAACCGAATACTCGGCGCATCTCTCTAGGCTTGATCTTCGCTTTGAAATATAAAGTTTTTTCTATTAGGTAGGTACTTAAGTATTTAATAACTGCACTTGATCCATACGTAAATATATTTTCATTACCCAATCAAGGATTCGTCGTAGTTACATTTACCTCGGGCCTCAGCCAGCAGCGTCCTGCATTATGAAATGAAGAAGATAGTTCACTAAAAATTCGTGTGGAACTTGACGTGGAAGCTACAAAGAGGGGTTCGGTAGGTCGTCGGTATCGGATGGTGCCGGGGGAGCGAAGGAGCGTAGCGGACCGAGGGGAAAGGAAGCTCTTCCCCCCGCCCCGCACCGCACTCGCTTTCAGTTCGTTCGTGACATTCGTGTAGTGAGGACGACTATCTTTTTTTTATCACAAACCGCGTGTAACGTGACAAGCGGACTGAGGATTTGAATTCTGTGCAGTGTTTTTGTGTTGGTACTTAGTGGTGTGAGTGTTGTGTTTTATTTTTGTGCTAGAGACGATGCTAGTTAGTGCCGTTTGAGGATGTATCCCAGCGCGGGCGCTATGAACGCCGCCGCCGCCGCTGCAGCCGTGGCGGCCGCTAGGCATCCGGTAAGAAGCATCCTCAATATGGTATTAAACTCTTTAGTTTTCTTTAAACAAGTTGAGAACGAACAGTTGTTGCCTAGTCTTTGAGTGCACTCTCACTATGTGGTAATATGGAGACAAGCGTGTCAATTTGTTAAGCTGCCTATCTAATACTGTTCGTTCTACAACTTTGTTGTTTTGTCATATCATCCATTTACAATATAACAAAAAGTAGTTTTCCAAGAAAGTACCTAGTTGACACTCTGAGCAACTTTCAAGTGCAGTTTCCTAATTTGTAACTTGTCTTCTGCAGTCCGTAAAACCAATACCTACATTGTACGGTCGTTTTCTTTCAAATTGTGGATAAAATTCCAGAATACATTCTCAAAATTCAAAAATATTGAAAAAGAAAGACTACGAATAAATCTTTTTTCTCTCCCTCCATTGAATTTCGAAGGTAACAAAGCAGGGGTACCAACAAGCAGACAATAAAATAAATTCGGGACAACCACCCGCGGGACAGGGGAATGGGATCATTGCCATTGTCAATGACACTCGATTACCCGTGAAATTGCTAAAAGAAATGGATATGTATGTTACAGAAATTCCAAATCCAGCTAGGGAAAAAATACATGATCAAAAGATCGCAGTGCTTAGAAAACGGATGAAAAGTTTCAAGTAATGATAAGAAGAATTGGATTATAAACTATGTGATTGCAATAAAAAGTAGAGCATTTAATGCTATAATAGCAGTCTGGCATTGTGAATCCCTGGCTGGCGACCGCATGCACCGCATCTGTTGCCGCCACAAAAACGGCCAGTACTGCATTGTCCAAAGTGTCCAAGACAAATTCAAAAACTAATGAAAATAAGCGGAAGCAGTGCTTACTCATTTGCTCTTCTCTATTAATATAGGTAGGTAGGTATTTATTAATATAATGCAGTGCAATGTTTAACTGTCTGTCTCTAAGGATGTGTGTTTTTTCATAACTCGAGAACCACGTAACGGAATTTGATGTGGTGATTTATTTAGATATCACTTAGTTAGCACTGTGTCTCGTGAGGAAGATTTTATGGTATGTAATATGTATCAATCATTACTAAAAAGGAGGCTGAGCAAGGACCATTTTAGAGATCGAAGGCAGTTTTCAGGCAGAGTGTCGCAAACAGCCGTAATTAAGCAACCTTACCGCACCGCATGTCATCTTGGTAGAGTCCCGAATACTGGACCATCCATCGGCAACATGCAGACATAGGCCGTATACGGACCGCGGAAGGTCGAAACTTGGACACCCGAATATTGTTTGTTAAATTATCCACATATTTAATTTAAAAAACCGGCCAAGTGCGTGTCGGGCCACGCGCAGTGTAGGGTTCCGTAGTTGCCCAGTACATTTTATAAGTTGGTCTACTAATACAGATCGCGCCAAACTTCTAGTCCCATACATTTAGAAGAACGGCCCATACATTGTCGTGCTTAGAAGGGCCTAAAATAAGTTTGGCGCGACCTGTACCTGTAAAGCCTACTTAGCTGTGATAGTTTTCCTTTAAATCTTCATTATATATACTACTTCTGAGAATTTTTTCACAAATCCATAAACAACCGTTTAGCCGGCAGGGGGGGGGGGGTAAATATTTCGCCAACGGGTCCCTAAATCGAAAAATGGTTTTACACACCCACAACTTTTTTGAACGACCTATCCTACGATACTCCACACTATGGGATAGACGAGAAAAAAATCATCCCCAATTTACGTGTACGGGAGACAGGCAAAAAAAAATTTTTTTTCGAGACTTTTTTACTGTTTTGTCGCCGAAATTAATATGTATACCCATACCAAATTAAAGCTTTCTAGTACTTATAGCTCCGAGCTAAGCCGCGGGCAGACGGACATGGCGAAACCATAAGGGTTTCTTGTCGGACTACGGTACCCTAAAAATCTGACTCAAGACCGCAGGTGTAATTTCTCGCATTGATTTTATCAATTAATTAAAAAAAAATACCTATAAGAATGGCTGTTGTGTTTTATATAATTAAATTACCATATTTCTCAAAATAAAAGTTTTCAACAACTACCTAGTAGGGCAGGGTTCCGAATGGCGCGGATAGCACTAAAAGTACCATCAAACTACTCACGCCGCACGGCCATTAGTGACTCGGAATGACGATAGACGCGATGTAATCGATTATGTCTTGAATCGGAACGCACTATAAATATTCGAGATTCTTTTTCTGCACCGCGATAAAAAAAAATCAACAGTATCCCGGACCCCACTTAAAATTGCTTGCCGACCCTTGTGCAAGACTATTCCAACGATTTAAAATCTTTGGACTATTGTTGACCTAAGAGAAGGGATGGTCGTCAAGTCACAAGCAGAGTATCGTGAAACCGCTACCTTGTACTATTATGGCGACATCCCGTATAACGACAGTCATTTTGTCGCCTATTTACGTGTCATAAAAGCAATTTAACCATAATCTGTGTTCATCAAGATAACGAACATTATTATAATATTCGAATAATGAGGCGTGTGCACAATAGCCGCATAATTATCATCACAGTGAACGATTCCCACATTCCCACAGTGTGTGTGGACTTTAAAAGTCCATTGTGAGATTTGTGGGCGTCATTGTACAAAAAAACATTTTTCAATGAGCCGGGCGTCATCTCTTAATTTACAATAGAGCAGGTCAATTGAGAGAGCAGTAATAAAGCTTCCGAGGTATTTTTAAAATGTTTATCAGCTGCTCGGGCAAGCCATGATGGCAGGTTTTTCTTTATCAGTCAGCCTTATAATTTACGTCAAAGATAAATAAATAATTTTAAATGAAAAATTCTAGATTTATTATGAATTTATTTTTAATTTTCATAGCTGATTAGGGGCCGTTCAAGTATTACGTAAGCACTATGGGGGGGGGGGGTCTTTGTTTTGCTTATTTTCGATGACATGGGGGGTAGGGGAGTCTAGATGATGATTACGTCATCGGTATATTTTTGCCCCTTACTCTATGTTGAATACTGTATCAGTAAAATCTAATCTCTATCCTAAATCTATTTTCTTATTTTTAAAATTATAATTATAACGTTATAATATAAAAAAAAATATTTATAATTGAAAAATGTTTACGTAAGCATGGGGGGAGGGGGTAAGAGCTTTGCTTACTTTTGCTGACAAAGGGGATGGGGGGTAAATAATTGTAATAAATCTGCTTACGTAATACTTGAACGGCCCCTTAAGTAAAATGAATAATTTAAGGGGATGGTCCCCACAAAACCGTAATTTATACTGCATGGTAAAAAATGGTTAACAAAAATAAATACTTCTGTTCTACTCATAGTAACAGAATCTTAGCAATTAAGCAATCTGGTCTAAGCTAGGATTTATAATGGGATAAGTAACAGATATTAAACAACATTTTTTATATTATCGGACATGCATATAAAATTTCAAGTGAAATGATTCAATTATTTATTTAAATTAAATTTAAATTAGAAAAGTTTTATATACCTATTTTTTTAAAATAAATAATTAATTCTTATCAATAATAAACACTTTTCTAATTTAGTGAATTTTATGTAATGTTTTATTTGTATTGTATTTAAAACGCATGCAATGCAACTATATTGCTATGCCCAACAAAGGGTATCATGTTATAGAACCATATAATACTTGTTATTATTAACCATGCCAACATTATGTACTACATGAATGCAATAAATTGTTCTTTATTGGTAAAAAAAGAAGAAAAAATCACATTTACTCAAATAAAATTAAACCTATAACTAAACATTCTCAAATCTTAAAATTACCTAAAACGTACAAAAAAAAAAAAAATTATCACACTAATATTATAAATGCGAAAGTTTGTGTGAGTGTGTGTGTGTGTGTGTGTGTATGTTTGTTACTCTTTCACGCTGAAACGGCTGGACGGATTTGGATGAAATTTAGAATTGATATAGCTTATACCCTAACTTAACACATAGGTTACTTTTTATCCCGGAAAAAAGCATGTCGTTAAACCGAATAATACGCGGGCGGAGCCGCGGGCAAAAGCTAATACTAAATAAAATATTTTCTCTAAATCACCGCCGTCGATTGGCAGGGTCCCCAATAGGCTGGAAGCATTCCCCCGTTGAATGGCTAGGCAATAAATGAATTATGAATCCTCTGAAGTCATTCCAATATTGAAAAAAAAAAGTATTTTGTTTCTAAAAAATATTTTTATGTCTAGGTTATTTGAACGAAAACCCATACATATTATTCATGGATTAAAACCGATATAGACTTTATTTATTTAACTCATTTGCATGGTACAAAACCCCCAGGCGCGAGTACTGTTCGCACTTGACCGGTTTTTGAGTACGAAATCCTAAACAATTAGCATCGCGTCACCGCAAAATGTGTAGGGTTGAGAGGAGGGGGGGGGATCTTAATGTAAATGCTTATTTGACTGTTTGCTCAAAATCCGTGTCGCTCCACTCAGTCAATATTTGACTGACGGAATTACCGCTAGCAACAAAATGAGATGGCATCTAGTAAGTTCTGTGCCGAGAAACTCTTCGTGGCTGACTTGGCTTTAGGGGATGAGGCTGCCTCCACCATATTGTGAGATTGATAAGATTCTATTTGGAGAACGCCTTAAAAATGTACAAAGTGTATAAATAAATAAACCTCAAATAAAATGCTACGTTACATTTTTCTATTTCCTAGGTTGTTTATTGCAGAAGTATTTTTTTATCGCGCTAATATGTGAAAAAAAGAAACTTAGTCTCACCATTTTAAGTCAGAGAAAAACGGGCCAAAGTTCAAGAGCAGAGTAAAAGAACAGTACAATACTTCCAGTAACTATCCATCCATCCATCCATCAGCCCGTGTTCGTCCACTGCTGGACATAGGCCTTTCCCAAATTTTGCCACTCATGTCGGTCCTCCGTCCTCCTCATCCAGCCGCCCCCCGCAACGTCCTTCAGATCGTCGGTCCAGCGGGCACGAGGTCGGCCTACACTACGCTTTGCTGTACGTGGTCTCCATTCTAGAGCCTTTCGGCCCCAACGGCCATCATCTCGGCGACAAATATGGCCTGCCCACTGCCACTTCAACTTACTGATTCTGCAGGCTATGTCAGTTACTTTCGATCTCCGACGGATCTCCTCGTTTCGGATTCTATCCATCAGAGATACCCCAAGCATAGCCCGCGCCATAGCTCGCTGAGCGACCTTAAATCGGTGGATCAGGCCCTTTGTAAGAGACCACGTCTCAGCGCCATACGTCATCACAGGAAGGACGCACTGGTACTGGTCCAGTAACTATAGTAAAAATAAAATAAAATACCTGGAGGAATATACTACAGAACAAGGAACCTTAAAACACCAAAAAGGGGTTATCAAGCCGTGATAAACTCAAGTGCCTTGAGTGAGCGAATGTTAGTTTACACATACAGTGATCCCAGACATTCGTATGAGATAACGTTTATCAGTACGCACTAACAAAGCATTTGGAGTACGCAAACACACTCCATCATTATCAAGGTGCCATCAGCTTGTTGGCTTATCTGTGTGTTTAATTTACTCTGAAAACCAACAAAATTAAGTTTAGAATCAATAAATTTTGAGAGAAACGCTCGACAATCAACAGATTGCATTATGCTAATCAGGGAAGATAAAGACGAAGTTATTTGGACAATATAAATAAATATTCAATAGGCCCTGTTTTCTCAGAAGACTCAATGTCTTAACAGTTTTAAAACAAATAAATACACAATCGAGCAGTGTTGTGTTTCTAAGAAAATAAAATCCACTTTCTGTTTCCTCGGCTACCATATTAGTGTACTCGCTTTTTTTTGTTATTTTGAAAGCCGTTTTGTTCCTTTCGTTTTGAACCCAAAGGCGTTTTGTTCAGAGTTGAAATTAGATTAGGGTCATGTAATGTAAAACGTTAAGTTCCAAACCGTGTCTGTACACTAGAGGTGTTCCAATATTTGTCTATCTTGTTTGGTTTGTAAGTGCGAATGGTGTTTGTAGTTGTGTACAGAGTCGCTGAACTTGTCCGCTGCCCACGGAGCTTCAATATTGGATCTAATAAATAATTGACATCAATCGGAGTTCATGTATTTCATAAAAGCTTTTTCCTGGAATTACGTGACTCATCAAATAATGGTCTTAAGTCAACTAAGGACGGAACCCAAGAAAAAAAAAACGCTTATCGGATTTAAAATTCGAATCCATTCAGCCGAGCCGTTTCGAAATGCGAACGTCAGAAAAAAACCGTACTGAAGTGGTGCGCGTACAGGTAGACGTGGGCACTGGGCAGAGAAGACGTATTCAATAATTTGAAATAAGAACACGTTTTTCTTTTATTATCCGTTTAAACGCGTTCTGTTTAGTTTTGTTTTTGTGAGTGGCCGCCGCGCCGCTGGATGCGGGTCTTTCATCCGGGCCTGCTCACAATAGTGCCACTCAAAAACTCTTCATTGTATTTTAATTTGACCTTTTCGGTGATAATTTATGGGGATATGATTTTTTTCCTGCCCGAAGGGAACGTTTATTCAACCTATTATTGCAATGCAGCGGATTATTTTCGTATCTTTTGTAATCGAATTAAAGTTTTTGAATGATCGAATGAAAGCTATTAGTTAGGGTGTGTACATAATGACACCTCGTGGGAATTAGACATTTACTACGAAGCTTTAGTAAGTTACGTAGCTTCACATAAGCTACCGATTGATACAAATTTGGTAGGTATTTACTATATTTAATGTATTTGTGGTAAGATCGTTAAACGTTTAGATCTTTTATCAATTTCTATTGAAACTACATAATTTATGGATGTAATTTAATCGCGGCCATAAAACTCGATAAGCATGTTAGTAGAAATCGAAAATAACCAAAGAGGTCGCATTAGGAGACGGACGCAGATAGACCGCGATAAGACGAGTTGAATAATGAATAAAACAAATACAACGACGCGACGCCACCGTAGAGTGGAGATAAAAAGGTTAGACATGTAAAGGTGCGTGCACATTACGCGACTGCCTGGCTGGCTGGCCATCTTGGGCCACACACGCGCTATTGCCGCGCGCGCCTTTACAGCCTACCGGCGGCGGCGGCGGCCAACCACGTTTTATTCCAATTAGTCGTAAATGAATGCTTTTTAATAAGTTTTAGTCATAAATTTTCATTTAACGTATTGAGTGACTAAAACAAAGATGATAAAAATTAAATAATCATCATGATAAAAATATGAATCATCGCGTGAATAGGTCCATAAAAGTAAATTACCATAACTTTGCCTGATAGTAAAATTGGCTTGCGGTTAGCAGTATGATGTGTTGCATGCTTGTTTCACGTAACATGCAGTTGTCCTCGGCGCATGTGTGACCGCAAGCAATCAGTCCAATCCGGTGGCTACATTCACTAAATACCTCGACGCATATTTCCGTGGGGCCGATTGTCCGCGGCTCCATTTACAACGTCTACACGCGGAGCGAGTTCCTTTTACGCTTTTATTTACGTTCTTTTTATTATTTTTTAAGTCTGATTGTTCCTCGCGCCCGGCTCCGAACGGACGGTTATTTATTTTTTGCTGTTGGCCTCCCGGCGACCGTGTGTTGTTGTGTCCCTCGCTTTATTTTATTTTTATTTTCATGCTTCTTATTATGGAGTTGGTTTTTTATTTTGTTTTACTTTATTATTACGTGCTCGCGTGTTCGCGTTATTTTATTTGTGTTAAGAGCTGAGCGGTCGAATAGCTCTTTTTTGTCGGGTGGCACCGAATTATGGTCATTAAAGGATAATTTGTATTATGGTAATATGGATGCGTGTAATTTAGTATCGTCATAGGAATGTTCTTATTTAGAGACTGAGATTGATGGGTTGTCTTCTCCGTTTAGTATCAGTCCCCAGCCAGCGCCGTAATCGCGTGCTGATTTACAGTTCTGATCTCATTTCTATCATGGAATTAGGAATGTTTGTGTTTCTTACCTGCAGAAAGAGAAAGAGAGACTGTACAAAACTATGCATTTTATAAGAATCAACACGTAAACGAGGCAGTATCATAAATCCTTGTTCTCATCAAATGATTACGTTTTGTAATGAATACCATTTGTTCCAGGGTCCGCCTCAGCCGGGACAGCCCATCAAGTTCACGGTGGGCGAGTCCTGCGACAGGATCAAAGAAGAATTCAATTTCCTTCAAGCGCAATATCACAAGTCAGTACACTTACTGTTCTTCGTTTCATGGGTAGAATGATTGGACCAAATAAAATTAAAGGGTAGCAAAGTAAATGATGATCGGCTCCGATCTCTTCGACTCCTAGTCGGTACGGGGCGCTAATATAGCCGATCATCCTAGTAAACCGCTTTGCGTACTGAGAGCTAAGTGCGAGTTGTCTATCGAATAGCTTTACTACCGCGTGAATCGAGTTAAGCCGGGTTTCCAGCGCGTGTTTTGAAGTACACACTAGACCAAAACGTCTACACTGAATATTGTTTCGCTACATATTTTTGTTGATGTCTTTAGTATGCTTGTCAGCAAAAATGTGTAGCGAAACAATGTTTTGTTTCACGTTTTTGGTGTATGTGTAGGACAAAACACGCGCTGGAAACCCGGCTTAACTCGATTCACGCGGTAGTAAAGTTATTCGATAGGCAACTCGCACTTAGCTCTCAGTACGCAAGTGAGTAAAACGGCCGCGGTTGGTCGGTCGGGCTTTTAAGAGGGTAACTTTTTACCTCGGTACAAAATGCACATCATAATAATGTTTTCCTTACCTTTGAATAAAACGTATGCAATAATTGTGTTATAAAGCAACATGCGGAAATAGTTTATTAATAATAAAGTCTTCAAAAAAAAATCACGTACTTTAATGTATTATATTTTGTTTGTTTGTAATGACATTAACAAACTTAAAAGCGTGTTTACAGTTGTAGCAGCTAAAATGTAACGCATAAAATTGAATAATTTTTAATGTGATCATGATCACCTAACTATTAACAAGTAGTTTGCGCGAATTGCTGTAAAACGCATTTATTGCACACTTTTTATTCAAAAGTAAGGAAAACATTATTATGATGTGCATTTTGCACCGAAATCCTCCCGTTTCGCATCGAGGTCAGCCGTTAGTTTTCCGCTGCTCCTTAAAATGGCGTACCTGTCTTTTTACAAGACCACGCTAAACATACGTTACTGATTATTTTTTATATGACCGACAAAAAAGTTTTATAAGTACTTACTACTATAGTTAAAACAAACGCCTTTTCTAATTAGTTTATCTGTCACGTAAGGTAAAAATCGATTAAAGCAGCTTTTATCAAAAGAATTTCTTACATAGGTTCCCTTATCGCTGTATATAATAAGTATGCAAGGTTTCATAGCCTGTCCATTAAGTTTTATGGTGTACTACTGACTAAACACGACATAAAATGTCTTGTACCGGCAAAAGCGATAAAAATGTAACTAAACAAGCTTGAGTAATGAACGCTAGCACTTTGCACTAGTCGAACGCTAAACGACTGAAAGAGGTGCTATTTTATATTTTGTTAAACTAGCCTTTCACCGGCGGTTCCGCGTCTATTCAACCTCTGTCCCGTTTTCGGCTTGGGCGTTATTTTAGGAACCCCTTATAGCCTACATGTTGAACAGGGTCACTACGATGATAATAAAGAAAACCGCATCCAAATCCGTCGAGTGGTTCTCGTGTTAAAACGGAATGGTGGTTTTGTACAATGTTAATTAATAAAATAACACATTCATTTAAAATTCTGAAAAGTTATTCAATGTAACACACGACATTTTTACTACTTTATTATTAGTATAGATACAGAAGATTTAAAACGGTTCTTCGGGAATCGATTTCGGATATCGTAGACTTTGAACGCGACATGGCTTGCGGCTGCAGCAGGGCCGCATGTCATCTTGAGTATGGTATAGTCCATTCAAAATTAGCTGGCGTCCTTGCACTTGAACATAAACACTCATAGAGCCCATCCATTTTTAAAGGAGCCGTTTTGGCCTTATCTGTTTTGTTGCAAACCAACCAGTGTTGATACTTTCCACTGAACTAATCTCTTCGAATTTTAAAAAACAATCGAGTGGTATTTCTTTTTCCTTATATTATTAGAGGGAAGATAACATAAGAAAAGTATCAAAAACTTTTGAAACACCGCCTGCCGCACATGTTTTACAAGTGTTTATTGTTTCATTCTGGTGAATTCACCCGCCACGACTTAATCCTATTGTATTGTATTGCTAATGACGGTCTCAAGTGGAAAGACGCCAGCTAATTCTGAATGGACTATACCTAAGACAGAGGCGGCTCCAGGTTGTCATTTAAAAGGAGCGGGGGCACTTCTGATGTTTGCCCGCTCCAAATAGACTTAGGCATAAAAAAATAGTTATTGATGGTATTTTCAAGTAGCTTTTTAAAAAAAGGCTATATTACGAAATAAATGGCTGATCAATGATTTTATACACGAGTAGGTTTATCCTCGAAAAAATCCTACGGTAACATAAAATGATTATAACCAAAAAAATCCACCACCTTGGATACTGTGAACATTATTTAGAGTGCATTACAAGTTATAAAAGATAAATTAATAACAAATTTTAACTTTAAATTTATTTCTAATTGATCTTTTCTAGTTCGAAATGCACTCTAAATAATGTTTAAAAAAGGTTAAGCTTGAAAGATCATTGCGAGGCCAAAGCCCTAAAATCATTTGTTTAATAAATAAAAATAAAAAAAATAAAATTAAAATAAAAAAAATCAAAATCATTTAATTCAGAACTGGGTTCCATATGATTACACAAAAAAATAAAAATTAACAATAGAACTAAAAATATAGAACTAAATTAATTTGTACTTTTTACATGCAATTTATTTGGTATTTCACAAAAACTTGCAATTTAAAACCCTTCAAAGTGTTTAAATAAAAAAAAACAAATTCATGTTTTCGAACTGCTTACAAAATACTGGTAGGTAAGAAGATTCAGTTATTTAATGTATGTTATCTAATGAAAGCAAAACTAAGAAAAAAATAAAGTTGTAACAGAAGGCAAAGCTTGATTTAAAAAAATATTGTTTATATTATTGTTTTACTTTAGATGGCGTTAGGTTTTCCTTTGTTTGTTATTATTATATTTTGTAGATTACATAGAAATCATTGCTTGGTAATTTTTTATTTAGATAAAGTTTAGTTTTTATTTATTTTATTTGATATTATCTTATTATAAAAATGTTTGTTGTTGTTTTCCGTATATCCTAAGAAGTTATAAATTATCAAATAGCTCCAATGTAGGTAAAAACTAATCTAACTGCATCAGAGGAGAAAAGGAATACAAATAAGTACATACATCGTCTCGACATGAATCCAAATCATGAAGTCAGAGGTGTTTCCGAGTAGGGTCTGTGAAATACAAGTCACAGTCCACACTGGTAGTTTCAACAATGATTTTCACGTCTCAGCCTGATAATAAAGCCGATTATGAAGGCTATAATTTTAGTTTTACTGTCAAAACCAAATTTTCTTCATTCCAAAATGGTTCTTTACTGTTAACAACAGAAGCTATATTACTTTGGAGAAATTTAAGTTTTGACAGCACTAAAACTAAAATTAAAGCTTTCACAATTTACTTTAATTAGGTATAACACTATTGTTTTTGAAAATAACATAAAAAATCTATTCAATCTACTAATAAGTTAAAATTAAATTAAAAACACGGTCAAGTGGGAATCGCACCCTCAGTGTTCCGAACATACCGTTTAAAACACAAACTTATTCAACGTGCAGTTATGAAAGATTTACTAGACACTTACGATCCATTTAACTATGTATCCAACGGTCTAACAACGGCTTACCAAAAATATTTTTTAGAATAATTTAATTAAACATAGGTAATTATCAGATTTTTTCCTATAAGTACGTGTTATATGTAATATAATTATAATATAAGCCCTATGTACTTATGAACGGAATTTCCGATTTCTAAGTTTACCTGAAGTGCCCTATATATTTTCACGATAAGGAAACTTGTTTGAGACTGATTACGTAAAGGTCAATTCCTTTTTTACATAGAGTTAAAAGCCGAATTTCTTAACAGTGCCATGGGTCTGTAGACTTCTGTAAGAGGTATTACTTTCATCTCTCACAGGACCCGTGCCAAAGGATATTGACAGACGGACAGACAGTCAGGCGGACAACAAAGTGATCCTATAAGGCTCCGCTTTTTCATTTTGAGGTACAGAATCTAAAAACCTGACGCCATCTAAAAACTATAAATAAAAAACTTGGCTAAGTCCCTGGCCCCCAGAGATAGACATTAAACTATTTGAATAGCCCATTCGAAATAAACTGATGCTCTAGTCGAGGTAATAATTTTATAATTTATAACTTCATTAATTTAATATTCAAATTAAATAATAAATAATATATGTTTGAATTATTATTTTTTAATTTTTAGACTTCTTAAAGAAAGTAAACATTCGCTTAAAATTTAAATAGGACACAGACTGCCAAGAAAAATTTACACAAAAATTTAAAGGGGCTAATTTTGTTATTTTTCTTGGCCCCACCCCTACCTGGAGTCGTCTTTGTACTGAGACAGCGACTTGCTGCTCTAAAGTATGCGATAATTGCACGTCGCAATGCCGTTGCTTTCAAAGACAAGCTTTTAAATATTTCGATAGTTCGTGTGAGACTTTATGTTATCGATGTTCGATTTCTACCGAACAATTTATAAACTAACTATAGATAACCAGTAAAACGAGTTGACTTGTTATGAAATCCTTATCAGGCTAATATTACAAGCGCTTCAAATAAGACACAATACTATAGTTTGTTTATCAAACTCTGTTTAATTTGTGTAAACATAGTCCAATTTATTTACAGTGTTGTAGGTTAATAGATAATTTTCTTATTTTAAAGACTTAAAGTATGTTATTTTGTTTTCAGTTTAAAATTAGAATGCGAAAAGCTGGCTAGTGAAAAAATTGAAATACAAAGGCATTACGTGATGGTGAGTAACAGCTTTATTATTTTTTGTACAAATTAACATCTCATTGCGGTATAGAAAATCAGAAAAGTAAATCTGGACGTGAGAAGCTCTGAACCGGGACTCGAAACCGGGACCTCTCGCGAGAGTGGAAATAAAAGAGATTCAATAAAACTGTCGTCTCAATTTAAAATAACGATTGTAGTAATTTAACAGTCGAATAAAGATGTAATCGACTGTAACATGTGTTAGAATAAAATCAATATGTCTATTGTTGAACGCCCGCATGCTCCATAATCTGATCCTTTTCTATTGCTGCGGGCAGTTCCTTTTATGTAATCTTGTATTGGGGGTCACCACCACCCACATTGGTAACACAAATAATATTTACAGAGTAATAAAAGTTGTATTAATTTAAAATACTTTTTGTTTCATAGTACGTTGTTGCCAGAAATGTTTCACAAAACGTGATGTAGTTTTACGTTCCGCGTGCCGTTGATCCCGGTATGTTTGTGCCGTTTGAATATGAATCACGATTAAGTGTTGCCAAATCGTTTGCAATTTATTTTAATTCCCTCTAGAAGACATTTTCGTGAGCGTTTTTATGTGTCGGAAACAGTTTTGGCCGACGTCCAAACAGTGGCACTGCGGATGTTTAGTCACTCTGCTCCAACAATTTGAGAAGCTAATCTGTGCCGAACGTGACACAAGTCACTGTTTGAACTCTCGGCTTTACAATATTGTCGCGCTCCTAATCCGCTGTGTTTATGTTTCAGTACTACGAAATGTCTTACGGCCTCAACGTGGAAATGCATAAACAGGTACGTTGCTTTCTCTATTTATGTAAAACTTTAAAATCGTGACTGCTTCCACATTTCAAACTGAAATTTCAAAGCATCTAAACGAAAATTATATCTAAAACGAAGTAGCGGCTGAGTGAAACTCCAAAAAAGTTAAAATAAAAAACAAAGTGTTATTGCGCTGTGTGTGTCAGAGGGTTGTTGGTTGTTTGACAGCGCGCCGCGCGGTGGCAGGGCCGGACTTATTTGTTAGGAGGGGGGCAGCTCCCGGTCGCCTCGGTATGTCCAAACCACTTTGTTGACATTTCGGTTTTTAATTTTCACAAAATTTCCAACGTTATTTTTGTCCATAAATTAAAAGTTACTTTTTGAACACCTACCAACAGTATTTTGGGCATCCGTCCCCAAAAAAATGTTGTTTAATTTGTTGAACAATCTCAGGGCGGCCGGTGGCTTTGACATTATTATTATGACGGCGATTATTTCGATATATTCTAACTTTATCCCACCATTGGGGTTGCTCCCCTACGAATGAGGGTCTGAGCGGAGACAATATCTCCATGAGTTAGAGACGCTTAGTGAATTCACAAAAAGGGATGGTTTAGGGATGATACTTGGCAGATAATCATTATAATCCAGAGTTTCAGATTGCCTGTCATTATTGTGTCTGAATTTTGAGGCAAAGAAACCATCTTAAAGTATACAAAAATAAATATTCGAAGTTAGGGTAGTAAAAATGTCAAGTACCTGCGAGAGTTACGTACCATCAATAATGTCGTTTTCAGCTATAAACATTCACTTGACAAAGCGGCAGCCCTAACAATAGCATGCAACGTGTATTGTTGCCATTGAGCAGGGTCTCACTGCTAGGGGTGAACTGCGGGGGTTCTCGAGTAATCTGTTGATTTTACGCCCGGCCGCGCCCGCCACGCTCGTTTCTACGCTTTTTAATAATAGCCGTAGTTTAACACGTCCTCCGGCGGGAATGAACGACCTAACGTTCATGGAATCAATTTACGATCTGCGACGAAATGGAAAAATAACTTTTTCAGGCGTCAAGTTCCCTAGTGCCTTTCAGAATACGGAACAGATGTGGCGCTGGCAACCGTTCATTAACGATGGTTTATAATTACGGTGTCGCTGTTGTTCCAATTTCTATTTTTAAATAAATTAAGCAGTACTTTTAACTTACGTACGAGTACAGTTACAAGTTAACATTTTAAGAAATATTATTTTTCTAACAAAGTAATAATTTCTTTAGGGTCCCCAGATCAGATACACATGGGATGGGGTAGCTCGCCGAGGGGTAGCTTTGTTTGCCTCTTGTGGACAGATGCCTGGCTGCTACGTCCTCTGTTGAATGGCTGAATGCGCTATTTAGCGTACATTGCCGCGCTTCTTTGTAATGGATTATTACATTAGCACTTAGCGTGCTCGACCGAGCGGCAACCAACAACGAGCCCTTATACAGCGCTATGAGAGGGTTGTTCTATTTGCCAACCGTTCTCAGTTCCCAACAGTAACTATTCATTCGCATGTTAGTAGCAATAACATAATTTTTTTTTTCCCCGCTTAGCCTGTTTTTCTTGGACAGCTCTTGCGTGACAGACGCCTCGGGATAAAATAAAGAATTCAAATATGAAAAGCGCTTTACTTTTTATCTGTTTTCTTTTCTCTGGATCATTATTTGCCAAGGACACAAATAATAGCTATATTGTGATGGATTTTGATGCTCTGTTTCTAAAGTTAATTCTTGCGTGACAGAGTGAAGTTTTCCATCGTTTTGTCGTCAGCGTGACCGCGTCGTCATCGCAAGCGTGTCGTCGTGACCGCGTCTAACGCGTGTTTTCCGCTCTTTCTGACTACGACTAATTGCTTAGATTTTCTTTGTTAGTCTCGGGCTGCACTAGCTCTCGTCGGACCGTGTCGAATTAAACCTACTTACGCCGCGAATTGATCGTTACGTCTTTGTGTTTCAGCCTGTATCGACACGGAGACTTATTGTTCTGTGCTTCTCGAGCGTTATCCACGCCCTGACTGGTTTTCACGGTATGATTATTGAAACTGTTTCCGCATTAGCGTCGCTATATACGCAAATCCCTATTACGTACGTATTGTGAAATACATATAAGGGATGTTTCAATTTTAATATCAGCCTAAAACCCCATGTGCAAATTGTTGAAGCGCGGTATTCATAACGGTGGAGTGATTTCATGATGTGTCAAACGTCGAGTGCGGCACACAATAGGGTTGCGCGGTCGTGGGGCTGCAATGAAATACTTTGTAGAGGTTTACGAGTGACACCCCTGTGTGCCACTCAGTACGGTACGCTCCACGGCACACACGCACGCCACCCTCGCACTTTCTCACCTTGTTATGATGTCTCGATAAAGCGCCCTAATGGAAAATAAAAACTCTTCGTTCGCTTGAAATGTAGCTTTTGTTGACGAAAAACAAAAGTACCTTTAATAGTTAATGATGGTAAATACCAAAAACACATAAAATGAAACTTACTAACCAATGCAAAATATTTTTGTTTTAAATCAAAACATTCGTGCTCACCCTTTTTGAACTAAAACAGAAATATTTTTGACATGTGTATAATTTAATCCAATAATTTTCTCCAATATTATTTCGATTCTGGGCCCACTATCCCTTCACCCTTCGTTGGTTCAAATTTTATTATTCATTCGCAGGGCGGAGGGATGTTTAATATATTCGACTAGTTTATTTAAACCCTTGACACATACAAAAATAAGCTCTATTACTTTGTGATAAGAATGAGGTATATATATTGAAATAGTTTGGCAGGCTTGTCCCTAGGGTAAGAAGCATCCACACCCGCCGCGTGTCCGTTAGCCTTCGTTGATAAAAACATTGCACGTGCCCAATCCTCTTACCAAATTGTATAATGAATGAAACAACCCTCGGGCTGATTTGTGCAGTCCTAATCCTGTTTGTTTTCTCCTTTATAAATAAATAGCTCTTTTGTGTAGCCAACTTTATCTACGTTATACACTTTGATATAAATAATCTTTTAATAACAGCAGTAAATTATGAAATATAATTCTATCAGAGATAAGCTTTTCTAACTAATTACATATTATATTAATTTATTTAATCGGTACGATACGATAGTATTTTTAAACCAAGAAGATAAATAATTGCATTTTGATTACCTTTTAAGTCCCTTAATTTAAAAATCAACTAAAGATCAATTTTAGATATTTTCATGATGCAGTCAAAACCTTTGGTCTACCTAACTATTTTAAAGTAAGAGCATGTTATATTATCCACTGACAGCTCAACAAATAGAGTACTTATGTACACAAACAATAGCAGCACTCTCCGACATGAAATATACAGCATCGCGTACGACGACGTGCCTTATCAAATTATAACTGTTGAGTTTCGCTTTAACGTACACCCAGTCGTTAGGGCCCCCGCATAATGGCAGTCGCTATCTAATACATCTACAGGCGGATACAGCCTCGTGAATTGTCTAAACGAACGCAACAACTCAAATGCACGCTTCGTCGCCCCTCGTTTTAAAAGCGAAATTATCTCTCCATCTACAGAGTACTCCCTAGTTCTCAGCACTCCCGCCTCGCTACGCTCCGCTCTACCGCCCGTCAAGCGGCAGATGGCGCTCGCAATAAAACCACTAAACGCGATATCGCTCGCTCGCTGCCCCTTCGCTTTATTATTTGATCGGGGAGCCAAATTAAAGGATTTGCCGTAACCCCACGCTCTGCGACCCTCGCCAGTAACAATCACCTCTGTATTAAGTCTAATTGTGTTTTCAAATTTTGCTCCGACAATGCCGAGGGTCCCTGATGTGTGCCAAGCGAAAAAATAGGGCGTACGCACCCTCGTGGCTTTATTAAATTGGCTCATACAGCGTGTAACATTTTCAGCGAGCGTGTTTGTTTGCAATGAAAAGTAATTAGTGAATCAATGTTCATTCGTGTCGAGTTTCCCGCGGCCGGTCGTGACTAATAAACACTGTTTTATAGCAAGACTAAATCACGCGATGAAACAACGTAATAATATGTGTTGTAAGTACTCGGAACGCTATCTCTCTAATACACGTTAATCTCGCTATCATGTTCGTACTCATGTAGCTGTAATACATCAGAGGAATTAAATTGATATGTCGATTTATATTTTATCTCCTGTCATGATTAAAACGGCTTTGTTGAAGTACATTTATTTATGGTGTTTCTAGTTTACTCTATTTGTTTTACTATCTAGATCCTTTGATGGTATTAATCCCTCGTCGCTTGAATTTTATGTTAGTTGTTTGAAGTCTGACCTATTTTACGGGTAAAACGGGTTTTGTAGCGGTATTTTTTATTTATTTATTTCAAACAAGCTGTATATAAATGTCGCAGCGGGCTCCCGGTGTCCGCTCCCTGCACGTTTAACGTCATTCTGGTCGTTTATTTATCGCCCCTCACGGGCGCCTCGGGGCCCTCAGGCGGAGACGACGGCGCGAAACTAATTACACTGAATACGGCCCTGTGCCTGCAGTAATTGCAGTGATTGAGACACCGATATTGATTTCGAAACAATTTGTTGACGCGACACCCGACTGCCCGACGACGACGTTCAATACCGTGAAACAGCTTCATGAATAATGAACGTCTTGTTCTCTGGCATTGGAAAGTATTCTATTAGAATCGTTCACTATCTGCCCATGACTCATGTAAATGCTCATTCGTTATTCAGTGTAGATACATCGTAAAACTGCTGCTCGTGCGAAGGAAGAATCTTAAAAGGTCGTGCTTCCTCTGCATTTTAATTTATTTTTTGAAGTAGGGTGTCATTAAATCTTGGTTACATATCATGACAGTTGTGCGATGGCGTGTTAGTGCTGCCTGGTAGGGTTCGGGTAAAATACAAACAAGGGTGAAGGGGTATGGTAGTAGGGTAACTGTACAAATAGCAGGAGGGTGGCGCTGTTGACGGGTGAATCCACAATCAGTGAACGTTGCAGAACACAATACATTACACTCACTACAGATAATAAAGGGGCGGCGATTGTAGTTTATTATTAAAAGTGCATTATGAGATCAGGTTCCGATTTCAATGTTTGAAAATTTTAACCGCTTATAAGCGCAGGATAAAGAGTTTTTACCCTCATTAAAATTTTACTACTTTGCTTTTGTTTGAGTGACTTTATTTTGTTAAATTTTTATATTGATTATTACATTATACTAACTCAACTCCAAGAATTTCCGAACTTAGTTAAAAAAAGAAAACGTTTTTGAATAGCGCGCTTTTATGGATCGTTATTTTCACGGAGTTTGGAGTTATGTTGATTTGACTAGTTATGTTTTTCGATCTAAGTAAATCAAAGGATTGTCAATAAAATTACGGAATTTGGTTAATTTATCGATCATAGTTAATTCTGAAATAAAATTTTGATTGTAATTATCCTTTATTCAGTACAAAAAATCGTGGTAAACTGGCGACATTAATCGGGAAAATTGACGGAAGTCTTCTTGTTTACACTAATATGATGAATAATGAGAATTTTGGTCAACAAATTTATATGTCTGCTGTTTTGGCAGTGTTTTTCAGCAAAGTTATTGAATTTGAATAAGAGATTTAGGTCTTTGAAGATGACAATGTGATTATTTTTTCGTTGTAGAGGCGTGGGAAATTGATCACTACAAAAAAAAGTAGTTAGTATTTTGTAAGTGTGGTACATTAACTGTCAATACAAAAGATTGGATAGGAATAAACGGATACTCACGATTTAAAATGTATTCAAAATTAGAAAAGTCTTTCCTAATATGCTAAATTAGGCATTAAACATTTTAGATTACTAGCGTGACAGTGTGGAATGGCCCTTAGCTAGAATATCATATTGGTCTTACTATTACGGAACGTAAAGCTTAGACATTTATTGTGACGTCCTAATTATTTGTAATTTGTATTCACAAACGTTTCAAAGAAATACCTCGCTGTAGATACTCCAGTATAATTTAAATATCCCACCGTATTTCCTCGTGTAGAGTATACCTTACCACTATGCATTCAAGTCACACAAGACTTCACCACTGTGAATGCATGTGACGTTTCCTTGTTCTCGTTCGTAACGAATGCGAAGTAGGAATCACGCCACGAGGGGTGCACGGGTGGTGCTCTCTTCATTTTGTACCCCTCTGAGTACGGCTCATATAACCTCCTGTTACATTAAAATTACGAACTTTTAAAAACACAATTTGCTGTCTTGTCAACTTCGTTCGTTATTTGTTCTTTTGTACTTATTGTTAGAAACAAAAAAAATCACACGTAAAACAAATAACTCACACAACAGAATTCTGTAAAGAGATCTCATCTAGAATACGGGTACCTTATAGACAAATTTAAGCCTTTACTTTAATTTTAATAAAAATTAAGGTAAAAGTCTTCTTGGTCAATTCCATTTCATTACGAACGAACGGTATCAAAACTTCTCCGCCTGTCGGAATAATCCAGAGAGTCCAGAACGAATTCAATTGCGGGAATAAACCCTCGACCTCTGTACGTAAACTTGGGAGGAAGAGGCATTATCGGGATAAATCCCCCGTTGAGGATAGACAGGGTTATCACTATCCGTATCAGAGATCCGGGGGTGCCGGTAGAGGTGCGGGGTTCGGTCATACCGCAGAAAGGGGACCGCGCGGCCGCGGCGCGCCGCAGCGCTGCGGTCGCTGGCCGCAACCGCTCGCACCGCTACACCGCACTCTAGATACTAAAATGAATAGACAAAGTAAACGTTTATTTCATTTTCTGTATGTTGATGAGTCGCTACAGCGCTTTTGTGGTCACTAATTCATACCGACGGACGTGACTGTACTGCTTACAAAGGTCACAAACTCGCATGTTAAATTAGGAACATAATTACTGTACGTAGGTTGCGTATTGCTTTTGCATTCCTTTGTTTGGAATATTGCAGGTATTTTTAATAAACGTACCAGCTCTTGCCAACACGGAATTCCAACATTCTTCCTGCAAAGCTGCGAGGATATAACATTACGGAGCAGCGCGCGCAGCTATATCAAAATGACATGCGGCGCGGCTGCCTCGGTACAAGAACAATGACAAACGGCTCAGGAGGCAGCAAACCTCCTCCCCCGGAAAAGTTTTTACTTTGCTGCGCTGTAAAACTTAATATTGCACAGTTGAAAACTTTTAACAAACGCGATTGCTTTTTGTAGCAAATACGTGGATTTACATGAAAAATATCTCATGTAGTCGCCATCTGCTGTTGTTATCTCATAAATAAAATGTGTTCGCCCCTCGGAATATAGCCGTGTACCGGAGTTCGTCATCCACGGTCGGCGTTCACAATAAGCAGCGCAAGAACAAACAGTGGGCGCAAACACAGCGCCCGCCCGCCTGTGTAAACGTGCAAACTCCACGTTCTTCTGTCCGCCCGCTCCGACGACGTTGCCGGCTCTGTGCCTTGTTGTGTCTATGTAGTGCGCCCCTGCCGGTCTACACACTCCGGTATCTGCGTCCATATGCAACGAAGTTTGCTTTTCTATTCGTATGTTAGGTCATGCATTTCTGCAGCGCACTAGTGCAATATAAACATACAAATCGATGTTACAAAACTTCTGCTACTCTTCAGAATTTGTTTTGTATTACATACAAAGAAAAGTAAATACTGAAGATGTCCATTGTTATTCCTCATTATAATATAAATGGATACCCATATACCGCAGCTGTAACTGTAAATACGACGTCTGCATGACGTATTAGAGAATAATGAGAGAGACAACGACAAGAATTTTGGAAAACCATCGATTGAAAATGTAAATGTTTGGCTCTTTGGCGTAAAGGATTTGTAGCTGGGGGGGCGAAGCATCTTTTTTCATCTGGGGGGTCCGTCCGTGCCTCCCTAGCCCCTACCTGCCTGGCACACGTCAAACAGACGTATTTAAATATTTTAAATACTTACTAACACATGACAGGACTATTCTTCCCCTCCCAGTGAACGTCTAGATAGGAGCATCTAATCACGACTACCAGCTACTATCCGTCTTCATTACGCTGATATAACCGAACGTGTGAAGCTGCTCGAGATAGTTCAGACAAGGTTCCTGCGAGACCGCACTCTTCGTCTACGTAGCGTCCTGTTCCGTGGTAATAGAGGCTACGGGGTAACGTTGTACATGTTCTGGTACAAATAAGGTTGTGCTGTGTTGGAGTTGTACCGGGTTGCAACATTGTTTGCACGCGCGGGCGACTGTCGAATGCGATTTGCTAAAATAAAGCTGCCCCCTGATTCTGTATCGTAAACTCAGTTGCCAAACCAACTGGTTATCGTCTAAAACATACATATCCGCTTATCTAACAGATAAGTTTGCACTTGAAATGACTTCACAATTCGTAAATAGTTCAATACCCATTAAAGGTTATTTTGGAAGTTCATTTTTTATCTGTTTTTGTTGAATAGCAACTATAGCTAGCAACCGAAACTGAGTTACATATTAGCCCCGCTGGACGTGTGTTTGGTCTAGGGATTATTTGGTACGGTTCGGTTGGGTTTTTAATTTTTTTATAACGACAGTTTAAAATTTTTGTTTAACTCGAAGTTATAAAAATAACATAATTCCACTACCATCGTTGAACTTATTTATTTATTTATTTAAAAATATAGGTAATGAACAGGCCCAGACTGGGCCCCTAGGCGATTGAGAGAGGAAGTAATAAAAAAAACAGCCGTAAAAAAACTACTTTGTTTATATAAAAACAAATACTACCGGGGCAATGTTTTGTTCTCATATTGCGCGATACGTCGCCAATGATTATTGGAAAACGATTGTACATTTTTTATTCAGATCTCCGTCCTGTGCGGGCCCTCTTTGCGGCTAGGACCCTAGGCCTTATTGGCCTAGGCGGAAATCCGGGCCTGGAACGATAACGTGAACTTTTTATACAGGAGGTTTAAATTATGCCCAAGGTCCTAAAATTCAAAGAGGTTATTAAGTATATCCGCCGAAAAAAAAACTTTTTTAGGCCGTTTTTTTTTCACTTTTATGGAAATTGAGTTAGCTGACTGAACATGTACTGGGAAGAAAAAGATATGTTTGACCAAAAATTTTTTTTTTGAATTTTATCAGTTGACGATACACAACCCTAGAATTATTTTCACTTATCATGTTAAGTTAGAAAGTACATACAAAAACAATAACTTTTTTAAATAGTCTCCTCGACTATAGTGTATGCCTCGACATTTAATGCCTAAGTTCAATTTAGCAACTAATTTCGTGAAATAAAATTTGCCAATCCATAATTTGTGCAAGAGTAGATAACTAATCGTATGAGATAATAGTTATTAGGCTGTCTTTGTTTCTTGATCGAAGAGCATTGGAGATTATACGTATCCTCAGAGTGCTGACACTATCGATATCACAGGATTCATCGACTATATCTACCTATACGTTTATTTATAACTCGATAACGCTATCGCCTAAGAACCACCGGTCTTATCACAATCATCTTTAAGCTGTATTATTTACGAAATTGAAATCTGTGATATCATAGCGCGATAACACGATACCGTACGATCAATTCGAGTTCCCGCCATCGATATTTAAATATTCGACATTCGGGTGTGACGACGCGGTATTATTAGTCGATAACAAGTGTACGATTTAAAAAACGATCACATTATCGGGTAACGTCATCACGTTTTCTGGATAGACAATCTTAGGGAATATTATTGTAATGTCATTTTTAGGGATTTCTTTTTTTTACGGCTCCTTTTTTATGTGTGATACCTCGTCTAAAAATTAATTAAATTTAATATTTAATTAGATGTTCGGCTTTGGGTAACATTCTACATAACTTATCCAAATTTCAGGTCTGTAATTCATTCCGTCTGCAAGCTAGAGACCCGTGACATACTCGGACGGACATATAGGGATCCGTGTTGTCCCTCGGGTACGTAACCCTAAAAAATATACTGGGCATAAAAACTAAAAATAATAATATCATTTGCATACACTATCCGATTTATCGACATCCTCACTAGGATAGGATTGGACTTATGTCAGTGTAATCGCGTTTAGGACGGCCAGTTTCCTCACGCGTCCTAATTAGGATCCTAATTAGAATCCCGATAAATCGGATGGTGTAATCGCGGCTTTAGTTGACAAACAATTATAATATTGTCATAGCGTTTGAGAATTGCACCCCGACACGCATTGTGATAAAATCGTCCGACATAGGACATCGGATCGCCGCGCATCGTTGCGAAACTGAAAATAATCCGTGTGCATCGAGCCGGGAATAATTTGACGCAAGCAACGCATCTTACAACAAGAACATACTCCAAGATAAATACGAATTACGCCGTCGTTTTTACCTGTTGGTTTATTTTCAGTCGGATGTGGGTAACCGACTCGCAACAACATAAATTAGGTCGACGACATTAACGGTGCTAATCGTTGTTCCAAATTCGAATAACTACAACCGAATAGACATGTCATAGCAGTTAGTAATCGCACTGTGCGTGTATTGTTCGTGTAGTTCCATCTAGTACACATGTTAATCGATTTCTAGACGGAAACACCGAGTCATTACGGCTCGTTCGTTCTAACAAAAACGCCTCGCTCGCAGATGATTGATTCGTCTGCAGAATAGAAACCGTCTGAGAAACATTCTGCTGTCTACAAATTGACCAATTCACATGCGCCGAGAAACTTGTTTGTTTCTTTGTGATGGTCACGTAAGTGTGCGGTTTCTCTGCCTCACTCTAGGTAAATAAACTATGACAAAGCACCTATTCAGATGTTTGTTCATCGCCTTTACGATGCTAGAATAGATCGTTATTTTCGCACACTAATGTTCAATACAGTTACGTAGTCTTTCCTAAACAAACACGTAAAATTCCGACTACAATAGGCTATTAACTCGTTTGCCTAGGTATTTAAATGTTTAGAAAGTAAAATTATGCATACGTACATCTTATGATCGTAAAATATTTTAAAAACGCTTTTATATTTTGGGCTAATAAGAATTCGAATGTCGCGTAATATACACTTCCTTTTATAGGTGCCCTTAAAAAGTGTCGAGTCAAAAAGCCTTTACGCGTTTAGAAAGAGGGAAAATAAACGTTTGGCGAGGACCTAAACAAACAGGGGTAGCTAGGAAGCTGGCTCCATGTTTGTACAGAAACATTCGAGCAAACAATCCTCTCTCCGACTGTACCTTGTCCATACCTTGCCGACTCGATTGTGAAACGCGAACCTTTGTCAACGCTAATCTTTCAATCGAAACCGGTCCACATTTAATCCTATTACACTCAATTTATTACTCCAGCCATTTATTACATTAAAGTATATTTATAGCAGATTAATGCCCGGTCGAGCACGTAATTTTACTGATCTCGATTCGAGATAGTGACGGTCGCTTCAACTACTCGAGAAAGTGATTAAATACAAATCAAAACGTCTGTCCGAATACCTTGTTAATCGAGGTGACTGTTCAATAAAAAGGTCACACACGCTTTACAAAACACAAGCTGCAAGCTACAATTTAAATTCCATTCATATGTTTATTTATGGTAAATGTCCTATACTTATTTTCTAGTAAGCGAAATGTCGATGAACTGGCCAACTGAGGTTCACTTAATCGTTAAAATTAATAACAGTGTTCCGGGCGTACCCGTTCCCAGGTTCCCACACCACTACCGCCTCTCGATCTTGTAATTATAGTCTGATTACTTCACGTCTCGAGTCGACTGAAGCTCGATTCGATAGTCGATACTCGATACTCGATAGAGATAACAACCTGTCCCCTCTCTACCCACCCACTCGAGGACTCTCGGGCCGACTCGTTCTTGCCAAGTAATTATATTCCATTTGTTTATAATGAATATTGATTGCACGCCTTCCACGCTACTCTAGTACCTACATATCCGTTGTTAATTTATCGTAAGTATCGCCGGTGTAACTGTAATTATTTTAAGTAAGGGCAATTATTTTGTCATTCTCCGGTAGCACTTCGGATAGCGGTACGAATGTCGCGGGGCGGAGTGGTTAAATATTTATTTAAACGTGTTCTACATAACACTGATGTCGTGCGACGTGTTTCCTAGACCGAGACTCACGGATATCTTGCTTTATTTACATTACATTCTTCACGGTCTCAGTTCTCAAGTTTTTTAAGGAGTGTAAATTGATCCAATTATGCGCTATTAGCTGGCTGAAGTATTCCGAATGAAAGGCCACGACACGATCGGCCAGTCTATTAAAAGAGACATCCAATGTGCAAATTAGATAGCTGGCTAATGTCGACGACAGAGAATGCATTATCGATGGGCCAGCCGCTAAAAGACCGCTAGAAGGGCTATATTTAAACAATTATTGCCGTTCGAATGGGATATCATTCGATAATGTCGGCCCCCGCCCTCAAATAATAGCCCATTTATAGAGGTAGACCGGTCGAGAATAATTTATTACTTCATAAGACCACGTTCAATAGCAGCCTTTATAGTTGCTTTGTAAATGTAAAAGTTTGCGATTGCATCGGGCTTGCGGGGAACGTAAATAATTCATAAAGAACTCCAGTCGCTAATGAAGGCCGAAACCGCAGCAGTTTGCAACTGTGGCCTCCGTCCGTTCGGTTTAATTTCGTGAAACACAATCGTGGTAAAAGTTCTACGGGCGAACCGCTCGAGACTGCGGTCTCCGGAGCAGAGCTCCTCTTTACTACTATTGTGTTTACAGAGATATCTCTGATCCCTCGCGTGACTTTTGTACTTTTAGAGGTCCGAATGCTATCACTAAAAGCAGCACTCTACACTGTAGAGTCTACAGTAACGTGAGTAATTTATAGGAGAAGACAATAAATAAATGGCGCTATACACCCGCAAGTAGGTCAGTGTCTAGTCTACTAGCGTGCGCGCACGAACAAGGCGTGATCTTCCATACCGGGCTACGGGTAATTGATTGGGAACTCTCTTCACGTACTCTCAACGATAAACGTTTATGCATAATATAATAAATTATAAGAGATAAAAATATTTTCACATCTTGAAATTTCTTCATGTGTCAGGGGTCCAATTCTAGCGCACGCACGACATTTCTCTCTCAATACCGTCAACCAAGCGTCATCGTCGGGTAATGAATTGCAAAAATTAAATAAAATTTACTGTCTTGGTGCATTGCGTTCCAAAACCGGAAGTATTGAATTATATCATCTGAGATTCACAGTAAATGGAGCGTTATTCTGCAAGATACAGAGCCAGATTAAAAGCTCGCGCGACTAAACCACGTGAAAATCGGGCAAAAAGAGTAGGAGTAACCCGCGGCATTAGCGGATGAGTGTCGGCACCATTAGTGCTCCCTCGTCCCTCGCTCGTACCTCCTCACCCCCTTCCACCTCAACAATCCTCTTTTATTTCCCGCGCGGGGATGAACTCCTTAATGACAAACCCTACTATATCTTTTGTGGAGGAGCTCGCAAAAGTACGTATTTTTGCGGCTCTTTTGTTCGCCCTCTCTTTTTTATTTCTCTGTTCGTTTGTACCGACCGACCTGAGAAATGGGGAGCAGATGTTCTGTGTTATTATTATGAAGCTTTACTCTTTATCAACACAACAGGGTGATCCGATGGGTTATGTTTAATAAAATGTATTCTGATGCCATCACCCTACTTGTGATTGTGACTCATAAATAAATATTACGTCACGCAACATTAAATTACTTCATTTCACATTAAAAAAGTAAACATAAAATATTCTAAGTATTAAAACTTTGTTTTCCTAATAATTGGCAGTTTGAACGCAGTGTTTCCATGTTAATTACTATAATAACAACTGTGTATTTCGTCACACGGTATCGTTAATTAGTTTGCATATGTTTAAAACAGCATTTGTGTCCAAATAAGTAGGCAAAAGAGTAGATTCAGGTTAAACTTTTATGTTAATTATATATATTGTCCTATCAGATCGTAGAAAAAAAAACATTTTGTTTACATAAACGCACAAATTTACAGTGAATTAGCCTAGTAAAGCGAGGCACAGTGCACGAGTAGGCGGCTAAATGAAAATGTAATTTGTGGTGATTCCACCGCGTCGCAACGACCGCGTGCGGTCGCGATCCTGCGGTTTTGGAACGTTCCTTTCGGATTCTATTACTGTTTCGATTAAAAATACATATTATATCCTTTATTGTACACACACAAAAACTTAAACTAAGATAACAAAAAAAGTAAAAAATATGCACAAAGGCGAGCTTACCTCTTCAAAAGGTTTCTTCCAGCCAACCAGTACTAAAAAGCAAAAAAAAAAAAAAAAAAAAGCAAAAAAGCAAAGTACTGTGGTGAAAGAATACACGAAATAGGTTGGCAGCAAGCATACAAAAGGACAACAACTTATTCTATACATATATATTAATGCAGATTTATTTAATTATAATACTTACTAAATATAGTGTCTGTCGCATTTTTTTATTTTTTACTAGAACGGCAGCAACAGATTAAAAAATACAGTTTAAACTTTTTTAAAGGAACATGCAGTACTTTTCGCGTAGTTATTCATTACAAGAACTTTTATTATAAGTTGTGTTAAAATAAAAAGGCAATAGGTAACTTCTTCGAATAGGTAAATAATATATAAAACTCTGTGCCTCCGCTGCCGGCCGAGCCGGCGACCTTGAATAAATGGAACCTTTGCCGTCGCGCGTCGGTGGCTGTCAGTCTGTCAGTTGTCACTTATCAATTTGATACTACATTTACGGAAGGATTTTTGCGTATATCATATCGCTCGTTGTTTTACCTATTTTTTTACTTTTTTTTGAAAGACTGTCGTAAATTTCATAACACTGATAAAAAAAAAACAAAAAATTAAAAAACTGACGTGATTTGAACTCGAAAACGTGGTTACTAAACCTGTACTCTCACCACTGCACCAATGATTCAATATTATATAACGTAGGTATACAACATAGTCACGTGACGTGACTCCGGCAACCATATTCAATGCCAGCCATGGCATCTGTTCCCATCGCCGGCTCCGGAAGCTGTTCCTATTGCCGGCTCCGGCAGCGGAGGCACAGTCTAGTAAAAATATCAAATTATATGATCTTTCGTGAAGTTTTCTAATGGATAAGTGTCGAGTAATGAGTGTCGAATTTTAAAAGTCAAGTCTAGTTTTACCGTACGCCAGTATAAACAGACGTGGAAGAAACAAAAAAAAAACATCGTCTCAAAAAGGCAACCGTCATTGTTCTGTTGTGGAACTGTAGAATGCTATTCTTATTCTACTTATCTTTATTAGCTCGCTGGAAGAGACACGCATAATGAATGTTGGGGAACTTTAAATTTTGTATTAAAAAGTTCCATGAAACTTTCTTATCTGTGGTCACGAGCCACCGAAATGTTTCTCTCCGTAGCAGTAAAATTAATAGTTTTCATGTTTTTATCAAAAGAACCTTATCCAAATAATATTTTTGTTCTTGGACTGCTAAAAACAGTGGCACTATTTAGCGGTGCGGAATGAAAGTGCAATTTGCGGCTAGCGGGCTGCCACACCGCCCAACCAGCAGCGACCGAACGCCTACCGCGATATCAAGTAGAAGCTTTCGCCTTCATAATAGTGAGGTATTTGCACTGGCCAAGGAGTCTAAAAACCTTGGACTGAACTTGCATATGTTGCACACTTGGCGTTCATGGCTCGGCCTTTTCGCATTTGCATGGACTTTATTTATGGCACTGACTTTTAATATTTGCGGTTATTACATATGACATTCGCAACTTGCTGGTTACCTTACCTACCTGTCAAGTATTTGATTGCTTACATAAATTCCAATTTGTTTAATTTACTTTACAAAGTTGTAGTTATTTGCACCATATCGACTGACCAGAAATTACTAGTGAATTACTTCAGAACTGTATAATCAAATCCAATATTATCCAGCGTTAGAGAATTCTCCGTTAACATATGCACTCACGTTTGCTAATTGCAGCGGTAACAAAATGGGAATTGTAAATAGAAATTAGGTCGAATGCGGTCAGGTTCCGTGGTTTTGTTGGATCGTAGATAAATATTCCATCGGCAATTTATACCAGTTATAAATATCATCTATCTCCCTTGGGATTTGGTTAAGAACACTACATAATATAACATATAATTTGATCCGTCCGTCAATAATAAAGTGGATCATTCAAATTAAAATGAATTGATATCGTCATCCATGAATTCACAATTTAAATACATAATAAAATAAAGCTTTCATTATGTTAATTCGTCGCCAGCCAGACTCTCGATCGGCGAATTAATGTGCATTTAAATGGAAAATATGAACAAAGCCAATATCGTCCGCGTGTAACCGACACATTTATCACACGGAACCCGATTCTTGTGTCCTAGGCAGTTGAAATTATTAACTTTTATTTCAATTTATATTCGAGGTGTTTCGATAGAGTGAAATGTCGATTACGGTAAAGTATGAGAATTGTCTCCATGATTCGGCTGCATGAATATTGTTTACCGTGTTAATTTTAGTTGATGTAATTCAATGAGCTTATCAACGGACAGGATATACGACATTATTATCCTGACCGGTTCTGGAATGTGGAAACATTTACGATTTTAACATTTTACATCGCTCCGACGTTAACAACCCGGCATAATTTGGTGGCGAAATCATTTCACAGAATTATTATTATTTATTCAAAGAACTAGAGATCGATGAATTTAAATCGCTGTTTTTTGATCGAGATTTTAATTTGTGTTGATATTTTTACGTTCTTAATTAACGTTTTGGTTTTATCTGTTTCCAGACTGAAATAGCGAAGAGGTTAAATGCCATAATAGCCCAAATTCTCCCGTTCCTGTCCCAAGAGCACCAGCAGCAGGTGGCGTCAGCGGTGGAGAGAGCCAAGCAGGTCACAATGACGGAACTGAATGCTATTATTGGAGTAAGTGGAAATTATGACTTTAATATTATGTTACAAGTCTCGTTATTATAACGTCACAATTGCCGAAGGTGCAAACTGATTCACCGGGCTGCATTCACGAATATTCACGATAGATTTTTGACACCGTTAGATGCTCAGACGAGCTTGAAGCATCGATTACACGATTCAGTAGATACCGTTAACATAATCCTAAATTCAGGATTCCGCAATTGTTTTTAAAATAATTGTATCGCCAGGCCATGCGAGCTTATTATCGCTTGTTAACTATAGTTTAGTGTTTATTCAACTATACGGAGTAATTTTTCTTAATATATAAAATTCATTACATTCCAATGCTTGTGGTTGTATGAAAATTCTTTTATTGTATTAGATTATCTTGAAAAAACTACTAAAGTTGGTTGAAAATTAATGAAAACGAGTGATTAAGTAATGTGTCATTTTAAATTATTTCAATTATTTGACTAACCACAATCCCAGATATTGTTTCCGTATCCTGTCTGCAAAATGTCATCGAATTTGATTAGTTATTGTATTTGTCCAAGAGACGATCTATATCCGTTTGAGCGCGCTCACGGTAAAGTCCTCGGCTTGTTTCCTTAATGCCCTAATTAGGATCCCTAAATCCTTCTAGTGTAAACTTCGATCAACGTTGCTTCAATAATAGGTGCAAGGAACATGTGACTACATGAACGTTAATACGTTCTCTACTCTTTGGCAAGTGAATGTACACAAACGCTACATAACTTTATCTTTTCACAATCGAGTCGCTTGAATATCTATCTTTGAAACGGGGAATAATAAAATTTTAACGGTCTCTTTAATCTGTCATTTCCAAGGAAAAGAAATAAAACAGTTTTATTGCGTCGGTCCAGATTCGCCAATCGCACGCGATCTCCAGAAATACTTGAGCGATCGTACAACAACGTAGACTTAGCAGTTGGTACGAGCAGCAATAAAATCATAGCAACAGAATCGAATGGTAAACATTTTGAATCTTTGTTTAGGTTAGCTTTTAGATGTGGAGTTGCCTATTGTATCCCACATCTGGATCCAAAACAAAAATAGGTAACGTTTGTTAGAAATAAACATTACGAATCGTCTCAAATTATGGAAGTAATAATTTCTAGTACATTATCTGTCATTTAGTAGACGAAATGGAGGAGGCATTATTATAATAGCTTCCACATGGCAGCTGTCCAAACATCGGCAACTCGGTGTCTCGTTCGGCAAGTCGTTATGAGACAACTTCTTATTTATCATCGAGATCGTCATTAGGTCAAGTCTCTATTAAAGGAATTGAGATTGATATGTTTATTTCTATTGTACCACAATTGGCCTCTCGACAACATTCTTGTTGATTCCGCGGTTAACATCTAAGAGCTTTGAACGCCGAGAATTACCTTTAGGCGGTAAATTAATTTATACGGTAAATACTTGGCACAAGGGAACCAGCGTGTAAACTTGGTTGATCCTCCAAAAGAGGTTTTCAACAGGTCGAGAGTTCGACGGTCGTTAATTAAACGATCCCAAGCCGTGCGGAGCGCCTTGGCCGTCAGCCAACAACGCAGGGTACTGATAAAATTGCTACAAACTAGAATTCAAATATTATTTTTATTAAACCGAGAATCTTTTATTAATCGCGACGGGCTCACCGCGAATTAGCATGTTTTATACTCTCGTGAACCATCCATTTGTCTTGCGTGGGCGAGGCATTAAATATGTCTAATGACTGCGCTATTAGCATTTTACATCAATTTACATACATACGTCGCGCTCTGACCGCGCCTGCGAATTAGGATCCGTCTACAAATTGGGTCTCTAACTAATTTCACAACAATCTAATTGCGTTTCTTAACGAAACGGTGTCGTGACGACTTCATTGTCGCGTTACATCGATGTGGCGAATCGTCAGCTCTGTCCCAAGTGGGTAGTTTCCGTTCCACTGATGTGTAAACGCTTTGCGTTCAGCTGGGTATCGCGACTAGAATAAATCACTTTAAAGATAATAAGAGCCAAAATAAAGTGTTGGAAGTGAGTTTGTCGCTTGTACGTCAGTCGTTAGATATTGTAGAGCCTGTACCCTCGCACTCGGCAGTTGGCGGCGGGCCAACGCGATCCCACACATGTCCAAGAACACGTTACCACCTCCACCCACTAATCTATTCGTATGCAACTTCAAATACAGATAACACACTCATATTAGTTTACCTACGTTCTTTTCCCAACCTGTCCGTCCACGTTGCGAAATAGTTGGCAAGCGTCGCTGTCCTTTAGTTGAATTAGAATATTAACACTTTGAAATCAGAGTATAATGTAACATTTGGCTGCGGATCAACAATCTCATGGATTATTTACGCACGTTCCGTTCTTGTTAATGGCTGTTCGAAATTGCTGGATGTCGCACTGTGTCGTGTTTAAATTATGAATATGCAAATCGATTTTTGTAATGGTACACCGCGCGAATTTATAGCCATCCCATTTCATATCTCTCCAACACACGCATGTTTACTTTATTAAGCTATTTAAAAATATTGAAGGGGATAAAAATTCGAGACCACCGTTAAAGTATTTGCCGGGGTTTAGGAAGTTCATCGCCCTTCTCTAGCGGGAGATTTACATGTATTTGTATAGGTAACCGAAGAGCTTTGGTAGTACCGAAACGCAATATCGCTCTCCCTATAAAATGCTCTAATTTAAATAAAAAAGCGGCGCCACCTTCCGTATGTCGGTCCTTTTTTATTACGAACCTTTTTTATTTTCGGGTCAGCTTGGGATCAAAGGGGCAGGTCTCGGGGGAGCCCCCCCCCGCACTCGGGGGAAGCTGGGGCTGATTTGCACCGATTCTCGCTCGCCGATTTGTGAAGAGGAAACTCTTCAAATTGGGGACTCCTGTTTGCCTGCCTATTAAAATCACTTAACGTCTGAGTGTTTCGGCTCCGAGACCGTTTTGTTTTATTAGAGTCTCCATTTTATTTGTTGTTGCATTATATTACTCACGTTTAATCGAGCTGGATTTTGATTACCGAAAGTGACCTTCCCGCTTCCTTCTATCAATTTACAGTAAAGTACACACACACACAATATTCGTTTGTAATTGTTGCATATTTATTTCCAGTTCAATAAATTAACAAGTTCCAGCAGTTTACTCGGAGAGTGGGGTTCATTGTAGCGGGAAGTTAGTAAAACTGCGATCTATTGTGCACAAGCAATGTGCGTGAATTTCCGAACAATAACCGAGTTAAGGGGACCGAGTCGCGTCGGTGTTATCATTTCTCGTTCTGATTTTATTCCGCGTCGACGACCCGGCGGCGGGGTGGCTCACCTCACCTCCCGACTCTCCTACGTAATAGTTTCCAGATAGAACCTCTTTACATGCTCTGGAATGTGACACGAATGCTCGCGCCGAAACTATATTCCCTGAGAGTGTTTGTACATGGAACCTTTATGCTTATTGGATTTCGATAAACAGAATCAGTACAGACCCGCGCTTTCGAAAATATATACGTAAAATTATAAATATATACCTTCGTGACATTTTAAAACTTCGTCTTGCAAAACGCGTGTATCATGTTGATAAGAAATAGGTGTTTTTCTATAAAAATACTCACCCCAATTGAAAACTCTTGATTACCAGCAAGTAGGTTGTATTGTAGTACAACTGAACAACCATTTACTTTCTATATGATAAAGCATAAAGCCCATTGATTACTTACTCACAGATAAGCCACATTATTGACATAGCATCTAGAATGAACGAGTCAGTGGGTTGTGTACATTATGCAACATTATCTCTAGAGATAGCGAGCCGTGTAAACAAACTGTATCATGTTGCCTCGTCGATGGCTTTGTAAACAAGCCGGTCGTGAAAACATTTCTATCTAGTTTACTGTACTTAGCTCGGAGCATTCCGGATGAAAAAATTACGGTGCGGTGATAGCTTAATAACAACGTGGTGTCCCAAATTGTGGGTAATAATCTAGTAATATTAGTAATTTGGTACAGGTTTTAACGTAGAATTGGATTCCTTGATCAGAATAAACTTACCTGGTTTACATAGTGTTCGGCAATCTTATTTACCTTTAGAAACAATACTGAATTCAACATTTTTGAAAATGTACCGATGTTTTTTTGGTACATCACACTTTTTTAAACATCCTGGGACGATCTTAAGGGTATGTATGAATGGCATTGTCTAGGAAAAAATTCACTAACTGTTTAACACAATAAGGTCAATGGCAAAGAATTTACAGGCTTTTGATAGAGGCGATTATTGGTTTACTTATTGGCCTATTTGCTTTAGACGTGTAATAAATAATCATTCAGCGAAACTACAGATTGCTTTAGCTAATACTGAAAAAAGTTATATGCAGAAATAAATAGGATTGCAGTTAGGTTTACTTCATATTTTCATTAGATATACCATTAAAAAAAACTCTACCGCCTTCTTGTAAGGAACACTTTCAAATAAGAAAAATGGTGCAAATAAATACACAAAAGTAAAATATCTTAATATAAAATTGATTAGCACGTTCATTTAAAATTGAAAGTATAATTATTTATTAAATAACAATTTACATCAAAACTAAACTAATTAAAAATTAAAATTACCTAGCAATTTAAATATTATACAAATAAATAAAAGAAAGGGAAATTTTGGACACCTATTTAATGGAATAAATAAAATATGCTGGCCAGATCGCTACCGTCGTTGGGCAAGGTACCCAAAAGGCTGGTGGCATTGCCTCGCTGGATCGCGAGGCTAATCCGCTGACCAAAATATGTCCCAGCCCTTTGGTTACCTGAAGCGTCGATCAGGCGCGACGAGATCTCCTTAAAGAGTTGTCGCGCTTCTGGTCCCCATGGCCCGAGAGTCTCTACGCCGAAGGGCACAAACATGTAGCCCTCTCCTAAGGCCGCATATTTGCGCCTCTTGGAGCCCTCTGCAGATGCCGCAGCCGCGCCCGCTCTGACTGAGGTCGCTTGGAGATGAGACGCTGCCATCGTGTCGACACATGTAGCGTCCCATACCAGCGACCTACCATGCTTCCATGGTATGATCGTCATTCCGTCGGGCCTTTTGCCGTCTTCACGTATGACGCCATTTGGTTCCAAAATGGCCGGAACACTGGCACTGGCTAAGGCCCTACGGATGACGTCATTAAGAGCAGCATGACGCGGCAAGCGACCAGCACTGTGCTGGCACGAAAGGCCATGATGACCAAGCTGATCGACGGCTTTACCACAACGGCAGCGATGAGGCTCATTTGTCCGTGCACCCAGTCTCAGACAGGTGGCCAAAGTAAATGTTGTTTTGTCGAGAAGAGTCCCTATATTGGCCGAAGGGAGAGCGTTTAACCAATAACCTGACTCTGGTTCGCTGGACGCCAAAAGACGAGCTCGGTCTGCAGGGTTTAATGAGGTATCCAGTAGGTTCTTTTGAACCTGGATACAGAGCGGATCGTGCCATGACCTCTGCGAAGACAGAGTCATCGGGAGGTTAGTACACGGACCAGCAGTGTCAGTCCATGCACTCCTGGCCTCAGCCAAGCACGCGACCTCAACATCACCAAGTGATGGGTTTATAATTCTGCCAAAGAGGTCCATCGTGCTGTAAGCTGAGGACAAGAATGCAGGGAGTGCCACATTGGACACCCTTCGGATTCCTAAACCGCCAAATCGGATCGGTAGACTGGCTTGGGTCCAGCTCCGGTCATTTAAAGGGCAATTTAGAATTTCCACTAAAGTTGTTCTAATTATTTCATCTATATATACCAAAAGTGGGGAATGTTTCCAGAGGGTGCTACAACGTAGCACGTACGTGAACTTTGGCGTAAAGAGACAGAATTTAATTATGCAGTATGCTATATGTGGACTGATCATTTTTAGAAGACTAGATGATTCCTGAAATTTTGAAATTTGTTCCGAAATGAAACAGGGGAGGGAATCATCCAGTACTGGGGCACCTAGGAGGCGAAGCGATTCTTCGTTTATGATTTTAATGTTTGGAGCCAGTGTATTAAATTTGGTTATAATGTCATTTTTAACGTGAGGAGACAAAGAGTTATTCAAAAATAATTCGCATTTTGAAAAGTTTAAATTTAGTCCGATAGAGTGGAAATTTTGTATTAATTTCTTCAAGTCTGTTAGAACCGAGTCCGCTTCGCCTCCCAGAGTCCCATCGTCCAAATACCAAACATTAAATTTAGATTTGAGGCAGGTGAGACTTGTGGTTGTATGGCCAAACTGAAAATGGCCGGTCCGAGTGGGTCACCCTGCTGGCAGCCAACGGCGGATTGCAACAAATGGTTTTTATATACGAGTTTGGAGGGCGAGCTGTAACACTGCCATAAATAATGAAATACTGCAGGAATATTCTCCCTGACTTGTGTCAACAGGGCGCCCCTATCTATTGAGTTAAACGCGTTCTGCACATCCACTTTCAGCAGAACCTCCCCTCCGCCGTGTTCAAGGAAGGTACGAGCCGCGTGCACGGCGGCTTCACACCCTCCCTTAGTCCCAAAGCCTAACTGCACAGGCTGAAATTTGTTCACTAAATCTGGTTGAATATGTCTACAGCAGATCTTTGAGACCACACGACGGATGGTGTTCCCAACTGCGATCGGCCGGATGCCTCCGTCCTTTTTTTTGAGTGCACAAAGATTAGCACCGTAGAGAATGTCAGTAACGTCGTCACACACTTTCCCAGCCAGCATAAGGTTCACAAGCCGGGTCACGTCTTCCGAGAGGGCACGACCAGTCTCACCCGGGGCGCCGTAAATGAGATCTTTGAAGTGCTGTGGCGTCAGCCCATCAAGACCACCAGCCGAACCATTCCTGAAAGACGCGATCGCGGCTTGCACCTCCTCTGGTGTTGCTTCAGGAGTACGCTCAGAGGGATCAGGGGCATCAGGTAAATGCGATGAGGTTGCTGGCAGTGGATGTTTCGACTCTAGGGATGAAAGGGTCTCCGAGGTGTCAGGTGCGACTGCATCACTTGAGAAGAGAATCTGGGCAGCTCCTCTTATATCTCCATCGTTAATTTTAGTTTCGACCCTTTTACCAATATTATGAGTGTTGTTTAATTTTCTTGTGAGATCCTCTGCTTCTTTTAAATTTACTGGTTGCTTACAGTTTTTCTTAATTTCTTGTGTTAGGGAACTGCCATTATCTCTTCCTTTAGGCACGTGCAGAGTCCGGTATGAAAAAGTGAGCAGATCCTCCCAGCTGGCTTTATCGTTGTTATCAAGAACTTTCCGTATACAAGAGGACAGAGAGGTAGCCACCGTATTTCTGGCCCCTCGTGGGATCCTTTTAACCGTTGGAAGAGATGACTTATATTTACTAATCTCTAACCAAAAAGGATTATCAGTTGATCTAGAAGTGCTTAGATCGTCGACAGACACATTTTTGTGGCATTTTGATTTATGAATGTTTAGACCTCTCTGTCCTCTGTATACGCGAGACGACTGGGGGCAATCCGGACAAAGCACGAAGTCCTGTGACGCTGCCGACTGACTCCTCGATGATGGGCCAGCCGTCTGAGACATCAAAGACAATAAATAAAATTTTAATAAATGTATGTCGTTGGAATAAATAGGTGCCAAATTACAAAACTTAAAAGGTACAATTTTATAATAAAAACATGGAATATCTACAACTTGGGCCTAAAATGTACAAAGAAAATAATACGAATAATAATATGTAAAATGTAAAAGTATCCTTGGTTATATTGCCTTAAAAAACTAAAAATAGATGTCCCAATTAGTTTATATAGTTCAAATCACTCACTATCTTGTTATGAAGTCCTTTCATTTATTCTGTGATATGCGATACCTTAGTTCGTAGATTATATTACCGATATATCTGATTTAATTGTCTCCTAGTGGGACCGAACACAAGTGGCAACTGAAGACTTGTAGTTCGCGTAGACTGCGTACTTCGTCGTAGCTTGTGTCTAATCCGTGGGCGTAGCAATCTTATTTTCGAGTAAAAGATAATAATAAAGCTTGAGGTAAACACTGGTGTCCAATTTATCGTCTTTTTGAATGTTTTGATCAAGAAATAAAATTATTTATAAAATAAAAATATATGTTGACTTTTTCATTGACATTGACCATAGAGTTTTTCGTTCATTTAAATAAATATTGAAAACTCATAATATTTTTTATTTATTTTTCAATATAATAAAGTCCTGATTTCTTCAAACGAATCCTCGAAAGTAGGCGTTGTTGTTGCTGTTCTAGGCTCAATTTCAGCCTTAACTGAAACCAGTGTGAAATTAGAGCATGTACCATGTTTTGTATGTCAGATACAACTCGTATAGAACTGGTAAATGTACCAGAACCCCACCCCTCGAAGGTGTCTCCGCGGGTGGGAAGCATGAATTTGTCATTTTTTCCGGAGCACGTTCGCGGGCAAGTGATAAATATTGCATGGGATTTTGCAGACCCTTTCGGCGTTTCTTTCGCTCCTACAAGTCCGCATTAACTTTTTCCTTATCGCTTAGCGGACTGCTTGTTTTTCTCAGAGGGACTGAGTTAGGCTCATTCTGTCGTCGCTTCCAATGAAATTATGTAATCAGTTTTACGAGTCATCCGGGCGGCGGATTTTTGTTGTTGTTTGTATTTTTTTTATAGCTGAGTAAATAGTAGAAAGTTTTGATGTTTTGAGGAGTATCTGCATTGACGTCGGCGTCGTTGGCGGTGAAATAGAGCCATAAATAAAGAGACAGTCACGCTTCCGTTGTGGCGGTAATGGCTTTCCCTGTTTGACTTGTTTATTATTTGGTGGTGTGTTTGCATGTGATTAGAAGCAATTATGTTGAAAGTGTACATAACACATGTGTTTGTCGTCGTCGCGTGTCGGGGCGCCTCGGGCCTCCTGTCTAATGTAGCGTGAGCGTCCCCCCCCACCCTCGTGCACCCCGCCCCGATAAACTACCCTCTTTGTAGCTTATGTCGTCGGTTTATATCCTGTATTCACGGTCGAGCGACTCCGTATACGGTTCATGTAAATACCATATCAACTCTGAGACATTACCCTAAAAACGTATAAAATGACCCTATGATTGCATTACTCGCTATGACTGGTCGTAAAATTATTATATGGGCGGTTACTTGAATCATATTTCTATTATACTCGGTATGTGGTTCGGCTGAAATATACGTGAATCATTTTATTACTTACTATAGTCTTTGCCCGCGGCTCTGCCCGCGTTTAATCAATCTCTGCGCCGTTTTCGGATTGGGCAGTTTTTACTAACACCTTTTATGGTCTATGCGGACCAGGGACACTACGATGATAATAAAGAAAATCGCATTCAAATCCGTTGAGTGTTTATCGGGTTAAACCGGAACATACAAAAATACAGACAGACACAAAACAAATGGTTTCAGTACATTAATAAAATAAATAACACATTCCATTTAATTTTTTTTTTAAATATTCAATGTTCTGACTGACACGACTTTTTACAACTTTATTATTAGTATACATATAGGTAGATAATAAATAATACCTAATAATGTAACTGCCTATACTGGCCTATACATATAGGACATCCGAAGTGACGTAAAGCCTTGTTGACAGAAAGTGTCTAGTGCTAAAACTATTAATATTCAATATTGACATCAATTTTCCTAATGCAGTCGCTAATAACTACCTACTAATAATAATATGGTTGACATGACAAATAACTACGAGTACAATAATTATACTTTAATACGTACAACAGACAGATGCAATCTAACTCAGTGGTTCCCAAACTTACTTGAATCGCGACCCACTTAAAACACAAGATGAGATTCAGGACAGCGCATTATTTTCTATTATGTTTATATCAACTGCAGGCCCTAGCCGAATAACAGCGTTGCGGGATGTCACCTACTGCATATGCAGAGTTAGGGCCCTTCTTATTTCCACGACACATGTTTGTATGTATCGAAGTTTGTTTGTATTTGTTTTATTATTTGTTATGTTAACAGAATAAAAAAATGTATCGTTTCGTGTGTGCTGTTGTGATATTTAAACAAACGGATCTTTATCTGCTAATAGAAATACCCCCGATTTCACAGCTGAGACTAGTGTTAGTGCTTCACTTTAAAATGCATTTGATGGGCTGATTCTTCGCATAAGTATAGGTATATCCGATTAGCGAGATTTTCCTAATTTCTTAATTCTTAAAGGAGGGGATCGTAATTGTTTAGTTTTAATTAATAATATAAATATTTGGTAAATTTATTATCAAGTTACATATTTTAGTGTGAAGATTGTGCTTGTTTTCTATTTTTCATATTTTTTAAACGATCCACTATAGTCTGCTTGCGACCCACAATTTGGAAAATGCTGATCCAACTCATTTCAATTATTTACCCGCTAGCCTTTTGCCCCCCGATCCGCCCATGTTAGAGAAGAAAATCTGCCCTGTCCGCGGAATGAAAAAAAAAAGATTTTTCGTTTACCAGCCCTGTCCATTTTTTCGGATTGGTTTACTTAAATTGGTTACCGCTCACCTCCCTTTGGTCACAGCGCAGTGATACACAGACACACGCCTAAACCTATCTATGGAACCTTCTAGGTGATATTTTGATGCAGCGAATGGTTCACAAATTACACAAATAGAGAAGGTGCATTTTGTATGTATATTGTTCGGCGCATTATATCTAACTTCAACATCTATCGCTATCAAATGTATCGTGATTGGCTAGAAACGACATCACACATAATTTCTAGCTAATCACGATACATTTGAAAGCGATAGCATGTTGAAGTTAGACAATAAAGCTTCCGGAGACAGATTTTAATAAAATTTAAATGATTTAGAATGAATCTCAGGATTAAAATTAATTAAAATTACAATATTAGATTAAAGTACTTTTCTCTTTTAAAAGAGATCGATAATAATAAAAGATTTTCGTATTGATCGTAAAATATGAGGTATAAAAGTAACCCTTGAAAACGGAAAGTGGAAACTTTCCTCTCTAGACGACTCCTATTAAACGTAGCTAATTGTGGGATAATGATTTAAAGTACAAACTCCACTTATTTGTCATTAAGGTCCTGGTGATGGCTGAAGCAGTAAAACATTCACTACTAATAGCTTAACCACTTGCGCTTTGCTCTACTTTAAACACATTGCTACGATACGACTTATCGATCTCCGCTTAAACCGGAGGAAAATTATCTAACATCAGAATATTCTCAATTCCCTCGTCGATACATTCGAATACAAAAACATCGAGAAATATCTGCAGACCGTTATCTGTACTGAACCTCGACCATATCCACTTACAAAAATGGCGCGAGGAGTAATCTGCGTGTAGGGTTGCCAGGCCAGAAAATACAAAAGCCGGACACTGCATTATATTAGGCCGGACATTTTGCCCTAAAAGCCGGAAATGTTTTTTTAGCAGGCAAACATGCCTATTTTAAAGTCGGACGTTACTTTTATAATGAAAAAACTCGGTTACGTATTTTATTGGTTTATTACTATGAATCACACAATTGTTACAAAATTATAATTGAACAAGCGAGCGAAGCGAGCGAGTTCTTAGAGTCTACCTGGAAAATTCGGCGTTTGTATGTTATGTATGTATGTATGAATATTTGTTCGACGATAACTCGAGTATCGTTGTTCGGAATATCATGAAATTTTGCAGGCGAGTATATAAGACTAAAAGAATTTTTAAGTTCGAACATGAGCCAAATTGGTCAAGCGCGAATCGGGCGAGCGCGAGTTCAAAGTTCGGGGTGAACTACTAGTTCACCTAGGGTGGAATAACTAACAACAACCAAAAATCAGTCTTATCATATGCTATCGTAATTATGATAATTAGGTAAAAGATGTTCAGTCTTCTGTAGACCATAAGTAGACTAGTAGTTCGCCCCAAACTGTGAACTCGCGCTCGCCCGATTCGCGCTTGACCGATTTGGCTGATGTTTGAACTTGAAAATTCTTTTTGCCTTCTTTACTCGCCTGCCAAATTTCATGACATTCCGATCAACGATACTCGAGTTATCGTCGAACAAACATTCATACATACATACATACAAACGCCGGATTGTTCCAGTAGACTCGGAGAACTTTGCTCGCTCGTTCAATAAATTGAAACTGACGACTGTATTTGTTACACTGACAAAAAGCCTAAAAAAATCCGGACACACTCGACACGAAAATATTTAAATATTTTTACGACCTTTAAAAGTCAAACATGTCCGGCTGCCTGGCAACCCTATCGGCGCGGCGGGAGATATAAGGGAAATGTGCTGTGAAACCTAAACGCGGCGCCACATTTTTCCCGCACAAAAGCCCTCGTACCGTCGAAGTGCTGCCATCTTTATGTAGGTACCTGTGCGAAAAAGCTCTGGCATTATTTGTAGGGTGAATTTTCTGTCTCTAAATTTATTATTTTGCTGGTAGTTCGGGTAGGTAGTCAGTGAAGTGGAAACCGCGGATATGTGCAGTGCACAGCCGTGTGCATTTGCTCTTGACAAACCCCTCTATTTTATTTTGTGCTGCCTTTTCAGTAAAGGTTAAGGATTTTCTTGAGGAGTAACGATAGTGTAACATATTTAACTTTACTGTAATAATAATAAATGTTGAAATTTTTAGTACATCTGTGTCTTTTTTTACTGCTAGTTAAATCGATAGCTAAGTAAAAATAAATTTCAGTAAACACTTACGTATTATTGCTTGAAACCCAGCTTAATTAAACTACAATTTGACTGAATACCATAAGCTCTCAACAAACATCAAAGTTTCAAGATAAGTTAGATAAGCGAACGGATGGAAAAGTCGTTAGGGGATCGAGTTTCAATCCCGAGAGACGGTGTATTTTCGCCATTTAATCACGTTCAAATTATGCGTGGTGGAAAAAATATCGCGGGAGAGGTATCAACGCCACGTTATTGTCATTCATAACAATGAGGTAAGAGGGTGGTCGGCAGAGGGAGGGGGTGTGAGTCGTCAGGGGAGAGGGCGGTGGAAGGGGAGGGAGCTCTCGATGAGACAGGATCACATCACGGCCGACGCCTCGACCGAAGAGCTGTAATTATACCGGCGGCTTTGTTTGTATAATTTAGATTCCGCCGAGAGACGCTGTCGCTTCGACCCTGTCTAATTAGCTCTCACCGTAAAATGTAAATAAATAGTCCGCTCTGAATTATTAATTGTTCGCGAGCGGCAATTAGCCGTGGAGCTGGGCTGCTGCACGCTCCGGGGTTCATCCGGACTGGAATATTAACCGGGATGTCTCGCTAATGCTTCCACTTCCTCTCTGCAACCCCGCCTCGCCTCTCACGACTGTGTTTTATTGCTCTACTTCGGAGAACGCCTGCACTGCACTGCACCTTACTACTACAATGCACCGAACAAAAACCATGTATACGTCGTCCATACCGAGCACAGTCGCATGGAAAAGCTATGTATGAGCGTTTAACGGAAATAATTCGAATTAAAAATTCCCTTTTGTTCAAAAAAAGCACTCCAGCTAAGTGGCGCTCGCCACCTTTTGACACACAATAAATCACAGCTGTGAGCGGCCAATAAAAAATATGTTCCACCCTCGGCGAAAATCCAATTAATTTTCGACTGTTCAAAAAAACGTGGTCGTCCGGGCGGAAAAAGCTCGCGTGGATAAGGGGAGGTCTACATAGGGGCAGTGATATATTGATCAGTGATTTTTCGTTGCTGAGTAATATCGAAGTTTACGAGCCCAATACTTAATCGACCCGGAGCGCCAGGGAAATGGTAATATCGGTGTCAGGGCAAGTAGTCGACACATTAGTATTCTGAAGCCGCAATATGACGCTGCCCTAAACAGAGCAGACGGCAGGGGACGCCGCGGTCGCGAATAATAATAACGTTAAACGAGACGAGATAGGGAACCGGAAACGCGGGAAAAGTGGAAAAAGGGGAATAATGGAGAAGGAGTAATCAATTTCGCTCAGTCGCCGCCGTCGCGTCGGCGAAACTCTCATTTAAAATTTAAAATATCGCGGTGTGAAGGGGGACCGGTGGAGGACTTTTTAATTTGGCTCGACTCGTTTTAAAATGCGGGTCGCTCTGCGGCGACACATCAATTCACTTTGACTGTCGTCACTCGGCGCTGAGTACTTCTGCTGCCTTTATTTCGTGCTTTCTATTTTGGAGTAGAGTTCTTTTTCCCAGTAATGAATAAAGCATGTTTGTTCCAGCAACAAAGGCCGGATCTGCCACGGTTACTGCAACAGATGCACGCGGCGCATTTACCGGCGCACGGAGCGCCGCCGCTGCCACTGCTCGGGCAGGGAGCGTTGCCGCCGGCGGGGCTGTTGGGCCTCGGCGTGCCGCATCACCCGCTCTCGGTGCTAGCCAAACCTCCCGACCTACACCGCCCTGACGACAAAGGAAATGGTCAGTACTTCGCTATTGTGTTTGCTTATTTCAGAGGCTTACGAGAAGTACAGCAAATGCTCTCTGCTACACCTGGAGACACGTGCATAAACTCTAGAGTTACCTTCCGCTGACGCTGCCGTCCCTTTCGCCGTTATTTCAGAAGAACTCAGCACTAGCTGCTAGCCATATTTACTGCATCGGATAAGTAGACTCAATTTCTGCCACTAGACTAATAATAATAATAATAATAATAATAATAATAATAATAATAGTGTTGCCCCCTGGCCACCCCATGGTGGCTAGATAGGGGGCCCACAACGGCTATCCTTCTGGGTAGTCATCAAGCAGCAAGTCACCATCTGCCAGACTTAAATTTGTGAGAGATTTTTGAGGCAGATGTCCGTTATCTCACTCCATAGCCCTGTTATCCGGCCCATCTAGCATCCCATCCTCATAGCCCACTCCAAGTCTTCCTTCCTGGCAATAGTTTGGCAACTATGCGGGACTGTCCGTTAGTGTATTCCAATGGTACATTGAGGGAGAGGCCTCCATGGATGCGGCCATCTCACATTTAGATTAAATGGTACTAAGGCCTCTTCAATGTTGGCTTCGGCCCCATGAATGCCTTTCAAATGACCGGGTCCCTATGGGCTCGTGACTGAATAGTGTACCTACATAATAATAATAAAAAATTCTTTATTGCACTAAAAATATTGTACACGAGGCGAACTTAATGCTATTTAGCATTGTCTTCCAGTTAACCTTTGGTGGTGTGGATCATTATTGGGCAGTGCCGGGAAATGTGTCAGTCGTAGACAAAAACTAAAATCTATAGGGACGGGGGCATTAAAATATTCCAATAATCTACATAATCTAAATAATAATAAACATCATATACTTACTATAAAAAAAAATTAAAAAAAAAATAATAATACTTATAATGAGTGATTACAAGGTATTACAGTCGAATGGGTCAACTCAAACAAAGCCTCCGCAAAATCACAGTATCGCAGTCGATTAAATCAGAGCCAAAGGTACATAAGTCTGAATATTTTATAAGTGTGCCGTATGTTTGCCTGAGGGTACTTGTTTGCTTTATAACCTTCGGAGACTATTAGTGGCCCCCCTGCTCCCCGCTCCCCGCGTCGCCCCTGCCCTCTCTAGACGTCGAGCGATCCCACTTCTGATTCAATATTTACCAGCTCGAGAGGCTTTTTGAACTCACTGTTTGCGTGTTTACGAATCGCTGACGGCTACCCCACCGAACTCGATATTGCTTTGAAAGAATAAGCGAGTGTTGCTTCTTCCATCGAACTGTCTCCAATATAAATGCTGTATATCTTACGAAACGTAAGCAAATAGAATGTGCTAGGGATACCTTCTTCGAAGTGAAAATGTTTGCCTGAACAAACATGTAAACTTGGAACAATAAAAGTTTATCTTCGTTTCACGTTTACGTGTTGTAAAATATAGGACGGTGTACATTGTATAGCGAGATGCGGTTCGGCGTAATCCGGGTGAGAACGAGAGCGCGCCGCAAATGAAAATGTAACACAGAAATGGATTTGGAAGCCGCCCGTCGCTCCGGTTAATTACAAAAGCAAGCGGTAATCTGCGCTCCGGGATGTTCCGGCTTAGCGCCCCCCGACCCCTCCCGCCCGGCTCCCCCCGACTCCCGGCTAATTTGTGCCATTATCGGTGTACTGATGTAAGAGTTACCGCGCAGGTACCGTCGACCCCGCGCGCGCTCAATTAATTATTCCTTGCCGGTGTGAGCGTCGCGTGTTTTAGTCAATTAGTAACGTAATTTTGCGGGTGACTTGAGTGTGTGCGGTGGCTTTGAGCCGAGTGGGGCGAGGAGGTGGACCCTGCCAGACGGCAACCGCTCCGTTTTAATGCTCTCTTAATTATACAGAGATTAAAATAAATAATGCGCCTCATTGTTGCGTGTATTATAATAATAATGCGAATCAATTATATGCGAGGCCTCGTTTATGAATAACAAACAGTGGATCCTATGTTATTATTAGTCGGTACTGAATACGTTATCGGGAACATTAATTGTTCCAGCCGGGTAGCCACATGTGCTGTGTGTACACGACCGATAGTGATGCCAACGTTGGCCAATAATTGAGGCTATTGCATTTAAATTAATTGTGCCAATGTACGCCATGCTAATGCTGTTCGTCTGTCTGTACACACATAATGTAGCGTTAGATTAGATACTACATATGCGGCTTTGATAATAGCTGCACAAATTGCTCATAAGCCTTAGGCAAAATTAATAATCCATAGTAAAAGCCGTTTCTATCTGAATAATCTTCTACACGTACCTACATTGTCTGTGGCTGACTTAATTTGAACAGCTTAGTTTCCATCTATAATATCAAAGGTTTCATCGCATTATAATCGGATACTTGTACACAAGCAGAGCTAACAAAGATTGATGGCTCTGATAGAGCTAATTTGACAAGTCTGATGCGGAGAGTCGAGCCGTAAGTGCTCCCACCATAGTGTATACGTATACAATGTAGGTAGATATAAGCGAGGGTTCGGTCCCTCAGGATCCCAGGGTTCGTGACGGCAGCCGACGTCTACTGCAATATTCATTGGCCACTTTACACCGCCGACGTCGACCCGACCTGAATTATTACGCCGATCTACAGATACACGTCGGTGACGCACTAAAACTTCGATTGGACATCGCCGAATCACCGGCCCCTTCTCTACGTAACTACGAAACAGCTTGTCCTCGTCATTCTATGCTAATGTTCGGATTTCGACAAATGTTACGGGTCAAAAGGCTGCCGTTCAATTTGAATTACAATCTCTAACAATGCGTCGTAGGCGGCCTTGTCACATTGTTTTCCGATAACGAACTAATCTCCATTAATTCTGTTCCAGGTATCAGCTCTGCGGAAGAGAGGCATGTGAGTATTGCGCTAACATTTTTAATTTCGAGAGAGAAGTATGGCGCATATTTGAAAGTTTTTCTCAAAGTTTCCCGGAGCGCTCCTTTTCCATTTGCGGAGAGCGCTCCGCTCGAACACGTTGATTTCATAACACGGTGCTGACTGAAACAAGTGGGTGGCGCAAATGTTGAGTAGAGCGCACCCCCTGAGCTCGCGACCGAGCGTTGTTCGCGAGGTGTTGCGAATGACGGCTATCGTGTTACCGAGAGGGGGTGGCGTGATGTCGTGGCGCGGCCTCACCCCCCCTCTCACCCCCCCGGTGTTGTTGTGCTCCGCTGAACGCCACCGCACCGCACAGATGTGCCGCCGCCACCGGCGTCTCTGCAAGCGAAATGCATGCGAATCGATACCGTGCCCCTCTATTCTGTAACATTGTCTTTGTGCTGCACTAACCTACTTCTCCCTGCGCTTCCCAGGTACTCCTTTCGACAGCTCGATTTATTTCAATTTCGTGGAAGAGCCCGATCGGAGGGTGCGGAACAATATAAATGCTGGAGGATATTTGTTGTTCGGCGAGATGTTGTTGCGACACGGTGCGCGATTACAGCTAAAATGGTTTAAGAAGCTTCTGAGATAGTCTATAAATACGTAACCTCGAGTGCCTCAAGACTAGAGGTTATCTAACATAAAGATAAACGGTTAAAGATCACGCTTTGATAACCTCATAAGACCTGACCTGGTACACGGATCGAAATACTCAATAAAACCAAACAGAATACCTATAACCCTCTTCTTATGAACACTCGTTATGTCTTTACCGTCAACTGGACGATCCCCTCTTATGGCTATAAAAGATAGTGGGATATCAAACAGCTACTGTTCTCGAAAGTTTTACGAGCTTGCAGTTTATAAGTTCAACTAGAAGTGAGTGAGGGGTTTATCTGGCTCTCCTCAGGCAGATATAATATCGCGGCGAGTTGGCAATCCTCGCCCGAGTGTCCATCTGTGCAAACATGCGCCTCGGACGCGCCAATTTGAGCTGAGAGCTGAGAGAGCCTTGTTATAGGGTTACCAAGCTACTGAATATGTCAGGGTTTTATGTCTCATATAAAATAAAATTAAAAATTGTACATATAAACAAACGACGACACCTGAATCGTTCGAAGTTTAGCGTCACCGAAATTTAAATTAATAGAGTAATTAATATAAGTACCGATGAGCGTTTCTTGAAGAATTTGATATTTAAAATAAAAACGATTTTCGCGCAAAGTAACATGCTCCCTAATAAGAACAAAAAGGTTGGAGTTTGTGTTGAAAATGACTGGTTTTCGCAGTACACGTTGCCAGATGTGGTAACCCTATAGGTAGTTCAAAGTGTTCACACGCCGGGGGTTGGGGGACGGGAGGAAGTGCACGCTGTAATAAAGTTTGCATAAACCGAGTGCGGCCAGACGCGGGGGCGTCAAGTTACAACTCCTTGGTTGTGCCTTCGATACGAGTGTTTTTATAGCGAATCACGCCGCGCCGTGCAGCTGCAATCCGCCGTTCAAAACATCACATTCTTGCGCGCTACTCTATTTGCTTTTCTTACACGATTTTGCTTTATTTGCCCAGCGCTAAGAAAACAAAGACGAAATGTGATGCTAAAACCGAGCAAACAGTGTAAACAATTTCTAAAACGGAGCCGTAAAAAGCGTTTTAATCCTCAGCCTCAGCCAAATTAATAACCATGTTTAAATTCACACAACCGACCATAAACCCCCAAAAATAACGGAGAGGCTGCCAATTTACACGGGGGCGCGAAATTGAGCGGCGTTCTAAGCCTAACAGAGCTCGCCCTTCCACAATCTCATTTGGGTAACATAATAACCGCGGATTTATTACCAGCGCCCGCTCATTCGCTCTCAAATCGCGCCTAATATTCAATTTGGGCGCCTGAATCACACAAAAACTGCTCGGAGCCGGTTCATTACGCCGCGCATCTCGGCTCTTCATCCTTACCTTATCTAAGCCACTCTGAATAACACCCCCATTGCAACTCACCCCACTCCACACCCGCCACCCGCGCACCACTTCAAGTGGAAAACTCGCAGGGCGAGGGCCGCTCAACCTTGCTTAGCATTCTCCACGACTTCTTTATTTAATAGATGCTGAAAAAATTCCGGTCAGAATAAATTTGCGTTTATTCTTCCGCCGATACGCCTCTCTCCATTCACCGCGCATTCAATTAGGATCTTTTATAATTGATTCAATTAGTCCGTTCCGTGTAACAACTACCTTCTGTAACTGTAAAGGAAACTGCGATAGTTGTTTCAACAATTTTATAACATTGTAAAGCTATTAGCGACAGCCCTAGAGCGGCGTGTTTACGCGGAATAACAACAAACCTCGCTCTTGGCGAGTGCGGACCGCGACAGCGCCGAGAATTTATCGCCCAAGACTTTTCTTAATTGGAATGAATGGCCACTTGTAATTATTAAGACGCCCTAAAGTGTAACAGATTGCGCGGCACTCTCTTTTTATTTTCCTCTCGACTTCTGTACTAAGTAAAATGCCTTGTAGAACTTGCCTCGTATATTTTGTTGGAAAGTTTTGTAGCGACTTTGCGAGTTACTTTAAGACTGCGAAGTAGGTAGTTTCTCTGTGCACATGACCTCCTTGTGTAGCAATCACGTCCGTTTCAATAGTCTGTGGATGTAACTTTGCTTCGGGAAACTCGGAGATTGAACGGATAGAGAGAGGCACCTATACTCGCAAATCCGACATCCAATTACTTAAACCTACAGGACTAGATTCCCCTGAAGCCATTGTAAAGATCTCGGCTCTCGTCAATACAAATAACGAGTTGGAGTAGGGCATCTGCCTACCTCGTGCTGGCGTTGTTTGTGAAGATCATACAAGGGCTCAAACAATTTCAAATTGAATGGTTCTCGGTGCTCTCGTTGCAAATCAAATCAAAGGATAATCACATATAATGCGGTCTTTATTTACTTCGACTAGAGATAACTCGTTATCTTTCCTTTTGGTCTTCTAGGTGAATATGCCAAAAAGCTTTTCATTTATTTACGAGTAGGTATTATTAGAGTAGATAAGTAAATAATCACAACAGTATTCTCAAAGTAAATAATAAATAAATCATGTAAGATTGATGCTACTCTTGTATCGAGCCGTAAGTAAGCCCCGATAATGCCGCAAAATATTCCCCGTAACCCATACAGAGAGGGCTGAACATGGATGCAGCCTGTGATACCAAGAAACGGGATTATCTCCTCCAATACACACTGTATTGTGTAATATGTACAGCACTTGATCTATTGTGTTCTATCTATCCTGCAGAGATTATTACCACAGTTTCTGATGCATGGGGTAACGGGTGCGGAGATTTGCTACCAAATAATTTAAACCAGAATCGGGATTTACGTTTTTGATCTTTGACATAAATAACATGAATAATACAATATGTACTTAATATTTCGTATAAAAGGTAAAAATGCAATAGGTAATGCGTTTTATTGTCGATTTCTGAATTGCAAATTTTACACGGTAAGTCATGCATGTATGACTAGTAAAATATACATTGATTGCTATTAGTTCTGTACGGGTAAAAACTATGATTCATTAATATTGTATTAGCCGTTTGTGATGCAGTTGATTGAGTGCATTATCGCAGAAAAAAGAAACTGTTCTGTATAATATTATGTTTCTTGACATTTTAATACAACCTTAAGAGAAAACCGCATATTGAATAACAGTTCCAAAGGCCATCGAGATGAAACAAACAGATTCCATTCCGTATATTAAATACCTTTTACAAATATTTAGCTAAGTACTCCGAGTTCTGAGTGGGTCGTACTTTGTTCTGCCCCCGTATCGCATCAATTTATGCGAGTGATCGAATCTGCCGCCTGCCTGCTCCACACACGTCTGACGCCGACAGAATATGCAAACGATATCGAATGAAATATGCTTTATATCGTCAATATTTTCAAGGAAAAACTCGGTTCGGTAAACAGGAAAATACGTTCCTTGGATTGCCTTATCGGGTAGCGAAAAGTTATATTGGAATTAGGGAAGAAAATGTAAAAATATTTACGTTTATGAGTATTATTGAGTCACAAAACGTGACTGACGGTTGCGTATGCTGAAGTTGTCGGATGAAAATGTGATTTTCGCAAGAAATCTTTCTTTCCTTGTCGACTCTAAGGATTTCTCTGTTCCTCCGAGTTGCCCGCGGCCTCAATCGTGCCGCATCGATTCATTGTTCGTATTCGCGAGTTCGATAGCATCAATGCATCGAACCGTGTCGTAACGTGCCCCGCACTCTGGTACCGATTCAATATTCCAAATGAAATATTCAATACGTTGCGACTCGAGCGATTCATATCGGAAATGCAATATTTTGTAGGTGCCGCTCGTAAACAATGCGAAAATTCCTCGAGATCTAATGCATTTTATGTTGGAAAGCTTTTAGACTCGCGTCGTAACCCGTCACCATTATGAACAAAGGAAACCAGACCAACAATAAGAATGCGGCACATACGTGACATAGCCCTCGCAAGAGTACAATGTGCTGTGGTCTGCCCTGCCTGGCCGTCGCAGCATCGACACGACACCACTGCGGTCGGCACACAAGCTCGCTGTAACGGTCGCTCCGACCCGCCTCTAAAGCTGAACTACCATTGCGATGTGTGTGGCTGACGTAATTGCACCATCGGATAATGTCTACCACTTCTTTATAGCGGCTGCTTCATTAACTTTTAACGACAGCGTTTATTATCCGCCCGCTTATTCACAATTAAAGATTTGCAGAGAGGTTTCCTAAACCGGTTAGCGAAAATCATCCGGTTAGTAAACAGGCGAGGCGTCTCCGTAAATGAAATGGCTGCATGTAATTAGCGGGTAGGTGTAGGTAGGTAGAAGCGCGGCTCGGTGCACGTCTTCATAATTTATCACAATTAGCCGCTGCCATAATTAGCGGAAGGGCTGCCGGCTGCCAGCGGCTACTGAATGCTCGGCTGCCGGCGATGCACTCGCGCTCCACGCTCCGATGAACTTTCCCAGTGTTGTCACATTTACAACCGCATACATTATTACTCGTCGCGTAAAGTATCAGTAATTGGACGTCTGAATGTGTTCCCAGAACGTAGCTGTAGCAGGGAACGCTGAAGATAGCGCTCAGTCGGCTGCGGTTGTCAGGCAGTATGTTAACAATGCGGCTGGCGTGCGGTGTGTTCCGCCGGCACGGAACATCGACTCGTTTGTGTTCTACCTACCCCTCTCTTGTGCCAACATTACCGGCGCTGTAGGTAGACGACGAGGTAGCGACTGCTATATGCACGGCACGTTTCTATAGTCTCGCACTGTCACACATTTACATATGTTTCCCTGCACACTGTCGTGTACGGGCATCTAAAATGATTCATGAATAAATTTATCATGAAATTTTACGGTTAACTTACGTCTCGAAATGCAATAGAGACACAAACAAAGGCACGAGACCCCCTAAACATTGAAAAGCAAACATAGCGAAAAAGATGAGGGAAAATCGAATAATCTCAAGTTCGTTTAGAACGATTAATAATAAAAAAGCGCGCGGGTCGCAGCCCTTTTTCGAGTTTCCTCGTTACGGGCTAAGACGAGAATCATTAGGAATTAAATTTCCCCTTTCATTAGTCCCTCAACCCTCGTATAATTCCGGACGCGGAGCAATAACAATATAAATCCCCCGTCGCGCCGAGCGGGGGATTACGGCTTGTCTCGACCCTAATTTAGGGCTGCCCCCGCCCCGGATTAACGAAGTGCCGGAATCCGCTAGGGTTGTCGCTACGCATAAACTTGTTACGTGTTTAATGTTTTATTGACGGGTGGTGAGGGAACTCGCATTTAAATAACCGTGCGTCGCTTGTGTGACCCCTTCCGCACGCGTTTGTAGGGTTGGGGGTGCCTTTCCTCACAATCATGCGACATTCCCAAATTCCGTACATTTGACCGCAGCCTCGGCCCAACCCTTACAATATTACGGCTCCAACTTCAACCATCACATACGCCTAATATAATTTAGCTTAGGAATTCTAATACAAATTGGTTTGGCGCTGTTCTGGTTAGCCCTATCATATAAGTTATCATGTCAGCCTCTCACGGGACGTAAGGACATAAAAACACAAATATATTACAACTTATTCAACATTCACGTTTCGCTACTTGGCTGTTTTGTGCGTGTGAACATAAAATATTTTATTTATATTAAAATTTAACACTGTAGACGGTTTTGATTTGCTTTTATTGAGGCGGATTTTTTAAATGTCAGATGGCGCCCTTAATGATTAAATTTTGAGAGCTATTACATCGGCGTTATAGTCAGCGTGGAACGAATTGTCTATCCCCAGTATTAACCCGGCAGCAGTGTGGTTGCACATATTGCTACGTCTACGGAGGGACCCCTCGTAGGGATCCTCCGAGATTTAGGCAAGGGATCGCAATTAAAGGAGCCCACGTTTGTCAACACGACTCACTGGGCCCCGATATGCCAGATAGATTACATTACCATAATAATCTTATCCGCATTTGACGCTTTGTTGCCCAGACCGATCGAGCTATTTTATTTGTAACAACCATCTCAAAATACACCAGAAAGTGGTAAAGATAAATCTGTCGTCCAGCTTGTTGTTACTTCGGGCACTTATTTCTTCAACACCAATTTTCCAAGAGACTTATCTCTGTGACGACAACGAAATTCGATTCGTGGTAATTTATCAAAGTAATTTGCAAAGCCAGCCCAGCCCGCGTATTCCGTATTAAAATTTGCCTCGGGACCACAAAGTAGACGCTAACACAAAATTAAAGTCGTCGACACTTAAGGGCTTCGTAGTTTGAAGGGGGAGTTTCCGTGAAATTCCTCTCGGAATGTCGAAATGGCGGACGAATTTCGCAAGTCAACTCAATTATCGTTTTAATTAAGGCGCCCGTGCCACGTGACATTTGTTTGCGTACGTGAACGCGATCCTAGCGCCTCCCGCTTCCCCCCGCTGCCGCTTATCACCCCTCGCGCGTCCTATTCTGTTAATTGTGCTAATTACTCCTGTAATGGAGCAAGGGGCGGGCGAGATTGCTTATCGACGGCTTCCCTAGAATTTACTTTATGTTATACATTTGTAGTCCCTGATCGGGCGCCACTTTGATCTACTTGTTGTAATGTTCTCATAAATTGTTTTATTATAGGCTGAAGTTGTAAAGAGTTGATATGTGGTGCGGTCTAATTCACGATCACATTCATTTACAGTGGAATGAATGAAAGATAGCATATTTTTTATCGTGAGTACAAAACTAAAAGCATGAGTTTAAAATAATGCTAGTATAGTCGGAACGCAAATTACTGATACATGTATTTAGTTGCTTAAGGGCCCGTTCTCCTTGACATTGAGCACTTCATTTTGTGTCAGGTGGAACTGAACTCTATGACGTTTCATTATTGTTTAAAATAGCGCGCTCTGAGCCGTGGCTGTTACGACAACCGAAACATCGCGCGCTCTAAAGAATCACGTTTCGATGCCGAATTATTATGTTCGATGGATAAATACACCAAGTTACAATTTTTGTTTGGCAAAATTAAACCAATCACACCTTTCTGTATACTCTTAACTTACGGGTGACTGAATTTCAGTTTCCAAAATCATCTGGGAAACCGTCAATGGGAAATACGCTAAGAGCAGTTTTACGTGGTTTTTAGCAAATTTAGTTTTTTTTTCTAGCTTGCTATGAATTCTATGCAAAAATCAAATCATTCATGTTGTAATATAACTCTTTGACAACTTGTGTGATAATTTATTTTTCATTAAACAAATATTTTCTACAATAAATCAGAAATACGGTGGAGCACCTTTAGGTGGTACAGACCCTTAATATTACAGTTAAGCGGTCAAGATTTTATAAAATGGACAAAAAATTAATGTAACTTTTTCATTTTGCCCCTTGTTGGGCGCCACTTTGCCTCGCAGTGCCACGTTGTGCATCAATGAGGGTTCTGTATTCAATGCAATAAGTATAGTTTTTTGACAAATGAAACAATTCTTATTTTCAGACTGTCCTTTTCTGTATCTGTAAACTGGCCAAGGCGTCATTGATGCTTACACAGGTAGGCAGGGTGTGGATGAGGTGGGTGCGATGTCGGGCGACTTGTGCCTGTTGCGGTAAAACGTGACGTTCGCAATAGCCCGGGCGGTAGCGTTGCATTTTAGGTAGTGATTTTACGCTGATAGATTGCAATCTTTTTCAATAGTTCTGGAATGACTAATAACAGAACCAAGCGTCAGCTGACGGACCCGCGGTGGGTGTGGGCGTGGGAGGTTGCGAAAGTGGTAAAAAAAGTAGAAGCTTTTCTCACAGATAGTTGACATCATTAGGTAGTCAGCTGCATCGTGGAGGGGGGATTATGCGTCAGCTACTCGCATGAAATTTGACTAGGTGATTATTTAAATAATTAAAAGTACAAAAACAACAATCAGCTGCATGGGTAGCGGTGGAAAGACCGTCAGCTTAAGGGGGTAACTTTTTACGTCGGTACAAAATGCACATCATAATATTGTTTTCCTTACTTTTGAATACAAAGTATGCAATAAATGTGCTTTAAAGCAACTTGCGGAAATAGTTTATTAATAATAAAGTCTTCACAAAAAAATTAGGTACTTAATGTATTACATTTTGTTTGCATTACTTAAGAGCGTGTTGACAGTTGTAATCTAATGCAGCTAAAATGTAATGCATAAAATTGAATAATTTTCATGTGACCACCTAACTAGGTATTAACGAGTAGTTTGCGCGAATTGCTATAAAACGCATTTATTGCATACTTTTTATTCAAAAGTAAAGAAAACAATATTATGATGTGCATTTTGCAGTGAGATCCTCCGTTACCACCTTAAGTGTACAAATGATTACTTGAACTCATATTTATTTGAGTTTGAGTAACAGGGCCAACCTTGAGTTGGTATTTGCGGTCCACTATAACCTTAACTAAATAGCGTAGCTTGCAGCTCCGTCCTTTATCTGTAGTCCCGTATTTTATTGCCTCTTAACGCAGCTGTAGGTAGATCAGATCAAAATATTTCCTTACTGAAAGCCGATTATAAAACGTCGTCGCGCACAGCGAGTGAAGCATGAACAGGCTTACGCTCGGCTAACTGCAGGTAACAAACAGAGTGCAGTAATGAACAGCAATTCTATTGGGCAAGTTTCCAAGCAGTGCATTTGTGAGTGCGGCTGGCGTTCGTTCCCGCGAAGAGAGCGCTCATAACCCGGAGTGGCGGCGTAATGGCCACGCCACTCGAGAGCAGATTGCCGGCGCTGTGCACAGGGGCGGACAGCGGACGCGCGGGCGGAACCGGAGGCCCCCCGCTCGACGCTCGCTCGACAGCCGTCAACGAGCATCGGGCAATTTGGTTATTTGGGGTCGGCAATAAACCGATAGCGCGCGCAGTAAACGCAATCCTCCACTCGCGACTATAAACTTTACGAGCCACGTAAAAACGCGCTCGAAACGCCGACTCACTACCATAAATTTATGCTAATGTATTCTTTATAGGAGTTTGATGTGCATTCAGAAATTCCCTCCATTATTTATGTATACGAATGAACCGGTAAAGTTAATTTTAAAGTCGCACAGCGCCCCGCGGTTTACGCGTTCGCGGGCGATTAATTTTTTGTAGCGTTTTTGTAAGGCACGTTTCCGACGAAGACGGGTTCTCGTTTCCGAGTGATTATCGTTTATTTTTTACGAGCACGCGGATGTTCAGGTAGCGCAGTTTAATGATGCGCAAGTATACTTATGTGAATGAGCTCCTTTCATGCAGAGCCAAGTTTTATCATAAGATGCGACCGTTGGTACAGGTTGGGTAATACAAAGTTATAAATTGACGAGGTAATGGGACTTAAAAGTAAATGATGCGCAATAAAACTTTTCGATGACAGTATCATAAAACAGAGTCGTATAATGCGGGTAGGGCTCCGATAAAAGCCGAAAATGTCGCGTGTAAATCACGTAACTTTTCAAAACTATTATGCCTGAAATATAGTCCGAACTCAATCCGTACATTTCCGAGCGACGGGCGGTCTATTTATCTATTTCCCCCGCTTCCGCCCCCCGGCGTCCGGTTAACCGCCCCCCTTCCGGTTAACCGGGCGGCGGCGGTGGCGGCGCGGCTCGGCGCGGCTAAACGGCTCGTCGCGTGACCGCAGACAATAAGCCCGGGCGGCGTTAACAGCGCGCCTGTGTGTTGCCACTTTATATGTTACGTCACACGCTCCCGCCACCCCTCACGCCTCACACCCGCCACACCCCCGCTGTCTGCGACCACACATGAGCCGCGCACACATGGCACCGCCGCTGGCGACACACTGCATGTGTGCGACCTCCTCGGCGACATGCGATGCGAACGGTAGCTGATAAGTCGTGTTGTTGTTGCTTGTAGCGCTTCGTACTTGTTACGAGTTCGACGCGCCCCCCCCACTCCTCCCTGCCCCTGCAACCCTCCAAGCCCTCTTCGGCCCATACTCAATTGCCTTTTTCTTGAGGCTGACCCGCGTAATCGGATAAAGTAAAGATTAGCCCTCTTCGCTTTTGTGTTGAAAATGGAAAAGGTTGCGTAAATAACAACTCTGTAGATAGGTATTAAGGCTTTAGGGAACATTTGTTATTGGAAAACTTAAGACATGTACGAGTAGGTATATTAATACTAATTTACAGATAATTAATAAGGTATGTACTTATTTCGGTGAACAGAAATAAGTTCAAACAAAAATCGAAACATCTGGTGGGTCTTCTGTTGAAATATGTATTCATAATATTTATTGTCCTGTCTACGGTCTTACGCACCGCTCTATATCACCACATTATATAACCATTTCAGAGAATATTATGTACTCTCTCTCGAGCCATCTCACCTTTCAGTTCACACCCGTTTCCCTCAAAATGGTGTTACTGGAAATATGAACGAAGTGGAGTCAGTGAAGTGAGTGGAGCGGAGAGATTCGAGTGCCTCGTAAAATTAGGGTTCACCCGGACACATTCGACCCGGTGACATCCACGACTCTACGAAGCACTTGCACGCGACTTGTGCCTCTAATAAAACTTTATTGGTTACATATCGCCTATCAAAAATATCCAATAAGCCCGACGCCATGAGCCACATCGTCTGTTTTATTCGACCGACTGTATACCTTCCTGCAATGATCAGATTTTATTATCTAATTTCTCCATCGTAAAAACACGATCTCGTCTCTTTGTTCGCTAAATAAAGAAAAGAGTCAGACAATAACCCTTAAGCGAATCATTAAATAGACTGAATCTATTGTGAGGTTAGCAGTATCTCGAAACTAAATAGATGTGAATGTAGACGGAGAGAGTATTACTGTCCTCGAGGGGTGCGGCAGTAAGTCACAGCGGGCGGCGACAGGACCCGAGTCCGGCGCTGGCGGGCAAATTAACAGGCGCTAGACACTCGACACTAACTTAGTGCCTCGTAAAATTAGGCCCCGTTATATCCCTCTCGGCTCGCCCCGACCCGCTCCGGCCCTGTCCCGCCCCGAGGCGTGAGCTGTCCTCAAGGACTAGGTAGGTATATACGGATTAATTCCCTCTCTGTTGTATCTTCTTCACAACTGAACGACTCTCGTAAAACTGCCAAAACGATTACCTATTCTCTAAGGAAAAATATTCATTAAAATCTTGAAACGCAATCCGAAGTAGGTAGATAATAATTCTTGAAATTTAATACCAGGCACAAAAATCTCGGCCGTATCGCTTATCGAATCCGTTGCTGAGAACGTAAGCCTTTTCACTTGAATGGGCGTAGTGATGGCGGCGTACACTTGAAATAGCATCTGTCTAACACACAACGAGCCGTGAGCACTCGACCGAATATTGATAATCCCGTATTGGATACCCGGAATATATCGAAGTTAGGATATACAGTTTGAATATACAATACAGAGTATTGTGTCAACAGCGTGCGGAATCAGTGAGCGTGGCGGCCGCTCGGCACGTATATGATTATTTCATTAGTCCGTATTTGCGCGCTCATCCAAATGTTGCGGTCCCCCTCCCACTGGCCCCCGCTCCCCGAGGAGGGTGTGCACTCCCGAACCTAATCACGCGGTCAGTTTGTTCTGCCTCAGCGTGTTTTGATATTGATATTGACTGTACGAGCCGCGCTCCGCTGCGTGCCGATTTATTTGCAAACAATGATCGATTGATTGTTATACGTAAGCCCGGGCTATATGAACGTTTCCATCATTTTCGATTGTTTACGCTCTAGCTCATTTATTTATTTTTGCTTTTCTGTTGTTTCAGAGGAACTCGATATCTCCGGGCGAGAGAGAAAAATACAGGACGCGAAGTCCGGCGGAGTCAGAACACAATAAGAAACTTAAAAAGGAGGAAAAAGACATGGGCCATGTAATTATCTCCAACACTATTTCCTACTTCACAGATTTTATAAAGGACACGCAGGATATAATGTATTTACTTACACCTAAAATTTTTCATTTTAGGATTTGGTAGTAGACGATGGCAGTGAAGAACCGACGTCACCACACAACGGGGCCCCTTCGCCTCGGGAAAATGGTCTTGACAAATTGCAACCTAAGAAAGAACACCCTCCACATAGCCCTAGGTAATTCTAAAAAAAATACTAAAGTTAGTACAACGGTTATACAGTGCCCTGGGTGAATTATTTACCTGAAGCCAGCACTGGACTTTTTTATATTCACAATTTGCCAATGTTATGTAATTTATAGTGGATAGATGCATGGCGGCAAGGCAAGGGGCATAATACGGCTTAGTTGACTTACAGACCGAACAGAGATTTCTGAAAACAGGACATTCTGCTTTTTATTATTTCTAAACCACATTAAATAGGTTGGAGTACGTATTCTGTGGTATGGTGCCTATAATAACAAGAAGTTTATAATAGAATCGAGAATCTTTGGACCTTACATTTCTGACAAACAAGTTTTAAGCCAAAAGAATTATATTGAAGAACCCAAATAAAGAAAGTTGGATGAAAGTTATTCAAGTTTTATGATACGAGCTACCTTTACTCCATAAAGTTTTCTCTTTGGGTTGTCATCTTTTTATACCTTTTCGTAAGAGGATTTTCTTTTGCGTTTCTAAGACTTCTTTTCTTTTTTGTACTTAACGTAAATGTAGAAATGACCGTATCTAATTTCACGGTGTAATGCTTGAGTAAAAGCCGCTATAATCGTGTGATATCCTTTTAAAAGAAACCTTAGAACAACGTAGTACAAAAGGTACTAAAAAGGTCAGTGTTTGACTTTTATTAGTGGTGACAGACGACTTAATCCAATCAATTAACGAGGCACGATGACTGTACCTTAATCTTCACACGACACTATTGTTTCTGTTCACAAAAATATAGCTGAATGGAGAAACTTTCAGTGTTTCAGGTCACGTTGATGTGGTATCTATTTCTTATTGCTCTACATTGTAGAGTCTACAAGGACAGTGCTTTTCATTATTCATGTTAGATCCATAACAACTTGAAAAAAAAACTAAAATCATTTTTCAGATCCGGTACATCAAGCAACGCCTCAACGCCATCAGCCAAAAAACTAGACGAGAAACCCAGCACTCCAATCTCAAAGCCCGTGACCCCTACGTCAGGTGGAGGCGGCGGGGGGTCAGCGGGGGCCGCGGGGGCTCCGCTGAAGGCTGCAGTGAAGCCCCCCGCGCTCCAGTATCCGTACTTGGGGAACGGGGCGCATGACGCGTACGGACTGGCCGGGTATTCTGCGAGAGCGGCGCTGGCGTATGAGCCGCTACGTCCGCCTATCGGACCAGCCTCCTTAGCGCCAATTCCTGGTGGCAAACCGTGAGTGTCTTAGCTTTTGGATTTACTAAATATAGTTTACCACACCTGTTTGCATCAATAGTTAGTTCGCTCAAGTAGTTAGCACCACACCCATCTATATGAAAACTGAAATGTGTGGCGACGTACCAAATACGAATGAAAAATAAATTGTCGGTTGTACACGATCATAGTAAAAACACGACGGTGCCTTTCACTACAAGTCGTGTCTTTATGTCGACGCGACGTAACAAAGCGTGCAAACGAACTTTTGTACATTTATTTGACATTTGTTTATGTAGCCAATTCACACTGGACACTCGGTAAGTGATCATGAACAAGGTTCAATGACCTTGTTTGCGAAATACGGAAAATATTTTTTGTGCCTCTACAGGTACTAGTTCAGGAATAACCTCGGCTCAATTATTTATTTATTTTTATTGGTCTGCCAACAGAAATTACACTTACAAAAGTATATAGATAAGACAAACACAACATGTACGAGTGTATTCCCAATTATAGGCAAACACAGCATGCCTGTAGGACACTTAAATGCGCTCGAAGCGACCTAATAAAATCTAATTTAAAGAAATTTATAGAAAATTATACAGTTTTAAGTGAAAAATTAAACTAAAAATTGAGATTTTTTTAAGAAACGCATACTTAAACAAAACTAAAAATTAAAATAATGAAATTCTGTCGTAAAAAAAAACAATTAGTATGGGAAGTCTAAATTAAATTTTGCGTATTTCACAGTTAGGTTCATACAACCTTGGTCCTGATCACTTACCGAGTCTCCGCTGTGAATGTGTGTATATAAACGAAAGTCACCTCATACGTATATCTCGAGTGGTGGATTTTTATGAACCGTGTTGTCAATTCGCAGAGCATACTCATTCCACGTGTCGGCGGAGGGACAGATGCAGCCGGTCCCTTTTCCCCCTGACGCGCTGATGGGCCCGGGCATACCCCGGCACGCGCGTCAGGTCTCAGCCCTAGCTCATGGAGAGGTAATGTATAATAGTTATATGCGTATATAATCTATATTACAAATATATATAATGGATGGACCATTGGCGCTCACACTATGCAATTCTGCTTTCGTTTTTTTCCTGAATTCTCATCTAATACATGTCATAAATTTGGTGGCTAAGTAGGAATCATGATGCAGGCAGATAAATAATGGGAGGCTTCCGTTTCTCTTTTTGCCAATATCTATCCAGTTGCAGTAAGCTCATATTTTGAACTGACTCCTTCATCACGTTCCTTTGCTCCCATCAACATATGTCAGTGGACTTTAGAACATAGGCCTCTCCCTAAGGGTGCCACTACACTCAGTTCCAACCGTTCTTATCCAGCAAACTTTTAAGGGGAAGTGGGCGTTGGGAAATGCAACTTTATACACGTTTTTCAGAAAACCAGATGTAAATATAGAACTGAAAAAAAAATACACTTACACATTGTTTTCGAAGATGTGAGAAATCTTGACTATCTCAAAATCATGATTTGAATCTTTCACGTAATGGAAAAAAAATCCTAAAGAGACCTCTGAAAAATATCTCGTTTTATGTTTGCAAAGTGGGTCGTATTATTACAAAACTTTATACGAATATTTTGTGTAATACTTGTTCATCTTTTGGCTACAAGTTTTTTTAAAATAATTCCTCAAATTCTCTTTTATATTAAAATTCAGTTAGATTATTGCTTACGTTAAATTTGTGTACCATGTCTAGCTTGCTCACTCACTCTCAACTGTAGATAAGTTCGTCCTGTACTCTCACAACATATTTTTCCAATACCCACTTCACCTTAAGCCGCGATTACACCATTCGATTTATCGGCATCCTAACTAGGATTGGATTGGACTTAGGTCAGTGTAATCGCGTTTAGGGCGGTCTGTTTCTTCGGGCGTCCTAATTAAGAGCCTAGTTAGGATCCCGATAAATTGGATGGTGTAATATCGGTCATGTAATACAAGCCATTCCTAGATGTGCCGGACGAGTGGTTACTTACAGGCAGTTTCTCAGTATCAACATGGACGAAATACAAATAGGACTGCCGACCGCCATACTAAAGACCGTAGCACCCAAATTTCATACTAAAACTAGATGGCGCTGCTTTTTGAGCTTTTTATTTTTAATGTCCACTTTCTGCCTTTGACTTACGGTCTTTAATCTGCTGTTCCATACATTTACGGTCGAGTCGAGAAGGTAGGTATGTATGTACCCTTTTTTATGAAATACTTTAGTAGGTACATGAAATTTTTTAGTTTGGACGAGTAGGTACTATCACAAGTTTTCGTTCACAAAATCACTTTGATGAAAGATAGAAAGTATAATAGACATTTCAAAACAGGGAGACAACCTTCACAATCGAACTTAATCGTTACCTTATTCTAAACCGTGATTATTATTAATAAAATACTAATCTCCCCGAAAAATGGGGAAAATGTTCTACTGAATCACCACTGCCGTTGATCCAATCACAAAGTAGATGTCAATTTGTTATGCTCTTAAATAAAAAGCGCCACCTAGTATTTAAGTATAGTATCAAAACGGCTATGTCCGCTTGTGCATATACGAGAACCATTGAAATCAAAATGCCGCAATAATTTGTAGAATGATACTCGTAAGGACATCTAAATTTGCAATTAGGAATAAGTAACGAGTTACGCTGGTCTCTATGGTGATTGGTGGTCCTATTTGTATTTCGTCCATGGTATCAATTAGTAGTCTGTTGCCGACTTCAGTAGATGTTCGCAGAAGTCTCTGGAAAGACTGATTTAACCCTAGTCTACTGTCACTCTGCGCCTTTCATCCTTGGTCTTATCGACGATTTTCATCAAGCGCGGCAGAGGCCAAGTGCAGTACACCCATGTGTAAAGAACCCTATGACTAATAAGAGTATTGTGATCCCCAGGTGGTGTGTGCGGTGACGGTTTCGTCCCCGACGAAGTACGTTTACACGGGCGGCAAGGGGTGCGTCAAGGTGTGGGACATCAGCCAGCCCAGCAAGGCGCCCGTCAGCCAACTGGACTGCTTGGTGAGTGGGTAACTGTCTCCAACAACGCGTTACCGATATCTTCTTATTACTATGTGTTTCGTAATCAAAACTGCTAAAATCTGGCGACAAAGATTTTCTTTATTGAGACAGTCTTCCAACATTTCCATCAACCTTAAATTGGCTGTTAGTAATGCGCCTGCGTAAACATGACAAAGGTATACCGTAACAATCGGCCGAATGAACCAAAAATTCACAGTGTTTCTTGGAAATCACGGTAAAGACAGTAGTTTTTATTGGTACCAAACTAATATGGGCTAGATAAAAAAACGAATGCATAAATGTTTGTTTCAGCAACGTGATAACTACATAAGATCAGTGAAGCTGTTGCCAGACGGACGCACTCTTATTGTGGGGGGTGAGGCGTCAAACTTGTCCATCTGGGACCTCGCGTCGCCAACTCCCCGAATTAAGGCAGAACTGACGTCATCAGCGCCGGCATGCTATGCGCTCGCTATTAGCCCTGATTCTAAGGTATGTTCATAAATAAATACTTAACGTTGGTTTGGTTAGGTTAAAACAGGGTAGGGTATTGACAGGGAACACAGAAGGCGTGCTATGACGGCTGAAGACCAAAGAGCAGAAGAAATACAAAGAGTTATTGCCACTATAGCTCAGTTAACACATTTGATTTATCATTCAAAATGTAAAAATTAACAGAATGTTTTGTGTAATTTGTGAGAAAACGGCTTGCGACTTGAGCTTCATCTGAAATCAACACCGTAAAAATGGGCTGTGTTTGGAATAATACTCTATCTATGATCTTTTAGGAAAAGTAAATTAATTTACGACATGAACTCCCGAGGGAGTGTCAGAGGTGTTTCCGAGTATGGACTTTAAAATGCAAGCCATTGTCCACGCTCGTAGACCCACATTTCATCGACCATTCTTACAGTACGTCCCAGTGTGATGGGTGTTCTATCGCCGTATTTCGAATATGACCCACGTGCCTTCCAAAATACACAGACTGAAAAAAGTGCCCCTACGGGATAAGAACCCGTGACCTCCGGATTAGTGATCCAGACGTTCTAGCCAACTATAGAGACATCCAACAGTCGTACACGACTTCTTCCATTATGACTTAAATACCGTACAATGTTTTAACCGCGCTCCACTTGATGGCAGGTGTGCTTCAGCTGTTGTTCAGACGGAAACATCGCAGTATGGGACCTGCACAACCAGACCCTGGTGCGGCAGTTCCAAGGTCACACGGACGGAGCCTCGTGCATCGACATCTCTGCGGACGGGACCAAGCTGTGGACCGGCGGACTCGACAATACTGTCAGGTTGGTACTTCAAGTCTTAAACCATCTATCATGGTCACGAGTGGCAAAATATACATTGTATTTTTTGATAACTGACAGCTTTTTAACGTATCGTTTTTTTTTTGTTTACAGATCATGGGATTTACGAGAAGGCAGACAATTACAGCAACACGATTTCAGCTCCCAGATCTTCTCATTGGGATATTGTCCTACAGGTAAGAACTAAACCGCTTTTTAAATTTTAATTGAACACCGAGATGATATTTTAAATACAAAAGAACGTGTCAAAAACCTTGAAATTGAACTAGCTATGTTCAAATACGCGTCTTGAAGTGTTGTGGCAGCACAGTCAGATCTCGCCCTTCGAAAAAAGCCAAAATGAACCCTTCAATAATTTTTTGTGCAGTTTCTTCCATCCAAACGTTGCCTGGAAAAGGAGATCGGTCTAAGCGATGAAGCCGCATATTTGTAATACACAAATTTTTTAAAGATTTTTTTCTTCTTTCTATAGCGGTGTGACAATAAAGCTATGTTGTAATGTAACCGTTTCCTTCCCCCGCAGGTGAATGGCTGGCAGTAGGTATGGAGAACAGCAACGTGGAAGTGCTGCACGCCGTCAAGCCGGACAAGTACCAGCTGCACCTGCACGAGTCGTGCGTGCTGTCGCTGCGGTTCGCGAGCTGTGGCAAGTGGTTCGTCTCCACCGGCAAGGACAATCTGCTCAACGCGTGGCGCACGCCCTACGGAGCCAGTATATTCCAGGTTAGATACTTCCTACTTTTGTATTGTATATCCTTCCATCCATGCATCCATCTATCCGTCCATCCATCCATCACCCTGCGTTCATAAGCCTTTCCCAAATTTGAGCCACTCTTGGCGGTCCTCCTTACGCTACGCTTTGCTGTACGTGGTCTCCATTCTAACCACCGATGTATGGTTGCTCAACGAGCTATGGAGCGGGCTATGCTTGGGGTATCTCTAATGGATAGATTCCGAAATGAGGAGATGCGTCGGTGATCGAAGGTGACTGGCATAGCCTGTCGAATCAGTAAGTTGAAGTGGCAGTGGGCAGGCTATATTTGTCGCCGACATGATGGCCGTTGGGGCCGACAGGCGCATATCCTTTGTCGGTGTTAAATTATAAAATAATTTTGTTGATATATGCTAGTCTTACTCGGTCGCATACAAACCCACCTCGTTGTCACTCCACCAAGTCGGAGATCAACATTCACCAAAAAGAGATCCTAAAAGCGCTGCGTAATCTTAACGTGAATAAAGCCAGTGGCCCGATGGTATACCAGCCATAGTTCTAAAAAACTGTGCTCCCGAGCTATCTCCTGTCCCGAAACGTTTGTATCACCTCTCACCTTGTAGCGGAATCGTCTAAATGTGCGAAAATTGCAACTGTGTAGTCTCTGCGCAAAGGGGCAACCCCACCGAACCTACCAACTACAGTAATCGCCATCACCTCCATATTCTGTAAAGTTATGAAACGTTTCTTAAACAAACAACTCCTGTCATATGTTCTTGGAAGGTGATGATTTCCTCAGTGATAGCGAGTACATATGGCTTTCGACGAAATCGTCTAACCGTTCTCAGTCTACTAGAAACTATAGATAAACAAGGTGAGGCTTTTGCCGTGTCCCTTGACGTTTCGGAGGCTTTTGAAAGGGCCTGGCACGCTTGTGTCTTAAGCAAGAGCTTCCTTTCTATGGAATTCCTATTAAACTATGCAATTGGATTTCTGACTTCCAAGGAACGATCTATACGAGTGATCATTAATGGCTGCTCTTCTGGTTTCATACATATTATTGCCGGTGTTGCTCAGGGGTCTGTTCTGTCTACAACTATTTTTCTGCTGCATATAAAGATTTACTGCAATCGAATATATTCGGTTATACAGATGACAGCAGTATCCGTGATATTTGATATTTGTCTAATGCGTAGGTTAACGCGAATAGTATCCGTCGCGTCGTTCCTGCAGGGCGTCCGTTGAAATGGATATTTATAACTCAGACCAGATAGATTCCTTTACAGAAGAGGAAATTGTTACTTTGTAGGTTAACATGCTTCATTCTAGATCTCATAGACGCTTATCAGGCTTGGTCGTGCCTAAGCGTAAGCTAATTATGAATTTAAAAAAACAAGTATTTTAGATACTTTCATTAAAATTAAGAGTGAGTTGACATCATCAATGTAATTACGGATAGGACTCACTTGTTTAACTGTGAAAGCTCGACCTGTGTATTTTCAACATATTACTATGTATTTTAGAACTCGTAAGAAATAAATCTATACACAACATACAATTATGTTGCACTTTGTATAATTTAAAAGTCACGTTTTGTTTTCTCATAATTCCCATAACAACATCCGACTCGAACGACGCCGATGCCATTTTCTAACCCATCTTTCCTTTGTTACAGTCAAAGGAGTCATCCTCAGTACTAAGCTGCGATATCTCATCAGACGACAAATACATAGTCACCGGCTCCGGCGACAAGAAGGCCACAGTCTACGAAGTGATCTACTAGTGAACCACACGAACTGACAGACGAACAAACCTGAACAATACAGTGTACAAGTGACGATGCAAACGTTCTGTGAACGGAGTGAGGTGATATAGCTTTAGGCGCCGCGCACACGGACGACTGTGTGGTCTTTAATATAGGAGTGTTCGGATAGGTATGCGAGTATATTGGTAAAGCAGGAATATAAGTTTAAATGTCGTAAGAAATGTAGTCGAAATGCTGTCACGGAGTCGTCCGAGTGCGCTGAAACTTAGTTTATGTATAGAGTATATTGGGAAGCCTGTATGTACTTATGCGACATGTTTATATAGATTAGTGTGCGCGATGAATGTTATGTTATATTTTGTTGAGCGCCGTAGTGTATGTTGGCAGCAGATCTCAAAATGATGATTTCGTTCAATATTGTTGTAAAATGCTCGTATTAAAGAAAAGATATGCGCAAATTATTATCTCTATTTTTTATTTTATTCCTTAATCAATTTTAAACAAACTAATCTGTTGTTTAACCAATACATAGGGTAGGTACAGTGAACGACAAAAGCACGTTCCAGGGTTGCCAGATGTGATTTCTTAAATTTCCCCAGATACAAAATATTTTTTCACCAAAATGATACGTTTTTGAGAAAAAGCCCCCATACTTCATTTGGCGGAATTAACAAAGAAATACACAATACATGATATTTTTATACTATTCAACTTGTTTCAGATCTCAAATTAAGGGCATCTTAATCCTAAATCCTGCTAATAAAACAGCTTAAATCAAAAGAACGCTGTAAGACTAAGTTAAAAACTAACTGGAAAACTGTGGTTCGGCTTCCTAAACTGGTCTTTAACGTCTAGCCATTTATTTAATCGTATTTTAGACTTTACTAAAACTACTCTCGACGACTACTTTGACCAACTAATCTTTTTTTTTTGTTAATCGGTTTTATATCACTGAAACAAAGTCCCTTAGACCGCATCTAAAATTTTAAATGCGTTTTATAGATTTTAGTCCTTCGAATATGTAAATTTATTGCCTTAGGTCTTAGACCATATAACACGGGACTAAGCAAGCTCAATTATCCCCCTCTGCCCAAGTACATGAACAATTTGTTTATGTAAGATTGCTTGTGTGCGCGTTTTGTGTTTGTGTTGCAGCTTTTGATTTAGTGTGACATATCAATTTTTCGCAAGAGTGTGCGTGAATGAGTAAATTTATGCTGTGTGTGCGTGTTTACCTCCCCTCCCGTGAAAAACGGCAGAATAATTTCAGTACTAAGAGTCGCGCTTCGCCAGGTCCCGTGTTAAATGTTCTAAGCCTTAGGTACATGTATAACAGATATTATATAATAGATATTTCATTCTTGGTTAACCCCAAATTTCCCCAACGTCAAATTTTTTTCCCCAAAAACTTCCCCAAGGAAATCATTTCCCCAAACATTCCCCAAGTACCAAATGTTTCCCCAAAACCGCGAAAAAAACCCCCAATCTGGCAACTCTGGCACGTCCACTGGGTAGGTAATGACACCTATTCTCGTGTAGCAAATATTAGATATAGAGCTGCCATAACCTAAAAGTTTTCATTGCAAAATACATAGAAGCCTAACGCAGATGGATAAAAGTTAAATGAGCTTGTATTATTTTAAGTTTTACAACACTAAATTTAAGGTTTGCTTCACGAGAATAGGTCACACTGTAAAATATTGGTGATTTAAGTCGGGTTCGCAGAGAGTATTATAATTATAAGGTCCTACAATAATAAGTGAAAATAATTCTAAGGTAGAACATGTATCGTTAACTGATAAAATAACAGAAGAAAAAAAATTTTTGCTTAAATAATTTTTTAAATTTCCCGATTAAGTGGTTCAATCAGCTGACTAAATTTCTATGGAAAGGTAAAAAAAAGTAAACGCAAAAACATTTGTTTCGGTGGAATGCTGTCTAGGGATATATACTCTATTAATTTTGTTTACTTTGAATTGTAGGACCTTATATTATTATTTAATGTAACTCCCATACTACAATATGGTATCCATCTATCCATCCATCAGCCCGTGTTCGTTCGCTGGACATAAGCCTTTCCCAGATTTCGCCACTCTTGATGGTCCTCCGTCTTCCTCATCCAGCCGCCACTCACAACGTCCTTCAGGTGGTCGGTCCAACGGGCACGAGGTCGGCCTACGCTACACTTTGCTGTACGTGGTCTCCATTCTAACGCCTTTCGGCCCCAACGGCCAACATGTCGACGACAAATACCCTCACCACTGCCACTTAAACTTACTGATTCTGCAGGCTATGTCGGTCACTTTGGATCAAAGTTTTAATTTGTTCCGTAAAAATGGATGAAGGACACGATTTTACAGGCGACCTCCAGCCAGCGGGACACTTCATATTTGTAAGCCTCAGAAACTCCAAACGGGTGTCAAACGTTAGTTCTACTTCCCTGTATTATGTTCTGAGTGAAACAAGTTTCTAACATGTGTTATTTCGATAATAATTGGGTTTGAAACAACCTCCAGCCAGGGAAAAACCTTTTTTTTCATAGGTATATCGGATTAGCGAAAAATGCTCATAGGAGTCTTGGGGTCGATTTTTGGACCAAAACTGCATCATTCGGGTCGGTTTTCAAAAAAAAAACGCGTGTTGCTTCACCCTTAATTATAGGCTGTCCTAGATATCATGATATGGGTGACAGTTCGTAATTTTCCGTTTCACCTATACTACTCACACCATACTACATACACCCAAGCACAAAATAAAATAATAGGTTTTAGAAATAATGTAAATAATTATTGCAAAAACACAATAAATAATGCCTCTATAAATCGGAACAAAAATCTCACTGTATTCGTTAAATTTAACGAAGAAAAGATTCAGTAAATAATAATGTCTTTTTGCTACTCGATGCGTGGATCGGAACGCTAATCCATAGGTACTGACACTACATAATCGAAAATATATCGATTAATCGGTGCGGCCTTCATATAGGATCGCGTCAGTATGAGTACATCTTGTATGCGGTTTGTGTTTTCGTTGCGGTTGCTTTACGTGCTATTTGTTTTGACGTTTGTTACAGTTTTTGTTGATTTTTTGTTTCGTTGTTGGTGAAATTCCGAGAAAAACAAAATAAAAATCTTTGAACTCTCAAGCTCGGGATTTATTGGTTCGTTTAATTTAATTAATTTAGTAATTAACAAAAAATAATTTGGATAATCAAATAAAAAATCGATTTGATGGCACTTGTTAACTTTCCAGATACCAAAATAAAATCGATCATATTTCGTTAGGGTACATCACTGTAACTATCAACTTTGAACTGCCACCCATATCATGATATCTCGGACAGCCTTATAGTTTCGCTTAAATTCTGGGAATTGATATGTACAATCGAAGAAATGGCCGCAGACCTACTTTTCGCCGGTATTGAAATAGTAAGAGCGAAAAGGAGGTCTGCTGCCATTTTTTCGGTACTACGTATGTCAAACTAAAGAAAAGTGCTCATTTTTAGGGTTCAGATTTATTACTCTAAGATCTCAGACGGAATGAGTTACAGATACAGATCTGAGGATACGAGGGGCATGCTAAAAGAAATTAGATACTCTTTACTCATTGGTTTATCACTGGCACGTTAGAACTTTACGTATAGGCCGGTTATCAGCTAATAATTTTGAATATAGAACATTCGATAATTCAGTTATATTTTTTTGAAATTTTTATTTTTCCGAGAGAATTTGGCAGGAATTCGTTCGTAGCAATGAAGCTCACTCGAAGAGATTTTCGGACAATGATTTATTATGATGACGATAAAAAAGGTTTAAAGCCTCAAGAATGTTTTGAACGTTTGGTTACTACTTTTGGTGAATCTTCTTGTTCACGCGCAACAGTTTATAATTGGTTTGCTGAATTTAGAAGAGGACGCGAAAGCTTTGAAGATGAGGCGAAGACTGGTCGGCCGCCGACAGCGGTCACTCAAGAAAATGTTCGAGCAATCTAAAAACTTGTTCGTGAAAATCGGCGAATTACATATGTAGAGCTCGAACAAGAAGTGGGCAGCAGCAATGCAGACCATCATACACGACCACCTTTCTCTCCGTAAGCGTTGTTCGAGATGGGTGCCGCACAAACTCACCAATGAGCAGAAAGAGCGTCGCGTGGATTGATGTAAATTTATGATAGATAAATTCAATGGCGGCGAGAAAAAAAACGTTTATGATATACTGACTGGTGATGAAACATGGCTATATAACTACGACCCTGAAACAAAGCGCCAGTCGACGGTATGGTGCTTTGATGATGAGCCAACTCCCACGAAATGTCGCCGTGCACGAAGCATGCAGAAACAAATGGTCGCCTCATTTTTCTGCAAGACAGGTCATATTCATGGGCGTCGGAAGGGAGGGGCAGGGGGGGCAGCTGCCCCCCCTGGAAACAAAATAGGACAGCAAAAAAAAGGACTTCGTAGCACGACTAAAGTACACATACAGCGGCCATATGAGAGACAAGACCGATCGGCAGTTTTGTTTGCACAAAAGTAAGTTTTTTTATTTTTCAACTATAAATCCCGTTGATATTTGAAAGGTTGCCCCAGCCTAGACTTTCGTCTTCCGACACCCATGGTCATATTGCTACTGTGGTGTCAGAGGATCAAAAAACCGTTTACTCGGAATGGTACCGTGACAGTTTGTGCCCCAAAGGTACTGTCAGCTTGGAGTGACAAGCGGCCGAAGTGAGGAAACCGGCAGCTTCTCTGGCATCACGACAATGCCTCGGCGCACACGTCTGCCAGAACACTCGACTTTTTCAATACGAAAAATGTGCCTATCCTACCTCACCCGCCATATTCCCCTGACCTAGTACCGATTTTTACCTGTTTCCAAAAATAAAAAAAAAATTAAAAGGCAAGGGGTTTGAAAGCAAAGAAGATGCACTCGCTGCATATTAGGTAATTTCGAGATTTCAGAGGTGTCTAGAGAAGAGTGGGCAGAGGTATTTTCTAAATGGTTTATACGTATGGAAAAGTGTATAGTACGTGAACATTTTGGGAAGTCTGATATCTACAATAAGGAATAAATAATATAGTTTTTGAATATCTAGTTTCATTTGGCATGACCCTCGTATGTTGACCCAAAACCAAACACTGAATCAAAATTAATTAAATTTCAGGGCGTATGGAAATACTATTACGCTTCTGTTTTCTATAAACGGCTCATTTTATCTTATCAATTCCTGCTGAAGACATGGAGTGGGGTGTCAACTGTCAAGGAGCAACGTGTCGCGATAATAGCGCTACACAATAAAATGGGACAAACTGAAAATCAGCGCTGTGAGTTGCTTGCAACAAGCAGCATTTGCTGAGTTGGCCCCCTTTGTCTCTTGATTTTCTGTGTATTTCTTTTTTGTGGCAAATAAATGTTTTTCACTTTCACTTTCACAAGTGTAACAAAACGCCAGCCGAAATTTTCAACTTGTTTCAATATTAACCTCAAACCATTGGACTATCAACTTTGGGAAGTTTTAGAGGAGAGAGCCTGCTTGAAGCCTCATCGTAATTTAGTGGCAGCAGCGGCATTAACCGGTATCGACGAAATCTCTGAAAACCGGCCGGATCGATTGAAGAAGTGTCAGAGGAAAAGGGGGGCACTTTGAATGAACTTCATTTTTATGTAAATAAATAAGCATTAATGATGTATTTACATCTGAATTTTCGTTAATTTTTATATTCCCGAATTTGATTTAGATGCTTTTACGAGAAACAGAATTTACGGCTAGACTTAAGGATGGACTAGCTACACTTTATTTATTTGTACAACTGCCAAAATTCGTTTCAAATTCGAAGTAATCACTAATTAATCAATCACACATGGGAAATTGAACGTGTCAACTTTTATCTAAACTGGAATAAATAAAAAAACAGTTTAATAACAAAAACAAAAGATTACAAATTACCGGAATGTTATCTATTTATCAAGCATGTTGTTTGGTTGGTAAATGTGGGTTCTAGTGTGTAAGATTCATTTTTACATTCTGAGAAAGCACGTATCCAGGGGGGGGGGGGGGTAGGTGGGATTATCCCCCCCCTCCCGAAATTTGGCGTGACATATACGGAATAATAATTTTTTTATCAAGAACTTTAACTGAATAAATACCAAACCAAGGTCCAAATCAAGACAGGACTAACAACCGGTTTAATTATTTAGGTAGGTACGCAAAGAGACAAAATGAAACTAAGTGAAATTGAAGATATTATAACCACAAATAACTTAAAGAATTGTTTTAATATATTTATGTAATTTTTTGCGCTTTCGCAGCCTGATTTATCGCCAAAATTAGCGACAGAGAGATCAATAGGTATGGAACAAACAGTAGCAGCAGTTACGTTTAACAGAACAGCCTCGGTGCGCGAATCAAACTCTCACTTCTTCGGTTATAAATGTTATAATATAACAGTTATATTCCATAGTAATATAATATGTCAGCAGAACGCTGGTGGTGCCAGCCACCGGCGGCGCTCGCTGGCGCTTATCATCCGACTACATAGCATCTGCGTGCTGCCTGTACCAGTTATTTACCTACCTACCACCGTTTTATTTGTCATTGTGTGTATCTACAAAGTTTGTGAGATAAAACTAAATCTTTTTTGTTCACAAATACAAAAAAGTATTCGATCCTAGATATTAATCACTTACCGAACATCCGTTATGAATTTGGATGTATGAATTAGAATTATTTGATGATAAGATTAGCTACTAACGGATAAAAATGCAAAAGCAAACGGGAAGATAAAATAATAAACAGTAATAATTCAACAAAAAGTCAAACGAAGCTAGAAGTAGCGTGTTTTAGTGTGCCATGTACATTTTGGGAGCCGAGCGAAGTGGAGTGGAAATACTTTGAATATATCGTTGTCGTGGTCAATACAATAACTCACAACTACTAAATACACTGTGACTGCGTGGCACTCCCATGTACCTATGTCCTCCAGGGGTGCCTTGAGTCCGGAATGATTTTGGGATCATAGTCGATGACAAACTCGGCTTCAAGGAATACATATATCACGGTGGCGCTAGGTGCACTATTATATACGGTATATAATAGTCCAACTTATACTTGCGATTGTCGGCACTTGGTGAAACATGGAAAGCATCTTGATGAAAACCACTTGTACACTGTTTACACAAATTTACTATAACTATAGGTACTTTTAACCCAACCGGTTTCGAAATTTAATTCATTTTCAAGGGCTTAACAACTCATTTTAATATTTTAAGATATAACCTACGTGCGGTAAATAAAATTTGATTAACAAAAAATCAGTAGTGTCAGTTGGTGGATATTTTTAACATAAATTGCTCATATTCATACAAATCGCGGCAAGGGTGGACATGTAAAGTATTTTTAAAATATCAAGTTAACACCTGGACCAGTGGCGACACCAAACGTGACCGCGAACGGTGCGAAAAACTACGCATTTTTTATTTGTAAAATTTCCAACCAATCCCGTTCCATTTCCATATTTATTTTACATTTACTTTGCTCTTCCATATGAACTCTATAAAAGAAACAACACATTTTTCCGGTTTTGGGGTATGTAATTTAGTTTAGTGAATCGGCTCATTTACCGTTATTGTAAACGTCAGTAAAATAAAGGACGTGCATCCGATAAGCGTTGGCGAATATCGTCGCCGCGTCATCACCCCTGGATAGCGTTTTGAGTTTCATTGGAATCTGTGACGGTGATGTGATGCAAACATTTCTGGGAACAAATTATCCAGCAGCCAAAAAAGTTATGGATATTGTTCGATTTTAGAGGGTATGAAAGAACTGAGGACATGTATTAAATGTTTTAATGATTTGAACGAATTACCCATGAATGTATAGTATTTTAAATCAATATAAAACGGGTCATTGCCTGTTGGACTCGCGCTTTATATATTTTTAAATTTTTATAATTATTTTTTTAATAGGCTTAAATAATTTGAATAAAAATTACAAATTATTTTATAAAATTAAACAAAAAAAATTGAATTAAATTACTAAATTACAGACCTACAAAAATGAAACAAAACTGCAAAAGTTGGTCACAAGTTATAATTAATCCTCCCATAATTGAACTTAATTACATTTTAGTATTGGTTATTAAAATAATTTTAATATTGTTTTTGATACAGACAAATTCTTAAGTTTTTCATACAGAACAACAATGGTCTAAAATTGACAACTAGGGTGGCACCCCCATTTCTTTATTCTGGATAACAAAAAAAGAAATAAACAATAATACCAACACGCCGCCCCAGGGCAAGAATAGTATATTATGCAATTAGTGAATAAAGGACGGATTTAAAGCGAGGGCCATAGATGAATCACGAGCGTAGCGAGCGTAGCGAGTGATTCAAGTGTTAGAATCCTGAGCGACGCGAGTGATTCATGGCCCTCAATATAAATCCGTACTTTATTCAAGAGTTGCATACTATACTTTATACCATGACTACGAGAAAACGTACTCCATAATGTCGATGACTTTTTTTTCTTTGACAGTTCATTAAAATAAGTTAGGAAAACAGACTCTGAAAAATGTGCCCGAGTTTGATTTTCATTTTTCCATTTGCAAAACTCATCGTAGGCTTTGATGTAAACGAGCCGTGATTTGTTGGGTAGCAAGTTTTCTACTATATCGGCCGCCCTCTCTTTCATAAACTCAGGTGTTAACACATCATCTTCATCACTGGAATGCATATTCAATCGATTTATTATAAAGTAACACTAAACTATGTGTTCGTACGTTCGTACAACTTACATACAGTATTCAAAATGGCGCCAATTTACTAATACATATATTTTTTTCTGTAATGGCAGAAAATAACACAAAAACAGTTTTTATTCTAATGCTAAACTCCTTGTTGCAAATATCGACCAATCAAATCTCGAGGAGTTATTTGCACAAAGAGTTTGTATGTCGAGTATTCTTTGCGCAAGGAGTTTGTATCGAGTACTTTTTGCGCAAGGAGGTTGTATATAAGCTTTGAGATGGAGGTCGAATATGTTGGTGTGTTCTAAATTCAAACACCAAAACAGTGATTAAAAGGCCTTTTTATTCACTGTTTTCAGTGAATAAAATGAGTTTTTTAGAGATGGAATGGTATAAAAAAATTTTTTTTCCAGTTCGGTCCTACAATTCAAAGTGAAAAAAAATTAAGAGATGATAGTGTCCCTAATATACCACTTTCTAAAGGGAAAAAAAACGCTCAATCTTTTTTTTTCAGCTTTCCATGGAAATGAGTCAACTGATTGAACTGAGAAAAAAATAATTGACCAATAATTTTTTTTTCTTCTTTATTGTGATCAACGCTACATGATCTACCCTAAAATTATTTTCACTTATTATTGTAAGACCTTAAATAAGGTATTCAAAGTGAAAAAAATTTAATATGATAGCGTATCCCTAATAGACCACGTTCCACCGAAAACAAAAATTTTTGCGCGAACTTTTTTTTACCTATGACCTGTCTATGGAAATTTAGTCAGCTGATTCAATCACTTTGTACTGGGAAGTGAAAAAATTATTTGAGCAAAAAAATTTTTTTCCTTCTGGAATGTGATCAGTTAACGACACATGATCTACCCTAGAATTATTTTCACTTATTATTGTAAGACCTTATACCGGGTGTAAAAGCAAAGGCAAGAATCCTTTAAGGATGTGTTAGTATGATCGGTAAAGATATTATTTTAAATACTGGGATCTCTAAATAATTTCTCGTAATGCCATCAGAATCGTGTATACTTTCATACCCTAAAGGGATTCTTTTTTCGTGCATGAATCGCGCATTCAAGACATGCTTTTTTCGTTCATTTGAAGCCGATTTTGAAGGCTTTAATTTTAGTTTAAGTGCTGTCAAAACTTAATTTTCTACATTCCAAAATAGTTTAGTGTTAACAACAGAAGCTATATTACTTTGGAAAAATTTAAGGTTTGACAGCACTAAAACTAAAATTAAAGCCTTCAGAATCGCCTTTATTGCCTATTTACTCTAGATATCCACATTTCTTGTAGAATACGCAGCAAACTTGGAGCCCTCAATATGATAAAATAAAAGTCTCTTATTAAAGGTATACAGAAAAGATTCTTATATCAATATAAATAACTTATTAATTACTTATTCCAATATCAATCAATATTCTTATACCTACTACTAAATACCGATAAAAAATTCACACCAAACAACTTATAGAATAATATACCATTAATAAGAGACTTTTATTTTATTATATTACTAGCTTTTGCCCGCGGCGCCGCCCGCGTGTTATTCGGTTTAACGACATGCTTTTTTCCGGGATAAAAAGTAACCTATGTGTTAAGTTGGGTTATAAGCTATATCCATTCTAAATTTCATCCAAATCCGTTCAGCCGTTTCAGCGTGAAAGAGTAACAAACATACACACACACACACACACACACACAAACTTTCGCATTTATAATATTAGTGTGAAGTGTGATGAGATAACATAGCCTTGTCTTATTTCACCACAAAATATAAAGACCGCGATAATTAGACACCTGATTTTTGAATGATATTGATCTATCCTACAGGAACCATGCATTTTTCCGGTAAAAAAGTAGCCTATGTGTTAAGTTAGCTTATAAGCTATATCCATTCTAAATTTCATCCAAATTCGTTCAGCCGTTTCAGCGTGAAAGAGTAACAAACATACACATACACACACACAGAAACTTTCGCATTTATAATATTAGTAGGAAGTAGGATAGGATTAATAACTTTTTTTTTATTTACGCTATTCTGACAGTCATTTTTTATCAACTTTTCAGAACAACGTCCATACATATAATTAAATTAACATTACCCAGTACTAACTAAAACGACGTTTTGTCAAAAATATAATATTAAAATGCATTATTATAGCGTTAGTCTAGTTCAATTCCGAAATAAAAGATTACCGAGCCTCCAGTATGAATTTGGCGGCATAAATTAATGTCACCTTATATTATACCTAGGAAAAAGTTGATGCACTAAACAGAGATATTTTTATCTATTCTCTTTTAGGAAGATTAACGGTCTATTCTCCGTATTTGTAATATTTTGTAACAAAATCATAAGAAATAATTATTACTTCGCCCAAAAACAACTTTTAGCTACGAACAATGTTTACAAATCATTTTGAGATTTTTCGTATTCATAATCACGACTATGGATTACTATCTGTACTAAGGAACAAGCTGGATAGCCCTATCTTCAAACACTGGGTGGCTCCAAATCAAAAATGTAAGTAGTTAAATAAATTTTATATTTTGTTACTAACTTAGTGATATAAGAAAAATACTAACCAATATGGATTTATAATGGTCTGAAATAAAGTATTTCTATTCTATGGAAAATTCTATGCTTTTGAAGCTACTAAAAATAAGTTAACGCGTTTATCAAATTTCTTATGATTTTGTTACAAATACGGAGAATAGAGAATAGATAAAAATATATCTGCTTAGTGCATCAACTTTTTCCTAGGTGACATTAATTTATGCCGCCAAATTCATACTGGAGGATCAATAATCTTTTAATTCAGAATTGAACTAAACTAACGTCCTGCTAGTACTGGGTAATGCTAATTTAACTATATGTATGGATATTGTTCTGAAAAGTTGATAAAAAATTACTGTCAGAATAGCGTGAATATAAAACGGTACCACGAGGCGCGCGATTAGGTGATCCATGATCCTGTAATCTGAGCGCGTTGGTACCAGATGCTGGCGGTGCCAGCCACCGGACCAAGCCTGATACCAAACAAACAACGTTATATGTAGTAAGGGATTGTGACGCAAAAATGCGAACACTGTATCAACAAAAGTGACGTGTAGTATTTTCGCACGGCTACAAGAAATACTTTCCCTAGATTTTCAGTTCGACAGTTCCTAAAAGTATCATCCCTTGTGTGAATTCAGATCTGTCTAAATAACCATAGTTTAGTGAGCCAGCGATACGATGACGAATAACATGTTTTATGTTTTGTTTATCTCTATTTCCGATACAACAAATGTCAACTTCCGAGTAATAATTACCTACCGACCATGCCAGCCTTATCAGGGGATGTAGAGTTTTGCAAAAATGTGATTGAGTAATTTTTAACTTGGGAAAATTTCCTTATTTGTTTCAAGTAGCAGTCATTGTTACAAGTACCTAATGAAATAAATCAAAGAGAGTGATTGCTTCTCGCGTTTGGGTGAAAGAACTGTGGTCAGGCAGGTCAGTTAGAGATAACGTGCGGAATTAATGACCTAAGCCGCATTATGCTCCAGTAAATAGCTCTCTTTATTGATACATATTTCTATGGTTTATCAATGCAATGTTTTTAACTCGTTACTTATCAGCAACAAACACAATAATATTTTGTGCCTGTTTTTTGCGCTCCATGAACTGAAATTCTAGACTATCTCCTATATGGGGTTCATGTGGTCCCATTGATGTGATGTGTGTAGTGTCACTATTGATAAGGGCTTACTCGAGAGCACGAGCATGTGCGAGGATTATCGTCAGTGGCGTTATCGCACGTCCGTGGCTGCGCTAGCGCCGGTCGCCGCCTGGCGGTCCATTCCATCCCGTGGGCGCATCGAGCGCAGCCGTCTCCTGCACTCACGGTCAGCCGACTCGAAGGACCACATAGCATAGCCAACCGTCACTTAACCCGTCGTTTATCGTGCCCAATACCGCTTCAGAACACTGGCCTAAACAATCGGAAGCGGTCAATTTGTAAGTATTTTATTTATTGATCTTCTCGTGTTCATCTCTTGCTTCGAGTGTTTAAGTGATGTGTCGGTTACAGATCCGCGATGTATCGCGAGGGCAGTAGCGCGGCGCTGGAAGACGCTCTGTTAAGCGATGAGCTGCTGTTCGAGTTCTCGCCGGCCGAGAGCCTCATCAACTTCGAGCTGCCCAGGTCCTTCGCCGGCGACCACGACTGGCAACTCGATGACCACTTGAACTTCAACAGTGATGCGTTTGTAACCAGTGTTAACGATAGAAAAGACGATTTCAATCTGCCTAACAGTTCTCCAGTTTTATTCGATTTTGCAGACTTTGATAAAAGTGTTGATTTCGATGAGTATCTGCTGGAGGCAGCGAGCTGTGACCGCTCTGATGATACCATTCATTCCGGCTCAGACTTCACAGACAGCGACGACACTCTCGGAACACTTTCAGTTTTAGGCATCGACTTGGACTCTATGAGTGTGAAAGAGACGCACGGATTCGAACCTCAGGGTCACGAAACAAACTGGCCAAGAGCAGCAACAGACCCTCAGAACGGTGAGACAGCGAAAGTGAAATCGTGGGGGGAGCCGACGTTTTGCCCTGACCTGGGAGTGTTCCGTTGTCCGGTGGTAGAGTGCGGGAAGCTGTACGCGAAGGCGTCGCACGTGCGGGCTCACCTCCGGCGACACAGCGGCGAGAAGCCCTACTGCTGTACGTGGGGCGAGTGCACGTGGCGGTTCGCGCGCTCGGACGAGCTGGCGCGGCATCGGCGCAGCCACTCCGGGGACAAGCCGTACAGGTGCCGCGAGTGCGAGAAGAGGTTTGCCCGCTCGGACCACCTCGCCAAGCACGGCCGAGTGCACGCAAGACGCGCGGCCGCCGCTGCAGCCGCCGCGAGGAGACAGGCCGGCGTGCCGCATCCGCAACGCTCCAGACGACTCTTGTTGTAGATTTCATTGTATCTAGTATTCTAATTATGATCGCTCATTAAGGAAAAAACTCTCTATACGTTCCGTAAAAAAAATACGCTGTGTAAATGCCGAAATATACCAAAAAAGTCGTAAGTAAGTACCTATAAGAAATTATATACAATTAGTACAATAACTATACCTATAAAAATAGTATATACTTAATTAATAAAAAGTGAACTGATTAGGTTTAAGTACTGGACTGCTGTGTTTTACTTAATTTTATTTATTTTATTTTCTTTATTCGGATATCTAGTAGCTAGTAAGCCTTAATAAATACAAAAAACAAATTATTCTTAATTAAATGCTTAAGCTTAAGCTTCTAACTTATTAAAGAAATCACAGCATGCACAAAGTATGATATCTTGCCTTATTGAAATAAATATACTATTATTAAATAATATATATGTATAGATATATATTAATTGATGGTTAAATTAGTTTATCCTTTGCACTTTGCCAGGTTTTTTCAGGTTGATCAATCAAATAAATGAGTAACTATATTAGTTACACAATCTATTATTCACCATTTTGCGAAGTCCATTCAAGCAAGTCAATAGAAGTTGGCATCTATTCGTAATTTTTACTCTAATTGAAGTATATTTATCATTCGTTTAAAACTATTACTATAATTCTACATATTATTAGGTAGGTCATAAATTATTGTCTTTACATTTGTTTCTAATTTGTCTTTTCTAGTTTGTAATGCACTCTAATAATATTTAGAGTATTCCAAAGCGATGGGTTTCGCAATAAAAACATAATCTTAATTCTACCTATATTATATTTTACCCAGAGATATAAAATAGATGACGCAAGTGCATCAAACTCTATTAAAACCAAGCGTGTCACGTTTTACAATGAAAACGGTTGACATCGGTTTGAATCTTAGAAGGGATTGTAAGATATATATATATATTATACGTATTACACGACGTGAAATTTAAGGCATTTTGTTAACGAAAACTGGTGATATTACTCATCCATATGAACAACTTTTACTATGGAGCCAACCCTGAAATTGTGAAAAAAAAATCAGCTGTTTCATACATTTGGGTCGAGTGGGTATTTTACTTTTCTATGGAACAGCTGATATTTTTTTCACGATTTCAGGGTTGGCTCCATAGTAAAAGTTGTTTATATGGACGAGTACTATCACCAGTTTTCGTTAACAAAATTAATTAAATTTCACGTTGTATAAGACTCAAAGGTAGTCCGTGAAGGAAGAAGAAGAGAAGGAAGGCACGTGAAGTACATACACTCGCGGCATCTATTTAGATATATATCTGTGATTTTACCTAAATGTACATATGTACCAAAAGTTTATAATTTGGAAACAAGATACTTACAAAAAATATAAGCTCATCAAAAACACATTTCTTAATAAGGGTCCAATAACGCTGACATTGAGGACCACCTTAGTTCGCGTTCAAGTAGAACTCTCTATGATGTTTCATTATTGTTATAATAGCGCGCTCTGAGCCGTGGCTGTTACGTTTTTCACTTGAAAACGGCGAAATTTTCAAAATATTGTCCGCCGGAATACTTGGTTAAGTAGACTTTTTATTTAATTAAGGTGAGTGGGGGCAAGTGCGCCATACTTTTTTCATAGACGAATTCACCGCAATATATCTTCTTTATATTATGACTTGCACATGTAAATTTAATTTAACAGGTGGTAGAGCTGATGCCGAGCTCGACTGTGGAGGTACCACCATCTTACTTGGAGACCCCCTCGAAGTAATTCGGGGAAGGGTAAGAGGACAGCTCACAGGCAAAAAACCAGGAGGCCCACCATGCCTGGGACCGATGGATGGCGGTATATCCATCCCTAATAGCCGGACCTTATATAGAACAGACTGGTGATGGGCAGCGGCGTCACTGGTGCGAGGGTTCCGGCACCGCGCTCACCAACCCGCCTGCCCAGCGTTTGTGAGTATGGGCAATTCTTCCAGGATGACCGCCGGGAGTGGCAAAGTCCTGGAAAGGCTTATGTCCAGCAGTGGACGAACTAGGCTGATGGATGGATGGATGGACATGTAAATTTATAAAATTTACAATATTTGGTATTTTGAGATTACAATGTTTCGTTGATTCCGTGAATCTATTAAAAAAACATGGAGTTAGGCGCACTTGCCTCACAAAATGGGGCAAGTGCGCCTACATGAAATAAACCCCCAAAAGTAATGCGTAGCAGAAAAACATTTCATTTTAGTTAAAGAAAATCTACAACAGAACGCAATATTTCAATCTTTTTTTCGTAAATGGCAATAACAAAGGAGCTGCGACTTTTTAGTGAAATTTGGGGCAAGTGCGCCATATATTTCTAATCAGGGGTTCTCAACAACTATGTTACCTAAGCTTTTTTAACTTTTGATAAAAACTTTAATGTAGGTATAAATGAACTTTTAACCCTAAATTATGACAAATTACAATAATAGAACAAAAAATTTCTACTTCAGGCAATAACTATGTTTATTAAGAACCCGCTCCGTATTTTTCGTCTGTTTGATGCGAAGCATTATTTTAATTATTTTTCTTGTCATTGACGCGATGTTTTTGTAAAAATCAGGGACATACACCAGTCTAAATTAGCCATCTAAATGAAGACCTTAAATTTATTTAATTCAATTGTTTCTCCTTTGTGCGTTATTTTGATACTTCGATATTATGAATAACGAATCGGAGCGGGCTCGTCAGTAGTAAAATAACTCGCAAAAGAGAAACAATTCAATCAAATAGATTCTAGGCCTTTATTTAGACGGCCAATGTGAAGTGGTGTATGTCTCCAGTTTTTCCAAAAACTTCGCGATAAATGCCAGAAAAATATTAAACATATTGTTTTTCATCAAATTTGTCGTCGTCGCGGACCAGGCTCGTAAGTAAACATCAAAACGAAACGAAGAAAACAATTATTTCTTAGTGTCTAAAACTTAGTAATAGCAGTCAGTTGAAAAGAAGTCTTCGTTAACCTAATACAAAATACATCTCTTAAAAAAGATGAAATAAAAAAAGAAGTAGCATTTTTAAATTTAGCATAATAAGGCTTAATTGCCTAGTAAGCACAGGGCACTTTTTTCATAAAAAATAAGCAAGGATGCGTTATTTCTGTCGACTTATTAAATTTACAACTACTTGATAAATATCAAATTTAACCATAAAATTTTGATTGATTTGGTTGATTGAATTTCACCTAGTATGGGAAGTAAATTTACTTACCAAAGGCATTATCTGCTCCCTAATGGTTGGTAATTTCTGCCTTGGGGAAACTGCGCCATACGACCAAGTTCCGGTACTTAGGCGCACTTAACCCTCTCGACAATTTTGAGGTTAAGATTTACAATTGCTTAGACAATAATTAAATTTGCTAATAAAAAGGAAAATACAATCAGAGATTTAAAGTAAATCTTCTAAACTGTACACTCACCTCCTTTGGTCACCGAAACACTGTTAATATTGTGAGATAATCTCGATTTAAACACGCAGTCATCTCTGAACTGATGTATAAATGACACAAAAAAAATATGGTACAATATCTCAAGGTAAAGAGGACAGAGCCATTTGTGATTTATACCCGGAATTTTGTTGCACTTTGTTACATGGTAATGTAAATTTAGGTCAGAGAAATATAAATTATAATACAATATGATGTACATACTTATAACTAACAACAACACGAAGAGAATATAATAATAATTGTTTAAGTTAATAAACTCAGGTTTTGTTTTTTTATATCGATCGTATAAAAAACATGGACCAATAATATAGGTAAGTACAGTTAAAAATCTGCAAAAAGGATGTATCTACAATTTTTTTTCTATCAAAATTTCACGGTCTAAAGGGAATTTGAGAAGAGACAAAATTGGAATAACCCCCTCCCCCCTCTAAACTTACTCTTACACCAGCAAGTGAAATAGTTTTTAGGGTTCTGTAGTACCTAAAAGGTACAAAAGGAACCTTTATGGTGAGACTCCGTTGTCCGTCCGTCCGTCCGTCCGTATGTCATAGCCTCATAACTTTAGCACCGTTAAAGATAAAGACTTGCAATTAGCTAGAAAAATAGCTTTCACTAAATTAGGTATTTAAATTGATCAAAATATATAAAAAAATGTAAGGGTACCTCTCATACACGTAAACTGGGGATGTATTTAGGCTCGTTGGATAGGCCGTTCAAAAACATTGTGGGTGTCTGAAAACCATTTTTCGATTTAGGGATCCGTTGGTGAAATATTGAGCCTTAAAGTGAAAATTTTAGTTAGAGTGGAGCGTCCCCCCCACCTGCCGGCTAAACGGTTGTTTATAGAAATGTGAAAAAATTTACAGAAGTAGTATATAAATATAATGAATTTAAAAGGAAAACTATCACAGCTAAGGTTTACGAGTACAGGTCGCGCCAAACTTTTGGCCCCCTATAATGTATGGGACCAGAAGTTTGGCGCGGTTTGTATTAGTAGACCAACTTATATGTACCGGGCCAATATTAAATAGAAAGAGAGAAAAGAAACAAAACTAATGTCATTATTATAAAAATCATTTAAAATAATCATATCTCATAAACTACTAAAAATCGCGGAACTTATATGGGGTGATTCGGATAACCCTAAAGGTAAGGCAGCCAAAAAAAAATTTGGACGTCTCTTTCCCGGCCGCGTGATAACAAAAGCCTGTTGATTTCGGCCAGGTACTTGGCCCAACCACTCAGGCTTTTAAAGTAGACATGATCACTATAATCCACATTGTGGCCCAAACCAACAGGCTATTAGAGTTGATCAATCAGTTTACTCCAACTACAAAAGCCCGAGTGATTCCACCAGCGTGTGTTTGTCTCTAACAGGGAATTGTAGTGCAGGTATGTTTACTCTAAAACCCAGAGCGTTACACAAAATTTAATGCACTGAGCAAGAGTCGATTTGCCGATCTTAAAACTCTTAAACAGTTGCGATAAAGATGTTATTAATTCAACGCGTTCGAAAACGTTCTGCGGATATGAAATACCACACACGTGACAGAGATAGCTTTAAATAATTTTTTGTTAAATTTTATTAGTAGCACGTGTTTGTATTTATACGATATATATATATTTTTTTATTTATACATCTTCCTTTCCCGGCTCTACCCAATAACGTTCCACACCACTAAATTATATAATATTGGATAGAAAGACAGACGGACCGATGGATATGGCGAAACTATAAGGGTTCCTTGTCAGACTACGGAACCCTAAAAAAGATTGCTCATGGAGTAAAAAGATAAGCCTAAATATTCATTTAGGACAGCCTAGTGCAAAAAAGTGAAAACTGAAATAATTACATTTGTATATTTGATAGCACTCGTTGACTGTTGACGACCACAAGTTGGTCGAAATACATATCGATCTTCATTTTTTGGTTGTTTCTTTATATATATTATCCATATAACTAGCTATATTTAAAGGCTCAAGAAGTCACAAAAATAGTATTTATTTAATTATTGATAGTAGATTTGTAATATTTTTTAAAAAAGAGCAAAATTATCTTTAAATTCTCAATTTATGTAGACTTCAGTTGATGTCTTACATTAAATTCATAAATCTGCGGAAATATTTGCTTTGTTTTCTTTCAACAAAACCGTCTACAGGGTTTTGTAGTGGCAGTATTATAAAACGCTGACTTTAATTGCCTGTTGGTTTCGGCCCCTTGACTGGCCGAAACGCTCTGGGGTTTAAAGTGAGGGTGTCTACTTTAAAAGCCGGAGCGGCTGGGCCAAGTACCTGGCCGAAATCAACAGGCTTCTTTAATCACGCTTCCCGGCCACGTGTGTACTTAACATAGTGCTAAAAGGCCTTTCTTAAATCATAAATTCTTTAAATTTGTTTTAAAAATTAGTTAACAAATGACGTCGTGGGTTCGCATGGGGATTTAAAAAAACATTATCTAGAAGAAGAGTTATTCAATAAAAACGCAGGTTTTTGTGGGCGCATGTTTCTTGGTGGTCGTGACCAAAGAGAATATAATATACTACGTAATAAGAGTCGGGACTTCCCTATAACTGATTAATGCGTATTTGCCACGGAATGCCCCGCAACTAGTACCAGACTACAATAAGAAATGACAAATCACAAACAAAGCTGTGAACATAAGTGTGTAGGGATGTACTACAGAAGCAATACATTTTATCGATATCGTTTTTTTTTTACTGTAGGAATTTCATGTCTAATGAAAAAGGCCAATTACGAAGACTTTAGTTTTATCAGGGCTTTCAATAATTTGTATGTGACAGTTTTTCAATAATACGTTTCTAGTTTTAACAGCTCTAGATAAAACTGAAGCCTTCGGACTTCTTATGCAAGAAAAGGAAATAAAAAGCTTCGTGTTCAATTAATTTAATTCTTATTACATTAAAAAATATGAGCAATGATGTTGACTTGGACTTGGCCCTGAAGTAGATGGCTCTGAAAAAGAAAAAAACAATTACGTCTACACACTTTAAATAATAATATTTAAAAAAAAATTTTTGCAAGTTCAATCTGGCTGTCACATAAATAAAAAAACCGGACAAGTGCGAGTCGGACTCGCCCACCGAGGGTTCCGTACAAATTATAAATATTTAATAAAATTTATTTTTAATTATACTTGTAGTTTAAGATGGTACTATTTGCCAAATTTCATAGTTCTAGGTCAACGGGAAATACCCAATAAATTTTTATTACCTTGAGAGTATCGAAATATACGTTTTTTGCGACATAAATAGACATATCTTTTTTACGTTACCTTAGAAATTTGATTTTTTCACAGCTTCAAGGGACTGTAAACTTGAGTATATTTTTAATTTCAACTCCATACCATCTCGCGTTCCCGAGATAAAGGGTCTTGACAGACAGACGGATGGATGGACGGATGGACAGACGGATAGATGGACAACAAAGTTCTATAAGGGTTTCTTTTTTTTCTTTTGAGGTACGGAACCCTAATAATATTTTTAATAAAATGACATTTGTATGTACGTACCCTTAACTAAATACAGGTGACCAGTAAACTCATACAAAATCGTATCAGGGAGTGATGCTTCTTTGAGTTGATTTGAAGGTATGGTTGACTTTTTGAACCGAGTTTTCTTATTGAAAAGTTTGTCATTAAAGTGCTTTCCACAGGAAAATTTTCTATTGGTAGATAAATAAGGTCTTCACTTACTGCTGTCACCTGTAATAATAGTATTATTTTAAAAAGCAGCTTCACAATATCGTAATTCCAAAAAAAAACATTACCGCATTTTTGGAAAGTGATTTGACTATTTTGTCAGTTAAATTTTTCTCTATAAGTTATGTCGTCTAACCAATCAACAGAAAATTCAAATACAAATTGTTTATTTGTAAAATAGATACATAAAGTATACGTTTTACATGTCAAATCTAATCTGCATAAAAATAATATTTTATGATGAAACAAATATGATACGGGAAATATATAAAAAAACTATATTTAAGTTGGGCTACAAAAGTTAAATGCATAAAATAAAGACTTATTGGAATACGAATATTATTATAATGCAATTAATATATAATTAATATATAAGTTGATACTTAAATAAACTGAATAGACCCTAAATAAATATAATGCCTAGCCAAATATATACTAACATAAGTAAGAAATTAAAATATTGAATATACATACCTACATAATTCAATGAATAAATAAGTTAATAGATAAATAGACTATAAATAGATATAATGCCTAAATCCGCCCATTCGATTAATCTTGCTAATAAGAAGGGCAAGAAACATAGCAAGATCATGTCTTTTTATCAATATTTTTTTTCTGAATATGGCTTAATACTGTTACAGTTTTTTTAACTTATATAAAATAATACTAAACAATGTATTAAAAAGGATAAAAATATAGAAGACAGAAGGAAATTGTGTTATGAGGAAAAAAAAATATATCTTAGTCTATCTGTCTAATGAGGTAGTAAGTTAAAATACTAAGCAAAACATCATGCACCTGTCTCATATAGTTTATCACTTTTTTTGATAGTCAGATTATCAACTAAGTAATAAATGCTAAGTTTAAGTTATACAATGTTCATGTCAATATGTAAAAAGAAATGTTAAAAATAATAATAAAAAAACAATATAAAAATATTAGTCTACATAAAAACAGACGATTTGAAACACAAATCAGTTAGAAAATAGACGAACAGTAGTATCAATCAATATTCTCATGACACCAAGCGTCACTATCATCCAAATAGTCATTAATTTTATAATATGCTTTTCTCAAGAGTCCCTGCTTAATATATAATTTAAACATATTTTCTGAAAAACTAAGGACCTCCTTTGGAAGTTTATTGTAAAATCTTATACCATGTCCTACAAAAGAGGTGCCTACTTTTGCAAGTCTAATTTTTGGAAAAGCCAGTTTATGTTTTTTCCTAGTGTCTATAGAGTGATGCTCTCCGAGCCTAGGGAAACTATCGATATTTTTTCTGATATATTTAATAACTTGGTAAATAAATTCACAAGGAACTGTTAAAATATTAATTTCTCTGAATTTTTCTCTTAATGAATCCCGATGCTTCATATTGTAAATAGCACGAATTGCTCTCTTTTGCAAAACAAAGACTGCGTTTATATCCGCAGCTCTACCCCACAGCAACATACCATATGACATAATGCTGTGAAAATAACTAAAGTACACCAATCTAGCAGTATCCTCATCAGTAATTTGCCTCATCCGTCTAACAGTGTATGCGGCTGAACTTAGTCTACCACAAAGGCTTACTATGTGGGGACCCCACTGAAGACGAGAGTCTATAGTAATGCCTAAAAACTTCGTTTTGTTGACTAACTCTAGCTTGGACCCCTGCAAAAGTAGATCAGCATCTACTAGAATTACCTACATTTGGTAATGTGAATTTCATACATTTTGTCTTTTTCCCATTTAAAACTAAATTATTCGCAGTAAACCAATCAAGAATCATACATAGAGTTACATTCTCATCATCAAGGATATCTTTATGTCTATTAACTTTAAAAATAAGTGACGTGTCGTCAGCGAATAGCACTATCTCAGATAAGTCTTTAACCAAATAAGGAAGGTCATTTATGTATATTAAGAACAATAAAGGCCCCAATATGGAGCCCTGCGGGACACCCATTTTAACTAATGCTCCAGCCGACTTTACTCTGTTAATATCTACCTTTTGAATTCAATCACTCAGGTATGACTTTAATAACGCCAATGATTTGCCTCTAACCCCATAGTGAGCCAATTTGCATAAAAGGTTTCATGATTAACGCAGTCAAAAGCTTTAGAGAGATCACAAAAAACACCGAATGCATCCTGTTTTTCTTCCCAAGCATCAAATATGTGCTTGACTAAAGCAACTCCTGCATCTGTAGTTGACCTCCCTCTAGTAAATCCATATTGTTCACAATGAATCAACTTATTTAAGTAAAAATGAGATAATAATAGATTTAAAATTATTTTTTAGAAAACTTTACTCAGAACTGGTAAAACTGACACTGGTCTATAATTAGACGGGTCTTCATAGTCACCTGATTTAGAAATGGGGATCAATTTACTCATCTTCATTAAATCAGTTCATTCATCAATTTACTCAACTTCATTAATTCATAAATAAATAATACAAAACATTTTCCATAATTTATGCAAAAATTATTACAACCTATAATTTAATTAAGGACTGTCAGCAAAAAAGAGGCACATTTTTCACCTTAAAAATATATTGCAAATTATGACACCCTAACCTTAGTGGAAATGTTATCATTTATCGACACAATCCCATCACTATTCAATTTACAAATAAATATTATGAAAATGTTTTCATTGTTAAATTTCTTTATAACACAAAATAAGTCGCAAGATGAGTACAGAGGTACTTACCGAATCTCTTTTAAAAGAAATTTGGCCTGAATATAATGTTTTCACCATCATTTCTACCGCTTCGCACCTCACATATTTCACGCTTTTTATAGTTCATTGCGTGATGCAAATATTCTATTTACTTCTCTATTAATAAAACACAATAGTAAGAAACATAAAGCACTATATCAAGGTATAACAGTTAAATCACAATATAATCAGATAAATTAAGTTTTACAAATAAACAATCAACCGTCATAGTGAATTGACACAACGTTAGACAGAGACAAGCTAAGTGAGCGAAAGAGTAAGAACATATCGCCATTCGTCCAAGCACAATTTTCATACATTACTCCATTTGTACTGAGTTTCGTTAGGTTGCAACGTTAGACAGAGACAAGCTAAGTGAGCGAAAGAGTGAAAACATATCGCCATTTGTCCAAGCACAATTTTCATACATAACTCCATTTGTACCGAGTTTCGTTAGGCTGGTAACAGCCACGGCTGAGCGCGCGCTATTTTAAAATAAAAGGAAACGTCGTAGAGTTCAGTTCGGATTCAAGTTCGGTTCGATTGATGCAAAATGAGGTGATCAATCTAGCTCACAGACTATCTAGCTTTATATGTACACTTAAAGTTGGCAATTTCCAGAACATATACTTAATTCTGTACATTTGAGGTTGCGCTTAATGTAATTGCAGCGCTTTTTACAGCCTGTTTTGCCCTTGCACCTAGTCAGCTCCAGGCACACACTAGCGACGTCCGACAAATCTGACCAGTGCGGATTCCAAATATTTTCTTCTTTGTCAACTTCTTGTGAGGTAACATGCTACAAAGTTTATATTTTTGTAATTTGCATAAAACAGACTATATTCGGTTAATTTTTTTTTCTGAAATTTTTGCAGTATTTTCAAGTTAAGCCCATTACAGTACAAATTTTCTCAATTAAATTTTCCTTTTTTCATAATTTTTCAGAGATAACTAAATAAAAGGTCAAATAGTATAGCAAAGCTGATTTTTCCGCTCCAAGTAAACGCGAGCGCTCCCCCCCTTCGGGCCCCTGTACCCCCCAAAATAGTAGTGCGTTTTCACGTTACCCAGACTGAATCTACTAAAAATGACCCAAATAACATTTGAGGTGAGTGGCTTGCTTGTATATCACTCCTTTAAAGGTCAGGCCCCTTTTCAGACAATAATGACCGTAGTATACCACTTTCGCAACCTCCCACACCCACCCACACCCACCGCGGGTGCGTGAGCTGACGCTTGGTTCTCTTATTAGTCATTCCAGATCAATTGAAAAAGATGGCAATCTATCGGCGTAAAAACACAACCTAAAATGCAAACAAGTTCATGAGAGCAGTTGACGCATCATCCCCCCTCCACGATGCAGTTGACGATTTTTTTTTTCAGTTTAGTATGGCGTCAACTATCTGTGAGAAAAGTTTTAGCTGGCGTACTATCACTCCATTTTTTTTTTCACTTCCTCTACCTCCCACACTATCGGCGTAAAATCACCACCTACCTAAAATGCAACGCTACCTCCCGGGCTATTTGCAATGGGAAATTGTCGATCGAGGGTACCTAGTGCCTAATCATTTAAAACAGTCAAATCATATCATAAAATAGTACCTACTTAAATAGTTGAAGTTAATAAAACTATGTACCTACTTACATCTTAATAAATATTAAAAGAAAAGCTAAAGTTTATTCTAAAATATGTATATACGGTGACTTTTATTTATACAGCCAAATGCATACTGAAGACTCGGTAAGTGCTCAGTAACAAGATTCGATGACCCTTTTTGTGAAATTCGTAAATTATTCTTTTCGTGTTCCTTACAAACGCAAGCCCAGCCCGAGTCAATTACTTGGGATATGATTTGATTTTACGAAATTAGCAAAAAGTATAATCGATCACTTACCAAGCCTCCAGTATAAGTTTGGCTGTATAAATAAAAGTCACCTTCTATAGGTACATAAGTAAATAGGAGTTTTCTGTAAACATAAGTTTACATAAGTACCTATACCCAGTGACGAGAATTCTATAATGAGCATTCTCAAAATGTTTGACCAAGCCTCATTATAATATCTGTGTTTTTAACTGTGTTTTATGTACAGGGTGTACAAGTACCTATTATACTCGGAGTGTGTGTGGCGTGTAGGTAAAGGGTAGTAGGTAGTGGGGCGTTTTTGACATCCTCCCAGAAGGGCCAAAAACTGCTGTTTGAAAAACAATCGCGCGCTCTAATGCCAATAGCAAAGAGAATGTAATATACTACGGCCAATAGCGCTCGTCAGAAAATCAAAGTTGACTATAAGTGATGCATTTTGTAGTAAATTTTGTCTTCTTTATTTTTATATAGAATAGGTACCTACTTAGTAATTTTAGAAAAACGCAAAGCTTACGAATACTTAATAGCCAAAAACAAATTTTGAAATGCAGTTACTTTAGGTTTGTTACGTTTTTTTGTTGTGAAGGTGCAGCAAACCTAAAATTTGGATTTTAAAAAAAAACTCAAAAACTGTTAAGGCAATTATATAAATAACAAAGACATAAGAAAACTAGACTGTGCACTACAATACGAAAAACGAGCCGAGCGAGAGTAAGCACTCCTTGGTCCCTTTCTAATACGTTTGGCACTCAAAAACACTAGGTGTATAAGGTCCTACATTCAAAGTGAAAAAAATTTAAGAGATAATAGAGTATCCCTATATACAAATACAAATAGTTTATTGGACTAAACAAAAATAGCATACATATAATCAAAAACAGCATTCTTAAGTAAAATATAACAAAAATTGTATTACAAAAAATATATTAGACCCTGGCATCTGCGCTGGCTACATAGCCGTCCTGCAGCATGACAGTAGCAAAAAATATTAATTAGTAGGGATGTATACAAAAAAAATAGTAATTATTATTTTATATAACAGAACAATTCCAAATAAAAAAAATTTGCCCTAGATTTTTTTTTACCTTTCCATAGAAATTAAGTCAGCTGATTGAACCACTTTGTACTGGGAAGTAAACGATACATGATCTACCCTAGAATTATTTTTACTTATTAATATAGGACCTTATATAGGTATATTGTATACATTATATACACTGGCAACTTGCTAGACAAGGACACACAAGTCGCGAGAGCTCTTTCGCTCAGCTCATTTTCCGCTTGAATATGGTATCATAATAATGACAACCTTATTTTTAAAGAAATAAAATCTACCTTTGTTGCACAAAAGTTGGACAGTGCACAGTCTAGTTCTGTATACAATGGTATCGATTCGATGTAACACGACTTAACTTATTTGACAGGACTAACTTTATTTTAAGCGTCCTGTCCTTGTCTTTTCGATATAGAAAGAAAAAGACAGAAAGCCTAAATTAAGTTTAGTCCTGTCAAATAAGTTAAGTCATGCATGTTACACCGAATCGACACCAGTGTCTTTGATTTTTATTGGATCATCTATCAAGGTCTGAAAGGAAAAAAATACATATATATGAAGATCTTTCACGAAAGAAGTCCCATGTCAAAGTACTTATAGTCAAAGCATTAACACGAAAATGCCTTAATCCGTGGGACTTCTTTCGTGACAAGTAGAATTTTTTTATTGATCAAACAAAGACTTGTTTGTGACACAGACATAACAGACCAAACATTAATAATAAACGCATAGAGTCGACTTGAAGCAATTTTAGCTCAGTGAGTTACGGGCTCTTTTAGATATAAATATTGCTTGTTTCTAAACAAAACATATACGAGAGATTAGTTTAAGTATTTACAAATACGTTTGAAGCATAAGCCAGACAAAACAACCCGTTTTTATACGTTTCTTCGTACCATGTAGCTTAAATGTCACTTAGGTTTTGTATGGAAGCTTGCCAACGTTATTAATTCCTTAGGTTTAGTCTGTATGTCTGTGGTTTGTGATCAGTCAGGTATAAATGTTGTTGACTCAACATATTTATGCAAAATATATACGTGTTAAACATGCTCTGCACATACATTTTCAGCAGAACCACCCTGCTTCCTGGTTCTAGGAAAGTGCAAGCCACTGCGAGCCACGTGCACGGTGTTTCACAACCTCCTTTGTCTTTGGTCATCACGGTCATTGATGTAATCAACTAGGATATAACACAAGGTAACAATAAAAAAGTGCTAATATCGTCAACTGAAAAATTTACCTCTTTCTTAAACAAGCGCCACCGAACGACAAAGATGACAAGCTTTGAAAGTGGCACGAGCAAGACAAGCTACACTAAACATGGGCCTATATTTGCAGTACCGTGCGTGAGAAGCAGGGTACCTACCTAACGCATCCTCTTTTTATTTTAAGTTTACGGTCATGATTGTTCACCATTGTAGCTTGAAGTTAGCTGGCAACCACGTTTTCCCCTACGATTTTCGACGTTTGTTAAACAATCGTCGTAGGACTCGTCGTGTGACTCGTGGTCAGAGTAATTTGTATTCTAAGGGCTGAGTTCAGTTTGATGGCCCACTCACGCCCGGCGATCATGACATCTCTTTTGCACGCGTTGAATTTGTATGTGCTATCCTGCTGTCAGTGATGAGCGGGCGATCAAACAGAACGCGGCCAAGGACTCGTTCGTGGGTATTTTTTGTCGAAAATTGTAGTTTATTGTGGTTTCATAGACGCCCAGCATGTCCCAAATCAAAGATCAAAATCCTGACTGCTGGCCTGCTGGCTGAATATGTCGCCAACTACATACAGTAGATCTTTGAAAACACTCAATGGATGTGTTCCCAACAGCGATTGGCTCAGCCAGACTCCTTTGATTTAGTTAAGATATGAATTAATAAATAATATAAGTATTGTTAAAATGTTAAAAATCAAACTTATGTAAAAGAAAGAGAGCGCGTACACTATTACAACCGCCATCGCCCGATGACGCCCGAAAACGGCCGATCAACCGCCGAGTCCGAACTTGTTGGGATTTCTCACCAGTATGCCGGCTACTACAGCGCGAATTAATTGAAGAACTTAAAGGATTGCAATTTTAAATTTTCAAAAAGGTGGTGGAATTCACCCAGTTGTTGTCTGTGCATAAATATTTCATTCACCCACACTCCACACACGAAGCCAATTAAATAGCGATAAGAATTTTCTAAAAGACTCTATTCAAAATACTCTATTTTAAAATCACGTCTTTACCCTGTTAAATCTTCACATTCAATAAAGACCGACAACGTCCGATGGCGGCATCGGCAATAGTATATACAAACGATCGTCCGAGACAGTCGTCCGAACAGCTCCGACCCGAAATCGGCCGATAACTCGGTTCTGGTCATTGACCTCTCATAAATAACAAGACACACAGTCTCTAAGAAAAGTTCGTCGGAAAGCAAAGTAGCAAAATTCTTCAACCAAATTAAGATGTTCTGTCGTTAACATAAGATGCAATGCCAGTTCTACGAACTGTGTGGCATCGATCAGCTCATGCTAAAAAAGTGGATACAGCCTTAAATGAGACCTGTCGGATCATAACGGGCTGTCTAAAACCGACCCCACTAAACAAACTATACCCACTCGCAGGTATAGCCCCACCAGCGGTTCGAAGGGAAGTAACATAGGCTGCCGTGAAGTATAGAGAAGAAACTGATAATAGGCACCCCCTGTACAACCACAGCATCCCACCATCCCGTTTTAAGAGCCGAAAGAGCTTTCTTCGCTGTACAGAAGCGTTAGAAATCAAACCGCCAGAAGCCAGACTCGAACAGTGGCTTAGCAAACTTCCCCCTCCCGCTGATTACGTCACCCCAGGGGAACACCTACCCCCCGGATACAAGTTGCCATGGCCGTCTTGGAAGTCCCTCAACCGACTCCGAACGCAGGTGGGCCGATGCAAAGAGTACCTAAGCAGATGGGGTATTATAGAAAAATCCCACACTCGTTGCAAATTTGGAGCTGCCATCCAAATCATTCTCCACCTGCTCTCATGCCCTGTTTGCCCGAACTCCTGCAAGTGGGATGACCTTTGGAAGGCTACGGCAAATGCAGTCGACCTGGCCACCTGCATCTCATTTATGTGATCAACCTGTAACCTCGACACGAAAAGAAGAAGAAGTTGTACGAAATCTTCATTCGATTTTGTCACCCCATAGCGGAGACAAAATGCATCGCGGACAATTTTTGACTATAGTTGTTTATGAGAGGTCAATGGTTCTGGCTGTGGGTTCTGGTGTAAGCGTACCGTTACGGTTCAATAATTTTAAAAATCAAAGGACCGCTGGCGGTTCTTTAGTCACTTCCAATAAAAAATAAGTATTTGTCTATGAGTTGATTCAAGGATTCTATCATGCTTATGCTATTAAGCGACTAAATTGTAAAGTCACAATTCTTAGGCATTCTGTGAGTTTAGAGGGATCTATTTACCATGGAGAGCTTATAAACATTCAACTCGACACAAATAAAAATGGTGGTTCGGTAGATTAGATTTCTCTAAAATTATTTTTTAAAGGGAATTAAATTTGTACATTAGTTACCGAAGTGTTGAAAGCAAAGATAATTTTTTAATGCTTATACTTTTGTAACAAACGTGGTGTATCTACTTGGTGCAGTTAAAGTGTTGTGTTTGACAAATAACAGGTTGTTGAAGACACCGATTTCGCTGCAGTTTTGTTCTTACAAATGTGTAAATTTTCAACTCCACTGGATTTATTTGTTAATCAAACCCCTTGCATGTAGATAAATTACATAAATGAAGCTATTCTACAGTAAAGTCACTAGTTGAAGACGCCATCTGATAGAGCATACAAGTTGGGATGCCTGCATTCCACTCTATCAGCGTGTGACCCAAATAAGAGATTTCTCCTCTGTGTGTCGCGCCACGAAACTGATAAACATCGAGGACAGACGTCGTAATAAACTGAAATAAATCCTGTATCCTAAAGGCATATGTAGCTTAAAGGATATGATATTTTCCACACCTGTCACGGTTGAGTACAACTCCTGGGGGGTCAGGTGCATATGCTGATTGTCATCATATTTTTCTATAGACAACTGGAATACAGTGAGGAACTGTAGAATTAACTCTGAATATGTGGTGTTATATTTTCACATTCCAAACAGGTATGAAAGAAATCTTGAGTGTCCATGCAGAGAGATGTTTCTTTACAAAATTGATAATGTAAGGTTGGAGATGGATTGGGGTATACCAATATGAGAGCCAGATATAATGTTGGTTTACTTTACAAGGAGTAGGAGAATGTCTCAGAATGGCACATACTGAGAATCATAGATACATTGTGCAGGTTTGTACACACTTCAAATTCTCATGAAAAAAACCCATTATCAACTCCTCAATATTATATAATAAAGATAAAAGGTAAACATTAAGCAAAAATGATTTTTCTCTTGCAGCATGATTTTCTTGAATTATATTGGTATGGTTTAATTTATAAAATAATTGAATTAAGATCTAGGCTAGGAAGAGGGATGTGTGAGTTCTAATTAATATGAGGAGTTGATATACCAAACAACTGCATTTCTAAGAAAACATATTTTTGTGTTAGTGTCAATTATGAAATGAAGACAACCTGAAATTGATGGCTAGGTCTGCACTTGTACATTCTGTGTACGTTTTTGGCTACACACAGTAATTTCATAGCCTTGTAGCATTATACTGTAAGGATAACAGTTATATTTATGAGCTTTTATTCTTCAGATGGTTTATCGTTTATTATAATTTAATGTTAAATACTGAACTAAAAAGCTTACAATAATAGTTCATATTTTTATTTGTGTATCCATAAATGGGTTAATCATTGTAGGTCACCATTTGGCTGTCTAAGTCTGATTTCAAGTGCAAAGCAATCAATGTATTTCACAATTTCTTCATAGTAATGTATTACAATTGAGTAGAAATGATTTAAGTGTTACACAAAGTTTTACCTAAAATTTGTCATTTGTTTACTACATATAAAAGGTACAAACTCTACTTAAATCATAAAGCACTTAAAAATGCATAATTTTTTTGGTGCCAAATGGTTTAATTCAGCTTCTGAACAATATTATATCTAAGATGTTATGTTTTGTATGGGCTGAATGAATACACAGTAATAGAACTTAATGTTATCTAGATGACCCTTTGATTTTGTGTACGAAATGTGAATGGATAGGAAAAAAAATTTCTTTGTAAAAAAAAATGTTTTTCAGTTCTCCTGTAAAATTGAGTTTTTTGAGTTATATAGTTATTCACCAGAGGCATAGAGCTAATATTCCTTGCAATACTCAAGCTTGTGTGGATATAGAAGCAGCATAAACAATACATGCATTACCTTGATTTGTACAAACACCCTTAATATACACCAGCACGTGGATTGCATGAAATATAATGTCTCTGAAATTTGAATATATCTGTAAGTGTTTATCTTTTTAGGTGTTTGTGGGTGCCCTTTCGGCTCAGTACGAAGCTCTCTCAGTGGAAGCTTCCAAACAGACCAGTTCTGATGAGATAGTCACCTGCATTGCTGATAAACTTAACCTCAATGATGGTTCTGGAGGGCCTTACGAGCTTGCAGAGGTTTGTGCATGTTCATGTGTGAAATTTTCTTTATTGAACTTAGCCAAATAATTGAGCAATTTCTTGGTAGTATAAGTCATACATAACATAAAGCTAGGAGCAAAAATATGAGATGCTGCAATGTCGAGATGTCAGCCCTTATTCTTACTAAGACCTTAAATGCAACATGCTGTTAAAAGGTGGGGTTTTCACTTCAGACTGAACTATGAAATAAATTACAAAGCCATAAATAAAATAAGGAAAGGATTAATAAACAACACATGAGAAAGAAAATACATATACCCAGTGGTCTGATGTTCAGACACCAATTATCACTTATAAATAAATACTATCCACTTCTGTCATTCCATACGGGCACATGGGGCACAAGCCCAGGGGCTTGGTTAGATGGGGGGCCTCAAAATGTCTTTAGATGTTTCTTTGGATGGTTTTGCAATTTATCTTCATATTTGCACAATTTAAGTTTATATTATTGACAGTTGCATCAATATATTGAATTTACACACAGTTTGGTTATGGCTTATGGAAAAAAAAACAAAAGGTGCACACCGCATTAATGATTTCATTCACATTTTTTTATTTTCGGGAGTATGTATCCAGTACAATTAGCTAAAATTATTCAGATCTTTACTAAAACCTAATAAACTTGCTCAGCCACATCCTAAATAGGAAAGTCTCAATATAAACTTGTGCCTAAGAAAATTTATAGATTTAGAGATTAATTCTCAAAATAATATTGAAACCATCAAATCTGCTAAGCTCCAAGGAACTTCCCTTAGTCATTGCAAATTATCTCCTTCAATTGTCTAGTCATTAAAATTACTTTATTCACCATTCCAAGCCTATTAGATGAGTCACCAATTCATGGTGATACAGCCTTTGGTTTAAATAAAACAATCTTTAACTGAACATAATTGTTTGGTGATAGATAAAGGCGTTATCAAGTAGTTTACGCCACAGGTTGAATGACCCTTCAAGGACATTCAATATTGTAGTTTTGCTTTCATAACTGTGAATGGTAGTGTATTATAAATATTATAATTAAGTAATTATAAAAAGACTAAAATACGACTGAAGTTATTAAATTTAAAAATCATTGTTTATATTTTTTATAATAAACTCATCAGTACTCATCAGTAACCCTAGTCATCACCTGTCAAACAGCACAGTGAAATTTATGAAAATCTTCAAGGATTTCCTGGGATTGATTAAAAATGTATTTATTTGTATATTTTTCATTTGTGTATGATTTGGACTTGATTTAGAAGTACATAGCACTGCATGTAATACAATAAGTTACAGAAGCCCCAAGTGATGGAATAGCACCAGTTCGCGAGTTGACAATCCGCCTGAGCCTAGCAATAACATCATTATTATCACTGAAAGTAGAATCAAAAAATTAAAAAATATTATAGCTGAGGTTTATTGAACAATGAGTCCTATTTGTTCAAAACAAAAATAAAAAAAAAGTAGCATAAAATCTAAATCATTGAAATCTAGACAAATGGACTAATAAAACGATAGAAAAGTTTATAAACCATCTGTGGTGTAGTGCTGTGAGCTCAGACTGCTAATCTGGAGTTAAGCCGTTTTCTTAGTTTGAAGCCAGAAAGACATTAATTAAAGGTTGGAATGGCCGAGACGAGTTCCTGGATTGTTTGATGTCTTTGCTTACTAACACAACAGCTAAGAAGGCGCTTTGACGAAGGTTAACGCGGGGGGTTTCTACGCAGCGGCTACTAACTTCACACCCCCCCCCCCTTCTTATCTGATTTGACATTTTTTGATATTTTATTTATTTTAAATTTAAAAATAATATAAAAAATATTATAACATGACAGTATTAAACCACAATGAACCTGGGGTGCAATTGTGTAAGATAATCGTATATCCATAAGTTAGTGATGGAATTCCTCAAGGTAACGTCTATTTCAATCAATTAAGTATTCAAATTAATTGTCATAATTATGGCTATTCCGCTAAGCAAATTACCCTGTTTGACAATTGAAATCGTACATTTTTGCCTGTCAAATGAATACGATTACGATTGTCTTGTTTTGTTGTCGATAAACAAAAACGTACCATTTCAATTGTCAAACGAGCTAATTTGCTTAGCTGAATAGCCATATGACAATCGAATTTGAATACGATTGTCTTACACAATTGCACCTCTGATGTGAATAAGGGCATTAGCTAAAGTGAAGGTATCGCTTGTTATGCCCCCTGCGGCGCTAGTAGACTTATACCTCTGAAAGTAGCCGTCATAGATTATTACGAAACATCTTATATATCGTTAATCAGTAAAAATGACCCATACATTTGTCGGGTTTCTAAGCACATCAAAGTCCCTTTTGAAACTACTCATGTACCGTCGAGGAACGTCCTTCAGGCCCACTTTTCGCTCTTATTACATGTTAATATAGTTGCCTCTTCGGAGTGTTAAGAGCATTAAATAACCGATGACTCCGTCAGGTGGTGGGCGACATGGTCAGCGGCGAGTGCAAGGAGCGTCGGCTCGGACCCAACGAGTCGCCGGTCGCGGTGCAGCTGCTGTGGCCGAACAACACTTCGGGGCAGTATTACAGGTACCCCATTGCATCACTATACTGCTCCGATATACTCTTCTCCACTTCTCAGAAGCGTACGACTGTAAACTTTGAAAACGCGGATAATGTACAATTTACATAGAGACCTTGTTTTCTTTGACTGCAGGCACGTATCCAGGATTTGGTTTTAGATAACTGCTCGTGGAATAAGTTTGTGTTTTAAACGGTATTAACGGAACTGTAAAGGTACGAGTCTTACCTGCACTTGACCAGTTTTTTTTTTTTGCAAAACCGACGTCAATTCCCTTCCAACTTTATCAGAAATTGTACACTTATGCTAAATTTTCATGAATATAATATTACTCCCGCGTCGTCCTGTAGTACTTCAGGGTGTTACGCACCGCCCGTACTCCTCTAATCCTATAAATATATGCTTGTTTGACTGGCGTAGGCTACAGCGTCAATCTAGCGACTGCACCTAGTAGGTACTTAGTACTATGTCGTGGTTTTCGTAAAGCCAGGAGTCACCAAAAATCTCCTTCGCAATGTGGTTGTGGAAAACTCTCTCCCCGCTTAGTATACCCATAGCCCAGCTGCTTCTGTATGTGATACCGGTCGCTAATTCGGTGCTAAATGTTCCTTCTGCTACAAAAAATATCGTAGAATATGAGTATCGAAATAGGTTGAGTAAACAATTAAATATTAAAGACGAATGAATTCTGTAGTATCCGCCAGAGAATGGTCAGATAGAATTTCTTAAGTGTCAATCAATACACAGTTGATCAATGCAGTGACTTTAATTATACGATTAAGTGATCAATCACCTATTAGCAGGAAAATAATGTTGATTGCTGCCAACAATGTGCATTTTTCTCGTAAACTATTATTTCCAGAAAGCATGTGATACCAGTACATGTTTTTAATTGTAAATTTTTTATGATAATGTTCTTTTAGTTTCAAAAATTCAGATGCCCTCCTTTTGCTATCTCTAACTTTCATAAAACCAACTCGAAGTGGAAAAAAATGTGTTCTATTCGTATGTATCTTTTATACGCAAAAGCGACACAAATGTATTGAAGGGTATGTCGTGGTACATAGCTATCATAGTTCCGCAATTAGTGGGATATAATACTTAGAGGTCTAGAAGGCTAGCTAGCTGGCGTGGCGTGGCCTTGCTTCGGTACCTACTTATTACTGTTTACATACAATCTCTGTTGGTCTGTCACTCCGATACTATTTGTATCTCAGAACAATCTTACGATGTCACGCAATGAATCATTCCTAGCGTATAGTTATTATGGTAATTATTTGTAATTCTTGACTTCTTAAACATATTGCCACTCCATTTACACTGTTGTCTCTACATATTTTACCTTCGTGTTTGTCGTACTCTAACACAAAGATTCGGACAATATTTAACAAGAGCAGTTGTTTGTGATTTAGACTCGTCGTGCCGTTCGAATAAACAAATAACATTTCTCGTCGCTAATGAATGAAGCGACGCTTATTAGTGGAACTAGTGTCAGCGAGAGAGTTGCATAATGCGTTAAGTTTGAAGTGAGCGACGTCAAATGAAGCGTTGTAGCCCTGATTGGGGATAATGTCCCTCCACTCGTCGTGAGTCACTCATCCTGCGCGCGCGCCGCCTCGCCCGCGATAACCAGCGCGCGGTCTTCCTGCCAATCAAACGCAACAAACATGTCCGCTAAAAATAACATGTAGCAAACGTTTCACCGCCATGACTCAAAAGTGAGGAGCCATTCGATTTACGAAGCTCGTTAATACGTCAGTCGAGTGATTCAAATGTTTCGGTTGCAGGTTCTACTTGCGGGAGAAGATTCCCGACGAACCCTGGATGGAGAACTTCTCGGTGGACCCGCAGCTGATAAAGGACTACTTCCAGCGGTTCCTCTACCAGCCCAAGGACCGGGAGTACCCCGACCTCTGCCAGCTGCCGGAGCTCAACGAACAGACGCTGCTCGACAACCTGCGGGCGCGATTCGGGGCCGGATACATCTACACTTACGTCGGGTCCATCCTGATAGCGCTGAACCCGTTCAAGTTCTACCCGATATACAACCCGAAGTATGTGAAGCTGTATCAGAACAAGCGGATCGGGTCGAGCTTGCCGCCGCACATATTCGCCGTCGCCGACGCGGCCTACCACTGCATGCTGCGGGAGAAAACCAACCAGTGCATAGTGATCAGTGGAGAGAGCGGCTCAGGGAAGACTGAAAGCACCAACTTCCTCCTGCATCACCTGACCGCGCTCAGTCAGAAGGGTTCCCACGGCAGCGGCGTCGAGCAGACCATCCTCAGCGCGGGTCCCGTACTAGAAGCGTTCGGAAACGCGAAAACTGCCCACAACAACAACTCCAGTCGTTTCGGGAAGTTTATCCAAGTGAACTATAAGGAGAATGGCATGGTGCACGGTGCGGTCGTGCAGAAATACCTGTTAGAGAAGAGTAGGATCTGTAGTCAGGGCCGGAACGAAAGGAACTATCATGTGTTTTACTATTTGCTCGCGGGTGCGTCGGAGCAGGAGCGGGAGCAACTCCACCTGCTCAGTGCGGACAAGTACAACTATCTATCGCGGACCGGGTGTAGTGTGGTGCCGGGAGTGGACGAGCAGTACGAGTTCTCGAGACTCAAGCAGTCCATGGAGATGGTCGGCTTCACCATGGATAAGCAGAGGAGGTTGTTTGCCGTCCTCTCCGCTGTACTGCTTTTGGGTGAGTTGTCGTTTATTCATTGCTTTAGTTTTACGTGTAAAATCATTCATAATTATGAACTTATCACTAAAAATGTTATAGTATGTTTTCAAATAAATAAAAAAAGATAAGATAGTTAAATATGCATAAATTGTTATTAAAGTTTTAGATTATGTTAATATAATAAAAATAGGATGTTTTGTCCACAATTTGAATCGTTATCCAAGATATTTTTTATTATCAGTTTACAATTTTAAGCTATCTGGCCTGCAGTCTTGACAACGATAGCAGTCCTTAAGTTATAAAATTCTAATTTTAATTTTATTTATAGTGTGTGCCGTCAAATATCGACTAAAATCTGAAGTGAATTCGATACGCTTTTGATGAAGATTTTGATGTAAAACATTATATTATGAATTCAACCACTGGCCCGCGGGTCGTATCAGGCCTGTTACGAAATTTACAAAGGCCCGTGGTACAATTTAAAATCGAAATAACTTTTTTACCAAAAAGTTGCAATAGGCATGATGACAAAAAAATTTTTATTAGTCCGTCAGTTAGATTATCAGAAAATATTGGACACGTATTTTTTATTTTTTCAATTAAACAAAAAATGATGAAGATATAGCCCGCTGAAGTTCCGCGTGACGTCACATCTAGGTACAATTTTACTTAGAGGTGACGTCATTTTCACTCACTCCAAAACTTTGACGCACTTTATCTCTGTCATTTTTTGTTTCATTGACAAAAGAAAAAATACGTGTCCAATATTTTTTGATAATCTAAATGACGGACTAATAGGAAAAATATTTTGTTTACCCTGTGTACAAGCCTATTCACAACATTAAAAATTTCATGGAAGTGTGACAATAGAAAGAACAATCGAATCTCGTCTTTTTGTGTCCTTGAAAGAGTTAGTACAGGCCGCACTACCTTCTTGGCCGATCTGAGTAACCGAGTGAGTTAGCGAGAGCTACGAATTAACAAAAGTGTACAAAAGCAGACCAGAAAACCAATAAATTCAAATCACGAAACAAACTGACAGATAAAAGAAATAAAAATACTTTGCGCTTATTTATTTATGGAATTGCTTCAGATAGTAGTCTTGTATCTAATAATCAGGTTCAAGCCTCCAGCTTTCCTATTGGAAATGATTTGTAGTTTATTATGAAACCTGAATGATTAAAAGTATAAACAATTAAACATGCGGTTTACCGATTGCGTCTTTATTTTCGTATACTACATATACGCACCAACCTATGGCCCGCAACTTTATGAGCGTATGATTGTTTGGGCCGCAACTTCCCAAAGGTTTCCCATGCCTGGTTTAAAGACTAAGCTAGAGGACGTAGATGTGATTGTGAGACTGTTGTTGATGTGAGTGTAGGTCTGTCACAGTAAATTGTTCTTATTGATTGCACCATTCACATAAGTTCCAAAAAGTCTGCCAAGCGTACGTACACAATTAAAGCCTTCCGTCAATTAACCTAGATGTGATCAGCTTTAATGTTAGTTTTATTTGTCACTCCTCAATCCCAAATTCATTAATAATAAATGAACCGTCTTATAAGATTTTCGTCTGGATTTTTTCTCATGGGGTCATACCGTACAGTACCAGGCCAATTAAAGGTCGCATCGTGCTTTAAAAAGAGATACTCGGCTAGCTTCGGCTACCTTCGGCTTTGTAGAGCGTCATCTCTGTCACACGAAACACTATAATAACAGTCCGGTATATATTAGGAGCTGATAAAACTTGTTATATGATTTCTTTTTAGAAATCAAAACAAAAAGATAACTTGTAGGTAAAAGACAACATATATGTACTATGTATGTTAATTTATTTATTTTAATGAAAAGCTATCATTTTTATTATGTTATTGCAAAATAGTATGCTGTTTTCTTTATTATCATCGTAATGAACCTGGTCAACATATAGGCTATAAGGGTTGTTGATATAATAAACAGTGCAGAGATTGAATTAACACTGGCGGAGCCGTGGGCAAATGCTAGTAATATAATAATTTGGCCCCGGTATTCCAGGCAACGTGGAGTTCCAGCCTCAACGCAAGTCGTACCACCACGACGAGGCGGTCGGCGTGCGGAACCCGGAGGTGGTGTCGCTCATCTCGTCCCTACTGCGGGTGAAGCAGGAGACCCTGCTAGCTGCCCTCACGTCCAAGCGGGCCAGGGCTTCCGGGGAGACGCTCGTCATTAATTACAGGTGAATTGTAACGGGTGGGAATATACTGTTGCTCTACTGGTTATACTGCACAACTCCCAAATAAACTAACTCGCTCAAGTTCACTTTTCCATGTAAATTTTGAATATGCAGTGACTAGAATAGAAAAAGGAATGCTTCGGTGTTTTACGCATATAGAGAGGATGAATGAAAGTAGAGTGACGAAAGAAATGTATGCTGCACAAGCGGAAGGTAAAGCTCGACCGGGCCACCCTAGAAGGACGTATGCCGACCAAATAGGCGACATACTGAAGAAGGGCAAAGTGAAAAGTACCCGGAATAGAAGAGCTTGTATGACTAGACTGATGGATGTAGAAGAAGCAAAAGAGATGTGTCAGGATCGTAGCAGATGGAAATATGTAGTCTCTGTCTACCCCTCTGGGAGGCAGGCGTGAGTATATGATGTATGTATTTTGAATATCTGCTCTAGTTTTTCTTTAGTGCACTAATGTAAAGGTTGTTTAGTACAATCAGTAAGATATTATTTCTGTGAATTGTTTGTTAACATTCGGCATCATCATTATAATCAATCAACCTGCATCCACCCATTGTTGGACATCGGACATGCTCCGTGCTATTTTCGTCGGTCTCTCGCTAGTCTCATGCAGTGGCCACCAACAGCCTTGACAATATCGTCTCGCCATCGGGCCATCGGTCTACCCACTGAACGCTTTCCCGGCCTCGGCCGCCAATCTGTTACTGCTCACGTCCACTGTCCATCTTCCCGTCTAGCCAGATGTCCCGCCCATCTCCACTTAAGGTGGTCGAACCAAATCGCAGTGCAAAATGCACATCATAACATTGTTTTCCTTAATTTAGAATAAAAAGTATGCAAAGATTGCGTTTTAAAGCAATTGGCGGAAATTGATTACTAATAATAGGGTTTTCGCATTAAAATTATGTAATTTTTTGCCTTACATTTTGATTACATTCGATTACAACGATAAATACGCCTTTAAGTTTGTGAACCGAATGCAATCAAAATGTAAATCATAAAATGACAGAATTTAAATGTGAAAACTTAATTATTTTCAATAAATTTCCGCCAATTGCTTTGAAACGAAATTTTTGCATACTTTTTATTCAAGATTTGGTTCGACAACCCTAAGTGTCGCGATTCGTTTACCGATATCTTCGACTCGTGTGCGTTGTCGAATCTCAACGTTCGGTACACGGTCCCTACTTATATTTTGTGGATAAGTAAGTAAGGATAGACAGGACACACTGGTTAAATGTCTTAGTATTGAGACATTGCGGGATGTTTGCTCTAAAGTTATCTCCCAGTTTTCTAAAGACAGCCCATCCCAGCTGATTCGTGTTGCGATCTCCTTTATCCGAGATTCACCGCCAAAGATAAACAATGCCTAAGATAGATGTACTATGTGGTATAGCCACATTTATTCAAAAGTGTGTCAGAGGTATTTTAGTGCCGACGTACTTTACACTGGTAGACGACTCAAAGATAAAATGTGAATAAGATGGCTCAGGCGTTTTGCCATTTTTCGGTCTCTAATGCATGCTTTATATTTCTTACAATCTTCACCATTCAGCGTTTGGTGTACAAATAACAAAGCATAGTAATATAAGCTTATTGGTGCATGCCATTTTAGAATGCAACATGTTTGTTTAGAGTTGTTCGAGCCGATTTCAATGATACAGCCATTGTGTTCAACATGATGCTCTTATAAAATTTTAAACATCTCATAAGTGCAGTTACACGAAAAATTTAGTTTTGAAAATACTTTAAAACCTTATTAGGAAGCTTCTTTTTTTAGCTATTATTTTTCGTTGTTCAGTTAGATCAACTTTTACAATGTGTGCTATATCTATTATACTAATAATAATGTAGGTAGTAAATAAGTCGTGTCTGTGTACAGTTTTGCGAAATTTTAAATTAAATGGGTTATTATGATAAGACTTTTTTTTCTGTCTGTGTTTTTGTCTGTCTGTATGTTCCGTTTTAACTCGAGAACCACTCAAAGGATTCGGGTGCTTTATTTAAATATCATCTTAGTGACCCCTGCAACATATAGGCTATAACATAAGGGGTATTGATCAAGTAATCGCCAAGCCAAGAACTGTTAATAATAGTTTTTATATTACACGCAAAATACATTGATAGAAAGACACATTCACGCGAGCGAAGCCGCGGGAAAAAGCAGCTTTTTAGCCAAAAACTTGAGAAACAATTTGTTCTAAAGTGAACAAGAATTTCGTAATAACTGAAAATCAGCGTCCTAACACAATAAAATGTTTTGCCTACAGACTACCGGAGGCGATAGCGACGCGAGACGCCATGGCGAAATGTTTGTACGGCGCTCTGTTCGACTGGATCGTGATGCAAGTGAACCACGCGCTGCTCTCCAAGAAAGATACCCTGCGGGAGCATCAGGGCCACAGCATTGGTGAGACACTACACCAGTCGTGCTAGAAACCTTTGTGAATTGTCATCGGTGCTTGCTTTGAAGAAGCTAGCCGATCTTGACTTTTTCTGTACCATAAATCGTAGTCTTCCAAGTCAAAAGTCGTAATCCACAATTTGCCCTTTTGTTAGATTTTGAGATTTATTGTAAGATATTTGAAGTCTTGTCTTAAGACAATATTTACTTTAGTCGTCTATATGATTAATACTTCCGACTGTGGCCAATGGTGAAACATTAACATCTTGAGAAGAACACTTGTACTGTTTTACTGATATGAACTTTAATAACTCCAACGGCATGCACCTTATGCACTCCAATGCACCTTACGGCATTGTGAAGAAGTAATAGAAATTAAATAAATAACTATAAATAATATAAACATGATCGTTTGTATTGCAGATGCTCAATAATGTTATTTAATTGGACTTAAGTACAAATGGGTTGCGTGAATACTTCGCTACATGCAATTTAAAATTTGCTGTATCTCGCCATTTCTTACAGCACTAAAAATAAATAAATAATAATAGTCCGGACGGCTATTGTGGCACGTGCGGAAAAATTGCTAAGTCAGATTTCGTGTGATTTTAAAAGTGATTTTCTATGAATAGAATTATGTATACATTTTTCTAGTTGAAAACCTACAGGAAGCGTTCCTTATATTTCATTTAGTAACTAGCATGGCATTTATTATACCCTAAACAAAAGTGGAACGACCTATATTGCGAGTGAAAAGTTATGCCAGAATAGCTCTCCAGAACATAAAATTTAACTTCCTGAGCGATCGAAATCTTCGATATTTTCGTTACCTACGTTATTTATTATATCTAAACAGTTTGATGAGTCAGTCTCCAGTATTCGCGTTACCTAAACCAAAATACATTTGTGTGCGCAAGTTTATGTTTATGACACGTAGCTAAGTCAATTTTCATAGTGCGGCTTCCCGCTGTAGTACATAAAACTGTTTCGTGCGGTTCGCTCCGGTCCCGCCATAAACTGAAGTGCTCTAAAGTTGAATGTGAACATTGCAGGTGTCCTCGATATATTCGGTTTCGAAGACTTCGGTCCCAGCAACAGTTTCGAGCAACTCTGCATCAACTATGCCAATGAACATCTTCAGGTAATCTCAGGAGAATAATTTTGACTTACTTAGTATAATTTGTGACCCTTTTAGTTTCTTATTATTATCTTGAATGAAGAAGACGGCAGAAAAACACCAGAAAGGCTACTTAAAAATAACCTTGAAACTTTCATAAGGCTTTGAAAGGGTGGAACCAATAATGCTAAACTTCAATTTTGCATCGAGTTCAGTTTCGTTTATGTAATCGATAATAATTTGAAAAATATAATGTATATTATTCGACTCTAGATTTTATTATTAATACACTTCATAAATTATACATACGTTGAGTCTTCTTATATTTGAATTATAAATTTCATGGAAGAAACGATTCACCTATATTTCAAAACCGTTTAAAACGAAACCAACACCCACATACTGAATAAAAATATTTGTTACATAATAGTTAATTTCCTAATATAGCTGCAACTTCAAAATAACTAAATGTTTGTGTGCGCTGCAGTTGATTAGAGCAGGATAGACAATCAGAAAACTAAAGCGTTTGAGCAACAGGCCTATTATGTAAACAAAAAAAACTGAACCTTTAAAATTGCCTTCAGTATTATATTTATCTGTTTATGGACTGTGACGTCACTTTAAGCACGAACGTACCCTTAGATAAAATCGGATTTCGATAGTATATCTATGTTTTTGACTTTTGGCAACCGACTCAACGAAAGGGAAATGAACCGCTCCTGTGATTCAGTACGCAGTGATGTTGTAACAATAAGGTGTTAATGTGTCGTGGTGATGTTGTTCCAGTATTACTTCAACCAGCACGTGTTCAAGTACGAGCAGGAGGAGTACCGGCGCGAGGGCATCAGGTGGACGGACATCGGGTTCAGCGACAACACCGGCTGTCTGCAGCTCATCGAGGGCAAGCCGATAGGGCTGCTGTGTGTGCTGGACGACCAGTGCAAGTTAGTACACTCCTCTATATGTGGCCTCGGCTGTGTTCAGATAATCCACAAGTTTTCATTTCTATTAAAGAAAAAAATATATGGAGATATCTTTTTATTCTTATTCCGAAAAGCGTTTAAATTTTTTTTTATACCTTCGTTCTAGAGATATGTTGAAAAAAAAAATCAAATTTTAAGGATATAGACTGAACGGCTAGAATACATTTGCCTAGCAATAAATAAAAGTACTAGCTGTCAAATGACATTTGATATATTAAGCTCTATGGTCATGACATTTCGTTTTTTTTAATACAATGGCAAGGCTTTTGTTGAAAAATCAAAGCTTAAAAAAATTATTTTATTATGTAAAATTCAAAATTTTGCAAAAGGGATAATACAAGTCCCTTAGCTTTTTATCTACTTTCTAAATAGCTAATGAAATTAGCGGGTTAGTATTTTGAAATGTTATGGATTGCTTCATCTACGCTGTATCCCCCTTGTCGAAGCTATTGCAACGCCATCTGTGACTAACCTCATGCCTTTCTGTGTTAGCCCGAACTGTGAATCAAGTAAATTCTAAATGGCCCTTGCTAATGTTTTTTATTTATGTTATAATTTGATCTAAATAATAAAATAATTGAATCCACTTCTTTGTTCGCATCTCGAATGGAGGGATATGTTTAGAACTTGTACGCCAGTTACGGTTTTTTTATTAACGAAGGATAATTTGATTTCTGATTATAGATTATTTTGTTATGAGTTATTATTCTGATAAGTTACATGCTTATTTGATCTAAATAATAAAATAATTGAATCCACTTCTTTGTTCGCATCTCGAATGGAGGGATATGTTTAGAACTTGTACGCCAGTTACGGTTTTTTTATTAACGAAGGATAATTTGATTTCTGATTATAGATCATTTTGTTATGAGTTATTATTCTGATAAGTTACATGCTTATTTTATCTAAATAATCAAATAATTGAATCCACTTCTTTGTTCGCATCTCGAATGGAGGGATATGTTTAGAACTTGTACGCCAGTTACGGTTTTTTTATTGACGAAGGATAATTTGATTTCTTATTATAGATTATTTTGTTATGAGTTATTATTCTGATAAGTTACATGCTTATTTGATCTAAATTATAAAATAATTGAATCCACTTCTTTGTTCGCATCTCGTATGGAGGGATATGTTTAGAACTTGTACGCCAGTTACGGTTTTTTTATTAACGAAGGATAATTTGATTTCTGATTATAGATTATTTTGTTATGAGTTATTATTCTGATAAGTTACATGCTTATTTGATCTAAATAATAAAATAATTGAATCCACTTCTTTGTTCGCATCTCGTATGGAGGGATATGTTTAGAACTTGTACGCCAGTTACGGTTTTTTTATTAACGAAGGATAATTTGATTTCTGATTATAGATTATTTTGTTATGAGTTATTATTCTAATAAGTTACATGCTTATTTGATCTAAATTATAAAATAATTGAATCCACTTCTTTGTTCGCATCTCGTATGGAGGGATATGTTTAGAACTTGTACGCCAGTTACGGTTTTTTTATTAACGAAGGATAATTTGATTTCTGATTATAGATTATTTTGTTATGAGTTATTATTCTGATAAGTTACATGCTTATTTGATCTAAATAATAAAATAATTGAATCCACTTCTTTGTTCGCATCTCGTATGGAGCGATATGTTTAGAACTTGTACGCCAGTTACGGTTTTTTTATTAACGAAGGATAATTTGATTTCTGATTATAGATTATTTTGTTATGAGTTATTATTCTGATAAGTTACATGCTTATTTGATCTAAATTATAAAATAATTGAATCCACTTCTTTGTTCGCATCTCGTATGGAGGGATATGTTTAGAACTTGTACGCCAGTTACGGTTTTTTTATTAACGAAGGATAATTTGATTTCTGATTATAGATTATTTTGTTATGAGTTATTATTCTGATAAGTTACATGCTTATTTGATCTAAATAATAAAATAATTGAATCCACTTCTTTGTTCGCATCTCGTATGGAGGGATATGTTTAGAACTTGTACGCCAGTTACGGTTTTTTTTATTAACGAAGGATAATTTGATTTCTGATTATAGATTATTTTGTTATGAGTTATTATTCTGATAAGTTACATGCTTATTTGATCTAAATAATAAAATAATTGAATCCACTTCTTTGTTCGCATCTCGTATGGAGGGACATGTTTAGAACTTGTACGCCAGTTACGGTTTTTTATTAACGAAGGATAATTTGATTTCTGATTATAGATTATTTTGTTATTAGTTATTATTTAAAAATCCATACAGTTGTCCGACGAAGGTGTTTGAACGAAGCGGTTGTGCGGAGCTTGCGGGGCGAGACTCCGAACTACTTGTTCGAAAATTGTATGTAGCTCGGTGGCTTACCTCCCGCGTCTCGCCCCGCAGGCCCCGCACAATTGCCCTCTCTGGGCGCTTTCGTTGGACAACCGTATGGATTTTTAAACGTAATCGGTAGAAAGTTGAAACTTTCACAGAATACGGGTTGTTATGGCCCCTATCACGAAAACTGATAAAATATTTAAAATAAAAAAAAAGAAGGGACGCCCCCTTATTACAATATTACATGATTAAAACAAGAAATCTCGAAAAAGTTGCATTATTTAAACGTTAATGGTTTCGGCTCTTGCTTAAAGATTGTAATATATACAAGTTTTAAAAGTCAAACTGTAGGTCATACTCCAAAACGAAACAAAAAATAATAAAATAAAAATTTTATAACAAAACTTTTGTCGGGCGCTACTATTTTAGCGAGTTGTGTTTTGTAGTCTTGTTGTTGTTACCATAATGTTTCTAGGGTTCCGCACCCTTTGTGCGCGAGTCCGACTCGCACTTAGCCAAATAGTTTTTAAATCGTAACCTTTAAATGAGTCATGTGTACGTCTGTCGTAGCTTCCCTTGGGCGACAAACGAGACGCTGCTACAGAAGTTCAACTCGGCGCATGAGGACAACACCTTCTACGAGAAACCGCAGCGGAGAGAGCCCGCCTTCATCGTCAAACACTACGCAGGGAAAGTCAAGTATCAGGTAATCTACGGACTGTTTGAATATCATAATCCGAAGTACCTACGATGGAACCATAATGATCAGTTCAATCTACCATAACTAAAAATCTTACAATTGCTTACCTATGTTTCGTACATACATACATCTTATATCAGAGGGGTAGGTAGAGAGTATATAAGGTGACTTTGGTTGATATAGCCAGTTTCATACCGGAGACTCGGCAAGTGGTCAGGACGAAAGTTCAATGACCCTGTTTTGGAAATACGAAAAATGATTTTTTGCGCCCCAATACATTCAAGAAGAACTTCAACTCAATTAGGAAGTCGACATTTTATTTCACGCATTTAACAGAAATGGCCCATTGGACCTTGGTCTGACCACTTACCGAGTTTCCAGTGTGTATTTGGCTATATCAACCAAAGTCACCTTATATTTCTGCTACAATCCTGAGCCACTCCCTTCGTCTCATCCACACGCATCAATATTATCATACAAGTTATATCCCGGATGCCAGACTTATACCAATGTTTTAATAAGTATATAACGCTTGTAGGTGACAAACATGCGCGAGAAGAATCTAGACCTAATGCGGCAGGACATAGTGAGCGTGCTCAAGAACTCGTCACTAGCGTTCGTGCGGGAGCTGGTGGGCGTCGACCCGGTCGCAGTGTTCCGCTGGGCCATTGTCAGAGCGTTCTTTAGGTATGTGGACGACCCCTCACTGCTAGCAAGGTGTTCAACCAATCAGCGCGTTGCCAATGTCGCACCACGCCGCTACTAAAATTATACTCCTGCATAAAATAATGAATATTATACCGGGTGTAAATAGACTGTTGCTACCATTAAATGAAACCACATATTCTACCGACCCTACTGAACCACTTTTCCCAAGAATCACACTCGCGGACACCCTTAGTTTAGGAAATAATTGAGTTCCAAACAAAAATGCGTGAACCCTAACTCACCGACATACGGGCGAGTTTAGAGAGAGCGTCGTCCTTTAAACTTTCATGGTACCATTTAATGGTAGCAGTCTGTTTACACCCGGTATAAGGTCTACAAAGGAAAGTGAAAATAATTGTAGGTTAGATTATGTATCGTTCACTGATCACATTCCAGAAGATTCTTTTTTCCTTGATATAATTTTTTGACCTCCCAGTACAAAGTGGTTCAATCAGATGACAAAATTTATATGAAAAAGAGAATCAAGCAAAAAAAAATTTTTTTTGATGGATAATGGTATATTAGCGATACTCTATCAGCTCCTAATTTTTTTTCATTTTACGAAATGCATTGAATAAATAAACTAAATATACCATAAATAAATGTAATGCCTAACCAGCGTTACCGCGACCCTCACCGTAGTCGGGTATGGTGGGGCTGCCGGCAACTGGGGGCCGTTTATTTGTAGTGTAACTCACTCTTCCCCGAATAACTTTGGGGGGCTTACGACTGACATGGTAGTACCTCTACAGTCGAGCCCGGCGACAGCTTTACCACCTGCTTACCAAAAACTTTAGATATAAAAATAATTACAAAACGTTTTTCCGCAGAGGTTACTTCGCCTTCATGGAGGCTGGTAGACGCCACAGGGTTCACAGAGTGGACGGCGCGTCCCGCGTCCCGCGCGCCTCCATACACGTGCCCAACGACTCTATACTCAGGTGAGAACTGTACCTTGTCCACGTGGCATTGCGTACCTTCTGCATTCACTCCAGGTTTCAACTAACTTGACATGTATACATACTTGTTATTGTGACATGATATTAACAATGAAACGCATGAATGTTGTCATTTTTGAGTTAGATGTTACATTGGGGCTGAAGTCTGTACTAAGTTCGAACTTAGCTGACCTATGTCCAAACTAGTGAAGTCTGATATTTACAGGCCCCTATATTTAAACTTAGTTTCATATAGTAGGAACTAATTCAACAAAATTCAGAAAGTTAAATTTAAAAAGTAATTTTAATGTTAAAAACACTACCCTATATTTGGCTGTATGGTCTGTTACAATTTAAGGTGGTTGCGACTAATCTCGTTTCCAAACGCACAACGTATGATTGTTTTACTTATTTTCATTGAAAAGTATTCCATAAATGTGGTTTATGGTACTACGTTCGGCTTTTATAGCAAAGTTGTGTTTAATGTAGTACTTTGTAAATTTAAAGCGTGTTTATAGTTATTGTGCAGGATCATTTACAAAGTAATACATTAAATAACACAACTTTTCTTAAAAATCCTCCGTGATTGGTCGACGTATTGTGACGTAATGAAATGTGTCTTTGCTCAGCCAACTGGTGACTGTCTCGTCAATCAATCTCGCAATCAACCGCATTGCGTAAGTCGCCCCGTGGCCGCATATTGGCATGCTTCTTTAATTACTTTCTATACTCTATGTGCACACAAGTACTGAAGCATGTGTTTTTATATCATATCACCCTTTCACCACTTACTGTCCTCCTCTTTGATGAAGGCTGTGATTAGTAAGAAGAATTACTTTTAAAAAGACGTGTTGAGTGATATAGACTAAGCACAGTCTTACTACCTCTAGATTTCAACTTAGTAGAGTTTCAAATAGTGGGTTTCCTTTTTTAAACGAAGTTTTTGTTGATCAACTCATACATTTAATTATTAAATCACCAACGTATCTATAAAGAAGCCGTTGATGGATAAAACAGTTGATCAACAAAAACTAAAACTCAGAACCCTTTAGCGATTGTCGAAACAATCAATTTGATGGTTTAGCCTATTTTCTATAAAATTTATGACTTGTTGTATAGACTCCTAGTAGAAACCACTACTTTGTTTTCAATGCATGCCACCGATCAACTATTTAGCTTTTCATTGATTTATTTTTTAAACCTTCCTTTCTCCCGACGCTCGAAATTAAAGAACACCGAACCGAACGCCGAGTAAGGCCCGAGAGACGCCGAGCCGTACTAACGAAGGGCGAAGAGCTGAGACGGCGAATGCGACACGCGTCGGTGGGAAAGGGGCAAAGAATTACAGAGTAGCTGAGACGCGGACCCGACGCGTCGAGAGACTCGACGATTCGGACGTGATGCAGCGAGCGAGTCAAATAGTGATGTACGGCTCTTTGAGTACGAACCTGTCTTGCTAGCACTCTCTCGCACGAGCCACCTTCAAACAAACTCACGTGACGCGGAATGAGGATACTGTCTTGATTATCTGCTAATGGTTAAGGAGTTTAGAGCTCTCGGGATTCTTCTCTTACTTTGTTTTATTTTGATCATGTCTTCATTACAATTTTATACTTTTGTTGTATTTAGATAGTAAAATGTAGGACTGAAATGTTGTAATGTAGATCGAGTAGTAAGTCTGCGAGATCCCATTCCGCCTGTTTACGTTTGTTTGTTATTGTTTGATGAATTTTTCTTTCGGTCGGGGACTATGGTGATGGCTGTTGGTGTTAATTTTTCTTGCGATTTCGTTTTTTACGTTTTATGTTTGTCACTTACAACTTTATGGGAATGCTCACAAGTAACAACTTATTTTTAAGTATTCTATGTACAAAACTCTGTAACTCGATGTCTTCTATATCTTTATTTGCTGTAAATAAGCTTGGTTAAACAACGTATGGATTAGATTATATCAGTTTGCGACGCTGGGTCGTCAGCTTATTGTATTGCAAAACGATTCAGTTGAGCATGTAATGTAATTTTGTTACAGAACGCACTTGAATTCTTTTCTTCCGGTGGTTGGCTTTCACTCCCACTGTACATCAAATAACGTTACCCTATTTGACAGGAAAAACAAATCGTTCAGGCCGCGAGAGCGCGCGAAAAAGGGTCTAAAGAACCTGCAGAGTGTGAAGACGTTAGCGGGTCGCACTTGCGCGCCGGCCGGCAAGCGGAAACAGCCGCTGACGGTCGCGGCGCAGTTCCAGCACTCGCTCGCGCAGCTGATGGAGACCCTCAACCAGGCAAACCCCTTCTTTATCAGGTCAGTGCTGAGGTTCTGGACATCTTTAGTTGGGCCATCCCGCTCACTTGCCATATAATTGTAGTTTATGCTACGAGTGCGGTAAGGAGGCAGTAGTTTACGACGACGATTTGAATTTTAAACGTTTGTCATTCATTACCCACGTGTGTCATACTTCGTTTTTCAATGCCAAGTGTGAGTAAATAATTTAAACATAATTAAAGAAACAAATTCAAACATTCTTTCTCTGCACGCAATTTGCCAACTTGACGGAAATAAACTGCGTTCGTAGGCTGCGTTCAGTTTGATGCGTTCGTAGGCTGCGTTCAGTTTGATCGCTGGGCGACACCCACCTCACAGTCCTGCTCTCAGGTGTCATCCGACGATCAAACTGATTTCCGTGAAGTCTATCTATGTATATATACACAAGAAAAGATTTTTACTTAGTGCAGAAAATCTATAAATATTAACGGAAAACTGTTTTCTTTATCATGTTTTTTGATGTGTTACTATGGTTCTGAAATATGTTTTTTTCTTTGTTTTGTCTCTAATTTAAACAAAATACTGAAAATGCGTTAATGGTTTTTTTATTTATCATGTTATTCGAAATTCCTGTCTTTTTTCTAGTCACTATAAAGCTTCATAGCACTTTTGCATTCCATTTTATAAAGTAGCTAGTGATATTGATTCCGTTAATAAATTATAATACTGACTTTTATATAAAGCGAGAATGCCAAACCCTGCGTTTTCCGGATTTAGGTACTCCGGACCCTTAAGTAAAGATATACCTTGTATAACGTAAACTGTTATAATGTGGCCAGTAAATGATGTCTATATCTATAAAGTTCGTACATTTTGATTTCAAAGAATAGTGCACACGGTTAATTGACTTTTTAAATTCCATCAAAGTAATACATTTAAATCAAAAGTGCAAAACTACACATTGCATTGGACGACTAGGCCTCAGTCATATCTTTCCGTACGAAGTCTGTTGCATAACTCGAAAACAACTGTGCTATGGTATGTTTGGCCACACGTTCCAGGAGTAAAAAACAATGAAACTTGTCAAATATTAGGTATCCTTATTTTGAATTAAGATAAATAACATCAAAACAAAAGACAAAATTTGTAAAAGTGCTTACTGACTTTTTTCTCATTTCATTGAGTCAATATTGGTAATCTCCCGCAGATGTATAAAATCTAACAGCGACAAAGTGCCCAACGTGTTCGACGAAGAGACCGTCCAACGTCAGCTCCGATACACCGGAATGCTGGAGACAGTGCGCATCCGGCAGGCTGGATACAACGTGCGACTGACTTACGAGGAGTTTATACAGCTGTATAGGATATTGTTGCCGAAAGGACTGCTCAGTTCGCAGATAGATGTCCGGCATTTCCTGGCGACGCTAAACTTGGATAGGGATAATTATCAATTAGGTAAGTCATCGTTTGTCTGCTCAGATGACTTTTATCTGTTGATTAGTTGCTCTGTTGTCTTTTGTTCGATCGACTGGCTAGTTCCACAGCTTACAGAAACCATTCTCAACCTCACAAGTAATGGCGAGAATGATTGCATAAAATGAAAATCTAAGTTTACCTCACTTTTAGGTATTGTACGGCATGCAAAATGTAACGTCACGACATAATTCCAGGAGGGGTTTTCAGAGGTGTTCCGAGTGTGAACTGTGAAATGCAAGTCACAGTCCCCATTCGGCACACCCGCGTTTCACCGACGATTATTACGTCCCAACGTAATTTGTGATGAGCCCTGTCGCCGTACTTCGGCCACAATTTTACACACTTTTTATGGCATGCAGGTTTTCTCACGATGTCTTCCTTGACCGTTCAGCAAGTGGTAAGTATTAAATACTACGCACATAAATTCCGAAAAACTCATTGGTGCATGCCCGACCGGGGATCAAACCTGGATCTCATCTCAAAGATTGAGAGGCCAGCATTCTACTCCTGAGCTACCAGCGCCGCTATATCTATTTTTTAATATTCCATAAGTGTGCAACGCCATAGATTCAGAACATTTACCAACATAAATGAGACAAAAATATAGTTAATAAACAAATTGCAGGTGCTACTAAAATCTTCATGCGCGAGTCTGAACAGACGAAGCTGGAGTACCGGCTGCATCAGCAGATCATGGCGTCCATCATCACCATCCAGCGCTGGTTCCGCGCCGTGCTCGAGCGGCGCCGGTTCCTCGCTCTGCGGCGCGCCTCCACCGTCATACAGGGATACTGCAGGTTACTTCCTATATACCTCAACTAGACCTTTTATTTATACACTAGCCTATGCCCGCGTTCATTCTATCTTTGCCCCGTTTTCGGCTTTAACGTTATTTTATGAACACTTCTTACAGCGTTTGTGTTGACCAGGGGGCCTAGCACAGCAGATCATATCGAGCTTTAACCGTTCGATACAAAATGTCTATCCCTCTCGAGGAAGATTAACAGAGTGAGAGAGAGCACTGTATCACGCGCTATCGAGCTGGATATGGTTTGCTATGCTAGACTAGCAGGGTCACTACGATGATAATGAAAAAAAAAACCGCATCCAAATCCGTTGAGTGGCTCTCGAGTTAAAACGGAACATACATACAGACAGATAGACAGACACATACAAAAATTCTAGTAATGGTAGTTACAATACTAATATAATAAATATAACACATTTATTTTCAAATATTAAAAAAATATTCAATGTATGTACAGACACAACCTTTTTACTACTTTATTATTAGTAAGAACGGTGCGCCTGTTTAATCTAGTGTTCGAAAGTCACGGGTTCAAATCCCGTAAGGGCACATTTGTAAAGTAAAGTAAAGTAAAAATTTATTTGCATAAACATGCGTTGTAAGTACAGGTCTTATTGTATCTTAATATTAGAAACAGCACATTTTACCATATTATATAGTATGCAAATATTTATTCTTAAAAAAAACTAACATGCAACAATATAAGCTAATTTACCTCATATGTATTGTATTTACGTTATTAATTATTATACTGTACGTATATACATTATCATATTATTATTTATTATATTAGATATTTATTATGAAATTTGCACAATATGAAAGTAAACATCCTAATATAAGTATATACATTTTAATTATTTAAATATTCTTTGATATCATAAAAACATTTATCTTGCAGCCATGTATGTAATTTCCTTTTTAGGATTTTTATTGGCAAGCTTTTGAATTCTTGTGGCAATGTATTGAAAATTTTGATCGCCATGCAAGAAACATTCTTTTGAAATATGTTTAATTTACATTTTGGCATATAAAGATTGTCTTTATGCCTTGTCTGCTTTTCATAAGCATCTGTATTTTTTAAAAAACAATTTTGATGTTGTGCCACAAACAAACAAATTTCTTTAATATACATGCACGGCAGAGGTAGAATCTTTAATTTTTTAAAAAGAGGTTTACAGCTATCTCTGTACCAAGCGCCACAGATTGCTCGTATGCACTTTTTCTGGACCTTAAATGCCTTTTCAACCTCTACAGAGTTCCCCCACATAATTAAGCCATAGTTGAGGACTGAAGAGACGTACCCATGGTAGGCGGTAATCGCTGCTGTTTGAGATATTGTATTTCTTAGGCGCCTCAAAGCAAACACAAATTTATCGAGTTTATTGCAAACAGCTTTAATATGTTGTTTCCAATTTAGATTTTTGTCCAACGTTACACCTAAAAATACCGTATAATCAACTTCATTTACTTTTTCATTATTGTGTTCGATATTTAATTTGAAATGTTGCTCTTGGTATGTTCTAAATTGCATAAAATTGGTTTTACTTAAATTAATTTTGAGTTTATTGTTCTGTAACCATTGTATAACTTGAGCCAGTGTATCATTAACATTTTTTTCAAACGAATCTTTTTGCTCGCACTTTATAATAACCGAGGTGTCATCCGCAAATAGTAAACACTCATGTATAGTAGCGTTCGGTAAATCATTAATGTATAGGAGAAACAGAAGTGGACCTAATATGCTACCTTGTGGAACGCCACTTCCATTTAACCTATAGTCGGATCTAAAGCTTTGTTTCAGAGCTTTTTTGTGAGTCTTGCAAATATTTGAGATCTCTGTGCATTGATATCTGTTACTGAGATAACATTTCAACCAATCATGGGCTAATCCTCTAATACCATATCTTTGCAACTTAGATAGCAGTATTTCATGGTTTACAAAGTCAAAAGCTTTGCTCATATCTAGAAAGACCGTTACTGTTGGTGTACCTTTATTCAGATTTTCAGTCACATTCTTCACTAGGTTAAAACATGCAAGTGAAGTTGAGCTGTTTTTTCTAAAGCCGTATTGTTTCTGGGTTAAGATGTTATGCTTATTTAAAAAACTAGTTAGTCGTTTGTGCATAGTTCGTTCAAATACTTTTGAAATGACAGGAATCAGAGTTACTGGGCGGTAATGGTTGAGATCTGATTTGTCACCTTTTTTGTATATGGGCCTAACAATACAAAGCTTTAAGGCTTGTGGAAAGTTTCCTTCAGAAAACGACAGGTTTATAAGAAAACTGATGGGTATAAATATTTTTTATATAAATCAATTATATTTTTCTAATTTAAAATCTTTAATTAAATTATCTTTATTTTTTAATTTATTAAGATTTTGTGTTTGATCTACGTGATCCGGGGATCCATATTTTTGTGCCTGAAGTAGCTCACCAACCATGTTGGGACAAATCTGTAAATACTTTAATTTCATACTCTTAATCGTCTTAAACACCTCAGGAATTCATGTAACGGGGAATATTTATAGACAAAATGGTGCATTTACAGACAATGGCTAGACACCCGCCAGGACGCGGCTATCAGAGTACAAGCGTGGTTCCGCGGGTGTCGCGCGCGCCGCTGCTACCTGCGTCTGCGAGACACCGTCGTCTCGTTACAAGCGGCCGCGCGCGGCTACTTGCTGAGGCGAGCGCTGCCCGAGCGGCGGCGGAAACTGCCGAGCTCCAGATATAACGATGAGGTTTGTTGTGCGGAGGCTGGATTGCAGTGGCGAAGGGTCCATATAACACGATTCCCATCGGCTTGTTTAGGAAATGGCATCCATACTACATTTCTTTAATCCGTGCTTTTCGCTTTGTCAAATATTTCCATAAATCTACAAATACACTTGCAAACTACAAAAAAAAACATATTTTCCTTGGTTGCTTTCTGAGTAAGGCGAATTTTTGTCCGGCTGCCCTTTTTTAAAATGTTCATCCTTCGCCACTGCTGGATTTGTTTCAGTATTATTTAATACTTACGTGGTGTGTCATAAATAATTCTCGTTATTTGAATGCCAATAACAAATACAAATTTCTGTCTTTCTGAAATGGTAGTAGGTAAAAAAAACTAATCGAGTTAAATACCAATGAAATACGTGAATTTTGCCCAAACTAGCCTAATACACGTCATTCAACAGGATATATGCGTGCTCCCATACCAAATCTTCCGTTTTCTGACGAAAATAACGAATATTCCTCCTCAGCCATAACGAATCACAGAACGCGCATCAAAACACGCGTGATTGTGATTAATGTGTCTCTGTGTTGTTGACAGCATGACAGCAAGAGCCGGCTGACGATAGAGGGCTTGCAGCATCGACAACCGAGCATCGAGCATCTCAGGAACATCATCGATATACAGCTGTGAGTGTGCACCGATTATCCTACACACTCTATTGAGCTCGATACGGTGTGCGAGCGGGGGCGGAAAAGGCGTGCGGCGTATATATATAAGGTGACTTTAATTTATCCAGCCAAACTTATACTGGAGGCTTGGTAAGTGATCAGTAACACGGATCGATAACACTTTTTGCTAATTTCGCAAAATAAAATGTTGATTCTACTTAGTAATTGACACGGGGCTGGGCTTGCGTTTGTAAGGAACACGAATAGAATAATTTATTAATTTCACAAAAAGTGTCATCGAACCTTTTTACTGAGTACTTACCGAGTCTTCAGTAAGAGTTTGGCTGCATAAATTGAAGTCACCTTATATAAGGGGGAGCTTTGGAGCCCGGACTCCCTCCTTAGCATACACGGAATAAGAAATATTCGCGTAATATTTACATTTTGTTGGGCGTATTGTGCAAGAACTTATTCATTTAGTGCTGTTACACAAGTTGAATTCATTCGGGAACCGTGTTGATTTTAGTCTGTAAATACTATCTTCACACTCTTCATTTCAGGAACATGTTAATACAAGAAGAAGCCGAAAAAACGAGACAACTTCGAGCAACGCAGTCATTACCAATTGCAAAGTATGTTGACATTTCTTTACGTCATAGATTGTCCGTGTTGAACTCGTAATGGTTATTCAAATTCTATATTTATGATCTTAATTTCAGTTTCAACAAAAAGCTTGTGCTAGAAAGCTCGACGGCGCAAACGTACGGAAAGAAGCGAGTAGCGAAAACGCAAAATATTTCCGAAATGCTTGTAAAACAAACTAGTGCAAGGTAAGTCGTCTTGATAAAATATATATTCATTACAATGGCTTAATCTTTTGGTTTGTTACCATCTTTATATATTTTTTTCCATCAAGAACTCTTAGCTTGTCCTCCTGTCTCTTAAAAGGGGTTCGATTCGAAGAATTGGGCCAATTTCGCTAAAATAAGTTTAGGGGGTGCAGTATATAAAAGAACCTCAGAAAAGGTAAAACTATTTTGAGAACTAAGTGGGGTTGCCGAAAGTCATATTCAACTAGTTAAATGCCAGGAACACTTGCCAGACGTTTTGAGTAACCGGCTTCGTAATTCCAGTATGATCCAGCAGCAAGTGGACACGACGGAGTCCTCCCCGGAGGAGGGCGTGGGGCTCGGCGCCGTGAACTTCCCCAAGTGCCAGTCGCCGGGCGTCGCGGTGCCCAACAAGATCACCGCTGAAGACCTCGCCAACGAGCTGCTGTGGCTGCGGCTAGACCAGAACAACCTGCTCGCTGAGAAGAACAAGGTATCTACTGTACCAGACTGTCTGGATATACTATAATCTTCCTGTCACGTATTCTGTGGCTATTTGTGTGCCTCAAACAACAGAAAACATAACATATCATCAGGACTTGTATCCCCGAAGGGTGTCAGAGGTGCTCCCAAGTGTGTACTGTAAAATGCAAGTCACGGTCCACACCCGGTGCACCTGCGTTTCACCGACGATTATTACGTCCCAACGTGATGGGTGGTGAGCCCCATCGCCGTACTTCAGGCACAAGGGCATGCAGGTTTTCTCACGATGTTTTCGTTGACCGCTCAGCAAGTGGTAAGTGTTACGTAAGAACATAAATACTATGCACATAAATTCGAAAAACCTCTTGAAAGTTTATTTACACTTTAAGTATAAAGCGCCACCAAGTGAACTTACCTGTTCAGTTGGATCATCAACCTATGCGTTAAAAAAACGAGTTTCATTAGAAAGAGACAGCTGCTGATCGAAGTGAACAAATAAGTTAGTGCCACTGTACAAAATATACAAAAAATAATTGTCTCAAGTTAGCGCAGTCGCAACCAGATAACTCTTAAAAAGAGTCTGGTGATTACTATTTTCTTAAAATTAAAAATGTATCACAATATCATTAAATTACATAAAACATTAAAATGACGGTGAATGCCTATTTTATAGGAGCCCTCGGAAATCATGTTAGCCATTGGTCCCGGTCACTATTGAAAGATAGATTTTAGTCGTTAAACATAAAGAGGACGGTTGTTGGTTGCTCTCATAAACCATACAGCTCACGTAAAGACTACGCATACTACTTCCCATAGCATGGGAAGGCCTCGCGTACTAATTGAAATGCGTTATCTCAAGCGTCCTCAAGTAACATTTGTCCACAGAAACAAGCAAAAAGCTTGGGAAAAAAGAATCATGTGCAAATTTTTACATACCCTTCGCTAGGACTGTTTGGTTTTAGCTTAAGAGTCGGAGTTCCTAAATCGGGAAAAAACAGGGGTTTGGCATTCTCACTTTAAATGATAGTTAGTATTACAATTTCTAAACAAAATAAATACCACTTGCTAATCTATAAATGAAGTACAAGATCATTAAAAAAAATTGCTGTAAGTAATAGTAACTTCAGGAATTTCAAGACAATTTCTCTAATAGCATTGGCGCATTTTCAGTATTGTGATTTAATTAGAGACATAACAATGACAAAACATATTTCAGAACCATAGTAACACATCAGAAGACATGATAAAGAAAACAGTTTTCCGATACGATTTATAGATTTTTTGCACTATGTAAATATGTTGAAAAAACCGTTAAAATAACTGGAGTTTTCTGTGCACGGCAGTTAATTAGAGCAAGATAGATAGTTAAAAAACAAAAGCGTTAGAGCAGGACTTTTTCCAGCGAGCTGCGACCCTTGATATGTAAAATAAGATTGCATATAATTTATTTCACAGCTTCGAGAGCGAGAACTAGCAGAATCAATAGCGAGCAGTAGCGAAGAGTACCTCAGAGTACAGGGCTCGGATTGGGCACACTATGATAACAGTTCGACGGAGAGCACTAGAGGGGGCTCGAGGTAAGAACCAGCGGAATCAATAGTGAGCAGTAGCGAGGAGTACCTCAGGGTACAGGGCTCAGATTGGGCACACTATGATACCAGTTCGACGGAGAGCACTAGAACTAAGACTAGACTAGACGGGGCTTTAGGTAAGAACTAGCGGAATCAATAGCGAGGAGTACCTCCGGGTGCAGGACTCGGATTGGACACACTATGATACCAGTTCGACGGAGAGCGCTAGAGGGGGCTCGAGGTAAGAACTAGCGGAATCAATAGCGAGCAGTAGCAAGGAGTACTTCAGGGTACAGGGCTCAGATCGGACACACTATGATACCAGTTCGACGGAGAGCACTAGAGGAAGCTCGAGGTAAGAACTAGCGGAATCAATAGTGAGCAGTAGCGAGGAGTACCTCAGGGTACAGGGCTCAAATCGGACACACTATGATACCAGTTCGACGGAGAGCACTAGAGGAAGCTCGAGGTAAGAACTAGCGGAATCAATAGCGAGCAGTAGCGAGAAGTACCTCAGGGTACAGGGCTCAGATTGGACACACTATGATACCAGTTCGACGGAGAGCACTAGAGGAGGCTCGAGGTAAGAACTAGCGGAATCAATAGCGAGCAGTAGCGAGGAGTACCTCAGGGTACAGGGCTCAGATTGGACACACTATGATACCAGTTCGACAGAGAGCACTAGAGGAGGCTCGAGGTAAGAACTAGCAGAATCAATAGCGAGCAGTAGCGAGGAGTACCTCAGGGTACAGGGCTCAGATTGGACACACTATGATACCAGTTCGACGGAGAGCACTAAAGCGGGCTCGAGGTAAGAACTAGCGGAATCAATAGCGAGAAGTAACACGTAATCTTGGTAAAAATGCTCAATATAATTTCAATAAATGTGACGGCCCTCTCAAGTGTGGTAATATATTTTGAATATAGAATGTAACAGTATGTTCGGTGATTCCAGTAGCGAATGGAAGTCATCACCACAAATGTACCAGCGGAGCCTGTCGACGACGACGCTCGAGCCCGGCTCCGTGAAGAGCCTCGTGTCCCTCCCGCCCGTACGCCGCGACCCGCGGCACCACGACGCGACGACACGACACCACGACCGCACCACTAACAATACTAGCAACGTCTGTGAGTACTATCTAATACTAATAATTAAGTAGTAAAAAAGTCGTCTCTGTACTTTGAATATTTTCTCAAAATTTTAATTGATTGGGTTATTAGTATTGAACTGAAGCCAAAACTACAAGCTTTAGAATTTTTGTCTGTCTCGATGTTCTGTTTAACTCGAGAACCACTGAAAGGATTTGGATGCGGTTTTTTTTATTATCATCGTAGTGACCTCTGGGCCTATTACGTATCGTTGAATCGTAATCGGTTGCCAACTATGGTTTCTATCCACCAAAAGCAGATAAAAAATGAACTTCAAAAAATTCTTAAATGGGTATTGAACTATTTACGAATTGTGACGTCGAATTCGATACTATTAAAATGTTTTCGACGATAGGCACTCGGTTGGCAACCAATTTTACGATACAGAATCAGGGGGTTGGTCAACATTTATAGACTTTAAGAGGCGTTAAAAAATAACCCCCGAACCGAAGACGGGGAGATAAAATAATAAACACGGGTGAAGTCGCAAAGGCTAGTCTTATACAAAGTTGATTAAACTCTTGCATGTGTAGTCAAGAATCTGTATAATACACATAATTGATTCAATTGTTTTTGCACACATCTGACGATTTAAATACTGAATTCAACCAATTAAACTTTCAAGTCGTTCAATGACCCGGACCAACAACGACTCAAAAACGGCAACATTTATTTACTTTGCTTTAACTCAAATCCTCGTTGCACAATGCCGTTGTTATACCGAACATATCCTTTAGGTCCACCCTATCTATTTCTTTTAAAATTAAATGTTTACTCAAACGACAAATAGTTTCCTCTGGTTTCAATTTCTTGTAAGAAAACATACTGACATTATTCGCATGCCGCGCTGGAAATCCCTTTATTTATTGTCTTGTTCGCAAAATGAACAATAATTATAGACTAGCGAGCCGATACCAAGCCATAAAGTTACCACCTCATTGACCTCCGAATCATTTGTTAACGAGGACACAATCTGTCAACTGATAGTTCAATTAATATACATAATTACATGCTTGTCCAAATGGAAAAAAAAATGTTATAAGAAAGGTTCAGAAGTGAGGCAAATGTCCTTAAAAACAATGTGTTGTTTTCAATAGATTCAACTGTCAACATTTTAAGCTGATAATTATACGTTTATAAGTTTACCTGATCGTGTAGACGTCCCTAATCACATCCCTTTAGATTTCATAATGATGTTTACCGAAATTATCAAAACGAAGTACAATTAGTTACAAAGGAATTTAGTATACCATGGCCCTCTGAGAGAAAATGGTCTAAAAATGTCTATCGTTTACTCGTCAGTGTATAAAAGCGGTTGTGAAGAGTATAAAATTTTCTCGTATTTACTGATCGTGTGTTGTGTGCTGTTGCTAATGGGGTATGTGAATGTGTGCGTGAAACTGATGTTTTATTACTACGGTGAGTTATATTGAAACCAAAGGATAACGCTTTATTTATATTAAAGTATAATCTAATAGCCCCGTGCGTCTTTCAATGAAACCTCTAGGTTTTCTGACTTCTTTTTATTACTTTGATATTTTAACATTGTACAGCACGTTCGAAACTGATGTTTTTCAATTAGATGGATTTGGTTCAGCTTACTCCGTACTAAGGGGCTTTTATATTTAGCACATAAAGTAAATGTCAAAAAACAAGCGGTTATCAAAAACACGTCGTGTAGTTATAATCATAATATGTATAAGTTGTGATTTGTTCAGTTAGTTGGATATATCTGTAATGCTGTAAAAGTTCAAAATAATGAAAAAAAAAATTGCCAGGTGCGAGTCGGACTCACACACAAAGGGTTCCGTACCACCACACAATAGGGGTGCGGAACCCTAAAAACATTATAGTGAATAACAATATACATGCCAAAGCAACATCAAGACTACAAAAATTAAACCGCTAAAATGGTAGCGGCTGACAAAAAACTTGGCACTGTCTGCGTACGGAACCCTACTTTTTATCGTTTTACTTTATAGTATATCTTACATTCTGACTAAATTTAACACTTGTACGTTTTACCGTCTTTAAGTAAGACGCAAAACTAATAACGTTTTAATAATGCACGTTTTTTGCGGTTTCTCGTACGGAGACACCCCTAAAATTATTTTTTAATTTTATTATTTGTCGTAGTAGAGGCAATTTTCCATGAAAATTTCAGTTTTCTACATATTACGGTTGAGGCTGTAGACCCCTGTGACATACGGACGGACAGACTGATCTGAGTCCCGTTTGCACCCTTCGGGTACGGAACCCTAAAAAGTTAATTAAGGAAGCATTCCCTAAGTGATAAAATGACCGCGATATTATGTAGTCTGCTATCGTAAGCTGTCAACTAATCTGAGAAATTTACAAAGTAATCTAAACCTTATTCCATGCAACATAAGATTCTCGTGGTACAGCAAATACGTTTACTTTCTTTCACCCTACACATAAAACTTATATTTTGTCCTATAAAGGCTATTGTTGTTGAAAAAAAATCTCAAGTTTTTGAAGTATTTGTTCACTCAACTTTCACTCAATGACTCAATTTAAAACTTACTGTTTTCACGGGAGGAGAGTAGGGAAATTTGATTTCTCTGTGTTATCGAAAAAAGTACACCCTTGTATTGGGAATAGCTATTGATTTCCGCAATTATGAAACCATGAATCTGTTAAAAAATTTCAGCAACTTCATAGGTAAAGACCTATTATAATTATTATTAAACCTAAAGTAACCGAAGTGAATACTTTCCAGCGTGTATAGCAGCCCAGCGGGTGGTGGACGTGTCGGCGGCGCACGCGCGCACCGCGGCCGCCGTGCCCTCCCCTCCCGCGCGACACGCGCGCCGCAGTCCCCGCCGCCCGCCCGACCTGGACCATGACATGAAGAGGTGAGACACTTGCGGAAAGCGTACCAGTTAGCTGTTGTTGCATCACTTTCGTGTTTTATATGGCAATTTCCTGTGTATTGAATTGGCCAGCTAAAACGTTACTTTGGCCTTTTATCATCAAACAAAAAATAGACCAATTGGTGCTCCTTGAATAGGTTTCCTTATTTGTATAATCTTGGAATTGTAGTTTATGCTATAAGTGCGGTAAGGAGGCAATAGCTTACGAGGAACGATTTGAAACACGAGAGATAATAAAGTAAATAAAAAAAATACTACTGTGGTAAAGTTGACTGTTATCATGCGTATTAAATAAGCCTTTACCGAGCACTTGCATTGAAAATAATATTGCATAGATAATTATATAAACAAAACGGCGCGTAATCGTGTAGCTACGGTTACAGAGCGACGTCGGACCTGATGCCGCCGCACCTGGAAGCCGCGGTACCGCTGAGCCGACCGGCCGTGGCGCCCGACGCGGCGCTGCGCCGGCGCAACTCGGACCCCGCCACGTGCGACCTGCGCCCGCAGGACCCGCGCTCCAACGACTACATCGGGCAGACCACCAACGGCCTCTTTAGGATAGCGGGACACAGGTTACCTTATACAGCTTTATTGAAATCTACGAATCAGAATCACTAATAGAACACTAAACAGTACAAAAAAGTGTTTTTTTGTTTGTTTCCAAATTTCGAATGAATGGCCAACCTACGCAACGCGACATGTAACTGACCTTTTCATAATTTATACCGGAGTTCTAAAATGCTTTATTATTTATACCGGTTGATAATGAACCCCCTAGCTATAACAAAGGAAGCAATAAAAAATACATGTTTTGTTACTTTTGTTATGATTCATAACAAGAAATATATATATTGACCGTCAAAAGAAGCACTAATACTCCGGTGACAGAGACGACGCTCTATGAAGTCGAATAGAAGCTACATAGCCTTATGTGCATTATTTACTGCCGGGAATATGTACGATCGTACATCGATATATGGTTTTAATTTCAACTCGATACCTCCACGCGTTCCCGAGATAAAGGGTCTTGACTTGACAGACAAGACGGACAACAAAGTAATCCTATAAGGGTTCCGTTTTTTCCTTTTGAGGTACGGAACCCAAAAAAGTGAACACTTTTACCTCATCTTATATAAGGTCTTACAATAATAAGTGAAAAACAGAGCAATTTTCAACAGAGCCAAAAAATTATTAAAGGTCGCATAAACCGTTTCAATATTTTTCAACTTCCAATCAGATTTTCGTTTGTCATTTAAACTCTCGACTATGCCCTGTGGCACGGCTTTTTGGGACAAACTGAAAATCAGCGCTGTGAGTTGCTTGCAACAAGCAGCATTTGCTCAGTTTTCCCCTTTTTGCCACTTGGTTGTAGTTTCATGACTGTAAGCTATATTCAAGTATTCAGTAAGCCGTATTCACACTTAATCTCGTATTACAGGTTCAGGAAAGGCACGCGGTTTGCCAAAGGGGACAAGTGCGCGTACTGCCATCAAGCGATAGACGCGTTCGTGACGCAAGGGCAGCGCTGCATCGACTGCAAACAACTGTACCACACGAAATGCGTCCAGAACAAGGGCGTGATCACGATGCCGTGTACGAGCCCCGTCACCCCCGCCACTAGAGGGCGACACAAGCAACGGAAGCCTCTCATAGACCACGCCAAGAGTGCCGTCCAGTCTAACTTCAACCTGACCGGCACGTCAGAGTTCATGGACAGAACGGACAAGATCATTTCTGACGCGACCGAGCTCGAGGAAATGCAGAACTTCATCATGAAGAAGATTTATCAGATGGAGTCTAAAGGGAATGAGAAACAGTCTGAGGTGAGTCGAATGCTCAATCAGCCTGTCTTTGCGCCCTTTAGATTTAAACTTAGCTCATTCTCAACTATAGTAAGTTGGAAGCTGTTTGGTTTTTTAAGTTCAGACATTGTTGATTTGCGTTTTTTGCTAAAAAACAATTATCATATTCATTTGACGGCTCAAAACGTACGGTTTCAATTGACAAAAATTGAATAGGCGTCTGGCAATCGAAATCGTACGTTTTAAGCGGTAAAATGAGTAAGATCACAGTACTGTCTCCGCTCTTTTAAAAGTAACTGATGACATACGGCTAGCAATGGACAATAAGGAACTAACTATATTGACACTTTTAGACTTTAGCAGTGCCTTTAATTGCGTAGACTTCGATGTCCTTCTTGGTATTCTCGACTCTCTTAACGTATCTCCTCTGGTTACTGAATGGTTTGATACTTATCTGAGGGATCGCCTACAGTGCATACGCTCGGACGAGGTTACCTCGGAGTGGTGCCAACTAACTGCAGGTGTACCTCAAGGCGGCGTCCTTTCTCCACTTCTCTTCTCCGTATTCATTAATTCCATTTCTGATGTTCTCTCTTCTAGCTACCATCTTTATGCAGACGATTTGCAAATCTACCGCCATTTTAACATAGCTGAAATTAACTCTGCCATTTCTTTTATGAACCATGATCTAAATAACATTCATGATTGGGCTAAATCTTACGGTCTTTTAGTCAATCCAAAGAAATCTCAAGCCATTATCATTGGAACTAGATACATGACCAATTCCCTTAGTTCATTTAGTGTACCACAGATTTCTTTTAATAACATCCCGATTGCCTACATGAAAACGGTGAAAAATCTAGGGGTTATCTTTGACTGCAATTTATCTTGGTCATCGCACGTTACTGAGATTAGCCGACGTGTCTTTGCTGCTTTCCATTCGCTCAAACGCCTCCAGAAATTCCTCCCCTTCGTAACTAAAGTCACTCTCGCACAGTCTCTTCTTCTACCCCTAATCGATTACGCTGACGTTTGTTTTATAGACGCGAATGAAGAGCTCTTGGGTAAATTGGAAAGGTTGCAGAATCTGGGCATCAGATTCGTGTATGGCTTGCGCAAATACGACCACGTTTCATACTACCGCGCGGAACTTAAATGGCTCCCTATTCGGAAGCGCAGAAATCTCCATACGTTGTGTTGCCTTTTCAATGTCCTCAAGAGTTCAACAGCTCCGGATTATCTTCGTGAGCGCTTCAACTTCCTGTTTAGCAGAGATATCAATAAACCACTCAGGTCGCACACAGTCACACTCCTTAAAACGCCTTCTCACAATACCGGAGCTTTCGCAAATTCGTTCACTGTCAGAGCCATTAGGCTGTGGAATTCTCTTCCGTACACAATCCGAGATTGTCGCACTATCTCCTCTTTTAAAAAGAAACTAAAGGAATACTATTCAGCAAATCCTTAAGCTATCCTAAATATGTTTAATTATTTATTGCTGTATTATCAATTATCATGTATCGTTATGTCATGTTTATATATAGTCAGTTTATATTAGAGTTAGTTATATTAGTATGTATGTTAGATATATTTATATATTTATATATATTTTATACACCTATGTAAGTATTTTAGTATGTAGTACGTACACATATATTTATTCTATTTATTTTTTAAAGCACTCCTATACTCATTCGGTTTGCTATAAAAAATCTCTTTGAGAGATAAGCTCGCCGCTGTACCCAAATTATTGTATCAAATATTTGTAATCTCCTTTTTTTTGTGTACAATAAAGAATAAGAATAAGATTCTTTTACACAATTGCACCTTAGGGACCAAGTATAAACATGCTATCGACTCGACATCGCTTCTATAAACAAAAATGTAGCTCTTATTTCATAGCAATAAGAGTAGTCGTTTAGAATTTATCGAGATCTGTCTTTATCAAATCGCTGCTCACGTACTTGCTATGCAAGGTTACCGAGGATTATCATACTATCGACTCGACATCGCTTTTATAAACAAAAATGTAGCTCTTATTTCATAGCAATTTTGAGTTTTGTTTTGTCAATGTCAATCAAGAGTTTTGTCGTTTAGAATTTATCAAGATCTGTCTTTATCGAATAGCTGCTTACGTACTTTCTATGCAGGGTTACCAAGTATGAACAACATGCTAACGACTCGGCATCGCTTCGATAAACAAAAATGTAGCTCTTATTCCATAGCAATAAGAGTTGTCGTTTAGAATTAATCGTATATCTGTCAAATTGATCGAATCCATGCTTACGTACATGCCATGCAAACATTAAGTTCATCTTTTAGAACAAAATGGTTTTATTATATGTTACATTTGGCTACACCTGAATGCCTAATGGAATGTTGCGTTGTAAGCAGCTGTAGCCTATTTATTGTAATACGTCTTGTGAGGGGACCTACTGAAGTATTTTGAAAACGCATGTTACACAAACTTATTATTGTTTATTCAGTGAACCGGTTCGACAAATATTCTATTTAATTATGTTCCCCAGGTGGACAGGGTATTCAAGCACGCGCTCAGAGAGTTCAAGGACAACCTGGTGGCTACGTACAGCGTCGTGGAGACGCGCGGGTCGGCTCTCAAGTACAAGGACTTGATCGGTATGTCATTACTATGGACCTTGTCTCGGGTGGCTCAAACAATACTTAACTATTGTTGCCGCTTTTTTATTCATTTGTTTATAGAATTGCTAAAAACTTTTACCCCATGTTCCACTGTTTCTCTACACATAACTTTCAAACCTAAGCTGATAGCGTTACGTCGTCGGCACGTAGAATTGGGCATATTATATTTCTGTTAAAGCTAGAGGAGTCGCCTCGCTCCGCTCCGCATCGCTCGACTCCACAAATTTATTTACATGTAAACCTAACACGCTTTTCTTAGTTCCTCCTCACGTCGTCGCATCTATTTATTTACATGTAAACCTAACACGCTTTTCTTAGTTCCTCCTCACGTCGTCGCATCTATTTATTTACATGTAAACCTAACACGCTTTTCTTCGTTCCTCCTCTCGCCGTCGCATCTATTTATTTACATGTAAACCTAACACGCTTTTCTTAGTTCCTCTTCACATTGTCGCATCTATTTATTTACATGTAAACCTAACACGCTTTTCTTAGTTTCTCCTCACATCGTCGCATCTATTTATTTACATGTAAACCTAACACGCTTTTCTTCGTTCCTCCTCACGTCGTCGCATGTATTTATTTACATGTAAACCTTACACGCTTTTCTTCGTTCCTCCTCTCATCGTCGCATCTATTCATTTACATGTAAACCTAACACGCTTTTCTTCGTTCCTCCTTTCATCGTCGCATCTATTTATTTACATGTAAACCTAACACGCTTTTCTTCGTTCCTCCTCTCGTCGTCGCATCTATTTATTTACATGTTAACCTTACGCGCTTTTCTTTGTTCCTCCTCATGTCGTCGCATCTATTTATTTACATGTAAACCTAACACGCTTTTCTTGGTTCCTCCTCTCGTCGTCGCATCTATTTATTTACATGTAAACCTAACACGCTTTTCTTCGTTCCTCCTCTCGTCGTCGCATCTATTTATTTACTTGTAAACCTAACACGCTTTTCTTAGTTCCTCCTCACGTCGTCGCATCTTTTTATATACATGTAAACCTAACACGCTTTTCTTCGTTCCTCCTCTCGTCCTCGCATCTATTTTTTACCTTTGGTGGAAGATTTTCAATTTTATATTTTACCTAGTCTCCAGTTTGAATTTGACTATATAATTAGAACTCGTCTTATGTAAGGTCCTACAATAATAAGTGAAAATAATTTTAGGGTAGATCATGTATCGTTATCTGATCACATAAAGAAGAAAAACATTTTTTTGGTCAAATAATTTTTCCACTTCCCAGTACAAAGTGGTTCAATTAGCTGACTCAATTTCTATGGAAAAGAGAAAAAAAAAGTTCGCGCGATAATATTTATTTTCGTTGGAAAGTGGTATATTAGGGATACTCAATCATCTCTTGAATTTTTTTCACTTTGAATGAAAGGACCTTAAGGCGAGTTCTAATAGAGAATATGCAGATCGTTTAAATAAGTAATATATTGCGTTTTTTGTATTCTATTTACTTAGTAGCATTTAATGATGACAATGGGAAATTATTTTATTTTATAGTTTTGTAATTATTTCCATTTAAAAAATACAACATTTTTATGAAATGAAACGCAAATGCAAAACGCGTCACCATTGGCTAACTGCCTTTAGTGACAAAGTGAGTACATTTCATCATAAAATATTGAGTTCAAAATTAATAAAGCACATCACACTAATATTATAAATGCGAAAGTTTGTGTCTGTGTATGTTTGTTACTCTTTCACGCTGAAACGGCTGGACGGATTTGGATGAAATTTAGAATGGATATAGCTTATACCCTAACATCACACATATGCTACTTTTTATCCCGGAAAAAATCATGTCGTTAAACCGAATAACGCGGGTGGTGCCGCGGGCAAAAGCTAGTGTAAAATAAAACCCTCAATTATTTTGTAATAGGTTGTTTTAATCAAAAATAATGAAAAAGCCGGCCACTTGTCATACACCGCAAGCAAGAGCAGTATTATGTGACGTCACTTGATGCGCGCTAAAATGGCAGCCGTTTGAATTGTAGAAGATTATTATGAAACTTATTTTGATTTTATAACTATGAAATATGGATCTTTTAGTTGTACATTCTTATTCATAGCCCTGAATTGATCATATATTAATGATTAGTGCATTAAAAACGATACATGCATATTATTTGCCAAATTCACACTGGAGACTAGGTAAGTCGTCAGGACCGAGGTTCAATGACTCTTTCTGTGAATAACGCAAAACCTTACTAATTGACTCGGGGTTGTTCGTAAATTAGTATAGGTACACAATTTTTTTTGTGTTCATCAAAAAAAGGGTAATTGAACCTTGGTCCTGACCACTCACCGAGTCTCCGGTATAAATATGGCTACATAATTAGAAGTCATCTTATGCATATACACATATACATGCATAGTTGGAATAGTTTTTATAAGCAGCATTAGTTAATTTTTAAGCACTGCGTATGTGCATTTAAAATCCGTATTATAATATTTATTTTTAATAATAAAATTAAAAGAAATATCGCTATAAATCTGGGGCACGGCAGTGCCCCCGCCAAGTCGACCTAATAATGAAAAATAAGTTGTCAGTTTGAGAAGGAGACCGTGTGCAAGCACGTTAACGTAGTGTAGTAGTGATGCGAGCGCTGGCTGTCGCAGGTAACTTCCTGCACGTGATGGAGACGGTGTGTGCGCGCGAGGGCTCCACGCTCTCCATCACGATGGGCGTGAACGCGTTCCGCGGCTTCATGGACGAGTTCATGACGCACCACGACACTGACAAGGCCAGGACCAAGCGGAAGAAGGACAAGAAACGGAAGGTGAGTCGACTCATTCGTCATGTCACTTATATACTATCCTTAACTGATCCCAAGACTTCGGTCGTAGGGCTAGGGTGATATAGTTTATAATAATCACAATCATACACTCTCATAATTACACCCGCACTCACAACTACACTCACATATTATTTATATACTCGGCACATACACATTTAACACTCAACACACACATTCTCCTAAGATTAAATATCTGAATAAGTTTACTTTGTAAAACAATAATCATAGTTATGAAAGAGCGGGGCATCCTGGCACAGGTATTGTAATACTTAAAAGGATGTCCTAACATCTAATGTAATACAATAAGTTTTTTGCAAATAAACTATTTTCTATTTATATTATATCAAAATATTCTAAAAATAAAACAGGTTTTTCAATATATTTCGGCCTGATCTATGAGGACGTCATCAGTCGAATAAATGAAAGTTATTGATATAATTATAAATATTCAATAATTTTATAAATACAGACACACACATCAACACACACACCACAACGAACACATACAGAACACAATCCAACACAAATTGCAAAACTAAGAACTGCATTTACCTATTAGAATGCCGGCATTGCCATTGCCCATTGGCATTGCCCGGCATTCTACATAGGTGAAACTAAATACGCATTAGACATCCGCATGAACCAACACAGGCACACGTCCCCCCACTCACACTCGCCTCCACAGTCAACTTTTTTACGACTGCTTCACTGTGCGTATCATTCAGTAATTTACTCCACCATTGAGCGACATAGATCTGAGGACTTGGGAGACATCATATATCTGGTCACTTGGCGCACACTATGGATCCGGACTCAACAGGAAATCGGCCGATTGACTAATCATCATACATGAACTCTGTAATTTTTTCTTTATCTGTAATTGTCATACTTTTTTTTATTACCTGTGTATAAATTAATTTTAACTGTCATTTATTAGACTGATGATGACGGCCTCATAGATGAGGACGAAATATATTGGAAAATTTGTTTTTATATTATTAATATTTTATCACCAATATTTAAAGGAAATAAAAGGCTAAATATAGCTATTATATCTTTATTTATATGTATGCATGTATCAATTAATTACTGGCATAGATTACTAGCGACTCGCCCCAGCTTGGCACGGGGTCGGCGAAATGGTGATATTTCTCTACTTCTATGGACCAAATGTGAATGTGTTATACATATAAACCTTCATCGTAAAGTGTTCCAAATGATGGTGAAAACCGCATTGGTATCCACTATAATGTTTAGAAGTTAGGTATATGCGAATACACAGACTACGTGGATTGCAACTTTATTTTACACTATTTAGAGAAGAGAAGACATTTCACCTATGATAATCTAGTAATTAATTAAAAAACTTATCGTGTTTGGTTTTTGTCCTAAAACTGTATCAGTTGATTTGAATGGTGCACTGACAAACTACCAAGATCCGTAAATAGATGCGTTTCGTTGTAATTAGTACGAATTTAGTATTAGTATAATATATCTGTATAACGAAACTTTTAGAACAAGTCGCATACTTTTTTAATCTTTATGTTTTTCTTGAAATATTTTATAACTAAACTCGATATTTTTCGTCATTGCCAGGTGGACGACCCGATCCAGTACAAGGGCCACACGTTTATCTTGTCTATGATCAACATCCCGACGGAGTGCGAGATCTGCAAGACGTTCTTCATGTGGCCCATAGAGAAGTCTCTCATCTGCCAGGCGTGCAAGCTCGCCTCGCACAAGAAGTGCTATACCAAGGTATATTTACTGTTTACACTCATGGCAACGAATGGCCTGAATCAAAGTCGCTCTGTGTATAATCTGTAATACGCACAGAAGCATTCGCCAGTGTTCCTATCGAATAATTCATTTGTAAGAGCCCTAAACATTGCACCAGCATTTGGAAACGGTCGGAGTCTCTAAATGGGACAAAACAGAGTTCGGCATTCTCACTTTAGATGATAGTAAATTATAAAATATGATGATCGAAAGGAGTAGTACGTCACTTTTCGCTGCCAGTAACAATTGAAGTATTAGATTATTTTAGTGACACTTACCCATAAAAAATTATGAAACTTGGTAGGCATTTAAACGTCATAGGTGCCATCTCTCGTTGGCTCTAGTTTGGTATTGTGATTTAATTCGAAAAATTACATTCACAGAACATGTTTTAGAATTAATAGTAAGACATTAAAAACATGATAAGCAAAACAGTTTTTCGACATGATTTATAGTATTTCTGTACTACTTAATAATGTTGCAAAAAAAGTCAAAATAACGAATGATCTCCGTGCATGGAAGTTGATTAGAGCGAGATAGACAGCTAAAAACAAAAGCGTTAGAGTAGTTTTCAAACTATTTTAAAACTTTTGTTTTATGTGAAATCGCACAGTTGAGATTTTCAAGTTCAGTAGTTCTCAACTTTATAATGCAGCGCTGTGATTGGCTAATGTCGCTTATGTATCCCATAGCGAGATAATCTCAACTCAGAAACTGGCTGTTGGTCTTACTGATTAGTAATTATAACCCAACACTGCATAAAACATGCAGTTGAGCCTTATGACTATACGTGGGACGCACTATAAGTTTCCGGAATGAATATGAAAAAATACTATTAAAGGTACAAAATTAATTTATTGTTTTTCAAAATAATCTCCCTTGGCGTCTATGCACTTTTTCATTCGATCAAACCAGTTTTGAAAACTTTTGTGCCACTCCCCTGTGGTGACCTCTGAAACGTGTTTTTCATACTCCTCGACAGCCTCTTCTGGTGATGAAAATCGTTGACCGCGTAATTGGTTCTTAATTTTTGGGAACAGAAAAAAGTCACAAGGTGCCAGGTCGGGACTGTATGCAGGATGACTCATGAGTTCTACATTTTTCGTCTTCAAAAAGTCGTTTGTCTGTCTGGCCGTGTGAGAACTAGCATTGTCGTGGTGCAGGATGATACGGCGTTTACGGTTATTTTTACGGAGTTCGTCAATAACTTCCGGCAAACAAATGGTCGTGTACCAGTCACTATTCACGGTACGACGATTCTCTAAAGCAACAGTAGCCACGTGTCCAGTTTTATTAAAAAAAGAAGCAATCATCCGCTTAGATGCACTTTTCACGCGCGCCACTTTGGTTGGTTTCGGCTCATCTTGAAAGACCCATACGCTCGATTGCTGCTTTGTTTTGGGATCGTAGCAATAAATCCATGTTTCGTCACCTGTTACTATGTCCCACACCAAAGTTGACGCACCTTCGTTGAATCTGGTAAGCATGGCACTGCACCAAGTGACGCGGTCCGTTTTTTGAGCCTCGGTCAAGTTGTGTGGGATCCACCGCGAGCACAGCTTTCTCACACCCAAATGTTTGTGTAGGATTGATTGTATTTGACTCATGCCTATTTCTAAGGATGCGCGAATTTCATGGTAGGTCACATGCCTGTCTGTTTCAATCATACGGCGCACAGCATCGATGTTTTTGTTGGTCACAGCGGTGGACGGCCGACCATCGCGAGATTCGTCACTGAGATTGATACGACCACGCTTGAATTCTGCAAACCAGCTATAAACAGTCGTCTTGCATGGTGCTTCATTGCCAAAAACTGTTTCAAGCCGAGCGATGCTCTGTTGAGCTGTCAAATTACACTTAAAATCGTAGAAAATCATACTACGAAAATTTTCCCGAGTTAAATCCATGTTGATGCAGACACACAATTTTTTAAATGGCGCCACAAGGTAAAAACAAAAGACAGTCAGATGAAACAAACTGCATTCTACAGCCAAAGAGTGCTATTTTCAAATGTTGCAATAAATTTTTAAATATTGTTTATGTAAGTGGCCAGTTCCGGAAACTTTTAGTGTTACCTATGTATCGTTGCACTTCTGAGCTGCGTTCATTAACAGGCGACATATATACGAATGCTGTCTCTTTCGAACGTGTACCAAAAATGTATGCGCTATCCCGCTGTCAGTGTGCGAATATGGTATTGGTGTGAATTTTCCTCATCGTGGTCTTACCGATACAGTCGACAAATATGACAGCATAGCTTGAATTATCATGTGATGATTACCGTTCAGGTGACGACGCAATGTCGCAAGGACGCTGGGACGCCGTCGGCCGCCATTGTGGGCGCGCTCGACGCGGGCGGCCGCGAGCAGATTGGAGTCGTCAAACGGGGAAAGGTATACTATATCTGTTTCATACACAAATCCATGCAGGAGTTCCACAAAAATAAACCGAAATTAAAGAGACCAGGAAAGCGTTCAGTGCGTAGACCGATGGCCCGATGGCCCGATGGCGAGATGATATCGTCAAGGCTGTTGGTGGGCACTGTATGAGGCTGGCCAGAGACCGACGAAAATGGCGTGGAGAATAAGAAGCCTATGCTCAACAGTGGGTGGATGCGGGCTGATTGGTGAAAGGGAAATATCTCTTAATACTTTAGTATTTTCTTTCCAATGATGTTCTGTTACTTTCAATAAAATAAACAATTAAAATACCTATATGTTAAAGGCAGCAGGTTAACCTTGCTTAATATTTTGTAGGTGTTTGGAGTGCCGCTAAGTGAACTGCCGACTGGCGACAGCAATATACCGATAGTTGTGGACAGACTGTTCACCACTATAGAATGTACAGGGTTATATACGGAAGGACTCTACAGAAAGAGTGGACTTAGTTCTAAGGTTGGTACTAAATTTTTATCCCAAAGGAATATGATAATATGATGAAATAGAAAAATATTACCGATTAATTTTTGAGAGTTTTCTTGATTATATTTGGTAAATGTAGCGTCAGCTCAGTACAAATACACAATAATATGTATGGAGCAGGTGTGAATACAGTTCAAAAATTCACTGAAACTACATATTCCACTAGACATACTGAAAAATTTCACCAAAATAACCCTAGCACAAAATCAAAATATTTATTTTGTAAAATAGATACATAAAGTATACTTTCTACGGGTCAAAGTTAATCTTTACAAAAACAATAGAAAATGAAAAAATAATAATACGGGAAATACATGCAAAAAATATTTAGGTTTGGCTACTAAAATTTAATAAAATTTACAAAGTAACGCCCACACAAATTATTACTTTTTTTAGTTTTACAAATTATTAAAAGTTATTCAGTGTCATCTATACTAAAAATAAAGTAGTAAAAATGTCATATCTGTACATTGAATATTCTATAAAAAAAGGATAAATTGAATTGATAAATTAAACTACCATTTTTAGAATTTGGTATGTCTCTCTGTCTGTACGTACGTTCCGTTAACTCGAAAACCGCTCAACGGATTTGGTTGCGGATTTCTTTATAATCATCGTAGTGACCCTGGCAACATATAGGCTATAGAGGATGTTGATAAAATAATGCCTAACCCAAAAACGGGGCAAAGACTTAATAAACGCGGGTGGAGCCGCGGGCGACAGGCTAGTTCACAATAACTATAGAATCATTTTACTAGTGGTTCTAGAACGAATGTCGTAAGAACTGAATCGCCATTCGACGAACGCCAAGAACAAACCTGCGGCTCTAGAAGTAAAGCCGTTCGGGGCTCACTTGTCTTCGACAAACGACAACAGGAACAAACTTACGTGAATGAGCAGGATACTTGTTATTTGTCTCTCTTAGGCCTACTGACTGTCCACTTAACCGCACGTCACACGCACGCTTTCGTCATTTGACGGTTGCTTGCATCTTGCGTAGAGAAACAAACGAAACTGTGTCCACGGAGCGGCAACGTAGCGTTTGCCTATCGTCATGCGTTCGGCATGCAATTCGCGCGGCAGCATGTCATTACTTCAAGCGGATTGCAAGAAGCAACCACCTGTTTTTTGACAAAATGGCAATCTACAATTTATATCTCTTTCGATGTATGGATGAAGCCAATATAATCTACGTCTCGTTCGTCGTCTTAAGTTGTATGCTATGATCACATCGTCATCATCACTTGACATTTTCCCAACTCGGATGTGCTTTTGCAACAGTACTTGAAAGAAAACTGATACGTTTTGTAGCTTGCATGTCGATTGTATGACGATACGTGGACATTCAAAACGTTCAAAAAACGCCTGCCGTAATTTGCATCATGCATGCATTCGGCAAATGACGCCGCCGTGGACAGTGAGCCTTACTTGTATACATTTGTCTCTTTCATCGTTTGACGAAGACGAGTCGAGTGAGCCCTGAACGGCTTTACTACTAGAGCCGCGTAGGTAAGAGCGACAATTCGTTCTGTGCGGAGTGTTGTAACATAAGCGAGTTCCGTCAGGTGCGCGAGCTGCGGCACAAGCTGGACGAGCGGCCCGAGGAGGGCGTGGAGAAACTGGACCAGTACGCGGTGCACGTTCGCGCCTCCGTGCTCAAGAGCTTCTTCCGCGAGCTGCCCGAGCCGCTCTTCACCTTCGACCTCTACGACGACTTCATACTCGCCGCAGAGATCACTGACACGCAGGTACCACTGCAGTTACAGTAATTCGACACACTTGGCGGTCCTCCTCAGCCAGCTGCCAGCCGCAACGTCCTTCAAGGTCGTGACTCCAGCAGGCACGAGGTCGGCCTACGCTTTGTTGTAAGTGGTCTCCATTCTAGCGTCTTCGGCCCCAACGGCCATCACGTCGGCGACAAATGTGATCATTATGAACACGTACTGCTTAGTTTTGGAGGAGTTTTTTTTTCCGTAGCCCAGCCTAGGAGCTGGACGACAGTAAACCGTAATTTTCATTGCCCTTCCTGCAACTATGTAGTTAAAAGTAAAATCTTCCAAAGATAAATACTTATTACATATTTTATTGAACAATTATACCGTGTCAACTTATTGACGGTTTTTAAAGGGTAATCTAATGAGATTGATAACGAAATATGGGATTTAAAGATTTCTTAATTAAAAGAACAGTATAAACTTTGAAATTTCAGTACAGACGTCCACCACCGTCGAGGGTTTGTAACGACGTTTATGTTGTGAATTGCAGGAGCGCGTGTCGAGCCTGTTCACAATCCTGCGCAAGTTGCCGAAGCACAACTTTGACCTGGTCGAGCGACTCATGTTCCACCTGGCGAGGGTCGCGCTTGGCGAACATCACAACAGGTACACGCCCCAACGCTTGCTTACTTACTTTTGATGAATACCTCACCGAACAAAAGGTAGATACGGTACGTTCTTACATCGTAAACTGAAAAATTGACCTCTTTTTTAAACAAGCGCCACCAAACGACAGAGATAGAGCGACAAGCTTCGACAAACTACACAATCAATTGGGCTTATATTTGCAGTGCCACAGGCGAGAAGCGGGGTACCGTATCTTCCTTTTGTTTTATCTAAGCCGTGCTATGGAAATTCGAGCTCGTGAACCCGAAATAACGAATATTACAGATGAACTTTAGGGCTTACAAACAAGGACTATATACTGGTTTTTAAAGGCACGACATATTGTTCACTGATTATACTAAACAACTTTCCTAAAGAAATAAATGAGCGCAAAAAAATTTGATTTGCCCATATAAAATTCAGTAATATTCATAAATAAGGTAGTAAAAAGTCGTGTCTGTACAATGAATATTTTTTCAACTTTTTAATTGAAATGGTTGTTAGTATTGTAGCGAAGCCAAAACTGCCATTTTTTTTTTAATTTTTGTCTCATTTCCGTTTTAACTCTAGAACTACTCAACGGATTTAGATGAGGTTTTCTTTAGTATCATCGTAGTGATCCCAGTCAACACATAGGCTGTAAGGGTGTTGATAAAATAACGCCCAAGTTGAAACGGGGCAGAGATTGAATAAACGCGGGCGGACACGCGAGCAAAGGCTAGTTAATTAATATAATTTTAATAAAATTTATGCAGCAAGTATTTAAAGATCAGCTCATTTTTTCATTGGCGATGTTGGGTTTGCTTGTTGTGCAGTTGTTGCATTATGATCAGTAGAGCAGATGGTTCCATTTAAAAACAACTATTATATTAAATAGTGATAACCCATGTAATACGTAGAGCTATAAATAACAGTGTTGTTGTGTCGTGTCCAGGATGGGCCCGAACGCGCTGGCGATAGTGTTCGCGCCGTGCATCCTGCGCACGAGCAAGGTGCAGGTGGCGCAGGACTCGCTGCACGACATCGCCAAGCAGACCACCTGCGTCGAGGCCATCCTGCACGAGCGGATGCGGACCGTAAGTCACTTGTCGCTGTGAGCGTGTCGTTCAGATATACTATTCTCTGTATTTCCTTCACAGTAAAAGATTACAAACAGATATAAGGGTCAATGAACTTCTTTACCCACACAGCCCACACTACTTTTTGGATCATTGCCAATAATCAACCGTAAAATTCACAATTTCGCTCTTTTCTTTTCAAAAACGGTTTTGTTCGCTTACTAGATAATTTAGCAACATTTTCATAACAACAAAAAAAAAAAAAAAATAAAACATTTCCAGTAAACTCGAATTATTTTATGCATGACGTACGTTTTAAACACGCTTGAAAGTTAGTATGGACATGGACGCGAACTATCCATAAAATTACGCAATTCTGCTAAAAAGTCCTGTTTATGATTATTATTAAATTAAGTCGGTAACGAAGATATTCTTTTTAGGGCTCCGTACCTCAATAGAAAAAAACGGAGCCCTTATTTATAGGATCACTTTGTGTCAAGACCCTTTATCTCGGGAACGCGTGGAAGTATCGAGTTGAAATTAAAAACATATACTCAGGTCTACAGTCCCTTGATGCTGTGAAAATATCAAACTACTAAGTTGGCTTGAAAAAATAATACGGCCGTTTATGCTGCAAAAAACGTACATTTCGACACTCTCAATGGAATCAAAATTCATAAGGTATTTTCCGTTGACCTAGAAGTATGAAAGGCAAGTAATACCGTCTAATACTACAAGTATAGGGAAAAATCTGAAAACTATACATTTGTAATTAAATCATAAAAAATAGTCTTTAACGGACCCCTCTGTGGGCGAGTCCGACTCGCACTTGTACGATTTTTAGGGTTCGGTAGTCCGACAAGGAACCCTTATAATTTCGCCATGTCCGTCTGTCCGCGGCTTAGCGCAGAGACTATTAATTATTAAGCTGTAATTTGGCATGGATATAAATATTAATCACGCCGACAAAACGGTAAAATAAAACGTCGAAAAAAAATGTTTTGAAGGGTACCTCTCATACACGTAAACTGGGGATGATTTTTTTTTCGTCTATCCCATAGTGTGGGGTATCGTTGGATAGGCCGTTTAAAAACATTGTGGGTGTGTGAAAACCATTTTTCGATTTAGAGATCCGTTAGCGAAATATTAAGCTTTAAAGTGAAAAACTTTGTTAGAGTGGGGCGTCCCCCCCCCCTCCCTGCCGGCTAAACGAAAAAATTCACAGAAGTAGTATATATAATGAATTTAAAAGGAAAACTATCACAGCTAAGTAGGCTTTACAAGTTTACGAGTACAGGTTGCGCCAAATTTTTGGTCCCCATATAATGTATGGGACCAGAAGTTTGGCGCGGTCTGTATTAGTAGACCAACATATACCTAGTCGGTGCTTAAATTCTGTCACAAACAAAATTGTCTATAAAATGAAAACTAGTCATGATATTCAAAAAAGATTTTTTTTTAAAAAAAGGTAATTCAGTTAGCTTACATTAAACACAAAATTTATTCAAAATGATTGCCACCATTTTTCACACAAGCCTTCAATCTTCGCGGCCAATCATCAATAGCAGCACGGACCATATTCATGTCGATATCGGCCACTGCTTTAATCAATGATGACTTTAGGCTGCTCAAATTTTTGTGAGGTTTAGAACAGACCTTCTCCTCCAATTCCTGCCAAATTTTGTAATCCAGTGGATTGAGGTCAGGGCTAGATGAGGGCCAATCTTGATGCCTTATTAGCTCGATATTCTGGCGCTCGAACCACTCCTGAGTTGTTTTGGCCTTATGAGCACGTGCGGAGTCCTGTTGAAACACAAATGGCCGTTCTCTAAAGAGTGTCTGGGGCAGATCTTTTACTATGCGATCTAAAACCGTGTCTTGGTACACTTTTGCACTGGTTTTGACACCTTTTTCACAAAAATGCACTTCAGTAGGGCCATAGTAGGACACTCCCAACCAAATCATGACTGATGATAGATTATGGCCGTGCTGCACTCTAGGAATGGCATTTCCAGCGGCCGCAGAGCTGGTAGCGTACACCCTGTCATTTTGTTTGTTGTACTTCTCTTCGATATTAAAAATTTTATCGTCTGTAAACAGGATATCGCGGTGTCTGTTTCTTGCGTACCGCTTTAGCAAAACTTTGCATTTCTTGGCTCTCATAGCTATCAGACGCACGTTCAGAAGATGTCCATTCTTTTTTCGGTAAGCTCGTAGTCCCAGGTCTTCATTGAGTACTTTTTTTACGGTACTTCTGCTTAATCCCATCTCCAAAGCCATCAGTTTCTGCTTGCGGACGGGATTTCTTGCAATACGCGCCTTGATTGCTTTGATGACCCCTGGAGTCCTAAAGGAACGAGGTCTGCCAGTTCTTTTCTCGTCATCGACACTAGAGGTTTCATTGTACCTCTTGATGGTACGGTACATGAACCTCTTCGTGATTTTTAATTTTTGAAGCAAGTTGAATATCGTCTTCGGTGGATGGCCACAACGATGCAATGCAATTACTGCTACTCGGTCCTCTTTGCGAGTCCACTCCATCGTAAAAAATGAATTAATGTAATTGTGATTTGGCAGATTATTAATCAAAAAATATATGAAAATCGAACACCATTTCATTTTTTTTTCTAGGTGTTCTATTTTTAAAATAAATGGCCAGTGACAGTATTTAAGAACCGACTAGGTATGTACCGGGCAACTACGAAACCCTACATTGCGCGTGGCCCGACACGCACTTGGCCGGTTTTATATCCAGTATCTGGGTGTGGTAGTTTCGTTTTAAACGGATTTGAAATATAGGAGCTGAATCGCTTTTTCCGTGAAATTAATACTCTTTTAAAATAAGAAGATTTAACGTATGCATTTGTATGGAGTGTAATTATAATAATAGTCTTGAGTCAAATAATATATATACCAAATACATATTTTTATTTTTTTTTGTCGATGCACAACTGAAGTTTAGTATTATGGAGCCCCTTAACTAGCAAGAGTCCGTTAGTTGGTCCGTGGGTCAGGACAGTTCGAGCCCTGTGACAGCTGTCAGCATTACACAAATTTGAGCATGAGAGAGTTAGAAATACAAATTGTATAGCGCCGTCCTGGTGTCACAGCGCATGAGCTATCGTAGTGAAGTAAAGTAAGTGAACGTGATCGGCAGGTACGCGGCATGCTGAAGGACATCGAGACGCTCGACTCGGCGACGCACGCGGCCACGGTGCGGTTGAGCAGCATGCGCGCCGGGGCGGCAGAGGGGCAGGGCGCGGGCGCGGGGGGCCGGCCCGAGGAGCAGCTGCTCGTGAAGCACATGCACGAGATACAGAAGGAGAAGGCGATACTCACCTCGCATCTGCCCACTCTCATCAGGTATGTCTACCTACACGCAGGGACGAACATTCGTACTAAACAGACTTGCGTTATTTTTAGTGTCGACTTGCCTTCGCCCGCGTTTTTTTTCAATCTGTGTCCCGTTTTCGGCTTGACAGTTATTTAATAAATAAGAATGAGAATAAGAATAAATACTTTATTTTGCAATGTAGGTACATAAATACACTTATTGCACGTTAGGATTATTTAATAATTAAATTTAAAAGAGGAAATACAATATATTAAATAAGGTTTTGGATTTGCTTATATTTCATATGCACTACATTAAAGGTATATTTAATGCATACAATAATGTATATACTATATGATAAAGATAGCTTCCATATACTAATACGTTACATATATAAATACATGTCTGATTCCGCCCATTCAATTAGTTTAGCTAAAATAAGGGCACGAAACTTGACAAGATCAACGTTGTTTTTTTTGCACGAAGTAGGGTACTGGCATTTCATGCTAGTGACAAATGCGCTTTTAACTCCTATGATGCATGAGCTATTTCACAGTGCAACATTCGAAAGTTTGCAACAATGTGAAATGGCTTATGATATGCACCATTGACCTATACGCCCCTTATTAATATAGGAATTAAAACAGCATTTCCCACTATCACGAACTGTCAGTTTCCTCCTTCCTGCCAAAAAATTTACTTTAGTAACCGATTCAAAGATTCAAAATGTTTATTTGTAAAATAGATACATAAAGTATACGTTTTACATGTCAAATCTAATCTGTATAAAAATAATATTTTATGATGAAACAAATATGATACTTACGGGAAATAAAAAAAAAAAACTATATTTAAGTTGGGCTACTAAAGTTATACACATGCATAAAATAAAGACTTATTGGAATAAGAATATTACATAGGTAACACTAAAAGTTTCCGGAACTGGCCACTTACATAAACAATATTTAAAAATTTATTGCAACATTTGAAAATAGAACTCTTTGGCTGTAGAATGCAGTTTGTTTCATCTGACTGTCTTTTGTTTTTACCTTGTGGCGCCATTTAAAAAATTATGTGTCTGCATCAACATGGATTTAACTCGGGAAAATTTTCGTAGTATGATTTTCTACGATTTTAAGTGTAATTTGACAGCTCAACAGAGCATCGCTCGGCTTGAAACAGCTTTTGGCAATGAAGCACCATGCAAGACGACTGTTTATAGCTGGTTTGCAGAATTCAAGCGTGGTCGTATCAATCTCAGTGACGAATCTCGCGATGGTCGGCCGTCCACCGCTGTGACCAACAAAAACATCGATGCTGTGCGCCGTATGATTGAAACAGACAGGCATGTGACCTACCATGAAATTCGCGCATCCTTAGAAATAGGCATGAGTCAAATACAATCAATCCTACACAAACATTTGGGTGTGAGAAAGCTGTGCTCGCGGTGGATCCCACACAACTTGACCGAGGCTCAAAAAACGGACCGCGTCACTTGGTGCAGTGCCATGCTTACCAGATTCAACGAAGGTGCGTCAAATTTGGTGTGGGACATAGTAACAGGTGACGAAACATGGATTTATTGCTACGATCCCAAAACAAAGCAGCAATCGAGCGTATGGGTCTTTCAAGATGAGCCGAAACCAACCAAAGTGGCGCGCGTGAAAAGTGCATCTAAGCGGATGATTGCTTCTTTTTTTAATAAAACTGGACACGTGGCTACTGTTGCTTTAGAGAATCGTCGTACCGTGAATAGTGACTGGTACACGACCATTTGTTTGCCGGAAGTTATTGACGAACTCCGTAAAAATAACCGTAAACGCCGTATCATCCTGCACCACGACAATGCTAGTTCTCACACGGCCAGACAGACAAACGACTTTTTGAAGACGAAAAATGTAGAACTCATGAGTCATCCTGCATACAGTCCCGACCTGGCACCTTGTGACTTTTTTCTGTTCCCAAAAATTAAGAACCAATTACGCGGTCAACGATTTTCATCACCAGAAGAGGCTGTCGAGGAGTATGAAAAACACGTTTCAGAGGTCACCACAGGGGAGTGGCACAAAAGTTTTCAAAACTGGTTTGATCGAATGAAAAAGTGCATAGACGCCAAGGGAGATTATTTTGAAAAACAATAAATTAATTTTGTACCTTTAATAGTATTTTTTCATATTCATTCCGGAAACTTATAGTGCGTCCCACGTATTATACATAATGCAATTAATAAATAAGTTGATAAATAAACTGAATAGACCATAAATAAATATAATGCCTAACCAAATATATACTAACATAAGTAAAAAATTTAAATATTGTATATACCTACATAATGCAATGAATAAATAAGTTAATAGATAAATAAACTATAAATAGATATAATGCCTAAATCCGCCCATTCGATTAATCTTGCTAAGAAGAAGGGCAAGAAACTTAGCAAGATCATGTCTTTTTTTTAATCAATATATTTTTTTTCAATATGGTTTAATACTATTACAGTCTTTTTAACTTACATAAAATTATACAAAACAATGTATTAAACTTAACCATACATACACCGATACTTCGTTCGTTGGTGGTACATCCTGTGACAAATTTAATGATCTTTTCATTATACCAGGGCGACGTCCGACGACGATCTCCTATCGACGACGGACCACGACGGCGAGTTCGGCAGCACCGACGACCTGTCCGGCGGAAGTGCGGCAACGTCGCTCAAGTCGCAGCGCGCGCTGCTGCACCGACAGCTCTCCTCAGACGATCCCATCATGGTGTAGCGAAGTGCGGCAACGTCGCAGCCCGTCGCGTATCATCCAGTTATTTAAATTATACAAAATGAATGTACAGTGTTAATCCGGATCGAGAAGAATGAACTACAAGCTTTCTAGTATAAGTGCTGCAAAATGAGACGCCGAATTTTGGCGCGTTTACTTCTGACGATTACTTGCGATGCGTTCACCAAACCGATAGCGGCAGCGGAGTGAAACGTGAAGTTGTCGTTCAAGGCCGTCGTGACATGAAGCGGCGCTAGCGTCGCAATATCAAAATTGAGTGGAAAAATAAACTAAAAATATATTTTCGTTCCGAGGTTTTAATTGCATCAGAGCCAAACCGTAACGATGACGAATATCGCTTAGCTCAGTCTGTTCCCTAGGTAGAGGCGCAGTAAGGGAGGGGTACAACTTGAGGATGGGCGCCGCCAGTCAGTCTATTGTTTGGCATCGACCCTTGTCGCCACTACCTAGAGATCACCACCAGTTCTGTTTAGGATTTGGTTCCATAGTTAAGTTGCACCTTTCTTGCCGGTGAAAATGATATCGGATAAACGATACAGGAAGGATGTATACCGTCTTGTACCGGCAAGAGATAAGTGTTTAGTCTGTTCCGATAAGAAACTAAGAAGTATTGTGTAGGAGACGGTGGGTATTAGTGCAAGCTCCTGTTGGTGTGTTGTAACCCCTTCCTGGAGAAACGCGAAAGTAGGAAGCGCAGACTGAGTCATACACATTCCAAAAAGATTTGATACCATATTTGCTTGTGATTTTTATCATTTTCTGGTATTTATTAAAATATTATTTTCCAAAAATCTATTAATTTTATAGCTCACATAAAAGAGAATAGAATCGGAACTTTCTGAAAGTTGCTTATTTTCTGTCTAAAATGTCTATATTTATTGTACTGAATGATTTATACGTGTAATGTTAATGTGGTGAATACTGTATACTTAATAACTTCACCAGTGTGACGATCTTTCTTGCCATTTGTCGACACGTTTAAAATATTTTTTGTCATTAAACAAACGAGCTAATTTTCACGCGAGAAGTTTTGTTTATATCAAGCCCTCTTTTTGTGATTTCAGTTATGTATGATTCGCACTTACTAAATGGGCTTTTAATTATTAGAGAAAATTACCACTTCTAAGACAAGTTAGGTATCTAAAGAGCCATCACAATATACGATCTTCGTAGCAATAAGGACGTAATTGGTAAGTAATGTTGTTGCGTCTAGTTACTGTTAGTGACGAGCTTATCCCTGCGTAGTCGGAGCGTATTCTGTTTTCTGTAGTTTTCAATAATATGAAGTATGAAATATATTTTTCATATGTATTTTCGTATTTCCCTGGGAATATTTTACGACTTTTCCTCTTGTAAATATGTAAATCTATTCTCATTGTGATTTTAAAGTTAGCAATATATTGCTTTAATTTTTTGTCACGGATTGATTTGCTGTTTTGATCGGTGACAATCACTATGTGATGCCAAGTGTTAAAATTGTAAGATAAGATAAACTATTTTATTTCAGAATATTGGTCATTCCAAAAGCATTTTAGAATTGAATACTTTTTTACACTACTAGGATTATGATGTGATCTTTTTAAACATTCAACTAAATGAAGTATTTCACAAAAAGTATATTATTTACAATGTAAAACAATTATTTTTATCCATGTTCAGATAGGGATGTACTTAAAATATATTTTATGAAAACATATTATACATTACTGGCTTTTATGTATATACCATGACATACCTACAAAGTGGCCCCACTGTTGTGTAGTCGCGTCAATACGATATACACAAACATACTTAGGTGATATGAACTGCTTCAATATTTTATTTATTCTAAACTTTGTACCTTCCTTTTATTATTTTATTTGCTTACATAATTTAAAAGACTGTCTAATTGATAAGCTTACTATGTATATTATTAAGTCACAAATATATTCTCTCCGCTGCGGCCCTAGTTGGGGCTTATACATGTTCACTTTTCAAACAACGAATATTTCTGTGAAAATTTCATTATAATTCTTGAAATATAGTTTTAATCGAAGTTATTAGCTCAATATTTTATAAATTGATTATTTAGTCTGTGCAGGCGAACATATGTAACAAGATAGTTTACTATTAAGTTTTTTATTATTATTTCTAATGTCATATCGCTTACTCATTTCATCGATCGAATCTCACGAGGCAGATAATGCGTACTCATAAAACTTAACATATTTAATTATATCGTCGGTGTAAACAGTTTCAGAATGTGTATACTAGTGGCGCTATCTCGCTCCTACGTTTAGGGTTCCGTAGACTTCTCTTGCATTAGGGTTGTGCCGCAGTTACGTACTGTATTATCTGTGCCTTCGACTAGTTTGCTTTCGAAAGTCCAACTATAAGAAAGTTTAGCTATTATTGTTGTAGTAGGAGCCCCGTTACGATAGCCTCTAGCTGTTTCACTTGTCTAGCTTCCTTATGGTTTTGTATTAATGTTCGTATATATCCTACCATTTACTAAACGAAGCAGTAGCTCCTGATAGTAAGACATACTCATAATGATAATTTCCGTAGGTTATTTTGTAAAGAGTTTCAATAAATGTGCAATGTGGCTACGTTTAGGACCTATCGATACACTTTAGAAGTGTATGTATATAACTTGGAAGTTATTTTCAGGGAGTTTAGGGACTATGTATATAGTTTCGATTAGTTATATTCATCTTTAGCCAGGTACTATTTTATCATTCTGTATAACATGATTAGTTGTAAAGTGCCTGTCAGTTGTTGAGTTATCGATTCATTATTGGATTTGTTTTTAATTTTTTGCTGGTGCCTAAAATTTATCATATTAATGATATTTCCCAATTTGTTAAAAGAATTTATTAGATGTGTTCCAAAAATATGTATTATTCAAACACAAGTTACAAATTCATGACAAAGTTCAAGATCTGTTGATTACACGATGCAACACGCAAAATGAAATGAACTATATATTTTGTAATTGCCGCTATATTATCAGCTTTTGTGTTGTCAAAGTGGGTCAAACACTAAATTCGTTTTTATGTAAGGATAATTTGTTTATAAAACATTCGCTAAGGACCAATACAATGCCATTTTATACATTGTCATTTTATATTCCTGTATGTTATTTGACTGTGACCGTTTACTACATGTTAATCATTGGATACTGAGTCTTGTAATATACTAATAAACATGTATATTGTTCAATATATTGTGTTAGGCCTCCTATAATGTGTCAATATGAATATGAAATGTAACCAAAATGTTATACTGTATACAACTATAAAAAATAAACAATTGCTGTGGAGAAAAGGATTTTATTATGAATTCCAAATAGAGCTAAGACGATCAGTCTATAATCATGTCTCCTGTATCCTGCCATGGTAGCTTTCCCAAAGGGCACAAAGACCAGTTATATTGTTTTGGAGCTAATTTCCAAATGCCCACAGGCAAGTCCTCACTTTTGTCATTGTTTATCTTCGGTTCCTCTCTTATTTCAACACAGTCAGAATCACTATCATCCTCAAGGGACATTGGAACATAATTTGATGTTGGGTCTAAATCTTCAACTGTATATATTTTAGTCACTGATGTAGTGATTTGATTTGGATTTGATATTAATCCTGCAAGTGTGCAAATTTTTTCAAAAGTTTCTTTAGGGAGTCCATTCTTAAGTAGTTTTAGAAGATCCTTTATAAAACAGATCAAATATGGATTATATGAGGATATGATTGGCTGAATGTAGTTAATATCAGTCAGCTCTGTAGGAGTTCCTTTTTGTAAATCAAGAAGGAGATTACATCTTCTTTCATTGGGGAACCAATGTTGGAAAAGTGTTCTTAACTCTTTCTTCTTTTTTGGAAAGCCTTCTGCAGAATTTATCCTGAAAAAAATACATACATACTAATATTAACTTTAATTAGTTTATAGTAAGTACTATTATGTCTAGGTACAGTAGAATCCGGATATAACGATAAATAACAAATAAAATAAAGTTTACATAGTTTTAATGTATTTCATGCTAATTCGTTAATTTATAGCTAACAAATACACGACACGGCGGTAGTGCAGGCGAGTACATGCATGTCGGTATGAAATGGCCCGCACTCCCGCCTGTCGCGAAATATACATACAAATGTTTTATTTGTGATTTTGCACATGTAATGACACATTACTCTTCCCCCAAACCTCTGCTAAGAGTAGATGTTATTATTATTCAACCTTATTTGAGTTCATTCTTATTCCTAAATTGAATCTTTCAAGAATTAATTTCACGTAAAGTGATAGGAGGTGTATTACTTGAGTTAAATACTACACACACTACTCGAAAACAAGTGAAAAGGACTAGTACCTACTACCAACTCCAGTGCAGTGAGATCACTATAATTATGTGTTTATAAAATACGGTCGGCACACTAAGAAAAGTATGCAAGCATAGAGAAACCTTCTCTACCTATGTAGCACTGGCGTGAATAGAACTTTTTGCTGGAAAAGCAATGAGAAGGTCAAGTATGATAACAAGATAAAAAAATGTCCATCACAAAATTAAATGCTCTGAAAGCAAGTCATATATAACTCGAAATGCGGGAGGTAAATTCGATTTACCTACCTAGGGAGGTAAGTAAATTTGAAAATCAAACGAGTGTCCCTTACAGTCACTAACTATGTAGTCAATCACTCGTCTGGCCAAATGACAATGGAAAATATCTGTTCCTTTTTTTTTGTTATTCTGTATTTTATTTAAAAGATTATTATGGAAAAATGTGACTTGCGTATATTATTTAAATATGCAAAATAAAATTTTAAAAAGACGTTTATGACTGAAAACAGCAACTAAATAAATTTCATTTTTAAAACAATCACTCTGGCCAGTAAGACGCGATTGCACAAAAGAAAAGAAAAAGTCACATGAAAATAAAATGACTGCCTCCGCAAATCCCCCATCCCGGTAACTTTAGCTTTCTGCTGACTTTTGTATATAGTCCTTTTGTATACACGTTATGTAAGTTTATTAAATTAAATAATATAAAACTATAAAAGTAGCATAGGTACTTACTAGTGTTTTAATAATATTCATTATTTATTGTAGGTAACATATTACGGTTTTATTGATGTTTATTTTTCTCTGTGTATATATTGTATAATGCTTAGTAATGTTTTTTATATTTTGTTGTAAGTTAACGCTTCAGAACTCAAGTTAACCAAATTTTAACTTGAAAACTTCCAGCAAGTCTATTCATTTAAAACTAGATACTGGCGGAACTAATGTGCGGAGACACATTATAGGAAGCCAGATAAAACGGCTTTGATTGATTGATTGATAAAATGACTGCAGTAAAATTATCTTATTGAAAAAATTGTTGCAAACATAACTTCATAATTGATTAAGGACATATTTCATTGATTGCACATAGAATTAATTTTTATATCCTGCAAAAAATTGTTATTAGTTATTTAATAGTCCCTTGATGATAGTGTAAAACCGAAACCGGAATATAATTACTGTGAAACAAACAAGGTGCAGTTAATCATCATGTTATAATTTTTTATTTTATTTCCTCGCATTAGTGATGAAAAGTAGAGCATTACACTACACACGGGTGTAAGTGATCAATTGCACCCTCAAACTATATGCACCCTCGAACTATATGCACCCTCGCTCGCTTCGCTCCCTCATGCGCCTAAATATCTCAGGTGCAATTGATCGCTTACCTCCCTTTGATAACAATCTACTATTAAAACAGATTGTTTTTTTTGTGTGAAATCATGTACTCTACAGTAGGCCTACCCTGGCGTCATACAAATTATGATTTTTTAAAGTGACATTTTAATTTTTTTTATTTTTTTATTGTCAAAGTTGACCTCATTGCATTTCCAGCAAAAAGTCTTATGCACAAATGAAGGAATTGGAGATGTATAATCATTAATACCCATTAAACTAAACATTTGTATACAAATTTTAATTGCATGTCATTATAACCAGATGATTTAGTAAAAATTATGTTGTTAATTACTCGCAAATCTTCCCGAAGTTATTCGGGTGAGAGTAAGAGAACAGCTCTCAGGCAAAACCAGGCGGCCCACCTATGGATGGCGGTATCCATCCATGCATCAACCTGTTTCGTCCACTGCTGGACATAGGCCTTTCCAGGATTTCGCCACTCTTGGTGATCCTCCTGGAAGAAATGCCCATACTCACACACGCTGGGCAGGCGGGTTGGTGAGCGCGGTGCCGAAACCCCTGCACCAGTGACGCCGCTGCCCGTCACCAGTCTGATTTATAAGGCCTGGCAATTGGGGATGGATATACCGCCATCCATCGGTCCCAGACAATGGTGGGCCGCCTGGTTTTTTTGCCTGAGAGCTGTCCTCTTACTCTCCCCCGAATAACTTCGGGAGGATTTGCGAGTAAGATGGTGGTACCTCCACAGTCGAGCCCAGCATTAGCTCTACCACCTTTTATGGCGGTATATCCATCCCCAATTGTAGCATTGGGTGCAACAAGGGCGTTTGGGCTATTATGCTCTTTTGAATATTATTACACCAAAAAAACCGCATCAACAAAGGCATGTGACATGGGTATGTAAAAAAATTATGATGTTTTTTCCTAGTGATATTTAAATTAAACCAAAACAAAACGCCTTGGATATTCCTTAATAACCTAGTAAAGCAAAAAAAAAACAGCACTCTAGCAACTCCTGTTACAAAATTACACACATGTAAAATCTTGAAACGTTAATATCTCAAAATTAACTTTTCTGAGATACGCCCTTGTTGCACCCAATGCTTCAATTAATTGCCTTATATAAAACAGACGGTGACGGGCAACAGCGTCACTGGTTTCGGCACCGCGCTCACTAACCCACCTGCCCAGCGTGTGTGAGTATGAGCATTTCTTCCAGGAGGACAGCTAAGAGTGGCAAAATCCTGGAAAGGCCTATGTCCAGCAGTGGACAAAACAGGCTAAGGGATGGACGTTGTTTAAAGTGGTTGGTTAATCACTTAAACCAGAGTCGTAATAAATGAATGTTTCATAGTAAATTGTATTCTTCCTCCATAATAAATTGTATGAAAACTTGAGGGTGAGGTAAGCAAAGTAAATGGATTTTACTGTTTATGTAAGTCCTAATTACATTAATTTTAATAAAAATATGAAAATAACATTGCTTACTTTTTCATGCGGTCTATGAAATCTTGTGATCTTTTTAAGGCTTTGAGGATTTCAGAAACCCAGAGTGCAGCCAATTTACACTTTTTGTCTTCCAGTTCTTCACTTTTTGATAATGTAATCAATTCAAGAACAAAGTCCAATATCAAATCATTGCTATGCAAAAAAGTAAGTAAGACCTCAAAACATTGCATAAAATGTTTTCCAAGACTATTTTTCTTGTGAAAGTCACTTTCTCCAAGTAAATCAACAAGTTCTAGTGACAAGAACAAAGAATCTTCACCAAGCAGGGCTTTGTTCATCAGGTAGCTGGTGTCTTTACCTTTCAATAATCGTCTTGACTGACTATTTAATTTATTGATTAAAGCCAATACAGACACAGTTTTCAAATTTGATAAATCATAACTTTCACCAAAAAACTCCCTAACATCATTTATAATGGATTCTCTCATTCCTACATCTGGGATATCAAGTAAACTCTTAATTCTGCATTGGGTATGTGCACATATACTGAGAGACAAACAAAAATTCATTATCGCTGCAATTTTTGAATCTTCATTCTCCAGTATTTTCTCTCCAGCAAGGTAATCTTTGATATGTTCCTTGTGTTTTTCCCAATAGTTGTTTTTCAGCCACCGCAAGCAAATTTCAGCTGCATCCCTGAGCAATTCAATAGAGGGGAGACTATTACTGTGGGCAGTGTCATGTCTGAGATCGATTATCCAGTCTGGCACGTCGAGGTTCTTAGCTGCTTGGTACAAGCTAGACCCCTTGGCAGCTTCTGTATCGAGCATGTGATTCACGAATCGCATTATAGCTGATGAATAGGCCAACCTTAGAACTTGCTGTTTGAGGGTCTCATCCGATGCCTTAACATCTTCAACGTGCACTTCAAGTAAACTCAGCGTCGACTCTATGCCGGAAGGCAGGGAGGGGCATCTCGCTTTCCATATGAGTAAGAGGTTAAGTGCCTCTTGCTTGTTCAAAAATGATGAAGAGTGAGAATACAATTTATTATACACCAAACTCCATTCTTCACTATTAAACCATGGGACCACATTGTAATATTGACTCATTTTAAGCAATTTTCATCTTACTTTTCTAATCAAACCAAAATAAAAAGCCACACTATGCTGTGTTCCGTTTTGTTAGTATGTGTGTGACAGACAGACAGCTGACAGTGACAGGGGATGACAGCAGATGAGATGACCTGCAATGCGTTCCGAGTCACAACGAAATCGATCATATCGGGTCTATCGTCATTCCGAGTCACTTATCGCGTTTAAGCCGCTGCAAGGAGTTATAAGCCGCTGCAAAGAGTTATAAGCCACTGCAAAGAGTTCAATTCAATTCAATTTATGGCAATGGAAGCCGGTGTCGACTATTCTGCCATTGTCACGTAATATATTGCAAACGTACTATCCGATAAAATATATATACAACAAAGAGGATGACCTTGTAGATGCTGAAACAAACACAACATATTAGTTAGTAATAGATACTATACGTATATAATATAAATATGAAAGCTTATAAAAAAAGTTAGTCACACACACAAAAAAAAAAAAAAAACTTAAATCCACCACCTTTAATTTAATTTCATTTACTCTCACAAATCTAATTAAAGCCCTTATAAGATCCTTTGAAAAATGAGAAATCATAGTAGAAAAGTTTGCAGGAAGTTGAATATTTATTTTTGGGAGTAATTTGTATAAATCAAAAGACTGTTGGAAACCACTGAGGATGTTGACCAGCTTGCTAACAATTTCACGAATGTAGTGCGCGAAATAGGGAGGGCTTATTTTAAGCCGGAGCGAAGGACTAAGGAGTCCAAAATTTCGAGTGGAACTCTGGACCTGATGAGGCAGAGACGGGAAATGTCTTCAGCTTCTGCAGATTTTTCCCTTCTTAACAAGCGTGTTAAAAGGCAAATTCGTTTTGACCTGCGCCAACATAACACTCGCGTCATTGAAGACGCGATCTAGCGAAATAAAGGCTCAAAAGTTTTTTTGACTTTCCTTTCATCTTGACATTGTCACTTCATTACTATCTAAATTTTAAACTGAATAAAGCCTTATATTCGTAGGTTTGTCTTTAATATGTTAATTTATTCAGTTTATTAAGTATCTTAATTGCAATTATCGTGCCAAACAATAAAATGGAAAAATATCTGCGGCCCAATCGTTTCGATGTTGACCCATCGTCCAACAATGCTTCCAAGGAATGGCGACACTGGCTCAAAAGCTTCGAAAGCTTTCTAGAGTCTAACGAGTCTGAAGACAAGGTAAAACTTCAACTCCTTACGAACCATGTTTCTACCGAAGTGTATGAATATTTTAGCGATTGCCCCACTTATCAGAGCGCTATTGATGTCCTAGAAAAGACTTACATAAAACCGAAAAATGAAATCTACGCTAGATACGTATTAGTTTCGCGAAAACAACAAGGCGATGAAGACATACACCAGTACTTGCAAGCCTTGAAAAGCTTGAGTAAAAACTGTGAATTCAAAAAAAACTGACGCAGAACAGTATCGAAACGAGTATATTCGGGACGCCTTCATAGCTGGCATTACATCGACAAAAATTCGCGAAAGACTTCTGGAAAAATTATCAATGACCCTAGAAGAAGCATTTAATCAAGCAATTGCATTGGAAATGGCAGAAAATAACAACCAAAAGTTCATATCAAAACCAGCATATTATGACGCAACAAACCCTTCAGCTAGCGTATCAAATGAAACTAAATCTATGCCTGCCAATTCCTATTCAAACTTTTCTGAAACTGTCAACGCTGTCACAAAGTGCAAAAGTGGCCAAAAATCAACAAAACGAAAGTGCTTTTTTTGCGGAGGTCAAGTACACACGCGGATAAACTGCCCAGCACAAAATGAAACCTGTCAACTTTGTTCAAAAAAAGGACATTTAGCTAACGTTTGTCGTAGCTCAGGAGCTAGCATGAACGCGACCATAGATGACCCCGTATTAGCTACATCACCAACCTGTTTAAAAAAGCAACTATCAAAATACTCGTGAATGGCCATGAAGCGGATGCACTTATTGACTCGGGAAGTTCCAAGAGTTATATAAACAAAAATTATACTGACAAGTATCAAATAAAGAGAGAAGTTTGTAACGAAATAATAGCCACGGCCTCTCTAAGCCAAAAGACTAATGTCAATAGTCGCTGTCAAGTCGAAATAGCTATGAATAACAATATCTACAGAAACTTACCTCTACTTATCGTAGACCAACTATGTTCAGACGTTATAATCGGCCACGATATACTCTCTGAACATAGTAAACTAGAAATGGCATTTGGTGGCCACAGAGATTCTCTTAAAGTATGCAGCGTACTTGCCTCTGGTGTTCCATCTGTATCACTATTTTCAAATCTATCTCCAGAATGCAAACCCATCGCCATAAAATCCAGAAGATTCTCTGATGATGATAATAAATTCATTGAAAACGAAATTAATCAACTTCTGAAGGACGGTGTAATTGAAGAAAGCAAATCACCGTGGCGAGCTCAACTGCTCGTCACCCAAAACGAGAATCATAGAAAACGACTTTGCGTTGACTACTCTCAGACTATCAACAAGTTCACTGAACTTGATGCATATCCGTTACCAAATATCGAAGGTATGGTTAATGATGTTGCACAATATGTCATGTTTAGCAAAATTGACCTCAAAAGCGCATACCATCAAGTTGTGGCGTGCTTCGCATTCACTACTAAGTATGAGCTTGGGCCAGCTCCTTACAATTCGACAGAAATCGTTCCGCTGTTGCAGCTTGTACCATACGCTAAGATATGAGCAGGGGGGACACTTCACCCCCGGGCTCGTCCACGCCGCGGCTGACGACACATCGACGGCAGACTGAGCTCACCCGCCTAATCGCGCGTATTGTTTTTTGTGTACTGGTCTATCTATTTGTTTTTTTTATCTGTTACCATATCATTCTGTCTATTTACATTTCTATGAAAAATTAAAGTCTATAATCGTAAATAATAATATTCTTCATTTCTGTATCGCTTCCTATCATTCATCTTTTATAATAATTTCTTCCGCTACCTACCTCCGCTTCGCTGCGAAAAACTTAATTCTTGTGGAGACAATTAGTAACCACAAATTGGTGACCCCGAGAAAAGGTTAATAATCATTCCTGGATGGTGAACATCGTTGGATTCTGTTATCGAAGTTTCGTGTGGGACAAAGGATTTTGTGCGGTGGTCCAAGTGACAAACATTTTGCGGTGAGCGATTTTTTTTTTATAATGACCGAAGAAAAGGAATTGTATAGAGTTGGCGTGCGTGTACCTCCATTTTGGCCAGATGACCCTGAAATGTGGTTCGCTCAACTAGAGGCTCAGTTTGTACTTTCGAAAGTTACAACCGACGATACTAAGTTTTACTATGCTTCTTCGAGTCTAGAGCCGCAATATGCCAAGGAAGTTAGGTATATTATTGCTAGACCACCTGCAACAGACAAATACTTAAAGTTTAAAACCGAACTTATAAGACGCCTTTCTGCATCACAGGAAAAACGCGTTAAGCAGCTTTTGATGCATGAAGAACTCGGCAATCGCAAACCCTCACAATTTTTGCGACATTTGCAGATTTTAGCAGGCTCGGACGTATCTGAGGATTTTATGATCACGATGTGGACCAGTCGCCTCCCAAACAATGTACAGACAGCTATCGCCACACAAAGAGGTGCAACTGCTGAAAAACTGAGCGAGTTGGCAGATGTTGTGTTTGAAATAGCACCTACCTACCCACAGGTCGCCAGCACCTCTGCTACATCTACAGTTCCTTCAAATTCGGATATGGCGAAGCAGATCAGCGAGCTCACTAAACAGGTAGCCTTACTTACGCAGCATGTCGCCGGGATACATTCGCGTCCACAGTCGAGGCAGAATAGGTACAACCGCTCACGCTCACACAGCCGCTCTAGGCCTAGACAACCGCCTTCGGATCACCCACACTGTTTCTATCACTATAACTTCGGGATGAACGCCAACAAATGTAAGCAACCCTGCAACTTCAAGTCGGAAAACTCGCAGGGTGGTCGCAAGTAGCGGCTAACGACTGCCCTTCATCGCCAGGCCGTCTATTCATTACCGACCGAGATTCGAAGATGCAGTTTCTAGTGGATACTGGTTCCGACCTCTGTGTCTTCCCACGCTCAGCTGTCAAGACGCCCTTCACTCAGTCAAAATACGACCTCATTGCTGCAAATAATACCGTCATACATACTTACGGTCCGGTGACGCTGCATTTAAACTTTGGCCTCAGGAGAGATTTCAAATGGCAATTCACGGTTGCTGATGTTACTAAGCCAATTATTGGCGTTGATTTTTTAATCTACTATAACTTACTGGTTGATTGTAGGAATCAGCGCATTGTCGATAACATTACTTCATTGACAGTAGCTGCTACTTCTGTTGGACGTTCTAAGGACTTCCCTTCTGTCAAAGCCGTCACTGGAGAAACCGATTTCCATCATATACTGCGTGAGTTTCCTGATATTACTAGACCCGCAGGTATGCTCTCTACCCCTAAACATAGTACTCTTCACTATATTAGGACTACTCCTGGACCTCCAGTCTACTGCAAGCCTCGTCGTCTAGATCCGATTCGTTTGCAAGCAGCTAAAAAAGAATTTGAAGACATGCTCTCTAGTGGTGTCGCCAGGCGTTCTGAAAGTGCCTGGTCTTCTGCTCTGCATTTGGTAAGAAAGAAGGATGATGGATGGAGACCATGCGGAGACTATCGAGCACTCAACACCAAAACCATTCCAGATCGCTATCCTGTTCGTCATATTCATGACTTCTCTCATCAACTCTCAGGGTGCTCTGTGTTCTCGACAATTGACTTGGTAGAGGCCTACAATCAGATTAAAGTAAACCCTGATGACATACCCAAGACTGCCATTACTACTCCTTTCGGGCTATTCGAGTTTCCGTTTATGACTTTTGGTCTCAGAAATGCTGCTCAGACATTCCAAAGGTTTATTGATGAAGTTTTACTAGGCCTTAACTTCTGCTACGGATATATTGATGATATATTGGTTTTTTCACCGTCAATAGAGGAGCATAAGGATCATCTGCGCCAGCTGTTTAACCGTTTGAAGGACCATGGTATTTTGGTCAATACTACCAAATGCATACTAGGTCAGTCAGAGGTTACATTCCTGGGATATCAAGTATCAGCTGCTGGCACGAAACCTGTACCTACTAAAGTTCAGGCCATTCAAGAATACTTGGTGCCAACAACAGTTAAGGAACTCCGACGTTTTTTGGGTATGTTAAATTTTTATCGTCGGTTTATACCTAACGCTGCCCAACTGCAAGCACCACTGAATGCCATTCTTGCCGGCCCAAAGGTTAAAGGATCTCATCCTATTGACATGACGCCGAAGTTGCTTCAAGTTTTTGAGGACTGCAAGACTTCTCTATCCCAGGCAACACTGCTGGCTCATCCTGATATGTCTGCAGAGCTTGCAATAGTCAGCGACGCATCAGACACTTCTACGAGAGCTGTTTTGCAACAAAAAATAGGTGAACATTGGCAGCCTTTAGCTTTCTACTCCCATAAGCTCAATAATGCCCAGAAAAAATACAGCCCCTACGATCGAGAGTTGCTAGCTGTGTACGAAGCCATAAAGTACTTCAGGCATATGATCGAAGCAAGAGTTTTTACCGTATTTACTGACCACAAGCCGCTCACTTATGCCTTCTCTATGAGCAAAGACACGTGTTCCCCTAGGCAATACAGATACCTAGACTTTATTGCCCAATTCACAACGGATTTAAGGTACATACCTGGTAAAGAAAACGTCGTGGCTGACGCATTTTCTCGAGTGGAAGAAGTAACAGCAAACCTTGACTTTGAGGAACTTGCACGATCTCAGGCGAACGATCCAGAGCTGCAGGAACTTCTACGTAATGGAACTGCTCTTATACTCAAGAAGGTAACAATAGAGTACAGCAACTTACCTATCTACTGCGACATGTCTGTTCAGCCACCTCGTCCATTTGTTACACCAAAGATGCGAAGACAAGTCTTTGAAAGTCTGCACAATCTTCACCATCCTGGAACATCAGCTACGGTGCGACTGGTAACGCAAAGATTTGTTTGGCCAGGGATTCGCAAGGATTGTAGAGAGTGGACTAGGCAATGCTTAGAATGCCAAAGGTGTAAAGTTACACGCCACACAATTTCCCCCCTTTCCACATTCCTTACTCCTTCTTCGAGGTTCTCTCACATACACCTCGACATCATAGGGCCCCTAACTCTGTCTTCAAATTACAGATACTGCCTCACCGTCATCGACAGGTTTACGCGGTGGCCTGAGGCAATACCCTTGATGGAGATCACTGCGGAAGCCTGTGCAGCTGCTCTAGTCTCTGGCTGGATAGCCAGGTTCGGTTGTCCTTCCCGGATGACTACTGACCAGGGTCGACAGTTTGAGAGCCACCTTTTCAAGGCCCTCACTACTCTGGTTGGTGCGCGCCACTTCCGCACAACTGCGTATCACCCAGCTGCCAATGGGATTGTCGAGCGCATGCATCGCCAACTCAAGGCGGCTATCATGTGCCACTCCTCTGCCCAGTGGACCGAAGCACTTCCACTCGTTCTTCTAGGCATGCGAAGTTCATGGAAGGATGACATCCACGCATCTCCTGCAGAGCTTGTTTATGGTGAGCCCCTCTGCTTACCAGGCCAGTTCCTGTCACCTAAAGATGACTATACCGTACGTGACGTCACGGAATATGCAACTCGTCTTCGTTCTCACATGGCCAAGCTTACGCCGAGACCTACTACCTGGCACTCTAATTCTCCATTTTATGTACCCCGCAATCTACATACTTCTTCCCATGTGTTCCTGCGACAGGGACATGTCTGTGCCTCACTGGAACCACCTTACGCCGGACCTTTTAAAGTCATTGAAAGACGGCCGAAATTCTTTACGCTAGATGTGCGCGGCAAGCGTGTTAACGTCTCTGTTGACAGATTAAAACCGGCGTACATGATGAAGGAAGACATCGTGCAAATTCAGCCGACACCTATCCTACCACCGGAAGAGGAAAAGAGGACGAAAAGCGGTAGAAGGGTCAAGCTCCCAGATTTTTATCGACCGTAGTTACGGTCTGGCGAGGGAGTGATGTGGCGTGCTTCGCATTCACTACTAAGTATGAGCTTGGGCCAGCTCCTTACAATTCGACAGAAATCGTTCCGCTGTTGCAGCTTGTACCATACGCTAAGATATGAGCAGGGGGGACACTTCACCCCCGGGCTCGTCCACGCCGCGGCTGACGACACATCGACGGCAGACTGAGCTCACCCGCCTAATCGCGCGTATTGTTTTTTGTGTACTGGTCTATCTATTTGTTTTTTTTATCTGTTACCATATCATTCTGTCTATTTACATTTCTATGAAAAATTAAAGTCTATAATCGTAAATAATAATATTCTTCATTTCTGTATCGCTTCCTATCATTCATCTTTTATAATAATTTCTTCCGCTACCTACCTCCGCTTCGCTGCGAAAAACTTAATTCTTGTGGAGACAATTAGTAACCACAAAGTCAACATAATTGAAACTGAAAAACCATTTACTGCATTTGAAGCTTGCGGCAAACTTTACCAATTTTGTCGAATCCCGTTTGGTGTGACGAATGGCGTTAGCAGCTTTCAAAGAACAATTGACTGGTTGATTAAACACGAACAATTACAGAATACTTACGCCTATTTAGATGACGTCACTATCTGTGGTAAAAATCTAAAAGAACATGACGAAAATCTGCAAAATTTCATGAATGCGGTCTCAAAGTACAATTTGACTATCAACACAACGAAATCGATTTTTTCGACTGACACTATAAATCTCCTGGGATATACCATACATAATAAGACTATAAAACCTGATGAAGAACGACTTAAGCCACTTTTACAACTTTCAGTGCCTTCAGATACCGCTTCTCTTCGCCGAGCCCTTGGCATGTTTTCACATTATGCAAAGTGGTTACCAAACTTCTCAGAGAAAATAAGCTGTCTCACAAACAAAAGTACGTTCCCATTGAACGAAGAACAGATCACAGTTTTCGAAAACATAAAGAAGGGTATAGCTAAATCTACTGTCAATGCTATACAAAACGGAATGCTTTTTACTGTTGAAACTGACGCTTCAGAACACTCCATCGCAGCTACCTTAGCCCAAGAAGGTCGACCAGTTGCCTTCTTTTCGAGAACGTTATCCGCACCAGAAATGCGTCACTCAGCTGTCGAGAAAGAGGCTTACGCCATAGTGGAAGCATTAAGAAAATGGCGACATTACTTAATAGGTCGACCTTTCCGACTAATAACTGACCAAAGATCGGTATCATTCATGTTCAATCAAAGACATTCCAGCAAGATCAAAAATGAGAAAATAGAACGTTGGCGTCTTGAATTATCATGTTTCAAATATGATATAGTGTACAGACCCGGAAAGGAAAACACTGTAGCTGATGCTTTTTCAAGAGTTTGTTCCTCTATTTGTCAAACAAATCTACACAAACTACACAATTCTCTTTGCCACCCTGGCATAAGCAGAATGATCCACTGGGTGAGATCTAAAAACCTGCCCTACTCTGTCGACGATATTAAGAAAATGATACGTGCTTGTCCATCCTGCGCTCACATCAAACCCAATTTTCATAAAAATCAAAGCACCTTAATCAAAGCAACTTCTCCATTTGAACGCTTGAACATTGATTTCAAGGGACCACTACCCACGGTTAGTAACAACCGATACATTCTAACCGTGATTGATGAATACTCCAGATTTCCGTTCGCCTTCCCTTGTAGTGACTTATCAGCTGCCACTGTCATCAGACACCTACTCAGCTTATTCTACATGTTTGGCACACCTGCTTATATTCACTCAGATAGAGGCACAGCATTTATGTCAAAAGAATTAAAAGATTTCCTTCACGATCGAAATATAGCAACTAGTCGCACAACGGCATACAATCCACAAGGCAACGGACAAATTGAACGTCTGAACGGCACATTATGGAAAACAATAGAGTTGACATTGCATGACAAAAACAAGAGTGTTAACAACTGGGAAAGTGTTTTGGACTTGGCCCTTCATTCAATAAGATCATTGTTATGCACAGCCACAAACACCACACCTCATGAGAGAATGTTCAATCATAACCGAAGAACTACATATGGTGAGTCAAAACCGACGTGGTTATCCACACCTGGGCCCGTTCTATTGAAGACACATAATAGAAGCAACAAGTATCAGCCCATCGTCGAGGAAGTAGATTTACTAGAGTCAAATCCTGACTATTCATATGTAAGACTACCGGATGGGAGAGAGACTACAGTATCTAATAGACATTTAGCACCTACTGCCAACAACGATGATTACATTTTAGATGAGCCCCAAACTACTCAAGATCCTGAAGCAAATGAAGGCCCTATCAACTGTGAATCTCAAGAAGAGGAACTAGTTGTCCAACAACCTCGTCGCTCTACAAGAACTAGAAAAGCTCCGCTTCATTTGAGCGATTATGTAGATACATGAGTTCTACGGCTCCGGAGAATGTCATAGACTTTCCTTTCATCTTGACATTGTCACTTCATTACTATCTAAATTTTAAACTGAATAAAGCCTTATATTCGTAGGTTTGTCTTTAATATGTTATGCCCAGCAGTTAGGAAGGACCAATCTGACGAAGCTGAAGACATCTGACAATAGAACTGTTACCTCTAGGCCAGAAATCCTCGCCGAAATCGAGAAATTTTATGGGCTCCTATATTCCTCACACGCTCCCAAGCCAACTGCTCGCGATGAAGACGACAAACGTGCACCTCTGGTCCGTCACTACACCGATGAACTCCCGGATGTCGAAATGGGTGATATTAGGATAGCTGAAAAACAGAAAGGCGCCGGGCGAGGAGGGCATCACAACTGAACTCCTGAAAGCTGGAGGTTACCCTATACTCGGAGAGCTACAGGACCTCTTTAATGCCGTCATTCGCACAGGTACTACGCCAAAGGAGTGGAGCAGGAGTCTGGTCAATTTGTTCTTCAAAAAAGGGGACAAAATCCTACTTAAGAACTATAGACCAATCGCGCTACTGAGCCACACCTACAAGCTGTTCTCAAGAGTTATCACGAATCATCTCGCCCAACGATTCGACGACTTCCAACCTCCAGAGCAGGCTGGGTTTCGAAAAGGCACCGTGGACCACATAAACACTAAGGCAGGTAACATAATACAGAAAACTCAAGAGTATAATCAGCCCTTATGTCTAGCGTTTGTGGACTACGAGAAAGCCTTCGACTCCATCGAAACTTGGTCTGTTCTGCAGTCCTTGCAGCGTTGCCAAGTTGACTGGCGTTACGTGGAGTTGTTGAAATGTCTGTATGACTCCGCTACGATGTCCGTCCAAGTACAGGGTGTACAAACAAGACCGATACATCTTCAGCGCGGCGTGAGACAGGGAGATGTTATTTCTCCAAAACTGTTTACCGCCGCGCTGGAGGACGTCTTTAAAACACTAGACTGGAATGGACGAGGCATAAACGTAAACGGAGAGTACATTTCACATCTTCGCTTTGCCGATGACATCGTCATAATGGCGGAATCGCTGCAGGAACTAGAGGAAATGATGCGCGGCCTCGGCGATTCTTCGAGACGAGTGGGCCTGCGGATGAATTTGGATAAGACTAAGGTCATGTCCAACTGTCACGTCATCCAAGGGCTAATAACCGTCGACAATGTCAGCATCGAAGTTGTTCAAAAATATGTTTATCTGGGTCAAGTCATACAGCTGGATAAAAACAACTTCGACGCCGAGGCCGACAGAAGAATATGCTTGGGTAGAGCAGCATTCGGAAAGTTGCGTCACATATTTACGTCGTCAATACCGCAGTGCTTAAAGGCTAAGGTGTTCAACCAGTGCGTCCTTCCTGTGATGACGTATGGCGCTGAGACGTGGTCTCTTACAAAGGGTCTGATCCACCGGTTTAAGGTCGCTCAGCGAGCTATGGAGCGGGCTATTCTTGGGGTATCTCTGATGGATAGAATCCGAAATGAGGAGATCCGTCGGAGATGTAAAGTAACCGACATAGCCTGCAGAATCAGTAAGTTGAAGTGGCAGTGGGCAGGCCATATTTGTCGCCGACATGACGGCCGTTGGGGCCGAAAGGCTTTAGAATGGAGACCACGTACAGCAAAGCGTAGTGTAGGACGACCTCGTGCCCGCTGGACCGACGACCTGAAGGACGTTGCGGGGGGCGGCTGGATGAGGAGGACGAAGGACCAACATGAGTGGCGAAATTTGGGAAAGGCCTATGTCCAGCAGTGGACGAACACGGGCTGATGGATGGATGGAAAAGATTTCTGGTTCAATTTACATTGGAAAAATATATGGTTAAGGTCACCATCTCCTTGTCCACATTCGCAAAGCGAGTTGTCACGGATTCTGATTTTATTCAAAAATACTGGAGTACAACAAAAACCTAAGCGCAGCCTAATAATAACAGAAATAACGCGCTTCGAAACTTTTTTAAATTTAAAACACCATGGCTTGGTGTTAAATTTTAAACTACTGGTTGTCCCTGAGCATAGAAGGAACCTTTTCTTTTGCTACTCCTGTTCCAGTCTTCGTTTCAAGATGAATGAATGTCTGTTTTTGCAGTATTCATAAGATATATAAAAAAATTTGTATTTTGGATCAGTCTGATGAGTGCAAGCATATTTAGCTAAGCGATCAGCACTTTCATTTCCGGATATACCAGAGTGACTAGGAACCCAAACTAGGAACACATCCAGTTGCTTTTTAGCAGATCTAAATAGAGCAGACTTGATTTCTAAAATTATTTTACTATTAGTTCTACTTATAAATTGATTTTGTAGTAAGGCACTTAAGGAACTCAAGGAGTCAGAAAAAATCAACGATTTTTTGATGGAGTGAGCTTCAATAAAATTAATAGCCTCCAGTATAGCTATACATTCTCCAGTAAAAATTGACGTTTGAGGAGGGCATCTGTAAGTCAAGATGATTTTGGAACTTGGGTAGTAGACAGCTACCCCGGTGAAGCCAGAGTCTGAAAATTTTGAAGCGTCAGTATAAAAGGGATCCCATCCGACCCATTGGTTATTCAAGATATCCTGAAAATCTAAATTAGCAGAAGGAGAACCTTTACGAATACCAAACCCAAATAAAACATTGGGTTTATATTGCAAAATTTCATAATCATAAATAAAAATAGGAAATTTTGAAAATGTATAATATGACCAGGAAGATTATTAAGCTTATGAAAACTTTTTAGTAATAAGGGGATGTCTTTATTGTTCCAATATGCACTGGTGCGATATAATTGGTCTAGGATATTCAGCTTTTCCAACAGGATATGCGAAGAAACAGAAGCTAATTTAAACAAAAAACGATCAGCAAGGAACTTCCTTCTTAGTTCATGTGGGGGAGTTCCACATTCTACCTGTAATGCATTAACGGGAGAGGATTTCATGCATCCTAATATTATACGTAGGCTTCTAGACTGAAGTTCATCTAATTTTTGAAGTGCTTGTTTACTACATGGTTCAAGCAAGAAAGTACCATAATCCATGATACTTCTAATTAAGCCATTGTAAATTAATTTCGAGCAATAGGGGTGAGCACCCCACCAAACGCCTGATAGGGCCTTCAGAATTGAGATTACTCTATCGCATTTTTGTAGAATGTGATCTATATGGTAAACTCCGGATAATTTCGAATCTAATATTACTCCAAGGAACTTAACTTTATTTTTGAGTGGAATGGGAGCACCATCAATTTTAATTTCTAATTCAGGGATTGTCCTTTTCCGGGTAAAAACAACAGTTGAACTCTTTTAGGCAGAAAGGGAGAGATCATGATCAAGTAGCCACTGATTCACTGAATCAAGAGAAAGGTTCATAGACTCAGCAGCATCCAAGATTGATATATCTGAGACATACAGAGCTAGGTCATCGGCATATTGTAAAAGATGACAATTGGAGTTCAGAGATGAATTAAGATTTTATGTATACAGGTTAAAAAGCAAGGGGCTTAAAACGGAGGTAGGCCTTTAGAAACATTTCTAGGATCAAAATGTTCCCCTGGTACTCTTAGTTGAACAGATATAGACATCATAATATAACTTATACACTGTATCATCTTAGCAGGGATTCTCAGCTCTAGCAACTTATGCCTGAGAATAGAAAGATTGACACTGTCATAAGCTGATGATATATCAAGAAAAGCTGCTGTAACTGACTCGTTTTTACTGAAGGCTATCCGAATATCAGTTATTAAGATCCCTATACTGTCCATTGTACCTTTGCCTTTTCTGAAGCCAAATTGTGAGGAAGGGAGAATGCCTCTATTTTCAACTATCCACTCTAACCTATTTTTAATAAGGTATTCTAATATTTTCAGAGAAACACGTGATAAAGCGATGGGTCATTTGAATCTTTACCTGGCTTGGGGATCGGAATTATAATTTGGGTTTTCCAGTCATCGGGGATAAAACCATTATTGAAGCAGATATTTAATAAATCCAGAAAGTATTGCTGACATTTAGGGCCTGCTTGAGAAATAAAAGAATATGGAAATCCATCAATACCAGGAGCGGAGTCATGGACTTGAGATCAAACAGTCTTAAGTTCGTCAAACGAGAAAAGAGAATCAAATGGGTCATCTGAAGGACTGATAGATGGAAAATTATTAGGAGTCACAGGATCAGGAAGAGCAATCCTATCATAGAATGCTTTGGCAACCTCACTTGAAATAGGAGATATATTTTGAAGATTAAAACTGCGTCTATATCTATTGATTTTTTTCCATACAGTAGAGATAGGAGTAAATGGAGAAAGAGATGTACAAAAAGCAATCCGTCCAGCTCGTTTTTTCTTTCTCAAAGTACATCTGGATTTAGCCAAGACCTGCTTGTACTTAATTAGGTTTTCAATAGTCATGCATTTACAATGTCTTTTCTGCCTCATTTCGAGCCCTGATTACCAAAGTACACTCACTATCCCACCAAGGTGGAGAACTTATGTATCTTTTTAGACGCGGCATTCTTTAGTGGAAAACAGCTATCCGCAGAATTAGAAATAGCCTCAGAATATTTAGAGTATGATTCCAAGGGGTTTGCTATATCAAATACTGGCAAAGCTTCAATATTTCTATCTAAGCTTTCAGCAAAACGATTCCATTTAGAATCATCTGCTTTAGGTAGTCTATACTTAAGGAGTGGTTTGATATTTCTTGATGGTGTAAACCTCTGGGGCATTTTAATAATAAGAGGGTAATGGTCGCTTCCATGAGTTAAATCCCATCTATTCCAGTGCAATGAACATGCTATGTCTAATGAGCAGATAGTCAAGTCAACACAGCTTTTACATTGATCTGGTCTAGTAAGTCGTGTTGCTCCGCCATCATTTAGCGTACATAGATCCAAATCATCCAAAATCTCAACCAGACCACTGCCAAATGAGTCACATTTTTCTGAACCCCAACGATAATGATGACAATTAAAATCTCCCATTACAATAAACGGACCCTGTAGATTTGAAAAAATGTTTCTTATAATAGCTAAAATATCATTGTTAGGATGAGCTACGTACATGGAAACAATTATGATTCCCTCCAGCCTAACAGCAACCACATTAATGTCATCACTATTAATCTGCAGAGGCACAATAAAATATGGAAATTTATTATTTACAAATAATGCACAGCCACCATAGCCATCAGATCTATCTTTGCGTATACATCTGTACTGGGGGACACGAAAATGCTGATTAGGAGACAACCATGTCTCTGAAACAGCAAAGGCTGCTGGGCTGAGCTTACCCAGCAAATAAGAAATTTCTTGTTTTTTATGTGAAACGCACCTCACGTTCCACTGTAAAAAGGTCAGGGATTTGGGTGGGCCATACTGTGTGAGAGATAAAAGAGTGTTGAATTTTTGGACAACGTGGTCAGGTAAATTTGGAGTGTTACTGATGAAGGAAGATAATGTACTTATTAGGAAATCAATAAGTTCCGAGGTTTTATCCTCAGGCTTTTGAGGAGCGATAGCACAGCCATTCTGAGATGGCTCATATGAATAGTTATTGAGGACTGAATTATGAGCCTGCCTATCAAACCCAGGTGAAAGAACTGGACGGGTGTTTGGGGAACGGGAAACAGTTTTTTTATAAGATAAGTTCCTAATGGGAGAGAACTGAGAGGAGGGGGGAGGATGATTCTGAGAGTTAAGAGATTGGGAAGTTTTGACAACATTAGCAAAGCTTTTCTTAACTGGAGTAAATTGTTTACTAGCCTCTTGGAATGAGATGGAGTGTTCTGCCATGGCCGTCTTAATAGCTTTCTGTCTACCTAACTCAGGACAAGATTTGTTTGTGGCAAAGTGATTCCCTGAACAGAGAATGCAGAATGCATCCCTCTCATCAATATTGCAACTGTCCCCTGTATGGTTGTGACCACATCGGAAACAGCGAGGTTGAGATCTACACAGAAATTTGGTGTGACCAAATCTGCAACATGTGAAGCATTGAACTGTTGGATATGTGTAGAGTTCAACAGGTAGGGAAGAGTAGCAAATGAAAACCCTTTTAGGCAATAACTGTCCATCAAAGGTAACAACAACAGTTTGAGTTGGTTTCCATGTTGTCGTACCGTCTTCCATAACCTTACGGTTAATTCTTCGGACTTTTAAAATTCTGCCAAAGCCAGTGGGGACTTTCATAAACTCCATTACCTCTGAATCCGTCCAGTCACTAGGGACCTCACAGACTACACCCATTTTGGTAATGTTGAATGAAGGGATGGAGGCAGTAAGTTTGTTCCTACATAGCAAACTGTTTTCCAGAAACGAGTTAGCATCTACTGGGGACTTAAATTCCACTGAAACCTTATTCCTGCCTACTTTCTTAATGCCATGCGGAAGTACATTACAAACATTGTTCTTTAAGAGCACAAGGATTTAACAGGATGTAATGATGTCCCTGAGTCTCTGCTAGGTTCGCTGTGCGAAACATGGACAAGGAACGGAGCCTTATCCATGGCGGAATACTTCTGGCGACCAATATTTTTAGGGACTTTTGGCGTGGATTCATTAACTTCTCCATTTGTATCCTTCCTTTTACGATCTTGGCGAGACGATTCTTCCATGTTAGAAGAACTTGAACTTGGAAGAGTAACAGTTAATATGGTAGGGAAAACATTAGGGACCGGAGGGTCCGGAGGTTTCAGATGGTTCTCATCCATGTTTTGAGAAAATGAAATTGAAAAGCAGACTTACCAATATCTAATGAACGAGCACAACGACAAATACAAACAAAAAAGCATCCAAGAAGCCCAAAAAAAAAGTGAAAAACTTCAGATTTTCGGAAGAAAAAACGATCGCACGTGCACTCACTATTAACGCAACGCAGAAAGTCCCTGCAAAGAGTTATAAACGACCATTTCACATGACTTTGACAAGTATTGATGCAAGCATCGAGCAGCACAAATAATTTCCGTTGCTCTCTGCAGCGTAGTCAGCGTGTCATTTTGAGGTATGGTCGTGTAACACCTTAGGACTTAGGATAGTATTTCCCATAGAATAAGAACATCCTAAGTCCACAGACGTATAAAGTAGCAGACCTAACATACGAGGGGTGGCTGAAAAGTAATCTACCTGACTATGAAAGAAAATACATGGATTAATAATTTATTTTTTATTTTTCAATATAGTCCCCTGCAACTGAAATGCACTTACGACATTTGTCAATAAGTGACAGCATACCATTAAAATAATAATTATTATTTTGTTCGTCAAAATAGTCATTCACAGCGTCCTTCATCTCTTCGTCTGTTGAAAATCTGCGCCCTCTCAAATTTTTCTTTAAATTTTTAAATAAGAAGTAGTCAGAGGGAGCCAGGTTTGGACTATAGGGTGGGTGGTTGATCTCTGTAAAGCCGTTTTTTGTCAGAGATGACCGCGCCTTAAAGGCCGTGTGCGCGGGTGCATTATCATGCAAAATCAAAACGCCTTTGCTAAGTTTGCCCCTCCTGTCTTCTTTTATTTTTTTGCGTAGCTGGTCAAGTAAGTTCGCATAGTATTCAGCATTCATCGTGGTGTTTTTTGGCAGGTAATCTATCATAAGAATCCCCTCAACATCCCAAAAAATGGTTGCCATTAGTTTGCCCGCTGACAGCCGGACCTTAAACTTCCTTGGTGGTTTTTCCCCTTTAAATTTCCATTGCATCGATTCTTGTTTGCTTTCGGGATCCCACTGACGAATCCAAGTTTCATCACAGGTCACTATTCGCAAGATAGTTTCTTCCTCTTTATCCTTTACCAAGTCTAAAAATGACTGACAACATTCCACACGCCTTTGCTTATCAAACGGGGTCAACATTTTAGGCACCCAACGTGCGCTCACCTTGGACATTCCCAAATGTTCATGAATTATTTCATGAACTCGTTCCTTGCTAATGCCAACATCTCTAGCTATTTCCCACTGCTTAATTCGCCGATCGGCAAGGATCAGTTTCTTCACTTTTTCCACATTATCTGCGGTAACTGCAGAAATGGGCCTTCCACTACGGGGATCGTCTTCTAAGCTCACACGGCCTTGTTTAAACTGCTTTGACCAAAACTTTATTACAAATTCGGAAGGACATGAATCTCCGAACACCTTAAACATGCGCTCTCGGATCTGCGTCGGCGTATTCCCTTCTTTACCGAGGAATTTAATCACAGCGCGATACTCAATTTTATCCATTTTTAATTTTATTGCAACTTGATAAAAACGAAGACGCGCCAAAAATAAATTGAACTCGTAGAAACAAATAAGTGTCATAATTTTTATAAAAGGAATAAACAAAGAATACGAGAATATAGTGGCCAGTAACATTTTTTAAACTTTCTTTAACAAAGGAGATTTTATATCAGCCACCCCTCGTAAATATAACTATGAACGCATAGAGTCGACGCGTTGCAATTTTAGGTCAGTCGGGCTCTTTTGAATATAAATATTGTTTGTTCCCAAACAAAATATATACTAGAGATTAGTTTCTGAATAACAAATATGTTCCAAGCATAAACTAGCCAAAACAACCCATTTTTATACGTTTCTTCGTACCATGAAGCCTAAATGTAGCTTATTTTTTTAATGGAAACTTGCCACGCTTTAATCCTTATGTTTGATCTGCTACTTATTAATAATGATATGTCTGTGCCTAAGGGCGGCTTGCACCAAAATCTTAAATCTCGATTTTATCGCTAAACCAGGTTTACGATCTGTCAGTCAATACATTTCTGTCAAATTAAACTGAGCTTAAGTCCTAAATCTAGATTTAAATATTGGTGCAAGTGGGCCTAAGTCTAAGGTACTGTTCTTCGCTGCAGCGATGATAAGTCTATAAACGCGACAACATGGCCATGCGGCGCGTGAGTAGTTGTCAGTGTTGCCAGCCCTATCCTAGAGAAAAACTGCTAACAAACAAGCTCCAAACAAGCTGTAGTAAAAAACTTTTCCTGGAGATCATTTGATCGGAAACGCGGCTCGGCCTTCGGCCTCACCGAATATACCTACCTACTTTTCAATGACTTCAAAACAATTGTAAAAAAAGCTTTCGGAGACGCAGCTCGGCTTTCTGCCTCGCCAAAGACACTATTGACTGGAGATCAAATAAGAGATCAAAAATAAATTTGGTCAGAAACGTGGCTCGGCCTTCGGCCTCGCCGCATGTACCTACTTTTCGGTAGGGTTCAATACAGTTATAAAAAATTCGTTTGCAAAAGCAGCTCAGCTTTCGGCCTCGCCAAAGACACTATGACTGGAGATCAAAAACATATTTTGTCGGAAAAGCAACTAGAGGATTAATTTGTTAAGAAACGAGGATATTTTACGCGAGAATCAAAGCAGTTATAAATAAAGGGTCCAGAAACGCAGCTCGGCCTTTGGCCTCGCCAAAGATACTTTTCCTGGAAATCAAATAAAAGATCGAAAATAAATTTGGTCGGAAACACGGCTCGGCCTTTGGCCACGTCGAATATACCTACCTACTTTTAGATGGGTTCAAAACAATTGTAAAAAAAGCTTTCGGAGACGCAGCTCCGCCTTCGGCCTCGCCAAAGACACTATTGACTGGAAATCAAATAAGAGGTCAAAATAAATTTTGTCGGACGAAGGTACTTTACAGTTATGTAAAACTTAGTTTCGGAACGCGGATTAGCCTCCGACCTTGCCAAAGACATTTTAGTAGAGAATAAATTTAAAAAACAAGAAATTGTTTCGTTCGAAAACGGGGTTCGGCCTTTAGCCTCGCCTCGCCGAAGGTACTTCACCTAGGGATCGAAAGAGTTATAAAAAGCGTTCGGAATCGCTCGGCCTTTGGCCTCGCCAAAGACACTTTAGCAGAGGATAAATCCAGAGAAGTAAAAACAGTTTTGTACACCAACGCGGCTCGGCCTTCGGCCTCACTGAAAATACTTTACTAGGGGATAATCGTTCGGTCATATTTTAGACGTACTATAAAATCAACGGTCAGAAAAATATTAACAGGTTACATTTTATCAGAAGACAAAATCAAAAAAAAAATTAGACTGACAACGTTTTTCAATAAAAAATTAAAAAATAGATCTGGTACACGACCGTATGAGCTATAACTATCTAGGAGAACAAAAATAAAAAAAATAAAAAAAAGGAAAATACCGCGGACCTGCAGTGTGTACCTATTATGACCGCGTGATCCCTTATTCTGTTTGGCCGCACTGAGCCTGCTAGACGATATCTGCTACGTACGCCCACTTGAGACGGCACGCGTAGCGAGTCAAGTGGTGTAATTTACTGTTTTTACTGCTTTCCTGTTTAAAAATACAACATGTATTGTATTTCGTTGTAATCCTAAATAAATTGTCTACAAATAACAGTATTTTCATTAAAACACATGGAACGTAATTGTAGTATGATCGAACAGAAGGCGAGTAAACAAAGAAAAAGGTTACCCGTATTTTGAAGGTTTCTTATTCAAAAGTACGGGTAAAAATCTTTAAAACCCCTACATATATCGAAAAACACTTACCTGGGCATGTTTTCCTCGTTTGTTGTGTGTATTTAGACACAGTTTTCATTAATAAACACGACACCTAACAACACTCAACCCGCAATTTTTCGCAATTTTGCGCACAGCGTTTTTGCGGCACCACGGCACGGAACAGATGTTTTGACTTTTTCTAAAGACAAGACAAGCCTGTTTTCATCGAACAGACTGTTTCCAATGCACATTTAGAACCAATGTGACCATTTAAAATAAACCACAGACCACAAAAATCCGATTGTGAAAAGAAAACAGCGGTCATAATATGACCTACCTGCCTGCAACGCGCGGCCATAACATGACCGCTGCCTGTTTGGCGGTCTTTGTATAGAGAACAAGACTGTGCACTACGAATCTACGATACGAAAACGAGCCGAGCGAGATGGGTGTTGGCACTTGTTGGTCCCTTTCTAACACGTAAGAAACTCAACAACACTATATAAGTATAATATATTATATACACTGGCAACTTGCTAGACAAGGATACACGAGTAGCGACAGCTATCTCGCTCGGCTCGTTTTTCGCTTAAAAAGGGTATCATAATAATTTCAACCTTATTTCTATTATGGAAATAAAATCTAGTTTGGTTAAGCAAAAATTGGACAGTGCACAGTCTTGGGTCTGCAGGCTCGGCATCGCACTTTCAAGGTTAAGTTGACTTTGACAACGGATTAGACGCATCTAAAACAGAACTTAACGAGCACTTGCATTGAAAAAAATAATTCTGTAAAATAAATGGTAATAAGTGCAAAATATCTTCAGAAATATAAAAAAACGTATTATTTCCATATTTTAAAGTTGATTTAACCAACATTGAGAGCTGATAGAAAAAATCCCGAGTTCAGGTTCGGATTCAGGACCCAATTTTGTACAGGAATAACAAAAAAATATTCAAACAACAAAAACCTTATTGTCCTGTGTAATTTTTATCTAACGCGCAAATAATATATACTGATTAGAAGACGCTCCACGCTAGCAAGGCTGCGGGCAAAAGCTAGTCTAACATTATACAGGGCTGCCAGTGGCAAAGGGTCCATATAACACGATCCCCATCGGCTTGTTTAGGAAATGGCATCCATACTTCATTTCTTTATTCCTCGGTTAGTCAAACATTTCCATAAATCCTGATATACTTGGTGTCTTTTCTGAGTAAAACGATTTTATTGTCCGGCTTTCCTTTTTAAAATGTTCACCCTTCGCCACTGAGGGCTGCACTGCCGGTCTCCAGTTTCACGCGGACAAGAAATAAAATCAATAATAAAATATAAGAAAAAATACATGTCTGATACATTATTTATTTAAAAAAATGGATTCGAAAGCAAACTGATGTTCACTTTCGCACGCAGTGGAAATGTTAAATATTACCTAGTATTTCCCGAGCAGAAAACTAATAACATATTGATTCAACATGCTTATTTACATTTCATAGCTCTTTTAAAAAAAAATTACGCGCAAATATTGCATTTTTCCAGTTATGTAAGCTAATGAACCAACGTTTTACATTCGATAACTGTTCTACGATATCTGTCTGAGTCTGACCATAATGGAAGTTCTATCATAGCGAATTGCGACTTTTATGAGTTATTTATTAATCAGCACGATCAGAAAGATATTGTGCAAACAATTGGAAATATCTATAGTACTTACTTGGGCCGATTCCCGGTACATTTTTACAGAATTTCGTAGACACTGATCTGTATAAGATGTTGAGTTCAACTGCTTTAAGATCCAGCATTTTGCTATAACATTATAACATAAAAATTGATGAAGGTTGCATTTATTTTGTACATTTATTTACATACTTATGAAGGTAACTGAGGCATATGACTGACAAGTTATCAAATGCAGAAAAAAGTTGAACGTATTTCATAATCGTCTGAAATGGGCGATTTATTGATTCGACATGATTACAATGATTTCTGAAAATGCATGTATCTTGATTTAATTAGAAATCGTTAGGATAAGTACCACCGTTATACATAACACAGCTTTAAGTTAAAAAAATAATACTAATTCCAAATACCAGCGAAGAACATCCTGACGCACAATAAACTTAAATATATTTTTGGATTGTAAACGTAATAATAGTGAATGCAATACACAATTAGCATTAGTTGTTTTGGCACTAATCAAATTACAATATATAATTTTAAACAATACAATATTTTATTTCACTGTGAAAGTAACGACATTGCGTTCAGTCTCATACACAACATTTTAACTGCTTGCGAAAATTTACATGATAGTTTTTAAATGCATAAATTACATTTTATTAGGGTCTCTGACACATAGACGTTAAGAAAAGCACGTAACATATAATAGGCAAATTGTTTGTGAACAAAACAACACTGGTAAACCAACGACAAAAGGAACTATGGTCAATGGAACGATCGGACAGACTTGCTTACATTTTCTTGATCGACAAAATATAAAATATTTTCAGTAAAATGGTAGCACAAGTATTAACAGTGAACAAGTTGTAAGTGAACACGGTCGACGGAGCCAACTCGTCTGTACAAATAAACGGACTTTACGAAACAACTACGACTTCTCGATATAAAAGAGTAATCTTAGTACGTACCCATAATAAATATCTATCAATATATACTCTCGATCAACAAATATAATTTAATATAGGTAATATAATACGAATTCTTTAATCTATTAACATTATCACAATATGAGTTGCGACGACATTATGCCGTCTATTTAAAATTACTGTTCGTTTGTAATCTCTTTAAGTATTTACAAACTTTGATCTTACATTGTACATTCGTCTTTTTATAAAAGAATACCTACAGATAGTGGAGGTGATAGAGTATGTATATCTACGTGTCGCTACGTACGTATACAGTTAATCCTGTCCGTGCTGACGTCACAATCGCTACTCTTAAACGAAACATGAGTACAAAAATAATACAAGTCTCACTCGTTCGCGTATCCCTCTAACTACGGTTGCTCGACTAACAAACTTCACTTAAACTTCCGATGAGATCGAACTAAATACTACGCAGTGATCTTTATTATAGTGAATGTACAGGCTCGCTCACTCTGAATCAGTTCCGGACGTGACGTCACGTTGCTCATAAGTCTACCGAGTCGAGGTCCTGCTTGGGCGCGCGGGGCGAGGGCGGCGAGGGGGGCGAGTTGGAGCCGGAGGGCGGCGTGGGCGGGCGCGGCTGGAACTTGCCCGGTAGCGAGGCGAGCGCCGAGAGCGCGGCGTCCGCGTGCGTGATCCGCGATATCTTCATGATCTTGCCGCTGGTGATGAGTCGCCCGAACCCTTCCTGGTGCGCGAACGCATACCCGGACCGCACGGAGCGGCGCGCGCGGCGCGCGGAAGGAGTGCGGGGCGCGGGGGCGCCGGTGCGTGCCGAGCGCCAGCGCTGCCGGGCTCGGAGCCGCTCGGCGAGCGTCGGCGCGGTCTGCGAGCACGCCATGCGCCACGACACCACCGGCACCATCAGGATTATCATCTGTCGACATCGATTGTTATGCTTCAACATTTGTACCCATACGTACATAAACGTATACGCAACATTTTTATTTAATGAAACTTTTAAAATTATACCTTGATTCAGCACCTGCTACTCAAAAGCAGGTTGAATGCTTAGATCGATTACTAAGCATCCATTCGCGTATTTCGGTTGATTAGTTGCATTTACGTAAAAAAGTCAATTTTTGGTAATTACCTTTTTACGATTGCGAACTTGAGACAATATTTTTCGTATATTTGGTATGAAGTAAGTCTTCTATGAGTAGTAAATCGATAATGCAACCTGTACATCACTTTAATTCTAAGTCCAAGAGACGGTGTACAAGTAACTCACGGTAAGCACAGCAGTGAACCAGAACGTGGCCTGCGTGAGCGCGACGGTGAGCGAGCCGACGTACGGCCCGCCGATCGCGTAGTTGTAGAAGTAGTCAAGAACGAAGTACGAGACGAGCGAGCCCCATATCGTCACGTGGTTGAATACTGTCCAGTACGTCGTGTCCAGCGCGATCTGACACAACATTCTACATTATACATTTTGAATATCAGAAATTATTGAACATAAGGGGGGCTTCTGTAAACTAAATTAGCAGTTCGAGGTGTGTTGGTACAAATATCCACAGAAATGACAATGAAATAACGTTCATATTAGCGTGCATTGCAAAGTGGCTGTTACGACGATCGCTGCGTCACCAGATAGCGCAAAATAGAGAAAATATTACTTTTAATATATAATAAATTAGATATTTATAAGTTTTAAACATCATTATGTCAGATTTTTGTATTGCTTGTGCGTATATGAGTTTTAACTTAGTCTCTTTTGAATTCGGTATTTAAAGCAAAAGTAGACGGTGCTGATTCCAAAACCGTTACGACATTTAGGTTTCTATACCGTATTTTTCTATGTGTAGCTTTCAAAACCATGAGATCGTGTATATTTTAACAAAAATACAAAAACCATTTTCACTTTCTTTGACCTCTAATTGACGTCACAGAATTGGCTGATTAGGGCTAGGTCCAATGCAAAAAATATAAAGAGCTCATTGTCTTTTCCTTGTCAATATCAACTTACAGTGCCACCAACTTATCTGAAGAATGAACTAGCTTATTCCGGGCCTGACATTGGCTATTATTCAATATTTACAATCAGATATGCTAGTTCCGCTATTTTCATTCTACAGATAATTTGGTAGCACTGTAGCACAGTTGCCAACCTGTTTACATAAAGGAAGTGTCTACTGTATCAGTCTCTTTATACTTTACGATATGAATAAAGAGATTGATTCAACCAACTCCATGACGTCATCACAACAAAACTTTTAAAAATTTACTACTGCTTGGATTGGAATGAAGAAGTATAGAAATTGCTTATAATTAGTCAGCTTTAAAAAACAAACATATAAAATCAATGTCTTTACGTACCGAATTAAAAAAGTTTTAGCATTTTATCCGTTTTAGGTTAAAAATTTGGAAGATAAAAAAGCCGATTCTGTAGGCCAACCATGAGTTTTGCTAACTATACACGTTACCGTCTGCGTAAAATATTTTGTATGAGAAATGCTGGTTCCTGTAGTAAGCCGCTAGGGGCGCTACACAATTTCTCATATAAATATTTTACGCAGACGTTAACGTGTGTAGTAAGCAAAACTCATGGTAGGCCTACGGAAGGCTTTAAGTTTAGTTTTAGTGCTGTCAAAACTTGAATTTGTCTAAAGTAATATAGCTTCTGTTGTTAACACCATAGAACTATTTTGGAATGAAGAAAATTTAGTTTGACAGCACTAAAACTAAAATTAAAGCCTTCAGAATTGGCTTTATTAATTTACTTGTTGTAAGTTAAACCTTTTAAGGCTCCATACAATACAAGGTGCAATTAAATTAACCGACCAAATTCATACTGAAGACTCGGTTAATGATAAGAAACAAGTATCAATTACACTTTCGGTGAAATAAAAAAAAAATGTTTTTGCTTCCTTACTGCCTAGACTAGGAATTGTACTTAAACTAGTCCAAGCAGTAAGGGAGCAAAAAAATATATTTTTCGAATTTGCCCAAAAAGATTACTGAACCTAGTTCCTGATTACTAACCGAGTGTCCAGTATCAATGTGGTCGGTTGATTTAATTTCAGCCTATATAAGGTCAGATTGAGGACCTCATTTTGCATCAATCCGAACTGAACTCTACGACGTTTCCTTTTGGTTTAATAGCGCGCTTTCAGCCGTGGCTGTTACGACCACCAAGAAACACGCGCCCTCAAAAATCTGCGTTTTTATCTAATATAATAACTCTATTTCTAGACGAAATTTTTAAAATACTCTAAGGCGAGCTGGCGATGTCATTTCTTAACTTATTTTCAACACAAATTTCAAGGCTTTATGATTTAAGGAAAGCCCTATAACACTCAAAAACCATGAAATTTAGAGGTAACTTCGTAATTTTTTTTCTATCAAGCGAACTTGAAAATTTTGCGTTTTTTCTAAATATTAATCTAAATTCTATCAGCCCTATAGTCTACTGTCTATATTATTTTTACTATACCGATCAACCAAGTTACACAATGTGATATGCTCAATTGAAGTTGTGCATCTAGCCTTATACCCTTAAGGTTTTAAAACATTACAATTATGGGACATAAGTCAATAAATGTAATATATTTTTTTCGTAATTTTGTTACAATCATACAGTTGATTTAAAGCGATACAAAAAGTTCTCAGAACGTAGTTTAGCTCCTGCAGGCCTAACATGGTGCCACTTTAACACCATTTGACAGTAAATTCCATATATTTTCTGTCAAATGGTGTTAAAGTGGCACCATGTTAGGCCTCCTGAAACTCCTGATAGGTATAAAATATTCTCAACCTATTTGAAATGTCACAAAAGACTGTGTGCATCAAATTAAGAAATAGCGTTTAAATAACGTTATTCACTTTGTATCGGATTGTTTTAAAACCTTATAATATTATAATAAATAAATAAGCAGCAGCTTAATAGCTCTTGAAATTTGCTAATAGATGCAGCCCTGAATAGCAATATGTTTAGTGAAGTGAGGTCACCTGTGTCGTATTGTCTATGATGAGGATGGTGGCGACGACAGTGCCCAGCAGCATGTGGTCTGACAATATCTTGCCGTCCGGCGCCAAGCCGTCCTTGTATGTACCTGCAAGGATACATCGGTCTATTAAGAGAGGGTTTAATTTTCATGCGAGTAATATTTTCAACGCCTGATTTACCACCTTAGGAGAGACTTAGTATTGAATTGAATAAAGAAATTTTATTTATTTATTTAATACCATATTAAACATAGACCAATCATTCGTATTGAATGTCAATGTATCACATTTATATAGGTAAATACTACATTAGTTTTTTGGGAGCGATCAATTGCCCACACCTCTGAATAAAATTTCCAAAACATCAGACATATTTTGTTGACACATAATGTACCAGAAATTTAATCATTTTACAAATTAACTGTTAAAAAAAGACTACTGTCAATTTCCCCGATTAATTTCGCCAGTTTACCCCGATCTTTTGTACTGAATAAAGCATAATTACAATAAAAATTTCATGTCAGAATAACTTATGACCTCTAACCAATCGAATTCTGCAAATTTATTGACTATCCATTTATTTAGACCGTGAAACATAATACAAAAAGTGTAATATGGTGAAATGGGTCTTAAATACTTGCAAAACAAGTGGCTGACTTATCGTCACAAGTAATAAGTTGGAGCAAGGTACATAGTGATATAAAAGTTTCTCGGAATGGGGAGGTGCAGTGACGTCACGTCCACTCACCGTAAGGTATCAAGAAGAGCACGAGCGAGGTGAAGCAGCCGTGCAGCGTGGACTTGATGAACTCAGTCTTGTTGAAGAGCTGCGAGGTGTGTCCCGGCGCGTACAGCTTGGGGAACTGCAGTGACGTCACGTCGGACACGTCCTGCTCGAACACGCCGAGCGCGAGCACCGGCAGCGACGTGTAGAACAAGTTGTACACAGAGATGAACATCTCGTCGAACACCGTCTGCAAACATTGTATTAACATTTTAGTTACAAAGGTGAACAAATTCAAATTAAAATTTTCGAATTCAAATAATTAATTTTGTAAAATAGGTATAATAAAGTACAAACTCTACACGCTAAAATTAATCCTAAGAAAAATACCAATAGAATATTTTATGTAAAAAAATATTGGGGGACTCTCGTATACACAGCCAAACCCATACCGGAGAACCAGCAAGTGCCAGGACCAAGGCTCAATGATCCCTACCGCAACATACGCAAAATTCGGACCTCCTATACTAATTGAGTCGAAGTTGATCCCAAACAAGTATTTAGAAACAAAAAAATATTGCTCGCACTTCGCAAATAGGGTCACAGAACCCTAGCCCCGACCATCCACCGAGTCCCCAGCATGAAACCGGCAACACAAATAAAAGTCACCTTTATAATACGGGAAATAAATAATGTAAAAAAGTTAGGTTACATAAATTTAACTAGGGATAAAGTAAGTATGCAAATGTTTGCTTCTGATCATCATTACAGAATATTTGGTCTGAGTAGTTACTGTGGAGGCCGGGCCAGCCCAGAAGTCACGCGTGAAGTGAGTTGTCATCTGTATCCTCATCGAACTGATGCGACACCATATATGATCGCCTTCTGCACTGACCCAGACATAGAACCTGGCCAGCTATTCTGGCAAGCGCGGAATAATTTCTTAGAAAGATTTCGGGTGATTTTAAAAGGGATTTTCTACACATATGTATGTATTGATTTTTTGGATTGAAAACCTAATGTATTCTTACATTCCACCGTTTTTATTCATTGAGGCTTTGTCAATCCACTTTACATACTGTAATCAACAGTCGGAAGAGATTGCCGGTGAAAAATAATGCCAAATAGCCGTCCTGTATTGTTTTATTCTTTACCACAATAATTTGCCTGTCATGAAATCAAACCACTCGAAAAGGACGCTAATTAAAACTGTTGCTCAAGCTTTTAATCAACAGCAAATGACAAGTAGTATAATAGAACAAGTAGTTTGTTGCTAAAGTTGTTATAAAGAGTTACCTGCGCACTGAAGCCACAGAAGAAGGCGAACCAGAAGTGGCAGACGGTGAAGGCGAAGTTCTTGTAGAAGAAGTATCTGAGGAACTTGCACATGCGGAAGTAGGACCAGCGGCCGTGCACGAGCAGCAGCCGCTGCAGGAACCGGAACTGCGCGATGGAGTAGTCCGACGCGAGCACCGCCTGCATGCCCTCCTGGCCCGAGATGCCGACGCCGATGTGCGCCGCTGCAACCGACACTGCTTTAGTTGGGGCTCTCAAACCGATATCACACTTTGTTACTCGCTACTTTACACCTAGTTTACTCAAGTGACAGAGATTATGTCGTATCAACAGGTCAAAAGTCTAATTCTGTGTGTTGAAGTTGTTACAGAGCAACTTGGGTCTGTGTTGCAGCTGCCTTTGTATTTACTCTATCGTGAGAGTGGTTACCGACTTAAAATGTTGATGGTTGTGGTTGTCGGCACTTGGTGAAACTTATTAGACATCTTTGTTTAAATAAGATACTTGTACTTGTCCACAAAACTATTAAATATATTTAATCACCAAACCGGTTTCGCTTATCAGCATTTTCTAGGGTTCTTAATTTAATAACTAAAGTAAGTAATTATGCAATATTGTTTACGCATGAAGCGTGCGATAAATTTCAAAAGTTAATTAACATTTATCGCGCATTTTGCGGAATACTTCAATCATATTGTATTTTTCGCCGGAAAGTTGTGGGTTAGTTTTTATTTCTTCCATTATATATGTATTTTGGGGTGCTTAATCTGATTTCAAGGTTTGCTGACAAAATTTATTGACGGAACATGAAAAAAAATGCAAAAAAAGAAAAAATAATCATTTTCTGGTGAAGTTTTTCTTATACCTCGGAAACCATAAATTTTTCGTTATAAACTTTTTTCACAAAATAAAAGTTCATACAATTTCCTATAAATTCCATCCCATAAGTTTTTTTCCCCGTCGAACCGTTCGGGCTAGAATGCAAAAACTCACTTTTTCCACTGGCGGTCTACCGACTGAAAATTTTTCTGGCCTCAGCCGCCACTCTATTACTGACCTAGTCCACCGTCCATCTTTTCGTCCAGCCAGATGTCCCACCCAACTCCACTTAAGTCTCGCGATTCAATTACCGACCGACATCTTCGACTCGAGTTCGTTGTCGAATTTCGACGTTCGGTACATGATCCTTAAGAAAGATGCCTAGCATGGCACGCTTCATAGCCCTCTGTGCCACTATCATTTTGTGGATATAAGCTCTGGTCAGCATCCATGTTTCGGCACCATAAGTAAGGATAGGCAGGACAAACTGGTTAAATGTCTTGGTCTTGAGACATTGCGGGATTATTGTTGTCTTTATTTTTAGGGGCTTCAGTAGAACGTCTTATAATGACTTGCTCCTTACCCTTCTCCACCTTCTTCAAATGAGAGGCAATCAATATTTCATCAATGGCGTTTATACGACATTGCTCATGAATCTCAACTGCAGATTTTTTGCTAAACTGAACATGTTTATCATCCTTTCTCTTTTTGCTTGAATCAATAAAGGTTTTCAAACCTTTTTCTTGCACCGTTGTCATTTTGTCCCCATAATTATCCAGCACTTCATCACAAATGAAACAGACGATTGAAGTCATTTTAAAACTTGTCGTTGTACTCTGACACCGAACTACTTCTTTGAATCACTACATCACTTGCAGTGAGCAGAAGGATATGCAGATGCATGGTGCTCCAGTTGACTCGAAAAGACGTAAAAGACGATATTAAACTTGCACGGAATTCAAATACAATGTGAATAGAATAGTTTTCAACAAGATAATTTTACTACCGCCTTTTTCTTTTCATGTGCCTTTTTTGTGCAATCTTGGTCTTACTGGCCAGTGTGATTGTTCTAAAAATAAAACTAATTTTGTTGTTGTTTAAACTCTTAAACGTCTCTTTAACATTTTATTTAACATACTCACCTATTATATGTAAGTCTTATTTTTTTATTGTAATATAAATAAAATACAGAATAACAAAATAAAAAGGAAATAGTCAGAAAATATATTTTCAATTTTTATTTAGCGAGACTAGTGACTTACTAGTTAGTGACTATAAGGGACACTCGTTCGATTTATAATTTACTTACCTCCCTAGGTTTGTAAATCGAATTTACCTCCCGCATTTCGAGTTAAATATGACTTACTTTCTGAGCATTAAAGTGATGAAAAATCCTTTTTTTATGCTAAAGAAAGGAAACCAAGCAAGCAGATTTGCGCAGAAAGTCAAAAATGGCCAATTTTCAACCAGCGCTTGAGGCTGAAGAGTTAGTCGGAGACAAAAACTTAAGGGATGAAATTTGTTGGTTATTTTATGAACTTTCATTTTGTAAAAGTAGGTTATTAAGAAAAATTTGTGTTTTCCTGGGTATGAGCAAATCTCCGTCAGAAAATGATTTTTTAACCTTTTTTTGTATTTTTTTTTAATGTTCCGTCTGAAAACTTTGTCAGCAAATCTTGAAATCGGATTCAGCACCCAAAAAAACATGTCTAATGGAAGAAATCAAAACTAACCCACAACTTTCTAGCGAGGCGCTCTGTAAACTACAAATTGACTGCATTAGGAAGTCGTCTGCTGTCATTCTCTGAGTTTCTAAGAGAACGTGCTTAGGTCGCAATTATGTCCATCGCAGAACGAAAGAGATAAAAAAGATAAACGTATCTGAAAAAGTGCAAATCCGAGTAGTGCGGTAAATCAAGAAAAGGTTGGATATTGCCGTTTTTTAGTGCATAACATTTAATATAAATACACACGAGAGCGTTTTAACAAAAAAAAGTGTTTTTAGTGTTTACAATAGTCATTATTGTTATTTTTAATTTGTTAGTTTGGACGGACTACTGTTTTGAACTTAAAAAAACAAACTTCACTTTGCAATATTTTTCGATGCTGCGAATTTTTCTGTCACGTTTCGGGCTCTGTTATCGTCTTGGAAAAGGCCATATTTATAACATGTTTATTTTTCAGAACCTTATCTGTTGTAGTATGGGGGTTCTACTGTTTTAAAATCTAATTTTTTTGTACCTATGTCGTCTTAAACTCAGGACTTATTGACGATTTCCATCGGCCGCGGTAATGGGCAAGCGTAAGGCGTATCGTACGTAAAACAACGTACATATGTATGTTGAAGGTGTGGTACCTTTGATCATGGAGACGTCGTTGGCCCCGTCGCCGATGGCCAGCGTGACCGCCTTCCGGCTCTTCTTGATAAGCTCGACGACCATCGCCTTCTGCAGCGGCGTCACGCGGCAGCAGATCACCGACTTGCAGTGCAGCACCACGTCCAGGAACCTGACGGTCACCAACGTTCGCTTTGTTTTGAGATGTACTTACACTTGGAGCCTTCGATTAAATTATTACTATCCCTTTCAAATGCTATTAGGATAGGACCTTATCATGACTGACGCCTGTGTGCGTTAGCCACTATGTGCATTTCATTCACTCGCGCACTCCGTCAACGTTGCTGACGCACACAGCCATCAGGTATGACAAGGTCCTATCCTAATAGCATCTGAAACGGATAGTACCTGGGTTTACTTGACTTTGATTGACTCCCTCACTGTACAATTCTGTCATCGTACTGTCTGTATCTATATACGAGTAAGTTGTCGATAAAAAGAGGATATGTTACTTTGTAGTGTTCTAGTGACCGCCCCCACTCTGACACCTTGGCCCGGGAATATATAAGGTAACTTTCGTCGATATAGCCAAATTCATATCGTGAATATTTCAAAGTTCCTTGTAAATTTATTTACCAAGTGATTGACTATGTCAGAAAAAAACAATTTTAACAATTTGTTCATGTAAGTTTGCTTGTGTGCGCGTTTTGTGTTTGTGTTGCAGCTTTTGATTTAGTGTGACTTATCAATTTTTCGCATGAGTGAATGAGTAAATGTATGCTGTGCGTGTTTACCTCCCCTCCCGTGGAAAACGGCAGAATAATTTCAGTACTAAGAGTCGCGCTTTGCCAGGTCCCTTGTTAAATGGTCTAAGGCATCACTCTATAGACACTAGGAAGAAACATAATCTGGCTTTTCCAAAAATACGACTTGCAAAAGTAGGCACCTCTTTTGTAGGACATGGTATAAGATTTTACAATAAACTTTCAAAGGAGGTCTTTAGTTTTCCAGAAAATAAGTTTAAATTATATATTAAACAGGGGCTTTTGAGAAAAGCATATTATAAAATCAATAACTATTTAGTTACACGATAGTGACGCGTGGTGTCATGACAATCTTGGCCATAATACTACTGTTCGTTTTTTTAAACTGATTTGTATTGTTTTCAAATCGTTTGTTTTTATGTAGACCAGTACTTTTATATTGTTTTTTTATTATTATTTTGACTTTTTTTTACATATTGACATGTTAAATTTTGTAACTTAGCATTTATTAGTTGATAATTTGGCTGTAAAAAAGTGATAAAACTATATGAGACAGGTAGATGATGTTTTGCTTAGTATTTTAACTTACTACCTCATTAGACGGGTAGAATAAGATGTATTTTTTTCCTTATGATACAATTTCCTTCTGTCTTTTCCATTTTTAAAAAGACTGTAATAGCATCAGGCAATATGTGAAAAAAAAATGATCAAAAAGACATGATCTTGCTAAGTTTCTTACCCTTCTTCTTAGCAAGATTAATCGAATGGGCGGATTTAGGCATTATGTAGGTATGTACAATATCGTATTTTTTACTTATTTTAGTATATATTTGGCTAGATATTATATTTTTATATGGTCTATTCAGTTTATATATCATCTTATTTATCAATTGCATTATGTATAATAATATTCTTATTCCAATAAGTCTTTATTTTATGCATATGTATAACTTTATTAGCCCAACTTAAATATGTATTTTTTTATATGTTTCCCGTATTATATTTGTTTCAACATATAGTATTGTTTTTATAATACTCATACTTTTTATTCAATAAAATATTTACGGGTCAAACGTTATCGTTATTATTATTATTACATTACATTGTATTATTGCTACATTATTGTTCTTGTCTTTTAGATATGACATGTAAAACGTATACTTTATGTATCTATTTTACAAATGAACATTTTGAATCTTTGAATCTTCATACTGGAGATTCGGTAAGTGGTCAGGACTACGTTTCAATTACCTTTCACGCGAAATACGAATAATATTTTTGTACCCAAATACTTGTTTAAGAACAACATCAAATCAACAAGTATACGAAGTCAACATTTTATTTTGCGTATTTCGCAGTAAGGGTAATTGAACCTTGGTCCTGACCACTTACCGAGTACCCAGTATGAGCTTGACTATATCAATGAAAGCCGGCTTACATGTCGCGCGCGAGGATATGTAAAATGTTAAAATGGCGGCACTAACTTCTCCTCAAGTTTGGGATGCAGACAGTGCACGAGCGAGTGCCCGTTGATGACGATGGCGAACCCGTTCGCGTCGTCGTTGTGCGGCTCGTGGTCGCGGGGCTCCGTCGTTGTCGAGTGCGGGCCCCCCCCGCCCCCGCCGCCGCCCGACAAGTACTCGTTGCTGAAATCACCCACGCTGTTGTATGCGACACCAGTTAGTCACCGCTATTGTTTGATGTGTCGTGCACGGATCCAACTGCCGCATTACTACCAATCTCTAACACATTATGTACATACATATATATACTATAGCGCCAGTTGAATGCAGATCTGAAGAATGCGTTATAAACACACGACACACAGCCGTTCTCTCTACGCACACAGCACCATACTGCAAGCGTGGGAGGGAGGTGTGCGGACGGTGAGGGGAGGTGCTCCCCACCCTTCACCTCAGCCCGCGACTGCATTCAACTCGCGCGCTATTTGTACATATACTCACGCATGTCTCCCAAGGTAAGCAGAGACTACAGATTTTCATCTGCTACGATCCTCACACACCTCTTGCTTCTGAATGCATCAATCTAGTCATACGAGATCTTTTATTCCGGTTACTTTTTACTTTGCCCTTCTTCAGTATGTCGCCTATTTGGTTGGAATACGTCCTTCTAGGGCGGCCCGGTCGGGCTTTACCTTCCAATTGCGCAGCATAAATTTCTTTCGTCACTCTCTTTCATTCATCCTCTATATATGAACATAACAATCATTTTTGTTTGCCTTGCCGGTCTTTGAAATATAGAGCAGTTGATGTCTTGAGAGTTGGTATTAGTGCGGCAATTTAATACGTGCGAGGAACATGTAAATGGGACTACATCACCTAAATTTACTCTTAGGAGTGGTTAAAATGTTAAATTGAAACTGAATCAATGATATTGAACTGAAAATTGCTTTGAATGCAGAATGCTATTGAAAAGGCTACTCACGATTTTTATATAGTCAGATTTCGCCTGACTAGTTTCACTGTATTCGTACAGTTTCTTCGGAGGCAAACATGGCCACGCGGCGGATCCCTATATAAAAATCGTGAGTAGCAGTTTCAATAGCATTATGAATGTAAACCACGAATCTTTTAGTAGTAAAATTGAATGCAGAAATTTACATTTTCTAAATAATAAAAGCTATGTAGGAAGGTAACACTAGCTTCTATGAGATAAGACTTTTGACTTTATAATTAAACAACTAAGCTAGATCTTAAGGATCATTCAAATTATTTTATGCAATTATAAGTATAATAATGGGTTTCTATTCTACGGGTGTCTCGCCGGGTTAAATAGTGATGGCGATATAGGTTAGAGAGAGAAAGAGCACTCGTGTGAACAAGATGTGTGAGTGTACGAGACGGTTAGTGGTGGATGATAGATCGATCTAGCTAGATTAATATATACGAAATATTAAGAAGAGAGTTCAATTTACAATTATTTTCAATTATATTTTTTGTAATTTATGCAGTCTTCTAACTGTTTGTGCAAATTTCAGTACGAGTACACGGTTCAGCTTTGCACTCTAAACGAATAACGTATACTTGATCTGAGACGTATTGCGACAGCAACAGCAAACAACTATAATATATAGGAAGCAGAGAAAACACATCACGATTACAACATTAAGCTATAATAAAGCGTCCTATGCATCAATAATTCACAAATTTTTTATACTTTATAAATAACCAATACTGATTTTATAATTAATTGTTCTTTTGTTTTCTACAAGGAACATAAAAATCCAGAATTTTTCGGCATTTCTATCTAATAAATAGAAGAGAGTGCACATAAGAATGATTGTAGATTATGTCAAATTCGACAAGAGTCCAAAAATCTCAACCCGTTCAAGTAAGACGGACCCAATCAGGAAACATCGCATCACATAACAAGAACAAACGAAACAAGAAAGAAAAGGACAGATATAAACAACAGTGGGTGATGTATAAGTGTACTCTTTGCCTCTCTACCTGTCGTGTGCTACTGTGTTATGTTCCCACCTAAATGTGACCACGGAGACGGCGGGCGCGTGCAGTTTCACATTGGCGGTGCGGCCGGGGGAGGGCTTCGTCACCGCTGCGTCGCCGTTCATTGTGTCCGTTGAACTCTTTATGTCCGTCTTCCCTGTTTATGAAAAATAGGGTTTAAGTCTTTTAGAATGCAATACACGACTATGTACTATTGGAACTTTCAGTAAGATATCACTTCCATGATAAAGTAAAGTGGGATTGACTACACCTTGTGGTCGACCCGTGCGAGATCTTACTGAGACTTCTTGTAAGTTTACTGACAGCCATGAAGACAAGTTCAAGTGGAATACACGTTTTACTCGATGGCAGAAACTTGACCCCTATTTTTGAGAATTGTTTGGTGTGCATATTGCGGAGTCGATAAAAAATGTACCAAAGATAGAAAATGAGCCTATTTGTTGAGTGAGATCACAATATTTCCTGCTGCAAAAGTTTTATTGCAATGATCACAGGGTAATATAGAAAAACCGACTCATTCTGTATTCCTTAATCATTATAGTGACCGTGTAAGTGAACCGAAAATCTAAAATATATAAATACGCGTAATAATTTTGAAGGTGAAGGGTTTTACCGAAAAGCTTCTGTGACAGAGATTAGTGTCGGAGACATTACACGTAGTGTCGTAAAGATAATCTAATCTTAAAATGCATGCCCTCCTCTAATTCGAACCAACCATAAATTGTAACAGGCCCTTTTGTATATTTTTTCTGAAAATATAGCTAACTTTCAGGTGGTATTTTTTACATTTTTAACAAAGAAATTATTTTTTGAAAATCTGTTTGGAGAAATGGGAATGTGACGCAATAGTCATGCCGTTTAGGCTCAATAGGGAGAGTAGAAGAAATGAAAAAAAAATTAGGGGATAAAACCCGAAGATGGGATTATTGATAATAAAATAAAAACAGACGTCGGTTTTGACATTACTTTTTTTTCTTGTGGGCAATGGCCTATTGGGTAATGCCTAAATTACATGACTATTACGTCATCAAAGCTATTTATTAAATTCCTGAATATTTTTATGAATATCTTTTGTATTTCAAGGAGAAAAAAATGTATACTTTTATATGACCTTAAAAAAGTCTATTCCTTTAAGACAAATCGACAATCAGGTGCTGTTATGGTATTCTGGACCATTCGAATTGTGATTGTTTCTATTTGTGAGAGAAAATACTTATTGCAACACTTTATTTGTGTGAGTGTGGCGATCTTACTGTGTACTTGGATTCCCCCGTGCACTAGGGAGGTCAACTAATCGTGCGATCAGTCCGGGTACTGGCTAAGTATGGCGGGCAGTGCTCGCATTATATGGAACGACACATGCGCTCTGTCGTGTGTTCGCGTCATTTATACACTAGTTGGTCAACAGATCCAGCCGTTCGGGAATTTGACAAGTACCGTTTGCCGGTGACTGAATGACCAATAACGAAGACCAATTTGTGTGTATTGAGTATTTGCACCTACTTTGCATGTGAGCGTAAGCACATTGGAGGGGCATGTACTTTAAGATTAGATTATCTCTACAAGTAATTGTGTCGTAGCCATACACATACATAGTCGTACAATACAAGAAACTTTGTCGTCTACATTATTGTACTATACAAATTGAGTGCCTCTTCACAACATCTAGTTTACGTACTTCGTTGCCTGCCACCTGTTGGCAACTCAGGAGAGATATATCCGGGGGGCATACCTGCACGTATGATTTATTTCAGATTTGGACCAAATCAATCATTTACTTTGCTAAGTAACTCGTACCTCTTTTAGATAACATAAATATTTATTGGATGAGGTAAAAAGTTAAAACAAGTTCATCACGAATCGGTGTGAAAACATATTTAAATCCTAGCAGTTGCTGCAAACAGTTCAGTTAACGCAGTATGCACGAAAAAACAACAAGGGGAGAAAACTTCTCGTGTTGAAGACATTGTAAATTGAACGTTATTGCAGCACCGGTTACCAGCACCGTAAAGTTGGTTACCGTGCGGCAGAAAAGTGTTAAGGACTGACCGAGTCGCGACACTTGGTGAGCTGTCGCTCCACTTCGTCGTGCGTCGCTCCGTCGATCATATACTTCCACCATGTCGTCTGTTAATAGCTGCCATTAGTAGCCGATGGTTATTGTACATGGAACGTTATTAAAGCATAGTCAAGTCAGTAACCGTGCGGCCGAAACGTGTTGACGACTGACCCGAGTCGCAATACTTGACAAGCTTCACCTTGTCGTGCGTCGCTTCGTCAATCAAACGTTTCCGGCATGTCGTCTGTTAGCAGCTGCCATGAGTAGCCGATGTTTATATTACATGAAACGTTACTACAGCAAAGTAAAGTCGGTTACCATGCGGCAGGAACGTGTTGACGACTCTGACCGAGTCACGACACTTGGCGAGCTGTCGCTCCACCTCGTCGTGCGTCGCTCCGTCGATCACGAACACTTCCGCCATGTCGTCTGTCAGTAGCTGGCACGAGTAGCCGATGTTTATTGCCGTTTCTGGAACAGATATCACCATTGTTGTAGGGTCATATGTCCACCATTACTGATGTTAACATGCAACCAATTCTAAGTAAATTGGATTATAGAGCAAAAGGGGCGAAAATATAATAAACAAAAGAATAAAATAAAAGATTCATCATTTATATTTCATAGATTTTAGATTATCGTAAGGCCCCTGAATCAAATTAGTAAAACGAGAGCCTGTGGGATGTCCCATGTATCATAGTTAAGCATAGTTATTGTGGTCACTAAATGTTTGTTACCTTGTTTGTCTCCAGTGAGCACCCATATTTTGATGCCCGCCATGCTGAGATTCGCTATTGTCTCCGGCACACCGTCTTGTAGTTTGTCTTCTATGGCTGTGACACCTAGAAGATATGATAACGTTTCTAATAAATTACAATTCAACATGTTTACCTAAAGGTAAGTACATTTTTTTTCTGCGACCATGTTGCTAGAGCATCATGCTTGAACATCTTGTATCAAACATTTGTGATTTGAGGATTAAAAAATCTTTTCCGTATATCTGCATGGCATAAGAAACTTAGGCACCTGCTAATTCTCAAATTTCTTTAGTTTCGAAAATTTCGTAATGATAATAATTTTCGTAAATTTAATTTAAGAACAAATAAGTCTCAAATTGTTTTGGCCAGAAACGCATCAGCATAACTTAAATTACTCATGGTACGTCTTAGTTAATAGAAACGAAGGTTTTTGGGTAAAGGCTTCTTTGTGGCTGCATACCGTGAATAATCGAGACCATCCATCCATCCAGCAGCCTGTTTCGTCCACTGCTGGACATAGGCCTATCCAAGATTTCGCCACTCCTGGCGGTCCTCCTGGAAGAAATGCCCATACTCACACACGCTGGGCAGGCGGGATGGTGAGTCACCAGTTAGTTTATATAAAGCCCGGCAATTAGGGATGACTATACCGCCATCAATCGATCCCAGGTAATGGTGGGCCACCTAGTTGTGCTTGTTTGAGAGCTGTCCTCTTGCTCTCCCCCGAATAACTTCGCGAGTCAGACCGCATGCCCAGATTTTTGTGACAAATGTATCTACATAAACCGAGCCATACAAGAATAAAGCTAAGCTTAGTGTGGTGGAATGTACACAATAATAAGAAATTACCCATAAGTAAGAGATCAGTCTCGATCTCCTCGTAGATGTTGTCGAGTTGCTCGTCCCTGTCGTGAATGGCGAGCGCGGCCGCCTGGTGTCGCCGCTTCCACTCGTTGAAGTACCGCTCGTCAAGCGGCCGCCACGCCAGCGCCAATGTGCGCAGACCTTCACCCGCGAATTTCTATAACAACATACGTACCTTATTTAATAATGTTTAAAATATTGCAATAAAACAAAAACGTAAAAGATGATATGTGTGTCTTAAAATGTCTTTTTAAACAGTGTTGGCTAAAACCTAACTTTTTTGATATATTAAATTATTTCTTTGGTAAAATCCATCTACCCATCAGCCTGTTTCGTCCACTGCTGGACATAGGTCTTTCCAGGATTTCGCCACTCTTGGTGGTCCTCCTGGAAGAAATTCCTTAAATCAGATGTGAAATATCTTTATTCCATATTTGACTGACGACGATCGCACCTGGGTCGAAATACCTATAAATATTTCTTTAAATTTCAATACAAATCATATCACGTGTTATGTAAAATGTGTAACAACAACTAAATAAATAAGGATCAGTATCAAAACGAAATAGGTATAACTTATAAAAATATATATTAAAAGGACAAGGGGTCATATGATTTAACTTTTAAAAAGGACAAAAATCTAAGTTTCAATTTTATTCACTTTTATGCGGATAGAAAACAATAAGTATTAGAAAATAAATTATGTTTTAATGTTGCAAAGGTACTTACATTTAAATGCTCCTGTGTTTTTGACTTGACTTCATTTTGATTTGGTTTTAATCTGTCGTATATTACATTATCAGCACCTTTTGTATATAACCTAATTTCACCATCATCCTTCTTTCTTAATATCACGGACATTCTTTTTCTAACATTATTAAAATCTAATATACACAACAAATCATACACCTGCAACAAGAAAAACAAATAGTTATTACAACAAAAAAAACAACCTGATTATAATTTAGTTTCTAAATGTTATTAATGCATGTAATCCAAGAAATAATTTAAGACATTTGTTAACTGATAACAAATTTATTTAACTAAAGCAGAGAGGAGATAAGCGAAGTCCATGCAAAAATCTTTTGTATTCTCACAAACAAAATTATTGATACATAAATTTCTCTCCTGCCTGCTTTGGTGGATTGCCTCCTTAAATCGTTTCATTAGAACTGACCTCCGTATTCCCCATAACTTCTATGGTGATGGTAGAAGGCGACCGCTCCCTGAACACGAACCCGAAGTTCCTCGCGGCGGAGACCAGCGCCGACTCGTCCGGCGATTGCGCCTGCACATGCACACAACGCAAGTGTTATTTATGTTGCCATGAGTTTTAATTAATATAATTTATGCTACTAATAAGCTTCACAACTTTAAAACCTTGTCCTATATTTAATCAAGATTTCAAGAAAAACGTTTAGTTCACAGAAATCCTATCGTTGGCAGAAGCATCAAATACCACCTGAAGTTGTGCCTCTATGACATAAGTCGCACAATGCAACTACCTAATATTACTCTTTGAGTACATACATATTTTATTACCTAGTTTCATAAGTCCAATTAATAATAATAACAATAAATCGGGGTACTATTTATCGAATGATGCAATCATCGTCACAATCCGTAAGTAAATGATGCCAAGCATGGCTACAACGTGTCCAAAAAAATATTCCCGTGTGAGCCTACCAGAGGCGACGGTGTAGAATAGGATGTATAAAACGAATAGAGAAGTATTAAAGATAATAATAAATATTTAGGTCTATATCACATCGTAGGTTTTAAAATTGAGAAACCATTTAAGACTGGCTTTGTGATGCCAATGTTGCACAACGAATTTAATACTTATTTTACTGTGAAACAGCTAGATAAGGTTTACATGCATGTAGATACCAAAATTGGAATACTTCCTTGAAACTAGGGATCGCTTATTTTAGCAGAACTAAATTATATCGAATGATTTTGCTCAGCTCCACTCATTTCTCTGCGGTTTAGTGAGCAGGCACATTAAAGTGTATTTTATGTGGCTACAAAAAACAGTGGCGTTCTTATTAAAAAAATCCGATAAAGATAAATTTAAAAGTGATAAGTTAAAAGGTTTAACGTGTTTGTAAACACTACAATGACCTTTATGTACGGAGCCCGAGCTGTAGAAGATGCTCGAATGTTTTCGTCACACTGCCAACACAAATCGCAAATAAACAAGTTATCTTGCGGTGATGTGGAATCAGGTCTTAAAACCTTGCCTAAAGTTCATCTACTGTAATATTCTTGAAAGATCTATTTTATCCGATTTGGGTCCCTTTAAATTTAAAGACTGCACAAGTCTGAACAGACAGGTTTAGCTCTATACTGACTAGATATTTAAATGGTAAATTTCAGCATACGTAGTAACAACGTGCCGATGCCTCCTTGTTTCCTGTTTACAAGGACTGGCCAAGATTGCTCTAAAAAACTTGTTTAGCTCCAAGGCATATAATACGTAACAGCCTAAGGACCAGTTCTGACGTAAGAAAATGTCGTTAAGTGAAACGAATCAGCCAATCAGCACTGCTTAACTAGAAATTCTCAAATGTGAATTTGGGGGAAAGCTGACAAAATTGTATTTGAATCTTCTAATGGTACGTCATGTACTAATCCGTAGGTCACGAGTTCAAATCTCAAAGAGTAAGTGTATCTAATCCGGATTTGCGTGCCTCGATGTGTCTGTTCTTTCAATTACTACATAGTTCCTCTGTTGGCACGTATGTATTAACAATAACGAGTGATAAAGACAGTTTGGGTGATATTCGAAAGAGCTCGGATTCATGCCGCAACTCGTCTGCCCCCACGTACCTGATACTCGAGCCTGCCGTTCTTCTGATCGGGCATGACGGTGTGGCACAGAGCAAGTAGCCTGAAGAACTCCTGCGCCGGCCGGTCCCCTCTCCGCACTGCCTCCAGCAGCGTGTGATCGAAGAACTTGAACTCCGGTTCGTACTCCGGGTTGAACGAGAAGTCCAGCGGTTCTGTGCTCTGTAGGCATACGGATCGCCGCTATACGCACAATAAGAGAACACTACCTACATAGGAGTGGGAACTTACTGGAAGTTGTGAGGAGTATAAGAGTAAGCTATGAGTTTACATTTTACTCAAATCTTTTGCTAAACGTCATCTTGGGTAAATTTGTACATTAAAATGACGGAGCGGTTGTGCGGGGCGAGACTACGAACTGCTTATTCGAAAATTGTACGTAGTGGTTTACCTCCCGCAAGCCCCGCACAATTGCTCTGTCTGAGCAGTTTCGTTGGACAACTGTATGGATTTTTAAACTGTGGTAAAACCATTCCAACTTAATGAGATTATTAAACAAGCGTATATTTTTTTTACTAACCCTAAATCAATTAACGGAAATGTGATGTTATAAGCACATAAAAATAGCAAGACAAAAAACAAGATGCAAAGCACATGCAAGACAGACAAATACCAAACACAAACAAGTAAGTGAAAATATGTAGATATGGGTGCGATGCGGCTTGCGGTTCCCCTGTATTTTGCAGCCACACACATGCTCAGACTGTTACAATCCTTAGCCAAAAGCCACGTCGCATCCAAAGTGTACCATTACACATTCTTTTCCATAAACTGAACAGTTTTCAAAATTACCTTAAGACAGATAAAAAAATAACTTAAAGACCAAATAAGTTGCGTATAGGTACAGTAGTACCATTCAAATAATGCACATAGGAATCTTCACCACGCTTCGGCAAAGGTCGTATTTCCGTACGCTTTCTATACAATCCATGACAGATAGTGCACAATGTCACATTAATTGCTTCCGGTTAATAAGTTTCCAAATGTTAGTACAATGTTTAGGGCTCTTACAATTTATCATTCGGCAATTTTTCGACAATACGAACACTGGTGGAGATATCTATGTGTATTATTTTCATGTCTGTGGCAGATCTGTTACTATGTAATATGTATAATACATATGTAAAGCTCGACCAGGAATTCAGCCGATACTGCGTTAAAAAAACTGTACTAAATTATTTGACTGGCAACAATAGACTAGAAAAAGAAAGTGTTACTTAACGCTTTTGAATAGTTGTTATTCTTTACTGCCGCCTTCGCTATTGTACACCTTCTAAAATTACTATCGATAAAGTTTTTGAGGTTTAAAGTTATTAAAATTGTTTTTGTGATAAAAAACCAACGAAATGCCTAAATTTATCCGCAGCAGTGAACGCAAAATAATTGCGCGTGTGTACAGGTATTTAGAACGACGCAAGGCTGAAGGACATCAACTCATACCATTGGACAATATTGCACTTTGACAAAACGAATGATCAAATCGCGTCAACAAACTGATACATTTCATTATGACACGAATACAATTTTAAATGATATCGAAATACTTATTATTGTACCATTGTTGTATAAAAAATAAAACAGACTATCGATATTAAAAATGTATGATCACATCACTATATTATCTGATGACATTAAAGTTCGGTGTTGCCATATGAAACGCAGAACTAGCCTCCTTATTGACGGGTCGGCTCAGTTCCTGGTCGAGCTTTATATATGTATAATTGTATTATAATTTATTAACGGTTAGTTGGTAGATAACATGAAAATTTAGATAACGTAAATATGAGTATTAAAATTAATTGATACTTAATAGCTTGACATTAACCTAGCTATGATTATTTACTTAATATAAAAGGCTATAAACATAAATTGGAACATAAAATACATATTTCCTAGACGGGAAAACTTGTTAACAGAATGGTGAGATAAAATTAAAATATGAGTTAATTGTACTATATTACATGTAATAACAAAATAAACCCTTGTTAGTTTTGTACAATTTGAAAGTATAGGTAGTTGACAGGACTTCAAACTACTTTAATCCAATTTATATACAAAATAATAATAATTGTATACTAATATAATGTTATTATAAATATATGTCGCACGATAATTAGAAGAAACGGATCCATGCGAAAATCCTAGGACGATTGCAAATGACCAGATAAATAAAAAACCAGTAAGGAACTGCTCAATCATTCTATTTATTGTTATGCAGGTTGTAAGGACTAAGACACTATGCTAGACTCAGTTCATTTTAGTTTGCGATACCGAAAAGTACAAGTAAGGAATAACTTAAAGTGTAGCTAATTACAGAGCGAAGAGATTACTGTGGTAAATAAAGGCGTCCTTATTGTTGAAGAATGTCTGAATAAAGTGTCAATAAATTGGTATAGATTTATTTATTCTGAACCCCAACTCGAAATATTATTTTCAGGATCATTACGAAGATCCCAGTCATATTAGAGTAATCGTATTAACGCATCACCTTTTTAATGAATTACAGCTCTGGAATTTTTGAAATAATCGGTTTTTTTTAATAACCTGCGACATATACTAAACGTTCTGTATTGTATAAAAAATAAATTAATTTTTATATACAATAGTAAATAGCAATCCTTTATATTTTCATTAAACGAAACGAAAGTTAAGTTTAACACAATATAGAACGTGATGCTTAGCTTAAACGGTGACTACCAGCCCAACCTAAGGGGTTAATAATATTAGAGAGGTAGTTCGTATAGAGTATGTGTTCGTGCGTACGTTGCGGTCAGTGTTGGCGTGTCGCGCGACCCGCGGGCCGGGCGTGCTGCGGCCTGCGTCCGCCTCAGCGTCCAGCAGCCGCGCCCGCGACTGGCCTAAGCGCGCCTGCGACTGATGCGACGCGTCGCGCCGACTGTCGCAGCTCAGTCGCGTCGCACGCGAGCTCGCCCGCTGCCGCCACACCCACACACACACACACACACACACATCACACACAACGCCTACCACCCCGAAATAATCGCGTTATATGTATCCAATCATTTGGTACGAAAAACTGTCTTGCATATTTTATTCAATATAAATATAAAAGTTTCTAAAGCTAATTAAATGTGTGTGACAAATTAAGCACAAAATGACACTACATCTTTGTCTATTTGTACTGCTGTGGTACATGCAACAAATTGTATAAAATCTAAGTAACAAGGTGCTGGTGGGTGGTAGGTGTATGTGTAAAAACAATTTATAAAAACCAAACAATTTCAAAAGTAGTGCATTAATTTAAAGGGGTACTCTGTAGAAAAAATTGCGGAACCATGCACAATAATAACACAATCTATTAAAACATGTCACACAAGGACAAAACATTGCATTGATGATCTTATGGTTCTGATATTGGTAACCCTTCTTGAAAAGTGTCGACTCGATAGAAAATAAATTTCATGCATCAAACAAAGTCGCGTACTCGCGTGGTGTTCGACTTACGTGCGATATTTGAGTAGACTTTTTGTAACTCGTGTCGGAACAAAATGCAACCTATACCTACATGCAAATATCATCAGAACAGCTATTCTATATTTACTATTTAAACGGCCTGTCTACTTTAGTGCATTTGCTTTAAAATCCTATTTAATATGAACATAATAAACTTTATTGTAAGCTAACACTTTTTGTAAGTCAAACAAATATAATAATTTTCATTGAGATAATCATGATCATCATTATTTAAGCAAATATTTACAAATAAACAGCAAACTGAAAAAAAAAAAATAGTATAAAAACTGTTAGAACTATCAGTATCTGAAAGGCGAATAAAAGCTTTTTTCTATTTAACCGCGTACGACCCTTCAGACACTCAAATTCGTAATTAATGCACTCGTCACGAAGTATTATCAAACGTACCTCATTAAGCTCCATCACTTCGCCGGTGTTCTCGTCGAGGACGTCTCCATAACAAATGCCCGCTATCGAACACTTGTTGAACGTCATTATGTTCTGTGTTAAAGTTCCAGTTTTGTCCGAGAAAATGTACTGGATTTGACCTGAGATAAAAAAACGAAGTTCTGTGAATACGAATGCAATAATACTTTAATTTAGTTTAGATCTTGATTTCAAGAACCTCGAAATAAAAAAACAATTTCATTCGATATAGAGGTCGAAAGAGTTTGGTAAGGGAGGAGAATTACTATTATGATTTCGATATTATGAAAATTATCTAAATCAGGCTCAAAATTCAACATATCGTTACAACGTATATCAAGGAGGTGACAGGCGTTTTTCCGGGTATGAACTGTAGAAGGAAAAATTGTCGTTAAAAAAAAGGTGTACGACTGTTGACTAGAACGGTCAAAAGTTGAACAATCTCTTTTGAACGACGATGTTTCGTTTCAAAATGATAAGATGAGCCATGTCGCCGTACTTGGTACAAATACATGTTTTTTAGGGCATGTTTATCCAGTGTTTCCTTCACCATCCAGCAACTGATAAGTGTAAAAATACTTAAGCATTCTGAAAAACCCACCGGTGCAGACCGGCAAGATTCGAAAACGGGTCTCGAGATAAGAGTCCACCGTTCTATTGCTCGAGAAGAACAGCTTTCCGTCTCAAATCTCAATATGTCATTTTAATTCAGAATTGATATCGAGCATAAATTAAAAAGGTATAGGTATGTACCAAGTTCCTCGTTTAGCGTGGTCGTCCTCGCCTTAGCGGCAGTGCCAGTCTTTTCGTAGTACATCTTCTCATCCCAGTTTATAAGGAAACTTTGCGCGAATCTTATTACCTGTAACATAAGTTAAATTAATAGGTATTTAATTTTTATTGCTCATGAAAAATTAACATAGTGGCTACGTGCAAGAAGAACAAAACTAAGTGATGATAGTAGCGCCCGTCACACGACACGCGGGCTCGGCCGTAGTGAGTGTCTGTGTTTGTACTACGTGTTGGGTTGGTTAGCCATGTTGAGACCAAGTGTTTTCACTTGTTGCTTTCTTTTATTTACGTATTTAAAAGTTATATCTAATTCACTAATTTCGAGCCCTGGACGGCTGTTCTGGCTTTATTTTTCACTCACAATATTTGTCGTTCGACTTTTGTTACCAGTATGATAAATACCTTGCGATGTTAAGTCGAGTGACTAACGCCCGATTTCACAGTTGAAAATTTCAAGTTAAGCAGTGTTTAAGTATAAAATGCAGCGCTGTGATTGGCTGATTTGTAAGCCTATTAAATAAAAACTATGGAATATACATAATGCTCACTATAGGTTTTCAATCAAATAAATGAATACACATTGGTAGAAAATCCCTTTTAAAATCCCACCAAATCAGCCTTAGCAATTTTTCCGCCGGTGCCAGAATAGGCGTGTAGGCTTTCCACAGCCTAGAACTGCCCGAAAGCAGTAATAACAGGGTCGCCATGGGAGGTGGAAAATAGGTATATGAAGAAAATGAATGTTTTTCCCTAAAGTAATATAATTATGATTTGGACGAATATGTAATGGTGCACGCTACATGTGTCTCCAGAGAGGTACATTTGTATCTAGTATGTACAAAGCACTCACCTCGACGGACACGTAGAGAGAGATCGGCACGACGGTGTTCATCACGATCGCGTACGAGAAGAAGACGAGGAAGGCGATGACGGTGGCGCCCGACGCGGGCTCGGCCGGGACGAGCGTGTCCCACGGGAGGTACACTTGGAAGTACTGTCCCACCAGCCACTCCCACACGCCGCACGCGATCGTGCAGAACACGCACATCGATAGCAAGAAGAACACTATCTGTAAAGGAGATTCAATGATAAGAGTTCATCTCTGAACACTTCTAACTCACGCTTGGACAATGTACAATGGAGAAAATCGACAATTGATGAAATTATTAAAAGTATTCGAATATTTTACTGTTGATATGAGTAACCTTCTCTATAAACGGGAAGAAAACGCAGTTTTTTTGTGGCGTTAATTACATACAAAAACAAAAATAATAAAATAACGGAAATACGGGCCTTTTACAGCTTCATACGAAAATTTCCAGAGCCAGCATATTAAAAAACAAAATTGTCATTACTCGGTTTATGCCACAGACATTTAATTATATTATCTATGATCAATGTCATTGTTACCACAGAGTAATATATTTTTTGTAAGGGTTTTTCTATCAACAAAAAAATATTTGAGCATTTTTAATAATTTCATCCATAGTCCATTGGGAGAACCCACTGTTGCAATAGCAACAACAGCGAAATGTGGATCTTCAGAACATTCTCAGATAGAACAGGTTATGTTGAGGTTTTATTAATTTATTAACGGAAACAGAAAAAATACAAATAATATTTTAAAAAAAAACTGATTAACATAATAACAATCTAAAATCTTAAAATTACCTAAAACATACCTATGTACAAAAAAATCTTACTATAAGTACCGACCAGCTACAATACTAGAAGACAAAATTTCAAAATTTATTGTGACTGAACAATAATAACAGATAAAACTATTCATTTCAATAGACCAGACATAACTGTACTTGACAAAAACAAAAAATCTGTATACCTGATAGATAAAGTCATTCCAAACACCCACAATCTAAAAAATACACACTCTGTCAAATTTTATACAAGTACACAGATCTTGCAATAGAACTTAAAAGTCAATGGCAAGTCAACACTGTTCGAACCGTACCAATTATAATTTCATCAACAGGCGCCATACGTAAAACACTACATACAAGTCTACAAACATTAAACATTCATTCTTCTACACTCTCAGTCATTCAAAAAGCAGTTATTTGGAATACTTGAAAGAAAGTAAGAAAGTTCTTAGGCAATGAATGAATAACATTGTGCCAAGGCTCCGGCCTGTATTTATAAAGTTACCTCTAGAAACATCTTAGAGAGAAAAAAAAAACGATTTAACAAATAATAATAATAAATATATATATATGTATATATATATATATATATATACAGGGTGTAAATGCAAAGTCAAGAATCCCTTTAGGGTATAAAAGTATACAAGATTCTGATGTCATTACGAGAAAAAAAAAATACCTTGAATTTTCACAAAAAATTCCATAATTTTTCTAAGTTATGGCTACGCAGCTCACCGGCCTCCCCACACACCTAAATGCACCCCGCAACCCACATCCCTCATCCGAATGGCCAGCAACCAGTGAGGGTGTCCACGCGATTAGTGTATTTTGAGTAAATAAAATCGTCTTATTATGAGGTACTGGTACTTTATTTAGAGATCCCAGTATTTAAAATAATATCTTTACCGATCATACTAACACACCCTTAAAGGATTCTTGCCTTTGCTTTTACTTTGTATATATATAAGGTCTTACAATAATAAGTGAAAATAATTCTAGGGTAGATCATGTATCGTTACCTGACCAAATTTCAGAAGAAAAAATTTTTTGCTCAAATAATATATCGCTTCCCAGTACAAACTGACTAAATTTCTATGGCAATACAAAAAAAAGTACGCGCAAAAAAATTTTTTTTTCCATTGGAATGTGGTCTATTAGGGATACTAATTAGGGATGTAAATTTTCTTTCACTTTGAATTGTAGGACCTTATATATACTGTTTGAATTTGATTTATTTTATTTTGATTCGGTTTAGTTTGAACTAATAATGTTTCTATTTGGTACGTATCATTTTTTGGTACCGTACTTAAGGCACTATAATGGATAAATACGGCTTTAATAATACATACGGTTGCAGAAATTATTTTTGGAATTGTTTAAAACCAGAAAACAGATCCGTCTTAAACTTAAAATTATCTCCTTTTTGGGCAGCCATGCTAATGCAGTAAAGTCGCCGTCAATAGAAATTGTGGACTATGTAAACAATATTTTTTATATCTATAACAGATTCCCCAATACCATAAATTGAAAATATTGTAATAATATACCGGGTGTAAAAGCAAAGGCAAGATCCTTTAAGTCTGTGTTAGTATGATCGGTAAAGATATTATTCTAAATACTGGGATTTCTAAATAAAGTACCAGTACCTCACAATAAGACGATTTTATTTACTCAAAATACACTAACCGCGTGGACACCCTCACTGGTCGCTGGCCACTCGGATGAGGGGTGCGGGTAGCGGGGTGCAATTAGGTGTGTGGGGAGGCCGGTGAGCTGCGTAGCCATAGCTTAGAAAAATGATGGAGTTTTTGGTGAAAATTCAAGGTATATATTTTTTTCTCGTAATGACATCAGAATCGTGTATACTTTCATACCCTAAAGGGATTCTTGACTTTGCATTTACATCCTGTATTGTCACGCAGTGTGTATCTGCTGTAGTAGCACTCACCCCTATGATAAGAAAATTAAGTAGCCTATCAATGCTGGTGCGCTTGAACTTGGTCTTGCCGGAGTTCTGCATGAGCTTGGTGTCCTTGCCCGCGAACACGACGACGCCGTAGCACCACGACGTGTTGCGCAACACGCAGCCGCGCAGCAGGATCTTGTCGTTGTCCAGGGAGAAGTGCTGCTCGCGCCAGCTCAGCGTGCCTAGCGGAGGAAACTCTATTATATATCTCAAGTTATTTGTTATTAAAACATACATGGTGTAATCGTGACGTGCTCATTAAATTAATCCTGAACCACTTCCACAGAAAAACTTTTGAAAAAACAGGAAATAAAAATTCACTTCTCCATACGAATTTTTAATACCTCCTTGTCATCTTTTATTGGAATTATATATTTTTTCGCGTTTTCCCAAAAGTTTTTCTATGGAAGTGGTTCAGGATGAACAGTAGAGCATGTGGTTTAATTTAATGAGCACGTCATGATTACACCCTGTATACCTACCTATACAGTGATATCATAAATATAAACAATAAAATGTTCTCAGGATCTATACTCATCATTCATTCATATCATTGTTGGGAAAAATGGTTCAGTAGGGTCGGTAGAATATATGTGGTTTCATTTAATGGTAGCAGTCTATTTACACCCGGTATATATATTATATTAGTCGTCGTCTAATCTGAGCAAGTCGTGTACATGCGTGAAGGTTTTCAAACATATTGTTGGTTAAAATTTATACAAATTACATTTTCGATGCAAAATTAGTATAATTTTTTTTTATTTTATCAAAAAAGCACATTCGGCTACACTTTTGGTAAAAAAACCGCAAAATTAACGTTTTTAGGGGTTTAGTTCTAATTTGGCATATATCTAGATAATGTCAATGGACTTAATCTAAATTATTATAAAAACATTTCATAGAAACGTTACAATTTTGTGTTTGCGGTTGTATGAAGGTTTGCGCGTGATAGCTGTCCTTAAGATTTCGGATAGATGGGATTAAACAAATAAAAACGGTAAAATTAAACAAATCGGTTGGGCTAATGGAAAAATATTCGTAGATATAGTAATGCGAAACCATAAAAAGTTTCAATTAAATTAATCGGCTGACATTATTTTTCATGAACACAAAATCGACGTTTTAAAATTCCTTATACAGACGTTTGCTACACGGCTAGATGTCCACAATCATTACGTTTTAAGTGCCCATTAGTATTTCCGTACCACACCTAAATAGTTTAACTAATCTTAATGGATTTGAGGAGGTATTTTATTACAAATGTCGGGAATGAAAGGACTGTCCTCACGAAATGTCAGAGAAGTCATGAGTTCATGAAAAAAGGAGTAGACTGTGTTCTTGTACTACCGATGTTTTTGTAATTGTATGTAAAACACCGATACTAAGAACGGTGTAAACGTTCAATGGTTCCACTCAATAAACTTTGTAATCACCGATAAAATCTGCACTCAAGTGAATCATGAAACTAGTCAAAGCGTTACTTCACACAAGTGTAATCAGTGGTTGCCATTACGACACACTTTATTGCTGACACAAACCATACCTTTAGTAAAACAGTCGAGCGGCCACATTCATTGGGTGTCGAATTGACAGCTGTAAACCCCTAAAGTCGTTTGCAATAGAATCCAACAATCATGTAAACAAATATGGCGGACTGACATTGACAGCGTATTGTTTATGCCCATAGTGATGTCATAGTGTTCTAATTTAATTTTAATTAAATTTATTTTTCTAATTATTTTAATTTTAAGTCATAGACTATGGCCCATAGTAGGATAGGTACTAAAATAAAACTGACTAAATAGATTAAATATATAAGCCATAGACTATAAAATAAAACTGATTATATATAAAAAAAGTGTTTATTAAAACAAATTTAAATCTTCGTCTTCGTCATCATCACTATCAGAAGTGTCGCCGGTGACCGTAATTATAAATGGAACCACTGTGTCATCGCTTGCCGTGTCTAAAATGCCGTCGAGCTTTTTCATTTCTTCCTCTTCCTTTAGGACGTGACTTACGCATTTCGACCATTGTTCATATTAAAGTGCGTCTAATAGATTTCCGTTGTAGGTAATAGATCTAAATCATTCTTACCTCCTGATTACTCCTTGAGAAAAAATACCAATCGTATGCTATATCAAAGTCCGTGATGCCGTGCAAAGGTCGTCGTTCCAAGAAAAATATGTCCAGCCAAATCGTAAAGCAAAACAAAAGTCCAAAATGAGAATGCAAAGTCGTAGAAATCGGAAACAGAAAACGGAAACAGAAAACACTAATGCACAGCGAACCCACAGAACAGTGAATGACTGTGAATGACAATTCTAACAAAATGGCCACCTGTCAATTTTTAAAAACTAACCATTATTTTTATGGCTTAGGATACAATCCGTTTTGGTTAATTATATTAAGCTCTTGAAAAAAAAATTTTATTGTATTCAAATAATATTAAATTAAAATAATTTATTAAATTAAAAATAAAAGATAACTTCAGATTACGAACAACACTAACTTTTCAATGACTTATAGAGTTCGATGAGTAAAAAACTAAGATGACAGCTTGTCAAATACTTCGAAATTTTTACGTTGCCAATGTTTTAACAAATTTAACTTATAAATACAAGTTAAATCGTGTTGAAGATAATGTGAAAACAATGGTGCGTTCGTTGAAATCAGACTATGTTCATAATTGATCGTCAAATGTATGTGATTACGGAGTAATCGTGACAATTTGGTTTGTTTACATGATTGTTGGATTCTATTGCAAACGACTTTATGCGATCTGACCTAGCATTACTTATTCAAATGGTGCAAAACACCCGCATTTCTGAACTGCCAAGGAATGTAGATAATATGTGAAAGTCATCGTGGAGCTCCTGTGACAAATAGTTGTAATTGAAGCTGATAATGAAATGTTATAATGCTACAGTGTTTTTATAACATTTCACGCATTGTTTTAAGACTTTCCTAGTTTCATTGTAATTAAAATGAAGCTGATCTAAATATGGCATCCATCCACAATCTATCTCCGATAGACAAACTATAAATAAGGGTCATCTTATATTACTATTTTATACTTTATTACTTTTTACATTGAAAAACATTCAAGAATTTATTGCCATTTATATTATTGGAATTAGTTGTTATTGTATTTATATTATATCTAAACGTATCGTATTTACTAAAATAATATGAAAGTAAATCTCCTTCAAGTAGCAAATCTTCACTATCCCCTTTAAAACAATCGTTTGTTTTTATTTTTGAATATATAAAAACTACTTCTTGTTAATTCACGAACTTTAATGCGGTTTTTGTCGTAACATAAGGATTTTAACAAGATGTGAAAGGTGTTAGTGTATGAACCATTGCGCTGTTATTTGTGATATCCCACGACCCACACAGAACGCGTGGGTAGTCTACCTGTGACCGGGCAAAAGGCTTAATTTTTCTATTAAGTGTCAGGGCATCGTAAGATGGAGACCTTTCTGCCTTCACCTTTGGGATACAGGCGTGCGTGTATGTGTGTAAACATATATAATTTACCATCAAACTTATTGAGTAGATTGTTGGGCGTCTCGCAGACGATCTCTCCGTCGAACGCCCCAAGTTGCGCGTCGTCCTGGCTCATGGCTGCCGTCTCCACAAGACACTGGCGACATTTTAAATTCGTCTCCCTGCAATACAACAATACTTCATAAGTTTTACAAGAACAAACACCCACTTTTTTCAGAGCTCGTCCACGGAGGAAGCGGGAGGAAGGCAAGATACGAAATCCTGAATTGTCTCACATTTGGTCACTTGGTACCCACTACGGAGCCAGATTTAACAGACCACACTAACTGACAGACAGATAAACTCAAAACACAACCTCTCTCACTCTTTCCAGTATGTTCTCACAAACTCCCACATTACCTTACTCACAACTTTGAAAAGAAAACATCTAAGATATCTTTTACACACAAATAAATACCCTTTTCCTCTCACAGCCAGTCCCACACATTTTACTGTCCCCACCTTACCAAACAGATTGATGCATGATTTGATTGCTTTGCTTTTGTAAAATTGGCCTCTTCTTTTTCTTACCAATATTTACGATTCCTAAACTGTTTTTGGTAGACAGATTTTAAAACAAGTGTGCATATCCTTTTTTTAATGAAAAAAGTGATGCCTTTCATTTGACCTCCAGTGACGTCTTAACACATTTCCATAGGAATATCATATTTTTCTTGAACGCATCCAAGTGTCACAAGGATCCGACCATTCAACCTAATATGACTCCTTATATCGTCAATTCCTGTAAATACTAAAATAGTTGCTCATAAAATCGGTTTAGAAGCACGAAAAAATTAAGGAAAGCTCTTTGTCGAAACGGTTTTCGAATTGTAAATATTGACGGGAAGGCCAATTACGCATGAAAAATGTTTATAAATCGCTATTAATAACAGTAGTGTCTCGTTTTGATACATCATAAGCATAAAATTATCATTAACGCAACGGATCAATAAAAACGCTTAAAGCACTTTATAGCAGTATTTTTTAAAAGATTCGAAGTAAATTTAGTATTAAATTATCTGCTATACAATATCCTAAAAATTTAATAAGATAATAAAGCCGATTCTGAAGGCTTTAATTTTAGTTTTAGTGCTGTCAAAACAAAATTTTTTTCATTCAAAAATAGTTCTTTAGTGTTTACAACAGAAGCTATATTACTTTGGAAAAATTTAAGTTTTGACAGCACTAAAACTAAAATTAAAGCCTTCAGAATCCACTTTAATAGCAACAGAAGCATAGAGCTACACCGCTCCACGCCGAGCCAGTACCTTAATAATAAGCGCGGACAAGCTTCTGCATTGATATATAAATGCACGAGAACCTACTTCTTTGTCTTTTCTTCTTGTCTTGATATTTTGTTTCTACATTTTAATATTCACCGATTTTTAATTTTGGTTTTTATTTTATCAAAGTGTGCTCTAAGCTCGTACAGATGAATAAATAAATGAATTAAAGAAGTTTAACAAGTTGATGTGCGAATCGCCCTCGGTATGACGGCGACGGGGAGACGACAATAAAAGGGCCGACCTCCACACGTCTCTTGGCGCACCCAGCCATCTCCTAGCCTGTCATCTCTCAGAATTACTTGCAAACCTCGGGTGTATCGCGCCGCGCACGAACTGAACCTACAGTGATGGATGACTGACCCGTCCAACTCAGCAGTCTCGATGTAACAGAGTCCGTTGGGCTCCGAGGTGCTGAGCAGCAGGATGTCCGCCGCTACGAACTGGTCGTTCTCCAGCCGAATGACGTCACCCACTTGAACAGACGCCCACTTCTCCTCCACGAGCTTGCCATTGCGCAGGGTCTTCGCGCGCCGGTGGTTCACCTGCGAGTCGTTCTGGTGACGTTGCTGCAACACACAAACATCATTCACATAAGAGTCACAATGCTTACTAGTGAGCGACTGAACGTAGGGTTTTACTATGAGCATGACGACGTAAGGACAGAGATAGAGTTAGGGTGTTACCAGGATCAACAAATTATATATGCAAAGTAAGCTGGCGAACATTGTACGGGATTTTACCCAGCGACCGTCAGATTGATAAGAGCAATTCCACCTTTGTATGGAGTGGCTTTGTGAATCATACATAATTTTCGTAGAATTTGGAGTGATGTTATTTATGTTTTACGGTCTTATTAAATGAATGGATTGTCAATGTAATTGCAGAATTCGATTGGTTAAGGATCATAGTTGACATGAAATTTTAATTGTTATTATGCTTTATAATATATAAAAAATTGTAGTAAACTGGCGACATTAATCAAAAAATTTACGGAAGAATTTTTTTTTAACAGTTCATGTGATAAATAGTAAAAATTCTGGTACATTATGTTCCAACAAATTTATATATGTTTAATGATTTGGTACTTTCAGCAAATCTGATAAACTTCAATGAAAGATTTAGCTCTTTGAAGTTGACAGTGTGATGATTTTTCTGTAAACGAAGCATAAAAGATTAATCACTACAAAAATATAAAGTAGTATTTTCAAATGTGATACATTAATGTTCAATGCGAAAGACTGGTCTGAGTTTAACATGTTTCCAACAGTATTAAAGTCTTTTCTAAAATGGTAAATTAGGCGCTGGATATTTTAGGTTTTTGTATGAAAATGTAAGCCGCCTCTTAATCTGTAATAAGGTCATTATCAAAGCTAGAAATACATATACTGGGTGTTGGATGATAACCTTTTTCCTTTAAGCGGGGTGTTCTACCCATCAATATGAACAACTTTTACTATGGGGCCAACCTTGAAATCGCGAAAACAAAATCAGCTGTTTCATACAGTTAGTTCGAGGTTCGAGTACTACATACATTAAATATTTAGTATTTAACTTTTCTATGGAATAATGATTTTGTTTTCGCGATCTCAAGGTTGGCCCTTGGCCTCATAGTAAAAGAACACCCCGTTTAAAGGAAAAGGGTTATCATCTTAACACCCTGTATATTTTAGTAGCCTTTATACTGATTGTCTAACTCTAATGATGCATTCTTCTCGAGGGCCGAGGTCATCAGACTCTCGATCACTCCTACCTACTTGTTATTCATTGGTGCCGATTCGGTGTAACACGACTAACTTATTTGACAGGACTAAACTTAATTTAAGCATTCTGAATTTTTGTTTCTGTATCGAAAAGACAAGGACAGAACGTTTAAAATAATAGTTCTGTCAAATAAGTTAAGTCGTGTCACACCGAATCGACGCCAGTGTCAGTATCTAAAAGTGTGATCTTCCTGATTTGTAATTGTTAGCAAGAGTTGATCTACAATGCAAACTTTGAGTTGGTTTATGTTGAATCAGTATTTAATTTGTTAATCTTTAGTAGGCAAGTATTAATATTAATCTTGTCCTCTTGCCCTGCAAATTCCAAGAATGTGCAGTGGAGTTGTGCAACATCAGTAATAATCAACATCTTATTATATGTTCAGTTGTTTACACAAACTTGATACAATAATATTTATTTTATATTTTCCTGTAAGCAGATATTGTCAAGAAGCAAATAAATAAGTAACAGTTTAGATAAGGATAACTACCACAAAGATGTGACAAGTAGTCAGCCTGTTAGCAGAGAATATAAAGTATTACTCTGTTAGTCTATAGATAGACAAACGATAAATAAGGGTCATCTTAAATTACTATTTTATACTTTATTACTTTTTACATTGAAAAACATTCAAGAATTTATTGCCATTTATATTATTGGAATTAGTTGTTATTGTATTTATATTATATCTAAACGTATCGTATTTACTAAAATTATATGAAGGTATATAATAATATCAAAAAAATATAATGAAGATAAATTCTTAACAGCTTATGTATGTATAGTTTCTCAAGCAGACATTCATAGAATAAATCTCCTTCAACTTAATCAAGTTTGTCTCCTATAATATTGATTCAAGAAAATATTTATATTCAGTCTTGAGCATTTTGTATATTGTCACGTCTTAAAAGCAGCCTTAAGGCAAAATAATAAAAAATCCAGGCAAGGCCGAAAGAGACAGTGTAGGACTGTTTCACTGGTACATATATGTTGAGCTCGGATAAATAATTCAGAATACGAAGAGGACAACTTCAGTTGATGAGTATTGGCGGAATCGACGTTGCTGGGTGTAATTTATAAAATTATATGGTTAATGCAATTAGAATATTATAAGTATTCATATATCTAGTTAATAAAGCAAAATTACAGAGCACACGTCAACTAGGCTCTTTTGAAAAAGGGTGAAGGCTCTAACCTTCACCTTGACATATTTCTAATTAAATGGCTCTATACCTACATACTCGTCATAACTTTCATTTAAGAGCTATGCTTTTGTCGGTGGAGTCTTCTCCATTCACTTCTGCTCTCCGCCTTCTCTTTGACTTCTTGATACGACACGACATTTACTTTTTCTTTTACTTGATCCATGAATGTTCTCTTGGGCCTTCCTGTCTTTCTTTTTCCCTACACTTTTCATTCAATTATGTTTTTGATATAATTGTCGTGTCGTATCAGATGTGCCAATATCTTTCTCCTTCTATTATCTATAGTCTTCACCAAATTTCGCTTTTCATTTACAATCTGCAGGACCTCTTCATTGCTCTTCTTTTACATCCAACTAATTCTTTCCATTCTTCGCCAACACCACATTTCAAAGGCTTCCAATCATTCTCTGTCACATTTTGCTATGGTCCATGTTTCAGATCCATATAGAGCAATGCTCCAGATGTATACTTTTATAAGACGTTTCCGAATATGGCGCGATATGTGGGCTTTGAAAAGGTACTTTTTGTTGTTAAAAGCTATCTTTGCCGTTGCTATTCTACTAACTACTATGTCCGGTGAACATCTGGAGTCATTGGTCATTCTATAAGTAAATTAATTGAAATAGGCGTTACCTTGCGGAAGTCCATCACTAAGTTATGGATACATGAATATAATTTGCAATATTCCGCTAAACAATTCTTGTCTTGCTATTCAAAATGCATGTTCTATAAGTGTTGAATTTAATTTTATTGGGTTATGTTTTGTTGGAGATTTTAATGTTACTAAAGTTTTATTTATATAAATTTTTAGACCAATTTCTTGAAATACTAAACCCATATCTACTACTAATTCATCTAACTGATTATGATTTATGACTTTCTGCAAGCGCTGCAATGTCATCTGCAAAACGAATAAACTGAATTTTTGGTCCATTAAACTTGACCCCCCTTTTCCTGACTGTTAGTTTTCTGACTGCACACTCTATAAATATGTTAAATATAAGAGGTGAAAGTGGACACCCTTGTAATACCTATACAGCGTGTAAATAGAGTGCGACCATTAAATAAAACCACATACTGAACAACTATTCGAAAAAAAAACCGCGCAAATCTATTCAACGGTAACTCAAAGACTTGATCTCCTAGGAGGCAGGTCTATTTTAGAACGCTGCACCGGAACAGCTGTTTCACGGACTACGCACTCTCGATACTCGCCGGTATGTCGGTGCGTTACTTACGGTTCACGCATTTTTGTTTGGAACTCAATTATTTCCCAAACTAAGGGTGCCCGCGGGTATGATTCTTGGGTAAAGTGGTTCAGTAGGGTCAGTAGAATGTGGTTTCGTTTAATGGTAGCAGTCTATTTACACCCGGTATATTGTTACACAGATCAATTTGCAGTTGGCACAACATCAGTAGGTTCATTTTTAAGAATAATTTAAGTGTTATGGTATGTTGACATATATTATTATACTAGCCTTTTGCCCTCGGCTCCACTCGCGTTATCTCTATAGCCTATAATGTTGACCACGATGATAATAAAAAAATATCGCATCAAAATCCGGTAAGTAGTTCTCAAATTAAAACGGAACATACATACAAACAGACAAAAAATTCTAAATATGGGAGTTTTTGCTTTCGCCTAACAACTGTTTTTTTTTTAAATAATATTTGTGTAGAGACACGTCTTTTCTCCTACCTTATAACATACATACTCGTACATACACTCAAGCCTGTCTCCCAGAGGGATAGGCAGAGACTACAGAATTCCATCTGCTACGATCCTGACACAATAGAAGAGCTTTTATGACTAGATTAATGGATGTAGAAGAAGCAAAAGACCTGTGTCAGGATTGTAATACTTTATTATTAGCATAAATATATGTTTTACTGTTTTTGAGCGATATTATTTAATTAGGACAGCCACTAACATAAAAAAATGTATATATATTTGTAAGTACGAGAAATATTTCGGCTCACGATATGGTTAGTCGATATTTATTATTATTAGTATAGCTACGGATTTTAAAAATATATCACCATTAACATTTTATTATGAATCTTTTTAGGTTATTCTATACTCAATTACTCCACTCGAGTTTTTTGAGTTATGCGGACCGAGAGAACGATAAAAGCGTTTAAGTTTTTGACAAAACCATAAAGACTAGTTAAAATTTACAAAGAATAGTGTTAATTTCCACTGTGTTGTCTTAATGTTTCGGCGTCCTTGTGCGGAGCGCGTGAAACTGGACGTGACGTCACGTATAACATATAGACAACTTACATTACACCTTGTTGCTCTGATGAAACTACATAGTTTGCAGGGGATTTCCCACAGAGCAACTTGCATGACAATCAATATTGCACTCATTAGCAATAAACAAGTTATTTATTAATCTAACGAATGTAACAATAATAAGAAATGTACACAGACAGATCTCCACCTATTACGATCCTGACTCACCTCTTTACAAAAGATTTTTTTAATTAATAAGTTCAGGGTTCTCTTACAATACGAATTCTTGTAGAAGTTTTAAATTGTATGTAGTTGTAGCATTCTATCCTAACTTACGCGACGCACCTATTTCAGGGTAATTTCTTTTGTCAAACTTCTGCAGATATTCTATACCACCACGTCCGTTTGTCTATGGTTGTAGTAGTGACGTGTACAGATAAGCACGTTACGTAGCGCCGCACACTAAAAAAACCGGACAATTGCGAGTTGGACTCGCCCACCGAGGGTTCCGTGCTAATTATTAAAAGTTAAAAAAATCTACATTAAGATTTGGTCACCCGTACAATTATGACCACGCATACCGTTGCTTAACCTCGGTGAATTTTTATGATTTAATTACAAATGTATAGTTTTTAAATTTTTTCCTATACTTGTAGTACCTATTAGACGGTATTACTTACCAAATTTCATACTTCTAGGTCAACGGGAAATACCCTATGAATTTTGATTCCCTTGAGAGTGACGAAATACTAGTTTTTGCGGCATAAACGGCCGTATCTTTTTTTTACGTTAACTTACAAGTTTGATTTTTTCACAGCTTCAATGGACTGTAGATATATGATTTTAATTTAATTTCAACTCGATTACTCCACGCGTTCCTGAGATTAAGGGTCTTGACAGACAGACGGACAACAAAGTGATCCTATAAGGGTTCCGTTTTTTCCTTTTGAGGTACGGAACCCTAAAAAAAATGCGTGCACTACTACAACCATAGACAAACAGACTTAATGAGATAGAATATTTATCTATAAAATTCGATCTTAGTTCCTTCGACAATAAATAAACATCTTCACATATATCACCATTGGCAGAAGAATAATGTAAAAATATTTTAATTACGTCGGTTTTGACATTACATTTTTTTCTGGTGGGCAATGGCCTATTTCCTGTAATGCCTAAATGACATCACTATTACGTCATCAAAGCTTTTATATGACTTTAAAAAAGTCCATTCCTTTCAAAAAAATCAACAATTAGGTGCTGTTATGGTATTCTGGACCATTCGAATTGGACTCATCAGTGAACAGGGTCATAAAATAACAGCGAAACAAAATCTAAGCAATTCATAATGGTCAAGCAAAAGTGTGAAGCATAGTTACAGATAATGATCAACCTTGCGGCAAATAATGTATCTTAACAACTTTTGTAACAACCGTGACTTCGAACAATTATTGTTCTGTTTCAAGTTTCAATGGAAGTATTTCTCTAGAGTGACTCATCAGGCCGTGTCGTCATGCAAATCAGAGAAAAGTAAAAACTCTCGAGGCATTTATTCACGTGTTCGTGACGTGAAGCATTATAAAACACACGACACGCAAATATATAAAATCAATAAGTTTACGGTGAATGAACGAGATATTGTATACAGCGCTACTGGGATTTCTGCAAACCTATCGAATTATGTAGGATTTAGGAAAAACGAGCGAAACGATAATTCTTCATGTATATATTAAATTATCCACTAGGGCTTTATTATTTGCTTATAATGACTTATTAAGTGTAAATAATTACCAATTAGTTGTCAACCTGTACTGTATACCGGGTGTAAAAGCAAAGGCAAGAATCCTTTAAGGGTGTGTTAGTATGATCGGTAAAGATATTATTTTAAATACTGGGATCTCTAAATAAAGTACCAGTACCTCATAAGAAGACGATTTTCTTTACTCAAAATACACTAATCGCGTGGACACCCTCACTGGTCGCTGGCCACTCGGATGAGGGGTGCGGGTTGCGGGGTGCAATTAGGTGTGTGGGGAGGCCGGTGAGCTGCGTAGCCATAGCTTAGAAAAATGATGGAGTTTTTTGTGAAATTTCAAGGTATATTTTTTTTCTCGTAATGACATCAGAATCTTGTATACTTTTATACCCTAAAGGGATTCTTGACTTTGCATTTACACCCTGTATATCGAAAAAAAATCCGCAGGGCCACTTATTGGCCGTATTGCACTAGTAATAAGTTATGTTATGCATTGGGAATGTAGTTTACTTCTTTCGCAACTTTATTGAGAAGAGAATGGTAATAAGTGCGAGAACTGGGTCAGTGGCAATTTCTTTGATGGTACATACGTTTAAGTTAAAAAGAAACGGACGGAGAGCTAGCGACCAAATCGGTCATGTGGCTTCAGCTGTATTGAAACTCCGTTAGCTACTTCCCTGAACAACCTTTTCCCATAATCTCCGTGCTGGCAGGCCGCGGGTGGTGGGTGCGGGTGTAGTGGGGTGGGGAAAAAAATGTGGGCTCAGCGGCTTTAATTTTTTTTTCAAACAGTTGCTCTGTAATCCCTGTGCACCCAAAAAAATTTTTAAATCGATCAGTTGGTGGGAAGGGGTTGCCAGCGTTTATTATTATTAAAAGTGCCAAAATAATAATAATTTTCATGTGGGCTCAGCTGTATTGGCTTTTTTTCTGACACGAATAATAATAGAGCTGTTGGTGAGTAGCGACACCACGGACCTGAGGTCTCCAGGGGACAACAACATCTCGTCCCCGCCTCTGGCTTGCCTTCGTTGGTCGGCCAGAGTGGAGCGTTAGAGCTATATGCTCGAAAGGGTGGAAGTGCTTAATCTGCGTAATAACGGGGAAACCCGCTCCGAGTCGCGCTACTCGTTGACTCGCGATGGTGAAACCGGTGCACACCTCTCTACACCCTTTAGCCGTCCGCACCGATGTTGCCTGCTTGTCGCCATTCGGTGACTGCTTGGTGGGCCCATCTAGCTGGCGGCGAGTCACCGTCTGCCACACCTAAATTTGTGAGAGATTTTTGAGGCAGATGTCCGTTATCTCTCTCCATAGCCCTGTTATCCAGCCCATTTATCATCCCACCCTCATAGCTCACTCCAAGTCGTTTCCTTCCTGGCAATAGTTAGGCAACTATGGGGGACTGTCCGTTAGTGTATCCCAATGGTACATAGAGGGAGAGGCCTCCATGGATGCGACCATCTCACATTTAGATTAAATGGTACTAAGGCCTCTTCTATGTTGGCTTCGGCCCCATGAATGCCTTTCAAATGACCGGGCCCCTATGGGCCCGAGACTGAAAAGTGTACCTACATAATAATAATAATATAATCTTATTTCAGACCAAGTCTGAATATAAATATTAATATGTGAGCCCCAAAAACATAGCCATGCAAAAGTATCGGTGGGAAGATATCGAAATTTTTTTTTGAAATCGTTGGATTTCGTTAGAAAATGAGCTGAGGAGAAGGCAAAAGCGGACGTGGAGGGAATGCCAGCCGGCGAACGCGTCAGCGCGCTCACGGCGCGTCGATTTTGTTCGGCAAACAGAGAGTAGCCGCTGTCCTTTTTACACCCGTTGAACGGGAAAACCTGAACGTTTCCGGACGAGCAGCTGCTTCAGCTGTGTGTCTACGCATTTTAATATAAATTTAACTTATTTTTATTCGTGCGAAAAAAATATTCCCTGCTTCTATGCCTTTTCTTGTCCATTATTATTTACGAAAAATATTCTATTTATTTATATTTATTTATTTATTAATTTTTAAATTAATTTATGAATTTCTATGAAAATGCGTAGACGCACAGCTGAAGCAGCTGCTCGTTCGGAAACGTTCGGGTTTTCCCGTTCAACGGGTGCGAGAAGGACCGCGGCTACTCTCTGTTAGCCGAACAAAATCGACGCACCGTGAGCGCGCTGACGCGTTCGCCGGCTGACATCCCCTCCACGTCCGCTTTTGCCTTCTCCTCAGCTCATTTTCGAACAAAATCCAACGATTTCAAAAATTTTTTTCGATACCTTCCCACCGATATTTTTGCATGGCTATTTTTTGGGGACTCACATATTAATTAATCTCGCGTCAGAAAAAAAGCCAATACAGCTGAGCCCACATGAAAATTATTATTATTTTGGCACTTTTAAAAATAATTAACGCTGGCAACCCCTTCCCACCACACGATCGATTTAAAAATTTTTTTGGGTGCACAGGGAGTACAGAGCAACTGTTTGAAAAAAAAATTAAAGCCGCTGAGCCCACATTTTTTTTCATTTCCCCCCCCCCCCACTACACCCGCACCCACCGCCCGCGGCCTGCCAGCACGGAGATTATGGGAAAAGGTTGTTCAGGGAAGTAGCTAACGGAGTTTCAATACAGCTGAAGCCACATGACCGATTTGGTCGCTAGCTCTTAGACTAAAAGTGGAGGTTATTTTTGTGAAAAAGCACTAATTGGGTATATGGGTATATCCAGCAAATTATAATATTTTATACTAATAAAAAAGTAGTAAAAGTCGTGTCATGTACATTGAATAATTTTGCAAAATCTTATTTGGAATGGGTCATTTCATTGCATTAGTATTTAATTGAGGACAAACCTAAATTTTTTTTTAAATTTTGGCTGTTTGTCTGTATGTACGTATGTTCCCAACTCGACGGATTTGGAAGTTTTGATTTGAAGTGACCCTGGTCAACAAATAGGCAATAAAGGTTGTTTATAAAATAACCACCAAGCCGAAACGGGGCAGAGATAGAAACAAGCGAGGATAGAGCCGCGGACAAAGTCTAGTTATTATAATAAAATCAACATTAGATGCGAAAACGTGAGAATCATGAATAATTTTCGCAATACTATGTTCTTCACGTCTTACGAAAATAACTTAAACGCCACAAGGGTGGGCTGGGCAGAAGAGACCAATCTTAATACGACGACATCTTTTCCATCTAATCCCATAATGAAGCTGTATTTATAGAAACTGCAGTATTTTCCTAAACCATTGATTATTTGCTACAATGGAGGTACAATGCGCGTATTAAATGAACATGAATGAATTCTCTTTTAAAAGCTGGCCGCTCTATTGTGATAGAATCTCTGGTAATAGATAGGTACAGTTGCACAGGTACCAATCAAAGCAGAGTGAAATATTGTACCGATGTTGCTTGATTCTTGAACTAAATGTAGGCTAATAGTTTCCTAGCATGCCGCCGTTTGGATCTGATTTGTTTACGTGTTGTAGAGCAGGCTAATCTGGCTATTATTTAATTTATGCTTAAATTTCAGATTGTGTACAGTGTTCCTTTGTGATAGTATAAATATTTATGGGATCCATTTTGATGGCTTTATTACGACTGTGTCCAGAAGTACGCGTAGTTAAATATAACAATCGGTTTCATTTGGCAAGGTATTGAGTTCGTCCAAGGCAAGGTTTTGATTTGAGAAATTAGCAGGTAATTTGAAGAGATAATTAGGATGAACTCAGCCAATTATCGACTCTAGTTCGAACTTGTCAAAGGTTAAAGAAGCGTCAAAGGTTTAAGAAGCGTCAAAGACACCCCGAACATAATTAATTACTATCGGGCTGGATATTTTTTATCAGGATTCTGAAAGATTATTTAATAAAAGTCGACAATAAAGAAGTGATCAATAAACATTCTGCAACTTATTCAAATGCATTATTATATCTAAAACAAGTACCCATGTTTTGGATGTATTTAAACGGTAATTTAAATTTTCCGAATATTGGATGCAAACATATAGAAAAGGTAGTCTTTTACGTAAAAATTTGTATGTAAGAGTATCAAGAATTTTAATTTGGATACCAAAAGACTGACAAACGACCGAATAGATATTTTAATTTATTAATGATCAATTTATTATAATATAGCAATTCATTGAATTAATAATCATGTAATTTTCTAATGGTTGTTAATTTTTAATATTGGATGCAAAGATTAGCGGACCAGCGTTGCATTCTCACGAGCTTCCCCTGATTTCGAAGATATTTTTGGAAGTCGTGTTCATCGTTCATTCTACGTGATTGGTCAACGAGGTGTCAAAACCAGAAGCGCTTGAAGTTCTGCACGTACGGTAAAAGTCTCCATTGATCAACTACTCTACTAGCGATGCCCGGGAACGTTGCTCGTGTGGGTACAGGTCCTCTCGTTCCCGGGGCAATTTCCTAAAATCCCTTATGTATATGTTCACATCGTACAAAGCACCCACAGTCCCGATCTCATGTATTCAGATCCAGTCGTTTAGTCGTTAATAGATAAGTCAGTCAAGACATTCTTTGACATGTAGATACGGTAAGACTTACAAAGTCGTCGTAGGCGTCCTTGACCGCAGTGAGCGCCAGCACGCCGATAAGCGGGATGGCGGTGGTGATGGGCGTCAGCGAGGAGATGGCTGGGATCAGCTGCAGCACCAGTAGGCACAGGAAGTAGAAGTTCGCCAGCCGCTGGAACTGCTCCAGTAGGTTCAGGGGCAGGAACGTTATCACCGAGTACTTTGATGTCTTGATATAGTTGTTCTGGAACAATGGGGGACTAGTTAGACAAATTTTTTTTTTTTTTTTTTTTTATTTATTTATTTTATAACAGAATTTTACACAAGTATATACTTTACAATTTTCGCCAAACTGCTAAGCAGTTTGTTGGCGATACGCTCTTACATTTGATTAAGAGAAGGTACTTAAAATCTAATACTATATGGTCTTAAAACATATACATATTTGTAGGAAATCATTATGTAAGATATAATAAGTTCTAGTTATGTAAGGGAAGATAACAATATATTTTTTAATTTATGTTTTAGGGTGCCAATTTTTAACTTATTTTCTTCCAGTAGGAGAGGATATTTATTACAAAGCTTGGGAGTTAGGTACTTCCGAGTTCTCTCTCCATAATAGTTTTTAGATGATGGCTGTGATAGTTTGCCAATTTTTACTGCTCTAGTGAAATGTCTATTTGGTTTAGGAACTTTATAGTCTTTAGTGTAGTAAATTTCCAAACCTATGAGATATTTAACTTTCTGGTTTACTGGGAGAATTTCACAAACTGTAAACAATTTTTCATACTCTCCCTTATATTTAGCTTTGATATTTTTACCTACTAAGTGTTTAATAATTCTCAACTGTAATTGCCTAATTAGATCCAGGTATGTTTTAAAAGTCAGTCCATAACAACTTAATCCATAGCTCAGAAGTGAGTCAGCAAGCGCATGGTAAACAATGTACAGGGTTCGTTTATTTAGTATTCTACGTAGGTGATAAAATTGTCCTAAAACTGATCTCAATCTTTTGCAGACTTCATTAGTATGTAGTTTCCAATTAAATTTGTTATCTATTAATAATCCTAAATATTTAAATTTATCTACTATTTCTAAACCTTTGCAGTCACACCCTTGTTTATTTTTATGAAAACAATCGTAGGTGTGACCTAATATTTTAATATCCGAGGGTTGTAAGTTTTTGGCTTTCTTATTATACGGCGAACATATGTACATACATTTCGTTTTATTTAAATTCAAAATGATGCCATTATCATGCGCCCATTTACAAATATTGTCAAAGTCCGCCTGTACATTGCTTACCATCTCCGGCATATTATCTTTCCCAGCGTACAGCAGACACATGTCATCTGCGTACATGTAAACGTTGCAGTTATTCACCACGTTCGACACACTGTTCACGTGCATGATGTAGCCGACCGGCCCATACACAGAACCGGTTGGCACGCCCAGCCTGACAGTAGCTTCAGATCCAGCTGTTCCATTGATCACCGTGCGCTAAGTCCTGTTGGTTAAATAATTACGGAACCACTGATTGATGTTTCAGTTTGTTCAAACACTTCAAACGCATACATCTAAATCGAGCAAAAGTTTCATTGTATTGAACAGAATATCATAAATCAAGAAATCGTAGAAATAATTCAATCGGCATAACTCTACTTTAGTGGTATCTGCACAGATAATAAATAGCATTATCTTCTTTAATCAGACTTTTACCTATTCGGTTAATAAACATTGTCTCTGACAATTTTCGAATGCAAACAGACAAATTTTTGTATTGTTTTTTTTTTAAAGTATTATTAGTAAAAATAAACGTGAAATTTATTTATTTTTCGCGATTAAAGAGAACCGAGTAACAGATTAGCAGACATTTTTGTAGCGTGTTGTCAACCACAATATTCTAATGCCCCAAACCCTTAAGAGTCAATATGACGCAAGAAAAAAAAGTTTGATGTTTTTCGATTGTAGTTTTCTAAAGAAAATATAAGGTCCATCCTTTGAAAAAAATATATGACGTTGAGTGATCTTTTGTGAAGTGCAGTTACCTAATTATAATTAAATTAATCAAATATTCAATCCAGAAAAAAATAATTTGTAAAGCTCAGTTTTCATGATATTTCATGTTTAAAACATTTCATTTCTCCTGCATTATTCAACAGATTCGCTTGGTTTTTATATAGTAAAATAGGTATTTTTGATACCTATTGCAGTTATTTAAAACTGCAGTTCTTACGGCAAACATAGATAAAGAATATATGTTTATTTCACGAATGCGAGGCATCTCTGTCGTCGTAACTGCCAGGACGAAGAGCATGCGATTGTTGACTAAAACACAACGTATTAAATGTTGTTTTTGCCTGATGTAAAATAATGTGTTTAATCTTGCCTTTGCCATATCCTTAATATGCGTTATTCATCGTACCATTAAGAGGTACAATCGAGACTAAGACAAGAAGAGAACCGGCCGATCAAGTTCCTTAGGACTCCAGCAGCCATTAAAGTAATCAAGGCGCGTCTTGCACGAAATCCTGTCCCCAAGCAAAACTGCAATACAAATGCAAAAAGGGCTTGGGTGAGAAAAATGTAAAATCAATACTGGATGAAGAACTACGAGCTTAAAAAAAAGCAGGCCTCGTTTCAAAGCGAGCCTGAAAGCAATAAGAATGAAAAGGTTGTCGAAGCGGCAGGTACGCAAAAACCAGGCACTCCGTCATACTGTTTACCGAGGAGAAAATTTTCGATATCGAAGAAATAAACAAAATGAAAGCTACCAGTTCTGCGGAAGCTGGAAATGCCATCACCAGATCACCAGAATGCAGCACGGTTAGCATTCGTCCTCGGTGATTATTGATAAAGGGGTCTCAATCCCTTGTCTAGCCAGACTGAAGTGTTTTTCTGTTGTCAAAATCAGTACCTATCAAAATTACAAGGACGATTGCTCCTTGCGGAGTTTCGCACAACGCAGATATGGTTTGGGCGTAACAAAATCGAGTTGATAAAGCAGGAATTTTCCAAAGCCAAACGCTTTCCTCCAGTATCGACCTTAATATTTGGCTAAACCTTGTAAAAATTTGGAGTCTGAATAGTCATCATTGAAAAGAGCCGTGCCCGAAGTATACATATGGTTCGTGTATCAATTAGGGCTTGCATTCGAATATTCTAATAATTAACTGGTTCAAATATTCGGATATAAAATCTGCGATATTCGACTGAATATTTTGTTGCCAGAGCGCGCAGGCGGCGGCGGTGGTTTGCGTCTTTGCTCGCGCATTTGTCTGCCATTTGCACGCTTATGTATAACTTTTGTCGTTAGTCATCGAGGTTATAGTCTTTTTGAGTGAGTTTTGTGTGCCTAATTGTCTACCCATCTACTATCCAGTAAAGGAATTAGGTGCTTTGTTAGTTTTAATGTCCAATGTAACATTGATCTGAGGTGCAATTGTGTTGGTTGTCAACAACAAAACAAGACAATTGTAATCATTTGACAACCAAAAATGTAAGATTTCAATTGTGTTTGACATTTGGTACTTATTTCAAGTTATATCAACAATTTTAAAGGTGTTACTTGTTATTGATTTTTAGATTTTATTATACAATACTCAGATCTCGATTTAGAAAACTTGTGTTGTGGTTGCTTTTGTTTTTAAAGCACCAACTTTTTACCATTATATTTTGTAGAATTGCTTTTTCCATTTATTTTTTTGTAGGACTGCCTTTCAATTTTTTTTTATCTAAGATTTTATTTTAATTCAGATAAATCATACTCTTAGTAAGACATTGCCAATTAAAAACATGAACTTATTCAAAGAATACCCGAAAAAAAGTCAAATATTCGAATACCAAAAATTTTCGAATATTTGCAAAAACTAGCTGCTGCAATCGATGAAGTGCCACCATTTTGCCTGGCAAATTTAGGGCCAATATAAAAAAAAATGGAGGCGGTCATTTTGAATTAATTTTATATAATATCGTATTATTCTTAACATTATTCTTTTTCTAATATTTGCGGTCGTTTCTATTTTATGAATAGGTTAGGTATACATAATTCATTAATTGTCGTGTAAGATGACGGTAACTGAGACATACACATGAAAGCAAATATTTTAATGATCATAATAAAAAAAACAAAATATGAACAGATGTAAAACTTCGCTGAAATTTTAATGTAATGGTACTTACCTGTCTATTTGTAACATTATTTACCTTGTTCTTTTTATACATTTTTGTACATTGTATATTCTTAAATTAAATTAAAAATCGATATTAGAAATTAGATATTATCAGACGATATTGTACACAGACTAGTTAAATATACCCTTCTTACTTTAGAGTCAACCAAATGCACTGCAATTTCAGAGCAATTACACACATTATAATAATAGCAGAGTGAACGTGTAGTACCTTTATGGAAAACTATAACAGGGTATTTAAATTACGGTCTAGCGCCTAAGGTATTTCAGAGTTAGATGGATAAATGTAGTGTAAAGCTAATGGACATCGATCAAATCGACATCATTACACCGATCTATCATCTTTTAGACTGGCCATCAGCACTTTCAGGATTTATGTGGCCACGTTTTAACTCTTATCATACTTGAAATTATTTGGACTCGGGTGCACAAGAGGAGCCTCCTCGAGTGGCAACAATTCCATCCATCAGCCTGTGTTGGTTCACTGCTGGACATAAGCCTTTCCGAAATTTCGCCACGCTTGGCGGTCCTCCGTCCTCCTCATCCAGCCGCCACCCACAACGTCCTTCAGGTCGTCGGTCTAGCGGGCCTGGGGTCGGCGTACGCTACGCTTTTGCTTTTCGGCCCCAACGGCCATGACGTCGGCAACCAATATGGCCTGCCCACTGCCAGTTCAACTTACTGATTAAATAGCTTACTCCAAATACGCTTGCCGCACCCTGTACAAAGACCCAACTGACAAATCCCTCCACCGCAACTGGTGGTAGGCAGTGGCTCGTCACCACCCACATGACCAAACCATGCCGCCAAGCGACGCTTCGTGTTTCGGCATTATGTCGTTATGAGAAATACCAGGAGAGTGATTAGAGGCAGTTGCGTTGTACCAGTCATCCATCCGTTACCGACTTCCGTAGATTTTACCAAAGCCCCTCGACAGACTGATTAACGCCTCGCTTGCTTTTCTCCTTCTTCCTGGCCCAGCTCCCTTTATCCTGGACCAGGGTCTCCAGATTGAGTTTTTGAAACTTCCCCGAATAAGACGAAATAATTCTCCAAAAAGATACAATGTCAGCAACTATTCCCCAAATATCAACTGATGAGGCCGTCAATCGTAGCAATGGATTTTTAACCACATTTATCAATCATTTCGAAGTTTTCTTCCTCAATAATTTTCACTGGATAGTAGTATGGGTGGACATAGTGGAAATAACAGCATTTTCTCTACTTACTAAATTCCTCTATTTCCCCAGTAATTAAATTTTCTTCACCAAAAATTTCCCCAATTTAGATAGATTGAATAAACGCGGGCGGAGCCGCGGGCGAAAGGCTAGTTACAAATAATATATAATAATGATAAATAATAAGCAAGAAATGTCAATTCAGATAAAACCAGTTGGACTATCTTACTGAGAAGCGGAGGTGAAGAATTTATCATAACAACGCCTGGCATCATACATCACAACAGACGATCTCAAAATTGCTGAGTTGCAGCTAGCCTCACATATTATTTTCCCAGAACTAGCACCAACAAACTTTCACTTTTCTGGGAATTTTAATATCTTTTTACAAGCACGGACCTTAATAAGATCCGTGTTTACAAGGAAAATCCAAATAGATAGATAATTAACATTACGAGTATATCATTGGGGTATAGAAAACCAGAAGAAAAGCAAATCTGGATGTGAGGAGGTTCGAACCCGGGACCTCTTATTTACCGGACAATTGCTCTACTAACTGAGCTATCTAGGTCCCAACACATTTTGTATAATCCTTGCGATGGATAAATCGGCAAGTTTAATTTTGGTTTGGGCATATAGAGAGGATGATTGAAAGAAGAGTGACTAAAGAAATTTATGCTGCACCAAGTGGAAGGTAAAGCTCGACCGGGCCGCCCTAGAAGGGCGTATGCTGACCAAATAGGCGACATACTTAAGAAGGGCAAAGTAAAAAGTACCCGGAATAGAAGAGCTTGTATGACTAGATTGATGGATGTAGAAGCAAAAGAGGTGTGTCAGGATCGTAGCAGATGGAAATCTGTGGTCTCTGCCTACCCCTCTGGGACACAGGCGTGAGTATATTTATGTATATTTAAATTTTCCCAAATTGATAGCATGGTTAATATATAAGCATATTAAATAAAAGGCTAGATGTTTAGCGTTTTACGTTGCATATGCACTATGAATTATTTCTTCTTAGTTTATAATTAACTATAATTGCATGGAAAAATTACTGGCGCAGTTACATATCTCTACTAAATAATAATAAATAAGAGAGCAATTATGGTTTATGAATGTCAAGTTCTTTGAATAACATAGACGTTCAAATACCTCGCATTGATTCAATAATGAAGCGGTTGAATTGTATACTAGGAGCAAATAGAGTGCTTACATTTACTTAAACCAAATATTCAATTGACCACACTAAACAACAAAAAAAGTAACCGTTCCATCATATTTCCTAACCCGTCGTTATTTTTTTTATTTACACTGTTCTATTTCTTTATGAAAATTGGCCACTATCATGGAGAGTAGAATACGTGTTTCCATTTATTGATCTCTGCTTATTTACATCTGTATTACATCCGCAACCCAATATGACCCGACGCGTCTGGTCGACTCTTCGGGTGACCGAAGGGCTGGGGCCTATTTCGGCCAAAGAATAAGCCTGGCCATCCAGCGTGGCGACGCCGCCAGCCTGTTGGGCACCCTTCTCAGCGACGGCGGGGGTGTTTATTTTAGTTTTATATTATTATTTTAGTTAGGTTACATATAGTTTTTGGTTCAGTTTTATTTAAATTTACACCCAATATATCATCGACGGACAAGTTTGACATATAGGTAATAATACGGTTAAGATAGAACATAAATAAAGCTGCAAGGTGTACAGAGAATTCATTCAATACTAGCTTTTGCCTGCAGCTTTGCTCGCTCGAAATGTCTTTCAGTTATCGACAGTGGACCTGCGTCACTACAATGATAATAAAAAAACCGCATCCAAATCCGTTGGGTGGTTCTCGAGTTAAATCGGAACATACAGTCAGACAAATATTTCGATAATTTTCGTTTTAGCCTTACAATAGTAAGTAATATAACTATTTTATTTAAAACTAGCTTTTGCCCGCGGTTTCACCCGCGTTGAATTAGTTTTTGTGTACTCCTATAAAATCAGTCAATATTATTCGGACTGTTACTGTTACCTACTGTAAACACAGCTGGTGAAATGTGTGTGTTATGCGCCTCTGTTTCCCATTTTGTGTTTGTGTGTCTCTTTTATAGCTTTTCCATGGGAACAAAGAGAAAAAGTAGTTTTTGTCTTATTCAAAGTCTAGAACTACATTTATGCAAAATTTCAGCCTAATCGGTTTCGTAAGCATAGCGTGAAAGGGTGACACATCACTTTTCTACAGAAATTTGAAAGCTTATTTTTATCCCATGGGAACTATGGGATTTATGGGATAAAAAGTAGCCTATGTCTTATTCCAGGTCGAGAACTACATTCATGTAAAATTTCAGCCCAATCGGTACAGTAGTTACGACGTGAAAGAGTAACAAACATCCATCCATCCATCCAAACTTTCGCATTTATAATATTAGTGGGATAGTGGGAGGTGGGATTTCGCAAAAATATTCACAATGTACAGACGCGACCTTTTTACTACTTTAATTAATATTAGTATATAAGGCCCTACATTTCAAAGTAAAAAAAAATTAAGAGATGATAGAGTATTCCTTAACAGACCTTACAACAAAAAAGTTTTTTTGCGCTAACTTTTTTTTTATTTCCATAGAAGTTTAGTCAGCTTAATGAACCACTTTGTACTGGGAAGCGAAAAAATAACTTGAACAAAAAAAATTTTTTTTTCTGGTATGGGATCAGTTTACGATACATGATCTACCCTAGAATTATTTTCACTTATCATAACATCTATTACTAACCGATCAATGATATTTGATACTATGAAATAAGAAAGAGTAAAACCAGTGATACTTACGGCGTAACGGAACTGTGCGTTGTACTCTCTGTTGTTAGCTTTGATTCTCCGTTCATTCTCTGAAACCAATAGAAAAGCCTATTATACATACTATACATAGCCGAGAAATACTATGAAGAAATTGTGGAAGTGCTTAGTTTTTGTACCTAAACGCAACGAACTTAAACGTCTGCAAAACGAAAGCACCAACTGCATTGCCAATGCGGCTTTTCCACTTCAGATAATATTGGTGCATTATCTATCTGGTTTACATCAAAGCATTTCATGTGAAACGTAAACTGACGTTGATATATTACTTTCACAAGAGTTGTTACCGGATGTCGCATGTTACGTAACTGATTTTCAGTACGTGTTTGTTTACTTATTGTTTAGGTCGTTAGGTAAAAATAGGTTGTATGTATAGGATACGGGAATATTATGTCACTCATAAAAACCGCAATCAAATTGTCTTCAGTGACTTTTTAAAGCGGCTATTACAAAGTTTCGCCATTTACGAACATAAGGAAAGGAAAGTCACCCTTGAACTTTATGACGGGGAAGATACTGGCAATAATAAAAGACGTATTCATTTTATATCTGACGCCATAACGAACTAAGTTAAATGTATCGCGCTGCATGCTGGTACAATTTGAAATTATCTTCTACCTTCTAAGGGGTATAAAATGGCTTTAAATGGTAGACTGGGATGATAAATAGTAACTGCTGTTAAAATTTCGTTCAGTGGATGAGAAGAGTATATATTTTTTGCAATGGATGTTAATCTCGCTATCCACTGAGCCGTCGCTTCAGGATCGGAATTCTATCCTTTGACAAAATGCACATCTTAATATTGTTTTCCTTACTTTTGAATAAAAAGTATGCAAAAAATGCGTTTTACAGCGATTAGCGGAAATTGATTATTAATAATATGGTTCTCGCATTAAAATTATGTTATTTTATGCCTTACATTTTGATTACACCGATAAATACGCTTTTAAGTTTGTTAATCGAATGCAATCAAAATGTAAATCATAAAATGATAGAATTTGAATGTGAAACCCTAATTATTTCTTATCAATTTCCGCTAATCGCTGTAAAACGCATTTTTTGCAAAGTTTTTATTCAAAAGTAAGGAAAACAATAATATGATGTGCATTTCGCACCGAGATTCTGCTTTACCACCTTAAAAGTGCAAATTTTTAAGTTGATTCAAAGGTACGTAATAGCACCGCTGTAGACGAAATGTCTAAACCTTTTTTCAATATAACTTGATCCACATATTCATAACATAGGCAGAACCACAGATATAGATCCAAATAGATGCCGCGAGTGTATGTACTTCGCGTGCCCAATTGCGCGCCAAAAGGGAGAGCAATGCTCTTCCTTCACAGATATTGATTCCTCCAACTTTGACTCTTATGTATTATGTCTTAAGTCTTACAATCCCTTCTAAGATTCAAACCGCTGTCAACCAATTTCATTGTAAAATGTGACACGCTCGATTTTAATAGAGTTTGATGCACTTGCGTCATCTATTTAGATCTATATCTGTGGGCAGAACAAACCATCTAGAAGAAACAAATTTTGCGAAAGTCGGGACTTGGTGAAACTTACAGAACTACACGACATACGTTCAACTAAAGAGATAAGTACCTAACCAGAGAGCGTATTTTTGAATCATTCGAATTTCATTTCGCATCGCATATAAATCCGCATGATTCGCATACGAAAACTTGTAATCAGTATTTTTTTTGAAAATTCATTCCGTGAATTCTGCAACGAGTGGTCCAACCCACTTTTTACTAGTAGAATCTACGCAAGGTGAGAACGAAAATGTCGATTAGAGACTGACATTATAACTTTTTAATTTACGTTCCGTTCACCTCCATTTATCGGTTTTTAAAATCAACGAAATATTGCTTTCCGGTTTTTATTTTTTCTGCGTGAAACGAAAACCATTACATTAATTTCTACTGATCCAAAAATACGTGAAATCGAATTGAATTTCGCACGTGAATTGTTTTCGTGAGTGAATACATGATTCACGGCGAGTGATTCAAAAATACAGCTCCAGGCTCGTGCAAACACTTTAATCCTTAGACCCACTAACACTATATGAAATGAGGAATACTTGATCAATAGTACGTGTTCGGTACTCCTCATTTATCCCTCGTCTGTGTGTCGAAGGATCAAGTTGGCCTGGTTACCTGTCTCTATTGTTAACTGTACTTGTTTCGGAATACATTTTACACAGCCGGTTCCGATAATCATGTAAAACCGAAACCGCGGATAGTGCAGGCACTTGACAACACGCAGCGCAAACAGTAGAATCATACTAGGTATGTACTTTTTGTATGACGAGTAGATGTATCGGCTCGACACCTCTATGTGACGATGAAAGTTATTTGGCTTCCCGGCATGCAACGTGCATTCGCTACAGAACGGTGGTGGTTAGAGCCGTTTTATTTCATGAAATGAATTACCTGTTTATGTTAATAGTCCGGTCGTTGATTCGTGTGCTTTATTTTTATAGATTTTACTTTAAAACCGAGTAATTCTAATAATTTTTGTCTTACCTAGTGTGTATAGTTGAATTTGGCCACGAAATGTAAAATAATACATACATATAAGGTGACTTGGGTTGATGTAGCTATATTCATACTGAAGACTCGGTAGGTGGTCAGGACTAAGGTTCAATGACCTTTTCTAAAAAATACGCAAAATAAAATTTAGACTTCCTATACTAATTGAGTCAAAATTATTCTCGAACAAATATAGAGGCATAAAAAATATTTCTCGTATTAAATTAAATTTTATATCATTGCGGTATAGAAAATCAGAAAAGTAAATCTGGACGTGAGGAGCTCTGAACCGGGACCTCTCGCTTACCGGGCGGTTGCTCTTCTACTGAGCTATCCAGTTCTCAAAACAACCTGCGAATTTACCCATGTATGTCATCATCATCATCATCATCATCATCATCATCATCATCATCATCATCATCATCATCATCATCATCATCATCATCATCATCATCATCATCATCATCATCATCATCATCATAAATACTTTATTGCACAAAAAATAAGCACAAAAAGGCGGACTTAATGCATAAAGCATTTTCTACCAGTCAACCCAGAGATGGTACAAGATAAAAATGTATAAATATGTATGTCTCGTATTTTGCAAACAGCATCATTGAACCTTGGTCCTGTCTGACCACTAACCGAATCACCAGTATGAGTTTGGCTATACCGGGTGTAAATAGACTGCTACCATCATCAAATGAAACAACATATTCAACCGACCCTACTGAACCACTTTTCCCAAGAATCATACCCGCCGTCACCCTTACTTTGGGAAATAATTGAGTTCTAAACAAAAATGCGTGAACCCTAACGCACCCACATACGGGCGAGTTTAGAGAGAGTGTCGTCCATGAAACACCAATTTCCTCGATAGAAATAATTGATGAAATGAGGTCTTCAAACGCACTTTAAATAATAATATATTGGTAACAAGAAGGATGGTACACAAGATATGACTGGGAACTGTTTTCGATTAAAATAAAACGTACCTCGGACATGGCTGGATGAGCTAAATTCCTTTTGCCGTCCCACTGTGTAGGGGAACAACACTAAAAAAATATTATTAAAAAAAAAACACTGGTGCCGTAAAGTTGACTTTGAAAACAGACGCATATAAAACAGTACTTTACAAGCACTTGCATTGAAATAGTAGTTTATAAAACTATACGTAACTAGGTATTAAAACACTCGTGTACTATTAAAAACCTCTTTATGTACCAGTTTCATAAACTACTATTATAGCATTATGTGCTTAGGTAGAAGAGCTGTACTATAATTTTTTTTCTCTGTATTAGAGACGTTCATGAAAAAAAATTTTCGTTGTATTGTTGCGTTCATAATGAGGATTTTACGATATGAGGTTAGATAAAAGAAATATCAAAATGAGGAATCTAAAGATAATGATATAATAATCGGAAACAATCTTTAAATTAAACCACACATCCTACTGTACCATGAAGGAAAAAAGAAACATACATGCGTAAATTAGAAAAAGTAGACTTGCTCATACAAAATTTACGGTTAGTATTTCATATTCATATTCTTTATTGCACACAGTTATTAATATTTACAAGTAGTCTTAAATTAAATGTGCTATAGGCGAGCTTATCTCTGAAAGAGATTTCTAACAGCAAAACCTAGGTGCTATGGACATGGTGGTAAAAAAGTGCATAGTCCTATGTGCACACATAAAGAAAAATACCCACATAAATGATTTAAAAAAGGAAAACAAATTTGGAAACAATATCGACTTAAAACTAGCCTTAACATACTCGCTAAATAAATAAGTATAATATTTATTACATAATAATAAAAGTAATATATACAAATCTATAATACACATACTTAAATAATGTGTATATAAATGGACATATACCTACATAAACGTACTTACATAATACATATTATGTTTTAAATAAGAACATAAACATATTTACATAAAAATATTCATAAATAGTGCTCTTTGAGTTTCTTCTTAAATAAGCTGATCGTTTGACAATCGCGAATCGTGTGCGGTAGCGAGTTCCAGAGTTTGATGGATGTCACAAATTCCCAAAAGCACCCGTGTTGTGACATGGAGTTTTTAAAAGGGATACTGTGTGTGGTCTGTTCTGTTTGTCTTTGGAAAAAAGGGAGTCAAAGCATTCACGCAAATATGGAGGGGTAGAAGGACTCCAAAGGATGTTAAAGAGTCTGCACAGAATGTGGAAATTTCGTCGCTGACGAATAGAAAGCCATTTCAGCTTTTCCCTGTAATGAGACACGTGATCAAACTTACGCAATCCGTAGATAAACCGGATGCCCAGGTTTTGGAGACGTTCTAGTTTGTTAAGCAACTCTTCATTGGCATCTAGGAAACACACATCCGCATAATCAATTATTGGCAATAGAAGGGTTTGTGCAAGAGTGACCTTAGTCCTAAAGGGCAGAAATCGCTGGAGACGCTTGAGGGAGTAAAACGTAGCAAAAACTCTTCTACTAACTTCATTGACGTGAGCAGTCCAGGATAAGTTGGAGTCAAAAATAACACCAAGGTTTTTCACAGTTTCAGCGTATACAATAGAAGTATTGTCATAGGAAACTTGCATAATGGTAGGTTTGTTCAGGAGGTTAGTCATATGTCTGCTGCCGATTATAATTGCCTGAGATTTTGTAGGGTTCACTAAGAGCCCATAAGATTCGGCCCATCTCTGTACATGACCCATATCCTCATTTATTAGAGAAATTGCAGTATCAATTTCAGATACTACAAAGTGTCGATATAGCTGTAGATCGTCTGCATAAAGATGGTAGTTGCAAGAAAGTACTTCAGAGATAGAATTAATAAAAATTGAAAACAGGAGAGGGGAGAGGACGCCACCTTAGTATTTAAAATTTAGTATGGGTGATCATGATCAATTTATTTAATTTGCGGGTATGTTTCTTTAGTAACTTGTTGAGTATCGGTAGAGTATGTTTCATTTACAGTTAGCAACTGAACTGTAAACCACCATCTGAAATGAGATTTTCTCATACTTCTGTCGTACACGACCATAACTATTCGTAACTAATCCACTCACACATCCGAAAGTCGATGATTTCAACTACTCAATGGGAGTCCCGTTCGCTGACTCAACTGAGCACGACTTAATCAAACGAATCGCAGGAATAAAACATGTCCTCGCATAATTCATAATTCCATACGCGGAGATCCGGCCAATGACTGACTGCTACACTGAACTTGCACGACAACAACATAACATGGATACGGAAAAGGTGAATATACGAAAGAACAATAACTAAATAAACCACACCCCAAAGTTACACCTTTTGTGTGTTTATAACCTTAACGTAGGCGAAATACCAAGTGGCATGGTACACTGCGAAGCTTTGGAGAGTCTTCAAAGAAGACTGTCTAAGGAAAATACCGGAAGGTATAAATAAAGGAAGATACTTCCTCTGGAACCTAAATGACATATAAGTCTAAATGCAACAATAAGGTCGAACCTAATCTGTCTATAAATACTATTAATAAAATAGTAAAAAGTCGTGTCTGCACATTTAATTATTTTTCAATTTTTTTAATGAAATGGGTTATTATTATTATTGTGTTGTACTGAAGCCAAAACTACCATTTTTAAAATTTTTGTCCGTCTGTCTGTATGTTCCGGTTTAACTCGAGAACCCTATAATAATAGTGATGTTTACGGTAATAGTAATTGGCAAATTTTCCCAATGTATGATTCCTCTTAAGGCTTAAAGTTAATTAACCGATAAACTGACTTTGCTGTAAAAGGTAATAGACTATATGAGACGGGTGGACTTAGATACATTTTTCCTCATGACTCATGATGTAAATGTTATTTTCTGTGTGTGCAATCAAGAATAAGAGTTTACTAAGAGCACAGAAGCCATAATTTGTTAAATTTATGAAGAAGTAAAGTAAGGAAACAGAACACATAAATCCTCGAAGTGAAAAGGAGGGAGGAGAGTACAATAAACATTTATTGAGTCACGAGAAGGTCCCTATGGCGTGGCGTTTGAAATGAAGTAGTCTACACTGAGTCATCGCTTCGTCTATCTTCTAGAAGTTACTATCGATATTTAAAACTATTTCTTTATTATTTCAAACCGATTTACCATCCGAACCTAACACGGATCCTAATTAGAACCCGCGAAGAAACAGACCGCCCTAAACGCGATTACACTGTCCTAACCTAAGTCCAATCCTTTCCTAGTTAGGATGCTGCCGATATTATATCGGATGGTGTAATCACGGCCTAATATTGCGTATTATAATGCATAGCAGATTCTGTACGAGGTTGATAAACCTGTATTAGGTTTTCATGAATAATGCGCCATTATTTATCTCAATCATTTGTTACTTTAGTCTCCTTCATTTCTTTGAAGTGTTTTTCTTTTCTATTGAAAATCTAATACCCTTTTAATAGTTTCCAGCGGTTTTTCACCATATCCACTGTATGATTTGATATTTTATGATTGCTCATAGAATATAAAGTACTCTTCGGTTGCACTTAGTTAAACATTTATACAAATCAAATATAATATTTTCTGTAATGCGTATTATTACAGCTTTCTCTAGCCTGCCCCCCGCTAAAACAAAACAAAATTCTGGCTGCGCCCTTGATGAAGCTACGTATTTTTAAAGTATTATGCGTGAAGTCCGTATTGAACGCATTAAAATAAAAAAGTTATTTTCTAAGAATACCGATGGGTTTTTAACCCCCGACGTCGAAAAACGAAGGGTACACCCCTAGTAGTTTGACGCCTATGTCTGTCTGTGGCTTCGTAGCTCCCAAGCGGATGGACCGATTTCAATGTGTTTGATGAAAAACTGTTATAAAGCTCTTTTCCGAATTGGTGTGAGAATTTCATAGACATTATATACATTAAAATAATTGAATATTTATTTATTACTTGAGTTTTTTATATTTTTAATCATTACAGGCAATTATACAAATAAAACTTAAATAAAAAAACCGGTCATGTGCGAGTAGGACTCGCGCCCTGAGGCTATGTGAAGCAAAACTGCAAAATTAAGTTAGGTGAGTTATTGAGTACGTACCCCTAAACCTAACCTAAGTAACCGGATGAATAGATATCGAGATTAGTTAGATTAAAGTTGTACTCCCAAACTACAATAGACAGGGTTTTAAAAAAACATGTTATGAAGGAGGCTTTTTCCAAGGCGATGGCACAGCCCAAAACGTGATAGAGAAAAATTCGGTGCATCGAAAAAAATATTAGCCGAACTGCGTTTTTCAACGTTATTTTGTGAATTTATCTTATATTATTTATTAAAAAACAACATTATCCAAAGTGCTCATCATCAGACCCTGGTTACCATGTTTTACCAAAGTATTAATAAAGACCAATCAAATAAGCCCAGCCTCGTAGGGTCTGCTGTTATCCGTTGAGGAGGTCCTGTACCCACATCAGCAGACCTTTGTCACCATGTTTTACCAAAGTGCTAATAAATACCAATGAAATAAGCCCAAACTCGAAGGATCTGCTGGTGTTCGTTGAGGAGATCCCGTACCCATCTTCCAGTCCCATCGTTAGACCCTGGTCACCATGTCATCCATCGCTTTGGTATACTCTAAATATTGTTATGAGAGTGCATTACAAACTAGAAAAGATCAATTAGAAACTGTAAAGACAAGATATCATCCTGGTTTTTTAAGTTACATCTTTATTATCTTCTTTTTAATATTTTGAATTCATCAATAACACATTATAACTGTCTGCATACAAGAGATACTATTCGTAATATTTACTTTTTTTGATTCACAACAGTACTTGGACGCGCACTTCTTCACATATATTTATCTCTTTATTAAGTGCGATTGACTTATTAATTCAAAACACCTTTGGCCGTCATATTTATGACGTCATAGTCGCCGTACTCATAGACTTAGGATATTCCTAAGTCTATGGTCGTAATCAGGAAACTATTTCTGTAAACCTAAACTGGATGTCGCCATATTACAGGTGAGTCACACGGAAATGTAGTTTACTCAAAATACTACTACTCTATTAAGCTTTAAACCACAGATATAACAGACCAAACATTAATAACAAATGCATAGAGTCGACTTGAAGCAATTTTAGCTCAGTGAATTACGGGCTCTTTTAGACATAAATATTGCTTGTTTCCAAAAAAAATGTATATGAGAGATTAGTTTAGGTATTAACAAATATGTTTCAAGCATAAGTCAGCTAAAACAATCCATTTTTATACGTTTCTTCGTACCATGTAGCTTAAATGTCGCTTGGTTTTTGTATGGAAACTTGCCAACGCTTTGCCAACGTGCTTTAAACAGATTAAGTGCCACTATGATGACATATCTTGTTGATCACCGCACTGCTACGAGAAATGTAACAAGTAAAAAATTGGTCACATGTGCAAAAAGAACATCATAGTACCTTATAACCAATTTAACTATTACCAGCAAGAGTAAAATTCAGGACAAAATATAAAAGAGGTTTTAAAAGAATATTTTATTGAAAAGTTGTAATAATAAAAAACTGAAATCAAAAAATTATTACACTGTAAAGTTAAAATGAAAGAGTTCGACGAGCGATACCATCACAGCCTTTGTGGTCAGTCGATTATAATACAAAATAACTTATTGCGTTTTTTTTTTTTTTCACTTGTGTCGTTTTTGTGCGAACAATGCTTTTTTTGTGTCCACCGCAGAAGGACCAATGTTGGTTAATTATGTCAAACAAAGAGAGGTAAGCATGCGTGATTTCGTCTGTCGAATGCTGAGGAGTAGAACTGATCTGTGGTTATAGCTATTTCAATATCTCTAGTGCATATAGTTCGTTTATTTAAGTACAGTCTGTCAAAAAAGTGTTGAAATGAATATTGAAGAAACTATTTTTCTTTCGCCTGGTTACACCAAACAAATAAGTACAAAATCTGTTAAATCGAGTTAACCGCGTTGTTATTTCATAAATGTATTACCTAAACTATACTACTTGAACGTTTAAGGTCCAATAAAGTTCATCAAAGTTTCATTTTCATTTCAACACTTTTCTGACAGACTATAATTTAAAGTTCGTGTACCTTAGCACACTGGTTATTGGATAAATTCTTTGTATAATTTATTATGATGCTGAGATAGATCACATGTGATCTTACAGCAGCACTGATCCATTGAATATCATTATTATTTATAAGATTTGTTTTATTAAATTCTTCCATAGTAATTTTTATACAAAAAGGTTCTAAAAAAAGGTCTCTTCGGAGAAAAATTTAACTCGTTTTATTATTTGTTTTAATATGTAACTAAAAGTTAAAGAATAAATAAATAAATAATGACGTTGTTTTTGGTTTTTCGAATCAGCCAATCACAGCCCTGCATTTTATAGTTAAGCACTCTCAAATGTAAAATAGGGGATAAGGGTAAATTTCTGATATGTGAAAGTTTTGCTACGCGGTGATTAAGGGACGAATATGCCAATCACAGCGCTTCATTGTACACTTAAATTAAAATTCTCAAATGTAAAATCACAGGTGTAAGTGGCCACCCTGGTTAGAGCAGATCAATCGATCATATTGCCATACAGGCCTCTGACCGAGACCAACGGCTTAACGGGCTTTGCGAGGTACGGACGGACCCAGATATAAAATAAATAATAAATAAAATAAAATAAAATATCTTTATTTCAAGTAACTCAGAGACTCATATAAATGCCACTAAAGTCTCCTATCTCAAGACTGACCGACCATCACATGGCCGCACACTGCTTTATGCCCCTCAAAACAACCCAAAAAAAATCAGGGGAAAAGGCCGGCTTACGGAGTTTTTTCTATGGATTGCGAGTACATATTGCGAAGGAGGGTGACACTTCGCTTAAGTGTTTTCGTCTACATCGACATCACTCTTATTCACTTTTCACGCGCCCTTTGAACTGAAATTGCTTTTACGAATATTTTTTAAAGTCGTAGATAGAATTTTTTCATTTTTTTCGTAGCATTTTTGGGTAGTTAATGCAGTTGTTTTTAAGAATTCTTCAAAAAGAAAAGTTAAATAAACTTGATTTTCTGTTTATTAAGAGTTGTGATACTTACAATTTTAGTTGCTAAAGGCTAAATAAAACTTTGGAGAATCTTACTTTCCCTTATGGGAGAACTCACCCAGAGTTTCTGGTGTAAAAGTTTCCGCCCTGAGGCGGTATGTTCCGGTAAGGGCTCGCCGCCGCCCTCGGTGCATGTGTACCGGGGGGCGGGCGGGTGGGCGCCGCACAGACGCTCACCATCGATCTCTTCTCGCACGACTCTAATACTATTTCATGGGCACGACTCGAAGTGGAACTGCGGGTTCACTGCGCGATAAAGGATGGCTAAGACATTGATGTTGATTAAACGTTGGATATTAGGTACCTTTTGGTACAGACGGTCTCTTAACAATTGAATTTATAAGATTAGAGAAATTTTATGCAGTTGCTTTTTTACAGGACCATGGAATGTAATGTTAATCTCTATTTGATTTTAATCTCAAGTCTAACAGGGTTAGAAGTAAAGCGGTGGAAAATTTTTGGAAATACTTTACGTAAACTCACAATACTCGTAAATCTGCCTCAGTAATTTACTATCAGGGAATGAAATAGACATGAAACTAACTTTAGTAAGACTTATTTACCACTTAATAAGGTTACGAATAGTATCTTTTGTATACAGACAGTTATAATGTGTTATTGATGAATTCAAAATATTAAAAAGAAGATTATTAACATAAAAAACCAGGAAGATGTCTTGTCTTTACAGTTTCTAATTGATCTTTTCTAGTTTGTAATGCACTCTCATAATAATATTTAGAGTATACCAAAGCGATGGATTTCGCTATAAAAACATAATATCTGAAGGACTTCAGAAATCATTCGATTAATAAGCTAGACACCCTCATAATCCCATAAGCTAAATAAAATTTTGTATACTATTTACCTATATTTGAGTTGAATAACTTTTGTGCATATTTGAGCGTGAGATATGCAATGTATTCAACGAGCAACTGACATTGAGTACCGGTGAACTTGAGCTCACGAATTTGAATATTAAATCATCGTAAAACACAAAGAATATTTCGCATAATCGTGAGCGATATAATCTAAAGTATTTGTATGAAGGCCATTTTCAATCCGGTCAAAGACGGTTCGGCAGTAAACTTACAAATGACACATGGCACGGAACTTGAAACAAATAGAAACATACGTGACTATTTACTTATATAGTGGCTTCATTATGTAACTGTAGTAAGTAGGTAGTTATTTAATGTAAAATTTTAGTGGAACTGACAACATTACTCCCTGAAAAGCGATAAATTCACCATACTCATTCTGCCTTCTTGCATTAATTTAAAATGGAGTTAAGGGTTAATTGAGTTAACAAATGAACAAAATTCTCAAAATCTCTGCCTTCCCCTCTGGGAAACAGGCGTGAGTATATGTATGTATCTGTATAAATTTACAAAAGGAAGGAAATATAACGAGTACAAACGAAATTCAAAACAACACGGCTTTATTCCTACTCTACAAAGAGCACTGAAACAAAGTGTTGAGCTATTGAGTGCTTATTAGCGCAAGTATTTTCGTTGATCAATCAATATGTTTAGGAGGCGCGGATCCTGAATCACTGAAGCGAATGGTCCTCGGGCGATGACCGCGCGGGGGCGCGCCTTCCGGCGTGACCTTGAGCATTTCACCTTATGTTCAGCGACAGATAACACAAATTTGCTTCTCCAACTTCAGATCCATACAGCACCGCTTACAACAAAAACATTCAGTTTGTCGACCTAAATATACGACCAGCACCGCAATGTTTTTGCGGCACGTAAATAGTGCATCGATAAGGTGCAAGCGACGCGCGACGCTGGCAACACTTTGCTTGCACACGCACTACGACGCAAACATATCGGAGGTAGGTAAAGACTGACCGCAGGAGACGAAGGTGCGGAACCGATGGTTGTGTCGGGCGCGACGCGTGTGAGCCTGCGGCTGGTCGCGACGCACCAGTTTGGTGAGGAAGTCGAGCAGCGAGAGGCGCAGCGGGCGCGGAGCAGCGCGCGCCTCGCCGCCCTCCGCGCCCAGCACCTCCAGCTCCACGGCCTCGGGGCGCGCGCTCATCCGCGCTCCATGCCGCTCCAGCCCTGCACGCGCTGCACTCCCGTCTAGCGCCTGCGTACTGCCTCGCTCGGTCCGCGTCGCACCGCAGCCGACTCGGCACTCGCTCCGCCGCGGCAGCGACACTAGCGCCTCGCCTCGACACCGGCGCGCGCACCGCTCCTCCGGTGTTACCATCTCACTCGCTAACAGAGAATACTGAGCCTTCTGAAATACGGAACGTTCAACTCCGACGAAAAATCTGCAGGTTGACGTTCATGATAACAACTAAAAATTCCTGCTGAGTATAATGACATGAGTCATGATGATCACATCAAATGTCAGAAAAGCTAATGAAAAAATCACCTAAGTTAAACATTTCGTAATCCACGTTCGCTTAAGCTCGATCTCATAAGTAAAGAAAGATGATCGTATTTTTTTGGGTTTTTCTATTTTTGTTAATTAGCGTTCAGTAGTCGCGCGTCGCTTGCACGTTATGTAAAGCATACATACTGTGTGTGCTTAATATAAAAAATCGAGAAATCTTTATTGACTGCGTGACCTAAGTCTGCTACTTGCAAAACACGTAGGCCAGAGAACTTTTCCGTTACATGAATATTAGGGAACTGGTAGATATAGCCGCAACAACCGTTGCCACAGTGTTGTATGTGCATTACCCGTATAATATTTCATCTAATGGTGTTTGCTTGCTTGCTGAACCGAGACACTACATCACGCAGTAGATGACGGCTGGCTGCACAGACCAGCTTTACTTACTCGTTCCTCTCACACTCATGGTTTACAAGAATGTTCACTGTTCAGAAGCTCGTATTTGATAGGGAACAATCACATTGTACCCTAGATATGATTCGATTCAGTGGTTCTTGTACTGAGTCGAAATAACATCGACCATACACCAATACGATATACGACAGTTTAGACAAGAAGAGATACACGATTGACCACATTTCTTAGTTTTGTATTGACTGCCTTAGTTCAATCAAACTCTTCACGAAGGTGAGCGAAGGAGCTGTGCGACATGGTTCCATGTTATAGGAAGGAGTCACTTACTGCGATACTTTGCGATGCCTTGTATGGTATGCTTCAACGAAAGTAGGCAAAAGTTCTACTACTACGGGATTTGAATTAGTGGTCGAGATGTTCGAACCAGTAGACAAAGAGGCGGTAAAATTTATCACGAAAAAACGGCGTGACTAGAGCCTATCTAACTAATCGTTTTTAACAGTTCCTGAAATAAAAACAAAGTGGTTCCGTAAGTTATTGCCTCCTTACCGCACTTGTAACATAAAGTACTATTTTATGTCCCAGTTTCATACTTTTCATGAAATAATAAGAAAAACAATCCTATGCCTTGGAACGATATCGTGAGCTTCCAACTGTATTACATCACTAGCTTTTGTCCGCGGTTTCACCCGCGTTGAATTAGTTTTTGTGTACTCCTATAAAATCTGTCAATATTTTTCGGACTGTTACCTTCAGTAAACAAACATAGCTGGTAAAATGTGTGTGTTATGCGCCTCTGTGTTTCCCATTTTTTATATCTCTTATATAGCTTTTCCATGGGAACTGATTTATGGGATAGAAATAGTGTTTGGCTCTCTTATAAGTATAGCTTTTCCATGGGAACTGATTTATGGGATAGAAATAGTGTTTGGCTCTCTTATAAGTATAGCTTTTCCATGGGAACTGATTTATGGGATAAAAAGTAATTTTTGTCCTATTCTAGATCTAGAACTTTATTTGTGCAAAGTTTCAGCCCAATCGGTTGAAGGGGTGACACATCACTTTTCTATAGAAACTTGAAACCACATTTTCATCCCATGGGAACTGGTTTATGGGATAAAAAGTAGCCTATGTCCTATTCAAGATCTAGAACTACATTTACAAAATTTCAGCCCAATCGGTTTCGTAAGCATGGCGTGAAAGGGTGACACATAACTTTTATATAGAAACTTGAAAACTCATTTTCATCCCATGGGAACTGGTTTATGGGATAAAAAGTAGCCTATGTCCCATTCCAGATCTAGAACTACATTCATGCAAAATGTCAGCCCAATCGGTTCAGTAGTTACGGCGTGGAAGAGTAACAAACAAACATCCATCCATCCATACATCCAAACTTTCGCATTTATAATATTAGTGGGATATCATATCACCTCTATATGATTATTAATAAAGTATTTCATTAAAACATTGTAAAGAGATTTTATTCGAATAGTGTTTTAACTTTTCTCAATTTAAAACCAATTTGCACCTAAGTGATTATCATTCATTAGTTACTATCCTCCTTGCTATTTGCGACCTGATGGATTTCGAACTGCCTCTCTCAAGGAGATAATAATATCTCCATACATTTCTAAGAATCTGAGTGTGTGAAGACCACTCAATTCTCAGAACAATAAGCAGGCAATACTAAAAACAGAATTAAAAGCTTTGGTGACACAGAGCACCTAATTTTACACCAAGTAGAATTAAACTATTTAACTATTGTTTAAAATAGTGCGCTCTAAACAAAAAAAAAACGACTCGGGCCCTGAGGGTATCGTACAGTGGAGCCCACATCAAGCTAAACACTTCAGTATAAGCTGACCTCTCATTGTATAGGCTTCCCGTACAATGAGAGGTCAGCTTATACTCAATTTGTAAGTTTGATGTGGGATCCACTGTACACTATCTATAGGTAGATTTTTTTTTTAATTTTGTAAAAAAAAAACTATAAGAGCTAGCAACAAATTCTAAAATCAGAAATCTAGATATTGTTAAAACCCATCTAATAAAACATGTTTGAGTTCCGTTCTCGATTCCTATGCGTCAAACGAGGAGAAAAAGTGTGTTTGAAGAACTCAATTAAATTTTTTTTTCTATCGAGAAAATTTCATCCAAGCGTGTTTTCCAAAAACAAAACCCTAGATTATATGGTCAAAATGAATATACCAGAAATTGATTCTAATTTTATATGTAGGTACCTACTTCATGAAATACACGGAAACAAAGCATGCCTATTTTATTTACATAGCCTCTTAAAACACAAACTTATTTCCCGTGCAGTTATGTATGATTAACATACACTCGGTTTTAGTTGGAAAAAAACTCACTTTTGTATCTCTAGATATCATTCCGTCTGTCTGTCAGGATATATTTATATCGGGTCGAAATTGAGTTGAAATTAAAACCATTACTTAAGTCTACAGTCCTTGAAGATGTAAAAATATAACTTCTAAGTTACGTAAAAAAAAAGATACGGCCGTTTGTGCCGCAAAAAACGTATATTTAGACCATCTCAAGGGAATCAAAATTTATAGGGAGTTTCCCGTTGATCTAGAACTATAAAGTTTGGCAAGTAATACCGTCTTATACTACAAGCATAGGGAAAAATCAAAAAACTAAACATTTGTAATTTAATCATAAAAAAAATATAGCCTTTAACGGAACCCTCGGTGGGCGAGTCCAACTCGCACTTGTCCGATTTTATTTATAAAGAAAAAGACCAACAAAATCCTAAAATCGATACTCGAGAGAAAATCAATAAGTCTAAAACAGAGTAAAACAGAGGGTCACAAATGATTTTATTGACGCGTTTGTTCCAGCTTCATAAATGTTAGAAGAACAAAGGTATATATTTTTTATAACTGTAGGTAGCCTGATTATTATAACAAACTCTACTACTCCCTTAACTCGGGTCAAGGACTGACAAAAACAAGGGACATTCAATTCAATATTTGTGGAAAGTTGTAATCAGAGAGTTGTCGAGAAAGGAGCCGGTACCGGGGCAAACGAGATCCAAATTGGAATTCCAACAAGCACTGTTGCGAAAATTAAAGAAAAGGGTAAGTACTCAAGTTACTAACTGCCCAATGAAAGAGAGCCAAATAACAGCAGAGCTTATTCAACACTTGCATAAATTATAACAAAATATTGAAGTTTCAATGTTTGAATTTATTATTCAAAATAACCATGACATAGATTTATGCTTTATATTAACGCTTATTGATCGAAGTGTTCCGATAAACAAAGATATGACATGTGAATAGTGTGAAATGAGTTCCGATAATAAGTACGAGACGCGTGCATAACGTATGTATAATGTTATTATTGAAAGTATAATCAAAAAGCTTATTGATAACAAGGATTTTGGACCATCACTTAAGCCGCGATTACACTATCTGATTTATCGGCATCCTAACTAGGCTAGAATTGGACTTAGGACAGTGTATTCGCGTTTAGGGCGGTCTGTTTTTTCGCGCGTCCTAATTCGAACTGAAGATGGGATTACTGAAAATAAAAAAAACAGACGTTGGTTTTGACATTACTTTTTTTTTTCTTGTGAGCAATGGCCTATTTCCTGTGTTGCCTAAATGACATGACTATTACGTCATCAAAGCTATTTATTCATTTTTTGTTTGATAAACACTTGTACTTGTCCACTTATTTATATTAATTTCCCTTACCGGTTTCGCTGTTAAAGCATTATCAAAGGTTTGTTTGGTTGTTTTTGTTTTGGTTATTTTTGTAAAAAAAAAAAAAAAAACAACCAAACAAACGTTTGATAATGCTTTAACAGCGAAACCGGTAAGGGAAATTAATATGAATAAGTGGATAAGTACAAGTGTTTATCAAACAAAAAATGTTTCAAAAGTTCCACCATATTTTCATGTACACCTTTTGTATTTCAAGGAGAAAAAAATACTTTTATATGACCTTAAAAAAGTTTATTCCTTTAAAAAAAAAAACGATAATTAGGTGCTGTTATGGTATTCTGGACCATTTGAATCCCGACGAATCGGATGGTGTAATCACGGCTTTACGATTTAGTGATCGTAACAAAACACATCGGTGCAGGCGCGTGAATAAGTGATGCCGATGATCGATCACCGCAGCTCAAGTTACACATTTATGAACCGATTTACTTGATGGCTTTGTTACCCGACAAAGTTTCGAAATCGGTTGGTATTCTTAAAATGTGTATATCAATGGCAAATATGGCTGGTGACCTTGAGGACACGTGTGACCTCAAGGCGGATTCTCCACTCACCTTGGCCATGTGTTCTCGCCGAGGATTTTCCCATGTCGGCCGCACCATTGACACTCATCCACTCACACTGGCGCCACACTTAAACACTAAACTGCTTATACTTAGGGGTCGGTAAAAAGAGGCGTATAAAAGTTAGGCGTTATAGTATCGAAGGGCACTTGTGTGTGAAGCGGGGCCTCCTAGGGAGCGGGTAGTGCGGCGGCGAGAGGGGCGGAGGGCCGCGCGGCACGATCCGCATCCTGCGGGCTCTCTCTGCACTCCGGTTTCCTGCAACAAATTAGAACATGTATTACTTTCTAATTTATACAACGAGAGAAGAGGCTGTTCTATTGTACCACAAAATTATTCATATTTTTCCCGCCTTATTATTTTAATGAAATTTCATTTGCGTACTTATTTTTTTATTTGTTGAATTTCAAAGTAAATGCAGACAGTCCGCCTCAATGGTAGTAAAATAACTAAAAACGGTAAGTGGTGTTGAATTCGATTCTAAACTAAATTTTAATTAACACGTGTTCCAATTAGGGTCATGCAATTTAAATGATGAAGGGTTTGTAATATTTAGTTGTGTTGCGGTAAAGTTACTGGTTTAGGACATTTTCCGTCTAACGATGGCGTTCGTTGAGACCTCGTGCACCGGCTCTAGCTGATAACAGAACATTCATTATTTCCGGACAAATACGAAACTATTTAATTACACTAATATTATAAATGATGAAGGGTTTGTTATATTTAGTTGTGTTGCGGTAAAGTTACTGGTTTAGGACATTTTCCGCCTAACGATGGCGTTCGTTGAGACCTCGTGCACCGGCTCTAGCTGATAACAGAACATTCATTATTTTCGGACAAATACGAAACTATTTAATTACACTAATGTTATAAATGATGAAGGGTTTGTAATATTTAGTTGTGTTACGGTAAAGTTACTGGTTTAGGACATTTTCCGCCTAACAATGGCGTTCGTTGAGACCTCGTGCACCGGCTCTAGCTCATAACAGAACATTCATTATTTCCGGACAAATACGAAACTATTTAATTACACTAATATTATAAATGATGAAGGGTTTGTTATATTTAGTTGTGTTGCGGTGTTACTGGTTTAGGACATTTTCCGCCTAACGATGGCGTTCGTTGAGACCTCGTGCACCGGCTCTAGCTGATAACAGAACATTCATTATTTCCGGACAAATACGAAACTATTTAATCACACTAATATTATAAATGATGAAGGGTTTGTAATATTTAGTTGTGTTGCGGTAAATTTACTGGTTTAGGACATTTTCCGCCTAACGATGGCGTTCGTTGAGACCTCGTGCACCGGCTCTAGCTGATAACAGAACATTCATTATTTCCGGACAAATACGAAACTATTTAATCACACTAATGTTATAAATGATGAAGGGTTTGTTATATTTAGTTGTGTTGCGGTAAAGTTACTGGTTTAGGACATTTTCCGCCTAACGATGGCGTTCGTTGAGACCTCGTGCACCGGCTCTAGCTGATAACAGAACATTCATTATTTCCGGACAAATACGAAACTATTTAATCACACTAATATTATAAATGATGAAGGGTTTGTAATATTTAGTTGTGTTGCGGTAAAGTTACTGGTTTAGAACATTTTCCGCCTAACAATGGCGTTCGTTGAGACCTCCTGCACCGGCTCTAGCTCATAACAGAACATTCATTATTTCTGGACAAATACGAAACTATTTAATCACACTAATATTATAAATGCGAAATTTTGTGTGTGAGGGTGTGTGTGTGTATGTTTGTTACTCTTTCACGCTGAAAAGGCTGAACGGATTTGGTTGAAATTTAGAATGTATATGGCTTATACCCTAACTTAACACATAGGCTACTTTTTATCCCGGAAAGAAGCATGTCGTTAGACCGAATAACACGCGGGCGGAGCCGCGGTCAAAAGCTAGTATATAATAAATTACATTTAAAGAATAAAATCCGAGACAGATATTGACCAACAGTACAGTTTCCATAAAAATTCACTGTACTGTCTATCAAGAATAAACTTTCTCGCGATATCTCGTATATAAGGTGACTTAAGTTTTTACAAAGCCAAATTCATACTGTAGATTCGGTAAGTGGTCAGAACCAAGGTTCAATTTCCCTTTCCGTGAAATAAGCAAAATAAAATGTAGACTTCCTATACTTATTGAGTCGAAGTTGTTCTTGAACAAGTATAGAGGCAAAAATAAATATTTTTCGTATTTCGCAAACAGGGTCATTGAACCTCGGTACTGACCACTTACCGAGTCTCCGGTATGAATTTGGCTACATAAACAAAAGTAGTCTTATACATATAGTAACCACCAGTCATGGTATACCATGGTAGTTCTAGTTACAGCCGCGAACTTTATATAAACAAAAATATTAGTTTTTATTTTTTTATTATTTTGTTTCAGACTTAATTATCTATCACTCAACAAAGTACACTAAATGAAAACTGGAAGGCATAGGAACGCGACAATTGTATTTTATGCCATTGTACTAGGTTTAACCTTAGAACTAGTAGATCTATCCTAGAACACTATTGATTGAACATGAATAGAATTTGTAATTAAACTCGTATTCTCGCAATCATAACAATCAGAATGATACAAATAGGTATGATAATAAGATCCTTCACTTTGTGAGGAAGAAATTATCACTAGAATCAGCGGGCCTATTCTGTAACGTTGCGTCGGTTGCCAACTGGTTGCCAAATACTAAAATCATAGATAAAAACTGAACTTTAAAAATTGCCTTCAGTGTATATTAAACTGTTCACGAACTGTGACGTCACTTTAAGTACAAACGTATCCTTAGATAATCGGATTTCTATACTATATCTAGGTATTATTTTCGATATTTAGTTTCCGACTCAGGGGTACACAATCTAGGGGCTGATCGAAGATGAACATTTAACATTTTTTTCTTAAGAGGATATGTCACGCTTGCAATGGTCACTGTTACTCCATGTAGAGGGACGGATTCCGGAAAAAATAGCAAAATGTCGGTTTAAAATTAATATAAAATGAACTAAAATAGCTGTCAAAATTTCTAACTGAGAAAATTTAGATATCGTTAAAATCTATCTAATAAAATATCTTTCAGGTATGTATGTCATTCCTGTTTGTCATACTATGAAAAAAAGTGTAGAGAAGACCTCATTTCAATAATTATTTCTATCGAGCGAAAGTTACGAAATCGCGTTTCTGTACTGAACAAAACTAGAAAAAGGTTCCGAAATTTATATACTGATTTATCAAATTAGTGGCTTCATCTGAAAAGCAGGTATTCAACTTCAGAAAGTGCTATTTTTATCGAGCCCCTTGAGGATTGAATATTATCTTCCAGGTTGGCAAGAAACAAAATAAATAGGCACTAATTCCTACATAACAGTGAAGCAGTGCGCCTAATGAAACAACTGGACTAGATTGGTTAAATTGAGATGCGCCGCTTGATAGTTACGATGGCCATATTGAAACCCGTCCGTCAGCTGGAAGAAAACATTGATTTAACTTTGTAATAAATAAATGATAATAGAAGCTAATATTTAGTTGTTAAATTATTAGTTGATTTTATTATGAAATAAAATAACTACTTTATCGCGTATTGAACAAAATACATTAATATTTTTAAATTTTTATGAAGTCGAATCAGTTTTTCTTAGGCTGAGATGCACAGTGCCGTCGTTTGAGCAGAGTTTGAATCTCATGCTCAGGACTGCAACTCACAAATTTTGTATTCACAGACAAGTTTGGGCTTTTACTTCTGTTGTGCTTAGCCGAGTTCACAATTCAATTAAGATGGTTACTAGATAAAGATGGGACATCCAAAGTCCAAATGAGTAAGTGAAACAAAAGAAACGTCATTTTTGTGATTTGTAGATAGCGCTACTGTAGCGCTGAGTTCGGCTTGAGTGTCCGATATCGAGGACTCAGCCCGTCTCATACTCAGCTTAGCCAGAGTTAGAGATGAGTCGCAAAATTCGCATTTCTGAATTTAAAATATGTGTTGAGCATGAGATCACGTCGCTTTTTAACGTTTGTAAGATTAGTTTATTAGTTTATGGACTCAAAATGCACTCTGAATCTCAGCCTTAGAATAAAATTTATCACGCGCGTATCGCCCAAAACGCGTCTATATTTTTTACTTTTTCTAAAGTCAAACGGATGTTTTTCGGAATCGAATTCAATCTTGTCAATTCGGTGTCACACGACATAAGCTACTAACGGAGGATCTCGGTGCAAAAATCACATCATAATATTGTTTTCCTTACTTTTAATAAAAAGTTTGCAATAAAACAAGGACAGGACGCTTAAAATAAGGTTAGTCCTGTCAAATAAGTTAAGTCGTGTCACACCGAATCGACACCAATATCAGTTAACCGGAATCGCGTTTAACCTTCTTAAGTATGATCAGTACAATACGTAGTTTAAGCTCAAGTTAGATTTACCCCCGATATAATCCGGACACATGGTCACCATAAAATGCGAGTCACATGGATAAAACATGCTATCATATAATTCAGTTAATAGAGTGGAATAGCGTGCTGTGCGATTGTATGACTTTGATATCATTTTATTATTTAACTACCCTCGTTAAACTACGCTTCATATTAACGCGAATGACACAAAACTACTTCAATTACGAGTACACTGAATATAATGAAATATCTACCATTCACGTAAAGAGTTTACTTAGAAGTAATTCAAAACGGACCTCTTCCACGTCTGAGTTGGTCGTCCTGGTCATCGAGAACCTCCAAATGGCCTCCAATTCAAGCTGCCAAATTTATACTGAAGACTCGGTAAGTGCTTGACCATTTTTGTGAAATTCGTAATTTTTTTTCGTGTTTTTTACAAACGAAGCCCAGACCCGAGTCAATTACTAAGAGGCGTCAAAATTTTTAAATGTGAAATTAGCAACAACTGTTATCGATTCGTGATACTTAATCACCTACCTAGCCTCAAGTATGAATTTGGCTGTATAAATAAATTTCACCTTATTAAGTCGCGAAAAGACAAAGATCTTGCTAAGTTTTTTGCCCATTTTCTTAGGAAGACAAATCGAATAGGTGGTGCTAGCACAGACCTAAAATATAGCAGCAGACATAATACATAGAGTCGACTCGTGGCAATTTTAGCTCAGTGAACTATAGCTCTTTTAAATATAAATATTGCTTGTTTCCAAACAAAATATATACTACAGATTAGTTTAGGAATTAACAAATATGTTCCAAGCATAAGCCAGTCAAAACAACCCATTTTTATACGTTTCTTCGTGCCATGAAGCCTAAATGTAGCTTATTTTTTGTATGGAAACTTGCAACGCTAATTAATCCTTATGTTTAATAATTATAATGTATTAATCCTTATGTTTAATAATTATAATATATACGTAATAATTATATGTCTGCATATTGGGCATAATATACAGGTTGTCTTTCAAACACACCCCATAATTTTAGAGGTTATTAAGAAACTTTAGTAGAACACATTTTAAATGTTAAAACAATAAAAATTAAAAGTCAAAATATTATAAAAAAATGTTACTTGGAAATAAAATGTATGGTTAACCCTAGCCATTCCCATACGGAAAAAGATGAAAATAGTCCAAAATAGTGGGATCAATAATGAAAATAATTTCGCGCGATCTGACTTATCTTATCTCTTCGGGTAACCATGATTTCTTTGGATTTTACGAAAATCTTCAAAGGGCTCCAACTTTAAAAAATAATTATGAGTATGATTTTGAATGGTTTTAATAAAACCAGTTTGTATTCTTCTACAAAATACTAAATTACCGGGGTCTGGTTAAAAGTCATCCTGTATATTTTTAATAATTTGTATTTCTTTAAAGCTTACATTTTTTTTCTTGATTTGTGATAGTTGAATATAATACAAAAAATATGTATTACACAAATAAATATATTTCATTTGTGTTCATTTCAAGAAATGTCCAATTATAGAAGGGAAATTACTTTGGCTCTGTCTAGCTAGGAGAAACAGAAAATTGAAAATTTCCTGCTGAAGACTAATGTAGCGACGACGTTAGTGGAATAAAAATGCCTTTTAAAAGTTAGTAAAATACAGACCAAGTTACTTTAGCATTTATAACTATTCCATTTTCCGGTCGACCTACCATATTGATGTTGACGCATAACTTCATTCAAACTCAGTAAACTAGAGGGATTTGGTGGCAAGTCTCACTGAGAGGGTTCATTGTTCTAAAGAAGTCATACGATCAATTAGAAAGTACAAGCTTTCTACCTGAAAACAGCACTAACCTTCTACCTACAAACATATGTATATAATTTGTTAAAAAAAAAACAAGTTTAACAACAAATCGCTCGGTAAAGAACTGACTGGAAATCGGAATAAGTGCACAATACATCAAAAAGTAATTAATGATAGTAAGATACCAAGCGATAATAATAGTTTCTTGTGAACTATTCAAGTTTACGAGACCACAGTAATTTTAGAACAATGATGTAATTTATGATGACATACTAGGTACAGCACCGAATCTGTGATATAGCTCACCGAGATGTATGACATCATTCACGTATACGAGATGATATACATGGGCCTTGAGATGGTACCTAATTCTGTGAGTAAATAAAAATTATATGCATACGCGTTTCATTTATATGATGGAGTTTAGGCATTTAATTAAACAGATGTGTCACTTTGCGTCGGTAAGGGGAATTTATACGTTATCTCTCCATTTATTTATTATTAATTTTTTACTCAAATTGGCTGTCACTGAAGTATAATTGATGCAAAAATACGGTCAAGTGCAAAAAATGTACTTTAAAAAAATATCCCACTAAAAACATGGATGCGAAAAAGGGGACCACGTTCATTGCACAGGATGTACAGGATTGTCGAATTTGCTGAAAAAAGAAAAGAGAGGAAATTGAGATCTACATTGGTGCCAAGTTCTAGGGAAGTTCCTTAAATGATAACTCCAAGAATGTACAACGTTATTTCCTTTTTTTAAAACAAAGTTTGTTAGGTTCTCTGCTACTGAATATGTAAAACTTGAGAAATTTTCATAGTCAATTATTTGCATGTATGATGTAACCGTTGAAACTTTAGCTGTGAAAACTTGCTAAGTTCTACATATTCAGAGCAGAAATCCTTACAAAATTTCTTGTAGAACAAGTGAAGAACTTGGCCCTTTTTTAACCTTTGTGTTTTCGGTGGGATATCATCAAGAAAAATTTAACTTTTATAAAATCACTTTTATCCACCTGTATGTTTTTCTGTCCGTGTACCAAAGCCCTTTCTCTCAGGCAGTGACAATTAATATCAAATCCTTATTTATTAGTGTTCCGTACCCAAAGGGTAACCAACGGGACCCTATAACTAAGACTCCGCTGTCCGTCCGTCTGTCACCAGGCTGTATCTCATGAACCGTGATAGTTAGACAGTTGAAATTTTCAAAGATAATGTTGGTATTTCTGTTGCCGTTATAACAAATACTAAAAAACAGAATAATATAACTTTAATATTTATATATGGGCTCCCATACAAAAAATGAGATTTTTTTGCTCGTTTTTGCTCGATATTGATAACGGCAACAGGTAGACGCTTGAAATATTCACAGAATATTGAGTTATATTATTCACTTTAAAAATAAATAATTAAATTAAAACAAAATAAATGTATTACCATGCATTCCCATACAACAGACATAATTTTTTTTGCCGTTTTTATAGATAATGGTACGGAACCCATCGTGCGCGAGTCCCAACTCATACTTGGCCAGTTTTAAAGTTTCTGGTTAAACGCAAGTGTATTTTCATGGTAAAATCCCACTCACTGATTGATCATTAAAACCTATGGGGCACTTCCCGGTGACCTATAATCTTAATTTGGTACGAAGGGAGGTCTTCTCACAAGCGAAGGAATAAAATTTGCAGTTTTGTTTTATACATGTTATACTATTTTCAAATAAATACTGTTTTTGTGACATCTTGAGCCTTTAATTGTAGCTAGTTATATGGAGTATATAGAGAAACAAAAAAATAATGATCGATAATAAGTTTGTATATTTTGGTCAAATTGTTCAAGTTTATTAACTTATTTGGGATAATGGTACGGAACTCTCAGGACTCACACTTGACCGGTTTTTCTGTTTTACAATTTGTTAAGTTTCCTGATCAATCATATAAGTTTTTATATATTGCTCAATGCTCCCTGTTTTGCTGCACTCACTGAAAAACCTACATGCTTCAGAAAAAGTTATACAATTAATAATTTTTAGTTTTCTAATTTGTATACGCTCAATGAACTACCTTTATGCTTTTCAAGTTTTAAATTAGTGGGTGAGAGAGGAGTGATAAAAAAATCACATTTTCTTTGGACGTCAATAGTGTCGATTCAGTGTAACACGACTTATTGACAGGACTAACCTTATTTTAAAGGCCCTGTCCTTGTCTTATCAATACAGAAAGAAAAAGACAGAAAGCCTAAATTAAGTTTAGTCCTGTCAAATAAATTAAGTCGTGTTACATCGAATCGACATTAATATCTCAAGCACTGCAAACATTTTAATTTATGAAATTTGGCATTTAAGGTAACTGAGACTCTGTAGATCCCATAGATTTTTTATCTAGAAAGAATCTAGAAATGGCCTCTTCGAACATATTTTTTTACATAAGTACTTCGTAGCTACCCAATTGATAGTATCGACTTCCAAATCTTCCAATGCATTTTCAAATTCTATAAGGTATATGACGAGTTAAATTTGAGAAAATAAATGCTTAATTTTTTTTTTGTATGACGGCTGATCTTAATTTTAAGGTTACTTATTTATATATCTTCTCTATACATATAAATACAACGTCTGTCTGTGTGTTCGTTCGCTTATAACTTGAGAACCACTCAATGGATTTTGATGCAGTTTTCAATGAAAGATAAAGCATTTCATCGGGAAGGTTTAAAGCTATGTATCATCACGCTATGACAAAAGGGAGCAGCGCAATGAGAATTTTAGTGAAACATATGAATCGTCGCGGGTTAAACCCCGACTGGTAAAATTTGTTTTTATTTTTAATTTTGTCATTTTATTTTGTAAAAAAAAAACGTGAACAGGGTCTGATAATGGGACTGGAAGATGGATACGGGACAACAGCAGACCCTTCGAGTTTGGGCATAACTGATTGGTCTTTATTAGCACTTTGGTAAAACACGGTGATCAGGATCTGCCGATGGGACTGAAAGGTGGATAGGGGATCTCCTCAACAGACAACAGCAGATCCTTCGAGGTTGGGCTTATTTGATTGGTCTTTATTAGCACTTTGGTAAAACATGGTGACCCGAGTCTGATAATGGGACTGGAATGTGGGTACGGGATCTCCTCAACGGACAACAGCAGGCCCTTCGAGTTTGGGCTTATTTGATTGGTCTTTATTAGCACTTTGGTAAAACATAGTGACCAGGGTTTGCTGATTGGAGTGGAATGTGGGTACGGGATCTCCTCAACGGACAACAGCAGACTCTTCGAGTTTGGGCTTATTTGATTGTTATTTATTAGCACTTTGGTAAAACTTGGTGACCATTGCATATTATCGTTCAAAAATCATATTCTTTTGTTTTCCTTATTTCCCCGAAAATCTCTTCGACGCGAGCGGAGCCGCGGGCAAAAGCTAGTTTTATATATTTATTTATAGGAATGGTTCAACAACAGGTTAATAACACTTAATAGATATACACCATCCATTCATCAGCCCGTGTCCATCCCCTGCTGGACATAGGCCCTTCCCAAATTTCGCCACTCATGGCGGTCCAGCCGCCGCCCGCCACCCACAACATCCTTCAGGACGTCGGTCCAGCGGGCACGAGGTCGGCCTACACTACGCTTTGCTGTACGTGGTCTCCATTCTAGCCTTTCGGCCCCAACGTCCATCATGTCGGCGACAAATATGGCCTGCCTACTGCCACTTCAACTTACTGTTTCTGTTGATATACCGGGTGTAAAAAGACTGCTACCATTAAATGTAACCACATATTCTACCGACCCTACTGAACCACTTTTCCGAAGAATCATACCCGCGGACACCCTTAGTTTGGGAAATAATTGAGTTCCAAACAAAAATGCGTGAAACCTAACGCACCGACATACGGGCGAGTTTAGAGAGAGCGTCGTCCGTGAAACAGCTGTTCCGGTGCAGCGTTCTAAAATAGACCTCCTACGAGATAAATAAAGTATTTGAGTTACAGTTGAATATCTGTTTCTCTGAAGATTTTCGCGGGTTTTTTTTCGAATAGTTGTTCAGTATGATTAGTAGAGTATGTGGTTTTATTTAATGGTCACACTCTATTTACACCCGGTATGTAGATATAGGTAGATATAAACGAAATTACACATAATTTTTTAAATCAATTCTGTATTATATTCTTTATTAGACTCTTGAAAACATCCGACAGACGTTACAACAATTAAGTAATTAAATCAAAGACAATGACAACAAAGAAAAACAAACCAATAAAGCAACAATCATGAGCATCACCATTTCCATTTAGCGTCTATTCGCGGTTGAATTTTTTCTCGAGCATCTTTATTACCATGGAATTAAGAACTGTGCGCGCTTCGAGCGGGCGACCTTCCGACTTCGTCGTCACCGAGCGTGCTATCAAATGATCCTTTCACTAAATCCTTCCTCCATTCACTCACATTTAAATACCAAACAGGTAGATACTAGATAGGAATATAAGCATGATGAGCCAGAATTAAAATGAGCGGTTTTGGTATGTGTACGAGTATCTATGTGACGAGTATCTGCTAAATGGCATTAGTCTTTGAGAAATGGAAACCAAGGTTTGATTTGTTTATGCCCTTTGTATAAGGGGACGAGAGGGATTGAAATAACTTATTTAAAACTAGCTTTTGCCCGCGGTTTCATCCGCGTTGAACTAGTTTTTGTGTACTCCTATAAAATCAGTCAATATTATTCGGACTGTCTACAGTAAACACAGCTGGTGAAATGTGTGTGTTATACGCAAAAAGTAGTTATTGTCCTATTCGAAGTCTAGAACTACATTTATGCAAAATTTCATCCTAATCAATTTCGTAAGCATGGCGTGAAAGTGTGACACATCACTTTTCTATAGAAATTTGAAAGCCCATTTTCATCCCATTGGAACTGATTTATGGGATAAAAAGTAGCCTATGTCCTATTCCAGGTCTAGAACTACATTCATGTAAAATTTCAGCCCAATCGGTTCAGTAGTTACGCTGTGAAAGAGTAACAAACATCCATCCATCCATAAATCCAAACTTTCGCATTTATAATATTATTAGTGGGAGGGATAAGTTATTTTAGATGGGCTGTCATTATCGTAAGAAAATCACTGTTTTAGACACCTGACCTAACTTTTAATGACCAGCACTAGAGAGTGACTTTTTGACTGAGCAATTTCCACAACAATCGTTTGTGATAGACGACATGGAATCATAAATAAGGGATTGGTCGATAATGAAGCTAAATAAATAAAATATTTTACAAGAATCTGCCTGCTGTAAACATTCAATTTGACTAAATAAGTACCTCGATGACATCGCGCAGTCGTAAACTGACCACAATTACGATTGTACTGCAAAGGATAGAAAAAACCCTAGTGCATGATATTGTTTGCATACAAATACAATAAAAACATCGTAGATTATACTCTAAGATAATAAGAAGTGAACCGTGAGAATAGCGTAGGAAAAGACAAAAGCTGACACGTTTGCAAACATGCAGTATTAAGTAACACATTACGAGTATTTTATAGTGTTTATTCGATTTAAGTGATTATTAGGTTAATAGAACATAGAACATATTTATTGATAATTGTACATTAATATCCATAATGCCCGGACAGGATGAAAATCTCCCAAAACGGGAGGTGAATGTGATGATAACGTTTAAAATGTAATTGACTGAAGTGATGATGGAGCATTTTCAATCGCTTCACAGACGACTTGAAAAAGCCCAAAACACTACCGTTTTATAGCTATTATCTAAAGAATACAAAAAAGCTGTTTTTTAGTGAAAAGCTGACCCGAATCTTTCTTTTTTGAAAGAACGTCCTATACTACAACGTATTCAAAATTTCGACTGCCTAGCGTAAACAGTGTCGGCAAAATGAAAGCTTTTGTTAACACTTTGACCCCTTTTTAATCAGCTCGGGGTGTGAATTTTCTAAAATCCTTTTTGGTGTACGTTTTCACCCCTCGAAAAACCCACCCTCTAAATATCAAGTCTACAACCAGCGGTTTGAGTCGTACGTTAGCTGTGAGTCAGTCGGTCACTCAGGACAAAGCCTTTTATTTATATTGATTTATGATAACCGGTCAATGTGTTTTATTACTTTAACCTTTAAAATTAGTTTGTATTAACATCACCGGTAATTATTAATATTAATAATCCACAATTTATCACATTCAATGTATAAATAAATATATATTACAACTGTAATAGCACAAAAAATGACACCGTAAGTTAAAAATAATATGTAAGTAAACATCCTTTAAACGATAAATAACCTATAAGACTTTTTGTCATCTCTAATTGACAACGTCATAATATCTGAACAGGAAAAGAGAAGCTTAATTTTATGAAAGTTATGAAAATAAAAGCGGATACTTTACACAAAACGTGGCTCATTATTTATGATTTGTGTATGACCCAATGACCTGATATAAAACAAGCAACAAACCCTTTATTACAGTAGGAGGAAGGGTGGCGGTAATATGATGTAGGACATGAAAATGCAATGTCACTAAGTGTAGGGAGGGAGCTCTTTTATTGTATCTACAACTGGAAAAGCTTTACGAATACCAAACAGAATCGTTTCTATGACTACGGACTAAATGTTGATATTTTTGTAGAGCTTTTTGTTCACAAGAGATTGAACATAGAACCGGGAAAAGTCAGATTTTAAAATCATCACTAGCCCTCTTAATTCTTATTGCTGCTAAAGCAATAGATCGTTGTCTAGATCGCGGCTCGGATCCATCCTACACTTTATGATAGACACAATTCCTTGGAACTTTTACTATCTGAAATTATCTACTACTATCTTAGACATTACGTTCATTTATATATCAGTATTTAGAGGAGGAACTTTTATAATGAATAAAGGAAATACCTGTTTCGAGCATCTTTCCAACAAGTTTATCATACATACGACAAAATTAACAATGTCAATAACTCTTTTTTAAAAGTCTTCGATCTTTTGAGCTTATATGAAAGTCATTTTGAAGAACATCGTAATGTAAATTCTTATTACAACGACGGTATAAAACATGGTTAGAACATTAACAGCGGGCCATGATCCACTTCTGTACAATGCGAATATTGTTTGTAGCCGACCACGTGACTTTGTTTCTGTCCTAAAGTTCCGCCGAAACGTAAATAAACGAGCAAACACATATATTACAATTATATTTCAAAACAAAGTGTATGTTACCGAGTTTACGAGTTATTTGAACTGGGTCTGTCAAATGATGTCACTGTAACTTTTGTAGCCAAAACAAATCAAGTTTTCTACAAACTCAAAAGGCAAATCTTCGAAAGGTTGTGTGGCCTTTACTCAAAGATAGCTGGCAAACGGATTCACAATAGGCCAAAGTAGGTACGAAGACGAGCGAGGAGCGTGTTAGGTTGCTCGTGAATATAAATTCAGGAGCTGAGCGAAGCGGAGCGGAGCGAGGCGACGTCTCAAGTTTTAACAAAAAATACGATCTTACCAGCCATATCATGATATCTATCTTAGTTTGGCCTAGGCAAAACTAGTTTGTCCTAAAATCGGGTTTGGCCGGTAACATGTATACAGGTTGTAATATACACGATTCTGATGTCATTACGAGAAAAAAAGATATACCTTGAATTTTCACCAAAAATTCCATCATTTTTCTACGCTATGGCTACGCAGGTCACCGGCCTCCCCATACACCTAATAGCACCCCGCAACCCGCTACCCTCATCCGAGTGGCCAGCGACCAGTGAGGGTGTCCACGCGATTAGTGTATTTTGAGTAAAGAAAATCGTCTTATTATGAGGTACTGGTACTTTATATAGAGATCCCAGTATTTAAAATTATATCTTTACCTATCATACTAACACACCCTTAAAGGATTCTTGCCTTTGCTTTTACACCCGGTATTTTGTCGAATGACACATTTTTATGCATCGACATCACGCACGTCTGGGTTTTCGGAGTACGGACTTTGTACTTGTCTCCCGTATAAATATAGACCTACAGCATAACGTGCCTTTCGAAACATACAGACTGCACATGCACAATTGTGCTGATACAGGATCTGAACCCGCAACCTGCGGATTAGTAGTCGAATACTCGGACCACCAGGCCACAGGGGCGGACGGACATTTTATCGACATACATTTACAGATCGTACGTTACAGATACGTTTACATTTATGCCTGTCCTCAAAAAGGCAACTTGTTGTGTCTGGCAATGTCATCTCAAAAGTATATTGTCATGCCATGTCTTCTCGTGGATGTCGTAAAAAGCGTCTTACGGATTAAAAAGGCTATGCCAATAATCTGTCTCTGTAGTACTGAGAGTCATAAGGTCATCGGACCTGTGTACAACCTATGAACCTATTTACTGGTGGTAGGCTTCCGGCGTTTTAGGCGTTCCGGCATGACGTCATGAGTATCCGTAGTTGTAGTGGTTACAGGCAGTTGCGTCAGGCATTCGTCCGTTAGCGACATCCGTAGATTTTATAGGCTCAAAGGCTTGTATTAGACAACAATGCGTCAGTAATTTCAGGCAACGTTTCCTAGTATTTACCTAACGATATTCAATAATGGTTACTCGCACGATATACCAAGGGGTAAATGATGGATATCTAGGGTTAAACTAGTTGAACCTGTTATTGTGTGTGATGATTATTATTCAACACTTAGGAACATAAATCATTTGAATCAATAAAATTCTTTAGTGCACAAAATTAAATTTTGTTAACAGGCAAGCTTAATACTATTTAGCATTTTCTGCCAGCTAAGCTTTGGCAATGGCGAAGTTGCTGAGGGTAGCATGAGATTTGCAGATTTATTACGTAAATACTCTGTCAATTATATAACATTAAATATATTATGGTTATAAATATATAAAATTATTAAGAGATATCAACTAATTTGATTTGGGGAAACAGTTGTGAGATTGATAAAGTATTCCGACTACAGAAAAAATGCATCAGAATTCTTACAAACATTGAGCAAATGACCTCTTGTAGACCCTATTTTGTCAAGCATCAAATATTGACCCTAGTATGTATTTACATATTGGAGTCCTGTAAATTTGTCAGAAAGAACACTGATTTATACTCTTTTAAGGTGAACAATAAACGAAACAATCGAAATAAAAATCAAATAGATATACCACTAACAACCATGAAACTAGTGTCAACCAGTCCCCATCACATGCTGAGTAAAATATACAATCATCTGCCAAACTACCTAAAAAATATAGAAAAAAACACTTTGTTTATTAGTAACCTAAAAAAATTCCTCATAAAGAAATGCTATTACAATTTAACTGAATATTTTAATGACGATACAAAATCAATACTTCAATAGCTCTTCTAAATGACTGAATAAATTTGTAATAAATTGTAATATTATTGTGAATAATTAATTAAAATTGAATAAAATATAACAATACTAACAAATTTAACATAGATTTAACTAAATGATTATGCTAACTAGTACTAACTTACTTGACCTAGGAATAATCTTTAATATTATGTACTTAAAAGGCAACCAGTTGCCCTCTCATGATTGCTATGCCCCAACAGGGCGTCACCTGTACTTTTATAAATAATAAGATCCCCTAAACTTGTGACATTGCAATAAATGATTTGAGTTTGAGTTTGAGTTTGAACTAAATGATTTAGTAGGTGTTAACTTTTTTAAAGTTTCCATACATAAATTCAGCGCACGAAAAAAACAGAAGTCTGATTAGCGCTGGAAATGAACCCACGATAAACTGTGATCAGCGGGTCCAATTTACTGTGTCTATGAGCCGATCAATCTCGGCTGGCTCTCGCGGCGTAACACACAGTACGAAACGCACCAATAATGAGCCTTTGGCCCTTTTTAGTCCCTGATACCATTTTCGAATGTCACTTCGTTATAAACGCGTCTTCTATGTTTTTCTCATTCGTCGCATAAATGTCAATGTGTGTCATGGTTTCCAGGAAAAATAATAAAATAATATAGGTACGTTAAACCCGTTGTTATTAATTTTAATTAATAGATTTTATTTACAGTTTTGGTAAAAGTGATAGGAGACGCATCTCCGCCTAGACATTAACTTTCTGTTTCTGGGGTCGCTCGCAGTTTGCAGATGATGCTCTTTTAAACAGAGATAAAATGCAATTTTGTACAGATCGGTTGCGGTTTTCAGCCCCGGCCCAGATTGGTAATTTTACGAGATTCAGTAGTAGGCCCAACCCACCGGGAGACAAGCATGGGTACTTTTATGTTTAGGTTGCCCTTTTTGTCTATCGGTCCGCATATCTTCAAGTAGACACTCGTGTTGATAACGAAGCCCACTCGAGAGACTAACAAGCGGCGCGGCGTTCGGGAAATGGTCTATGCATTGCAGTAGAAATATACATACTCTGTTCACTTCAATTTATTTATTAATGAACAGAGAAATTACTTTTGATTGGAAACAGCTAAGCACGTTAAATAATTTAGACATATAATGGAAGAAGTTAACAATATACGATAACTATGTAAAATGAAAACATTAAAATTTTAAAGAAGAAAAAGAAAATAGAAAATAGGCAGCAGAGGCTTGATATCAGTATTCAGTATCAAGTAAAATTTCATGGAATCTTACCAACTTACTGCACTGAGATAAAGAACTCGGAGCTTCACATACAGAACATGAACACATGAGCGGGGATCGTCATGTTGCTGAAATAAGTAAAAATGTTGTATCGATGCATTTTTGAAAGCGCATGCAAAAATTCTTACCATACTCAGCTAAGGTTACTTTGGGTAATTCGCTGTTGCTTTCCCAATTCTACTGACAAACTGGACCGTCTTCTTAACGTATACAAACAAGCTATACAACGTAAAATTTAAGTCATTTTGTTAACGAAACCGGAAATCGTAAAAAAAAACAGCTGTTTCATACATTTAGGTCGAGTAGGTACTTAACTTTTCTATGAAACAGCTGTTTTTTTTTCACGATTTCAGGATTGGCTTCATAGTAAAAGTTGTTCATATGGACGAGTAATATCACCAGTTTTCGTTAACAAAATGACTTGAATTTCACGTTGTATATTTTTCGAAAGTACGATCATAATTCGAATTCTCGCTCTGAATTAGGTTGACTTAATATCAGGTTTAGCAGAAATGCCCATATGCTTACTTTTCTCTCTGGTATTCTGAAATATTATTGTTCTCCTATCTTAAAGATCGTTTAATCCCTTGAAGTAAAGCACTCCTTTTCCGTACTCCAGAACATTCTATTCGAATGTATTCAATTACTTTACTGTGTCAGCAATTCGTCTTTGGAATAACCTTCCACTTCATATACTGGAGGCATGAACCTTCATGACTGGGGGCTACATCATTGATTCATTACTTTTAAGAAGAAGGAATATCAATACTACCTTGATCTACAAAACAATCTTTTGGGTCAAGCCTAGTAAATTCATTAAAAATATTTGTTTGTTTAATATTAATCTCTCGTAAATAATATTTTTGTTTACATATATTTACTGTATTTATTAGCATATGAATCACTTAATAAATTGCGTTGCAACCGACTTGAACTTTTATAAATTAAAATTAGTCTTAAAACACAAACTTGTTTGTGCCGTTGCTTAATACTTAAATGAAGCAACTTAGCAAAGCAAGTTATGTTAAAGAAGTTAATAATAAAATAGTAAAGTCGTGTTTGTACATTGAATATTTCTGCGAAATTTTAATTGAAATGGGTTATCAGTATTGTACTGAGGCCAAAACTAAATTTTTTAGAATTTTTGGCTGTTGTATATAATATATGTATGTTCCATTTTAACTCGAGAACCACTTAGATGCGGTTTTCTTCATTATTATCGTATTGACCCTGGTCACATATACCGGGTGTAAAAGCAAAGGCAAGAATCCTTTATGGGTGTGTTTGTTAGTATGATCGGTAAAGATATTATTTTAAATACTGGGATCTCTAAATAAAGTACCAGTACCTCATAATAAGACGATTTTCATTACTCAAAATACAATAATCGCGTGGACACTCTCACTAGTCGCTGGCCACTCGGATGAGGGGTGCGGGATGCGGGGTGCAATTAGGTGTGTGGGGAGGCCGGTGAGCTGCGTAGCCATAGCTTAGAAAAATGATTTTTTTTTCTCGTAATGACATCAGAATCGAGTAGACTTTCATACCCTAAAGGGATTCTTGACTTTGCATTTGGGGTTCATAAAATAACCGCCAAGCCAAAATCGCGAGCGGTGCCTAAGGCAAAGGCTAGTTCATAATATCTGGATATTTGCTAATCGACCGACCATAGAGCATGTCCAGAATTTGAATGACACTTTTAAGACTATAACAACTTTAAAATTGTAACTACTGTAAATTGTATAAATATTGAGGAAATGAACTATTTTTTATAACACCAATTTTTTTTTTCTATGTTTCCGTGTCTAAAAGCTAAAAAGGAAACCATTATGGCCAGACTTCATTGTCCGTCCGTCTGTATGTAACAGCCTCATACACAACATAACTTTTGAACCGTTAAAGATAATGACTTGAACTTTGGTATAAAAATTGCATCAATTTGCCAACATAATTTAATATTTATGATACAAGTGAGCTGCGTTCGGCTCGGGCTGCAAACCCACCTCGACTGTAATGTCTAATGCTGACGCGTTTCATACGACGTTTTTCAACACACTTGCGAGGAAAAATAATAAAATTATTCTTATTTTTCCACATAATCGAAACCACAGCTATAAATTGTCAATTTTCTTTGAAAAAAGGCGGCGGAGATTTTTTTTATGCGCGCACATAATACGGCATATAGAGGCACTGACGCATCCGCCAAACAGCCAAACGGCACTGACGCAGCCAAATTTTTATATTTTTGTATTTGCAACAAAAATTTGAGTTAATTTATTTATAAAAATAAATAATTTGATAAAATGAAATGATTATTTATTATATTCTAACTAAGACAGTTTATTTATTCGCAAAAACTTTACTGTTTTTCAAAACATCAAAACTCTTTGCTACGATAAAAATAAATACTGTAATGTAAAAACACTAGTTCGATAATGTTAAGTAAAAAGCACGAGTGTTTAATATGCTGCATTATGATGACCCTAAAAACGCTGCAATAAGGGCCACTTTATAAGCAAGTGTGTTGAAAAAAATTAAAAAGTCAACTTAATTTAATATGGTTGTCAAATTGAGAGTGGATTTTAGAAATGTATGATTGTGCTATAATTACTTGGTACAGATTTAGAATTCTTACTTCCCAAACTGGTGGACTAAAAAAATTGAAAATATTCTCGATTATGAAAATCATACGAAAAATCTTAAAAAATATATAAAAAGGTAATTTGTTATGATATAATATAGATAGTCAATTGTAGTTATTAAAAACCTGATTGTAAAATACATATTGAGTCAAAAATTCATAAAAAATATATATCCCCGTCCACATTATCTCCGCTACCTAAAAGACTGAAAAACATGAAAATACCACGGTAATAGGCTACTTACTACAATTCTTTATTACGTGAAGATTAGAGGTTAAAAATAGCGGTTAGGAATTTTCGAAAACAACTATAATCAATTGATTTTTTAATTACCATAAACAGTGATGGGTAAGATTTGAAATATCATTCCTTGATCTTTTCCAAAACGGACGAAATACGGAACCCTGAAGGAAGAGATGTTCATGGATCATAAAATCATAATTCACAAAAGTAATACAGTTAGTTGTCTATAACAACAAATGTGAATACTTTATTTATAACAACTTCTTTTCTGCTCAACTTCAAACACCTATATATTTGTGGTCATTGATGTACTCGAAAAAAAAAAAACTTTTAATCGATGTAAATCTTAGCGTTTTAATTGAGTTTTCTTTCAATTTAATGCAATTCGGCTGTCAAAATATTAAGCGACGTGTGCTATAAATAGTTAAGACACGTAATAAACAACAGAAATTTAAAGCTTCCTTCCAAGTAATCGGTAAAGGGCAGCTTTTGTCGCATCAAAAAGGCTTTCGCTGTCGTAGTATCTCAAAATTAGGTCATGAAAACGAAAAGAGGAAGTCTGAATTAGTGCAACTTACATCACAAATATAGGGCAACCACTCCAGCATTCGTATCGCAGACAATCCAGTTATACACTAAAGTTGCCGTCACATTAGCACAAAAATATAAATGGCACGATAATTCCCAGGAACACACAAACTAAACTACCACTAAATATGTCACTGGCACATTCAAGGCACTCGGGATATTTGATGAATATTGATATGTGAATAATGTGAATTCTGCGGAGAATTTGATAAAAGCGCGGTCGCGTCGCGGAGGCGTGCGACACCTGGCATGAAACGAAAACACTGCTTGTTTGATACTAGTGTGTTCAGCGTACGTAACAGCGAGCGCCAAGGTAAACCGGCCTCTACCACGATACGCCGCGACTACCGTTTATGATGACCCACCATCCACTGCCAGCTCTATCGTCACACCCAGTCGATGGAGCCGCATACACGCGGCCATGGATTACGAAGGCTTATACACGAAAGTATGCTTCAAGAAGACATTTGATTCTCTTAAAAATTCACGCTAATTACATGCTTGTATAAAGTTGTTATCCTTAACTCAGTTTCAAACTTTTATCGACAGTCATAAATTAGCATAATTACTTTAAAGAATACTTCAAACTGTCTTGACAGGTTGAGAATCATTGTTTATGTACGTTGTAACCAATATAGGAGAAGCCACAGACGAACCAGACAGACTCACATTGTTTCACAATGTGTCGGTCAGGCGCTAAATATGTATATGGTACAGATATCAAGGTTATTTTGCAAACTTGATGTGATCTGATGTCTTTAATGCTCGCTCAATGAACATAAAACAAATCGTAATCGTTTCTAAATATAAGACACATTTTGAATCATCAAAACAAAAATAACAGCGCGAAAAGAAACGTTTCTACTTTAAATTTTCGAGACTGCACTTGTAGACAGTGAGTGTGTTCGGTGCCAATTAAGTTCAAGTTGAGGACAAGTGTACCGAGTGAACCGGAGTCGCTCGCCACTCTTGCGCAAGTCGCGCGTGGCAGAACGGACGTGCGGGTCGATATAGACGCGATACTAATGTGCAGTGCGTCATTCACATGTCAAACATTTGACAAATCACTGACGCTCCTCATACCCCGAAATGATTCACGAGTCTTTGAACTTTGAATAAATAATCCTACAAATATTTACTTTTGCGGCATCGCAACGTAATTATTTCAAAATATTTATTCGGAACTCATAGATGTACCGGTGACGGAGTTCCTGACACACAACTGCTATCAAACATAGACGCAATGATTGTATCAATATCGAAATTAGCTCCAATATTATGGGCAAATAATATGAACAAGGCCAAATTAAACGTAAACACGTAAATAATAGTGGCATCGTCACGCACAGGTTCACTTTTTGACAGCAGTCGATATAAAACTAGTTAACGATCAACAAAGTACCGTCCGACACCTGGCTTCCAGCAGATGTTTCTAGCTACATACTTGATTCCACTTGCGACATTGTTATTTTATTAATGGCAGTAAAATCCAATGACTACAAAGAACTTTGAAACATTCCCGTGGCCATGAATTTAGTTTGTGGAAGAAAATTACAATTTGTACGGTAACGTGCGTTTATTAAATTAATAGATAAAGTGCTAGTCGAATAAAACCCGCTTACGATTACGTCTCAAAAAAAAAATAGGGCGAATCAAAAATTATAAATAAAAGCACGAAATATATATCCGATGGCAAATTGATGGCAAGAATCCAAGACATCTTAACTGCCGATCGACAGAGATATTCATATTTAGATGATTACCATTCGCTTTTCAGACAGACATTAATAAAATTGTACATTTGCAGCTTGTTTGCAGCGATTTGTTGCAAATCACCATCGGAACACTTGCAATGCGCTATGTATTCATTCATGACAACATTTTTGTAATGACATTGCGTTATGGAAGACTATAGGTAGAACTATTTACCCACTGACTGTTATATGAATCAGGTCAGGAATTAATTAGAACAACATTTATAACAAGAGACGGAACAAATTGACAGAAACTTCCAACTTAATAAACATTACACTCCAACCTCCATGGCCATACCAGCTCTATGATTTTAAGAGAATAGGTTCCGATTGCATTGATCGCTGTTACTCCAAGCGGAAAAACCTGCAGTGCGAGAGGGACGAATTCTGGAAAATTATCAAAATGACGATGTTTAAGACGAATTTTATTATTTAAAAAAAAATTAAAGTTTGTATCAGATATCTGTTCGGATAAGAGTTTAATAAAGTTTATACAGATTTTAATTCAAAAATAATAAAATATGATTTTGCTCAAATAATGTTAAAACTCGACATGAAAACTTTTTTGGAGTCATCTTTGATTTTTTATGATTCAATATGGGAATGACGTCTGAAGATTCTATTTCGATAAGAGTGTGCATTATATTCTTGACAAAAGTCCAAATGTTTTTGAAATATCTAGTATTGCTAGATTCTTCAAACAAGGAAGAATAAATTATGGTTTTTAGGAACCTATCCTCTTAATGCCTAGACGCGAGGAGTGTTTGAATGCTTGAACCCCCTATTAGTTATATTTTGGGCGCAAAAATAAAAAGTGTAAAATAGTGCAAATAAAGTGTGATTAAAAACGTCAACAGCGAACCAACATTCCCCCCTTCGATTATCGCCACAGTTAACGATGTCCGAACCGTCAATTTTACGAGCAAAGATGACCCCACCCCAATGTTAACAGAAACAACCACAAATGACGTCAGCAACCTGAAAACATCTCTAAGATTTGAGCAGAGGGGTTCATTTTACAGCGTCAAGGCGCCAAGTTGGTACGCTCTACTTTCAGTCACATTAAAAGCTTACAGCTACATAATCCCGCCGTGATTGAGTTAGGTGTGGCGCCTTCCTGAGGTCGCTAGACTAACATGTAGGCTGTGACTCGACCCGAGGGTGCCGTCATCACATACATTACCTACACTACGGCGAATTAGGTAATGAATGACCTTCACTTCGCAACTAGGCAATTACATTTGTTCACAAAACTTTCGCTATTTATTTAATTTGATAGGTACCCGAGGATTGTAATTTAATTACTTCATGATGACATTGCTGGAAATTTACATACTGGATGTGATTATTTTATGAGCGTTTCGGAGAATGGGACATTGAAACAGGTGATGACCTAACTTGGTCAAGTTCAAAGTGTGCCGATTCCCACGGCTTTGACAGCAGCTGTGGGCTACCTTATATGACTTATGAGAACTCCTATATTTGCCATTTACAGGAGTTCTTAGTTCGTTAGGGGAAAGGTATAAAGCTACTAGAAATCGATTTCAGGTTTTGTGCTGTTTTGATGGTATCTACTTCCTAATTAAATAAAGTGTCTAGGTATCTCTTTTCGATAAGAAGTAAATACTAGGTGAAATTAAATCAACCGACCAAATTCATACTGGAGACTCGGTTAGTCATCAGGAACAAGGTTTAATGACACTCCAGGTGAAATTCGAAAAAAAAAATTTTTTTTTCCGTAGAACCTGCACTAGGAATTGTACTTAAACTAGTCCAACCAGTACGGGGAGCAAAAAAAATCAATTTTCGAAATTGGCCAAAAGGATTACTAAACCTAGTTCTTGATCACCAACCGAGTCTCTAGTATGAATTTGGTCGGTTGATTAAATTGCACCCTATATAATATAATACGGAAATACATTTACAAAAAAAGGCTTACCGAATTGAATTTTTTTAAATGCTTAACATAAGTAAATAATATAGTATACTCGACAATACTCATAGACATAACGCAATAAACAAATAAGTTGATAGATAAATAAGCTATAAATAAATATAATGCCTATTTCCTTTTGTCAGTAACATCTTTTAATTAAATAATAGAGAACTAGTACTTATGGAATAATACTACGAGTACCTATGATACAAAATACTGCACTGCACGTAACATAAAATAAAAAGAGCTTTTTGGCGACAAATGAAAACTGGATTTACTTGCTAAATTTAAAATGATGTCGTAGTTTTAAAACGCATAAGAAGGATAGCTTTTTACAATTTTCATCTGTCAAAACCTCCAGCCCGTTTTCGGCTTGGGCGATATTTTATGAAGATAAGATAAGGTAATCATTTATTAATCACCACAACATAAAACACATGACATGACAAAATAAAAGGACTTAACTCTAACAATTTTTAACAATGAGACGCAGTACATTAAAACTTAATTAATGACACACACACAGCCATGGAACATAATGTATCATGTGTCGTGGCAAAAAATGGGCTCTAAGCTCAGCATGTGCTGCAATGTACACAGTACAAACTGCAGCGCTGTTATTCTGCCAGAGCCTAATAGTGGTAACGCACGAACACAAATAACGTTGCGAGAGTTCTACATACATAATATTTATGACTAGAAAATAATTAATAATTTAAATTCCAGGATATATGTTTACTTAGATAATGAATATAATTGTTGTATAATAATATAATAAATACGGCAAATATTATAAATAAGTCTCAATCTAGATATACAATATAATCCACAAATGCTTAGCTAATGTTGGGACTTTTGAACACTCCTTAAAGCCTATATGTTGACAAGGGTCACTATGATGATTTAAAAAATGGTAGTTTTGGCTTCGGTACAATACAAATAACCTATTTAATTTAAAATGTTGAAATAATATTCAATGTACGTATACAGACACGACCTTTTTACTACGTTATTATTAGTATAGTATAGATGTGGCCACAAAGCCTCATAAACTGGCGCATTATTGTAATAAAATAACCAATATTATGTCATTCTGCCAGTCTGCTAGCTTTTTGTTGTACATTCGGTTTACGGATGATCTTCCTCCGTAGTCCGGGATCGTCGGATATTAGTGAAAGTATAATAATTGTGAGAGATCACCACTGTACTTTCCTCTTAATACTTTGTCGAGAAAAAATCAGTAAAGTTAAATGATTTTTGCCAAATCCGATAGCATATGAAATCTGTTTTTATGATAAACAACATGTTAATTTGTGTAACTGCATTGCTAGATACAATAATTGTATCAATTTTATTGATAAAGGTCGATTGTCTGCGAGTCGATTTTATTGCATGAGCAGTAGTTAGCAGAGCAGATTTACTGTTGTCTATGAATTAAAATAATAATTATTAATCATAAAACAAATATTTATTAGATATCTTTTGATTTGTTCAAGGTCACACATACCTATATTTTCTTGTAATTCGATTGACTTTTGATAAACATATCGTTATATACATATGTTAGTGGGCCAAAATATGTCGGAAATATATGGTTAATGATTTATTCAAGTACAGCAAAATATATACAGGTTAAAAATGAATCCCGTAGCGATATCTAAGGAAACTATTCTATGTTCGAAATAAAAAATATATGTTTTGTGATGTATTTTTGTCTTGATTCATATATTTTTTTAAAGATATCTACCGTCAGAAGAAGCAGCACTATAACAGAGACGATGCTCTACGAAACCTATGTGTACATAGCCTATGTGCCATTATTTACTGCGGGGAATATGTACGATCTATTGTCAGTCACATGTCGTGTCGCGTAGGTTGGCCATTCATTCGAAAACTGAAAGCCAATAAAAAAAAACCAAGAAACAATATTATTTTTTTTCTATTTCGTGTTCTATTAATAGTGATTCTGATTCATAGATTTCAATAAAGCTAGGGGGTTCATTTTAAACCTGTATATTTATTTCAAATCAATGATTAACAAAAATTTGCCGTTTTCCAGTTGTTTTAATGGTTTCATATCAATCTATACTCGTCATACTGAACAATTTTCCCGAAGAACTAAAACCGTGCAAATTAAAAAAAGCCGGTTGGTCGAGTATTCTGGTACCAACTTTAAAAACATTATACGGCACATAACATACAGAAAATTCCAAATACCCAACTAGTTCAGTTTTTAAGATACACCCCGTAACAAAAATTGTCTAAAAGTGACAACTTTGAAGGCCCCGATTTCCTTATTTTTGGATATGAATAAAAATTTAAGAAATATATTCGTAACGTACTTACTTAGTGAATTTTAGACAATGACACCCAACGTAAGGATTTTTTTTTCATGTATATGAAAATGAAAATTAATGAATAAATTAATTCAATACCTATTCGGTTTTGGGTCAACATTTTACACAACATAGGAGTAGTATCCAAATTTTAGATCTATAACTCATTCCTTCTGCAATCTAGAAACACGTGACATACGGACGTATAGACGGACAAACAGCTAAGGTGGTGACGGAGGATCTCGGTGCAAAATGCACATCATAATATTATTTCCTTACTTTTGAATAAAAACTTTGCAATAAATGCGTTTTATAGCAATTCGCGCAAACTGCTTGTTAATAGTTAGTTGATCACATGAAAATTATTCAATTTTATGCGTTACATTTTAGCTGCATTACATTACAACTGTAAACACGCTAAGTTTGTTAATGTAATGCAAACAAAATTAAATACATTAAATTACGTAATTTTTTCGTGAAGGCTTAATTATTAATAAACTATTTCTGCAAGTTGCTTTAAAACACATTTATTGCATACTTTTTATTCAAAAGTAAGGAAAACAATATTATAATGTGCAGTTTTGTACCAAGGTAAAAAGTTACCCCCTTTATAGGGCTTCGTCTTGCCCTTTGGGGCAATTCAAATTCACAGTAGGGTTTCAAAATTAGTGAAAATATTTTTCTATTTGCGCAGATATATTTCTTTCGGTAAGTTCCTCAGTGTGACCTGTGATTATGTGGTTTCATTTTAAGATACCTTTCTATACTATTACCATTGATATAACAAAAGGTAAATACGGTAAGTAAGCTATATCGTCAACTGAAAAATTGACATCTTTTTTAAACAAGCGCCACCGAACGACAGAGCGACAAACTTCGACAGTGGCGCGAGCGAGACAACCTACACAAAACATGCCCATTGGGCCTATATTTGCAGGGACGTGCGTGAGAAGCGGTATCTTCTTTTTGTTTTATCTCAGACTATTACAGGATTAAAATGTTAGTGGTAAGATACGAAGATAAGAATTATGTATCCGAAATACTCCCCTTAAAGGTAGGGTGACCACACCCTGAGGCCCTATTCGGTCGATTAAACAATCAACGCAGCAATATTCATCAAGTCAAAAAGTCACAGTCCCTCCGTCAAAGCTGACAGGGGAACAATAGCTTGCCTGTCATTCCCTCTACTGAAGCCGAATTAGACTTTTCTTCCTGACTGATGGTGGTTAGGTAATCGACTGACGCGAAATAGCTTCTGCCGATGGTAAAAGTTGATGTTGTTTCTATGAGGTAAATATATATACGAGTATAATCTAGCATAGTGAAATCCTTTATTGGTCTTGTTAGCTGATGTTATTCTAAGTCTATATCAATATGATGTTATTCTAAATCAATATCTGCCAGTGGATTTTTGTTCAAGAATAAAATAAAATAAATAACTTCAGAGTAATAAATTAGGTAAGTATTAATAATTAACGGTGAATATTAATACGAACCTAATCATTTGGTCAATGTGATTAACTTCAGTGGAATAATCACTTTACTTTGACATGGGTATGTTTAATTTATTAAACAATAACCTGTCAATGTGATAATTTTTAGGGCTCCGTACTCAAGGGTAACCAACGGGACCCTATTACTAAGGCTCCGCTGTCCGTCTGTCTGTCTGTCCGTCTGTCTGTCTGTCCGTCTGTCACCAAGCTGTATCTCATGAACCTTGATAGTTAGACAGTTGAAATATTCACAGATTATGTATTTATATTGCCGCTATAACAACAAATCCTAAAACCGGTCAAGTGCGAGTCGGACCTGCGCACTCCCATACAACAGACATGATTTTTTTGCCGTTTTTATAGATAATGCATGAACCGTGATAGTTAGACAGTTTAATTTTTCACAGATGATGTATTTCTGTTTCCGCTATGACAACAAATACTATAACAAGCCAAGTGTTTTTTCACAAAAAAAATTCCAAGTTTTTATTATACCACCTTGTCGGCGTTATTAATATGTATACTCATACTAAATTACAGGTTTCTTGTACTTAGAGTCTCTGAGCTAAGCCGTGGACAGACAGAACGGACGGACATGGCGAAACTAAAGGGTTCCCTGTTGACTACAAAACCCTAAAAACCGGTCAAGTGCGAGTAGCATTAGAAGTGCGAGCACGAGAAGGGTTGTTCGTTAAATAATGCCCAAGCTGAAAAGGGGGCAGATATTCAATAACCGTGGGCGTAGCCGCGGGCAAAGGCTAGTAGAAATATATAATAGAAAATTTGATCTGAATTTTTTTTAAACCATCATAGTGACTCTGGGCAACACAAACTATAGGGGGTGAAAAAAATGCAAAGATAATGATAATGTCTGATACATTGCAGAGTGACACTGGACTAGTCCCAAATTGGCGGCCAACAGCATTTTAAAAAATGTTACCTATTTGATGTTTAGTTCTGAAAGCTGTCTGACAAGTACCTCTGAAGACGTTATCGATTTTAGAGAAAACAAAAACTGAAAGAAATGACTCGCCGAGTTAAAATAAATAAATGCTGAAACAGGGGGTTCGATTCTTGGCTCAAATTATTTTTTGTTTTGTTTTCTCCAAAGTCGATGACGTCTTCAGACAAGAATCCTTTGACCACATTTCCCCAGTTTGAACTTCCCCATAATCCCCCGTATTATAGTAATTATAGCATACAGAACAATTTCACAACTCACCGAAACCTAAGTGCAAGATTCTCCAACGATCAGCATTTTCACAGAGTTCACTGAAGCCATCATGACCAGTTACCTGAAAAATAAAATACAATGCGGTTTATGCGTGCAAGTAATTTGAAAAATAAAAGATATGTATAATGATACTATTGTTTCCATTTATATCCGTGACAACTGTTTCTATAGGTAAATATGTACTTTCTGATAATAAAAACAACATAATATTTTTTATTTCATATGCATCGGCATAACCTATTGTGTTCAGAGCAAAATAAAAGATAATAAAGACGATTCTGAAGGCTTACATTTTAATTTCAGTGCTGTAAAAACTTGAATTTTTCCAAAGTAATATGGCTTCCCGCTAAGCTGCCATAAAAATGCTTTTGGTGTTGTAACGCCCTGGTGGGTCTGAACTTAATGAAACTTTGCACACGTCTTCCGATAGGTTTCCCTATCTTCGACGCAGCACTCCGACCTATCTCTCATCGAGAGGTGCATGATGGCGAGGTATCCACCCGATATTAGAATTAGTAAAATGGTTGCAGGTAAAAACTGTTTTCCATGAAACTATACGTATTTATATATAAAAAAGTGTTTAAACTTCATCTTCTTTATACGTATGCCTCGTTTTTTTTAAATTCCATTATAGCTACAAATTGTACGAATCATTAAACTTTGTGTAAAAACGAGGCATTATTCACGATATCCTGACAGCTAATATGATGATATAACATCAGATTTAGGTTTTTAGGCTTCATAGGAACGTAGTTAGATGTCGCTATATAAAACTTATTAAAAAATATATAAAGAAAAGCTGTTGACTTCACAGTCAGTTTTTTTTTACCTTTTGTATGGAGATTTTTGCGGGTTGAGGCCTCTTAACACTAAAGAACCATTTTGAAATGAAGAAAATTTTGTTTTGACGGTACTAAAACTAAAATTAAAACCTTCAGAATCGGCTTTAATAAACCCTTAGACTCGTGACTAAAGACAAATAATCCCTATGGGCTAGGTTAGTACGACAATATTAACCTTCAGACAAAAGCGGACAAAAATAACTAAAACATTCCTCGGCATTGCCTGCCCTTGATTCGGGAATAAAGGGCAGGAAGCAGGTTATAAGTGGTCAGGCAAAAATATAGGTCAATAAGTGTGCTGAAACTTTAGTTCTTACTATAGTCCTAGCGGTACACACCGATTTTCCGTAAAATTCTGCAAATGGTGTTAAAAGCATGAAAATCAGTACAATTGAACTTAAGGCCGTACTAATCAATTTGAACCGTAGCAATCATTCGACAAAAAAAAACTAAAATTCATGTGGTCGTTTTATAACAGATCGGTTTTATTGTGTAGTAATCCTATGGCATAGATATAATATAAATCTAGCTTAGTACCTCTACGTAGTACATATATATCACGAGAAGTTTTTTTTTGATACACACGATACAATTTAAATTCTCTAAACATTGCAGAAAAATTTAAGTAAGAGCTTATAAATTGATACTTTTTGAAACAAGTGTAAGCTGATTAGTTACTGCCCAAAATGCAAAACTATAGACGCATTTTAAGTACACTAAAAAGAAATAATGACATTTTATCACTTATTAGAGGCATTTCAACAAGAGTAATTTTTTCTTCTTTTCATGAATTACGACGAAGCCCCGCGTGGCCAGGTAAGTGGTAATTTTTAAGCTCATCGACTATCTTTGATACATTTTTAGCGATGTTCATAAAATTGAAGTTGTATCATAAGTATCAGAAAAATACTGGTCAAGTGCGAGTAGGACTTGTGTCCTGAGTGTTCCGTACATACCGTTCAAAACACAAACTTATACCTAGATTAGTAATTTCTAGATTCTTCTAGAGAGATATTTCACATGACTACTACACAAAAAATACTGATCTTTAATAACACTTGATTGCTACGGGTCAAATTGATCAGTATCGCTTTAAGACCAATTTTACCGATTTTCATGCTTTTGCAGCTTTTTTGGCGTACTCGAACCGCTAAAGGTACTCTGTGGACTGGATAGCTCCAACCGCGCTTAAGGTGGTTAAACCGGATCCCGGTGCAAAATGCACATCATGATATTATTTTCCTTAATTTTGAATAAAAAGTATGCATGCAATTAGCGGAAATTGATTAGTAATAATTAGGGTTTTACATTAAAATTATATCATTTTATGATTTACATTTTGATTGCATTCTATTAACAAATTCAAAAGTATTTAACTCTGTAATCGAATGTAATCAAAAAGTAAGGCATAAAATAACATAATTTTAATGCGAGAACCCTACTGTTAGTAGTCAATTTCCGTTAATTGCTTTAAACGCAATTTTTGCATACTTTTTATTTAAAAGTAAGGAAAACAATAATATGATGTGCATTTTTCATGAACCCTCTCTCCCTACACCACTCACATACTCATCTCTGAAAAAAGGTAGGTAGATAGATAGATCTCTTTTTAATACTCATTGTCACCATGTCATTTTATGTGCCATCATTTCATTGTAAATGTCATTATTATATCTACTGATGCCGGGCCCAGTAGGGTCTGAAATATATCTTGAAATTATTATTTTTTATCCTTTTGTGTACATATATACTTTAATATAATAAAAAACAAAAATAAAAGAACAAGCTGGTAAAGTTTATAAACATTTATTTTATTATATAAAGTGTATGGCATATAATACACAGAAAATTCTGAATTCCTAACTAGTTTAGTTTTCGAGATAGACCCCGTAACAATAATGGCCTAAAACTGACAACCTCGATGATCCCCATTTCCAAAATTTTGGAGAAAAAAGAGATTTTGTAATCTGCTTAAAGACACACCCCAAGGAAAACCGAGGAAAAAGAAAATTGCGTCATTTTTCGTGTATAGGATCCACCTGAAAAATAATTTAATGTAATTTTTATTTAATTAATTTATTTAAATAATTAATTATAACGGTTATACCTATTGCAGTAATTAATAAACAATATTACAATTCAAATTAAAATATAACAATTAAATATTTAGACACAACTTGATACATTTACAATATTATTACGTTCGCAATAATCAGAGCAAACCCTCAAAATCTTGCTGCATGGATCATGAAAGATGTCAGACGAATGGTTGAGATGAGAACTAAGTTCAGGCCATTGATCATTCGGCAGAGAGGGGAATATGAATACGACACAGTCTTACAATTAGGAACCGCAAGAAGGCGTCGTGTACGAGAGGATCGTGTTGTGGCAACATACTTGTTAGGGACATATAATCGGCACAATTGGTCATGTAACGCGGGACAACCTATAACTCCACGCAATACCTTTAAGGTCTAGATTCCAATGAACTCATTCCCAATGCCCCAAGTAAAAAGACAGTGGGGTAAAGCAAAGGGTAATACCCATAAGTCCGCTTATACAAGTACCTTAAGAAAGCTTTCTTTATATTCGGTTTTTGGTCAACGTTCTACACAACATATCCAAACAGATCTGTAACTCATTTCGTCTGCAAGCTAAAGACACGTAACATACGGACGGACAGACAGCAGCGGTCTAGCCCTTTGGTTGCCGAACCCTAAGAAACACCGCTATTTTATACCAAGTACCTCTGACCATTTCCGTTACCTTTCAGAACTCAATTCCTTTGTTCAAAATAGACCCAGTTTCGGAAGTTACATTTACGTGCGGCCATGAAACGATAGGCCGAACAGTAATGGGTCGGCGAAATAGCGTTCTATACCAATAGGCCGACGCACGCATGCAATTTGTATATGGACAGCTCGCTTCCGCATCACTTTCCGCAGGAGATAGGCGCCAGGGTTATCACAACACTTTCCTCACCTTTGTCTGGCGAACCACAACTTATTTACCATAAATCTTTCAACTATCATACGTACTTTATAAACAAGACAGACGCACCACTCTGAACACTTTCATGCTAGTCTTATTTTAGACATAATATTATTATGAATATGAGCCATAAAATTATGTCTAAAATAAGACTAGTCAGAAAGTGTTCAGAGTGGTGCGTCTGTCTTGTTTATAAAGTACGTACAAGACAGACGCACCACTCTGAACACTTTCATGCTAGTCTTATTTTAGACATAATATTATTATGAATATGAGCCATAAAATTATGTCTAAAATAAGACTAGTCAGAAAGTGTTCAGAGTGGTGCGTCTGTCTTGTTTATAAAGTACGTACAAGACAGACGCACCACTCTGAACACTTTCATGCTAGTCTTATTTTAGACATAATATTATTATGAATATGAGCCATAAAATTATGTCTAAAATAAGACTAGTCAGAAAGTGTTCAGAGTGGTGCGTCTGTCTTGTTTATAAAGTACGTACAAGACAGACGCACCACTCTGAACACTTTCATGCTAGTCTTATTTTAGACATAATATTATTATGAATATGAGCCATAAAATTATGTCTAAAATAAGACTAGTCAGAAAGTGTTCAGAGTGGTGCGTCTGTCTTGTTTATAAAGTACGTACAAGACAGACGCACCACTCTGAACACTTTCATGCTAGTCTTATTTTAGACATAATATTATTATGAATATGAGCCATAAAATTATGTCTAAAATAAGACTAGTCAGAAAGTGTTCAGAGTGGTGCGTCTGTCTTGTTTATAAAGTACGTATCTATTATATGAACGTCCGCAATTTTTTTTTATGTAGTCAGCGTATCTTTTCACAGAGATTTACATGTTTAGTGCAGTCCTTGGTACCCCTAACTAATTTAAATGATTGAGCTAAGCAGTTTAAACGTGGCCTGGGAGGGAAATCCGCGGTTCGTAAATCATGTATGAGATTAAAACAAGATTGAGGACAAAATTACCACGTCAACAGAACACTTAATTACTTTTACAATAGCAATGATAAGGACAAGATAATGAAGATTATTGTGCTTATCAGTTATCAAACTCATTGTTCACTCGTAATTATCGTACACTCAGATATCTCACGTCCATCTTAGCTTAGATTGAACACCAGCCCTAGTGGTGTAGAGATTAGGCCGTTGGGAGTGGCGGACCTACCACGAAATGTCGCGCCATTTCCGCAGGGCTATGACGTCACAAGCCGCGCCTGACATTTTGGATGGAGCTGCCCTACCTTCCCACTGATAACTGGAAGAGCTTAATAACTTTCAGAGCTTTTCCAGGTTATTCGCTCCGCTAGCCGGCCTTGCTATCTCGCCTTGGCATTTGATGTAACTGGCCGGTTGTTGGGCTCGCGGATTTAACCATTTATCGGCCCTGCTAATGGCTATTGGGGAGATGGGACAGACAAAAACCAACGTAATTTGCAATTTGACGACTCGATTGGGGTCGTAGCGTAAGTAGGTTAAGTTAAGGTGTGCTTACGAGCGAAAGGGCCGATTCCAGGGTTTGATAACTTTTAGCTCTTTTTTTCTGCAGAGTCATTTAAAAAAAGCCATGAGACGACAAGATCTCAAGATGTGAGGCCGCTGCTGTCTGAGTACAGTACGAGTATAATGTTCGTCTACAGAACATTATAGATCAAAGAAGTAGGCTTGCCACAATGAAAGTTTCTTTATTATTAAGGATAACCGAAGTTCTCCGTTCGGAAAATTATGATGTACGAAGACAGTATGACTTATGTCATAGTGTTGAGCTGAACGTACACGTTCATATTGTGTCTAATAGAACCAATTAAGAGGTGCCGATCGAGAGTCAAGGATACTTTAAAATCAATTGGTTCGTTCGTTAACAACACTACGTCAAGGCTGTTAAATGAAAAACTGGTATCATTCACCAACCGGAAAATTCAATCCAAATTCAATTAACAAAGTTATTAATCTTCATTTATAGTGCGGTAAAAACGAGTCGTTTGTGTGACATCATCAAAAGCTCAGGCTGGGCAATTTTTTTCGTGAAAGCACAGAAATGGGTCGCGTGATAAGCTTTAATTCGGTTATGCTTGACTTCGGTTAATAAACCAAGACCCACTTTTATTTATGGTTCTTCCGAATCAGGTCTCTACGTAAAGCCAACAATAAGCTGCGCTGCGTACAGACCTAGTTAATCGAGAGTTCCATTTTAGAGTGAAAGGGTCACATTTTGCACAGATACCTTATTTTTTTTACAGTCCATCCATCCATCCATTTTTTACAGTAATATAGGCTAAACTAGGAATCTTCGTGATTTTTTGAGTTTTTAGAAAGTTTTTCATAAAGATAATTAAATTTAAGACATAACATTTTCCATTTACGAAATGATTTTATGACGAGACATAGATGTCATTCAGGTTCCAAAAAATAAGCCAATTCCCGGCAAACGAGATTAAAAATAAATACTCACTGTTCTTTTGTTTGAAAATAAAGGATAGTAGGTAGTTCGACAAAAGGTTGTTTATCGTTTTAATCCCGTATAAATGAGGTTATCAACATTTTTGTGAATATTAAGATATGCTATTTAAAAAAAACATTTTACAAAACGTCTATATTTATTTCCCCACTGAATGAGGCTAAATGTCACGATACCTTTTCTATGTGTTAATTATTTGATTCATATTAGGTTGGAATTTAGGAGATCCACGCGAACGCCATCACGGGCAAATACTAATTTTCATTATAAGGTTATGGTGTCAGAGAGGGATGAAGCGGTTAAGATTGGAGACGAGGAAGTAGAATAGGTTAACGAGTTTAACAATCTGGGTTGTCTATGTACGCGCGATAGAAAATGGAGCGGTCACATTGAACGAAGACAGAATGCGGGAAACAGAGCCCTGCAATCCTTTATGGGCAGCCAGAGTGTGACTGCAAAGGCACGATTAGCAGTTGATAATTGAGTTTTGGCTCCCACACTTATGTATGCCACTGAATGTTGGGTATAGCAAGATTAGCATCAAGGTAGAATGCAGTGGAGATGCGTTCCTTACAGAGTTGTTCTGACATTGAATGATAAAGTGAAAAATATCGACATACGGGTTGGTTGCGGCGCGGAAGAAGATGTGTGACTAGAATATAAAAAGCAATGCTTGGGTGGTTTGGGAATATGGAGAGGATGAATGGAAGTAGAGTGACGAAAGAAATGTATGGTGCGCAAATGGAAGGTAAAGCTCAACTGGGCCCCCCTAGAAGGTCATTATGCTGACCAAATTGGCGACATCCTGAAGGTCAAAGTCAAAAGTACTAGGAATAGAAGAACTTGTATGATTAGATTGATGGATGGGGAAGGGAAGAAAGGGACTGAAAGAGGTGTGTCAGGATCGTAGCTAAGGAAATCTGTAGTGTCTGCCTACGCCTCTGGGAGACAGGTATGACTATACGTATGTATGTATTTGATTCGATGCAACAGAGCTAATTAAATCGGCAGAAAGAAATGTTCGGTAAGATTATGACATCATAGTCCCGATTCAAATGCAGTTATTCAATCATATTAAAAAAAACCATTTGACAACCCCGTGTTAAAAGCTGTAACCTAATAAAAATTTTCATCGAATTTTCATAATGTCCAAATCACACCAAAATACTTAATTTGTAAAATAAATACATAAAATGTACTTTTTACAGGTCAAAGTTAATCTTTACAAAAACAATAGAATATGAAAAAACTAATAATAATAGTAAGTGACTAAATAGCCGTTAGCGGCTTGGGATAGGTTGCGACGACGCGACGAGCTAACCGAGGAGGAGCGGTTAGGTTGACATGTGAGCACATATTAGGGAGCTGAGCGAAGCGGAGCGGAGCGAGGCGACCCCCGTAGTTTTCAGAATTTACGATATGCAGAATAAATCATTTTCCGAGCACTTACGGTTCAATTATTCATAAAATTAAAAGACCGCTTCCCTTTCCGAACTGTATATTGCAAATTGAACTTTATTAGTTCGTGTTATGGAAGATATTCCAACAGCTAAATAATGACTTACGGCTTTATAATCTTAAAAATCAAAGGACCGCTAGCGTGGTAAGTAGTACAAAAGTCGTGTCTGTATTGTATATTGAATATTTTCGCGAAATTGTAAATGAAATGGGTTATTATATTAGTATTGTACCGAGGCCGAAACAACAATTTTTAGAATTTTTGTCTGTCTGTCTGTATGTTCCGTTTAACTCGAGAACCACACAACGGATTTGGATGCGGTTTTTTTTATTATCATCGTAATGACCCTGGTCAACACATAGGCTATAAGGGTTGTTCATAAAATAACGCCCAAGCCGGAAACGGTGCAAAGATTGAATAAACGTTTTTATAACTCGAGAACCAATCAACGGATTTGAATGCGGTTTTCTTTATTATCATTTTAGTTACCCTGGTCAACAAATCGACCATAAGGGTTGTTCATAAAATAACTTCCAAGCCGGAAACGGGGCAAAGATTCGCTGAACGCGGGCGAAGCTGCGGGCAAAGGTTAGTAAAATTATACACCTGCATAAAATAGAGAAATTTAGGTATAAAAACCGCCTGCCTGTCCAGCGTGTGTGAGTATGGGCATTTCTTCCGGGAGGACCGCCAAGAGTGGCAAAATCCTGGAAAGGCCTATGTCCAGCAGTGGACGAAAGAGGCTGATGGATGGATGGATGGAGGTATAAAAATATTATTTATACATAATACAATGAACAAATAAGTTGATAAGTAAATAAATACGGGAAATGCATACAAAAAATATTTAGTCAAAATCCATTTCATCTGTATACAAGCTGATACAAACAGGCTTGTAAACTATAGAAGAGCCAACGAGAGATGGCACCTATGACAGCTGCGTTTAGTGATGGGGTGCATTTTAATTTCGGCAAAAATAAAAATCAAGGGCGTCTAGCGACTTGAGTAAATAAAATATCAATTTATTTGACACGTCATACAACATGCATCATAATACAAATGGCAAATGTGCATTTGCTTACATTAACAAAGCAGCCATAAAATCTAGAAAACTGGTTTACAATTTTCTTATCATAAAAAGATATAGTTTGTAAACAGACGGAGCCGTACGATTAAGGAGAATAGTACCCGTTATTTATTTATTACAATTCAGCCACTAACATTCCTCATTATCCTTGAGTTTTGAAAAAATTAGAATCATTTGCTATAAAGTCTTTATAAAATCGAAAAATGATGATCGAAACGAGTAGTACGTCACTTTTCGCTGCCAGCGATAATGAAGTATTAGATTATTTTAGTGTCACTTACCCATAAACAATTATGAAACTTGGTAGGCATTTAAACGTCATAGGTGCCATCTCTCGTTGGCTCTAGTTTAGTTGCAAGGAGAATAGCATTGAAAACACGAAGGAGGATTGAACATTAAATCATCATAATAATTTACCTAGTTGCTTCACTAGCATTATGTGTATGACGGAAAAAGTCAACACAAAAGAAGTTTCCATATTATTTGCAAAGAGAAAGTTCAAGGTGGCGGGCGGCGCGACGACGACGACGACGGCGGCGTACTTCGTGAATATTTAACACACCTAATTGATCTAACGCGTGAGATACAACCAGTTGCCCGCATCGATCTGTTCGATCTACACTAGCCCTTTAACCATACAAATAAAAAATCCAACTTCATCACATCATATAATCTATTTGCACACAGACTTCAACCGCATTGCAAACCGATAATTCAACAAAACCTTGGAGTTATGTTGGCATCACTCCTTGTCAAGCTTTTGCTGTCATATTGTTGTCAGTCAGATTTTTCAAAATTATTTGATAAATTATGTATTATTATTGCCAAATCCGTTAAACAATACATAGTGCAAAAGAGATAGTGTTGAAGGTACGCCTTTTGTGAAAGAGAAAATGCAAACAATGCACCGTGATTCCTCTCGATCAGGTTCGATCTCGAGTAAGTGCCATGACGGGTTAGTAAAATAGGGTTACCATTACCAACTTTAAACATAAAGCCAATTTTATGGGCAAATAATAATTAGCTATTCACTTTGCAGGCATATTGGAAAAAAGCGTTCACATTAAGTCGCCTGGAAAAAATCGTCAAAAACGTAAAAAACGGGAGCTCGACGATTTAGAACAAACGTCATCGAGCTAGAACAAGAAATAAAAATACCGTTTGAGTACAGAGATACATGTATAGATATTCATACCATTAATTAGATCATTGTTTGCGAAATACAAATCAATAAATAATTGATAATTTGGATTTTTTCATGCTGTACATTTTATTTTCATTAAAGAGTAGTCAAATTAATATATCAAAAAACGCAGTTAAGTAAATATAAGGAATGTGTAGTAGGGTGAATGCTACGTGAGCCATTGGCAACATTATATGCAGTGCTACCATTTCCTAAGCCAAGGGACTTCTTATAGTGAATGGTCTGTAGGTACAATTTAAGGCAAGAAAACACTTTGTATGTACATGAATCTGTTCAGCTTGATATCTTTGAAACGAAATCAATATTCAAAATTTTGGCAAAATGGAGGTCTTATACTTTGGTCTATAACGAAAAACAACCGAGAAAAGGGTTATCAATTTTTGTACTAAAACGGTGGCGTGCCTAAGCGCCTTATTCGCTCTGGCTGCAAAATGCACGACTTATTATTGTTTTCCTCATTCGTAAATAAAAAAACGACGTAATATATACCTATATACATATAATGAAGTTAAAAGGAAAACTATCACAGCTAAGTAGGGCTAACAAGTTATTGAGTAATAGTCGACCAAGGTGGTAGAGCTGATGCCGGGCTCGACTGTGGAGGTACCACCATCTTACTCGCAAATCCTCCCGAAGTTATTCGGGGGAGAGTAAGAGAACAGCTCTCAGGCAAAACCAGGCGGCCCACCATTGGATGGCGGTATATCCATCCCCAATTGCCGGGCCTTATACATAGGTAACACTAAAAGTTTCCGGAACTGGCCACTTACATGAACAATATTTAAAAATTTATTGCAACATTTGAAAATAGAACTCTTTGGCTGTAGAATGCAGTTTGTTTCATCTGACTGTCTTTTGTTTTTACCTAGTGGCGCCATTTAAAAAATTGTGTGTCTGCATCAACATGGATTTAACTCGGGAAAATTTTCGTAGTATGATTTTCTACGATTTTAAGTGTAATTTGACAGCTCAACAGAGCATCGCTCGGGTTGAAACAGCTTTTGGCAATGAAGCACCATGCAAGACGACTGTTTATAAATAGCTGGTTTGCAGAATTCAAGCGTGGTCGTATCAATCTCAGTGACGAATCTCGCGATGGTCGGCCGTCCACCGCTGTGACCAACAAAAACATCGATGCTGTGCGCCGTATGATTGAAACAGACAGGCATGTGACCTACCATGAAATTCGCGCATCCTTAGAAATAGGCATGAGTCAAATACAATCAATCCTACACAAACATTTGGGTGTGAGAAAGCTGTGCTCGCGGTGGATTCCACACAACTTGACCGAGGCTCAAAAAACGGACCGCGTCACTTGGTGCAGTGCCATGCTTACCAGATTCAACGAAGGTGCGTCAAATTTGGTGTGGGACATAGTAACAGGTGACGAAACATGGATTTATTGCTACGATCCCAAAACAAAGCAGCAATCGAGCGTATGGGTCTTTCAAGATGAGCCGAAACCAACCAAAGTGGCGCGCGTGAAAAGTGCATCTAAGCGGATGATTGCTTCTTTTTTTAATAAAACTGGACACGTGGCTACTGTTGCTTTAGAGAATCGTCGTACCGTGAATAGTGACTGGTACACGACCATTTGTTTGCCGGAAGTTATTGACGAACTCCGTAAAAATAACCGTAAACGCCGTATCATCCTGCACCACGACAATGCTAGTTCTCACACGGCCAGACAGATAAACGACTTTTTGAAGACGAAAAATGTAGAACTCATGAGTCATCCTGCATACAGTCCCGACCTGGCACCTTGTGACTTTTTTCTGTTCCCAAAAATTAAGAACCAATTACGCGGTCAACGATTTTCATCACCAGAAGAGGCTGTCGAGGAGTATGAAAAACACGTTTCAGAGGTCACCACAGGGGAGTGGCACAAAAGTTTTCAAAACTGGTTTGATCGAATGAAAAAGTGCATAGACGCCAAGGGAGATTATTTTGAAAAACAATAAATTAATTTTGTACCTTTAATAGTATTTTTTCATATTCATTCCGGAAACTTATAGTGCGTCCCACGTATAAAACAGACTGGTGACGGGCAGCAGCGTCACTAGTGCAAGGGTTTCAGCACCGCGCTCACCAACCCGCCTGCCCAGCGTGTGTGAGTATGGGCATTTCTTCCAGGAGGACCGCCAAGACTGGCGAAATCCTGGAAAGGCCTATGTCCAGCAGTGGACGAAACAGGCTGATGGATGGATGGATGGATGGATAGTCGACCAACTTAATTATACAGTTTTGTTTTATGCATTTTGTAAATAAGTTTGTCACTTTTATTCAAATCATTTAAGTCTATTAACTTATTTGAACGCTACGACACACCCTCAGGTCTTACTCGCACTTGACCAGCTTTTTGTGCGGCGCGGCGGTTTCGCGACGACCGCAGTTTCGAGCGGTTGTATTTTTTATTATACAAAAACTTCATGCGAAAAATTATAGATTTTATAAGAAAAAACATTGACATACCAAACCATGGACCTCGGGTCTAGTATAAAATTTACCAAAAAAGTAAATATTAAGAAACAAAACATTTTAGTTTGATACGGTCTCTGTCCCCATTCTCATACAAAAACTTGAAATTATTGGCGTCAGAGGTATACAGTTAAGACTTCTAACAGACTACTTGTCCAATAGATCCCAGTATGTTAGAGTGGGTCCTCACACTAGTATTGACCTTCCAATAACTTACGGAGTACCACAAGGCAGCATTCTTGGTCCAACTCTTTTTCTCGTTTACATTAACGATCTCCTAAGTCTCAACTCTTTTCATGGAAAAGTCATTTCTTATGCAGATGATACTGCACTCACTTTCGTTGCTAAGACATGGAAAGAAGCCTATGAATCTGCCCAAGTTGGTTTTAACATGATCCAAAGATGGCTTCATGATAACGTCCTCACCCTAAATACGGATAAAACTAAATATCTTGCTTTCTCAATACGCAATACTACTTCTCAGGACGATTTTAAATTGATTGCACATAGCTGCTATTTTTCTCCTGGGTCGGTTTGTAATAGTCTTTGTAAACCCTTAGTTCAGTCTAAAACAATTAAATATTTGGGCATAGTATTGGACGATAATGTCAACTTCAAACAACACATCGAAACAATGAGTAACAGAACTCGTAAACTAATTTACGTATTTAAGACTTTGAGACACGTAATTGAGCCTAATCACCTGAAAGAAATATATTTTGCTCTATGTCAGTCACTAATCACCTACTGCATATCTTCATGGGGTGGCGTACCAAAAACGACGCTTAAGCCATTAGAAGTTGCACAAAGAGCCATTTTAAAAGTGTGTACTTTTAAACCTTATATCTACTCAACTGAGCTCCTTTACAAATATTGTGAAGTACTAACTGTGCGGCAGCTCTTTTTGCTTAGCATTGTGATGAAACAACATAGTGAGTTGGAATACAATCCTGATCATCTAACTAGGCGAAGAAAATATGCAGTGTGTGATCGAAATATGGGAATCTCAATGAAAACCTCTTTTATTCGGAGATATTACCCCTTCCTAGGTCCCTACCTATACAATAAAGTTAATAAAATACTGAATATTTATACCTTGACCAGGAGAGAATCAAAAAAGGTTTTGACAAATTGGCTCCAAAAAATATCCTACAATGAAACAGAAAAAATATTAACCGTTGTGAAATAAAATTGTAATTCTTTGAATTTTTATAAATAATTTTTGTTTAGCCTAATTGAAGACTCTTTATTTACTTTAGGCTACATTTATTTATCGATGTATAAATGTTATAAATGTATGAATAAATACAAATTATAATGTATATATTTTAGCCTCCATAATATTTATACATCTAACAGTCAGTCACTTCACTACACATACTATTCACCCTCTCACACACACTCACGTACATCTTCATTTCACACACAGAGAGGACTGAAGTTAACATGGTTTATTGTTTATAATTTACATCCTTTTTCTATTTTGTTAACATTTGATTATATCCTTTGTTTTCCTTGCACGCCTGAATTGTTTTTAAAATGGGCTTTGTGATATAACTAATATATCTGAGGATAGAGGCGCTGTATGCTGAAATACAGGCTAACAACCTACTCAGCAGCAGATGCTACATATGTGATACACATAAATATGTTTGTTAAGCAGAGTTCTTTCTATATGTATAACTTGTGTTATGTACATTTTTTGGAATTAAATAAATTTATTTATTTATTTATTTATTTATTTAATTTGAATCGTATGTCATTGCTGCACGGCTTAATTTTGATTGGCGTGTGACCTGATACCTTTTTTTAATTTTCAATGGTTTTGTTGGACTCTCTTTTGGTTCGGACACTTTTGAGCACAGACCCGATATCCACTTGGTAGTACGTCAATGAGAAAAAATTACTGAAGCGATAAATATTATGTGGTGATTTTTTCTGTTTTTACAAAATGGTAGCACTCAGTCAGACGTCATACTGTCTCTCGGTGAGGAGAGTAAAAAACTTAATTTTCGTGTTCGTAACAAAGAGACATTATATACCTACATTTCGATTTGCTAATGGGAATACAATATTTTCCACAGACAAATTTTTCCAATATTACACACAGGGAGCTTTTTAGGGTTCCGTCCCCGAAAGGTGCCAAATGGAACCCTATTACAAAGCCTCCGCTGTCTGTCACAGAGGTCTACAGCTTCAGCCGTATTAACTGGACAGTTGAAATTTTGACACAATATGTATTACCATGGCCTCCACCACGAATATAATAAAAATATGAAAAACAAATGCTATTTTTTCAAGGTTATTTGTTTTGTCTTAAAGACGGGTAATACATACAATGGGGTCTCCATAGAAGAAACCATGAAAAAATGCTATTTTTATACCTATACATACTCTAAAGTAAAAATAAAAATTTTCTTTATTCAGGTAGCAAGGACCCATAAAATTAATTTAAAAACACACACGAATAATATACATTAAAATAAATAAATAGATCATTTAAAATTATTTACAAATTATCATTTTTTATTATGTAGGCAAAGTTTGAGAATGTAACTCTATGTATGATTCTTGATTGGTTTACTGCGAATAATTTAGTTTTAAATGGGAAAAAGACAAAATGTATGAAATTCACATTACGAAATGTAATTCAAGTAGATGCTGATCTACTTTTGCAGGGGTCCAAGCTAGAGTTAGTCAAGTTTTTAGGCATTACTATAGACTCTCGTCTTCAGTGGGGTCCCCACATAGAAGGCCTTTGTGGTAGACTAAGTTCAGCCGCATATGCTGTTAGACGGATGAGGCAAATTACTGATGAGGATACTGCTATATTGGTGTACTTTAGTTATTTTCACAGCATTATGTCATATGGTATGTTGCTGTGGGGTAGAGCTGCGGATATAAACGCAGTCTTTGTTTTGCAAAAGAGAGCAATTCGTGCTATTTATAATATGAAGCATCGGGATTCATTAAGAGAAAAATTCAAAGAAATTAATATTTTAACAGTTCATTGTGAATTTATTTACCAAGTTATTAAATATATCAGAAAAAATATCGATAATTTCCCTAGGCTTGGTGAGAATCACTCTATAGACACTAGGAAGAAACATAAACTGGCTTTTCCAAAAATTAGACTTGCAAAAGTAGGCACCTCTTTTGTAGGACATGGTATAAGATTTTACAATAAACTTCCAAAGGAGGTCCTTACTTTTTCAGAAAATAAGTTTAAATTATATATATATTAAGCAGGGACTCTCGAGAAAAGCATATTATAAAATTAATGACTATTTGGATGATAGTGACGCTTCGTGTCATGAGAATATTGATTGATACTACTGTTCGTTTATTTTCTAACTGATTTGTGTTTCAAATCGTATGGTTTTATGTATAGACTAATATTTTTATATTGTTTTTTTATTATTATTTTGACATTTCTTTTTACATATTGACATGAACATTGTATAACTTAAACTTAGCATTTATTACTTAGTTGATAATCTGACTATCAAAAAAGTGATAAACTATATGAGACAGGTGGATGATGTTTTGCTTAGTATTTTAACTTACTACCTCATTAGACAGGTAGACTAAGACATATTTTTTATTTTTTTCTCATGACACCATTTCCTTCTGTCTTTTATATTTTTATCCTTTTTTAATACATTGTTTAGTATTATTTTATATAAGTTAAAAAAAACTGTAATAGAAATAAGGCATATTCAGAAAAAAAAATACTGATAAAAAAGACATGATCTTGCTAAGTTTCTTGCCCTTCTTCTTAGCAAGATTAATCGAATGGGCGGATTTAGGCATTATATCTATTTATAGTTTATTTATCTATTAACTTATTTATTCATTGAATTATGTAGGTATGTATATACAATATTTTAATTTCTTACTTATGTTAGTATATATTTGGCTAGGCATTATATTTATTTAGGGTCTATTCAGTTTATTTATCAACTTATATATTAATTGCATTGTGTAGTTATAATAATATTCGTATTCCAATAAGTCTTTATTTTATGCATTTAACTTTTGTAGCCCAACTTAAATATAGTTTTTTTATATTTTTCCCGTATCATATTTGTTAATCATAAAATATTATTTTTATACAGATTAGATTTGACATGTAAAACGTATACTTTATGTATCTATTTTACAAATAAACAATTTGAATTTTGAATTTGAATTTGACAATCCATTGCTTAAGCATAAAAGAATAATAATGAATATTTGGGTTTATTTGAAAAACCATTTGATTCCTGTGTGGGAGGGGATCATTTAGATTAGGTTGAAATGTTGGAAAAGAGATATCGAAAAATGCGTCAATAAACATATTTAGAATTTTGCGTCAATAAACATAGAATTTTGTTAAAATACAAGACAGAGGCGAACTTATTTCTGAAATAAATTTCTCCCAGTCAACTTTAAATAACAGAGATCAAGTAAATTTATAAATTGGCTTATTGAAACTGAAAAAAAGTGCAAAGAGAGATATTAACCTAAAATTAAACCTAACACCCTAAAAACTGAACATACAGTACCTAAAATATCTTAAATATGAAATAAAAAATATATACATATGTACACTGTAAAAGTTCAAGAGTTATTTGTTATTAAAGATATTGTATATATATATATATATATAGTAAAATTATAAATATGAACAATAAAATTTCCTCAAGATATATTTCAGACCCTAACTGGGCCCAGCATCAGTTGAGTATAAAAAAAAATACATTGATACATACAATATTTTTACATTTGGCATAGACAAAATAGGTGCGGAACATGTGCGGAACCTTATTGATATTTTAATCTAATTTCTTGTATGCCTGTCAGCCTGTGTGTTCTCTTAAAGCTAAATATGTACAAAAAATATTATTTATTATGTCTAGTTTTTTTTTTATTGTTTATATTTATAATTTAACTATATATAATAATATATATTTAATAATAAATATGAAATACACACATAATATTAGTGAATTAGTCAATGGGTGTCACTTTTGTTTAGTTTATTAAGTTGTGTGACACCAATAAAGCTTTATTCTATTCTAGTAGCTAAGGACTTAGGGAATGCAAAACCAGTCAAATTAAAACCCAGTGTTATTTTCTAGTTTCGTTTCAGGAAGTCCAGTTTGCAGTGAAAGCAGTTTGAAAATAAGTTTTTTTAATTCTTTGTATAACTGATATTTTTAAAATGCATGTAAAATCAAAGCGCCTACATCTTGCATCTTTTCAATTCTTTAATAGGAACATACCCATTAAAAGGAAATACATACTCAAAATATCAATGAAAATGCAGAAAATTTACATACTTTTTTTTTCACTAAAGGTCTCTGGGTACAATAACAATCAATTGTATCAAAATGATGAACTTAACATAAACTAATTAAATATTATAAATATCACGCATAATAAGAAAGTAATATAAAATACAAAACCAAAATTTCAACTGATATTTTCTTTGAATACAAATTACTTAAACATTTTTGGTAAGAAAGTGAAATCTTAAGAAAAGATATTAACATTATATCATTGCAGTATAGAAAATCAGAAAATCTGGACATGAGAAGCTTTGAACCGGGATCTCTTGTTAAGAAAACCATACTGATTTGACACTTGTTGGCTTAACTTTTGTTAATAAAATGCCACGTCCACCTCTATTATCGTGTAATGCCATTTCACATGAAACGCAATTTTTCAGTTTCTAAATTTGGCGCATATAAAGAAGGTGTAGTACAATCCTTTGTTGGTTTCAGTGCATGCAAAAGCTTCTGTTTGGAACTCTTGGAAGTAGGAGTTGAAGAACCAGTGTTCAAACTCAAATAATAAAAAAACCAAAAAACTGGAAACAAGAAATAAAACTTGGGTTTTGACATAATTACAAAAATGCTGAAAAATGGGTGTATTGGTTTCCGTAGGAACTGGTTTGCATTCCTCACTAGGACTAATGTTTCAATTGATAAAATCGTGTTTCCATGTATGTATGTTTTTGTTATTTCACTCACAACACTAGCTTTTTATCAATATATTTCCCTATGGTGCTCTGGGAACCACATATGAAAAATAGGGTTTATTTATTATAAGGAAAACCCAAGGGCAGAAAAAGGGTTAATATCTGCCATTTGGTAAGATCCTGCCAAATACTAGTATATGATTCTATATTTTTCCATAAGCATATACATACACCAGTGGCGAAGGGTCCATAAAACACGATTCTCATCGGCTTGTTTAGGAAATGGCATCCATACTACATTTCTACTAATTTATCTACAAATACAATAATAATAGATATAAGAGGACCCAGTGAAAGGAAAAGCATTTTATTAATATCTGCAGTTTAGTACAGTTTTACAAGATAAGGAAGTGTTTCAGAATGTGCAATCGTAGTGCAAAATTCCACTCGTTCGTTAGAAAGAGACAGATCTATATAGGAGCTAGAGAAAGAAAAATCTGGTTGCACCAATCAGGTGGCCCAGTGTGATTTTCGCCTGTTTTGAAACGGAACCTAGCTATCCAAGATTGCCTGGTGTTTACTCTGGTGTGGATGGCTTGAATCTGGCATCATGACAGGTAAAACTAATTTCTCAGACCGAGTGACATTAGGCTAGTTCCATATTTCTTCTAAAGATTGCTTGGCAAATGTTATTTCTCTGCCTGAGCTAGTTCCATAATTCTTTTTAAGATTGCTTGGCAAATTAATGTAATCAAATGTGAAGTTCCAAAACAATTCTTCCTCCAACAATAAATCAATGAGCAATGAGGTTGATGGTTTTAGATTTACCCCAATATACAGTGTCAATAAGGGGGCAACTGCACTGAAAGATTTTTGGGTTATCATTAAAAAATTACCATCAAGGTTCCAGTCTAACATACCAGCTCACTTCTGTCCTGAAGGATTTCCGGACTGGTCTTTTTTCCCATAGTGCAATTGGAGTGTTGATAAGGGTGCACAAAAGGATTTCAGGGTTTTCATAAAAAAAGAAACACAAAAGTGATTTGTGGTGATCACTCACAACTCGCCATACCTAACCAACCAGCTCACTTCTGCACTCTTATCAACACACCAACTCCTCTTCTTCTTTTCTTGTTTTTTCTTCTACTTTTTGCTTTTTGCTTTTTTGTCACCTTATCATCTACACTCCAACTCAATACATATACATATTGGCCCGGCAGAGTAAACCCATACCAATTGCTTAAATACTCTGTAGCTAGTTCCAAAACCTATGTTTCTCCGACATAATCGTCGAATGTTCGGGCTGGAAATTTGGAACAAACCTCAAAAAAAGCATTTGCCTGGTTCTGAGTTCTGACTAATATAGGTTATCAGAAAAACGGGAATATCGGTTCGTGCAGTTAAATGAACGAATATAAAATAATAATGACTATAATACAGTAGATAAAATGGCAAACGATGATGTTTACAGAATGTACCTAATACAATAACAGGAAAAACTTATAATTTTTCAGACCGAAGTGAAAGTATCGTTTGAGTGACGAAAAGTTAACTGCAGAAAATGTATATAAATACGAGGAATACTCACTTGATATTTTATCTCCTGCACAATTTATAACACAAGAAAGTCGCTTAACACTTTAAATCACCGTTTTAAATGTATTTTCATGTATTTTTATGAAATATTAAAACGAAATCTAACAATCCCAAGTTCAATCACCAACAAACTGTCATTTTGTTTTTTTTTTTCCTTTCGTCCCTTTCAGGGACAGGCAAAGGTATCTAGGACCATGATAGCCTTTTCTGTAACCTTTTTTTTTTTTTTTCCTTTCGTCCCTTTCAGGGACAGGCAAAAGTATCTAGGACCATGATAGCCTTTTCTGTAACCTTTTTTTTTTTGTTTTCGTCATTTTGTTTTTTTTAAGTGGTGTATACATACGTTGCCGTTAGCGGTACTCTAGTAAGACAGGGTATGATGCCGTGATGGCTAGCGGCAACTGAAACTGAAAGCGCATAAATTTAATAAATCTACTAAGTCATTTTGGGTAACATTTGGGCCAATAGGGTAAAATCAGCCCACAGACTGTATAAATGTTTAGGATTTTTTAATGAAGTGAACACTTGGATTCTAAATATTGAATTTGTATGAGTCGTTCGTTGGCCATAACTTCATAAATAAATAAAACAAATAATATCATTCTAGATTTTCACATTTTGAACTGTTTCAAACGGTTTTTCTGAGGATTGCGCGAGTGATGTTTGGAGATCAGTTTTTATTTCAGATTTCTAAATGTAATGTTTACAAACCTGCTAAAGAACTAAAGGAAGAGCACGTTGCTAAGCAGAGCGAGATTTTATTTATGAAAGACAATTAAATATGGAGTGGGGTGACTCATAAAAGAAATACACTTTTTTATCTAAAGCATTTATTTTATTTCGTATTTTATAAATAAACAATGAAATAAATTTAACATTAAAATTTATACAAAACTGACATTACCCAGTTTTTCGTAAGCAATCTGATAGGGATAGGGTCAAAAAAGTGTTGGAATGAAAATGAAACTTCAATGAACTTTATTGGACTTTAAACGTTCAAGTAGTTATAATTTAGGTAACACATTTATGAAATAACAACGCGGTTAACTCTATTTAATATATTTTGTACTTATTTGTTTGGTTTAACCAGGCGAAAGGAAAATGGTTTCTTCTATATTCATTTCAACACTTTTTTGACCGACTTTAACTTAGGTTTCGTTTCGAAACGAAACACTATGATCGCACGTTCTGAAATGCATCCGTGCGATCATAGTGCGAAATTTTACTCGTTTATTAGAAAGAAGATCTTTGTAGGAGCAAGAGAAACAAAAATCTGGTTACACCAATCAGGTGGCCCAGTGTGATTTTCGCATTACTCCGAAGCGATTCAAAACACTTTTGTGCATCTGTCAGGTCAGGTAAAAGTTCGGTTACCCTCGGTTTAACTCGGGTCAATTTTTGAACGCTCTAGGGTGAAATTCGCATCACTCCGAGTGAAATTCACTCGATTCGAAATGAAACCTTAATAATGTGGCCTAATGTTACCCATTAATATAAAAACAACAAAAAAAGTACATTTTTGATGTAAGAAGTAGCGGCAAATGTTACCCAAAATTCAGTATAACTTTGGGCCACCATATAAATGGAAGTTTAACAGGGTTTCCCCCTTTTAAATACAATATTTAACCTGTACAGTGTCTCAGATCAATTATAATATCATTAAAAAAACAAAGAATAATTGTTTACAAAAGTGGCCCATCCCCAATAGACTGTATGTGAACCCGTGATTGCAAAAACCCACCATACGCCACTTTTACCGAAAATGAGTTAAACACCGTTTTAGTATCCCTATACACATATACGTAAACTGAATGCAAAAACACACCATAATTCATACTCTTACCCTGCAAAAACTGACCTTCCAAAGATAGATTGCGTCAAGTTGAGTGTAAAAACCCTCCACGTCCGGGATATGGTGGCTTTTTACAACCAACTGATGGTAACACTACATAAAAAAAACAAACGTCAATTTATTGCTTGCCGGGTTTTTATTCTTTTTGTCATAAAATTACTTATTTAAACATGTAAGATATAGATTCCGACAATAATAATAAAATTGATAGAGAAGTCCCAGATAAGTGCCGTAAATTTATAAACGGCATTGTTAAACATACTTTTCTTTTTAAAACTACTAAGAACTTGACTACCTTTGCCTACACAGTAAGTAAAAAAAAATGGATGATTTTATAAAATGTAATGAATATGTAACAGAAGAATCCAAGACACAATTCTGAAATGACCTGCTTCGTGGGCCAACAACAAGGGATGATGATGATGATGATAATGATGATGATTGATTGAATAAATGTAAACTTAGATTTTCAAGTAAAATAATGCCTTAAAATGTATATAAATAATATACATGCTTGTTTGTAAAAACACACCACCTCCTTGTTGATTGTAAAAAGCCACCATATCCACAAAATTTAAACTTAAATATCTAGATAATAAAACTTTAAAAACAATTTTTTTCTAAAAATATCTATCATAAAATACAAAATTTATAAATAAATAAAAAAAAATATTAACCGCCCATTAATTTTTTTTTGGTGAAGCATATTTTCTCAATTTTCCAAAAGTTTACTCTATGGCATGTGGTGGGTTTTAGCAATCATGCATTCATGTATGGAAAAGCGTTATTTTTTAACAAAGACATAATGGGAGTTAGGAGAAAGGAAAACAAAAACCAGTGTGACCAGATTCAGTATTTTAATACTTTTTCAGTATATTTTATCAATTTTTCCGACCATTACTATTTTTGTAAGTATATTGCGGGAAGTTAGTATTTTTGGGTATATTTCGGATAAGAAGTTCCATAACTTACCATTAACAACGCAGCGATTGTCTTAGCGAATGTTGCGAACATGGATATGCAGGGAATTTCCCAGATTTAGTCTACATTTAGGAGAACAGGTAGAGGTACAGATAGGATAGAAAGGTGGCCACTAGAGATGGGCGGTGGATAAAAACTCAAATGATAAAAACTCAGTTTTTATCATTTTTTTGATAAATACTCGTATTTTTCCGTTTCTATCGGATAAAAACTCAAAACGTAGGATAAATACTTTTTCTATGCAAATTTGAAAAAACTGCAATCGCTCATGATTTGGTCATAAATTCTGACTCAAGACATGGAAAATATAAATATAATCATAAAAGTGGGATATTATAGTGGGATATCGACGTTACGACATAATGTCCGCTAAATTTTAAAAATAATTTATCTAGCTAAGTACTTTGAATGGACAGTTTCTTAGGCGTTGAGCGAATTTCGACATTATTAACATTCATGTTTTTTTGTTAAATTCAGCTTCCACGTAGTACTGAGTATATGAGAATGAAAAAACAAAGGGGTTTAAAAAAAAAAAACTTTTAATAAATTAAATATAAACTACTTAATATATTTACAAACTATCTTACAAATTTTGTTGACAATATTAAAAATAAAATTAAAATAGTAACATAACTACTAAAAACTATTTAAAAAACTAAAATTAAATGTCAATAAGGGCGAAATTTGTTTGATATCTTAGAAATGATGTCCAAATGATTTGGACAGTTTCTACGGCGTCATATGAATTTCGAACTTATGGAGATTTACGTTTTTTTGTTATGTTCAGCTTCCTCGTAGTTTACTGACTATATGAGAATTAAAAAAACAAAGAGGTTTCAAATGTCAATAAGGGCGAAATTTGTTTGATATCTTCGAAATTATGTCCAAATGATTTGGACAGTTTCTAAGGTGACATAGGAATTTCTAATGTCAAAAACTATCATTGGTTGGAAAGTGCCCGTGATACCCGTCATTCGAGTCCAAACCCGAAAGCCCCAGCCGTTCCGAAGATATAGCAATTTAAAAAAAATTATCTTCAAGTGGCCCTTTTCAAGTTATTTACCTTTGGTGAAAACCCGGTAGCTCTAGCTCTATACGTTCCCAGTTCCCGAGATATAGCCATGTTACCAAATGTGACCAATTTTTTTTTTTTGCATATTCGGGTGGGTCTCTTCAAGGCCTTTTAATAAAACACCAGGAACAGGGGTCTAGCTTCAACCGTTTAGAAGATATGGGCCGAAAAAGATTTGACACTTGAAAAAGAAAGACCATTTTTTTGTACCCCTGGTGTGAGAGTTCTAAGACCAACCGTTCCGGAGATATGGGCCGGAAAAGATTTGACACTTGAAAAAAAAGACAATTGTTTTTGGACCCCTGGGTTCCAAGTTTGGGGGTTCCAAGACCAACCAATCCGGAGATATGGTCAAAACAATTTTTTTTCCGCGCCTCGTATATATATTTTGGAACCCCGTTGTCTAAGTTTGGGGGGTTTCCGAAAGTTTTATACACGACCTATCCAGTAGGAATTTTTTCCCGTTCGAATATATCAACGGGAACAGGATTTAGCGAAAAATATCAAAACTGTCAAAAGATTTTTTCCATGGATACTCCTCGCAGGCTCAACCTTCGGTCTCGCCAGCTCAGATAGACAGTAGGGTTTTTTTTTCCGTTCAAATATCTCAACGGGAACAGGATTTAGCGAAAATGTCAAGAAATGTCAAAGTTTTTTCCATGGATACTCCTCGTAGGTTTGACCTTTGGTCTCGCCAGCTCAGCAAGACACCAGTAGGAATTTGTTCCCATAGAAATATCTCCACGGGAATAAGATATAGAGAAAATGAAAAAAAAAGTCAAAGTCAAAGTAAAAAATATCAAAGTCAAAGTTTATTCCATAGACACACACCTCACTGGCTCGACTTCCGGTCTCACTAGCTCGGTTAGACAGAAAAAAAAATTTTCATACAAAAATCCCATACAATCGACCTCACTTTGAGCCCCCTAAGTCATGTCAAATGTCAAAAAATTGAAAATGTGTGATTTTTCTGGGGCACACATAATAGTCCCATATAACATCCCCCCCGTACATCATTTTAATGTCAGACCCCCCCAAACAACTAATCTACCATGTCAATCAGTGAATCAGTGACCGTTTTGTAGCTATATGTATTGTCAAAAAAATAAGACATTATATAGATATAATAGTTACAACTGCTTGTGGAATACGTTTGCGTTTTAAACTGTATGTACAGAACCCTCAGGCCACGAGTTCTACTCACACTTGACCAGTTTAATTTTGTTAGATTTAGCTTCCAGATCATTTACTGAGTACCTACAGTACATTTGAAAAAGAAAAAGTGTAAAATAAAATGTCACTATGAATGAAAATGTTTGATATTCAACTGATATTTAACTCTCATGGTCAGGTCATGTGCACACAAGACCAATAATCATAAGGTAAAATCACCATAAAGAATGAAACACGAAACAAAAGTAAAAATTGTATGAATAGTATTTATCCTGCTTTTGAGTTAATAACCGGAAGAATATGGGTAAAAACTTAGTTTTTATCCAATGGTGAGTTTAAACTCGGATAAATACCATCGCTAGTGGCCACCGTTGTAGGTTAATAAACTATACAATATAATGTACTAAATAATCTATTACTTTCAAAACACGGTCTAGATTTTAAGTTTTCAGTTGTATGAATAGATAAGTAGGCACATAAAGTACCATAATAGTATCGATTCGTCTAACACGCTTTGTCCAAGTGAAATTATTTTCTGTTTTGAACTTGACTTATTCATTAATCTTTCGATAATTCGGTAATTTCCCCAAAGTAGAGGTAATAGTACATTTTTGTCATCATATGAATAGAGCGCGCTTTTTCTTTGTTTTTATTTTACTTGACGCATCCATCCGGATAGCATGTCTACTTTTTAACAAAGTTATTTGACAAAGTGGGAACAAATTCCGGGATTTCTTCGTGGCTTTCACGTTTTAAAGATGAGGAGTTCGCTGCCTTTTGAAAAGCATGCCAAGCGAAATTACTTAGTGGATTAGCATCCTTAAAACAACATGCAAGTCATTATTAAGATCAGTATTTTTATTGGTATATTTATCCTGTGTTAGTCGGTATATTTCATTATTTTTTCGAGGTGCTTCAGTATTTTCGTAAAATTTATTCTGGTCACACTGCGCAAAACAAAACAAACTGAAAAAAAAAAAAAAAACAAAACAAACTGTCATGTCAACTGCTGCTGAATGAACAGCAACGCGAATTTTATTACCTTTAATTAATTATTTAGTTTAGTTTTTATTTAGCTATTAATACGCATTACACCTATGGTTAAGCGAAAGTAATAATAGCTTATAAGCCATGAATATTTCAATCGAAAAGAAAAGAACTGATTGCCCAGCATTACCGAAAGGGTGGCAGAGAGAAGAGGTGCTAAGGAAATCTGGACTTTCAGCAGGCAAAGTAGATGTTTATTATTATAGGTAAGTAATAACAAATTTATTTTAAAAAATGTACATAAACGTATCTCTTTCTTTGGGGGTCAGAGTGTCATTAAGGAGGCAGATTATTTTCCTCCTAATATCCTAAAATGCATCTTGTATCTTAAGATCATGCCACAAAAACCCACAATATGAATTCTAATGCTTTGATTCTAATTTAGATCACATCCATTACTAAAATGTCTAAGGGTTTGTAACATCTGAGCTAACAATGGCTATAACACCATGCTGGCCCCTGCTCAGACTACATTCTGGTGACATAACTTTTCTGTAGTCCTACAGGTAAAAAGTTTCGCAGTAAGCCGGAGTTAGTGCGTTATCTCGGTGATAGTACGGACCTGTCATGTTTCGACTTTCAACAGGGCCAAATTAACACAATGCTCCTGTGCAAGACCAAGAAAGCACGAGCTCAGTTTGATTACAGGTTCCTAAATATCAATGTATTCACTTGTGTTGTGATCATTAGTGCAGTCTCTAGCTTCCTGTTTACATCTTATGCCATTCACCGAGTAGACGCTTCATTTTATTCAGTGTGCTCTAAACCTTGAGAGTTTATTAGTGGTCTCGAAAGTGTATTGTATTGTTGACTGTTTTGGTGGTTTTCTTTTGATGTTCTATTTTGGCTTGCATTTCTCATTATCATAGTTAGAAGCCACATTTATATTTGACATCCATATAATTATTGTTTCTAAATATTCATGGCTTTAGAAATTAGATTAGAAACTAAGTATTTGGGAGGATTGATAACAAATATTAAAGCACCTTGCTTGCTAGTTTTCAGCCACTCATATTATCATACCTGCACAATTTAATTGTTGTGCTTTAAAAATGACAAAGTTGGCTCCAGGTCCATCAATTATTTTTGTGTAATGCTCACTCTTATTGGTATTTTAATTGAAAAATTGTCATTTTTAAGGTTGCCAAAAGAACTCTCGTGGTAAAACTTTGTTGCCTGTCTGACCCTCCATCTGTCTATAATGAATATCACATCATTATATTGTTTATCACCCTTTAGCTATGGCACCCTAAAATCTTTTTTAAGGTTCTGTACCCAAAGTGTAACCACCTGGACACTATTACTAAAACTCCGCTGTCCATCTGTCACCAGGCTGTATCTCATGAACCATGATAGTTAGTCAGTTGAAATTTTCACAGATGATGTATTTCTATTGCCGCTACAACAAAAAATACCAAAAAACAGAAAAAAAAATTATATTAAAGGGTGCTCCCATACAATAAATGTGATTTTTTTGCATTTTTTATAGATAATGGTATTTGTGAGCAAGCCCGACTCGCACTTGGCTGGTTTTTTTTTTACATAATCTTCTAATATTATTATGTAAACAAAAGAAACAGGAAAGATAAAGACACTATTTTGATATAATTTGGGATATCAAAAAATAAACCATAGTTTAATACTCAAATAATGTAGCTATAGCACTAGATACTTTTTACTATAGTATGGAACTCTCAGCGCGTGAGTTTCTTTCACACTTGACTGGTTCTTTTCCTGGATTCGAATATACTTCATCACCTCATCAATGCATGCATTAGTTGCAAATGTTGTAGTCTTTCTGTGAGTAAATACTTTTCACCAATTGGTTTTGTGGATTGAAAATGACTAACTTTATTTATGAAGATTTATTATTTATAAATTTCTATAACTTGTAATATTTTATTTTTCTTTCATATAAATAACAGCACCCATAATTCTGAATATCGCCTCAAACTTCATAAGATTTCTTAAACTTTCTTACGTATTAAATTCGTATTATCTATTATTTGAAAGTTTGAAAGCTTTATTGTCTAGTTATATGATAGCATAGATTATTATTTGGTTACCACCTATTCTAGCTCTCTCTTCCAGACTGATATCTTGACTTGTCTCTTTTAAGTAACTTTAACTTGTATTTAAATATAATCAAAGTATTATAGCATGACCAACAAGGTAACCAAATAATAGTCTGCCATAAAATAGCACACTATAGTATTCTACGCCACAGGGGTGTCCGTTCCGATGCATCTCTGGTGCCACCAATCCGCCAGACAGCATCCATATTTAAGCAACCCGTGACTGTGTACAAGACACAAGAGAGCAAAGTGAAGACTGACCTGAAACATGGTACCCAGGAGAAGCCAAAGCAGCTGTTCTGGGAGAAGAGGCTTGAGGTAAGTTGTATGTCACTGTTTGGTTTAAAAGTAGAACATTTCTGCCCTTTAATTTCAATGGAAGCTTTAGAGACCAAGGTCAGAAAAAAGTAAAGTTTTGTGCTTATTTTTCTTTTAACCTACTTGTTTCAGGGTCTAACTGCATGTGACGCGTATGGAGTGCTAGGTGCCACTACCCTGCCCAAATATGTCAAGTCTCTGGGACCTTACACCTCGGACGCTACAGCCATTCAGTCATTGGCAACCGCGCTGCATGTCTCACAGCAACCCATTACTGGTTCGTATTTAGTCTTGATACAAGTAGGCGCTAAAAACCCTGGACTTGTTTCATGCTAGGATTATGATCATTAATACCTGTTCTTACGGAAAGAACAGAATAGGAAATGATATGTGAATGGTCGTAAAATTAAAATTTTAATTATAGTACAGCAGCAAAATACTACATTTTGATGCAAGTGCGAAAAGGTTGATATTTAGAGTCACGATTGAAAAACAGTCGGGACGAGAAATATCAACACTTTCGCACGTGTATCAAACGACGTTTTTAGGGTTCCGTACCCAAAGGGTAACCAAAGGCTCCGCTGTCCGTCTGTCACCAGGCTGTATCTCATGAACCGTGATGGTTAGATAGTTGAAATTTTCACAGATGATGTATTTCTGTTGCCGCTATAACAAAAAATACTAAAACCGGCCAAGTGCGAGGCGTTTTTATAGATAATGGTACGGAACCCTACGTGCGCGAGTCCGACTCGTACTTGGCCGGTTTTTTAATACACCTGCGAAAAATTACATGAAATAATAAAATAAAAGCAATGCTGTTGCAAATAAAAACAGATACAAGTCGACAGAAGAACACCGTCTGGTTGGCGCCAATCTGTACTACAAAGACCAATGTCTCTTTCTAAATTCTTTTTGATAATAATTTCTAAGATAGTTAAAGAAGAATGTAAATTATGACGTCTAAAATCGTTATGAATTATTAAAACATCTTTTACAATTTGACATTATACTAGTCAAAACAAAATAAGGGCCACTAGGTTTTTAACCTTTTGGTACAGACGGTCTAAGGTGTACCAAGAAAATTATAAAATTAGTACATTGTTTAATTACCGTAAACACAAAGCAATGTTATTTTCTACCGTTTAGGCTAGTAACTGTTTTAATTAAATATCATTAAAATGCTTATTTAGCTTTTCATAAAAAAATACAATTTAGAAAAAAAAACGAACAAGAAAGGTCATTGAAAATTCTTTACTTTTGATTTCTTTTCTGTTTGTTAACAACGGGTATGCCCTCCTCTTTTAGCTATGCACTCCTGTAGCCTGGAATGCATGCCTTTGATCAAATGCCTGACGTTTTCAGCTGGAATCTCTTCCCAGGCACGTTTCAAAGCGTCAATCAGTTGCTGCTGGTTATATGGTCTAAAACGACACCTAAAAATAATTTCTTTAATCTTTGATTCAATATTCGGTTTTCGGTCAACACTCTACATAACATGTCCAAATTTCAGGTCTGTAACTCATTCCGTCTGCGAGCTAGAGACCCGTGACATACTCGGACGGACAGACAGCACAGCGACATTAATAGGGCTCCGTGTTGCCCTTCGGGTACGGAACCCTACATATCCGCGGATCCCGAAGTTATTGGGAAAAATGTTTTGAATGTTAGAAAAGGGAATATCGCAGTCTAAAGATTTTAAAATCCATAGACAGAAGCATCACAGAAATTATTTTTTCATTCCTTTTTTCATATCTACCAAATTTCACAAAAAAAAAAACAGAATATAAAAAACACTCTATTTATAGCCTTATTACTAGAGTGCGTTTCATCGGATAATAGTACCTACCTACCTCTGCTGTAATGCTGGCTCCCCTGTCTTTTAAACGTAATGATTGGATAAAACAAAATAGTATTCGAGGGGGTGACGCAGGATGCCAATGTGTACAGTCGCTGTCAATAGAAATTGTGGATTATGTAAACAAAGCGCCATGTTGTCTTTGTCTATGAATAGGTGAACTATCTAGAGATGGGTAAGTATGTGATTAAAATATGTTAGGTGCTCAATTAATTTTCTTAATTTGATTCATCGCTAAAATATTCTGATGAATCGCTAGTCAAATCGCCCACGTTAATTACAAATGGTTCCGTCACATCGTCGGTGGCCGTATCTATTATCCCATCCAGTTCTTTAATTTTTTCTTCTACTTTTAGGACATGAGCTACACATTTCGCCCACTGGCCTGATCCGCGCCAAACCTTGGTCCAAAAAAATCTTCACATCGTCCATTTTGAATGTTTTGTTGTTCCTTCCAACGTAACCTTTTACTTGCGCTCATATCAACTCTATCGGGCTAAGCTCGCAATGATATGGTGGAAGGCGCAAAACTGTCATATTTTTCGATGCCGCCAACTCATCTACATAAATTTTTATATATTTTTGCTTGTCTACTTTAGCTATGAGATTCGCTTTGATTTCGGTTTCTTGAAATTTGATTTCTTTTTCGCGCAACCAGCTTTGGATATCCTCCTTCCGCCAACTCATGTTGGGCGCCTTTTCGATTTGACGCGAATAATATGGGGCATTGTCCATTACTATGACGATAAAATCAGTAAGAGAAGCCAAGTCGTTAGAATACCGAAAACACAAAAGATTTTAGAGCAACGCTGGAAGATCACACAGCTCTCGATAGAATCACACACACGTTTATGTCAAAGATTATGAAGTAACGCTGTCAAAAAAAATTACGGAATAAAATAGCATCACGAATAAAATAGGTTTATATTCAAATAGATTCGTACATCACTAATTTTCAAAGACAATACAGAATCGACGAGAAAAAAATATGACAGCAATCTCGACGCAGTACAGAATTGACTATTGATTCTATGATTTTCCGTAATTAACTTGTGATTATTGAATATTTCATGATGAAATACAGTGAATGGCAGGTAAGACTTGATGCTTCATGATTTGGAATAGTGTTTAGTGAGACTCCGTGACAGAACCTTGAGAAAAATTGAGAAAACGGTTTGTTTACATAGTCCACAATTTCTATTGACGGCGACTTTATGTGCTTTCGAACAAACAATTTAGGTGCGGTTGTCCGCCACGGCATTCGCAGTCCGAATAGTACGAGATAAAGGAAAAGCTGGCATCTTGTCTGACTCGTGGCCGCACTTGGATTCACACGGGGCGTTTCATTGATTCCTCTATCGGGTGCAATCCACCGGCTCTATCCCGCAGGGGCGGTGCTGCGTCCCCCACAAATAACACGATATTTTTACAATTTTACAGGTCAAACTGGTTCTAAGACGTCCATACTCGAAAACCCGGGTGTTTTTTTAAACCCTGAACAACCGCTGATCGCTGCGGTCACGATCAGTAAAGAGGACGTCCGTCGTCAGGAGGACCGCGTGAAGCGAGCCCGCCAACGGCTGCAGGACGCGCTCGCGGCCGCGTAGGGGTCGGCCGGCGCTGAGAGCGAGCCCGGCCCAGTCCCGCTCGCACCGGCGCCCGAGATGGCCGAAGCTGAATCCACTACCGACGACGACAATGCACCCCTACCTGGTTCTGCTCCTAAAGACATTCCCGAACCGAACCCTGAGCTGCAAGCTGTGTCAGTCGAACAGATGGCCGATTCGACTAGTAACAACGAATGATCCACTGAGTCGGCCGACGACGAGTGCGAGCCCCCAGCGGCAGCGGCGCCCGTCGTGGCCGAAGCGCAGTCTACCACCAACGATGGCGATCCCACTTCTGATACCGAATTTGAGGAAATTCCTCAACTAATGTCCACGGAGCTATTTGCTGATTCAACTACAAATTGTAGTAATTAATAATTTACATCGTTTTAAAAAATTGTACGGGCCGGCATTTCTAAAGTTTAAAAGTGATTGTTGGTAAGACAAATTCTCAACGTCGAATATAGATTTAAAAAATTAAGTGTCGTATTGGTCGGTTTTAAATTTGTTTTATTTGAGATCTTCGTATTTAAGAGAAACATAAGTATCCATAATGTATTATTAATGCGACTTGGTTAAAGAATTATGATAATTTTCCTACCGCCATTTAGGCTAATAAATCATTTTATGTATTTACGGTTTTATTTTTATATGTATAGCCTTTGCCCGCGGCTCCGCCCGCGTTTATTCAAACTGCCCCGTTTTCGGCTTAGGCCCTATTTTATGAACACCCTTTTAACATTTATGTTTACCAAGATCACTACGATGATAATAAAAAAACCGCATCCAAATCCGTTGAGTGGTTTTCGAGTTAAAACGGAACATTCATACAAACAGATAAGACAGACACAAAAATGATAAAAATTGTGGTTTCGGCCTTTAGTATAATACCAATACGAAAAAGTTCAATAATACAAACACGACCTTTTTACTACTTTTTTATTAGTAGAGATGTCGTCCAAGAAGACTACGGTGATTTTAAATTTTGGTTGTTCATGAAAATTATTTTGTACTAGCTTTTGCCCGCGTGTTATTCAGTTTAACGACATGATTTTTTCCGGGATAAAAAGTAGCCTATGTGTTAAGTTAGAGTATAAGCTATATCTATTCTAAATTTCATCCAAATCCGTTCAGCCGTTTCAGCGTGAAAGAGTAACAAACATACACACACACACGCCCTCACACTAACTTTCGCATTTATAACTCTAATATTAGTGTGATGTGACCGCTTCTGTAGCCGAGTGGTAGAGCGCTCGCCTGCTCACCCAGAGGTCATGGGTTCAATCCCATGGTGCACATTAATTTGTGTACGGTCTGCGTGCTTCGAAAGGTACAATAAACTGTTGGCCCATTTGTGCCCGAAGTACGGCGATAGGGCTCGAAAATTTTCGTTTGGAACGAAATAATTTTTGATGGAAAGCGAGTGTACCAAGTGTGGACTAGTATTTCACACTTTAATATTGAAAACACCTCCGACACCCTGTTGGGGATTCATGTCATATTGATCATAATCACGGGTTGAATTGGAAAATATGGGTAGTTATTTTAAGCGCGTTGTTCATATGAAACTAAGGTCAAGGTGATATTATGAGAATGTTCAAGTAGTATACTACAATCAGCACCCTTACACAAAGCAAATCTTACCATTGCGAATGGTGTGCTGTGCTGTAATCCATTGAAGAGTTTCAGATTCAAAGGTCAGGTGGCGAAATTTCAATTTTCAAGTTATACTCAGCAATCAGCACACTAACAGAAACTTTTTTTTTCAGCCTTTAAATTTCACACAATACACGGTCTAAAATTCATCTGAAAATAGAAAAAACCGAGATAACCCTTCCGTAAACATACTAATAAAAAAATTATAAGGATAATTACTTATATTCTTTAGTCAAAGAAAAATATATCCGACCCTATGTTTTTTGGTTTTAAAATTATCCTTACACCAAAGAACGTAGTTCAATATGGAATTGACCTTAACTTGACTGATTAGGTAATACAAATTATACACTCTCCAATCCTATTTATTTTTGCATTAATATTAGCTAAAGACCCCATCTATTGTTTCGCTGCGTGATTACTTATTTTACCAGTCCAAGACAAAAATAGGCCAATTAGCTAACCAATAATCGCCTCTATCAAAAACTAATAAAGCCTTATTGTGTTGGAACGAGTACTACGGCCTAGTAACATTTTTCCTAGCCTATGCTATACCCTTAAGGCGCTTAATCCCTTCAACTACTGCCAAATAGGTACTTTCTAAAGCCTCTGCCTCGTTTACAGCTGGACCAAACGGCTTGGAAAAAAAAATGAATTTATTAACTCTCAGAAAACATTTTGGTTTCGTACGATCAAAACTTCGATCAAAAAAATTAAAACCGAAAGATGTTTTTTGCTTGATCTCACTCTATTAAGCTGCTACGACGTTTGGAAATATTTACACGCAAAAAAATCAAGAATCTGTAGTGCTCTAAATTCGACATAGCTAAATTAAATCCAGTGACATTTTCCATTAAAAATATCGAAATATGCAAGATTTCAAGGGCAACGGCTGAAAGGTTCTCCCACGGGGGCAAGGCGGCAGTCATACACTGGCTGCTGAAGGTCGTTTGCGTGGGTGAGGGCCTTAAGTATGGACGCCAGCATGACAGGGGTAGCTATTTGGTAGTTGTTATTACTTCGTCATATCATAGCTTGGACAATAAATAAAGAAACGATGGTATTATTATATTATTTTACTTTTATATAAATGCAGTTTCACAACCGTCAAAAAATTTGGCTTAGCTAGAATAATCTCCCATTCGGTACATAACAAGACTGAATTAAATACTAGCACTAAGCGTTCAGTTTGCCAAAGCTGTAGTTTATCAAAGATTTAAACAATGAAGAATCAAATATAAAGCTTTGAGTTCCTTTTCAGAACGAGAGAATTTTACTCGAAGTGAAGCGAATTTTATCCCACAGCGTTAAATAATTTACACTCGAGTGAAACCGAGGGTAACTGGGTAAACGAACTGTTACCTAACTTACTTGACAGTTGCACAAAAGGTTTTGAAACGCTTCCGAATAATGCGTAAACATAGACATATAATACTTTACGTGCGTAAATCACACAGGTAGACGGACATAAATAAATTCACACTTTCGTCAGGTTATGACACTGACAGCAGGATAGCGTATACAATTTTCAAAGCGTGCTAAAGAGATAGCATTAGAACCCGTGTCGAGACTCCGAATTTATGAACGTACCTAAGCTATGGCTGGTGCGATTTTTAACGATGTCTGGATAACGTCAAAGTTCGTCTGACAGTTGTCACTTCGGAGTTTTGAACAAAGTTCAAAACTTTATTCATCGTTATTAACTTCGTATTGGGGTCTTAATCGCGTTGACTAACAACATACCATAATAATAGATTAAAGACTAACGCGATTAAGACCTCAATACGTACAAAGTTAATAAATGTGTGAAAATCGCGAAAGTTTAAACTTTATTCATTGTTTTTATAGGAAAAAAGTAAAAATTATTATTGTGAAAGTTCCATTAGGTTCTTATGAGCTCTTTTTTGGAACTACTTCTTCGATAATAGAATTATATTTTAATTTTTTGAGACTACAAAAAACAATTTCTGATTTCCTCCCATGAATTTGATTTGACCCTCACGTTTGATACCCAGACCCGTTCTAAAACACTTTTCCCACGAGAATCACTCGCAAGCGTTTCAAAACCAGATATTTCTCTCTCTTTCTCATATACACTGTATAACTTTTTCTCTTTCTAGTAAACGAGAGAAATTTCGCACGACGATCACACGTTTCAAAACGTAACGTACCTACCTACCCATGGACGACGGTTGTAAATTATGATGATGTAGGTAGGTAGGTACTCAGCCCGCGCAAATAGAGAGCGTCCAGGATTTCTGTGTTCCGAGACAATAAAGCCGATTTTGAAGGCTTTAGTTTCAGTTTGACATACATAAAATTAAACTTAAGTAGCGTTAAAAAGAAGAGCCATTTTCAAGTAACCATTTTATAAACGTCAAACTAAAATTTTAGTTTAAAATTTTAACATACATAAAATTAAACTTAAGTAGCGTTAAAAAGAAGAGCCATTTTCAAGTAACCATTTTATAAACGTCAAACTAAAATTTTAGTTTACATAAAATTAAACTTAAGTAGCGTTAAAAAGAAGAGCCATTTTCAAGTAACCATTTTATAAACGTCAAACTAAAATTTTAGTTTTACGTTTTTAAAATGGTGACTAGAAAATGGCTCTTCTTTTTAACGCTACTTAAGTTTAATTTTATGTATGTCAAACTGAAACTAAAGCCTTCAAAATCGGCTTTATTGTCATATTTTTCCAAACAGAACAATTGCTACTTTATACCCTCCGTAACTCTGGAACGTTCACTTTAGCAAGATTATCATATGGACCATTTTTGTTTGCAATTTAATGTTAGGTTACTTTTGCGCTCAAACGCGAGGTTTTCGAAATATTTAAGAAAAACTGAAAAAACCCAACTTCTCCCATCCACCCCCCAAACCCGACGCTAAAAATGGTGTAACTTTTTACCCAACAATATGTGGACTGGATTATATAGAACAATTTGGAGCGGGAATGATACTTTTACTTTGGATGCTGAGGTTAGGCCGGTTTTTGGCCTGATTGCACCACAGTATTTGTTCTTCTGATAAATTGGCACACAGAACTCTGTGCTTTCTAACATGATAATAGAAAAATATTTTTAGTTTTGCATGTTTCCTGGGCTGCATTTACATAGTTTGATCGTCGGGCAACGCCCACGTAACATCCTATCTTTTTTGCATACATTGAATTTGTATTTTTTGGCGGGTAGATGACATTGACAGGGGGGCGAATTGTAATCAAGGGTTAGTTGGGTATTTATAAGTCTGTGAGTTAGGTACGTTTTATTAGGATCGGATGGCATGGCAGCGTTAGTTCCGATTTTGGCCACAACCACGACGACGCGCGAAGAGCCGGGGTCATCGGCATCGGTGTCTCAAAAATTAATGCTTATTTAATTGATTTCGGTACAATGATGATGGCGCAGAAAAACTAGCGTGTTGGGGAATATTAGATATGCAATTTTTGGGGTTTGTTCGGTTTCCTTTTAGAATACATGCACAAAAGGGTTTTCTTTTAGTATAGAAGAATGTGACCAAAAAATCAGAACATATCTATATACAACCCGGTCACATTATCTCGAGACCTGGCGTCGATGACGTCACGTCGCGTCGGCGCTCAGATATGGTGCGCAAAACAAGCATCCTCTAGTAGGATATTATTATAAATAATAAGATTTCCAACAAAACAAATATTGTGTTAATTAATTTAATGTAGGTAATATTATTATAATGATATGATTAAAATGATGAAAAATAAATGAAACAATCTGGGTTAAGTGGGTACAGGTATTACGAATTGCTTGTTAGCTTTCTCTGATTCAAAGAAAGCGAGAACTTTCAGGATTAAATTTCTTGCTTCACTGTGAATAGTTTTTCCCATATTTGAAAAACCTTTCACTGTCCCACTTCAAAGCAACGAAATAGTAACAAAAATGTCCAAACTAAACCAAAATGTCCAAACTTAACAAAAATGTCCAACGTTGCAACAAAAACAATATTTTAACGTAACAGCAATAACAAAATAACAATAAAAGTCGAAACGTAACAATAGAATGTTTAAAAATATACCACGAAAACAAGTCGACGCGTATCGGCAACGAAAGTGCTAACCGTACTGACGCGCCGTGGCGAGCGCGGGGAGGTGAAAGGAGAACGGGGCGGGTGGTTCGCATTCCAGCGAGGTCTCGAGATAATGTGACCGGGTTGTACATGAGAATAGAATAAAAACTAACCCCCTTAAATATAGATAAAACGATTGATACTACACTTATTCTAGAGATAAAACAAAATTAACCCCGTAACCTAGGTGTGGACAATTCCCTATTTTTGGTATGCCATAATTAGGGAACCTGCACTTTAAGATTGTTGTTAAATTGACAAGCAGATGGTGCAAAGTGCTAAATGCTTAAAAATAGGCAAGTCCATATTTTGTAACAAAGCAATGTATACCTAATAATGAACTAGCATTATTTATGAATATAAAATGTGATTCTCAATTTTATAAATATTAAAAGTTAATGATTGTTTACTTATATATCTAGATGAACACAAACAAATGACTAGAATAATGCATAAAACTATTAGGTAAGTACTTATCTGCTATTTAACAACTTATTTAAAATACGCCGCAAAGTTAAGTTTTGCTGTTTATTAATTAAGAAGCAACAATTTCTTAAAAGACTACAAGGTACAAGACTATTTTGTGCCATTAGTTTCTCTAACTTTGAAGATCTAAGGCCCCAATATTATTAAGTTTAAAGCAAAGTCTACAGTAAAATGGAATTTACAGGGATAATTTAAAATGACCCAAAAGATATGACAGTATGATATGTATTGTACTATTGTCGTTGATCATAGATTGAGTCCCAAAAACATTATGTCCAAGGATAAAAGTTGGAAAAGAAAACAGTTCCAATTACAAAGTAACCCAAAAAGTAATACTGAATCAAACGAGAATGTAAATCAGGCATTCTTCTTGATATAATGAATGTTCTCCATTTGCTGTACATATTGTCTACTCCCTCTAGGTTGGCAATAGATAAATGGTGTGATGGGATTCTCTTCCCTATGCCTATGCGCCGGAAATGCTCATTGATAGTATTCTGGTCTGCTGTAGGTGTAGGACCCACATTCATTCGACTTGAGCATATCCAGTACAAAACAGGACTAGCTGAAGCTAGCAATCTAGTTGACACCTGAATATGTACAAATATAACACAAAAAATTGTTAAAAACATCACATGCACCACATACACAAACATTGTTGGATCATTGGCCCCAAATGTTTTTGAATATTGCCTCGGCCTGTAAGGCATCTTGTTCATTATTCTAGCATTAAAAATATTGCTTCTTAACCCAAGTCTAAGACATAGTTTGATATTGTTTCCTATGTAAGAACAACAATGGTAGGAAAGCAGGATGATGATTGGTAATGCTAAAGTAAAATTGGGAATTTGTTTTAGCTTGTAATACTTGAAGGGACCGACTTCCCAGTAATGGGTCTGAATGTAGGAGTAAGAGAGAGGAAAGGTACTGTTGCACCAGGGACTAGTGGCACTCCCTGGTAGAACATGTTCATAGCTCGACAAGAAGTCAGGCAAGTTGTGGTCATTTGGTACACAATATTTGAAGTAATTATAAGTCTGAACAAGAAGAAATGGAATTAGAGCTATGATCACTGTGAGAATCAAAGCCACGCAGGAAGTCAACAAGGGTAACAACAAGAAGGGAAGTATAATATTGCGTTTCAATGTCTTATATTTGTACACAATCTCTGGTATAGTTCTCTCTATCACATTTTTAAAACTGGCATAGAAAATAAATCCCAAATTGACAGAACCATTAGATCTAGTTATCATTGAGAACCCTGCTGGAAAGCAGCAAAGAATATCTATGTTTGCAAATCTCAATGTCTCATTTTCTGTACATTTGAACATAGTGTAGAATGACATCCATGCAAATAAAGTTTCAGAGTATGGAGCAGAGAAAAATATACTTGCAGGATTCACACAGAACAAAATAGCAGCCTTATAAGCTTTGCTTTCACTTCTTAGTATCCTCAAACTCAGTCTGTGTAGAATATCAGCAGATTTTATAAACATCACAAGGTTTACTAATACAGCTGATACTAACAATATGCTATGGAAGTTTAACAGAGAGCTGAGAATGCTATTCAGCACATATCCAACATATCTTACAACCAAGGGGTACAATGGGAAGAAAGCTAAACAGTTCTCATATGTATAACCGTACTGTGCAATGTGTAGAAAGTACTGGGCGTCCCATCTCTTCATGCCTCCGAATAATTTATCTACCGTAATATCCGCATAACTTTTGCGCAATGTCGGATCCACAGGACTAACAAATACATTCGCGTCGTGGTCAGGTATCACAATGTTTGATATTGCTTGTAATATAATCACAGTAACTCTTGTACTGAATGCAAACCATAGGATTTTTTGTCGTGGGGAATACATGATCTGAAACAAGAAAGATGCCGAATGTGAGATGAAGCTATTACACCAGTCATAGGTCGGAAAAGTTGCTAGGTACGTACTCTTCTTTATTGTTCGTGTGATAATAATGCTAGAATAATTTGATTTTCATGTTTAGATGATGAAATTTCGTTGCAAACAATGTATCTCCCGCCCGCATTAAATAAAATAACATGGCAGATGATGGCAGGTAATTAATAAGGCTGAGGCTATTTTCCATGCAGATAACCATGTGTGCGTTTAAAAACTATGTACATACACAACACACACGCATGTTGACTTTGAAGTTTTTTTTTTAAAGGCTCTGGATACATTGTCTTTTAAAGCCGGTAACTAGAAAAAACTGTAAAAAGTTTTGTCTAGTCTTAAGTCTGTACTTTTAAAAATTTTGTAGCGATAATGATCTGTCAACGAGGACGTTGCTTCTGCGTTCCATGAATGATGATGCACATACATCCAATATATGGTGTGTGGATAGATGTCTCATTATTTATAGCAACACTGAACTTAGAGTCACCAAAATGACATATGTTCCATTATTTATAGCAACACCGAACTTAAGATGGCATAGTGATGTGAATTGATCATACATTTTGAATATCGACATTTCGTTTTTTTTATTACAATATTTTAATATGGTAAGTAATAAATGTATCGATATAATTTAAATAGTGTTCGGGTCATTTAATAAAGAAATATCGAAATCAAGGTAAGAAATAAAACAAGTCACATTTTTCATTATTTTTTAATAAAAAATTAAGAACCACCATCATGCTTCAATTATGAATTTATGAACCTTTACTTGGAAACAAATTTTGGATATGTTTAATTATTAAGCATGCTTTTAATGTTATTGTGCAGGAAAAGCATAATTTATTGTCGCCGTCAATAGAAATTGTGGACTATGTAAACAAACCGTTTTCTCAATTTTTCTCAAGGTTCTGTCACGGAGTCTCACTGAACAATATTCCAAATCATGAAGCATCAAGTCTTACCTACCATTCACTGTATTTCATCATGAAATATTCAATAATCACCAGTTAATTACGGAAAATTATAGGATCAATAGTCAAATCTGTACTGCGACGATATTGCTGTCATATTTTTTTCTCATCGAATCTGTTTTGTCTATGAAAATTAGTGATGTACGAATCTATTTGAATATAAACCTATTTTATTCGTGATGCAATTTTATTCCGTCTTTTTTTTGATAGCGTTACTTCATAATCTATGACATAACGTGTGTGTGATTCTATCGAGAGCTGTGTGATCTTCCAGCGTTGCTCTAAAATGTTTTGTTTTTTCGGTATTCTAACGACTTGGCTTCCCTTTATTAACTTTGTATTGGGGTCTTATTCGCGATAACTAATAACATACCTTAATAGATATGTGCTTGACGTTTCGACGCCTCTGTAGGCTTCTCTTACTGATCTTTCTTTGTGATTTGGATAGTGTTTTACCTTGAAACAACGACAATTGGTTCCGTCATAGTAATGGACAATGCCCCATATCATTCGCGTCAAATCGAAAAGGCGCCCAACATGAGTTGGCGGAAGGAGGCTATCCAAAGCTGGTTGCGCGAAAAAGAAATCAAATTTCAAGAAACCGAAATCAAAGCGAATCTCATAGCTAAAGTAGACAAGCAAAAATATCAAAAAATGTATGTAGATGAGTTGGTGGCATCGAAAAATGTGACTGTTTTGCGCCTTCCACCATATCATTACGAGCTTAACCCGATAGAGTTGAGTGTTAGAAGGTTACGTTGGAAGGAACAACAAAACATTCAAAATGGACGATGTGAAGATTTTGTTGCTCCAAGGTTTGGCGTGGATCGGGCCAGAACAGTGGGCGAAATGTGTAGCTCATGTCATAAAAGTAGAATAAAAAATTAAAGAACTGGATGGGATAATAGATACGGCCACCGACGCTGTGACGGAACCATTTGTAATTAACGTGGGTGATTTGACTAGCGATTCATCAGAATATTTTAGCGATGAATCAAATAAAGAAAATTAATTAAGCACCTAAGATATTTAAATCACATACTTACCCATCTCTAGATAGTTCACCTATTCATAGACAAAGACAACATGGCGCTTTGTTTACATAGTCCACAATTTCTATTGACGGCGACTGTACATTAAACTATTGTCACGGAGTGCCAAAAACAACATTTATTGGTGTAAACGGTGTAACTAAGATTTGTAGCTTATCAAATAAACTTATGAAATAGGCTTAATAAATAACGCCATAAAATGTTTGTTAAATACTGCCTTTAATAACATTAAGCGTTATTTAAGTTTATTTAGTACCTAGCTACAACGCATGCGTAAAACAGCTCTTTAAAATTTCTACTCCTTGGCCTTTTATGCCCGTTGTATTTTCAAAAATGCATTTTGTTATAATTTTCAACTATATCGCTACATCATTCGTCGTACATTTAAAAACATCGAAATTTCAATGTCATATTATCGATAATACTCGTCGAGAATTTTTCGATATATCGAGTCGATATAATGTATATACATCCCTATTCATTTACTTCGTTGTTTTGATAGTTGAAAAACAATATTTTTTATTTTCGTGATTTCACTTGAAACCTTAGAGCATTTAGACTACATTAATTATTGTTGGGCCTCTTCCTCTAAACATAAAACCAATTTTTGATTTCTATAGGTACCCAAAGTAGAAAAGCTTGTATGATTAGATTGATGGATCTGGAAGAGTTGTGTCAGGTCTGGATCGTAGCAGATGGAAATCTGCATTCTCAGTCTTACCCCCCTGTTGATAATAATCAACTCAAACGCGTTCTGCTACCACAAGAATGTATGAAAGACCCTGTTACTCGTCTGATTTGCACAGAGATTTTCTCGGCCGGGCCCACAACGAAATTAAACGATACCAGCGGACAGTAACTAGGTATTTCGATAGAAAGATTTAATAAACTAAGGGCACTCACATAAATCCAGTAAATTATTGACTGCGTCACGGTACCTCCAGAAGTCCAAAATCTGGGGTCCTTGCTATCCACTGCTTGGGTCGCTTCGCTGCTCCAGCTGCTAGCCGGGCCGGTAAGAAGGAGGGGAAAGACAAGGAGGGATCAGCAGGAAATCAAAGGAATGTGGCCACGTAGACTGATTACGTGTCACCAACTGACGCAATCATCAAAGTCTTTTCCTGGAATTAGCCCGGCTTCTACGAGCACAATTCCCCAACACGGTTTCACTAGAAGACCTTATTTTATACACACATGTCCCTGAAGCAGGAATCTCTTAAAACCTTTCAGGCGACCAATTTTCACAATCAATCCGGGAGCTCCAAATTCAACAAGTCATGTCTCCATCAAATCACAGACAAGAAGAGCGAGAATTAAAAACAAACAAAATGATTATGCCACCGCTAGCGGTCTCTAAAAATAGATTAGAACACTGTGAACGAAGCGCGTTCAATTTGAGTGTTGCGCGAACACCCCCCTCTGGGAGAGGATATTCTTAGATTTCCCGTATTTTCTTCGTCGCGTGTGCAGCGTTTTTTATTTCATACTTACATTTTCCATAGGAGCAAGTTTTAACTTTAAGTCGGGGCCCTGCCCTCACCACTATGTTAGGTTGAGCACATTTTGAAATTGTTGAGTTGTGTAGATAACGGTGGAGAAAAATTTGGTGCAAGCGAGCAAACTGGGCTTTTACATTGAGAAGATTTTTTTTTCTGCCGCCTTTTGTAAACTACACAAAATTTCATGTTACCTATTTTAGAAGTCAACAGAAAAGAGGCAATCATGCAGCCAGCCAGGTGCATTCTACATCCTTTAAGATACATGTAGTGTGTAAACCCTTCTAAAGAAATAAAATTTCCCTCAGGTGCAATTATGTATATTCTGAATGTATTATTGTTCCACAATTGGATTGGGATTCAAAAGTACCGTTTGAATAATAGTACAAATGAATTGATTACTTACCCCCGATTTCACAATTGAGAATTTCTAGTTAAGTAGTGCTTAACTTTCAAATGCAGCGCTGTGATTGGCCAATTCGTCACTTATGTATCCACTTAGCGAGGCTTTCTTAATTCAGAAACTGGCCTTTAGGGACTTAAGCCTATCAAGTAAAATAATAATAATCAAAGTTTTGCATTTTATGTGGTACCTACTTACTGATGTTTATAAAAGTTTATTGATCAATAGTATTGCTTCTCCAAAATATGAAATGGTAGCTGATTTAGTTTTCTGAACTGTTAGCTGAATCTATTTTCAACTGTTTCATAAATGAAATCTTAGAATTTTATTTGACAAATCTGTCACTATTCGGCACTGATGATGAAGTTGATGAACCCATGAGTGATTGATCATCAAAGCTGACATTTTTTTCGAGGATATCATTTTATTTTAATTCCACAAATTAAATTATTTTGGTTAAATGTTACATTTTCTCCACATTATAATTTCGCAGTACATACTGAAAAAGTTTACGTATTTTTGCACATTCTACCATTGAACTGTCATTTCATTTCATAGATTTACACTGAGGGTGTTGGATGTTAGCACCTCATACACAATCCAAAAGTGGAACAATAATACACAGCGTTGTTGGTCTACGAGCCAAAAAGACTAGGTACCGGGAATTTATTTTAAACTGCAGCCCACACCACATTTTGTGAGGTTCGAAATAAAATATTCATATCACGGCTTGACTCTGTATAAAAATGAAGGAGAACGGCTCCAGGTACCACCGTGCGCCACCCCGGACTGGTCCACCAGGAAAAGTTCCGGTATGCCCTGAGGCCAGACCGACTCCAGACTCTGCGTTCCAGTTAACATATATGTTTACACAGACATATCATATAGTAGCAGCCCTAACATTAATAATAAACAGATAGAGTCGACGGGTGGCAATTTTAGCTCAGTGAACTTCGGGCTCTTTTAATTATAAATATTGCTTGTTTCCAAACAAAATATATACTAGAGATTAGTTAATCAATTAACAATATGTTCCAAGCATGTGCCAGCCGAGACAACCCATTTTTAAAGGTTTCTTTGTAGCTTATTTTTTGTATGGAAACTTGCCACGCTATTTAATCCATAAGTTTGGTCTGCTACTTCCATCCATCCATCAGCCTGTTTCGTCCACTGCTGGGCATAGGCCTTTCCAGGATTTCGCCACTCTGGGGCGGTCCTCCTGGAAGAAATGCCCATACTCACACACGCTGGGAAGGCGGGTTGGTGAGCGCGGTGCCGAAACCCTGCCGTTTCACTTGACACCGCTGCCCGTCACCGGTCTGTTTTATATAAGGCCCGGCAATTGGGGATGGATATACCGCCGCCATCCATCGGTCCCAGGCAATGGTGGGCCGCCTGGTTTTTTTGCCTGAGAGCTGTCCTCTTACTCTCCCCCGAATAACTTCGGGAGGATTTCCGAGTAAGATGGTCGTACCTCCATAGTCGAGCCCGGCATTAGCTCTACCACCTAACTGCTACTTAGTAATAATTATATTTGGTGTTTTTTCCTTCTAACATGCTGTCACTGTCCTGTTATTTGCTTTGGAGTTTATGCTCGTGATTGTTGGCACTTGGTGGAACTTTTGAAACATTTTTTGTTTGATAAACACTTGTACTTGTAAATAAGTGGACAAGTACAAGTGTTTATCAAACAAAAAATGTTATTTGCTTTGGTTACTTATTATTTTTCGGTTTGCATGTAGGTTGTTTGCATGAGATGATGAAAAGAACTGAAGAAAGAATGATGAGTGATTGTGTAACTCCGCCACTGTGCACAGAGCCAGTCCTCAGCCCGATTAAAAGAAAAAAGGCACAATCATTCATTATCAATACTTCTACATGAAATGTCTGTTGTTCTTATTTATAATGTGTAAAGTAGGAGGTGCAAGTCACAATCCCCACTTCGTATAGCCGCTTTTCACCGACGAATATTACGTACATAGGTAGGTATTATGATTTCCTTTTTTACTGTCATCCAGTTTAATTCAGTTGAAGTGATCATAATACCACGCACGCCACGATTGATTAGAGTAGACGTTCAATAAGTAAGTACCTACACAAATCTTAATTTCACCAATCACGTAATCACAACTACTTACCTACAAACCTCAAAATAAAAATGTTCGTACTTAGATACCTATCCTAAAGTGACTTGCAATAAACGTTAGGCTTATGCCGGTTGCCCATGACAACACAACGTAAACAATAAACAAAATGTGCATTGAAAATAGCCATAGACGTCAGTGTCAATGTCAGCTGATCGATCCCAGTCTGCATGGCATTTAGCCCGCCCGAATTAATAAAGAAAGATTCAGTGTTGCCCGTAGTCTAACTAGAAAAAGTCCGAAACCGAATCAGAAATTACCCGAATTACCCGTTTTGTGAATGTAATTTTTTCTTTTTTCAGGAGAAAAATATTACATACTTTGTTTTTAGAAATTGTTTTTAATTTTAATCTAGGTGGTGGAGTTGATGCTGGGCTCGACTGTGGAGGTACCACCATCTTACTCGAAAATCCTCCTGAAGTTATTCGGGGGAGGGTAAGAGAACAGCTCTCAGGCAAAACCAGGCGGCCCAACATTACCTGGGACAGATGGATGGTGGCATAGCCATCCCCAATTGCCGGGCCTTATATAGAGCAGACTGGTGACGGGCAGCGGCGTCACTGGTGCAAGGGTTTCAGCACCGCGCTCACCAACTAGCCTGCCCAGCGTGTGTGAGCATGGGCATTTCTTCCAGGAGGACCGCCAAAACTGACGAAATCCTGGAAAGGCCTATGACCAACAGTGGACGAAACAGGCTGATGGATGGATGGATGTTTTTAACTAAACATTTCCCAAACATATTTTAAAATTAACAGGAATGTGTTTGTTTTAACTGTGTTTTTAATTAATAAGCTAAAAAAAATTACAATTAGAGATATTTTAAGTAGAGTTTAATATTTTAAGTCGTTACCAAATAAAGTAATTATAAAAGAATTTTCTACATTCACATTCAGACCATTTTGGTGAAAATTGACAAATAAAAATAATAATTATCAACAATGAAGTTATAATTAAATAAAGTTGATTATAAAGGTTCCTTTCTATCAAAAATTTCACGTGTTATAGTAAGTATAAATTTATAACTTTCCAGAGCAAGCCACAAAACAAAACGGAACAAACAGCAAAATAATTGTGCTTTCTACGGATGATTTGTATGGAAATTTCTTTTGCAAGTCGGTTTAGTGTGGAATAACCTCACTTATATCATGATTCTCACCAAAGAATTGTCTCATACACACAAATGCTAGAGAAAAATAGGATGTGTTCATTATGCGCTGTAGCTGCGTCAAGATGACATAATGAAAAAAAAATCATGCTTTTATTTAATTGAGGGTACGGGTATTTTTACCCGGCGGTCATGGTTACCCGCAACAAACCTACTTGGGGCCTAAATTACCTGAAATCGGGTAAAAATACCCGCACCGGCAACGCTGGAGAGATTAACAAATAGTGCGTTCCGAGTCAAGACATAAACGATTACATCGCGTCTATCGTCATTCCGAATCACTGATGGCCGTGCGGCGCGCGGCGTGAGTAGTTTGATAGTACTGTCAGCACCATTCGGAACTCGGCCAAAAGAAATACAAAGTGACTAAATAGCCGTTAGCGTAGCGTAGTTTTAACAGAATTCATGATATGCAGATAAAAATATTTTCGGAGCACTTTCCGATGACTTACGGTTAAATAATTTATAAAATTAAAGGACCGCTTCCCTTTCCAAACTGTACATTGCAAATTTAACTTTATTAGTTCGTGCTAAGGAAAATATTCCAACAGTTAAATAATGACATAAGGTTCAATAATTTTAAAAATCAAAGGAGCACTAGCGGCCCTTTAGTCACTTCCAAATAACGACAGTGACCTGAATGCACGTCTGTGCCTGACTGAATCAATGGTCATACTCAGTGACAGTGACAGACAAAACTTCGCCCCGAACTCGCTCTCCCGATTCACGCTTCACCGATTTGGGTCATGTTTGATCTGAAAAAAATATTTTTGCCTTAATTACTTGCCTGCCAAAATTTCATGACATTCCGATAACGATACTCGAGTTATCGTCGAACAAACATTCATTCATACAAACATAAAAACGCCGGATTGTTCAAATAGACTAAGAGAACTCGCTCGCTCGTTCAAATATCTATTAGTTCGCCCCGAACTGTGAACTCACGCTCGCCCGATTCGCGCTTGACCGATTTGATTAATGTTTGATTTAAAAAAAAATTTTTGCCTTAAGATCGGAATACGGGTTTGATTTAAGACGCTACTAATCACAAAAATAAAATCCCGGGATTCCGAGAAATTTCTTACTTGATTTGGAAATCCCGGGATTTCGGAAAGCCGAGGAAGTTTTTTTTGGGTAACTAGCTTAGAAAGGGCACCCAAAATTTAACGCAGCGACTAAGGGCTACCCCGTAAACTTATTGTATGCTGTCCACCTACGTCCTACTATATTACTGGATAGCGCTGTTATCGAACTTCCAGTGATTCAGTCATTTATATTTACACGATAACTCGGAATCACGCGCTACTATGAAAAGTGGATATGACCAAGAATCTCGGTATTTCTTACGGGTGCAATTACATAAAAATGAATCCTGAAATTTCCTGGTAATCGGTACTTTACTAACGGATGTAAATACATTACAAGGATTTCGAATGAGGATGATTCTACTGCTTGTAGTATACATAATCTTTCTCTTTAAATGAATAACAGTAAATTTGTTACTAAACTAAGTAAATAAAACGATCATGTGATTTTCAGAGTATATTTATTAAGAGAGCAATTCGGTCTATTTATTCAAATTCAATTCAATTCAATTCAAATTTATTTATTTTTCAACAAAAAGATACAAACCATAAAGCAACTGGCTCCCAAAAAGTTAAAACTGAGATTCAGGAGCCAGTTTCTCCTCTTATTTACAAAATTAAATTTTTGTGTTAGCGTAATAATTATTTACTAAATTTACACAAATGTGTAAATTGTATACATTTTAGGTTTAATTTACTTTTCTATCTTATTATTATTATTTTTTTTTAAATTTCAAGTATAAAACTATTAGACGATAGATTGTCATATTTTATACTCTAAAATCTATCTTATATTCTAGAGAATAACAAACAAAAGAAGAAAGGAGAGTGTATGAGTGTGAGGGTGAGTATAGTATGTGTGAGTAGCGTGTGTGTGTAGTGTATAAACGTAGGGTGAGGATGAATGTGTAGTGTGTGTGAAGACGTGTATTTGTGTATTTAAACTAATAATATAATATAATATATGAATCTCGCCATATCTACTTTTTCATGTAGAAGACTAGTGGGTAGAGCAAATCTTCGGTCTCCTGGTATGTTAAATTTTGGATCCAGTCCTTGATGGCAATTTTACATCGTCGTTGAGGAAGAGGGTAAATATGGATTTCTCTGTTTATCTTGTTGTAGAGGCGTCCACACAAGCTCGGATAGTGGCGATTTGCTAATGCTGTTTTAAACAAAGGAATTTTGCAGACAAGGTCATTGCGGCGCTTTTCTGTTATCAAGTTCGGATCATAGGCTAGAGAAGCATGTTTTCGCAGAACAACCTGAAGTACAAAGAGCTGTCTTACGGTTAGAACTTTGCATTCTTGATATAAAAGTGTCGTCGGGTATCGAAAAGGTTTAGAATGCATCACTTTAAGAATAGCCCTCTGCGCTCTCTCGATACTGAGAAAAGATGATACACCAGCACCTCCCCATGCAGCAATGCCGTATGTTAAGATGGATTGGGCTAGGGCATGATAAACCATTAGAAGTGTTTTTTGGTCAGCACACGATCTAAGGTTCTTGAATATGTAAACAAGTTTCCTGACACGAGGTTTTAAGTATTCAAGGTGATGTTTCCAACTTAGGGTATTATCAATTAAAACACCTAGATATTTAACGCAAATGGATCTTTTTAGATTGGAACATTGACAGTTTTGTTCCCAGCCGGAGCGATTGCAGCTATGGGCTGTGAGATGGTACGAGTCAAGAGGAGGCTGATTCAAAGCTCTAGCACTGAATGTAATGAATTGGGATTTGTCAATATTTAGTGTAAGCTGATTGGCGGAAAACCATCTCATAACTCTGCCAATCGCGTGTTCGGCATGCTCATGTGCATCTTTCCAAGTTTTACCTTGAACGAGAAGGGCAGTGTCATCGGCGTAAGATATAATTTTACAATTTGGAATTTGGAATTTACACAAATTATTAATATAAATTAGGAACAGGGTTGGACCCAGGACACTCCCTTGCGGTACCCCAAATGATAGCTGTTCATCCCTACTCGTAAGTCCATCAATACTCACACACTGAAAACGATTTGATAGGTAGTCACAAAAAATATCATGAGCAAGGCCTCTGACTCCTATTTGATGTAATCGGTCGAGAAGTAGAGGAACAGAGACAGTGTCGAAGGCCTTAGAGAGGTCAAGAAAAATACCAATAGTCTTTATTTTTTTGTCCACATATTCAGTCACAGTGTTTGTAAGATTAAGTAATGCATCTTCCGTAGATTTACCAGTTTGAAATCCGTATTGGTTCTTTGATATTAAGTTATTATTATGCAGAAACTGAACTAGTCGTGAATTAAGTACTTTTTCAAGGATTTTGGATAAAGTAGTTAGGACGGATATAGGCCTGTAGTTGTTGACACTGCCTCTGTCCCCCGCCTTAAACACCGGATGCACAATCGCCTTTTTAAATACGTTGGGAAAAGTGCCAGTTCTAAGACAAAGATTACAGACATGTGTTAGTGCAGGAATAATGCAGTGTCGGGCTGCCTTAATAATGGTTGAAGAGATACCATCCCAACCCACTGCACAGTCATTGCGAAGACCAAGTATAATTTTTTCGATTTCATGCTCATCAGTTTCGACTATAGCCAGCGAGTTACAGACAGAGTCGGATAGAGAAATAGAAAAATCATTATTGTCAAGAGGGGAAGATTGAAGTTTTTCAGCGAGATTCCTTCCAATGTTTACAAAGAAATCATTTATTGCATTCAGTGAAGATTCTGTATCAGGTTTTATTTTTAAAAGTTCTTTTGGTGGAGATGACTTTCGATTTATATTAGTAACTTTTTTTATAACGTTCCAGGTTGCCTTGGGATTATTTCTGGCTTTATTAAACTCATTTTGTTCGTAGGTGCACTTGACTTTTTTTAATAGACTGTTACAGAAGTTGCGATACCTTGTGTAAGTGACGTGCAGGATCATATTTTCCGGACTTTTTTTAGATTTTTTGTACAGCTTGTCACGGTTTCGTATACACTTTAATAGACCAGGTGTTATCCATGGTTTTATAGTCCTTTTTCGTCCCGGTATATTTTTAATGTGAGTATGTTCTTGTATTATAGACGAAATTATTGATACAAGTAAATCTGCTGCGTAGTTGGCATCATTAGAGTTCAAAACACGTGAAAAATCCGTGTTTTCAATATCCCTGACAACAGCTGCCTGATCTATTTTAGTGACAGTACCTTTTGTTATGAACGTCCTAGTTTTAATCTTAGTGCTAAAACAGACTGGGTTGTGATCCAGGGGAGAACAGATATCAAAAACAAGTGTAGTAGCATCAGAAGAGCTTCTAAGCATAATATGGTCCAGGCAGGAATTCTTCCGTGTGGGAAACATATGAGTCGGGATAAGACCGAATGAGGCTAAAGGTTCGAGATAGTCATCAGGATTTATACGATTACTGGGATCTGAGATAATGTTGATGTTTATGTCACCTATTACGGCTAAAGTTCTGAATGTTGACAACGTTGGTAGCAATCTATCTAAGCTCATCATAAAATTACTAATGTTATTAATCTGGGGTGATCGATAAATTGCAACCAAGGCCATTTCCTGTTTGTACTTGAGGATTAGGCAGTTAGCATCCGTGAGAACATGTTCAGTAACGATACAGTCAAGTTCTGCTCTGACGTATATCACCACACCGTCATTTTGATTATTATAACTTGACTGATAAGAACAGAAACCGTCCAAAGAAGGGATAGTCTCATTTTTACTTAGCCAGCATTCGGAGAGTATGATAATATCGCACAAAATATTGATCCTAGATAATAGAACTGTCAGTTCATTAAAGTTATGGCCAATACTACGAATATTCCAGTGCAGTATGTTCAAGTTGCAATTTCGTTCATCTAAATAAGAAGAGCTTTGCTCAGGTATACATATGAACGCTTTTGATGCGCATATCATGTCGATATCAGAGTTTATTTTCGTAAAATCATTATTCATTTTGTAACTAAATAAAACATAGGAACAAAAAACATTTCCAAAAGTGAATAACTCACCATTATCAGTAAACATTGGGTTTTGTTAACACGCACCACGCCAGAGCAGCACATCTCACTGCAGTAAAGAGGTAGGTCGTCGACGTATAGCAATATAGTCAACGCGCCAGAGTACATGTTAAATAGAAATATGACATTATAAAATCTTTTAGGCCATAGATGAGTTTTAAAGCCAAAGTTTGAACACAATGACATTGGAATATTATTGTGTATCCTGGAACATGATGTCTCGACTATTAAGTAATAATACAGTTTGCATAAAGCGTAATATTTAGTAGTTATGTTTGTGTAGTATGTTGTGATGTGTTTGTGTGTGTTTTTGTTTACAGATATACATATTATTTTGATACAATAAAATATTATAGTTTTTATCAGTAATATAAATCTAGAAGTTAATTGAAATAATATTTTTATTTCAGGGTACCTTGAAAATAAATTATTTAGTCACTGTTGAAGTTTAAGTTTAGCCAGGTCAGTCTCCGCTGACACACGGATAGCCGGTGCCCCTTCCTTCTTCCTGAGGTAAATGACTCCGTGCGAGGTCCAGCAGTAGGCGTAGTTGTTCATCCTTAGGAAGTCTCGAGCAAGGAAATGTAGTCGTTTTGCCTTAGGTGTGAGATTTTCAGATATGAACACGGGGGTAGATGGGCCGGGGATGTGCAGGTGAGAGGTACTTAACTTCATTCCCCTATTTCCTTTGTTGAACTGCTTCAAACAGGTAAGTACCTTATCTTTCATGATGTTACTTGTAAATTCGGCGACAATAGGTTTTGTTGTGCCAGGTTTGGAGTTGGTACGGTAGACATCTTTTAGGTCCGACGGTAAAATTGTGACATTCAATAGCTTTCCTGCATTGATAACGACACTGGTGAGGTCATCTTTAGTCTCGGGGGCTTTTGCAGGAATATTCCTTATTTCTAGGGACGCAGATCTGGAGCAGCGCTCAAATCCTTCTATTTTTTCTTCCAGGTTCTGGATGTACGACAGATGGGATTTACGTTCATGTTCAAGTTTGTTTAGTTTTTCTTCCATTTCTTTATTTTGGGCGGTAAGAAAATTTACAGAGTCGGCTATTGAATCATTTTGCCGCTTTATCTCTTTTACGGATGCTTGAAGATCTTTGTACCTTTTATCTTGCTTTTCTTCCCATTTATCGAACATCCTTTGTAGTTGTTCCAGAAAACAAGTTTGTCCTGATACACCTCCGTCGTCATTTCGAAGGCGCTTGTTACGATAAGTAATGTTTACGTTTTCTGAGCCTTCCGTTTTTGACAGGTTGGGCACAGAGCTAGAAAGGCCACTTATAGGACTGGAGAGTACCTTAGGTGAGACGAGGAGATTCTGAATGTCTTGGTTTTTAGACATTTTCTCCATCAAGCTTGACACCGCTACAATGTCTCACAATACAGATAATCAGCAAAATGTGAAATCGTTTGCTAGATTTTTGTGGGAGGCGTTAGTTGGCTTTTGTATGCACGTATACTTTTTACGTAGGTAGGCCTTACAAAAAACTTGGCTCAGCTTTAAGGTGATTTCACTTATTTCAAGCTTAAATTTTCACTTTCAGACACTGAAATCCATTCACGTGGCTCCAATAACAGATATTAATCACTTTTTGGAGTAAACGACTGTTTTAAACCACTCAAATTATTTTTTTAATGCGGGAGTAAACAAATCACGTTAACACTGGTTGAGGTGCGGGGGGAGGATTTATAACACGAAGTATCGAGATTCATTAAGAGAAAAGTTCAAGGAAATTAATATATTTACGGTCCCATGTGAATTTATTTATCAAGTTATTAGATATGTCAGAAAAAATATTGATAATTTCCCGAGGCTTGGTGTGGACCACTCTGTTGAAACCAGAAACAAACATAAACTAGGTTTTCCGAAATTCAAACTTGCCAAGGTAGGTACCTCTTTTGTAGGACATGGTATAAGATTTTACAATAAACTTCCAAAGGAGGTCCTTACTTTGCCTGAAAATAAGTTTAAATTATACATTAAACAGGGACTACTTAAAAAAGCTTATTATAAAATCAATGATTATCTGGACGATAATGAAGCATGGTGTAATAAATAATAATAATCTCTATCAAAATTGTGAGTCATAATTAGCAAATTTTAATACGAAATGTTTGATTCCTCTAAAGGCTTATCTTAAGCCCTTTACAGTTAACTAATATGTAAACTGACTTTGCTGTAAAAGGTAATAGACAATGTAAGACGGATTGACTAAGATCAATTTTTTTTTTCTCTTGGACATAATTCCTATGGTTTTATATTTGCCTTAACTTAAGTAGGTATAAGAAAATTGTATAGATTAAGGTTATGTTACAAATGAAAAAATTCATGTTTGCTAAGTTTCTTGCCCTTTTTCTTAGCAATACTAATCGAATGGTGCGGATGGTTGATGTCATGCGAATGACATTATGTATATATTATATTTTTATTCCTATATTTCTTTACTTTATGCAGGTTTATAACTTAATTACATTTTAGTAGCCCAACCTTGATATTTTTTGGATATTTATCAACTTGTTTGTTCCTTGCATCATTTATGTATAATATTTTTATTCCTAGATTTCTCTACTTTATGTACGTGTATAAATTAATTTTTGTAGCCCAGCCTTAATATTTTTTGTATGTATTTCCCTTATTAGTATATTCATATTATTTTTTTTTATTCTAAAGATATTTATTCTAGTTAGATAGTAGGACGTAGGCTCTAGCAGACAGCATACAAAAAGTTTACGGGGTAGCCCGTAGTCGCTGAGTTAAATTTTGTGTGCCCTTTCCAAGCTAGTTAAAAAAAAAACGTTTTATGGGATCGTTTCTCTGTTTCCAATATGTTAGGTACTCAGGATTTTAAATTCCAAAATGCACTTAAAGATAAAATTAACTCTTTTTTCTAAAACAAATAAACAGAATTTGGAGACCCTTTTTCAAAACTCAAATTATGTGGTAAGAAATTCTTCGACTTCCCGAAATCCCGGGATTTCCAAACCAAGTAAGAAATTTCTCGGAATCCCGGGATTTTATTTTTGTGATTGGTAGCGCCTTAAATCGAACCCGTATTCCGATATTTAGGTCACCTGCCAAAAAGACATTCTGTTCAACGATACTCGAGTTATCGTCGAACAAACATTCATTCATACAAATGCCGGATTGTAACTCGCTCGTTCAAATATCTAGATTTCGAATCGTAAATATTGGTGAAAACAAGAATAGGCCAATATAATATTCGAATTTTGAACCAACCATAAATTGTAACAGGCCATTTTGTATATTTTTTCTGAAAATATGAGCTAAATCATGAAGATACATACTGTTCTTTAACTTTCAGGTAGTATTTTTTATAACGAAATTATTTTTTGAAAATTAGTTTGGACAAATGGGAATGTGACGTAATAGTCATACCGTTTAGGCTCAATAGGGAGAGTTAATTGACGTAAAGAAAGAATTAAAAGAAATTTAGGGATAAAACCTGAAGATAGGATTACTGAAATTAAAAAACAGACATCGGTTTTGACATTACTTTTTTTTCTTGTGGGCAATGGTCTATAATGCCTTAATGATATGACTATTACGTCATCAAGGCTATTTATTCAGTTCCTTAATTTTCATGTATATAAAAAAAATACTTTTATATGACCTTAAGAAAGTCGACAATTAGGTTCTGTTATGGTATTCTCTCGGAGGAAATAGAACTGGAGACGGCATACACAGGCGTTCCCCTCTGCCAAAGGTATAAGATAAAGAATCCAGTGCATTATATAAAACTAGTTTCACCGCCATTTTGCAACAAACCTTTTCCTGACGTCGTAGCGAACAGAGCTCCGATAAAAATGCCATTTTGTGCTGTTTTTTGGTGTAAAAACAAATCAAATACGTCAAACTTACAAAAAGATGGCATTACTTTTCACATGTAAGTATAGTTTTGAGTATTTTTATTGGTTTTAGTACGAAAATTCTCATTTTTAAACAAATACAATTTGAATTTGGCGCCGTAGTCTCGCTACGCCCGGCAAGCCAAGTAATTTATGACGTAGGCGCACTCCCCACGAGACTACATAAATAATGTTGACAGCTGCTATAAAATACTTTCCCCGAAAATTTACTTATGTTTAAATTAGATACCACCTCTTTAAATTCTATGGAGCTTATGTTATTTAATCACGAAGTACCTGTTAAATATATGTTGAAAATTTTCTCATATGCCAAAGCGTTTCATTGTTTTATCGGGATACCGCTGCAAATTCTACTGTTCTAAGAGATATAAATAGAATTTTGTTTAAATTATAATATAGCTTAATATAAAAAAAAAACTTAATATTCTGGTTAAACTAGCATTAAAAATATACGTGACCAAAGTTGATCGCGATACATAAAATAAATACCAACAAACGGTTAAAAACCACATTGAAAACGCTGGCAACAATAGTCTCGCTAATGCACAGTTAAAAATTAGTCACGTGGGAGTCACCGAATTTGCACTTAAGGTGTTCCATAATTACCGACAACCAGGTTATCGATAATTTTCTAACAGCGATATTTATTAACAAAATTTTCGTTTTTTATTAGTATGATCTGGACGCGACTAATTTGCGTACCCCGCGGGGAGTGAGGACGCTAGAAAGAGCGTGAGCGCGCTCTAAACACTGTAAAACATTTTTTTTCCAATTTCAAGTGGCCCTGACCCCTTGCGCCTAATTAAGGGTTAAAGGACTTATTGACAAATTCATAACTAGTATTTTATTATTTTCCGTAAATGTATTTAATACCTACCTATTAATCATGATTGCGAAATTTTCTAGAAGTTTAGTGTTACCTTGATGCTGAATCAAGAGTAAAATCGAATTTATCGATATCGACATATGTACAAGACCAGCCACTCTAATGCACACATAAGAAAGCGATACGATTTACGTCAAATTATGTCGTAGGTATGGGAATATCAAATTTATACCTGTGTAATAAAAGTGATTTTGCTTTGTGCGGATCTTACCCCGTCCCCCACCTGAGTTGGCAGAATAAGTTGTATGAGATTTTCGCCAAATGCCGTCTCCAGTTCTATTTCCTCCGAGGGTATTCCGGACCATTCGAATATGGTTGCTTGAATCCCCTGGGCCGCGTTCAGTTTGATCGCCCGCTCGTCACTGACAGCAGGATAGGATATACAAATTCAACCCATAGTGCGTTCCGATTCAAGACATAATCGATTACATCGCGTCTATCGTCATTCCGAATCACTGATGGCCGTACGGCGTCACTGAGCATAGAAAAGTACGGCGCGTGAGTAGTTTGATGGTAATCATTATTTTAGTGCTGTTCACTGAGCAAATAAAAGGTGCTGTTCCATTCGGAACCAGGCCCCAGATATAAAAAAAAGTTGTAGGTTATTTTTTTATCAGCTGATGTATGTGCCTATTTACAAATTTAAATGCTGCATTGCATCATCATATTAATCAGTTTTCTTTACATAATGAGATAAACATTAATTATTACATTTCCGTTTAAAAAAAAATCCATCATACACGGTGAAATCTGCGCTTAAAATGTTCACTGATAAAGTAGTACTCATTACGGGTGCAAGTTCTGGCATCGGTGCTGATACGGCGGTCGAGTTCGCAAAGCTTGGTGCATCTTTGGTCGTTTGTGGAAGAAATAAAGAGAACCTTAATAGAGTAGCGCAACAATGTGAACAAATATCGCCGAGTAATCTAAAACCTGCGGTTGTAATCGCCGACATGAATAGGGAACCTGATGTTGAGAACATTATTAAAACAACAATAGATAGCTTCAAGAAGTTAGATGTTCTAGTAAATAACGCTGGAGTTTTAGAAACTGGAACCATCGAAACCACATCTTTGGACCAGTATGATAGAGTCATGAACACAAATGTTCGTAGCATGTATCATTTGACTATGTTAGCCACTCCACATCTGATCAACTCTAAAGGAAGCATAGTCAATGTGTCCAGCGTCACCGGTCTGAGATCATTCCCAAATGTGCTTGCTTACTGCATGTCTAAATCTGCCATGGATCAGTTCACAAGATGTGTAGCATTAGAACTGGGACCTAAAGGTGTGAGAGTTAATGCTGTTAACCCAGGTGTTATCACCACTGGGATACACAAAAAGGGCGACACTGGTATGACTGATGACCAGTATGCAGAGTTTTTGAAGAAATGTGCAGCCACTCATGCTTTGGGCAGGGCAGGGGAAAGTAAGGAAGTTGTTTCGGTGATCATCTTTCTTGCCAGTGATGCAGCCAGCAACATTACTGGAGCTACATTGCCTGTTGATGGTGGACGTCATGCCATGTGTCCCAGATAACTGCAGATGTTTTGACAATTCATGTATACTTAACCTTGTCCTATATTGGCCATTTCATTTGGGTTTTCTATTTGGCCAATAGGTGCCTTTTGAGATTTTATTCCATGACCTATTACACTAGGCAATAAATTAATACATATGATATAAGGAGAGATGGTTTTATTTTTTCATGACAGTATCAGTTTTTCTATCTCGCCTTGCCCTGTGACAATACATGTGTATTAAAGTACCCACCATACATGTAAAATATCTTTGATATATTCTTAGTTATTTTGGTTAGTAGTAACCTAAGTGCAATGTGAAAAGCTAAGTAAAACAATGATTTTAATTTTATGTTTATAATAATTGCATTCGGTCACATCATAATATTGTTACACCCAGATTCTTTCGATTTCAGACAATCCTAGCAGTCTAAAATACATCACAGAGTACACACATTTTTATAACATATCATGTTTGCATAAAAAGATGTGCATCATCCATATCACTTACCCCAAATATAATTTAGATAATATTTTTACCAAAACTGAAACCTTATCCATCCATATCTTAAATTTTGTTTGTTTAATGACATATTATAAAATGGTGAACCAATTTTATCTTATCGCAAAGTAAAAAACACAAAATCGACTCTGTTTTAAAATAAAGGTCGAAACAGATACACAGTGCACTTGTGAGGTGATATTTATACAAACCACCATGTGCTATTTCTTCACTTTTAGTTGACAATGTTTCATGGGTATTTTTAACACATCCTTCTACAAAACTACATTATACAACTTAAATTTAATGAATTCACTATAAAACCACTACAATAATAATATTATAGGCTACAAACAAAAGCTAAACTCTTATTACAAAAAGTAGTTTTACCACCACAAAGTAATGTTATATATTTAGATACAATAGAAATATAAAGCAACAGTGAATTATGCAGAATATAAACAGGCTGCTGGCATTTCCAGCAACATCATTCTACTGAGCAACTTTTCACAAGAACACAACTCTCCTCTTCATTGTGCAAAACTATGAAAATTAAAAAGTATTACAAAAAAGTATTATAAGTATTAAAAAAGTATTATACTTTTTTATTTTCATGTTAAGTTTATTGAACAAAGTTATTCAACAGAATGCTAACAGTATTTTTACACACTGGTGCACTGTATTCTGCATGAGTTACCACCAACGAAAGACTGGGAATATAGTTGTACATTTTTGTATGTCCTTTATTCCCTGATAAATATGAATTAATGTAGTGAAAAAGAATAATGAGCGTTTTTGTTTTTGTTTTGAATGGCAATTTACTTAAAGACCCACATTTTTGTGACCAAGCACATGTAGATAGATGAACGACAGAAGTATGCCAACTTTATAAATAGGGTAGACACGATTTATTAACACCATACGGCCACCTCACAGTATAATATTTTAATTGAAAATTATATTTACACAAACTACAGTGTTAGCGTAATATTTACGCAAGTACCTTTAAATATGGTGACATATTGTGTTAATAAAATAAACCATAGAAATATTTCTATACAAAATAGTGAAATAGCAAAATTAACTAAATTTTCACTATACCCTTTGTCTTACATTAGAAATGCTTTTTATGAAAATGAACAACAATTTTGGATTATATCTAAAACAAATTTTAATAGGAATGAATTAAACACCTAATAATCATAAAGAATGATACAGTTTCGAGGAAACCTATGCCACAATTAGGAATTTAAGTGACACAATTATTCAATGACAAAAATGATTATGTAGCTACCACAAGCTTACTTATATATAATATACGTTATATAAATTTGCATAAATTTTTACGATAATCCTATAGATGTTTAGGACAACTATCCGTGACGATTTTAGATCGGGGTAGGTAGATCAAATTCATGTACTTGCACTATACATAGTCGTCATTATATGAATCTTCTACTTTTCTCTCCAAGTTAATGATTAAAAAAAGCTTTTTTACAGTGGAGCCCGCATCAAGCTGTACACGTTGAGTGTAAGCTGACCTTTCATTGTACGGGAAGCCTATACAATGAGAGGTCAGCTTATACTGAAAGTGTTTAGCTTGATGTGGGCTCCACTGTACATGACCCTCTTTTTTTTTGCTTGTGTGAATCCAGCTCATACGAACATTCGTATTTGTGGCATGTTATAAAATAATTTTACACAGACGAGACCGGGACGGCAATTCTGACACACGCATCAATTTGCGAAAGCGGAAGGCGGGCGATTTTTCAAAGATCTTAGTACAGAAACGTTTTAGGAAAAAAATGTTGCCCAGATTCATAAAATGTTTTACATGTCTTATACACAGTTTTACATAGTAGAATTATCGTCACACGGTATTTCTCTAGCGATTAATAAAGTCGTAGTAAAAATAAAGCGTGTGAAACATGTTGCGAGAATAGCCGCCAAAAGCTCTTATATCACAGATAAATAATTATATTTTTGATATATGTATAAGAGACCAGATTACAATGACAAATATACTTAGGAAGCGTTTCAGAACGTGCGATCATAGTGCGAAATTTCACTCGTTTATTAGAAAGAGACAGATCTATATAGGAGCAAGAGAAACAAAAATCTGGTTGCACCAATCAGGCGGCCCAGTGTGATTTTCACATTACTCCGAAGCGTTTCAAAACACTTTCGTGCATCTGTCAGGTAACAGTTCGGTTACCCTCGGTTTAACTCGGGTCAAATTTTCGCATCACTCCGAAATTCACTGGTTTCCAAACGGAACCTTAATAGTAGATGCACAACATTTTGAACTGTAAGCACAGTGTATGTATTATTCGTTGCTAAATTGCAAGACCCCCGCAGAGAGTATTCATATTGCCATCAAAGTTTCGTCGCAAGTACATGAATTTTCTGCACATTGAATGAGAGAAAAATGTAGTCTCAACATCGCCAGAAAATTTAGCATAGCCTATAAGACAAACGAAAGTGAACCCTATTTGGTAGAGGACAAGATAAGTAAGCCGATGGTAGCGTGTCGGAGCGGACGTGATTGTAGCGCGGTGTTTAGACGCGCGAGTGTTAGCTCATAGACAACTGTCCGAGCGCTAGTAGCCTCTCCACCGCTGCGTTCACGTCTCCGAATGTCGCGATCAGGGCTGGAATGTTAAAATTGGAATATTAATATTTTATTTTTGCTACGAAGCGATTTGGACCCCCTCTGTGGGCAAGTGGTTCGAAGTCTCGCCGACTAATAAGGCGCGGGTTTAAATAGCGTAGAGACAAATTGTGCTCGGCCTGTGTCATTCGAAAGGCACGTTATGCGGTAGTTCCGTGTTCATGTTACTGTTTTCTTGTGATAATACTGATAATACAGCTGTATTCCCACACTCACAATTAAGTTATATAATTTATAGTGTAGGAAGCACTGAACAAAAAAGCACGTCGTTTTGTTATGAAAATGTTCTGCTTCTCCGTTATTTAAATCTAGTTTTAGTTACGTCAAGTCTGGCTAGCTCCAGCTGTTGCGTTTACATACAATGGATCAAGTCTCAAGTTTGATGTCGCCTGGCGGCATAAAAACAACGTGCCTTACCCATGTGCACGATAATCTAACTGAGCGATTTTGAACATCAGTATGTTGTCAGAAAGTCTACATTAGAACGCTCACTTCGCGCGCTGACGGCACGCAAAATCTGTGAATTTTCGAGGTTTTTCTGGATTTTACGAAAAAGTATTTGATGTGGGAGTTTTTTTACCTAACATCGGACAATACACCAAGTTTTATTGTTGTAGCAGTAATTTATTTTTGACATAAAACTCAAGCCGTTTAGACATAGAACGAATTAATAACATAAAACCCATAATTTTCAAGAATAAAATCTATCGAGTGAAGGTAAACGACTTGAAAACAGAAAGACAAAGGTCTGAAAAACACGTGTCCATGTTTCACATTGATCAGATAAGTAGTTGACTCAGCATATTAAACCAAAAACCGTTGAAAGACCAAAGGCAAGCCCTTAGCCGTCATTTAAAATGCTGTGAGTGCACAGAAACATGAAAGAATCATTGCAATTTCACAGAGGTCTGGCAAAGTTCAAGCAACTAATATACTGATCTGGCAACATTACCTCAAGTTTACTTACCTAAATAAAAAAGCAATAAACTAATACCGAAAATTCCCTTGTCATTATCACGTATTTACCGGCCTTGCTGTTTGGATACTTGCTTGACCCGCTCTAGGTAAACGCAACAGCTGTAGCTAGCCAAACATTGACGTAAGTAACTGAAACTAGATTTAGAAAGAAAAAAGAAAGCCCACTCTACAATATTTGGAGAAAATACCACACTGTACATAATAGTTAATTTTTATTTGTTTTATCTGTTTTATTTTAATGCATGTGATATAATTGTAATGTAATTTTAATTTTATTGGACGTAAGTCTGGCAATAAATAATTTATTATTATTATTGTTATTAGTTAACGGAGAAGCACAACATTTTCCCAACTAAACGCCGTGCTTTTTTTTAAAGGGGGGGAGGGGGGGGGGGGGGGGCAAGGAAAAAGTGACGATTAAATTTTGCAAAAAATATATGTAATATTTCACTCTTTGATCATAATATTTCGGCTACTCGATACACGATTACTTACATTTACCTCGATCCGATTAAATCGCAAAGATAGGTCTAAACTATGATATAAATATTTCATTTGAGCTATATTAAGTTTTGGACAATAAAAGTTATACTAAAATAGACGTCGTGAAAAATGTGATATAAAACGGCCGTCATATTAAAAACCCACCGCTCTAATACCAAAATAATAAATAAAAACACCTCAAAACCGCGAGTTTTCTGAGCGGCCCGGTTCCGTTGAGCAGGATAAACATGTGAAAAATGAAAGCGTTGGAGCAGGACAGATTTTTCTAGATAACCTCGCCTGAAGTGACTTCTTGACTATTATAGGATCTTGAACTAGCGGATACCCCGCAGCGTTGCTCGCATATATTTCACATCTATTGATCCCGTGGGAATTTCCTAAAATCTTCTCTTAGCAGATTGTTTAATCTGCTGTCAAAATTTCAAGGTCCTACCTACAGATAACGCGCGAGTTGAATGCAGCAGAGCTAAGGAATGCGCCATATACACACAGCCGTTCTCTCTACGCACACAGCAGGCGTGCGAGGGAGGTGTGCGGACGGCGGGGGGGCTCCCACCCTTCACCTCCTTCCCCGACTGCATCCAAATCGCGCGCTATCCATAGGTGCGGTCGTTTGGTCTATAGCCATTTAATTTTATAGATCAGTAGATACTTTTTGCCCAACCTAAATATTTTTTGTATGTATTTCCCTTATTAGTGTATACATATTATTTTTTTATTCTGAAGATATATATTGTAAAGATTAACTTTGACTTGTAGAAAGTATACTTTATGTATCTATTTTACAAAATAAATATTTTGATTTTGATTTGATTTTTTCGCACTATTTGATCGTCTGGAATAAGGGAGAATGGGAGCACCAAGTGACTAACATACCATTGTAAGCAGAGATAGACGTAGCGTCAAAACATGCGTTATTTTTGGACAAATAAGCATTATCGTAATGTATCGCATTAATATCGATAATATCTAGTTTTTAAGGATCATGACGTTACCATTAACGAAACGAATAAATCAAAAAGCTATAAGAAGTCGGAGTGTGTCTGACCTTGCAGGTTGGCCTCGCGGTTCAGGAAGCCCATGGCCGTGAGCTGCTCCAGTTGCTGCGAGTATCGCTGCTCGGGCGGCGCGTTCGAGTTCTGGTTGTTGGTGCCCATCGCCGCCACCATGCGTTGCATGAACTGTACAATACACATGCTACTTGTACACTATGAATTGAGAAAATCTCGTTAAGCGATACTCAAACGGCGAATCCGCCAATATTAGCGCTGCATTTCATATTCGAGCATCTGTTAACATTAAATTTTCAGGTGTGAATTAATCAGTGTTCGTCCGCGACGCTACAGGGGTAAGGAGCGGGCTTATGTTGCATTGAGAGTGTGTGAGCGATACACTTTCTCTCTCACAAGCCTGCAGCCCGCTTCCCGCGCGATCCCCATTGTCGTCATACCCCACGTCCCTGTAACGGCGCAGGCGAAGACTGGCTTATCCGGTTTTCCTAAAGAAGAAATCCTGGTTATATTGGAGCGGCTAAAAGAATAGCGCTGTCAGAATAAAACTTGGTTAACGGTATATAGTTATACCAACTTGGATTATTTGAAGATTTGACAATTTTGAAATTAAGATATGTTGCACCAGAAATACCAATGATTGAAACCACATACTACGATCATTCAAAACGACTACCACAACAAAACATAACAGTGGAGAAGTTTTTTAAATTTATAATAATTGTAAACATTACAATGCCAAGAGAAGTCCGTTTTTTTAAAATGGACATTACTATCGCACTCTAATGTCTTGTAAAGTGCCATTGAAATAATGCGCATAGGAATCTTCGCCGCTTTTCGGCAAAGGTCTTATAACTCGGTCCCAATATCTGTATACTTCACTGGAATGTGGCGCCTCTCCGCGCACTCCCCGGTGCGACAGTACGGTTAGCATCTTCGTTGCCGCTACACGTCCCGATAATTTTGATATTTTCGCTTTATTGTTGTTTTGTTTTTTAATGTTTATTGTTAAGTTTAGACTGTTTACTGTTAAGTTTGGACTGGTTTGGTTGTTATTAAAATTGTTGTAGCTGTTAAACTGAAGTCATGGGAAAAACAATACACAGCGAATCAAGAAATTTAATCTTGAAAGTGCTCAAGTTTTTTGAATCGGAGAAAGCAAACAAACAAACTGGGAAAAGGATCATCTAGCAGATGACAACATCACACAACTTTTAATATCACTAGGGGAAGACAGATCGGCGAGTTCAGAAAGTGAGAGTGAGGAAGATACAATGTCAGGCATAGAGTCAATAATTTATAGTGACTGAGTTTAATAATAAATGTTTTTGTAATCAAAATTATTGTTTTTTAATAACAAACCCTTCATCAATAATAAATAGATTTGAAAAGGTTAGTAAATTTTTTTTACCTCCACATTTCTCGAAAAAACTTTTTTTCACACCGTACCCAGACCGCCGATATGACGTCACGAGGTCAGGTGCACAGATATTGTGACCGGGTTGTAGTTCCTTTCGCTTTCTATACAATCCATGACAGACGGTGCACGTCCGGTCGGTCTACTACAGATTTCTATGCGCATTTTATGCGGAAGATCGGTGGAAAACTTTAGCAAAAGTCAAGTATATAAGATTATGTTTATATTGCGAAACCCATCGCTTTGGAATACTCTAAATATTATTATTAGAGTGCATTACAAACTAGAAAAGATAAATTAGAAACAAATGTAGGCAAGAATTTAAAATAAATCCTCGTGCCATGATTCGAACCTGCGACCTCTTGTTATCAAGACAAGCGCACTACCAATTGCGCCACCAATGTACTTACCTAGACCATTGAATTTTTCGACTATACTTGTCCACCGAATACTTTGTAGCTATTTGATCTAACCAGCTTGTAATGCAAATACTGAACGCTCACGAAGTCGTTATGTGATTTCACGCCTTGTATTTAAGAAACAGATAGTGCTGTCGTCGCTACAACATGTGTTGCTTCAGACAGTTAAGAAATTCAGTTCTAATGTCTTTACATTTGTTTCTAATTTATCTTTTCTAGTTTGTAATGCACAATAATAATGTCAAGTATATATTTTGTACGGTCGCCAGAATAACAGGCTACTTATTGGCATTTCTTATTGCGGGTAATAGCCGTTATAATCGTGGCTGAATAATACAATAATCGTACTAGATCACATAATTTGATAAATACCAATAAAATATTTATCCATTAAACCCTTGACAGTGACTATGTCGTCGGCAAGTCGTAGAATTCAGCAAATCGTGATTTGGTTCGGCAGATCGTAAAGTATGAAATCGAAAATCTTTCGTCGAAAGATAAAAATAGCGGAGCGGAAATCGTGTTAGGTTTACACGTAAATAAATTTAACTAGTTTTTAACAGAAATACTATCTGCGTAGACAGATTATGATGTGACAAATTCTACGATTCGCCGACGACACCAATAATTTTAGATAACTAACAAATGTATTTATTATTCAGCCCTGATGATGTATCACCAAGTGCCGACAATTACAAGAATTAACTTTGCCGTTATAATCGTTCACAAAAGGGGAGTTTTTACGCCTGGCGACTGTACATTCGTACTGATGGTGTTTGGATTCATCATCGCGGGTGTTGTGTGTGCGAAACGAAGTTGAATAACTAGAAAACTATAATGGCGCCATACGGTCAAACTAGCACTAATTGAATTAATGAGAGAGTGTGCGTGTGTTGTAACAAGGCTAATTTACGAATGACTCTAAAACTATGCACAAGTTAAAATATAGGTATAACCATTTGCAAGATATTCGTTTTCAAACATGTTTGTTATTCTCGTACTAGAGTCGGTATCTTTTGACGTTTTTTTGGGTAACTCGTATTAACTTATATTAGAGACAAATTTTACGAAATATTTCCAAAATTTGGTCTACACGACCTAGCACTGACTTTAAACAAGAAATGATAGATAGCATGTTTGTCCAAAATGTCGTGACAAACAAAATAAAACGTAAAAAACAGATATGATGCCGTATCTAGTATAGGACTACATATTTAGTAAAACTAAAACGATAAGAATATTCACACATTTGACATTAAAAAACAAATAAATGTATAAATTTAGTGAACACCTGAACATTCAACACTACACATTATAATTAACATACAATACGAAATACAAAACAAATGATACATCTAGAAAGGTTATTCATACAATAAGAGTATTATTAACACTCACGTAAAGAGAATTAACATTTTATTTCATTCATTTTCACTTTTAGAAGTGTTCATCTGCGTCGGTCGTCCCATGCAGAGGAAGAAAAATGCTTTCATGTCTATAAATGTTAATGGTTTCAGTTTGGATAAAGATATTTGAAATCTCAACCATTCGTGAAACCATTGTTTGATATTAGAATGAGTCTTCTAGTTATACTCTTCTACCACAATCCGCCTAAATTTGTTTGTAGACGAAATTGCATTTCGGTCTTCTTGGTGAAAAATATCTATGCAATTTTTTTTTGCCATGTCGTTCTTTTCAAATGTTTGGATTTTTCTTGCCTCATGCGTCCTTGGTGAGTCTTTAGCTCAGCGAAAAACATTTACTGTACAATACGTTGGGTAACGGTTATACAGAAACTATACCCACCATTTTTGACTACTTATTACTTTGGGTATTTCATATTTTGTTGACAAAGAAACTGTTCACGTAACAACATTATTAAAAAAAAAATATGGCGTAAAATTGGCCAAGCTTGAAACCATTTTTGAATCAACATACTAATAGTCAATTAGCATCGACGCTCTTGTTTTATTATTTTTGCTTTATGAACCGACCCCTAGTTTCACAAATACTGAGGACACAATAGGGAAAAGGAACTCAGAAACTGGGGCCTGTAAAATGTTAAAACAGGACGGCGCATTGGCCGTTCAAGTAAACCTTGTCTAACTCCAAAGGTGTGTCAGGATCGTGGTAGATAGAGAACCCTACGGGATGACTTTAAGAATGCATGCACACTCATCGATACGCTTTAGGAAGGATATTAAAAAGTAAAACTGGTCAACCTGTGAAAAGAGCTCGGTGTTTTGTTGCTGCCGCGCCTCGCGGGGGTTGCCGGGGGGCGTGGCGGGGGGCGGCGCGGGAGTGGCCCCGGCGGCGCCCACCCCGAGCCCCAGGTTGGACACGAGGCTGGGAGCGGCTGTGCGCAGCTGCTCCATGCCTTGCTGGATCTGTAGTAGAGCGTTTAGTGCCTGCGGGGGAACAACACAATAGTATGATTATCTAGTTCCAAAATTGTTTTCGCCAAACGTCTGTTTCGCTTGACAAGGAAAGACGAATCAAGACGCAAAACGGACACGAGACCAAATACCATAGCTTGAGAATCTGGGAAGCCAGACTCCCGGTCTCCAGGGAATGAAAATGATACAGAAGTGATTTATGTGTTCCCTAACTTAGTGATAGACGTGGTAGGAACATGTATATCTATACTAATAAGAAAGTAGTAAAAAAGTCGTGTCTGTACATTAAAACTGAAATATTTAATGAAATTGACAGAGACTAAAATGAAAATTTTTCGAATTTTTATCTGTCTGTCTGTATTGTCGGTTTTAACTCGAGAACCACTCAATGAATTTGGATACGGTTTTTATTATCATCGTAGTGACCCTGGTGAACATTTGAGGTGTGTTCATAAAATAACGCCCAAGCCGAAAACGGGGCAGAGATTAAATAAACGTGTACGCAAACTTGTACGTAAGTGATATACGTGTTCGCGAACATGTATATAAGTGATATACGTTTTCGCGAACATGTGTGTTAGATGTGTCAGTTGATTCACCTGCGGGTTGGTCATCATTTGCTGCATCTCCGGGTTCTGCAGCTGGGCCAACATCTGCGGCATCATCGCGCGGATCTGCTCCTGCAGCGCGGGGTTGTTCGCGAACATCGGATTCTGTCAACAATGAACATTGTTAATATAAAATCTAACAATATCAAAACTTTTTTTACTTTGCGATTTTCACACATAAAACTTAAGACACAAAGCATATATCTTTATGTTATGTATTCTACACCATTAAGGCCGGTCGTCACTGTTGCCTGTATAATGTTGTGTTTGCATTTGTATGGATGTTTGCACGTTATGGCTGTCCTTAAGTCCTGTTTTTACTTATACAATACATTACTAATATCAACATTGTTAACAAGAGTAATGAATGTATTTCGATTTCTAAGTATTACAAATTAAATTACCGAATGCAATTTCGATTTCGATTGCGGATTTAAATTTGTATATTGATTAGAAGGCTTTTGAGATCTTCCACACATAGCAAAATGACAGTCGCCATAAAAAAATATCTCGTCTGTAATTCCTGTATACAGAGTTAGTTTTTCAAGAGTGTGTGGATAGCCGAATCGGATGGTGCAATAATATAGTCCTTTTTTTAAATCAAGTATCGATTCTCGGATAGGGAAATTCTTTTTTTCAAAAATCTAATACTCGTAGTAGTTTTGTTTTTCATAAAAATCGGCCCCGAGACTCTTGTGCATTTTTTGGTATTCCTTAATGGTTTAGGATTTGGCCATTAAAGCCCACTTGAAAAATTAACGTTGTACCTATAACTATAATAGGCTATGTATGGAAGTGTTTGGGGTATTCTTCAGAGCTCTAAACTGCTTGTTGTCTAATTCAAAAATTGCCGCTGACAGGTTTGGTTTTTCTTCAATTGTGGCGCATCTATGAGGTCAATTTGGCTGTGCAATGTGTCATTTAAAAGTTTAATCAATTTACTTACACTATTGTATTTACAAAAATATCAACAAAAAAAAAACCCTCCACCACTTCAGAATTATGCAACAAGCAGTTTTTTAGGTCTGTAGAATAAACCGAACATGTTCATATCTGTTGCTGTAGGTATATACAGGAATTACAATACGAATATTGTTATTTACAGTATTCCAAAGCGATGGATTTCGCAATAAAAACAATCTTAATTACATACGAGATTCGGTGTAGACACGACTTTTCTGCGGATGGCCGATACACTAACAAATCGATTGACATCGACCGTCATAGAGATTATGTATAGCTGCACAAACCTGATTAATAAGCTGTGAAGCCATCTCTGGATCAGCGGAGAGCGCTTGCAGCATGTTGTTGGTGTACGGAGCCGACAACATAGACTGGATGAGCCGCGGGTTCTCCGACATCTGTTGCAGCAAGCTCTGCATTCCCGGCGTGTTGATCAGTCCGGGGCCGGGCGTCCCGCCAGTTGCGTTGCCGGTGCCGGTTCCGGTGCCGCTGCCGCCGCGCGACCAGGGGTTCGGGAGCGGCTGACGGTTCTCCGCGCCGATTTGCGGGTTCGAGCCATCTGGGGGCGAGGTATTAAACAGTAATGGAGTACGGCATGATGTTAGTGGGTTAGTGGTGTGCCCGTTCATGTTTTGGTACGTTTGTAAATTCGGGTCAATTCATATAGAAAGTGACAGCTAACTAGCGATGCAAAGCCGTAAAATTACGCCGGTAAGATACGGTAAAATAGTGTAAGTTTCGGTAAAAAACGATATTTTACGTAAGTTCCGGTAAAATTCCGTAAAAACTGTATTATACGAACTCGTATCGTACCACATAATGTGGCCTCATGAGGGTATGTAGTATGATATGATTATATAGGTTTATTGGTTTTTACAATATTTTATTTAACTTGCATTTTATTTATGTCATGTTTGTACAGGTCAAATCAAAAAATATAAACATTCATTGGAGAAACCGCGATTATAAATTACAACTGCGGCGTAAAAGTACTCAGTAAAAGGTTATAACAACATCCATCCATCAGCCCGTTTCGTCCACAGCTGGACATAGACCTTTTCAGGATTTCGCCACTTTTGGCGGTCCTCCTGAAAGAAATGCCCATACTCACACACGCTGGGCAGGCGGGTTGGTGAGCGCGGTGCCGAAACCCTTGCACCAGTGACGCCGCTGCCCGTCACCAGTATGTTTTATATAAGGCTCGGCAATTGGGGATGGATAAACCGCCATCCATCGGTCCCAGGCAATGGTGGGCCGCCTGGTTTTGCCTAAGAGCTGTTCTCTTACTCTCTCCCGAATAACTTCGAGAGGATTTGTGAGTAAGATGGTAGTACCTCCACAGTCGAGCCCGGCATTAGCTCTACCACCTATAACAACAAATTTCTAAAAATTATTTCTTGAAAAAAATACCAAATGTGGGTGGCTAGAAGTATTTAGATTCGTTTTGGTGTCTAAAATTTATTATCTTGTGCCCAAAACCGATGAAAATCCGCTAGATCTAGCCACAAAGTGACTAAAAGGGCAACACTGGCCGTTGAGACAGCGGAACGCCGAGAGCCGCGAGAGCGGAACGGCAACGGCCCAAAATTTACTATGAGTACTACGATGATTACTTACACTAATCGGCAACGTCGCGTGATTATTTTACAACTATACGCGCGCGGGATTTAAAAGAAATCAAAATTTAAAATGTCATAACTCGACCGTAAGTTTACGGTAATATATAAATATGACCGTAAAATTCCCGTATTTTACGAGCGTTTTTGGTAAAATTACGTGACTTTGCAACCCTACAGCTAACCTGTCAGTTCCCTCTAGCAGCGTAACTGCAATTTACATACAAAGTTTTTTTCTTGCCTTATATACCAAAATTTTACATTTCAGCCAGAAATAACGTTTAAGCCGAAAACGGGGCAAAGATTGAATAAACGCGGGCGGAGCCGCGGGCAAAGATTAGTAAATATTGAATTAGTAAATTGCTTAGTGACTTTATTGAAATAGACATGATTAGGATGAATCGTGCTACAACAAATTAATTGATGCAACCATTTTGTAAACACGTCAATGATTATCATTTAAATATATGCAATCAGAACATTAGGATTATTTTATAGATTGCGTGTTGGTTTTTCCCACATCTAGTTTTTAGTAGGTACCAATTTTTCCGGTGTTATTCAATTTGATTATTTATCCAACTTATTTATATACCCGTGAGTGGTATTAAACGTGGAGGCAACACATGGCCTCTTTTTCTCAGACATGTTTCACTAAACCATAGTATAAATACTGTGACTAAACATTTTTAAAATTTAAATTATTTTATAGCACACCGTGCGTAAAATGACCACTTCACGCACGCTGCGCTTGCGTAAAGTCGGCATTTTACGCACGGTGTGCTATAAAATATTATACGATACTCGTGCGAGAAACTTTTTCTCGACTCGTGTGATTGCAGCACTCACCTTCAGCTCGTGCCGCAAACTCACACTCGTCAGAAAACGTTTCATCGCTCTCGTATCGTAATGTACTATTCATTCACAGAACAGAAACACAGAAATATTCAAATTATATAACAGTAGGTAGTAATAGGTACAATAATTTACGTTCTCTAGTCCCCACAGCGGAAAAGTGGCATAAATACTATAATTACTAGATATATAACAGTAGGTAGTAATAGGTACAATAATTTACGTTCTCTAGTCCCCACAGCGGAAAAGTGGCATAAATACTATAATTACTAGATACGAACAGTTATTAAGTGGATATGGATTGCAGTGCGGCATCAGGGATTATACGCGAGAAGAAATAGTGAAAGGAAAACTAACTAAATCATGTATAGATCATGTGTACGCAAGGTTTATTTGTGATAGTGTACGTAGTCAGCTGTTAACGTGCAAAGTATCTGATCATTACCTAACAGGTATCGAGATACAAAGTACATTTATACAAGATAGCGGTAAGACTTTGCGGACCGTGCTGAACAATAAAGTGGTCGTTAGTAAACTGAAAAACTATGAGTGGGAAGAATTGTTTGACATGGAGTGTCCGATAAAACTGTATGAAAAAATGTGTGACGATTTTAGTAGCATTTATCATGAGTGTTATATGGATATTTATAGTAGTAATAAACGGTGCAAAGAGTGGATGAACAAAGAATTGATAAAATATATAAATAAAAAAGATGAATTATTTAGACAGTGGAAATCTTAACCAAATAACGCAACATACAGATTAGAATATACGCGATTTAGGAATAAAACTTCTAAATTAATAAACGCTGCTAAGAACAACCACAGGAAAAAAGTTATTAAGGATTGTAAAACAGATATTAAAAAGGTATGGGAGAACATAAATAATTGGCTTGGGAGAAAAAAAAGTAGCTTAGATAATGTTATTATGAAGTACTTGGGAAAATATGAGGAACTAGAAAAAATATGTGATAATTTTGCGGATACTTTTACTGGAGAGATACAAAATATTAAACATAACTGCGACAAAAAAATTCTCAATAGGTCTGAATATGTAGAAGAAGCACCTATGTCTTTTTATTTTAGAAAAGTAAATTCCTACCACGTTTAAAAAATAATAGATAATATTGATATTAATATTTTTTGTTTGATAAACACTTGTACTTGTCCACTTATTTATATGTTAAAGCGAAACCGGTAAGGGAAATAATATAAATAAGTGGACAAGTACAAGTGTTTATCAAACAAAAAATGTTTCAAAAGTTCCACCAAGTGCCAACAATCACGAGCATCAACTCCATTGATATTAATAAATCACCAGGTTCAGATGGAATTAGGATGAAAGATATTAAGGCCATTAAAAGTTTAATAAGTCCCATAATTGCAAAATTCATCAATTTATGTGTCTCAACAGGTATTTACCCAGACAATTTAAAATTAGCTATAGTTAGGCCGATATATAAACATGGTAGTCACCTATATTATACAAATTACCGAAATAAAGAAACTACAAGTGAGATTTTTGAAGTGCCTAGTTAGTAAAAAAGAAAAGTTGAGTTGTAACAAATTTTACGAAAAATTATTTAAAGTTTGTAGAATTATGCCAGTTGACGTTAAAATAAAATATTGAATAGCCATGGAAACATTCCAAAAATCTCACTTAAAGATTAAAAAAACCATGGGTACCCAACCCGTGGCCAAAGTAAACTGAAATCTAAATATATTGTACCAAGGTATACAAACTATTATGGAAAAAGAACGGGTGCCTTCTTAATACCAAAAATATTTAATTCAATACCATGGGATGTTGACGAAACTTTAAATAGTAAAATAAGTAAAACTAAATTTAAAAATATTTTAAAAAAGTGCCTACTTCAGTCAATTACATTACATAAATAATGATTGTAAGATATTTTAATATTTTTTGTATTTCCGACTTTTTATGTACGGACGCCAGTACATATGTAGTTATGATACTGATATAAGAACTGCCAATGGTAACCTATTAAGCAGGCGCCCGTACTTCGTCTCAGTTTGTTGTTCTTATGTATTCAATTTAAAAACGATGTCTTACTACTACTTACTTGTACGCAAATAAATATATAATAGTGTATAAAAGCAGACATGTACCGAGAGTATAGCCGATAAACTGCTACGCAGTTTGGCTTCAATATTTTGCAAACAAAAATCTGTATGTCTTTTGCTGAATAAATAAATATCTAATAATCTAACACAGTAGGATTCCCTGCTTTGTTTACAGTGCAATTATATATTTGAAAACCAAATCAAAATTGGTTTCATATCTTTGTTACTTACATACACATATCAGCCTGTTTCATCCACTGCTGGACAGGCCTTTCCAGGATTTCACCACTCTTGGCGGTCCTCCTGGAAGAAATGCCCACTCACACACGCTGGGCAGGCGGGTTGGTGAGCGCGGTGCCGAAACCCTTGCACTAGTGACGCCGCCGCCCGTTACCAGTCAGTTTTATATAAGACCCGGCAATTGGGGATGGATAAACCGCCATCCATCGATCCCAGGCAATGGTGGGCTGCCTGGTTTTGCCTAAGAGCTGTTCTCTTACTCTCCCCCGAATAACTTCGGGAGGATTTGCGAGTAAGATGGTGGTACCTCCACACTCGAGCCCGGCATCAGCTCTACCACCTAGGTCAGCTCTACCACTTTTTGTTACTTGATACTTGCGATTGTCGGCCCTTGGTGAAATTTCGAAAACATCATCATTAAATTCACTTGGACATGACCATCGTGTCTTTAATGGCTCGTCATATTATTAGTATAATTTCCTGAATTCCTGAATCCTTTGAGAATGGTGAATTGAAGCATGATAGTTACTCGTAACAACAACATTTTTATTATTTCTACTTAATTTTTTACTTTGCCTCGCAAGTCAGATCATCTTAACGAGAAATAAAAAAATGATTCGCGATGGTACACGTTTTCTTTGGAATGCCATTGTTATAAGACACAGAATAGGATCATTGCCCTATTCAGCTAATAGTGATAACCAGGGGCCTTATTGTCTAACTTTGACATCCATCGCAATCACCTTCAAACGACCGCGATTGGCTAGAAATTACGTCATACATAATTTTTAGCCAATCACGACACCTTTGATGGCTACGGCGATAGATATTGAAGGTAATGGGGCAGATCGTAACGACAGTGCTGCCAACAAAAATTTCCCGATTCCCCGCGTCAGTGTTGTCAATTCCCCGAAATTCCCCACTTCTTTTTGATTCAATCCCTACAAGTTCCTCGAAATGACATTTTTGAAACAAAAACCCGCGTCAGTGTTGTCAATTCCCCGAAATTCCCCGCTTCTTTTTGATTCAATCCCTACAAATTCCTCGAAATGACATTTTTGAAACAAAAACATTGTTTTATAAAAAAAATTAACACTTTTTAAGCACTTTTCCATAATTTTATAGTATATTTCAACCGTATGCACCAATTTAAAAATCGATAACCATAAACAAACAATGAATTAATTATGATGAAATGCAAAATCGTGATCAAATCAAATGACAGATGAGCAGGCATTTGAGTGGTGTTGCCTTTAAAAAATATTTTACTCGTGTCGAGCTGTATCTGGCAAGTCCAAACGTGATTTTTTTGTTGTAAGTATTACCTGACATAAAATAGTTTTAGCCCACTGAAAAAATTGGACTGGATTCCCCGAAATCCCCTGATTTTTGTCATTCTCCGCGCTCTCCCTCAATTCCCCGCGATTGGCGGCGCTGCGTAACAATGTAGTGACTAGAGTTATTACTTACCGGAGCTGTCGACGAGCCCCGAGAAGGGGTTGCCGGCCATGCTGCTGGCTGCGTTCAGCATCGGCTCCTGGATGTCGCGGTACATGCGCTGCAACGCGTTGTACCCGCCTGGACATTCAGAATATTTTGTTAGTCCTTCTAACCTAATTAGGTTACTAAGGCCCAGTTTCTGAATTAAGAAAATCTCACTCAGCAGATACGTAAGTCTTGGCCTATGGTGCACGATAATCTTACTGAGTGATTTTGAAGTTCATCACTTCAGTCTACAATAGAACGCTCGTTTCCCACGCTGCCGACACGCATAATCAGTAAATTTCCGAGGTTTAACTGGATTTTACGAAAAAGTAAGTGCTGTATAAGCTTTTCCACCTGACATCGGAAAATAAACCATGTTTTCTTGTTATAGCGGTAATTTCAGACATAAAACTCAAGCCGTTTAGACATACAACGAATTAATAACTCAAAAAGGCATAATTTTCAAAACTAGAATCTGTCGAGTGGTTTGCGTCCAATTAGGTAACCGACCTGACAACGGAAAGATAAAGGTCTGAAAAAACATGTGTCCAAGTTTTACATTGGTCAGATAAGTAGTAGAGTCAGCATATTAAAACAAAAACCGTTGAAAGACCAAAGGCAAAGGCTCAAGCGACGAATCAACCAATCAGAGCACTGCATCTTAAAGTTAAGCACTACTTAACTTGAAATTCTCAATGTATAATCGGGGGTAAGGCTCATTAATAATATGTTCTGATAGTATATATAGTCGACATGCAGCGAGGAGACTCACATACTGATGGTCTTCAATTCTCTTTATCTCTATAACAATAGTAAAATACAAAAGATCGCAGTCCAGATCGTAGCTTCGACCCATTTTACAGTTTAATTTATAATAGCAACCAAACTGTAGTAAACATATGAATGGTAAGTTTTCAGTCAGCAGACTTAGCCTCCCGCACTAGCAGAATACATTATACTGATCCATAATAATACGTTAATAATGGTTTTCAACCATGAATAATTAACATTATTTATATGTGTGTAAAGGTGTTGAGTACTGCTAAAAGTAATAACAAAGTTTACTAAAAAAAAATTTGTAAGCCACCTGCGACTTGCTTCACCCGATCACGTATGTTTACGTAGATTTTAGAAAAGAAAACCGCTTTGAATCCACGTTGCGGTTTAAGTCAGAAAATAAAAGTAAATAAAACATGTTGCTAGGAACAACCATCAACCAAACAATTTCGACCACTCCGCGTTTCCAAAATAATGAGTTCAATTACCGGGTATGCTCTCGAGGTTGGAGAGCGCGCGGTCGTGGCTGCGCATGAGCTCCTGCAGCATGGCGGGGTTGCGCGCCAGCTCCATCGTCTGTCGGAGCAGCTCCGGGTTGTTCAGCATGTGGCTGATCTCTGGGTTTCTCTGCATCAGAATATTCAACAATTTTACTGATTATTATGAGAGAAGAGAAACATTGTGGTTACAATGCAAGTGCATTTTCCAAAATATTAGCTTTTCATTGATAGGATCATACACTCTATTACACCTAGGGTTACCAGATACTGTAGTGAATTTCAAGCAAAATCCCTGATAATTCAGTTTGCTTACCTTATATTTGATATAGCAAGAGCTGTGGGCGTGCGAACGGGAAACACGTTTATAAAATTAAATGATTTCTATGCACCACTTGTTGTATTTTGTTCCTTAGAGCGCAATTTATTTTGTCTTCTCAGCATCCTGTCCATGTTGATAGGGCGCTTGTTATATTAAATCCCTAAAGTATAAGATCGGTGGCAGTATGTTGCCTACTCACAGCCATGAGGTCCTGCATCTGTGGGTTAGAGGTGATGAGTGTTCTCATGTTCTCAGGGTCATTCATCATCTGCTGCACCAGCGGGTTGTCTAGCACTTGCCGCAGCATGTCCGGGTTCGAGAGCAGCTCTTGTTGCATGCGAGCCTGAAATGCAATGTTTGAACATTTGTTCATGATTCATTATTATCCAAGTTGGTTTTACCGCAAGGAATAAAAATAGCATATTTATTAGTTTGTTTGTCCTACCCGCATGCCAAGCGATTCATATATTGTACGTAAACAACCAAACAAACCTTTGATAATGCTTTAACAGCGAAACCGGTAAGGGAAATTAATATAAATAAGTGGACAAGTGCAAGTGTTTATCAAACAAAAAATGTTTCAAAAGTTCCACCAAGTGCCAACAATCACGAGCATCAACTCTATTAGTTTGTCCTGGGGGGTAATTCCGGAGAATCAATCGAATCGAGATTTCTAGAACTCGATCAAAAAACTTATGGAGTTCGACTGATAAAATGGGTTTTCACGATCGAGAAAGCTAATTCGATAGACTGAGAATATTCTGAGTCTGTCTAATTACCCTTCTCGATCGTAAAACCCCATTTTATCAGTCGAACTCCATAAGTTTTTAGATCGAGTTCTAGAAATCTCGATTCGATTGATTCTCCGGAATTACCCCCCTGAACTTGAAATAGATGTTACTTTTAAAAACTTGAGCATACATTTAGAGTTTAAAACAGTGTTATTTGCAAATCTTCACAGGCTCTTAGAGCAAATTTTTGCCCTACTTAACCCTCAAATGGTAAGGCGGGGGCCTACAAGTCATGTTTTTTTAACAAATTTAAAAAAATCTAATCACCCCCATTTTGAGTTATCTCATTAAAACGCGAGTTTTTTTAGCACCTTCAAGGATGGACATATGGCCTCGATCAGTTACATTAGTTTTTTAAATAGCATAATAAATTATGAAATTATGTTACTTAAACACTAATAAATTATGAAATTATGTTACTTTACTTAACTGATTTATTACATTATTTGACAAAGTTGCAGCCTTTGAGTGATCCATCCATCCATCAGCCTGTTTCGTCCACTGCTGGACATAGGCCTTTCCAGAGTTCACCACTCTTGGCGGTCCCCCTGGAAGAAATGCCCATACTCACGCACGCTGGGCAGGCGGGTTGGTGAGCGCGGTGCCGAAACCCTTGCACTAGTGACGCAGCTGCCCTTCACCAGTCTGATTTATATAAGGCCCGGCAATTAGGGATGGATATACCGCCATCCGTCGGTCCCAGGCAATGGTGGGCCGCCTGGTTTTTTGCCTGAGAGCTGTCCTCTTACTCTCCCCCGAATAACTTCGGGAGGATTTCCGAGTAAGATGGTGGTACCTCCACAGTCGAGCCCGGCATTAGCTCTACCACCTACCACCTTTGAGTGATGATACAATCCAAATTTATTTGCAAAGTGAAGATAAAAAAGTAAGATAAATATTCTGTGATAAATGTAAGTATATACAGATATAGATACTATAGGGTCATTCCACGCTAATTGAAACCAAAAGCAAAAAAAAAACATAACAGACACTTAATTTTAATCACATCGTTGATTAAAAACCCCAAATTAATGAAATTTAAAAAAAAAACGCAAGAAAATCCTACCGTTTTCATCGATTTTATCGAACTGAAAGACTGACTTTTGCATATCTTCAAGTAGTAAGATTTTAGCCGATAAATCGGCGACACTGTTTTTGTCCATTTTGTTTACGACACGGCGTGTTTTGGGAACGAGATTTCACAGAAGAGTTTATGCTTTCACTTGACGAACAGAAAATTTCAATATGTAAGTAAATTACCAATTTATGGCGCCTCAAGGTTAGATATGCCTAAAGTCCCGACTGCCACTGAAAAATAGACGTTTAGTCTTTCTTACCTTAAAGTATTAGAACTGTAACGTGAATAACTTCCAGAAGTAAAAAGGGACCGGGCAGCTATCCTTTAGGCATATTAACAAGAAGCCAGGTGTTTGTTATAATATTTTAATATTTTGTGGGGAATCAAACTTCGGTCCCGACCGCCACCAGTTACATTGGAGGTGAAAAATAAAAAATGCATGTGGCATGTTTATAGGCATATATAAGTCCATTTTAGCATTATTTTGATGGTTTGCGAATATACGCGTACATATACTTTACACACATAATATAAGTGCATGCATACGTTAAGGCATGAAAAACCTGAATATTTACAAATTATTAATAGGTACACTTTTGCAGTGTTTTTTGTATAGTAAAATCACATGGTTTTTAATGCTCACTGGTTAGTGTGTTTGTATTGTGTTTGGTGGTGGGTTTGATGCATGTAAAATAGCTTGAAATATTTAATTTTAGATAATGAATGGAACTGAAAGGAAGCGGATTTGGAGGGAAAAAATTAAACAAGATCTGGACAAAATGAATCTTATATCAGAGAAGGAGAAGGAGTGAAGCCGTAAAAGAAGAGAATTAGCAAGAAGTATACGTAACAAGGATAATACTGCTAGAATCTTGTGGAGAGAACAAAAGAAGAACTAGAATTGCAAAAATCAATGTTTCGACCAGTCTTGACCTATCTTCTCCTATGGGATCGTACAAATGCATTGCATTTGATCTCTTCTTTTGTTGCATAGATTATGTTGTGATTGCTATTGCTTAATTATGTTGCTTGAGTAATAAATAATTATTTAATTTTGTAAAATATCATGAATTTTGGTACTCGTCCCGACCGCCACAAATTCTTGTCCCGACCGCCGCACTTTTCAAAAATTTATATCTAGACATTCCTGTTACAAATTACCGTATGTTGTATCGAGTTCTTTAGAACAATTATCAAGGCATCTATAAAAAAATATGTAAAGCTGTAGTAGGACTAGAAAGGCTGAGGTTTACAGTTATTTGTACAAATTTGAAAAGGGTGGGCGCGTGCCTGTCCCGTACGCCACTCTTTTTCTAGGAGGAATTTAATATGATAAAATGCAAAAATATAAGTAATTTACTGAGTAATGTCCATACACTAGTATTTATCTAGAATTCTGTATATATATTATGTAAAAGGAGTATAATTACAGAGCTATAAATAGAAGTATGTCAAAAAATGGAGTAAACGTCCTAACGGTCCCTATGGAATGACCCTATAGATCTTCCTCTTTCATGTGGTCATCACCAGGTATGTATGTCCTATATCAGGTTAGAATATTATAGTATTCACTTAAGTAGTGCTTGTTAGTTTCCCCTCACCGCAGTGCGGGCAAGAGGGATCCTCCTGTACCTTCATTATAAATGTCTATTTAGCCTACAATGGCCTGTTAGAATACTAAGAATAAGTTGTAGTTTTTTAAAGATTATTAAGTGCAAGAAAGGTAGCAAAACATGGTTACCTAAATAAATAGTATTATTAACATATTCCCCAGTCTCACCATTGAATCTAGTCCACTAGAAACTAATCTTCAGTGGAGGCCACAAATACCCCATGATATCAGTTACCTTCCTAATTTTACAATACCAGTCAAGGGTTAATTGTAATTTTGTAATCAGAAAAATGCAATAAAACCCAGAACAAAAAGGAACAAAACAAAACTACTTATTGCTATAAATTAGAGGTTGAAATTATTTTAAACAAAGTTTGAGTATGAAGTTAAAGATATACCTGCAAGTCCATGAAGGTGCTCTGTCCTAGACCAAGACTCTCGAGCCCCGCCAGCCCTCCGAGGGAGTTCAAGCCAAACGGTGTTGCACCAATATCAGCTGGAACCAATTTCATCTGTGTTTGGTATTTAAAACATGTGGCTGCTATTACAAAAATATCAATTGTCCCCAGAGTGTCCCCAGTTGATGTTTGTCAAGAACATCAGCGGTGCAATACACTGCCCTCAAGTGAGAAAGTGATTACTCAAATTCATATTTGAATTTAAACTTGAGTTTAAGTTACAGAGGACCTTTTAATGAAATTTACAATAATCACTAATGATAATGTGTCAGTGTTGACCAATTTTAAACATGAATCTGTAAATTGTCTAAATTTTAATAAACACATTAACATCCTACAAAGTTTGAACAATGTTTGTGTATCAACATTTGAACCAGCATAGTCTAGTAACAACTTTAGGAAAGTGAAACATGATGAAATAACCTGTTTAACCCTACTGATAAGAGATATGTCAAGTATGTAGTAGTTCCTCACCTGGGGCACGCCGCGGGCCCCCCTCGGGTTCGGGCCGCGGCGGCGTCTTGATCACCAGGTGCACTGTCAGGCCATCCTTGATGTTGTGCTGCTTGAGTGTGTCCCCGTCGTTCATGATCTTTCCGGCGAATATGAGACATAACTGCTCCGGCTCCGAACTGAATTTAGGACCCAGCACTTGCTTTAGCTGAAATTATTCAATGTAATAAGGCATCACTATACAATTGCCGAATAATTAAACAAATGTCGTCACTGATTGCGTGTCCAATATCTATGTTATTACGCCATGAGAAGGAGTTTGGACAGCCGCAGTACTCACTTTTTTGATATCAGCGTCTTCCTCTATTTCTATTTGTTGTTTTTCTTTTGGTGTTTTTACTGTAATCGTGATTTTTTTGGGATCTTCTTGTCCTTCTGCCATTTTGGTTGGATGACTCTGTACTTTGGCGGAAAAGCAAATTGTTCAAGCACTCGAGAAATTTTTGACGAGTCGTTCGCCACTTTGCTTGATTTGACGGCTAGGGTTTTTTTCTGTCTATGGTTACCCTCTAGTTGCTCTGTGCAATAGGGTTGATCTCACGATCCGGCGCGGTGGGTCCGGAATGTCGATAAGGGCACGGTTACTAATTGCACCATCAAATAAACCATTCAACACCAAATTGCGTTCATAAATTAATTATTGTAATGTTCTTCAATAATAAGAGTTAATAGGATAGCACATACATTTTTTACGCAGGTAAAAGGGTTGGCGTTAAAATCTTTGTAGTTAATCACTTCTTGGTCTTGGTCTATCTACGTCGGGTATTGTTCAATTTTTAACTTGATTTTTAAGGTCCATGAAGAAATTAAAGACCACCTTCACTGCACTGCGAAAGCTCAGTCGCACAATCGGATTTCAAAGCAAGATTGGCTCACATTGACTTATTATTGTTACGTAGTACCGGCGCACGAAAAAAAAATCTCACACATCATGGACGCGTAAGAAAGTTCGTAAATAATCTCAGCGCGGATGACGTGTGGACGCTTCCAGGCCACGGTCACAACTGGACAATGCGAGAAGTTTCTACCATTGAGCTCGAAAAGTCTCGGACGAAGAAGTGAGAGAAAGCATTCAGGTTGGAAAGGGACGGATACAGACTGGAGTCCTTGACACGCTGACGTGAAGCGTGACGCGCGTTCCATAATGCGCGAGAGGGTTCTAGCGACATCGCGTCACTTGAACTGGAAAGAAGTGGGAGAGAGATGGATATAGGCTGGGATCCTTGAAGCGTGTTCCAAAATGTGCGGGAGGGTTCTAGACAGATCGCGAAGCCGGCGGCGAACGGTATATGAAAACGGAACAGATAGCGGTCAAGAGTTCAGTTCAGTATTAACTACGAGACAAAGAGGAAACTCTAGTGAACTAAAGGACAACTCTAGTAGTGACTAGAGAAGTGCGACTGTATAGAGCAAGTATAACCCGGTAACGATTCTAGTTAGTGGTGGTGAAACATTTTTCAAATTAAAGTACGGACAAATTAGACATTCCAGCGAGTCCACTGAGTTCAGTTAGTAATTCCAGTTGTTATTTAGTTTCAGTTGTGTTTAAACAGTGTGTGTGATTACAAATAAAGACAGTTTTTGGTACAAATTGGTATAAAATTAATTTATCCCGAACCCCAGCTCGTAACATTATTATATGAACGCGCAATCTTAAGATTCTACAGATTTCTTATAGTCTCGTCTCGGCAGAAAAAAAGTGTGGTGTTGTTAGGGCGAAATTGTAGTGTTGGTGGGAGACCTCGAGACGTGTCTGAGAATAAAGAGCCTACACACATGGGCGTACAAAAAAAGTTGAACGAAGTTTCGCTAACCAAAAACTGAAGCACTCATAGTAAGCCTACCCACTTGTACGCACGAGCCCGGCACGCACAAATTCACATCATAGTTTTTAATAGGTCCATTCACACACTTGTAAGCCGTTGCCATTGCTATGATTCAGTTGTTTCTTAGCGGTGACTCCGTCCCCCTTTTTATTCGTCTATGCCTACATATGGACAAACAGACGGATAGACAGATGGAAAACAAAGTGATCAAATAAGATTTCCATTTTTCCACTAAAGTAAAAAACAATAGCTAAACAATATTTCATTCATTAATTTTGAATATATTTTAGGAAGTATATAGGCTGCTGCTAGCAACTGTTTATTTTATTAAATAAACTTTTAAATAGTTAACACTATCCCGAGAACATTTATTTATTTTACTTTATTCTGTACTTGTTTTTATGTATGCAATAAAGAATTTAAAACATATCTCGGCGTTTTGCCTTCAGGCAAAGACAGTGTGAATTCTAATCCAAACTAATTCTTTTTTGTACGTTGGTTGACTTCAGACTATGAGGTCGACACAGCGTGAATGCTAATCCAAACTGTTTTTTTTTTGTACGTAGTATGTACCATGCTGTGCGAGTTTAGAGAGAACGACGATGTGAGCGAGATAGCATGAGACCGTCCGCCATTTATAGATTGTTTCTTTATCCGCACGGGTTATAGAATATGTGTTCACCACAGACATTGTAAGTCTGTGGTGTTCATTTATTTCCTTAAAAATCAAATCCTTATTATTTTGACTTGAATCTTGATGTATGTTCCTCGCTTCTTGGAAATCTCAATCTCAGTCGGAAGTGGTGGATACGAGATGGGATCTGATGGAATGACGATACACCACGGGTGCTGGACCGCACGGCGGAAGTCACTAGTCTTTAGTTGGGAATGCAAGTTGAGTTTATTTTTTGTTACATTACTGAGTTCCTTTAGTCTTTAATGTGTAGCCTTATAAGGGTGACATCGTAGCTGTATGACAAAACCTTTTTGTAATAAAGATTATAAAAAAATGACAATAGACGCGATATAATCGATTTTGTTGTGACTCGGAACGCACTGCATGTCAGTCTTAATCATCTGAGCTGTCCCTAAATGATAAACCTCAGATAAAGAACTAAATGCCTCAGCCAGACTATGCTCATCGCGTAGCTCCTTGATTTGCTCATCGCTCTGTCGCGATGTTGCCCTAGCCAGCCACACGCTGCTCTATTCGCCTCACTCATCGCCACACTCCTCGCCATGCGCCGCATTCCGGCCACAAATTATATAGAGGGCTTTCGCCTTCACGCGGTAAACATCGACGACAAAATGGATGCCGACACATATTTAATTAATATTATATGAAATACACTTCCCTTACAATAAATGCGAATAGCTAAAACGTCAAACACAACGTACCTTGTTAGTAAACTCAAACTCAAAATGTGTATTGTACATTCATTTGTATATTTAAATAAGTATGTAAGTACAAAAAGTATACGTTTTACAGTTCATATCTATCTATATTGTATCATACAGTACAATTTTACTTAGAAGTGACGTCATTTACCCCACTCCCAAACTCTGACGAGCTTTATCTCTATCATTTTTTGTTTGATTGACAAAAGAGAAAATACGTGTCCAATATTTTTTGATAATCTAAATGACGAACTAAATTGAATAATATTTTGTTTACCCTGTCTGTTTAGTTAAACAAAAATTACACAGTGCACAGTATAGTTCTTTATTATACAATTGTCGTGTTCAACGGGTTTGCATCGCTGCAGCAATGAGTTGTGCAACGGTTGCAGTGCAGCGATGGATTTGTGTTAAACGGCCATACATCAAAATGACAGATAGTCTATACCTACGCTGCAGAGAGCAGAGCAGTAGAAATTATTTGCGCTGCTCGATGCTTGTCAAAGTCATGTGGAATGGTCGTTTATAACTCTTTGCAGCGGCTGCACAGTTCATCGCTGCAGCGATGCAGGGTCGTTAAACGCTACAATGAACTAGTTTCCGATATAGTCTTATGGACTAAATATATAAATTTAAGTATAATGAAACAAAGTTGTAAAAGAAAGCACTAAAATATCTCTACAATTGAAAAAGTAATGGGACCACAAAGTGGCGCTCAAAAATTAATTTCGCAAACTATTATTATTTAAAAAAAATTTACACTTGATCATTGTCTATGTGTACCATTTTAATGATTATTTCTGTTATTATATTACAAGTTGAAAACGACACAGAAAATCTAGTTAAATACAAACTAGTTGGAGGAACTTTAAAACTACTATGCACATAAATTGGGAAAAGCTTATTGGTGCTTGCCCGACCGGGGATCGAACCTGGGTCTCAAGATGGCCAGTCAGAAGTCGGACCTGTTCAAGATCATCCTTGACGACCTTAATAATTAATTAGATAAATTGGTATTTAGTTAAAAAGTTTCACTCCTTTCGGCACTAACATACGACGTATTGGTGGAGGAAAAAAAGTCTATCGCCGTAAATATAATCGATTCTGGGAAAATTATCACTTTTTCCTTTAAAAACCTACTTCCATAGTGCTAGATAAATATATTAATAAAAAACAAAAAACAATTTTTAATTGTAAAATACTTGTATCTTACATATCGATATCGCATTTATCAATTTATCATTTATCGGATTTAAATTTTTTTTGCCACTTTTTTCGATTTATCTATATTTTAACCCTATGAAATTTTATCGACATTCCGAGTCACAACAAAAACGATTATATCACGTCTATCGTCAGTCCGAGTCACTGTTACTTGATGGGCGTGCGTGAGTAGTTTGATAGTAGTTTTAATATTGTCAGCGCCATTCGGAACACGTGTGACGACCAGCCGGACTGTAATGTTTATTTCGTAGTTTAAAATTATTTACTAAAGATTAGCTGATAATTGTAATAATTGGCAATATGTATTTAAAATTGCAAGAAATATTATTTAGGCTGTTAGTCAAAAGTTGAGTACCTATACAAGGAAATTTAAATGAATTAAAGGATTGCAACGACTAGTAATTTGCGCCATTTTCAAAAAGTTACAGGTGCATTTCCGGATTGCCCGGATGTTTGAATTTTCAGTTTTTCTTTCACTTCATAATGCGGATAAAGCAAACAACCTCATTTTCCCAGAAACATGGGTTTTGTTCGGTGAACTAATGTATAAGAAGCGGCTGGCTGACTTGAAATATAAACAAAAAAAATATTTTTCGTAATAATGTCTCACTCAAAATTTTATTTAATTTTCTTTCTATACCTGCTGTAAATACGTTTGGAAGGTACCGAAGTAAGTGAAAAAACTCATAAAATTGCAAATAGCACAGAGATAAATACAACGATCGAATAATACATTCCTTTTTAGGGTTTATTTATACGGAAGCTCCAACATTTTTTTTGTTGAGATCTTCAAGTGGACCCGCTAATTATGCCATACACAGTTTTCTAGTTTACCGGAAAATACAAAACTGAACTAAGCTCAGGTATGTTATCTATTTAATAATTTTGTATACTTACAATAAACTTTCAAATAAGTACCTTTAGCAATAGTAACTTTTTCGAACTTATTATATTTTCCAACACGTCACGGTATAAGGTACAATAAATTTATGCAGCCAAATTCATATTAAAGACTCGGTAAGTATTTTGTATCAAGGTCATAGGCATCTTATAAAATATTATTCTAATCAAGGTTCAATGATAATTTTTTATGAATAATGCTATTGAAACGGCTACTCGCGATTTTTATGTAGTCAGATTTCGCCTGACTAGTTTCACTGTATTCGTATAGTTTTTTCAAAGGTAAACATGGTTACGCGGCGCGGCGGTTCCCTATATAAAAATCGTGAGTAGCTGTTTCAATAGCACGAATCTTTTAGTAGTAAAATTTTTATGAAATTCATAACAAGCCCAGCCCCGAGTCAATTACTATGGGAGGTGAATATATATTTTTTCGAAATTAGAAAAAAAAAACATTCCGTGGTACTGATCACTTACCACCCTCCAGTATAAAGTCACCATAGATATTAAATATACTACGCCCGCCCGCGTATCGATGATAAAATCCTAAAAAGGCTATACCGTGTAGTTTGTTGCTGTGTGTCCTTACTTTTCTCCATATGCGACGCCCTACTCACTGCACTGAGTCCTGCCTGAGTCTGACACACGTCTGGTACGTACCGGTCATGGACGCAGGTGTAAAGGGGTGAACTTAAACCCCCTGTCATAGAGAAAAATATACAAAAACAAAAATATATTTCATTATTTTTATGGTACACAGGTAAATAATATTTTATTGGCATAACACCCAAAAAACATTGAAAATAAAGGTCTGAATTTATTCTGCATGTCCTAACATGGCCGGTTTTTAACCCAAACTTATAGGTACCTGAATTACGCCGATAGTATGTTAGTAAACTTGAAAACGGTAGGTGAAAGCTGGGTGTACATGATTCGACTGACTGTAGTTGAATTTACTCCGAAAATATGTAGTTATACACCGTTTCGATAAATCGCAACGATGTTTTTAAAATTATCAAATGTTTTAATTTAGATGGAGTTTATCGACGGTTTGATGTGTGAAGATGATCAGCTATCAACCCATAGCATCCCTAAAGAGACATTCAAACCTGTTCCTAATAAGAAGAAACGTGATAAACCACTATTAGACGGTACGAAATTAATTATGTCTTTTCTGTTTGCTTTGATTTATTACTTAGTAGGTAGAAAGTGTCTTCAGTGAAAAATTATGAATCCCCATTCCGTTGTGGGCTCGTACATAATGTAATTTATTTATGTTTTAAAATTTAAAGATTTGCTTTTGGGGTTTTATAAAAAAATGGAGACTTGCGTTAGCCACGATTACACCATTCGATTTATCGACATCCTAACTAGGATAGGATTGGACTTAGGACAGTGTAATCGCGTTATGGCGAGTTATCCAGAGAGTCCTGCTCCAACGCTTTCATTTTTCACATGTTTATCCTACTCAGCGGAAGCGGGTCGCTCAGAAAACTCGCGGTTTTGAGGTGTTTTTATTTATTATTTTGGAATTAGATGGGTTTTTAATATGATTGCCGTTTTATATCACGTTTTTCACGATGTTTATTTTAGTATAAGTTTTATTGTCCAAAACTTAATATAGCTCAAAGGAAATGATATTTAGATCGTAGTTAGATCTGTCTTTGCGATTTAATCGGATCGAGGAAAGTGTAAGCAATCGTGTATCGAACAGCCGAAATATTAAGATCAAAGAGTGAAATATGACATAATATATATTTTTTGCAAAATTAAATTGTAGCTTTTTATTGGTTTAAAATTAATTTGGAAAGAGACCAAGTCGGGATAACCCATTAAGGGCGTTTCCTCGCGCGTCCTAATTAGGATCCTAGTTAGATTACCGATAAATCGGATTGTTGTAATCGCGGCTAGCAGGATTTTTAGCTAGGGGTCCGCCCCCCCCCCCCGGCTCCAACTAATGAAGCCATAAACAAGTATCTGTTCTCGATTATGTGACTTTAATAATATTAAATCACATACAAACCAATAAATAAATGAAGACAATAACGCCTTAAATTGAATAAATCATATTTTTACATCAATTGTTCAAATTCCGTTTGGGGCGTATATTTGTGGTCGGTCTGTGTATTTGGTAAGGCACACTAACGCTAAGGGTCCATGTCTGCCCGAAATATGGCGATAGGTCTCCACCATGTCGGGACGTAGGTAATAGTTGTCGGTGTAACGTGGGTATACGAGTGCGAACTGAGACTTGCATTTTACAGTCCATACTAGAAACACTTCTGACAACCTCTCGGGATCTTTGTCGTGACGAAGTATTTAATTTTAATTTTATTTCTATCCGGCGGTATCTATATCTACGAATAATGAAGTAGTTAAAAAGTCGCGTCTGAACATTAAATATTTTGTTGAAATTTTAAATGATATGGGTTATTCACCGACATAGTTATTATTAGTATTATACTGAAGCCAAAACTACCATTTTTATAATTTTTGTCTGTCTGTATATTCCGTTTAAACTGATGCGGTTTTCATTATTATCAACGTAATGACCCTGGTCCACATTTAGGCTATAAAGGTTGTTGATAAAATGATGTCTAAGCCGAAAACGGGCACAGAGCCGCGAGCAAAAGACTACTTCGAAATAAAGTTGAAGTTACAACTGTCACGTCGCGTCGTCCGGTTCTAGATGACCCGGCATCATCGGAGAAGCAGTCGCAAGAAGAGCGGATGGCGGCGGAGAACATAGCGTCAATAATGCGTCACTACGAGAGCAAGTTGTACGCAGAGGACGACAACTCGCAGCCGACGTCGCGCGCCGCGCCCTCCGTGCCGGTCGAGGGCTCACGCAAGAAGAAGAAGAGGAAACGGTTTGTGTCTGTCCTTTATCTCTGCAGTTATTTTCTACAGAAGGCACGTGGAAGTTAGATTCAAAGATTCAAATTGTTTATTTGTAAAATAGATACATAAAGTATACGTTTTCCATGTCAAATCTAATATGTATAAAAATAATATTTTATGATGAAACAAATATGATACGGGAAATATATAGGTATAAGCCGTTAACTATGCAATATCCCCCCGCATACCCCTGAATGGGTAATTGCTTTGTACTTCAATTGACTTCGTGAAATCACGGAGCCCTAGGAAAGGGAAGGCGAGCATGCAAACCAGTTGATTAAAATAATTTGGCCAAATGCGAGTCAGACTCGCGCACAAAGGGTTTTGTACCAGCTTTGGAGGGGAAAACCAACTGGAGTGGAGCCGCACACTAATTTCTATGCAAAAATATGTCATTTTCGGTGGGGGACGAGGCAGCGTTGCGATGCACGCATACTACAAAATACTTAAACACTAGCTTAAAGTATACGCACACAATCACATTCACACACAGGGACATCTATCGTTTTTATATAACCGTATGACCGCCGGGCTCATACTTTTGGCAGAGGGGTTCGCCTGTTGGTGGCCCATGCAGTTGGTTTGTTCATCCGAGGTACCAGCATAACAATCCACCCATCCATCAGCTTGTTTCGTCCACTGCTGGACATATAGGCCTTTCCAAAATTTCGCCACTTTTGGCAGGTTTCCTGGTAGAAATGCCCATACTCACACACGCTGGGCAGGCGGGTTGGTGAGCGCGGTGCCGAAACCCTCGGACCAGTGACGCCGCTGCCCATCACCGTCTGTTTTATAAGGCCCGGCAAATCCCGGTCAATGGGGGCCACCTGGTGGTGCCTGTTGAGAACTGTCCTCTTACTCTCCCTTGAATAATTTCGAAAACGGAGGGGGGGGGGGGTTCTCGAATAAGGTGGTGGTACCTCCACAGTCAAGCCCGGCACCAGCTCTACCACCTGGCACCCAGCACACAATAAGGGTACAGAACCCTAAAAACATGATAAATAACAACAATGTAGATGTCGTAGCAACATCAGGGCGACACAAAACTAACCGCTGAAGTGTTAAGTTCCCGCTGAGTACGGAACCCAAATTTTCATGTACAATTTCACCAAATTTGAAACATGTTTACCATCTAGAGAGCTGAAACAAATTAAAAAATGCTATATTTTCATGGTTTTTTGTTGGGGACTCCGGTTAAATGTAATTTTTTAATATATTTTTTTTCACCTTTCACAATCGAAAACACCTTCGACACGCAATGTCGCAACGATGTATGTGTTGATCTCTCCAGATCACAGATAACGATATGCCTGACGAACTGCCGCTACGAGTCGATCAGGCGCGTGGCGAGCGCGTTCGGCATGCGCGAGGTCTGCGAGGACGACTCGTGGAACTTCTACTGGACCGACATGAGCGTCTCCGTTGAAAGGGCCAAGGAGATGAAGCGCTTCCAGAGGATCAACCACTTCCCGGGCATGTTGGAGATTTGCAGGTTTGTGGGGAGCGGCGGCGGCGGCTCTGTCGCTTGGGCGCCGGGCTATCAGTCTTGAGATCGGGGTTGATGCGCAACCAATGCACTAGTAATTTTAGCACTTGCTGAACGGTGATAGAAAACACTGTGAGGTTAACCTGTGCCCGAAAAAAGGCTGACTTTGGCACTTAAAAAGGTAACGATGGTGAACTAGGTTTGACTATTTTAGTGAGTAGACTACTTATACTTTAATGATACAGTCTACACTCGGAAATACTTCTAATGATGTATTTCCTAAATTGAGTAATGATGTATTAGAAGTATTTCCGACTACATATAAATAGTCAGTTGGCATATAAGTAGTCAACAAGAATAAATACGTGAATAAAGCCGGTATTTAATAATTTTATCGGGGATGTATGCCATGTCAGGACGATGTTTTTTATGATGTGTGAAAAGCAAACATTCTTTTTGTAAAAATCTTTGGCGCCCAGCGTGGGGCACATATTCGCTACTTTTGAAGGTATTTTTTATTTTGGATAATATTGTACAACCCGGTCACAATATCTGTGCACCTGACCTCGTGACGTCATATCGGCGGTCTGGGTACGGTGTGAAAAAAAGTTTTTTCGAGAAATGTGGAGGTAAAAAAAATTTACTAACCTTAAGTCGGACTAGCGCCCGGCGAAGTAGGTGGTTGTACTTTGGCTTCATTTTTAATTTTCATTAGAGTCCTCTTTGATATTCCAGTTGCAGCACAGGTTCGTTTCACCACTTGGTCTACAGGTATGGTGTACTGTTTGTTTGCTTTCTCCGATTCAAAAAACTTGAGCACTTTCAAGATTAAATTTCTTGATTCGCTGTGTATTGTTTTTCCCATGACTTCAGTTTAACAGCTACAACAATTTTAATAACAACCAAACCAGTCCAAACTTAACAGTAAACAGTCTAAACTTAACAATAAACATTAAAAAACAAAACAACAATAAAGCGAAAATATCAAAATTATCGGGACGTGTAGCGGCAACGAAGATGCTAACCGTACTGTCGCACCGGGGAGTGCGCGGAGAGGTGACAGGGGAAGCGGGAGAGGCGCCACATTCCAGCGAGGTGCACAGATACTGGGACCGGGTTGTATGTATGTAGGGACATTGCAAAGCATAAACAGTACTAGTTACATTCATTGTGCCGCGGTTTTTAAATTTTACCAGTTTAAATCATCTATGAATATATAAGAATGGCATATAGGGTACGTGGGCCAACCGTCACTTTTTAATAAACTTTATTCTGTTTACAGGAAAGACTTACTTGCACGAAACTTGAACCGAATGCAGAAAATATATCCAAAGGAATACAACTTCTTCCCAAAAACCTGGTGTTTGCCCGCTGAGTAAGTAAAACTACACCTAATATATGGCGTTACGATTTATTTTCTACCAGAGACGGTCGTCAGTTTCCAAATTGTAATTAAATGGTCAATCACTGGTAATGGTACACCCACTTTTCACTGCCAATTATTCCTGCTGTAACAACGGCTATTATATTTATTAAATGTTAATATATTGAATGACATAATATATTATATTAAATTATTAAACAGCCTATCAGTAAGTTGCTTAGTATTACTTACATTCAATGGATAAAGGTATCTTTCTAATCTTCCTTTCTAAGCAGCCATTATAGACGACCACTATTCTTCACAGGCCTTTTTTTGTCAAGAATATTTTACGGTCATCAGCCAGTCTTGTCCACTGCCTTCCAGCCGTTTTCGCAATATCAGCAGCCCAGGAGCGAACTATGGGGGGGAGGCATTCATTCATTTAGTTTTCCCGCTCTGTGCCCGCGTTGGGCTTAGTCCACCACTGCATCGGCTCTTACCTAATCTAACAATAATAAACTTTATTAAAGTTTCGGTGAAGCCCTGAACTACAGCAAGTCTCGTAAGAATAAGACGTTCATAATAAAGCCAGAGTGTGGGAGCCAGGGACGAGGCATTTACCTGACCAAATCTCTGAAGGACATCAAGCCAACTGATAAACTTATTTGTCAGGTTCGCATTTTTAATTATGATTGTTTCCTACATTGAGTTTCAGGGCAAGAGTAAACGCTTTTCTAACAGCGCCTTTTTAAACCAAGTATAATTTAATTATTTATTGAAAAACATGCAATAGATATTATTAAATTAATTTAGAGAAGTATTTTACAAATTCAATAAGTTTTAGGATTTAGATCTTAATTAATCTCTTTAAGTAAATCATAGAGCGGTACTTATCCGAATATCTGACATAACAATTGATATAATCACAGATATAGATCTAAATAGATGACGCAAGTGCATCAAACTCTATTAAAATCAAGCGTGTCACATTTTACAATGAAATTGGTTGACAGCGGTTTGAATCTTAGAAGGGATTGTAAGACTTAAGACATAATACATAAGAGTCAACGTTGGAGGAGTGAATATCTGTGAAGGAAGAGCATTGCTCTCCCTTTTGGCGAGCAATTGGGCACGCGAAGTACATACACTCGCGGCATCTATTTGGATCTATATCTGTGGATATAACCAACCTACATCCACGGAATCTTAGATGTACGGAACAGACTTCAACAGACTACCCATCGTCTAGTCTGGGAGCTACTGATTTTGCTGTAAAATATTTTTTTCTCTAATTTAATTCCTTGAATTTAAAATCAGCATATAATACTTCCAGGTGTACCTTTCAAAGCCATATTTAGTAGACGGGTACAAGTTCGACATAAGGGTGTACACTCTCATCACCTCCTGCGATCCACTCAGAGTGTTTGTCTACAATGAGGGGCTAGTCAGGTATACCGCCATGTACCATATTAGCAATATAGCTTCATTCAGGACATTAACGGAATCTCTGCTTGTTCAAATTATAGCGCATTTCCCCTTTCTGAGGTTAGACATTTTCTCCCAGTGTGTTAGTCACCTCGAAACTTTGTAAGAAACAACGAATCGCAATTAAGGGGCGGTTATCCCAGCATTGCCCCTTTTCAAATTTATTTATGAAATTGGAATATTTTGTCTGAAAAAAATTTCGTTTTAGAAACATCCTTTTCAGATTTATTAACCGTCCGATTTGTGACGGTATACTTGCTCGATAGAAAAAAATCGGAAACTTGGTCGAGTTTTCAAGATTTTTTCGTTTTATACAAAATTTACATGAAGATTGCAGATTTAAAGAAAAAGTACTTTACTAGGTATATCAACGGATAGGTACTTTTTATTTTATTGTAACGTGATTACGTTTTTTTAAACGAAAACGCGAAACTTTTGAAAGCGCTCGATGCTTTGGTTGTCGTAACAGCCACAATGTCTGGGATAACGGGCCCAGCAGAAGCATGTTTAATATAATGTAAACATTACAGATTTGCAACAAGCAGATACGCGGACCCCAGTACTAACAACACGACTAATGTTTTCATGCACTTGACTAATTACGCGTTGAACAAACACAGTCGTACTTACGTCTACGACTCAGAGGCAGGCAGCAAACGGTAACGATTCTCAGGATATTCTATAGCTTTTTAATAATATGTTTTTACTATCATGGTTATATATTTTAATGGGTTCTTACCACGGTTTTAGCCCGCGAATTAAGTAAAAATATCGTAAGAAGCCGTTGAAATACATGAAATTGGTCAATCAGCTTTTTTTTGTTATGATTTTTCACCGTAAGGAAAATCATTCTAGGGTCTTTGTTATTGCTAAAAACCTGTTGCGTAATCGGATGATTTAGTAATTTATGAGTCGTATCAAACAATATTACTAAATTTTCATGAATTAAATTTAGGGCTTCACCCAGGAGACCATATGGTTTTTTTAAAATAATTCGACGAACAAACTTGACGACCATAATATAATAAAAAAATACAAAAATCTAATTAGGGAATAACCACATTGAAAAAAAAACATTTGTGACTGATTTGTGTTTTAAACTGAAGACCTAAAAATTATGTACAAAAAAAGTTGATTGACACAAATTATGTTTTGTAAAAATATATATATGGTGGCATTCATCAATTCCAAATTCATACTAAAGACTAGGTAAGTAGTCGGTATCATCAAGTTTCCTGTTTCCTACAAACGCAAGCCCAGCCCTGAGTCAATACTCAATACTATGGTCATATTTTTTAAATTTCTCATTGGCTGTTATTGATCCGTAATACTCATCCGTCACTTACCGAGCCTCCGGTATAAATTTAGCTGAATAAATTAATGTCACCTTACCTTATATGTGTCTGCACGTGTCTTGTCTGTGTACGTTCAGCATGTTTATGTGTGTATGTATGATACATTTTCATCATCATCATCCGTCCGAGTATGTTTGAGCATGTGTTTCTGTCACAAAAGTACTTATATCCGGAAATACCGGGTGTAAAAGCAAAGGCAAGAATCCTTTATGGGTGTGTTAGTATGATAGCTAAAGATATTATTTTAAATACTGGGATCTCTAAATAAAGTACCAGTACCTCATAAGAAGACGCTTTTCTTTACTCAAAATATACACTAATCGCGTGGACACCCTCACTGGTCGCTGGCCACTCGGTTGAGGGGTGCGGGTTGCGGGGTGCAATTAGGTGTGTGGGGAGGCCGGTGAGCTGCGTAGTAGCTTAGAAAAATAATGAAATTTTTTGTGAAAATACAAGGTGTATTTTTTTTCTCGTAATGACATCAGAATTGTGTATACTTTCATACCCTAAAGGGATTATTGACTTTGCACTTCATCCTGTATACGAAAATGCTTGTGTCTAGTGGACGAAAAAAAAACATAGAAGTTTGATTGGCGCTGAATAAAATTACCCCATAAAAACTGTGTTGAACACATTTAGTATGGCGACGACGGCTCCATAACGTTCACTGTCACCATGAGTCGACCAATCACGGCTGGCCCGTGTCATATATGACACGCAGTAAGAACCAATCGTGCCTTTTTGTATAAACGTGTCTTCTATGTTTTTTTAATTCGCCGCGAGTGTCAATAAAGTAGCAATTACTGAGGACGATTTTTTTTTTTAATTTGTCTTTTATTTAAGGCTCAAAGGACCGAAATAAAGATCCTTTGAACAATGGTTTTCTTTTAAAGAAGCGACACTCACCTTCCCCCGCCAGTTTAACACAGACATATAATTATTACTAAGTAACAGACCAAACATATGGATTAAATAGCGTGGCAAGTATCCATACAAAAAATAAGCTACATTTAGGCTTCATGGTATGAAGAAATGTATAAAAATGGGTTGTTTTGGCTGGCTTATACTTGGAACATATTTGTTAATTCCTAAACTAATCTTTAGCATATATTTTGTTTGGAAACAAGCAATACATATTTATATTTAAAGGAGCCCGAAGTACACTGAGCTAAAATTGCCACGCGTCGCTCTATGCGTTTATTATTAATGTTAGGTCTGCTACTATATAGGTATTATACGTCTGTGCAGTTTAACGTCGCCCGCAAATGGGTAGTACGACTGGGAGTATGCATTCCTTGGTTGCCGGCTGTGCGCTGCGTGCCACGCACACACACAAACGTGTGCGGACAGGCTAGTGCTCGTGTAGTAGTAGCAGATAAAAATCTGTTCATTTGTATTGAGTGTCGGGATATGGTCAACAGTATTAGGTAAGGTAACGCACATTAATATAATGCATGTGATTGGTCGGTGGCCGGCAGCAAGATCTCGACGCTGAATAAGCTGCTGCTGTCGGCGGGCGTGGATCTGGACGCGCTGTGGTGCGGCATCGATCAGCTCATCGTCAAGACCATCATATCCGCCTGGCCGGTGCTCAAGCACAGCTACCACGCCTGCTTCCCTTCACACGATATGGTCTATACATACCTCATATCTACACTACTTATTAGATACTATTACATAGATTTCACTATTCGCATGTTGTGTAGCAACAATAGATTATTTTAAAACTTGCAACTGCCTGTAGTTTTAAAGCTTCTTGTTCGCTAGGACCGTGCTAGTCATACCTAACTGTGCTAATAATATTGCAAAATTGTAATCCATCGTCAACTTACCAAGTTTATTTTGCCATCCTTTAAAATAACAACTACTAAACTACAGACAGTCCACGCCAACAATGCTCCAGGTAATGTAACGTGACTTTTTAAATTGTGATTGTGCCCGAAGTACGGCGATAGGGCTCACCACCCATCAGGTTGGGACGTAATAATCGTCGCGTCGGTGAAACACGGGTGTACACCGGGTGTGGACTGTGACTTGCATTTAACAGTTCACACTCAGGAACACCGCACCCTCTCGGGGATTCATGTCATGACGGACGATATGTTTTTTAAATTAATGCAAACACATAATGGGCCAAATATTGCAATCTGCTTATACAAGCAAATACTGGGAGCTAAAATTATACATCCAAGCGCCGGTATTAGACGTAGTCATTCTTTATTGGTAATTTTTAATTACAGGTTAATTAATTAATTATCAAATTATTTCTTTTAATAATATACATCAAACTTATAATATTTAATTGATATTGAAAAGAGTTAAAACTAGTCTTAGATTTATGTAGTTGTATTTATTTAAGTTTCTACGTAAATTATATCGAACTCAACCTGTTAATCAGACAAACAGACTACTTCTACTACAATCTACCAAGAAGGACGATCCAGTAATTCCCTTCACATTTCCAGGTTCACGCATGCTTCGAGATCCTTGGCTTCGATATTCTCCTCGACCATAAACTTCAACCTTTCATCTTGGAGGTTAGCAAAAAGACAAATATTCTATGTACCACTAAACAATTTTACCCTACCCAATCAGTTAATCACTGTATCTAATATTTAAATCAGCCGATCACGTCTAACACACAGTAAGAACCAATCATGAGCTTTTTAGCTTTTTTCTGGTCTCTGGTGCCATTTTTGGATGACTATTGGTAGAAACGCGTCTTCTATGTTTATTTTCATTCGTCGACCCTAACAGACTTGTGCTAAGGTCGTAAATCGCCCGCCCAGGTGAACCACTCGCCCAGTTTCCACACGGACACGGGTCTAGACCGCGAGGTGAAGGAGGCGCTCCTCACGGACACGTTCACGATGCTCAACATCTGGCAGTGCGACCGCAAGCGGGTGCAGGACGAGGACCGCCGGCGGATTAGAGACAGGCTGACTAACATTAATAAGTACATCCTTCGGTTCCTGGACACGTAGCTTTCACTTCTACGACACGTAGCTCTCACTTCTACGACACGTAGCTCTCACTTCTACGACACGTAGCTCTCACTTCTACCATACGTAGCTCTCACTTCTACGACACGCAGCTCTCACGTCTGCGATACGTAGCTCTCACTTCTACGACACGTAGCTCTCACTTCTACGACACGTAGCTCTCACTTCTACGACACGTAGCTCTCACTTCTACGACACGTAGCCGTCATTTCTACGACTCGTAGCTCTCACTTCTACTACATGCATCTCTCACGTCTGCGACACATAGCTCTTACTTCTACTACACGTAGCTCTCACTTCTAGGACACATAGCCCTCCTTATACGACACGTAGCACTCACGTCTACTACACGCAGCTCTCACGTCTGCGACACGTAGCTCTCACTTCTACGACAAGCAGCTCTCACTTCTACGACACGCAGCTCTCACATCTGCGACACGTAGCTCTCACTTCTACGACATGTAGCTCTCACTTCTACTACAGCTCTCACGTCTGCGACACGTAGCTCTCACTTCTACGACACGTAGCTCTCACGTCTACTACACGTAGCTCTCACTTCTACTACACGTAGCTCTCACTTCTAAGACACATGGCCCTCCTTCTACGACACGCCATGTAGATCACCACCACCCACTTACAAATTGCAGTTGATTTATACGGCGCGTATATTGGAAACCTCATGTTTAAAAAAAACCAACTGATTTCGCCTCGTAGCTCGGTTATATACGTATTTTGTGTTAGTTATTCGTACACAAAGCTCGGATTTCATCGATGCGTAGTTTATCACTACGACACGTAGCCCAGTTCTACGCCATGTAGCCCACTTCTACGCCATGTAGCACGGTTCTACGTATCATGGTTCGATTCTACGACACGTAACTCAGTTATACATATATGCCTCATAATTCGGTTCTATTCTACGTATCTTGTGTTGGTTCTTCGACACGAACCTCTTGATTTGATACATACGTAGTTCAGTTCTACGACACGTAGCTCAGTTATATGCCTCGTAGCTCGATTCTTCGCCTCGTAGCTCGGTTATATACGTATTTTGTGTTAGATATTCGTACACAAAGCTCGGATTTCATCGATGCGTAGTTTAGTTCTAGGACACGAAGCCCAGTTATACGCCATGTAGTCCACTTCTACGCCATGTAGTACGGTTCTACGTATCATGGTTCGATTCTACGACACGTAACTCAGTTATAAATATATGCCTCATAATTCGGTTCTATTCTACGTATCTTGTGTTGGTTCTTCGACACGAACCTCTTGATTTGATACATACGTAGTTCAGTTCTACGACACGTAGCTCAGTTATATGCCTCGTAGCTCGATTCTTCGCCTCGTAGCTCGGTTACATACGTATTTTGTGTTAGTTATTCGTACACAAAGCTCGGATTTCATCGATGCGTAGTTTAGTTCTACGACACGTAGCCCAGTTCTACGCCATGTAGCCCACTTCTACGCCATGTAGCACGGTTCTACGTATCATGGTTCGATTCTAGGACACGTAACTCAGTTATACATATATGCCTCATAATTCGGTTCTATTCTACGTATCTTGTGTTGGTTCTTCGACACGAACCTCTTGATTTGATACATACGTAGTTCAGTTCTACGACACGTAGCCCTGTTCTACGCCATGTACCACGGTTCTACGTATCATAGTTCGATTCTGCGACACGTAGCTCAGTTAAATATGCCTCATAATTCGATTCTATTCTACGTATCTTGTGTTGGTTCTTCGACACGAACCTCTTGATTTGATACATACGTAGTTCAGTTCTATGACACGTAGCCCTGTTCTACGCCATGTACCTCGGTTCTACGTATCATAGTTCGATTCTGCGACACGTAGCTCAGTTACATATGCCTCATAATTCGGTTCTATTCTACGTATCTTGTGTTGGTTCTTCGACACGAACCTCTTGATTTGATACATACGTAGTTCAGTTCTACGACACGTAGCCCTGTTCTACGCCATGTACCTCGGTTCTAAGTATCATAGTTCGATTCTGCGACACGTAGCTCAGTTACATATGCCTCATAATTCGGTTCTATTCTACGTATCTTGTGTTGGTTCTTCGACACGAACCTCTTGATTTGATACATACGTAGTTCAGTTCTACGACACGTAGCCCAGTTCTACGCCATATAGCTCGGTTCTACATATCGTAATTCGATTCTACGACACGTAGCTCAGTTACATGCCTCGTAGCTCGATTCTTCGCCACGTAGCTCGGTTATACGTTCATAGGTAGATTCTGCGATAGAAGATAGCTGTTAGTTTTGAGATTTTTATGTTTTGTTAATCTAATTGTGATTTAAGAATGTAGCTGTATATATTTTTTAGATTTCCAGACTTTACACCGCCCGATCAAGAAAAGGAACCAGAGAAGAGTCCTTGGCAATTGCAGATACAATGGGAGGAATCGCATTTAGGAAATTTTAGGTATTATCCAATCACATAAAATGTTGTAATGAAAATGTTACTGGAATAAAATGTGATTTTGCCTGCAGGCGTGTATACCCGGTAGGCGAGCAGTATGCGCTGCTGTTTCAGCAGCCATCTGGCTCTTTGTACACCGGAACTGCGTCATCTCGGGCTAGGGGAGACTGCACGAGATTACAGAGAGAAGAATTTCAGGTAATCGTATAGAATGTTGAACCTCATCTACCTAGATTATTAGGTTCAAGTCTGTATGAAGAAAAAGGCACTGAAGGCAGTTTTCCAAGCCTTTGGCGTCCTCGTTCTCAGCTAATTGTCAAAATGTGATAGATTTGTCTGTGCAAAGCCGTTGATATTAGCTAAACATATAGAATTATTAATTAAATTATAATAAGACGATGTAAATCAAACAAATCCTTAATTTCTATTCGGTATAAAAGCAAAATCAGTTAAGATTTCGTAATAGGCATGATGACAATTTTTTTTTATTAGTCCGTCATTTAGATTATCAGAAAATATTCGACACGTATTTTTTATTTTTTCAATTAAACAAGAAATGATGAAGATATAGAATATAAGTTCCGCGTGACGTCACATCTAGGTACAATTTTAATAAGAAGTGACGTCATTTTCCCCCATTCCCAAACTTTGACGCGCTTTATCTCTGTCATTATTTGTTTGATTGACAAAAGAAAAAAATACGTATCCAATATTTTTTGATAATCCAAATGACGGACTAAATAGAATAATATTTTGTTTACCCTGTCTACAAGTCTATTAAAGAACCAAACAGACAAAAATGTGGAAATCTGGACGGAAAAATATTTGGGAACTAGTTGAAACTGAGAATCTCTCTCAACCTATCACAACCACTTTTTCTATTCTTTTACAATATAATCTTGAGATAGATAAATTGCTACAGAACTAACTCATTACTGAAGAACCAATTTTCAGCAAACGAAAGCGAAAGCCGACGCTCTAAAGAAACCATCGTTACCTAAGAAAGCGGGAGAAGTGGAGAGTACCTCTAATACCGCGTTGGCAACCATCACAGAGAAACCTTCTAAGGTCAAAGTCAAGTCCAAAGAAGGAAAGAAAGAGAAAGATGACAAAGTAAGAAAGTTTGCACCTAATTCGTCGTCTACGCAAATTTCTATGACGGTAAGTTTGTTCAAATTAAAGAAAACTAATATAATGTCAATAGGGAATAGAATGTTGAAAACCCCAGTATTTACCCGTGGTCCCATTGCACTAGCGTCTAAAAGTTAAGATTATCAATAAGAAAACCTTTACAAATCACATTGACGTGATGTCGTTAACTGTTATTTTTTTTAAATTTAATACTCATTTCAACAAATCGGACTTTTCCGGTACTTCCCAGTCTGAGCCTGAGAAGGAGTCTGCGAAGCCTGCCTACGTGCTCTGCTCGTTCGAGCCGGGCCCCATCGTGGAGAAGGAAGAGCGAGAGAGACTTAACCTGCTGGCTCAGAGGGACTTCCTAATCAGGAGCTACGGGATGCTGGAGCAGGTAAACAGTTTTAGCATTTCCCAGTCTGAACCGAAGAAGGAGTCTCCGAAGCCTACCTACGTGCTCTCCTCGTTCGAGCCAGGCCCCATCGTGGAGAAGGAAGAGCGAGAGAGACTCGACCTGCTGGCTCAGAGGGACTTCCTTATCAGGAGCTACGGGATGCTGGAGCAGGTAAACAGTTTTAGTAATTCCCAGTCTGAACTCAAGAAGAAATCTCCGAGGCCTGCTTACATGCTCTGCTCGTTCGAGCCAGGCCCCATTGTGGAGAACGAAGAGCGAGAGAGACTCAACCTGCTGGCTCAGAGGGACTTCCTTATCAGGAGCTACGGGATGCTGGGGCAGGTAAACAGTTTTAGTAATTCACAGTCTGAACCTAAGAAAGAGTCTCCGAAGCCTGCCTACGTGCTCTGCTCGTCTCCATCGTGGAGAAGGAAAAGCGAGAGAGACTCGGCCTGCTAGCTCAGAGGGATTTCCTTATCAGGAGCTACGGGAAGCTGGAGCTGGTAAACAGTTTTAGTAATTCCCAGTCTGAACCCAAGAAGGAGTCTCCGAAGTCTGCCTGCGTGCTCTTAAAAACTATTTCAATGAAATAAAACATTTTCTTTGCAGATCTACTTAGTAATGAAGAAAATGGGCACTTTGAGGCCAGAAGACGAACGTAAATATGGCGTCTACGGCCGCCTCTCTGTGGTGTCCAACTTACCGGTTAATAGGGTAATTATACATATTTATGTTCTTAGGCCATTTCATAGAATACCTAAAATATCCAAGCATCATTTCTTTTCTTGTGGGCGACTCAATATTAAATCACGAATATTTTGTCTATGAATTGGCTACTTGAACCTTAATAAAATGAAATATATAATTAAAAGAGATTGAATTACTTAAATTTGATATTGTGTTTGCCAACAGAATCTGTGACATTCAGACACGAGGGACAAACATGTATAAAATAATCACAAGAAAAATGGGTAAAATTTTCTGTTTAGACTGCCGTAAAGAAGAGCAAACCAGCTATCAAACACAAGCCTAACAACTGCGGAGATCACTTGGAACACGGTACATGTGCAACGATTTGAATTAGCTACACCCCTCTTCAAAGCAATCATTGTTAATGTTTGATCTACAGGATTGCAAGTTAATAGTTTAGATGTGGTGATCTACGAGCGACCAATAATCCCCGAAACTCATTCGCCGAAAGAACGCACTACTAAGACACAGCTTATACGCAAGGCTTACACAATATGGAAAATGAAATCGCGAGTATTTTTCTTTAAAATAATATTGAATGTTACAAAAAATTACTAGTAATAATTATGTTTTTTTTTTCAGATTAGCTGTGCCATTTTCTCCTATCGAGTGAAGTGTATCTCATCCCAACCTGTAAATAATAATAGTATTATAAATAGGTATATGACTTCTATTCTACGTCAAGTGGCTGTGGTCAATCAATATAAAATAGGTGCATTTGTAAGGTTTGCTTTTTTGAGTAAACGATAGTTTAATAGACCTGTTAAATGTCCCAAATCATGACAATCATTATATTCTTCCAATACTTACTAGTCATTCATTATAATAATATTATGACTTTTCCATGTATAAATATATTAATTTTAACTTCACTAAAAAGAACAACAACGAAATTGTGTTATTTATAATTATTTTGTTATTATCAATCTAAAATAGCTATAGCTGCAATTTTAAATATATATAATTATGTAAAATACTAAACGAAATTTTCTGGTGTTTCTAAAATAAGTAAACAAGCTACGATTAATAAACAACTTTATTTTTGAACTGCCTTTTACGAAAATAAAGTCCTGTTTTATAAGTACACCTTATCTAAATTCGTCATTCTCTTCATACTAAAACAATTCACAGTAAATAAGGATGATTTCATACAATCAATACAGTCACTATAATCAAGTCCTGCTCTTTTATACATATATTATTAAAAATTATCCGTCTTAAAATAAGTCCATCTAATATGCATCTGTAATTATCTATAAATACAAACGAACACATACACTTGCATTGTCATTAAAACATTATTGGAAGCCCGTCTTAAAACAATTCTAGTTATTAACTAATACCAAGGACATAAGATGGCATAACTTACCGACGGGCTCTCTTTAGATACTTGTGAGATATTCTGATTGCACTTGACTTCACAGAGGAATGGTCCAGTCTTATTTGTATAGTGGTTAGAACTGCAGTCGCTTGGCAAGTGTGCCGCCATCGATGTTTTCAAGGAGTTTCCTCTTGAGGGAAGGCTTCTCGGCCTCGACCTTGGATATGTTGGAAGGCATCGGTAGTTTCGATCCGACTGAAGGCGCTGGTCGATTGCTGTAAATAAAGTTTTACGAGACCATTTAAAGAACAAAAAGGCAGTTTTGTAAGGAAGGAAAGGAAACTTTCAGTGATTATCTATACGAGCGGGGGCGGCGTTGCAGGTTATCAGTTGGATTCAGGATTTTTGGTATTTGGTAGTTTTGGACTTGCATGATGACGGGACGGTGAAAATATAATTGTGCAAGTATGATGTTCAGAGTACAATCAGGAAATCGAGATACCAGTTTTTTTTAATACCTGTGGAATTATTTGCATTATATTATGAATTTTATGAATGCACCGCAGCCACACAAACCGCGTGGTTTCTTACCAATCATGTTAATTGAAAATTCCAAAACTGCAAATTCGGGCTGCATTAAAGGTGGCTTCCGGGAGGCAGCGTAAACTGAGCATTGCACGGTGTTTTTTTAGCCCAAAAAGATGACATTTTCCGTTTATTGCAAAAAGTGATTAGAAATGTAATAATAAAACACTCAAAATCTCAAAGTTTTTGTGGCCATGCCTGGTAAAAATCAGAAAAAAAATTATGTAAAAACTACTTGTCGCAGCAGTTGTGTTGTGGGCGTATAGACCAGTCTAAGAGGCAACTTTTGTTTCTTTGGAAATTGATGTGGTAATCAAGCAATATTATTTTTTTTACTTTTGGTTTTGATTTTTTTACATTTTTTCTAAGGCGAAGTAGAAGCTTTGGCTGACACATGAACGTTTTTGATTATGCGTTTTATCAACCATAAAAATTTCAGGTTCTAACACTGCCGCAAAACGAAGATATAATTTTTTTCTGATTTTTACCAGGCAAGGTCACAAAAATTTCGAGAATTAAAAAAAAATAGACTGCTGGGTGTTTTATTCTTGAATTTCAAATGCATAGTTGAATCACTTTTTGCAATAAACTGATGTAATTTTTTTAGACTAAAACAAACACCGCGCATTGGTTACTGCAAATACGCATCCTCGCCAGGACCCTCACCAGCTGACAAATCTTTTCACTTCAAAATGTGACTCGTCACTTTCAGGCATGACGTCCTGAGAAATCGTATCGGGGGAGAGGTTACTAGCGTTGCCAACCATCTCATATTTCCCGGGACATCCCGTATTTTTGCTGCAAATTGAAGTCCCGCCAGGGTAACCATTGTCCCGTATTTTGCCCTGCGTTACACAACAGATGCTTAAATGACATGAATTTAACTTGTCCCAGGCAAAAATGGATAATCCCGGTTTTTATAGCTTCTTTTATCTTATTTATATTAATTATATCATTAATATCAGTGATTCGTCCGTAATACTTCCGTAGATTTTTCGTCGCTTTCCATCAGACGTGGTAGTGAAGTGACCAATAAGCCTATTGTGTATAAAACTAGTACCTGAAGTAGTTCATGTTGAGCGCCTGCGTACAGTCGCACCTGTTCGGCGGGAACAAGGCGAGTAGGCTCTCCAGCAACATGATGAGGTCGTCGGACGCCGCGCTGAAGATGTGCCGCAGCTGCTGCGCCGGGAACTGCTTGAACTGCACGTAGTCGGGCAGCCCTTTCATACCCTGCGACATACGCATTCGAGTCTTTACCTTTTGTATTAAGACAACCCTAATAAGGGTAAGCGTACAATGTGTTCCGGTTCAAAGATATAACTTTTCCATTGACTATTATATCGGATTTCGATTGATACGGCCTTTGATACATTATACAGAGGAGTTATTTATTTACCCAAAGTTTGTTACCCTTTTGGTGTAACTTGTGGAAAGGGTCATTAAGAGCCCGGTCCGCGACGACGACAACTTTGATGAAAAGCAATATGTTAAATATTTTTCTGGCTTTTATCGCGACGTTTTTGGAAAAACTAGGGACATACACCACTTCGTATTGGCCGTCTAAATGAAGGCCTAGAACTTATTTGATTGAATTGTTCTTCTTTTGCGAGTTAATTTGGTACTTACGAGCCCTCTCCGAATCGTTATTAATAATATCTAAGTGCCGAAATAACACGCAAAGGAGAAACAATTGAATCAAATAAATTTTAGGTCTTCATTTAGATGGCCACTATGGACTGGTGTAAGTCCCTGATTTTTACAAAAACATCGCGGCAATGACAAGAAAAATAATTAAAATAATGCTTTGCATCAAACGGACGAAAAATACGGAGCGGCCTCTTAAGGCCTTACCCCTGGTGCACGATAATCTTACTGAGCGATTTTGAACTTCAGTATGTTGTCAGAAAGTCTACATTAGAATGCTCGCTTCGCGCGCTGGCGGCACGCAAAATTAGTGAATTTTGGAGGTTTTTCTGGATTTTACGAAAAAGTATTTGATGTAGGAATATTTCCACCTGACATCAGATAATAAACCATGTTTTCTTGTTATAGCAGTAATTTCAGACATAAAACTCAAGCAACTTAGACATAAAACGAAATAATAACTTAAAAGGCATCATATTCAAAAATAAAATCTATCAAGCGAAATGTGTCCAATTAGGTAACCGACTTGACAACGGAAAGACAAAGGTCTGAAAAAACACGTGTCCAAGTTTTACATTGATCAGATAAGTAGTTGACTCAGCATATTAAAACAAAAACCGTTGAAAGACCCAATACAAGCCCTTAAGCCTGGACACTTACTAAGCCTCCGGCGAGAATCTGCCTGAATCTATGTCACCTTATTAATATTTCCCGTAGTTTTTACAAGATCTTTACCCTAAGTTTAATCGGCACAGTAGTTAACGCAAAATGCGACATGAGTTTACAATGCAGAAGTATGCATCCAATTTGATAGTTTTAATTTGTAAAAAGAGGTATCTCCTCACTGGCCAGTTTTCCTCATTAGGGGTGCCGAAGACCTGGAAGATGCGGGTCAGTTGGTCCAGGTCGGACTCCCCGGGGAGGAAGGGGACCCGCAGCAGCAGCTCCGCCAGTATACATCCGACAGCCCACATGTCCACGCCAGTGCCGTACTGCCGCGCGCCGAACAGCAGCTCGGGGGATCTGAACAATAGTATCAGAGGAGGGTTACAGGGGACTAACCAATGTACACTATAGTAGGGGTTTGGTTTGGAGAATCAACCTTCACAACAGTTTTTAATAAAAGTTACAACTTTACAATAATTTGGTGAAATTTATTTATACCGCCAAATTAATACGGTAGGCTTGGTAAGTGGTCAGTATCATGAATCTATAACACTTTTTGCTAATTCCTCAAAATAAAAAGTTGATGTCCCTTAGTAATTGGCTCTGGGCTGAGCTTGCCTTTTTAGGGAACGCGAAAAGAATAATTTACGAATTTCACAATAAGGGACATCTAACCCTGATACTATGTACTTACCGTGTCTTCAGTGTGAATATGGCTGAATAAATAAATGGAACCTTATATGCGAGTATTAGTAGGAAAGTAGGGATACCTATAAAAGTTACTGTTGATTCATCCCTGAGTTCACTAATCTCGGTCTTGTGCTCCCATTACATTATTGATAGAAGTATTACGCAATATATTATAGTAACAGTTTACCTGTACCACCGAGTAACGACTTGGTGTGTGTTTATTCTAGTGGGAGATCCGAAAGCCTTTGCTAGACCAAAATCTCCAATCTTGAGGATTCCTTCTCTGTTTATTAGCAAGTTGTTTGGTTTCAAATCTCTGTGTAATATCCAGTTTTGATGTAAATATTCTAAGCCTGAAGAGAAAAGTCACCTTTAAACGATGAATTCAGTGTGGTTAATGCGTAAACCAAAATAGGCTGTCAGACTCGTAATCACTCTAATTAGGGTAGCTAATTAGGATAGCTCTATCAGCCATAAACCAGTTAGTGTGTCAGTCAGCGGTTACTTAAAGGTCCTTTAACGATGTTAAATCCTTTTAACCAGTGTTTGGACACCGAATCAGGGGGGGAATTTAGTGTGCGCATAGTCTTTACAGTCCCATCCGTCAGACCACCAACAAATAGGTCCCGCCCTGGCCTATAATTTTTTATGGTATTTTAAGGAAAGCGTTACTTTTATATATATAATAAAAATATGGAATTAGGTACCTACTTCCATTTTCTTCGTTTTAATTGTATCTACTTTGTCAATGTGGATGACATTGACAGGGGGGCGCAGCTGTGAGACAAGGATTACGTTTTATTAGGATAGCGGCGTTAGTTTCGATTTTAGAAGCAACGAATACACGCCCCAAAAGAGCCTTGTCGCACTGTGAACTCTTGGAAAGGGTCATCTTTTTCTTATTCGCAAATTTGTCTTCATTTTCAAACCATTATCATCTAATACAGAACTTACCTTTCAAAGTCATAATCATGTAAGCCTTCACATTTGCTGGAGTAAGTACTATATTGTTGTCTTTTATAATTATTTCTAGATCCGTGTCCATAAAATCAAAGACTAATGATACATTAGACTTTTGACCGAAAACATCTGTAAATGAAAAACAATTGTGAAACTTTCTAAAAGGCTGTCATTGTGATCCAGTGGTCTGAAAGACTCAAACACAAATTCAGAGGTAATGGGTTATAATTCCGTAGGCCCAAATTTGTGTTCTGTTAGTGAGGCACGCAAGCTGTGGGTTCATTTTTGTGTCCAAAGTACATTGATACTGTTCAAGAGCCATTATTCTGGGACATTAACCATAGGCGGGTGTACAATATGTGGACAGTGACTTGCAGTTAGCAGTCTTTACTCAGAAACAAGACTCGCATTCCCTTGGGGATTTATGTCCTGGCACCTTGAGGGCTGGAGTCCCTAAATTAGGCAAAAGCAGGTTTCAACATTCTTACCATGGTACTATGTATTTAAATTTCTAAACAAAATAAATACATCTTGTTACTCTATAAAATGAATTACCATGAAAAAAATTGCTGTTATATTTTATAGGGATTTCAGAAGCAAATCGGGAATTTCAAGCAATACACTCAAATAGCATTGCTGCATTCTCAGTATTGTGATTTAATTTGAGACATATTTCAGAACCATAGTAACACATCAAAAAACATGATAAAGAAGGACTTTTTCCAAGGAGAGCTGAAAGAAGTTCATGAAATGTATAAAAAAGCCTGCCAGAGGTGACTAAAGCTTTGGTATAAACTGCTAACAAAATGCAATAGGCCACCTAATAGTCCAATAAGGTTAGTATGTTGTAATTCTTGGAGTAGTTTTATTTCTCTAAGAGCTGTTCTGTTGATGCCATCTTGAGCCTCTAATCGGGAGCCAATTTTGATCTTCTTAACGGCTACTATCTTGTCCGTCTTTACATCTCTAGCTTTATATACTGTGGCAAACTGTAAAACAAAAAGAATATAGTCAGATCATACATTTAAAAAAAACTTTTTTTAATAGTAATTTAAATGTTACAGATTCAAAATGACAAGTGGCTACACCTAGAACTAGAATAACTAGTTATATAATATAATATAATAACTAGTAGAACTAGCTTAACTAGCTGGCAGAATGTTCCAGACAGCTAGAAGTAGCTAGGCTAGGTAGCAAAAGTAGGTTCAAACCAAACCCACATTCTAGATAGCTAGAACTAGTGAAGCTATCTAATTAAATTAGGGACCAATGATAACAACTTATGAGAAAGCTGGAACAACCTCGGCTGGCTGGCTTAATTAAGTTAAAACATAACAAACATTCTAGACAGCTAGAATTACATAGGCTAGCTGGCTAAATTTCGTACAAATTTAACCAAATTTTAACTAGAACTAACTACCTAGGCTTGTTGGTTTAATTAGGTTCAAACTTAACTGACACTCTCTAAGCTAGAAATGGCTAGGCAGTCAAGATTGTTGATAAGTGCAGTGAAGAATTTTTCTATTATCATAAAAAATAACCATGAAGGTTATATGTGGCAGTCATACATAACCTTTTTACCAAATCTACCAGCTTGTGAATAAGGTTTTTTTTAAAATTATTTTTCCCTTAGCAGTGCACCCTTATCTACAACACAACCACCTAAGTTAGCTGGTTAAATTAGGTTCAAACCTAACCAACATTGTAGACAGCTAGAACTAGCTAGGATAGATAAGACTGAAGTTTTATTTATGAGGAAATAATTTAAAAATACCTTAATAAAACTTAACAACTTTGACGATAGATTGTGATCTATTTTGTTGACGATATGCAACCACTTCCATAGTAAATTTTCACTTTTTAGTACTTTTATGCCAATTTTTAGAAAATCCTTCCACACACAAGAGAGCCAGTAGGTTAGGGTAGAAGGTTAGGGAAGCCTAAGCCAAACTTGGTTGACCTAAAATCGGGTTGGGCCGGTAACATGTAAAAAGAGTTGATAGAGGTTATTTGCTTTCTGTGTAAAAGTTTATTGCCTCCTGGTAAGATCTATTGAGGAATATAATAATAAATTGTACTTTACCGTAATAAAGTGGTATTTACCTGCCCTTCTCCGAGAAAATCAATCTTTTCATAAAGTGAAGTGGGTTCGTCCATTTCGTTTTGTTTATTCCACCTAATATATTCAGTTGGAACTTTAAAACTTTTTACTATTGCCTAAATGCTATAGGTTATTTTCATTGTCATTAAATCAAGACAATTCCACATAAATTTCGCAAAAAACTACGACAAAACGACGGCAAAGTTTAAAATTTCAAAATCTGTTTGACGTTTAATTTTTTTTTCCTTTCGTCCCTTTCAGGAACAGGCAAAGATATTTAGGACCATGATAGCCTTTTCTGTTTACTTTTTTTTTATAAGTATGGAGAGCATCTTCCAAAACAAGAAGTTGGTAGAAATTGGCACGAAATGTCATAAAACTCAAGAAGTTAATAACATTTGCTACGGAACAATAAAAGGCATTGAGATCAGCGTCACCAAGGACGAGCTACTCCAGGACTTGGACAGTCCAGAAGTGCCCATAGAATCGATCAAGAGGTTAAAAAGGATATTTGATTACATAGAATGGGAAGGTGGTGAGGTGGTGGTGAGAATTGGATTCAAGGGCCCATCTGTACCCGAAAGTATTTACGTATTTGGCTCTCGAGTCAAGGTAGACAGGTACATATTTCCGGTAACCCAATATTCAAAATGCTGGAGATATGGACACACAAACAAACTTCGCCCGTTTAATAGAACAGTGTGCCCAAAATGTGGTGGGTATCACATAAACTGTGAGGCCCGAAAATTTGAATGTGTGAACTGCGTCGGAAAGCACTTATTCCTTTATGTACGTTATTATAATTTTAGGCGAAAGCCTCGTCTGATACGATATTTTCTTCATTTTTAATACAATTATGTCAAGTCCAGGGTTGACTCGGTATGAGAATGAATGTGGTTTCATCCAAATTCAGGTAGGCAAACAGCCTCAATTGTCATATCGAGTATTTTGTCAAAATCAATAGGCACCCGTTATGTATATTTTCTGATACCTACCTTCTAGATGTCCGTCATTCATAGTAGCACAAATGAATTCAAATATAGGGATATATGTTGCAGATTAATTATCATTTAATAATATTCTATGTAATATATGTTATTTTTGGGGGGAACTTTTTTATGATTGCAATTGATTCATAAAATGGTAAGGATGGAATTTAGCTTGGAGTCATTTTTGTAATTTTGGCGTTTGGTCCCCATTTTCGAAAATGGCGGCCCTTCTTCGCAAAACAGTAAAATACAAAAAAATCCTAAACTAAATGGGCAATTTTCCTGGTTAAGATGCCTCTGGAAATATATTTAATCGATCTACGTATATATGTTTCGTAACTGGTCGTAATCAAACTGGAGAAAAAAATACGCATTTTTTTATAATGTTTATGACAAAAGTATAATTTTGGTTTAATCTGACTTATTGTTAAATAATGTTATTAGTGTAATGTCCTCAAAGGATAGACAGGGTCTGAAGTGTCTCTAGTTGCATCAATAAAAATGTTTTAAAAGCTATATCATTAATTTAATCTTAAATAATGCGTATAAATAAAAAAATGCGTGTTTTTTTCTTCAGTTAGATTATGACCAGTTACGAAACATATATACGTAGATCGATTAAATGCATCTTAACCAGGAAAATGGCCAATTTAGTTTGGGAGTTTTTTTTAATTTTACCATTTTGAGAAGAAGGGTCGCCATTTTCGAAAATGGGGTCCAAACGCCAAAATTACAAAAATGACTGCCAAGCTAAACTGCATCCTTAGCATGTCAAGTATCAATTGCAATCATAGAAAAGGTCCCCTCGACAAAACGCACGGGTTTTGGTTTTCTGCCCGGACTATAAACGCGTCAATTCCAACAAAATAACATAACTGACATTATTGACATTCACAGTATTGCTATTCCATATTCCGATTTAAATTTTATTTCCGATTAATTTAGTCTTCGACAAACGACAAAGGGAACAAACTTAGGTGAGTGAGCAGGATACCTGTTATTTGTCTCTCTTACTCGTATACATTTGTCTCTTTCGTTGTTTGAAGAAGACAAGACGACGGAGCCTCGCACGTTTGTGCTTCTAGACCCGCAGGTCTAAAAGCGTGATTACAGCATCCGATTATCGGGCTCCTATCTAGAATCCTAATTAGGACGCGCGAAGAAACAGACCGTCCGTCCTAAACGCGATTACACTGTCCTAAGTCCAATCCTTTCCTAGTTAGGAACCTGATAAATCGGATGGTGTAATCGCGGCTTTAGGGGCAAACCGTCTCCATCCCTATTCTCCTTGCAAAATTAGAACGCATAGGAGTTCGTGGTCTCCCACTACAGTGGTTCAAAAGTTATTTGTCCGATAGGAAGCAGAGGGTAAAGTTGAGTGATTTCGAAGGAAACGATACTAATATAAGTTTTGGTGTTCCCCAAGGTAGCATTTTGGGCCCCACGCTATTTTTAATCTACATCAACAACCTTTGTAGTAAAACCTTCATTAAAGGGCAGGTTATTACCTTCGCGGACGACACTGTCTTACTATTCTATGGAGATACCTGGGATGAAGTGCAAACTCGTGCAAACGAAGGTCTATATAATGTCACCCACTGGCTGCAAAACAATCTCCTAACAGTTAACGCCACCAAAACTAAATACGTAACCTTCACAATTACTTCACGAACCCAACCGAACCAGAATTTTAATATTACTCTTCACACTTGCAAAAACACGGAAAATTGTAATTGCCCAGCCCTCGAACGCCAAACCACTATCAAATACCTCGGAGTCATTCTCGATGAGAAGCTAGCGTGGTCAGAACACATTAAGAACCTGTCTGCTAGAACACGCAAACTTATTCATATTTTTAAAAGATTAAGACATGTTGGTAAGCAAAAGGTCGTAATGCTGGTTTACCACGCTTTAGCCCAATCTATACTTGGCTACTGTATCACTGCCTGGGGTGCAGCAGCCAAAAGTCATCTTCTTCCTCTTGAACGTGCACAGCGCGCATTGCTTAAAGTCATGCTGTTTAAGCCTAGGCGTCATCCCACTAGAGAGTTGTATAGAGAATGTCCTGTCTTGACGGTTCGGCAACTGTATATAAAATCAATTATACTACGTCAACACACAAAAGCAGATTACAAAGCACTCAAACCACAGCTTGAAATTAAACGGAGGAAAAATCGTATATTTACTACACCAAAAACCCGTACCTGCTTTGCACAAAATTGCCATATTTTTCTTGGACCATATACTTATAACACCATTAGCAAAAAAATTACTTTAATTTCCCTCACTCGTAGAAGTTGTGGACAATCTATTCACCAATACTTACTAAGACTAAATTACAGTCAAACTGAAGAGCTTCTTAAAATACCTACCTAGAGTTATGCTCCAATTCCCTTCATTTCATTTTATTTATGTCAATTAAGGACAAACACACAGTCAACAATAAAAATCACATACATCACTATCACACCTTCCACTAATAAATTTACAAACATTTCATCCACCACATATAAATACTCAAAGAACTCACCGCTCATGAATACTCTCCACACAACCACACGCACGCTCACACACTCACTCACTTACACATTTAGTTTTAATGTATGAATTATGTTTTTGTTGTTCGTTGCTTTTTATGTTAAATGTATCAAAATTAATTATAACTCATGCATGTTAGAATAGTCTCTGCTTTAGAATTTAGAAGGTTATGTCTGTGACCCTACGATACACGAATACGTAGGTTAGGGGACAGTGAACATTCTTTAAGTATTATTTTGTATTATGAACAAATAAAGTTATTTTATTTATTTATTTATTTAAACCAAAATCATAGAGAGGGTTGTGCAACATTGGTTTATGAACGGACGGACCATTTCGAGTGAATTTCACTCGTTTCGAAATGAAACCTAATATTTTGTGAATACGGTCTGTGTTTATAGGTACTCTGTGGTGTGTCTTTCATCTGTGGTGTTTACAATCTCTCTCTTTCTTTTGGGCTTTCAGCACAGCACAGTAGAGCAAAAATAATTTTTGGAAAACTTGTTTTGGTGCATAATTATCGTTATTTATCTCTTTTGAACTTTATCAGAAAAGAAAGAGAAGTTGATAACAAAATCAGAGCCATGGCTTCCACCGCAGGCAGCAGTAAGGTGTATTATGAAGACATTCCTCCAGGCATATTGAAGGATGAAGACTTTATTTGTACAGAAAGAATTATTCCTAGAAAAATTAAACCACAGAATCTTGTTGTTAGACTCATGAATCGTGAAATGCATGGCTCCAGAAAACCTGGATCCCATTTCCACGTTGTCAGAGAGTTTTATCAGAATGTGTTTCCTAATTTGACTATTGTAAATGTAGAGAAACCTCCATGCTTCCTGAGAAAATTTAGCCCTGATGGGAAGCACTTCATTGCATTTTCTGCTGACCAAACTTCTTTGGAGGTAAGATTTTTTTATAATTATAGCAGACTTGTTCAGAAAACTTTTTGAAAAAATATAATGGTGTTGATTCATTGTAACACAATTTATTTGACAGACCTAAACTTAATTTATGCATTCTTTCTGTATTGAAAAGATAAGGACAGGACACTTAAAATGAGGTTAGTCATGTCAAATAAGTAAAGTTGTGTCACACCGAATGTGTTTCCTAATTTGACTATTGTAAATGTAGAGAAACCTCCATGCTTCCTGAGAAAATTTAGTCCTGATGGGAAGCACTTCATTGCATTTTCTGCTGACCAAACTTCTTTGGAGGTAAGATTTTTTTATAATTATAGCAGACTTGTTCAGAAAACTTTTTGAAAAAATATAATGGTGTTGATTCATTGTAACACAATTTATTTGACAGACCTAAACTTAATTTATGCATTCTTTCTGTATTGAAAAGATAAGGACAGGACACTTAAAATGAGGTTAGTCATGTCAAATAAGTAAAGTTGTGTCACACCGAATCAACACCAATACAGAGAATATAAAGTATTACTTTGTAAAGAAGCAACATTTACCTCCCCTGCATTCCCCTGCAAGTTAGTGGCAAATCTGATGGCAAGCACCGAGTACCACTCGTTCGCTGAGCTAGTATTTTGGTGTGTTTTATTACGATACAGTTTTTTAATCAATATGGTTAGTTATTGTGGTGTTTATGGATGCCTAGAAAACGGAGCAACCAATAAAGAGCAGAGATTTTTTAAATTTTCTTCCAAGGAACCAAGGTAAGGTGCTCTGTCAAATGATTGCCATGTCCTTGCAGCATCATAAAGGTAACCCCAGTCTGTTGGGCATGCACCAATGAGTTTTTCAGAATTTACATAATGTGTATAGTATTTGCTAATATATTCGGTAATTAAATCGGCTAGCATGTATGGAGTGTCAGGGCTGTGACCAATAAATATTTTGTTAAAAAACATTTTGGTTATTTAGGTTTGTGAATTGAAATTTTAGCCTGCCCTTGGGGTGCCCAAGACCTATTAATGTTATTTTCAGTAGGACTGAGCCCTCCTAATCGACAACATTACGAATTAATAATTGATGCAAAAGTAAAAACCATTTCGAGATTTGGGCTTTCTCAGCATCATATTTTTTTTCAGAATTAAATCATGATTAAATAAAGAGATATTTTCAAAATACTAAAAATATGGTAAACACAGGATTTTAAAAACTATTTCCTTTGCTTTCAGGATAATTTTGTTTAAAAAAAATCAACTGTCATGCCATGTGACAGCAGGCATAAATATGCCAAGCTTTTTTTTTTAATAATCCATTGGCAATGTATATTGACTTTTGAAATCCTCAGATGCGACTTACATCCTTTTAGAATGAGTGAATAAGAAAACATTAAATCATGCAGGTAAAACATAAAATTAAACAAAATGAAAAAATACATAAGTTTCTTTTTTACGCAGACATTCAAAATAAATATTAAAAACGAATGGTTAACTAAAATGAAATGTTGTCGATTGTATCTTGAGCCCTTGGTAAGACACAAGACACAACATGTTATTTAACTTGATAAAGTCAGTACTTGGGGATCTAATATAGCTATCCACTTATATACCATTGTGTTGGTCAATATGTTACATAGTAATATTTGTTCAGTTCTGACATAATTGTTATGAGTACAACCTAGCACTTACTTTGTATATTGTGTTTAGCCATTTGCTTTTTTTTTTTGGTCACTATACTTAGTTTAAGAGAGGTGCCCTTTGTCCTGTGAACCCAGATTCAGCCATTTCCCTTATTGTTACCAGCACCATTCGGAAGACAATAATATCTAGCTTGATAAAGTGCTCTGTCTCACTCTGTTGATCTACCTAAGCAGGGACAGACAGTGGTATATCTATATCAAGCTCTCAGAGCTCGATATATTCTACCATGTTAGAGGTGCAGATTTATTGTGACCTCCTAGCTAGAATAATACACTTCGGGACACCTAAATCGAGCCACCCCGCATTTTCAGTTTGTATCGTACATAGCTAAAAAAAATTGTTTAGAGGACCAAAAAGTTTTTTGTAATTTTGAAGCTGGCACATTCAACACCAATTTGACATGGAAAATGGTTCCAAATTTAAATTCGGTAACTCGAAAAACAAATGAAGAGCTGCATGACTGTGTTGGGTGGTTCCCACAGTTTCCAAAAATGACCTTTTTAGAGTTCTCATTTGTTTCCAAAATTCTATTTAATAAACAAATTCGTTCTCAGTTGTTTCCAAAAAGCTAATAGGTACAGTCAGCTGATACAGCAGCGAGTAATAATGTATTATAAAATATATTTTAACTACGACCCATACTTAGTTTAGTTATAATAGCTCTTATTTTACATTATCGGGATGGATTACATGATAAGAAGTAAGAAGAAATAAGGTAATCTGAATAATATAGGCCATTATTTAGAACAATAGATTTGACGAGTTCTCGTTATTCAGGCTGGGGCTAAAAGAAAGGGCCATTAACAAGCCAGGTAAAAAAGCAAGTGCGTAGGCGCAGGCATGTGACACATTTTTTAGACAAATTAGTTGTTTTCGTTTTCGTTGTTTTTTTTAAAATTTGTATTATAAATAAGTTAACAAGTGACATCGTCCGCTCGTCTTAGAATAATTTAAAAATTCCATCTAGAAACAGAGTTATAAAATAAAAACGCAGATTTTTGTGGGCGCGTGTTTCTTGGTGGTCGTAACAGCCACGGCTGAAAGCGCGCGATTTTAAACTAAAAGGAAACGTCGTAGAGTTCAGTTCTGATTGATGCAAAATGAGGTCCTCAATCTGACCTTATATGTACAGTAAATCACACGTGTAATATGAATTGTTTCAATCAACAGGTGTATGAGTACAGAGGTGCCGCTGCAGCGGGAGACTTGGTCGCTGGCTACCCGTCAGACTTACTGAACGCTGATGCTGACGAGGCTCATCACACAATCAGAACACATATATTTTACAGATTCTTTAAGGTATACACAGATTTATTAGATCGGAAATTATAATTGAAAGAGAGTTGGCAATAAATAAAACTAAAAAAAACCGGACAAGTGCGAGTCGGACTCGCCCACCGAGGGTTCCGTACAAATTTGTAGGTACATATTATAAATAAATCAGATCAGGAATCGAGTCTCGCAATTTTTGCCGAGCTTTTCCCGGTTACGTAATTTTAATAAATAATATATTTTTTAATGTTTTAATTACAAATGAGTTTTCAGATTTTTCCCTATACTTGTACTAAGACTGTATTACTTGCCTTTCATAGTTCTAGGTCAACGGGAAATACCTTATAAAATTTTATTCCCTTGAGAGTGTCGAAATATACTTTTTTTGTGGCATGAACGGCCGTATCTTTTTATTACGTTAACTTTTTCACAGCTTCAAAGGACTGTAGGCTTGAGTATATTGTTTTAATTTTTTAACAACAATCACAAGCATCAACTTCGTTTTAATTTCAACTCGATACCTCTACGCGTTCCCGAGATAAAGGGTCTTGACAGACAGATGGACGTAAGGACAGACAGACGGACAAGAAAGTGATACATAAGGGTTTCGTTTTTTCCTTTGAGGCACGGAACCCTAAAAAAGAAAAACTCTTTGTTTTGCATGGAGAATTTTAAGGGTAAATAGGAATTCTCAAAGTGAAGCTTCAATGTCTGTCTGTACAGGCTAGGGCTGACTGAGCTACAATTTAGTATTATAAATATTTGAACGATTCAATTGGTGTGGTCATTCATCATCTTCCAGGAATATATTTGTGGAATAAAAGTACAAGAATTTATTTCGATGTGTGTGTCATACATTTGCGTACACTAAATATTTTATACTTATTATCCATTTATTGGATAGTGGACGAACACGGGCTGATGGACGGATGGATGGATGATCCATTTATTGAGTAAATGTGTAGAGTAAGGGTACAATTTCGTACCATTAAAATAATCCACATTAGCCATGCTAAGCTATTAAAAAACAAAAAAAAAAATTTTCAGCCCAAATTTACAGTGAATGTGTGCCAACAAAGAGAGGCGCGACCTGACAGAGTTGGGCAGATGTCTTTCATGGAGCAGCAGTTGAACCGAGAGTGCAGTCTGTTCACCGAGGACGGGAGATACGTCATAGTGGGCTCCGCCGCGCACATACCTGACGATTTGAGGCCGCACTTCTACCACATCCATAGTAACAATGAAGCTGTTACACCCACTGTCAGGTAAAGATATTGATTATAGTCACGACATGTGCCCCAAAACGGATACAATAGGTGTTCAAACTGTTAACTGAAAAATAAAACACTAGTATGTGCTCATATTCACTTTGTACAGTGGAGCCCACATTAAGCTATACACATTGAGTATAAGCTGACCTCTCATTGTACAGGAAGCTATAGAATGAGAGGTCAGCTTATACTGAAAGTGTTTAGCTTGATGTGGGCTCCACTGTACCAGGAATATTATGCGACAGGGAACTAAAAAAACAAACACCTCTCTTGATAACAAACAGGTAGGCCCTGCTCGTCTCATTTCAGACACAAATACATACGCCTACAAATCAGTCCATCACAGACAGAGGCAGAGGCCTATTCCAAGAGTGTTGGCCCACATCCCCACGATGGGTTGACTTGCATGAAATGGTAGACCTATAATAAAGGTCCTAAAAGAACCAATAAAAAAAATTTGCCCAAGTGCGAGTCGGACTCGCGCACAAAGGGTTCTGTACTACCACATGATACCGATACGGAACCCTAAGAACATACATATCAACAATATAAATGCTATACATAACATTAAGGCGACAAAAAGCAAGGCTAACTAAAATGGTACCACCTGACAAACAATTTGGCACTCTCTGAGTACGGAAACCTAATTTTTAATTTAGGGTATGTACAATAATGTGTGCAAAGGAGAATGCCGCGTAATATATGGCGCCTCGTATCGAACCCAAAGTCGTGGGGTCAAAACGAAACCAAGATAATTTTAGGGATACTAAAATGTACTTACTAAATCACCAAGTCTCATTTAAATTAGTATCCGCAATTCGAATTTACTGTACACTGACAAGGGCAATTGCAAATACTTTATCAACTTTTGATAGAGGCGATTATTGTTTGGCATCCCCATCATCGTAAAGGCGCAACGGAAATGAAAATACCGAAATATTTCTTATTATGATGCTAGAATTCCGGATTTAAGTAAACTCTTTTGATCAAAAAGATATTGATCAGATTTTAAAATATCTAAGTACCTACTTTCATGCCTTTTATTTGGTTGTAACGCCATTTGGTACGATTCCGTGGCATTCTCCTTTGAAACTTGTCTGTATTACCGTCTTTAAGATTGAGCTGAAATAAATGACCATGACAAATGCTATCTTTTCGAGGTTTATTGTATGTGGACTATTGTGGAACCCCCTTGGGTTTAATTTTTTTTTTCATTTTTATAATTTTTCGTGGTAGAGGCCATGGTAACACGTATTTAGTGAAAATTTCAACTTTATACCTATTACGGCTGAAGCTATAGATCCTTGTGACAGACGGACGGACCGACAGACAGCGGAGGCTTAGTAATAGGGTCCCGTTTGGCACCCTTCGGGTACGGAACCCTAAAAATAAAAGCTATTGCTATAATAAATCTCATAACACGAAATATTTTCTTCTTTTTAGGTCGGCATTAGAAGATTACTCGCTACACCTTGTGGACTTGCATCACGGCAAACTGTGCGACACGAAGCATTTCCGAATAGACAAGATCTACCTCTCACACAATCAAGGCATTTACTTATACAAAGACGTCCTGGCCGTCCTTTCTGTGCAACACCAAACGATACACCTATTCCAAATCGTTGATGGAATGCTGATAGAAATAAGGAAAATAGGCAGATTCTGCTACGACGACGATCCATATATCGTCAGCACGGTGTTCGCTCCGCCGATGAACGAGCGACCCTTTCACGACGAGACAATAAATAGCTTAAAACATAGGTTACTTGTATTCCTCTATAGGAGAGCAAAATCAATAAGCGACGAAACGAAGGATCCTCTAGAACTGAGAAAGTTCTACAAGTATTTCGACATGTTCAAAAGCTTGAGGATGTGGAAGATGCAGCTGTTAGACGAAGATCATCTGCTAATAAAGTACGCGAGTGAAGAGGTTGTGACATTGAGAGTGGCTGAGCCGAACAGTCAGTCGTCATTCTTTGTCATCTACAACATCAGTGACAGCAAGATTCTAGAAGTTTACGAGAACACGTCGGAGGGTTTGCTGCAACTGTTTGAGAATTACTGCGATTGGTTCAGGAATGCACGGCTGTGTTCCGATTCTCAGTTCACGTGCTCACCATCGAACAATTTGTACGCGAGATTGGCACAACAAAGGTTCAAGCAGACGATAGTGAGGGCCATATATGGTGGAAGAACTGAGGCCACAAAGAGGATACTAGCTCAGTTGCCGATAAGTGCTCAGTCATACAGTGGATCTCCATATTTAGATTTGGGCCTCTTCAGTTATGATGACAAATGGGTTTCAGTTATGGAAAGACCTAAAGCGTATGGAGAATACCCCATCAGGTAAATATACATTTTAAACCTAACTATTTGGTTTTTGCCCGCGGCTCTAAATTCTTAGAAGTAGTCTCCACCCCCGGTCAAAGTTTTCATGACTTATTTCACTTAATCTGTAAGACGATCTGAGCTGTGATTTGGACTGCGATCTATTGTTTTGGCAATAATAAGAATTAAGTGGGTTAAGTAGTGAATGCCCAGCTCAATGACTGCTTTGTTTATCACTACCTCAAGCATATAATATCCCTAGATAACAGAAACAAAAAACATTATTATTAAAAGGAATCCTATAGAAGTATAGTCGTAAGCCTTAGGGGCCTAAGGTTTTGTGGGGTCGCAATGTTACTTGTAGCTTTGAAGAGAATTCTTCCCGTAAACGAGTACCTATTTCAAAATTATAATTATATTTTATTTTGTCATTGTTTAGTAATTTAGTATTCTGCAAACATGTTTATAAAAAACCGGACAAGGACTCTTGTCCCGAGGGTTACATACGTACAGTTAAAAACATGAACTTATTCTCCGTGCAGTTATGAAAGCCCAACTTGACACTTATGATCCATGATATTCTTATGTATTCAAGAGGTTTAAATAAGTTGGTCGCAAATATATTCTTGAATAATAAAATAATGGTAATTTTTCGATTTTTTCCTTTACCTGTGCTGTAACTGGAAGTACCCTGTAGGTTTTCATGGTGAGCCAATTTGTATGATTTTGATTACGTGAAGTGCAATAACTTTTTTGCGTTGGTGTAGTGCCAGATTATTTGACAGCATCATAGGGCCGCAGACTTTTGTAAGAGGTATTAATTTCAACTTGATATCAATAACTGGTCCTGAGAAAAAGGGTTTTGACGGATAACCAAGTGATCGTACAGCCTGCGGCACGAATGTCTAGCGGTGAATGAAACGCGGAGGGGATAGCTGCGCAAGGGTACAGTCGCGCACCAATCAGCGCTTACGCATGAGTACGTACGCCCTCTCCACGCTCCGCTTCCTCCGCCACATCTTATTTTTGGTTTCTGCGCATTAACGGTCACCGCTAGACTTTCGTGCCGCAGGCTGTAATAAGGGTTCCGTTTTTTCATTTTGAGGTAGAAGAAACACGCAGCCCCTGCGAGATTTCCATCCGCAACCTCCAGATTAGTGGCCAAGACTTTCGAACTGCTTGACCACGTGGTCAGCGTCAAGCAATCGACCAATAGTGTCTCGTATCTGTTTCAGATTCTACGCGCGAGACTCAGGGCTGCTGAAGTTCAAGATCTACGCGGGCGTGCTCGGTCAGTCGGTGCCGGCGAGCGCGCGCCGCCTCGTCGCGTTCACCTTTCACCCGACCGACCCGTTCGCGATCAGCGTGCAGCGCACCAACTCCGAGTACATCGTCAACTTTCATATACGGAACGCTGTGCATAGCTGATCTTTGTTGTAATGCTACGTGCCATGGGAACTAGGCAGATTAAATGGCAGACATTTGTAGCGTTCTGATTCTTTTTTAGGGTTCCGTAGCCCACAAGGTACCCTTAGTTTAGCCATGTCCGTCCGTCTGTTTGTCCGCGGCTTAGTTCTGAGACTCTTAGGACTAGAGAGCTGTAATTTGATACGGGTATACATATTAATCACGCCGACAAAGCTGTAAAATTAAATCCTGAAAAAAAAGGTTTTATTGTAAATCCCCTGAACGTAAAAGGGGGATGAATTTTTTTCTTGTGTGTGCCATCCTGTGGGGTGTCGCTCAAAAATATTGCGGGTTTGCGTAAACCATTTTTCGATTCAAGGATCCGTTTGCAAAATGTTAGGTTGGGGAAAAAGTTTCTTCGCATTTTATTTATATGAAAATTCAAAACATTTTTTAATAAAGTTTATTTACATTTAACTAAAGTATGTAGGTGCCATTTTGTTCGATAACTTTCTGCCATCTTGTAGGCAGGGACATGATCCCATTGCTATAGAAATTCTGGGGCTTCTGATCAAAAAACCGTTTTGGCAGTCCTCTCGTGATGTTAACCTGACACTGCCTAAAGAATTCTGAAGAGACCGAAACAAGTGGAAATCTGAAGGTGCAAGGTCAGGACTATACGGCGGATGCATTAATACGTCCCAGCCAAACTCTCTTAATTTTTGCTGAGTGGCTTAAGATGTGTGAGGTCTAGCGTTATCATGATGAGGAACCACACCCCTTCTGATGACTAATTCCGGCCGCTTTCTTTCAACTTCTTGCTTTAATCTCATCAGTTGTTCGCAGTAGAGTTCAGAATCGATGGTCCTGCCTGGCGGTAACAGCTCATAATGAATAATGCTCTTCCAATCCCATCATACACACAGCATTGCCTTGTTGAGAGATAACCCGGGTTTCGCCAGAGTCTGTGAAGCCTGACCAGTCTTCGACCACGACCTTTTTCGCACGTTCTTGTCGTACGTGATCCACTTTTCATCACCAGTTATCAGGTTTTTCAAAAATGGTTCGGTTTCATTACGTCGTAATAAAGAATCACAAACGAGCACACGGTTCATTAAGTTTCTTTCAGTGAGCTCATGAGGCACCCAAATATCGAGCTTTTTTGTGTACCCAGTTTTTTCAAATGCGCCAAAACTGTTTTGTGGTCAATCCCCACTTCTTCAGCTACATCGTAACTACTGATATGCCGATCTTGCAACACTTTTTCAAAAATGGCATCCATTTTATCCGTAACAGGGCGCCCAGAGCGAGGTGCATCTTTGACATCAAAATTTCCGGAAACGCTTAAACCAAATTTGTGCTACTCTCACAGACACTGCACTAGATCCATAAACATCGCAAATTTTTTTCGCAGCTTGCGTTGCATTTTTACCTTTTATGTAGTAAAATTTTAAAATGTATCGAATTTCTTCATTAGATTCAATCATCTTAACAGTAAGAAAAACACACATTTTACCTGAATTGAATTTGGAATTATCTTTTTTAAAATTTAAACTTTTTAATAATATCAAAACCAGCCAGATGCAAATGGTATAACCAAAGAGATTTTATTATAAGTTCATACATAATATTTGCGAAAAGAGTTTTTCCCCAACCTATTATTATGCTTTAAAATGTAAATTTTTGTTATAGTCAAGTGTCCCCCCCTGCCAGCTAAACCTGGAACCCCCAGGGCGCAAGCACTTGAGCGGTTTTTTATTACTAAAGGATTCCTGGTTTAGATTCATAATTAAATATAAACGGCTACTCGCGATATATTAGATCTCGCCAGACAAGTTTCACAGTAATGGTAATTAAATCTTCGGAGGCAGGATTACGCGACGGTTCCCCGTTTGGAACTGATGTTTCGTTTGTAAATAATGTTTATATCAAAATGTTAGTTTCATACACATTGGTCAAAAAATATACCTATATATTAAAATAACGTTATTTATGACGCAATTCCAAGGGCTGGTTCCACGCATTGGTTCCTGAATGTGTAGTCATATATTAAATCGTTGATTATGGTTGCTATGTATTCAGTTATGGGGTCGAATCGATGTAATACGACTAACTTTTTTCACAGGACTATCCTTATTTTAAGCGTCCTATCCCTGTCTTTTTGATACAGAAAGAAATTTATATATATTGCTACAGTAAGCTTTTCATTTAACGTCCATTATTTAAATATAATAAAACATTTAATTAAAAAAAGAGTTAGTTTTAGAAATATATATCTAAAAGTAACTTTTTTATAAATGTTTTATTTTATTTAAATAATTTATGTAAACGATACAGAAAGACAGAATGCTTAAAATAAGTTTAGTCCTGTCAAATAATTAAGTCGTGTTCGAATTTACACAAATGTCTGGCTAGGGCCTAGTTATAAAGTTAATCTGCGTATTTTGTACATTTTCTCATTTGTACTACTGTGTAGTATTGACGAATAACATAAATGTAAACTAAAATATCCATGAAATGATATTATATTATTTTATTACAAAATGTTTGTTACATTTATTGAGCAGCCAATACAGCTTGAAAATTCGTTTGCAGGCATTTTATTACTCCATCAATCCTCTTTTCTGATACTTTCACAGCATAGATCGCAGCCTCTGCATATAGATAATGAACGTCTGACACTGAAAGAAAACTGTCACAACAAATCAAAAATGAAACTGAAATGAACTATTCTTGAATTTATAAAATAACTTTAAAATAACCATGATAACTAACACCAATTATAACGAATCTTCAGTCATAGCTCCAGACATGCAATACTTCTTCTAAAGATATAGCCAGTTTAAACATTTTCCTGACATTTTGCCTACCATGCAATACAACCAGTCTTTCTTCACTCCTAGAGTTTCCAATTATGGACAGTGTCAGCAATACACGCCTTTCAGTCCTCGTAAGTATCTTTTGATTTTTTTTGCTGATTTAAGGGTACCAAATACGATTATAAGGCAGTTATTGGTTGGCCTAGCTCTAGGATTCGCCATACCTAACCCTACCGGCTCTCTCCTGCTGCGTTGAATGATTTCCGAAAAACTTGTTTGTCTTAGAATCGGGTTTGGTCGGTAACATATAAGGTGACTTTCGTTTATAAAGCCAAATTCACACTGGAGACTCGGTAAGTGGTCAGGACCAAGGTTCAATGACCGTGTTTGCGAAAAAAGACAAACAATTCGGCACGAACCATTTTTTTATATTATTTGTTGTATTACTCAGAGTCTGTACTAAAATTGAAACTGGCATTTTCAAGATAAAGCTGAAACAAACGTTAAAAATGCTACATTTTCGAGTTTTTTTTGTGTGAGAACCTCTTTAGGCTCAATTACTTTTTAATTTTTCTTATTCGCCGTGATAGAGGTCATAGTTACACGTAATCTGTGAAAATTTCAATTGGCTTCCTATAACGGCTGAAGCTGAATACTCCTGTGACATACGCACGGAAAGCGGAGGCAGTTTCAAAATTAGGGTCCTGTTTGGCACCCTTCGGTTAAGGACCCCTAAAAAGGAACTAAAAATACTTGTACTGAACCAGGTATTTCTTTCAGAGCTCTCATACAGCCAACCAAGTCCTGAGATAGCGGGAGAAGGCGAGGTGCTAACTATTGTCTACCCCGATGGAACTTTACAGTTCTTTTTCATGCCCACTTCGAGACCGTCATTGAACAATGGGTTTGGAGCTAATAACACCCCCATGCCTGTACCCTTCTTCCCACCTAGCAGTACTAACGAGGCATGGTTCATAAAAAGCGTTTCAAATCCGTAAGTTTAAATCTTAGTTGATCTATGGACAAATTCATAACATAAGTAATAAAGTCATTATAGATCTTTAATTCCTGTCCCAATAAGATGTTTACCTACTTCTGTTTCAGTATACCAGCATCACTTTTCTTCCAACACTATCAAAGTTATTTCGGAGTTCCATGTCCATCTATGAGGCCAAATTATTTTCCAGGGAGTATTTCTGACTACAATTCTTACAACACTGGACACCAACTCAAGGTATGAGAATGTCACCTAATCCACTTCAACCAATCGTAAATATTTGAAATGGTACATTATTTAACCCTGGACAAAATTTGTCCACAGCCCCGTAAAGAAACTTCCACTTCGACATCGGATCTTCGTTATAGAACAACTTATCACATGCTAGGTTCAGCGCTTTTTAGAGTACAGTAACTTTACGTAGCTGGTCGATCTTTGTCAACAGTTTCATAATGACGGCTGGACTTCAACCACTGATCTTCACTATTTCTTCCCAAGTCTCCGACAGTGTGAGTGGATACCGAAAGTCGATGCAGCCGGACAAATCAATACACCACAAGTGCGGAGAGAGATACAGTACGAAGTCGTTTACCAGCCATGTAGTTGTGAAGCAAAAGTCGTTAAAGCTCAAAATGAAAGAAACATCGAATCTATGTCCGTTGATGATAACAACGAAAGTAAACCCAAGAGGTCAAGAATAAATTTTCGTGAAACCAAATCAAATTCCACACAAACATCGGACGAGAAGGGTTTCCAAATAAAGCCTAGCAGAGAATATGTATCTTTTGAAGAATCAAATAAAACAAAATATAAGAATGAACCTAAAAGAAAGGTTAGTGTAGAATGTATGTGTTTTGAAGAACCAAAAGTAAGTAAATCTACGACGAAAACTAACGATATCCAAACAGACACAATACCAACTATAAATTCCAGTACTCAAGAAGAATCTGAAGCAGCTCATTATCAGAGTATTCATGATACTTTAAACATGCCAAAAACATACGTATCTAAAGAAAGGCAAACTTGTTGCGGTGGAAGGACTTCACAGTCACCAAGCACATACAAAGGAGGTTGGAGACCAAGCCCAATGGAAGCAAATCAGATATACTTCGATGAAGAATCTATAAGGCAACTTAGTTCCGAGTGTATGTGTTTGGACGATCTATACAAAGAGAAAAAGAAATCTGAGTTAAAACAGAATAAAAATACAAGAACAGATAATTGCTACACCGAAACGCACAATACACAAACGTGTCATAGCGATAATGTAAAGCGCAAATACGGGGATGGGCCTTTAAAGACTAAATGGCCTAAGAAGAGCAAAACTAAGGTCGCAAAATGCACGTGTTCAGATGGATCTAAGAAGTCTAAAATTCTCAAAGTCTTTAAAAAGAAAATTGATGTCGACTGTTATTGTGCTGACGAAGTAAGAAAATGGAATGAATCAATGAATGCGAACAAATCTAAATCAGTAACAATTCAGGCTGTTTCTCCATGCTGCAGCGAAGCTATTCAATACAAACCTAGTGTTGCAAGCATGTCTGTAGAAGCAAGGAAATGTAATACAAACAAGAATGTTAGAACAGACTACAAAACTAACTCAAGGACAGTACAAGCAGGTATGGATTGCTGCAATGAAAGTTCACAAATTAAACCAAGTGTTTCTTCAATGGCTATAGACGCCCAATGTAAAGCCAAGTTTATGAACACAGATGTATATAAAACGGGTTCGATAACAGCTCAGACGAGTATGGAATGTTGCAGTGAATGTTTCCAAGCAAAGCCAAGTGTTTCATCAATGTCCACTTCATACTTAGCAATACCTAGGTCAGGTTCCACTAAATCGAGATATCATACGGATTGTACCAAAGACTGTATAACAGTTAAACCGAGTCCAATGTCGATGTATAACAATGCTTCTAAAAAGAATTTATTTATGCTGACTGAGATTAATGACAACGTTCACACTGTAAAAAATGAACAAGCAATTAGTGATAGCGAAGACGAAGATTGTCGGTGCGAATCGGAACTGAAAATCACACCATGCAAGGAGAAAAGAAAATCAAGCGAGGAATGCCACTGCAAAGAACCAGAATGTGAATTTGTCGTCACAGAGAAAAAGAGAAAGAAAGCCGTGGAAACAATTAGTGAAAAGCCAAAGATTGGGTGTTACAAAGCCATTTCATTCAACCATTTCAAAACGGACAATACGAATGCGGAAAAACACTGTTCTGGGTCTAAATCGAGTAATTACGTAGACGAATACATGTGCCAAGAGCGATGGATACCGCCACTGAAAAATAATTCCCATTCGACAGAACAGCATCATTCATCGCTACAAACCCAGCCTCGCCCGTTCACATCGATGCAGAGCATCTTGCCGCGAACCGCGTCCACCGGCACTCACCGTTCAAACTCCACTGAACTTTTAGAAGAGGAGATAATTTAAACATAGTAGTGTCGTGTGAATTTATATTTTTGTTATTATACATTTTACACCTTAAAATTACTGTATTTACAATGAAAATCTGAAATAATAGTTCAGTAATAAAACAAAAACAACTTGAGATTTCTTTTCTCATAAGTTATACGCACTGCGACAAAGCTTTCGTCCTTAGGCTTACCGTGTGCCATAAAGACTAGCTATAGTAGGGCCATTATCAACTGAGCGTCGGGGCAATCAATCATTTTTATCGGACCTCTCGCTCGCACTCGCGGTGCTTATGGCGAGGGGTCAGTGATACGTGTAGCGGCGTTTTCTTCGAATTCGATAAAAATTGACATAATGTTATGAATGCTTAAGAATAACACTACCAGTTTGAGCGTTAATATCGCCCTGGTTTTATTGCCCTGAAGCTCAGTTGCTAATGGCCCTAAAATAGTACAAAGTTGGAACACATTCACAAAAAAATTAATAAAATAAGGAAGACCAAGTGCCACTGTCTGTAGCACACAATAAAGTTCACATTATCTTTCGCAGTATGCTTTGGTAGATTATAGTCATAGCAAAGTCTAACTCAAAATTCCGATCACTAAACCATCGTTTACCAATTTTAGCAATTTATAAATAAATCGTATAAAACAATGTAACACTTAAAACTAGTATTGCATAAGAAGAGTTCAAATGAACGGGCAAAGTTCTTCATCATGGGTCTTAATCAGAAGTAATTCATGTTTTGTCTCTTTTATATTTTTGAAGAGAAACGATACATACCGGCAGTATAAAAAGCAAATATTACGACTTAACAAAGTCTTTAAAAACATTGAGATTCAAAGTAGATCATGTAATGCTCAACCGACACACAAACATCAAGTCAATACCTTTTGTAAATCGACCTAAAATTTAATTTCAAATACTCGACCAGTGTACCGATTACTCTAAATACTTTTAATTTAGCACAACCACAAAGTTGGCTTATGCAACTTTTTTATTTAATACTAAGTACATTAATATTTTACAAAACAGCGGCGTATAGCAAAGAATTCTTTAAAATTAGACACAATAGATTATCTAGAAATGCATTGAAGGTCTTTGAAACACTTCTTCAGCCTTAGATGTGTGCAATTTATTTATACGAATAAAACAACATCACATTAAAATTTATATAGCTTGTACAATCCATAATATACTCTCCAGTGATATAAAGCTTTAATCATATCCAAAATGCTTTAAAGAAACGGAATTCACACAGCAATAATCACTGGGGGGGGGGGGGGGGTTTCATTTAATTACCATACCTAGCACAATCATATGAAAGATAACTCATCAATAAAATTGCATTTTCATAATTTGAACAATAATTTAGTCTAACTTGGAGTGTATAACGTATAGTTTCATATCATTGTTTCATATTTTCAGTCACCTTAAACATTTAATTAAAATACTTTAATGAAAACGTGAAATTAATATGATACAAACACTATTACAAATTTACTTTGACTAGACAGTACCGAGGTACCGACGCGGCCAGACGCGGCTGCAATGGGTGGAATCTTTACGTGGAAATATGCGACAATTATTCGTTATATTTTAGGCCCTCAAAAATATTTCAATATCAGTGTTACACCTGCAATATCAGACATAACTTCACTCTATAGCACACCGGTTTTACACACAAATCTATTCTACAATAGAGTTAATTCTTATATGAGGAAGTGTCTTTAAACATATCAAAATAATTTAGTTATACTTACACCATATATTAATATATAAAATACAGTTTGCAACCTTCACAGCACATTAACTATGTATTTTTGTGTAAAATTTACACTTTATGTATATGTTGTACCGCTCGAAGCTCACTGTAAGACAAAATAAAAAAACACATATTAGTGTTACCTCTCAATATCAACAAAATTTTGCCGCGTGCAATAGTTATAAGTAGGCGCACGTAAAAAGAGCTATGAGCGACGTACCTGCGCAGTGAGCGAATTACCGACCAAATTGGTGGTATGAGGTGCGGCGCCGGCGGCCGCGACGGGGAAAATACCTGGTGCGTGGATTTGCTGTCTCGTGATTGGTGACTTTCGCTACACGGCGCAGTGTCCACGTTCGGTCGGTCTCAAAATACAGTCACGCGCAAAATTGTATTTGTGTTACGATGGGTTTACAGAGAAAAGAAATAAAAATTATTTACAATGTTTACTGTTGCATGGGGAACGAAGCTGGTGGAAGTATTTTGTTTTTGTATGCATTTTTTTGGAATAAGCATCATGTAGGTGTGTTAACATTCATGTGACGCAAGTTGTGGACCAAATCAACACCCACAGTATATTTTTTTAAATAGCTGTTATTCCGATGTTATGCTACAATAAACATTTTACTAACATCTTCTTCAAACAATATTATACTCAAGCCTTTTTGTGCGCGACTATACCCCCATGCGAAAACATATCCCTTCCACTGCCCCAGAGCTCTTTTTACCTGCGTTGACTTATACCTCATGTTAAATGTGATTAGACAATGGTGTCGATTCGGTGTAACACGACTTAACTTATTTGACAGGACTAAATTTAAGTATTCTGTCTTTTTCTTTCTGTATCGGAAAGACAAGGACAGGAATCCTAAAGTAAAGTTAGTCCTGTCAAATAAGTTAAGTCGTGTAGCACCGAATCGACAGCAATATTTACTTTGCTTTTTTTTTAGGAAATGTATAACAATCGTGATTCGCTAATCACTAGACCACGTTATCTTGTAGCAGTGACGTCACGGAAGGAAGTTTTGAAGTCTAATGTATAACAATCGTGATTCGCTAATCACTAGACCCCGTTATTTTGTAGCAGTGACGTCACGGAAGGAAGTTTTGAAGTCTAACAATATCTCTAATAGTAAATACTAAAAAAAAAAACTCAAGTTTGCTAATAAACGCTAATTAATACAAAAAATTGATTGCTGCTGTATGTCAGTGTGATTTGCAGTTGCAAATAAATTCTTTATCTATGGTTATCGCATCGCCTATGATCAGTGAGGTTATCTATCTTTATTCAAGGAGTTCTAACGTATGAGAAGAGAAGAGATAAAACAGACTATGAACTCTTAATCACGTGCGGTACATATATTTAAAGATATAGATATTAAAAAAGTGTTAAGAAAAACAATTTATGAAAAACTATCTTTTGCCCGCGGCTCTCCCCGCGTGTTATTCGGTTTAACGAAATGCTTTTTTCCGGGATAAAAAGTAGCCTATGTGTTAAGTTAGGGTATAAGCTATATCCATTCTAAATTTCATCCAAATCCGTCGAGCCGTTTCAGCGTGAAAGAGTAACAAACATACACACTCACACACACACAAAATTTCGCATTTATAATATTAGTGTGATATAGATTTATGAAAATATTTTTACCCAAATTATTTAATACTTACCACTTGCTGAACGGTAAAGGACAACATCGTGAGGAAACCTGCATGCCCTAAAAAGCGTGTATTTGTGCCCGAAGAATGGCGATAGGGCTCACCACCCATCACGTTGGGACGTAATAATTGTCGGTAACACGCGGGTGTGCTGAGTGTGGACTGTGGCTTTCATTTCACAGTTCACACCCGGTACAACTCTTAGTGACGATATATTTTATATTTATATTTTACCCCAAAACACCACGAATTCCAAGGTGTGCCAATTTGTCCCCTATCTACCGTTTTGTGACGTCAGCGCGACAAGATAACGGGGTCTACTAATCACAATACATTTAAAAGCGATAGTGATACAAATTGAAGTTAGGCAGACTTGCACCAAGGGAACTTAATTCGGGTTAAGGGTCCATGCCACCTAAACGTGCCCCACCGTATTGCTGATTCATGACAGAAAATATTTGTTTAATGAGAAATAAATAATCACACAAGTTGTCGAAGAGTTGTATTACAACCTAATTAATTTGATTTTTTCACGTAAAACTGCTCTTCGCGTATTTCTCATTGGCGATTTCTCAGATAATTTTGGAAACTGAAATTCAGGCTCCCGTAAGTTAAAGGTGTACAGAATGGTGAGATTAATTTATTTTTGCCAAAAAAAATTGTTACTTGGTGTATTTATCCATTAAACATCACCAACTTTTGCGTGCGATTTCCCCATACAAATTACTATGGAGGGCGGCATCGAAACATGATTCTTTAGAGCGCGCTATTTTAAACAATAATGAAACGTCATAGAGTTCAGTTCTGCCTGACGCAACATGAGGTGCTCAATGTTAGGGAGAACGGGTCCTTAACTAACCTTTTATGTTTTGTCCTTTTCACATCAAACCATACAGATAAGGACAAAGCATAAAAAGTCAACCCGAGTTAAGTTTGCTTGGTGCAAGTGGACCCCAGGCAATAAGGTCTATAAATTGCTATAGTAGCATACCGTGTGCGGTAGCGCGGGCGGCGGCTCGGTGTGCTCCCTGATGGCGGCGAGCCTCGGCCGGGCCTGCTGGAAGGTGGGACGGGCGGCGGGGTCCGCGAGCCAGGCGGCGCGCATCAGCTCGTAGGGGCCCGCGGGGCAGCCCTCCGGCGCCTCCATGCGGTACCCTCGTTCCACGTGGCGGACCACCTCCGCGAGGGGCTGGGGGGGGGGGGGGGGGGGTCCAATTACACATGTCGACTCTTATATATATGTGAATATTTCTCTACTAAACGTTGTACGTTGCTTATAATGATCGCAGTTACGACCTAATTAGAACATATAGGTAGGGTTGGCATAATTTTTTTTGAGTGAAGACCCGACCTTCCTTCAGTTCTGGGGATACATTGCAGCGATCGTGCAGCGAAAACAACAAAAAAAAAATGGTATTATTTGATATATTTTAACTAAAATGTCTTGCATAAATTGGGAAAACGAAGAGTAAAACTACTGAATAGTGCACAAGAGAGTTGAGTAGGTGGATGAATACACTTGTGGACACATCTATTGGCCCACTTTAGAGTTTAGGTTTCGATGGCCCTACCTAAATATGATTGCTAGATTGAACAAAAACTATTGATCCAGTTTTAAACCTGATACATTTTACCATCTTTTTCGATCGTATTGTTTTAAATTTGAATTCAGAATACCAGACGACATGGAGCTACGCCTAACAAGTCGGGTATGCGCCTTGATGAAGGCAGTTGATTTTTTAATAAAAAACATGTTTAATCAAATAGAGGCTTAATTTAATAACGCATGTTGCCTCCATGGGCATCTACGACAGCTCTCATACGATTAGGCATAAAGTTTATCAACCGCTCTATGACATTTTGAGGGATCATCTCCCATTCCTCTTCTATGGCAGTTTTCAACTCCTGCAACGTCTGGGCAACTGGCTGACGAGCCCTAACACGTCTTTTTAGCTCGTCCCATATGTGCTCAATCGGGTTCATGTCTGGGCTTCTGGCCGGCCAGTCCATAACTGTGATGTTCACATCCCGAAGATATTCCCTGACGATGCCGGCCGTATGTGCTCTTGCATTATCATGCATAAAAAGGAAATTTGGGCCCACATGGTCCGCGTATGGCATCACGTGAGGTTCTAAGTACTCACGAATGTACCTTTCAGCATTTAATGTTGGCAGCCGTGGTCCCGTAACAACCTCAAGTTGAGTTTTGCCGCTCGCGGATATACCGCCCCAGACAGTCCATGAGCCACCGCCATAAGCAACCCTCTCTACAAAGCAGCATTGTGCAAAACGCTCTCCCTTACGTCGGTAGACCTTCTTCCTTCCATCATTGCCATGTAACGCAATTTTAGACTCATCAGAAAAGAGTACACGGCTCCAATGCTCCTGGGTCCAATTTAAATGAGTGCGCGCGAAATGAAGGCGCGCTGTTCGGTGGGCTCGCATTAGTTTGGGGCCATTAGCTGGCTTGTGTGGTACCATATCGTGTTGTTTTAACCTTCTCCGAACAGTTCGAGCGCTCACAGATACTCCGTGGAAGTCGCGAAGTTGGTTTTGTATCTCAATGGAGGTAAGGTGACGATTTCTCAAGCAGGCCGTCACGATGAATCGATCCTGCCTTTCAGTTATGACCCGAAATCGTGGCCTTCCTTGGCGACGAACAAAGCCGCCAGTCTCTAGGTAACTCCGATAAACATTTCGGACCGCAGATCGACCTAAATTAAGTTGAGCACTCACATTTCTTTGGCTGTGTCCGGCCTGGATAAGTGCCACAGCTTGGGCGGCGACTTCAGGCGAAGTATCCATAGATTATTGATAGAACCTCACCTTAATCTTAAGAATAAGTAATGTTTGTTGCAAAACCAAAGAGAAAAATCACACATTCAAGAATTAAATCCAAGTAAACCAATAAAATCAAGTTAAAATCAAGTTTGCTTAGTATTCGATTGTTTGATACGACGAACAGGCTGCAGATTGTCTTCTTTTTCTTTAAACCCTGTGTTCGAAATTCAAAAAAGACTATTGAATGAAATTATGAATGTGCCAGGTTCAAAACTGCATAAAAACTTTTTGCTCAACCTAATATCAATTTTTAGCTAGGACCAAACGAAACTGAAAATGCAAGGTGGGCCAATAGATGTGTCCTGAAGTGCAGTTTAATTAAATCACTAAATAAAAGAAAACTCAAAATCAACATATGTATTTCGGGGAGAGGCGAGGTTGAAATGAAATTAAATGTAGTTACATAAATACACTTATCGCACGTTAGAATATATTAAATAAATAAAATGATTAAATTTAAAAGAAGAAAATACAATATATTATATTGGATTTTGGGTATATATACTTAATAAGTTAATACACGTACATAAACTACATTAAAGGTATATTTAATGTATACAATAATATATATACCTACTATATGATAATGATAGCTACCCAAATACTAATACGTTATATAAATATATGCCTCACTCCGCCCATTCGATTAGTCTTGCTAAGAAGAAGGGCAAGAAACTTAGCAAGATCATGTCTTTTTTTCGATCATCATTATTATACTCGAAGTTTAGACGATTAGCATTACGCGCGAATAGAATAAAAATTCAGACGTAATTACGAGTGCGGACAAAGGTCCGGATATGGTTACCAAATCCAGACGTATGGCAAGGCAAGCCTACATATAGGTTACTTTTTTATCCCGGGAAATGGGGCAGTCCCTTCAGAGCAAAAAGCTGTTTGATGATTAAAACGAGATAGAATATAAAGAACAAGAAAATAATGTGTGTAAATACTTACGATTCTTGGATATGGCACTCTTCCAAATGAATAGATTTCCCAGAGAAGAATACCGAAGCTCCACATGTCAGACTTATTTGAAAATTTCTGTGAATAAAAGCGAAAACATTATTTAAGTAGATTTATTTTAACTGCTAGGACCGCACCAGAAGCGTCTGTCGTCACGAATAATCACGCTATGATACGCAGATGTGACCATTGATTTTTAGAGCTCCGTACCCGAAGGGTGACAAGCGGAACCCTATTACTAAGGCTCCGCTGTCTGCTTGTCTGTCTGTCTATCACAGGAGTCCGTAGAAAATAGTTTTTTTTTCCACAGAAAACGCGTTACTATGGCTTCTATCACGACAAACAATAAAAACTAAAAAAGTTCAACAATAAACATCGTGTTAACCATAGCGCCGTCTGAGATGACTTGTTTGACAGCTTTTACCTGTGTAATAGATGGCGCTGAGGGTTGCTTGCCAAACTTTTTACACTGAGGTTCAATGGTAAGATGATAGATGGCGCTAAGATCTTAAAGGCGGTCATTTGTTATATACCATGGTTTTACTATTCCGTACCCGTAATGTGGTGATACGGAACCCTCTGTGCGCGAGTCCGACTCGCACTTAGACTTATATTATAACATGACAGTGTTGAAGCAAAACGTTACAATATGGTGAGGGTGGTGATAGCCACAGCCGAAGCCTACCACAAGTTAAAATGAAAGGATTTGTCAGTTAGTTAGGTCTTCGTGTCACTTTCTAGTTTCGGCATAACATCATGAGAAGCCGTACCGAGAGTAGTAACGGGCTATACCGACCATTCGGGCCTTACCGACTTCCGTAGATTTTGCACAAGTCCCGGGACAGTTTTCACTCTTCCATTTTTAGGACGAGCACATTTTACAGTAGCTTAGCGAGCTATGGAGCAAGCTGTGCTTGGAGTATCTTTGATGGATAGAATCCGAATTTTTGGAGATCGAAAGTAACCGACATAGCCAGCAAAACACTAAGTTGGAAGTGGCAGTGGGCAGTCTATATTTGTCGCCGACATGATGGCCGTTGGGGCCGAAGGGCTCTAGAATGGAGACCACGTACAGCAAAGCGTAGCGTAGGCCGACCTCGTGTCCGCTGGACCGACGACCTGAAGGACGTTGTGGGTGGCGAAATCTGGGAAAGGCCTATGTCCAGCAGTGGAGGAACACGGGCTGATGGATGGACGTTTTACAAACACGATCTGAGCATGTTGTAGTGTCTTACATTGTACTTGAGAGCCTCAGGCGCGGTCCACTTGATGGGCAGCTTAGCCTGCACGCGCAGCGCGTCGGCGGGGTCGTCGACGGTCGCGTCGGAGCGCGCCAGCCCGAAGTCTGCCACCTTGGCCGTGCCCTCGCCGGATATCAGCACGTTGCGCGCCGCCAGGTCGCGGTGCACCACGCGCTGCCGCTCCAGGTACTCCATGCCGCAGCACGCGTCACTGCAACGTCACAAACAGGGCTTCAATTCTGACACGTACGCAAAAATTGCTAAGACAGATTGAAATGGTTGTGAATTAATTTATTTCAAGTGGTTTAGTCACTCTAATTTTCATCACATGGCATTTATCAAACTCTAAACAAAATATCTAATGACTGATACTGCGAATGCGAATGCCGGAATAACCACCCTGGTCTTCAGCAACGGCATGTGTCTTATTTAACTTTGAGAGTATTAATGTGCCCGAAGAACGGCGATAGGGCTCACCACCCATCACGCTGGGACGTAATGATTGTCGGTGAAACGTCGGTGTACCTACTAGTGTGGACTGTGACTTGGGTTTCACAGTCCATAGTTAGAAATATAAATATATTTATTTGCCACTAAACATACAAAAACAATATATTATAAAATATTCAAACACAAAATATTTATTATGCGACAAAATGGGATACGGTCAGCATTTGCTGAAAGTTGTAAGCAACTTTACAGCGCTGGTTTTCAGTTTGCCCCATCTCATACTTAAAATTATAGTCAGATTACTTGGTAACACTTCTGACACCCCCTTGTAGAAGTAACCAGGATTTATTTTTCAAAATTCCATGAAATCGATCGATGTTTCATGCTTATAACACTATTAATATTTTAACAATAAGTCTGAATCGGACCGCAAGGCATGCTTCTATTGCACAGCAGATATATAAACAATAGTGAAACTCCATGGTATTCTAGAGATAATTACGTACGCCCGATCAGTGCGTTAGGGCTGGCATCGCGCGAATTCTAAAAGCAACTTTATAACACGGTGAAGCGTTCGGGACTGCCATCCAACGCGAACGTTCCGCAACAATACCCGAGACGGCGCCGGCGTGTAAAAGCACGCGTCCGTGTGTGTGTATCGATTCAGGACGTTTCCTTCAAGTTTACTTACTGATTCATATATGCTCTGCGTCTATTGGCTGTTAGCGTCACAATAAAGAGAACGGTATCCACTCACTATGCGAAGTTGATCTGATCGAGTTGCGTGACGTAGTGCCTGCCGCGACTGCGCAGGTAGTCGAGCAGCGAGCCCTGCGCGCAGTGCTCGGTCACGATGCACGTGCTGCCGTTGGAGCTGAACACCAGCCCGAGCAGCCGCACCAGGTTGTCGTGCTTCAGCGAACTGTCCAACGGACATTACCATTAAACACCTTCGAAAACTGTCTTCTCGGTAAACCGAAAATTGGCAAATAAAAGCAAAACAAGTCGCTTAGGACGTACTGATATTGAAACGGCTACTCACGATTTAATTGTCAAATTTCGCCTGACTTGTAGCGCGTTCCGAGTCAAAACATAATCGATTACATCGCGTCTATCGTCATTCCGAGTCAACGTTAGCCCGATAACGATAGCCCTAAAATGGTTGATATGACGTCATGAATGACATCATTAAGGCCGCCATGTTGTGCTATCATCGCCCATGCTTCTGAGCGTTAGCACTGTGAGTGATCTATCAAAAGCGACAGCCAGCCGGCGGCAATTTCAAAATAGGTTATTCGTAGTATAAGAGTTTAATATTAAACGTTGAATCAGAGATTTTAGTTCGCTTCTTGGATCTAAGTTTATAGTACCAAATAATTACGAGCCCAGAAAAAAGGATTTTTGACGAAAGAATAAACCAACGCGTAATGATTGCACTCAATGAGGCGCAAATAACTCTTGCAAAACAACGTAGCCTAGGTAAAGTATACTTGGTATTCACGTAACGTTATCAAATTGTGGTCAAAACGTTAATTTTTCTGTCACTGACAAGTGTCATCATCCACGTCGCGTCCAAAAGAGTTCCGAATGGATCATAAGTTTAAGCTCTGATGGACGCCATTTCCCACTCAGAATGACTTGATGGGCGTGAGTAGTTTGATGGTAGTTTTAGCAATGCTATCGCTATTCGGAACGCTGTATTAGTTTCACTGTATTCGTACAGTTTCTTCGGAGGCAAACATGGTTACGCGGCGGCTCCCCGTTTGACACTAAATTGTCAGTAGCTGTTTCAATAGCATTATGAATCTAAACCACGAATATTTAAGTAGTAAAATTGCTTACGTTATATACGCAAATTATACGGTTTACCTATAATAGTAGAGTTGCTTATAGCCTATTGTTGAACAGGGCCACTGCGATGATAATAAAGAAACCGAGTTTTCGAGTTAAAACGGAACATACATACAGATAAACAAAAATTCTAAAAATGGTATTTTTGGTTTCAGTACGATACCAATAACTCATTTTATTAAACATAATCAATGTACACACAACTATTTTACTACTTTATTAATAGTTTAAACTAATAGAATGTCCCGCAATAGTGCGGGAGGTTCTCATGTAAGAGTGTTTGTAATCCGCAAATGACGATAAACACACGTTTTTCATAATGTGACATCATAGACCTGGATTATCGTTGATTTTACTGTAATAAGTTTTGAGGGATCAAATATATCAAATAAATTTGATAACGTATCAAACAGTGAGGCTGTTAACTTGTATATATATATATATATATATATATATCAGGATAATGATATAAACTCACGCCATGACGCTAGCCTCGGCCCGGAACTTGCTGGCCGCCTCGCGGTCCTTCAGTATCTTGACGGCGACTTTCTGCGAGCCGTTCAGGATGCCGAGCATGACGTCACCGAACTCGCCCTTACCGATGTTCTCGCGGATCTCAAGATCGCGCTCCGCTATTATCCAACCTGCGACATTTAAAAGTTTATATGCATTAATATAGAAAGGCATATAGAGAGGATGAATGAAAGCAGAGTGACGAAAGAAATTTATGCTGCACAAGTGGAAAGTAAAGCTCGACCGGGCCACCCCAGAAGGACGTATTCCAACCAAATAGGCGACATACTTAAGAAGGGAAAACTAAAAACTACCCGGAATAGAAGAGCTTGTATGACTAGAAGATGCAAATGTAGAAGAAGCAAAAGAGGTGGATCGTAGCAGATGGAAATCTGTAGTCTCTGCCTACCCCCCGGGGAGACAGGCGTGAGTATGTGTATGTACATTAATATACTCATGTCTGTCTCTGACAGAGGTAGGCTGGGATTACATATTTTTATTTGCTGCGATCCTGATACACTCCCACATCTATCAATCAGCCCTCTTAATGTCTAACTTCAATATTCATCGCTACAGCCTTCAAAAGCGTCGTGATTGGCCAGAAATGATGTGTGGTGTCATTTCTAGACAATCACGGCGCGTGTGAAGGCTGTAGCGATGAATATTGAAGTTAGACAATAAGGCCTCAGCATACATGGAGGACAATAATAGAGAAGTTTTGTCTCGCGAAGAAACATTTGACCAATGGAAATACAGGTAAGCTTTATCACGTGATTATCGCCTCGATAAACCGACTCGTCCTGCGTGTTCATTGGTCAAACGTTTCTTCCAGAGACAAAATTTATCTATTCCGTGTCATCTATGAAAGCTTTACTGGTCATACATAAACGGTCTTCTGTTTTGCCCTTTTCCAATATATCAGCAATTTATTCGGCATACATCCTTTTAGGGCGGCCCGGTAGAGCTTTACTTAAATTATTGCGCACCACACATTTCTTTCGCCACTCTTCTTTCATTCCTTTTCTTTATTTTATGCCTAAGTAGAATAAAAATAAATAAAATGTCGGCGCAAAATAAGTGGTATTTCACGACGCATTTTAGATATGATATTGATTATTTAGAAATAGATATTTCCGCTTCCATTTTCTATAACATGAAGTCTACCGATTCGGTGTAATTTTTCAATATGTGCCCTTGATTTTCAAAGCAATTTTAAAAGGTAAAGTTTAGTGGGCACTATTCTCATTTAAGTTCTTGTAACAACCGGATAAAGACTAAAATCGGTGGTTTCTTTATACTCACGAGCATCAACGAACTTCTGCGGCGCGACGGCTGAGTCTGTCTGATCAGTGGAAGGCTGGAACCCTTGTGCGTAGGTATGCTGCGGGGGGTGTTGCGGGGGATGTTGCGGGGGGTGTGGCGGGGGATGTTGCTGCTGGAACCCCCCTAGGGAGGAGTTCTGTAGAGCGCTGCTCGTCACGCTCGGCGTAGGCGGGTAGGGAGGCGGTTGCTGAAAAGAGAAAACAATAAAAAATAAAACCTAAAATAGACATTTTATTAATTACAAAGTTTTTGTGTGAGCAGTACGCCGATAGACTCACCAAAAAGGAAAAAGGGACGTAAATATCATCAGTCAAACGGTGAAGGAGTGTCGAGTGGCAGTTAAGACATCTAATTTAATATTAAAAAGAGGAGGTGTTTGTTAGTTTGGATGTAGGGGGTAATCTCTGTGGAGCAACTGATGCGATTGTGAAAATTCGTTCTCTTATATAAAGCTACATTATCTCTGAGTGGTATAGGCTAAGCTGGGGACGGGCAGTTCCCTAGGGACATAGCCATTTATTACATTCACGCGGGATATCTCTGGAACTACTAAACCGATTTTGAATATGATGCCCTGTTGGGTTGGTTAGTCTTTATTTCGACATAGCCTATAGTTTGTTCCCTGGAAATTGGCAATTCCCTAGGGACATAGACATAGGATCAGACATAAAATTGTTTTTATGGGAACTAAAAGTCGAATTAAAATGATTGGTCCAAAAATATGAACAGATTAGATAAGACTACCCAAAAACGAAACAAACACGGGCGAATCCGTGAGCAAAAGCTACTATTAAGTATTAGTTATTTCGCTTAACAAACGGTACCTGTGGATGAGGCGGGTAGGGCGGCTGTAGGGCAGCGTTGTTGCTGGCACCGTTGGGCGCCGCCTTGGGCAGACATCGGACCAGCTGCGTGCACAGACCGTCCGCGTCTTGAAGGTAGTGCTGGAAATGTATTGCAATGTTTAGAAACGAAACCCTTCTCCATTACTGTTAGCAAATGTGTGTACCGGGATCGTAGCAGATAGAAATCTAAGGTCACTGTTTTACAAGACTGGTTTGTAGTTTAAATTACAATAGACTTGTACACAGGGTAAACAAAATATTATTCTATTTAGTCCGTCATTTAGATTATCAAAAAATATTGGACACGTATTTTTTCTTTTGTCAAGCAAGCAAAAAATGACAGAGATAAAGCGCGTTAAAGTTTGGGAGTGGAGGAAAATGACGTCACTTCTAAGTAAAATTGTACCTAGATGTGACGTCACGCGGAACTTCAGCGGGCTATATCTTCATCATTATTTGTTTAATTGAAAAAAGAACAAATACGTGTCCAATATTTTCTGATAATCTAACTGACGGACTAATACAATTTTTTTAGTCATCATGCCTATTGTTTAGCAGTCTGATGGGAAATATGTAGAAAAGTTTATACTGATAACAAACTAAGAAGGGTACAATACAAGAAAAACTGTATTTTCCGTTCATTTTAAGATATTGGATCAAAGTATGTCGCTGCATACTTCATTACTTAAGTCAATGCTAGATTAAATAGATTCCGTTTTTCCTTGTGTCTCTTCTTTCTGTTTGACATTAAAGCGTCTATGTCACGCATACCGCGTTTATCAACGTGTGAAAAAGTAGGACGGATTAAGGAAAATCTTTCTAGGATTCTAGGACTATTCTTTTGAAATAGGATAGTACTCACGTGTATTAAATCAGTCATGTTGTCGAAGAATTCTTCGTCGTCGATGGTGAGCCGTTGTGTTTGGCTTCCCGGCGCTGACGCCCATTTTACCCTGGAAATATAACCAAATAAAATAAGAAATTTGCGTTATTATTGCGTTGATTTCACAAAGCAAGTAGAGACGTCATCATCCGCTAGTGTAGTGTCGAACTACTTTTGAAATCAAGAATTGTTACTTTTTTATTTAAAATGAAAGTTTATATCTTATCTTATCTGTGAAAGGATCAATTTTAGATTTAAATATCTTCTTATTTGATATTTATCTCTTGATTCTCCAATTCGATACACATCAGGGAAACAATTAAGATTGTATCAAAAACTAGTTTTATTGTAAATCAATGGGCAATATTTGAGATTTTCTGCTACTACAAACTATTGCCGTGCCTTTATCTCTGCTTCTGTGTGGTCCGAATATAATTACATTCCTAAAATTTATCATAATAGACGAATTCCTGAGGTGAATGGATCATATAAATATAGCTAATTAGTAGAGTTATTTGAACGAATGACTTTCATCACTTTTACCATCGTGTACTATAGCAATGTGAACGATGAGTAAACTGTATTGAACAACTTTAACCTAGGACTATGTTTTTATTGTGAAACACATAGCTTTGGATACTCTAAATTACCTTAAACTAGGACGAGTGCCATTTTTACGAATTAGATAGTACAGTTAACTCACTTTGATATTAAGAGAAAACTTATACTTCTTATAAGTATTATATTGCATCGTTCGATATCTTTATTTTGTACACAAACGAATGCCCCCCAGAAAGTGACTCGCGTGGTTCCCGTTTTTCTCAATCGTAACCCTGTAGTAAAATCTGGGAAAATTTCCTAAAATCCTTTCTTAGCGGATATTTTGTAAAATTTCGTGTTCCTATGTCTAGGCGTTGGTAGATCATTCAGTTATTCAGGGTAATAATATTATAGATTTTAAGTGGTCCGCATTATAAGTGGGCTAACGAAATGTCAGTCAGACTTCAGCAACGGACCGGGGGCCTTATTGTCCAACCTCAACATTTACCGCTATCGCTTTCAAATGTATCTTGATTAGCTAAAATGATGTAGAGTGTCGTTTCTATCCAAACACGATACAGCTGAAAGCGATGATATTGAAGTTAGACAATGAGGAGGCAAGACTCAGTGATGAATCGGTCCGCACGGCTCGTGTATAGTATGCATCGTTCAGCTAACGAAGACACCTATCGAAACCCTTATTGCAACGTCTTAAGACTTACAATGCCTTGATAAGCGCGTAATCGTGATATAAACAACGTTTACTGACCGGTAGTGCTCGACACGCCCTCTATAGCGCACGCAGAGCGTGTGGTCGCCGGGGAAGTTGGTGCTCTCTCGCACCAGGAACACGCCGTCCGACGAGCCCGACAGCAGGGCTTCGGCTCGCTCGCGGGATATCGCGCCGTGGTGCCATCTGGGGAACAACGCAACTTCGGTTATTTACTTTACTTTCTTACTTATCATTATCGCTAAACAATATATTATCAGCTCGGTTTCACCTTCCAGTAGAATACATATATGTCGATGAGATTAACATAATCAATTATGTTGATTATGTTTACAATTACAAACAAACCTTGAAGCGTGTCTATGAAGTCTGTATTTGGTTACCTAAGTCCTAACTGATACAAAAAATGTATTGTGGTATGTGTAGGTTTGTTCTATTCTATGGCAGTACTACGCTGCATTCAGTACCAGTAACACGCTGCAATAAATAACAGTAGCACTCTGCATTCAGTAACAGTAATAGTAACACGCTGCATTCAGTAACAGTAGCACGCTGCATTCAGTAACAGTAACACGCTGCATTCAGTAACAGTAACACGCTGCATTTAGTAACAGTAACACGCTGCAATCAGTAACAATAACACTGTTACCTAGTATCTCTCAGCCAGGAACAAGTCTGATCCGTCTGACCAGATTACGGTATTTATAAATGGAGGAAAACAGACTTTCAAAGTGATTGTAATCGACCGACCCTAAATGGCAGTACCACTATTTTGAATACAGAAGATATGTTACAAAGCCGTGGAAATGTATTATATTCATATCCCGTATATTATACATTTACCATACCGGTGATGTTTTTATTAATGATTATTTAATGAAGAAATAACATCCTAAAGTGAAGAGTATTTTAGAGGATGTTTAACATAAATCCATCCTCCGCTCTATTATAAACATATTGAGCACATAAACACCTCAATATAAACGTTGTATGTAGCAACATTTCCTTCTACGTAGTATGCATAAGTAAAACTGCGTCGTTCCGCAATCGACCGCAACTAATCGTCCTTTAAGAACAATGCAACATCAATAAATGTCACTGTTTGCAGTAATATTTATTAACGGACGAAACAAATCAATATAAACGAGTGGAAGAATTGGACTTGCAGGGTTTTTTCAACGACATGCCATACTTAAAGCGCATTTTGTATTGCTTACCTAAATATGAGGGTGGAGCGAAAATCCACTTTTTCGAATTTCATACTGTAGTTTTGGAATTTGAAGAGATGTAGAGAAACTTCAAACAAAAATTAAAAAGAATTATTGGACCACGTCTTCTGACTCTGCATTTGATAAAACAAAACGTTTCGATTTTATTTTATTTTTTAAGTTAAGAAGTCTTGAATCTTAAGTACATAATAAAAATAAAATAAAGATATTCGTCACTTAACATGTTTAAAAAGCAACATGCTGTTAATTTACAGAACTTCTCATTTAAGGTGTTTTACTTTCGTACGATCTCGAAACATGACCGATTTTTCATGACTTAGTTTTTTGAATAACTTACATGACATTTTAAATAAAAAAAGAACATGAAAGACTATATGCAAATTACATTTAGTTTATGACTTTAAGTTTACGCGAGAAGATTAAAAAATTGAAACACTTAAGTGGATAATACAATTTTTCTTTGCCGCTTTTTTTTTCATTTAAACATACGTACCGACCGACAGATATTAGAAGGCTCTGCGTAGTAGTAGTAATTTAAGTTTCTTGTTTAATAAAAACAAAATTCTTGAAAACTATCTAGGAATGTCTATTCTCTAGTCCTCAATATTTTAATCCTCTATATACCAGGCCCCGCAGAAAGTATAGCGAATTTTTTTTATATTTTTTTTTATATTATTTTTTTTATATATCGGAGACTGGCCGGTTATAAATGTTTTTCGAAAATATTATTATTTATAAGTAAAAATAGGTATGTTCTAATTTCAAAATTTCTCTCCACATTTTTTGCGAGCTAATTCAAAGTATTGTGTCTCGCTGAAATATGGATCTGCGCCGGGAACATTTTAGAGCTATGATTTTTTACGATTTCAAGTGTCGCCTGAAACCGGATGAATCGTACGATAGACTTCAAATGGCATTCATGGATGAAGGCCCTTCCAAGGCAACCATGTATCGTTGGTATAACGAATTCAAGCGCGATCGACCAACTTTGGGGGATGAAGAAAGAAGCGGTCGCCCTTTGACGGCTGCTACCGAAGAAAACGTGCTGGCAGTGAAAAATTTAATCCAAGACAATAGGCGAATTACATATCAGGAGATTCAAGACATATTGAAGATTGGATCGGCGGGAAGCGTTCACGAGATTCTACACAGCCATCTTCGCGTGAGGAGGATAGTACCACGCTGGGTGCCGCACAACCTCACCGATGCTCAGAAGCAGGCCCGGGTGGAATGGTGCCGTGATATGCTAAACAAATTTGAAGCAGGCTCGTCTCGGCGTGTTTACGACATCGTTACAGGTGATTTATATGGTATAGTGAATGTACATAGCAAAGCGCAATTTTGCACCAAAACAAACTGGTATCGATAAAGACTGTAGAAAACAAATCGATTAGCATATTCGTTGCGTAATTATGCAAAATTAACAATATTTACTCTGGGTCGATCGCAGCGGGCGGTATAAACAATTTCACTTTCTTCACTTTGTAGAAACACTCGTCAACATCCCTTATTCCTGTATCCATTATGTTCGAGCGCGTCTGAACCGAAAACTGATCAGTTCTCTGTATTTCTAGATACGGACAGATAAGTGTCAGTTGATTAACCTTATCATCGGTATGTGGCGCACAATCACTGATTGTATGCGTGCACCGAGCCGCCTGTTTTAGAAATTATTCCTATATTAATAATCATTTACTATATATACTATGGCTGTACTCAAACTACGGATTCTGCGATTTGTAAAGGACGTCTACCGACTAGAAGTTCTATTGCAACACGGGCAATAAATGTTAAATGTAATAATTTATATTTTGCGAGGAGTTTCAGATTCCATTCTTGACAAAACTGCGCAATATTTTGCAAACAAGACAATGTAAAATGGTTGAAAACTATTCACACAAAGTACCTGTATTTACCGATTTATACGAAGACTAGCCTTTCGCCCGCGGCTCCGCCTGCGTTTATTCAACGCCCCGTTGCCCAGGTTTATTACGATAATAATAAAAAAAACTCAACTGATTTTTGATAGGGATGTTGATAAAATAACCGCCCAGCCGAAAACTGACGATATTTTATCTTATGCGCTAATACAATATATTTTAAAAGATTAATTTCTCCATTTTGTATCGCTTATTCGAGTTGATCATAAAGTTCTCATTTGCATGAGTAAATAACCCGTTCCCATTTATAGACCAGTCCGGAAATACATATTTGCAAACTTCCTATACGTAATAAGTGTTATTATAAATTCTTACAGCATATGCTTCAGATATCACGTTGGCAAATCCTTTGGCACAACGACTGCTTTGAATAAACATAAATATGCTTAAATGATTTGTTGTACAGTGGAAACCGCATCAAGTTAGACACTTCGGACTTTATACCTATCTTATACTCTTCTGTGTAGGGGCTACTGTCGTACTGCAAGTGTATAGCTTGATGTGGTCTCCACTGTACATATGAAGTCTAGTACAAATCAATTGAATTACAATCAAACCTTGCTCCGATTTTATCGACCCCGTCTAAATATCTAAGCTAAGAGTTCCAAAACACACATAGTTCCTCAAACAGTTACTTTTATTATTTTTTTTGTAACGATAACATGGCCCGCCTCATGTTACTGTTTCAATGCGCGTAGTCATTACGAAGGAGTTTGTATGTAGTTGTATAGTATTATGATATGAGACCTGTAAACCTTCACACAAGCACGTATCCAGAGGGGGGGATAGGTGGGATTTATCCCCCCCCAAATTTGACGTGACATACACGGGACCGGGAATGTTTATTCATAACCACTGTAAAGTATAGACAGTTCCATGTCCATCGGGGCCGGGCCAGAGGCAACGCGCGGAGGCAGCTCGCCCCACCTTCACCCACCTCGCCACATTAGTCTGCAGTCGAGTGTTGTCCTTGACGGTTGTTACCCGCGCTTATCGATACCGAAAATTAGAAAATAAACACGATCGACAAATTCGTAATTGAAGTCAGCGACGGTGAATATACTGATTTTGACTCAGCTCTGTCGGTTGTCTTTGCATCTGATAGTGATTAAATTGCATTTTAGAAAATATTTATCCCTATTCGTAATAAACTAGTACCTATACCTATCACATTTATTATATTTCATAATTTGCAAAATTACCTTGAATTACAATAACCAAATCGACAGCTGTTTACAAAATCGGTAGTAATTATCGACATTACCATAATTGATTAGGTCACAGCACTACCTCATTTCTCGGGATGGTCCTGAACTCGCGCGCTATCTGTACGTTTAAGTACGTTTTAATAAAAAAAAAGTACGGTACTTTTTATACTTAATAATATTATAGTACAGTTAATCACTGTACTGTCAGTGATTCATTACTGATTACAGAGGATTATTTCACAATTCACATTGTTGTTTCAATGAATTTCGTCGCCAGACGTGCATTACGAACTTGAAATGAGAACTGTGAATTTCTTAACTGTCTGTAGCAACACATATTGTAGTGACAACAGCGCCATCTGTTTCCTAAGAGCAAGGCGTAAACGCCCTCGTAAGCGTTTAATATGTGCCTAACAAGCTGGTTAGAACAAACAGTTGAAAAAAAATCGGTGGACACATATGGTGAAAAAACTCAACGGTCTAGGATAGGTACCTCGGTGGCGCAGTTGATAGCGCGCTTGTCTCGATAATATTTTCAAACTCTTGTCTTAAAATTTGTTTCTAATTGATCTTTTCTAGTTTGCAATGCACTCTAATAACTTTTATACCCACTTTTCACTGACACTATTTACGACAAATATAACGGTTGAACATAGACCCTGTTTCGTTTCAAAAAAGTATACTCACGGCATATGCGTCATAGTGGTGAGGCGGGCGTTAGGGGCGGGCGTCGCTGGCTGGCAGACAATCACATCACTAGCACCTTTTGGAGCCACCGCTGTCAACACAAAACGAGGTGATACAGGGTGGTAAGTAATGAAACTGAATGTGTTGTTAGCATTGCGTCTCGGGTTCAACATGGGAACGACTGTGTATAACAAATAAAGTGTTTATGAGAATACTCTTGCAGTAATACTGATTTGAAGGTGATGGCCAGTCAGTGGTCTGGCCAGCAGCCAGTGTTTTGATACTTATAATTTGCTCACCTAGAGTTACCTATACGCGTATACGAAATCTTTGTTTAAATAGCCAGATTCAACATTCCGAGTGTTTAATGGTAAACCTAAACGGTATTTCTACGAAGGCCAACACTTTACGGTATACAATGGCAGTTCTTACTACGCGAGGACGCACACGTAAAATATGGTGACATTTATTTATGCTACCAAATTCATACTGAAGACTCGGTAAGTAGTCGGTACCAGGGTTTGATGATCCTTTTCGTTTTTTTTTCTCTTAGGCGCAAGCCCTGGCCCGTTCATTCATTATTATGAAATGTCAAAATTATTTTGTTTTAGCAATACAATTTATTGGCCCGTAATGCTGATTACTCACCAAGCCTCCAGTATGAATTAGGCTGCATAAATTAATGTCATCTTGTATATTATAAAAACGTAACTATGACAGTCTATTCACATCTACCAAAGAATGGCTCAACAAATGCAACTAATTTTAGGGCGACAACGACGCCATTAGGTTGTCTTATTTGCAGGTCTGTGTACAAAGGAATTAAAGCTTTATGCCGACTGCTAAGAGACCCATATCGATTGCACGTTACTTATATGGGTTACCTTTTATATCTTGACCCCTTATTTGTACACAAGTTAATAGCCAAAGCTAATTTATTGGTACTTACTTTGAAACGTGCGTAACAGTCATATGCTGCTAATTTACCTACATGAATAAATTAGTCATGTTGAAAAAGTACAGTCAAAGCCCCGAATGGATTTCAGAGGGGTTTCAGTTGGCAACTCAATCATGAAAATACTTGTCTGCCCCTTGTATTCCCAATTTTCACCGACACTATTTACGACACAATTATTTATAAGGGTATGGAAATTTTTAGGGCACTAATACTATCTTGCGTTATCAATGTCTATAACTTTGCCAAATAAGAATGATTCTGCACCTAAAATTACATAAACTTTGAATTTATATTTCGTGTAATGCTGCAAACACAACTGGAAAAATAAACTAAACTACAGAAGAACCCTAAAGGAAGTATGTGTTGCGTTACCTGGAGGAGCGGTCTGCGAGACGTGCATGGGCGTGGGCGCGGGCCCGCTCGGCGGCGCGGGCGCACGCACCGATGACGTCATCACGCTCTGAGGACAACAACACACCGACATTATAAATTAGTCATTTGAAACTAAATATCGGCTTTGTACAGAAAGATATGGATTTCTTTTTGTGCATCGGTTATTATCTGATTTACATATTAAGCGTTGCTAATAGGTATGAGTAATGTATTAACGTTGTTTTTTGAATACTTTTCGGAGAAAAACTTGTCAAATCCACAAAATTTGCTTCATATACGTACTATGACGTTCAGAGATAGTGTAGACACCCGTCTGGATACGACGTTGATTAACTAATAAATAATGATCATTATTTTAATTATATTTCTGCAAGGATGTAGAATCAAAGCAGGTACACATCCCTGACCAAATAAAAAAGGGTATACTATTATTATGTATTTAATAAATCCAAGAGTATTCCAGAGGGGTGTCTGCAATATCTATTCTCTGAACGCTACTGTAAATAACGTATAGTCGGCACATTTTATCCCACAGGTGTCTCCGAGTATAGCCTGTCGCTGGAACAGTCGACACTCATCCCCCTGTTTCACTTCCCAACCTGACATTTTATGTCACAGTGTTTTCCTTATAAAATGCTATCCACATAAATTCCGAAAAACTGTCTCGACTGGTAGAACTCAGGTCTAATGATCGAGGGTCTTTAATATGGAAATTACATTTATTGAGAACGAGGTATTACAGATGATTTCTGGCATATGTCTCAAAACCAGAGCAACTGATGCCAATTTCTGGTCTTTTATATATTTTAAAGAAGTAGCTCTTCTGTTGTTGTTCTGTTCTGCATTTTCAGAAATGAAAACTATTAAATCAAAATATCGCAATCGACTCACTGACGAACACCTGACATCATACTTGCGGTTGGGACTCAGTAACTATTCTATAAAAAGTACGCGGATAATATGCAGTGCCATGCATCATCATCAAGACAGAATTAGTAATTCGTAAGTTACGATTCCTTCATTCATTCTTTATTGCACAAACACAGAATCGTACAGTAAGTACAGTGGAGCCCACATCAAGCTATACACATTGATTATAAGCTGACCTCTCATTCTACGGGAAGCCTATACAATGAGAGGTCAGCTTATACTGAAAGTGTTTAGCTTGATGTGGGCTCCACTGTACAGTGGCGTGCTTATCTCTAAAGTGAGATTTCTTCCAGCAAAAAACAATTCCTTCTTTTTGTACACACATATTCAATTTAAAAGTACAGTAAAACCATATTTTAAAAAATGTTTCTTAGTATTTACCTACTTACAAAGTAGTTTAGTAGATCCCTTGCTTTCAAAATATTTTCTGGTAGAGTAAGTTTAAGTGTGAGCACCCCTGCATCTATGTCACAAAGGAGCGTCGATCCCTCGAAGAGAGTCGTGCGGGGGATATGTACTGAGAAGCTCACTACTTAGACACACCCACAAAGTTATTTGGCGACCAACCAGACAATTTTTAAATCGGAGTTGTAATGAAAAAATCATAAATGATGTTGATCACTACAATGTCAACAATCATTTATAATATAACAGAAACCCCTTTTTTCATAGATTTACATCATGATGATGGCATGCGAGATTGTTATAAGCAGGTAGTTGTTACGAGTTGCTTATAATCTGATTGATATTGCGATACTGAAATAACGATGTAAATGTGACATGCGATCTTGTTTAACGTTTAAATCGTTTTTATAGCGTAATCGCATTACCTTTGCAAAGTGAGTAATCAATCTCCACTTTACCAAATTGGATAATCTTTGTTCATTTAATGTTAATCAAATACGCTTTACAATAAAAACCATAAATTGAAGTTTACTTCCGATACTTACATTTGAAGATGTGACGGATAATAAAGTAAAATATAAAATGGTTTAGGTAAGTTATTCCGATTTTAAATACAAAGGAAACAGAAAATTTAAACCAAATCGCTTGACAATAAAATTATTCTAAAAATTTCACGCAATATGATCCTTTAAATTTTGATCGTTCACTAAAGTTGTATTATCCAGTGCGTAATTCGTCTTTTGAGAGACAAGTTATATGTCAATTTAATATACTCAGCTGCTTGTGGGGCACCCTGACAACTAGCCTTAGCAACCTGAACCACAGTTTAAAAATCCATACAGTTGTCCAACGAAAGCGCTCAAACAGAGCAAATTGTGCGGGGCCTGCAGGGCGAGACGCCGGAAGTAAGTGACCGAGCTACATACAATTTTCGAACAGCCTCGCCCCGCAAAACCGCTCCGTCCGAACGACTTCGTTGGACAACTGTATGGATTATTAAACTGTGCCTGAACTATGTTGGCGGTACCTATAGCGTAGAGGTAATAGCGCCTAATGCGATCACCAACTCGCCCATCCAGCGTGTTGATTAAAGAGGCCTATGTCCCGTAGAGTGTAATATAGAGTTGATGATAGTTGGACTCACATTATGCGGAACGGCGGACTGCATTGCGGTGGGCGAGAGCGGCGCGTGAGGTCCACCACCGCTCACACCGCCGCCCGACTGAAATATACGGACCAAGTTTCACTAAACTGACTCAGAAATGCACTTAGCGTTATGAATAGAGGGGAACTCTTTAACTTCGTGGAAACTTTTGTAAAACTTATTGTAAAGGAGTTAAATGTATTTTTTCATGAACTACGATCAAAGCAGTACATACATACATGCCCCTTGCCTTTGATATGAGACAAGCAATAATGGTTAAAATTTCTACATAAAAATTTCATCTACTCTTTGATATGGTTAATAAAGTAGTAAAAAAGTCTGTACATAGAATATTTTTTCAAAATTTTAAATGTAATGGGTTATTAATTAATAACTCATTGATATTGGACTAAAGCTAAAATTATAGTTTTTAAAATTTTTGTATGTGTATATGACGGAGGACCGCCAAGAGTGGCGAAATTTGGAAAAGGCTCATGTCCAGCAATGGACGAACACAGGCTGATAGATCGATGGATATGTATATTCCGTTTTAACTTGAGAACTACTCTATTAACTTACTTTATTACCATCGTAGGGACCCTGGTCAACATAATACATATATAAGCTATAAGAAGTGTTAATAACATAACGCACAAGCCGAAAACGGGGCAAAGATTGAATAAACGCGAGCGGAGCCTTCTACAAATTCATATTATATGTCCACTTCTATATAATAATAATAATTAAGTAGTAAAAAAGTCGTGTCTGTACATTAAATATTTTCGCGAAATTTTAAATGAAATGGGTTATTGGTACTGTACTGAGGCCAAAACAACAATTGTTAGAATTTTTGTCCGTCTGTCTATCTGTTCCGTTTTAACCCGAGAACCACTGAACGGATTTGGATGCGTTTTTTTTTATTATAATCGTAGTGACCCTGGTCAACACATAGCCTATTAGGGATGTTCATAAAATAACGCCCAAGCCGGAAACGGGGCAAAGATTTAATAAAACGCTTTTATTTCTCGAGAACCACTCAACAGATTTGGATGCGGTTTTCTTTATTATCATTGTATTATAGTTACCCTGGTCAACACATAGATCATAAGGGGTGTTCATAAAATAACGCCCAAGACGAAAACGGGGCAAATATTGAATAAACGATTTTATAACTCGAGAACCACTCCACGGATTTGGATGCGGTTTTCTTTTTTATCATCGTAGTTACCCTGGTCAACACATATACTACAAAGGATGTTCATAAAATAACGCATTAGCCGAAAACGGGACAAAGATTGAATAAACGCAAACGGTAAAGGCTATTGTTACATAAATCTATGGGAAGTCTGATTCGAATTTATATCCGAAAGCCGCGCGAACGAAGTCACGGGCAAAAGCTAGTTTGAAATACGTTTATTTAAGTATTATTACCATCAATTCATCAAACATCGGCAGAGCTATATAGCAGTCGTCTGGTCCGCCTACGCCTGTCTCAAGAGTTTCAAGTGGCTACGTTCGTAATCATCAATCAAATAAACTGAACCTCACTATCGATCACTTAATGGTTTTATTATATTACATTTGCTCACGTAAAATTATCTCATGTGTGTCAATGAATACCGCACCTAGTCTTTATTATAACATACTTTCAAAAACAGAAATGATATTAAAGCTATTATAAATTATAATAGGTCGGGGAAAAAGTTTCTTCGTATTTTATATGAAAATTCAAGACTAATTTTTTAAAAGTTTATTTACATTTAATTATTTTAAATATGTACCATTTTGTTCAATAACTTGTTGCCATCTTGTAGGTAATCCGGTTGCTATAGAAATTTTGGGACTTCTGATCAAAAAAATGCGACAAGTAGTTTTGACAGTCCTCTCTTGATGTTAACCATACACTACCTAAAGAATTCTGAAGAGAGCGAAATAGGTGGAAATCTGAGGGTGCAATGTCAGGGTTATATGGTGGATGCATTAACATTTCCCAACCCAGTTCTCTCAATTATTCCCGAGTGTCCAAAGATGTTTGTGGTCTGGCGTTATCATGATAAAATACCACACCCTTTCTGTTGATCAATTCCGGTCGTTTTTCTCAATTTATTGCTTGAGTCTCATCAGCTGTTGGTAGTAGAGATCCGATTTGATGGTTTTGCCCGGCGTTAAAAGCTTATAATGAACGATACCCTTCTAATCTCACCATACACGCAGCATCACCTTATTGCCTGTTAATCCGGGTTTTGTCATAATCTGTGGAGCTTGACCGCCCTTTGACCATGACCTGACCTTTTTTTCGCACATTCTTGTCGTAGGTGATCCACTTTTCATCACCAGTATCAATCTCTTCAATAATGCCGAATACAAACAGTACGACCAAAGAAACTTTATTACAACTTGATGCATAGAAAATACGAAATTACTTTTTCCCCGACCTATTAATATATATTTTTTTTATTAAAAAGGGTGTGTCATGTGAACAGGTAAAAAGCAATCCTCTTGAAGATATGCGTTTCACGATTTATATATTTTTTAAATTATACATTATTCTGCACCTACCTTCAATGATCTACATGCCAAAAAACAGCTGAATCGGGCGTCTTTTTTATTGAGAATACTTTAGCTGGATGAATATATAGATAGCATCGCTATAGGAGTTTCTGGATTTTGCAAGATCCCATACGAAACAAAATTAAATCTTTAAAACATATGGCAAGTTGGCAAGTAAGTACAAGTTAGTGGTGATATCATATGGAATCTACATATGAAACATGAATCACACACAAAACATGTTGGTTAAATTGGTACCCGAGTTTAAAATTTGACATCTAAAATGATAATTCGCTATTGTCTTACAATTTATGAGAAAACCTAAACCGGTTAATTAGTCGTTCTGAAGGTCTGGGGACGCTTTAGGTTGAATTACTCATAAGGCCTTGAAGTCTTGTACACAACTTTATACTAATATTAAAGTAATAAAAAAGTCGTGTCTGCAAACAGATATTTTTTCAAAATTTCAAATGAAATTAGTTATTTACTGAAGCAAAAACTACCATTTTTAGAATTTTTGTCTGTGTGTCAGTCTGTCTATATGTATGTATGTTTTGACTGGAAAACCACTCAACGGATTAGGATGCGTTTTTTTTAAATTATCATCGCAGAGAGCCTGGTCAACATATAATATTATTACGTTATACGAGGTGTTCATAATAACGCGAGATCGAATAAACTCGGACGGAGCCGCGAGCGAAAGGCTAGTAATACCTATATAAAGTGTGATGCACAAAGTGTGTAATTTTCCATCCAGTGTGAAAATCTGTCGGCTCCTCAGTCAATCAAGGTTACGCTACTGACACTAATTTGTTCTCTCTCACGCACGTACTTCAACAAGTATACGGAGAAACGCACTGCGCTTTCTACTACATTACATACGCGACATGTCTGGGAGAGTATATGTACTTACTAATTAATTGATGGACATGAAAATGTTCCACTGATATACAAATAAACTGAATTTCAGTAGTCTAAATTAGTTTTTACAATTCCTAAAAATACCCGGTTACCGGAGAATAAGGTACTCTAAAAAAGATAAATAAATAAAACGTACTCGTATTTCCGAACTGATTATTACACAAAACTACGTTACTTTCCGCGATAGTATCCACAAGTTAGACCTTTTCTATTTTAACGTGTTATCCAAGTCAACTCCCAAAATTCAGTTAACGCTCCTTTACTTTAACGAGAATGCATATTTGTCTTCTTGCACGATCCATTAAAATAATTGAAAATGGCATCCAACACATACACCATTCATCAGTAGCTTCTGACACATCCAAGGAAACAATGTACGATAATCCGAGATTATGGCGGGACAAGACCGTCGTCGAGAGTGCAAATTGGTCCGATATCCTCTTCCCGTTCGAAGCAAAATGACTCGTTACCCTATCAAAGGCCTTATTTATTATTCAATCGTCTGAGTACAGGAAGGGTATCGGCTGAAAGGTGTTGTAAATGATATGCGTGAAAGTGACCCCTTGAGTCCGTCGGTGGTGGCAGGTGATCTGGCACCAGGTGTCCGGGTTTGATAACGAAACTGATATTGTAATTACTTGTATCACGGCAACTTTTTCAGCAAGTACCCTTTTACTTACTATAGCCAAATTACTTTTTTACGGATTTAAAGCCGCATTGACAATGTAACCAGGGGCCTTAGAACGAGGCACAAGAAGAGTTTTTAGTATGCAAGAAATCAACTTTGACAGCTGAAGACTCTTTCAAAAGAAACTCTTTTTGTGCCTCGTTCTAAGGCCACAGTTCTAAAAGTGACAGCTCTCGTATTTTTTAAAGTAAATATTAAATTAGTATTATAAGTTCGTCCACTGGATATTGAGTGGATTTTTGTAAGATCACCTGTGATCTAACAGCAGCACAGGTCTATTAACATTTAACAAGATGTTATTAAATAAAAAAATACCATATGAAATTTAAAAAAGCGGACTGTTCTTGGCCTCACGGACATTTTCTTTTTATAAAAACATATCGTCACGTCATCAATCTTCGAGTGGGTGTCAGAGGTGTTCCCAAGTGTGAACTGTGAAATGCGAGTCACAGTCCACCACACCCGGTACATCCTCGTTACACCGACGATTATTCCGTCCAACTTGATGGGTGGTGAGCCCTATCGCCGTACTTCGGAGACAATTACACGCTTTTTAGGGCATGCAGGTTTCCTCACGATGTTTTCCTCCAGCAAGGTCAGCAATTGGTAAATATTAGGTAAAACACAAATACTATGTACAATAAATTCCGAAAAACCCAATAATGCATATGCCCGACTGGGATCGAACCTGGGTCTCGAGATTGAGAGGCCAGCGTTCTACCACCTGAGCTACCACCGCATTTTCTTAAGCTTGCATTAATACATCATCACAACATTCACAACGTTGCTTCATATTCATTGATGTCTCATAAACAACTAGACTCATAATCTCGCTAAAAAAGTGTCCGCGATGCATTTTGTCACCGCTATGGGGTGACAAATTGGAATAACGCTTGCATACAACTGACGTTGCATCTTATGTTAACGACATAACGTCTTAATTTGGTTGAAGATTTTTGCTACTATGCCCGTCGTCGCTCGTTCGGACACTTTCTGACGAACTTTTCTTAGAGACTGTGTGTCTAGTTGTTTACGAGAGGTCAATGTTCGTATTGTGATCGCTGAGTAATCAACGAATGAGAGCCGCATATGTTGTGTAGCTCTTGAGCTAGGTCTTCTTTTTTTATACCGCACGTGACGGTTAGCGACAATGAAACCTAAGGTAGAGAGCGTTCACTTAGAGAGTACCTATTTATCTGGGCTGTTATAATCGGATAGCAGGCAGGGAGTTCTACATTGCTATGATAAACGAGGATTTGGAATGTTGCGTTCGAACTGGACAAACGGAAAATGTTGAGAAGACACTGACCGGTAGCTGATGCGGCGGCTGGACACGCTTGAGCCGCGCCGGGGCGGTGGGCGCGGGCGTAGCTGATGCCGAGTACCAGCCGCAAGGACCCACCGCCTGCCCGCCGCCGTGCACGCCATGCTGGAAACGTTCAAAAACTATTTAATATACTTTGCCAATCATAAAATTACAATTTGTTTCGGATTCGCTTCAGTTTCTTTTATGATTTCTCAATTTACTTGGATGGCTTTATACAATTTGGGACGTTCCTAAGAAAAAAAATTAAAAACCCTCGTCTTTGGCAAAACTAAGAAACTACTGTTTCGATTAATATGTATTTTCACGTGTAACCCATTGCAGCTGCATAGAATTACATTTAATGAGATCGCGAATCGAAAAATCTTAAACGAAGTTTTAATGTTTAACAATTTCAGTGCAATAATTTTTCGTACGCCATGTGTAAAAGCGAACAGTGTATAAATAGCGCCATACGCTATAATAAAGACAACGAACAAAGAGAATGAAAGCGACTCCGTAGTTAATTTATTGAAACAATAAACTGTGAGAAGGCTTTGTGGTGCTATTGGATTGCAATCAGACATCTAGATCACTATATCACGGCGACTAGACATTACATGACTATTTTATGCAGCCGTTTCTATTGTTAGTATATGGATTACTTTATATGCGTGTCTGCGACCTGCGTACCCGTCGAAAAACGGAAACTAAGCGAAGCGTTGGTGTCTGTCTTTTCATCCATTCGTGGGATTAAAGACATTCATATTAGAATAGATGTAGAAGAAATAAATGGATGTAGAAGAAGCAAAAGAGGTGTGTCAGGATCGTATCCGGTGGAAATCTGTAGTCTCTGCCTACCCCTCATACATATGAGGATATATATACCCCAAGAGGGGTAGTGTAGTAATCTGGGCTAACACAGGGCGCGGGCAACTACTAGGGCAGATATAAGAAAGTGGGAGCTCAAGCACATGGGTGGTATAGACAAACTAGGTTATTGAGACTCTAACCAATAACCGGCGACCCAATTACCTGGGAAAATGGTTCATAAACTCACCTAATGGACACTTTCATTGACTGTCGCCTAGAACTTGGTTTTCGCGAACTAAATATACGAGTATGGTGACATTAATTTATGCAGTCAAATTCAGGGGCTATGTAAAAATATGTATGGATGCTTTGTTACCACGTGGGAGCTCGCTATGTCAAAAGCTAACGCTGGCATGAAGAAAGTGACAATTTGGCTAGATAACAACTTGCTAACGCTAAACTGTGACAAGACAAAATTTATGTGTTTCATTAAAACAAATCACAGTGTCCCCCCAGAAAATTTGAAGCTAAGAGTCTGTAGCTGTGACGAACTTCAATATACACATTGTATGTGTCCAGAACTTGAAAAAGTTTCTCAAGCTAAATATCTAGGAATAATATTGCATGAACTTTCCTGGGACTTACACATTAAGGTTCTTAGTGGTAGAGTCCGTAAACTCATGTACTTTTTTAGGATTATAAACAAATTTAGTAGTGATAGTTTAAAACGAAACATATACTTTGCCATGTGTCAAAGTATCTTGTCCTATGGCATCACTTCTTGGGGTGGGGCTGCCAAAACGATATTACTTCCATTGGAAAGAGCCCAGCGAATGTGCTGAAGGTAATGTTAAAAAAGCGTCTTAGGTTCAGTACGGAACTTCTTTACAGGGAAGCAAAGGTTTTGACTGTAAGACAGTTTTATATTTCTTCATCGATATTGTCACTCTTAAAATCAGATCCTTCAGTAATAACTGATAACTTTTCTACCAGACATCCTTAAATATTGCTAACAAATCCATGAAGTTACACAGTTACCCCAAATCAAAACAAAGATTCATCTTAAACAACTTTCTTCAAAAACTAACATACATTAATACCGAAAACTTAATCGAAACCATAAAATAAGTCCACATCACTCCACCAACCCATCCATTCCTCATATAAGTTTCTTCATTATGAAGATTAATTTTAAAACTATGAAGCAAGATGTTCTTAATTTGGATTTCGAATTATTTCTTTTTGTTTTTTCCATGTATATAAGTAGTATAATTTGCTTAAAAATGTAATAAACAGTAAGTTAATAATAGAGAAGACTGTTGCTTAACAATAAGGTTTAAGATCGATTTATGTATAATTTGGACCGTACCCTGAAAATCAGAATAGTCTATCTAGTCCAGGGTACATTTGTAATACACTAACTTATGTTACTCTCTTTCTAATTGAATAAACGTATTTGTATTTGTTTTTGTGTATTTCATGAAGTACACGGAAAATTGCAATAATTTTTTGGTATATCATTTTAACTATATAATCCAGGGCTTTGTTTTTGGAAAACCCATTTGGATAAATTTTTCTCGATAGAAATAATTATCGAAATGAGGTCTTCAAACTAGGGATGCAACGATTACGAAGCGGTGCATCGTTTTGCATCTGTAATCATTATAATTTACGATCAATAACGAAGCGATGCATCGTAGTAAGAATCGTGACGATTATTAAATTGAAAGTTCTTCAGACATGGCTGTATGGGGATAGTTCCCTTTGCCTTCCCACATAGTGACAAAATAAAAAAAAGTCAATTGAGGTTAAGAATTTAACGAGTGAAAATTGTTGTGTCAATTAAATTATTTAATTTACTAATCAGATTATATAAATAGATTATCTGGGGATCATTTACAGCAGCTGTGTTTCCAAACACAAAAATTTTATGAGTGTCAATTTTGATTATTGAGAAGATTTACAAAAGAAAGATTTGTGTGACTAAACATGTGATTTAAATTTAATGTAAAACTAATAATATATGTGAGATTTCGTGTTTTTTTTTTTCATTTCGTTATTTTATTGGAATGAACATACTATAAAAACACATTCTGAGGATTATCTGACACGTTTTTTTTATGTACAGAACATATTTTATTAGATGGGTTTTAACAATATCTAGATATTTTATTTTGGAAATTTTGTTAATTATATGTTTTTATTATGTTTTATACTTTTTTCTCTTTAGCGCTGCCGTTAATCCCCGGGGGGGTGTCAGAGGTGTTTCCGAAGAGTATTAGGTCCCACCCTTATCGCCGTACTTTAGACACGAACTATATGGACCTGAAGCAGACATGGTATTGATGATTTATGGTATTACGCGACATTGGTTTAATTATCAATTTAATTTTTTTAACAAAGTTGTGTTATTTTCTGCATTTTATACCAAGTAAAACAATCATAAGTTGTGCGTTTGGGGAAGAGACCGTGCGTATCGCACCCGATCTAGTGATCAAACAAAGTAAACAGTAGCAAAGGCACTTAACCTAATCGCATGTCAACTTTACAAGTCTGAATGGCCGGTAAATCAGTTCGTGACCAAATTGACCGCAACTCTACGTTTCGTGAAGACGGCCGCCGCCGCAATCACAAAGCGAACGGGAAAAGTGAACCGATCCAGTAATGCCCGTATCGAGGGCGCGCGCTTTGTGACACTTTGACGATTACCCGTGTTCGATTTCGTCGATTATTTACCCGCTGAGAGTTGAAAGCCTTTTTCCACGTGTTAAGAAAGGAGACCTAATAAGGTTAGCAGTTAGTCCCTGATTGATCATTCAGTTTATGATGATGAGTTTATCAATTCGCGTTATAATGAACGTTTAGGTGTGCCATTATTGTTTGTGGTAAATGTACTGCTAGACATTAAATAATAAATTCTACTGATCATACTGAGCAAATAAACCGAAATATTATTAGAATCAGTTTCTTTTTTTTCTAAAAACTTATCTAAAGAAAAATGCACACGGAAATATGGTTTCAGCATTTAGCCAGTTTATATAAGGTGACTTTCGTTTATGTAGCCACATTCATACTGAAGCCTCGGTAAGTGGTCAGGACCATGGTTCAATTACCCTGTTTGCGAGATATGGTAAATATTTTTTGTGCCTCTATACTTGTTCAAAAACAAACGCGAAGTCTAAATTTTACATTTACTGACGTACACAAATCTGTGTACCAAGAATATTCTTAGCCGAAGAGTTTTATCTTTAGAGCTATTGATTGCCGGTAAGTAGAGCAATATGATTATAGGAAAGTTTGCAGTCTCCGTAGAAGCTTTTATCCAGAGTAGTGTTATATCAATGACACATAGATTTACCAAATGAAAGATTACTTAAACAATTTCCTTGGGTGAAGTTTTGATATTGTCAGTGCAGGGACAAGACGATATCTTTCATCACAAAGTTATTAGTCTTTGTAAAAGCTTCAATTCAGTGTTTATCTTTATAACAAAAAAGAAGTTCTCAAGTAAACAGATTAAGAATCTTTACGAGTAATGCAATCTCGCTCTAAAGGTACTTACAAAGTTGCAAGTCATATTTAATTCAAGTGAAAAGATAAAATCCTCGCTAAATCCCAGTCTGCATTTTCCACGGCAATGAAACGCATGGCCTTGGCATGGAGACAAAATTTAAACGATGCAGTATTATAATATGTAAACACCAGCGGTCTACGCAAATTCACACATGAGGTCCGACTCGTGTACATGCCATTGTTCTTTATTATTTGGATTATAACCAAAAATAGTGCGAATAACAAGACAAAAAGTCACGGAAATCCAGACAAGAACCTCGCTCAAGGTAATAACTTTGATTATTATTACCTTATTTAAGTTTTATTTAGAAATATTAATATTTCCTTCTGCAAAACTCAACCACTTATATTGTGGATAAAAAGAACTCTACAGTACACGAGTTTCACGAACAAAGACCGAAGCACTTGACTAAATATTCCAGAATAGGACAACGTGAGTACAAATTGAGCTTAGTGGGTGCGCCCACGCAACTCAGTTAGCCATACAATGATACATCGACTAAGAATCCTACTGGACGTAATCTTTTTCGTCAAATACACGTACAATTTAATCGCTCTCGTGTTACTAGTGCTACTAAATCGATAAAATTGCTATAAACGTAGCAATAAAACTTAAATAACGGTAAAATTGAAGTAGCAAAAGAAAGACTACTACCTATATAAATACGAGCGTCGTCGCGCCGTCCTCGCAATTACACATTTTTATCGATTTGCAACAGAATGAGTAAACATCCTACCAAGGCGCAAAGTGGAAGATATGGTGACAAACTTCCAGTCCACCAAGTCTTGTTAGTCTTTAAATAAAGTTCCGCATCCCACATCCGCACCGCGGCAGTATTTTCAGTGAGGAAATGGACCTGTCCAATAAGAAATTCCTGGGCTTTCACCCCTAGCAGTTTATCACTTGGAACTGAATTATTTCCATCTTAGTGTATTCCTATTGCAGTGATTTAAGCTCTGCTGTGGCGGGGTAAACAGCTACATTAGCATATTCTGCAACTCTTCGAGGAGTTATTTGTTCTGAATTGGGTACCACGTGAAAAAAAAACATTTTAGCTTTTTGTCGCTTCAAGTACAGAACGTTATAACTCGAGATGTTGCTGTTTACAAAACAATGTGGGTACTGCTGCTTTTTACAAAAATAACTCTAGTTTCTGTTCTGATTGGAACGTACACGTGTGAGCTACAATTAGAATCAGCTGCATAACAACTGTACACAAATACAAATGACCGCGTAACCTTGTGTTTCTTTATACTTTCGTTTCTTCAGCCCGCTGGACACATGTAACTTTCTTTCACTATCAATACACATTACTAAGAAAAAAAGAAATTTCGGATAATATAAACTTGTTATAGTCAAATAGATTACCTGCGCAAGCGGCGGATGGGCTTGGTGGCGGTGTACGTCCGAATTCATATCCGGAGATTTTCCTAGCACGGTGTTTTAGACTTCATCATCTGTGAACAAAACATGAATACATTATTATTATCATCAGACTAGACTTGGTGTGTAACAACTTAGGGAAGTGAATTACTAAATACATCGTTATTGTATTACACTACATACTCGTCTATGTTGTCTTACATCTGATGAATATTTACAAATCAAATCAAAACAAGTGGAATAACACCGTCAATGAGCACACCAACAATAATATTGCATTGCACATTATGTATGAATCATTTGGAAGTTGTGATCTCAGGAGATGTGTCACAATCACAACGCCGCATTAAATCAAAGCCATAACAATCCGAGAGAAAGGGAAACCGTTATCCGTTTCTAAGAGCTAACCATAACGTGCAGTAATTAAAAGATAATTTCTTTAATTATTACTCGCAGATGGTACTAGGCGAGTAGAGACCTCAGAATGTGGGTCAAATAGCGCCGTTTCGCGTCGTTTTACATAAATCTCGAGAGTGAAGTCAGGGCCGCGCGGGCACGTAGCTAGGGGGGTCCGGACCTGTCAAGTCTGGGCCAATTTGTTCGTGGGCATGAAATCTCTTAAATCTATTTGTGCGTATGAAAGCGGTACGGTTTTTTCCGTTTTTAGAACACATTGGCAATCCTGCTTATTTTTAGCTTTTATATCGAAAAAATGCCTAAAAAATCTATATTTATAACAAAGTAATAAAAAAGTCGTGTCTGCACATTGAACTTTGTTGCAGTATTTTAAATGAAATGGGTTTTGAATTGTACTGAGAACTAACTATTTTTCTTTTCTGTATATCTGTCTGTCTGTATGTATGTTCCGTTTTAAATCAAGAACCACTCAACGGATTTGGATGCGGTTTTCTTTATTATCCTCGTAATTACTGATCAACATATAGGCTATAAGGAGTGTTTATGACTTAACCACCAAGCCGAAAACTGTCTACAGTACTCAAAGATTGAAAGACACCTCCATGCAAACAAAACCGCCGGCAAAGATTAGTAACAAATATAAATTGCAAATTATTGTAGGAGTTGAGGCATGAATAAAACAATAATGTTTGATATTCTTAAAAGCCCGAGTACGTGCCTGGACAGACACAATCACCATATAAGTCAAGCTCCAAATAAATCGGACCGTATTAAATATGTGCATTTAGAATGTGTGTCTAATTGCGACCAACTTGTGGCGAAACACGTAAACCGCGACAATTATGTACTTTACTAGCTCGTTGGCCTATATTGCACTGAGGAAGCAGATAAAAGTTGCTTGTTTTATGGTAAATTTTTAGACCATAGGCTTTCTTTTCACAGGAGCTGTGCGAGGAAACTAAAACGTTCCGTTTGGTGGATTATTTTAGCTTACCGCTCAGCTTCACGTACAGATCTGGCTACATTTAAATACTACTGTGTAATGTGTGTAAGAGCTGCGCTACAAATAGCTAAGAGATTGCCATAAAAAATGTTTGGCATTCTATTTGCAGATAAGTTCTATCTTTCAGTCAATGAAATAATCGAAGTGTAGTTTTCATGGGGATCACGGTGACCCTTTCAACACGAAAAATAATAAGCTATTAAAGCCGAATCTGAAGGCTTTAATTTTATTTTTACTGCTGTCAAAACCAAATTTTCTTCCTTCCGAAATAGTTCTTTATTGTTTGCCACAGAAGCGATATTACTTTGGAAAAAAACTACCTATATGTTTGCAGCACTAAAAGCCTTCAAAATCGATTTTAATACCTATACTAGACTAGTAAACAAACAATGTCTGAACATTGAATATTTTTTATTGGAAGCAGAAGAGGTGTTAGGATCGTAGCAGATGGAAATCTGTAGTCCCTGCCTACCCCTCTGAGAGGAAGGTGTGAGTATACATATATGTGTGTGTATGAATATTTTTTCAAAATTGTAAAGTGTAACGGGTTATTTACTGAAGACAAAACTGCCTTTTTGAAGAATTTTTGTCTGTCTGTATATATGTTCCGTTTTAACTCGAAAAATCCGTCTTTTTATTTGTTAAAGATGAGAACGGGAAGTATTAACGAAAAGATTGAACGGCTTTGGATGCTTAACAGATTTTTATTTAGTTCTGATGACAACACCAATCTTGCTATCGTATAGTCACACGCTTGACACTTGGCAGGCAGTACAAAGACAACAATCATAGATGAATATCAATTATTTTTGTGAGTTATGAGAAAAGTTTATAAAAAAAAAAAAAAATTTTAATCAAATAATTGGGCTAAGCTTAATTAATGCTTTTTTTTTTTAATTTGTAACTTGTTAGTTTTAATTTGTTTATGCAAGCTTTGTTTGTGGCTGCTTTTGTAGTTACTCATATAATTTGGCATATTTTTAATTTTGTTTAATTAAGGTTTATTATTTTTGAAAATTGTACCGGATTTATATGTGAGGGCTGTGTGCTCCTATAATTTGCATCACTCTGCAGGACAAATGTATAGAACTAAGAATATGTTTGAAATCGGAGTATACAGTTGGAGCTCCTTAATAAATAAATAAATAAATAAATAAATAAATTAGTCTTAACATCCACCTCTGTTTGTGATGCCTGCCATCTTCTTCAGCATTTCTGTTCTGGGCCCATAAAGTGGTTTGGTGAGCATGTCTGCAATCTGCCTGGCTCCTGGCACATGGCAGATGGTTATGCTTCCATCCTGAATACATTCTCTTATGAAGAACGAACGAAGTCTTATGTGCTTAGTTCTTTGATGGAACTTTGAGGTGTTTATAAAATAACGCCCAAGCCGAAAACGGCGCATTAGTTGAATGAACCCGGGCAGAGCCGCAAGCAAAATGCTAATTTAAAAAAGACCAGACATGGCCAAGCTAAGAGTGATGGCGTTGAGAGACTACGAAAAGCCAAAGACCAGTAGATCCTAGCGACAATTTGAGGCTTTCTAGGGGAAAAGGAAACTCCACATCGTCAATTAGTAGTAAAATGAAATCTCGTGAATACTTTCAAGCAGTGAAGGTTCAAGGTACAATTCGAATGCATTAAGGTCTAGGTTTCTATGTAGCCAGCCACTGCTAACTTAGAAACAGCCACGTATCACGAAACTCTCGCATTTGGAATTGTAATAGGTTTAGCCTCTCTTTGTGAAGCAAGCCTTGTGGAGTATAATTTGAGTGTAGGTAGGTATGTGCTATATTGGTAAGAGAGCGGTATCGACATTGATCTGTATGCACTTGATGTCGTTTGGTATCGACAAGAAAAAAATCCTCTTCATGTGTACGAGAAGATGAATCTTACCGTCATATGAGCTTTTTGTGATATCTTCAAAATAAGACTCACTGATTCTGTTAAATATTTACGTAGGAACGTAATGTCAAATGAAAAACATTCTCTCAACGTCCTATGTTTCTTGTGTTTGCACAACTGATGTAGGTAAAACAAAAGAGGATGTTTTTAAATGCAAAGATTCTTTAAGCTATTGGAAATATACTAGGTTCGTTTTGGACAAAATTTACAATAACATAATGCAAATTTTCAAGTAAGTTTTTGCCACGGTTCAGTTGGTCACACTTGGTTGTAGGCAAACTGTGAAAATACTTTCAAGGCTGCATATTAATCGCGCATTTTACCAGGCACCTGTACTTATCGTTATGATGTATAAGTCGCTACAAATTGAAAAGGAACTTACACTAATTAAATTTCAAGATATTTACGCAGCATTCCATTAATCATTGGTCTTAAAAAGCATTATTATTAATAATTTATTATTCTTTCAGCTATCGATAATATAATCAATACCATCGAATTCATAAAATTCAATATCAAGTGAATATTTTCCGAACCGAATTAAAATATTTTGCATTCGAGTTTTCCAGATGTCAATTTAATTTATAAACTTCTGTAATCTTTAAAGGACTTATAAATGTCAAATGGTCACAGAATACAAAGTTAGGGTATCTGATGCCGAGTCACTCTCGTCCTTCTGCCGATGATACGGAACGAACGGCCATCCGCTGCGGAACGCATCGTCGGCTGCCGTGACGGACGATTCTTCGTCGATTGTGTTATGCAATTGTTTACGTGCCTTCCTAGAAACATTTTAAATGATACTCATTCCAAGGCCGGCATCATAACTACTAATTAGATTTTCCAACTGGTGCAAAGGAAAATATATATGTGGATTACGGGTCCTGCGAGAGGAAAACTTGATCATGTTGGTGTCTTGAAAGAAAAATACTGCGCGCGTGAATGGACAAATAAGCTTTTTAAATCTTTGGCGTGTTCATATTATAAGAAAAGTAATGCATTTATTAATAAGCGTTCACGTGTAGACCTGCCACGTGTACGATCAGACAAAGAAGCTGTAAGCAAGTTTAATGTATATTACATACAACATAGATAATTATGATCTCATATTCATAGCAGTTCTAATGACTTAAGAAGGTATCGACGATTATTATCTTCGCATTGTGCCATGGAGATTGGACATCCACTTACATCAGTTTTCCAAGAAAATTCACCCTAGTGAATGTTCTTTGCGACACACTTATAAGTGTTTCAAATTGCACCCCGGTTTATGCTCTTTGCAGATGACACTGTTGATGACGCCAAGAACTGGCGGAAAGCATCGGTCTGCAGAAAGCAGTCCCAAAACAGAATAAATAGACTGCTACCATCAAATGAAACCACAAATTCTACAGACCCTACTGAACCACTTTTCCCAATAATCATACCCGCGGACACCCTCAGTTTAGGAAATAATTGAGTTCCAAACAAAAAACCCTAAAGCACCGACATACGGGCGAGTTTCGTCAGAGCGTCGTCCGTGAAACAGTAGGCCTACCATGAGTTTTGCTTACTATACACGTTGCTGTCTGCGTAAAATATTTTGTATGAGAAATGCTGGTTCCTGTAGTAAGCCGCTAGGGGCGCTGCACAATTTCTCATATAAATATTTGACGCAGACGTTAACGTGTATAGTAAGCAAAACTCATGGTAGGCCTACAGCTGTTCGGTGCAGCGTTCTAAAATAGACCTTCCTCCTACGAGATAAAGTCTTTTGAGTTACAGTTGAATATCTCTTTCTCTGAAGAATTGAGCGGGGTTTTTTCTTCTAATAGTTGCTCAGTATGATCAATCAGTAGAGTATGTAGTTTTATTTAATGGTTGCACTCTATTTACAACCTGTATATTCTGCGATTTCGGTGGCGGAACTGCTACGATGCCAGTCTCTTTGTGCAACACGCCTCTACTAGTTAAATGCTTCGAGTTTCTGATCTTTCAAAGTAGCACCCGTTAAAACAAAAAAATAAACATAACTATCGCCTTACATTGTATGGTCATGTATGTACTAAGAGATGAAGATCACGTGACGCAAAAGGTGCTGAAACACACTGTAGGTAGAAGGAAGAAGAAAAATAGAAGTCATAAAAGGCGATGGATCGATTTCGTTAAAGCGGACACGCAGTAGTGTAGTATCGATAATGTAAGAAACTATTATTAGAGTGCATTACAAACCAGAAAAGATAAATTAGAAACAAATGTAAAGACAAGAATTTGAAAAAATTCCTCGGGCCAGGATTCGAACCTGCGACCTCTTGTTTCCCAGACAAGCGCGCTACCAATTGCGCCACCGAGGTACTTACCTAGACCGTTGAATTTTTCCACCATACTTGTCCACCGAATATTTTTGTAACTATTTGATCTAACTAGCTTGTAATGCACATACTGACGCTCACGAGGGCGTTATGTGATTTCACGCCTTATTCTTAAGAAACAGATGGCGCTGTCGTCGCTACAATATGTGTTGCTTCAGACAGTTAAGAAATTCACAGTTCTCATTAACTGAGATTATGTTTTTATTGCGAAATCCATCGCTTTGGAATACTCTAAATACTATTATTAGAGTGCATTACAAACCAGAAAAGATAAATTAGAAACAAATGTAAAGACAAGAATTTGAAAAAATTCCTCGGGCCAGGATTCGAACCTGCGACCTCTTGTTTCCCAGACAAGCGCGCTACCAATTGCACCACCGAGGTACTTACCTAGACCGTTGAATTTTTCCACCATACTTGTCCACCGAATATTTTTGTAACTATTTGATCCAACTAGCTTGTAATGCACATACTGACGCTCACGAGGGCGTTATGTGATTTCATGCCTTGTTCTTAAGAAACAGATGGCGCTGTCGTCGCTACAATATGTGTTGCTTCAGACAGTTAAGTGTTCGTGAGCGTCAGTATGTGCATTACAAGCTAGTTAGATCAAATAGTTACAAAAATATTCGGTGGACAAGTATGGTGGAAAAATTCAACGGTCTAGGTAAGTACCTCGATGGCGCAATTGGTAGCGCGCTTGTCTGGGAAACAAGAGGTCGCAGGTTCGAATCCTGGCCCGAGGAATTTTTTCAAATTCTTGTCTTTACATTTGTTTCTAATTTATCTTTTCTGGTTTGTAATGCACTAGTATTTAGAGTATTCCAAAGCGATGGATTTCGCAATAAAAACATAATCTCAATGTAAGAAACGTTATATAGAAAGAAAGAGGTGGCACATGCATGACATAAAGAGCCGAAAATGGCGAGCAGGATGATGATGACCTTCCATTGTTGCTTTATAATGCAAGCCGCTGTCAAGCGATAGATTAACTCCATTTATCTATCGCTTTTCGAGGTGTCCAACGCTTTTTATTTGCACAAAGAAAAATCCAACATGAGCTTGTCTGCAAAATGACTCCCTCTTTACCCTGTAACCTGATTCAAAAACGAATCCTGCTTTCATCATCGCCCATCAGCGTGATGGGAAATGAGTGCGATATTTTAGTGCATTTTCCAAGAGAGAGTGTAGTGAAGTGAAGTCAACGGCACAAGCCAGCCGCACTAATTGAGTCCGGAATTAGCCACGTTCGTAGAGCAATCTAGTGCAGCCGTCTGACGGTCCATAAATGCTCCATGAGTCCGGCGGATGATAGGCCGAGAGCTGACAGAGTAAAGGTGGTTTAAAGGAAGTTTAAGGATGTATTTCTTGAAGACTTGCTGGTTACCGGTCAGGGAAACCCTGAAACTTGCATAAATAGGGCCACCACAAGAAGATTATGAACAAAATTTGTGCTAGTTTTTAGGGTTTCGTACCTCAAAATGAAAAAAACGGAACCCTTCTAGGGTCACTTTGTTGTCCGTCTGAAACTTAAAATTCGTTCATAACTGGATCAAGGAGAGTTTGGCCACGAGGAAATTGCCATAAGTTTGTGTAAGACGTTTCGTACGGAATCCTCAGGGCACGAGCCCTACTGACACTTTACCAGTTTTTTTTATTACAAGAGATCTTAATGACAAAACATAAATGAATTAAAAGCAGTTTTAGCTCCTATTCTACAAAGCCAGCCTATTTTGCTGCTAGCCATGTCGGAACTTTTTATTGAGATGACAATGTTGTTACAGCAAATATGTTTCAAGAGCATGGAGAAATTAGATATTAGGATTCCGTACCTAGAGGGCAAAACGGAGCCCTATTAATGTCACTGCTGTCTGTCTGTACATATATCACGCATCTCTAGCAATCAAACAATCAATCAATCAATTTATTTATTGCATTAAATTACATGTTAGTTTTAGATGTTATATGTACATAATTATGGTTCAATGTAATTTTACCCATAGGGTGTAACAATATTCTTAATTTATTAATAAAATATAACTAAGTATAATAATAATCAAATCTTTGCTATTTCCATGCATACAACTTATTTTAATATATCGTTCATTTGAAGTATACTTATAGTTAATTAAATACATTTATTCATGCAATGGTTAATAATATAACGGTTTTACATTTTTATGGTGTAGATTCAAGAAATTCTTTGAAACTGTATGGACAAACCGTGATCAAGTACTGTTTTAATTGAATGAAAAACTTATTTCCTGTTACAGACTTAATTTCATCAGGCAAATGATTGTAAGCCTTGATGGCTGCCAGTTTTGTAGTACGAGTATAAGTAACAGTTCTACTAGGAGGCACATTCAAGTCATATTTGAAGCGTTCGTTGAGTCGGTCACTAATACCTGGAGTTCTCAGTGGGAATTTTTCTGGGTAGCGCCTTACTAATTTACAGAGCTCAATAATGTATAAAGCCGTGATGGTGTGTATTCCGAGTTCAACAAAAGAAGTTCGGCAAGTTTCCCTGCTCGATTTATGTCCGTCCAAAATGCGTGTACATCTCTTTTGAAGAACGAAGATTTTTTGAACGTCTACACTACCACCCCATTCTGCTATTCCATACAAAACTCTCGAATGAAAAAAGGCAAAATATGACTGAAGTGTTGCTTTTTTTGTAGCTAACTTCGACAAACCTCTTAGAGCATAGCAAAAACTGCTTAGTTTATTTACTAATACCTCTATGTGCTTTTTCCAATTCATGTGATCATCAACATGGACACCTAAGAATTTCGCATTTTGCACACAATTAATTAGTCTATCATCGATTTTCATTTCAAGTTTTAACTCTTCCGTGTTGTAATTTCTGAAGCATATTAATTTAGTTTTAGTGACGTTTGTATTGAGATTGATGTGTTTTAACCAATGAATTAACAATTTGACAGATTCAACTATATTATTAAAATCATGACATCTATCGTGTCTTTTAAATTTAAAAAACACAGATATATCGTCTGCAAACATTATAGTTTTTTCCTTTACTTCACGAGGGAGCTCGATGACGTACAAAAGGAAAAGTATGGGCCCCAGTATACTTCCCTGTGGTACTCCCTTATGTATTTTTGAGACTTTTGACTCACCGTTTATTAGGGTATTCGATTTATTGAGAATTGGCAGAATGACACTTTGACTTCTATCTTCTAAATAAGACCTAAACCAAGCGTTAGCAATCCCTCTGATTCCGTACCGATCTAAAATTTCAAGCAAAATATTATGATTTACGTAATCAAAGGCCTTGGAGAGATCAAGTAGAACCGTTCCAACAATTTCTTTGTCATCCATAGCCTTTGTCACAAACTCTGTCATATCAAATATAGCATCTGTTGCAGAGGCTCCTTTTCGAAAACCAAATTGTTCTTTAGACAGAATATTACGGTATGTAAGGAATTTACGTAATCTGTTTGCCATTATTTTTTCAAAAATCTTCGACAAGGTTATGAGTAGTGATATGGGGCGATAATTGTTAACATTCAATTTGTCGTCTTTTTTATGTATCGGTTTTATGTGAGCCTTCTTTAGTTTAGTCGGAAATATACCTTCAGTTAAAGACAAGTTAATTAGGTAAAGTAAGGGATCAGCGATAGCTTCTATAATAAACTTTAAAACATCGATTGGAATATTATCGTAACCACAACTTTTTTTATTTTTTATTGATTTTATGGTTTCGTAGCTCGTAAACGAAATAAGTTAAGACCTTAAGTTTTGATATTTTATTTAAAACTCAAAACCGAATATTAAATTAGAAATTCTATTACATAATTTTCCCATAAGAAAAAAGAGACGAAAAAAAATCGTTACCGGGGCATGTGGGGTGTCATTGTCTAGAGATCATTTAATACACAGTACAAATATACTTTTTATTATTTTTTATCTTTTAAACTAAATAAATAGGGGGTTGTTATAATCGTCAGTTTTATTTGTTACGGGGTCTATCTCAAAAAACTAGTTAGGAGATTCGAATTTCTGTCTATATGTACAATATACTGTATTAAAACAACAAATTATACTGAAAATGCCATAATGTGACCAAAACAAACAAACAAAAATAAAAAGTTGATCGGCCATACGTATGAAACCCTGCAGCGGGACCCGACTCAAACTTAGCCGTTTTGTTTTATATACCAGGTACCTATCGTGTGCGGTATTTTACTTAAATAAATCGGTGTGAAACATGTCTATTATTAATATTATTATATTATAAATCTTTATAAAATTTATTCGGATCGGAGCAGTACAGAAACCTCAAGCCATTTAGTCTCGATGTCCCTACTTATTTCTTTTATTATTTAATATTGGTTTATTCTAAGTTTAATTTAAAAAAGTGTGGACGATGTTTGTCTCCGGAAAGTTGCATTTTTCTAGTGTTAATTAATCATCTACATTATGGTCTTTCTACAAGTCTCACTCATCGCGCTGCATTATGAATGGAATATTTATGCAGAATTGTGAAAGTGGTCACTGTTGCAATCCGACTGATATGGTAATTCACCGACTTTTCACTTGACCTAGCAGAATACAGCTACCATTACGCAACTAACGCAATACTCCCGCCATTAATTGCAGTTTTCCGCACGCATGACTGGCTGGTGCGTTGCATTCGCGTGCGGTCGTTTCTGCGATGCATGTTTTTTTATTTTATCTAACGAACAAAACATCAGCGATACGGTCGAGTGCACTTGTAAACAAGTAAACAAACCGTAATAACGCCATTGTTGTTCGATCCAACTATACCATTTAATATGATGTAGGAATTTTTTCAGCGTCAGTCCATTGGTAAACAGAAACATAAATCCGCACTCGTATCGTACGGCGTCATTATAGAGTCCACGTGAATGAAATGAACAATGAGCAATAAATGAATTATGTACAACGACAATTGACACATCTGAACATATAATTGTGAAGGTCAAAGAAGTATTTCTTGTGTTCGCGACGTTATGGAACACGATTAAGATGTGATCATGAAACTTACTGCTCAGAAAGAAAATAGTAGATGAACGACTTAGTTTAGTACTAACTCTACATAGAGCTATTTCCGCGAACAGAAACCACAAAGGGTTTCGAAAGCTTAAATCTGATATATTGCGTTTCTGGTCCAGCTGTCCGAACTAAATTAAACAATCGTGGTTCGTGACCAAAGGATTCTCACTCACTACGAAGGCTAGACGCAAAGAGGGTTTGTTTTATAATTAGATCATCAGTTTGGAATCTGCTTCGCTTCCATTTATGTACACAGTGACGGAGCTCGTTTCGACCGAGCAAATCTGCCGTCGAATATGGTCCGCTGAAGCAGCCGACTCATGTTCCAAAGAATCAGGTACTTGAATACATCGTATATTTTATTTAAAACGAATTTGCGTAGAAATGTGCACCGTCATAGACAGGCGAGGCTGGCGAGATGAGCACGCGCCGATATGAAAACCTGAGGTATAAGTTATGAGTGGAGGATCATGTTTACGCAATTGAAATGTGCAACGAGATATAACGTATCACTTCAACGTAATGAAAATGTCATCTCATGACGAATTAGGAAATAGATAAAAATTATTTTAATTTCACCATATTGTTACATTCACGATTTGTTGTTATTTATTCATCATTCAGTCGCACTCACTAAAAGCGGTCGTTCGCGCTGTTCCAGCACCACAAGAGCAACGCTACAGAAATGCGTTGTTGGACGCGGAGGGCGCGTGCCGTGTTGAACACGCTACCGCTAGCAGTTTGCACCTAACCCCCTAAAAGTTCCAAAGCCACTAGAGCAGCACGACGCAGATGCGTCGTTGGACGCTAAGGGCACGTGCTGAAGTTAACACGCTATATTGTTAACACGCTAGCTTGCAGCTAGCCCCATTTGCTAAAAGCGGGCGTTTTCGCTCTTTTAAAGTCAAGAGCTCGGAGGACGCAAGCAGAGTTGAAAACGCTACCGCTAGCAGCTTGCACCCAACCCTCCGCTAAAAGCGGGCGTTCCCGCTGTTCCAACGCCACAAGAGCAACACGACGCAGATGCGTTGTTGGAAGCGGAGGGCGCGTGCCGGGTTGAACGACCAACGCGCCGCGCCATGCAGTTTCACTTTCATCCCGCCACAAACGAGCGAGGTTAGAAATCGAGCTTAATCAAGCTGGAGTCTTTTATGCTTTCTTTGAGACCACATAATAAACACCCTTCTATTACTAAACATAATCCACACCCTTCTATTGCTAAAGCATAATCGCGGAGAATGCCCCACATACATCACACACGATTCGCTAATATGTGATATCAGGTTCCACAGAAAATGTCCATTAAATTTTAACCAGTTAGTGAATTATCTAACCCCAGACGGTTTTCACGTTTGGCGCCAAAATCCAACGACACGTGGGTACACTTTCGCCGGATCTCTTCCACGAAGTAGGAACATAAACAGCATCCATTGAGGCGGAACGTCTATCGGCATGCGGTAAGCTGACCGCATAGTGGGGCCTACTCGCGTGGTCGGTCTTGGAGGAACCGGTCCCAGTGGGTAAAGTAAACCGTAGATGACACAATAATCATTGCCATTTAGACCCATAATGACGCTTGTCTTACTATTTATTTATTATATTAGGTACTCCATTCCGCAGGTGTGTTGTTATTAAATTTTAGTTGCGCATACACGAAATTGTTATTCATGGAATGTGAGATTTCGCAACGTTTTCGCTTTTGGTATAATGGACCGAAATAATTGGCGTGCATTCTCAGAATAAAAGACAATAATGCATATTGATAAATCTGCCTGCAACCATGAACTGGCCTAAATTTATTTTAAGTTCTAGGACATTTGACTAATTTATAAAAGTGAAAACACATTTTTCATAAGAAAGCAAAAATATTAACATTCCAATTAATACACTACACGAATATCATGGTGAAATAGTAGAGACTCCGCTAATTCCTCAAGTTGCGAGCAGCAGATTTTCACTTTGTACCATTACCATGCTGCAAAGCAAAATACATTGCAATAATGTCATCTGTGTCTGGTATCAAATCTATGTACGCTAAGCAAGGAAAAAATAATTATCCAACAGACAGATTAATATTTCCGATAAGCCAGACAAGGCTGAGGATGCCATAATCATGTACCGATTCATTCACGGAACAACTTGGTCATTGACTTTGAACCTTTAAAAATAATATAGGAAGTACCCACTGGATCTATAATCCGTACATTTGCGTCTGGTCTTCGTTGTTTATGTTACAGCTACACATTCGACTTTATTTCTGTACGCTGATAAAAAATACATTCCTTTACTTGGGCATTCACGACGCGTAGGAAAATGGTAATATAGTGAACTCTTCCCATGGTAAAAACATTTTTTCACATGAAAAAGCCTACCTTGTCGTTGTACTTCAGTGATTTGCCATTTGTTATCGTTCTGGGCGTAAAAAACAATACAAAGGTACTGCGACTGGAAAAAATAAAACAGCCAAGAGACGACGAATACATATTAATAACTTGTCAGTAGATTTCAATAATATGAATTGAAGAAAACTACGCAGTCGATGCGTGAAAAACAGTTTGTTTCCCCTTCAAACCTCAAAAACTGTTTATTTCCCGAGTAACCTAACAAACTGCTGCGAGGTCTTTTAGAATTGACTTCCTCCCCATCAAGGCCGGATCAGACTCATATTGGAATTGGAGAGAATGTATCAATGAAAACTATAAGGAAATATAAACTGTAGGAAAAAATATGATAACATTGGACTTTTACAGAGATGGTTTATCAAACGTTAACAACTTCTAATTATTCACAAACGGTGCTAAGAACGTAGGTACATACCTATACTATAAGGTAATCCATAAAGGAGCGGCTATAAATCCACTTCCATGGCAAAGCAAAAGGGGATTTCATGGCTAGGAAACATTAATATCGATTTGCGGCTACCGTTCCATTATAAATCATCTGAAACGACGACAGCACCGATATTTTCCCTTATTTTGATCATCTAAGTGTGGAGCCAGTGACTCCTTTATTTATATGTACGTACTAGCTGTTGCCGCGACTTCGTAGGCGTGGATTTCGAATATAAACAATTTCTCCCAAAGGTTTGGACAACTGACATCATCCATCACATATGCTTATACGTTCTTAATACAAAGATACACAAACTAAGACAAAAAACAATTTATATTATAAGGTGACTTTAATTTATACAGAAAAACTCACACTGGAGGCTTGGAAAGTGATCAGTAACACGGATCATTGACACTTTTTGTAAATTCGCCAAAATAAAATCTTGACGTCCCATAGTAATTGACTCGGTGTTGGGCTTGAAAGGGCCACGAAAAGAATAATTTACGAATTTTACAAAAAGAGTCATCGAGCCTTGTTACTGAGCTCTCACCGAGTTTTCAGTCTGAATTTGGCTGCAAAAATAAAGTCACCTTATGTATGTTTTTACGTCGAGAAAACTAAATAAATTAAGTAAGTACATGGTTTTCAGTTTTATAGAACCCTAACTAACAATAAATTTAACATTAAAAAACTAGTGGAATTGTTTTTTCAAAATAAAATGTTCTTTTTAATTTTCGTTAAGTTTTGTCTTTGTCTTTTGGTTTGTTTTGCAAACAACTTAACCTTCAAATATTATAGCGATCACAGCCCACGTTTATATTGATGTAACTCATCAATGTTTATCGGATTATAGCTCTTATAGTGACGCACTAAAGTTCAAGGATATAGAAGATATTACGATAGTACTCAAGGCGGGCAAAGTCACCGCTTTGCGAGGATATGTCATCAAACTCCCCTCTCTCAAGGAGGTTTAATAGGCAACAAGACACTTGAGCGCTCGTTTCTACCGAGTGTTAATAGTCAGGTAACATTTAACGCAGCCCTATATTCTACCGATCGAACTGCAAATTTTTACAAAAAAAATGGAAAATGGAAAAGAAATGCGCGCTTAAGTTTCTTTGGGAGTTGTTCACAATAATTAGTAGAACATGTAGTTTAATTGAATGAAGCTGTTTATAGAAGTCAATAGAAGAAGCGCAAGATCCGTGAGATTGGTTAGCAAGTCCATTTCCGACAATTTTGAATCTGAATTGATGCAAAATGTCGGCTCTTTTTGGGCCAATTTGTCAATTGTCGGTAAAAATAGAAAGAAGTCTGACAATGATAGAGACCTGAGACATTCTGAACAGAATTTTCAACGGATGTCTTCTGTATGTAAGTTATTTGCGTGGGATGCGGAAGCAACACATTTTCCGTAGGCAGTATGGGGGAATGAGGACAGATATGAATAATTGTGATTAATATTTGGATGGCATACTTGACATTTGGTAAAATTATTAATTTGAAATTTAAGACGATTGGTCAATTGGCGCTTTGGTGAATAATTTCAATATCTTGCCACATATATTATGTTGGTCGCTTTGCATTAGTGACATTGAGGTCTAATGAACGCATATCTTTATATGGTTATCGATTTAATATCATTGGGTTATCGATAGCCATAACCAATAAAATTGTCATTAATGTCGTTAATTAATATTTCCACATAATTAAACAAGATTATTTCAATGAATTCAATTGCTTTCCGGATAAGAGTATGTCGGTAAAAACCAGACTAAAGTCAGTTTGGCCTTACCGGCCAAACCCGATTTTAGGCCAAAGTGGTTCTGGGTTGTAATGAAAAATAACCACGAAGGTTATGTATGGCGGTCGCCCCAAACCTAGCGGCTCTCGACTACGCTGATGGATTTCCAAAATAGGCCGTCCTAAAATCGGGTCTGGTCGGTAAAAAAATAAATGTTTAGCAGCATACCCTGCAATTTATTTGAAACTCCAAGGGTCGGAGTCCCTAAATCGAGCAAAAACAGGGTTTGGCATTCTCAATAGTCAGTACCAAAATTTCGAAACAAAATAAATACCACTTGCTACTCCATAAAACGAAGTACAAGATCATTAAAAAAATTGCTGTGAAGTTTTATGGTGACAGGAATTTCAAGAAAAACCCTCGAAGAGCATTGCCACATTCTCAGTATTGTGATTTAATTAGAAAAATAACAATGACAAAAAATATGTAAGAACCATATTAATACATCAAAAAACATGATAAAGAAAACAGTTTTCCGATACGATTTTTAGATTTTCTGCACTACGTAAAATGTTGCAAAAACCGTAAAAATAACTGAGGTTTTGCGAGCACGGCAGTTAAAAAACAAAAGCGTTAGAGCAGGACTTTTTCCAGCGAGCACCGACCCTTAACGAGCACATCGATTCTTGTTGACAATATACCTAATAGTAAAGTTTTCACTTCAAAATTGTTCAAATTAGTAACGGATTAAAACGATAAAGATGCGAACTGGAACTTAAATCGGAGAAAATACTGACATGTTGTTATAAACAGGAATTAAATGTACAAATAAATACGCACCAAATTTAAGAATGTCCAATTTTGAACACAAAACCCACTGACACTGCAATTTACAACAACACGTCCAGTCTCACGACATGAAACTAACGTTGAACGCAACTAGATTACTGCATGAAATTCTTTTACACAACACTTAGTCGTTATGTTTACACACTTGAAGTTTTCCAACTGTGAGTCAAGTCGAGCGAATGCGGGAGGCTCTTTGTTTATTTACATGTGGCGGTGATTAATACTCGACACATTTGGTTGTATAGTAGTCGCAAAGAGACCGCATAGTGGTTCCGAAGAGCGTGTAGATCCCGCGCACGCTGCTTGCAAACTGTCTTGCGGCCGGCGGCGTGCTTGCGATCATTTGACGACGAATTTCCCTATTAGCGAAGACATTACGCAGACGACCGTCTCTCATCAAGGCAATTTGTCTCAGCTTCGGCTTCGGAACCCGGCGACCGTGAATCCTCGCATGTTCAGATCAAACTAATGCGGGTGTCATCATCCGTAACAGTATAAGTTGTTGCGATATTCTGCCAATAGGCTGTAGCCTACAGACTCCAACTTTTTATGGACGTATCCCATTACCGCGATGCAACACATTACAACAGTCGCCTGAATGGAAACAAAATAAGAATTGTATTGATTGATTGTCCTTTATTCGCGTAAAAGGAAAACCTTCAGTACGTTTACAAAGCTATTAGCATATTTAATCATACTTTGAAATACGGAAATCCTTGCAAGAATCAAAAAGTACTTAGTAAAAAGGATTACTGTAGCTTAATCTATTGGAAAAATAATGAGTTTCCCTCGGCTCTAAGTTCATATACAACCTCCTTATTACGTGGCGTTAAGGTGCGTTATCCAACTGTTGCAAATAATGGTCTCAGGTTACTGTAAGCCGATGCTGTATGGACACAGGAAACGGTTTCGTCTTCTGATACTCCATACGATTGTGTGACACTACTGCAATGTACGACAATCTAGTATTTGTTAACGTTACTACGTGGTACTACTAGTACTCTTAGCACACTGGAAAATGGTGCAATTATTTCCGAGAGCTACTTACAACTATGGGGAAATCCTTTGTAATAGAATTATCCTCGTATATGTGTCGTCACGTCACTGGTGCAAGGGTTTCGGCACCGCGCTCACCAACCCGCCTGCCCAGCGTGTGTGAGTATGGGCATTTCGTCCAGGGGGACCGCCAAGAGTGGCGTAATCCTGGAAAGGCCTATGTCCAGCAGTGGACGAAACAGGCTGATGGATGGATGGATGGATGGATGGATGTGTCGTCAGCAAATCGTAGAACTCAACTGGGGCAAATCACCTTAGCAGATCGTAATGTATGAAATCGAAAATATTTCACCAAATTATGTTAAGATAGACGAGTGAAGCGAGGAGAAGCGTGTTACGTTTACATCTAAATAGATTTGGGGAGCCGAGCGAAGCGGAGAGGAGCGGGGCGACCCCTCTACTTTTAAGGGGCTATTTCGATAAAAATTGCACTTTTTGAAGTCGTATACCTGCATTTCAGATGAAGCCACTGATTTGATAAATCAGTATATAAATTTCAGAACCTTTTTCTAGTTTTGTTCAGTACAGAAACGCGATTGCGTAACTTTCGCTCGATAGAAATAATTATTGAAATGAGGTCTTCTTCTACACTTTTTTTCATAGTATGACAAACAGGAATGACATACAGACCTGAACGATATTTTATTAGATAGATTTTAACGATAACTAAATTCTCTCAGTTGGAAATTTCGATAGCTATTTTAGTTCATTTTATATTAATTTAAAACCGACATTTTGCTAATTTGTTCCGGAATCCGTCCCTCTCGCACTGCGGGGCGTTCCGCATAGAGTAACAGTGACCTTTGCAAGCGCGACCTATCCTCTTAACAGAAATACGATCTGTCAAGGCAGATAATGATATGCCGGCGACATATGCATCAACATAATATATAAGGTCCTCACAAAGTGAAAACAATTGAACAAATGATAGAGTATGGGTAAATTACCACTATCCACCGATTTTATTTTGCATCAAGTTTTTTAAACTATTCCATAGAAATTTAGTCAGCTGATTGAACCACTTTGTACTGGGAAGTTGAAAAATTACTTCAACAAAATTATTTTTTTCTTGTTCTTGAATGTGGTCAGTTAACGAAACACAATCTAACCTAGAATTATTTTTACTTATTATTGTAGGACCTTATATAATAGAGGGCGAAATTGCAGATAATTTATTGGTTTTCCGAGGAGATGAAACTGAAACAAAACAACGACGAGTCTCTTGTAAAACTAACTCCTTCCCTCTTAGTCACTACTTCAAACCGAGATCTGATTAGATGCAGTAGCTTTGAAGTCAAAGAGACTGCTGATCAACTGACGCGGGCAACTGCGACTCATGTAATTAAGGGCATTATATATAAAGTCCAGCTACACACAGAGAACGGATGACTAATATAAACGATATAAACTCTGTAAAAAATTTAGCTTTATGCATCACAAAAATGTTTAAATACTCTTTAGCTTAAATTAAAATGGCTATAAATAATACACCTAAGTGTTAATGACAACTACGACATATTCATAAATTTGTACTAATTATACCAAAATTTATTTTATTAATGTTAACTCTGACATTTAGCACCTTGTTTTACGTACCTAACTCTACGAGGTTTCATTATTGTTTAAAATGGCTATTACGACAACACGGTTTCTTTCAAAAAACGTAATTACGGTGAAATAAAAAAAAGTATCTGTTGATTTAATGAGTGAAGAACCTTTTCTTTAATTATCTTAAATTATATATAATTCGGTCATGTAAATTTCGTATAAAACGAAAAAAAAAAACTTGAAAATCGATAAAGCTTCCGTTTTTTTTTCGATTGATCAAAGTATTGCAAATCGAACCGTAAAAACGTCTCCAGAAAGGATATATCTAAAACATATATATTTCTTCAGACATAAAATATCGCAATTTCATGATCTAACTAAAGTAATTTGAAAAGAGACAAAAGACGGTATAACCCACCCTTAAGTTGTAACTAGCTGATAACTCTATTTATTCGTTATATTTCGCTGATAACTCTATTTATTAACTACATTTTATCGTTTTTAACGAAGATAGTTACTATGCGCAAAGAATATTACAGGTATGGCAGTATTTATTGATTTTTAGCACAAAAGTGATAAATTATACTAGACGTTTTCTGAGTGTATATTGTAGAGTACGAGTACGTCATCCGCAGATAGGGTTACCAGATAGAAAATTGAAAACTTGCGACAAAAAGCCTGATTTCGATAGAAAAGTCTTGAGATTTTGTAGCAACAATGTAATTCACAACTCTGTGGAAAATCAATGTATGATTAGTTTCACAGATGGAAGTATTGATTATTTATTATTATTATTATTTATTTAAATTATGAACCATGAAACAATCTCATACATTTAAGCAGTGCCCTGCAAAACTGTATAAACAGTTTGTACAATTCACTTGATAAAAGTTGATTCTAAATCTAAAATCCAAAGAGGGTAAATTAGATTATGCTTTTAAAAATGTTTATGTTAATTACGTTGTTTTGTGATATTATCCAAGGAAGATTATGTTTTTGTTTACGATGATTGTAACAAAACTAATAAAAATACTTGAAAATTTATTGCATTTTATTGAAAAATCCCGAGATTTCTAAAATCTGGCCGCAATCCTGTCAGGAGCATATAAATCCGGAGATTTGATAACTCTACCCGCAGAGCTACTTTGACAATGGAAAGATAAAACTACAGTGAAGAAACCTTTATCCTTCAACATTTCACATGTCATAGCAATGTGGGATAAGCTGATTAAAGCAAATATGCGTGCAATTAAGGCAGTAATTCGAGGACATTACAATAGCGCGTCGTGCAATCGATTAAACAAGGCAGGAATCCGTTAAAACACGAATAGAAAATTTCCGAAGTTAATTATCTAATTGCAAACGTCTTCATTATGCAACCTACTTCGCTACAAACATACTCACGGTACAACGAATTAGATAACGTTTATTCTTGCAATTGCAACATCATAGGATCAACAAACTTGCTTGGTCAAAAAGATTTCATGACTAACTGGTCAATTCGAGAACGCATGGTTGTTGAGAGGGTGGGAATAGTTGAAATAAGTGGAGCAATTGGTACTAGTTCATAATAAACTTCACAATGTGCCAGTTATTTTAATGACAAGGTCACGGCGTGCAGGAATGTGTCCCCGTTGAACGGCTTGATGGTAGGATCCCCATCACAAAACCATAAGGAACGTACATCCGCGCAGTCAGAATGCAATACAATTAATGTTATTTGTGGTAACTGGAGCGTGAGAGGTATCTGGTGCCTGCTGTGGTGTTTGTACTCAGCACTGCTCCGTCACTAGGGTTACCATTTTAAAATAGACGAATGCCTGTCTAAAGATTCTAAAAGGCCCGATTATTCAAAAAAGTACCTGACTAACGTAAAACGCAGCAATGAAAAACACTCAAGTTTAAATCTCATTTAATAAATCAACACATTACATATGTTGCGTTTTTATTGCGAAATCCATCGCTTTGGAATACGCTTAATATTACTATTAGAGTGTATTACAAACTAGAAAACAAACAAACATTTGTTTCTAATTTATCTTTTCTAGTTTGTAATGCACTCTAATAATAATCATATTTACATTACATATGTACTTACTGTTAGTAAAAATAATAATAGATTAAGAGTTGTGTATGTACGGGCAATTACATTTAACCTTACATTTTGCTACTTTGCAGCCTACTTGTGTCCAGCGCGTGCGTCATGTATTGCTTTACTTTAAATATTACTATTAGAGTGTATTACAAACTAGAAAACAAACAAACATTTGTTTCTAATTTATCTTTTCTAGTTTGTAATGCACTCTAATAATAATCATATTTACATTACATATGTACTTACTGTTAGTAAAAATAATAATAGATTAAGAGTTGTGTATGTACGGGCAATTACATTTAACCTTACATTTTGCTACTTTGCAGCCTACTTGTGTCCAGCGCGTGCGTCATGTATTGCTTTACTTTAAATATTACTATTAGAGTGTATTACAAACTAGAAAACAATCAAACATTTGTTTCTAATTTATCTTTTCTAGTTTGTAATGCACTCTAATAATAATCATATTTACATTAGGTACATATGTACTTACTGTTAGTAAAAATAATAATAGATTAAGAGTTGTGTATGTACGGGCAATTACATTTAACCTTACATTTTGCTACTTTGCAGCCTAGTAATAATCATATTTACATTACATATGTACTTACTGTTAGTAAAAATAATAATAGATTAAGAGTTGTGTATGTACGGGCAATTACATTTAACCTTACATTTTGCTACTTTGCAGCCTACTTGTGTCCAGCGCGTGCGTCATGTATTGCTTTACTTTAAATATTACTATTAGAGTGTATTACAAACTAGAAAACAATCAAACATTTGTTTCTAATTTATCTTTTCTAGTTTGTAATGCACTCTAATAATAATCATATTTACATTACATATGTACTTACTGTTAGTAAAAATAATAATAGATTAAGAGTTGTTTATGTACGGGCAATTACATTTAACCTTACATTTTGCTACTTTGCAGCCTACTTGTGTCCAGCGCGTGCGTCATGTATTGCTTTACTTTAAATATTATTATTAGAGTGCATTACAAACCAGAAAAGATAAATTAGAAACAAATGTAAAGACAAGAATTTGAAAAAATTCCTCGGGCCAGGATTCGAACCTGCGACCTCTTGTTTTTTTTTATCCTTTTATTTAAGCTTTTTTTCATAGAAGATTATCCCCTAATATTGACAAGAGGTCGCAGGTTCGAATCCTGACCCGAGGAATTTTTTCAAATTCTTGTCTTTACATTTGTTTCTAATTTTTCTTTTCTGGTTTGAGATGCACTCTAATAATAATATTTAGAGTATTCCAAAGCGATGGATTTCGCAATAAAAACATTGCTTTACTTTTTAGCTTTTATTTATTTATTAACTGAAAACCTACACCTTTCTCTACAATAAACCACCTTCAAACTACCAGTCTGTTTCTACTTATAACTCCACTCCACTACAACTACTTACAACAACCAACGAACGACCAGACCTGATCACTCTGACCATACAGTGTAGATATTTCTTCACAAGATTTTAAGAAATGCCTATCTCCTATCAACGCAGGCCGCACGCCTGTCTAATCCTAAAAATGCAGCAAATGGCTGTCATATGGTAACCCTATATGTGACCGTGACTGGTACGATGTTTGGCATTCACGAAGTGTTGCGATCTGAACTGAACACCACCGAGCGACGACCGACCGACCGTGGAGGCAAGGCGGGTGCTAGCGAGGCGCACGCACTGCTTGTACGGCCTGTATTTAGATGGGTAGGTGGACCGAGAACTGCGCTGCGTTGGCTGTGCAGCAAGTATTGCATCTCAGATAAGGTTCTTGCTCTGATGCAGATGGCACCGAAATAACCGTCAGCTGTAGATACGCACAGCAAGTGTAACTAACGAGTTTATTGCTAAAGCAGGTGGATAACATCAAATAATATGGCCAAATACGAGTCGGACTCGCGTGCAAAGGTTTCACAATACGGGTACGGTACCCTAAAATCACTATGGTAAATAACACTATAGATGTCATAGCAAGATCAATACATCAAAGAGCAAAAATTGTAGCGCCCAAAAACAAAAATTGGCACCCTGTGCATACGGAACCCGAATTGTTATTATCTTTTGTTGTTGTGTGTATTACCGTCTTTAAGTGAGAGTTTAAATAACGTTAAAAAAATGCAACTTCTTCAAGATTTCTTGACCCTCCTTGGATTAAAAACAATTTCTTCAATATTTTATTATTTGTCGTGAGTGATAGATGCGATAGAGGTAACAGAGGCGTGATAGAGATAGTAGCACGTATTCAGTTAGAATTTTAGCTGTCTGTCTATTAGGATTGAAGCTGTAGACCCCTGCGATTGCGACAGAGACGGACAGATATCGGAGGCTTAGTAATCGGGTCCCGTTTAGCACCCTTCGAATACGGAACCCAAAAAACGACTTGTATCAATCTAGCGCTATGAACAAATAACGATCCTCTATACAGACGCATGAAAATTAAACTTTAATTATTATGCACGTAAAGCAACGAGACAACGTGCTCGAGTATCGTAAAAGTCTCATAAATGGGCACAAGTGAAGAGACCTACGAGTAGATAAAGGGCCTTGGTTTGGCACTTTCCGGTCAGAGATGACCCAGAAGCATAGGGAACTGACGTGTGGAGTAGTTGGCCGTTTATGAGTAAAGGCCCGTGACTACTATGGACTTGTGAAGGCATTCAGATTATGTGATTTAAAGCGAAATCCATCGCTTTGGGTAACATTACAAATTTTGAGTGCATTACAAACTAGAAAAGATCTTTGAAACATATCTTAAGAGACAAATATTTTGAAAAAGTACCTCGGCCCATGTTTTGAAAATGCGACTCTTTCCTCAATTGATCTTTTCTAGTTTGTAATGAACTCCAAAAAATTGTGGAGTCATTGTTTAGAATTTAGTGTCTTACTATCATGGTCCATGTACAGCACAAGAAATTAAAAAAGAGCCTAAATATGTTATGTTATTGTTTCCTCAAACTAAACCAATTAGATATAATGATAATAATAAAATGTTTTTATTCTAGCCAAATATTTCACAGTTACACAAAATGTGTAAATATTACCAATTTTTACAATATTAAATTAATACAATTATCTGGCACTACCCTTGAACTCACCACATCACTCACCCTAGTTATCCACGCTTCAAGACAACTTATAGTGGTAACTAGTGTCTAAATTATGTTTGTTACATATATATCTTAAATAAAGAAATTATTCTATTCTATTCTATTCTATTCTATACATAACCAAAGGTTAACTGGCAGAAATTGCTAATTAGCATTAAGTTCGCCTTTGTGCAGTGTATATTTTTTGTTCAATAAAGAATTTCATACATACATACAAAATGCGTGGAAAGAAATAAAAAATAGGATAGGTCGACAAGAACTTGACATTATATTTCCAACTTCAGGAAAATCAGTTTGGAACACAAATGCTCAACTTTTCCTGTGTCGTAGCGTAGCGCAGCTTGCTCACTGCATCAGCAAGTTTTTCCCCGATTTGCGTATTGAGAAATACTGCACATTTGCGACGTGTATTGCGAACACATTTTACTGCGACGAAGCGATCGAAGCAAGCACATCAATATCGGAATTTTCCTACAATTTTCTCATTTCCTTTCGCGTGACTTTAACGTTTATCGGTCGTCCTTGGGCGATGCATTGCTGGACGAGTTATAGCAATCATTCAGTTTCCTTTCGCGACATTGACTTGCGACTCCTTGAACAATTTACCCCTATATATTATAGTAAACAGCCACATACCATACGACGAAAATAGCTCGTTGCACATACCACGCCATGCACATATCAATTTCCCGAAATTGTGAATATTAGTCACAAATATATTTAGTGTGATGTAATGTAATTTATTTAATCTGTGTAATATTTGTACAATAAAAAAATGACATAATATATTGTTAGTTTTAATACTAAACTTAGTTTAAAGCAATTTTTTTAAGAACTTAACTTTTATGGAAGTCTCCTTTTTAATATATTTTTTTAATTTAATTTATTTATCATTCTGCGCGCCTTTTTGCACCAATCTAACAAAACATTATGTCGTCTTTTTAAAGGGGTACGCTGCAAAAACAGCGCTGTTTGGAACCCCGTTGTCCAACAGCATACGCTGATCGCGTACCTCTTGTTACCAAAAAAGCTATAATGTTTTAGTTTAAGTTAATTTAAATAAGTTTATTTTTATTCTATAATGTCTTTTTTAATATAATTTTCGTGTAAATTTTTTATGTATATTTTTGTGCTTTTTTGGTAATAAATCATTTTTCATTTTCATTTTCATTTACATTTATTTATTTTACGATCACATAGTGTAATTGCGTTTCTTACGGGGTATGTGTGGGTTGGTATAGCGAAAAATATCTACATAGGGGATCGTTGCGGCCTGAAAGAAGATGTAGCGACTAGAATAGAAAAAAGAATGGTTAGGTGGTATAGCATACAGAGAGAATGTATGAAAGATTAAAGTACAGTGACGAAAGAAATGTATGGTGCGCAAGTGGTAGAAAAAGGTCGACCGGGTCGCCGCAGAACGTATTTGATATTTAAAAGAAGTCACCCCATCCTAGACTTTCGTCTTCCGACGCCCATGCCCATCCGTAACCGAAGGGTGCCAAACGGGCCCCTATTACTAATCCTTCGCTGCCTGTCTGTCTGTCACAGGGGTGACTAAACTATCTACTCACACTACAGCCTCAACCGTAATACATAGGTAGAAAGCTGAAATTTTCACAAACTACGTGTTACTATTGCCACTACCACGACACATATAGATTAATTCCCCATGTCCCCCATACAAGAAACCTACAAAAAAATTGCTTTATTTAAACGTTATTGGTTTTGTCTCTTATTTTAAGACGGTAAGAGAAATACATACAAGTTTCAAATTTAGTCAGATTGTAGTACATACTCTAACGAAAAATAACCAAAAGTAGAACAAAAAGAGAACCCTCTGTTCGCGAATCTGACTATTCTATCTCACAAAGTCCGAAGAGAAATGCATAAAATCCAGTTTCAACATTTAATAAAATTAAATTTCACAAACGCCTGTATGACAACAGTATTTACATCAAAATGACTTCTTATAACCACAGACATTCAATCCTTATAATTGAATGTCAACAATTGGATATTCAAATTCAAAATTCAAATATGCCACAATTTTTTAATTTTTATATTGTTTCAATGTCAACAGTCATTTAGGGAAATTACAATTTGAAAGATAGTCGATGATTTTATCGTTTTTTGTCATTCTGACTTCTTAAAATTACAAGCAAAATGTTTAGTATGTGGAAACTATCCCTTTCTCTACGTACTGCCCCTAATGCAGCTTCTAACTAATCGAGATGATTTTTCTAATTTGACTACACACCAGCCAAATCAAGAAAACCTGACAACTGGTTCCGCACAAGAAAATTTAATTGCAGGCCGGAATAAGACTTAGAAGAACTCGTGAATGAACTGAAAAAAAAACTGCAAATACAGAAGAAACCGAGGAAGATCATCAAAATATTGTTACACATTCTGAAATCCGCACAAAAATATCAATATTGTAACTATATATTTTTTATTTTGCTAATAAGTGCAAAAATAAACATATTTTAATGTAGCATTAACGCAAAATATCTTCAACTATTTAAATAAAAGTAAAATGATTTTTTTTGAAGTTTTCACTTTTTAGGGAACTCTAAAAATGCAGCAATGGCGATATCATACGAAAAATTGTCGTGTTCAGCCAATTACCCTTACAAAATGACAACCAATGGCGCTTCAATGAAGAATCACTACTTTATGACAGCCTACAAATTGTTTCATACGAGAGTTTAGTCATAAAAAGTGCGCCAAAATCGCGTCTTATACACGCTTCTATGACTTTTTTAACACGTTATTTTTGCTAGTTGGGTCTCTTCGTTTGCCGTGAAACGACGCATTAGTATGTGGCTAATATCGACAGTTGAGCGGAGTTGGGTCGAATTAGGATCGCAAACATACATGTTCAATAGCACCGCTGCGTTGTGCAGCGCTCGACTCGTCTTTCAATATTATAACTCGGACGTACTAGCATTTGCCCGCGGTTTCAATCGTGTTTACTTAGTTTTTGGGCAGTCCTTTCGAGCTGTTAACATTTTTCAGACCAATAATTTTACTTTCACTCCTCATAAATTCGATTTTTATCTCTGATCTGATATATTCCTAGGGAACTGCCACCAGGGAAGAAACTATAGCCATAGTAAAAACAGACTAGTAAGCTATCTTCACGTACGAACCAGAGCACGCACACAACGACAATATCTCGGGCCGTTTCTGGCGGTATGACTAGGGTCGGCTGTGCTCCGCAGTCGCGCTTACGTACGCCGCGCTACAAAACAGATAGGTATTTTGTGGCCGCGCGCCGTTCATCGCATCGCCTGACAGCCCTGCAGCAGTAGGCATTTAAGCCTCGCACGGCGCGGGAGTGGTTCTACTATTCTGTTTTTACTATGCTATATCCCATGTTCAAGTGAAGAGTCTAACCATTACAACAGTGAAATAAATTTCTAAATCAGATCAGTAGTTACAGAGATTACCCGCATGATTTTGTTAATTTAATCAATGGCTGTCCCTAAGGAACTGCCTGACCCCAGGGGACAAACTATAGCCTGTAGCACTCACGGGTAATGAGGAGTCTTATTAGTGAAAGAATTTTCAGAATCGGATTAGGAGACTACCTCCTAGCATGGTGCCACTTTAACACCATTTGACAGCATGTTAGGCCTGCTACAACCTCACTCACAAACCCCTCTCTAGAATATTAGTGTAGAAGTGATGTAGATATAGTGTATATAGATAAGCCAATTGCAGGAAGCGATTTGAGAGTAGCGCTGCAAGCAGCGAGCAGCGTTTTGTTTTGAACGCAAGCACTGTGAGGTGCTGCTGCGATGACATGATGATGTCACCGGCCTCGCCTGGCCATCAATCAGCGGGCGTGTTTGGATGTACGCCGCCAGAACTACTTTGTCAAGCATTGCCTGCCTACGGTCCTGATTTGAATCCTCTAGTTTCATAAATAGTGGCGGTTTTGCTACGGCGCTTCAGTCGTACTGACCGAGGTTGGACTATTTTGTAGTCGTATGTTACGTCTCGTAGTACATGCAACTTTTACGATTTATTTTCGCTGAACGCGGAAACGAGATAAACAAACAGGCCAGCCATTTTTGGAAAAGACTGCTTGTAATTTCAGAACTCCGTTTCGAGCTCCGCACAGGGTCACGAGACGAGAGCCACTCCTCGATCGTGAATCTTGACTTTGAGGACACCGAGCATGTCCTCGCCTCGTATGACTCATTGTCAACTCGTTTTAATCGCAAGGAACAAAGTCGTATTGCCAGCGATTATCCATTCGTAATGTTTAATTCCTTTTTAGGGTTCCGTACCCGAACGATGCCTAACGGGACCCCATAACTAATACTCCACTGTCTGCCTGTCACAGCAGTCTACAACTTCAAACGTAATAACGTAACTTTAAACCAGTTGAAATTTTCAAAGAATAAGTGTTACTATGGCCTCTTTCACGGCAAAAAAATGCAATTTTTAAGGTTTAGGGTTATTTGTCTCAGCTCTATCTTAAAGAAAGTTTAAATGGGTAACACACAATTTTCAAATGTGGTCACATACTCTAAAGTAAAACAACAAGTTATAAAAATTAAGATTCCGTACTCATTGGGTTCTAAATTGTTTATCAGGCGCTACCATATAGGAGCTTGTTTTTTATCGCTTTAATGTTGCTAAGGCAATTATGTTAATAAGAACGTGTTAAGGGTTCCGTATCGGTATTATGTGGTGGTACAGAACCCTTTGTGCGCGAGTCCGACTCGCATTTGGACAAATGATTGAGGTACTCGTTTCGACAAATTATTGATCATGATCAAGTCGACGACAAGCGATTGTACGGATCGCGAATAAGTACTGTTTGATGTACAGTAGTACAGTACATGTACTGTGGGTGGGTGCGTCGCGGTCGCATATCGTACTGAATCCTAATGGATGAGACAATGGTTAATCAAAAACAGTAGCAGGATCGTGAGCCGAGATCTAAGATACGTACAATAAAGTCGTACGTGTTACTGCTTATTGGTAGCCGGCTATGAAAACATCGGGCCATCTGGAAGATTGAATTTCAATAGGAAGTTTTAAAGTATCTCTTTTCTAGTTTTTTGTATAACTCGGTGTCCAGCGAGTTATGATCAATAGTGCAGTGCCATGAGTCATAAATAGCTTCGAATAACGCCTGCGCCTTGCTGCGTATCGGCTAAATTTAGACAGTCTGTCTGAAAATAAATTATGCAGATGCAATGACTGCCATTTGCATGAGTTCCGCTTTCATTATTATGTATGGTTATTATTCTTGAGGCTTAATAGAAATAGCTTAAAACTTAATCTATAGGCATATTTTATCAAAGTAATGTTTTTATAAAACTGGAAAATAAAGAAAGCATTGCTCAGATAGATTGATTATAATATGACATCATGAGTTCACAATGATTTATTGCTTATGAAAACCATATCAAGTTCACTTAGTTGGTCTAAAACAATGGCACTTTCCAGTGCGATTGATAAAACAATAATTATTCTTAACAAAAAGTTATTGTATGATCAATCATAGTTTCCATTCTCACCTGGGGTAAGAAATTTGCTCAAGAACTTGACTGATGTTGTGAGAAAACCTGACAATAGGTGAAATGAATTTATGTGAAAATGTTCATTAAGTACCATCGCAAAAGGTACACTCAAGCATTATTTATCAAATTATAACTCTTAGGAGAATGTAATAAGGCTTAAGGGTGGATGAGAGTTAATTGACTCCATTTAACATGACAACATCAAATCATTACATTTCACGATTCTTGTTTTTGAATCAGTTGATCATCTCATAAACATTGTGTGTGATCCAAAGTGCAACTGTGTAAGACTGACAGACTAATTATACAAACTGTAGTTTTGGCCTCAGTATGATAACAATAACACATTTCATTTAGAATTTCACAAAAATATTCAAACTACAGACAACATGTTTACCACTTTATTATTAGTACAGATATTGTTTTTTGAAAGAGTTACTTTTTATATTTTTATGTACTTTTTGGTTTGAGATATAGCTGAAAATTTGCTAGAAACAAACATTCCCTCCCTTGATCTAGATCAGCCATACTCAAAGTGTGCTCCGCGGAGCCCTAGGGCTCCGCAAAGCCTCTGTGAGGACTCCGCGAAAATACTGGTTAAATAAAACCCAGTATCCATAAATTATTCATAAATTCCAGTATCCATTTTATAAATATTCCAACATGAAGTAAAAAGAAATCCAATGCCTCTGAATGATTTTTGGTGCTGGATCCGTGATAAATATCCGCAACTTGGTTCTCCTGTTCCCAACAATGTACTTGTGCAATACTATAATAATAATAATATGTTGATCTCATTTAAATTCTCGTTTTAAATTGTGTTGTTAAGCAGTTCTTTCGTTTTTCTATCACCTAGTCATAAAAAATATGATTCAGTTAGTAGTAAGTTGCTGCTCTTAAACTAGTAAAGCTCGATTCCTAGACATAAGAACCATAACCACGTTACATATGGTGCTAATGCTTAGGAAAAGCACATTTTTACTATTATATTGCACTAGGCATAAAGATTATTTGCTAAATTATAATAAAAGTAATAATGTTATCACAGCATAATAACCACAATTTTAAAGGGAACAATTGTTATTACAAATATAAACATGGTTATTATTTTAAACTGGGACACTGATGACTAATTTAAGATAAAAAACTTTACGCGCGAATATCTCGAAACTATACTTCTTGGAGTTACGGTTGTCTTCCTTAGGAGGGCAGAATAGTTGATAAACAAAAGCAGCAAAAGAGGTGTGTCAGGATCGTGACAGATGGAAATCTGTAGTCTCTGCCTACCCTTCTACGAGAAAGGTAGGATTATTGTATGTATTAGTTACCATTAGAAAACTGTTTTAAAAATCTTTTGTAAGCTTCACACAAAAAAGCAATATAGAAACACTTTGGGTCAACAACTTTAAACATGTAGTTTAAGACCTCTGGACTGCGATTCTCGCACATGCGACAATTTGCGAAGGCCGAAAGCAGGTGATTTTTACAAGCTCTTTATGAAGGAACGTATCAAACTTTTAAAATATAAACCTGTTGTACTTATTCATAACATGCCTTATGTGTCTTTTAAGGAGTTATACTCAATAGAATTATCATCAGACGGCATTTATGAGAAACAGAGGCGTATGAAAGGCAAAGTGTGTGAAATTTTTTGCGAGAATCACCGTCCAGGTCATCCTAGGGGAATAGATTGATTTTTCAGGAGAAAAGAATCCTAAACATGTTAGTCCAGATTATGATCTGTTCCACTGCGAAAGTTTCCATATATTAATTTGTTTAATGATTGCACAGTTACAAAAATAAACTTGTTTGCTAATGTATATACAGATTCATTGTACCCAGACATTCTTGCTAACCTCGCAACATACCCAATGTTTTTGGTCAGAGTACACACCACAAATTGGCATTTGTGAAATTATAAAAGTGAATAAATAGACATTAGTGGTTTCCTTAGTTTTAATTTTATTCAACCGCTAGGGATAGTGACGAAAGAAGCGAGGAGGAGCGGGTAGGTTGACATGTAAGTACATATTAGGGAGCCGGGCGAAGCGGAGCAGAGGGAGGCGACCCCCATTGTTTTAACAAAATTCACGATACACAGAAAAAAAAACATTTTCTGATGACTAACGGTTCAATAATTCATAAAATTAAAAGACCGCTAGCGGCCCTTTAGTCACTTCCTAAATCTTATTATGGTGTAAAGCTCCTGGTTCAAGTTAGGGTTGCGCATTTTATGTATGACAAAACTGATATCAAGTAATCTTCTCTAAAAAAGGTCAAGAATATTTAACAGTAAGATAGAATATTTTAAATCTGTACACTGTAATACATACAAATGTTGTAAAAAAACAATTTAAATGCCAATAGGTACGTGATTTCTGATCTAAAAATTGAAAGCTAAGGTTCACCTGTTTAAGGAACCTGGAAACGATTGCACTTTAGTTTGATAAATATTTGCCCCCTTGTCGTCATTCTAGCCATTTACTTTACTATGAATAATTGGGAACACATTCCACCTACTGCTTGCACACATAGTACACCGAGAAGGCACAACCATACACAATTTAGTTTAGAACTTTATCAACAACAAATTACTCACCGAACTTGAAAAATACCATGAAAGATAACTGCTTTTTGAATAATAGAGTCCTCACTTCATTATAGGAGAACACTTTTCTATAATTTTCGTAAACACACAACACATACGTCACTCCGAAAAGTCAGCCATTTTATAACTTTTCAAAGAGAAATAGAAGAGAGCAAGCAGTTTTTTTTACTTGAAAAGCGTGTCGTTAGTTTTAAGCTAACCGTACACTAAAAGTTTCCGGTGTGCTCAATCACGCTGTCCAAGGTATGGTCATGATATTTAATTCGTTCACCACACTCAGCTAAACTAAGTCATGTTCATGTAATGTTATTAAACTGAGTTGACATGGTGATCGAACATTGATGTGTCAAAAACCAATTTTGTTCTTTTGGTGAAAAACTCGAACAGAACACGTTTTTCGGAACATCTAAAAGTACAATAACCTCTGCTGAAGAAATTATTATTTGCTGCCATTCCCCTAGTTCCATACTGCTTTGCTATTTTCATTGCAGCCATTCGCTATGGCCTGAAATTAGCCGTGCGTTGTGCAGCCAATTTTTTAAAACGATTTTTTAACATTGGTTATACGTGACGAAATCGTGCGTGGGTGGTTTAGAATCAAATCAATCAAATCATAATCAAATCAAAACTTTTGATGGAATATTATTTTTTTGCTTGTTTCTTCTTTGCCTCCCCCCCCCCCCCCTCCTAAGCCGCTAATCTTGTAATATCTACGGATATTTTGACAGCGAATTGGCCAATCACAGCCGTCGACAATTACTTGTTTGTTATATTTACTTTTCTTAAAAACTTACTTTTTTCCCCTCTTAAATATCAGCATTTCTGCATTTTTGTCAGCCTTTGAAAACCATCAGACTTTCCTTTGCCTTTGAAAGCCGTCGGCTACCTTTCACGTCATATCGTCTATAGCTGGTCAGTTTAACAACAAGTTCATGGTCTGTCATTTTCACGAGATCTAGACATCCTCCTAATGTAACATTTGAGTTTAATGGTCATGTTATTCCTGTCCAGGATAATGTTTTTCTGGGACTAGTGCTAGACTCCAAATTAAGTGACAAATTTCATATCGATCATGTTATTAAAAAATTCGAGAAAAATATTAATATTTTAAGAGCTTTGTCAGGTACATGGCGGGGTGCCACCCTTACTCTCAAAAATTATTATTAATGCATTATTATGAAGCCATTTGGATTTTGCCACATTAGGTGAGGTGAATTACGTTTAAGAGTGGAGTTAAGTCCCGTAATTCTAATATCTTTTGGAATAGTTAGATGACATGACTAGAAAAGTTCGCACGGAGTGATTATCTCTAGTATATTACGGAAGTACTTTAAACATTATGTATAATTTTCAAAATAACGTAATGTTGGTATGTAAAAGAAATATTTGATACAGGCTTCAGTAGGATATAAACTAGTCTTAAATGCGTTGTGGGTTTTAATATTGAGACTTGTAAAGTAAGGAGTAGAGATATATTCGTTTTTTTTTTGTTTTGCCACTCCAGAGAATTTTCTACAATCGGTGCGAAGTAACATTTGAATACTATATACATTATAAACATTCTGATAATTTCGCACAGCATGGCAAAATACGGATCATAGTCAAAATATATATTTGAGAATACTACTTCGGGGGAAACTTCCGCAATTGTGCAAATTTAATTATACCTTTGATTCTGAGTCAACTTTATTCGCCACATTGAAAAAAATCATTTTTGTTAATGGAAGTTCAAAATCTTCAGTTACCTAAGGGCGCGGAATGCCCTAGGCGACGCAGGGGCGAGGTAAGGGCACGCGGGGAGTACCGGGCGGCTGAACGCATATTTTACGAGCGGCGCGTTAGGTGGGCATCGACAATGGATTTTCAGGTGTATTGCATCATTTGCCAAGAAATTTTATTAAGTGGCAATGACACTGTTGACATAGTTCGTGAAAAAGTTAAATAATTTATTACACTTATTATGTCAGTATACAAATAGGTAGATTATATTCATAAATCAGGTAGTTGAAGGAATCGAGAATAACAAGAGAGTAGGTATCGATCATGAATAAAAATGGTGTTCTACTAGTGGCTCTCAAAGGCAGGTGTTTTGTTTTAAACAAATAGGTATGGTATGTCCTTTGGTTAACTCGGGCCAAAGTTGAGTAATAGTACATTACGATACGAGAGCTATGAAACGTTTTCTGACGAGTGTGAGTTTGCGGCACGAGCCGAAGGTTGGGGCCTTGGGTTCCAAGACTAACTGTCGCAGAGATATGGCCAAAACAATTTTTTTTTTCGCGCCTCGTATGATTTTTTTTTTAATGAAAAACAACTTATTTCGAAACCCTGAGGTCCAAGTCTGGGGGGTCCAAGACTAACCATCGCGGAGATATGGCCAAAACAATTTTTTTTTCAAACATTTAAATAAAAAGTTTTTTTTTTGTGTCCAGGTGTGGTTTCCGAAAATTTTGGGGTCCAGAGAACTTTTACTCGACCAACTATCCAGTAGGAATTTTTTCCCATACAAATATCTCAACGGGAACGGAAATTGGAGGAAATGTCTAAAATGTTTCCCTGGATACTACTAAAGATGTCAAAGTCAAACTTTTTTCCATGGATACACTTCATAGGTTTACAATCATACCCCCCACGGCAACCCTTAGTTTGGGAGAGTTCCAAACAAAAATGCATGAAACCTAACGCACCAACATACGGGCGAGTTTAGAGAGAGAGTGGACCTCAAACAGCTTCAAGTTTCACGGACGACGCTCTCTCTAAAATCGCCCGTATATCGCTGCGTTAGGGTTCACGCATTTTTGTTTGGAACTCAATTATTTCCTAAACTATGGGTGTCCGCGGGTTTGATTCTTGGGAAAAGTGGTTCAGTAGGGTTGGTAGAATATGTGGTTTCATTTAATGGTAGCAGTCTATTTACACCCAGTATATTTTCAACAACAATCAACAATAATTACATTAGAATTGTACTAATCACAATTATTTTGAATGTATACAGGTTAATTGCCACATTTTTATCATTCCTCTGTCAATTTAAGATTTTTGTATCTCATTCGAAAGCTAGTAAAATGCGGATGTTTTCAAGCTTATACGCACAGAAAATTGCAAAGAGACTTTTTGTTTTAACCTAACTTTTTTGTGTTAATCTTTTGCGATTTTCAAGAGTTTTCAATTGTTTTGGAGCACAGTGTCAAGGTTTACGTCAATAATGTGTATTTTAGGATTATTGTTTATTGGCTGGGATGTTATTAAAGCGAAACAAATGAAAAAAAACTTCAATATTTCTGTTTTTTTTTAATATATTTTTTTAAAGTTTTCTTAAGAAAAAATGCTTAAATTCAAAATATCTCAGAAATGGTTCACTTTTGCATAAGGCATTAATAGTCGAACCAACTGCAATTGTTCTCTTCTACAACCCCTTCCAAGGATTGCATCTAGTTACCAATCAGCCTGTATAATTAATAATAAATGGTTATCTTAGAATAGTAATAATCACGATTCTTTTATTTCTCATATTTGTGTTGCGTATGACAGTGTAAGTACCTAACGTAAGGCGTTGCACTACTGTAGGAGGAATATTGTATTAGCTAGTGTGACAAAGCCCAAGTCAAACCGGGTTTCGGTACAAGTTCTTCAACTCACGTTTACAGATACACCCTATGTAATGTAATAAATTAATTTATAGCACGCCGTGCGTAAAATGACCACTTTACGCACGCTGCGCTTGCGTAAAGTCGGCATTTTCCGCACTTTTGCTATAAAATATTATACGAAACTCGTGCAAGAAACTTATTCTTGGTTTCGACCCCCAACTTGAACCCCAGGGGTCCAAAAAAAATGTCTTTATTTACCAAGTGTCAAATTTTTTCGGCCCACATCTCCTAAACGGTTGAAGCTAGGCCCCTGTTCCTGGGATTTTTGAAAAGGTCTCGATGAGATCTACCCGAATATGCAAGAAAAAATTGGGTACCTTTTGGGCCCCTTTGGGTACCATGGCTATATCTCGGGAACGGTTAGATCTAGAGCTACCAAGTTTTAACTATAGTAAACGGCTTGGCAAGGGCTACTTGATGACAAAAAAAATTTGTCATTTTGACATTTTTTATCATTTTTTTTTAAATTGCTCTAACTTTGGAATGGCTGGTGGTAGCGCTTCCGGGTTTGGACTCAAATGACGGGCATCACAGGCTCTTTCCGACCGATAACAAATTTTGACATTTGACAGCTGTCAAAAATATGTCAATCACGTTTATTCAACCGATTGCCTTGAAACTCAGTTTCTACACATTTTTAAGGTCGCTTTTTGTGTTCCAATAAGCGAGGCCGAAGGCCGAGCCAGTTTCACTCTAACTCGGCCGCAGGACGAGTCCAGAGGGAGCACGCGCGAAGTTGCCAGGCTAAGCGCGCGCTTCCGGAGGCCTGACTTAGCCGACGCAACGCACGATGAGTCAATCAACTTTTACAATTCCTTTGCGGCCGAAATTGAGTGAAACCGGCTCGGCTTTCGGTCTCACTTATTGAAACACAAAAAGTGTCCTTAAAAACGTGTAGAAACTAAGCTTCAAGGCAATCTGTTGAATAAACGTGATTGACAAATTTTTGACAGCTGTCAAATGTCAAAATTTGTCAATAGTCGGAAAGAAACCGTGATACCCATCATTCAAGTCCAAACCCGGAAGCGCTACCACGAGCCGTTCCGAAGTTATAGCAATTTAAAAAAAAAGGACAAAAAAATGACAAAAAATGTCAAAATGTAAATTGTTTTTGTCTTCAAGTAGCCCTTGCCGAGCCGTTTACTAAAGTTAAAACCCGGTAGCTCTAGCTCTAACCGTTCCCGAGATATAGCCATGGTACCCAAAGGGACCCAAAAGGTACCCAAATTTTTTTGCATATTCGGGTAGATCTTGTCAAGACCTTTAAAAAAAAACCCCTGTAAAAGGAGGGCATTTTTTTGGACCCCTGGGGTCCGAGTTTGGGGGTTCCAAGACCAACCGTCGCAGAGATATGGCCAAAACAAATTTTTTTTCGCGCCTCGGATAAAATATTTTTTAAATGAAAAACAAGTTTATTCGGAACCCGGGGTCCAAGTGTGGGGGGGGTCCAAGACCAACCGTTGCGGAGATATGGCCAAAACAAAACTTTATTTTCAAACATAAAAAAAAAAAATTTTTGGTTTCCGGTGGTGGTTTCCGAAAATTTTGGGGTCCAAAGAACCTTCACTCGACCAAATATCCAGTAGGAATTTTTTCCCATACATATATCTCAACGGGAACGGAAATTGGAGAAAATGTCAAAAAAATAAAACCCATGGATACTACTTAAAAAGTTCAAATTAAAAAAAAACGATGGGTAGACCATAATAAAATTCTAATTATAATATGTAATTATATATAATATAAAATAAAATAATTAATTTGTGGATTTATTATAAAGAAAGAAGAAATTAAGTTTACGAAAAAGAGTCCTTATAACATCCTCTACATGTGGTTTCATTTTCTGAGCAGGTCACCTTTACATCCTGTATAAAACAGACTAGTGACGGGCAGCGGCGTCACTGGTACAAGGGTTTTGGCACCGCGCTCACCAATCCGCCAGCCCAGCATGTGTGAGTATGGGCATTTCTTCCAGGAGGAGGAGGAGGAGGATGAAACAAGCTGATGGATGGATGGATAAATAATAATTATATTTTTTCAGACCCCGGATCACACATTTAAAAGATAAATTCTTTCTTTTAAACCTGGGGTCTAAATGTGGGGGTTCCGAAAATTTTGTGACCCAAAAGTTTTATACTCGACCCACAATCCAGTAGGAATTTTTCTCCGTCCAAATATCTGAACCAGAATAGGATTTAGCGAAAATGTCAAAGAAATATCAATTATATTTGCCGTGATCAAGTAAACCGAAACGTGCACCAAGCTAAGCGTAAAAACAAAGAAACATTACGCGGCCCCACCCCGCAGCGCCCCGCAATCTACGGCATTTCATTCATTTATTCAATAAGTACACAGTGGAGACGACATCAAGCTATACACTTGCAGTACGACATTAGCCCCTACAGAGAAGAATATAAGATAGGTACAAAGTCAGATGTGTCTGACTTGTTGCGGTCTCCAATGATAATATGCAGGTGATTCAGAGACACGCACACAGTTACAATATTGTTGCACACTTAAGCATTTTCCAAGATTTTGTAATGTACGTCGTTTTGAAAAGGACAATAGAACTTTAATATATCTTTTCGTGTTCTCTTGTAGTACAAGTCTGCGCAAGTTGAGTGAATCCATTGTATGGTGACTAATTTACATTTTTTTACATTTTACTTCCCTAAAGCCATCTAGTTTAACTAGTTCATATTGGTTTCCTCGTTTACCCCATTAAAAAGTCATAAAAGTATTTTTTGTTTGTTAATCATTTACTCTAGCGTATATGTTTATGGGTGTACTAAAGTTGATCGTATTCATGAGCAGATATACCTACCTACTTTTGCCTCACTAAGGTTTTTAATATTCAGCAATATATGGCGCAGGTATCTGTTTAAATTCAGTGACTTAACTAAATGATTAGGGTTTTGGTTTAAATGGTGGTCATAAAAAATATCCACGAAGGTAACGTACGGCGGTCACGCCACTATGTGGCGCGGCTTGTCATACCTAACCTTCTAACATAAGCTGCCGCCTCTCTTCTACTTGATTTAACCAAACGCCTGATTTAACTAAATGCCTGTGACATTTACATCAATACATACATTTTGTATAAAGCAGCTTATATGTTATATGTTGTTGAATTTATGGGTAAGTGCATGCATACACTGAAGTATTACTATGTAATAAAATACTAAATTACGCTGACCACTTCTATTGGTATTTAAGTCTATGTAATTTAGCCCAGTTGCCACTTCTATCTGTTTATTAGTCTGTGGTTGTACGATATACCTACGTATATACCTACTCGTACAACCATTTTGTAAAATTAAGTTCCGTGTGAAAATGACCATATTTTATAACCGGCGAATGAGGTACTAGCCAAAAGGCTAACTTTGAGATAAGTTCTAAAACTGCAGACATTTCCCCCGAAGTAGAATGTCAGATAAATATAGAAATAGCTTTTCCGTATGACCCGGCCCAAGTTGCTAATCAGGCAATGAATGAAGACTATTTCTTAATCATATTGCCAATTCGCACAAATAACAGTCATTTCCCCCGAGTCACAATCGCACATTTGCGAAAAAAAGTAAAAATAGTAGTTCCGTAATTCGTAACCCAAACTGCACTTTTGGCAAACGTAGATTAGGGTACTCTAATTCGCATGTCAAATTGCACCGACTGCAGATAATTTTCCCTCGAAGTTGTAAACAATAATAGCATTCAACCCTTTCCATCCCTTGCCTAAGGGATGGTTCTATTGTAAGTTACCATAGAGGTAATTTATTAGTCATCTATCACATTTAAAAACTTTTAAGTTCGAGCAGTGACTTAATGCCACTCTTTTGTAAAATATGAGCTTATTTGCTTCGCCCACATTCATTTTGGAGCCGTGTAGTAAAATGGCAATAAAGAAGCTGGATGCAGTGCAGGCTAAAGCTCTTCGTGTGATTATGGGGGCCCTGAGGTCTTCACGCATCCGTGCTATGCAGGTTGAGGCGGTTGAGTCGCCATTACATCTAAGAAGACAGTTCTTATCGGACAGATTCCTTCAAAGAGAATATAATGTATATTACGTAACAAGAGTCGGGACTTCTCTATAACGGATTAATGCGTATTTGCCACGGAATGCCCCGCAACTAGTACCAAACTACAATAAGAAATGACAAATAACAAACAAAGCTGCAAACATAAGTGTGTAGGTATGTACTACAGAAGCAATACATTTTATCGATATCGTTTTTTTTACTGTAGGAATTTCATGTGTAATGAAAAGGCCAATCACGAAGACTTCAGTTTTATCGGGGCTTCCAATAATTTGTATGTGACAGTTTTGCAATAATACGATTCTAGTTTTAACAGCTCTAGATAAAACTGAAGCCTTCGAACTTTTTATGCAAGAAAAGGAAATAAAAAGCTTCCTGTTCGATTAATTTAATTCTTATTACATACAAAATATGAGCAATGATGTTGACTTGGACTTGGCCCTGAATTAGATGGCTCTGAAAAAGAAAAAAACAATTACGTCTACATACTTTAAATAATAATATTAAAAAAGTAAATTTTGCAAATTCAATCTGCATGGCACATAAATAAAAAAACCGGACAAGTGCGAGTCGGACTCACGCACCGAGGGTTCCGTACAAATTTGTAGGTACAATTTATAAATATTTAATAAAATTTATTATTAATTATACTTTTAGTATAAGATGGTACTATTTGCCAAATTTCATAGGTCTAGGTCAACGGGAAATACCCAATAAATTTTGATTACCTTGAGCGTGTCGAAATATACGTTTTTTGCGGCATAAATAGACATATCTTTTTTTACGTTACCATAGAAATTTGATTTTTTTACAGCATAAAGGGACTGTAAATTTGAGTATATGGTTTTAATTTCAACTCTAAACCTTCTCGTGTTCCCGAGATAAAGGGTCTTGACAGACAGACGGATGGACGGACAGACGGATAGACGGACAACAGAGTAATTCTATAAGGGTTTCATTTTTTCCTTTTGAGGTACGGTAACCTAATAATATTTTTAATAAAATGACTTATGTATGTACGTAACCTTATCTACATACACGTGACAAGTAAACTCATGCAAAATCGTATCAGGAAGTGATGCTTCTTTGAGTTGATTTGAAGGTATGGTTGACTTTTTGAACCGAGTTTTCTTATTGAAATGTTTGTCATCAAAGTGCTTTCAATAGGAAAATTTTCATATTGGTAGATAAATAAAGTCTTCACTGCCAGTGACTTTTGCTTACTGCTGTCACCTGTAATAATAGTATTATTTTAAAAAGCAGCTTCACAATATCGTAATTCCAAAAAAACAAGACCGCATTTTTGGAAAGTAATTTGACTATTTTGTCAGTTTCATTTTTCTCTATAAGTTATGTTGATTAACCAATCAACAGAAAATAAATATTACAAAACATTTTCCATATTTTACGCAAACATTATTGTATCCTATAATTTAATTAAAGACTGTCAGCGAAAAAGAGGCACATTTTTCACCTTAAAAATATATTGCACTATGATAATAGGATGAAATTATGACACCCTAACCTTAGTGGAAATGTTATGATTTATCGACACAATCTCATCACTATTCACAAATAAATATCACAAATTTACAAATAAATGTAATGAAAATGTTTTCACTTTTAAATTTCTTTATAACACAAAATAAGTCGCAAGATGAGTACAGAGGTACTTACCGAGTCTCTTTTGAAAGAAATTTGGCCTGAATATAATGTTTTCACCATCATTTCGACCGCTTCGCACCTCACATATTTCAAGCTTTTTATAGTTTATTGCGTGATGCAAATAAACGTTCTATTTACTTCTCTATTAATAAAACACAATAGTATGAAACAAAAAGCACTATATCAATATAACACAGTTAAATCTCATTATAGTCATATAAATTAAGTTTTACTAATAAACAAACAACCGCCATATTGACTTGACATAATGTTAGACAGAGACAAGCTAAGTGAGCGAAAGAGTAAGAACATATCGCCATTCGTCCAAGCACAATTTTCATACATAACTCCATTTGTACTGAGTTTCGTTAGGCTGGATTCCTGTTGCGAGCTGCCTAAACAAGTTCCCATCCGCTTTTCTCTAAATTGATCCAGCTTTCCAACCTAGTATCTACAAATAATTATTGGTTGCATAAAAGTATAGGTACCTCGTCTAGTCATAAGCCTTCCCGGCTTAATGACATTGAAGCTCATCTTTGTTAGTTAGATTGTCTTCCGATTTATAAAACTTCCTTTAAAGCTATTTGTCTCCTTCCAGACACTGTTACCTTGGATATCCACAAAGATACACCAAATGCCAATGTTATTTTTAATGAGTCTGTTTAATCTGTTATATATTTAATCTGTTTAATCCAAGTGTACACACGTACAAGTGCCCTCCTCGAACTTGTTTTTTACTGATGCCTCAAAGTTGTCAGAAGATGGCTGTGTAGGTTTAGCTTGTATTGATTTAAGCTCGGTGTATAAAAGACTACATAAGTTACCCCCGGAAGCAACAGTTTTCTGAGGAGAGTGTCTTGCTATTAAATAATATAAAACTCTTCTTGCTATCCTGAGTGCTCTAATTTATATTGCTGATAATGTCATTGACAATTCAGTAATTTTTTCTGACTATTTAAGTTCCATAGGGTCTATTTGTCAAAATCTCTAAGAATTGTGTACGTAACCCTATATTGTCTAAAATTAAGGAACTACTCTTGTTTTGTTCAAACGATAATTCCCGGGTTACCTTGGTTAGGATCCCTGGTTATGCTGGTATCGGCGGTAATGAGGAAGCTAATCGATTGGCAAAGGATGCTATTTCAGTGGGGGATAACATCTTTTACCAAAACTTTTGTCAGATCCTTATGTCCATTCCAACCAGAAAAAAATCGGTTGAGTGGCAGGATGAATGGGATAGCTTCAATGGGGAAGAAAACTGTCAAACTGGCGGTGTTATCATTTGACCCAAGCCACTGTCAGATCTCATACAAAGCTTCTGTTTTGGACAAGTTTTTGTGGATTTCCTTGAAAATGCCTCGTCGTATAGCTATTGGATGCAATAAGAATAGAAATCATAGTTTTCTTAAGGATCCCCAAATGAGAAAATTGTGGGAAAAGGCTACGAAAATAAAATACTTTAAATAAACTTATGTTTTAGGCATTTCAATGAAACAGACTTTGGTTTCAGAATCGTGCTGTGGTTTATTCAAATTAAAATTCCTGTCAAATGATTCTAGCCTGCAACAAAACGCTAAATTTATATAGCTGAAGAACAGTTTTAGGTTATGTCATGCATGGGATATAACATGAGAATACGGTGTAAATCCTTAATCTAGCTAACGTGAACGTTAAAAGTACGTAATTTTAACACCACGTACATGTACATAAATTACACATTTATACATAAATATGAGTTTAATTACCGACTGACTGATTTTCTGCCTCGTAAAGAAGCACCTCTTATTCGTAACTGGCCCTTTAGCCGTGAGACTGTCCACGTTGAATACCTACATTTTCTCACTCAACTGACAAAAAAACGGAGAATCAAAGAATAATAATGGTAAGAGTACGACAAAAACAATTCACAAAAAATGACAGCTGAAATCTGAGCCATCTGAGAATAGCTTTGCGATTTCTTCTGCATTATTTTTACTGTCAAATTCAGCCCCAAATACCTCCCCGTCCTTGGTTTTATAAATATCGTAAATTTAGCAAACGAGTCACGAGTTTCCTCATTAGAATGAGGCTCGGTCACACATGCCCTCCTGTTCGGTTGTTTAGATTTCGGCTATGGGAGTCGCCCCTTTGTGACTGTGGTTTGGAGGAGGGATCTCTCGGATCATATATTTTTCAATTGTCCTCATTACAATAATTGTACTCCTATTTATCCTTCTCTTTCAGAATTTAATATATACCTTCCTGATAATATATCATATTTATTGTCCATTCCTTGTAAAGAAGTAATATTTATCCTTGCCAAGTTTATACAAATTAATAATATTAAAGTTTAAGTACAATTTATGTTTGTTGAGTTGTCTTGTGACGTTTTATATATTTGTTTGTCTTATTTCAAATGGTACTTTAAAACCAATGTTATTTCTCTAATTTTATTTTTGATTTATAATAATTATTTGTGATGATTTTACAAGTCTGTCAAAAAAGTATTGAAATGAATACAGATTGTCAATTAAGTCTAGAAAAAAAGGAGGGTGCTTCAATCACTTATAATGCAGCAAACTTATCTGACCCGGTGACGAGGACTGTCGCTTCTTGAATATAGAGGTCATTTTAGTTTGGCTTATAGGGTCAGACAAGCTCGTGGCGCTGTACGTGGCAATACTATACTGCGACCGCAAAAACTTGATACTTGCTCAGTCACTTTATAGCGTTCACAATTAAGTAGGAAATATGTTTTTGCCGTGACGATTTCTGTGAGCTTTGTTAGCTAAGGATATAGTTAGATACAAGTGTCGCAGCGGTTTATGAGCGGTTAGCTTGACTACGCTGGTCATTTTTTTCTCGCACTTATTAATTTTGTGCGCGAGCGGCAGGTTGATTAACGCAGCCACACGACGTCCATGCCCACTTCCCTCACTATTTCACTCGCTTCTCGTCGAGTGTGGCTGAGGTGTATAATATATATTATATCTGTGGTTCAATAAAAAAAAACTCTAAGCTAAGTAGGAACACTCGGTTTGCAATGTTGTAAGGTCGAGTTTTTCAACGGATTTGGCCGTGTTGCTAGACTGCTAAGGTCATTTGACATATATTCAAAGATATTTACAATAGATTTGGTATTGTTGTTTACTTGTCATTTTGACGTGCTTACACAATCCTTGTGAACTATGCTCAGAAAGAAAAATTCAACACTGGTCTCCGTTCAGTTTGATCGCCTGCCGACGCCCGGCGACCGGCGATCATGTCATCTCTTTTGCACAAACTTAATTAATATATAAAGCTACAAAAACCATTTTTCGAGCACTTTCCGATGACTTAAGATCTCAGAACAATAACTAAACTTACGATTCAATAAAATAAAATTGAAGTACCGCTTCCCTTTCCAAACTGTACATTGCAAATTAAACTTTATTAGTTCATATTAAAGAAGATATTCTAACAGCTATTTATGACACAAGGTTCAATAATTAAAAAAATCATAAGTACCGTACATAGTCACTTACTTAAATATATGGGCCGCGTTCAGTTTTATCACCCGCTTATCACTGACAGCAGGATAGCATATACAAATAAACACGTGCAAAAGAGATGTCAAGATCGCCGGGCGATCAAACTGAACTAAGTTATGTATTTGTTTGGATTGGATTGAGTTGATGGCTGCAAGGATTATTGCTCTTTGCCTATTCAATGACGGATTAAAAAAAAAAACTAAAAAAATGATAGTAGGTAGCAGCGTTGCCGGTACGGGTATTTTTACCCGATTTCACGTAATTTAGGCATTGAGCGGGTATCTTGCGGGTAATCATGACTGCCGGGTAATTTCGGGTAATTTTGCGACAAACACCAAAATATTTTTTCTATCATTAAATCGTATCGACTCAGATGCCCAAAACGAAATAATTTTGAGGCAAATCATGCGTGAATGCGCAAAACGGAATGAATCCTATCCCTATTTTGTGTGAGGGTGTGTGTGTTGAGTCCGATGAGGCAAAACGTGCAAAAGAGATGACCTGGTCACCATATAAAGACTCTCGTTAGATAGGGCAAGCAATAAGATTTGCAACATCACATCAAAGAAACGTTGCCGTTGCGAGCCGACCCTCGCTGCGCACCGCTAGGACGGCGGTACCCGATGCCTCGCCGCCGCCTCCTGAGCCGCCACCGCCAAGTTTTGATTCACGCTCGCCGGCCTCCATGCTCGACGCTAACTCTATAGCACGATGATACGTCACATCTCGCTCGGACAAAATACGCTGTCGGAATTTTTCATTCTTGATGCCGTAGATGAATTGATCCCTCAAATTCTCCTCTAATGCATTTTTTAACTTGCATAATTTCGACAGTTTCTTTAAGAGAAGTAAATAATCGTTCACTGGTTCTGAGGGTAGCTGCATACACGCTCGAAATTTCATACGTTCCGCGACCTCTGATGACTTTGGGTTCAAGTGAACTTCCACAAGTTTCACTAATTGCTCGAATGTTTTCGATTCAGGTTCACTTGGTTTACACAAATCCGTCATTAACTCGTGTAAGTTTCATTTCCAACTATGGTTATAAGTAACGAGGTTTGCCCTGCCACCTTTACGTCATTCACTTTAAAGTATCCTTCGTTACGTTTCACATAACTACTCCACGAATCTTGCGAGTCCAACTTAAATTTTTTTATGTTTCCAATAATTAAGCCATTGGTGACTTCCGTCATGATTAAAAACCCGAAATAAATCGACCAACTCGTCGCCAGAATATTATATATCGGGAGCGGTAAATAACAACACTGTGGCTAATGGCTGACTGGTTTATTTGTACCCACGCATATATGTAGGTAGTTACACCTTTGATACATTACACAAGGTATTTAATATTTTATTTTTTCTCTTGAAATAAAAATTACATTCACAAAACGGGTAATTCGGGTAATTTCTGATCCGGTTTCGGACTTTTTCTAGTTTGACTACCGGCAACACTGGTAGGTAGGTTAGGTTATCAAAACCATAATCCATTACATAGAGATTAATAATTATTTAAATAATGACATAATTTTCTCTAGAATGACGGCAAATGAAGGAAAAATTTACGCCCAATTTCAATACCTACGTAACAGTATAGTCACCCTGAGCAAAAATAAATCTCTGAGATTTGGTGTCCCATTTCTGTTGTTTGTTGTTGGGGGATCATTTGGACTCAAAGAATGGACATCAATAAGGTACCTATAACTTGTAAATAATCTTTTTTACCTGAAAGGTATTACTATAGCACCGATACCGAAACATAAATTACCTTCATAACATTATTTAAAATCTTTAAGAGTTATACTAAAATTATAAAATATTTACATTCTAAAAAACTTCACTAAACCCAATAATAAAAATTTAGTACATATAACATGAATTGAGTTAAGTAACCGCATTTCTTTAGGACTGTTTTTTTATGTAAGGAATATATTTCACAATGATTTCAAGGATGAAGAGACATGGTATTGATAACAAAAACAATGTATGAGTTCTCATTACAGGTATCAGTTCGCAAATGTAAAGGGAGTGAGCAAAGAAGAAGCAGAAAAGATGGGCTTAAATAGAACTAAAAAAGTAACATTAGAAAATGCATATGAAGATATACAGAAACTGGACATTGATAACTGGGAAAATAAACGAGGTCCAAGACCTTGGGAGGACAATGATCAACAAAAGAAAGCATAAAATAATGAACTCAATGTCAACAACCTGGGGATCAAAAGACAAATTAAATGTTATGTTGTGTATTTGTAAACAAGAATTATTCTGTACTTAGTTAAGTAGGTATGTTGTAGTTTTTTAGTAAGCCTGTTCTGTTAAGAAAGTGTTGAAGTTACGATCTAGTTTTATTTCTACACTAGCTGTAACTCATGGGCTTGCTCCCTTGGAATTGGAAGTCTTAATCAAGGTATCTTTTATTTGCACATTGGTTCAAGGTAGGTAAAATCTATGATTATTATTGGCAGTTTTCGGATTTGTGTTTATTTTATCAACAACTTTATAGCCCATATGTTGACTGGGGTCACTACCTACAATAGTGAAAAGAAAATGCCATCCAACTCTGTTGAGTATCTAACAAAACATATGGAAAAATTCTAAGACTTGTAGTTTTGGCCTTGGTACAATAATTATCTAATTACCCAATTTGTTCAAAGTATTAAATGCGCAGACAATGACTTTCCTACTTTATTATTAACTAGCCTTTGCCCGCGTTCAGTGAATCTTTGCCCCGTTTTCGGCTTGGGTGTTATTTTATAAAGACCCCCTGTAGCTTATGTGTTGACCGGGGTCACTACAATGATAATAAAACAAAAAACCACATCCAAACCCGTTGAGTGGTTCCAGAGTTAAAGCATTTAAACAATCTTTGCCCTGTTTTCGGCTGTGCGTTATTTTATGAACAACCCTTTTAGCCTTTGTGTTAACCGGGTCACTACGATGATAATAAAAGAAACCACATCCAAATCTGTTCAGTGGGTCTCGAGATATAAAAGCGTTTATTAAATCTTTGTTCCGTTTCCGGCTTGGGCGTTATTTTATGAACACCTCTTATATCCTATGTGTTGAACATGGTTACTACGATGATAATAAAAAACTGCATCCAAATTCGTTTAGTGGTTCTCGAGTTATAAAAGCATTTATTCAATCATTCAATTTTTTCTCCGTTTACGGCTTAGGCGTTATTTTATTAACATCCCTTAAAGCCTATGTGTTGACCAGCGTCACTACGATGATAATGAAAAAACCGCATTCAAATCCGTTGAGTGGTTCTCGAGTTAAAACGGAACATACAGACAGACAAAAATTCAAAAAATTGTTGTTTTGGCCTCAGTATCTTCAATGTACAGACACGACTTTTTAACCAATACCCATTACATTTAAAATTTCGCGAAAATATTCAATGTACAGACACGACTTTCTTACTACTTTATTTTTAGTGCATAGATATAGATAGATTATATAGGTACTCTAAAAAAATATTCAACCGTATCGTATGAGGAGCTCAAACTTGGTATGTTTTGAACATGATTTTTATCTTAATTAAAAACAAGTGATATATTTTTAGAATGGGCTCAGAAAGCCCTTTCATTTGGTACCGCACACGATAGGTTTCGGAACATATAAAATATTTTTTCCCATACAAAAAAAGATGATGTTATAATAACACCCCCACTTTTTCATTTTTTTCGTGCTACGGGTCAAATTGATTCATATGGCCTAAATATCTATAATTCCGATTTTCATACCATTTGCAGCCATTTTGGGCGTACCGCTAACACTAGTATTGATCTCTCCATCGACCGACGGGGAATGAAGTTGCGAATGCGCGGAAATATACCTAAATATGTAAGTAGTTAATTCATTACAATTATCATAAATAAGATTTTTCAAAAATAATCAAAGGTAATCATTTGTCGGTATAATTATCTTCAATTTAACCAAGTTTCGATTTGTTTCTTGCATACGGATATTCGTTTTAAATTAGACCTACGTTTGGTATTTATTTAGTTTAAGATTTCGATGAAAATATAAATTTGTAATCAAGGCACATACCTAATAATTCCAGATTTGCTGTAGTTTATCATATATTTTCTCAATTTATTAACTTTTAAAACGTCTAATCAAAAACTAGCCATTAATTTCTACTTTCATGGTTACCAGCAGGTTAGCCCTTGTAAGCCGTGATTACACCATTTGACTAATCTATCGCGCGAAGAAACAGACCGCCCTAAGTCCAATCCTATCCTAGTTAGAATGCTGATATATCGGATGGTGTACTGCTGTGTCTTACTGAAGACTCAGTAAATGCTCAGTAACTAGGTTCGGTGACCATTTTTGTGAAATTCGTAATTTACTGTTTTCGTGTTCCTTACAAACGCAAGCCAAGCCCCGAGTCAATTACTATGGGACGTCAAGATTTTGTTTTGCGAAATCAGCAAAAAATGTTATCGATCCGTGTTCCTGATCACTTACCAAGCCTCCAGTATTAGTTTGGCTGCATAAATTAAAGTCACCTTATATAAATAAAATCAACAAATAATCTTTGTGTTTTAAGAACAAATGCATAAAAATAAAAATTTAGAATTTTCTAGGTCATTCTTATTTTATGCGTTCTTGGTTCTTTGTCCTCAATTTACATGATTAGCAATATTTTCATTTTCTTGGCTTCTTTGTGTGACGTTGCGTCGCATGACGCATGCGTGTTTCTAGAACAATGTATCTTTCTCTTTCGCACGTAGAAAGTTAAAAAGAGACCGTTGCAGTAATAAACCAATCAGACGGTTCGTATTGATTACGTTTCAAATTCTATAAAAAGGTGCTGCTGCCCATTGGAGAACGCATTTCACAGTGAGAAATTGAAAATAGAATACAAGCGCAATTTGTTCCAAGAGGAAATTAAAATTTTGAGATTTGTGGTGTTTATTCAAGACAAATTCTAGTGACTAAATCAATCGGTGAGTTAAATTTTCTCTTCGAAACTAATGTAGGTAGGTACTTAATCGTAAAGATATAAAGTTCGTGCGTGCTTATTGCGCAGTTTATGGAATATTCCGCCATTTTGTTGGGACTGATTTTCATTTCAATTTCATAAACTTTTCTATGTCAATCAGCTTTTACAGTAGGTATGCATATTCTTATTTTATACAAATGGATAGAGTGTGGCATGTTATGAAACTATAAAGTGCCAGCCAAATTCCGTGAAATCGGGAATCTCTAAATAAGTTTCATCATTGATTTATTTAGCACAAGGCGATTTTTTCCCTTTGTTAGGTATGTATCCCGTCGGAAATATAGCGACACCTTTGTTTTGCTAACCCGCAAAGGTAGCTTGAGAACCGTGGGTTTCGAGTGCCTATAAAAAACTAAACTAAAGGATTACATAGGTACATAATCCTGGTTTATTCAATATAATATCCCCTGCGATTATCCCCGTCACAGAGGATTTTACAATAACTAACGAAATCTTGTATTCATTTAAATATCACAGAAAATCTGTTTATTTATTTATATAATTTAATTAGGAAGTATGTAGGTACAGTAGCCCTCCCTCCCACTAATAAGTTCTATTATCATTATCACAGATTATTTACCTGAATATTTGAGAGATTTTTCGTGTACACTGGTGAAACTTGTTAAAAAAACATTTTTACATAAGTGAGTTAATTAAACAGTGTCATTTTTAATGATAATGTACTTGTAAAGTGACCGTGCTTATCTAATTAGGTGGTTGTTTTTGATTTAAAAAAGATGACAATTTAAATAATTTGGATAAGGGGATTTCTTTGCCTGGAAATCCCCTTTGCTTCCCCTGTAAGCCCAGGAGGGGCATGACGGAATAACCTTCCTATTCTAAATAATATATATATATGTATGTACACTTTTCTATATATGCAAAAAAGAAATAATAACTTCGAAATATATTTCGATCCACTTGGAGTCGTCGTCAGAGTGGATCGAAATATATTTTGAAGTTATTATTTCTTTTTTGCATATAATATATAAAAGTGTACATACATATATATATATTAATAATACAAAACAATTAAAAAGCTTTTATAAAGCTAAAATATTTATTATTCTAAATAATTTACCACCTAGTTTAAACAATTCTTTGTTCATTTGAAGGGTGCAAGGGAAGAACAGGGAATGTCCATCTGAGTACATTTCAAATACTTAAACCTTTGAAAGTACAAACATCTTTTAATGATATGTACTTACTATAAATACAATTGAAAGTTTACATACTTCAATAAATCCATACTTAATATGAAAAAAAATTTTTCTTATACATTCACTAATTTATTACTTAATAAAATACAAAAAAAATATAATAAAATTTGCAATTATTTCGCTTTCAGGCCAATGAAAACTCGTCTTTCCGGTTGTTTCACATACAGGCCAATCGAAAAACGTACTCTTGGTTGCCATCCATTATTGTATTTCAGTTTTTTGTGATTGAAAATGAGACCTAAATAGAAAAACAATGATTTGACATTAAAAAACACAAAGTTGAAAAATGTGACATTCCTGTTCTTCTCCTGCACCATTCATTTGTATAGATGCACCATTAGGGAAGTTTTAAATGGGAAGTTCTGAGTAATGACCTCCAGCCAACTTTCCAACAGGCCTATGACCTAAAACCTCAAAAATTGTGGCTTTATTGATAGAATAATAATAATTCCTTTTATTCTGAAATTACAGTTTTTCCATTACATTATATTTACAAAATGTCTCTCCTAATGGCATAGGCCTCCAACGATTTCCACTGTTGTCTATCTTGGGTAACCCTCCTGCTATTAATTTGAGTTCATCTTCCCATCTTGTGTGCTGTCTTCCTTGGCTTCGTTTTCCATTTCGTGAATACCAGTTGGTTATTTTTTTGCTTTAATTGGGTAGGTATATTATTGTAAGATAGGAGAATCTTCGATTGGGGTGTAGATAAGGGGCACTATGGCAATAATTGTACAGTGGAGCCCACATCAAGCTAAACACTTTCAGTATAAGCTGTCCTCTCATTCTATTGCTTCCTGTACAATGAGAGGTCAGCTTATACTCAATGTGTATAGCTTGATGTGGGCTCCACTGTACAACATAGCATTTACTCTGTATACTAATAATTATTTTACTCTCCATTTCAGATCAAGATGCAGATCTTTGTGAAGACTTTGACGGGCAAGACTATCACTTTGGAGGTAGAACCCTCTGACACAATTGAAAATGTGAAGGCAAAAATCCAAGATAAGGAGGGCATACCCCCTGACCAACAGCGGCTTATTTTCGCCGGCAAACAATTAGAAGATGGCCGCACACTCTCAGACTACAATATCCAGAAGGAATCTACCCTTCACTTGGTGCTTCGTCTGCGTGGTGGTATGCAGATTTTTGTAAAGACTTTGACTGGCAAGACTATCACACTTGAAGTTGAGCCGTCTGACACTATTGAGAATGTCAAAGCCAAAATTCAAGACAAGGAAGGGATTCCACCAGACCAGCAGAGGTTGATCTTTGCCGGCAAACAGCTGGAAGATGGCCGCACCCTATCAGACTACAATATCCAGAAAGAATCTACTCTTCACTTGGTCCTTCGTCTGCGTGGTGGTATGCAAATTTTCGTCAAAACCCTTACTGGTAAAACTATAACTTTGGAAGTTGAGCCATCAGATACAATTGAAAATGTAAAGGCCAAAATTCAGGACAAAGAGGGTATTCCTCCAGACCAACAGAGATTGATCTTTGCCGGCAAACAGCTGGAAGATGGCCGCACCCTATCAGACTACAATATCCAGAAAGAATCCACTCTTCACTTGGTCCTTCGTCTGCGTGGTGGTATGCAAATTTTTGTCAAAACACTTACTGGTAAAACCATCACATTGGAAGTTGAACCTTCTGACACAATTGAGAATGTAAAGGCCAAAATCCAGGACAAAGAGGGCATTCCCCCAGACCAACAAAGACTGATTTTTGCCGGCAAACAGTTGGAAGATGGCCGCACTTTGTCTGACTATAACATTCAGAAAGAATCCACCCTACATTTGGTATTGCGTCTACGTGGTGGTATGCAAATTTTTGTCAAAACTTTGACTGGTAAAACTATTACCCTTGAAGTTGAGCCATCAGACACAATTGAAAATGTAAAGGCCAAAATTCAGGACAAAGAGGGTATTCCTCCAGACCAACAGAGATTGATCTTTGCCGGCAAACAGCTTGAAGATGGCCGCACCCTATCAGACTACAATATCCAGAAAGAATCCACTCTTCACTTGGTCCTTCGTCTGCGTGGTGGTATGCAAATTTTCGTCAAAACCCTTACTGGTAAAACTATAACTTTGGAAGTTGAGCCATCAGACACAATTGAAAATGTAAAGGCCAAAATTCAGGACAAAGAGGGTATTCCTCCAGACCAACAGCGATTGATCTTTGCCGGCAAACAGCTGGAAGATGGCCGCACCCTATCAGACTACAATATCCAGAAAGAATCCACTCTTCACTTGGTCCTTCGTCTGCGTGGTGGTATGCAAATTTTCGTCAAAACCCTTACTGGTAAAACCATAACTTTGGAAGTTGAGCCATCAGACACAATTGAAAATGTAAAAGCCAAAATTCAAGACAAAGAGGGTATTCCTCCAGACCAACAGAGATTGATCTTTGCCGGCAAACAGCTGGAAGATGGCCGCACCCTATCAGACTACAATATCCAGAAAGAATCCACTCTTCACTTGGTCCTTCGTTTGCGTGGTGGTATGCAAATTTTTGTCAAAACACTCACCGGTAAAACCATCACTTTGGAGGTTGAACCTTCTGATACAATAGAGAATGTGAAGGCCAAAATTCAGGACAAAGAGGGTATTCCACCAGACCAACAGAGACTGATCTTTGCCGGCAAACAGTTGGAAGATGGCCGCACTTTGTCTGACTATAACATTCAGAAAGAATCCACCCTACATTTAGTATTACGTCTGCGTGGTGGTATGCAAATTTTCGTTAAAACACTTACCGGTAAAACTATAACTTTAGAGGTTGAGCCATCAGACACAATTGAAAATGTAAAGGCCAAAATTCAGGACAAAGAGGGTATTCCTCCAGACCAACAGCGATTGATCTTTGCCGGCAAACAGCTGGAAGATGGCCGCACCCTATCAGACTACAATATCCAGAAAGAATCCACTCTTCACTTGGTCCTTCGTTTGCGTGGTGGTATGCAAATTTTTGTCAAAACACTCACCGGTAAAACCATCACTTTGGAGGTTGAACCTTCTGATACAATAGAGAATGTGAAGGCCAAAATTCAGGACAAAGAGGGTATTCCACCAGACCAACAGAGACTGATCTTTGCCGGCAAACAGTTGGAAGATGGCCGCACTTTGTCTGACTATAACATTCAGAAAGAATCCACCCTACATTTAGTATTACGTCTGCGTGGTGGTATGCAAATTTTCGTTAAAACACTTACCGGTAAAACTATAACTTTAGAGGTTGAGCCATCTGACACAATTGAAAATGTAAAGGCCAAAATTCAGGACAAAGAGGGTATTCCTCCAGACCAACAGCGATTGATCTTTGCCGGCAAACAGCTGGAAGATGGCCGCACCCTATCAGACTACAATATCCAGAAAGAATCCACTCTTCACTTGGTCCTTCGTCTGCGTGGTGGTATGCAGATTTTCGTCAAAACTTTGACTGGTAAAACTATCACTCTTGAAGTTGAGCCATCAGACACAATCGAAAATGTAAAGGCTAAAATTCAAGATAAAGAGGGCATCCCGCCAGACCAACAGAGACTTATCTTTGCCGGTAAACAATTAGAAGATGGCCGTACTTTGTCAGATTACAACATTCAAAAGGAGTCCACTCTTCATCTTGTACTTAGATTGAGAGGTGGCAATTAATTTGACTGAAATGTTTCTTCTAACCATTCCTTTTATAATATGTAGGAAGAAATAAATATTTTGCATTCAAGTTAAAACTGAAGTTTAATTTTGTACTTACATTACTATCCGTTTCTAATGCTATTAGGACAGAACCTTGTGCCTTTAACACATGCATGTGCATCCCATTCACTCAGCACTTCTGTCAACGTTGCTAACGCACGCCGACATCAGATATGACAAGGTCCTATCGTAATAGCATCTGAACGGAAAGTACCGCCCGCTTCGGTTGGTGAACCCTATCTCACAAATATTGAACCCATCCACTTCTGGGACGGCCGACCGGCCGATAGCTAGCTTCAAAAACTTCCGGGTCGGATTCTTATTTCATAGTTAGGTAACGTCCCAAATCACTTTTCAAGAAAATATTGCTTGCAGTCAGACAAAAGTAGCTCGATGCTGGTTCCAAAACCTAAAAGTAGATGATAAAACATCTACTTTTAGGTTTTGGAACCAGCATACTTTAGTCTGACAGCGAGCGAAATTTTAATCTTGAAAAAGTGATTTGGAACGCAACCTTAAATGAATGGGATCTTTTTTTGTTTTAGGGTTCCGTGACCGAGTGTCAAACGGGACCTTATTATTAAGCCTCTGCTTACTGTCTCACAGGGGTCTACTACAGCTTCAACCGCAATTCAGGGGTACCTATGTAAGAACCTCAAGAATGTCGCATTATTTTCGCTCTTACTTTAAGACGGTAATACATACAAGTTTTAAATTTAGTCAGATTATAGTACATACACTAGAGTAAAACAAAAAATAACGAAAAGTAGGGTTCCGTACGTAGACGGCGCCTAATTTATTTGTCAGGCGCTTTTTTTTTCGTTTCATTTTAGCAGTTTGTTTTTTGTAGCCTTTATGTTCCTTTGGCATGTGTACATATTGTTGTTATTTACCATACCAAACATTTTGGTAATTACCTACATGAAAACATTAACGCAACAAAAAACAGCGCGTTAAATAGTAGCACCTGACAAAATATTCGGCTCTCTATGGGTACAGAACTCAAATTTTTATTATTTGTTGTTTTACTTGAGAGATGTACAACAATTTGACCACATTTAAAACTTCTACTTATGTATTTAGAGCTGAAACAAATGACGTTAAAAATGCTAATTCGTCGAGGATTTTTTGTGGGCCCCTTGGAATTAAATTTATTTTTATTGTTATCCCTAATAGATGTCATAGTAACAGATATTCAATTTACATTTCAAGTGGCTCCCTATTATGGTTAAGGCTACGAGTACACTACGTACATGTATGACCCCTGTGACGACGGACAGATAGCGGAGGCTTAATAGTATGGTCCCTGCGGTGAGGAAGAAACTAGCAAGCACTACTTAGGTGAATGCTTTATATATTCTAGCTTGAGATGGGAGATACTTGGTGATGACCACATCGAGGAAGAAGATTTTAAGCATCTTATGTATTCAGATATACTTAGGTTCATGAAAAGACGCGGGAGGTTTGAGGAAGGAATGCCCCTGGGACATTAGGATACCATAGCTCCAAACAATGGGAATTGGATGGAATAGCTCCAAGTGGAGAGCCGACCATCCGCCTGAGCCCAGCAGGCGTCCCACCTCATCATCATCATCATCATCATCATCATCATCATCATCATCATGGTCCCTATTGGCACCCTTCGGGTACGAAAACATAAAAATTGAAATGATGATTAAAAATATCAAAATTACTAATTTAAACTTGTGTAGATAATATTCGCGTTGTTTTTTCTTCAAGATTTATTTCAATAAAGCAGTAAAAAAATGAAATATTTCGTGGGTGTTTATTCAACATTTATTTATATAATATCTAATCTAAATGCGAATAAAGAAGTAAACTATAAAATAATGCTGATTACAACTAGTATGTAGGTATGTATACTTAGTTACATAAAATACACCTGATTGTAGTAATGAAATAACAGAGATCGAACATTATACATATGTTTAAAAACAACTTACATACGTAAAATACTTCATTAATTAGTCTTAGGTTGGTATTTCATTCAATTTGTTTAATTTTGAACACGGTGAGATTGTACGTGTTCAACTCTACGACGAAATATGTAGCTCGTTGGTTCAACTAATGTTTTTAGAAAAAGTAAAGTACTTAAGTCATAGTGAAATTTGATATATTTATTACAAATAAAAAAATATTTGATCGTAAAGAAGAGTGGTCTTTTTTATGTACGACATTATGTATTGTCTTTGAAAAAAAAAAAAAAAAAAAACCACTCCCCATTCGTTGCGTGATAATAATAATATAAACAATGGACACAAGTATTATTCCATTAGACATAAACATAATACCTATCTAATTATACATATTTTATGTACATCATAATAGCCAGTTTCAAACCTTTATGTATATGCAGCAACGATGTCTATAATTTAACCAGTAGAATTATTGATTTTAGATAATAATTGATTAAATAGAGTTCCGGCACGATCGTGGCTATAAATTCTACCGGTTAAGTTAGAATATAAAGTTATGTTTATAACAGTCAATATAATATAACTAAATAAAATCAAAAGCAATGACGAAAAAACACAATTTCTCTGAACGAAAGTTTCACATTCGGTTTTAAATTTATTAGATTTACTACTTGGTACCAGGGACCAAAACCGGTATTGAAAATACAATTAAAAATACCGGTAAAGGATATTCTGTTCCAGATTTTTTCAAAAAATCGGAAACTTTTTTTCTATTAACTAAGCTTAAACGATAAAACGAAGCTACCTCGTTATTCGGAATGGAGAAGAGCACATGTTTCTCTTTTGCGGAATTTTGAAAATACTTGTAAATATTAAAAATAAACTGACAATATTATTAGATTTGCAAATGTGAGAACATGGAAAATTTGTGATTTAATAATTTACGAATGGTGGGGGACATAACTTACTTTTTACTTTTATTATTCTCTTCGAGTCCCGTACTCCTTTCTTATAATGTTTAGTGACTGCATCAACATAAATAATATACTATAAAGTTATAGAAGTTTAGAAGGAATACTGAACGCAAAGAAATACCAAAAACTCCCATATCTAAGATTTAAACATGGGACTTCAAATTTGAAAGTCATCTGGCTATCTATACTGGGTGACTTTTAACCAAACCACAATAATTTTAGAGATTATTAGAAAACGCGAGGAGAACACATTTTAAATGTAAAAGCAATTAAAATTATGAATCAAAATATTATTGAAAAATGTTACTTGGAATATAATTTATGGTTGGTTATCCTAGCCATTCCCATATGAAACAAGTTCATAATAGTCCAAAATAGTGGGATCGATAATAAAAGAAATTTCACGCTATCTAATCATCTTATTTCTTTGGATTTTACAGAACTCTTAAAGCTTCACAAAAATTTCATTAAAATTTCATTTAAAATTAAAATTTCAAAGCATATTGCCAGTCCTTTTACACGTGCAGTCTTTGGGTGGACTACACGCAGCGGGCATACAGCGACCTGCGTGTCCAGTATAATAATGCTTTCAGGATGCTTTTGGGGTTACCGCGATATTGCAGCGCCTCTGTCATGTTCGCGGAAGCACACACAGATGGTTTCGCGGCAATCATGCGAAAGCGCTGTGCGTCGTTGCTCAGTCGTACTCGGGCCAGCCCCAATAGTGTCCTGAAGGTATTATCTGACAGGTGGGACTCGCCCCTTCTTAAAAAGTGGATAGAGCTCCACAAGTCAATTTAATTCTAATTCAACTTTTACTCGCCTGATCTCTTACTAACACTAGTTTATAAGTTATATTGTATTACTAACACTTTATGGATCCTGTCCGAAATAAATGATTTTATTATTATTATTATTATTATTAATTATGAAAATAATTTTGGATAGTTATTATGAAACCAGTTTTTATTCATTTACAATCTATTAAATTATTGGAGTTAGGTTAAAATTCACCCTCTATATAAATGTATTTCATCAGGTCTTTTTACTACACTTGATTAATGATTATTGAACAAAACTTAATAAATAATGCTAGGACATAAATAAATCAGCGTTTTAGAAAACTTTTACCATAATAATATGTATAACTTGCTAAAAATATTATAACTACCTACTTACATCCACAACACATGGTGAAACGTAAATCACAAAAACATTTAGATACACACTATCACAAGTAAAATAAAATAACAAACTAGGAACACCTGGGGCTTCTTGCCTAACTTCAAAATCTATAGGATGTTGGAGTTAGACAACAAGGCCCCTGACAAACAATAGCGACTATCAAGCGTGCTTGCGTTTACAGGAATAAAAAAGTTACTCAATGACAGCTCAATACATACACAAAATAAAATGGCGTTTTTTCATTTTACGGAGCGTATTTTTCACTATCCGTACAATATTCGCATATCTTCGGAAATAGGATTTATATGTCACCATAAAATAATTGACAGCTCGCATGTTTTTGTCTCGATTTAGTCCGTCAAAGACTGGCCGTCAGAGACGAGAGCTATAATATACAAACATAATAGTATATTTCCATCCCGGGATGTATATTTTTACATTCACACCAGCAACAGGTGTTGCATGTATTTCTTAATTTGAAGGGAAAACTGTGTATCGCATCGCTCAGTATTATAAGATGAAATATGTAAAAGTATACATTGACTTGGCCATTTGTGGGCTTCTCCTCAAAGGTCTTTTGGCATGGTGTATTGAAGTAAGTCTTGGCATACCGTTTTATATTATAGCTCTCGTCTGTAACCGTCTTAAGGACGGTTATCATGAGCGCAGCAAATCAGTTGTGGGTGTGACCACAATAATAACGCTATTTCATAATATCAATGGACTCTGCCTAAAATATTATAAAAACATTCCATAGACAACGTTTACGTTTGTATAGAGGTTTGCGCGTGATGGCTGTCCTCAATGTTAAACGTAAAATACTATAATAATTTCAATAAGTATCTTCTGGCGTCATCCTGGGCTTCCAACAAGTCATTTCTGATTATGAATTTTATTTGTGGTCTTCATTTCATATTTCTCGGAACCTATTCAACACCATTTAAGACCTTAAGTTACACAAGCTTATTTTTAAATCTCATGCACCAATAATTTGACAATCATTTGCAGGGTAGAAATGGAACCACTTACAAAAGGATTCCCCACACCGGTAACCATGAGAAATTAAATTAATCCTTTTTTGTTGTGATAAACATTATACTGCAAAAACGTATAACAAAAGAATGATTCTAATGTGCATAAAAATGCTACTAAATGCAATAGATAAATTACAGGATTCATTTTCGAAGCAAACCATTCGGCTTTTTCCATCGTATAATTACAGAATAATATTTATAATTATTAAGAAAGACTAGAGGTGCAATTGTGTAAGACAATCGTATTTGTTTGACGGCTTAAAACGTACGATTTCAGTCGATAAACGGCTATTCGGCTAAGTAAATGTACGTTTTTGGGTGTCAAATGAATACGATTGTCTTACACAATTGCACCTCAGTTATGATTTTAAAGGTAGTTTGATACAATATTGAAATTATAAGAGCTTACAAAGCTTCCCGGGAATAGCGTCTTAAATACTATCGCATACTCTCATAATTTACTTTCCTATGTCAGTTGGCGGAATTAGTATAAAATCTTTAAACAGGTATTTACACTTTTTGGGATTATTAATGGTTGAGGAGCTGTACAAATTCCGCTCTGGCCACATTAAAAAGCAAACATTCACATTATCAATAAATTTGCCGAAGACTTGATAAATGTAATATAAGTCGCACATAAAAAGCTTCAGGCGTAAACAATGTATCCTAAGGTGCTAGAACAGGGGAAACAAAAAAAAACAAAAGGCGGACTAACTAAAACAAAGCATAAACAAAACAAACCAAACGGGAAAAGTGCATCACGTCAAAAACATGCCTACAATTTTTTTTTCCATTTTGTTTTTTTTTTTCTAAAAACGAGTTGTATTTTACAGATTTTAACATGATTTTGAGATCTAAAACGCTCAAACGCTCTTCGCAAGTCTCACTCGACCGTTTGAGTATTTTAATGCTCGATATCACGACGATATAACTTATCGTCAGACATTATTATAAAACTATTGGAATCACATATATCAGCTGACATGAATTACGCACTTTCAGCAAAGAAAAATATGTCAAAACACTACAAACGTTATCGACTTGCGACTAGTGAAATCAACTCTACTCGACCATGTATCGGTATGTTTGTAATTAACTTTGATTAGTTTGTCCACGAATGCACTATGTTTTATTATTATACCCCTATCTATACTCAGACACCTTGTTTATTGTTACAAATCACTTTTGAACACAGATTTGTTTAAGGACTTTCACGTTTTCATATAACTTTATATATGAGAAGGAAAGCACTTTAAATATTTAGAGGTTGCGCTTAGAGCATCTGCATTTCAAAGTGTAATGTAACGTAGTTTCGTTACTCCTACGAATTTAAATACTAATTTAGCCAATTCTAGAAATTAAATACCAATTTTGATTGTGTTCGATGCCAGGTAGCTCCTATGAACAAAGCTCTAAACCGGTTAAACATGACGGTTAATATCGGTTAATGTTGTACATTTTGAACTAATCATATAGAAAATATGTGCACATCTACGATCAGAATTTTGGACGCTTTTATAAAAAAATAACAAGTGATACGTCATTAAACATTTCTTTAACCGCAATTAACCGTTGTAGTGAATTTAATCTGATGCCTTCCACGCTTGTTAAAATCGATAAACGAACGTTAACTTTGAACATACAAACCGGTTAAGGAAGAGTCACACCAACCGTTTAACCGGCATGCGAGCTTCACCTGTGTGTTGTTTGAATGACATGATATGTTTTAGCGTTTTATTTAAATGTTAGAGTCACAAATAACCCAGACACAGTATGTCGTCATAAAGGTTGCAAAAAGTTATTTTATCTCGCGATTTCTGGGTCATAACAAGCCGCTTACAATTTCATGATTACTTTTAATCAACATGACGCAAGATAATAGTTCTTGTTTTGTGTTCCGAACTCCAACTGTTTCAACATAACTGAAAAGGCACAGTATATGGAATCAGATTCTACATGCTAAAATGAACTGTAAACTATGAGACATTAGGCCTGAATTTTCATGTAACTGTTCTCTCGCTTAGCGCACAACAACAGTATCGTGTGTACATCTGCGGATGTGTATGTGTGTGTGTATGGACAATGGTATCGAGAGTTGACATACTTCTGTCTCTGGGCTACTCTTCTGCCGTGTCCTCGTTGATAGTCTCACCCGCTTTATCCTGGGAAATGTTTTGACCTGGAAATGTTAGAGATATGGTCAGTTTACAAAATCAATTAGAGCGAGTTGACATTCTAAAATTTGTGACTGATTTCGGATAGAATCACAAAATTTCTATATTTCAATATAGATGTAAAGACGCGAGTGTGTGTAATTCGCGTGCCTAATCGCGCGCCAATGCGATGCTTTCCCTTCACAGATACTGACTCTTACAATTCCTTCTAAGATTCAAACCGCTGTCAACCGTTTTCATTGTAAAATGTGACAGGGTTGGTGTTTATAGAGTTTGATGATGTGTCATGATTTGCGTCATCTACGAGTATTTAGGTCTATCTGTTGATAAGACTCACTTGTTAAACTGTGCAACGAGGCACAGGTCGTTCTTAGATAAGATTTATGACTCATCAAGTCATCAGTCATCATCATAATTCCCAAAGATTGCTAACGATGATGAGTCATAATCCCATCAAAGCATGACCTGTGCCACCTTGCACAGTTAAAACAAGTGAGACCAAATAGATGACGCAAGTCATGGCGCATCAAATTCTATAAAAACCAACCCCATCACATTTTAAAATGAAAACCGTATCAGGAAACCCACAAAGATTTTAAATGAATTGCCTGTTTAATACCAAAAATAACTGACGCATTGTTTACGTTTTAATATAGAGAATGTGATAAGCTGGGAAGGTTCTGTTATAGACAGTTTGAATAATGCTATCATGCTAGGTACTGTTATTGATGGTATAATAATATCGTCAAATATTACTACCAAGTGGAAAATTTACAATATTATACGTCTACCAGGTACTTTGGTTAGGTTGTATCTTTGTTTCACAGTCGAGTTATAGAACAGCCGCTAGGTTATGTATCGTTGAGTCGGTTGCCAACTAGTTGCCAAACGTCAAAAACATAGATATATAGGTACTATCCGAATTCCGATTAGCTAAGGATACGTTCGTGCTTAAAGTGACGTCACAGTTCAATATATACACTAAAGGCAATTTTGAAAGTTCAGCTTTTAACTATGTTTTTAGTACTAAGCAACCAGATGGCAACCAACACTCAGTTACATAATAGGCCCGCTGGTCTAGGATCAGAACTCTTACGACATGAGTCACCGCCGTCCAAAACAGCATAGTGCCAGGGAGCGTAGAACGAGGTACAAAAAGAGTGTCTTTTGAAAGAGTCTTCATCTGTCAAACTTGATTTTTTCACTCTTTTTGTGCCTCATTCTAGGCCCCCAGATGTAAGTCAATTTACGTCGTACGCGGGGAATAGATACGTCTATATTAGTATCTGGAAGGGTGTGTGTGTGGGGGGGGGGGGGGGGGGGGGGAATAAAAATCTCAATAATCAAGAAACCCGTTTATCTATGATTGTACTGAACAACTTCCCGAAAGAAACACAATCGCGCCACTTTTGCAAAATACTTTAATTTTAGTTTTAGCGCTGTCAAAACAAAATATTGGGCTTGGCAGTTATTTTATGAACATCTCTTATAACCTATATGTTGACCAGGGTCACTACGATGATAATAAAGAAAACTGCATCCAAATCCGTTGAGTGGTTCTCGAGTTTAAAACGGAACAAAACACATACAGACAGCCAAACAAGAATTTAAAAAATTGTAGTTTTGGCCCCGGTACAATAATTTTCAACTAAAATTTCGAAAAACAAAATTGTGCAGACCCGACTTTTGTACAAGGTACTAGTATATTATTAATAATATTAGAAAAATATTGAAATTACTTGTACGTTTTATTGCAAAAATGTTCTATCAAGAAGTGACAATATACAGCATCAATCACTATATTATTAGTTTAGATATAATTTCTTCCCCGAGTCTATAAGTAGTAATTCCACAATTACGATTTTAACTTCAGCTAAATCGATCTATTCCTAATTTATGATGGGGGCGAACAACCTGCCACCAAGGCTTGATTTCCACTAACCCGACAAGACGAAACTTACCCTTTTTCGCTGTTGAAAGTATGCACTTCTTGCAGCTTATGAAGAAAAAGGAGACACATTGGAATTAGGAGTTGAAGGCATCAGATCCATCGTCTTACAGACCCAACGAGCGATGTCTGCCTTCTCCGCGTCAGCCTTGTGAATCCATTCGTGCACCTGGGAGATGTACAGCGGGTTAGGAGGTTGCCCACTTGTAATGAAACAGGCAAACAAGTTTCTTAGAAACGTACATATGAGAGAAAAACACAAACAAAATGGGGAGGAAAGTAGCTAAGTGCGATACCCATCCCATTGCATACTTTTTATTCAAAAGTAAGGAAAACAATATTATGATGTGCATTTTGTACCGAGGTAAAAAGTTACCCCTTTAAGGAAACTGTAAATTTACCATTTTTGGACTAATTATTTTGCTAATCTTGACCATAAAACTTAAGAAATTTTTATTTATGTGTAGAACTTTTCAACTTATTTTCCCAGATTTCGCGGTTGGACTCTTGGCCCTCCTTCGTCCTCCTCATCAAACTGCCACCCACAAGCGCCCACAACGTCCTAACGCCTTTCGGCTCCAACTGTCACTTCAACTTACTGACTTGAGGTGGTAGGAAAAAAAATAATTAAAATAAGCGGTTGTTTCATTCCACTTAAATGTTATTTTTAGCTTAACATAAAGGTTTAATGAACATTAAAGTTTAATGGTTTAATAATTTCTATATAAGGCTTGAAAATTATATAAAATTTCCATAAAAATATGTTATATTTGAAGATTTTACGCATACACACGAAAATATTTTTGTAAAATGATGTTTTTTGTCAATACATATATAATATTGTATAGGCATTCGACAAAGTTCTATGTAGACGTAAGACCACTTAATTTCGTAAATTATAATTATTTCTCAAAACTTAATGGACTACCTTATAAAAACATAATTATTTCAAAAACATATGCAATTTCTAGAGAAAAGAGACAAAAATATTACACAAAATGCCTCCAGCGAACTTTGGATCACCACTACTCAAATCTATGAATTATCAGAAAGGACAATGTTCCGCGGACCCATCGTGTTATCAGTAGAGTATGCCGACCAAACTGGTTTCAGTGAAGCCGATTAGTTGAACAACACCAATAAAGTCTCAACTTTACAACTAACTATACTATGTTAAAAACTTGTACTGTAGTGTAAAACCAAATAGTCTTAAGTCACATATCTATATTACGTATAATTTGTACTCAATAAATCAGTCTTAATCTAACTCTCGTCTTGGTTACTAATCTCACCTTTCAGCTTAGATCCCCACAGTACAGATAAAAAAAAATATAGAAAAATTCAAGCTACTTTTTGAATGTTTCGTTATAAGAGCTAAGAGTTAAAAAGCGGATGAGCACGCTTTTCACGATTGTATTTGTCTCTATGTATAATTATATTCATTATTGTATCCCCTAATGTTATATTAACTATAGCAGTATGTGTTATATGTATAACACTGTACCTAACTAGTTATATTTATGTATTTACTTTAAAATGTCAGAAATATGCGCGACAAACCAATGGTTCTGGCATAATAACAGCGTTGTAGTCTATCGGCTGCAACACATGCTGAGTCAGGTATTTTTACCCAGCACCTCAAATCTTATATGTAAAATGTTTCTGTATTATTCTGTTGACTGTGATTGATGAGTGAATAAAGATTCCATCCATCCATCAGCCTGTTTCGTCCACTGCTGGATATAGGCCTTTCCAGGATTTCGCCACTCTTGGTGGTCCGCCTGGAAGAAATGCCCATACTCACACACGCTGGGCAGGCGGGTTGGTGAGCGCGGTGCCGAAACCCTTGCACCAGTGACGCCGCTGCCCGTCACCAGTCTGATTTAAATAAGGCCCGGCTATTGGGGATGGATATACCGCCATCCATCGGTCCCAGGCAATGGTGGGCCGTCTGAGAGCTGTTCTCTTACTCTCCCCCGAATAACTTCGGGAGGATTTCCGAGTAAGATGATGGTACCTCCACAGTCGAGCCCGGCATCAGCTCTACCACCTAATAAAGATTATATCTATCTATCTATCTATCTTGGTAGGTAATAAGAATTAGCAGTAAGAAAAGCTTCAAAGCGTAACCTCTAAAAGCCCGATAAAACACTTTGTTTTTTAAATCGGTTCTAAATGCAATCGATAATTCTTTGGAAGCTATCGAGGCAAGATTTGTCTAAACGCATTTTCCATCTGCTTCATAACAATTAAGAGTAGACATCATGACGCGACCAACTCAGTTGTGAGGGTGGCCAAATGTAATGCTGTCTCATTTCGCTATTACGTGCACGCTCCACGAAACTTGCAAAGGCAACACAATCGTGCTGATTTCGTCGCGGGAGCAAAATTTAAAACTTGTATGAGGAAAAACATGATTTTAGCAAGATTGTGGACGTTTTCAAACATATTTTTTGTTAATATTAATCTAGATAAGATTTTCTTTTTTGATTTTATTTAAAACAATAAAAACCCATTCGGTTACACTTTTTGTAAAATTTGCGTTTTTAGGAGTTTGTTGTTAAGATAGACATGATTCTAATTTCCCGATTTTTAGTTATAATTTGACATAGATCTAGGTAATGTCAATGGACTCTGCCTAAAATATTATAAAAACATTCCATAGACAACTCACAATTTCGTGTTTGCGTTTGTACAGAGGTTTGCGCGTGATGTCTGCTCTTAAGGGCAAGATGTCCATATTATTATAGTATGTTCGATTTATCATGATATGGGTGACAGTTCGTAATTTTCCGTTTCACCTATACTACTCACACAATACTACATACACCCAGGTGCAAAAGAAAATATTAGGTTTTAGAAAGAATGTATATCATTATTGCAAAAATACAATAAATTATTTATCTATAAATCGAAACAATAATCACAGTGTATTCGTCAAATTTAACAAAAAAAGATTCAGAAAAGAATAATGTCTTTTTGCTACTTGATGCGTGGATCGGAACGCTAACCCATAGGTACGGACACTACATAATCGAAAATATATCGATGAATCGGTGTGACCATCATATAGGATCGCGTCAGTATGAGTACATCTTGTATACGGTTTGTGTTTTCGTTGCGGTTGCTTTACGTGCTATTTTTTTTCACGTTTGTTACAGTTTTTGTTGATTTTTTGTTTTGTTATTGGTGAAATTCCGAGAAAAACAAAAAAGAAATCTTTGAACTCTCAAGCTCTGGAGTTATTGGTTCGTATAATTTAACTAATTTAGTAATTAACAAAAAATAGTTTGGAAAATCAAAGATCAATCAAATAAAAAATCGATTTGATAGCCCTTGCTAACGTTCTCGATACTTGAAAAAATCGATTCTATTTCGTTAGGGCACATAACTATAACTGCCAACTTTGAACTGCCACCCATATCATGATAAATCGAACATATTATAGTGCCCAAACAAATTAAAAACCGAATGTTTTTATGGTACATCTGGACATGAGCGTATGTTAAAGCACAATTATATGAAGCCAAAAACACCAAGGCAGTTGGGATTTAGTTTTGGAACGCTATAATAGGGCTAAGGTCCAGCTTAGACCTGTGTCGATCGATCATTTCTTGCGACCCGGATCGATCATATCCCACCGGTTAGGTGATTGAGTCAAAATAATTCGATCGTTTGATCGATCACCCGCAGGAGAAGGAGACAACAATTTGTTGATTTGAATTTGATCGATTGATTGAAATAACTTTTCCGAGTGTGGTTAGTGCTTTAATTATTGTAGATAAAGCCTAGTTTCGCGAGCGATTATCTCTTGCTTTCAGGTAAGGCACGCGCCGGCAGCGGGTCGAAAATGATCGTATCTTTTTGACATCGATGATTCAATCACTCGTGAACGGGTTGTGATCGAATCAAAGTGATCTAAAGCTTAGACCTGTCAAGGTCCTAACAAGTCTCACCATCAAGGTCTTTAAATCGGCCCTCTCGTCGGGGTTCTTCTTGAGGCATCGATCTACGAAGTCCTTGAACTCGTCGGAGAAAATCCCGGCCGGCAGCTTGGGCGGCGGCTCATTCACTATGTAGTCCAGGAGCTCGAATATCGCCATTGGACGAGGAGAGTTTGGCGCCTGGAAGTTTTTAAATGAAATATTAATATATATGTATTATGTATTTTATTCATGTAATATAGGCATATTGTATATATACCTGTACTGCTAGCCAGAATAAAAATTAATTTTACTGAAATATGGAAAATACTCTTTTTTTGATGATTTGCTAACTTAATAATAAAAAAAAATATAGGAATAAATAAATAAATGTAATACAAAAAATACAATAAGTTGGTAAATAAAAATATTTAAATAAAATAAGTATATATTATGCCTAACTCCGCCTATTCGACTAGGCCCGCTAAGCAAAAGGGCAAGAAACTTAGCAAGATCATGTCTCCTTTTTTTTTCAAATATACTTTACATTTACAAAGGGTACGGCATGAAAAATACAGGACAGGAGGGAATTTTTGTAATGAGGAAAACACAATATCTTTATCTACTTGTCTCATATAGTTTATCACCTTTAGTTGATAACTATCGTCGGCATATATCCCCGAGGGGGTTGCCAGAGGTGCTTCAGTGTGTGGACTGTCACTAGAACGCTAGAACAGTCCTAGTAACACCCTCGTTACACCGACGACACGCTCTTTATCACATGCAGGTTTACCAGTAGAATATTATGCACATAAAGTGGAAACCGGATCTTAAACTATCAAAAAGTGTGATAAAAGCATGTTGATGTTAATGATATACATATACCAATATGTTAATTTAAGAACATTTAAGTTCTACTCCACTGCTCTGCAACCGAAGACATCGCAACAAGCTCCACCCAAGGGCGTAGCAAGGGGGGGGGGGGGGGGGTAGGTTGGCCCGGCCCACCCCAGATTAAAAAATAATATAAGACGTAAAGCAGGGATCACGACGAGCTCCACATAAGGAGGCGCGTAGCTAAGGGTGGGGCCAGGTGTTTCCAGCCCACCCCAGAATATAAAAAAACGGACAAGTGCGAGTTGGACTCGTCCACCGAGGGTTCCGTACAAATTAATAAAAGTTAAAAAAATCTACAATAAGATTTGGTCACCCGTACAATTATGACCGCGCATATCGTTGCTTAACCTCGGTGATTTTTTACGATTTAATTACAAATGTATAGTTTTATTTTTTTTTCCTATACTTGTAGTTTTAGACGGTATTACTTGCCAAATTTCATACTTCTAGGTCAACGGGAAATACCCTATGACTTTTGATTCCCTTGAGAGTGTCGAAATACACGTTTTTTGCGGCATAAGCGGCCGTATCTTTTATTCACGTTAACTTGGAAGTTTGATTTTTTCAGAGCTTCAAGGGACCGTAGACTTGATTATATGGTTTTAATTTCAACTTGATACCTCCACGCGTTTCTGAGATAAAGGTTCTTGATAGACAGACGGACGGACAGACGGACAACAAAGTGATCCTATAAGGGCTCCGTTTTTGCCTCTTAAGGCACGAAACCCTAAAAATAATCTAGAAAAATATTCTGACATGATAAAAGAGTAAATTTCAGTTCAACTAATAGCTGTAATATCTGCATCAAATTCAGTTAATTACATGTAACCACCTCCAACGCTTTTCATTGTCTCTTTCATCTGCTTATGGTGCCGGAAAAAAACATTGCTACGCCCTCGGATCCTCTGGACTAGTTTTTGTGTCAGCATGCTGAAGCTGTCCGGCTTTACTTTAAGTAGTTGTCATGGCTGGCTGACTGACCGGGGGAAAGTGCACAATACTTACAATTGCGGAAAGTCCGTGTAGGCTCGGCTACGAATTTAGATAGATGCTAGTGAAAATAGGCGTTTTGGTTGACGATACGTTTCATTTACAAACCGTAATGATTTTTTTACATTTTCATATTAAACCATAACAGATTTTCAGATGTTTCTGCAAGTTCCTAGTGAATACAAAATTAATTTCAAGTCAACAGGCTTTGCTGTTTTGGCAATATGCCTGGTCATTAAAATTACAATTTAATTTAAAGGTGAATGGCAGGTCTAGTACTGAACTTGCCCCGGTGTTATTTCTATGAATCCGTGATGTTCAATTAATGAAATCAAGTTCAATGTAAGTATAGAATTTTGCCGAAATAAAAGCTGTATCAAAACTATGAATGTGTAAAGTATGGAGAAATGAGATATTTGCGTTTTTGTGACATGCTCTATACATGAATTTGTAAAGAGTTACTCAGCTTGTACAAAGTTACACAGCTCAACTGCATGTAAAGTACGTAAACATTATAAGCATGAATCGGAACGATAAAGTAAAAAAGACATAATGACAACTCATAGAGTCCTCGCCACCACTGAAGTCCGATGGATTAAAGCATTTGGGTTCATATTCCAAAGCCAATAAAGACTTCGTCGCAGGACTTCAGTGGTGACGCGGACTCTAGCCATCGACAGTTATCAAGTTGGCAGTCATTCGTACGTTCAAAACCATTTATTTTGATTAAGTTTTCAGAAAAACATACTTTGCCCGCCGGACTTTAAAAAAACATGTAATTTTTTTCAAGATAAAACTTTTTGCTCTTTGTTTAATGCACGTACTTTGATTTCTTGAACACGCCGTTAAAACGAGAAAATTGCGGGCCACCAACTGCCATGATCCTTTGTGCCGAAAATCGTAAAACTTCTAAAAAGACGAAAAATTACATACCTGACCAGGGGAATGGTCTTCATTCTGGCCTCCGAATATGGCAGCCAGGGTTTTGGCATCGGGAGGGGGTATCGGGTACATTCCTATGGCCATCTCTACGAGAGACAGTCCCAGAGACCAGATGTCTGATTGCACCGAGTAGTGTGTGCCTTGCAACCTCTCAGGCTGGAAAGGGTTAAGGTGAAATATTAGAAGAAGTTCATTAAAATATGGTTCTTTAAAGGAGACGTACTAAGGCCCACTTGCACCTAGCAACTTAACCTAGGTTAGCTAACTTTTTATGCTATGTCCTTATCTCTATGGTTTGATGTGACAAGGACATAACATAAAAAGTTAACTTGGGTTAAGTTGCTTGGTGCAAGTGAGCCTTAGACAGACTGTTGCATCAGGCTTCTAGGTAATTAGTTGCTGCATAGACCCATTACAGTGGGATGTGGTTTTGTAAGTATTCACCAAACAATATCTGTATCAATAAATTCAAAATATGGCAAAGGATTAAGTTAATAAAGAAAATTATAGTTTGATTTGAAGAGACAGTTTTTTTGATTGCTATAATAGACAGTTCCTAAAGCTAAGAACAGTCCCAGCAAAAAATGCGGTAGACCATTCCCACCCACCTTCTTACCCTCAGATTTTGAATCTTTTTCTACACTTCAAAATCTAGTCTAAACAGAGGCCTTATTGCCTAACTTCGATGTCCACCGCAATAGCCTTCAAACGCGCCGTGATTGGCTAGAAATTACATCACACATCATTTTTGACCAATCACTGCAATTTTGAAGGCGTTGGATATTGAAGACAATAAGAGGGCAGGTCAACCGTTTTCTAGTTCTGCTGCAAATGGACTGACAGAAAAATACTGAGGCTTTACTAGTAATTTTTATAGCCGTTTCTATTCCTAAAAATACCAGGTGCCGAGCTCGACTGTGGAGGATCTTACTTGCAAATCCTCTCGAAGTTATTCGAGAGAGAGTAAGAGGACAGCTCGCAGACAGGCACAACCAGGTTGCCCACCATTGCCTGGGACACATTGATGGCAGTATATCCGATACAAATTGCCGGGCCTTATAAAAAAAAACAGACTGGTGACGGGCAGCGGCGTCACTGGTGCGAGGGTTTCGGACCGCGCTCACCAACCCGCCTGCCCAGTGTGTGTGAGTATGGGCATTTCTTCCAGGAGGATCGTCAAGAGTGGCGAAATCTTGGAAAGGCCTATGTCCAGCAGTTGAATAAAAGGCTGATGGATGGATTCCTAAAAATGATACTTACAGACATATAGCTCCTAGTGCCAACAAAGGAGTTGGCCATCGAATCAATGAGTTGTCCAGACACACCAAAGTCACAAATCTTGATCTCTCCATTGCTGTTCACCAAGATGTTTGAAGGTTTCACATCACGATGCATGATGGCGTGCTTGTCACGGAGATAACTCAGGCCTTTGAGGACCGCTGATGTTATTGTACCTGCAACATTGGGAACCCTTAATGAAACGGCTGTGTTTGACAATTTGTTATGGAGGATGTTCGTAATATCCGATAAGGCCATAAAAAATACAGCTTTATTAACCAGTAAAACAGGGTCATTGAAACTTGGTTTTGACCACTTACCGAGTCTCCAGTATGAATTTGGCTATATAAACATAAGTCACTGTATATAGGGTGAAATTTAATCAACCGACCAAATTCATACTAGAGACTCGGTTAGTGATCAAGAACTAGGTTCAGTAATCCTTTTGGCCAATTTCGAAAAATATTTTTTTTTGCTCCTGTACTGGTTGGACTAGTTAAAGTACAATTGAATAAATTATACACAAATTCTTGTACTTTTATTCCACATATATTTATTTTTATTCTAACTTAGGCTACCGGTTTCGTATTACACATCATCGGGCCAACAAATTATTAATTATTTAACATGACAGAAAGAAAACAAAAGAAAACATTTTTAAAAATTTTTTCTTTTGTTTTCTTTCTGTCATTTTTAAAAACATTTTTAAAAATTTTTTCTTTTGTTTTCTTTCTGTCATGTTAAATAATTAATAATTTGTTGGCCCGATGATGTGTAATACGAAACCGGTAGCCTAAGTTAGAATAAAAATAAATATATGTGGAATAAAAGTACAAGAATTTGTGTATAATTTATTCAAGATGATATTCCACCAAGAACCATCAATCGAATCCATCCAATATTTAAGTACAATTCCTAGTGCAGGTTCTATGGGTAAAAAAATTTTTTTTTTCGAATTTCACCTGGATGGTCATTAAACCTTGTTCCTGATGACTAACCGAGTCTCCAGTATGAATTTGGTCGGTTGATTTAATTTCACCTAGTATAGGTACAGTGCAGATCTGATAAGATATTATGCGCATAGAAATCTTCGCGTAAACGAGGTGAATCATTAATTAAGAGCCCTGAACATTGCACTAGAATTTGGAAACTTATTAGAAAGAAATAGGGGTCAAAGTCATTTTAGAATAAAACATTAGTATTTCAAGAAATTGGTCTGAAAATTAATAAGTAAAACAAAAACTTTAATAACATCAAAAACTACAACAAAACATAACCCAATTAAATTAAGTTCGAAACTTATAGACCAAGTGAAACAGTTTATATACTTAAGAAGCCTGATAACCAATGACTCCAGATGTACACCAGACATAGTCACTAGAATAGCAATGCTTTTAACGACAAAAAGTACCTTTTCAAAGCCCACATATCGCGGAATATTCGGAAACATCTTAATAAAAGTATACATCTGGAGCATTGCTCTATATATGGACGTGAAACGTGGACCATGACAAAATGTTTTCACATTAATCCGATTTTTCTGAATATCTTGTATTCCTGTCACATCACTTCTATAACAACGAAAGTTTGAACTGGCAGAAATACTGAGTCATGCATGAAAAAAGATAAAATACATGCATATATATAATTTTAGATGATTAATACCGATTTTCGCACTTGGTAATACATCATCTTGAGGAAAACACTTGTATTGTTTCTCTGATATAAATAAACTTTAATAACTCCAATAAGTTTTTCCATTACATTGTAAAGATGAAAAATATAAAAATGATTGTTTAATTGCAGACAGTCAATTCAAGTTTATATCAGTAAAGGTACAAGAGTTTTCCTCAAGATATGTATAATTTTAGATTTAGTTTTTTGTAAAATAGAGTATAATTATTATTTAATTTCTTAAGTACAAACAAATTTAAGGAAAATATAGTTTTAATTATACCAAGATGTCAAAGCAATATCTATTATTTCAACACTAACCCAAAATAGATTCAGGAATCCTTCCAGCTTTCTTCAAGATGAGATCTAAAGAACCTCCGTCCATGTACTCCATACAGATTGAGATCTCTCCATCACTGTAGAAAGCTCCATAGAAACCTACTATGTGTGTAAAGTTACATTCATGTAAAACTTTCAGCTCTCTGATAATCTGTTTCTTGATAGCTGGTTTAACTTCCAGATGTATCAGTTTTCGTGCCATGATGAGGCCAGTGGACTTGTGGCGCACTTTCATTACTACTCCACCATTCCCTTGACCTAGATAGAGAAAAACTGTTTTTAAGAAATAATAACCAAATGTTTACTTGGTTTACTGGTCTAGCATTCATTTATTTATTTTGTCTACATTTTATGCTCAAAATACTTAGTGGGGTCATAAATTCTGTCACACATTCATAAAATTCTAGAACTTTCAATATTTTTCAAAAGGTAGACCATGTTGCCATAACATCATAATAACCCCCTTGCAGGCATTCCCCCAAGTACGATTTTTAAACTTCTCCAATATCCTTCCATCCCACGGTATAATGAAATTTCAAGTGTCAATGACAAGAAAAGATCTCAATGACCTCTCCAGCTGTTGTAAAAGCTATCAAATGTATCAAGCGAAACCCATCCAAAAACAAAAATCTTTGGCTCTGCAAATGGGTTTAAGCAGGAATAGAGTTAAAAGGGTGCTTAATGAACTATGAGGTCATATAACAACAAAATAGCTCATCTGTACTAACAAACACGGTGAAGTCTTGTTTTCAGATAGAATCGTTTTCAATATCAAATAGACTTTTAACAAGTAGAATGCCCATGTGTATGCTCACAGCAGTGAAGAAGCTAGAAGACTAATCCCCTGTGTTCAGCGATGTCACCATCTTTCATCATTGATGGTTTGGTTGGGCTTCTTCTATTCTGGCTTAATTGTGGCACTCATTAAAAATAAATGTACCATACTTGATTAGTTATTCCCAATAACTATATTTAAATACAATTTACTCTCTTACAGTAAGTAATGCTATTGTGTTTTGTTTAATAGTTTTTGTGAGAGAATTTATGAGCCAACTAGGTACTGATTGGGCTCTCTCTTAATTTAAGTTATAGCAAATTGTATTTTTTATTAGTAAAAGCAAAGAATCTAAAGTAGGACACATCTGAATGCAGTGTATGCTCTAGTATCAATAGTAAATCAATAATTCTACAGAATAAAAGGAAAATTTACTTACCTAATTCTCCTAATTTTTCAAAATCATCATCACTAAGTTCTCCAATTTTTTCCTTCTGGCACAGAAACACTTCTATCCTCCGTCGCTGGGTGTCATCCATCTCAATCTGCTCTAGTCGCTCTGTGAGAGCCTCTATGCTGGTCTTAGACTTCCCGGCGAGACCCTGACGTCTGATAAACACAACTTACAATGTAGAATTTATATGCCAAAGTTACAGGTAAAAGAAGCTAGGTATATGATACTTACTCTGTAGCTGTTGCAGATTTCAGCTGAGGGGTCATGTTAGAAGGTGTGATAGCCGGGGCTGTGTCGATGGACCCCGGTGGTAGGGTTAAATTTAATTTATTCTTCGACATCTTACTCATTTTCGGGCAGTTTTCGTCACGGCATTTAGATAAGTAATTGGTTTCTTTTTCGCTTCTAAAAGCGTCGTGTCAACACATTGAAGTGCAAGAGCGCAACTACGTAGTTTTAGATCAAAAAACACTGCGAAAAATAGCGAAAGTAACATATATTCGTCGTCAACTCGTTAGTCACCACCCAGCCAACTTCCATTTGTCAATTCAATACCAATGTTTTTTATTTTATATTCAACAGTTTTCCAAACATTTACTTCGAAATTATGAATTAAAGCATTCCTGATTAAAACGTTGCGGGGTGCCCAAGGTCATTGACATTTGTGTATAGATGCGTTCATAGATTCAAAAAATATTGCGGATTCGTTCGTTAAATTGTAGTTTAAGCTCGTATACAAATGAAATTCAATTTAGCGACCAAATTCATACTAGAGACTCGATTAGTGATCAGAAACAAGCTTCAATTACCCTTTTGGTGAAATTCAAAGAATAATTGTTTTTGCTTCCGCACTGCCTAGACTAGGAATTCTATAAAAACTATAGTTGTACACAATTTTAGAGGCCCGTTTTGGCATCTGTCATCGCAACGTATTTAAGGGTGTGAATCAAACAAATCGGTAACTAGAATAGTCGATTCGCACGAGAAATCGATTTAAAATTGTATGAGTTTGTAATCGTTTGGAATATTTTTATGTTCATTGCTTATATTATAAGTTCTAGATAGAACTTGTATTCAATGAATCAAATATGCGGCCCATAGATAAATACCTTACTAAGTAACATATATTGCAGTGTATTTATGAATACAAAATTGATTAGATAATAAACCTTAATATTGACTAACCTTATTTTTTCCACTGATTGTAACTACATCCCATTTGTTCAATAATTTATAGTGCATTTTTTATTGCATTATTGGTGTAATTTAATATAATATGAGCGTTATTATTTACAAAAATAAATATATTTTTGATGCACACGCACACTTCAGATGTTTTATATTTTTTTTTCATGAAAATCATTTGAAATGGATATTCTTATGTGCCAGTGATATTTTGTTATTCACGACCTCAATAGAGGTATAAGCTGTACTTGAAAAAAGCGGTGATTGCTGTAAAATACTGGCCAGTAATAAAATATGCTTCACGATGAAACCATTTGCTTCTCTAAATCAAAATATAAAATTTTCTTATAAGCTGCCGTACCTATTGATAGAATGTTTTATGATTTTACCTTTACCTGTGAATCGTTTCTTAAATAAAAAAAACGGACAAATGCGAGTCGGACTCGCCCACCAAGGATTCCGTTAAACTCTATATTTTTTGGGATTTAATTAAAAATTTAGTTTTCAGATTTTTCCCTATACTTGTAATGTAAGACGGTATTACTTGCCAAATTTCATAGTTCTAGATCAACGGAAAATACCCTATAAATTTTGATTCACTTGAGTGTCAAAAATACGTTTTTTGCGGCTTAAACGGCCGTATCTTTTTTTACGTAAACTTAGAAGTTTGATTATTCCACAACTTTAAGGGACTGTAGATCTGAGTACATACTCGTACATATGGTTTTAATTTCAACTCGATACCTCTACGCGTTCCCGAGATAAAGGGTCTTGACAGACAGACAGACGGACTGACATCAAAGTGATCCTGTAAAGGCTCCGTTTTTTTCCTCTTGAGGTACGGAACCCTAAAAAACAGGAAACAATGATGTTTTTATCATACGGTTAGTTTAGAAGTTATGAAAGTGATATATAACGTATTTGGTACAATAATTTGATTTTATTTTCCAGTGAAATTACGCGACACCGTTATAAATGCATAACAAAGTTCAGATCTAAAAAGTACCTGAGTATGGCCTAATCGTCATTAACAGTTGCAAAAAAAGGATATAAAGGTTTACACCTGGCTTTGTGGCTGTGAGTTCTTAGCTCATTAAGCTAATTACAGATCATTTCAATTATTTTATTAATATAAGGTGACTTTCGTTTATACTCGTATAGCCAAATTCATACTGGAGACTCGATAAGTAGTCAGGACCAATATCATTTGCGAAATACGAAAAAAAAATTGGGCCTCTATACTTGTTCAAGAACAACCTCGACTCAATTAGAATAGGAAGTCTAAATTTCACAGAAAGTGACATTGAACCTTTGTCCTGACAACTAACCGAGTCTCCAGTATGAATTTGGCTTTGTAAACGAAAGTCACCTTATATTTATCTAATTAATATTTTCATGTGGAATCTAATTAATTCGGTGATACCTATTTAGCGATTAATTGGTTACAACACTAAAATTAAAAAATAAAACTGTTTTTGAGACGTTTCGTGGTGATTAAAATTTGCCTTTTCTTTTGGAATTCAAGTAAAAATAATACTTGAAATATTATCTGTCATATTATACGAGTATAACGTGATAATAAAAATTTACGGTTTTATTTTAATACAATAAGGTAATAATTATATGTTTACGGTTTCGTTTATTTCATTTAAAGTTACATTCTATGGTCGTTTCTAGCTGTCAAAATGGGCCTCTTTGTGGCAACTATAGTCTAACCAGTATGTATGTACTTAAGGGAGCAAAAAAAAAATATTTTTCGAATTTGGCCAAAAGGGTAATCCTTTAATCTAGTTACTGCTCACTAACAGAGTCTACAGTATGAATTTGGTCGGTTGATTTAATTCACCCTATTAGTAGAGCTCGACTTATGCATGTTTATTGAACATGTTCCCTGTCCCCATATGTTAGGTGATTTTGGTTGGTGTAGCCAAATTCATACTAGAGACTCGGTAAGTGGTTGGGACCAAGGTTCAATGGCCCTGTTTGCGCGAAAAATATTTTTTGTTCTCATACTTTTCAAGACCAACCTCGACTCAATTAGTACCTATACAGGGTGTAAATGCAATGTCAAGAATCCCTTTAGGGTATGAAAGTATACACGATTCTGATGTCATTACGAGAAAAAAAATATACCTTGAATTTTCACCAAAAATTCCATCATTTTTCTACACTATGGCTACGCAGGTTACCGGCCTCCCCAAACACCTAATTACACCCCGCAACTAGTGAGGGTGTCCACACGATTAGTGTATTTTGAGTAAAGAAAATCGTCTTATTATGAGGTACTGGTACTTTATTTAGAGATTCCAGTATTTAAAATAATATCTTTACCGATAATACTAACACAAACTTAAAGAATTCTTGCCTTTGCTTTTACACCCGGTATAAGAAGTCAAAATTTTCTTATGAGTATTTCACAGAAAGGGCGCCAAACTTAAAGTCGCCTCTGAAGTTCGTCTATGTCTATCTCTCTCTTTCATCTATTTCTATGTATCCGTCTCACTGGAGCTAAATTAACTCAGCCGATAAGTTTGGCGCGAACTCTTATTAAAACTCGGGCGTAATTTTTTCATTTATTTTTGTTATTAGCCGTGATAGAGGCTATGATAACAAATATTCTGTTAAAATTTCAACCGCTTACCTATAACGGATGAAGCTGTAGTGTAGACCCCTGTGACAGAGAGCGTACGCTTAGTAATAGGGTCCTGTTTAGCACCCTTCGGGTACGAAATTCTACTAAAAAGCTACATTTGAAAAAAACACTGCCAAATTTAAAAAGGAAGGCTATTTATGCATGTAAAGGAAGAAATACATAACGCAAAGTTTTACAGAACTATTCTTTAATAAAAATATTTACATACAAGGAAAATTTTCTTTTTTAAATATAAATAGAGAAAAAGAAATCATTCATACTATTGCCATGCAAACGGCAAATCATATAACAAGTTCATCCATCATGCTCATAATATTAAGGCGGAGTTAAATCCTGACTCCCTTCTCGAAATTTAAAGGTACCTTTAATTAACTTGCAATTTTTGTGCACATATACCAAACTATTTAAATTCTACTTTGGTAAGACGTTACTATTTTTAACTATCTACTGTAGTTTTTAAAGGATCAGATGGGATCAGGATTTTATTCTAAAATATTACATTTTTGAGAGTGAGACGGAGAAGCACCGCCTTAAATTAAAAATTTTAGAACCAAGTGAGAATAGTATTTTTAAAAATACAAAAATGACTTCTATTTGGGGATTGTATGGCTCCTCTATTATTATTAAATCTGGTATCTTTGATGTCTTACTTTTGGTACAATTATTCGAGGAACTTTTATTATGGTACCACACTCGTGGGGAATTTGGTATGCTCCATGATGATACCACCGACTATCCGTGGTGGCACAAAGTTGAGTTTTACACAATCGAAATGCCCTTTTAAGCTCCAGCCAAAGATAAGTTCCACAAAAAGTTAATAATAACGTATTATTAGCCTTTTCCCCACAGCTCCGCATGTACAAGTCGCGCAACGAGTTATGAGCGCCCGGCGAGAAAGTGGTGGGGGACAGTGCGATAGAGAAAAAATGACTAGCGCAGTCAAGGTCACCGCTCATAAGCCGTTGCAACACTTGTACTAGGAGTAAAAAAAATTCAGTAATTGAAAACCTTTTCTTATACTGTAAAATAAATCGGAACCATGATCTGCATAGTAAGTACGTAAGCATCGATTCGATAAATTTGACAGATTAACTCGATAAATTCTAAACCACATCTCTTATTGCTATGAAATAAGAGCTACATTTTTAGGGTTCCGTCGTACCTAAAAGGTACAAAAGGAACCTTTATGGTGAGACCCCGGTTGTCCGTCCGTCCGTTCGTATGTCACAGCCTCATAACTTTAGCACCGTTAAAGATAAAGACTTGAAATTTGCCACAAAAATAGCATCCACTTGCCTACATAATGTGGTATAAAAATAATGAAAAATTTCAAACTGTATAAAATATTTCCAATACAAAAGGGAAAAAAAACAATATGAGTATCAAATTGTAGAAGTTAAATAGCTGATTATAAAAATATATACTTTCACTATATTTGCTGGCACCGATTTCGAGAAATCTTTAAAAAAACACAAAAAATGCATATCCCCCCCTTATTTCCAAACCTGGTCGACCGAAAAAAATTACTATTATAGGCCATAACTGGCCAATTACAGGAAAACTATAGAGATTGAAAAAACCGGTCAAGTGCGAGTCAGACTCGCATACCTAGGTAGGTACCTACGAGTACGGAGTTAATTGTACTCTTTCATTTTGTAACGGAATATAAAATAGGTTATCACACTAATATTATAAATGCGAAAGTTTGTGTGTGTGTATGTTTGTAACTCTTTCACGCTGAAACGGCTGGACGGATTTGGATGAAATTTAGAATGGATATAGCTTATACCCCAACTTAACACATAGATTACTTTTTATGCCGAAAAAAAGCATATCGTTAAACCAAATAAAACGCGGGCGGAGCCGCGGGCAAAAGCTAGTCTAATATATATTGCTTTTCACGTAATCGTAATATTTGTAGCAACAAAAGAGAGACAAGTATTTTTATATCGTACTTACTCGAAATTAAAACTCGTGGATGAAAAATTTAATTTTGTTGTTATCGTGAATTTCTCAACCGCTATATTTTTCCTGTCTTTACGTAATCCCAAATTACCGTTTTATTTTTCCGTTCAATAGTTTTGGAGACAAGGGCCGATTTTACTGGCACCAATTTAGAGAAATCTTTGAAAAACCACAAAATGCATGCCCCCCCCCTTTATTTCGACTGATAAAAACGACTATTATAGGCTTAACTAAAAGTTAATAACAAATGAGAAATATAAAAAAATGGAAAATACATAAATAAAAAAAAATATTTTATAAAAATACAATATGGGTATCAAATTGTGGATATTGAAGAGCTGATTATAAAAATATATACTTCTACTATATTTACTGGCACCGATTTCCAGAAATATTTGAAAGACCACATAAAAATCATGTCCCCTCCTTTTATTTCCGAAACGAATGAACCGAAAAATATGAAAAAAATCATGGTAATTTGGGATTACGTAAAGATTATAGGAAAATAGCGGTTTAGAAATTCACGATAACAAAATTCAATTTTTCATCCACGAGTTTTATTTCGAGTACGAATATTTGAGGCTCTTTTGTGGTAGTCAATAATTTTTTCAGTTATCATATCATAAACAGTTATGGGCAAATTTATTTATTAATGCAGGTGTATATTTTATTTCCCGTATTATTATATATTTTTTTTATATTCTAAAGATATATTATATTGTGTAAATTAACTTTGACTTGTAGAAAGTATACTTAATGTATCTATTTTGCAAAAATAAATATTTTGATTTGATTTGATTTGAAAATTTTCAATTCCTTCTTCCCGACTGTTCCCAAAACTGTCGAATTACGGAACCCCAGGTATGGGAGTCTGACTCGCACTTGACCGGTTTTTGTTTATCAAAGCAATGTCGAGTCGATAGCATGTTCATACTTGGGTACCCGGGATTCCGATCTATTGTTTTAGTTATAATGAGTATTAAGAGGATTAACGGTTGTCTATGCCCTTGTATAATGAATCTATGCAAATCTGTCTACTCTTTCTAAATGGTTGGCCTGAAGTAAATGATAAAATTAGTCGGTGGTGTCATGGGGTAACGCAAATTCCTATGCCACTATTGATGATATGGTACCATTTGGATGGTGTCAGGAGTACTAAAGTTGTTTCGTATTAATGTTATCAGATTTGCCACTTACATTGTCTACCAGGACTCAGCTTCAAAGATAAAATACCCATACAATTAACAGATTATTTAACATTACAAAGATTTTTTCATCTATACCATTATTTTAGGTTAAAATTGAACTGTTCACACTGCTATTTAATACATCATTGATTCATTGATATGGTTCTGATTGAAGTATAATATGATGAAATTAGTGAATTTGCTTGTTGAATGACCCACATCGATAAATACAGGCGTCAGAGTAATAAAAATTGCGACAACGTTAAAGTCAGTTAGATGCGGAGCATCCATCTTCACATCAGCTTACAGCTTATGAGATATCATGTCGATTTTAACTTTGTTAAAAACGAATTAATACCGAGCTGACTCTTTTTAACTTCTGTTGCGGTCTTAGCTTCCACTTTAGCTTTTTTGGTTACTTTAGGGTCTTTTGCCTTTTTGTTTTTAGGACTTGTTTCACCGTCAGGAGGCGTCGATTTCTTAGATTTTTTCTTCTTTTTTTCCGTCTCTTCTGATTCAGGCGCTGGCTGTAGAAGCGGTATCGGGTCTCCCATGATCATGGTGAATTTTCCGAAGTAGTTCCACAACGCGTCGACGCATTTATCCGGTTTCCCGCCATCGCTGTTTTCCCAGATCGGGCCGTACAGCCTCGGTTTCAGTTTCTCTGTCGGTTTCTTCATTTCCGATTCGAACTCGTCTTCGAGATGTTTGAGCTTGGCTTGTTGGGCTTCCGGGGAGAGGGACAGAACATCGCCATCCTCCATTGTCGCTTCCTGAAAATTAATAAATTATAATGATTGCATAATTCATTGAAAAATCACTCCATATTCCTCAGATAACATTTGTTTAGGAATATCTAGGAGGGCGCACAAATCCCAATAACAATTTACCTAAGTTATCAGTTCCTTCGTAAGTTTTTACCAAGTTTCGTCCTTACTGTAGTACATAGAACAATCAGGACATCAAGCAAGACATTATAATAATATATATATATATCATCCATCCATCCATCCATCAGCCCGTGTTCGATCACTGCTGGACATAGGCCTTTCCAGGATTACGCCACTCTTGGCGGTCCCCCTGGAAGAAATGCCCATACTCACACACGCTGGGCAGGCGGGTTGGTGAGCGCGGTGCCGAAACCCTTGCACTAGTGACGCCACTGCCCGTCACTAGTCTGTTTTAAGGCCTGGCAATTAGGGATGGATATACCGCCATCCATCGGTCCCAGGCAATGGTGGGCCGCCTGGTTTTGCCTGAGAGCTGTTCTCTTACTCTCCCCCGAATAACTTCGGGAGGATTTGCGAGTAAAATGGTGGTACCTCCACAGTCGAGCTCAGCATCAGCTCTACCACCTACAGAACTAGAACAGCTGATATTTTTTTCGCGATTTCACTGTTGGCTCCATAGTAAAAGCTGTTCGTATGAACGAGTACTATCGCCAGTTTCCGGCTGCTACAACATCATATTAACACCCAGTATATATTTCACTGTATGATCCCACAACGTATTAAAGTTAGTTGTGCAAACCTAATTTCCTGACATGATCTTCCTAATGAAATCAATCTTACTTTCGAATCGCAGTTTGACTCGCTGCCCAGTTAACGTTTTCTTGTATCGCTGTTTCTTGTAGATTTTCTGTGTATACCTAGTTTCATTCAGGTGTAAAGGAAAGGCGCTGAACACCTAGCCCCTGTTAATGTCAGTCCCGGACGAAATTGACAAAACGTACCGTAACAAATGTTACATCAAAATGAACAAAAATATGTTAAACGAGGTTTAACTAATTAATTATCATATGTAGCATTGCGGTATAGAGAAGTAGAAAAGTTAATCTGGACTTGAGGAGCTCTGAACCGGGATTCGAACCCGGATACTCTCGCTTACCCGGCGATTGCTCTACCAACTGAGCTATCCAGTTCTCAACACAACCTACGAATACCCAAGTGCTTTTCCAGTTAGGTTAAACTACATGTTAAAATATGTTGAACTCACAAGGCAAGTTAGGCTTTTGGTTCATATTTGTGGCCGAAGTACGGCGATAGGGCTCACCAGTCACCGCCCATAACGCTAGGATGTAATAATCGTCTGTGAAACGTGGGTGCACGAGTGGGGACTGTGACTTGTATTTCACAAACATTACTCGGCAAGACTTCTGACACTCATTCATGTCGTGAATGTGTATAATGGTGAGTGTACCGACCTCGTCACTCAGGTACCCGTGCGGCACAAACACCTCGTTGTCGACCTCGTAGTCGTCGTTGTCTTCTGTCTCGCTCCCGCACGCGCTTCCCGATATGCTCTCTCCCTCTTGCTCTTCCTCCCACTCGTCGTCGCTGTCCACGGAGTAGTCCAGTTGTTTCTGCAATTGCACATTTGAAATAGTCATCAAGTTTTAAAAACACTTGTACTTTTCCAAAAATTATATTTAATATTACACTACCCAACCGGTTTCGCTATTGTATAGGGATCATCAGGAGCTTTTAAATTAAAGTAAATTCATATTTTTAAAACAATGTTTTCTTGAATTTCCACCATATGCAAGATTTAATTGTTGTTTACGGGTCTGTCTTTAGCGTGCTTTAGCGCCGTTTTCGATGTTCTTGACTTCGGAAAATGCAAAGATTAATTTAAAATGTATGTACAACACAGTCAGGATTTGATTCAAGATGTGCGGTTGATTTATAATTTAATAGCATTAGTCAAAATTTTTCTTCCAGGAAGACCGCCAAGAGTGGCGAAATCTCGGAAAGGCCTGTGTCCAGCAGTGGACGAAACAGGCTGATGAATAGATTCAAAATGTACTAAAGTATGTGACTGTCAAGCTTCACGTAACTAGCTCTTAGTTGCATTTAGAAAAACCCATACATTTACAGTGCGCCCAAATATATAGTGCGCATAGAAATCTATAGTCGAGCGACCGGACGTACCACGTGACCTCACTGCTTGTATAGAAAGTGCAGGGAAATACGAACTTTGCCGAGCAGTGGCGGAGATTCGTATGCGCATTATAAGTTTGGGAGTACTGTGTACATATTAACGTAAAAACCACATAGCTTGCAACAAGCGAATATTACGTTGTGTTTTATGTGTATGTACAGAAAAATGAATACAACAATATTTCAGGTCATGGGAAGTGTTATATGCGTCATGTATTTAAAAACATTTCGTAGCACGATGCCTACTATCGCGCTTAGTTGACTTTTCAATACTTTCAAGTAATCGGTAGCACATTGACAACATTATGAAACCACCATACATTAGATCACACTATGCCTACTTTTTTATTTTAGTCGCAGTTACATAGCAGTTTGCCAACTTTATGAAAAATCGGATCCAACTATAGCATTATGTCTATTTTGGTACCGTTATGTTCAAAATAATTTTATATTAAGCGACTGTAGGTCCTGTTCTGAAGGCTTTAATTTTAGTTTTAGTGCTGTGATTACTGATAATTTTCCAAAGTAATAGCTTTTGTTGTTAACACTAAAGAACTATTTTGGAACGGAGTAAATTTAGTTTTGACAGCACTATACATATGTAAAATTAAAATTAAAGCCTTCAGATTAGGACCTAATATCTACCTAAATTTGCTACTTCTATATAATATTATGTTTTTATTGCGAAATCCATCGATTTGGAATACTCTAAATATTATTATTAGTGTGCATTACAAACTGGAAACGATAAATTAAAGACAAGAATTTGAAAAAATTCCTCGGGCCAGGCTTCGAACCTGCAACCTCTTGATATAATATTCAAGTGAAAACGACAATTTTTGGGGCTGTTTTATCTCAAAACAATTTTACGCTAGGCTTGGATAAAAATGTGCATGCCGTGACTGTACTTTGTGTGACACAGTGACACTTTCTATAAACAAGCAAGGGCTACCGGCACTTTAAATTTTTCATTGTAAAATTGGCTTGTGTGGCCGTGATAAGACGTATTTTAAAATAAAAATACAAATGTAAACATTGCCACCATACAAGGCAAGTAACAATACGTGTTTGGGTATCATATTTAAGAGCCAGCTAGTATGGTGGTTACAGGTCTATGTATATCTCCTAGTCCCTAACTTTCACAAAGTATTAAGCCAACAAAGCCCATTTCAATTACATATATTATTTCAACTCCCCTTTAATAATCGTAGAAAGAATATTAAGTCCGGCCACTGATTTCCAAGGAGTTAGGATGAGTTTTGCTGTTTATGGTGATTCTGATAAACAGTCGAGATTTCGAGCAAAATATGTATGGGACTGACAGATAAAATTATAAAGGCAAAAATTATCGTCTCCTTAAAATACGAAAACTGGTGATAGTGCTCGTCTATGCGAACAATTTTTGGTCTTAATTGATCATCGAATGGGCCTCAGTAAGAGATCGCAGCGAACACCAACCCGCCTGTGGTGCTTACAGCTAAATCTCCTCGTTACTTTTAGTGCGTTTAAACAATTAATGTAAAAGAATTAAAATAAAAAAATCGGCCCAGTGCTAGTCGGACTCGCACACGATGGGTTCCGTACAATTATGTATAAAAACGGAAAAAAATCACGTCTGTTGAATGGGAGCCCCCTTTAATATTTATTTTATTCTGTTTTTTAGTATTTGTTGTTATAGCGGCAACAGAAATACATCATTTGTGAAAATTTCAACAGTCTAACTATCACGGTTCATGAGATACAGCCTGGTGACAGACGGGCAGCGGAGTCTTAGTAATAGGGTTCCGTTGGTTACCCTTTGGGCACGGAACCCTAAAAATGATAATGGTGGGCGTCTTCTGTGATCGACTAGAGCCAAGTCGACATATCGATAGGCGTCTCCTCGGCATGGATGAAGGAGCAGTCACTAAAATACAGGTGACTAAACAAATGCAGGGTACTTGTGGCCTAGTTAGGTTAATGTGTCGCGGTACTCGCTGGTTTTCTTCTATAATCGTAAAATGTAAGTGCAACAGCTCACGTCGTCTTGTCCGAAGGGCCTCCGCGGCGTGACGGCGACGCTGCGCTTGCGCCACGTGCCCCAGTACGGCGGGCGGCGGTTCTCGTGGAAACTGAACAGCTTGGGCCGCAGCGTCTCGCGGACCGACTCGCAGTTTATCACCTCGCCCACGCCGTCCGGGGGCTGCAGCTCGTCTTCTGAAATACGTGTACGTATTTGAGATCAGCAGTAGCATAACATATCGTCACGACATGAATCCCCGAGGGGGTGTCAGAGGTGTACTCGAGTGTGAACTGTGAAAATGCAAGTCATAGTCCACACCCGATTCACCCCTGATGATCATTAAGCCCCAACGTGATGGGTGGTGAGCCCTATCGCCGTACTTCTTCAGGCACAATTGCACGCTTTTTAGGGCATGCAGGTTTCCTCTTGATGTTTTCCTTCACCGTAGTAAGTATAAGATAATTAACACAAATACCATACACATAAATTGCAAAAAAACTTATTGGTGCATGCCCGACCGAGGATCGAACCTGGGTCTCAAGATTAAGAGGCCAGCGCCTGTAAGTAAGACTGAATTACACGCATAATGTCAGTTACGCAAAATGTCAGATACGCAAAATGCCGGAAAATGCAAAATGTCAGAAACGCATAATGTCAGAAACGTAAAATTTCAGAAACGCAAACTGTCAGAAACGCAGATTGTCAAAAACGCAGGATGCCAGAAACTCATATTAAACCCAAAGCGGATCCCCATTTTATAATTGGGTATAACATTTTGCGTGTAATTCGTAAGACTGCCTATTTGTCTAATGGTTCTAATGTCTCGACCACTAATCCGGAAGTGGAGAGTTCCAATTCCGTAAGGCACGTTAAAATATGCGTTGGTAAGTACGGCAGTAAGATTCACCACACATGTTGCTGGGATGTTTTAGTCCTTGGTCAAATGTGAGTCTACGACTGTGGACTTCGAATTTAATTTCAAAGTCCATGGAATCACCTTTTGCCACCCCCTCGGAGGTTCTTGCCGTGACCATGTATTTAGTTTATTATAATTTGATTACTTATATCACTGATAATAAGGTAATAAGAATAAGTAATCAAATCACTATTCGTCGTATATATCTTAATAGTATCAATACGGATATAAGTATCAAATTAAAAATTATGAGCGGTAACCCTGATTATGAAGTAAATAATAGTTGTCAGAGTGTACATTATAGCATAAATGCTTACTAAGACTTTATTTATAGTTTTTGTTCTGTCACATCTTAATTTCTTCCAAAGTAATATAGCTTTCGATGTTTACACTAAAGAACTATTTTGGAATAAAGTAAATTTAGTTTTGACAGCACTAAAACTAAAATATAAATAAAAGCGGCGATAGCTCAGGCGGTAGAACGCTGGCCTCTCAATCTTGAGACCCAGGTTCGATCCCCGGTCGGGCATGCACCAATGAGTTTTTAGGAATTTATGTGCATAGTATTTGTGTTCTTACATAATACTTATCACTTGCTGAACGGTGAAGGAAAACATCGTGAGGAAACCTGTACGCTCTAAAAAGCGTATTATTGTGCCCGAAGTACGGCGATAGGGCTCACCACCCATCACGTTGGGACGTAATAATCGTCGGTAAAACGGGGGTGCACCGGTTGAGGACTGTGACTTGCATTTCACAGTCCACACCCGGGAATACCTTGTTATCAGTAAGTATACTCGATAAATAAAATTTTACTATTATTTACATCACAATCAGGGTTGCCATTTTTGACTTTGAATTAATGCTGATGTACGTACTGCACGATAGTTTGAGTTGGAAATTCGACTACGAGGAAAGTAAACAAAATTACGAAACGCTCACATGAGTCTCTTGGCGCCTAGAGGACGCTAGTGTATTCAAGACAAGTCTAAGACTATTATTGCCCTACCGTCACCTGTTACAGCATCGGGTAGTTAAGAATACACATTTCTCGTATCAAAATTACGAATTTGATTAAATATTGCAAATAAACGTGGAATGGCTTTTTTTAACGCAAGACTGGCCAGTTATATATTTGTATGTATTTTTTGGCACTTTTGTAGAGCCAGGATTGCTAAGAGCTTGATTGCTAGTATCAATAAGGACCCACCCCGACCAGTAGTTCCAGCCGGGGTGTCTCCAAACCGAGTGTAAGATTTCTTATCATATGGGAGAAATAAAAAAACTTGTTACTCCACACATGTCAAGGCTTAAGAGTAAACCGACGGACGCAAGTAATGTCAACGCAAGAGGGACCAAGTTTAGATACAATCACTGAATATATTATACGTACCAACAATGACAACATCATCTTTATCATCCAAGGGCCAAGTCTTGCCACTTGTCTCCGGCTTGATCTCACTGCTTTTCAGGCTTTTTACATACAATTTACTTTCAGATAACACTTGGCTCTTCATTAGCTCTTCTAGGGTGTTCTTTCTTTCATCAGTCAACTCTGATCTCACTGTGGGAGCTAACCTCATGTCAGATTTGATGGTGAAGCTTGAAAGCATGTTATTTTTGCTTGGAGCAAGAACTGCTTGGTCTTTTTCTGTTTTTTGTTTTGGTACAAAGAAGTTGACAAATGCTTCAGCTGCTTTTTTTTTCTTTAGTTCTTGTTCCTGCTTTTCAAGTTCTAAAGCTTCTTGTTTCTTGCGTCTCTCTTCTTCTCTGGCTTCTTTCTCTTTTTGCCTCTGTTCTTCTTTTGCTTCTTTTTCCTTCCGTTTTTGTTCTTCTTTGTGTTCTCTCATTTCTGAAAAGTAGAGATGTAGATATTGATGTCAGGCATTCTTACGTAAAGAAATAACTACTCAACTAAAATTATATTTTATTTTATAAGTTTATAACATATTTACTGCAATTATTGTATGGCTAGGGGTAGGGATGCCTGTGTAGAGTTTTAAGTCAAACAAGATGCCATGTACAATATTTTAAATGGTTTGTAACAAAGGGCAATATAGCTATAAGGTGTACTTGAAAGTATTAATAAAATGGACAAGTATTAAAAATGTTTCTATTATTATATTATATTTAATATTTTGTAATTATAGAATAAGCATTTGTATATTATATATATCCTGAGTTCTACTCCCACAAAAACTGTAATATGTCACTTACGTTTCTCCACTTCTTTTTGCTTCTCTTTTTCTTCTCTCTCTTTACGTTTCTGTTCCTCCTTCTCCTCTCTCTCTTTCTTTTTGGTCTCTTCTTTCTCCTCCCTCTCCTTTTTCTTTTGATCTTCTTTTTCTTTCTTTATTTTATCTCTTTCTTCTTTCTCTTGTAGTCTTTTCTTCTCCCTTTCTTGCTTTTCTTTCTCTCTTTCTTCTCGCTTTTTTGCTGATTCCAGTTTTCTTGCCAGCTGGGGAGTTGACAGTTATTTAGAATAAATTGATTGGATAAAACATTTTAGTCTACATCTATATTTTTGGTGAAGATTGTCTTTGGGGAAACCGACAGAAATAAAAGTACAGATACATACATTACATATAGCTAAGCCGTCAGCGAAGCTGGATGGTAATTTGGTGATGTTATACCATACATAATATTGCCATTTAATATTTTGTAAACACATGTATGTTTGTTGTATTGTATGTAATTTGTATTGTATAAGTATTATAATAATAGCAGATGGCTCAGGTCAAAGGCAATTTCCAGATCTTCAAAATTGCTAAAAAGCAAAAAGGTTTCCTTTTATTTAATTGAAGTAGTGAAAAAGTCGTGTCTGTACATACATACTTACAAGGAATATTGTACAAAAAAAATTTATTTGGCTAGTTATTATGTGAAGCCAACATTTTTATAATTTTTGTATATCGTCTTTATGTAGGTAGGTATTTTTAGGTTTTTCCATTTAAACTCGAACCACTCAACAGATAAAAAAATGTGGTTTTTATTATTAAGTATTATCGAAGTGACCCTGGTTTAACATATACAGAAACAGGGCAGAGATTGAATAAACGTGGATGGAGCCTCCAGCAAAAGCTAATAAGTATTTTTCATGTGAGTACACTTATTACATAGAATTAATTTAGATTTAAAAAAGTGCATAGTCCTATGTGCACACACAAAGAAAAATACCTACATAAATGATTTAAAAAAAGGAAAACAAATTTGGAAACAATATCGACTTAAAACTAGCCTTAACATACTCGCTAAATAAATAAGTATAATATATATTACATAACAATAAAAGTAATATATACAAATCTTTAATACACATATGGACACATACCTACATAAACGTACTCACATAATACATATTATGTTTTAAATAAGAACATAAGCATACATAAATACTGTGTATATAAATCGGGATATCCAAATCTGTGATCCAAATATATATATATATATATACACTTCTGGACACATCTATTGGCCCACCTTAGAGTTTAGGTTTCGATGGCCCCTACCTAAATATGATTGCTAGATTGAACAAAAACTATTGATCCAGTTTTAAACCTGATACATTTTACCATCTTTTTCGATCGTATTGTTTTAAACTTTTTGCTCAACCTAATATAAATTTTTAGCTAGGACCAAACGAAACTGAAAATGCAAGGTGGGCCAATAGATGTGTCCAGAAGTATATATATAATAAAAATATTCATAAGTAATGCTCTTTAAGTTTCTTCTTAAATAAGCGCGGTAGCACACTTTACTCAGTCTTCAAAGGAAACAGACTTTATGAGTTAACCTGTTTACTTCTCTATGGCCCGTATGCATGGTAGATATACACAGTACGCATCTGGTTGTGTAAATCGATTCAGGGCGTTTCTTTGAAGTTTACATACTGATTCACGTATCTTCTGCGCCATATGGGACACATCACTCCAATACGGCTAAATGCTACATCTATCGCCAGTATGTTTCTTTTTTTAATTATTTTCGTTATTTATTATTTTTATCATTATTGTTATTTATTATTAATATTGATTTATTATTTTGATTTATTAGTGGCATGGTAATTAATAGGCCCTAATTTAAAAGATTAAATGTCAATGAAACAGAAAGAAACAAAATTTAATTTCTACAACAAATCAGGTGCAAATGAACAAGTATATTTAAATGAAACCACATTATTTGATTTAACAGAACATGCACAAAAATAATAATTACCTGCCCATGTAAAGTACAGAGGTTTTCAAAACAACAATATTTTGAAATTCCGTAGGTATTTTGCTTTCGAAAAGTTGTTCAGTATCATCAGTAGATTATTTGGTTTCATTCAGGGCTTGTCGGGCCAATAGACCTTGCAGTTGCAGCCCACATGATAAGAAGATTTAGCCTTTACACCTAGTATAAAATATGCTTTTTCTTTACTAACACTCAGTTTCTAAAGCTTTATTTTTGACAATTAGATTTTGTTTCTGAAGACGTAGTAAGAAACAAAGGAACAGAAAAAAATGTGATTGGGGTGTAGATAAGTGGGCACTATGGGCAAGGAGATTCAGAAATCCTGCAATGCAAAAGTAAGCCAGTAGGTTAGGTATAGCGATTCGTGGAACAAAGTAGAGCAAACGCTATACATAAATTTCATAGTAATTTTTTCATGAAAACTTACTTGTTTAGGGGTCAATGAGCTGCTGGATTCAGTCAGTGACTCGTCACCCACACTGGTTGCATTAGTTTTCTTGTTTTGATTTGGAGTGGAAGGTGTAGAACTTAATGATTCATCTAATTTAGAGCTGGAAGTAGACATGTTCAGGCTTGATTTGTCATTGTTTGTTGGTTTTGGGGTTATATTCCTTGGACTCCTTTTTGGAGTTAATGGTGTTGTGTTCAGAGATTCAGTTATGTTTTTAGTGCCCTTTTTGATTTCCTTTGATGGTTTTTCATTGGTATCAGCTTTTTGTTCAGAGACTGGTGATATATTTTCACATTCTTCCATTGAATCATCAAGGTCAATCACATCATCTTTGTTAAGGTCATTTTCAGATGTGCTACCAATATTGTCTGATTTTGATTGTATTTTATCAGGTGTTACAGTTTGTGTCATACTGCTGTTACTGATTTTGTTTTCAGTATCATCAACCTTGTCATCCACTTCCATAGGTTCCTCATTAGTGTCCTTACAATCAACAGAAATGGGTAGAATAGGTTCTGTTTCTGTTAATGTTTCCGTGTTATAGTTCTTACTACTTTTCCTTCTTTTAGGTGGTTTCGACTTCCGCAGTTTCTTTTTCATGGCCGTATCGACTAATTTGACAAATGGGTTCGGTAGCTTAACCTCTTTCTCTGATTTTTGTCCATCTTTACTATCATCATCACTCAGAACAATAAGGTCGTCTTTTACACCATTTTTTTCGGATATTTTGCCAATCTTGGAAACTACTTCGGTCTCCTGTGCCGATAGCTTTCTCTTCCTGGACTGTGCAGAGTCAGGGGAAGGTGGAACATCGCTAATTAACTTGAATGGAAGACGTGCTTGCTTCAATTTCTTTTGTGAAGGGCTTACCTCGACACAGGAGTCGAGACCCTTGTTAGCCTTCATGCTTAGGCTTATATGGGTCGTATATTCCTAGCTCTAATTAAGTATCGACAATTATAAAAGATAAATCACTGAATAAATCACACAAAATAACTGTGTTTTTAGACCACCATGAACTTTTTGATTTGACAGATCCCGGGAAAACGCGGGAGTTATGAGGTACGTTTCAAAACCATTTTTTTTTTCACACTCTAAACATCTCAATTACATAATATAACATAACACGTATTTCAACTTTACACAAGTAGTAGAACTTGCATGTAACTTTAAACGCAAAATATGGTCTCGTTTCGAAAATGTAACACGTACGACATAACAAAATTGACAGGTAGGGTAGGACTAAACTTAATTTAAGCATTCTGTCTTTTTCTTTCTGTATCGAAAAGGCAAGAACAGGACGCTCAAAAGAAGGTTAGTGCTGTCAACTGGGAGGTACCGTTGTAAATACAAAAGTAATAGTACGCCGGCTGAAACTTACTCACAGATAATTGACATCATACTGAGCTGGAAAAAAATCGTCTGCTGCATCGTGGAGGGGGGATGATGCGTCAGCTATTCGCATGAACTTGTAAAAAAAACACCTAAAATAAAGTGATAGTACGCCGCACAAAATTTTACTAGGTCACCTAGCTGACGGTCTTTCCACCGCTCGTTGTTTTTGTACTTTTAATTATTTAAAGAATCACATAGACATGCGGCTTACTATAACTATATTTTACGTGTTTTTTACAAGTTCATGCGAGCAGCTGACGCATCATCCCCCCCCACGATGCAGCTGACGATTTTTTTTCAGCTCAGTATGATATCAACTATCTGTGAGAAAATACTATATTATATACTATACTATACCAGCGTACTATTACTTTTTTTTACCACTTTCGCAACCTCTTACACCTACACCCACCACGAGTGCGTTAGCTGACGCTTGGTTCTCTTAATAGTCATTCCCTGGGGCCTTAGAGCGAGGCACAAAAAGAGTGACTTTTGGAAGAGGCTTCAGCTGTCAAATTTGATTTTTTGCATACTAAAAATCATGTTTGACAGAAAAAGACTCTTTCAAAAGACACTCTTTTTGTACCTCGCTCTAAGGCTGGGGCCTATTAGAATATATTCTATTGAAAAAGATGGCAATCTATCGGCGTAAAACACTAGGTACGTAAAATGCAAAAAAGTTCATGCGAGCAGCTGACGCGTCGTCCCCCCTCCACGATGCAGCTGACGATTTTTTGCAGGATAGCGTATACAATTTTCAAAGCGTGTGACAAAGGTGGCATTAGAACCCGTGTCGAGACCCTTAATTTATGAACGCGGCCCAGGGGCTTAAATGTCCAATCTGTTTGCCCGCAAAATATTCCCAGTAAATAGCGCTACTGTAGCGCTAAGTTCGGCTTGAGTGTCCGATACCTAGGACTCACCCCGTCTCATACTCATACTCAGCTGAGTCGGAGATAGAGATAAGTCGCAAGACTCGTGTTTCTGAATTTAAAATATGTGTTGAGTTGAGCATGAGATCACGTCGCTTTTTGAAAGATTGAGTTGGACTTAAAATGCACTCTGAATCTCAGCCCAACATCAATGTGCTTATAACAATAATTAGGTACATCACTGTGGTTACATTATTTGTGAGTTTCTAACTCGTAAATGTTTGTATATGCTATCCTGCTGTCAGTGATGAGCGGGCGATCAAACTGAACGCGGCCCTGTAGCGATTGGATTTATGATGATTATAGAATCCTATTTCTATCATTGGATTGGATGGATGGGATTGGGATTGCATTGCTACAAAAATTATGCAGGCAAAAGAACTCTTCGGTGAAACCACAGACGTATAATAGCGGGGAGAAAACACGCACAGCACACATTTACTCATTCACGCTTACTCCTCCGAAAAATTGATATGTCACACTAAATCAAAAGCTGCAAACCAAACACAAAACGCGCACACAAGCAAACTAACATGAACAAATTGTTCATGTACTTCGGCAGAGGGGGATAAGTGCGCTTGCCTAGTCCCGTGTTAAATGGTCTAAGCAAGCAAGTCCCAACTCCCACGCGTTTCACGTCTACGGGCTGCGTTCAATTGAATCGCTCGGCGACGATGCCCGCCTATCGTAACATTTCTTTTGCACGCATTGAGTTTGTACTAGTGCTAGTCTAGCATAGCAAACCTTATCGAGCTCGATAGTGCTTGATACAGAGCTCTGTCTCACTCTATTGATCTACCTAAAGAGAGTCAGGCAGTGTAGATCGAGCTGTCAGAGTTCGATATGGTCTACTATGCTAGGTACCCTGGTATTATGCTATGCTATGTCTATCGCTCGTCTATCATGAAACTATGATAGAAATAAATTTCTATATTTTTAAACACTTGGCGATTTATCCATCGCAAGGAGATAACAAATTAAATTTATATCACTGCGGTATAGAAAATCAGAAAAGTAAATCTGGACGTGAGGAGCTCTGAACCGGGATTCGAACCCGGGACCTCTCGCTTACCGGGCGGTTGCTCTACCAACTGAGCTATCCAGTTCTCAACATGACCTGCGAATTTACGCTTGTGCTTTCCCATACCGCAACGATATGTATAGGTACTCACTTAGTAGTGAGCCTCTTGGCGCCTAGAGGGCGCTAGTGTATTCAAGACAAGTCTGAGACTATTATTGCCCTACCGTCACCTGTTACAGCATCGGGTAGTTAAGAATACACATTACTCGTATCGAAACTATGATAGAAATAAATTTCTATATTTTTAAACACTTGGCGATTTATCCATCGCAAGGAGATAACAAATTAAATTTATATCACTGCGGTATAGAAAATCAGAAAAGTAAATCTGGACGTAAATTCGCAGGTCATGTTGAGAACTAGATAGCTCAGTTGGTAGAGCAACCGCCCGGTAAGCGAGAGGTCCCGGGTTCGAATCCCGGTTCAGAGCTCCTCACGTCCAGATTTACTTTTCTGATTTTCTATACCGCAGTGATATACATTTAATTTGTTATCTCCTTGCGATGGATAAATCGCCAAGTGTTTAAAAATATAGAAATTTATTTCTATCATAGTTTCGATACGAGTAATGTGTATTCTTAACTACCCGATGCTGTAACAGGTGACGGTAGGGCAATAATAGTCTCAGACTTGTCTTGAATACACTAGCGCCCTCTAGGCGCCAAGAGGCTCACTACTAAGTGAGTACCTATACATATCGTTGCGGTATGGGAAAGCACAAGCGTAAATTCGCAGGTCATGTTGAGAACTGGATAGCTCAGTTGGTAGAGCAACCGCCCGGTAAGCGAGAGGTCCCGGGTTCGAATCCCGGTTCAGAGCTCCTCACGTCCAGATTTACTTTTCTGATTTTCTATACCGCAGTGATATAAATTTAATTCGTCTATCATGAGTTTGGGCCTCGATACTGAGCTCGATACTCGCTAGCGAGTAGCGACTGCGTAAAATATTGATATGAGAAAGTGTGCAGCGTCCCTAGCGGCTTACGAGAGGAACCAGTGCAATGCGTTCCGAAACGTATTGAAATAAATAAAATAACAAGGCATTAATATTGTCATTTTCTTAATTTTAAATCGAAAAAACGTCTTCAAAAAAAAAAACCTCATGTCGCGGGTTAATGGGCTGGCCAGGGCAGACACACATTTAATTACAAAATAGGATTTTGTAAGAAAAATGATTGTCGTTCCGCTCGGAATGACTTGTTTTGTTTACTCATAGCAAGAGTTATTTTGATGATAGAAGGGTCACAATTATTTTATTTTACAGGTAATGATATGTTAATTCAAAATAATAATAAATTTGCATCATGGGGAAGTTATTTCGAGAAATTTGACAGTAACTGAAAAATACGGCACAAAACTTGATGTTTTTCTTACAAAATCCTGTTTTGTAATTAATTGTGTGAATTTATGGCTTTTTTAATCGTTTGATATTGTGTGTCAATTATTTTTTATCATTATTGTTGTTTTTCAACAAGATACAGTTCGTATTTCAAAAGATACAGTTATTTTTTCAAACAGGGTCTACCATAAGGAGCTAGAAAAAATAAATTTCGTCAAAAAAAACTCAAAATGCCCGACTTATATTTTTAATTTTTTTGTCGATAAAATAAGATCTTGTTTCACCCCTTTTCGGATGTGCACTTTTACGAGGGACACACCCACAAATTATATAGAGTATATGTTGCAGTTGGTTGGTTAAATCAGACACTCAACTAACACCCTAGCTAGACCTTAGCCCGTAATTAAAGATCGACATTTAACCAAGTCACTAGCATTTTGATTTAAATACGGCATCGTTGAAAACGTTTAACAATCTGTCTTACCGAAAATAATGTAAAATAAGATGGCGTCACGACAATAGCTGCCCGTTTTTTTATGTTCTGTAGCAGAGCAGGTTTTATTTTCTACTAATTAAAAAAACAAAACAAAAAAAATGCAAGGCATGTTCTTCAATTTCGGTTGGGTATTACATGCCGTGCAAAGGTGGCCTTTGTCAGATCGATGTTACGCCATACCACCTAAGTGGGCATTACGCCTTATGAATAAACATAAGACAAGCCCTTTTCACTATTCATTTTTTTCCAATCAAATCGTACCGAACCAAAGTTGAAATGCGTCTTATTGACTAGGAACGTTTAGACAACTTGTTAAACGTTTCGTTCACTCACTTGTCTGACGGAACTTTAGCGACTTGGTTAAACGTCGGTCTTTAATTAACGGTCTAGGGTGTTAATTAAGTGTCTAATTTAACCAATTTACTGCGACATAAGGTGAGTCAGGGCAAGTGCACCCACGGGGTAAGTGCACCCACTGTAAAATCTCAAAAGCTACTGATATGAGACTCATATCGACATTTGACATCCATGTAACAAAGTAGAACGAAGTTCTGGGTTTAAATCACAGGTGGCTCTGGTCTCTTTAACTCATATCCACCATATTTTATTGGTGTCATTTATACCGGGTGTAAAAGCAAAGGCAAGAATCCTTTAGGGGGTGTTAGTATGATCGGTAAAGATATTATTTTAAATACTGGGATCTCTAAATAAAGTACCAGTACCTCACAATGAGACGATTTTCTTTACTGAAAATACATTAATCGCGTGGAGACCCTCACTGGTCGCTGGCCACTCGGATGAGGGGTGCGGGTTGCGGGGTGCAATTAGGGTTTGTGGGTAGGCCGGTGAGCTGCGTAGCCATAGCTTAGAAAAATGATGGAATTTTTGGTGAAAATTCAAGGTATATATTTTTTTCTCGTAATGAAATCAGTATCGTGTATACTTTCATACCCTAACGGGATTCTTGACTTTGCATTTACATTCTGTATATCAATTCGGAGATGACAGCATGTTACAAATCGAGAAATATCTCACAATACTCACAGTGTTTCGATAAAGAAATGAGATCAGTGTACAATTTAGAAGATTTACTTTAATTCTTTGCTTGTATTTTTCTTTTTATTAGCAAAATTAATGATTTTGTTAGCAATTGTAAATCTTCACCTCAAAATTGTCGAGAGGGCTAAGTGCGCCTGAGTTCTTTAACCGAACTTGGTCGTATGGCCCAGTTTCCCCAAGGCAGTAATTACCAACTATTAGGGGGCAGATAATTTTCTTTGGTAAATTTACTTCCTATACAAGGTGACATTAATTTATTCAGCCTAATTCAAACTAAAGGCTTGATAAGTGACCAGTACCAGGGCTCGATGACACTTTTTGCTAATTTCATAATATTAAATGTTGACCTCCCATAGTAATTGACTCGGGACTGGCCATGCGTATGTAGGGAGCACAAGGTATTGTATTGTAGGTTATTGCTCTGAGACATTGATACTGAGTTCTTACCGAATCTTCAGTATGAATTTGGCTACATAAATTTGATTAATATACCTAATCATGTTCAGTTAATAAAGAAGCCAAAGTGGGTACTCTTCCTGTTAAGACTAATCTATGATTGTTGTCTTTGTACTGCCTGCCAAGTGTCAAGCGTGTGACAATATGAGTAAAATTGGTGTTGTCATCAGAACCGAATAAAAAATCTGTTTAGCATCCAAAGCCGTTGCATCAATTTCGTTAATACTTCCCGTTATCAACTTTAGCACTTCCTTTTTTCATTTGGTCTCTTGGTTGACGAAGAGTTTTTCGACTGACTGCTATTATTAAGTTCTGGATATTAATAAAAAGTTGTTTTCTTCGTTTTGTTTTGATGTTTACTTAATAAACATACTTATTGCCCGAAGTAGAAGTTTTTGTTCTATTATTGCAACTTGTCATAATTTAGAGTTAAAAGTTCATCTAGACCTACATTAAAGTTTTAATCAAAAGTTAAAAAAAGCCTAGGTAACATAATTGTTGAGAACCCCTGATTAGAAATATATGGCGCACTTGCCCCAAATTTCATTTAAAAGCTTCAGCAGCTCCTTTGTTATTGTCTCATGATAGGTTACTAATAAACAAACTTGGGATATCAAAATAAAAATATATATTCCTAGCTTCCAAAATATATTTTTTTTATATCAAAACACGTTTGTTTATTGACTTAAATATGGAATCAAACATTTATGAACATTTTCCATTAAAACTGATTAAAAATAATTGATAAACAGAAAGAAACTGAATCAACTTATTATATTTCCATTTATTTAAACTAAAAGTTCATTATTTTTAAAGAAAACCTATAGAAAATCAAGAAACCGAAAATCTCAATTTGTATGTTTTAATATCAAAAGAATACCCGCCCCTAAATTGGGACAGCAGATCCAATGACCTTTGTATTTGTTTGATTGACACATCATCGGTATCTGGAACAACATATACATTTTTAAAGCCTCTGAAATTTCTCATGAAACTGATTCTGATGAAATTGCTGTTATCACTTAATATTTTACCAACATAGCTCTTGTTTGCTTACTTTTTCGTTCCTTCATCAGTCATCATCATCATATGTATTGTTGTCAAAGGAATGGTACGGCTTTTTTCCGATTAATTCTTAATGATCTGAAAGGAAAAATATTGGAATAATATATGTAAATACTGGAGTATATATTGTAACTTAGGTCAGGAATGTAAATTAGGACAAGGTCGGGTAGCTTGGGACGGTGTCCCAAGTTACTGGAATTTACGCCATTTTTTGAAAAACACTCCACAGAAAAAATGCCTTACCGTGAAATACTATATTACTGATAAAAATGATCACCAATGCAGTAAAGTTACGGATAGAGCATGTACATTTGAGATTTTTCAGCCTAAAAACTTAGGTACTTTTCTAAGTACAATTTTCAAGAGCGATTTTCACTCACAAGCTGCAATCGTGAACTGACGGTATAGTGAAACCAGGTACTTGAATCCCCAAATCTACCTAAAAGTACCAACTTACCATAGACATTTAATAATTGCCAGATTTACCAGTATTGGAAAAAAAGTTGCATTTTGTTCCATGTTATATGACCGTCCTATGTATGGAGATTCGACTGTAGTTAAATTCAATTCAATGCCGTTTTATCTGGCTTCCGATTATGTGTCTCCGCACATTAGTTCCCCAGAAATTGTAATTTCTTAAGCTTTAAATGTTTACAGCTTTATTTGTGAAATTATGTAACAGAAAATTATGAAATAATTGTAAAATATGAAGGGGCTTGTAAACATGACAGGAAATCTTGTGCGATGATTCCACCATCAACAGAATTTAAAGAGGTAATTTTAGTACGGAAACAGCACCGGTGTGCGAATCATATTCACACTTGCCCTTTTTTATATACTCTAAGGACATTTAGAGCAATGAAAAGATCATCAAGTGAAAAAAATTAACAGATGATAGAGTATCCCTAATAGAGCACAAACCAACCGAAAAAAATTTTTTTGCGCGTACATTTTTTTTACCTTTCCATAGAAATTTAGTCAGCTGATTGAACCACTTTGTACTGGAAAGTGAAAAAATTATATGAGCAAAAAATTTTTCTTCTTCTGGAATTTGATCAGATTAACGATACATAATCTACCCTAGAATTATTTTCACTTATTATTGTAGGACCTTATATAAATTTATGTAAGTATATAGACGAACTCATTGCTCTTCAGAGCGGTTTTTTTAGTTTTTTACAGAAACATATGTCAATTCATTGTCAAACAAACTCCACAAAAATGTCGAAACCAAAATGGGATTTTCGCGACGTCTCAACAGGATTAAAGAAATTTCGAGCATTCCTATTAGGGAGGCCACATGACATTGAAAACCTACACGCCCGGTTCCCCCCTCGTCTGTCTTCAAGAACCATACCCAAACCGGATGTTCCCAGGGGGCCGGATTCTAAATACTCCAATAACTTTTACTATCAGAGGAGTGCACAAAACTCTGTGAAACCGCCGGTGGTGGCGCCAGTGGCTGAAGGTCCTCGTCCGTTTGCTGGTCCTTTGAACCCAGGAGTGGGGGAACCCATGAAGCCTGATCAGGTATCATCGATATTAGGTTCTGAGTATTAATACATAAAAATTATAGGTACCTAATGAAAAAGTAATAAAATAAGTATCTTTTCTAGACACAACCGAAATTAATTATTAATTTATTAATTATTTTAAGTACGAACGTATCCTTTGTTAATCGAAATTTGCATATATCTACACGTTTTCGAAGTTTGGCAACCAGCAACCAGTTGACAACCGACTCAAAATTAAATAATCTAATCACGGACATGAAAGTTTTTTTTTCAGATCCGTGAATATAAACTGTTTTTCAAATTTACAAAGAGTCATACATATCTAGAACCGTTACCGTATCAAAATTACAGTTACGATATGTGGCGGGGAAATTATTCTTAAAACTACATAGATTACACGGATACACAACAAGGATTTTTTTTATATAACATAACGCGAGACGAGGTTATTTCAACACTGAGATTTCTTCCAGCAAACCGAATATGAGAACAAAAAAAATGCCTATCGTAAAGTATTATTGTACCATGTCCAGTATGAAATGGCAGACAGGATATTCTAGACATATCATGTTCCAAATTCAAACTTGCAGGTCAGCTTTTCGTGTGCCCCCACTCCTGGACCGCCGTGGTCGTGGGACGGCCGCTGCACCTTCGAATGTGCCTCCGACCTTCCTGCGCACTCACCACCTTCAAGAAAAGATGACTGCCCGACAACTTCAAAGAAATAATACAAAAGCATGCAAATCCGCGTATAGATTCCGCGAGCGAACGCCAGCAAAGGTTTATCGTCCGCTTTCATTTGAACAGAAGGAGCTTAAAGATCTGTACGCAGTGTAAGACTGGCTTATAAAAACCGCAAGTTTTGCTATCATCCCAAACAATTTTCTTAAAAGAAACAAAACCATGAAGTTTACATTGTAAACGATTAGTTTGGGAAATATTTGAGATACGAGGAATTCTAGCGTGAGGCGATAAGATAGCATGATGCTCGAAATTCTTAATGTTTGGAGGTAAAAAAATACCTTCCTTACTTGCTCCCCACGCCTGTCCGTGCTTTGGTTATAATCGTGGCCCTACCCTAAAGAATTGCACAGGTGTGTTGAGAATACGTGCGGTTTTTAGAAAAGGTTCTTTTTCTGGTAACTACTGGTTAACTAACACACTGTTAGATTCACTTCATGTATTTTTTCATTGTCCTTAATAAAACTTATACATGTAATTTTGTAGAATCGTTTATTATTTGTTATTTACCCTTGACACACCGCTACGGCGTAGTAGCTTCTACGTAACGGCAAAACTATGGATTATTTTTACATGCTACTTGGCGTAGCAAAGTGACGCCTCTTTTTCTTTCTGCTGCCCTTATTCTTTGCAATATTGCGGAAGGCCACACGAAATTATGGTAAATCACTTCCGGTAGGTTGTACTTAAAAGACTCACTTTTATAATGTAAAATTAAAAACGAGTATAATCACCAACCTTCATTAAACTCGGCGTAACTGAAGCAAGAAAACATCCAAGTTGCATAAGATTTCCTTCGAAGGGCCAATGGGAATGTAGTTAATTAACGCAAGGATTCTCTAATTTGCAATTTCAATTAACCCTTAGCCTTTATATTCTACGTAATAAGAGTCCCCTCAACTAGCCTTCACTTCTCTTTGAGCTAGGTCAAACCTTGTTACCGTCTCAAGTAAAATGTCCCACGGATTACAGCATTTTCGTTCTATTTACAAGACGGTATAAGCATTTTATGTGGGTTTATGATCGTGGTACTATATTTACATGCCTATTAGAGATTCTGAGCAGTTTTATTCGGACTGTACAGAATACCAATTAACGTGTGTTAACTCAGTTCGAGGTTCGAGGGCCGGTGATAATTTTTCTTTCTTTTCATTATTGGAGCGGAATTTGTAAAATGAAGAGTCACGAAGTTAGTTATTATAACTTATTTACAATAGCTTTATGCGTAGTTTACACGGGTAGAGTAACTCTTAAAGTACCAGGGATAAAAACATCCCAGCTTAATTTTAACTGTTGTAAAATAATATAAGATAGTAAATAAGTGGGGAGTAGAATTGATGCCATCAAAAACAAAACTTGTAAAAAAAAACAAGTCTCGCATCCTCAGACCAAATAAAAAGTCAAGGACGTAGTTTATTTTATGTAACGAGTGAAGCAGACCAAAAGTGAGACAGTCTCGTGTTCGTACACGGCTTGAAACTCACACATGCGCAATCTGTCTCAGTTTTTACTAGGTGGCAACACTCACTGAGTGCACACATGTTTACGAAAGTGGCTTCACGTCAATGTTGACAGCGCTCCGTCTTGAGTTTTTATTTGGTCTGAGCTCGCATCTTAGTTCTTCTACCGTAAAAAGTTGTGAAATCCATGTAAATCCAAGTCCTTCTGTCTTAAGTTATTACATAATTCGCTAACCTAACAACATCTTATAGTGACCGTATCAATATTAAAAATCTTTTTTGTTTTAAATAAATAAATTGACTTGGCCATCGCTTGAAAACACAATGTATCTCACAAGTAATACATATTACATTAAATTAGATTATTTAGTGCGATTGCCAAGTCAGTCTATTTATTTAAAACATAAAAGATTTTCAATATTGATATAGTTACTATAATATGTTGTTAGGTTAGCGAATTATGTAATAACTTCAGGTCCCTTAAGTAGGGACTGAATAAATTAACCGACTTTGATTTACATTGATCTCACAACTTTTTACGGTAGAAGAACTAAGATGCGAGACTTGTTTTTTTACAAGTTTTGTTTTTGATGGCATCTCATTTCTTTTTGTAGATACCTTCTACTTACAACTGAAAATGTAACTTTGTATCCTATATATTTATATTATTTATCCAGTTGGAGTATCTAGAGCACTGGACCGAAATTGCAAAATATTTTAGTTTTTCATTAATTTATTCACTAAACACTAATTGTATTCCAAATTTGAAGCTTCTATGTCTGCTGGGAGTGCCTTAGAGTTTTGATGATCGGTCAGTCAGTCAGTGAGTGAGCGAGTGAGTGAGTGACAAAATTGAGAAACTTTGACTAGTTATAATTCTTAAACTACTGGTTCAAATTGAATGACATTTGAAATATACCGTGTTTATACAAGTGCTGCTTGGTTATTAAAAATTCAGGCTTCTAGTTTTATCCACAACGAAGTTATAGGAGGTCGAAAATTGCCTGAACTGCTTTAAGAAAAGGATGGTACGGCGTGCCGCTTTTTAGCTCGACTTGGCAGGGGCACTGCCGTGCCCCCAGTTAACGCATGTGGTCAGTGGCGGATTTACCAGCAGGCTGCGTAGGCTTGAGCCTAGGGCGGCAGATTTTAAGGGCGGCAGATTTCAGGGGCGACAAATTTAGGGACCGTATCATAGTTGGTGAGCAGTAAATATTATTTAATTACGTTCATCGAATTTACATTATCGTATAGACAGCACAACTTACCTTACATCTTGTATCGTATCCTATATTAATCATTGAGCTCAGAAATAGATAAGTGCGATTTGATATTATTCGTGAAAGTTTCAGAAAAAAACCTTAAATTATTGTAGTTTTATTATATTTAAAACACAGTTACTAAAAAAATACAAAAATTAACGAAATATTTCGACTCCTTCAGTGGAGTCGTCATCAGTCGAATAAAATAAAATAAAATGAATGACATAAGAAAAAAACCTTACAATACTGAGTACTTTTACACGAAGTGGCGCCATACATAACGTTGATGGGTATTTTTGTATGAAAACCCAGAACCACATTGGCCTAGCCCCAACTAGTTTGTCCTAAAAACGGGTTTATTAAATAAAAAGAGTTAGAAGCGGGTCAGTGCTTTCTCTGCATGTGCAAGTGACTTTATGCAGAGAGGCAGATGTCATGTGCATGAAATAGCCTCGCAGAGTGACGGAAATTGAGATATAACCACCACAATTACGCAAAACGTACCTTCGACAGTCCAAGACCCAACTAACTGAAAAAATCTCTCCCCTTTCTTCTCAACGGTGGTGGGCTTCATCCGTCGCTTGTCACATTCCTGACGAAACTGTCGGAACAGGATGTCAGCTATCCCGGGAGGGTGTTACATGCAGTTGCCTTGTATCAATTGACTTCCGTAGATTTTGCAGAAGTCCCTGAAGAGATTGATTAACGCTTCGCCTGCTTTCACTATTTTATACAATGAACAGAAAAACACTTGTACTATTCCACAAATTCACACTTCCTGACCGGTTTCGCCTTTGTATGGCATTTTCAAACGAATTATATACTTAAATCTAAATTACAACGTTGTTTTCATGAGTAGAATCAATGAAACTCAATTACTTTCTGGGCGAGTGCACTTCATCCTTGGTCGTATTGACGCTTTCTATGAGGGCAGGAGTTTGAATGGCCAAGCGAAAGCTTACTGTATAAAAAGGGAGCCACATAAACTCGCTACCTCTTGTAGTACTGGATTCATCGTGCTACGCCGTAGCAAAGGGGATTTTAATCTACGGCGCGTAGCACTGGCATCTTCAACAAGGCACTGGGGAATCCGTAGTCAGAGGAATTTTTTTGTAAGGTGTTACCATTTTATCGCCTTAATATTGTCATTACAAGTTTGTGCGTGTGTGTGTGTGTGTATGTTTGTTACTCTTTCACGCTGAAACGACTGAACGGATTTGTATGAAATTTAGAAAGGATATAGCTTATACCCTAACTTAACACATATGCTACTTTTTATCCCGAAAAAATGCATGGTTCCTGTAGGATAGATCAATATCATTGAAAAATTAGGTGTCTAATTAGCGCGGTCCTAATCGTTTGTGGTGATTAAGACAAGGCTTTGTTATTTCATACATCAGGTGTCTAATTGGCGCGGTTTAATCGTTTGTGGTGAAATAAGACAAGGCTATGTTATCTCATTCATCACACTCCACACTAATATTATAAATCCGAAAGTTTGTATGTGTTTGTGTGTATGTTTGTTACTCTTTCATGCTGAAACGGCTGGATGGATTTGGATGGAATTTAGAATGGATATAGCTTATACCCCAACTCAACACATAGATTACTTTTTATCCCGGAAAAAAGCATGTCGTTAAACCGAATACACGCGGGCGGAGCCGCGGGCAAAAGCTAGTGTACTATAATGTTATTAGGATTCTGTACCCGTCCGTATTGTAGGGTGGTACGGAACCCCTTGTGCGCGAGTCCGACTCGCACTTGGCCTAATCATTATCTACAAATAATGTTTACACATCATACTCGTACCATCTATAATAAAATTTTATAAATAAATTATATATATATATTTTTTTCCTTAAACAAATGTACATGCTTAACTAGTGAATGAAGCCTCCCTTTAAGCATATATAATGCCTGTACCAGGAGGCTCCGCTCTTCCAGTGTACAGTTTAACACAAGTATTAATTAAATTTAAGATTAAGTTTACTAACAAAATAAATAAAATGTGCATGAGCGTGGGTGTGTGTGAGTGTGAAAGGGAAAGAGAGGGTGAACGAACCATCTAGTACCTAAGTGGGAGTATAATTACATAATACGGTCATGTAAATGTAGATGTAGTGAGATGTATCCTGAATCCTGCGTCACCCATGTCGTGCACAAGCGTAATTACGCTAGATGATATTATAATGGCTGTCCCAAAACCTACTTGAATTTTAAATTTGGAATAATTTCCACTAACGATTTGTCAACAATCATTAAAAATAATTTTTGGCTAACAATGCACGCTTACAAGATTCAATTAACAAATCTAAAGCCAAAAGACAAAAATTGTGCGAATTTTCGTAACGTATTTTCACAATTTATGTGCGTTGCTCGACTGAAAAACGGTCCTCAAACTTTGTTGATCACAATCTGCAAAATATCAATGTTCCATGTTTGACACAACAAAAAATATTCGAAGTTCAAAATTCAAGTACGAGTAGGTTTTGAGACACCCTGTGGCTGGCTAAATCAGTTTTAATTTCACCCACCTCAGTAGAGCGCGTATCTGTAGCTATAAGCTCATACTGTTTAACAAACGTAGCGGGCTCCTTTACACATTTCTCGTGTAAGAGCGAGAAACGAGACATCAGAATCGAACGATAACAGTTTACCAAACGCACCCGAATCAACCTGCAGGTTTGCCCGAGGCTGAACCAACCGAGGCTTAATCGTTTCCACAAGATCAAAGTGTTAACTACGAGGATAGGACATTAATTCCGAACACAAAGACTTATAATATAATAAAGTAGTAAAAAGTTATGTGTGTACATTTGCGAGATTTTAAATTATTAAGTACTAGCTTTTGCTCGAGGCTCCGCCCGCGTCGAAGAGATTTTCGTGGAAATAAGGAAAACAAAATAATATAATTTTTTGAACGACTATATGCAACGGACACCATGTTTAAGCAAAGCGCTAATAAAGATCAATCAAATAAGCCTAAACTCGAAGGGTCTACTGTTGTCCGTTGAGGAGATCCTGTACCCATCTTACAGTCCCATCATAAGACCCTGGTCTCCATGTTTTACCAAAGTGCTAATAAAGACCAATCAAATGAGCACAAACTCGAAGGGTCTGCTGTTGTCCGTTGAGGAGATCCTGTACCCATCTTACAGTCCCATCATAAGACCCTGGTCTCAATGTTTTACCAAAGTGCTAATAAAGACTAATCAAATAAGCCTAAACTCGAAGGGTCTGCTGTTGTCCGTTGAGGAGATCCTGTACCTATCTTTCAGCCCCATCATCAGACCCTGGTCACCATGTTTTACCAAAGTGCCAAGAAGTGTGTCAGGATCGTTGTAGATGGAAATCTGTAGTCAAATTAAACTGATATAGTTTTCCCGTATGGGAAAAAATCATTACTTAAACCATAGTATTTAATGTATCTATGCTTAAACCTGGCTGTAGTTACTTTTTCAAGCTTAATATTAGCAAGAGGTGTGTTAGGATCGTTGCAGATGGAAATACTTAGTCAAATTAAACTGATACAGTTTCCTCGTATGGAAAAACAACCGGTTTTATCACGTATAACTAACCATTTGGTCAAGGAACGCTGACAAAGCAGCTAAGCAGCGTTTTTTCTCCCGACATGGTTCACAAATATTGAATTTTCAAACTGAAAACTTACTTTTATTAAAATAAAATATAGCCTATGTTACTCAAAAATAGTATAACTTTTTATAAAAGAAAGAATTTTTAGAATCGGTTCAGCAGTTCCAAAGTTTACCTCAAACATACAAATAAACAAATATTTTCTCTTTATATAATAGTGTAGATTATATCTTTTTTTTCAAGTATTTGGACCACCCGTATAAGAGGAGTAGGTCTTCAAAGACAGGTCTAATATTGCAGTTTGACTATACATTCACCTTAAACCAGGGTTTCTCAAACTGGGGTCTATGAACCCCTCAGGGGCCCGTGACATGAGTTCCAGGGGTCCACAGCCACACAGTTCACTCTTAACATAGTTATTTATTATACGGAAGTCGAAACAACGGTATGCTTTTCTGTAACTTAGTTATGATACTACTTAATGAAGTATTAATGTAAACTAACCAATAAAAGTGATTTTAAATATTATGCTTTATTTTCTTTTCCTAAAAATTTCTTCGAAAGGGGTTCGTGGAATCTTTTAAATTCTAAAAATGGTTTGTGGCTACAAAAAGTTTAAGAACCACTGCCTTAAACTAAATATATTGAGCTATGAACCTTGTTTGACAGATCATTTAGAACAATTCTATACTATAAAACTACAACTGTACAAATTATTTAATTCAAGATTTTCTGAAGGTGAAATAAAGGTGGAAAAAATGAATTGTCTAAAATTGTTTTTTCGTTACCTCGCATTGAGACGTTTTATAAAGTTTTATTATAATTAACGCGTAGAAGTGTTTTTCAATAAACGTATCTTTTACAATTTTATCGATAGTTTTCAGCTGAGCGGTTATTTTATCAACAGCCTTTGTAGCCTACTTATACCAGGGCAACAACGATGATAATAAAATACCGCATCTAAATCCGTTGAGTGTTGCATGAGTTCAAATGAAACATATATACAGACGGACAGAAGGCCACACAAAAAAAAGCTTTTGCTTCAGTACAATACTAACCCTTTTAATTTAAAATTTTCGCAAAAATATTCAATGCACCACTTTTTTACTACGTATTTTAAGTATAGTTATAGATAAACCATGAAACATAAATCGGTACCAAATATAATTTTGTTTTTTCTTGGCTTAAATATGTATAGGTCCCTTGCCTTGTTATTGTCCTGAGGTCCCCTCACCTTTTATATAACGTCACTCTCGCTAAAAGTGCGTACAGACTGGTGAAACGTATCATGCAATGAAAGAATTTGCCGTACACATTGCCGCAATGTATCATGAAACTTAGAAACTTTGAAACACTTTGAAACCGATTCTAATAGTTTGAACTGTGCATTTCACGCTCACGCTACGAGCATTACAAGCCGCGCGCGGAGCGATCCGTGATTTGTCGGTTTTTAGACGAACACAAAGGGGCGCGCAGTGTTCGCAGGGCGGCAGCGTGGACGGTTGTTCAAATCTTAAAATCAAGTTGATCTCTTAGCCGCGTTCTTGAAACCAACGTTTGAAAACCGATTCTCATAGTTTGAACTGTGCATTTCACGCGCACGCTACGAGCATTACAAGCCGCGCGCAGAGCGATCCGTGATTTGTCGGTTTTTCGACGAACACAAAAGGGCGCGCAGTGTTCGCAGGGCGGCAGCGTGGACGGTTGTTCAAATCTTAAAATCAAGTTGATCTCTTAGCCGCGTTCTTGAAACCAACGTTTGAAAACCGATTCTCATAGTTTGAACTGTGCATTTCACGCGCACGCTACGAGCATTACAAGCCGCGCGCGGAGCGATCCGTGATTTGTCGGTTTTTAGACGAACACAAAGGGGCGCGCAGTGTTCGCAGGGCGGCAGCGTGGACGGTTGTTCAAATCTTAAAATCAACTTGATCTCTTAGCCGCGTTCTTGAAACCAACGTTTGAAAACCGATTCTCATAGTTTGAACTGTGCATTTCACGCGCACGCTACGAGCATTACAAGCCGCGCGCGGAGCGCTCCGTGATTTGTCGGTTTTTCGACGAACACAAAGGGGCGCGCAGTGTTCGCAGGGCGGCAGCGTGGACGGTTGTTCAAATCTTAAAATCAACTTGATCTCTTAGCCGCGTTCTTGAAACCAACGTTTGAAAACCGATTCTCATAGTTTGAACTGTGCATTTCACGCGCACGCTACGAGCATTACAAGCCGCGCGCAGAGCGATCCGTGATTTGTCGGTTTTTAGACGAACACAAAGGGGCGCGCAGTGTTCGCAGGGCGGCAGCGTGGACGGTTGTTCAAATCTTAAAATCAACTTGATCTCTTAGCCGCGTTCTTGAAACCAACGTTTGAAAACCGATTCTCATAGTTTGAACTGTGCATTTCACGCGCACGCTACGAGCATTACAAGCCGCGCGCGGAGCGATCCATGATTTGTCGGTTTTTCGACGAACACAAAGGGGCGCGCAGTGTTCGCAGGGCGGCAGCGTGGACGGTTGTTCAAATCTTAAAATCAAGTTGATCTCTTAGCCGCGTTCTTGAAACCAACGTTTGAAAACCGATTCTCATAGTTTGAACTGTGCATTTCACGCGCACGCTACGAGCATTACAAGCCGCGCGCGGAGCGATCCGTGATTTGTCGGTTTTTCGACGAACACAAAGGGGCGCGCAGTGTTCGCAGGGCGGCAGCGTGGACGGTTGTTCAAATCTTAAAATCAACTTGATCTCTTAGCCGCGTTCTTGAAACCAACGTTTGAAAACCGATTCTCATAGTTTGAACTGTGCATTTCACGCGCACGCTACGAGCATTACAAGCCGCGCGCGGAGCGATCCGTGATTTGTCGGTTTTTAGACGAACACAAAGGGGCGCGCAGTGTTCGCAGGGCGGCAGCGTGGACGGTTGTTCAAATCTTAAAATCAACTTGATCTCTTAGCCGCGTTCTTGAAACCAACGTTTGAAAACCGATTCTCATAGTTTGAGCTGTGCATTTCACGCGCACGCTACGAGCATTACAAGCCGCGCGCGGAGCGATCCGTGATTTGTCGGTTTTTCGACGAACACAAAGGGGCGCGCAGTGTTCGCAGGGCGGCAGCGTGGACGGTTGTTCAAATCTTAAAATCAACTTGATCTCTTAGCCGCGTTCTTGAAACCAACGTTTGAAAACCGATTCTCATAGTTTGAACTGTGCATTTCACGCGCACGCTACGAGCATTACAAGCCGCGCGCGGAGCGATCCGTGATTTGTCGGTTTTTCGACGAACACAAAGGGGCGCGCAGTGTTCGCAGGGCGGCAGCGTGGACGGTTGTTCAAATCTTAAAATCAACTTGATCTCTTAGCCGCGTTCTTGAAACCAACGTTTGAAAACCGATTCTCATAGTTTGAACTGTGCATTTCACGCGCACACTATGAGCATTGCAAGCCGCGCGCGGAGCGATCCGTGATTTGTCGGTTTTTAGACGAACACAAAGGGGCGCTTCGCAGGGCGGCAGCGTGGACGGTTGTTCGGAAATCTGCACGTGCACGCAACGAACAAGGAGGAACAAGAGCAAGAGGATACTGCTGCGTGGAGTGAAGAAAAGGCACTCGGCTTGATAGATGCATACAGAGTTCGTGAAATTTTGTGGAACCCAAAAATGAAAACTTTTATAAAAAAAATCTTAAGAAAGATGCGTGGTCCGAAATTGCAAAGTTGATTTTAATGACGGATGAAAAATGCAATTACAAAATTATAAGTCTTCTCTCCTCGTATCGTCGCGAAAAGCTGAAAAAAAGAAATCAAAGGGGACTGGAACTGTTCGCGGCGGAATGGCGGAAACAGACGTGCGCAGAGAATGCGCGTTTAGAGCGCGCTACGCGTCCGTGCTTGCAGCGAACATAAAATGAAAGGCAGAATGTTGCATTGCATGTTACGTTTCACCAGTCTGTACGCACCTTAAGGTTGAGGGTTTTAACTATTTATAGAGTAGGTAGAACCTGTGAACCCTAATGTATGTATGCTATACATTTGTACCTACTTTTATTACCTTCGTTCGTCATTACAGATGATGGATGATCGACGAATGTGTATTTTATGTTTGAAGATGGGGAACATGTTATACCATACTTATCTAAAAAGGCAACTGAACCGCATATGGAAAGCAAGAGTTATGGTTATTCAGTATTGATTAGGAGGCCTAAAATCCGCCCAGGCATTTTCAAGATGGTCAGGCCTCCACTTAAAGCAAAAAAAAATTTGAAATTGATTTTACTTTTTGTGCAGTTTAGCTAAAACGTCTCTGAGTAATAAATTTAAATGAGATAAGTTTCAACCTCCTTATATTTCTCTGGAAAACAACAAGAAACTTGAAAACTGGAATATTTGTGTGAAAACATAAACATGAATTCTACGAAATTGAAAAAACTGGCGAAGTGCGAATCAGACTCGCGTACAAAGGGTTCCGTTACGGAACTTCCGTAGCACATACGAAAACCTAAAGCATATATGGGCAACCGCCGGCCCGCGGGTCACATCTGGCCAGTTAAAGTTTTTAAAACGGCCCATGCCGAGGAACAATTTAAAATCGGGCTAACTTTTTTACCATAAAGTCGCGATTTGTTGCTTTCATGCTACTTTAACACTTGCTCCCTGAGGACACATAACGCGACGCAATAGAGAGAACAATAGAATCACGTCTATAGGCGGCCTGTGTCTCTAAAAGAGTAAGAATAAGCCGCGCTCAACTTCTTGACCTTTCTGAGTAAAAGAGCGTGTTATCAAGAGTTGAAAATTAACAAATAGTACACAAGCAGGGATGAAAATCAATAAATCCAAGTCAAGAACCGGGCTGACCTATAAAATTACAAAATTATTTGCTCCCGTGTTATTGATTCAGATTGAAGTAAGTAGTCTTGCATCTGAAAATTTGTCTCAATGAAAATATTACATTGTAACTTTTTTAGTTAAACCTGCGCTGCGGTTCACCGATTGCGTCGTTATTTTCGTATACTATACAAATCAACATATGGCCCGCAAATTCTTGAGCATATGATGGTTTGGCCCGCGACTTCCTAAAGGTTGCCCATACCTGTCATAAAGCAATATGGTAAATAATACCAATACGAAGTATATATGTATAGGTATAGGTAGATGCTATAGCAAGTATAGCAACAATAACCAAGCCGCAAAAATGGTAGCGCTCGAGCGCCTGACAAACGGTAACCTAATACGACCCAAATTTTTAGTATGTGCTTGTGTGTATTAACTCGAGAACCACTCAACGGATTTGGATTCGGTTTTTTTATTATCGTAGTAGTGACTTTGTTCAACACATAGGCTATAAGGGATGTTCATATAATAACGCCCAAGCCGAAAACGGGGCAAAGATTTAATAAACGCTAAGAGCGTAACTGTAACTACTCTGTAAACTCTGTAACCACTCAACGGATTTGCAAGTGGTTTTTTGTTTTATTATCATTATACTCATAGTAACCCAAAATTCAAAAAGTTTATTTGTAAAATAGATACATAAAGCATACTTTTTACAGGTCAAAAATTAATCTAATAATCAAAAATTTCATAAATTAAATTAATTAATTAAAATAAGTTGATGAATAAACTAAATAAAGCCATAATAAATATAATGCTTAACCATCCGCCCACTCGATTAGTCATGCTAAGAATACAAGGGCAAGAAACTTAGCAAGAGAATGTCTTTTTTAATTTTTCAATTTTTTTTCTGTCTTTTGTTACATAAGCTTATATTATATTACAGAGAGTACTTATACCTACCTACTTAAGTAAAAGCATAAAAAATATAAGATGGCAGGAATTAGTCATGATAAAAAAAATTTTCTTAGTCAACCGTCTCTATTGTCTATTACCTTTAACAGCAAGTCAAGTTTATGCAGAGTGTATAAATGCAAACACAAGAATCCCTTTAGGGTATGAAAGTATACACGATTCTGATCTCATTACGAGAAAAAAATATATAGGTACCTTGAAATTTCACCAAAAATTCCATCATTTTTCTAAGCTATGGCTACGCATTCTTATCAACGAAATTTAATAATCCCGTAGCGGCTATCCGACCTTCCCACACACCTAGTTGCACCCCGCACCCCTCATCCGTGACCGACCGCCGCCGCCGCGCCGCCCGCGCCTTCGGGGTATGCAGTGGCCGTCTGTTGTCAGCGACCAAACAGCGAGGGTGTCTACGCGATTAGTGTATTTTGAGTAAAGAGAATCGTGTTATTGTGAGGTACAGGTACTTTATTTAGAGATCCCAGTATTTAAAAATAAATCTTTACCTTTAATACTAACACATCCTTAAAGGATTCTTGCCTTTGCTTTTACACCCTGTATATTAATTTAGAGGAATCATACATTGGTAAAATTTGATAATCAGTGATTACTATTTTGATAAGGATTATTTTTATTTAGTACATCATGCTTCATTATCGTCCAAATAATCATTGGTTGTATAGTAAGCTTTTATAATATACCCTGGTCAACACATAAATAAGCTGTAAGGGATGTTCATAAAATAACGCCCAAGCTGCTAACGGGGCAAAGATTCACTCAACGGATTTGGATGCGGTATTTTTTTATTATCATCGTAGTGACCCTGGTCAACACATAGGCTATAAGGAATGTTAATAAAACAACGCTTAAGCCGAAAATGGGACAAAGATTGAATAAACGCTTCAACTCTGGAACCACTCAGCGGGTCTGGATGGGGTTTTTAGAGTTTCGTACCTCAAGAGAAAAAAACGGAGTCCATATAGGATCACTTTGTTGTCCGTCTGTCTGTCAAGACCCTTTATATCGGGAACGCATGGAGGTATCGAGTTGAAATTAAAACCATATACCTACTCAGGTCTACAGTCCCTTGAAGTTGTAAAAAAATCAAACTTCTAAGTTAACGTAAAAAAAAGATACGGCCGCAAAAATAGTAGATTACACAACAAGTGAAAAAAAAGGGAATTTCTTTCGAGGCTCAAAGGTGGATCCCGAGAGCAGCGAAGGATTCTAAAGTTGAATCCCGAGCGAAGCGAGGGATTCCAGATTAGAATCCTGAGCGGAGCGAGGGATCCAAGAGCCGAGATGGAATTTTTTTTTCACGAGTTATGTACTCTACTTTTCACCATTGACTATGAGAAAATAAACAGTACCATATTAACTATTTGAATCAAATTTTATTATACTTACAACCAATCGGTACATAGTAAATTAATAAGAGAACAAAACATAAAAATTCTTTTTTTTTTTGGTCTTTTTTCCAAGCGGCCAGCCAGTACGTTTGGTAAGATATTTTTTTTATATTGTGCATTGACGCTTGTTCCAAATTTAAAATGCTTTATTCGGGCATTTTTGTGGAACATAAAATGTAGTGATTGCAAGATTTATAGTTTATAGCTTCTCGGGTGATTATGTTTTAAGATGGCTGTATGGTCACAGATACCTTTGCCATGCCTTTGGCTATCCAAAAAGTTAAAAAAGTTACTTGTTCTCACTCAGTGAGGAAAAGAGCGTTTTATTCACTGTTTTTGGTGAACCAATAACCCCTTTTCGAATAGTAATGGTGAAAACGTATATTTTAAATTAAAATTAAATTAAAAATATGTTAACAAATGACATCGACGGCTCGTCTTAGAATAATTTAAAAATGCATCTAGAAGCAGAGTTATTAAATAAAAACGCAGATTTTTGTGGGCGCGTGTTTCTAGGTGGTCGTAACAGCCACGGCTGAGAGCGCGCTATTTTAAACTAAAAGGAAACGTCGCAAAGTTCAGTTCTGATTGATGCAAAATGAGGTGCTCAATCTGACATTATATGCAGCCTTAATTAATTTAGCCCGATTACTTGTCGGAGGTGTTCCGAGCGTCGACTGGGCAGTCATACCGTACAACCCACTTTTCACCAATGACATTTCCGTTCCAACATTTGGCACGCAGCAGCTTCTTTATTTAAATCAGTGCTATTTGACTAACTGAAAATTAATCATAAGGTCTCAAACTGCATATATCTTATTATCAATTGAAAAGATAAACAGCAGCAAATGGAATCGCAATTATTTACTCAAAATCGCTTACCGTGTGTCAATCATTACAGCTCTGTTAATCTGCATCTCGGCCAACTTAACTGTAGAGTTCCTGCAACGTAAACTGAACCCTATCTCGTGGACTTAAAATGAATGCATCTGAAACTGGGGGGGAAGATAAGTTGGTTATATGGCTAGGTCGGAGCGAGCGGAGCATGCTCGGCGCATGAGCGGTTTGGGCTTGGTTCATCGCAGCCAGTGCCACTTTACACACTGACAAGTTTACACGCTACGACTCGCCACAACACAAACCCCATAACAAAATGCACGCATAATGACTGACATTTCTCACGACGGTGTAGTTTCCAGCGCGTGGTGTGTAGAAAATACGCGCATAAACACGCGAGCGTGGAGAAGCAAGTGGATGCGAAAGTGTTAAATATTTTAATGTTTGTTTAAATTGTTTCGTCGCGAAAGCTCGGTAAGACTTGAGTGTTTTCAGTTTTCGTGATAAATTGAAAAAGGTTTTTTGACCAAAATGCGTCAGAACAGCGATGCCTCTTTAGCTGGTCAAATAGCGGATTTTAAGAGGGACCCGGAGAAACTTCGGCAGGCGGAGGAATTTGTTGATGAGCTCATTCAACAAGCAAAGAAAGAGGCAGAGCTTAAACATAAAGAGAAAAACAGAAGTAAATTCGTAAGTATCAATGTATATTTTTGCCGGTAAAGAAAAAATTGGAAAGCCAGGTCGGTAAGTGTTTAAAAGTGGCGTAGCGCTCATTGCCAAATTCGGCTTCTTTACTTAGAATTTTCATCTAATATTCAACTTAAGTACTTGTTAATAAAAAATATATTGCATGATCCTTATTTATCGATCACACCCACCAGAATTAGTTTTACTTCTTAATTCTTTTTGTCTTTTAATTTCTTATTTATCTACTTGTTTTGGCCTATCATCTTAAAACATATGTTTGAATTATATTATCAATCAACTTTCTTGGTTTCACGTCAGACAAGAAGTCGTTTTTGGGTCGGGTTTTAATATGTTAAGAAATTAAAATCCCTAACCTCACATTCATCTCATGTAGCTACGAACCAATGATAGACTATCGCTTATAATCTCTTGTTATCCTATCAACGATACTTTAGGATAAAAAACATATGAAACAATGTGTTGTCAAGAGATTGTAATCGGCAATAGGGTAACAGTTATCGTATTTATAAAATGTACCTTTGGCAGAGGGCTTTTAGATTACAGAGATAGCTTAGTGCAGCTTAACGAGCAATTTTGGTAAATAATGACATACATTAACCTATTTGTGGACTTGTTTGTTCGATGTCACTCCGTATAAAATGCAATCGATGCAGCTCAACGTCGCTTTCCTTGGCAGGTCACCAACAGTGTAACCATAAATTAAAAGAGTGCGACTGAACTCTGAAGATAAACTGCAAATAAAGAAATTAAAAAACACAGACTGATCAAGTTGTTAAAACTTTCCCAAAAAACAAAGTGCACAAATAAAAACAAATATAGATTTGCCCATTCAATGCCAAAAATTACATTACTCCTTGGAAGCACTATTTTGTCGTTATTTTTTGTTAATTTAAGCAGGTATATTTCTTTGGAATACCTACTTGTTATATTGACACTTTATTACTGGGTCTTTTTACACTCCGTATAAGTTGTTCTACAAATAGATCTACTTACAGCTTATTGTTTTGTCTGGCAGTGTCCATATTTTGATAGTACCTACATAAATGTAGGTTAAGTCAGGTCAGTATTTATTTGAATTTCAATTTCGCCTTTCATATTATGCATAGAATTATTAATTTTCGATGACAATTGATTTACAATAGACTTCCGGTACAATATATTGCCACTTTACGGGCTAAGGTAATCTTTTTATGTGTAGGCACTGACAGATTATACCTGTGTATGTACCTACTACTTAGATGACAAAACATTAAGGCCAGGGGTGACCTTTGACTGAGCACCTCAGGGACAACTACTGCTGACGACCGATCTAGAAAAGCGGCGATAGTTCTGGTTTAATCTGATGTCAAAAAAACTAAAATTAAAAGAAAATATCCGTTTATTATCGGTTTTAGACGAGTCGTGTAATCGCATCTAAGGTCACCAGCAGTAGTTGTTGCCTAAACTTCGTGACGTTTCATTGCTTTTAGCGATAAGGCCGCCAATTGTTACCTTCTTTAACATTTGCAATATTTTCTTTTTTATGTATTTTTCATGAGGTGCACAATAAAGAGTATTTGTTTGTTTGTTGTATAAAATAGTGCGCGCGCTCTGAGCCGTGGCTGTTTCGGCAACCGAAATATCATGCGCTCTCGTAAAACTGAGTTATCAATTAGGTACCTGGTTTGTAGTTGAAATAAAAACACGTTTTTTTCTAAATCGTTACGTATAATTCAACCAAATTGTGTAAAGAAAAACCGGACATGTGCTAGTCGGACTCGCCCACCGAGGGCTCCGTTAAAGACTATATTTTTTATGACTTAATTAAAAATGTATAGTTTTCAGATTTTTTCCTATACTTGTAGTACCTATTAGACGGTATTACTTACCAAATTTCATAGTTCTAGGTCAACGGGAAATACCCTATGAATTTTCATTCCCCTGAAAGTGTCGAAATGTACGTTTTTTGCGGCATAAACGGCCGTATCTTTTTTTCACGTTTACATAGAAGTTTGATATTTTCACAGATTCAAGGGACTGAAAACTTAAGTATATGGTTTTAATTTCAACACGATACCTTTACGCATTCCCAAGATAAACGTTTTTACAGACAGACGGGCGGACAGACGGACAACAAAGTGATCCCATAAGGCCTCCGTTTTTTTCTATTGAGGTACGGAACCCTAAATAACAACTAAATCCCGAAATCAATACTCAAGAGAAAATAAAGGGTAACAAAAGATTTTATTTAAAGTAAATATGAATATGAATTTTGACGCGGTTTCTTCAAAACTACTTCATTAACGTTAGACATTGACCTCTAATGACGTTAGAAGATCATAGTTCGTATATTTTTTTGATAACAATACCTACCCTGATTATTACAAAAAAAAAACAACAAAATTCTGTTTTTTTTTTTGCGTCATCTTCCCCCTTAAACAAAATAAGATATTTATTTCGGCCCTCCGTATGGCCGTCACCCTTTTATAATATTAAATTGTATTACCAACGTACTAAAGCCACTGATCTACATATAGAATAATACTAATAAGATATTTATGACTAAAGCCGATTTTGAAGGCTTTAATTTTAGTTTTAGTGCTGCCAAAACTATATTTTCTTCATTCTTAAATATTATTTCTGTAGTGTTGACAACAAAAGCTTACTTTGGGAAAATTTAAGTTTTGACAGCACTAAAACAAAAATTAAAGCCTTCTTCACAATCGACTTTATTATTTACGTAACCATATATCGGTGGGAAGAAGAAAATTGCTCTCGCGACTTTTCAAAAGTTGTTGAGTTCTTACCATAGTCCCTGGTTTTTACTCATACTCTTTATTCAATAACTAACCCTCACCTGCGGCTCCGCCCGCGTTTATTAAATATCTGCCCCGTTTTTAGCTTGGACGTTATTTTATGAACACCCCCTATAGCCTATAATGTTGACCAGGGTCACTACGATGATATTAAAAAAAAACTGCATTCAAATCTGTTTAGTGGTTTTCGAGTTAACCCGCCGGCTTATGAGCGTGTCGATCGACACACTTCTGCAGCTCATAGAAAAAAATATATATATGGGTACTTATTATATTATATATATGTAGTAATATGGTTTCATTGGAAAGATAGAAAGATGACCAACAAAAAAAAAAAAATAATGATAATAATAAAAAAAAGTTGTGGATTGTAACTTGAGACCCAATTTTAACGTCGACCCGCTTTTTTTAATATATACATATAAAGTTATATTTTTTTACTCTTCTTTTTATTTTTCTACAATATTATAATATTTGAATATATATAACCAAAACTTTCTTCAGGTAAAAGTCCCCCCCCACACTTTTTGGAAAAAGAAAACCGCATTAGAATCTGACAACTATTTCCGGAAATATAGCCAAAAACAAAATTGGCGGGAAAATTCGCGAAATTGCAAAAATTCGCAATAATTTAAACGGAACAAATATACATACAGACAGACAAGAATTGAAAAAATTTAGTTTTGTTTGCCCTCAGACCCTCAGTACAGTTAAAGACCTTCAGTTTTTACTTTACCTATTTTAGACACCTATTTATAGTGACTTGACATCGTTGACTTGTTGTAGGCACTGACCTCTGCCTCTCCTCTCTGATACATGCAAATTGTTATCTTTAAAGATACTCTATCTGTCTATTAAAGCACTTTTTATCACATGTTTGCACTGAGAATTTCATTTAAAAATTAAACTAGTTTCGTAACAATGCAAGATTCTATTAGTTTTGTCCTAATAAGCATAAAAGAACGATCTAAGATTTCTAAGCAAATTAGGTTCTATGGCGGAAAATTACGCTGACTCACTTTTAACCTGCATTGAGCGAAAAGTGGTTCGGCGGATTTTTCCCCAGTGGTACACTCTAGTATTTTTGTGATGTTGAGAAACATTCTACAAAGCCAGGTACTTTTTTAACATTCATGTAAATTATTTATTAACCGACTTCAAAGAAGCCGGTCAAGTGCGACTAGCATACTCGTACCTAGGGTTCCGAAATTCGACAGTTTTGGGAACGGTCAGGAAGAAGGTATTTAAAATCTTGCCCATAACTGTTTATGATAACTAATAAAAGAATTTATTGTACCACAAAACAGAGACTCAAATATTTTTATACCGTACTTGAAGTAAAACTCGTGGATAAAAAAATTAATTTTGTCATTTTATTATCGTGAAATTTTCACCCGCTATATTTTTCCTGTAATGTTTACGTAATCCCAAATTACCATGATTTTTTTCATATTTTTTTGTTTATTTGTTTCGGAAATAAGGGGGAGGGAGGGACACATGCATTTTTTCGTGGTTTTTCAAAGATTTATCGAAATCGGCGCCAGTAAATATAGTAAAGTATATATTTTTATAATTAGCTCTTTAATATCCAGAAGAATTTCATACCTTTTTATACCTATATTGTATTTTTATATATTTTTTCATGTTGTTATAAACTTTTTAATCGCTATAGTTTTCCTGTAATTGGCCTGTTATGGCCTATAATCGTCATGTTTTTCGATCCACTTGTTTTGGAAATAAGGGGGGAAGACATGCATTTTTTTGTGGTTTTTCAAAGATTTCTCCAAATCGGTGACAGTAAATATAGTAAAAGTATATATTTTTACAATCAGCTCCAATTTGATACCCATATTGTGTTTTTAAGTTTTTTTTATATTTTTTTCTCTTTTGTATTTGGATATTTTAAGTTAAATGTTGATGCAAACCAGAAGAAAATACTCGACAGAGTAAAAAAATTAATAATTTATTAGAGTTCGAATATATAAGGCCTCCAAAGTAGTTGTGTTTTAGACGATTTATGTTACGTGATTATTTTAAAAACTGGACTAGTTGGGAATTTGAAATTTCTGTGTTTATGTTATGAACCTCAAACTGTTTTTAAGCAACAAATATTAAAATTTGATGAAATTTAATTATGGAAGGAGTAATCAGTGACCAACTTAATTTGTTTCATATATTTTGTGGCAAATATACGAGAAAGAAAACTGCAAAATTAAGTTTGTAACTTATGTTAAAATTTTATGTAGTTCCACTAAGTTATTAGAATGCTACGGAAACCTTAAGGCGTGAAACCCTCTCGCACCTAACAGGTTTCTAACATACTGATATTAAAACGGCTACTCAAGATTTTATAGTCAGGTTTCGCCTGGTTAGTTTCACTGTATTCGTACAGTTTCTTCGGAGGCAAACATGGTTACGCGGCGGTTCCCCGTTTGACACTAAATCGTTAGTGGCCGTTTCAATATCAGTATGACACGAATGTTTTAGTAGAAAAAAAGGTTTTTAATCGACAACATTACCAATAAATAATTGGTACAAAACTAAAATCCATTTCGAGATATTGGCTTTCTGAGCGTCTTATAATTTTTTTAGAATTAAATCATCATCAAATATAGAGATTAAAAAAAAAACAAAAGTTGGTAAACACAGGATTTTTAAAACAATTACCATTGCTTTCAAGTTCATTCCGAATTAAAAAAAATCAACTGTCATGTCATTGTGATTGTTGACATTGATAGCGAACATAAACATGTCAAGTTTTTTTTTAAATAATCCCTTGGCAATGAACATCGAGTTTAAAATCCTCAGTTGCGACTTACGTTCTTTTAGAACGAGTGAATAAGAAAAAATTAAAATAAACTTTAAAAACACACAATAAAACAAAATAAAAAATGCGTAAGCCTTATTTTTACGCAGACTTTCAATATAAATATTGAAAACAAATGGTTACCTGAAATAAAATGATGTCGATTGTCTTATCCTTCAAACTAGTTCAGAACCCATTATACGAATTTCTCTGGAAAGTATCCTCTTAGCGTTAACCGTGATATTATACTGTATTAAGAATACTATAAGAGTACTATGAATTTATACAAATGTGAAGAAAATAGTCAGCAATTCCATCGAATCATCAGTCAGTATTGAGTTTTGTAAACCTGGATTGCAAGCTTTATGCCTCTTCTTATCAAATGATTTCATTGAGTAGCTCTAAATTAATTAAATTGTTTCTTTGTTTCAGGATGATGACGGCTCTGAAACTGGTAAGTCACAACAATTTTCCTAAACTATAATATATAATCATATAAATAAGTATATTATGTATATAATAATCATAATTTCTTATAACTTAAGTGAATCGTCACGTGTGCGAGTAGGCACAATAAAACAGATTACATTCAACTCACTATAAGTACAGTGCTCCCAAAGTTATAATGCACATAGAAATCTATAGCCGAGCGACCGGACGTACCACGTGACCTTACTGCTTGTATAGAAAGTGTAGGGAAATACGAACTTTGCCGAACAGTGGCGAAGATTCGTATGCGCATTATAAGTTTGGGAGTACTGTACTCGACGACGTTAGGGTAGGGTTCGTCGTTTACGTCAATGTTAATAAAACGGCCTAATGACGTCACTGTTAGAACCTGGGAACGTTTATCTACAGTGACATGGCAAAACGTAATTTTGATGACCTCTCTCCACTCGAGGCTAAGATAGAGAGTAGAGGATACACACGAAAGCGTAACGAACGGGACTCGAGTGTCAGAGCACAGGAGGAGTGGCAGTAGGTTTTCATCTTCCGACAGACTTACCTCTGTTTCTACTCGACTAGTTAAAGGTAAAGGTTTCCAATGCAATAAAGAGATCGCTTTACTGAAAAGGCATTGTAAATAATTAATGATATATCGTTGTGGTATAGAAACGTAGAAAAATAGTTTATCTGGATGTGAAGAGCTCTGAACAGTGAACACTGGTCCTCTCGCTGACCGGGCGATTGCTGTAGATACGTATTTATTTTTGGTAGACCAATAGAGCAGACACATGAGATGAATGTGCTTCGAATTCGAGGTTACATATTTTTCTGTACCCTCCTGTTAAATTTGATATAATATATTAAGGAAACACATATCAAAGGTAGTTCTGTAAGATATATTTCGACTACTTGATGTGATCAGCTTCAATCACATATATAGAATTAAATAATATTTACAATATAAAATATAAAATTAATGAGTTGTTGTTATAAATGGTAATGAATAAATTTGATTTTGATGATGACGATGACAGCTTGACAGGTAGATCGACGGAATATCTATATCTATACTACTAATAATAAAGTAGCAAAAAAGTCGTATCTGTACATTGAATATTTTTGCAAAATTTTAAATGACCATTTCATACTACGTGGGACGCACTATAAGTTTCCGGAATGAATATGAAAAAATACTATTAAAGGTACAAAATTAATTTATTGTTTTTCAAAATAATCTCCCTTGGCGTCTATGCACTTTTTCATTCGATCAAACCAGTTTTTTTTTTTGTGCCACTCCCCTGTGGTGACCTCTGAAACGTGTTTTTCATACTCCTCGACAGCCTCTTCTGGTGATGAAAATCGTTGACCGCGTAATTGGTTCTTAATTTTTGGGAACAGAAAAAAGTCACAAGGTGCCAGGTCGGGACTGTATGCAGGATGACTCATGAGTTCTACATTTTTCGTCTTCAAAAAGTCGTTTGTCTGTCTGGCCGTGTGAGAACTAGCATTGTCGTGGTGCAGGATGATACGGCGTTTACGGTTATTTTTACGGAGTTCGTCAATAACTTCCGGCAAACAAATGGTCGTGTACCAGTCACCATTCACGGTACGACGATTCTCTAAAGCAACAGTAGCCACGTGTCCAGTTTTATTAAAAAAAGAAGCAATCATCCGCTTAGATGCACTTTTCACGCGCGCCACTTTGGTTGGTTTCGGCTCATCTTGAAAGACCCATACGCTCGATTGCTGCTTTGTTTTGGGATCGTAGCAATAAATCCATGTTTCGTCACCTGTTACTATGTCCCAAACCAAATTTGACGCACCTTCGTTGAATCTGGTAAGCATGGCACTGCACCAAGTGACGCGGTCCGTTTTTTGAGCCTCGGTCAAGTTGTGTGGGATCCACCGCGAGCACAGCTTTCTCACACCCAAATGTTTGTGTAGGATTGATTGTATTTGACTCATGCCTATTTCTAAGGATGCGCAAATTTCATGGTAGGTCACATGCCTGTCTGTTTCAATCATACGGCGCACAGCATCGATGTTTTTGTTGGTCACAGCGGTGGACGGCCGACCATCGCGAGATTCGTCACTGAGATTGATACGACCACGCTTGAATTCTGAAAACCAGCTATAAACAGTCGTCTTGCATGGTGCTTCATTGCCAAAAGCTGTTTCAAGCCGAGCGATGCTCTGTTGAGCTGTCAAATTACACTTAAAATCGTAGAAAATCATACTACGAAAATTTTCCCGAGTTACATCCATGTTGATGCAGACACACAATTTTTTAAATGGCGCCACAAGGTAAAAACAAAAGACAGTCAGATGAAACAAACTGCATTCTACAGCCAAAGAGTTCTATTTTCAAATGTTGCAATAAATTTTTAAATATTGTTTATGTAAGTGGCCAGTTCCGGAAACTTTTAGTGTTACCTATGTACTACTGTACTGAGGCCAAAACACCAATTTTTAGAATTTTTGTCTGTCTGTCTGTCTGTATGTTCCGTTTTAACTCGAGAACCGCTCAACGGATTTGAATGCGTTTTTTATTATCATCGTAGTGACCCTGGTCAACACATAGACTATAAGGAGTGTTTGTAAAATAACACTCAAGCCGGAAACGGGGAAAAGATTGAATAAATGTTTTTCTAACTCGAGACCCACTCAACGAATTTGGATGCGGTTTTTTGTTTTATTATCATTATAGTGACCCCGGTCAACACATAAGCTATAAGGGGTTTTCATAAAATAACGCCCAAGCCGAAAACGGGGCAAAGTTTCACTGAACGCGGGCGAAGCTGCGGGTAAAGGCTAGTAATATAATATATAAGTCTATATTCGGCCTATCTACCTGTCGAGCTGTCATCGTCATCATCAAAATCAAATTTATTCATTACCATTTATAACAACAACTCATTAATTTTATATTGTAAATATTATTTAATTCTATATATGTAATTGAAGCTGATCACATCAAGTAGTCGAAATATATCTTACAGAACTACCTATGATTATGTGTTTCCAACGAGTTATAGATTGTGTTTCCTTATATATATAGAAGAAGTCAATTTTATTTTTATACTGTTAAATTTCTGACTTTGGATTTTTTGATGGCACGTAGTTGTGGCTGTACGAAAATCTAAATCTATACAGACAGGGTTAGAATGCAAACGTAAAATGCTCAAAGCAGTCTCGGGGCCGATTTTGACGAAAACCAAAATTGCACCATTCGGTTTTAAAAAAAATAATTTCCCTAGCCGAGAACGAACCCACTGATTTTCAGAAATAAAAAACATACTGTATATTATTGCACCAACCGATAGTTTGCCGTTTGAGATTACTTCCCAGAATTTGATCCTTATAAGTGAAACTGTCGGCTAGTGCAGTAGTATACAATGTGATTAAAAAAAGATCTAGTTTTCATCTAAATCGGCCCAGAGACTCCTTTGAGCATTTTTCGCTATTCCCTATAGTTTCAGATTTGGCCGTTCGGGCCCATTTGAAAAACTAACCCTGTATATGCTGACGAAATCATAGCTAAACAATTTCTAGCTCGTTTCATAATGGTGATAAGAATAAGTGAATCGACCTGCGCTGTGCATTGATTCGATATCGAATATAGCCTTAAGTCCAACGATATGTCATTAAATACATTCATAGCTTATTACATAGCTTTTAGTAGAGAGAAAACGTTAAAGAGGGTCGTGCCGTGATGGACTCGTAATGCGACTATTAAAATCCAGTTAACGCCTCGTCATAATGAAGCAGTTTTTATTATGGAAATTTCACTTCTCGGCCTAGGGTTCTCAGTTTGGTTCTAAAATTTCGACGTGTTTGATCTATTTATTGAAAAGTTACCTTTTTAGGGTTCCGTACCTCAAGAGGAAAAAACGGAGCCCTTATAGGATCACTTTGTTATGCGTCTGTCTGTGCGTCCGTCCGTCCATCTGCCTGTCAAGACCCTCTCGGGAATGCGTAGAGATATCGAGTTGAAATTGAAACCATCAGTCCCTTAAAGCTGTGAAAAAATAAAACTTCAAAGCTAACGTAAACAAAGAAACGGCCGTTTTTGCGGCAAAAAACGTATATTTAGACACTCACAAGGGAATCAAAATTTATAGGGTAATTTCCGTTGACCTAAAACTATGAAATTTGGCAAGTAATACTGTCTTATACTACAAGTATAGGGAAAAATCTGAAAACTATACATTTGTAATCAAATCATAGAAAATATAGTCTTTATCGGAACCCTCAGTGGGTGAGTTCGACTCGCAATTGTCCGATTTTTTTATATATGCGTGGAAATTAAAACGGAATATACAGACAGGCAGATAAAAATTCAAAAAACTATTTGGCGTCGTCGGTACAATCAATTTACAATATTCAATGTGCAGACACGACTTTTTTACTACCTTATTATTAATTATTGCTCAGAGCGTTGCAGTGGAGAAAAATTGCATAGGAAGGAAACAGTTTTCTCAGAAGGCAATTCGAAGAGCATTTAGTGCAGAGTACTATTTATTAACCACTACGGACTTTTAGACGTGGAGTTGAACGAAACTCGTCTCTATTTCTACACAATAAGTCTTCAGTTAAAAGTCTCAGTGGTATGAAACGGTATGCTTGAGTGCTTTCTTCAAGGTAGTCTGAAAGTGTTTCAGCATCTCTTGCTTTCAATTTCTGAAGGTTTGTTTCAAAGTGAAGTTTCCAGCGCTATGAAGTTCGAAATAGCTAATTTCTGTGAATTTCCCGTTTGGACTTTTATTGTTTTCTGTTTCGGTAAGAACTGAGAAATTACTTACGTAGGTATGTAGTATAATATTGTTTGTATGACTGATTTAGTATCTCAAATGGCACCTACCTACCTTATAGTTTGTATTGCACCAAGCTTCAGCGTCTAGGTGCAGCATTACATGGGGATTCCAGGAAAATCTTCGATGTCTATATGCTGAACAATAGGGAGACATGAATACATAGGGGACAATCAATACTAATTATTATAGTAAATTGAAAATAAAGTCAAAGTCTATAAAAGAATACCCTAATTGACTAACTCTGATCTATCAACATCACCGGACCTTTCCTGTCTAAGTAGCATGGCAATCCGTTTAAGTTCTTTTTTAATACTTAAAGCTGTATATAGGCTGCAGAAGTGCTTTTACCGATCTTGTTACAAATTGGGCCTCAAGTATAAATATCTATGGTACAAATATAATTATGAAGTTATGATCAAAAGTGATATTAAAATTTATCTGTGACGGGCACGAAGATCCTGATATAATCTAAAGACAGTGATATTACCTCCTTTAGACATTGAAACATTGCCTGGCTGCACCTATGGAGCCCCATAGCTAGTTGTCAGCTACATCATAATATTAAAGGAACACCCCATCAGGATGCATGACATGACTGATGTGGAAAGAGGCCAAACACAAAACCAAGAGGCAAGACGGTCCCCATTATCATTGGGGTAACAATTGATACCATAGGATTGTATTATCACATCAGTTTACTTTTTCCTAGTGGATAGGAAGATTTTGTTGTGAGAAAAGGCCTTGAATATCCTAGAATATTGTAAGAGATCAATATTAAATTCTGCTTCAAAACCTACTCGTTAGTTTTATTGGATGTACATAATTAATTGCCCATTAATATTTGCTAACCCCTTTTTGATTCAAATTTATTTTTAATTACAGAAAGAAGTGGCGACAATTTATTTAAAACCATCAACGATACTTGAAAGGTCTTAAAACTGTAAACCTCGTCATGAAATAATGAAACCCTTAAACTTAACCACTTTGTTATCTGACTGTTTATCAAGGTTCTATTTTAACGCAATAAAAACACGGCCTTTCAAAGCCTTTTTTTCATACAAAAACGCACACATTGACTGATCATCATAATTTCAGTGACCCCCTATAATCTCGAAATTTCGTTCAAAGATAGGTCTTGTGGCACAAGTGATGGAATAAATCTGAAAATGAAACGAAAAATTATATATAGCTCAAGGGTTCATTTTCAACCTGTATATGAGTGGCCACTGACAGACAAGCTATATCCAAATGCGCGCATTGTAAATATATAGCATTTCTTTGAGTAAATGCGTTGAACTAAGTTTAACGACTATTTCGTTACACTAAGCTTCGCTGCATTTTACCGAGATCTACGAGTAAGGTAGTTTTGCCTCCACGTGGGTACATAAAGATTTTTGACGAAACCTGCTAATTCTGCGACGCAAGCAAGTGTTTACAAATAATTTTAGATTGTTATGAAATCAGCTACCCACCGACCTCGTCGCTAATCGTGTCTAAAGGAAACAATAGAGAAAATTATAACGCCTACAATACTTACTACCAGACATGGAACAATTTCAGAGTCTAGGTATCGAGCTTGTGGCGTCATTACTTATTACAAGCGATATCTCGCTCTGTGTGAGCTGAGTACTCATTTTATTTTCTTCTAGTGTTGAACTGAAAGTGAAACTAGGCAGAGAAACAAGAAAATATTCGTTTCGAGTCGACCACTGATATTCACTAAGTTCGTAATGTTATTGTTTTTGGCCCCATACATCCATCCATCCATCCATCAGCCTGTTTCATCCACTGCTGGACATTTTCCAGGATTTCGCCACTCTTGGCGGTCCTCCTGGAAGAAATGCCCCTACTCACACAAGCTGGGCAGGCGGGCTGGTGAGCGCGGTGCCGAAACCCTTGCACCAGTGACGCAGCTGCCCGTCACCAGTCTGTTTTATATAAGCCCCGGTAATTGGGGATGAATATACCCTATCGTATTTGGCCCTATCCTAATCAAGTTAATTAACGATGCAAACTACAATTTTTTCACAACAAACAACCGGCATCATTGTAGTGTTTTCTTTTAACTTTATGATGTGATAAACTCTCTGGAAAACTTTTTACTAATTGTCTATGAATATGTATAAACCATTCTGTTAATTTATGTTTCGTTATTTAATTTTATTTTAATATTAATAATTCAGATATCTATATTTTTACAACTAGCCTTTGCCCGCGGCTTCACCGATCTCTGTCTAGTTTTCGGCTTGGTGGTTATTTTATGAACACCTTCTAAGCTATATGCTGACCAGGGTCACTACGATGATAATTTAAAAAAAACCGCACCCAAATCCGTTGAGTAGTTCTCGAGCTAAAAGAGTTTATTCAATGTTTGCTCCGTTTTCGGCTTGGACATATTTTTATGAACATCCTTTATGGCTTATGTGTTGACCAGTGTCATTACAATGATAATTAAAAAAACCGCATCCAAATCCGTTGAGTGGTTCTCGAGTTAAAAGCTTTTATAAAAAAACAGCCCCGTTTTCAGCTTGGTCGTTATTTTACGAACATCCCTTATGGCTTATGTGTTGACCAGTGTCACTACGATGATAATTAAAAAACCCGCATCCAAATCCGTTGTGTGGTTCTCGAGTAAAACGGAACATACATACATACAGACAGACTGACAAAAATTCTAAAAATTGTGGTTTCGGCCTTAGTGCAATACCAATAACCCATTTCATTTAAAATCTCGAAAATATATGTACAGACACGACTTTTTTACTACTTTAATATTAGTATAGATAGGTATATAAGGTGACTGGTGATACTAAAGACTCGATAAGTGCTCAGTAACAAGGTTCGATGACCCTTTTTGCGAAATTCGTAAATTATTCTTTTCGTGTTACTTACAAACGCACAGCCCCGAGTCAATTACTATTATATGGGACGTCCAGATTTTATTTTGCGAAATGTGCAACAAGATTATCAATCCCGTTACGTGTTACTGATCACTTACCAAGCCTCCAGTATGAGTTTGGCTGCTTAAATAAAAGTCACCTTATATATTTATATATGTATAGATATTATTATTAGAGTGCAGTACAAACCAGAAAAGATAAATTAGAAACAAATTCTTGTTTTTACATTTGTTTCTAATCTGGGGGCACGGCAGTGTCTCCGCCAAGTCGAGCTAAAAAGCGGCACGGCCGTACCATCCTTTTTTCGAAACAGTTCAGGCCATTTTCGACCCCCCTATAACTTCGTTGTGGACAAAACTAGAAGCCTAAATTTTCAGTAACCAAGCAGGCATTGTATAAACACGGTATATTTAAATTTTTTGTATAAACACAGTAAATTTCAAATTTTATTATCCATATGATCCAAACTTTTTACGGTAGAAGAACTAAGTTGCAAGTCTTGTTTTTTTTACAAGTTTTGTTTTTGATTTATCTTTTCTGGTTTGTAATGCACTCTAATAATAATATATTATTTAGAGTAGGTATTCCAAAGCGATGGATTTCGGAATAAAAACATAATCTATATATATTGATGGTAATATAAAAATAGTCAAGCGAGAGCGGGTTCACATTTTGTAAAATAATATTCCTGTAGCTGTAGCTTGCAAAACGAACGAGTTTCAAATGTCAGTTTTCATAAAGAAGACAAAATGTTTCAAATTTCTCGACGACCCTCATCCCGTTTAGAATCTAATATTCATGTTTTTCGGAATACTTTAGATACCTATGTTTGGGAGGTAAGAGAATTATGTTATCAATAAATTGTACCGTTATAAGGAAAAAAAAAATCTCTTATACATGAAAGGAGACTTCCCTTGTGGCGTAAACGGATTACTCTGGGTATTTAGAGTAATCCGTTTACGCCACAAGGGAAGTCTCCTTTCATGTATAAGAGATTTTTTTTCGCACCCCTGGTCTGTTAGGTCTGGTAGTCTTCCAACTGCTGCCGGTTGGAGTGAAAGGATTTATGGATGGATTTACACATTTTCCGAGTACCTACAGGCTGTTGAATTTTTGCCCCCCTTACCTTTACTAGTTTTGCAATTCAGAAATTTCGTCACAATATTTTCGGGTATATTTTTGAGCAAATCAAAGCTCATTAATTAATGGTAGGTTTCGGCCGAGGTTCAACGCCCTCATGATAATAATAATGATAATAACCTTTCTTGTAAGAGGGGTTAATAATAATAATTATTCAAGCAATTCGTCGTGTTCGGCATGCATGACGTCACGAGAAGTCGTACAAGAGGCGTGGTTACAGTTATAGGTCAGTCAAAAACTTTTCTTAACGATAACTTCGAAAGTTATGATGAAAATTAACTGTTCTTATTATTTTTCATTGCAAAACGTAACTAAATTAAAATAAACACGATTCTTTAGAAAAAACATCAAATATGTTTTCATTTCTTCCAGGAGGACCGCCAAGAGTGGCAAAATCCTAGAAAGGCCTAAGTCCAGCAGTGGACGAAACAGGCTGATGGATGGATGGATGGATGTTATCATTATCAGCTGTTTACGCTATATAGGTATTTGTTATAGGACTCTAGCGCTGTGGTGGCAGAAAAATGAACTAAATTTTATTTGTATTTATATATTTTATTTGTTTATTTTTCCATAAATACCTATCATTACAGGCTTAGCCTAATTCGATGGGTATGCTGGCTATTTACAAATTACAAAATATTCTTATACTATATAATATATCTTATACTATGTATGTGTATAGGCATGATGTGATGCCATTAGGCATGATGAGTAAAAAAGATGTATGATTAGATGATTAGTCCGTCAGTTAGATTATCAGTAAGTATTGGACACGTATTTTTTCTTTTTTCAATTTAACAAAAAATGATGAAGATGTAGCACGCTGAAATTCCGCGTGACGTCACTTCTAGGTACAATTTTACTTAGAAGTGACGCCATTTTCCCCCACTCTCAAACTTTGACGCGCTTTATCTCTGTCATTTTTTGTTTAATTGACAAAAGAAAAAATACGTGTCCAATATTTTCTGATAATCTAACTGACGGACTAATAATTTTTTTTTTGTCATCATGCCTATTGCAATTGCACAAACAATAGGTTTTGGGTGTGTTTCTTAGGTCAATAGTTAATGTACGACTACAGGACAGGGTAAAATTATGCTGCCTACACAATAATTTAGATTTGGTGAACGTGATTGAATAACATTTACTGCTCAAACAAACATAGGGTCCCCAAATTTGCCGCCCCTTAAGCTCAATCCTACTCAGCCTGCTAGTATATCCACCACTGATTTTCTCAGAATGTTTTAAAGCGTCTTTGGTCAAAAGCTTATTATAAGCAAAAGGCTGACGTAACGTAACCGCCGACCCGAAATTAGCCGCCACCTGAAATATGTCTTTCGACTTTTATGGGTTTTTGTTTACGACTACGACCTTTTTATGAGAATACTTGATGAATGTGATCTTATGATAGATACTCAATATTGTAACGATTAATTATTTTGATCAGTCGTTCCTGATATCGCACAACCCACTTGGAAATTATTTATTTTCCTCTCATTCCCTACATCACATACCAAACCATACAAAAACCCCAGTCGTTTTTGAATTTCGTCATAGATGGACGGCGGGACTTCCTTAATAGGAATACATTCCTTAATAGGCTAATTTATGCTAGACCCATAATACGAGTATAGTCTGTCAAAAAAGTGTTGAAATGAATTTTGAAATTTAATGATTTTTATTAAACTTTAAACGTTCAAGTAGGATAATTTAGGTAATATAGTCATGAAATAACAACGCGGTAAACTCGATTTAACCGATTTTGTACTTGTTTGTTTGGTGTAACCAGGCGAAAGACAAATAGTTTCTTCAATATTCATTTCAACAATTTTTGGACAGACTGTACATACATCTTTGTAACATACATCACTAAGAAGAGTGAAGAGACTTATTTGTGTTCCCACAAGACAGCCTATACAGAAAGGTTACTCTCTTCAGAAGTAGCTACTTATATCACACAAACAGAATACCGGCGCAGTCAACAAGTGTGACATTCTTGAGTTAAACATGAAAGTGTTTGTCACAATCACGTCGATCTTCACTGTTGTGGAAATTGTGAAATTGGCAACAATTTAACGAAACAGGCGTTAGCTCTAGAGCGGTGGAAATTCGTTGGTACCCTAACCAGGCCCGCAGCCAGGATTCGTATTGGGGGGCTTAACACTTTTAAAAAAGCTTGTAAAACATAAAACACGTATCTATTGTTATTTTTTCATTGTTATATAGCTGATTGACATATTAGTAGTAGTAGATTCATAAAAAGTTAAATCGAACTAATGTAAAAGATGTGGTGATGCACCCTGTTTACTGTTTCCCGGGTTCGAATCCCGGTTCAGAGCTCCTCACGTCCAGATTTACTTTTCTGATTTTTTATACTGCAATGATATAATTTAATTCATAATATAATTTGTTTAAGGTGCTAATTTTAATTCACTATTCAAATTTATAATTTGCTAGCTTGATCGTGAGTAGCCTAGAATAAAAATAAATCGGGTGTAAATAGACTGCTATCATTAAACGAAACCATATTCTACCGACCCCACTGAACCACTTTTCCCAAGAATCATACCCGCGGACACCCTTAGTTTGGGAAATAATTGAGTTCGAAACAAAAATGCGTGAACCCTAACGCACCGATATACGGGCGAGTTTAGAGAGAGCGTCGGTCGTGAAATAGCTTTAGGAAAGCTGTAGAAAAGTGGTTCAGTAGGGTCGGTAGAATATGTGGTTTCATTTAATGGTAGCAGTCTATTTACACCCGGTATTATTTGTGGAATTAAATATACGTGAATTTGTGTATAATTTATTACTGTTAAAATGTAAAATTATTTTAGTTTTTTTGAGGTCCGAAGGTTTTAGGGGGTCAGGGTTCCCATATCTCCCCACCTGTATATGGGCCTGACTTCAACATTTGGGTTTAATTGTTCATGAAATGTTCTGAGGAATATACATCGTTCTCCGAAAATGTGGCTGTAATCTCTTTAGAAAGACGCCTCAATTGATATTCTATTCCTGTACTAACGTCATCAAATATTATTATTTGTATTTCCTGGGTCCCGAATCCCGATTCCCAAACCGACGCGTCTGATAAATTTCATTTTCTAGTAGCAAAAGAAACAAAGTAAAAAAGCTTATCCTTTCTTAAAAGTATGTTGAATTTAAACGAGTACCAAATAAATACTTCCTTGCAAATAAATGTTTGAACAAAAACAACTTTATTATGTAGCTATTTATTTAGTGTTGACACAGGCAATGCGTCTACGCTACGCCTCAAATTAAATTTTCTAATTTGCAACAATGGCGCCGTAGCACAGAATAAGCCGTAGCAATAGAGAATATGCATGTCACTTAAACGAGTAATATATTGCGTTTTTTGTATTCTATTTACTTAGTAGAATTTAATGATGACCATGGGAAACTATTTTATATTATAGTTTTATAATTATTTTCATTTAAAAGATACAACATTTCGATGAAATAAAACGCAAATGCAAAACGCGTACCATTGGCTTTTGTGACAAAGTGAGTACATTTCATCATAAAATATTAAGTTCAAAATTAATAAATGTAAAATAAAACCCTCAAATATTTTGTAATAGGTTGTTTTAGTCAAAAATTTGAAAAAAAAAACCGGCCACTAGCCATACACCGCAAGCAAGAGCAGTATCATGTGACGTCACTTGATGCGCGCTAAAATGGCAGCCGTTTGAATTGTAGAAGATTATTATGAAACTTATTTTGATTTTATAACTATGAAATAGCGACAATTTAGTTGTATATTCTTATTCATAGCCCTAATTTGATCATATATTAATGACTTGTGCATTAAAAAATTTACATGCATATTCTTTATTATCTGTAGCGTTTTTGGCTAATAGAATAGGAATACCTACATTTTATAATGAACTTGCCTACCAAATTACTGGAATAGGTTTTTATTTGGTACTGTGTGTAATTTGTAGTATTATACTACACATGTAAAAAATTTCATTCGAAATATTTTAAATTTAAGAATCTATGAATTTTCATAGTTTAACAAAGTTGGACAAATAATAACTACAAAAGTACGAACGAATACGAAAGGACAGAACTCACGAACACCGAAATTTCGCGATAAATATTTTCGATCTTTGACCGAACCTTAAAAACGTCATGTTCATTTTCTGCAATTTCTTTCTAAACAATAAACCCAAGCTTCCCATTAAAACCGGCTTTTCTCGCCAGACTGGTTGCAACGGAAACGATTAACGTAAGCTCTCACGTAGATACGGTGTAATACGTGTACACACACCAACCCAGGTAATGCTAAGTTCATTCTAAAGTCATCCTTAATAACAAAGGAGAAGGGTTGAAGGGTGGGAAACGAATGGACCGTGCCAAAGTGTAAGGTTGTGTGGGTGCAGTCTGTGAAGTTGTTCAATGAATCTAAACATAGGGTAAGGATACTCTAAATAAAACAACCTAGTCCAGTCACCCCAAGAAACCTAGGCACGTGATGAATGATATTTAATATTGAAAAACTTATAAAGGGTTTCTTAATCACGCAGCAGAATTATCAAATGGCAAGGCTCGACTCCGATCCCTTCCCCTAGAAATAGTTTGAAGGTGACAAGCGCTAAAACTCATATTCTTAAACAAGCGGGTCGAAATATATTTTGAGTAATTTTAAAAGATTTTTTTATTTATATATATTTAATATCAAATAAATAATAATTATTGAATTATTCTTTAAAAGGCGACACAGATAGTAAAACATGAGATTTTAAAACTGTAGTACTCCCAAACCACAACAGATAGGGTTCTGAAAAAAAAAAACATGTTATTAAGAAGGTCTTTTCCAAGACAAATAGCACAGCCCAAAATGTGATTGAAAAAGTTCGCTGCATCCGAAAAATAATACATCAATGATCAATCATACAAAATGAAGGCGGTTTTTCAGTTCAAAACAGTCTGTCCAAACTAATAAAGTAAAAATAACAATAGTGACTGTGATTAATTGAAATAGGCGTTACCTTGCGGAAGTCCATCACTAAGTAAAGGATATATGAATATAATTTGCAATATTCCGCTAAACAATTCTTGTCGTGCTATTCAAAATGCAGACTCGTGCACCGCCCGCCCGCCCGCATAAAAACATGCAACAAGCAAGCGATACAAGCAAAGCAATCTTAAATAACAAGCAAGAAAACTTATCGACACGTGTTTCGCCTCTGAACGAGGCATCCTCGGGATGTGTTGCTAGACCGGCTTCTCCGCAGCAACTGATGTGTTGCTCGCCCAGCCGCTCCGCAGCAACTGATGTTGTTCGCCCGACAGCTCAGCAGCTAGTCAAGTTTTCTTGCTTGTTATTTAAGATTGCTTTGCTTGTATCGCTTGCTTGTTGCATGTTTTTATGCGGGCGGGCGGGCGGTGCACGAGTCTGCATTTTGAATAGCACGACAAGAATTGTTTAGCGGAATATTGCAAATTATATTCATATATCCTTTACTTAATAGTGACTGTTGTAAACATATAAAATATTATCTAAAACATAGAAGTGCGTTTTTTTAAAACGCTCTCGTGTGAATTTATATTTAATTTTATCATTATCTCACCTTTTCTTGATTCACTCGCCGCACTACTCGGACGCGCACTTTTTCAGATATGTTTATCTCATTCGTTGTGCGATGAACCTATTACGCCTTAAGTATGCATCAGAATACATTTTTTTAAATGTGACATTATATGTTAATCTTACATAACATTACGTCCCGTGACGCATTCATGCATATACGTCCAGAGTACGACTACGTGGCGAAAGTGGATAAAGTATTATAATTTTGAAACTGCAATTATTATCCAATGTTTATCCAAAGCAGCCGTTTGTAACACAAAACTACTAAGCGGGTGTTTATCCGAGCAAAGAAAGGAAGTTACGATTTTTAGGGTTCCGTAGTCCGACAAGGGACCCTTATACAGGCTGACTTTCAAACAAACCCCGATAATTTTAGAGGTTATTATGAAACGTCAGTAGAACACATTTAAAATGTAAAAATAAATTAAATTAAAAGTCAAAATATTTAAAAAAAATATTACTTGGAATTAAAATTTATGGTTATCCTATAGCCATTCCCATACGGAAAAAGTTGAAAATAGTCCAAAATAGTGGGATCGATAGTAAAAATAAACTTCGCACGATCTAATTATCTCATCTCCTCGGGTGACCATGATTTCTTTGGATTTTACGAAAAGCTTCAAAGGACTCCAACTTTAAAAAAGAATTATGAATATGATTTTGAATGGTTTTGAAAAACTCAATTTGTATTCTTCTACAAAATACTAAATTTTCGGGGTTAGGTTAGTCAGCCATAGTATATGTCAGTATAGTTTCGCCATATCCGTCTGTCCGTCCGTCCAGCTGTCCGCGGCTTAGCTCAGAGACTATCGGTACTAGAAAGCTGTAATTTGGCATGATACATACCTACTTATTAATCACGTCGACAAAACGGTAAAATAAAATCATAAAAAAAAATTCCTTCCTACACGTAAATTGGGGCTGATTTTGATTTCCATAGTGTGGGATATGGTTAGATAGGTCGTTTAAAAACATTGTTGGTGTGCCAAAACCACTATTCGATGAAGGGATCCTTTGGCGAAATTATATAAAGCTTTAAAGTGCGAATTTTTGTTAGAGTGGAGTGTCACCCTCCGTGTCGGCTAAACGGTTGTTTATGGATATGTGAAAAAATTCACAGAAGTAGTATATTATAATGAATTTAAAAGGAAAACTATCACAGCTAAGTAGGCTTTACAGTCTTACGAGTACAGGTCGCGCCAAACATTTAGTCGCACGACAATGAATGTTCCATTCTTCTAAATGTATGGGACTAGATGTTTGGCGCGATTTGTATTAGTAGACCAACTTATAAAATGTACTGGGCAACTACGGAACCCTACACTGCGCGTGGCCCGACACGTTGTTTTTGTTTGGAAATACAGCTATTATGCAGACTAACATGAAAAGTGGATCGGCGGAACATTCCCCGATGGTACATCATTACATTTATATATATATATGCTAGGTACGCAGTGTGCATTGGCTACAGGAATCAAGCCAGTCCCACTATTTCCACGCACAAAGGTCCAAATGAGAGACTAGGTGCGGAAACCGAGCCCGCCAAGACGAAGAAGAAGAAGATATATGGATAGATTCCCCTTTTGACACATTTGCTTAGTAAAAATAAAAAGCTGGCTATATTTTAGCTTTTTTATTGTAGTTATATGGCTTTATTTTCTTTTGTACTAGAAAAAGTGTCAATTCAAAAAGAAAAACATTCCCCGACTGCAGAGGGAAATTTTACCTTTTGGGTTGGGAGCGGCTCATAGAACAAAATATTTCCTTAAAATATTTACATAAAATCCTTTGTTAAGCAAATTCTTAAGTTTTAGCTTTTTAGACTCCTTTGCAAAACACACATCACAGAAAAGAGCGCAAATCTACAACATCTAGTAACATGCAATAGAAGTACACTCAGTGAAAACAAAATAAAAGAATTTCAGGCTTCAGCTGAAATTTGTATAGAACAATAGAGGCAAGGTAGAACTTATTGTTCTCGTAAGAAAACAAAGAAACACTCTTTTTGTTCTAACTGATGATACGGGACCTTCAATAGACCTTAACTAGATGTATCCGGTTCTGCTATCATCAGTTACATTTATTTTGCTGACCATTGCAAAGGGCTGAAGCAGAGAAAAATATTCTGATTCGAGAGAATTTTAATGAGCTTTTTATAAAAAAATGTTATATATATACTTCGGGTTTTAAGAAGCGCAGAAAAAATATTTTACACCCAAGTACGAGTAACTAAAATGTCCAAAGTGTCCGCAAGGACGAATTGAAGCGCTTCTAAGTTGTCTGACCAACAGTTGAGTGCCAGTCAGATAAACATGCGAAAATAACATAAATGTACGGTCAGTGGTCAACTGGTCAGCAACAACGCGACAAGGACATGTTAAAATTATACGACAAAATTACAGGCCATTTGACACTGACGTCCCATTATGCTTATGGCAGCACATTTGCATAAAGGTGAGGTGATTTTACCGAAATAGGTGGGAATTTACTTGCCTATATATATAATCACTCCATTGGTAGTGATTACTTGTCATTGTAAGACATATATAACATTGTTCATATTACTGTACATGATTCTTTTTTTACAACAAAATGTTTCGCTAAAGAGGATTGAAGATGCAGCCAAGCATATGAGGGAATATTGAAACTAAATCCCTGTCCCTAATACAATTGTTTCTGCTCACTGTCACAGATCTTTGATTTTTGTTTTGCGGACTGACAGGAAATCCAAATATAAATAGAAGGAGTGAATCTCAATGACAGTCGGTAAGTACAGTACATGCGTCGTACATTATTTACGGGCTTCGTCAAAGTATCTACTCGTACTTTGAATACTTACTCACGTGTTTGAAAATACGCTTCATTACATATTCCACCGGAACTTACAATATTCCTACCTATTTTCAAAATGTGACTTCATGGCAGATTTTCCGTATTAATTCCGGAGTCAGCTCAATCGGTCTAACTGTTCTTTTATTATGCTGCAAACAGACTGACACTGAAACTTCGCTATAAGGGTTTTTGTATTTTGACGGATCCCTTAAAAAGGAGTGAACTGTATCAATTCGAAAAGCGAACACGCGCAGAAAATGCGACGGACTGAAAATACACCCGCTATGTCATGTCAAGCAGTCAGAAACAGACGAACATACCCGTATTACGGCGTACATTTAATATTTGTTTTACCCATTTCACCTCGCACACTGCATCAGCCCTTGACTACCGAATGCGGTCTACTTGTACATACATACTTACTTGCTCACTGCCACGGTAAACAAACCGCTAGAAAGACCTTATCTACCACTGTTAGATGTCGTAATCCTTTGAGCCAATAGTTCAGTAACCGAGGAATATTCTGTACAGGCTTATTCAATTTTCTCTTTGTATTCGTACAGCTAATATCGAGCTCATCACGACGACGAGAGATCGTTTCTCCCGCCGCCCCGCCACCGTGTATGTCTTGTTTGTTGGTGTCTTTATCAAGATCGCATTATGTATGTAAAGGTGAAATATTTACATTCTACAGGCTTGTTATCTCGCTGCCGTGTGCCGAGATAACGATCTTAGCCTTACTTTTGATATTCTTGCTTGCATCTGAATATGTTTTCTGATACATACATTTAGCTAGTTTTCAAAGATACATTTAAAGTGATGGTAGAAATCAATGATAGTCTGTTATCGGAAGGCTAGAAACATAAAAATATGCATTTATGTGCCGACTAAAGTTTTCCAAATCCTAAATAAAATGAAACATAATTTTTCGTTTAAGTGTTTTTCCTTAAAAGCATTTAAAGGCGGGCAAAATTTCCAAGTTAAATTTACTTATTTATTTTCCTTTGGCACTTTTGTAATATATTTTCTTTTATGTCAGATAAGCGTTATAAATAAGACATCAGCATGTAAAATAAGAAAAATGTACATGAAATATTCAGTTAATAAGTAAAAGTTAACGTTAAGGCGCAATATGTCCATCGCACAACGAAAGAGATAAAAAAAATTGAAAAAGTGCGCAGCCGAATCACTACGGTGAATAGATAAGAAAAACCGGACAAGTGCGAGTCGGACTTGCCAATCGACGGTTCCGTTAAAGACTATATTTTTATGATTTAATTACAAATGTATTATTTTCAAAATTTTCTCTATACTTATAGTATAAGACGGTATTACTTGCCAAATTTCATAGTTCTAGGACAACGGAAAATACCCTATAAATTTTGTTTCCCTCGAGTTTCGGATTATACGTTTTTTGCGGAATAAATGGCCGTATCTTTTTATAAGTTCACTAAGAAGTTTGAGTTTTTCACAGCTTCAAGGAACTGTAGACTTAAGTGTATAGTTTTAATTTCAATTCGATACCTCCACGCGTTCCCGAGATAAAGGGTCTTGACAGACAGACGGACGGAAGGATATGGACGGACAGACAGACGGACAGACGGACAACAAAGTGGCCCTATAATACCTAAATGGTAATTGGATTTTGTAACATTGGTGATAGTCTTTAATTTAAACTAGGAATACTGTTTTCACGCATACTACCTTACGGCACAAGCTAGTTCGCGAGCGTATATTTGTATGGAGTAAGTCCCCCTCAGTCCGCTCCGGATTAAAAGTTAACCAATTCCTCGCCTTAAATATTTACGGTTGTATCCCTGACACAACCCGCCGCTTTTTATTTGTCAAGGGATAAGAAGAATGCAGAAATTGAAAACTTTTTGACTGCTATGGCATAATCGACATCATTTCATTTCAGGTAACCATTTGTTTTCAATATTTATATTGAAAGTCTGCGTAAAAATAAAGCTTATGTATTTTTCATTTTGTTTTATTGTGTGTTTTTAATGCCTATTTTTTTATTCACTTATTCAAAAAGAACGTAAGTCGCAACTGAGGATTTCAAACTCGATGTTCATTGCCAAGGGATTATAAAAAAAAACTTGGCATGTTTATGTTCACTGTCAATGTCAACAGTCACAATGACATGACAGTTGATTTTTTTAAATACGGAATGAACTTGAAAACACAGGTAATGGTTTTTAAGATCCTGTGTTTACCAACTTTTGATTTTTTTTTAAATCTCTTTATTTGATAATGATTTAATTAAAAAATATATATATATGATGCCCAGAAAGCCAATATCTCGAAATGGTTTTTAGTTTTGTACCAATTATTTATTTGTAATGTCGATTGCTTGATTACTTTATAATACAATATCATCACAAAAATGTAGTTGTAAACATATGTCCTTCGTGTTAAAAACAGTCTCTACTCAATGAAGTAGAAAAGAGGTCAGAGCGAAAAATTAATGAGAAATATCTTCCTCGTTGAAGAAACCGCCCAATGGAAGAGAGCGGGTCCGAAGATCGCTCCCTGGGCTACCTTTTAAGTAGTACCGACTGAGCAACGGAATTAGATTGGCGCCCCGGGGGCTTTAGTGGGGAAAATGTGATCCAGTAATATGAGCACTTAGTCGTATATCCGCATGGATCCTGAGCGCTTGTTTCTGTTGAGTAAGTTTGTCTAGAACAAATAAGGCCGCCACAAATCACAACCTTCTTTAATTTATTTATCTTCTTTTGATTTGATTGTGCACAATGTATAGATCTTACAACGGGCGAAGGCACCTGTCGAAACTCTTATTGCAAGGTCCTAAGCCTTATAATTATAAGTTATAACGGTTAGATTGGCGAGTCATCGTGAGATAAACAACCTATAGTAGATTATTACTTAGAGCGTAAAGCGAGCAAAGGCTACATTGATAGTAAATAAAGTTAAGAAAAATCGTCATGAGGGGTGATGCCTTATCTCCTCAGGTTCCCTATAGCTATTAAAGGAATTGCTTACTGGGTGCACTTCCAACACACCCTAGATTCTTCCCTTACACTACATTTTTCCGTAAAACAACCTGGGTACGTTCCTGACTGACCCTGGATACATTCCTAACACACCCTAAATATATCTCGAAAACACTTAAAACATATAGCACTAATTATTCAAGGTACACAGAGAAAATAATAATATATATATCTTCCATAGTAAGGTTAATTTTAATTGTTAAATAATAAGTACAGCAGTCGATCGATTTCTTTCAGAATCGTAATCAAAGAGTTCGTCTCTAAGGCAGTGGCGTGCATAGAACTTTTTGCTGGAAATGCAAGGTCAAGTTTGACAATAAAAAAATATGAAATAAATTCAATGTCACTTTGAAAAATCATTATTTGTATGACGCCAGGGTAGGCACTGCCTACCCTAGAGTACATGATTTCAAACAAAAATTTTTTTTTTTCAAATTTGTTTTAATTTGTTTTCATTTTATTTTTATCGTCTAACTTGACCTTCTCATTGCTATTCCAGAAAAAAGTTCTTTGCACGCCACTGCTCTTAGGTAGTTGCTCCCTGGTCTCGTTCCAAAACGCAAAACTTATGATTGTTTTCATGTTTTTGTTATTTTTAGAACTATGGAGCGACATTGGTTTTATATTGTTACTTGATGACGTAGAACTAATTCTACCTAAGTACATAGGGAACGTTTCTAGTCTATACGTATATGCTCTAGAAGGCTACGCAGTACACACTAGCTAGTAACCATTATTCTGAGAACACATGAGTGTCGTGCCACTGCATCTTTACCGTGATAGTTGGTTTGGTTAGGTTGGAATCCATTATTGAATTATAACATAGCGTCTATTTACAATGGAAATGTAAATATGATTAGCAATCCAAAAAAACTAAATAAAAAGACAAAGAAGACAACCTAAAACTATTTAATCTTGAACTATTCTTCACTGATCATATAGCTACTAAATTGTATATGTTCCGGCTAATGATAGGTCTGATGATAAACTTAAGATTAGCCGGCCAACTTTAAGTTTAGATTTGGGGACTAGCTAATGTTACTTCATTTTCACCTTTAGTCGGCTGAACTTAAGAATAACCACTGACTAACGGCAAAAAATGTAAAAGTAACCGAAAATACGAAAAATACAGAATAATTTAACAAAAAGTCAAAAATACGTGCGACGATGAGGGAACTGAGAAGGCGCGTGTTAGGCTGCAATACAAGGTGACTTTGTTTATATCACCAAATTCATACTAGAGACTCGGTAAGTGATCAGGACCAAAGTTCAATGACACTTTCTGTGAAATACGCACAATACAATTTTTAATCGAGTCACGGTTACACCATTTTTTTTTCGTATTTTGTAAACAGGGTCATTGAACCTTAGTCCTGACCACTTATTGAGTCTCCAGTATGATTTTGGTCACGTAAACAAAAGTAACCTTATATAAATTAATTTGGGAGTGAGCAAAGTAGAGCGAGGCGACACTTTAACAGAATTCATGATATGTGCAAAAATCCTTTTTGTGTCCGCACCCATTTTTGTATTTTTGATGAATTATCACTATATTAATTCACCTTTCCTTTCCATTTAGTTTTACATTTTTAGTCGTAAGTTAACGGTTATTCTTAAATTTGGCCGGCTAAAGATGGTATAAAGTCTGATTTCGAACATTACCTGATGTTCAAAACTAAACTTGAGATTAACCGGCTAATATTAAGTTCATCATCAAAGCTAACATTAGCCGTAACGGAACATTACCACATAGGTGTATAAAAACTTTTCTAAGGAAACATTCCAGCACACATTGTACAAAATTGGACTATTTTTACAGTAGGCATATAACAGATTGCAGATCATAACAAAGAGCTATATAATGTATCTTAGAGACCATTACCAACACCTAATGTCAGTCTACATTCTTACCCTCACAAATGAGACTCCATATAACTCATATTTCGTACAATAAAAGTCAGCGCCGGATTTAGGGGAGGGCAACCGGGGCTGAAGCCCAGGGGCCCCCACAAGTTCTTAATGTTTTACACTAATTGTTTTTTTCGAATAAATAACTCGCCGTATACATATTTTAACTAACCATACATGAAAAAAATACAGTAAGTACAAATTGCATATGTTGCGTTAGGGCTCATGATGTTTGTTTTTTTATTTGTATTGGCTTTATCCATGAGAACTATATTTTTCGTTTTATCTTACCTTTTTAAGAAATGTAACTTTACTAAGTTTCAATGTTAAAACACAAAATTGTTTTCAAACACTAAGTACAACTATTAACTTCTTTCGTTCCCAGGGGCCTCCACACCTTAAAATACGGCCCTGAGACAAGTACTAAATACGGTCAGACTTAAATGGTTTCTTAAGAACTACAACGACTTCAAAATATTTTTTAATACTCTTTATTTTACATGTTTAGTATACAAAGTAACCATCACAATTACCTATATTTATTGAAAAAGTTTACATACACGCAGATGTAAAATTAAGATTTTATTTTCACTTTATAATCTCTATCGTCTTTTGTAAACAGATAGAATGAACCATTGGATTATTTCTTGCCTGCGATCTACATTCCATCCATCCATCCATCAGCCTGTTTCGTCCACTGCTGGACATTGGCCTTTCCAGGATTTCACCACTCTTTGCGGTCCCCCTGGAAGAAATGCGTACTCACACACGCTGGGCAGGCGGGTTGGTGAGCGCGGTGCCGAAACCCTTGCACCAGTGACGCCGCTGCCCGTCACCAGTCTGTTTTAAGGCCTGGCAATTAGGGATGGATATACCGCCATCCATCGGTCCCAGGCAATAGTTGGCCGCCTGGTTTTGCCTGTGAGCTGTTCTCTTACTCTCCCCCGAATAACGGAGGATTTGCGAGTAAGATGGTGGTACCTCCACAGTCGAGCTCGGCATCAGCTCTACCACCTACAATTAAACTACTTTAAACTACGATCTACATTAAACTCACGCAAAGATTCCACACACATTATTTTATAATAATAATATGTGTATTAACTCTATTTTATCGAATTGTAAACTATAGGATAATCACATCACACTAATATTATAAATGCGAAAGTTTGTGTGTGTGTGTGTGTATATTATGTTTGTTACTCTTTCACGCTGAAACGGCAGAACGGATTTGGATGAAATTTAGAATGGATATAGCTTATATCCTAACTTAACACAAAGGCTACTTTTTATCCCGGAAAGAAGCATGTCGTTAAACCGAATAACACGCGGGCGAAGGAGAAATTATAGTCAGGGCCTACATACAAAAAGTAATTCAATGGACTAATCACTTATTTAGTGACGCTGGTCTAGCTCGAGTTTCGTCAATTCCCTGTGGCCGCGTGATAGAGCGCTCGCTTGCTAACCCAGAGACCGTAGGTTCAATCCTCGCGGTGCACATTAGTTTGTGTTCGGTCTGCGTGCTTCGGAAGGCTTGTTATGCTTTTGACCCATTTGTGCCCGAACTACGGCGATAGGGCTCACCACCCAACACGCTGGGACGTAGTAATAAATCGGCGGTAAAAAGCGGGACTGTGACTTCCACCTCTGCCACCCCCGCGGGGATTCATGTCGTGACGATATGATGTATGTATTACAATATAATTATATATTTATGTATAGAGATATATATACAATTCCTCTATCAGTGAAACTTTACAGTGTAATAAAATGGAGTACCAATACAAACAAATTTTACTTGAGAAATAATAATCTTTCGGTTAAAATGTTTCTTCTCAGCTGTACTTGTAATTACTCTACTTTATCACACTGTAAGGAAGGTTTTATAGACAGAAGATTTTTTGTCAGGGTCTCCCAAGTCTCCATAAAAAGCCTCATTCATTGGACTAATCATTGTGTGACGCTGGGCGAAGCTCAAGTTTCTTCAATGATTGTTCAATAATTGGTAGACATTGATAATTAAAACGTTGCATTGTTTCTATAACAATGATGGACGGTAATGAAAATGAGAGAGAGAATTGCAGTTGACCTTAATGTATAAATACGAATTATGAGAATTTTAAACGAATGAATAACAGTTCATACGTTCATATAAAAGATATAAGATATGCACACAAAGATTAATGGTTCAATGGTGGGATGATGGTGGGTATATAACATTAGGTAATATAAATACATAAGGTTATATATATATATATATATATATATATATATATAATTTATACAGCCAAACTCATACTGGAGGCTTGGTAAGTGATCAGTAATACAGATCGATTGCACTTTTTGCTAATGTCGCAAAATAAAATCTTGACGCCTCATAGTAATTGACTCGGGGCTGGGCTAATGGGCTTGCGTTTGTGAGGAACACGAAAAGAATAACTTACTAATTTCACAAAAAGGGTCATCGAACCTTGTTACTGAGCACTTGCAGAGTGTTCCTAATATCAAGTGACTTTCGTTTATATAGCCAAGTTCATACGGGAGACTCGGTAAGTGCTCAGGATCTAGGTTCAATGACAGGGTCATACGAATTTATTTTTTCTCAAACAATACTAAGTATAATGCGTTCATAATTTAAAGAACCTTGTTATAGATAAATCGAACTTAAAGAAGTGATGGATAACAAGCCATAAGCAGCCGCCAATATTAATATTAAAATTCATATCTGTCGTGCACGGACCTGAAAATAAATTTTACATCCATGCTGTCGTGTTATCACGCCGCTAATTTCACCATAAAAATCCATAATTGTCTTGTGGGACGCACTATAAGTTTCCGGAATGAATATGAAAAAATACTATTAAAGGTACAAAATTAATTTATTGTTTTTCAAAATAATCTCCCTTGGCGTCTATGCACTTTTTCATTCGATCAAACCAGTTTTGAAAACTTTTGTGCCACTCCCCTGTGGTGACCTCTGAAACGTGTTTTTCATACTCCTCGACAGCCTCTTCTGGTGATGAAAATCGTTGACCGCGTAATTGGTTCTTAATTTTTGGGAACAGAAAAAAGTCACAAGGTGCCAGGTCGGGACTGTATGCAGGATGACTCATGAGTTCTACATTTTTCGTCTTCAAAAAGTCGTTTGTCTGTCTGGCCGTGTGAGAACTAGCATTGTCGTGGTGCAGGATGATACGGCGTTTACGGTTATTTTTACGGAGTTCGTCAATAACTTCCGGCAAACAAATGGTCGTGTACCAGTCACTATTCACGGTACGACGATTCTCTAAAGCAACAGTAGCCACGTGTCCAGTTTTATTAAAAAAAGAAGCAATCATCCGCTTAGATGCACTTTTCACGCGCGCCACTTTGGTTGGTTTCGGCTCATCTTGAAAGACCCATACGCTCGATTGCTGCTTTGTTTTGGGATTGTAGCAATAAATCCATGTTTCGTCACCTGTTACTATGTCCCACACCAAATTTGACGCACCTTCGTTGAATCTGGTAAGCATGGCACTGCACCAAGTGACGCGGTCCGTTTTTTGAGCCTCGGTCAAGTTGTGTGGGATCCACCGCGAGCACAGCTTTCTCACACCCAAATGTTTGTGTAGGATTGATTGTATTTGACTCATGCCTATTTCTAAGGATGCGCGAATTTCATGGTAGGTCACATGCCTGTCTGTTTCAATCATACGGCGCACAGCATCGATATTTTTGTTGGTCACAGCGGTGAACGGCCGACCATCGCGAGATTCGTCACTGAGATTGATACGACCACGCTTGAATTCTGCAAACCAGCTATAAGCAGTCGTCTTGCATGGTGCTTCATTGCCAAAAGCTGTTTCAAGCCGAGCGATGCTCTGTTGAGCTGTCAAATTACACTTAAAATCGTAGAAAATCATACTACGAAAATTTTCCCGAGTTAAATCCATGTTGATGCAGACACACAATTTTTTAAATGGCGCCACAAGGTAAAAACAAAAGACAGTCAGATGAAACAAACTGCATTCTACAGCCAAAGAGTTCTATTTTCAAATGTTGCAATAAATTTTTAAATATTGTTTATGTAAGTGGCCAATTCCGGAAACTTTTAGTGTTACCTACGTATAGTGCAAAGAGGTTACTGGCTGAATACAAAAGACGAACGTGAAAAGAAAAATGTTTTAGTTTACTAATTATGGTTTGAATACCCCCACATTGTTTGTGAAAAATACTATACAAGACTTGGGCGCAATTGGGCATTTATGGTCGAACGTGGTAATGTCGGCCGCGGCTTGGCGGCCGCTGCAGTAATCTACTGTCTTTGCCTCTATACTGTAGTTTAAGAACAATCTCGACTCAATTAGTATATGAAGTTTAAATTTCACTTTGCGTATTTCACAAAATATGGTCAATAATATAATAATATGGTGGACCACCTACCGAGTCTCCAGTATAAATTTGGCTACATAAATGAAAGTCACCTTATATAGAAGCTAGAAGATCCGAATAGCTCGTTTAGATGTGTGATATAAGAAAGAACCGTGAGAAAGCTGGGCTTGCCTAAAGTTACTCTATTTTGATATTCACCAGCTCTCGTCTACGTCAAATCTATATCTATACTGATAATAAAGTAATTAGTTAAATAATTTTTCAAAATTTTAAATGATTTCTAGTTATTAAGTCAAAAGTACCATTTTTTTAATTTTGTATGTATGTTCCGTTTTAACTTGGGAATCACTTTACGGATTTGGATGCGTTTATCTTTATTATTATCATAGTGACCCTGGTCAAACTAAATGGTACAAGGGGTATTCATAAAATTACGCCCAAGCCGAAAACGGGGCAGAGATTAAAAAAACGCGGGCGATAGGCTAGTACATAATATTATGAACACAGTCATGTAAGTGGGGATGTCTGATACAATCAAGGCTCTCAAGTATCAAGAATTAGCTTAATCTGAGAACCGCCGAATAAATAGTATTTACTGAAGACTTTTTTATGGAAATAAAGAAATTTATATTTTTTTACATTTAAATAAATTTAATAAAAAATGATGTGTCTCGTATTGTATGACGTAAAACTCTCTATATCACTCGTGCGTCATACCATGGACGAATATACTGGGTGTTAAGATGATAACCCTTTTCCTTAAAACAGGGTGTTCTAGCCATCAATATGAACAACTTTTACTATGAAGCCAACCCTGAAATCGTGAAAACAAAATCAGCTGTTCCATACATTTAGTTCGAGTAGGTATTTAACTGTTCTATGGAACAGCTGATTTCATTTTCGTGAATTCAGGGTTGGCCCCATATACAAATACAAATACAAATACAAAAACATTTATTTTCTCAAAAGTACATGCAAATGCAAAAGAAAAATAAGAAATTACAGACCCAAACACAAACAAATAATCAGTACACAAAAAACAAAAATATAGGTGGGTAGCGTAAAAAATAATAATCCTGTTATCATGCGGAAGTAGTTGTACACAGTACGCAGACAGTGTAGTAAAAAAGTGGAGCTTGTACGTTTGAGCGTTGAATTAATTTCACCCGTTTAATAACAGACCCCAAACTAAGTCGAACTTGAAACGCGGGAGTCTTAACAGAGATTTGCAAAAATTGTTACAAATGGGCTAGATGTACAAAGAAGTATACTACAAGAAATTTATCTTAAAATTAAATTGAAATCAAATACATTTTCTATTTGCAAGGCCAAATTAAATAAAATTTATCAAATGATGATGAATTAAATTATAATATGCGAGATTCTTGTCATTACCATTTTTTTTTAACATTTTAATTAAATCTTGAAATTTATTACATTTATTACAAAAGAAAAAGAATATATATATATATTTATATAATTTTATACTAAATAATACATACTCGATATGATATACAACATATTGAAAAAGATTATTTTTATTTTTGTATTTCTAATATTTTTTCGGTAGCGTCATAGTTAAGTGTAAGTAACCATTTAGTTATTCTTTGCTTCACTTCCCAGACACTACAGCCTCTGAGATTGCAATATTTACAAGCCTGTTTGTAAATATATGGGAAAGAAAAACAACTAAATCTCTTTGCAAATTGTGTCTTGACTAAGGGAGTTTTCACATTCATTCGATGTCTCCGCCCAGTTTCAACACTCTGGCTACATTCTCTTAATTCAGTTCTATGGTGGGAAAGTCCAACTCTCAGTATATACAACTGTCTTACAGAAAGGACCTGAGCTTCACCAAAAACTTCTTTTGTTGGATGCCTGAAAGGTTTCCTAAGCATAACTTTCAGGACCGATCTCTGAGCCCTCTCCAATATTATAAGAGTTGACTTTGCGCAACTACCCCACGCAGTGATGCAATAGGAAATTACTGATTGACACAAAGACAAATAGACAAGTCGTAAAACTGCTCGGTCCGCACTATTTCGTAGCAGTTTCATCACACCAATCAATCTCCGTAAACGACCTGCCACGTTTCGTACGTGCTCTTTAAAGTTAAGATTCTCATCCAACACAACTCCAAGGTACTTGACTGATGCCACCCTACCAATTGTCATGCACGAGCAGATTGATTGAGATGGAGTTTTCCATTTATTACAAATGTGGACCTTGATTTCATGTGGAAATAAGAGAGATGGACCAGAAGCAGCAGTCTTATGGAAGCAAACAAACTTAGTTTTATCAACGTTTAACGTAAGTAGGTTTCTTTGTAGCCAATCCGCTATTGAAGCTAGTCCAGCCTCTACGCACTTAATAACTTTGTCCTAGGTTCTATCCTTAAATATTACCGCGGTGTCATCAGCATAGCATATGACCTCAATGTTATCATTCAACTGGAAGAGTTCAGTTATGCTGTTGATATATATAGTGAAAAGTGTAGGACCCAGAATACTGCCCTGAGGCACGCCAAAGATCATATTTTCTTCGTCACTGACACAATCATTAAGCTTTACACATTGTGATCGACCAGACAAATAGCTATGGAACCATTCAAGGGTAGTGCCTCGTATTCCTAGAAGTTCTAGTTTCCTAAGAAGAATTTTAGCAGACACCGTATCGAATGCCTTTGCGAGATCTACAAACACGCCAACACAAGCCTGACCGGAGTCCAGTGCAGAAGAGACGCTATCCAAAAGCATTGTGACTGCGTCTTCCGTGGATTTTTTCCGTCTAAAACCATATTGACGCGGTGAGAGCAAATTATGGCACTCCAGAAAATCAACCAAGCGTTTATTGACTATTTTTTCTAGCAGCTTTGAGAATATTCCGAGTAGAGAAATTGGTCGATAGTTAGATAGGACGTTCCTTGCACCTCCTTTGTGTATCGGAACTACAAGAGCAGTTTTCCAGTCAGTTGGAAAGGTTCCAGACGATAGGCTTATATTAAATATATGTACAAGTGGTTCTACAATAAAATTACAAACATTTTTAATTACTGGATTTCTTAACCCATCTCGTCCAGGAGCGCTTTCATTTTTGAGCTTTTTAATTAAAGTCTTAACTTCGTGCGCATCCGTGGGATAGAAAAAGAAAGAGTTGGGATTTGACATACTGAAAGATTCGCGTTGTTCGCTTACTAGTTCACTTTCAGTTTTGCCAATTTTGTCAAGTGTTTCTGTTGCTAGAGTCTGACCGATATTAGCGAAGTACTTATTACAGAGATTTAGAGAGTCTTTTGGAGTTTTATCGATTAGGAGTAAGTCAGTTGGAGCTGTTTGTTTGTAGCCTAACTCGCAAATTCTTTTGATGACATTCCAAAGCTTTTTTGTATTGTCTTTGCTATCTAGCAACTCTTTATTTTCATGTTGAGTTTTTAACCGTTTGAGTAGGTTGTTGCAGAAATTACGGTATCGCCTGTAAGAAATTTGTGCAGTGGCGTTATTTGGTTGTTTTCGAGCTTTCAGATGTAATCTATCACGATGCTGGATACAGCGCATGAGGCCGGGTGTTATCCATTCCTTAAGATTAAATTTAGATCTGCTCACCGTCTCCAGTTTTGTATGTTTTTGAATTATATTATCCAATTCACTCGTAAAACAGTGGGCGGCATCTGAGGGATCCGTTTTGCTAGTCACATTTGACCAATCGTGATTTGATAATTCATTGGCTACAGCAGAAAAGTCAGTTCTGAAAAGCGTACGCTTTTGTGTTGGTTTGACTTTTTCTATTTGAAGTGCGATCATGACTAGATCATGATCAGTTACAGATGTTTTACATACTACTCCAATTGCAGTGACTTTTGTCTCGATGAAAATATGATCGAGACAAGTTTTAACCCTAGTTGGTTTTGTAATGACCGGCTTTAAGCCCATCTCCGACATCAGACACAGATAATCATTTGCTTGCTCTAACCGTTTATTGCTTTGTTCATCAAGTAAAATATTTATGTTTATGTCACCTGCTATGATCAAACATTTACGTTGCTTTATAGGTTTTGCAATGATCTCAAGAGACTTGAGAAAAGGACCTGTTTCTTTAAAAGAAGGAGACCGATAAATTGCAAGAACAGTATGTAAGCCTCGAAAGTCAACAGCCAAACATTCTGCTTCATCGATGTCAGGCTCACTAACAGTAATGAGATTCTCCCAGTTATCTTTTACGAATACTACAACACCTCCCGCTGAGTTATTAACTTTTTTAGTGAAGTAATGTGTGTAACCTGGAATACTAGTGATCGTAACCAGTTCTGTCAAGTGACATTCTGTTAATATTATGACATCGTAAACTATATTCAATCGCTTAAGAACCACCAAAAATGTGTTAAAATTTGCTTGAAAGCTTCTAATATTAAAATTAAGTATCTTAAAGTCAGTTGCAATATTAATTATATTTCGACAATGTTCTGGAAAGTCTATCACATGACATGGTACAAGTAGAGAATTATCGATATCAGTTTCCAATTCTACCTGCATGGCAGTTTTATCTCAAGTTTATCATTGTAAATTTGACAAATTATAACTTTTCCTGTCATGTGGTAGAAATGTGCCTGCCAATTCTTAAAAACATTAATTCTAATTTCGTAATTTATAAGTTGGTGTTTATATAAATACATGTTGATTTCATAGTTAAAAAAGATGCTCAGAAATATAAATACTCTAATAAATAGGGATTCAACCAATAAGCAAAAATCTGTTACAACATTAGCCTCGACAAACAAAACACTAAAAAGATAACAAAAAGCTACACAAACCATGCAAATCTTGACAAATACTGTAATTAAGGTTATACAATCAGTCAGAAGTTTTATTATTACCAAGGGAAGATCCAAATGGCAGAGAGCTACTGATTTTGCAGTTGAGATCAGTTGTTGATCTGATTTGTATTGCTTCACTTCGATCTGTTTTTCGAACATGTATGACTCCTTTAGTGGTCCAGCAATGTTTGTAGCCAGCTTGAGAGGCCTGGTTTCTGGTTTTACGAAATAACATCCGATTTTCGCGAGTAAGACGGTCATTAAAGAAAATCTTTTGTGTATCCTCCTGGAAATCCAAGTCCTTGGAGGTAAGAGTTTTCCTTGCTTTTCCCGCCTTCATCAACTCATCGCGCTTAGCCCGTATGACTATGTCTGAAATAGTAAAAGTTGCTCATATTGGTGGGTAGAACATCCCGTTTCAAGGAAAAAGGTTATCATCTTAAAATCCTGTATACATGGACACACACAACGACGACGTAAAGATTTACGTCTTTGGTTTTCCCCCACTAAAGTTTTAAATTCATTATAAAGTTTATTTAAAATAAAATTTCAAAAAATGAACTGGTTTTATCAATATTAACGTTTTACATGAAAATAAGCTTCATTTGACACTAAAACTCCATACATTTTATTGAAAAATATAGTTGTTTTTTGTAAATTTATGTTTTCAAGTGGATGCTTCTTTGTAGAGGATCTTGTATAGGATAGGGGATTATGTTCAGAACTTCTACGTCACTTTTGGAGAAACGTTTTTATCCAAGGATAGTAAGATTTATTGATTATTTATTACGATATATTATTTGATCGGAATAATAACATTTTAGATCACCTCGTAAACAAATGCGCTGACATCATTAACTTAACATGGCCACCGTTGACAAAGAAGCGACATGAGAATATTTATGTTTGTATCTCTAACACAACCCGCTGCTTTTTGGTATAACCTACAAACCAAAGTTCAGCCAAAGTTCTTGCTCGAGTTATAATTTTGCGTCTGGCCAGAAAACTAGTTTTCTTCACATATAGAGATATCCATAGTTTTCTTTTTAAACTCGAATAATTAATGACAGCTTGTACTGAGATGTTCTAATTAGTATTTTCTTGTTTCAGGTAACATGAAGAGGCGTCTCGGCAGAGCAAGAGGCTTCATACTTCGCATGTTCGATGCTCTATGCAACTGCACACAGACAGCGGCTGCAGCGGCCCGGACCACCGCTCGCAACAATCCCTTCACTAAACGCTAACACGATGGATGTAGCACTTTATATTGTTTTAGGCTGAACGTGCAATATACGACGTCTGGGTAGCTCAGCGGAATTTTGATTGGATTGTTTGACAGTTTGTTGAAGAAAGTCTTTCTTGACCTAGATTATACCATTTTCTTTTCATATTATTCTGTTGAAAGAAACCACTTCTATACACCCACAAATGTTCAAGGAAACATTCCTACAAAAACCCAATGTAAAATGAATCGACGCGCGTTTACACAAAACGTTCATTGAAAGACGATAAAATAAAATATAGCCCAGATTTGTCATGTCTTCTCGCTTATTTATCTTGTTCAGAATTTTCCAACGTGGGAAATGTGACTTACCATCTTGCTGACTTTTCACAAAAGATTTCCAAGATATTTTTCTGAAGAAAGGTTGATTTGATGGAAGGGTGTCTTTATCGATAAGGGTTTCGGTTGCAAAGGGTCGATGAATCATGAAACTGAAACTAGATTCTGAAGTTGTACATTTTTATATGGATTTTAAAGATATTGGGGAAGACTGGAATCAGGGATAGTTAAATATTCCAGAGCTTATACAAGTCACAATAGTTATGAAATGGTACAATATGAATCTTGGTGTCATGTCGCTGCACGAAAAAAAAGTAACTTAAAAGATTTATAAATATTATTAGACTGCAAACAAAATAGAAAAATCTGTTAAAAACAAATCCTCGGTCAAAAATAAATGTCATAATTTTTACTTGTTATTGTCAGCACTAAGTGAATATTGGAAAGCATCGTGATTAAAATTCACCCGTAGTTGTGTTACAGGGTTCTATAACATGTAACCTTGCCAGTTTAGCTTATTACTCCATTTTACAAAAACTTTTGTACGATTGGCGGTTCATAATTGAGTGTTGGCTCCTACGCAAAAGTATGCTAGTGAATGTTGGGTCTGGCAAGATGAGCAGTAGAGTGAATGCAGTGGAAATGCGTTCCTTACGGAGTATGTGTGGTTTGACATTGAATGATAGAGTGAAAAATATCGACATAAGGGGTCGTTGTGGCCTGAAAGAAGATGTAGTGACTAGAATAGAAAAAGGAATGCTTCGGTGGTTTGGGCACATAGAGAGGATGAATGACAGTAGAGTGACGAAACGAATTTATGCTGCACAAGTGGAAGGTAAAGCTCGACCGGGCCGCCCTAGAAGTACGTATGCCGACCAAATAGGCAACATACTGAAAAAGGGCAAGTGAAAAGTACCCGGAATAGAAGAGCCTGTATGACTAGGTTGATGGATGTAGAAGAAGCAAAAGAGGTGTGTCAGGATCGTAGCGGATGGAAATCTGTAGTCTCTGCCTACCCCTCTGGGAGACAGGCGTGAGTATATCTATATGTTTAGAAAAACTTTCTTGTTAACCTGTGAAACAAGTACGAGTGAATTCGCATACGCTATCCATGCCTTTCGTAAGCCAGTGACCTTTTCTCAAAGATAATGTTTCTAATTGTTTTTTTGATATTGTAGTGCAGTATAACAATATTTAATCCCAAGTGATGGATTTCGCTATAATATAAGTTTTCATAAAAGAACGGCGAACGCGGAACGCAGAATCCGCTCTTTATGGTCAGTCTAGACTTTTGTTTACAGAGAAATCAATAACCTAAGCATGAGTTATTTAATATAACACGAATATTAATTCTGTAAAGATATTTTCCTATAATTTATTTCTAAGTTAAATAACAAATTTATTAATGTGCTGGATTGGATCCCACGTCTCACTCATACTAAAGCACTGTAGCTAGAAAAGAAAAAAAACGACATTCTAAATTTTAAATTTTGAAAACTGTTATGGACTGAGGGTTTTCATTTTTGGTCCAACTTAAATAAACCTTTGAGAATATGATGTTATTCGATGTACTGTAGTCGGTGTCATGACGCTTATAGTATGTAAGAGAAAATAAGAAAGACATTTTTATCAATGAAGCACTTCTTTTTTCAAATGTGGTGTTTTGTCGGGCTTATTGATAAAGTGTTTCTCTTATTATAACTAACTGTCGAATTTCATTAAAGCGGGTAATCTTTTAAGCAGTTGTAAACATAGCCAACTCATAACCTTCCAAAATAATATCTATCGTTACTTTAAGGTTACGCGCTGTCTTGAAACGTAACAGTGTAAGTATTCTGTGTATTGATAGATCTTGGCAATATCTTTGTAGAAATAATAATTGTATAAATCTTTGCGTATAAAATAAACTGAATTATTTCGTAGGAAATAGAACTGACTCAACGGGCACCTACCATATAATATAATTTTTTTGCTTCCTAGACGTTGTTTTCATAACCCATAGTCAATTTTCTAATTTATTTTGACACATCTAAATTAACAAGGCGCGATTGCATTACATACTTAATCTTTATTATTACATCTTTCACGCCCATTGTATACCGACGTGCAAGTCGTGCAAAATGCTAAAATGTAACGAATTGATTGATGACGAATCGCGAAAATAGACAGCGAGATGCAACATTTGCGATACGTTTTTTTCGTATGATCTTTGAAAATGGTTTATAAAAAAAAGTATTATGGTCATCACCACATAGGGTTAAGATTAGACCTATGGGGGTTTTATAAACGAAAAACAGCGTGTTTTGTGTAATATTTTACTTATGTAGACATGGGGTTCGAAAAAAACTATTTTTTATATTTAATATATTATATATACCAAAATTTTACGATCAATATTTCTTTTTTTTTCTATAAGATTTTTCTAAATTTTTTGATTGCTATAAACTACTATGGTCATTTAGTACCAACAAGTAAAATTAAACAAAAAAAGATTTATGAAGATGTTAAAAAAAACAATACCTATATGTATGATATACATCACCTTAAAACATAATGCGGAAATAGTTACATATTCTTTTTAAAAGTCTGATCTATTTCCTAAGAAATCTTATAGAAAAAATAGTATATTTATGTTTAAGGAACAATTCTTTGCTGAAAACTTGGTAAGCTTTTACAAACTTCAAATATCTGGTTTGGTGGAGTTCCTTTGCAGAGGAATCTATATAATGTTGCTCTTATCTTTTTAAATGTTAATCTGATAAATTAGCCTACAAAATAGAAATACATTTAAAAACATATATAATTTGTTATTCGCTTCTTCAAACCATGTGAAAAAAACAGCAAATAAATAGGTACTAGGTGTGTTAAACTGCAAGCTGTAAATACGAGTATGATTATGTATAATATAATAAATATTTTATAATAGTTTGTATATTTTTATGTTGTACATGTTTATGTAATCTACAAGTTTTTGAATCTTTTATCTATGTAACCCTATTTATTTAGACGTATATATACCTTAATATACAAAATAATATCTACCAATTTTGTACTTTGGGTAATCAAGAATATTATATCTAAATTCTATCTCAAATGCCTTACTAAATCTTCACCTGAATAAAATTTCCTTTTAAAGAAAGTATATATTTTCCTATAAACGAAAATAAATATTTAAGATGTAGTAGGTAATCATAAAAATAAAATTAATCAGAATAAATAAAATTATCGTAAGAATAAACATAAGAATAAGCGTTTGTTGGTTTATTCCACGAAAACAAAATATCTAATAATTTGTTATCTCGAAAAACAAAACAAATTCCGCTCTCCTAAATAAATTACTTTACGCAGAACATTTTATTAGTCTCAACAAAAGGCACAAAAATAATTCGCTCAATTTTCCTTACCATGTTTTAATTTGCCTAGATTCTTGTTTGCATCAGTTCAGAGGATAAAGAAAATATTTATTTTTCAAGGGCACTTTTATTATTTCGTGAAGAGAGAGACGAAAGAAAATACATAGAAATATCAGATTAAAGAAAATATCGGTCTCTGAAGTTCTCTCATCTATTCCGTAGCTTGTAATGAAAGTTGTTAACATACAATAAGAGATATAGTATAGTTGACTCAAAAGTGTTTAACCAGCCATATGTATTTTGAGGGTAAAGCCACAAAATACATTACAATGACGCTTCATTCGCACGGTTTAAGTTGGAAGCGACGGGTTTTATTTCCAAATGCACTTGAAAAATAATAAGTTTATAATTGTTTTTTTTTTGTTTTCGAATAATCCTAGATTACTGCAGCAGCCGCCAAGTTAGGCATTAATGGACTCACGTATGTGTGCCTCGGCTGCTCCTTTATGAATCCGCCCAATTGCGGCCAAGGGTTGTGTAGTACTTTTCTCAAACAATGTGCGGATACTCAAACAATAACTAGAAAATAAATTTTCATTTCACGTATCGCGCGCTATGTTTTATTCATAGTCATAGATATCCTAATAGTATTATTATATCAGTGTTTTTTTGCTTTACCTCTTTTTAATTCCGCCAGTAACCTCTTTGCACTTTAATAAAACCTCTTTGTACATTCAAATTGTTGGAGAGTTTCAAGAAACCTCAATCCGTATTCAAAAAATAACACAACAGTTATGGATTTTTCTAGTAAAATTGGCGGCGTGATATCACGACAGATATGAATTTTAATACTAATATTGGCGCCCGCTTCTGGCTTTTTTTCATCATTCCTCATCTCGAACAAGGTTTTTTAAATTATTATACTATTGTTTGAAAAAATGTGATTTAAGGCATTACGCGATAATAGTTCATCGTGGATTCGGATTTTCTAGTAAAGTTATGTTATTTTATGCATTACGTTGTAAACAATCGTGCACAACAACTTTAAAGCGTGTTTGTATTTTCACATTTTTTATCTTATACTTTTTATGTAAAAACAAGAAAAATAATCACGAGTGGTGCGTTTAGGAACAAAATCCGTCGAATATTACGAGTAGACACGTGAGTTTCGAATTTCAGGGTCAAAGCAAAGTGTATTTTACGCCTTGCTCCATAGAGCAGAGATCACTTTGTCGCCGTTACAATGTTTGTTGTACAGTGGAGACCGCATCAAGCTATACACATTGAGTATAAGCTGACCTCTCATTGTCCGGGAAGCCTATACAATGAGAGGTCAGCTTTACTGAAAGTGTTTAGCTTGATGTGGGCTCCACTGTACATGATGTGGATGGTGAAACATTTTTTTGTACTACTCTGTTTAGTGTAAGAATTATAAAACACGTAGAGCTTCAGAATTTATAAAATATTTTACATGTCCTATTTAAATACGTATACAAAGTTATTAACATAATTGTTACTGAAATGTTTTCAATGGCGTATAGAGAAAGGAAGTAGGTTCATCGATCTAAATGTAAACAATATATGTTTGTGATATCCTCTGCCTATACCCTTCGCCCCTAGTGTGATTTATCCACTGTCTTCTGAATGAAAAGATTTTGTAAATTATAAAACTCGTTTTATTTTGTACCCACTATGTTGTCGATGGTAGCCACAGTTGATTTCTTTCATGGTGCTCGGAAACGAAAGGAAATGAGTATTCACCTTCTTCCCACACATACCAGGTGTTTAAGACAAGAAGTTTTGAAAGGAGATTACAAACTAAAAGAGATCAATTACAAACAAATAAGTTCGTTAAACATTTAAGTTCGAAACTGCGACCTTTTGCATCACGACAAACACGATTATAACTGCGCTACCGAGGTACCTAGACCTAGACCGTTTAATTTTTCCACACAACGATTTTGTAAACTATTTGATTTACTATAGGAATACAACTTAATTGAGAGCCGGGGCAAGTATAAGGTGCGGGGAGAGAGCAAAGGTCGAATCATGTCAATGTCAATTCATCACGGCTCCCATGCAACGCTGTTAAACGCGACAAATGTATAGAAATCAAAGAACCGGCCAAGTGCGAGTCAGACTCGCGCACGAAGGGTTCCGTACCATTATCTATAAAAACGGCAAAAAATTATGTCTGTTGTATGGGAGCCCCCTTTAATATTTATTTAATTCTGTTTTTTAGTATTTGTTGTTATAGCGGCAACAGAAATACATCATCTGTGAAAAAACTTTTTAACTATCACAGTTCATGAGATACAGCCTGGTGTCAAACGGACAGCGGAGTCTTAGTAATAGGGACCCTTTGGGTACGGAACCCTAAAAAATGGAAAATTTAAGTTTGTTTTCGTTGTAATTTTTTTTTACCTTTAAAATTCTTTAATATATCCTCACGACATGAATCCCTGAGAGGGTGTCAGAGGTGTTCCGAGTGTGAACTCTGGAATGCAAGTCAAATCAGTCCACATTCGGTTCACCCGCGTTTCACCGACGATTATTACGTCCCAACGTGATGGGTGGTGAGCCCTATCGCCGTTCTTCGGGTATGCAGGTTTCCTCCCGATGTTTTTCTTCACCGTTCAACAAGTAGTAAGTATTAAATATTATGCACATAAATTCCGAAAAAGTCATTGGTGCATGCCCGGCCGGGGATCGAACCTGGGTCTCAAATATTGAGAGGTTAGCGTTCTACCCCTGAGCTACCGCCGCTTTTTAAAATTCTTTCAAAGTAAGCAAAATAAAAATAAAAATATGACCGTCAAGTCGATTGCTTGCTCTCTTATAAAATTAAGACCGTAGATCGCAGATCGTATGAGTCGAAGCACCCCTGATGTACACTTTAGCATTCCCTGACGCATGGGTCCAGACTACGACGTAGTAAGTCTACGAAACGGGATATCTACGGAGTCGTAGCGCTTAGTACTAGGGGAGCGTCCATAAACCACATGGTTTCCTTAGGGGGCGGGAGAGGGGTCCGGTAAAAAGCTGCACTGGGTTACGTGTGGGAAGTGGGGATTTGGAGTCTGAGCTACGTAGTTTGTCATTATGTATTTAAAAAAACATTGTTGCTGGGTTTGGAACGCACCCTTGAAACACCTTGTTTCGACGTTTAAATTCATCCTGAATCCTGATTATTTTAGAGTTCTGCCAAGAAACGGACACTTACAGCAAACCATCGGTATTTGTCTGTCCGTCTACTGCGTATTAAAAAAACTACGTAGTCACTGGTTGGGGGGGCTCCTGCACCTCTAGCATGGTAGACCATATCGAGCTTTAGGAGAATAGGTTCCGATTGCATTGATCGCTGTTACTCCATGCGGAAAGGCCCGCAGTGCGAGAGGGACGAATTCTGGAAAATTATCAAAATGACAAATTTTATCACGAATTTTATTATTTAAAAAAAAACTAAAGTTTGTATCAAATATCTGTTCGATACGAGTTTAATAAAGTTTAAACAGATTTTAATTCATAAAAAATATAATTATGATTTTGCTCAAATAATGTTAAAACTCAACATGAAAACTTTTTTTGGAGTCATCTTTGATTATTAATTATTCAATGTTGGAATGACGTCTGAAGAATCTGTTTCGATAAGAGTGTGCATTATAATCTTGACAGAAGTCCAATTTTTTTTCAAATATCTAGTATTGCCAGATTCTTCAAACAAGGAAGAATAAATTATGGTTTTTCGGAACCTCTTAACAGCTCGATACACCACTGTCTGTACCTCTTTAGATATATCAACAGAGTGAAACAGAGCACTGTATCAAGCGCTATCGAGCTCGATATGGTCCTTCATGTTAGATGGTTACGGTAGGCTCCGTGGGGGGAGGAGGAGGGTCAAAAGAGGGCAAATTGAAACTACGTGGTTTATGGACGCTCTTTTTGGTGAACATGTTTATGCAGCCGAATTCGGTATGATCATGAAAATATGGCTCCCCTGGGGCACAGTTTAGGTAACAACAGTAGTTTAACTAGGCGGTGTCCTTGAAATCAATACCGAAAAATAGATACATCTAGGAAAGGCCTATGTCCAGCAGTGGCAGCGTTGCCAGATACACCGCTTTTCCGCTTTTTTGACGATGGATCTGCCTTTCGCTTTTATTCTATGCGGTTTCGGAACTCCTAAAACAACCCGTTTTTTTCTGACTCATGGCGATTACACTAAGGCACTAAAGTATATATTTTTTTTGCACGACGGAGGAAACTGACAGTTCGTGATAGTAGGAAATGCACTTTTAATTCCGATGGTGCATGAGCCATTTCACATTGTCGCGATTTTTTGAAAGTCGCAATGTGAAATAGCTCATGTATCATAGGAGTTAAAAGCGCATTTTCCACTAGCATGAACTATCAGTTCCTCCTTCGTGCAAAAAGTATTAGCGTCGAGAATACTGCAATTAAAAATTGAGAGATAAAAATTGATGTAAATGTGAAAACATATATTCTGCTTTTTTGTTACAAATCCGCGTTTTTGAAGCACCGCTACCGCATTTTCAATTTTCTCATCTGGGAACACTGAGCAGTGGACGAGCCAGGCTGATGGATGGATGTATGTGGTCGTTCCTTATAAATAACTATCAGTTTGGATGTTTGGTATGTGAAAGTTATATCATCAAAACATGAGGTACCTAGAGTGAAATGTAGCCCAAAATAAAATCTATACCTATCTATCTATAGGTACTATAATAATAAAGTAGTAAAAAAGTAGTGTCTGTACATTGAATATGTTTGCGAAATTTTAAATGAAATGGGTTATTAGTATTGCACTGAGGCAAAACAACAATTTTTGTAATTTTTGTTTGTCTGTCTGTATGTATGTATGTTCCGTTTTAACTGGAGAACAAAGATTTGGATGCGGTTTTTTTAATTTACATCGTAGTTATGGTCAACACATAGGCTATAAAGGGTGTTCATAAAAAGATGCCCAAGTCGAAAACGGGGCGAAGATTGAATAAACGCTTTTAACTCAAGAACCACTGAACGGATTTAGATGCGGTTTTTTATTATCATGTTCATATAATAACGCTCAAGCTGAAAACGAGGCAAAGATGGAAAAAACGCGGGCTGAGCCGCGGGCAAAGGGTAGTAGAATAAAGATTTTACTTTGTTGCCAAAGTCGTGTCTGTGTTACAAAAAGAATTCTGAAAAGATTTAATACTTTTCAGTATAGCAATGGCCGACAAATTGCATTCCTCGCTGGGCTGTACACTGCTTCTAGAATTTCTGCCAGAACTTTATTTTCTCGTTTCAACAACAGTTTTATTACACGCTAATTAAAGTCGTCGGCTTCATATAAATAAAATTCTTTCAGCGAGTTTCTTTGATTGCATTACGGCGGGTACCAAGCCGAATGATTTATCGCACCACAATCTGATGCAAAGCTTTGTTTTCCGTGATTCCATTTCATATTCAGTGGTTTACGAGCGGCTAGCTGAGTGGGAGAGATACTGTACTTACATGCAACAATCCCGACATTTCGGGAAGTAATGTGCGAACTGGGATTTAAACTAACATCTTTTATCTAAGAAAAATAGAGGTAATAAATCTGCACCATTGATACATAGAGATCTGCACAAATAATTCACAATTGTTGTTTACACACAAGAGTATTTTGTGCAGTTGTAACATAATGAGAGACATTGGGACACGGGTGCTTGTTTATGAAACGAATGAAGTGACTTTTCAAACAATTTACTTATTTAAAGAGTTCTGTGGGAACATTCCAGGCTGCATGACAGAGATGCCTTTGCCTAGCCTAAAGCAAAAGAAGAAAAATAGTCGCTGATTGCGGTGTTATAATAAATTGGGCCAATCGCGGTGTTGTAACATAAATAGCCTTTGCCCGCAGCTCCGCCCGCGTTTATGCAATGTTTACCCCGTTTTCGGCTCCGGCGTTATTTTATGATCACCGCTATAGCCTAGTATGTATGTTGACCGGAGTCCCTACGATGATAATAAAAAAAAAACGCATCCAAAGCTGTTGAGTGGTTCTCGAGTTAAAGCGGAACATACAGACAGACAGAAAGACATAAATTCAATAATTGTGGTTTTGGCCTCAGTACAATACTAATATACCATAAGTCATAACTGCAGTTGGGACTTTTCGTGGCGTTTGGATTAGAGAGTGAAATGGAGTCGTTGTTATATAATATTTTTATAATTGAATGAATGACTGAATGATTATCTTATGACTCATAACATAACTCATTTAATTTCAAATCTCGCGAAAATATAAAAAATTTAATACTTTAATATTAGTATAGATATAATAACATCAGTTTTTTTACATCCGTGATCGGACATAAAATGTAGTTACTTACAAAACTGTTTTTGATTTTGTAATTACCTTATTGTAGTATGGAAGTAGTTAACATATTTTATCAAGGTCATCGCTACCGCGGGGATGGACGCCAAAATAATTTCACGTTTTGAAAATTTATTCTTTGATAAAAGCAAAGAGTGATTGCTAAAGGCGGTGAAAACTGATGGCTTACATAGTTAGAAGGTTTGGCTGTCTTGGGTAAAGAAGAAGGAATCGACGGCTTCATCTGTAAATCGGGTGCCATGCATTTTTGAAGTTACATTTCTAACGTGAATTTCGGGATAACAAACATTTCAGTCGGGATTCAAGCATCCCGACATAGCGGGACTACAACTCTATCTAGAAGTATAAAGCTGGTATGAAACAGCTGCCGTGATATTTTCGACTTTATCGCTAAGATCTGAGCAACAATTTCGTGCATTATTGTGATGTAAATTTACTCGTCGGGTGTGGAAGAGAAGTGCCGAATAAAAAGTAGCACCTGGGGTTTTCGTGTCTTAGGAAGGTTATAAAAACAAGCGGATGTAAGACCAGAATAATTTATGTTGAAGGGTTGTTCCTTTTTTGGGAATAAACTAACTTTAGATTAGTTATAGACATAGATATCATTTATTCACGACATTATACCAGTTAACGTTTTGCAGGGTAGTTAAATTAAATAATTTAAAATTAATAATAAAAAAAAACATTTGATGCTTTGTGAAGTTGTTTTTTTCAGATATGGGTTGGCTCCATATAGAGAAGTCGCTGCCACCATGAGCACAGTGGTTCCAAAGATCCAAAAATGCAAAATAAAATGACGTTCCTTATTAATTCACCCGGGGCTGGGCTCGCGTTTGTATAGCTTTTGCCCGCGGCTACGCTCGCGTGATATTCGGTTTATTGTTATGCTTTAGAATGTGCTAGGAAAGGGAGTAAAAATAATGTCACGTCTATTTGCAACATGTCTAACACAAAAAAGATAATAATTGTCCCGGAGTGTATGATGAGCCGAAATCTACTGCAATACGTCTCTGTAAACAACGTTCCGAGACTTGTTGTTCTCTGCGTATACTTATGTAGAGGTTTCGTTTTTCATGGCTCGGAAAGACGCAACATGAATGAATTCGTTGATTGGTGGATGATTATTACAATCCCACGGGTACAGTGATTTTTCGGGATGAAAAGTAGCCTATGTGTTAATTGAGGGTATGAGCTATCTCCATTTCAAATTTCATCCAAATCCATCCAGCTGTTGCAACGTGAAGAAGTATCAACACACGAACTTTTACATTTATAATATTAGTACGATACTTTTTTAATTATTCTTTTCGTGTTCGAACATTGATACTGAGTACTGACGGAGTCTTCAGTAAGAATTTGGCTGCATAAATAAATATCACCTCATATTATGCGTATATTTCTTTTTCCACGTATGCTTAGGGGAGAGGGGGTCCATACGCCCATGGTTATAACTATAACCACTGTTCGGCTTTTTAGCGCAAGCCTATTTCTAGGAATGGCAAAAAGTAGTTCGTAGATTTTGTCTTCGCTATCGTTTCTTCGTGTAATAAAAAAAATTAAACATTGATAAAATTTGTAAAAAATTGAAATTATAAAAGCAGTTAATAACACATTAATAATAAAATCGTTGATATTTCACCCTAAGGTTAATTGTCATGTTCCAACTTCATGAATACAATATCGGATTCGAATGTAACTTTGTTAGTCAAATCGAGCATCGGTCGTAGCGTAATGTAACTGAGTATCGGATTGATGGGAACAGGACGATTTACATCAGATTTGAATTTGATTTACCCGACGACGGCTGGTCCTTCGTGCCGGATCGCCGGGCGTGTAAGAAATAAATCGAAAATCTCACATAGAAATGTCTATATTTTTATTAACAAAATATCATTGCGGCATAAAAACCTAGAAGAAAAGTAAATCTGGATGGAGGGGCTCTGAACCGGAAGGTCCCAGGTTCGAATCCCAGTTTCAGATCCAGTCCTACATATCCTTCGTGTTTTATGTTAAATTGTACACGAACCCGACTATTTAGGGTTCCGTACCTCAAAATAAAAAAAACGGAACCCTCAAAGAATCACTTTGTTGTCCGTCTGTAAAAATACTTTTGCTCGGGCCCGGTTAGAGATATCAAGTTGAAACTAATTGATTCTTTATAGAAGTCTACGGCCCCGTAGTGCTGTTGAAAATTCAGGCTTCTAACTCAATGCGAAAAAAGGGTTTACCTTTACGTAATCAATTTTATACGATTTTTTCCATGAAAACGTTTAGGGTACTTCCAGTTGACTAAGAAATAAAAATTCCGTTCACAATTAGGTCTTATAGCACACGTTTAGGCAAAAAATCTGAAAATTACCTACTATATTCATTTATTTAAGAAGAAAATATAACTAATTGAGTTAGATCCTTTGAATAGAGAAGAGTTAAATAGATCGTAAGTATCATGTTGGTGTTATAAACTGCTCATTGAATAAGTTTGTGTTTTAAACAGTATGCACGGAATCCTTAGGACGCGAGTCCTAATCGCACTTGACCAGTTTTACTTATTAGTCCTCCTGGCATGAAAAGACGCCGCTAGGAAATCACTTGTACGGTTTGTATCTGCACGGCAAACTGGAGGTATAAAAAGCCTTATACTGTAGTATAAACGTTGAATAAAGCTAAACATTCCTTTAATAAAAAGGAAGTCCCTCAAAAGTAAGACGTGTGTTACGTACAAAAGGAAGTCATTCAATAAAAAACTGTTATAAACGAGTATAATAATGAATAAGTAGGTAATACATAATAATAATAACCGTTACTGTATTATTTAATACCAACCTTTTGCCCGCGCTGCCCCGTTTTCGGCTTCTAAATATTGTGGTTGTATTCTAGTACAATAATAATAACAATTCATTTAAAATTTCGCGAAAATATTAAATGTACAGACACGACCATTTTACTACTAGATATTTTATTACTATATATTGATACCCGTACCTGCTTTCATTTTAGGGTTCCGTATCCAAAGGGTAACCAACGGGACCCTTTACTAAGGCTCCGCAGTCCGTCTGTCACCAGGCTGTATCTCATGAACCGTGATAGTTAGACAGTTGAAATTTTCACAGATGATGTATTTCTGTTGCCGCTATAACAATAAATACTAAAACCGGTCAAGTGCGAGGCAGACCTGCGCACTCCCATACAACAGCTATGATTTTTTTGCCGTTTTTATAGATAATGGTACGGAACCCTCGTGCGCGAGTCCAACTCGCACTTGGCCGGTTTTTCTTATTACGAACAGTATATTTGTTGATGCCTTCAGGAGTTGGAGCCGGGGCCGCCCCCCCAGCTACAAATTCTAGTTCCGCCAATGATGGTTTCACTACATTACGCACGTAGTTTGACCGAACCACAAATAATCACGGTCGCGTTATTTATTGTTCTTCAACTGTCATCAGAAATTGATAATTGAACGGGTGAACTGACGAAATTGGGTGAGCTACTAGCGACCGTGCCTCTTTTATGATAAATTTTCACAAAAGTCAAATATATGCCTTCGCGATTAAGCCGTTAGTTTGATAGTCCGCTATGAGATCCGACCAGAGATGAAAACCATTCTAAATACATCCTTGTTTCTGACCAACAAGAGTTTAAATTGCCTGTGATTGGTCTCTATGAGATCGACCCTTCGCATACCACTCGAGGGCTGATAGGCCGTCCAAACTTTGGGGTCGTTTGTACGGGTAGTTTACCTAGAACATATAATAAAGATGTAGTTTACTTTGTATACACTTAATGATTTATAGTATTTTCTTTTCAAACATTTAGTTTTTTAGGGTTTCGTCTAAAACGAAAACGGTAAATAAACGGATGAACTCACATTAAAAATATCTAAGTACTAAAAACATCTGTATATCACTTTATTAACTACATAGAACCGGTCGGTTTCGCTTTATGGCATTATCAAGGAAACAATATTAAATATAATGATTAAGAAAACAAATATGATTGCATTGCATTGTATTTAAGGCGACGAATACTGCTAGTGACCTTGAAAAGCCGCGATAGGATAGGTAAGATAATGGTGATTGGATAAATTACAGAACATCTAGAATAACAGGGCTAAATTAGTATTTTTATTTTTTTATCAAGAACTAAATAAATACCAAAACAAGGTCCAAATTAAGACTAAGCTCCGATTTAATTGGGTAAGTATGCAATAAAACAAACTGAAATTTAATAAAATTTAAGATATTAAACAACTAAATGACATCGTCACGACATGAATCCCCGAGGGGATGTCAGAAGTGTTCCCGAGTGTGAACTGTGAAATACAAGTAAATACATGAGATACAGTTTTATCCAAAATATAAGTTGTCGCGATGGAAGAGTACCAGGGAGTGTATTTTTGAATCATTCAAATTTCAATTCGCATACGAATCCGCATGATTCGCATACGAAAACTTAAAATCAGTATTTTTGAAAATTCTTTCCGTGAATTCTACAACGAGTGGTCTGACCCACTCGTTTTCTGATTTCTACTAGTAGAATCTACGCAAGGTGAGAACGAAAAATGTCGATGAGAGACTGACATTATAAGTTTTTAATTTATGTTCCGTTCACCTCCATTCATCGTCGGTTTTTAAAATCAACGAAATATTGCTTTGCGGTCTTAATTTTTTCTGCGTGAAACGAAAACCAATACATTGATTTCCACTAATTCAAAAATACGTAAAATCGTGACCAATCGAATTGAATTTCGCACGTGAATTGTTTTCGTGCGTGAATACATGATTCACGGCGAGTGATTCAAAAATACACTCCCTGGGCAGTTGACCAATTTTAGTCGCGCGGGAAACTTCTGTCTACCAATGACTATTTCTGATTTACCAAAGAATGTTTGGACGGACTACTATTTTGAACTGAAAAAACAGCCTTCAGTTTGCAATTTTTTTAGACGCAGCGAATTTTTCTCTGTCACGTTTTGGGCTGTTATCGTCTTGAAAAAGGCCTCCTTTATAAATATTTTTATTTCAGAACCCTCTCTATTGTCTCGAATAAGGTTCTTTAAATGATGAATGTATTACGATACTGAGAAAAAGTTATTTTTATTAATTAAAATAAAATATAGCTCATGTTACTCAGCGATTACAAGGGAAATGTAAAAGAATAGTGACAAAATGTGAGAATTTTTACTGAGTACCTAATATTTATTTGTATTGAGTTTCACGAACAGCATTGAAACATTCGACGACATTCACAGAAGGGTTCTCTATTAAAATACTAAAATCGATACAATCACTGCGCACCGAGGGTTCTGTACAAAATAATGGGAACGCCATTGACCTATGGGGAACGCAACTATTTATAGTTATAGTTTTCCTGATTTTTAGAGCTCCCTGCCTCAATGGAAAAAAACGGAGCCCTTTTATAGGATCACTTTGTTGTCCGCCTGTCTGTCAAGACCCTGTATCTCGGGAACGCGTGGAGGTATCGAGTTGAAATTAAAATCATATACTCATATAATCATATACCTCGAAGCTGTAAAAATATCAAACTTCTAAGTTAACGTGAAAAAAAGATACGGCCGTTTATGCCGCAAAAAACTTACGTTTCGACACTCTTAAGGGAATCAAAATTTATAGGGTATTTCCCGTTGAGCTAGAACTATGAAATTTGGCAAGTAATACCGTCTAATACTACAAGTATAGGGAAAAATCTGAAAACTATACATTTGTAATTGAATCATGAAAAATATAGTCTTTAACGGAGCCGTCGGTGGGTGAGTCCGACTCGCACATGTCCGGTTTTTTGTTTTGATATTAAGATCAGAAAGAAAGATAAACTTCTTTATTCCAGGCCCTAGGCCCATACCATAATACCTCAGCTAATACATTAAAAAAAATCCAAGAACTTAAAAAACTAGATAGCCTATTTTGCAAGGATTTTTCCTTGTAGCGTCGGAACACTGTTAACACTATTTGCCTTGATATAACGCAAAAATATAGTTTTGGGATTCACAGGTAAGATGTTTTCAAGACAAAAACTTACAGACCAGTGCAAAAACTTTTGAATTATATAGGTGTGGACAAATAGCTTTACTCACTAACGAACACCCATCACATATGGATACCGTTTTATTTGTTGAATACGGAACCCCATAAAAGTACCTATTACATTAACATAAATCTATAAAGAGCCCCTAAGTCTGCCCTCCACCCTACAGAACCTGCCCCAACGTCAGCCCAGCCTGTGAAATCAATATTCTGGGGCCAGAACACCCTACCTGTCACAGGGAAACACCGGTTTATATAAATACGAACCGGTATAGGTATTGGAAAAGTTGTCCATTACTTTCGGGATTATTGAGAATAGAGAGAACATCTCGACCGTACTTTTTTATGAAGATAAATTACTGCTGGTAAAAAAGCACTTTATACAGCACGATTTAATTTATTGCTAAAAGGCAGTACTATTTTAGTTTTTAGGGTTCTGTTCAAACCTGAGAACCCTTATAGAGGTCTGTCCGTTGTCGGTCCGACACGGTTATGCCAGTTGGGCCGAAATTCATCATCTAAATTTACATTTACAATAGGACCTCGGAATAGACATGCAAAATATTGAAAATCGTGTGGAATGCGTTGGTTTTGTGACGTGTGACGTTAGCTAAAAAGAATATTGTCAAAGGCGATTATATTGATTTGTTCGGTACTTGCCCCCTTTCTGCATTTGTCCCTAATAAGAGGTGCCCATAGTATTTGAAGAGCTTTGCCCACTTTTCAGATAACCATCTTATTTGTTATATTATAAGTGTGCCCACTTATGCGCGCACATTTCATTGTTTTCTTTTATTATAGAAAGGTATGCCAACAATGTCTCTATAGTATTAAAAACATAAAGCCCGGTCTGCAGAGACAACGTGTGAACCTATTTACTGGTGGTAGGCTTTGGCCGTGGCTTGTCACTACTATGGGCGTCGGAAAACGAAAGTCTAGGGTGGGGCAACCTTTCAAATATCAACGGGATTTATAGTTGAAAAATTAAAAAAACTCTCTTTTGTGCAAACAAAAACTGCTGATCGGTCTTGTCTCTCATATGTCCGCTGTATGTGTACTTTAGTCGTGCTACGAAATCCTATTTTTTACACACTACCCTCATGTTTTGCTTACTATACACGTTACCGTCTGCGTAAAGTATTTTGTATGAGAAATGCTGGTTCCTGTAGTAAGCCGCTAGGGGCGCTTCACAATTTCTTATATAAATATTTTACGCAGACGTTAACGTGTAGGTATAGTAAGCAAAACTCATGGTAGGCCTACTTGTCGCAGTAGTAACAGCCATTCTTCCGTTACCCACTTTCTTACATTTTTGCGGAAGTCCCTGGAAAGACTGATTAACGCCTCGCAATGTTACTCTCTCCGTTTCTGGGCGAGCGCGTTTATCCTACGTCATATCGATGCTTTCCATCGGGCGGGGTATTGGCTAAGCGTAATAAGGTAGCGTAATTAATAATAATTAATAAGCATATTTTCGAGATTACATCCACGCAAACGGAACCCGCGCGTTGCATCCGACTTACACTTTGCAGCCTTTTTATAGTTTCCTTTTTCAGTAATAACCTGACCTAGTTTTAATTGTAGAAGCCTGTAAACGAATAGAACATGGAACGAAAACATTTCTGCCCTTCTATAACTCGTTGCCAGTACCCTTATCATGAATGGTACAGGCCGGTACAATCCGACATAAATTCACGTAGTAGCAACTAGGGTATTACTCCTAAACCAAGCCGAATATGAACAATACCATTCCGTCCCGCTCGCTCCAATGCTTTCAGTTTCTTTCCTGTTTGGCGGCGGAAGCAGGCCGTTCAAAAAACTTGTGATTTTGAGGTGATTTTAAAAAGAAATATTCATCCATTTTGCAAATTACATGTCTGGAAAAGGCTATACACTACTAAATCGTCTCACTTAATGGATTTATCACTCCAAAACAATACGCATAAATCATTTAAAAAGGCCATTTATTTACCATCTTCAATGAAAACTGTTACTTAAATACAATCTGTATAGCTTTTAGTTATTATAACCCGATGATGCCGTAAGGCGAAACCGGTAGTTCAATAAAGTGAATCAAGTGAAACAGTACAAGTGTATTTTTTAAGATGTTGACGATGTTTCACCAAGTGCCGACAACCGCAAGTATTGATCACATTTAAAAAGGTTTTCTCGCTGAAAACTTAAATATTTCAGAACTATTTAAATGTAAGTTTAACGGCAAAAAGAATCAGGGAATAAATAAAATAAAGACATGGGGAGACACACTAATATTTTTCGTCTGTCTGACAAGACCCTTTATCTCAGGAACGCGTGCAGGTATCGAGTTGAAATCAAATCCATGTACTCAGGTCTACAGTCTTTTGAAGCTGTGAAAAAATCAAACTTCTAAGTTAACGTAAAAAAAGATGCAAACAACGTATGTTTCGACACCCTCAAGGGAATCAAAATTTATAGGGTATTTTCCGTTGACCTAGGACTATGAAATTTGGCAAGTAATACCGTCTTATACTACAAGTATAGGGAAAAATCTGAAAATAATAATAAATATATAATTAAAATTTAAAAAAAGATAATTCCAAATTAGGTAAAATGTGTGATTTTCATTTGTTTTTCTTACTGTTAAGATGAGTGAATCTAATGAAGAAATTCGATACATTTTAAAATTTGCTGTTTAATAAAATAATAAACAAGTAACTTTTTTTATTATTGGTTTTCTATAAAAGTACTTTACTGAAAAACTATGTAATTTTCATGAGTTTTTCTTAAGGCGCATAGGGCATGCTTATTTTAGTACAAAATTTGATAACCCGTTTCTCTGTTTATTTTCGTTATAGACTAAAGTTTAAGGCCTCTATTCTATAGTTTAGAACCTCCCAGCTTGTGAAACATCAAATTCGACTGTTTTATTGCGTCCATTGTACATTCGCTTGGCGATTAGAGCGCCTGATGGAAAGCGTCGATAAGACGGATGGAGCGCGTTCACCTAGAAACTGGAAAGGTGAAGAGACGTCATGGCGGAACACAACGAAAATGACACTTTTACAAACTTTTTTCTTCCTGTAACACATGTTCTGTAGAAGTCGGCGCTTTGATGTTGTTTTTTGTTCTATACCATGGGGAATGCGCCGACTTCTAGACAACATCTTTTAGCTAACCTGATATCGTAAAATCCTCATTACGAACTCAAAACTACTGGCACTATGAAAAATACTTTTCATAAAGCTCTCTAAAAAAAAAATTATAGTATAGGTCTCCGAACAACATAATGCTATAAAAAAATCTTTTTCTGAGATTATTGATACTAACTAGGAAGGCAAAGGGAACTTAGCCCAAATAGCCATGTCTGAGGTTTGATATCAAAATACCAATGAGGTTATCATATAATATTCTCTAACACGTACTAAGTAATATTGCGGCGTGACAAAGGAGGTCACAATTTAATTTAATTTTCGGCCTGCTTTGTCTATGGCTGTCAGCGCGCGCAACGCGTACACATGCGTGGTGGACTGTTGTTTTTTGGCGCCATAGCTTACGAGGAAATTATTATTTACTGTGGTTTTATGGGTCAAACCAATAGTATTATTTTGCCCCAAAATTACTAACAGCAGTGATGGTGATGATGATGCTAATTTGACTCCACCTGACATTCTGGAAATACCGACGGAAATTACGAACACTTTTAGAACGAGCTTTTACAAGAAAAATCAAAAATGGCTAACGACAAATTTTATAAAGATTATTATGAAAACAGGATGTTAGGCATGAGTTTAGATAAAGTAGTGTATGAAACTATACATAACTAGATATTAAAACACTCGTGTTCTATTAAACGGACACTCGTATTTTAATAACCTTTTTATTTACCAGTTTCATAAACTACTATTTCAAATCGGTTAATACCTACTATGCAAGGGTTATTAAGGAAAATAACCAAAAAGAAATAATAAAAAAATACAGTCGAATTGAGAACCTTCTCCTTTTTTGAAGTCGGTTAAAAATGGTTTTCATTATCGTCGTCGATATGTGTGGTTGCACCTCGTCTTAAAACTCACATTTTGACTGGGGCTTCACTCCACCCGCACTAAAATGGGATCCCGGCTGCTTATCACTGATTTGTTTAAAGAGATCATTAGATATCTCGCAGCGTACCCTAAATCAGTGTTCCGCAAACTTTTGTGTTCAAGGTACATCTAGGAAAACGAAAATTTTTGGGGGTAGGTACACTACAAATAAAAAATCAGTTTATGAGTACATAATATTAATCAACTTAATGTGTAATGATTAATATGATATTATAATATTGATCATTACCCGTACTTCCATCCATCCATCCATCAGCCCGTCCTCATCATCCAGCCGCCACCCACAACGTCTTTCAGGTCGTCGGTCCAGAGGGCACGAGGTCGGCCTACACTACGCTTTGCTGTACGTGGGCTCCAAAAGCCTTTCGGCCCCAACGGCCATCATGTCGGCGACAAATATGGCTTGCCCACTGCCACTTCAACTTACTGATTCTGCAGGCTATGTCGGTTACTTTCGATCTTCGACGGATCGCCTCATTTCGGATTCTATCCATCAGAGATACCCCAAGCATAGCCCGCTCCATAGCCTTGGACGAATTAACCACTCGTCCAAGTCCATAGCCTTGGACGAATTAACCACTCGTCCAAGTCCATAGCTCGCTGAGCGACCTTAAATCGGTGGATCAGGCCCTTTGTAAGACCACGTCTCAGCGCCATACGCCATCACAGGGAGGACGCACTGGTTGTACATCTTGTAGCCTTTAAGCACTGCGGTATTGACGACGTAAGTATGTAACGCAACTTTCCGAATGCTGCCCAACCCAAGCTTATTTTTCTCTCAGCATCGGCGTCGAAGGTGTTTTTATCCTTACATACTTACTAAAAATAAGTTTATAAGATAACCTTATTTTCCCGAGGCACACCCTAATGATCTAAATCATTCCTTAAAAAACTCTTCTAGCAAAATGCGAAAGCACCATCAAAATAAAATCTGTAGTTCTTGTATTGTGTGATATTGATAATACAAGAATGCACAAAAATTTCGTTCACTGCAAAAATACAAGAATTTCGTTTTCGGGGATGTATAAATAAATACATACGTGTAATAGGAGGCTCCGCTCTTCCATAGCTAACATTATGAATACGAGTAAGTTTAGAAAAATCTTAATAAGAAAAACAAAAACGAAAATCAAAATTCCAAAAAAAAATGTACATATTATACGATTTTGCTTATATCTATTTCGAAGGGTTCTAAATTAAATTTGTTATAGGTGTAAGTGTGTATGTGTGAGGGAGAGACAAAGTGGGAGTGAAAGTATGGTGTATATGTTATGTATGAAAAGGAGTGTAAAATGGTCTTTATAGTAGATTTTATAGGCAATTACAATTAATATTTATATAATAATGTCCAGTAATAAGCATGCACTCGTACATGTATTACATAGAACACAAATTCAAGCATTTATTAAACCAGGAAAGCAAAGCTTCAGCTCAGAGCAATATTCCTGAGTGCCGTTCGTTAGAGCTCAATATAGTAAACTATCTCCCATCCAACTCACTGAACCGCAAAGCCTTCAGAACTTGAGTAAAATATTCTTCTTTATTGCAAGTGAATAAGAGTTTGGCTGACTAAAAGTTTTGGAGAGTACCTACACGCAACACGTAGAAAAGCCAGGGTTTCAGTTGAAATACAGTATCGCCATCTATGAAAAAATACTGAAAACCACTCACTTTTAATACAGCACCGTTTCACTTTAGCAACCGTTGTTTCAGCATTACTTACTTCAGTAGATTTCTAGTTAACCATGAAACATACAGATGGCGTTTGTGTCCTCATGCATTTTTTTCTTCAGGAATGGGACATAAAGCAAGTTGTGATTTATGATCAGGGACTAGGAGATATGGTTATTATAGACGTATAAACGGAGAGAAATATTTCAAACAAGTTTTACATGAATATTGATTTATTCAGAAAAAGTTAAACTTACTTCCTATGTTTCTTATAATGAGGAGATCGGTCTCTGTCCCGTTTCTTCTTTTTACCTTTCCTTTTCTTGTCAATATCTCTTTTTTCGGGACTCTCACTTCTTTGTCTGTGTTTCTTATTTTTCTTATGTTTTTTATGTTTCTCATCCGAGCTGGCCGAATCAGAACTATTACTATGCCTTTTTCTAGTTTCCTTATGCTTGCGTCTTTTATCTGAGCCTGAAAGAGAACTAATCGAGTCATTACTGCTATATCTCTTTTTATCTTCTTTCTTTCTTTTACTGGATCTATCTTCACTAGAAGAATCGCGACGCCGACTTTCTTTATCTCTACTCTTTCCGTTTGAGGATTTTTCATGCTCTCTGCTTCTTTCTGGGTATTTTTGTTCCTTCTTTTCCTTGCTTACATTATTAAATCGTGAATTACTACCCTCTCTTTCATTTCTCGAGTTGTCTCTTTCATATCTATCCTTTTTGACTGCTTCGTGTCGTGATGAGCTATCTCTTTCATTACGTTCTTGACGCGATGTGCTTTCTCTTTCACTCCTTGATGCGGAATCATGTTTTGATGTCATTTTCTGTGGATCTTGCTCTTTCTTTTTGTATTCATCGTATTTGTCAGCGTCTGTAAAATATTGTGATATTAGTTGTAAATTTTTATGACTTTCAGACAAAAATCTAACAAAAAATACACTTGAGTAATGTTAAATATTTAGTGCATTAATCTGACAAACAAAATAATTCTGGGACGGGGTTCGAACCAGAATTTCTGCCTAACTGGGTGTGGCACCCAGAATTTTCATCTTGTAATGCATAATGTTTGGTCCAAGTGTTATCAATACCTTACTCGTCCCTTCGTGATAAGGAGCTCATGGATGTAAAACTCAATGTCTTCAGAGGAGCCACCGATAACGTGGGGATCTGTAGACAAAAAGAATACATCCGGTTGCATGATAGAAACGTACAAATAACACTTGGACAGTGAACCTAAGTGACTTTTAGACAAGTTCCTCGGTCCCACTTTTGGAACTTATTAATTACCACTATTACAACAGTGGCTATAAGCGTGTTTATTCTGTGCTATAAGTGGATCTGTTGTGCGCCATTTTCCGTGGTAGTGCAGTGTATTAACCATGCGATTTTTTAAATTTTAGCCCAGAAATATTAAACACTGCGTCATTGCGGCTAATACACAACGAGTTGAAACATAAATTTAATACAGAGTGTTTCCTGCTAAATTATAGGTAATTTAATAACTTTCAAGTCTGATAAGAGCATTAAACATAAAAACTGCCCAAGAGGGTTTCTCTTTTATCCATTCGTTTATTGAGAAGATAGTATCATCTTAGTCGAAGCAGGCTGCATACTGTGAAGTATAAACATGTGTTAGACGAATAATGAAATAATAAGTAAGTTATTATTTAAGACTAGCTTTTGCCCGCTGCTCCGCCCGCGTTTTATTCGGTTTAACGACATGCTTGGGAGTGGGGGAAAATGACATCACTTCTAAGTAAAATTGTACCTAGATGTGACGTCACGCGGAACTTCAGCGGCCTATATCTTCATCATTTTTTGTTAAATTGAAAAAAGAAAACATACGTGTCCAATATTTTCTGATAATCTAACAGACGGACTAATACATATGTTTAGTCATCATGCCTATTGTAAGAACCATATTTTATTAACCCGGTAATGACTGGATATTGGTTAATAGTCAGAACTTTTCTACCCCTACTTTGTCATAGAGTTTTAATATAACAAATAACTTATTTTTAGTGTTCATTACGCATATTGATATTACTACTTCGATTCGGTGCATGATTCGGTTCTTAACTAAGTTGATGACTTGTTTGACAGGACTTAACTTAATTTAAGCATTGTCTTGTTCTTTCTCTGTCGAAACGCTTAAAATAAGGTTAGTCCTGTCAAATAAGTCGTATAACACCAAATCAACCTCATTATTTTTCATTGTGCATGAAAACTCAGCTAACATAATTTTTCAATCATTACATCAAAAGAAGTCAGATAACTCACTGATAACTCTGGCCTGCTTATCAAACTCGGACTTAGAGACGGGCTGCATCATGAACTCGCTGAGGCTGACTGTCTCCTTCTTCATCAAAATGTCCACCATCACTCGACCATTGTCTTCATCCAAGCTCACTACCTGGAAAAATAGGGATTTCTTCTAAGCAAGCTGACTGCTCTTGTTGAGTTATGTGTAAGTTTGAGTTGGTTCACTGAACCCAGAAAAGGAATAAAATCAAAGCCAAAGAACTTTCACCTTTAGGTAGTGGTGGGAAGCCTATTAGGCTTCGTAAATATAACCATTAGAAGAATGTATGATGAGGAAGTTTTTTTGAAGTTTGTTTTAGCAATTTTATATTATTTTCCCTATAGAGGGAAAAGGGCTGTGTCAGGATCGTATACCTATAGTATCACATGGAAATCTGTGGTCTCTGCCTAACCAAATTGGAGCATAGCAATTTTAGTACAAAGAGTAAATATAATTAACTCACACTACTGTTCTCTGAGCGAATTCGTAATGACAACAATATAGGTATATGTTTTATGTTATTAGTAAATTTAATATGTTATTAATGTTAAGAATTAGATAAGTTGACTACAATATTGCATTAGGATAGGATATGATAGGTGTAATCTATATACCAATAATAAAGAAGTAAGAAAGTCGTGTCTGTAAATTGAATATTTTCGCGAAATTTTAAATGTAATGGGTTATTAAGGAAGTTGATAGTTGAGATTGTCGGCACTTGGTGGAATGTATCAAACATTGTTGTGATAAAAAAAACACTTGTACTTTTCCACAGATAATATTTAATTCTACTATTATTTATATCGTTTATTGCACGGACATCTAGCAACAGAAAGATTGTTTAAATAAATAATTATATATAAAATTATGTAATTAAAAAGCCCCTGATGATGCTTATATAGTGAAACCGGTTGGGTAGTGTAGAATTAAATATTATCTGTGGAAAAGTACAAGTGTTTTTTTATCACAATAATGGGTTATTGGTACTGCATTGAGGCCAAAACAACAATTGTTAGAATTTTTGTCTGTCTGTATGTTCCGTTTTAACTCGAGAACCACTCAACGGATTTGGATGCGGTTTTTTTATTATTAAAAGATTCTTTTATACCTTTCCATAATATCCACTGTGCTTCCCCGCTGTGATTTTGACAAAGGCATTCTTTACAATCATTAGCTCTTTGTCACCATCTTTCCCTGTGTTCTTGGTTTGATTCTGCTTCACTACCTTGTCGGCACCTAGACCGAGACCTTTGGGCCTCAGTTGGGGTTCCTTGTATTTGCTCCTGGAATTTTATTTAATTATTTTAGCAAGAACCACATTTAAAATTTTTGGTTTAATGGCAAATAGAGGGGATGGATGAAAGAAGAGAAAGAGCATTTATTTAGTATCTAACTAAAGTATAAGAAATAGGTATGTACTTTACAGTGGAGACGACATCAAGCTATATACTTGCAGCACGACATTAGTCCCTACAGAGAAGAATATAAGATAGGTACACAGTCCGAAGTGTCTAACGTGATGCGGTCTCCACTGTAACATGGCAAAGGGTGAACATTTTAAAAAGGTAAGCCAGACAAAAAAATGCCTTACTCAGAAAAGCAACCAGGGAAAACATATTTTTTTTATACTTTGCAACTCCCTGTGTGAAATAAAATAACTTTGAATAATATAAATGTGATCATTTACATTGCAGATGGTCACTAATAACACGGATAACTAATAATGTTTAAGACTGTAAATTAATATCATGATTTCAAATTAATTATCTGTAGGATTGTGAGAGCAGTTAAATGAAATATTTAATTCCATTAAATTCACAAGCGATGGAATTTTTTTTAACACCTTATGGAGATTATTGGTTTATAATTACAAACTAACATTATATGATATTTTATTTGTGGCTATTTTCAGAGATATTTGCAAAATACTGAATGTTCCTTCATTTCGTTCAATGTTCGACTGCAAGCAATGGAACCTTTGCCACAATAAAAATAAAAATTGTTGATTCAAACCAGACCGAATGTCTAAAGGCCTTTCAAAAATTAACCCATCTCGGTCTAAATAATTGTAGCATGTTACTCGGTTCAAAATGCACGTAAATATTTTTAAAGCCTACAAAATTGAAGGGTTTCTACATACATATACACATATACTCACGCCTGTCTCCCAGAGGGGTAGGCAGAGACTACAGATTTCCATCTGAAGGGTTTCTGTGCTAAAAATATAAATACTACAAAAAGGCATAACAATACAAGGCCGATAAAAAAACTCATAGTAATAATCATACAGTGATTTGACTTGACACATTTGACAGAGTCAATTATTGAACTCCTTTTTTGACAAATATCATATTTGACAGGTGACTTCTTTTTAATAGTGCAAACTTCTCTATGGGGCAAAGGTCTCAGTCACGTAGAGCCAACCATCTGCACTTATTACCTTTTAGAATGAAAAGTTTTTTAAATGGGAATAACTAATGAAATTATTAACCAATCGAGATTATTCTTTCGTCATATTTTTACGTTGGAAGTATACTTTTAGTTAATACTATTTAATACCTTAGCAAACAATTTGAAATATCGTCAATTACATTATTATCAATAAATAAAGATATAATGTTGATAAATTACAATTACTTAAAATAATGTAACAAAGATGATCTATTCCAATATATTTGTTCAAGTTTTTTGCGTTTTGATGTGTCACTTTATGAATTTGAAGTGCCTTTTGAGCATCTATTTTCTTTCCTTTGTTACATATGTGGCGAGACTTAAATTATGTGGATGATATTTCACCAAGTGCTGACAATCACAAGTATAAATTTCATACAAATTTTAGATATTATATTATATGCCCTAAGTAAAGAATAATAATAATAAAGACCAAACAACTAAGGAAATAAATAGACGAATAGCCAATGGATGGAAAAGGTACTGGTCATTGAAAGAGGTTATGAAGTCTACACATCTAAGTATTGGGGTAAAACGGAAAGTGTTCAATACATGTATACTTCCTTGCATCACATATGGTTGCGAAACGTGGTCACTCACCAAACACCACAGAGAAATGCTCGAACATTGCCAAAGAGCCATGGAAAGAAGTCTGATAGGTATCAAAAAACAGGATAGAGTACGAAGTATACATATAAGAGAAAAAACTAAAGTTGTTGACATGCTCTCCAAAATAGACCAACAGAAATGGAGATGGACAGGTCACATGATAAGATGTACCCAAGACAAATGGAACAAAATTGTCACAGATTGGTACCCTAGAGATGGCAAACGGAGCAAAGGAAGGCAACAAAAAAGATGGGAAGACGAGTTAAAATTGACAGCCGGTCCTAATTGGAGAAGAGTTGCTCGAGACAGGAAACAATGGAAGATGTTAGAGGAGGCCTTTGCCAAGAGGCACACTGAACTAAGGGATATCCTATAAATACAGAAATAAACTCAAAAACCACAACTCTTAGTTCAGAATAAAGGGCTTATTGATTGATTGATTGATTGAAAGAATAATAATCCTTAACAGAAGTTAGCTACATTTAATTTTATATAGAATCAAATACTTAACTGTTCTTTGCCAGGTTGCCAGCCCATTCCGCGGAGCATTGCCAAGCCAAAATCTTGTACTGGAACTGACTCATAGTCATCTAGTGTTGACTGAAATCAAAGAACACACTCTTAAATCTTCAAAACTAGCAGATATCATCATTGGTAGTTAAATAAACATTTTGACAGATTAAACAGATGTGACTCTTTCCAAACTATTTTAAATCCATTTGTATTGTTCATAGGCAGATTTAGAAGTCATACATGTTTATTATATGGTTGACCGACCATATGAAAACAAGCCAAGAGGGTTAGATGCCAAAATATTTGTGAAATAATGGTTTTAACTAGGGTTAGCAAAAATCCAATATGTATAATAAATATAAAAATATCTAATAATATTTGAGAAGAAAAGAAAAATAAGAAAAGAGGCAATGTAAGTAGTTTAAACTGTCAAGATGATAATGTAAATATAAAAATATGAGCTGTTCATTGCCTGCTGCTAAGACTCAGTCTGCTAAATTTCTAGTTCAAAAGATAGTTAAATATCAATTGATAAATACCAGCGAACCCTAGTTTTAACATTTTATGTTTGCAAACCTTTAAAACTGTGTATTAAAACAGCTGAAAAAATCTACCTCTTTCTGTCCATCCAGTACTGGTTGAGCTGGTATTGGAACAGTTAAGGCATGTGTTTCAACCTTTATCTTTTTCTTCGCATCCTCAAGTAATTCTTTCACAGCCAACTGATCCAGAGACAAGTTTTCTTCAGATGCAGGCTCTACTTTGATGGGGGTTTCAGGATCTGGTTTGATTTCAGGTTCCCGAACTGCACTTTCCACTTCTTCAGCTATTTTTTGGAGTCTTTCCACTGTTATCAAAGTGTTTGGTTTCATAGGAATGATGAGTGGAGCTTTCTCTTCAATTGGTTCACCACTGCATAGAGAAGAATGAGTGGTAAAAATGCTGAAGTCAGAATAAAACATGACAAACAATTAAGGTTATAAAGAATACTCACCCCACTACTTTGATAGATTGTTCTTCTACACATTCTATGAATTCTTTTTTCTCTTCGATTACAGGTTTCTCGGCTTTCCTTGTCTTCATGAATCCAAAAGATATTTTCTTTCCCTCCATGATTTATGATGAAATTTACTTGGCCGTCTGTACTTATTATTATAGATTTTACTAATGCACTCTAACGGATTACGATTTAGGCATGATTATGATATCTCCTTGGAGGTAGGAAGGTAAAGCAAAACCAAAATTTCTTTCAAAAAAGTAAATAAATAAGTAGGTAGACATGAAAAAGTCATGAAAAATAGAAGCTCGAGCAATAGTGCGTTCCGATTCAAGACAATCGATTACATCGCGTCTATCATCATTCCGAATCACTGATGGCCGTACGCCGTGAGTGTTTGTTTGATGGTATTTTTAGTGCTGTCAGTTCCATTCGGATCCCGGCCCAAGGGCTGACTGACTGACAGTGCTGCCAGTAAAAAATTCTCGATTCCCCGCACAGGACACCTTTACTTGCATTCCCCGCGTCAGTGTTGTCAATTCCCCGAAATTCCCCGCTTCTATTGATTAATAATTAGTTCCCCGCAAATTCCCCTAAACCCTGGAATAATAACACTGTTTTGTACGATTTTTTTTAACAATAGCTGCTCTTTTTATCCACTTTTCCAATATTTTAATTAAATTAAAAAAAGTCCAACCATAAACAATGAATCAATGATGTAGAAATGGATGCGTTCAAAAATATTAAATCGTGTTTAAATCAAATTAGAGTTGAGCAGGCATTTGAGTCGTGTTACCATTCAAAATTATGTTAGTAGTGTCGAGCTGTATCTGCCAAGTCTGAACGTGAATTTTTTAGTTGCTAGTATTACCTACGTATTACCCGATATAAAATAGTTTTGGCATACCGAAATTGGTCTGGATTCCCCGAAATTCCCCGATTTTTGTCATTCCCCGCGCTCTCCCCGCGCTAACCCTCAAAACTCCGCAAATCTGGGATTTTCCCCGCAATTGGCAGCTCTGCTAACTGAGTTCCGTTTTGCGCGTCACGGCGTCACGTCAGCTCGACTTGGCTTCGCTCAGATTGAACGTCGGACGACGTTGACAGTAGGATAGCCACCTTAGCACGTTTGGATCTTATAAACAGTGGCGGATACAAAGGCCTCAAGCCCCTTCCAAACCATAAGTAATAGAACCTTTAGAAAATTAAACTCTTGGCAGTCCTCAGTCTTCCTCAGCCAGCCGCCACATTAAGTCCTATATAATTACGAAAAGCCCACGAACACTTAGCAAAAGGCACAGGCACAACGACTTCCCTCATCCCCTTTCTGCGAGAGTTCAAACTTCTTAAATCATTGTTTTTGTGTCGCACGCGCGTTATTTCATACAAACAAAACTCCGCTAAGCCTCCATTTTGGAAGTTGCGGAGGCAGAGTTACGATTTCATGCGGAAGTTCTGCACTTGCGGATGCGGAGGCGGAGCTACGTTACATCACGTGGTCCCCATTCTCATGCCTTTCGGCTTTTACCCAGCTGGATAATTTGATCAATTTAAATATATTTTTGAACAACTTCGATGCTGAAATTGTTCACGAGAAATATAATTTTATTTTATTACTTACATACTACACAACTTCAATTTTTTGCTTTAATTATGGATGGCAGGTCTAGTACAGCAACATGACTCAGTGTTGTTTCTATGAATTCACGATGCTCAGTTCAATAAATCAAATTAAATGTAAACGATTCTGCTGAAATAAAGCTGTAATAAAACCATAAATGTCTAAAAGTACCTATGGAGAAACGAGATATTTAATTTTTGAGACATGCTTATGTACGCAATAGAGCAGGAGTGCGGGGGAATTCATAAATGTCAGTATGTACCTCCTCACGCGCACTCCCGCCTGTCGCGGACCTCACACTTACATGAATTTGTACAAAGTTACAAAGCTTAACTTTATGTACACTACTAAGTAGTATAGTACGTAAACGTTATAAGCATGAACCCGAGACGATCGACTATGCTACGGCGGCGAACCTTCCATATGTCTCACTAAAATTCTCACTGCGCTGCTTCCTTTTGCCATAACGTGATGATACATAGCTTCAAACCTTCCCGAAGAAATTTTTTATCTTTTAGTGAAAGCTTCATCAAAATACATTGAGTGGTTCTCAAGTTATAAGCGAACGAACAGACAGACGTTGTATTTTATATGTATAGAGATAGAGAAGAAGATGTATAGAGATTTTCCGTTGACCCAGAATTATGAAATTTGGCAAGTAATACCGTCTTTTACTACACGTATAGGGGAAAATCTGAAAACTATACTTTTGTAATTGAATTTTAAAAAAATATAGTCTTTAACGGAGCCCTCGGTGGGCGAGTCCGACTCACACTTGTCCGTTTTTTTTTCATGACATAACTTTGTGCTCTTTATTGTTTAATGCACGTACTTTGGTTTCTTGAGCATGCCGTTAAAACAAAACATTTGCGGGACGCCAACTGCCATGATCCTTAATTACAAAATTTTGACTTTATTTATCGATCCTTTGGTAGAATAATGACGTAATTGTCAAAAAATGCAAAATCAACCTAAATATGCCAAAATCTTCTAAAAGTATTGTTCTTTATGGGGTAACAAAAGCACAATTCTGATTATTTCTGATTGGTCAGTTGTGCGTGGTTCACAAAATGAAAATATTTTAATTTGCGAACGGTACTTTCATTATCATTATATTCATAATAAAATGTTTCTAAATGTTTGTTATTACATAAAGTCATAGAGCCAGACAAGAAAATAAAAGAAAATGAAAATTTCTTAATTTGCCGTTCCTGGACAATTTGAAAACATGTAATTGCGTCATTGTTCTACCAAAGGTGCGTTATATTGATTCGAGCTAAGCTTGCGTTTGTAGGTAAAAAGAAAAAAAATATTTGTGAATTTCCCAAAAAGGGTCACCGAACTACCCGAGACGTCGTCGGTATGAATTTGGCTGCATAAATAAATGCTAAAATAGAAGCACCTGAAAACAATGCGGTACCCTTTGAGTACGGAACCCCAACCTTTGTTATTTCTTGTAAGGTAAGTATACTTATTTATGTACAACAACCTGATCTAAAATTTGTATGTATGTATTTAAAATACGAGATGCCTTTAAGATAGAGTTGAAACAAAAAACGTTAATAAAATGCTACTTTTTCGAGATTTTTGGAAGGAGACACCCCTTGGATTTTTTAAATTGATTTTATTTCTTTATAGAGGCTATGCTGTGCTATGCTATGCTGTCACTATGACACGTATTCTGTGAAAATTTCAACTGTCTACCTTTTAAGGCTGAAGCTGTAGACAGACCCTTGCGACAGACGGACGGAGAGATAGGCAGTGGAGGCTTAGTAATAGGGTCCCGATTGGCACCCTTCTGGTACGGAACCCTAAGAAGAACGCAGATACGTATAAAAAGAAAAATTCATACAAAAAGATTCTCGTATGATTTGTTTCCTCATTTAATTAGATACTTGATCATTATGCGTCTCGTATGGTATACCGACTAAAACGAAAGGCAACAATAAGATTAATAAGAAATAGATTAAAAAAATATAAGGTGACTTTAATTTATGCAGCCAAGACTCGGTAAGTTCCCAGTAACAAGGTTCGATGACTCTTTTTGTGAAATTCGTAAATTATTCATTTCGCGTTCCTTACAAACGCAAGCCCAGCCCCGAGTCAAGATTTTATTTTGCGAAATTAGGAAAAAGTGTCATCGGTCAATGTTACTGATCACTTAACAAGCCTCCAGTATGAGTTTGGCTGCATAAATAAAAGTACGTTATATAATAAGAAACGAGTATTTTATTTCCTACAAAACCAATAAAGCGATTTAAAAGAGGCCGGGTAGGAAAATAAAATTTATTGTGTCCTTTCTGTAGCAGATAAATCGCAGCCGGCTCTGGAACCTTCGACTTGGGCTAGTCCAATAATGTCAATGTTGTCACTAAAATATTTCATTTCGATTGTTTGGACCCTCGAGCGCTTCCTACCGTGAAACGAAGAAAATTAATTTCTATTTTTAGCACTATTTGTACCTAAGGGGGATGGTCCTAAGCCGCTCTCCGTACAAACTCGTCGGAACTAACTACCACGACAAGAGCATTTATAATTTCGTGTCTACTTCGTGGTTATATTACTTTTTTCCACACGTACGGGGTCGCTATGCTTGCTATTTAATTCTACATTCAACTTCGGATTATAGAGCACTGACTGACTGTTATCGGTTGGCCCGAACGTTCATTTCCCGAGCTCGTACGGAACTAAAAGAACACGGTGTGAGAGGCAAGCTAACGCGAGACAACATTCATGTTTTGATAAAACTCGAGAATGGTTTTGGTGGTTCCTATGATTCCAGGAGAAATATCCCAAAAACCGAAATGAAACAAAAATATTTTTGAATAGTATAAAGTATACTATGCTGTGAAACTAAAATTATTTGATTTGTTGTATCGCTTCTTAGACATTACTGTACATAAACATTCATCAAAATATTATTAACATTTTATTGGGGTCTTACTCGCGATAACTAACAACATACCTTAATAGATAGATATGTGCTTGACGTTTCGACACCGAGAGTAAGACCCCAATAAGAAGTTAATAATGTGTTAAAATCGCGAAAGTTTAAAGTTTACTATTCATGAAAATTTGTGTAAAATCCGGGATTTTTATACGCTTGTAACTATTGTATGGTTTTGATAAATGTTTTAGTTTCACGTCATGGATATTGTATGGGATATGTTGAAAAAGAAAAAATAATAAGCAAGTAGTAAACTTTAAACTTTCGCGATTTTCACACATTATTAACTTTTTATTGGGGTCTTACTCGCGATAACTAACAACATACCTTATTAGATAGATATGTGCTTGACGTTTCGACGCCTCTGTAGGCTGTCGTGGTCACAAGCATAGATAAGAGTATAAACCGGGAATAGATACGAAACTTGGCTAACTTCACAGGCAATGCTAGTTCTGCCGCCAAGCGGCTAAGCTCTCATCTAATGTCTGATGTAAACATACGCATAAGTATGTAAATATATAACACTGCTATAGCATCATTAGCAGCTAGCTCCAGACAGAACTTTTATCTCAATGTGCCTACCAACCACGCTATAATTTGGACGAAAAAAAAATTACTTCGGTTTACATTTACACTAAAGACGTAAATGTGATAATAAGTAAACCGAAGTAATTTTTTCTCAATGTGAAAAATAAAGCTTGGTTGGTAGACACATTGAGATAAAATTCTGTCTGGGGCTTCTAAGGTCTGGGGCTAGCTGTAGGTATATTCGCAATAACCAGAAACAGATTCAAAATAGAATAAAACAAAGTTCCTTTCTCATATAGTATTTTAATTTTCGTTGCTTCTTACTCACTAATCACTGCACTATAGTTTTTAAGGAAATCGTGGGTATTCGTGAAGAAGAAAGAATTCTCACTCAATACTAATCACTTCACTAAACTTTGTTGGCTCTAATTTGCAGAGGAGTAGTCCTAACTCAACTCTATTAAAATTACTGCACTAGATGCTACAAATATACAAAAATATTCTAAAAAAAACTACGGAACAAGCTTTGAATACAAGCGCTCACGCAGCCGGCAGACATTTTGTTTTTGTGATGTGTGTGACCAGTGTTGCCACCTCCCACAATGACAATGACTTTATGACAGACGATGACACCGCCCTCTATTGTGCCTTTGTGTAAAACATTGAAATTCTTTCCTTATTTGAGAGCCAGCTCAATAGATGACGCTGTTGTTGGTTCTTATTGACAATGTTCTAAGGCTCAGATTCAGAGTGCATTTTGTGTCCGAACTCAAGAGGAACTCAATCTTACAAACGTCACTCTAGTATGAGATCACGTCACTTTTTGACGTTTGTAAGATTGAGTTCGGACTCAAAATGCACTCTGAATCTCAGCTTAAGAGTCACAAGCTAACTGACGAGAGTAGCAGCAAAAATGTCCTTGACGAGCCGGCGGTAGGTAGCACATTTATTTTTCTTTTTCCTACCCGCACTTTGTCTTTTGTTAATTAATTGTTTCTTTCGTCACACACGACACACAACACTAACGAGGCAAATATTCGAAGATAAATCGCGAGGTTTGAATTTCTGTATGACTGAACTCCATGCCGAAGATAACTTAAACCCGTCTTCCCGATTGAAAATTTTTGGATGTGTTTTAATTTCAATTGCTTCTCGCACAATTCTCGGATAGTAGTGGCGGTCAGTAGAAAGAGTTTTTGGGTCAAGAAGTTCTATCCAGTGGTTTGAACCAGCCGTTAGCAGGTGTTCTGCAATCGCTGATTTATTTATTTGCCTGTTTTATACAGCTGTAATGTGTTCCTTGACCTTTTCGGCTATGGTTCGCTTTGTTTGGCCAATATATACACTTCCACAGCTGCACTGTATTTTATAGACACCAGGAGTCATGTATGGTATAGCATCCTTTGGTGAGCGAATATGATGCGCTACTTTAGAAAACGGCTTATATACAGTCTTGATGGAGTATTTACCTAGTGCTGTTCCGATTTTGTCCGTTATTCCTTTCACATATGGCATAAACGCTCTCTGTCGGCTGACCTCAGGATGCTTTTCCTTCCTTAGTTTTCGTCTTTGCCTTCCCACCTTGTATCCATTCCGTTTAAGTACCATCTGAACATGTGAAAGTTCCTCTCCTAAATATTCAGGGTCACAGAGATCGTATGCTCTGTTTGTGAGTGAGGTCACAACAGATTGTAGTGAAGACGCGTGCAGGTATCTGTGTGTGTAGGCTTCCTGTATACAGAGTGTGCCAATGAACCGTCAGTTCTCACCATTATCTTCACATCAAGAAAAGCCAAGGATCAATCCTTCTCCAATGCATAAGTAAACTTAACCTTTGAATGAATGGAGTTTAGATGTTGACTATACTGTTCTACTTGCTCATTACCTCCTTCGATAATACAGAAGATATCACCCACATATCGTTTCCAAAGTCGTACTGTAGATGGCCCGGATCGTAAAGCTTTTTCTTCAAAGTGTTCCACCCAGATATTAGCCATAACGGGTGCGACTGGACTTCCCATAGCCACGCCATCTATCTGGAGGTAGTACTGACTTTGGTCAAGGAAATAATTACCATCTAAACAATGTTTCAAGAGAACAATATACTCCTCAGGTAGATCATTCTCAATCAGTTTAGTTTTGACAACATCCAGACACTCTCTTGTTGGAACATTGGTGAATAAAGACTCAACATCAAAACTCACCATGACTTGACTGTGTTCCAGCTTCATATCTGTGATTATCGTAGCAAAATGGCGAGAATCTTTCACAAAAGATGATGTCTCGCAACGTGTTTTGCTAGATCGTAAGTAGGAGAACTAATCTGACTTACGATTGGACGCAAGGGAACGTTGGACTTATGTACCTTTGGCAAGCCATATAATTTTGGTGGTTGTGTGATCTATCTATTATGGTATGTTGTTAGTTATCGCGAGTAAGACCCCAATAAAAAGTTAATAATAATAAGCAAGTACCTATAAATAAGGATATGATCAGCGAACTGCGCTAGTATGGGAGTTCCGGCGAATAGACCCGCCTTATTTAAATAGCAAAATTAGATTCTAAAACTTTTTTTTTCTGAAAAGATTGATTATAATTAAAAAATGTACATAATTTGTTTTTTAAAAAATGTATGGTAGGTAAATATTATCCATACATTTTTTAAACAGCAAATACATTCATTTTTATGTGAAAATACTGATTATTCACCGGTGTAGAATCGATGGAACGTGTAGAAAAAAGTAACACAACGAAATTATAATGCTTTTGTCATGGTTTTGTAATGAACATTACGACAAGTTTGTATGAAGAGCGGTTTTGGACCATCCCCCTTAACATGTTTTTATTCCTTGTTTATCAAGGTGAAGATAGATAAAATACTTTAGATGTTTACCTTTGTGAAAAAAGGGGAAAAGCCATATTATTGAAAAAAAATATTTATTGGCACATTAAAAACCTAAATAACAACAATTTCAGTGTAGTACATATGATAAGTACAAAATACCTGTAGTACAGGTACTTACCTCTTCCATATCAAACACACAATATTCTGCTATACAGACCATCTCTGATAGTTGGATTGCTAAACTACAACATGGACATTTTGCTAATTAGACTTACTGCTCATTAGACGTTCGTTTCGCGCTGTTGAATGATCTGCTGATCAGCTTGTCTAGCATAGCAAACCATATGGAGCTCGATAGCGCTTGATACAGTACCAGTACTCTGTCTCACTCCGTTGATCTACCTCAATAACAACAATTTCACTGTAGTACATTTGATAAGTACAAAATACCTGTAGTACAGGTACTTAGCTCTTCCATATCAAACACACAATATTCTGCTATACAGACCATCTCTGATAGTTGGATTGCTAAACTACAACATGGACATTTTGCTAATTAGACTTACTGCTCATTGGACGTTCGTTTCGCGCTGTTGAATGATCTGCTGATCAGCTAGTCTAGCATAGCAAACCATATGGAGCTCGATAGCGCTTGATACAGTACTCTGTCTCACTCCGTCGATCTACCTAAATAACAACAATTTCACTGTAGTACCTATGATAAGTACAAAATACCTGTAGTACAGGTACTTACCTCTTCCATATCAAACACACACTATTCTGCTATACAGACAATCTCTGATAGTTGGATTGCTAAACTACAACATGGGCATTTTGCTAATTAGACTTACTGCTCATTAGACGTTCGTTTCGCGCTGTTGAATGATCTGCTGATCAGCTAGTCTAGAATAGCAAACCATATGGAGCTCGATAGCGCTTGATACAGTACCCTGTTACACTCCGTTGATCTACCTCAATAACAACAATTTCACTGTAGTACATTTGATAAGTACAAAATACCTGTAGTACAGGTACTTACCTCTTCCATATCAAACACACAATATTCTGCTATACAGACCATCTCTGATAGTTGGATTGCTAAACTACAACATGGACATTTTGCTAATTAGACTTACTGCTCATTGGACGTTCGTTTCGCGCTGTTGAATGATCTAATGACAAATGTACATTTGATAAGTACAAAATACCTGTAGTACAGGTACTTACCTCTTCCATATCAAACACACAATATTCTGCTATACAGACCATCTCTGATAGTTGGATTGCTAAACTACAATATGGACATTTTGCTAATTAGACGTTCGTTTCGCGCTGTTGAATAAGACATAAGACATAAGACATTTTTATTCATAATTGTCATTATACGTCAGGACACAACACAATAAATAAAAATAAAAATAAAGAAAAAAGTATACATAGTATCTCAATCATAAATAAAATTTGAATGTCAAAAAGTTGAAACATGTCAATTACAAAATTTACGTCGCAAAGTAAAAAGTTCCTATTCTAATAATAGTTATAATTAATCTATCAGCAGCTCGTCCACACTGTAAAACGTCCGCTCGAGAAGCCAATGTTTCAGCCTGGATTTAAAAGACTGCAAAGTGGTTGCGGCTGTAACTTCAGCCGGGAGTTTGTTGTACACTGACGGAGCCATGATATGAGTTGATCGTGAGGACTTTTCGAGTCTGCGCTTGAGGTTAGCGAGGTTGTCCGCGTTGCGCGTGCGGTACCTGTGGATATCACTATGTTTTTTAAACAAGTGCAGGTTCGCACGCGCATAGACCGCAATCTGGAAAATCACAATTGAGGGCAGCGTCATAATATTCTGCTCTATAAAGTAGGGCTTGGCTGACGTACGTTGTGACACCTGCACGATCGCTCGGACGGCCCGTTTTTGCATACGGAAGACGCGCTCCCAGTCTGCGGCGCGTCCCCATAGCTCGGTGCCGTATTGAAGGAGTGAGTGTACGGTCGCAAAGTAACACGTCCGAACCGCATCGCGTGGTACTGTATAAGACAGCCGCCGCAGAGCGAAACATGCGCTGCCCAGCCGCGCACACAGCTTGTCAATGTGCGATGCCCATGTGAGGCTGCGGTCTAGCTCAAAGCCTAGAAAGGCCGCTGTCCTCACTTGTTCAATTTTAACGCCATCAACGAAGACGTTAAGATCCTTTGGGGGATGTCCTGATAGGTCAAAATGAAGGAAGTTGGTTTTTTTGAGATTAAGGACAAGGCCATTCGTTTGGAACCACTGTGCCAGCTGCGATGCCGTTTCGTTTAGACGTTTTTCGAGCTGTATTACGTTTGGGGCTACTACAACTCCAGCGACATCGTCTGCATACATCAATATATGGCTGGTCTGTATGGCTTCCGGTAAATCATTCAGTATGAGTGTGAAGAGAATATTGGATACAGACGAGCCCTGTGCCACGCCCATAAACGTCGTCAACGGCTGCGATCTTATCTTACCACCACCACCCACTACCACTTGCGATCTATTTCGCAGGAAATCGGTGAGCAGGTCGTGGGACTTGTCTTCGATGCCGTAGTGCCGAATTTTATCAGATAATATCCGATGATCGGCTACATCGAAGGCTTTGGAAAGATCACAGCACAGCACCGCAACGTGCAGCTTGTGTTCCCGAGCTTCGAGCACGCGACGGACAACCTCGCGCGCAAGCGCAGTCGTGGACCGACCCGCGCGGTACGCGTACTGCCGGTCCGACAGCGCTTCCGTCGATGCCAGGTACTCGGTGAGCCGGGTGCTGATCCCGTTCTCCATCACCTTGGACACCGTCGGAACCACCGCAACAGGTCTGTAATCATCGATATTTTCTCTCTTACCTTTTCCCTTGAAAAGCGGGGCAATCTTGCTTTGCTTAAGCGACCCTGGGTATGTTCCTGACCGAATACAGCTATTAAATAACTCGGCCAGTATGGGAGATAGTTCCGCTGAAGCAAGGTACAAGGTTTCTATCGAGATATCGTAGACGTCTAGCGTGGGCTTGAGAGCGATACGAGACGTGATGATGCGGTGGACCTCGTCAGGTGTAAACAGACGGAGACGGAGAGAGCGATCGGCAGCGGGTCGCGCGGCGGCCAGCGCGGCACGCGCGGCCGGTACGTTGGCCGCCGGCGCACCGCACGCCGATGCAGCACCTACAAACCGAGCATTCATAGTTAATGATCTGCTGATCAGCTAGTCTAGCATAGCAAACCACATGGAGCTCGATAGCGCTTGATACAGTACTCTGTCTCACTCCGTTGATCTACCTAAAGAGGGACAGACAGTGTATATCGAGCTGTCAAAGCTCGATATGGTCTACTATGCTAGGTCTAGGTACCCAGGAGGGCATAAAATCAATCAATTATCAATTTATCAATTAAAGAACTACGAATTAAGCTCGGTCCCATGACCCGACAAGACAGTCGAAATCGTGATCTTACGAAATTATTTTTCGTATACCCAAATTATTTCAATCATTGTTTCTAATTTAAATCACTATCTCAAAAATTGTGGCGTTGAGTTTTTTTCTTCTGAGGACATAAATAAACGAAAAAAACATATGATCACGACATGAATCCCCGAAGGGGTGTCAGAGGTGTTCCCAGTGTGGACTGTGAAATTCAAGTCACAGTCCACACTTGTTACACCCGCTTTTCGCAGATGAATATTTCGTCCAGGCGACTTATACAAATATTTGTTTTGTCATTAAATATTATACCAGCCAATTTGATACTAAATTCGATTCTAAGGATTTTAGTTTCAGTGCTCTCAAAGCTTAATTTAATAGCTTTTGTTGTTAACATTTAAATAACTATTTTGGAATAAAGAAAATTTCATTTTTACAGCACTAAAACTAAAATAAAAGCTCTCAGAACATGTATTTGTTATTTTTATTACATTTACAATAACGAGGTATAGATAGGTCGTTGATTTACAAGACATTTAGAACCTGTGGCCTTCGGATTAGTTCGAAATTTCACCAAAAACCACGCAGCGATCCGAAGAAACACTTTATTCGTTCAATCTCCTGTACGTTAATTTTAGAAAAGTCCTTTGTTCGGACAGTTTTTTTGACGTTTCATTAGTAACGCTCCAGCCAGAACCATTTTTATTTCCATTTTTCAGCAAAAAAACTCTGGTACGAATACAGCTCGTGCCTGAGGGTTCAGTACACATAGCTTAAAACACAAAATTATTCCACGTGCGGCTATGTTCGGCGAACTTAACTTGACACTTAAAATTGTACCCTAAAAGTCTAAGTTGTTGGTTTAAAATTACTTTAAAACAATTTTTTTAAGTAGTTTTCAGATTTTTTCCCATTGCGTCTGCTGTATAAGACCTATATAATTTATTAGTCAATTGGAAGTAAGTTAAGTGGTGAGTCAATTTGTATGAAATTGATTAAGTACGTAAACGACAATAACTTTTTTCGCGTTGAAAGCGCGTGGGACACTCAGAAAGTTTTGCGAAACTAAAATAAATTGTTCTATAGGTACATTTTGTTAAATCTTTTCAAAGTACTCTCCACCAGCCTCTATACAAAGTTTCATGCGTCTAAACCAGTTTTCAAAACACTTTTTCCAGTCCGCCGCAGACACTTCGTTTACAGCCTGCTCGAACGCAGCCAGCACATTTTCTGGCGACGAAAATTGTATTCCTTTGAGCTGATTTTTTATTTTTGGAAATAAAAATAAGTCAAACGGTGCTAGATCAGGGCTGTAAGGAGGGTGACCCAGGAGTTTGACTGGCGTGCGAGTCCCTCGTTTTGAGTGCGGTGTGCGCAGGTGCATTGTCGTGGTAGAGCAGTAACCCGCGGAGCCCTGTGTTTGGTCGCTTGTTGCTAACAACAGAGAAAACTTCTGGCAAACATTTGGTAGTATACCATTCGGCATTGATGCTTCTTTGATCCCGTAAGGGAATTGATACTAAGTGGCCAGTCAAATTGAAAAAGCTAGCGATCAAAATTGTACAAAATCATAGCTCTAAAATGTTCCCGGCGCAGATCCATATTTCAGCGAGACACAATACTTTGAATTAGCTCGCAAAAAATGTGGAGGAAAATTTAGAAATTAGAACATACCTATTTTTACTTATAAATAATCGTATTTTCGAAAAACATTAAAACTGGCCAATCTCTCATATATAAAAACTTTTTTTCGCAATACTTTCTGAGGGGCCTGGTACAAGAGGTATTAGTTTCAACTTGATATCGCTTACGGGGCCCGAGAAAAAAGAGTCTTCACAGAAGGATAGACAAACAAAAGTGATTGTAGAAGGGTTCCGTTTTTTCATTTTCAGGTACGGAACCCTAAAAATACAGTAAAATTAATTATAAGGCAACTTATTTAATAATGGAATCGTTTATAGTCTAGACTGAAACAAGGCTTTACAAAATAATAACAAAGGTCTATAATGAAATAAAATTATAACATTCATCGTCGTAGCGTCTGCCGACACATCCGTTCACAATTACCTCGGAATTAAGATTTAAATTGACATTATTATCTTGGCTTTGTAGGGAGTATAGAGTCCATCCATCAATCAGCCCGTGTTCGTCCACTGCTTTCTGCTGACGACCTTCAGGTCGTCGGTCCAGCGGGCACGAGGTCGACCTACACTACGCGAGTGTGGAGTAGACAAATATTTATACTTGCGATTGTCGGCACTTGGTGAAACTTGGAAAACATCACAATTAAATTCACTTGTACTTGTTTCACTGCTTTTTAATTTTAAGGTTTACACGTTAATCCCGACCGGTTTCGGTTAATACACCATTCTCAAGGGATACAGAAATTTAAATATTTATAGCCATACCAAATTACAGCTTTCTAGTATTAATAGTCTCTGCGCTAAGCCGCGGAAAGACGGACATGGCGAAACTATAAGGGTTCCTTGTCGGACTACGGAACCCTAAAAAGGACTTTAACAGTCTTAGACAATAAGATCCAAGTGGGACATTATTAAGATGAACAATAGGCATTTTAGTCTGTTAACGTCGTGCTTTCTGCGTCCACTGGGTACAGGAGTTCACCATACATTAATACACCATTCTCAAGGGATACAGAAATTCAGTCTGAATTTCTGTATCCCTTGAGAATGGTGTATTAACCGAAACCGGTCGGGATTAACGTGTAAACCTTAAAATTAAAAAGCAGTGAAACAAGTACAAGTGAATTTAATTGTGATGTAGACAAATATTATCTATACCTGTTTTATTTGCGATTCCGGAGATATCCTGATTTTTTATTTCTGCTCCATACAATTACTATAATCGTAAAATAACATAAATAGTCAGTTTTCGTGACAATTTATCATCTCACAATTCTCACATGGTATATTTGAGCATTAGCATTTGCCCGCGGCTCCGCCCGCGTCGAAGAGATTTTCGTGGAAATAAGGAAAACAAAAGAATATGTTTTTTGAACGACTATGTGCCACGGTCACCGAAGAGACGGTCAAAGAGATTTTCGTGGAAATAAGGAGAACAAAAGAATATGATTTTTACTACGTGCAACGGTCACCATGTTTTACCAAAGCGCTAATAAACACCAATCAAATAAGCCCAAACTCGAAGGGTCTGCTGTTGTCCGTTGATGAGATCCCGTACCCACCTTAAAGTCCCATCAGCAGACCTGGTCACCATGTTATACCAAAGTGCTAATAAATACCAATCAAATAAGCCCAAACTCGAAGGGTCTGCTGTTGTCCGTTGAGGAGATCTCGTACCCACCTTCCAGTCTCATCATCAGACCCTGGTCACCATGTTTTACCAAAGTGCTAATAAAGACCAGTCAAATACGCCCAAACTCGAACTCTGTATCCGTTGAGGAGATCCCGTATCATAACTTCTAATTACTACCAGTAGAAAAGTAAATTCCAAAAATCTTTAAATGACGATAACTTTTTTCCGACATCCGATTTTAATGAAATAAAGTTATTATTCCATTCCAAATTAAGCTCTATACAGCTGTGAAAACTACATGAAAATCCGTTCTGTAGTTTTAGAGATGTGCGGGAACAAACAGACAGATAGACAGAAAAGAATTCTAAAAATCATTGATTTGTGTTCTATTACTCTTCTTTAGTCACCACCTTTCTATTTCTATTACTTTTCTTCAATGTACAGACACATGATTTCTACTGTTTTATTATAAGTACATTGAGTATTGATGAAAAGTAATATTTTCTCTATTTTGCAATATCCGGCGACACAGCGATCGTCGTAATAGCCACTTTGAAAAGCACGCTTATATGAACATTATTTCAATGTCGTTTCTGCTACTTTAGCTTACTGAAGCCTCATGTGTTCCTTCTCCACAGGTAGCCGTTCATAAATTAACAATTTCCTTAGGTTCCGACACTGACAGCAGGATAGCGTATACAATTTTCAAAGCGTGCGACAGAGAGGGCATTAGAACCCGTGTTGCGACCCCTTTGCGAGTTTATGAACGTAGCCCTGAAGTATCTGTAGAATAAAAAGTGACGTTCTGTAGCACTGTAGTAAACACTAGTTGATATAGAATATGGTGAAAGAAATTTAGCAGATATCCATATAAAACACTGAAGCTCTTTCGGTTAATGCAAAAACAATTAAAAAGGCCGAACTTAATTGTTTTTAGATAGCTTAATTACATAAAGCTGTAAGCGTTGTACCAAAAGTAGTCATTAGCACAGTGAGTCACCGTTTTTAACTTGCACATTCATTTCGCACTTTATTATTTTGCTGAATATTTTGTGAAATTTCAGATCTTAATGTAAAATAATAAAAAACCAGTGAGATGCGATTTGAATTCACGGGCCGAGGGTTCCGTTATATAAATGATTGCACTGCATGCATCGACATAAATAGATCATTGCCTACAGTAGGCTACATGTTAGTAACCGTGCCGATTCATGTAAGGAACGTCGCTTATATCATTTTCCTGTTTTATTCACAGGCCTCTCTATATATAGGTACATAACAAGCATACATGTAGTCATGCAGTATGGGACTATTTTTTGATTCAGCTTCGAAACGGAATTTCAAAGCATCCTCTATAACGAGTTTTTGGGTGAATTCAAAGAAAAAATATTAAGAAATATCAGAAGAAGCATTGCATTGACGTTACTAGAATTCGTATCTGGATGGGAGGCCTGACCGCCCGCCGGCTTGAAATCATGACGCTATAAAGAATATGTCCTCTATTATATTGTAATGAAATAAAGATTACCCTTCATATAAAAAAATCATAAACAAAGCAAAAAGACGTGTAATATACGTTATCTTAAAGCCATATACCAAACTATATAGACAACGTAATTAAAAAGTCAAAACTGGGACATAACTGGAATCTCAGAAGGTCAGCAAAAGTTACTCAGAAAAAGTTATCGAAAAAGAAAATATACGTCCTTGTCGAAAAGCTCTTATCTAATAATGAAATTATTGACACAAAATTTTCATCCAAATACTGACTAGTATAATTAAAAAAAAATATAGATTAAAAAAAGGCAGAGCTGAATTTAGAGTAAAAAAATTAACCAATTTAACAAAGATTTTACTCAAACTGAGTCCAGATATCTCGGAAAGATGATATTACGTATAGTAGAACAGACAGTATAGTAGAAAATTATTACACTACCGTTGCTATACGAGTAAGAGAGAGCATACAAAGCTACCTTAGGAAACTAAAAAATTGAAAACTCTACATAGTAGCGGAAGAAACTGAAAAATTTATAATCATAAGAAACATGCTAAAAGAACTTAACAACAAAACACTGGCATAAAGAAAAATACTAAAGAATACTTGCCAATAAAATCACAAATAAAAGAAATCAGAACCAAGAATAGAACAAAATAAAATAAAATATTGTTATTTATCAAAAAAATATAGTGTATATTACATGATTAAAAGAAATTTACACATAAGTAAAAGAAATGAACACAAGAAATTCTACTCAACGAAGTTTAAAACAACTGAACGGAGATTAGAGTCAGTTATCTGAAGCCTATATTGTTAAAGTAGCGACAAATTAAATTGAAAAGAAAAATAATTAAAATAATGCTTCGCATCAAACAGACGAAAAATACGGAGCGGGTTCATAAGGAATTCCATTCGATGAAATACCTAGCAAAAAAAGAAATTGGAAGGGCAACAACCAAATAAAAAAAATGAACAAGTTCAGTAGAAGACGGAATCATCAACAACACCGTACAGGCGATCACATCTGATAAAATACTACAAGACCAGATTCCTGAAGACTGAAGCAATTCATTAATAACTCTTCTGTATAAAGAGGGGATCCAAAGTAATGGACAACGACCTACCTTTATATGCCAATTACCTACCCCATACAAAATATTCTCTTTATATAATATATCTTAATTTGAACAAAATTAGTAAATGTTTAGACGAACAACAAGTTGGTTTCAGGAAGGATTATTCAACCAGTTATTCTGACAAGTTATAAATATTAGGTATAACATAAAAATATAATTGACTTCTTGTCTTTTAGAATTAATATTATATCTATAAATAAGGAAACACATAAATCAAAAGTAGTTTTTCAAGATATATTTCGACCACTTGAAGTGGTCGGCTTCAGTTAAATTATATAGGTACTCGTAGAATTAAATAGTATTTACAATAATAAGATATAAAAAAAGACATCAACATACCTGCGACTCCATTAGAAATAACACTTTACCAATCCCCACTCACGCTCGACTTCATAATCACACATTCAATAAATGCTTCACCGCACGAATCGTCAAATCATTTTCACCTCCACTAACCGACACCCAACTACGGACATGGGAAGGATCTTACATCTGGTCACTTGGTGCCCATTACGGTCCAGGTCTGAACAGACAACACTGACCCCCACAAGAAAGCAGCACAAAAACCTCCATTAAAATAATACTTTTTTATATTCTGTCGAGCTGTCATCGTATCATCAAAATCAAATTTTATTCATTACCATTTACAACAACAAATCATTAATCTTATCTTTTTTATACCATCTTATTATTGTAAATATTATTTAATTCTACGAGTACCTATATAATTTAACTGAAGCCGACCACATCAAGTGGTCGAAATACCTATATATCTTGAAATATTAGGTATGTTAGTCTTTATTTCCTGGGGGGGGGGAGCAGACGGTACTTTGGGGGGGCGTGCCCCTGTTGGCCTGTACCTTGTTACGCCTATGATTGGTGGTCGTCTTGGAAGTGATGTTCATACTCACACAGGCTGGGTTGTCGAAACCGTTTTATGTTTAAGGACCGGTGGTTAAGGATGGATATGTGGTGGTCAATTGGTCATTTTTGAAATGATCGACAATATCGATAAGTATGAAAAAAGAAATAACGATATATTTCTAACAAAAAGTCAAAAATAGCGAAGCGGGTTGCTTGTGATCATAAATTCGGAAGCCGGGCGAAGCGGAGCGGAGCAACGCGACCTCTTTAGTTTTTACAGAAGTTGCCAACGGACCTCCAGCTCCTGGCAGCGTTAATATAAAGAAGCCTATACAGAAGATTACACAAACATAAGTAGCTACGTATCGTAGCTTGTAGCCGCGTCCGTGTAAATAAAGTATTACAAACTATTGGTAATTCCGTGATTATGGAAACTACCAGTTGCTCTAGCAGAGTACTCAGGAAGCAGATCTATCCAAAAACATAGATTGTTAAATCAGGACAAATAGATTTATTTGTATCGAAAACATATTGTTGACACAACCATGAAAAAAGGTGAGAGACAAGACATTGTCTTCTAGACATTCACTAGAACATACAATTTAAAACTTTCTTAACAGCCAGTTCAGTCGACAGTGTCCGCCTCCTTTCTCTCCAATATACACTTGAAAATTGTCTGTGATCCACTAAAGTGAAAACAATGCAGCGAATACTTGCTCTGTAATACAGCCTGATACGTACACCTATCATAAAACAAACACTGCTGCACTTCAGAACGGTAGGTACTTACTTATTGTCTGTGTTAATTCATGCAAAAGTGCTGCCTTCGTCGAAAAAAAACATTTCTCTATGATAAATTAAATATAATTTAAAACTAAAATTAGCTTAAAAAACGTTCGAAAGTCTAGAACTGACCTTTAGAATTTTATTTACGTAATAACTTCGATTTGGTGTTTTTTTTGTTTGTGGCAACATTTTTGCGTGACTATTCTCTAATTTCACATTTGAGAATTATAAGTTAAGGCGAAGTTGGCTTTGGGAAAGGCAACTTTATACACGTTTTCAGAAAACCAGATGTAAATACAGAACTGAAAAGAATACATTATAATTTTTGAAGATATGAGCAATCTTTTGACTATCTTAAAATCATTATCAACTTATTTTTAAATTTAACTTATTTTCTTTAAATTTTTTTGTAATATTTTTCGATCGCTTTTTTGCGTAAAGTTCAACTGAATTACGTTTTCAGTTCTACAATAAGTTTAAGTATTACTCTATTTTAACATGTATTTTATTAGGATTATTATGGAGTGACCCAGTGGCAAACAGATGAAACAAAATGCCCACTTTACCGTTGAAGCGAAGGTCCTTTAAGGCAATTGTGAGTCCTAGGAGGCTTCCTCAACAGAAAGACTCCGCTCCCTGTGATCGATAGAACGTGCGGCTGTCACGCCGGCGACGTGAGGGGCCTCCGCAATTACAACGAAGGTCAAAGCCAACATTTCCCCGGAGATGGGACTGGATAAAGCTTGGTCCAAAGAGACATCAGACTACGTATACCATTAAATGTTAGTCTCTCGGAATTATGGACGTATTAAAGATTATATTTTTTATTTATTACTGGCTTTTGCCCGCGGCTACGGCCCGCCTTTTTTTCAATCTCTGCCCAGTTTTCGGCTTGTTGATCAGGGTTACTACGATGATAATAAAGAAAACCGCATCCTAATCCGTTGAGTGGTTTTAGAGTTAAAACGGAACATATCGAAAGACAGACAGACGTGATAGACACAAAATTGTGGTTTTGGTCTCAGTACAAGATAAATAAATAATCCATTTCAATAAAAATTTGCTTGTACGAAAATTTAGCACCTGGCCAAATTAAACCCGGGTAAATTATTTAATTATTACGAAATCCAAGAGATCTCCGAGCAAATTTCTCAAGTTCAACCACTTGTTTCCGATAAATTTCCCATATAACATCAGAAGTGTTTAACTGAGCAGCGTTTACAACTCATTTAACTTCCAAGTTCAGTGCAATTACGCAAACTTTACCGAGGAAACAAGGCCTAAGATATAGCTTACCACGCATAGGTATTCTACCCTACGAGATATTTTACGTTTTGAACTCTTTCACTTTGCAATAAAGTTTGAAATAGAACAGCGGCTTATATAGGGGTGAAAGCACATCCAAGACGAGGTTCTATTTAATATTCTACATTATGAATATTCACAAATGATTATTCTGGTGAAGACAGTGGCTTAGGTACTCGTATTTATCTAATTTTCTATTCAAGTACCGGTAGACTTGTTACCTAGACTAAGGTAGATTAATGTTAGTACATACGATGAAAGGGTTATTAAGGTGTTTATCCTGATTTTGCCTCTTTTCAAATTCAGTTTAAACCAATAAATAGCGATGATTAAATTTTGTAAGAAATATATGTCATATTTCACTCTTTGATCTTAATATTTCGGCTGTTAGATACGGGATTACTTGCATTTCCCTCGATTCGAATAAATCGCAAATTTAGGTCTAAACTATGATCTAAATATAATTTCATTTGAGCTATTATAAGTTTTTTGACAATAAAACTTATACTAAAATAAACGCCGTGAAAAATGTGATATAAAACGGTCGTCATATTAAAAACCCATCCCTCCAATTCCAAAATAATAAATAAAAACATCTCGAAGTTTTCTCTCGAAGAGTTTTCTGAGCGGCCCGCTCTCGCTGAGCAGGATAAACATGGGTAAAATGAAAGCGTCGGAGCAGGACCGATTTCTCTGGATAACCTCGCCTTAAGATTGAATAAGGGTGTTCCGGAATGTCAACCTCAAGTACTTCAGATAATACTATAACAACCAAGAAGGCTGCTATGACTTTGCCTTCGTTATCTATAACTATACTAATAAAAAAGTAGTAAAAAAGTCGTGTCAGTACATTGAATATTTTTGCAAAATTTCAAATGAAATAGGCATTGACCTCTCATAAAACAACAAGACACAGTCTCTAAGAAAAGTTCGTCAGAAAGTGTTCGAACGTGCGACGTGCATAGTAGCAAAAATCTTCAACCAAATTAAGACGTTATGTCGTTAACATAAGATGCAATGTCAGTTGTACAAAATCGTCATTCGAATTTGTCACCCTATAGCGGTGACAAAATTCATCGCGGACACTTTTTGAGTGAGATTGTGAGTCTAGTTGTTTATGGAGATAGGATATGGAATATAAGGCTGAGATTCAGAGTGCATTTTGAGTCCGAACTCAATCTTACAAACGTCAAAAAGCGACGTGATCTCATACTAGAGTGACGTTTGTAAGATTGAGTTCCTCTTGAGTTCGGACTCAAAATGCACTCTGAATCTCAGCCTAAGATATGGAAATAGGTTATTAATATTTTTGTCTGTCTGCCTGTATGTTCTGTTTTAACTCGAGAGCCACTCAAAGGATCTGGACGGGGTTTTTTTTATTATCCTTGTAGGAACCCTGGTCAACATATAGGCTACAAGGGTTGTTTATAAAATAACTCCCAAGCCGAAAACGGGACCAAGATTGCATAAACGCGAGCAGAGCCGCGGGCAAAGGCTAGTTTAAATTATACGCCGTGGAAGTAAAGAGGTTATACGCATCACTTTTAATAAGGGGCCAAACCTGGAATTGCAATAACTCCGCTGTTTCATTCAAAAGCGCACAACACCAACTTGACAGAAGTTTGTGAGGTTGGCTCTATATTAAAAGTTGTCCGTAAAGACGATAAGTTGTTTTAAAGTTTCCAAGACCACTTAAACACCGCTACTAAGCGTCATTGTTAGAGTAAAGACGGCTATTATCCAATCTACGCAATTTTTATTCTTATGATCTCTTATCTCTAAAAAAAAATTTAAAGTTGGATCAAAACAGATGTATTTGTAAATAATTGGCTAATTTCCTTTTTCTCCTGCCTGCTTGTCATATCACACCTATGTATATATTGTTGAGATATAATTCCCGATCGTTAATTGTTCACTGGTATCGCTCCCGCACCTACATTTTAGCGACGATCTTTACCTCCTACGTCATTTATATTGTTGCTAATGAATTTAGCTATTGTGAAAGACTTTACTTTTAACTTTCTTTAACCTCATGTCGAACTTATTACGTGTATAATTAAACAAAGTTACTCTGTCTATAAAGTAGGGAAGCGCGTGAGAATTGAACAAAACTCGTGAAACACTGAACTCTGAACATGACTTCAAAACTTTGGAGCAAGCAATCGATTTTGATTTAACTTGAAGCTGGGAACTAATGGAAACAAATTCATACGATACAATCAATTATATAATTTGAAACTTGTTCATTCATATAATTTCCGATGCAAGATATGGTAAGACGTTAAACTTATGTGGTGATTATGTAACGGGTAAGTTGCAAAGCCCTTACCCCTCTTTACTTTTCAGACAAAATGGTTATGTTTGTAGATTCTCCATATAATTTACGGTCAATACAGTTCGACTTTGGAATGAACTTCCGCAAACCCTCAGAAACCTACCTTCTGTGTCCTCTGTTAGATATAGCCTGAAAAATTATTACCTTTTATCTCTCTGAATTACTCCACTGACATGCTACTTTGTTGTATGTATGTATTTATGTATATATGTATGTATTTGTATGTATGTATTTAAGTAATAGGCTTAAATAAAATTGATTTCTTTTTGCACATCATCCATCAATCCATCAGCCTCTTTCGTCCACTGCTGGACATAGGCCTTTCCAGGATTTCGCCACTCTTGGCGGTCCTCCTGAAAGAAATGCCCATACTCACACACGCTGGGTAGGCGGGTTGGTGAGCGCGGTGCCGAAACCCTTGCACCAGTGACGCCGCTGCCCATCACCAGTCTGATTTATATAAGGCCCAGCAATTGGGGATCGATATACCGCCATCCATCGGTCCCAGGCAATGGTGGGCCGCCTGGTTTTTTGCCTGCGAGCTGTCTTCTTACTCTCCCCCGAATAACTTCGGGAGGATTTCCGAGTAAGATGGTGGTACCTCCACAGTCAAGCCCGGTATTAGCTCTACCACCTATATATTTTTGCAAAAATAACAATTAATGTGTAAAGTTTTCATTTTCCTAATACCATCGGTCGACGGGAAGAAATTTCTTTGCGGAATAAGTCCGCCCTTGCCTTCTGTTATTCTGTATTTTGATTTAAATTTTCTGTGCCATAAAGTGTTTATTCAATAATTTATTTGAAGGGTATAAACGTTACGTAGAACTGGTATATGTTACATTTATTTAAGTAAAATTTAACTTCTTTCGAGTTACGTATATAGACTTCGATACACTTATCTGGGAGACAGTTGACTGTGTAGCATTATTCTTAGTGGCGTGTAGGCTGTGTTGACATATGGGCTGCGTAGTACTATTCAAACGTGACGTTAAGGCAGCGTAACACTTATTTAAGTTGAATCTATAATCTGATTGCGGTGAAAGCCTACGTAGCACTCAATGAGTGAAGTATAGGGTGATTAGAACTATTCCCAGTGACTTGTAGACTGTATCGTATCTATAGGTAAGTAACGTATGTGTGGGCAGAGTTTTTCTATTTTGAGTGACACGTAGGCTGCGTAGCCCTTATTTCTATATCTCGCCTACGTAACACTTATCTACTTGAGTGACGTGTGGACTCCATAGCACAGTTATGAGTGACGTCTAGCCTGCGTAGTACTTATCTGAGTGTTGCAAAGGCTGCGTAGCACTTATCTGATTGAGGAGTAGGCTGCGTAGCACATTTATAAGTGACGTGTACCTTGAGCTGCGTAGCACTGCTCTTATCCAAGTAACTTTAGACTATATAGGATTACCTTTTCAAGTGAGTGTGGATGGTCAAATCCAAAACTATATTGAGTAGCGTAAAATACTTAAAGGAGTGACGGGCCAATTTTGATGAAAACTAAAACTGTATCATCAGATTAAATAAAAAAATCCCTGGCCGAGAATAGAACACGCAAATAAATAAAAAACTGTATTTGTGTTGACCACGTGCCTGAACTTAGTGGTCATGCTTTCCTTACTTGTGAGCTTAACATAAAAAAGCATAAACCTCTACCACGGTGGATATTCTACAGACCCCTAAAAGATATTAATTTAGATGTTTTCAACATTGATTTAAACAGCATACCATGGGAAAATCTTTTAAGTGGTGATGTAAACGAGTCAATCACAGCTTTTAACTCATACATTATGAATTTATTTAATACCCATGCACCCTTAAAATCTCTTTATGTGAAGAATATAAGCTATCCGTGGTTAACACCAACAGTCAAGGAAATGGTTAAACTCCGAAATGACGCTCACGCTAAATATCGCCAAACAAAATTAGACAAAGATAAAAAATACTACAAAGAATTAAAAACCATTGTAACCGTAGCTTTGTTTAACGAAAAAACCGCTTACTTCCAACACTGCGTCAACAATAATTTAAAGGATCCACGTAAACTTTGGAAAAATATAAAACGTAACGTGGTCGACTTCAGGAAAAATCAAACCGAACTTCCCAAAAACCTTATTGACCCTGATCATATTAATGCCCATTTTTTAGATATTCCTGGTAACAATGAAATTAACCTTTCCCAACTTACATACTACTGGTTACATAGACACGGTTCTTCTGTATTCAGTCTCAAAACAGTAGAAGAAGAAACAGTACTAAAAATTATAAATAACTTCAAAACAAATTCGCAAGGTTTTGATGAAATCACGCTAGATATGATTATTTTAACGTTGCCGCGAACACTAAGTGTTATTACCCGACTTGTCAATAGATCTATCCAAACAGGCACATTTCCCGATGTATGGAAAGAAGCAAAAGTTATACCACTTCCTAAAATAAACAATCCAAAAGACTTAAAAGATTTACGGCCAATAAGTATTCTGCCGTTTATGTCAAAAATTCTTGAAAAGGTAGTTTGTATGCAATTAACCGAATACTTATATGTTAACGATATACTTCCACAAAAACAATCAGGTTTTAGGAAGGGTAGAAGCACGGCGACTGCTCTCTTAGATGTTGTTGATGATATTTTAACCGGACAGGATGTAGGCGAGGGAGCAATTCTAATATTGCTTGACTTTTCTCGCGCCTTTGACACCATCAATACAACATTGCTTCTTTCCAAACTCTCATACTACGGTTTTGATGATGCCACAATTAAATGGTTTACTAGCTACTTGACTGGTCGTTCCCAAAGTGTTGAAATATCTGGAGATAATGGTTCTAAGAATTATTCGAAACCTACAACCGTGAATAAAGGAGTTCCGCAAGGTTCAATTTTGGGTCCGATTCTGTTCATACTATATTCTGCTGACTTACCAAAAATTATAAATAACAGTAGGTACCATCTGTACGCCGACGACCTCCAAGTCTATAAATCGTTTAAGCCCAAAGACACCACAACGGAAGTAACTAAACTCAACGAAGATCTAAGACAAATATCTGATTGGTCAGATAAAAATGGATTGGTTTTAAATCCAGCTAAAACAAAGTTTCTAGTTTTGGGGACAAAAAATCAAAAAGTCATATTATTGATATTAAAATTAGAAACATCCAGATAGAACAAGTTCCTGAAGTGCGAAATTTAGGAGTTATATTCGATGAGAGATTAAGGTTTGAGAAGCATGTCTTAGAGACAGTGAAAAATTGTTATTATAGGTTGAAAGTACTATACAAAGTACGTGAACATCTTAGCGTGGATACGAGAATTCACCTTTGTGAATCGCTGATTTTATCAAAGCTTAACTACGCTGATACAGTTATTGGCGGGTGCTTATTAGCTAGAACTCGGAAATTAATTCAAAGAGTGCAAAACTCCTGCGCAAGGTTCTGTTTTCCGGTTCCCCGCCGAGCACATATTACACCTTACCTAAATAGAAGTAATTTATTAAACATGGAATCACGACGCGCACTACACTTCGCAACGTTACTTTTTGGCGTAATTAAAACAAAAAGTCCGCTTTATTTGTACAATAAACTTAAATTCTCTCAACATCAGTTACGTATTCCCCAATTGTTACTTTGTCCATCCCATAGAACATCTTTATTTCGAGGAAGTTTTCGTTACTGCGCCACAAAATGTTGGAATAATATCCCTCCCCCTCTCAAGCTCTCTTCATCAGTAAATAGTTTCAGATGTAGGTATAAAAGATTTTTAATCAATGTCCAAAAAGAGAAGCAGCAATTTAATTGATATTTTTTCGTTACATATTGTATAAAATAAAGTATATTATATGTTTTCATTTATATTTATTTTTATTGTATTTTTATGGATAAATATAATATATATATATTTAGTTATTTATTCATTTTTGTTTTACAAAAGTTGTTCTGTTTTTTGTGTGTTATTTGTTATGTTATGGATGGTATAACTGGAACTGCTAACCCAACTTTAAAACATGGGCATCCGCTGAAAATCAGCGTCGTGGTCGTAGCTGCGATATTATGCTGAGCGGAGACCTTTTTGGTATCATTTAGTTTTTAAGTAGTTAGAATATTTTATAAGATGTTTTGTTAATACAACTAGGTAAAAGTCTTGAGTAATTTCTGGTACCAAATAAACATTTTTTCTTTCTTTCTTCTTTCTTTCTTTATTGCACCATCAGATAGTATCGTTTATAAGGACCAAATTCAGGGAAGTTATGAAATGAGATACAACAAGCTATGGAAAAGTGTTCATTTTTAATAAACTACTAAATCGAAAATAAGGATTAGCCAAAAGAGTCACTAGCCCAAAAACAGACAACTTTCTACAAATTGCCCTAATACATCTGATAAAAAATTTCAAAATAATATAATCATGTAGTTCAAAAAGCAACAATGCAACAAAATACTAGGTACTTCTTTGTAATTTTTTTTAAAAGTAGTGATACCACTGGGCCATGTCGCAAAAGCAGCCCGTTTGCTGTAGTTTAATATGAAACAGACTGAAATTTTCATAGTACCCGCTGAAAGTTATTTGGTGATAGCTTCTGATATATTGTGATTGATTATTCTTAATTAACTTAACACGTAACGTTGTCACTATTAACTTATTTGTGTATAATTTATTTTAACAAAAATAAAATGTTTTTATTTTTATGTTAAACTGTGATTTTATGATTGCCAGAGTTAGGTTCAACGGGAAATGGGCAGTTTTTGCGGGAACCACGCGTAAAATAATCCGCCATGTAAAGTACGTTGGTTTTATATTTTGTTCATAAATATCTGGCTAAAATAAGCAAAACATTTATATATTTCTTTAATTCAAGCAGTATGTAGTTAATTTTTTATAATTTTCCAAAGTTTTGTTGTGATGACGTCATGAAGTAGGTAGGTGCGAGAGCTGATGCCTGGCTCGACTATGGAGGTACCACCATCTTACTCGCAAATCCTTCCGAAGTTATTCGAGGAAGAGTAAAAAGAGTAATCCTTCCGAAGTTATTCGAGAACAGCTCTCAGGCAAAACCAGGCGGCCCACCATTGCCTATATATCCATCCCCAATTGCCATGCCTTTACAACAGACTGGTGACGGGCAGCGGCATCACTGGTGGAAGGGTTTAGGCAACGCGCTCACCAACACGCCTGCCCAGCGTGTGTGAGTATGGGCATTTTTTCCAGGGGACTGCCAAGATTGGTGAAATCCTGGAAAGGCCTATGTCCAGCACTTGACGAGACAGGCTGATGGATGGATGGATGGATGGACGACATATATCATATTAAACATTATAAAAACATAAATCATTGACTACTGGTTTGACATTTGAAGTTTGACTGCGACTGTACCTCACTTCACCAACAAAAACAGCCAATAACATCAGCTTACTGACCCTTGTAAATAGTCATGTGTCCTGTTTTCCAGGACAACGTTATTTCGGTTTGGCGGTTGGTTCCTTTTAATGTATTTCCGCTCATTTTGGCTTCACTGATGGATTAATAACGTTTTTATAATCCTCTGAGCTTACTTTATAATTTAGTATGCTTATTATAATCTTACACCTTCTATTAACTTTTTCACATTTATTCAAAACATATAAGTTTTTAACTCGTGTCTGTTAAGGCGTAAATTATTTCGTACGAAAAGTGGATGGAAAACTTTTTTTTTTTTGCTCCTTTGAAGAAAGGATTTGGACCCAGGCCACACTTCATATCAGATGTGGAGGTCTGGGTATTCAAAAAATAAGCAGCGTAGCAGTACCAGCCTTCCTGTCTTCAGCCTATAGCACGATCGACCTCTTCAATCGCATAATAAACCCATCACTTGGTGGTGTTGATGTCGCGCGCTTGACGGAGGCCAGGGACGTTTGGTGTACAATCGCCGGTCCCGACGAAAGCATCCCGATAAACCTGGCTTAGCAAAAGCTTTGGGACGGGCCGCTCTGCAGTCAGGTTCAAACGAACCTACTGGAAACTTCAATAAACACTGCGGAGCGAGCTCGTCTTCTAGAATCGGGATATTGGTTAAATAATTGGCTGGCAGTTGGTCTGAGAATAGGAGCTAAAATAAATGAGCCACATCGCTGCCGTTGTGGACACAGTGTCGACCAATTGGGCCACCACGGCCTATCTTGTCAGTAGTGCTGGACGTCTGCCGCGCCATGCAGCCTTAAATGACGTCATTCGTCGGGCCCTTGCCAGTGTGAGTGTGCCGGCTATATTAGAGCCAAAGGGCATAGCACGTGACGACGGCAGGTGGCCCGACGGAATGACGCTCATTCCTTGTTGACACATTGGCACAGTCCCATGTCCAAGTGACCGCAACAAAGGCAGCATGAATCGACCCAGTAAACATCCTATTTTAGTAAAAATGTCACAAAATTTGCCGACAAAGATTGTTTGCATTCATGAGAACTCTCAAAAAGGAAGTGGTGGAAGGAAGTAATGTAGAGCACAAGCTTGAGCAGCGTTTGTTTTGTTGTGAAGATCATTTGAACGTAATTGGTATTTACGACTATGATTATCATATTCATAGTAACAGATTTAATGTTCCCAGCAGTCAAACACGAAAAGGCCTGAAACCGAATCAGAAATAATCCGTTTCGTGTATTTCTTTTTAAAAAGAAACTATGAAAATGTTACATACAATATCTTTTAGCGTTTTAATCACATATCTCTGTATAAATTAATTAACGGGAATTCTTAATTCGTTCGTTTAATAACAACCTACAATAAGGTGCTCGATCACTAACCCAGAGGGCGCGGGTTCAGATTCCGTATGGGAATGTTGTATCTGGTCTGCGTCTTTGTGATTATTACCCACCATGCAGTTAGGGATACTCGTCGGTGAAACGTGGGTGAACGAGTTTAGACTGCGAATTGCATTTCATACTCAGAAACACCACCTCCAGGATTTATGTCATGGCGATGTACATTATAATGGTGCTTTTTAAACTGGATATTCAAGATTGAAAAGGAAAATAATTTTATTTATTTATTCCCGTTTTTATTCAACGCTCATGCAAGTTCTATTTTAAGAAAATAGACAAATATGTTGTCAAAAATAAAAGGCCGAAGAAATTATTCACAACACATTTGTCATTCTACTTATGTACAACATATTTCAAGTAGAGTTTTTTGCTGATGTCGTTTTAATCAAACAGAATAATAATTTAGTTTTCGTCAGCCACCATTGCTGGACGCAGGCCTTTCCAATATTTCGTCACTCTTGGCGTTCCTCCGTCCTCCTCATTCAGCCGCTTGCCACCCGCAACCTCCTTCAGATCGTTGGTCCAGCGGGCATGAGGTCAGCCTACGCTACGCCTTGCTGTACGTGGTCTCCATTCTAACACCTTTCGGCCCCAACGGTCATCACGTTGGCGACAGATATGTCCTGCCCACTGCCACTTCAACTTACTGATTCGGCAGGCTATGTCGGTCACTTTAGATCTACGACGGATGTCCTCGTTTCAGATTTTATCCATCAGAGATATCCCTAGGTAGCCCGATTCATAGCTCATTAAGCAACTTTAAATCGGTGGATCAAGCCCTTTTGTAAGAGCTCCGTCTCAGCGCTGTATGTCTGGACGCACTGGTTGAACATCTTACTTAGCCTTTAAGCACTGCGGTATTGACGACGTCAATATATGTATGATGCCACTTCCCGAAGGCTGCCCACCCTAAGTATAATTTTCTGTCAGCCTCGGCGCGGTCGAAATTGTTTTTACTTGACCTAGGTAAACTGTTGGACATGATCTTAGTCTTCCCAGCCGCAGGCCCATTCATCTCGAAGAATCGCTTAAGCCACGTATTTGTTTACCTTTAATTTATAAGTATCAAGAGTATAAATAAATCAAAATTTGAAGAGTTAACAATCGTTAAATAAGGAACATGCATATGAAAATACCTCCATAATAAATATTAAATTTAAATACATATTAATTACAGTTCTCTGCGAATAGTAAGTAAATAGCTCAGATTAAGTACACGATTTTGTTTTTAGTTTCGTCAAAAACGGAAGTCTTTGTGGTAAAAACTAAATGTAGTCGTAGAAATGAATAGATAACTGCAACGTCAAAAATTATCGGTGAAACAGTTAAAACTTGGAGAAACACCAACTACAACACCCCCTCGGGGTTACACGTCGTGACAATATGTTATGTAAAGCTTGACTAGGAAACAAAGAAACCTCACCATGGTGCAGAAAACCAATAGTACTTATTTCTTTTACTGGCAACACTGACATTAAAACGTCATTTTGTCGATTGGTGTCAAAGTGTGGTGTTGTGTGTGTGTGTGGGGGGGGGAATTAAGTATTGCAATCATAAAATGAATGTGGCGCACCTCACAGCAGGATTTTTATTTTTCTGGTCAGGCTTTATGAATTTTTAGTCTACACGAAAAGCTACCCACATAATATGCAAGATTCTACATTAGTAACATTAGATAAGTATCTTTGTTTATTACTTTGTTTGTTTCTTATTGATTTGTTATATTGCTCTCAACTTTATTGCAGGAAGCAATCAACGTTTATTGCTCAACGCGAATGTGGTCCGTTTGAAGAGGAAATGAAGAAGCTGGGTAAATTGAAATGTTTGATTATAATTGTAGCTTGTGTTTTGAAATAATTAACTATGCGAAACTAGTCTTATGTTATACTAATAAAACCACGAGCATATAAGCCTTATGTATTTTGTTGGTTCTTGTGCTAATACACAGGTGTTAATTTAACAACTTTGATCATGTATTTTCTATTGCGATTTGAAGTTTGGCGCGATAGTAAAAGTTGTCCATAGATTACCCTGTTTGAAGGAAAAGGGTTATCAAATTAATACCCCGTATATTTATTATTTATTTTTGTTCAAACAGGTTTTTAAAAAAACGATTTTTCTAAAGCTTCATCTCAAATAACAGTAAAGTCTGTGACAGCGAATATCCCTTAATACACATAATGTAAATCTTTGTATAAAACCCGCTAGCTCTACAAAATAAAAATAAAACCGGTCAAGTGCGCGTAGGTCTCGTTCCCTGAGGGTTTCGTACATATTTAGTTTGTATCGGGGATAGCGTGCTTGATGAATACGTTTAAGAGGATACTAGAACGACGAATGAATGATAAATTAGATTAATAAATTATAATATACCTATACTTATATTTCATAATGTACCGATATCTTGTATTATTTGCTGTGTTTTATTTTTACTTGTATTGTGTTTTTGTGAGATCCACCTTTGTGACGTTTTTGGTGTTTTGTGCGCTGTGTTACAACTGAAATAAATAAATTGAAAATACCTACCGTTAAAACCACAATCTTATACTTGACACTTACGATTCATTTAATTAAACTTTGTGTATCTAAGGGGTAGATCTTATTTGGTGGGGCATCAATATCTCCTTGAATCATTAAATACTAGCTTTTGCCCGCGGCGCCGCCCGCGTGTTATTCGGTTTAACGACATGCTTTTTCCCGGGATAAAAAATAGCCTATGTGTTAAGTTAGGGTATAAGCTACATTCATTCTAAATTTCATCCAAATCCGTTCAGCCGTTTCAGCGTGAAAGAGTAACAAACATACACACACACACCACACACAAACTTTTGCATTTATAATATTAGTGTGGTTAGTGTGAAGTGTGATTGGTGATCGATTTTTTCTATATCTGACCTGTGCTATAAAACCTTCTTGTGAATATAATTTCAAGTTTCTAAGTCAACTGGAAATACCCTATAGGATTTCATGGAGAGCCAATTTGTATGAAACCGATTACATAAAAGGCAATAACATTCTTTCGCGTTGAGTTAAAAGGTAGCCTAATTTTTTGACAGCTCCATTGGGGCCATAAGCTTCTGTAGAAGGCATTAGTTTCAACTTGATATCTCTAACGGGCTCAAAAAAAAGGTCTTGACAGACGGACAGGACTACAAAGAAATCGTATAAAGGTTCCGTTTTTTTATTTTGAGATACGGAACCCTAAAAACGGAAAGTGCAAGTAAACTTTACATTTTTCTTACTTCCCTGGGGTTCCAAATTAATTCTGACGGAGATAAACCTTGAAATTCACCATCTATCCATCCATCCATCAGCCCGTGTTCGTCGACTGCTGGACATAGGTCTTTCCCAAATTTTGCCACTCATGTCGATCCTCCGTCCTCCTCATCCTCACGTTGTTCAACAATAACAATAAAAATATATATATTTTTAAACCCTCCCCTAGTTAGTAAGCAAGCACGTAACTTACATTGATTAATGTTGTAGGCATTGCCCAGGACGGTGGGTACTCGTACTTTTTACTTGGCAATAAAACACTAAAAATGCTAATTTATTTGTTCACCCAAGTATCCGCTCGTGCAGCAACATTTTCAACGGGGTTCGAGATTTATTAGATTTTCTTATTTAGTTATACTAAAAATAATGCTAAATATACGCATAGAGTAAGCAAAAATTTCTGTCGGGGCATAACTTTTTATTTATTTATTTTATTTATTTATTTCTTAAAATACTAACACTATCATTACAGGAAACTTAAACCTAATGCGATAGAATAGTAAATACACAAACAAAATATAAACACAAAAGGAAAAGATATTTACAAATTTGAAACACACAATATACACTGGCCGGCCTTTGTGAACTCGTCCAATGAACATGAAAACAAGTCTGTGAAAGTCTGTTAACTTGCTAAGACGGGTCCCCTATGTATCTAAACTCGAAAGTCATTTCGTCGATTTTCATTTCAACGAACACCATTGGTCGATTGCTCCATTGAGCGATGCCTTATTCCTACGAAGCTTTAATTACCCGATGTCACGATTCATAGAAAACCCAACTTACCTGTATGCATTTCAGCGATAGTACATATAATCGACACATTAATTAGTCGATGTAACATTTCACCGATACGTTGAGAATTACTATTTATTGTAACCGACAGTACTAAAGTGTTATCAAAATGTTGAGACTATTTGATAATTTTTTGTTATAAGGACGAAAGAAAAGTAGGTCAGTGGCAATTTCTTCGATAATCCTTTTTGCAACAGTCTCTGAGAAACTTCCAAGAAAATGTATCAAACGAAATCTGTACGTGTTTGGTGTAACTACTATCCGTTCCCAATTGTATTACAGGGTCGGATTTGAGAGAGGGCAACCGGGGCTGAAGCCAAGGGGCCTCCACAAGTTTTTAATATTGTACAATAAATGGTTTTTTCTAATAGATAACTCGCCGTATACATATTTTTCACTAAAAATACAGTAAGGACAAGTTTTTATCTTACTTTTTTAAGAAATCTAACTATTCTACTTCAAGGAGCAATGTTTGAAACCTTCGATCAGATCTGATCGAAGGTTAAAACACAAAATTGTTTTTAAACACTAAGTACAGCTAAACATTCAACCAAACATGATGCTGAAGAGCCTCACAAATAAAATACATATTTTTTAAAGAAAGTGGCAACTGCAGATCTAATACATAGATTGGGGGCGCTTACTTCGTTCTTGCCCAGGGGCTTCCACACCTTAAAATACGGCCCTGGGTATTACGTTAGGACAGGACCTTGTGCCTGTGTGCGTTAGCACACTATGTGCAACTCATCCACTCACGCCATCGACAATACATCCTATGACTCACGCACTTCCGTCAATGTTGCTGACGCACACAGGCATCAGGTATGACAAGGTCCTGTCCTAATAGCATCTGAAACGGTTAAGAGTATGGTATACCTTAGGAAAGAATGTATTACCCGTCCAACACAAAAAGGCCAATTTCAAATACTTTATTAGTGTTTGACAGAGGCGATTATTGGTTAGCTAATTGACCTAGTTGTCTAATAATTACGCGCGAAACAGCAGATAGGAGGGTTTTTAGCTAATACTGAAATATTTTTTGTAGGGAAAAATAAACTGGGTTTAAGTAGAAAACCTTTATATTTCTAGGTATTACCTATTTTATAAAACAAAAATCAAGTTGATCTCTTAAACGCGTTCTTGAAACGAACGTTTGAAAACCAAAAAAAAGAGGGTGGAATACATATTTTTTTCGACAAAAGTATAAATCTTAGGAAATTGTTTATAAGTAGATCACCCAGATAAAAGATCTATAAATCAAATCTATTTTTTCCAATATTAAGATAGTCCTACTTTCGTCAAAAGAACCCTCGAAAATCTGGCATTTTCATTTTCTAGGGTCAGTCTGTTCGCTGCTTCTATCTACAGAATTATAGAGGTACTACATTACAGAACGTACTCTTGGGCCTCAATATTAATTTAATAGAAAGGAAATCAATATGTACTTAAACAGATTAAATTGGACCTTGTAATTAATCGTATTTAACTACCCGCAACTTTTCCCTCATCCCCACCCTCACATCTAAACAATGGACGAGCATATTTGTGGATATTAATATCGAGCTTCTTTTGTCTCATCCCTCGGCTGGTTCCGTCAATACTTCGCGGCGCAATAAATTGAGGCCATATTTCTCGTCTTCGGTAATGAATCCAATTATCTGGTCCTTCGGAGGCGACATGTTAAATGGGCCTCCATTCCTCGCCCCCTCCCCGCGCGCCTCCGCCCCCTCCCTTCCCCCGGCACGTCTTCCGGAACCTCAATAATGCGGGATCATTATATCTCCGCCGTGGATCATCTCTTTATTTAAGGTACGATTTAAATACCTTTTTTAGGTAAAAGTGAAGCTGATTTTCTTTTATATTATTTTATAAGGTAAACATTTTTTTACGGTTTTTGTACAGTATTGAAGTTTAAAAGTTGGAATTAAATTTTGCTTCCGTTATACTGCAGCCTGCATTATATTTATATCATAACATAACATTTGTACGACAACTATCGTGGTAATTTTTCGCCGCATGTACATATCGCGCGTAGTTTTGTATCGGAGATAATTTCATTTACTTGATGTTGTATGTTCCATAAAAATTTATGTAATTTGTGAATTTGATCTCATCTTTTAATATTATTATTGTAAAAATTGGTCAAGTGTGAGCAGTTAGGTTTCCGTACCATTCAAATAAATTCTGACAACTTCGGTGGCCACCAATTTGTTTTGTGCTCTACTCAAAGAGTACTAGATAATGACAGGGAAAAAAATTGGCCCCTTTTTATGCTATGGGAAATTAAAAATAATTAATTTAGGGGTTATAGGTGGTAGAGCTGATGCCGGGCTCGACTGTGGAAGTACCACCATCTTACACGCAAATCCTCCTGAAGTTATTCGGGGGAGAGTAACAGAACAGCTCTCAGGCAAAACCAGGCGGCCCACCATTGCCTGGGACCGATGGATGGCGGTATATCCATCCCCAATTGCCGGGCCTTATATAAAACAGACTGGTGACGGGCAGCGGCGTCACTGGTGCAAGGGTTCCGGCACCGCGCTCACCAACCCGCCTGCCCAGCGTGTGTGAGTATGGGCATTTCTTCTAGGAGGACCGCCAAGAATGGTGAAATCCTGGAAAGGCCTATGTCCAGCAGTGGACGAAACAGGCCGATGGATGGATGGAATTTAGGGTCAACATTCTGCACAAATTATCCAAATCTCAGGTCTGTAACTCATTCCGTCTGCAACGTACCTGGACGGACAGACAGAAGAGCGACATTAATCGGAATCCTAAAAAAAAGGTTTGGCTTACTTAAATTTAATGAAATAATACACATGTATGAATAAAAATTAAAAGCGTTCAGCAGGCTTTGTCTGTATATGATAAAATAAAACCGGACAAGTGCGAGCTGGACTCGCGCACAAGGGGTTCTGTATCACCCCACAATACGGGTGCGGAACCCTAAAAATATATAAAAAATTGCTTGTATGTATCGTCGATTCTTACCAAAATTTCCCAGTGCACACGTTATCTGTCCACGGTTTATATGACGTGCATGTTTTATTACATACTCACTATGTTCTCGTTGAAGTTCAGTAAGTGGACAAAATTAAAAATATTAAAATAATCTGGCCCAGTGCGAGTTGGACTCGCGCACAAGGGGTTCTGTATCACCCCACAATACGGGTGCGGAACCCTAAAAATATATAAAAAATTGCTTGTATGTATCGTCGATTCTTACCAAAATTTCCCAGTGCACACGTTATCTGTCCACGGTTTATATGACGTGCATGTTTTATTACATATTCACTATGTTGTCGTTGAAGTTCAGTAAGTGGACAAAATTAAAAATATTAAAATAATCTGGCCCAGTGCGAGTTGGACTCGCGCACAAGGGGTTCTGTATCACCCCACAATACGGGTGCGGAACCCTAAAAATATATAAAAAATTGCTTGTATGTATCGTCGATTCTTACCAAAATTTCCCAGTGCACACGTTATCTGTCCACGGTTTATATGACGTGCATGTTTTATTACATATTCACTATGTTCTCGTTGAAGTTCAGTAAGTGGACAAAATTAAAAATATTAAAATAATCTGGCCCAGTGCGAGTTGGACTCGCGCACAAGGGGTTCTGTATCACCCCACAATACGGGTGCGGAACCCTAAAAATATATAAAAAATTGCTTGTATGTATCGTCGATTCTTACCAAAATTTCCCAGTGCACACGTTATCTGTCCACGGTTTATATGACGTGCATGTTTTATTACATATTCACTATGTTCTCGTTGAAGTTCAGTAAGTGGAAAAAATTAAAAATATTAAAATAAACTGGCCCAGTGCGAGTTGGACTCGCGCACAAGGGGTTCTGTATCACCCCACAATACGGGTGCGGAACCCTAAAAATATAACGTGTGTTTTTTTTAGAGGTATAATAGAACTTTGAAATGGAATAAAACAAAAATGATTTTTTTTATTGATATGAAATTTATTTTATTCGAAAGACAATCTTCTGGCATTATAATTTAAATATGACTTCTGGCATATGTCCGCCACGGCTGGCTCGGACGTAGTCTAATCTGGAGGTCCAATTTTCGATGACTTTTTCCAACATTTGTGGCCGTATATCGGCAATAACTCGCCGAATGTTGTCCTGCAAGTGGTCAATTGTTTCGGGCTTATCGGCGTAGACTTGCGACTTCACATATCCCCACAGAAAATAGTCAAGTGGCGTTAAATCGCACGATCTTGGAGGCCAATTCACGGGTCCGAAACGTGAAACTATGCGGTTACCAAACCTTTCCTTCAATAAATTAATTGTGGCACGAGCTGTGTGACATGTTGCGCCGTCTTGTTGAAACCACAACTCCTGCACATCATGGTTGTTCAATTGATGAACGAAAAAAGTCTACGCCGATAAGCCCGAAACGATTGACCACTTGGAGGACCACACTCGGCGAGTTATTGCCGATATACGGCCACAAATGTTGGAAAAAGTCATCGAAAATTGGACCTCCAGATTAGACTACGTCCGAGCCAGCCGTGGCGGACATATGCCAGAAGTCATATTTAAATTATAATGCCAGAAGATTGTCTTTCGAATAAAATAAATTTCATATCAATAAAAAAAATCATCTTTGTTTTATTCCATTTCAAAGTTCTATACCTCTAAAAAAAACAGCCTTTATAAAAAATTGCTTGTATGTATCGTCGATTCTTACCAAAATTTCCCAGTGCACACGTTATCTGTCCACGGTTTATATGACGTGCATGTTTTATTACATATTCACTATGTTCTCGTTGAAGTTCAGTAAGTGGACAAAATTAAAAATATTAAAATAATCTGGCCCAGTGCGAGTTGGACTCGCGCACAAGGGGTTCTGTATCACCCCACAATACGGGTGCGCAACCCTACAAATATATAAAAAATTGCTTGTACGTATCGTCGATTCTTACCAAAATTTCCCAGTGCACACGTTATCTGTCCACGGTTTATATGACGTGCATGTTTTATTACATATTCACTATGTTCTCGTTGAAGTTCAGTAAGTGGACAAAATTAAAAATATTAAAATAATCTGGCCCAGTGCAAATTGGACTCGCGCACAAGGGGTTCTGTATCGCCCCACAATACGGGTGCGGAACCCTAAAAATATATAAAAAAATTGCTTGTATGTATCGTCGATTCTTACCAAAATTTCCCAGTGCACACGTTATCTGTCCACGGTTTATATGACGTGCATCTTTTATTACATATTCACTATGTTCTCGTTGAAGTTCAGTAAGTGGACAAAATTAAAAATATTAAAATAATCTGGCCCAGTGCAAATTGGACTCGCGCACAAGGGGTTCTGTATCGCCCCACAATACGGGTGCGGAACCCTAAAAATATATAAAAAAATTGCTTGTATGTATCGTCGATTCTTACCAAAATTTCCCAGTGCACACGTTATCTGTCCACGGTTTATATAACGTGCATGTTTTATTAGATACTCACTATGTTCTCGTTGAAGTTCAGTAAGTAAACAAAATTAAAAATATTAAAATAATTTGGCCCAGTGCGAGTTGGACTCGCGCACAAAGGGTTCTGTACCACACCACAATACGGGTGCGTAACCCTAAAATTATTAACAACCGTATACATGCCAAAGCAGCATCAAGGCTAAAAAAACAAGCTGCTAAAATTGTAGAGCCTGACAAAAAGTTTAGCACTTTCGGTGTACGGAACCCTACTTTTTCATTGACTTTAGAGTATGTCCTACAATCTGACTAAATTTAAAACTTGTCTGTATTACCACCTTAAGTAAGAGGCGAAACCAATAACGTATAAATAATGCAACTTTTTTGAGGTTTCTTGTATCCCATTAAATATTTATTTTTTATTTTATTTTTACTATTTGTCGTGATAGATGCCATAGTAACACGTATTCTGTGAAAATTTCAACTTTATACCTATTACGGTTGAAGCTGTAGACCCCTGGGGCAGGCGGTCAGACAGACAACGGAGGTTTAGTATATTAGGGCCCGTTTGGCACCATTCGAGTACGGAACTCTAAAAACTGAAAGGTAACTCGTAGATGCTCAGCTGGCAGTATTCGAACCCGTGTCCTTCAGTTTCCTTCCTTCAGTTTGTTTCTCTGTTGGGGGAAAATTTTAAAGGGGATTTTCTAAAAAACCTCCTTTGATGTTTCATTATGAAAATGTTTTCAAAGGACGTGTCAAATGTAGCGTATTTTTCAGCTGGTTACATCCATCCTGATGGTAACACGTAATGTGTACGAAATACATTTTACAGATATTTTGTGTTAAGTGGTAACATAGATAAATTATAGCTTTATGTAGTCGCAGTTTCCGGTAATTGACGAAAGATGGCACTCGGCGTTATTTTATCAACGTTATTTTTAAATTTATAACAGATTAAAATATAAATACACAAAAAATGTGTTTATCAGGGTAGGCAGTGTCATTTTACCTCTATGGAGTGCCCGCAACTGGATGCTACCTATTAATTTCACAATCTGTTCAGTGCTAAGGAGGCACTAATTCACCAAAAAGTAACAGTTTCAGTAGATTTACAGCCTATTCCCAAAGTTATTATATCCGAACTCTTGCCAACTGCCGGGATCATAAGCAGTAAAAACGATTTTCTATTTCATGACCTCAAATCACGTAAACTTGCTTTTGTTAGCATCACACAATTATTTTGTGGAAGTTATAAAATTACCACTTTCTATGAGTACTTAATTCTCCAAGTCCAAAAAATACACTATCCAACAAACTGGCTTTAGTAGTTTTTGCAGAGAAAATTCAATCTTTGAGAAAAAGGGGGCAGGAGGTTTTTGAACCCATACAATCGGACCGTATATAGGTGTGTTCTATGTGCATGAATGAGTTAGTACCTCTTAATGCCCAATTACATAGTCACATTGCCCATTCAAATGAAGTCAGTTAAAAGGAACCTTTTCCCACCTACTAAACCAACTGGAAAATTACAGCATCAAAAAGCGGCAGACATTTCTTGAAAATATATTGGATATTTTGACCACGAAATGTTACATATGAATCTATATATGTAGCGGTTCCGCAAAATGAAGACCTATCAAAATAAGGTGACTTTAACTTATACAGCCAAACTCATACTTGAGGCCTGGCAAGTGATCAGTAACTAGGAACAATAACACTTTTTGCGAATTTCACAAAATAAAATCTCGAGGTCCCATAGTAATTGACTCGGGGCCTGGGCTTGCGTTTGTTAGGGACACGAAAAGAATTGACGAATTTCACAAAAAGAGTCATCGAACCTTGTTAGTGAACACTTCTAAGTCTTCAGTAAGAATTTGGCTGCATAAATTAAAGTCACCTTATATATTTTTTGTTTGGTATAAATGAGTTTTTTATTATTTAATATTTCCGATTTTTAGAGTATTGAGTTATAAATACAATAATTTTAATCGTCTAAGTGGGATGATAAAATTGTTAATAGGTTTTTGACGATACTGGCATCTAGTAAAAAACCCACAAAATATCTACTCATAAACCTCCAAGCACCTGCATAAAAAATTAAAATTTCATGAAATACTAAGCTTTTGTTACAGGCATTATCCAGCGGCTCTATATTCTGACGCTTTTAGAACAGTACAAGCAAGTTAAAAGTTAATTGAAGCCCCTAAATTATGAAACAAGCACAGGTGCTCTGAAACGCGAATAAATCTTTGCATTTTCCGTGGCTAATGTGTATAATTTACATTCCGGGAACCAGAAAATTAATCCCTAACGCCGAGCAACACGGTCGAACTACTTTTGGACCCTAGGATTGACCCGAAATGCCCGAGAGAGCGCTCTTATAATTATATTGACCCGATATAAAGTCACTTAAAAGCAAAAAGCTAGCGATTTTTTCATTTTTTATTTATAACGGTTACTAAATTGTTAAAATAGCTAAACAACTATTTGAAAAAGGCTGCTTTTCAAAAGGTATACACATCCATGTTTAAACTAGAGCCAAAGATTAATGGCACTTATGAAGTTTAAATGTCTACTAAGTTTCGTAATTATTTATGAGTATCACTAAAATAATAATGTAATACTTCATTTTTGCTGGCCACGAAAAGTGATGCACTACTCGTTTTCTGCCAAATTTTATGACATTATGATTATCGATACTCGAGTTATCGTCGAACAAACATTTAAGCATATATTCAAACGCCGGATTGTTCAGTAGATTTGGAGAACTAATTAAAGATAAAAGAGAAACTCCTTCGGCTTTGCCGAAGATACTTTTTAGGGGATCAAATCAGGAACCTATCAAAAAATAATTTCATTTCAGCCTCGCCAAAGACATTTAACCTGAGAATCAAATAAGAGATAAAGAAATAATTTTGTTCAAAAACACGGCTCGGCTTTCGGCCTCGCCAAAGACATTCAACCTGAGAATCAAATAAGAGATAAAGAAATAATTTTGTTCAAAAACACGGCTCGGCTTTCGGCCTCGCCAAAGACATTTAACCTGAGAATCAAATAAGAGATAAAGAAATAATTTTGTTCAAAAACACGGCTCGGCTTTCGGCCTCACCAAAGACACTTTAATAAGATCAACTGAAAAAACATAAAAGTTTCGTTCGGAAAGTAGTTTACAAGGGGATGAAGGAGTTATAAAAATAACTTCGTTCAGAAACTTCACCTGAGGATCAAATAAGAGATCATGAAATAATTATACTTAGAAATGCGGTTAGGCTTTCGGCGTCGCCTAAAAAATTTAACAGAGGATCAATTCAGGGAACAATAAAAAGCTTATTTTATTTATTTATTCATTCGCTTCTTTCAGATACGCGGCTCGGAGAGGCAGGTGAAGAGGCCGCTCCGTATTTTCCGTCTGTTTGATGCGAAGCATTATTTTAATTATTTTTCTTGTCATTGCCGCGATGTTTTTATAAAAATCAGGGACATACACCGGTCCATATTGGCCTCTAAATAAAGACCTAGAATTTATTTGGTTCAATTGTTTCTCCTTTGCGCGTTATTTGAATAACGATTCGGAACGGGCTCGTAAGTAATAAAATAACTCGCAAAAGAGAAACAATTCAATCAAATGAATTCTAAGCCTTTATTTAGACGGCCAATATGAAGTGGTGTATGTTCCTAGTTTTTCCAAAAACATCGCGATAAAGGCCAGAAAAATATTCAACATATTGTTTTTGATCAAAAATTGTCGTCGTCGCGGACCGGGCTCTTAAATACATACTATGAAATCAATATCACAAAAAATAACGACAGATTCGATACACTACAATAAAACAAAGTCAACAATGGTGAAGCAGCGGGCAAAATCTAGTCAATAAATAAAGGTTTCTTCTCTTTCTCGTCTCTTTTCAAATTGTATTTTTTGTGAGGTTGAATTATATCTAGCTAAAAATTTGGAAACCATCTCTTTCTAGATGTTATGGCTGCTTTGTAATTTTAAGCAGATTTGGCACAGTTGTCTTTCGTATTATTGTGTCGCATGTTATATGACGTATCTAATAAGTCGATGTTTTATTTACTCTACTTACACTTTATTTTTACCGAATTTTGAAATGTACCCCATCACTATACGTAGCTGTCATGGGTGCTATCTCTCGTTGGCCCTAGCGTACACGATCGAGTTTTACTATGGCAAACCCTAAAATTGCAAAAAAAGTTAACTATTCGATACATTTTGGTCAACTAGTTAAGTACCTTTTCCACGGAACAGCGGTTTTTTATTTGTGGTTTCAGGTTTGGCTCTTCTATAGTAAAAGTTGGTCGAAAAGACGAGTACTAGTAATCTCTTAGATTTCAGCATTTAAGCGACTAAAAATCCAACCCGTCTATAAGGTGTATTTTCTTGATGTAGCCAAATTCATACTCGAGACTCGGTAAGCGGTCAGGACAATGTGTCATTCAAGTATTGTATGTAACAATACACTCCTTCTTTGGGGTCAGTCGTGTAAAAATGAGACCCATAGATAAATACGCAAAAAAAATATTTTAAATATAAGTTTTTATTCAATGAATTAAACATATTTTAAATATAAGTTTTAAAGGAAAAATGTATTCCTATATTAAAACTAATATTGTAAAATGGGCCAAACTCTGAGTCAAAGTAGTTTCACACTGCTAACAAGGGTGTTATATTAAAGAAACTTGTGATAAGGGTCAATTTTAATGACGTAGGAATAATAATGGGGTAATTAATGAATTAAAACTCCGTGCTTCACTTTTACATTGAAAAGCCATCAAAGGACTCCCGATTTGTTGTCTACGAGTATAAGGCTTGAAAATTGTAGCAATGAGAAACAAAAACAAAAATTAGAGGATAGTAAATTTTAAGCGATTGCAAAGTTTGAACGGTTTCTAAAGCCGAATTCAATTTTCTTTTCTTTTTCTTTAACTCTATTATTAACACACCCACCTTTTGCCCGCGGCTCCGCCCGCATGTTATTCGGTTTAATGACATGCTTTTTTCCGGAATAAAAAGTAGCCTATGTGTTAAGTTAGGGTATAAGCTATATCCATTCTAAATTTCATCCAAATCCGTTCAGCCGTTTTAGCGTAAAAGAGTAACAAACATACACACACACACACACACACAAACTTTCGCATTTATAATACTAGTGTGATATTATTTCTATGCTAGTAAAGTGGTACTGAACATTGTTAATTATTATTTTTTGATAAAAATTTAAATCAATTATGATGGTGATTTTAAATAATAATATTAAACCTCATTGTTACACAGACATTCAACGCTATTGAATCGAAGCATTCATTTTTTGTGACTTTTAAAAATATCTAAGTTTAATACCGATGTGACTGGCAAAATTTGTTACGGCCAATTATTATAGATTTTACGGTAAATAACATCAAATAAAAACATTGAAGCTATAAAGTACAACGTTACTAGGTTAAACTAGGTTTTTCCTTTTTGTTGATACTAAACAAAGCTTTAAACCTGGTTCAATAGAAATAAAATGAAATCTATTGGTATTAGCGACCATGCGCTAATTTATACAATGTCCCTGAACAACATTAAGTCAGAGGGATATGGAATTGTAAATGAAAATGAACTATAGCCTATATATTGACCAGGGTCACTACAATAATATTAAAGAAAACCGCATCCAAATCCGTTTAGTGGTTTTCAAGTTAAAACGAAACATACCTATGTATATACAGACATACAGACATTTTTTTTAGATTTGGCTTTAGTACGGTTACTGATAACCCATTTCAATTAAAATTAAGAAAAAAATATTCTATTTACAGACACGAATTACTTTGTATTTTATTATTAGTCTAGATATTATTGTCTTAGTGACAATAGCAACTCACAATTACTTACGATGGCTAGCAGCCATTAAAACAAGTCATAGAAACGTCGTTCTTAGGTATAATAATTACAGTGCTCCCAACTTATCTGTAGAATGAAAATGGTGGAACTAGGTATCTGATTGGATAATATAGAATAAGTATATATACAAGATGCGACCAAAGAAGTATCCATTTCAAAATTCTAATCGCTATTGAAGAATCTAGAGAAACAAAATTTCAAATGTCACACATAGCCATAGTAAAAACAGACTAGTTAGCTATCTTCACAGAGATGTCACCCGCGCGGCTTATATGTGTGCGAGCCTGCACGCACGAACCACAGCACGCACACAACGACAATATCTCAGGCGGTTTCTGGCGGTGTGACCAGGGTCGGCTGCGCTTTGCAGTCGCGCTTACGTACGCCGCGCCGCCGCGCTACAAAACAGATAGGTATTTTGTGGCCGCGCGCCGTTCGTCGTCGCATCGCCGCAAAATAAATTGACAGCCCTGCAGCAGTAGGCATTTAAGCCTCGTACAGTGGAGCCCACATCAAGCTATACACATTGAGTATAAGCTGACCTCTCATTGTACGGGGAGACTATACAATGAGAGGTCAGCTTATACTGGAAATGTTTAGCTTGATGTGGGCTCCACTGTACGACGCGGGAGTTTTACTATGACAATAGCTACGGGGATCTTAAAGCTTCTTACTGCAAAGTCTACAATTTGCAGTTTAATATAACAATACAACGAGACCTACGTATATTATGAAGTCTCTACAACTTGCAACTTAGTACTTTCAAATTTTGGACGTAAAACTAATTCTAAATGGGGCAAATTACAAATTAATAAAATAATAATAAAAAGTATTAAGAATTCAAAAAGTAGACTAAACGTTACAATTTCTATGGATTACGGTATTTGATGGCCAAACAAGAAAGTGGGCAAACGGCGATCAGATCTATGAAACCGTTACTTATAACAGATTAGGTAGTTTTCAATTTTTTTAGGTTTTTAGGGTTCCGTAGTCCGACAAGGAACCCTTATAGTTTCACCATGTCCGTCTGTCCGCGGCTTAGCTCAGAGACCATTAGTACTAGAAAGCTGTAATTTGGCATAGATATAAATACGATCACGCCGAAAAAAATAGTAAAAATAAATTTCGATAATTTTTTTTAAGTTTGCCTCTCATACATGTAAACTGGGGATGAATTTTTTTTCTCGTCTATCCCATAGTGTGGGGTATCGTTGGATAGGCCGTTTAAAAACATTGTGGGTGTGTGAAAACCATTTTTCGATTTAGGCATCCGATGGTGAAATATTAAGCTTTAAAGTAAAAATTTTAGTTAGAGTGGAGCGTCCCCCCGCCGTGCTGGCTAAACGGTTGTTTATAGAAATGTGAAAAAATTCACAGAAGTCGTATATATAATTAAATTAAAAGGAAAACTATCACAGCTAAGTAGGCTTTACAGGTTTACGAGTACAGGTCGCGCCAAACTTTTGGCCCCCTATAATGTATGGGACCAGAAGTTTGGCGCGGTCTGTATTAGTAGACCAACTTATATGTACCGGGCAACTACGGAACCCTACATTGCGCGTGGCCCGACACGCACTTGGCCGGTTTTTTATCTTGTTTTAGTGTTACAAAGCGTCATTTAATTGCACATTACATTACATCTACGTAGCTTAGTATTATTTCCACAACAGAGCCTCTTCATCTATCTCGTAGCTTAGTGGTACACCGGTGATGAACTTGTGAGTAGGTTTAACGTCACATCAAGTACATAGAGCACATATAGGTACATACATTTACGGCTATGTTTGGTTATAAAATTCATCGCAATGCACTTACCATTTCAACAGACTAAAGTATTTTACAACCGATATAGTAGTAGTTTATGAAACTGGCACATACGAAGTTTTTTAATAGTATCCATTGAATCAATGATAGTATCACACGAGTGTTTTAATATCTTGTTATGTGCGGTTCCATACACTTATTTTTCTAAGTAGTACGAGTACACCTGTTGTCATAATCTTGGTAAAATAAGTTTTAAGCTATTTTTGATTTTTCTGGTAAAAGATCGTTTGTCATTTTCGTCGCTACAAATATTTCCAGATGGATTCAAATTCACTGCTGTCGGACGTTTTAGAGCATAATAAAACTCACTCACAAAACACACTAAATATACCATTTTTTTTTCTGACTCCTTTTATATTCTTTACGTCATTTATTTAAAGGAGTCGAAATATATGTTACATTTTTTTTCTTTTTCAGTTTCTCTATTATTCATATTATAACTAAAATAATTTATTACAAAGGTTATGTATTTAATTAACAATGCTCAACTAAATCTAGTTGAAAAGAAATCCGTTTAAAAAAGTTATTAATGGGAGGAGTCCTAAAGGTAAATAATAAGTAAATAATTATTTTCTTATGCCATTACAATTTGAATTCTGTAACTACCGAGCAAATTACATTTAAACTTCATAAACGTTAACGTACTATAGATGCTCAACGAAATAATTAAGGGGAATTAACCATCTAAATTATCATCATCGCAGAAACAACAGTAAACTGTAGATCACAGTCCAGATCGTGGTTAGGTTCAGATATATCTTATCTGTATACTTGATTTGTCTTATGCTGCTCCCACTCACCACCCCACCTTCAGCGTAGCGGCGCGTTACATTTGCAGCGTCTGGTCACTATTTATTATTTACATGGAACAATATAATCTAAGTCCTGTACAATGCAGGCTAGTTTCGTCACGATGCAACCATCTACACACTTTATTTTATAAGTATTCTAACACTTTTTAGGGTTCCGTAGTCCGACAAGGAATCCCTATTATAGTTTCGCCATATCTGTCTGTCCGTCCGTCCGTATGTCCACGGCTTAGCTCAGAGACTATTGGTTAGAAATCTGTACTTTGGTAAAGGGTAAAAAAAAAATGAGAAAAAAATTTTTTTTTTGTTAACTCCCTTTCACGTAAATAGGAGATGATTTTTTTTCTCGTCTATCCCATAGTGTGGGGTATCGTTGGATAGGTCGTTCAAAAACATGGGTATGTTAAAACCATTTTTCGATTTAGGGATCCGTTGGCGAAATATTAAGCTTTAAAGTGCTAATTTTTGTTAGAGTCAAGCGCCCCCCCCCCCCCCTTATCAAAGCTAAATGGAAAACCCCAGAGAAAACCTTACTAAAAACTTGAATAAACTATCAAAAAAATTACCCACTTCAAATTCTGAATTTGTTAAGTGGGGTACGTTGGATTACAGTGTATAGCTCGGACTGCATATTTGTGCCTTTCGAGGTCGAGACCCTCGAGCCGTGGGGTCCAGATGCAAAACTCTTTTACACGATGACAAAAAAAAAATTAGTCCGTCAGTTAGATTATCAGAAAATATTGGACACGTATTTTTTCTTTTATCAATTAAACAAAAAATGATGAAGATATAGCCCGCTGAAGTTCCGCGTGACGTCACATCTAAGTACAATTTTACTTAGAAGTGACGTCATTTTCCCCCCACTCCCAAACTTTGACGCGCTTTATCTCTGTAATTTTTCGTTTGATTCACAAAAGACAAAATAAGTGTCCAATATTTTTTGATAATCTAAATGACGGACTAAATAGAATAATATTTTGTTTACCCTGCCTACAAGCCTATTATCTCCACGGCTGATCGACGTTTGTGGGGACCCGAAGGCTGGCGCGTATCTTTGCCAGAGAATCAGCCTGGCCATTCAAAGGGGAAACTCTGCCAGCCTTCTAGGTACTCTGCTACTACCCTATGATTTTTTATTTAGTTTAGTATAATTTTATTACAGGTTTGCCAAGGATTTTAGGTTAGTTTTACCCTTTTAATTTAGGTCAGTTTTATTTATAATTTATATCCTAACATTGTGTTACCTTATCTGAAATAAATAAATATGAGTATAATTTTATGTGTAGCAAATCCTTACTCGCAAATCCTCCCGAAGTTATTCGGGAGAGAGTAAGAGAACAGCTCTCAGGCAAAACCAGGCGGCCCACCATTGCCTGGGACCGATGGATGGCAGTATATGTATCCCCAATTGCCGGGGCTTATATAAAACAGACTGGTGATGGGTAGCGGCGTCACTGGTGCAAGGGTTTTGGCACCACGCTCACCAACCCGCCTGCCCAGCGTGTGTGAGTATGGGCATTTCTTCCAGGAGGACCGCCAAGAGTGGCGAAATCCTGCAAAGGCCTATGTCCAGCAGTGGACGAAACTGATGGATGGATGGATGGTATGTGTAGCTCGTGTACCAAAATTGTCTATGGTTTAGGCCCTTAGAGGTTTATATTCTTTGCCACCGTTTAGTCAGTCCTTAGAGCATTCCATAGATTCATCTAGAGAGCAGTCACATAAAATTAACTAGTTCACCACATGAAGCTGGAAGCGGTTACAGTTTTCTAAGGAACTAAAGACTGGGTTTATTATAAAATAAAGCTTTTTTTCTATTACCGCTGAATCAGCCGTTATTCTAGCAAGTCATGTTTTTAATGAACTAAGGAACCTTTAATTTACATATTGCGGAGTGCTTGGGTTGAAAATGTATACCTCTCTTGAAATAAGTAGCTCTCAGCAACAGATGTTTGGTTTTATAAAACATAAAACACTTTTGAAACATTATAATGTCATTTAAAGGATGTTTGGAAAAAGCTTTCAAAAAGGAATGACTATTTATTTGGTGTGCTAACACGTAAAATTCGAGCAAATGATGTTGCCTGCTATCTACTGTTTAATGTTTTACCGATGAACGAAATATTGTCAATAAAGCAGATTCTGAAGGCTTTAATTTTAGATTAATTGCTACCAAAAGGAAATTTTCCCTATTCCAAAATAGTTCTTAAGTGTCAACAACAGAAGCTATATTATTTTGGAAAAAAATATGTTTTGACAGCTCTTAAACTAAAATTAAAGCCTTCAGAATAGACTTTCTTCAACCTAATTGCACTTTAGACTATGCATCTGTGCTTAACTAACTTAAGCAGCAAAAAGGGGAAGCCTGTTACATCTACCCATTTTGAATATTGAGTAGTAATTTATTGTCTTCATGGAGGATCGTTTCTCACACACACACTCCATCAAAATGAGATACACGTCTTCCACTAGCCCACATTTAGTAGAGTTTGGTGTATCTGACTTGTGCATCGTGTAAGCAAGTTGATGTGTTCGGAACGAAGTCATAAAGCAATAACTACATCACTAAAATTAGAGTGAGTTGACATCATAAATATTTAAAAACGGATTGGACTCACTTTTTTATCTTTGTGTGCCGTCTGTGTGACTGGACCTAGTGAAAGCACCCGGAAGTAGTAGTGAAAACTTTATCAAATGTCCGGTCGAGTCTGGCTTCGATACCGGAAACCTCCGAACGCAGCCGAAGAGAGAAAAGGCGAGCGGCGACGAGAGAGGGGAGGAAGCTTAGTACTCGACTGACCGCCGTGGGCAAAAGTACTCCCGAAGAGTCCTGATGATGATGAGTCATAATCTCATCGAAAGCTCGACGTGTGCCTCCTCGCACAGTTAAAAAAGTGCGTCCAATCCGTTTTTAAATATTTATAACTACATCACTCCTTTTTGCATGATATTTTTCGAACCAAGGCAAATGTCTATACTGAATGGTTTTGTACCAAATTCCCTTTTACAAGGATCTCTGGTCAAAATACTCCTTTCTTCCGAAACAACGACCTGTTCATTCGCAGTCAGGTGACATGGGAAACCTATGGGAAGTCGCGTGCCAAGCCCATGAAGTCCCAGGCCATTGATTGATGCGTATCGTATAGTATATAAAATTTACGACGCAAGCTGTGAACTTAATTTAAAGTTTTTAGGGTTCCGTGACTGAAGGGTGCAAAACGGGACCCTATTACTAAGCCATCGCTGTCTATCTACCCGTCACAGAGGTCTACAGCTTAAACCGTAATAAGTTTAAATTTTCACAGAATACCTGTTACTATGGCCTCTACCACAACAAATAATAAAATACATTCAAATTGACCAAGAAAACTTGCCAAATTCTGCATATTTAGTAGCAGGGACCTTAACAAACCTTCTTTTAAAACAAGTGCAGTACGTTGTACATTATTGCAGTAATGACTGAAGGCACCTCCATAAGCCTCGGTACGGCACCCAATTTGATCTCAATTAATTTTTTGGCGAAGCCTGCGTTTGTACTGAACTGGCCCCTTTTTTACATTTCTGTTTTTGGTGGGATTTTAGTTAAGCCATGAATAATGGCCAGGCTTAAACAAATTGTGAATAGAAAAAAAAAAATTACAAATATCTGCCATCTATTTATTTCGTATGCCATAGAATCTATATGGCATAGACCATAATCAAATTTTTAGTCCGTTTAATAACATATGTAGGTAGATATTAAATTGTAGGTACGTTTATTCTTTTAATTTATATCGGGTGTCAAAGCGTACATGAAACAATCAAATTAATTGATTGAGTTACGAATTGGGAAACAAAACAAATCAATATTCGTCGGGTTTCGAGTATGCCACCCAAGCTGGCGTGGTTTATTCTACTGATGACTGCGAAAATGGACGAATGTTATTTTTAGAAGTTTGGCACAAATGGCACTCGCATTTTTATTGCAAGATTTTACTAACGTTCAGTGTGTAACACGTCACGGTACAGAACGGTATTTTTTCCGTTTTGTAATAGGCCGCACGAGTGTTCCAATGTCTAGTTAATATGTCCAGTTGGACACAGTACTTTATCTACGACACAATTATTTAAGTCTATTAACTTATTTTAATGGTAGGGAACCCAAAGAACGCTAGTCCTACTCGCACCTGACCAGTTTTTCTTGATGCTGTAAATGTAAGTTTAGGCAAGGATTCAGGTTCAGCTTAATTGTCAGTAATTTACTTATGGATGGTTGATTCGAGGCTGCATGCCAGAGATACTCCCACAAAACACCTTCAATAAGGGTTAGTTTGTAAATTACCGTCAGTTAGGGTGAACTAGGATCCTTGCCTAAGAATAAAGCAAGAAAGGAAAAGAAATTCTGTGCTTTCTTTTTCTCATTTTCCATGACGTAGTTCTTTGAAAAGATAGTCGTAGATAAAGTATTTATTTCCAATGTGTCATTTTCATTTTAATTTATATAGTCAAGATACAAATGTCACTTTTATATTTTAGCACAATAAGCCACGGGATCCCGAAGGATTATCTGTGGTTTACGAGTTAAGATTCAAAAGTTCTTATAGCCCCTTTAGGCGTGTATGAATACCGACAATGAATTCATAGTGCGGGATGGTTTGTAAGAATAATTTACACCTCTAGCTCGATCCGAGTGTTAAAATTGATTTGTTGATTTTACATTCTTAACAATATGTTTGGTAGTCAAAACTGCCCTGTTGTCATTTTTTATCACCTCTTCTTACCTTTTAAATCAAATGGGGGGTATTACCGTAAAACCCAACGAAAGTGCGTCCATAGATAGTAATATTATTACTATAGCTGCGAAAACGTGTGTTTTATACATAATATAACTATGTATACATTGAAGAATATATTTTATGACTTATTATTATTAGTGACTAGCCTTTGCCCGCAGCCTCGCCCGCGTTCATTGAATTTTTGTCCTGTTTTCGGCTTGGACGTTATTTTATGAACACCCCTTATACCTTAAGTGTTGACAAGGGTCACTACAATGATAATAAAAAAAACCCTTTCCAAATCCATTGAGTGGATCTCGAGTTAAAACGGAACATACATATATAGGTACTCTATGTACAGACAGAAGATAAAAATTCTAAAAATTGTATTTTTCGCTTCAGTTCAATAAAAATAAACCATTTCATTAAAAAATTTGCGAAAATATTCCATGTACATACATTTTTACTACTTTATTATTAATAACATATTATGTAGATTTCTACGCTACCTACACATCACGAAAAAGACATGATCTTGCTAAGTTTCTTACCCTTCTTCTTAGCAAGACTAATCGAATGGGCGGAATTAGGCATTATATTTATTTAAAGTTTATTTATCTACCAACTTATTTATTCAATGCCTTAATTATGTATATCCATCCATCCATCAGCCTGTGTTCTTCCACTGATGGACATAAGCCTTTCCCAAATTTTGCCACTCTGTGTGTTCCTCCGTCCTCCTCAAACAGTCGCCACCCGCAACCTCCTTCAGGTCGTCGATCCAGTAGGCACGAGGTCGGCCTACGGAACCCCTTGCTGTACGTGGTCAAACAAAAAAAAAATATATAAAAAAATGGCAACAAGTCATTTTATTAACCTTAGGTGCTCATTAACAAGTTTCAAAGGTAATTTCATCTTTAACATGCCAATTGAGCGAAATATACAAACCAGCACGGACTATCAGTCAGATGCGCGTTCAATAATTCACACTATTGTCAGGTTTCAACACCGACACAAGAACCTGGTTTGCCTCGTAGATCTTACAAGATTTTCGTACTATACGGGAATTCTCGTACGTCTGGCAACCCTAGAGTGTCTGACTGAGTTAGAGGAAACTTACATACGCTAATTAGGGAAAGCGAATCTAACAGCCTTTACATTATAATAATAAATAAATAATGATAATCATCCGACTGTAGGATAAACTGAATTTTGATCGGAATGTCATGAAATTTGGCAGGCGAGTAAATAAGGCAAATAGAATTTTTAAGCTCGAACATGAGCCAAATCGGTTAAGCGAAATCAGGCGAGCGCGAGTTCACAGTTCGGGGTGAACTACTATTTATTTTTGGTTAAGCAAGGATAGCCCTTAATCTTTATTATTACTAGTAGTTCGCCCTGAACTTTGAAGTCGCATTCGCCCGATTAGCGCTTGACCGATTTGGCTTAAAAATTCTATTTGCCTTATTTACTTGCCTGCCAAATTTCATGACATTGCGATAAACGACACTCGAGTTATCGTCGAACAAAAATTCATACATACAAACTCCGGATTATTCCAGTAGACTCGGAGAGCTCGCTCGTTCAATAACTTTTATTTTGTAACCTTTATTACAGTATCTGTGGCTAAGTGGTAGAGCGCTCGCCGGCTAACCCAGAGGTCATGGGTTCAACCTTCTTGGTGCACATTAATTTGTATTCGGTTTGCGTGCTTCGGAAGGCACGTTGGGTTGTTCTTCCATTTGTGTCCGAAATATAGCGACAGGGCTCACCATTCAAGAAGCATGGCTTTCACAGAACAAACAAAAACTGACATGCACCAGCTTTTCGCGCGTATATGGGGAGACAAACGAAGAAAAACTAGAAACTTAAAAAAGATTAATGACAAAGATTTAATACATATAGAAAGACGTCACAGAACCCTTGGGAGTTTGAAAGAGCTGAAGCAAAACAAAGCACAATCTGTGTTCTCTATTCCCTTGGAAATCATCTGATTGATTGATGAGGAAGTTGAAAGGAAACTGGATAAAGCGAAGGACCTGCAAGAGATATAGAGTTTTATCTTAAAACATTGTACTAAAATCATTATATAGCATGTGTGATGAATATGAACAACTGCAGGTACCTTCAATAACTTTATTTTACAGACTCTTAAAGATAGGTACAATTTTAAGCACACTGTATTCTAGTTACTGCCTACTTCAAAATCTCCAACAAGAATGACTATCCAACCGACTGATTTAATGCCTCCTTCCCCAGGTTTTCCGCCAAAACTCGATTGCTGTGGCGTTCTCTCATTGGTTTATCGTGCTCAATTCTGATTGGTGGATTTTTGAAAGTTAACCAAGTGACAGCGGTAGTGTTGCTATTTAGGAATAATACCGAAATACTAAACAAAATGTTGACGATCTTTTCAAAATCTATTGAAAATCATGACACATGTATATTATCAGACAATATATACACAATTAAAATTATTTTTTACAATCAAAAGTCATTGTATAGGTATAGGTATAGTATGTGCCCGTAACCATATGACCGGTATTTATTTTGTGACTATTTTTCGATTTTCGGAAATTTATTAAATAAATTCTATGTGTTTCGCAATCCATTTTGATAGTTTTAATTTTTAACCCATAATAATTAAACGGTGGAGGGTAGATCGATTTCTTGCAGATACCTCCTTGCGTGGAAGTTTTCTGTCTGCGTGTCACCGCCAGTCGTTCGCCGCTCGTCGCACAAACGCTGGTCCGCTAAATGGTTATTACTAAAAACCGGTAGAAGAATGTTGACAACATTTCCCTTGAAAGTGGATGGTGTGGTGTGCACGTCGTGTCTCCAGGAGCGGAAGCCAAGGAGGATTTATCTTTTCTGAACAAACCCATTCGATTTCCCTCTTTTCAAAATTTGGCATTCTCGGAACCAGCAGTATCCGATATTTTTTCGGAATAATTTCGATTCACTATGCCTCACTTTGGTTCCCTTCTTCATCACAGTTTTATTAAAGACCTTTAGACAATGGAATGTTTTATTAATATTAAAACTAATAAACAAATTTTGTGTGTTTTAAATGTCTTACTGAGACAGAACCAAAGCTAGGTTCTGATAAGATTTTAATTTCTGACTTTATTTTGTTCGGTTACGAAGTGGAATCGACCTCTCGGCGCGTGTTTGCGTGTCCCGTTGTCGTGTCACGCTTTGCACGCCTCTGGTAATCAGCGTCTGTGGATTGTAACAACGCAAATGGTCACGGAGTTTGTTTAAAAAAAAAACTATTATATTTGTAGTTTGCTCAATTTATTGCAAAGCGTCAAAAATATTGACTAGCATTTCGTTACAAAGTAAAATATTCTGAAAATTTTAAGCTGATTAGTGATTTAAATGTGATTTACCATGTTTGCAAATTCAATTTTAATTGAACGTTTGAACGAAGTTCTCCGAGTCTACTTGAATAATCCGGGCGTTTGTATGTATGTATGTATGAATGTTTGTTCGACGATAACTCGAGTATCGTTGATCGGAATGTCATGAAATTTGGCAGACAAGTAAATAAAGCCAAAAGAATTTTTAAGATCAAACATGGGCCAAATCGGTCAAGTGCGAATCGGGCGAGCGCGAGTTCACATTTCGGGGCGAACTACTAATTATATGAATAACACTCGCTCCGTCCCACATCCAAGCGACAAGCCGCTAGGCTAATATGTACAGAGCTTGGTTCTGAATACAATGTTTGCACCTTTTGGGGTCGAACACTTGGCCGTGGGGTCCAGATTCGAAAAGACTTTTTAAAGAAATTTCTTCACGGCTGGTTGACGTTTTCAGGGACCTAAGGGCTGTGGCATACCTCGGACAACGCCTTAGATTGGCAATCCAAAGAGGGTGGGGCCGCCAGCCTCTGCGGCGATCTGGCAAACATTTTTTACTCAGTTTAGTATAGCTTTTATATAAGTATTGGCAAGTATTTTAGTTAATATTAGTTTAATATCTTTAAGTGTTTTAGGATAGATATATGTTATTTAAGTTTTTAAAGCAATTTTCTAAATAAATGGTACCATTAAATTAAATAGATATGAATTTCCAATGCATCAAGCCTATTGCTACTTTTCGGAGGTTTTTTTGTTAGTATCTTATAGTTTCTTTTAAAAAGGTTTCTTGTTCACGATTGTCATTTATGATTACAAGTGTAACTCAGTATACGGGGATCACTTGATTCCCAACATGGGGGGTTGATGCTATCTTGTACTGTCGATTAGCAGTATGATTTTCTTAATGTGACTATGTGTGTAACGATTTTCTTATTAAGGTTTGTTGCAAAAATCATCAAAGAATTATATTTACGCAGGTTATTGTTAATAGGTGAGGTAAAATCGTTCCCAAGATTATCAAACAACTCAGTCTCTCATGGATACTTTATATACTTTACCAAAGAGAGGGACAAAATATCTAGATCACCTTATTCTACGTATTTAACTACATTTCATCTTTCAACAGCTATCACTGACTACTAATGCATATAAGGTTGCATATAAGGTCAGATTGACCATCTAATTTTGCATAAACCAGAACTGAATTCTACGACGTTGCCTTTTAGTTGCAAATAGAGCGCTCTCTGCTATGGCTGTTACGACCACCAAGAAACACGCGCCCACAAAAATCTGCGTTTTATATAATAGCTCTGCTTCTAGATGAAAATTTAAAAATATTCTAATACGAACTGACGATGTCATTTGTGAACTTATTTGTAATACAAATTTCAAGGCTGTATTTAAGGTATTTTAGGAAGGTCCTTTAACACTGGAAAAACATAGAATTTAGAGGTAACTTAGTATTTTTTTTCTAACGAGCGAACTTAAAGATTTTGGATTTTTTCTAAGATGAATCTATCAGCCTTATAGACTAGACCATATTATAATTTTTACTATATCGATTAACCAAGTTACACAATATGATATGCTCATTTGAAGTTGTGCATCTACCCTTATAAGGACCCGCGTAATTTTGCTAGGATTTCTAGCTCAAAATTAAACTATGCCAATTTGAATAAGACTATGCATGGACAAAGTTGATTTTTCTACAGTCCTCTCAATAACAGATCCTGAATCTGCTGCAGATATTATGGTGAATAATTTATCAATTGCTACTGAGGACAGCACGGAAATGAAGATTCTACGAAAAAGAAAGCGAATAATCAAACATGAGTTTGCTTAAGTGTATGCAAAATAGAGACAATCTATAATCAAAATAGAGATAAAAGGAGTGATCCTGATAATGCAATTCTTAAACTAACCTATGTAAGCTATAGACATTTTTGCACAAAAATTGAAAGACAATTTGAATCACAAGTGCTCGAAAAAGCGGGAACTGACGAAAAATCTGTTGTGGAACACTGATCAATCACAAATTCCACAGTATCTAAACATATGGGAGGGGGGCACAGAATTACTCTACTCTCTATTTGTAAAAATCCTCCTGAGTCTTGCATTACAGCTTCCTTAACATTGGCAAACAACTTGAAGAGATTAAATCCCAGCAAAATGCTTTCTCCTTAACACACACCTCTTCAATACTCTCATAATCTAACACTCCATAATCTTTTGTGACATCTACTATACGATCACTGAAATCCACAGCTGCGTTGGGATACGGCGGTATCTCTACCAGTGTCCTAAAAAGATTCTCTGTTCTTTTGGCACTTTATCTAACTCACATGCTCACTCAATGCGGGCCTCTTCCCAACAGCCTTTAAAAAGCTATCATTTGTCCCATTTTTTAAAAAGAAGTTCGTAATTTGGTTTATGATCATCGACCAATTGCTATTCTCTGTTCACTCTCCTAGGTGCTTGAACGTCTTAAACAGTAAAAGGCTCATTAACTATTTCTAAGCTAACAAGTGTTTCTGTCACCTAATCAATATAGCTTGAGCATGACAAATCCGCGAGTGATGCAGTTAATGAAGTGATAACATCTACTGTTATACGAGTGCATAAGACGAGCCATATTACCGAGATATTTAGTTCGAGGTAATATGGCTCGTTTGTAACCGAGTTCAACACTCTTCTTTTTACTTCGATTGCAAGGAAATGCAACTGTGATAGAAAATATTTATTTATGCCCACTGGAAAACCTTTTTAACAAAGATGTCAGCTTCGTTTAAGTCTTTATATCAATGTCGTGTTTCATTTTTACTATAGTCTACAGCATAGAATATACACTCCATAGTGTAGACGGCTGTAATTTCTTTGACAATTCATCAAAATACGTTAAAAAAAACACTTTCCGATAACGTATTTACTTGTTTTCCACTTCTCCAATACATGAAATTCTCATAACTTTTAAAATATATTTGCTTAGATTTTGGCAGCAATATCTTTTGAACAACTTTCTTTACGTTTCTTTCCATTAATGTGTAAGGAGTAAGTATTATTATAGCACACCGTGCCTAAAATGACCGCTTTACGCACGCTGCGCTTGCGTAAAGTCGGCATTTTCCGCACTTGTGCTATAAAATATTATACGAAACTCGTGCGAGAACCTTTTTCTCGACTCGTGTGATTGCAGCACTCACCTTCGGCTCGTGCCGCAAACTCACACTCGTCAGAAAGCGTTTCATCGCTCTCGTATCGTAATGTACTAATTTCATCATCACTTGATGACATATTTAACTTTCAGTTATATTTATTGCAAATTTAAATAATCAAACAACTAAATATGTATAGGTACTGCTGAGAAAAACAACAGCTCTTTCCCGCCACTACTTTTTTTTAAAATTGACATCATTTCTTTTCAGGTAACCATTTGTTTTCAATATTTATATTGAAAGTCTGCGTAAAAATAAAGCTTTAGTATTGTTTATTTTGTTTTATTGTGTGTTTTTAATGCTTATTTTATTTTTTTCTTATTCACTCATTCTAAAAGAACGTAAGTCGTAACTGAGAATTTCAAACTCGATGTTCATGGCCAAGGGATTATTAAAAAAAAACTTGGCATGTTTATGTTCGCTGTCAATGTCAACAGTCACAATGACATGACAGTTGTTTTTTTTAATACGGATTGATATTGAAAGCAAAGGTTATTGTTTTAAAAATCCTGTGTTTACCAATTTTTTTAAAGCGTTTTATTTGATAATGATTTAATTCTGAAAAAAATATATGATGCTCAGAAGGCCAATATCTCGAAATGGTTTTTAGTTTTGTACCAATTATTAATTTGTAATGTTGTCAATTCTGCCACCGATTGGGAAAGCGAAGGTAACTTAGCCCACACAGCCATGTCTAAATAACGTAAATAAATAATTAGACATGCATGTCTGAGGTTCATGTATTTTATATCATATTAATTTAAGTCACTCTATATCCTTCTGAGCTTCGTCTGGAGAGTCTATGTTCATCGCTGTCCTGTCAGTTTGCGCTAAAATGATAGAATTTAGCGCGAACATTATTGAGTTTGAAAAAGTTTGTCAATGAAGTTGTGCTGTGTATTTGGCTGTAAGGCCTATTGCCATAGTCTAAGAAGAAGTAAACACTTTTATGCACTAGAACATAAAAGAACATAGAACATAGTCTGCTTACACCTAGCTTAAACAAGAACTTTAAGAGCATGAGATGTGAAAATAATATTGTTAGGGTATGGTATGGGCCAGTGGTATGGTGGGTCCGACGCGCAAAAGTCCTAACTATATTTATTGACAGTACTAACAGAGAGACAGAAGACAAACAAAAATTCTAAAAATTTAGCTTTCGCCTAAATACTAATAACCCCTTTAAATCAGAATTTCGCAAAATTACTCAATGTACGAATATTTTACTACTTTGTTATTAGTATATAAGATAAAGCATTCATTACGAATCTGAATGTTCAGCTGAGAATTTAAGCAACTCCTTCCAGGAATACATTTCATTATTAACATTTCTAAGATTAGCTACTGTAATTCTTTACTTAACAGAATAGTAAACAATAACAATTAACCTTATTTCAAAAAATTGCTTTTGATATAAAAGCATTAAAAATACGAAAAACTTTTTTACCTTTTGCTGTAATTTAATATCCCTGAAACAAACGACCCGAAAATCTTGAAACTTTTTCCAATATCCATTTGAAGATGAAAGAGGAAAAGTTGTTTTTCTTTCTTTTGATACAAAAAGGTCGGACAAATTTGGTTGATGGTGATGTAGTGGTCACGAACATTAGTGATTAACGACATCCTTCACTATTTTGAAGGGACATATAGACCAAGATCTATATATTGTACCTACGTATATGTACTTTAAAGTTTAACAAAAACAGTTTGAGTCGAATAGTCCATTTGATATTATTTAATGTAATTTTGTAAACATTATCTATTTAATCCACATACCTACTAATAATTTGGCCAAGTGCGAGTCAGACTGTCCTACGCACAAACCTTAAAACCATTATAGTACAAAGGTTGACAAACTACTAATAGCGCCATCTATTAGCTCACCAATGAACCTCTGCACAAAAATCTTGTCAAGCTATTATTACTGTTAGCGCCATCTATCATCTAATCAATGACCCTCGGCAGAAGCTGTAAATAAGTCCTCTTAGATGGCGCTATGGTTAATACGAGGTTTATTGTATAAGGACCGCCCTTGGGTTTTATTTTTTTATTATTTGTCGTGGTACAGGCTGTTTTATATAACACGTGTTTTCTGAAAATTTCAACTGGCTACCTATTACGGTTGAAGCTGTAGAGCCCTGTGATAGATGGATGGACAGACAGACAGAGGAGACTTAGTAATAGGGTCCCGTTTGGCACCCTTCAGGTATGTAATCCTAAAAAGGAAAAATATTTCGTGCGTCACCGGGCTCAGAATCAGTTGAGAAGAATCTATCTGGCTTGGTAAACATTTTTTCATAATATTCATTTTGATTGTAGGTTATCTATTACTTTTTATTTTTTTATTCTGACCTACCTATACATAATAATATGTTTATACTTCAGTGGCGGTTTTCCAGAGGAGGCAACGTAGGCAGCACCTCACTTAAATAAAACCCGATTACTTATATCTACATCATAATTAATAAACTTAGCGTGCGGTACAATGATTTTCTATTAAATATCATCCATCCATCCATCAGCCTGTTTCGTCCACTGCTGGACATAGGCCTTTCCAGGATTTCGCCACTCTTGGCGGTCCTCCTGGAAGAAATGGCCATACTCACACACGCTGGGCAGGCGGGTTGGTGAGCGCGGTGCCGAAACCCTTGCACCAGTGACGCCGCTGCCCGTCACCGGTCTGTTTTATATAAGGCTCGGCAATTGGGGATGGATAAACCGCCATCCAACGGTCCCAGGCAATGATGGGCCGCCTGGTTTTGCCTACGAGCTGTTCTCTTACGGAGGATTTGCGAGTAAGATGGTGGTACCTCCACAGTCGAGCCCGCCATCAGCTCTACCACCTAAAATCTACCTATTAAATATACTATATAATAAAAAAAAAACAAAAATAAGATATCTCTTGCATCGGTGCGCCGAGAAACATAGCATGAGGCGCTGGACATTGCATAAGTTCGGACCAAGTGCTGCCTAGGAATGTGAGTTGGTCTAGTGGTACCGTAGCGTAAGTAGAAGAACTAAAAAAAAAAAAAAAAAAATTGCTCCCAGGAATAATAAATAAATCCAGTTTTTGTGATAATGAATAATCTTGCAATAAACAAATAAGTTCGGACCAAGTGCTGCCTAGGAATCTGAGTTGGTCTAGTGATACCGTAACGTAAGTAGAAGAACTAAAAAAAAAAAAAAAAAAATTGCTCCCAGGAATAATAAATAAATCCAGTTTTTGTGATAATGAATAATCTTGCAATAAACAAATAAGTTCGGACCAAGTGCTGCCTAGGAATGTGAGTTGGTCTAGTGGTACTGTAGCGTAAGTAGAAAAAAAAAATATATATATATTGGTCCCAGGAATAATAAATAAATCCAGTTTTTGTGATAAAAAATAATCTTGCAATAAACAACGTTTATGAGATATTTTTATTGCTTCGCAGCAAGTAACTGAAATGATGGAAATGTTAAAAAAACCCAGGAATTATATAATAGATTTTGAAAATCTTCAAGAGCAACATAGTGAAGAGTTGCATTACTGGACTGGGCGAAGTCGCGATGAGTTCCAAAGAATTTATGACCAAACTCCATCACTAGCAGAATGCTGTCGTAACTCTAAAGCCGCTTTAGGTATATTTTTGTCAAAAATAAGAACGGGTGAATCAAATGAAAGGCTTGGAACATTTTTTCATATGACGCGGTCAAATCTAGAGCGGCTTATGAACATAGCTAGGAAAAGCCTAGAAAGTGATTTTGTCCCGAGGTACTTAGGGTTTAATCATATAACCAGACAGCAGATTTTGGAACGCGCTCTTGCAGTTCCTGGCGCTTTATTCGGCAATCGCGGTGAAGCCATTATTATATGTGATGGTACTTATATGTACATCCAAAAGAGTGCCAACTAATCTTTCCAAAAAGTAACTTACAGTGTCCCAAAGCACAGAAATCTTTTGAAACCATTTTTATTTGTAAGTTGTGATGGACATATATTAGATATTTCTGGGCCGCACGCTGCGATCCAAAATGACGCTTCCATTTTGAATAATCATTTGAGTGGCGTTGACAGGCCTCTTCATTGGTTACTTAATCCTGGAGATGTTTTTATTTTGGACAGAGGGTTCCGTGACTCTATCGGATATCTAGAGGAGCATGGATATGTTGGCATTATGCCACAGTCTCAAACTAGAGGATCCACCCAATTAACCACAATCCAGGGTAATAAATTAAGAATGTGCACCATTTGCCGATGGCCCGTAGAAATAGTTAATGGTAGACTAAAACGAGATTTCAAAATCTTCCGGCACGAATTTTGCAACATATCAATGCCACATTTTTTTGCAGACCTTAGAATCGCTGCGGCTTTAACTAATGCTTTCCATATAGATCTGATAGATAACCCTCAAGCACGTGATTTTATAAATATAGCCCAAGATCGTTTGAACGTGAATAATGATTTAGCAGATTATGTCGATTTCAAAAGACTACACAGAAATAGAGTGGCTTTTTCAAACATTAATGTTGAACAAAACAATTTAAATATATTTCCAGTTCTTACAGCTGAGGAATTGACATTATTCGCGGTTGGCACATACCAAATAAAACTCGCTCCGAGTTATTACAGCGAGCATATTCGAAGCACTGGCAGATTTGTAGTACAACAATATAACAGATCACTCATTGATTTAACAACATATGATATGCCAAATAATAATGTTCACCTGCTCAGGATGAACCTAAAGAGTAGACATAGATCCTCAAAAATCTACCATTGCTATATAATAGTTGATGCAAACAATAGTGGACTGGAGGCCATAAAAAACTATTGCTGTACGTGTTTCACGGGTCGGAGGACAATTAGTTGTTGCGCGCACACTATGTGCTTGGTCTGGTTTATTGGGTTTGCTAGCCACCAAGACGTGATAAGGTGTCCTGCTTTATTCCTAGACACAATAATAATCGATAACGATGAAGACGATTAATCAATATTATTGTCTTATTTGTTAACTGACTCATACAATAATATTGAGTTTATTTATTAATCGTCTTCATCGTTATCGATGAACTGATTGATACCTAACAATTATGTTACATTATCGATGTATGCATCATTGTTATAAAGCTAAAAAATCCAATATAATTACAACGTGTTTTCGGCCTTGACCTGAATTAAATGGTAGAAAAACGTTTATCCGCTCATAATATTCGATTGATGGTTCTTGGTGGAATATCATCTCAAAACTTGTTTTCTTTCTGTAGTTTAAATAGTTATTAAAATTAATAATTTATTGGCAGGATAATGTGTAATACGAAACCGGTAGCCTAAGGTTACAATAAAAATAAATATTTGTACACTAAAAAGGACAAAAATTTGTGTATAATTTACTGTTTATCCGCGCGTTTCAAAGCCCGTGGTACGATCGCTACAAATGGCTGTGCATACTTCCGTTCTTGCAAAAACAGTTTTTTGGCCGTGCGTTCTTTTGCGCCGTAATAAATCTACATTTCAATTTAATGTCCATTCGGATTTGAAAAATATATCGCGGTCTCTAAAAGTTCAGGATATCAGAAGAACATTTCGGAATCTTCAAAGCACTTAAAATGTTTGAATAGTTATCTATTATGTATGTAACCTACATCAGTTAAGTTCATAGACGTTAAGAGATGGGAAAATACCAAGTTTTTGCAAGTAGACTACAGTCTAGAACAGAACAAAGAAAAGTAGGTATTTGATTATATTTAAAATAGCATAGAACGCAACCCTAAATCAGCGAGTCTAGCTCGCACCTGACCGTTTTTTTCCTATTGACCCCTCAGTTGGTTTTTGAGGGCCAAAGCCGCCACTGTTATATTAGATTGGGGAAAAAGTTTCTTAACATTTTTTAATAAAGTTTATTTACATTTAACTAAAGTATGTAGGTGCCATTTTGTTCGATAACTTTCTGCCATCTTGTAGGTAGGGACATGGTCCCATTGCTATAGAAATTCTGGGGCTTCTGATCAAAAAACCGCGACAAGTGGTTTTGGCAGTCCTCTCGTGATGTTAACCTGACACTGCCTAAAGAATTTTGAAGAGACTGAAACAAGTGGAAATCTGAAGGTGCAAGGTCAGTACTATACGGCGAATGCATTAATACGTCCCAGTCAAACTCTCTTAATTTTTGCTGAGTGGCTAAAGATGTGTGAGATCTAGCGTTATCATGATGAAAAACCACACCCCTTCTGTTGACTAATTACGCGCTTTCTCTCAACTCCTTGCTTTAATCTCATCAGAACCATCAATCGAATCCATCCAATATTTAATCTCATCAGTTGTTCACAGTAGAGTTCAGAATCGATGATCCTGCCTGGCGGTAGCAGCTCATAATGAATAATGCCCTCCCGAATAATGCCCGATCCAATATCGAGCTTTTTTGTGTACCCAGCTTTTTTCAAATGCGCCAAAACTGTTTTGTAGTCAATCCCCAGTTCTTCAGCTACATTGTAACTACTAATATGCCGATCTTGCTCCACTTTTTCAAAAATGGCATCCATTTTATCAGTAACAGGGCGCCCAGAGCGAGGTGCATCTTTGACATCAAAATTTTCGGATTGAAAACGCTTCAACGAAATTTGTGCTACTCTCACAGACACTGCACTAGGTCCATAAACATCACAAATTTATTACGCGGCTTGCGTTGCATTTTTACCTTTTTGGTAGTAAAATTTTAAAATGTATCGAATTTCTTCATTAGATTCACTCATCTTACTAGGGAGAAAAACAAATGAAAATCACACATTTGACCTAATTTGAATTTGGAATTATCTTTTTTAAAATTTAAACTTTTTAATAATGCCAAAACCAGCCAGATACAAATGGTATAGCCAAAGAGATTTTATTATAAGTTCATACATACTATTTGTGAAAAGAGTTTTTCCCCAACCATTACTTTATATTTAATTCATAATCATAATCGAATGCACATTTTGATGTTTTTATTTATGGAAATTTAATTAATTAATGTAATGAATGTGTGACCTTTTGAATTATTTAATGTAATGAAATGACCTACCTCGTATAACGTAAACTGTTACCCCACCAAAAACATAAATGTTAAAAAGGGGCCGGTTCAGTACAAGGTTCAAATAATATAAATGAAATTAATAAAAATACATTCGAGCAACAAATGGTTTGTTGGACTCTACTAAAACAAGGCGGCTTATACAAAGAATTATCAAGAAAATTATTTATATCATCATTATATAAATCTTATACCTTCTTTAATGTTAGATAACGATAGGGACTCATGGATAATCTCTCACGGACGTGAACAATATTCTCTCCGTCCTTCATAATGAGTTTTTTTTCATTGACTTCTTTCTGTCAACAATATTAGCCCTGCGGAAATACTAATAAAATCAATAAAAATAAATAAAAACATCCGAGTCAAGTTTTGTTCACACAAATTATAATTATTACTATATTATACGTCGGTGGCTATAAAGGATAAAATATAAAAGATTGAAGGAAATTGTGTCATGACTTTCCTTCACATCTTAGTACACCTTGGTCTACCTGTCTAGTGAGGTAGTAAGTTAAAATACTAAGCAAAACATCATCCACCTGTCTCATATAGTTTATCACTTTTTTATATTCAGATTATCAACTAATAAATGCTAAGTTTAAGTTATAAAATGTTCATGTCAATATGTAAAAAGATGTGTCAAAATAATAATAAAAAAACGATATAAAAATGTTAGTCTACATAAAAACAAACGATTTGAAAAACACAAATCAGTCAGAAAATAAACGAACAATAGTATCAATCAATATTCTCATGACACCAAGCGTCACTATCATCCAAATAGTCATTGATTTTATAATATGCTTTTCTCAAGAGTCCCTGCTTAATGTTATTTATTTATTTAAAATTATTTTCTGATCAACTAAGGACCTCCCTTGGAAGTTTATTGTAAAATCTTATACCATATCCTCCAAAAGAGGTGCCTACTTTTGAAAGTCAAATTTTTGGAAAAGCCAGTTTATGTTTCTTCCTAGTGTCTATAGGTATAGAGTGCTTTATTCATGCTTTACATGTCATTGAACATATAAACGTTTACAAAAGTGATATTTTTTTCCCCCTTTAAGTTATTTACACCGTTTGCAAAATACCTATCCATGACTAAGATATTTTGTTAGAATACATTAAGTTTCTCTTTTACATGATCAACTCTGTCCATAAAACCTAAAAAAGTAACTCGTGAATTAATAGTTGTTGCGAACTCATTTCTATCGAACTGATATTGTGTGCTTACGGGATTTGTACTCGCGACCCACGATTACAGCGGAGGAAGCTAACTTGTTTTCATGTATTCTGAGCTACAGTTTGGACTTCAATCTATTGTTTTAGCAATAATGAGAAGAAAGAAGATTAACAAATAAGTATTATTAGGCACAAAAAATATTTCTCGTACTTCGCAAAGAGAGTCACTGAGTGCCAGCCCCAACAACCCACCGAGTCCCCAGCATGAACCCGGCCACACGAACGAAAACTAAACTAATTCTAAATTTTTGTTCACTATGTATACTAATAATAAATTAGTAAAAAGTTTGTGTCGTCGTTTTTGCGAAATTTTTAAATGAAAAGGGTTATTAATATTGTCTGATGCCAGAACAACAATTCATAGAATTTCTGTATGTTACCCAACGGACTTGGATGCGGTTATCTTTAAGATCACCCAAGGGGTTTTGATAAAATAATGAACAAGCCGAAAACTGACAATTATAGTATTTATTTTAGGCTCAAATAAAATATATATTGATTGAAACACACTCATAAAAATACAAATATAAATAAACGCAGAAAATCCTACAATAACAATAACAAGTCTGAGAAAAATGGCCGGCATGAAATATCAGTCCAAAGAAGCCTGAATTTGTTTTGGATAAATTAAAGGTACAATTAGGAGTGGCAATTAAGATCTACGCTTTCAACCTGAAGAAGGTTCAGTCAGCTCATTTTACCTTGTTGTTCAATTTATACTTCTAGAGAAATCTGTTTTAACTTATTCGCTTGTATATACTTCTGTGTGATATAGTATCCTGTCAAAGTACTTATTGTCAGTGAAATAATTCTCAAATATATAATAATCCGCGTGACTTCGTTTATGTATGTATGTATGTGTGTAAATCCTTAATAGGCTTGTAGACAGGGTAAACAAAATATTATTCTATTTAGTCCGTCATTTAGATCATCAAAAAATAATGGACACGTATTTTTTCTTTTGTCAATCAAACAAAAACTGACAGAGATAAAGCGCGTCAAAGTTTGGGAGCGGGGGAAAATGACGTCACTTCTAAGTAAAATTACACTTAGATGTGATGTCATGCGGAACGTCAGCGGGCTATATCGTCATAATTTTTTGTTTAATTGATAAAAGAAAATATACGTGTCCAATATTTTATGATAATCTAACTGACGGACTAATGAAAAAATTCAGTCATCATGCCTATTGCACAAAAATATACAATGTACAAAGGCGAACTTAATGCTCATTAGCATTCTCGGCCATATTTTTATTCTGCCAGTATCTTTTCATAAAAATGTTTGACTTTTGTTAAATGATAAATACGTACATATGATGAACGGATCAAATGGATTGGATTATGGATTAGATAAACCACCGATGGCATCGTGTGACAATCGTTCTGTTGTGTGAAAATGGTGTCGATACAGGGTAACACGACTTAACTTCTTTGACAGGACTAACGTGCACAATCGTATAGAAAAAACAAAAATGTAAACGATAAAGGAGAATGCCGCGTAATATATAGGGTGAAATTTAATCAACCGACCAAATTCATACTAGAGACTCGGTTAGTGATCAAGAACTAGGTTCAGTTATCCTTTTGGCCAATTTCGAAAAATATTTTTTTTTGCTCCCGTACTGGTTGGACTAGTTTAAGTACAATTCCTAGTGCAGGTTCTACGGATAAAATATTTTTTTTTTCGATTTTCACCTGGAGGTTCATTAAACCTTGTTCCTGATGACTAACCGAGTCTCCAGTATGAATTTGGTCGGTTGATTTAATTTCAAATAGTATGGAGCCTCGTACCGAACCCAAAGTCGTTGCGTCAAAAGCAAACCAAGTTAATTTTAGGAAGACTTAAAAGTACGTACCAAATCACCAAGTCTCATTTAAATTAGTATCCGCAATTCAAATTTACTGTACACTGACAAGGACAATTGCAAAGACCTTATTACCTTTTGATAGAGGCGATTATTGGTTGGGATCCTAATCATAGTAAAGCGGCAACGGAAATGAAAATACCGAAATATATTTTTATTATGATGTTAGAATTCCGGATTTAAGTTAACTCTTTCGATCAAAAAGATGTTGATCGGATATTAAAATATCTAAGTAATTTTATGACTTTTATTTGGTTGTGACGCCATTTGGTACGATCCCGTGGCATTCTCCTTTAAGATCTAGCCTGAACGCCGATCAGGGGATGTTTGAATCTAGCAGCATCAGCTACATCTGAATGGTCCTTAATACTTCTCATGGGAGATAGAATAACATCGTACATGGGACTTTGTAGCTTCAAAGTCGTTTACGCTGCACGTGCCGTTTTCATGATGTTCACGGTTTACTATTTGAGGCGCTCAACGCCAATGGCCTTTTCCCAGACACCGTTGAAAATCAATTAAGTGTGTCTAGAAAAGATAGCAATTATGCCGCTGACCACCTCTTTCATGGTATATCCAAGAAACGGAAACATAACCTCGGTGTCTTTTGGTGGCATAATTTGAATAATGATTGGGCTGATTCAGCTTGAAAAATGCAGTTGATGTTACGTTATATAACGTTTTTTTTTAATGCAATAGTTAATCACAAATCTTGTAGGCGTAGTAAAATAACCAGTTTTAATAACATACCCATACGCATAGAAAAACCTTACCTATACGTAAACAAGAATGGAAACAAATTCAAATCCGTTCTTTTCATTTTCTCTATTATAGCCATCATTCAAGAAGGGATAGCGATAATAATACGATCCAATCTAAGAGGATTTAATTTATTTTCGCTTCCTTAAAACAATGGTACTATTTATCATAGCAATTTATTTTGTGTCGAAATATACCTTTCAGTAAACTCGTGTCCAGTCTTTGGAGTGGAAACCTTTCAATTCTGACCCTTTGTGTGTTGTCATCAACAAAACAACTGTGCTACCCAATTGTTTAGGTGTGTAAATAAATTAAAGCACATGTATACTCGTAAATGTTTAGGGCTTCTATCGGAAACGGAAACACGTAGCGAAGCTCCAGTGATTATCGTCTATTGGCGGCACATCTTGGAATTGTCTAAACTGTACCTTACTAGGAAACTATGATACTAACAATAAGTAGCAAACGCCCCGCAGTGTTGTCTGCGTGAATCTTGTTTCTTTTAATCCCGTACGAATTTCTCAGAATCCCTTACAAACGGATGTCTACGTCAAATAAGGAATATACAGTCTAAATTTCATGTTCCTAGACTTCCTGAGTCCAGCAATTTGGTCTAGGCATTGAAAGATCAGTCAGCCAGGATATTTCGTATATTGTAAAAAACCGGACAAGTGCGAGTCGGTCTCGCCCACCGAGGGTTCTGTTAAAGACTATATTTTTTATGGTTTAATTAAGAATATATAGTTTCAGATTTTTCCCTATACTACTTGTAGTATAAAACAGTATTACTTGCTAAATTTAATAGTTCTAGGTCAACGGAAAATACCCTATAATTTTTTAATCCATTGACAATGTCGAAATATACGTTTTTTGCGGAATAAACGGCCGTATCTTTCTTACGTTAACTTATAACTTTTACTTTTTCACAGCTTTAAGGAACTGTAGACCTGAGTATATGGTTTGAATTTCAACTCGATATCTTCATGCGTTCCCGAGATAAAGGGTCTTGACAGACAGACAGACAAACGGACGGACGGACGGACGGACGGACGGACGGACGGACAGACGGACAACAAAGTGATCCTATAAGGGCTCAGTTCTTTTCTCTTGAGGTAAGGAACCCTAAAAACTAGACATTGTCTTTTAAAGTTATTTTTAATGTTTGCTTAACTCTATTTATTCCCATTATTGCTAAAATAACACAAAATATATCACAGTCGAGATTATGGTTCGCATTTTACAGGTACTTAAAGTCAAAGATCTTCTATAAAACGTTTAAGTTTCTAGGGTGTAGATAATTACAAGTTCTATAAAACGTGCTAACGAAAAATGGTGATAGTACTCGTCCATATAAACAACTTTTACTATGGAGCCAACCCTGAAATCGTGAATAAAATATCAGCTGTTCCATAGAAAAGTTAAATACCTACTCGACCCAAATGTATGAAACAGCAGATTTTTTTCACGATTTCAGGGTTGGCTTCATAGTAAATGTTGTTTATATGCACGAGTACTATCACCAGTTGTCATTAACAAAATCAGTTAAATTCACAGACGTATAATACCTTTATATGTCTGTGGTTAAATTTCACGTTGTATGGTAGTCATTGTAAAACTCTTGCTAATAGGTGCTTCAATTAATATATTTTTGATTTTGGATGGATGGTTATCTGAGTTATCCCTCACTAATTGCTACTTTACCAAATCGCTACTTACCCAAATCATATCCAATAGGTATGATACGAGATGCTGTCTTTTATTCGCTCGACTATGAATAATTTTTAGTACGAGAGCTGGTAACCGTCGGAGTGTTGAACTTCACGCAACCTCAGCTTTCTCTGTTAGAATTCTTAGCTGAATAAAAAACGAAAAACTGGCGCGAGTAGAACTCGTGCTTTGAAGGTTCCGTACATACCGTTTAAAAACACAAACTTATTCAACGACAAGTTGTGTAATGACTTGACACTAACGATCTATTGAAGTCTATGCATCCAAAGGGTCTAATTAAGTTAAATATTAATTTGGTCTTCGTCAATTAATTATATGTAATTTTCAGATTTTTCCCTATTTATGGCGCATAATACCTGAATTCGCAGTTCTGCTCTAACGCTTCTGCTTTTTAACTGTCTATCCTACTCTAATCAGATGCCGCGTACGCAAAAACATCAGTTATTTTTAAATCAAGGCTACACTGATGGTTTTTTCATTTTTATGTTACAGTCTTCAGCTGCTTTATACTAATATCAGTTAAATTATGCAATTTCAGATCTAATTTCAAGTATTCATTGAATACTATCGGTTTATTGTACGGTTTGGAGGTAATTTTGTAATTTTTTTCTATCGAGAAATTTTAATAGAGTCAAGTTTTCACAACTTTTTCAAAAGTTTTTTTTTTTAGTCCTCAACTTTATCACATTTTAATTTCAGAGTAATTGTTGCAGTATTTGTTGGCCAGCAGGATCATGCGAAGCGAAGTGAGGTATTATCACCCTTAAGACCTAATTGTTAAGAATTTCAATTTTTTAAGTCCACTGATAAAACCCTATAGCTTTTCATGGTGAACCAGTTTGTATGGAATTAATTACGTAAAAGACATTTTTTTGTGTTGAGTACGAGGCTTGGTTTTCAAACAGCACTATGGGACCGTCTACTGCTCTAGGAGGTAACCCACCTTTCCACTCTCTTGCATCACACACCACATTCACACACACATACACACCCTCCCTAGTAGGTCTTTCAATACTGATCCCAAGATCTAGGTCGTAGGGCTAGGGAATCTCAGTCACACTTACACACACTACCCCTCACTCATTCACACACACTACTAACCCCTTTTTGTATTTTGTAATAGTAAATTTTGTATTAAGTAAATCATAAGTTGCAGTCCACTAAGGAAGAGCGGGGTCTCCTACTACAGGTGTTCTTTTACTTAAAAGGACCTACCACTTGTAAATTTCTATGGTTTTTGATATTGAAATAAATAATTTTGTATTGTATTTTTTAGTACTTGTATTTTTCAACTTGATATTTCTAACGAGGCCCGAAAAAAGGGGTCTTGACAGGCGGACACAATGTTGCCAGACACACTGTAATTACAGTAGATCTACTGTAATTTAACACGATCTACTGTATACTGTAATAGCAAAATTACAGTGTATGGAGAACACTGTAATTTTTCTATCGCCAAAAATCACGTAAATTAGTTGAAAATTTCCCAAATTAAAAGAGGACTTTGATACAACAATGGGACCTGATGAATTTTAGGACAAACTTACAATTTTATAATTTATAATTTCTAACATAGTGACAATTGCGTAAAATTTAAAGCAACCAATTTAATGATTAAATCGTTTGATTCAGGAATATATAAAAAAAGAATCGGCTTTTATCGGTCTAAACAATAGTAACAGTTATTAAATAATTTACAAATAATAAATACTGTACGGTATATTAATAAAAAAAGGTGAACTTCAAAGAAAAATGTTTGTTATTCTACTGTAAAACCCACTGTAATTCTATTTTGATTCTACTGTAATTTGGTCCCAAACACTGTAATTTTGAGCCATCAGTATTGTAATATCAGTTTTCTCATCTGGCAACACTGGGCAGACAGACAGACAGTTACACAGAGGAGTGATCGTATAAGGACTTTGTTTTTTAATTTCGAGGTACACAACCCTACAAATAACTTATGGCAACTTATTCTAATAATAGAAACATTTTTCGGATCACCTGGCAAACAAAGGACCTTCCTTTCAGGCAGGCATAGTTTTCCTTGTTAAGACAACTAAGAAGTATAACAGTAAGAAAGCTGGTCTAGCCTAATGTATTTAGCCTATTTGATTTTTATCAGCTCTCACACTATTTGTGGTCGTGAATTGGACCGCAACAATTGTAATGGCAGGTCCGCAAATCCCATGTGCACTGTTGTACAAAAACAGGGAAGTGAGGTGGGGTGTCGTGTTTATCGGAAAACTGGAATCCCCACCCTGGCGTTCCCACGGTCCTTATTGAAAGCCTCGTTTACGTATGCACCACAACCTTGCATGTAAAAATATTTACTCGCGCTCGCTTCAAGCCCGTACAATTTAGCACTTTACAGTTACCTAAACATACCTACTCAACAGAAATATTCGCCTGAATTGATACACAAACGGTGCAAAATATAAATCGATGAGGCGTTCTACTACGATAACTCTGAAATCTTTCACGTATGTGTCTTTCAAACTACGGCAGCGTAGTGGGTCTACAAAACGAGCAAATTATTGGATCGTAGCACTTGCTACGGCGTAGCAAAAGAGGATACTTTTCTTTTTTTTCTTTTGCCACGTCATCTGGGAAGATAATTCATTAATAAATAAATAAGTAACTGGATTTAAATATTACACAATCGACAACATCACAAATGAATAATTGATGCAAAAATAAAAACTATTTCGAGATATGGGCTTTCTCAGCATCATATTTTTTTTCAGAATTAAATCGTGATTAAATAAAGAGATATTTTCAAAAAACTAAAAATATGGTAAACGCAGGATTTTAAAAACAATTTCCTTTGCTTTTAAGTTCATTTTGTTAAAAAAAGAAATCAACTGTATGACAGCAGACCATAAACATGCCAAGCTTTTTTTTTAATAATCCATTGGCAATGAACATTGACTTTTGAAATTCTCAGATGCGACTTACGTCCTTTTAGAATGAATGAATAAGAAAACATTCAATTATGCAGGAAAAATATAAAATGAAAAAATACATAAGCTTCTTTTTTACGCAGACTTTCAATATAAATATTAATAACAAATGGTTAATTAAAATGAAATGTTGTCGATTAAGATATCTGATGATGTCACTGGAAACGTACTTTTACAACTTGTTTTGAACTAAGCGTTTTAAGAGAACTACATTGATGTAACCTGGAAACTGTGTTTGGTATACAGGTAAACATGGTTAAACATTATTCTAGGTCAGGGATGGCGAACCTTTATGGATCGACGTGCCATTTTTTTCTAAAGAAGTGTTTAATGAGGCCATATACGTGCCTTCGAATAACTTTGACTTAGTGATTATTGGGAAGATAATAAAACTAAATAAGAACAGCACAAAACTCTTCAAAAACTACCAAAGTAAAAAACCGTTTGAAAGAAAGAAAGAAAATGTATTTATTTTGAGTAATCGAGAATACACAATACAATTTTACTACACATTTTCTACAAGATTATCCCAAAAATGGAAACAGACTCAGCGATGTGCCATCTGAAACAATTTTACGATGACGCTGATTTTCAGCTATTCTCATGCTACTAATGGTTTTCATATTTGTCATCTTTTTTGTATCATAGATACATAATACATAAACAATTGTACACACAATTTTCAGACCATTTAATGACAAAAAAAGTTAAATAAAAGAGTAGGTAATTTTTATGTGTCCAACTATTTATAATAAGTAAGGTAATTTTGATTACAGGTACCAACAATATCAGCTTAAAAATATGTACTGTCTAGGATATTTCAAGTTTTCAAATTTCTTTTGTTGCTTAACAAGTGCTTTCTTAAATATAAGTTTAAACGTTTCGATTGGTAGCGTGCCCGAAATATTTTGTCGCGTGCCATCAATGGCACGGGTGCCATTGGTTCGCCATCCCTGTTCTAGGTTAACATAAGCATAATAACCTAGGCGTAATACAAAGTCGTTAATAGTGAAATAAGCAGCAACAGCATTTGCCCGATAATGGTACTAGTCAGAAGTTGTTTGGGTTCAAACTCTATTGCTCGTATTAAACTTAAATATCATTTTTGTTCCCGACTGATTTTCTTTCTTGTAGTGCGGGTGCTCGTTTATAAAGATAAATTCGTACTACAGATTCGGTAAGTGATAAGGAACAAGGTTCAATGATACTAGTTGCGAAATAAGAAAAAATAAATTGTACCTCTATTACTTGTTCAGGATTAACCTCGACTTGAGGGCCGTCCACATATTAAGATTTGGGGGGGGGGGGGGTCGGCCTGCGGATAATGGTAGTATGACGCAGGACGGACGGGGGGGGGGGTGGCCAAAATTGACGTCATTCTTATAACCCTGAAATATTACAAATACTAGCTTTTTTCGGGGATGAAAAGTAGCCTGTCACTCTCCGGCCCATAAACTATCTAGTAAAAAAATCCATCTATCCGGTGCTTCGTTGGTGCGTAAAAGAAGGACAAACCAATGACCACAATTTCGCACATTTTTCTTTATTCACACTAAACTAGAGAAGGGTATAAAATTTCGTAATTGAGCATTTCTCAAAATCTTTGACCATAGTCTAAAATGTTCGACTAAAAATAAAATATTATAATTTATACATCCAGTGCTATGTGTAGACAGACAAATCTATTAAGATGATTAATAAATAGATATTCGATTTATTGTAGACAAAAAAGAAAAAGATACCAGCTAAGTGCAGAGTAACATATCTTATTTTTGTTTCTTGTAAATGCATGAAAAAGAGAAATTTTGGCTGGAAAAGCAATGAGAAGGTCAAGATTGACGGCAAAATCACATAAATAAATTAAAAACAAAATAAAAAAAAATGAAATCATGTAAATCATGCAGTGCCTACCCTGGCGTCATAAAAATAATGATTTTTCTGTGAACATTTTATTTTTATATTTTTTTTATTGTCAAAGACCTTCTTATTGTATTTCCAGCAAAAAGTTCTATGCACGCCACTGTGAATATCAGGGAAAAAAACGTAGACTAAGTGTTGATTTTATATTTTTATTATTAGTTATTAACAGTTCTATATCATGTATAAAGGAATATTTATTTTAAAAAGGTCAAGCTAAATTATATAACTAACGGTAAAAAGTATATATTTTGTTACTTCTTGAATTAATGTTTTGATTCCAGAGCAAATATAAGGCAAAGATGGTTTTTCCCAAATTGAGAAATATTGTTGAATTTTTTTTATTTCATATATTTATATGAAAATAACGGTAAGAACTGTCACTAATTAAAAACATATTTCAGGACAGTAACAAAATACGTCCATCAGTAACCAAATCGGAAGTTTTGTAGTAGTTAATGGAAATGAGGTCAATTTTTGGAAGAGGAGGGGGGGGGTCATAAGATGATGACGATAGGGGATGATTGTAGGGGGGAGGGGCGGGGGACGCAAAAATCGATGACGAAATGTGTGGACGGCCCCTTAATTAATATAAGAAGTATATATTTTATTTTGTGCAATTCATAGAAAGGGTAATTGAACCTTGGTCCTGACCACTTACCGAGTCTCTAGTATGAATTTGGCTATATAAACGAAAGTCATCTTAAATAAAAACAATACCTATATTAAAAAGAAGTGTTTTATTTGTTTAGGCGGTTTATCAATCCCTAGTATTTTTTTTACAATATTTATGTGAACTATGTTTATAACTGGGAGTTTTTATAATGGAAAATTATTAAAACCGGTAACTCGCAAAAACATTTAATAAATTAAAAATAAATAAACATTTAAACATTTAAATATTCCAGTAATAAAAAAAGGGAAAAACAATACTTATATCTAAATTTTCGACATAGGTCTTTCCAACGTTTAGTCTCTCTTGGCGGTCCTCCTAGAAGAAATGCCTATACATGCTGGACAGGCGGGTTGGTATTTTTACTCGGCCCGTGTTTAAAGTTTTGTAAAAAGTCATTATCATCATATACTAATAATAAAGTAGTAAAAAAGTCGTGTCTGTACATTGAATGTTTCCGCGAAATTTTAAATGAAATGGGTTATTGGTACTGTACTGAGGCCAAAACAACAATTTTTATAATTTTGTTTGTTCCGTCTTAACTCGAGAACCACTCAACGGATTTATGTTGTTTTTTATTATAAGGGATGTTTATAAAATAACAACCACGTCGAAAATTAGTAAAAAGCTAGCAAAGGCTAGTAAATTATAAAATTTCAGTACGTAGTTCTTATACATATTGAACGATATACGTAGTTTTACTTGTAACCTAGTATTTTATTTTGACAATAAAACGAACACTCTCTTCACATTCCATATATTATTCGATTATAGGGGACAAGTCAAACATTTACCGTTCTCTAACTAAAACCAACATACGCGTATTTAAACATACATGCCAACTAATGTTTATCTAAGATAGTCTCAATCAACAACGCAAACAAGAAAACTTGTTCTAAGGACACTATTATGGAGTTTAATACCTCTTAGTTAAAGTCTGTCTCAAGAAAGATTGTATGTGATCAATGGATTTAATAATAAAAATAATATACAATACACCAATTATAAATAAAGATTAACAAATAATAATAAATAATAACACACAACACACAGATAATACACACAACAACCATAAAACCAAAGCAAAACCCCGATAAAGATCAGACTAAATAAAATACTTTATTCAAGTCATCGCTGTCGCCGGGCAGGGTACCCAAGACACTGGCGGCATTGCCTCGTTGGATGGCAAGGCTGATGCGTTGCCCGAGGTAGGCTCCAGCCCCTGGATCCCCCGAGGCATCCACCAGACGCGATGCCGTTCGGCTCTAAAGTTGCCGGCACGTTGACAGTTGCAAGGGCCCTCCGAATGACGTCATTAAGGTTGGTGTGGCGGGACCAACGGCCAGCGCCACGCTGACATGAAAGACCGTGATGACCCAGCCGGTCAACGCTCGCACCACAGCGACATCGATGACTGTTGTTAGTCTTAGTACCGAGTCACAGACAGATGGCAAGACTAAAAGTTGTCTTGTCCAATAAAGTACCAATGTTGGCAGAGGGAATAGCGTGCAGCCAGAGGACAGATTCACGCTCACCGGTAGCTAGAAGACGAGCACGGTCTGCGAGATCAGAAGCGGTGTCCAGAAGATGCTTCTGGATCTGTTCGCAAAGAGGCTCGTCCCATAAAGAAAGATTTAAATTCTCGAGTGAAATTCTTCTACGTAACCGATAACGAAACTCTAGCTAACTAGGCGGCTGAAGTATTTACACTAAGGAGTATTTTATCCGGGCAAATAATTACCTACGGTACGTACTACGTAAACACGCATTCGGGCTGCCCACTGGCTGTCTTTCTTGGGTTACGTATTTGATAATGCTATATTAAATTGTCATATTATTTATTATATAACAACATATTATAATCGATAACTTCGTGCAATAACTTACGTAAATACCGCGGGAGCGTCTCACACTGTCTGCGTCCACACGTAGCTGCGGCACATGGGCTGTTCGTTTATTACGTAAGACAAATTTGACCACTTTCTGACACCCCCTCCCCCCGTAAGAAAAAATAAGACTTGGATGAACCTCCCCCCATTCAATCTTACGTAAAATAAGTATCTACAAAATTACAAAGAAAACGTAGTAAAAATATCAAAATGCGTTGGTTTATGTTATAAAAAAGTAACTTTTTAATATGAATCAGTAACATAATGTTTTACTCAAAATGTGGCTCAGAATTGAAACATAAATTTTTGCTGACTTTTGTGATCTTACGTAAGAACAATCTAGACCAACCATGTAAGAAAAAATAAGACTTGTTCGGACCCCCTCCCTCCCTAAATCGTGTTACGTAATAAATGAACAGCCCCACACTAGCGAGCATCGTGTACCGTAGTTCACCAAGATTTGGAAGCGCGTCGTTTCGGCCGTTTATTTGTAGACGTACTACTGGTTAGTTTAATTATACTGTGCCTATTAAATGACAAATATTATATGACAAATTTTAATTCATTATTTCAATGACATGTATAAATACATATTTTTTTATAATGTATCCAATATACAAATCTGAAATCATTGCTACTATTTATCTTTAGATAAATAACTATATTTGTACTTTTTTGACGTGTAAATTTTTATTTATTAATAAATGAGTATTTCAGAGTATTCCCTAGTTTCCTTCTGAATTAAAATATTCTTTATCCAATTATCAAGAATTTCTCGGAAACAAAAAATAATTAAAAAAAAAACTGTTCAAGTGTGAGTAAGACTCGTGCCTTGACTGTTACGTAAATCCCGTTTATAACCCAAAATAATTCCATGAGCTGATCATCCATCCGTCCATCAGCCCGTGTTCGTCCACTGCTGGACATAGGCCTTTCCCAAATTTCGCCACTCATGTCGGTCCTCCGTCCTCCTCATCCAGCCGCCCCCCGCAACGTCCTTCAGGTCGTTGGTCCAGCGGGCACGAGGTCGGCCTACACTACGCTTTGCTGTACGTGGTCTCCATTCTAGAGCCTTTCGGCCCCAACGGCCATCATCTCGGCGACAAATATGGCCTGCCCCCTCCCACTTCAACTTACTGATTCTGCAGGCCATGTCGGTTACTTTCAATCTCCGACGGATCTCCTCGTTTCGGGTTCTATCCATCAGAGGTACCCCAAGCATAGCCTGCTCCATAGCTCGCTGAGCGACCTTAAATCGGTGGATCAGGCCCTTTGTAAGAGACCACGTCTCAGCGTCATACGTCATCACAGGAAGGACGCACTGGTTGAACATCTTAGCCTTTAAGCACTGCGGTATTGACGACGTAAATATGTGACGCAACTTTCCGAATGCTGCCCAACCCAAGCATATTCTTCTGTCAGCCTCGGCGTCGAAGTTGTTTTTATCCAGCTGTATGACTTGACCCAGATAAACATATTTCTGAACAACTTCGATGCTGACATTGTCGACGGTTAGTGGCCATTGGATGACGTGACAGTTGGACATGACCTTAGTCTTCTCCAAATTCATCCGCAGGCCCACTCGTCTCGAAGAATCGCTAAGGCCGCGCACCATTACCTCCAGTTCCTGCAGCGATTCCGCCATTATCACGATGTCATCGGCAAAGCGAAGATGTGAAATGTACTCTCCGTTTACGTTTATGCCTCGTCCATTCCAGTCTAGTGTTTTAAAGACGTCCTCCAGCGCGGCGGTAAACAGTTTTGGGGAAATAACATCTCCCTGTCTCACGCCGCGCTGAAGATGTATCGGTCTTGTTTGTACACCCTGTACTTGGACGGACATCGCAGCGGAGTCATACAGACATTTCAACATCTCCACGTAACGCCAGTTAACTTGGCATCGCTGCAAGGACTGCAGAACAGACCAAGTTTCGATGGAGTCGAAGGCTTTCTCGTAGTTCACAAACGCTAGATATAAAGGCTGATTATACTCTTGGGTTTTCTGTATAACCTGCCTTAGCGTGTGAATGTGGTCCACGGTGCTGTAGCCTTTTCGAAACCCAGCCTGCTCTGGAGGTTGGAAGTCGTCGAATCGTTGAGCGAGACGATTCGTGATAACTCTTGAGAATAGCTTGTAGGTGTGACTCAGGAGTGCGATTGGTCTATAGTTCTTTAGTAGGATTTTGTCCCCTTTTTTGAAGAACAAAATGACCAGGCTCCTGCTCCACTCCTTTGGCGTAGTACCTGTACGAATAACGGCATTAAAGAGGTCCTGTAGCTGTCCGAGTATAGGGTAACCTCCAGCTTTCAGGAGTTCAGTTGTGACGCCGTCCTCGCCCGGCGCCTTATTGTTTTTCAGCTGTTCAAGAGCTATCCTAATCTCACCCATTTCGACATCCGGGAGTTAGTCGGTTTTCATTCGAAGAATGAAATCATCAAATAGAGCCCCTGGCTTTCAAGGAAGCTAACCAGCATCTGGCCCCGAGGGTTTCTGCAGCCATAACCGTGTGGTCCGATTACCGATTCACCACACTCTTGTACTCCCACTTTGGCGTTGAAGTCCCCCATAACAACGGTAAAATGTGTCTTCGTGGTGTTATGTCTGGCCTTTGATATGTCATCATAGATGGCCTCGACTACATCATCAGAGTCGCTCGACGTGGGGGCATACACTTGAATGACTTTAAGAGAATATCTCTTGTTAAGTCTAAGAACAAGATATGCCACCCGAGTAGAGACACTACCGATTTCTAACACGTTGCTAGTGAGGTCTTTGTTGGCCAGCATGCCAACTCCACCGACAGACAATTGATCGCCCTCTCGATAGTAGAGCAGGTATCCTGACTCTAGGGTTATGGTATCCTCACCTGCTCGTTGGACTTCCGATAGCCCCAGAATATGCCAGTTGATTCTACCTAACTCTGACTCAAGCTCGGCGAGGTGTTTGTCTTCCCGTAACGTCCGTGTATTATACGTCGCCAAAAAAAGTCGTCGGTGTTGGTGGCCATTCAACCGGAGACTCTTAGCACCCCCTGCCCCACCGTTACCACGACCGCCTCCGTAATCGGGAATAGTGGGGCTGCCGGGGACTGGGGGCCGTTTATTTTTTGTGTACATCATAGTTGGGAAGAGATGCCCATACTCACACACGCTGGGCAGGCGGGTTGGTGAGCGCGGTGCCAGAACCTCGCACTAGTGACGCCGCTGCCCGTAACTAGTCTGTTTATTTAAGGTCTGGCAATTCGGGATGGATATACCGCCATCACACGGTCCCAGGCTTGGTGGGCTACCTGGATTTGTGCCTGTCTGCGAGCTGTCCTCTTACTCTCCCCCGAATAACTTCAGGGGCGATTTGCGAGTAAGATGGTGGTACCTTGACAGTCGAGCCCGGCATCAGCTCTACCACCATGACCTGATGACCAACTTAATTTGACATTTACGATTTGTGTCCAAAGGGTCTATTTAAGCCAGTTTTTTTTCTCAAATAATTAAAATAGGCATTTTTTTATTTTTTGTAGACGTGTAGACCAAATTTCTAACGGAATTTTAAGTTTCTAAGTCAACTGGAAGTACTTTATATATTTTCATGGTGAGCCAATTTATATGAATATTTTTTAGCATTATGATAGAAACCCGATTTTTTAATAGCACTATTATGGAGCCATAGGCTTTTGTAGAAAGTATTGTATTACAACCTGATATCTCTAACAGGGCCTGAGAATAAGGGTCTAAGCATACGGACAACAAAGTGATCAAATAAGGGTTCCGTTTTTTCATTTTGAGGTACGGAACCCTAGAAATATCATCACATTGCCACTGTCTTATGACAGGGTCCACCTAATTATATAACCATTGACGTCTCATAAACAACAAGACTCACAATCTCGCTTAAAAAGTGTCCGCGACGCATTTTGTCACCGCTATGGCGTGACAAATTCGAATGACGATTGCGTACAACTGACATTGCATCTTATATTAACGATATAACGTCTTAATTTGGTTGAAGAATTTTTGCTATTATGCACGTCGCACGTTCGGACACTTTCTGACGAACTTTTGTGTGTCTTGTTGTTTATGAGAGGTCAATGAATATAATCCTGTAAATGCTACTGTTTGACTTAAATGTTTGAGACAGATATATAAGGTCCTACAATAATAAGTGAAAATAATTCTAGGGTAGATCAAAGTACACGGCGGGAGTGCAGGCGAGTATATACATGTCAGTATGAAATGGCCCGCAATCCCGCCTGTCGCGAAATATATCGTTAACTGATCAAATTCCAGAACAATAAATTTTTTATGCTTGAATATTTTTTTCATTTCCCAGTACAAAGTGGTTCAATCAGCTGGCTAAATTTCTATGGAAAGGTAAAAAATAAGTACGCGCAAAAATATCTGTGGTATGTGGTCTATTAGGGATACTCTATCATCAGTTAAATTTTTTTCACTTTGAAAATTATAGGATCTTACGAGACCACAATAAGGATTATTTTAAGGAAAATGTTTCCTGTTTTAGAAAACTTTGTAGAAACAGTGAGTTTGAAATACTCAAGTAACTTCGTCATGTTTTTTTTTATCGCTATTGTTATCGAGCACAGCTAGCACCACCACTAACCGGCCGCACAACCACGCTTCATAGATATATTATTAATTATTTTTAAAGCCTACAATGTCATAAACAATTAGTTTTATATTTTCGTTGATTTTTAAATTTATAAGTATCGAATACTTGTAGTAATAATCGATTAGTTGGGCAGAAAGTCAGATAGGGTATAACCTTATTTTTTTTTTGTTGGCAACACTGATTTTGACACTTGTGTAAAACATTGTCGTTCTCTTTTGGATATAATTTTCTATCGGTTTGAATCACGAGAGATTAAGATTTGTTTATCGAGTAAATGATTGATTATAGCAATATAAAGTGTACTGAAGATCTTTGAGGTGTGATTTATTGTGTTTCTGCCCGCAACAACACGTCAGAAGTGGGATTAGAAAAATGTCTGGCCCGTACATCAAAGGCCTTGGAAAAAGGAAAAGAACATTCAGTAGTTCGTCAACAGCTTCCTCACATGATGAAAACGAAGAAAAAATTTTCTTTGATGAGTCCCGGTTACCGAAACGGCGGCGCATTACGCCGGTAGATGCCGAAGTTATTCCAAAGTTTCGACCGGATGAAAAAACAAGCAACGTGGTTAATTGGTTACACAAAATCGATCAGCTTGGAGACGTCTATGGCTGGGACAGTAGAGACCGCCAATTTGTGATGCAAATTCGGTTACGAGGATCCGCTAGAGACTGGTATGATGATTTAGAAGATTATAACCTCACTTGGAATGATTGGAAGCAGGCTTTAGAAACAGCATTCCCTCGATCTACGGACTATGTTGACCGTTTAGAAGGGATGTTAAGTAGGACCAAAACTAATTCTGAAACGATGACTAAATATTTTCATACTAAGATGTCTTTGTTGAAAAAGTGCAAGATAGAAGGAGAAGATGCCATTTCTTGCATAATAAGAGGGTTACCGCTCGAACTAAGAGCAAATGCTAAAGCTTTTAAATGAGAAACTCCACAAGAACTGTATTTCGGATACCTGTCTTCGTTGGAAAACTATAAAAGCGTTGAGGCAACCAGTGCTATGAATAAATATACCTGGAAACGTGGCAATAATGGAAATAATGTCAGCACGAGTTCAGTCGCTGCGAACAACACCACAATGCAGCAGCCGTCTTTGCCCAAAGTCTGCTACTCTTGCCGTCGACCAGGACACGAAGCACGTCACTGCAGATCCCAACTACGATGCGAAAACTGTCAACGTTCTGGACACACAACTGCAAGCTGTTGGTTTGGGTCTACTTCTAAGCCGCAACAGCCACAAAAGCTTAGAGGTTTATTTTATGTAACTTATAATGTATTTCAAGATTTGTACAAAAAGTTAGTGCGTGTAAATGGTTACGAATTCACTGTATATGTAGATACAGGCAGCCAATTAAATATAACTACACTTGCGTTGGCTAGTAACTTGAAACTCAAAGTCAGTCCATTAAATGCGGTTATGAAAGGGTTTGGAGGAGCTTATACACAATCGTTGGGTAAAGCTAATATAGACGTGACTATTAACGGTGAAGTGAAAATTACGGAGCTGAATCTGTCAGACGTAGACTTGATTGTTGGACAACCCATGATAAACCAAGATAACATTAGCTTAGTTACAACATCAAACTCTGTGACTTTCGTACCCACTTGCAGCTTGCAAAGTACACTCAGTAACATTCAGCTAAAAAATATAGACTGTATCAGTAAATTTCCGGTCTTACTCAAGCACAATGTTAACATACCGCAGCAAAGTGAAATGTGTATTGAAATATATGTAGGTAACGTATCTATTGATGAAAAACACTCCTTTTTAAGTCATGTGGTGTATTTTGATTTAGGCAATACCGCATATATTATACCACAAGCAGTTATTGGTACTCAAAATTCCTTTTTAAAAGTTTTGAACGTTGGATATGATGACATTGAATGGCCAGCTGATAAATTAATAGCAAGGGCAGAATTACTTAAAAAAGATAAGTTTCAGAATATATTATCTGTTAACTCTTTGAATGTAACATCTAGCGAATCTACTACTATCAGTAAATCAGATATTAATATTGGGGACCTGGACACAGTAGATGAAGAACGTCTTCTAGAACTACTCAATCGATATGCGCATTCATTTGCCAGAAGTACTAAAGATTTAGGATGTACAGATTTGATAGAAATGCATATCCATACAACTTCTGAACAACCGGTGTATTTTAAACCATATAGGCTCTCTCATAAAGAGAACGAGATTGTTAATAGCAAGGTTCAAGACCTTCTTGAAGCAGGAGTAGTTCGAGAATCAAGGTCGGAGTATGCAAGCCCAGTAGTACTTGTTAAGAAAAAAGGGGGTGACTTCAGACTCTGCGTAGACTATCGGGCTCTGAACGCACGTACCGTAAAAGATCGGTTCCCATTGCCTCATATTGAGGATCAGGTGGCAAAGTTAAGTGGAAAAGTTCACTTCACTACCCTTGATCTCGCTCAAGGATACCAAGAATACCAAGGATATCAAGTGCCAATGGCAAAAGATTCTATTGGTAAAACGGCATTCATTACGCCTTTAGGCCAATATTAATATTTAAAAATGCCATTTGGCTTAGCCAACGCCCCTGCCGTTTTTTCACGATTAATAAAAATGATCTTGGGAACGGTCAGTGATCACATAGCGTTATATTTAGATGACGTTATGTTACCTACAGCATCGGTTCAAGCTGGAATAGAGTTACTAGAGCGGGTTCTAAAGTTGCTCACTGAAGCAAACCTAAAATTAAATTTAAACAAATGTGCCTTTCCAAGAGAGTGCAAACTACTTAGGCCACGAAATCACCGCTGGTACGATACAACCAGGACAAGCCAAGATAAATTACGTACGGAGTTCAAAAGACCGAGCAACGTTCACGAAGTACGCCAGTTCATCGGTTTGGCGTCATATTTTAGAAAATTCGTACGTGGATTTGCTGAGATCGCACGGCCTATAACACAATTGACTAAAAAGGACGCTAATTGGAATTGGGGACCTGACCAAGAAAGTTCTTTCCAATTATTAAAGCAAAGATTGACAGAAAGACCAGTCTTAGGTATTTATAACAAAGACGCTGCTACTGAACTCCATACTGATGCGAGCCGGTTAGGATTAGGCGGAATTTTAATGCAGTATCAGGAGGATGGTAGTTTGAAACCAATTGCGTATTTCAGCCGGGTCACAAGCAAAGAAGAGGGCTTCTACCACAGCTACGAGCTGGAAACGTTAGCTGTTGTAGAATCTCTTAAACGGTTTCGTATTTACCTCACAGGAATTCCTGTAAAAGTTATAACCGACTGCGCAGCATTACGAACCACTCTTACTAAAAAGGACTTAATTCCACGCATCGCCCGTTGGTGGTTAACTATCCAAGACTTCGACTTGCACATTGAGTATAGGCCAGGGAATAAAATGAAACACGTCGATGCTTTAAGCAGGAACCCCGTGTCTAGTAACGTACTGGTAATAGATCAATCTGACTGGCTACTAACTCTGCAACTACAAGATGACAACATCCAAAATATACTGACTCAGCTTCAGGCAGGTACTACTAATCATGACATAGTATCTAACTACTGCATCAAAGACAATGTCATAAATAGGAAAACCTTGGCTGGAGACCGATTCGTTATTCCAAAGCTGGGTGAGTATGGTCTGTTGCAAAAGTTTCATGACGGAATAGGTCACCCCGGGTTTGACCGCTGTGAAAAAGCCATTAAAGAGCAGTTCTGGTTCTCTGGAATGACAAGCAAATATATAAAATCATGCTTGCAATGCGCATTTAGAAAAGGCAACAGTGGCAAAGCCGAGGGTGAACTACATCCTATCGGCAAAGAGGCCATACTCATGCATACTCTACATGCTGATCATTTAGGCCCCTTTGTCAAAACTCGATCGGGTAACGCCTATGTTTTTGTAGTCATCGACTCCTTTACGAAATTTGTATTTGCCAGACCGGCTAAGAGTTGTGGCTCAGTTGAAACAATAAAACTGCTTAAGGAAATTATTAATCAGTTTGGTAATCCTAACCGAATTGTCACTGATAGAGGAAAGGCTTTTACAAGTCGTTATTTCAAGCAATTCGCAGATGAGTCGCAATTCAAACACGTTCTAAATGCAATAGCAAGCCCTCGTTCGAATGGCCAAGTTGAGCGTGTGAATAGAACTTTACTTGATGGCCTGAATACGATGTCAGATAGTGAATGTACCTGGGATGAGAAGTTGGCGGATGTAGTTTGGGGAATTAATAATACGAATAATGCTACCACCGGGTTTCCACCCTTTAAACTCATGTTTGGTCACAGCAATTCCCGTTTTCCCGCTTATTCGACCAATAAAATTGATAATGTTGATTCGGGGCGTGAGTTAGAAGCACGGCGAGCCACTGCAAAATTACGTATTGATAGAAATATGACGTTAATGAAAGAAAGGTTCGATCGTAAGCACAAGAAGTGTACAAAGTACATTTTAGGGCAACTTGTGTTATGGAAAGGTGGAATCGCAAGGGATCATACAGCTAAAGTCACTAGGAAATTAGATGGCATTTATACAGTTCCTTACAAAATCAGTAAAGCTAATCATACTTTAGATCGATATACAATTACCAGTATTAAGGGAATGAAAGGGTACAGAAAGTTTAGCGCAGTAGTGCCAGGAGAAAATCTAAGACCATATAACGCCACCATGCCTGATGATGATAACTCAAGTAGTGATCACGAAATTGATAGGGATGATCTAATTGATCTCTTGGAAAGTTAAAACCAAAACATCATTTGTAAAATTTAAAAGTGATTATTGTCGAAATTATTTAATTTAATCCTAATTTGGCTAAGTAACTGAGATTTTGAACTTAATGATTATGGCTAATATATGTATAATAACGTTAATAAATAGAAATGGAAACAGAATCCGTAATATTAAGGAATAAAAATATGTATTATGTTAAAAATTAAAGTTAACAATAAAAACACAATTTATAAAATATAAAAGTGGTTATTCTCAAAATAATTTAATTTAATCAAAATTTTGGTTAACAGCTGAGAATTTGGAATGAATGACGATAGTTGAGTTGAAATATATATAATTATGTTAGCATTTAAAAATGGAAACAGAATTATTATTTTAAAATATTAATATATTTAGTAAATGTAAATGTTCTAAAACTACACTAAGTACGCCGTGTGTCAAAATGGTAATAATAAACTAAGATTTTCAGTATGATAAATAACTTTTATTGCTATGTGATCTGTATGGATATATAACAGCCATGATACTGTGTGATCTGTGTGACCATAAGAGAGCCCATTATCTACAAAATGCAGTGTGACTACAAAACAGCTCATTATATATAAAATACTGTGTGATCTGTGTGACTATAAAACAACCCATTATCTACAAAATACTGTGTGATCTGTGTGACGATAAAACAACTCATTTTGTACAAAATACTGTGTGATCTATGTGAATATAAAACAATCCATTATTTTTAAAAATACTGTGTGATCTGTGTGACTATAAAACTGCCCATAATTCATATTATAATCCACAAAATACTGTGTGACTACTGAAAATACTGCATGAACTGTGTAGAAATAAAATTAATCTGGTGTAATAATCTGCATAAAAAAGCTTAAGCAACAAATTTTTCTTACCGCACTCTTGTCTGATAATAATTATATTTTTTCTAATAAGAAATAATACTGCTGCGAATTATTATTTGTTATAGACCTGGGACATCGCTGTAAGAAATGCTGACAACCGCGGGACGCGGTCACAGATGCAGGATGGCCGAGTGTTATCGAGCACAGCTAGCACCACCACTAACCGGCCGCACAACCACGCTTCATAGATATATTATTAATTATTTTTAAAGCCTACAATGTCATAAACAATTAGTTTTATATTTTCGTTGATTTTTAAATTTATAAGTATCGAATACTTGTAGTAATAATCGATTAGTTGGGCAGAAAGTCAGATAGGGTATAACCTTATTTTTTTTTGTTGGCAACACTGATTTTGACACTTGTGTAAAACATTGTCGTTCTCTTTTGGATATAATTTTCTATCGGTTTGAATCACGAGAGATTAAGATTTGTTTATCGAGTAAATGATTGATTATAGCAATATAAAGTGTACTGAAGATCTTTGAGGTGTGATTTATTGTGTTTCTGCCCGCAACAACACTATAGTTGATTGAATTCATGATTGAGCTGAATATTTCGATAATGGTTGCCAATATATTATGCGTTGGGTTCGACCTTATCCGGAAACTAAGCGGAGAATTGCCTTAATCAGATAGATAGCGAAGACGTGATTCAATTTCATTACATATTTTCAATCAATTTAACTGGACTCGATGCGTATGAAACCGTAGAGATAACGCAGTAATAGAAATGACCTCTTCAAATGTAAGGTCCCCAAAACTAAGCTTTTAGCTTGAGCAAAAGCAACTCTATTTATTATGTCACTAGATTAGTTTTCGTACGTTTAAACTCACGGAGCACGTAGAGGTTGACGCGAAGCAATCTCAATGCTCAGTGTTTGAACTCGATAAACAAGCAAAATCGGTAATATTATCACAGACTTACAATTTAGTATATTTTATACCTAAACATATTTGCGGTCCCGCTCTGAAGGATCTTTGCTGACTTTGTCTACCTATACATATATTCAATAAGTTCAAACAAACACCTACTTTTCTTTACTCATGTGTAACCAAGGCAGTTATGATATGGTATACAGGGTGTTAGGAAAAGTCCTTCGTTCCTTTAAAACACGTGTGCTATACGTATAACAAAGTAGGTATGTTAAGCGTATTTTTATAATTATTAATTAAATTGTTCAACCCTAGTTCAGACCACAATAGATAGATAGGGATAGGTGATAGATAATTGCAAAAAAACGGCACGTAAGAGAAAGGGATAATAATTTAATTTAATAATCAATATAAAAAATGTAAACACGCATAACATACTTTGTTATACCTATTTAGCACACATGGTTTAAAGGAACAAAGTAGTGTTGTTAACACCCATTATATAAGGTGACTTCAACTTATACAGCCAAACTCATACTGGAGGCTTGGTTAGTGACCAGTAACACGGATCGATAACACTTTTTGCTAATTCCATAAAATAAAATCTTGACGTCCCATAGTGATTGACACAGGGCTGCACTTGCGTTTGTAAGGAACACAAAAAGAATTATTTACGATGCTTGTTACCGAGCACTTACCGAGTCTTCAGTAAGAATTTGGTTGCATAAATTAAAGTAACCTTATATATCATCAAATCCATATAATTTATTTTGTAAAATAAGTACATAATTGACACGTTCTACACGTCAAAGTTAATCTTAAAAAAACAATAGAATATGTAAAATTTCATGATCTGCTCAAATATTGTGAAATTTGTAAAAACTTAAGGGGTCTCTTCGCTCGGCTCCTAAATCCATATACACAAGCTTCGCTTGTCGTCGCACCTAATTTTGACTTTTTGTTGGAAGTCTATCGTAAATTTCTTTTATAGCACACCGTGCGTAAAATGACCACTTGCGCTTGCGTAAAGTCGGCATTTTCCGCACTTTTGCTATAAAATATTATACGATACTCGTGCGAGAAACTTTTTCTCCACTCGTGTGATTCTCACTCACACTCGTCAGAAAACGTTTCATCGCTCTCGTATCGTAATGTACTAATTTTATACTTCACGATATTGTCGACCAGGGAGGCTATTCTGGCATAATTTTGTTTACAGTATTATAAATGCCATGCAATGTAGAGTGACTAAATCTCATCAAATTAGAACTATGGAATATCACACTATCACACTAATATTATAAATGCGAAAGTTTGTGTGTATGTTTGTTACTCTTTCACGCTGAAACGGCTGGACGGATTTGGATGAAATTTAGAAAGGATATAGCTTATACCCTTACTTAACACATAGGCTACTTTTTATCCCGGAAAAAAAGCATGTCGTTTAACCGAATAACAAGCGGGCGGAGCCGCGGGCAAAAGCTAGTAAGGAAATATTTTTAATAAAAAGCAAAGAAAATTACAGTAAAAAAGGCTTCCTATAAGTTTTCAACCAGAAATACATATATATTATACTCATTTAAGTAGAAAATGCCTTTTAAATCACCCAAAATCTGCCCTAGCAACTTTATCGCACGTGCCGGAAAAGCCGTCTAGCGGGTTATTACGTAACTCAGTGTCGGTTGCCATCTGGTTGCTAATGAACTTTTAAAATTGCCTTAGGTATATTTGTTACGAACGGTGACGTCACTTTAAGCATGAACATATCATTAGATAATCTGAATTCGATAGTATATCTATGTTTTTGACGTTTGGCAACCAGTTGGCAACCGACTCAACCATACATAATCTAGGGGCTAATCATGAAATGATAATTTCTGCGATATGGCGAGCACATAGTATTTATATACATGACGAATGAGGTATTGTAATCGCAAGATAATAATTAAAAAATTTCAAGTCTGTGTGAAAACATAGTTACTATGAATTATTGAACGTTGTTCGGTCAGCGTTATGACCACGAAACCCCCCCCCCCCCTTTATTGGAACCGACTTCAAGTAGCGGTATTGAGGGATTCAAACTTCAGAACACGAATGTTTCTATTCCATTTCATTCTCACGTAGATGTAAGTTTCCAGGTCAGATCCCTGAGGTCATTATTCTGAGACCAAGTCCCGCACCGGAGCTACGGTGAAGTGCTGGTACTATTCAGTAAGGTCATGTGAATTGTTCAGTCTCTAACTCGTCACGTATACCAGGGCAGTCTTAACTATGCCCGCATAATCGTACAAAAAAGTACAAAGGTTCCAAAAAAACGTTAAAATGTGAGATATCTCGTGCCCTGTCTGAGGGTTTTGTATATACAGAGTGTAATCGTTAAGTGTGACCAGTCGATTAATTCGTAATTATTACAGATATCAAAAAAAAAAACTGATATCGAAAGTGCGTTACCTAATTTGTTTTAATATCTGTAATAGTTACGGAATAATCGCCTGGTCACACTTAACGATTACAGCCTGTATAGTTTTGTAATAAGTTACTACAATCAAATTTTAATAGAACTTATAAACTGAATATTTCAGTTTACCTGCAATAATGTTTAACTTCTGATCGATGAAAAGAGCATGATATCCGTGTTTCCAAACTGTAAGGCTACCTAGCAACCGAGTTTCGAATTAAGGGGGACAGTGGCAGCCGAATTGTGCAACTAATCAAAGTTACTGTTAGCACTGTTATTACTAATGGCCGAATTGATTATTCTAATCTGCGGTTCGATGTTTTGTCTTATGTAATTTTCCAACGGACCAGGTGTTGAATTATTTATTATATAAGGTGACTTATACAGGTTTATATTTTTATTTACAAAATTTTGTACACTTCGTTTGCAATAAACGTTTGACTTATATAAATTCCAGATACCTGCAAAATAATGGTAGATTTCTGTTGACACTATCTGCTAGGTTTTGTTTTATTATTAAATGCTACATAGCCTCTACGTATCTCACGAGTACCTCGTTTGCTACGACGTAGCAAATAATACGGCGTCATTTATGGTATAATTAAAATATATTCTCCTTGGTGACAAAAAAATCAAAATAAATGTGATCCTGATAGAATAATATTGTCTAAACTAATCAAGTTTATCTTCCAACTAGTTGCCATACCATACCACACCATAGGGTGTAAATACCTATAGACAAGTGTCAAAAATTTATATGATTTAGGTTCCGTTTGGAAACGAGTGAATTTCACTCGGAGTGATGCGAATTTCACCCTAGAGCGTTCAAAAATTGAATAAGAATAAGAATAAGATTTAATATTTAATATTCACCATATAACAATGTCCGTTATAAAAGGTTTGTCAATACATAAGAAATTTACACGAAATACAAAATATGTACAATGTACATACACAATGTAATTTATAAAAATTTACATAAAATAATGGCTTAAATTAAAAATAAATTAAAAATGTCATAATTAAAAATAAATTTATATTTTAACTGTATAATCAGAAAATGAACATGTCTTTAGCTTTAAATTCAAGAACTCATTAATTGAGTAAAACGGTTTATTTTCCAAAAAACGTTTCACCCTCGTTTTAAACTCCAAGAGCGGCAACTTTGAAATAGCTGTAGGTATTTTATTAAACATAATTAATTTAATATATTTTCCTTGTTTTTGCGTCTTTTTTAGTCTAGTTTTTGGTGTTATGAATTTCTCTTTATTTCTTGTATTATATCTGTGAATGTCCATTTTTTTTGGTAAATTGTCTTTTTGTAAATAAGTTTCGATCAAAGAGTTGTAAATAAATAATGAAATTACGGTCATAATTTTGTCTCTTTTAAAATAACTTCGTACAGACGTACGTTTGTGTAGCCCGTTTATAATTCTTATTGCCCTTTTTTGAGAAATTAGGACTCGTTTTATATCAGCTCCATTTCCCCATACTGTGATAGCGTAATTTATAATAGATTGAATGTAGGCATAATAAACAGCAATGAGGGTTTTTCTGTTAACAAGAGACTTTAATTTTAGTAAAGCGTAGTTTGCGCTTGCTAGTTTTTTGCAGACTTTATTAATGTGGGCCGAGTGAGTCAGAGTGTAATCTATGATATAACCTAAGAAAGTAGTCTCCTTAGCATGAATAAAGTCATTTTTATTTTTTCTAGTTTTATAGGACATGATAATACTTTTGTGATTATTTAAAATAATACCATTAGCTTCAAACCATTCTTTCAGTTTATCCAAGATTAATTTGGTTTTTTGTTCGATACCTAATAAACTACTATCCTTTATACCCACATGAGTATCGTCAGCAAATAAGGAAACGAAAGCCCATTCTGGTAGAGAGCTAGCCAAGTCATTTATATAGATAAGAAATAATACCGGTCCCAGAACTGATCCTTGTGGAACTCCTATGTCATTTATTTCGTAAGATGAGAACTGACCATTAGTGAAGACTGCTTGCTTCCTATTACGTAGGTATAACTCCAAAAGGTTTAGCTCTACGTCTGAAAATCCGTAGTGCTTTAACTTATGCAGGAGGATGTCGTGCCTCAAGCAATCGAATGCCTTAGAGAGATCACAGAACACACTAGAGCATTTCTGTGATCCATCCAATGCCTCCAATACAAAATATACCACATGACCAATATCACCACATACCAATTGACCCGAGTTAAACCAAGGGTAACCGAGCTGTTAGCTGACAGTTGTACGAAAGTGTTTTGAAACCAAGATATATTTTGAAACGCTTCGGAATAATGTGAAAATCACACTGGGCCACCTGATTGGTGTAACCAGATTTTTGTTTCTCTTGCTCCTATATAGATCTGTCTCTTTCTAATAAACGAGTGAAATTTCGCACGTTCTGAAACGCTTCCTTATAGAGAATTCCGTCGCTTTGGACACTCTAAACATTATTTGGAGTGGATAACAAACTAGAAGCGATTAATTAGAAATAAAATTTCACGACCATATTTTTTGAAAAAAAAATTCCGGCCGTGATTATGTTCAATACCCGACCGTGTAATATTTTCAAAAATGAAATATATTTGAAAATAATAGGTTGGGGAAAAACTATTTTCGCAAATAGTATGTATGAACTTATAATAAAATCTCTTTGGCTATACCATTTGTATCTGGCTGGTTTTGGTATTATTAAAAAGTTTAAATTTTAAAAAAGATAATTCCAAATGCAAATTATGTAAAATGTGTGATTTTCATTTGTTTTTCTTGCTGTTAAGATGAGTGAATCTAATGAAGAAATTCGATACATTTTAAAATTTTATTACAAAAAAGGTAAAAACGCAACGCAAGCCGCGAAAAAAATTCGTGATGTTTATGGACCTAGTGCAATGTCTGTGAGAGTAGCACAAATTTGGTTTAAGCGTTTTCAATCCGGAAATTTTGATATCAAAGATGCACCTCGCTCTGGGCGCCCTGTTGTGAAAAGTGGATCACGTATGACAAGAACGTGCGAAAAAGGTCGTGGTCAAAGGCTGGTCAGGCTTCATAGACTCTGGCGAAACCCGGTTTATCTCGCAACAAGGTAATGTTGTGTGTATGGTGGGATTGGAAGGGCATTATTCATTAGGAGCTGTTACCGCCAGGCAGGGCCATCGATTCTGAACTCTACTGCGAAGAACTGATGAGATTAAAGCAAGGAGTTGAGAGAAAGCGGCCGGAATTAGTCAACAGAAGGGGTGTGGTTTTTCATCATGATAACGCTACACCTCACACATCTTTAGCCACTCAGCAAAAATTAAGAGAGTTTGGCTGGGACGTATTAATGCATCCGACGTATAGTCCTGACCTTGCACCTTCAGATTTCCACTTGTTTCGGTCTCTTCAGAATTCTTTAGGCAGTGTCAAGTTAACATCACGAGAGGACTGTCAAAACCACTTGTCGCGGTTTTTTGTTCAGAAGCCCCAGAATTTCTATATCAATGGGATCATGTCCCTACCTACAAGATGGCAGAAAGTTATCGAACAAAATGGCACTTACATACTTTAGTTAAATATGAATAAACTTTATTAAAAAATGTTTTGAATTTTCATATAAAATGCGAAGAAACTTTTTCCCCAACCAATATATATAAAAATAAACCTGTCCCTATCCTTCGCACGTCATCCATCCATCAGCCCGTGTTCGTCCACTGCCGGACATACGAGTAGGCCTTCTTTCACAATTATAATTTTTCCTTCCTACAAAAAAAAGTAAAATTTATGGCAATATTGCATTATTTTAACGTTATTTGTTTTGGCTCTAACTTAGAGACGGTAATACAGAATAACTAAAGTTTTAAATTTAGTCAGATTGTAGGACATACTCTAAAGTAAAATAATAAATAACAAAAAGTAGCGTTACATTTTTTCTCGGGCGCTACCATTTTAGTGGTCTGTTTTGGTAGCCTTGATGTTGCTTTGGAATGTATCTACGTATATTGTTGTTACTTACCATAATGTTTTTAGGGTTCCGCACCTGTATTGTGGGTTGGTACGTAACTCTTTGTGCGCGAGTCCGACTCGCACTTGACCAAATTATTTGAGTATTTCGACCACCCTTATATTAGGAGTGGGTCTTCAATGACAGGTCAAATATTGCGGTTTGGCTATACATTCACCTTAAAGTAAAGATAAAATATAAAGAAACGGTATGGGGCAAGATCGACTCCAAAATTTTTAATTCATTGCAATTCAAAACAAAGCGGCATCAAACTTGGGTTTGAGTGAAGTGATAGTAGAAAATTATAGCTCTAAAACCTTGTAATTGTGCCGACGTACGGCGATAGGGCTCACTACCCATCACGTTGGGACGTAATAATCGACGGTGAAACGCGGGTGTACCAGGTGTGGACGGTGACTTGTATTTCACTGTTCATACTCCGGAGCACCTGTGACACCCCCTCGGAGATTCATGTCGTGACGGTAATGTTTTTTGTACCTGTAAAGGTTAAATAAAATTATAGGCACACTGCCAGTAATGCAAGAAAGCATAAAATAATATTTCTGTAAATTTCTAAAACAGTTTAAGAAAAAATTAATGGCAAAGCTAGATTTGAAAAGTTAAAAGTATTCATAAAAAGCTTACGTTTGCTTTGGAAAAGTACTTAATTTTGACTAAAGTATTCCAAAGAAAAATGTGAAAAGGCAAATAATCAGAAAGAAGTGTTTAATCTCCGTTATGATTCTTGTTTAATAAAAATGTTTGTGCTTCATGGAAATACAGCGAGAAGAAGGCTCCATGAATTTTTAAATATTACGAAAGTTGCACCTCAAAATATCTTTGAATTGAAGAAGCTGTGCTGGGTACGCAAAGAAGTAGCGTTTAACAAAGAAAAAAAATCATTAGCACGAGAATGCTTCCTTGGGCGACTTTTTCAGTTTAAATAAAATTCACATACCTACACGAAATTTAACCCTTGACGGGTTTTTTCTTTGTACAAATTAGAGAAACTAGTTCCTCAATGTAAGTATGATATCATGTAGGTCTGATAGCTTGTATTCTCTAAAAGTTAAGTTAATATTAAATTTCGAACTATTTTGTAATGTTGCAGGTAACGTTAATATACATACAGGATGTAAATGCAAACTCAAGAATCCCTTTAGGGTATGAAAGTATACACGATTCTGATGTCATTACGAGAAAAAAATATACCTTGAATTTTTACCAAAAATTACATAATTTTTCTAAGCTATGGCTACGCATTCTTATCAACAAAATTTAATAATCTCGTAGCGGCTATCCGACCTCACCGGCAAAGTAAAAACAGAATAGTAAGCAATCTTCACAGAGATGTAGACCGCGCAACCACAGCACGTACACAGCTACAATATCTCAGGCGGTTGCTGGCGGTGTGACTAGGGCCGGCAGCGCTACGCAGTACGCCGCCGCGCCGCGCACCGTTCGTCGCATCGCCGCAACATAAATTGATAACCCTGCAACAGTAGGCATTTAAGCCTCGCACGGCGCGGGAGTTGTTCTACTATTCTGTTTTTACTATGTCTCCGGCCTCCCCACACACCTAGTTGCACCCCGCAACCCTCATCCGTGACTGCCGCCGCCCGCGCCGCCGGGGTATGCAGTGGCCGCCTGTTGCCAAACCGCACAGCGCCTCAAGCTGAGGCCGCATCGTAGCAAATTCACTTTAATTCTCTCACTCGATCACACAATATCGACGTTATCAGTGGCCAGCGACCAACGAGGGTGTCCCCGCGATTAGTGTAGTTTGAGTAAAGAAAATCATCTTATTGTACGGTACTTTATTTAGAATATAATTGTATTTAAATATAAATCTTTGCCTATCATACTAACAAACCCTTAAAGGATTCTTGCCTTTGCTTTTACAACCTGTATAAGGTGACTTTTATTTATACAGCCAAATTCTTAACGAAGACTCGGTAAGCGTTCCTTATAAACACAAGCCCAGTCCCAAGTCAATTACTATGGGACTTCAAGATTTTATTTTCCGAAATTAGCAAAAAGTGTTATCGATCCATGTTACTGGTCACTTACCAAGCCTCCAGTATGAGTTTGGCTGCATAAATAAAAGTCACCTTATATACAGGTTGAAAATGAACATCCTAGCTTTATTGAAATCTATGAATCAGAAACACTAATAGAACACAAAACGGTAAAAAAAATGTTTTTTTTTATCCATCGAATGATTGGCTAACCTACGCGACGCCATATGTGACTGATAAGATATTATATGCATATAAGGCTATGTAGTATCGGCTTTGTAGAGCGTCGTCTCTGTCACTGGAGTATTAGTGCTTCTTTTGACTGGACATGTATTTTTAATTTCGAACATACGAGTAGAACAGTTCTTTTTAACCTGTACAAATAAATAGATCAACAATTTTACAAAAAATTCAGTTTCATCAACATAATAATGGTCTTAGAAGTCATTACAATCGTTTTGAAGAAAGCATTTAATCCGAACAAAAGTGAAAACGCCATAGACCTGATTCACTTCACGCAATAATCTTGTTACATTTCATACACATTCAACCGAGTACCAATTCTCAAGACAAAGTAGACTATTTCACGAGAAAATTGCACCAAAAGCTCCGAGTTTTATTTACCTTCAGGAGCTTTGAAGTCGTGCTGATTTAAGAATCAACCCCTCGCTAGAATAAAGTAAAAGACATGTCCTCAGCTCGCAGATATAAAGATCTAAAAGGTCTTTCCAGAAGCATTTGAGCGCCAGGTGAGCACGTGAATGTTCACGGCGATTATTTTCACAAATAATAAGTGGTCTGGGAGTAGGGTTACCAGATAGTGATCCAGATCCAGCATCGTGAGTTCCTGACAAAATCCCTGATACATCAATACATTTCTGTTTTTCTTACTGCAGAGGTAGCGTGATTTTCAACAGTTTTTGTTACTATGAAACTCAATAAATATAGGTATAATAGTTCATTAGCGCTTAAAAATTCCTGGCATATCCTATTTTTTTTAATTTCTTGACAGGGATCTAAAACATGTCAGGAAAAAATATCATCTGGTAATCATCTGGTAACCCTATACCCAGTAGTCGCGCGCGCACTCAAGCGTACGGACGTGTTGCCTAATCGCGAGTGTGTGTGACTCACGCTACGATAGGCCGAGATGGCTTCCGAGGTTGTGAAATGTGTATCTTGCAATATTGTTATTAACGAACTGCTAGCTTTTGTGGAGAATAAAATCGATGTCATGGATGAAGTGGGTCTCTCACAAATATGTACGAGTGCATTTTCGCCTGAAGAAATACAAAATGCGAAGAAACTTCTTTTCGACTCCATACCTACATCCCAATGTATGAAGAAACGTAAGCGTGAAGGGAAGACACGTCGGGATATAGAAGATATTATCACACTATTTAAGGAGACCAAACCTGAGCATACCCCTATGTTTGTCGCTCGTGATCTACAAAAATTACCCCCGATCACATTTGACCATATTGATGTGACTCGGTTATTAAAAGACCAACTGAAGATGCAAAGCGAAATTAAAATGTTTAAAGAGCATTATGTTACTGTGGAGCAATTTAATGAACTAAAAAATGATTTCGAGACCTTAAAACAGGCTTCCATGGTGAATGTTTTTGAGCGAAATGTGAATACAAGACGAGGAGCCCACTTTACGGAAATTATAGACAGCGGGCCCGTGGGATTACAAGATTTGTCCGGCGGGATCATTCAGCTCGAAGAATCATCGGATAACATACAGAATAAGTTATCCCCTTTATCAAAGCCAAATGCTTTTTTAAATGAAAACGAGGGTAGGGTAACAGATCTACAAAAGCCAACAGACGATTGCGCACATCCAGTCACGAATGTGACTGAGCGCTCAAAAACGACTACGTGCCGAAACTCGAACAATGAGTTGGCGCCTCCAATGTTGAATGTGTCTGCGAGCGCAAAAGTGGCTATGTGCCCGAACCGGAACGAGGAGCGTGTTTTGAACGAGACTGCGCGTCTAAAAGAGACTTTGAGCTACACACAACCACAAATTAATTGTGTTATTACACCAAAACAAAAGACTATGGCTGAGGTAGCTGCTGAACCTGGTGAGTGGAAAGACAGACAGCCATCTGAAGATTGGGTCACTATGCAAAGAAGAAGATTGAGAAACCGATTAGTGGGAATAAAGGGAAAAGCAGTGACAGAGCCGGAAGGAAATTTCAAAGCAGCTGTCAATAAAGTCCCCTTATTTGTTTATAATATTGATAAAGGTACATCGGAGAGTGATATCAAAAATCACATACTTAATAAAACCAAATTGGAAGTTTCTATACACAAAATCAATATGAAATCGATAAAAACATATGATGCCTACAAAATTTTTGTACCTGGCTCTAAACTTGATGTTTTCCTGGATGAAAATTTCTGGCCTAGTGGGATCCTGTTTCGGCGTTTTGTGGATTTTAATAGGAATAAATTTGCTGAAAATCAAATAAATAAATAAATACATATAAATGAATACAATGGATAGTCCAACTCATATCAAACTGGTTACTTTTAACTGTAAATCGGTTAACAGGTCTATAGAATGTGTGAGGAACATATGTGGGACGGCGGACATTTGTGCTCTCCAGGAGACTTGGTTATTACCACATGATATAGCATTACTTGGGAACATCGATCAAGATTTTGGTTTCACCGGAAAATCCGCGGTGGACACTTCTTCGGGCATCCTCAGAGGCCGAACTTACGGAGGCGTGGCCCTACTATGGCGGAAAAGTGTTTTCCCTTGTGTCACGGTGATAACGTGTAACAGTGACCGGTTATGTGCTATAAAAGTAAGCACAAGTGTTTCCGCTGTCCTAGTGTTCTCAGTTTATATGCCTGTAGATTCCGCGGTCAATCTGACGGAGTTCACGGAGTGCATGAGTGAGATAAATGCTATTGTGGACACGAATGATTGTGAATCAATATATGTACTGGGAGATTTCAATGCGCACCCCGGTGAGCTATTTTACAATGAACTGGTAAGCTTTTGCTCTGATTTGAACTGGCTGTGTGCGGACACGGAAATGTTAGGATCTGATACTTACACATTTATCAGTGAGGCACATGGGTGCAAACGATGGCTGGACCACTGTGTTGTATCTGAAGTGGCGAAGTCAACAGTTATTAGTATAAAAGTTTTGTACGAAGTATATTGGTCTGACCATTTCCCGGTAGAAGTCACTTGTAATTTCAATGTACTAAAACCAAAAATAAATGCTAGTTCTACACTGAAAAATAAAGTTATTTGGGGAGAACGAGATTGCCCTCAAATAAATAAATTTTATGAATATTGTCATGAACATCTTAAAACTGTAGATTTTCCATTTCAATTATTAGAATGTTGTGATGATATGTGTCACAATATGGAGCACAAATCAGTTATAAATAATCTGTATAATAATATAGTCAATATACTTACTGAGGCAGCTGTTTGTAGTTATAATGTAAAAATGCTTAGAAAACGCAAGTACTTAACTGGATGGAATAAATACGTTCTGCAAGTACACCGGGAGGCTCGACTTGAGTTTCAATTGTGGGTGCTTAATGGTAAACCATCTTCGGGCTATTATTATGATAAAATGTACAAAACCCGGAAATTATTCAAGTCTAAGTTGAGATGGTGTCAAGACAATCAAAAACAAATTAAGATGGATATTATAGCAAAACATCATTCAGATTAAAATTTCAAAACATTTTGGAAAGAAACAAATAAATTGAACCCAAGACCGAGCATTCCGGTGAGTGTTGACGGTTGCAGTGATCCAAAGCAAATAGCGAATATTTTTAGAAAGCTTTTTACAGTTCAGCCTGTTTCGGGACCAGGAGCGAGGGCCTCGAGTTCAGTGTCTAATACCGAATGCAAAAAAGACTATAAAGTTTCAGTTAACATTACTGCGAAAAACATCGCTAATATTATAACTAAGATGAAACGCGGAAAATCACCAGGACACGACTCGCTCAGTATTGAGCACCTGCAGTATGCTGGTGTCCATCTTCCCAGGGTATTGGCTATGCTGCTCAACTTTTGTATTCGACATTCTTACTTACCACCGAACTTAATGAAAACATTTGTTATTCCCATTGTGAAAAATAAGACTGGAGATTCTTCAGATAAAAGTAATTATCGGCCAATATCCTTAGCTACTATTATAGCGAAAGTGCTTGACCGTGTGATTGATCAATACCTGAGTAGATATTTAAATATACATGATGCACAGTTTGGGTTTCGACCTGGACTATCGACGGAATCTGCAGTGCTCTGCCTAAAGAACACAGTCGAGTACTACACTGAGAGGAAGACACCCGTATACGCGTGCTTTTTGGACCTATCGAAGGCCTTCGACTTGGTGTCTTACGACATACTCTGGAAAAAGCTTGCAGAGGACTCTGACTTGCCTCCAGAACTAATCCAGCTTTTTAAGATCGGGTATGACAACCAGACAAATGTAGTTAGATGGACGAATGGTTTGTCTGAAGTGTATAGGTTGGAATGCGGGGTGAGACAGGGGGGTTTGACTTCACCAAAGCTTTTCAATCTGTACATGAATCAGCTGATTATTGGGCTCAGTAGCTCCGGGATTGGGTGTTCCATTGACAGTAGTCCTGTGAACAATATAAGCTATGCAGATGATATGGTGCTGCTGAGCCCCTCAATCAGGGGCCTTAGTAAAATGATAAAGATGTGTGAATCTTACGCGATGGCTCATGGGCTTAGGTACAATGCTGAAAAGAGCAAACTTCTGGTCTTCAAGGCGGGAAACAAAACATATGACACGCCTCCTGTCTCTCTTTGTGGCACTCCCCTTGCCAGAGTCAAGCAATTTAAGTACCTGGGTCACTGGGTCAACGAAGAACTATCTGATGATGTAGATATAGAGAGGGAACGCAGGGCGTTGGCGGTGAGGTGTAACATGTTGGTGCGTAGGTTTGCGCGATGCACAAAAAACGTCAAGATAACCTTATTTAAGGCATTTTGCCAATCTTTTTATACCTGCAGCCTGTGGATCAACTTTACACAAAAATCTTACAGCGCCCTGCGTGTCCAATATAACAATGCATTCAGGATGCTGTTGGGATTGCCTCGATTCTGCAGTGCTTCGGGGATGTTCACTGAATCTTATACAGACGGCTTTCATGCGATAATTCGTAAGAGGGTGGCATCCCTGTTGTGCAGGGTTAGGGATAGCTCTAGCAGCCTCCTGAAAGTGTTTGCCGAGAGGACGAGCGGTCCCATCTTGCGTCACTGGGTGTCATTGCATACCACTTCGACAGGCAGTGGCACAAGATTCAGTTAGATTAAGTTAAATTAATTACACCATTATTGTAATACTAATATAGTTTTTAAGACCTTGTTACTAACACTATGGGCACTGCCTGAAATAAAGATTACATTATACGGGGGCCAATAAGACTAAGAACACAGCCAGGGTATTTATGAGAATATCAGGAACATGGGTCAAACTAAGTTAACCCATGGAAACTTGGAATTATCATAGATTTTTAGTCCGAAAATTTGGAGTTCTACTGAACGCTTATTGGGTAATGTTAGATTAAAGTATGGAAATGAAAAAAACTTATTATGTCACCAATAGATGCGACGACGAGCGCAGCGAAGTGTAGCAAGAATCATTCATGCTCTATGTTTGGTTGCTATGATAAATAAATTCGGGAGCCGAGCGAAGCGCTCCAGAGCAAGGTGCCCCTCTAAATCGTACATTACCCAACTAGTGTTGAGTAGACCTGCTGCCCCCTGATTCTGTATCGTAAAATCAATTGGCAAACTGAGTGCCTATCGTCGAATGCATACATACATATCCGCCTGTCTAAGGATACGTTCGCACTTGAAATGAGGTCACAATTTGTAAATAGTTCAATACCCATTGAAGGTTATTTTGGAAGTTCATTTTTTATCTGTTTTTGGTGAATAGCAATCATAGTTGGCAACCGATTCAAAGATAAGTTATAGCCATGCAGTAATAGTAAGCAACGACTATAATATTCTATAGGTGGTAGAGCTGATGCCGGGCTCGACTGTGGAGGTACCACCATCTTACTCGCAAATCCTCCCGAAGTTATTCGGGGGAGAATAAGAAAACAGCTCTCAGGCAAAACCAGGCGGCCCACCATTGCCTGGGACCGATGGATGGCGGTATATCCATCCTCAATTGCCGAGCCTTATATAAAACGGACTGGTGACGGGCAGCGGCGTCACTGGTGCAAGGGTTTCGGCACCGCGCTCACCAACCCGCTTGCCCAGCGTGTGTGAGTATGGGCATTTCTTCCAGGAGGACCACCAAGAGTGGCGAAATCCTGGAAAGGCCCATGTCCAGCAGTGGATGAAACAGGCTGATGGATGGATGGATGGATAATATTCTATTTATCTATCTTTCTCAATCAAGGCATTTTGGCACTTACTGTCTATAATAGATTAATTTCAGTGTTCATTTTGAAAGGGGAAGCTTAGAATTTTATTTTAAATGACTTCTCAAATCGAAAAATAGCCATAAGTAATGAGCATTTCTAGATCCCCTAAAATGCCAAAAAGATGTGTTCATTACCTTTCGGGCTCCCGTTCCAACAAGGCTAGATCCAAGTCGTTGCTCCAAATGTAATCGTTCTACGAGTATGAATTATTATAAAGGGGAAAGAATTTGAAAAAGGATATGATACGAACGTATTGTACTGAGGTCAAGGTCACTGTGGATGTGGTTTTCTTGTTTCATTTTATAATACACAGTCAAACTGACAGGAAAACTTTTTAAGAAAGATAGGTATATTTAATATTTAGGGTTCTGTTAAAAACATACAAAGAATATTCTTCTAATGAAAAGATTTGTTTCTTAATTTTTTGATGCATATTCCGTTTAAGTATTAAGTATGGAATTAAAAATACCAGTTGACTGCTTTTTTAGGGTTCCGTAGTCCGACAAGGAACCCTTATAGTTTCGCTATGTCTGTCTGTCCGCGGCTTAGCACTGTAAAGCTGTAATTTGGCATGGATATAAATATTAATCACACCGACAAAGTGATAAAATAAAAATTTAGAAAAAAAAAATTTAAGGGTACCTCTCATTCACTTAAACTGGGGATGAATTTTTTTGCTCGTCTATCCTATAGTGTGGATTATCGTTGAATAGGCCGTTTAAAAACATTGTGGGTGTGTGAAAACCATTTTTCGATTTAGGGATCCGTTGGCGAAATATTAAGCTTTAAAGTGAAAATGTTAGTTAGAGTGGAGCGTCCCCCCCCCGCTGGCTAAATGGTTGTTTATAGAAATGTTAAATAATTCACAGAAGTAGTATATATAATGAATTCAAAAGCAAAACTATCATAGCTAAGTAGGCTTTACAGCAGGTCGCGCCAAACTTTTGATCCCCTATAATGTATGGGACCAGAAGTTTGGCGCGGTCTGTATTAGTAAACCAACTTATATGTACCGGGCAACTACGGAACCCTACATTGCGCGTGGCCCGACACGCACTTGGCCGGTTTTTCCATTACAATTGTGATAAGAGTTGGTGGTATGTAAAATATGTTCACTACCTTTTAAGGAGTGAAGCCTTAATTGCTCCTCTATCTGCAGCATTCGGCTTGTATCGTAAAATCAGTTGCCAAACCGAGTGCCTATCGTCGAAAACATACACATATCCGCTTATCTAAGGATAAGTTCGCACTTGAAATGACGTCACAATTCGTAAATAGTTAATACCCATTGAAGGTTATTTTGAAAGTTAATTTTTTATCTGTTTTTGATGAATAGCAACCTTTGCAACCATAGATGGCAACCGACACTAAGTTAAATAATAGGCCCGCAGGTAGACAATGCATTAGGAAAAATAAGATAAAACCAAGAAAATAAGGAAAATTTTAGACGTTGTATAATTTGAACAAATCAAGGGTCTTCTCAAGGAGAGCCATGTCCGTTGACCGAACCAATTAATTGCTTACGACATAAATTTTCTGTCTTCACCCCGAGGGGTTAATCTCAAAGAGAACTCGCAGAAGACTAAAACATTTTCTAACATTTGAACGTAATCGGCGATATTATTCTCCGAGGGTAGTAGAAATAAAATATATAAATGGTTCTATTCCAAATATGAAGTCACTAAGGGCGCACGCAATATTCAATCACATAATTTACAAAAAATCGTTCAGTTTCATGAAAATAGCCTATAATTTTGTAGCAGGTGTTTTAAAAGGCATTTTCACGTTCGCTCGGTGTCACGGTCACTTTTGGGACGAGGTCGCAATGAGAAATAAAAAGTATGCCAACTGGTTCTTAATGTGATATGCTCAATTTGAAATTGTGCATCTAACTTAAACGGACCTTTAAGTATGATTAAAGTCCCATTGATTTGTAAGATGGTTTCGAGCAATATTCATGTATTATGCATTATGTATAATAATATTCTTATTCCAATAATTCTTTATTCTAGGCATATGTATAATTTTACTACCCCAACTTAAATATATATATATATATATATTTTATATGTATTTCCCGTATTATATTTGTTCATCATATTATATTGCTTTTATAAAGATTAGATATGACCTGTAAAACGTATACTTTGTGTATCTATGTTACAAATAAACATTTTAAATCTTGAATCTTTGAATTCATTCATTTCATCTGCCGTACGGTCCGAAATAGAATTATATCGCTCAAACTGTGAGTGAGTGAGAGATAGCACACTATTTTTTTAATATGTGCGATAAGGACGGTAAGAATTTGAATGAACTGTAAGATAGTTAACAATTAATTCGGACCGCGAGGCTAGGTTGTCATTTTACGGACGACGGAAAGTGTTACGGTGACATTGAAAGTAATGCGGAAAATAGAGTGAACGGAGCCTCAACCTGACTTAATGGACAGTCAAAGTGTGACTGCATAGCTCTGCAAAGGCACGATTGACGCTTAATAATGAAGTTCTGGCTCTTACATTAATGCATGGCACTGAAGGCAACTAATTTATGAGCGTAGCAAGTTATACCTCCAAACGGGGAGAAAAACTAAAATGTCATTCTTCTTGCAAATTATGTGCACATCAAATTAAATAAATGTTTCTTTAATGTGTCTGAAGATTTTTTTAAACGAAACCGGTCGCTAACAGAGGAGAAGTAAACACCGTGGAACTAGTAAGACTTTTCATTGCTATACAGAAAAGGTTTCACATTCACTAGCTTTGTTCGTTAGAAATAAATACATCTATGATAAAATGTTCATATTTAATGTAATTTCAGAGACAAGTATACATGTAAAGTGGAAATAACAACCTCCCCACACTCATAATTATCCCCGCCATTTTTACAATCCAACAGAAAATAAAAACCTCACGTAGCTTTCTACGATTTTATTTTCATTTAATACAATATTACCGAGCTTGTTTGTTTATGGAAAACAACAAAATTTTCGACTATGTGAAAAAAGACCCGGTTTAGTACAAAGACAATGCAGGATTGGCGTCTTTGCCAAAAAAAGAATTGAGATGAAAACTGCAATAATGTACAAAGTTCTTCACAAATTAAAGTTAAAAACGGTTCGTATTAGTTCGCTTGTGTGCTCGTTTTGTGTTTGTGTGACATCACAATATTTCGTTAGAGTGTACGTGAAAAAGTAAATGTGTGCTGTGCGTGTGTACCTCACCTCCCGCGGAAAGTCGCAAAATAAGTACTAAAGCTATGGTTTCCTAAGAGAGCGGTGCCGTATTATAGCGGCCGTAATATATGATCTCTCTGTCTTTTGCAATAAGAAAGAGAGAGATAAGTATACAAAACAGCCGCTGTATTACAGCACCGCTCTCTCTTAAGAAACCGTAGCTTAAGTGTTGCGTTAGTATATAATATATAAAGAATAATTTTGTTCTAAATGCAAAAAGACGAAATGTATGAAGTTTACTTTACCAAATACCTACTAAGATACATTTTTTCTCGTGACATAATTCCTGCAGTCATATATTTTTTATAAAAATATAAATACCTATATTTATTGAAAAAAAAAAGTGAAATTGAAAAAAGACATGTTTGCTAAGTTTCTTGCTTTTCTTCTTAGCAATATTAATCGAATGGTTAGGCATTATTTTTATTTATGGTTTATTTAGTTCATTTTTCAATACAATTGTTGATTGCATTATGTATATATAATATTTTTATTCCTAAATTTCTCTATTTTATGCAGGTGTATAATTACATTTTAGTAGCCCAACCTAAATATTTTTTGTGTGTACTTCCCTTATTAGTATATATTTATTATATTCTAAAGATATACCGGGTGACTTTTCGAACACCGTCCAAATTTTTTCAAGCATAAGGTGTTATTCATAGAGGGCATTTTTGAAAAAAAATAGATAGGTAAAATTTTCAACTCAACATATTTTTTTCCCAAGATTTTTCGTACAGCGTTGTCACTACACTAAGCTGCGAACGGCGAACGGAAGGCGCGTAGCCGCGTAGCACGTGCGGCGCATGGTGTCTACAAACGTAGCTACGTAGTGCGCACAGCGCATGGTGTCTACAAACGCAATTGTTTTTGGGATAACTTTGCATAGCCGTATTTTAATATTTTAGTACTGGGTGATACTTAAAGAAAAAACACTTATTTTATTATTTTCACTAAAGATTAAAATAAATAAATTTGGACGATGTTCAAAAAGTCACCCTGTATATTGTAAAGATTAACTTTGACTTGCAGAAAGTATACTTTATGTATCTATTTTACAAAATAACTATTTTGATTTTGATGACACGTCAAGTGTTAAATGACCCAAGACCCTAAGTCACTGAAAATACATTACATAGGTACGTGCGTCTCACTCACTTGCACGACTCGTCCAGTATTGATCTCTCCGTCGCACGACGGGAAATCATGTTGCGAACGCGTTAAAATATACCTAAATAATAAATTACAATTTTTCATAATTAAAATTTGACAAAACTAATCAAGGAAACTGTTGTGAAAATATCTTTAATTTAACTAAGTTTTTAGTTATTTCTTTGCATACTCAATTAATTAAATCGGATTTTAGTCTAAATTTGACCTTATTTTAGTATTTATTAAGTTTTTATGATTATCAAAAATTCAAAACTTTGAAGGTCACCAGCAATTATAAACTTCCTAAGCTACAAAACAGTGTGATTCTCATCCAAATTAGTTTAGTAGTTTTTATCTGAATCGCAAGGGTGCAGACCGACAACTGGAAGACAGACAAAAAATATAATTTTTAAATTATAATTAATTGGAATAGGCGTTACCTTGCGGAATATGAATATAATTTGCAATATTCCGCCAAACAATTCTTGTCGTGCTATTCAAAATGCAGACTCTTGAACCGCCCACCCGCCCGCATAAAACATGTAACAAGCAAGCAATACAAGCAAAGCAATCTTAAATAACAAGCAAGAAAACTTATCGACACGTGTTTCGCCTCTGAATGAGGCATCCTTGGGATGTGTTGCTAGCTCGGTTTCTCCGCAGCAACTGATGTGTTGCTCGCCCAGCCGCTCCGAGCAACTGATGTTGTTCGCCCGACAGCCCAGCATGACAAAAATTGTTTAGCGGAATATTGCAAATTATATTCATATATCCATAACTTTTTAAATTATGTTTACGGGTCTAAGAAATTCTGGTCACTTTGCCTAACGTGTCATTATGACGACTAACCATAATCTTATCGATAGCTTGTTTAAAATCCTTCGATACACAGTTAAAAAGCGATTCTCCCCGTTGTATTCACCGTTGTGGAATAAATTACTTGATTTACCCCCATTCAATCAAAACTATATCCATCCGAAACAGCTAAAACCAGGTTTAAATGCTTGTGGTAGAGGTGACTTTTGATCGTCACAGCGTAAAAGATCGGTAGGAGTGTATTCGTACTCTGTTTGAATACAATCAGTTCAGTGAATACAACATGATTGCAAATCAAACAACCATTAGGATTTATACTGTATTCGGATTCGCTTGATATGAAAACTCTTTAGTATATATCTGATACTGTCAAAGCGGTAAATACAATAATATGCTTGTTTGTTTTCACATAGTTTCCAAAGTAGCGTGCAGGTGTACTGCATACAAACTACTCGTATAAACGTGTCTTTTTCAGCATTTATCCTGAGGTTCTGACTTTTACCATCATATTTTGGCAAATCCTAGGTTTTATCGGTTAATCCCAGGATTTATATACAGTAACGTATCGATATTCATATTTACTTTATACTAGCTTTTTCCTGCGGTTTCGCATCGCGTGGAAGATATTTTCAACTAGTTATTTGCGCATGAAATGATAACTATTATCGATAGTTTTCGGCTTGGTGGTTACTTTATTAACATCCCTTAAAGCCACCAAGGTTACTACGATGATAATAGCGAAGACCGTATCCAAATCCGTTGAGTGATTCTCAAGTCAAAACATAACACACAGACAACAAAAATAAAAATAAATAGTTTTGGCCTCAGTACGATACTAGTAATAATAAATAACTCATTTACAAAGGATTCAATGTACAGACACGACTTTTTTACTGATTTATTATTAGTATAGATTAGCTTGGTCGGTAGGACGCTGGTATTAACGTAGGCGTTAGGTTCGAATCTTGCTGATCTGACGCAGCGAAGAGTGTTTTGGAATTTACTACATACTTTATTTATACAGAATATGTATATGATATACTTGCCGAACTAAGGAATATTTTGCGATGAATCCTGTGTGTTTTTAAATATTGTGTGTTTTAAAATCCAGTAATTATGTTGTAGCGAAATTCATGTACGGCGAAATGCCCACCCCTGTCATGTATATTCGCGATACATATCTTCACGTTATATTCATGTAACTTTATTTACGTAATAATCGTTGGTGAAACGTGGGTGTGCCGAGTGTGGACTGTGACTTGCATTTCACAGTTCACACCCGGAACACTTCTGACACCCCTTCGGGGATTCATGTCGTGACGATATATTTATTTATCATATATTTGTATTTTTATTTATTTATTTAATTATTTACATTACTTATTTAATTACAAATTATAACATTTTCATGGTTCTACTGAGTACCTAGAATCTTTTGTAGAAAAGCCATGGAACACGGTAAGAAAGCGTAAAAGTTTAGTTGACTTTGGGAAGAATAAAAAAACCGACCAGGTGCGAGTCGGACTCGCGCACGAAGGGTTCCGTACCATTATCTATAAAACGGCAAAAATATCATGTCTGTTGTATGGGAGTGCGCGGGTCCGACTCGCTCTTGGCCGGGTTTAGTATTTGTTGTTATAGCGGCAACAGAAGTACATCATCTGTGAAAATTTCAACTGTCTAACTATCACGGCTCATGAGATACAGCCTGGTGACAGACGGACAGACGTCGCGCAGTAGTAAGTGCACGACCCTTTGTGCGCAAATTCTTCTCAGTGTTTGGAACTGGAGGATAGGATTTGTAGGGAAATAAAAAAAAACAGTTTTCCGAAAAGTTTCATCAAACTTTGATAGCGACCACTTACCGAGTCTTTAGTATGAATTTGCCTGCATCAATTAAAGTCACCTTATACACAAAACTAGCACCAAAACCTTCTTCTCCATTTTGCATCTTGATAATAAAAAGCCACAAAAACTCTCGCAGCATTTCCAGTAAATGTCAAATAATACAAAAAAGTCTGTAAAACGTTATCGTATTATGGGCAGAGCTACCCCATGTCATGTAGACTGTCATGGGCTGGCGCGATACAAGGCAAGGAATGTATGGGCGCGTCGCGATACTCTGGGTTGTATTCTGTTGGAGAAGTATTTGTAAATAAATGCGCCTACATAAACAAGTGGGTTCCCTAGGCTTACTATCGAACAACTCTCGAGTTGCTGTTGTGTCATATTGACACAATCTTGTTTTGACACAATTTTAATATGCCACAATTCCATATTTTTACAACGTCAAATCAATTAATTTACTCATTATTTACTCATGTTGAAGCTTAAAAAAGCCATTAAAAAAGTGTGCTAGTTTATTTAAGTGATACGCGAGACCAAATCGCGGGACTCAGAGGGTGGTCCCAGAAGTACACGACATAAAAAAGAAAAAATATATATTTTTATTTTATTTATCTTTATATTTGTACATAGTCTCTTTGCAGCTGAATACGCTTTTGCCAGCGATGTTGTATAGCTTCAATACCCTGTTTATAGTGACAACCGTTAAGTTACTCGAAATACCCATGGCCCAAATGTTGCGAATATGGTGCGTGAATTTTCTACCATTGATTTTATCAATAACAATTACGAATGTGTGAACTTCTTAAGCACAAGGCGTGAAATCACATAACACCCTCGTGAGCGTTAAGTATGTGCCTTACTAGCTGGTTAGATCAAGTAGTTACAAAAATATTCGGTGGACAAATATGGTGGAAAAATTCAACGGTCTACGCAATTGGTAGTGCGCTTATCATAACAAGAGGTCGCAGGCTCGAAACCTGGGCCGAGGAATTTTTTAGAGTCCTTGTCTTTACATTTGTTTCTAATTTATCTTTTCTAGTTTGTAATGCACTGTAATAATAATAATATTTATAGCACACCGTGCGTAAAATGACCACTTTACGCACGCTGCGCTTGCGTAAAGTCGGCATTTTCCGCACTTTTGCTATAAAATATTATACGATACTCGTGCGAGAAACTTTTTCTCGACTCGTGTGATTGCAGCACTCACCTTCAGCTCGTGCCGCAAACTCACACTCGTCAGAAAACGTTTCATCGCTCTCGTATCGTAATGTACTATTATAATAAATCCATACAAAAACAGGATTTATGAAAACTCTACATAGCGAATTACGAGGGCTGAGTGAAATTGCTAGTATGATACAAAACTTTTTGTTTTTTTTTGTTTGCGAGAGATGTCTTTTGGGAATTCTCGTGAAATTATGGAAATTGTAATTACAAATTACAAAGTGCTGTTCACGTTAAAGCAGCGAGTAGCGGCTCAAGAAATACTGTCTTGTTTATTCCCTGATCGCATAACTCTGTCCATTTCTTCGTTTCTTTTTCGCTTTGCTATAGTATATTTATATGAAATTTATCAAATGATACAGCTCTTTTATATATAGTATCTAGTAAAACTTGGATTATGTAATAAAACCTGATAAATTTATATTGTACGTGTACATAAAGTTAATAAACGTTAAGCTGCTTAGATATGAAGTTATATCGCTAGCTATCTTTGCAATGACGTTTATGAACCAAACTCTATGTGCAGCAATAATAAAATAATATTTGACAGTATGTCCGTAAAGTTTTAAATAATATATTTATCAACCCGTTGGAAAACGCGCGTTTTTGCAAATTTGCAAATTTTCCCGCCAATTTTATTTTTGGCTATATCTCCGGAACTACTTGTCCAATTCTAATGCGGTTTTTTTTTCTAAAACAAGATAAAATTTCCTACAAGAAAACATTTTTTTTTCTTGGGGAAAGATGGGGGGGGGGGCTTTCTCCTTGAAAAAATCTTAGTTATATATATAAATATATTTATGTATACTATATATATGTCTATTCAAATTTTATAATATTGTAAATAAATATAAAGAATAATAAAAAAAATAAAAAAATATATAACTATATACATATATTAAAAAAAAAAAAATTGGGCCTAGAATTACAATCCACAACTTTTTTTTATATTATTATATATTTTTTTGTATTTTTTTTGTTGCTCATCTTAATAGCTTTCGAAAAATACCCATATCACTAGGTTTATATTATATTAACTAACAATAATATTTTTTTTTATAATTCGGCCTAGGCGTGACGATCGTCACGACTGTGACTCTACGGGTAATAATTTGCATAACATATTTTAAGTTACATAATGTGAACTATGAAATCTAATTACAGAAATAAAATGAAAGCTAACATCAGCCATAACGTCACGTTATAGAACCAAGATTCCTTTAATTTAAAAGAAGTGTAAATAGGTACCTCTGGGCGAGCACGCTTGATCCTAGGCCAAGAGTTAGCCCTTAAACCTTATACTGATCATATTTTTCCCAATATCACATTTTACCACTAGACAAACATATGAGTTTTCTGTCCTTGTATGTTATGTATATTATCTAAACCACGGTGGTAAAGTTGACTTACTTATTTATTTAAATCTGTGCCTTAAGTAAAAAAAAAATAATAGAATCAATCGCTTAAGGGGGTAACTTTTTACCTCGCTACAAAATGCACATCATAATATTGTTTTCCTTACTTTTGAATATAAAGTTTGCAATTAATGCGTTTTATAGCAATTCGCGCAAACCGCTTGTTAATAGTCAGGTGATCACATGAAAATTATTCAATTTTATGCGTTACATTTTTAGCTGCATTACATTACAACTGTAAACACGCTTTTGAGTTTGTTAATGTAATACAAACAAAATGTAATACATTAAAGTACGTAATTTTTTGTGAAGACTTTATTACTAATAAACAATTTCCGCAGGTTGCTTTAAAATACATTTATTACATACTTTTTATTCAAATGTAAGGAAAACAATATTATGATGTACATTTTGTACCGATGTAAAAAGTTACCCCCTTAAGAAGTCTTCCGTAGTAGCCTATATATACCTCTGTAGATACATATATCTTCATAGTCAACGACTCAGACAATCTCAAGAAGCAAAGAGAATTTTCTACTTCGCGCTTCCGTTGATAGGAATACCTTTGCCAGCATAAATATTTTAAAATATTGGCTTTTATGAGATTATTATCCTCTTCCGCTACGTCCTTTCATTTTAAATTCAAAGTGACTGGCAATTATACAGGAGGGAGAGTAAATTGTAATGACACAGAAGAAAACTATATTTGTTTGAGCCTTTTAAGGGTTCTGCGGCCAAAGGGCAAATCGGAGCCCTATTATTGTCACTCTGTCTGACCGTCCGTATGTCACGGGTCTCTAGCTCGTAAACGAAATGAGTTACAGATCTGAAATTTCGGTATTTTGTGTAGGTTGACCAATGAATAAAAACCTAAATTAAATTCTTTTTCATACATGAAAAAGGAGCAGAAAAATCATTTTCTTACCCTAGCATGTGGAGTATCATTGTCCAGAGCCCATTGAGTACAGCAAACATATTATTTTAATATTTCTGAAATACTATTTTAGCATATTAATATTTTTTTCTCTAAAAATAAATAAAGGGGGGTGGGGGCACCAAAGTCTTAGACCATTTTGTTATGGGGTCTACCTCAACTAGTTAGGAATTTGAAATAAAAAAATTTTAAGTTTGATTACTTAAAATACAGAAAATATCATTTGCAGTTTTGATTTATACATTTCATAGGTAATGAAAGTTTTGTATTTTTTGTTAAAATTATTAAAGTCATTACATTATTTGAATGGTACGGAACTCTCAGGGTACGAGTCCCACTCGCACTTGACCAGTTTTTTTTCTCTTCGGTTGTACAGTAATAGCACATTTATGAATGGTTTCTGTTTTGTCCCGGGCAGAAATTTTCTATAACATAAAGGTGCCTAAGTAACAGTTTAGTGATTTTTGCAGCTTATCTTGTAACTTAAAGGTCTAAATGAGTGGTAATAAACAATATTATTTCCAGCAGAAAAAAACATCTCAAAGCTACATATCGGTTTTTGATATCTGGGGGCACGGCAGTACCCCCGCCAAGTCGAGCTAAAAAGCGGCACTGCCGTACTATCCTTTTCTCGAAGCAGTTCAGGCCATTTTAGACCGAAGATGTTGTTAGGTTAGCTAATTATAAATATAACCGACTTGGATTTACATGGATATCACCACTTTTTACGGTAGAAGAACTTAGTTGCGAGACTTGTTTTTTTTTACAAGTTTTGTTTTTGATGGCATCACTTTTAGTAACATTTGAACGTACTACTACTATATCACTTATGGTGGTAAAGAGTCGAAATTGTTACAAATAGTTGCAAACAAATTCTTTTTATCACTGATTTAGTACCAATAGTGACAAACAGGTGCTTACAACTATAAACACGGTTATAAAGGCTCTTATAATATGAATCAGGCTCGGCCTAGTCTCGGCTTTTACCGACTAAAAGTCTTATTCGCATTCGTGACTTTCTTAGTGAAGAACTACGCATAAATCTCTGTGAGTCTCTTGTTCTCTCAAAACTAAATTATTGTATATCTGTTTACGGCCCTTGTCTTCACGCGAAGACAATGCGACTCATTCAACGCGTGCAAAATGCGTGTGCTCGCTATTGCTTCCGGATCCCCTGGCGATCATCCGTCATACCTTATACAGAAATTCAGACAACACTTTAAAGGGTCGTCATCAGCTCCACCTTGCTGCTTTACTGTTCGGGGTGGTCAAAACTGGTTCTCCCAACTATTTAAATGACAAATTTACATGGTGGTCTTCTGTTAGCACCAGGATAAATCCTCTGTTGTGTCCAAAGCACAAAACTACTGCATTTCGGGGTAGTTTTCGGTACATGGCGTCAAAATGTTGGAACAACATTTCACCTCCGCAGTGTGACCTTAGGTCTAAGTATCGTACATTCAAATAAAATTAAACTAAAAACCGGCCAAGTGCGTGTCGGGCCACGCGCAATGTAGGGTTCCGTAGTTCCCCAGTAGGTACATTTTATAAGTTGGTCTACTAATGCAGATCGCGCCAAAATTTTAGTCCCATACATTTAGAAGAACGGCCCATACATTGTCGTGTTTAGAGGGGCCCAAAAGTTTAACGCGATCTGTACTCGTAAACCTGTAAAGCGTACTTAGTTGTGATAGTTTTCCTTATAAATTCATTTTAATATACTACTTGTAGACTGGTGACAGGCAGCGGCGTCACTGGTGAAAGGGTTTTGGCACCGCGCTTACCAACCCGCCTGCCCAGCGTGTGTGAGTATGGGCATTTCTTCCAGGAGGACCGCCAAGAGTGGCGAAATCTTGGAAATGCCTATGTCCATGCAGTGGACAAAATAGGCTGATTACTTACTACTACTTGTGTGAATTTTTTCACATATCTATAAATAACCGTTTAGCCAGGAGGGGGAGGGGGGACGCTTGACTCTGACAAAAAGTAGCACTTTAAAGTTTTGCCAACGGAACCCTAAATCGAAAAATGGTTTTCACCTACCTACAATATTTTTAAACGACCTATCCAAGAATACCCCACACTATGGGATAGACGAGAAAAAATTAATTCATCCCCAATGTGTATGGGGGGTACCCTTAAAAAAATATTTTTATAGATTTTATTTTACCATTTTGTCGGCGTAGCTTATATGTATACCCATGCCAAATTACAGCTTTCTAATACTGATAGTCTCTGAGCTAAGCCGTGGACAGATGGACAGACGGAGAGACGGAGATGGCGAAACTATAAGGGTTCCTTGTCGGACTACGGAACCCTAAAAAGTATCATTTTGACTTACCAGTGTCCTCGCCTGCCTAAAACTAGAAACTTTATTGCCATCCTAATATTTCATTTCTGACATTTATTTAAGGTTTATCTATTACCAAGAATATTTTCATTGTGATAATAAGAGTAGGTAACCTATAGAATTATGGTCATTTTTGCTTTCCCGTCAAAACCCGCGCAATTTCAGTTTTTTTTACTATCCATCCATCCATCAGCCTGTTTCGTCCACTGCTGGACATAGACCTTTCCAGGATTTCGCCACTCTTGGCGATCCTCCTGGAAGAAATGCCCATACTCACACACGCTGGGCAGGCGGGTTGGTGAGCGCGGTGCCGAAACCTTTGCACCAGTGACGCCGCTGCCCGTCACCAGTCTGATTTATATAAGGCCCGGCAATTGGGGATGGATATACCGCCATCCATCGGTCCCAGGCAATGGTGGGCCGCCTGGTTTTTTTTGCCTGAGAGCTGTCCTCTTACTCTCCCCCGAATAACTTCGGGAGGATTTCCAAGTAAGATGGTGGTACCTCCACAGTCGAGCCCGGCATTAGCTCTACCACCTGGTTTTTTACTATAATTTCTGTAAATATTCATCAGATGTTAATGCGGTTTTCTTTTTCTAAAATTAGATAAAAAATTGTAAATGTAAAAAAAAAACAAAACTTTATTTATAGGTAATTATAAATATATATATATATTTATATATCATATTTATATGTCGATACAAACGTAATATTATTGTAAAAATACATAAAAAGAATATACAGGCTGAACTAAACAAATGCCCCCTGTAGGGAAAGTACCTTAAATAATAAAGATTTTATTTTCAAAGTTAAGGAAACCTGCATTCAAATAATGAAACAAAAAAAAATGTTTTCTTCTAACAATATTGAATTTTGGGAAATCTATAAAAGTTTTGCTATTAATATGCAAAATTTCAAGGTTTTCATTTAATGTTACTTAGAAGAATTTGAAATAATGCACATTATTAAAGAGTTTTGATAGTTGTAACTGTGTTATTGAAACAAAATAATCAATTTAGCACAGTCACATCAAATATTTTAAACAGTAAATAAAAAAGTACGGTTATGGTCTTATTTGTTATCACATTGTTTACAATTAATGTTTATCATATCAAACGCGCATGAAAATCTATAAAGGAATATCATATATTTTTCACAGTACCAAACATTCGCAAGCATTTTGTACTATTTGAGTGCTCAACATCTACATAACATAATATTATGACGTAGACTTAATTACCAAACTTCAAGTTTGTTCAGATATTCACAAAAATATAGGTACACGACACACCGGCACGGCACAGATGTTTTCGTTTTCACTGAGGTTTGCGACTCAAACCATGTATTAATTGAAATAGGCGTTACCTTGCGGAAGTCCATCACTAAGTAAAGGATATATGAATATAATTTGCAATATTCCGCTAAACAATTCTTGTCGTGCTATTCAAAATGCAGACTCGTGCACCGCCCGCCCGCCCGCATGAAAACATGCAACAAGCAAGCGATACAAGCAAAGCAATCTTAAATAACAAGCAAGAAAACTTATCGATACGTGTTTCGCCTCTGAACGAGGCATCCTCGGGATGTGTTGCTAGCTCGGCTTCTTTGAATAGCACGACAAGAATTGTTTAGCGGAATATTGCAAATTATATTCATATATCCTTTACTTCAAACCATGTAATTAATGCACTAAACGTTTTTCGTTCAATCATTCCCTCGCCTAACTCTACTTGCACCCAACGTTCTAATTTTCACCCACGGGCTAAATTAGAACTCATATGGAACCCATTTGGAAATAAAAATACTCGTAGGCTGCAATTTTTCTCCAACGGGTTCCAATATGGGTTGCCTATCTATACCGACTCAGAACCTAATCTAAGCTGCTGTCTTTCTAATCTTAGGTTACAATTTAATCTGATATCGGATTTATATGCCACCCATTGTGTTATTTGGGGTGTGCTCTGGTAGTAATCAAAATTTACCACTCGATGTGAAGTCCTAGTTAGGACATGCTGGGTGGACCAAAACCTTGGCCAGTCACTCACTGGTCATGCAACATGGCCAAGCATTGGGAACCAGGAGCCTTATTGTCTAATTTCAACATCCATCGCTTAAGCCTATAAAGGCATCGTGATTGGCTAGAAATGACATCACACATCATTATTATCCAATCACGACACCTTTGAAAGCGATAGGGATAGATATTGAAGTTAGACAATAAAGGGGCTGGACGTGGAAAAGACGCGTCCTAAAATTCAGACATAAGAGTTTTAAAATTAGTAGGGAAACTTGAAAACATTTTTACATTTCTGCAGGAAAGTTGTTCTTTGGGAAAGTTGTTCAGTAGAATATGTGGTTTTGCTACCTGTCTGTTGACACCCTATATTATTATGTAAATAAAATGTTCAGAAGGGAGTTCCAAGCCTAATGGATTGAACAGTGAAAGAATTTCCAAAAGCACCGGTGTAATGGCATAGGATTCAGGAGAAATACGGAATTAGAGAGCTATTCCTTTAAAATAAATCTTATTTGTCAGAAGAAAAAAGAATTTAGTAAATATAGATTCTGAAAAATATATAGAAAATGTTTCCGTATTCTAAAATTAAATAGACGCGATGTCTCTTAACGAATATTAACTTGTCATTTCTCTTTCCCGTTAAGATTTGTTGGAATAAGCTTGTTTTTGTACATCTTCTAATTTATTCAGTTTTTTATGTTTCTGTGTATTGTTCACTGTTACATGTACACTGTACAGTGATAGGTACAACTTTACAAGAAAGAATAATAATTAAGGGGGATGGTCCAAAGCCGCTTCCCATGATAAAACTGATTATTCTCTGGTGTAGAATTGATAGAATGTGTAGGAAAAAGTAACATAATGAAATTATAATCCTTTTGTCATGGTTGTTGGTTCCGACAAGTGTGTATGGGGAGGGAGCAGCTTTGGGATACTTTCATAAATTAATTAAACAGCAAAAATCGAAAAAAAAAATATCGGATTTTAAAAATATCTAAGTAATTTTATGACTTTTATTTGGTTGTGACGCTATTTGGTACGATCCCGTGGTATTCTCCTTTAGCTCAAAAAGTTGCTAGATCGGGTGTTTTTTTTCGCCAAAATTGGCTAAATGTATGTATGGAGCTTTAGTCCTCAAACGGTAGCTATTTTTTTATATACTCGAAAGAAACTTCAAAAAAATTTTGTGGCTGAATTGACCCGAAAAGTTGCTAGATCTAGCAAAAAAGTGGCTAACTTGGCAACACTGGTTTGTTTACATTATAGGTTTTGATGATCAGGCAATGATGGCAATGATTGGAAGTTCCGTATAAAAATACGTTTCGGAAGGTTTCTTTTGCGTTGAATTAATTTAATTTGAGTTTTTGCCATCCTAAGTAAAGCATTACTTAGCCCTGTAATATATAGGTATAATATAAAATTACAAATGAAATTTTTTTTTTTACTTATTTGCTTTTTTATAGTCTTCAGCATCACATCACATACCCGCCACAATAACATCACTTACCACAACATGCATACACCTCTACACAAAAACATACTTTCACACACCATATTCCACATCCTTGACTCTCCCGCAATCATTCATCCACCTGCTTGATACACCCTTTAATAGTATCCACTTGGTCTACACATTTACCCAACTCATTTAATCATCTCCGTGCTGTGTTATGATTTAATTACTCTCTTATTGATAATATATTTTATTTTTTTCACATAATTTGTTCCGAAATTTTAAAATTCATGTGTATATAAACTAATGTCACTTCTGTTTAACTATTATTAAGTTTGACTGTTATTATTGCACTAGCTTTTGCTCGCGGCTCCGCCCGCGTGGAAGAGATTTTCGTGGAAATGAGGAAAACAAAAAAATATGACTATTTGAACGACTTTAAGCAACGGTCACCATGTTGTACCAAAGCGCTAATAAATACCAATTAAATAAGCCCAAACTCGAAGGCTCTGCTATTGTCCGTTGAGGAGATCCCGTACCAATCTTCCAGTCCAATCATCAGACCCTGGTTACCATGTTTAATAAAGTGCTAATAAAGACCAATCAATTAAGCCCAAATTCGAAGGGTCTGATGTTGTCCGTTGAGGAGATCCTGTACCCATCTTCCAGTCCCATCATCAGACCTTGGTCACCATGTTTTAACAAAGTGCTGATAAAGACCAATCAAATAAGCCCAAACTCGAAGGGTCTGCATTCTAACCAAATTTTACAAACGTTGGGGAATTATTATTTGCCACATAACTTCAAATTACTACCAGTAGAAAAGTAAATTACAAAAATCTTTAAATGACGATAACTTTTTTTCCGAGATCCGAATTTAATGAAAAAGCCTTTATTCCATTCCAAATTAAGCTCTGTACAGCTGTGGAAACTACATGCAAATCCGTTCAGTAGTTTTAGAGATGTGCGTGAACAAACAGACAGACAGACAGAATAGAATTCTAAGACCCGATTTCACCATACTCTGTTAGTTAGTTGACACCCCTGTTATATCATTTAAAGTTAAAGTTACTGTTAAAGTTAGTGAGTGTCCCACCCACCATGCAATAACGAATGTTCAATTTCCTTTATCAGTTGTTAAATTTAACGACTGCTCTAGGGGTTCGTTAGATTGGTAACAGACGATTAGCTTACTTAGTTTACATTGTTGTCATGGCAACTGGCAGCTGTGACGTTTAAGGCTATCTTAAAGACTCAAAATGTTTGACAGTTGAACCAGCAAAACGAAATGTAAACCGATTTCTATTGAATTCAACAGAACAAACGGTATTTCAAATCAATCGCCTTACCAAACACGAAACTTATAATACGACTAGTGAATAAAGTGACAAAACAAATAATGAAATTTTGTTTTGGTTGGCTTAGAATGTGATTGAATGATTTTTGAATCATTCGTTTAATGTTTGATTTACTAATGGCTTGTTACATTTTCGACATGGGACACACAAAATTAACATAGATGTTAGTGTTCTTGGTAATTTTAATCCCTCGTAAGGTAATGTCTGTTTTATGAAATAACTAACAGGGTATGGTAAAATCGGGTCTAAAAATCGTTGATTTGTGTTCTATTACTCTTCTTTAGTTACCCCCTTTCTATTACTTTTCTTGAATGTACAGACACAGTGGTGTCTACTTTTTTATTAGGCTTCCGTAGTCCGACAAGGAACCCATAAAGTTTCGCCATGTCCGTCTATCCGTCTGTTCGTCTGTCCATCTGTCCACGGCTTAGCGCAGAGACTATTAGTACTAGAAAGCTGTAATTTGGCATGGATATAAATATTAATCACGTCAACAAAACGGTAAAATAAAATCTTTAAAACAATTTTTTTAAGGGTAACTCTCGTACACGTAAACTGGGGATGATTTTTTTTTCTCGTCTATTCCGTAGTGTGGGGTATCGTTGGATAGACCGTTCAAAAACATTGTGGGTGTGTCAAAATCATTTTTCGATTTAGGGATCCGTTGGTGAAATATTAAGCTTTAAAGTGTACATTTTAGTTAGAGTGGAGCGTCCCCCCCGTGCTGGCTAAACGGTTGATTATAGAAATGTGAAAAAATTCCCAGAAGTAGTATATATAATGAATTTAAAAGGAAAACTATCACAGCTAAGTAGGCTTTACAGGTTTAAGAGTACAGGTCGCGCCACACTTTTGGCCCCTTATAATGTATGGGACCAGAAGTTTGGCGCGGTCTGTATTAGTAGATCAACTTATATGTACTGGGTAACTAAAAGTCGTTTGCAATAGAATCCAACAATCATGTAAACAAATATGGCGGACTGACATTGACAGCGTATTGTTTATGCCCATAGTGATGTCATAGTGTTCTAATTTAATTTTAATTAAATTTATTTTTCTAATTATTTTAATTTTAAGTCATAGACTATGGCCCATAGTAGGATAGGTACTAAAATAAAACTGACTAAATAGATTGAATATATAAGCCATAGACTATAAAATAAAACCGATTATATATAAAAAAAGTGTTTATTAAAACAAATTTAAATCTTCGTCAATATTAAAGTGCGTCTAATAGATTTCCGTTGTAGGTAATAGATCTAAATCATTCTTACCTCCTGATTACTCCTTGAGAAAAAATACCAATCGTATGCTATATCAAAGTCCGTGATGCCGTGCAAAGGTCGTCGTTCCAAGAAAAATATGTCCAGCCAAATCGTAAAGCAAAACAAAAGTCCAAAATGAGAATGCAAAGTCGTAGAAATCGGAAACAGAAAACGGAAACAGAAAACACTAATGCACAGCGAACCCACAGAACAGTGAATGACTGTGAATGACAATTCTAACAAAATGGCCACCTGTCAATTTTTAAAAACTAACCATTATTTTTATGGCTTAGGATACAATCCGTTTTGGTTAATTATATTAAGCTCTTGAAAAAAAATTTTTATTGTATTCAAATAATATTAAATTAAAATAATTTATTAAATTAAAAATAAAAGATAACTTCAGATTACGAACAACACTAACTTTTCAATGACTTATAGAGTTCGATGAGTAAAAAACTAAGATGACAGCTTGTCAAATACTTCGAAATTTTTACGTTGCAAATGTTTTAACAAATTTAACTTATAAATACAAGTTAAATCGTGTTGAAGATAATGTGAAAACAATGGTGCGTTCGTTGAAATCAGACTATGTTCATAATTGATCGTCAAATGTATGTGATTACGGAGTAATCGTGACAATTTGGTTTGTTTACATGATTGTTGGATTCTATTGCAAACGACTTTACGGAACCCTACATTGCGCGTGGCCCGACCCGCACTTGGGCGGTTTTTTTTATCTTATGTATTGATCATTTACCACTCTTTTATTCTGTAAAAATATTCTATGATCTTGTTCCGGAGGAAGGCGCTGCAGGTCATAACTCAGGTTATCTTTAGCCTACCTTGGCTTCCAACGTCTGCCAATTATGTAGTTAAGTGTCTTATTTTAGTTTAAATTTCTGAAATTATGTTGTTTGTTATGAATAAATTCAAATTCATTTTCATCCGTAAGATATATAATAACTTATTATTCGATACCAATTTTATGTTGATCTCTGAAACCGTGCCCGAGAAAAAGAGCATTGACACACGGACAGACATACGGACAACAGAGTGATTTATAAGAGTTACGTATTTCCATGAAGGTACTTGACCCAACAATATATAAACATTAAAAACGATAAAACTGAAATGATTTTTATAGGTCGCAATATTAGAATTATAAAAATTTCAAGGGTAACTGCTTTTAAAAGAAACTAAAACATAACTTGATAAACTTTAACTTGACTTACAAATATTTTTAGCTATTCGAGTAAATTCTTATCAAAATCCTTGAAAAGCTGTTTTTATTGTCAGCACTCAGCTTAATAAGTTTATTTTACGAATTCTAAAACGCGCAATTTTAATAGCGGAGCGTTCAGAAAAGATCATATTTCTCTCGTTATCGATGAAGCCTGTAACGGCGAAATTAATTTTTGTTCAATATTTATATTGTTCCGTGAACTACAAATTTTCTGGCTCTCCAATAAAGAGGGCGCCTCATAATTTTGTAAGACCCTTTTCGATCAAATTAACGTAAACAACTAGATTGTTTCCACAACAAATTACTTGATAACATGACTTAAGGTGAACCCTCTGGGAGCCGGGATTCATCTGAAGTCATGTTATTAAGTGAAATGAAGAGCTTTAGACCGCATATAGAGCCGAGACCGAATATAATAAAATTGATGATATTATATAGTACAGTTTGCATTAAGGCGAGGCTATCCAGAGAAATCTGTCCTGCTCCAACGTTTTAATTTTAGACTTTTCTATCCTGCTCAGCGGGAGCGGGCTGCTCAGAAAACTCGTGATTTCTAGGTGTTGTTATTCATTATTTGGGAAATAAAACGATGGATTTTTAATATGACGGCCGTTTTATATCACATTTCTTACGACGTTTATTTTAGTATAAGTTTTATACACAAAAGCACACCAATACAGCAATTGGAGAGCCTAAAGGTTTACAACAACGAATATTGGCGCTTTCGTACAGGTGAAACCGGTAAAATGGATAGAGGTAATAAACACTCAGAGGTCCCGTAGTGAGACGCCATTAAAGTTTTTGATTAGTACATAACCTCATGGTTATGTTTATTGTTTACATCATAAATGTGGATGAATTCTGCAAATTACATCATCATTTTTCACCCATGACCCTAAAAAACGACCAACAAGTCTCAAATATTTTACAAAAATGAATTTGCACCACCGAGGACCTAGACCGTTGAATTTTTCCACCATACTTGTCCACCGAATATTTTGTAACTATTTGATCTAACCAGCTTGTAATGCACATACTGAACGCTCAATCACATAATGCCTTCGTGGTACGTGAAAGTTTTAAATCATGTCTTATAATAATATGCATTACTTTTTTGTATTTTCATCTGGTTTTCTGTAAAACTTGTATAAAGTTGGATTTTCCAAAGCACAATGCGTTCGAATCGAATAAAGTTAGCTCCAGCTAGACGGATCAGAGATAGATGACAGAGATAGACTAAAGAGAGATAGATGAACTTCAGAGGCGCATTTAAGATTGAACAGGTATAGTATACGTGACTGGTTCGGTCGGTCAGAGAGATGGGAGTGACAGTTCAATCTATGACGATATTATTTGGAGCATGAATTCTATCAAACTGGACGGCTATTATTCTGGCACTATTGTTCACTCGCAATATTCATTCGTACGATTTTTGTTAACAGAATAATAAATGCCATGTGAAGTCGAGTGACTTAGCCTAATCAAATAAAAACTATGGAATATTGGAAATGCCTAGTATAGATTTCGAATAAAAAAAACTGCACATGTACGTAGAAAATCGCTTTTAAATCACCCTTAATCTGCCTAGGCAATTTTTCCGCACGTGCAAGAATAGGCGTCCAGCCCGGGTAGCATGGATAAAACTAATAGAGAACTTTTGTCTCTCGACGAAGCGTGTGACCGATGGAAATGCAGGAAAGCTATATCACGTGACCATCGCCTCAACAAACGACTCGTCCTCGGTGAACACACAAACACCACCTCCATGAATTAAATGTTCTGTGACCTCCACCGATCACATCCTCAAATCCTCAAACTCTCACACCCATACACACATGTAAAATACAAAATCTTACTTTCTCATCAATATTGTTGTTCCAACCTTAAATCGTACAACTACGAAAATTGTTTTGTTTTACTTCAATATTTTTTTTTGTTATTAAGTCCACAATTATTGAGCTATTTTACTTTACTTTCCTTTTTTAAACAATAAATGTTAATTATAAAATTTTTGGTAACTTTGGGTCTTTCTGTAGAGCCCAGTTATTAAATTACAAGGAAACGTAAAGTAAAAATTTGCTCTTTGTAATAAGTGACATTTCCTTTTCTAAAATGAAAGAAATTTATAACGTATAGTGCCCTTAATTGATTAAACTAAAACGGCTACAAGGGCAAACTTCCAGGGTGTATATAAGTACTATAAGGGACAATGCCTATCGCCCGAAGGTTGTGGGTAAACACAAAGCCCTTTCCTTTTGGCTGACTGGTTTTAAAAACCATTAGGTGAGACGAATGGAGTGTCAGAATGAAAACAAATGCCCTCTACTACGACCCAACGTATCCCACATCCTTTAACCAATTCAACCTTAGAGATGGTGCTGTAAGATGCGTAGATCTCAGTGGCCACCTAACTACAAAGATAAGAATTGAACTTTTTGGAATATTCTTGGGGGGAGAAACGGCATGAAGACGAGGGGACTCCACATATGTAGGGTCTTCAATGGGTCTTCGTGAGTTTCTTCTAACAAACAAAACAAAATGCACATAAGTAAAAAAGACGGTCAAGTGCGAATAGTTCCGTACATATATTAAAACACAAGCTTATTTATCGCGCAGAATGCATAAACACCCAACTTAACTAGATACTCTTGATCCGTTGAACTCTATTTATCCCAAGGGTCAAATTAAGTTGGTAAATTTAAGTTCTTGAAGAATGAAATATAGATAATTTTCTAGCCTACTTGTAAACTTCTGAACGGAATTTACAGTTTTAAAGTCAACTGGAAGGAAGTGCCCAATAGGTTAATTATGAGCCAATTAGTGTGAAGCACGGCGATAGGACTCACCACCTATCATGTTTGGGACGTAATATTTCGTCGGTGAAAAGTGGGTGTACCAAGTGTGGACCGTGACTTGCATTTCACAGTTCACACTTGTGGACACCTCGGACACCCCCTCGGGAATTCTTATTCTCTTCACATTTTTCGAAATGCATTTTTTTTGTGAAAGTTTATTAGGTATATGGCCCTAAATACAGTAAGTTGCTTAGTGTGTAAAAGCAGTGAAATAAACGTGTTTAGTGTAATCCTCACAGACCACATACCCAGTAGACATAACATACAGAGCAATTAGTTACTTACTGTAAGACATTTGCAAGATTGCACCTATATTAGCACATGCATTTAAAACCAGTGTTAGTTGCGACCAGCCCCCTGATTCTGTATTGTAAAATCAGTTGCCAACAGAGTGTCTACCGTCGAAAACATTCATATCCGCTTATCTAAGGATACGTTCGCACTTGAAATGATGTCACAATTCGTAAATAGTTCAATACCCATTGAAGGTTATTTTGAAAGATCATTTTTATCTGTTTTTGCTGAATAGCAACTATAGATGGCAATCGATTCAAAGATACGTAATAGGCTCGTGATCTCTGATATAGAAATGCGTGTTTAGTTTTTACGAGTAAAAGTAAAAGTTGTAAAAAGAATACTGTCTGCTTGCGCTGTGAAGTGGTAAGGAAAAATCAGCTTCAAGAAGGATGGAATTATATTTCATAGGTAAGAAAGTACATGATATCCATCCATCCATCAGCCTGTTTCATCCACTGCTGGACATAGGCCTTTCCAGGATTTTGCCACTCTTGGTGGTCCTCCTGGAAGAAATGCCCATATTCACACACGCTGGGCAGGCGGGTTGGTGAGCGCGGTGCCAAAACCCTCGCACCAGTGACGCCGCTGCCCGTCACCAGTCTGTTTTATATAAGGCTCGGCAATTAGGGATGGATAAACCGCCATCCATCGGTCCTAGGCAATGGTGGGCCGCCTGGTTTTGCCTAAGAGCTGTTCTCTTACTCTCCCCCGAATAACTTCGGGAGGATTTGCGAGTAAGATGGTGGTACCTCCACAGTCGAGCCCGGCATCAGCTCTACCACCTCCATGATATATATATATATATATATATATATATATTGCAATATATTACAAAATCATTGCGTTTCAACTTAAACTGATCACACGATGAACGAAGCTTGCGCTACTCGTTGATGTCTTTCAAGCTGTCCCTTACTCTCTCTTGCCAAAAGTTTTTTAAACTGTCCCATTTTATTCACCAAATAGAGTTGCTAGATGTAGCTATGTGTTTCTAAGTAAGTAAAACAATAAGATGGCCTATACCAATATCATCGTTTTATGATATTTATTCAGCTTTTGTATCTTATTCTTATTATTCTTATTATTATTCTTATTATTCTTATTTTGTATTCTTATTATTCGAAGCAATAGTTTTTAAATAATAAAATGTTATCACAAATTTCATGTCAAAATTATAAAATAAAAAAAATAATCAATCAAACCTTTCAAATTTTGTCTATTTCTCAATAATTAAAATTTTTGACAAAATACAATTAAAACATCAATAATATCAGCACTTGCAAAATTAAACTACAGTATTAGCGTCTGACACCAAACAATTGCAAGATCTAGCCAATAAGTAGCTAAGTTGGCAACACTGGTCATAATTTAGTAGGATTACCTCAACTTGTACGCACCGTATCTAGAATCTTTTACCTGCAAGAATACTCTGTATCAACCCCAGTAACAATATTAGCTCCTAGGTCGTTCCAGCATAACAGTAGCAGCCATTCGTAGATTTATTAGTGTTGTTCTGCTAGTTGGCACGAAAACCTTTAAAAATCTGCGCCACACACGAGCTTTATCTTCTATTCCTAACTGAAAGACGAATATGAAATGTTCAGGTCTCTGTTGTACAGGTCTGTCAAGGGCCCAGGTTCGGTTACTGTCGAAAAATCACTGAATAATCTTATACCAGGTGACATACATTTATCCAGTCAAATTAATACTGGACGCTCTGTAAGTGATCTGATCAACATTACGGATATTTTTTTTTTTGATAAATATTAGTATTTTTTTTGTTTTCCATGGTATTGGGTACCCAAGGTTATATTATATAGGCTTACGTTTGTAGGGAACAAGAAAAACAAAAATAATTTGCAAAAAAGTGGCATCGAACCTTGGTACCGACTACTTACCGAGTGTTCAGTATGATTGTGGCTGCATAAATTAATGTCATCTTAAAGTTTTTCTTGCGTCTTTCGTCATAGTAAAAGTCTTCGGTTTTTTGGCCACTAAAAATGTAATCAGTATATAAATATATTTACTCCTGTGAAGGTTTTTTGACGAATAAAAACAAACACTTTCTTAAAAAAACAAAATTATACATTGTACGTATGTATCTATGGCATCTTACCTATGTATCGGTCGAATAAATTCTTTACCTTACACCACTTTGTTCTCATGTGGGTTTTACATCGGCGTAACTATAGTTTTCTTTGGGGGAGGTCCAAGGATCCAAAAATGCAAATTGCATTTGTAGTAAACACCAAAAAAACATTTTCATCACTAATGCTCTGAAAGTAAGTCATATATAATATAACTCGAAATGCGGGAGGTAAATTCGATTTACCTACCTAGGGAGGTAAGTAAATTTGAAAATCAAACGAATGTCCCTTACGGTTACTAACTATGTAGTCAATCACTCGTCTCGCCAAATGACAATGAAAAATATCTGTTCCGCCTATTTCCTTTTTAATTTGTTATTCTGTATTTTATTTATATATAATTATGGAAAAATCTCACTTGCGTATATACTTATGTAAATATGCTAAATAAAATCTTAAAAAGACGTTTAATGATTTAAAACAGCAACTAAACAATAACACTGGCCAGTAAGACGCGATTGCACAAAAAAAAGAAAAAGTCACATGAAAATAAAATGGCGGCAGCAAAATTTCCTTTGAAAACGTTCTTGCAATAATAATAGTGTAAAACCGAAACCGGTTGGGATAAATATTATAATTACTGTGAAACAAACAAGTAGGTACAGGTGCAGTTAATAATCATGTTATAATTTTAATTGTAAGTTTATTTATTTCCTCGCATTAGTGATGAAAAGTAGAATATTACACACGGGTGTAAATGATCAATTGCACCCTCAAATTATATGCATCCTCGCTCGCTTTGCTCGCTCGTGCTTCTAAATATCTCAAGTGCTATTGATCGCTTACCTCCCTTGGATAACAATCTACTATTACTAATCCATCAAATCTCGATACAGACCACTTACCGAGTCTTCAGTACGAAGTCGACTGTATAAATTAATGTCACCATATATTATGTATATGGTACGGACAACCCGTTACGGGTACAAAATGTAAATATTACGCGAATATTTCTTATGCGAACCCTTTAACGCCCCCCTGTATACCCCAAGGGGTGTTAAAGATAATAACCTTTTTCTTTAAAACGGGGTATTAATATGATTACTATTTACTGTCATATTAATACCCCGTTTTAAGGAAAATTTATAAGTAATATAAACAACTTTTACTATGAAGCCGACGTTGAAATCATGAAAAATAAATCGGTATTTTCATACACCGGTTGAACTTTTCTATGGACATCTGATTTTTGATCGCGATTCGAGTAGAAGTTGTTCATATGAATGAATAGAACACCCTTTTTGAGGAAAAATGGTGATCAAATTAACAACTTTAAAAAACACAGTAAAACCACAGTATAGGTATAGAATAGAAAAGAATAGAACAACTTTATTTGGTATATTTACATTTTTGCATACATCTTATAACTAGGAACTAATAAGGATACCAAATAGGTCTCCACTCAGCATGTGTCATAAGCATAACATGTGCCATGACGCTGATTTTCAGTGGATGCCTACATATTATCTTAGTTAAATAAAAATTGTTAGAAAAACTTAAAATTAAAATTCTAAATTATACAGGAAACACATTTGAAGTTCAGAGTTCAGAGTGCTACATAAAAATAAGAAACAAAAGACAAACAAGAAACAGTAAATTACAAATAACAAATTACAGTAAATTACAAATAGCAAACAAATCCGCAACAACAACAACTTTCAAATACAAATACAAGTATAGGTAAGTTTATACTATGGTCAAACGTTGCTTTCCACAAGAAAGATCCTGAATTGAACAGTTTCCGCTTCAGCACAAGTGTACTGGTTTCGTATAAACAAAATTTAAAACATATTGGGTGAAATTAAATCAACCGACCAAATTCATACGGGAGACTCGGTTAGTGATCAAGAACTAGGATCAGTAATACTTTTGGCCAATTTAAAAAAAAAAAAATGTTTCTCCCTTACTGGTTGGACTAGTTTAAATACAATTCCTAGTGCAGGCACTATAGAGACAAAAAATATTTTTTTTTAATTTCATCTGGAGGGCCATTAAAACTTGTTCCCGATGACTAACCGAGTCTCCAGTATGAATTTGGTCGGTTGATTTAATTTCACCTAGTATTTGTTAAATAAGACACTTGTACTTGTCCACAGAATTATTATTCAACTTTAATACACCTGACCGGTTTCGCTCATAAGCATTATCTAGGGATTTACAAAATAAAAATAACTTAAATAATCACATAAGAATGCTAACATGTTTCATGCGTGAGAAAAAAATTAAAATCTCTTTCAGAAATCAACATTGTTTAATATTTGAACCCGGACGAATATTGAACGTTTCAATTAATTACAAGCTAAATTTGAGCCCTAGTACGTATAAAAACATTATGGCATAGAAAAGCAATATTGCAGGATCACTGACGAACGGTAATTAGGTTATAAATTAGGTAATTATGGTCGCAATAATCGTCGGTGAATAGCGGGTGTACCAAGATTTCACAGAACACCTCTGACACTCTCTAGGGATTCACATTGATGAAATAACGCCCAAGCCGAAAACGGGGCAAAGATTGAATATACGCGGGCGTAGCCGCGGGCAAGGGCTAGTTAAATATAAGTAAGATCAACACTTTATTTAAATTGTAGTATTCGTTTAAAATTTGATTAGTTTAACATGTAATAAGAGTATTCTGGCGAAGGGTTAATATTTTAAAAAGGGAAGCCGGACAAAAAAATCGCCTTACTTAGAAAAGCAACATGGGAAAACATATTTTGAGTGTTTGACAAAGAAAAGAGCACGGAATAAAAAAAATAGTATAGATGCCATTTCCTAAAGGGAAGTCAATGGGAATCGTGTTATATGGACCCTTCGCCACTACGTTACACGTTACAGAAATAAATAATTAATTTCAGTTCATTTCACGAGGGGCGTGAGAAATTAAATGACACCGCGTGGGTCCGTATAAGGCTAGATGCCCAACTTCAAATGAGCATATCAGATTGTGTAACTTGGTTAATCGGTATAGTAAAAATAATATAGAAAGTAGTCTATATGGCTGTTCTTAGAAAAAACGCAAAATATTTAAGTTCGCTCGATAGAAAAAAGTTACCTCTAAATTTAATGTTTTTCGACAGTTAAAGGGCCTTCCTTAAATCATACAGCCTTGAAATTTGTATTAAAAATAAGTTAACAAATGACATCGTCCGCTCGTCTTAGAATAATTTAAAAATTCCACCTAGAAACAGAGTTATTAAATAAAAACGCAGATTTTTGTGGGCGCGTGTTTCTTGGTGGTCGTAACAGCCACGGCTGAAAGCGCGCTATTTTAAACTAAAAGGAAACGTCGTAGAGTTCAGTTCTGATTGATGCAAAATGAGATGTTCAATATGACCTTATTTGCAGCCTTAAACGCTTTTTCAGTTTTGCTTTTGTGTAGTTTCTTCCACCCAAAGGTTTTCTGGGAGGTACTGCTTTTAACGGCCTTATTGCTTAAAGCAGAGTGCTTTAAACGATAAGGCCGCCTATTTTTTCTTACCTTAATCACATGTTATAATAGTTTTCGTTTTCTTCTGTGGTGTGACAGTAAAGTTATATTGTATTTTGTATTGCTTTTGTATTTATCACTGTTTTTCGGCTTTCGGTTGCTAAAAATCCATCCAGATGGAAAATATTTTTAGTTTTAGTTAGAGTTTACGTTATTTTGGTAAGTCGTTGCTACCATGTTTCTTATAGTTTTACAAATTACTCGTTATTCTACTCAGCTGGCATGATGTCATATCATTTGCCTGGAATTAAAAGCCGCCGCTAGTTAGGGTTCCGACCCGAAAGGTGCCAAACGGGACCCTATTACTAAGCCTCCGTTGTCCGTCCATCCGTCTTTCCGCCTATCACAGGGGTCTACAGCTTCAGATATAATAATAGTAGGTTGAAGTTGAAATTTTCACAGAATAAGTGTTAGTATGGCTTCTACCACAGCAAATAATAGAAATATATCAAAAAATCTAAGTTTTATCGGATTGTAGTACAAACACTAATGTGACAATCATCATATATAAGTAAATTTTTTGTGTGTGTACTATTAGGGTGCCATGGTCACTGTGTGACCAAACCCTCTAAATAAAGACGAAAAAAAAAAAATAGGATTCGGTGCTCGGAGTGTGCCGAATTGTTTGCCAGGCGCTACAACATTAGTTCCTTTTTTGTGGCCTGGATGTTGCTATGTCATCCATATATCCTAATATAAGGTGACTTTCGTTTATATAGCCAAATTCATACCGGAGACTCGGTATGTCTTTGCGAAATACAAAAACATTTTTTTATGCATCTATACATACTTGTTCAAGAACAACCTCGACTCAATTAGTATAAGAAGTCTAAATTTTATTTTGCGTATTTCACAGAAATGGTCTTTAAACCTTGGTCTCGACCACTTACCGAGTCTTCAGTATGAGTTTGGCTATATAAATGAAAGTCACCTTGTAATTGTTATTATTTACAATTATGTATTTGTTAGTGGTACGGAACCTTTTCTGCGCGAGTCAGACTCGCACTTGGCCGGTTTTAAATGTCGTCATGAAAGAAGTCCTGCAGGTTAAAGTGTTTCTGTATTTATTCCTTCACTAAGTACAACTTTAAACGGGACTTCTATCGTGGCGTTTAGTTGTTTTAACGAAACGGCAACCCAATTTTCAAAACGCTGTCCCACGAATGCGGCAAAAAATAATTATGTCGTTCAAAACAATGTTTTGCTATTATTTTGTTTTATTAATACATTTAATCCATTACCTGTCCTGCCAAATAACAGCTGTATTAAAAGGGTTCTAAGCTTACAGAACGTCATTCCAAAAATGAGAAACATAAAAATGTATAAATTAAAACGCAGCTGAGGTGATCTACAACGCTTTCGTGTTTTTAAATATGCGTTACCAGCTTTTTAGGGTTCTGTCCAAGAACAGATTTTCTTATTAAAGTAGAATGGTTACTTTTTCATTTGATCTTTAGGGATTCAGTGTTATACAGATGCCTTATTTTAAAAGTACCAAATAACAAAGCGTTGTTTTCAACGCAAAGAAATCCATCCACCCATCAGCCTGTTTTGTTCACTGCTGGATAGGCCTTTCCAAGATTTCGCCACTCTTGGCGCTCTTCCTGGAAGAAATGCCCACTCACACACGCTGGGTAGTTGAGTCGGTGCGCTCCATTGACGCCGCTGACCGTCACCAGTCTGTTTCTTCATAAGGCCCGGCAATTTGGGATGGATATACCGCCATCAATCGGTCTCAAGCAATGGTGGGCAACCTGGTTGTGCCTGTCTGGGAGCTGTACCCTTACCCTCCCACGAGTAAATTCGGGAGGAGGTACCTCCACAGTCAAGCCCGGCACCAGCTCAACCAAAGTATACAAATGAATGTACATCATCTTCTGAATGTTTATTTAGACGGGTCTACCGCGATGTATTTCTCATCAACTTCTTATAATATCCCGCCAAGTCGAGCGAAAAAGCGGCACAGTCGTACCATTCTTTCCTCAAAACAGTTCAGGCCATTTTCAATAATTTTGAACTTCGTTGTGGATAAAAATAGAAGCCTAAATTTTCAGTAACCAAGCGGGCATTTTATAAACACGGTATATTTCAAATTTCATTCAATTTCAACCAGTAGTTTAAGAATTATAACTGACTGACTGACCGATTATCAAAACTCTAAGGAACTTCTAGCAGACATAGAAGCTTCGGAATACAATTAGTGTTTTGTGTATAAATCATGGAAAAATTAAAATATTTTGCAATTTCTGTCCACTTTTCTAGATACACCATCTGAACAACTGCATGAACAACTTTGTAATCCCATATAAATATAAAGGATTACAAAGTTGGGTTTGCAGTGAATGAATCAGTGTACCTGTATATGCAGGAAAAAAGTAGGACTATCTACAAAAAGAAATGAGAGGCCATCAAAAACAAAACTTGTAAAAAAAACAAGTCTCGCAACTCAGTTCATCTACCGTAAAAAGTTGTGAGATCCATGTAAATCCATGTCGGTTAATTTATTCAGTCCCTACTTAAGGGACCTTCTGTCTTAAGTTATTACATAATTAGCTAACCTAACAACATCTTATAGTGACCATATCAATAATAAAAATCTTTTATGTTTTAAATAAATAGATTGACTTGGCCATCGCATGAAACCACAATGTATCTCACAAGTAATACATATTATATTAAATAAGATTATTTAGTGCGATTGCCAAGTCAATCTTTTTATTTAAAACATAAAAGATTTCTAATATTGATATGGTTACTATAAGATGTTGTTAGTTTAGCTAACTACGTAATAACTCAAGGCAGAAGGTCCCTTAAGTAGTGACTGAATAAATTAATTGACTTGGATTTACATGGATCTCACAACTTTTTACGGTAGAAGAACTAAGTTGCGAGACTTGGTTTTTGTTACAAGTTTTGTTTTTGATGGCATTACGATAAACGTAGGACAAAAGTATATTTGAATGTAAGGAGCTCTAAACCGGGTTTCAAACCCAGAACCACCCGCTTACCAAGCGATAGCTCTTCAAAACACCTGTTACCTTAAAGTTACATTTTCCGCTTCTGAAAATAAATTTCAAAAAAAAATCGGCACCAAGCGTCTGGTCGAGTCTGGTTCTGATAGCGAAAACCTTTGAACGCAGTCGAAGAGCAAAAGCGGTGGAAAAGGAGGGTAGGGAGCCCAGTAGGTCGCACAGTGTTCAAAAAACCTTTGGAATCGGATAATGCCAAACTCCTGCGTGCTAACAGTGCAGAGTTTTAAAAGAAAAAAAAACAGTTATTATTTTTTGACAGTTCTAAAAACGAAAAAAAATTCATATGCTGCTCAAATTTCTAATTTATCTTGATTTTTTTAAAGCTTTATTTTTCTCTTCAATTATGTTTATTCTAGACTTTTCGGAATTTCGCTATGGCACAGTCTTAACAGATTTAAGGACACCCCCGGAGATGGATAGATACCGACTGCGGCGCTATTCATAGCTTCACATTCTCCTAAAAAACTTGCAGATACCCCCGGAGAGAGAAGGACACCAGCTGTGGCGATATCCACAGCTTTATTAGTGGCGGCATGGGTCTGTAACGATTCCATGATTCACAATTAGTATGCAGGAATTTGATTATATTCTAAATACCAAATCCCTATCGAATTATGTTTATTCTAGACTTTTCGGATTTTCGCTATGGCGCAGTCTTAACAGATTTAAGGACACCCCCAGAGATGGATAGATACCGACTGCGGCGCTATTCATAGCTTCACATTCTCCTAAAAAACTTGCAGATACCCCCGGAGAGAGAAGGACACCAGCTGTGGCGATATCCACAGCTTTATTAGTGGCGGCATGGGTCTGTAACGATTCCATGATTCACAATTAGTATGCAGGAATTTGATTATATTCTAAATACCAAATCCCTATCGAACAACAGAGTCAGAATAAAATGTCCCATCCCAGGGGTTTTTTGAACACTGCGTCACCCCCACCTGTTCTTCCTGAGTCCTGATAATGATGATAATGACTTGGTCATAATCTCATCGAAAGCTTGACCTGTGCCTCGTTGCACAGTTAAAAAAGTGAGTCCTATCCGTAATCACAACATTTATGATGTCAACACACTCTAATTTTATTTGAAAAGATCATGCGTGCGGATTTAGTATCAGGTAACATGTATTCACGGAACCTGTTTATTGTGTACCGCAAATACTTGACTATCTTCATTTCTGCGCATTATTTCGCATGGCTTTCATAACATCTGTTGGCATTTGTTTTCTGGCAGGGCATAACAAAACATGAATTCGTGCATTTATTCATGGAGGCTACGAACCGGCCTCGTCAAGGCACTCCTTACTGTTGTATTGTTTTTAAAACAAAATGGCTCCAACCACGAGAGCTCTAGTGGTGACTGCGGCTTAGTAGACAATCATTCCAGCATTATGGACACTACCGACGAGATTAGCTTTCCAAGGTTGACAGGCTAGGTTTAACTGAAATTACATAACATGATGAACAAAAACACTTGTACTTTAAAATTTTCTAAAATATTTATTTTTGCTTTTTAAAATATAAATAACTATTATTACAGAGAAGTTTTTTTTTCAGAATCAACCTAACGGATTCACCGGTACTTTGAAACCTCCTTTTAAGGTGAATGTATACTCAAACCGCAATATCTACTCCTCCAATAAGAGGGGTCCAAAACTTGAAAAAATACACAAAAAGCAAAATAAAATAAAAATAAATTCAGTAAATATTTATATAAAATGTATCTTTTGTCAAACAAACAAATTGAAAGATATAGAAAGTTACGTAAGATTTCTCTTACTCCTTCCGAATGTTTGATGCTATTTTAATGATTCTTTCACCAACTAAATACAATTTATAGACCTACAAAACAATTTTTTTGCCGTTCATCGCGTGCGTGTGGAAAGTATTATTTTCTCCTATTTTGCGCTATCTGGAGATGCAGCAATCGTCAGAGAGCTACAGGACCATTTATCCACGCCAAAAGAGTGGAGCAGGAGCCTGGTAATTTTGTTTTTCAAATAAGGGGTCAAAATCCAACTTAAAAACGATAGACCAAACGTTCTCCTAAGCCACACACACAAGCTGTTCTCAAGAGTTATCATGAACCGTCTTGTCTAACGATTCGACGACATCCAACCTCAAGAGCAGGCTGGATTTCGAAAGGCTACAGCACTTAGACCACATTTACACGCTAAGGCAGGTTCTACAGAATATACTTATATATTATATAATATAGTAACCACTTGCTGAACGTAGAAAGTAAACACTGTGAGGAAAGCCTGCATGCCCTAAAACTCTTGTATTGTACCGGAATGTAAAGCAACAAGCCTCTTTCCCTTAATACTAATTCCGAATAACTTTTTATCTTTGTTTGTCTTTATCACAAGAATCGCCTTTTTATTTCGTAAAAAAATTGCAGTGCCCCTTTTTTCAGACTAACAGAGAACTCCCATACTAGCGCAGTTCGCTGATCATATCCTTATTTTAGAGGTATTTGCTTATTATTTTTGCTTTTTCAACATATCCCATACAATATCCATGACGTGAAACTAAAACATTTATTAATATCAAGTACATACAAAAGTTACAAGCGTATAAAAGTCCTGGATTTTACACATATTTGGATAAATGTGTATGTACCGTAATGTCCTAAAAGTGATACAACAAATCAAATAATTTTAGTTTCACAGCATAGTATATTTTATATTATTCAAAAATATTTTTGTTTCATTTCGATCTTTGGGATATTTATCCTGAAATCATAGGAACCGCTAAAACCATTTTCGAGTTTTTTCAAAACATGCAGTTAGTTCCGTACGAGCTCGGGAAATGAACGTTCGGGCCAAACAATAACAGTCAGTCAGTGCTCTATAATTTGAAGTTGAATGTAGAATGAAAGAGCAAGCATAGCGATCCCATGCGCGACTGATTTCAAGCCGCCGACTAAAGGCCTCTTAAGTATTTTAGTAGTTAAGTATTAGTTTCCTTTGGGGCTCGAACCTGGACCAACTCCGCCAAGCAAACCGGCAGATAGTCATTAACACTTCGAGTTATTATAAGGTAGTCATCACATCACCTATTATAAGCCATTCAAGTTTTATTTACAATTTGTGCCCAATTCAGGAACAATTAAGGAAGTGAAATGCAGAGAGAAATTATTTTAGCGAAATATTAATTAAAATTAAATAATTAATTCAGTGTAAGCAGCGAATTCAATCAAAAGCTTCAACTCTATATTGTTTAAGCATTATTCAACCTGACATTATTAAATAACTTTTCGTCCTTCTGGTTTAGGCTGGGCCAAATTTAAGTAAAGGATATATGAATATAATTTGCAATATTCCGCTAAACAATTCTTGTCGTGCTATTCAAAATGCAGACTCGTGCACCGCCCGCCCGCCCGCACAAAAACATGCAACAAGCAAGCAATACAAGCAAAGCAATCTTAAATAACATGCAAGAAAACTTATCGACACGTGTTTCGCCTCTGAACGAGGAATCCTCGGGATATGTTGCTAGCTCGGCTTCTCCGCAGCAACTGATGTGTTGCTCGCCCAGCCGCTCCGCAGCAACTGATGTGTTGCTCGCCCAGCCGCTCCGCAGCAACTGATGTTGTTCGCCCGACAGCTCAGCAGCTAGTCTACTACTACTAGTCTACTACTACTAGTCTACTACTAATAGTCTACTACTACTACCTGCTGAGCTGTCGGGCAAACAACATCAGTTGCTGCGGAGCGGCTGGGCGAGCAACACATCAGTTGCTGCGGAGAAGCCGAGCTAGCAACACATCCCGAGGATTCCTCGTTCAGAGGCGAAACACGTGTCGATAAGTTTTCTTGCTTGTTATTTAAGATTGCTTTGCTTGTATTGCTTGCTTGTTGCATGTTTTTATGCGGGCGGGCGGGCGGTGCACGAGTCTGCATTTTGAATAGCACGACAAGAATTGTTTAGCGGAATATTGCAAATTATATTCATATATCCTTTACTTAGTGATGGACTTCCGCAAGGTAACGCCTATTTCAATTAATCATCTTGGGCCAAATTTGTTACCTGTAGGATAGGGTTGACATATAACAGTCGGTCAGTAGGTACTATGGGACAGGGACGAACATACACAACTTCCGAACATCACGTACAGTACTCCCAAACTTATAATGCGCATACGAATCTTTGCCGAGCATTTCCCTACACTTTCTTCACATGCAGTAAGGTCACGTGGTACGTCTGGTCGCTCGGCTATAGATTTCTATGCGCATTATAACTTTGGGCGCACTGTACTAGTTTTGGCGTTGTATTTGAAACACATAGTACTACAGTAAGGTCATCAAATTATTAACCAAAATATCCTTTGTACAAAGGTCAGTTTATTTCCCACGTTTGAAAAGGGACGCCGAGCTATTGTAAGCCCTCTGACAATTGAATCGACATTTTACAAAAAAACATCTGTTACTGTTTTAACCTCTTCAGGGGTTAAATTACTTTTGAAACATTCAGTTGATAAACGTTTGAAAGCAACACCCATTCCAAATTAGCTAAGGAGATGGCACCTTGTCACTTAAATCAAGTGTAATTAATAATACTTCTAGCATTTCGCCCGCGGCTCCGCCCGCGTGTTATTCGGTTTAACGACATGTTTTTTTCCGGGACAAAAATAGCCTTTGTGATAAGATAGGGTATAAACTATATTCATTCTAAATTTCATCCAAATCCGGCCAGCCGTTTCAGCGTGAAAGAGTAACAAACATACACACACACACACACCCTCACACACAAACTTTCGAATTTATAATATTAGTGTGATCTACTACGTTTTCGGCATAGGCGTTATTTTATGAACACCCCTTATAGCCTATTTATTGGACAGGGTTACTGCCAAGATAATTAAAAAAACCGCATTCAAATCTTTTGAGGTATTCTGGAGTTAAAATGGAACACATATACATAAAGACAAAAGTTTTGAAATTTTAGTTTTGGCTTTATTACAAAACAACTAATATATATATATATATATACGGATAAATAGGACGACGACAAATCTTTTTGTATGGCATCAAAATCTGTTAACGGAACCCGGAACCGGATATTGCGTAAATTGTAGACTTTAAAGACTTTCTGTGTAAAAAGCGAGAAGTAGAGCCAATATGAGCCAAGCTTAAACGTAAATTGAGTGTGAAAAGGTTATAGGTACTTCGAGCCAGCTGTTCAGGCTGACCTTCAGAGGTCTAGTGGGTTGTCACAATTATTCCCTCACATGTGTTAAGATATAGTGCGGTGTTACCAATTGGCCTGTTTAGAGCAAGTATGATGGAAAGACAGTGTTTCATCGATGGCACGCATCACAACATCTCAGCGGTGGTCACCTGTCAAATAAATAAATTGTGTTGACATTTTTAAGAAAATGAATATTATATTTGTTAAGGTACTAAATTAGTTAAAAAAAATATATATATTGAAGTACAACATGTCAACATGATATATGTATAAGGTAACGTTAATTTATGCAGCCAAATTCTTACTGAAGACTCGGTAAGTACTCAATAACAAGGTTCGATGACTCTTTCTGTGAAATTCGTGAACTATTTTTTTCGTGTTACTTACAAACGCAATCCCAGTCAATTACTATGGGACGTCAAGATTTTATTTTGCGAAATTAGCAAAAAGTCTTATCGATCCGTGTTACTGATCACTTACCAAACCTCCAGTATGACTTTTGCTTGAAAAATAAAAGTCACCTTATATATTGCCGTTATTAATGGACCTAACCTTGTCGCTGTAGACTAATTTTGAAACGTAAGCTGTAGTGATTCACCTTTGTTTACTATAACGATGGGATGTTTATATAATAAACACACGCAACCTCACACACTCACTCACTTACACATTTAATTTTAATGTATGAATTATGTTTTTGTTGTTCGTTGCTTTGTATGTTAAATGTATTAAAATTAATTATAACTCATGCATGTTAGAATAGTCTCTGCTTTAGAATTTAGAAGGATAAGTCTGTGACCCTACGATACACGAATACGTAGGTTAGGGGACTGTTATCATTCTTTAAGTATTATTTTGTGTTATGAACAAATTAAGTTATTTATTACTATTTATAATATCTCTATTAAAATTTGTAGACCCGATGATGTTTAATGTGAAACTGGTACCATGAGTTCCTTTTCTCATTTGTCATTAAATTGTTAGTTGAAAAGATTATAAAATAATGCCACACGAAGACGATATTTTTGATAGTCGTAGATGAAGTATTGTGTCCAACTGGTCATAATTAGCCATTAAGATACTCACGGAGGAGCCTATTAATGGAAGGTCTCATTATGTCACAGTAGCACAAAATACTATTATATTTTTAAAAGTATTTCTATAACTAGTTATGAAGAAGTCGGACCCAAGCAAAGGCTGAAAAAGGGGCTTTCTAACTCTGATATTGTATATAAATATATAATATGTAGAGTGGGCATATTCATATTGTTCACTCGGTAATGAGTTCGAGTTACAGAGAACCCACTATAAATAACCTTGAGTTAGTATTGGCGGTCCACTATAACCTAAACTAAGTAGTAACCTACTTAGTAATAATTATAATTATATGTCTGTGGTAGTAACGCATGTAGCTTGTGGCTCTGTTCACTCAACCAAGTCATTATACAGGCTGTAAGTAATGTGCGACCATTAAATAAAACCACATACTCTACTGATCATACTGAACAACTATTCGAAAAAAAAACCCGCGCATATCTTCAGGGGAAAAGATATTCAACTGTAACTCAAATACTTTATCTCGTGAAGGTCTATTTTAGAACGCTGCACCGGAACAGCTGTTTCACGGTTGACGCTCTCTCTTGAAACTCGCCCTTATGTCGGTGCGTTTTGTCGGTGGTTCACGCATTTTTGTTTGGAACTCAATTATTTCCTAAACTAAGTGTGTCCGCGGGTATGATTCTTGGGAAAAGTGGTTCAGTAGGGTCAGTAGAATATGTGGTTTCATTTAATGGTATAGCGGTCTATTTACATCCGGTATAGCCTGTAAGAAGAGAAAGAGAGAATAAGCTGTAGTAGAAAGGTTTCGGCTGTGAGCTAGAACTCTTAAAAAAGTACGACGCGAAAAAAAACAAGGGAAAAACAAATGTTTTAGCGTCGATGGATTTTCCGGGTAAAAGTTGAAAAGCGGATTCCGGCGTCACGCAAAAGTAGGTTAAATCCGAATTGAGCTCGCCTTTTATGATTTATTGGGTTCCGTAAGATAAGGAAACCCTTATGTTAAAGCCTCGGTGTCTACTCAACCAAGAATGGCTTGGGTGATCTGAACTTTGGCATGTGTGGAATTGTACCGGGATCCCGAGAAAAATAAGGAAAACCTTTCGTGCCATCATTTTGGAAATTTATGTACAGTGCCTAATAAAGCGTATTTGCAAGTAAATTACTTTTTATGCATGTTTTGCCTTAAAGGGTACCCACTCAAATAAACGACATAAAGTCGTTTGCAATAGAATCCAACAATCATGTAAACAAACCAAATTGTCACGATTACTCCGTAATCACATACATTTGACGATCAATTATGAACATAGTCTGATTTCAACGAACGCACCATTGTTTTCACATTATCTTCAACACGATTTAACTTGTATTTATAAGTTAAATTTGTTAAAACATTTGCAACGTAAAAATTTCGAAGTATTTGACAAGCTGTCATCTTAGTTTTTTACTCATCGAACTCTATAAGTCATTGAAAAGTTAGTGTTGTTCGTAATCTGAAGTTATCTTTTATTTTTAATTTAATAAATTATTTTAATTTAATATTATTTGAATACAATAAAAAATTTTTTTCAAGAGCTTAATATAATTAACCAAAACGGATTGTATCCTAAGCCATAAAAATAATGGTTAGTTTTTAAAAATTGACAGGTGGCCATTTTGTTAGAATTGTCATTCACAGTCATTCACTGTTCTGTGGGTTCGCTGTGCATTAGTGTTTTCTGTTTCCTTTTTCTGTTTCCGATTTCTACGACTTTGCATTCTCATTTTGGACTTTTGTTTTGCTTTACGATTTGGCTGGACATATTTTTCTTGGAACGACGACCTTTGCACGGCATCACGGACTTTGATATAGCATACGATTGGTATTTTTTCTCAAGGAGTAATCAGGAGGTAAGAATGATTTAGATCTATTACCTACAACGGAAATCTATTAGACGCACTTTAATATTGTATTGCCCTCGTAACTAATTATTTGAATAGATCACAATTACTGAACTGAATCTATGACTTAAAATTAAAATAATTAGAAAAATAAATTTAATTAAAATTAAATTAGAACACTATGACATCACTATGGGCATAAACAATACGCTGTCAATGTCAGTCCGCCATATTTGTTTACATGATTGTTGGATTCTATTGCAAACGACTTTACGTATACACATTCGAAAGTACTATTCTAACTCATACCTCGTTTTGAATGCTAAATGTGTACATAAAAATATCACGGTTCATGAGATACAGCCTGGTGACAGACGGACGGATGGAAAGACGGAGGGATGGACATACGGACGGACGGACAGCGGAGTCTTAGTAATAGGGTCCCGTTGGTTACCCTTTGGGTATGGTACCCTAATAAAAAACACGTAGGTAAATGTTTTCTATAATTAGACCTTAATTTCAGCCTCGAGGATCCACTTAAATTAAAAAAAAATAAGAGCAGGACTGCAAAGAAAAGAATTACTTTAATTATCTAAAAGTCAAGTTCAAAACAAATATTTACTCCCTCATAAAGGTAGCCAATAAAAGGAATGGGTTTGGCGACACATAACTATCTCGGAAACCGGCTCTACATAAGAAATACATAAAGATTAGCCTTATTTTTATGGTAGTTAATGTGATTTGAAGCCGTAAAATAGAAAGTGGCTTTTACTACTTGATCTTGGCAAGAGTCCGGATATAATAACTTTCGGAATAGGCTGTAAATCTACTGAAACTGTTACTTTACGGCTTGATAGTGCCCATTTATGGGCAGATTCGATTGAATCTGATCCTGAATTGTTTCAACAAATTTCTTTTTGTAACTACTGAAATTGGTCACAAAGATCTGATAAATGCTATTAGAAGTATGAGACACAACGTGTTTGCTACTTAGGTTTTCCGTAATTTTCGGAAAATTTTAATCTGTTTTGGCCACGGGATGTCTAATTGGAGCAGCAATGATTACGCTATGTACGTCTCAGGGCTTTATTTATAAGAAAATACTTACTCATGTTATAAGAAAATTTTATTTGTAATTTCTCTAACTTAAAACTCTGCAACCAATACACGAATTTATAACTTTTGCAGTGATATAGTTAGTACAAATCTGCGCAAAAAAATAGGAAACGGGCTATGCAAATCCATAGTAAAACGACAGTAAAATGTATGTAGCAGGGCAAATAGTTAGTACAAAAAAAAGTTGTGCTAAAGGACTTTCAATAAGGGTAACATACTAAAACGCGTGAAAAATTGATGGGGGAATTTCTGTATGAAAAAAATTGCAGGGCGAACGGCTAGAAAAACAATCGGCCTTCTGCATAAAACAAACACGATTTCGATTTTGATATAAAAGAGTTAATCTGTAAAAAACAACTATACCCGCTTCGAGATTTTTTAATGTAAAATTTTCTTACGCTTGAATTACCGCGCTTGACGGAAGCGTCGACATAACCTAGGATAAAGCGCGCTCGGCCAGAAACTTGGAAATTTACAGCAGGCACGCCGTTAATTAGTCTTTCTAGGGACTTTCGCAAAAATATACTGAAGTTGGTGACGGACGAATGACTGATACGAGGTTATAAAGGGCAATAAATAACGGACCGATCGACTTCTTTTTTTGGTACAAAAAATGTTCTATATAGATATTTACCTATATACTAAAATCTTTACAAATGCCAACATCAAAAACCGACTTAGAAAGATATCGGTCAAAGAGCTATCTGTTCCATTTAGGGTTGAAGTTGGTGTAGATTTTCTGAATTTTTTTTTATTTTCTCTAAAACAACCCTTACATTTTTTTTAAAACACCTGCTCAAGATATGATAGATAACGTGCCTGTTTGGCGTGCGTAAAATGACATATTTCGCACTCGTGCTTTTTGTTTTTACTACCTACTGAGCCATCTAGAGGGAAACAGGCCACAACATTTAGTAAGCATGTAAACCTTTGTTTTACCAGATACTCTAGAATAAGATGAGTTTTTTCAAACTTCTATATTTTATTATTAAATATATTATGTATTATAGTGAAACACTTAACGAAAAAAAAATGCTGAAAAACCACGTTAAAAGTATAATCTAAAGAAAATAAAAAAGGTACCTATAAAAACAAAATTGTAGAAGAGTATATCGTTGAGCCTAAAAAAATTACAATAAAATTTAATTTAGTAAATCACCTTTTTTAGGTTTAGAATTTTCTAATGTAGCTAAACGACGCTTTAAGATTATTTTATTATAAATTTGAAACTAAAAGTTAATCTAAGAATTTGGTGCTAAAAAAGGCTGCCGCCAAGCAAGCCTGGAGACAGCCCCAAAAAAATGCTGTAAAGCCACGTTAAAAGTATAATTTAAAGAAAATAAAAAAGGTATAAAAACAAAACTGTAGAAGAGTTGAGCCTAAAAAATTTTACAAAAAATTTAATTTATTGAAGCACCTTTTTATGTTTATAAATATTTATACATATATTAATTCTAGTTAAAATATGCACATAAATAAATTAGCAAGATATTTCTTAGGTTTAGAATTTTATAATGTAGCTAAAACGACGCTTTAAGCTTGTTTTATTAAAAATTTGAAACTAAAAGTTAATCTATTTTTTTTGGATCCCAAGAAATATCGCGGATAGTAAATCTTAGGCGAGAGAAAATATATCATAATGCGTGAAAGTTTTAAGAGCTGTCGTTATTCAGTCTTACATAAGGAAAGAAAATGACTTAAACAGAATAAGATAATTACTAAACTACGAAGAACCTGGTTCCTTCCTGAGGTCGATTCGGCAGGCCTTCTGGTATGGGGTGGTTCCCAAAACGCTCGCTCGTAGTTAGCCAATCCTCACCACGCACGCCGTGAACTGAAGCCAGACTCCGCTATGCGACAGGATTGTCTTCCAGATGTCGTGGAAATGAGTTCGTGTTGTGCATCCACACAAGACACCAGGAGGATGGTGTTATTTTAAAATTGTATGATACTTTTTAAAAAACCCTTAAAAAGCCTGAAGGGTCGCTGTAAAGAGACAAAACAACAAAATGAAGAAGTGCTCATGAAACACGATCAAGGAAACTAACGTTTTGGAAAAAGGACAAAAGGGGTTTTCAGAGAATAAAACCAAAAGTACACAAAACTTCCCAGGAGAAGAAGAGAAAAGGCTTGAAAATAGACTTCAAAGCAAATGTATCCCGTGTTACGAATCCAAGACAAGATCTTCGAAATTTTAAATTTTGAAAATTCTGTAAATGAATCAAAGATAAAGAAAAACTAAAATCGAAGAAACAGGTTGAATAACTGTAGCGAATGCTACATGATGTTTAATTGTAAAAGTTGTTTGAAAAATTCAAAACGATTTTAGACGTCAAGATTTATATTCTATTTTAACTACCTTAGAAATTAGTATTAAAAAGATTTTAGAAAGAGACATTGGTCTTTGTAGTACTTACAGATTAGCGCCAATCAGACTGCGTGTTCTCCAGTCGACTTGTATCTGTTTTGATTTGCAACAAAATTGTTTTTATTTTATTATTTCATGTTATATTTCGCAGGTGTATTAAAAAATGTCGTTTGATACACGTGCGAAACTGTTGATATTTCTTGTCCGACTGTTTTTTGCCTCGACTGTGTCTCGGCAAAAAATCAATCGTGACTCTAAATATCAACCTTTTCGCACTTGCATCAAAATGTACTATATTATATACCTATACCTACAAGAAATATAAAATATTAACGTTGTAACGTAGTTTGTGGCAATCCTATAATATTATGTTTATATTATAGGTGACACCTATTCTCGTGTAGCAAATATTAGATTTAGGGCTGCCATAACCTAAAACTTTTCATTGCAAAATAGGCTTTAACGCAGATGGATTAAAGTTAATTAAGCTTGTATTATTTTAGGTTTCTTAACTATAAATTTAAGGTTTGCTGCACCAGATTAGGTCACTCTATATACGTAAAAAATATTTTATTTAAAAGCGTGAAGGGCTTTATAACTACTGAACCGATTTTAATAATCCTTTCGCTGTAAATTTTTATTCACTGAACAATTTTATTTTATTTTTTCGAAATACAATTTCGATGGTGTATACGGACAGACTTATGAACTCGTGTAAATACGTATACGAAAAGGTGCATGGCAGATCTAGCACTGAATTCGACCTGGTGTTATTTCCATGAACCCGTCATGTTCAATTAATTAAATCAACTTAAGGCGAGGCATTGATAAACTTTTAATTTCAAATCGGCGCCTTAGGGGAGTGGAGTGAGGGGGACTTACTCCATACAAATATGCGCTCACGAACTAGCTTATGCCGTACGGTCGTATGCGGCAAAACAGTATTTTTCATTTAAAATGACAACTGTAAGTAATTTAATAAATCCAATCGGCCATATTGCAGTGTATTTGTAGACTAATTTAAATAAAAAACCTAGAAGCTTCATTCGCTCCCGTTTGTCAGTAAAATAGAAATCTCTGTTTTAAAAGAGGTTTTCTAAATATTTTTTTCTCTGCTATGAAAATTAATCAATTAACTAAATCTACGGGCAAAATGATGTCCATAAAATGCTTAATCTAGTATATAAATTGGTAATTACATATGCTTTATTATTGCTGAGAAAAATGGAGATCCATGTCGCCGAAATTTCGTGGCGTCGCCTAAGGAATTATGCTCAAATAACAGCTGTATCAAAACCATAAATGCCAAAAAGTATGAAAAAACGAGATATTTACTTTTTTCGTGAAATAAATTTATTTTAAAGTTAATCAGTTTGTACAAAGTAAAACAGCTTGACTACATGTACACTAGTATAGTACGTCAATGTTAATAGCACAAATCGGACTACAACAATTGAAAAGACACTTTGACAGAACAATGGCCAATTATAGACGTCGAAAATTTTAGAATTGTAAGTTGGCAGTCATTTATACGTTCAAACAGTTGATTTAATTTATTTTACGGAAAAACAGACTTTCTCACCCGGACTTTAAAAAATTCATGCTATTTTTTACAAGATACAACTTTTTGCGATTTGTATAATTATATACTTTGATTACTCGAACGTGCCGTTATAAGAGAAAATTGCGGTTCGCCAACTGTCATTATCCTTTGTGTGGATCTTTAGACATGTGTGCCAATCGGACTACATACATATCCACATCCATCACATGCCGAATTAAAAACTTCCTTTTTTGAAGTCGGCTGAAAATATCAACGCAGAAGCCGTCCGTCGCTGTTCGCAAGCCAAGTTTATTGGAAAATATTTTTTTCGCAATTGGCGCGCCCTCTCTTACACCTATGAGAATACCTGGATATACAAATAATTTAAGCCGCGACAAACTTCATTTATGACTCATAGGTGATGAGAGTTTCATATTCTAATTTCACTATAATGAGAAGACTGGGCAGACATGCAAACCTGGACCTCGTGTGAACCGTGCCGCAGCCACGATCATGTTAGTAAGTATACATTGGGGTTTATTATGTCCCCAGAAAGACCTCCACGTCACCTTATAGTCTTTCCTCAACCTCCATAACACTCTCTTATTACTAGTGTCTCTTACCACTTTACACTCCCTCAATTAGTGTCTCTTGTCAACCACTTATTACAGGCTTGCATAACTGCCCCTTCCTCTCATGTTAAACACATATAACATAATAATAAATAAGTAAATAAAGTCACATAACAGTTTATAATCCCAAGACAGATTCTAGAATTCCACGAGCTGACTCACGTGTTCACACTTCTTATTTGATCCGCCATCTTGTATCACTTACAGGTACGTATACCGGTCGGGAGCCGTTACTTCATCACAACTATAAGTAATAGTATGTATTATAACATCTGTTAATGTTACCAGTATATTATAATTAAAATACATACATTTACTAGGTTCTTTTACATACTTACTTACTTACTTAATCGCGATTTTCGCGACAGCAATCCCACTATACCATAAGGTTCGTTAAACGATACAACGATCTAGACCAACTAATATTTTTGCATTAATAAAGTTTAGAAGGTGAAAATTAGCGTAATTTTCCACAGAAATAGGTTTTAAAACCGGCTCTTAAAAAGTGGGATGATCCACGGCGGAGATATAATGATCCCGCATTATTGAGGTTCCGGAAGACGTGTCGGGGGAAGGGAGGGGGCGGAGGTGCGCGGGGAGGTGGCGAGGAATGGAGGCTCATTTAACATGTCGCCTCCGAAGGACCAGATAATTGGATTCATTACCGAAGACGAGAAATATGGCCTCAATTTATTGCGCCGCGAAGTATTGACGGAACCAGCAGAGGGATGAGACAAAAGAAGCTCGATATTAATATCCACAAATATGCTTGTCCATTGTTTAGATGTGAGGGTAGGGGATGAGGGAAAAGTTGCGGGTAGTTCGTTAAGCACGATAAATTTAAGGATTCAAATAAATCTCTTTGAGTATAAACGAGGAATATTGATTCCATTTCCATTAAATTAATATTACAACGGTTCTGGGGTTTCAATGTTCAACGTGGAAATTAATTTTCTTTTGTAGGGCTGCGGAATTGGATGAGTGAGGGTAGTTTAAGTAATTTGAATGTTTGAGTACTCGTGGAAGGCACCCGAACAATTTACGAGCAAATCCTAAACACACAAACAATTTCTAAATGGATACGAGTAGATATCTTCCATATTTGCCAGAATTATCAGGACGGTAAAAGCTAGTTTTATTTTTATTTACATAGTTGGCAACCCGACAGTGGTGCTAAAAGCAGTAGGTATGCCGTAGAGTAGAGGTTCCGCCAGATGGCTTAGTATAACTTAGCTAACTTTTAGCTACTTTTTATGAATTCTCAAGTTGGGATTTTTTAACTAGTAAGTATTGTATTGTTATTTATTTGTTCGTAATAACAATATTATAACAACGTATGATATACAAATCAAGCACAAAGCCTTTGCCTGCGGCTCCGTCTACGTTTATTCAATCTCCGCCCCGTTTTCGGCTTGGGTGTTATTTTATGAAGACCACTTAGCCTATATGTTGATCAGAGTCAATACCATGATAATACCGCATCCAAATCCTTTGAGTAGTTTATGTGTTAAAACGGAACATAAATACATACAGACAGACAAACAGATAGACAAACAAAAATAAGTTTCATTCAGTCCCCCAAATTATAACCACTTGGTCAATTTTGGAGGTCTGGCACATGGACCATTGCTTTGCTTTACTTTATTTTTTTTACTCTACTTTACTTACATTATTTTTATTTTAGTTTTCGTTGAAACTACAATTAATTACAAAAGTTTGAAAACTGACTTACGGTTTAGATTAACTGTGTCCCAGGGAGGTTGATAAGGACTATAACCCTTGTTTTCTTAATCTTCTTAAGATATATGTGAATTTTTCAACCGTCCCTGTCACTCCAAGGGGAAAAACGTGCACCGCAAGAGGGACGAATTCGGGGTAAAAGAGAAAAATGTTGCTTCTTCATTTATATATTTCAAAAAATAGCTAGCAAAATTTTCTTCAACCTATTTCTAGACATTATTAAAACCCATCTAGTAAAATATATTCAAATTTAGTATATAATTTGTTTTCTTCAATTCAATAATTTATTTCTATTGTGAGACGGTTTTTAAATCGCGTTTCTGTAAAGAAAAGTCTAGACAAAGGTTTAAAAAAGTTATACTAATTTATCAAACAAGTAGCTTCTTATATAGAACTTTAAACTCTCGCGTTTTGTACACATTTTAATGTTTATTTAGACGGGTCTACCGCGATGTATTTTTATTACCTTTTGTTTGAGAAAAGACACCCGACGTTTCGAGGCAGTTGCATGCGTCGTGCATTTCCGGTAGACCACGAGGCATGCAACTGCCTCAAAACGTCGGGTGCCTTTTCTCAAACAAAAGGGTAATAAAAATACAACGCGGTAGACCCATCTAAATAAACATCAAAAAGTAGCTTCTTCTTGGAAGTAGTTGCAGGATTCCAAATAGTGTCAATATTTTTGCGGTAGCGCCTGAAAAGCTACATTCAACAATTTACTATGTAGTAACATAGTAAAGATATTAGCATAAATGCCTATCCAATAGAAGTTCTCATAACGCTATCACGAGGGTTATAATAAAATGAAAATAGTTAACTTGAACTGCAGGTAACTACTCTGCTTACTTGCCCTACTTCCTTTACTTCTAGCTTCAAGTACAACATCGTAGAGATTTTAGTTTCAAGGAAACTGTTCGATATGCCTTTCCAGTAAGTGCAAAATCTAGTTTGTTTTGCGAATATATTTTCCACTATCAGATATGTTTTCTTTTGTATTAGGTGTAGTGTTGACTGTAAATACAGGGTATATATATTATATACAGACTGGCGCAAAAGTAATGTCATGATTTGAATTGGCTGCCATTTTGTTATAATATAAATGAAAAAAAAGGAGCTCTGTTTTCAAAAAAAGTTTATTTGAAAGTGTAAAATCGATGACATTCATTGGATAAAATTATATCGCTTAAATTGCCACCTCCCAAGTTGATGCATAATTGCGCTCGTTTTACGGGATTTTGATTTAGTGCTCGCGAAACATCTGGCTCGAAGAAGAGAGTCTATAGGTACATGAAGTGCATGAAGAGCCATTGCATCCCCTCAAAGTGACAGTTTGGTGCGGCTTTTGCAGTGAAAAAGTGATTGGCCCTTATTTTTTGGAAGACGCTGATGGCACCACCGTAACCGTAGCCAGTGAGCGTTACAGGCAGATGCTAACTCGGGAGGTGGCAATTTGAGCGATATAATTTTTCCAATTAATTGCATTAATTTTACACTTGCAAGTGAACTTTTTATGAAAACAGAGCTCTTTTTTTCATTTATAACAAAATGGCAGCCAACTCAAATCATGTTATTATTTTTGCGCCACCCAGTATATAATATATATACCCTGTATTTAAAATGAAGGTAGTAGAGCTAAGGCCGGGCCCAGCTGTGGAGGTACCACCATCTTACTCGCAAAACCCCCTGAAGTTATTCGGGGGAGAGTTAGTGGACAGCTCTCAGGTAAAACCAGGCGGCACACCATTGCCTGGGACCTATAGATGGCGGTTTATCCATCCCCAATTGCCGGGCCTTAAAACAGACCGGTGACGGGCTGCGGCGTCACTGGTGCGAGGGTTTTGGCACCACGCTCAGCAACCCACCTGCCCAGTGAGTGTGTGTGTGTGTGTGTGTGTGTGTGTGTGTGTGAGTATGGGCATTTCTTCCAGGAGGACCGCCAACTGGCGAAGTTTTGGAAATGCCTATGTCCAGCAGTGGACAAAACAGGCACATGGATGGATGGATGGATGTATGGATATATAAAATGACTTAGGTTGATGTAGCCAACTTTATAATGTAAATAAATGTAATTTATCAACTTTTTGGTATATAAATACATCAAATAACACACATTTAAATAAATTTATGTAAGATATACATTTATGTATTTCGGACCATTCGGGCCCGGCATCAGTATATCTCACTAAAAATATTTTAATGTATTTTATTATTATATATAAATTAAAAATTCATACTGGAAACTCACCTTCACTCAACCTTGTTTGCGAAATACGAAAAATATTTTTTGTGCCTCTATACTTGTTCAAGAACAATCTCGACTTAATTAGTATAGGAGGTCAACATTTATTTATATCATTGCGGTATAGAAAAGCAGAAGAAAAGTAAATCTGGATCTAAGAGCTCGGAACCAGAATTCGAATACAGATAATGATATAATAACGCCGATTCTGAGGGCTTTAATTTTAGTTTTAGTGCTGTCAAAACTAAATTTTCTTCATTACAAAATAGTTCTTTACTGTTAACAACAGAAGCTATATCACTTTGGAAAAACGACTTTAATATTAATTTGTATCTCCTTGCGATGGATAAATCGCCAAGTGCTTAAAATATATAAATTTATTTTGATCATAGTTTCTCCGGTATGAATTTGGTTACATCAACTAAAGTCATTGTATAAGCAGGTGACATTAAATGAAACCCATCTGCTTCTGAAAAATGTGTTTTTAGTACCACAAAAACTCTTCGTACTTCCACTCCTATTTTATTCCAGTTTCAAACATTTTGATGGAGCCGCTCGCCTGCTGACCGAGACGTCGTGGGTTCAAGCTCACCGGTGCACATAAAAAGCGGGTGTCACTCCCTGACACACCCTCGGGATCCCATGTTGTGATGATATATTTTTGTATTATTGACGTATAAATTGAATTTCACGAAAGAAAACAATATAAAATTAAAATGATTATCATTTTATAAGATTTTGATATTATGACGAATGGCTCTTGAAGCCTATTGGAAGAGAGACATTCGCTATGTTCGCTAGGGAACACCTCTGACACCAGTTTGGGGAATCATGTCGTAACGGCTTAGTCTGTAAATTTATGAAGTTTTATTCAACGTTACCTACTTGTTTACATCCTTTATGAAACGTTGTTGTTCATAGCTATATTTATGCTTTGTTTCATCCGCAAAGTTTGCGTAATTGCACTGAACTTGGAAGTTGAACGAGTTGTAACGCTGCCTGTTGTTATGATGTGATGTGGTAATTAAAAACTAGTGATTTATCTTCGTTTATCCATTACAACTACAATAAACATGCCCATTTCTTACTCTTGTAAACAAATGAAACACTTCAGTAGGCATTCATATAAGCAACTCGGCCGTTTAGTGAAACTCGAGAGCACTTGTAATTCGACGCCTGCGCCCTTAAATCAAATGAGCACTCCTATAAGCGCGACAGAGCGGCGGAGCTTGCGCATCAGCGCAGCGGTTATAGCCTTGGATCATCAATATACAACTAGATGACGGGTCAGCACGTAAAAAGCGGCCCGACAAATAACATCCCACTTGCAGAGTGAGCTCTTATTTGAGTTTAGTTCGTTAGTGCCAGCGTCAAGGTTAAAACGTGTAACAATGCCTCAATGTGCTCTAAAAACTGCCGTAATAACCCTAGAAATAAAGGTAGTGGTGATGTAATATCGTACTTTCGGTAAGTAAATATATTTAGTAAAATGTTTCAAAGCCAACGCACGCGCCTACTTTACAAATATTGGCTCCAATTTACTCAGAAGATTTGTGTGTCGAAAGAATGAATTTAAAATGTACTTTAAATACGAAACAATACTGCACCTTATCGTAGGCGCTTAAAGTTTAAATTAAGTTGAATTTACAAAAAGTTTAGGGCGTTTTTGCGTAAATAGTAGTTTGAGATATAACTATAAAGGTATAGACAGCCGGTGCCAACATATCGCTTTGTTTTTGTTCTTGACCCGTCATCTTGTTGTATATTGATGATCGAAGGCTATAGCAATAAAGTTAGCTTTAGGCACTGACCTGTTATATAATTTTGTTATGATATTTAGGGTTTCAGGACATTGAGAAAATGAATGTCCCATTTTCGTTATTGACTTTGGATTAAGAGGTTTTGAGTTCGACTTGGTTATTAGAGTATGTTTTGGATATTTGGAAGTGATAAGATTCAAACTGTAATGTGGGACTGCTACAGAAATCATTTATCAAAAAGAGGATCCCTGGAATATGCATAGGATGGTGACGGAGTGAATCATGGTTTGTGTTCCTTTATTTCGGGATTAGAATTTTGGATTTTATAGAAAACTAACTTTTGCCCGCAGTTCCGACCGCATTTATGCAATCTTTGCCCCGTTTTCGGCTTGGGCGTTACTTTATGAACACCCCTTGTATCCTATGTGTTGACTAGACTCACCACGGTGATAATAGAAAAAAAAACGCATCCAAATCCGTTGAGTGGTTCTCGAGTTAAAACGGAACATAATACAGACAGATAAAAATTCTAAAAATTGTGATTTTGGCCTGAGTGCAATAATAATAACCCATTTCATTTAATGTACAGACATGAATTTTACTACTTTATTATTAGTTCTAGCCTTTGCCCGCGGCTCCGCCCGTCAAGGAACCCGAAACTTCCAGATGAGTGGTCAAGACGGTCGAGCCACTAGACCGATTACGTCACTGTCTGTAAGCCGTGAAACAAATACCTACAAGTGGAAATTACTGAGTTACAATGATCGTTTCAGTTTACAGAGCTATCAACGTAGTCCCGAGCTTTGTGTAAGAAGCACTCAACATTTTCACAGCAAGATCAGGTTTCTACCATTAAATCCTTCTGAAAATAAAAGCCTGGGGGCCAGTTTAACCAGCCTCGGATACGCTCTCTTTGTTTAATTAATTCTAATTGCTCGACTATCGAGATTTCTATTGTAAGTATTTATAAATGCGACTCAAACAGTATAATACTAACTTAAAATATGAGAAATTGGTCCAGTGTGAGTTAGACTAGCACCCTGAGGGTGGCGTACCATTCAAATAAGAACAATTACAAAATACATTAATCAAAATTGCAAAATTAAATTGATCGTATTTTTCAATTGACTACTTTGGTAAGCCCCCATTCCTTTAGTTTTAACGATTAAAAACATTTAAAAATAATTTTATACTCGGTGAGTTCTGAACAATGACACTCACATGGGAAGGATTTTTATTTTCGGCTCATTTTTCATATAAGGTGACTTTCGTTTAAATAGTCAAATTCATACTGGAGATTCGGTAAATGGTCAAGGGCCAACGTTCAATTACCCTTTCTGTGAAATAAACAAAATCAAATTTAGACTTCCTGTACTAATTAAATCCAGGTTGTTCTTGAACAAGTACCTGTATAGAGGCACAAACATGTTTTTTGTATTTCACAAAAGGGAGTTTTGGTCCTGACCACTTACCGAGTCTCCAGTATAAATTTGGCTAAATAAACCAAAGTCACCTTATGGTGAACCCTTTGAAAAATATCTTGATTGAATTTTTAATTATATATCACATATTTGGTTTTGGAGACACAAAATAATTCAATGTAATACCAATTTTTGGTCTATAACTCATTGCGTCTACGAACTAGAGACCCGTGACACACGGACGGACAGATAACAGAGTGAGAATAATAGGGCTTCGTTTTGCCCTTTCGGTACGGAACCCTTAAAACCAGCCAGAAGTACTCACGGTTTTATTTTTGAGCAAAATACTATTAAAATTCATATTGTGAGCAAGTTTTGTTTTCGTTTTCAGATACCGGAGATAGATTGAATAAATTATACACAAATTATTGTACTTTAGGAGATAGATTGTTTTGCCAGACATGCAACAACTTCTGAAACAATATTCACACATTTGTTTTAAAAACGTTTTCGATGTCATGAGATAATTCCCGTATTAAAACGAATTATGAAAGCCGTAGCCGCGGTATTAGGGTGGCGATTTAATAAAACCGGATCCACATTAAAAGTACTCATTCGTAAAATTAAATTCTCGTCTGAAAAAAAAAAGAAAAAGTTCTCTTTTTAGTAGCCTTCGACGAGCCAACAAAGAATTCCTTGAAAAGATTTTTTTTGGGCTTAGACTTGGGGAAAATATTAAGGAAATTAATGTTTGGTGAAGAAAGAGCGTCTATTTAGAGAATGTCTAAAATTTGTTAAAAAATATACCCCTGGGGATATTGCGTTTCAAGAGGTGGAAATTATTTTTCTCACTAATATAGTATATTTATGCAATCTAAGTTAGAAATTTTTACCTGATGTAATCTTGCCTAAAAAAACTGCAATGTTAATGATAATTATCAAATATAATAATATCGCAGCAAAACCATGTAAGCCCGTGTTGTAAGAAAATAATGAAGCCAAGAAAAACTTTTATGCAAAATTTTTTGAAGACGCCACTCTGCATTTTTGAGTCCCGGTACGCTTTTTTCTCACGTGAACGGGAACGTATTGTAACCGTCGAAAGTTCGATTGTCTTAGCATGGAAAATGGTGCATTTATGAGTCAGACACCCTTTTATAAAACTCTGGCCATATAGGACATCATACTTTAGACCACTTAATGAAAAAAAAAAAAACAATAAAAAAATTACTAGCAGGTAAATCAAAAATAAAATTAAACCAAAAATAAGGAAAATAATAATAAAAAAAAAAAGAAAAAAAAAACATTTTTTTGTGTTTTTTTATATTTTGATTATTTATGTTATAATGAAGGTGTTTGTTTTTACATACATAAGCCCGTTTTCTCTGCCCTATAAAGGGATAATAGACATCGATGGTATGTTACATCGAAAGTCTCGATATCGAAAGCAGACTTATAAATTACCGATTAGTCAACAAGGATGTCTCAAGGAGAGCTATGAGAGCGATTCGTCACAACATCAAAATCGCATAAAATATCATTCATTCATTTAACTTGATATTGTTTCCGTGAAATTCAATTTGTACGTCATTAATACCAAAATACATCTTCAAGACATGGTTTCCCGAGAGGGTGTCAGACGTGTTAAATGCAAGTGACAGTCCCCACTCTTACAACCACGTTACATCGAAGTTTATTACGTCCCAGTGTAATGGGTGACCTAGGCGTAACTAGGCAGTCCTCTGGCAGGGTCTTCTGTATGGCTAGAGGCACGGCCCTCCCCATGGTCTCATGGTACTGTCTGCCTCCCCCCCCCCACAGAACTACGGGTGTCATTGATGTAAAAAGAGGCTTAATTCAATTAAGGCGTCATTTGTTTTGCTTTTTGGTCTGTCTGATTGTCTTCAACCGTAATAGGTAGAAAATGGAAATTTTCACAGAATACGTGTTACTATGGCTTCTATCACGACAAATAATAAAAATGAAAGTTAAACCCAAGGCACCCCATACAATAAACTTCTTGTTAACATCTGAGATGACTTGTTTGACACCTTTTACCGAGGCTCATTGATCATATGGCGTTAAGATTAGCTTGTCAACCTTTTGCAACGAGGTTCATTCGTAATGGCACTAAGATCTTGAAGGCGGTAATTTTGGGGTAATATGTGGTGGTACGGAACCCTTTGTGCGCGAGTCAGACTCGCACTTGGCCAAATTATTTTTTGACAATCGTGGCACGTTTTCTCACAAGCATTATTATTGTTAAATGTAAACGAAGAAGGGAAATAATGTTTTTTTCATTACGCACTTCTTAAGAATTCAATTTCCTCTTGGAGATATACTCAGGACGATAAAGCTTTTATTTGTACGTACGTAATTGAGTCGTAACAAATTATAACAAAAAACAATTTTGTTTTCATTTGAATGTGAAATGCAATTTGTGGAATACTCAGGTTTTGGTAAATTTGAGGTCATCAATTTTGTTTTCCATCATACAAAGTATTTTAAAGTTCGCTTTTTTATTTTGTGACGCATATTTACGCCGGCAAGGATGGAACAAGTTTATAAATATTAAAAAGTAAAATAAAATTTCTAGCAAGAGATCGCATAACAATTGTATTTTAACAAAACAAGAAAATGCAGGTTTTAAGGGGTAACAAAGGAACCATTTTGGTAAGTCTTCGTTGTCTATCCTTCCGTACATCCGTCCGTCCGTATGTACGAGTATGTCACAGCCCCATAAACTCAGATAATTTCTGATCCACTTGACCTAGAACCTTAAGTTTCTTACTAATATAGAAAAGTAAAAGTTGGTTTGTTAAGATCCCGAAAACTACTTGACGAGTCGACATGAAACTTTCACTATTTTATTGAATACGTCCTAGATTCACTTACAGGCTTTTTCTGAGTTCCAGCTATTTTATGGAAGTTAATGGAAATAAATATTTTATAAATGCTAACATTGGATTTCACGTGATTATTTAAATGGAATACGGGCTCATTTTTGTACTTTTATTCTTTTAATTCTTTCCACGAGGTACGTGTAGGCTTCATACTACTACTATATTCCCTACATCAAATAGGTATGTACTGAAAATTATTGGTCCTGAAACTTTACACCAAAACAAATTGAACGCGGGCAAAACCGTGGACAAAAGCTATTTTTGTATAATTATTGCATTTACTTGCCTACACAATGCGGTCAAGCTTAATCAATAGTAATTACTCGTTTAAAATTTTACTTGCTATAAATATACGTAGGTACATACATCCATCCATCCATCAGCCTGTTTCGTCCACTGCTGGACATAGGCCTTTCCAGGATTTCACCACTCTCGGGGGTCCCCCTGGAAGAAATGCCCATTCTCACACACGCTGGGCAGGCGGGTTGGTGAGCGCGGTGCCGAAACCCTTGCACCAGTGACGCCGCTGCCCGTCGCTAGTCTGTCTTAAGGCCTGGCAATTAGGGATGGATATACCGCCATCCATCGGTCACAGCCAATGGTGGGCCGCCTGGTTTTGCCTGAGAGCTGTTCTCTTACTCTCCCCCGAATAACTTCGGGAGGATTTGCGAGTAAGATGGTGGTACCTCCACAGTCGAGCTCTGCATCAGCTCTACCACCACATACATAAGAGGTAAATAAAACACAATATTTTTTTTTTTGTTTAGTAACGCCCGATTTTCACTTGCTCTTGACCGGTTTTTGCTGTCATCTACAATATTCACGTACATATTCACACAGAACTGTAATATAATATAATAATTAAAGGGCGAAAACGTAAAAAATTGTATTGTATTTATCCATATGATTGTCAAAGTAAGGAGTAAACAAGATCGATAAGTTCTTTCCATACTGTACAATTGTATTTTTACTGTTACTAATTTATTAACACTTTACAGAAATGTAGTTTAATCACAGACATACAGACTAAACCTAAGGATTAAATAGCGTTGGCAAGTTTCCATACAAAAACCAAATGACATTTAAGCTACATGGTACGAAGAAACGTATAAAAATGGGTTGTTTTGGCTGACTCATGCTTGAAACATATTTGTTATAACCTAAACTAATCTCTTATATATATTTTGTTTGGAAACAAGCATATTTATATCTAAAAGAGCCCGTAACTCCCTGAGCTAAAATTGCTTCAAGCGTTTATTATTAATGTTTGGTCTGTATGTCTGTGTGTTTAATAAATTGGGCAAAGCATGGATTTTTCCTATGTCCGATCCATGTTTCGTAATATTTAAGTTGTAATAAAAATCAAACCTTCGTCGGCAGCTTTATGATTTAGGTACCATCAGAAAGGGTATAAAATCTTTAAGTTTGATAAAAATGGTAACATTTTTTTGGCGCAAAGAAAGCGTTTTTATATATATTTCTAAAATTGCCGTGTGTTAAGCAATAAAGTTATCCATTTGTGTAATAGTTCAAGTTATTTCAATAAATAGTGTTTGGAAAACATATATTTAGAAGTGTTTTAAGCCTGTTGGCTGGAGAACCCGAGCGTATCAGTATAATTACACAATGCTCGGGTAACCGATATGTTTAAAAAAAGTCGTTATTCGCCCGGTAATCGCCGCCAAAAGTAGACGTGAATTCCGTATTTTCAGAAAATGTAATATTTTTAATTGAATAAATATATAATTAATTTCATATTTTTATTAAAGGTAGCGCTTTTTCATAAATATGCCCCGAACTTATGGGAATAACAGCAAAAACAATTCTCCCGGCGCGATTTGGTTACTTCCACTGAAACACTTTTCTAGAATAATCTAGTCAACGGAAATAAAGTGTAGTCTGTGGAGTGCTAAAGCAGCGTACACGATGAAAGTTGATCACGTGGCTTGCAATACTTAATTATATGACAATAGTTAATATATTTTTATAAATATTATTATTAGAGTGCATTACAAACCAGGAAACATAAATTAGAAACAAATGTAAAGACAAGAATTTGAAAAAATCCCTCAGGCCAGGATTCAAACCTGCGACCTCTTGTTTCCCAGACAAGCGCGCTACCCATTGCGCCACCGAGGTACTTACCTAGACCATTGAATTTTTCTACCATAATTGTCCACCGAATATTTTTGTAACTATTTGATCTAACTAGCTTGTAATGTGCATACCGAACGCTCACGAGGGCGTTATGTGATTTCACGCCTTGTTCTTAAGAAACAGATGGCGCTTTCGTCGCTACAACATGTGTTGCTACAGACAGTTAAGAAATTCACAGCTCTCTTAACTAAGATTATGTTTTTATTGCGAAATCCATCGCTTTGGAATACTCTAAATATTATTATTAGAGTGCATTACAAACCAGGAAAGATAAATTAGAAGCAAATGTAAAGACCAGAATTTGAAAATATTCCTCGGGCCAGGATTAGAACCTGCGACCTCTTGTGTTTCCCAGACAAGCGCGCTACCATTGCGCCACCGAGGCACTTACCTAGACCGTTGAATTTTTCCACCACACTTGTCCACTGAATATTTTTGTAACTATTTGATCTAACCAGCTTGTAATGCACATACTGAACGCTTGAGAGGGCGTTATGTGATTTCACGCCTTGTTCTTAAGAAACAGATGGCGCTGTTGTCGCTACAATATGTGTACAATAGGTAAGTACCTCGGTGGCGCAAATGGTAGCGCGCTTGTCTGGGAAACAAGAGGTCACAGGTTCGAATCCCTAGTCCCGAGTCAATTACTATGGGACGTCAAGATTTTATTTTGCAAAATTAGACAAATTAACCTGAAAATTCTGATAAAATAAAGTTAAATGTGTCCATCTATCCATCCATCAGCCTGTTGCGTCCACGGCTGGACATAGGCCTTTCCAAGATTTCGCCACTCTTGGCGGTCCTCCTGGAAGAAATGCCCATACTCAAACACGCTGGGCAGGCGGGTTGGTGAGCGCGGTGCCGAAACCCTTGCACCAGTGACGCCGCTGCCCGTCACCAGTCTGTTTTATGTAAGGCCCGGCAATTGGGGATGGATATACCGCCAGCCATCGGTCCCAGGCAATGGTAGGCCGCCTGGTTTTTTTGCCTTAGAGCTGTCCTTATACACTCCCCCGAATAACTTCGGGAGGATTTCCGAGTAAGATGGTGGTACCTCCACAGTCGAGCCCGGCATTAGCTCTACCACCTACTAAATGTTAAATGTGTAGTAAACAATAAATAAGTTAAAAAATATATGATTTTTCGGAATTTATGTTCATAGTATTTGTTGCCGGCAAGGTTCTTGAGCATGAACTCAATGCGCAAAAAAGAAATATATGGTTTGGTTGCCCTGCCTTACTCACCCCTTATTCCATGCTTAACTTTCTCAGAGTGAATCAGACTATAGAATAAATTATCTATTTTTATTTGTAAATGTTCTTATATGTATATAATTAATGTAATATGGACCTCGTCTGGAATAAATAAATTTATTATTATTATGATTAACATCCATTCCGCGCACTTCATTTTTGTATACCTACCTACTTACTCACTACTTAACCAGCATGCCAGTAGGTACCTCTTTACTAGCTGGATCGTTTCGAAGCCCACATTTTAAAACTCATCTACCTACATGTAAGTTCTTGATAGATTTAGAGCGCTGGAAAGTTTCTAGCGGCTGATGCGCTTCAACAAACTTTCCTACGTGGCGTATCGGGAATGCATCCGATGGTAAGAAGGCTTATACCCGCTGACTTTAAACTACTCTGGGAGAGCTAAGCGCGAACAGCATTTGGCTCGCTCTCTCTACATAATTCAACTGAAAGAAGTTACTTAAACTTACAGTTAAGTTACGTTCTAAAAATGCGAGCATGTCATGGCAGCTAGCCCGGAGCAAACGAAAGTGTATAATTTCATCCGCATCCGCATCCGCAACTTGTATAATAATTTATTAAATTTTCCGGGCTTTTCTAATGTTACATCTCTTGAAGATAGACTTTCAATTTGCGTCCGGAAATAAAACGGAACCATAACAACGCAATGTCATTTTATTCTTGAACGTTGTGGTGAAATTGTGCAAGAAAGTAATTCATAGAATAGCAAGTTGTTAGCGAGGCGGGGTGAGGCGGTGGGGTGCGGGGCGGGTTGTGGCTGCGGTTGGGGCTCCCAGAAGACGTTGCGAACATCATACATATTTAGGGCATTTTTGACAATATCACAGAGAAAGAAAAAAATACTTGACCGTTTTAGAGTTCTAAAAAAGGGTTATATAGAAATTTTAAAATTTCTGAAATACGGGTAGTTACGAATAAATTATGGTTCATGTTTCTGTGTTCCGATAGCGGGACTTTAGCTACTAAAAAAGTAAATAACAATTGCACAGGCTTGTTTATATCATTGCACACTATTCTATGAAAAATTTAAGTAAATAGTGAGCTCCAAAAGAGCACTTTTAGGTTCCGGTTTGAAAAAGGGCACGATTTTTAAGTTTTATACTTGCCTCGCACGTATTTTAACAGTCACTAACATTTTTTTAATATGAATTGTATGTGAGCCGGCGAACGAATGTGAGCAACATCTTTTGGGCCCTCTACCATTTAGCTGTTTCGTTTTAATTAGTTTTACCAACGGGATAATATGAAATACAATAAAATGTATTTTTCCTTTTTCTAATTTTCTCTAAACTCAATAAAAACCGAATAGTTTCCAGCAATCTCGTTAAAATAATACGATGGTCAATTAATTTTGCAATTTAATGTCTAGAACTAGATGAATATTCTATTTTTGCGTTTTTATGCCATTAGAAATTTAAAAAGAAACATTGGCCGTTGTTTATTTTACGTGCCCCAAAATGAAAAATCGGAGCCCTTGTAGGATCACTTTGTACCTTTAATATTATCCCATAAGTATGCTATTTATACCGTTAGGCACTTTTGTACTTTAAAGTTGATATAATATCGTTTTATTTGAGTTTAGAAAAAATATTGTAAGTTTTTTAAGTGGCAAATTTATTGGCACTTTCATAATTACTTTTATTTTTTAGGGCTTTCGTTATTATTCCAATAGATTTTTTATTTTTGTCTTATATTCTATTAATGATATCTCACATCTTCTTAGGATAGTATTTACGTTACCTGATTGCTTGTTTATAATATAAATTTTCCCCCTAGAGCAAAAAGAGGTTCTTCCGATCTTCTTTTTTTCTAAGGAAATGCGACAATTGCCAAGAATCTCTGAGAAAATATTATGTACTTTCTTCACAAAAGCAACGTTTGTTTTTAGTAACATGATCTCAATACATACTCGTACAGGCAGAAAAAATAAACAACTGGCCTTGAGTATACATGACTCATGATTTTAACGAATTTGCACTGTCTAAAAAGGCAAATACATCGGCAAGGAAAAGTAAAAAAAAATACATTTACGTTGATAAATTTCTTTGCTTAGATGAAAGCCTCTTTAGGTGTAGGTACACAGACGTTTGGTACCCTCTAGGGTCCGACAAGGTGAATTTTAATGGCTACCCATAAACATTGACTAAGAGTCAGCACCCCTAAAACACAGGGTTCGGAATTCTGACTTTAGATCACCAAAAACATTGCGTTAAAATTTTATAATTACTTCAGAAAACATCATCCATCCATCAGCCTGTTTCGTCCACTCCTGGACATAGGCCTTTCCAGAATTTCGCTACGCTTGGCGGTCCTCCTGGAAGAAATGCCCATACTCACACACGCAGGGCAGGCGGTTTGGTGAGCGCGGTACCGAAACCCTTGCACCAGTGACGCCGCTGCCCGTTACTAGTCTGTTTTATATAAGGCTCGGCAATTGGGGATGGATATACCGCCATCCATCGGTCCCAGGCAATGGTGGGCCGCCTGGTTTTGCCTAAGAGCTGTTCTCTTACTCTCCCCCGAATAACTTCGGGAGGATTTGCGAGTAAGATGGTGGTACCTCCACAGTCGAGCCCGGCATCAGCTCCTACCTTCAGAAAACATACAAAAGTTTAAAGAGAACCTCTCGAAAACTTAAGCATTGCCGCATTCCGGTTGTTGTGATTGAATGAAAAACACAATAAAGACATAATACTCGTTTATTTAAAATCCATGAAACACGTGAAAAAAGAATACTTCAATACGATTTATGTATACTTTTTCTGTACTACATAAACATTTTGCGAAAATTGACTAAATGCGACTAACTGAAGTTTTGTGTATGTGCAGAATATCTAGGTTCCCAAATACTATATCTAAAAGGACTCTTATGGCGAGGTTATCCAGGGAAACCTGTCCTGCTCCAACGCTTTCATTTTACACCTTTCTATCGTCCTCAGTGAGTACGGGTCGCTCAAAAACTCGCGATTTCGAGGTGTTTTTACTTATTATTTAGGAACTAAGAAGATGAATTTTTAATATGACGGCCGTTTTATATCACATTTCTTTCGGCGTTTATTTTAATTTAAGTTTTATTGTCTTAAACCTAATATGGTCTTTATATCATAGTTTAGGCATATCTTTGCGATTTTATTGCATGCAGTAAAATGCAAGTAATCATATGTCGAATGGCCGAAATATTAATTCAAAACATATATATGTTTTTTCAAATGTTATAAAGACAATTTGATGGTTTAAAATGAATTTAAAAACAGACAATATCGGGATGCACCCCACCCATGAAGGGCAACATGTCACAACTGCCATGCATGCATGAACTTCCATTATCATGGTACCTACTTGTGAAGTTAGACTGTTCAAGTTACCGATAAGTAATCTGTTCTTTTTCAAACTTAAACTGGTGGATTTTTTTAATTGCGGAGTGCGTTGAATACTTTTCCAAATGAATCGTATTGACACACAAACATACACATATCGTCATGACATGAATCCTCAAGGAGATGTCAGAGGTATTCCTAAGTGTGAACTGTGAAATGCAAGTCACAGTCCACACTTGTGACCGACGAATAACACGTCCCAAACGTGATGGGTGGTGAGCCCTATCGCCGCACTTCGGGCACAAGTGGAGCAACAGCAAAGCAGACTGACAAAATTAATTGCACAGCGGGGATTGAACACACAATCTCTAGGTTAGCAGGCAAGCGCTCTATCACTAGGTCACAAGAGTGATCATGTGTATCGTATACGTATGTATGTATAAAACTCGCGTTGTCTGACAGATTCCAATGCTCGTATATAAATCATAAAGTAAAACCTCATTGGACATATACGAGTGTGTACAGCTTTTCTCGAGTTTTAAGATTATCATTTTGGTTTTGATAGTAAATAGTCCCAACCTTAATCTTCAATTTGAACTATTATGCTGCATGTAAACCAATAGCCAATTGTGTTTGAACGTCCATAGAAGCACAATGATGGGATTAATAATACAAAGCACCATTAAATTTTAAGTGATTGGTTGTACTATCGGCATAATAGAAAGGAATATTTAGTAGGTTATGAGAATAGTAAACTTGTAGTAATGGCATAGTATAAACAAGTAATAGTATTCTATCTCCATACAAACGGGCTGAAACGAACCCCCCCCAAAACTCAGTACAACTCGGTTTACGACAGTCGCGGTCGCACCGCAGTTACGTACGCACGTTGTCTCTGTGACGCTCCCGCGCATTTTCGTAAATTTTGGCACAAAATTGCAGAGTATATTGTGCATTGTATGGTTGCTTAAATACAACTTGTATAATAATAATAAAGCAATATCAAATATGTTAACAGTCAGTTGGCAGCCCTAGCACGTGTTTAGGCACCGAGCGGCTGTAAATATTGATTTCAAGGACACCGCCTAGGTAAACTACTGTTGTTACCTATACTGTGGTAATGATGGCACAGTGTAAAAATCATTTAACAGTGATCCACCGCCTTTGATGTCTGCAAAAATCCTGACAGCGAAAGACTATTTTGCTAGGGTTGCCACACTTCTTAACAATAAAAATAAAACTCAATCGTGGATTAACAAAAAGTATATTTTATTAAATTCACATATTTTTACACTAAGACTAACATAACAGCAGAGAATTTACACAAGCAAAATATCTCCTATATTATATATATAAAAATATATACATATATATATCGTCACGACCGCGTTTTACCGACGATTATTACGTCCCAACGTGATTAGTGGTGAGCCCTATCGCCGTCCTTCGGGCTCAAATACACGCTTTTTATGGCATGCAGGCATCCTCACGATGTTTTCCTTCACCGTTCAGCAAGTAAGTATTAGGTAAGAACACAAATATTATAAAAGCGAAATACCACTGACTCTCTCTCATCATGAAATTTCCAAGACTAAAGCGTCTAAAAACTTGAAATTTTGCTAATAGGTTCACTTTACAATGTAAGCATCCGCTAAGTAACACCTATTTTTAAATTGAACCCCTCAGTCGGTAACCTTAACCTATCGAGTACCTGCATGACACAGTCACTGTGGGAAACAGGACAAAAAGAAACCCTTAAAAAAGCTGGCCGTGCTTGGCGAAATCTGACAAGTCGTGTACAGTCAAGAAAAAAAAAAACTATTCAGACAGTAAAATGTAATTAAATAAGTAAATCAATAAAATGTATGTCAGTCTAAGGGACCGTATATTAACTTAATAATGCGACCCCGGCGCCAATGTAGAGATGCCAAATTTGCATCCTTCAATTTATTGACGTTAGTCAATAAATATCGACTTAGTTTTAACTAAGTCTCCTTCTTTCGGAGGTTCGGTCCTGTCTGTCCACTTCACCCGCTGCTGTAACAAATGCAGAAATTCCAACGACCAACGATTCCAGAATTCTTTCAGATTCTTGGGTAACAGCAGAGGATGACGGCTTCCGTATGGCAGGTCAGCCTTCCGAAGTCGACCTCCAACACGCAGAAGTCCCTGTGAATCCAGAAAAGGATTTAATCTAGCGACCGCTCCCTTCAGCTTTGCACGTTCATCGCGAAGAATCTGCAATTCAGACTTGAAACGGTCCGCCTGCACTACCTTGACCCAGTGAAGCAGTGCATCTCGACGCTCCTCGGCACTCACCACTGGCGATAACTGTTTATTTCGGGGGTTACGACAATTATTTATAAAACGCTTAATCCAACTAGTAACCGCCAATAATTTGTCCAAACTACTATATCTCCCAGTCAGCCAATCAGGATCTAAATCGGTCTCTGCAACTAAAGCATGCACACGCAGCCCTGGTAAAATCTGGGTCGTCCTATCTACTTGCTGAACAGGCCAAGAAGACTCAGGTCCCCTGAGCCACTCCGGACCCCACCATAAAGCATGTGACGCCAACTCCGGCGCTGTGCAGCCCCTCGATGCGCAGTCTGCAGGATTACATTCACCTGGGACATGCCTCCAATTAATGTGAATACCCATGTTCTGAATTTGCGAAACCCGGTTTCCTACAAAAATCTCTAAGGTATGCGGAGCCGCGCGCAACCATGCTAGCGCGACCTGACTATCCGACCATGCATACACATCCTGAAAATCAACAGTGGCAGCTAACTCCCGAGATATATGATTTAGCAATCTAGCTAAAAGATGAGCTCCGCTTAATTCCAATTTACGAATAGTAAGACGAGTACGTATGGGAGCAACCTTGCTTTTTGCTAGAAGTAACACAACATTGACGTGACCCTGACTATCAACTGTTCGTAAATATACGGCCGCGTATCACGTATCCACGTTCGGAGGCGTCACAAAAGCCATGCAAAGAAGCGTGATACTTTCCTGGCGGCAAGATCCGGCGAGGTAAGGCAACTCGATTGACTTCTTCCAACGATGACATCAACTCCAGCCAGTCGTCCAACGGAGACCCGGTGAGCGGCTCGTCCCACGACACGCCCAGGATCCACAGCCGTTGCAGCAGACACTTCGCTGAGAAGATCACCGGACTGATCCAGCCGTTCGGATCAAACATGCGAGCGATGGTGGACAGCACGGTCCTCTTCGACCATATTCTTTCTGGTTTCAATTCCACCTGAAACGTGAAAATATCATTTACCGGCTGATACTTCATTCCCAAAACCGCTATCATATTAGGATCGTCCACCTCAGCAAACAGGTTAGGGTTCTGTTGGTGATCCTCTGGAATACCTTCTAACAGACGGGGCTCATTCGATAACCATTTTCTTAACTCGTAGCCTCCCGCTGCTAGTATAGCAATTAATTCATCCCTGGGTATAAGAGCTTCCTCAACTGTTTGGGCCCCAGTACACACGTCGTCCACGTAGAGGTCACGTGTCAGTACGGCTGCCGCACGCGGGTAGCGGGCCCTCTCCCGCTCCGCCAATTCTATTATGCATCTTATAGCTATATATGGACTTGATTTCAAACCATATGTGTTGGTGTTGAGCTTGTAGACTGTCACTGGGTCCTCTGGGTGCTCCCGCCAGAGAATCAACTGGAAACGCCTGTCGTCAGGATGAATGACAGTCTGCCGGAACATCATCTTAATGTCGGCTCCAAACACCACCTGATGTCTCCTGAAATTTAAAATTATATCTATGACATCCCGATGAAGCTTTGGCCCAGAGTGTAGACACGAATTCAACGAGACTCCTGTTGAGGTAGGCGCCGACCCGTCGAACACGGTGCGCAGCTTTCCTGAAGAAGCCTTCAATACTGCATGGTGAGGTAGGAAGTAATGCTCAGTAGAGCTCCAATCTACTCGAGCCGGTGACATATGACCTAGTGCTTCGTACTCACGCATGAATTCAATATATTTCTCACGTAGCACTGGGTCACGCTGCATGCGCCGTTTCATAGCCAGCAGTCGCTTCTCTGCCAGTGCTCTGGATTGTCCAAGAATAGGAGGGGATGCTGTAAAAGGCAACCGCGTTACAAATCTCGCCTCGTAGTGTTGGCTTGAAAAAAGGCCTCACATTCTGCATGTTCCGGGTCCACCCTCGGAACCATGGGAGGCTCCTCTACTTCCCAGAACCGATGCATCGTCTTAGCAAGGGATGCTGTATTGACGACCCTCGACTCATCCGGAGTGTAGTCATCGAAGACTGGTCCCAAGACAGCATGTCCAAAAATGGTGGACACCGCCAACAGTGATGAGGTGCCTAGTGCCTTGTGGGTACCTAAAAGAATCCATCCCAATACATCCGATCCCAAGAGGACGTCCACTGGGCCGGGAACATAAAACCTGGGATCAGCTAAATTTAAATTAGACGTACACGATAGTATAGATGGGGAGATATCTGAGGAGGGCTGCCAGCCTACGATATCATCCATAACCATAGCTGCAGCTGCAATCCTCAAAGTGGAGGAACGTACCGAAGAAAACCTTATATGAGTTCGGCCTACCAAACGTTTAACTTCTAAACCCCCAATACCAAGAAGGGGCACCGAAGAAGGCTCCAAGTTCAAACCCAACATATTAACTATCCGTGTGGTCACCATACACCCTTGGGCCCCTGAGTCCAGTAGAGCCCTTACCCTATCCGAATCTCCACGGGGACCCCATATGCAAACTATTGCAGTGGGCAGCAGAACCGTCCTCGGCTCTGCGCTAGTAGAGTGGCAGGCTAGCTATTGGCTGGTCGGCCTCGCCAACCCAGGGTGAACCCACTGCCCTACATATGGTGAGCGAGTACACATCGCCATCCTAGGGGGGGGGCGTAGCCTGCCGCTCTCCCATACCTAAAATAAGGTGGGTGGTACTCTACCCGCGGGTACTCATGAGACGGCGGCGAGTATCTCTGCGGCTCCTCCCGACTATACTCCCTTCCAGTGGGCGCCGGCACTGGCGCAGGAAATTGAGGTCCACTAACCGGTGAAGTGAAGCCCCCGCCCGTAGGGCCTTCTTCCCTCGAAGAGACCCGAGGCGGGCCCGCAGTTGCAGAAACATGGGGATCACTTCCATAATTTTGAATGGGCCCCTCACCCGTGGAGTACCCCCAACCCCGGGGCCTCCTAGCCGGGCCCGCAGTATAGCCCTGTACCGCAGGTGCATGCTCCTCAAAATTATTAGGGTGTGCATGACTCACACTCACAGTCAAGAAAAAAAAACTGTTCAGACAGTAAAATGTAATTAAATAAGTAAATAAATAAAATGTATGTCAGTCTAAGGGATTTCCTAATAGGTTGGCCAAGGCCATAACATGACGTTGGTGGCATGCTGGTACTCGATAAGTTAAATCTACGCCCGAAGGTGACCCTAAAATTAGTCGGACGGAGTAAAATACTTAGTTTTATATAATAATATAATTACTGATCGAGCAAAGGCTCCTTTAGAATTTTGAGAAGTTATGAAAGAGAAAAAGAGCATCCGAGCTGTATAGGACAGGATGGGAATTCCTCGGACCGATGTGGATGTAATGAAATCAGTCCGAGGGGATAAAAATGAGCACTCACCACACCCTCTGAGGACTCTGAAATTTGGTTTCTCTCAGCTTCCAAGGCTCATCACATCCTTTTTTAACTATTTTAGCATTTTACGTTTTCTCTTTTGAAATCTTGTTCTTGTTGTTTTTGTCTTGAGTCTTCTCTTTTCAAAATTTGTTTTCATAGTCATAAATCAGGTGCTCCTTTTTTTGTATGACTGATCTCTTTAAAAGTGAGTGCAAGGAATGAGGTTTAATGGTAGGGAAATGATATGCTCGTATGCTCTGTATATATTTTTTGTAAATTTGGCTAAAACCGTTACTTTTTGTCCTGCTTCCCCCAATGACTATGTGTCATACTGGTACTCGATGAGTTAAGTTTACCGACTATGCTCTCATGGTCTATCCGTTTTTAAGCCGCTATCAGGGTGCCAGTTTTAACGGTACCCTAGAAAACGGGGACTCGCACAGAATAATATTTTTCAAGCTAAACGAAATGAATGAAATAACCCAGTGCTGAATTTTTTCAAAAGTGTCATGAAAGATAATCGAATTTTAAACTAAACTGTAGCTTCAAAATGTTTTCACCAAAACTTCATTCAGATTCATCCGAAAATTCCTTTTATCAATTTGTTAGTAGCGTGAAACTATCAAAGGGAATAAAACGAGTTTCTCTCAAGGCTCACGCGCTGCTAAATGGAGCTCTTAATATGTTCTCCTAAAGGTTAAAATTGAATAACACATTTAGTACACCAAGGTTCGAATTTACTTGTAGGTGTAACAGATTTGGCTCAGTTGAGTTAGTAGGTAGAAGAGAACCTTGATTGGAAAGAGGATATTTAAACTGGCATTAAAAAGCTGCGCCTATATAAAGGCTTATTTACTCTGCGTACTCACGTCGGGAAACTCACTTCCCTTGAGCAAGATGTCTGTTAGGTATATAAGCACGTATTTATTTTATTATGGAAAAGAAGGGTTATTGTAAATTCGCCCCATGTAAATTCGTGCTATTTTCGTACAGACAGTAGAAAAATGAAAATATTTATTTTGTAAAATAGATATATAAAGTATACTTTCTACAGGTCAAAGTTAATCTTTACAATAAATATCTTCAGAATAAAAAAATATAAAAAATAATATGTATATACTAACAAGGGAATACATACAAAAATATTTAGGTTGGGCTACAAAAATTTAATTATACACCTACATAAAATAGAGAAATCTAGGAATAAAAATATTATATACAAATGATGCAACGAACAAACAAGTTGATAAATAAATACGGGAAATACATCCAAAAAATATTAAGGTTGGGCTACTGAAATATAATAAAGTTATATACCTGCATAAAATAAAGAAATATAGGAATAAAAATATTATATATACATAATAAATAAATTATACACAAATTCTTGTACTTTTATTCCACATATATTTATTTTTATTCTAACTTTTAACGGTTTCGTATGACACATCATCGGGCCAACAAATTATTAATTATTTAACGTGACAGAAAGAAAACAATGACCGTGTCCCAAAACTGGATGAAAGTGGTGTTTATCAATTAGAGTGTGATACATGCAAAAAAGTGTACATTGGTCAAACAGGTGGAAAATTTAAAACTAGGCTTCATGAACATGTCAGATTGTGGAAAAATAAGAAACATGACTCAACATTTGCGGAACATCTCAACTCTTCAAATCATTCCTTTGACCCGACAACTACCATAAAAATAGTACACAAGCTAATAAAAGTGCAAAATTGAATTATTTGGAAGCCCTAACAATAAATAAAATTATTAATAACGATCCAGACAGAATTTTAAATGACCAATTAGAATTAAATTCCTCGCCACTTCTGACATATTTTAAATGATGTTATTAATTAATCAATCAAAATTTTATGTTTAATTGTAGTTTATATTTTATATTTTTTAACTTATTTGACTTAATTTTTAGAAGTGTGTCCTGACATATAATAGAACACATAGACATATAATGACGTTGAAACACAACATATTTATTACCGTTATTTATAGATTTAACCTTGACGTAGACCCATTTTGAAACGCAAGCTGTTGTGATTCACCTCTGCTTATTTTATATTTGCTTGTTAAAAATGTTTTCTTTTGTTTTCTTTCTGTCACGTTAAATAATTAATAATTTGTTGGCCCGATGATGTGTAATACGAAACCGGTAGCCTAAGTTAGAATAAAAATAAATATATGTGGAATAAAAGTACCAGAATTTGTGTATAATTTATTCAAGATGATATTCCACCAAGAAACATCAATCGAATCCATCCAATATACATAATACCTAACCATCCGCACCATTCTATTAGTATTACTAAGAAGAAGGGCAAGAAACTTAGCAAATATTATTATTTATTTATTTTTCTTAAGGTTCCGATTAACATCATTTTTGTGTAAAGTACCAAAGCAAGCAAAGTTATTGGTTTTAGCGCTCGACATTATACAAGAAAAAACACATTTAAGAATGCTCTCTCTTTATCTTTTCCCCTGCGCTCCTGCACACGCGCTCACGCTATAACATGCGCTCGCTCGCTCGCTGTATCTATCTCCTTCTAGCCGTTTCGGTAAATGCGTTATTAGTTTTAAGCAAAGCTTTTGTTGATATAAAGCAACTCAAACGCGTTCTGCTTACTACAAAATGTATGAAAGACCCTGTTCCCTGTCTGGCCTGCACAGAGAGTATCTTTGCTGGGCCCAATGAGAAGATTACATAACACCAGCGGACAGTAACAGGGTATTTCAGTTGAAAGATTTAATAAACTAAGGGCACTCACATAAATCCAGTAAAATATTGAAAGTCCAAATCTGGGGTCCTTGCTTATTGTGCCGCTTCGCTGCTCCAGGGCTGGCCGAGCCGGTAAGATGGAGGGGAAATACAAGGCAGGGATCAGCAAAAAATCAAAGGAATGTGGCCACGAAGACTGGCGACGTGTCACCAAAATTCTGACGCAATCACCAAGATATTTTTCTGGAATTAGGCCGGCTTCTACGAGCACAATTCCCCAACACGGTTTCACTAGAAGACCTTTATTTTTATATACAACTGGCCCTAACGCAGGAATCTATTAAAACCTTTAGGCACCCAATTTTCACAATCAACCCGGGAGAGCAAAATTAACAAGTCATGTCTCCATCAAAATCTGCTCTGTAGGTCGATCTCATGTCCGCTGAACCGACGACCTAAACCCGAAGAAAATGTTGTGGGTGGCGGCTGGATGAGGAGGACGGAGGACTGCCAAGAGTGGAGAAATCTGGGAAAGGCTTATGTCCAGCAGTGGACGAACACGGGCTGATGGATGGATGAAATTTACCATAAATAAAAAGAGCACAAGTTTAACATTTCGACCTGGATTATGGTCTGCGTTCTTAAACATGTATAAAAATGGAATCAATTATTTTGTTTATTGACTACAGCGGTTAATTTATAGTGTAAACATTTCGGACCTTTGCCCTTTTTGCAAATAGTAATTCTTTGAAAGTTTTGTTTGTTTTCAACCTAACACGTAATGCAGGTACTAAAATCTTTACATCGTTAATTAATTTATCAATTTGATGCTATTATAGTCACTGAAGCATTTTAATAAGTATCAAAAATATATGAAGTTTGTTAAACACTGTTTACACTTTACTTTGTTTATGGCTCGTAATAATATTATTGTAATGATTTAGATGAGAATGTATGTAACATTATTTTTTTTGCATAAACAAAATTGAATTTGAATAATATTCAAACATGCCTGAATCCCTTGAAAATGGTGTAATAACTGAAAAGTGTATAAAATAAACCTGTAAAACAAGTTTAAGTGAATTTTAATAACTAGATTTTTATATCATTGCAGTATAGAAAATAAGAAAATATAAAAATTTAATTTGTTATCTCCTTGCGATGGATAAATCGCAAGTTTTTAAAATATAGAAATGTATTTCTATCATAATTTTAATAATGACATATCATATTGTTCAGGTTCTTAAAAATTTATTGTTTACGCCATTTTAATGGCAGCAGATGTGTTCACGCATCCTTTGAAGAAGGTTTGTTTATGGCGAACCTTTTAGCGGCCATAAAATGTTCGTTTTACGGGACATTGCGGAACCGGAGGCCCATGAAAACATTCTGAGGTCGAGATTTTGATAAAAATAGAAAAAGTAAGTTTGCCTTGCAGTCGAAATAAACGAATTATTAAAAACAAACCTTTTTACATATTTCACACCAAAGGTTCATTGAACTCGTTCCTGACCACTTACTGAGTTTTCAGTATGAATTTTTCTATATCAACCAAAGTCACGTTATGTACGAGTATATCAATAATTGCAACACTTATACTAAATGAAAACAAAAAGATTAAATTATATTAAAGACCAATCAAAGCGACAACTTAAATCTCACTTTTCTCTTTGATTATAACATTTTGGTCGTTGAAATAACAACTGCCATCGTATACTGGAAGAAGCAATATTCGCACCATACTATATCTGCTTGTGGTATACTTCTTAAAATAACGTCCACCAAATTCAATCTCAACTACACAAAAGCGGCAACATGCATTTCCTTTTCACACTGAAATATTACAAAGAACATTCACACTTTACATTCGGAACAACCGCTCGGATTTATCCCCGTGTAATTTGTGAACAATCGCCGTGGAACGGAACGGCGCTCCAGAACATTGTAGCCGCGTCTCTTGTAATTTATGACATATAATATTCGTGCTCCGGCCTTCTCGTGCTCACCTGGCGCTCAAGTGCTACTGGGAAGACGTCATCTTTATATCTGCGAGCTGAGGACATGCCTTTTACTTTATTCTAGCGAGGGGTCGATTCTTAAATCAGCTCGATGTCAACACTCCTGAAGAGAAATGGTCAGAGATACGCACTTTATAACCTGCCAATTCCAAAATGCGACAGGATATTGGATGGTAATAATTTCAAATCTTACTTAAAATTACAACCTCAAATTCAGACCAAAAAAAAATCGAGTTTAATAGCTTATCAGCGTTTAAAATCGAAACACAAACTTAATTTGGTTGCGTCATTTTACTAGGGAACTTAGTATCTTATGTATTATGTAGCCCGTATGCATGAAACAATAATAATCGAAGAGATCATAGTATAGGTAAACATTATGTCAATGGGGTTTAGAAAGCACAATAAAGTAAATTTGATTGATTAGATTGACTCTATGGTCAATGTCAATGAAAAAGTCAACATATATTTTCATTTTATAAATAATTTTATTTCTTGATCAAAACATTCAAAAAGACGATAAATTGGACACCAGTGTTTACCTCAAGCTTTATTATTATCTTTTACTCGAAATTAAGATTGCTACGCCCACGGATTAGACACAAGCTACGACGAAGTACGCAGTCTACGCGAACTACAAGTCTTCAGTTGCCACTTGTGTTCGGTCCCACTAGGAGACAATTAAATCAGATATATCGGTAATATAATCTACGAACTAAGGTATCGCATATCACAGAATAAATGAAAGGACTTCATAACAAGATAGTGAGTGATTTGAACTATATAAACTAATTGGGACATCTATTTTTAGTTTTTTAAGGTAATATAACCAAGGATACTTTTATATTTTACACATTATTATTCGTGTTATTTTCTTTGTACATTTTAGCCCCATTTTGTAGATATTCCATGTTTTTATTATAAAATTGTACCTTTTAAGTTTTGTAATTTGGCACCTATTTATTCCAACGACATATATTTATTAAAATTTTATTTATTGTCTTTGATGTCTCAGACGGCTGGCCCATCATCGAGGAGTCAGTCGGCAGCGTCACAGGACTTCGTGCTTTGTCCGGATTGCCCCCAGTCGTCTCGCGTATACAGAGGACAGAGAGGTCTAAACATTCATAAATCAAAATGCCACAAAAATGTGTCTGTCGACGATCTAAGCACTTCTAGATCAACTGATAATCCTTTTTGGTTAGAGATTAGTAAATATAAGTCATCTCTTCCAACGGTTAAAAGGATCCCACGAGGGGCCAGAAATACGGTGGCTACCTCTCTGTCCTCTTGTATACGGAAAGTTCTTGATAACAACGATAAAGCCAGCTGGGAGGATCTGCTCACTTTTTCATACCGGACTCTGCACGTGCCTAAAGGAAGAGATAATGGCAGTTCCCTAACACAAGAAATTAAGAAAAACTGTGAGCAACCAGTAAATTTAAAAGAAGCAGAGGATCTCACAAGAAAATTAAACAACACTCATAATATTGGTAAAAGGGTCGAAACTAAAATTAACGATGGAGATATAAGAGGAGCTGCCCAGATTCTCTTCTCAAGTGATGCAGTCGCACCTGACACCTCGGAGACCCTTTCATCCCTAGAGTCGAAACATCCACTGCCAGCAACCTCATCGCATTTACCTGATGCCCCTGATCCCTCTGAGCGTACTCCTGAAGCAACACCAGAGGAGGTGCAAGCCGCGATCGCGTCTTTCAGGAATGGCTCGGCTGGTGGTCTTGATGGGCTGACGCCACAGCACTTCAAAGATCTCATTTACGGCGTCCCGGGTGAGACTGGTCGTGCCCTCTTGGAAGACGTGACCCGGCTTGTGAACCTTATGCTGGCTGGGAAAGTGTGTGACGACGTTACTGACATTCTCTACGGTGCTAATCTTTGTGCACTCAAAAAAAAGGACGGAGGCATCCGGCCGATCGCAGTTGGGAACACCATCCGTCGTGTGGTCTCAAAGATCTGCTGTAGACATATTCAACCAGATTTAGTGAACAAATTTCAGCCTGTGCAGTTAGGCTTTGGGACTAAGGGAGGGTGTGAAGCCGCCGTGCACGCGGCTCGGACCTTCCTTGAACACGGCGGAGGGGAGGTTCTGCTGAAAGTGGATGTGCAGAACGCGTTTAACTCAATAGATAGGGGCGCCCTGTTGACACAAGTCAGGGAGAATATTCCTGCAGTATTTCATTATTTATGGCAGTGTTACAGCTCGCCCTCCAAACTCGTATATAAAAACCATTTGTTGCAATCTGCCGTTGGCTGCCAGCAGGGTGACCCACTCGGACCGGCCATTTTCAGTTTGGCCATACAACCACAAATCACCTGCCTCAAATCTAAATTTAATGTTTGGTATTTGAACGATGGGACTCTGGGAGGCGAAGCGGACTCGGTTCTAACAGACTTGAAGAAATTAATTCAAAATTTCCACTCTATCGGACTAAATTTAAACTTTTCAAAATGCGAATTATTTTTGAGTAACTCTTTGTCTCCTCACGTTAAAAATGACATTATAACCAAATTTAATACACTGGCTCCAAACATTAAAATCATAAACGAAGAATCGCTTCGCCTCCTAGGTGCCCCAGTACTGGATGATTCCCTCCCCTGTTTCATTTCGGAACAAATTTCAAAATTTCAGGAATCATCTAGTCTTCTAAAAATGATCAGTCCACATATAGCATACTGCATAGTTAAATTCTGTCTCTTTACTCCAAAGTTCACGTACGTGCTACGTTGTAGCACCCTCTGGAAGCATTCCCCACTTTTGGTATATATAGATGAAATAATTAGAACAACTTTAGTGGAAATTCTAAATTGCCCTTTAAATGACCGGAGCTGGACCCAAGCCAGTCTACCGATCCGATTTGGCGGTTTAGGAATCCGAAGGGTGTCCAATGTGGCACTCCCTGCATTCTTGTCCTCAGCTTACAGCACGATGGACCTCTTTGGCAGAATTATAAACCCATCACTTGGTGATGTTGAGGTCGCGTGCTTGGCTGAGGCCAGGAGTGCATGGACTGACACTGCTGGTCCGTGTACTAACCTCCCGATGACTCTGTCTTCGCAGAGGTCATGGGACGAGCCGCTCTGTATCCAGGTTCAAAAGAACCTTCTGGATACCTCATTAAACCCTGCAGACCGAGCTCGTCTTTTGGCGTCCAGCGAACCAGAGTCAGGTTATTGGTTAAACGCTCTCCCTTCGGCCAATATAGGGACTGTACTTGACAAAACAACATTTACTTTGGCCACCTGTCTGAGACTGGGTGCACGGACAAATGAGCCTCATCGCTGCCGTTGTGGTAAAGCAGTCGATCAGCTTGGTCATCATGGCCTTTCGTGCCAGTACAGTGCTGGTCGCTTGCCGCGTCATGCCGCTCTTAATGACGTCATCCGTAGGGCCTTAGCCAGTGCCAGTGTTCCGGCCATTTTGGAACCAAATGGCGTCATACGTGAAGACGGCAAAAGGCCCGACGGAATGACGATCATACCATGGAAGCATGGTAGGTCGCTGGTATGGGACGCTACATGTGTCGACACGATGGCAGCGTCTCATCTCCAAGCGACCTCAGTCAGAGCGGGCGCGGCTGCGGCATCTGCAGAGGGCTCCAAGAGGCGCAAATATGCGGCCTTAGGAGAGGGCTACATGTTTGTGCCCTTCGGCGTAGAGACTCTCGGGCCATGGGGACCAGAAGCGCGACAACTCTTTAAGGAGATCTCGTCGCGCCTGATCGACGCTTCAGGTAACCAAAGGGCTGGGGCATATTTTGGTCAGCGGATTAGCCTCGCGATCCAGCGAGGCAATGCCACCAGCCTTTTGGGTACCTTGCCCAACGACGGTAGCGATCTGGCCAGCATATTTTATTTATTCCATTAAATAGGTGTCCAAAATTTCCTTTTCTTTTATTTATTTGTATAATATTTAAATTGCTAGGTAATTTTAATTTTTAATTAGTTTAGTTTTGATGTAAATTGTTATTTAAGTTTTACAAGTAAAATAAAGTAAATCTGGATTTTAGGAGCTCTGAACCGGGATTCGAACCCGGGACCTCTCGCTAACAGGGCGATTACTCTACCATAATAAAGTGTGTTTTTTTTAGAGGTATAGAACTTTGAAATGGAATAAAACAAAGATGATTTTTTTTATTGATATGAAGTTTATTTTATTCGAAAGACAATCTTCTGGCATTATAATTTAAATATGACTTCTGGCATATGTCCGCCACGGCTGGCTCGGACGTAGTCTAATCTGGAGGTCCAATTTTTGATGACTTTTTCCAACATTTGTGGCCGTATATCGGCAATAACTCGCCAAATGTTGTCCTCCAAGTGGTCAATCGTTTCGGGCTTATCGGCGTAGACTTGCGACTTCACATATCCCCGCAGAAAATAGTCAAGTGGCGTTAAATCGCAAAATCTTCCATAAAGTGGATGGACACATATCCAATTCCTGTGCACGGTGGCGGATAGACTGATTCGGGTCTTCCTCTACGCTACGCTCTACAGCAGCAATGACTTCTTCTGTACGCACTTTACGACATCTCTGTGGATGCGTATTATCATTTAGAGTAAACGTGGCGCAAAAAAGTTTCATAGTTAATTGAATTAATTGCTCTGATGGACGATTATGTTGACCGTAAATTGGACGTAATGCGCGATACGTCTTTCGAACAGAACCATGATTTTCAAAATAAATTTGCACAATTTGGAAGCGTTGTTCAGGCGTCAGTCTATTCATGTTGAAATGCCAAACCAAACTAAACATAAATCACTTGACAGCTGACAAAATGGCCGCCAGTTAAAAAAGTGTTGCCAACTTGAAGTTCTATACCTCTAAAAAAAACATCCTTTATATGGGTACTACGAATGTTGCTTGTGGTGACTCAACAGTTACTAATCGTGAAACCACTTTTCACTGACAATTTATTCATTCCAATGTTATAGGGGCAAAAAAAACTACTAGGGGTACATCGAGTAGAAAACTCAAAACACGCTTGTTTGAGCATGCAAGTTTCATTGCAGTGTTTTCCTTTATCGTTCAGCAAGTGATAAGTATACAATGTGACCTATTCTCGTGCAGCAAACCTTAAATTTAGAGTTGAAAAACCTAAAATAATACAAGCTCGTTTAACTTTTATCTGTCTGCGTTAAAGCCTATTTTGCAATGAAAAGTTTTAGGTTATGGCAGCTCTAAATCTAATATTTGCCACACGAGAAGAGGTGTCATTGTATCTAAATTCCAAAAAACCCGTTAGTGCATACTTGTAAGGGAGAATTCAAACCGAGATAAGAGTCCAAGATTTAGTGACGATTTCTCAACCGCGCGCCGCGCCGTTCCTTCATCAAAATAGTTTTTTTTTTCTCATGACGCAAGCTTGAGTTGTGTAGCAAATCCGGAGCTCTTATTTCAAATTCGGAATGAAATATTCGACTTTGTTTTGAGAATTGGTGCTCGGTCTGAATGCGTATGAAGTGGAACAAGATTATTGCGTGAAGTGAATCAGGTTTATGGTGTTTTCTCTTTTGTTCGGATTAAGTGCTTCCTTCAAATGGATCATTGGATTTATGGGAGCATTATCGTGATTATAGTACATTATGATACAAGTGAGCTGCGTTGGACATTACAGTCGAGATGGGATTGCAGCCCGAGCCAAGGGCGAGAGTGTAATGTCTAATGCTCACGCATTTCATATGACATTTTTCAACACACTTGCGAGTTAAAATAATAAAATTTCATTATCTTATTTTTCCACATAATCAAAACCACAGAAACGAATTCACAATTTTCTATGAAAAATGGCGGCAGAGATTTTGTTTTTGCGCGCGCAAATGGAAGTAGAGGCACTGACTGATGCACCTGCCAAACATTAAATATTAACAAACTGAATATTTATGTATTTACAACAAAAAATTTTGTTAATTTGTTGATAAAAATAAATGATTATTCATTATATTTCAACTGAGACAGTTTATTTATTCGCACAACAAAACTCTTTGCCAAGATTTAAAAAATACTGTAATGTTAAACATTTTAAGACTATATTTATAAAACAGTTGAAAATAGATTCAACAAACAGTTCAGAAAACTTAATCAGCGATCATTTCATATTTTTGAGAAGCAATATTATTGATCAATAAACTTTTATAAGCATCAGTAAGTACATAAAATGCAAAAATTTGATTATTATTTTACTCGATGGGTACCTAACCTAACTAACCAATTCATTATGTACTATTATGCAAACGGTACTTTTGAATCCCAATCCAATCGTGGAACAATAAAACTGTAATTTCAGAAAAAGTTATTTTATAGAGTTATGTTTTTTTTCTGTTTTAGAAACGTTCATGATTTGAAATTTTTTTCACTATGCAAGTAGTTTTGAGCTTATAATGATGATTTTACGATATGAGGTTAGTTATATAATCCATTTATGATTTCAATTATTATTATTTATTGGTATTCATCAGAACTGTTAACATTGGAACATAATAATATCTTTCGTTACGTCATGTATCGTGGAACACCCATTCAGTTGAAACGAATTCCTTCTACAGAAGTCTACGACCCCACCGGGCTATTAAAAAACCAGGCTTCTAACTCAACGCGAAAAAAGTTATTGTCCTTTACGTAATCTATTTCATACAAATTGGCTCACCTTGAAAGATGAAAACCTATAGGGTACTTCCAGTTGATTCAGACGCTTGAAATTCCGTTCCAAATAGAATGTTTCATTATTCAAGAAGTAATATGCACCAAAAACTGTTGATATGCCCAAAATATGCACAAAGCAAAATAAAAATAAAATATTTTGATTCAAAACGGTACAAATAAGAAAAATATTCACAAAAAATATTCTTAAAATTATGTATATTTTTTGTGACAATATAAAATAGCATTTTTCCAAATTTTTGAGCGCAGTGACGTTTGTCATCCAGTATCAATTCAGTATTACTGAATTTGTCATTCAGTACGCTGAAAACGATCTCTCTACATCAACTGACGTCATTGGACAAAATTTAAAATTTGGCGCCATTTCTGGAGATACCTGTTTAGGAGGGTACGACCTGTGCCGTTGATGTAGGCATTAATGTTCTTCTTCTTCTACACGTCTTCATCACCTAGGTCCCCATACGTACCTCCCGCTACTAAACGAAATATGCACGATTGGGAAAAATGGCTAAAGTCTGCATTAACGCCGTAATTAGAGAGTTATATGCATTTGCATATGCCAATGCATAGAATCCGATGTCTATTAATGACTAACCTAATAATAATGACTAACTATTCATACATACCTTAGAGTTTAATGGCTCGTAAGTGTTGAGTTTAGTAAGGCTAGGGAACAACGAGAAAGAATTTGGCTTCCCCCTCTTTAAAAATCTTGTAATTTTGTATACAAAGGAAAAAAAAAGGCTAAATTCAAAACTCACTAAGCAAAGGTTTTTAGTATGATCACTAAATTATATGATTTAAGTTCTGTAGCACATCACTGCTACGGGATTCGATTTTCTTTTTGGTTTCATTTGCTTGTTGAAAAATAGAACTTCACTCTATCTTTTTACCAACCGCTCTACCCGTGCTGAATGAGTAAAAAACTTGAATACTTTATTACAAAAAAACCATTTCTGCCTTTCCTAAAATCACATTTAAGATCTTGACTTTTTGAAAATATTAGTTCAATACAAAGTTAATTACTCGATACGCGATTTTTCAAAATATCACAAGAATCTTTCGTTCATAAAAGCCTACTTTCCGAAGCCTATTTTATTGTTAATTTCAGCTTTGATCAACTTATTAAAGTTATTATGAACTTTCCGCTTCCATTGCTTCATTTAGAATACTTGAGAGGGTTAAATTAATCCAGTTTTTTCTTTGAACCGTACTTGAAGAAACATCTATATCGGGTGTAAATAGACTGCTACCATTAAATGAAACCACATATCCTACCGACCCTACTGAACCACTTTTCCCAAGAATCATACCCGCGGACACCCTTAGTTTGGGAAATAATTGAGTTCCAAACAAAAATGCGTGAACCCTAACGCACAGACATACGGGCGAGTTAAGAGAGAGCGTCGTCCGTGAAACCGCTATTCCTTTGCAGCGTTCTAAAATAGACCTTCCTCCTACGAGATAAAGTCTTTCAGTTGCAGTTGAATATCTTTTTCTCTGAAGATTTTCGCGGGTTTTTTTTTCGAATAGGTGTTCAGTATGATCAGTAGAGTATGTGGTTTTATTTAATGGTGGCACACTATTTACACCCGGTACATAAGAGTATTATCTATCTGTTGTTAGAAGCGATGTGTAATATAATATGTGAAAATCTGTAGTCTCTGCCTACAGAAGCGTAACTAGAAAGGGGCCAAGGGGGTACGGATCTCCCCAGAGTACTGAGTCTGACCCCCCAAAAATACAGGTGTCATTGATGTAAAAATATACTTTATCCAATTTAAGCGTTATTTGTTTTGTTTATTGGTTTGTATTTGATCTCGTTGTATGTAAAGTTGTCTCTATTTATCTTATTATGATCACTTAATCGATAACAGACACTAATTCATGGCTTCATAAGTCGCAGCCGGGGCTGCCCCCCCCGTCTATAAATCCTAGTTACGCCAATGTCTCCCTACCCCTCTGGAAGACAGGTGTAAGTATATGTATATATTTATGTACCTACCTCTTTATTTAAGTTTTCCGGAAACGTGAAGCTCTCCTTAAATAAGACAGACAAAGTAAATAACGGCATCCGTTCAGAGCCCTAAATATGGGTCAAAAGTCAAACCAAAACAAAATATAGAAGGTAAAATAAATGTTGCAACTCCTCTCGGGTAAATATTAGCATGAATTTATACCTCTGAGCTACAACAACGCTGAACCACATTTATTATCCCCAGCAGGGTGCAGAAATATGGCTGAAACTCGTAGGACCTTTTTTGTTTCTTCGTTATTAAAATTGAAATGAAAAAAAAAACGACTATTTAAATTATTATAGCATCGCTTAAAAATGTTTCGTCAAATACCATTAAGAACATGTTTTCGAAATATATTTAAAACATTTTTTAAATATTGGATGGATTCGATTGATGGTTCTTGGTGGAATATCATCTTGAATAAATTATACACAAATTCTTGTACTTTTATTCCACATATATTTATTTTTATTCTAACTTAGGCTACCGGTTTCGTATTACACATCATCGGGCCAACAAATTATTAATTATTTAACATGACAGAAAGAAAACAAAAGAAAACATTTTTAACAGGCAAATATAATTTTTTTTAAAAATTAAAACATTTTTTTTTTGAATAAAATATAGTCAATACCGGATACAACTCATAAAACGATGTTGGTTATAGCTAAATATTTAACATATTTTAATCCCATATGATACAAATAAATTTCATTTTAAATATGTATATTGCCATACTGAGCTTTTCATTTACTTACATTATTTTGGGATACAATAAAATATTATAAGTATTTAAATTAGTACTTTATTATTTTGTTTATTTTCTTAAAAAGGATTAAAAAATAAAACCGGTAATATGAGAGAAACTCACGCGTAAAATAGTTCAAAACATAATATCGATGTATGAGCAAGGAGAGTGTCTTCCGCTGTTTTCCGGGCGTTTTCCACTCTGGTATACAGTATTATATTATTATAATTGAATTTAATACTTTTTTATTTAGCTCTTAAATTAATACAATTAGATACTAATATTCTTTAAAAAAATCGTTGTCTGTTTTTAATCAATTGATTTTGTCATAGGAACGTTTTTCTTGTGAGCAAATAAATTATGTTTTTGTACCAGATATAAAGACAGAACAAAGTTGTGAGACTGTAATTCACATACAGGCCGACAGGCAACGGATTCTCACCATACTTATTTCTTTTTTACCATTTGTTGGCTAGGGAACCCTAAAATATAAATAGCTTTTTGATCCTTGTATTGCCACATTGATCTTAAGGCGGTCTATAAAGCTAAACTTTTGCATCAGATTGATGTAAAATCTAAAAAATATAGCGTGTTTTTTGACTCAAGGCCATTATTAATTACACTTCATAAATATTAAATATACATACTATAAATCTCCTAACAGTTAAATATCTTAAAAAAAGTATAAACCGCTTAAAATACTAACATTCCCAGATTACAAAATATAAACTAGTTATCTTGATTACGTAATTTTTTTATAGTTCATGTCTTAATGTAGCTGCAATTTCAAAATAACTGAAGTTTTGCGTGCGTTGCAATTATAGACAATTTAAAAACAAAAGCGTTAGAGCAGGACCAAAGCATTATGGAGCCCCTTAAGATGTCGTCGCGGCGTTTACAAAACAGATAGTACAGACCATTTATCATAGGTAACTTGTCCCTCGCCGTTCATGATCGCATGACTGCTTGTCAAGTATTGCTGTCATGTTGTTGTCAGTCAGATTTTTCAAAATTATTTGATAAATTATGTAATAATATTGCCAAAGCCGTTGAACAATACTTAGTGCAAAAGAGATCATGTTGAAGGTACGCCTTTTGTGAAAGAGAAAATGCACACAATGCACCGTGATTCCTTTCGATCAGGTTCGATCTCGTGTCAGGCGACTTCTTATAGTGAATGGTCTGTAAGGACTTTCCGCCTGCCAAACTTTCGTTTTATAATAAAACACAAATAGTGGATTAACATACGTTAACATACGAGTACGACATATGAATACATACTAAGTTGAACGCGAGGGCGTGGTAAAGTTCATAATAGCATGAGTGTGTATTGCAAAGAGCACGAAACTTGTTGATTCGTCAAGGGGGAACGGTTTGAGCTCGGTGCAATAAGCATAACTTATGATTGTTTATCGTATTTTTAAATAAAATGTATGAAATGAAATAGTTTCATCTTATTTTGCGACCATTGTTTAATAATTATCAGGGGTTTTTAGCAGAATTGCGTCATTTTATGGATATCCATACCAACTTAAAAGCGTGTTTTAGGTTGGTGTGGACATTCATTTACAGTAATGCATAAAATTATAAAGTTTTGGTAGAAAAGCATAACTTACATTAAACTATGGTCGCAAAATGCCATAAATCGCATTTAATTAGTACTTTCTATTAAATAATAAGAAAAACAATCATAAGTTGTATATTTTGCACCGAGCTCGAAACGTTCCGCCTTAAGAGTATGGCATACCCTAGGAAAAAAAATTATCACCCGTCCAACACAAAAAGCCAATGCCAAATACTTTATTAGCTTTTGATAGAGGCGATTATTGTAATACTAATAATTACGCGCGAAACAGCAGATCGGAGGGTTTTTAGCTAATACTGAAATATTTAGTAGGGAAAAAAATAATATTGGATTTAAGTAGAAAACCTTTATATTTCTATTACCTTTTTTATAAAAAAAATAAAGTTGATCTCTCAGCCGCGTTCTTGAAACGAACGTTAGAAAACCATAAAAAGGGGGCAGAAAACATTTTTTTTTTGACAAAAGTATGAATCTTGGTACATTCTTTATAAGTAGATCACCTAGATAAAAGATCAATAAATCAAATATATTTTTTGAAATATTAGGATACTCCTAATTTCTTCAAAATAACCTTTGAAAAAGGCTTTGCTATGTTCTAGGCTCAGGTACAGCCTTTACGAAATACGAATACATACTTAAGTTGAACGCGAGCGCGTGGTAAAGTTCATAACAGCATGAGTGTGTATTGAAAAGAGCATGAAACTCATTGATTAATTAATTAATAGCGGATGTCATCGTATCGTACGGTGTGTTGCAAGCTTTATCAATACCGTCGCTACCGAGTGTAAATGGGTGAATAAACTCTCAACGACCGATGACTCTACTAATAAAACAGCTCTACAAAAAAAAAAGTTTTGTTTTGTTGCCCTGGATATCATCGCAAATTTTTACGTTTTCAAGTGCCCAGACTACGAATATATTCATGAAAGTTCTCAATGTGCTCGTATTTTCATGATTTTTGCATATCTTATATTTTGAACAATTTTACTGCTGGTCTTTGAAAAGAGATTGTCCCTCGAAAAATTATAAAAGAAAAGCTCATAAAAGGCGTTTTATGGAAATATAAAATATATTTTCGACATTTTCCTCTTTATTTACTTCGATGTATCCTAATTTCTCAAAATATTACTGACATTATAAATATATCTGTTATTTTATTTCTCGTTTTTTGATTTTTGTAATGTAAAATGAAAATAAAGATTTAAAAAAAATCTGAGCAAATCTAACAAAATCATGGATAGTTTCATGAATTGTGTGCATAAATGGACCCAAAATCATTTTCATATCTGGGGCAACAAAACCACTGTAGACCAGTGTAATGTTTCACAATGTTCCCAAGAAAAGGAACCAGTGTAAAAGAAAAAAAAAACCCACAATACAGCTGGAACGGAGCCCTTATAACATTATGGTAAACTAGCTTTTGCCCGAGGCTCCGCCCGCGTGTAATTCGGTTTAACGACATGCTTTTTTTCGGGATAAAAAGTATAGCCTATGTGTTAAGTTATGGTATAAGCTATATCCATTCTAAATTTCATCCAAATCCGTCCAGCCGCTTCAGCGTGAAAGAGTAACAAACACACACACACACACACATAAACTTTCGCATTTATAATATTAGTGTGATAACAACAATATACATGGCAATAGCGACATAAAGGCTACAAAAACAAACCGCTAGTAAGGTAGCGCCTGGCACAAAATGTGGCACCATCTGCGTACGGAACCCTACTTTTGATTATTTTTTATTTTACTTTAGAGTATGTTCTACAATCTGACTAAATTTTAAACTTGTATGTATATACCGTCTTTAAGGAGCCAAAACCAATTACGTTTAAATAATGTAAATTTTTCGAGGTTTCTTGTATGGGACTCCCCATATATTTTTTAAAATATTTTATTATTTGGCGTGATAGAGGCCATATTAACAGGTATTATCTGAAAATTTCAACTTCCTGCATATCACGGTTGAAGCTGCAGACGCCTGTGACAGACGGACAGACGGACAGACAGACAGACAGCGGATACATAGAAATAGAGTACCGTTTGGCGTCCTTCGGGTACGGAAACATAAATTACTGCAAAAATTACCAAAATATGAGGAGAATTTTTTTTTTCATAATGCCGAGCACTTTATATCAACTTTGCTTAACCTTTTGTAACCAGTAGAAATATTTTTCGAAGGGTCCAAATTCGAGAGTCATTCGAAGATGTTTAGAAACAACATACGGTTGGAGCGCTTCATTTTCCAACCAAACAAGATAAAATGGAATCACTAGGTACAGTCACGAAAATGGGTAACGTTTCCTTAAGAGAGTTACTATCAGAGCACAGCACAGTTATCAAAATATTTAGGATTTCTTCGCACGAGTAAAGTACACATACAGCGGACACATGAGAGACAAGACCGATCGGCAGTTTTTGTTTGCACAAAGGTACGTTTTTTATTATTCAACTATAAATCCCGTTGATATTTGAAAGGATGCCCCAGCCTAGACTTTCGTCTTCCGACGCCCATGATCATGGCAGGCAGGATGGCTAAAAGGTAAAATGTCATAGTAGAAATACGTCTGGAAATTTAAATAGCCGGTATCTGTCTGTCTCTATACATCCATCCATCCATCCATCAGCCCGTGTTCGTCCACTGCTGGACGCTGCCTTTCCCAAATTTCGCTACTCATGTCGGTCCTCCGTTCTCCTCATCCAGCCGCCCCGCGCAACGTCCTTCAGGTCGTCGGTCCAGAGGGCACGAGGTCGGCCTACACTACGCTTTGCTGTACGTGGTCTCCATTCTAGAGCCTTTCGGCCCCAACGGCCATCATCTCGGCGACAAATATGGCCTGCCCACTGCCACTTCAACTTACTGATTCTGCAGGCTATGTCGGTTACTTTCGATCTCCGACGGATCTCCTCGTTTCGGATTCTATCCATCAGAGATACCCCAAGCATAGCCCGCTCCATAGCTCGCTGAGTGACCTCTCTCTATACATGGTGACATTTATTTATACAACCAAATTTATAGAATTCATACTAAAGTCGTCAAGGTTCGATGAGCCTTTTTGTGAAATTCGTGAATTATTTTCAGGGTTCCGTACCCGAAGGGTGCCAAACGGGACCCTATTACTAAGTCTCCGCTGTCTGCGGAAAAAAAGTTGAAATTTTCACAGAATACGTGTTACTATGGTATCTATCAAGAAAAAAATAAGGGTGGTCCATAAGAAACCTCGAAAAAGTTGTATTATTTAAACTTTATTGGTTTTGGCTCTTGCTTAAAGACGGTCAAACATATAAGTTTTCAATTTAGTCTCATTGTAGGACATACTCTAAAGTAGAACAACAATTAATTTTTATTATAGAAATAGAGATATTTATTTGTTCCAAACATGGTTTACAAAAGATGATGACATGCATGCCGAGATTATTAATAAAATTGTAAAGACATTGTAATTTAATTGTATTAAAGTATTTGTATACCTCCTGCAGGTGAAGCATGCTGAATTGTTATTATATTTAACATCTTTTGTAAACCATGTTTGGAACAAATAAATATTTAATAGTAGGGTTGTGTATTAATTTTGTAAGTTGTGTAGTACTCGCAAATACTCCCGAAGTTATTCGGGGGAGAGTAAGGGTACGTTCAAGCGACGCGTCAGGCGGCACGGTGCGCGAAGCGGGCTGCCAGGCGTCAAGCGTTTTCTCCGTTTATTGAGAGGCAGCGCGTGTCGCTGCCCGCCGCAGTTGACGCGTAAAAACAAACATATGGTAACTAGTAGTTTCGTTTATGAACGAACGGGGCATACGGAATAGCGGTTTACACCGCTGCATCCGCCGCGAATTCCGCAGCGGCGCACTCGCTGTTCGAATAGTAACAACGGGAAAACGTGTGTATTTATGTTTGTAATCATGGGCAACTTTATCGAGGTATGTCTTGGAGATAATTATTACTTAAAAAGTATCTTATTCACCGCTAGATCAGAACTCGTTACTTCACCCGCTGCGTCTATCGCGGCGTCGCCCGTCGCTTCATCCGCCGCGTCTCCCGTTGCGTCACTCGTTACTTTCACCCCCGTCGCATGCGACGCTACAATTCAAACAAACGCGTGCAAAAACGCTTCTCCTTGAACGCTCCATACATCGGTGTATGTTTGTGTTTCCGGCGGCCCGCTTCGCGCACCGCGCCGCTTGACGCCCCCGTGTCCTTGTTCGTCGCCTAAGAGAACAGCTCTCAGGCAAAACTAGGCGGCCCACCATTGAATTTTTTGTCAGGCGCTACCATTTTAGCGCCTTGTTTTTATAGCCTTGATGTTGCTTTGGCATGTATTTTGTTGTTGTTTACCATAACATTTTTCAGGGTTCCGCACTCGTATTGTGAGTTGACATGGGAACCTTTTGTGCGCGAGTCCGACTCGTACTTGCCCAAATTATTTTAATGTTCCCTACAAACGCAAGCCCATCCCAGAGTCAATTACTATGGGAGGTTAACATTACATTTTGCGAAATTTGCAAAAAGTGTTATCGATCTGTGATGATATATATAATCATCACTTACCAAGTCTCCATTATGAATTTTGCTGCATAGATAAATTTAATTTTTTTTATAGATAAATATTGAATCTCTATAGTGGAGCCCTGCCCTAAGTATTTCTATTTAAAAACTACTTGGTCACAGCAGCAGGTGCAGAATACATGCGGATCTCGGAAAACGTATGTGAAAATGTTAAAAAGATAAGCAGACGGCGAAACTTCTGACTACGAACACAAAATACAAACACATTCAAATGAATTAAACATTAAGGGCCAGTTTCTGAATTAAGAATAAAGAACTATGCGATACTTAAGCGACGAATCAGCAAAACATAGCGCTGCATACATAGTTAAGCACCGCCTAACTTGAAATTCTCATAATGAACAGAAAATCACATAAACTATTCCACTGATTTTGATTTTTAGGGTTCCGCACCCAAAGGGCAACCAACGAGACCCTATTACTAAGACTCTGCTGCCCGTCCGTCTGTCTGTCCGTCTGTGACCAGGCTGTATCTCAAGAACCGTGATAATTAGACAGTTGAAATTTTCATAGAATCAGATGATGTATTTCTGCTGCCGCTATAAATACAAATACTAAAACACAGAATAAGATAAATATTAAAGGGGGCTCCCATACAACGAACGTGATGTTTGCCGTTTTATAGATAATGGTACGGAACCCTTCGTGCGCGAGTCCGACTCGCACTTGGCCAGTCTTTTTATTCATGATGTATTCAAAGTTTCACCGAGAGCCGACAATCTACAGTATAAACATTCCACTGAAATTCTCAATTGTAAAATCCGTGGTAAGTCAGCCAATCCATGCTTTTAGGGTTCCGTACCTCAAGAGGAAAAAACGGAGCCCTTATAGGATCACTTTGTTGTCTGTCTGTCTGTCTGTCCGTTCGTCCGTCTGCCTGTCGAGACCCTTTATCTCGGGAACGCGTAGAGGTATCGAGTTGAAATTAAAACCATGTATTCAAATTTATAGTCCCTTGAAGCTGTGAAAAAATCAAACTTCTAAGTTGACGTAAAAAAGATACGGCTGTTTGTGCCGCAAAAATGTATATTCTAACACTCTCAAGAGAATCAAAATTTATAGAGTATTTTCCGTTGACCTAGAACTATGAAATTTGGCAAGTAATACGGTCTTATACTACAAGTATTTGAGAAAAATGTTAAAACTATACATTTGTGATTAAATCATAAAAATATAGTCTTTAACGGAACCCTCGGTGGGCGAGTCCAACTCGCACTTGTCCGTCTTTTTTATTTGTGCATTGCAGAATTTTAGATGATACGAGTATTTAATCTTGCGTCTCTTTAGGCTTTGCGGACTACGGTATAGCAAACAGGTAAGACAATCAGTGGCAGGGTATACTTTTTTGCTTATTACCAACACCCTAGGTCGAAGAGAAACGTGTCCCAATAAGATATGAATCTACGGCTACGACTTCCCGTTTAGTAAGCCAATCTACAACTTAAGGGTCCGTATAAGGCTATATGCCCAACTTCAAATTTGCATATCACATTGTGTAACTCGGTTAATCGGTATGGTAAAAATAATGAAGACGGTAGACTATATGGCTGGTAGGCTGATCTTAGAACAAACGCAAAATCTTTAAGTTCGCTTGATATACAAAAATTACGAAGTTACCCCTAAATGTTTTTCAAGTGTTAAAGGGCCTTCCTTAAATCATACAGCCTTGAAATTTGTATTAAAAATAAGTTAACACATGAAATCGTCGGCTGGTCTTAGAATATTAAAAAATTGCATCTAGGAGCAAAGTTATTAAATAAAGACGAAGATTTTTGTTGGCGCGTGTTTCTTGGTGGTCGTAACAGCCACGGCTGAGAGCGCGCTATTTTGTACTAAAAGGAAACTAAGTAAAGGATATATGAATATAATTTGCAATATTCCGCTAAACAATTCTTGTCGTGCTATTCAAAATGCAGACTCGTGCACCGCCCGCCCGCCCGCATAAAAACATGCAACAAGCAAGCGATACAAGCAAAGCAATCTAAAATAACAAGCAAGAAAACTTATCGACACGTGTTTCGCCTCTGAACGAGGCATCCTCGGGATGTGTTGCTAGCCCGGCTTCTCCACAGCAACTGATGTGTTGCTCGCCCAGCCGCTCCGCAGCAACTGATGTTGTTCGCCCGACAGCTCAGCAGCTAGTCTGAGTCAGTTGAGCTCAGCAGCTAGTCTGAGTCAGTTGACTAGCTGCTGAGCTGTCGGGCGAACAACATCAGTTGCTGCGGAGCGGCTGGGCGAGCAACACATCAGTTGCTGTGGAGAAGCCGGGCTAGCAACACATCCCGAGGATGCCTCGTTCAGAGGCGAAACACGTGTCGATAAGTTTTCTTGCTTGTTATTTTAGATTGCTTTGCTTGTATCGCTTGCTTGTTGCATGTTTTTATGCGGGCGGGCGGGTGGTGCACGAGTCTGCATTTTGAATAGCACGACAAGAATTGTTTAGCGGAATATTGCAAATTATATTCATATATCCTTTACTTAGTGATGGACTTCCGCAAGGTAACGCCTATTTCAATTAATCATCTAAAAGGAAACGTCGTAGAGTTCAGTTCTGATTGATGCAAAATGAGGTGCTCAATCTGACCTTATATGCAGCCGTAAAAGCCGGTCAAATGTGAGTAGAGCTCGTGCCTTAGGGTTCTGTACCATTCAAATAAGTTAATAAACTTAAACGATTTGAATAAAAATTACACTTATGAAATTAAGGAAAATGTATGAAATATAACTACCACCACCCAGGAACCACTTAGTTGCTATCTGTACTTCAGCGCGATCGGACGACTTCTAGCCGCGACTCGCGACCTACTTTCGCGCTACCGCCGTGGCTACCATCGGTAAACGTGCTGACACCATCATGGTGAATGAACTGCTCGCCTTCCTGCAGAGCAGGCTGGATGTGATGGACGAGCTCAGTGTTGTGCAGATCTGCACCTCCAGCTTCACGGAGGCCGACATCAGAGCCGCTAAAGAGGTGCTCGAGAAGACCGCCATCAGCACCTTGCACCTTGGATCCAGGCGAGGAGAAGTGAAGGTGAAAAAAGACCTGCAGGACATCATACGCGTCTTCAAGGGGACCGTTCCGGATGACGTACCATCATTCGTGACAAAGGACCTCAACCGCCTTCCACCGGTTACATTCGACCATATAGATGTGACCAGGCTCTTGAAGGACAAAGTGTTGTTGAGGTCTAACGTGGACGAAAATCTAGCGAGGCTGGACGCCACCGAAAAGACATGTGTTGATTTGTGATGAGAATTGACGTCACTATGCAGCGCTGCCGTATGCTATCCGGGTCAACAGCGCCCGCGCGCAATGTATCGACGCAGCAACATGACGACACCAACGCCTCATCACTTACACACATGACCGAAGCAACTGACCCAGTTTCGTTGCAAGTTCATGAACCTGTGATAATGTCATCTCATATCAAATCGACAACTTTACTGATACCGCCCGCTCCACCTGCAGCACCCACGATACAAAAAGGCACGTTGCACGCCATCGTAAGAACCCGCCACCGCCACCGCCGCCTGCGGTCCACTCTTCCAAGAGAGGACTGCCTGCGACGAAACCTGCGCCCATCGGTACGAGTACGGCTTACGACAAAGATGGCTTTATTCTAGTACAGAACAAAAAACGTCGTCGATGTCGGAACCGGAACGAGCGCGGAACCGCTCCCGCAGCTGCAACTGGATTGCAAGCCGCAACGCCCTCCATACGCATCTACCTTTCCCGAGTCAGCAGGCGACCCACACAAAAAGATGTAGAGGACTACATCTTCCGCAATATCAGTGGTCGCATTGAGGGAAGACTTTGCTTGGAGATAACGCCTCTGTTGGCTGAAAGAAGTACTAGCTTTCAGTCTTTCAGACTGCGGGTTTCAGCTATCCATGCAAAGGTGTTCCTCAGCCCGGACTTCTGGCCGCAGGGGATAGTGTTCCAACGCTACAGGGAGGCGCCACAGAAAAGAAAAACCCCTGAAAGGCTAGCTAGTTTGTTTAGATTTTTAAGATTTTTTAAATGTATTAGTTAAGGTATTTATAGTATGGGCTTTAGGGCCTGGAATCAAGAAATTTATTATTGTATGGTCAGAGTGATCAGTTCTGGCCGTACTTTGGTTATTGTAGATAGTTGCAGTGGAGTGGAGTTATAATTAGAGACAGACTGGTAGTTTGAAGGTGATCAAACTAGCTGTGATCTCTACGGTGGCTAAGTAAGTACTCAATTAATAAATAAAGAATAAGGTAAAACGTTCAAGTAATCCATGACGCACGCGCTGGACATAAGTAGGCCGCAACGTTGCGAAATGTACGGCTAATTGCCCGTACAATTATTATTATTATAACTGCAAATTTAAGTTGGTCAACTCTTACTCATATACTTGTTAAGTCTTATAGCTGTGATAGTTTTCCTTTTAACTAATTTATATATCCTATTACCGTGAAATTTTTCACATATCCAAAAACAATGGTTTAGCTGGCAGGGGAGAGGGGGACAATAAAAATTCAAGATAAGATATATAGGTATATAAGTATTTATTAATCACCACAACACAAAACACATGACGTGACGAAATAAAAGGACTTAACTCTAACAATTTTTAACATTGAGACGCAGTACATTAAAACTCAACTAATGACACACACACACACATCATGTGTCGTGGCAAGAAAAGGGCTCTAAACTCAGCATGTGCTGCAATATACACAGTACAAACTGCAGCGCTGTTATTCTGCCAGAGCCTAATAGTGGTGACGCACGAACACAAATAACGGTGCAGGAGTTCTACATACATAATATTTATGATTAGAAAATAATTAATAATTTAAATTCCAGGATATATGTTTACTTAGATAATGAATATAATTGTTGTATAATAATATAATAAATACGGCAAATATTATAAATAAGTCTCAATCTAGATATACAATATAATCCACAAATGCTTAGCTAATGTTGGGACTTTTGTAACGAGAGAAGATTTGGACTTGAAACCTATCCTAGACTTAAGTTCACGTATGGGAGGGGGAAGATTATTCCAACACTTGGAAGCTAAGTATCTGAAGCTACCTCTAAATGATACGGTCTTGTGTTTTGGACACAGAATTCGGTTGAAGCTATATTTGTTTTATGAAGAAGACCAATGTAACTTATTATAAAGATATTTAGGAGAACTAGTTGTTACGACCCCAAACAACAAGCATGCGAAATGTAGTTTTTGCCGATACTCCATTTTTAGAATGCTTTAATTTGATTTCTAAAGCCTAATATTTCGCGAACGGATCCCTGAATCGAAAAATGGCTTTCACACACTCAAAATATTTTGAAAAACCTATCCAACGAGACCCCAAGACATGGGAAAGACGCAAAAAAAATTCATCCCATCTTTATGTGCAGGGGAGGCAACCCAAACAAATTTTTTTTCAACATTTTATTTTACCACTTTGTCGGCATAATTAATATGTATACCCATGCCAAGTTACAGCTTTCTAGTACTTAGAGTCTCTGAGCTAAGCCGCGGACAGACGAAGAGACAGACAGACGGACGGACATGGCGAAACTATAAAGGTTCCTTGTTGACAACGGAACCCTAAAAAGGAGATGATCGAATGGATGTCGGCATCAATATTTGAAAATAGAACAGCATTTTGAAATCGAATTCCCACTTTTAGTTTTCAGGTTGTCGTCGAAAGCACAATATATGACATGGGACAATTTGTAGTGAAACCAAGTTCTGTTTCCCGTAGACACGCACAACGAAACTGAATCCTCCTGTGACCTGCTTTATCAGCGGACGCTGCAGGACAACGACAGCTTTGTCTGTTATAAGCGCTGCGGGCCGCGCGTCAATTGATTAAGTTTATTGGTTTTTGAGGCTTTTCCTGTTTAGAAATACTACACATATTGTATATCTTTGTATTGCTAGATAAATTGTCTAAATTACAGCAGTATTTTCATTAAAACACATGGAATGTAATTGTAGTATGATTGAACAGAAGGCAGGTAAACAAAGAAAAAGGTTACCCGTATTTTCAAGGTTTCGTATTCACATTTTAAACACCTTTTTAAATCGATAAAACACTTACCTAGGCATGTTTTCCGCGTTTGTTGTAACACTTATAACACATATTTAATTTCCACACACGACACTGCACAACACTCAACACTCCATTTTCCGCCAGAGCTTTCCGAGTCCAGGTACTCGGAACCTGTATGTCGCGTCCAGTAAACGCGCGAGTGTTGGCGTAAATGGACGCATGGAGTGAAAAATGGAGCAAGAAAGTTTCAACACAGAATTTTTTATTGATGAGGTAGAAAAAAGGCCCACACTATGGGATGTGATCCTTTCAAATACTTGAAATAAATACCAAATTTATTGATAGTAAATAACAAATGTTTCTATTTCAATTTTGTGATTCTAGGTACTTCAAATAAATACCAAATTTATATTTAATATCAGTACCAGATGAAAGAGGTATTATAATCTATCAATGTGGGTTATTTGTACAAAAAAAAACTTACCTCACCATTTATCACGAGTTTTTCTTCTGCTGAATCAACTATCTCTTATGTTATGATATAATTTTCACTTGGTGATAAATCTTCTTTTATTATGTCTAGAAGATCATTAAAAGATTTTATAGAGATACGGAGGTAGTTGAAAAACTTTTTCTATTGATGTCTCAAGTTGGGGTACAAAGTTTCAAATTTACTTTGTGTCATTATATCACTTAGAATTGGATGCACCATGTATCGTCTACCCTCCTTTTCCCTCCCTCAAATTTTTTTCGACGGTAAGATGCCACAACACTCGCTCGGTCCAACTCCATATTGAATATCCACTGAGTTTACACCAAGTCCTCGCGCGTACATTGCGCTATGTTTACGCAACACAAGCTGTACTCGCGCGTTCAAAACGCGACATCTGGACAAGCTCAACCAACGCGCGTGTTACAAACGCAGCATGTGGACGCACTGTATTGGAACGTAGTACTTCGACTACGCGCACAAGTGCTTACACACGAGGCGTCACGCGTGTAAAACACGGCATGTGGACAAGCTCAACCAACGCGCGTGTTACAAACGCAGCATGTGGACGCACTGTATTGGAACGTAGTACTTCGACTACGCGCACAAGTGCTTACACACGAGGCGTCACGCGTGTAAAACACGGCATGTGGACAAGCTCAACCAACGCGCGTGTTACAAACGCAGCATGTGGACGCACTGTATTGGAACGTAGTACTTCGACTACGCGCACAAGTGCTTACACACGAGGCGTCACGCGTGTAAAACACGGCATGTGGACAAGCTCAACCAACGCGCGTGTTACAAACGCAGCATGTGGACGCACTGTATTGGAACGTAGTACTTCAACTACGCACACAAGTGCTTACACACGAGGCGTCACGCGTGTAAAACACGGCATGTGGACAAGCTCAACCAACGCGCGTGTTACAAACGCAGCATGTGGACGCACTGTATTGGAACGTAGTACTTCAACTACGCGCACAAGTGCTTACACACGAGGCGTCACGCGTGTAAAACACGGCATGTGGACAAGCTCAACCAACGCGCGTGTTACAAACGCAGCATGTGGACGCACTGTATTGGAACGTAGTACTTCGACTACGCACACAAGTGCTTACACACGAGGCGTCACGCGTGTAAAACACGGCATGTGGACAAGGTCTAAGTGACTTTCTTAATATACTGAACGAGTGGACACAATACTTTATCTATGATTATCAAAAATATTGTCGCTGTATCGTGACTTTAATGATAATCTTTTCAACTAACATTTCACGAAAAGTAAGAAAAAGAACGCGGGATTTGTTTCGTTGTTCCTGTACGTTTATTCAAGGATCTTTGTTCAGTCAGATACCTTTGCCTAGCCTAGTCCAAAGCAAAAGAAGAAATATAATTCGCTGATTGGTTATCTAAATAAATTGAGCCAGTCACCGCGCAGAATCGCAGTGTTAATATATTTATTAATTATTCAACTGATGACGGCCTCATAGAAGAGGCCGAAATATTTTGAAAATTGTGTTTTTATTAAATTTTTCTTGTAAATAGTAATAAGAACCATCAATCGAATCCATCCAATATTTGAAAATAAAAGTGTTAATATAATTGATATACTATAATTGGAAAAACAATGTAGGGTACTTATAAAACTGTTTTTGTTGTTGTAATTACCTTATTGTTGTATGGGATTAGAGAAAATTTCCTTTATGTATTTTTTTTTGACCAGAAAATATTTTTTTGCTTTTATAAGTAATTATTTCTTATGATTTCGTTCCAAAACGTCGCTACAATTTTCTTTCTACTGAAACTGCTTTAATAATCTAGAAATTGTGGACGCCGAGAGTAGTAGGCTAGGAAAATATTATTTTGTTTTAAGGACAGCAATTCTGACAAATGCGACAATTTGCGTAGGCTGAAGGCGGGTGGTTTTTAGGAACTCTATGTACAGAAACGTATCAAGTTTTAAAAATAAATACCTGCGCCCGGATTCGTATGTTTTAAATGTCTTTCAAGGAGTATTTAGTATAATTTATGACCACATGGTATTTTTCACGCGATTAACAAAGTTGTATGAAAAATAAAGCGTGTGAAAAATGTTGCCAGAATAGCCACCCAGGCATGTGGTGGAGGTTTTATTTAAACTTATTTTATTTTGGAGGATCACCCAATTTATTCACCCTATAGCAAAACAACGAAATGGGGTGCATTCTTGATATCTTCAACGAAAATGTCACTCCTTGATAGACTCACCCTTAGTTGAGGGATTCAGAAGTGAGTTCATGAAATTTGCCGAGTCAGTGTTTGTACCTAGAAACTTCTAATAGAGATATCGGCGTTGTTCAGCCAAGACCTTAAGGAAAATCCCCTGGTAATTTTAATCTCCACTCTTTTAATCTATGCAAGATATGTTGTAATAGATGCCCCAGTAAGAAATTAAAATTAAATGAAAGGGATTAATTTGGTTGTTTAATATATCCTTGTGGTGAAAATTGGATATATCACAACAAACATAAGTTCTATCCCAATGAGTTTACGTTCAAAAATGTTTACTATTCAACCAGAAAAAGTGTATTATCCTTTTTATCTCAATTTTGATAACTTTATTTGCATAACTAGTAAACATTTCTGTTAATTTGTTATGGCGTATCTAAAATGTCCGCCTCGATTCGGAAAATTTCTTGTTCTATAAAAAAGTTAAATATTAACCGTAATTATAGCAATAATATTGTGTTATTTATTATCTTATAGGTGGTAGAGCTGATGCCGGGCTCAACTGTGGAGGTACAACCATCTTACTCGCAAATACTCCCGAAGTTATTCGGGGAAGAGTAATAGAACAGCTCTTGGGCAAAACCAGGCGGCCCACCATTGCCTGGGACCGATTGATGGCGGTATATCCATCCCAAATTGCCGGACCTTATAAAAAACCGACTGGTGACGGGCAGCGGCGTTACTGGAGCAAGGGTTTCGGCACCGCGCTCACCAACCAGCCTGCTCAGCGTGTGTGACTATGGGCATTTCTTCCAGGAGGACCGCCAAGAGTGGCGAAATCCTGGAAAGGCCTATGTCCAGCAGTGGACGAAACAGGCTGATCGATGGATGGATGGAATAAAATGGATAAAGATAATAAACTAACTTCGTTTCCATTTATATCTTGGAGGACAAGCTGAAACCCGACTGAGAATAATTAAAGTACTTCAATAAGATTTCCATTCCTTTGCAACACCCTTAACTTTTTATTACTTTTGAGATTACATTATGTATTTACTTATGTATGTAAGTACATCTGTAGAATGTATGTGCACTAAAAGGCAGCTCCGTAACTCACATTATCTCTAAAAGAATAGACCCCCCGTATAATAATTTATAAAATTGTGGGGTCCCTTCTTATTCGAAACACGTAGAAATCCCCTTGCAGCCACAGAGGTGATAAAGGGGTGCGAATGACGACCTTACAGTGCCACCATCTTATTTGTTCAGGCGGATAAAATTGGAACTAAAGCCGAATATAAGGTGACTTTCATTTATGTAGCCAAATCCATACTGGAGATTCGGTAAGTGGGCAGGGCCAAGATTCAATGACCCTGTTTGCGAAATACGAAAAATAGTGCATCTGCACTTGTTCAAGAACAAACTTGACTCGATTAGTATAAGAAGTCTTAATTTTATTTTATACTAGAAGGGTCTACTGTTGTCCGTTGAGGAGGTCTCGTACCCATCATCCAGTCCCATCATCAGACTCTGGTCTCCATGTTTTTACCAAAGACCAATCAAATAAGCCGAAACTCGAAGGGTCTGCTGTTGTCCGTTGAGGAGACCCCGTGCCTACATTCCAGTCCCATCATCAGACCTTGGTCACCATGTTTTACCAAAGTGTTAATAAAGACGAATCAAATAAGCCCAAATACGAACGAAGAGTCTGATGTTGTCCGTTGAAGAGATCCCGTACCCATCTTCCAGTCCCATCATCAGACCCTGGTCACCATGTTTTACCAAAGTGCTAATAAAGACCAATCAAATAAGCCCAAACTCGAACGAAGGGTCTGATGTTGTCCGTTGGGGAGATCCCGTACCCATCTTCCAGTCCCATCATCAGACCCTGGTCACCATGTTTTACCAAATTGCTAATAAAGACCAATAAAATAATCCCAAACTCGAAGGGTCTGCTGTTGTCCGTTGAGGAGATCCCATACCCATCTTCCAGTCCCATCATCAGACCCTGGTCTCCATGTTTTACCAAAGTGCTTATAAAGACCAATCAAATAAGTCCAAACTCGAAGGGTCTGCTGTTGTCCGTTGAGGAGATCCTGTACCCATCTTCCAATCCCACCATCAGACCCAGGTCACCATGTTTTACCAAAGTGCTAATGATGACCAATCAAATGAGCCCAAACTCGAAGGGTCTGCTGTTGTCTGTTGAGGAGATCCTGTACCCATCTTCCAATCCCATCATCAGGCCCTGGTCACCATGTTTTACCAAAGTGCCAAGAAGTGTGTCAGGATCGTCGTAGATGGAAATCTGTAATCAGATTAAACTCATACAGTTTTCTCGTATGGGAAAAAATCAATACATACACCTGGCTGTAATCACTTTTTCAAGCTAAATATCAGCAAGAGGTGTGTCCGGATCGTTGTAGATGTAAATCTGTAGTCAAATTAAACTGATATAGTATTCCCATATGGGAACAAATCATTACTTAAACCATAGTATTTAGTGTATCTATGCTTAAACCTGGCTGAAGTTACTTTTTCAAGCTTAATATTAGCAAGAGGTGTGTCAGGATCGTTGTAGATGGAAATCTTTAGTCAGATTAAACTGGTACCGTTTCCTCGTATGGAAAACAACCGGTTTCATCACGTATAACTAACCATTTGGTCAAGGAACGCCGATAAAGCAGCTAAGCAGTGTTTTTTCTCTCGACATGGTTCACAAATATTAAATTTTGAAACTGAAAACTTACTTTTATTAAAATGAGATATAGCCTTTGTTACTCAGCAATAGTATAGCTTTTTATAAAAGAAAGAATTTTTAGAATCAGTTCTGTAGTTCCGAAGTTTACCTCTAACGTACAAACAAACAAACAAACAAATCTTTCCTCTTTATATAATAGTGTAGAGTAGATGTAGAAGTGTAGATGTAGATGTAGATGTAGATATTTTACAGAACGAGCAATTGAGCCGTTGTCCTGACCACTTACCGAGTCGCCAGTATGAATTTGGCTATGTAAACGAAAGTAACCTCACAATTATGGTTTACAGTAAATACAAAGAAGCACCTCAGTAACGTTTATATCAAAAATGGTAAAGTATAAGCTAAATTATGTGTTTTGCACATTTTAACAACCCTTTGTTCGATCGTTCAAAGTTTTCATTCGTTATCATTCAAATTTAGGCCATGCTCTAAAAGGTTGCAATAATTCGTTGCTCTTGCTTGAAATCATCAAAGAAAAGTTGGCCAGAGAACTTATTTTATATAGAAATTTTGTTTAAATTAATAATTATAAAATCTTACTTTATTAACAACGGCTACTTTTTGCTGACGGAAGTGGTTACAAAGATTATGTAAAAAGAGTGACGGCCAACCTCTCCGTTTTGAACTCTCTTATCAAAGAAACTGGAATTTATAATAGAGCTGTTTTGCAAAAGTGATTTGACATTTTTTCACTCTACAAGTTATTTCACACCGTTTACAAAATACTCGACCAAGATCTGTTAGAAAACATTAAGGTCCTCTTTAAGAGTTATGTCACCCTTGCAAAGGTCACTGTTACTCCATAAGGAACAACATGCAGTGTGGGAGGGACGGATTTCAAAAATAATGCAAAATGTCAGTTTCAAATTTATATAAAATCAACTAAAATAGCGACCCAATATTTCAAGCAAGCAAGATTTATATATCTATTGTTAAAATCCATCTAATAAAATATCGATGAGGTCTGTATGTCATTCTTATTCGTTAAACTATGAGAAAAAGTGTCGATGAAGACCTCGTTTCAAGAACTATTTCTATCGAGCAAATTTTCTGCAGTCGCGTTTCTGTATTACAGAAAACTAGAAAAAGGTTCCAAAAATTAGATACTGTCATATCAAACTAGTTGCTTCTTTATCGAAATAACCCAATAACATGGTTAACTTTTCTATTGAAACGATTCGTGAATTAATAGTTGTTGCTAACCATTTCTATTGGACTAAATTAAATAAAAAGTGAACATTACGAGTACGCTTCTAAGGAGCTTTGCTCTTCGTAGGTGAATACGTTGTCGAGGTACTCAAGGTAACTATTGTACTAATCTGTGTAACTATTGTACTAATCTGTGCTCAAGCTACGTAAAGAGAAAACGATGGCAAATTTTCTTGGCCCACTTGCTGGAATGATAACCTTTCTTACCAATTTCTTCACTAAAAGAGGTTCACTGTGCGTACTTATATGTCTGGTGCTCCGTCACCCCTGCTCCTGTTTAGTACGATCAATTTACCTCAGTTCCTTTTAGAGTTCAGAGCAAAGTCAACCTTATTACCAATGATTCACTTTGCAGGGCTTCTTCCACGTTTTCTATACAAATTAATATTGATGACGTTAAGACGAATACTACCTGTCTAAGAAAATTGTTATTTATTGTAAGAAAGGCTTTGGAAATGTTAAACTTTTTATTTAAATTATACGCTGTAAGGCCTGAAAACGAATTACAGAAAATTATATAAATGAAGCCATTCCTCTGATTTAGGGAACACCATCAAATAGTTGCCAAATAGTGCAATAATACAGGGTAATATTTATTCGTTGTGAGAGTACTTTAATCAATCAGACTGAGGTTTTTAAATAACTTACATAAAGTAGATTTTATTAGCTTGCGACTATAATTTTTGTAAAAACTGTTTTAATATTTAATGAAATGATCTTGAAGGAAACGTTTTTTCTTACATTTTAACATGTATGTAGGTAGATTGGAAGAAGGTGTGTTATATAAGTGTAATATTCTGAGAAGATAAATAAAGCTCATATTATTATTATTATTTCTTATATTGTTTTTTTTCTCTCTAAGATGTTTTTATGAATTACCTATTCCATAAACACGGGCCGAAGCCAAGTGTATATGAGACAGGGTTATTCATTCATTGCCTAAGAACTTTCTTACTATTCCACAAGTATTCAAAATTATTATCATTATTATTTCTTTGTTTCCAAGAAATACGTAGAGAGGCAAAATAAACCGGCAAACAGCGAGTCAGGGTCGCATAAGTAGGGTTCCGTACCAATACTACAGTGAGCAGTCAACAGAACAAAGTTTCCAAGAAATACGGTCGCACAAGTAGGGTTCCGTACCAATAATCATAAATAAATAAATAAATTATTTTTATTCCAGCCAAGGCAGCCATAATTAATACTACAGTGAGCAGTCGATAGAACAAAGTTTTTTTTTGTTTAAAATGTTTCTAATTTCAGTTACTAGGTTAAACTGTCGTAAAAACCTGCAGTTATCTGCTGAGATTCAATACCTACTAACACTTTAAATATACCTATATAAATTCTTGGTATAGCTTTAAAAAGTTTATATAAAGACAAAAACTGAAGAAAATAATTTTTCAAAATTTGATTTTTATTTTTCCTGAAAAGCTGTGTTGTGGTATGGCTTTTACTAAGTACATTTGATACTGGAAGGGTCCACATTATAATAGATATTGATACTATCAGTAACCTATACTTTTCAGGAAAAATAAAAATAAAATTTTGGAAAATTATTTTCTTCAGTTTTTGTTTTTATATGAACTTTTTGGTAGGTACTGTCAATGCCTTTTTTTTTATTTATTTATACAAGTTAAAGTTAAAAAGTAGTCTTGAATGATTAAGCCGTCTCTCTGAAACCCGTACGGGTTTATGCGAGTGACACGCTACCAGCTCGCTACGAAGTAGGTAATACAATTTATTAGTTATATGCTAACACCCACGGTAGTTTTCTTTCACTAGAGATAAGGTTTTTCTTTTGGATAGTCCAGACAATAATTCTGCGCACAATTCGGTTGGCAAGCCGTTTAGAATCTCCGGTAGATCCCACTTCCTCATGCCGTAGACGTTAGTATATCTTGGCAGCCGATATACAGGGAGGTAGGGTAAGCTACGCAGTCGATTTTGTCTGCTATATTTAGTCAGTTAACTAATTTTATCTATAGGTAGTTTATCTAGTAAGAAAGATAAGTTTACTTTGTTATAAACTGACATTATCTTACAATGATTGAACAAACCAGTTTCATCCTCTTTGTATTTTTGTTTAATACTTTTCGACACCATGTTATTAAGGATAGTTAATTGTAGTTTGTATTTACTATGCAAGTATGTCTTATATGTGCGCCCATAGCTACTCAGCCCGTAGCCGATAGGTATAAAGTTCGTAGAATAGTAAACGGCAGTTTGTATTTAAGGATAGCTAATTTGGCGTTAATCGATCTCAATTTGTAACACAGTTTTTCGATACGAGGTCTCCAATGTAGGTGTTTGTCAATTATCAATCCTAAGTAGGTATGTTGATCTACTATCTGTAAGCATTCGCACGAACAGGCGGTGGTTGTGGGCTGGCGATGCATGCACTGGTGATCGTGTGCAATAATAGTAGGTTTCTGAGTTGTTTTCATGTACGGTGAGTATATATGAATTATTTTGGTTTTGTTAGCATTAATGACCAAGCCTGCATCGTGCGGCCACTTACATAGGTTGTCGAAATTTACCTGCATTAATTCCTGTGCTTTCGATAAATCTTTGCTATGGGTTACTAAACATGTGTCATCGGCAAAATAGTATACAGAGTCCCCCGAAAAAATATTACACATGTCGTTTACGTACAAAAGATACTCTGTCGGCCCAATAATTGAACCTTGAGCCGTACCTTTCGAGGTAGGTATCTCATCACTGAAGCAGTCGCCCAAACGGACTGTAATACGTCTGTTGTGGTGGTAATTTTGAAACCATTTTAACAGAGGACCCTGTATACCATTTTGCTCAAGTAGGTAATGATTTTTAAGTTCTTGTTATCAAGAACCTAAAATATTATAGCTTTAGGAACCTAGCCTAGGAGATCAGAGGTCCCGGAACGGTAGTTTCTAGCAAGTTTTGTGCTGTACCATTAAAAAAACTAAACTTAGATTTTTAGAGAAATGACAATTCTTAAAGGTAGTTCTTTCAAATGATAAATCACACGATATATCAATAAAAACATTTTTCTTTAGACCAAACCAAGCTTAGCCCAATTTTTTCGCTTTGCTGACTTCAAGTTCATACGTAGTATATTTTTTGAGAAAAGCCTTTGTGACAGATGAACGGATACGAGAGGATCTTATAAGGGTTCCGTTTTTAATATACGGAACCCTAAAAATAATCAGAATTAGGGTATTTTCTGACACAAATTCTCCAGTATGACCTAAGATTTGTTTTTTTTCCGTAAATATGAGTGTGTGTAAATGAAAGTAATTTTGTATACTTGGCTTCCATTCAAAGTGAATACTTTTCAATAAAATTCTTGCTAACGCAATAAAATGAGAAAAGACTGCAATCGGGTTTCTTCGTCGTCACAAATAGACATTTGTTTGAAATGTAAAGTGATCTAAAAAAATAGAAAGAGAGCTTCATATAAATGTAGATTTTGTAGAATTGGTAACTTGCTCATTTTAAGGTCATATACATAATGTCTTGGAAGTCTTAATGGATTTTGAGCTAGCAACGACGCGAAAATGTTGATCAATTTATATTATACACTTGTATACATGTTAAGTAAATGTTATGAGTCCCATTACAGCCGAGTTTTAAACTATTAGATTTTCTGTATCACAAGCACGCGCTATTTGTTAGCATCTTTGCATTCTACTTGCTTTCGTACTTTGACAAATGCTGTAGATACAATTGAAATAAACGTGCATATCCTTTATTAATTGAATAAAAGTGATATCTTTCATTTGACCTTCAGTGACGTCATCACCACACATTTCCATAGTCATATTTACATTTCGTGAACGCATCCTAAAGTTTGACAAGGATCCGACCATTCAACCTAATATGAAGACGTTACTTCCTGCAAATACTAAAATACATATAAAATCGGTTTAAAAGTACGAAAAAGCACAATTACATTGGTAAATGGATCGATTCACTTCAAATAACAGAAAAAATAGCACACTGAAGTTTAGAGAACAACTGAATTACGAGAGTATTCATAATAGTCAAAGCGTTTTTCTGTTACCGGCTGCTCTGTCGCACTTACATGCAAAGACGCTTTATCAATGGCGCGTGCGTGGTGAGATACAGTAATAAACTAACAAAGTGAAGTAATAACATATTTGTTCTTGCGGTTTCATACTTGACCGCGAACTCCTTGGCTAGCTCTTTGTTTCTGATCGTGGGTCTAAGTTTTGAGCAAATGGTTTCGCATTGCCAACATACTTGTATATCTCTTCCAAAGAGGATTCTCCAGAACAGATATCGAGAATGATGCTGAGATGGCACTTCAAGGAGAAAAATGAGAGTTCCATCATTGGCGTAACTACGATTTTTAGCTTGGGGGGAGTCGGGGGGGGGGGGGGGGGCAGTCCCTGGCTCCAATTCATGAAGCCATCAACAATTTGTTCTTTATTATGTGATCGTGATAAGATAAATAGAGATAACCCTCCATACAACGAGATCACAAACAAACCAAAAAACAAGACAAATAACGTCAAAGCATATTTTTACATCAATGACAAGCGTATTTCAGAGGGCGGGGTAGGGGGGAGATCATACGGTATTCTGCCCCCCCCTGGCCCTGGCCCCTGCCTAGTTACGCCTATGTTCCATGTAGGTTAATTATAGTAAAGTTTCGGTGTACGAGGGCCACACTGAAAGTTTTTAGAAAAGGCCACTTGTAAACGATATAATAAAAAAATAAGTTCCAATTTTTAAATGGAACTCTTTGCCAGTGTTATTTATTGTGTATACCTATATATTTCATTCATTTGTGAGATTTGTTTTACGATTTGGCGGCAAATTGAAAATTGTCTGTGTCACGTCAGCATGAACCTTACGCGAGAAAATTTTGTGCAATTATTTTTTATGAATTTCGATGTCATTTAACCCGTAGAATTACAGTCGTGATGATCGTTACGCCTAGGCCGAATTGTAAATAAAAAATTATTATTGTTAGTTAATATATTATAAACCTAGTGATATGGGTATTTTTCGAAAGCTATTAAGATTAGCAATAAAATAAAAAATAAAAAATAAAATATTATTATAATATAAAAAAAGTTGTGGATTGTTATTCTAGGCCCAAATCTTCTTTTTTTTAAATATATGTATGGAGTTATATTTTTTTTATTATTCTTTATATTGTTTTACAATATTATAAAATTTGAATAGACATATATATATAGTATACATACATATATTCATATATATAACTAAAATTTTTTCAAGGAGAAAGCCCCCCCCCAACATTACGCCAAGAAAAAAAAAAAAAGTTTTCTTGCATTAGAATTGGACAACTAGTTCCGGAGATATAGCCAAAAACAAAATTGGCAGGAAAATTTGCAAACTTGCAAAAATGCACGTTAATCGGACAGGTGTCAACAAAAAAGTTATAATAGTCTTCAATTGGCCTTTCCTGATGAAGTCCCATCTCGTGCCACTGTTTACAACTAGTTTAATTAGTTTAAACGTGGTCGCACTAATCTCACTGATGATTTGCGCGAGGGACGGCCATCTACGGTGCCGACTGGAGATAACCTCAGTGTTGTGTGGCGTATGATAGTGACTGATAAAAGAGTGACCTATCAGCAGATTCGGACAAGCTTAGGCATCGGTATAAGTTAAGTTCACAAAATCTTCCATGAACATTTAGCGGTCAGGAGCTTTGTGCCCGGTGGATACCTCAATTTAACAGAGACCTAAAATGATTAATTGAAATAGGCGTTACCTTGCGGAAGTCCATCACTAAGTAAAGGATATATGAATATATAGCTATAGCGGAATATTGCAAATTATATTCATATATCCTTTACTTAGAGACCTAAAAACTCCGTCGTGTTGATTGGTGCCGTGAAATGGTTCAAAAATTTAACGGAGGTCACTCAAATGCAGTGCTCGCCATAGTTACGGGTGACCAAACCTGGATTTACTGTTATGATCCTGAACTAAAAGACAGCCTGCTGTGTGGGTGTTTCCTTCCGAAGAATTGCCAACTAAAGTGAAGAGAGGTCGAAGCGTGGGAAAAAAGATGGTGCCTTCGTTCTTTGGAAGGACAGGTCATTACGCAATAATTGTTTCAGAGGATCGAAAAACAGTTACTGCAGAGTGGTACACTAACAATTGTTTGCCACTTGTCTTAGAAAAAGTTCGGGAGAAACGACCTCGCAGTATTATCCTCCTTCACCAGGACAACGGCTCGTCGCACACCGCCACACAAACGATCAACTATTTGGCGACGTCAGACGTGGAATTACTGGGGCACCCGCCGTATAGCCCAGACCTCGCATCTTGCAATTTTTATTTAATCATGAAAATAAAACAAAAACTTCGAGGAAAAAGTTTTATGGACGCCGAGGAAGCAGTGGCTGCGTTTCAAAAGGCCGTCGAAGAGACCCATAAGGACGAGTGGTTCGTACGGATGTGCATTACGTCGCTCCGAGATAATAAAATCCAAATAGTAGTAAAAAGTTGTGTTTCGGTCTAGTGATAGTTGAAAACGTCTTACCTACGTTCTAAGCTATCCAGTGGTGTAAATAATTTTACCGTACGAACAGTGAGACCAGAGTTATACGCAAAAGCATTTCAAAATTTGATTTAACCGTCAAATATAGCGTCCAAATCTAGACGGTCGGTCGCGCCCCGCCCCCCCCGCGCGCCCACGCCTCGTGCGCTCGATCGCTCGACCATCTGGCGGCCGCTGCCACAAAATAGAGTGATCAGCGAGACTAGCCGTTTGCGCCTGGATTCACCCGTGACTTTCGTCAACTTTAGTTAGTCGCCATAGTGAACGTGTCATTGACTGCTCCGTGAATGTATCGATCGTTATTTACCTAATTATAATGATGAAATGTGTTACGTGTGATAGTGAAATTGAACCCCTGGATGTTTTGAAGTGTGTGTTCTGTAAAGGAAGTTACCATTATCGATGTTTAAACATTACATCGGCCAAGTTTAGAGAACAACAGACTAAACTAAAAAAAACGTTTAAGTGTGAATCATGCGTGAATATTACTCGACGCGTTCAAGTCACTGACGATACCCCTGTTCGCGGCGCGGGTGGACCGCATCAAGAATGTACGCTAGACAACGTTTCATTTGATGGGATGCTAACCGGTGCTTCACCGGAGCATTCAGTTGTAACCGAGACCAAATTGATGACCAGCAATTTTCCGGAGTTGCTAGAAGCAATAAATGTGACAATTGAAACCAAGATGGAAGCTCTGAGGCTTAAGTTGATTCAGGAGATTAAGACTGAGGTTGCTAACGAATACTCAAAGCAAATAAATATTTCAAAAGATACTTTAGTAACCAAAGAATGTGAATGTGAACAATTAAGGGCTCAATTAAAGAAAGCGAATGAGATATGCCTTGAACTTCAGGCTGAAGTAGAAAACTTGAAAACTGTGAAGAAAAATGATGGTGAGAATAACATGAACAATATTCAATCAACAAGTTATTCGGGAATTCAAGAACATCCATACCAACAAGTGTCGAATGCGACATCTACTGGCATGCAAGTTGAAACTAGCACCAAGCCACCTGAGCAGCGAGTTGTACTAAACTATGCGGCTGCGGCTAGGAAAAGAGAGGCCACGAAGGACAATGCAAATGTACCGAATGATAATTTTATAGAGGTTACTCATAAGAAGAATAATCAATTAAAGGAAGTGAAAAAGGGGGGTAATAATTTAATTGTTGGAATTAAGGGCGTTCAACGTCAAAAATTCCTTCATGTATGGCGGCTGGAGAAGAATACGACTGAGAAAGAATTATCTGATTATATACGGGAAGTACTAGGAAAGGAAACAAAGTGCAAAGTAGATAAGATCCAGCATAAAACCGAGAGAGACTACGCTTCCTTCATTATAGGGGTGTCAGAAAAAGATTACGACAAATTATGTGATTCAGAAGTATGGCCATTAAATATTGAATTTTGCGAATGGATTTGGTTTCGTAAAAGTGCGGAAAAACACCAAACCACCTAGTAAAAAAATTAATTTGTTTTACCAGAATGTGAGGGGCCTTAGAACGAAACTGAATGAATTTCAATTAAATCTGTCTACATCATCAGCTGATATATTTGTAATAACAGAAACAGGATGTAACGAATCAGTGTTTGACAGAGAAATTGTTCCCGTTGGTTATTCAATATTGCGCTGCGACAGAACAGATGGACGGAAGCAGGGAGGTGCGTTTTTAGTGGCCACACCCCGGTTTGAGGTCAGGTTAGTGCCGGTACCACCTGAAATAAACATTGACACGGCCATTTTTGAGATTGTTGGTGCTGCGGTATATAGTAATAATAAGTTTTTGTTTTTTATTTGTGTTTCGTATATACCGCCCAAGAGCAGCGACTGTGAATACATGTGCCTATTCAAAATAATAGAACACTTCTGTACAAAGTATAAAGATGTTATTTTTTTAGGCGATTTTAATTTGTATTCTAGCTCTGTCGAAATAAATAATTATTATGAGTATCTTCTAACCTATTGTGGACTGACTCAAATGAACACGGTACAAAACCAGAAGGGCCGATGTTTGGACTTGGTTCTGACTTCATTGCGGAAAGAGTGTGTAAATGTTTGTCTGTCGGGGGAGCCTCTCGTGGCGGTTGACGTTTTTCACCCGCCGCTTGCTGTGAGCTTAGAGACTCCCTCTACCCTCAGATATACCGACCTCGATGCAGTGGCAGACGATGATGTTGAGGTTACACATAAATGGAATTTCCTTAAGGCTGATTTTTGTATGTTGTATTCTTCAATAGCATTAATTGACTGGTCTTCATTATATTCTATAAATGACCCAAATGAAGCGTTACAGCAGGTTTATAACCTAATATATGAAATATTCAATCAATGTGTTCCTACAAAAATGCAAGGGGGTGTTGGTTCAGATTATAATTATCCTGAATGGTACACGGCAAACTTGATTCGCAACATTAAGCTAAAAGCCAGACTACATAAGCGATATAAATGTACAAAAGCACCGTGTGATTACGAAGCCTTTACTAAGTGTAGGGCAAAAGTGAAATTAGAAGTAGCAGAGGCTGATAAAGAGTATAAGAAACGATTATAATTCTTGTTACAAAAAGACCCGAAATCATTTTGGAAATATGTTAATACAAAAAGATCTGTTTTAAAATCAAATAAAATTGTAAAAAATGGAACAGTTCTATCTAAAAAAGAAACTGCGGCCGAGTTTGCAAGCTATTTCCACTCAGTATACGACAGTAATCCAGCACAGTTGAGCGTTGAGGACGCGATGCGGTCGACAGGAAGTGTAGGCGGGCCACACGTTCATCTCACTGGCTTGCAGCTGGCGGACGTCCGAGCGGCCCTCGCGCGTCTCAAGCCAAAAACATCAGCCGGGCCTGATGGAATCCCTGCGTTCATTATCAAAGACTGCCGTATGGTTCTAGCAGAGCCTTTGCTCTATGTATTTAAGGTAAAGGGGGGACAAAAGCAAGTGATTATAGGCCAGTAGCTATCATGTCAACATTTGCAAAGATATTTGAATCAGCCTTACATTTCATATTCAGTGAAATAAAATCTCAATTATCAGATTCTCAACATGGCTTCCAACCAGCTAGGAGCACAGCGAGCAATTTGTTATGTGGCATGTCATATATGGTACTGTTGGTGGATTCCGGAGTGCAGGTCGACGCTGCTTACTTTGACTTCAAAAAGGCTTTTGACAGAGTAAGTAGCGACGTCCTACTTAGGAAGTTAGCAGTCGTCGGCTGTACACCGCATACACTAAAATTCTTTGCCAATTATATGAAAAATCGACAACAATTTGTTCAGTTCGGAAATCACGTATCGAAATCTTATTTTGTTTATTCTGGCGTGAGCCAAGGAAGCAATTTAGGACCACTCGAGTTTCTAATAATGGTTAATGACCTTTCAGATGTTGTCAAGAACGCGGTTTGTTTGCTATTTGCAGATGATCTTAAGTTAATATTGGGTATCAAGGAAGACTCTGACCATCAAAAATTGCAACAAGATATAGACCGTGTGGTGGAATGGAGTCGTGCGAATAGGTTAGATTTTAACGTGGACAAGTGCGTTACAATGACGTTCAGCCGCGCACATGCTCCACTAGAGCACTTGTACAATATAGACGGGAGTGACATGAAAAGAGTGAAGGCAGTAAAAGACCTTGGAGTACGCTTTACATCAGATCTTAAGTTTCGAGACCATATTGTAGAAGTATGCAAGAAAGCTTTCAGGACGTTGGGCTTTGTGTTGCGACAAGCTCGGGGTTTTGACAGTATTGGCGCGGTGAAAGCCTTATATAATGCACTTGTTCGGAGCAAGCTTGAATGTAACGCGGTTGTTTGGGCTCCACATGAAACCAAATACTGCCTGATGTTGGAGCGTATACAAAACAAATTCATGAGGTTTTTGTACATGAAAATGTATGGGGTCTATCCTTGCTATCCCTTGATGTATCCTACCCTATTTGTTTTGGGTATGGTGGGATACAACAGATTGGAAGTAAGGAGAGATTATGCTCTGACAGCTTATTTATTTAAAGTTTTTACTGGTAGGATATGTAATCCCAGTATTTTAGGCAATATGAGGCTAGTAATTCCTAAGCGATACTTTCGACAACGTCGCGGGAGGCTGTTCAGGCTGCCGAGAACGAGGACGAACCTCCATGGGGAAGCACCACTACAGCGCGCTACTCGAATTCTCAATGAGGTTGGAGATCACATCGATCTTTTTTCGTGTTCATTGAGCGAGTTCACAAGAGCAACATTATATTACTTGAGCTATCGTTAATTTATGTATATTCTAGTATTTTGTAATTTGTTTTTTTGATTTTTCATGTTAGATATGTTTTTAGCATTTATGGTTTTTTAAGTGTTTTTAAAGATTGTTTTGTGTACCATGCCTGCACTGTTGCATTAGGTTTTCAACCTGTAATGACAGTGTTAGTTGTTAAATTAAATAAATAAAAAAAATAAAATAAAATATAATAAAAAATGTTCAGTTTTTGATTTTCTAAGAACTTTCAGTGTCGTCCTCGTACGTATATTTCCCGACAGGCGGGAGTACGGTACTTGTATGTACTCGCCCGCACCCCCCCATGTCGCGTACTTTATCTCTGTTCCCATAATAAGTATTACAGTAGGTATATAAAAGTAAAAAAAAAAAATTTTCTTTTACCTTGGCAGTGGCAAAGTAGATTTCGATAATAAATAAAAAGGCTTTTATCCGTTATGGCTTCCAATTTCCAGAAATCGTGCCTTACCGACCTAACGACCCCTTAATATCAAAGATTATGATTAATCTTAACTTTCGAATTCCATTTGTTCTCTTTTTTGGGGTTCCGTACCCAAAGGGTAACCAACTGGACCCATTACTAAGACTCCGCTGTCCGTCTGTCTGTCTGTCCATCTGTCCGTCTGTCACCAGGCTGTGTCTGTGAACTCTGATAGTTAGACAGTTGAAATTTTCACAGATGATGTATTTCTGTTGCCGCTATAACAACAAATACTAAAACCGGCCAAGTGTGAGTCGGACCCGCGCACTCCCATACAATAGACATGATTTTTTTGCCGTTTTTATAGATAATGGTACGGAACACTTCGTGCACGAGTCCGACTCCCACTTGGCCGGTTTTTGCTTACTACCTCTATTTCGACCTGTTTTTGCCCGGGGCCTCGCTTGCGTCGAAGTGACTTTCAATGAATAACTTTTATTTGCGCATAGTATTCGGCTCGGCGGTTCTTTTAGTCCCTTCTAGCATATATGTTGACCAGGATCACTAAAATTATAATAAAGAAAACCGCATCCAAATCCGTGGAGTGGTTCTCGAGTAAAACGGAATACAGACAATAATTGTTAAATTTGTACAGTATAAGGCCCGGTAATTGGGGATGGATATACCGCCATCCATCGGTCCCAAGCAATGGTGGGCCGCCTGGTTTTGCCTGAGAGCTGTTCTCTTACTCTCTCCCGAATAACTTCGAGAGGATTTGCGAGTAAGATGGTGGTACCTCCACAGTCGAGCCCGGCATCAGCTCTACCACCTAGAACACCACATAAAACAGACTGGTGACGGGCAGCGGCGTCACTGGTGCGAGGGTTTCGGCACCGCGCTCACCAACCCGCCTGCCCAGCGTGTGGCATTTCTTCCAGGAGGACCGCCAAGAGTGGCGAAATCCTGGAAAGGCCTATGTCCAGCAGTGGACGAAACAGGCTGATGGATGGCTGGATGGTACAGTATAATAAGAACCCATTACATTTCTCGCAAAAATATAAACTTTCCAAACACGGTTTTTGAGTTCTTTGTTATTATGTATTTCTGATGATTGAACGATTGAACAGAATGTTTCAAAAACTTTGTCAGCAATTTCAGGCCACAGCAATTTGTAATTTCATCGAGTGTTTGATTTAGGAATGAGTTTAATTGGTTAAGTGTTCTGTTTGTGTATTATTATTTTTTAAACCATTGGAAAACGTTGAAACGTTGAACATACGAGATTGTATAACCAAAGTTATGTATACGACAACTTTGACAAGCCCACATTTCTTTAGTTTTGACGATAAAAAAATGAAAAATACGAGTATATTTGTACACTCCAACGAGCTTGTATATCTCCTATTCCCTGTTACACTCAGTGAGCTCTGGACAATGACACACATGCATGGCAGGGTAATATATTTGTACACTCCAACGAGCTTGTATATCTCCCATTCCCTGTTACACTCAGTGAGCTCTGGACAATGACACACATGCATGGCAGGGTAATATATTTGTACACTCCAACGAGCTTATATATCTCCTATTCCCTGTTACACTCAGTGAGCTCTGGACAATGACACACATGCATGGCAGGGTAATATATTTGTACACTCCAACGAGATTGTATATCTCCTATTCCCTGTTACACTCAGTGAGCTCTGGACAATGACACACATATGCATGGCAGGGTAATATATTTGTACACTCCAACGAGCTTGTATATCTCCTATTCCCTGTTACACTCAGTGAGCTCTGGACAATGACACACATGCATGGCAGGGTAATATATTTGTACACTCCAACGAGCTTGTATATCTCCTATTCCCTGTTACACTCAGTGAGCTCTGGACAATGACACACATGCATGGCAGGGTAATATATTTGTACACTCCAACGAGCTTGTATATCTCCTATTCCCTGTTACACTCAGTGAGCTCTGGACAATGACACACATGCATGGCAGGGTGATTTTTTTTTTCGGTTTCTTTTTCATCTAAGGTGACTTTCGTTTATAAAGTCAAATTCATACTAAAGGCTCGGTAAGTGGTCAGGACCAAATTTGAGTATGTCATTTATGATTGTACAAATATAACTTATATTTGAATATGATATGAGAATTTGATATGAGAATGTACAAATATAACTTAAGTAAATAGCATCAATCAATAACTTGTAGTTTACCGTTTATATGTATATCTAGTACGTATGTATGATGTATGTTATATATATTATATATTGATATAATCATTTATTAACTCAACAAATATAATTTTTGAAATGACTTCTGGAGCTTTTTATTATGGTAAATTTTTTATTTTTTCCGATATACTTATGGTGATTTTAATTTATACAGCCAAACTCATACGAAAGGATTGGTAAGTGATCAGTAACACGGATCGATAATACTTTTTGCTTATTTCACAAAATAAAATGTTGACGTCCCATAGTAATTGACTCGGGGCTGGGCTTGTGTTTGTAATGAACACAAAAAGAATATACACAGGATGAATGAAAGTAGAGTGACGAAAGAAATGTATGCTGCACAAGTGGAAGGTAAAGCTCGACCGGGCCACCCTAGAAGGACGTATGCCGACCAAATAGGCGACATACTTAAGAAGGGCAAACTAAAAGTCCCATGACTAGAAGTTGCAAATGTAGAAGAAGCAAAAGAGGTGTGTCAGGATCGTAGCAGATGGAAATCTGTAGTCTCTGCCTACCCTCTGGGAGATAGGCGAGAGTATATGTATGTAGTATGTACAGAAATAATAATTTACGAATTTCACAAAAAGGGTCATCGAACCTTCTTACTAAGCACTTACTGAGTCTTTAGTAAGAATTAGGCTGCATAAATTAAAGTCACCTTATACAGGATGTAAAAGCAAAGGCAAGAATCTTTTAAGGGTTTGTTAGTATGATAGGTAAAGATTTATATTTAAATACTGGGATCTCGAAATAAAGTACCAGTACCTCACAATAAGACGATTTTTTTTACTCAAAATACACTAATCGCGTGGACACCCTCGCTGGTCGAGTAAGAGAATGAAAGAGAATTTGCAACGGAGCGGCCTCAGATTGAGGCGCACTGCAGGATTTGGCAACAGGGGGCCACTGCATACCTCGGCGGCAACGGTGGCGGTCACGGATGAGGGGTGCGGGGTGCAAGTAGGTGTGTGGGGAGACCGGATTTCGTTGATAAGAATACGTAGCTATAGTTTAGAATGATTATGGAATTTTTGGTGAAAATTCAAGGTATATATTTTTTTTCTCGTAATGATATCAGAAATGTGTATAATTTCATACTCTAAAGGGATTCTTGAGTTTGCATTTACACCCTGTATATAGGTACTAGCTTTTGCCCGCGGCTCCGCCCGCGTGTTACTCGGTTTAACGACATGCTTTTTTCCGGGGTAAAAAGTAACCTTTGTGTTAAGTTCGGGTATAAGCTATATATATTCTAAATTTCATTCAAATCCGTCCAGCCGTTTCAGCGTGAAAGAGTAACAAACATACTCACACACACAAATATTCGCATTTATAATATTAGTGTGAAGTGTGATGAGAAAACATAGCCTGTCTTAATTCACCCCAAACGATTAATGACCGCGCTAATTAGACACCAGATGTATGAAATACAATGCCATGTCTTATTTGACCTCAAACCAAAAGGTCCGCGCTAATTAGACACCTGATTTTTCAATGATATTGATCTATCCTACAGGAACCATGCATTTTTCCGGGATAAAAAGTAGCCTATGTGTTAAGTTAGGATATAGACAAGATCCTTTTTCTATCTATTTGTACAACGTGTAGTCGTCTGCAGTTCAACCTGCCTATTTGCCTATTGCCTGTCGTACAAAATTTATTTACACAGCGATTCTTTTATCTATTTAGATATAAATTCATTTTTATAGTTGCTGAAACTATGTAATGCCTAAAACAAATCAAGATATTTTATAGAAAAGCCATTCCCACTGAAATACGAGTAAGACCACCGTAAAGTTAACAAACCCACAAATGGCAATCGCAGGGAATCAGCAAAATAATACTTTTTGCCTTGAGCCAGTGATCCCGGGCCTTCGCGATCGTTACAGGGAGGCAGACTGCCAAAACTGATCACGTGTTCCTAGAGTACGCAATGGTTTAATGGATCATGTTTCTATAGCCAAATCCATCGCTTTGGAGTACTCGAAATATTATTAGCATTACAAACTAGAAAAGATAAATTTGAAAGAATTCCTTGCAGAATTCAAATTCCTTGCGCGCTACCGACTGCGCCACCGTTGAATTTTTCCACCTTAATTGTCCACGGAACATATTTGTAACTATTTGTTCTAACCAGCTTGTAAGGCATATGTTGAATGCTCACGAGGGCGTTATGTGATATCCCGCCTTGCTCTTAAGAAACAGATGGCGCTGTCGTCGTTGCGTTGTGTTGCTTCAGACAGTTAAGAAATTCACAGTTCTCATTAACCTATAGAACATATATATTGGTAGCGCGTTTGTCTTGATAGCAAGGGGTCGCAGGTTCGAATCCTGCCCCAAGGATCTTTTTCAGATTCTTGTCTTTAAATTTGTTACTCTAAAAATAATATTTAGATTTTCATTTCTTATCTATGTTTTGTTCATGTCTAGTTCCTGTAATTTAAGGCTTGGCCCATGGTGAACAATAATCTTACTGGTTGATTTTGAACTTCAGTATGTTGTCAGAAAGTCTACATTAGAACGCGCGCGCTGCTGGCACGCATAATCAGTGAATTTTCATGGTTTTGAGTATTTGATGTAGGAGTTTTTCACCTGACATCGGAAAATAAACCATGTTTTCTTGATAAAGTTTGGCACGACCTGTACTCGTAAACCTGTAAAGCCTACTTAGCTGTGATAGTTTTTTTTTAACTTCATTATACAGTGGGTAAATGCAAAGTCAAGAATCCCTCTAGGGTATGAAAGTATACACGATTCTGATGTCATTACGAGAAAAAAATATATACCTTGAATTTTAACCAAAAATTCCATCATTTTTCTAAGCTATGGCTACGCAGCTCAGCGGCCTCCCCACACACCTAATTGCACCCCGCTACCCGCACCCCTCATCCGAGTGGCCAGCGACCAGTGAGGGTGTCCACGCGATTAGTGTATTTTGAGTAAAGAAAATCGTCTTATTATGAGGTACTGAGTATGTGAGGGAGGTACGCTCAAAAATATTTTTTTTCAACATTTGTTGAAAGACTTAGTAACACTTAATAAGTTAATACCTATAGTAAATAAACTGAAGTTAAGTATAGATATTTAATTTATACATTAACGTATATACGATACGCATCATAGCTACTTATCCCCTAAATACAAATAAGTTACATTATATATAAATACCTATACATGCCTAACTCAGCCCATTCGATTAGTCTTGCTAAAAAGAAAAGCAAAAAACTTAGCACGATCATGTCTTTTTCCAATATAATTATTTTAAGATTAAAAGTGTTTTAGTAAAGAGATAGAAAGTACCGGACAAGAGGAATTGGGATAATCAGGCCAAAAGTTGAATAAAAACATATTCTATACAAAACAAAATTATCTCTTTATCTTCCTATTCTATTTTTCCTATCACCTTGAACTTTCTACTACTTTTTGTACTCTATACTTTAGTTTCCCGCCTTTTATTTCGACTCGACTCAACTTACTGCGACAATTTCTTTTCTTCAGCACTCCATTCAATACGTTTAGATAATCTGAAATAAATTGAAATGTCTACGAATGATCTTTATGTGGCTTTTATCTATTTTCAATCGATTTAATTTTCCTTTGTGCGGAAACTCCAGCATAGCTAACATGGACGACAATAATAGAGAAATTTTGTCTCTCGCAGAAACGTTTGACCAATGGAAACGCAGGTAAGCTTTATCACGTGATCTTTGCCTCGATAAAACGACTCGCCTCCGTGTCCATTGTTCAAACGTTTCTTCGGGAGACAAAATTTCTCTATTGGTGTATTCTATGCCAGCTGTACTGAAAACGTAAAGTAGACTGAGATATGGGATTGATTTAGTATTCACGTCAATATTTTTTATTGAAGTGTATTCACATACTTAGTATTTTAATGCTTAAACAAGTAACACATTTATGAGAAAAAAAATGTTTCAATATTAACAATTAAAATGAAAACACTAAGAATAATTAAATTAATCACAACTAAAATTCAATCGGCAATTTACAATATTAAATACATACAAGTGAACTTAATATAAGGAAATGTAGTCAGCCCCGCTTAAAAGATGTCGCCACCATTTGCGTAAAAAGCTTCGATCAGTCTTATCTCGGATGCTCTAGAGAGCACATAAAAAATAATGTAGAGAAAAAACAATAATGCTTTCCTTTCACAGTGAAATGATGTGTCAGCAACCTTTTATATAAACCTAAGCCTAAACCTATGGGCATCCACGGTTAAGTCCTCAAAATAACGTTAGATTAAAACGATAAAAAAAACGATTTAAATTTTTTTATTTATTTATTTATTTATTTATTTGCATAAAAATCTTACATTCTAATTAACAAGTAGTGACACTAAACCAAGCAAAGATGGGCTCCGTACCATTATCGCATTTTCGACCTTAACAAAACACAATATAACCTTTATTAACGTCTAATTATGCCTTGTTTCTTTAGATTCGATCGTACTGTAAGTAGGATGTGCTACATACTGTTATCCATCGATGACTCTTGTCGTTGCTACTGTTCCGGGGTCAAAGTGGCGTGTGTTTCGGTAGTCAATCGTGTTGCGATTATCATAGTGTGCTAAGTAGTGTAGTGTACTACAAAATAATCTTACTTAGTTTACTGGATAAAATTTCCATTTTGTTCACTGACTAAGAACCGTCTTGTGGCAAGGTTTTGCTAGGCAGCTCAATGACTACATAATTACCTGTAGTTCCCCCCAAACTGTGAACTCACGCTCGCCCGATTCACGCTTGACCAATTTGCCTCATGTTTGAACTTAAAAATCCTTTTCGCCATATTTACCCGCCTGCCAATTTTCATGATATTCCAATCAATGATACTCTAGTCATCGTCTAACAAACATTCATGCATATATACAAACGCCGGATTGTTCTTCAAGTAGACTCGGAGTACTCGCTCGCTTCGCTCGATCGTTCAATAACCTTTAACTTTAATTTACACCAAAATTTTAAAACACATAGAGCAACTTTCCGAAAAAAAACAGCTACATCAACGGAACCCATACCATGTAATGTTTATTTGGAATTTTACAGGTAAAAAAAAAAGAATTGAAAGAATATACAAAAATAAGACATTTCTTTTGATTTGAAACAAAACATTAGGTTGTAAGACTTGGTCCTTACGAGCAACACTATCGATTGATGCCATAAAACAGCATTGTTCTTTGTAAAACGAGCAGGTTCATTTACTACCAAAGGAAAGACATTTTTCAAAAAGTATATTTAATGCAAAATAAGTAAAGGATATATGAATATAATTATGAATATAATTTGCGGGCGGGCGGGCGGTGCACGAGTCTGCATTTTGAATAGCACGACAAGAATTGTTTAGCGGAATATTGCAAATTATATTCATATATCCTTTACTTAGTGATGGACTTCCGCAAGGTAATCATATTTAATGCAGTTTTCGTTTTCTCCAAAATCTATGACAAGAACTCTTTGAGAAGATTGTACTATCTCTTAAACAGATATAGTGCAACAAGGCTCTTTTGGTGAGTGGATGACAATGACAGGGGGCGCAGCTGTGAAATGAGGGTTACATTTAATTATGACAGTGGCATTCGTTCCGATTATGGCCAAGATCAATCCACGTGCCAAAAGATCCTTGTCGCACTTTATTCTATCCTACGAAGACCGTTTGGCTATGGTTGTAGTAGTGAGTGCACACGCACTTTTTTCTAGTGTGCGTAACCTCGGGAGCGCTAAAAAATGCGCCAAATACACAAAACTTCAATTATTACTGTTTTTTACTTGTAAAAGGCAATTATCTTCAAATTATCACCTTTTTGTGATTTCCGCATTTTCGCGAAACTAAAATGCGTCACATATTTACGTCGTCAATACCGCATTGCTTAAAGGCTAAGATGTTCAACCAGTGCATCCTTCCTGTGATGACGTATGGCGCTGAGGCGTGGTCTCTTACAAAGGGCCTGATCCACCGATTTAAGGTCGCTCAGCGAGCTATGGAGCGGGCTATGCTTGGGGTATCTCTGATGGATAGAATCCGAAACGAGGAGATCCGTCGGAGATCGAAAGTCACCGACATAGCCTGCAGAATCAGTAAGTTGAAGTGGCAGTGGGCAGGCCATATTTGTCGCCGAGATGATGGCCGTTGGGGCCGAAAGGCTCTGGAATGGAGACCACGTACAGCAAAGCGTAGTGTAGGCCGACCTCGTGCCCGCTGGACCGACGACCTGAAGGGCGTTGCGGGGGGCGGCTGGATGTGGAGGACGGAGGACCGACATGAGTGGCGAAATTTGGGAAAGGCCTATGTCCAGCAGTGGACGAACACGGGCTGATGGATGGATGGATGATAATCACTATTCCAATACACGGTATGGGCTCTGTAGATATATGTAGCTGTTTTTTTCCGGAAAGGTGTTTTATGTAATTTTTGTGTATATTAAAATTTGGGCTATAGATGTAGTCATATCTGTAGACGTCACTACTACAACCAAAGTCAAACGGACTTCGTAAAATAGAACATCTGTAAGTATTTTAGATTTTGCCGATTCTGCTCCATTTCAACGCGTTTTCTAACCTGTCTAATAAACAATTTTTCCGAAAAAATATACCCGCGCTAACGAATTTTGAGTAGGCAAACGCATTTTTTCATATACAGGTATATTTTTTTGAGAAAGTAGTTCTAAATGGTCAGGAGAGTGTTTGTTTAAATTTAATGTGACCATGTATATAAGTATACATATTTAAACGAGAAAAAATGTAGATTACTTTTTTAACGAGCTTCCTCTAGTTAATTAAGACTCACAAAGTCTTAGCAACACCTTTTTTACAAAAACCTTTTTTGTTTGTGAAATAATAAATATACCCGAGTAGCTTCTCTACTTACTTTTCTGTAAATTTAATCTTTGAACATAAATTTACCTGCTTTAATTTTTAGGGTTCCGTACCCAAGGGGTAATCACCAACGGGACCCTATTACTAAGACTCCGCTGTCCGTCTGTCCGTCCGTCCGTCTGTCACCAGACTGTATCTCATGAACCGTGATAGTTAGACAGTTGAAATTTTCACAGATGATGTATTTCTGTTGCCGCTATAGCAACAAATACTAAAACCAGCCAAGTGGGAGTCGGACCCTCGCACTCCCATACAACAGACATGATAGTTTTGCCGTTTTTATAGATAATGGTACGGAACCCTTCATGCGCGAGTCCGATTCGCACTTGGCCGGTTTTTGTTAACCTACTTCGTTGTCGTAACAATAAGAAAAAAAATGAAGAAAAAATAGTAGTTCATGAAACTGGTACATAAAGAGGTTATTAAAACAAGAATGTGAGCTTAAAATCGAACCGCAGGCAACAATGACAGCAAAGTCAAGAAAAGCTTACCACAAATTACACGAAGTTTTTATGGATTGAAAATAAGTAGGTAACTATTGCATGAGTTTAAATAAGTGCATGAAACTGTACATAACTATGTGTTTCCATCCATCCATCCATCAGCCCGTTTCGTCCACTGCTGGCCTTTCCAGGATTTCGTCACTCTTGGCGGTCCTCCTGGAAGAAATTCCCATACTCACACACGCTGGGCAGGTGGGTTGGTGAGCGCGGTGCCGAAACCCTTGCACCAGTGACGCCGCTGCCCGTCACCAGTCTGATTTATATAAACCCCGGCAATTGGGGATGGATATACCGCCATCCATCGGTCCCAGGCAATGGTGGGCCGCCTGGTTTATTTGCCTGAGAGCTGTCCTCTTACTCTCCCCCGAATAACTTCGGGAGGATTTCCGAGTAAGATGGTGGTACCTCCACAGTCGAGCTCGGCATTAGCTCTACCACCTACCTCTTAACTACTATTATTTTTCGTACTAAGGACGTTTGTAAAAAACAAAGTAATTATGCACAAAGAGTTCATAATTAGGACTTTACAAAAGAGTGGTATATAAAGCTTTACGATACCGGAATAAATCACTCGTCTCTAAATTAATAACGATAAATCATATATTCTGTACTAATATTATAAAGAAGTATTTGTTTGTTTGTACGCAAAGGGTAATCTTTTGAAAAACTGAACCGATTTTGAAAATTCTTTCACTGCTTAAATGATTATTTCTTCGATTAGGCATGCTATAGTTAGTTTTCCAGCGACATATTCATTATTTACATTCGCGCGGGTGCAACCGCGGGCAAAAAGCTAGAGTGTAATATAATATCACCCAGTTTCGCTTAGATTGTGAATTACACATGAAATGTAAACGACATTTCGGAATATTAACTCCGCCGGGATACGTAGGTCTAACGCATGGCAAAATCAACATATAGCGGAACGACCCTACATTTTCCACTTGTTATTCTCCTGTCAATACAGACATTCGAAACCATATCCACTCTCAGTTTGCAAACACGCGACCCTTGTCATACAAGGGAACCTGCCGATAAGTAAATAAAATTGAATAATTTACGAGTAGGTTTTACCGCGGAATGTCACACGCGTCGGTGTGAGATATCAAATTATGAGGGCTGTGGACATGCGCAGACAAACCTTTTGTCCGCCAGTTGCCAGTTTGCTCAACGCACTGGCTGTTCGCGAACGGTCCGCGCCGCGGTTTTGAATTTGGAACGTAGTCGTAGTTCGATTTGGAACGCGGTTTTGAATTTGAAAATTGGATTGTGGGAATTGTTGAAATCCCAGATTTTTTTGTTTGGAATTTGGAACATGTGATTGGTGGTAGTTTTAAGCCTTAACGTTCGGACTTAGGTGGGTATATTTTTTCTTGTATTATCTAACTTAATGTGTTATAATTTGTGCATTTAATGAGGATAAGTTAAGCAAGTTCATCTTATTTTTTATTTTATTAGAAAAATCTTGGGTTATCTCTGAGTGGTGTATGAGGTAATCGACTTGTAAGAGTTATAGGTAAACCTTTTTTATTTTTGATTAAATTTATAGCCGCTCCAATTCTAGAGCAACTCGTACATGGTTATACATGAAAGAAACCTTACCCTCAGTAAGGGTGACTTTTCATACAGTTAAATTCGATAGCGGGCCAGAAACAAAAGCCATTGATTTCTCTTTTGTAAAAGTCGCAAGATGAAATGGCTCCAGAAAGTACATAGGAAGAGTACACCATGCTAAGCGAGCCGCCGCGTGGTTTGGCTTCCTTGAACATGTATGGAAGCAAATGAAGGGCACTAGTGTATGGTGTACGATTAAAACCTGCACGTAGGTATACAAGTAGCCGTTTGGTAGTACTTGAGGTCCTAACAACCATTTTGGCCGGCAGTCCTTGAGAAATAATCCCTTTGGTTCCTTACCACCTTTACCTTTTGTACGGAAGTTTTATTTTTCTGAAACTTTTCTCGTGTGTTATTGTATATATCCAAGGGCTTAAAAAACAAAAAAAAAACATATTCAAAGCATACTAAATTTGGGCACCTCCTAGGAAACGCCTTGAGGAATTTTTGTAAAACAGCCAAATTACTGGTTATATCCTCACGACTAAAGTGATCCATCCATCCAATCCATCCAACAGCCTGTTTCGACCACAACTGGACATAGGCCTTTCCAGGACTTCGCCACCCTTGGCGATCCTCCTAGAAGAAATGCCCATATTCACACACGCTGGGCAGGCGGGTTGTGTGAGCGCGGTGCCGAAAACCTTGCACCAGTGACGCCGCTGCCCGTCACCAGTCTGTTTTATATAAGGCCTGGCAATTGGGGATGGATATACCGCCATCCATCGGTCCCAGGCAATGGTGGGCCGCCTGGTTTTGCCTGAGAGCTGTTCTCTTACTCTCCCCCGAATAACTTCGGGAGGATTTGCTAGTAAGTAAGATGGTGGTACCTCCACAGTCGAGCCCGGCATCAGCTCTACCACCTGTGACTAAAGTGATAAAAGAAAAAAATATATAATCCGTGACTCATATTTTTTCTTTTGGTTTAGGCTAGGCAAAGTATTTCTGCCATGCAACCTCGAAAACCTGTAAGTTACCTAAAATTCGGCTGAACGGCTATGATCCTTGCTTATGCTTATGGGATCAAATAAAAGTAAAAACTCCGTGCTTTCTTTTTTTCATTTTTTATGAAACCGTTACTAATAATGGTCATAGTTAAAGTACTGTATCCAATTGAGCTAGCCATTGTGACACTCTTTCAGCCTATTATGAAACTCAGTTCAACTCAGCTTCGCTTCGCTTCATAAACAAGTACTCGTGTCCCAATCGCCCTCATTATGAGACAGTTGCACAAAGGTATGAAAACAACCTGCCACTCAGTCACGGAAAATAGGGCCTAACATTTTTCATAATATTCATCTTTAGAATTACCCACTTTTTGTGAGAGAGGTTTCGGGAATGTTTTCTTTCCTATTCCAATTTCTTCAGTTAATTTGAAGTCTGCTTTATAGGGTTACTAAATCCATAATATACATTATATAGGTAGACTATACACTCACAAATATTATCGCTCAATTTGTCAGTTCTATTGGCAGGACTGAATTAGGTAAATACCTACTTTTAAATATTTCAATGCATAAAACATTATCATATAGGTATTGAATTTTCTGAAAACTACACTTGTAGTATCTAGTCGTGGGACCTCATTATAAAACCAGTTTCTTAGGCCGATAAAATAACATTCTTAAAGTAGCTATTATAAAATCTGCTGTCCTCTAGGCCTGGCTGATATCACACATGGATACATTATATTATACACGTAAATAATATTATCTGCACCCCAGAGGTAGACAATAGTAAGTCCACTTTTTGAGAATGGCGCTTACTATTGTCTACCTCTGAGGTACATTATCTATATTAATATATAACCTGTTTGCAAAATGCGAAAATTATTTTACACTTTTTTAAGAACAACCTCAACTCAATTAGTATAGGAAGTCTAAATTCCACAAAAAGGTCATTGAACTTTGATCCTGGCCACTTACTGAGTATCCAGTGTGAGTTTGGCTATATAAACGATAGTAACCTTAAATAAGGTGCTAAAATTCAAATTAATAAAAAGAAGATTTAGGTATCGGTAAAAGATCGCTTTTTACTCAAAGTGATTTTTATTTTCGCGTACTTTTTTACTTTTCAATAAAAATTTAGTCAGCTGATAGAACCCTGGGAAGTACAAAAGATATTCGTACAAAGATTTTATTTCTTTAATGTGATCAGTTAACGATACATACACTAGAATTATTTTCACTTATTATTGTAGGACCTTTTATATACTATCTACGCTGCAATAGCAATCTTCGGAAATACGTGATCCTTGTCATAATATCACCAAGGAACCTGCGGACACATGTGTTATCATATCAACTAAAGATATAACCGAACATTTATCACGGGTATAATCTAAAATCGAATTGGTCACCCCTTCACGTGTTTTCCTCTCTATAAAAACTACTGAATTTCTTTAAACCATATTTAGAACAAATTCCCAGGCAAACCTACTGCTGGAAATACTGTTATTAAAATTTGAAAATGTAGACTATAGTGGTTGGAAGTGGAAGTAAGTAATGAAGATTTTTCATGAGATTATTCGGAATTTCATTTCGGAAAACTCTAATCACATTATCCTTTTACGAATATATAAGGCCAAATTCTTACTGAAGACTCAGTAAGTGCTCAGTAATAAGGTTCGATGACCCTTTTTGTGATATTCGTAAATTATTCCTTTCGTGTTCTTTACAAACGCAAGCTCAGCAGCCCGAGTCAATTGCTATGGGACGTCAAGATTTTATTTTGCGAAATCAGCAAAAAGTGTTATCGATCCGTGTTACTGATCACTTACCAGGCCTCCAGTATGAGTTTGGCTGTATAAATTAAAGTCATCTTATATATACTTTTAGACCTGCTACATTAAAATTATTAATCAAAAAATTCGAAAATTTTAATCTCCCCATGATTCGTATATAATTTACGTAATTCAACCAAAAGTTGGAAATTTAGGCCCAAATTCGGCACACAGAATGAATGGGAATGTGGGCTTCGCCGATATATTGATTTTATCTAAGAGGGTAAGAAGTTTCTTAAAGTTGTATTTTGAACTAGCCTATTGCCTGCGGCTCCGTTCGCGTTTATTACATCTCTGCCCCGTTTTCAGCTTTGGCGTTATTTTATGAACATCCTTATAGCCTATGTATTGACCGATGTACGATGAAAATACAAAAAACCGCATCCAAATCCGTTGAGTGGTTCTCGAGTTAAAACGGAACATACATACATACAGACGAGCCGAGAGTAAAAGAAAAGGCTTATATTGTTTAAAAAGACACATTTAATATGGCTTCGTTGTCTTTTTAAACAATCTAAAAATGTTAGATATTTCTGAGGTTAGAAGTTAAGTCTTGTTACTTAGATCTCAATTCTTTTATTTTCGAGGCTGACAAACCCATTTGTTCTTTGTTTCTAACTTATTGGGCCCCTTTTTCACATTTATGTTTTCGGTGGGTTAACAGTACTTTTATTTTGATTATTTTAAATACTTTAAATATCTTTTTTCTGCTGTGACACGTTTCTTTTTTCTTCACAAATGTAGCAGAAGCAAAATGGTATGACAGGATCGTAATATATGGAGATCAAAGTCTTTGCTTGCTCTTCTGTGAGACGGGCCTATGAATATGAATGTATGTGTAAAATTTCATTCTTTTCACTACCACAAATCGCTGAGAATTTGTAAATAGCAGACATCCTAATTGAACTATATATGTAGGTATTTACACAATGCGACAAGGTTCTAAATGAACGTGAGCGAGGGCGCTGGTACAACGCGGCGAACTGTCAAAATGTGACGTTTCATATGAGGGCGGAATCTATAGGGCTACAAACTTATCTGACCCGGTGACGAGGACTGTCGTTTCTTGAATATAGAGGTCATTTTAGTTTGTTACAGGGTCAGAAAAGCTCGTTGGACTTTATCTACGGAGGGCGGTGTTTGTTCTGCTTTTGGCCACGTTCATTTAGATATTTGTCGCACTGCGTGTAATAGTGTATACCGAATAAAAAGAAGTTATATAGGCTTTGATGATATTCTACTGCAAAGAAAACAATCAGTAAATAGCCAGTTTGTAGAAGATTTTTAAAAATAAATTACTCACAAGAAAATACAAAAAGCTTGTAGTTTTCTTTGATTTGGCAGTTAATGTTTCTCAAAGATTATTTCACATTTTCATGACACGTAATCTTAAACTTACAGCGCCCAACATACAATCTTGAAAAAGATTTTTATGCTGTTGAATTGTTGAAAACATGTAACCTGCGGGGCTATTATGTAACTCAGTTTCGGTTGCTAGCTATAGTTGCTATTCACCAAAAACAGATAAAAAATGAACTTCCAAAATAACCTTTAATGGGTATTGTACTATTTACGAATTGTGAAGTAATTTCAAGTGCAAACTTATCCTCAGATAAGCGGATATGTATGTTTTAGACGATAGCCACTTGGTTTGGCAACTGAGTTTACGATACAGAATCAGGGGGCTGGACTAATCTTTGCACATTTACAAAATACAACTTGCTTTTGTTAGCGATTATCTAACACGGAAATATAATCACATTGTCAACTACAGTCTTTCATGAAAATTCAATAACTTTGCTGAATAAAATATGCAAGAACATCAGACATATTTTGTTGACACAAAAATGGACCAGAAATGTTATTATCTACCTACCACATTAACTATAAAAAACCGGCCAAGTGCGTGTCGGGCCACGCGCAATGTAGGGTTCCGTAGTTGCCCGGTACATATAAGTTGGTCTACTAATACAGACCGCGCTAAACTTCTGGTCCCATACATTAAAGGGGGCCAAAAGTTTGGCGCGACCTGTACTCGTAAACCTGTAAAGCCTACTTAGCTGTGATAGTTTTCATTTTAAATTCATTATATATACTTATTACTTCTGTGAATTGTTTCACAATTCTATAAACAACCGTTTAGCCGGCAGGGGGGGACGCCCCACTCTAACTAAAATTTTCACTTTAAAGCTTAATATTTCACCAACGGATCCCTAAATCGAAAAATGGTTTTTACACACCTACAATGTTTTTGAACGACCTATCCAACGATACGTTGATATAGCCGCGGACAGACGGACAGATGGACATGGCGAAACTATAAGGGTCCCTTGTCGGACTACGGAACCCTAAAAAAAGGCTTCCTTCAATATTTTCCGATTAATTTGCTTTTTAGGGTTCCGCACCCAAAGGGAAATACATAGCCCTATTATTATCGCTCTGATGTCTGTCCGTTCGAGTATGTCATGGGTCTCTAGCTTGCCGACGGAATGAATTCCAGATCTAAAATTTGGATATGTTTAACCCAAAACTGAATATTGAATAAAAAATAAATTAAATTAATTTTCATTGGGTGTATCCCATACATGAAAAAGGAATTGGAAAAAGCTTTTTTTTTCTTTCTCCGGCTATAATGATATCTGGGATGTCATTGTCTTAAACTCATTGAGTAGAGAACAAACGAAATAAATTTTTTTTCGAACATAATTAAATCGACTTTTATTTCTACTATTAAATCTGGTACTATTTATTTATATGTACATCTTAAAATAAAAACTTAAATAAATTTCCTAAAATAAAGAAATAGGGGGGGCATCAAAGTTGTCAGTTTTAGACTTTGGACTTTTAGACTTTACTTTGGTTACGGGGTCTATCTAGAAAACCAAACTAGTTAGGAATTTGAAAATTTTCTGTATATTATGTGTTATGTACTGTAAAAGTGACGATTTTTAATATATACCCGAATACTCGACCGACATAATTTTGCAATTTTGTTTCATTCATCTTCTATTATGATAAATTTGTAATTTTTATTCAAATAATTTAAGTCTATTAACTTATTTGAATGGTACGGAACCCTCAGGGCGTAAGATCTACTCGTACTTGACCGGTTTTTATTTATTGAATAAAGTATAAATAAAATAATTACAATCAAAATTTCATGTCAGAAGTTGATGCTTGTGATTGTTGGCACTTGGTGGAACTTTCAATATATTTTGATTGAAATGTACTTGTCCACTGTATTGATTTGATTGACCTAACCGGTTTCGCTATAATAGCATTTTCAACGTTTTACGTTTACGTATACATAAATTTTAAATCTATGATCTTTATCCAATTGAATACTGCAATTTTATTAACAATCCTTTCATTTACTTAGACCGAAAAACAGATCTATGAAGGTACGCCATAAACAAGCGTAATTTTGTGAAATGGGTAAACGATTTCGTTCACCGTTTATGAAGAAATTATCCGTATTAACAAAACTATCGATTGCAGAATACCCGGTTTCAATTCCTTGGTAGAAATTTAGGTATGTCACAACTTTGCATGCAGTTTGTTTAATATTAAATCCTTTGATGGAACCTTTCACTCACCAAACATCTCTAGTTTAGATTTTCCCATACTGCTCCATCTTTTGTGAAGCTCTGGCGACTGGCAGATTACACTAGCGAGGTAAATGTACATAAATAAAGAACCCCAATATCCTTTTGTGCTCGTCTCGTTGGAGTAACTTTAACATGTTTTTAACAAATAAACTACATCGACTTATGACTTCAAAAATAAAAGAAGAAATAACGTTTTGGTCCACCGTTTTTTTATTTTTATTTTTCGTAATTTGGTGCAATGGATAAAATCAATTGCACTGATAAGCACCAACTTCTCGGCAAAAGAAGTTTCCCAATTTTTTTTATATACCGGTTCAAAATTGACCCTGTAGCTGTAAGAAAGGAAACTGTTCTATGTTCGTAATAAAAAATACATGTTTTGTTACCTTTGTCATGCATGATTCATAATTGAAAAAAATGTCCTCTACCGCCAAAGAAGCACTAATACTCCGGTGACAGAGACGACGCTACACGAAACCTATGTCTGCATAGCCTATGTGCATTATTTACCGCCAGGAATATGTATTGTCTATTTTCAATCGTAATTTTTTCAAAATTTGGAAAACTAAATAAAAAGGAAATATTATTTTTTTACTGTTATGTGTTCGATTATTGATTCTAATTCATAGAAATCAATTAAGCTAGAGGATTCATTTTCAACCTGTACAATCAGTTATTTCTTGTTTAAGTTTCATGCACAATTTTTCTTTTATGTAACTGCACAAATAAAATGATAATAAATAAAATATATACGATACAAATATTAAAACCACTACTATATTTTTTATTTTTATAATATTGATTATGACGATGATGTCCTCCTCGACGTATGACGGCGACCCTTATTGCTTGCTGTCATGAGCTCGGATGTGTCTAGAAAATCCGAATTTCGTCAAAAATATCCTGTCACATAAAATACAGTGTAATTATTGTCCACTTCAGTTGTATTATGCATATTTATAGGTATGGCTTTGGGCGGGTCTTGCGGTGTAAGCGTTTAGTGTCGAGGGCGTCCAGCCGAGCTGTTTCAAAGTCCTCTGTCATAACAATATTACATCTATATCTATCTACATAATTATACATATCTTATTCGGATAACGCGAACTATTTGTGTGTTCATTTATCAACTGCAGGCCCGAGCAGAATAACAGCGTTGCTGAATGTAACTGGTAACACGTGGGTTAGGGTGTCCCAGGCTAGAAGGTTTTTTTTTTCGTATTTTGAAACGCATACCCTCTGTTTTTTTTTCAATTTGACCCTAATAACTGGAATATTAAACATTATTGTGATCGGATAACGATAACCCGTGCCGACTTGATGTCAAACTTTGAACATTAAGATTAGTATGGGGAAGCCATATTGAGATTTTAGAACTAATTTTTATGCGGTAAATAAAACACTAATGGTAACTATTATGTTATATTTATTAGGTATTCATTAAAAAGGCTTTATTTAGCAAATTTTCTTTTCAAAGTTTGCTTTTTGCAGTCAGGGTACACTTGCCTGTGCTCTTGTACGCAGCGTAATAAAATTGCTTTTGTTCCTCTTGAACAGTGATTAAGCCATGAAAATCTTGCATTAACTTCACTGCTCTTTCAGCGGCATCGTTTACTGCTCTGAGTGTGAGCAGCTTCTTTTTAGCATGCTGAAATGCGGCATTATTGGGCCATTATGAAGGTGACTCTTGGAGAAAACTATCATCCAGTTTGAAGCGATAAAACAGAGACTTGCTTTTGATTGACACAAAGTTATCTAGGCTTTTCTCGTAAAGGGGGCCACAAAGTTCTTCTTTTGATGGGATGTAGCGCTTATTATGAGCTGATTGATTTTCATTGGCTAAGTTAGCAACCATTTTTGATTTGGTCTCTGGATCTACATCATCATCAAATAGAGACAAGATAGACACTTCATCTATCAAGTACCATAAATTTTGGCAGAACTTCTGTAAAGCCGCTTTTGAGACACTTTTGTCTATTGTTTCGTAGTTCTTCATGGCTTTCAGGAAGCACAGGTCTTGGTGAGGTGCTTTTACTGCTAAAACGCATTGCACCCAGGGCTTGACATAGGATGTCACGATGAACAGGCAAACGTCTAACAGAGCTTCCTTTTATTTCTTTGAAATTCTGAACTGGGAACTAAGAAGTAATATTTTTAGTGAATAAATTGCTCTCGCCATCCATCGAGCGTGGTGGCCGAATCTTAAATTTCTTCTCTATATCTCCGCCAAGAAATATTATTAAAATTTGTATTAATTCTCGATAGTCGTCTCTGGCAATGTCTTTAGTTAATTCAGAACGGTAAAATTCTAGCAGTTTGTGAATTTTTGAAACACTCAGGCATGAAAGCCTTTCTGGGTAGCTCTGTATTCTCTCCGGCTCGATGTTGTTCCAGTTTTCCCGGAACTTTTTGAACAATGGAATGTCAGGGCTTGTAGTGACTTAGCTGATTTTTGCTTCAAATACGCCTTTAAACACCAACTCGTAAACATGATGGCGACATGCAAAAATAAGCATTTCTCTATTCAGTTTCTGTTCAAGAAGCACACAGGCGCCATTAATACGACCTGTATTTGAAGCAGTAGTGTCACAACATAGAATATGCACTTTATCTTCAAGATTCCAGTCAACAATAGCGTTCCAAACTGCCTCGGCTTGTTCGCGTCCTGAAGAGTTGTCAAATTTTGGCACAGCAAGAAGTTGTTCTTTATTATCGTAAGAAATTAGTATCGGTAGTCGTTCTTCTTTAGATTTGCGTGCATCTAAAGCAGGCAACAGTTTTTCATCCCAGTGGACATTAACAGTATCCGGAACCTCGTTTTGGAAGTCAACTTTTATTACTTGGGCGCATTTTGGCACGAATTCTTTGAATGGAGGACTTGCTGATGGGAAACTCGTCAGTTTTATGTCCCAGTGCCTCAATAGTTGCTTCAATAATAAACACAGAATTTCTCATACTTATCTGACATCGATCTAGTGCTGCTACTAATTTTGGAGTAATAAAACTTTTTCTCATCGAAGTTTTATTAGAATCAAGCTGTGTGCTCTCAGTTAGGGTGTGCAAATTTTCTTGTAACTCCATTTGTTCAGAATCAGATGACAAATCTTCTTGTATGGGTTCATAAGATGATGTCGAAGGCATCAGAGATGAAAAATATTTATCATGCCGCTTTTGCTCCTCAATGCTTCTAAGTCGCACCTTTTCCTCTTTTTCGGTCAGTTTTTTGTCTACACCAGCTAAGTGATCGGGGCGACCTGGCTCTCTCTGTCGCTGTAGAAATATCCTGTCTTCGTTTATCTTTATTAACTGAAGCGCATCAGCATGTGCAATATCAAACAAATTGTCTAAGTTTGCAACAAACTCTTGACGACGCTGCTTAAACACATCTTGTGCTTTTTTTGCATTTTTTTGCAAATATCTCCAAACTTGGTATAAAGTAACTAGTTTCTTCACACAGTTAGGTAAAGATTTTGTCGGTATACGTGCCTTTTCCCAATAGATAATGCATTCACGAATAGTAAGATTTGCGCTTTCATTGACACTTAAATTCACTTCACGAATATTATAGAACAGAACTGCCAGCACTTGTCCATTAGAGGGAAGTTTTGAACCGGTAATTTGGTGTTTTACGTCTCCTATTAAGAATATATCCTTTTTTGAACTGCGTAACTCCACTGACATCTTGATTTAACGAAAACAATGCGATTACTAATAAAACAAACAAGCAATAAATTGTACATTGATATGTTAGCTGCCGCGCGCCTAGTATGCAAGTACTGACATGTTTCGACGCAAGTCGGCACGGGTTGCCGTGGTTCTAAGTACATGAAACTTTGTTTAAAATAGTTTTGTCATCATACGAACGTAATTAGAGGGTTTGCGTAAAAAAAAATAACTCTGATTTTTTTGGGACACCCTAACGTGGGTATATGCTGGGTAAGGGACCTTTTTATCTTATATACGTATCGATGTTTGTTTGCATTTGTTTTATTATTTGTTATGTTCACAGAATTAAAATTGTATTGTTTCGTGTGTGTTGTGGCACATAAATAAACGTATATTTATCTTTATTTCATCTTTATCAAAAAACACCCTCTATCTCCATATTTTATTTCTGAAAGTTTTTAGAATTGTACTTCCTTTGCGTTGGTCTCTACTGTAATGATATCATCGGTACTAAACCTTAGAAACATAATTAAATTTTGGATGCGTGTAGCTTAAGACTTAGCAATATTATAAATCTATGTATCAACGACACATTTTGGAAGTATAATATTAAGGGGGGTTATCCCATCTTGTCCCTTTTCAAATTCATTTTAAACCGATAAATAGAGACAATTCAATTTTGTAAAAAATATATGTCATATTTCACTCTTTGATCTTGATATTTCGGCCATTCGATACACAGCTACCTATATTTTGCTCGATCCAATTAAATCGCAAGGATAGATCTAAAGTATGATCTAAATATCATTTCATTGGAGCTGTATTATGTTTTTGACAATAAAAGTTATACTAAAATAAACGTCATAAAAAAAGGTGATATAAAACGGCCGTCATATTAAAAACCCATCCCTCTAATTCCAAAATAATAAATAAAAACACCTCGAAACCGCGAGTTTTCTGCGTGGTAAGGTCAGGGTAAGCGCCCTGAGAAGGATAAACATATATAAAATGTTTCTCTGGATAACCTTTAAAAGTAGTGTTTACTACCTTTCTGGATTGAGGATGCATATAACAACGTGGGCTGGCCGCATGCACCTCACCTGCCCAGTGTGGCTAGCACGCGCCAAAGATTCAGCGTCTATCTATCCTACTTACGATTTCGAAAACCGCGTTTGTCAATGTGTGAGAGAGCAAGTAACACGGAAAGGTACTATATCGACGGCGTGTGTTTGACCCACAGAAAATTGAAACAAAGATAGGCTTGCACGCTTGACACACTTTTTAACATCTTCTATTCCCAATGCCCTACCCTCACGTTGTTTATAGCCCAGTTCATGTCTCTGACAGGTCCATCGCCAGTTTCAGTGAGCGGGAAATCTTTAGGGAAACTTGCTTTATGCCGTGTTTATAGCCCACTTTGTGCAAAAAGGGCTAGGCTACGAGGTTACGGCTGTAGCCAACGGTTATGCACGCGATGTTACGTTTTATTGACCACAGTAAATTTACTTGGTACGAGTGTGCCGGCTACAAAAAGATCGGTAACATTAAATGATTGCTCTACCGATCACACTGACCAACAAATTTATTTACTTTTTTATTCGTAGCCACTACTGCGTCTGATGGCGTTCATAATACTTAGGATCAAGAGGCTCGCTTAGAAAGTGGGAGAGTAAAAAGCAGGCGATGGTAACCAACTGTCCAGAGACTTCGCAAAATCTACGTAAACTTGTTAACTTGAAATCATTAAATGGCCAGAAACTTTATAATAATAAATATTCGTTTATATGATAAGAAATATTCATTTCGATAGGTATTGACCTTTGAACCAAAGCATTCGGATAACATACCAAAAATACGTATATCTTTAGTACTTATGTTATTCGGGAAAAAAAGTTACGCCTTTCAATAAAAAAAAACCGGCCACTCGCAGTGTAGGGTTCCGTAATTGCCCAGTATAGTTTATACAAGGGTTGCTATTTATGTATCCGGAACTGGCCAGTTACAGAACAATTTAAAAAAAGTAATTATTACATTTAAAACCGGCCAAGCTCGTGTTGGGCCACGCGCAGTGTAGGGTTCCGTAGTTGCCCTGTACATTTTATAAGTTGGTCTACTAATACAGATCGGGCCAAACTTCTAGTCCCACATACATTTAGAAGAACGGCCCATACGTTGTCGTGTTTAGAAGGGACTAAAACTTCAGCGTTGTTATCTTGGCACCTATATTGGTCTTGTTTTGAACAGAGTCTTCAACATAGGATTCAGCGACTGTGTTAGATCGCCAACCACCATGGCGCTTTAATGTAATTATATCGGCTCCCGAATTAGCCAGCAATTTCGGCGGCGATTTCCTTAGGCTTGGAACCAAATTTGTTCACACCGATAAGTTGACAGGTACACCTTCCTCTTTTAAAGTTCAGAAAAAAGCGGTCAGTTTTTGCTTTTGTCAGACATAGGGCTTTGTATTTATTTACTATTTCATAAAATGAGCCATGAATGGTAAATGATCGCGGAATCTTGTTTTTAGTATTAGTTATTCTGACTAGAAGCATCTTGCCGTGATTTTCTATATCTTTTGTGGTAGTATTTTTTAGTTCCTGACGTCTACATGCACCCATAATACCGAATATTAACGCAACCTGAGAAGAGATAAAATAGTACTACCTAGTCGGTTCTTAAATACTGTCACTGGCCATTTAATTTAAAAATAGAACACCTAGAAAAAAAAATGAAATGGTGTTCGATTTTAAAATATTTTTTGATTAATAATCTGCCAAATCACAATTACATTCATTCATTTTTTACCATGGAGTGGACTCGCAAAGAGGACCGAGTAGCAGTAATTGCATTGCATCGTTGCGGCCATCCACCGAAGACGATATTCAACTTGCTTCAAAAATTAAAAATCACGAAGAGGTTCGTGTACCGTACCATCAAGAGGTACAATGAAACCTCTAGTGTCGATGACGAGAAAAGAACTGGCAGACCTCGTTCCGTTAGGACTCCAGGGGTCATCAAAGCAATCAAGGCGCGTATTGCAAGAAATCCCGTCCGCAAGCAGAAACTGATGGTTTTGGAGATGGGATTAACCAGAAGTACCGTGAAAAAAGTACTCAATGAAGACCTGGGACTACGAGCTTACCGAAAAAAGAGTGGACATCTTCTGAACGCGCGTCTGATAGCTATGAGAGCCAAAAAATGCAAAGTTTTGCTAAAGCGGTACGCAAGAAACAGACACCGCGATATCCTGTTTACAGACGAGAAAATTTTTAATATCGAAGAGAAGTACAACAAACAAAATGACAGGGTGTACGCTACCAGCTCTGTGGCCGCTGGAAATGCCATTCCTAGAGTGCAGCACGGCCATCATCCATCATCAGTCATGATTTGGTTGGGAGTGTCCTACTATGGCCCTACTGAAGTGCATTTTTGTGAAAAAGGTGTCAAAACCAGTGCAAAAGTGTACCAAGACAGGGTTTTAGATCGCATAGTAAAAGATCTGCCCCAGACACTCTTTGGAGGACGGCCATTTGTGTTTTAACAGGACTCCGCACCTGCTCATAAGGCCAAAACAACTCAGGAGTGGTCCGAGCGCCAGAATATCGAGCTAATAAGGCATCAAGATTGGCCCTCATCTAGCCCTGACCTCAATCCACTGGATTACAAAATTTGGCAGGAATTGGAGGAGAAGGTCTGTTTTAAACCTCACGAAAATTTGAGCAGCCTAAAGTCATCATTAATTAAAGCAGTGGCCGATATCGACACGAATATGGTCCGTGCTGCTATTGATGGTTGGCCGCGAAGATTGAAGGCTTGTGTGAAAAATGGTGGCAATCATTTTGAATAAATTTTGTGTTTAATGTAAGCTTATTAAATTGCCTTTTAAAAAAAAAACTTTTTTTGAATATCATGACCAGTTTTCATTTTATAGCCAGTTTTGTTTGTGACGGAATTTAAGCACCGACTAGATATGTTATTATTATACACATATATATATTATGTAGAGTGCAATAAAATAGTAATCTCACTGAATAAATATTTCAACTGAACTTTGTCGCCAGATACTGGTTATCCGGAGCATCTTTCAGAAACTTTCCAACGTCATTAGGTGACAAGACTTCCGACTATTATAACCGTTTGAGCGTCTCTTTAGGAAGGCAGTCAGATTGGAGTACGTTTTGATGTCAATATAATTTTTTGTCCTAACAGTGCTTTTTAACATGGAATAGATACACCAAAGCGAACTAGGGTTGTATTTGTTTGCCAGTTCATTGAAATAGGCCAAGAATACATTTTCAGAGAAGAATGGGCATTTTTTCTGTTTTTCCACTGGATAAAATTGTCGTAGGCTATCAAGTATTTTTCTTTTGACTTAGATGGCAATAGGATATCACTCGCATTTTGTGCCTCTCTAAGTATTTCTGGCGGTGTAGAATCTATATTTAGTTCTTCTTCATTGCTTAAACTCTACATTTTTCAATATAATCAAAACCACAGCTATGGAGTGACAATTTTCAGTGAATTTTTTTTCCCACGCTGTTGTTTTCTTTGTTAGTTTATGATGGAAATAGAGGCATTGACGCATGCGCCAAACAGCCAAATATTGCCAAACAGCCAAATGTCAAATATTAACAAACTGAATATTTTTGTATTTATAACAAACATTTGAGTTAATTTGTTGATAAAAATAAATAATTTGATAAAATTAAATGATTATTTTGTATATTTTAACTGAGACAGTTTACTCTATTCGCAAAAACTTTACTATTTCTCAAGAGATTAAAACTCTTTGCCAAGATTAAAAAAAAAACTGTAATGTAAAAAGCACTAGCGCGATAATGTAAAGTAAAAAGCACGCGTCTTTAATATGCTGCATTATGACCCTAAGAACGCTGCAATAAGGGCCACTTTATGAGCAAGTGTGTTGAAAAGTATTCAAACGAAAATGCTATACATAAATGCGATTAAAAATGTTTAACGGCAATTTGGCGTTTTATTTGATGCATTCTTATTCCATGTTTACAATCGTGAATTCGTCATTAACGGCACAATCTAAATGAAAATGTAAAATTTTTGCATAGTACGTCCAGACTAAGATGTGGCCATCCCGCATTACTACACTAAACTTACTGTTCTCTTTCAAATCTTTAGCAGCTTTTTAGATTAGGAATGATAAGTCTATTAAATCCATCCATCCATCCATCAGCCTGTTTCGTCCACTGCTGGACATAGGCCTTTCCAGGAATTCGCCATTCTTGGAGGTCCTCTTGGAAGAAATGCCCATACTCACACACGCTGGGCAGGCGGGTTGGTGAGCGCGGTGCCGAAACCCTTGCACCAGTGACGCCGCTGCCCGTCACCAGTCTGTTTTGTATAAGGCCCGGCAATTGGGGATGGATAAACCGCCATCCATCGGTCCCAGGCAATGGTGGGCCGCCTGGTTTTGTCTGAGAGCTGTTATGCTAATAATAAAAATTGAAAATGAAACGCTGAAATACCGTTATGATAGTGTTAGTGGCATTCAACTGGTGGATTTATTAACGGATAATTAAAGCAATACTATATTGGGTTTTATTCGACATCATGATCTGAAACTATGACTGTCTTAAAGCTCTTTTCAACATCTATTTAATGTTACCTCAAAGAAAGAAATCGCTTTTGTAGTTTTCAAACAGCTTCGACTTTTGATTAAGCCCCGCTTTTCTTGAAATGTGATTTTCATAGATAACGGCATTATAGTTTGAGGACGGCAGAATATAGGACAAAACCCTTTTCCAACGTAAATAAACATCTGGCGGTAACGGATCAAACCAGATTTTAATCTAATCACATTATAATATTTAAACGGGTCTACCACTATAATGTTTTACCCTTTTAGGGTTCCGGACCCGAAAGGTGCCAAAAGGGACCCTATTATTAAGCCTTCGCTGTCTATCCGTCCGTCTGTCACAGGGGTCTACAACTTTAGCCTTTATAGGTAGCCAAAACCAATTGACATTTTTACAGAATACGTGTTACTATAGCCCCCTGTCAAGGCAAACAATATAATTTGGCCAAGTACAAGTCGGACTCGTGCACAAAGGGTTCCGTACCACCACACAAAACGGGTAAGGAACCCTAAAAACATGATAAAACAACAATATAGATACCATATAGCAACGTAACGCCGTCAAAGAACCCGCTTAAATGATAGCGTTTATCAAATAATTCGGCATCCTTTGAGTCCGGAACCCAAATTTTCATTATTTATTATTTTACTTTATTATGTATAACAATCTGACCAAACTTCGTCCTAAAGATAAAGCTGAAACAAATAACCTTGAAAAATAGCATTATTAGCATTAGGACCATCTTTATTTTTCTTTTTTTTATTATTTGTCGTGGTAGAGGCCATATTAATACATATCCTGCGAAAACTTCAACTGTCTACCTATTACGGCTGAAGCTGTATACCCCTGCCTGTGACAAACGGACGGACAGACAGACAGACAGCGGAGGCTTAGTAATAGGGTCCCGTTTGGCAACCTTCGGGTAAAGAACCCTAAAGAGATATTATTCTTTGAAGGTTATTTGTTTCAGCTCTATCTTAAAGACGGTTATACATACAAGTTTTATTTGGTCAAATTGTTGTCATACTCTAAAGTAAAACAACAAATAATAAAAAAATCCGTACTGTTTATTTGTCGCTTTGATGTTACTATGGCATCTGTATTGTTATTGTTTACCACAAAGTTTATGGGTTTCCGTAATGTGTGGTGATACGTAAAAGGTGGTAGAGCTGATGCCGGGCTCGACTGTGGAGGTACCACCATCTTACTCGCAAATCCTCCCGAAGTTATTCGGGGAAGAGTAAGAGAACAGCTCTCAGGCAAAACCAGACGGTCCACCATCGCCTGGGACCGATGGATGGTCCTTATATAAAACAGACTGGTGACGGGCAGCGGCGTCACTGATGCAAGGGTTTCGGCACCGCGCTCAACAACCCGCCTGCCCAGCGTGTGTGTGTATGGGCATTTCTTCCAGGAGGACAGCCAAGAGTGGCGAAATCCTGGAAAGGCCTATGTCCAGCAGTGGATGAAACAGGCTGATGGATGGATGGATGGACGTAACCCTTTATACGCGAGTCCAACTCGCACTTGGCCAAAATACAGTTCTCATCAAAAAAATCAAAACCATAGCAAGACTTTCATTCTGGCGAGAAATAACAAAAAAGAGTATTTATTATTTTAAAATATTTTTGAATTTGGAACGTTAGTATAGGGAATTCGAAACCTTACTGTTGGTACGATACTTTAATTTTTTCCTTGCTATACAATATTTTTCTAATAATCCATTATAAAGACAATCTCGAGAATGTTTTTTTGATGAGAAGTGTATTTAACGATAGGGCATCTGACGTGACGTTTTGAGGCAGTTGCATCCTTCGTCATCTACTTGAAACTGGCAAGTATGGCGATGAACAGTGATGAGATGCAGGTGACGATCTGCAGGTAATAAATCTGATTAGTTAATTTTTAGGGTTCCGTACCAAACGGGGCCCTATTATTAAGCCTTGGCTGTCTGTCTGTCAATCTGTCACAAGGGTCTACAGCTCCTACTACACAGTGGAAATTTTCACAGAATACGTGTTACTATGGCCTCTATCACGACAAATAACAAATATAAAAATCCAGTGGGGTCCCCATACAACAAACGTCGTGTTAACCATAGCGCCATCTGAGGTGACTTGTTTGACACCTTGTACCGAGGTTCATTGTTAAGATAATAGATGATGCTAAGAGTAGCTTGCAACCTTTTTGTACCTAGGTTTATTGTTACTTTGATCCTAAGATCATAAAGACGGTGATTTTTTTATGTACCATAATGGTTTTGGGGTTCCGTACCTGTAATATGTAGCACGGACCCGTTGTGCGCGAGTCCGAATCACAACTGGTAAAATTTATGAAGTATGACATCTTTGCCATATTTTTAGGGTTCCGTACCTCAAAAGAAAAAAAATGGAACCCTTATATAATCACTTTGTTGTCCGTCTGTCCGTCTGTCTGTCAAGACCCTTTATCTCAGAAAAGCGTGGAGGTATTGAGTTGAAATTAAAACTATATTACACTCAAGTCTACAGTCCCTTGAAGCTGTGAAAAAATCAAACTTCTAAATTAACGTAAAAAAAGATAGGGTAGGGTATTCCCAGTTGACCTAGAACTATGAAAGTAATACCGTTTAACACTACAAGTATAGGAAAAAATCTTAAAACTATACATTTATAATAAATCATGAAAAGTCACCGAGGTTAAGCAACGGTAAGCGCGTTCATAATTGTGACTAAATTTTATTGTAGATATTTTTGCTACTTTTAATAATTTGTACGGAACGCTCGGTGGGCGAGTCCGACTCAAGTGTCCGGTTTTTTTCCTAGGATCTCAATGACATTTTAAACTTCAGCTCAATCGGTCCAAAAGTTTTTGAGATTTAAGGTAAAGATAGCTATAGATAAACCAAATGAAAAGATAAGAACTCATTTGGTAGCTATCTATTACAAAATACTACTCAAGTAAAAAATTACAATATGAGTAGCAATAAGTCCAGTTTGAGTAACGAGATTGTTGTGACAAGTTTATCAAAGAGCTCCATCCCAAACTATTTGTTTGACATCAAAATGCTTTTAGTTGAATTTAGTTTCAGTGTAACTCAAAATACTAAAATCGTTTTAATTGCCTTCTCTAGAATAATAATGATTTTACAACAACACCTGCTTAAAAAGTAATTAAATATTTTTTAAACTCATTATTACAATAAATTTGGTTTTTATTTTGTAAATATAAAATGTAGTGATGCACCGAATACTACTTTCACAAATACAAATAGCAATTGAACTAATCGACGAATACAATACGAATACAATAACTGATTACAGCTGCAAGTCATTATTTTTTAAGGAATCTTTTGAGGCGACGCCTTAAGGATCTCCATTTATCTCAGCAATAAAAAAACATATGTCATTACCAATTTATATACTAGATTAAGCATTTCATTGACATCATTTTGCCCGAAAATTTAGTTGATTGATTTATTTTCATAGCAGAGAAAAATATATTTAGAAAACCTCTTTTAAAACAGATATTTCTATTTTACTGATAAACGGGAGCGAATGAAGCCTCTAAGTTTTTTATTTAAATTAGTTTACAAATACACTTCAATATGGCCGATTGGATTTATTAAATCACTTATAGTTGTAATTTTAAATGAAAAATATTGTTTTGCCGCATACGATCCTAAGGCATAAGCTAGTTCGTGAGCGCATATTTGTATGGAGTAAGTCCCCCTAACTCCACTCCCGTAAGGCGCCGATTTGAAATTAAAAGTTTATCAATGCCTCGCCTTAATATGAGTCCATAATGTTACTTGACGCATTCTTTCCCTCTGGACAGAGCGCAATACTTACATTTGGTTTTACTCTCAACACCTAAAATAAATTTAAGGCGAGGTTATCATGCAAAATCTGACCTGCTCCAACGCTTTCATTTTACACATGTTCATACTGCTCAGCAGAAACGAGCCGCGCAAAAAATTCGTGGTTTTGAGGCGTTTTTATTTTGGAATTAGAAGGATGGGTTCTTAATATGATGCCGTCTTATATCACATTTTTAACGACGATTATTTTAGCAGTTTTAGTTTTATTGTCCAAAACTAAGTATAGCTAAAATTTAATAATATTTTGATCATAGTTTAGACCTATCTTTGCGATTTGGCCGAAATATTAAGATCAAAGAGTGAAAGAGTTGATTTTGATTTGATTTGAAAGAGTGAAAAATGACATATATTTATTATTATCCATCCATCCATCAGCCCGTGTTCGTCCACTGCTGGACATAGGCCTTTCCCAAATTTTGCCACTCATGTCGGTCCTCCGTCCTCCTCATCCAGCCGCCCCCCGCAACGTCCTTCAGGTCGTCGGTCCAGCGGGCACGAGGTCGGCCTACACTACGCTTTGCTGTACGTGGTCTCCATTCTAGAGCCTTTCGGCCCCAACGGCCATCATCTCGGCGACAAATATGGCCTGCCCACTGCCACTTCAACTTACTGATTCTACAGGCTATGTCGGTTACTTTCGATCTCCGACGGATCTCCTCGTTTCGGATTTTTATTATTAAATTAGATTTAAAAGGAATTTGAAAAGAGACAAAATCGGAATAACCCCCCTTAAAACAAAATTAAAAGTTGTGATAAAGTAGGAGCAAAGTGAGGACGAGTGTTTTTGGTTGCTTTAATACATACATTTGGAAGCTAAGCTAAGCGAACTATTGTTTTGACTATTTATGTTATCTACTTACACTAAAGATAGATTACTTACATATTTAAAACAATAGTTCGCTCCACTATAGCAAGACCACCATAGGTTAGGTATAGCCCTACACTATAAGTAGATTACATAAATGGTCAAGCAATAGTTCGCTCTACTATAGGTAAACTACATATTATGGGTAGACTCCTACATTATGTAGATTACATAAATAGTCAAAACACTTAGTTTGCTCCACTAAAGGTAGATTACATACTATAGGTAGAGTCCTACACTATGAGTAGTTAAGTAGATTACATACTATAGGCAGAGCCCTACACTATGAGTAGTTAAGTAGATTACATAAATAGTCAAAACACTTAGTTTGCTCCACTAAAGGTAGATTACATACTATAAGTAGAGACCTACACTGTGAGTAGTTAAGTAGATTACATACTATAGGTAGATTCCTACACTAGGTAGCACTAGGTAGATTACATAAATAGTCAAAACACTTAGTTTGCTCCACTAAAGGTAGATTACATACTATAGGTAGAGTCCTACACTATGAGTAGTTAAGTAGATTACATACTATAGGCAGAGTCCTACACTATGAGTAGTTAAGTAGATTACATAAATAGTCAAAACACTTAGTTTGCTCCACTAAAGGTAGATTACATACTATAGGTAGAGTCTTACACTATGAGTAGATAAGTAGATTACATACTATAGGTAGAGTCCTACACTATGAGTAGTTAAGTAGATTACATAAAAAGTCAAAACACTTAGTTTGCTCCACTAAAGGTAGATTACATACTATAGGTAGAGTCCTACACTATGAGTAGTTAAGTAGATTACATAAATAGTCAAAACACTAAGTTTGCTCCACTAAAGATAGATTACATACTATAGGTAGAGTCCTACACTATGAGTAGTTAAGTAGATTACATACTATAGGTAGAGTCCTACACAATGAGTAGTTAAGTAGATTACACAAATAGTCAAAACAATTGTTCCCTCCACTATAGCTAGACTACATACTATAGATTCGTGGTAGATTCCTAAACTATAGGTAGAATAGAATAGAAGAATAGAATATCCATTTATTTATCTACCACAACACAATAAATTATAAAAAACAAATTATAAAGTCAAACACAAGGAAATAACATAAAAGAATAAAACAATGTGACTAAAGCTAAATGAAATCATGTGTCGAAGCAGACAAAAAGGCTAGAACTCAGCATATGCTGTAGTCTTACAGAGTAAGACCGACAGCGCTGATTTTCAGTCCAAGCCCGCGTAGGTAACGCACGAACAAACAAAACAGCGCGAGTATTCTTGCACATTTTGAAAATAATAATTACGAATGGCAGAATAAATATGATATACATATACGAGTACATAATGTAGGTGCTAATATTTGTAAATAAATAAATTCAATTAATAGGTAAGCTCTAAATAAATGTCAAAAACTCGTTGGTCAAAAATTATTAAAATGGCGATGAAGCGTCTAGTTTTAGGCAGGCGAAGACATTTGTAAGTCAAGGAGATACTTTTTTAGTTTAATTTTAAAAGTATACTTACACTTAAGGTCACGTAGCGGTGGTGGAATGTTATTCCAACATTTTGACGCCATGTACCTAAAACTACCCCTAAATGCAGTGGTTTTGTGCTTTGGAAACAATATACGATTCATCCTGGTGCTGTATCTGCTAACAGTAGATGACCACGTAAATTTGTCATGTAAATATTTGGGAGAACCAGTTTTTACTACACCAAACAGTAAAGCAGCGAGATGCAGCTCACGCCGACCCTCTACCCTTAAAATATTCGCGGCATTGATATAAGGTGTGACGTGTGATCGCCAGGGGATACGGAAGCAATAGCGAGCACACGCATTTTGCACGCGCTGAATGAGTCGCATGGTCTTCGCGTAGAGGCAAGGGCCGTAAACAGCTATACAATAATTTAGTTTAGAGAGAACAAGAGACTCACAGAGTTTAATGCGTAGTTCTTCACTAAGAAAGTCACGAATGCGGTATAAGACTTTTAGTCGATAAAAGCAGTTACGTGTTAACTCTGCCACATGACTTTCAAAGCGTAGCTCACCATCAATTAAAATCCCCAGATTCCTAGCCTCACGTACACACTCCATCGGTTGGTTCATAGTACAAACCGGAGGATTAGCAGAAGTTATTCTCGCGATCTGGTGTTTAGATCCTAGAACCATATACTTGGACTTGGATGGATTAAGAACTAAAGAATTCCTTGAACACCATAAAGAGATACGGTTAAGATCGTCATTAAGCTTCATCGCAGCAAGATTAGCTTCTGTGGGATTACAGGAGATGTACAACTGTAGGTCGTCTGCGTATAAGTGGTACTTGCAATTTTGAATGTTTTCTATTATATCTCTACTATACAAAATAAAAAGCAGAGGCCCAAGTATAGAACCTTGTGGTACACCACGATCTACAGTACTCATTTGAGACCTTAAACTGCTACCATCCTCTCTTGACAACACCACTTGCTGTTGACGGTCACCAAGATAACTGTTAAACCATTGAACAGTCTCAATGTCAAAACCATAAAATGTGAGCTTTGAGAGCATAAGATTTACATTGATGCAGTCAAATGCTCTGGAAAAGTCCAGTAATGCAAGGATAGTCCCCTGACCAACATCACGAGCTGCAAGAATGTTATCAATAACGTCCAAAAGTGCCGTGTTTGTGCTACGGCCTTTTCGGAAACCCGATTGTAACTCTGGCAGTATACCATTACGTTCCAAGTAATCTACCATTTGAATGTAAACGGCCTTTTCTAGTATTTTTGATAAATACGGTAGGATACTAATTGCACGCAGGTCCTTTACATTACTTGGATTGTTCGTTTTGGGAATAGGCTTTACAAGTGCAGTCTTCCATAACTTGGGAAAGGTGTTCGTAGCAATAGATTTGTTTATTATACTAGTTATTGCACCAAGGGTTGTGGGCAGGGTCATGAGTATCATGTCCATATTAATACGATCTGTACCTTTGGCATTAGACCTAATGTTAAGTATAATTCTTGCAACTACTGTTTCATTTACTGTGGCTAATTTAAAAGAAGAGGGACCGAATCTGTGAAGTTCAAAATACGTTAAATCAGAAATAGTAACTAAATTTTCTCCTGGAACATTAAGAAAATGTGTGTTAATAACATCAGGGTCATTAAAATTGCCTGGAAGATCATTTTTATCTTTAAAATTAATGGCAACAGTATTTTTAAGATTCTTCCATAGGGTCTTGGGACTATTGATGTTGCTGTTAATATGATGTTCAAAATAAGCTCTCTTCTCACTAAACAAAGATGTATTTACTAAATGCTTCAAATTCTTGTATTGTTCCCTTTTTAGATCCGATTTATCCTTGCGGTAAGCATTATGGGCCTCATTTCGTAACCTCATCATAAAACGTATGTTACTTGTCAACCATGGCACCTGTTCTTGGCTCCCTACGGATTTTCTTTTCTCAGGTGCATGACGATCGAAAAGTTCAAGCAAAAGCTCATTGAAAGTTTCACACATTAAATCTATTGATTCAATTATATCAAAATTGCACCAATCAATTAAAGCTAGATCACGATCAAAATCATAACGATTTACACTCTTAAGAGGCCTAAATGTAAATATCTTTGGCTTAGGTTTATCCTTCTTGATCTTAAAGTTGACATAGACCATTGCGTGCTTATTAAGATCGGGTATGTAGTCGACAGTTACGCTTTGAACACCAGCGTCAGTACAGACAAGATCAATAAGGGTTTCACTTGTATCCGTGAAATGAGTGGGCTCTGTCACATAGTTATTAAGATTAGTATATTTTAAAAACTCATAAAATTGTTTTGTTTTACTGTCGTTAGATTCCAAGAGATTAATATTAAAGTCACCTAGCAAAATTAGATGATCATATTGGGAAAAATGGGCAACTGAATCAGTCAAAGCATCAAAAAACTCTTTTACTTTTATCCAATTCGGTCTATACGCTGTACCTATTGCAATACTACAGCCGTTAATATTGAGAGTAATCCACATTTGATCAATCGGGTAGGCAGGAGGATGAGTTCGAGTTCTAGCGGTAATACCATGTCTAATGTAGTAGCCGACTCCTCCCCCGCTCTCAGCCACCGACCGCGGGCGCGGTACGTGACGGAGTCGATAGCCAGGGGCGGTTGGAGCCTTAGCATTATGACCTTCATGTAGCCATGTCTCGTTTATCGCTAAGATGTCGGGAGAGTGTCGATGTACTGCGGCCAAAAACTCATCGTGCTTAGTACCTAGTGATTGTGCATTAAACAAACCGACTTTTAAATGTTTAGACTTCGCCATTACGATTGAAACAAAATGTCAGTGTAATCACGATGAACGAAATATAAATAAATATTTTGAATGATTTAATTAGGCAATGATCACAGTACAAAGACAGCTTACATGTAAAATTGTATAAGATAGACTGCAATCTGAGCGCATGTACACAGTTGTAAATATATCCAATTATTGCTAATACTACGACACATGATTTCGCTAAAATAACCGTATTATCGCTACAAAACATATAACTGTAACCTAAATGTCCATAAAATACGTAAAACAATAATTTGAGCACTACAATGTATTTGATCACATTAACTGAACGTCGTTGCTGTAAACTTATACATCCGAGCCATACAGCAAATATTATAAATATGCACTCCATACATGTGTGTAGTACGTTGCTATTGCAAAAGTATTCTGCATAAAAATACATTATAATAATAATCATGACTAAGCCTTTGAAGTTTTGGTTATTAATTTGCAAAATATTTCGGTATTTGTTTACGTTCATCATAACAAATACATGCAGAGTACAAAAACAAAATGTGTTTAACAATAACAAGGTGATTTTTATAAATTTAAGCATGCAAGAACAATTTAAATTTAAAAAGCAAAACGTCATGCACGAATTGTCAGGACAAGAGAGTGTTTCATAAGTAATAAAGATCAAAAATAAACCTACATAATATACTACTTTCTTAATCACCCTACTAACTTTATTATCAACAGCTTTGTGTACAGATAAATATACGGCTAAACAACAACTATTTGATGAACAAGAGTAATCATGTAATAAAAGGAAACAACAGTAAATGAGAATCATAATCAGGTAAAACATACGTCTAGTTACGCTCAGTACTAACTGATTCAAGTCCAAAAATTCTGCTTATGTCAGCGTCGGACCTTATACGGTGACTAATTTTGCCTGGCTCTTGTCGGGTAAGAATGCGCCCTTCAACTGTCCAGACGAACCTCCATCCCTGACGTCTACTCGCCTCCTTAGCTCGCCTAAATAGCTGCCTGTTATCTTTGGTCAGACGCTCATTAACATAGAAACGTTGCGGGGGGTCAGGGAGGCCGCACTCTGCAGTGGTCGCGGTCCGGCGCACACGCGCCTCGCGGAGCAGGTCATCGCGCAGCGAGCGGCGCGCTAATTTAACCGCGATAGGGCGCGGGCGCATTCCCTTTACATTACCGTCATCCGAGCCCGAACGAAGAGGGCCCGCTCGCGACGCGTGGATGATGTCCCGCACCTCCAGCTCGACGCCCAGCTTCCTAGCGAGCTGAGTGACTGTGTGGACCACCCCCTCACCCTTCACCTCCGGAATCCCGGAGAACTCAACGTCACACAGCAAAAGCTCTTGTTCTCGATCATTGATGTCGGCTTTCAACTGGACAACTATGTTCTGCAACTCTTTTACAGTTTCTAATTTCTCCTCCATAACGATGACTCGACCCTCTAATTTCTCAACACGCTGGTTGATCTCGGTCACGGATGAGGTTATTTTCGACATGGTTAATGTGAGCTCATTCATTTGTACTCGCGTATTACGCATTTCTTCACGAAACATTCTCAACTCCCGTGCTAGGTCGATTTCATCCGTAGTATTTGTGGCCGTCTCATTTAAGGACATATCCATCATGGACGTGTCGACGATAGTTGTAGTACTCGTATTCTCCGAGGTACCCGAACTCTTCGATTCATCAAGGTGTTTCCGGCAAATACTGCATGCCCATGTAGAAGCTTCGAATTCGGCTTTGGTTACATTAAACGGTATACAATTGCGATGTAACTTAGACTCGCAGCGCGGGCACGTAACGCCATCTGCCAGCGACATAAAGCGACCGCACGAATAACAGTTATGAACCATTTTGCTAATTGATACTCTCAAGTATGTTATGTGCCGGCTGGTAGCTAGTGACAGGCAGCAAGGTCGCTCTGGAAATAGTAACCCAAACAGCCGTAAGATGGCGTATCAACGATATCAACAGATGGGGGTACCCGTAAAATAAATCGATTGATTTCAAATGCACTATGATAAGCTACAATTTATATTTGTCAATATGGCATTCAGCAATGCATTTACATGCACACAAACACTACTCAAACAGCCGTGTGATGGCGTATGAACAATATCTACAGATTACATAAATAGTCAAAACTATAGTTCACTCCGTTTCGTTTCGCTTGGCTTCTAAATTTATTTATAATAGCAACTTAAAACGCTTCTCCTCGCTTCGTCGTCGTACCTATTCCGGAACTCATCTAGATTATTTTAAATTTCATAATGAATATATATGTACTCTCACCCTACATGCGTTGAGTAGATCTGCTGCTGTAAACTTCGAATTTTCAGACTACCCAAGAAGCTTGGGTAAATCTAAGTTTACCTGGATATACTGGGTTTTACCCATTTTTCGAACATTGCTTACGACATATATTGTAAAATGTGTGTGTGTGTGTGTGTTACATAACTTATTAGTACGGGTCTACTAAATCTTTATATAGCAAAGGAAATCCGTCCATCAAAACTAATTGGTCCTTTTATTCTGCCACTTCTAGCGTAGATTAAGAACAAGTAAATTCATTGAGAAAATGTCGTATTTACTGTTTAATTTGAAGGAAAAGGACTATAAAAGACAGAGGTCCAATGCCAGGTGCTTCGTTTAACGGGCACAAATTAGCCTTCGAAGTTGTTTTTACAGGTTAGCTGACGAATTTGAAATTTAAATTCGACTAAATTTGAATGTTTTCAGGTTCCTCGTTCAGTTGACTTCTAAATTTTGATTTGATATTTCAGAAGGTCTTTTGAAACTGCTTAATTAACATGATACTTTATTTTTGGGTTTACAAATGAAAAAAGTTTTTGTTTTTATAGTTCATTGCGTTTTAGCTCAATTTAATGCACATTGATAACCTTTGAGTTGTCGAATTCTTAACATTGTGTTGAACGTAAAATTTAATTTATTAATTGAAATGGAAATGCAATAAAAAGACTTTACCCACCCACATTATCTTAATGCATATTTTCGATTTAAAATTTCTCTCTTTCCTTACGACAGTGCTCCACGAATTTTGACGTTTACCAAATGGTTATTGATTAACGACATATTTCACTGTTTCCACGTCGGACCAATGTACAATAAAATGTGTTATTAATTAGTTATTAAAACTCTTGATAATGGTGTAATACCGAAACCGGTTGGGATTAACATATAAACAAGTATTGTGAAACGAGTACAAGTGTTTTTGTTCATTATGTTGTTTAGCAAAAGCGTGAAAATCTGCCCAAAAACTAGTTTTGCTTTACTTTTTCACCCCAAAAGGTCAAGCTCTGGCGATTTGCTAAAACCATTACGTAATCGATCGAATTAAATCCTTAATAAGGAATCACCATCTAACGTCAAAGCAGCATCTATTAAACCTTTTACTACCTACGCTACCCTCTTTAATGCTTAAAACGATTCTTGAATTGCTATTTAAAAATCAATAAAAGGTCTTTACTGTCCGAAATATTTGCTTCTAGGGGCGATTCAAATTTCTAACAAATTGTTTTTTAATTTTATTGTTAAGATGCCTATATTTTAGAAATGCCTGTATTTTTTTCCTTAGTTCCGTTAATATTAATTCATGTTTGTCAACAATAAAACTTAAAAGTCATAAACCAAAATACTTATTCAAACAAATTGAAAAAGAGCGAATATTCTAGTTTTTTTTTTCTAATTTACTTATTTGCTGTAGAAAAGTTATTCAGCATTAACAAGCACGTACTCGGAAAAGCACGTATTTCATTCACTTAGTGTACATCGTTCACTTGAAAGAATGCTAGTTTGTGACATTTTCGGTTTTCGGCTAAAATCTAGTGAAGCGGACTCTAATATGCCCAATGCCTGCCAGCTGAGCCGCGCTAAGCGTAGATTTTCCCGCCCAATCCCGTCTGATTGCACAACCGCTCTTCCTGAAGCGTAAAATTTTTACAGCCCGCGTCTTCGTTTTGTTCCGTTTTAGTGTGGCTTGGATTACCATTCTAAAGGGTTCCTTTGGATAATGAAAACCCCGATTTTTACTCCAAACAATGAATTTCCAAGACTTATGGCACTAACCATTTTTAAATGTTCTTGTTCCAGTTTTTGGAAATTTTTTCAGGTTCCATCAAAATATTCAGTGTCAGCTGTCTATGGGCGTCATAAATCAAAAATGACTAAGCCATTTAAGCTAAAATTTGGCATAAAATGGAAATTAATTTGTATGTAAATATTACGAAAACTGTAACTGCACCAAATAAAAAAATGTTTGCGAACGGAACTCTTACTCTGTGTATGACAATCGTAAAGTATGAGACATTAAAAGCTTATTAGAAAACTGTACAACACAAAAAGAGATTTTTCAAATATAAAATGTATTGAACGAAAGTCTTCCAACTCGGTAATGGTATTTACACCCAAAAGATAAAGTTGCGAAGAAACATTAAGGTTAGGTTCAAGGAGACGCGGCGCGTCAGGCGGCACGGTGCGCACTCCATACATCGGTGTATGTTTGTGTTTCCGGCGGCGGCGGCCTGCTGCGCGCACCGCGCCGCTTGACGCCCCGCGTCTCCTTGTTCGTCGCCTAAGTTTAAAATTGATTGGGCATGTGATAGACTCAGTACGATCATTAAAAAAACTTTAAAAAAAGGAAGGCCTTCACTGATCTAATTTAATACAATTACGTTAATTAAATAACAATATTAAGCTTTTCGTTACACATTTTTACATAGTCAGCCTGTAGCCACAAAAGGCGAGTTGAAAGTAAGTAAAAAGGCCGGAAACCTTGATTTCCTAGACAGTTAAATATTCATTCCCTTGTACCCATGTACCTATATTTGAATCTGAATAGATTTACATTTTTGGTACATTTATCTTTGGTCCGTGTGCCCTGAATACTGCTGTAGGTCATTCTTTTTGCCTTTTTCCGTCAGATTTGCTATCCAATACAGCTTTAGGATTTAGGAAAGTATTGTTCAAGTCATATTCCTATTAAATGGTATATCTGTGCCTTATACAGTTTGCTTGAATTACCGATTCATTCTCCACCTAGGACTATCTCTTTCTAGTGGTTAAAACATTTCGATCACTAATCTGGAGGTTACAGGTTTAAATCCTATCCCACTTGTGTTCAGTCTTGATTGCTTCGGAATAGGAAGACGCAGCCACAGTTGCAACCAACATGCCGGGACTTTTCATAGTCCTAATTCGGAAATACTTCTGAAAATCCCTCCGAGATTCATATCTTGGTGACGCATTTATTACACTCTAGCCGTTTTTGAAGTAGGCCTCCGATAGATAAATGATGGCTTTTATTTGTAACTTACTTCAGTTTTAATGTTTTCGTTTTTGAAAATATTTGAAAATATTCTATACTCGTAGTAGATTGTTAACCAAGGGACAGTTTTAGACAAAAAAGGCGCACGGCCAACTTGAGGTCTTCTCATATAAGTGTGAAACTTATGGTAAACACAAGTTTTGACTTCAAGGTAAGTAAACAAAAGTCATAATAGAGTGCATTATAAGATTAAAAGAAAAACAGAACAAAATATTTGAAAAAAAAAAAAAGCTTACACGTGTTCTGCTTATTGTGGGGCAGCGACTTAATACAGTTTGTCAACTGATATCTAATTAGACTTGATAGAATTTTGTAACTGGATTCATCACCTACCGATAGTGATGTAGGTAGATATCAAACTTACAACAGCTTTTGTCAAGCGATCGATTTCGCTATTCAATCACATAAAAGTCATATTAATTAATAAAAATTAAAGGCATAAAATTGTTTTAATTATGTAGAACAATATTGTATTACTGGAATAATGAGTAAGAATGAGCTTTATTCGATTTTCGATTAACTTTTAGCGGTTCTTTCGAAAAGTGGAATCTTCAGCCATCAATTACATAAAGTCGGCCTACATTCGAAGAAAAATAATTTAAATAAATGGTTTTCAGCTCTCTCATACAGAAAGGGGGTAATTTTAATTTTAACATATCGTTAACAATTCTTAATTTCGGTTTAACAATTTACTAATTTCCTTTAAATCTATTCATGAGCAGTATATTCTATTCAATTACTCCGTAGGGCTACTTTGCAAGCTGGATGGGTTTCAAGATTTATTTGTGCGGCATTTTGCAACCGAGTTGCATTTTGTACGGAATTCAGATATCTATGGAGTTTGTTTTTGTCGTCCATTGAGAATTGAAAGCAAGAATTCGGTCGTTTTTAGGGTCCGTACTTCAAAAGGAAAAAACGGAACCCTTATAGGATCACTTTGTTGTCCGTCTGTCCGTCCGTCTGTCTGTCAAGATTCTTTATCTCGGGAACGCGTGGAGATATCGACTTGAAATTAAAACCGTAATACTCAAGTCTACAGTCACTTGAAGCTGTGAAAAGAATCAAACTTCTAAGTTATCGTAAGAAAAGATACGGCCGTGTATGCTACAAAAAACGTATATTTTGACACTCTCAAGGGAATAAAAATTTATCGGGTACTTCCTATTGCCCTAGAACTATTAAATTTGGCAAGTAATACCGTCTCATACTACAAGTATAGGAAAAAATCTGTAATTAAATCATGTTTAAAAGCCGTTAGATCCTTTTTTGATTGTATTAAAATTGCAAATAAATAAATATTATAATTTAAAAAAATATTAATTAATTTTCATAAAATATTTAATTTATAAACTTTCTCTGAAATTTCTTAGTGTGACATCCCCTTGACAACTGTTTGATGCGTACCCAACTTTTACGCAACGCTTAGTCAAAATGCGGAATACCAAACACATTATCAGCAATCTTTAACATTGTCTGTCATGCGTAGTCAATCTACCCCCAAGTACTTAGTATATCGTTTATTGCACGAACATCTAGCAATATAAACATTTTTTTAAATACGTATTTAAGTTAATTTAAAAGCCCCTGATGTAGCGTAAATAGTGAAACCGGTTGGGTAGTGTAGTATTAAATATTATCTGTGGAAAAGTACAAGTATTTTCATCACAACAATGTTTGATAAATTCTACCAAGTGCCGACAATCTCAACTATCAACTTTCTTTATAATATATACCTACAAATTTGTACGGAACCCTCGGTGGGCGAGTCCGACTCGCAATTGTCCGGTTTCTTTAAATTTCAATGTGCTATTTTTCTCCTTTATGGAATAATGTTTTTTTTTCGTGCTTTTACCGATTGTGTAAGTATTTTAGTATTTACAGAAAGTACCGTCATCATAATTAGGTTCAGTGGTCGGCTCCTTGAAACTTTTGAATGCATTCAAGAAAAACCGGCCAAGTGCGTGTCGGAGTCGCGCACGAAGGGTTCCGTACCAGTATCTATAAAAACGGCAAAAAAATCATGTCTGTTGTATTGGAGCCCCCTTTAATATCTATTTTATTAAATTTTTTAGTATTTGTTGTTATAATACATCATCTGTGAAAATTTCAACTGTCTAACTGTCACGGTTTATGAGATACAGCCTGGTGACAGACGAACAGACCCTAAAAACCCTAAAAATGAAATATGCCTATGAAAATGTGTGGTGATGATGACTTGAAGGTCAAATGAAGGTCATCGCTTTTTCATTTAATAAAGGATATTATGCACGCTTATTTTGAAATTCGTCTAATAAAAATAGTTCAGGAAAACTTTTCCTCGAAACGGTTTTCGAATCGTAAATACTGGTGGAAAAAGCGAGTGGCGAGTGGGTTGTGTGAAGCAATGCAAAAAAAATCCGGACAAGTGCGAGTCGGACTCGCCCACCGAGGGCTCCGTTAAAGACTATATTTCTTATGATTTAATTAAAAATGTATAGTTTTCAGACTTTTCCCTATACTTGTAGTATAAGACGGTATTACTTGGCAAATTTCATAGTTCCAGGTCAACGGAAAATACCTTATAAATTTAGATTCCCTTGAGAGTGTCGAAATATACGTTTTTTGTAGCATAAACGGCCGTATATTTTTTTCACGTTAACTTAAAAGTTTGATTTTTTATAGCTTCAGGACACTGTAGATTTGAGTATATGGTTACAATTTCAATTCTATACCTCTACGTGTTTCCGAGTTATAGGGCTTGACAGACCGACGGACGGACAGACGGACGGACGGACAGACAGACGGACAACAAAGTGATCCTATAAGGCCTCCGTTTTTAGGGTTCCGTAGTCTGACAAGGAACCCTTATAGTTTTGGCGTGTCCGCCTGTCCGTCCGTCTGTCCGCGGCTTAGCTCAGAGACTATTAGTACTAGAAAGCTGTAATTAGGTATGAATATACACATTAATCACGCCGACAAAACGTTAAAAAAATCTCGATTTTTTTAAAAGTTTATCTCCCGTACACGTAACAGCTCAGCCACAGCTACCCACGGCGCGACTTGCGGCGCGATTTGCGGCGCGATTTGCGGCGCGATTTGCGGCGCAGGAAGCGGCGAACGGTGAACACAAATGTAGACAATTGTATGAAGCATGATACAGTTACCGGAGGCGCGAATTGCGGCGCGGCGAGCACGAGCGATGTGCAGTGGAAGCGCGGCGCGCAAAGTGATCCCATTTAAAATTTTATCGACATAAGGCCTCAAGACAATATATCGACCTGATTGTTTTTTATATAATGGATATTTATATTTCAAGTGACACTGTGATACTGATTGGTAAATTTATGTAAAAGTGATAGTCTTCGACATAATTTTTTTTGTATCGAGAAAAACACATTTTATTCTTTTCTCAAAATTTTGTGAAATATCTTGGATTTGGCTTCCATATTATTAATAATCGAATATTGAATGACAAAAACATATCTTTTTCCATACAAAAAAATAATTCAATATTTTTTTTCTCTGAAAGTAATGCGTATTTTAGAAAAACTACATCTGTAAAAGGTGTTTGTAAAAGCGTCAGCGGTCTACCAAATAAAAATTAGTTCGATTCTTTGACCTTCAAATTTACGTCCACGATTTCGTGATATGGGAACTGTGTGCGTTCGCGCGTTCGCTCGCAGCGCCGCGCGCCTCACCGCCGCCTCACCTCACCGTAGCTGTGTCCAGGCCGTAAATTGGGGATGATTTTTTCTTCTCGTCTATCCCATAGTATGGGATATCGTTGGATAGGTCGTTCAAAAACATTGTAGGTTTGTGAAAACCATTTTTAGATTTAGGTATCCGTTGGTTAATAATAATTAAGCTTCAAAGTGCTAATTTTGTTAGAGTCATAACCCCCTGCCAGCTAAACGGTTGCTTATGACTATGTGGAAAAATTCACAGAAGTAGTTTAAATAATGCATGAAGTTAAAAGGAACACTATCACAGCTAAGTAGGCTTTAAGATTAAATTTATATCATTGCAATGGATAAATCGTCAAGTGTTTAAAAAAATATATATGTTTATTTTTCTCATAGTAGGCTTTACAGGTTTGCGAGTACAGGTCGCGCCAAACTTTTAGTCCCTTCAAAACACGACGATGTATGGGCCGTTCTTCGGGAGAGCAACTTCCGAGCGGACTAGAAGTTTGGCGCGATCTGTATTAATATACCAACTTATAAAATGTACTGGGCAACAAGGGCACCCTACACTGCGCGTGACCCGAGACGCACTTGGCCGGTTTTTCCTTTCGAGGTACGGAAACCTAAAAATTAACCTTATTTACAATACCAATACCAATTAATATACAATACCAATAAATAAGGTAATTTTTTTTACTTAGCTTCACCTGCCCTTTAAAGTTGAGCCAATTGAGAATAAGTATTATCTACAATATGAAAAATATCTAAATTATTATTAAATGCCGGCCTTAACACTCACGTATTATTATTGTTGACTATATGCCAACTGTTTCACCGAGACAATTTCGGCATTCTCAAGGCGAGCCGAAGACCGAAATTGTCTCGGTGAAACAGTTGTAGTCAACAATAATAATACGGGAGTGTTAAAGCCGGTATTTAATAATAATTTAGAATGTCAGACTACGTGAGTTTTAATAATATGAAAAATATCGTTAATTGTTCACGTGTACATACATACATACATACATACCTATATATTTCATCTGCCCCGATCCTGACATCCTTTATATTATCTCCGCAACGTATTTCACCCTCCAGTATATTAATTCGGTCGGTTACTTTCTTTTCCCTGAATGTCCAGTTTAGTCCCAAACATCAATTTCCCAAAACGTCCATTTCCCCGAATGTCCATTTCTTTGAACGTCCATTCTAAAGTTGAACATAGAAAAAGTAAAATAATTATGTTACCAAAGTTGGATTCACCTCTATTGCACCTCCTTAGAGATATGTTGTGTGCTAACTACTTTAGATCCTCTTTGTTTTAAATAAATTAATTGTCGTGTTTGTCATATTTTGTCCATAATTGAAAAGCAATATTATGTAGAAAGGAAAACTCAAATTTGGAATGGAGCTACAGATCAATATTAGATATTTGCATTAGTTCCATTCAAAGATGATTGATAGTTTAACTCTTATTTTCTGACAGCTGTCAAAGTGACATTCATGTCCTTTACAATTAAAGTTATTTCACAAGTTTGAAACTTACGCATACGAGTAGATTTGAACGTTTAGCAAACATAAGAACCATCATGTTTAAATTAAATTAGTGAGTCGTTAAATAAAAATAAAAAAAACATCCCGAATGTAATAAAATAAATTATGTCAAGTTTTTCACATTGTATACTTAACTTTATTCAGGTAAATAAGTAAATACACTTTGTTTGATGATCACTGTTAATATTTTACATTGTCAAATTAATACACACATGACTGGATTACATAGATAAAATAGAACTAGAAAGAGAGAGAGTAGTGCCGCAAGACTCCCCTAATGCGGAAGCCCATTTCACAGTTCCCGATTTCTCGTCAGCATAAAATGTCCCCGGATTGACTCCCCGGGGAGGTGTGATACAGATTTCCTTTCTAGTGGTGATTGCACAAACGCGTACAGGAATTCTGAAAAAGGCTTTGTTCCACTTGCCTGATCAAAAGAGACGTGAGCAAGTCGCAATGCGATAGATTGTCGGGGACTTTTGTGGGTGCAATTTATTTGTAATTACGAAACCCTTGCTTGCTGCCTCTCATAAGGGAATTCTTGGGGTCATTTTTCTCTTTATAGCTATTGAATATAAATAGTTATTGTAGAGCTCCGTTTTCTCATATTGCTGATTAGCTCGCAGATATAGTTTGTGTTAGAAATACTCCTTAGATTTCAGTTTTACATTAATAACTGAAGCAAAGTTAGTGCTTGGTGCAAAGTGTTTCAACAAAACAATTTTTTAATTTTATTTTATTGCCGTTGACATTAAAGCATAAAATTTACTGGAGTAAACAATAAATTAAAAGTAAATTTAAGCGTTCAAACATTTATTTCAAATAAAATAACATTACACTAGAAAAATCTTCACTTATTTAATAGATAATTTGTTTTAAAAAATTCTCCGTATCAGTTCATTTGAGTTATTGGTAGTAAAATAATTTAAAATCATAATTTACACATTTCTTTTTATGAGATTGTTGTATCACTTACCGAGGATAGATAAAAAATTAAAAGGTAATTTTTAAAATTAATTCCGCCATATTATCTCGTTTTAAATCTGTTATTTAGGAAATAAAAGACTCACTTTGTTCATAATATAGTTACAACAATTCTGAAAGCAATTTCGATAAACAAAATCATTGTGAACAAATATAATACAAAAGAAATAACATCACGTTGTTTGTTGTTTAGACAAGTAGTTTTGATAAAAGTGCCCTTGTAAAAATGCAGTTTGTTGTTGTGTGTAATGTACACGGAGAGAAAATAATTTCACAAAACTACTGGATTTATTTTTATTCAAAATTTAGTCAACAGAAACAGATTTTTAGAATGTTCACGTTGTTCACACAAAAGTAAATGTATTTTTATGAATGTAAGAATAATTTAGTCAAATAAAATTCTGGTGCACAATACTCATTAATTAGTTAACGAGTTAATTAAAAAATCAGAGCTTACATTACCTACACAGATTTTTATGGTTATATGTACTATTAAAATGGTTAACTGTACCTTTATTCTGACAAACGATAAAATGCACATAGTGACATAAACAGAATGTCTGAAAAAGACAACAGTCTATCCTTAGTAGTACATACTATAATAATTCTGGTTATCACAAACAGAATTTTGGTTAGTTGTTCGAGATCTTAGAAAGGGTAACAACAAATTACATGGCGCTGGTTGTACTCTTCGCGATATAGTTTTTTTTTCTTAATTATGGATAAGGTCTTAATGGATCCATGTATTATTGCGGTTTCGTACATAATTTGCTAGTTGTCACATATAAAATATATATATATAATGGAGTTAACAATAATCTAGAGAACATAAATAGTTTTTTTTCTCCATGTAGTTTCTGACAAATATGTCATTTTCTCGTCTGCTTGTCTTATCCAAAATATATTCCAAAATAAAGAGTAAATAAATACCATCACTATTCGTAAAATGAAATTTTCATGATTTAACAAGAATATAGTATTTTATTTTTCGAAAATATCGTGTAATGATTCAAATTGGCTTTGTTTGAGATCCTGAAAAGACAGTTGAGTCGGAAAATAGACGTGTCATCTCAAATGTAAGACTTATTTTTCCTTTCATCCCGATCTCTCGAGAATTTCAGCACAATTCCACTTATCCTTCTGCGTAACTTGAGGGGATCAAATTTTCACTTGATCAGAAAAGGTACCCCGTTACCTTTAGATCCAACTTGGTCTGTTGTGACTTCTTCAACAAGTCATACACGTGTTTTGATTCCATAAGGTTACATAAAAAACTACTCGTTTGCGTGAATAACAAATTATATCAAATATAAATTTAATGGGTCGCTCAAGAACGTAAGCATCGATTAATAGAAACTCATACAAAAATTTCTATATTGATTACGGTGCTTAGAAATAATAATCACAACACGGAAACTGAAAAAAAATACATAATAGATTTATGAAATACTCTTTAAAATTCATTTTTATAATCATTTTATTTTATATATATACAAAAAACACGCTATTTAATAGTCAGATATATTTCGACAATTATTATTGTCGGCATCAGTGAAATACACATAAAAATATTATAGTAATATGTACATGACGTAAAATGTTCTAATGGTGTGGATCAAATTAAAATTTCTTTAAAATTCAGTTGTAAATACTCTTGTCTTGACTCTTACTCAATTTGTTAATAACTACAAATAAACACCAAGAGAGAAGTCAACAAAAATATTGTTTTAGGGTTCCGTAGTCCGACAAGGAACCCTTATAGTTTCGCCATGTCCGTCTGTTCGTCCGTCCGTTTATCCGTCCGTCTGTCCGCGGCTTAGTTCAGAGACTATTGGTACTAGAAAGCTGTAATTTAGTATGGGTATACATAATATATTATCATGCATAAACCCGTACGGGTTTCAGAGAGACGGCTTAATCATTTAAGACTATTTCTTACTGTAATTTGGTTAAATAAATAAAAAAAAAAAAATGCCGACAAAACGGAAAAAAAATCTCAAACATTTTTTTATAATGGTATCTTCTATTCACGTAAATTGGGGATGAATTTTTTTTCTCTTCTATCCCATGGTGTGGGATATCGTTGGATAGTTCGTTTAAAAACGTAATGGGTGTGTGAAAACCATTTTTAGATTTCGGGTTCCGTTGGTGAAATATTAAGCTTTAAAGTGCCAATTTTTGTTAGAGTAAACGGTTGCTTATGAATATGTGGAATATGTGGAAGTAGTTTATATAATTAATTAATTGAAATAGGCATTACCTTGCGGAAGTCCATCACTAACTTATGGATATATATTATGAATATAATTTGCAATATTCCGCTATAAATTTCTTGTCGTGCTATTTAAAATAATAAATAAATATATAATGAAGTTAAAAGGAAAATTATCAGAGCTAAGCAGGCTTTACAGGTTTACGAGTACAGGTTGCGCCAAACTTTTAGTCCCCTCTACACGACAATGTATTGGCCGTTCTTTGGGAGAGCAACTTCCGAGCGGACTAGAAGTTTGCCGGAATCTGTATTAATAGACCAACTTATAAAATGAACTACGGAAACCTACACTGCGCGTGGCCCGACATGCACTTGGCCAGTTTTTTCTTTGTGGTTCTTATTACTTTTAAGTTGGTTAAATTGCTTTGCTTTATATATAATGCAAAAATATTGTACAACGCCTGGCTGGGTACTCCCAAAAAGTTTCGGTCGATCGTTTATAGTTGGAGCATACGTCACTCTCTGACGCACGCATTAAGAGTGTGATAGAGATGGATATACGACCAAACGATAAATCGATTGAATTTTTTCACTTTGGAGCTTTGCTTGCTAGCTCGAACGAGTAAACAATGTTTGCCCGCTAGCTCAAACGAGTAAACAACCAGAACGTTAACTATTTATATCCCCTAAGGGTTCGGTAAAAAAACGGAAATTGGTATTGCAAATCCTCGAAGTTTGGCTACACTCTGCATATCTAAAAAAGTGCTTCGGCTTAGAAATGAAAAATAGTAAGAAAATAGTAGAGTAAAATCTGTGCCAAATTTTATGAACATAAAAATATAACCCAATAAAAAAAATTTGCTATCGCAAGAGTTCACGTAGCGATTTTTTAGGGTTCCGTACCCAAAGGGTAACGAACGGGACTCTATTACTAAGACTCCGCTGTCCGTCCGTCCGTCTGTCACCAGGCTGTATCTCATGAACCAAGATATACAGTTGAAATTTTCAAAGATTATGTATTTCTGTTCCCGCTATAACAAAAAACACTAAAACCAGCCAAGTGCGAATCGGACCTGCGCACTCCCATACAACAGACATGATTTTTTGCCTTTTTTATACTGAATGGTACGGAACCCTTCATGCGCGAGTCCGACTCGCAATTGGCCGGTTTTTTCTTATAAATGTTTACTGGATAATGATTTCAGTCCATTCAAAAACTTATACATGTACTTGAAATTCAATTTCCCAATAAACTACTCTAAAATAAAGAAGGAAACCTCCTTCTAGCGAGCTGCAAGTGGAGAATTACACCATTTGCGTATGATTAGAAATGCCTTATTAATATTTTTTTATGAAGTGGTTATTTCTTACTTAAGACCTCTCTACACTTCAAAGGTTTTTTTACTTACTGTACGATAGGCCAATACCAAAATAAAATAATTACCTAGGCCTGACTGAAGTGAATATTTTAGATTGTATGTATTACTTGACAGGTACACAGTGCTTACAAGTCTACGAAAAAATCATAAAGTGCGACTTCCCTCTAAAAATAAAATATCATTACAGGTAGTTAACCTCATGCGACAGTGTATTTCCATAACAAAAGATACCAAGTGTAACCTTTGTGAATACGCTTAACGTACATGAAAATAAATCGTTTTCAGCCGCGACCATGTTAAGAGTGTGCAGTGCACGCGTTAAGGGCGTCTAATAATGATACATGAATATGGGTAATGTAACCAAATGATACGGGCTTGAACTGAAGCAACACAACTAAGGCATAGACAAACTCGTAAATTTGTCTATGATTAAGGTTATGTATGGCAACGAAAGCGGTACATCTTCAATTGGTCTCCGATCTAACCACGGAAACGTTTGTAGCTGCATTTAAACGAATGTGCGCTAGAAAAGGCAAGCCACAACATATTTACAGTGATTGGGGATCCAACTTTATTGGCGCATCCAGACTTCTGTACAAAGAATTTTTGGAGTTTAAAACTCTACTATCTCCTGAGTTTTTTGATGAGATAAACCAAATGTCTTTCAAGTGGCATTTCAATGTTCCAATATAGCCCACGGCAGCTGGACTGTGGGAATCAGCTGTGAAGTCCATGTAGTACCACTTGAAAAGAGTGCTAGGAGAGCAACTCTTAACCTTCGAACAGTTTTTAACTTTACTGACACAGGTAGAGGCCTGTACGAACTCGCGACCTCTTAGTCAATTGTCAGAGAATGTAGATGATATGGATTTCTTAACACCGGGCCACTTCCTTGTGGGAGGCCCGCCATTATCTCTTCCTCAATCAGAATATGACAATGCAAGAAAATTGGACATCAGAAACCGATGGAAACATACCGAACTCATGCATCAACATTTCTGGAAACGCTGGTCAAGCGAATATCTCCATCAACTTCAAGCCCGCAGCAAGTGGCAAAAACCACAGAAAAACCTAGAGGAAGGTCAACTTGTCCTAATTATGGACAACACACCACCTAGAAAATGGCTTTTAGCCGGGTGCAAGAACTGCATCCAGGAAACGACGGCTACGTTCATGCCGTAACAGTTAAAACAAAGGGGCACCCATACATTCACACGACCCATAACAAAGTTGGCTCCCCTACCCTTATAAGATAAGAATGAAACTGCAACTGGACGATGACAAGAATTATTCAAACTGCGTCGGAGTACATAGCGATAAATTTCAAGAAAGATACCTACATTTCATCAACAACAATAATATTATAAAACAATGCATAACATCAAATCGAAAATACATAATATGTAACGTCGAGCAGCCTATTTACAACATAAACAACAGCAAGCGCACTTCGAGTTCTACGGACGAGGACACCGAAGCTCCGCAACCACTCCCAAGCCGCACGCGCGTCGACGTCGAAACATTATTTTAGCTATTTAACTTTAGTTTTATCTTTTTTAACTATATCTTTTTATTTCACATTTTTTCTCTTTTCTTTTCTCTCGTTCGCAGCGTGTATGGGCTTACTCGTACATTTGTATGTGTATACCTAAATGATTCTGCTGCGCTTGCAACGCCCTACTTTACGTTTTATGTATATTATTAACTCACTTTAGTAACGAAACAACTGCCTTACTGTAAACAACTAACCAGAGAAAATAAAACTAATTACTTCGTTGCTCACTCTTTTCTCTGGACTCCCCATCTTCCCTAACTACTATTAACTTTCATGTATGGTGTGAAACAGAAACACCGTACATAGTGGTCCTTCGAACTTAACTTCAGTGTTGTTAGTGATTTTCGTCTACTCAGAGAAGCGATTCGGTTTGACTGGCCTTCCACAAGCGGATCTCCCCAGTCAGATTGAGAAAGCGCATAGAGCGTAGGCGAGATTATAAGCACACTGATTCACCAGAACCACAGCATCTTGGATTTCCGGGCTGCTACAACAACTTTAACTAAACACCAACTTCGTCAAGTGACACTGCTTGCTTCGGGCGAAGAACAGCCAACGACCTCACTTTGGTCCACGAACGAACAACTTTACAACAACTTCGTCAAGTGACACTGCCCGCCTCAGGCGAAGAACAACCAACGACCTCACTTTGGTCTACGAACAACTAACTGAACAACAACTTCGTCGGGCGACACTGCTTGCTTCGGGCGAAGAACAACAATCGACCTAACTTTGGTCAACTAACTAACAAGACTCGGAGATTGACAAATTTCAAACACAACGAGCGCGTTCAAACACACGAGAGTTGTGTCGTGAAGTTTTTTCATATTGGAGGCGTTGGCTTGCTGCAGGACCGGTTGATTGATTAGTGTGTTGACATAGGAAGAGAAAAGTTTTCTTTTGTTGTTATAACGATGGTTCAGCATGTCCCAGCATGACTCGTAGTTATCGACACTGATGTAAAGATGTTGCACCGCACTAGCAGCTTCTCCTCTGAGTTTCGATTTGAGATGTTGCATTTTTTGTGTTTGGGATATTAGTGGATTAGAGTGAATTGCTTCAAAAAATAGATCTTTGAAGTTCATCCACTGATTGTAGTTTCCATCGAATTTCGGAATATCCATCTGCGGCGTAGACTTTTCTTGGTGAATTGTTTCGTAATTTTTTCTGCTCATTTCTCTTCTCATCCTGTCGTAGGTATCCTCCAACAAAGCGTATTCCTCTTCATAGTTGGCGTTACTTCCCCGTAACAAGTTATCCAGTTCCCAGTGGGTCTTGTCAATGAGTTCCCATTTCTTTTTGAGAATACTCAAGTTGTCTTCTAGGTCCCACTTTTCTTTTATTGTGGTTATGTTTATCTTTGAAACAGCTTGTTCAAAAGACTTGAAATTTGCTTGTTGTTTACGCAGCAAAATTTCTGTTTTATCCGTTGAATTTTCGTCTATTTCCAGGTTAAAAAATAGACTGGTTTTTTCTGGAGTTTTGCCAAATGTTCCGTTGGTTGATTGTTTCTGTAAGGATTTTGGAATCAGCTGTTTCTTTTGTTTGAGCATCTGCTCCATAGTTTGGTCAAACAGCAGTTTTGTTTTGTTGAACACGTCATCAACAAAATAGCTTGAGTTTTTGTGGTGGAGCTTATTAGCTCACCGTTGTTAAATGTGAACTCTTCCCAGTGAGTTTCAAGAGCCCCGATGCGTTTTTCTAAGTAATCATGGGCTTTTCTTTCCACCTACTCTTTCTTAAAGTTGGTGCAAATTTTGGATATATTGGCGAAACTTGCCTCTTGGTTTGAGATAAGTTCCTCTGCGTTGGTAGTCATTGTTTATATTGATTAACCCAGAAGATTTTTGTTTATCTCCGAGTCTTGTTAGTTAGTTGACCAAAGTTAGGTCGATTGTTGTTCTTCGCCCGAAGCAAGCAGTGTCGCCCGACGAAGTTGTTGTAAAGTTGTTCGTTCGTGGACCAAAGTGAGGTCGTTGGCTGTTCTTCGCCCGAAGCAAGCAGTGTCACTTGACGAAGTTGGTGTTTAGTTAAAGTTGTTGTAGCAGCCCGGAAATCCAAGATGCCGTGGTTCTGGTGAATCAATGTGCTTATAATCTCGCCAACGCTCTATGCGCTTTCTCAATCTGACTGGGGAGATCCGCTTGTGGAAGGCCAGTCAAACCGAATCGCTTCTCTGAGTAGACGAAAATCACAAACAACACTGAAGTTAAGTTCGAAGTACCACTCGAAGGACCACTTGTAAATCCTGAAGTATAAAACAAACATCAACTCAAACCAGTAACAAAAACTTTTGCTTATGACAGCTACACAGGATAACTGTAATACATTTGTGTGTTCACTTTATGGACAATTGGAAAGAATTAGGCTTACGATTTTATTTATCGATGAACTTCGAGTTATCATACGAGTAAATAAATCTGTCCTACGTTAACAAGCCGATATTTTGAAAGACTTTCTCTCTCATGCATATACGTATGTAAACATCAATGAGTGTGAAGGTAAAAATTACATTGCCTTCGTTTTGTTCGTAAACGTGCTCTGCTCTGCTGTACGCACTCACACATTTCTAGTGATAAATTACAATTATTAAAATTATTTTATATTAGTATATTTATATATATGTATCTACACTTTTATATATAGGCAAAAAAAAGAAATAATAACTTCGAAATATATTTCGATCCACTCGGGGTCGTCGTCAGTCGAATATGGAACAGTACATAAATATAACCATAGATACAAAGTAGACATAAAAAAATGACGGACTTAAACCTATTTTCTTTACCTATTTAGCTTATCGCTCTCGTCCGAACTGCTTGTATAAAAAAGAAAAAATATATACGTCTTTGTGATTGAGACTGGGTGTTAGGAATGTGTACAGTACATATGTCGGTCGGTCAGTGTCGTTTGTTTAGTCCGGCTCCGTAGTGGGCACCAAGTGACCAAATGTAAATTAATGTAAATTACATGTATTATTAAATCGTTAAAAAGTACGTAGCCTAATAGTTAACTATTCGTTCCTATCTGTTAACTGACTGAGAAAACTCAGATATAGGCTGCTTTCAAATTTAAAACCTAATAAACGCTTATTATCACATGTGTGTAACTATACACCCGACTGAAATTTATTTACATTTAATTATTAACATGAACTGTCCCAATATTATTTACGACTTCATGTAAAAAACTTTTATTATTGTTATCAAAAATTGTTTCTTATGCTTATTGTAACTGATGACTATGTGATTGATATAAAAGGTATAAATTATTATTCGTAAAATGAAGAAAAGATAATGCAAACATAATACTCTTATATAATTAAAATATGATCAAGTTGATTACCTATCGAAATTGCCAAAAATAAATGTCTGCAGACAGATACCATCCAGCCATCCATCCATCAGCCTTTTCGTCCATTGCTGGACATACTCGTAGGCCTTTCCAAGATTTCGCCATTCTTGGCGCTCCTCTTGAAAGAATTTACAGACAGATACCGATGCTTTTACTATAGTTTAAATTACGTCTTCGTCTTCGAACATCTATAGAACGTAAATGCCAACGTTAAATATAATTTGCTTCGTTTGGTAGTTTTACAGGATAGAATTTGGAGTGGCACTACGAACACAAGAATCGAGCCAAATGCTCGATTTATTACAATTAGTGATAGGCAAAGAACAACCTTTTTCCACGAAAATATAATATTAGTCTGTTTTCACCGCCAGAAATTGCTCTGTCGACGGCGTAATTCCATTATTCCTGCCAGCCAGCGAAACTGAATAAAAAAGTAGAATTATTGGATGAAAATAATTGGCGCTGGCGTAACTTTTTCTCTGACTTTCTTTGAGGAGCAAATGGAAACAAGTTAGAAGAAGTTTTCTTTAACGATGAATAAAGAGCGCGGAAAAGTTGGCGGCCACCGGATTTTCCCTTATTTTTCTGTCTTGGAAGAATATTATCAGAAGATGTTTTGTTAGCTTTGTCATTACAATCCAATATGCCTGTTTTGAAACGTCTTAACTTTTATCTAAGCAACAATATGTTTATTAAATTTACATCATTGTGGTTTAGAAAATCAGAAAAGTAAATCTGGACGTGAGGAGCTCTGAACCGGGATTCGAACCCGGAACCTCTCGCTGTTATCTCCTTGCGATGGATAAATCACCAAGTGTTAAAAATAAAGAAATGTGTTTCTATCGCAGTAACAATGTATATCTTTGTTACAGATTGCACTGGACAAGAAAAAAAGAAAAGAAAATGTGAACAGAAGTGTTATGTAAAGAGTGACGTTGGCAGGACTGTGGTGACAAAAGTATAAAGTGACATGTTTTCTAAACCGTGACTTTGACGTACACAAAATGATGTCGACCTGGGTGTTGGTGTGTTTGTTTTGTTATTTGGGTAAGTAAAATTTTATGTACTTTTTCGTTCATATCAAATAACCGCCAAATGACGTTTTCTTAAGTTTGTTTTAATACTCGAAAATTTCTTCACAAAAATATATGAGTAAAAAAATATGTAACTTTACTATTTTAGTGACTTAAATAACAGAAACTATTGTTTTTATTTATCCCTGTGAGACTTATGCAAATAAGAAAAAAATAGAGTTGCACATAAAACACACAGTTGACTTTAAACGTCATAAAACGTACAAAACTACTTTTTTGTGCGAGTAGCCCATATATCTTTGAAAACGTTGTTATGTATGATCAGTAGAGCCTGAAATCAGTAAATAAAACCCAATTATTCACCAAGAAACATTCGTAGGGATTCTCTTTACTACTCCAAACTAGGTCACAAACCTTTGATACAACAAATTAAAACTGGAAACAAGAGCCAATTAAGTTTGTCTGAACATAACTTGCGAGTTGTATTGTAAGCCGAGTATGAACTAATATTTTCAAACTTCAACGAACATAATATTATTTTAATACAAAATACGTCTCCCGCCCCTTATCTGAAATATAGCACGTCAAGTACATAAACAAGTTTACGATTTTTAGGTACTAAAACTAATTAGGAATTTGAACATTTCCCTGTACTGTATTTAAACGACAAATACAGAAAATTACGATTTTTATATAGGTTTAAGGTTACGTACCCGAATATTGGGTCTTTCAACGGTTTTTGTTTTAATATGCTGAGTCAACTACTAATCTGATCAATGTAAAACTTGGACACGTGTTTTTTCAGACCTTTGTCTTTCCGTTATCAAGTCGGTTACCTAATTGGACACATTTCACTCGATAGATTTTATTTTTGAAAATTATGCCTTTTTAATTTATTATTTCGTTTTATGTCTAAACGGCTTGAGTTTTCTGTTTGAAATTACTGCTATAACAAGAAAACATGGTTTATTTTCCGATGTCAGGTGGAAAAACTCCTACATCAAATACTTTTTCGTAAAATCCAAAAAAACCTCATAAATTCACTGATTTTGCGTGACGCCAGCGCGCGAAGCGAGCATTCTAATGTAGAATTTCTGACAGCATACTGAAGTTCAAAATCGCTCAGTAAGATTATTGTGCACCAGGGGTAAGGCCTTAATGTACCAGTTTTGTTTCATACATTTTGTATACTTACTTATTTGAATGGGACGGAACCTTCTGGACGCGAGTCCTTACTCGCACTTGACGGGTTTTTTAAAAATGCATTACAGATGGAACTTTTACTTTAATGATCTTTCCAGTTTCATGAAACCTTCAATATTATCAGGTGGACCTACAATTTTACAAAATGCAAATCTTGATCAAAGACAGCGTGTTCCTAAAAAATTTTAGTTACAGCAACAATTCCAATTAAGGTTTCCATCTGATTCAACTAGTCGGGAATCAGAATATGTCACAGCCAGTTATCTGGGTCGCTTTGGCGCTGACAGTGAAGCGGATACCCCATGGATACCCTTAATCGACTGACTTTTTCCTTTGAAGTAGTTACTTCTTTCAGATGTTTCATTTAGCGAGATGTTTGCTGTGATACGGATAAAGATTAAAAGCCTATTTAAGATTTTATTGTCTACTTTGTTTGATATAGAATTAATGTTTAGTGAAATCAGGTGTATGTATAGATTTTTAGCTTTCTGATCCATATTCTACCTCCGAAGTGTAAATAGAGTGCGACCATTAAATAAAACCACATATTCTACTGAAAATACTATTCAACTATTCGAAAAAACAACCCGCGCAAATCTTCAGAGAAAAAGATATTCATCTGTAACTCAAAGACTTTATCTCGTAGGAGGAAGGTCTATTTTAAAACGCTGCACCGGAACCAGCTGTTTCACGGACGACGCTCTCTCGATACTCGCCCGTATATCGGTGCTTTAGGATTAATTGTTTGTAACTCAATTATTTCCCGAACTAAGGGTGTCCGAGGGAATGATTCTTGGGAAAAGTGGTTCAGTAGAGTCGGTAGAATATGTGGTTTCATTTAATGGTAGCAGTCTATTTACACTCTGTATAGGGTTACAGCGACTGAAAGTCAAAATTAAGGGCCGGTTTTATGCCGATATTGATTGAGTAAAATATATCTTGAGAAAAAATTAAACTGCAGAATATATGAAATTATGTAAATTGATTAAAATTTTAAAATTTTATTAAGAACTTAAACTGAATAAATACCAAAACAAAGTTCTAATTAAAGCAATTTAAAATTAACATCTGATTTAATATACTAAATCTGTAAAAATGTTTATGCTACAAGTGCGTAAAGGAGGATAGCTTACGAGGAACGATTTAAAAACTATTTTGTCTTTTGAGATAGACACTCTAACAAAAATAGTCTTAAACTGACAACTTTGTTGGCCACCCTATCTTTATTATTGGAGATTTAAAAAAAAATACACTGCTCAATGAGTTATAGACAATATGACACCTCAAATAGGATAAGAAAAAAATCGTTTCCTTTTTCATTTCATTTTATTTCTATAAACAAAATAATCTTATACACAAAATATTCAAATTTTAGGACTTAGTCCATGACATACAAGCGGACAGACAGCAGAGTGACACCAAAGGGTTCCTTTGACACCCTTAGGAACGGAACCCTAACACATTTAAAATATGATGTAAAACGACAAACGATTCTCAATACAATCGATCATGGCTGTCATCCCCTCTGCCAATAAAAAAATCAATTAGTCCTTGGCTAAACACGAAGAAAAATGGACCGCCTTGTAATTCGCCGACAAAATTTCGACTAAGCAAACAAACTTAGGGAAATTGAAGAAGAATCGGATGTTTCTTAAATTCGTCAATGAAACTTCGACAGTCTGTCAATTATTTCCAATTCTGTAGAGAGTATTTTTCCGGATATTTCTGGAACGCAATAAGGGAAACTCGAAGTTTCAGCAAATGTATATAATTTTATGATATTTTGTATATTTGTTGTTTTTTTTCCTGGAAAATTTGAATTAAACTGTAATAGCTTACACAGACGTATAATATAGTAGCAGACCTAACATTAATAATAAACGCATATAGTTGACGCGTGGCAATTTTAGCTCGGTGAACTTAAGGCTCCTTTAACAATAAATATTGCTTGTTTCCAAATAAAATATATACTAGAGATTAGTTTAAGATTTAACAAATATGTTCCAAGCATAAACTAGCCAAAACAACCCATTTTTATACGTTTCTTCGTACCATGAAGCCTCAATGTAGCTTATTTTTTGTATGGAAACTTGCTATGCTATTTAATCCTTATGTTTGGTCTGCTACTTAGTAATAATTATGTCTGTGGATAGCTTATGGGGACGTGATTCTGGAACCTAAGTTTTTTCAATTACAGATGCCTTGGAAGTTAGCCACGAATATAGCTACCATCTAAACGGATTTTAAGAGTTTATGCGGGGCACTGTCCGATTTATATTCAAGGCCAGATTTTTCGTCATGTTTGTTGGGTCGATAAGGGCAATATTACTCACACAACTTCAATATCTAACGAGTGAAAAATTTCACCGTGAAACTCCTACAAAACCTTTTTTACAGCTATTACTACTTGTGGACATAAATATAAGTACGAGTATAAATATTGATATGCCGATCTTAGTTGTTCACTATGATCAGTTGAGTGTGGGGTTTCATTTAATGTTACCTATCTACAAGTGATTCCGGTATGAAGGTTCCAAAGGTTCTGATCTTCCGTGGTTGATTAAACTCGGCGTTTAACTTGCGTGGCCTAGTGCTTCATACCGATATAATGTTGCCGTATTGGCCCCAAAGGAAACATTCGTGGTCATTTAAATTTTATTTGAACCAGTTACGAAATGCCTGGTGGTATACTAAATACACATGGTCTGCTTATTTTCTAAAACAATAATTTTCTTATTTCTTCTTGGAATGGAAAAGTATCAAACATAAATCCACTGAAAGGGTGGACAGAAAAATCGAAAAGAATGAAATAAATTTATTTATTTTTTACTTATTATGGAAAACTAGTGACTATTTTAATAACAATGGTAAAACACTTAAATAAACTTTAGTTAGTCATTTAAAGTTTCCGCAGATAGTTTTAGACAATAATACATAATCAATAAATAAAAATACTTTGTAAAACCAAAATAAAATATAGAGCATGAAAATCATTAACTACTAACGATCTCTTATTTGATAAATCCTATCAACATCGTCGGTATTTACTTCAAAATTCCACCTTCACATCCTCTTCGAGATACCAAACAAATAGTTCTAAACGTAGGAGTATCTGGATTTATCCGAATATTTTGGCATTCAAATAAAGCATTGATGCCGGCTCCCGCTCATTACTTTTCTATTGAATCATTCCCAAGATTTTCTTTATCAGGGACGTCTGAAAGGTTGACGTGAATCGCGATTCGGAGACTACTCTTTGATGGTATTGGTTCTGGTTTGACAAATTGATTTTCGCCGCAAGTGTTTTCGACGGAAAGGTCACACTATTATAACTTGAGAGTGGTCGCTAAATTGGCTAAGTGAGGCGCAACAAAGTTACTGGACTATCTTTTATATCAGTAGATAGGTTAACAGAACAATTTGACTTATTTTCTTATTTTAAATAGTAGGTACTTGTCGTTTGTCAACTGTTTAGTACGGACGGAAATCTTTGTCTACAAAATTAAGGCAGTTTATTTATTATCATACACATCAGCTTGTGTCAGTCCACAGCTATACATGGGCTCCATTACATCAAAACTTTTTATTATAAAAAATATACAATGATATAATGTTGTAGAGTTCAGTGGAATTTTATATAATTATGCGTATTAGTAAATGTTATTTTGATATAATGAATTCAAAGTGACATGTAATGAATAATACGTAATAAGTGATTCTGGTTGTGATGATCATGATAAAATTGGGGGGGGGGGTGGTGTTTTTATTCCTATAGAAATAATTCCTCGTGTTCTCCTCCATATTTGCATAGGACAATTTTTACGAGTAATAACTACCCACCACTCTGCTTCTTTTCAAATATAAACTCCACCTCCCCTGTTTTATATTTTAGACACGTGGTAGAATCACATCTCATTGAAAAGGCAATAACGGAAAGAATGGTAAACGCGGAACTGTCTATTTTATGTCTAAGCTTCCACCTTTTACGAAGGCCAAAAAACGGCAAAGCGAAGCGTGGAATGAAGTGCTTATACGCTCGGGCTTATATTGGAGGGTTCCCGCTAACATTCTTAGAGTCGCATCGTTCAGGAAACGGCCTCGGCCAATTTCCGTGGGTTTGAAGTGATATATGTGTGGGTGGCTGCCAAGTTGATTCCTTGCGGGTTAGTGTAGGATAGTCATGGTTGAAGCTATTTTTTTGTTAAATTTAGGGCTGTTTTTGTTGTGTTCAAATGAGTTCGAAGTCACAACAAGATTCTGTGTTTTTACAAACACCCAAAAGGATAGGTACAAATATAAGTAATGCATGCAAAACATGGTATTTAACTTACAAAGACCGTAAAAATTTGCTGGTAGCTGTGTATATCTTTGCCCTTAAATTAAATTGTACCTATTCTTATTTTCGCTAACCGTATAAGTTTTATTTTTACCGCGTTAAGAGTAGAATCGGTATCACATTTTCCTAGGAAACCCTAAAAATAATACGAGCTATGGGTCCTATTCCAAAAAAAATCCATGTACGTATTAGCTTTGCGTGTTTTTGTGAAAATTAGGTATCGGTTTTTGGGACGTAGTTTGGTAAAAAGGTTTAGGAAAAAGTGATTTATCAATAGTACATAATACATTCTTATCTAGAATCTATCAGCGGATTTTTCTGTGATAGTATTATTCTATACTACCAAAACCAATTTCCACTAACCTTCGTAGAGCTCCTAGTGAAGAGACCACCCACAGCTCTGTTTCAATTTACGTTTTGACGTTTCGTTACATCTCTGTCGGGGTTTTATGTTTCGGGAAAAAGTGCGGGAAGTGTCAAATGGCTTCAATACTATCGAATGTTGGAAATCGAGTTCTGCACCGAAACTTTTTAGATTGGAACGGAAAGGGAGTGGAAGCTAAAAGATTACAATTTGTATTCAAATTTCTGAGTGGAATTTTGCAATAAGTGGCTAACTAAAAATATGGAAAGCTGCGAGTAGCAATCATGTCCAAAGAAAGTCCTACTAACAAATAGATGCAGATACTTCTTGGTACGTATCCTGACTTGAGTAATAATGTCAAAAGACAAAAACTTTTTATGCCCGAATTTGCAAAATGATACTTGCCACTTGCTATCATAAATATATTATAAAAAAACCGAACAAGTGCGAGTCGGACTCGCCCACTGAGTGAGGGTTCCGTACAAATTAGTGAAAGTTTAAGAAATTTAGAAAAAGATCTGGTCACCCCTACCATTATGACCGCGCATACCGTTGCTTAACCTCTGTGATTTTTTTATGATTTAATTACAAATATACAGTTTTAAGATGTAGTATTAGACGGTATTACTTGCCAAATTTCATAGTTCTAGGTCAACGGGAAATACCCTAAAAATTTTGATTGCCTTGAGAGTGTCGAAATGTACTCGTGATTGTTGGCACTTGGTGGAACTTTTGAAACATTTTTTGTTTGAAACAGCGAAACCGGTAAGGGAAATTAATATAAATAAGTGGACAAGTACAAGTGTTTATCAAACAAAAAATGTCGAAATGTACGTTTTTTGCGGCATAAACGGCCGTACCTTTTTTTACGTTTTAACTTAGAAGTTTCATTTTTTCACATATTCAAGGGACTGTAGACTTGAGTATTACGGTTTTAATTTCAAGTCGATATCTCCACGCGTTCCCGAGATAAAGAATCTTGACAGACAGACGGACGGACAGATGGACAACAAAGTGATCCTATAAGGGTTTCGTTTTTTTCCTTTAAGGCAGGAAACCCTAAAAAAGAAATTTAAAAAGTGAATATCGCATTTTGTTGTTTTTTAACTTAATTAAAAGTAAAATTATACGTACTCACAATGTCGTCTGGTAATAAAGAAGAATTGAAGACGCTGCCGTTTCTCTTTTATTTTCCTCACAGGTGTAGTATAAAGCACTATGTATTATATCACTCTGGAGAAAATGCGATTCCCAACTCGTGTGTATTAAGGCAGGGCTGTACTATTTTTTAACTACCTATGCCGGTCTTAGGTAAAAAATAGTACATCGTTCACCGAGGGAAGAAAGGGGCAGGGGCTTAATACGCACAGGACCGCTCCTAAATGAAAAAGTCTCGTTACTCGTGTTATACATCTTTTACGAAATTGATCGAGAAATAAAATTGATTGAGTAAGCAGGGCAAGTGGTCTCGGCAAGCTGATTTAACCGACAGCAGATGGAAAAGGCCCTTTTATTATTTTTTGCCCTTTTCCGGAAGGGCAAGTATTAACAAAGTTGACGCAGAAATTTGGTTCGCATACTTATGCGAAAACACTGGAATTTTCCTGGAAGGCCTTTTGGGAAAAAGGTTTTTAGCCAAAAATTTTCGGCTATTGAATTTATGTTTGGTAAAACTTGAAAATAATATTAACTGATAGTGATTTTAGATGTTTTAAAAATGTTTATCAACACTTATATCGTAAAATCCAGATTATGAATTAAAAATAGTGAACGTATTTTACTTACGAATCTCTCATATATGAAAAACAAAATATGGTGGTTTCGACGGATCTCGTTCCGCACTTATAGGTAACTAGCTTTTTCCCGCGGCCCCGCCTGCGTGTTATTCGGTTTAGCTACGTGCTTTCTTCCAGGATAAAAAGTAGTCTATGTGTTAAGTTAGGGTATAAGCTATATTCATTCTAAATTTCATCCAAATCTGTTCAGCCGTTTCAGCGTGAAAGAGTAACAAACATACACACACACACACACACAAACTTTTGCATTTATAATATTAGTGTGATTGCCTTTTATTATTTTTTTAATAATAAGTACCTATTAAAAATGTGTCAATTTAGGCTTTTCAAGTAAAGTTCTCTTATTTTCTGCATTACTTTGTGTATGATCCTGCACAATAATTCAAAAGGTTTATAGTTGACATCCGTCTATTCTGTTTTAATGCGAGAACCACACAGCGGTTTGGGTGCAGTTTTTTTTGTTATCATCGTAGTGACCCTATAGGCTATAAGGATTGTTGATAAAATAACAGCTAAGCCGAAATCTGTCGATAATAGTGTTGAAAGATACATTGATTGAAAGACACTTCCACACGAGCGAGGCCGTAGGAAAAGCTAGTATGTATATATATGTATGTATGTATATATATATAACTAAAGTGTCACTCGATTTCTTTTTCAAGGTTCGTTGAACTTAAAGGTTTTGTTTTCTTTTATTTTCCGGAGCAAGAACTATCTGATACTGCACCAACATGCATTCATAATTAAAACGTTTTGTTACACTACGCAACTAAAAGTTTTGGATATGTTAAAAGCAATGCCAGAAAATGTAATACTTTTCATCGTTATAAAACGTTAGAATGTACGTTTCACTTCCTACCACATATGCATCCATATGTATCCATATGAAAACGTACATTCTACATAATCATGCGTAGCGGCCTACAAAGTGAAAAAACTTTGGAGTCGTAGCGCTTGCTACGCCGTAGCATTAAGAGACAGCAAACGTGGAATAAATAAAACTATTGACTATAAACATCCAAGCAAGCTCCTAAATTATTCTTATAATCTTTCGGATATTTTAAATACCATAAAACGTTAAAAATCTACTAAATCTTTATGATCCTTATACGTTTACACGTTAGTTTTTACACGTTTAGGCCCAGTTTTGCTACGACAACTTAGCAAATTGCTATGAAACTATGGTTAATCCACCAATTTGCATACTCGCAGCGCCGTAGTATGGTCGCATAATGTAGCACGAGAAGCTAGCATGAATAATTAACTACCGAGATTGCTATTTATCATGTCTTTTCTTTTTTTGAGGTGATTTTATGTAAATTGAGATAAAATAAAGGGATGTATGCCGAGACGATACTCCAACGTGCATTCTTTATTTATGCTGTGGATATGTTCATGCATAAATATGTATAAGCAAAGAAAAATCCATGGGCCCACTTTTGCATTGGTAATATGAGCGATTAGTTGGTCAGCGGAAATTTCTTCGATAACTGCAAAAAACCACATTAAAAATCAAGTTAGTTTTTGAAGAGCTTCCAAAAATGAGCAATAAACATAATTCGTAATATTGTTACATTAAGTAGAATGATAAACTAAATGCGTATATGGCTTTTTATTTTAATGTTTTAATAAGTAATTAAGTCACTCCCTATGAAACTTTTCACACTAACGATAACTTTGTGGGACATTCAATAATTGAGGTTTTGTTTACAGATGTTTCTATTTAATGAACAAACTTTCTAGTAAGTAAACGTCTGTCGGTTATTTAATTAACAGCGTACAGGAAAACATTTTATTGGTACGTTTCCACATAATTTCAAACACGCTCTCTCAATTTATTTACCACAAGAAAATCCTTTGAGTCCCATCTTCCGTTTTAACTGTACAACCATCGTGCCGAAGTGCGACATATGAGAAAAGAGAATGATTGTATTCCCGGGAGTGACGCGTCGAGAACGCCTAATGGGATGCGGCCCCACAGTGATATGAATGAGGGAAATGTGCTTTTTTACGCATAGAGATAGCAGTATATATTAGATCTACAAAGAAAGAGAAAATGTTTCATACATATTTTACATATAAATCTTTGTACACGAGATTAAATGGCAATTTATTTATTTAATAGAACCTTAAACCTACTTACAGTTTTATACCAACTCATAGGTTAAGACAGCGGTAATTAATTAAATGCTATGCGATGGAAAAATCAACCATTTCCGTAAAAAATCCCTTGTAATGTCATCCGATATCTGTCGTAGCAAATTTTTTTGCAATTGCCGGAATAGCCGTCCTGGACCAGAATTGCCATAAGCAGATCAAATTGGAGGGCAATTCTTGAGGTAGGTATACTTCCAACAGTAAACAAAAAATTGCTGAAAATAAGAAAAATAGTTGCGTTAATATTTAAGTCAAAATGATAAGACGTTTATCATCTTATGAATAATGTTTAAAATTCTCAACATATTTCGGTGTTTTTACTTTAGGTATAATAAATTAAGTAATTTTTATGATTAATACTTGCGATTGTCAACACTTGGTGGAACATCATCAACATACATAGTTGTTAGTTATTATAGTTATTAAGTTATTGTGACCTGATGATGCCGTAAGGCGAAACCGGTAGTGGAATAAAGGAAATTTAATTGAAACAGTACAAGTGTATTTTTCAAGATGTTGATCAGTTTTTTTTATTTTATTTTATGTTTTACTGCCACTTTCGGCGTAAATTTATTAAAAATACTCGGAACGACTCAAAACACAAAAGTTATAATCCTACTTTCTAAACGACTGAACGAAGTCAATCTATTACAAGGACAAACCCTCGCAGTGAGCTCTAATATGGTGATTAAAACGAATACAAAAATGGTGGTGTATCTGTACATACTAATACTACCTCTATGTTTTTACGTGAGTAGGATGAAGAGTTGTTCTTTTATGAGATGAAATGTAATTTTGTTTAAGTACATTAAGAGTTTTTAAATGGTTTGAAATGGTTAGTACCTCAGTGAATATGCAATTTTCCAAAATATTTCAAATGTCTAAGAAGTTTCTTCGCATTTTATATGAAAATTCAAAACATTTTTAATTAAAGTTTATTTACATTTAACTAAAGTATGTAGGTGCCATTTTGTTCGATAACTTTCTGCCATCTTGTAGGCAGGGACATGATCCCATTGCTATAGAAATTCTGGGGCTTCTGATCAAAAAACCGCGACAAGTGGTTTTGGCAGTCCTCTCATGATGATAACCTGACACTGCCTAAAGAATTCTGGAGAGACCGAAACAAGTGGAAATCTGAAAGTGCAAGGTCAAGACTATACGGCGGATGCATTAATACGTTCCAGCCAAACTCTCTTTATTTTTGCTGAGTGGCTAAAGATGTGTGAAGTCTAGCGTTATCATGATGAAAAACCACACCCCTTCTGTTGACTAATTACGGCCATCCATCCATCCATCCATCAGCCTGTTTCGTCCACTGCTGGAAATTGGCCTTTCCAGGATTTCACCACTCTTGTCGGTCCTCCTGGAAGAAATGTCCATACTCACACACGCTGGGCAGGCGGGCTTGGTGAGCGCGGTGACGAAACCCTTGCACCAGTGACGCCGCTGCCCGTCACCAGTCTGTTTTATTTAAGGCCTGGCAATTAGGGATGGATATACCGCCATCCATCGGTCCCAGGCAATGGTGGGCCGCCTGGTTTTGCCTGAGAGCTGTCCTCTTACTCTCCCCCGAATAACTTCGGGAGGATTTGCGAGTAAGATGGTGGTACCTCCACAGTCGAGCCCGGCATCAGCTCTACCACCTGTAAATTCCGGCCGCTTTCTCTCAACTTCTTGCTTTAATCTCATCAGTTGTTCGCAGTAGAGTTCAGATCGATGGTCCTGCCTGGCGGTAACAGCTCATAATTAATAATGCCCTTCCAATCCCACCATACACACAGCATTACCTTGTTGCGAGATAACCCGGGTTTCGCCAAAGTCTGTGAAGCCTGACCAGCCTTTGACCACGACCTTTTTCGCACGTTCTTGTCGTACGTGATCCACTTTTCATCACCAGTTATCAGGTTTTTCAAAAATGGTTCGGTTTCATTACGTCGTAATAAAGAATCACAAATGAGTACACGGCTCATTATGTTTCTTTCAGTGAGCTCATGAGGCACCCAAATATCGAGCTTTTTTGTGTACCCAGCTTTTTTCAAATGCGCCAAAACTGTTTTTTGGTCAATCCCCAGTTCTTCGGCTACATCGTAACTACTGATATGCCGATCTTGCTCCACTTTTTCCATAATGGCATTGATTTTCTCCGTAACAGGGCGCCCAGAGCGAGGTACTCGTACGTCTTTGACATCAAAATTTCCGGATTGAAAACGCTTAAACCAAATTTGCGCTACTCTCACAGACACCGCACTAGGTCCATAAACATCACAAATTTTTTTCGCGGCTTGCGTTGCATATTTACCTTTTTTCTAGTAAAATTTTAAAATTTATCGAATTTCTTGATTAGATTCACTCATCTTAACAGTAAGAAAAACAAATTAAAATCACACATTTTACCTAATTTGAATTTGGAATTATCTTTTTTAAAATTTAAACTTTTTAATAATACCAAAACTAGCCAGATACAAATGGTAAAGCCAAAAAGATTTTATTATAAGTTCATACATACTATTTGCGAAAAGAGTTTTTCCCCAACCTATTATAATTTAAACCGTAATAATCCTGTTCTTAAAGACAGTTTTTATTTAAAACAATAGGTTACGACGACACATAGTATACTAAGAATTTAATAAAGTAAAAGAATTTCCTCTTAAAGGTTTACCTTATATTACTTTAATTAATTTCGAATAAATATATACACTTATTATGTTATAAGTATAATATAAATAATAAAGATATCACATATTATTTTAATTGAATATATTTCGGCCCACTTGGGGCTGTCGTCAGTCAAATTGACTTCATCATACTCACACTAATATTATAAATGCGAAAGTTTGTTTGTGTGTGTGTGTGTGTGTATGTTTGTTACTCTTTCACGCTGAAACGTCTAAATGGATTTAGATGAAATTTAAAATGGATATAGTTCATACCCTAACTTAACACATAGGCTACTTTTTATCCCAGAAAAATAATGTCATTAAACCGAATAACACGCAGGCGGAGCCGCGGGCAAAAACTAGTATTATAATACAAGTAATAAGTGTATATTTTTTATCAAAATGAAAGCTAACATTTAGTAAAATATTTATTAATCTAATTAATTCCGTGGGAGTTAATTTACTCACTACTCTTTACTATCAAGACAAACGATATTAAAATGTGTATATAGGTAGATTTCGTGCCTCTTTTAAAAAATGATTTATGTATACCTAGATTTCGTCATCGTGATATAAACTTCGCATCTTTGCGCTTTTTTAAAACGATCTAAATATTCATCTGTAGACTCCCTCTGTGGTCTAGTAGTTCCAACGTCTGAACCGTTAAACCGTAGGTCGCGAGTTCAAATCTCGTAGGGCACATTTGTATTCGGTCTGCGTGTTTTGGAAGCGCCAAACTGTGGGTTCAGATGTGCCCAAAGGAAGGCGATGGAGCTAACCAGACTCGCACCCATCACGCTGGGACGTAATAGTCGTCGGTGGAATGTGGATGTACGAATATTACTGTGACATGTATTTCGCAGTTCATACTTGGAAACATTTGACACTCTTTAGGGATTAATGTCGTGACGAGGCGACCCCTTTAGCTTTTACAGATTTCATGATGTTTGGGCAGATCACGAAATTATCGATTCTACGATATGGCCACAACATATACATAGTTCCAGAAAAGGTGTCAACGGTGATTAGGGATTTTTCAAACGTAAAAACATGCGGCCTATTTAGTGTAAGTTAGCCTTCGTTGTTGAATACGATTATATTTATTAAGGCGCCGCCGTAAGTAGTACAAAATCAGATTTTAAGACCATTTAACTGCCAGACTACAATAGATAGGGTTCTAAAAAGAAAACATATTATAAAAGCAGCTTTTTCCAAGACGATGACATAGCCCAAAACGTGATAGAGAAATATTCGCTGCATCGAAAAAAATTGCAAAGTGAAGGCTGATTTTTCAGTTCAGTAATCAGTCAAGACTAATAAAGTGAACATAACAATAATGACTGTTGCAAACATACAAACCTGTTATCTACAACATAGAATAGCGTTTTTTTAAACGTTCTCGTGTGAATATAAAATCATAAAATCATCAATCTCCTTTTAAACCAGATTCTACCCAAAGGTTGTCTGGAAGAGATCGCTATAAGCGATAAGGCCGCCTGATTGTACCTACGTTATTTGGCTATTGTAATTTATATTATTTTTGTTTCCTTCTTTGTGGTGTGCAAATAAAGTTATATTGTATTGTATTGTATTGTTGTATAAAAATAGCACTAGCCAACCTTTTCTTCATTCATCGTACTACTCGGATGCGCACTTTTTCAGATATATGTTCATCTCTTCGTTGTGCGATGGATATATTGCGCTTTAAATACTACAGTTACCTTTCACGTGTCTTCAGAATCTCTATACTTATACTGGTGCTGCAGATGGCAGAAACAGCCAACATCGCCATTTCAGTCTAGCTAAGACTATTGTCTCACTCTTCTACACGAAATACAGATCTTTCAACCTGCGAAGGCACCTGTCGAAACTCTAATGGCAACGTCTCAAGACTTTTATTAACGGTTTGATTTGCGCGTCATCGTGATACAAAAAACCTACACATTGCGTGACTTACTCGTAGCTAACTTGTTCAGGCAAGTGCCTACAAAGCGGGGCGGGGTGTGACTTAACCGAAGCTGTATTGTAGCACGCGACCAAATACTTAGGAAACTCATTTCCGATTTACCACTTCCCGTTTTGGTGAAGTGGTAACCCTAATTTACGCTTTTGTGCTCTTTTCCAGGCTTTCCTAGTTGAATAACTATTTGACGTTTTAACTTTCATTAAAGCCCGTTTAGGTAGTACAGTGTTATTCTTTTGTTTTCTGTTATTTATAGTATTTTTTCGCAATATGTAAAGCGTTTAAGTATATAGACAATCTTTTGTCAAAAAATATTATCTGCATATTTACAGATAGACCCGTATTTAAATTAAATCCAATTACGTGACAACCACCTTGTTAACTATATTGCGAAAACAATACTGACTGTAATTTTATAGATTAATTAACTGTTTCACTTAAAGGTGCGCCTTTTTTAACTTACATGGACTTTTTTCTCATCATTGAGAACTGAACTCAATGAAGTTTTTTTGTTTAGGCCAATTCCAGTGGTTTGGAGATGATCTCCATTGTCGAAATATCAGGCGATATTTCGATATTGCTTATCGCCGCCGAAAACCAAAAAATGCTATTCTCACGATCTCCATACAGAGATTTCTCGACCACAAATCAGCGAGATATTACGGCTGGTCATTTGATATGGAGATGAGGTATCTCCCTTGCAACAACTGTCAAAATTTACAAAACATCAAAGCAATGTTTATCATTTTGAAGTCTTTAGTGTTTTGTGTGTGGTTATTTTTATTAGGTACTTACTTACATACATTGTGTGTATATTATTTATTTATCATTTGACTCGGCCACGTTTAACGGACTCTTGTTACGTAACTGTGCTTTTGATGGGTACTGCCACCTGACTTACATAGAAGATAGAAGTCTTTGACTGCCACAGCCACCTATATACAGGATGACTTTTAAACAAACCCCGATAATTTTAGAGTTTATTAGGAAACGTTAGTAGAACACACTTTATATGTAAAAATAATTAAAAGTAAAAGTCAAAATATTATTTAAAAATATTAGGTACTTGGAATTAAAATCTAAGATAACCTAGCCATTCCCATACGGAAAAAGTTAAAAATAGTCCAAAATAGTGGGATCAATAATAAAAAAACTTCGCGCGATCTAATTATCTTATCTCTTCGGGTGACCATAATTTCTTTGGATTTTACGAAAAACTTCAAAGGGCTCCTTTGAAAGACTTTAAAAAATTATTATAAATATGATTTTGATTTTCAATAAAACCAGTTTGTATTCTTCTACAAAATACTAAACTATCGGGGTTAGGTTAAAAGTCAGCCTGTAAACTACAAGCATGCGCGTGGATTTACAATGTCGCATTTTCCCAACTGAGTGTTTTATTCATCTGAGGAGTGAACCTATGATCTCCATCATCGACGTATTTGTACTAATCTCCGTTGATGATCACGGACCCACTGACTACCTACCCACGTAAATTGAATATTGCGTAATATTTCATTGGCAATGGTTTTTTCATAGATGAACCAATGAACAAGACAAATAGACTGTATAGTACACCAAAAAAAAAAGTAATAAACTGTATAAAAAGACTACACATCCTCATCAGCTACGATCATGAACATAATACAGAATATTCACTTCTTTGACTTGTTCCATATTGACCATCGAGTCATACAAAATCTTTTATTGCAGTTTTTATCTAACGCTTCACCAAAAAAAAAAATCAGAATACCTATATCCATATATCACATATCGATTATATTCAATGGAAACGATAATCGGTCTACGAGAATAGGGTTTTTTAATAGTGTCGAGATTTAAACCAGACATTGATGCGGAGATTTGAAAAGTCGTAATATTTCTATCGAGCCCGGAATCGAGGTCCTGAGCCTTGGCTACGACAAGAATAAAAAAAGAGTTTTTATTAAATAAATAACTCTATTGAAATGTAGTTCTGTTCATTAAAACTGCCTCTTGGGGCTCCTACTTGCTGCAGCATTAAGCTGAGCTGAATCCTTTTTTATTTCAGATCTTTTTAGGGTTCCGTACCCAAGTGGAAACCAACGGGACCCTATTACTAGGACTCCGCTGTCACCAGGCTGTATCTCATGAACCGTGATAGTTAGACAGTTGAAATTTTCACAGATGATGTATTTCTGTGGTCGCTATAACAACAAATACTAAAACCGGCCAAGTGCGAGTCGGACCCGCGCACTCCCATACAACAGACATGATTTTTTGCTGTTTTTGTAGATAATGGTACGGAACCATTCGTGCGCGAGTCTGACTCGCACTTGGCCGGTTTTATTGTTTGTGATTTATATATTCTGGTGGTATGTGAAATAAAGTGCTTTTCTTTCTCTTGTATACTGGTTGTAAATAGACTGCTACCATTAAATGAAACCACATATTCTACCGACCCTACTGAACCACTTTTCCCGAGAATCATACCCGCGGACACCCTTTCAAGAAATAATTGAGTTCTAAACAAAAATGCGTGAACCCTAACGCACAGCCATACGGGCGAGTTTAGAGAAAGCGTCAGGTTTCACGGACAACGCTCTCTCTAAACTCGCATTCGTTCACATATTTTTGGTTGAAACTAAATTATTTCTTAATCTAAGGGTGTCCGCGGGTATGGTTCTTGGGAAATGTGGTTCATTAGGGTCGGTAGAATATGTGGTTTCATTTAATGGTAGCAGTCTATTTATACCAGCTAAATTAACCTTATATTTATTAACCAAATTTTTGCCTTAGTAGTTTGCCCCATACATTGTACAAATACCTTTGAAGAAGAAGAAGCTCGTACTTAAAGAAACTCGGTATAAGTTCGAGGTAATTTCTTGATTTTTTCTTTTACGTTTTAGATAATTTTGGGCTCTTGACATTATACAAAATACAAAAGCATTTACAAAATCATTTATTTTCTCAAAAGTACATGCAAATACAAAAGAAAAATAAGAAATTACAAACCCAAACACAAACAAATAATCAGTACACAAAAAACAAAAATATAGGTGGGTAGCGTAAAAAAATTATAATAATCCTGTTATCATGCGCAAGTAGTTGTTGTATTGCACAGTACGCAGACAGTGTAGTAAAAAAAAAAGTGGAGCTTGTACGTTTGAGCGTTGAATTAATTTCACCAGTTTAATAACAGACCCCAAACTAAGTCGAGCTTGAAACGCGGGAGTCTTAACAGAGATTTGCAAAAATTGTTACAAATGGGCTAGATGTACAAAGAAGTATACTAAAAGAAATTTATCTTAAAATTAAATTGAAATCAAATACATTTTCAATTTGCAAGGCCAAATTAAATTAAATTTATCAAATGATGATGAATTAAATTATAATATGCGAGATTTTTGTCATTACCATTTTTTAATTAACATTTTAATAACAGTTCTATCCACACATATTTCCTTATATATTTTTTGATCAAATTGGTGCTTATTTTAATAGTCTGAAATTCTAATTTTGAAATTGTATTTTTTCTTATGTCCCATATTTCTTAAGGCGTAGAATTGATTAAAGACTCATAATACGATTATTGTTAACCTTGAGTAGAACCTCAGAACAATTGTAATAATATTGCCTTACCATGCATATTTCTACAACAAATTTTCTAATATCAACACATATTGTTAGCACGTACCCACGGAAAGGGTTTCGAGTGAAAGCATTAATTTTACTTGATTGATTTATGTATTAACTTAAATAGGTAGCGGTGCCAAAACAGAATTAGTTATATATGGGTCAATCAGATTATAGGGTCTCGGCCGTGTAGTTAAGTTTGGAATGATTATATGATATATCACCTGTCTTCAAAAGAGAATGCGGCCGCAAAAGTTACTAAAAATTACTTATCTACCTCCTTAAATAATGTTCACGAAATGCGTACTTGGAACTACATGGAAGTTGAACTATTTACTAAAGAATTTTTTGCAAGACAAAGATATCGATATTAATAAAGTAACAGCAATTTAGAAAAAGAAAATACCCAGATTTTTGTTTCAATTTTTTTATGTAAATAAGTGGCTCACAGGTAAACCCTTTGGTGTTTCCGTGAATTTTCTTGAACATTAATAAAACTATGCAGGTAGAAAATGAACCGCTGAATGGTTCTATGTTCGAAATAAAAAATACATCTTTTTGTTACTTTTATCATGATTCATAATTTAAAAATAAAACATCGACCGTCAGAAGATGCATATTAGTCCGGTGATAGAGACGACGCTCTACGAAGCCATGCATTATTTACCACCGGGAATATGTAAGATCTTGTTGGATTTTGTTGATTCCCCTTCATGTCCTAACATTTGGAAAAAATAAGATTTAAGAAACTGAATTTCGCAGATGACTGTTGGTGTCATTTTTTAAAAACACAATTGTTCGTACATAATTTTACTAACAAATAGATTCGTAAATGAATATATAATATGAAAATAACCTTTGGAAAATATTCAAGAATATAATATTACTTATTTCTAATTTGTTTAAAAACTTTACATCTCAATGGGCAGCATCTTAGAAAACGTGCCTGAAATCGAGCACTCGTACCAATACGCGACGCATATCGGCGGGGGATCGTGCGGACGAGATAGATCACATTTTAGCTAAATTGAATTCTGACGTCACAGTACTGCATAGCCCCTTCTATACAGGATGGTGAGTTTATTTTACACTCGATAAAAATGCAAACAAAATTTACACAATTTAGCAAACACATTTTAGAAGCAAATATGTGACATCCATTTACGTATGTGTTTAATTTTTACATCCGTACTGTTTTTTGTTCATTGAGGATCCACAAACGGCTATTTAATATTAATTAAATTATTCTACCAACCATAATGTCGACGTAGTTAAATACCTGAATCAGATGAATGTCAATGCGTGTCTTCTTCCATCTTCCTAATTTTGTTTTCTTTCATTTGTCATTTGGGTTTACTTTACGAGTATAAATAATGTCGGTGCATTCTGATCGAAAATATTAGAATCTGAATCTCAAAGGATTTGATAATAGCTGATAATAAATATATCCAAAAACGCATCCTCCAAAGTTTTGTAAACGGTTATAAATCTTAAAAATATATAATAACGACATTGTCAAAATATTCATCCAGAATTATAAATATAACTCTGACAATCATGACTCCCTGTATAACATTCTGTACGATGATACTGTATGTCTAGAGACACGTATGTATATGTATCTAAACGAGGGGATTGAAATGGGGACTCTATTTGATTTCCGTATCGATGAGTGATCGCTGGTATAAGTAAAGGTATTTACTCAGTCTGGGTTTATTTACGTATATGTCCTTCAGAAGCAAATGAGTACTAGACAGGGATATTTTATGTAACGGGGTAATAAAAGGGGTATTTTATTCAGAAGCCCCGGGCTAAGCGAATGCTTAAGTTGTAATGATAAAAGTAGATCGGAACATATTCTAGTTAGGGAAATTAAATATCATTTAGGTTATAAAGAATGTATTAATGTAAAAAGACTTTGTTATTCCAGAAGTAAAATACGTTAATAAGACGTTTTATTGACAAATTTGGAATTTAAGCATAAAGTCCATCATTTAGCAAATAAAATTGAATTTTTCACATTATTTTGTGACTCATATTTATGCCCTGAATAAAATTAGCCTGCTGATAAAGAATTATAATTAAAATACTACTATAAAAGATATGTTTCATTGTTTTTGACTTCAAACACAAACTCTTTCACAAAATGTTCTTGAACAATTTTAATATGTATGAATTAATTCCCTTCCTTAATTGAACATACAAACATCTATCTAAATTAGCTATTTCAAAATAATTTACCCAGTAATTGTAAAAATGACGACAATAAAAGAAATACGGAGAGTAGACAGTCAAGACTCCCCAAGATTGAATAATTTGCGGGTAGTAAGGGACAAAGTTTAAAAGTCGGCCAAGTGCGTGTCGAGCGGGCCACGCGCAGTGTAGGGTTCCGTAGTTGCTCAGTACATTTTATAAGATGGTATATTAATACGGTAGCTAAAACTTCTAGTCCGCTCGGAAGTTGCTCTCCCGAAGAACGGCCCATACATTGCCGTGTTTAGAGGGGACTAAAAGTTTGGCGCGACCTGTACTCGTAAACCTGTAAAGTCTAATAAGCTGTGATAGTTTTTCTTTTAATTTCATCATATATCTGTGGTTTTTTTAACATATTCATAAACAACCGTTTAGCCAGGACGGGGGGGGGGACACTTGACTCTAAAAAAATTAGCACTTTAAAGCTTAATATTTCGCCAACGGACCCCTTAATCGAAAAATAGTTTTCACACACACAATATTTTTAACAACATATTCAACAATACTCCACACTATGGGATAGACGAGAAAAAATAATTCATCCCCAATTTACGTGTATAGGAGGTAACCTAAAAAAAACTTTTTTTCGACATTTTATTTTTTTCGTTTTTTAGACGTGATTAATGTGTATATTCATACCAAATTACAGATTTCTAGTACTAATAGTCTCTGAGCTATGCCATGGACAGACGGACATGGCAAAGCTATCAAATCAAATCAAATCAAAATATTTATTTTTGCTAAATAGATACATTAAGTATACTTTCTACAAGTCAAAGTTAATTTTAACAATATAATATATCTTTAGAATATAAAAAATATACAATAATACGGGAAATAAAATACACACCTGCATAAATAAATGATAGTCGTAAGTTTTTAAATAAATAAATAAATAAAAAATAAATAAAATAGAGGAATCTAGGAATAAAAATATTATATATGCATGATGCAATGAAGAAATAAGTTCATCAATAAAAACGGGAAATACATACAAAAAATATTAAGGTTGGGCTACTAAAATGTAATAAAGTTATATACTTGCATAAAATATAGAAATATAGGAATAAAATATTATATATACATAATGCCTGACCATCCACACCATTCGATTAGTATTGCTAAGAAGAAGGGCAAGAAACTTAGCAAACATTCCTTTTTTCAAAATAAAACATATGATACAAAATCATATACATACATACTCAAGTAAAGGCATAAAAAATATAAGACTGCAGGAATTGGTCACGAGAAAAAAAAAATATCTTAGTCAACCCGTCTCATATTGTCTATTACCTTTAACAAAGTAAGTTTACATATTAATTAATTTTAAGCCTTTAGATTAATCATACAGTATTAAAATATGCTAATTATTAATTACAATATTGAATAAGATTATTATTACTTATTACACCATGCTTCATTATCATCCAAATAATCATTAATTTTATAATAAGCTTTCTTAAGTAGTCCCTGCTTAATATATAGTTTAAACTTATTTTCAGGCAAACTAAGGACCTCCACTGGAAGCTTAGTGTAAAATCTTATACCATGTCTGTAATTATTTGTTTTGGGTTCCTTGTCGGACTACGGAAGTCGGAACCCTAAAAGTGACTTTGTATTATCTTGTTATTCTCAATGGAGGCAATCAGAACTTAGAAGAGTTCAAGATGAAAGAAGCTTGGTAATTAATGGATGAACTCCTTTTACGGTATAATTAAAAAAAGTATGGAAGTTCAAACAGTGGAGGTAATTAAATTTAAAGGGAATTATAAAACTAACTTTAGAATGTTAATCATAAATTTACTAAAATACAAGTATTTTTCAATAATTGAAATAATTACAGTAGTTATGACTGGTACATAAAGATGTTATTAAAATACGATTGTGAGTTTTATTATACCTATAGAAAAATATGAAAACTACTTGTACGTTGTTCCACATGTATTTAATTATGAATGATCACGCTACCGGTTTCATCGATTTATCGACATCTTCAGGTGAAAACAATAAGGAAAAAACATGAAATACATCATACACGTTAATTATAAAATAACATGTTCCATGACTAAAAATAGAAAAATAAAAAGAAATGAAGGTAGGTAGAATGTCTAGTTAACGTTTCGTCTTTGCAAGAAAATTATAAAAAAAAAAAAAAAATTACTATGATGTCACTGCTCAAATAAAATTATACATAAAATCAATAGATAAAAATAACAATTCAAAATTACAAGAAATACAAAGTTTCGGATGAGAAGATGTAAAGTCAAATGTTATATCAAGTAGATTCAATAATTTTCTATTATTTTGAAAATGTTCCACCAAGAAGTGACAACATACAGCATCAATCGTTTTATTTTAGTATCTCACGAGTGTTTTAATACCTCGTTGTGCAGTTTCATACACTTCTTTATATGAACTCATGTTACCTACCTATTTACATAATCTTGGTAAAGTCGTAAGCTTTTTTATATTTTTCTGGTAAAATATTGTTCGTCAGTTTGTCGCTGTTTCTAGAATGTCAAGTGGAGTCAAAATTTTAATTAACATCAGTATCACTGCTGTCAGCTATTTTAGGTATAATGAAACTTTTAAGATACAAAAACACTTGGTATGTTTTCTTACTCAATTTATACGTAACTTTATAACGTTTAAACCTTAGCTGGGAAAATTTGCCAAGTGTTTAAATATATTCAGTAGCAAGGACCCTGAAAAGCTCTCTTTTTAAAACAAGTGAAGAACTTGTACATTATTGCAGTTATGGCTGAAGGAGCCCCCATAAGCCTCGGCGCTGCAGCACTGCCTTTGTATAAGTAGGTGCGCGTAAAAAGAGCTCCGAGCGACGTACCTGCGCAGTGAGCGAATTACCGACCAAATTGGTGGTATGAGGTGCGGCGAGGGTGGCCGCGACGGGAAAAATACCCGGTGCGTGGATTTGCTGTCTCGCGATTGGTTCGTCAGTTGACTTTCGCTTCACGGCGCAGTGTCGACGTTGGGTCGATCTCAAAATAAAGTCACGCGCAAAAATGTATTTGTGTTACGATGGGTTTGCAGAGAAAAGAGAGAAAATTATTTACAAAGTTTACTGTTGCATGAGGAACGAAGCTGGTAGGAGTATTTTGTTTATGAATGCATTTTTTTTGGAATAATATTAACATTTCTGCGACGCAAGTTGTGGACCAAATCAACACCCACAGTATATATTTTTTTCTAACCTGTTAAAAAATAGCTGTTATAGCGATGTTATTCAACAATAAACATTTTACTCACATTATCAAACAATATTTTACTCAAGCCTTTTTGTGCGCGACTATACCCCCATGCGCAAACATATCCCTTGCACTGACGCCCCAGAGCTCTTTTTACCGGCGTTGACTTATACTGTATTTTTGGTGGGGTTTTATTTACATAGCCTGTTAATTTAGTTCATGTACGTGTATAAACTTATTCAATACTAGCTTAGCCCGCGGCGTCGCTCTCGAGGATATGTCGTTCAATAAATAAAATTTTATTTATAACTATTATAATATAATTATTATCGACAGTTTTCGGCTTGGCGATTATTTTATCAACACCCTTGTAGCTTATATTATGTTGACCTAGACCACCCAACTACCCATACATCAGCCTGGTTCGTCCACCGATTAATTAGTCTACTGTCATTCTTGTATTCTATTTGTCAAGTTTATTTTATTATATACTAGCTTTTGCCCGCGGCTCCGTCCGCGTGTTTTTCGGTTTAACGACATGCTTTTTCCGGGATAAAAAGTAGCCTATGTGTTAAGTTAGGGTATAAGCTATATCCATTCTAAATTTCATCCAAATCCGTTCAGCCGTTTCAGCGTGAAAGAGTAACAAACATACACACACACACACAAACTTTCGCATTTATAATATTAGTGTGATGATAATAAAGCAAAAAATATATTGTCTTTCAAAACAGTCATTGGCATTTTTTTAAATATTTGTTAAGAAAATTTTACAAATACTCAATAAAAAGCGCTATATTTGGACCCCTCAGTGGAGTCGTCATCAGGCAAATGGAAAATAAAATATGACATTTTACGTAAAAAATGTCATATAATAACGCAAATACCTAATTAATTGTATTCTATACTTGAGTGACGACGGCCCCAAGCGGGCTGAAATAAAAAGTGTTTAGGACCAAGGTTCAATTACATGCGAAATACAAGTCCATACACCTAGCATCTCATATTTACTTAATTTAAATTTTGAACAAAAAAGTATTATTTTTGAAACGGTAATATTTTTTTGCCATATCTCATTGAACTCTTATACGTTGACGTAGCAATGCAGGTTAATTCATTGTGTGTCACCTTAGCACAGTTTATAAATACATACAGTTGTCCAGTTTTCAAGAAGACGCTCGGACCACAGGTTCAGACGGGAGCGGTTGGTGCGGGGCGAGGCTCTGAACCGCGCTGGTTCTAAAATTGTAATATATGTAGCTCGGTGGCTTCCCTCCCACGTCTCGCCCCGCAGGCCCCGCACAATTGTCTGAACGCTTTCGTTGGACAACTGTACGGATTTTTAAACTGTAGCCCTAGTGTGCACAGATGTGTACTAGTTGAAACTTTAGAGAGGTCTAATAATGGCAACTTCTGTGTACCAATTTATCACAGTATAATTATTCATCAAGATCGTCAACAATTCGTCGGCTGACAAACGTAACTTCAAAATCCGGGAAGCTACATATTCCTTACTTTACATAATGAATTATACATTAGCATGATTTACGAGTACGCTTACACGTGCCTATACAGGGTGTTAACTTGATTACCTTTTTCCCGAAAACTGTGGATAGTACTAATGTGAATTAACAACATGCGCAAAAAAAAACAATCAAATGTCACGAAATAATCTAAAAAGTTCAAAAAAATTTTAACAGTTTCGTACTGGGCGTAAACTTGGTCAACCTACGTTTCCTACACAAATACAAATGATAAATATACCTAGCCTAGGTAACTCCGGGATTCTTGTGATTCCAAGGCCAAGCGCGTGAGAAAAGGCTTGTCATTGGTCAAAACGCTCAAACCATGCAAATTTTGCGAACCACCCCATTTCACTCGCACGCACCTATTCTTTACTTTTGTTTCACGCGCGGCGCCTCCGCCGCCGTCTAGCTAGTTAATTAGGTCAGTCAGTCGCAGGCGTCACACTTCCGGTTCGTGACGTATTTGAGAGAGCAGTTTACGCACCCCGCTTGGTCTGCGCCCGCGCGACGGCGCCGCCACCGTAATGGCTTATCGATATAGTGACATCGAATATGGTGAAATGGTTCGCGTGTACAACGATTTGGCGGGTCATAATATGGCAGCAGCTCGTCGGATATATCAGGAACAAAGTTTAGATGGCTTGCGAGCACGAGGCATATTGAATCCAAGAGTGCCTTCCCCTGGAGTGATTCTCCAGGCTGTTTACAGGGAAAGAGAATTTGGCCCGGGTCAGTTCCGAGCTCCTAACCACGCCGTGGGACGGTTCAGGCAGCCGCTGCCAATACAAACCGAAGATAATATCCTCGATTTTTTCTATGTCAATCCAAGGTGCAGCACTAGAGAAGCTGGGCGTCATTTTAATGTAAGCCACGTAAGCGTGTGGAACGTTTTAAGAAATGCTGGCCAACACCCGTTCCATTTTCAAAAAGTCCAGGCACTGCATGAAGTGGATGCGCCAAATAGGATGGAATTTTGTCAGTGGTACCTCCAAACCGAAATCAAAATATCCTATTCACAGACGAAGCCATGTTCACGAGAGTTGGCTTGTACAATGTACATAACGAACATTGGTGGACTTACCGAAACCCACATGTGATAAAAGAACACGCACATCAGTCACGATTTAGCGTGAATTGCTGGGCCGGTATTATTCGGAATACCATTATTGGTCCCCACTTCATTGAAGGGCATCTAACAGGAGGTACTTACCTAAATATGTTGCAAAGTGTTATACCAGATTTATGTGATGACATCCCGCTGGCCATGTTGAACGAAGGTTTCTTCTATCAACACGACGGTGCACCAGCTCATTATGCGAGAAGTGTGCGAGAACACCTCGATATGATGTATCCAAATGCGTGGATTGGACGTAGAGGCCCAGTGGCATGGCCAGCTAGGTCACCAGATCTCACTCCCTTGGACTTTTTTTTATGGGGTGAGGTCAAAAACTTAGTTTACAAGGAAGAAACTCAGAACGTAGGTGAACTAAAAGTGAAAATTATTAATGCTTTTGAAGTTGTAAAAAACAAAGACACATGAAGTTTACAAAACAATTTGATAAAACGTGCAGAGTTGTGTCTTAGGCGAAATGGACATCACTTTGAACAGTACCTAATATGAAAAAACAGTTTATTATAGCCACATTGTGATATGAGAAACAATTTTAATAAAAAGTGTTGTTTGTGTTCAACTAAATTAACGTTCGATTGAAATTCAGCTAATAATGATTGCTTTTTCAACCCTTAAATCATCATGATTGAAGAAACATAATGTGAGTACCTTTTAAACTAACGGTAACGAGTTACCTCCGAGACAATAAGACAAGTGAGCCAACCGATAGTCGCCTCTGTCAAAGGGTAATAAAGTCCTTCCCATTTGTGTAATTGTCTAGGATGCTTAGTTCGTACCTCTAACTTGTATGCAGGTAAATATCTAGGTAGACAGCGTCATGTGGCCCGGTTGTCCGCTTGTAAGTACAGTCGCGCCAAAAAATCTTCACCCTCGTGAGCGTCATAATGTGCGTGCGAGAGACGATAGGTAGATAAAAGTCGGTACAACACGTCATGAAACTATCTTCACAATTCTTTGAGTAAGCCTTATCGTCTAACTGTAACATCGATCACGATAACTTTCAAATGGTTTCTAGTCAATCACGCGTACTTTTGAAAGTTATCGTGATCGATGTTAAGTTAGACGATAAGGCTCCCGGTTTTTCAATCCTCAGTTGAAGCAGTTTATTCGACCAATAGCCCATACAAAATTCGTTGAATTTTCAAATTATTCTTAGAAACTATTTATGATTACAATTTTTTTTCATTTCTTTGTTATTGTGAGGTAGTACAGTTTGGGTCAGTACAGAAGGCACACGTAGGTGGTTAAAGCGAAATGTAAACACAACGCGAAACATTTTTTGTATTGACTGTACATTTGCTGGTGGCTCTCGGTCGGTCTATTATGCGTGTGTGTGTGCGACATCGACAGTAAGCTTGTGTGCAATAAAACTGTCTCGACTCACACAGGAGTCGTAGTTGCAACAAAATGAGTAGGGCGCCCATGTAATAAAACAGAAAACTAATACTATAGTTTAATATTTTCAGTTTCATTTTATGGAAATTAAATATTTTTATTAGCTCCTATTGTTGTTTGGGCCTAGTACTATCCACGGTTTTCGGGAAAAAGGTAATCAAGTTAACACCCTGTATACAATGTAGCTTTGTCGCACGTAGCAATTTGTGGTTCACCATAAATTTGTGCTAGTCATTTTTAATCAACACAAATTTGTAGAGAATGTTAAAATTATCATTAAAAAACATAATATTCCTTCTTTGGGGTAGAGGAGCTAACATAGAAGCTGGTTTCGTTTTTCAAAAAGAGCAATAATGTCGTGAGTCACTAAGAGAATAACTTAAAGAGATAGGAATTCTCTGTAACCAGCCAATTTATGTAATATAAAATTAACAAATATTCTGTATTCTAGAAAAACACCAAGCAAGGTTGGTGCAAGCCAAACCATAGGTACTAGAAATAAACATAACTTAACTCAGGCTAACAACCTACCTAGCATAGCAGCGTAACACTACCTTAGTTTAAGAAAATTGTAATTGTAACCTTTAACCTTTTTAAAATCAAATATAGATTATTATTATTATTATAAACTGCTGCTCCAGAACTAAGACTACACAAGACAAGTACTTCCTTTGTTGGTCACAGTATTCGTTTTTATTATTAAATACCAAAGAAAATACTTGGTCTTTCAGACGATAAATTTAAAAAGCATATTACCTTTGCCCTCGGCTTCGTACGCGTTCATTCAATCTTTTCCCTGGGAGTGTATTTTTGAATCATTCGAATTTCAATTCGCATACGAATACAATACTAATTTTAAGTTTTCGTATGCGAATCATGCGGATTCATATGCGAATTGAAATTCGAATGATTCAAAAATACACTCCCTAAAACAATAATACTGACGCGGGACTTCAGTGGTGGCATGGCAGGAAAGTATGTATGTAAATCCATTATTGCATTGTTTTCAGGGCAATAATGGATTTTCATATATACTTTTCTGCATTACATTGCTCTGGAGCAGAAAAGAGCTGCATTGTGCACACTATTTAGGCTAGTAATGCCCAAATTAAAGCGAAGTTGGGAGAAAAACCTTCTTTTTGTGACTTTGTATATAGTAGGCATCCCAAACAGGTAAATAAAATGTAAGAAGGTATAAATTATGTACTTTATGTTGTACTTATTTCATTGTAGCGGGCTAATGGTAGTTTATGTAGTAAGTATGTTGTATAGTATCGTCGTGTTCTTCGAGACTGTTGTTTAGTTAAGAGGGATTTTGGATTGTTCCATTACTTGTGTTCGTCAAATCGTGATTAATTCTATTTAGATCTCACAGTGGCAAGCTTGAGTTGAAATACTACAACGGAAATTAGTTTACAGTACTCTATTACTATTAGCACCTAAAATAATATTTAATTTTTCGTCTATCCTTAGACCATGTGGTCTAAGCGTCTATCCTTAGACCATGTGGTCTAAGCGTCTATCCTTAGACCATGTGGTCTAAGCGTCTATCCTTAGACCATGTGGTCTAAGCGTCTATCCCATGATCTTGATTTGTTTGGGTTTGGGGTGGGATGGGTCGTCCTAAAATATTTCTGATGTGTGAAAACCATTTTTAGACTCAGGGATCTGTTTGCGAAATATTAAGCTAAAAGGTTGTTTTTGGGTATGTGAAAAAATTCACGGCAGTATTATAACGAAGTAAAAAGGAAAGCTATCGCAGCTGAGAAGGCTTTACAAGTTAACGAGTAATATTCGACAAACTTAACTGCAGTTTTGTTACATACACTTGGTAGGTAATAATGAGATTGTAGTTTTTATTCAAATCACTTTAGTGTATTAGTGTAGGAACGTCCTACAACACCGATTTTTTTGAAAAAACTAAGAAAATGTTGGCTTTTGTTTCAAATTTAGCTTAGATGTGAATATTTTTTTTACTATTTTTTCCTTCTCCAGTTTGGCTGATGCCAAAACCAAAATGGACCGAAATATATCAAACGCCATTTAATTTAAGAAATAATGATATATATATATTAATTCTAGTTAAAATATGCACATAAATGAATTAGCAAGATATATTTCGAGTCCTTCTGATGCCGAGTCCAAACTCGAAATATATCTCGCTAATTCATTTATGTGCATATTTTAATTGGAATTAATATAAATATTTATAAAGAAAAGCCGAAAGTAACATAAACTTTCTTTTTCATTTAATTGAATGTTATTTTCCGAAAAATGATAATATAAAGACAGAATATTAAGACGAAGTTATACTTTAGTTTGGAATATTCACAGAAACTAAACTTTTTTAGGATATCGTCCGCCTCAATGTTGTCTATGAAACAATTTGCATAGTTCTATCCCTACAAGGCAACAATTTGATAATATTACCATAATGGGGTAAAGCAAAACGAAATAAAATGAACGTCGCAGTTGTATGTAATACCTAACTAAATTTACCGATTTTTAGGGTTCCGTAGTACCTAAAAGATACAAAAGGAACCTTTATGGTGAGACTCCGTTGTCGGTCCGTCCGTATGTCACATCCTCATAACTCTAGCACCGTTAAGGGGCTATTTCGATAAAAACGGCACTATTTGAAGTTGTTTACCTGCTTTTTAAAAGAAGCCACTAATTTAATAAGTTAGTATGTAAATTTCGGAACCGTTGTCTAGTTTTCTTCAGTACAGAAACGCAATTGCAGAATTTTCGCCCGGTAGAAATAATTATTGAAATGAGGTCTTCTTCGTCACTTTTTTTCATAGTGTGTCAAATGGGAATGACAGACAGACCTCAACGATGTTTTATTAGACAGATTTTAACAATATCTAAATTTTGTCAGTTTGAAATTTTGACAACTATTTTGGTTAATTTTATATTAATTTAAAACCAACATTTTGCATTTTTTCCGGAATCCGTCCTTTTCGCTCTGCGGGTCGTTCCGCATGGAGTAACAGTGACTTTTGCAAGCGTGACATATCCTCTTAAGGATAAAGACTTGAAATTTACCACAAAAATAGCAAAAATTTGGTGGTTGACAGCTAGTTTACAACCGATACAAAAATACATATGAAGCTAGCAGATTTATGAAACCCGTGAGTGAAATAAATTGTTCACCTCTCCATACTAACTTTAAATACCGTAAATGTTGTATAGCCATGCATGGCATTTTTTCTTTTTTTTTTTGCGCGGATTTGTCTGTTTGGGAAATTTGTTTAGTAACACTAATGGAGTATGAGTTTTAATTTAAAGATAGCAATCTGTTTACACCCGGTATATCCGGCTAACTTCTTTTCTGGTAGCCGTTCATAAATTAACACTTTCGTCAGGTTCCGATACTGACAGCAGGATAGCGTATACAATTTTCAAAGCGTGCGACAGAGATGGCATTCGAACCCGTGTCGAGACCCCTAGTTTATGAACGTAGCCCTGGGTTAATGACGTTCTCTACATGTTCTCTATAAGGTTATTTATTATTTCTTGTACCAGGTGTTCCAGGGGATTAAAATCTATTTTTCCTCGATACTTTTTTATATTATATAAGTAGTTTATTTCATTTTACAAATAGCATTTTTATAACATGTTGTGTGTATACTTTTTCGAAAGCAGCTTTGTTCAAAGGCTTGTTATGTTAATTTAAGCAATTTGGCCGCAATCTATTGTACTCGCATATACCTGCCTCATAAATAATAAATAAATAAAAAACAAAATAAAATGTTTTATAATCGACATGACGAATGGAGTCTGCTTTTTGAAGTCGGTTAAGAACACAAAACTTCTTAGAAGTAGGGTATTACGCAAGACTTTAAGAATCTTATTTCATCTCTCTCATGCATAATCAAATGAATCTGTTATTACTTCGTTAATAGCTTTTGTCTGAAACTTGAAAAGATAATCTTTAGGTGGAGAAAATTCAAGGATAATGAAAGAGAACATCGTGAGCGAAGTAAGAGATCCTCCTGCTTGAGAAATATAGAACAGCGCCTAGATTATGTATCCAACCGGTTGCTGACCATAAAAAACTTAGATATACTATCGAATTTTAATTATCAATTGATAATTCAGATTATCAAAGTCACGTCAGAGTTCGAAAACAGTTCAATACCCACTGAAGGCAATTTTAAAAGTTCTGCATTTGGTGGTTGGCAACTAGTTAACAACGCATACAAAGATACATATGAGACTCGCAGATTTATGAAACGACATACGAACTGATCCGGGTAACTTAAAGTTACAATTTTTTACTGTAAAGGTTATTTTAAGGCACATAAATTATAACTTATTATTTTCAGGAAAAATCCCCTAGACACGAGTGCTAAAAATAAACTCACAAGTCAACACAAAACAAAACGGGGCTCATGCATATATTTCGAAATATATCTACCATACAGTTTGCTCCCCTTAATAATAATTTTCCCATCAAACTCATCCCCTCAATTATACTTAGGTATATTTATTGCCAACAACAAAAGTCCATTAGAAGGAAATAAAAGGAATTAATCCCTATTTATGATAGACGTTTATCAAAATTAGTCGTTTGCCCAAAATTATGGGCAGAATGATTTACCGTTGAAAGTTCGAAAAGCTTTATTGATTTGTTTTTAATTAATAACAACTATATACAATGCTTTTTTCTGCTTATTTCGCTGCTATTTATTTTTAGCATGTTAAAGGTAGATTTATTAACATACATTATTATATTACTGAAAATATTAATGAAAATAGTGTTGGAATCCATCCATCCATCAGCTTGATTTGTCTACTGCTGGACAAGTCTTTCCAATATTTCGCCACTCTTGGCATTCCTAATGGAATTGTTTATAATTAATAAATGAAAATTTGAAAATATTGTTCAAATAATCACAACAAATAAAAAAAAATAACAAGGGAAAAGAAAAACATTCGCAGGTGATGTTAGTATTAGAAACAAACTCACACTCTCACTAATAAATTAATGTTAATATTCTGAATGAAAATAATTCGGCAAAGCATTTTGACACAAACACACATTTACCTAAGTACATACAGTCTTACACACTGAGAAGGTAAAATAAGCGAGGCATAAAAACGGACCAAACACAAAACTTTTGGACCTTTTTCTTCGCAAATTCTTATTTTCGTTTGTAATTTGCAGAACCTTGAAAGTAAAACCTTGCCAGATGATTGCAAAGTGACCAAAATCGATTACTTGTTCGTAAGGGACTGTCGCAGGACGAAATAAATTGAAAAGTCCTGGGGCGTACATAAGTATTAGAACGAACAAATCTTCGCATGACGTCTTAATCCTTTATTTATTTATCGTTCCGAAATTATTTTATTCTGCCGTGCGGACGAGCCGGGTTCTATGCTTTTTAGGTTTCCGTACCCGAATGGTGCTAACCGGAACCCTATTACTATAGTTTGTTCGACTTATCATGATATGGGTGGCAGTTCAAAATTGACAGTTAAGTTATGTGTCCTAACGAAATAGAATCGTTTTTTTTGTATCGAGAAAGTTAACAAGGGCTATCAAATCGATTTTTTATTTGATTGATCTTTGATTATGCAAACTGATTTTTGTTAATATCTAAATTAATTAAATTAAACGAACCAATAACGCCCGAGCTTGAGAGATCAAAGAAGTTTTTTTGTTTTTCTCGGCATTTCACCAAAAATCAACAAAAACTGTAACCAACGTCAAAACAAATAGCATGTGATGCAACCGCAAAGAAAACATTCCGATTCATCGATGTATTTTCGATTATGTAGTGTCAGCACCTATGGGTTGACGTTCCGATCCACGCATCAAGTAGCAAAAATACATTTTTCTTTCCTGAATCTTTCTTCGTTAAATTTAACGAATACACTGTAATTATTGTTTCGAATTATAGATAAATTATTTATTGTATTTTTGCAATAATGATATACATTCTTTCTAAAACCTAATATTTTCTTTTGTACCTGGGTGTATCTAGTATGGTGTTAAATTACTAACTGTCACCCATATCATGCTAACTCGAACATACTATAAGCCTCCGCTATCTGTCTGTCCTTCTGTCTCAGGGTTCTGCTTCAACCGTAATAAGTAAAAAATTGTAATTGTTACAGAATACGTGTTATTATACGACAGATATATTCGAGTCCAACTCGCACTTGTCCAAATTTTATTTAGGGTTCTTTCAAAAAATAGCGCTGCTAGCACCATTTCAAAATATGTTCGTCTGCGGACTAATAGAAAATAGGTTTCGCTGTATTACTTTTACGGACGTTAATGAAAAAATATGAACTTGTGTGTATCTATTCTTATATTGACCCGAATCTCTGCTTAAAGCGCTACGCTTTTTCTATAAAAGTTATATAGGGCTTCTGACCAACCTAATAGTGTATGCCGTACAACAGACAGACCCCATTTAACTTGCGGTAACCCGAAAATGACAAGAAGGGTACATAATACCGTGTGAAGTCGAATGAGGTCACAGTCGCTCATAAATATAATATCTGGGCAGAGTCAGAACGTGTCTCGACGACGGGATTTAAAAAGTTCGTGACCAGATTATATGAAGCCACAGTGGGAACAAGTCTTTGCTCTTCAGATTCAATTCGAGGCAATTCTGGTGCGTCTTTCCTCGAATTATGGCCCGCAAAATAAAAAAAAAAAAAAAATACCGCAGTCAACACCTTATACTCTCCTTATTTGTCTCCGCTGTCCATCCGACCGTTCGTCCGTCTGTCACAAGGGTCTACAGCTTCAGCCGTTCAGCCAGTTGAAATTTTCACAGAATACGTTTAACTACGGCCTCTATCACGCAACTAATGCAAATAAAAAAGTATTTCTGTAACGTTATTTCTTTTTATAATTTTAAAGATAATTGGTATGTTCAAAACTGCACAGATAAAATTGAACATACATACTTTAAAGTCAAACAATCAATGAAAAAAATTGGTTTCCATACTCAAATGGTGCTCTTTTGTTTGTCAAGCGCTTTGGCATCTGTGTTATATTTATTTACCATAATGTTATTAGGGTTTCGTACACATATTATGTGGTGGTACGGAACCCTTTGTGCGTGAGTCTGACTCCCACTTGTCCAAATTATTTACTTGTCTAAGATCTCTGTTACTAATTAAAAGATCTTAAGGAAATACAAAGTTACCATGAAGATGTAAGTTAAGTGACTTCGGTTTAATAAAGTAAATAAATATATTTTTTTATTTTACCAGTACATAGCCTTCAATTGTTGTGGTTTTATTATGGATAATAGGGAAACTAAAAAAGGAAAAAAAATACGATATATTTTGACTTCTTCAATGGAGTCGTCACTTTATTTTATTTTCATTTTCGTCACTCCAGCCAGTATAAAAAGAAGTTAATAGACAGTGTATTTCGTAAATATCATAAACCATCTCTTTGTAAAAGTTTCATTAATTATGTCTAAGTACCTACCTAAAATAATACTACGGTTCGAAAAAATTGCATTTTTATAATAAAATAGAACATAATAATTACCAATGATATTATAGTGTCAATATATCATTAATTGCTGGTATTTATTAATTTAGTATTTTTTTTTTTTTTTGTTTGATAAACACTGGTACTTGTCCACTTATTTATATTAATTTCCCTTACCGGTTTCGCCGTTAAAGCATTATCAAAGGTTTGTTTGGTTGTTTACGTACAATATATGAATCCAATATTATTAATATAAATAAGTGGACAAGTACAAGTGTTTATCAAACAAAAAATGTTTCAAAAGTTCCACCAACTGCCAACAATCACGAGCATCAACTCCAATTTAGTATTATTTTAGTATTTATTAGGTGGTAGAGCTAATGCCGGGCTCGACTGTGGAGGTACCACCATCTTACTCGCAAATCCTCCCGAAGTTATTCGGGGGAGAGTAAGAGAACAGCTCTCAGGCAAAACCAGGCGGCCCACCATTGCCTGGGACCGATGGATGGCGGTATATCCATCCCCAATTGCCGGGCCCTATATAAATCAGACTGGTGACGGGCAGCGGCGTCACTGGTGCAAGGGTTTCGGCACCGCGCTCACCAACCCGCGTGCCCAGCGTGTGTGAGTATGGCCATTTCTTCCAGGAGGACCGCCAAGAGTGGCGAAATCCTGGAAAGGCCTATGTCCAGCAGTGGACGAAACAGGCTGATGGATGGATGGATGGATTTATTAATAAAAAAAACAAATATTTAATACAATGCGCTATATTTCGACCCTTCAGTAGGGTCGTCGTCATCAGGCGAATGAAAAATGAAAATAAAATTATTAGGCAGGTCAAGTCGCGTCGGTCTGTTAGTGTTGTTTATTCAGTCCATGTGCATAATGAGCCCCAAGTGACCATATAGGTAAATGATTAATTAATATTTAATAATATTTACCATCGAAATGTAGGTGGTAGAGCTGATGCCGAGCTCGACTGTGGAGGTACCACCATCTTACTCGCCAATCCTCCCGAAGTTATTCGGGGGAGAGTAAGAGAACAGCTCTCAGGCAAAACCAGGCGGCCCACCATTGCCTGGGACCGATGGATGGCGGTATATCCATCCCCAATTGCCGGGCCCTATATAAATCAGACTGGTGACGGGCAGCGGCGTCACTGGTGCAAGGGTTTCGGCACCGCGCTCACCAACCCGCCTGCCCAGCGTGTGTGAGTATGGGCATTTCTTCCAGGAGGACCGCCAAGAGTGGCGAAATCCTGGAAAGGCCTATGTCCAGCAGTGGACGAAACAGGCTGATGGATGGATGAATGGATTTATTAATAAAAAAAACAAATATTTAATACAATGCGCTATATTTCGACCCTTCAGTAGGGTCGTCGTCATCAGGCGAATGAAAAATGAAAATAAAATTATTAGGCAGGTCAAGTCGCGTCGGTCTGTTAGTGTTGTTTATTCAGTCCATGTGCATAATGAGCCCCAAGTGACCATATAGGTAAATGATTAATTAATATTTAATAATATTTACCATCGAAATGTAGGTGGTAGAGCTGATGCCGAGCTCGACTGTGGAGGTACCACCATCTTACTCGCCAATCCTCCCGAAGTTATTCGGGGGAGAGTAAGAGAACAGCTCTCAGGCAAAACCAGGCGGCCCACCATTGCCTGGGACCGATGGATGGCGGTATATCCATCCCCAATTGCCGGGCCCTATATAAATCAGACTGGTGACGGGCAGCGGCGTCACTGGTGCAAGGGTTTCGGCACCGCGCTCACCAACCCGCCTGCCCAGCGTGTGTGAGTATGGGCATTTCTTCCAGGAGGACCGCCAAGAGTGGCGAAATCCTGGAAAGGCCTATGTCCAGCAGTGGACGAAACAGGCTGATGGATGGATGGATGGATTTATTAATAAAAAAAACAAATATTTAATACAATGCGCTATATTTCGACCCTTCAGTAGGGTCGTCGTCATCAGGCGAATGAAAAATGAAAATAAAATTATTAGGCAGGTCAAGTCGCGTCGGTCTGTTAGTGTTGTTTATTCAGTCCATGTGCATAATGAGCCCCAAGTGACCATATAGGTAAATGATTAATTAATATTTAATAATATTTACCATCGAAATGTAGGTGGTAGAGCTGATGCCGAGCTCGACTGTGGAGGTACCACCATCTTACTCGCCAATCCTCCCGAAGTTATTCGGGGGAGAGTAAGAGAACAGCTCTCAGGCAAAACCAGGCGGCCCACCATTGCCTGGGACCGATGGATGGCGGTATATCCATCCCCAATTGCCGGGCCCTATATAAATCAGACTGGTGACGGGCAGCGGCGTCACTGGTGCAAGGGTTTCGGCACCGCGCTCACCAACCCGCCTGCCCAGCGTGTGTGAGTATGGGCATTTCTTCCAGGAGGACCGCCAAGAGTGGCGAAATCCTGGAAAGGCCTATGTCCAGCAGTGGACGAAACAGGCTGATGGATGGATGGATGGATTTATTAATAAAAAAAACAAATATTTAATACAATGCGCTATATTTCGACCCTTCAGTAGGGTCGTCGTCATCAGGCGAATGAAAAATGAAAATAAAATTATTAGGCAGGTCAAGTCGCGTCGGTCTGTTAGTGTTGTTTATTCAGTCCATGTGCATAATGAGCCCCAAGTGACCATATAGGTAAATGATTAATTAATATTTAATAATATTTACCATCGAAATGTAGGTGGTAGAGCTGATGCCGAGCTCGACTGTGGAGGTACCACCATCTTACTCGCAAATCCTCCCGAAGTTATTCGGGGGAGAGTAAGAGAACAGCTCTCAGGCAAAACCAGGCGGCCCACCATTGCCTGGGACCGATGGATGGCGGTATATCCATCCCTAATTGCCAGGCCTTAAAACAGACTAGTGAACTAGGAATTGTACAACCAGTAAGGGAGCAAAAAAATATTTTTTCTAAATTTTTCAAAAGGATTACTGAACCTTGTTCTTGATAACTAACTGAGTCTCCAGTATGAATTCATTTCACCCTACATATGTCATTATTTTATTTTTCATTCGCCAGATGAAGACGACCCCACTGAGGGGTCGAAATACGTGATTTTACTTAATAATTTTATGTTTGTTTGCTTTTATTTATAAATACTAAAAACTAAAAGCCAATGTCTGGTTTGTAAGAAAATATATCATTAGTAAATTATATAGAAATGCCATGAGCGTCCCAAGCGCAAATTCATTAAATCTAATAAATAAGTATAAGTAAAAATATACGCACCAAGTCACTTCACTTTGCTTTTCATTGACAAGTGAAACGAAACCATGAAAATTTACCTATTGACGTCTTTACAAATTATGCGGTACTCCAAAAATATAGTGGTCGATTGAAATGTATTCTTTAATTGCTTTCTGGAACATCTCTCATTTGCGTAGTACCCTCTTGTTTTCTTCACTAAGACTAGGTGTGAAGAAACTACGAGCCAAAGCTAACCTAATAAGCTCTACCAGCCCTCCCGCTACGCATATAATCTGAGACCCCCTCGGTGGAGGTATCGCATCTCCCGGGGTGGTACTCCAGTTGTCTTGTTAAACTTGTTATTGGCAGCCGTTCGGATGATGGACGATATTCCCGACTTAAAGTAAAAGTTGCTGAAACTTTCCTACCTCGCCTCATCACGGGTCATTTCTCTTGATACTTAGCCTTTTTATTAAGGAGAGTTCTGACACTTCTTTTCTGGGTTCCGTACGCAAAGGGTGAAAAATGAAACACTATGGTAAAGTTGTCCGTTTTTATCATTGATATAACAAAAGGTAGATAGGGTACTTTCTTATGACGTCAACTGAAAAATTGACCTCTTTTTTAAACAAGCGCCACGGAACAGCTGAGATAGAGCGACAGGGCTCGACAGTGGCGCGAGCGAGACAAGCTACACAAAACAGGCATATTGGGGGTATATTTGCAGGGCCGTGCGCGAGAAGCTATGTACATAAGCGGGTACATGTGGGCATGTGCCCATCTTGAAAACAGACCACTTGCCGCCTTCGGGATTAATGCCCCCCATGGGTCAAGGATTCGAACAAGAAAATTGTTTAAATATCGCGCTTGGGATTGAGCGAGGGCCCCCTTTACTTTAAATTACACACCCCGCATCGCACAATTTGCTCTCGTACGCCACCATCGCGTGTCCGCTTTGGGTGAAAAGTGACCCTTAGGTTTAAATAAGTTAAGGATTCAAGCAAGTAAATCTTTCATCGCGTTTGGGATTGAGCGAGGGCCCCCTCTACTTTACACAACAGACCCGCATCGCACCATTTGCTCTCATACGCTGCCGTTACGTGCCACCTTTGGGTTCAAAGAGCCCCTTATGTTTAAATAAGTTAAGGATTCAAGTAAGAAAAACGTTTATCGCGTTTGAGATTGAGCGAGGGCCCCCTCTACTTTACACAACAGACCCACATCGCACTATTCACTTTAATACGCCACTGTCGCGTTTGGCAAACCTGTCTTCATACAAGAAAAGTTACACTGTTGCATTTATGCAAACATGTGTAACTTTCTTTCCCTATCCAATTATAGAATTGATTAAAAATCAAACTTCTTTTATAATTTACTGAAAGTTGGGCTCCCTTCTGCCTTTGCTTGTGCCCTCCTCTGTTTGTGCCCACCTGATTTCTAGACCCTGCGCACGCCTACGGCTGTGTACCGTATGTTCCTTTTATTTTATCTAAGGTTTTTATCTATGTCACAGTCACAACCTCATTACTGTTGAACTGACATTTTAAATTTCGAACTGCATTTGCTTCCCCTGATAATTCGGCTAGATAAACTTTGGAAACCGGTGCTTTGCATTTGATGCTTATATACTTGCTTAGGTATACTATTTGTATAGGTAGATTGGCCAAGCCGTAATATTGTTTGTACTCGTGAGTATTGTAGAACCCTCAGCGCGTGAGAAAAACTCGGAATTGACCGTTTTTAGATACTTTTAGCATGAAATCTTAATGAGGACCCGAAGTTTGGGAGGTGACAGAATTTATCGATATCATTGAAGACGTAAACAACGGCTTTTCTTGGAAAAGTAGACCATGTTTATATACGCTCTTCGTGTTGATTGGCATAACTCATGTAAAAGTATAGTAGACCAGCTTTTGCCCACAGCTTCGCCCGCGTTTATGCAACCTTTGCCCCGTTTTCGGCTTGAAAGTTATTTTATGAACACCCCTAATAGCCTATATTATGTTGACCAGGGCCTTTACAATGTTAGTAAAAAAAACCGCATCCAAATCCGTGGAGTGATTCTCTAGTTAAAACGGAACATACATATGCATGTACCTACATACAGACAGACAGACACAAAATTTAAAAAAAAATAGTTTTGGCCTCCGTACCATACTAATAATCCATTTTAATTTAAAAATTGTAAAAATAATAAACAAACACGACTTTTTTGCTACTTTATTGTTAGGATAGACATGAGTCCAAAGAAAAATTAAACTAAGTTCAAAGAGCAATGTGTATAAAGAGAACCATTATGAAGCTGTATTGATTTTTCAATTTATTGTTTAATTGATATAAGACAACGTCTACTGCTTTGCGAAAATTCATTCTTAACATATACCTACGTAAATTCTGTAAAACACGTAGTAATACTTTATATTCCCTGAAATCGGTTACATTTTATTATTTTTTTAAGTTTTTTTTCTATATCTGTCATATTATCATTTATTAAATTGTTGTTTTCCTGGGTTTACCTACAAGTAATAAAACTTTAGATGTATCTAAGCATACATTTTAGTTTTAAATATCAATACTTAACTAACAAGAGTCACTGAAAAGGCCATTTTAGTCTTCTCGAGTTTTTCAATCGAATGAAAATAGGTCTGTGTCGTATAGAACGTGGTCTGTGTATAGAACGCTTTCTTTTTATAACTCCCTTTTTGTTAAGAAATAGGTCAGAGGCTTTTTATCTATTTTACGCGCTGGTTTGGGCGAAAAACATGACCGATTAGGTAAACATGTGTAGGGAAATCATTATTTTTCTACTCGCACTTTTAAAAACCAATAAACATTGTTAAATTGAGAAATAATCTTGTATTGAAATGAGAAAGTACACACAAAGTCGCGCAAACATTATATTTACAAACATCACAAATTACTGAATTATTGAGTTTTTAAAAAGAAGCTAGAGGAATATAAAGCATGAAAAAATGAGACGAAGTTAAAAAAAAATACGTTTAGGGATTTAAGGCGGTTAAGGAAGATTAACACGAAAAACCACTTCACATAAACAGATATAACGCAAGCAGTTATGTTCATTTGCTTATTCTGTTCTAACAGAACAGTTATGCTTTGTGCAGTATTAATAGCGGTTTTTCGTGGTAATCTTCCTTATCCGCCCTATATCCCTGAACGTTTTTTTTATATGGTCTCATTTTTTCATGTGTTTATTCCCCTGCCTGCTTGCTTTGAAAAATGGCGGCGAAGATTTTGTTTTTTGCGCAGATGGAAATAGCGGCACTGACGCAAAAAGCCGAACAGCCCTAAGCAAACAGCCAAATATTGCCAAACAGCCAAATATTGCCAAACAGTCAAATATTAAATATTAGCAAACTGAATATTTTGTATTTACAAAAAAAATTGAGTTAATTTGTAGATAAAAATAAATAGTCTGATGAAATTAAATGATTATTTATTATATTTCAACTGAGACTGTCTATTTATTCGCAAAAACTTTACTATTTCTGAAGACATCAATACTCTTTGATAAGATAAAAAAAACTGTAATGTAAAAAACACTAGTGCGATAATGTAAAGTAAAAATCACGCGTATTTAATATGCTGTATTATGACCATAAGAACGCTGCAATAAGGGCCACTTTATAAGCAAGTGTGTTGAAAATACATTTTCATCTCTATCTTCTCTTTATCTTTATATCTATTGAACACACTGTATTTTAGCTGAAGATTGAAAAATGAAATGGAAATGTCTTTCTTGACCAAAGTTATTATAGGCTGTCCAAGATATCATGATATGGGTGACAGTTCGTAATTTTCCGTTTCACCTATACTACTCACACCATACTACATACACCCAGGCACAAAAGAAAATAATAGGATTTAGAAATAATGTAAATACCTAATTATTGCAAAAGTACAATAACTAATGCCTCTATAAATCGAAACTAAAATCACAGTGTATTCGTTAAATTTATCAAAGAAAAGATTCCGAACATAATCATGTCTTTTTGATACTTGATGACACTACATAATCGTGCGGCCATCATAAAATATCGCGTCGGTATGAGTGCATCTTGTATGCGGTTTGTATTTTCGTTGCGGTTGCTTTACGTGCTATTTGTTTTGACGTTTGTTACAGTTTTTTGTTGATTTTTTGTTTTGTTATAGGTGAAATGCCGAGAAAAAAAAAATACATCTTTGAACTCTCAAGCTCTAGCGTTATTGGTTCGTTTAATTTAAATAGTTTAGTAATTAACAAAAAGAATTTTATTTATTTTATTTTATTTATAACACTTTTTGCACATTTACAAAAATCATATGGGAGACAGATTAACGAAACAAACAAATAAGGCGGCACTTATTGCTAATAGCAATATCTTCCAGGCAACCTTTGGAAGCATACAGACAGATAGACAAAGAAATTACATGGAAGGTGTAAATGCTAATTATAAAAAAGGAGACTAAGAAGAAAATACATAACAAAAAATTCCTTATCTAGGGCATAAACTTACATATACTTACAAATTCATGAACTTACTTAAATTAAATTAATACTTAAATTAAAATATACACATATATACACATAAATATAAAAAATAAATAAACATTAAATAAATATACATAATACTAGAAGTTTGGATAATCAAAGATCAATCAAATAAAAAATCGATTTGATAGCCCTTGTTAACTTTCTCGATACTAGAAAAAAAACGATTATATTTCATTAGGGTACTTCACTGTAACTGTCAACTTTGAACTGCCACCCATATCATGATATCTCGGACAGCCTATAATAAGAACGAAATATCATACGCAACGTAGTAGTTGTAAAAATATAGTGATGAGCATGTTACCTATTTTAATTTTGTTTTCAATAGAATTGATATTTCCCCTAGAGTAATTCAAGAAATTATCTTAATTTATTACAATAAACAAGAAGCGGAACAAGACAGGCATACTAAATTAATTCCATAAATAATCCAAACTAATCCACTGAAGTACCGGAATCAAGCTTTGTCATTTGTTCATCTCATAAACCCTTTTGACTGAACATTTCTGTAGAACAATGGTCCGCCAATTGTTCCACTTCTGTTTTCTCAAACAATTAGTACTATCCATGGTAAATCCATTGGCACACTTTTGACTCGTATTGCAACATCGATGGTCAGTGGGTGACGGAGGACGAGTGGGTCAGCAGCAATTTCCTCAATGATACAATAAGAACAGTGGATTAATTTTGAAATGCTCATTATATTACGAAACAGACGTTTTAACTTAACTGTAAACAAGCTGAAAATACAATATTTTGGATAACGCTTTGGACTTTGAAGTTTATGCTTTAAATCTAATGTATAAGTGGAAGAAACTAAAATGTTTCGGGTTTATTTTATGTAACTTTGTTGTTGAGAAACTTTAATACAAAATGTGATTGTAAAGAAATCTTTCACCTCTATAAATCAGAGTTCGAGAATATATATCAATAAACGGGCACCTAAGCAAAGGAACAATTTGATTGTTAGTATGAGTTTGTTTTATAATTTTATGTAGTCCTATACTCAGAATTTTGAAAATGAATTCGTTAGAAATAGATTTCGTCAGTTCTATCGTAACATTTTGATTAAATTAATGAGAAATAAAGCGCTAGTTGTGTACTTTATCACTAACACGTTTTTTTTCGGGTTGGGAAACATTTTCGTGTAAATTCGTGCCAAAAATATATAGATTCGTGCTCCCTTCAAAAGATATATTTACTAGGTGGAAATTCGTCCCCTTTTTGAGTGCCGTACAACTTAACAATAGTTTAAGAAACAGATTCTTCATTTGTTTCACATTGGAGTACTATCAGTCACGAAAGTTATTTAAAAAAAAAAAAAATTATAAATAAGTAAAGATTATTTGAGCTGATTTACAAGGTCCTAAATAAAAATCTTAGTCGCAAATTTATGTTGAATGTTTTAAGAGTACTAAAATTAAAACAAAAGTCTGAATAACAGCAAAATATTTCTGATAGTCAGAATTTTTTTCTGTGTCAGACGTTCACGGACGTCGCTTCACGGACGACGCTCTCTCTAAACTCGCCCGTATGTCGGTGCGTCAAAGTTCACGCATGTTTCTTTGGAACTCAATTGTTTCCTAAACTAAGGGTGTCCGCGGGTATGATTCTTGGGAAAAGTGGTTCAGTAGGGTCGGTAGAATATGTGGTTTAATTTAATGTAGCAGTCTATTTAGACCCGGTATATAAAGTGACTTCTATTTATACAGCCAAACTCATACTGGAGGCTTGGTAAGTGATCAGTAACACGGATCGATAACACTTTTTGCTAATTTCGCAAAATAAAATCTTGACGTCCCATAGTAATTGATTCGGGGCTGGGCTTGCGTTTGTTGGTAGGACGAAAAGAATAATTTACGAATTTCACAAAAGGGGTTATCGAACCTTGTACTGAACACTTACTGAGTCTTCAGTTAAAATTGGGCTGCATAAATTAAAGTCACCTTATATTACTAGCTTTTGCCCGCGGCTCCGCCCGCTTGTTATTCGGTTTAACGACATGATTTTTTCCGGGATAAAAAGTAGCCTATGTGTTAAGTTCGGGTATAAGCTATATCCATATTAAATTTCATCAAAGTCCGTTCAGCTGTTTCAGCGTGAAAGATTAACAAACTATAAAAATTCAAATAACTTTTTATTTAAAATTTAACATTAATAATTGATTTTATTGATCCATAATTTATGATTAAAAGATTAAATTAGAAAATTATTAAATATGATAAATGTGAATAAAGAAATAAAAATAAATGTTGATCCATTAAAACTAGTTTTTCCTAATAAAGGAAACATACACACACACACACACACAAACTTTCGCATTTATAATATTAGTGTGATATCTATATATTGTACATTAATTACATTAATGGACAAGATATATGCATTTTCATAGACTTCTAAAAGAGACCACAAAACAATAATATACACATTCTTACTGAAAGCTTGGTAAGTGATCAGTAAAACGGATCAATGGAATTTTTAGCGAAATAAAAAAGTACTTTTCGTAATATTGACTCACGGCCGGGCTTGCATTTAAAAGGAACAAGAACAAAAAACAATTTTCCAAAAAAGGGTCACAACCCTTTATGTCTATACAAGGTGAAATTAAATCAACCGACCGAATTCTTACTGGAGACTCGGTTAGTGATCAGAAACAAGCTTCAATTACCCTTTTGGTGTAATTCGAAAACTATTTTTTTTTGCTTCCTTACTGCCTAGACTAGGAATTATACCTAAACAGCTAGTCCAACGAGTAAGGGAGCAAAAAAATATGTTTTTTGAATTTGGCCAAAGTTTTGAACCAAGTTCCTGACCACTAACCGAGTCTCCAGTATGAATTTGGTCGGTTGATTTAATTTCATCCTATATATGAATTTGGCTACAAAAATTAATGTTACCTTATTTTCTGTTTCCTTTGCAATTCTCTTTATTCCGCTAGTCTGAGTCTTTTCCACTTTATGTCGTCTTAAAATATGCGCAACTATTCTTCATAAAATATTTGCATTTAGTTTTCTAAGGCCACACCGGGTCTCACTTGGGTACCTTTTTAGGAAAAGGTAGCGAGCGCACGTTTTCAGAGGCCATACATCTTCATATACTCGCTAAATAATGTTACCAAACAAATATTTTATGAAATGTGTATTTATTCCCGCAACGCTAGTGTATATTATGTAATGTACAAATTTGTACAGGTGCCTGACCTTAGTGAAAAATCTTTTTCATGTAAAACACATGTTTATAGCGTATTTAGTATAAAATACTTCTCGTATCTGTCTTTTCCGAAACTGCCCAAAGCCTGATTTACAGGATAAGGAACAAACGCGGACAATACTGACAACAAACGTCACCAAACTTACTAAATATCCCCTAAATTAGTAACTCTACGTGTTTTCGTATAAATATCGACGGAAATGACATTGAAATAACGTTCGGCGCACATTATATAAAGTAACTGTTACAGCGTAGCAGGAGCTTTTAAAATTAAGCAAGTAGTTTCAAAATTAATCTAAATTTTAATCTAGAATTACCTATATTATGATTTTGCGTAATAAGTTCATATATTTTTTTATAAATTCCAGAACACAAAATTAAATTGTTATTAGCAAAATTTTTTTTTTTAGAATTTTTGAAAGGAATAAAAAAATGGAATTTATTACCAAACAAAACACACTAAACAAAATTTAAAAAATAAAAAGGAATTAGACTAACTTAAATACAATTTTTGTTCGACAAAAGGTATGCCACCTTAAATACAATTTTTGTTCGACAAAAGGTGGCATGCTCAGCATTTGTTGTCGGAGATATTTTAAGGATCCCTACAGCGCTGATTTCCAGCGAGCCCCTGCTTTTACTTCTTAAGAGTAAACGTATTTTCAACGGAAGAACTGCCCCTAGAGTTCGGCTATGTATCTGTCTATTTCTCTCTTTCACCTATCTCCAATAATCTCTATCTTCTTTTTTTCTCTATTCATCTCGCCGTAGCTGGGTCATTTCAAAAATAATGCACCCCTTGCCTTTTTTGGGTGTCCCATGCATTTTTTTTCAATTTCCTGGCTATTAGCCACGGAAGTTTCTTATTTTTTACTTAATTAAGAAGTATCTGGGAACCAATTACAATAATTGCATTTTAATACATAACATATTTAATGGATCTATCGATGTCCCATCGGCGAAATTTGTAACCTCTGACTGCGTTTTAAAACATTTTTCTTCTACGTATTATTTTTGTTGTTGTTAAACGAAATAGTTTCTTGAGTTTTATTCAAATTAATGATTTATTTAAATAATTAATAGTCCTCGAAAAAAACAATTTTAAAGCTTGTCCCACGATTTCACATCTTTGAGACAGTAGCGGTCATTATTAAAACAACTTGCCGAAAAATGTGAAATAATTTAGGCTGGAACAACACTACTCAAGAATATGTCACGTCTTTTCACGTTCGACGTTCACGTCTGACTTTTCTGTCACTCACTTTTTTCACAAAAAATTGTCTCGTTTTGTTACGAAATTTGCTAGGTTTATTTATATTTTATCTCCTTTGTAATAACTGAAAATGAAAAATGAATTATCTATAATGGGAAACATGTACCGTTTATTGTTAAACCTGTGAGGAATTTTTAAATAATCCGAAATTTCTGTGACAGAGCCCTGATTTTGTTACGTCTTTTTTGTTACGTAAATATAAATAAAATACAAATAATGAAAACAAATAGCATTATATGCAAATTATTTTTTGTGAACCTTAAAATGTATTAAATTTAGAAGGTATGTATTTGTAAGGGAAATTTAATCAATACTTATTTATTTTTCCATCTTTCAATGATAGGGATGCATTACTTTTGAAATGGCCCAGCTAACTTAGATCATAAAGTTTGTTGCGAACAATCTAAGGGCTTGCGTTTGTAAGGAACAAGAAAAGAATGATTTGCGAATTTCACAAAAAAGTTTACCAAACCTTGTTACTGAGCACTTACTGAGTCTTCAGTAAGAATTTGGCTGCATAAATTAAAGTCACCTTATATAGTGGATAAAAAATAGCTGCAAAGGGATTAACTTCAAACTGATTCGGTTTATTAAAAGTCAAGTGATAATAGTGTGAACTAGATCTGAATAAAACAACAAATCAAAAGTGACAAATAATTAATGTTGGATGTAAAAATCGTAATCATTATATCATACTTTATAAACAATCTATCCATCCAACCATCAGCCTGTTTCGTCCACTGCTGGACATAGGCCTTTCCAGGATTTCGCCACACTTGGCGATCCTCCTGGAAGAAATACCCATAATCACACACGCGGGGCAGGCGGGTTGGTGAGCGCGGTGCCGAAACCCTTGCACCAGTGACGCCGCTGCCCGTCACTAGTCTGATTTATATAAGGCCCGAGGGATGGATATACCGCCATCCATCGGTCCCAGGCAATGGTGGGCCGCCTGGTTTTGCCTGAGAGCTGTCCTCTTACTCTCCTCCGAATTACTTCGGGAGGATTTACGAGTAAGATGGTGGTACCTCCACAGTCGAGCCCGGCATCAGCTCTACCACCTAGTAACAATACCTACCGTATATTATCAATCATTTATCATAGAAAAAAACTTGTCGTACCGCACTTTTAAAAAACAACGGTACTACTTCTATACTAATAATAAATTTTTAAAAAGGACTGTACATTGAATATTTTTACGAAATTTTAGATGAAATGGGTTATAATGATAAGTATTGTAATGAGCCAATAACTTCAAATTTAGAATTTTTGTAAGCAAATTAAAAAAATTTTCGTTTTCACTCGGAAACCACTCAACGGATTTATTGATAACTATACGTGTTGATAAAATAACCACCAACCCAAAAACTGTATTGAAGACTGTATTGACGAGTGAGGCCGCTGGCAAAAGCTAGTCTTGCTATAAAATCTGTTTATGCAATCTTATCGCACATTAAATAAATAATATCCGAACCAGTAAGTATATACATACAATAAATAATCTCTACGCACGCACACAGCACTATTCGGCAGGCATGCGAGGGAGCGGGCGGTGTGCGGACGGCGAGGGGAGGTGCTCCCGCCCGCTCTTCACCTCAGCCCCCGTCTGCATTCAACTGTTTCCTACTTCAGTTATCGGCACAAGGTGTTTGTCATTTTCCCCGTCTGCAACGCACGCTGGTGGGGTTTAAATGGAAACCTGTCAAAGATCGTCATAGAAGCATTACAAAATAGGTCACATACAACAACAGAAAAATTGCTTCCCCTTTAAAATAACGAGTAGGTATTAAACATTTATAAAGGAAAGCATTACGAGTATTCAAAAGTTTTAGTTGATCATGTGGTTTAATTTTCTAAGCACACTGGTTGAAAGTAAACCCTCTAGATATAACAAAGGAAACTGTTCTATGTTCGAAATAAAAAATACATGTCCTGTTACTTTTGTCATGATTCATAACAAAAAAAAGATATCGACCTTCAAATGAAGCACTAATACTCCGGTGATAGAGACGACGACGCTCTACGAATAGCCTATGTGCATTATTTACCGTCGAGAATATGTACGGTCTATTGTCAGTCACATGTCGCGTCACGTAGTTTAGCCATACATTCGAAATTTCAGAACCAAAAAAAAAAGAGAAAAAAAAAAACTTTTTTTTTAAGGTTTTGTGTTCTATTTGTGATTCTGTTTCATAAATTTCAATAAAGCTAGGGGTTTAATTTTCAACCTGTATACAGGGTGTAAATGTCAAGAATCCCTTTAGGATATGAAAGTATACACGATTCTGATGTTATTACGAGAAAAAAAATATACCTTGAATTTTCACCAAAAACTCCATCATTTTTCTAAGTTATGGCTATGCAGCTCACCGGCCTCTCCACACACCTAATTGCACCCCGCAATCCGCACCCCTCATCCGAGTGGCCGCGACCAGTGAGGGTGTCCACGCGATTAGTGTATTTTGAGTAAAGAAAATCGTCTTATTATGAGGTACTGGTACTCTATTTAGAGATCCCAGTATTTAAAATAATATCTTTACCGATCATACCAACACACCCTTAAAGGATTCTTGACTTTGCTTTTGCACCCGGTATAATTTTTGGCTGTAATCTGTTGTATATACATGGGACGCACTATAAGTTTCCGGAATGAATATGAAAAAATACTATTAAAGGTACAAAATTAATTTATTGTTTTTCAAAATAATCTCCCTTGGCGTCTATGCACTTTTTCATTCGATCAAACCAGTTTTGAAAACTTTTGTGCCACTCCCCTGTGGTGACCTCTGAAACGTGTTTTTCATACTCCTCGACAGCCTCTTCTGGTGATGAAAATCGTTGACCGCGTAATTGGTTCTTAATTTTTGGGAACAGAAAAAAGTCACAAGGTGCCAGGTCGGGACTGTATGCAGGATGACTCATGAGTTCTACATTTTTCGTCTTCAAAAAGTCGTTTGTCTGTCTGGCCGTGTGAGAACTAGCATTGTCGTGGTGCAGGATGATACGGCGTTTACGGTTATTTTTCCGGAGTTCGTCAATAACTTCCGGCAAACAAATGGTCGTGTACCAGTCACTATTCACGGTACGACGATTCTCTAAAGCAACAGTAGCCACGTGTCCAGTTTTATTAAAAAAAGAAGCAATCATCCGCTTAGATGCACTTTTCACGCGCGCCACTTTGGTTGGTTTCGGCTCATCTCGAAAGACCCATACGCTCGATTGCTGCTTTGTTTTGGGATCGTAGCAATAAATCCATGTTTCGTCACCTGTTACTATGTCCCACACCAAATTTGACGCACCTTCGTTGAATCTGGTAAGCATGGCACTGCACCAAGTGACGCGGTCCGTTTTTTGAGCCTCGGTCAAGTTGTGTGGGATCCACCGCGAGCACAGCTTTCTCACACCCAAATATTTGTGTAGGATTGATTGTATTTGACTCATGCCTATTTCTAAGGATGCGCGAATTTCATGGTAGGTCACATGCCTGTCTGTGTCAATCATACGGCGCACAGCATCGATGTTTTTGTTGGTCACAGCGGTGGACGGCCGACCATCGCGAGATTTGTCACTGAGATTGATACGACCACGCTTGAATTCTGCAAACCAGCTATAAACAGTCGTCTTGCATGGTGCTTCATTGCCAAAAGCTGTTTCAAGCCGAGCGATGCTCTGTTGAGCTGTCAAATTACACTTAAAATTGTAGAAAATCATACTACGAAAATTTTCCCGAGTTAAATCCATGTTGATGCAGACACACAATTTTTTAAATGGCGCCACAAGGTAAAAACAAAAGACAGTCAGATGAAACAAACTGCATTCTACAGCCAAAGAGTTCTATTTTCAAATGTTGCAATAAATTTTTAAATATTGTTTATGTAAGTGGCCAGTTCCGGAAACTTTTAGTGTTACCTATGTATACCTTGAAATAAAATATAATAAAATAAAATAAGGTGACTTTTATTAATGCAGCCAAACTCATACTGAAGTCTTGGTAAGTGATCAATAACACAGATCGATAACACTTTTTGCTAATTTCGCAAAATGAAATCTTGACGTCCCATAGTAATTGGCTCGGCGCTGGGCTTGCGTTTGTGAGGAACACGAAAATAAAAAATTACGAATTTCACAAAAAGGGTCATCGAAACTTATTACTGAGCACTTACCGAGTCTTCAGTAAGAATTTGGCTACATAAATACAAGTCACCTTATATATCCTGAATCTATAAATATGAGGTGACATTTATTGATGCAGTCATATACATACTGAAGACTCAGTAAGTAGTCGGTATCTAGGTTCGGTGACCTATTTGGGAAAAACGAAAATACCTACTTTCCTTTTATCTACAAACGCAAGCCCAGCCCCGTCAACGACTATGGGAGATCAATATTGTATTTAACGAAATTAGCAAAAAGTGTTGTCGATCCCTCATACTGATCACTTACCAAGCCTACAGTATGAAGTTTTTGGCTGTATAAATAAACGTGAAATTTAATTCATTTTTCTAACGAAAACTGGTGATAGTACTTCGTCCATATGAACAACTTTTACTATGGAGCCAAACCTGAAATCGTGAAAAAAATATCAGCTGTTCCATAGAAAAGTTAAATACCTACTCGACCCAAATGTATGGAACAGCTGATTTTTTTCACGATTTCTGGGTTGGTTTCATAGTAAAAGTTGTTCATATGGACGAGTACTATCACCAGTTTTCGTTTAGAAAATGACTTAAATTTCAGGTTGTACTCGTATATGCAGCACGTCATCGCCTCTGTTTTAGAAGTACTCAAACTACTCCTCATTGTTTAAAATCCCGAGTAAACTTGGCATAATCCACTCAAGTCCACCGACGACGCGACGGGTTGACCTGGGTGACCTTGTCCTATTTTCATTAAAAGCCTTAAAATCAGTTCACTCCACAGATATAGATCTAAATAGATGACGCAAGTGCATCAAACTCTATTAAAATCAAGCGTGTCACATTTTACAATGAAATTGGTTGACAGCGGTTTGAATCTTAGAAGGGATTGTAAGACTTAAGGCATAATACATAAGAGTCAAAGTTGGAGGAGTCAATAACTGTGAAGGAAGAGCATTGCTCTCCCTTTTGGCGCGCAATTGGGCACGCGAAGTACATACACTCGCGGCATCTATTTGGATCTATATCTGTGGTTTACTCCCAAAAGTATGACAAAATATAATTCAAATAACATATACCGGGTGTAAATAACTGCTACATTAAATTAAACCACATATTCTACCGACCCTACTGAACCACTTTTCCCAAAAATCATACCCACGGACACCCTTAGTTTAGGAAATAATTGAGTTCCAAACAAAAATACGTAAAACCTAACGCACCGACATACGGGCGAGTGTAAAGAGAGCGTCGTCCGTCAAACCGCTGTTCCGGTGCAGCGTTCTAAAATAGACCTTCCTCCTAAGAGATAAAGTCTTTGAGTTACAGTTGAATATATTTTTCTCTGAGGATTTGCGCGGGTTTTTTTCTCAAATAGTTGAGTATGTGGTTTTATTTAATGGTCGCACTCTATTCACACTCTGTATTTTTTATTGACTTATTTAGTCTATTATAATTATATAATTTTATATATGTAACAAAAACGCGTTATGTGACCAGATATATTTCTAAAATTATCCTGTCGGCATCAGTGGAAAAAATAAAATAAATTATTATTTCAAAATTTTAACATTTTTCACATATTACTATTTATTTTTATTTTTTTCCACTGATGCCGACAATTTATTGTCATAATAATCTGGTCACATAACGTGTTTTTTGTACATATATAAAATTATAATAATCACAAAAATATAATTGTTATTTTATTTCAATAAAATAACAAATATTACATCTCGTACCTTTGAGAAATTTAATTTAATATCCTCCATTTAAAAAAAATGCACAGCTCAGCATGTTATTTTGCAAATGGCGAGTGAGTGAAAGAGTTATAATAATAATATAATAATGTTGAACAACGTATTATTGATGAAATTAAAAAGTGATGTCGCACAAGTACTCCATAGACGGAGCCCCTACGTTTTGTACAACGTAACGTTAAGTTGAAAGTTTTAAGCTCCGAATTTAGGAAACGGTCGTTAATCTAGCACTGTTTTATTAGCTACTTAGTTAGTGCTTTAGCGCTATCTCACAAACGACAAAGTACTTATTTCCAGTCCTGCCTGACACCGAGAGATTAATGAAAACGACGACAATTTAACTTAGATTACCTACTGTGCCTTAAATATAAAATTTCAAGGAGTTTCAAGTATCACAAGAAAGAACGCTTCTAAAACATTAACAAAAAATCATGTCATCATGACATTATATTCAAGAAGGGGTGTCAGAGGTGTTTCAGAGTGCGGACTGTTAATACTCGTAAACACTCTTTTCACTCACTGACAGTTTTAAGCCCCTTAATTTATAAAATATATTTTGTATTTTGATAAAAAAGGCACTTTTTGAAGTAGCTTACCTGCTTTATTAGCTCCTGCTTTTCAGATGAAGCCACTAATTAGATAAATCAGTATATAAATTCGGAATTTTTTTCTACTTTTCTTCAGTACAGAAATGCGATTGCGTAACTTTCGCTTGATAGAAAAATAATTTTTGAAATGAGGTCTTCTTCTACACTTTTTAAACACAAATAGGAATAACATGCAGACCTGAACGATATTTTATTAGATAGATTTTAACGATATCTAAATTTTCTTAGTTGGAAATTTTGATAGCTATTCATTTTATATTAATTTAAAACCGACATTTTGCTATTTTTTCCGGAACCCGTCCCTCTCGCACTGCAGGGCGTTCCGCATGGAGTAACAGTGACCTTTCAAACCTCACATATCCTCTTTGTGAGTTTTTTAGGGAATGCCCGTTTTCATCACCGTTTTTTGTTTCATCGCGTTTTGGCTAGTGTTAGGTATAAATAAACTCTATCTAAGGTGACTTTCGTTTATGTAGCCAAATTCACACTGGAGACTCGGTAAGTGCCTAGGACCAGGGTTCAATGACCCTGTTTGTGAAATACAAAAAATATGTTTTTTGTGCCTCTATACTATACTTTTCCTTAGATAAGTTATCGATTAAGATGTGTGTCTGTTGGCAAACCAATAATAAAATTAAAATAAAATACTTATTCCAGAAAAACCACGACCCAATTAGTATAAGAAGTCAAAATTTTATTTTATGTATTTCAGTGAAAGGTTTATTGGACCTTAGTCCTGACCACCTACCGAGTCTCCAGTATGAATAAGGCTATAAACCAAAGTCAACATATAAACATAAATTCCGAAAAACTCATTGGCATGACCGGTAAGATTTGAACGTGGGTCACATAATTGAAGGTCCATTGTCTTACTGGCTAAGCAACCGCTGCTGAACTATTAAAATGTATTCTAACATCTGAATAAATAAACTGAATCCCTGTCCCTGCCTGGGAAATTAGGATTACATTATAATTCCCGAGAGGTCTGAATAAAAAAAGAGATTTTTTGTAGTCTAATACTAAATACTTTTATAGCTATGAATGTAATACACTCTCAGAGAGAGCAATAAAACTCAAAGCAATCAAATACCTAGTTATATAATAACTAAATAATAATAACCTCCTATACCCTCTTTTCACCAACGATTATTTCGCTCCAATAAGAGAGAACGTGCCTGTTTGTGTTTCAGGCACATTACATGAATATTATAACAACCAGGTTAAACTAGCAATGATCTTCTCCGCCACTGAGCACTGGTATAACATTTTGCATATTATTATTAAGGGTCTATTCTCCAGATTTGTAATATTTTGTAACCAAATCATAAGAAATAATTATATCACTCAAAAAACAACTTTTATCTACGAACAATGTCCACAAGTAGTTGAATATAAATACAAACTTATATTTAATGATATTATAGTAACAGGATTTTCCATAGTCGCGATTAAAATTATTTTGAGATTTTACGTATTCGTAAATACTTAATAATTAAATTAAAATATTAAAATTAAATTACTTCGTAATACTTACTCGCAAATCCTCCCGATGTTATTCGGGGGAGAGTAAAGCTCAGACTCAGAGTGCATTTTGAGTCCAAACTCAAGAGGAACTCTATCTTACAAACGTCACTCTAGTATGAGATCACGTCGCTTTTTGACGTTTGTAAGATCGAGTTCGGACTCAAAATGCACTCTGAACCTCAGCCTAAGAGAACATCTCTCAGGCAAAACCAGGCGGCCCACCATTATTGCCTGGGACCGATGGATGGTGGTATATCCATCCCCAATTGCCGGGCCTTATATAAAACAGACTGGTGACGGGCAGCGGCGTCACTGGTGCAAGGGCTTCGGCACCGCGCTCACCAACCCGCCTGCCCAGCGTGTGTGAGTATGGGCATTTCTTCCAGGAGGACCGCCAAGAGTGTCGAAATCCTGGAAAGGTAGCAGCGTCCAGCAGTGGACGAAACAGGCTGATGGATGAATGGTAATCACTAGTGTGGTTATATAAATCAGTCTGTAAAGTCAGTCGTTCTACCGACTGGTCAAAACATCTCACATACAGCCGCCAGTGGTTCGTTCGTACCAACCACTGATCTGGAGGTCACTGGTTTAAATCTCGTAGGGACACATTTGTGTTCAGTCTGCGTGCTTTAGAAAGGACATTTGTGTCCGATCTGCGTGCTTTAGGCAGCACGTTATATAAGCTCTGAGTCCGTATTTGTGCCTGAAATACGGCGATAGGGATCGCCAGCCATTACGCTGGAACGCAATAACCCTCAGTGAAACTTGGGTGCATGAATGTAGAAACATGCATTTCACAATCCATATTTGTATATACCTCTGACACCCTCTCGGGGATTCATGTCGTGTTGATTGATTTCACAGAGCTCGATAGTGGTGTCGCAATCTAAGGTTTCTAACGATAATTCGTCACTTGTTTCAGGGATGTCTGTAGGCGGTGATGAGAACATCACTACGACAACCACAGAAAGTACGACTGAGTTCACACCAGAGCCGGCGGGACAACCCTACTTTGACAATGCGACCAAGAGAGAATACACTGCCGCGGTCGGTCAGCCCGCTTACCTGCATTGCAGGGTTAAGAACTTAGGAGATAGAGCGGTAAGTGACTAAATAGCTATGTTTTTCTTTCTACATATTATGAAGGAATGGTTTCTTGGGGTTATGTTAAAGAAACATTGTATCTGTATTGTTTAACAACATTGCTTCAGGCAGATAGCATAAGAAAAGACACACACACACAGTTAAAACAACAAGGCACAAAAACTGACAGCCAATATCGGAATAAACGATGCAATAAAAAATGTTTGCTTACACAGAGTTCAGTGTCCCACCATCTAATACCCTCGTGACTTAAGCCTTTGCTTGACTTTGATAAATTTATTGAAATACATTTCGCGGGCTAAGACTAGTGTATCATAAATCTTCTAAATTTGTGTGAAGAGCTTACCTGTAAAAACCCCGTGACGTCACTAAATCCAGTAACACCGTCTCACCTGCACTCTCAAGTCAGGACCAGGAGGTGAGAACCTTTATAAAGTAAGGCCAACGAGACGAGATAAAATACGTAAACAATCGGACCGTTACTGAGTTATCTCTATCTTTATCTCTCGTACGCATTAATGGCGTCAGTTGGTCGATGACAGCTGTCGTTGCGTGAGTCGTGGGTCGTTCGTGGTACAGGTAAGCAGTCAGTACCGCCGCATTTACCAACATTTGGTCCGCCATTTTGTGAACAATTTCATTCCTGTTTGGATTGCGCTCGAAAAGATACGTATATACGTAAGTATTTGTTTAGTTTTATGTTATTATTAATCCGTTAAGTACTTTTAGTTTTTCTTGTTGAGTTTACTGTCATTTTGAGTGGTTGTTGATTTTAATTATGGAATCACAGCCTGGCAACTCTTGGCAACCTTTGAAAGATATCAATCCACCACGCAAAAAACAAAATGTATCTGCTGACAAAAAAAATGTATCTGCTGACAAATGGCGAAATTGTGTGGATCACATCATAAAAGTAGAGGACAATTTTTATAGCAAAATTGAAAAATGATTGATAACACAATAGATAGTTTCGTCATAAATATGACTGGTTCGGATTCTTCCGACGAATCATCTTTGTCCAATACAGACGACAACGATTAGAATAGGGAGTTTAAAATTTGTATGTAATTTATTCAAATGAAAATGTTTTGAGTCCCTAAAAGTGTGTTTACATTCTTTATCTCGTATTATTTGCCTTACTTTAGTATACCCATAGTCAGGACAATTTATGAGAATTCGAGATTTATTAATTTTGGAAATTGCAGTTGGGTGGCTCTTTTATGAGTTTTATCGTTATTTTGAGGTGTGATTTTTATTTGGAAACGACCGTTATTTTTAGGGTTTCATAGGCCCAGTTAGTAAGTACCTAGGATGTTATTAGTTAAAAAATAAAGATTATTTCCGTTTTCATTTATTTCTCGTATAATGTATAAAGAATATTTCTTAAATAAACTCATGCGTGTGAGACACGCACTTGACCAATAATTTGAAAATGTAGTGGATTTGGTTTAACAGAGCCATAATATCAGAATTCCAAGTGAAGAAATATCGTGGAAATATTGGGATTATGTTCGAAAGAAGTTAGCAGAAAAGTTACTTATTCTTACATAAACAGGTCTAAGTAAGAATAAGTAACTTTTCTGCCTACGTTGAAGTGGATATCTTAAAGTAGAACTTTCTTTTCGTGATTTTTTGTGTATAACTTGTTTTTTTCTTCTACTACAATTTTAACCTGTGCAATGTGATAGTTTTTGAGGTTCCGTATCCGAAGGGTTCCAAACGGGACTCTATTACTAAGCCTCCTCTGGCTGTCTGTCTGTCCGTCCGTCTGTAACGAGGGTCTACAGTTTTAGCCGTAAAAGGTAGACAGCTGAAACTTTTACAAATTACGTGTAGCTATGGCCTCCACCACGGCAAATAATAAAAAAAATGTATTCCAAGGGACAATAATATATATATTAATGATTTATAGCAATAGCATTTTGTCAACGTTATTTATTTTAACTCTATCATCATGACATACATTTTTCAAATTCGCGCACATGGTAGTCTAAAGTAAAATAACAAATAATAAAATCGGGGTTCCGTACTCAGAGGGTTTTGAATTGTTTGACAAGGGCGAGTATTTTAGCGCCATTTTTGTCGCCTTAAAGTTGCTATAGCATCTCCGTAATATTGTTGATATGCATGTTTTTAGGGTTTTTAGGATGCTATAAACCCTTTGTGCGCGAGACCGACATTTCTTTTTTAATACACCTGCGAAAATAACATGAAACAATAAAATAAAAGCAATTTTGTTGCAAATCAAAACAGATACAATTCGACAAAAAAAAAAACGCAGGGTCTGTTTGGCGCCAATCTATGCTACAAAGACCGTGTCTTTTTCTAAACTATTTTCAATAATATAAGATCGAATATAAATTAGGACATCTAAAATCGTTTTGAATTTTTAAAACACCTTTTACAATTAAACATACATATTTAATAATAATATAAAAGTTTGAACTGCATCTCGACAAAAACAGTCCGTCGTGACTCGAAATATCAACCATTTCGCACTAGCATTTTATTATCCTTGATGTTCCATTACTGGACAACAACCTCCGTGGTCTAGAAGGTCTAGAACCTCTTAACGACTAATTCGTGATTGCGGGTTCAAATACATTTGTATTCGGTCTCCATGCTTTGGAAGGCACGTTACGCTGTCCATATTTGTGCCCAAAGTACGGCGATAGCCATCACGCTGTGACGTAATAATCATCGGTGAAAAGTCGTTACATCATTGTGCGAGCGTGAATTGTGGCTCGCATTTTACAGTCCATACTCGGGAACATTGGGGTAACTAGGATTCCTACCTAGTAGGGTCCGGCCGCTTGCTAACTCATAAAACCACCAACAAGTATCTACTCTGGACTATGTGATCGGAATAAGGTAAATACACCGAGTTATAGATACGATAAAAAGAGATAACCCTCCATACAACGAGATAACACACAATCCAATAAACAAGATAAATAAAAAACATCGATATACGTCAATGTCAACTGTATCCTTGGGCGGGGGCAGACGGTACTCTACCCTGGCCTCTACCTAGTTACACTTATTCCCGGAAATACCTCTGACATGCCTTCAGGGAACCATGATGTGACGTCAGATGATAGCCTTTAAGAATATCAGCTACAAACTCGTATCGCAAATAGTCACAGCGTAGAGGAAAATACGAGAAGTCCATTTACATAAATCGACCAGCCTCGTGGAAACTCCGATACAAGACGCATAACAAAAGAATCAACCCGGTGTGATATTCGTTTGTTTTCCAGAGTTTGTATATGGAATTTGTTGGAAACATGGGCATAAATCTGAACCTAGATTGTTCCGAAGCCGTTTATATTTTTACTTTAATCCAGAAGCATTCCCTACCATATATGTATACTCATTTTGTATTGAGGCGTGTGAGTTTCTGTCTTGATTACAATAGTGACTATGTTATGCTGATACTCGATGAGTTAAGGGTTTTACTTTTATTTATAACCAGCCAACAATTGCTGGCATTGGCATTGCCCCCTTAGCATCCATAATTTGATCAAATGTATGTCATATAGTGCCTCTCCCTTTGTTTCTGAATGTATACGATTGCAAAATTCCTACAGTTAGGGCCCCTAGTATAAGAATGGCATAATAATAAAACTGAAAAACCATTGGTGTTCTCAAAAAGTATATAGATTTGCAAGAGTCCCAACGCTACCAGTTACAAATGTTAATGTTAAAAGACTTAAAAGTGACTCTATTTATCTTCGTCTGTACTAAAGTGACCCAAAATGTAAATTTAGCGCTAGATTTCCTGGTAAAGCTGGAATAATGTGAAAACTCCTAAATCCCACAATATTTAAACTTTCCTAGAAGAGAGAACTTTATACACACTAAATCTTGACAAAAGAACTTACGAACTTTTGTAACAAAGTCGTTCTAAGTATTTCGTTTCATAAAGATGTAACGGTATTATAACAAAGTAACGCTAAACTTCATAACGATATCCACAATATCTATAAGTAATACTGAAAGATATTATCGTAAAAACTGGTCATGTTAAAGTTGGGTAAAGTTTCTGTCACGCGCCATTAGCTACGTGACGTCATACACTTTAGTTTTTATAGTTACATACTTTTATGTGCAGCGCATATTAATAGATTGTTGAAAATCTGATTATGGTGATGATGATGATGATGATGATGATGATGATGATGATGATGATGATGATGATGATGATGATAATGATGATTACACGGGTGGTCGGGCTTTAAGTTGGTCTCGTTGCGTGTCAAGGTCTGCTTGTCTTTGTGCTTCAAAGCTAAAAACATTTGTTTGCACAAGATATCTCTTTTTGGTCGTTGGGCTGCGTGTTCCTCCCAGGTCTCCGGGGTATATCGCATCTCTTCATGGGTCTCTTCAACACATCCTTGAAACGGAGAAGCTGGCCTTCCTGTTTGCGCTTGCCTCGGAGCTCTGAGTTGAAGATACGCTTCGCCAGCCTCTCATTATACATGATGAAAATCTACACCATGAATGCGTAAAAATCCTTATATTATGATTTAAGACGTTCGAACAGCCCAACAATTTAATGGCCAAGCGTTATTAAGCCTATTTGTATTTAAAAAATAACTATGAATTTGGCTTTATCAATTAAAGTATTAAAAAAATAAATTGCTTTTCTAAAGTCACCTAATATAAATAAATAAAATGTGTAAAGGACCTTGAATTTTTTTTTCCACCTTGTCGTAGGGATTTAGAAACGTACACATATATTTTTCCCTGGGGACAGGTAGTTCCTTAGGAACATAGTCTTTATTTCCTAGGGACATAGTCATTGATAACAAATGTACCGATTTTTGAAAATTCTTCTACTGTTGTAATGGTAATAATTTTCACTTGGACAAAGGCTATTGTTTGTTTCCTGGGACATTAGACATAGGGTCAGACATATAAAATACAACATATCGATACGACCAAAATCCGCGACGATGTGTCAAAGGTGTTTCCAAGTGGAACAATCCAAAAACGAAATCAACGCAGGCAAAGCCGCGGGGAAAAGCTAGTACTAAATAGAGACTTATAGTCTGTCAAAAAAGTGTTGAAATGAATATTGAAGAAACTATTTTGCTTCGCCTGGTTACACCAAACAAATAAGTACAAAATCTGTTAAATCGAGTTAACCGCGTTGTTATTTCATAAATATATTACATAAATTATACTACTTGAACGTTTAAAGTGCAATAATAGTACATTACGATACGAGAGCGATGAAACGTTTTCTGACGAGTGTGAGTTTGCGGCACGAGCCGAAGGTGAGTGCTGCAATCACACGAGTCGAGAAAAAGTTTCTCGCACGAGTATCGTATAATATTTTATAGCAAAAGTGCGGAAAATGCCGACTTTACGCAAGCGCAGCGTGCGTAAAGTGGTCATTTTACGTACGGTGTGCTATAAAGTTCATTAAAGTTTCATTTGCATTTCAACACTTTTTTGACAGACTATAGGAAACAAAAAGATATTGTCAGGAAGGGTACACGGAAAGAACGTGCGAAATACATATTTTTCTTCAAATTTTGATCCCAAGTTGTTCAAATTCCATTGAAGTATGAGTATAGCTTCGAGAAACAGGGAAAAAACGTGCCTAGATATCAGTATTATCCATGTAAAGATTTTGTAGAAAGAAAAAAAAGCCTGCCATATCAAATTGTTTGTAACTTTATAAATACAGTGAAAATATTGACTTGACTGAAATGGCACATTCTTTCCGTGTGATTATCCTGGTTTTACGTATTCAGTTTATCCGGAAAACTACAGCAGAAATAAAGTTATGCACTACCTTGCGTAACATGACTGAATAAACAGTCTATCTGCGGTGACACGGATATGGCGTAGCGCGTGCCAAAAAACGGCCATAAAATAAAAGAATAGCCCCGATTACTGACGCCACCATTTGTGTATAACTGTTGTTTTCAGTGCCTACGAATCTGGGGATAAAACAAGGCAATCTCCTGTTCCACCTTAATCTCTTATTTTTGCCTACCTGTGTTTTTTACTTCAAATAAAGAGGTTCTTAATTCATTTTAGTTCATTTTTAAGTAAGTTTGTTCGCTTTCATTTTCATTTTATAGGAGTTGGATACTCATTGTTTTATGTAAATGTATTATGGTCAATAAATATATTTTATGTTTTTATGTTTATGTTTCATTAATGAATTTACTCGTATAAATTGATAAAACCTTTTCATTTCTCTCATTTATGCAGGATAGTATAGCATTAATAATAAAAAGAAACAATCAATAGATATACATGCACATATCACATACTTAAATAACTGATAACGGGCCCAAACCAAGGGCAATAATAAATCTAATATTAATGTTTTATTGATTTTTTATATAAAAACACTATTAAGTAATGCTACTTATGTAATTAAATAAAGCAAAACATGTATTGTTGTGATGAAAACACTTGTACTTTTCCACAAATTAGTTATCTAAGTTCCACCAAGTGTCGGCAATCTCAACATCAACTCTCCAAAACTTTTTTTTTATTTTGCTTGTTTTTTTTCAACTAAGGGATTTGAATTGATTGATTTTGATTAAAGGGTTTCAGATTGACTAATCAAAATCTGATTTGACTTTCTGAGATATCGTTGAATAATAAAACCATCAACCTCCTTTATCTTACATAGGATTAACAAGCTGTAACTTCATTTTTCCAACGTAGTAGGCAACAATTAGAAGAGTGTAAAGTCAACCGGGCGCAGTCTTTTAGATCCATCCACTTTGAAGTCAGCGTAGTTTATTTTAAAATAGTTTTTTCTTGTTTAAAGACCGCTTCTGTTGCTGAGCATGTTGTCTTGACTTGTGTAATTCAACATCGGGATTTCTATAGATATGTGTTACGGGTAAAGCCCGAAGTCGGGTAAAGTCCGCAAAAAGTCAAAAATAGGTGCGACGACGAGCGAAGCGAGGAGGAACGGGTTAGGTAAACATTGAGTGCTGAGCGTTTGTCACGCGTGTTATCGCGCACAATCTGGGGGCACGGCAGTGCCCCCGCCAAGTTGAGCTAAAAAGCGGCACGGCCGTACCATCCTTTTCTCGAAACAGTTTAGGCCATTTTCGATCCCCATATAACTTTGTTGTGGGATAAAACTAGAAACCTGAATTTTCAGTTACCAAGCAGGCATTGTATAAACACGGTATATTTAAATTTGAACCAGTATTTTAAGAATTGTAACTAGTTACAGTTTCTCAATTTTGTCGCTCAATGACTGACCAATCAACAAAACTCTAAGGCACTTCTAGCAGACATAGAAGCTTCAAATTTGGAATAAAATTAGTGTTTAGTGTATAAATCAAGGAAAATTTATTTTTTTTGCAATTTCGGTCCAGTTTTCTAGATACACCGACTGCATAAAGATCTATGTAGTCCCATATAAATATATAGTATTACAAAGTTACATTTGCAGTGAATGAATCAGTGTACCTGTATATGTAGAAAAAAAGTAGGACTATCTACAAAAAGAAATGAGATGCCATCAAAAACAAAACTTGTAAAAAAACCAAGTCTCGCAACTTAGTTCTTCTACTGTAAAAAGTTGTGAGATCCATGTAATACCAAGTTGGTTAATTTATTCAGTCCCTACTTAAGGGACCTTCTGTCTTAAGTTATTACGTAATTAGCTAACCTAACAACATCTTATAGTGACCATATCAATATTATAAATATTTTATATTTTAAATAAAAAGATTGACTTGGCAATCGCAGTAAATAATCTAATTTAATATAATATGTATTACTTGTGAGATACATTGTGTTTTTATGCGATGGCCAAGTCAATCTATTTATTTAAACATAAATGATTTTTAATATTGATATGGTTACTATATGTAAGATGTTGCTAGGTTTGCAAATTACGACAGAAGGTCCCTTACGTAGGGACTGAATAAATTAACCGACTTGGTATTACATGGATCTCACAACTTTTTACGGTAGAAGAACTAAGTTGCCAGACTTGTTTTTTTTACAAGTTTTGTTTTTGATATCATCGCTTATTTTGGTTCGATGTGCGCAATAAAATGGATGAGAAACGAAGTCGCGTGTCATCATACTACGGGCACTGCTGGTCAACACATAGGGCTGTTCATAAAATAACGCCCAAGCCGAAAACGGGGCAAAGATTGGATATATGCGGGCGAAAGGCTAGTAAATATAATTTGTCTGGTTGTAACAATGAACTTGTTGCCTGCTGCTCTGCCCGCAAAGAATTAAATATGTGCCTTAGCCAATATAACACGCGGGCTTTTATATTTTTTTGTTGTATGGTTACGCAAGGATCTTTGCTCAGCCTAACTGTTGGTAATTTACTTATTATAGGAGTTCTGTGGCTTCATGGCAGAGATACCTTTGCCTAGCCCAAAGCAAAAGAGATATATTAGTCACTGTTAGGTTATCTAAGCGGTGTAATAATAAACTAGCCTTACGCCCACGGCTCCGCCCGCGTATATTCAATCACTGCCCCGTTTTCGGCTTGGGCGTTGTTTTATTAACACCACTCATAGCCTATTATAAGGTGCTCTAAAAATATCTGCCACGGCTGCAGTGGGAGATAGTATTGTTTATGTAGATTACAATATAAATATTTAAAAAACGGATTGGACTCACTTTTTTATCTGTGCAAGGAGGCACAGGTCGAGCTTTCGATGAGATTATGACTCATCATCATCAGGACTCTTCGGGAGTACTTTTGCCCACGGCGGTCAGTCGAGTGACTCGAGTGAAAAGCTCGACCTGTGCCTCCTTGCACAGATAAAAAAGTGAGTCCAATCCGTTTTTTAAATATTTATATTGTAATCTACATAAACAATACTATCTCCCACTGCAGCCGTGGCAGATATTTTTAGAGCACCTTATAATAGGCTATGAGTCGCTCGAGTCACTCGACTGACCGCCGTGGGCAAAAGTACTCCCGAAGAGTCCTGATGATGATGAGTCATAATCTCATCGAAAGCTCGACCTGTGCCTCCTTGCACAGATAAAAAAGTGAGTCCAATCCGTTTTTTAAATATTTATGATGTCAACTCACTCTAATTTTAATGAATGTATAGATTACAATAGTGAAGAAAATTTGTAAATTTGAGAAAATAAAGTAATTAAATATTTACTTTATTTGGCATAACGTGGTTCACTAACTACGCACGATGTGTCGTTTCATCAAAAATGTATGACGTTGGATCAATAAAATATCGTTACTATTGTAATATAAGTATGTACACAATACAGTCTCCCATTGTAGCCGTGGCAGATATGTTGAACACTTCATATGTTGACCAGAGCCAATACAATGATAATAAAGAAAACCGCATCCGAATCCGTATGGCGGTTCTCGAGGAAAAACGGAGCATACATACATCCAGCCAGACAAAAATTCTAGAAATGTTTTTGCCTTCAGTACATCCATCCATCAGCCTGTTTCGTCCACTGCTGGACATAGGCCTTTCCAGGATTTTGCCACTCTTGGCGGTCCTCCTGGAAGAAATGCCCATACTCACACACGCTGGGCAGGCGGGTTGGTGAGCGCGGTACCGAAACCCTTGCACCAGTGACGCCGCTGCCCGTCACCAGTCTGATTTATATAAGGCCCGGCAATTGGGGATGGATATACCGCCATCCATCGGTCCCAGGCAATGGTGGGCCGCCTGGTTTTTTTGTCTGAGAGCTGTCCTCTTACTCTCCCCCGAATAACTTCGGGAGGATTTACGAGTACAATTCAGTACAATACTAATAAAACATTTATTAAAAAATTGAATAATTATTGAAAGGACGGTACAGACACTACTTTTTTACCACTTTATTATTAGTACAGATAGACAGAAAAGACCGAAGAAAAGAAGAAGACAATGTTGTATGTATTATACATACATAGAGACTACAGATTTCCATTAGCTACGATCCTGACACACATAATAATAAAATACACAAATTAGAAAACTTCCTTTCTATAAGTATTTACATGTCTAAATAAAATCCTCTTTTTCGTTTTATAACCTCCGGTCCTTCGATCAGGCTAATAAAAAAATGTTGTCTCTGAAGACCGGAACTCTGATCCACCCACTTACCGACTTGTCAGTCCCTTCCGGGTTTGGGTGTGCCTTTACCTAACCGACCGACCTTGCATACTAACTTACATTATTTTTGAGCTAAGCTTCAAGTTTTTTTTTTATCCTTTGTAGTGGCTACATATACTGCTGTTGTTATTGTGCTCCTACCTCTTATATACTTAGCTCTGAACATCTAAGAGTGGAGTTGTCTGAAAACCAGCGCTGCACACTGTGTCACGGTGTCAGCAAATGGGGACGACTCTCCATTATGTGTGTACAACTTGATTTTTTCATGTTTTTAAGGTTCCATACCTCAAGAGGAAAAAACTGAGCCCTTATAGGATCACTTTGTTGTCCGTCTGTCCGTCCGTCTGTCTGTCAAGACCCTTTATCTCAGGAACGCGTGAAGGTATCAAGTTGAAATTAAAACCATATACTCAAGTTTACAGTTCCCTGAAGCTGTGAAAAAATCAAATATCTACGTTGACGTTAAAAAAGGTAAGGCCTTAAACGGCATAAATGCCGCAAAAAACGTACACTGAAGCAGTCGACATTCGTCCACCCTCTTTTCACTGATGAACTTTTGCGTTCTAATGTGATTGGGGCTGCGGGCTCTATGGCCTTAATCAGACACGAGTAAACGCTTTCTAGGGCATACGGGTATACTCTAGGGTTTACCTCAGATTGTTCTTTTTTGCCGTTCAATAAATAGATGTTAGTAATTCTTACTTACCCTTAAATAAGTTCCGAAAAACTGACTTGATTTGAATAAATTTAAATTATTTATTTCAGAACAATGTTCAAGGTAAAATTAAAATCAAAGAAAACGAAAATTAAAAGTTTTTTCTGACATGTGTATATGTTTAGGTACTGCCTAGCTGTAGAAGGAAAAATACATTTGATTTGATTTCACCGACAAACCAGCTACAGTGAGGGGATGAGGAAATGTCGCGTGACCGTAACGAAGGTTTGGAAGAAGGAGGGTAACCATATAGCCATCTACGTATGCTTTAAAAGATTGTCGATTTTATATTAAGTGACTTTTGTTTATATAGCCAAATTCATACTGGAGACTTAGTAAGTAGTCAGGACTAAGGTTCAAGGTCTCAAACAGGGTTATTTGCAAATAAAAAACATGTTTTTGATCCTCGTATACTTGTTCAAGAGAACCTTGACTCAATTAGAATAGAAAGTCAAAATTTTATTTATTAATGTAAGAAGTGAAATATGATCATTCCTGTTTCACTTGGTCTATTAAATGATTATTTTTTATTTTGTAACTTAAGATATTTCCGTTTCTGGTTGTTAGATTAATTTTAGAAAGGTTTCATTTCCATTTCCGGCACAGAAGTGAACTTGCCGCGTGTTTATTTCTGAGTGTCGAATGGCGCCAGAATTGGGAAGGCATTCATTTTTCGCTTTCGGGGAGTGAAGTTCCATCGCTAACCCTGAGTGGTCGAGCCCTAAAAGCTACTATCAAACCTTGTCAGTTTCCAAAGGAATAGTTTAGAGTAGTTCATAAAGTGTATTTATTCTTAGCTATTGCTTAGGAATTTTAGTAAAAATGTTAAGTGATACGACTTAAAATTGTAAACTACTAAGATGTTTATTTAATTAATAAACTGTTTTTAAGTTAATAGAAAAATATTAAAATTACTTGTACGATGTTCCACTAGTATTTAATTAAGGATGGTCACGCTATCGGTTTCATCGATTTATCGACATCTTCATCTTGTTTTTAAGTTATTTGATTGTTTCATTCAACTCCAATATGAATTTAGCTATATAAACGGATGAATTTTCAAGTTGATAATAATGGCCAACTATACTGAAGAAATGTTTCTTCCTATTTTGAATAATAATATAAAGTTGATGCTTGTGATTGTTGGCACTTGGTGGAAATTAAATAAATTGGTGGTTTTTTTTTTATTGCACGTACTTTATTTGTAGATTCTGAAAATGTAATTCAAAAAAAGGTTGTAGTTAAGCCCTTGAGAATGCTGAATAGCGAAACCGGTTGGGTATAATATTTAATATAAGTATATTGTGGACAAGTACATGAGTTATAAATAAACATAATAATAATATAAATATTAAAATTTGTTTGTTTGTTACCTTTAGACCTCTGCAACAAATTAAGGAATTGTGATAAAACATTAGACTTATCCCGGAAAATCAACAAAAGTTCAACAAAAGGATTATGTTGAGAAACGGAGAACTTTAGCCAAACTTCAGTGTTTGTCTATTCGTCTCTGTAAAAATATGGGAAATGTAAAATTTACTTAAGGGTCCGTATAAGGCTAGATGTACAACTTCAAATGAGCATATCACATTGTGTTACTTGGTTAATCGGTATTGTAAAAATTATATAGATTATAAAGCCGAGGGATTCATTTTGAAAAAAATCCAAAATATTTAAGTTCGCTCCATAGAAAAAAATCACGAAGTTACCTCAAAATTTCATGTTTTTCGGGTGTTAAAGGGCCTTCCTTAAATCATACAGCCTTGAAATTTGTATTAAAAATAATTTAACAAATGAAATTATCTAAAACTTAAATAACAAATTATCTATAAATAAAACTAACTACCAAAATAGTTTTATAAAAAAAAAACAGAAAAAGAATACCTACCTTAAATAAACAATAAAGTTAGTATAAAAAAAAAACAAATGAAGTCGTCAGCTCGTCTTAGAATATTTTAAGAATTTCTTCTAGAAGCAAAGTTATTAAATTAAAACGCAGATTTTTGTGGGCGCGCTTTTCTTGATGTTCGTAACAGCCACGGGTGTTTTTTAACTATTTTAAACTAAAAGGAAACGTTGTAGAGTTTAGTTTTGATTGATGCAAAATGTGGTGCTCAATCTGACCTTATATGCAGCCTTAAGTATGTACGAGTTGCCAATTTGAATAATATCTTGTATTGTGTGTGACGTGGGTACGCCAATTGGTAGACTTTACCATGCCCAAAACCTAATTACTGCTAAGGCCATATTGATCGCGTTTGTAGACAGGTTTTGTCAGTGACTGTGTTGAAAGTTAACATTAAGCAAAATTAACACTTAGAGAAGAAATGTTGCATTTCAAATACACGCCGAAAACACTGCTTCCACACTTATTAAAGCTGTGAGATTAATGTTGCAATTATCGGAAACGTTTAATCCTTGCCGGCGCGGCGGGTCTAAAACCCTACAATTTCAATCAGCGTTCCATCGATCCATATGCTTTTGTGAAATGTACTGAATAAGTACCGGGAACTGGTCACCCTGCAAATAAAGCAGGCCGAATTAGGTCGAGGCTTGCGAATCTGTACGTTTTGGAACACAGCCAGCGCAGCGACGCCACTATGACGTTGCTGGTTTCGCGGTTAATAGCGGCATTATTCCAATTTTAAAACAAACTTTTCAAGCTTTTCAGAACGCTCCCATGGCCGGCTTGTTTTATCACATGTTATATTTCACGGAATTCGCGTTTTTAAACCCCTTTAGAAACGGACGTGCGCAATTTAACATTTCTAAAGTATCGTTATCACCTCTTACCCAGCCTGAACAGAATACCGCTAAATAAATTATACAGACATTCTAAAAGTAAATAGCTTAATGTAAATCTAATTTGGCAAAAGCAGGAGCACGTATTTCCCGCGAGATGAGTTGCCGGTGTGTGTACGCTCTGAAAGCAAATCCTGTTTCTGAAATATAATCTTCGTTACCTCAAGCTTTGGAATGGACGCCAGGGAAATCACAATGATTTTATGAAGCCTAAATTTCACAGATTTTGAACCCACATGTGTCACACATGTGTCACACTTTTCAATCGTAATACCTTCACATTTGGACACATGACAAAAAAAAATACAAATAAAAAAATATTAAATGTAACACTAACGATAAAAACCCGTGTTGTTGTAAACTATTAACTCGAGAGTTTAAGTAGCCATCCATCCATCCACGGAAGGACATAAGCCTTTCCAAGATTTCGCCACATTGAGGGTCCTCCTGGAAGAAATGCCCATACTCACAGCGTGGCAGGCGGGCTGGAGAGTGTGGTATCAAACCCTCGCATCAGTGACGCCGCTGCCCGTCACCAGTCTGTTTTATATAAGAGCCGGCTATACCGCCATCGATCGGTCTCAGGCATGGTGGGTCACCTGGTAATGCCTTTTTAAGAGCTTCACTCTCCCCCGAATAACAACGGGTTGTTTGTGAGTAAGATGGTGGTACCTCCACAGTCGAGCCTGGAAACAGCTCTACCACCTTTCCTAGGAACTACTAGGGAGCTACATAAAGCCCGATCACAAACAAGCAAATAATAATTCAGAAATTATTTTCCATGGTAACCAAAAATAATTAAAAACGGTAACGAAAAAATGTTAAAGGGTGGGTAGGACTAGAATTAAAGCTCTTAACTTTTCATTTCTTACAAAATGTATGAAACAAAACTCCAAAATTAAGAATTGGTAGCACGCTTGTCTTGATAACAAGAGGCCGCGGGTTCAAATCATGACCCGAGAATTTTTGAAATTCTAGTCGTTACATTTGTTTCTAATTTATCTTTCCTAGTTTGTAATGCACTCTAATAATAATAAATTCATCCATCCATCCATCCATCAGCCTGTTTCGTCCACTGCTGGACATAGGCCTTTCCAGGAGTTCGCCACTCTTGGCGGTCCTCCTGGAAGAAATGCCCATACTCACACACGCTGGGCAGGCGGGTTGGTGAGCGCGGTGCTGAAACCCTTGCAATAGTGACGCCGCTGCCCGTCACCAGTCTGATTTATATAAGGTCCGGCAATTGGGGATGGATATACCGTCATCCATCGGTCCCAGGCAATGGTGGGCCACCTGGTTTTTTTGCCTGAGAGCTGTTCTCTTACTCTCCCCCGAATAACTTCGGGAGGATTTTCGAGTAAGATGGTGGTACCTCAACAGTCGAGCCCGGCATCAGCTCAACCACCTATAGAACAAATATAAATGTATAATATGTACATGTAGGACTGTAGGTTCCCACTTTTATTTTACTATAAAGTGGTATATCCGGATTTTTGATAAAACGGACTACCTCTGGTCACAATTAGTCCGGACAATCAGGGTTCTACTGTAGTTAAGTTCTTAAGACAGACCCCATAACAAAAATTGTCTAAAACTGTTAACTTGGCACCCCATTTCTTTATATTTGAACTTTAAAAAAAAATTGGTCTCTTCTCAATGAGCTGTAGATATAGAAATTGGACTTAGATTAAAATAAAATAAAATATTATTCTTTTCGACCTAGAGATCCGTGACATACGAACGGACAGAGAGACGGACAGCAGAGTGACATTACTAGGGCTCCGTTTTGCCCTTTGGGAACGGAACCCAAAACATTAAATATGGCTCGGATAAATAACCAATATGTCGGTTAGGTTTTAGTCGCAAAAAACTGAAAAGTAGAGATAAAAAAATGGCTTTTTCATAGAAAAATTACATTATGAGTGTTCCTACTTGATCACAATGTATCGAATTCATGACGTTTTTAGCGTTTTCTGGGGGTCGACTCCGTAATGTAGTTGAAAACGTTTGTGCTACTCGAACATTTACAATTAGGCCAATGAGTCAAACAATAATCGCCTCTATTAAAAGCCAATAAAGTCTTTTCCATAGGCTTTGCGATGTTCGGGGAATACAGCTTTTTAGCTACTGGAAATCCATGTCATGCACTATACCATAAGTATTTTACATTTTTATGTTGTTTTTAGGTTTTCGTACCTCAAAATAAAAAGACCTTAATACGATCACTTTGATATCCGTCTGTCTGCGTGTCCGTCTATCAAGATCCCTTTTCTCGGGCCCCTGAAATTTACCGAATTCTAGTTATTCAAGAATAAGTTACGGACCAAGCTCGTGAAAAACGGTTGTGCTTTAAACAGTATGTACGGAACCCTCTGGCACGAGTCCTACTCGCACTTGACCAGTTGAGACGCATTGGAAAACGAAAGAGATAAATATATCTGAAAAAGTGCGCGCCCGAGTGGTGCGGTGAATCAAGAAAAGGTTGGCTATGGATATTGCTGTTTTTTTAGCGAATCACACTAATATTAAAATGCGAAAGGTAGGGTGTGTGTGTATGTTTGTTACTCTTTCACGCTGAAACCGCTGGACGGATTTAAATGAAATTTAGAATGGGTATAGCTTATACCCTAACTTAACACATAGGCTAATTTTTATCCCGGAAAAAAGCATGTCGTTAAACCGAATAACACGCGGGCGGAGCCGCGGGCAAAAGCTATAACTAATGTTTTATAGATTTAAACGAGGGTAACGGTTTCATTATCTTAACCAACCATTTTTTTTAAATCCAGAATTTGAGTAATTTAATGCAGATTAAAAAAACATATACCTTAAATGGGGGTTTCTTATTAAATTCTCCTGAAATGGTAAAAAATCTACGGCGTGGCGAAACGCGCTCTTTATCTGGGAAACGCCCTAGCATGTGCTACATAAGGTGACTTTAATTAACCCAGCCAAATTCTTACTGAAGCCTCAGTTAGTGCTCAGTAACAAGCTTCGATGACCCTTTTTGTGAAATTCGTAAATTATTCTTTTTCGTGTTCCTTACTAACGCAAGCCCAGCCCCGAGTCAATTACTATGACACGTCAAGATTTTGTTTTGCGAAATTAGCAAAAAGTGTTATCGATCCGTGCTACTGATCACTGGCTGCTTAAGTTAAATTCACCTTATATACTAATTTTGGCAATCTCGCGCGGCAAGTGAAAGGATATAAAGCGTTATAATAAAAAACGCGTCGTTATCTTTTCGATAATAGGTTTAAATGTTTACAACAGTCATTATTGCTATTTTTACTTTATTAATTTTGAAGTGAAAAAACAGCCTTCGCTTTGCAATTTTTTTCGATGCAGTGAATTTTCGTCTATCACGTTTTCGGTTTTCATTTCATTTCATTAATTTATAAGAAAAAACGCGTCTGTATGTATTGGATAATAGGTTCATTATGTTTACAACAGTCATTATTGTTATTTATACTTTATTAGTTTTGAACTGAAAAAACAGCCTTCGCTTTGCAATTTTTTTCGATGCAGTGAGTTTTTGTCTATCACGTTTTCGGTTTTCATTTCATTTCATTAATTTATAAGAAAAAACACGTCTGTATGTATTGGATAATAGGTTTATTATGTTTACAACAGTCATTATTGTTATTTATACTTTATTAGTTTTGAACTGAAAAAACAGCCTTGGCTTTGCAATTTTTTTCGATGCAGTGAATTTTCGTCTATCACGTTTTCGGTTTTCATTTCATTTCATTAATTTTACAAGAAAAAACGCGTCGTTATGTTTTCAATAATAGGTTTAAATGTTTACAACAGTCATTATTGTTATTTCTACTTTATTAGTTTTGAACTGAAAAAACAGCCTTCGCTTTGCAATTTTTTTCGATGCGGTGAATTTTCGTCTATCACGTTTTCGGTTTTCATTTCATTTCGTTAATTTTATAGGATAAAACGCGTCGTTATGTTTTCGATAATAGGTTTAAATGTTTACAACAGTCATTATTGTTGTTTCTACTTTATTAGTTTTGAAGTGAAAAAACAGCCTTCGCTTTGCAATTTTTTTCGATGCAGTGAATTTTAGTCTATCACGTTTTCGGTTTTCATTTCATTTCATTAATTTATAAGAAAAAACGCGTCTCTATGTGTTGGATAATAGGTTTATTATGTTTACAACAGTCATTATTGTTATTTATACTTTATTAGTTTTGAACTGAAAAAACAGCCTTCGCTTTGCAATTTTTTTTGATGCAGCGAATTTTTGTCTATCACTATCACTATCACTATCTTGTTTTTGAAAAGGCCTCATTTATAACATGTTTTTTTAGAACCCTATCTATTGTCGTATCGTATGTGAGTTCTACTGTTTTAAAATCTCATTTGTAACTACCTATGTCATCTAGAATTAGTGTATATCATGTGTCTACCTATATTTCATAAATAAATTATTTAATTTGATTTAATTTGCAGTATGCATCAGCAACTACAGAGCAAATCGTTTATACGTGGTGTTTGGTCATTAGTAAATTTGTTGAATAATCTGATATTTGTGATGGATGTTGATATAAAATTAATCACATTCCAATAATATTCACGTCACAAAACAGGATTTAAATTATGAACTCCTAATTAATATTCATGGATATAGTTTGGTTGATGGTTCAAAATTAATGGATTTTATGCTGAGTCCCTAATTCTTTGTGCTTTATTTGTTACACTTAAAAACCCGGTCCGTATTTTTCGTCTGTTTGACGCGAATTAAAATAATTATTTTTCTTGTCATTGCCGCGATGTTTTTGTAAAAATCACGGACTTACACCAGTCCATATATAGAAGACCTAAAATTTATTTGATTCAATTGTTTCTCCTTTGCGCGTTATTTTGATACTTAGATATTATGAATAACGATTCGGAGCGGGCTCGTAAGTAATAAAATAACTCGCAAAAGAGAAACAATTCAATTAAATAAATTCTAGGCCTTTATTAAGACGGCCAATATGAAGTGGTGTAAGTCCCCAGTTTTTCCAAAAACATCGCGATAAAGGCCAGAAAAATATTTAATATATTGTTTTCCATCAAAGTTGTCGTCCTCACGGACCGGGCTCTTAACTTTTGCCTTTTATATTATGTGCATTGCCTGTGCCGAAACTGCCGTATCATGATTTTTAACAACAATTTGAGAAAATTTATTAAGAGTGGATGTGTAAATTTTAATTAAATATTCCGTTTTAACTCAAGAACCCTTAACGGATTTGGATGCTGTTTTTCTATTATCATCGTTTTGACCTTGGTCAACACATAGGCTATAAGGGGTGTTCATAAAATGACGCTCAAGCCGAAAACGAGGCAGAGATTGAATAAACGCGGGATCACTCTGCTAACCCTAAAAAGCATTATTAGAGGCAAAGAAAAGATGTATCTCAACGTTTTGAAGTTGAGTTTTGTGTCGCTAGAACTGATCGTGGTACAAAAATAAATCTAGAATTTTTCTGCGAAGTTTCATAAAACTCAAACGAAGTCTCTTTCACGACGAGGCAATGCGATCTCCCGTGATACGATACAATTTCTCATTACTCTGAAATAGATAGAATCTCGATTTTGTTCCTGGTTTTCACAGTTCTGTGGAAAATTCTACTATATTTTTGATATCTACATGTACAATTTCTATATAAAACGCTTGAGAGGCAAGGTTTGAAAAGTTTTGCCAAAGTTTATTTTTTGAAGGCTACAAATTTAGAAGATTAGAACTTTTTTTTGATGAAAAATTCTTATTAAGTTGATACAGAATACAGAAATTTATTCATAACGGTCAGTTACATGTCATATTGTTCTCAAATAACAAAAAAAAAAACAATAATACTTAAATGAAAATTGAATTAAATTAAATAACAAGTCACACAGTAATTTATCTAAGCAAATTTGTCATACACTGTGTATGAAATCTAAAATCATAATGTCATATGATACATATTATTGTAATTATTTGTAATATTCTTAATGTCATCACATCGTCTAATTCTGATACAAGATATCATAACAAAAAAGTCAATAAGTTATAATAGCGTACGTTTCCACTTTATTAAAAAAAATCATCAACTGCATAAAATGCCTGCTGAATGAGCCATTTCTTCAACTTACATTTAAAGAGGGAAAACAATTCGATTTTTGTAATGTCATCTGGAAGTCGGTTGTAAATAGTTGGACCACATACGTACACCGATCGAGCGCTCTTCGTAAGCCTACGAGAAACTGATCGGAGCTTGTCACGGCCCCTAGTACGTTCGCATCTCCTGTCAAATTTGTGGAGGTTTTGCCTCATAAATAACGCGACTTGGAGTATATACAAGCAGGGCAACGTCAGTACACCTAGCTCAACAAAATGTGGTCGTGCTGTGTCGTAATAATAGTTTATAGCACACCGTGCGTAAAATGACCGCTTTACGCACGCTGCGCTTGCGTAAAGTCGGCATTTTCCGCACGGTGTGCTATAAAATATTATACGAAACTCGTGCGAGAAACGTTTCATCGCTCTCGTATCGTAATGTACTATTATATGAAATTGAAGTTTTCTTGTGATTATAATATGAAAAACGGTCAAGTGCAACTAGGACTCGTGCCCTGAGAGTTCCGTACATCATACTGTTTAAACACAAACCTATTCCCTGCGCATTTATGAATTACCAAGTTAACTTGACACTTACGATTTATGAAACTATGTATCCAAGAGGGTTTAACTAAGTTGGTCCATAATATTTTCTTGAAGAATAAAAATAAAAAAAAGAATATTGGCAATTTTTGGATTTTTAGGGTTCCGTACCTCAAGAGGAATAAACGGAGCCGTTATAGGATCACTTTGTTGTCCGTGTGTCTGTCCATCCGTCTGTCCGTCTGTCTGTCAAGATACTTTATCTCGCGAACGCGTGAAGGTATCGAGTTGAAATTAAAACCATATACTCAGGTCTACAGTACCTTGAAGCTGTGAAAAAATCAAACTTCTAAGTTAACGTAAAAAAAGATGCAAAAACGTATATTTCGACACTCTTAAGGGAATTTAATTGATAGGGTATTTTCCGTTGACTTAGAACTATGAAATTTGGTAAGTTATACCGTCATATACTACAAGTATAGGGAATATCTAAAAACTATACATTTGTAATTAAAACATAAAAAATATAGTCTTTAACGGAACCCTCGGTGGGCGAGTCCGACTTTCACTTGTCCGGTGTTTTTTCCTTACAAACGCTCTATTATGTAATTGTAAACGAAATTTCATGATAAAGTTAACTGAAAGTGCCCTATAGGGTTTCATTCATGGTGATCCAGTTTGTATGAAGTTTATGACGTAAAGGGAACTGGGAAGGGAAAGGCCAAAGCTATGAAAGAGTCTAGCTTCAATGCAGAGTGCGCACTTAGAATCAATAACCACCTTATAGTATAATCAAGTATATTTTATGAAGATAACGTAATCAATGGACTTTGGAGAAAATCAGTAAGCAGACATCTACAAAAAGTCACTCTGTCAGAGTATCATAAATTAGGCTGCAAGCTGCCAGTGGTGGTGTTATTGCTATACACGCCCCCTCAATTCACAACTGCAGCCCTAGGCCACTTATGCACTTGGAGTGCTTGCACATAGGCAACGCTTTCGTTAAAACGTCAGCTAGCATAAAATCTGTCGACATGTATTTCAATTCTAAAATTTTGTCCCTGAGTACGTCCCTTATAAAGTGGTGCTTTATATCTATATGCTTAATACGAGCATGATAAAGCAAGGTAAATCGCCCCCTGATTGTCAACTGTAGTTTTTAATAGTTCCAATACACCTATCTCCTTTAATAAACTACTCAGGTAGAGAGCTTCCTTTATTGCCATGCCGGTACTGATATATTCAGCTTCTGTAGAGGATGTGGCTACAGTTCTCTGCTTTTGAGATCACTGAGTAATAGCTGCTCCTCCCAAAACCAAAGCATATCCGGAATACATTTCATTTCATTTCGTTTCGTTTATTCATGAACAATAGTTATTGCATTTGAATGTTAAACAATATAAAGTTAAAAAAAAATATATATATAAAGTCAGAATATTAATATCAAAATACCCAATATTAATTAATCAATGCTTAAATGTCACAATCAAGATAATACAGAATAACCAATTTATAAAATAAAATAAAATAAAAGAATACCAAAAACCAGAAATTACATAATTTAAAAAGAAATTATAAAACAATATGAAAATCAGTCAAGTAGAATAATAGCTATAATCAACAATCATACTTAATAGCAAGAAAAAATATTAAAATCATACAAAATATTAAAATCATAAATCATTAACAGAATACAAGCACTTTTTTAACAAGAACTGCTTTAATGCTTTCTTAAATTTAAAATAGCTTGTTATAATATATATTTTTTATATTCTAAAGATATATTATATTGTTATAATTAACTTTGACTTAGACTTGACGTAGAAAGTATACTTTAAGTATCTATTTTGCAAAAATAAATATTTAATTTTGATTTGATTTTGATTTTCAATTTTCAACTGTATGGGCAATTTGTTAAACAAAACAATCGACTGGTATCGTGTGCGCTGTTTAGCTATTTCCAGTTTCGGAGAAAAATCTGTAGACAGATCTTTGCGACGGGAATTCAAACGCTTAATCTCTTCCCCTTTTTCTTCAACCTTATGCAGATAAAAGAACAAGTATATAAAGACTAGGAGCAGTAAGTATTTCCAATTTTTTGAAGTGTTCTCTACAGGATTCCGATTGTGGTACACGTACTATAGTTCGAATTGTCCTTTTTTGGATGACGAAAGCTTTTTCTATATTATATTTGTAGCTATTACCCCAGAATTGTATACTGTATCCGAGCCTCGATTCGACTAGGGAAAAATATACAATTTTTAGTTCCCGAATATTTACTTCATCTCTTAGACTTTTAAGAGCATAGCATGCCAAGCTTATGGACTTTTCAATGGCGTTAAGTTCACATTTCCAGTTTAACAATGAATCTATATGCATACCTAAGAATTTAACACTGTGTTCAAGACTGATGATGTGCCTGTCCGACGTGATATTAAGGGTACCTTTATTTCCCGCGGTAGTAATACGAACGCCTATCTACTAAGCAATTCCCCCAATCTGCATCTGAGTATCCTATTAACGTTTGCCCTGTTCTTTTAAAAGTAAGACGATAGATTGTATTTAAAAAAATATTTTTTTCTACTAGCAATAAACAAGTACGTACTTATCACATTTATTTTATTTCATAATTTGCAAAATTACCTTGAGTTATAAACCAAATTGACAGCTGTTGACAAAATCGGTAGTAACTATCAACATTAGCATAATTGATTAGGTCACAGCACTACCACATTCCTCAGGATGGACATGAACTCGCGCGCTATCTTGAACATACATACTCGAACATACTCGTATAATATGATAGGTAACATTATATCTGGATTAACATAGGCTAGTTTTACTGCAAATCCTGCTATATAGGGGAATTTGCCTTTCGCACTCGCACACAAAGAACTAAATTTTAAACTTGTTTATATTAACGTTTTTAATAAGGGTTCCATACCCAAAGGGCAAAACGGAACCCTGTCACTGCAGCCTATATTGATGACCAGGGTTCCTACGATGATAATAAAAGTAAACGCATCCAAATCCGTTGAATAGTTCTCGAGTTAAAACAGAATATACATACAGACAAAAGACAGAAAAAAAAAATTACTAGTTTTTGCTTTTGTACAATACTAATAGCTTTAACCTATTTCATTTAAAATTTTGCAAAAATATTCAATTTAGAGACACTACTTTATTATTTTTATAGATAAAAAAAATATTGATTCAAAACGCCCAATCCGAAAACGGGACAAAAATTGAATAAACTAGCAAAGTCTAGTGTTAAATAAATTGATGGAAACGTTTCTTTGGCAGGTATCCTGGATCCGCAAGCGTGACCTACACATTCTGACAGTTGGAGTCCACACGTACAGCAGCGACGCAAGGTTCGCCGCCCTACACACGGACAAGACTGACGAGTGGACGCTGCGAGTGGCGCCCGCGCAGCCGAGAGACTCCGGCGCGTACGAGTGCCAAGTCTCCACGGAGCCGAAGATCAGCTTGTCCTTTCGCCTTACTGTTGTAGGTAAGGTCGTTGAGAAATTAAATAGATTTGTTTATGCAGCACATCATTATTTAACACTTATAAGGTGTCAGATTTTTGTAAAAAAAAAACTTTTTTTATATTATACCCACAGGATATAAAATTAAATAAAAATGTTTTTTTAGAAGTAAATCAATTTACAATCCACAAAAACTTGGTAAATAAGCTTTTCTTAATTGTGCTGTTATGAAATTGTTCATCATTTTCGTTGCTCAGTATCACTCGACCGTTGCTGTTGTCAGATATTTTTGCCCAGAATACAACTTTTGACGGACAGAAACACTAAACATTGAATTATCATTCCAAAGATATCATCGATATCTAAATTATGACGCAAAAAATCTAGCAGTCCACCGCTCATGGTTATGCCATAAACATTTTTAGATCTATATCTGTGCATTTTATAATATTATTAGAAGTTATTGTTCTGAGTGCACACGTTATGCATTAGACAAATGAGGTTTTATAGCGGTGAGGTCTTGCACCGCCATGAAAATTTTGCTTGCAAAGAAATAAGCTAAGAACAAAAATGAAAGCAGATTATTATGTGACCTCAGGACCTTGCAAGTGCCTCAATGTAATACAAAATTTTACTCTAATTCATTTACAGTGCGAGCAGCTCGAATGTGGAACACACTACCTAAGATTCTGAGAGATAGTCCGTCAATATCTTCATTTAAACGTAAATTAAAAGAACACTTCCTCTCGTATGAGTAATATTTAAGTATGTATTTTAAATTATTTAAGTACATATTATATTTGTATTGATTCATTTATATCCATTATATTTATATCTATAATTTATATTTTTATTATTTTATTTGTATAGAATAAGTTGTTATTATCCTTCTGTATGCTTGCTGCCAACCTATTTAGTGTATTCTTTCACCACAGTACTGGTTGGCTGGAAGAAACCTCTTGAAGAGGTAAGCTCGCCGTTGTGCATATTTTTTACTTTTTTTGTTATCTTAGTTTAAGTTTCTGTGTGTGTACAATAAAGGATATAATATTTCCGTCAAATTGAATAGAATGCCAGCTTAAAGTTCATTTGGAGTATTATTGTTGTTTGTTTCCTTAATTACTTTTAACTTTTGAAAAACTTAGTAGGATACACGTGAGTAGGGGCAATAACTTACTCGTATCGTTTAACCCGACCCACGTCCAAGGAACAAGCAATTTGCGAAGCCGCGAAATGTCACGGTATGTAAATCCGGATCTGTAAAGCGCTATTGTAGCGCTTGAAACTACTACACGCACCCAACTTTTCAAGTTAAGGGGCTATTTCGATAAAAATGGAACTTTTGAAGTTGTATACCTGCTTTTCAGATGAAGCCACTAATTTGATAAATCGGTATATACATTTCGGAACCTTTTTCTAGTTTTCTTCAGTATAGAAACGTGATTGCGTAACTTTCGCTCGATAGAAATAATTATTGAAATGAGGTCTTCTCCTACACTTTTTTTCATAGTATGACAAACAGGAATGACATACAGACCTGAACGATATTTTATTAGATAGATTTTTACAATAACTAAATTCTCTCAGTTGGAAATTTCAATAGCTATTTTAGTTCATTTATATTAATTTAAAACCGACATTTTGCTATTTTTTCCGGAAACCGTCCCTCTCGCACTGCAGGGCGTTCCGCATGGAGTAACAGTGACCTTTGGAAGCGCGACATATCCTCTTAAGACACTCGCTTATCGCTCATGTTACAAATCGTCCCCGTAAGCTATTGCCTCCTTACCGCACTTACCTATAACATAAACTACTACTGTTATAGCATTATGTTCTTCGGGGAACTATACTATAACTAAATTATTTTCAGTATCAGAGACGTTTGTGATTTTCATATGCGCTATTTGAGTTCATAATCAGGATTTTACGATATGAGGTTAGATAAGTGCATTACAAAATAGCAAAGACCAATTGGAAATAAATCTGAAGTAAGATTTTATAATTGAATATTTTGAGAAGATTCCTCGGGCTAGGATTTGAACCTGTAATCTCTTACTAATACGGCAATTGCTCTACCGACTGAGCTACCGAAGTTCCCAACCTAAACTGTTTAAATTTAAATTTGTACCTGTACACAGATTTTTTTTTAATGCCTCTTCTTACTTCTACCTTATAATTTTATAGTGCACTTTAATAATAATGATGACTTTCTTTTATGTAACTAAATTTATACTGGAGACTCGGTAAGTGGTCGGGATGAAGGTTCAATGACCATTTCTGTGTAATACGCAAAATAAAATTTAGACTTCCTATACTAATTGAGCTGGTTCTGGAACAAAAAAATATTTGTTAATACACCTGCTCAAAATATGATTATTATACGTGCCTGTTTAGCTTGCGTAAAGTGCACGAAGAAAATGACATATTTCGCACTAGCCAGTTTCCTTAGCCAGGGGACTTCTTATGGCGAACGATCTTTACTGTAGCAATACGTCAGAATATTATTATAGTAAAGAAACAAACAAAGAAAATTTATAACATTTTATTTTTTCGGTAACTGCCCCGTCGCTACTAAATTCATCAATCCATAAACAATGCCAATATGGCGCTTTGGTTACATTATTTTATTTTATTTATTTATTATTATTATGTAACTTAAACTACACAGGTAGGTAGATCACAGTAAGTTGAGTAACTTTGTATTGACGTTGTTCAATTCTACCACGTAATTTATGTGTCTGCACATTTCTTAAGGCAGGCCCGCGCAGAAATGAGCAGGTTCCGTACCGTTATTTTTTAATAATTAGTTATTTAATAACTTAGCAACAAAAACTGCAAAATCGTCAAAGTTTTGGAATTTGGAATAAGGGGAGTTATAAAAGTATAATATAATTTAATATACATACGTATAAGTAGAAAAAATATACTATACATAAACAGGAAATATTAAAGTATACCTACATGTATATATATATGTATAAACAAATATCTAAATAGGATATATTTATAAGTTACGTAAATTTGTGCATGACTAAGTCTAAAAATATAAATTATGTTTGTGTTAAATGTCAAATTAAATTAAATATAAATTATGTTTATTCACATTAAAATCAGTTTTATTATGTAATAATGAGCTTAAGCAAGTTTTCGGACTCTTCCAGCCCAAGACTGTTAATCCACTTTTTGAGTGTGTTTTTATTCTTTTGTAAGTTATCCTTGATATTGTCAGGGATCTTATTAAAAAGTCTAGGACCCAGCCAATAGTGAAACCTCTGACCAAAGGAAGTATTTGTAGTATCTACCGTCAAGTAACCTCGTTGAGCTGTTCGTGTAATATTATGTGTTTTGATCTTATGCAAATCTGTATGTGTCCGATAGTAGCTAACTAATCTGTACATATATTGCTGCCGAATATTCAAGATGCACGTGTCCTTAAAAAGGTCTTCATTGTGATATCGAGGTGGTTTTCTGGCAATGACGCGAAGTATTGCATTTTGTGCTGGTTGTGCATGATTCAATGTAGTTTTACAAGAACCTCCGTAAGCAAGGATAGCATAATCAATGACGGAATGTGCTAGGGCATGATAAACACACCAGAGAAGGTTGACATCACAAATGTTTCGGAGTTGCCAGAAAAAGTGGATAAGTGATCGTAGTTTCTTAGTAATAGCAATTATGTGTGGCTTCCAGTTCAGATTTTGATCAATTATAACACCTAAATATCGTATTTCTGACACTTTGTTTTGATTTGGACATGAACAGCCAGTATAAGAGTTAGCATGTTGACAAGTAGATATAGTGAGATCATCAGTTGGTTGACAATTATTATAAATAGAATAACACATATATTTAGTTTTATTTTTGTTTAAAGTTAATAATTTAGAGTCCAGCCAGTTCATTACCTCGGTGAATCCTTTTTGAGCCAATTCGAATGTAACATCCCATTTCTTACCGGTAAAGAGAATAAGCGTGTCATCAGCAAATGATATGACTTTACCCCCATCTAATTTTAGGTCACATAGCTTGAAGAATTCAGAAGTTCTATTGAAAAAAGGTTATTCTTGTATGACGATCGGATATATCAACATAATGGTTATTTTTCCCCATGAGCAAGTCCTAAAATATATAAAAAAATCACATAATGGAACGTTTATTCCAAAAAGACAAAGATCTAAATTTGCATATACAATCCACAACGCGGTCACGCGTATGTAGCAAGTGTCATTTATGACGGTTTAAACATTTATGGCGCAATAACAGCAACGGTCTGCAAAATGAGTCCATTCTCTTCTTCACAATCCCAAATGAATTGTACTTAGATAATGGAAAATTGAGCTGCAGAGTTGCTCGTTAAAATGCAGATTTGATACATGCGCCGCGTCGGTCTGGATTGTTTGGAAGAAAAGACGTAAAGACCGAAAGACAACATCCGGTCCGCCATTTTATTATAAAACTTGATGTGAACACGGCTTCGCTCGTAACGTAATTTATAATTACCTACTCATGTTTCATCAGTATTTTATAAATAAAGATCGATGAATTTCAATAGTTTAATACAATGGAATAACAAAACATATTACGAACGTAGAACGAAGTTTAAAAATTGAGCACTATAATGGCGGTTGTTTGTTGTGAAAAAACGGTGGTTTGCATCGTAATTATTTGATTATACCATCTCAGTGAATAGTATCTAGGCGAACAAGCTCCTCTCGATCAAAACACTTTGAGGGTCTGTACCACCTAAAGGTGCTCCACCGTATTTCTGATCTATTGTAGAAAATATTTGTTTAATGAAAAATAAATTATCACATAAGTTGTCAAAGAGTTATATTACAACATGAATGATTTGATTTTTGCATAGAATTCATAGCAAGCTATATATAAAAAAAAACTAAATTTGCTAAAAATCACGTAAAACTGCTCTTACCGTATTTCCCATTGACGGTTTCCCAGATGATTTTGGAAACTGAAATTCAGTCACCCGTAAGTTAAGAGTATACAGAATGGTGTGATTGGTTTAATTTTGCCAAACAAAAATTGTAACTTGGTGTATTTATCCATCGAACATAATAAATCGGCATCGAAACGTGATTCTTTAGAGCGCGCGATGTTTCGGTTGTCGTAACAGCCACGGCTCAGAGCGCGCTATTTTAAACAATAATGAAACGTCATAGAGTTCAGTTCCACCTGACACAAAATGAAGTGCTCAATGTCAAGGAGAACGGGCCCTTAAGAGCAAATAGGTACGTTACAAAAAAAAACTCTTCGGGGACATAAAAGAAAAAAAGGCACTTTTCTCCGGTGTGGTTCGAGCCAGAGGGACCTCTTGCGCGCCATGCAGACGCTCTATCCACTATCCACTGGGCTACTGCTGACGTGCTTGTAAAGTAATGCGAAATTTGCAATCTTGTACGAGTATAGGCGATTTGCTCGTGAAAACTCACAGTAAACGACTTTTCACATAGATGGGATCCAGGTAGACTGAAACCCCTATAGCGTCAATTGTATTGAAATCCATACAGCCGTTTTCTAGAAATCGATTACAAATATGCTAGTGTGACAAAAAAAAACATATAAATCTTATTAAATACTCGTAGTATGGACAAATGCGTAACGAATTTTTTCTTGTACTTTCTAAATATTTTGATGTATGTTTCAGTAGGCTTTTCTCGAACCCCTCTAAGAAATTATTTATTAGAATGTTTCTGCTCTTGCTGGTTTTCCTCTTTCTTTTCTTTTTTTCTCTTTGGCCGTTGTCGCTAAATCCCAGCTAAACCAGCAGGTTTTTGAGATTTACAGTTGAGGGATATATATATACTTAAATGATTCGCAATAAAAGGTTTCCGTTTTTCATTAGAACCCGAAAATAGTACAAAAGCTTTACTTTTATTAAAACATCTACAGACGCACCTAAGGAACATGTCAGGTCTTAAAGTGCTCAACTTTACGTGCAGTCGTCATAAACTAAACGTATCAAAATACAAGGAGCACAGAATATAAAGCAGGTTCTTGGCTTTTACTACTAGGAGTTAGTGGTACTCGACTGACAAGAGGTGTTTATATACATGCCTGATCAAACGTACTACGTTTGTCTTTAGATAAACTTCAAAGTTTTGCAGCTTATTACACATATCTCACTACTTTGAGTGACATATTTGGGTTACGCTTACTTGCCACCTACGCTTTTCACTAATGATATTCTGTTTTAATTGAAGGTGGGCTTATAGTAGAGTTAAGGAATCAATCATACTGTTTTCGTTCACCGTTGAGCAAGTACTTTATTGTATGCTATGTATGGAGAAATATAAATTCCAAAAATATCTCAAGTTCATGGTTAGATTGCAGCAGTTGAATATAAACCCCCGTTTGGAAATTTTCTGGGTGTTCATGCTTCTGTGTACAATAAATAATAAAGATTTTGTCTAGAGATATTCAATAATTCTTGTGCGCGCGACAAAGACTTTGTGCACATTAACAGTAATGGGAAGGTTTTAAAGAAAACATAAAACCTACCTGCTGAAACACCCAAAAGACTTTCTTCGTAATTCTCCTTTCATTTACAAAAAGTAAGCAGATAAAAAGCAACTTATATACCACCAAAAAACTAAACCAATTCCAAATGAACTTACCTGATATTAAATGTTTAGATCGCAGGTAAATTGTCACAGCCGTAATATTTTAATCTCACCAGTGAATATATAATTGGACGGACTTTTACCAATCGACTTTTACCAATCGTCTTCATTTCGTAAGACAGCAAGGATACATTTTTATTGAATTATTATACTTTCACGGGGCACAATGAAATTATAAGTCAGTGATTGACCATTTCACTAAAATTAAGCATCACCGTTAGATTGTGAAATGGTCTCTGATTGTCGAATTTTAATGTCTCTTTCATTTTAACTATATATTATTTAGTAAAAGACAAGAAGTTTGTTACTATTATGTCTAAAATGCATAAAACCAATAAATAATTTTCAACCATAAGTCAAAGGTAGATGTGACGATGAGAGAAGCGAGAAGAAGCGTGTTAAGTTGCTAGTGATCATAAATTCGAGAACCCTTATTTTTTTAGCCACTTTAAAGGCTTTTCAAAAATCATTGATAAACCAAAAAAATCAGATGATAGATCCACGTTCAGTAACTAATGACTACCGACCTATCTCCATTCCATCAAATCGGTCCAAAATCCTTAAAAAATTATTAATAAACAACTTACAAACTACTTATAACATTACGGTCGGCCATCACAAAATCGATTTGGTTTTAGATTTTCAAAAAGCTTTTGATATTGTATCTATACCATGGGTAGTAAAAAAAAAGCCGGAATCTATTGGTGTACGAAACCTTCATTATTTCAAGTTTTATTTTTTATTTTTATTTATTTATTTATTTATTGGAACATGAAGTAAAAACAGAAAAAGATATATATTTTATAAGATAGAACTGATACAGGTAATTAAATAAATATATCAGTTTCCTTAACATACTTACTAATACATTAAGATTTTTTAGATAGACGCAAACATGAGATACATATGGATATAACTAATAGTTTACTACAAATAACATATGTAGAATAACTTAAAATGTACACAGCCCAAACATTAAACGTGAAACTAACATGCACATGCACACAACTTGGGTTAGTAAAATAGTAAAAGTTACTGTTTTTTGGACACTACTGTTAAAGAGCGCTTTCTTCAACTATGTTCTATATCGATTGTATGAACAATTGAATAAGTCTATATCAATAAGTTTTTCATTAAATAATTTACACATTCTATATATTGGAGCCCTATTACCAGCGTTTGTTCTGACTCTGCGCAGAAAGAATGTATGCTTCGGTCTAGTACTACGACAGAGTAATGTTGGCACACGGAAATCAATAGAATTTAGAAGGTCTGTGAAGTTGTACATCCCGATGCAAATGTTCCGGAGGATAATTGCAGCACAGAATTGTCATCGAGCGGTAAGGCAAGGACAGTTATATTTCTTTGAAAGTTTGAGATATGGCAATTTAGGTTGTCTCATGCGGATGTTTAGTGCTCTTAGAAAACGTTTTTGAATGATTTCTACTTTTTTCTCATAAGTCTTATGAAAGAGATTCCAGATAACTGAAGCGTATTCCAAATAAGTTCGAACAAGGGTCTGATAAAGGGTAATGGAAGTCAACGCCTGCTTGAAGCATTTCGACGTTCTCAAGATGAAGCCCAGCATACGGTATGCTTTGTTTACTACGGACTCTACATGTAAATCAAATAATAACTTGTTGTCAAATATGACTCCTAAATCCTTGATATCAAAAACACGTTCTAATTCGTGGTTGCCTATCATATACACGAGTGTATGTACATTGATGTCCTTAGTAAATGTAATAGTTTTGCATTTATTTTCTGCTAGATGTAATTTGTATGTAGATAATCTTCTCAGGTCATCCTGAAGTTTGCACTACGGAACAAAGTGTTCGTTTTGGAGATTCGATAAGTGATCCACTACACCACTCTAAACTATGGTGACCACCATGGGAGCATCCTTGGACCCACTCTGTAACTTGAACTTATCCAATGGTAACATTATCTCTTTCGCGGATGACACGGCTCTTGTATTCCAGGGAGAAAGTTAGTACTCAACTTTTAAGTATGCCCACGAGGGCTTAAATCTGGTCAAATGTTGGTCAGGTTACAACTTATTAAACTTAAACTGTGGAGAAACCAAATATGAGACACAATCTCAATCTATTACATACCTTCTCTTTAGTGCCCCCTCTGTACGGCGTCTTTTGTCATTAATTGTCAAAACAACACGTTAACTCTATAAAATATTTAGGCTTTATATTAGACCAACATCTCTCCTTCCATGAACATAATTACAAGGGTGGTTACTGCCCGTGTCCGCAAATATATTTTCAAAAATATCCGTCATGAGGCTGAACCTAAAATAATTAAAATGATTTATTCTACGTCGTCAACGAGCCGTCCTTGGGTTAATGTTAGTCACTTTATGCCAAATAAAACACCCACCCTAAGTTTATATCAAACTATACTAAAGTTTTAACAATATGATAAGGCAGCTTTTTATCCTACTTCTACCACTAGACAACACTCGAACTTATTAACAATTCTGGATAATCACGAATAATATTTATTGACTTCTCCGTATTATCTACTTCTGCCATCTTGTATAAGAAATTTTGTCGCTCATGATGCGAAATACTAGCACTATCGCGGCGTCCGTCAGTTGAAAGAAGTTTCACGCGCACTAAAAGAGATGTAATCATAGGAAATCACAGACTGATAGAGCGAGTTGCATACATTCGCGATATTAAGTTGAGACAGATTTATTTCAGTTTACAGCGTAATAAGCATGCATCTGGGCATCCATGGCGTTTCATCTAAATCTCAATCGCACGCAACGTTTGGCGCGACCTGTACTCGTAGACCTGTAAAGCCTACTTAGCTGTGATAGTTTTCCTTATAAATTCATTATATATACTACTACTATGATTTTTTTCACATATCCATAAATAACCGTTTAGCTAGCAGGGCGAGGGGCGACATACAAACTAACAAAAATTTGCACTTTAAGGCTTAATATTTCGCCAACGGATCCCTAAATCTAAAAATGGTTTTCACACACCCACAATGTTTTTAAACGACCTATCTAACGATATCCCACACTATGGGATAGATGAGAAAAAAAAATCATCCCCAATTTACGTGAATAAAAAGATAAAAAATTCATGATTTTATTTTACGGTCTTGTCGACGTGATTAATATAGTATATTGTATACTCATACCAAATTACAGCTTTGTAGTACTAACAGTCTCTGAGCTAAGCCGCGGACAGACGGACAGACGGACAGACGGACGGATGGACAAACGGACGGACGGACAGACGGACATGGCGAAACCATAAGGGTTCCTTGTCAGACTAGGGAACCCTAAAATCGTACTGTTTTGCCAATATCACGATAATTTTCTTGATTAAATTCTAATTCTACTTGATCGCTACATGTTTTCAGTTGTCTTTAACAAAAATTATATTAGGAAGTGCAGCTAAGACTCTCTTTGATTTTTATAGAAACTAGTTACATTTAACAGATTTGATTATTCACCTTAAGCAACGAATACAGCAGACTACGGTGGTATGTATTATTAAAATTCAGCAAAAAGGAATAAATTTTCCCGAGACTATTTCTTTCTTTTACGACACTATCGCCTTGCAGGTTGGTAAGCAAAGCTATAATATTTTACCTGTTTCAGTTTGAGGAAGGTAATAGGAATGTTTGTAGCTTTTACAGTCGGCATGCTAGAGCAATGCAAGTGGTCTTCAGGCGTCGAGTGATACTTTATACGAGTTTCCTTGAATTCTATTCTAGAATTTACAGTTTACGTTTTTCATTCGAAGTTCAAATTATTTTGTCAGTTTATACTTAGTTGTAGAGAAGAATATAATGTATGTTAACACTACACGTAATGATGAGTTTCGGCTATCGAAAAATGTGACCGTTTTATTTTTTATTTTCAACAGAAGAGCATGAATTACACAATTTTGAATAATACTTTCCTTGAAATCAGTATATAAATTTATCGAATTTAGGTAAATTTTTACTAATTTAAACTTCTAGAGCTTAGGGTTCTGAAACATTTCTTTCTGATTCAGCAAGCAATCTGTTCATTCTGCGAAAATATGTCGCGGCCATAACGTAGAATTAATTAACGTCGATATTGTTTCCAAATTTGTTTTCCATTTTTTAAATCATTTATGTATTTTTCTTTATGTGTGCATAGGATAGGATAACATAGGATAGGATAATATAACATAGGACTATGCACTTTTTTACCAACATGTCCATAGCACCAAGGTTTTGCTGTTAGAAATCTCTTTCAGAGATAAGCTCGCCTATACAATTTAAGCCGCACATTTAAGTGCAATAAAGAATATGAGTTAATCATTTCATGATCTATTGCAATATCATGAAATCTGTAGAAATTAAATGGGTCGCTTCGCTCTGCTCCGCTTCTCTCGACTCCCAAATTTACTATCACAAGCAACGTAGCACGATTTTCATCGCTCGTCATCGCACCTATTTTTGACTGTTTGTTAGAAGTCTATCGTAAATTTCTTATTTCATACTTTACGGTACGATTATGAGATCATGAGATGGTTAATTTTACGATATGGCCACCGCAGATACATTGTGTGTGGCTAACACTTCACAGACTATTCTAATTTACCTCGAAATACAAACATTTTACCGTCTTTGCGGTCTAATGCCAGTCGAAAAAAAAAAGAAATCTCAAAATATTTTTCCAAAAATCGGTATTATGATATAAAAATCCCACCTAAAATATAAAATTGAAAAAGGGGCCGGGCTTCATAAAAAACCTGCTAAGTGAAAGAGATACCAAATTCTCAAGAGAACTCATCGTGTTTAATAAGACTGCTTGCGACATCTTATCTTGAGAATTTGGTATCTCTAGTATTATCCAGACCGAAGCTATACGATTTCGTCACTCACTCACTCACTGATGATCATCAAAATCTCTAGGGACTTCCTGGAGTCCTAGAAAGCTGAACTTTGGTATGCAGGCTAGGATTAGCACACAAACAACAAATAAATTAAGAAATCTGTTATTTTCACCCTCCAAACACTTGTCAAAGAGGGGCCGGTTATGTATTATTAAAAAAATATATTCTCAGCTTCAAAAAGTCCTAGAAATCTGAAATTTGGTATGAAAGCTTTGATTTGCACACACCCAACAAAAATATTAAAATATCTATAAATTTACCCCCCTCCCCCTATATAGGGGTTAATGCGACAAAAACAAGGCGCTAAATTCGAAACAAACAATTCGACACCCATACCAGTCTGATAACAAACATCGAAGTCCCAAGAGGAAATACAAAATAAAAGGAAACCGATCATAAAGGAAATGAATAGCTAACGAGAGGTGTTTGTTTCAGTATCGAAGGCGGAAATTCTCTCGGGGCCAGAGCTGTTCGTGAGAGCTGGGTCTGATATAAACCTGACCTGCATAGCCAGGCATGCGCCGGACCCGCCTAGGTGAGTTCATTCTCAACATTTTCTCTCCTCCGATTAGGATGCAGTTACCAATATTACATGTAGAAAGGTACTTAACGCTATTACCCATTAAACTTTGTCCATATCTTTTTACGAGAGGCATTTTGCAAAGGGGTTGATGGCAAAGTATCTCCTTAACGTAAACGGTTTTGCATCATACATCATTAGTATTTTAACGAGGCTTAAGGAATAGAACAGAATAGTAGGCTATCTTTACAGAAAATTACCGACCGTGGCTAATAGTGTGCGCCCCAGTACGCGCGAACCACATCACGCACACAAAGGCAATATTTGTTCATTTTTTTATTTATTGAGGTATCAAACAGTCACAATACAAAAAAATAGTTAAAAAGATAAAACACACAAATACACTTTAAGTACCATTTAAATACACACAAAAATAATTCTTCACTACACATAACGCAACAACTGAAAGGAATAACATAGGCACTTGAAAATAAATAAAAAATACACACAACAAACAACACAAATGCAAGATATAAAATAAAATATATATAGGAGTATATTATGTACATTTATGCGAAAAATAATGCTTCGATATTATCACATGTGATGTGATGATTACCTGCAACACAGTATATTTGCCGCTTTAATTTTAAAAGAAGGAAAAATGACAAATTTGGTTATGCGGACTTACGAGTTAGCGAGGTACGAGTAGGGTCTCGCTTAGTCAAGTCTCATGATACGCCGCGCCACCATTATCAACACGAAATTAATGATAACTCTGAGCTCATGTACTAAGTGTCTATTTATTTTAGTTATTTGTTGTAATCATCTTTGAACCACATATAATAATAAATCAATCGCATTCTCCTGTTGGATTAGGAGGTCACGACAAATCTGGTAATGTAACAAAATAAGACTCTGGGCGAGTACTTATTCGTCATTTATATATTTATTTATTTAAATATTTATCTATATATTTAAATATTTATTTATTTAATATTATGGCCATAGTAATTTGTGATCATCTAGTATATATTTTGGTAGGACCTCTACATTGTGTTCATAACGGTTTAAATAAACAGAGAAATAGAATTTTGATCTGGACACCGTAATAAATGGGTACAGGTACACAAGTTCAGAATTTATCAAATAAAAGGTGAAAAATCGTAAGCGTGAAGTATTTCATGCGACTTAGCTGGATAAACCGCTCCTTCAGGAACAACAGGTTTCAGCAACTCCCAGGACTCCAACAATTTCACTGTATTATTATTATTACATACCGTATCACCGCATAACACTTTAATTTGACACGTCTTGATACAAAGATGATATACACCGGTGCAAATACGAAATTTGACGTAAGCCGAAGATGAATTCAGTGTATAAACATAATGTGTTATATGATTATTTCGTAAATGTGTGTTAGGTATAATATTAGAGATATATATATGGTTTTATAAAGAATATTGAAGGGTCGTCGATACTCGTAGCGTAGCTGCAGCTATAATTAAAATTTGAGGGAATTCGAGATTCTTTGCAAATCCAGAATGAAGTGGGGGCCCTAAAGATTTAGAAGACGACCTCCCTGCCAACCTTTAATAGTCGTTCCCACGTATTACACAGAATAACACGCTTCCAAACAAAATTCAGCGCCAATCTAGACTACCATTTAAACCCTAAGTCCCTAGAATTTTACTCATTCGTACTAAAAAAAACCCTTTCAAAACATCACCAATTTTCACACATCTCTCCTAAAGACCTGGACAAGTCAGTTTTAAGTTTTCTAACTTACTAAGCTTGACTGGTGAACGAAGAGCTTCTTCAAGATACTAACAAGTGGGGTCCTGCTTGACTAGGCAGCCATGGTTTCAGACACAAACGAAAGAGTAAGGCTTCCCCCATAGCTAACTGCATACCTAGCCCGGTCACACACCTAAATGCTTTACCCTTGGAAAAACTCTACGTTCCTAAAATAATATTATATACACAATACTTCATTTTCACAAAAGGTTCTAAAATAAACCCTAAAGACAGAAGTTTGAGAACAGTCATGTGGAAATTTTCAGCCCTGGATCTCGTTGATCTAGCTATAAAAAAAAAGGAAAGCTGTAAAAAAAAGAAACACCTGTATGAAGAAAACCTAAGTATAGGGAAAAAGGTAAGAACTGTTTCTGCTGGCTCCTTCGACCTAAAAACTCTCGTAATTTCCACAGACCGTCTATACTAGATCAAAATATAAGTATCTCTGCCAGACGAAGGAAAGCTAAAATAATATAATATAATCTCCTTCAGGACCTAGATAGCTATAGGGATAAAGGATAAATACAAAACGTGTTACATCAATAAATTTTTGATGTAGATACTTCATATTTATAAATATTGTACATCCGCTATTTTCGCAACGCCTCTATAGCGAAATAGTCATATTTCGTTTCTATCGAGTTTCATGAGAAAACCGTTGCGGGTAAAACTTAAATTAGCTAATTCAGTTTTACGCAATTACGAACGCACTTCACCGACGCACTATTAACACTTTCAATATATTTAAATGACGAAGCTTTATTTATTGCAAATCCGCACTTTCGATGAACGTACACGATACTCGACACTCTTTTAACGCGTTACGCGACTCGTACGCTTGGACTTTGGTTCTAATAGATTCGGAGATCCGCGCGCGACGTAGAGACCAATATCCTTCCGAGGTTTTATTCCGCGATTTGATGACCCGTACGCGCTTCGAGATCTACTCCACTCTCCGACACGTGCTTGACTGTCCGTTTAAAAACCCTGATTTCCTTTAAATCAGCTCCTTCTCCCACGTAGATTATTTTATGTTCCGCCCCCGTAGACACATTAATTTTCTATTTTATTACCCGTCAAAACCTATCTTAAGTGTATTTGCCAAATCTGAAAAAATCCTGTCAAACTAAAATTAATGTCTTGATGACTGCCTTTTTTCTATCGGAAAAACATAGAGGTAGGAATAACCGAGTCAACAAGTTTCAAGATGCAAATGAGGTGGAAAAAATAATTGAACAAATACAATGTAATATATTTCTAGATCAAAGAACTCCATTCCTGTTTCTCTGCATCGTAAACTATTTTGAGCCCTTTTAGAAATCTTTTCATCAATAAAACTGGAAGACAGTACCAGTCAAAACTCCTAAATTATATGTATATGGTTTATTTTATTATTCAACATTCTTACATAAGAGATTACCTCACTTTTACGCTTCAGATTTTAAGTATAATTTATTTATTATTAAACTACCCGCTCTGCCGCTTCCTACCTCAATGTAACTTTCCGGGAAGCGCTCTGCTCTCTAAAAAATATTAACATGTTTCTGAAATCTAACCTTTGACGTCCTGTCCAAATGGCAATAAATTCGTTTGGTTTATGACCTGAAAACTTTGAAAAAAATTATATCGGCGCCACAGGAAAGCTTGCCCACAGAAAGAGTGTAAAATTATCGTTTCCTCTCCAAACAATACGACACTTATGTCGCTATAGCTATAAGGTTACAAATGCTATTGAATCCGTACAGATTTGGCATAGTCGACCGTACCACTTCTTGGAAAGTGCAATGTATTCCAAATTTAAAACATCGCAAGGGATATTTTATTTATTATATTTTTATACACATTCTATTTTGAAGTCAAACACAGCTGTTATAGGATCGAAGTCGATATTATGATAATAAATTTTGGTTCCGCCCCTGGCTAAGTTAGTTAAGTAGTTAAGACGGGGCCAGTAGTTAAATAAATAATTGAATATATGAGTAGGTACTGTAGCCAAAAGTATCAACTTTGGTTGCTACAGTAATAATAAGGGAAATAGCTGAATCTGGATTTACAGGATCAAAGATACCTCTTTGATGCCAAAGAGTCTGGCTTCTCAAAGTGGTTGCGTAATCTATATAATATATGCCGGCTGAAAAATAAGTCACGATGACAAAAAAAAATTGCTAATTGGCTGACTACGGCAAGGTAAACGCTAATTGTACTCATGTCAATTTTTTTTTTTTCACCAGAGGGCGCCTTTGCGTAGACATTAAGATATTTTCACCTCATTTAAAAATATTGCCAAAAATTTGTAAAAGTCCGAAATAGATTTAAATAATGTGAAGTTAAGCAACAGAAGTGACAATTTATCTGATATAGTGTGGGCGAAAAGCTATGTGATGAAATTATAAGGAAAACAACATCAACAGTGTTCTGAGTTTTTTATGCTACAAAAGACAGTGAGAAGTGACTTTTGGCACGAATACAGAAAACGGACATAAACATAAGCATTTTGTAACTAAATGAGTATAAACTTATTAGAAACAGTTATAAAATTCAACAAAACAGTGTGTTAAATAACAAATCTATTCATCAAAATTGCAAATCATTGTGCAACGACAGTGCTATCTCTTATTTACGAATAGAACTAAGTGCGTAAAACACTACTACTCTTCAAAAACAAATATCGTTTGCCCAACACAACCGCAACTTAGTTAAGTACGCCATTAATTACATAGATGGCGTCATGTTAATATCTACTCAACGCTTACCAAGAACTATTCATCTGAGCCAAGAACAATACCTGCGCGATACCAACAGATAATTACGGTTTTGCTGCTAAGTTCGATTTAGTGGAATGGTGTGAGTGTCAAGATTGAGCGCAGATGACCCAGGTTCGTTTCTCGACCAGAAAAATATTTTTATTTAGTAAATTTTTGCCGGTGGCCTTATAAACCTTGGACACTGATTTTCTAATATAAAATGGATATAGATGGTCATTCAAAAATGGCACTAAGAGCAAAAACAAAAGCTTCAACTATTGATAACGTGGGAAAAAGTACAGCTGAAACGCACGATCATCTCAAATGCCTAAAAAAGATAAATGAAAATGATAAAGCTATAAAAAAATTCAAAAATGAAATTTCAGAACTCAAACAGGTTATAAAATCAAACCAAGATATAATAAATGAAAAAGATAAAATAAACCAAACTCTTTATAATGAAAACGAACATTTAAAAAATGATTTGTCCAAGAAAGAAGAATCCTATTTAGAACTTGAGAACAAATTAAAATGTTCTAATGAAAAAATAAACGATATACTTACAGAAAGAGAATTTATAGAAACAGATAATATAGAAATACTAACGCCTCTGAAAAAGAAAATAGTGAACAAGGAAAAACAAAATTATGCTTTGGCACTAAGATTAGAAAAGCTATAAAACGAAAATACTGACCTAGCAATAGTTATAAATGACTATAAATCTACAGATAATACTTCAAACTATGAAAAGCAGATGATGAAAATAAAGAATCTTGAAAAAAACTCACTTGAACAAACCCAAAGGATTAAACTATTGTGTCGTAAACTAAGTAAAATCACCAGAGATTACGGCAACTTACAGAAAAAGTTTGAGCAACTTAAGATGAGGGACTTAACACTAAGTCGTATTCAGCAATCTACTCGTATCTTACAAAGAAAAATTATCAATATGAATAAAAACATTGTCGCAAGTGTCTCAAATTCAGAAAACATAAAACCAACAAATCAAAACTACGAAAAAGTAACAAGAGAAACTAATCAGGTAATGCAAGATCTCAAGCCCAAGCTATTATTTCTAACGGATTATCACGGCAGGGACATTATCCATATTCTCTCAAAATTACGTAAAAACGATTATGATGCTACGGTTGATGTAATTTACCTTGCAACAACTGAACGGGTACTGAAAGATTTAGAAAATAAAGTGAGAGGCTATACTGAAAAAGACTGCGTTATTATAATGTGTGGTGGCAGTGATTATCATTATAATAATGTAGATAAAATTATAAGTGTATATAAAAGTAAAATATTGATGTTAAGTAATACTAATATAATTGTTTGCAATGTTCCTGGAAGTGTAGATGAAAACGCGTATGAGTTCAATAACTTTGTGAGTAATTTGAATAATGATTTAGAGAAGGCTGTACAAGATTTAAATAATGTATACTTTCATAAAATTGACGAAAAGCTAACCCCTAGAGATTTCAAATTTGATGGTTATGCTTTGAAAGAAAGTGGTAAATATAAAATAGTTCATGCAATTAATAACAAGTTACGTTTCATCAACAAAAAATTTTACAACTCGGAACGTTTTTTATGCCCAGTGATGAAACTAACGAGCTCATCTCAATAGTACATCTTAACATTAATAGATTAAAGAATAAACTACTGAATCTCGAGGCATTTGTGGAATTTGATCTGCAACGTAAGCCATGTTTTATATGTATCACGGAAACATGGCTTGAACCCGAAGAATACAAAGTAATTACCTTACCGGGATATACTATCTGTACTCAATCAAATAGACTTACAAAAGAGGGAGGCGGATCACTAATATTTGTCAGAGATGATATTGCTCACCTTTGTAAAGAAATAAATTGCAGCCGATCTTACAAGGAATTTGCGTTTGAAATATGCATGTGTCGATTCAAACTTAATCACAAAACATTATATGTAGTAAACGTTTATCGACAACCGAAGTCTAACAATATTACACATTTTTTTCGGAAGCTAGGTTTATTTTTAAACAACATTAAACATAACAACATAGTCTTATGTGGAGACTTCAACATTAATACCAAAGACTTACCTTCAACTATTTCTAGGGATTTTATTCAAACCCTATTAGAACATAATCTTGTCCCTACAATACACACAGCTACTAGAGCTTCTTCAGGAAATGTAGTTGACAACATCATAACAGACATTCCAGATTTTCTTGAATCTCGAGTCATTCCGTGCTATTTTTCTGATCACGATGCTCAAGAGATAATCCTTAATGAATTTCTAAAACATCAAAAAAACTCTACCAAGTATACCTTCAGAAGAAATTTTTCCTATAAAGCTAACCTTAAATTTAGAGATAGTTTATCTAAAATAAACTGGGATGACCTTTTTAAAGAAAATAATTGTGAAGCGAAATTAGATATTTTTTATAAAACCTTGAACTCACTTATAAATCAACACTTCCCTGTAAGAAAAATGAAAGTATCCCAAAAAAGTAACAATTGGCTATCTAAAGGACTACGAATTTCATGTAGACGCAAAAGAACCTTACTTTTACAAATGCGTCGACATTGCACACCACAGCTTAAAATATATAGTCAAAGTTACAAAAAAAATCTTAATAATGCAATCACGTCCGCAAAACAAATACATATTAAAAACATGATTATAAACTCTAAAAGTAAAATAAAAACCATTTGGAATATTGTAAATCAGCAAACAGGTAACTCTAAAAATAAACGGAAAGCTAATAATAAAGATTGGGAAATAAATAATAATCAGGGCCAAACTGTCAATAATGCAAAGGAAATAAGTAATTTATTTAATAATTTTTTTATAGACGTAGGTAAAACAGACATAAATAATAATAAAAATTATGAAACTTATCTCAAAAACATTAATGTTAATAACTCTAAATCCATGTTCCTTAAAACTCCTTAAAGCTCCTTAGAATAAATGTCGCCATGATTATGATAGACTGTATACTGTTTGTAAAATCTTACCTGTCCATGAAAAAGTTAAATTACTTATACTGTTAGAAGAGTTTAATAATAATGAGTATAAAACCCCTATCTCGCACCAAATAACTACAAGAAATATTATTAACAAAAAGTTAGCTGTTCCTAAAATATGTAATTACTATGGCTCAAGAACCAGAAAATATTTAGTTCCAAAAATTCTCAATGATCTTCCAACCGATATTAGAAATAATAATTTTACCAAACCTGTGTTTAAGAAAAAAGTAACAAATTCCTTATTAGAGCGTTGTGTTTATTAAAATAAAATTAAGTGTACCCCTAATTGTTAAACCATAATATTATAGATAGAAGTACCTCTATTGTAAAGTTTAATGAGAGCATCAACTGCCAATAAACTGCCCTGCAGTTTGGCGGTGCTATGAAATTAATTTCCTTTTGTATTTATAAGAATAAACGTTTTTTGAATTGAATTGAATTAAACCAACTGATGAAATAGAAATTATAAAACTAACAAATACATTAAAAAACAGCAACTCCTGTGGACCCGATGAACTTAGCACTAAAATTATTAAATCAAATATTGACTTACTTGCCATACCCATCTGCCACATTTTTAATAACTGCATTGAACAAGAAACTTTTCCTAACAAACTTAAGCAAGCTAAAGTTATCCCTATTCATAAGAAAGGAGATACAAAAGACGTCTCCAAATACCGACCAATATCCCTACTATCAGTCTTGGCCAAGTTACTTGAAAAAATTATAGCAGCTAGAATTGAAAAATTCTTTGAAAACAACGGATATCTTAGTACGCAGCAATATGGATTTAGGAAAGCTTCAAACACGATAGCGGCAATAAGTGATTTAGTTGAAGAAATATCAGATATATTAAATGGTAAGGACAAATGTATTGGAATATTTTGTGATTTAAGTAAGGCTTTTGATTGTGTCAGTCATGAAATTCTGTCCGACAAATTAGAATACTACAGCATAAGAGGTTCCGCTCATAATTTTATTTTATCATATATGACAAATCGTACACAATTTGTTCAACTTACTTTAAATGACGATCATGATGAAACGAGTAAAATAAGTTCAGATAAAAAAGTAATTAAATACGGTGTTCCACAAGGATCGGTGCTAGGACCATTATTATTCAACATTTTTATAAATGACCTGGCCTGTAATATAGCTGGTGCAACAACTTATTTATATGCTGACGACACCAGTTTAATAATCAGTGAAAACAATATCAACAAGCTTACAACGACAGCTTTAGCAGCATGGAATGATTTGTGTAGATGGTTTAAGGCTAACGGTCTCTCAATGAACTGCAGTAAAAGCAATTATATTGTTTTTAAGCGTCACACGAACAGCGCAGACTACACTATAAATTTACCCATTGACAAGATCAATTGTGTACGTTTCTTAGGTATTGAGCTTGATGATCAATTGAGATGGGGACAGCAAATTGCCAATGTTAAAAAGAAATTAGCTAGCGCTTGTTTTTCCTTAAAGAGTATGAGTAAAATTGTGGGCTCAGATACTCTTAAAATAATGTATTTCTCCTATTTTGAGAGTATTATTAGATATGGACTAGTAGTATGGGGAAACTCAAAACAAATTAAAGATATTTTAATCTTGCAAAAAAAGCTGTGCGTATTATAGATAGTGCTAAATTCCGAGAACATTGTAAACCTTTATTTAAAAAACATAAAATACTAACAGTTATAAATTTGTATATATATCTAGTAGCAATTAAAATTTTTAAATCTTTAAATGAATACAAAAGAGTTTGTGACACTCAAACACGTGTATTAAGAAATTGTAATAATTTAGCTTTACCTTATCCAAATTATGGCGTATTTCAACAAAATATTAATTACTCGGGTCTGAAAATTTTCAATAAACTTGATAATAATATAAAACAGTGTAATAATGTCAATGAATTTTCAAAAAAACTTAAAATGTATTTAATGGATAAACCATTTTATAATATCTCTGAATATTTTAAATGTAAGAAATAGGAAATTATTTAAGTAAATAATGTAGGAATACTTTTGTCACTTTATTTTGATCTCATTAGGTTTAATGTAAATGTCTTTTTTTTTTCTTGAATTATTTTCAAATAATCTCATAGTATTTTTTTCTTAGTCATTTAGTTTTTTATTTTTTATTTTTATTGTACCAATGTTTTTTGGATGCCTTAGTACATTATTTTTGTATGGCTTTACTGCAAATAAATGATCTTATGTCTTATGTCTTATTTAAAACTTATCAAAAGTTCGGTTGTGTTTTGGAGGAACGCCCGCTCAAAGTTTATATACGTATATCGTGACAATATCATCGACATACACATAGTGATTAAAGTCCATCCATCCATCCATCAGCCTGTTTCGTCCACTGCTGGACATAGGCCTTTCCAGGATTTCGCCACTCTTGGCGATCCTCCTGGAAGAAATGCCCATACTCACACACGCTGGGCAGGTGGGTCGGTGAGCGCGGTGCCGAAACCCTTGCACCAGTGACACCGCTGCCCGTCACCAGTCTGTTTATATAAGCCCCGGTAATTGGGGATGGATATGCCGCCATCCATCGGTCCCAGGCAATGGTGGGCCACCGTGATTTAAGTGTCGATTATAAATGACAGCATTTAGGATCAGATATGGTGAAATACACAATTTGTCGCTCAATTAGGACATCATTTTATTATGAAAATAAAACAACCTTTTTAAAAACAATCTTTAAATGGGTGTTGCTTCATATTCATAACGCAACTAAATACCTATTTGGTCAGTTTTTATTTTACATACTATTAGACATAGTAGAAAGTTGGTACTTTGTATACCATATACCTTATCGTGTTTTTTTTCAGGCACCATAAATAGATTACGCAACCACTTCGCGCAGCCAGACCAACATATTTGGCATCAGAGAGACGCCCTTTATCCTGTGAACTCAGATTCAGTCATTTCCCTTATCGTTACCAGATTTGTTGTAACTTCCTAGAATATGTTGAGTTTATAAACGTGAAACTTGACTTGTAGTAGTTCTAAGAATATAGCAACTTATGCCAACAGGTCCAAGAGGCAAGTGGTGCTTTTTATTTGGCAATTTTTTGGTTAAGATTTTACAAAGACTGATACAATGCTGTCTTTTTAAAATAAAAATAAGATAATATAGTAATATCTACTTCGTGACCAATACAGTGAGTAAATATTTTGGTCACCCAAAATTTGTTGATTGTTGATGTTTAGTCGTCGAAAAAATATAATTAATATGCAATATTAATACTCAAATTTTCATCTTTATAAATGGTTTTGCAAGTTTTAAGTGCCACGTTCAGGTACATTGTAATTGTATGTGACGCAACTTGGAAAAGCTTTTTTAAAAATAAAAATTCATCAATGCCAATTATGAAATGCAGTATTGTTAAAATTAAACCTGATCGAGAATTTCACATGATAAAACTTTCATTTCGCAAAGCCAGATGAAAACGAATTCTGTTTATTTACACTTTGCAAAAGGTAACGAAATGTGATTTTTGAATTTTATCTGGTTCTTTTTACGTGGAATAAAGTCAGAAATGAGGTTTATCAGAGGTTGGAGTGACGAATGAATCTAATTAGCACTTTTCAAAAAGTAACATGCCTCTAAGTGTATGGCATAGGGAAAAAAACAAAAAGGCCAATGTAATGTTTCATTACTAATGCTCTGAAAGTAAGTCATATATAACTCGAAATACGGGAGGTAAATTCGATTTACCTAACTAGGGAGGTAAGTAAATTTGAAAATCAAACGAGTGTACCTTACAGTCACTAACTATCTAGTCAATCACTCGTCTCGCCAAATGACAGTGAAAAATATCTGTTCTACCTATATCCTTTTTATTTTGTTATTCTGTATTTATTTTCTAAATCATGGAAAAATGTGACTTGCGTATATACGTAAATATGCTAAACAAAATCTGAAAAAGACGTTTACTACTTAAAACAGCCACTAAATTAGTTTTATTTTTAAAACAATCACACTGGCCAGTAAGACGCGATTGAATGCACAAAAAAAAGAAAAAGTCACATGAAATTAAAATGGCGGCAGTAAAATTATTTTGTTGAAAACGTTGTTGAAAACATAATTTCAGAGATTGCAGGTCGAATTAATTTTTATATCCTGCAAAATGTGTTATTAGTTCTTTTATTATAGATAGACCCTTGATAATGGTGTAAAACCGAAAACGGTTGGATAAATACATATAATTACTGTGGAACAAGTACAGGTGCAGTAAATAATCCTTATAATTTTGTAAGTTTCTTTTACTTCCTCGCATTAGTGATGAAAAGCAGATTGTTGCCCCCAAAGAAACTATACGAATACAGTGAAACCAGTCAGGTGAAATCTGATCATAAAATCGTTATATAAAGTAGCCGTTTCAATATCAGTATATATTGAATAATATTAACTAAAAATTTATAACGAGATATATTTGGCCCTATCCTGGGTCCGGCATCCCAACTCGAGATTGAGCACCTAATACTATCTCTATTCTGAGCAGTGGCTGTCACGAGAGCCAAAATATCACGAGCTCTCGAAAAAACCGCGTTTTTTGTACTTTACTCAAAATTGCTAGGTAGCATTAAGACAAATTTTACAAAAAGCCAGCTTAATTCTCAATTCGATACTCGAAAAAATCAATAACAAGTCTAAAACAGTAAAATAGACAGGCAGAAAAACTGATAAAATGCTTAAAGTACTTTATTTAAGAGATACTAGGTTAAAACTTGCATACACACACGAGCGATACAAAAATCTAACATAATGATGTTTAAAACTTGTAAAAATCTCATTTATCATAATCGTATATGAAAAGTAGTATTTTCTCTATTTTGGGCTATCCGTAACAGCCACTTTGCAATACAAGCTGATATGAACGTTATTTTAATGCCAATGCTGTCGATATTTACACACATCGATCTGCTAATTTATGACAGTCTTGCTCAAACGAAGTTTACTGTCCTTATTGACGGAACCTTGTAGGGTTCCGTTATACAATCGAAGCTTTGTTTCAGACTCAGAGCACATACTCGTAACTATTACCTACTCGTATGTCCGGACGCTGGCTGTCCAATCACGAAAGTAAATAGAACTGTTTACACGTTGCGTCTTCACTTCAGCAAACTAGCCTGTTCCATTCTATTATTTATTATATGCCTGTACCTACTACTGGCATGGTACGAGACATAGGAATGAGCTGAGTACTAAACCAATATTGAATGATAAGATTTGGTTTATCGACTTACTTTGTACGGAATTAGAAAGCTTCTACAAAATTTCTGGTCGAGTGACCAAATTACCACTTATAAGTAGCATAACAATCAGGGTTAATTTTACCATTTATAAATCCATTGTGTCGGTTTGTTGGTCCGTCCTTCCTAAAATTACCAAAATCTCTTAGCTCCAGCCCATAAGACCAAAGGAGGTGAATTTTTTTATGCTTTAACTTGATTTTCATAAAACGAGGAAACTATTGGATATTCGCAATTTTTTTCCAAAAACATGATACATTATGTACCTATAAGTTTTTTTTCCTGCAGTTTCATCTACTGGTACCGAGGCTCCAATGTGGTGAACTACGCGCAGCGCGGTGGCATCAGTGTGGAAACTGAGCAGCGCACGCGCACGAGCCGGCTGCTCATCGCGAGAGCTTCGCCGAGGGACTCCGGCAACTATACCTGTGCGCCCAGTAGCTCCGGTGAGAATACACATACATACATCGCAGCCACAAGCTACGTTACTACTTAGGTTATAATGGACCGCCAGTACTAACTCTAGGTTATCGATATTAATTCGTATGTCGTAAAACTGTAACTTACTCTACAACTTTTTATTTCAAAACCTGTTGGACTAATTTGTATTCCCTCATTGATATTATCGTTTTGTATTATTTTGTCTGTAAGTTTACGATTTTTATACTGCTTCGATAAAAACTGCAGGAGTAACATTACTTTAAGTAGACAAACAACCGATAAATAAGGTTGAATTTTGTTATTTTTCTTTACTTCTAAATAGTAAAATACATTTAACATTACTCTACGTATTATGTAGATTGTGATCAAGTGCGAGTCGGACTCACACACGAAGGGTTCCGTACCATTATCTATAAAAACGGCAATAAAATCATGTTTGTTGTATGGGAGTGCGCAGATCCGACTCGCACTTGGCCGGTTTTAGTATTGTTTGTTAAAGCGGCAACAGAAATACATCATCTGTAAAAAAATCAACTGTCTATCTACCACGTTTCATGAGATACAGCCTGTGACACACGGACAAACGGACAGACAGACAGACGGACAGCGGAGTCTTAGTAATAGGGTCCCGTTGGTTACCCTTTAGGTACGGAACCCTAAAAAGGGTGTAGTAATCGCATGAAGTGGTTAAAAAGTTATTCATTTCAAGGTCTTTGCGTAGAGGGAAGCCTTAATTAATAACTTAGACGTAGGATTATGAAGCGACGACATAGACAAATGTAACCGTTTCTAAGCACAATACTGGATTGAAATAATTTTGTTTTATACCATTTCTAAACAGCAGGCTATGAGCTTCAATAACTGGTTCTAGTGTGTGTAGGGATAAATGTTTGTGAGTAAAGTGCGATTAATATCTTATTATCTTATTTATTAATTGCATTGTGGATATATAAGGTCCTGTGAAAATTATATATTTAGTTTCGATCTGCGTATTTCGGAAGATACTTTTAACTGTGGAGGATTCATGCTCTGACGATTTATGCGTCCCACTTATATCATTAATTAAATACGAAGATCAGTGTTACATGATTATAGAAAAAAAATACAGTATTTGAGAAAGGGAAATTGATAGATTTATCTTTATCATCCTATTCTGTCACCACTACCACTTTTTACATTCAGAATGTATTTTATATAAAACGAAATTTTGAAAACAATTTAATAGGTACATACACGTTTGTATTGCAACAACGCTGAGCCTTTAAATCAATTAACAATTTACAATAATACCATGAATTTTTTACATTTTTATATCCAGTATACTCAGCAGTCGGCTAAGACAATTTCTTCTTCCATATTTACCAAACGTATCTAACAATCTCTTTATTCAGAGTTTATTTAAAGCGTCTCTCGTCGATATTCACCTTTACCATTTAGAAATATTTTACGGAATCTTACGAGAGACAAAAGACAATGTCAGCCAAAAAAAACGTCGAAAGTAGACGTCGTAAGTAAAAAACAAAAAAGGGCCGAATCATCACAGGAGGATATTTCCTGTCCTATAAAGCCTACAAAAAGGTCAACTCCACTTAAGAAGATTGGGCTAACGTAAGTTAGATGATACATCGTTAGGGAAAACATAAAGAACGTCTTTGCTGAAGAAACTACACGATACTTCCTTAGCTTCATTTTTCACTTCAAATGGCGAAGAAGTGAAAAATGAATAAACTTTCAAGATGGCGGCAAGAATAGCGCGAAAGCGAAAACGAAGTTGTTGCAAATAAGTTTTTCCATTTCCTTTACAGGATGTATTGAATTTGTATGCACAGAGTAGATTTGTTGAACGGTAAAAAAATATTATTTCAAGCAAACAAAATACAAGTTGGTAATAGTGTACATACAATGATGATTGGGTATAAGGTGTAATGCATCTGTGCTCAGGTGGATAACGCATCCTTAATGTGTTATGGGAACGAGAATAAATAATTTATTTATGCAATAATATAACTCGTATATACATAGATACAGTCTAATTTGAAGTGAGCCATTTAAATGCAGTAAGAAACCAGAAGTTCAGAACCGTTTAAATGCAGTAAGAGTTCGATTCCGGTAATTTCTTGTGTATCTATACTTGTTCAAGAACAACCTCAACTCAATTGGTATAGGACGTCAAAATTTTTTTTTGCACATTTCTCTGAAAGGTCATTGAACATTGGTTCTGAGCACTTACCTTATATACATATTTTGTAACAGTTTAAAAGTTTCGACCAGTTATGAAGCTGTGTCATACGAATAACAAATTCTCACCATAATGGTTCCCTTTACTCTTTAGATACGCAACCCTAAAAATTTCGTTTTGCTTCGGATTTCAGTCACTGAATTTTATATGAGCAAACAAGTGGTACAAGTTTACATAAAGGTACTCAAATAAAATGTCTACAGAAAAGGCTCTATCATATTAAATCGGTCAATAGTAAGTTACACTCTTACACCAAGGATTCTGTACATGAAAGGTCTAAAGATGGTTTAGGGGTCTTATAGTGTTAAAGAAGACGTAAAACAGGCCAACGGTGTCCTGGACTTTTCAAATGTGACAGTAAAAGCACGGAGACACCATTTTACCTAAGCTTTTTACGTTGAAAAAATGCTTAAATGGGATAATGGCATAAACATCAATGGTGCCCTTGTAGTTATCCTTAGAATCCCAGGAAGATCTCCTTAAACTGGAATAATATCTTATTACAACAGCTGTATAATGCTTCTTTGAGGGTAGGCCCGAAGATGAACTTGTCCAAGACAAAGTGCTGAAACATGGACACTAACCAGGGAAGCCATACGTTTGATAAGAGTTGCGTAAGTAATGATAGAGGTAGACCAAAGACATTTACAAGGTAGCTCATTATGGACAAAATCGGCCCAGGACAGGAATTGGTGGTGGCTGAAAAAAGAGAAGGCTTACACCAAGCAGGGGGCTGCAACGAGCTCTCAATAATGAAATGATGATTATATAAAAGCTGTACCTATCTAGGATGTTTTTAACCTTATTTGGATGACACTTTGCTGTAGAAAGGTATACCGGATGTAAAAGACATATATATTCAAATGAGACCACATAATGTATATTTTATAAAGAATCTTATTTATTTATGACCCATAGTAACATAATCTAAAACTTAAATAACAAATAAAACTAACTACCAAAAACTAAGTAACAAATTGAAGCCAAATCGCTGCCGTCACCAGTCAGAGTAACCAACAGGCTTAATCTTTGGCCGAAATAGGTGTATTGAGCATACTGAACAAGTATTCTAAAGTAACATACCTGCTAAAAAAATATTTCCACGTTTTCGTTCTTCTATTTTGAGAACTGTGAATACTGTATAATTTGTATAGGAAGGTCTATTTTTTGTAATTTACGCGAATATTGTTGTTTTGGAAACTTATTCAGTATGATCAGAAGATTATGTGGTTTCATTTAAACCTTTTTACTCGGTATGTTTATTTTAATGAACTGCGGTTTTTATTGTTATTTTTCAAGTTGGTCTGTCAACTCTAATATTATTTTCTATTGTACAATCTACGAATTACAATCCGTGAACAATAACGTCAGAGGAGTTGAGAAGTGAAGGCCATCATTTTTGAGTAGAGAACCCTAAAAATATGTTAGTCTCTAGGAAAATTAATAAAGATGTTTTCAATTAAGATTTTAGAATAAAAGATTTTAAATAAATGTGTATCTCTAAGACAGGCTTTTTCGTTTCAATTAGATAACTTGTATTGGTTGGAGCTTAGTTTTCCCAATAAAATAATATTTTATTTTCTTCGTAGACACGGACGCGTATAAGCAATATCCATTATGGTATTAATTTTAGACACGCACTTTGATTGGTCAATACTATTCTGGACTTTGGTATGCAAACATACACTCTCATATCTCTTCCAGAGGGGTTAGCATATTCGTACCACAGATATCTCCCTGCGACGGTCTTGACACATCTCTTTTGCTTCTACATTCATCAATCGTCATACAAGTTCTCCAATTCCAGGTGCCTTCGGTCGTCCTTCTTCTGCAGCTAGATAGAGCTCTACCTTCACTTATTTTGCTTTTTATAAATTTATTTCGTCACTCTTTTTTTATATACTAATATCGAAACCCTAGGTAAAGGAATTTTTTATGAGAATTTCGTAAAAATAAATAATGTTTTAAATTTGGAGACTGGTTTGAATAATTATTAGGGACGACACAATATACGTATTATATAATTTCTCAAGTTTTACAAGAAATTGTGGTTATTTTTTTAAAATATTATGTTTGTATTTTGACTGACCAAAGCGTCTCAACTCGCATAAGACTTTAGTAATATGCGATACGGATAGCTATTTATTTTTATGTAGGTACGAGTAGGCGGGCACTCTTGAGTAAAATTTCGCAAAGTCAGTTTTCACCCATATAGTAATTGGAATAAGAGTCAAAAATGAGTTAGCAGCAATTTCATTTAGGTTTTTTTTAGATAAACAGTCTAAAGGCTTTTAGATCCCTAATAAAATTGAAACTATCGTACAGAATCGAACATTTGGCAACAATCAATAATGACTAATGTAATGACCATCGTCATCCCAGCGAGACATCATCCGCAATCTTTTAACAAAATGGTAAAAAAGTCGTGTCTCTAAATTAAATATATTTTCAACATTTTAAATGAAGTGGTTCATTAGTGTTTTAGATAAGCCAAAACTACCATTTTTAGAATTTTTTTCTGTCTGCCCGTTCCGTTTTAAATGGATTTGGATGCGGTTTTTTTGTCGTCGTAGTATTGACCCTGGTCAACATATAGGCTATTAGGGGTGTTCATAAAATTACGCCCAAGTCAAAAACGGGGCAAAAGGCTAGAACTAATAATTCAATGGTAATAAAGTAGTGTCTATTATATTGAATATTTCTGAAAAATGTTCAATGAAACGGGTTATTAGTATTGTACTGAAGGCAATACTATCATCCTTAGAATTTTTGTCTGTCTGTATGTTTAGCTTTAACTTGAGAACCACTCAACGGATTTCGATGCAGTTTTCTCTATTATCTTTGTAGTGTTCTGATTAATATAGGCTACAAGGGATTGTTGACAAAGATTATTCATATCTTAGAAAAAAATGTGTAATTTGTAATGTGTTTTCTGAAATACTCCTTCGGATTTCCCAACGCCAACTTCGCATTAATTTGCCTCCCGACACACGCAGTATGAACACAAACGTGGTCCTGCGAGATTTGAACCTGTGTACGTTGACCCCTATAGGTAATAGACCTGACGCCGGGTCTTACACGCAATCAGAGATGGGATTCCACCCGGAATCTTTCCCGATTTCAGAAAGATACCAGAAAGATTCCCATTGAAACCACCCGATGGGTATTTGTTTGGGTATTAATGTTTTTCACTACTTTTACGTGGTATATTAGGAGTTATCTCACGGTTTTTATATGAAGCTAGGGACCATTTTAATTCATTTTTAATCACAAAAAAACAGATTGAAACTGATCGTACTTAGTAAATTTTTACCACAAATCACATAAATGACTTTATTTTCCAATTTATCGTTCAGCGTGATGAAAGGGTACTTTTTGACAAATCACAAAAAAAACAGATTGAAACTGATCGTACTTAGTAAATTTTTACCACAAATCACATAAATGACTTTATTTTCCAATTTATCGTTCATCACGCACAAATCACATAAATGACTTTATTTTCCAATTTATCGTTCATCACGCTGAACGATAAATTGGAAAATAAAGTCATTTATGTGATTTGTGGTAAAAATTTACTAAGTACGATCAGTTTCAATCTGTTTTTTTGTGATTTGTCAAAAAGTACCCTGGTGTTTCCTTTTGATAATATAATTCTACCCATCCCTAAAATAACCTAAACCTAAAATAACTCATTTTATATTTGTCAATTATAAATAGGTACCCATTTCGGGTTGCAACCCGGGTTGCTACCCATTTTGGGTTCCCAACGGGAATCTTTCCGCCGCCCATCTCTACACGCAAACCCTCCAAAGTTATTCCGGGGGAGAGTTAGAGGACAGCTCTCAAACAGGCACAACTAGTTAGCCCACCATGACTGGGAACTATGATGGTAGCAAATCCATCCTCAAATTGTCGGGCCTTTATATAAGCTAAAGTACACACCAGCGTTGAGTATGGCCATCACTTCCAAGAAAACCACCAAGAGTGGTGAAATCTCGGAAAGGCTTATGTCTAGGAGAGGACAAAATACAGGCTAATGGGTGGGATTTGAACCAGCTGACCTTCGGATTACTGGTTGAAATGTTCCAACCACTAGACACGCGTTATTTATTGCATATAAAATAACCATTTTTTTTTCTTCAAGCAGATTCAGCATCGGTGGTGGTCCACGTAGTCAGTGGCGAGAGACCAGCAGCCATGCAGAGCTTCACTTCCAAGGCTTCTCCATCTCTTTCACTCATTTTTCTTCTCTTCTCCACCTGTCAAACAGACATCTTCACGTTCCTATGGTACACTATCGTACCCATCATCAGGTTTTCTAGTTTCGAGTATAAAAATACGTTAGAAGCTAGATGACCAGAGAAATAAACTCTTTATGTATTGTAATAAGGCATAAAATGCTAAATACGTAATTGATGTTATTTAGATGTAAGGAAACTGATGTATACAGGTTGATGTATTAACGATTCAAGTTTAAACTGGACATGAACCTATTTGAACAGAACTATAATTTTGTTTGCAGTAAAAGGCAGCGTTAAAACTACAGATTTTCACCTTGGTAAATTTACCTTAGATCTTAATATTCCTTTCTCATATAGTACTTATTTCACTAAGATCCTTAAATAATAATTATGCTGTAGTTTATTTTTTTTAATAGGTATTCGGTATTTGTTGCTCCAGTTTAAATTTGTTACGTTATTATTTCACCTAAATTATGTATAGAAAACGAATTAATAGAATAAGGGTAAAGGGCTCAGTTAGATGATAGTTTTTCTACGTGTTGTAGCGTGGTCCTTGACGATTATTTTTTTCTGTAAAGGAACAACGGGGTATATCATCACAACGAGCATATTCTTCAAATGTGAGTGGTGAAACGAAAAGGAATCTGAAGGGATTGGAAACGGTCTTTTGCATTTTAGGTGATTTGTGTCACAGTATAATGATATAATTTTTCTTGCAAATTAAGTGTCCATATAAGTGTCTACATAATTTAGGTCTCTAACCTCCAAACAAATCATATTATTTGTTTCTCCATTATTTACTCAACATACTCCAGGTGGCCCATACTTGTATTTGTGTTAATTAATTAATTAACATTATATATAGCTGCAATACGGTTCACACTGACTGACTGATTGACATGGTTGTTTGGTTAGAGGGGGGGGTTTTACGTTAATATGATGTAGGGGGGGGTGGTAGAACATGTAATTCTGAGTGGGGATAAAATCGAAAAAACTAAATGCCCAATGACTCTTTTTCACACATCTTCCAACCGATGACAGGTTTTGACACTCGACACACATCCCATCCTCTGTCAATCACGGATTTTCTACAGATTGCCAATACTTCACTGTAGTACAAGTCCAATACGTCACTGATTCAAGAAAAAAACTTTTTTTTGTTTTAGGGGGGGGGAATCAAGTTTTCCCAAACCCTGTTTTGTATAGGATTCCTGTATGGGATTTGGATCTTTCGAGCTGGCACAGCCAGCGAGTACAAAATTACTACCGGGGGGGTTGGCGGGCTGGCGCAGCCAGCTCGCCTACCCCCCCGGTAGGAATTTTGCCTATTGCTGGAAGGAATTCATACTGGCTACTCGGACGTTTTTTTACAACCCCCCCCAAATGTTTGGTACCATGTATGAGAGTTAAAGTACATATATGGGAACTAAATTCATACTGAATATTCGGTGGTTTTTGAAAATTCATACTGGATATTCGGTCGTTTTTATCGAACCCCCCCCGCATTTTTAGTAGTATCAATATGAGTTGACGTATTTGTATGGGACAAAATACATACTGGATATTCGGTCGTTTTGGAAAATTCATACTGTATATTCGGTCGTTTTGAAAAATTCATACTGGATATTCGGTCGAAATAATAATTCATACCGTATATTCGGTCGATTTTCGTAACCCCCCCCGCATTTTTAGTAGTATCAATATGAGTTGACGTATTTCTATGGGACATAATTCATACCGGATATTCGGTCGAAATTTTCGTAACCCCCCCCGCATTTTTAGTACTATCCATGAAAGTTGCCGTATTTGTATGGGAAAAAATTCATACTGAATATTCGGTCAAGTATGACATTTTCGGACCCCAAAATTTTCGGAACGCACACCGGGGTCCGAAAAAAAAAAAAAAAAATTTTAAAATGTTTAAAAAATTTTTTTTCTTTTAGCCATATCTCCGCGACGGTTCGTCTCGGAACCCCCAAACTTGGACCCCGGGGGTCCGAAAAAAGTTTTCTTTCATTTAAAAAAATTTTTATCCGAGGCGCGAAAAAATTTTTGTTTTGGCCATATCTCCATGACGGTTGGGCTTGGAACCCTCAAACTCGGACCCCTGGGGTCCAAAAAAAAATATCTTTCTTTTCAAGGGGTCCATTCTTTTTCGACCCATATCTCCCAAACCAATGAAGATAGACCCCTGTTCAGGGGGTCCGTTTAAAAGGGCTCGCCGAGATCTACCCGAATATGCAAAAAAAAATTTCGGCCACAATTGGCCGAGTCGGCCACATCCGCGCAATTGGATTATCTCGAGAACGGTTGGAGCTACAGCTACGCGGTTTTCACCATAGTGAATGGCATCAAACCGGCCACAATTTGAAAAAAAAAATTGACATTTTTGACATTTTCGACATTCTTTTTTTTAAATTGCTATAACTTCGAAACGGATGGTGGTAGCGCTTCCGGGTTGGCACTCGAATGATTAGTATCACGGGCTCTTCCCGACCGATGACATTTTTGACATTCTTTTTTTTAAATTGCTATAACTTCGGAACGGATGGTGGTAGCGCTTCCGGGTTGGCACTCGAATGATTAGTATCAAGGGCGCTTCCCGACCGATGACATTTTTGACATTTTTTTTTTAAATTGCTATAACTTCGGAACGGATGGTGGTAGCGCTTCCGGGTTTGCACTCGAATGATTAGTATCACGCGCTCTTCCCGACCGATGACAAATTTTGACATTTGACAACTGTCAAAACAATGTCAATCGCGTTTATTCAACCGATCGCCCTGAAACTCAGTTTCCACACGTTTTCAAGGTTGCTCTTTGTGTTGTTACAATAAGTTGACATACTTACTCGGCCGCAGGCTGAGCGCACGCTTCCGGAGGTCAGACATTCCAGAACTATGACGAGGGTGCGCACCACAGGTGCGCGGCCGAGTCATCAAGTCAAACAACATGTGCCTACCGTTCATCGAGGGACGAGGTCGCGCACCGCAGGTGCGCGGGCGAGTCCAACTAAATGCCCAATGACTCTTTTTCACACATCTTCCAACCGATGACAGGTTTTGACACTCGACACACATCCCATCCTCTGTCAATCACGGATTTTCTACAGATTGCCAATACTTCACTGTAGTACAAGTCCAATACGTCACTGATTCAAGAAAAAAAACGGAAATCAAAAAGAAAAAACAGAGCACAACAAATATCGCGGGCTGCTTGCAGCCCGCGCACCACGCAAAACACTAGTAATAAATATATGAATCTACAACTACACACTTTGTGCAACCGTACACATACGAACTGACTTTATTATGTCCATAAATTATTGTAATATCATATTATGTTTTACCTTCTTATTTTATTATTTCATCTATGTATTTTACATAAACATTAAACATTTAGTTGATGGCTTCTTTTTTTGTAGTACTTGTAGTTTTTAAGTTTTTATAATACCGCTGCTCTTCTGAGCATTCAATTCAATCCTATTTATGTTTATAACACGATTCCAAAGTTTAAACTCGTTTTATTCGAAATCAATTACTTTCCCTCCAGGAACTTTTTCACGTGACCACTAATATAATATAATGCAGATGTTATAATTTTTTCAAAATTAGCAGGTTTGATTCCCGGCTAGAATAAGTAATTTTTCAAAAAGCTTTAAATTTAGTTCTTTAAGCAAACTCTATCTCTTATAGTTTAGATTTTTCCAATACTGTCCCATTTCAACGCGCTACCTGAATTAAAAAAATGTACGTTCATAAACCTGGTAAAAGAAATGAAATATAAACGTTTTAATCCCGTTTATTGACACGCGATGATTGTATCAATAAAATCATGAAAATCTGAACTTCCACTTTTTGATATATTCCGTCAAAAGCCGTTAATGAAAAGCATCAATATTTTATTCCCTAATTGTTGATTTTATCAGGGAAAATTACAACTTTTACTAGTAATAATTACAATACAATTTAGTAGTTATTTAAGACAATTACTAGTAAAACTGGTAATCATTTATTTAAGCATAAATAAATATAGGCATATCTCATAAATTATGTTGGGCCCGCAGGAGTGAAATGTCTTGGTTGTGTATGACTTTTTTTTTAAATTGTCTATGAATGTATATAGAAGAATACACTGACTGGCCTATCAACGCCTAGATAAAACGACTAAACATAGGAACATGAAATTTTGACTATAGATTCCTTGTATGACGTAGACATCGACTAAAATGGGATTCAAGGAAATTCTCATCGGGAGAAACGGGAGCAACGCTGGGGGCGCCGGCTAGTCTTCAATAATTTAAAAAGTTCGTTTTATAACTAAAATTGAATCAACATCATTTTGTTATTCGTAATTGTGAAATATATACATTTAATGAGCGATTATAATTTTTTATATTTGTATTTCATCATACCTACTTAAATTCGCGAATTGTGCAATTGTTATGATGGTCCTAAAAATGTTTAGTTATACCTACAAACCCCTGGTTTACATAAGTATTCAAATAAAGCTATAAACAAATTGTACATAATAAAAATAATAATTATCAATAATTTTGCGATTGTCAAGGAATTAAATTAACATGTACCTACTTACATTCCATCTGTAAATATGTTATTTTGTTAATAAAACGTTAATAAACAACTTTTGGTGCATTTTTCATTTCTTTCTATGAAAATTAGTATCTAGATGTACATATATGTAGAAAAGAAAACACAATGTTTTGTTGTGTCAAAATATATAATTTTAAATAAGTTAAGAATTATTTCTCTTTGTCATAACACCACCAAAAATTCATGTTTTTAAAAATATAATTTCATTTATTTAAGAGTCCATTACAAAATATAAAACATCAATTAGAAAAAAAAATGTCCGAACAACACGTATTGCAACGACGACACGCCATCTCTGTTGCTTTAAACAAGGCGTGAAATACGCACGCCTTCTTGAGCGTTCAATGCGTGCATTACTAGATGGTACATCAAGTATACCGAAATTCGGTTTAAATATCTGCTGTAAAAATTCATCGCTCTAGGATGGAAACTTTGGTAGCTCAGTCGGCAAAGCACTTGCCTTTAATTAATCCTGTAAATTAATTAATAGATACCGTTACATTTACTTCCGTGCTACCTCTAGCGAGCAATCACAAAACTAAAAAGTGCATTCAGTCCTCAGATGAATTGAACAATCTGAGATTCAGTCCTTTACTGGAACCAAAGTTTCGTATTACGTAAGCCATATTTGACAGCAAGCGATAGCTGTGTAAACCATGGACGTATTAGAAATCCACGGTGTGAACGTAATCAGAAACGTCAAAAAGCAACACCCCAAAACACTGACCGCATGCGAATTGCAACCTTTGAGTTAAATAGCATTGAGTAATTTTACAATTAATATAATTTATGTTACGAGAAATGGCTCTCAGGCCGTTGATTTTAGATGCCCTAGAAGAGGAAGAGAGAAGGCATCGTATACTCCCACTGTCGTTTGACAGTTTCCTTCGACCTCGCCACTAAGCCCACACCTTTGCCCAGATATGGATGAACCATGAGGTAGTCTAGAAGATAGTATAATTGGTCTGGAGACACGCGGTTGGACTTACAATGTTAAAAATTCATTCTATTTTTATGTGCATATAAAAATAAAATTTAAATAATTTCTTGAAAAACAAACTTAGGTACATTTTCAAATTGGTGCACACACACTTGTTTTACGCTAAAACGAAAACCAAAGCTGCACGCGATAAATAACTTCTAATCAAAAGTCACGGGAACAACAAATGCAAAGAACTCTGAGCAAAGAAAGAACAATCAATTCCATTAAAAATAGTTCTCGATTGCTCCGGAATTGCTAGTGGCACCACTTTCTTCGCTTAAAAGTGAATGATTGAAGGAACTAACAAGAAAAAGTACATTGGCGTTACAGTACATAAAGCAAACGGTTGGCGAGCGATAGCTCTAGCTAATACGAATTTGGTTTGACACATTGCAACCGATTGTGCGATGACTGCGCAATAGCTGCTGATTGCAGAATTTTATGTAATAAGCTTTACTATAAAACATGGCTAAAATTGTCCAAATAGTTTGTTAGGGTAATGTGATTTTTGTTAACCGACTTTAGTGAAATAAAAAGTAAATTATTTACCCAACGCACACCTGCTACTAGTCGCACCTAGCTAGAGTAATATCGCAGTTTAGTGGATGATCCATATGTAGCAGCAATCATCCATCATGCAGGTACCCTTCATTTGTTATATAGAAAGCGTGTAAGCACCTTAAATTATGATAAACAAAGCAAGAGCACAACAAAAAAATACAGCCATATAAAATAAATTGATACACACCGTCATTACATGAATCCCCGAGGGGGTGTCAGAAGTGTTTTCGAGTGTTGACTATGAAATGCAAGCCACAATCCTCACTCGTACACCCACGATTCACCGAAAATCATAACGTCCAAGCGTGATAGGTGGTGAGTCTTATCGCCGTACTTCGGGCACAAATTGAACCACCCCGAAGCACGCAGACGGAACACAAATGTGCCCCTACGGGATTTTAACCCGCGACCTTTGGATTAGTAGTCGATTACTACCAATAGGTTGTTACCACTAGACCACACAGGCGGTCAAGCATAAAATCAATCATCAATCAGTACTTATTATAAAACAGTAGAAACCGCTGTATCTGTACATTGAAGAAAAGTAATAGAAATAGAAAGGGGGTGACTAAAGAAGAGTAATAGAACACAAAATTAAATCAAGGATTTTAAGAATTCTTTTCTGTCAGTCTGTTTGTTTGTTCACGGACATCTCTAAAACTACTGAACGGATTTGCATGTAATTTTCACAGCTGTACAGAACTTAATTTGGAATAGAATAATAGCTTTATTTAATTAAAATCGGATCTCGGACAAAAAGTTATCGTCATTTAAAGATTTTTGGAATTTACTTTTCTACTGGTAGTAATTAGAAGTTATGGTACGCGGGATCTCCTCAACTGATACAGAGTTTCAGGTAGTTTGGGCTTATTTGATTGATCTTCGTTAGCACTTTGGTAAAACATGGTGACAAGGGTCTGATGATGGGACTGGAAGGTGGGTACGGGATCTCCTCAACGGACAACAGCAGACCCTTCAAGTTTGGGCTTATTTGATTGGTATTTATTAGCACTTTGGTAAAACATGGAGACCAGGGTCTGATGATGGGACTGGAAGGTGGGTAAGGGATCTCCTCAATAGACAACAGCAGACCCTTCGAGTTTGGGCTTATTTGATTGGTATTTATTAGCACTTTGGTAAAACATGGTGACTAGGGTCTGATGATAGGACTGAAAGATGGGTGCGGGATCTCCGCAACGGACAACAGCAGGCCCTTCAAGTTTGGGCTTATTTGATTGGTCTTTTAGCAATTTGGTAAACCATGGTAACCAGGGTCTGATGATGGGACTGGAAGGTGGGTACGGGATCTCATCAACGGACAACAGCAGCCCCTTCGAGTTTGGGATTATTAAAACATGGTGACCGTTGCACAGAGTCGTTAAAAAAATCATATTATTTTGTTTTCCTTATTTCCACGAAAATCTCTTCGACGCGAGCGGAGCCGCGGGCAAAAGCTAGTAATTAAATAAAATATTTGCTCAAATGATATAGGTGGTAGAGCTTATGCTGGGCTCGACTTTGGAGGTAACACCATCTTACTCGGAAATCCTCCCGAAGTTATTTGGGGGAGAGTAAGAGGACAGCTCTCAGGCAAAAACTAGGCGGCCCACCATTGCCTGGGACCGATGGATGGCGGTATATCCATCCCCAATTGCTAGGCCTTATTTAAATCAGACTGGTGACGGGCAGCGGCGTCACTGGTGCTAGGATTTCAGCACCGCGCTCACCAACCCGCCTGCCCATCGTGTGTGAGTATGGGCATTTCTTCCAGGAGCACCGCCAAGAGTGTGAATCAGTGAATCCTGGAAAGGCCTATGTCCAGCAGTGGACGAAACAGGCTGATGGATGGATGCATGATAGAAGTTATATTAAAGTTATATATACTAACCTGTTTTTATAATCTTGGTAAATTTGTCCTTAGCCATTTTTGATTTTTCTTGTAAAAGCTTGTTCTACAAGTGTTCGTAATTTCCGTCATTGTTTCTAGAATGTCAGGTGGAGTCAATCGTATTAATTTGTTAAGCTTTTCTTAATTTAGCTGGTATGAAATTGTTACATAACCTCTTTATGTACCAGTTTCATAAACTACTATTATTTCACAATATTTGGCTATCTGTCTCTCTTTCAGTATGCTCCACTAAATACCCTAATGGCTTAAATTACTGAATATTTTCAAATTAACCCTTCCTGGTCATATGCCAAAGATACAATACTTTATTTACTTTGGCCAGGGAGGACGAAGTCGCGGTCAAAAGCTTGTAATAATAAAAATAAATTGCCTATTACAGTCAAAGGAGGGGTGGAGCAACAATATGTAAAAACACATTTTTTTATCAAAACATCAACTAATTACACCGCTCATGTCGGCATGAGGCAGAAGCGTAATTTTACGCGTCACGAATATCACAAATTAGTCTTTAATTAAAATAATGTCAAAAATTCTAAGCATTATTTAGGTAGCTTTTGTTGTGCAACCCTTTTGAACCTTCAGAACCCTGGCCCCTGTCTTTCAAAATTAACATTTTGTAAGGGTCATCAAATAGCGGTAGTTATCACAACAATTGGGGTTTGTTGCCTGAAGGGCGAATAAGCCAAGGTGAAAGGATTATCAAGATGAGTTTTCAAAAGACCCTTGATATTGATAACTTATTACCATGTCTCTAGTTTCAATTTGGCTTAATCAAAACAAAAAAGCAAGTCCAGTTTAGGTAATCTCCAACGTGATGTAAATAAGTAGTTCATAAGCAAGATAAATGTCGGCCATTTCAAAGTGGCTTAAAATGTCTGTAAAAAAGCTAAATGAGCTTAACATAGAGAAGCCATATATTTAAATGAGGAGATTAGAGAGTCCGACAAATCTCTTCATTTTTAATACCGGTTTTTCCGGTTACGACCCAGCTATTTCAAGGGATAACGATAGCCATCAATATGGGCAACTTCTGTTGTATGACTTGGAAATTCTGGTTTTTGTATAGCCTCGGTTCATCTTGGTCTCCTGTCGAGCGTCTCTGTCGGTAATTTTGTCCATTTTACTTTCAAGGAACGAAACGACTGGATTAAGGCGCTGTGCTCATTAAGACGTCAAACTAAAATTGTGCTATATTTTTGGTTAAAATGTTTCCTAGGCAAAAGCTGTATAATTATGAAAGGTGATTTATTCTTATTGTCGCGTATATTTTACTTAAACTGTGCACTCTAATTATATTTAAGCAGTTAAGCTAGGTAATAATAGAACACAAGCACAAAAATAAAAAAAATAAAAATATCAAATTTCACCACATTAACAATTTTATGCCACATTAAGTAGCTTGTACATATTTGTGCCGTTTGGCGTCGAGACTTTGGGCCCGTGGGGTCCGGAGGCGCGAAAACTGTATAAGGAACTTTCATCGCGCCTGGTCAACGTCTCGGATGATGAGGGCTGACTGGTGCTTACCTCGGCCAGAGAATTAGTCTGGCCATCTAGAGAGGTAATGTAGCCAGCAATCTGGGTACCCTACCGAGGGGCAGCGACCTGGACCCAGTTTTTATCTATAGCTTTTAGATTTTTAGTTATATTTTAGATTATTATTTATTCGTAGGTAATTTATTTATTGAAGTTTTTATTGTAAATAGAAATTAAATTAAATTAAATTTGTGATTAATCTTGAGATAACATTTATCTATAAAACATTAATAAATTGGCTGTCAGATATATAGGGTCATCATCATCGTCATCGTCATCTTCATCGTCATCGTCATTATCATCATCATCATCATCATCACCATACAGGCTGGCGGGCGAGGAGGTTGAGGTCGAAAAGCCCGAACTGTGCGTCCTTGCAGTGATAGTCTATCTAATTAGAACATTTTATTATTTTAAACTAACTGCCAATCAGCCCTTTTTATATACAGAGTAGTGCGTTGAGATGGTGCAGAATGTAGAAATTTGGAGAAAATAAAAACTGCATTCAGAGCTGTTTGAGCAATGACCTTCTACCTTAGCCGGAAACTTTTCAAATAATTATTAATTAGGATACAATTAAAAATATGAACATTGGAACCCCTTCAAGGCCTTATTCTAAAAATTACTAGGCTAATTTCACTAGGTAGGTGCAAAACTAGATAAGTCTTCCGGAAAAAATACCTGTCAAACGAACTCGTACAAATTACTAACATTAATTTACTACGTTATAAATTGTATTTAAAGAAGTAACATATGGTACGATTTAAAAGTAAACACAAAAGATTTAACATTTCCTTTGATTTAAAGGAAGACGCAAGACTTGGTCCTTACTAGCAACACTTGATGCGGTAATACACGAAGTATTTTTTTTTGCAAAATGAGGAGTTTCCCTGCTAAAGTAAGGGATTTTTCAAAAAGATTTTAATGCAGTTTTTATTTTAAGCGAATTTCTCTACTTATCTCTTCTAGTTTAAATTTTCCCCATACAGCCCCATCTCAACGCACTACCCTTTATATAAAAAGGGCTGACGGGCAGCATACCTATGTTGTAAAAGGTAGAAATCACATTCTTTTAACTATGCAAGTAGGCACAGGTCGAGCTTTTGATGTGATTATGACTCATCATCATCTTCTGTCTTGTACTCTCCCTCCTTCGCGGCCGCACCTTTCCGCTCTTCGACTGCGTTCATAGGGTTTCCGGTATCGAAACCGGACTTGACCGGAATGCAATTATCGCTACTACTTCCGGGTCACGTGTGTCACCAGGTCCAGTCATACAGATGAGATGGCACTGACAATATTTTCCATCACTGTTGGCACTTTTTTGTACGAAGCGTCAAGCACAGTTTGCCAAAGTTGGGCCCAATTGTCAAGTAGGTCTCTGTTAAAATTCGGATGCCTACTTATCTCAAGCTCTCATTACATTACCGGGATAGAGAATTTCTCCTTAGCTGGTACGGTGGCTTTATAAAACCGAATATAGTGCCTAGTATCCAAAATTATGGTGCGTTCAGCTACTACAGAACCTTTATATCAAGCTCGTCTGGACGTCTTTATATCAGGACGTCTGTACGTCTGTACGTCCAGTACTAGAAATCTGTTATTTGGTATGGATATACATGTTAATTACGCCGACAAAACGGAAAAAAAAATGTCGAAAAAAATATTCTAATCTCCCGTGCACGTAAATTGGGGATGATTTTTTTCTCGTCTATCCCATAGTGTGGAGTATCGTTGGATAGGTCGTCCAAAAACATTATGGGTAAGTGAAAACCGTTTTTCGATTTAGGGATCCGTTGGCCAAATATAAATTATATACGAAATTATACGATCACTTTGTTGTCCGTCTGTCCGTCTGTCTGTCTGTCAAGACCCTTTATCTCAAGAACACAATAAGGTATCGAGTTGAAATTACAACCATATACTCAACTTTACATTTTCTTGAATCTGTGAAAAAATCAAACTTTAACGTGAAAAAAGATACCGCGGTTTATGCCGCAAAAAATGTCAATATCGACACTCTCAAGGGAATCAAAATTTATAGGGTATTTCCCGTTGACCTAGGACTATGAAATTTGGCAAGTAATACCGTATAATACTACAAATATAGGAAAAAATCATAAAACTATAAATTTTTAATTATATCATTAAAAAAATCATCAAGGTTGAGCAACGGTATGCGCGGTCTACGGGTGACCAAATCTTTTGGTAGATTATTTTTAAACTTTTACTAATTTTTACGGAACCCTCGATGGGCGAGTCCAAATCGCATTTGTCCGGTTTTTGTTATTATTTACATTCATATTGAAAAGTTTAATCGGTTTAGACGTGATTGGAGTAAGCTGCGGGTACACACACAGTCATCAAAAATTCATTATAGAGGTTTTTATTTTTAACATTATCCATCTCACACTTTTGGTTATAATTAAACAAACACAACGTCTGGCATTTTTTTCATTATTAAAACATTTATAAGGCCCGTATACAATACCCGCCGACGACCGACGCTTTCAAATAAAGACGTTACGTAAAATTCTATCATTTAAGTCCCCCGCCCGTGTCCTCGTACACAGCGATACCGGTAACAATAACAGTAAAAGGTTATGATATCAGGAAGAGAGAAGCTTTGTAAATATAGCCAGATTGGTATGAAAGGTAAGTGAGCTAAGGAATTTTTATTCTGAACTTCGTGAAAGCAAAACGATGTTTGTGTTATCTTGCCTAGAGGATCGACTGAATTTTGAAATTTCAAGATAAAGTAAACAGATGGTTAGGTATCTCGCAATTTTCAGGTTTCCGTTAAAAATTGAATCTTTGTTTAGCGCGTGTTCTGTCAGTATGTCCGCAGCTTAAGATGACATATAGGTGGGTAGTAAAATATGAGATTTTAAAACAGTAGAACTCCCATACTACATACATTTTGAAAATAAAACATGTTATAAAGAAGGCCTTTTCCAAGACGAAAGCATAGCCCAAAACGTGATAGAGAAAATTTCGCTGCATCGAAAAAATTGCAAAGTGAAGGCTGTTTTTGCAGTTCAAAGCAGTAGTCCGTCCAAATTAATAAAGGAAAAAGAACAATAATTACTGTTGTAAGCATAAAAACCATAGAATTGTGTTTTTTTTAAACGCTCTCGTTTGTGTTTTATTCGCTAAAAACAGCATTATCCAACCTTTTCTTGATTCACCGCACTACATGGACCGCACTTTTTCAGATATGTTTTTATGTCTATATCCTTTGTTGTGCGATGGACATATTGCGTCTTAAGGCGAGGCATTGATAAACTTTTAATATCAAATCAGTGCCTTAGGGGAGTGGAGTGAGGGGGACTTACTCGGACTAGCTTATGCCGTGAGGTCGTATGCGGCAGAACAGTATTTTTCATTTAAAATGACAACTATAAGTAATTTAATAAATCCGATCGGCCATATTGAAGTGTATTTGTAGAATTAACAATTTAATACAATTAAACAATTTAAATTTACTAATTTAAATAAAAAACTTAGAGGCTTCATTCGCTCCCGTTTGTCAGTAAAATAGAAATCTCTGTTTTAAAAGAGGTTTTCTAAATGTTTTTTTCTCTGCTATGAAAATTAATCAATCAAAATGATGTTAATGAAATGCTTAATCTAGTATATAAATTGGTAATTACATGTGTTTTTTTATTGCTGAGAAAAATGGGGATTCATGTCGCCAAAATTTCGTGGCGTCGCTTTAACTAAAGGAAACTTGGCCGATTGAGGTGAAATTTGGCGTGGCCGTGCTTAATTAATAAAACAAGGACAAACTTTAAAAATATATATATTTTAAAGATATCTTAATCGCATAAGTGGCATGTGGATTATGGCGTCATTCAATTATAAAATTATTTTTTTATCATGTACCTAATAGAAAACGTTGCCAAGTATTCCATAAGTTCATTAGGTTATTCAAACCTTGGCATCAGTCGTTTTTGCTACATTATCATTTTTCAGTGTTGTCAGAAACTTTCAGTTCCCGTAGGTTGAATGTTCTGTTCTCTTCGGTAAAAACAACTTTTGTTCTAGTCTGGCTTGTGCTGAAATGAGCAATAAATTCTCTAACGCTATATAAACTTTGCCCGTTGGCTCCTCGGTATTCATTGACCATACTAAATCAAAACGTGACTCCGTCTGTGCCAGTTTTCATTGTTGCTTATCATTTGAAGAATAATTTGTCCAAGTTCGAGTCGAACTGGTGCACAAAACTTGTACGTATTATCGTCTTTAAGATAGAGCTGAAACAAATAATCTTGAAAATGTTGCATTTTTTCAAAGTTTCTTGTATCACAATTGTTTTTCATATTTTTAATTTTTTTATTAGTTATCAGTTTAGAGGCGAACATTTCAACTGATTTCAACTGTCTACCTATAACGGCCACTGATCTATATATATGGATAGGTGTTCAGGGCTTTGACAGCGTACCGACGTGATTTTGACGATTCGAGAGCCACCTACTAGTCAACCAAATAATTACAATGAACATTTATTTCGAGGACAGACGTAATAAAGGTGCAAGGGGGTTGCGGGGCACACCATGTCATTTTGTTAACTAATAGGTGGCTCTCATATATCACCTGCGAGATTCATGAGAACCTAAATTATACCTTGAATTTTATTTATTATTGCCAGCAACACTGTTAATTGTTATCAAGTAATTAAATTTATTGTAATTATTGGCTTGTTGTTTTTTTCGTTTGAAAATATGGACAGAAGTTCAGAAACAAGAGTTCTTTATTTAGGTTCCGTTTGGAAACGAGTGAATTTCACTCGGAGTGCTGCGAATTTCACCCTAGAGTGTTCAAAGATTGACCCGAGTTAAGCCAAGGGTAACCGAACTGTTACCTGACAGTTGCACGAAATTGTTTTGAAACGCTTCGGAGTAATGCGAAAATCTCACTGGGCCACCTGATTGGTGCAACCAGATTTTTGTTTCTCTTGCTCCTACAGAGATCTGTCTCTTTCTAATAAACGAGTGAAATTTCGCACTATGATCGTATGTTCTCAAACGCTTCCCAAGTATAATAACTAGATCCCGTTATCTCGTCGCAATGACGTCACAAAAGGGTAAATTGGGGATAAAATGGCATACCTTGGAATTTGTGGTGTTTTGGAATTATTTTTTTCTATAAATCTTGCTGTGGTCTGTTTAATTAACTGGCCGTTGAGGTCTTATCATCACAAACATGAAGATATTTTTTGAAATGTTTTTGTTTACTCCTTTATATCTATATCTGTAAATATATGTGCCTCATCACATCACGTGATTAAGAGTTCGGGATGGGACGGGGACTACAATAATTTCGCATTAATAAAATATCTACTTACATTTTAACAACCACTCCTTAAATTGTTTTTCCTATATTTTTATCAATCACATGAAAAAATCTAAAAAGTGTTGATATGAGTAAGTATCGATACTCTAGAGGTATGTACTCATTAATGAGTAGTATCAAAAAATTATTTGAGTACTAATTATATGAGCAGGTATCGATACCTATGCGGAACATGTAAACAAACAAACGTCATCTTGTCAATCTTCTACTTTTAAATTTTATATTTTTTGTCATCTGTATTGTCTTTGGTAAAATTCGAATGGGTACGGAATTTATGACGACGTTTCAAGCCAAAAGCCGGTCTAGTGTATTAGAATAATATGTTAAGATGTCTATGATTACGGCTGATGAAGTTGACGGACGGACTGACAGACAGACGCTGTCTTACCAGGACGGAGGCTTAGTAATAGGGTCCCGTTTGGGGCCCTTCCCTAAAAACTAGCAAAATAAGTACGTAAATTAATGGTACACGCTGAGAATAAATCAAAGGGTATTAGATTATTAGTACAGATTGCGAGTTATTTTCGTCGTTGGTTACTCGACTGAAAAACGCTGGCAAAATATCCGCGTTCCATTTTTGACACAACGAAAATTATTAGAAATTCAAAATTTGTCTGAGACACCCATATAATAATCTATGGAGACACCCATTATAAATCAACAAATAACACGTGTCTTAATTTCTGTAAGAACTCAATAATAAGTGATGCAAAAACATACATATAAAAAAGGAAAAAAAATTCAAAAATAGTACATTACGATACGAGAGCGATGAAACGTTTTCTGACGAGTGTGAGTTTGCGGCACGAGCCGAAGGCCTGCAATCACACGAGTCGAGAAAAAGTTTCTCGCACGAGTATCGTATAATATTTTACGCACGGTGTGCTATAAAGATATTTAAAATATTTGAATTTCCTTTCTAACTACTTGGCCATTGACTACAATGACTCTTGTATGCACCATCAATTTATGACTGGAAGATAGGCGCACGCTATTTGACATGATGGTTGTACACAATGTATGTAATAATAACCTTGACTGTTCAGAATTAACAACCTTAATGATGCAAGTCCGAGTACCATCTAAACGGACTAGACATACATCATTGTTTCATGTGCCTGTCGCCCACACAAATTTTGCAAAAAAACTCCATGATTTTTAGGGCTCAGAGGCTTTACAATGCCTTCTTCTCATCTATCGATCTATTTTATGGATCGGAGGCTGGTTGTAAAAAGGAATTTATAAGCAAACTACTTAATAAGTAGATATATACGTCAGTACAAGTTAGTTTTTTGTGACATACTCATACATAACATGTTAAATATTTTTTATTTATCAATATCCTCTCTCCTAGTTTCCTATCCCTATCCCATTATATCCTACAACATACCTTAACTCAAACACACACACACTTACATTTACTCTGACACCCTACACTACTAAAGTCTTTATTGTGCTTTATTGATCATGTTTTTGTTTTAAATTAATTAATTAATTTTATTAAAGTATGTATTTTTCTTGGTTTTAAAGTATTCAAATGTAATATGATATAAATTGTAAAACCGTAATTAGCATAAGTTAATGTTATACGTTACAATAATCTATAATTAAGGCTGTGGTTTTTGTAATAAACATAAAAATAAAACTAGAAACGGAAAAAAAAATATTGCACAGCAAGAACCACAGACAAGACATGTTCAACTAATATATCCGAGGAAAAGACAATATCAAGAACTCCATCTCTTAGTTCCTCCTCTTATAATTTTATTCAGATAAAGATTGCTTTCAAGATGAATTAGGTTAGTTAGATCAGGTATGGGCAACCTTTGCGAAGTCGCGGGCCAAACAATCATATGCTCATGAATTCGCGGGCCATAGGTTGATGCGTATACCTATAGTATACAAAAACAACGACGCAATGGGTGAACCGTAGGTTTAATTTTTACGTATTTAAATTCAAGTTTCATAATAGACTAGAAAAGTTATAATGTAATATTTTCCTTAAGCCTGATTTTCAGATGGAAGACTACTAATATGAGACTCAATTTCACTAATATACAGGCAAAAAATTTCCTTAAAAACTTACTCAGATTGGCAAAGAATTTAAGCGCAGCCTGTACGTAGCTCTTTCGGTAACACGGATCGCCCATAGACGTGGTTCTATTGTTCTTTCTTTTTCGTCTCGTTATGTCCCTGGAAATATTAAAGTGAGTGAATTGCGTTCACTGGCTGTACTTAAATTGTAACTCAAATTAACAGTATCATTTTGGATACATCAAAAAGTACTTTTGGTATTACCTAAATGGTAAGAGATTTTAAAGACTTTTTATTTAGTTCAAGTTTCTTTTTAATTAATAAACAACAAATTTTATCCCGTTATTGTTAATAATATGTAAACTTATTCTAAGCAATACGATAATTAGCTTTAAAAAAATAATCTCAAAGCCTAAAACACCGGGCAGGGCTGAATAAAGCATGGGCTGCATAAACCTTAGTATCTACAATATAAAGGAAAGCGCATCCAAATCTGTCCACCAGTTCCGTATTTAAGAGGGAATATACCTAAGCTACGCATAGTAACTAAAGGTTTTCAAAAAATTTACCCTAATATTACCTATTTAATTTTCTATATGTAGGTACCGCAATGATAGAATGTTAACTTATTATGTAGGTACTATTGCACCTAATGTTTCAGTCAACCACCGCAATCTAATATGTATACATAAACTACATAAATATTTTCTATTTCGTTTACAGCATTCTTAGATAAAATAAAAAGACGCACAAAAACGTGCAGTTCTTTTAACGAAACAAGTCTGTCAAATCAATCAATAAAATATTCGAAACTGCCCTCAGAACAATAACAAACTGCCGTAGTCCATAGGACTGTTTGGTGAAAATAACTTTGGAGGGAATGCATTATTCTGAGATGCACAACGAGCGATAATGAGCAATGTTATTTAAAAAAAAACAGCCAAGGTGCAATACTCCCGCGAGACGCTCGTAAAATACCATAATAACCATAAAGCATAACTAAAAAGTACTTGAGTCGTTACACAACTATGCTCATGCATGAGTCAATCAACTACTTTTTCTTTGAAAAAATATCGTAAAATGCTTACATACTTATGATTATCCCAAAAGTTTTAATAGTTATAAATTTCATATATTTTTTTATTCATTTCTCTAAGAAATATTTAAGATTAAATTGTAAGTACATTAATATTGTAAATACATTTGGTTAAAAATTATAAGAATATTAAATGAAATTTATCTTTTCAATCATGCAAAGTTTGTTTTAAGAACGACGAACTTGGAAAAATAAAACAAATACTTAAACTATGTAAGCCTCAATTAACAAATAGTATTTAAATTATAAAATAGAAATGTATATATTTTGATACAATTATTTGTCACGCAACTTTTATTTTTGGCAATTTTTTTAATGTTGGTCCGAAATGGGTACTTACTGGACGTAATCAGGAAAACTTCAATATTACGCGACAGGCATTTCTTAATATTCTTTGACAAAATTAATGTTGATCATCATACTTCATATTGAAAGTCACCATTGTTTAAAAAAAGCTATATATATCGTTGAAAAAATCAAAAATAAGCATGAGCGGTCGGACTTCGAAGCATTTACTTTAATGTATGGTAAAATATATCAATAAACAAATCAAAGAAAGCCTAAAAAACTAATTGGGTCCTAAGAAACCAACCCAAATAAAGCCTGAAAGAATCCACACGCAATTTTAATAAATAAAAGAAATGGTACGATGAATTATAATTAGTTAAGTTTTAATCTCTATCCAATGCCGACAAAATTTCTCAACACAAAATAGTCGCAATTTCAATTTCTAGTTTGAACGCGACGCAAAAAGTAGTGTGGCTTAAGTCAGTATTGTATTTATTCCTCAAGGAATTAGTATTTTCACGGAAATCATTTTTTATATTACCGTCTGTAAAATTTAGATAAAATAATAAAGTAGAAAAAAAAATTTGTTTGTCTTTGTTATTTTTTATTATTCGTCGTGGTAGATGCTAATTTCAAGTCTACCTATTACGACTATAGTTGTAGACCCCTGTGACAGACGGACGGACAGACAGATAGACAGCGAAGGCTTAGTGCAGTAGGGTCCCGTATGGCAACCTTCGGGTACGGAACCCTAAAAACGTTTCGGTAAAAGATTTCTTTTTGAAAATATTATTATTTTTCTTATATTTACCATAGACATACTATTACGAGTTTGTCTATGCATTCACACACTTATTTGTTTGAAGACTACTAAATCAGTAGGATTCGACGAAGGTAATTTAAAAAGTCACCAAGATGTTGAAAGGCTATTTCTGGCATAATCGTAAATATCCATGAGCCGCGCAAACTGTCTCGATCATCAAAGTTCAACTATAACCACAGAATAACTAGGAAATAGAAGTTTTACTGGCTTCTCAACGTCCAGATCTTGCTATCAGAAACTCGAACCTAGCTATCATGAGGTCAATGCTAGCTTTATATAAACCGCATTAAAACTTCTTACTGGAATCTGGTTTACTGACTACCTAAGTCGCTGCACTGATATCTTTTTCAAACGCTACAAAAGTTCACTTTTCTTCGGGAATGCTACAGGTTGGTCTTTGGCTAAACAACAGCGGAACCGAAATAATAATATTTCTATTTTTACACAAAAAAGCTGGTTCTGTGAATATTTCCGCACACTGACTGCGATATTAATGTGAAAAATCTAGGAAAATTTCAACTAAAAGGTAAAAAAGCTTTAAGCTTTAAAAGTCTTTCGTTAATAATTAAAATATCTTTAATAATTATATTTTTTTATTTATTATATATTTATAAAAAACACAAAGAAAATAGAAATTCAAGATATATATTATTTTGGGTCCGATCTAAGCCCGGCATCAGTTGAGTATATAATAGACGTTTGACATGTATGTAGTATAAAGTATGACATTTATGACCTATGTTGAAAAAATCAAAAACTTTTACAATCTGTCTATTTATTAAAGAAAATATATAAAAAGTAAAAAAAAAGTTGAGCGTGCTACCTAGTTCCATGCACTGTCCCGTTGCCTATTGTGATAGTGTCAAAATAAATGTTAATACCAAAGCCAAGAGCAGAAACCACATTTGATTCGAAATCAAATCTTTTTAGATTTGTGGTCTTTCCGAACTTTAGCTTTACTGTTTACCCTTAAGTTTCTTGGCGTGTTTACGACGTTAATTTAAAGGTTCAGGCATCAACATTTCAATTATTTGTTTGTTTTAAGAGATAATGCTAGAAAAACTACAAACTTTTACGCATTTTACGTCTGTTTGCTTATAATATTCCTCAAAAGACAGAATAATTTCCGGAAAACTTTTTCGGAAATGCTTACTAAATTATGATTGACAAAAAATAATTAAAAATTAAATTCATTAGTTTGAGACATTATCAAAAACCATATTTCAAACGAGGCCACAAAGTATTGAAAATTCTCATAAACTGCACAAATTGATTCATTTTCGTCTAATGTTTGTCATTTAAATTCCGTAAACAAATACAAATAAAAATGATAGTATATAATATATATATAATTAATAGTATATAATTGCGAAATCCATCGCTTTGGAATACTCAATATATATATATATATATAATATAATATTTAGAGTATTCCAAAGCGATGGATTTCGCAATAAAAACATAATCCTTTTTATGAGGTCAGTCATCAACAGTTAAAAAAGTTTAAACTATCATATTCATCTAAGTAGGTTAAACAAGTTTAATTGGCAGGCAATATTTTAATCGTACGAGTATACAAATATTTAAAAAAGGGTACACCGTCACATTTACTTTACAAATGCAAGTTCTTTAATTTTTTTGCAATTAGAGTGCATTACAAACTTGAAAAGATAAATTAGAAACAAATGTAAAGACAAGAATTTAAAAAAATTCCTCTGGCCAGGATTCGAACCTGCGACCTCTTGTTATCAAGACAAGCGTGCCACCGACTGTGCCACCGAGGTACTTACCTAGACCGTTGAATTTTTCCACCATACTTGTCCACCGAATATTTTTGTAAATATTTGATATAACTAGCTTGTAATGCACATACTGAACGCTCACGAGGGCGTTATGTGATTTCACGCCTTGTTCTTAGGAATAGATGGCGCTGTTGTCAAACAACAATATGTGTTGCTTAAGACAGTTAAGAAATTCACAGTTCTCATTGACTAAGATTATGTTTTTATTGCGAAATCCATCGCTTTGGAATACTCTAAAAAGGGCCGAAATATAGCAAAAAAAAAAATTATTTTGTATTGAGAATACCTAAAAATCGTTTATAATTGTTTTCCGAGGCATACAAAATTACAAACCAGATGCTAATTGGTCAAATGCGGGATTTGAACTCAACATTTTCTGATTAACAAACCTAAATTCGACCACTATCCCACAGAGTCCTCTATAATTTACAGAACATTAAAATTAATGGGCAATCAGAGTACTGCCCAGAAATCAGCCAGAAATGACCAAACTACATCTGTGGGTCGTCTTTCGTATCTATGACTTGAATTACATTACAGATAGTATAACAATGAGTACCTACCTACATCTGCCCCTTCCTTTATAGAGATATCTAATCAACCTATGAAGTTGCCGAAATTTTCGATTCAAGATTTCATAATTCCGGTAAATCAATAGCTATTCCCATTATTTGTTTTTTTGTTTGAAAGGTGATTTCTAAGTTTTATATCTCTGTATTAAATTTTGTTTTATTTTCAGTTTGATTACTAAAATTGATAACCCAAATAAAAACCTGGGTGACTTGATGAAATTTATACCAGAGATAGGTGCAATTTTGTGTGAACCGCATTCTTTTGTCGGCTAAAACGTATAGGGTTTTGGCTATTTGACATTGACATGACGTTTGACATTTAAAATTTCAATGCGTTTTAATCTGTCAAATGAGTACGATTAGTATACACAATTTAATAAAAGGTCTGTTCGAACAAATGAACCATGTAGGTCAATAGAACAATAATTTGCGGTTTTCTAAAGTTTAATATAGTGTCTATTATTTTATTCATATTCTCATCCCGTAGTTAGTGACTTAAAAAGATTGTCCACCGAGATCTCTTAGTCTTTTCCAAATTTCGTAATCACTTGATAAACCGACCAAAAATGTACACGAATTCGTGTTGGTTGTATTTCGTGCCTTAAATACTTGAGTCTGCTTAAATACAAGCGATGGGTTTCGCCAAAATACCGAGAGACCAAACAAAATAAATATAGTGATAAGAACCGGTTGCCTAATTGTGCCACGACAGTCTCTAAAATCATACGATGATCCATGTTATTTCTATAAATTGTTTTGAAACCCCTTAAATATTTAATCACGCATTAAACAAAATATTCAATGATATGACAGCTTAGTAAGCATCGCAACAAGGGTTCCGTATGCGAAGGGTGCCAAACGGGACCCTATTACTAAGCCTCCGCTGTCTGTCTGTCCGTCCGTTCGTCACTAAGGTCTACAGCCTTAACCATATTAGGTAGACATTTGAAATTTTCACAAAATTATGTGTTAATATGGCCTATGCCACGGCAAATAAAACTAATAAAAAAATAATAGATTGTTAGGCATGTTCTAAAGAGCAACAACAAAAAGTGAAAATTAGGATTCCGTACTCAGTGGGAGCCTAATTGTTTGTTCGGCGGTTTGTTTTGTTCGCCTTGATGTTGCTACGACATCTATGTACTTATATTGAAAATGTTATTCTCCTCCATGCCTGTGATGGTCGGAAAAATTTGGTAATAAATTAGTTAACAAAGGAAAAATTTAAGTCATCAATCAACGTCTATTACTGTGAGAGTAAAAAAAAGAGGGAATAAAATTGCACCTTATGTATGTATTATATGTTACAGGAATGTTTATAAACTGGCCAAGTGCGAGTCGGACTCGCACACTAAGGGTTCCGTACCATTATCTATAAAAACTGCAAAAAAAACATGTCTTTGTATGGAAGTGCGCGGGTCCGACTCGCACTTGGCCGGTTTTAGTACTTGTTGTTATAGCGGCAACAGAAAAAAAAATTTGAAAATTTTAACTGTGTAACTATCACGGTTCATGAGATACAGATTGGTGACAGACGGACGGACGGACAGTGGAGTCTTAGGAATAGGGTCCCCTTGGTTACTCTTTGGATACAGAATCCTAAAAAGACGTGAGCGGGAGCGGGAAATTGATTAGGGCATGTATTTAAATCATCCTTTATTAACAGAGCTTAGCCTTTTGCTGAAATTGTATTTCTGGGTGGTTATAAAAAAATAACCACGAAGGTTAGGTAAGGCGAGTCGCGCTCCTAACCTAACCTACCGGCTCTCTGTGAAATTGTATAAGTGTATTTTTCAAGATGTTGACGATGTTTCACCAAGTGCCGACAATCGCAAGTATTAATATTATAATATTTATTTAGACGGGTATATATGCGATCTATTTTATTACCTTTTCTCAAACAAAAGGTAATAAAATAGATCACGTTATTACCCGTCTAAATAAATGTTATAGAATATAGATAATTACTTTATAAAACTTAACTACTAAAGCTTAATACTATGTTACCATTACTTTGCATTACATTATTTCAATAGTCTTTTTAACTAGCTAAGTAAAAAAAAAATTTAAAAAAAATATTTCCTTCTTTGACTTTGATTCCCACAAGATCAACCGTGAAGTCATCAATAACGACAAAATTCAAGGAATGTTTCGGTTGTTTGCCTATCTGTACCTATCATAGGGGCTTTATCTATAAAGGCTAAGATGTTCAACGCTTTCCTGCAATGACGTACGGCGTCGTCTCTTACAATGGGCTTGATTCACAGATTTAAGGTCGCACAACGAGCTATGGAGCGTGGCGGGCTATGCTTGGGATATCTCTGATGGATAATATCCATGATCTATAATCGAAAGTGATCGACATACCCAATTTAAGTAGCAGTAGGCAGGCCATATTTTTCGCTGATGATGGCCGTTGGGGCTGAAAGTCGTTAGATTGGAGACCACGTACCAGCAAAGCGTAGCGTAGGCCGACCTCGTGCTCGGTAGATCGACAACGTGAAGCACGTTGCTGGTGGCGGCTGAATGAGGAGGACGGAGGATCACCAAGAGTGGCGAAATCTTCGAAACGCATATGTCCAGCAGTGGACGAACATAATTAGTACTTGTATATTTATAGTATAAATAATAATGTGTCTTGTAACAAAATTGTGACTGTAGTATTATACATTTTATCTAACCTCATATCGTACACACTGGCATAATGAAAAATTTTTTTCATGAATGTGTCAAAAAAATAAAATAAATAAATTATATGTCTCCGAACAACATAATGGTATAAAAAACTTTTTCTGAGATTACAGCACCATGTGGTACTAGCTAGGAAAGCAAAGGGAACTTAGTCCATACAGCCATGTCTGAGGTTTAATATCAAATAACAATGAGTTTTTTATATAATGTTCTCCAATACATACCTATACAAAACAGTAACGAGGTTACAGTCAACTTTATTTTCGGCCAGGTATTGTCTATGGCTTACGGCGCGTTTGGATGAACTGTTTGTTGTGCCATAGTTTTCGGGGAAATATATTTATTACTTACTGTGGTTTCATGAGTCAAAATGATTATTTTGTCCTAAAATTACTGACAGCAGGGATGGTGATGAATGAAATTTGACTCCACCTGACATTCTGGAAAAAGCGACGGAAATTACGAACACTTTCAGAACAAGCTTTTACAAGAATAATCAAAAATGACTGATGACAAATTTACAAAAATTATGATAACAGGTTAGTAGGCATGAGTTTAGATAAAGTAGTGTATGAAACTATCATAACTAGGTATTAAAACACTCGTGTTTTTAATAACCTTTTTATGTACCAGTTTCATAAACTACTATTAAGCGTTTGTGTTGTAACCTAACTAAACTGAGCCCAAACAGTATTTTGTTTGTTTTCTGTGAAACGTCCTTGCTGTATGTACAGAATCACTTATTTATAACATTATGAACACGTTATTGGACTGAAAAACTAGCCAAGTGCGAGTCGGACTCACGCACGAAGGGTTTTTCCATTATCTAAAAAAACGGCAAAAAAATCATTTCTGTTGTATGGGAGCCCCCTTAAATATTAATTTAATTTTTATTTAATTATTTATTTTAAAGTGAATATATAAATAAATATTCTGTGAATATTTCAAGCGTCTATCTGTTGCCGTTATCAATATCGAGCAAAAACGAGCAAAAAATTTTTTGACACTGTCAAAAGGAGAACCGCCGCCGCGTAACCATGTTTGCCTCCGAAGAAACTGTATGAGTACAGTGAAACTAGTCAGACGAAATCGTGAGTAGCCGTTTCAATAGCATTATGAATCTTAACCACGAATCTTTTAGGAGTAAATACATAATATATATATTTGTTTCATAATATTTTAATTATAATTTATTACCCTGATTAGAAACCTCTCTAAAGAAGCCTTTCTTCTTTTTTGGTTGAAAACTCTACATCACGTAAAAATTGAGTTTTCCAATACAAATATATAATTATTGCAAATAATAGGTTATTTTTAAAATTGGCATATTATCATGCAGCCACCTCGAAATACTATGATTTAATTATAAATTCAGCATGAAGCAGCGCTTGGTCGGTTTCCCTAAAAGTTTTATACATTCTCCTATATTGCTGCAATTTGCTTTAATTCCACCAGTGTGCAAGCAAAATAAAATTTCATTACGTTTTGGCGCATTCTGTTTTCTACGGTGGTATTTACACAACAACTATTCATAGCAGTTGTACGAGTGTTTTAAACATCTAATGGCTATGTTTTATAAAGCCAAAATTTACAAGCTATTGGGGAATTAAGATATTTTTATCATTCTAGAATTTAACGACCTTACAGTATGTTGATGCTATAGGCTTGCGGCACAAGGGTTAAGCCTGGGTAAGTTGTCTGTGGGTTAAGCGGAAAATATCACTACGTGTATGTATTAGTACCTTTTGCTATGTGTTAAAAAAACTATAAAGCAGTTGCGAAGGGTGAACATTTTAAAAAGGGTAGCCGGAAATAAATCGCCTTACTCAGAAAAGCACCCAATGGAAACATAAGATTTTTAGGGTTCCGTAGCTGAGGGTACCAAACAGGACCGTGGAGAGTCTTGAACGCGAGGACGAAAAAGGGGATTTGTATTCACCTGTTGTATTTTCGGAAAAAAGCAGCACCAGCACGTTTATTTCATACCTATATTTACGCGTGGTAAAAAGAGAAGGACGTATGGGTTAACTATAGCAGAAATGAACGAGACAGGTGCTTTCTAGGGAAGCTTTTTGTGTTAGAATTAGAAAAAAACCGGCGTTAAACTGCAAGAATCGGATTCATCAAGCGTTTTAGTGGAGAATGTTTTCGTTTTTTTTACAACGCACTTTTGACTTGTAATTTACCTTAGGAAATTTTAGTGAATAAAGCAATACTACATTTATGCCATTTCTTAAAGGGAAGCCGATGGGAATCGTTTTATATGGAACCTTCGCCACTTCTTTTAAGTTCACTTGCACACACCCGTATATCCTGAAAAATCTATAACTTTGACCATTGTTTGTGTGTATTTGGTTTTTTATATCATCATTCATCATAAACTATATACAACATCCTCGCACACATGATGCTTTTGTTTTGGCATAAATAAGCTAGTTTCAGACTACGCTATACTATTGTGCTATATACTATAGTATATAGTATATCAAAGAAGGACCTAATATAGTAAGCGTATACTAAGCCAATAATATATAGTTCAGTACAGTGGGAACATGTCCATAACAATGTATGGGGCGCGGTATTGTTGTGCTATGAGCTATTTAATATATGCTATTATATTATAGCGTAGTCTGAAAGCCGCTTTAAGCAGTTAGCGTGTGAACGTGTTATGCGAGCGCTCAAGCGTGCGCGTGGCATTCCATGTACGTGTACCTGGTAGTTGGGCTATGTAAATCATTTTACGATTGTTTCATTGAAAACACCGTTTGCTTGTAAACCAAACGTGATTTAAAAAAAATTGTGTGCGTCTAGTTTCTTCACAACCCAACCCAAAGTATAAAAGGTTTGTTTGGTGATTGATTCAGGCTCTGTACGGTTTGTTTACACCAAATTTGCGTTTGTTAGACATCGGAAGAGTAAAAACGATAACTTTGAAAATGGGTGCGTGTTGACTTCCCACAGCCCGACCCCAGTGCAAAATCGTTTGTTTGACCATTTTTTACTTGTATCGTAAATGATACACTGTGCGGCAGTGCGGTAGGCATTTATCGTGCGCCCTTGAGCGAGTAAGGGCGGCCTGCTCATATATATCTAACTCTTCCATGCACACATATTTACCACCCACCTTAAAAAGTAGTACATACAACGATTATTTTGTTAATTTTCTCACATTGAAAACAGGTTAAGCTATTCTCATCTATAGTGTAAACTTATGCGCCACCCCACACTGTTTCTGAATACTGTATCCTCAAATACTGACTTAACTACTTATGATTGCTTAATATATTTTGTATACAGTGATTAGATCAATAAATAACTTATTATGTTTAATGTTGGATATTATAGCGCAAATCACACCGGTTCTTAGTATATAAGCTTAACACGTTTACTAACAAAAAAATATAACAATATAAGCGTATTGTTACTTTGGCCGAATTTGTCCGTTTGTGAGCAATCCTTTGTCTGTACGTATGTGTGCTTGTAACTTTGAAGTACAATATTTTATAAGGGTTATCGGATTTTTTAATGAAGTTTTTACCGTTTAATTATCTATGGCCATGATATCATTCCGTTTAAACAGTGACCATTTCAGGGAAATAACTGGCTAGGTAGAGCTATTCCTTTAGCAGAAATGGACAAAAACTTAGACCTATAAAACTTCAATAATATTTAAATTCCAACAAATAGCCAGACTAAAGTCCACAAAATACGTAGCGAGTAGTCGTAGGGCGATATGAAATGGCCGCCGAGAGTGCTCCGAGCTCCGGCCGCACTCACATTTGCATTCTTAGTTCCGTTTTTGAGAAATTCTTGCAACTGTTCAACTGTTCCCTCCGGAATGTTCTCTTATTTGAAGTTCCACATTGTTTGGTCGGATAATATCGGGTTAGGTATTATAGCGCGGCGCGATAATGCTTTGTTTTGCCAAAAAAAAATGCTAAAAGGCAACCATCTGACAATTAACCTTTTTATTCTCATTATCTCTTAGACAATGTATCGCAGTCCAGATCGTCGCTCGGATTAATTTTACAGATTTATTTCCAAATCAAGATAATTTTCCGTAAAAAAAATAACGTGACAATTTTATTTCTTATTGCTATAGAATTATTAAAATATTATCAAAGTCTAACATAGACAGCGGGAGATATTTGGTATCAAAATTCTCACACTTGAAAAAAAAAATTGTAAGCAATACATTATATTATGCTACTGCCAAATTCGATTTAAGGACAAACTAACTTGGCCTAGGGCTTAGACCAAAGTGGTTCTAGGTAGTCATATAAAAATAATTACGAAGGTTACGTATGCAGTGGCGGACTAAGCCCGTCGTCGGGAGCCCAGGGCTGTAAAATTAAATGCGGCCCCGGTCTACTTAGAAGTTGATGTATTTGTAGTGGATATTTTGTACGAAAAAATGTTTATTAATTATCAAATTTACGTTGGGTTGTGTGTACAGCGTTTTTATTGAGCCTGACTATAAAGCCAATTTTTTCAGTGGATAAAAGATATATAGGTGTATTGTCTTATTCACTATTTGATGAAACATTATTTGTATGTTAAACAAATAATGGTTTATCAAATAGTTCTGATTCCGCCATAATCAATGTTATGATTTTGCAATACGTAAAACATTTCTTTTCGATATTGCAACTTTTATTATATCCAATTTGTACTACTTCATTTACAAAGCATGTCACAAAAACGCAAATATTTCTCGTTTTTTGAGGGACAATGTAACTTTGTAATTTTGTACAAACTGTGGAATTTTGTAAAAAATCATAAACAAAGCATGTGAAAAATCAAATGAATCTCCAAATTTGGAGGCCTTTGTAACTTTGTACAAACTTTGTAACTTTGTACAAACTTTGTAACTTTGTACAAATTCATGTACAAAACATGTCATATAAACGCTAATTATTTAATGTTTATCAAGAGTTGGGGGCCCCTTTGCCCTGGACCGGGGCTCAGGGTGGGCCGCCCCCTTTGCCTCTCCATAATACGCCACTGTATCTATGGCAGTCACATCACTACGTGCCCCGACTCAGCATACTTAACCTTCTAACCTAAAGTCACCTCTTCTACGCAGAAAAATTTCCGAAAAACTATTTTTTCCTAAAATTGGATTTGGCCGAAAACACATACTCACATTGAAAAGCAACAAAAAAGCAAGTGAATAGTAAATTAGTTCAACATAGCCAGTTAGACCTACAACTAAATAAAATACGGACTTTGTGATAAATAAGCCTCAGGGCTGACCGGGGTGGCCAACTTTGCAATGATATTGTTTAGCTATTATAACTGCCAATTAATTTAATTCAAAATATTTTCGAATTAAAAGATTCAAAATGTTTATTTGTAAAATAAATACATAAAGTATCCGTTTTACATGTCAAATCTAATACACATGCATAAAAAAATAAAGACTTATTGGAATAATGATATTATTATCAGTGATAGGATATTCAAATGCTTTTTGCCCCAAAGTACTAACATTCAATTGTGTGGAATGGACTTTTGTATAGGAAAATAAATATTTTATTTTGTATTAATTAATTATTTTGTAAAAAACATTAAAATTTGATCAAATTTGATAGGCAGTTACATAAATCCCGGCGACCAGGGTCCGATGGCAGGACTACACTTCTTAACATGAAATCCATCTTACAGCTTGTTACTAATACTCGAGAATATAAAGTAGGAAGTCTTAACTGATGCCACGCAGCAATGTGTTTTTATATGCAGACAAAAGCGTGTGAAAGATCACGTTGCTGAACTTCAGAAAAAAATTAGAAGAAGGGTGAGTGTGTCAAAATGTTTTGTCAATTACTCTAAATCAGATAATATTTAAGTTTTTTGGTTATTACATGTCGCAAACATTACTTATTCAAGCCAAAATAAATAATAGCTGGATTTTAACTTAGCAGCGTGATATAGAATCCAATTTATTTTAGTTTAAGAAAAGTATTGTTGGAAAAGTCCAGTATTTATTGCTCTGCGCCTTTGTAGCATTACAAAAAAGTCTTGTTCCCCATTCACTTGGGAATTTAATAAAATATTTGTAGTAACAGTACGTGGCTGGTCAAACAAGTTCTGTGTGAAAATGAACCTTATGTGTAGTTATTTCCGAGCTAATGAAGCGTGGTATCATGCGAACACAATTCGTCACGCTTGATATACGACCCCCTGTGATACCCTGTACCCTGATAAAGGTACAACTACATTGACCAGACGGACACGCACACGTCACAGATTTTGATGCCCATACTAATCGAACATCACGTCGTGGTTCATGGTCGTAGTGAAATCAAACACGCCTCAAACAAAAATTCAAGTTTACCTTTGATATATCCAAATTCATGCTAGAGGTAACAGATCAGAACCAAGTTTCAATAACCCACTTTGCGAAATGAGATATCTTTTTCTCAAACATGCTTGGAAATTGTCACTTTTCTTTTGAAAAACGTACACGGGAAGGTTGGGAAGAGCCTCTGTTTTGCCCGAAATATATTTTCATGCACTACTTGTTAAATTTAAACTTTTAAAATTATGTTTCATGAAACATGTTTTTTTTTGACTCGGCTCGATATGTCACCAATTTGCCTGACATACGTCCTTAAAGTTCGAAGCTTCCATTCAGACTATATACATTTTTCATCACTATATTTTCCAAGAACTATACTTAATTTTTAACGAATATTGTATTAGTTCCACAGTGTACCTATTTCAGACATTAATAATATAATAACTTATAATTTAATTGGTTTCGTATCGATTAGCGTTGGCTGATGACTTTGCTTTGTGTCCGGTGTGGTAAAACAGAGTACCTGTTAGAACGTGTCTGAAAACGAGTGTTGCCATTTTAGCGTTTTCGGCACTAGATCTAGCTCTTTTTCGGTACGCATTTTTGAAATGGTTTTTATAAGAATATTCATTTATTTATTGCATGTCACATTGAAGTCATAGATGGTATGTTTATATGTACAAACTGTGACGCCCTGTAAGGACACAGCAACTTACTACCTTATTTTAATTAATATACACATAACTAATGGCCATACGCTAATATATTATTAATTTATTATCTATTTTAGTTTATTACATTATACATAGTTTCTTAATTTATATAATTTCACGGATATACGTGACTATTACTAATAATATACATATTATATTTTTACAAACAAAAATTTATTTATTATCATTGAAGAATTCGTTTACATTGTTATAACTTTTGCCTTGAAGGTAATTTTTCAATGTTTTTATGAAGGTACTGTATGACTCTGAGTTTTAAATGTAATTTGGGATGGCATTGTATCTTAATCACCATAGAGTAGGTTCCCGATGTAAATATCTTTAATTTTGGAGCTTTTTGTTTGTTTTGGTCACGGTTGTTTCTTTTCATTATCATTTTGGGAGTATAATAGCTTTTCATATGGCTTCTTTTTGGTATGTACATATTAACTAACGGTTTTCATATAAAATCCAGAAATCTAGCCCTTTGCAACGGTCCGAGAGCGCTGTTTCGCTTAGAACAGTATTCAGCTAACTTTTATATGACTATACAGCCAGCTCTTTCTAAAGGACCTAGCTGAACAGAGTAAAAATGAATAGCAAATATGTTAACTGGGACTCGAGAAATTAATGATACGATTTTTGCTTATATTCTTTAGAGACCATTGTCATAAGGATGAAGTTTGTGTCTTTGACGAAAAAACACCTAGATTTTCGATTGCTTAGCAAAATGATAACTAATGAGGTTACTCTCACACTACTCTCTGCTACAAGTTGAAATGAATTACAGTTTTAATAGCTTATTATGTTTTAAGTATGTAATACTTCGGTGGTTTGGGCATGTAGAGAGGATTAATGACAGTAGCGACGAAAGAAATTTATGGGCGCAAATAAAAAGTGTTGCCCTTGAAGGACGCTCATAAAATATAGAAAGTGACTGGTTTGCAATTTTTAGAAACTTGGTAGACATTTAATCGTCAAGTGCCATCACTCGTTGGCCCTAGTTTGTTGCAAGTGTTCACAAATCCCTGGTCACAGTGCTTGGTGTATTGGTTTGGACTCGGATTGTGTTTTGAGTTTGATTCCCACTGTCACAAAATATTACATGTCAACTCATGTCTCAATAAGTACGCCAAATTTGAGCTTCTGAAAAGATAACAATCCTTGACTCCCTGCATACGTCACGTGTGGTTTATTAAATTTATTAAAAACCACAACACTTGCTTGCTTCACCTAACGCCTGACCATATGTATGACACAAAAGCCGTTATGTACCTAAATAACTAAACTGTTTTTCTTTATACTACACTGCGACATACTCGTAGCAAGGGTGTAGATTCGTAGCACCGCTATGTGCTACGTTAAGTTTGTAAAAAGTTGTGGTGATGGTTTTATAGGCTTTCTTTTTTTTAAATCGCGCCCTCCCTTTGCCATTGAAATTATGTCCCCTTATTTTTATTAATGTTCTTGCGATGGACAAATCTCCAAGTGTCAAAAATATATAAAATTATTTCCCTCATTATCTTAAGGTAGTGCATTTTTTACACAATGAGCTTGCGTTTGGCCACTATATCGCCTAATGGACAGTATCGACGTGCCCTAGGATGAATGCGCTGACCTAAAAAGCGAGAGAATGAAGCAGGCGAGTCGTTAATCAGTCTGTTCAGGGCCTTCGCAAAATTTACGGAAGTCGGTAATGGCGCACACTACTGATATTGGCTTCATAACGTCATGCCTAGTCACATAAATAATTTTATAAGTCGTGCCTTGGATTTATGCAACAAAGAACTGTACAGTGTTGATTTATTTAGTTATAATTACAACATTTTTTTAAATAAATTTTGTTTATGTAAGTTACTGATTTTGTTTTGTCTTGTGATGTCGATCTCAAATTTATTGTAACGTTTCTGTAGAATTATTTGAAACTTGTAGGTCTTTTTTTACATATATTTGTCTTGTGACCGTTTATGTTAGGCCGAAGTCAACCACCAATGTTTGTATCTTAGTTTACACCACTTGGGCTGTCTCAATTTAATGCAACCTTAGTGTTATATGAGTTGGAGTTCAAATAAACAAAGTACCTACCTACCGATAAGAACAATGTGCTAAGGTGAATTTTTGATTTACTTCAGTTTTATCGACTTTTATTTTGATAATTGCTTCCAAAATGTCATTTTTTAGGGATTCGTAGTACCTGAAATGTAAAAGGAACCTTTATGGTAAGACTCCGTTGTCCATCCGTCCGTCTGTCACAGCCTCATTACTTTAGCACCGTTAAAGATAAATACTTGAAATTTGTTACAAAAAAGCATTTCCTTGCCTACATAACATGGAGTGAAAAAATATTGAAAAATTTCAAGTTGTTCAAAATATTTCCAATATAAAAGAGAGAAAAAAAATCCTAAACATACAATATGGGTACCAAATTGTTGAGCTGATTATAAATATATATACTTTTACAATATTTACTGTCACCAATTTCGAGAAATCTTTGAAAAACCACAGAAAAATCCATGTCCCCCCTTTATTTCCAAAACAGATGGACCGAAAAAAAAGATTATAGGCCATAACTGGCCAATTACATGAAAAAAAAGTTAAAAATAAATGAGAAATTTAAAAAAAAGTATAAATAACATAATAATATAACATATAAATGAAAAAAACTATTTTATAAAATACACAATATTGGGTATCAAATTGTATAAATTTGATTATAAAAATATCTACTTTTACCATATTTACTGGAAAAACCACAGAAAAAAGCATGCCCCCCCCCATGTTTCCGAAACTGGTGGACCGAAAAGAATCATGGTAATTTGGGATTACGTAAAAATTACAGAAAAAATATAGCGGTTGATAAATTCACAATAACAAAATGACAAAATTAAATTTTTCATTCACGAGTTTTTTATTTTATAAAAATACTTGTGTCTCTCTTTGTTGCTACAAATATTATCATTACGCGAAAATATAAATTCCCAAAACTGTCGAATTACGGAACCCTAGGTATGCGAGTCTGACTCGCACTTGACCGGTTTTTTTTATTATGGATACAATCAGTCACAGATTTATATATAGGTATATTACAAGAAACATATCTTAATTTATATTATACACCTATAGTACCAAAAATATTTCAACACATAATATTAAGATTTTATCGGTAAGCATGAGCGAGAATACAAGTATACATGAGAATAGGTAGGTTTTTACAGATAGCGTTAAGTTAAGATAGGCACATAATGTTAAGTTAAGATAGGTATATAATCATTTAGAATCATTTATTTCAATATATAACAAGATAAACTAACAGACTAAATATGTCCAAAACGCTTATTTGCTATTTTACAAATAAATTTTAACTGATAAAAAATAAATAGAACCGACCAAGTTATTAGTCGCACGCAGTACTGACCCTAAATAAGGCTTCCCATAGTTTTAATTAAGAATAGTTTTAATAGTTTTAATTTTCCTAATGGGGTCAGCAAATAAATCTAGATCTGGCGAGTGGTCGAGCAGTGAGTTGAGAAGCGCGGGAGCGCGTACTTTTGCCTCGTTGTTGCCATTTTCGTCAATAATATTATTTAAAATAATATTCTTAAAACTTACGTGAGTTCACAAACTAAATTATTTATTATTAAATACCGGCTTTAACACTCACGTATTATTATTGTTTACTATATGCCAATTGTTTCACCGATACAGTTTTTATATTTTCAAGGCACATAACGACACACTCCGTGAAAATGCTGATTCAAGATTCAAGATTCAAATTGTTTATTTGCAAAATAGATACATAAAGTATACGTTTTACATGTCAAAACTAATCTGTATAAAAATAATATTTTATGATGATACAAATATGATACGGGAAATATATAAAAAACTGTATCTAAGTTAGGCTACTAAAGTTATTTATACACATGCATAAAATAAAAAGACTTATTGGAATAAGAGTATTATTATATCTACATAATGCAATTAATAAATAAGTTGATAAATAAACTGAATATACCATAAATAAATATAATGCCTAGCCAAATATATACTAACATAAGTAAAAAATTTTAATATTGTAATATATTGTAAATAAGTTAATTGATAAATAAACTGTTAATAGATATAATGCCTAAATTCGCCCATTCAATTAATCTTGCTAAGAAGAAGGGCAAGAAACTTAGCAAGATCATGTCTTTTTTATCAGTATTTGTTTTTTCTGAATATGGCTTACAACTATTACAGTTTTTTTCAACTAATATAAAATAATACTAAACAATATATTATAAAAGGATAAAAATATAAAAGACAGAAGGAAATTGCGTCATGAGAAAAAATATATATACGTGGGACGCACTATAAGTTTCCGGAATGAATATGAAAAAATACTATTAAAGGTACAAGATTAATTTATTGTTTTTCAAAATAATCTCCCTTGGCGTCTATGCACTTTTTCATTCGATCAAACCAGTTTTGTAAACTTTTGTGCCACTCCCCTGTGGTGACCTCTGAAACGTGTTTTTCATACTCCTCGACAGCCTCTTCTGGTGATGAAAATCGTTGACCGCGTAATTGGTTCTTAATTTTTGGGAACAGAAAAAAGTCACAAGGTGCCAGGTCGGGACTGTATGCAGGATGACTCATGAGTTCTACATTTTTCGTCTTCAAAAAGTCGTTTGTCTGTCTGGCCGTGTGAGAACTAGCATTGTCGTGGTGCAGGATGATACGGCGTTTACGGTTATTTTTACGGAGTTCGTCAATAACTTCCGGCAAACAAATGGTCGTGTACCAGTCACTATTCACGGTACGACGATTCTCTAAAGCAACAGTAGCCACGTGTCCAGTTTTATTAAAAAAAGAAGCAATCATCCGCTTAGATGCACTTTTCACGCACGCCACTTTGGTTGGTTTCGGCTCATCTTGAAAGACCCATACGCTCGATTGCTGCTTTGTTTTGGGATCGTAGCAATAAATCCATGTTTCGTCACCTGTTACTATGTCCCACACCAAATTTGACGCACCTTTGTTGAATCTGGTAAGCATGGCACTGCACCAAGTGACGCGGTCCGTTTTTTGAGCCTCGGTCAAGTTGTGTGGGATCCACCGCGAGCACAGCTTTCTCACACCCAAATGTTTGTGTAGGATTGATTGTATTTGACTCATGCCTATTTTTAAGGATGCACGAATTTCATGGTAGGTCACATGCTTGTCTGTTTCAATCATACGGCGCACAGCATCGATGTTTTTGTTGGTCACAGCGGTGGACGGCCGACCATCGCGAGATTCGTCACTGAGATTGATACGACCACGCTTGAATTCTGCAAACCAGCTATAAACAGTCGTCTTGCATGGTGCTTCATTGCCAAAAGCTGTTTCAAGCCGAGCGATGCTCTGTTGAGCTGTCAAATTACACTTAAAATCGTAGAAAATCATACTACGAAAATTTTCCCGAGTTAAATCCATGTTGATGCAGACACACAATTTTTTAAACGGCGCCACAAGGTAAAAACAAAAGACAGTCAGATGAAACAAACTGCATTCTACAGCCAAAGAGTTCTTTTTTCAAATGTTGCAATAAATTTTTAAATAATGTTTATGTAAGTGGCCAGTTCCGGAAACTTTTAGTGTTACCTATGTATCTTAGTCTACCTATCTAATGAGGTAGTAAGTTAAAATACTAAGCAAAACATCATTCACCTGTCTCATATAGTTTATGACTTTTTTATAGTCAGATTATCAACTAATAAATACTAAGTTTAAGTTGTAAAATGTTCATGTCAATATGTAAAAAGAAATGTCAAAATGGTAATAAAAAACAATATAAAAATATTAGTCTACATAAAAAAAACGATCTGAAAAACACAAATCAGTTAGAAAATAAACTAACAATAGTATCAATCAATATTCTCATGACACCAAGCGTCACTATCATCCAAATAGTCATTGATTTTATAATATGCTTTTCTCAAGAGTCCCTGCTTAATATATAATTTAAACTTATTTTCTGAAAAACTAAATTGTTTGTCTGTGTGAAACTGTTGACATAAAGTCAACAATAATAATCTGTGAGTGTTAAAGTCAGTATTTAATATTGATTGCACTGTTGTAAACTATTAGTCTTTACTTTAACTATAAATACTAACTTAAATAACATAAATAGGTATCCAAAAATTATTTAAAAATAATAAACTAAAACACTTACCAAATAAAAGCTGTACTAAGTAAAAATGTTTGTCATATCGTCGCCGTCATGTGGCAGAGTCCCCAGAAGGCTGGCGGCATTCCCTCCTTGGATTGCCAAACTAAGGCGTCCGTTGTAAACTATTTATATAATACTAGCTTTTGCCCGCGGCTCCGCCCGCGTGTTATACGGCTTAACGACATGCTTTTTTCCGGGATAAAAAATTAGCCTATGCGTTAAGTTAGGGTATAAGCTATATCCATTCTAAATTTCATCGAAATCCGTCCAGCCGTTTCAGCGTGAAAGAGTAACAAACATACACACACACACACACACACAAACTTTTCCATTTATAATATTAGTGTGATTAAGATCGAATTATAAATCCTTTGAAAATGATAAATAAATACGTGGATCAATACAAGTGACTTTCTGTTCATTATGTAAATATTTAAAGCTCCACTAAGGGCCAACAATAAACATAATGTTAAAGTCCGTTATTAAATAATAATTTACGTCAATAGTTGGTATTTCAAATTAATAAATACCGCATTTTAAAATAATAAAAATGTAATTTTTTTAGATGTTGAGCACAGCGCGCTGGCTGAGCCTCATTTTAATTGCAAAGATTACTTATTTAAATTCTTAGTTACGTTAAATCAATGTAATCTGAGATTAAGACGAGCAATGTCAGCCCAAGATCAATGTTAGTTCCATCTCAGCTGAAATAAGTTTACACATTACAGATTCAGTAACCACAAATTAGTGTATCTGAGCGAAATGGAATCGAGGGTTAATCAATTATAATTAATATTCTCATTTATACTGCAGACTTGCACATCATTAAATTTTAAATTGGTTTGGCATTTACCTATGAACAATAATTTGCTAAATCTTGAAAAAACTTGGTTTTCTGGATATGACGTTGCATAGAACTTCTATTAGTAATAATAGGTATTTACCTATGAAGTTGCCGAAATATTCTTACAGATTCATGATTTCATAATTCCTGAATATCAATAGCTATTTTAATTATTTTCTTTTTGTATGAAAATTGATATCAAAGAATTCTCCGTATTAAATTTTGTTTTTATTTTCAGTTTAATTACTAAAATTAAGTATTCAGTCAGTTCATCTTAAGTGTCATTCCTTTCCATGATAAGACTCCTAAAAAAAATTAACAGATGACACTTTTCAAAAATTCAATTGTAGTTTCTGTTAGCTTAATATTGTCTCATTCATATACAATTTTTTTCATAAAATTTAGATTTGTCATTCCTAAAGTAAATGAAAAAACTTTTGTACTGAAAACTGAGTTTTCATAAAATTCTCTATACAAAAGAGCAATTTCAAAGGCCTATTATATGTATATATATGTATGCATATGTATATGAAGGCATTAAAACTTCCTGGTAGCCCTACCAATAACTGTATATCACTGTAACATGCATTCGAGTGTTAAGTGAATGTTTACATAATTTGAACACCCACTTTCCAATGAACTTGAATGAATTACGTTCAATAATTTAATTCCAATAAAATTACAATTTTCCATTTTATTAGTAAAACAAATTTTGTGGTACATTGAGTCTGTACCTATAACAAACTGGGGTAGATAAATATATACACAGGTTGAAAAAAAAACACATTGTTGACGAAGCCAAAAAGAGCATATATTTCCAGACTAAACTAACAATTATTTACATTGTTTAGAATTCATCATCTTACCAAACGCCCCAATATTTCAAAGAAATAACGTAATTTTCACTGTCCCATCTTTTTCCAGCACATTTCCTCTCTTATATAATACAAGACATGAAAAATGAAAGCGTTCACACAGAATAGAGAACCATTTCCTTTTCATTTTTAACCACTTTTACAAAAAGAACGGCGTTATCTGATTGCCTTTCTTACATTGTTGTCTGTTTATTTATTGGATACAATGATATAATTCGTTCCAGTTTTATGTTATCCTTATTTTCACTACGTTTCTTGTTACGATGAATAAAAGCGGTATTAGACGTACTTTGCCTTGGTAGCATAGACATGTGAATCTGCTGTGGCCAACAAGATTTTTTTAATTTTAAAATTCAACTGTTACTTTAAGATTTTAATCAAAATAATGTATTTGTTGTTTAATTTAATTAATAACAAAGAAGATTGATCTTTTCCAAGCTGTTTATTAAAGTTGAAAAAACCTGCAAGCTTTCGTTAACGGTGTTTTGACGGGCTTTATCGTAGCTAATTTTTACTAGACCAACTAACATCGATAGAATAATTATGTATGGGGCCTTATAATGCCAAACTTCAGTCCTGCTCTAAGGTTTTGTTTTTAATTGTCTATCCTGCTTTAATCAACTGCCGCGCATGCAAAACTTCATTTATTTTTGAAATTGCAAATTGCATTAGTACATTAACTGCGAGTGTACCTATGCAATAAATATATAATATAATTAATACATGAATATATCTAAGAAAACACATACATAAAAATACAAATTATCGAGAGATATTTTGGGCCTTTTCAACGTACTAACCTGTATAATATAAAGGATCTAGGTGGCGAATATGAGAATTTAAATATAAACAATTTATATATTTAGATCGTCATATTCGGCATCTTCGCTATTTCACAACTAAGTTCTCTTAAGTCTGAGTCCTTTACCTTGATATAACGTTATATTTACGTGAAAACATCATACTTAAGCACCCTCTCAAGCTTTCACAATTCATTGAACAGTAAGTAAGCACTTAAGTCGGAAAGTTCTAGTAATATTTTCAGGACCAATTGATCAGTTGTTGGAGAACTTCTTCCAGTGCGAATAAGGGAACTTCTACGTAACTTTTTCTATTAATAACTATTTTGATTGATAACTAAACTAGTACCTATATAATTACTTACCTATATGTTATTTTTTTACAAATATCATGAAACTAACATTATGCAAGTATAGCACTATTAATATCCGTAGTATCTTATTTTGATACATTATAACGGTCTAGAGGTGGTAGAGCTGGTGCCGGGCTCGGCTGTGCAGGTACCACTATCTTACGCGCAAACCTCCCGAAGTTATTCGGGGAAGAGTAAGAGGGCAGCTCGCAGACAGGCACAACCAGGTGGCCCACCATTGCCTGGGACCGATTAATGGTGGTATATCTATCCCAAATTGCCGGGACTCATAAAAGAACAGACTGGTGACGGGCAGCGGCGTCACTAGTGCGAAGGTTTCGGCACCGCGCTCACCAACCCGCCTGTCCAGCGTGCGTGATTATGGGCATTTCTTCCAGAAGGACCGCCAAGAGTGGCGTAATCTTGGGAAGGCCTATGTCCAGCAGTGGATGAAACAGGCTGATGGATGGATGGATGGATGAATAACGGTCTTATTAAGACGCTCGCTATCGCGAAAATATTGATACTTTTTAGCATCCTGTAACTACTTTCAACAAGAAACTATAGTACCTTGATAAATTAGTAGACCATTTTTGAAACCTTTTTCTAGATTTTTGTTGCAAGGAAACGTGAATGAACGAAAATTGTTCACTCTGTAGAAATTATCATTGAAATGATGTCTATAAACCCACTTTTTCTCCTCGTTTGACCAACAAAATTTCAAAAATTCAATGAACAGTATTCAAACACATTTTATAAGATGTGTTTTAACAATATCTAGATTTTGGTTGAAAGGAGCCATTTTATATTTTTCGTTTATATTAATGAAAAATCTAATTCTTGCTTTTTCTCCCTGAATTCACCTCACGCACTGCGCTTCTTTCCACTTGGAGTAACAGTGACGGTTATAAATTTAAATATCACTTTTATGAAATTAATCAAACAAAACGCTTTATACTTCATACACTTTGCACACTATTATGAACTTTAAACTAGTATTTTATAACCTTTTTTAGTTATGTTTTACTTATAAACTTTTAGCCGAAATATTTGTAGTGTCACTACATGTTGCACGAGCAATAGTTTTCCTGTTATAAAATTACCGTATACATAAATAGTTAAAAATTCAAGATAAGGCTCCTTAAATTGCAGAGCTTTGGCATAAATATATTTAATAACATTTTTAAATATGTTTAAATTTTTTTGCCGAAATATTTGTAGTGTCTTACTACATATTGCACGAGCAATGGTTTTCCTGATATAAATTTAGCATATACATTTATGTTAAATTTAAGATAAGGCTCTCTAAATTGCAGAGATTTGGTATAAATATTTTTATAACCTTTTTGGGTATGTTTTAAACTTTTAGCCGAATTTACAATCGTTATCGTAATATAAATTTTGCATGTGCATAAATAGAATTTAAGATGAGTTTTCCTAAATTGCAGAGGTTTTGCATAAATACCCATAAAACTTAAATATATATATGTTTTTTAAACCTTTATCTTTGATTTGCAAATCCAGTTACAAATAGTCACTTGAAAGATTAATTTTTTGAAAGTGATGCTCTTTGTACTGATTTTTATTTTTCTTTATATGTTTAGAATAGACTCTCAGAGTAAGAAAACATAGTTTTTTAAGTTCTGCATGGAAAATAATAAACCTACATAAATTATTTTAATCTTATAAAGAGACCTCCGTAAAGGCATCCTGAATCATTTCTGAGTTTAAGGCGAGGTTATCCAGAGAAATCTTTCCTGCTCCAACACTTTCATTTTTCACATGTTCATCCTGCTCAGCGGAAGCGAGCCGCTCAGAAAATTCGCGGTTTCGAGTTGTTTCTATTTATAATTTTGGAATTAGAAGGATGGGTTTTAATGTAACGGCCGTTTTATTAGACTTTTTTACGGCTATTATTTTAGTATAAGATTCATTGTACAACACTTAATATAGCTCAAATAAAAATACATTTAGATCATAGTTTAGACCAGGGGTGTCCAACATAATTGTATGGTGGGCCAGATTAGATATTTTTAACATTGTGGCGGCCCAAAATAGATATTTTGTCATTGAGAAATGCAGGAAAGCAGATGTAAATCTTGGTCTTGGTTGCTTTTGCATACAGATAAGGAAATAAATAGAAATGGGATAGCTGTAACTTTTTTTGTTAGCAGAGGGTGTTTTTATCAAGTGATACGAGTATTTTAGATGTCGCAATGCGGAGAAGGCCGTTTATGTGGTCCTCCGTCAATGACGATCTTGTTTTTGACTTTACATTTTTCATGTGGGAAAAGAACTGCTCGCAGGGGTATGTGCTTCCAAAAAGAGACACCTGCTTTAGTAGAAGCTTGGATAGGTTGGGATACTGTTCAGGTTTTATGTATTTTGTTTAAAATTTTAGTAGTCCATTCTGCAGGCAATTATTGTACGCCGTTTTTAAAAGACTTGCTCTGTAGCATCATCAACTCCATTTAAATATCTAGCTCAGCAACTCCGATGTCAATTATTTGTATAGAGTTAAGAATATATGAAAATAACTGCGTTTGCGGGCCGATTGAGGGAAATACAAGTAATCTGGTATCGAACAGCCAAAATATTAATAAATATTAGTGAAATATGAGATATATTTTTTACAAAATTTAATCACCGCTATTTATTGGTTTAAAATCAATTTGAAAAGAAGTAAAATTGGTGTAACCCCCCTCAAAGGGATCACACGATTTTCAACTCCGGGCTATATATCAAAACTGCTGTGCGCTGACGCAAGAGAAAAGGTAGCCTCGTCTTGAGCTAGTTTTTTTGTTTTGTTATTTGTAGGTTTAGCTACTTTATTTACTTTATTTTTTGGTCTAAATTAATAACTAAAAGCTCAAGCGAAGCAAAGTGGAGCTTGAAAGCGCGTAGGTGTTAGGTTTATATGTTGATAAATTACAGGAGGCGAGTTAAGCGAACCAAGCGACCCTCATAGTCTTAGCAATGTTTAAGCAGAAAATAATTTCGTATAACTGCAGGATAACGTCTTAGAATTCAACGTTCAGTTTTTCCATAATTTACGGACTAACCCCTATTAAAATCTTCTGTGAGAGCATTCGTCGCTGCATGGCTGAGATATCTTTTGCCTAGTACTGGCTGTGTTGCCTACTTAAAATGTAATAAACTAAGTAAAATAATAAAATATCACCTTGCTTCTAATTGAAATAAAATAAGGTATAAATGGTCCTTTTAGTTTTTTATTTTCAAAGTAAGCTTCAAGTTAAACTTATTCTGTTTTTCTGGTAAGCTAAAAGTTAAAAAGAAAAACTGAATATTTAAGTCATAAGTGGCAGCAGAAAACTTCAAAATCTGAGATAAAGTTAAAGTTTATCATCAAAAACAAACACCTACCCTTACTTACTCTATTATTAATTCCGCAACATTTTAGAGGGTCGTGTAACAAAGGCTATTTTACTTTTCCTGTTGTAGTCATGGCATACCTACTTATTAAAACATTACGATATTTTATCAATGAACAATATCAGTATGTGTCACACATTGTTTTTTTTAATATTCAAATGTGTCACATCTGTGCGGTTTATCTACTTGTGATCTGTGTCGTAAAATGACGGCGCAGTGCCTACGTCATAGTATTAGTATACTGTGCCTACGCGCAGCGCTTGCTGCTACGCATTTGAAAATGTCATGTTAAGAGGCTATGTAAATAAAATAGGCAAGCTTTATTTCTGTGTATTTCATGAAGAAACTGGAAAATTTTAATAAATTTCTGGTAGGTATATGGTATGCATTGTGATCATATTGTAAACATTAATTCGTTTTTGGAAAAAAATATCAAATAAATACTGTTTTTGTGACTTCTTGAGCCTTTAATTATAGCTAGTTATATGGAGTATATAGAGAAACAAATAAAAAAATAATGATCGATATATATTTCGACCAACTTATGGTCATCATCAGTCGAAAAAAAAAAAACTTTTGTATAAATTTTCCTCGATAGAAAAAAATATTGAAATGAGGTATTCAAACACACTTTTTCTCCTGGTTTGAGAGATAGGACTCAAAGAACAGAATTGAAACATATTTTATTACATGGGTTTTAACAAAGTCAAGATTTCTGATTTTGGAATTTTCCCTAGCTCTCTTAGGTTTTTTTATAAAATAAAAAATCATACTTTTTTCTGTTTTGCGCTGAATCCGTCCCTCTCGCACTGCGCGTTTCTTAGCTTGGAGTGAGAGTGACAAATATTTAATTTAGGTTGGGGAAAAACTATTTTCGCAAATAGTATGTATGAACTTATAATAAAATCTCTTTGGCTATACGACTTGTATCTGGCTGGTTTTGGTATTATTAAAAAGTTTAAATTTTAAAAAAGATAATTCCAAATTCATATTAGGTAAAATGTGTAATTTTCATTTGTTTTTCTTACTGTTATGATGAGTGAAGTTTAAAATTTTACTACAAAAAAGGTAAAAATGCAACGCAAGCCGCGAATAAAATTTGTGGTGTTTATGGAGAGTATCAAAAATTTGGTTTAAGCGTTTTTAATCCGGAAATTTTGATGTCAAAGATGCACCTCGCTCTGAGCGCCCTGTTACGGGTAAAATGGATGCCGTTTTTGAAAAAGTGGAGCAAGATCGGCATATCAGTAGTTACGATGTAGCTGAAGAACTGGGGATTGACCACAAAACAGTTTTGCCGCATTTGAAAAAAGCTGGGTACACAAAAAAGCTCTATATTTGGGTGCCTCATGAGCTCACTGAATGAAACTTAATAAACCGTGTACTCATTTGTGATTCTTTATTACGACGTAATGAAACCGAACCATTTTTGAAAAACCTGCTAACTGGTGATGAAAACTGGATCACGTACGACAAGAACGTGCGAAAAAGGTCGTGGTCAAAGGCTAGTCAGGCTTCACAGACTGGCGAAACCCAAAATGAAGGGAAGGGCATTATTCATTATGAGCTGTTACCGCCAAGCAGGACCATCGATACTGAACTCTACTGCGAACAACTGATGAGATTAAAGCAAGAAGGTGAGAGAAAGTGGCCGGAATTAGTCAACAGAAGGGGCGTGGTTTTTCATCATGATAACGCTAGACCTCACACATCTTTAGCCACTCAGCAAAAATTAAGAGAGTTTGGCTGGGACGTATTAATGCATCCGCCGCATAGTCCTTCAGATTTCCTTTTGTTTCGGTCTCTTCAGAATTCTTTAGGCAGTGTCAGGTTAACATCACGAGAGGACTGCCAAAACCACTTGTCGCGGTTTTTTGATCAGAAGCCCCAGAATTTCTATAGCAATGGGATCATGTCCCTACCTACAAGATGGCAGAAAGTTATCGAACAAAATGGCACCTACATACTTTAGTTAAATGTGAATAAACATTATTATTATTTTTTTTTAATTTTCATGTAAAATGCGAAGAAACTTTTTCCAGCCCCTCAATTAAGATTTGATAAAAATTTCGTTTTACCGGTGGAAGGTTAAATTTTATAAAGTGTTTTGGTTTGTCTGAAATGGTTTCTCAGAACACAGAAAGGCATTTTTGCAATTTTGCGAAGCACACAAAACCTGTCATGTCACAACAAGCGTCACGGAATGAATGAGACAGTAGCGGTCCGTGGACCTAAACTCGTGGCGCAAAAACTTGCTTCGCGATGTTTGTTCTTACGTAGTACTTAATATTAAATCAATAGTTACAAATAGGTATCGTTAACTCGGTTTTCACGATACTGAGAAACAAAGTGGGTTCTTGTTAAACCGTTTTTGATGTTTGAATTAGCTTACTGTAGTACGGAAGTAGATACAATATTTTTTAATTTGTTTGTATAAAACTTGTTCACTTTGGAAAATAAATACAAAACGTAACGCTTACAGATAAGATTTGTTATTTGTAAAACAGTCCAAGCGCGGCTTTTTTTTACATAGTTGCTACTTAAGTTGGGTGAATTCCGGCAAGTAGATATGTAAGTATTAAAAGTTACCATGATGATCTCGATGAAGTAAAGGTTTTTAATTATTGTGCGTAGAGTGATAAACAAAACGTTTTTTACAGTAAACTATAGAACCTGTAGATTTTGTTTTTGACGACTTCTTATCTCAATATCTTGTTACTAAAACTTACCGTCACAATATCGTTCAATGACAATTTGTCATAAAGTTTAAACCCCTCCAGACGACATAGTATGAAAACGGCCTTTAGTGAAAAAATACCTGATATTCTGTAAGCGTGAAACAGCTTTGAAATCCATCTTTGTTTTTGTAGAAATGACGTATTTTATACATAGATATATCCTGACAAAAAGGTTCAGAAAGGTGTCACCTTACGTTCATATATTGAATTTCCTGTACTAGATTCACTTTGATTGGTTGATTTTCTTCTAATGTTTCTTTATTCTTTATGTATGTACCTTTACGTTCACACACATACATTATTAGCATTTGCCCGCGGCTCCACCCGCGTTTATTCAATCTTTGCCCCGTTTTCGGTTTGGGCGTTATTTTATTAACACTTCAAGCCTCTGTGTTGACCAGGGTCGTACTGATTATAATAAGAAACCGCATCCAAATCCGTTGAATGGTTCTTGAGTTAAAACAGAACATACATACAGACAGAGAGACGGACAATAATTGTGGTTGTTGCCTCAGTACAATACTAATAATCCATTTTATTTATAATTTCGCGAAAATATTCTCTGTACAGACACGACTTATTTACTACTTTATTAATTATTATAGATAATACTCTACCACGGGATTAGTTTTTCAAGTGGACGCGTATGGCCAAATCCAAAACTATAATAGGCTCTATAGGGAATCGTGAAAAATGCTCAAAACAGTCACGGCCCGTGACCCACGAGGCCGATTTTGATGAAAACCAATTTTTTTTTTCATTTTGGTACATTACTTGGAAATAATTCCAAATTTCTCTCCAAGCTCGCGGTATTTGATAAAGTCCACAAACCTCCATAAACTCAGTGTTGAAAAAAATATTATCAAAAAATAGCGAATGTCATACATCATTACCGTAATTGTGACTCATAGATATTTTAACCAAATAATCAGCTGTTTATACATTACAGCTAAAAGAATTATATAGTATAACCTTAAAATCATCCCGCAAGCACATAAAGCTATTTGGTAACAAAAGCTGACAGGAATATCCTCGAAAGACAACTTTCAATAACGCATTTCTTGTGTGTAAATTACGGCTGTAACTTTCAGTTTCCTGCGAACTGTAAATTTTTCATACAAAAGGTATGAACAAAATTTCATTGTGTTCAGCTAGCCTGCCCTTTTAGCAAGCCTTAACATAGATCTGTGGCTGAGAACATTGGTTTTGTAATAAAACATAGCTGACCGAAGGTGACCGGTCTATTATCATAATAAATTACCGTCACCTAAAGTTAATTACAGATTGTGAGTGAGTGATGGCGAGGAAGTTTTATTGAATCGTGCGGTGAAACAATGTTTATGAAAAATAATATTGCTTTAATTTGAATTAAAATTTATATTCAAATTAAATTACTTACATTTATTGAGTTTATTTAGGACGCCTTCTATGATCCAACAGTGGTTCAAAGTCACAACAATAAATACGGAGTACGCAGTTTGAAAACTAAAAGGTTGATTGATTGATTTGATGCCTTTGGTGCCAGAATACTACAGGCTGATATTTTTTCTTCGCTAAACATTTATATTTTCCCTAATGCACTGTATTTTTCCGCTCTGTTTCATGTTACTCAAAAGAAAACACAATACACCCACAGGCTTCCAGCTCCAAAAAGATAATTAATTGCTTCCTCAGAGGCAGATTTCATCACAGCCTTATTAGCAAGTCGTGATTAAATTTATTAAGAAGGTAACGTTCCAATTTACATAAAATTTAGTTTTAGAAAGACTCCGTGTATTTCATTAAGTCGTTTATAAACACGGGTTGTTTTGAAAACCAAAATAGTCGAGTCATACAAGGGAGTTAAGTGATCAATTACACCCCTGATATATGGACACACGAGTGAGCGAAGCGGGCGACGGTGCTAATAGTTCGAGAGTGTAAACGATTACTTACACCCGAGTTGAACACCATTCTTTTCATCGCTAATGCATGAAAAGAAAAACTCATACCAACCACGCACCCCCTTTCCTCGTTGAAGCTCTGAGAATGCGCGACTGCTACGTCATCTGTGACTAACTTCACGCCCGCCTTCTTGGTTGACGCGATCGACCATTTCCATTTAGCTAGACGAGTGATGCGATCATCCATTACCATTTAGCACGACGAGTGACTACCAGTTAGTAAATGTAGCAGAGCCTCGTTTAATCGAATTCACATTGAATGTAAATCGAATTTATAACCCGCATTGTGAGTAAAGTGCGCTCTACTTTCAGAGCATTAGTGATGAAAAGGATATACCTATAAGGTAACTTCACTGAGCCAAAGTCATAAGCAAAGGCTTGATAACTAATATAAGGTGATTTTAATCGATTGATTCAAATTTATACTGATTCAGTAAGTGGTCAAGAACAAAGGTTCAATGATATTTTCGCGAAATTAGTTTTACCGGTTTTTTTCTTGGGTTTAGTCATTTTGTCAAGCACAGGTCAAGCACAGGTCAAGCATGTGCTTTCCATGACACTGTCCATTTTCACTCAATAAAGTTATAAACATTATGTCAATGTACTTTTTTATCAGAGTAGTATATTGAATGCCATTAACTGACAGTTCAAGGTCAGTAATACTAACATTCAAAGATATTTTAACCAACACTGCATAGAATAGCACAAAAGTGTAAAACGAAGACTCGTACCATAAGCTTTACGCAAAAAGTCGTAGAAAAAGTGCTACGGTGCGACAGCATCGTTTATCTACTACCGTACTATGACCGTACTCTAATAAGCTAACTAGTTACAATATCAAAAACGGTATTACAACCTACGTTGCTTGTCAGTATCGCAAAAACCGATGTAACAAACATATTGTAGCACCACGTTTCTGCGCTGTGATAGGTCCAATTTATTGTTTACAGTATGGCATAGGCTAGGAAAAAATGTCATTACCCGTCCAACACAAAAAAACGCCAATGTCAAATACTTTATTAGCTTTTGATAGAGGTGATTATTGGTTAGCTAATCCACCTATTTGTCTAAGATACTAATACTAATAATAACGCGCGAAACAGCAGATCGGAAGCTATTTAGCTAATACTGAAATATTTTGTAGTGAAAAAATATTGGATTTAAGTAGAAAACCATTTCTATGGGTATCATTTAAGCCATCGCCAATTTAATAGATTTTGTGTTTTCAAAATAATAGGGTTTATCTGCAAAATAGTAGATCTGTCGCCAAAATGTAGTCATCAAACAATATAAAATCAATTCCACAAAAATCCCCTAAAATCATCGGGATATATGATCAAGTGCCAAATAAATGTTTCTGTATTTATTATAATAGGTTTGTCGTGATCACTGTATAGTCAAACTGATTGAAAGATGTCATTAAAAGATTATCATCGTCACCATCGTTTCAGCCAAAAGACGTCTACTGCTGGACATAGGCCTCCCCCAAGGATCTTAATTTTCGCGGGTAGTATATATTATTTTTTAAATATATTATTTAAAAAATATTTTAATAATTAATAATTTTAGGAGAATAATAAATGAAACACATAATTTATTTTTAGCCACAATAATCAATATTTATTGTTAGAAATGGCATCTTAGAATAAGAATTCTAGTTAAGTGAGAATATGAAATAAAAGTAAAAAATAAAATTCTACGCAGGAGAATTATTGAATAACCAGCGCTGGTTTTGATTTGGAAGGGCGCCCCCTATTCCTTTTTTGGCCGATCGGCACGTTTTTTGCTTCTGGTGGGGGGAAGGCCGGCTTTAAGCAAATGGCTAACCCCATAATTATGTTTGCACATATAATTTTTGAAATCTTTAATAGGTGTTAGATGCTGATGCCGGGCTCGATTGTGGAGGTACCACCATCTTACTCGCAAATCTTCCTGAAGTTATTCGGGGGAGGGTAAGAGAACAGCTCTCAGGCAAAACCAGGCGGCCCACCATTTCCTGGGCCCGATGGATGGCGGTATATCCATCCCAAATTGCCAGGCCTTATATAAAACAGACTGGAGACGAGCAGCGGCGTCACTGGTGCAAGGGTTTCGGCACCGCGCTCACCAACCCGCCTGCCCAGCGAGTGTGAGTATGGGCATTTCTTGCAGGAGGACCGCCAAGCATGGCGAAATCCTGGAAAGGCCTATGTCCAGCAGTGGACAAAACAGGCTGATGGATGGATGGATGGATATAATTTTAGTAAAATGCAGGGCAGTGGCACTTCCCATGTATCCAGTCAATATTGTGTGGTAGATCCTCTTTCCATTTGCTGAACCATTGGACTTTGTAATCATCAAAATCAGTCCATACATTCTCAAAGTTTTGTGCTTTATCTGCCTTACCAGCCGGTACTTCGTCACTGTACGTCAGTATTTCTTCTTCAGACAACTTTGCCCATTGGTAGGCTTCAGTCTAGTCTTTTTTTTTAATCTTAAATTTATAAACTGATCTATTAAATTAGTAACGAATAGTATTATTTTAATAATTGAACGAAATAAAATGTGACTACTGTACTGCTGACAAAATAACTAATAAAAAGAAGTCGCAATCAGGCACCGATAATTCGATTTATTTGGCGACAGATCTACCATTCTGCAGACGAAGCTATTATTTAAGGAATAAAACTATTATTCTAAGAACGAAGCCTTGATGGTCCTACAGAACACAGGGCTAGTTATTAAATTACCGACAATTAAGGTTAACAACTAATATCCTTGCCTGAGCTTAAGAGACCAAATAAAAAAAAGACAATGCCTCGCTAACTTTTTCCAATTGTTCACAAAATTGTTAGATTAATAGAGAGCTGTAGATAAAGTATACTTTAAATGTGATAAAATAAGGCATTGGGACGCTCGTTATGTCACTGTTGCACAAAATTATATTGTTACATGGAGAATCATTCGCCATAGGTCAGTCAAATTCTGACATTATGTATGTCATATTGATAGTATTTAGGTGTTTGATGATCGTAAGATCCTATTTTGATTGTATTACACAAATAAATTAATATTTTTATTTTATAAAAAACACAAATAAATAAATATTATTATTATTATTTAGTAATCGCTACGTAACATAATGACATGAAAACGAGTAGATAACTATATATAAAGAATCCTTAACTTTCACATACTTATTATAATTAATAAAAAAACAATAAGTATAGAAACTAGTGCCTAAAATTATTATTGTGATGTCATGTTTACTTGTGTGACTAAACTGAACTACTATTATTACTATTGCATTGCTACATTATGACATTTATTTATGCAGCCAAATTCACAGTGGAGGCCTGGTAAGTTATTCATTAGTATCACGAATCAATATTTTTTTCGCGTAATTTGATAGAGAAAATTACGCAGAAATGTCTTCTTGTATACCTTCTTTAAGAACCCACACGTAAGCTTATCGTAACAATAAGTCTCCTACTACGATATATGTCCAGTGCTATATCTACATAGAGGTTTACTAAGCATATCGAAGAAGAGTTTCGAAGATAGATAGCCGAAATTTTAAAAACAATTTTACTATTTTTACTTCAAGACGAGTAACGGTTCAAATTCAGTGTATGTATAAGCACGGGTCTCAAAACAAAATGAAAATATAGGTAGAATGTCTTAACGACTTTTATCTGACTTTTATTGCTTTTGTTGTAAACAACCATTACAATATTGTCTTGTGAACTTCTAACACAATTATCTATGCCAACCGAGATTTGAAGTTTCAAAAGTTTTAGTAAAATATCTACAGTTCAAAACCATAAAAATGGATTTATTTTTATAAAACTTCGTCTTCGGAAATAACGATTTGGTTTTTATTAACAAAACTTATTGAGCTAAATACAAAAACGAAAAATAAACTTCACTCTGTTATTGAATAAATCGGTAAGATAAATAGTGATAAACTGCAATGCGTTTTCGATACAGATTGTGTTTTATATAAAAATAATTTAAAATCACATTTCGTCAACAATGATGGGTCTAATAATAATTTCTATAAGGCCCTTTGGACACAGAACCCTAAAAACCTGGTAAAGTCTGTTTTCGTACGACTAATTCCAAAGACGAGACGGTCCTCGTAGGTTGAAATCTTGCGGAAACAAATAAAGGGTTCTGTCTTGCGTGCCTCAGAGACCTTGTTTGGTTTTTAGAACAATTGTTTTTATTTGGGCCCAAAGTCTTCTTGCAATTTTAGTGAAAATTGGCGGATACCAGTGTTTGACTGATAACCTGCAATATTGGATGGATTCGATTGATGGTTCTTGGTGGAATATCATCTTCAATAAATTATACACAAATTCTTGTACTTTATATATATGGAATAAAAAGTACAAGAATTTGTGTATAATTTATTGATAACTTGTACTTTGTTGGCACTCAAATCATCCCTAAATCTCCTCTGGGATTTGTTTAGCGACGATATGTTTGTATTGTATTGTCTGCGCAATCTGAATCATATAACCGCAGATTTAATTATTATAATTAAACTTGTCATATTCAAAATAATATACATAAACAGTTACTTATGGTTATCTGTACATTAATAAACCCTTTGATATTAGCATTTTGGCTTAATTAATGCGTCAACGGATGTAAAATGATAACAACAATTATATACGTACAGTAGTAACATTAAAGGTCGGAGTCCTTGGCAAAAACAGGTTTCGCCATTCTCACTTTAGATGATAGTCAGTATCAAAATTTCGAAACAAAATGAATACTTACTACTTGCTACTCCATAAAATGAAGTACAAGATCATTACAAAAAATTGCTGTGAAGTTTTATTGTGACGGGTTCAAGAAAATCTCTCGAAAAGCATCGCCACATTCTCAGTATTGTGATTTAATTATAAAAATAAAAATGGCAAAACATATGTAAGAACCATATTAATACACAAAAAAACATAATAAAGAAAACAGTTTTCTGATACGATGGCTTGCCCTGTCTGATATAAAGGGCCTTGGCACACAGGCAGATAGACGGACAAAAAAATTATCCCATAAGGGAGGATCATTTTTTCATGATGAGGTACGGAATCCCAAAAGGCGAATGGCGGACGGAAACAGATAACCTTACTTAGTGTAAATACCCCTGGATCAAATTTAAGAGTCCGTTTTCTCAGCAAATGAAGAACGATTTTGTTGATGTACACTATAACTTGAATTCTAAAACGCGGTCATGTTTGTTGGTGAAATATACCTCTTAGATATTCCAAGAAAAATGTTAGAACTTGCTTCCAAAATAAATGCGTATATTTCTTTTGACGCTCAAAGTAGGTAACTTTAACAAATTTAACACTTTAACAAAATTCTTCATCTTAATAGTTGACTCTTTTTTTAAAGGGGAAATCTTCTTTATCGTAAGTAACATGTACAAGAATATCTAAAAAGAAAATAAGTATCGGAATATGACTTTGTTCTTGTTGACTCCTTTTTAACGATGTCTCGTACTTTGCACGAGAGCTGTTCAACTACGATACTTTAAGGTTCTAATACGCTGGCAATCAAATAAAGGGAATATAAATGGTGCCTAATTCATAAGTGAAAAGTTAAATGGATGCAGAAATAGGCACATAAATATATGCTGTGTCACAAAAGACAAAAAACGGGTGCCATTGCCAATCCCATTACGGACAGACATTATAAGCGCAGCAACTCAGTTGTAGGCGTGACTACAACTATTACATGCACCACGCTCGGTAAAACTTGCGAAAGCAATACGGTCGCACCGATTTTGTCGTGGGCATGAAATTGAAAACTTATGTCAAGGGAAACACAATTTTGGTAATACTGTAAAGGTTTTCAAACATATTATTGGCTAAAATTGATCTATGTTAAATTTTCGTTGCAAAATGGGTATTTTTTTTTTCGTCTACTTAAAACAATAAACAATGCATTCGGCTACACACTTTTTAACAAGCATTAAATTTAATTTAATTTAACTGAATATTTTTCAGGGGTTGTTACGATATTACTAAAATTTCATGATATTTAGTCTCCGTTTAGTATAGGTCTTGAAAATGTCAATGAATTTAGACTAAAATATTATAAAACTTTCCATAGACACGTCACATCTTTCTGTTTGCGTTTGTATGGAGGTTTGCGCTTGATGTCTGTCCTTAATAACTGTGGAAATATGAGTATTTAATAATGATGCTAAAGCTTGTAAGCGATATACCTATATTCCATTGGTTCATTATGAAGTAACTAACAAAACCAAACTTGCCAAATTCGCGTGCGTTTTGTGGCTCTGCGGTTGATTAAAAATTACTATGTATTATTTATAGTATTACACGTATTTCAGCCAAAAATTGGGGCTTGAAAAGCAATAAAACTAGGTTCTTAGTGTTTCATGCAGGTTAATCAGGTAAGAATTAGGGAGTGTTAAGGAGCTTTAAGCATTTAAGTGCCAATTTAACAACTGTTAAAAATCCTACAACAGTTCTATGCAACCAAGCCAATGAGACGAATGATAAAAACTTTATTACCTTTTCTCAAAGACTATTATTGCTCAGTTCATTCGTCTAATTGGCTTGGTCGATTAGTACTTCAAAATAAAGTCATTGAAGCAGAAAGTTAATTCATAACTTTAATGAGTCTCGAAGCTTTATTGTGAGTAAACGTTACATAAAGTGTTAATTTAGCTTTAATCGCTTTTAAATTAATGGTTCTGTGAAGAGTATATTACGTCTTAAAATGTTTTTATACTCATCCAGTAACCTTGTCGTCTGGTAGAGGTTCCTTGCGCTTCCTCTGGTTGTTATAATAAAAACTTGAGTGGCTACATACGTAAGGCTTAACAGGGAAATCTATAAATATATTGATAAGGCAACATGTTTTTGGTGTTTCAATATTTGTTCGTTATTCCTAAACAAAATTAGGTCCTGAATCCGAATCCGTAATCGGTTTTTTTCTATCAGCTCTCAACTTTGGTTCAATCAACTTTAAGTTACGAAAATTTTTCATTTTTTTAATATTTCTGAAGAGTTCTTTACTTATTAACATTTATTTTACAGATTTATTATTTATCATTACAATCCCTTTATAGGTATTTATCATAGAAAAACTAACAGGACTTTTAATTGGTCCTTATTTTTCCAAATAAGCAATAATTCTGTAAGAGCTTACTCTGTCCATACATTTCTATGAAAAATCGGGTGCGATTGTTTTGTGCTATTGAATTCAAAACTACGCTTAGTTTCATGAATCTTTTTATCATACTATTAAAAATAATCATTGAGGAAAATTGTTATTGAAAATTAAAGCCGGAGAACTAATTGTTCCAATCGTGAAAACCTGCCAAAAGTAGTAAAATCACACTTTTTTTTTTAAATTCAACCTGTGTTATGTTACGATCTGATAGAGAAAATATGAGTTCAAATTATTAAAATAATACAAAAAAATTATGCAACAACAAAAAAATATGTTTTTGTTTAAGCTTAGTCGCCTAGTAGTCGCATTGTGAAAGGAACGGAAATTAATCCTACTAGTAAGTAATTTCATTCAAACAATGACATTCTCCTTAAACCACCGAACAATGGCGTGAACTGAACATTTCATCAATCTATCTCTCGACCAATTTTTATAACAAAAGAAGGTAATTTCCTAACATTACCGCTGAATCAGCCTTTTTACACAAAGTCATGCTTTTTTAATGAACTAAGAAAACCGTTCTTTTACATATTGTGAAGTATGTAGCAACAGTATTATGCCCCAGAAACTTGAAGGGGTTTTCAACTGGTGGGACCCCTGAGGTATTCTTTATTTTAATGAATTTATAGGTCATCGTGAGAACCATAAGAGAGTCTGTATTATGTATGTGTAACGGATAATGTTATAAGATTGTGTAAAACTAAGTTTATCAGGGTAAACTTAGAATTATCCATGCTTTTCGGGTAAAGATAAAAAATTCGGAGTTAACCCGTGTAAACCTAGATTTACTAAACGTAATGGTAGATCGATATGCAAATAAAAACAAGTGAAAGTCAATAATAGCAGTGATGACGAGCAAAGCGAAGAGGAGCATCCTAGGTTGCTATGAAATAAATTAATATTAAATTAATGGAATAGAAATGAAATGGAATGGAGCAAGGCAACCCCTCAACACCTAAAATTACTTGACCAGCGTTGGCTAGACCTAGATGTATTTGGGTGATCGCTTAACTTATGATTTTCTTAATGATTGTTTCGCCAAACTTCCAAGAAGGTTGGATAATTCTAAGGTTATCCGGGTCAACCTAGTTTACCCATTCTTATAGTATTGCCCTTAATATACGTATACATTTGAAATGATAGACCATAATAACTTTGCTTTCATGTCGCCAGACGATGCTTAACTTGTTGGTTAACAAGATGTTCCATAACAAAGCATCATCGATGCTCGATTTAAGTTCGGTAAAAAAGTACGTTTTCTGACTTTAGCATTCACCCAATGCACATTAGAAAAATACCCTCTCACGAGTTAGTAAATAAAAGACTAGTTATCAGGAACTTGTGACAGACGTACGGACAGACAGACCCTAATGTGTTTTAAATCTTAAATTTACTGTAATAACATTCGGAAGAGCGGTCTCGTCCTTATACAGGTTTATAAAAACTTAACAGGATACAGCCTTCGTGCTATTTACCTAAAACTGGTTTTATAACTAAAAATGTTCGTATTTTTTTGTTTTAATTGTTTTTCCCACCCTGATAGCACAGAGCTAAAGATAAAGGGCGTACGAAAGCTCCCACATAAAATATTCATTAACGAAACCGACATATCATCAAAGGATTCACAATTTAACTTAATTTCGCGAAAAGTGGCGGACTGGAACTTTCCGCGTTGCTACACATGCATAGCCTTTATTCTGTAATTATCACCAAACGCACGCCTGTTGTGGAAAACGTGGAGTCGTTGACAGTAAACGATTCATCCATTAGTAACAAATGTCCGCACTCAGTCGCGCGGTGCGTTGCGGTCCTCATGCATTAATCAGCGGGCCGAATTCTGAAGTACCAACAGGAACTTGTTCAATAATTTCTCAAATGACCTCATATGACATATTGATAAGGTGTAGTTGGTATGTATTTAGAGGGTAGATTTTGGAAGGTAGACACAATAAAAGTCAGTCCCGTACTCATGGTGTTTACATTTACCCACTATACCGGGTGTAAATAGACTGGTACCATTAAATGAAACCACATATTCTACCGACTCTACTGAACCACTTTTCCCAAGAATCATACCCGCGGAACCCCGTAGTTTAGGAAATAATTGAGTTCCAAACAAAAATAGGTGAACCCTAACGCACACGCACCGACATACGGGCGAGTTTAGACAGAAATCAGGTTTCACGGACGACACTCTCTCGAAACTCGCCCGTATGTCGGTGCATTAAGGTTCACGCATTTTTGTTTGGAACTCAATTATTTCCTAAGCTACGGGGTTCCACGGGTATGATTCTTGGGAAAAGTGGTTCAGTAGGGTCGGTAGAAGATGTGGTTTCATTTAATGGTAGCAGTCTATTCACACCCGGTAAACTACCTATAATAATGTAGAAACCCTGTTTTCTTCTGTTAACTTGTATCTATAAATGCTGGATTTTAAGTAGCTGAAAAGTAAAAAACTGGAGATAAACCCACCCATCCATATTTTTATAGAGGCAAACCTGAATTCGCAAAAAAATAAATGATTGATATTGAATAACATTTTGGTTTAGTAGGTATCTATACTTCGTTTCTAGGGAACTTGGGAAATCGGTCATTGTCCTTTGCGCATTTTGTACTGGACCGCGTACCACGAAACGCAGTAATTTGCGTTAAGGGGGAGTTATCCCGATATTTTCTCTTTGCAAATTCATTGTAAGCCGTGAAATTGTAATAATTACATCTGAAAAAAGTATATATCTGTGTCGATTAGGTGTAGCATCACTTAACTTATTTGACAGGACTAAACTTATTTTAAGCGTCCTGTCCTTGTCTTTGTGATACAGAAAGAAAGTGATAGAATGCTTAAATTAAGTTTAGTCCTGTCAAAATAAGTTAAGTTGTGTTACACCAAATCGACACCATTATATTTCACTCTTTGAACTTAATACTTCGACTCGGATAGGCCTAAAATATAAACCTAAACATATCGCCACAACATGAATCCCCGAGGAGGTGTCAGAGGTGTTCCCGAATGCGAACTATGAAATGCAAGTCACAGTCCACACTCGCGTTTCACCGACGATTATTACGTCCCAACGTGGTGAGCTTTTTACGGCATGCAGGTTTCCTCTTAATAGGTGGTAAAGCTGATGCCGGGCTCGACTGTGGAGGTACCACCATCTTACTCGCAAATCCTCCCGAAGTTATTCGGGAGAGAGTAAGAGAACAGCTCTTAGGCAAAACCAGGCGGCCCACCATTGCCTGGGACCGATGGATGGCGGTATATCCATCCCCAATTGCCGGGCCTTATATAAAGCAGACTGGTGACGGGCAGCGGCGTCACTGGTGCAAGGGTTTCGGCACCGCGCTCACCAACCCGCCTGCCCAGCGTGTGTGAGTATGGGCATTTCTACCAAGAGGACCGCCAAGAATGGCAAAATCCTGGAAAGGCATATGTCCAGCAGTGGACGAAACAGGCTGATGGATGGATGGATGGAGGTTTCCTCACGATGTTTTCGTTCACCATTCAGCAAGTGGTAAGTATTAGGTAAGAACACAAATACTATGCACATAAATTCCTAAAAACTCATTGGTGCATGCCCTACCGGGGATGGAACCTGGGTCTCAAGATTGAGAGGCCAGCGTTCTACCGCCTGAGCTACTCCAAAATAATAAATAAAAACATCTCCCACTGAGCAAGATAGAAAGCTGTAAAAAAAGCGACGGAGCAGTATAGACTTCTCTGGATAACCTCGCCTTAAGCGATAAAGGTTTTATGACGAGATCGGCGAGCGATACGTATCGTTTTCTTTTGACGCGTACAGTTTTCCACATGCCCTAGAAACACACTTTACCTTTGTGTTCAATCCGTGGTTTGTATCTTTTCTGTGGAACACCTGACATTTTTATTCGATGTTTAGACGAATTATCGTTTATCCATTTTATTGTACACACATATATTTAACAATACATTTTAACATTCCGAACAGACATTTTGTATAAAAACTTCACTTATTGCTAATTCTATTGTCTCCCAGACAACCTGTGGATGGGTAAAAGTTATTTCAGAAAAAATCCATCCAATAATTTCATTATGCTACGGCCAAGCAAATAGGTACTATGACTTTATAGATCTTATACTACGGAGGAGTTTCGCGTCATGACAGAACACGCGAACTTGTTAAACGAACTGTACTACTTTAGTACGAGTTTTTCTTAAGCATTTTAAAGGGATTAACATTATCGTAATTCAGTTTGAAAATGATGCCCCAGTGTAATAGTTTTGAACTGAATCCTAAAGTTTTGGATAAAACCCCAAAACAACTCTAAACCATCAATAAAATAACTTTTCTCTTAAGTGTAACTCTCAGCAAGAAAAGAAACCTGCTATTCTAAAATACTTCCAGTTCAAAATCCCAGTAAGTGGTATATTTTCGGAAATATTGAAAGGGAAATCAAACTTATATTATTATTCCCAGCCAGCACATTTCTAGCAAGATAGAGGAGATGTCAAGATGTCAAAACAGCTATTGGTTCAGATTTCTCTTGCAAATAGCTTTCGGGTTATGCTCGCAGTTTCGCGTCAAAAGTTTGCACTAGGTGCTTTATACATAGCGTCTTCACTTAACCCAATTATACATAGATCATACATGGAGCAATTCTTAAAATTTGTTTAACATTATCAGTATATATGTCTAGTCAACAGAAGTGTCGGGAGACAAAATCAAACTAGCCGGGTCTACTTCGTTAAAAACCGGTCAAGTGCGATTAGGACTCGTACCCTGAGGGTTCCGTACATCCCGTACAAACCTAAAACTACTCCACGAGCAGTCCAACTTACCTTAGCACTTACGATCTATCAAACTTTATGTATCAAAAGGCACTAATTAAACTGGTGGCTTAGTTATTTTCAAATAATTCAATATACCTAGGTAATTTTCAGATTTTCTTCCTAGACTTGTCTAAGGTCTAATTATTTATCAAGTTTATAAAAATCAACGAAAAGTACCCTATAGGTTTTCATGGTGAGCCTATTTGTATGAAATTTATTACGTAAAGGGCAATACCGTTATTTTGCGTCCAGTTAGAAGCCTGATTTTTAATAGCATTATAGACTTCTGTAGGCCTACCATGAGTTTTGCTTACTATACACGTTAACATCTGCGTAAAATATTTATATGAGAAATTGTGCAGCGGCTTACTACAGGAACCAGCATTTCTCATACAAAATACTTTACGCAGACGGTAACGTGTTTGGTAAGCAAAACTCATAGGTTAGGAAGATAGGTAGGCCTACTGTTACAGATATTACTTTGAACTACATATCCTTAGAAACCCGCTCCGTATTTTCGTCTATTTGATGCGAAGCATTATTTTAATTATTTTTCCTGTCATAGCCGCGATGTTTTTGTAAAAATCAAAACCAGTTCATATTGGCCATCTAATATTTATTTGATTCAATTGTATCTCCTTTGCGTGTTATTTTGCTACTTAGATATTATGAATAACGATTCGGAGCAGGCTCGTTAGTATCAAAATAACTCGCAAAAGAGAATTCAATCAAATAAATTCTAGGCCTTTATTTAGACGGCCAATATGAAGTGGTGTATGTCCCTAGTTTTTCCAAAAACATCGCGATAAAGGTTAGAAAGATATATAACATGTTGCTTTTCATCAAAATTGTCGTCGTCGCGGACCGAGTTCAGAGGCAATGTACATAAATTTCATTTTTGTCACTCTCACTCCAAGCTAAAATACGCGTAGCGGGAGAGGGGCGGATTGAGTGCAAAAGAGTGCTTCTTTTCCGTACTTCTAACAATATTAAATTTTTGGATACAAGTATTGTTATTTTAAATGTTAAAAAGAAGACCATGTTCCTTTGATTTGCGATACTATGTTACTTTAAAGAATTTGGTTCTAATGCTTGACCGTTTCGATCGGTATCATAAAAATACAGGATGTTTTTTACACATTTGTCCGGTTCTATACCCGGTTCATGCAGGTGATTTTTTTAAATTCTTTAAATGCAGATTTCCTTAACTATGAAAATAAAATAAAGGTTTCCTTAAGTAAAATTTGCGTTGAATGCATGAAACATGTGTGATTAATTAAGTTATTTTAATTTTTCTCAAAACTACTGTAAAACCTACCAGAAAGTACTTCATCCTGGGAAGCTATTAAAAGTAACCAGGAAATCGGAATAACTGTCCAGGAAATTCCTATGAAAATCTATTACTTACCATAATGTTCACTGAGTACATTTCATACGTTTTCTTTTTAAAACTATCCGTGTCTATGTTTTTAAGATACTAAGAAGTTTGGCGATCATAAGGTAAGCGGCCAATTTACAAATAAAAATGAAATTAATTACTATTTCATGTTTAGAATGTAGGAATGTTTGCTATATTTTATAATTGCAATAATAATAACAAAAATATATAATTTATATTGATTTTATACGTATATTTAAAACTATTGAATACTTAAAATTTAACCTCAATGAGCGTTTTTCTCGTTGTTTTTTTTTTCTTAGTTCTTAGTGTTCCTCTAGATGGCGTTGTCCATGAAGAAGGCTACATGGCGGTAAATACCTTTACCCAACTGGCAATAATAAAAAAGTTGCGTAAAAGCGGGAATTTATGTTCTTTTATTTTTAGTTGAAAGTGTTTTCTGCAAATAAATTACAAAATGAGTTCAGAAGAGGGCTCTGATATAGATTGTACTCGAAATCAATATTAAGAAATCAATAACAATAAACATGATTACTTGCCCAAATATGAGCAAGTAACTTTTAATATTACCTAGTAAGTTTATTTTATCTGATATAACTCATTATCATGAAAAATATGAAAATGTCTAATTTTATTTTTCAGAAAAGCACTGTACTTGCTTCGATTGATGTAAAATAATAAATCTGTGGACTAGTACAAGTGTCTTACGTAACAAAGTTGTGAACATCTGTCTTAGTAGGTACTGCTGCTTTTATCTATGACAGTAGCCTAAGTCTTGATTTTAAAGGATAGATGTTTTGTGTTTATATTGTTGACTAGCCTTTGCCCGCGGCTCCGCCCGCGTCGTTAAATATTTGCCCCGTTTTAGGCTTGGGTGTTATTATATAAACACCCTTATATAGCATATGTGTTGACCGGGGTCACTACGATGATAATAAATTGATCGTATCCGAATCCGTTGAGTGGTTCTAGAGTTGAATCGGAACATACATACAGACAGACAGACAAACGTTCTAAAAATTGTGGTTTTGGCCTTAGTATAATACTAATCTAATAACCTATTTAATTTAAAACTTCGCGAAAATTTTCAATGTACAGAACACGACTTTTTTACTACTTTATAGTGTATATAGATGAGTCTTTTTTTAAATACCTACATCAGTGAACGACTGACCTAAATAAATAAATGCTACTTAATAATTCAGTCACTTTGTTATAGTCTGATTACCAAACTCTGCGACTACGAAAAGTTCTAGTTTGAAAGACACAAAACATTTTATTATTTCAAATATCTAATTATATTATATTCTAATGTTGTTACTGGATGACGTAATTTTATATATTTTTACAACTATAAATTCAGACAGCTCACGTAAGTACCTTAATAGAACGCGCCAACCGAATTTTCTTAAGCACCTTTTGATATGACCTATCGAACGTGCTAGGGCCCTACATGTTCCTTGACGACGTTATTTCTTTCAGTTTTTCTTTTTCTGTCTCTATACGCTCGGGTTGCGTCCAGTCAAACCTGTTTTTTAAATACGTTATTTATTCCTTTACGTTACTACGAATTATTTACATGATTACTCGATGACGTAAGATTACCAACAAATCGTTCTCAGTTCATAAATGAATCCCTCTGAATTAAAAGTCCTCACATTCTTTACAACACACCTCTGCTATTCATTTCTTGAAGCTTTGCTCTAAACTGCTGTGTTTGCCTTAAAATGGTTGCTCCGGTTTTCGTTCTCAAATGCACAATTTATGATTTTATTATATTTGTTAATGTTAAGTGAAAATGATTAAATAATAGTAGTTTATGAAACTGGTACATAAAAATGTTATTAAAAGACGAGTGTGAGATTAAAAAACGAGGCCTAGGCGAGTTTTTTAATAGTATCACACGAGTCTTTTAATACCTAGTTATGTATAGTTTCATACACTATTTTATCTAAACTCATGCCTACTAACCTGTTTTCATTATTTTTGTGAATTTGTCGTTGGCCATTTTAGATTATTATTGATAAAGCTTGTTCTAAAAGTGTTCGTAATTTCCGTCGTTATTTCCAGAATGTCAGGTGGAGTCTAATATCATCACCATCCCTGCTGTTAGTAATTTTAAGGCAATCTAATTCTTTTGACCCATAAAACCGAAGTATGTAAGCAATGACCTTGTATAGAATCTCATTGTATGTAAGTAATAAACTATAACGCTGAGAATAGTCCATCCATTGACAGACTGAGTCCAGCGCACATGCGCCGCCCTAGCGAGCGCCGTCAGCCATAAACAAAACTTGGCCGAAAATAAAGTTGAACTGTAACCTCCTTATGGTCGCAATATTGTTTTATACCACAGACATTCTGTGTTTAGTACGTATTGGAGAATATTATATAAAAACCTCATTGGTATTTGCTATTAAACCTCAGACAGACTGTATGGGCAAAGATTCCTTTGCCTTCCTAGTTAGTATGACATAACTAGACTGTAATCTCAGAAAAAAATATTTTATAGCATTATGTTGTTAAGACAGCGGTACTATTTTTTTTTCTGTTTTAGAGACCTCCATGAAAAATATTATTCATTATGCCAGTAGTTTTGAGTTAGTAATGAGGATTTTACGATATGAGGTTAGATAAATATGGTTTATTGAACACTTTTATTCTAAAACGAGTTATACTATCATAGGTTGTGCGTTTGGGAATGAGACCCGGAGCAGCCATCTTAAGATATCTCACAAGGCGTCGGTGTTGCATACGATACGACAATTTTCTTTCATACAATCAAATTCAGGTTCAAAAAGCTATGCTGGTAATAATTTGAATATGAAGTAGAGTAGGTATACATGCATAGTTGAGTCTCAATCAGAAACTTGGTCGGTAAGATCTAAGTTTCGAAGTACAAACTTTTCCATTTTACACAATCCTGAGAATTCAAAAGTGGCCAGGTGGAATATGGATGATATGGTAATGGAGAATACCTTTAAACTTACAGTAGTTAAATGTTTCAAGTGGATTTATGTATACTTATAATAAAGTAGATAGTAAGAAAATCGTGTCTGTACATTGAACATTTTTGCGAAATTTGAAATGAAATGGGTTATTAGTGTTTTACTGAGGCCATAACCACTATTTTTAGATTTTTTGTCGAGAATCAATCAACGAATTTGGATGGGATTTTTTTGTCACCGTAGTGGCCCTGGCCAATACACTTACACCCGTATGTACTAATAAAAATGTACTAAACCATCCTTATAACACACTTATACTAAGAATAGTTATGCTGAGTACAACGTCAGAATAGGGAGAGAATATTTTCTTACAAATAAACTCGGAATAACTTCGACCGAACTATTCCATTGTTACGTCACTCTCATTACTCATTCATTCAAAATCCATAGACAAGAGGGAGTAAAAAAAAGAAATTTGGTCTAGGCCCCATTCCTTTGGGTATTTTCATGTGTACAATCCATGACTTGGTCAGTGAGAGAAGGGGCATTTTAATATAATGAAACCTTTTCTTCAATGGTGCTTTCGCTACTCGTCTGCATACTTTTGTGACTGATTGCTGACTAAGCCCATGAATATCTGCCGTATCATCTTGTATCTAAAATATCACAATTCATAACCATTCTATGAAGGTATCGAGTTGAAAGAAAATTTACATCCCTTATTTTGTTATGTGTACTAGTAGCTGAAGCAATTAATTAGTAAGATAGGTAGCTATGGCATAGGCATATTTAATTGAGTTTTAGCATTCTTACTTGATTACGGCCCTAATATCTTAAAGCTATCAAGATCTGGAGAGTAGAAGATAAACTACTCCCGCGTTTATCCATAATCAAAGAACTTCAAGAACTACCCATCAGTTGATCCAAAAACATAACACCTGAATTGAAAAAACGATATTTTACACGAAATTCTTCATCGCTGTACAAATGGGTCCTCTGTTCTTTTAAACTTTGTGATGAGGTTCGCCAGGTAATCAATTTCCTCCACTACCTCAACAGCCCGTGCCATTTTTATTAAACTCGGAAATAAATCAAACACAAAATCACGCAAACCGCACTACGTTATTCCGAACTTAAACAATAATTAATTTAATTAATTAATTAATTGGAATAACGGTACGTCCTTATGCCGACGTTATGCTAGGTTTAAGTTATTCCTAGTTTATAAGTAAACAAAAGTGAGACTGTCTCGTGTTCATACACGGCTTGAAACTCACACATGCGCAATCTGTCTCAGTTTTTACTTGGCGGCAACACTCACTAAGTGCACACATGTTTACGAAACTGGCTTCACGTCAATGTTGACAGCGCTCCGTCTTGAGTTATTATTTGGTATAAGGTAATAGGTACAAAAAAAAAATTACGTTCTCTAGTCTCTACAGTAGGATTCCCTGGGTGGTGGAGACTAGCTTCCTTTACTCGCCTTTGATATTAACATATAATATTCAAGTTTGGTGTTCCATGCTACCATTCTATATAGTCAGTATATAATTGTACATAAATAGAGTATGTAGATGCAAATAAATTATGAAATTACAAATAAATGCATTGGTTTCAGAATAAAATTAATTGAGGTACGAATATAATGTAAGAAATAGTACTGAATAAGAAAAAAAAGGAATAAAATTTAAAATTATAATAAATTCAAGATAACAATTAATTAAATCTATAGTTTAACATTTCATTCTGTATAAAATAAATAGGTAAACAATAATGAGAATAAAAAATTAAATAATTTAGTTGGAAGTTCGCTTTTATCAAATTCAATTTAGGATAAGAAATTGATGTACGTGTGTGTGTGGGTGTGCGTGAGGGGGTGTGTGTGTGTGGGGGGGGTAGTGTTTTGAGAGTGCAATATGGAAATTGATGAAAAAGATAATCGACCAAAATAATTATTTATTTCCATCCATCCATCCATCCATCCATCAGCCCGTGTTCGTCCACTGCTGGACATAGGCCTTTCCCAAATTTCGCCACTCATGTCGGTCCTCCGTCCTCCTCATCCAGCCGCCCCCCGCAACGTCCTTCAGGTCGTCGGTCCAGCGGGCACGAGGTCGTCCTACACTACGCATTGCTGTACGTGGTCTCCATTCTAAAGTCTTTCGGCCCCAACGGCCATCATGTCGGCGACAAATATGGCCTGCCCACTGCCACTTCAACTTACTGATTCTGCAGGCTATGTCGGTTACTTTAGATCTCCGACGGATCTCCTCATTTCGGATTCTATCCATCAGAGATACCCCAAGCATAGCCCGCTGCATAGCTCGCTGAGCGACCTTAAACCGGTGGATCAGACCCTTTGTAAGAGACCACGTCTCAGCGCCATACGTCATCACAGGAAGGACGCACTGGTTGAACACCTTAGCCTTTAAGCACTGCGGTATTGACGACGTAAATATGTGACGCAACTTTCCGAATGCTGCCCAACCCAAGCATATTCTTCTGTCAGCCTCGGCGTCGAAGTTGTTTTTATCCAGCTGTATGACTTGACCCAGATAAACATATTTTTGAACAACTTCGATGCTGACATTGTCGACGGTTATTGGTCCTTGGATGACGTGACAGTTGGACATGACCTTAGTCTTATCCAAATTCATCCGCAGGCCCACTCGTCTCGAAGAATCGCCAAGGCCGCGCATCATTTCCTCTAGTTCCTGCAGCGATTCCGCCATTATGACGATGTCATCGGCAAAGCGAAGATGTGAAATGTACTCTCCGTTTACGTTTATGCCTCGTCCATTCCAGTCTAGTGTTTTAAAGACGTCCTCCAGCGCGGCGGTAAACAGTTTTGGAGAAATAACATCTCCCTGTCTCACGCCGCGCTGAAGATGTATCGGTCTTGTTTGTACACCCTGTACTTGGACGGACATCGTAGCGGAGTCATACAGACACCTCAACAACTCCACGTAACGCCAGTCAACTTGGCAACGCTGCAAGGACTGCAGAACAGACCAAGTTTCGATGGAGTCGAAGGCTTTCTCATAGTCCACAAACGCTAGACATAAGGGCTGATTATACTCTTGAGTTTTCTGTATAACCTGCCTTAGCGTGTGAATGTGGTCCACGGTGCTATAGCCTTTTCGAAACCCAGCCTGCTCTGGAGGTTGGAAGTCGTCGAATTGTTGGGCGAGACGATTCGTGATAACTCTTGAGAACAGCTTGTAGGTGTGGCTCAGGAGCGCAATTGGTCTATAGTTCTTAAGTAGGATTTTGTCCCCTTTTTTGAAGAACAAAATGACCAGACTTTTGCTCCACTCCTTTGGCGTAGTACCTGTGCGAATGACGGCATTAAAGAGGTCCTGTAGCTGTCCGAGTATAGGGTAACCTCCAGCTTTCAGGAGTTCAGTTGTGATGCCGTCCTCACCCGGCGCCTTGTTGTTTTTCAACTGTTCAAGAGCTATCCTAATCTCACACATTTCGACATCCGGGAGTTCATCGGTGTAGTGGCGGACCAGAGGTGCACGTTTGTCGTCTTCATCGCGAGCAGTTGGCTTGGGAGCGTGTGAAGAATATAGGAGCCCATAAAATTTCTCGATTTTGGCGAGGATTTCTGGCCTAGAGGTAACAGTTCTATTGTCAGATGTCTTCAGCTTCGTCAGATTGGTCCCTCCTAACTGCTGGGCAAAAACTTTTGAGCCTTTATTTCGCTGGATCGCGTCTTCAATGACGCGAGTATTATGTTGGCGCAGGTCAAAACGAATTTGCCTTTTAACACGCTTGTTAAGAAGGGAAAAATCTGCAGAATCTGAAGACATTTCCCGTCTCTGCCTCATCAGGTCCAGAGTTCCACTCGAAATTTTGGACTCCTTAGTCCTTCACTCCGGCTTAAAATAAGCCCTCCCTATCTCGCGCACGACATTCGTGAAATTGTTAGCAAGCTGGTCAACATCCTCAGTGGTTTCCAACAGGGCAAATCGGTTCTGAAGTTCCATTTGGAACTTTTCGGATCCCGCAGCGGTTTGGCGCAGAGAAGGGCGGAGCGTAGGCTTCATCAGACGATTTCTCTCAAGCTGTAAGTCGATATTCAAGATGCATCGCACAAGTCGGTGATCGGTACCGGTACAAAACCTGTTGATCACAGATACATCTTGGATTATGTGCTTTTGATCCGTCATGATGAAGTCTATCTCATTTTTAGTCTTACCATCAGGGCTTCGCCAGGTCCACTTCCTTTGAGGCTTCTTTTTGAAGAATGAGTTCATCAAATAGAGACCTTGGCTCTCAAGGAAGCTAACCAGCATCTGGCCCCGAGGATTTCTGCAGCCATAACCGTGTGGTCCGATTACCGATTCACCACACTCTTGTATTATTTATTTATTAACACAAAATAAGAATAAGTCAAAGGGGTAATTAATGAAACCGCTTCTATGAGATATTCAGTCTCCTTATAGCTCATTGCCTGGAGCCACTCCTGTGCTCTATCTTTGAACACAAAAAGGCCATCATTAAGTGTACTCAAAGCCCTGTTACACTTATTGTATAAGTACGGGCCCATAAAAGAGACAGCCCTTCTGCCAAATTTAGTTTTGAGTTTTGGCAAATCCCATGTTTCACAGCGCCTGGATCTGAGTGATTCCTAGGTTATATACATAGCCTTTCGGTGAAAGCTTTTCAAAGCCGACCAGATAAAAAGCTGTCTCACGCGTAAAACTCGACACTCTTTATATAGTTCGTCAGTCAAATCTCAGGCAAATTTAATGAAAAAGTACCGCATTACATAACGACGACTGTTTCTTTTAATACTCACATGAATATGTCTAGCTTACAACTATTAAATAAGTTTGTGGGATGTTAGGACCTAAATAGTTCTAAGAGTTTCCCAAAAGCGGTAAGTTCTAAATGAACCCGTCAGGCGATCTGCTTTCACCCGACAATACGTCAAAGTGTCAAAAGAATAAAAAATACAAAGTTTTCTTACAGGCAGAAAGGTGCAGTCACACCGAAATAGTTTATTTTTTATATTGGACAATTACTGAAAACAAAACACAAACGCGTTATAGTCCAAAAGCCGTTTTTGGGCCAAATGGACGTATATTAAGAGGCATGCATGGAAGTAACTCATTCCAAGCGATTGCATCGTTAATTTATTCGTTACAGATGGGTTCCGGACCAAGCACTTAGCCGGGTTCGGTCCGAGGCCGGAGGTCACCTACGTCACGTATACGGAATGTTCACACTACGTCACTATGTGGGTCACGCGACCATAAAAACGGTTTTTTGTAACATAGAAATATTGTAAAGATGCTCCTGTGTTTTTACTGTCGCCGCTGTGCATACAATTTCCATTTTATTTCATTACTAGCTTTTGCCTGCGGCTCCGCGAAGAGATTTTCATGGAAAGAAGAAAACAGAGAAATGAAATTTTTCAAACAATATGCAAGGACGACAGTTTTAGTATACCAATATCAGCCTGATATTCATTTCTTGGCACTAAAATAATTATTTTGCTAAACCAGGATAGCTGTGGATTTTGGAGATACGTCTGAGTAAATTGCTTCGATCAGCTTGTGTGTTTTTAACTATGATACATAGATTATGGTTATCTAGAGAGATTAGAACATCCTGAGCTTGAGATTTGCCGTTTTCCAACTCTAGCAAGTTGTTTGTGCATTTACTTCCACCTACAAATAAAGATGCTCGTATATTTACACTTAGTTAAAGAAAATTTTGTAAATCTATAGTCAAAACAATTTTATTTAACATATTTGGAATGTTTTATAACAAGTAAGAAAACTGTAGGTCTACATTTTAAGAATATTTAGTCATCATCATCATAAATTTAAGAGATGTGCTCTTGTCGGTGAAGTCTTCTCCATTCACTTCTGCACTCCGCCTTCTCTTTAACTTCTTGATACGACACGACATTTACTTTTTCTTTTACTTGATCCATGAATGTTCTCCTGGGTCTTCTTTTCTTTCTTTTCCCCTCCACTTTTCCTTCAATGATGTTTTTGATATAATTGTCGTGTTGTATCAGATGTCCCAACATATAAGAATATTTACTGTTATGTATAAATATACAAGACTGTTTGTTTCTTTAAAAACAGTAAAAAAATAAACATATAAGTTTTAATAACTTTTGAATTTCGGTAATGCTTAAATTTGGTCATATCGTTATACACATTCTAAAGTAAAATAACAAATAATAAAGATTTGGGTTCCATACTCAGCGGCATAGGTGTCAGCGGGAACGCATTGTTTGTCCGGCGGTACTACTATTTTAGCGAATTGTGTCGCCTTGATGCCTGCTATGACATCTATATTGTTCTAATTCACCATGTTTTTAGGGTTCTTTACCCGTACTGTGTGTACGGAGCCCTTTGTGTACGAGTCCAACTCGAACTTGGCCAAATTATTTCATTTTGAGGTACCTCTACAAAACAAAAGGAGAATTTCAAGTATGTCCAACAAATTTTAAGGCGGGAGGACCAGTTTCCACACCGACTATAAAAGTTAATTTGAACTCTGAACGAAATTGTCCCAGCCCTGATAACTCCACCAGAAAATTATAAACTTTTTCTTGTTGTTACAAGACCTTTTGTGAACTACGTCCTATGCCTAGTAAACAAACCAGCTCTATGGCTTACTGTGGCTTTGCTGGTTAAAACCACAGAACAGATTATTATGGAGTAAAATGTCTGATCCGTGAGTAAAACTGTCAAAGCGCGGGTATAGAAAAAGTTGTGTCTTGTCATGACATGAAAGCACCATGAGAACTAAAACTGAGATATGAGATAAATCATAATTCTAAAGGTTAATGGCAGATCTAATACTACAACTTGACCCGGTGTTATTTCCCTGAATTAGTGATGTTCAATTCAATAAATCAAGTTAAATGTCAAGGATTCTACGCAAATAAAAGCTTTATCAGAACCATAAATGTCTAAAACTATGAATGAAGATAACAATTATTACTGTTTTAAACATGTAAACCTATAATCTTAACGATAGCAAAGCGATTTTTTAAATGCACTTGTGTGAATTTATATTAAATTTGATTCCTTGAAAAACAGCATTATTCACTATCTTCTTGATTTACCGCTCTGGTCAGACGCGCGCTTTTTCAGATATGCTTATCTCTTTTGTTGTGCGATCGACCTACTACGCCTTATAGAATCAGACCGTAAAAATTTAAAATATATTTTGACAGCACATTGGCCAAATGAATATAGAATGTATATTCTTACAAAATCGCTGAATATAGGTAGATATATTTTTCCAAAAAACTTACTTTTTCCTCTAGACTTCAAAAAATCACGGAATTTTTTACAACTTTTGATTGCATTACGCCAGCGGCATGTTGGCGCTTTTCAGGATTTCAGCTTGACAGATAATTAGAGCGTCATCTCGTGTAATTGTGCCCGAAATTAAAAATTAGTGCTTCCAGCCGATCCAAAGATATTCACGAAAAACAGATTCCGCTGGAGTAACGTTACCCCAAAAGGAACCTTTATGCTAAGACTCCGTTGTCCGTCCGTCCGTCCGTATATCACAGCCTCATATCCTGTAATCCGATGCTTTTTTGGCATTTATAAACGAATTGCTAACATCATATGGAAGTGGCTTTTAATATATATTCTTTTATATTATCTGTAACATTAAAAATAAACTTACTATTGGATGTTCAAGTAAATTTTCAAGGGTATATGCTGATGAACTGGTCTGATGGTGGGACTGGAATGTGGACATAAGATCTCCTCAACGGACAACTGCCGATCTCTCAAGTTTGGTATTATTTGATTGGTTTTGATGAGTAATTTTGTAAAACATGCTGACCAGAGTCTGATGATGGGACTGGAAGGTCGAAATGAGAACTCCTCAACGAACAACAGCAGGCTTCTCAAGTTTAAACTGTTTGATCGGTTTTGATGAGTACTTTTTTAAAATATGGTGACCAGGGTCTGATGATGGGACTGGTAGGTTGAAATGAGAACTCCTCAACGAACAACAGCAGACTTCTCGAGTTTGGACTATTTGATCGATTTTGATAAGTATTTTTGTAAAACATGGTGACCAGGGTTTGATGATGGGACTGGAAGGTTGAAATGAGAACTCCTCAACGAACAAAAGCAGACCTCATCGAGTTTGGACTATTTAATCGGTCTTGATGAGTAATTTTGTCAAACATGGTGACCTGGGTCTCATGATGGTACTGGAAGGTTGAAATGGGAACTCCTCAACGAACAACAGCAGACCTCTTAAGTTTGGACTATTTGATTGCCTTAATATGTACTTTTGTAAAACATAATTTTACTTACTACAAGATGGACATCGGAACTCTTTTACGAATAACAGCAGACCTCTCGAGTTTGGACAATTTGAACGGTCTTGATGAGTACTTTTGTAAAATTTTCGTTGATGAGTTCCCATATCCACCTTCTAGTCCCATCATCAGACCCTGCTCACCATGTTTTACAAAAGTACTAATCAAGACCGATCAAATAGTTCAAATTCGAGAGGTCTGCTGTAGTTCGTTGAGGAGTTCTCATTTCAATCTTCCAGTCCCATCATCATACCCTGATCACCATGTTTTACAAAAGTACTAATCAAGACCGATCAAATAGTTCAAATTCGAGAAGTCTGCTGTAGTTCGTTGAGGAGTTCTCATTTCAACCTTCCAGTCCCATCATCAGACCTTGGTCACCATGTTTTACAAAATTACTCATTAAGACTGATCAAATAGTCTAAACTCGAGAGGTCTCCTGTTGTTCGCTGAGGAGTTCTCATTTCAACCTTCCAGTCCCACCATCAGACCCTGGTCACCATGATTTATATAAGTACCTATCAAATTTGATCAAATTATTATGTTTCATCAAGTAAATTATTAATACAAATTACAAAATAAAATATTTATTTTCCTATACTTAAGTCCATTCCACACAATTGAACATTAGTACTTTGGGGCAAAAAGCATTTGAATATCCTATCTTAACTTATCATATTTACATAAAAGTAAATGAATAGTTCGTTAAACCATTTGTACGCACCTGTACCAATCAAAACTGAATTATAGAACTACCAATTTAAGAAGGTTGGCACCATGTATGGTACGGCCGCTTTTATGTAGTCATTTGAATTTGGTTGGTTAGTCGACTGATTTGCTTTCCTGTTGTTTTTTCCTTAAGTTTCAGTAGTTAGGAGGTTTTTACAGCTGAAATTTTTAGAATAAATAATGTGATCAAAGTACTAATTATTGGTAGAATCAAATATACCGTCACTTAATAATAACTCATGTATTGAAGCGTTACATTACAGAGTAGCCAGATTTTAATAAAAATGGAATAACTCTGTAAGGAGTTGAAATACGAATATCAAATTTCACAAGGTGCTTTGAATTAATAAAAGGTACAAACCACCATAATTGGTAAGTTTCTAGGTATTCTCATTGAAGCGCAAGGGCCGATTTTAGGGTTTTGAAAAAAAATTATAACTGACCAACGGCGTCGATTAGCGAAAAAATAAGTTTGCACAAATTAGGGACTAATTAAGAAGCATCTTAGTAAAAAAAATCGTAGTTATATGTCATACCGTTTAAGAGATACAGCAATTTGCTAAACGTTACCCCAGCGGCATCTTGAATAACTCTGAAACCTCTGGACGCACTAATTTTCTTTTCTGGGCACAATCAGGCACTAATTATATCTACCTAAGTAGCTAATTTTTATTTAGCTACAACCACGGGATAAAAACGGGTAACGTTACTCAAGCGGAATCTATTTTTCGTGAATACCTTTGGATCGGCTGGAAGCACAAATTTTTTATTTCGTGCACAATTACACGAGATGACGCTCTAATTATCTGTCAAGCTGAAATCCTGAAAAGCGCTTTTTCTCAAACTTTTTCACAAACGCGCTCAACTTTTTGCTCTTTGTACTTACTAATAGTGCACCTAATATATTATTTAACATGCCGTTAAAACGAGAAAATTCCTTTAGAATAAAATTATAGAAAAATATTTTTTTTAATAATTAGTAGGACTAGCTGGATCGTAGAATGTGGCAGAAGCGAATGATATGTATTGTATTTAAAAGATGGAGTTTTCTGTTTACCCTTCTGGGAGACAGGGGTGAGTATATTATGTTTGTTGTAGCTGTTAAAACGTTCCGAATATTTAGCAAGCTGAAATTGTTCGGCGTGCTAATAAATATTTATGAATATTACAAGGGTTCTTCTTAGGACGAAAATCATGGCATGAAAGTAAAAATTATACACAGATTCGAGAAAAAAGGAATATCTTCCATAACTTTGCATATTTATTTTTATTTTTACTTTACATGGGAAGAGTTTTTGTGTTTGGAACATATAGGTTACTTATTTTTTTAATGTACCCCTTTATTTGTTTATTCCACGCAATTTACAATCCCATCCCACTAATCCCACTTATATTATAAATGCAAAAGTTTGGATGTATGGATTGATGGATGGATATTTGTTACTCTTTCACGCCGTAACTACTGAACCGATTGGGCTGAAATTTTGCATAAATGTATTTCTAGACCTGAAATAGTACATAGGCTACTCTTTACCCCACAAATCAGTTACCATGGGATGAAAATGAGGTTTCAATTTTCTATAGAAACCTATTGAACCGATTGGGCTGAAACTTTGCACAAATAAAGCTCTAGATCTAGAATATGCTTTTTTTCAAGTTCCTATTGTTACATTCTTTCTTCAAAATGAAACTACATAACCGTGCTAGTGAATTTGAAAGCACGTGCAATGTTAAACTTTCATCTAAGTTGAAGAGGTAAATAACTCAAACCCAAAATCGATTAAAAGTTTTCTAGAGTTCGATGAAGAATAGCTCCTCCCTTGCTTCACACGAGTTCGTGTGGGAATTGATTTGTCTCGTGATAAATCCGGACATCAAATAAATAAAGTTATATGAGTATTTAAACCGACTTTGAAAACGAAGCTTCTCAATTTGACGTATATGCGTGTATTAAAGTTAGTTCATGATTGCGCCAAGAAATATATAGGACAAACAGGCAGGTCATTCGACACACGAGTTAAAGAGCATGTGAGTAGCTGGCGTCGTAAGAAAACATCTAACTCCAATTTTGCCGATCATTTAATCAGTCAAAATCATTCTTTTAACATAACGAAAAACTTTAAACCTATGTGTAAGAAAGGCAGAAAAATGACCGCCTTAGAAGCATTGGAGATAAATAAAGTAATGCGTAAATAACAAGATAAAATTCTAAATCAAGTTCAAGTTCAAGTTCTTTATTGCATTTGCCATATACACAGATGTTGGTAGTACAATGACAACCTGTTTGGGTACAGCAACATAGCTTAAAATTACGTATACATTCTTAATTAACTTAATATTTATATAACATACCAACTAGGTCTTGGGTGTAAAACATTAGTTGTACCTATCACTACAAAACAATATTCTAAACTTAGGTTTATATTACACAATCTTGAGGTGTAAATTATAGGTACCTAGCTTAATAATAATAAAATAAAATTAAATAATACTGAAGCTCAGTCAAAGTTTATCATTCTGATATTCAGAATGCTATAGTAACATTTCTTGGTAAGAAATTGTTTCAGCTCTTTTACAAATTTTAAGTAGTTTGTTTCGGATTTTAAACAGGTCGGTAATTTATTATAAATTTTAATTGACATAACAAACGGACTAGTGGAATGACTGGTGAGGTTGGAGATAGGTAATGTGTGTATCTATTTCTAAGCAGAGTAAGGTAAAATTATTAACTGTTTCCAATTTAATGGAGTTAAATGAAAAATTTATTTTAAGGGGGGATTTTTGGTGCGGGTGAAAGGTTATTATTTTTGTTTAATTAAAATTTATCTCTAGATTATGTTTATTCATCCAATCGTTTATAACGATATATATGTATATATAAATCAACAGTTAGATGGAAACAAATCACCCCTGCTTTATTATTTTAATTAATGTTTTAACATTCACAATTTTAATTTGACATTTATATTATTAATATTTAAATTTGGTTTGACATTATAATAATTATTTTAATTTAATAAGCATAGACTTGTGTTAAAAATGAATTAAATTCCCTATTTTCGGGAATTTATTTTACTATGACATACTACAATATTTATATTTTCGTTTAGACATGATAATTGTGTACATTTTTAACAGCTCGTCGTATTGTTAGTTTAATTTCCTGATTTCCTGAATCCCTTGAGAATGGTGTATTAACCGAAACCGGTCGGGATTCACGTGTAAATCTTAAAATTAAAACCAGTGAAACAAGTACAAGTGAATTTAATTATGATATGATTGTCTCTTTGTCTTTTAGAAATACCTTTATGTGTGTATGTACATACTACATACATAACATAGGTCCTACTACTTATTAATTAGTTTGGAGTTTCTTTCAGGACGGTTGCCTTTTTATGGTTCCGTACCCAAAGGGTAACCAACGGGACCCTATTACTTAGACTCCGCTGTCCGCCTGCCACCAGGCTGTACCTCATGAACCGTGATAGTTAGACAGTTGAAATTTTCACGGATGATGTATTTCTGTTGCCGCTATAACAACAAATTATAAAAAACAGAATAAAATAAATATTAAAGGGGGCTCCCATACAAAAAACGTGATTTTTTTGCTCGTTTTTGCTAGATATTGATAACGCCAATATAACGAATATTAAGTTATATATTTAATAAAAATTTAAATATGTAATTGAATTAAAATAAAACCAATATTTAAGGGGGGCTCCCATACAACAAACGTGATATTTTTGCTCGTTTTTGCTCGATATTGATAACGGCAACAGGTAGACGCTTGAAATATTCACATAATATTGAGTTATATTATTCAATTTAAGAATAAATAATTAAATTAAAATGAAATTATTATTTTTTATAGATAATGGTACGGAACCCTTCGTGCGCGAGTTCGACTCGCACTTGGCCGCTTTTTTTACTTCGACTTCATATCGAACACCAAAATACGAAACCATTTCAAATTATAAAGTACTTCGCAATGGTTTCCCGCGGAAATTCTACAAAGGGTTTTTTTTAATTATTATTACGTAATTTTTAGTTCTTTCTTTAGCTTGGGTCACAGAATTCTGGTGACATTCGGCACGTGGTGGGTTATCTAAATTTGTTCATATTTTGTTTGTAAGCAAATATTTCATTAATAAAATAATTACCCAGTAAAAATAAAGTTGAATTGATTTATAGTAAAAGTGTATTTGTAAACATTGTTCAAAACTAAAAAGAGTTTTTTTTACAAAATATTACAAATCTGGAGAATAGGCCCGTGCGGTAGGTGCGGGAGTGAGCTGTGTGTCGGTACAATCAGCCTTATAGATAGATGCGACGGGAAAACCCAGGGCTACCTAATGCTGGTTGGGTATATAAGATTATCAAGGAAATAAAACAACTTAAAAAGTCAAAAATAGGTACGACGACGACGAGCGACGCGAGTATGAGCATATTAATACTCTGTTACGAAAAATAAATTCGGAAGCTAAGCGAAGCGGAACAAAGCGAAGCGAGGCGGAGCAAAGCGAAGCGGAGCAAAGCGAAGCGGCCCCTCAATACCTAGCATTACCCAACCAAAATTGAGTAGACCTAGGTATCCGAGTAAACTCCAAATTTTCAGTTCAACAGCTAACATCACTGAACTGCCTTTGGATATACCTACCCATAAAGTGTATCTATAGCTCGTTGCCTAAAGTAGAGTTTTTAATTCGGCGAACAATTTTGACAGATAGAGGAGTGTTGTTATTATTATGTTATTATTCGAAAAAAATAAATAGGGATTGGTATACATCGATATGTCGATATCAATATTAACTGCAGCATGACGTATGGTGCTGATAAATCTGTAGAGTCTATCAAATGCAAGCTGAATAACTTGACCTGACATGGATATGGAAACAAGTAGAAAAAAAACTGAGATATTTTCAGCTTTTAATAGACAGACTGTGATAATATAAATGTTTTATTTACTTTATTTTATAAATTAAAAACGTTTCTCTTGTAAATAAGATGTTTAAAAGTTATCGATTTAGACCGAGGGAGCTAACCAAAGTACCATTATAATAAATTATTTCTTTGCTGGAGTAGAATAGGCACATCAAATTAGCAGTTACTATCGCCTGTAGCACCTTCTGTTTCTTTAGCTGTCTAAATATTCGCATGATGAAAAGTATAGATCGAAATAAAATGCGTATTGACACATTTTTAATCGGAATAAGATTCTATTTCTAATAATGAATGTTATTATATACAGTGTCCCCAGGCACATTTTACACTTTGAAAAAAATAAGGTATTCAATGTAATTTTTATAATCTAAAGTAATGCGGATTTATGTTTTAAAAATAACTTGGCAATTCTTGATTTGGCAATTGCTGCTCTGTGCCGTGGCACCGTCCTGCTGAAATTATACTGCAGCAGCTCCGGTACAAAAAAGTTATCCAACATCTCGAAATATCGTTCTGCATTCACAGCTTCTCGATTTCCAAAAAAATACGGCTTAATTATTCGTTGGCCGGAAATTGCACACCAGACAGTGGTGTTTTCTCTGTGAATTGGCTTTTGATGTGCTTCATGCGGGTTATTTTTGCTCCACTCATATTTTCTTTATTTACGTACCTTCCGAAGTGAAAATGTGCCTCGTCACTAAAAAAAATGTTGTTCAAACAAAACTAAAAAAGTTGCCTTGCTACATTGGGCGAATTCTTGTCTGCAAAATAAGCTTCAAAAGCAAAAGCGCGTTGTGCTCCTGTCCATGGACTTATGGCTACAAAAAAACCCGCAAGCAACACTACCGCGTCGAACGATACCCCTCTCCCCCCACTGCAGCTACTTTAACCAGAGCTAGCGTGATTTAAAATGTAAAATCTGCCGGCGGACACACTGTATTATTATTATCAGGCTTCCTTAGACCATCTAACATGGTCTAAGTAGGCTTCCTAAGTATTTAAACTGTTTCACTTGTTCTATTTGTTTTGTTTTTTTGAATTTAATTTAATTTGGTTATGTTTTGTTGTAGTTTTTGATGTTATTAAAGTTTTAGTTTTATTTAGACAAATTTCTTGAAATACTAAATCCATACCCAAGTAGCATTTTACTCCATTTAAGAGTACACATTTAGTTCCCAGGTGTACTTGAAGCATTATTACAGTTCACTCGTGATGTATAAGCTGCATTATTGCGATTAATTACACCTATACCTGTCTAAGGGACTTATAGGAGTGTAGAGTTATACTGTTATACGATTGTTGGTGTTATAATACTCTAACAACTAGCCTTTAGTCAGCCGTCTAACTAAGAGCATTATAGGAGGGTAGAGATACGCCAACCGCTGTTTAACGGCCTACTTGTACGATGTTACAGAGCTAGCATTTTAATAGAACACATGTGGTCATTTATAAAGCCAAAGGTTGTTATGTTTACTTGATTTAGACTGTTATACAGCTGAGAGCTGTAGTAGGACTTGTTTGTGATCATTAAAATAACCTTTTTTTACTGCTGTACAGAAGTGTTTAAATGGTTCACATGTGCACTGTAGGCTGTTAAAAGGACTACATGTGTTGTCTATTAACATCAATAGCAGTTTATTTGTCCACAAGTACTACTCTTATTGGCTGTAAGCTGAACATGAATGTGAATGTGATATTCTATTACACTTATCCCACAAGCTGCGTGTTATTACGTCTCGTGCAAAAAATTGTGAAAATGAATAAAAAATCCTGGAAAATAAGAGTGAGAACCGGTGGAATAAGATCTACCCACAAAGTGGCCAAAATGGCAACACTGACAATAACTAATCCTATCCTGGCCATCACGCACGCCACGGGCGCACACGAGTGATCAGAGGATCTATACCTATCCCGTTCCCGCCTCTATTTCTCGCTTACTAATTAAAAGGAATGCGCATGATTACTTTCAAGTTCAGAAAGAAATAGCATAAACTTTCTCTAAGTAGATATTTAAGGTGATCGTCAAGCACGTATCCAGGGGGGGATAGGTGGGATTTATCCCCCCCCCGACATTCGGCGTGACATACACGGGACTAGGAATGTTTATTCATAACCACTGTAAAGTACGTTTTAATAAAAAAGGTAGGGTACTTTTGATACTTAATAATAATATAGTACAGTGATTACAGAGGCTTCTTTCACAATTCACATTGTTGGTTCAATGAATGTCCCCCCCCCCCCGAAACAAAAGTCTGGATACGTGCCTGGTGATCGTACACCCGTCAGCTCCGTACGCGCCAAGTCTGCTAGTGTAACCATATTTTACAGAATTTTAACAGATAAATATCAGAAATAACAGTTATTTATCTCATAAATAACAGGAATAACAGTTATTTATCTGATAAATTCTGCAAAATGTGGTTACACCACAGTTATTTATACTATGGTTACACTATTACACTTGCTGACTCGGCGCTTTAAAAGATTGTAAACAGTGTTTGTTACTATGGCTGAGTGACAACTATTATTTTCTGTCCTTTTCTGTCGCAGGGCATAAATGTTGTCCCTCTTTGTCTAGTTTGTTTACATTATTTTAAATACCTCCTTGAACAGAGTAGTGTTTTTTGTAAGTGTAAATGTCACTGGCAATCTGTATAATTCAGGTATTGTATACAGTACCTAGGTAATGTATACAATGCCTGGGGCGTCCCGGCAATGTATGAAATATTATGAATATTATTGTCCGTTACATACTTTACCTAGGCAATGTATACAATTCCTAGGCATTGTATAGAGTACCTGCTGGTCAACCGGCAAAGTGTAAAGTTATTACTAATTAATGGAATAATATTAAACAGTCAGAATTAGTTTCTTGGAAGTCTTCCAGCGCAGAAGAGAGCCGGTAGGTTAGGTTAGAAGATCAGGTATGGCGAGTCATTTTCGATACACAATCTTCGTGGTTATTTTTTTTTACCACCCTAAAATACCATTTAACCAAAAGGCTAAGCTTTGTTCATAAAAAATCATTTAAATACATGCCTTAATCAATTTCCCGCTCCTGCTCACGTCTGTTATATACATTACCGGCTGCGCATTCGGTACTGTATACAATGCCTAGGCAATGTACTAAATAAATAATATTTCATACATTACCTTAATCTTTTTGGCATTGTATACATTGCCTAGGCATTGTATACAATACCGGATTATACAGAAAGCCGGTAACATAAATACTCTGAGACCAAACTGTGTGTCTCACACGAAAACAAAAAGTGATTTTTGTTAGTTTATTACAACATTTTTACTTTAGGTACTCATACTTGACTTAGTACCTGGGCTAGGCGATTTAACGGACAATAATTATTATTGCAGATCTCTAAAATTTCAGTATATTAAAAGAATTAAACGATGACACAAGTGACCTGAACTACATCTTAAAGCTGTACATAAGTTCACATTAGAATAAGTTTATAGACATTGGCTCTGTAGTGGTGCAAATGTGGGACTTTAAATAGAAAACAGCATTCTAACAGAACACATGTGAACCTATATACGCTCCACCGCATTAAATTGGAGTTATAACAGTTCACATAGCCGTATTTCATTTCCACCATTTTGTTCTAACCTAAAATATTTACCATTATACAGAAAGCCGGTAACATAAATACTCTGAGACCAAACTGTGTGTCTCACACGAAAACAAAAAGTGATTTTTGTTAGTTTGTTACAACATTTTTACTTTAGGTACTCATACTTGACTTAGTACCTGGGCTAGGCGATTTAACGGACAATAATTATTATTGCGGATCTCTAAAATTTCAGTATATTAAAAGAATTAAACGATGACACAAGTGACCTGAACTACATCTTAAAGCTGTACATAAGTTCACATTAGAATAAGTTTATAGACATTGGCTCTGTAGTGGTGCAAATGTGGGACTTTAAATAGAAAACAGCATTCTTACAGAACACATGTGAACCTATATACGCTCCACCGCATTAAATTGGAGTTATAACAGTTCACATAGCCGTATTTCATTTCCACCATTTTGTTCTAACCTAAAATATTTACCAAATAAATCTCCAAAATTATCATGCAGATTTATCACAAAATACGTAGATAGAGCGATTGAGTTTTGGTTTCATGTTATAATTAATTACCGTAGTATAATTATAATGCCAATATAATATCAAACACTGAAAATTGTAGATTTCCTCTCAGCCAGTTTTAAATATTTTAAAATGAATATCGCGTTTTTACAGAGGCGCGTGAATATTTTAGCTGTAAATATGTATATATTTCACGATAAAGTTGCATTCCCATGGCATTAACATTATTAAGTATTTAAAACAGGTACAACCTCGTGTTATCATACATTTTTATCCTTGATCCGCCAGAGTCTGGTTTCTGATGGCACACACAAAATCAACTATGAGGATAATAATTAATAATAAAATAAAGAAATAATTTAGGACACACGTGAACTTTAGGTAGCACTGGAGTAATTTTGTGGGATTTTATAACTGTGAAGGCTGTGTATTTAGCCACTTGTTACTCTTTATTACACTCATGTACTTAGAATGGTTCACACTGCGTCCCATATAGTGCCGTAAGTCAGCCTTAAGTCCGATGTTACTACTTAAACAGCTATTATAATGCTATTATACTGCTAATGTACAGCCATAGTGAACTTAAGGCTGTCTAATTTGTGCCCAAACTGGTTCTATAAGAGCATTATAGCAAGCTATACAGCTCTTATACAGCTAACTTACACAGCTTTTGGAGTACATGTGAACGACTAGACAGCTTATATAGAACCCCGAATGCTACTTGGGTAGCTACTACTAATTTTTCTAACTGATTTTGACTTTCTGCAAGCGCTGCAATGTCATTTGCAAAACGAATGAACTAAGTTTTCGTTCCATTTAACTTGCCCCCCCCCCCCCCCTTTTATTGACTCTATTAGTGTTATCTTATTATTCTTGCTGGGTCCAGATCAATAATGGTTTTCGTATGAACAAAGGAACAAGAGAAGTCATAGATAGAATTGGATTTGGACACCCATATTAAAGCCGATTTTGAAGGTTTTAATTTTAAGTTAAGAAACTTACTAAAAAACGTAAATTTAAGTGACAGCACTATATTTTGCTAATCTGAAGGGCACACCAACTAAAATTAGCAGGTGCCTTTTGACACTCATAAATTGAATTCACAGAGAAAATCGGATTAATAGACCACAGATTAGAATGCAACATTACCGGTAATTTCATTCGGTCAGTATTGAAAACTTTTATATTTCTACTTCTTGGTAGAATTATGAGTATGTTGTATATTATTGCATTTTAATGACTTAGCTTCTCTGCGTGATTTCACACACTGGAACAATGTTTTTGGAAAGCTTCGTGATATAATTCCTCAAAAAAGATTAGGTACCAAAATTGATTAATATCAAAATTAAATATAAGGTACTACAATAATCCATCTATCCATCAGCCTGTTTCGTCCACTACTGGACATGCCTTTCCAGGATTTCGCCACTCTTGGCGATCCTCCTGGAATAAATGCCCATACTCACACACGTTGGGCAGGCGGGTTGGTAAGCGCGATGCCGAAACCCTTGCACCAGTGACGCCACTGCCCGTCATCAGTGTATGAGGAGGCCCGACAATTGGGGGTGGATATACCACCATCCATCAGTCCCCAGGCAATGGTGGGCCGCCTGGTTTTGGTGGAGAGCTATTCTCCTATTCAGAGTGCATTTTGAGTCCAAACTCAATGTTACAAACGTCACTCTAGTATGAGATCACGTCGCTTTTTGACGTTTGTAAAATTGAGTTCGGACTCAAAATGCACTCTGTATCTCGGCCTTACTCTCCCCCGAATAACTTCGGGAGGATTTGCGAGTAAGATGGTGTTACCTCCACAGTCGAGCCCGGCATCAGCTCTACCATCTATGATACCTACAATAATAAGTGAAAATAATTCTAGGGTAGATCATGTATCGTTAACTGATCACAGTCAAGAAAATTTTTTTTTTATCAAATTTTATATTCACTTCCCAGTACAAAGGTATCAGCTGACCAAATTTCTATGGAAAGGCAAAAAAAAGCACGCAAATTTTTTTTTTCGGTGGAATGCTGTCCTTTGAGGGTACTATATTAATCTGTTAATTTTTTTTCACTTTGAATTGTGGGACCATATATAAATTTTTCTGTCAATTCATAGTTTTGGGTTATTTTTAAGGTTTTCATGCTGGCAGCACTAAAAATTTTGACAGACGAAATGTTTTTTTGGGAAATCGATTCTTTGTACAGAAACTTTACGTATGATAATTGTTTTAGTTTTCAATAACAGAAGCAGAAAAAGGTCTATCAAGAAATAGACGGAGCTCATTTAGGAGAGTCTAAATGCCCATATAATTTTGTTGCATGGTATGTTTTGATTCCGATGAAATCAAACTATATTAAGCCTAGCTTTTTCTTTATATAGAAAGTTTGAATACAATTCTCTGTAAAATGCTATGCGTTGTGCCAACCTCCAATGGACGGGATTCTAATCTCTTCTACCTATCTGCTTTTCTAGGAAAGGGGGCAAATCCTGAAACTGTGAGATGTGGACCTCGTCTTTAAAAGCATTGGGGTGGCAGCACAAACCAGTAAGCCTTACTGATCTGTGGGTGGCAGCCAGTTTTTTACTTACCTACTTGTTTGTTTATCTTTCAAAGCCTAAACCTAACAGATGTCACTTAACACTTTATACTTACAAGCCTAGCATACCTGGTGGCAGCAAGATTTTTAAAGTATTTTGACAGCTATGTTTGAATACCTCCTTCTGACGAAAATTTCTTCCAACTAATAAGAAGGTTAAAATGTGCTCTGTGCATAACTCCTTTATGCCATTTGAATTATGAACACTGTCCCAATCACCCAGGTCTGGAGTTTGTGCTAGTCGCTATGAAATTGAATTTAATATCTATATACATATACTAACGCCTGTCTCCCAGAGAAGTAGGCATAGACTACATATTTCTGATTCTGACACACCTCTTTTGCTACCTACATACATCTAGTAATACAAGCTCTTCTATTTTGGGTCTTTTTACTTTGCCGTTCTTCAGTATGTTGCCTATTTGGTTGGCCTTCTCGAGTGGCCTGATCAAGCTTTACCTTCAACTTGTGCAGCATACATTTTTTTCATCACTCTAATTCATCCTATCAATATGTGCAAACCTATTATATAATATATATTTTTCTATTTATCTACATCAAAGACTGATTGCAGAAATCAGATTTGGTTCCTAATGGGCAGAACGTCTAGAGCAGTGTTCTGTATTAGTGGTATTCTATGCAATGGGTTGGATTACACACAGACTGCAGAAGTTAAGGAGAATATGCATCCTGTTTGTTTCAAACGCAAAACGCACTCTGTGTAGTTGGCTCAAAAATAGTTATTTTATAAATTAAACTTAATGTATTTATTTTCAGTCCAACGCATGGATCTGCAGCCACTGGTGAACTGCTGCTGTTTCTTATGAGTAGAGATGATGAGTGACAATTGAGTCCTAGTTGATAAAAGGCTGGTGTGCCCGAACATGGCAGAAGACTATAGAAATCATGAGTCAGATAGATAGATTGGAGCCACAACCTAGACTGATCTCTTGTTTTATGATTTTGTATTTAAGTGATAATAATTAAATCTATTTTTTTATTTGCCTAAATGTTATTAGTAAATTCACCTTGTTGACACTTTTAAATTTTTTTTCAAGCCAATAAATAGAGATGATTAAATTTTGTAAAAAATATGTAATATTTCACACTTTATCTTAATATTTCAGCTGTTTGTTACTTACATTTTGTTGGATCCAATTAAATTGCAAAGATAGGTCTGAACTATGATCTAAATATAATTAAATTTGAGCTGTATTAAGTTTTGGACGATAAAATTTGTACTAAAATAAACGCCGTGAAAAATGTGATATAAAACGGTCGTCATATTAAAAACCCATCCCTCCAACTCCAAAATAATTAATAAAAACATCTCGAAGTTTTCTCTCGAAGAGTTTTCTGAGCGGCTCGCTCTCGCTGAGCAGGATAAACATGTGTAAAATGAAAGCGTCAGAGCAGGACAGATTTCCCTGGATAACCTCGACTTAAGGACGATTTTAAAGTCCCAACGTGATAAGGGGCAAGCTTTATCGCCGTACTTCAGGCACAAATAAACCCTAATTAGGGTATGCAGGTAAACCTCACAGTGTTTTCCTTCACAGTCAGCAAGTGGTAAGTATACAAACTTTATGCACATAATTTCTGAAATACTTATTTGTACATACTTGACTGGCAGTATATGAACCCAAGGCTAAATATTTAAAACAATGAGTTTCCGGAAGTTTTCTTTTTAATTAATCAATACTACATTTACATCAACTATAAATTAACTAAATTAGTGGAGCTGATGCTGGGCTCCCCTGTGGAGGTACCACCATCTTACTCGCAACCCACCCGAATTAATTCGGGGAGAGAGTAAAAGGGCTCTCAAACAGGCACAACCAGGTGGCTCACCAATTCACCGTGGTTCTATTTCCATTCCCAATCTGAATCTGGCCAACGGTAATTTTTGTGAATGTAGTTAAATTACAGAAAAAAAATTAAGAACATTTCTGTGGTTTTAGTTTTTTGATATCTTAAAAATTGACGGAGTTATTAAAGCTGAAAGTTCGACTCCCCGCGAAACGATTTTGTCAACAGTGCGTCATGTACAGACCGTACATCATAACTTGTCCCTTGCCATCACTGCATGTCATGCTATTGCTGTCATGTTGTTTGTCAGTCAGATTTTTCAAAATTATTTGATAAATTATGTATTATTATTGCCAAAGCCGTTGAAAAATAGTGCAAAAGAGATTGTGTTGAAGGTACGCCTTTTGTGAAAGAGAAAAGGCAAACATGCATCATCGATTCCTCTCGATTAAGTTCGATCTCGTGTCACTGCCATGATGTGTTAGTAAAATAGGGATACCAGTTTTAAACATAAAACTTTATGGCTTATACCTAAAATTGTATGGACAAATAATAATGACCTATTCACTTGACTTGTGCAGGCATATCAGAAAAAAGCGTGAAAAAATATTATAAACGTAAAAAAGGGGAGCTCGAAGATTTAGAATAAACGTCGTCGAGCTAGAATAAGAAATAAAAAATACCGTCATAGTAAAGAGATATATGTATATATATATATATATCATACCATTAGATCATACGTATTGTTTGCGAAATACAAATCAATAAATAATTTATTATTTTTAATTTTTCATTCTGTACATTTTATTTTCATTAAAGTCGTTAGTAGTAGTAGTTAGTAGTCTAATTAATATTTAAAAATACGCAGATAAGTAAATATTATGAATGTATAGTAAGGTGAATGCTACTACCTACCTAAACCATTGGCAACCCCATATGCAAAGCTACCATTTCCTTAGCCAAGGGACTTGTAATGGTGAACGATCTGTAGGATCGGCGATGTCGTTACTTTACGAGTCATCGGCTCGGGCTTATTCGGCTCAAGCGCGCCGTACTGTAAGCAATTCGCACTATACAACGATTGAGGACTAAATATAATGACCAAGAAATATTGCATTGTGCCCATGTGCAGAAACTCGAGTGTGAAAACACCAAATAAGTTATTTTTTGTGTGCCATTAGGCCATAAAATTAGAAAAAAATGGACGAACGCCGTAAGGAGAGCTGATCCCATTGGAAATAAAAGTAGTGCTTACTGTTGTGAAGAACATTTTGACGTTAGTTCTACCCTCATTTTGGATGTTTCACTTGAATACAAATGTACCTCTTAAAATTTTTCGTTTTTAAGTATAAAGAAGATGAATTTGTATCAATAATCTCTGGAATGAGCAAGAGTTGGATTGCGCGTTTCTAACGCGAGACCGAGAGTGAATAGTGAGCCGACTTACTTATCGAGTCATCAGTATGAACATGGTTGTATAAATAAATAATACTTTATAGAAGCTGAACCAAACGAAGGGAAAGTACCTTAAATATTACAGATACTATGTTACGTCGAAGAATTTCTTCATATGTTTGACCCTTTCGATCGGTATCATAAAAATACGGGGTGTTTTTTTTTCACCTTTGTAAGGTTCGATTCCCGGCTTATGCAGGTGATTTTTTTAAATTGTTTAAATGCAAATTTCCTTAACTTTAAAACTAAAGTAAAGGTTTCTTTAAGTAAAATTTGCTATCTTTAATATTTAAGGTACTTTCCCTCCAGGGGGCATTCGTTTGGTTCAGCCTATATAAAATTATATTATATTTAATGGTAGCGGTCTACTTACACCGGTATAAAGCCTACATCATTTACTGAACCTTCCACAAAAGAGTGGTCGGTTGAATAAATTTCACCTTGGTATAAATACAGCAAAAAAGGCAAACTTTTAGATTTCTATATTTTATTTTTGTCAAGGTATTACTGTCCAAACAAAAATGTTTTAAAGAAATTGCTTCAATTCTATGAAAAACTAAAGCGAGCTTTGAGACTAACTTTTTGGGAGTTTTTCTATTATTTATTAACCAAATAATTAATTGTGTCAGACGACGATAATAAATAGGTTCGGCTATCTTTTAAGAATAAATTTCAATAAAACAATTACTTAGCCACATTTTAATTTTCAATATTAATGTATTTAGTTCTGTGTCATTTAAAATGTATGATGTCGTTAGTATGTGTTTGTTATTAGTGGAAAGCTTTTCGTTTTGTTGAAATAAAACAAACCATTGACAAGTTCAACAATTTAATACATTATTTTTAGTCGTGGTGTGTGAAAATGGCATCACAAACGCTGAAAATATTGCTTTCAATTGAAAACTTTTTATGCATTTTTCGAATATTTTCTTATAAAAAATATTTAAATCTGAAAATTTCTTACATCACAGTTTCTTTAATTATTAACTTCACTCTTTTGATTCTTTTCGACAAAACCATACATTATAAAATCTTTCCGGTACAGTTTTTTATGACCTTACTTAATTCGTTTGTTATTATTTTCACAGCAATTTCTACGTCAGGAAATTTTGAACTTTTAATGATGCATTTACAAAAGTCGCATACATTCGTACAAGACGAAAATGGTTACGTAAAAACACTAAATTTACTTTTGATAATGGCTTTGGTCGAGCTTACGTTTTACGTGTTACTTCTTGCCTATTTATATTTTTCACTGATGGAATATGGGTTGAACTTTTTCACCATTGTTCAGATACTTTGCGAAATTGTTATTATAATTTGCGACGTTCGGGCTCGTCTAGAATTCGTGGTGTTCTTTTCTATTCTGATTATTGTATCACAACAGTTAAATAGTTTGGAAGTATTGATTCTTAAAATACACGAGTGTGTGCAGGAAAATAACACAAAAGATAGAAAGAGCTTACTTCACTATAACCGATTGCAATTAATAAAATGGTCTGAAGCTTATACCAATACTTTTAAGAGTTTGGAATTATATAATACAGTGTTTGGATTCCAAGTAGGTACATCTTAGTTTTGTAATGGAAAAAATGTGTCTTACTTTATAATAAATATTATACATATTTCAGATGACCACTGCAATATTTATTCAAATAATAAACTATATTTATGGAGTTTGCAATTGTATTATCGTGTGTGTTTACAAGGTAATTCGAATTGTTTTTGTGCTGTGTTAAAATGGTTAACAGTTATTTATACGGCATTACTATATTCACCAAGACTTTTTGTGAGTGACATTAAAAAGACAAAAATTTATACGCGTAAATAAATTTGCAATTTCTTAATGTCTATTTAACAAAACAAAATTAAGTGACTTTTATGTTTATCTGAAATATTGCCCAGTAGAACTTTTTCATGCTTGCATCGCATAGATGTGTGCACTTGTAACTTTCTTCTTAAAAATACATTTGTAGTCTTGAGGGTACGTATAAGGCTAGATGCCCAACTTCAAATGAGCTTATCAGATTGTGTAACTTGGTTAATCAGTATAGTAAAAATAATATAGACAGTAGACCAGTAGAATATTGGCTGTGATAGGCTAATTAAAAAAAAAACGCAAAGTCTTTAAGTTCGCTTGATAGAAAAAAAATACGAAAACTTAATGTTTTTCGAGTGTGTGAGCCTTCCTTATTTTATACAGCCTTGAAATTTGTATTAAAAATAATTTAACCAATAACATCGTCCGCTCAGACGAATAGAATATTTTAAAAATTGCATCTAGAAGCAGAGTTATTAAATAAAAACGCAGATTTTTATGGGCACGTGTTTCTTGGTGGTCGTAACAGCCACGGCTGAGAGCGCGCTATTTTGTACTAAAAGGAAAGGTCGTAGAGTTTTGTTCGGATTGATGCAAAATGAGGTGCCCAATCTGACCTTATAACCTGTAGATCATTCACCAAGCTTGAAAATAGCTTATATTTTTTAAACTAAGATATTTCCCATTGTATTCGACTTCACCTTCCTTTGTATGAATACAAGCTTATCCGTGAAGCCATCACATTCAATTATGCGCTCTAATGATAAGACATTAGAAAACATCCGGACGCCACGGATATGTTTGTCATTCTGATATAAAAATAATTATGTAGGTAACTCTGTATTTTTTAAAACGAACACGAATTTGTAAAGATATAACAAGTCTTGCAACAATGTTCACACATGTCAGTCGTCTCATGTACATTTAATAGGACTTTAACTTTAATTATCTACTTTCATTTAATGTGTGTATTTGTGTGGTAGACTTAAATAACACCGCACACAAACCTCTAAGGGTTTAAGCGGTGTATACTATTGTAATATTTGTACAACTATCAGTGTGTGAAACAAATAAAAAATAAAAAAAAAAAAAAAAAATATGCAGCCTTAAGAGATAAACCTATGAAGTGGCAGGAAGTACGCCCGTACCAAAAATCTATTGTGAATAAATTGTTAGCGAAAATGAATAGGCTTACAGCTCAGAATAAGTTTAATGAATCAATATATTTTTGTTATAATTTCAGAAAGGAAATATTGTTTACAACGTGGTAATGGGTTTATTTTTGCTGACTCTAAACTTCTACATTCTATGGACACTAGCCTGGTCGGCACAGAAAGTGAAAAGAAGTTCAGAAGACCTGAAGAGGACTTTAATCAGGCTACACATTCGTTTACATGGAGGTTGGTGAAACATGTACCATGTATTTCAGTAAGAAATATTTATATATATATATTAATTCTAGTTAAAATATGCACATAAATAAATTAGCAAGATATATTTCGAGTTCTTTTGGACTCGGCATCAGTTGCATTGACAATGACAAATAATACTAATATGACAGGTTAAAAAAAAAAGTAAGAAAATAGTAGTTTTGTGTGCCTGCTACAACTCGAAATATATCTTGCTAATTTATGTATGTGCATATTTTAACTAGAATTAATATATATATGTCAAGAAAACCCTACTCTCGTATACTAGCATAGAGTCATCGCTTTTCTTAATTTGAATTTGCCGTGTCACGGCTGACAATTGTGACATTGGAGAAAAGATGAGATATAGGTTATGGTTATTAAAAATAACTTTCCTTTAGAAAATTATCAAAGACCTGAAATAAGGGCTTTAAATGTTGTTTCTTTTATTTTCACAGAGAAACGCAATTACGTCTTTGTTTCAATATTTCCATAAAAAAAGTCATTTATCATTATAAAACAACATTTTCCGCAAATATTTCAAGAAACATGGAAAATTTGAGGTTTGATTTTGCTGTGAAACCAACAGCAGGTGTAAAATCAAACATCATACACATAACCTCAATAGCTACACCTAATGGAATGATTTTGTATGTGTATGTACCAACTGTATTGATTACATACGTAATTGATTTTGTATTTTGTCACGGCTGACAATTGTGACATTGGAGAAAAGATGAGGTATAGGTTATGGTTATTAAAAATAACTTTCCTTTAGAAAATTATCTAAGACCTGAAGTAAGGGCTTTAAATGTTCTTTCTTTTATTTTCACAGAGAAACGCAATTACGTCTTTGTTTCAATATTTCCATAAAAAAGTCATTTATCATTATATATAGGTATACATAAATATTTCTTAAGAAAAGCCGAAGGGTAACATATACATTTTAGTATTTCAATAAGTAAACACATATATATTTTTTTAGAAATAAAACTACTTCTACTTCCTTCCTAAAAATGGGTAAAAGGAATAAATTGGGCGTTAAAATTCACTCCCCAAATTTTTCCATACGTACTCGTCGATAAATCATCGCTCTCATGAGAAACAGGCATGTCAATTTGACATCATATTTTCTTTTTAAGTAAAGCCTTCTGTGTTGACATTTCATGAATTTTTTATAGTTACAGTAGTCAAAATTATGAATTAATTTAGATATACATATATCCACAGTGCATACAAAACCTATACCTACACAGGTTGTTAGGAAAAATACTGGCATCCTTTCAACCCCATATACAAGGTGAAATTAAATAAACCGACCAAATTCATACTGGAGACTTGGTTAGTGATCAGAAACATGCTTCAAGTACCCTTTTGGTGAAATTCGAAAAATATTTATTTTTGCTTCCTTACTGCCTAGCCTAAGAATTGTAATTAAACTAGTCCAACTAGTAGAGATTTTTCGAATTTGGCCAAAAGGATTACTGAACTAAGTTCCTGATCACTAACCGAGTATGAATTTGATAGGTTGATTTAATTTCACCCCTGTAATACATTGCAAAAAAAACTATTAATTTATACAGCCAAATTCCTACCGAAGACTCGGTAAGTGCTCTAACAAAGTTGAATGAAATTCGTAAATTATTCTTTTCGTGTTCCTTACAAACGCAAACCCAGCTCCGAGTCAATTACTATGGGACGTCAAGATTTTACTTTGCGAAATTAGCAAAAAGTGTTATCGGTCCGTGTAACTGATTGATCACTTACTAAGCCTCCAGTATAAGTTTGGCTGTATAAATAAAAGTTATCTTATATAAACAGGGTGTAATCATGACGTGCTCATTAAATTAAACCACATGCTCTACTGATCATCCTGAACCACTTCCATATGATAAAACGCGAAAGAAATTCACTTACACATACAAATTTTTAATACCTCCTTGACATTTTCTATGGGAACTTTTTATTTTTTTTTCGCGTTTTGTCAAAAGTTTTTCTATGGAAGTAGTTCAGGATGATCAGTAGATTACATCCTGTATACGAGTATATAGAGGTAGTAACGCATACATATACAGAATGTAGTCCTAAGATGCCAAAAACTGCTGAAATCGAATTATAGCGTAAACACAGTCCCATTAGGCGATCATACGAAATTACTTTCTGTTAAAGCTAGGGGGGTTGCCTTGCTCCGCTTCGCTTCGTTAGACGCCTCAAATTTATTTACATTTAAAGCTAACACGGTCCTCCTCGCTCCATTTCGCTTCGCTCGTCGTCAAAAACGTTTCGCTTCGCTTTTCGTGAAAAAGCGGAATAATTTCATGAGTCGACCTCTACGCCATAATTTGTGTTTTTTCGCGAACAAACTGTTTTCGCCATTTCACGGCGACGTTTACATTATTCATACTACTACTGCATACTATATCTAGTATACAATCCAATGCTATTTAGATAAATAAGATTTAATTAGATAAACGGAACAAAAAGGTACCCTTGCTCAATACACAGACTTTTTATTGATCATGCCATCCTTTGCGGTCATGAACCAATCTGCTCACGGACTTACCTACTGATAGCGCGCGAGTTCATGTCCATCAGGGCCAGAGGCGACGCGCGGGTGCAGCTCGCTTCGCCTTCACCCACTTCGCCGCATTATTCTGCAGTCGAGTATTGCCCACGATGGTTGTGACGCGTGCTTATCGCGTGAATAGACGGTCTAATGGAAAATACGATCGACAAATTCGCAATTGAAGTCAGCGACGGCGAAGATATTGAATCCGACTCTGCTCTGTCGGTTGTCTTTGCATCTGATAGTGATTAAATTGCATTTAAAAAAATATTTTCTCTATTAGCAATAAACAAGTAAGTACCTATACTTATCACATTTATTTTATTTCATAATTTGCAAAATAATTTTGAGTTAGAATAAACCAAATTGACAGCTGTTGACAAAATCGGTAGTAATTATCGACATTGCCATAATTGATTAGGTCACAGCACTACCGCATTCCTTGGGATGGACATGAACTCGCGCGCTATCCAATTTCCCAATGTTCTTTCATACAAAATGTAGGAGAGGGACGTGTTGCAAAACAGATAGAAGAGGTGCACCGATGGCGCGCCCGCGCCCGCGCCGTTTCTGACTGGCTTGCGCCTAATGGCTAATGGAACTTTGTTGATTGTTTTCAGATCATTTAGATGAATACTACCTGGTCACACTGAAGAACTTGGTGCGGCTGTCAGTTTTAAAGACTGTTCAGGTGAAAGCAATGGGTCCAATCAACGTTGGCAACTCATTGTTACCGGTTGTACTCTCGTTTTTTGCCACTTATCTAGTGCTTATACTACAGCTGGCCAATTTTATATAAGTAACTTTGGGAGGTTTATACTACACGCATAATAAAAAAAAATGAATTACAAATCGCACGAATGAAGATAGAATCTAATACTAGAAGAGGCTCTGAGGTTTACATTGTATACTGATTTAAAATGAGAAATTATAAGTCTAGCCACAGATTTTTTTTTGGCTACGTGATCAAACCTCTCTTTTTATAACAAAGGAACGGGAAAATTAGTTAGTCTCTAAAAAACTATTTCATATTTTTTACAAAGCTAACTCAATCTTTTAAAGAAAGCGTCAAGTAACAGTCAACAATTATTTTTACTTGTCCTTCTGATTTATACATTGCCACCTAATTTACTAACTCAGCCACGGATTTTACAACTTATCACCATTTTTTCGTTTAACAGCTTCAACACGAGCTCCTCAAAAAAATTACATTCAAGCTTTTGTCTATACAAAATCATATATTATAACTAAGCATGAAAAATAAAACATCATATTTTTTCCAAAAAGCCGAAGCGGCGACAGTGAGTAAGGACGTCTGCGACAAATTGCACAGTGTTACATTAAAAGACCAAAATTACCATAATTTACTAAGTTCGCAAGATTGACATTCCGATATGAGTGGCTTTAATATACTATTTGATGATAATTTTAGATAAAAATGACGGTCAATTATTGTAACAGGAGTTTTATTTTAAGCGTACTGAGTTGTAAAATTAGAAACTAATAGAATTAATATTTGAGTGCCATATATTAATATTTTAGAAGTTAACAGCTAAATGCCAAAAAATAACCACCATGCTGAGTTATATTTAGAGTGGCTTACATAGAAGATAACTAGTGGCTAAGGAAGTATTATTCAGACGCGCGTTGATTGTGGCTGGCGTAGTAATTTAGAAGGCAATTTAAATTTTTAGAGGCGACTAATGCAATTAAAAAGAAGCCTGTTTAATTACATGCCATTTAAAATGCGCTATCGTGTTATGCTTAGAGAGAGATACCAAAAATTAAAAAACATTACATTTTATCTTTGCTCCCTAAACAACGTGAAATTAAACTGTTGATAGTCCTCGTCCATATGAACAACTTTTACTATGAAGCCAACCCTGAAATCGTGAAAAAAAAATCAGCTGTTTCATATATTTGGGTCGATTAGGTATTTTATTTTATTTTTATTTAACTTTTCTATGGAACAGCTGATATTTTTTTCACGATTTCAGGGTTGGCCCCATTGTAAAAGTTGATCATATTACCGAATACTTTCGAGGGAATCGTATCCTCGGAAATTATTTAACATTTATCGCACGTATTAAATATGTAAATATTATTTAAGTTAGTTGATAGTTGAGATTGTCGGCACTTGGTGGAATTTATCAAACATTGTTGTGATAAAAAAACACTTGTACTTTTCCACAGATAAAATATCTGTGGAAAAGTACAAGTGTTTTTTTATCACAACAATTATTTAAGTTATTTTTAAGTTATAAAGCCCTAGATAATGCTTATAAGCGAAACCGGTCGGGTGTATTAAGTAAAATTATAATCCTGTGGACAAGTACAAGTGCCTTATTTAACAAGATGTAAACACATTTAGCTAGGGATTCACACGTACAAACCGTTTTCAGGTCACCTCATCCCCTGAAACGTATCTACCTGTGAGTCTGTTTTGTATTGTAATAAGAAACACGAATAGTGATTTGACCCTTCACCGTGTGAAGAGTGCCATCGGTCGGCTAAGGTTGTCAATGGTGAAATTCGGTTGAGGTTATTACATGATTCGCGTTTACCTGGTAATCGCTAAGCACCCACACACTGCGGATTCGAACTGAATCGAGTCGGTTCAACTCGACTCGACTCGAGTTAATTGATTGGGTTCACGGATGACTGTGAATGGTATTCGCGTATCGACGATCGACAAGCGTTGCTGCGCGATGTACGCTGCTGCGTTGCACGTATGATATATCGGGGCTCTTTTTCCATTCTATTCTAGTCCTCCTGGGATAAAATAAATACTTTATACATCACCATAATAATAAACTAATTCATAATAACATTACTGTACCTTCACTCGCTGCCTCACTCATATTTTGAAATTTAATTAGTGCCACAGTCTGCTATTATTTTGTAACTACTCGTGAACCGAGTACCTACCTATGCAGCTGAACATTTTCCGTAGTTCTCTGAACAGCTTATTTCACAAAGAGCACTATGGAGGTACAGCTTGGGACTTTGTAAAGCTTACTCTGTGTAGGGTGACCATACGTACCGCGGACTAAAAGCGATCCATAAACTTTCCAATAAAGTGACGTCACAGGGATGTACATACATTTGAATAAATGCGTGAGCAACAGCATCCGACATGTTGGCACAATTCCTGGGAGTTAAAAGATAGGAAGTTGGAGATAACACAGAGAAAAAGAATTCAATAAGTTTACTACATTATTCTTAACTCTACTAGAATTATTTGTATAATATGTGGCAACTAGAAGGTTCGTAAATGTCACAAAAAGTTATCTAGTTTCATACAACAAAAATATTTTGGTACCTTTAACAGAGCTTTAGTGCATTTTAATAGCAAATGTACACAGTGTAAAATAACGAGTTGTAACCGTTAAGGTTGTTTAGCTAAACTAAATCGGGTTTTTATAAATATGGAATGAATGTGTGTTTCTGTTTTTTGTAAGGATTACCAAATTACAGTGATCAGAAACAAAAAACCACACTTCTACTCACTATTACAACTAATAAACTTCATGAATAAAAGACTCTGGTTTGAATCGCGTAAAATAAAAACATCCCTTAGAGGCTACGTAAATTAAATTTTTGTCACTCTCACTCCAAGCGAAAAAACACGCAGTGCGAGAAGGGCGGATTCAGCGCAAAAGAGATTTTTTAATTTTATTAAATAAAACAAAATATCTAGCAAAATTTCCAAAATCAAAAATCAACATATTTTTTAAACCCATCATACTAAAATATGTTTGAGTTTTGCTCATAAATTTGAAAACCTCATTTCAATAATCATTTCTATCGAGGGAAATTTATCCAAACGTAACTATGATAGAAATAAGTTTCTAAACTTTAAGCACTTAGTGATTCATCCAGTGGTTCAGAGCTCCTCACGTCCAGGCTTACTTTTCTGATTTTCAATACCGAAACGATATAAAGTTAATTTGATATCCAAACGTGTTTTCCAAAAAACGAAACCCTAGCTAGGTTATACTCAAAATGGATTTACTAGAAATGTAACAATATTTTCTATATACTTCATGAAATACACAGAAACAAAGCATCCATATTTTATTTACATTACATAGCCTCTTAACCCGTCCGATTACGTGCATTTTTGCAAGTTTGCAAATTTTCCCGCCAATTTTGTTTTTGGCTATATCTCCGGAACTGGTTGTTCAATGCTAATGCAGTTTTGTTTTTCTAAAACTAGATAAAATTTCCTACAAGAAAACATTTTTTTTTTCTTGGGGTAAGATGGGGGGGGCTTTCTCCTTGAAAAAATCTTAGTTATATATATGAATATATGTATGTATACTATATATATATGTCTATTCAAATTTTATAATATTGTAAAAAAATATAAAGAATAATAAAAAAATAAAAAATATAAGTCTATACATATATTAAAAAAAAAGAAGATTTGGGCCTAGAATAACAATCCACAACTTTTATTTATATTATTATAATATTTTTTTTTATTGCCTATCTTAATAGCTTTCGAAAAATACCCATATCACTAGGTTTATAATATATTAACTAACAATTATATTTTTTTATTTACAATTCGGCCTAGGCGTGACGATCGTCACGACTGTGACTCTACAGGTCAGATGCAGTTGGTGATGTGACGATGCGTGCAGGTCTATCCATGTGTGTCGGCTTCACGTATACAGAGTATGCCAATGACACGCCAGTTCTCACTATTATTTCACGTCAACAAAAGCTTTGCATATCGTGTGTGTGACGATATTAACAAATATTATTAGGGGTAGAGGAAGTTTTTACCACAGTATGTAACAACAGTAGTATAACTAGGCGGTGTCCTTGAAATCAATACCTACGGTCGCTCGGTGCCTAAACATGCGCTAGGGCTGCCAAATGACTGTTTACGTATTTGATAATGCTATATTATTATTATTTATACTATGGTTTTACTAACTTTAGCCCAACAAGGACATTTTAATGTAGCAAAATGAGCCAATGAGCTTGTGACCACGACAACAACGTCAAAACGTTAATCACATAATCTGTTAAAGTAGGTATGTTTTTATTATTCTTAAATTACGAAAGTTTAAAGTTTACCAACTAAATTTACCAAATTATACATTATCTATAAATATCGTACATTATTGTAAAGTCTGCAATGAATAAAACCTAGATCTACTAAGACCATATTTTTATTTATGGAATAAGGCCTTTATCTACTTTTAGATAGAGGAAAAATGAAAACTGCAATACAACTATTTACCTCAGTGACACAAATAAAAGTCTTCGTATACAAGTTCCACTGAATTTAATAGTCGCAATTTAATTAATATATATACTAAAACTTGTACGCGAAGACTTTTATTAGTGTTAGAATGAAGTTCCATCAAGAAGTTACACGTTGCATATATGGGCAACCACCGGCCCGTTAAGGTTTTGAAAACGGCTCGCGGGAGGAACAATTTAAAATTAGACTAACATTTTACCGGAAAATCACGATTTGTTATTTTCATGCAACTTCTTTGCCGATCTAAGTAAAGGAGCAAGTGAGTGAAAGGTGAAACCCTCAAATAAGCAGGATGAAAATCAATAAATCCAAGTCACGAACCAGGGTAACCTAGAAAAATTTGCAAAATTCTTTGTGTCTAGTTATTAATGGAATTAGATTCAGATGTTAGTAGTCTTTGATCGAAAATTTGGCACAAGATTTTCATCTATTGGAAATTATAAAAATATTACATTGTAACTTGTCTAGTCGAATCTGTGGTTCAACGATTGCGTTGTTGTTTTCGTATATTATACACATCAACCTTAGGCCCGCAAATTCACGAGCATAATGATTGTTTGGCCCACGACGTTCTAAAGGTTGCCCATGCCTGCGTTACAGTATAAATTATTAGCTCACTGAGTTAGCAAACATTATAAAATTTAGACATATGAAGATATGTCTCGCTTGCAAAAGTCACTGTTACTCCATGCGGAACGCCCCGCATTGCGAGAGGGACGGATTCCGGAAAAATAGCAAAATGTCGGTTTTAAATTAATAAAATGAACTAAAATAGCTATCAAAATTTCCTACTAAGAAAATTGAGATATTGTTTAAACCTATGTAATAAAATATCGTTCAGATCGGTATGTCTTTCCTATTTGTCATACTATGAAAAAAAGTGTAGAAGAAGACCTCATTTCAATAATTATTTCTATCGAGTGAAAGATACGCAATCGCGTTTCTCTACTGAAAAAAAACTATAAAAAGGTTCCAAAATTTATATACTGATTTATCAATTTAGTGGCTTCATCTGAAAAGCAGGTATTTTTATCGAAATAGCCCCTTTGAATTACAGATAGTATGGTGACCCTTCTTTGGCGTGACATAAATAAAATTCCCTTTTGTCACAAAGGCTTTTTGTCATTATGTAGTTACCAGGGGTTGTACAGGATCTCTTTTGGGAGGAGGGTGGCACTTTTTGTATGAACTATTTTTTGTCCTCTCGTTATAGTGGATAAATAATAAGTATACCCATAAATTTTGTAAAAATATAGTTACTTTTAAAAGCTTCTTTCTTTTATTTTATTGCAAAACGGAAAATTGCATATACCTGCTAGAATGTCGGCACTAAAAATCCACTTCATATACGCATGAACCTTCATCGAGACACATCATCCATACAAAACAAAATTCTGCCCATCTCTACACACACCCGTCTACACAACCTGTCCTTCAATCAATGCTTCACCGTGAGAGTCATAAATTCATTCCATCTCCCACTAACAGAAATACGTCGTCGTTGTAATAAGCTGCACGAGTGTTCCAATGGCTAATTATTTCCAGTTGGACACAATACTTTATCCACGCTACGACAGTCGAAAATGTCGTCTTTGCATAACATTATCTACCTATATTTTTTTCAAATAACAATTTCATGAAAAATTTCAACGGTACCCGCTGCAAGACTGTGGAACCGATTGCCGTTGTTAATACAGACATTGAAAAATATAAAATTATTTTAAATTAAAGTAAAGGAATTTTTCTCCGCAGAATACTCATCAAAGTAGAACTCAAATATGCAGTATAATAATATTTGTATGTTTATTTATTACATGTATGTAGATATGTATTAGTATGTTCATGTATTGTATAAGTTTATGTCTTAGATAAGTCTATTTAGATATATATTTTTAGCTTGATCTTTCCTCGCTGATTAGCATTTACTCCTTCCTTTTTATTCTGTCCACTATCTTTCTGTTTGCTTGCAAAGATTGCCTGGAAGATATTGCTGTTAGCAATAAGTGCCGCCTTTGTACACCATGTTTGATTGTTTTATATTTTGTATTCATTTTATTGTATTTGCAAAACGTGTTATAAATAAATTAATTAATTAAAATCAAAAAATGAAAACGCTGTATTCTTTTTGTTTGTTAATTGTCTTAAGTGTTTATTACAATTAATACTTAGAACACCAACACAATACAGAGGAGACATTCCCTTGCCCAGAGAAGGATTTGACGTGCCTTATTTCAAACTAGCTTTTGCCCGCGGCTCCTCCCGCGTGTTATTTGGTTTAATAACATACTTTTTTCCGGGATGAAAAGTAGCCTATGTGTTAAGTTAGGGTATAAGCTATATCAATTCTAAATTTCATCCAAATCCGTTCAGCCGTTTCAGCGTGAAAGAGTAACAAACACACACACACACACTTTCGCATTTATAATATTAAATAAGCATTTTAGGTGACCCCGGTTACGTGCATCTTACTCACTCGCACGACTCGTCCCGCATTTAAGAGTAATAATCATAGTAATTACAAAAATATCACACGGCATTTATCACGTGATAAACAGACATCATACAGGAATGTTGGAATTACCGCTCTGAAATCTTCAGGCGATAGACAATGAATTAGCCTATTTCTCTATGGTACTAGCCGTCACTTTTAATTAAACTTTTTGTAAGCCAAAGAGAGCTTTAAATTTTTCCTGAGAAATTAGTTTGTTCTCTGAAGCAAACTAAAAAGTTGCTAATGACATTGTTGACTTTAATTTCTCGACCGAAAATCTTTTAAAGACATTGTTTTTGACATCTGAACGAATACCAACATTTTAATTGAATCTCTTACAAATATATTTTTATCATTATAATATGAAATGTATATTTTTTGAACTTGAAAAATGAGTTAAACGGTTTATCTAGTAGCAAAATGGCAACACAATGTTTTGTCTTTACTATGTTTCGTAAATTCTTCTTGGCTTCTTTTTATGTGCTGCTAGGAAAGCTATCTTAAATGAATATTATGTATATGAAAGTTCATTTCATGTTGCAAATTTTACAAGTGACGCCTCTAGCACGAGCATTAGATACAGCGTTTTTATTTTTGTGCTTACTTGCATTGCTGCATTTGTTAAAGTGTTAAAGAGCAAGTAAGACAGAAATATGCTTGGCCTCACTAGAAGTACGTTTCTACGTCTCCAACAAATTAGGGCTTTATATTGAGTATCCGAGTACCTACTTACTCATATACTCGCGTCTATCTCCCAGAGGGATAGGCAGAGACTAGATAATTCTACTCTACTACGATCCTGTCACATCTCTTTTCACAACTAATTTTGTTAAAATATCTTAACACTGACGCTTCTAACGTTTAAAGGGAAAGAGGAAGGAGCTATCGTCATTCCTCGGGAACAAACAACGACTAACTATTAACCGGGATTAACAACGGGAAAGGTCAGACAGACACTTATAGAGGGTAGGACATTGAGATGAGGTAGTATGGGGAAAATTAAAACGAGATAGAGAAATTTTCTCAATGAACTCGTCAACGATTTTGGATAAAATAAAAACTGCATTAAAACCATTTTTAAAAATGACTCGGTTGGGAATCGAACTTCTCCTTGTTGCAAAAATATTAAAACCCTGTTTGAAAACCCTATGAATCGATAGTGTTGCTGGCAGGCACAGTCTTGCAAAGAAAAATTATGTGTGATATCAACAGAATGGGCCTTATTTATGTAGTTCAGATTTTTCCCATCCTGCCCCGTCTCAATGTTCTACCCTGTATATCTGTATAAGCAATTGAGAGCTGACCAACAAACACAATTAAAGTTGCCAACTCGACTGACCAACCGAATAAGTTCGAGGGACGTGCATAATAGCCATTTTCTTTGTAGAAGACCGACGTACTTTAAACTAAGATATGATGTACCTACTTCAAATATAAAGAATGAACAGTAAAGCTAGGCTCATCTCTATACATATGCAGTAATAGCACAGCCCCTAGATTATGTATCTTAAAGTCGGTTGCCAACTGGTTGCCAAACATTGATAACCTAGACTTCCAATTGTCTAATAATAATAGTTCGTGAACAGTTCAATACACACTGAAGGCAATTTAAAGTTCGGTTTTCATTGTTTGACAACCAGTTGGCAACTTATATAACGTTACATAATAGGCCCGCAGAATCCATAAAGAAGTACTAAAACTGCCAGACTTAGGTATTTTTCACCAATAGTATAAAATAAAGTGTACTTTCGGTAACTATCGCCAGACAGACTGATTCAATATTTGCAGAGTCCATCCATCCATCAGCCTGTTTTGTCCACTGCTGGACATAGGCCTTTGCAGGATTTCACCACTCTCGGCGGTCCTCCTGGAAGAAATGCCCATACTCACACACGCTGGGCAGGCGGGTTGGTGAGCGCGGTGCCAAAACCCTTGCACCAGCGACGCCGCTGCCCGTCACTAATCTGTTTTATATAAGGTCCGGCAATTGAGGATGGATATACCGCCATCCATCGGTCCCAGGCAATGGTGGGCCGCCTGGTTTTGCCTGAGAGCTTTTCTCTTACTCTCCCTCGAATAACTTCGGGAGGATTTGCTAGTAAGATGGTGGTACCTCTACAGTCGAGCCCGGTATCAGCTCCACCACATTTGCAGAGTGTTCTGTTTTAATTCAACTATATGGCCCACCATTGCCTGGGACCGATGGATGGCGGTATATCCATCCCTAATTGCCGGGGCTTATATAAAACAGACTAGTGACGGGCAGCGGCGTCACTGATGCAAGGGTTTCGGCACCGCGCTCACCAACCTGCCCGCCCAGCGTGTGTGAGTATGGGCATTTCTTCCAGGAGGACTGCCGAGAGTGGCGAAATTCTGGAAAGGCCTATGTCCAGCATGCTTAGCAGTTTGGCGAAAATTGTAAAGTATATATTTGTGTAAAATTCTGTTATAAAATAAAATAAAAAAATAAAAAAAAAGCAGTGGACGAAACAGGCTGATGGATTGATGGATGGATCCTACCTAAGAACTATACACCAATTGCGCTCCTGAGCCACACCTACAAGTTGTTCTCAAGAGTTTTATTTTATTTTATTTTATTTATTTATGGAAAAACAACAGGAGCAAACTACAGAAAGCAATAGTATTATAGAAATGTTGACATGTACATAAATCTACTCCCTTTAACATTTTTCACAAAGAGATAGACTTGTAATTAACTTTTGGTGAACATTACTGATGAAAGAATATAAACATAAACCTAACTTAACTAAATCTACAACTACACTTCATTACAAATTCTGTCTTCCGAAATAGTAAATACATAAATAGATATGTCGGAAAATATACATACACACGTATACAATATATACCTACTGTACTTAAAATATTACATTCATAGACATATTCATATTAATACTATACGTACCCAATGTTTGATATATTTTAATTAATTAGATTATATTACTTGATTTTTTTTTCTGAGTCGTCAAGGATTTTTCTTATTTTTCTTTTAAAAGTAAACCTTTTTAAATAGAATTAAATTATCAAGAATCATCTCGCCAAACGATTCGACGACTTTCAACCTCCAGAGCAGGCTGGGTTTCGAAAAGGCTACAGCACCGTGGACCACATACATACGCTAAGGCAGGTTATACAGAAAACTCAAGAGTATAATCAGCCCTTATGTGTAGCGTTTGTGGACTAAGAAAAAGCCTTCGACTCCATTGAAACTTGGTCTCTTCTGCAGTCCTTGCAGCGATGCCAAGTTGACTGGCGTTATGTGGAGATGTTGAAATGTCTGTATGATTCCGCTAAGATGTCCGTCCAAGTACAGGGTGTACAAACAAGACCGATGCATCTTCAGCGCGATGTGAGATAGGAAGATGTTATTTCCCAAAACTGTTTACCGCCGCGCTGGAGGACGTCTTTAAAACACTAGACTGGAATGGACGAGGCATAAACGTAAACATAGAGTACATTTTACATCTTCGCTTTGCCGATGACATCTTCATGCTGCAGGAACTGGAGGAAATGGTGCGCGGCCTAATCGATTCTTCGAGACGAGTAGGCCTGCGTATGAATTTGGATAAGACTAAGGTCATGTCCAACTGTCACGTCATCCAAGTGCCACTAACCGTCGACAATATCAGCATCGAAGTTGTTCAAAAATATGATTATCTAGGTCAAGTTATAGAGTTGGATAAAAACAACTTTGACGCCGAGGCTGACAGAAGAATATGCTTGGGTTGGGCAGCATTCGGAAAGTTGCATCACATATTTACGTCGTCAATACCGCAGTACTTAAAGGCTAAGATGTCCAACCAGTGCGTCCTTCCTGTGATGACGTATGGCGCTGAGACGTGGTCTCTTACAAAGGGCCTGATCCACCGATTTAAGGTCGCTCAGCGAGCTATGGAGCGGGCTATGCTTGGGGTATCTCCGATGGAAAGAATCCGAAATGAGGAGATCCGTCGGAGATCGAAAGTGTGTCACGGGGGTCTGATGCTTCAGCCGTAATAGGTAGACATGAAATTTTCACAGAATACTTCATGAATACTATCTACTATCACGCCAAAGTATAAAAAAAACTCTATACCAAAAACCTCGAAATAGTAGGTAGCATTTTGTAACGTTTTTTTTAGCTTTGATTAGATTGTTGTAATGATAGTACAACAACAAATAATACAAATCAGGGTTCCGTACTCAGTGGGAGCCGAACTGCTTGTCAGGCGCTATCATTTAAGGTCACTCTATTCGCCCGAACTCCCATAATAGCGCAGTTTGCTGATATTATCCTTATTTATAGATAATTGCTTATTATTTTTCTTTTTTATATCCCATATAATATCCATGACTTGAACCTAAAACATTTATCTAAATCAAATACATACATTATTATATACATACATAATTATATATATACATACATAATTACAGTCATACAAAACCCTAGTCAAACAGCATTATCTTTCACTTTGATCTTAAAGTTCATTGTTTCTATTTGTCCCTATATTAATGCATATTTATATATATATAATATATAATTTATTTATAAATATATAAAAAATTATTTATTGTTTATGTATATTATATATTTACATTTTAATCAAAATGCTTTATTTTATTTTAAAAACTGTTATTCTGTGCACCGCCTATACACCTTTTCATTTTTAAGAGTTCTTCCATCCAAAGGTTGTCTGGAAGAGATCGCTTTTAGTGATAAGACCGCCAATTGTACCCTGTTAACTTATATTTTAAAATTTATTGTTTTTTATTTTCTCTTTTGGTGTGCAATAAAGAATATTGTATTGTATTGTATTGTATACATACAAAAGTTACAAGCGTATAAAAGTCCTGGATTTTACACATATTTTGATGAATGTTTATGTAACGTTATGTCCTAGAAGCGATACAACAAATAAAAATAGTTTTAGGTTCAAAACAGTATATTTTATATTATTGAAAAATATTTTTGTTTCACCCGTGGAGTCACAGTCGTGGCGATCGTCATGCCTAGGCCGAATTATAAAAAAAAAATTATTGTTCGTTAATTTATTATAAACCTAGTGATACGGGTATTTTTCGAAAGCTATTAAGATGAGCAACAAAAAAAAAATACAAAAAATATTATGATAATATAAAAAAAAGTTGTGGATTGTAATTGCAGGCCCAAATTTCCTTTTTTTTTAATATATGTACAGAGTTATATATTTTTTATTATTCTTACAATATTATAAAATTTGAATAGACACATATATATAGTATACATACATATATTTATATATATAACAAAGATTTTTTCAAGGAGAAAGCGCCCCCCCCCCCACTTTCGCCCAGAAAAAAAAATATTTCTTGTAGGAAATTATATCTAGTTTTAGAAAAAAAACGCATTAGAATTGGACAACTAGTTCCGGAGATACAGCCAAAAACAAAATTGGCGGGAAAATTTGCAAATTTGCGAAAAATTCGCATAATTCTACAAATTCGATTTTAGGGATATTTCTCCTGAAATCAGGGGAAGAACCAAAACCTTTCTCGGGTTTTTCAAGACATGAAATTTGTCTCGCGTTAGCTTGCCTCTCACAGCATGTTCGGTTAATTCCGTACGAGCTCGGGAAATGAACATTCGGGCCAACTAATAACAGCCAGTCAGTGCTCTATAATCCGAACTTGAATGAAGAATGAAATAGCAAGCATAGCGACCACGTGCGCGACTGACTTCAAGCCGCCGACTACAGTGTTCTTAAGCTGCTTATTTTGTGCCACCTTGATGTTGCTACAATATCTACTGTTGGCATTATTTATCATGTTTTAATGGTTACGTACCCATCTATTGTGTTGTGGTACGGAACCTTTTGTGCGCGAGTCCGACTCGCACTTGACGAAAGCCAAAAGGTAGGCTGTTATATCAAATCAACTTTACGAAGTCTGAAATAAAGCTGTCATCAAAAAATAATGACTCGATAAAACCACCTTTTGATTCGGTTTCTATACATTTGAAGAAACTTCCAATGCATTTTTTTTTCATAATTTTTCACTTCATAGTTGTTTTTGGATAGAGCCTAATTGCCACTTCACAAGGAAACTTAATGCGGGAATTTTCAGCTCGATTCATAATATTAATCAAAACACCTACATAATACTGCTCCCGCCCGCCCAACGACGGTGAGCCGCGACCCCACGCCCTGATCATTATCAACACCATTCCAATTAAGGCAAGTACTCCGCTAGAACGTGTTATGTTACTGGTGGACCGGGCCGTCTTGAGATCTGCTGGGTTCTGTAGGCCTACCATGAGTTTTGGTCACTCACGATAGTTACCGCCTGTATAAAATATTTTGTATGAGATTTTGTTTTTCGTCTTGTAAGCCGCTAGGGGTGCTGCACAATTTCTCATATTATAAATATTTTACGTGACCAAAACTGATGGTAGGTTAATATACAGGATGAATGCCCCCTGGAGGAAAAGTACCTTAAATATTAAAGATAACAAATTTTACTCGAACGAACCTTTATTTTAAAGTTATGGAAAACTGCATTCAAAGTTTTTTTTTTTACTGCTTACAATATTGAATTTTGGGATATCTTTAAAAGTTTTGTTATTAAAATGTAAAATTTCAAGGTTTTCTTTTAATTTACGATACTATATTACTTCGAATAATTTGGTTCATATGTTTGGCCCTTTCGATCGGTATCATAAAAATACAGATTGTTTTTTTTTTCACCTTTATCTTATTCGATTCCCGGCTTGTGCAGATGATTTTTTTAAATTCTTTGTATGCAGTTTTCCTTAACTTTAAACATAAAATAAAGGTTCCTTTAAGTAAAATTTGCTATCTTTCATATTTAAGGTACTTCCCCTGTGTATAATACTAATAATAAAGTTGTAAAAATGACGTGTCTGTACATTGAAAATTTTTTCAAAATTTTAGATGTTATATGTTATTAGTATTGGTACTAAAGGCAAAACTACATTTTTTTAGTTTTTGTCTGTCTGTCTGTCTGTATGTATGCATATTCCGTTTTAACTCGAGAACCACTCAACGGATTTGGATGCTGTTTTTTTAAATTATAATCGAATATTAGATGGATTCGATTGATGGGTCTTGCTTGGTGGAATATCATCTTCTTCTTCTTCTCTATACATATAAAATGCAACGTCTGTCCATCTGTCTGTCTGTCTGTCTGTCTGTTTGTTCGCTTGTAACTTGAGAACCACTCAATGGATTTTGATGCAGTTTTCACTGAAAGATAATGCATTTCTTCGGAAAGGTTTAAAGCTATGTATTATCACGCTATGACAAAAGGGAGCAGCGCAATGAGAATTTTAGTGAGACATATGGAAGGTTCGCCGCCGTAGCATAGTCGATCCTCGCGGGGTCAAACCCCGACTGGTAAAATTTGTTCTCACTTTTTATTATTTTATTTTATTTTCAGAAAAATTATTAACTTCTGTAAAAAAATATTAAAGCTGAAATTATATTTCTTGACTGAGCAAAGACCAATAACGAAAATATTTTTATTTTCAAGTGCTTAGAAAACGTCATCCCTGGGAAGCTATCCTGGATAACGGCTCAGTCAGCTGGCGTTGAAATTGTTTGTAAGCTGGCGTTGAAATTGTTTTTATTTTGATACACTAGATGGCACTGCATGTTTCAAAATATCGAATTTGACGCAGTCTGGTTCAAATCAACTCACGTTAAAGTTTGTCAACACTATTATATAAAGAAGAAAGATTTGTTTGTTTGTTTGTTTGCTTGCATATAATGGGTAATATCTTGAACTACTGATGAACTGACTATAAAAATTCTTTGGGCACTCAATAAGATTTTTAGTTAATCATGTGGTATGTACGCCTTGCGTAGTCGTACGTATGTAGTCTCATCGTCGGGGTTTCAATCATACACTGGTAATTATTTTTTTTAGGAGACCTCTCAAGTTTAAGTTTATTTGATCGGTATTGATGAGTATTTTTGTAGAACATGGTGACCAGGATCTAATGACGGGACTGGAAGGTGGGTACGGGATCTCCTCAACGGATAACAGCAGACCCTTCGAGTTTGGGCTTATTTGATTGGTATTTATTAGCACTTTGGTAAAACATGGTGACCGTTGCATAATGTCGTTCAAAAAATCATATTCTTTTGTTTTCCTTATTTCCACGAACATCTCTTCGACGCGGGCAGAGCCGCGGGCAAAAGCTAGTCTTCAATAAATTATACACAAATTCTTGTATTCGTAAAAAAAAGTACAACAATTTATGTATAATTTATTGAAATTATAAATCGTCTAAAATGTACCAGTTTATCCTGTGACTTGCTCTTCACAGACAACACCTCTGACACCCCCTTCGGCATTGCTTATGTTTTAGGATTCCGTACCCGAATGGACCCTACTCCTAAGTCTCCGCTGTCCGCCCTTTGTGCGCGACTCCGCCACGTACTTGGCCGGTTTTTTTATAGTTATCTACTGATTTTAAATCGAATGAAGAACAAGGACTGCTCAAAACATTGCAATTTAGTAAGCAAAAAAGAAAATGAAGATAATTATCCTTCTTGCTCGTTAACCGCAATTTATATTATGTCACAAACTACAAAGTATTCCATCAACGTGGTCTGTGTTTTAAAAAGGAACTTTGATAATAGGTTTTACGTTTTTCGAATGAATCCTAAATAGGACTTCATTTGAAGAACAATCGAAGTAGGACAAAGATAAGAAACAAGGCCATCTCCGATAGTATTGATTGAGGTGACACTTCATTTTATAGGTACAAAAGATATGGTCACCGCAACTTTTAGAAATAGGTAGCTTTTTCGTCGTCTTTTTACGTGTTGTGGTATTTTTAAACTAAGTTAGGTAAAATACTATGTATCCTCGAGTTATTGCGTAAGCGATTTTATTACACATTTTAATGCGGATAAAATGATGTATCTATTATACCTACATTTATACGATTATGTTACTTATATAGGTTGAAAATGAACCCCCCTAGCTTTATTGAAATCTATGAATCAGAGTCACTAATAGAACACAAAACCGTAAAAAAAGTTTTCTTTGAATCTGAATGATTGGCCTAACTACGAGATGATACATGTGACTGACAATAGACTGTAAATATTTCCAGCGGTAAATAATGCACATAAGGCTATGTAGCTTCGGCTTCGTAGTGCTTCGTATCTGTCACCGGTGTATTAGTGCTTCTTTTGTGGGTCCATATCTTTCTTTTTTAACTATGAATAATGACAAAAGCAACAAAATATGATTTTTTTATTTCGAATATAGAATTTTCCTATGTTATAGCTAGGGGGTTTATTTTCAACCTGTATATTGACATTTAATTGGAGGTTATTGCTGACGTCAGTTTCAAGCCCATTTCGTGCTTATTGGAAGGATTACACATGAATAATTAATAACAATACATCCGTTTTGATTGAACGAACTTGTCTTGAGCATATTATCAGTAGCTTGGACAATGTAAATCGGCCATTAAAGCAGCTGAGATTGTCGTACGGGAGTCTATAAGATATTTATATAATATGCAGCCGTCGTCTTAGTCAAAATACCATTTATGTTAATTACTTTTATCACCAAGGGTTTGCTGGTTGAAATCTCTTTGGGAGATAAGCTCGCCTATTTGTATAGACTGTAAGATTCAATGTAATTATACATTTTGTGTGTGCAATAAAGAATTTGAACAGAATAAAATATTATCATAACAAATGAAGAATTTTAATAATGAAAATTGTAATTAATTTTATTTAAGTATATTTTGGCGCGTTCGCAACTTGATTCCTCGTCGAGCGACGGAGTTATCAATACGGGACGAGTCGTCCGAGTGAGTGAGACGCACGTACCCGGGGTCACCAGCAGTAATTGTCGACTTAACATTATATAAGGTCCCACAATAATAACTAAAAATAATTCTAGGGCAAATTTTGTATCTTTAATTAATCACAAAGCAGTAGAAAAAAAGTATTTTTGACCAAGTATTTTTTTTACTTCCAAGTACAAAGTGGTTCAATCAGCTGACTAAATTTCTATGAAAAGATAAAAAAAGTAGGCGCAAATGTTTTTTTTTTCTGTAGATTGTGTCCTAGTTATTACGGATACTCTATCATCTCTTAATTTTTTTTCACTTTGAATTGTAGGACCTTATATACTAGGTGAAATTAAATCAACCGACCAAATTCATACTGAAGACTCGGTTAGTCATCAAGAACTAGGTTTAGTTATCCTTTTGGCAGAGGTTTAATGACCCTCCAGGTGAAATACGAAAGAAAAGTGTTTTATGCCCAATAGTGCCTTTGCCCGAGTCTCCAGTGCGAATTTGGTCGGTTGATTTAATTTCACCCTATATTTGCGGTATAAAAACGCAGAGGCAAATCTGGATGTGGGGAGTTTTGAATCGGATTTCCGGAATTCCGGTTGAAGACTCTACACGTTCAGATTGCTTTTTCTTCTGTTTCTATACCACATTTATTTAATGTTCATTTTTATCTCCTAACGATAACCAGGTGTTTAAAATAGAGGAAACGAGCGAGTTATACCTTAGAGTGTTACTGTTGATCAGTGCTGTCCTTTACTCCGGCTCAATAGTAGGCACCAAGTAGCCAGATGTGAGACGATTCCCAAGTTCTCAGTGCAATATCAGTCAGAGGTTTTCTCTATTTCATTTATTTATGCCTTTGCTAGCGGCTCCGCCCGCGTTTTTTAATCTCTGCCCCATTTTCAGCTCGGGTGTTTACTTGAGATATTTAGGCGCACGAGCTAACGAAGCGAGCGTGGGTGCATATAGTTTGAGGGTGCAATTTATCACTTACACCCGTGTGTACCACTCTACTTTTCATCACTAATGCGAGGAAATAAAAAAAACTTACAAAATTATAACATGATGATTAACTGCACGATGCACCTGTACTTGTTTCGCAGTAATTATATTTATCCAAACCGGTTTCGGTTTTACTCCAATAGCAAGGGTCTATCTATAATAAAATAACTAATAACAGATTTTGCAGGATATAAAAATTAGTTCGTCATGCAATCAATTAAATATTTCGTTAAACAATTATGAAATTATGTTTGCAACAACGTTTTCAGCAAGATAATTTTTCTGGCGCCATTTACTTGGCATATACTGGCCAGTTTGATTGTTTTAAAATTAATACTAATTTACTTGCTGTGACCACTCTTAAAATATCTTTTTAACATTTTATTTAGCATATTACCTATATACGTAAGTCACATTTTTCCTTAATAATATATAAATAAAATAAAGATAAATAAAAAGGAAATAGGCAGAACAGATATTTTCCATTATCATTTGATGATACGAGTGGTTGACTAATTAGTGACTGTACTGGACACTCGTTTGATTTTAAAATTTACTTACCTCCCTAGGTAGGTAAATCTAATTTACCTCCCGCATTTCGAGTTATATATGACATACTTTCAGAGCATTAGTGATGAAAATATTATAAATCTTGAATCCATCCATCCATAAATAAATCATAAATAGGCGTTTCCCAGATTTCGCCACTCATGTCGGTACTCCGTCCTCCTCATTCAGCCGCCACCCACAACGTTCTTCAGGTCGTCGTCGGTCTTGAATAATTTGTTTTAATGTACCTTCTAGACGATAGTTCTACATTTGTCCTTAATCCTTGTCCTCTAATATCGTACAAAGCAAAATAGGTATGATGTTAACAATACCCTCAGCTTCCGTACCATTAAAGACAGCTGGAACATTTTACTACTATACAGAGAATACGAACACATAAACCAGTATATAAGAACCAAATAAACGTATATAAAAGTTCAAACCATTTTCTGAAGTGCGATATTGGATTGGAAAGCGTTCAAGTACAAAAGGAAATGTTCCACATTGAAACCATTTTACCCTTCGCTCGTCAAAGAGTAATAGGTCCGTGCCACCTCGTGGTCTAATTCTAAAGTAAGGAACACAGGAGAGGGTTCGCTGGTTTTGAGAGACCTTCACAATTTGGACATGTGGTTACAAAGGTAGGCTCAGCGTGAGACATTGGTTTTGTTCGACACCGCTAATTCTAAAAACTACTTCAGCAATGCCATTTGATAATTTGCTACCGATGAAGAACATTTTAATGGTGCCCAATTTATGTATTTCTTCAAAAGCCTTGGTTTCCGCCAGTCTGCGTCTACCCGCAGCATTACTCAAAAATGGCTGGGTTCACGTCTTAGGTAAATAACTACACTGGATCACACTAATCGTATATACAACGTGAAATTTAATTAATTTTTCTCAAAAATACATTGTAGTATTACCATTGTATAGTGTATAGTGTAAAGACCTAACAGAAAATACTTCATCCTAGCGAGCTAATAAAAGTGTCCAGAAACATCTGAATAACTGTCCAGGAAATTCGTATGAAAATCCATTACATACCATATGTATGTTCACAGAGTAATCTTTTTAAAACTATCCGTGTCTATGTTTATAAGAGACTAAGGAGGTGTTTCTCGTTGTTTTTTTTCCCTTTCGTCCCTTTCAGGGACAGGCAAAGGTATTTAGGACCATGATAACCTTTTCTGTAATTTGTTGTTTCTTTTTCTTAGTTCTTAGCGTTCCTCTAGATGGTGTTGTCCATGAAGAAGGCTAGAAGGCTGCATGGCGGAAAATACCTTTGCCCAGTTGACAATAATAATAAAAAAAAGTTGCGTCAAAGCGGGAATTTATTTTGCTATATTTTTAGTTGAAAGTATTTTGTGCAAATAAATTACACAATGAGTTCAGAAGTAGGCTCTGATGTAGATTGTACTCCACTAATGCTTTGCTGAAGAAATCAATAAAAATAAACAATAATTGCCATAATATGACTAAGTAAGTAACTTTTAATATTTCCTAGTCAGTTTATTATAATTGATATAACTCATTATCATGAAAAACATGAAAATGTCTCATTTTATTTTTGAGAAAAGCAATATACTTCCCAAGAACATGAATTAGCAATCCTTTCCTCGTATATAAAACTCCTCGCCCTACGGGCTCGGACTTTTAACTTACTCGTCCATTGCTTATTTCCTGGTCTAAGCAGTAATGTACTATTTTTAACGAAAACTAGTGTTAGTACTCGTCCATTTGAACAACTTTTACTATGGTGCCAACCTCGGACCAAGTATCACATGGACAGAGCCTTTGGGTTTAATGCGTGTCCGTTTCTTGTTAGTGTGCAGTTGTGGATATGTATTAGTGTGCGTGACTAGTGAAGTGACTACATTGTCTAGCTTATCGATAGAATAACTCTAAAATTATTAAAAGGCGTTTTAACTGGACATCAACTCTTTAATATAATTTTTGGCTGTATGTAAACTTCTAAAACACATAAATACAAGAACAGACGCATTTTTGTTGTCCTCTAAATAATATTAATTTAGTAACAAACAACATATATTTCCGACCGCTCTCAATATACAGCGAAAGCCATAGAATAGTTAAACAAGATGATTTTTCATCATGGTCCAAATTCATACTGGAGGCTTGCTAAGTGATCCATATCATAGATTAATAACTAGGTTTGTGGAATTTAATTTTACGAATTTAATTTTTTTTGACATATGATACTGATCACTTACCAAGCCTCCAGTATGAAATTGAGCGATAATGAAAAAAATCATCGTGTATACAAGAACAGATGAACGACATTTAATAGGTTTGCATTCTTTTTTTCAAGTCTGCGTTTCTTTTCCCTTAGCTCTACAGGTGGTAGAGCTGATGCCGGGCTCGACTGTGGAGGTACCACCATCTTACTCGCAAATCCTCCCGAAGTTATTTGGGAGAGAGTAAGAGAACAGCTCTCAGGCAAAACCAGGCGGCCCACCATTGCCTGGGACCGATGGATGGCGGTTTATCCATCCCCAATTGCCGAGCCTTATATAAAACAGACTGGTGACGGGCAGCGGCGACACTGGTGCAAGGGTTTCGGCACCGCGCTCACCAACCCGCCTGCCCAGCGTGTGTGAGTATGGGCATTTCTTCCAGGAGGACCGCCAAGAGTGGCGAAATCCTGGAAAGGCCTATGTCCAGCAGTGGACGAAACAGGCTGATGGATGGATGATGGATAGCTTTATAATTGTCCTAAGTCGTCTCAAAGACACCATCTGAGAGTGTGCAAGAGTTCTTAATACTCTTACTACCCGCTTCGGTGTTGTAGGAAGGTCTTCTGGCTTTAACCCACTTTCATCCATCTTCTTGAGTTTTTTGGAGTAATACATTTAATTTCATCTCGGCATTGCGGTGACTTCCTCTTCTTTACTACCTAAAACAGTAAATTTAAAGACCTAAATAATATAACCTATTACTCTCCTCCAGAGATAAATGTGAGCATTGCACTTCAAAATTCTTACTAGGAGGTCCTAAGGAAATCTACATACACACAAACCCACAAAATGCATATACCCAAAAATAACCTCCCTTTCACCAGTCTTATAGATGGGTAATCAGCGAAATCTTATAATTAGTCGTGTTTGTTAGTATTATTAAAACTATTAAGGCTTTAATGGCTGCGAAAGTGTAATTACTTTCTAAACAGAATAATTATTGAAAGTCTGCTGAATTGAATGTTTAGAAATAACAATGACCAATTTTTATATAGTTAAGTTTTCAGAAAAAGTGTCTTATAGCTAAAATTTTAATTTACGATAATAGCGGGCGTTTTTAGCTAAAGTTAAAATTTTAGCTCATCAAAGACGTTGTCCATGAAAACTCAACTATTTAAAAGCAGTTCATTGCTATATCTACACATTTAATTCAGCAGATTTACAATAATTATTCTGGTAGGTAAGTTATGTTTTTTTTAAAGTGGCAACACTTTCGCAGCTGTTAAGGCCTTAACTGAAATTGTTATTCATTGTTTTGGTCATTGATTTACATATTTTTTGTACCTTATAATAAAAGTTATAATGGGGAGAAGTAAGAGGAAGTTGGAGGAGGTTATTGAACAAGAGCTTTTTATACAGATGTTGAAAAAAGAGAATAATGCAATATTGTGCAACGTTGAAAATGTTAATATCCAGGTCAATATATCTTATTCAGTCATATTGGCAGCACATTCTAATAATAGGTTTGTAGTATGGTATGTTACTCAGTGACTCTAAACTGAGGTAGGCTAGGCTACATCCAACTAAAACATGCGTGGGCTACATCCAACAGCGGAGTTATACGAGTATATATTTTATTTATTTTTTTATTTTATCGTTTATTTGGAAAACCAACAGCGATCACACAATGAGATATTACTATAGTTAGATACATAAACAAGGCCAATAACAGGTTTTCACTAAAAATCAAAACTTAGACAATGAGTTCAAAAAGTAGTAAAATTAATTACATAATACATCAGAAGAGATCTTCGTGACTTCTTTTTTTAGATCTTTGTACTCATCTGAGGTGAACTGAGATGTTTTTAGGAGTTCTGCAATGTCGATTGACATATTGCCTTGTTGGGTTTCCAAGGAACCAACCCTCTTCTTCAACATAATGGTATCTTCACGTAGTTCATTAAACTTTGCGTTCATATTTTCTTCAAACGTATTGAGACGAGATGTGATCGTCAGCGTGAATCTCTCAAGAAGTGACGCCATGTCAATGTCACCGACTGTTTCGTCCGCCTTTTGTTTTGTACGTACGGTAATATTCTTTTCATCATTTTTACTGATTGTGTTTTTGCTGTTCGACGTCGTTTCTTTAGACATGAAGATGGCAAATGGCAAATAGAAATGCAAAATAACGATGTGGCTTTCCTGGAATGTCATGCAACTTGCACTTGGAAATTTTGCTGTTTTTCCACGATATTCGTAGTAAAGTAATTCACCATCTAAACACTGGTACTACTCTGGTTTTACTTAATAATTAAGTACTGTTAATAATACGCTTTTATGTGCAAAATAATAAAAATCCTTAAAATTCGTACAAGGAGCAAAGCACTTTTTTTTTTTTTTTTTTATAGTACAGCATTGATATGAAAAATACTTACCGGTTGACAATATGCTGGATATTCTTCAAAAATGGTTGGTACTGCATCAGTTTTGAGTTTTTTAATTGATAAGCCAGCAATATAACAGGATTTATTAAAATGTTTCGAACAAATATTTTGTGGGCTCCCAATTATCACGTGTAACAGCTTTGATCCACTCACGTCTAATTTCTCGACATTTTGGGAACCTAAAAAGTAATTGTTTAATAAAACAACGGAAACTAAAATATTATCGATACATCTAAATTAGTTGGTACTGGTACATCACTAGCGCAGATGCCCAAAACAAGGGATTAAATTTTACATTATTTAATGGCTTTACACTTCATTTTTACTATTATCACATGTGAATATATGACTTAGAACTAATAAAAGGTAATTACAACGGTTTTCCTAGTAAAAATACGTATTCTTTTGGCTTTAAAAACGATAATATTTTTCTTCAAAGACTTACGTATGAAATGACAATTCCGGGTCTTTCACTCCTCCTTTTGTGGTTCTTGATGAACAAGATACAGCTGAACACGACATATTTCAAGTTTTTCACATAAATGTTTGCCTATTTATCGGATTTCTTACGATTTCATGATTGTTTTACAAACTGCCTCGCAATGTTTTGACCGACTAGTCGGTCATAAACTGACACGACTTACACAGACAGTGCAGCGTTGCCAAACTTACTCTATCCATCTCTTTTACTCGTGTCTAGGGTTTGTGGGGTGGACAAAGATACATGATCACTAGTTTGATTCACAGATACAAGAGTGGCAACGTCTTATGACTACGTCCATTGTGATACTTGGTCCGAGGTGCCAACCCTGAAATTGTGAAAAAAATATCAGCTGTTTAATACATTTGGATCGAGTAGCTATTTAACTTTTCTATGGAATAGCTGATATTTGTTTCACGATTTCAGGGTTGGCTCCATAGTAAAAGTTGTTCAGATGGACGAGTACTATCACCAGTTTTAGTTAACAAAATGACTTAAATTTCACGTTTTATACAAATATATAAGATTCAAAGTCCTGACTGACTGACTGATATATCAACGCACAGACTAAACCGCTGGTCCCAGAGACATAAAACTTCGAGGGTGTGTTCTTTGTGAAGGTATCCATTACGAAAGGGTTTTTCGAAATTCCACCCCTCCATCCATCCATCAGCCTGTTTCGTCCACTGCTGGACATAGGCCTTTCCAGGATTTCGCCACTCTTTGCGGTCCTCCTGGAATAAATGCCCAAACTCACACACACTGGGCATGCGGGTTGGTGAGCGCGGTGCCGAAACCCTTGCACCAGTGACGCCGCTGCCTGTCACCAGTTAACCGCCATCCATCGGTCCCAGGCAATGGTGGGCTGCCTGGTTTTGCCTGAGAGCTGTTCTCTTACCCTCCCCCGAATAACTTCGGGAGGATTTGCGAGTAAGATGGTGGTACCTCCACAGTCGAGCCCAACATCAGTTCTACCACCACCACTAAGAGGGTGAAATAGGGGGTTGAATTTTCTGCGAAACTTTTTATTCTCTGTGTTGATTGGCTCGAAAAATGGTACACATACTCTTTAATTAAAATGGATAGGGCTTCGAAAATCCTACACGGCATGGTAGACGGGCGCACGCATGGCGCACAGGGTAGCGTAAGGCGTGCGGGGGAGCGCGGCAACTGCGCGAGGCGCGGTAGTAAGTGTGAGACACAACTACAAGAGCTTAATAATAGAAGTTTTAAATGACTGAGCTTTAATTTAGTGTTTGTTTTCATATTAGAAGCATGTTTGCAGTCTCAAATTGTTAATTGTAAAAAACATGCATGTTGTTTGTTAGTCACCAGTATACCTATATACCTAGAAAAAAGTTGTAAGTGTGTTCTCTCTTTTAGTGTTATTCTTTTTTTGCATTTTGGAGCATTTGTTGGTCAAGAGTTTCTTATTTGTTTCAAATAAGTAACTTTTAATATGCCGTGCTTCCTACGTCTGTATTGTACTATAATGCACAATCTGAAACATAAAACCTAGAAAAATACATATCAAGTAAACATTCTTCCGCTGTGCCAAGCCCGTTGCATAAATGTCTACATATCAAGTAAACATCCTTCCGCTGTGCCAAGCCCATTGCATAAATGTCTACATATCAAGTAAACATCCTTCCGCTGTGCCAAGCCCATTGCATAAATGTCTACATATCAAGTAAACATCCTTCCGCTGTGCCAAGCCCATTGCATAAATGTCTACATATCAAGTAAACATCCTTCCGCTGTGCCAAGCCCATTGCATAAATGTCTACATATCAAGTAAACATCCTTCCGCTGTGCCAAGCCCATTGCATAAATGTCTACATATCAAGTAAACATCCTTCCGCTGTGCCAAGCCCATTGCATAAATGTCTACATATCAAGTAAACATCCTTCCGCTATGCCAAGCCCATTGCATAAATGTCTACATATCAAGTAAACATTCTTCCGCTGTGCCAAGCCCGTTGCATAAATGTCTACATATCAAGTAAACATCCTTCCGCTGTGCCAAGCCCATTGCATAAATGTCTACATATCAAGTAAACATCCTTCCGCTGTGCCAAGCCCATTGCATAAATGTCTACATATCAAGTAAACATCCTTCCGCTGTGCCAAGCCCATTGCATAAATGTCTACATATCAAGTAAACATCCTTCCGCTGTGCCAAACCCATTGCATAAATGTCTACATATCAAGTAAACATCCTTCCGCTGTGCCAAGCCCATTGCATAAATGTCTACATATCAAGTAAACATCCTTCCGCTGTGCCAAGCCCATTGCATAAATGTCTACATATCAAGTAAACATCCTTCCGCTGTGCCAAGCCCATTGCATAAATGTCTACATATCAAGTAAACATCCTTCCGCTGTGCCAAGCCCATTGCATAAATGTCTACATATCAAGTAAACATCCTTCCGCTGTGCCAAGCCCATTGCATAAATGTCTACATATCAAGTAAACATCCTTCCGCTATGCCAAGCCCATTGCATAAATGTCTTCATATTTAGGTTGATGGGTTTGTCCATTATTCTACAAATTTAACTAATTGCTTTCACCCTGTATTTGTCTGCTAATACAGAACATAAGTTTGGAAGTTTTTACTTACATTCTTAATGTCAAATACAATAAATAATTTATGTAATGAACTTGATCAGAGCTTTACGTCTAAATCTGACGTCTGTGAACCTGAAAACTGTTCATTCTTTGTTTCTAAAGCTGATAATCGCCTCGAAATTTTATCCCAGAATATCCGTAGTGTTTCTCACGAGGGTAGAATGGATGATTTCACAACCTTACTGCATCGAACACAAATTCATTATGATATATTGGTTCTTACCGAGTGTTGGCTGTCGGAAAGCTCAGGTACCCTGCTAAACCTTACCGGTTATAAATAAAATTAATTACGCTATGAGGAGCCTGGTGATTCCAGCACCTGAAAGAAAAACAAAAAATATTGTATACAAGGACTGCAGTAGGTATAGTATTTCGTTGTAAACATAATTATTTATTATCCACTTCTAGTTGTCTCCTAATTAGATCTTTTCACACACACTTTGAGTTCTGTTAAAACTACTATCATCTTATAACGATTAGTTTTACGGAGAACTTCGTCCATATTGCTTTGTTTGGGATATTGTCAGTTTGTATATTCAATTATGAGAAATTTTTACTTTTAATGTTTGTTTCTGAAGAAAAAAATGTAATTTGTTTCCTGTTGGCCACGCGGGCGAAGCCCCGTTAGGAGCTAGTAAAGTAATAAGAAAGTCGTGTCTGTACATTGAATATTTTCGCGACATTTCAAATGAAATGGGTTATTACGTTATTAGTCTTGCACCGAAGCCAAAATTATGATTTTTAGAATTTTATTTACTAGATGTAATTAATAATGATCTTGAGTCAAAATACGAACTATATTTTTTTCTTAAAAATACTAACTTATCGACAACTATCCTAACTTATCAACAAACATAAAGTTGCGGAAAACTATAAATCCAAGATTTTAATTTGTAATGATGTATAGGCACTAGTTTTTAATCGGTACAGCAGTATATCATTACAACATGAATCTTCGAGTGAGTGTCAGAGGTGTTTCTGCACACAGTTACAGTCCAACTGGTGCTGTATTGAGAAGCAAAATCAGCCTTCTGGCCTGTCCAAATAGCTTACCAAACAGTGAAAGCCGTAGCTAGCGAGAGCCAAACGTGACTAAAAAGCCGAAGCGGCGGCAATGACGCGTCGTCGAGTGAGGACGCCAGCGACGAATTGCACAGTGTTAGGTGCCCCACTTCGAGCGCCAGAGCTGATGCAAGGATAAATTTCGGTTGGGGTGGATAGATACAAAGGCCCAAATTACAATAATTAACTAGAAATGTAGAAATGTAAAAATAATATATGAAATATTATGAAATCATATAATGTCATTAATCACAGTATTTCCGTTTGACATTTTAGTTTATTGAACAGCTTAGTTTATGAAAAGAGTAAGCTGAAATTTTTGTTGATAATACCTACATAACATAATGTAATAAAAATTGCGACCTTTAATTTTCGGTAAAAGATAATTTGAGCTTATATTATTATAACATAGTAATAATTCAGTAATTATTATATTACTTTTCGGAGCTTTTAGCATTTTAGTCGGACCTTTCAGTATTTTAGTTACAAATTTCAGTTTTTTTATTATGGGTTATATAATCGTTTTTTGAAAAAACTTAATTTTCATTTACTTTTTGGAACTTAAGTTACTATCCCAGAAAAAATGGACGCAATATGAAAGACCAATTAGACGTTTTTTACTAACAAATAAAGCCTTGACCACTTTTACATCAACGGGAAAATGAAACATCAAAAGGAAAAAGCTTTTGCTATCTCAAATTCCAAGTTAATTTCGGACTTTATCTCTTCTGTGCAAAGTAAAAACCCGGACGTATTGTGGGCAACAAACAAACTGTTTTTGTATAGAATAGGAAACTGGCAGAATACCAAGTTTTTCGGTTAGAACGTTTTTGACGTGCGCGTGAAAGAAGTCCAAATAACAAAGTTTTGAAAAGAGGCGAGCTTGTTTTGAATTTGGTTAAATATTCGTAAAGATATTTTTGTGTACTTTTTTCTAAAGGCTTGCGGAAATTGGAATATTGTTCTATTCTTTGATCATACATACGTACAAATTACCTCAAAGTTAAAGGGGCGGAGGTGGGTTGCACAAAATGTTAGGTAATCTATTTTAGGTAATTTAACTGTAATCTATTTGTCAATTTCGTGTTTCTAGGGTTCCCTTAGATTGGCTTAGATGAAGCATAAACTTTATTAACATGCTTGGTGCTATAACTTATTTTAGTTTCTCATCCCATGTTTACACAGTATAGTGATTTTTGTGGCTAGATCAATATAAAACTTATGTCCAGAATGTAGATAGAGGTAAATGGAACAATATGTCATGTTCTTAGAATTGTGGTTTAAATGTATCAGTCCCTCAGGTGTTTACAAATGCACATCTCTATTGTAGTATTTTACATCTCCAACGTCTCTACGGTTTTCTGTACGGCTGATTGATTTAATTTCTTAAAGATATTGGTTATTATAGATAAAAATTCCAGTAGATGTTGCTGAATACATTAGATAAGTCGCTAGCTTGCGATATGAAGAGAAAAGACTTCGAGCCCCACCAGTTCATTTATTTGTCTCAGTGAATGTAGTATAGGTATTTCTCTATGATTTTTTATCTTAGTTGCACTCTTATCTATTTAGGTGGTAGAGCTGATGCCGGGCTCGACTGTTGAGGTACCACCATCTTACTCGCAAATCCTCCCGAAGTTATTCGGGGGAGAGTAAGAGAACAGCTCTCAGGCAAAACCAGGCGGCCCACCATTGCCTGGGACCGATGGATGGCGGTATATCCATCCCCAATTGCCGGGCTTTATATAAAACAGACTGGTGACGGGCAGCGGCATCACTGGTGCAAGGGTTTCGGCACCGCGCTCACCAACCCGCCTGCCCAGCGTGTGTGAGTATGAGCATTTCTTCCAGGGGGACCGCCAAGAGTGGCGAAATCCTAGAAAGGCCTATGTCCAGCAGTGGACGAAACAGGCTAATGGGATGGCACTCTTATAGTTTTTAAATATTTAATATTCGATACTTATAGTCCCTAAATTAACGTAAGTGTGCTTAATACATATATTTATCATATATACAAAGAATTCATTCCTTTAAAATAAACGAATATTATGTAAGTTAATTATTTTATGAAATTTAAGTATGATAGCATTCCATTTTATTGTATTTTCGATTAAAGAATTTGGTTCGATTGTTTATTTTACATAAAACTGAGTTGTAATAAGTGTGTATACAATATATATCTAATGTACTTTTTTAAATAAAATATTTTATAGTTCTTTTGATTTATTAGGGAACTACGTTTGTATAACAGTGATCGTCTTGAATAATTTTCATGTTTTTTGAATAATTTTTACTGTCAAAGACAATCAGGAAACTTTTAGAGGTATAATTACGTAGTAACTATTGTAATAATCTGTTATGTAATCTTCATGCTAATACCCACCTAACTATATTCAATATTGTCATAGTTGTATTATTTAGTCTATGATATTATATAAGTAATCTTAATTATAGTTTATGCAGGTTAATTAAAGCGTTAAAAGTCTAACACACTCGTAAATCGCTAACACCATTAAAAGTTCCCGCGACCTAAGAAAAAACATTAAGTTGGGCACGGTCTAACAAATAAACCAACTGCAGCAAGTATGCTCTTCTCCATTTTTTACCAAGAAGTTGGTTGTCACGATCTACATCATCACGAATTATTAAATCTTTCAGACCCAGGTGTATTTTTTAGATATTTGAATAAGAAAATCTGTATGGTTTGGAAGAAGCAGTTCCATTGTACCAAATTCTATTTTATCGAAAGATTATGTTTACGTTTTTACCATTACGGGTTCATATCAAAAATATTACAATTAGTTTTTTGTTGGATATTTAAAGGATATCTAGGTCGTTTTCAAATAGTTGATATCAATAGCCTACTTTTATGTACAATTTTATTTAATAAAAACTGATCTCGGGCTACAAAGCTACATCTTGGCTAGTAAGTGACGTAGGTCGTGACATTATCAGAAGAGCACACCACATTTTCGTATTCTATGAGTACAATTATGTTTCCTGAAATAATTTTCCTTAGCCGTGGCGTGGCGTGACGACGGGTTAAATTAAGAGCGGTAATTTCTCTGCATTTGCGTGGTAACATTTGCAATTTTTTACCCATTTACATAGAGTTCAATTATTGTAACGAGGTTTTGATGGGTTATTTGGTTATTTACATAGAAATATCACGTTCTAAAGCTACGGTACGCATAGCCAAGAAATGGTTTATTGATGTACCAGATATGAAATATTATTTATTTGTTTTGTGATGGCGTCCATTTTAGGCGCCAGTTTTAAGTAGGAGTCTGATTATTAAAAATGTTGTTTGTTCATCACGGTACAATTTGAATAATTTAATTTTAATATTAATTATATTTCAATTGTATTTGATAGCAAACATTTTGTTAATGTACAGAAAACTTTTTAAAACCTTGCTTATTGGTTTGTGAAAACTACGAACAATTCATTTGCAAGTTCATGACCACTACACTGGTATTTGTTCGGTTATCAAAACTTTAATGAAATTTTAGCAACGGAACCAATGCAGTCAAAGTTCACATTTACTTACCGGGCTGTATTTTGATTTTTATAAAAAGGGTTAACTACATGTTTGAAATTTATGAGACGTGTAATACTTTATTCCTATTTTTAAACTCCTCGAATAAATAGTATATTACTGCTAAGACCAGGAATTAAGCAATCCTGGACGAATAAGTTAAACTAAACCGTAGGGTGAGGACTTTTATATACCAGGCCAGGATTGCTAATTAATGGTCGAAGCAAGTATAGTGCTTTTCTCAAAAATAAAATGAGACATTTTCATGTTTTTCATGATAATGAGTTATCCCACTAATATTATAAATGCGAAAGTTTGGATGTATGGATGGATGGATGTTTGTTACTCTTTTACGCCGTAACTACTGAACCGATTGGGCTGAAATTTAATACGAATGTAGTTCTAGACCTGGAATATGACATAGGCTACTTTTTATCCCATATGATTTCCATGGGATTTAATTTCTATGGAAAAGTGATGTGTCACCCTTTCACGCCATGCTTACGAAACCGATTAGGCTGAAATTTTGCATAAATGTAGTTCTAGACTTTGAATAGAACAAAAACTACTTTTTCCCTTTGTTCCCATGGAAAAGCTATAAAAGAGACACACAAAATGGGAAACAAAGGCGTATAACACACATATTTCACCAGCTGTGTATACTGTAGGTAACAGTCCGAATAATATTGACTGATTTTATAGGAGTACACAAAAACTAATTCAACGCGGGTGAAACCACGAGCAAAAGCTAGTTTTAAATAAAATAAAATAACTAATATTAAAAGTAACTTGCTCATATGTGGGCAAGTAGTCATGTTTATTGTTATTGATTTCTTCAGTAAAGCATTAGTGGAGTACAATCTATATCAGAGTCCTCTCCTGAACTGATAGTGTAATTTATTTGCACAAAACACTTTCAACTAAAATATAAAGCAACATAAATTCCCGCTTTTATGTTACTTTTTTTTGTTATTGCCTGCTGGGCAAAGGTATTTACCGCCATGCAGCCTTCTTCATGGATAACGCCATCTAGAGGAACGCTAAGAACTAAGAAAAAAAGCAACGAGAAAAACTCTCATTAGAGGTTAAATTTTAAGTATTCAATGGTTTTAAATATACTTATAAAATCAATATCACAGTATCACAATAATATTATAAATGCAAAAGTTTGTGTGTGTGTGTGTATATGTGTGTGTGTGTGTGTGTGTGTGTGTGTGAGGGTCTGTGTGAGAGGGTGTGTGAGGGTGTGCGTGAGTGTTTGTTACTCTTTCACACTGAAACGGCAGGACGGATTTGTATGAAATTTAGAATGTATATAGCTTATACCTTAACTTAACACATAGGCTACTTCGCCGGCAAAAGCTAGTAAATTATATATTTTTGTTATTATTATTGCAATTATAAAATATAGTAAACATTCCTACATTCTAAACATGAAATTGTAATTCATTTTATTTTTCTTTGTATATTGGCCGCTTAAATGTGTAGTGTTAAAATTAGCTTACTAACTACTGGTTTTCCTAATAAAGAAAATAAATAAATAAAACCTTATGATCGCCAAACTCCTTAGTCTCTTATAAACATAGACACGGATAGTTTTAAAAAGAAAACATATGAAATGTACTCTGTGAACATATGTTATGTAATGGGTTTCATACGAATTTCCAGCGGCTCTAGAAGTAAAGCCTTTCGGGGCTCACTCGACTCGTCTTCGACAAACGACAAAAGCAACAAACTTACGTGAGTGAGCAGGATACGTGTTATTTGTCTCTCTTACGCGTATACGTTTGTCTCTTTATTCGAGTGAGCGAACGGATTTACTTCTAGAGCCGCTGGACAGTTATTCAGATTTCCTGGACACTTTTTAAACTATTTTCTGATAGGCCTTTACCCAGAGCCGTCTTTACCTATAGTGCAGGGTGTGCAGCGCACACGGGCGCAGGGTCTTAGGGGGCGCCGAACGCCGCTCGCGATACTTGCAAAGAAAGAGCATGGTCACTCGCGGCGACCCAGTGCTCTCAAAGACCCTGCGCCCGGGCCCGTGTTATGGCCGAAGTCGGTGTTATAGTCGAACCATAGCCAGGGACCAGTCTCTATTATCCTAGCATTAAGGCTAGATGCTGTCTGCATTTTAGCAGACATCGAAGCGTTAGATCACTGTATGATTTTTACACTGTGGCACTACACAATAACTTTTGTTTCAACGTGGAAACAAAAGAGTTGTGCCTTAATATTCTTGTAACCCCTTCCTTCCTAAAAATACTTTTTAGTTGTGCACTTAAAATTGCAACATTAGCACTTGAATTTCCGTTCATTGGTGAAAATGTAACTGTAAGTATTCCATTTTGACCGCGCGCCTACTAGAGGGCGCCACGGTTATGATTGCACACAGGCGCTACATGGGCTAGAGACGGCTCTGCCTTTACCGTATTTAATGGTAATATTACGATGTATTTTTAAGAAAATGAAATTTTTTCGATAATTTATATTGAAGTTCGGGTTGGTTCACAAACCATAAAATTAAATTTTAGGGATTCAATAAGGAAACATGCTGCAATAGAATCATTTTTTTCTCATGTTGCTCCTCTGTATCTAAAAAGATAATTACTATTATTAGTGAAACAGTACAAGTGTTTTATTAAATTTATACGTTTAACCAAATGCCGGCAATCGCAAGTGTTAGTCATGTTAGTAACATAAATTGTCTTGACATTTTCTAGCCACTCTGTTTTACCATTTTCTAATGAAAGTACAAAAGGAAACCCTGTAGTTTCAAATTAAAAGTTGACCGCAAGGAAAGACCGCGCCATTTTCACGGCACGTTCAGAAACGCTGCAATTTCGTTTTCTCCACTTCCCGCCAAAGTGCAGTATGTGAGAAGCCTTTTCTTACTCAAGCGAAACGTCCAGAACTTACAGGAAAAAGTTAATTCATCCGGTAGGGTATTGAATTTATTCAGTTAATTGCTGGTTTACCTAACTGCAGACTAGGGATAGCGTCAGGTGATTTAAAACCTGAACGCATTTAAAAAATATATATTTAAGGAATAGAAAAATCAAAGTTTATCCGGCGACAATATTTTTGAAAAATCTTGGTCTTCGATTCTGATAATTTTGCGAAAAAATCGTTTCTAAGATTTTGAAGTCTACTTATCTACTGAGTCTAATATTTTAGTTAATCGTATTTTTATGGGCAATTTGATTTGGAATTTTACAAGGCAATTTTTTTCTTAATATAAAATATATTTGATTTGATACTTAAGACTATACTTTAAATAGGACATAAGACATATAATGAGTAGCTTATTTTATTATTTAGGTTAACAAGTTTAAAAACTTCTATTTACGAACTATACATTAAATACCTATACATATATCTTAAAACCACATAAATTATACAATCCTAGAAAAAATAAAACAATTTATGTAAATGTATGAAATTAAAGAAGAATCTACATTATTTACTGGAAACTAAATCAAAGCAGACCACTAAACCAAATGAAATATTTTGTCCAGGTCATCGCTAACACGAGGCAGGGTGCCCAAGACACTGGCGGCATTACCTCGCTGAATAGCGAGACTGATTCTTTGTCTGAAGTAAACCCCAGCTCCTGGGTCATCTGAAACGTCGACCAGGCGCGACGCTATGTCCTTAGAGAGCTGTCGCGCATCTGGTCCCCATGGTCCGAACGTCTCTACTCCAAACGGCACAAACATGTAACCCTCTCCTAGAGCCGCATATTTACGCCGCTTGTTACACTCTGCCGCTGCTGCCGCCGCGCCAGCTGTAACAGCGGTCGATCGCACATGAGACGCGGCAAGAGTGTCAACACATGTCGCGTCCCACACGAGCGAGCGACCGTTCTGCCGCGGAATGAGCGTCATTCCGTCAGGCCTCTTTCCATCATCACGCGCAATACCATTTGGCTCTAGGATGGCCGGCGCGGTGACGGTTGCAAGGGCCCTCCGAATGACGTCATTCAGACTGGCGTGGCGGGATCAGTTACTGGCACTACGCTGACATGACAGACCGTGATGGCCTAGCTGATCACAGTGGCAGCGATGACTTTCATTGGTTCTTACTTCTAATCGCAGACAGATGCAGAGGCTAAACGTGCTCTTGTCTAACAGTGTGCCAATATGTGCGGAAGGAAGCGCATGCAACCAGTAACCAGCCTCACGCTCACCGGTTGCGAGAAGACGAGCACGGTCTGTGACGCTGGAAGCTGTGGGCTGTGGCTCGTCCCATGATTTTTGGTATTTCAACGCGGCGGGCGGGTTTTCGCCTGGGCAAGCGAGCGTCCAAGCGCTTCTGGCCTCCGCCAAGTACGACGCCTCTAAGTTACTTAAATTAATTTTCAGGATAATCTGATATACCTTAGAATATATTATGTACTTGACGTTTCGATTGTCCTGAAACGAATTTTGATCACAGCCGAACCGACCCGTAGCAAAAAGCCAGTGTCATCATACGTATTATCAAAGAAATATCCTGATTGCAAAAGGTGACATAAGTGGGTCAGCAGCAATTTCTTTGATGGTACATAACAAATGTGAATATAACATAAAGCTTTCTCCAAATTTTCAATTGGTTGGAAATAAAATTGATCACAAAAAAAAGGCTGTGGATTTGAAAATCGTCCAGTGAATTTAAACTATTATACCCAATACTATTTAGTTAGCATCTGTCTGTTATGAATTTCGTCGAGGGGAATATATGTGCGAAATAATTCAGAACCGAATGCACCTGCTTTCCATTTCAGCAGTAACACGGATAAATTGTTTGCATAGCTATCGCATCATTGTTCGTTTGCCCGGACCGTTTCCATTATGACGCTATTTGCGTCATTTTTGCTTTATGAACCACATTGATACGTTTAACACCGTGTCCAATAAGTTCAGTACACTTTTTCTCATTAAATAAAATATTGAAATAAATAAATAATAATAAATACATTGCCAACATTTTCCTATACACTTTTAAGATCAAAATATGATAATTTCAAATGTCATGCATTTTTTGTTCATTTTCAATCTATGATGAAATAATTCCGAGAAATTAATTGTTACAAAGTTTCTCAATGGCGAGTGTCTAGTTAAAATTTTTAAGACGTTGAAAGCTTTCAGAATCAAACTTAAAACAAAAAAATTACAAGGCGGCCTCCTCATTGGACCAAAAGAGACATGTAAAGTAGCCTTAGCATGAAAACATTACGTTTAGGTTACACGAGTAGTTGCGTTCACGTTATATTTCGTATGGAATCCGATAACCGCCCCAAGGGGACTGTGAACGCAACTATCACGTAACCGTGATGTAAGGCTACTGGTCAGCCGCGTCCAGCGAAAGAAGAACGACACTCGTTCAATGAATAATGAAAGTCGTAAGGAGTTTTCAGACGCAAAAAAATGGCAGTCAATTTGAATATTTCTAGGGAATCCGTACAAAGTATTTTGTAAGTTCACCTTGGGCGTCATGCCTGCAAAAAACGCAAGGTTCATGGCGTTTTGAAAGAGTTCAAGAAGAGGCTTAAGGGGGTACCGAGGCTCCGTGTATGTCCGACGGCCGAAGCACTGCGGACAGGGCGGAAGCGAGGCGGCTCAGGTTAGGCTGGGCGGAACGCGCGAGATTTTAGGTATTTCCTTTGTATTGTTAAAGCAAATACATATTTTGAAAATTGTAAAGTGTATACGTTATAGAAAACATGTGGTTTTGTTATTACTTAAAAGCTGATGACAATCCGTGAAGTATTTACTCCGTACTAAGGGTTTTTTATGTTTTAGAGAAAACTTTCGATTTATTTTCTATCGAGGCAACTATGAGTATTCCTGTTTCTAAAGTGTATGATTTATGGAGTGAATCCTTAAATATCTTGCATATTAATTGCATAACTAAAGCTTAAGTAATAAAAATACAGCAAGGGATGAAAAAAACGCAATTATTTCGCTAAAAGCTCGATACTCGCCTCAATATGAATAGATCAAATGCATACTTTCGTAATATGCTGGGGATGAGTTCGTGTTTTCTGTCAAAAAACTCTTAGTTTTAGAGGTTCGATAGTGCTTAAATTATCAAGGATAGCACATTCCATAAAATAATAAACACATTCTTGGATTTCAAAGTGCACTCTAGCTGATGATTTAGGGAGCAGTTTGTAAGCGGGGCAAACTTTGGTATACATTAATAAAGGTGTTAAAATCAATGCTGAATATTAGAAAATGAAAGTTCTCGAGAAAATATTTGGCCCAAAATTACGACGCGTGTTTGAGAATTATTACTCCATCTTCAAACAAGATGGATCCATTTTACAAAGCAAACGTGATACAAGCGTGATGTCAGGCTAATTCAATTGATTCCTTGTCCAAGAATGAATGGCCTTCCAACTCGACAAAATGAAATCTCTTTTTCGGGTTCCGTACCCAAAGGATGCCAAACGGGACCCTATTACCAAGCCTCCGCTGTCAACCCTAAAAAACGACTCAACTAAAAATCCCTATACTCGGTACAGAGGGTCTTGCCAACACCCACTGTCAGTGTACATTCTGTACGGTGCTGGTCTTAACCCGTTATAAAATGTTATTTCCTAAATTGGATTGGAGTAAAGATCTTTACCGCTATCAGTTATTTAACTTTTGTTTAAGCGTACTGCAAAAAGTCACCAATTTAATAGTGTATTGTCATTTTCCAGAAGTTTGGTCCGTTTTGGATATTGCTGTTTCATGGGCCGTTTTCTTAGTTTTAGACAAGTAAGTCTTTTTAAAATTACACGCATGCATATAAATTTTCGCAGTCTCAAATTTGTTTTTTAAGAAGGGACAATCAACTTTGAGACAGTTAAGCTAGACTACTGTTTTTTGTAGACGCACCCTCTGCATTTGTATCCAAAAAAATATTTAATTTTACAGGGATGCAGTTAAAATCAGCGCTGTTCGGATCATTGCTCATGATCCGACAGCATTGCTGAACGCATGACCTTTTGTCAAATTAGCTTAAGACTTTATCTATCGTTATGTGTATTTTTTATCTTGTTTTGGCAATAAATGATTCCTTTCTTGATTCTTTTCTTTTCTATATGACCATTTTAAATTTCCAGGTATTGTTTCAGAGAAAAGTAACCGTAAGAGACAGACGTCCGTGACGTGACGCACGAGTTACGACATCATAATGGTTTCGCTTTTTCCGTGTTTTGTACAGTTCCCTTAAAAAATAAATCGTATTTTGTGCATTTTTTAAACGAGTATATCGTTCGGTAAGCTTCATTTGGATGAAAAATATTGTAAATCGTATACCGTGGGAACGGTTCGTCAGCACACAACCACAGTGTTTGCGATATTCGGGCGAAAATGTGCAAAAGTAAAACGATTCTTTGCAGGTCCGAAATGTTTTTAAAACAATTTTCATACGTCAGTTTCATGCGATATGCTGAGCCGATATTGTCCGATTTTCATCGTGTTTGTTATTGTGAAAAGTAAATATTTTATTTGTCAGATATATCAATTTCATATTATCATTGATATCAGTTTCAAGTTTATATTAATGGGTCTCGTCTGGTAATTAGTTTTCGGATAATGTAAATAATTATATTTGAATATCATGGTGCACCTGTTGGATTTAAATGAAATGAATCCTCAACCACTGACGTGTATTTACTTACCTTAACACTAACGTACGTCTAACAGGCGTATGCTTATTTAAGACCCCCTAGTAAGTAGTTATTTTGTCCCTTTTAGGTTACGGCGACGCCACGAAATTTTGCCGTAATGGATCTCCATTTTTCTCAGCAATAAAAACATATGTAAATACCAATTTATATACTAGATTAAGCATTTCATTGACTTAATTTTACCGAAGATTTAGTTCATTGATTAATTTTCATAGCAGAGAAAAAATATTTAGAAAACCTCTTTTAAAACAGAGATTTCTATTTTACTGACAAACGGCAGCGAATGAAGCCCTAAGTTTTTATTTAAATTAGTCCAAAAATATACTTCAATATGGCCGGTTGGATTAATTAAATTACTTATAGTTGTCATTTTAAATTAGTTTAAATTATTATTTACAATTAAACAAAAGATAATAAACTAAAAATCCTAAAATTAAAAGAAAAAGAAGAACCTATGCTATAAAAATAAAATTAACTACCTAACTAACTAAATTAAAACTAACTAAACCCTAACTATCAAAAAGTCCGCCCCTCATTGGAGTTCCCGCGTTGGGTGGCTAGGGAAATCCTTTGCGCCAAGTACGACATGGAGCGGTGGTCTTGGCACCTGTCTTTTATTTTTCTTCCGAGTGCCTTTAGAATTAATTTAATTTAATTTTAAATGAAAAATACTGTTTTGCCACATATGACCTTACGGCATAAGCTAGTTCGTGAGCGCATATTTGTATGGAGTAAGTCCCCCTCACTCCATTCCCCTAAGGCGCCGATTTTAAATTAAAAGTTTATCAATGCCTCGCCTTAAGTTTGAAAATCGGCAGCTGTTTGCATGTCCAACAGCTACATGCCGATACTTAAGCCTTTTGTCTTCAAATTATAAATCTATTCAAAATATTTTTTTTCCATTTTTTTTTATTTTTCTCAATCGAAATATCATAATTACAAAAAAAAACTTTAAAAAATATTTTTCTTTTGTACTTTTGATATTTTGACTGAAGACAAATAAACATGTTTTTATTTTATTTAGTAAATCATAGTTTTTAACATATATCGTTACTTTTGCATCTGTGATATCAATTAAATAATAAAACTGGCATCAGCACTTAAAATATTTACTTAAATCTGAAAATAAAAAACTTATAAAATTCAACGGAAACAAAAATGGCATTTCATCTAATGGCTGAAAAACTTAAGTTGACAGCCTAAAATTATCGCAGAACTGATAATTCCTCAAAATCAAAATAATTTTCTTCAAGCTTATTAAAAACAAATACCTAGCTCTTAGGTACTCGATGTTTTTGCGACATGTGGTACAATGTTATATGAGCAAATAGGCAATGTTTACCTGTTCGAGGCGCACCACACGTCCGCTAACCTCCGCTGGTCACGAGTCGCGCATCAGTGTATCCTTGGAAGAGAAAGGTATAGGGAGGGACAAGTTCCTGTGCGTACGATACAAAAGTATATAATAAAATAAGTGCGCGCCTACGTTCCTCAGACGTACGTCAAAATACAGAGTAGGCAGGGTAGTGCGTTGAGATGGGGCGGTATGGGGAAAATCTAAATTACTTTTATGAGTTATTTGCTCAAACGACTCTCGTCATTGATTTTGGAGAAAACTAAAACTGCATACAAACCTTTCTCAAAAATGTCTTAACCGGGAATGGAATAATTAAGTCTGGAAAAGAAACATCATGTATTAAAACAGTGGAAATGCTTTGTATTTGTATATTCTTGGAATTCATAGCACTATTTGCTCGTAAAAAGTATTTATTGTATAACAAATAGTCCAAATTAACACGACATCGTATGGATTCCGTTGATGTGTTTTTATGGGAAATCCTTTCTAATTCTGCACCACGGAGCAATTCCGCACCACGGAGCAATGTCGTAATTGCTCCGTGTTCCGCACCTAAATATTATTTCGGTAAAGTAGTTTTTGAGACAAACCAATTCAACGAAAAATACAAGTTTAAGTATTTATCTTGCAAATCAGACCTCCTTTAACAAATATTATGGATCATTAGCAACTCGATATGTGTCAGTACAAACATCGACGGAAATGACATTGAAATAACATTATATGAATACGCGCGTATTGCAAAGTGGCTATTAGGACGAACGCTTTGTCTCCGGAAAGCGCAAAATGGGAAAAAATAATACTTTTCACATGGTTGCGATAGACGGAAAAAATTAGAGCAATTGTTTTTTAGGCTTTTAAATTATCAATAGTATGGTGAAATAATCAAAATAGCTTCAAGTATTCGGAAGGAATCAGAAAATTCGTGCTTAAATCATAGATCTTTCGATAACTTTCGATTTGTTTTTGTCAAAAGTAAAGACGGATATTTTTTATATTAAATATTGAATTTATTTCTGATTATGGTATGCCTATTAAGTATTTTTTCAAAGTGTTTTGACCAACCGTGTAGGAGGCCTTCACAGACAGGTCTAATATTTTGGTTTGAGTATATGTACATTCACCTATCTTTAAAATATATTATGTAGCTTCAGTATATAACCGTCGCCCCATAGCCTAACTCAAAAACGAATGGGATTATTTAACTGTTTAGGTAGATATAAAATTGGATAATCCTTACAAAGAACAATCCCTTCAAAGGAACCTGGGAACCTGTACGATTTTACGCTATAGCTACGCTAGCGACAGGTCCCGGGTTCTCCGTCCAGATTTACTTTTCTGATTTTCTAAACCGCAATGATATAAAATTTAATTTAGTTTTAGTGCTGTCGAAACAAATTTTATTCATTCCAAAATAGTTCTTTAGTGTTAACAACGGAAGCTATTTTAGATTTTTTTTAATTTAATCACTTCTAAAACTAAAATTAAAGCCGTCAGAATCAGCGATATATCTGGTCAGGATAGACTTTAGTGTCTCATACATAACATAACTTGTATCACTTTCCACACTTTTGTAAAATATCATTTGAATGGATTGTTTATTTGGTAAAGTTATTCACTACGGTCAGAAAAGTATATACACATGCCTGTCTAGTAGGCAGAGACTACAGATCTCCATCTGCTACAATCCTGACACACCTCTTTCGTCTCTAACATCCATCAATCTAATCATACAAGCTGTAATAATCCATGTACTTTTGACATTTCCCTACATATGTCACCAATTTAATCAACGTACGTCCTTCTAGGGCGGCCCGATCGACGTTTATCTTCCACTTGCGCACCATCAATTTCTTTTGACACTCTTATTCATCCTCTCTATGTCGAAATAGGTTTCAACAAATGTTATATAATATTATGTATCTATGTCCTGTATTTTTACCTGGAAAGCATGGATAAACGCTTTTAGTGCTAAAAAGTGTACACCTTTTATTTCCACGAAAATAAGAAATGGAGGTAACTCCCTCATCAATAAGATATTCGCGGAGCTCCTCTCAGATCGAAGAAGAGTTTACTTGAAATTCATGTATGTGATGCCAGGTCTATCAAATCCTACTAAAGAGCATATTCTGATTATAAGAACTGTTACCAAATCTAACATTTATGTACTTGGATTTTAATCTTCAGGTATGTTTTTTTAATATTAGGATTAAATAATTTAAGGTGTGATGGTGATGCCAGTTCTATCAAGTCCTACTAAAAAGCATATTTTAGTTAAAAGAACTGTTACCAAATCAAACCTTTATGTACTTCGATTCTTTTCTTCAGTTATGGTATATCTTCTGTAAAATATTTTAATTAAATATTGTTACATATTTTTGGCTTTGATTTACCACAATTTTTAGCCCTTTACTTTACCATTCGTATTGTTTTACTGATACATACATTATTTTGTTTTGTTTATTTACATTTTTTGTCTCAAAATTAGTCAATTTAAACTGTATAAAGTTAGCTATACAGATTTATCAATGGTATATCTGAATTGTACAATCACGTATTATTATTTTTGACTAAATGGCAACTGTTTAATCGAAACAATTTCTATTGTATTTCAAAGACAAGTAACTGAACAACAGTTCTTTAATGATAATCAAGCTAGTTTTAATAATCTCTGAAATTATTAATCAAATTTTTAAATATGAAAGATATTATTTACAAACCAAGTGTATTTATTTTTCCGTGCAATAGCTATTGTTAAATAAATAAATACGTATTATAAAAGTTTTCTGACAAGAAGTTTATAAAAGGAAAAGAAGGAACAGGATTCCAAGTGCCACGCGCACGTGCTTTACGTGCGTCTCTTTAAATAATTTGCCCCAGTGCGAGTCGGACTCGCGCACAAAGGGTTCCATACCACCACATTATACGGGTACGGAACCCTAAAAACTTTATGGTACATAACAAATTACCGCCTTTAAGATCCATCTATCATAATGAACCTCGAAGGAAATAGGTTGACAAGGTCTTATATTATAGCCATCTATTACGTCGGTAAAAGCTGTCAAGCAATTCATCTCAGATAGCGCTAAGGTTAACACGAGGTTTATTGTCTGGGGGGGACCAAGGGTTTAAATTTTTGAATTTTTATTTTTTATCGTGATAGAGGCCAACGTAACACGTATTCTCCTCGACTTTCTATGGCAAATCGTTTACAGTTGAAGCTGTGCGTTTGTGGAATGCTTTGCCTATTTCTATAAAATCTTCTCCTTCTTTGGCTATTTTCAAAAGACAAATTAAAGAATATTTTTCCTCCCATACTTAAGATACGAGTATATTCGTAGGTATATTCATCCCTCTCTGATAATGGTATTATGAATATATATTAGTATATATAATATGGTATATCGTGTATTCTTATGTATATTGATTTGTAGATTGTTTTGTATTTAGGTTACTAGTTTAATTAGTTTATTTAATACGTAGATATTATCTATACACCACCTACACCTTATTCTCTATTTAACATTATCTTCCACCCAAAGGTTGTCTGGAAGAAATCGCTTAAGCGATAAGACCGCCCATTGTACCCTTTCTGTTAAATTTGTTTCATTATGGTGCACAATAAAGAGTATTTATGTTATGTTATGTTATTCTGTGAAGATTTCAGTTTTATACCTATTACGAAGCTGGAGACTCCTGTGACTAATGGACAGACAGCGGAGGCTTAGTAATAGGATCCCATTTGGCACCCATCGGGTACGGTACCCTAAAAACAAATGAAAATTCTGCGTACCTGAAACTACAAATATCTACCTCTTCCCCTATTTTTAAGCATCTGAAATAGAATAAGACAGCAGATTCATCGAGTATTCGATCTCTGGCCAACGCTTCCGATGCTAATACACCACTTTTATTGCCCCACATTAGAATATTGAGTGAGTGCTCGCCTTAAACGACCACAATACGTTTATGATTACCTACCCTTAAGGAATAACAATCGGATTTGCTTCGGTCGTTTCCGTAGCTTTTCGGTTAGTGGATTACGTTTTGGGGCTGAGATGTAAAAACAATCTACTAAGCCAGTTGGATGAAAGAAATTGGTTTTTGTTTAGTATAGCTCAGTTTTACTCCTTGAATGATATAAGAAATTCGGTTTGTTTTGTTTGCAAGTTTTGAATATAAACTCAATCACAAAGTAGATAGAAGCTAGAAGAATAAGGAAAGGGATTAAATTATGAAACGATTGGGACGCCGTCCATCCATCAGCCCGTGTTGGTTCACTGCTGGACATAAGCCCTTCCCAAATCTTGCCACTCTTGGCGGTCCTCCGTCCTCTTCATCCAGCCACCACCCGCATCATCCTTCAGATCGTCAGTCCAGCGGGCACAAGGTCGGCCTTACGCTTTGTTTCACGTGGTCTCCAGTCTAACGCCTTTCGGCCCCAACGACCATAATGTTGGCGACAAATATGGCCTGTCCACTGCCACTTCAACTTACCGATTTGACAGGCTATGTCGGTCGCCTTTGATCTCCGACGGATGTCTTCGTTTCGGAAGATTCGGAAGTTTCAGAGATAGCATTATAGCACATGATACATTGAGACGCATTAAGTTTTCATCGGTCAGTTCAGTATATAATAATAATTTTTTTTTTTTTTTTTCATTTATTTACTTTTAATTAAATATTTAAATGGACCAGTGATGCTGTAAGATCACATGTGATCTATCCCAGCATCACAATACGTTATACAGAGAAATTTGCTAATAACCAGTGTGCTAACTAAGGTACAAAAACTTTTACCTATTTAATTCACTCAAATAAACCAACATAAGCAATAAATTATACAATAACCATAACATTGTGCTAACTAAGGTACAAAATCTTTACATTTATTTAATTTACTCAAATAAACCAACTTATGCAATAAATTAGTATACAAAGAATTTAGCCAATAACTAGTGTGCTAACCAAGGTACTAAAAACTTTAGCACTTGTCACTCAAATAAACTAACTTAAGCAATAAATTATACAAAGAATTTAGCCAATATCCAGTGTGCTAACTAAGGTACGAAATCTTTACATTTATTTAATTTACTCAAATAAACCAACTTATGCAATAAATTAGTATACAAAGAATTTAGCCAATAACTAGTGTAAACTTGATAGTGAATGTCTGCTGTTACAGTTGAAGTCAGTTTCTTTATTTTTGTTATAAAAGTTGAATTATATTTAAAATTTTATTTTTTGTGTAGACTGGTTAAATTGTGGGCTCGACTCTTATAAGAGTATACTCAAAAAGGTACCTTCATTTTTTTTTTCAGAATAGCTCTTACGAGTAGTATTGTTATTAATCTCACGAAAATTTAGCTATCGGAAATCAATAGTACTCTAAAAAAAACGTTTCACAATATAACATTTATATATTTATATATTATTTCATGACTTGTTTCGTAAATATTGGCTCAAAGAACTTACTACGTTTATTACGTTATTTCATTCGCTGAAGCATTTGCGGAAGTAATTTTGGGTCTTTATTAGAGTCATAGTAAAAAAAACATCGCCAAAAGTAAAAAAAAAAAATTTGCGACGACGAGCGAAGCAAGGAGGAGCGTGTTAGGTGTACATGTAAGATAAAAGAAGGAGCCGAGCGAAGCGGAACGGAGCGAGGCGACAACGTCCTTTGTTATAACAGTAGCTCAAATTTGTATTTTAAAGTCGCCGATTAAACATTTTTTATGTATACCGACACTCCCCCTTTTGGCGGGAGTTCTCCCCCCCTACCTCCAAGTATAAATATATACTTATATAAGAGTCCTGCTCTTATATACGTTATTTAAAAATATATATACGTAATTTAAAAAAACTTTTGAAAAAATTGCGACACTTCGCCTTTTGGTGGGAAATATATACATAAATGAGTATACTGATATAAGAGTCCTTCCAAATTGTGAAATATGGGTCTTGGGGCTAGGATCGAAGATCAGGTAGATATGACAAATTTTAAGTAACATCCTGTAATTAGCATACAAAGTACAAAGCGATTGCCCCAATATCGCGAGTATGATGTTATTCATTAAAGAATTCCACTGCCTATCTCTGAAGACCTTCATCAGGTCATGAAACACTTTTGTTTTTTTTTGTCATTTTTCTATTCCACTTTAAGTACCATAGACCGGTCGTGCTTTCTCCTCAAAGAGACCAAGCACCATAAAGACAATTGTAAAATAACTTGACCCTTGCCCAGTAAGAGTTTCAATTAAACTTTAGTCCAAGCGATTACTTTTTTTCTCGATGAGATACTGTAATAATTTAAAGCCCTTCTGGAGCACTACGCTAGAAAACAGTGAAAGTTTCATTAAAATCCGTTCAGTAGTTTGGACGTGATGCTCTTTCATACATACATACATACAGACAAAAAATCCAAAAACTTCTGTTTTGGCCTCTATAGCGTTAGTAAAATACACAGCAATTATTATTATTCTTTCAAAAAATATTACATGTACACTTTTGACTACGTCACAACTTTACAAGTATAGAAGATAACTTACATCGTGCTAGTTTACACTTTCAGAGGCATCCACGAAAACTCGCAGAGTTTATCTGTGGCGGCGAGGCGTTCAATATTTTGCTGATTATAAATATTAGTTCATAATAGGTAAATAGGTTCTTATTACGTGCATTACCTACATAGTATAAAATATGGTCTTAATTATTATAGCAGTTAACCAAGCCATTTTTTTTTGTTTTTATATGACGTATCTATTACTTTTACATATTTTGTAGCAATCACACTAATATAAATGTGAAAGTTTGTGTTTGTGTGCGTGTATGTTTGTTACTCTTTCACACTGAAACGGCTGAACGGGTTTGGATGAAATTTAGAATGGATATAGCTTATACCTTAACTTAACTTATACCTTAACTTAGCTTATACCTTAACTGTGATGTAACTATTTGAAGCATATATGATTTTGATGGAAACATATATGCTCATGAGCTGTTATGTTAGCTATTAATGATGTCTTATTATGAGGTGAGCGTATGTGCATCATTTTATCATCATATGATAGCACGACATAGCATATGATAGCACTTGATACAGTACTCTGACTCACTCTATTGATCTACCTAAAGAGGGACAGACAGTGGTGTATTGAGCTGTTAAAGCTCGATATGGTCTACCGTGCTAGAGGTGTAGGGCAGGATGCGCCGCCCTATTTTTGTAGTACATTTGAATAGACTCTACAGAACATAGTAGGGGCGCTACTTGCTAGTTGTTGACGTATTAATTTATTTTAAGAAAATGGCGATATTACTGTCTGTATAAAACGCTCCAGGTTGCACCCAGCCAATCCTATTTTTTGACGTATTTTTTTCTTCTTCACCGCTACTACGCGTTTGCTTCAAGAATGCCCCAACCTCTTGTCCCACTTCCGCAAACCGCGCTCTGCTTACGTCTGTTTTGTGTGGTTGTGTGTGTGGATTTCGCCCGCTTATGCCCGCTCTACCTGCGGAAGTGGAACCAGAAGTATAGGCATTCTCGAATCAAACGCGTAGTACATATTTTTCACATCTTGTTACTCGATTACGTAAGGTTTACCGACTGTGGGCCCTTAATCTATAAGGTCCGACCAAACCTGGATTTTCAGTCTCGGCCGAGAACGAGACCGAGACCGAGAAATAAATGAATTCTCGGCCGAGACTGAGACCGAGACCGACACTTATAGATAATATTTAAAAAACTAAGATGAAAGTGCCATCAAGCACTAAAAGAAAAACAAAAATAAAATCCTACAGGTTTTCACCATTAAGTCTTCAAGTCTCACAATTAGGAAGGTTTATGTGCATATCACCATGTACAGATAAGGTCGCCCTTTACGGACGCGTCTCCGTACAGCCAGGAACACAGATCCGTCCGGTCTATAATGCCTGAATGCAGTTTCAGGTGTGACTAAGAATCTTGCCATTGCAATCTTAACCCGATGCACTAGGATGCATTTCACTCAAAATGCACTTGAATTTTTTCACTACAAACGGTGGTTGCGAGCCTCCGGGCTTGCTCCTGGATAAGTTCTAGACATAAATCTCTGCAAAAGACTTGCAGGTGTTGCACAAAAGTAAGAAAATCACAGCTGCATAGCCCATGAAGCCCACGGCGCAAAACTTAGACTTCTAGTAACGTAACGTCGATCCTAGGCTAGCTAGGCTTTCTTAATCTAGAAACGTTCGTGACGAATGTAGAGATCATGTCACGTTTTTTTTTGTATGTGTATATGTGTGTGTGTGTGTGTGTGTGTGTTTGTGTGTGTGTCTAGTTAGTGAACGAACATTTTATGAACATTTTATTTATTTACATTATAAAGCTGTGTGTCATCCGTCACCGTCTTGCCCGCCGGACTCTCAGACGGCGAAAGCAGCAGCAAATATGTTAGCGAAAAGCGTTTTCATACTTTAGTTTTGTTTTGTGGCCGTAGCAACGAAATTAACCCAAATACTTTATCTTGGGTTTTTCATAATAACTCCACGGGTGTATTAGCACCTCATTTATCGATTCACAAAGTGCTTTTCCTCGTTATAAACGACCCGTCGTAAAATGAAACGATCGATAAAAGTCGCCTGAATATATGTGGCAAATACATGCAATGTCGTAACGGGGAATTCCAGTGAATTTCAGCCAAGGTTGCGGCAAGTACCTTGGGCGTGGAATCACATAAACAAAAATTATGTGCGGCGCGCCCGAAGTGTCGCTACGGGGGCGCCCCGCAAATATGTGCAATATACATGCAATGTCTTAATGGGAAACCCCAGTAAATTTCAGCGGAATGTGGGCGTGTAATGATATAATTAGAAATTATGACTGCGACACTGCGGCGCCCGTAGGCGAGTCTACGGGCGCCGCCCGTTTCTAGATTACGGGCGCCGAACGTTTCTAGATTAAGAAAGCCTAGCTAGCCTAGGATCGACGTTACGTTACTAGAAGTCTAAGTTTTGCACCGTGGGCTTCATGGGCTATGCAGCTGTGATTTTCTTACTTTTGTGCAACACCTGCAAGTCTTTTGCAGAGATTTATGTCTAGAACTTATCCAGGAGCAAAGATAGCACAGTCGCCGCACCTGATTCCATTGTGTGACCGGGAGCTCCATGCAGCGTTGGAGAGTCACCTGCACCGCGGTTTTATCGGTAGCTCGATGGTGCGACGACTCCGACACGAAGTCTTTTAAGATTATATGTAACGTAACGTCGTTCGTAAGCTCACCTGCTCGTAGACCTTTGCTACAGACATTCCTTAATCTTGAAACGTTCGTGACGAATGTAGAGATCATACCACGTTTGTATGTGTATATGTGTGTGTATGTCTATAGTTATCGTACACGTACACGTATGTTGCATAGGTAAGATAGTATGACGTGAACATGTCTTTACTACGTTTACTACGACCGTCGTCATGTAGCAGTCAGCATGTCAGCAATGATAGTATAACGTTAGGGTGCCGGAGCAGCAAGCGCAAGTACGAACGTCTGATATATGCACTCTGTATCAATGCGCCGCAACGCTCGAGACACATCGATGGTGTAATGTTGCATAAACATTATTTACATTATGAAAGCTGTGTGTTATCCGTCACCGTTCTGCTCGGACCCTCGGACGGCGAGATGTTTCGCTATGTTAGCGAAAAGCGTTGTCAAACTTTACTTTTGTGTAGCAACCAAATAATCCCAAATACCTTATCTTCGGTTTTATAAAAACTAGCACGGGTTCGTTGCTACGTCATTTCGTGATTCCCGAAGTATTTTTCCTTGTTAGCCAAACGATTAAACCCATAGGTATAGGTCAAATAATTATTTGACTTATCGACCCGTTGTAATGAGGATAACGATCACTAAAAGGTATGTCGCTAGGCATGACCATGTGTGGCAAAGCCGAATGATGTCATTGGGAATTCAACTGAATTTCAGCCAAGTTTGCGTCATGTGTGTAGTTAATTAAACATTATCGCCGCGCCCCGTTGCTATATGCGCACCTTTGAAAACAAAATCAGGGCAGGACTTTTGTATGTTGCGACGTGTTCGCTGATGGGCGCCAAGCCGCTGTCGATAAGCCTGAGTAAAATACATGGTTTTTTCTTCAAAGATAGCACAGTCGCTGCACCTCATTCCATTGTGTGACCGCGAGCTCCATGCAGCGTTGGAGAGTCACGTGCACCGCGGTTTTATCGGTAGCTCGATGGTGCGACGACTCCGACACGAAGTCTTTTAAGATTATGTATAGAACTTGAAGAAAATAATGTTTAGAGCTCAGAAAAGCGAGCGTATCGAATAAACGCTACGGGCAGCTCGACCGAAGATTTCTTCGAGCATCGACCATACTAAATCCGAACACTATATAAATCCGCCGCGTAAACGCCTCATAGCGTCGTCAGCAGTAACAATTCTCACGTGTTATCTCTGGGGAAATGAATCAAAAATAAAACGCGATTTTGATCAATTTGGATTTAATAATTACAAGACTCCAGATAACGTTTACTATTCCAAAATGTTCGTTGCGTTATTTTGAGATTACGTCAAGAGTGAATAACAAACTATTGCTGCTAGGCTACATGCACATGTAATGTGCATCGGACCGATGTGCAGATATAGACGTCACGCTGCAACTTGTGCAACAGATACTGCACTCTAATAGTTCGAGCATAACGGCTTGGGAGTTAGCACCATTGCATGATAGAACTGTGTCTCCTGAGTTCAAAAATACCACTCCCCGCTCCCCCCGACCCTTAACTTTGGAGTTATAGGCCGTACGGACTTGTGTCATTGGGTGTACATACTGATTGTGATGTCTACAGCCTACTAATTTCTGTTTTTTTAGGGTTCCGTAGTCCGACAAGGAACCCTTATAGTTTCGCCATGTCCGTCTATCCGTGGCTTAGCTCAGAGACTATTAGTACTAAAAAGCTCTAATTTGGTATGGGAATACCTACATATAAATCACGCCGACAACGACAAAATTGTAAAAAAATCTCGATTTTTTTTTGTGGTATCTCCAATACACGTAAATTGGGGATGATTTTTTTCTCGTCTGTCCCATAGTGTAGGGTATCGTTGGATAGGTCATTCACAGGCATTATGAATGTAACCATTTTTCGATTTAGGGATCAGTTGGCAAAACATTAAGCTTTAAAGTGCTAATTATGTAAAGTCCCCCCTCCCTGTCGGCTAAACGGTTGTTTATAAATATGTGGAAAAATTCAAAGAAGTTGAATATTTATTGAAGTTAAAGGGAAAACTATCACAGCTAAGTAGGCTTTACAGGTTTACGAGTACGGGTCGCGCCAAAATTTTAGTCCCCTCTAAACACGACAATGTTTGGGCCGTTTTTCGGGAGAACAACTTCCGAGCGGTCTAGAAGTTTGGCGCGATTTGTATTAGTTGACCAACTTATAAAATGTACTGGGCCACTACGGAACCCTACACTGCGCGTGGCCCGACACGCACTTGGCCGGTTTTTATTTTACTCAAAAGTCTTGTCATGGTGATTTTTAGGGCATATTTCTAAAAATAATACCTACCCAATTATTCTTAGCTCGGCCGAGAATCTCGGCGTGTTTTGACCGAGACCGAGACCGAGAAGTTCGGCTATAAATAATGTCGAGACTTGCCGAGACCGAGACCGAGATCTCGGTCGGACCTTATTAATCTACATCATACGGGAAAGATTTCCCATAGGTCTTTGGGAGCGTTCGTAATATTCGGTTTCTTAAATTTACTTCTAGGCTTTTAAAAGGGTTTAATCTAAAAATAATAACTCGAATAGCAGGGACTAAAATACACTCGAAACTCCCATTAAAAGATGTGTTTTGACACGCAAATGCATCCAATTTGCAGTAAAAACAAACTGCCATATTATGGCATTCTTTATGATATTACTTGGGGATATGTCGTCAACTTGCAGAAATATGTGGATCCTACTCCAATGAATATGCCTGTAAAAATTAGCAATTGAAAAATTTTAAATAATTATTTTCTCATGATTCTGTATGACAATATAGAGATATATAATATCAGTTTATTACTATTTAAGCCATAATTTTGCTTAGAATAAATAACCCAAATCAATAAAATATGATCAAGCTTGAAATACAAAAAATATATAACTCTACTCTATGAATCAGAATCACTAATAAAACACAAAACCGTAAAAAAAAAGAATTTCCTTGTTTAATTTTTTTTTTGCTTTTTGAATTTCGAAAAAATGCCCAACCTACGCGACATGACATGTGACTCACAATAGACCGTACATGTTCCCAGCGGTAAATAATGCACGTAGGCTATGTACAGGTACACATAGGTTTTGTAGAGCGTCGCTCTGTCACCGGAGTATTAGTGCTTCTTTGGCGGTCGATATTTTTTTTAAATTATGAATCATGACAAAAGTAACAAAACATGTATTTTTTATTTCTAACGTAGAACAGTTTCCTTTGTTATAGCTAGAAGGTTCAATTCCAAATAGTTTATTTTGAAAGAACATAAATGCTATTTAAAAAAAGCCATCCATCCATCCATCCATCAGCCTGTTTCGTCCACTGCTGGACATAGGCCTTTCCAGGATTTCGCCACTTTTGGCGGTCCTCCTGGAAGAAATGCCCATACTCACACACGCTGGGCAGGCGGGTTGGTGAGCGCGGTGCCGAAACCCTTGCACCAGTGACGCCGCTGCCCGTCGCCAGTCTGATTTATATAAGGCCTGGCAATTGGGGATGGATATACCGCCATCCATCGGTCCCAGGCAATAGTGGGCCGCCTGGTTTTTTTGCCTGAGAGCTGTCCTCTTACTCTCCCCCGAATAACTTCGGGAGGATTTCCGAGTAAGATGGTGGTACCTCCACAGTCGAGCTCGGCATTAGCTCTACCACCTAAAAAAGCCAAATTGTCTTTTATGTTATAAAATGGGATCATACAGGCAGTATACTCAGTTGATGCTTAAAGTGGTAACGGAGGATCTCGGTGCAAAATGCACATCACAATATTGTTTTCCTTACTTTTGAATAAAAAGTTTGCAATAAATGCGTTTTATAGCAATTCGCGCAAACTGCTTGTTAATAGTTAGGTGATCACATGAAAATTGTTCAATTTTATGCGTTACATTTTAGCTGCATTACATTACAACTGTAAACACGCTTTTAAGGTTGTTAATGTAATGCAAACAAAATGTAATACATTAAAGTACGTAATTTTTTGTGAAGACTTATTATTATTAAACTATTTCCGCAATTTGCTTCAAAACGCATTAATTGCATACTTTTTATTCAAAAGTAAGGAAAATAATATTATGATGTGCATTTTGTACCGAGGTAAAAAGTTACCCCCTTAATGATTTAGTGAACACCACACTGATAACTTAATAACTTCTGAAGTTGACACTTCTTTGTTTGCATCTCGTATAAGGGAGCATGTTTACAACTTACACGTCACTTCCAGAAGAACAGTTTTTACGATGGATTATTAATTTTCTGATAAAATAGATTATTAGGTTTTTAATACCTCGGCGTTGAAAAATTTACTTCAAACCATTTTAATTCCTATTTGAAACCAAATATGAGAGAATTATTTGGTATCAATTGAAAGGGCATTAAACGACCTTGAAATAAACAATCGTTTCATTTTATAAACGATAAAAATCTCTCGAATATCGTGGTATTAAGAAAAGAATTGCTCAAATACGCGTTCAAACGGTCGCTAGTTGCGCTACATAAAAGGGGTATAAAAAGGTAATTACACGTCAAACGTAGGTCGCCTAAGCCGGCAGTTGTCTACGACTCCTACACCTGTTAGACCACTGCTGGGCAACGACGGCCTTCCAAGATTCAAAGCCCAGGACCGAGCCGAAATCTTTGCTGAGTGCCTTGAAGCCCAGTTAAAGCCAAACCCGACCGACGATGTGGAGCACGTCAGAGCAGTTGAGTCCCACCTTCTCGAATACTTCGAAAGGCAGATCCCCGCTGATGAGGACCCTGTGGTCTTCTCGCCTGGCTAGGTGCAGCGTCTCATTCGCCGCACGAAACCCCACAAGGCCCCCGGTCCAGATGCCATCACAAACATGGTGCTCCGTCACCTTCCCCCTCGGATGGTGGCTGCCGTGACGCACCTGTTTAATGGCATCATGCGCACGGGGCACTTTCCGTCCCATGCTGCCCAAGCCAGGCAAGGACCCAAGAAGACCAGAGCACAATCGTCCCATCACCCTCTTTAGCAACCTTTCGAAGCTATTCGAGAAACTCCTGCTCTACAACCTGACACCCCACATCACTCCCCGCCCGGAACAGTTTGGCTTTCGAGCAGCTCATTCAACAACCCTCCAGCTCGCAAGATTACTGCACCACATGGCGGTAGGCCTGAACAAGAAGGAGTTCACCGTCGCAGTACTCTTAGACATGGAAAAGGCCTTCGACAGGATATGGCATGAGGGGTTGCTATACAAACTGTCGACATCCCCAGCCCCAAGGCGTCTCATCAGAGTTGTGGCCTCCTTCCTCCTGGACCGCCGCTTCAAGGTGGTGGTGGAAGACGCCATCTCTGAGGAGCGCCCCATAAGAGCCGGAGTCCCCCAAGGAAGCTGCCGTTCGCCAGCTTGCTATTTTCGATACACAGACGACATCCCTCTCGGAGCGGGAACGGAGCTCGCTCTCTTCGCTGACGACGCTGCCTACTACGTCTCGTCGTACAAGGCGACCTTCGCGGCAGTGAAGATGCAGCGCACGCTCAACCTGCTCCCAGAATGGCTTTCTAAGTGGCGCCTGTCGGTGAACGTCGGGAAGACGCAGGCCCTACTTACCAAGTACAGGAAACACCAACCACCACCGCTGAAACTACAGGGGGTTGAAGTCCCCTGGCTTCAAACGGTGAAGTACCTTGGAGTCACCATCGACCGCGGGTTAACAATGAAGAGTCACGTGGACAACGTAGTCGCCCAGGTGAAAGTAGCTAGAGCAAAACTCCGCCCGCTACTTTCATCCAGTCTCACTCTGCGAACGAAGCTCGGGATCTATAAAACCTACCTTAGATCCCGCCTCACATACGCAGCGCCGGCGTGGTACGCCTTTGTATCGGAGACTAACAAGAAGAGGCTCCGAGCTCAAGAGAACCTGGCTCTCCAATACATAGTCGGCGCGCCTCGCTATGTGAGGAACGCTACTATCGCGAGGGATCTCAACTTCGAAAGCCTGGACGACTTCGTCCGACGACTGGTGGCTGGGATGTTCGACCGTGCGGAACACAACCTGTTCCAGCACATCCGATACCTGGCACTGCACCACGCGCGCCCACCCGACCGCCATCACCTGCCACGTGACCTCGTCGCAGATCCTGCGGCGTAACTCCGCTTCATGACCCAAGAAACCCACCACCATTACCACCGAGTGCCACTCCAGGCACCACTACCAAAGACCTGCCCATAGTGATAGGCAGCGGTACAGACCTCAGGCAGGGGGCCACAGCCCCGAAACTGAGTCCCCACGCCCCCACCAGGGGAGTGTGAGAAGACCTCCGTGCAAATGTAGGTCATTCACTATCCAAACTTTGAAGGTGACACACGTTAAGCACAAAAGCAAAAAATACTACCCTCAACATGGATACTACTCCTGAAGAAGCTGCACAAGTTCTTGCACTGCTGCGCCGAAGGGTGCGGCAGTGTGATATTGCCCGGCAACTCAACCTAAGCCGTTTTGCTGTTCGAAGAGTAGTCCAGCGATTCCGGGAGACTGGTGGCTTTGTCCGAAGACATGGATCTGGGAGACGACGCTGCACATCTGAAAGGGATGACCGCTTCATAGTGTCGACGAGCTTGAGAAATCTGTTCTCCAATGCTGTTGAGATAAGACAGCAACTCCAAGCAGTTCGCGGGACAACTGCAAGTGATTCTACGATTAGAAGAAGATTAACAGAGAAGAAAATAGCCACCCATAGAGCTGCTACAGGCCCAAGATTGACTGTAGAGCATCGTAGATCCCGCTTGCAGTTTGCCCGCGATCACGTCGATTGGACGCTAGACCAATGGCGAACAGTTTTCTTCTCAGATGAGACGAGGGTGTGCCTTTTCTGTAATGACAGGCGAAAAAGAGTGTACAGGGGGAGCGATTCGCACAAGCCTGTATTCAAGAAACTGTGGAATACGGGGGTGGCTCCTGCATGTTTTGGGGCGGCATATCTTGCGACGGCAAAACTGACCTTGTATGCGTTTCCCGGACTGGAGGTGCTCACGGGCAAGGGTCACTGACTGCTCACCGGTACATCACAGAAGTCCTGGAAGAGCATGTGGTCCCATATGCTGGTTTCGTCGGCCATGGGTTTACTTTGATGCACGACAACGCTCGCTCCCACACCGCGTTTATTGTACGTGACTACCTTCAAGAGGTTGGGATCCCTATCATGCAGTGGCCGGCGAGAAGTCCAGACCTGAACCCGATAGAGCACCTTTGGGATGAACTGAAACGGCAAGTTAGGTCACGAGATCCTGCTCCTACCACCCTCCAGGACCTGCAAGAGGCCGTAATTTCGGAATGGGACAGCATTCCAGAAGATCAAGTCCTGAAATTGGTTAGGTCTATGAGAGATCGAATGGAAGCTGTTATCAGGGCAAGAGGAGGTAACACTAGGTTTTAGATTACTTTTATGAATGATTTTGTGATTTTTCTGAATAATTAATCCTTTTGTTGTAGAGCGTAAATAAAGATGATTTTACTTTCCTAATCAACCTGTATTTTTTATGCCCTTGTAATGAAAAACACTTTTTTTTTTCAATATTTTAATAGTCTGTTTTATTACCTTTCAATTGCTAAAAAATCCCGCGAAAATGGTTTCAAATAAGGATAAAACTTGTTTGAAGCACATTTTTTAAAAGGTGCGATTGTTTTGATGCCGCGGTAGTTTATTATTTGCTAGGATCGGAATAAAACAAAAATTAAGGACCCTGTGAGCGAATGAACTGCCATCACTGACATAAACGTATGTCTTCTATACTAATAATCAAGTTGGAAAAAAGTCGTATTGAATATTTTTTGCAAAATTTTGAATGAAAAGGGTTATGTACTGAGGCAGAAATAATTTTTTTTAGAATTTTTGTCTGTTTGTCTGTATGTTCCATTTTAACTCGAGGACCACCAAACGGATTTGGATGCGTTTTTTTTTATTATTATTGTAGCGACCATAGTCAACACATGGGCTATAAGAGGTGTTAATAAAATAACGCCCAAGCCGAAAACGGGGCAAAACAGCTATTGAACTGTTCCTATGTTATTGAGTAAAGAGGCGGCATAAGAAGTACCCACTGCAATTATTTCCGGTTGTAACTCTGATACAAACACAACCCGCTGCTTTTTTTTAAAACGACCCATTTCAAAATTCTCTAAGGAGGCAGAATTTTCAAGGGTAAATGCGTCCTCATTTATAAAGGCGCAAAAGTATGAGTCGAGTAATCTTATGACGGAAATGAGTTTTCATCAGACATTACCGCACGTGGCTCTAATGAGCCATAAAAGTTGTTGATGTTACTTGCTAAAGCGGGTTTGTTGTAGGTTATTAAATTGTAAGATTTATAAGTTAATAAACCAAACGTTTACTGTCTGAATTTATTTACACGACATGAATCTCCGAGGGGGTGTCAGAGGTGTTGACAAGTGTAAATGGTTAATGATTAAATTGTGTGAAAAAATTTATTTACATAAATTACCATATACAGGTTGAAAATGAACCCCCTTAGCTTTATTGAAATCTATGAATCAGGATCACTAATAGAACACGAAACCGTAAAAAAGTTTCCTCTTCTTAATTTATTTTTTTGGTTCCCAGATTTTGAATGAATGGCCGTACATATTCCCGGAGCTAAAAAACGCACATAAGGCTATATAGCTACAGTTTTGTAGAGCGTCGTCTCTGTCACCGGAGTATTAGTGCTTCTTTTGACAGTCGATATCTTTTTCTTGTTATGAATCATGACAAAAGTAACAAAACATGTATTTTTTATTTCGAATATAGAACAGTTTTCTTTCTTCTAGCTGGGGGTTCATTTTCAACCTGTATATAAATGTTATTTTTATCATGGCGGCATCTGCAAAGCTGCAATTTTTACACTAGTAACATTTTAAATAGTCCCTAGATCTACAGTAGAGGTATCTGAAATTCATCATCATTATGACCACGATTCAAAGCATATTAATGGAATTGACTACCCACATTCATTTCTGAACTACAACCGTGTCTCACTCAGCTGCAATCTGCGCCATCACTGAAGCCCGAGGCATTACTCTACTGAAAAACTATAAACCTCTCCATACACACGTTCCCAATAGAAAATGGACTATTATTGAATTATGTATTGTGTATGATACAGGTAAAACCCGCAATAAGTTAGAATCCGTTGTAACTAGTTAGTGCTATACAAAACTTCGGGGATCGCCTCGCTCCACTCCGCTCCGCTCGGCTCTTAAACGTATTTACATGTCAACATAGCCACTCCTCGCCTTGCTCGTCGTCGTCGCGATTTTTGTTTTTTTTTGTATAGCACTAATTAAAACGGATTTTTACTGATTTCGGGTTTTAACTGTAGCAGCATTTTTATTTTTATTTTTTTTTAATTTAAGTGAGCCTTTAATTCATTTACTTAACCTATTATGTATTTTATTTTTATAGAATTTTATCGTTTTTTTTAGATTATTATCGACGTGTGAAAAGTGTATTTTATGTAACTAATCCCCAAACAAAAAAATTATTTGAATTTGCTTAATTTTTATTGAAACCGTAGATCCACAGATAAAGAAAACAAGGGAGATTTGCTTTAGTACTCTTATTATTCGTGTTCAGATATCTCCGCGATCATACCAGTTATTTCACTAACACAAACACAAAAACTATATAAGGTTAAATAATAATAGTTAGCGAAACTCAAAACATAAGTAGTACTGGTCTATATGAATAACTTTTTATATCGGGGCTCAGCGAAATTCGCAACTTTTTTTCACTTCCTCTCATACAAATTGACCATATCAGCCGTTTAGTTTAATATGAGAAGGAGAAAAAAAAAATTGAGAATTTTTCATAATCCCTATAGAAAAAGCTGTTCATACAGACGAGTACTATCTATGTTTTGAGTTTCGCCAACTATTATTATTTAACCTTATATAAGTACGGCACACGTACTCATATTTCTTACACTAATAGTAAGTGCACATGCAAAAAGAGAGCTCCGCGCATGAACCTGTACCCATGGACTCGAAATAAACACTCTTATGCAACACAGCACATCACGTCTCTATTGATATTGGGTCTCGCATCACGCCTATTTTAGGCCAGATGCGTTCGCAAGCGCCCCTTTACCATATATCTATGATTCAACAATCTATGATGAAACAATGTTTAAGTTAGTAAACCACAGCGGAGTGGTTGAGCGACCACTCGACCCGCTTCCAAACGGAAACTTTTTATAAATCGTTGAGGACGGTAGAATTTTCGCGTTTTGTATGCACACAGTTGGGTTTTTGATTTTAGACTTCCGTTTAACCCTGTTAACAAAGTTTTATTGTACTCAATTGAAATAAAACGATAGTAAAGTGTTTATAAAATCCAATTAATGAAACTGTTGTTTCAATGAGGTTCGACAATTGTATGTATGGAAAAATAGCCTGACTAACGGAATAATCAGTTTAGTTAACGTCTAGACAAAACGGTTGAACCTAAGAATATAAACTTATAATATTGTTTTTTTGTATGACGCAGACATTCATTAAGACGACATAGGTAGTAAAATATGAGATTTTAAAACAGTAGAACTCCCATACTACATAGGGATCTGAAAAAAAAACATGTTATAAACTCAGACCAAATAAAAACTCAAGACGGAGCGCTGTCAACATTGACGTGAAGCCAGTTTTGTAAAGATGTGTGCACTTAATGAGTGCTGCCGCCAAGTAAAAACTGAGACAGATTGCGCATGTGTGAGTTTCAAGCCGTGTACGAACACGAGACTGTCTCACTTTTGGCCTGCTTCACCCGTTACATAGAGTAAACTACGTCTTGACTTTTTATTTGGTCTGAGGTTATAAATGAGTTTTCCAAGACGATAACAAAGCCCAGGTAGAGAAATATGTGAAAATACAAATATAAATACGTGATAGAGAAAAATTCGGAGCATCGAAAAAAAAATGGAAATTGAAGACTGCTTTGTTTTAACCGACTTCAAAAAAGGAGGAGGTTCTCAATTCGACTGTATTTATTTTTAATCCATTTTTTTACCTGACTTCAAAAAAGGAGGAGGTTCAAACTGTATTTTTAGGGTTCCGTAGTACCTGTTAGGTAAAAGGAACCTTTATCGTGAGAGTCCGTTGTCCGTCCGTCCGTCCGTATGTCACAGCCTCATAACTTTAGCACCGTTTTCTACAAAAATAGCATTCTCATGCTTAAACAACATGATGCAAAAAAAAAATTTAAATTGTTCAAAATACTAGGTGAAATTAAATCAACCGACCAAATTCATACTGGAGACTCGGTTAGTCATCAGGAACAAGGTTTAATGACCCTCCAGGTGAAATTCGAAAAAAAAAAAATTTTACCCGTAGAACCTGCACTAGGAATTGTATTTAAACTAGTCCAACCAGTACGGGAGCAAAAAAAATATTTTTCGAAATTGGCCAAAAGGATTACTGAACCTAGTTCTTGATCACTAACCAAATCTCTAGTATGAATTTGGTCGGTTGATTAAATTTCACCCTATATTTCCAGTACAAAGTGAGAATATTAAAAATTTAAGTATAAAAATATATACTTTAACACTATTTACTGTCACCAATTTTGAGAAATCTTTGAAAAACCACAAAAAATGCATGTCCTTCCCCCTTATTTCTGAAACTAGGGGACCAAAAAAAAGAAAAAATCATGATTATAGGCCATAAATGGCTTATTACAGAAAAATTATAGCGATTAAAAAAAAGTTGAACACAAATGAGAAATATAAAAATAAATGTAAAATAAATAAAAAAATATTTTATAAAAATACAATATGGGTATCAAATTGTATATATTACAGATTTGATTATAAAAATATATACTTTTACTATATTTACTGGCACCGATTTCGAGAAATCTTTGTAAAACCACAAAAAAATGCATGCCCCCCTCTTGTTTCCAAAACTGGTGGACCGAAAAAAAATGAAATAATCATGTTGATTTGGGATAATGTAAAGATTACAGGAAAAATATAGCAGTTGAAAAATGACAAAATTAAATTTTTCATCCTCGAGTTTTATTTCGAGTACGGTATTAAAATATTTGTGTCTCTCTTGTGGTACAATCAATTCTTATTTTAGTTATCATACACAGTTTAAAATTTAAGGGCAAGATTTTAAATACCTACTTTTTTCCTGACTGTTCCCTTTAAATTGCCCTTAAGGCGAGGTTATCCAGAGGAATCTGTCCTGCTCCAACGCTTTCATTTTTAATATGTTTATCCTGCTCAGCGAAAGCGGATCGCTCAGAAAACTCGCGGTTTTGAAGTGTTTTTATTTATTATTTTGGAAGCAGAGTGGTGGTTTTTTAATATGATGGCCGTTTTTTATCACATTTTTCATGGCGTTTATTTTTTTACATATATTATATTTTATTATTATTTTTTTTTTTTTTTCAAACTTTAACAATCACTTTTTATTGGTTTAAAATTAATTTGAAAAGTGACAAAGTCGGGATACCCTTAAGCTCCTAAATATCAGAAAAGTTATTTGTAATTATCAAAGATAAGTCCAAATTCAAACTCGACGACCTCAAATTATGCGAAAATGAATCCCTGACAGTCAATATGTGTTAGGATTAGCAAGGTTAACAATTTATTTGGTAGTTTACCCCCCACCACTTAAAAACCACCCCCTAAGGGACGAATCAAAAATCACTGCGGGTCAAATCATTCGAAAGGGTCTTAACTACCACTGTGCCAAATGGCTTGCTTTAAACCTAAAATACAGTATTCATTTGACGTACCGCTAGCACTAAAAAGGAGTGTTGATAAAATAACGCCCAAGCCGAAAACGGTACAGAAAACGAATAAACGCGGGTGGAGCCGCAAGCGAAAACATATAATGTGACATAAATATTCTTATTGAAGGTTCGGTAAGTGCTCAGTAACAAGCGTCGATGACTGTTAAAGATGTGTATAAAGCAGAACGCCATAGAGAAAAAGAGGTCGATTGCCAAAAAATGTCTTTGACTTGACTTTTGTAAAAATTCATTTCTATTTTTATTTCGGTAAATAAATAGTTCAAAATGTGTTAATCGTTTGGATACAGAAACCCTGCCATCCTGAAAGATATTATAAATACTTCCTACGAACCCAACATCAAATATCCCACCAACCAATTCCTAGAAATGACCCTTTTTTGTAAAATTCGTAAATTATTCTTTTCGTATTCCTTACAGACGCAAGCCCAGCCCCGCCCCGAGTCAATTACTACGGGACGGCAAGATTTTATTTTGCGAAATTAGCAAAAAGTGTTATCGATCCGTGTAGTTTGGGTGTATAAATATAAGTCACCTTATATAACAAGAGTAAGAACAATCAAATAAACTGTGGGTACGTGTTTGTGACGGAAGAACGGCAATAGGGCTTACGGCTTACCACCCATGGCACTGGGACGTTACAATCGTCGTCGGTGAAAGAGTGAAAGAGGGTGAAAGACTTGCATTTCACAGACCAAACTCGGAAGCACCTTTTCACACCCCTCGGATAATGTTTTAATACAAACACTAATCAACGAAAACAATACATATGTCGCAAAATAACTCTTGTTTGATCTACCAGCAGCTTGTAACATGAACATACATCATGATAATGATAAGATTTGGATAAGATCTATCATAATAAATCTTTATTTCCGTAGGAAATCCTAATAAGTAATTATGATTTCCTCCAAAAATAAACCTTTGTGCAAAAATAATGTAAGAACACAAAATAACAATTAATAATGTATTAGACTGACGCAATACCTAAATAAGCACTTTCATAGGAATTATATTTTTATTTTGTAAAACAACGAGAGAGATTTTCTGGGAAATCCTAATTCGAATTATGTTTTAATTTATTTTGAGCAACGCGACGATATGAATGAGAAAGGAGGTTTAAATTCGAGATAGTATTTATAATGGAGCGTTTCTGACGCGTTCACTTTAATAGTAAGTACTAGCCTTTTAGAGGAGATTCATCGGAGATCGAAAGTAACCGACATAGCCTGCAGAATCAGTAAGTTGAAGTGGCAGTGGGCAGGCCATATTTGTTGCCGACATGATGACCGTTGGGGCCAAAAGGCTTTAGAATGGATACCACGTACAGCAAAGCGTAGTTTAGACCAACCTCGTGCCCGCTGGACCGACGACCTGAAGGATGTTGCGGGGCGACTGGATGAGGAGGACGGAGGACCGACATGAGTGGCGAAATTTGGGAAAGGCCTATGTCCAGCAGTGACGAACACGGGCTGATTGATGGATGGATGGATGGACTACCCTTTTCCCGCGGCTTCACTCGCGTAGAACTGTCTGTCAATATTTGACTAGTATGGACAGTTTTCGGCTTGATGGTTACTCTATCTACAGCCCTTATAGCCTACTTATTGTCCAGGGTCACTAAAATGGTAATATAGAAAACCGCATCTAAATCCGTTGAGTGGTTCTCGAATTAATAAAAATTACTTATAAATATCAGTGTTTTAAACTTACTTTTTAAATGTTTGATTCTTAAAATTAAATACACATTTTATTCTCCTAAGTGAAATAACTCATTTAAAAAAAAATCTTTACTGACGATAGCGACAGCAAAATTCATCGTAACCATAACATTACAATACTACGATAAAACTAAGAAGATTACGCCAAAAGAAGTTTATGCTCTGTAAACGTATATTTCAGTTAGAAGTCCTATATAAAATTTTACATCCAGATTAAACCACTACGTTTGTAGCTTAAAGATTTATTACATTTACTCGAGAGGATCAAATCCTTCTGCATATTAGATAAATATTCAAGTTTGAGTATTTACGTTTCCGTAAAGAAAACATGACGCTTTTTGATAACTACATAGGTAACACTAAAAGTTTCCGGAACTGGCCACTTACATAAACAATATTTAAAAATTTATTGCAACATTTGAAAATAGAACTCTTTGGCTGTAGAATGCAGTTTGTTTCATCTGACTGTCTTTTGTTTTTACCTTGTGGCGCCATTTAAAAAATTGTGTGTCTGCATCAACATGGATTTAACTCGGGAAAATTTTCGTAGTATGATTTTCTACGATTTTAAGTGTAATTTGACAGCTCAACAGAGCATCGCTCGGCTTGAAACAGCTTTTGGCAATGAAGCACCATGCAAGACGACTGTTTATAGCTGGTTTGCAGAATTCAAGCGTGGTCGTATCAATCTCAGTGACGAATCTCGCGATGGTCGGCCGTCCACCGCTGTGACCAACAAAAACATCGATGCTGTGCGCCGTATGATTGAAACAGGCAGGCATGTGACCTACCATGAAATTCGCGCATCCTTAGAAATAGGCATGAGTCAAATACAATCAATCCTACACAAACATTTGGGTGTGAGAAAGCTGTGCTCGCGGTGGATCCCACACAACTTGACCGAGGCTCAAAAAACGGACCGCGTCACTTGGTGCAGTGCCATGCTTACCATATTCAACGAAGGTGCGTCAAATTTGGTGTGGGACATAGTAACAGGTGACGAAACATGGATTTATTGCTACGATCCCAAAACAAAGCAGCAATCGAGCGTATGGGTCTTTCAAGATGAGCCGAAACCAACCAAAGTGGCGCGCGTGAAAAGTGCATCTAAGCGGATGATTGCTTCTTTTTTTAATAAAACTGGACACGTGGCTACTGTTGCTTTAGAGGATCGTCGTACCGTGAATAGTGACTGGTACACGACCATTTGTTTGCCGGAAGTTATTGACGAACTCCGTAAAAATAACCGTAAACGCCGTATCATCCTGCACCACGACAATGCTAGTTCTCACACGGCCAGACAGACAAACGACTTTTTGAAGACGAAAAATGTAGAACTCATGAGTCATCCTGCATACAGTCCCGACCTGGCACATTGTGACTTTTTTCTGTTCCCAAAAATTAAGAACCAATTACGCGGTCAACGATTTTCATCACCAGAAGAGGCTGTCGAGGAGTATGAAAAACACGTTTCAGAGGTCACCACAGGGGAGTGGCACAAAAGTTTTCAAAACTGGTTTGATCGAATGAAAAAGTGCATAGACGCCAAGGGAGATTATTTTGAAAAACAATAAATTAATTTTGTACCTTTAATAGTATTTTTTCATATTCATTCCGGAAACTTATAGTGCGTCCCACGTATCTGCATCTTTCTGATGACGCGAGTTTGATAACATTTTTTTTTATGTTATTAATGCTGGCATTTTGTGAATTCATAATATATAATCTTGGTTTTGTTCGTACTGAACTATTTTCCCAAAGAGACGTATGTACCTACCTTCTAGTACATTGTTATGCAGCTTGACAAAAAAGTATTGAAGTATTCCGCCATTTTTTTTTCTATTAAAGGTTTCATGGGTAATTCTTATAAAAATCGATTGCTTATGTTGCCTCGTGTTGATGTATTTTAGTAGCATTTATATTTTTAGCGCAGAAACCCTCAATATAACAATATTTACGTTTGTAACAAGCCACATGCTAGAATTATTTACAAAGAATTGAGAGAACGAGAAGGGTTCATTTTTGAAGGTCTTTAGACGCTCGGTGGCTAAGTGGGTGGTTTGAATGAACGATTTTTAGCGTTCCTTACCGTCTTACCTGTCTGTCCGTCTGTCACAGGGGTCTACAACTTCAACCGTAATAGGTAGAAAATTTAAATGTTCACAGAATACTTGTTACTATGACCTTTATCACGACAAATAATAAAAATTAAAAAAGTTAAACCCAAGGTTTAACAAATAAATGGCGCCATCTGTGATGACTTGTTTGACTGCTTTTACCGAGGTTCATTGATGGCAGATGGCGCTAATAGTAGCTTGTCAACCTTTTTGCACCGAGTTTCTTTAGTACGATAATAGATGGCGGTAAAATATTAAATGCGGTCTTTTGTTATATTTTATAATTTTATTAATTGTGTTATGGTTTTAGGGTTCCGTACCTGTAATATGTGGTGGTACAGAACCCTTTGTGTGCGAGTCCAACTCGCACTCGGCAAATTATTATTTTTTATTGTGGCAAACGTGCCATTGCTTGCAGTCAACCATTGAACAAAATGAATAAAATATTTTATTATTCTATTATATTATTGCTGAATCGAGTGCGTACCAGCACCAACAGCATCTTGAAAGCATTAGCTGACAGATGGGACTCTCCACTGATGGGACACTGGCTTCCTTTTCACGCTACCTCTTATCGCGTATAAGTGAAGTATTCTGTCTGTGTTTTTTGTCACTATAACTGTGCTTTTGTGTTTTTAGTCTGTAATTTAATGTTATTCAATTTAATTTAGAATTCTGTATAAGTACTATTTATAATACTAATATTTTTTTTACACATTATGGAGTCTTTATCTGAAATCCATCCATCCATCCATTAGCCTGTTTCGTCCACTGCTGGACATAGGCCTTTCCAGGATTACGCCACTCTTGGCGGTCCCCCTGGAAGAAATGCCCATACTCACACACGCTGGGCAGGCGGGTTGGTGAGCGCGGTGCCGAAACCCTTGCACCAGTGACGCCGCTGCCCGTCACTAGTCTGTTTTAAGGCCTGACAATTGGGGATGGATATACCGCCATCCATCGGTCCCAGGCAATGGTGGGCCGCCTGGTTTTGCCTGAGAGCTGTTCTCTTACTCTCCCCCAAATAACTTCGGGAGGATTTGCGAGTAAGATGGTGGTACCTCCACAGTCGAGTATCTGAAATAAATGTTTATTATTATTATGCAAACATTTCCGAAAGTAGCGAATAAAATTGCAAATATTTTTAATTTTGCATTATGGAGCCAATAACCTCCAAATTGTGTTATAATTTTTGCTGTCTTCTCAGTTGACCGGCTGCGAATTTCTACACATTTGTGATGATGATGATTGTATTAGACATACGTCCAGTTAGCTAGGGCGACCCAATCTTCTCAAAGTAAGCTATTGCTCTGAGTAAATCTTCTCAAAGCAAACTATTGCATTAAAACTTGCACTTGCGCACCAAATATGTCTTTTAATAATAAATAATAATACTCAATTTCTTTATTTTAGGCACGGGGCTCATAGCATATACCTACAAATACCTAAAATAGGTAAATCGCACTATATCTGACGTCACATTTTTGTGCACTCGAGACAGTTATATCGTAGATACTGGCTGTGCAGCCTTCAGTTCAGATGAATCTGCAGGAGCAGTGCCGCGTTTGTTGCGATTACGACAACGACGACTCTACCTGTTTTTTACAAGAGCAACACCATCATTGTTGACGATCGCTTTTGGCGGGCATTGAAGAGGATCCGCAGCGATGCGAGGCGGAGCTGATTAGAGTAGGTAGGCACCGGCGGTGGCTGTTTTTTTTTATGAGGATTACAGGGCATCTTTCGTTGATTTGATTCTGCAGGTGGTAGAGCAGGCATAGAGGGCACGGATGCTGTAGTCTTGATATTGACACCCGGGCGTGATGTTTGAGCCGCAGAGTCATTGACTCGCCACGTAACTGCGTCAGTTGCTTTACGTGTTGGTGGCGCAGCGGCGGTGGCGGTGCATCAATTTGTTGACCGGCAGAACGTGGCGTTGAAACATTCCGCGCAGGTAGTGATGAAACGGGTTGCGTGCGTTATTCAATGATACCATTAAACCAACTCCTCTCACAAATCGGCACAATTTTTTTCTGAGGCTTCTAGTCTGGGTTAGGCGTACGATGGTGACGGCAGTCTTGTCTAGCACCGCTTTTGCAGCGGTGATCTCAGCCTCTGTGAAACTGGACGAGCAGATCAGTTCAAAGCTGAGCTCGTCCATCATTTCTAGCTTGTTTTGGACAAAAGCGAGCAGCTTGTTAACCACGGTGATGTCAGCAGGTTTGCCTCCGGTGTCCATGTAGGCAAAACTAGGTCACTAATTAACTGGTGTTGGAATTGGTGTGGCTGTGGTTAATAAGAGACAACCGACCAAAATGTGTTACGATTGCAACCTTAACACTTTTTTTATTCATCCTCTCCCATATGGCCAAACCACCAAAGCATACTGTTAAGAATTGGATCACAAAACCTCAACCGCAAACCAGCGCAGCGAGTTGTGACGAGAAATATGAAAAGAAGGAGGTACCCCACCAAATGAGAAAACTCGCGAGCCGGCGGCAGAGCTCGTTCACCCGTGAAGCGACACACTCAAATATTATTATACACGCATGTCAATCACCTATTTAATTGTAATAATAAGCAATAAATTCATTGTCATCTCATCTTCCTTACGTGGTATTCATTGTTGGTGAAACAACAACCAATCCAGAACCTGATCCAGAATCCAAAACAAGAAAGCATATCCAGGTTTCGTTGTCAAAGACGAATTCAGAGAGACGCCACAGTCTCCTTCATGGTCCTTCGGCATACGGATATAAACACCAGCAGCCAGTTACGGTATACAGTGCCAGCTACAGGAAGAAGTCCATAAACCAGAAGACGTAAACAGGAACGTATCCAGGAGTACCCGTCACGGAATAAGTGCGAGATAAGTCAGCCTTTAATTATCTACCTAGATATCTAACAACTAAAGACAAAGCAAGTTAATTGAGTGAGACTTAACTAAATACAATCGTTTTTTGAGTATTTTATTTTAAATGTAAATTTAAATAAGTACTAATTTATTACTACAAATTATTATTCACATCGATTCATCCTGTTATCCTATGACATTTTTCTATTTTCCATTCTCAATTTATAATAAGTATTATCTGCTATTTTTCAGAATAGCAGCCATAATATTTCATAATAATATAATTTCAATTAATTACATATTTTAATCTATAATTTCCATTCCATCAAATTCGTTAATAAATTATCAGTAATAAAACGCCTCGATCTGTTAGCCAGTTAAAATAGTACAACTACCTACGTGCGATTGTGTCTTTTATTCTCGCCGATCGTCTAAGACGACCATTGAATAGAACTTAGTAAACAAGTCAACTCTATTAGAACGGCGTAAGGTTCAATTTTATTAAATTTATAAAATGAATTTTTGAGTTCCGTCTATATTGAGTATTTATATTTCATAATTTTTGGTAATAGTGTGAATTAGTATATTGTTATTAAATTACAATGATAATTAGCAAAAGTTTCTAAGCGTAATTGGGTTGGCCCAGCGACGATACCGTCGCTGGGTTGGCCTATGAATCTTTTCATTTGGGTCATTTGCATTTTATTGGGCTAATTTCATTTTCTGATAAAATTTATTTTGGTCGTATGCAATTTTAAATACAAGTATTAAGTAGATTTATTTATTGAGTGATAATTTTAATTGAGCGAACTAATTACAAATAAACAATAAATAATAAAAATGAAAAAAAAATATAAAAAAAACTTTCCACTCTTCTTTTGTCATTGCCAGCGAAGTCAAAATGGAACTTAAAGAATTAATAGCCAGACGTGGTTCAGCCAAGGGTCGCCTTACAACATTTATTAATCATGTAAACAACTTAAAACCAAATTTAACCAACATTCAAAATATAGATTTAAAGCTTCAAATTGAAAGTTTAAAAAGGGTTTATGAAACTTTCGATGATATTCAAACCTCTATAGAAACTACTGTTGAAGATGTAGATACTACTGCTCAGTACGCGTTAAGGGATGATTTTGAGAACAAATATTTTTCAATTTTGGCTAGGGCGCAAGAATTGTATGAAAATAATAAACCAAAGCCAGGTTTGGACGACGACGCGTCGGTTTCGGGTAAATCTCAGGATAGTACTGTGGTCAGGCAAACAGAGACCAGGGGTTCACGGGGTATGAAACTTCCTACCATACATGTACCGAAATTTTGTGGCGATTACTTAGTTACTTACTTATTATTCAGTTCTCTTATCCATAAAAATGAATCCGTTAGTGAAATTCAGAAATTCCATTATTTGCGAGCTGCATTGGAAAGTGACGCTGCTGAGGTAATAGGGTCATTAGATTTTACAGCCTCAAATTACGAGATTGCATTTGACGAGTTATGCGAAAGATATGATAACCCCCGTTTATTAATACAAAATCACATTCAGGCTTTGTTTTCCGTGGAACCAATCAAACGTAAATCCGCAGAAAATATTCGAAAACTAGTTGATACATTTTCCAAAAATCTTAGATCTTTGCAAAAACTTGGTGAGCCAACAACGTCTTGGGATTCATTGATAGTTTTTATAATGAGTTCGAAACTCGATCCCAAGACTGCAAGAATATGGGAAGAGAAAAAGGGTGCGATCACAGACTTAACACTTGCTATCTTTATATCATTTTTGAAGGATAGGGCTGATGTGCTTCACACTATAAGTATGGGAAGCAATAAATATACAAACATCCAGATTAAGGGGCTAGCAGCTTACACAGATGACACAAGTGACAATGAATCAACAAGCGAAATTCTACATACAGTAAACAATCATTCAAACAATTATCCAAACAACAATTCATACAACAATCCAAACAACAATTCAAACAATAATTCAAACTGCAATTCATATAACAATCCAAACAACAATTCAAACAATAATTCAAACAACCATTCAAACAATTGTCCAAACAACAATAATTCATACATCAATCCAAATAACAATTCAAACAAAAATCCAAACAACAATCAACATGTCTATTCAGGTAGGTATAAGACACCCAGTTGTCCGGTTTGCAATCAAGCACACAGAATTTATTATTGCGAGACCTTCCTTTGGGAAGTCCAACGAAGAGAGAGCACGAACCATCTGGTCATTGAGATTGTGCAAAAATTGTCTAAGACCTGGTCATCAGGCTGCTGAATGTAGATTAGGCCCTTGCAAGAAGTGCTTGCAAAACACAATACAGTATTACATGTAGACACAAACATAAAAGACGCACAAAGCAGTAGCAGCACCACAACACTTTAAGCCAGCGTGACAGAGCCGGTGTTGCTGTCAACCGCAGTAATCATGATAGCAGATAAAAACGGGAAACGTCATGAAGCAAGGGCAGTTTTAGATTCTGGGAGCCAGGCTTCTTTCATGACGGAGGCGTTACACCAAAAACTAAAGTTAAAATGCACAAATACGTCTACCTCAGTGGCAGGCATTAATAATTCGGTTTCAAAAATCACAAGGCGTTGCAATGCATTAATTGAATAGAGAACATCAGACTTCGCAGTGGAATTGTCCATGCTGGTGCTTCCAAACATCGCTAATCTTTGTAACAGTACAACACAAATACACAAACTAAACATATCAAAGGACATTACACTGGTGGATCCCGAATATTTTAATCCAGCGAGCATTGATCTACTACTCGCTGCAGATATTTTTTGGGATTTGCTTGAATCTGGTAAAATACGTTTAGGTGACAACAGTCCCATTTTGTCCCACAAAGTTCGGATACAAAATTTCGGGTCCCACTAGTGGATTAAGTCAAACACACACACTAACAAAAGGCCATTCGATTACATGTAATTTCATACAAACCATCAATACACAGATACAGGAACAATTAGCTAAGTTCTGGACTCTGGAAGAAACACCAGTTATTAAATTCTCAGTTTATTCAACGGAGGAGCAACTGTGCGAAGACAGTTTTGTAAACAATGTCACGAGACTTTCAGATGGTAGGTTCTCAGTTGATATTCCTTTGAAAAATTCCGAGTCCAGCCTTGGGGATTCATACGAAAGGGCAAGACAGTGTTTTCTTGCACTTGAACGCAGATTGCAACGCTCACCAGAACTTAAGCGGATGTATACAGAGTTCATGATAGAATATAGGCACTTAGGTCATATGTCCCCAATACATACAAACACAAATATCAGCAAAAATACGACGAATCCATATTACTTGCCACATCACGGCGTATTACGGGAAAACAGCGAAACTACAAAGCTTCGTGTAGTTTTTAATGCAAGTGCACCTACAACCACGGGCGTGTCTTGTAACGATATCCAGGCTGTAGGTCCCACTATCCAGAGCGATTTATTTTCAATACTAATTCGGCTTAGACATTTTTCTTACGTCTAACGGGTGACAATTGTGGTTGAGAAAATGTATCGGCAAGTGGCTATTCATGAAGGGCAGCGACATCTCCAGAGAATTATACAACCTTAATACAGTTACCTATGGCACAGCATCAGCCCCATTTTCGGCGATAAGGTGTTTGAAACAGCTGGCCATAGAGTGCAAAGATACTGCTATATCTCAGATTATAAGTGAAGACTTTTATGTTGATGACTTAGTCACTGGGAGTCAATCCCCCAACCAATTAGTCGAAATCAGAGACAAAGTCGTTCAAAAACTATCATCCGCTTGTTTTAACTTGCCCAAAATCAGATTCAATACCAAAAATTTTGATAATAATTCAAATTCAGATCAGAAATTAAATCTAGGTGATCCAGGTTCCTCACACACATTAGGTCTTGGTTGGTCGCCAACAGATGACAATTTGTTTTTCGATATCAAGCCAAAATCTCACGACATTCACACAAAAAGATCAGTTTTGTCACAGATAGGGCAAATATTCGATCCCTTGGGATTACTCACGGTAATTGTAATCCAGGCAAAAATTATGCTACAGAAACTTTGGTTGTTGAAAATATCATGGGACGAGCCACTTCCATCTAATTTAGCACAAGTTTGGCAAAGATATATTTCAGAACTTGTTCAAATCAATAATCTTCGGATTCCTCGTTTAGTGACAGGTATAAATCCAAGACAAATCGAGTTGCACACATTTAGCGATTCTTCTCAAGATGCGTATGGGGCTTGCGTTTATGTCAGAAGTGTTACTAGCGATAATCAGGTACACGTGAACTTATTATGCGCAAAGAGCAGAGTTGCTCCTCTTAGGCCCGAAACCATACGGCGTTTGGAACTTTGTGGTGCACTCATAGCAGCAAGATTAACTGAAAAGTTACTTAAGGCGTTTAGGTTATCAGTAGATAGATGTATACTATGGTCTGATTCAACTATAGTTTTGGCTTGGTTGAAAACGGCACCAAATCAACTTAAACAAAAATTCGTTCAGAACCGTGTCGCTGAAATTCAACAGCTTACTAAGAATCATGAATGGCGACATATATCCACTAATGATAATCCTGCAGATATGTTAACTCGCGGCGTAAGCATATCAGAAATTCATAACCTAAGCTTGTGGTGGTCAGGACCCAAGTTTTTGCAAAATCGTGATGATAATTATCAGAAGGAAGACAATTCAGAAGTAGTCTTAGTAACCGAGATAAATACAGATAATACAGATGTAATTGATTTCAAAAGATTTTCTAAATTATTAATATTAAAAAGGGCATTTGAAAAGGTATTACGCTTTATACACAATTGTACAAAGGACAAAACAAAAATCAAGGGTCCTTTATCAGTCGACGAAATCGAAAATAGTTTCAAAATTTTGCTCAAATTGTCACAAAGGCAGTCATTCGAGGAAGAGTATGATCTTTTAACACGAAAACAAAGATTACAACACAAAAACAAATTACTGTCATTATCACCATTTTTAGACGAGTTTGGTTTGATTAGAGTCGGAGGCAGATTAGGCAACTCTCAATTTGAATATGGCAAAAAATATCCAATTTTGATTTCATGCAAACATCCAATAGCAAAACTTATATTCGAGCATCAACACATAGTTCTATTTCATGCTTCACCACAACTTTTACTTGCATCCGTAAGAGAACAGTTTCGGCCGTTAGGTGGACGTAATACAGCTAGGTTTGTTGCACAAAAATGTCTTAGATGTTTTCGTTTGAAAGCTAAGACTGTCAACCCTATCATGGGCAACCTACCTCAGCAGCGTCTAGATCCAGGCTATCCCTTCGAAACTACCGGGATCGATTACGCAGGACCTCTAAGTGCTGCTGATCGCAAAGGCCGTGGGTGTAAGCTAATGAAAGTATACGTAGCGGTCTTTGTATGCTTTACAACAAAGGCTATACTTGGAGTTGGTCACCGATTTGACCAAAGAAACATATATAGCAGCACTACGTAGATTTATCGCGCGTCGTTCAAAACCACGCAAAATTTATACAGACAATAGAACCCAGTTTCACGGCGGCACAAACGAAATTCAAAAATTCATTAAAAATAATTCAGAGTCCCTATCAGAAATCATGGCAAATGAGAATATATGCTTTAAATTTCTTCCAGCCTACGCTCCGCATATGGCAGGGATTTGGGAAGCCGGAGTAAAATCCTTCAAACTCCATTTGATGCGAGTATTAGGCGCAGCTAACCTCACCTTTGAGGAACTTTACACGGCGTTAGTATAGATCGAGGCAATTCTAAATTCACGTACATTGTATCCAATGTCACCTGATCCTAGTGATCTCACTCCACTTACCCCTGGTCACTTCTTAGTTGGTCGACCTCTTACTGCAATGCCGAGTCCAAATGTTGGTGGATTTCAATACGAATAGGCTGCAACGATGGGATCGCGTAGAACAGATGCGCCAGCACTTTTGGGTTAGATGGATGAAAGAGTATGTATCTGAGTTACAACAAAAGACGAAGTGGCGTTACTGCAACGGCAAGCTGGAAAAGGGAACTTTAGTAATAGTCAAAGAGGATTTCCTACCGCCAATGAAGTGGTGTCTCGGACGCATTTTGGAAGTATTTCCTGGCAAGGATGGAATCAATCGAGTAGCAGATATCCTCACCAAGAAGGGTGTCATAAGACGAGCATTCACCAAAATTTGTCCCCTTCCGGTTAACCAGACAGACTTTACAGATAAAGACAATCGTGTATTTTGTTGAAAGCAGGGCTTTCAACGCCGGGGGGCATGTTAAGAATTGGATCACAAAACCTCAACCGCAAACCAGCGCAGCGAGTTGTGACGAGAAATATGAAAAGAAGGAGGTACCCCACCAAATGAGAAAACTCGCGAGCCGGCGGCAGAGCTCGTTCACCCATGAAGCGACACACTCAAATATTATTATACACGCATGTCAATCACCTATTTAATTGTAATAATAAGCAATAAATTCATTGTCATCTCATCTTCCTTACGTGGTATTCATTGTTGGTGAAACAACAACCAATCCAGAACCTGATCCAGAATCCAAAACAAGAAAGCATATCCAGGTTTCGTTGTCAAAGACGAATTCAGAGAGACGCCACAGTCTCCTTCACATACCATAAGCAGGTCCATATTTTTTTACCCTAAATTAAAGTATAGGTATAGCAAAAATCCTAAAAAAATACAGTTGAATTGAGAACCTCCTCCTTTTGTGAAGTTGGTTAAAAACTGGCATATAATCACTTTTTAACGTTAGTACTCACAACTTATCACCATAATGCAATGTCCTAAAGCTAAGTTTGAGCTTTGAGAGTTGAGTTAACTCCAAACTCAGCTAAGTTAGGTGAAGTTACTAAACTTATGAACTTACCTGCTGCAAAATTTACGAATCTAAAGAAACTTAACTACGTGTGAATTATTAATGAAACTATCCTCTTAAAGTTGCATAAGGGTTTCCTTGTGGAATCAAGGAAAAAACAAACTCAAGAGTTTTTAAGTGAAAGCTTCAAATATTCAATATTTTTAAGAGGGTATATAACGCAAATATAAATCAAATGACAGACTTTGGATGATTTTGTTGCAACAATCAGGATACGCATAGTTAAAAGAAATATACCTTATACCTATAATACATATTATGTTCTTCTTACGTTTATGAAGTAATTTTAAGCAAACCGCGTCGATTGTTAAATTTATTTAAAATATTTTCTAACCGTCTATTTTACTCTATAGTAAACTTCATAATAATATTGATTTTCTCTGGAGTATAGATTTCGAGATTTAGTTGGTGTTTTTTTTATAAAATCTGTTTCAATTTTTCACTCTGTTTTTGAGAGATATTTCGGTTCTACTAGTGTTTTATACATTACGTTATTTTTTAAATCTTAGCAAAGAGTTTTGATGTCTTGAGAACTAGTAAAGTCTTAGCGAATAAATAAACTGTGTCAGATAAATATTAATTGATATTATACTAATCATTTTATTTTATGAAATTATTTACTTTTCCCAAAAAATAACTAAAATTTATGTTAGAAACACATAAATATACAGTTTTTTTTATATTTGGCTGTTTGGCGGGTGCGTCAGTGCCTCTATTTCCATCCGCATAAAACTAACAAAGAAAACTACCGCTCACGAAAAAACAAAATCTCCACCGCCATTTTTCATAGAAAATTGTCATTTCAAAGCTGTGGTTTTTTTTTATTTAGACCATGAAGTTTTATAATTTTTTCTCGCAAGTGTGTTGAGAAACGTCGTATGAAACGCGTGAGCATTTTTCTCCTTCGGCTCGGGCTCCAATCCCACCTCGACTGTAATGTCCAATACAGCTCACTTGTATCATAACGTATTATCGATAAGCATTATCTTGCTAAGAAAACTAAACTTTAATTTATTTTTAATGCAAGTGCTCGTAAAGTTCTGTTCTATATGCGTCTAATCCGTTGTCAAAGTCAACTTTACCGCACGAGTGTTTAATGTTTTCATTTTTTTAATTTATTTTTTAGTTTTGTTCCCCTACATAGTGGGAAGGCAAATGGAACTTAGCTCATGCAGCCATGTCTGAGGTATGTTTTATTTTTTAATTTATTGAAAACAATTGCCTGTCTTATCTTGTGTACCATAGATATACTTGACAGAAATTAGCCGGGTACCTAGCAAAGTAGACCATATTGAGCTTTGACAGCTCGATATTCACTGTCCGTCCCTCTTTAGGTAGATCAACAGAGTAAGACAGAGCACTGTATCAAGCGCTATCGAGCTGGATATGGTTTGCTATGCTAGACTAGTGTTTCAGTTTGATGCGTTCGTAGGCTGATGAAATTTAAACTGTTTAGAGGACATTTTGCGTAGGTAGTAACTTTACAAATTGAAAATTCTGATGAAACTTAATCAACCATTTAGTGCCTTATTTTTACATTTTAATTTCTTTGGTAATATACGAGTATATAAGGTGACTTTAATTTATGCAGCCAGACTCTTATTAGAGGCTTGGTAAGTGATCAGTATCACGGATCAATAACAGTTTTTGCTAATTTCGCAAAATAAAACCTCGACGACTCATCGTAATTGACTCGGGGCTGAGCTTGCATTTGTAAGGAACACGAAAAGAATAATTTACGAGTTTCACAAAAAGGGTCATTGAATCTTGTTACTGAGCATTTACCGAGTCTTCAGTAACAATTTGGCTGAATAAATTAAAGTCACCTTATACAAACAAGAAGGATTTGGTTAAAATAAACTTCTTGGTAAGTAACCTCATTTAATCGTAATATGAATAAGAACTTTTTGATTATAATGCCAAAAGACAAAAAGTTTGAAGTTCGGAAGATGATACTGGCCACTTGCATTCTCGGTACAATATTTAAGAAAAATACAATGTTATCGATCGGTCTTCCTTGTTAACAATATTCTTTGTATCTAAAGAATAGACAATATCGGGCAGCCATTGTTGGTTAAATTATTATGTAGAATAAGTTGGTAGAGTCGAATTCATGTTATGTATGACTGAAAGCAGCCTTCGAACGCATCAAACTGAAAGCAGCTTAATTCCGTCAAGTCGGCAACTTGCGTGCAAAAAAAAAAAGAATGCCCGCCTAAAGTTCATTTGGAATATGTACCTATTTATTGTTTCTTTGTTTATTTCATTACATTTATTTTATTTACTCACACTATGCATTGAAAAACGTAGTATGATACTCGTGCGTAAGGGCAAAAACTTACTCGTAACGTTTAAAACACTCGCTTATCGCTCGAGTTTCAAATCGTTCCTCGTACAAGCTATTGCTTCCTCTACGCTCTCGTAGCATAAACAACTATATTTTTTATATTAGAGACGTTTGTAAATAAAATTAGTCATTATACACAGGATTTTACAATACGAGTGTAGATAAAACCTTTACGAACATTGAAACTAAGTATAATAAAAAAATGAAGTGAAAATAAGGACCACACCGTACCATTTAATTCTAAATATTTATTTTTTAATATTATTTTATTTTGGGCCGATTTTAAATAAATAAAGCTTGAATAGAGCAAAATATATTTTTCGCGATAATTTGGTCAGCGGCAATTTATTTGATGTTACAAATAGAACATTTTTACTAGTTTATTATTTCCTAAAATATTACCTCAAAGCAATGAACGGCAGGGACTATGATCTCGACACATGGTCCCTTCTTAATGCAGACATACAGAAGGTCGGCAGGACGCAAAACATCACCTTAATGGTAGGTATTCCTCCGGCTGACCTTCGGAAGCTAAAAGTTAACGGTTGCCGCCTATATTATAAATTGGCGACAGTTTACGTCAGTCTCAGAGGTGACAATACTGACCGGGCCGGTGCGGCGGTACCGGAGGGAGATCGACGTGCCTTAGATAAAGCCGAGGTAAATCAGCCGGCTGCATCAATAGGCAACCGACACCCTCCGGAAACCGACACACGGGGCCCAGCCAAGGACACTCAGGGCTCAGGGAAGCCTGAAAACAGCAATGTCGGGCGGGAAACAGGGGAAGAGCAGAAAGTGGTTGATCTGTTATCAGATCTACTGGTAGCCTCCCCCCTGTCCTGGCGAGAGGAGGACTTGCTGGCTTCAGATGCCAAAATGTAGCTCTGAGACACATCCAATAGCTAAATCAATATTATTTATATATTATTATGAAAATGGCGTCACACAAGTACAATAACTCTGTTACATACGAACCAAAACTTCCAAAGACCAAAAGATCGAGACGGAATGACACACAACCTATCTCCACCTGTTTACACGCACGGGGTAGTATTGGGGAAATACATAACGTTGGCTCTATTAACATCCTCCAAGTCAACCTGCAGCACAGTGTTACGGGGTTTACCGCCCTGAGAAGGACACTGGAAGAGCAACCCGACACCATAGCACTTATCCAAGAACCATATTTAACAAGGGGAAAGGTGAGTGGCTATGGAAACTTGAAAGGCACTGTATTTACTTCACCCCTGCAACAAAAAACTAGAACCTTTGTGTATGTTCCAGCTCTTTACAAAGCGTCCTTGGTGACTATCACTTATGCTCTGACGACCTCACAGTGATTAAACTCCGCACGGGCCTGGGAGGGGACATCGAAGAAGTTTACGTGGCTTCAGCGTATCTTGACGGGGAACTAGAAACTCCAAGGCCAGAACTAGAAGTGTTGGTAGAACACTGCAGAGAACACAAAACACAGCTCATCATAGGCTATGACGCAAACGCCCACTGCACAGTTTGGGGCAGTCCAGATACGAACCGGAGAGGTAAGGATACTCTTGACTTTGCACTACAACATGATCTGAACATTTTAAACAGGGGTTCAGAACAAACTTTCGTCACGAGAAGGAGTCAGACGATTGTAGACCTAACAATGGCGACAAGCTTAGTAACTGAGTTGAAATATCTGGATCTGACTACAGACGCATAAGGTATGTACTAAAGGTAGGCAAGCAAGAACCTAGGAAATATAGGAATCCAAGGAAAACAAATAAGGCCAAATTTACCGCATTGGTTCAGAACAAGGTCTCGGCAATGCCCGAACTCACAAGCACAACGAGACTCACCTCACCGTAGAGGAAGTAGAAAACAAAGTCACCGCTATCACGAAATGTGTAATTGACAGTTACGAGTCTTCATGCCAACTTCTCACGGAAAAAAGTAGGTTTGACGAGAAAAAACATGGGTGGTGGAGCAAGGAACTTTCCAAACTAAGGAAAAAAAATGCGGCACCACTTTAATAGGGCAATGAACACCAAGCTCAATGAAGACTGGGATGACTACAAAAAAGCACGTCTCGCGTTCAACAAAGAGGTACGTTATAAACAAAGTGAATCCTGGAGCAATTTCTGCAACAGCGTACAGACACAGAGCGAAACTTCCCGGTTGAGAAAAATCTTAGTGGGGGACAATCACATGAAACTTGGAACTTTAAGGAAGTCAGATGGTAACTATACTGCAAATGAGCAAGAACAGCATACCTTGCTACTGCAAACCCACTTTCCGGGCTGTCAGGTAAATGAGAACTCTGAATGGACGGCCTCACCATCTCCGTGTCCCACGAAAGAGGACTGGGAGCTAGCGGGATCCATAGTGACAGAGGAAAGACTGAAATGGGCGGTGAGTACGTTCCTTCCGTACAAGTCACCCGGAGGAGATGGCATCTTTCCTGCTCTGCTACAATGGTGCCTCGAGCAGATAATGAACCATCTTATGGCGATATTTAGAAGCTGCCTAGCATATAAATATATACCCATCTCGTGGACAGAGGTAAGAGTGGTCTTTCTTCCTAAACCTGGGAAGGAAGACTACACACAGCCTAAAGCATGCAGACCTATCAGCCTCTCACCATTTCCACTTAAAACTTTAGAGAGACTCTGCGATAGACACATTAGAGAGGGACCGCTCAGAGATCGACCACCTCACCAAAACCAGCACGCGTATCTACCAGGCAAATCCACAGAGACTGCTTTACACCAGGTAGTGCATAAGGCTGAATCAGCGACTGAGGCAAAACAGTCGTGCCTGGCGACCTTCATTGACATAGAAGGAGCCTTCGACAAAACCACTTTTCCCAGCATAGTGCACGGGCTCAATGCACATGGCGTACACGATCTGGCCATCAAATGGGTAACAAACATGCTGAGCCAGCGTGCAGCTTACATTGAGAAATCTGAAAAAACATGCTGCCGGGTGACTAGGGGATGCCCTCAGGGAGGTGTGCTATCACCACTCTTATGGGTAGCAGTCATCAACGATCTCCTGGTAGAGTTATAAGGATGGCTTTGTTACCGTGGGCTATGCAGATGATCTGGTTATTATGATATCGGGTCTATTTGAAGGAACGCTGTTCGGTAAAATGCAGCAAGCTTTACGTAAAGTCGAGGCGTGGTGTGGTAAGCATCGGTTATCTGTGAACCCACAAAAAACAGAGTTAATCTTATTCACAAAGAAAACGAAAATCGCAAAATTAAAACATCCGAAATTATTTGGAACCCAGCTGTCTTTTAAGTAAGGAGGTCAAATACCTTGGTGTCTGGCTCGACGACAAACTACTGTGGGGGAGGCAGGTGGAACACGTAACAAAGAAGGCAACTAATACTCTGTGGCAATGCAGACGAGCTGTTGGTAAGGACTGGGGACTCACACCAAAGCTCTGCAGATGGCTCTACACTTTGGTGGTAAGACCGGTGCTAACGTATGGTGCCTTGGTATGGTGGCCAAGGACGGAGCTGGCCACGGTAGAAATTAAACTCCAACAAATCCAAAGACTAGCGTGCACTCTGATCAGTGGATATATGAGATCAACACCCTCTGCGGCGCTGGACATACTGCTCGAGCTTACATCACCACACTTGCACATACAACAAGAGGCGATGTTCGCGGCCCTTCGGGTAAAATCTACAGGCCAATGGAAAGGTAACGCTCTAAAAACCAACCACTGCCACATCCTTGATCGAGCTCTCGAAGTCGTACCGGAGGCGGCCAATGGGACAGATAGAACACCGAAAACCTATTTATTAGATAGGAGGTATGACATATCTTTAGAAAAAAATACAACCTTTAATCAAAAGTCAGTAACTTTTTATACAGACGGATCAAAAAACAAAGATGGTAGCGGCTGCAGTTACATTTCTCCAGAGTTAGGACTCAGTAAATCAATGCCTCTTAACAACATAACAACGGTTTTTCAAACCGAAATGGTAGGTATACTCCTAGCGGCCAAGGCAGCTAATGCTATTTGAATAAATAGACCTTGCGACATACTAGAGATTATGATAATAACAGACAGTGCAGCTTCGCTCTCATCGCTAAGCAAACCTGTAAGTAGATCTAAAATCGTAGCAGACTGCCATGCAGAACTGCAGAACCTATCAGCAATGTGCAAGGTAAAGTTATCATGGACCAGAGCACATAGCAATGACGAAGGCAACGAACAAGCAGACTCCCTTGCCAAACTAGCAACTAGCATGAAGGTATCGAAGCAGGGAAATAGTCTGTGTCGACCATCAGCAGAAGTTATCAAGGGAGAGCTTAGGAGATACACTATCACCGAGCAGAACAGAAGCTGGACAGCACGGACTGACTGTCGGCTGTCAAAACTAATGCTACCGCAAACAAACAGCAAATTAACAAGGTACCTTATGAAACTTAAACGGCCTGATATCCGGGATATGGTAGGTATCATTACCGGACATTGCAACCTGAACAAACACCTTTTCACTACAGGCGTGACTGACAGCCCCCTATGTCGAGGGTGCTTAGACGCAGATAAGACGGTGGAGCATGTGCTGCTTCACTGCCCCGCCACTGATGACATGAGACGTAAAGCAGGGATCGCAATGAGCTCCATCTCCCCTTCTCTGGACCAGATTTTGTGTCGGCAGGCTGAAGCCGTTCGGCTCTATTTCAAGGAGTTGTCCTGGCTGGGCTAGCCGACCGGGGGGAAGTGCACAATACTCACGATCACGGAGAGTCAGTGCAGGACTCATCGCCCCCGCAACGAATTTAGAATTTAATTTAGTTTATTATAATATAAAAAAAAATGTTTCGAGAATTTATTTATATTTAGTTCGAGAATCAAATAATACCCATCTGGCAAACTTAGTTAGAGCGTTAAAACTAGACAATGTGTAAAGAGCGCTAAGATACGTGGTGAATGTAAAACCATAGAGGTTTTCCTGTGTGTAAACAGTGGCGTTATATCGTCTGTTGGAATCATTACTGGAACAGTTCCAAAGTCACATGTTTTGGGTTAAGTGTATTTAAAATTAAAGACTCATGGTACAAATCATAATCATTATTCCATTTGAGAGAAAAATATTTAAAAGTATAGAAATATTGTTTTTTATTGTTCTCTAATATCCAAAAAACTTGAACTTGCGTTTTCTAAAAACTATTATGAAATGTTCCAGTAATCATTCCGACCGAAGATATACGATTAAACGCTAATGAGTCTATATACTATCAAGTTCAAAAAACTTGCTGGCAACCTTTCGACCTTAATTGACCCTATCAAAGGAACAATGACAAAATGCTCACAAGCTCAGGGTGATGAACTGCGGATTTAAATCTTAGGCCGCGCTCACTTTGCATGAGTGTTCGTTCGTATGAAATTCGGTTGCGCGAACACTTACGAACAGGCACGAACTATCCCGATCCTGCAAATAGTATGCATGCGGCAGGGTTGCCAGACGTATGAGAATTCTCGTAGACTCATGTACGATATATGAGGCAAACCAGATTAACGTACGTAAAAGTACGAGAATTTTAGTTTTGAAAGTCTGTTCTATAGTTTCATATACAAAGTGAGCTACTCGTATAATTCGTAACTAAAATAAAGTCCGGTATTAAACTTCCTAATAAAACTGTAAAAGGCGAATTTTTCAATGTCACGAGGTCAGTCTAATAAAATGAGGATATTCAACTGCATTGGTTGCGCCAGCCTAGCCCCAGTATTTTTCATCTGATGAAAGACAACACTACTAAAAACATATTATATACGAGTACGTAGCTCTTATTAATTGATTGTATAAATAAAAATACAAATGCACGAGATTATTTTTAATGGTACGCGAATTTTACATATTTAGTACGAAAATCAAAGGCAACGGATGCGAGTTAATCGTACGTACGTATACCCGCGTAAACTCGTAGTACCGACGACGACGTCCGAAGTCGATCCCGGAATATTTTGCTGCCGTCGCGTCATGCGAAATATTTATTAATTGGTTTTTGGACACACTTGTTAGTGGGATCAAAGTGATTTAGGTTGTTATCATTGTACGAGTCTGTCATATTCATAATATCATGAAATTTAACGAATTCATCTCTTTTATAATAATATATTTCATGCACCGATTCGAGTCTACGATGGCGTCGATGCTCCCACAATCTCTAAATCAAAATCAACAATCAACATCAACAATGAGAGTTGAGACACGAACGCGACAGCACAGCACTAGTACAGCCGGAACTAACCGGAACTGTCTACGTTCATGAATGAATGAATCAAAGAATTAATAGACACTTTAAGGTACACACACGAAATAAAAATAAAGAATACATAGTATTGTACAAATGCGGGTTTACTAAGAGCAATTTCGTCCAGCCAACGTTTGGGTGGTGAAATAAATAAATATTTGATAGAGAAAACAATAACCAATAAAGTGAATCTATAGGTACATAACTAAATTTATATTTTACTATTACTTATTTATATATAGTGTCAAAATAATTAATAGGTATTAAAATATATAGTTATAAATGCCATTGATGAAGTTAAAATGAATAAAACTTTAATGCGATTCATATGACCAGTGGAAATTTCATATCTATAGTGAGCGCGGCCTTAGTCATGGTTGAAGGAACGTTTATGAAAATAAGGCGGTGGGGGGAAGACAAAAGGAGCCTTTCGAGTCTTTCTTTGAACTCGGAAGAATAAAGGTTATAAACCCTTGTAAAGTTGTAACCGTACACAAAGGCACATGTCATTTTCGGGATCCATCAAAATACGGAATCCATAAAGCGAAACTATTATTTATTTATTTAGAATAATTACGTCTGCCTACCTATAATATGAAGAGGAAAAATGTATTTGTTTGTTTGTTTGTTTGTTTGTATGTATGTTTATGTGTTTATTTCTTTGTTTATTTGTATGTAATGGATAATCTCTGGAACTAATGAACCGATTATAAAAATTATTTCACTTATAAAAAGTTACACTATCGCTGAGTAACACAGGCAATATTTTATTTTTATAAATATAAAGTTTCACTTGAAAACTTAAATATTTTTTAATCAAGTTGGGTGAAAAAGCGCTGCTTGGCTGATTCATCAGCGTGCGTTGTCCAAATGGTTGGTTATAAATAGGGTTATAAATTAAATAAAACCAGATAAGTGCGAGTCGGACTCTACTAAATGTATATTTTTCAGATTTTTCCCTATACTTGCAGTACAAGGCGGTATTACTTGCCAAATTTCATAGCTCCAGGTCAGCGAAAAATACCCTATAAATTTTTATTCTCTTGATGGTGTCAAGATATACGTTCTTTGCGGCATAAAAAGCAGTATCTTTATTTTACGTTAACTAAGAAGTTTAATTTTTTCACAGCTTCAAAGAACTGTACACTTGAGTAAATGGTTTAAATTTCTACTCGATACCTCCACGTGTTCCCGATATAAAGGGTCTTGACAGCCAGACAGACGGACGGGCAGACAGGCGGATAACAAAGTGATCCTATAAGAGCTCCGTTTTTTCCTCTTGAGGTACGAAACCCTAAAAACTGGTCGTTTTCCTAGAAGGGAAAGGTGATTTCCACCTACTATGATCCTGACACACCTCTTGCTATTATTAAGCTTGAAAAAGTGATTAAAGCTAGGTACATATAGCGCGCGATTTTATGTCCATCGGGGCCAGAGGCGACGCGCGGCGCAGCCCGACCCGTCTTCACCCACCTCGCCGCCATTAGTCTGCAGTCGAGTGTTGTCCTTAACGGTTGTGACGCGCGCTTATCGATACCGAAACTAAAAAGACGGACTAATGGAAAATACGATCGACAAATTCGTAATTGAAGTCAGCGACGGTGAAGATACTGATTCCGACTGCTCTGTCGGTTGTATTTGCATCTGATAGTGACTAAATTGCATTTAAAAATATATTTTTCTCTATAAGCACAGATAATATAATACTAGCACTATTAGCAATAAACAAGTAAGTATTTATCAAATTTATTTTATTTCATAATTTGCAAAATTACCTTGAGTTACAATAAACCAAATTGATATCTGTTGACAAAATAGGTAGTGGTTCTCGACATTACCATAATTTATTAGGTCACAGCAGTACCTACTGCATTCCTCGGGATGGACATGAACTCGCGCGCTATCTGTACTTTGTACGTACACTATTGTACCTACATACACAAAAAAATTATTACACTTGCACGTAGAAATAGGATGTACTTAGGCGAGCTTATCTTCATGCAAACATAGTGACCAGGGTCTCATGATGGGATTGGAAAGTGAAAACAGGAATTTCTTAACGAACAACAGCAGGCCTCTCAAGGTTCGGGACTATTTACTCGATTATCTCTCTATTGATACCTAATGTCGTAGACCTAGACAAAGCTGTGTAATAACGGACAGAATTTAAATTCTGTACATCCACCTGGTATGCCACTTCACAGCCTAAAACAAAAAAAAGGTGCTCTGACCACCAAAACTGTGCAACGGCACAAGCCTATGTTTTGAAGCTGCACTACTATCTCTTGAAGATGGTTATAATGACCGGTTATAGCTCTAGGAAAAAAATATGATTTCCAGACTACCACTAATTACGAAAGACTTACCGTTTCAATTTAAGCGGCTTCAATTCTTTCCTTTTAACTCACCACGTTTTTCGCATGACCGATTGTATCTTGCCATTCGCAATCAGTTCCCACAGCAATCTTATGGAAAAACAAAGAATGTAGTGTCCATAGAGGCACTGAACGAATATATCGATATTGGTTTACTAAAACTGTCGTCCTTGCATATTTTCGTTTGAAAAATCATGTTCCTTTGTTTTTCTTATTACCCCGAAAATATCTTCGAAGCGAGCTTTTTCAAAATCTAGTATATTATATATTATTCAATGTGTGCGCTATACACGATTGTGATTGGACATCAGATATCTTTAAATGAGACCACATACTCTTCTGATCATACAACAACTGACCAAAAAACGTACCAGTGCAAGTGAAAAAAAAAATTGTCTCCCGTTTTTCAATTTCTTTTTGTTACAATTGCAATAAATATCGTAAAATATCCCATTAATCTATTTTCGCAGTAAACTAAAAGCGTCAAAAAGATTGAGTTTGTACAAAAGGTACATTTAATACATTCTTTTCCCATAGGTTCTCTATCTTTCAGTCTACCCACCTTTATAACGAACAAAAAATCAAACTTATCCTTTTTAAATTCTCATCAACTTAAATCTACAATCAATCATCATTATGAGCACATCGAGGGTCTTGTAAAGATTGTGCGCTAAAAATAAATCTATACATACAAAAAAAAATCTCTACATTAAAGCCTTTGATCTTTAATTTTAATTTTAGTGCTAAAAGCTATATTACTTTGGAAAAAATCAAGTTTTGACAGCACTAAAACTAAAATTAAAGCCTGAAAAGGAGATTCCGAAAATCGACTTTATTGTTTAGTTAATCCGATTATTATTTTTTCTAGCCACAAACCGAAAATATTTTCCTACTCGGATGCTTAAATTATTAATTTAGACTGTCTTCGGTTGTTTATATACTACATTAATATTAATTGTTGCTGTGTTTTCGACATTTAGCTATTGAATTTTATTTGTTACAATTTATTATTTTAGTCATGCAGTTCGATTTCATGAATTATTTATATTCCGAATTGTTGTTATCTGATTTAATCAGTTTGTATTTGTTTTACTCATTTTATTAATTTAGTTGTTTTATGTACATAATTTAACATAATTTTCTACAGTAGTATTTCAAACAATTGTTGTCCCAATTATAATTTGTCAATTTATAAATGAAATAATTTTAGAAGAGTACGTAAGTTATGCTTTTCGGTTGTGTTTTATTGTATACAAAAAATATTTGCCCTCTTTGTTTTGTATGACTGTTCGGCTGAAAATCTTAATAACATAGAATGGCAGGTGAATTCGTGATATTCAATTCTGCCGAAATAAAAGCTGTATCAAAACCATAAACGTCTAAAAGTATAGAGAAATGAGATATTTTTTATCCGTATTGTTTTTTCTTGTACAAGTAAAATTAAATAATCTTGTCCATCTTTTCCGGGGTGAATCTCATCGGCACGTCCCATTGTATTTGATTTTTGTGACATGCTGTGTACATGAATTTGTACAAAGCTACTCAGCCTGTACAAAGTTACTACATGTACACTATTCGTGAAGTACGTAAACGTCGTAATTCATGCTTTTAACTTATAACCATGAATAGGCCCAAAAAAGTTTAAAAGACATTTTGAGAACACGTTGACTAATCTAATCACAGCCGTCGACAATTCTTAAATTGCAAGATGGCAGTCATTGTACGTTCAAAATATTTTTTTCCAGGACACAACTTTTTGCGCTCTATACAGGTTGAAAATGAACCCTCTAGCTTTATTGAACTCTATGAATCAGAATCATTTTTTTTTTGTTTTTCATATTTCGAATAAATGACAAGTCTACGCGACGGACCATGTGACTTACAATAGAAAGTACATACTCTCTGCGGTAATAATGCACTAGGCTATGTACACATAGGTTTTGTAGCTCTGTCACTGGAGTATTAGTGCTTCTTTGGCGATCGATACCTTTTTTTAAATTATGAATCATGACAAAAGTAATAAAATATGTATTTTTTATTTCGAACATAGAAAAGTTTCCTTTGTTATAGCTAGAGGGTTAATTTTCAACCGGTATAATGCACGTTCTTTGATTTTTTGAACATGCCGTTAAAGTGAGAAATTTGCGGGACGCCAACTGCCATGATCCTTTGGCACGGTGGCTGAGAAGGTTGGCCAACCCTGATTTAAACGTTTTGCTAAATGAGATGCATTGCAACACCAAGAAGAATTAGCACTACTTATTAAGGAGAAAGTGCTCTTTAATTTTTTAAGAGTTAGTCAAAAAATTAGTGCGTTCTTATTTAATTTAAACAAAACATCAACAGGTCCGCTCGACTCTTATTATATTACCCACTAAGAAGATTTCATGCTTCCATCGAAATGTCTCCGTCCAGAAATACGAGTATGTTGAAATGTTCCGCTAATTTGACAAAGCTCTCGTACGTGTCTAGTGTCTACTGAGAGAGGGATTTGGGGTAAATGTACCGACGGTTGGCACGAGATCAGTAGAATTAAGGAAATGTTTCCGTTTCATCATTTTCCATAAGGCGGCGTTTTTGTGTAAGACGGTCTTACACAGATATACGCGAAGAAATAATCATAGAATGAGAATATTAAAATGAATGTGTAATACGAAACCGGTAGCCTAAGTTAGAATAAAAATAAATATATGTGGAATAAAAGTACAAGAATTTGTGTATAATTTATTCAAGATGTTATTCCACCAAGAACCATCAATCGAATCCATCCAATATTCAAATGAATGTAAGTAGATTGTAGAAGTTTTCATTGCCGAAGTATTTTTTTTTTATATTAGGTAGTAAACATATCCTTCTGCGGGTACAAAAAGTACCGGACAAGTGCAAGTCAGACTCGTGCACAGGAGTTCCGTAACACCACATATTACGGGGGCAGAACCCTAAAAATATGGTAAATAACAACTGGTGGCGCCATCTATAATTCTAGCCGCTTTATTATTTTCATGTTTCATCGCATGGTCTCCATTTTTATTTTCTAAGCCTAAGGCAATTGTTGCACTGTTTTACCGACGAGTGCTGCCACCTGATTGGCAACGGACGTTCAGGCTTCGGAACTGACCCGAGACACGCACACTTTACTTCTGGACGCAAATTAAGAAAGAAGCATTGTTGAACCACCGCACCGTTTATGGACTCCCACTTATAGTTGAGCCCTTCGGTTATCAAGAAGAACTCGCGAGTGTCGTTCTGGTGTCGATCCTCACAGCATTTATGTGTGTGAAGCCTCCCGGAGGTGGATAAAAGGACAATAAGGACTCGCAGTGATTGCTGTTACGAGACAAAGGCGAACGCGTGGCAGACTGCAGCATCTTCCAACGTCTAAGGTCAGTGCGCGATTGCTTCCCTTGTTGTATTATATCTATTTATCTGTTGAGATCCTACAGTCCACTAAAACGCAAGGATCGAGAACCGGCGCCTCCAACAACAATATGCCATGTCAACATCAAGGTGACAAAAGACCAGTCGCAAAAATGGTAGCACCTGACCAACAATGGCAATAAATAAACCATGGTTTCGTACCCAAAGGGTACCAAACGAGATTTACAGCTTCAACTGGGGTCTACAGCTTCAGCAGTAATAGATTACTGATAAAAATTTTCACAAAATACTTGTTACTATAAATACCGCGAAAAATAATAAAACCTCGAAAAAATATCATTTTTTCAACGTTATTTGTTTCAGCTCTACCTTAAAAACGGTTATAGATACAGTTTCAAATATAGTCAGGTTGTAGTACATACCCAACGATGAACATCTTTGAAAGAAGAAAGAAAATGGAATTTATTGCCAAACAAAACACATGAAACAAAATTAAAACAATAAAAGGAATTAGACTAACTTAAATACAAATTTTGTTCGACAAAAGGTGGCACGCTCAGCATTTGCTGTCGGAGATTTTTTAAACATATTTTTGAACATACCTAAAGTAAAACCACAAAATTAGGGTGTCATACTCAGAGTAAGTAGATCCCTGTGACAGAAAGATCGACAACGGAGGCTTAGTAACAGGGTACGAAACCCTAACAACGTCGGCGGATTGAACAGACACAGATAAATACATAATTATAAAGGTTAATAGCTTATACTAGGTGAAATTAAATCAACCCACCAAATTCATACTAGAGACTCGGTTAGTCATCAGGAACAAGGTTTAATGACCCTCCAGGTGAAATAAAAAGAAATAACTTTTTGCCCCATAGTGCCTGCACTAGGAATTGTACTTAAACTAGTCCAACCAGTAAGGGACCAAAAAAGTTTATTTTTCTAAATTGGCCAAAAGGATTACTAAACCTAGTTCTTGATCTATAACCGAGTCTCCAGTATGAAGTAGGTCGGTTGATTAAATTTCAGCCTATATAATATATTATATTTTAATTTACCTGATACCATAAGTCTTTTGGATGTTAATAACCTAAGCTCGCAGGCATAAATGGATGGTAACGTTTCGTTACGTTTTATGGATTATTGTATATTTTTTGTGTATCAATTATTAACATGCCCACCCAACATCCAACTAGGTTTTCGTAACGCTCACTAATAGCAGAGAATATATAGTATTACTTCTAATAGTAGCTTCATAATTTTATTTACACTTCAATGTTTCGACGTCAACGTAAGAAACTAATATGAAGCCTTCAAGTAATTATTGTCTCGGATTTTTTGTTGTTGTTTATATTTTAGAAGTAATCTGATATCTCCTTTCATCCCAATTACATTGATCTCAATAAACAATTATTGTTTATCTCTCATATTAATACCTTTCGGGTCATTGGCATTAAATATACATCCATAATCACGTCATGAATAATATACCTGAGAGGGTGTCAGAGTTGTTTCTGAGTAAGGGCTATGAACTGCAAGTTACAGTTACACCCACATTTCAATGAAGATTTTTGCGTCCCAGCGTGATAAGCGTTTAAAGTGCCTTCCGAAGCAAGCAAAAGGAACAAAATTGTACCCTTACAGGATTTGAATCCGCGGTCTCTAGTTTAGTGGTCAAAACGTTTGAACCACTACAGAGGTCTTTTTAGGGTTCCGTACCCAAAGGGTAACCAACGGGACCCTATTACTAAGATTCCGCTATCCGTATAACTGTCTGTCTGTCCGTCTGTCCCTCTGTCACCAGGCTGTATCTCATGAACCGTGATAGTTAGACAGTTGAAATTTTCACAGATGATGTTTTTCTGTTGCCGCCGTAACGAAAAATACTAAAACTGGCCAAGTGCGTGTCGGACCGGCGCACTCCCATACAACAGACATGATTTTTTTGCCTTTTTATAGATAATGGTACGGAACCCTTCATGCGGGAGTCCGACTCGCACTTGGCTGGTTTTTTTTTAACATTTTAACACGTATAGTGAAGTCAATTTTATTGACGAAACTTAAACAACATAAATAATACAAAATAAAAATAATACTGAAAAATAATACTTTATCAGTCTTAAAAGTAAACAAAACAAGCGATAGCTCCAAGAAACTCTCGTACATCATTTCAGAAATAGTTTCCTGTTTTACAACAAAGGAACGAGCCACTAAAGCTCTTGTAAAGTGACACTTTATAGTCTGTAAAAGTGTGTTCTGCACCTTCAAAGTTCAACTCGAACAGTTAAAAAAATTAAGGACTGTGGAAAACATCGACACTTAAAAAAACTGGCTGTTTTAAAGAAAGGTTACAAAAAAATTCGACCAAAATATATGAAAGAACAGTTCTTTTTTACGATTCCACAAAAAAAAATAGCTGAAAATTTTGCTTTTGAACTTGTACTCCCAGTTTATTAAGATGTTTATTAAGCATCTTAACACCCTGAATATTAAGCAGGGACTGTTATAAAATCAGTGAATACTTAGACAATAATGAAGCATGGTATTAATATATAGGTAGTAGTGATCTTTGTCACGATATTAGTTTATTTCCTAATTTATTATATTATTCAAAATATCTTAAGATTTAATGTTAATAAATAAATAAACTGACAGTAAAAGGTGTTACTATATAGTCATTTTTTAATTTAATTGTAAAACAAGTGTTTTATATACAAAATAAACTATCTGAATTTTACTTTTTCCTCATGACGTAATTTCATCGTGTCTTGTATATTTTATCCTTTTACATAGACATAAAAAACATGCATAAAGTTTACAATAAAGTAATAACCTTCGATCGCACTAATTCCATTCGTAGCAATCAACATGCGTAATGGAACTATTTTATAAAAATTCGCAGTAGTTCCATCATGGAACTCGGCAATGGAACTAATGCAAACGAAGGACTAATAAAGGGTTCCAATTCCTGACATAAATTGTTTCTCAAACTATTTTTATCACGGTAGAATCGCACATGTTAACTTAATTTTATCTTACTGAGGTGCAATTGTGTCAGGCCATCGTCATCAAATTCGATTGTCATATATGGTTTTTCGGCTAATCAAATTAGCCCGTTTGAAAATAGAAATCGCAAGTTTTTGGTTGTCAACAACAAAACAAGACAACTGTATAACATTTGACAGCCAAAAATGTACGATTTCAATTGTGAAACGGGCTGATTTGCTTAGCCGAATAGCCATATTAAGACAATCAATTTGAATACGATTGTCTTACACAATTGCACCTCTGATTTGTTATCATAATGAGTATCTTTCAGTTCTGTCATCCATCCATCCATCCATCAGCCCGTGTTCGTCCACTGCTGGACATAGGCCTTACCCAAATTTCGCCACTCATGTCGGTCCTCCGTCCTCCTCACCCAGCCGCCCCCCACAACGTCCTTCAGGTCGTCGGTCCAGCGGGCACGAGGTTCAGTTCTGTATCTAAGATATATTTTTTAATCTAAGACTTATTTTGACCTTTGAATTCCTTAAGGGGTTATTCTGATATTGCCTCTTTGCAAATACATTTTAAACCTTGAAATTATAATAACTACATTTGAAAAAAAGAACATTTTTCACTCTCTGAACTTAATATATCGGCCGTTTAGTATAAGAATACTTGCATTTTACTGTATCCAATAAAATCGCAAAGGTAGGCCAAACTATGCTATAAATACGATTTCATTCTAGTTATATTAGGTTTTAGACAAAAAAACTTATACCAAAATTAACGTCGTCAGAAATATGATATAAAATAGCTGTCATATTAAAAATCCATCTCCTTAATTCTAAAATAATAAATAAAAACACCTCGGAATCGCGAGTTTTCTGAGCGGCCCGCTCTCACTGAGCAGGATTGGAGCAGGACAGATTTCTCTAGATAACCTCTCGCCTGTAGAAGACACAAAAACAAAAACTTGGTCACCGTCCGTGTATAGGCACCGTGACCTCAACCCGACATCTCCCGGTACATCGACAATGGGAATGTATCCCATTGAGTGAGTTCAATGAAGTGAGGACTGGATAACACGAATGGCTTCGGGGCTCACAATAGCTTTCTGTCCGCAACTGCTTTACTCGGATAACGGCTTCGGAAATGGCGTTCTATCAAGAAACGGAACCCTTTTGGTACTTCGTGCGGATTGTTTTAACATTAAACTAGAATTACATTAAGAATTATTAATTTATTTTGGAATAATAATACTTTTACTACTCGTAAATTTTACAAAATTAACGAATTAAAAAACGTTGGAAAATACAACGCATAAAATGAAATTTTAGAATTACTTACGTTAAAAAAAATGCACATAAACTAAATTAAAAGCAGATTTAATGTGTACAGTAATATATTTACGATTCATATTAAAGTGATCTAGAATATACTATAAATGCCTAACTCCCCCCATTCAATCAGTCTTGCTAAGAAGAAGGGCAAGAAACTTAGCAAGATCGTGTCTTTTTTATCATATGCCTGAAATGCTATTACAATATTTTTAACTCAAATAAAATCATTATACTAAACAAGGTACTTAACTTTAGGCTAAGGGATAAAAATAACGAGACAGCAGGAAATTATGTCATGTGGAAAAAAATATGTATACCTATATCTTGGTCTATACCTGTCTAAGAGGTAAGCAAAATATCATCTATCAGTCTCATATAGTTTATCACTTTTCACAGACAATTATCTACTAAGAAACGTTAAGTTGTAAAATGTTTATATCCATGTATGTCTTCTCTACAGAGAAATGTTTGGACGAATGGACGAAAATTGCACAATTGGAAAAACATTTAACTACACGTCGCGTCGGGGATATGATGTATGCCATGCATGTATGTTGTTGTTAAATCCCAATATTAAGTTTTTTTTCTACCAAAGTAATAAAATTTGAATCTGAATAATAAAATTTCTAAATTTTACGATGTTATGGTATAGTAGTAATATGCTGGCGAAAACATGAACATTTTATGAAACCAATACTCTGTTGATGAAACTGAAGCACAAAGTGCTTTATCTTTCTGGTTTTAAAAACATACTGCGTATTTTATACTGGATATTCGTTTTTTTTACTTTTGACGGTTGTGAGTTTATTAAATTTTACCTTTTTTATTTTACACTTTCCTGAAAATGTAACTGGATTAAAATGAGGCTTCTTTTTCGGCAATATTATTATGGACTGTAATACGTTATTTTGAGTTTAAAACATGAAACGTAACGGTATTTTTGGTTACTAGGTATCTTTATTAGTAAGTGGTGGATCCAGGGGGTGCTACGGAGCCTATAGGTTTGGGCTATGTATCACGCTATAAGTAACGGGAGCCAAGTAGTGATAACTTTAGTCTGTATGTAGTATATTCGCTTATAATATATATACATAAATATATATATATCGTCACGACTAGAATTACGTCCCAACGTGATCGGTGGTTATGAGCCCTATCGCCGTTCTTCGGACACAAATACACGCTTTTTAGGACATGCAGGTTTCCTCACGATGTTTTCCTTCACCGTTCAGCAAGTGGTAAGTATTAAATACTATACACATGAATTCCCAAAAACTCAGGCCGGGAATCGAACCTGGATCTCATTGACTGAGAGGCCAGCGTTCTAGAGCAACCGCCGAGCCGCTTAAATAATTCATAAATAACTCAGTTTTATTGTTAGTTAAGATATTTCTTGAGAAAAGAGAGTGTGTATCCATAGGGTCTAATTAAATTGTTCATAAACTTCTTCTTAAATAATTATAAATTGGTAATTTTCATATTTTTTCCTATATACAGCACACGTAAGAACCAATTGTGTACGGAATTTCAAATTTCTAAGTCAACTGACCGTATATGTTCATAGGTACATGGCGAATCAATTTGTACGGAAATAATGAGGTAAAGGGCAATAAAATTGTGATCGCATTGAGTTAGGAACTTGATTTTTATAATCACAATAAGGCTGTCAGCTTTTTTAAGAGTTATCAGTTTCCACTTGATATATCTCTAACGGGACCCGAGAAAAAGGGCCTTGACAGACAGACAATAATCCTATAAGAGTTAATTTTTTTCATTCTGTGATACTGTACCCGAAAAATCATCTAATTTTATTACTTACACATCCTACTTGGTTCGGAATGAAGTAATCTAACTACTTATGTATTAGGATAAAAGTTTTCATCCATCCACATCGAGTTCTGTTGCCGATAAGTTTATGAATAGACCGGGAGCATCTTTGACGTAAACATCGACTAACATCAAGACAAGGACACATCCAACTCTAACAAAAGTCGGAAAAACTTTTTTCCGTTTAGTTTCCCCACAAAGGATTTCGAAGCATTCGTATTTTTTTTTGTTTTTTTCTGTGGTCCCACAACAAAATATTAATTTGTATGTGTAAGCACTGTGATGGAAAACAGGTTATAAAAAGCGTGTTTTGTGCCCGAAGGATAGGCATGCCACCGTTTTCGTACAAAATTTGATAACCCGTTTCTCTGTTGTTTTTCGTTATTTATTTATAGATTAAAGTTAGATAACTAAAGGCATTTATAAAGTCACTAACTGGCTGAAATGTAAAATTTTGGTATATGTAAAATTTAAGGCCAGAAAACGACTTAGTATGTAAATCTATCCAGCTTGATATCCATAAAACAAAATCATATTCAAAATATTGGTAAAATAGTGCCTTTAAAAATATCAGTACCATGATTGTTCAGGCATTGACATTAATTTTAATATGGTGGGTAATCGCGATATGTGCTACTAATGAGAATGTGAGAAGAGAACCGTCTGCCTCGCTCTCTTGTTTTTCGGCACTCGTCACGGTCGGACGGTCTTCCAAATATTCGGTCAAGTGAAGATGAATGAATGAATGAATGAATGAATATATTTATTTATTTCAAGAATAACTTAAATCTAAATACATCCCACAAAACCAAGTAGGAATTTGGTTTGTCTGTGGGGAGGGAGTCGCACTTCTTTTTCGTAGGTAGGTACATTAACAATAAATAATAACATTGTTATTTTAATCTATGTTTACATATTTTGTAGAAGGTAAGTTTTATATAATTTTGCAAATTTATTTTTATTTTGTTCAGATCTTATACGAACAGGCATTTCATTATATAACATTGGAATTTTGCGTTTAAGCAATCTGCCGCCAAAGTAGTTATTCACTTTTACTGTTTCATATTTACCCTGAGCAGTTGCTCTCGTGTTGAGCCCATGCTGTTTAGGTATCTTATGATCTGGGGTGCCATGGCCATTTACTGCAATTATGTATTTATATTTTAATGAAGCCGGTAGTATTTTACATAATGAGTACAATATTTTGATATTATTTTTGTGTTTTTTCCTAACATTTTTACTGACTAGGAATTTTAAGAATTTTATTTGTATATTTTCAATCTTATCCATGTATGTTTTAAATATAGATCCATAGCAGTCCACACCATAAGATATAATTGAGTCAACCAACGACATATATATAGTTTTTAGCACAGAAATTGGTACTTTGTAACTAAGATGTTTGAATTTAAATAACAATATGCGTAGCTTATTTAATATCCTTTCTATGTGTTTAGTCCAGCCCATATTTTCATCGATGCACATTCCTAGGTATGTAACACATGGAACTTGCTTTATTGTTTTACATTTACAATTAGATAAGTTATTATGGAAACAGTTAAAGTCGTGGGCAACCAGTTGACATGAAGAGTCCGGGGTACAAGAGTACGGAGACCGGATAACAAGGAGGTTAGTTTTTTCGGCGGACTAACGGACTATTTATGCTTTATATATTCTTTTGTGTACACAATTGGTGATTGTGCAGCTGGCTAGTTAGGTGAACTAACTTACTCCACCTCGCCACGTCTCGGATTCTGCTAAGCCCTCGGCGGTCAAGGTGAGTGGTTATCCCTTTATTTAGTGAAGATCAGTGCCAAGAATTACGCCTCGACAGAAAGACCTAAAACCACAAATTTACAGTCCACTTCTAGAACCATTATAGACGTCTTATACTTTGGTCGACAACGAAAAACAACTGAGAAAAGGGTTATCAAATTTTGTACAAATCCTATCGGACGTAAAAGAGGATGTAGAATAGCACATTGTTCACCGAGTGGAGAAAGAGGCCGATTAAATTAAATCGCACTTTCTCCCGAGTGATACATAGTGCTTTATACTACACCTGCGAGGAAAATAACAGAATAAATCACCCATTCTGCTATATCACTACTAGACGACATTTTGAGTTACTTTTAATAAAGATACAACCAAAGAAACAGTTTGATGACTCGCGTTCGATTTGCAGTTTTCAATTTCTTTTTTTAATTATGTACATAAATAACAAATGCCCAGGATCATTTTGCAAATTTAGCCATAGAAACTTTTTGACTCTCACTCTTTTAATTTTTTTATGATCATAAATAGCAAGTGGCCAGTATTATTTTGCAAACCAAGACATAAAAACTTTTTGTCTTTTGGCATTATTGTTCAAGCTAGGTTGTGTACCAAGAAGTTTATACCCTTTTTAATGTAACATTTATGCTTATCGTACGGATGTTGTCAACAAATAAAAAAAAACAGCACGTTAACAATGGATTTTCCTATACTTTTTCTGCCCGCTCAGCACGTTAACAATGGATTTTCATATAATTTTTGTGCCCACTCAGCACGTTAACTATGGATTTTCATACATTTTTTCCGCCCGCATATTAGTATGACAGCAATGACGTATATTCTCCATGGTTTTCGAAAAAGTAAGAATGAACTTTCCAAGCAGTTGTGGTATAAAGTAATGATAGTGTCCCCATACTCTGAAACACCTCTGAAACCTTTTTTGTTGTTTAAAAGTTGAGAACCATGAACATTAATTTGAACTAGCTTTTGCCTGCGGCCTTTAGCTTCGCCTGCGTTGATTTAGTTTCATATAGTCCTATCAAATCCATTAAACTTTTTCGGACCAGTAATTTTATATTAGAATAACGATGTCCCAAGGGAAATACTCGTCGCCAGTGTAAACAATTATAGCCTATGTCCAAGTCAAAAGGAACACCATCACAACAGTCAAAGTTGTTAAATCAATTCAGGAGTTATTAATGAATGACTAAGTCTCTACAGGACCCGTATAGAAAATGTCCAAATAAAGAGTCCAACCATCACAACTGCGAGTTGTTTTTCGAAATGGCTTCTGTTATAAGTAATGATTAAGTCTCTGGGGAATTTCCAATCCCCAGGAAACAAACGAAGAACTAAACAAGTGCTCGCCAACCCGTCTGCCCATCGTGTATGAGTATGGGCATTTCTTCCAGGAGGACCACTAAAAGTGGGAAATTCTTGGAAAGACCTATGTCCAGCAGTGGACAAACCGGACTGTTAGATAGATTGATTATTATTTTATACTTACAGAAAGTAAAGATGATACTCATCGATTTAGTTTAATTGATTAATTTGATTTGACCTAAAGCTTAAAAGCACTGTAGTCGGTGGCTTGAAGTCGGTGGCTTTGCGAGTCGGACTCACGCACAAAAGGTTCCGTACCACGACACAATATATGGGTACGGAACCATGAAAACATGATAAATAATAACAACAGTAGATATTGTAGCAACATCAACGTGACACAAAATAAGGAGCTTAAGAACACTGTAGTCAGCGGCTTGAAGTCAGTCGCGCACGCACGTGGTCGCTATACTTGTTATTTCATTCTACATTCAAGTTTGGATTATAGAGCACTGACTGACTGTTATTGGTCGGCCCGAAAGGTTCATTTCCCGAGCTCGTACGAAACTAACCGAACACGCTGTGAGAGGCAAGCTAACGCGAGACAAAATTCATGTAATGAAAAAACTCGAGAAAGGTTTTGGGTTTTTCCTTTGATTTCAGGAGAAATATTGCAAAAATCGAAATGAAACAAAAATATTTTTAAATACCATAAAATTGACTATACTGTGAACATAAAATTGTTTGATTTGTTTTATCGCTTCTAGGACATTACAGTACATAAACATTCATCAAAATATGTGTAAAATCCAGGACTTTTATACGCTTGTAACTTTTGTATGTATTTGTTTTTGATAAATGTTTAGGTTCAAGTAATGGATATTGTATGGAATATGTTAAAAAAGAAAAAATAACAAGCAAGTACCTATAAATAAGGATATTATCAGTGAACTGCGTTAGTATGGGAGTTCGGGCGAATAGAGTGCTCTTAAAGATTGTTATCCGAAGTGTTGATTTCTAATAAATCTACATTATGAAATTATACATGTAATTTATATAGGTACTGGACTAACTAACTATGAATGAATAATAAATCCATCCAACGAAATTAATCCACCCCTTTTCGCTTTGTTTATGGAGATGGATATACCAGAAATCCATACCATTTTGACAGATTGATTTCTATGCTTATATGATAAGATGTAACATTAAAGTAGAACAAAAAATAGCAATATGAAACCACATATTCATTTCTTCATCTTACTACCGAACACAGTATGTGTTCGTCGAATCTGCTGTACAGATTTTGTATTTTTTCATCACTAATGCTCTGAAAGTAAGTCGTATTTAACTCTAAATGTAGAACGTAAATTCGATTTACAAACCTGGTAAATTTGAAAATCGAACGAGGCTCCCTTACAGTCACTAACTAGTAAGTCACTCGTCTAGTTGAATGAAAATAGAAAATATATTTTCTGCTTGATCTCTTTTCATTTTGTTATTCTATATTTTATTTACATTATTATGAAAAAATGCAACTGTCAGACGATTGGCAAATATGCTAAATGAAATGTTAAAAATACGTTTCTGAGTTTACACAATGACGAAGTTGGTTTTATTTTTAAAATAATGACACTGGCCAGTAAGACATGATTGCAAAAAAAAAAGAAAAGTCACAAGAAATATAAAAATGGCGAAAATTTTTTTTTTTTTTTAAATCATTGTTGTTAACATATTTTGGTAAGTTTTTTTTCCTTGCATTAGTAATGAAAAGTAGAGTGTTCCACACGGGTGTAAGTGATCAATTGTACCCTTGAAATATAAGCACCCGGGCTTGCTTCGCTCGCTCGTGCGCCTAAATATCTCAGGGGCAATAATTGATCGCTTGCCTCCCTTGTACAACAATCTACTATTACACTGTTCTTTTAATGATGTCATTTTACATAAGCTTCTTTGTTGGCTAAAAGTAAAAATCTCTCTATGCCATGAATGAAACTACGAGCAAATATATTTGGTTACATACGTCTCCCCTGACGCAATCTACATACGCCTGTATTTAATGTGTTTAGACTATCACGTAGCAGGAATACAAAACGTGAAAACTATAATGTAGTCAGACACTGGCTGCGCCATAGCAACTAAACGTAGAGTCGTAGCTCTGGCTACGCCACCGTAGCAAAAACTATACAACGTGAAATTGAAGTCATTTTGTTAACGAAAACTGGTGATGGTACTCATCCATGTGAACAACTTTTACTATGGAGCCAACCCTGAAATCGTGAAAAAAATATCAGCTGTTCCGTCCATCCATCCATCCATCCGTCAGCCCGTGTTCGTTCACTGCTGGACATAGGCCTTACCCAAATTTCGCCACTCATGTCGGTCCTCCGTCCTCCTCATCCAGCCGCCCCCCGCAACGTCCTTCAGGTCGTCGGTCCAGCGGGCACAAGGTTGGCCTACACTACGCTTTGCTGTACGTGGTCTCCATTCTAGAGCCTTTCGGCCCCAACGACCATCATCTCGGCGACAAATATGGCCTGCCCACTGCCACTTCAACTTACTGATTCTGCAGGCTATGTCGGTTACTTTCGATCTTCGACGGATCTCCTCGTTTCGGATTCTATCCATCAGAGATACCCCAAGCATAGCCCGCTCCATAGCTCGCTGAGCGACCTTAAATCGGTCGATCAGGCCCTTTGTAAAAGACCACGTCTCAGCGCCACACGTCATCACAGGAAGGACGCACTGGTTGAACATCTTAGCCTTTAAGCACTGCGGTATTGACGACTTAAATATGTGACGCAACTTTCCGAATGCTGCCCAACCCAAGCATATTCTTCTGTCAGCCTCGGCGTCGAAGTTGTTTTTATCCAGCTGTATGACTTGACCCAGATAAACATATTTCTGAACAACTTCGATGCTGACATTGTCGACGGTTAGTGGCCCTTGGATGACGTGACAGTTGGACATGACCTTAGTCTTCTCCAAATTCATCCGCAGGCCCACTCGTCTCGAAGAATCGCTAAGGCCGCGCACCATTACCTCCAGCTCCTGCAGCTGTTCCATAGTTCATTCAGTGAGTCAGTGAGCGTAAGCTGAAACAGACGTGTTATATTTATATGTAATTAAATGCTTAGCGCGGCGTAAGCCGACGCTCTTTTGTTAGTGATATGAAGCAGTCGCTCATTGCTAACGAACTCCTTGCGTTCCTGCAACAGAAGTTGGACGTAATGGATGAAGTGAGCGCAATCCAGATATGTTCGTCTAGCTTCAGTGAAGATGATATATCTGAAGCCAAGAAGCTTCTCTACACGTCACTCAACATGAGTGACCAGATGGTGTCTCGCCGACGCGACGGGACCAAGAGAAGTCTGCAGGACATCATCACGCTCCTGAAAGCTACTGATCCGGATGACGTGCCAACTTTTGTCGCCAAGGAGCTGAAAAAGCTTCCTCCGGTCACCTTTGACCACGTCGATGTTACCAGCCTTCTTAAGGACATCGTCAGTCTGAAGGCGAGTCTCGCGGATGTGCTGGTAAGGCTCGAGGCCTCGGAAACCATCGTTTCGGAGCTGCGCAAGGAAGTCGTAAGTTTGCGTAGTTCATTGAGGTCATCTGATGACGTGCATATCAACATGCGGCGCGGAGCTTGCCTCGACATATCGGAGTCAAGTATCGAGTCAGCCGTGTTGACACCGCCGCCGCCGCCGCCACCGCCGCCACCGTCGTCCGCCGTGTCAGCGAAACGTGGATCGTGCGTGCCTCGTGACACCGTCCCCGCTGCCCCTGTAGCCGCCCCCCGCACCCCGCGACCGCTAGCAGCGCTGCACGTGCCAGCGGGACCTGCCAAAAAGGCGAACTTCTCTCAGAAAAATTACGCCTCCATCGTCAAGAGCCGACCGGTTGCTTCGACTTTACGGCCTACGTCTGACAGACCACCAACCGTCGTTACATTAGACGCCTCCACTGATTACTGTGATGAAGATGGCTTCGTCAAGGTCGAGAAGAGGAGGCGCCTTAAGCGAGTAAACCAAAACCGTTGCGGCACCGGATCAACGGGGCCCAACTTCCTGTTGCGGGCTGCGACGCCGACCACGGCGATGTACCTGTCTCGCCTACACTACACCACTAAGGCGCAGGACATCGTCGACTACATCCAGAACAAGACCAACTTCTTGTTGAGAGTGGAGCCGCTGGAATCGCGCCACAACGCAAGTTTCAAAGCGTTTGTGGCACGAATACCGACAAGCAGGCTGCCCACCTTCATGAAGGAGGACTTCTGGCCGAAGGGCGTGGTATACCGTCGTTTTCGCGGTAGACTTCCATCTACACCACCGGACCGGCACAGTGACGTTGTGCCAAAATGATATTTTAGTTTGTTAGTCTTAGTTTTTAGTATAAAAACATATGTATTAGTAGTATAAGGTATTTATTGTTATGGGCCTTGTTGCCTGAAATAAAGCAATTTATTATTATTATTATTATTATAGAAAAGTTAAATACCTACTCGACCCAAATGTATGAAACAGCAGATTTTTTTTACGATTTCAATGTTGGCTTAATAGTAAAAGTTGTTCATATGGACGAGTACTATCACCAGTTTTCTTTAACAAAATGACTTAAATTTCACAATGTACCAGGCCCCTCAGAGAGTATTGCGATAATGTATATATAATGATAATGTGATTATTTATTAGTAAAAATAGGTATGTTCTAATTTCAAAATTTCCCTCCACATTTTTTGCGAGCCAATTCAAAGTATTGTGTCTCGCTGAAATATGGATCTGTGCCGGGAACATTTTAGAGCTATGATTTTTACGATTTTAAGTGTCGCCTGAAACCGGATGAATCGTACGATAGACTTCAAATGGCATTCATGGATGAAGGCCCTTCCAAGGCAACCGTGTATCGTTGGTATAACGAATTCAGGCGCGGTCCACCAACTTTGGGAGATGAAGAAAGAAGCGGTCGCCCTTTGACGGCTGTTACCGAAGAAAACGTGCTGGCAGTGAAAAATTTAATCTAAAACAATAGGTGAATTACATTATAAGGAGATTCAACACATATTGAAGATTGGATCGGGAAGCGTTCACGAGATTCTACACAGCTATCTTCGCGTGAGGAGGATAGTATCACACTGGGTGCCGCACAACCTCACCGATGCTCAGAAGCAGGCCCGGGTGGAATGGTGCCGTGATATGCTAAACAACTTTGAAGCAGGCTCGTCTCGGCGTGTTTACGACATTGCTACAGGTGATGAGTCCTGGATTTATCAATACGACCCAGAAACCAAGCGCCAGTCACTGTTTGGGTGTTTCAAAATGAACCAACGCCTACCAAAGTGAAGCGGTCTAGAAGTGGGGGAAGATTTTGATCACTAGCTTTTTTAATTTGACTGGCAGTTAGTATCAATTCCCTTACGGGATCCAAGAAGCATCAACGCCGAATGATATACTACCAAATGTTTGCCTGAAGTTTTCTCTGTTGTTAGCAACAAGCGACCAAACACAGGGCTCCACGGGCTACTGCTCCATCACGACAATGCACCTGCGCACACCGCACTCAAAACAAGGGACTTCCTCTACTACTTTATTCTTCGTCTCTATATGTCTGTCGTAGGCCTAACGTAGGATTGGGCAGATCGTACAGTATGAAATCGAAAATCTTTCACCAAAAGTCTGAAATAGATGCGACGATGAGCGTAGCGAGAAGGAACGTGTTAGGTTAACATATATGTACTTACATGTATGTACATAAATTTGGGAAGCCCAGCGAAGCGTAGCGGAGCGAGGCGACCCCCCTTGACACGTATGTGAAGACGTAGCGCTGGTTAAAAGCTAGGGGTCACACGATCGCGTTAATAGGTTATCTTGGAATCAAATGTTTATTTGTAAAATAGATGTAATAGATAAAATAAATAGATTAGTAGAGGAAGTCCCTTGTTTTGAGTGCGGTGTGCGCAGGTGCATTGTCGTGATGGAGCAGTAGCCCGTGGAGCCCTGTGTTTGGTCGCTTGTTGCTAACAACAGAGAAAACTTCAGGCAAACATTTGGTAGTATATCATTCGGCGTTGATGCTTCTTGGATCCCGTAAGGGAATTGATACTAACTGGCCAGTCAAATTAAAAAAGCTAGCGATCAAAATCTTCCCCCCGCTTCTAGATCGCTTCACTTTGGTAGGCGTTGGTTCATTTTGAAACACCCAAACAGTCGACTGGCACTTGGTTTCTGGGTCGTATTGATAAATCCAAGACTCATCACCTGTAACGATGTTGTAAACACACCGAGACGAGCCTGCTTCAAATTTGTTTATCATATCACGTCACCATTCCACCCGGGCCTGCTTCTGAGCATCGGTGAGATTGTGCGGCACCCAGCGTGATACTATCCTCCTCACGCGAAGATGGCTGTTTGAATCTCGTGAACGCTTCCCGATCCAATCTTCAATATGTGCTGAATCTCCTGATATGTAATTTGCCTATTGTCTTGGATTAAATTTTTCACTGCCAGCCCGTTTTCTTCGGTAACAGCTGTCAAAGGGCGACCGCTTCTTTCTTCATCCCCCAAAGTTGGTCGACCGCGCTTGAATTCGTGACACCAACGATACACGGTTGCCTTGGAAGGGCCTTCATCCATGAATGCCATTTGAAGTCTATCGTACGATTCATCCGGTTTCAGGCGACACTTGAAATCGAAAAAATCATAGCTCTAAAATGTTCTCGGCGCAGATCCATATATCAGCGAGACACAAGAATGAAGACACAAGCTCGCAAAAAATGTGGAGGGAAATTTTGAAATTAGAACATACCTATTTTTACTAATAAATAATCATATTTTCGAAAAACATTATAATCGGCCAGTCTTCCATATATAGGTATAAAAACTTTTTTCGCAATACTTTCTGAGGGGCCTGGTAAGTTTTTATTTAAAATAAATTAAGACTATACGCCAAACGGCACAAAAAATCCATCCCCGAGGTTTGCATATTTACGCCTATCGACAACATTACAAATTAATAATTGGTACAAAACTAAAAACCATTTCGAGATATGGGCTTTCTCAGCATCATATTTTTTTTTCCGAATTAAATAGTGATTAAATGAAGAGATATTTTCAAAATATGGTAAACACCGGATTTTAAAAACAATGTCCTATGCTTTTAAGTTCATATTGTTTAAAAAAAATCAACTGTCATATTATGTGACAGTGGACATAAACATGCCAAGTTTTTTTTTAAATAATCGATTGGCAATGAACATCGACTTTTGAAATCCTTAGATGCGACCCACGTCCTTTTAGAATGAGTGAACAAGAAAACATTAAATTATGCAGGCAAAACGTAAAATAAAACAAAATAAAAAATACATAAGGTTCTTTTTTACGCAGCCCTTCAATATAGATATTAAAACAAATGGTTAACTAAAATGAAATGTTGTCGATTGCTAACCACTTCACTAATCGCTTGAACATGGGATGAGGCCAACGTATCAACGCAGGTTGCATCCCTTGCCAACGACCGGCCATCCCGTCGCGGATTTTGAGATTGCCTTGAGATTGACGCCGTGTGAACAAGCTCTCATCTTTGCCGTTGCGGGGACGCAGCGTGCCCTTGTAGACCGGCCGTTATACCGTCGAGTCTATTGCCAACGTCACGTGCGAGTCTATTTGGTTCTGAAGCTACGGAAACGCCGGCGCTGGTAGGGGCGCGACGGTCCTCCGTTGATAGCGACGTGACGTGACTGACGTCCAGTGCTGCGGAAGCATGTGGTGGTGGCCTAACTGGTCAACCCTTTCTTCACAGTGGCACCGATGTGGTTCATTGATTTTTGCCCCTAGCGGCAGGCCTACACCTAAAGTGAAAGTTGACTTATCCAGCAGCGTCCCGATGTTGAAAGAGAGATGGCATTTAGCCAGTAGCCTGACTCCTTTTCACTTGTAGCTAAGAGACCTATGCTATAAGAGACGGTGATACTAAAAAAATGCATCCATATCCGTTGAGTGGTTCTCGAATTAAAACGGATCATGTACAGACAGACAGATGAAAATTCTAAAAGTGGTGGTTTTGGCCTCAGAGCAATAACCCAATTCATTTAAAAATTCGTAAAAATATTCTTTGTACACGCACGACTTTTTTACTACTTTATTATTAGCACATATAGATATAGATAATATTACGTGTGTGTGTAATTATTATTAGTCCTGGCTAGCCGCGCACAGCACACAATAATACATATTGGCTACCATAACGCTCTGTTACATAATATAATAATAGTACTGTTCCATCCATCCATCAGCCCCTGTTCGTCCACTGCTGGATATAGGCCTTTCCCAAATTTCGCCACTCATGTCGGTCCTCCGTCCTCCTCATCCAGCCGCCACCCACAACGTCCTTCAGGTCGTCGGTAAATCGGGCACGAAGTCGGCCTACACTACGCTTTGCTGTACGTGGTCTCCATTCAAAAGCCTTTCGGCCCCAACAGCCATCATGTCAGCGACAAATATGGCCTGATCACTGCCACTTCAATTTACTGATTCTGCAGGCTATGTCGGTTACTTTCGATCTCCGACGGATCTCCTCGTTTCGGATTCTATCAATCAGAGATATCCCAAGCATAGCCCGCTCCATAGCTCGCTGAGCAACCTTAAATCGGTAGAGCAGGCCCTTTGTAAGAGACCACGTCTCAGTGCCATACGTCATCACAGGAAAGACTGTTATTATAACATAATAATACCATTATAAACAGCGGTTGCACTCTCTCCAAAGCTTCTACCAATTTTGGTACCCGTTTCTTAAAGGCAGTATGACATACAGACGTATAATATAGTAGCAGACCTAACATTAATAATAAACGCATAGAGTCGACGCGTGGCAATTTCAGCTCAGTGTACTTCGGGCTCTTTTAAGTATAAATATTGCTTGTTTCCAAACAAAATATATACTAGAGATTAGTTTAGGAATTGACAAATATGTCCCAAGCATAAACCAGCCAAAACAACGCATTTTTATACGTTTCTTCGTACCATTAAGACTAAATTAGCTTATATTTTGTATGGAAATTTGCCACACTATTTAATCCTTATATTTGGTCTGCTACTAAGTAATAATTATATAATTATATGTCTGTGGTATCACATGATAATATCTGCATTGATTCATTACTTTTAACAGAAACTGATACTATCAGTACAGAGAATTTCACCAAGATGCTTGCTTGAAGTACATTTTTGGGATTATGTCAAAACGTGATCCTTCCAACCTTTCTGTTAAATGTAATGAATCAATAATCTGATAGTATCAGTACAGAGAATTTCACCAAGATGCTTGCTTGAAGTACATTTTTGGGATTATGTCAAAACGTGATCCTTCCAACCTTTCTGTTAAATGTAATGAATCAATAATCTGATAGTATCAGTACAGAGAATTTCACCAAGATGCTTGCTTGAAGTACATTTTTGGGATTATGTCAAAACGTGATCCTTCCAACCTTTCTGTTAAATGTAATGAATCAATAATCTGATAGTATCAGTACAGAGAATTTCACCAAGATGCTTGCTTGAAGTACATTTTTGGGATTATGTCAAAACGTGATCCTTCCAACCTTTCTGTTAAATGTAATGAATCAATAATCTGATAGTATCAGTACAGAGAATTTCACCAAGATGCTTGCTTGAAGTACATTTTTGGGATTATGTCAAAACGTGATCCTTCCAACCTTTCTGTTAAATGTAATGAATCAATGCACATTGTAATAAAGTTCATTTTACAATCAACGTGAACTGTTAATCGAGGGACATGCACTATACGAGTACAAGTAGCAAAAGCAGTCTGTGATGTATGAAACTGTCACGGAATGTAACGCAGTTTAGTGCGTGTCACTCGCACGTGGCTGCTGAATTACATTCACTGGTTTTGGAACCCATTCGACTCACATTTGACCCATATTCTTAATATTAATAACCTTTGCTAAAAAACACACCAATCAGTAAAAAACCGGCCAAGTGCGAATCAGACACGCGCACGAAGGGTTTCATACTATTATCTATAAAAACGGCAAAAAAAATCACGTTTGTTGTATGGGGCCCCTTAAATATTTTTAAAGTGAATATATAATTAATCTGTTTTTTAGTACTTTTTGTTATAGCGGCAACAGAAATACATCATCTGTGAAAATTTCAACTGTCTAACTATCACGCACGGTTCATGAGTTACAGCCTGGTGACAGACGGACAGACAGAGGACAGCGGAGTCTTAGTAATAGAGTCCCATTGGTTACCCTTTGGATACGGAACCCTAAAAACTGTAAAAGTATCTTTGTCCCTAGTCATGTCGTAAGGTTTTTTATGTGTTCCTCAAAAGTTCCGAGGAACCAACACTTAAAGCGGCACCGAGGCTCCGTGTATGTGTGCGTGAGGCACACCAGCAAAATCATTTCTTCATGATTGGGTGTGGGAGTCATACGTCGGAGGTTCAATTATTTGTAACTAGTTTAGCAGAAATGTTCGCTGCGGGCGAAATGTTTGTAGCGCAACTTTTCTTTAAAATATGAAACGCCTTCCCATTTCTTTCCACCTTTTAATTGTAACGTTATTTTATTCTGTTTTCTTTGTTTTTGTATTTGGTACACAGAATACTCGTAAAGTCACACTATCTGAGAGTGGAATCTAAGAGCTCTGGAAGATTGCCCGCTAGATGAAGTAACCAAATTAAGACCTTACCGCGACTACGCTCCATATAAACGGGGTTCTACCATTTGATTTGGAAAATAAAATAACATTTTGTAAACAAGAATAAGGACCTTATAATTCCATAAGTATCTATGGATAGCACTACATAAATTTAGATATATTATTTTGATTAAATACTTTAAATTAATGATTCATTTTATTTATTATGATTATTATGTATATAATATAGAATTTATCGAGTTTATCTGTCAAATTTATCGAATCCATGCTAAGTACTTGCACTCCCAGTTTGCTGGAAGAAATCTCTTCTAAGAGATACGCTTGCCAATGTACATGATATATCTAAGTTCAATCAATTTTTTTTTGCATATGTGTACATCACACTGATATTATAAATGCGAAAGTTTGCGTGTGTGTGTGTGTGTATGTTTGTTACTCTTTCACGCTGAAACGGCTGAACAGATTTGGATTAAATTTAGAATGGATATAGCTTATACCCTTACTTAACACATAAGCTACTTTTTATCCCGGAAAAAAGCATGTCATTAAACCGAATAACACGCGGGCGGAACCGCGGGCAAAAGCTAGTTAATAATAAAGTAGGGCGTATAAAAGACGTGTCGTTATGTATGTACATTAAATACCTATATTTTTACGAAATTTTTAGTTAAAATAGGTAATTATGTTAGTATTTTACTGAGGCAAAAACTTTATATTTAAAAGTTTTCTCTGTCTTTCTGTCTATCTCTGTCTGTATGTATGTTCCGTTTTAACTCGAGAACCACTCAACGGATTACATCCATATCTATCCATCTGCCTTTGTTTGCCTACTAATGGACATGACTCAAAAATGCGATACACGAGTTTTTTGGTTTTTCAGAGACTGAAAATCATTTGTCATGGCCTATGGCACTACAATTAAAGTTCTATGACACGCACCATCATTGGCATGCGGGCTTCGAACACGCAGACGTTAATTCCCGCATTGCGGCCTGCGGCTTTGCCCGATGTGCAATCATCCTGATAGATTACTCTATGGTTGGTCACCAATACATCGTCATGGGTAAACTAGAGAACTAGATAGATATATAAATGATTTAATTGCGGATAGGACGGTGCAAGAAGGCACAGGTCGATCTTTCGATGAGATGACACATCATCAACGTAGATTATTGACTCTTCGGGAGTACAGGCGCGCGTCTGTCTGTACAATATAATACTGTAGAAAACTAGTTGTGAATTTACAAAAGAGTATTATAAAATATAAGGTGGCTTTCTTTTATGTAGCCAAATTCATACTGAAGACTCGGTAAGTAGTCAATGCCAAGGTTAAATTACCCTTTCTGTGAAATAAGCAAAATAAAATTTGGACTTAATAAGGGCACATAGAGGCACATAAACATATTTTTTAATACACCTGCTCAAAATGTGATAGATTACGTGCCTGTTTAGCGAGCGTATAAAGTTACATACTTCGCACTAGTATTTTTTTTAGAACTAACGCCATCTGGGGGAAATCGGCGACATCATTTAGTAAGCAGTTTGAACTGTATTCCGGTCAGTGCTTCTAAACCTTTAATTCAAGACATTCACATCAGATATCTTATTATTCTAATTTATTTATTTCCTAATAATTTTGACTACCTTTAGGGTTCCATCAACAATAAAAACCCTTATAGAGAAGCTTCAGGGTCTGTGTCACAACTCGTGTTACACTTACACCAAAATGTTTTAAAAAAACGTATTTCGCAAACAGGGTCGTTGAGCCTTAGCCCTGACCACATACCTAGCCTCCAGTATGAATTTGACTGTAAAAACGAATATTACCCTGTAAGATGTAAATTAAAGGCAAGTGTTCGCGGCGGTGGTTTAATGAACTCTCTAATATAATATTACAAAATAAAGTATAATTAAATATATTGCTAATAACGCAGTTTTGATAATGTAGGTTACACATGTCAGCATGTACGTAAGTGCATCGTACATACTGCCCACTCTAAAGAAGCACAAAAAACATCTTAAACATGGTAACAACTGAACAACAATAATAACACCAATTGTAAAAACAAAGTACAAGTATAAGCATAACTATATGTAAACAATAAAAGCTCGTGCAGAAATAAATGTTTAGGTGAATGTGCTATTAACATGCAGACTTGCATTTGTAATGTAAAAAAAATGTAAAATAAAACTAATTAAAATAACATGATCCATAAAAATTAATAATGTCTCTATATATCGTCAATGTTCGTATCAAACTTCACAACACTTTTTGACTTACGAATCTTATTACACTGAGAGCCGGTATTAAAGTTTTGCATAGGAACTGACTGAACACTTATTACTCTCGGCTCTTGCACACAGATCACTTTTTTGTTTTTTGTCCGCTTTGAACGACATACATAACACCCAGCAGCCACTGCGATGACGCTGAGTATCCCGAATAACACTGCTGTCCCGATGTAGTGGTTCAAATCATGACTGCATAGACCATTATCTAGTATTGACTGCTCTCTCAGCTGCTTCAAGTCTCTATTAATCTTTTCAAATTGCTCCAAATGGCCTTCCGCTTGATATGTGAAATTGTCTATAGATGTGTTCATAATCCCGTTCAAAGAAGATATTGATGGAATATAAATTTCTTGCTGTAGCGCTAGCCTGCCAGTAAGTTTATTGTTGTTTGCATATTATCATAATTGAATCGGCTTTCATTACGCATCCTTGCCCGAGTGTTATCATTCCGACTCCATAGAAGTGATGCGACGTGAGCCCAGCTGGGCACAAAATGCGCACGTAGCATTTCTGACAACATGTAAACATCCAGGGATTACTATCGTGCAGTTCCATCCACTTATCGGCACATATTATCGGCCTTTATTTCAGACCGACAGAAGGTGTCATATCTACTGTTTGTAAACAATTATATATTGCAAATGTTTTGATGTAATTCTATGCTGTATTCTGCATGGTTTAAGGTGCACAATGACTTTTCATCGTTCATATGTATGCAGTTTCGTAAATCGGCTGAATTCACTAGGACGAAGAAGTCCTTTTTAATAGTATATGCAATGTAGTCTGATAAAGGGATAATATTAAGAATCCTTTTGTCATCTCTTATTTGCGGAATGCTGTAAATTTTGTCTAGCTCGTATTGTTCCTTACTTATAAGTGGTATTTTAATCTCTATGATGAGATAACTTTCTGTTACTCGTGCATGCGGTTTTATTAATTTGTAAATGTCACGGATATTGTCTCTCGTTACTGGCAGCGCACGGTCTTCCGGTAAATGAGGAAAAATTATATCTAGTTGGTCTTGCAATAACTTTGGTGTAAGAAAATGGATGTTCAAGTGTCCTTGATATATATCTGCTGCGAGGTCGATTAGGGTCTCTTGTATTCTTCTCATTTCCGAAAGTAAATTGTTTGCAATGATGGAACTAGTTAACACGTTAAATGCAGTTTGGGTAGCAAGTTCCAGCTTGTTTATATTTTGCGTTGTATTTTTCCAGTGCTCATTTATTAAAGAAAATTGTTTGTTCATGATCGCCTCATTACGCATGACGATGTTCTGTTCTGTTTCGAGGATAGAGGTTTGATTCTTTAACAGATGTAAAAGATGATTTTCATTACCCTCTATGGTCTTGATGTCATTTTCATATTTTTGCTCAAATCTTTCGTCTAACACACCGAATAACTCATTTGCTAGGTATTCAACCCCGTTGATAAGTCCTCGTCTAGTTCTCGATATACTGCTTGATACATTCTGGAACTTAAGGATGCTGTTGTAATATTGGAACTCACTCATGCTATGGTCTAGTTGCATGGCCATAGCTTGAAATTGCATAACCCAATCTTCTTTTTTCATTCCCTTTAAATGAGTCACATATGTTTGTAGGTTTTCTGTATGTTGCCAGTACGTTGTCATGTTGTAGTAGATAATAAGATTCCAAGTATCCTTAATTTGTTGCATACTCGACACTCTGTCAAAGTATAGCGATTGGTTCACTTGAAACTCAGTTACTTTAAACATAGGAGGTGCTTGTTGTAGTGACGATGTAAACAACGTTAAAAACAGAAGCAATGCATTTATGAAATAAGTTTTCAGGGAGGTTTTCTTGACACTTCATCTTTTTGCAGGTGCAGTATCAGTTGCAAAATCTTTTTGTTCACTGTTGTTTTCATTTGTCAGTAACGGTGCCAGTTTTACCAACGGCTTTTTTATCACCCCATGCTTTGTTTTCAAAGTAACTACTCTCACATACCCATCTTTTCCTGGATAGAATGTAATTACTCTCCCAGTGCCCATTTTCCTGGAGGTAAGTTATCTTCCTTTATGCAAACGATGTCATTAATTTGGACGTTTTTTGTTGGTGTTCCCCATTTTTGCCGTGCTTGCAGTTGTTGCAGGTATTCTTCAGACCACTTTTTCCAGAATGCTTTTTTCATTTGTTGCACAATTTGCCATCTTGATCTTAAATCAACATTAGTGTTCTCTGGTTCTGCAATTGATAACATCGGGTCACTGATAAGAAAGTGCCCTGGTGTTGGAACTTCAAGGTCATCCGTGCTCTCTGTCAGTTGGTAAAGTGGTCTTGAATTCAAGCAGGCTTCAATTTGACAGAGAAGAGTCATAAATTCTTCGTATGTCAATTTTTGATCACCTATCACCCTCTTAAGGTGATGCTTCATGCTCTTGACAGCCGCTTCCCAAAGTCCACCTCCTGATAGAAATTTTGGAACATTTAGGTGCCATCGGATCCCTTGTTCATTTATCTTCGTCAGACAGTCGTTGTCAATGCATTTTAAAATCTCCTTGTATTCCCGTTTAAGTACCTTGTTTGCACCGACGAAATTAGTCCCGTTATCGCTGTAAATATCAGACGGTTTTCCTCTTCGTGAACAGAAGCGCTTCAATGCTGCCAAAAAGGAGATTGTGCTGAGGTCTGACACTAGTTCAAGATGGATTGCTTTCGTGGCCAGGCATACGAAAACAGCTATGTACGCCTTAAGTGTTCGTATACCTCGTCCTTTATTCGCCTTAATCTCAACATTTCCTGTGAAGTCCACCCCCACATGGGTAAATGGACGTGAAGGCGTCAATCGTGGTGCTGGTAGATCTGCCATCAGTTGGTGTTGTTGTTGTGATTTAAACCTTTGACAAATGACGCAGCGATGCAGTTGTTTTTTAACTGTGCGATATCCACTAATGATCCAAAACCTTTGTCTGAGATGGCATAATGTCAGTCGTGGGCTCCCATGTAATGTTTGTTTGTGGGCTTGATTAATAAGGAGCTCTGTCAGTCTGCTGTGGCTTGTAAGAATGATCCGATTTTTGCTGTCATCTTTTATAATTGCGTTTCTTAATCGTCCTCCGACGCGCATTATGTTGTTTTTATCCAAATAAGGATTTAAGCTTAAAATGTTGCTCTTTGAACTCAAACCTTTATTTGTTTGCAGGCGCGACCTTTAGTCGCTGAATTCATGCATTTGTATATTTCTTATAATAATGTCATATGCAGTTAATATTTCGTTTGTTGTCAAATATGCAGTGCAGCTTCTAGTATCATTTTTACTCTTTCCAAACCTTAATATCCATGCTACGATCCTGGCAATGTGGTCAATGTCACTGTATTTGTATAACAATTCTATTACAATTGATGATGGGAGAGTGTGTGTGAAACATGCTTTGTTTATTTTTTCTTCGATTTGCGGTGACTCATATCGTGCACTTGTAATGTTGTTGGAATCAAACGTTTGTAGCCAACTTGGCCCATGCCACCATAGATCATATTTCATCAGCTGGGCAGCGGTCATTCCTCTCGTAGCGCAGTCAGCAGCATTGTTTTCTGATGATACGTGATTCCAACTTTTTGCGGGAATAATGCTAGTTATTTGTTTCACTCTATTTGCGACAAACATTTTCCATCTGGATGCATCTCCGTTAAGCCATCCAAGGACTATCATTGAATCTGTCCACGCGTAGGTACTAATTGTATGCTGGTTATTAGAAAGAAAGAAAGAAAGAAAGAAAATAAATTTATTCGGTAGCACACAAAATGAAAAAAAACAAAAATTTAAAAAGAAAAGTTACATAAAATAAACTTAAGACTACTAAAAACTAAATCTAAATACAAGTGTTTGGTGCTACCAAAATGGTCGTTACTCAGCATGATGCTGTGTTGACATGGTATACCTACGAAGTAGGTAATCATCTCGACACAACGCTGGTATTCTGTTGCAGCCGAGCGTGTGTGAGTGACTCGCAGTTGCGGAAACGTGTACACAAACAAACAAATAAATAAATAATAATAATTCAACAACAGTTGAACGGTGACTAAATAAGTGTTAAATGTAGGTACTCGTATTTAACTAGAAATAAGAAATAGTACCTATAAATTAAGGAGGGTGGAATCATCAGAGATAAAACAAGAAAGAAAATGTTATGGAGCCGATTACTTTAACACGAGGGCAAAAGTTTGTTGGTGGAATCAAAAAACAAGGTTGGATAACAAATATTGGGCAAGTTATTTCTAAAGTAATTAAAGATAAAACAGATTTTGATTCTTTTGTCCATTTAGCAAAAAATTTTTGTATTTTTTTCTAAAGGTAGTGACATGTTTCAAGTCGCGTATCGGTGGAGGCAGGTTGTTCCAGCATTTGGTAGCAGCGTATCTGAAGCTACCGCGAAATGCAGCAGTGTGGTGCCGAGGCATGGACAAAAGGTACAAGGATGCACGTGTATTGTATGCAGACTGATCACGAGACCAGGTCAGTTTTTTCATCAGATAGTCAGGAGACCCAGTATTCACGACACCAAAGAGCAACGTAGCCAAATGGAGATGCCTGCGTGCTTCCAGTTTTAGCAAGTTGGAAGCATTTAAAAAGGGAGTTACGTGTGTCCTAGGTGGAATAGGAAAACAAAATCTCGCGCACGCATTTTGGACCCTTTGAATAAGTTTAATTGTTCTACCCAACAGACATGGACCATAAACTGTATCTGCATAATTGAGTCTTGAAAGAATAAGGGACTCACACAATTGAACACGTAAGTCCACAGTAAGGAATTCACGAATTTTGTAGATGACTTTTAATCTGTAGAAACAGTTTTTAACCATAGCCAATACATGATTCTCAAAGCGCAGGTTGCTGTCCATCAGTAACCCTAAATTACGTCCTTCTTCAACACGCTTTATGCTTTCTCCACCAATAGAGACATCTGGAGCCAAATTTGTGATTTTTTCGATTTGTTTTACTGAACCCAATATCATGAATTTTGATTTAGTGGGATTCAGAACTAGCGTGTTTTTTGGGACCAACTAGCTACGTGATTAAGATCTTCAACAATCTTTTCAACAGATTCCTGAGTCACGCGTGGAGGAAATGATAGGTATAATTGGAGGTCATCTGCGTACATATGGTATTTGCAATGTTTAATTCCTTTAATCATATCAGCGCTGTACAAAATAAATAGAATGGGACCCAAAATAGAGCCCTGAGGGACTCCCCTGGTCACAAGACTCGGTGCTGATCTTTTATTTGTACCGGAGACACTGCTACTGAGTTCTACAATTTGAGAACGCCCATCGATGTAACTGTTGAACCATTTAATTGAGCCAGAGTCAAAACCATAAAACGCAAGTTTCGATAAGAGAAGTGCTAGATTAATAGAATCGAAAGCACGAGAGAAGTCTAATAGGGCCATTATAGTGCCCTCGCCTACGTCTTGAGCCTTTAGGATATTGTCAACAACATCTAAAAGTGCAGTAGATGTGCTACGACCTTTACGGATTAAATGATCTTAGAACCTTTTCAAATAATTTTGCTAGAAGTAGTGCGCCGGATAATTCTAGTTTTGGAGGTGTCAATTTACTTTTTGAAGGTGCAAGTTTTGTTTTCGCCACTAGAAGTCTGCTTACCCTTTTGTTGTCAGAGTTGATGGTAGTTACGTATATCGAACATGCGTACATCTTTTCTGATGCATCACAGTAGCCATGTAATTGACATACGCTGGAGGTATCACCTGTCCACCTGGGTATCTCAAGCTGTTCAATGATGTTTATTTCTTTCCCAAATTGGTCCCATTCCCTTTGTACTGGATGTTGTATTACGTCATCCCAGTCACAGTTGGTAGTCCATAGTGTTTGGAACAACAACTTAGCCTTGACAGTTACAGGTGATAGCCAACCTAGTGGATCAAAGATCTTTGAGATGTCAGATAGTAACATCCTTTTTGTGTGTGGCTTGTCGGTATTCATGCAAATTTTTATCTTGAATTGAACGTTGTCAGTTGTAGGAACCCACTGTAATCTGAGGGTCTTGGTTACTTCTGCATTGTTGAAGTCCATCACCGAGGGATTGAGCTGCTCTTTTGTCAAATTTTGTAGAAGTGCTATGTCATTGCTTGCCCATTTACGAAGGTTGAGCCCTACTTTTCCCAACATTTCTATGAGCTCACATTGCATGTTTTGGGCTGTGTCTAAGCTATCAGCTCCACTTAGTACATCATCCATGTAGATGTCATTCTGCAGTACTGTACCTCCTAATTTGTACGTCGGTTCGTCTTCAAACACTTGCTTCAACGTTCGTAATGCAAGGAACGGTGCAGCTTTTGTGCCGTATGTCAAAGTGCAAAGTTCATATTCTTGTAAAGGTTGCTGAGGATTGCTTCTCCATATTATTTTTTGCAATTTTCGGTCGGTATCCGCGACCATGATCATTCGGTACATCTTCTCGCAATCCGCTGTAAATACATATCTGTGTAATCTCCATTTTATCAGTAATGCTTGTAAATCGTTATGCAGTTTTGGTCCACGTTCCATCAGATCATTGAGGAAGGATCTACCTAAATTAGGAGGAACCGTAGTCATTTTTTGACTAGCATTGAATACCACACGAAGCTTCGTGGTGCTCGAATTTTCCTTAGTCACTGCATGATGAAGTAAGAAACATTTTATTGTCAGTGTATTCTTTGCTTCACATCTTCTCATATGACCTAAATGCAGATACTCGTCGATAAACTTTTTGTAGCTTTCTGAGAGTGATGAATCTCTTGCTAACCTCTTCTCTAATTGCAGGAATTGTGCTGTTGCTTGTACTTTTGAATTACCCAAATACTGTGTAAAGTTTTCTTTCTTCGGATATTGAACTTGGTACCGTCCATTTGAAAGACGAGTGGTTGTCTTTTTGTAAAATTCTTCGCAAAATTGTTCTTGCGATGTCAATGCAGTATTTGTGTCATTTTTAATGTCTTCTATCTCCCAATATTTTTCTATTTCCTTCATATTATTCACAATAACGTGACAGTTGTAAGATTTGACCACACCTGAACTACCAGACAGAATCCAGCCTAGGTGTGTCTGTTGTGCAATAGGTTCCCGACCAGGGCCTTTCAGTAACCCGTTCATAAGGATCTTGGAATAAATTTCAGAATCCAAAAGAATGTCGATTGGCCTTGAAATATAATAATCAGGATCTGCAAGTGAAAGATGCTTGATGTGTTGCAAATCTCTTCTGTCAAATGATGCGTTCGGAAGGTTTCCGACAACACGTGACATCACTAAAGCTTCCGTGTGAAATTGATAATCACTAAGTCGTGATTTGCATGTTAACTGAACTTTACCTCTGCATTTATGTGATAAAGTCCCTACGCCCTTGATACTTGCGTTATACTGTTGCCTTGCCAATCCAAGTCTCTGGGCCGCATCCTCAGTTAAAATTGATGTTTGGCTGGCCTGATCGACCAGGGCCCTCGGGGTTAAATACGTTCCATCATGAGATAAAACGTTAATCAATGCAGTTGGTAAAATAACTTCGTCATCGGATCCCGCTGTATAGTTTGACTTCTTTTGCTGATTGCCTAAAGTCTATGACGCGCTGAGGTTAGTGAACGTATTATAGAGCAATGTATTATGTGCATCGTTGCATTCCCTGCATCGTTTCTCGGAATTGCAAAAATTTTTGTGATGTACATAGAGACAATTTTTGCAAATATTCAATTTCGAAATTGAATTTAATTGTCCATTCGGTGACATACTTAAAAACTTTTTACATTGGTAAAGCGCGTGATTGCTGTTGCAAAATGGGCATGTATTGGGGTTCCCTGCGTGAAAAACGTAGTTATTCGTTGAGGGTTTCGTCAATCTCTTTTCGTATTGTTGTGGCTTGTACTGGGTGTGAGAGTTAATTTGACGATTTTTACCTTTCGTTTGCACATGGTTTTTACTGTTAATAGGTTCTAATGCAATAAATTTGCCCTCCAAGAACTCCATAAACTCGTCAAGTGCAGGCAAGTCTCGGGAGTCTTTTCTGGCCTCCATATAATCAGCGTAAGTTTCAGTGTCAAGCTTATCGCACAAGATATGCATTAAGAAAGGGTCCCATGTTGTAGTGTTGATCCCTAAGTTATGCATGGCATGTATTGCTTCCATAGAGGTGTCTAAGAGCTTTTTAAGGTCAAGTGCAGATTGATTCGTAATTTTTGGTTGGGTCAGAAGTAGCTGTAACTGAGCTGTAAATAGTAGCTGCTTATTATTGTACCTATGTGTCAAAAACTCCCAACATGTGTCGTAATTGTCTGCAGTTACACGTAAATGCTGTACTTGTTGCCCAGCTTCACCTTTAAGTTTTCCCTTCAGGTGTTGCATTTTCTGGGTCTTACTGAGATTAGGGTTGTTATGTATGGCTTCGGAATACAGATCCATATAGGTAGGCCACTGCATATAATCGCCATAAAAGTTGGGAATATTAATTTTCGGTATTGATTCTTGCTGAGCACAAAAAGACGACAGTTTTTTATTTAGACTTTTCTTTATGTCTTTAAATGATATTTCAAGTTCCGTGTATTCGGTCTCATAACCTGCCTCAGAGCCTGCCAATAAGGTATCTATTTGCAAATGTAGTTGGAAGATTATCTCCCAACGAGATTGCAGGCTTTTTATCTCGTCTTCGATTTCCCACTTGTCATAAAGATTGTCAATGCAGATACCTTTAATTAATTTATAAAATGCTCGAAAATATGCCATAAGACTTCTCTTTAACTCGGAAAAATTGTCACCTTCTGTAGAGTCGGTGTCAGTAGAGCGCGCATAGTTACTCTGCGTGTCAAACGTAATTGGTTGGTCAATTTTGAATGATAAAATTGTTTCGCGAGTACTGGAATAGAGACTTTTTACAAACTCGACAATATTCTCTCGAAAATATTAGTGACTTTTATCCTCCACCGTCTCTAGCTTCGAATGGTTAGCTACAAACTCGCTCCAAAGTTTATCTAAAGCGCTAACTCTCACTCCAATGTACTCGGCGGTCCTTCTAGACCGGAAGTCCTTTTTAAAATTCAACAAGATTCTCTTAATCTCCTCGATAATTTTAGATTGACAGTCAAGTAAGTCTTCCATTATGATTGATGCAAATGCAGAGGAAGCGAAAATATATGGAAAGATCTTACTTGAATTGCTGGTACTCTCCTGTCAGGGGTTAACTGGCCTGCAAGCTCAGTTTATGCAGTTTAATCCGTCGAACTCCAAAACGTGTATCTAAATAGGTACATATGTACTTCACTTGCACTGTAATGTAATGTAATCGAGAATTCCCACACACACACAAAGTTATAGGTATCCAAAAATGTCACTCCAAATGCAGAAAACTGTCAGAAAAGATGCAAAATGTCACTGATTGTATCCCGGACTTCACGCACGACAATGCAACCGAACGCGAGGTCCCTTTTTCGAAGGACCAAAAAACTATTTAAGATGTAAATTAAAGGCAAGTGTTCGCGGCGGTGGTTTAATGAACTCTCTAACATAATATTAGAAAATAAAGTATAATTAAATCTATTGCTAATAACGCAGTTTTGATATTGTAGGTTACACATATCAGCATATACGTAAGTGCATCGTACATATACAATTGCGTGGAAGAGAACCTAAACAAACCTAATTTTGCTCGCTCGGAAATTTGTCGACCATTTTCATTAAACTTACGTATTACGGTCTTAGTGTTCTTAAAAATACAAATGTACATATTTGGGATTCTATACCTATATATTCAGTCATCTGATCTGAAAAAATAGAGACTACCCTCAGAATATGTATAAATTACGAATGGTTTTAATATTACGTTTGTATGAAAAATACATCTTACGCCGCACCCGCACCGGTCGAACTCAAATCATCTAGCATGCGCCTTCGATAACGTCTTTCCGTCATACTTAGTCTCTCACTTATCGACAAACGAGGTATGCGTGAGAGCGTAAGTAGGATACAGGAACGCTGTGTCTGTGCAGCCACATAGGTAGAGCCACGTGTCAGGATTAACAGTTTTATTCCCCATAATCCTGTATCAATTTCTTATTCATTGTCCATTCTGTATTGGTTATTCGGTCAAATAGGCGATAGAGCAAACGCTTTGACTGAGCAGCAGTCGAATTAGATGATTGATTGTTGACCTATGACTGATTAATGGGATTCATAAAATTAAAGACGAATATTTGCAATGCCACCAACAGAAAGCTAAAACCAATTCCATTAAAAATCGATAATCCATTTGAGAAAGTCTTCATCCACAATGGCATTATTTCCACATCAAGGGGTTCCCAATCATTACGAGTTTTCTTGACGTTGGCTATTGTCAATTTGGTTCGTGCAATTAATTTGAGAGGTTCCACCCGGTTGCGACGACGCTCTGCCGCCGCCGCCATCTTGTTTACTTTGACATCCCTTGTAATAAAGTTTGGCCGAAAATTACATAAAGCTTGGTCGATATCTGGAAAAATATTTTTCATTCGACACAAGGGACGTCCATAATATGGTAAGCTGGTACTTTGTCGTGTATTCGTATCCGAAAATATGCCTATGTGTATCTGTTACCCATAGAATAGTAATAAGCAAAGCTAATTAAATAAAGCAGTTTCATAATAAGAACAACATGAAAATATTATAATATCTGAACCAAGCAATTTAATTTGGATCAAAAGGTTTAAGTATGTATTGTGTAGACTTCTCCATCCATCCATTAGCCTGTTTCGTCAACTGCTGGACATAGACCTTTCCAGGATTTCGCCACTCTTGAGGGTCCTCCTGGAAGAAATGCCCATACTCACACACGCTGGGCAGGCGGGTTGGTGAGCGCGGTGTCGAAACCCTTGCACCAGTGACGCCGCTGCCCGTCACCAGTCTGTTTCATATAAGCCCCGGCAATTGGGGATGGATATACCGCCATCCATCGGTCCCAGGCAATGGTGGGCCGCCTGGTTTTGATTGAGAGCTGTTCTCTTACTCTCCCCCGAATAACTTCGGGAGGATTTGCGAGTAAGATGGTGGTACCTGCACAGTCGAGCCCGGAATCAGCTCTACCACCTGTAGACTTAAATATAAATAATTAAAAATTACTTTAATCCTGTTTCTGTTTATTTATTGGCAACGAAGATAAAATGTATGTACCAACTTTGCACTTGTTCTCCTGTCAAGCCTTGTACCCTGGTAACACTTCAAAGTAAATCTTTATTGCGTTATGGTCTCGAACGTCGTAAATCACTAAATTAATTCTGGAACGACGTTGGTATTTACGGGTTAGACTAGACTGTAGCTACTAGATTGCTTAAGAGCAGACATCACGCAAAAACTTCCATACAGACGCAAAAACAAAGTTTTGAGGTGTCTATGGAATATATTATTAATATTTTTGGCTGAGTCCATTAATATTATTTATCTATGTCCGATTACAACTAAAAATCGAGAAATTTAAATCAAATCTTAGCGACATACCTCTACAAATGTAAATGTTACATTTTTTCCATAAGTGTAGCCTAGTATGTGTTTTTGTTGTTTTAGATAAAATTGAAATCGCAAATGTTATCTGAATTAATATTAATCAAACCATTCATCATTACTATGATAGAAATAAATTTAGATATTTTAAACACTTGGCGATTTATCCATTGCAAGGAGATAACAAATTAAATTTATATCATTGTGGTTTTCTATACTGCAATGATACTCGTATAAATTTAATTTGTCATTCATTTTTAACCAAATATATTTGAAAACTTCAAAAATCTTGCCAAAATCATGTTTCTCCTGTCCTGACATGAGTTTGAAATTTTACGCAACATATTTTTAAATCAGCACGATTGTATTGCCTTCGCAAGTTTCGTGGAGCGTGCGTGCGTGTGTATGTAATAGCGAACATTGAGGATTTTCACGAATTTTTTAATGAAATGTGTAAATTTGTCAGTCTGTATGCATGTTCCGTTTTAACTCGAGAACCATTCAACGGATTTGGATGCAGTTTTTTAGTGTCATCGTAGTGACCCTGATAAACCCCCCTAGGCTATGAGGAATGTTCATAAAAAACGCTTAAGCCGAAAATGGGGCAAAAATTTAATGCACTCTTTTAACTGGAGATCCACTCAAGGGATTTGGATGCGGGTTTTTTAATTTTGTGACCCTGTAATAATTCCCATAATTCCCCTGGAATAACACATAGGCTATAAGGGGTGTTCATAAAATAACATCAGAGCCGAAAACGGGGCAAAGATTCAATAAACGCAGGCAGAGCCGAAGGCAAATGGTAGTCAAAAATATAGGAATATATAATTAATGTAATGCATGAAATTTGACACACAAATAAACTGTAAATATGTAAATAAATACGTTAATAAAATTTTGAAGTTCAAAAACAGCTAAGTGCAAAAATTTTCATGGATTTAAAACTTTGTTAAACAAAATGCTGGCCACATATTATTGTTGTCCGTTCGTCTATAATTGTACTTTAATAATAGTAATAAAAATAAAATTGTAACTTTGATTTATGAAGCCAAACTCATACTGGAGAGTTGGTAAGTGATCAGTAACACAGATCGATAACACATCTTGCTAATTTCGCAAAATAAAATCTTGACGTCTCATAGTAAAGTAACCGACTCGGGGCTGGGCTGGCATTTTTAAGGAACACGAAAAGAATACTTTACTAATTTCACAAAAAGGGTCATCGAACCTTGTTACTGAGCACTTACTGAGTTTTCAATAAGAATTTGACTGCATAATTTAAAGTCACCTTATATACTAGCATACATTCTATGACATCTTTGAAAAACATAAAAACATACACGTATGTACCACTCCTATTTCCGAAACTAAGAGCCATAGTTTAATAATTTGGCTAAGTGCGAGTCAGACCCGCACACAAAGGGCTCCGTACTACCAAACAATGCGAGTACGGAACTCCAAAATTTATTATTTGTCATCATAGAGGCCATAGTTACACGTATTCTGTGAAAATTTTGAACGGTCCACCTTGTACGGTTTCAACTGTAGACCACTGTGACAGACGGACAGACAGACAGCGTGGAGTCTTAGTTATAGGGGTCTCCTTTGGCACACCCTCAAAAAATCATCACAGTAAGATATTATTTACCAGTTGCATGGTCAACTGGCATGATTTGAACCCGGGACTCAAGATTGAAAGTCTTAACGACTGTACTACCACTTGAGACATAAGACATAATTTATTTTCACACCGAAAATTGTTGTACACACAAATTAACAAATATACTTAGATAAATTAATCTCGGAAAATGACTTCTTAAATAAGGGAACGAAACGAGCATTCATCTGTTAAGTGTGGGGGTACCCATTAGATTGTATAGTATCTTTCACATAAGAAGTCCCGGCTGACACTTCTCAGAACTGAGCTTTAGTGAAGAGACACTTTGAATCGACACTATATTCTATCGATTTCCGATTATTATTACAAACAGATTAGAATCGAATAGAAACATTACTAATATTGGAAACTATTGAGATATGGAGTCCAAAGATCTTATCACGCTAACAGTGACTCAGAAAGAACACAGCGTACTCGTATGTCATAAAAATTACATAAATGTGGCGTATGGCAACGTTATCTAAAAAGAATATTGTCACTCTAAATCTTCTCATGGATGTCGTAAAAGGCGATACCTAAGGTATTATAAATAGGTGTTCTAACATTATAGCCGATTCTAAAGGCTATCTATAGTATAGATATCTTAGTTTTAGTGTTGTCAAAACCAAAATTTCTTCATTCCAAAATAGATCTTTAGTGTCAACAACAGAAGCTATATTACTTTGGAAAAATTTAAGTTTTGACAGCACTAAAACTAAAATTAAAGCCTTTAAAATCGACTTTAATGTCTCTCTAGTATTGGGGATCTTAAAGCCATCGGATCTAGGCCTCGGTGGAGGCTTTGGCCGTGGCTAGTCATTATCCTCATGATGAAACCATGTCACTCATCGTGTACTTGCTGTAGACGTTACTGACTTCCGTAGATTTTAGCGGAAGTCTCTGGAAATTAACACCTAGCCTGCCGTCACTCTCCCTTTTTAACCCTTTTCTTTGACGGCGATTTTAATATGTTCTACTCAGTGGTTTCTTTTCCAAATTTTTCCTTGCTAATACGGGAGACCGTTTTTCGGCTGAGACTAAAAGCAGCAGATACTCGTTCACACACTTGAGATAGTAGCAACAACGGTCCGTTATTTAGCGATTCCCGTTCGAAATAGACTCGTAGACGCACAACAAACTCACGCGCTTGTCTATGCAGCACACCCTTTTTAGTGGTATTTACCATTATAATAACAAAATAAATACAAGAAATAATGATTTCACCCAAATTATTTCAAAATACAAGTCAGGCTCACAGCTCTCGACCTATTTCAAAATTGAAGACTATAATGATTAAAAGTTCTTTACCATGAAATAACTTCCACAGATTAAGGCATTTTCGTATTTATTCATTGTTACAATAAGTACTTTTACAGAAGCGTTCTTTTGTGAAAAGAAATACTCTGTTATGTTGCAGATTTAACGAGTCAGGTGTCAACATGACAATCATACCATAAATATTTTCATGAAAGAAAGAATGCAGGCCGTCTATCTCAAAAAACTGGGTAAATGTGCTAATTTTAGTGATAGACGGAAGGATAAAGACAGTCATCGTCGCGTCGGCTTAGTAAAAGGGTATCATCGGCTCCGTTTGGGCACGGAACCCTGTAAATGAAATGGCTGAAATGAGTCTTGTTACTTATGCGTCGTTTTGTCATAAACGTTTACTCGCCATATCGATTGATCGGCCGCTTACAGATTAATTGAACGATTCTTGATCTCGTCACTATGAAAAAATAAGCCTAGTGCATAACGGTAAAATAAAATGATGTATCAATATTTTATTTAAAAACCTAAGGATTAGTGAACACAATAAAATGATTGTAATAATAAAACAATTTTGAAATGTTGTTTAATGGACTAAGACTTTAGAAGTATTATTTGGAACTGAAAAACCATACTCGTAGTTGTATCATGCATGTCGGTAATTTACAATGAACATACACCCTTACTTTCTTTAGATGTGTCAGCCGGGACTTGTTAGCTGAAAGATACTATAACCCTTTGTGGCGTGCATTGAACTTTTTGCTGGAAATGCAATGAGAAGGTCAAGTTTGACAATAAAAAAATATAAATGTGTCGGTTTGAAAAATCATTATTTGTATGACCCCAGGGTAGGCACTGAGTACATAATATCATACAAATTTATTGTTATTTTTAATCGTCAAACTTGACCTTCTCGTTGCTTTTCCAGCAAAAAGTTCATTGCACTGCAGTGTCTGCCAAACTAAGTTGCCTCGTCCGTATGACAGCGCTATTTCTATTAAATAAGCTCCTCTAATATCTCATCGCCATGCCCAGCTGCTGTAATAGTAAATGCCTTACATAAGGTGCAAGTTGAGCAGGAACATTTTCAAAGTAATTAATGTACGTAAGCCTCTGTAGTAGGAACTATGCCAACAGTTCCCAGTCTGTCCGAAGGTAGCCTTGTTGATAGATTGTCTGGTACATGTCACGGTGCGGCTTCACTTCGGCTATAAACATACTGATGTTTGACAGAGTTAGAATTTTCTCATAGAGAATATATGGTAGGGCCTTTTCTGTTTTATTATTTTTGATACGGAGTCTTATATATTTTAATACACAGCCCTAAATTTTTCATACGGAGCCCTACATTTTATGGTTCGGAGTCCATCCAGCATTTCTGATAAAGAAGCTTATATTTTTGATACGGAGCTCTACATTTTTAATACGGAGCTCTACATTTTTGATACGGAGCTCTACATTTTCGATACGGAGCTCTACATTTTTGATACGGAGCTCTACATTTTTGATACGGAGTACATAATTACCAGCCGTTACAACACTCTTTTAACTTAAGTTATTATAATCATGATAGAACAGTTAATATTACTTATTATTAGAGTGCATTACAAACCAGAAAAGATAAATTAGAAACAAATGTAAAGACAAGAATTTGAAAAAATTCCAGGGGCCAGGATTCGAACCTGCGACCTCTTGTTTCCCAGACAAGCGCGCTACCAATTGCGCCAGCGAGGTACTTACCTAGACCGTTGAATTTTTCTAACCATACTTGTCCACTGAATATTTTTGTGACTATTTGATCTAACTAGCTTGTAATGCACATATTGAACGCTCACGAGGGCGTTATGTGATTTCACGCCTTGTTCTTAAGAAACAGATGGCGCTGTCGTCACTATTCGACATTCTAGTCATTAGTCGCTTTTCAAATTCTTGTCTTTACATTTGTTTAATTTATCTTTTCTGGTTTGTAATGCACTCTAATAATAATATTTAGAGTATTCCAAATCGATGGATTTCGCAATAAAAACATAATCTCAATATGTTTCAATTGGGTAATTGATCAGTGATCACCAGGGATAGGATAATCAGATCAATATATACCTAAAGTTGGAAAAATCCTTGAAAAAGTTTGTAAATGTGGAGTTGGCTTCTTAAAATATAATTTATTGTGATAGTAAAAATTACGAAATTTCGTAAAACGTTATGAAGAGGTACCCAATACTTAACAGATGTTACTGTAAATGTATATTATTTAGGAATTGTATACAAGTCCTAGGAATTTAATAAAATTCCAAGCTGATTTATGCAGAGATAATTAGTTTTTGGTATTCTGTTTTGACTTTTGCTCTATTCGGCCCAAATCAGCTTGGCATTTTATAAATTTCCCAGTAATTGTATTCAATTCCTGAATTTATTTATTAAATATTTACATTTCCGTTAATATATCATTAAACATATTAAATTATCGTGACGTTATAAGCAATTCCGTAATTCCGGTAATTTAACTATCAAAATAATATTATAAGAAGCCGACTCCACACCTACAACCTTTCTCAGTTTTTCTAACTTTAGGTATATATCGATCCGAATATCCTATACCTAGTGATCACCCAATAGACCGAATCTTTTCCGACGAAAAGCTGCACATAGGTAGATTAGGTGATCGTATCGCGTTTCTGATTATTATTTATTAAAATAGTCATATGGCCGTGATTTTCAATTGTTACGTTGCACACAATACGGAATCCATAAATTTGATTATGACAATCCACATAATATAGTTTGAATTCGATCATCTAGGATTTTTCTCAGTTTCGTGGAGTTCCTACTGATCTTTAAAACAATTTAGCTCGAAGAGGTCAGCCATTTTCAATTACGCGACTATACCTATAACGGACCACAGTGACCGAGGCTTCGCCGTAAAGGTTTTTATTTTCTAACCGAAAAATTTAATATGTACAATGTGGTTTTTAAGTTCCACTTCATTTTTCAAAATAAATAAAAACCTTAGATGATAATTGTATTTTCAGGAAAAAAAACTGGGTCTCCTCTAACACCTCTAATTTTGTCGAATGTCCAATATGTCAAACATCAAATAAGCCCTGTCCTCATGTTGACGAACGGTCTAAGTCTATTTACTATCGTATCAAGTTACTCTGCAAACATACGTCAAGAAGCAAATGCTACAGATATACAGGCTGGAAAAGATAAAGGCAGACCATGAAATCTAATTCAATGCTTCTCAAAGACATTTATTTATCTCATTTATTTTATTTATGTAGGTATTGATTCATGCCATAAACTAACAGTGATTATTTTTCTTTTTTTTGCTGGTCCAGTTGTTTCATAGCAAATTAGTGAAAAAAATCGTTGAATATATTCGGTTAAGATTTATTTATTGAAAAAATAAAGGAATGTTTATTGGGAGTAAAAGCAGCTATCATCAATATTTAAACTTTCCCCTCAACTGACCGCTATTCCGCGTTTATATATTAGTTTTATAATGTGTTTTACAATATGAAGTTTCTATTTTCTAATACCGTCTAGTTTGAATATGTTCGATATTTCTCTTTTGACGCTAAATTCATAATTTAAATTAATGTCATGATATAGCTATGATATTGCTTTAAGAAAATTGTGATACAAGTAAGCTAAGTTAATGGAATCGAGAGTGTAATGTCAAATGTTTATGCTTTTCATATAATATGACATTTTTAGTTTACTGTCTTATTTTTCCACATAATCGAAACCACAGCTATGAATTGTCAATTTTCTTTGAAAAATGGCGGCGGAAATTTTGTTTTTTCGCGCGCTGTAGTTTTAGTTGTCAGTTTATAAAAGGAAAAATGGAAATAGAGGCAATGACGCACCCACCAAACAGCCAAATATAAAAAATTTACAAACTGAATATTTATGTATTTATAGCAAAAGTTAGAGTTAATTTGTAGTAAATAGTAAATAAATTGATAAAATTAAATGATTATTTATTATATTTTAAAGCATGAAACAGTTATTATTTGTTATTTTAGGTTATTGTTATGCCAACTATTGATTAAATTGAGTATGAGAGTTGAAATATGGCCTAGTAACCCATTTCATTTAAAATTTCGCGAAAATATTCAATGGGCAGACACGACCTTTTTAACTACTAATTTATTAATTGAAATAGGCGTTACCTTGCGGAAGTCCATCACTAAGTAAAGGATATATGAATATAATTTACAATATTCCGCTAAACAATTCTTGTCGTGCTATTCAAAATGCTATGTTATTTCATCACACTTCACACTAATATTATAAATGCGAAAGTTTGTGTGTGTTTGTGTGTATGCTCGTTACTCTTTCACGCTGCTACGGCCAGACGGATTTGGATGAAATTTAGAATGGATATAGCTTATACCCCAACTTAACACATAGGTTGCTTTTTATCCCGGAAAAGAGCATGTCGTTAAAACGAATAACACGCGGGCGGAGCCGCGGGCAAAAGCTTGTTAGTATAGATTATATGGGAAATACGAATATCTCGTGTGATTATAAACATGCGGCAAACTGGCAACTATATAGTCAGTTGAATTAACATTTCAAAATTTCGCAATTATTGTCATTGTATAAACACGGCATTTTTACTTCTTCGTTATTAGTATACCTATAGACTAATAATAAAGTAGTACTAAAATAGTCGTGTCTGTACATTGAACAGTTTTGCAAAAATATTTATATAATTTTTATAACCTTTGTCTGTCTGTCTATATATTTCGTTTTAACTCGAGATCCACTCAACGGATTTGAATACTGTTTTCTTATATAATTACCATCGCAGTGACCTTAGTCAACATATAGTCTATAGGGGTGTTGATAAAATAACTGCGAAGGCCGAAACTCTGGATAATAGTTTTTATCTTACGCGCAAATAAATGTTACATTGATTGAAAGACACTTCCAAGCGAGCGAAGTAATTGTTCTTTGAATTTGAAACTACTATAGACGCGTCATAAACATAATGATTGCAGACATGAAATTTGGAAAAACTTTTTTACTTAATTAAATTTTTCTGTTTTAGGTAGGTTTAGTTTGTAGTTTTTTTTATAGCTTGGTTTAGGTTTAGATTTTAATTATTACTGTTATTTAAGAATTTTCTTACGAATAATTTGAGTAACGCCATTATTACACGACGTTGTCACTGGCAGAGTAGACAGCATAGAAATGATGGCCCGGGTTATGCTGCAGGCGAGTAGCACACGCTCGCGGCGCCAACACCCGCGCTTGCTGCACCACCACAGACAACTTGTCTATGTCCACCACACACACTCTCGCACTAATTACTCTGCTTTTTCGCTGCATTTATGCCCACGAAGAACACTTTTCAGATGCTGATATCTTCTTAAGACGGAACGAATACCTATGTCACGTATCAAAACATCTTAAAAATCAATCAGATGTTTAATATTCATAAAACACACAGCCTCTCGGCACTTAAATACAAAAACGCACACCCTACTTTTTTCTCACATACACACCATATCCTTTTCCTCATGCACACCTCCCCCTATCGTTGTACTTACTTAGGTATATTTCCTTTTAAATTTTTTTTTTTTTAATGTAACATTCCTTCTGTCCACTTCAGTTTCTGTTTTTGATTATTGATGTACTCCTCGTTATTTTCTTTATATTTCTTTTTTTTATTTTTATATATAAATGTAATATAATTTACTTTCGATATTGGAGTAACCAAAATTTTAAATTTCAACGAAATCTTATTGTAAATTGTGTGCTGTGAAACTAATAAATTTAATAAAATAAAATATCTATACTAATAATAACGTAGTAAAAAAGTCTTGCCTGTACGTAAAATATTTTCGCGAAATTTTTAATGAAATTGGTACTGTACTGAGGCCGAAACAACAATTTTTAGAATTTTCTGTGTCTGTATGTTTTAACTCTTGAACCACTCAACGGGTTTGGATGCGGTTTTTTTATTATCATCTTAGTGACTTTAGTAAACACATAGGCTATAATAAGTGTTAATAAAATAACGCCCAAGCTGAAAACGGGGCAAAGATTGAATAAACGCTTTTAACTTGGGAATCACTCAACGGATTTGGATGCGGTTTTTTATTAACATTATAGTGACCCTAGTAAACACATAGGCTATATGAAGTGTTCATAAAATAACGCCCAAGCCGAAAACGGGGCAAATATTGAATAAACGAGGGTGGAGCCGCGGGCAAAGACTAGTTTAAAATATAACTTAGTTCATGGAAATACGTTTTTAAAGTTACAAGAAAGGAAGCAATATCCTGTTGGAATACGTAAACATTTACCCACTATAATATATTATATATATATCTAAATAAATGCATTGGAAAGTAAAATCTTGTATGATTCTGCATATTCTTTACTTTTGTGCTAGGAAAAGAGGGTTACACGTTGCATTGTACAACGTGAAACTGAGTTTTAACAGTGTACTGTCGTGAAAGCGCTCTGTTAGCCCTATTCGATCAAGAAATGAAACAAAGCTATTTTTACCAATGTCATCAGATAGACAGTGCGAAAAAAAATACTTATAAAAGTCATCAAAATTTCCTAATTGGCATTTTCAAGTAGGATGTTACTAGAGGCATGAACAGAGAAATTGACAAAATTCACATTCTTTATTGCACACAACAGTTACTAATAAATAGTAGATTGTTATTCAAGGGAAGTAAGCGATCAATTGCCCCTGAGATATTTAGACGCACGAGCGAGGGTGCATATAATATAGTAAGAGGGTGCAATTGATAACTTACACCCGTGAGTAATACTCTACTTTCCATCACTAATGCGAAGAAATAAAAAAAACTTACAAAATTATAACATGATGATTAACTGCACCTGTACCTACTTGTTTGTTTCACAATAATTATATTTTTCCCAACCGGTTTCGGTTTTACACTATTGTCAAGGGTCTATAAAATAACTAATAACACTTTTTTGCAGGATATAAAAATAATTAATTTGACGTGCGATCAATGAAATATGTCGTTAATCAATTATGAAATAATGTTGTTTTCAACAAGATAATTTTACTGTCGCCATTTTATATTCATGTGACTTTTTTTTTCTGCAATCGTGTCTTACTGGACAGTGTGATTGTTTTCAAAATAAAACTGATTTAGTTGCTGTTCTTATTCTTAAACGTCTTATTAAAATTTTATTTAGCATATTTAGTCATATTTTTCCATAATAATAATAATAATATATAAATAAAATACAGAATAACAAAATAAAAAGAAAATAGGCCGAACAGATATTTTCCATTGTCATTTGGCGAGACGAGTGATTGACTACATAGTGCTTGACTACATAGTTAGTGAATGGAAGGGAGACTCGTTTGATTTTCAAATTTACTTACCTCCCTAGGTAGGTAAATCGAATACATGTACCTCCCGCATTTCGAGTTATATATGACTTACTTTCAGAGCATTAGTGATGAAAAAATGTATACAAGTGGTCTTAAATTAAATGTCCTATAGGAGAGCGTAACTCTGAAAGAGATTTTTACCAGAAAAACTTAGTTGTTACGGACATATTAGTAAAAAGTGCATGGTCCTATGTGCATACATAAGGAAAAATACATACTTGATCAAAAGATACAGGTTTAGAAACAATGTGGCCTTAAAACTAGCCTTAAATTAACTGTTAAATAAATAATTACACGATATTACACGATTTACATAACATAAAAATATAAATATACAAATTTGTAATATTTATAAAATAAGAGATAGCAAATTTCATATTTTACTGTACCCATAGTAAGATAAGTAGAAGTGTTTATGTAATTGCAAACAAACAAAAGGGTTTCACTGACAAGGTTTCCTTTTCCTAATAGAACCCAAAGAATCCTGAAAACCCTTCTTCCACTGAACCTGACAATAACAAACTATCTAACAGTACCAGATAGATGCGTGAAGCTTTTACCTCATATATTTCAGGCGTACGCTCCGAACATAAGTAAAACATTAGGTGCGAAGAATCCTCACGTATCGTAGCTGCGAACCCTGGGGTCTTATGTACTGGATATAGCGTTCATTACAGCTTGGCTGTTTTACTGGAATCTCAATGGTGGCGCCGCGCGCCGTGGGAACTTGGAACGTCCGTACTTGATCACGTAACAATACGGGAAGAGCTTTAGGCCTCAAGAAATGATAGGGGTTTTTACAGTTGATGAACGTTTTTCTTATTTTCAGTTCTGGACGTTGTTGGTGTATTTACTGCTTGATCTTATCAGGAATCTCTGCTACTTGGGGAATTCCTAAAGAATTAAAATACTCTTTTTTAAGGTGACCAATTATATCTAAATTTTATGCTGTAAACTTGGTACGTGGTTAGGGCTAAGGCACTGACCCTTTTCGCAAAGTACGAACAATATTATTTGTGCCTCTATATTTTATATTGATAAAGAACAACCCCGAGTAAATAAGCATAGGAAGCCTGAATTTTATTTTGCGTTTTTCACATAAACGCGATTACAGAACATTGTTACTGTTTAATTACAAAGTATCCAGCATGAATGGCTAAGAACAAAATCACATTTTATATTTGACGTCTGTTGTTCGGTCTGATGCTCAGAATAATACCCACAGGGTAAAATTCAGTCAACCGCCTATCACAGGTACTGGACACTTGGTTAGTCATCAGGAACAAGGTGTACCTAGGAATTTTACTTGAATGTGTACCTTGTTCCTGATCACTAACCGAGTCTCCAGTATGAGTTTAGGCTGAACTGACTGAATTTCACTTGGTAGGTATTGTTCTGAGGTCTGATGTTCTGTTGTATGCATTTACTTTAGGAGGGCCAGACCGATGGAGCTGAAACTTGGCATCAGCAAGGGTGAAAAATGCATTTGGACTCCCGGGATAAAAATATAAATTAAAAACATAAATATGTTACATTTCCAAAAGAAAAATATAGTTTTCGAGAATTAAGGCGCACCGGTATTCAAGAAATCAATCTAAGTACTCAACGTTTCCTTCTAACCTCTGAATATTTTAAATGTAAGAAATAGGAAAATATTTAAGTAAATAATGTAGGAATACTTTTGTCACTTTATTTTGATCTCATTAAGTTTAATGTATAATCCAAAATGTATTTTTTTTTTATTTTCTCGAATTATTTTCAAATAATCTCATAGTATTTTTTTCTTAGTCATTTAGTTTTTTATTTTTATTTTTATTGTACCAATGTTTTTTGCATGCCTTAGTACATTATTTTTGTATGGCTTTACTGCAAATAAATGATCTTATGTCTTATGTCTTATGTCTTAACCAGTTTTAGAGGCAAGAGCCTTTATACAATGTACATAATATGGAGGCCACTTTAACAGAACACAAGACCTAAGTGTTGCCAATAATCTAATAACAGTTTGCGTGAACTCTGACAACTTCTTGGTTCTCAAAATGTACGGACATTTCAGGCACATGTACGTTATTAAGTAAGAATTGATAAAATCTACAAGTATTGAACATTTTCATCATTTTGAAGATTTTCATCATCTTTTTTATTTAAGAGGGCTATAACTGCTGATGACTTCGAAAACCACAATCAAGGGCCCGTTTAATTCAAATGTTACTCTAAAAAACATAGTAAATCACAGAATATCAGAAATGGTGTGCCTTGATTAATATTTTAAGCTTTTATCAAGAACTTTACCCCATTGAATATCAAAACAAAGTCCAAATTAAGGCAATTTAAGACGAAAATCCGATTTAATTTACTAAAAACTGTTTTCTCATCGAAGCACCCCCTTTGACAAGTTCCAAATCCCAAAAGATTAGCTGAAAAAAAATGCTTAATCAGTAAGCTCACCTATGAACATTAATATTTTGTGCAAAAAAGGATTTTTAATTATTATAATAATAATTAAATAAGTATGCCAAGAAACAATTTGAAACTTAATCAAATTGAAGATATTATAACTACAAACGAGTTATTTTAATAATTTTTGAAGAAATTTAGTAACAATACTTAATTTTAATTAATGATGTAGGTAAAGAGCGCGATCGTAGCTTGAGACAATAAAGAGATCACTATGGAACGAGTTGCGTAAGAAAGTGATACGCACGCACTAAGGCACAGTATAGATAACAACAGTAGTTTAACGAGGCGGTGTACTTGTAATCTATACACACAGTCGCTCGGTGCCTAAACACGCGCTAGGGCTGCCAAATGAAATTACTGTTTTCGTATTTGATAATGCTATATTACGACTATAAAAGTTGTATTTAAGCAACCATACAATGCACAACATACTCTGTAATTTCGTGCCATAATTTAATAAAATGCGCGGGAGCATCGCAATGACAAAGTGCGTACAGTAGAAATTAAAAAAAAAATTGGAAACCACTTAAGATCTTATCTTCCAATGAATGGCATTGTTATCTGTTGTTAAGTTCGACCGGTAAATGAGCAGTGCATAACGAAACGCATAAATAACAAAATATTTTATGTTAATAATAATTTTTGAAATTGCAAGCGGCAGCTATTTTATGTGTCAGTTACAGGATGATTAAGCAATAGCTTTTAGATCTTAATATCGTATACTTCTCTGTGTTTTATTCTGGATATTTCATAAATTTGTCCCTGGCCTACGTTTATAGGATAGTGATTGCTTACTATTTGGATTTTTGTGAGAAGTGTGCTCGATAATGACCCCGGCTGTGTATGGACTTTGATTTAGCGGGAATAAGAGGTGAAAATGTAATGTATGCAATTTTAAATGTAACTTCAATAATTACCGCAGATTGCAGCCATACATTTTTGTTTGTATTTAAAAAGTACTTACTGGTTTTTATTAAGTGTAAGTATAAGTAGACATAGTTATTTAATAAACAACGAATGTGTGTTAAATTAAAGTTTCAAAGGGACAAATGAACTTTTTTAAACTTAAATACTGTTTTTCTTAATAACATGCATATAAAATTATGTAGAAATCTTAAATAGTTTCACCCTGTATCACACCTGTACCTAAAATGAAATGAATACTTTATTTCTTCAATATAGGTACATAAATACACTTATCGCACGTTAGAGTTTATTAAATAGGTAATAAAAATAATTTAATTTAAAAGGGGAAACACAAAATATCATAATATGTTTTGGGTTTGCTTATATTGAATAAGTAAATACACGTACGTGAACTTTAGTTCACTTAATGAAGGTTTACTTAATGTATACTATTATGTATATACGATATGATAATAAAAATAGCTACCCATATACTAAATACTTATACTTTACATATTTATACCTTGCTGCCGTTTTCAGTTTCAAAAAGTACTATCTGGAGTGCGTTACCGTTCAAATTTGAGACTTTTTGTTCAGGCGTTAAAGTTGCTATTAACATAGAATATTTAGTTGTTTATGCGTTTTGTTGTGCACTGCTAATTAGCGGTAGAACTTAACAATAGAACAATGCCATTCATTGTAAGATAAGATATTAAGCCGATTGCGACATTTGAAAAAAATCCTATACGTAACTGTGGTGCGATCTATGGGTGCGACCGCGACTGTCGTAAACCGAGTTGAACTGAGTTTTAGGGGGTGTTTGTTTCAGCCCGTTTGTTTGGAGATGGAATAGTATTTGTTTAAGATAATTGATTATACGTCTATTTTGTATTTTAAAAACAAATAAATTTACTTTTTGTCTTTTAATTTCAATTTTGTATGAATATATCTTAGAAAACACATCAAATTTGAGATATATTTCTGGATTATTGGGCCCGGCATCAGTCAGAGTAAAGTAAATAAAGATATAACATATAATTTATTTACATCTAACCTTTATAACATTATTATATTAACCTAATACATTCAAACAATAAAAAATATGTATACGTTGTGGCGCCATCCCACTGCATTTTTACCATAGACATACTGTGCCTGGCATCATTCGAGAAATATGAAATATCATCATCATCATATAAATATATATGCATACCTATGGAAGATATTACGAAAGCTTACAATTAAAGGTGATAATTAGTTTAACTTCTTGAGATTATAAGGTAGAGAGAGTATAGGAGCAGTAAGGGTTCCGTACCATTCAAATAAGTTAATAGACTTTAATAAATTTAACAAAAACTGTAAACTTTATTATTCATTACCCACATATTTTATGAAACAACTGCAACTGCAAAATTAAGTTGGTTTTGTATTCCAAAACGTAACCCTAAACCTTCATTATAAATAGTCATTATCAGTATTTGTTGTTTAAATATAGTATATGGCACATAATATACAAAAATTACAAATTCCTAACTAGTATAGTGTTTGAGATAGAGCCCATAACAAAATTGATCTAAGACTGACAACTTGTCGTTTTAAATCCTAATAAAGCAAGAGTTTTTGCTTCCTGAACGTAATTTGGAAAAGGGCCTAAGTTAATCATATCTGTAAACACAGCCTTAGGGTCCCGGTCAGTAATATTGACGCTCTGTCAAGTCTCTTACCTCCGTTTTATAAATCCCCAAGCTGTTAATTAAAATCTTTAGCAAAAAATATGCCTATTTACATTATCTTTTTAATAATTTTTGATTTCAATTATATCAGATTTTTTGTTGTTAAGATTGTTTTTTAAAATATAATGACAAAAACTACACACTTTAGCATTTGTACATGACAATCAGTAACCTCTATATAACAATAATACAAATATTTATGATATTTAAATTAATTCTAATTGATAAAAACATCAACACATTAAGTAACATATAAAACTATACCTAAAATATGCAATTAAAATTAAACCTATCTAAAATAATTAATGTAATAATATATATATTATTATTGATAATATAATTATATATTACGTATATAATTATTTTCTATCTTTTAAATAGGCTATACAGTTTAACTATAAACAATAAAAACTAAATAATCTTAATACCTACTTAAATAAAAGAATATATATGTCGTATATATTTCGTGATAGTCCTTATAACCGCCAAAGACCATGCAAAAGCACAAAGGCGTTGAAAGCGCCGTATCAATAAACCGTCTTCGCAACGAAGTCATCGAAGCATGAAATTAAACAGCTTGCGAAACTTGGCTCTTAATCGTCTGGACACTCGCCAGTTTCGTTCATGAGGAAATTCTGACTTAGGAGAAACCGGAACTAGTTCATTAAAACTTGATACGACGTAATATACCTAGTCACTTAATAAGTATGACATCACAAGGCTAAATAAATCTAGTAATTTTATTAACGGAATCTCCTTTCACCCGCGACTCTACCCGAATTTATTCAATCTCTGCCCGATATCCGCTTGGTCATTATTTTATCAACAATAGCTTATATGTTGACGGGTTGACCAGGGTCACTACAATGGTAATAATAAAACTGCATCCAAATCTGTTGAGTGGTTCTCGAGTTAAAAAGGAGCATACGTATAGAGAGACATGCAAAAGTTAAAAAATGGCAGTTTCGAAAAAAAAAAAAAACATTTCAATTTGAAAAATGTAAAAAGAAATCATTGTATAGATACGTCTTTTTACTACATATTTTATTATTATATCTGTTAATTAGAATAGATAATAATAAGCATACTCGAAATTGTTATTAAGTATGCATTTTGTGAATACTTACTACACATATCTAATAAAACATTTATGTATTTATCGCTTCTTTGGCCGAGTGGTAGGGCGCTCGCCTGCTTACCCTCAGGTTCAGTCCCCACGGGATACACTAATTTGTGATTGGTCTACGTATTTCGGAAGGCACGTTAAACATTTCTGTCCGAAGAACGGCTTTAGGGTTTACCACCCATCACGTTTGTGGTGAAAAGCGGGTTCACCAAGTGTGTGCATTTGTACCATCAACATTACTGACACCAGCTCCAAGTTCCATGTCGTGATGATATGTTTTTATTCATGTGGTCAGCGCGCATGACAGTGTAATTTTTTTAAATCTTACCTTTTATTAAATAAAACTTAAAGTTGTCAAAATACCCTACTATATCAAACCTGTTTAATAACCTATCTATTAGCAGACAAATCAATAAGTTACGAAAACATTCCTAGGATTTCATTTCATTTCCAAAAATTTTGTCATGATTTTTGAGTGAAATGTGTCTCCTAAGAAGTATGTTAGAGGGTAATGACTACTGTCGTGATATCGTAACCAATCCACAACTGCAGGCCAGGGATTCGTTTTTCAATATCCAACCCAAATTAATCCTCAAACGGGAATCCAACATCATTTGCATTTAATAAAACTTCCACCAAACCCCCAACCGAAACCACAAATATATCATAAGAAAAATTCAGATACCTTATCTTTTTACCTAAACATAAAGTTGCAAAGTAGGCTGAAAATTTTCATAAAACCCTCCTCCGTTGGTACGGATTACTCATATTTTTACCGGAGTTATTGAGATTCGTTGGAATTTATTTTCTAAACACGTGTGGATCTACGCATTCGATATTATATTATATAAAATCTCAATTTGGTTCTTCGACTTTCATCAAGTATTGGTGCCATCGTTTATTCTCAGGGTTCCATCAAAAAACGAAAATCCTATACTTTTATCCAATTTGTACGCAGCGTAATATGGTATACTATCGGTATAATACCGAAGATCCCTAGTTTGAACTTTATTGAAAACTGAAATACGAACACGGAAATATCTTTTCCGTCTAATTTTATAAATTCACGTGGGGGCAAATAAGTTTCAAAAATATCTACAAAAGTCGAACCTGCGTATATTTTATTGACGACTATAAAATGGAAACACGTTTTGTCTTTTTATGATAACGAATACGAAATATATTTGAAAAACATTTTTATGTTTCTAAACTTTTATTTGGTCATTTTTTTATTTCGTTGCGTTCGTCCATGGTATGCACGCTACAAATAAATAACGAGAAATTGAAACATTTCATTCGAGTATGTATGTTAGTTTATGTTTATACTTATATTTAATAATTTATATTTTTATGCAGACATGCGAGGGGTTAAGTAAATAGCCAGAAACAATAGATTACTAACGCGAAATAATAAATTAAATGCTACGACTTCGTAGCACCCGCTACGCCGTAGAAAACATCTACGCTGTAGCAATAAAATGAAACCCCAGTTTGGTTTACGTTGTAGCAATTCAATTTGCCACACAAAATTACGTTTCAACTCATAGAAGGTGCAAGTTTGAGTGAAAATACGAGTACGGTCAGCCTCTGGACCGCAGCCAACTGAAATACAGCAACTCAATAACTTTGGATATAAATTGTATAGAATTTGCGTCTACACTCGACTAAAGCTGGAAGGTTGATTCTAGAAAAATCGAAACTTATTAGTCTGGAAAGTCTAACAAGTGTTCATTTTTTAAGTAAGTAGTTTAAGTCTGCTCGAAAATAGGTTGCAGATTAAAATATTCTTTTTTACGAGGCTAGCTTTATGCTTGTGGCTTCGCCCGCGTGACGTTAGTCTGATAACTCTACAGAACTGCCGGAATAAAAATATGATTATATCTTGGCTTGTGTATCCTATCCTATTTAATCTGTTTTCTCGTTGCAAATTTGTAAGCAAAAACATAAAAACGAAAATTTTACGACATATATTTTGGAGTCAACGTCAGCAAAATATGGAACCATATTTACATATAAAATAAAAAGTATTATAAAAAGACATAAACTTGCATAAACCTTTCTTACGTTTCTTTGTGTAATTTATTTTGTGTCGTTTCCATGAAATAAATACATATTTATTTCTAAATAACTTGCTGGTCTCCTCCCAGGATTGCGGGGATAAATTATTCAGTATTTAAGGTTAAATAATAAAATGATTTTTTTAATGCAATTTTAATATATTCCATTTTATTTAATATTCCACTGACGTCGACTCCAAGCAGGTTGAATCGTATCTTATCTCATGGTATAGAATGAGTTTTAATTTAATATTTTAATACATATATTTAATTTTTTTACATACATATGTTAATACAAAAAAATATATACTGAATATTAAATATTAGAGTATATTTGATATAAACCTGAACTTTTGGTATTTTTTATATGTATATCTGATATGCCTTCATATCTGTTGCACCTATAGTTTAAAGTAATGTTGCGGGTAGGGCACAGGGATAAAATGACGTGGTTTTTCTCTGGTAAGAATATTAACCCTTAGATGTCAGCCTATAGACAGTTTCACACGGTGAATCACCAGCGCCGCGTGCGCTGAGGCTTCTCAACTCTCTGCTAGCCGAGTTACCATAGTGTGATTGTTTGTGTCAGGGATAGCGCGGCGTGCTTGATTAATACGTTTAAGAGGATACTTGAACGACGAATGAATAATAAATTATAATATACCTACATTGACCTCTCATAAGCAACTAGTTACACAGTCTCTAAGAAATGTTCGTCAGAAAACGTCCGAAAGTGCGACGTGCATAATAGCATAAATGCTTCAACCAAATTAAGACGTTATGTTGTTACCATAAGATGCAATGTCAGTTGTACACAATCGTCATTCGAACTTGTCACGCCATAGCGGTAACAAGATGCATCGCGGACACTTTTTGAGCGAGATTGTGAGTCTAGTTGTTTAAGAGAGGTCAATGTATACATGGGTATATTTCATGAGGTACCGATATCTTGTATTATTTGCTTTGTTTTCTTACTTGTGTTTTTGTAAGATCCACATTTGTGACGTTTTTGGTGTTTTTTGCGCTGCGTTTCAACTGAAATAAATAAATTGTGTTGAATGTCTTATAAATTATAGCAAGATAATCAAGTATTTTCAAGTCCTTCTGGCCTCGAAATATATCTTGCTTTAATTCATTTATGTGCATATTTTTACTAAACGGTTATATATTCGTATACATTTCATTATTATAAATTATAATATATTCGTTTTTTTTTTTCATTTGTTTGTTTATTGTTTTGTAACTTCATAGCACCTTTGTGATCCATAGCATTGACAATGACGTTCCTAGAACGGAACGCTACGAGATCGTAGCGCCCGTCACGCAACCCAGCGTCCTACGAGCACCTCTACGCCGTAGAAAACGTTCTCATTCAAAGCAATTAGTTGTAGAATAGGCGCCTAGTACTCAGACCTATTTGTCCAGCTCTCAATATGACCCAATATTCGGATGTGACGTGTAGAGGCTCGATGCCTTCATCATAGTTGAAAGCTCTGCGATCTTGCCATGACATTATTCAAACCCGCTGAGAAATGTGAATGTTATAAAAGGCTCCGTCTTCTTAGGTTTATATCAAGAAGTATGCTGGAGTTTTGGAGTCATACTGAGAGGTAGCCTTACACATATACTAATAATGGAGTGGTATAGAAGTCATGAGACTCGTACCTTTACATAGAATTTTTAATTTTTATTTCAAATAAGTTGGGTTATTAGTACTGTACTTAAGCCAAAACTGCCATTCGGATTTTCCGTTTATATGTATGTATGTTCCGTTTTAACTCGAGAACCAATCAACGGATTTGGATTCGGTTTTTTACTTTCATAGTAGTACCCTAGCCGACATGATAAACCAACAACCAAGCCGAAAACGGGTTGAAATCTAAAAAACGCGGGCAGAACCGAGCAAAATGCTAGTAAAATATAAACTTAAACGAGTATTGTTCATGACCCTATAAATGGTGGTACCATATTTATTAACGCCTCGCCTGCTTTCAATTTCCAACGTTAGAGACCAAGCATACAAGCGTACTCGTATGCCCATCAAATAAAAAATCATGCATGAATTAAAAAGGTGGCTTATTATACAGCTAAATGGGAAGTTTATGCCAAGGCATGCTGATTGAATAACCGTTTTGATATTTATTTTTTGTCATGTTTCATTTTACATTATATAATACCTTGAATTGAATACCCATGTAAAATGGGTATATAAATATAACTAATTTGATATAAACAAAACCTTAAATAAAGTAAACTAAAACTACCTAGCAAAAATATTTAATTAAATGTATTTTTGTTTTATTTAAAGTTATCATCTTCTAATATACATCTTATAATAAAAACTTAAATAAACTAAATACTTACAAATAAATAATAATCTAAAATATACCTAAATAAAACTAAAAGCTATAGATAAAAAACTGGGTCCAGATCGTTGGTCCAGTCCAGAATACTGGCTACGTTACCTCTCTGGATGGCCAGACTAATTTTCTGGCCGAGGTAAGGACCAGCCCTCTGATCACCCGAGACGTCGACCAGGCGCGATGAAAGTTCCTTACAGTTTTTGCGCCTCCGGACCCCACGGGCCCAAAGTCTCGACGCCAAACGGCACAAATATGTACAAGTTACTTAATGTGGCATATTTGCGCACCAGCGACTTTACAGCTTTCCCTAACATGAGAGGCTGCCAGCGTGCCTACGCATGTAGCGTCCCATACTAGCGGCCGCCCATGTTTCCAGGGAATTAATGACACACTATCGGGCCTCTTGCCATCATATCGTGTAATCCCCGTCGGTTCTAAAACGGACGGGGTGTTGACGGTGACAAAGGCCCTCCGGATGATGTCATTTAAGCTGGCATGGCGGGAGAGACGGCCGGCGCTGCGTCAACTTGAGAGTCCGTGGAGGCCGTATTGGTCAACGTCGGTTCCGCAGGGGCAGCGATGTGGACATGTTAAGGTTACTCGGGCAAGCTTGCGACCATGCCTCCTTGGCTTCCTGACAACACGAGACCTCAATATCACCCAAAGATAGGTAAATAATTTTCTTATACAAGATCTCCGTGCTGTGGACAGAAGACAAAAAGGCTGGAAGTGCGACGCTCTTAGCTGATCTGATCCCCAGGCCTCCAAATCGGATCGGTAAGGAGGCCTGGAGCCAGGACCTGTTTGTTTCTGCAGCAAAATAACGTAAGATTACAGATATTTTTTGAATTAGCTGAACAGATATATCTGTTTCGCATGTTGTCTCCTGTCTCTTTCTTCTCTTTGACACAAAGATTACACACAATACCTCTTTACTTCGATATAAAAATGAAAATAAATGTCAAATAATAGTTTTTTTCGTACCAATTCAAAGCATAATATCTTGGTTATTACATCTCAAAGAAACCAGTGACGTCACTTGTTTCAAACATCAAAAAATATAAATATGATTGGCTGAATAAAACTTAAATTGGTTTTAAATAAAGATCACGTAGCGTAAATAATATTATAAATGCCATTTACATAGATCATAAATAGTACATACTACAGTACGAGCTGGATGCTAATTTACATTGCTTATTAAAAAACATGGGAACTAGAAATATATTTGATAATTATTTGATAACATAATTCTATCAGTATGCCCTCAGAATATACTTGTACATGTACATACTCGTACGAGGTAATACAGCCATTAACTCCCGTACCAACGTAACAAAATGCATTTACAGAGCACAAAAGCGGCTAATCACACTGTGCGATACGATCTCAAGCAGTTATTTAATTCTTTTAGCTTTTATTCAACTATTCACTCTCCAGCATGATTGAGGAAACTTAGATTATTCATGGTACCCCCCTGCCTGCTGACCAACAGATAAGATTACCGACCGTAAGTGTTGAACGGTTAGCGAGGAACCACTAGATGATGCCAGCAGTAATCTGCTTGAGGTGCTGCTCACTTCGACATGATAATTTTGTGAAAACTCACTCTTCCTTCGGGTGGAGTCTATACTATAACCCATATAGAAAAGCAGGATTAATGCTCATTCGACACACTATGTGGATCTAATTTTTGAACACATGCGTTGAATCAATGTTAAACCACCACCACTATCAAACAGAAGCAGCATGTTGGACAGTAAAGGCTTAATTTCAGCAAGAAGAAGGCTTTTACGGCAACACTTCATGTTGAATCCGACACGCCTTGTACATTAGCAGGGAAGGCTAGCCTGGCTATTGTGCACAAAATAAAACCGACGCCATGCCACAGCTAATTGCGATCTAGACGTGCGAAGAATAATGTATTATTCTGCGGGAAATGCTTTCTTTGTTTTTAACCTCTCTCGTTTGTTTATTCGTACGGAAAAATGCGGGTTCGTGACTTTTTGCGCGGACCTAGAAGGAAAACGATAAAATTGTACATGAATGTACCAATGCAGACATAATATTATATCGTGTAAGCAACAATCATACGTTACAAAAGTGCTTAATGTTATGAAGATTGACTAATGCCCTTTAAAATTTAATTTATTAATAAATTACTTGTTAAATTACTTTTAAAGTCATCCGATTTTTGGTAAAAGATTTGTTATTTTTCTTGTATTTCCGAAAAAGATAGGCATTCTTTGCTATAAAAATTCAGAAAATGTTTTCTGTTTGACTTTTGATCTCTTGTGTGCTTTAAAATCCACGACTTTTGGCAAACAAAATCCCTAGATATTAAACTATAACATTTTTGAAATCTTATGCTACCTGCATACTTTTACAGGCTAGCCAAGTGTAAGCTACACTCTTGACAAGCCCGCCATACCAGTCAACATTCAACTGTTGTGGATATCATACAATCTCTATCAAAGTCTCGCTAAAACCATGGATCTGGTTAATGTATTAGTGAGAAGAGCATGGATCTAGTAAGAAATTTTTCTTTCAGTAGATCTATTAGCACTAAAACTGGATCTACTGAGAAAAAAATCTTTTCACTAGATCTATTAATCGATCTAGTCAATGGATCTACTGAGAATGGTTGGAAATTACAACGGCTGTTTGACGGCTGCTGAAAATATATGAATGTTGATGCCACGCCGATACTTGCCACAAGCACAGATTATTACAAAAACTATTATGTAACGGATACACCACTCCCTTGTTAAACGAAAATACGAGTACCTATGCTTATAGCGATGTTTTTACTTCGCTCAGCGCGCGATGTACCGGCTCGCGTTCGATGTGGCATGCAGTGGCAATAGGGTTGACATGGTGAATTAAAAAAAATAAAGAAAATATTGTTCTTTTATCTAATATTGCCTTTGCTCGCGGCTCCACCCACGTTTATTCAGTCTTTTCACCGTTTTCAGCTTGGGCGTTATTTTATAAACACCCCTTTTACCCTGTGTGTTAACCATGCTCACTACGATGAGAAAAACGCATCCAAATCTATTGTATTGTTCTCGAGTTAAAAGCGTTTATTTAATCTTTTTTCCGTTTCGGCTTGAGCGTTATTTTATGAACTCCCATTGTAGCCTATGTGTTGACCAGTATCACTACGATGATAATAAAAAAAAACGCATCCAAATCCGTTTAAGGGCTCTCGAGTTAAAACGGAACGTATACATACAGACAGACTAAAATTCTAAAAATTGTGGTTTTGACCTTTACATGTGTAAAATTTCGCGAAAATATTCAGTGATAACTTATACTTGCGATTGTCGGCACTTGGTGAAACATGGAAAGCATCTTGATGAAAACCACTTGTACACTGTTTACACAAAATTAACAAAACTATAGGTACTTTTAACCCAACCGGTTTCGAAATTCAATTCATTTTTAAGGGCTTATCAACTCATTTTAATATTTTAAGACCTAACCTACGTGCTGTAAATAAATTTTTTTTTTTTTTGTAATTATGAAATTATGTGGGTATGTTAGCAGAACCTTGGTTTGTCATGGATACCAGTGCCATCCAAAAATTACCAATAAAGTAGATATTTCATGTCGTTGCAAGTCATTCAGTTAATAAAAAAAGTTAATACAATTTAAAATAAATGTCAATATAACTCTGGAGACACACAAACTTAAAAAGTGTAATTAAATGTCAGAAAAGAAATACTCCCATGTCGTAGAATTTAATGTCAAAAATGTGAAAATATTCAGTGTACAGTCACAAATTTCTTCCAACTTTATATTAGTAGGTATATAGATAGATAACCTATTTACCCGTTAACCAATCTTTAGTAAGACTTAGTTATCCTTTGATTTAAAAAATTGCGGTCTCTCTGCCCGTTACCGTGGAAACAAATTGAACGGCCAATTCAAATTGTAATAATGTAAAATATGTAAATTGTCAATAATAACTTAATAAGCAACTGAATAGGTGGGTACATTTAAATAAACCATCACAATCCTAGATTTATAATATTTATGCCGTACCTAAGCACACGAAAACGAAATATCCATCGTATACGACTTAAAAATAAGTAGGTAAGAATCAGGCGACTGTAACGTTACGCGCGCTCGAAATGTGGCAGCTTATAATGCACTCTGTGGTGGCAGCCGACTGGCGAAAAAGCCGTCGAAAATTCTCAAAAGTTTAAGTACTTATCGAGGCACCTACGGGCAAGTGACGGGGCCCTGCTGCAAGGCCCACAAGTGTACTTTGATTCGGGCCGAAATACCAACATACGGTGCCTAGCGGCCAGGCTTGGCGAGTTGCGCAAAATACTTGTGAACGTTTGCTTACATTAGCCAAGAGTCTAGCTTTAGAACTAGAGGTGGGTCAAGCAAAGTTTAAAATGAGCGAGCAACATTAATGAGTGTCCTATGAATATTCATGTTGAAGCAAAAACTAAGACTTTTATACTTGTGAACTATGTAGAAGTTGTTTCAAAGTTTGTAGCTAATTTCTGAGTTTCTATGATTTCATAAAATATTGGAAAGCCTTTTAACGAGTTCTCAGTTTCTGTCCACCATTGTGTAGGTTTTCGCACGTAAGGAAGTATGTAAATAATTACAACGCCATTAATACGTGTTGTGTACGACTTACCAACACCTGACTGTTTTTTAGTACTTGGAAATATGATTTCGTTCAGGAAGAAATAGCTTGTCCCAAATTAAGTTTTTTATAACATCTCAAAAACCTAGTGGATAGCAGCACTATTCGTCACATTTGTTTAAATCTTCACCTATAACATCTTGTCTTGACGTCTAAGTCATCGAATGAAAGTTTTTTGTGCAAAATGAAACGCTTGGCAACCACAGCGCCTGATGGAAAGTGTCATTAGACCTAGGATGAAGTGCGCTTGCCAAGAACGCGAGAGAGCAACAACAGGCGAAGCGTTATTCTGCCTGTCGGAAACTGCCGCAAAATCTACAGAAGTCGGTACGGTAACAGACGAATTACTGATACTCTCAACTGCCTCCACTGTTTCCCAGTACGGCTTCTATGCAGTGTGACGTCACTCAGAGCCCCAGCGAGTGCGGTACAATTTTGCGTGCCTATTCGATAAAGATAAATAACTTTTTTTTTTTTTAATCTTAATTTTTTATAGAGGGCTTGGTACACTTTTTTGGTTTTCAACATATCACAATAACATACTCCTAGATAATATAAGACCCTAGCATTTTTCCCGCGGCTTTGCTCGCATGGAAAATTATGTCTTTCAATCACTGACGTTAGCGCAATCTTTGTTCTTTTAAACAAGTTTTTTGCTAGGAGGAAAGACTATTAACACCCTTCCAACCGCGATTATAGTATACATCCCTTTAGGAATATAGGTTAATATTTATGTAATATCGACAGTTTTCTGCTTGGTTGTTATTAATAAATTACTAATAATTTTTCGCTAATTGTTTTAAAACGCAATTTTTGCATACTTTTTATTCACGTTTTTATGTGTATTCACGTATTTTATACATTTTATTTTTGTTTTTTCAAGTAAGGAAAACAACATTTTATTTTTATTTTTTCAAGTAAGGAAAACAATATTATGATCTGCATTTTGCACCGAGATTCTGTTTTACCACCTTAATAAAATCGTTGTATATTCTCCTTTAAATTATACCCTAATACCTTTCTTTTGAAAATAGGGGTAATAGGCTTTCAACGAGTGCCTTTGCATAGTTTTATTGACTCAGGCGTCAAATCCAAATTATCATCACTTAAACTTATTTTCTTGTTAAAATATATTTGCAACACAACGTGTTCTCAAAATAAATAAAATTTGCTTGCGCCATTGTCCTTTTTTTCGTGCGATTTGTTACTGGCCAGTAGTAGTTTAAAAATAAAATGAATTTATTTTCTAAGTTTAAAGTGTATTTTATGTTAATTTAGTGGAATTAAGACGCAAAAGAAAAACATTTTGTTTAATATATACTTTTTTCCATATTGGCAATAGAAAATATATAATACAGATTATGAAAATAAAAAGGGATTAGGCAGAACTAAAATTTTCCCTTGCCATTTAGCTAGACGAGTTGACTAACAAGCAAGTGACAGAAAAAAACCTTGTTAGATTTTAAAATTTACTTACCTCCGGCTGTAAATCGAATTTACCTCCCGCATTTTAAGATAAATACAACCTTTTTTCAGAGTGATGAAAAATTTAATCTTCTCTATACATATAAAATACAACGTCTGTTTGTCTGTCTGTCTGTCTGTCTGTCTGTTCGTTCGCTTATAACTTGAGAACCACTCAATGGATTTTTATGCAATTTTCACTGAAAGATAAAGCATTTCTTCGGGGAGGTTTAAGGCTATGTATCATCACGCTATGACAAAGGAGAGCAGCGCAATGAGAATTTTAGTGAGACATAATAGAAGGTTCGCCGGCGTAGCGCAGTCGATCGTCGCGGATTCAAACCCCGACTGGTAAAATTTGTTTTCACTTTTTACTTTTTAATCCTTTTTTTTTCATTTTCAGAAAAAATATTTTCTTTTGTAAAAAAATTATTAAAGCTGAAATTATATTTCTTAACTGAGCAAAGACCAATAACTAAAATATTTTTATTTTCAAGTCCCTGGAAAACGCCATCTCTGTGATGTGAAGCTATCCTGGATAATGGCGCAGTAAGCTGGCGTTGAAATGGTTTTTATTTTAATACACTAGATGGCGCTGCATGTTTCAAAATATCGGATTTGACGCAGTCTGGTTCAAATCAACTCACGTGAAAGTTTGTCTACACTATTATATAAAGAATAAAGATTTGTTTGTTTGTTTGTTTGTATATAATGGGTAATATTTAGAACTACTGAACTAACTATAAAAATTCTATGCAATCAATAAGATTTTTAGTTAATCATGTGGTATGTGCGTGCGCCTTGCGTAGTCGTATGTAGTTTCATCATCGGGGTTTCAATCATCCACTGGTGAATGTTTTTAGGAGACCTCTCAAGTTTAAGTTTATTTGATCGGTATTGATGAGTATTTTTGTAGAACATGGTGACCAGGATCTAATGATGGGACTGGGAGGTGGGTACGGGATCTCCTCAACGGACAACAGCAGACCCTTTGAGTTTGGGCTTATTCCATTGGTCTTTATTAGCACTTTGGTAAAACATTTTGACCATGGTCTGATGATGGAACTGGAAGGTGGGTACGGGATCTCCTCAACGGACAACAGCATACCCTTCGAGTTTAAGCTTATTTTGTTGGTATTTATTAACACTTTGGTAAAACATGGTGACCAAGGTCTGTCGATGGGACTGGAAGGTGGGTATGGGTTCTCCTCAACGGACAACAGCAGACCCTTCGAATTCGAGCTTATTTGGTTAGTCTTTATTAGCACTTTGGTAAAACATAGTGACCAGGGTCTGATGATGGGACTGAAAGGTGGGTACTGGGATCTCCTCAACGGACAATAGCAGATTCAAGTTTAGGCTTATTTTGTTGGTATTTATTAGGATTTTGATAAAACATGGTGACCGGGGTCTGCTGATGGGACTGGAAGATGGTTATGGGATCTCCTCAACGGGTAACAGCAGACCCTTCGAGTTTGGACTTATTCGATTGGTCTTTATTAGCACTTTGGTAAAACATGGTGACCATGGTCTAATTATGGGACTGGAAGGTGGGTACGGGATCTCCTCAACGTACAACAGCAGACGCTTTGAGTTTGGGCTTATTTGATTGGTATTTATTAGCACTTTGGTAAAACATGGTGACCGTTGCATATTTTCGTTCAAAAAATTATTCTTTTGTTTTACTTATTTCCACGAAAATCACTTCGACGCGGGCGGATCCGCGGGCAAAAGCTAGTTAAAAATAAAAAAGTTTATACCACAAGTCATTCGTAATGTTACAACAGAATCGCTCGCCGTTGTACATACGAGTATATATTCTAAAACTAACTTATCTATGCTTTTTTGTAACAGAACTCTTATTTAAAAATTTCTTACAGATGTCAAGAACAGTAACTGGTAACTTATTATGGACCATTTCAAAGAACACTTACTTTCAAGAGATCGGTTGAGACGCTATCATATTTTGATGGCTTTGAAATTCGAAAATAAGTGTTTTTCAGATTTAACAAATACTGTCAATACATACATGTTAACGATATTAAAGTTAGAATTTTAAGCTCTATTAAAAGATCCTTAAGGTGGTTGTTCCGTTTTTTGTTCCCAAACGAACAACTTATGATTGTTTTTTAAATATAAAGTATTAAATAAATATGATTTAGGGCATTACGCTAAGTTGTGCATTTGGTTCTGAGACCATTTAGTTCAGTCATTATATCCAAAAAACCGACCCTACCCGTGAATAATCAGTTCTTGGTTTTTTTTTTCGTAGGTCCCTCGTTGGGTCTCTGGGAGTGTAAATTCAAAAAGTAGACTGAATCAGGCTCCTGTGTATATTCTAAAAATGGTTTTTCTTGAATAACTCGGGCATTTTTGAATTTACAGTAAAACCGTAAGGATAAAAATTGTAGGAAATTTGATTTTCTGCAATTTTGGTCCTCACAATTTTTCTTCTAGAACCGATATTTTGGAAATTGAATTTGAAAAAAGCGACAAATTCAAAATTTTTTCATCATCTCGTTTATTTTCAACTTTACGGCATACATGAAGAGGACTAAACTTGTAGAAAATTAAATTCTGAACAATTTTTCCTTTTCCCCAAAATCGATATTTTGGAAATTAAACCTATAAAACGCGACATATTCAAAATATTATCATTATCTCCTATGTTCCACGTTTTACGGCATAAATGAAGGGAAACAAAGTTGTAGAGAATCAAATTTTGAACAATTTTTGCTTGAACTTTTTTTGCACCACAACGATATTTTTTGAATTGGACCTAAAAAAAAGCGACATATTCGAAATATTATCATTATCTTGTTTATTTTCAACTAAACGGCATAAATGAAGAGAAACAAACTTGTAGAGAATCAAATTCTGAACAATTTTGGTTCCAACCCTGGAGACAGAGCGTAAACTCTTTTTCGCACCACCACAGAGGTAGAGTTTCAGGCGCGTTTTTTTTATGACGTGGTTTCCCCTATAGGCCTAACCCACGTATCGATGCTAATAACCAAATATAATGAGAGTCCGTTCCTTAATTGTCTAACTTTGACATCCATCGCAACTGCCTTCAAGCACCGTGATTGGCTAGAAATGACATCACACATATTTTTTAGCCAATCACGACACGTTTGACAGATGTTAAGAGGGCTGGAACAGTGATCAGTTTTCCAAAGTTGTTCAATCTCTTTTGTTCTCTAAAAGCTTTATTTCTCTCAGTGAGATTTTGTTTTCTAGACATTTCGATTACCCTAACTTGAAATTTGTATCGTTGTCACCTCTTCTAGAGTGACGCCATCTGTAACTAACTTGACGCCCGCTTTCTGTTCTGGCTTATCTTTAACTCGTCAGTACGCCTTATTTCGAGACACAGACAGTCGCACCCGGGTCTAAAAGATCCTGATTTAGAAGTCATGATAATAAGGACTTTGTCGTGATGTAAGTCGTAATTATTAGTTAAATTAAAAGATAGTAGTAAAACGAGGCAACTGATCACAAATATTTATTCATTTTAAAATTTGTTCAAGAATTTCAAAAAATAAAAAATTTAAAAAATTCCCAATCAAGCTTATCATTTTACAACTAGGAACAATAACCATTATGCTTTAAACAATATTTTACCAAATAACTGTTAAATTATGTTTTTATTGCAAAAATAATAGTACCTTCTTCTAAAAAATCGCATATAAAAGTAACATATATATATGACTTTTTTTTTCATGGCCACTATCTAAGGTCTTGAAACAAAAAAATAAATAAATAAGCAACTTTAAATATTGGATGGATTCGATTGATGGTTCTTGGTGGAATATCATCTTGAATAAATTATACACAAATTCTTGTACTTTTATTCCACATATATTTATTTTTATTCTAACTTAGGCTACCGGTTTCGTATTACACATCACCTTGCACCACGGTTCGTGTAAGCATTATTTTCTTTTGTCAGGTGAATTTTTTCTTTCCTTTTCTTTCTGTCATATTAAATAATTAATAATTTGTTGGCCCGATGATGTGTAATACGAAACCGGTAGCCTAAGTTAGAATAAAAATAAATATATGTGGAATAAAAGTACAAGAATTTGTGTATAATTTATTTAAGCAACTTTAGTTATTTTTATTGTCCCTCAGCTTTTGCATCTTCTGCTAATATTTCTTCGATTCTGCGATCGTCTGGATAATTTCGTGACATATGTACGAAAGACAAGGAAAGAAAAAATTCACCTGACAAAAGAAAATAATGCTTACACGAACCGTCGTGCAAGGGTCTAAGCGACCCACACTCACTTTACACGTCCCTACTGCTAAAGCCGCGTGCGCAAACTGATCGGAGCGGGGTGTGGCGGCAAGCTACAATACAATACTTGGCACGGCGACGCAAAATAAGAAACGATTCCAAAGTTATCAACTAATAAACATACCTCTGGGTCTTTTTGACCCAAGCGCGAGTTAACTCTATATTTTCAAGCAGGGTTGCCAGATATTAATAAGGGAGAATGGTACTGCAAAAACCAAAAAAATTGTACACCCATAGAAAATTAGCAAAATTCAGGAAATTTTGATCAAAGATGTTGTAATGGCGTTCCTCGTTAGCTGTTATCTATGCGATAGCTCGGCTCTTTACAGGGTTGCCAGATGTACGAAAATTCTCTGTAAACGGGAATTATAATAATTCATAATATAAACGCGAATCTTATGTTTGAAAGTCTGTTCTATTATTTTAAATAAAAAATTAGCTTTAGTTATTAACAAAAAATATAACCCGAAATTAACTTCTTAATAAAACTGTAAAAGATAGGTGTATTACAAAGGGCTCAGTGCGTTAAATCTCAGTCTTATAAAATAAGGAGTAAATTCACAGTAGCGGCGATGTCATATCCAGCTGCAGCGGCTGCGCCAGCCGCCAGCACGTGAATCTGATAACCATCCAACACTTTTATAATAATATTATTAGTATTCACGTAACTATTAATAAATTATTATTTTTTTATAAAATAACGCTCGTAGGAGTTTTTTTTATGGTACTGGAATTTCACATGATTATTAAGTACGAGAAAGGATTCCCCGAGGGGCCAGAACGTCTGTAGCGACCTCTCTGTCCAAGGCAATTAAAGAGGTTCTGAATAATAATGATGAAAACAGTTGGAAACAGCTACTAACATTTGCATTCCGGATACTGCACGTAAAAAGGGGGAGGGAGGATAACGGCTCCCTCACAAAAAAATTAAAAACAACTGTTTATCGAATAAAACCATTATTCCGGAATATGACAACAGTACAGTTCACTTTACATATAATTTAAATAAAAGAATCGAAAATAAATTTAATGACGGGGATATTAGGGGAGCCGCACATCTTCTCTTCACCACCGACACCTTGGCCCCTGACACGCCGGAAACACTTTCGGCTTTAGCGTCAAAGCATCCACCTCCAGCAGCTACCTCACAACTCCCGGATGCACCCTGTCCTTCCGATTCCACTCCGACAGCGACGGTTAACGAGGTTCTGGCTGCCGTAATGTCCTTTAGAAACGGTTCGGCCGGTGGACTTGATGGTATAAGCCCGCAGCATTTAAAAGATCTTACTAGCGGAACCACTGGTGTCGCTGGCCGTACCCTTCTGGAAGACATTACACGACTGGCCAACCTTATGCTGTCGGGTGGGGTCTGCGAGGGTATTACGGACTTGCTCTACGGAGCAAGTCTGTGTGCCCTCAAAAAAAAGCATGGGGGCGTCAGACCCATCGCGGTGGGAAACACATTCCGCCGGATGGTGTCCAAAATTTGTTGTAAAAATATTGTAGCTGATTTATCCACAAAATTTCGACCTACACAATTAGGTTTCGGGAGTAAAGGGGGTTGCGAGGCTGCAGTACATGCAGCCCGTACCTTCCTTGAACACGATACTGGTGAGGTCCTGTTGAAGGTGGATGTGAAAAACGCATTCAACTCGGTGGACAGAGGTACTCTGCTGACAGAAGTCAAAAATAACTGTGCCCCTATCTATAATTACGTTTTTCAATGTTATAGCAGACCAACAAAATTAATCTACAGAGACCACTTACTGGAATCCGCAGTCGGCTGTCAGCAGGGTGACCCCCTAGGACCAGCAATATTTAGTTTGGCCATCAATCCAATCGTCAAAGATCTAAATTCAAAATTTAATATTTGGTACTTAGACGATGGCACCATTGGAGGCGATTCAACGTCTGTATTAAATGACTTAGTAAACATTGTGCAAAAGTTTGGCCAAATTGGTTTAGAACTAAATTACTCAAAATGTGAATTGTATTTATCCAAATCGATTTCGAGTTTCGATAGAAATAATATAATCGAAAAATTTAATAATGTAGCTGCTAACATCAAAATTTTAGATAATGAGTCTTTACGTCTCCTTGGTGCCCCTGTCTTAAACGAATCGATTCTCAGGTATGTGAACGACCAGATCTCTAGATTTCTCCATGCTTCAGACCTTTTAACAAAAATTAACCCACACATTGCACTTTTTATTATCCGTTTCTGCCTTTTTGTACCCAAATTAACCTACGTTTTACGATGCTGCCCACTTTGGAAATTTGATACACTCCTAAAAATTATTGATAATACTCTTCAGCAATCAATTGTAACCATCATAAATTGTTCACTTACCGACCGGTGCTGGGTGCAAGCCACCCTTCCAGTCCGGTTCGGTGGCCTGGGAATCCGCAAAATTTCCAGTGTAGCACTCCCAGCCTTTCTGTCATCCGTCCATAGCACGCATGTCCTCTACGGTACTATAATTTTCCCGTCACTTGGTGACGTTGAGGCATCGTGCTCGACGGATGCCAGGGATGCATGGGTGCAAGCCTGTCCTGGTGAGAATCTGCCCACTGACTTGACAAAACAAAAACAATGGGACGAGCCGATCTGCAGACAAGTTCAAAGTTCCTTACTTGACACTGCGACCAATCCTGCAGATCGAGCCCGCCTCCTGGCGTCCGGTGAAAGGGAGTCCGGGTTCTGGCTGCACGCTGTACCGTCTATTAACATCGGCACGCAGCTGGACAGGGTATCTTTCTCCCTAGCCGTCAGCCTCAGACTCGGCACGAAGACGAACGAGCCACATCGCTGCCGGTGTGGCACAAACGTCGATCAGCTCGGACACCACGGCCTTTCTTGTCAGCGTAGTGCTGGCCGCCTGCCGCGCCACGCCAGTATAAATGATGTCATCCGGCGGGCTCTTGCCACCGTCAACGTGCCGGCTATTTTAGAGCCGAAGGGCATAACGCGTGAGGATGGCAAGAGGCCCGATGGGATGACATTAATCCCATGGAAGAATGGCAGAGCCATGGTGTGGGATGCAACATATGTTGACACACTAGCACCGTCCCACACCGGTGTTACTGGCGTTAGAGCTGGTGCGGCTGCGGCAGCGGCCGAGAGAAATAAAAGGCACAAGTATGCAGCCCTTAGCTCGGACTGCATATTTGTGCCTTTCGGGGTCGAGACCCTCGGGCCGTGGGGTCCCGATGCTAAACTCCTTTTTAAAGAACTATCCACACGGCTGATCGATGTTTGTGGGGACCCGAAGGCTGGTGCGTATCTTGGCCAGAGAATTAGCCTGGCCATTCAAAGAGGAAACGCTGCCAGCCTTCTAAGTACCCTTCCACATGACGGTGGCGATTTAGACAGGATTTTCTGTTTAGTTTAGTTAATTTTGTAGGTTTAACAAGGATTTTAGGTTAGTTTTACCCTTTTTAATTTAGGTAAGTTTTATTTATATTCTATATTTTAACATTATGTGTGTTAATTAAATAAATAATAAGTCAGTACGAGAATCAAATTATACCCATCTTGCAACTCTGCTTTACACACATAGACTGATTGCTTGGTGTACTAATTGCTTGGAACGCAGGACAATCACGAAAAATTACTCTCATCCCATTTACTTATTTTAACTGTTGTATGTCCTTAGCAGGACATAATGGAGTTTTTGTGGGAATTCAGAATAACAGCAAACAAATGGTTTTATTAATTTTGTCAATAATTAGCGTATGCTGTGATCGAAAACCATACAACGAATGTAACAATTTAACTAAAGTTTCTTAAGTAAAAATGTTAGGCAGTACAATCAATGTTCAATTGCTCAGGCGCCAGCAACTGGTTTCACCAGTTAATTCCAAAAATAGAACTAAACATTTCAAAAAGGCATTATATTTATATTAAATACGTAATGACTAAACCTAAGTGCTTAAATTAAAAGCTCACTAGTCGATAAGCTCTGCAACTTGGTAAGTAATTAAGTAAGTACTTAGTTATTTATTCTTTTGTCCGGGGCGTGGGCCGCCGAGACCAAGTTAAAGTTGATTATGAATATTCATGCTAAAAAGAACTTGCCGAGTTTTTCGTGAAGAATATTTTCAGGGTTCCGTCAAAACGGTAGTCTCGATACCAAGATGCTTTGTTGTGAGAAACATGGAAAGGTATGTAAAATGTACGTTGTACACAACTGTACATGTTCTCTCGACGTTAAATTAATCTTTGGAGAATATGCTTCGTTGGATTGGAACCATAGACAAATAAAAAAGGGGACGGAGTCGCCGCTAAGCAAGCAACAACTGAAGCATAGCAATGGCGTCCATTTACATGTGTGTGACTGGATTTACTATGGAATTAGGCTTACTGTGATGTGAATGTGTGCGTGCCGGGCTCGTGCGTACACGCGAGTAGGCATACTATGGGTGCTTCAGTTTTTGGTTGGTGAAACTCCTTCCCACTTTTTTTGCACTTCTATGGTTGGTACAAATGAGAGCTCCTCAAGTTATAAGTACGTATACTTGAAGTACGACATTACATTAGTCTCTTAGTGAAGGATATGGTTCGCGTGGAAGTGTATTTTAATCAATGTAAAGGTAAAAAGCAAACTATTGTATATTACTATTGTCGACAGTTTTCGGCTTGGCGGTTATTTTATGAACATCACTTTTCGCCTATATGTCGACAGGATCACTACGATGATAATAAAGAAAACCACATCCAACTCCGTTGAGTGATTCTCGAGTTAAAATAGAACAGAGTGTACTGCTTTGGTATTGTTGGATTTTTCACGGGCCTTAGACTGCATTAGCATTCCTTTGCTTTTGTCAAAACTTAGTTTTTATGGGGTTGAAAGGGGAATTGTTGAATGGTTTAATAGTTATTGAAGTAATAGAAAACAGCTCGTTCAACTACGTTAAACAGATGGATCAACCATTGCTTCAGTACCTAAACATCTATCTCGAGGCGTTCCCCAGGGTTCGATACTTGGTCCCCTTCTTTTTATTTTATACACAAGTCATTAAAAATTGTAGTTATCATATTTACGCTGATGACCTACAGGTTTATTATTCGTTCAAGCCTAAGGATACAACACATTCAATTAAAGTAATCAATGATGATTTAAATGCTATAGCTGATTGGTCAGGACGCTGTGCCTTAGTGCTAAATTCGGAAAAAACTAAATTTATGCTGCTTGATACTAATAAGCAAGTCTCCGATTGCACAGCTCAGAACCCGCAAATTATTATTAAGGGCACTGACATTGAAAGAGTGAGTGAAGCTAAAAATCTGGGAATGAGAATGGACAGCTTTTTGAATTTTGAAAATCATGTTGTCAGTGTGGCCAAAAAATGTTTTACAGGTTAAAGCTTCTTTATAAAATTAGAAAATACATAAGTGTCGAAGTTAGAATTCAAATGTGTGAAACTTTGATTTTGTCTAAATTAAATTATGGTGATGTAGTATTTGGAGGCTGCATACTGGCAAGGTCACAACGTCTCATCCAGCGGGTACAAAATACGTGTACACGCTTTTGTTTCAACATCCCTTCTCGTACTCATGTCACACCTTACATGAACGATAGTAATCAATTAAAAATGGCTGCTCGTCGCGAATTGCATTTTGCGGTCATGTTATTTGGGATAGTCAAGCACAAACAACCCAAGTTTTTATATGACAAACTTCAATGGTCCTCCACCGTCAATCGATATACTACAAGAGCTTCCGCTTATCTCATTATAATACCCAAACATCAGTCGGTTGGATTCAAAGGCAATTTTCGATACAGGGCGTCAAAGGTATGGAATGATTTGCCCCCTCCCATTCGAGAATGCAAAACAAAGGAAACATTTCGGATCAAATTGAAAAAATATCTTTTAGAAAAACAAAAAAAATATCAAGAAATAATCAAGAAAAAATTGTTGTTATATATTCTTATATATTTATTTTTTGTAGATATATATTTTTATATATTTTATTATATATATGTACATACTTCCTGCACATTCTAATTCCTAGTTTATAAATCAATCCTTAGATATAAGCCACCTAGCATAGGTATAGTTTAAGTTTTAATTTTAGTTTCAGGGTTCAACAGAATAACAGCGCTGTGGCACTTACCGCAGCACTAAGCTGAGTTGAATCCCTTTTTATGTACCACCTTTTTCTAAATGTTAAAATCCTATTACTTATATTTATTATGTTATACATTCTTACTCTTTGTTAATTCTAGTTGTGTGTGATTTTTCATGTCTATTTTGTGTATTGTTGGGGGTATTTAAAATAAATTGCTTTTCTTTCTTTCTTTCTTTCTTTCTATACGAAAATAAAATAAAATATAGTTTTGGCCGCAGAATAAAATTAACAACGAATTTTCTAAAAATATTCTATAATACAGTCACGACCTTAATAAAGATATAAGAGGATATAGAAAGTATAGCAGAATCAATGTGTTTTACTCACGCAGCACGAGGGGAGCAGCCTCTCTAAATCACTAAACTAATCTAGTGGAATAATAGCAACCCGTACTAGTTAATCGCTAAACTGATCTCGAATCACAAACATAACATAAACATGTATTGTGATGTGATGACTTATATCTAGGACGACGTAGTGTGGAACGACCTGCATCTAGGTGAACCAATGCCCTTAAGAAGATCGCAGGACAGGGTTGGATGAGGATTGCCGACGATCGAGTGCTGTGGCGCGCCTTGGGAGACGCCAATGTCCAGTATTGGACAGACGTCAGACGACGATGACGATGACGATGACGATGACGATGACGATGACGATAACGATGACGATGACGATGACGATGACGATGACGATGACGATGACGATGACGATGACGATGACGATGACGATGACGATGACGATGACGATGACGATGACGATGACGATGACGATGACGATGACGATGACGATGACGATGACGATGACGATGACGATGACGATGACGATGACGATGACGATGACGATGACGATGACGATTACGATGACGATGACGATTACGATTACGGTTACGATGGCGACTACGATGACGATGAAATAGCATTATCTTATGTAGGTGTGTACACGGTCTATGTGTATATTATATTCTATATTTTTTATGCAAGGATGTCACGTATGTAATAGAATTTATTTATGCTGTGTATGTACGTTCTGTGTAAAAAGTACCGGGAATTGTTCAATAAAACCAATAAAGTAATTTATTCGTCAAAATTCATTTTGTCGCCTTCAAAATAGGCCCCTTTGCTTGCAATATAGCTACGCCAGCACTTAACCCAGTCCTTCATACGTTTTTTGTAAGCTGATTGAGGTATGGTCTTCAACTCCTTCAGCGAAATTCAATCGACTCAAAACGCCTTCCTCGAAGTGGTAATTTGAGCCTCGGGAACAGGAAAAAGTCAGACGGACCCATATCAGCTGAGTACGGCGCTTGATCGATGGCATTCGTCGAGTTTTTGTCTAAAAACTCTTGCACAATGATGGCTTTATGCGATAGTGCATCATTATGGTGTAAAATCCACGAATTGTCGTTCCTTAAATCTGTCCATTTTCGGCGGATATTCTCTCGCAAACGCCTCATGACGCCTAAATAATACTGTTTATTTACCGTTTGTTCCTCTGGAAGAAATTCGTAGTGCACTACACCGCGGCAATCGAAGAAAACTGTAATTTATGAATTCCCGGTACTTTTTACACAGAGGATATGTAAGGATATTATTTTTTTATTTAATTTTTAATTAATTTATATTTAATCACTTACTTACGTAGCTTTTGTGTACACGTATGTCAACTTATTCATTTATTATGATTTTAATTTATCAGAGGGGGTCGCTGTATAAAATCTCTACTCAGAGATAAGCTCGACAGTGAATCGACATAACGATATTCTTGATGACGCGAATTTTCTTTTTCAACTTTCAACTCTCTCTCTCTGATTCTTGATTGGTTCACTGCAAATAATTTAGTTCTAAATGCAAAAAAGACGAAATGTACAAAGTTTACTTTACCAAATGTAATTCAAGTAGATGTCAGTTTATTTTTGCAGGGGTCCAAGCTGGAGTTCGTTAACGAAACTAAGTTTTTAGGTATTACTATAGACTCTCGTCTTTAGTGGGGTCCCCACATAGAAGCTCCCTGTGGTAGACTTAGTTCAGCCGCATACGCTGTTAGACGCATAAGGCAGATTACTGATGAAGATACTGCTAGATTAGTATATTTCAGTTATTTTCACAGCATTATGTCATATGTCATAATGTTGTGCGGTAAAGCCGCGGATATAGAAGCAGTCTTTGTCTTGCAAAAGAGAGCAATTCGGTCTATTTATAACATGAAGTACCGAGATTCATTAAGAGAAAAGTTTAAAGAAATTAATATATTTACGGTCCCATGTGAATTTATTTATCAAGTTATTAGATATGTCAGGAAAAATATTGATAATTTCCCGAGGCTTGGTGTGCACCACTCTGTTGAAACCAGAAACAAACATAAACTAGCTTTTCCAAAATTAAGACTTGCCAAGGTACCTCTTTTGTAGGACATGGTATAAGATTTTACAATAAACTTCCAAATGAGGTCCTTAGTTTGCCTGAAAATAAGTTTAAACTATACATTAAGCAGGGACTACTTAAAAAAGATTATTATATTTCTATATTTTATAATATGTATTATATTTCTATATAATCTTTATATTATATTTCTATATTTTATAATGTGTATAACTTTATTACATTTTAGTAGCCCAACCTTCATATTTTTTGTATGTATTTCCCATATTTATTTATCAACTTATTTGTTCATTGAATTATGTATATATAATATTTTTATTCCTAGATTCCTCTATTTTATGGTGTATATTTTATATCCCGTATTATTATATATTTTTTTGTATTGTAGAGATATATATTGTTAAAATTAACTTTGACTTGTAGAAAGTATATTTTATGTATCTATTTTGCAAAATAAATATTTTGATTTGATTTTATTTGCTCACCTATGTACAGCCTATTTCTAAGTGCAAATGTAATTGTATTTTTCATCACTAATGCTCTGAAAGTAAGTCATATATAACTCGAAATGCGGGAGGTATCTAAATTCGATTTACCTACCTAGGGAGGTAAGTAAATTTGAAAATCAAACGAGTGTCCCTTACAGTCACTAACTATGTACTCAATCACTCGTCTCGCCAAATGACAATGGAAAATATCTGTTCTGCCTATTGCCTTTTTATTTTGTTATTCTGTATTTTATTTATATTGTTATTATAGAAAAATGTGGCTTGCGCATATATGTAAATATGCTAAATAAAATCTTAAAAAGACGTTTATGACTTAAAAGAGCAACTAAATTAGTTTTATTTTGAAAACAATCACACTGGCCAGTAAGCCGCGATTGCACAAAAAAAAAAAAATTCACATGAAAATAAAATGACAGTAAAGTTATCTAGTTGAAAACGTTGTTGCAAACATAATATCATAATTCATTAACAACAAATTTCATTGATTGCATGTCGGATTAATTTTTATATCCTACAAAAAAGTGTTATTCGTTATTTAATTGACCCTTGATAATAGTCTAAAACCGAAACCGGTTGGGATAAATATAATTACTGTGAAGCAAACAAGTAGGTACAGGTGCAGTTAATCATCACATCATGTTATAATTTTGTACTTTATTTTATTTCCTCGCATTAGTAATGAAAAGTAGAGTATTACACACGGGTGTAAATGATCAATTGCACCCTCGAACTATGTGTATGCACCATCGATCGCTTCGCTCGCTCGTGCGCCTAAATATATCAGATGCAATTGATCGCTTACCTCCCTTGGATAACAATCTACTATATGTGCACAATAAAGTATAAAATGTGACGATGACGATGACAATGACGGTGACGATGACGATGATGATGACATATGCCCGAAGGAGTGTCATACGTGTTTCTGACTGTGAGAACTCTGTTACTAGAACAGTCGAAATACTCTTTTCACCGACGATTTACACGCTATACACGACAAATACACGGTCTTTAGAGCATGCCGTAGGTTCAGCAAGCGGTATGTATACGAATACAGTGCACAAATAAATTAAGTAATAAACCAATACATATTGGAGCTTGCTTTTCAATCGACAGGATTCAAACCCCAGTTTCAAGATTTAGTCCTACCGACTGAGCAATTCTAGGGAATTGTAATTAATTATGCTGTGCTCCATCATACAAGGTGAAATTAAATCAACCGACCAATTTAAACCGGAGACTCGGTTAGTGATCAGGAACAAGCTTCAATTACCATCCTGTGAAAATGTGAAAAAGTACTACAAACTAGAATGCGAAATAAAATGTGTATGTGTAAATAGACTGCAATTTATTAATGAAACTACATTTATAGATACTGATCATACTCAAAGAATGGTGTGGAATTGATGGAACGTGTAGAAAAAGTCATCCATCCATCCATCAGCCTGTTTCGTCCACTGCTGGACATAGGCCTTTCCGGGATTTCGCCACTCTTGGCAGTCCTCCTGGAAGAAATGCCCATACTCACACACGCTGGGCAGGCGGGTTGGTGAGTGCGGTGCCGAAACCCTTGCACCAGTGACGCCGCTGCTCGTCACTAGTCTGTTATAAGCCCCGGCAATTGGGAATGGATATACCACCAAATGGATGGCGGTCCCAGGCTTAGACCATACAACACGGAACTAGGCAAGCGCACTTATCCCACTCTGCCGAAGTACATTACATGATAAAAATTTGTTCATGTAAGTTTGCTTGGGTGCGCGTTTTGTGTTTGTGTTGCGACCTTAGATTTAGTGTGACATATAAATTTTTTTCGCAGAAGTGTGCCTGAGTTAGTGAATGTGTGCTATGCGTGTTTACCTCCCCTCCCATGAAAAACGGCAGAATAATTTCAGTACTACGAGTCGCGCTTTGCAAGGTCCCGTGTTAAACGATTTTTATTTTAATATTTGTGGTTATAGCGGCAACAGAAATACATCATCTGTGAAAATTTCAACTATCGAACTATCACGGTTCATTAAATACAGCCTGGTGACAGACGGACAGCGGAGTCTTAGTAATAGGGTCCCGTTGGTTACCCTTTGGGTACGAACCCTAAAAATTGAGTTCAACATAATGTAAATCATAAATAAATATATAAATAAATCATAAACTCTATGGTCAATGTCAATGAAAAAGTCAACATATATTTTTATTTTATAACTAATTTTATTTCTTGATCAAAACATTCAAAAAGACGATAAATTGGACACCAGTGTTTACCTCAAGCTTTATTATTATCTTTTACTCGAAAATAAGATTGCTACGCCCACGGATTAGACACAAGCTACGACGAAGTACGCAGTCTACGCGAACTACAAGTCTTCAGTTGCCACTTGTGTTCGGTCCCACTAGGAGACAATTAAATCAGATATATCGGTAATATAATCTACGAACTAAGGTATCGCATATCACAGAATAAATGAAAGGACTTCATAACAAGATAGTGAGTGATTTGAACTATATAAACTAATTGGGACATCTATTTTTAGTTTTTTAAGGCAATATAACCAAGGATACTTTTATATTTTACATATTATTATTCGTATTATTTTCTTTGTACATTTTAGGCCCAAGTTGTAGATATTCCATGTTTTTATTATAAAATTGTACCTTTTAAGTTTTGTAATTTGGCACCTATTTATTCCAACGACATACATTTATTAAAATTTTATTTATTGTCTTTGATGTCTCAGACGGCTGGCCCATCATCGAGGAGTCAGTCGGCAGCGTCACAGGACTTCGTGCTTTGTCCGGATTGCCCCCAGTCGCCTCGCGTATACAGAGGACAGAGAGGTCTAAACATTCATAAATCAAAATGCCACAAAAATGTGTCTGTCGACGATCTAAGCACTTCTAGATCAACTGATAATCCTTTTTGGTTAGAGATTAGTAAATATAAGTCATCTCTTCCAACGGTTAAAAGGATCCCACGAGGGGCCAGAAATACGGTGGCTACCTCTCTGTCCTCTTGTATACGGAAAGTTCTTGATAACAACGATAAAGCCAGCTGGGAGGATCTGCTCACTTTTTCATACCGGACTCTGCACGTGCCTAAAGGAAGAGATAATGGCAGTTCCCTAACACAAGAAATTAAGAAAAACTGTAAGCAACCAGTAAATTTAAAAGAAGCAGAGGATCTCACAAGAAAATTAAACAACACTCATAATATTGGTAAAAGGGTCGAAACTAAAATTAACGATGGAGATATAAGAGGAGCTGCCCAGATTCTCTTCTCAAGTGATGCAGTCGCACCTGACACCTCGGAGACCCTTTCATCCCTAGAGTCGAAACATCCACTGCCAGCAACCTCATCGCATTTACCTGATGCCCCTGATCCCTCTGAGCGTACTCCTGAAGCAACACCAGAGGAGGTGCAAGCCGCGATCGCGTCTTTCAGGAATGGTTCAGCTGGTGGTCTTGATGGGCTGACGCCACAGCACTTCAAAGATCTCATTTACGGCGCCCCGGGTGAGACTGGTCGTGCCCTCTTGGAAGACGTGACCCGGCTTGTGAATCTTATGCTGGCTGGGAAAGTGTGTGACGACGTTACTGACATTCTCTACGGTGCTAATCTTTGTGCACTCAAAAAAAAGGACGGAGGCATCCGGCCGATCGCAGTTGGGAACACCATCCGTCGTGTGGTCTCAAAGATCTGCTGTAGACATATTCAACCAGATTTAGTGAACAAATTTCAGCCCGTGCAGTTAGGCTTTGGGACTAAGGGAGGGTGTGAAGCCGCCGTGCACGCGGCTCGGACCTTCCTTGAACACGGCGGAGGGGAGGTTCTGCTGAAAGTGGATGTGCAGAACGCGTTTAACTCAATAGATAGGGGCGCCCTGTTGACACAAGTCAGGGAGAATATTCCTGCAGTATTTCATTATTTATGGTAGTGTTACAGCTCGCCCTCCAAACTCGTATATAAAAACCATTTGTTGCAATCTGCCGTTGGCTGCCAGCGGGGTGACCCACTCGGACCGGCCATTTTCAGTTTGGCCATACATCCACAAATCACCTGCCTCAAATCTAAATTTAATGTTTGGTATTTGGACGATGGGACTCTGGGAGGCGAAGCGGACTCGGTTCTAACAGACTTGAAGAAATTAATACAAAATTTCCACTCTATCGGACTAAATTTAAACTTTTCAAAATGCGAATTATTTTTGAATAACTCTTTGTCTCCTCACGTTAAAAATGACATTATAACCAAATTTAATACACTGGCTCCAAACATTAAAATCATAAACGAAGAATCGCTTCGCCTCCTAGGTGCCCCAGTACTGGATGATTCCCTCCCCTGTTTCATTTCGGAACAAATTTCAAAATTTCAGGAATCATCTAGTCTTCTAAAAATGATCAGTCCACATATAGCATACTGCATAATTAAATTCTGTCTCTTTACGCCAAAGTTCACGTATGTGCTACGTTGTAGCACCCTCTGGAAACATTCCCCACTTTTGGTATATATAGATGAAATAATTAGAACAACTTTAGTGGAAATTCTAAATTGCCCTTTAAATGACCGGAGCTGGACCCAAGCCAGTCTACCGATCCGATTTGGCGGTTTAGGAATCCGAAGGGTGTCCAATGTGGCACTCCCTGCATTCTTGTCCTCAGCTTACAGCACGATGGACCTCTTTGGCAGAATTATAAACCCATCACTTGGTGATGTTGAGGTCGCGTGCTTGGCTGAGGCCAGGAGTGCATGGACTGACACTGCTGGTCCGTGTACTAACCTCCCGATGACTCTGTCTTCGCAGAGGTCATGGGACGAGCCGCTCTGTATCCAGGTTCAAAAGAACCTACTGGATACCTCATTAAACCCTGCAGACCGAGCTCGTCTTTTGGCGTCCAGCGAACCAGAGTCAGGTTATTGGTTAAACGCTCTCCCTTCGGCCAATATAGGGACTCTTCTTGACAAAACAATATTTACTTTGGCCACCTGTCTGAGACTGGGTGCACGGACAAATGAGCCTCATCGCTGCCGTTGTGGTAAAGCCGTCGATCAGCTTGGTCATCATGGCCTTTCATGCCAGCACAGTGCTGGTCGCTTGCCGCGTCATGCCGCTCTTAATGACGTCATCCGTAGGGCCTTAGCCAGTGCCAGTGTTCCGGCCATTTTGGAACCAAATGGCGTCATACGTGAAGACGGCAAAAGGCCCGACGGAATGACGATCATACCATGGAAGCATGGTAGGTCGCTGGTATGGGACGCTACATGTGTCGACACGATGGCAGCGTCTCATCTCCAAGCGACCTCAGTCAGAGCGGGCGCGGCTGCGGCATCTGCAGAGGGCTCCAAGAGGCGCAAATATGCGGCCTTAGGAGAGGGCTACATGTTTGTGCCCTTCGGCGTAGAGACTCTCGGGCCATGGGGACCAGAAGCGCGACAACTCTTTAAGGAGATCTCGTCGCGCCTGATCGACGCTTCAGGTAACCAAAGGGCTGGGACATATTTTGGTCAGCGGATTAGCCTCGCGATCCAGCGAGGCAATGCCAAACGACGGTAGCGATCTGGCCAGCATATTTTATTTATTCCATTAAATAGGTGTCCAAAATTTCCCTTTCTTTTATTTATTTGTATAATATTTAAATTGCTAGGTAATTTTAATTTTTAATTAGTTTAGTTTTGATGTAAATTGTTATTTAAGTTTTAGAATATTTACTGAATAAATGAATTATCTAATCATAAATAAAAATAAATAATAATACTGATCAAATTAAATTTAAATAATATTTTCAGCCACAAAATGGTTCAAATCAAATCAAATTTATTTGCATTATAAACCAAACATGGTACATAAACAAATCAGTGTAGGTACAAGAATCATAAAGATAAAAATAAATAATTTTGAAAATTTACAAAAAACCTATTTCAAAAATAATAAACGATAGAAATTTAATAAATATAATAAAATGTCACAGTTCAAATAGTAAAATTGTAGTACTTTGTGAAATTAATTAAAGATTGAAGCACGGTGAAAAATAAATTGATTCAAGAACAAAATGTCGGGAAATGGATGTCACAAAATACAATTAAGATTCAATAAAGTTTATTCTGGAATTTTCTAAGGTTTGCACTGTCCCTGATTTCACTGTCCAGATTATTGAATTTTTTTATGCTGGTATAAACAATATAAACAAAGCTGTTATAACTTGGAGTAGGTCCTCTTAGGTCTTTGCTATTTCTCAGATTTTTTATATCACAACCTACGGTTTGTTAATTATCTTTATTTTTTAAAATAAAGCTACATACTAGATGTATATAAAGAGCTACTACTGTTAATATTTTATGTTTGAGAAATAGGGGTTTGCAACGTTCATTATACTTCAAACCATCAATAAGTCTCACTGCTTTCTTTTGTAAGATAAGTATAATCTTAATATCTGTACAATTACCCCAAATTTCTAGTCCGTATCTTAAATTTAATTAGATGACTCGTCTTTTAAAGAAAAGTCAAAAAAAATCGGCGCAATGTGGTCAATAAGCGATACTCAATCACATCTTGAATTTTTTTCACTTTGAATTTAAGTACTTTGTATTAAATTAGTTCTTCATGTGGGCTTGGATGGCCAAATCCGAAACTATTTAAAGAATAGCGATAAATGTTATTTCCATATACTTACAGCGTGGCCATCAACGCCTGCTTGAAAAACTAACCCTGTACAGCTACATAAATAGGATCATAGTGTAATATTGTTGCAAGTATTTCCATCCTGCAACAGACAAACAGCACATACCTACAGCCCTGTAGATCGTTATTGCGGGTGGAATCGGGTGGCTAAACAACTATGAGTACATCTGCACGATATTAATCCCCGAGGGGGTGTCAATGAAACTCTAGTCACATTCTACACTTGCACACTCACGTCTCAGCGTGATGGGTGAACTTCGGGCACAATTTATGACCCCACGTGCCTTACGAAGCACGCAGACCGAGCACAAACGTGCTCTTACGGGATTTGAACCCAACCCGTCGAGATTAGTGATCGGGACATAGAGCCATTAGATCACAAGACTGGTAATCATAAAATTAAGCGAATTCACCTGAAATTATGATGATTCACGTAAAGTAGGGAGCATACGGACATCACAATAAAATATGATGAAATTACTGTTGCTGCTGCTAGCGTTATGATATGACGCACTGTCACTTATGATTTTGTAGGAAGCAGATAGAATTGACATTATTTCATTTCAGGTAACCATTTGTTTTCAATATTTATATTAAAAGTCTGCGTAAAAATAAAGCTTGCGTATTTTTTATTTTGTTTTATTGTGTGTTTTTAATGCTTTTCTAAATTTTTTCTTATTCACTCATTCTAAGAGAACGTAAGTCGCAACTGAGGATTTCAAACTCGATGTTCATTGCCAAAGGATTATTTAAAAAAAAACCTGGCATGTTTATGTTCGCTGTCAATGTCAACAGTCGCAATGACATGACAGTTGATTTTTTTTAAATACGGAATGAACTTGAAAGCAAAGGAAAGGCAAGCATTGTTTTTAAAATCTCTTTATTTGATAATGATTTAATTCTGAAAAAAATATATGATGCTCAGAAGGCCAATATCTCGAAATGGTGTTTAGTTTTGTACCAATTATTAATTTGTGATGTTGTCGATTATGCGCTCTGTCATAGCTTTTATGGTGACAGTAAGCATACCGTAGTGTGACGGATCTCTTTTACGGGGAAGGTATGATGTAATACGAAAATGGTCATCTTATTTTCTGTGACCAATTTTACGGTGATTTGTCATCATAATATTGCGTTACTTAACTTAAAAACTCGATTATTTCGTCAAACATTTTAATTACAGCATAATATTTTGTAATTATCACCAAATTTAAAAACAATTCACCGTATTTTAAACTTATGTAATGCTATTTTATAATGAAGCCAAAAAGACACTTCTCTCCGTGCAGAAACAACTAATATGGCTTGAAGTTTAAAATGGAACTCCGACAAGGTTGGCTTCTCTGCCACATGCCGAAAAATTGCTGAGGCAGATTTCTGGTGATTTTAAAAGGTATTTTCTACGGATATGTATTGTTTGTTTTGCTATTCTGGCATTGGTTTTCACTCGCAATATCAGTCCTTCGACTTTTGTTTACAGTATGATAAATGGAGTAACTACGCCATGTAAAATAAAAACCATGGAATATAACGAATGCTCATTATAGGTTTTCGATAAAAAACAACAACACATACGTACAAGATCACGCTTTTAATATCACCCGAAATCTACCTTGGCAATTTTTGCGCACATGCCAGAATAGCCGTCCAGTCCCCTGATTCTGTATCGTAAAATCAGTTGCCAAACCGAGTGCCTATCGTTGAAAACATACATAACCGCTTATCTAAGGATACGTTCGCATTCGAAATGTAAAACCTACTCGACTTTTACAAAGAAACTTAAATCATTTTTAAAAAACAAAGCCTTTTACTTTGTTATTGATTTTCTTTATTTGTGATTAATTTAATAATAAATAACCGAAATTTATGATTTTTATGATGGTTTATTCATCCCCAATTGCCGAGCCTTATTAAAACAAACTGGTAACGGGCAGCGGCGTCACTGGCGCAAGGGTTTCGGCACCGAGCTCACCAACCCGCCTGCCCAGCGTGTGTGAGTACGGGCATTTCTTCCAGGAGGATCGCCAGAGTGGCGAAATCCTGGAAAGGCCTATGTCCAGCAGTGGACGAAACTGATGGATGGAACCGAAATTTAAAAATCTGTAATTTATTTTAAAATGTAACTTATCATTTAATGTAAATTGACATGTTTTAATTTGTTATTAGCCGCTGTGTATTGTGTATTGCTCATAATTTGTTGTATTTTTTATTTTATTTTTACAATTATTTTTGTGACGACATATGTATAATATTGAATAATAAATTAATCTGAATCTGAATCTTGAAATGACGTCACAATTCTTAAATAATTCAATACCCAGGTTATTTTGGAAGTTCATTTTTTAACTGTTTTTGGTGAATAGCAACCATAGATGGCAACCGACACTGAGTTACATAATAGGCCCGCAGTACTACAAAGTCCAGAATAAACGTTTTTTGTCTAGGGTAGGATGAGCAGAGTATCACTTTAATGGGCCGCTTTACAAGACAGATGTTAGCCATCCCGGAAGCGCACGACTGCAGTGCTAACTTTCTTTTCTTCACATTTATGAAAATGTTTACTTGAAATTATGTGCTTTTTTTTAATATAATTTTTAGGGTTCCGTGCTTCAAAATTAATTAAAGAAAGTTACCTACCTACCTACCTCCTACAGAAGTCTACTGCCCCGTGTAGTTCCAGTTGACTTATAGAAATACCTTTCACAATTAGGTCTATAGCACACTTTTAGAAAAAATCTGCAAAGTATTTATCTATATTTAATAAGATATTTTGGACCAACTTAATGAGACTCTTTGGATGCGTATAATTTAATAGCTGTCAAGTTCAGTTGGTCGTCCATATTGCTCGTGGAATATGTACGAAACTCTCAATGCACAAGTTCTCCTCGTACTTGACTATAGGTTTTTTGAACTACTGTTCCTTCTCTGCTCAAGAAGATTTTACTTTTTGGGGTTCCGTGCCCACATAGCAAGAAGGCGCAGCTGCTGTCTGTCCCTCTGTCCGTCCGTATGTCACGAGTCTCTAGCTTGAAGACGGAATGAGTTTGTGTCCGTTCACACAGACCCGCTCGGAGAGCAGAGCAGATTTTGATCGCGTTTAATAATATAATTTTGGACATTGAAATGTAAAAATGAACCTGATTTCAATTATCCAAAATTATATTTTTAAACGCGATCAATATCTCCTCTGCTCTCCGAGCGGGTCTGTGTGAACTGACACTAACTCATTCCGTCTTCAAGCTAGAGACTCGTGACATACGGACGGACAGAGGGACAGACAGCAGAGCGACATTAATAGGGCCCCTAATAGGGCTGGTAGTATTGTCCTAGGAGGCTTCCTTATGTTTAGTCCCAGGCCTCGTTTTTAGTGTTCCGTACCCAAAGGGTAACCAACGTGACCCTATTACTAAGACTCCGCTGTCCGTCTGTGTGTCCGTCTGTCCGTCTTTCACCAGGCTGATCTCATGAACCGTGATAGTTAGACAGTTGAAATTTTCAAAGATGCTGTATTTCTCTTGCCGCTATATTAACAAATACTAAAAACCAGAATAAAATAAATATTGAAGGGGGTTCCCGTACAACAAACGTAATTTTTTTGATAATTTTTGCTCGATATTGATAACGGCAACAGATAAGGTAGACGCTTGAAATATTCACAGAATATTTAGTTATATATTCACTTAAAATATATATATATATGTATAATATTTAAGGGGGGTTCCCATACAACAGACATGATTTTTTTGCCGTTTTCATAGATAATGGTACGGAACCCTTCACGCGCGAGTCCGACTCGCACTTGGCCGTTTTTTTTTTCAATTAGGTTATGGATATAGGTTGTAAGAGGTGAAATTATGTAGTCTTTGGAGTGCTCTTTCGAGCCATAATAATTATTAAATCAGCGTTCCCATATCTTTAAGTCCCTACTTTGTACTCCGTTCTGGGCTCCAGAGCTATTTACCCTTTACAAGGCCTTGAAAACGGGCTTATGTTTTTAAAAAACACTAACATTATAGTACAAAAATCAAAATAAATAAAAACACAAAAATATATATATTTTTTTATTATTTTCTTTATTTTTATTTTTGTTTTTGATCTAGTTACGTCCGCAAAGCCCTTGCTGTTGTGCGAGTCAGCAGGAATAGGTGGCCGTTTTTCTCAGAACCCGTAGGTAGAATAGATAAGGTTTAGTTACTAAGATTTGATTCTTTGTATTGTAGTATGATAAATAAAGGCAGTCGCGTTTCGACATCCAAATATGTCGCACGTCTCTTCTTTAATTATAATTTTAGTTTTTAAAAAGCCTTTTCCAAGCTCCCTGAACTTGTCTGGCGCAGCCGGAGCGGATTTTTCTATATTACTGTGTGTGCCATAATAATGTAATAACGCGAGTGGGGAAATTTAGCTATCAAAATCTAGCTAATAGTGCGTGTTTACGGAGGCAGTTGAAAAATCTGTCGAACCAAATAAATTTGACAAAGTTCGGTACTTTTAAGGTGAACTATGGAAGCAGCTGGGATCGGACAGTGAGTAAAACTCTTCACTTTCCCTCCTATGTTCATTCCTTTCCTATTTTTTGAAGATTAGTAATTCAAACGTTTTTTTCTCTAGAGATTACATTCTTCATAGAGATAGGTTTTAATTTTATAATAATTGTTCTGTGTGTAATATAGGTGTAAAATGGCGGAACCAGCGCAAAGACCGACCCAAGGGGTCCCCATTGAGATTTTAAAACTGATTCCGACATTTTCTGGTGAAACAAAATTATTAAACTTTTACCTTAGAAAATGCGAGTATGCAATCGCAAAATACCAAGGCAATGCCGACCGAAACGAGTTTCTGATGCAACATATTACCAGTAAATTATCTGGTAATGCTGCTACCCTAATAAGTGAGCGTGCAGATTTTGAAACGTGGAACGATTTAAAAGCCCTGTTAATCCAACATTTTGGCGGTCTACGCAACGAAGAGTGCGTCGCGATCGAGCTCGAGTCACTAAAAATTGAAAATAATGAATCTTTTCTTGATTTTTGCGGCCGAATCCAGGATATAAGAGCGGTACTTTTATCAAAGGTGAATGTTAATCAAGCCCTTAGCTCAAATTTGAAAGAAGCAAAACTGGTTATATACAATAACACAGCATTAAATGTGTTCTTGTATAACCTGCCGGAAAATATGGTGAGGTTGGTTAGATTGAAAAATCCCAATACTTTAGAGCAGGCGCTTACATTCGTCCTGGAAGAAATAAACTTCCAGGAACAGTACAACTTAAAAAGTAAAATGTTCAGTAACAATAAACCCCATAATATGTCTCAAATAAATACACCTCAGCTTAATACACCCCTGAAGTTTGGCATCCCACAGCAATCCATGCCTTTCAGGCCTGCTGCACCATTTTAACCTACAGGTTTCAGACCAGTACTGCCAAACACACAATTTAAATTTGGAATCCCGAATTAGCCTCAGAACTTTACACAAGCTCCACTACGTCCTTCACAACCACCAAATCAATTTGGCTATCGTCCACCATAACCATTCGGGTAACGTCCCCCACAACCATTAGGGTACCGTCCACCTCAACTCTTTGGCTACCGTCCACCTCAGCCCTTCGGCTATCGTCCCCCACAACAATTTGGCTCTCAGCAAGCACCAAAGATGCAATCAAATGATGTGTCAATAAGGACTGCTGCTGCTCCAGTAAAATCACAACAGGGTTTCCCTGTAAACGAGTTATTTTATACAATTGACAGATTGGCCAGACCTACTATTATGAACCATACTACGAACAACCAGACATGACCTGTGACTATACCAATTCGTGTTATGAACCAGATGTAGAGACATCCACAACAGTAAATAATTTTCCTGAAAACGAGAATGTAGATAACGCAAAAAATACGGAAGCTCAAGAAGCTTCATATTTTTACATAGAGGTGAAACAAAATCAGCAGACATAATAAAGATACAACTAAACTACAGCGAAAACTTAAAACTTCCATATATTTATATTCCGGAAATTGATGGTAAATTTATGTTAGACACAGGTAGCACTAGATCATTTATTAGCCAGCAAAAAGCAAACGAGTATTTTGAAACCGCAAAACAGCATGAAGAATTTCAAGTTATAAGCACTCACGCTTCAAGTACCCATAACGAGGTTATAGACATTCCTCTCTTCCCCATATTCAACACCAATGAAAGACATAAGTTTTACGTTTACAGTGTAGATGATAAATACGATGGACTAATTGGACTCGATCTTTTGCTACGATTAGAGGCTGATATTGCATTAAAGGACAAGATATTAAAGACAAAAACGACAAGTATACCCATATCCTGCAATTCACAATATGCAATTAATTTAGCCCCTCGTACCGAACAAAGAGTACAACTCCCTACGAACTTACTAACGGGTGATGCAATAATTGACTATAAAGAATTTTGTAACGGTGTGCGAATGCCTTCTGCCATAGTTAAATGCCAGGACGGTTTAGCAACAACAATTATACAAAATAGTACTGAAAATGAAATGACCTTAACTATCACAGCCCCTTTTAAAGTTACTAAACTTGATTGTGAAATTTGTTTATTAAATAACACTAATGATCATAAAAATATAGAGATTGATAAAATGCTTGAAGATAACCTTTATAAATTAAGACTCGATCACATGAACGCAGAGGAACGCGAATCCATTCTAAAGTTATGCAGAGAATATAAATATATTTTTTACTGTGCGCATATACCTTTAACCTTTACGAATCAAGTCAAACATAAAATACGCACAACCAATGAGGATCCCATTTACGTTAAACCTTATCGACAGGGACAGGCACAATGTGAGGAAATCAAGAATCAAGTTCAAAAGTTACTTAGAGACGATGCCATTAGGGATCACATTCGCCTTGGAATGCCCCTGTCCACTTGGTTTAAAAAAAATGGATGCGTCTGGGGAGGTTAAATATAGAATGGTGATAGACTACAGGCGACTAAACGAAATCACGACAGACGACAAGTATCCACTTCCGAATATTACCGACCTTTTCGATAAGCTAGGCAAGAGTATATACTTTTCAAGTCTTGACCTCGCGAGTGGTTACCATCAGATTGAAATCGATGAACAAGATAGACATAAAACTGCATTTAGCACTGAAAATGGGCATTACGAGTTCTTAAGAATGCCGTTTGGCCTGAATACCGCGCCCGCAACCTTCCAGAGGGCTATGGATAATGTCTTGCGTGGCCTTCAGGGAATTCATTGCCTTGTGTACTTAGATGATATCTTAATTTACTCAACTAGTTTAGTAGAACACTTACAAAAATTACGGGCAGTTTTTGAGAGACTTCGACAAACTAACCTTAAGGTACAACTAGACAAGTCAGAATTTTTCAGAAAGGAGGTACTCTATTTAGGCCATACAATTACAAACGAAGGATTGAAACCTAACAGTGACAAAATTCAGGCCGTAATTGAATATCCGATTCCACGAACCTATACAGAAATAAAACGGTTTTTGGGGTTCGTTGGATAATATAGACGCTTTATAAAAGATTTTTCAAGGGTAACACAACCAATGACAGCTTGTTTGAAGAAAGGTCGAAAAATTATACATGAGGATAGATACGTTGAGGTCTTTCAGAAGTCCAAGGAGTTATTCATAAATGCACCGATTTTACAATTCCCTGACATGACAAAAACATTTGTTCTAACCACGGACGCCTCAGAGGTCGCAATAGGCGCGGTACTTTCCCAAGGTCTGATAGGAAGTGACCGACCGATTGCTTATGCCAGTAGGACATTAACTGATACGGAGAAGCGATACAGTACTATCGAACGTGAATTTTTAGCCATAATCTGGACCGTGAAACACTTTAGACCCTACCTGTACGGGCAAAAATTTGATATGTATACCGACCATAAACCCCTAAAATGGTTGTTCCGACTTAAGGAACTAAATAGTAAATAAGTAAGATGCCGTCTACACTTACAAGCATATGGTTTTGATGTCGTGTATAAAAAAGGAAAACAAAACACAAATTCCGACGCCTTGTCTCGTATACACGTGAATGCATTAGGCGACGACGGCTATGACGATGACGACAATGATGATGCGACAATTCTGTGCTAGTTAATGCTTTAGACAACGAAGATAGCGATAACACTTCGGTGAAAGTTAATGTTGATCCTAAAGAACAAAGACTACAAGAATATCTCGATGAAGTTACTGCCGAGTTGATTAGAATAGCTGAAAGACGAAAAACCGACGACTCCAAAACTTTGACCGTCTCTGACCTTTCCCAAACGATCATAATTTCCGATGACTCTGAACAAGGTGAAATCGAATATCCAGTTCGACCCGCTAGTACTACTACTGCCACTATACACTCGGCGAGAGACATGGAAACAAAAGGTATACCTATACTAAATGAGGTTATTGGCACCAAGCCTAGGCAGATATTAATGTTTACATGGTTTAAAAACCAAATGCAAGTCAGAGATATTTCAAATAAAACACAAAAAATCTTTGAGGTGTTTTTACCAATTAATAATGAAGAATTAAAAAAAGAGTTCCTCAAAGAGTACATTAAAAATAAGACAAAATATTTTATCTATTTTGAGGACGAACGACACCGTAAAGACTTCAGTAACATCATAGTTAGATTATTCAAAGAAGCAGAAGTTATGTTTTACGAATGCACTGAGCGCGTAGTATACATAGAAGACGAGAATGAACAAAATGCTATAATAAAAAAACTACATGAAGGTAAAACATGCCATAGAGGTATAAGAGAGACCTTGACTAGGATTCGTCGAAATTACTTCTGGGCGAATATGCAAGTGACAGTACAAGCAATGTTAAACATGTGTGATCCTTGCAAACGCATGAAATATGACCGAAATCCCATCAAACCACAATTACAACTCACCCAAACTCAGACAGTCCCTTTTCAAGAAGTATTCATTGACTTGTTTGTAAATACTATCTAACTTTAGTAGACGCTTTTAGCAAGTTAGCACAAGCTATTGAAATTAGCAATCGTTCAACCCCAGACGTTATTTGAGCTCTTATCAAATATTTCTCTTACTACGGAACCCCAAAGAAAATCTCTTGTGACCCCGGTTCCGAGTTTAATAACGATCTCTTTAAGGAACTGTTAGCAATGTATAAAATAACCTGTCACATAGGGACGCCACACTACCCAAACTCTATGGGAATTGTTGAGAGATTCCATTCCACCATCACTGAAATACATAGGTTAGCACGATATGAACAAAAGTTTACGGACGCAGCTTCCGTAATGACATACTCGATAATAGCTTATAACCACACCATACATTCCGCGACAAATATGACTCCGTTCGAAGTAGTATTCGGCCACACCGATTGTAATAACGCCTTTGATATAGATTTTGAGAAAGCATACTTACAACAGATCTTAAAAGACCACACAAAAAGAACAAAGTTCCTATATAAACATATAACTGAAAAGTTAATGACTGATAAGGAAAGGGTAAGGCAAAAAGCAGGTGGAGAAGAAGTTAAAATTCTAGAGCCAGGAGAAGTCATATTCGTAAAAGACATTAACACCAGAAAAAGTAAAGACAAGCCTCGTTATAAAAAGGCGGTAGTTACCGGCGAACCGGAACGTAGTGTTGTGCCTATAGAAATTAATAAAGATAGACCAACCAAAACACATTTAAGAAATGTTAAACGTCCTCCACAGGTGGTGCACCCTCCTGCTGATCTTGACCCACACCAACCAGGCCCTTCAAGTAAAAAGGATTAATAAAAATCCAGGTGTCCTACCAGTAAATAAAGGTAAAGCGTATTTACAGCAAGATAGGTGGTTAATAGTGAAAGTATTGGATTTAGAAGGCATTAATAGGGACCTGTTACATGTGACGCAAAAGTATAATGAATTTGAAAAAATTGTCCAGGCTGACAAACCATTTTTACATGAGTTTACTGGAATAAAAACCCATGTTAACTATCTTAGAGACATAACATTAGAAAAGATGCAACACTTAATTCCAACCAGACGGTCTAAACGTGGTCTTATAAATCCTCTTGGCTCTATAATCAAAATTATTACGGGAAACCTAGATCAAACTGATGCAGCCCGATATGATAACCTGATATCTGGCCTCAAAAATCAAGAAGCAGCAAATACAAGAAAGGTCACTCTGATCTCCGAAATGATGGACTATTTCATAAATTCGACTGAAACAATGAATAAAAATATTATAGTTATGGATACGCGTTTAAGACGCATAGAAAAAATGGTTAAGGATATAGAAACAAAGGAAAATAATTCAATTTATTCTACGTACGTTTTGAGCTTGTATAATTTGTTCATTATTAATTTTCGTACAATATATGTAAAACTCAGTGAAATAGAGACAGCTCTAGCTTTTAGCAAAGTTTCTGTACTTCATAAGTCAGTGATGAACTCTTCCGAGTTATTAAAGGCATTGCAATACATTGATAAGTATGATAATCTTACATATGTACCCTGTCACTGAGCAGAATTTGATAGCCTTAGAAGAAACTTTAACTGTCAAAACCTATTTAAAACAAAACCAGATACATTATTGAAGTACCACTGACGGATAATATTACCTATAATTATTATAAGTTGTATTCTCTTCCTATGTTCAATAAATCCTATAATCAAACCCACATTGTGATCCCTAAATACCTAGTGAAGGGAATGAAGTACCGTCCGATCACACAGCCGTGCATGGAGATAGCTAGTCACCAGTTCCTGTGCACCGAACATAATCAGGCGCTCTATGCGGAGAAGACATGTATCCAGCAACTAATGCAATTTGATAACGACACTTCGTACTGCTACCAATTTCCGATGGAAATAGAAAATGTGAAATTACAGCGAATAGCTTCAAATGATTGGATCCTCTACACAAAACATCCTCACATAAAATATCACACAATTGCGACAGCGATATAACTAGAATACCAGTTCATGGTACATACATATTAATCATAGACGAATTATGTGACACCTCATTGGATAATCTTCGCGTACATGATAGCCGCAGCATGGCCGGAACTCTCCCGTACGAAGCAGTTCCCGTTATTAACTTGTCAGAATTTCACATACCAAACTCTACGTATATAGAGCCGGTTAATCTGAGAGATATAAACCTGGACGATATGAAATACCTGAACTACGCAATTAAGAAAGCCGCCAGTGGTAGTGCACCAAATCTAGAAGATAATAGTGTAGTGAAAACTCAAAGTGTTAGCCTAGCCACCTTAGTATTATACATAATTGTTGTACTCTCTATTGTATTAATTATAGCATATGGTTATTATAAATCTGTTTTCCCAAATCCATGTAAAAAACGAAATCACCAGAGTACTGACCCTGGTAATTTCGTACTTAAGGGGGGAGGAGTTACGTCCGCAAAGCCCTTGCTGTTGTGCGAGTCAGCAGGAATGGGTGGCCGTTCTTCTCAGAACCCGTAGGTAGAATAGATAAGGTTTAGTTACTAAGATTTGATTCTTTGTATTGTAGTATGAAAAATAAAGGCAGTCGCGTTTCGACATCCAAATCTGTCGCACGTCTCTTCTTTAATTATAATTTTAGTTTTTAAAAAGCCTTTTCCAAGCTCCCTGAACTTGTCTATCTTGAGTCTTTTTTTTTTGTTTATCTGACTTTTATTCAAAGGACTTTTTCATCAACTTTGAAATAAAAATGAGAATTTAATAAATTTTATTTTGTTTTTTCACAAAGTGGGCTAAAATATGTACATATATGGCCAGAGCCTTAGGCAGGTCAAGAAAAGTTGAAGCATTGGTAAGAAAATGATTGCTTCTTTTAATCATAGTCATACCATAGATAAAGTGCGCGCCATATAATAAGACTGCGCGCGACTGGTGTCGTTACTAATGTTTTACTACTTGATCTTTCAATTTATTTATTCAATTTCAATTTATTTATTGCCGTTAGTACATTAATGTCAAGATCTTAAATTATCTTAAATAGTTTCAATATGATTTTACCAATAAGGTGTAGCACTTTAGATTCTTAATTTAATTATAACTAATATTCTTATAACTACACATTTATCTATACATTTATCTGGCATAATGATTGCCAAACTTGACCACTGAAAACTAATAAAAATAATAAAATAGTAGAATACACACTCACTAGGTACACCTGACATAACAACAACTTGGCGTTCTGCGATTTATGATTTTGGGCACGCGCAGACTTATCTGGCACGCACTTTAGGTACTATTTTACACTAAGATTTGTAACTTTAGACAAACATATATAATGCACCGTCACGATCTCCAAAAGGACGGCTGCAAATTTGACGAGTTTACTTTCGAGCGACACGAGTAAACAAAGTACTTGGGCGTGAAAAAACTGATCAAGTGCTGGTATGGCTCGTGCCCTGAGGGTTCCATACATACCGTTTAAAAGACAAACTTATCCCATGAGCAGTTATAGATAAAATCTATTAAACTCTACGTATCCAAAAGGTCTAATTGTCCCATATTTCTTCCTGAATAATTAAATATAGGTCAGTTTCAAATTTTTCCCTACACATGTGCTATACATATTATGCATGTCCTACTTGTAAACGGAATTTCAATTTTCCGAGTCAACTGGAAGTACCCTATAGGGTGTAGGGTTTTCATGGTGAGCCATTTAGTATGAGATTGATTACGTAAGGGGATTTTTTAACAGCACTATGGGCACAGATCATAATAATAGTTACTACTATAGGGCCATACACTTTTGCAGGAAGTATTAGTTTCAACGTGATATCTCTAATAGCAAGTACCAAGAAAAGGGGTCTTGACAAACGGACAGACAGACAGACAGATGGAGACCAAAGTGATCCTATAAGGTTCCGTTTTTTTCATTTTGAGGTGCGGTACCCTAAAATAAAAAAAAAAGAGTGAATTTTACATTTTTACGAAAAATGACGTTGCTAAAGTAAAGTGTTACGGGTCTTGTAGATGCAAAATGAATAAAATACAACTTAAGCAGATAGCTGTATTTATATTTGGGCAGCGATTCCCCTTACAAAATCTTCTACTTGACGTATCGTTAAATAATGGCGGCTGTCGAACATATCCCTCCATTTTTATAATGTCCGAGCTCAAGTTTCTTACCGGAAGTTGAATACAATATTATAAATTTCTAGCCAAGATAATCTAACCATTGAATTCTAGGTTAACTGCTATATGAATATGAATACATTAAATATTTATATGATAATTGTACCGAGTATTAATAAAGAAATTGATACATATTTGGAATATACAGTTGATGATATCGATTAACACTACTTGAGGCTATAAATGTTGGCGCCACTGTAGTTGGCGTCAAAATAAATTACTAGAAAAAAACTAAAAATATACAAATCCATAAATATTAACTCTTACAGAATAAACTAATTACATTTATAAATCACTTGGTATAATAATAATTGATTTATTATGTAAGCGTGCTCGCGCAGTTACTGGCGGGAGTATAGGAGTCAATGGTTAACAAAAGGATATTATGGGAAATATGAAAGAAATAAACGAAATAAATTTAATGGCGCGTTAACAAAAAAATAATAATTAAAGCTGACATAGTAAAAAGGTTTATTTAAGTAGGAAGTAATCTATAGATAAAAATAACAGGTGGCACCTACAAGTGGTTAGAAGTTTAGGGATATCTGCAGTATAAATTAAATTAATAAAAATCTACAGGACTCAAAATTGATCATTGTGGTGTGCCTCTTTCTAATTTAGAAAGATCTGATGTCCTGATGTCTCCATTGTCGTCCTATTGTGTCCCGTAAGGAAGAAGCAAAACCATTTACAGGTATTATCAGAGAGTCCATAATATTTCAGTTTAACGACCAAAAGTTCTACGTTAATACAATCAAATGCAAGCGAAATATCTAGAAGTATCAAAATTGTAAAAAGTTTCGATACCGTGCTCGATAAGGAACCCAGATTGTATAGTCGGCATAATTTTCTCACTAGATAGGTACGAGCTAATTGTTTTTGTATTGCTTATTCAAGCACCTTAGACATGACTGGTAGTACGCTTATAGCCCGTAAATCTTTAAGGCTAGACTCCACTTTTCTCAATCCACCCCCGTACAACTCACGTTTTATCGATGATTATTACATCGCAGCCCCCAGCGTGTTTTAGTGAGCCATATCAGTCACCGTACCGTACCTCGGGCACAAATTAGACCCACAGTCGAAGAATCAACCCCACACTTCTGAATTAATTTGTATTTCACTGAATCTTTATTAAATTAATCAAATTACCTACGTCATTCACTGACATTGTTGTGATGAAAACACTTGTACTTTTCCTCAGATAATATCTACCCAACCGGCTTCACTATATAAGCATCATCAGGGGCTTTTAAATTAACTTAAATACATATTTTAAACAATGTTTGTATTGCTAGATGTCCGTGCAATAAACGATTATTCGATTATCGTTTATTGCACGGACATCTATATATCTAGCAATACAACCATTGTTTAAAATATGTATATAAATAAGTTAATTTAAAAGCCCCTGATGATGCTTTATTAGTGAAACCGTAACTATTTATCTGTGGAAAGGTACAAGTGTTTGATAAATTGCACCAAGTGCCGAAAATCTCAACAATTGTGATCAATCAAGAATGATTGCAACTTTTATTCATCTGAGATTGCAATGCTGTCACAATCACAATACATGACTTTTTTACTACGAAGCAACGATCTACGAAGTATACTATTGTGCATGTGTAAAGTTATTATACGTTAATGTTACGTGTATTCATGTTAATAGAAGTATTTTGTCAAAGTTTATGATTCTGAATGAAGCCGTCACCGGTCAGACAGCTAGGGCTGCCAGACGTACAAGAATTCTCGTACATGCACGCAAATTTTAACTTACGTACGATTTACGAGAAAAACCGGGTTCTCGTTTGCAGAAGGACGAGAATTTTATATTTGACATTATATATTTTTGTTTCTTATAATAAATGAGCTTTAATACTAACCAAAAATAAAACCTGGAATAAACTTTGTACTAAAACCGTGAAAGGCGCATTCTCACGGTTCAATGCGTTAACTCAGTCTAATAGCCGTTGCTTTGGATTTAAAACTACAGAAAAAATACGAGTAGAATGACAGTGGTGCGGCGGATTCATATCCAAATGCAGCGGCTAGGGGCTGTTCATCTAATACGTAAGACGATTTGGGTCCGAACAAGTCTATTTTTTCTTACATAGGGGTGGGAGGGTGTTTAGATTGTTCTTACGTAAGATAACAAAATAAGCAAAAATTTCATTAATTAAAATTTTATTAACTTTGATTTACATTTTGAGTAAAAAAACATATGTTACCGATTCATATTTTAAAGTTACTTTTATAACATAAACCAACGCGTTTTTATATTTTTGTTACTTATTCGTTGCGATTTTGGTAGATACTTATCTTACGTAAGATTAAAAGGGTGTTCATCCAAGTCTTATTTTTTCTTGGTAAAAACAGAAAAAATAAAAATAACATTACAATAAAATTAAACTTAACTGCACAATCTAAAATCTTACAATTACCTAAAACGTACAGTTTTTTATTTTTTATTTTTATTGTACCAATGTTTTTTGGATGCCTTAGTACATTATTTTTGTATGGCTTTACTGCAAATAAATGATCTTATGTCTTATGTCTTAAAAAAAAAGGAAAAATTATACTCAGTAAAATGTTTTCTCTAAATCACCGCCGTCGATCGGCAGGGTCCCCAAAAGGCTGGAAGCATTCCCCCGTTGAATGGCTAGGCTAATACGGTGCCCGAGGTATGCCCCAGCCCTTGGGTCTCCCGAAACGTCGACCACCCGCGAAGATATTTCTTTGAAAATTATCTTCGCGGCTGGACCCCACGGCCCTAAGGTTTCTACTCCAAAAGGCGCAAATATATAGTCCGAACTTATATCTGCATACTTGCGCCTCTTGGAGCTTTCGGTCGTGGCTGCCGCAGCGCCAGCTTTAGCAGCGGTCGCTTGAATATGGGACGACGCCAATGTGTCGACACAAGTGGCGTCCCATACCAGCGACCTGCCATTTTTCCGAGGAATTAGTGTCATTCCATCGGGCCTCCTGCCATCGCTGCGCTCAATACCGTTCGGCTCCAGTATAGCTGGGACTCCAGCGGTGGCAAGGGCCCGACGGATGACATCATTCAGACCGGCATGCCGCGACAGCCGTCTAGCACTCCTTTTGCAGGACTGACCGTGGTGTCCAAACTGGTCGACGGTGACATCACATTAACAGCGGTGAGGTTTGTTCGTCCTGGCGCCGATCCGGAGACTCACAGCCAAAGAAAAAGTTGTTTTGTCCAGCTGAGTGCCAATGACAACAGATGGTAAAGCGTGCAGCCAGTAATCTGACTCCCGCTCACCAGCTGCAAGAAGACGAGCTCGGTCCGCAGCATTAGTGGTGGTATCTAACAGGTTCTTTTGAACCTTGATGCAAATTGGCTCGTCCCATAATTTTTGAGCTTTTACATCTTTATGCAGGCTCTCGCTGGGATAGGCAAGCGTCCAAGCGTCCCAGGCCTCCACCAAACATGAGGCCTCAACATCACCAAGTGATAGGATAGATTGTACCATAGAGGTCCTTCGTGCTGTGAATGGAGGACAAGAAAGCAGGGAGCGCTACACAAGAAATTTGTCAAATCCCCAGACCACCGAGCCGAACCGGGAGGGTGGCTTGGCTCCAGGACCGGTCAGTGAGTGAGCAGTTTAAGATAGTCACTAATGTTTGGCGGAGAATATTATCAAAAATTTTGAGGTAGACGTCGAATTTCCAAAGGGGGCAGCAGCGCAAAATGTAAGTTAATTTTGGGACAAAAAGATAAATCTTAAAATGAAGAAAGCAATGATGCTCGTTAAACGGTCAGAAAAAGCTATGAATTTGGCTAACTGCTCATTCACGTAGCCGGGGATGGATTCGTTCAGAACTGGGGCTCCAAGGAGGCGCAAAGACTCGTTATCGACAATTTTTATGTTAGGAGAAATACTATTAAATTTGGAAATTATATCAAATTTATCTAAAGGGTTGACGAAATTTGAAACAAATAGTTCGCACTTTGAAAAGTTAAGTTCAAGACCTACACGTTTAAATTCCTCAATTAAAAGTTCAAGGTCAGTAAGAACGGTCGAGGTATCGCCTCCAATGGACCCGTCATCTAAGTACCAAACATTAAATTTTGAATTTAAGGATTTAATTATTGGATTGATAGCCAGACTAAATATTGCCGGTCCGAGCCGATCACCTTGCTGACAGCCTTTTGCTGATTCCAAAATGTGGTTTTTATAGATTAATTTTGATGGTCTGCCATAACACTGGTACATGTAGCTATATATTGCCGGTGACTGATTTTTTATCTCTGTTAACAAGGCTCCCCTGTCCACTGAGTTGAAGGCATTTTTGACATCAACCTTCAGCAGAACCTCACCCGCATCATGTGTCAGGAAGGTGCGGGTTGCGTGAACTGCGGCCTCACACCCTCCCCTGCTGCCAAAACCTAGTTGAATGGGCTGTAGTCGTGGTGTCAAATCTTCCTGGATATGTTTACAACAAACTTTAGAAACTATTCGCCGAAAAGTGTTGCCTACTGCAATGGGTCTGATTCCCCCATCCTTCTTTTTTAGAGCACAGAGATTTGCACCATATAGCAAATCTGTGATGTACTCGCACACCCTGCCCGTCAACATCAGATTCGCCAGTCGCGTGATGTCCTCTAGGAGGGTTTGTCCGGCATGCCCATTAGACCCACCTACCAAGTCTTTTAAGTGTTGGGGACTGATGCCGTCTAACCCTCCAGCCAACCCGTTTTTAAAGGAAATCACTGCGGTTAGCGCATCCTCTACTGAGGCCTCGGGTGTGCGATCGGAAGGATCCCCCCATCTGGTAGGAAGGAGGTTGCTGCTGAAGGCGGATGTTTTGAAGCCAGAGCCAAAAGTGTATCTGGCGAGCCAGGAGCCATGGTGTCCTCAGAGAAGAGGAGATGAGCGGCCCCCTCTAATGTCCCCATCGTAGAATTTATTTTCTATTTTATTTTTGATTTGATATGATATGCAATTATTTTTAATTTTTTGCGTGAGTGAGCCACTTTCTCTCCTCCCCTGTCTCACGTGCAGAATCCGGTACGTGAAAGTGAAAAGTTGTTTCCAGGAATCTTCGTTATTTTCGTTTAGAACTGATTTGATGCATTTGGACAGAGAGGTCGCTACGGTTGTACGAGCTCCCCTCGGAATTCGTTTTACAACCGGTGTTGTAGTCTTATAAGTGCTAATGAGTTTCCAAAGAGAACTATTGCTTGTATTTTGGTTTGAGGTACTTATAGGGCGCGAAATTATCTTGGTTTGGGCATGTTTTATGCTGGTATGGATTTTTAGACCTCTCTGACCTTTAAAATACTTGAGACAATCTGGACACTGCACGCGATCTTCCGAGGACTGGCTGCCGGCACCCACGCTGGATGGGCCGGCCACCTGCGACATGTGGCGCCAGGACGAGCTTGTGTATTGGCAGGTACACTAAAAATGCACACAAAAGACCCTAAAAATATAATAATAGTATATAAAACTATACTTCCCACTGAAATACGGAAGACAAACTTAATATGGGAAAACTAACTTACTAAAACAAACAATATTAGGGAAATAACAAATGGTAGAAACTTACCGAAAAAAGAAAACCCTTTAAACCTACTGGGAAATATTAAAAATATATACGAACCTAAGTAACTGAATAGTAAAGGCTTAAAATTGGATATTAAAACAGTAAGACTATTGTTTGTGTTGTGCACAAGACGCGTAGATGAAATTGTGGCGGAGTTGGGGTGGTGGTGGATCCCGGTAGGGGCGGTGACTGCGAGAGGCGAATCTGCAGAACCAAGGCTGGGGTGTAGATGGTGAATCGCTTGGGTGGTACTGATTACTGCAGCGAGGCACCGCTAATGTCCTTTCGGAAACTATTGCCAATTTTTATTTGCCTTATAGATTGTTTTGAATGGGTCAATGCGTAGATAAATAATAATACATAAAATTCAGAAAAAAATACGTCTGGTTGACGTTGACTTTGACAGCAGAAAAAAATATATTCTGAATCCACATTTATCTTAAAATACCCTGTAAATGTGGTGTATTTGCAAGTCCTTTGCAATGAAACGCAGTTTCTTCTCTTCTTATTTTATTGGATCCTGTAACAGGTGGTATCTTCTTCAATTTCCTGCCAGTTTAATTGATGAAGCAGGTTAGCCGCACCAACGAAATTGGTTCCATTGTCTGTGTAAATTATTCTCGCTCTGCCATGTCTCGCTATAAATCTGCGTAACGTCATCAAAAAACTGTTAGTAGATAGCGATTCTGTTAGTTCTAAGTGTACAGCTCTATACACCGCACACATAAATAGAACAATCCATAATTTCTCATTGTTCTTCAAAAATAGTGGTCCTGTTAAGTCTATTCCAGTCACTTCGAAAGGAGCTGTGGATCTGATACGATCTGCAGGTAATGGTGGCTCAGGAACGACATAATGTTTCGTTTTGTATCTTTTGCAAATTATGCATTTTGAAACAATATTCTTTATTAGTCTTCTAGCTCCAGTAATCCAGTAAGTATTCCTTAAAGTTGCCAGTAAGGTCTGTGCTCAAGCATGATTCATCTGTTTGTGTTTTTCTTGAACCATTCTTTGTACTATTTCGTTCTTTCCTGGTAGTAAAGTTGGGTTTACAAAATCTTTCTCTTGTCCACTGTATTGTAGTCAAGTCATTACTTTTATAATCCCTTTTTCTTTTTTAGTTGTAAATTTCTTTTCTGTATTACTTTTATCTGGGTAGTTTTCCTTTTGTATTAATTGCATGATTATTTATTCAGCATGTTCGTACTCTTCGAATCCTATCTGTATAGATTTTACATTGTATGTCTTTCTAACGTTAGGACTCATTCTTAGTAATCTAGCAACTAGTCTTACTATCTTGTTGTACTGACTGAAGTACAATAGTTTATTACTGAAGTACTCTGTAGTGATCTCTACATTAATTGCTATACTTTTATTGTGTTCACTACTGATGATTTCTTCCTCTTTTTTAGTGTAATTAACTTCGGTCTTTGGCCATTCTTCTTTTTTCAAGTACAGCCATTGAGGACCCATCCACCATCGTGTCTCTAACAGTGTCTTCGAGTCACAGCCCCGTGATGGTAAGTCTGCAGGATTGTAAGTACCAGGTAAATGTCTCCAGTCCTCTTTGTTGGTGTTGTTGCAGATTTCTTTTACTCTGTTAGTCACAAAAGCTTTCCAGATATTTTGTCTCTGTGGCCATGCTAAAAGTACAGCTGAATTGGTCCAGCAGTACACCTTGTATTCCTTGCATTGAGAGAACAGTCCTGATGTCGCAACTTCGTTGTACAGTCTTGAAGTTATGAGAGCCCCCATAAAAAGAGCCCCTTTTTTCTTGCATAAGGGGGAGTCAGAAAGTAGTTAAAATTGACTTACGTAATAAATGAACAGCCTCCTACGCCCCAACACGTAAATCGGATGAAGAAAATAACTTTTATAAAAAATATATACTTAATTCTTGATAATTGGTTTGTAGAAAACGAAATTAGGTACGAGAATTTTTTAAGTAGATGATTCTAGAGTTTACAGATTTAGTACGAGAATCAAATGATACCTATCTGGCAACCCTACAGTCAGCTGTCAGCTGTCACCTAAACTTCATGACATGTGTGTTTTCACGAGGTTTTGCCAATGTTGTGCAATTTTATTTCGAAATTTTCTCAAGACTGAAACTTATTGCTCATACAGAACTTTGCAGTTTCACGCTTTATTACACACAAAAACTACCAACGGTAAAAATTCTCCGGATTCAAGATGCGGTTAGTAGATTCGAGTAAACTTTTGGAACTTCAAAACAATACATCAAATATTAGAAATATCTGCATTGTGGCCCATGTTGACCATGGGAAGACTACGTTGGCGGACTCCATGATATCCAGCAATGGGATTATATCGCAGCGGATGTCAGGAAAGCTTCGGTACATGGACAGTAGGCCTGATGAACAAGAGAGAGGTATCACCATGAAAAGCAGTAGTATAGCCTTGTACCATGGTGTTGAGAAGCATGAATATCTTGTAAACCTCATAGATTCACCTGGTCATATTGATTTTTCGAGTGAGGTGTCAACGGCAGTAAGATTATGTGATGGAGCAATTGTAGTGGTGAGTTATTAAATTTATTTACTTAAAGGAATCTGTGATCTTGAATTTTGAAACTAATTTATGTATGGACTAGATAACCTACTCAAAAGCTTATTACTGTGTTTGAAATTCAAAATATGATATTAGCAAAGATCTAGTGGAGTGATCGGATTAGGTAGGGTAAAGTTGGTGAGTATACCTAGTCGGTTCTTAAATACAGTCACTGGCCATTTTTTTTTTAAATAGAACACCTAGAAAAAAAATTGAAATGGTGTTAGATTTTCAAATATTTTTGATTAATAATCTGCCAAATCACAATTACATTCATTCATTTTTTACGATGGAGTGGACTCGCAAAGAGGACCGAGTAGCAGTAATTGCAGTAATTGCATTGCATCGTTGCGGCCATCCACCGAAGACGATATTCAACTTGCTTCAAAAATTAAAAATCACGAAGAGATTCGTGTACCGTACCATCAAGAGGTACAATGAAACCTCTAGTGTCGATAACGAGAAAAGAACTGGCAGACCCCGTTCCGTTAGGACTCCAGGGGTCATCAAAGCAATAAAGGCGCGTATTGCAAGAAATCCCGTCCGCAAGTAGAAACTGATGGCTTTGGAGATGGGATTAACCAGAAGTACCGTAAAAAAAGTACGCAATGAAGACCTGGGACTACGAGCTTACCGAAAAAAGAGTGGACATCTTCTGAACGCGCGTCTGATAGCTATGAGAGCAAAAAATGCAAAGTTTTGCTAAAGCGGTACGCAAGAAACAGACACCGCGATATCCTGTTTACAGACGAGAAAATTTTTATTATCGAAGAGAAGTACAACAAACAAAATGACAGGGTGTACGCTACCAGCTCTGCGGCCGCTGGAAATGCCATTCCTAGAGTGCAGCACGGCCATCATCTATCATCAGTCATGATTTGGTTGGGTGTGTCCTACTATGGCCCTACTGAAGTGCATTTTTGTGAAAAAGGTGTCAAAACGAGTGCAAAAGTGTACCAAGACACGGTTTTAGATCGCATAGTAAAAGATCTGCCCCAGACACTCTTTGGAGGACGGCCATTTGTGTTTCAACAGGACTCCGCACCTGCTCATAAGGCCAAAACAACTCAGAAGTGGTTCGAGCGCCAGAATATCGAGCTAATAAGGCATCAAGATTGGCCCTCATCTAGCCCTGACCTCAATCCACTGGATTACAAAATTTGGCAGGAATTGGACGAGAAGGTCTGATCTAAACCTCACAAAAATTTGAGCAGCCTAAAGTCATCATTGATTAAAGCAGTGGCCGATATCGACATGAATATGGTCCGTGCTGCTATTGATGATTGGCCGTGAAGATTGAAGGCTTGTGTGAAAAATGGTGGCAATCATTTTGAATAAATTTTGTGTTTAATGTAAGCTAATTAAATTACCTTTTTTTAAAAAAAAAAGTTTTTTTGAATACCATGACTAGTTTTCATTTTATAGCCAATTTTGTTTGTGACAGAATTTAAGCACCGACTAGGTAGTATGTTCGAGATATCATAATATGGGTGGCAGTTCTTAATTTTCCGTTTCACCTATACTACTCACACCATACTACATACACCCAGGTACAAAAGAAAATATTAGGTTTTAGAAAGAATGTAAATCATTATTGCAAAAATGCAATAAATTATATATCTATAAATCTAAACAATAATCACAGTGTATTCCTTAAATTTAACAAAAAAAGATTCAGAAAAGAATAATGTCTTTTTGCTACTTGATGCGTGGATCGGAATGTTAACCCATAGGTACTGACACTACATAATTGAAAATATATCAATGAATCGGTGCAGACATCTTATAGGATTGCATCAGTATGAGTTCATCTTGTATGCGGTTTGTGTTTTTGTTGCAGTTGCTTTACATGCTATTTGTTATTGTTGTTTGTTTTTGGTGAAATGCCAAGAAAAACAAAAAAAAAACTTTGAACTCTTAAGCTTGGGAGTTATTGGTTAGTTTAATTTAATTAATTTAGAAATTAACAAAAAGTAGTTTGGATAATCAAAGATCAATCAAATAAAAAATCGATTTGAGATTGAGAGCCCTTGTTAACACTCTCAATACTAAAAAAAAACGATTCTGTTTTGTTAGGGCACATAACCATAACTGTCAACTTTGAACTGCCACCCATATCATGATAACTCGAACATACTATAAATGGAAAACAGAGTAGTAATTATATAATTTCGATAGAATTAGGTAAGTTAGCCCCATTCTGATCATTAATAAAAAATCTTTTTATTCTAAAATTACAGTTTTTTCATTATAGAATATTTTATTTACAAAATGTATCTAATTTCAGTGTGCCTAATGGCATAGGCCTCCTCCAACGATTTCCACTATTGGCTGTCTCAGGCAACCCTCCTCCAATGTCAACCTGCCATCAATTTAAGTACATTCTGCCATCTAGTGTGCTGTCTTTTTTGTTTTCCATCTCGTGGATACCAATTGGTTACTCTTTTGCTCAAATTTCCTTGTGTATTGCACATCATATGACCAGTCCATCTCCACTTTTGGAGGTCTATTTTTGTCAGGATATCTGCTAGTTTTGTTATTACCTATTTTGATGGTTCTGACTCTATCTTGTCTTTTTATGCCTATAAAACTGCTTATTAGACAACACTGATTTTGAATTTCAACATAAGTTCAAATAAAATAAAAAACAAAGTTAAAACAAAACAAAAATCTTTATATATCAAGGAAAAAATATATGGGAGGCCTTAAAATATAAATTAATATTTCCACATAATAAGTTTAATTAATTAAGGCTTTTAATAATAATAAATTAATTTTTAATTTTGTTTCATTTATTTTTTATAAACCTAATATTTTTTGTGACTGCTGGCAACTCCTCTCAAGGGGTTGAATTAGATATTTTTAATAATATTAATTGTATTTGTATGTTCTAAATTTCATCTATTTTCTTGCAGGTGGACGTTGTAGAAGGTGTATGTCCTCAAACTCGCCTAGCTCTCAAACAGGCATACTCTGAGAACATCAAGGCGGTCTTGGTTTTGAACAAAATTGACAGACTAATTTTGGAAATGTTACTGACTCCCCTAGATGCTTATGTACACTTGACGCAAGTACTGGAGCAAGTTAATGCAGTAATGGGAGAACTGTTCGCTACTGAAGTGTTCGAGAATGAGGAGACAACTATTGAGAAACAGGTTCGCTTGGTTTGTTTTATTTCAAAATGCTTAATGGATTGCACTGCCAAAAGTAAAGTGACACCAGCCTGTATATCAAATAGAATTTGATATACAGGATTAGTTTTTCTAGTGGGTTCGGATAGCCAAAACCAAAACTATAGGGAATAGCGAAAAATCATCGAAGGACTCCTTTGGCCAATTTTGATGTAAACCAAAACAGAAACATTAGATTTCTAAAAAAATAATTTCGACTTCACTAATTAAAAAAAAAAACTACCTACCTATATTATTTTACCATCCCATAGTGTCCTTATAAGAATCAAATTCTGGGAAGTAATAACGTATGGTACACCGAAAAGTGCAAATTTTTTATGAACTGATAGTCATTTAAATTTGCAAAGGTACTTTATTACCCATTGCCTTTTCCATGATGTCTTGGTGCTTACTTTTCAACACACATCGAATTGTATCAATATGTATTGGAATTAACAATCTTGTTGAATGCAGTACAATCCTTGCCAATGCCGAATCCGGCTATGTATTAGAATAATGGGCATAATTTTGAACAACCGATTAGCTAAGGTATAATTAAGGGAAAACTATGATGATGCAGTTTTGGTTTTCATCAAATCTGGCCCTGGGACTACCTTGAGCATTTTTTACTATTTCCTATAATTTTGGATTTGGCCATCCAAGCCCCCCTGAAAAACAAACTCTGTACCTATATAGAATAAAAAAATTGTCTAGGTCCAGAACAAATTACAGTTTAGAGAATATAATGCATTTGACTCAGTTGACTAACAAATGCGAAAGAGGCAATAGTGAGCCAGAATCATAGCAGATAGAAACGAGAGATTATCTTCATATTATTATAATGCCAATTTGAAAACAGTTCACAAACTTTTTTATTGTGTAACAAACTAACAGATTAAAACTTTTAAAGCCAATATTAATAATACATTTTTATTACAGAAACTAACTGAGGACACGAAAAAGGAGGATAATAATGTCTACGATTGGACTTCTGCTCTCGAGGATTCTGATGATTCAAACCTCTATTTTTCACCAGAGCAAGGAAATGTGGTTTTCGCTAGTGCCATTGATGGCTGGGGTTTCACAGTTCAAACATTTGCCAAATTATTCTCTGATAAGCTAGGTAAAGTAAAGCATACTTTTGTGCGTAAATTTAATATTTTACGTACAACGGACTCACGCTTGGCCGTTGAAAGCGTAAAGCGGAACAAAGAAGGCGAACCGTTAAGGCGAGGCATTGATAAACATTTAATTTAAAATCGGCGCTTTAGGGGAGTGCAGTGAGGCATACAAATATGCGCTCACGAACTAGCTTATGCCGTAAGGTCGTATGCGGCAAAACAGTATTTTTCATTTAAAATGACAACTATAAGTAATTTAATAAATTCAATCGGCCATATTGAAGTGTATTTGTGGACTAATTTAAATAAAAAACTTAGAGGCTTCATGCGCTCCCGTTTGTCAGTAAAATAGAAATCTCTGTTTTAAAAGAGGTTTCTAAAAATTTTTTCTCTGCTGTAAAATGAATCAATCAACTAAATCTTCGGGCAAAATGATGTCAATGAAATGCTTAATCTAGTCTAGTATATAAATTAGTAATTATATATGTTTTTTATCGCTGAGAAAATGGAGATCCATGTCGCCAAAATTTCGTGGCGTCGCCTTAAGTAAAGAACGAATGAACTGCTTATAACCATCTCTCTGTACGGCTTCACACGACGTCATGCCGGAACATAACGAGTCGCTTTGCGGCATGGTTACGTCATAATGGTGGTGACAAGCCACGACTGAAGCCTACCACCAATTAAAGTGAAGGGATTTGTCAGTTAAGTCGTGATGAGGACTGACCGAGTGACCGTATTTGGAGTAAACAGTACTTGTATCTCAGTCTACGCCTTTCGTGGAGGCTCCTTTCATGGAATAATTAAGTCAGAAAATAGAAACCTTTGTTCATCGCCCCTAAGTGTCTATTTGTAGATACTCGTACATCTGCATAATATGATATTACCCGAAAATGGTTACGCCGCCGATTGGGATATCTTTTTAAAAGTCTTTGATTTAATATGTTTCGAACAACAATCTCGGGATCCAAGAAGGCACGAAATATACAACTTGGTTAAATTGAATTATGTGAATATTTAAAATAATACCTACTGTTATATCTCGCAATAATTATATAGATGAATGATGTAGATTATTGTAGATGATTGACAGACACACAGAAATATTGTTTGGTGTCTCTTTGCAAAATTATTTCTATATGTGTCATTATGATAAATTATTATTGTTTCAGGAGTAAAAGAAGAGATTCTTCAAAAGGTCTTGTGGGGTGATTTTTATTTGAATACAAAAACCAAACGATTCATGAAAGGAGCACAAGAGAAAGCAAAGAAACCGCTTTTCGTCCAAGTGATTCTTGATAACCTGTGGAATGTTTATGAAACAATCATCCTTAGAAATGATAAGGAAAAAGTGCCACTTATTTGCGAGAAACTTGGCATCAAGTTAACGGCCAGAGATCTGAGACATACAGACGGTCGGATACAACTGCAATCGCTAATGATGCAATGGCTACCTTTATCACAGACTGTACTAAATATGGTCTGTAAAAAGCTGCCATCACCTAAAGAAATAGAACCTGAAAAGGTAGAAAAACTGATGTGTTCACGAATTAGAGACTTTGAGTCTTATAATCCAGAAACACAAAAACTTAAAGATGACTTCCTCGCCTGTGATAGTAGTCATGATAGACCTGTTATTATTTTTATATCAAAAATGTTTAGTGTAGATAAGAGTATACTCCCTGAAAATAAACCTAAAGTTTTGACACCAGAAGAAATGGCTAAAAGAAGAGAAAGAGCGAGACAGTTGCGTGAAGAACAAAAGCATAATGAAGATAGTGCTGAAGCAAGTTCTCTCCAAGAGGAATCTAAAGTCGAGCTCGACAAAAACGAGCAAGAAGCAGAAAAAGAAGACGATGACAAAAATCAACCGGCATTTATTGCATTTGCTAGAGTTTTTAGTGGGAAAATCAAGAAAGGCGATAAGATTTATGTTTTAGGACCTAAGCATGATCCGGATAAAATACTTAGCTTTAAAGACTGTAGGGTAGATAGTAATAAGAAATTAAAAGACTTACAAAGTGATGAGCATATCACTTGCGCAGAGTAAGTTATTGCGTCTTTAAATCTGGTTTATTAATGAAACAAAATGTTTCTTTAATATACTTTTATTTGTTACAGAATAAAGTCTCTCTATATTCTAATGGGAAGAGAATTAGAAGAAATTGAGGAATCTGTAGCTGGAAATATAATAGGTACAGTAAAATTATTTACGTGCCTTATGTTGTATGCAAAACACTATACAGAGTGTAAATGCAAAGTCAAGAATCCCTTTAGGGTATGAAAGTATACACGATTCTGATGTCATTACGAGAAAAAAAAATACACCTTGCATTTTCACCAAAAAATCCATCATTTTTCTAAGCTATGGCTACGCAGCTCACCGGCCTCCCCACACACCTTATTGCACCCCGCAACCCGCACCCCTCATCCGAGTGGCCAGCGACCAGTTAGAGTGTCCACGCGATTAGTGTATTTTGAGTAAACAAAATCGTCTTATTGTGAGGTACTGGTACTTTATTTAGATATCCCAGTATTTAAAATCATATCTTTACCGATCATACTAACACACCCTTCAAGGATTCTTGCCTTTGATTTTACACCCGGACGGAAATAAGCTGTCGATGAGGATAGTGCTCTATTTCATTTGCATTGTCAGCTAAATGTATACATCATACAAACTCAAACTGTTGCAGGTATTGGAGGTCTCGAAGATCATGTACTAAAAACTGCAACATTGAGCAGTACAATCGCTTGTCCAGCATTTAGTGAAATCACATCCGCTGCCGTTCCCATTTTGAGGGTAGCTATAGAACCGACTCATCCATCGCAGCTACAGCAATTAGTTAAAGGTAAGACATTTTTTTTTAAATTATCATTCCCTTTTGGTTTTGTACAGTATTGGGAAGTAAAAATTACACAGCACAACAAAAACAAACTTTTTTTGGTTGTTTGAAGCTTTTTCAATATTCTTGTTGTGCTGAATCCGAATCTGAACTCAGATTTTCTCTATCAGCTCTTAATATTTATCTAAGACAGAATAAAAAAATGGGTGATTTTGGTGGGGCTTCACATTTAGAACAATTAATTAACCGGCTTTAGTTTTCTATAATACTTCTCCTCAATAGTTATTTTTAATAGTAAGATAATTATGTACATTTATGAAACTAAGCGTAGTTTTTATTTGATAGCACAAAACAATCATACCAGAATTTTCATTTAAAAAAAACGAAATTTATGCACAGAAAGCTCACAAAATTTTTCCATTTCTCCAGCTGTTATTTCCTGGTTTGAATCTTATCTGCGCCGTCGCCAACAGTGTATAAGGGTTAGTGATACCTGTGCTGGTGCCCTCTAACAGCTGGCGTTCCGCAAGGTGGCGTCTTATCTCCTTTGTTATTTTCAATTTTTATTAACATTCTCTCCAAACAATTTATTATCTTCTCTCTACCACTTCTACGCTGATGATTTGCAAATGGATACTGGCACGCCTGTAGAATCTTTAAATGAAGCCATTTGCGCAATGAACAAGGATCTACTAGTAATATCCAAGTGGGCGAAGGCTTTTGGACTCCTTGTTAATCCTAGTAAATCTCAGGCTATAATAATCGGAAGTTCAAGAATGCTTGCTAAAGTCAATATTAGTGTCACAAACAACATAATATTTGGATAACACCGTCATGCCATTTACTGACACAGTTAAGAATTTTGGTATTTTATTTGATAAAACTCTGTCATGGGCACCTCATATCGAATCTCTTAGTAGGAAGATGTTTGGAAAATTTCACTCACTCAGACGCTTGCAAAAGTTCCTGCCCATACAAACCAAAATTATGTTAGCACAATCTTTCCTTCTTCCAATTCTTGATTATGCTGACCCTTGCTTCCTAGACCTCACTGGAGAGCTTGTTAACAAGCTTGAGCGCCTTCAAAACTTGTGCATACGTTTCATCTTCGGCCTTCGTAAATATGACCATGTCTCTCAATTTCGCACACAGCTAAAATGGCTCCGTGTTCGTTTTCGTAGAAATATTCATGTCCTTTCTCTTCTCTTCACTGTTCTTAACAGTGCTTCTGCACCCTTTTATCTACGGGAACGTTTTAGTTTCTTTTCTAATGGAGGCAGGTTGCAACGCCCTGTCAACCAAAAAAATTTATCTGTACCCACACGTAGAACTGGTTTTTACTCCGACTCCTTTTCTGTGCATGCTGCTCGACTATGGGATCGTCTACCTGAATTCGTTAAAAACTGTCGTACTTTAAACACATTCAAAAGTAAACTAAAAGCTTACTACTATAATGAACTACACCCCTGACTCATCCAATATCTGTTCATATTATATCTCATCCAAAATTATCATTGATTTATTATTTCTGTGTATATTTATGTATTTGTATAAGTAAGTTTATTCTATATAATTTCTTTCGTGTATGTTTATGTATCAGTTTATTATAGCGGTAGGAATCACTTATTAATAAGTCTATCTTATCTACTCATGTATTTTACTTTATTATCATTATCTCTTTTTTCGAAGTTGATGCTCGTGATTGTTGGCACTTGGTGCAACTTTTGATACATTTTTGATTGAAAAACACTGATTTATATTATTTCCGTTACCGGTTTCGCTGTTAAAGCATTATCAAAGGTTTTTTGGTTGTTTACGTATAATATATAATATATAGTATAATATAAAAATATATATATAAAAAAAATCTCTCTTTTTTCGTTTGCACGCTCCCTTTTTATGTTTTATTCCTTATCTACTATTTCACCCAAAGGTTGCCTGGGAGATATTGCTGTTAGCAATAAGTGCCGCCTTTGTACTCTATGAAATATTTTTATTATCCTTCTTCATGTTTTTGTGTAAATGTACATTAAGTGTAATAAATAAAAAATAAAATTTTTTTTTGCTTATTGCGAAAAATAAGGATCAATCACAAATTCTGTTGTTTACGCCATGATAAATATTGATTAAGGATTTGTAATGTTAAAAAAGAAATGTATAAAATAAGTGGTAATAAGTGCAAAATATCTTCAAAAGTATTTAGAAAAATGTAAAATTTCAATATTTAATGTTTATTTCACCAAAATTTGGAGTTGATAGAAAAAAAATCTTTCAAGTTCGGATTCAGCACACAATTTTGTATAGGAATAACAAAAATTATTCAAACAACAAAAGAAACCCATGTTGTCCTGTGTTATAGGACAACCATTTAGCAGGAGAAAGAAAATTAACACCTGGTAAATTAAGCGTGGTATCCAATTCTGGAAATAGGTGCAGTGAATATCGTAGGTGCCATAGCCAGCGTAATATGGAATAATAGATGAAAGGAAATACTTAAATTAAGCATATTTTTTGGAAACAAAAAAAGTATGTCTGTTCAAAAGAAACTGTATTTTCACTAGCTGCAAAACAATCCATCACACCATGCTTTCTAAGGCTGTTTTCTCACTGCGACCGATGGATTTATTGTTATTTAGACCCCTGTAAGTCGAGCTAAAAATTGGCACGGCCGTACTATCCTTTTCTCGAAGCAGTTCAGGCCATTTTCGACCCCCTATAACTTCGTTGTGGATAAAACTAGAAGCCTGAATTTTCGGTAACCAAGCAGGCATTGTATAGACAAGGTATATTTCAAATTTCATTCAATTTGAACCAGTATTTTGAGAATTATAACCAGTCAAAGATTCTCAATTTTGTCACTCACTCACTCACTCACTCACTCACTCCCTGGCTGACTGACTGACCGATCATCAAAACTCTAAGACACGTTTAGCAGACATGGAAGTTTCAAATTTGGAATACAATTAGTTTTTAGTGTATAAATCTAAGAAAATCTAAAATATTTTGCAATTTCGGTCCAGTGCTCTAGATATACCAACTGCATAAATAACTTTGTAATCCTATATAATTATATAGGATTACAAAGTTAAATTTACAGTTGTAACTAGAAGGTACCGTAAAGGAGAAAACGTAGGACTATCTACAAAAAGAAATGAGATGCCATCAAAAACAAAAAAAACCAAGTCTCGCAACTTAGTTCTTCTATCGTAAAAAGTTGTGAGATCCATGTAAATCCAAGTCGATTAATTTATTCAGTCTACGGACCTTCTGTAATTAGCTAACCTAACAACATCTTATAGTAACCATATTAAAATTAAAAATATTTTATGTTTTAAATAAATAGATTGGCTTGGCAATCGCACTAAATAATCTAATTTAATATAATATGTATTACTTGTGAGATACGTACATTGTGTTTCCATGCGATGGCCAAGTCAATCTTTTTATTTAAAACATAAAATGTTTTTAATATTGATATTGTCACTATAGTAGCTAAGTTGCGAGACTTGGTTTTTTTTACAAGTTTTGTTTTTGATAGCATTCAATATCGGGAGTTAATCGAAATTCCCTAAAGTTATCCCGCATCTTTACTGAAAAATCTAAAACAGTGTTTTTATATCCTTTGCCATGCATGACAGATCCAGGGGCCTTATCGTCTAACTTCGATATCCATCGCAATCGCCTTCAAACGCACCATTATTATCACATATCATTTTTAGCCAAATGAGACACTTTTACTACTAAAAGATTCGTGGTTTAGTTTCATACTGATATTGAAACGGCTACTCGCGATTTAATAGGCATGATGACTAAAAAAAAATATTAGTCCGTCAGTTAGATTATCAGAAAATATTGGACACGTATTTTTCTTTTTTCAATTTACCAAAAATTTATGAAGATATAGCCCGCTGAAGTTCCGCGTGAAGTCACATCTAGGTACAATTTTACTTAGAAGTGACGTCATTTTCCCCCACTCTCAAACTTTGACGCGCTTTGTCTATGTCATTTTTTGTTTGATTGACAAAAGAAAAAATACATGTCCAATATTTTTTGATAATCTAAATGACGGACTAAATAGAATAATATTTTGCTTACCCTGTGTACAAGCCTATTGTCAAATTTCGCCGAACTAGTTTCACTGTATTCATACAGTTTCTTCGGAGGCAAACATGGTTACGCGGGGTTCACCGTTCGACACTCGGACAGTGAAACTAGTCTGGCGAAATCTGACTATTAAAATCATGAGTAGCCGTTTCAATATCAGTACAATTACGACACCTTTGATGGCTATAGCGATATATATTGTAGGTAGTTAAACAATAAGAGGGCAGGACAGTATTTAAATTAACTTTTTTGTTTAAGGGCTTAAACTGCTCAACCAATCAGACTCGTGCGTCCAGGTGTTGCTTCAAGAAACTGGTGAGCACGTTCTCGTCACAGCTGGAGAAGTGCATCTGGAAAGATGTTTGGAAGATTTGAAGTAAGTTTAGTGCTACCTCTCTTTCATCAGTGGACTCATAGAAGATCTTCTATTCTGAGAGCTTTTGACTGGGCCTTTGTTCAGTATTTTGCCGTCGCACGCTACAATCCGTTAAATGTATTACTTTCGTCATAGATTTATCTATGCTTTCGTTCATCTTTTTTATGGGGCTGCAAATTTTATTAAAATGTTAAATTGCATGAGCCAAAATTATTCACGCCCCAACGTATGCTCATGGTTTCAAAGGTGGTAAACCGCTCGTTTGTGGCATTTCACAAGTGTAATCGTCATGAAACTCTAGAGAGCATCTAACCCATTTACCAAATGACTTAGAGAGCATTTAACCAACGCACTAAATGAAATAAGAGATTGTGATATGAAATATGCGTACATACCTCACATACCTGCGACTGTGTTAGAAACAGACAGGGTCTCCCAAGCAAGACATAAAATAAAATAAAAAAGTGGATTTAAAAATCAGTTATTTTGTCATTTTGCTGAGTAATACCTTTTGACAAGCTCAATAAGATATGCAGCTTGGTGTTTTTTTATTTGCCTACTTTGGTTTTTGTTTTTTTTTTGGTATTTATAAGTTTTATCTGAATATCTACTGATACGTACGAGTATGTAGATGTTTATCACAATATATTCAGATTGGAAGTGTTTAAAATAAAATAACTTGCATTTTTGTTAATGTACATTTTACAAATAATATAATTAATAGTAATAAATATAACAAAAATAAGCTTTTTTCCATTATTGTTGTTAATTAAGTATCGGAACGACCTATGAAAAAAAATACAGCAATATTTAAGTACAGGCTGCAATATTTTTTAAATAAACTTCAAATAACCAAATCAGGGATTATTTATCCATTAATTTTGCATTTAGTCCCCGTTTCATCCGTCTGTAAAACTATCAGCATGGCTGAACAATGTTATCCTTTTTTCAAAAACTCTTAATTAATATTTTATTTATAGATCTTCTAACTTTTCCTGATTGAAGCAAAAAGTTACGTTTTCAAATACTTTGTGTTGTGGCGAACATTGTGAGATTATTGCATAAAATCCTTTACTTAATGTAAATAATTTTATATTTTCTACAGGAACAATTATGCAAAGGTACCAATCACGGTATCTGAACCAATCGTACCATTTAGAGAAACTATAGTATTACCACGTAAAGTAGACATGGCGAACGAAGAAATTGACTCGCAAAATTTAGACAAAGGTGACAAGGAAGAAGATCCTACTATACTTGTCTATACGAATAATAAACAAAGTAGAATAAAGATCAGAGCTAGACCTATGCCTAGTGAAATTACAGACTTGTTAGATAGATCAACGGATTTGCTAAAAGCAATTTCACAACACATAAAAACACTTCATGCAATTACAAAAAATCCAAACTTAGAAAACAAACTACAAGGCCTTAGCCTAAACGGAACATCAAAACTCAAACTATCGGAACGATTGTTGAAATTAATTGAAACATTCAAGGAAGAACTTCAAAATATATGCTCAAAACAAGCACCTGAATGGAAAGATGTCGTCAATCAAATCTGGTCTGTAGGGCCTAGGAATTGTGGCCCAAATTTGCTTTTAAACCAGACTTCTGATTATGCTACCAAGTTCCTCCATCATGAGAAAGAGATAGCAGAAGATCCTCGCTTTGAGTATGAGAGCAGTTTCGTGAATGGTTTCCAATTGGCGTCGTTGGCTGGACCATTGTGTGAAGAGCCAATGATGGGAGTAGCATTTTGTGTCGAAGAATGGACGTTAAATAAAGCTGAAAATGATGAATCTACCCACACATTTGGACCTTTGTCAGGTAATATTCAATATACTTACAAAAAAACGTATTGTTCCTTTTTTGTGCCACTGTCTGCAGCAGCATGATTCAGGAACTACTGGGCCGTATTATTAAATAAATGACGAAAAAATATTTTTTCCTTCAGGTCAAATAATGTCTGCTGTTAAAGATGGATGTCGGAAGGCTTTCCAAGTGCAACCTCAAAGACTAATGGCTGCCATGTATTCCTGTGACATTGTTGTGGACCAGAAAGTCTTAGGTAAGTACCATCTTTATTTTTTGCGAATTTATCATATTGTTGGTATTGTCTGTTTATATATCGAGTAGGGCCGCATTTTAAGGTGTGGATGCCCTGGGCAAGAACAAAGTAAAGGCCTCCGAATAAAACAAGTTTATCGCATATTTCAGTTTAAAACATTGCTGTAAGAAATGGTCAAAACGTGCAAAGAAATGCCTACATTGCAAGGTCCGATATAGGTCTTGATTTTGGGAAAAGTGGTGAATTACGACTGGTGTCATCTTTATGCATATTGTATTCATCGCATAATGAAGTATACGTATAATTTTACACAACCTTAAATGCAATCGATTGTTTCTCCGAAGAAACAGTTCGTGTACAACTTTGCCCTTTGCTTTGTTGCCCTTCCCTAAATCTGCCCCTGGTCCCGCGGACGTTAAAGAAAGCCTGACTCTTACTAGGAACTCATTAAGGAGTTCTACGATAATTTCCAGCGAGCTTAACAACAGCCGTCCCCTTTTTATTTTAACAACTACTTCATCATGTATATCATACTTAGTTGCTGTATTCTGTCTTTTTTATTATAGTCCTTAGCCTGTCACTGCGGATCTGTGAGTGCCACAATAACACAATATTAATTTGTTCGATATTTTTAGACGATTGAAATGATATTTCTGGTAAGTAATAATAAAACAACCTCAAAAAGTCCATGTTAATTTTTAATCTCCATAATTACAAATATTGTAACTACACCTACTATTTACATCTCAATTTTCTAAGATAAATATGGTTGCTCTTATTAAATACGTCGTCATAGGTATTAACCTAACTTTAAATAAAATAGGCATAAATGCTACGATCGCTATAAATTACACAAAATAAAAGTCTGAACCGATTATCACAACTTTTGTGTACGTTTTATCACCCTCTATTGGTGGGTATTTACTTTTTAAATTTTTATCTATTACTACAGTCATGGTTAATCTCTACACTTCTGGCAAATAGACATTTTTAATACTATAAATACTAATTAAAATATGTACCATAATTTACCACACAGCTAATAAATAAGAAACAACATCAGTTACGCGATAGATTTAAATAAAAATGTTTAAATAAGAATATATCTATAGATCTAATAAATGCAGAGGAATGAGTATTGGTTAAATCCAGAATTTTCATCAAACTAAACTAGGGTTTAGAATGCAAAAGTTCATATTTATAAAAAAGTACCTTCGGTCAAAATAGACCTACATCAAATGGCTCCAGAAATCTTAGAGAGGAGCTAAGAGTGACGCAATCCCAATAAAAAGGTATATGATTTTATGCTACGTACACTAGACCTAAGCTACAAGTGAATGAGCGAGCGAGACGCCTATACATGACCCTGTCTCGTTCTCTCATTGAAACCAAAACGATTACATCGCAAAAACCCCCTTCAAGCATTCCATAGTACTAAAAAACTCAAAACTGGCGAATTTTGTTATTATATCCCAAGTTTGCGTTGAATTCACAGAGGCGTTGCTTAGCCTTCTTGAATCCAACAAACTTTGTTTTAAAACTACATCCATAAGACTTATTTTTCCTAGTTTATCCAATGTAATGAGCGGGCTAGTTCTCTCACTTTATGCCAGGGGAAGGGGGGGTAATCTGCAGCGTTTCGTCGGACTCTGGCGACCCTAGACATCCTGTTGTAGTAATTTGGAGCTGGGTAGGTGTGTGCTTGGTACCGGTTGTAGACGGGCTTGTCAGGGTATGAATGAGGCTGTGAGTAGTCCACTTTATATGCGCTTGTTGTGCTCTGAATAGTAACGGCGGCCGTGTACCGGTTTGCGTTGTATCCTGTTGGAGAAAATTTCAAATTAGTTGACGAACTTGGAGATTATTCTTCTGGATTCATGCCAAGGTAAGATTCATACACAAGTATTGGGTTTAGCTATTTCTCGAATGGAATAGAGGCTTGTACATATGTAATAAATCATATTTGATTCTATTTTTTAAAACGTAGCTTAGATATTTGTGTATTTTTTTTCTTAGCAGCATCATAATAGTTGTAAAATGTTTCATTCCATTCGTTCCATTGAGTGATATACTTCAATGATTTTTTCAGATATTTTCCAAAGAGTAACAAAAATCTAGCCGTTCAGGTAGTAACGGAGGATCTCGGTGCAAAATGCACAACATAATATTGTTTTCCTTACTTTTGAATAAAAAGTTTGCAATAAATGCATTTTATAGCAATTCGCGCAAACTGCTTGTTAATAGTTAGGTGATCACATGAAAATTATTCAATTTTATGCGTTACATTTTAGCTGCATTACATTACAACTGTAAACACGCTTTTAAGTTTGTTAATGTAATGCAAACAAAATGTAATACATTAAAATAGGTTTTTTTTGTAAAGACTTTTTTATTAATAAACCGTTTCCGCAAGTTGCCCCAAAACACATTTATTGCATACTTTTTATTCAAAAGTAACGAAAACAATATTATGATGTGCATTTTGTATCGAGGTAAAAAGTTACCCCCTTAAGAGTATATGCACGGTGAATTGACAGCCAAGTACTCATACTGGGCAAGGAATAACCTACACGGTTATTCTCGAAAAAACTTGTTTGTAGGAAATAAGACTTTTATATATAAATAAATTATCCACTTACCATTATAAACGTTGGTAGGTTTCACGCACATCATTCCGTAAACTCTAATGCCGGGTACAGACGCGTAGGTTGGCTGATCGTGGGACATTGGACCCTCTGTAAAAGTAATAGGGTACATAATCAGTTAACTGTAATTGGCAACTCAACTTGTCTCGACTAGGACTAAATAAGGAAACGATGAGGATGTAGTTGATAAGACTGATAAGAAAATTACTAGTAAAACTAGAAATGATGTATGGTAAATTAAAAATAATATAAATGTAAATAAACTAGCTTTTGCTTGCGTGGAAGTGTCCTTCAATCAATGTATCTTTTATTTGCGCAAAAGATAAATTATTAACAGCTTTCGGCTTGGCGGTTATTTTATCAACATCCCTTGAAGCCTACATGTTGACCAGATACACTGCGATCATCATAAAAAAAACACATCCAGATCCATTCTCGAGCTAAAACGAAACAGACAGACAGACGTATTTTGGCCTCACTACAATACTAATAAACCATTTCAGAAAAAAAACTCGTCCTTTACGGCAAGTAATTAAATGTTTTTCTTTTTTATATTTGGTCAGCAAGAAAAATCTGCTAAAAGGTAATTTTGACAGCACAATATGTTTTTGTCAGCCGTAAATAAAACTACCAGCAATACCTGGTCAACAACTAAATCAAGGATTATCAGAAAATAAGTACATATTTGGCCAGCTTGATAATGTATATGTTTGTAAAATAAATAGTTCTAATACACTATTATTATTTGGTCAGCAGAATTATACGAGTTCAATCGATTAGCATAAAAATAATATTTATAAGCTATTATCTCTAAGAGTCTGAACTTTAAAATTATGGTCAGCTAACAATTTAAAATTAGCGCGATTTTATTCAAAAAGCGGCAATGATCGGTTAGAGTGCTGAGCGGAGTTTCACAACACCAGCGGCCAAATGCGTGTGAGCATTGTCATTCGATGAATTTTTGCATTGAGAATAATGTATCTAACAGTTTTTACAATTATTCTTGATGTTTGAGGTTAATTTAATAAATTTATTATTATTTTGTGACCTCTTTGACTTCATTTGCCCGCTCCTCCGCCCGCGTTTAATCAATATCTTCCCTGCTTTAGGCGTGGACGTTATTTTGTGAACATTTATAGCGTATTAAATCGCTGGTATTATACAATAACTCAATGCAGCAAAAAAATTGCACACTCTTGTTGCTGTAGAAATAAAATAAATTAGTAAATCAAGATAAATTTTACATCTTGCCAAAATATGATAAAATTTGAATCACAATTTGCTGCTCTGTTACTAATATTGCTGCATATATGTTTAACTTCCTTTGATATCAGCTTTAAGGCTGCCCATTATCACATTACTTGCTGATCAATTTAGTAATTTTTGTTGACCGCTAGAAGCAGCAAAATTCACATTGTTTGCTGACAAAATACATTTTAGAGCTGACCAAAACCTCTTTAATTAGATGACCATTTAAATAATAGCCCTTTTTTACTATTTTATTAGTAAAGATTACTGGGACATTAATGTATTCAAAGCCGGAAAAATAACAGCATTAATCCCTCTGCCATGGTTTCATACTGTTTCCTTGAGTTAAAGTACGAGTAGATGATATATTTCTGTATCCGTTTTTTATATAAATTTTAATTTAAATGCTCATTATAAATAATTCGACATTACACACTCATTATTACACACTAATTGTATTATAATATAATATAAAATTACAGGGGCTTGTAATTTTGTAAATTTAATAATTATTTTACCAGTCACTAATGAGACACACATCACATTAAAGAAGCTTTACCCATGCTTTCCTTAGAAACGGTGCAAGACATCATGAATTCTGCCTTTAATGTCTCCAAGGGCGATAAATATAACACAGCACAACAAAACGAACTTTTTTGTTGTTGTTTGAAATATATATTTTTTATATTCTTGCATTCATTTGTGTGCTGAATCCGAATCTGACCTCTAATATTTATCTAAGTCAGATTGAATTTTGAAAAATCGTGATCTTAATTTTGGCAGGCTTCACGCTTAGAACAATTCGTTTTCTGGCTTTAGTTTTCAATAATATTTTTCCTCATAGTTCTTTTCAATAGTAAGATCAAAATATTCGTAAAACCAAGCGTGGTTTTTAATTTAATAGCACAAAACAATCACACCCGATTTTTCATTGAAAAACTTAGTATGAAATGTTTGGACAGATTAAGCTCTTACAAAATTATCGTTCGTTTCGAATCACAAATTCTGTTATTTTCGCCATGATGAATATTGATTCAGAGCTTGTAGTGTTAAAAAAATAATCTCTAAAATAAATGGTGCAAATTATCTTCAAAAGTATTAAACAAAACGTAAGATTTCAATATTTAAATTCGATTTCCCCAAAATTGAGAGGTAATAGAAAAAAAATTAGTTTAGGTTCGGATTCAGCACACAATTTTGTACAGGAATAACAAAAATCATTTAAACTACCAAAACCAGAGGTTTCTGACAAAAACCATGTCCTATGAATCGATCACAAAGATACACTTTACAATACTAAAATTTTATTTCATACCCTAAAGTTATATTTTATTCAACAATATAAAGGACCTATGTTTACAAAATATAATCTGCACGGCACTCCTGTATAGAATAATATGCTTTTGAGAGTAATCTTTTTACCTTGCTCTAAACGTGTGCAACTTTTTTATGTAACCAGATAGTTTTATGACTGCAATAATGAGACAGGAATGTAATCACGTTGGTTAAAGCTTGCGGTGTCTAAGATGCAGGATTGCAGTCATAAAACTATCTGGTTACATAAAAAAGTAGAGCTGATGCCGGGCTCGACTGTGGAGGTACCACCATCTTACTCGCAAATCTTCCCGAAGTTATTCGGGAGAGAGTAAGAGAACAGCTCTCAGGCAAACCCAGGCGGCCCACCATTGCCTGGGACCGATGGATGGCGGTATATCCATCCCCAATTGCCGGGCCTTATATAAAACAGACTAGTGACGGGCAGCGGCGGCGTCACTGATGCAAGGCTTTCGGCACCGCGCTCACCAACCCGCCTGCCCAGCGTGTGTGAGTATGGGCATTTCTTCCAGGAGGACCGCCAAAGTGGCGAAATCCTGGAAAGGCCTATGCCTATGTCTATGTCTATATAAATAGGCTGATGGATGGATGTATTTCTAATTAGACGATTCTCACTTACCAAGTATATGGTTCTCGGGACACCTGCAGATGACCAGGTAATGCGACTTCCCGGTCCTTATGTTCTGTAGCGCCAGGAGCGACCAGTCCCGAGGCGCTCTACACTCTCTCATCTCAGACACTGCTTCGCAAGTCTTCACTAGAGTCACCGCTTTCTTGGCGTACTGGAATTGAAGAAAAACTACATAAATATTCAGTTGAAACTAGGCTTAAGTAGATTTATGGAGACGGGAATCTATTCGGACTATTCTGTAAGTTAGATCTGAGCCACAATCTGGGCAGCGATCTATTGTTTACGTGAAAATTAGAATGAAAGAGGGTTAAGACAAGATCTGTCTCAGATTTAGAAAGCCTCAGTAGTACTTAACAAATATACAAGCGAGAACTTTGCTGCTAATCAAATAGGCTTATAAATCAGAATGCTCGGCGGTACATTGCTGGCTAACAATGTCTAGTCCGCAAACAAAAGCTCGATTGCTGCAACGCTAAACGCGTTAATTAATCCAAACTGTTTCATTATTCATACAAGCAACCAACGCAAACAACGATTGATGAGATTCACAATTAATTGTACCAACACCGCTTGGACCAAACGTCGAACCTTGCGTGAAACTAGCTATCTACTAATTGACTTTGCATGCCCTTTGATTACTTTGATCGCTTACAATCTTGCCTGTCTTGTATACTAAAAAGCTGACTTGACTTTCCATCCTTCTAATGTCTAGATTTGCCCTTTTGATTGGAGAATGTTACCCTGTCCTTGTCAAATCTTAATTGCACCGGATGTAATCAGTCTAATTGATTTATGTAAGGTTCTCAGAACGGATATCTTGTTGCAACCGTATGCCCTATATATCACCGCTCGATAACCGGTAAGGAAGGACATATGATGATGTATTAGAAATTTATAGAAAGTTAACAACAGTGTTTCTTTTTTCTCCGATTGAGCCTTCACAATAGGTTTAACAATGGAAGCTAATCTAGTTAAGACGCACCTTCTTCTTGGAATCGGTTGTGAGGCGCGTGGTATGGAGGTCGTCGGCGTTAAGGCTTGCTGAGCACGGGTCCCGGTAGCGAGCTGGGCATGCGCACAGCGGCTGCGTGTAGTTCAAACGGACGTACACGGCGTTGCACACCTGGAAATTTTGAACTTGGAACTTTAAATACCGGAAAAAAAGCATGAAGTTTTGAGACTCATCTGCAGGTGTAAATAGTAGAAAGCAAGAACAAATTTCAGAATCCATCTGAATTCGATTTATTATTTTCTCGGAGCATAATACTCCAACATATTTTACAAGTACCCGCTCAGTATAAACACAAAGAGTAAAGTTTTGTTGACAGAATATTAATTATAAGCTAAAACATTGTGACATTTGAAATATTAGACTTAGTGCGTGTAGACCTCTGTAGTGTCTAGCAGTTACTACAGAGGTTTACAACTGGGCTTAGTTTTATGCTTGATAAACTCATTTTAATAATTATGTACTAACACACATAACTCTTGAAAATACTTTTTGGAGAAAAGTAATGTTTAATATCTTATAACGGTTTTTTATGAAAAAAACGAATCCCTAGTTATTAAAAACCTATATATGCTCAAACGAGAAGCAACCATAATAATATTTCAGCAATTTGCAAAGAATATGACGTATTTAAAATTTTGTCATAATTTGAACTGTAACAGTTTCCATTTTAGTAGTATTTTTTTAACGACTAGAGAATATTTCCTTTTATTAATATCTAAGTCGAGCGTCTATCAACCGTATCGTTACAGGAGTAAAATGAGGTCGGAACTACGAAGAGAAGAATTATCTCAAGAACGATTTTTTTTTCGTCGGCAACAACCCACAACCGGCCGAAAAAAAAACGATGGGACGGCCCATCCCATATAAATAGCTAAACAAAAAAAACCAATTTAATATTTTTACCTGTTGTATAGCGCATTCTGGCAGTAAATAGATATGTTGATTGTGTGGGTAGTAGTGATACTTGGTCGGCTTGGCCAGAACTGAAGTCGATCCCGCAGGCAACGGCACCGTCTGAAAACAAAAAAGAGCCGCGTCATGATTCAGCCCGAAAAAAACTCCAAATTGAGTTATCCACGGCTCTCCAAGTGTAACATTGGACTTAAACCGTCTTCTGCCGAGTCACCCACAGAGCTCGTGTTCATCGATTGAAGACTCATTTCAAATCGCTGCACTGACACTAATTGCCTTCATAATTATGAGAAAACTGAGGTCGGTCGCGGTTCAGAATCTTCTGTTTCAATCACTAACTAGTGCTATGAGAAAATCTGCACCTGATTTATTTGCTTTGACTGCGGGAATTGAACCGGTTACACCTAGGTTTACTAGTTTAACAATATAAATTCAAATGTTCCCTTAAATCTTAACAAACCGTTGTTTAGTATTAGATGGCTGAAGTGGTACTCAATCGTGCGCAATGATTCTCAATAATAAGGTAAAGTCATCCACCGCTGTCAGAGCTCGTACCGATCTCGAAGTCACGTTGTTGGCTCAGGTTAATAAACCATCTAAATGACAATTAACTGTTTTGATTTGAACCAGTGATTTTAAGAAAATGCGTGCTTTCTGCGTCATCTTTCTCAATAGCGACTTAGATGTAAGTGAACGCGTCAAATCGTCAAAAACTTGATGTGAAATAGTAATTCGTTTAAATAAGGTGACCGTTACAGACCTATAACAGTCTAGTTAGTTTATGTTAACAAACATTACAACGTTCACCTGCTGTGCGATTTAATTTTGATAAAAATAGATCCTTCCATGATCTGTTCACCCATCTGCTCCAGTGACCCCAATACCGACATCTGATACCAGACATTAACAATAAGCTTTTTGTGTCTAGTCTTTGCAGTTAACTCTGATTTCCTTCTCCAATTGCTTTTTTCATTCCTGATGTCATTAAAACTGGCTCTGTTCAATTTAGTTAACTGGATAACTGTTATGTCGCATACGATGCCTGTGTAGCTGATCGATCGAACGTTGAATCAATTTTCTTAATCAAATTGTATTTGGTATAAAGAGTCAACCGGATTATTTGTTAACGCGAATTGTTGTTCCGCTTTCACACCGAAATGATATCATTCCAATAATGTAATGCGAGATTGGAACGTGCGAAAACTCTCACTACTTCGAACGACCAGAATTTTTTGGTGGAATGAATGATTCTTGCCATGTTTCTGATCTCTGGTGACCTTCACGAAGTTTTACACAATTAGTAGGTGTTCAACAGATTAAAAACTCCAAAGTGAATAGTTTGATCTATTTTTTATTAAATAACTGTTGCGTTTTAACTTTCACTTAATTTCTTAAAAACATGATCTGATTAATCTTTTGCTTTTTGATTCTTGATTGTTTCCTTTAGAGAAATTAATCGTTCGCTCTGTTTAGGTTTACATTTCTGCTTCATTGCATTGCTTTCTCTTTGGAATTACTTGCTGTTCAAGTTTTTGTTTCCTATAACAACAACATCTTTGTTATCCATATTTATGAGTTTCACTATGTTTTTACTAATTTCTCCATTACTACTACATTCTAATGAGATATTAAAACGTGCAAAATCTTAATTTTAACCCAGATCTTTAAAGTCGAAAATACCGTTTGAGATTCCCTTAAAGATAGTAAGTTGTTGCTGAATCAGGATAGACCACACCTAAGTTGTTATGTAGCGGACAACCGCAACTTGATGTCAAAGAAAGCACTCTAGAAAAACATTCAATGACTCTTGCGTCAATAACCATAAGATTTGAATTGAAACATCAGAATAAAACGCTCTGGAATGAACAAAAAGACATTACCGGATGGCACGTAGCAGTTGAATGATCGAATTGAGGGATCACAAGAGTTTACAGGGCGATGATTGACCGGTTGAATTTAGAATTGCTTCCAATTTTTTTGAAAATATCTTCTAGCTTGAATAAATGAAAATCGTGGATAATATATTGATAACATTTTTCGTATTCTGAGTATTAATATATTAATTATATACCTACTAGTAAAATGATATGAAAGATATCCAATTTTATAGCAAGGCTATAAATATCAGCAATTCAATGGTACTAAAAGAATATACCTATATAAAACGATCCTTAAGACAGCCGTGCAAATTGAATCGTCTATTTCAAAAACGCTCGTCAAATTATCACGTACCATGTCTATATCTTCTTTACAAATCATTATCTCACGACCATCAAAGGTATCACCATTGAATTACTGTTATACTTCAGACGATACCTCCGCAATCTCTTCATCTCGGGTTGCTGTTTGCCTTATATGTAAATCTTCAGGTCATCATCTTGACACGATCAGGACTTCGTGATGTACAGAGCTGACTGTCGGCCAATGAACTGGAGAGATAATATTTTTGTTCCTCGGTCATATTTTGAGGTTACAAATAACGGAATTTTTAAGTTTCGTTCAAAAACTACCGATCTGGCGTATGTAAACTCGAACGATATGCGGTAACAGAATAATCTTTTTGAAATTCTTCTCCTGCAGAAACAAATATATGTCTCGATGTAGTATTATTTTGCTGCTTCTATTGAACATTGTCGGAATTTGTACTATGTACCAAAAGTACGCTTGAGTCTTTTGTTCGATGTATACGTAAAGGCTTTCGCAACGAAATATTTCCAAGGATTGTAAAGGTATATTTTCTCAAAGGTTGTGTCCTTATTGATGTCTTACTCGGCTAATAAATGGCTAAATTCCTTACCAATGAATATGAATTGTTTGCAGGATTTGCAATAAAGGATAACAGATTGTATTTCTATATAGTTTTCCAAATGAAATGTAATATTGGAAGAAATAAAATACTAAAATAAATCAGCTACGCATTGTAAGGGAAAAGAAAACAATTTCACGAAACTGTTGGTATTGACTAACTTTATTTCATTTTCATTGATTACTAAAACTAGTGCGAGCGACCCTTAACGAAAAGAAAAGAAAATATAATTTTATTTCCTTTACGCCTTCGTTCTTTCTTTTATTTTTAATTTGAACAAAGCAATTTAATGACGAAAATTCAGATCATTTTTTGTAAATTGTGTTCGGGAAGAAAGAAAATACGTACAAGTTCAAGTAAATTATATTTTTCAAAGTCAAAGTCAAACGTTTATTGCAAACTAAGTGTACAAAAAGATGGAAATAAAAATAGGATCTTACAACTTAGTTGCCTTTTTCTATTTGTTCCGCATGTATTACTTAATTGAATTCAGTTACCTAGGTTTGAGTTATTATTACAATTCTTTCGTTTTAAGATGTATTCTCTTTTATTAAAGAGGACATCTTTAATAGTGAACAAAGTTTTAATATTTTGTTTACGTCTAGTATACAGCGGGTATAAATTATGCCATCAAAAACAAAACTTGTAAAAAAACCAAGTCTCGCAACTTAGTTCTCCTACCGTAAAAAGATCCATGTAAATCCAAGTCGGTTAATTTATTCAGTCCCTACTTAAGGCACCTTCTGTCTTAAGTTATTACATAATTTGCTAACCTAACAACATCTTAGACTGACCGTATCAATATTAAAAATCCTTTATGTTTTAAATAAATAGATTGACTTGGCCATCGCACGAAAACACAGTGTATCTCACAAGTAATACATATTACATTAGATTATTTAGTGCGATTGCCAAGTCAACCTATTTATTTAAAACGTAAAAGATTTTTAATATAGATATGGTCACTATAAATGTTGAAATAAAATGTATACTTAATGCAAAACTCTCCTAAACAAAAGCACTGGACTTGCCCATACAAAACTCATGACGGTTTTCAAAATTTGTTTTTTGTAAAAAAAAACGCATCTTTGTATCTTCGGAAAAGTTGTTCAACATGATCAGTAAGTACATTTACACTATACACATATAGGTAACATCAATTTATTCAGCCAAATTCATACTGAAGACTCCGTAAGTAGTCAGTTTAAGGATCGATTACCCTTTTTGGGAAATTCGAAAATTATTTTTTTTCTTTTCCCTACAAACGCAAGCCCAGCTCTGAGCTAATTTATTGGAATATCAATTTTTTTTATCCAAATTTTCCACAAATTTCAAAATCCGTAATACTCACAAGCCTCCAGTATCTCCAGCTCTCTATTCATATAACATCAATTTAGTTTTTTTACCGTCATAGCATTTTAATGTGGGAACATAGACAAAAAGAACCAAATAAAATAATTTCAGCGGAGTTTTCGAACGAAATTCTCTTGCACGATTCGCGGCAAAGCTGCATACTTTTTGCATCATTGAAAATGGCGATGCCATTAAAAACAGATTATGTACTTGAAGCAAACGTCTCTCGATTTATATGCATTTAAAAGCATTCTCAATTATGTTTTTACCCACTTCGGTTTTGGTTTCGTTGATTTTCTTTATAATAAATATCGTCCAAATTGCTAGCGAGTGCGCCAAACCGCTTGGGAATGCAATGTGCAGTGAAAACTCTACGAGTTTAAAAGTTAACCGTTTAAAAGTTAACCATAAATGGCGGTATGTTGCAGGTAATGAAATAACTGCGAACATAATAAAAGTATCTTTGGAAAAGGTGTTTTAATTTCATATTGTTCTCTGCTTCTGTCCCAATTTCCATGATTTATTCCCGTCATACTTCGTGAGCCGATTTAAGATTTAGGTTCTGTCTAATGGCGGTCTATTCAAATATTTAAAAACGTCTTTATTAGTCAAATTTGTGTTTCTGAAACAAGTGATTAAATAATTTGGCCAAGTGCGAATTGGACTCGCGGACAAATGGTTCCGTCAACGCAATACGGGCACGGAACCTTAAAAACATTATGTTACGTAACAACAATATAGGTACATGCCGTAGCTACATAAAGGCTACAAAAAACAATGCGCTAAAATAGTAAAGCCTGACAATTCGCCCCGAACTGTGAACTCGCACTCGCCCAATTCGCGCTTGACCGATTTGGCTCATGTTCGAACTTAAAAATTCTTTTTGCCTTATTTACTCGCCTGCCAAATTTCATGACATTCCGATCAACGATTCTCGAGTTATCGTCGAACAAACATTCATACATACATACATACCAAACGCCGGATTGTTCCAGTAGACTCGGAGAATTCGCTCGCTTCGCTCGCTCGTTAAATTTTTTTTATTGACCTATTTCTAAAGCTTCTGCGATAATTAACTCACTGAGAGTTTTAATCATGATTAGAAACAAGCATTGCAAATCACAAATTACAGCCTCTGTCTACCCTTAATCACTAAGCCACCTAAAGAAAGTGTGACTTACAATTTTAATCACTGTCATTCTACATCCAACGCGATTCGTTGCGAACTCACTCGACAAGAATATCAGGACCTGTCCCTTCCCCTTTTCTTTCCGTCGAAGTCCCTTGTCTGGTACTGGTGAGAGGGGCAGGGGAGATCGCGGTATCTTTGCAGTAATCACCGTAGAATGTGTCCCACACGCCACCCGTCCATTGACCCTGACCTGACTTAACATGCGATGTTCACAGATGTTATGTGATCTCAGCCAATAGGCACCCTTAAAACGCGAAGAAAATGAGTTTCACTGGTTTGAACTAGAACAATGTTTATAAGAAAATGTCGCAAGGCTTCGAATTTGATGAAATCGGAAACGCTGGGATTCTGGGAATAGAAGAACTTGAATGCGTCGTCGATTGATGGATATTGAAGAAGGGAATCAGCACCTCTAACATAGAGGACCATACTGAGCTCGATAAAGCTTGATACAGTGCTGTCTCACTCTGTTGATCTACCTAAAGTGGGGCGGACAGTGGTTTATCGAGCTGTCAAAGCTGTCAAAGCTCGATATGGTCTACCATGTTAGAGATGCAAGACGAAGCAGAGTTTGCAGTGTTTGTCTATCCAGAAAGTATATTGTCAAAGTGTGAGTATGGGCATTTCTTCCAGGATGACCGCCAAGAGTGTCGAAATCCTGGAAAGGCCTATGTCCAGCAGTGGACGAAACAGGCTGATAAATGGATGGATGGATGGTCTACCCAAGTGGAAAACATTCGTGATAGTATTTATGGTGACTTCGATTGTTACAGCCAAATTCATTCTGAAAGGCCCATCCTTGAAAAACTATATATTTTTTTCATTACTAAGGGTCATTAAACCATGCAACTGTTCACTTTCTACATCTCCAGTATGAGTATGACTGCATCGATCAAAGACACATTGTGATGAATCACAGGTGCAATTGTGTAAGCCAATGGTATTCAAATTGATTGTCATATGGCTATTCGGCTAAGCAAATTAGCCCGTTTGACAATTGAAATCGTAAATTTTTGACTATCAAATGAATGCAATTGTCTTATTCTGTTGTTGACAACCAAAATAGTACGATTTCAATTGTCAAACGGACTTATTTGTATAGCCGAATAGTTGTATAACAATCGAATTTGAAAACGATTGGCTTACACAATAATAATTGCACCTCAGAAATAGGTCTGTCGCATTGCCGCTTGAGTAGAATACGATTCGTCAGTCACGTAAAGGTTGATCCTTATTGAAAGCGGTCTCTTTGACCCGACACAGGCATAGGCAATGAGGAAGGGATTACAAGTTGAAAGAAAATCTGTTTTTCACGCGCCGTAGCTATTAAGCATACCGTTTGTGGGAAAGTTAGCTTTTAATACAAAGATATAGCATCCGATATATTAATGTTTTAGCTTCACTATACGTTTTTGTACGTAGCTGTTTTTGTATTCCTGTTTTGGGTAAATTCACATTATATCATTCCTGTCAAACAAATCTGACAAATATCATTTGAAAAATTCCTGAAATGTCAGGAAAATTCCTATCATCTAGTAACCCTAGGCGAGGGTAGATCGGTTCAGAGTTTATCACATCCAGATTTAGTTTTCTTCTGCGTACCCTAATCATCAACCATATTTGCGATGGATAAATCGCCAACTGTTTAAATAAGCAAATTTATTTCTGTCATAGGTTTTTATTGGGTAAGGTATTTCAGTTCTGCTACTATCTGCACATCAAATGTCTCATCCATTTAAGCTACTGTAACACGCACCGGTCGGTTGTGGTGTAGATAAATGGGGCCTGCCGGAAAAAGTACTTACTAATTTGACTACTAAATATCAGTATGAATACTTATCAAGTTCGGAAATCCTTCAGCGCAGAAGCTAGCTGGAAGGTTTGGTAAGGCGAGTTGCGGAACGTAGCAGAGCAACCGCCATAACCTTTGTGGCACGTGGTTATTTTTTATGACAACACAGAAATCCTCTTGATGTGCAGTTAGTATTTTTGATAGGACACTATAGTTAGCATTTTAAGTATTTTCTGATGTGTGGTTAAATTCTACCCTTGCAAATTTAGTCATAAAAGTAAAAAATTGCGCTTTATGAAATTTTGTAATCAATCTCAGTAGATTTACAAATTCTTCTGATTAGACAGCAGCAGCGTAATTCAGTTTTGTTATATTTATAAGTTATGTCTAGATACTATACACATACTCACGCCTGTCGTTCAGATATTAATTCACATTTATGCGCAGAGTCCACAAATCCCCATCTACTGCAGTCCTAACACACCTCGTTTGTCTCTTCCACATCCATCAATCAAGTTAAACAACCTATTAGATAGCACGCTAATTGAAAAAAAATGTACGGTGATTGTTTGTTAAAATAATAAGAGTTCAATAAAATTGTATGGTTTGTACATACATACGAGTATATATGAGAACACTTGCATTGTTTGCATCTCAAACCAGGGTCTTTTGCATAGGGCGGGTTCTTCACTTCCGCATATTTGCATGGCGTTGTATTGTTATTTGCTCCTTTTTGCATTGTGTTCTGCTGTCGGAGCTTTAGCGTGTGACTTTGTAAGCTTTAAGTTTTCATTTTATTCATTAGATTTTCCTTGTAATGACCCATCATAACGCGCCATCTTGCATAGGTGTTTTCCATGATTTTAAACCGGCTTAGTCAGAACAGCTAGAAATCATTTTACACTCAAAAAACGTCCCGGTAACAATGTGCTAAATTTAAACAATACTTAATTGTTAAACCCTAGCCTAGTTTAGCCTAGTTTAGCCGACAGTATTTGTTGCTGAATTAAGTAACGAAATTTTACTAAAATAAAATTAATCAGCCACAGGTAGTGCAGACCTGAGGAATGCGCTATATATACCTATAGGTACACAGTCGTTCTCTCTACGCACATAGTGGGAGGGAGGTGTGCAGATGGCGCGCCGCGGCGGAGTAGGTGCTACCACTACACCCTTCACCTAAGCCAAACTACATTCAACTCGCGCGGTAACTGTATTTACCATTATCTGACACTTGTGTTCAAATTAACAACACAGTTAGTACTGCCTTGTATTACCTTGTACCTACATGTTTTGATTTTTATTAACACTGAAAATTAATAATTTATTGAAGCAATATATATTGATGTCGCAGGCATTTGGTTAAATCAGGCAGAAGAGAGGCGGTAGCTTAGGATAGAATTACGTGGCGCGACTCGCCATACCTAACCTTCGTGGTTATTTGACCACCATTTAAACCAAAAGCCTAGTCATTTAGTTAAGTCACTGAATTTAACCAGATGCCTGCGACATAGATACATCTTATGCACTTACTACACGTCAATTTTCATTTAACAATTAAACTAATCAAATCAAAAATGGTAAAATACAACAAATTAATTTAAGTGGGCTTACTTATATTTAATTAATAAATATACGCACATAAACTAAATTTAAGGTATATTTAATGTGTATACGTTCTAGGGCGGCCCGGTTGAACTTTACCATTCACTTGTGCAGCATAAATTTCTTTCGTTCCATCTACATTGATACGTAATAATCTCATCGTAAATAAGTTCACATTGATACATTTAGGAATTTTCTAAATGTAATGTCTTTAGATTTTCCTTTTTTCCCCTGGCTACAATTAAGAATTACATGCCAAAATTGCCAACGGCTCAATCGGCGCACCCGTTTTTTAGTCATGCCGTGAACAAATGGAACAAAGAAACGAAACGACAAATATCGAAGCGGATTTAGTGGAATCCAATACGGCGCAGTTCAAAGCTTTAAAAACAACATTGTACGTTGTTTCAGAGCAAAAACCAATCGAACATAAATATAGAGGTGAGTTCCGAGAGTTGTGATCCACACCTACTCATCATCACACAATCCATCATCGAATATTCTCACGGTGTTCAGCAGCTCTCTCACTCAAGTCACATTTTCCGTTCCGTCTAGGGTTACATCACTTTGACAGGATTAAAAAAAACGATCTAGTGTTTTTAATGAAAATTACAAATTATTACCTACAAAATGTGGACGGATGTATGGATGGATGGACCTACAAAATGGCTAAAACAAAATTGCAAAATTTAGTTGGTTGAGTATTCAGTTACGTAACCCTAAACGTTTTCAGTATTCGTTGTTTATATACAGTGTATGGTATATAATAGTTATACCGCTTTTTTGACCCCGTAACAAAAATTGTCTAAAATTGACAGCCTTGGTGGCCCCTCATTTCTTTAATTTTGGAGATAATTTTTTTTTTAATAATTTGTGTTCTACTCCATGAGCTCTAGACCGTGACACCTAACATAGGAGAGAGAAAAAAAATATTTACGTCTCTGTTCGATCGAGAGGGACTGTCAACGCGCTTTCGACAATTTTCCTTCAAGACGAGAAGAATGAGAAGAAAATCAGAATTTATTTATTATTTATTTATTTATTATTATATAAACAGGTACATTAAATATATTACTTTTTTATTAGACTTTCGAATTGACCCTAGTCTTTTTAAAAACCTGTATATAACTTTTGGGCTTACATTAAAATCAAAACCATAAAGAACTCTGCTGTTTCTACAATCTGATAAAATGGCTTGTAAAATTGGTTACTCAACTACAGTTTTCACTTTTAAATGTTGCTAACCCTAGCCTACAGTTAAAAAGTTGCAGCCAAGATGGCGTACAGACTAACTGTTCTATAACTACATCCGACATATTGATGGATTTTAATGAAATTACTATGACATCTATATAACAAGCTTAGGCTTTACTGCCTTTATAAAATACATCGTCACGAAGTAAATTCTTGAGGAGGTGTGATAGGTTTTTCCGAATATTGTTTGTGAAGTGCAAGTCACAGTCAATACTCGTCTACCCACGTTTCACCGACGATTATTACGTCTCAGCTTGATGAGTATCTGGTGAGGCGCAGACAAAACACAAATGTACCATCACTAAGGCTCCAGCCTATCCAGTTTCAAAACCTTATTGCTTGCATGTGGCGATCTCAGATAGTCCCGTCGAAGGTTTATGAGAGACATTTTTTATGGCGTTTTTGGGTCCATCAGAGTCCATCGGTCACTTTAGTCAGACTATTGGTAGACAAACACTAGCAGGATGGGACCTAGCGGAAGTAGCTGCGAGCCACTGCGCACTAAACTGGCCCTTCAGGTGGTCAGTCGGGAACCTTGGTGACTGTACATTTTGTGCCCCTACTGGATTTTTACCTGCGACATCTGGGTTGTCAAAAAGTTCAATTTAATTCATCCGTTTCATTCATCACGTTTTATTCATTCTTATTCTTTTAAATAGATGGTCAGATATATTTCACTGTATATATTCTTTCCACTATCCCAAAGAAAAACATCCTTTTGAATAAAACATTTAATATTCTACTAATTAAAGGTGCTGTGTTTGTATAGTGATTCAAACTATATTTCATTTGCGCTAGCATTTGCTTGGTAAGTTAATAACATGTAATTTCAGTAAAGCTCTCTATTTACATTCTGAATATGCTCTTTAAAACATCGTGATGTAAGCTGTTTCTAAAAGATTATGTGTATAAGTTTTCGGTAGACTCTCCACCACTTTAGAACAGAATCTCGCTTTTAATTCGACTGTTTAGTTGACACTCGCAACACCCCTGAGACCAGCCCTCCTATTGTCTCACTTCAATATCTATCGCTATAGCCATCAAAGGTGTCGTGATTGGCTAAAAATGATATGTGATGTCATTTCACGATGCTTGAAGGCGATTGCGTTGGATGTCGAACTTGGACAATAAGGCCCCAGACCCACGCACACTGGTTCATATCACGAAATCGTGGACTTAGGGGTAAGTCAATTTGAAGGTCAAGGAATCGAACTGATTTTTTTTTTATAGACTGCTGAAGCTATTACAAACACCTTTTATAGATGTAGTTGTTCTGAAATATGCATTACTTTCAGAGAAAAAGAATATTGAATTATTCTTTGTATGGAGAAAATTATGTTTTTGTCAATTTCTTCCGTGCTTCGTGTTTATTTAAAATGAAACTTACTACAGGTCATTGAGGAAGTCACGGCCAACATTTTATTTCCTTACACTGATCTGTGAAAATCTGCGCTTTGGAAGCTACAGGCACTTGAAAATATTTAGTGAAAAGGTCAAGGATAAGCATATCTGAAAAAGCGCGCGTCTGAGCAGTGCGGTAAACCAAGAAGAGAGTCGAGAATGCTGTTTTTCAAGGAATAAAATTTTAATATAAATTCACACAAGTGTGTTTTAAATAAAATTGCTGTGCTATCGTTTAGATAATAGGTTTACATGTTCAAAACAGTAATCATTGCTATTTTTACTTTATTAGTGGCCAAAGACAGCTTGTTTGAAATGAAAAAATAGCCTTCACTTTGCAATTTTTTTCGATCGAGACAATTTTTCTCTATCTTGTTTTGGGCTATTACATCTCCTTGAGTATTTCAGAACCATATCTTTTGTAGTTTGGGAGTACTACTTGCTCAAAAACTCCGTGTTTACTACCTACGCTACGTCGTCTTAAATCATTTTCAGGGTTTCGTACCCGAAGGGTGCCAAACGGTGTCCTCTGTATGTCTGTCCGTCCGCCTGTCTCAGGGGTCTACAGCTTCAACCGTAATAGGTAGAAAATAAAATTTTCACATAATATGTGTTACTACGGCCTCTATCACGACAAATGATAAAAATTAAAAAGTTAAATCCAAGGTCCCCATACCATAACGCCATCTGATATGACATGTTTGACAGCTTTTACCGGTATAATAGATGGCGCTTAGAGTGGCAAATAAATTCAAATAGTTTATTTTGTGAAATAGATACTTAAAGTATACGTTTTACATGTCAGATATAATCTTTATAAAAAACAATAGCATATGATGAAACAAATTTAATATACCTATAATACCTACGGGAAATACATACAAAAACTATATTTAAGTTGTGCTAGTAAAATTATATACCTGCATAAAATAAAACAATATAGGAATAAAAATATTATATATATGTACATATTTAGTATTTTATTACTTACCTATTTTCTATAACATACTAAATAAAAGCTTTTGAACATTTTGAATTTCCATAGTATCGACTCAGGGCTGGGCTTGCGTTTGTAAGAAGCAGGAGAAAAAAAATTTTCGCATTTCCCAAAAATGGCCATCGAACCTTGATACCGACTTCTTACCGAGTCTCCAGTATGAATTTGGCTTTATAAACGAAAGTCACCTTAAGGGCTTGTATTGGGTCTTTCAACGGTTTTTGTTTTAATATGCTGAGTCAACTACTAATCTGAGCAATGTAAAACTTGGACACGTGTTTTTTCAGACCTTTGTCTTTCCTTTGTCAAGCCGGTTACCTAATTGGACACATTTCGCTCGATAGATTTTATTTTTGAAAATGATGCTTTTTTAAGTTATTATTTCATTTTATGACGGCTTTAGTTTTATGTCTGAAATTACTGCTATAACAAGAAAACATGGTTTATTTTCCGATGTCAGGTGGACAAACTCCTACATCAAATACTTTTTCGTAAAATCCAGAAAAACCTCTAAAACTCACTGATTTTGCGTGCCGCCAGCGCGCGAAGCGAGCATTCTGATGTAGAAGTCAAAAATGCTGAAGTTAAAAATCGCTCAGTAAGATTACCGTGCACCAGGGGTAAGGCCTTAATTTAGGTCCAGCCTTAAATAGCTAATACTAGGCTAGCTAATGCTGCATTTAGGCTCTCACCTATACTTATAATTTACGCCCTGGTGCTATAACAATTTCCAATATGTTATCATATTAATAATTAATCACCATATTACCCATCCAAGTGTTTGCATTCCGCCATCGTTTATTTATAGATATCTATCGTGTAGTTTATTAAGGAGCCAATGGCGGCTTAATTATCCAGTGCTTGCCAATTATGTAACACGGAACGTGGTATTTAATGGTATAAACCTGCTGGCTCTCCTACAGGATCTTAAAATAGAGGTTGTCACTACAAGGAGCTGGTATTAGCCCTTAAATAATATACAATATGCATGCACACTTGTGTCTCTAATAAACAACTACGACGCGGAAGTCTTTTCGAAAATAGAATGCACTTTTTAAAAACCCGGACAAGTGCGAGTCGGACTTGCGCATCGAGTGTTCCGTGAAAAACCATGTTTTTTATTATGATTTAATTACAAATGTATTGTTTTCAGATTTTTCCCTATACTTGTAGTATAAGACGGTATTACCAAATTTCATAGTTCTAGGTCAACGGAAAATCACACTAATGTTATAAATGCGAAAGTTTGTGTTTGTGTGTGTGTGTGTGTGTGTGTGTATGTTTGTTACTCTTTCACGCGGAAACAGCTGGACGGATTTAGATGAAATTTAGAATGGAGATAGCTTCAACCCTAACTTAACACATAGGCTACTTTTTATCCCGGAAAAAAGCATGTCGTTAAACCAAATAACACGCGGGCGGAGCCGCGGGCAAAAGCTAGTATCCTATAAATTTTGATTCCCTTGAGAGTGTCGAAATATACGTTTTTTGCGACATGAACGGCCGTATCGTTTTCTACATTAACTTAGAATTTGGATTTTTTCACAGCCTCAAGGGACTGTAGACCAGAATGCTAAGTGCGAGTTGCCATCGAATGACTTTACTACCGCGTAAATCGAGTTAAGCCGGGTCTCCAGCGCACGTTTTCTGTACACTAAACAAAAACGTGTACACAAAACATTCTGTAGCTACACATTTTTACTGATAAGCATGCAGGAGACACGGGGCTTATAAACACAAATATGTAGCGGAACAATATACTGTGTAGACGTTTTGGTGTAGTGTGTAGAACAAAACACGCGCTGGAAACCCGGCTTAACTCGATTCACGCGGTAGTAAAGTCATTCGATGGCAACTCGCACTTAGCGTTCAGAGTATATTGTTTTAATTTCAACTCAATATTCCTTCACGCGTTCCCGAGATAACAGATGATAGATGGACGGACGGACGGACGAATGGGCAGACGGACAATAAGGTAATCCTATAAGGGCTCCGTTTTTTTTTTCTTGAAGTACGGAACCCTAAAAACATGTCATTTTTATGAGAATCATAAATAATTTGCGCAAGTGCTAGTCGGACTTATGAACCTTACCAATGAACCTCGGTGCAAAAAGGTTGATAAGATACTCTTAGCGCCATCAAGCTACTCAGTAAAAGCAAGACAAACAAGTCATCTCAGATGGCGCTATGGTATGTGGACCTTGATTTAACTTTTTTTTAATTATTTGTCGTGATAGATAGAGGCTAACACGTATTATGTGAAAATTTAAATTTTCTATCTATTACGATTGAAGTTCTTATTACGCTCTCATAAACGGTCAAAATCGCATGACCATAGGTAACTTGAACTGCAGGCGTGTAGTTCATTTGAGATGAAAGAATGACTTTTCTACCTACAGAAAATGTTGAATACTTGTATGGTTCCATCAATAAATGGGGTCCTTTAAGGGGGTAACTTTTTACCTCGGTACAAAATGCACCACATAATATTGTTTACCTTACTTTTGAATAAAAAGTATGCAATAAATGCGTTTTAATGCAATTTTCAGAAATATTTTATTAAAAATAAAGTCATCACAAAAAAAATATGTAGTGAAATGTCTTACATTTTGTTTACATTACATTTACAAACATTAAAGCGTGTTTACAGTTGTAATGTAATGCAGTCAAAATGTAACGCATAAAATGGAATAATTTTCATGTGATCACCTAACTCTTAACTAGCAGTTTGCGCGAATTGCTATATAACGCATTTATTGCATATTTTATTCAAAATTAATAAAAACAATCTTATGATATTCATTTTGCACCGAGATGCTCTGTTACCACCTTAAAGTCTCCTTGGTGTCTGTTCGTCCGCGGCATAACGAGAAAATGACTGTTCCGATTTAACTGAAATTTGTCACGTGGTGTCGGAAAATTACTCTGGCCACGAAAAATATTTAATTTAAAAATTCTTAGGTGTCGTTAAATAAGCATATTTTCCAGTTCAACGTACATACTTGAATAAAGCTTTAAAAGTGTCTTTTCAAATTTTATTTTCCACCAGAGGTTTTCTCCGAAAAGGATTCGTAATAAAACTTGTAATATGTTGCTGAAAGCACTTCATATTTATATTTAAAGTCACGAATAAAAAGTAAATAGGTTTTTGTGGCAAAAATACCCTGCGGAGTGCGAAACTTTATTGGCCTTTGAGAAGGAAACGTTGCGGTGTTGGTGTGGACTGTGGAGTTCATCCATCCATCAGCCTGTTTCGTCCACTGCTGGACATGGGCATTTCCAGGATTACGCCACTCTTGGCGGTCCCCCTGGAAGAAATGCCCATACTCACACACGCTGGGCAGGTTGGTGAGCGCGGTGCCGAAACCCTTGCACCAGTGACGCCGTGGAGTTACTAGAACTTATATATTACATACAAACGCAAACACAAAAGTGCGAGGTGTACAGGGAATGTTTTTATAGCAGTTTAAGCTAATGTCTAGTTATATTACATAGATTTATGCCAAATTATTATAATAAAAAGTTGGACAATTTCTATGATATCTAGTCTAGAATCACAATAACAAACCCCTAAAATACGTATATTCAAAGTTTTTTACCAAAAGTTTAGCTGAATGTGTTTTTATTGTTTTAGATGAAATTAAATAAATAATACCAATTTTGCATCACAGATGTAATCTAGATTAATTTTAACCAATAATATGTTTGAAAACCTTCACAGTATTGCCAACATTTCGTTTCTCCCGACACAAGTTTCGAGTTTTGCGCCGGCGACGAAATCGGTGCTTTCGCAAGTTTACGTTGATATACATTTTGGCTATTTTTAAACCCAGGATATCAGACATTTCCCTATGGATAGAAAAAAACTAGAACCTTAGGTGCATGCACAGATGCGGCCATAGAGCTTGTATGGTATCCTATAAATTTCCAACTCGAACCGTGTCGTATTAAATTCATTGAAATTGTTAAGAAAATAAAGTAGCAAGCTCGCTAGGTATTATTGTAGGTTTTCTATTCTCAGCTACAGTTCGTTTAACCAGAAAGGCGGGCGCGAAGTTAGCTGTCGGTCGGCTGCGCAGTACTCCCCCGCGCACCCTTCCTTGTTGACGCTCAGAGTATGAGAATATATATTCACACCCGCTTTCTCATTTGACACGATTGGCACAGGAAAAGCTATTTATATACATGTTGCCATATAAAATATAAAGTCAGTCTTAGTTGATTGCAATAGCAATAAGGCCTAACCACGCCGAGGCTATAGTGCAGTTTCCTTTCGGGATGTAAAGTTAGTTTTGTTTACCAATAACAAGATCACGGGATTCATTGAATAACAATGTAGGCCAGTAAAGCACAGAAAGTTCTCCTTTTTCAACATTCAGCGCACGACACCGACACCGCTTCCATTCAAATAATTTTCATCCCTGTGTTTTGGTTTATTTTCAAATGTACTAACGATGTGACATGAATTATGTGTCTAGTTCTGAAAATTATCAAAATAAATTAATAATAAAAAATCTTTTTAACATGAAAGTCCTAAAATCCACCCTTTCTTGAAAGATGCTCTCCTTTTCCATGTTTCGATCTGGCAACCCTACCTGCGCGGTATCCCTGCGCGCTCACCCCTTATCAAAGTTCCGAGAATGTGCCGCAATCTGTGACTAACTTCATGCTCGCCGTCTGTACTGGTCCAAACTATAGTTCCGGCCGTTTCGAACTCTTTATCAGACAAGTTTATTCAATAGTCTGACGGTCGGGGCGGAAAAATACTATTGTCGTATAACTGAGATTGTTTTAAGACAAAGTTGTAAAAAAAAAGTTTGCCAGATGTTACATACTCGTATCTGAAGACCGTCCGTGTTGTGTTATGTTAGAACAGACAAAGGTTTTCCTTCCACTAACGAACAGACAGGTCCAACGTTCACTGTGAGGATTTTTCTATCGAAGACAGAAATATCCTCTGTATAGATGAGATTTTTTACATGGCCTATATTTATTAAGTGTACGGGACAGATGTACTTCTGTAGAAAATTCCGTAAAATATAAAAAATTACCCGTTGAGCCTGATACTCCTAAGCCTAGTCAACACGAATAGAGTAAGAGTAGAGCACCAGGGAAAAAAAGAACTACTAAGAGGGTAGTCCCTGAATAATTAGGGCTTCTCCCAAACATATAATGCACACTCTTATCGAAACAGAATCTTACGACGTCCAATAATAATAATTCCAATACTGAATAATAAAAACCAAAGATGACACCAAAAACAGTTTTGATGTCGGTTTTTAAGATTATCTTAGCAAAATCCCATATATATATTTATGGATTAAACTCTGTATAAACTCTAAAATGAAGAAATATTTCATACATTTTTTAGTTTTTTTTAAATAATAAACTTCGTAATTAAAGTCGTCTTTTTGACCTTTTTCCAGAATTCGTCTCTCTCGCACTGCGGTTCTTTCCGCATGGAGTAACAGTGATCAATGCAATAGCGAAATAATATATTAACATTACTAGCTTAAATTGTAACGGTTTACGTTACAGAATAATACTAAATATGCTAGCTGGAAGAGTAGAATAGATAACGCATGTGGTAAAGTCTGTTAAATAGTACACTAGTTATTACTTCTAACTAGCCAAAATGTAAACCCTTTACAAATAATTGAACCTTACAATTTAATTTAGATGTTTGATATAGATTAAGTTTCAACCTCAGACTATAAAATACTCTCACTCCATTTAATGTTGCCGTCACTAAACTTCTGATGGATAAACATTTTTTTATCAAACTTTAGAAACTAACTTCGATCAAGTTTTCAAATAACGCCAGAAGAAGAAACTTTCCGATACTGCGATAAGGAAAATAATTCCTCAGACGTCTGCAAAAGTTTTGAAACTGTAAGTTTTTTTATAGTTTTGTAATATTCTTTTGGTATTTTCTGTATTAAATTTAAAATTAAGAGCAGCCATCACGCGCAAACCTACCGTACAAACGCAAACATAAAATTTCGAGTTGTTTATGGGTGTTTTAATGATATTTTCGGGTGAATTTATTGACATTTTCTAGGTCTACGTCCAATTAGAACTGAAAATCGGGAAATTTGAATCATATCTTATCAAAACCCCTAAAAAACGTTAGTTATTTATTATTTAAAAGTTTATCCGAATGTGTTTGATTGTTCTAGAGAAAATCAATAAATGTATAGGTAAGTACTAGTTGTGCATCGAAAATGTTATCTAGATTAATATGAAATGAAAATATCTTTGAGAACGTCCACAATCATGCCAAACCACTTTGTACTGGGATGTAAAAAAATATACGAATATTTTTTTTTCTCTTGTAAGTAGACATCACGACGCGACCAACTCAGTTGTGAGGGCGGCCAAATGTAATTCTGTTTCATTTCGCTATTACGTGCACGCTCCACGAAACTTGCGAAGGCAATACAATCGTGCTGATTTCGTCGCGGGCGCAAAATTTTGAACTCATTGCCTTCGCAATGTTCGTGGAGCGTGTATGTAATAGCAAAATTAAACAGCAGTACATTTGGTCGCCCTCACAACTAAGCTGGTCGCGTCTGCTCTTAAGTGCTCTATGAACGTTTCATAAAATTATTACAGGGAAATTTAATGTTTTATAAAATCCCGAAAAAGTTCGTGTTAGAAATACTTGATTGATGATAGAGTAAGCTCTATAAACAAAAATATAAACAAACTTGTATAAAAAAACACCGTTATCAAAAAAAAGAGGGACCTGAAACGCGGTTTAAGTCTAAAGCGGTTCTCACGCTCACTTATAAAACAGTTTGTTAATAACGTCATATACAAGTAAGTAAGTATACGGGTTCTTGTACATGTAATTAAATTTTCAATCTGAAATTGCTGAAATCTGTTTGCAAATTCGATTTATTAGACATTCAGCATAAAATCAGATGTTTTAAAAAATGTGATTTCTCCAGAGGTTACATTTTTTTTCAGTTCTATATAAAACTGAAAAAAAAAATCTACAAGGGTAGCTCGAAATTTCAAATTTTTCGAATTTCTTGTTGTAATAGATTTGGACTTACTTTGGAGAAATCTATACCATGGTATACTAATGTCTATACGGAGCCCTAATAAAATAAAATTAAAAATATCTTTTGCCCCCGCAGTTGATACAAAGTTTTATAAAACGTAAGGCAGAAAAACTTTTTGTTTTTCTTTTTTTTTGTTACATCCTATTTAAGTATGTCGTAACAAATGATGTAAAAACATACAATACAGCAACAATACAAATACAAATTTATTTATTTCCAAAAATAATACGTCAGATTTTTGTTTCGAACCACCCAGGAACACAACAGAATTTGATGACCTTATTTTTGGTGAAGTGCATAAATAAAGCCATAAACCAATAAAATATATATAAGGCATTAGAATAAATCTTAATGAAACATTTTTTTTTCCTCTTATTTTGTAATCTTTTGATCAAGTGCGCGGACAGAAGATGCAATCCAATATAAAATTGTGTTTTTGATTTTTTTTCTTTCAATATATTTCATTTTATTTAAGCTATAGGTCGCTTCAAAGTGACTCCATTATTACAACATAAAATTCGAAAAAAGTGGAAATTCGAGACACCCTAGTAATTTATTTCACGCCAATTTTTTAACTTAACCGTGTTTTCTTTTGCTAGGTTTTTGCCTTGTAGACAGATAAACACTAACGCTTCAAAGTTTTCATCATTTTGACAGAACCCTAATAAAACCATTTAGCTTTGAGTAGAACTTTTAGTATTTAACTTATAAGTTTCTAAGAATCTTGTGCAGGTTCTGTTGGCAGTTTTGAATTGGTTTCATAAAGTTTGTAAAGTGGCTTAAATCTTTTCATGATTCCCACATCTTCGTTTTTTTTAATAATATACGACGTATAAAAATGTGTACGTAAAATGCAACGTAGCCCTGTATGTATAATTCTTATAAAATTTTCCTTATGTAAGTATAGCAAAAAAGTACAATTTTATAACGATATATCAGCATCTGATAGATGGTATAGTTTTGTATTCCAGGTGGCCTAAACGCAGAAATTTTACAGCAGAGCTATTTAAAGCAGAAGAAAAAGTTATATTTTTTATTTTCTCTCTTGTTTTAAAAAACTAATGACATGAATATCTGAAGGTATGGTATTGTTGAACTTTTGGTTATGAATGGTTATGACACTCGTAAAATTTTTCGCACGCTTTATTTTTCATACGACTTTGTTAATCGCGTGATAAATGCCATGTGATGATAATTATCCTAAGTAAAACTCTTTAAATGATGACGTGTAAAACATGTTATGAATCCCGGAAAAAGGTTTAAAGTCTTCATTACGTTTCTGTATAGAGAGCTAAAAATCGCCTTCCGCCTTCGCAAATTTATTTCTAACTAGCTTTTGCCCGCGGTTTCGCCCGCGTGTTATTCGGCTTAACGACAGGCTTTTTTCCGGGATAAAAATTAGCCTATGTGTTAAGTTAGGGTATAAGCTATATTCATTCTTAATTTCATCCAAGTCCGTTAAGCCGTTTCAGCGTGAAAGAGTAACAAACATACAGTAACACACACCCTCACACCCTCTCACACACACACACACACACACCCTCTCACACACACACACACCCTCACACCCTCACACAAACTTTCGCATTTATAATATTAGTGTGATTACTTGATTGATCTCTCTGTATTTAATTATCGGTAATTATAATATTAGTGTGATTAGTGTGATTTAATTGCCGTTCTGTTACTACAAGAGGGAAGCGCACATTCCAAAATTAACCCCTCTCTCTTTTTATAAGTCAAAATAGAAAAAACTTTTTCGTAGAGACCTGAAAAATAGTAAAATAAGTGTTTATTTTATGAGTATAACTTAATTTCGACCTGAGTGTAGATCATCTCCTTCTGCCTTCCAAGCGTCGATATGCGTCTAGTCCAAACAACAATGTCGCACGCAGCTCTAATGTTGGAAAAACTATTGACTCGTGGCGCTTGCGTACATCCACTTACATAAGTAGGCCTAAAAGAGATTCTCATAACACGATTATATCACTTCAGGTAACCGTTGTGGCTTGTGCTTGTAATCTATAAAGCTATCAAACTAAATTGAATGCCTTGGTTTCAATGAAACGGATTCCTTTTGAATTACGGGCTATTGCAATCTGCATTTCACGTGAATGCCGGCTTTATAATCCGCTAAGTCGATTCTGGTGTTAATAAAAAGGTTAAATGTCTACAGCGGGGTGCTTTTTTAAATTTATAGGTATACTTTTTACCTTAATTGCCTCGGTATCATTTAAAACAGCCAAACTTATTGGGATAAATTTAGATTAAATAAATGAAAAATGAGACTGACAGTTTTACTGGGAATAATTTAAAAGAAAAATCATTCTTCGCCAAAACCGTAATGTGTCTGGCGATTGCTATTTGCGAGTATTATGGATATATAAGGTGACTTTAATTTATGCAGCCAAACTTTTACTGAAGACTAGGTAAATGCTCAGTAACATGGTTCGATGACCGTTTCTGTAAAATTCGTAAATTAATTTTTTCGTGTTCCTTACAAACGCAAGCCCAGCCCCGGGTCATTTACTTTGGGACGTCCAGATTATATTTTACGAAATTAGCAAAACGTGTTATTGATCCGTGTTACTGATCAGTGATCACTTACCAAGGATCCAGTATGAGTTTGCCTGTGTAAATAAAATATCTTACTTACTATATATCTTATTATTTCTACACTTATATCTCAGATTCGTATCTGGTTGATATCGTCGTAAGGATTTTATCTTACCATTCCTGTCATTTTAATTGACATAAAACATGCGAGTTCGATGACGCAACAAGATGACGTGTGCAAATAAGGAGGTAGAAAACGGCGCCTTACTTATAAGAGCGAGTGAACTGGATGCGAAAAATAGACTCAAAATTTTAAGTTATGAGGTGGTTGTCTGGATCGCTATTCTCATTCGTGGTTATACCTATAATTATATGCGAAGTTTGAAACCGTTATCAGAGTCTGCTCTCTAGGTTTTCTAAATCGTGTGAGTGAAGTGCTCCCCGGTTTGGTTTTCTTTTCATGGTAGCAAATTATCATGTTAATTCAATTACCAGCCTACATATCCAGGCGAAATCGTCCGAAAACAAAAATAAAGGGACAGCTAGACACGGCAGACACATGAGACCCTTTTTGGATCCGTTTTTTTAGACCCGCCTTTTTTCTGATTTTTATTTTCTACAGCGCGTCCTGGTGAGCACCGCTTCTCGAATGTTACCTATCCTCCTAGCCAGAGTAAAGTGCAAGGTTGGATCTCTCCGCACCATTTATCCTGAATCTAGGCAGACGTTGATTATTCGCAATGTTTTGGATTTGACAAGTTTGTAAGATAGTTTATTAATATAAAAACAATGAAACATTTATCTTCTACATATTTTGGCCCTGGATTTGGGGGCGTCATCAGCTGAATGCGAAAATAAATTTGATTAGTATAGTGAATATATCATACATTCATGGTTCAGCAAGTGAAAGGCCCTTGCAAACAAGACCCTCGCGTGAAGGCATGTGAAGTATCAATGCTGTCATCTTTTGCTTTACTTATTGACACATTATTTATTGCTAGGACCTAGGAATTTTAATTAGCAAAGATACTTGCAGTCGCAAATTGTATATGTAGAGACTAGGTAGTACTGAAAAAGAAATGCTTCTAAAACATTTCAATAACGAATAGAACTCTTTTTATAATTGTGCAAGGAGACAGTGGCGTGCATAGGATTTTTAAGTAGGGTAGGCACAAAACTGTCCTTATGTTCTTTGCACGTATTATAGCGAGAATTACGATAAATTACGATATAACTCGCACAGGTGTCTTTCTCTTTTGTCCAAGCTCATTGGTAAAAAACCTCTTACCCCACTATCAAAAATGAATCTCCGACTACCTACGGACGAATCCACTATTTAAAAACGTGTGGCGCCATCTAGTAGCAAGTAGTGGAAGTAATCATGACAACGTGGTTGCTTCGCACAGGCGTTGCGTATTTTAATGAGAATGTGTGAGTGCTTAGCGCGAGCCGCTGACGTCATGGGAGTATAGTTACAGATGCACACATAGAGAATTGCCTTCGAATTTTGGTTATGCGTATTGCCACGGTAGCGCGAGCGCTGCGGATATTAATTTATTATTTCAAAGAAAGGGTGAAGCTTCCCTGATTGTAATATTGAAATAGTTGTGTGTACCTTCCCATGTTTAAATAGATAGTGGTCTAGTTAGCTAAGCCAAGCTCAGGGTAGGCATTGCGTATTTGCCTATTTGAGATGCACGCCACTGCAAGGAGACACAGGTCAAGCTTTTGATGATATTGTGACCCATCATTATCAGGACTCTTAGGGAGCACAGGCGCGCACGACGGTCAATCGAGTACTGGCTTTGTTCCCTTTCCTCGCCGCCGCCGCCGCTCGCCAATCCGCTCTTCGACTGCGTTCAGAGGTTTCCGGTATCGGAACTAGCCTCGACCGGATGTTTGATACAGTTTTCGCTACTATACTTCCGGGTCAAGCGTGTCACTAGGTTCAGTCACACAAACTGCACAGAGAATGTCTTCCATCCCTCAGATAAGTTCTTTATCTATGCTTCCATCACTCCGTTGGCACTTTTTTGTCGTACAAAGCGCTAAGCATTATATTGCCAAGCCAACCGCGGTTTCTGTAAAAAGTCTCAGTTAAAAGGATGACTTTAGCCTCCTTGCACAGTTGAAAAAGCGAGTTCTATCCGTTATTTCAACATTTATGATTTCAGCTCACTCTAATTTTAACGAAAGATATGCTTCTGTTCTTTTGGCCCGTAAAGATGGAAAAGCAGAGTGACTAATGTTTACTTTGAATTCGGTGGAAAGAAGAGGTCGGCCGCCATAGGTCGATGTAGTATTGACTAAATTGGCGATTAAGATACAGCATCTGGAATAAAAAAGCGTGAATGACTCGAGTAAAGCGAAAGAAGTAAGATTATGTGGAAAAAATGTTATCTTTAGATGAATTGTACCCAAATAAGAAATTGTGGTATATCGAGAATCGGATGATTTAATAAGGTCTAGAGAACCTTTACATTATAGTATTATTATTTTACAATTACATCGGTTCGCATCGCAGTTTTAAATTAATTGCAGATATCCATACTAATTTGCACGCCTCTCCAAAGCAATTCTATACGATTTATACTGTAGTTTGTAAAACGAATGATATGTATTTTATAATATAGGGGATCGTTGGGTGAATTCAACTGTTTGTAGTTACGATTTGGATGAAAGTCTAACTTATTTTTAAGGTTTCTTAACCGTACCGTAACAACAAATTTTCTTAAGGTATATTTATCAAATTGTGGTTGGTAGGAGCATGCAGTTAAGAATAGATCGGACCCGAAATATATCTTGAGAAAAATTTTATTGTTAATGTTTATATTTATAATTTTACTATACATATATATCGTGAAAATCGTGAATCTTTAAAAAATAAAATGAGAATTTATCAGCAATCTTTGTTTTCCTTGACGGTGAATTCGAGAAAAGCCTTAGTATTTCATTCAGCTAGTCTTAATTTGCTTCCTCTGGTATCAAAACCCCACTACAACAAGAGCTTTATGAAAAGCATAACCGTCGTCGCAACAACACTCACCGCTAAAGCGCTAAATAGTTTTAAACCGTCCAATGGTCAGTACAATATAAAATATAGCTGAAGTTGTATCTGGAATCGCAGCTGAAACTCCAGCGACTCATTGTTTCGGTTGGCCGTTTATGTTTCACTTGGGGATTGATAGAGGAAAGGCAATGTGGGGCGAACAACTAAATCTGTCGAGAAAGCCTTACTTAGCTTTGTTGTTTTGGGACTTGCCAAAGAATCAGTTTTATTGGAGTGTTGTTTGTTACCGCCGTACTACTGTTTTATACCTAGATATAATCCTGAAGGTACTATTTTTGATACTGGTTTAAAAACATATTCGTATATATCGTCACGAAATAACCAAATCCTCTTTGATTAAATTCTCGTGTATTTATTTTTTGTATTTTTAGAGAATGAGGTAAAGCGCTCGTTTTCTGTTGCTGTCTGTATGTGCTCTAGAAATAATGACACTATTAAACGATGTGCGCCGGCTAGCCAGTTCGTGATGTGATAACGATCTCTCCTCCGCCACCCTATACAGTGCAGGGACTGGGTCTGTCTTAGTTTTAGATATACAAGAAGACTATGTACCTAACCCGAATAATTTAATAAATTATAAAGGCAGTGCTGTAGGTAGGTGCGTGGGGGAGCTGTGTGGCCTACGAGAAGTCTAGCTAACTTCTCGACGCTTATCGTAGATGTGGTGCTGTACAGCTTGACAAAATTGACACATTACGCGGCTTTCAAAACGGTATACTACGGCCAAAGTATCGAGTATTTTGGCATGGCGTCAATCTCTTTTTTGACAAGTTACGTTTTTTTTGGGGAATTATGTTATATGTTTATTTCTTTCGTCGTTGGACTTTCTACAACTTGATGCTTATCGGAATGGCAAGGATAACCAAGTTAGGTTAAAAATCATTCTGTTTAAGCTGTGTCGACAAGTTCAGAATTTATTCAAGTAGCGTTAGTTTAGTTGTCAGTAGAACGCCCCGGCGGCGTCGATCTCTCAATCTTGAGACCAGAGTTCGAATAAGTTTTCCGCAATTTATGTGTATAGGGTTTGTATGAACAGTGAAGGAAAACATTATTATGAAAACTGCATGGCTTCAAAAGCGTGCATTTTAAATACACACATTGTAAATTAAATGTGGATGTACTTATTTGAATGTTCAAGTTAGTAAAACCTTGTGACGATATTTATATTTAATTTTATAATACTATTATTATTTCAATAATTTATAATGTCGCTTCGCCCACGTGTTGTTGTATAGAAAATTATGCTTTGTAATATGATGGACCTTTTAAAGAAAAAAAGTTTGCTTTCTGTCAGACACCAGTATAATAAATCTACTCTAATGATAAAGTAGTAAAAAAGCCGTGTCAGTACATTGAATTTTTTGATAAATTTTAAATAATTAAGGTAACTGAGGCCAACACTATTTTTTTTGTATATTTGCATGTATGCATGTTCCGTTTTAACTCGAGAACCACTAAACGGATTTAAATGCTTTTTTTAATTATCATCGTATGTCAACATAGAGGCTTCAAGGGTGTTGATACGAGTAAAACAACCGCCAAGCCGAAGAAAACTGGATAATAGTTTTAAAAGATACATTGATTAGAAGACACTTCAACGGGAAAGCAGCAGCGGGCTAAAACTAGTTTATTAATATATTCCTATCTCGGAACTACAAAATCAAGAGTCGTCCAAACCGCCTTCGATTGAAATTGGCAAATTTTTACAGTTCTCTTACAAAGTAAATCTAAGTAGCGTCTTCAGGAAACTTAAAAGAAAACGGGACAAAGTAGAAGTTGTTGTATTTTACGTCTGCGGAATGGCTCAATCCATACTTTGTTTCGGCCAAGTGAACTTCACCGAATGCTATTTGGCAAAGTATCTTGGAGTACTTCTGCAGATACCAATTGTGGATCTGTGACGTCATATCACAATAGAGAAGACGTCGGAGACATATCTAGGTATACTAATAATAAAGTAGTACAAAGGTTGTGTCTGACATTGAATATTTTTGTGAAATTTTAAATGGAATGGGTTATAAAGGTGCAGTGGAGCCCACATCAAGCTAGACACTTTCAGCATAAGCTGACCTCTCATTATGTAGGCTTCCCGTACAATGAGAGGTCAGCTTATACTCAATGTGTATAGCTTGATGTGGGCTCCACTGTACATACCTATACTAATAAATGAAAATTAAAAAATAAATGTAATAATAGTACAAAATTAATTATACTGAGGCCAAAACAATTTCTTTTGTTTTTTTTCTGTCTGTCTACATAGATAACATGTAGTGTATATTTGATCCGTGTTAACTCAAGGACCACTCAACGGATTTTGATGCGGTTTTCTTTATTATCATTCTAATAATACTGGCCATAAGGGTTGTTGATAAAATAACGCCCAAGAGCAGATATTGAACAAGCGCGGGCGGAACGACCACGGGCGAAAGGCTAGTACTGTATATAAGGTGCTCTAATAATACCTGCCACGGCTGCAATGGGAGATAGTATTGTGTATGTAGATTACAATGGTGAAGAAATTTTGTACCCCGGAATAGTTATATAAGTTTGAGAAAATAAAGTAAATAAATAAATAATTTACTTTATTCCGCATAAACTGATTCACAAACTACGAGCGATGTATCGTTTCATCAATGAAAATAATTTTTAACTCTTTCAACTGGTTTGTGTTATTACAGGACAGTTTCATGCAAGTAAATCAATTCTAACTTATACGCATTTTTTTGTGAGAAATAAATTATGACGTTATATCAATAAAATATACTTACTTTTGTAAGATACAGATATTTTTAGAGCACCTTATATAACATTAAATATACCTAAATCAATATGTTTTGGATTTCTCACCCGACCACCAAAATTTCATAAACTTACATCAATGCAGATCACAAAGTTTCATCTCTTTCGATTGCAATAGCTGAAATATTTTCATGATGACCAGAAATGCAATTAAATACTTGGAACATTTTTGATTGAAAAACACTTGTACTTGTCCACTTATTTATTTCCCTTACCGGTTTCGCTGTTATAGCATTATCAAAGGTTTTTTGGTTGTTTACGTAAAAAAAAAAACAATCACAAGCATCGACTCCAAATACTTGTAAAATTACTTATGACAATCAGTTCAAGCTATGTCATACGATTTTAAACGTTATGTCAACGTAATAAAAAATCACAAGATTTTGTGTTATTTGTAACAGGAACTGGCTTTATTTGTGTAAGTTGCCGTGCGGACGACCATCCTCTGTAAGAGACGGTGAGGACCTAAAAATCAACGCCAATTAAATAAACGCAATACCACTACGCTGAGCGATGGCCTTTTTGTAGCTTATTATGTTCCACTATGTTATTTTCTTTGTGTCAGTTCTCAAGATTCGCAGAACTGGTTATTAAATATTATAATCATCGTGGCTATTTTTTCATTGACATATAGTGGCTATTGTGGCATCACTAAAAGATCCGTCATCGAGAAAATAACAAGATGTAAGAGGTATCCATCAAAAACATTCCTGTAAAAAATATGCCAAGGGTCGTAACACTTCTGCCGTAAAAAGTTTGGAGATCCCGAGAAGAACCAAGCCAGCGATTCTATTATGTTTGACTATAAAATTAGCCATATTACTGTCGAGTAATATAATAAAACTATGCAGATAAACTAAAGAATAATTTATAATTAATTCTGGTTTTTGCTATTTGTGATAAATTACCCAATTTAATTCTAATTTAAATTAAAGCTTTGTTTTTTTTTGAAATCTGTCAATTTTGACATTTACCAGATCCCAGGAGTATTTTTCCTGAATAAAAAGTACCCTTTGTCCTTTGTTTACTTATTTCCGCTGCTTTTAAATTTTTACGCTGAAGTCTCAATATTTTCGACAGAAAAAGTAGCTTGGGTTAGTCTCTGAAAAGGCCTTACCTGTCTATGAAAGTCCCGTCAAAATCGGTTCAGCCGTTTCGGAGATTAAACGCGTGTTTGTGTTAATGTAACGTGCCGCAAATATCCACAGGCTTCAATTTTATTTTCTTGTATAGCAAGTTTCCTTCGTGTTTTGTATGGATACTTAGTTTAACAGCCGCAAATAAATAATGTTGTGGTAATTCTACAGTCAAAAAAAGTTTGAGTTTCTTTTCTTCCTCAATACTATACTCTAACCCAAATTTTAAGCTTTAAGGTCTGCTACATACACCTTATAATTTTGATGATCGTTGAGATCGGTAACTTTGATGGCTTATCAGTTATCACACTATGCGAAAGTTTGTGTGTGTGTGTATGTTTGTTACTGTTTCACGCTGAAACGGCTGAACGGATTTGGATGAAATTTAGAATTAATATAGCTTATACCCTAACTTAACACATAGGCTACTTTTTATCCCGGAAAAAAGCATGTCGTTAAACCGAATAACACGCGGGCGGAGCCGCGGGAAAAAGCTAGTATTTTCTATAAAAACAATAATTGAAAACTATTTATTTGAGATATTAATAAACACGTTAGTTACAATCTTTCAGGCTTTTGCTTATTTGCTTTGATTCGTAACAGAGATACAGATAGCTTAACTTCTAGAAAATGGTTCCTGGCGACGGTTTGATAGACTTGGCAGGGCCACTACGGTGACCCCTAATATTTTATAGTAATTGTGTAGTACATGCGTATTAGGTATATATATAAAATTTAATGCAACCTCAGGCGAATTCATGATTTAAATGGCTCACCTAGCTAAGATAGGAAAAACCAACCAGTTTCAGCAGATTCAGTTTGCCTTCTTCTAGGGCAATCGCAAAACTTCGTTTGACAAATAATAAAATTATTTTACATATAACAAAGTGCGAAGTGTTTTTCTCTTAAATTAATTCTTCACTTACTTGCGCGCCGTCAGAAAAGAGCGCTGTTATTATTAGTCCCTGTTTACCGCTACTTTTCCTGGCTCATAATTTTATTACATCTTTATTACGCGGTGCTTCCATGTAAGCTTTCTAATGATGCAGTTATTCTACTTTGTTTATTTTATGCGTATACTTTTAGTTAAACTACCTTAGTTTGTATGTTGTGTGTGGGTTTTAATACTCACGCTATCAGAAAAATATTGCTTAAATTATGATTGAAAATGTTTAGCAAATACTGTAAATATACGCTCTAGCGAGCTTTCGTGGTATGAGAGGAGGAATGTGACACTTTTAATAAACATTTCACTAAAAAGCTACTTTTGTAAAATGGTCGCTGGATAAATATGTAAAATTTTTGACCATGCGGCTAAATCTGTATTTTCCTTCACCGTTCAGTTTCGACAAATTTCCAAAAAGAATGGTGTGTTGTTTAACCACCGGATTCAAACCCGGGTGGGTTACCTTCTCCGATACCATGAAAATATCTATTATTTTTATTACAGAATAAGTCCAATGAAACCCTTTGTTCAACAAAGAAAATAAATCTTTCGAGAATGCAGCTTGTTATGTCGTCGGTACTGGTACACCAAATTAATCGCGCAGCTGCAAAGCATCTTACAGACTTGAAATAAAGTTCAATTTTGGAATAAAACAGCTGCCCAATAAATCTGCTATCGAAACTCCTTGTATTTCTACCGCACAAACGTTTCTAGATAGCAGTTGTGTTCTGTTTGATACAGAAACGCAGCTTATCTGTGCCAGTGTCAACTATTTCAAAGGGATAGGTTTAACTGTCTTCTCCATACTACCTTAGAGTCCTAAGACGGCTATGAAACTTCAACTACAAGTCTGCTACAGTTTGATGTATAAACGACAATTCGTATCCACCGTTAGGGCTGCGTTTATGTAGTCTGGATTGCAAAACGACTAGTTAGGCAAAATGTCCTGATTGTAAAAGGTAAAGAAAACATAATAAAATAAACAGAAAATGCAGAATTTCGGTAACAAAAACAAACATATCGTCACGACCACCGCGTCACGACATGAATCCCCGAGAGGGTGTCAGAGGTTGGGATTGTGAGCTGTAAAATGATTTCGATAACAGTATCAATATTTGTGGTTACTTCCCACGGAAGTTGCATGAAAATACTTTATTACCCGCTTGGATGTTCTTTTTTAAATATATATAATTCGACCAAAAGGTTGCAAATTTTTTTTGCGAAGATATCTTTTTGGGAGTATAAAAATTTCAAGCTAAATTTTCACTTTATACATTACTCGCAACTTGATACAAGTAATAAAACACTTTAACTTTATTTATTCATGGTGTAGTTGAGATAAAATCAGATTATTAGCATGGCCTAACGTAATTTGTAATTTTCCCCGTGTTCTTTCGAGACCTCGCTGAAAGGAATCCCTTTCTGCCCATAATCCGATACGTCCAAATCTTTCTTCCATGTAAAATCATGTCGATACCAAGGTATCCAGAGATTTTCCAGGTACCACCTTTCACACGCATTCCCATTTTTTACCATTGACTCTACGTTTAAAGCTCTAAAAAGCTTTTTGAAATTCCCTATTTACAAGATAGATTTTTCGTAAATAGTTTGTATTTACTCAGTGCGGACAGATTCAGAGGGTACATGTACATTTCAGTTTAAAAAAGTAAAAATTCTAATACATGTTTATAAGCAGAGCACGGACGATGAACTGAACTGAATTTGAGCTAGGTTGAAGAAGTAGCTATAAATTAGACTATTCAAAATCAAAATTTAAATAAAGTATTCTAAAAGTTTCAAAAACTCACAACTAGATGGCGCTGATGGTAGTTACATCGCGATATCGAATCAAATCAAAATATTTATTTCGTAAAATAGGAAAGACATACAAAAAATACTCAGGTTGGGCTACTAAAATGTAATTATAAACTTCATAAAATAGAGAAATATAGGATTCAAAATATTATATATACATAATTCCGAACCATCCGCACCATTCTATTAGTATTGCGAAGAAGAAGGGCAAGAAACTTAGCAAACATGCCTTTTTTTTTAAAATAGTTGGTACAATACCAAAATATACATTTTTTTTTATCCCTACTTAAGTAAAGGCATAAAAAATATACGACTGCGGGAATTATGTCACGAGAAAAAATGTATCTTAAGTCAACCCGTCTCATATTGTCTATTACCTTTAACAACTAAGTTAGCTTACATATTAATTACTTTTAAGCCTTTAGAGGAATCATACAGTATTCAAATATGCTAATTATGAATTACAATTTTGATTGAGATTATTATTATTTATTACACCATGCATCATTATCGTCCAAATAATCATTGATTTTATAATAAGCTTTCTTAAGTAGTCCCTGCTTGATATATAGTTTAAACTTATTTTCAGGCAAAGTAAGGACCTCTGGAAGCTTATTGTAAAATCTTATACCATGCATGACCTACAAAAGAGCTTGTACAAGTTTACCTCAATGCGCTTTCAGTGTATTAAGACGATTTAGGGAATCGATTTGTAAAATCTATTCCTCCAAATTAGGTAGATGTGTAGGTATTTATAATATAGTCCCTTAGTGGCCTGAAATTAATAATAATTATTATTATAAGGTAATTAAACCACAAACGTGAATAAGCCGTCATTTTCGTTGCTCTACCTGTTTAATTAAGTGAGGCTTATTTAAAATGACTAAAATGACTAAAATAACACACCTCCGTGTTAATGACAACCGATACATGTATCTACAAGTATTAATAAAGTACTGTTTTGCAAATTCAGTTTGCAAAAACGGTACTTTATTACTATATTCATCGATAAAATTCACCATACTTAACTTGATTAAAATGCAACTAGGCTATATTTTATCATTGTTTTAACAAAGTTTTGTTATTTATACTTCAACAACGAATACAACAGGCTGAACCAAACTGCTTAAAAGCTTGAAAGTTATTATTTCTACCATGTTTCTGAGTGTGCCCCGAATCTCTACATATTTTTTACGACTTTTCACGTTCAAAATTATCAGGAAAAAACTATATATAAAACTAAAATTCTATAGGTACATTATGCTTCTCTTATACAAAAATTCATGTATTTTTGACATTTATGCCCCCTTAGAACAGAATCCTGTACACGCCTCTGTTTGCAGTATCGTATAGGATTACAGATCGTGTCCCTGCGCTGTTGGAGACGGGATTTGTTGCAGTGTCGACTGTAAGAAGTAGCTGGACTTTAACAAGGTCCGGACTCCATACGTGGACTGAGAAACAAGCATCGACTGCCGGAAACTAATAAATATTGCAAATGTAGACGTTTAAAGTTTGTGAGCTGGAAAATGTTATGTGCTAGGTTCGTTTTTAGGACATCCGAATACGGCTACCTGATTTAGCTTTTGGTTTGGTATCCGCACTATTTTGCCCTTGATCCCTAGAAAATCTTAAATGATGTTACGTCATAAAAATGAGCGGCTCCGTCCATTGTCAGTATAATTGTATTTATTATTTTTATATACATAATTAACATGATCATAATATGCTCTCGTGAATGCCAAACTGAAAAAAGAAAAGTGCTTTTTATTCGAACTTCCACATTATCGTACCATAATAGTGGAAAAAATTACTATTTATTTGTATAAAAATCCATTCGATTCGCTTCTATTAACTCTTTTCATTTGTATGAGATTACCAAAATGCGAAAATTTCATAAATTTTCCAAAGAGTAAGTATAAAAAAAAACGTACCTGTACGTCTAAAACCTATTCAAATAATACTTTACAATGTTGATGGTTGTGATTGTCGGCACTTGGTGGAACTTATTACACATCTTTTTCAATTTTGTGGACAAGGACAAGTGTCTTATTCAACAAAGATGTAATGTTTTACACTTTACTTGCCACTTCATACAAACAACAAGACACCATAACTTTATTTATTCTTAGTGTAGTTGAAAGAAAAGCATTTTAAAATAAAAACGAAAAGCTGAAAAAGGAAATCCCAACAGCCTTCTGTGATCATTTTTGTTCCACGGCACTTGGGACTTGGACCAACATTATATTCATCATCATAACATACATTTTCTTCCGCCAACAACATGTTTCCCGGTCTTTTCAAATGCAAATTTCTATATCGGATGCTTAAATTTGAATTCACTGCATTATGAATTTTAATCTGTTGACTCCCTGTATTCATTCGCCTACACTTTCCTAGTCAACATTGTAGCTTGTAGACAGAATTATGACATTTACACCATTTGAATAGAAATAAACGTTGGCTTAGTACCGTTTCTACAAAAAGGTTTTACAAGTTCCTACGTTCAACGATAGGGCTTGGGGAGACCTACCCACGCCTTCCCGGTGACACCGCTATCTTATAATGGTCCTAGATAACTGGCCCTATTATAAGATAAATTGAATTTATCGCATATTACTCGACTAGTTCCTTACAACTTACAGCCATCGATGCGTGGTCTCCTCATATTATCCCAAAGACTTATGACCGTTTAGATAGATTTTCCTTAGATCTTTAGACAAGATTGCGCTAGCATGAGCGATGCAGGCCGTTTAAGTGCTTATAGCTGATACAGTATTGTAATGCCCACATAAACCCGACCATAAAATAAAACTCGCGAAGCGGAATGTTCCTCTATTTTTGGTTTAACGCGCAGATCCCCTGTAGTTCTGAGCGTAACTTTTATGGATGTTGCTCACTTTAACACGGAAATTCTTTATTGCTATCACTAAAAGTACAAAATGCTCCGTTTCGTCAGTTTTCTATGATGATGGAGTCCCAAACAAAAAAGGTCGGCAATTCACCTCAATGGTTTCAACTCAATAGAACAATGAAAGCCTATTGAGCTCTCGCTCAAAGATTTGCATCTTAAAGGGAATCGGTGATCTTTATAGCGAGCGCACAATGTTTCCAGCGAACAAGACATTCCAAGGAGCTTGTTGCGGGGACACTGCAATATTCTAAAGCGATATCGACATGGCTTCATCTATGCATGCGAAAGCACGTGCGCTGTACCAGGAGCCGATAGCTCGATAAGGACTCCCCGATCGTACGTTCCCCTTATCTGCCCTATGGGAGCCACAGCTATACGTTTCGCCCGGCTATCCCGTGTAATGAATACTTTGCCGACACGTAATTGGCCCGCGACGCTCTCCGTAAACGGCCCTATTTGCCTTTGCGGATACTTTCACGTGGATGCTATGGAGTCGAAGCAATAAATTCCGTGGCTTGTTCTTGAAGTATTCCGCTAGATCCCGGCCGTACATTGTTAGATTAATCCCGTCCAATAACCGAGATGGTTTGTGTAAGTGATTATTCTTTACATAGAAACATCTTCCTGTATAAAAAGGGTATTATCCTTGTTACCCGAAGTTTTTGTACTGAAAAACGGCGTCTCGAGACGAGTTTGAGCTCTGTCCTGGAAGCGGTTTTCAAAAGCGGCCAGTCCCGTTGCACTACCGCTCGTGGTAATCGCGGTAGACATCGGTCGCCGCTGATGCCAGGTCAATTAGTATTTTTTTCACGTCAGCCATTGTCTTCCCGGTGATCCGTTTAATCTGGCTTCGTAACGGGTTCGATGATGCAACTCATCGTGTGACATTATCGTCTGACATGTTTTTGCGGTGCCATCAATCGATCTTGTTGATGGGATAAATGCGCCCATAACAGTTGCGTTGATCGATACTGACGTCATCAAAATATATGGATTCTCCGTTATGAACAAAGAGCAGCCGTAGGACACCATTGTCTGGAATTGATTACCGCCGCACTAGTACAGTAATTTTGTGAAACTTATTTTTATAGTATTATACTGTTTGAGTTTAAAATTTTTATATCTTTAACCGGTTTCGCTTTATAGCATTATCAAGCAACAATAAATTGTCGTAGATGTACCACTTGTTGAACGGTTTAATACGGCGATCAGTTTAAGATGAAAAATCTCGAATCTTAATGGTCTACTGACACTCCAAACGCCTCTTTCACCTCCATATGGATACATGTCGTGAATTCCTATTCAACTTTTTATATATAGAAAGTCTCTATGTTTTTGATTCCGAGTTTCTGCACACAATATGGCTGATCCCGAGTCGGGTTCAACTATTGGCTATTTGCGTTTTGTTTTTGCTTTACCGATATCCCATCTTCGACTCCTGCTACGTTATTCGCATTGAACACTAGATAATGGTTCCTATTTTCTCCCCTCGAATATTGTTAGAAAGTATTTTTCATAGAAAATTCCGCAACACTGCCAGCTCTTTATCGGTACTAAACGCAATACTTAAGCTCAAATTTTATGGCTTTTCAAAGCAATTTAGCTTTTATCAGAAGTCTTTAGCGTACGAGTGAGAACAGCTAATTTGTGTTTATTTTTTCTTTCCTTTGACTTCGGAAACTACCTGCACGGTTGGCTTTCACTTTCTTTCGTATTTTAAGGTTCCGTATTCAAAGATATAAAAGGAGCATTTTAGTACCTGAAAAATAATTCGGCAGCCTCTGCGTACGGAACCCTGTGTTTTATTATTTGTTGTTTTACTTCAGATTTTGCCTCGAAGAAAAATCTATTATGTATTTTATATATTTTTTTGTTTTATTTTATTTTTTCATTTTATTTTTTTTATTTGGGTTTGTAATTAACAGTTCTGATAACTTAAGAGGATAGGTCACTCTTGCATTAATTACTGTTATTCCATGCTGAAAGAACCCCAGTGCGAGTGAGATGGATTACGGAAAAAAATTGCTAAATGTTATTTTTCTTCGCTAATCTAATTATTTAAAAACAAACTAAAAGGTTTATAAAATACCTGTTAGTTTCAGAGTTAAATAACGTTTGAACAGGTTGTAATACATTAGTAATATGTATGAGATTTTGTTAAAATAACCTTCGACCTCGACATGAAATCTTTTTTAAATCTATCTTTGGTATTTTTTTTTTCTCAGTATTGGAATAAGTTCAGAAGATGTTACTATACGAGTATGCATTATATTCTCGGAAAACTTTTTTCTATAATATGTAAATTACATCTTTGCATCTTGGGAACCTTTTAAATATAGATGACGCAACTAGCGCAAGCAAAGCATTAAAATAATGCAATATAGTTATTTTGAGTACAGAACAGAACCATGGTTGCATGAGTCTAACTTACGCTTGACCGGTTTTTAAGGTTCCGTACCCAAGCTGCCAAGCAAGGCTGTATCTCATGAACCGTGATAGTTAGACAGTTGACATTTTCACAGATGATGTATTTCTGTTGCCGCTATAATAACAAATACAAAAAAACAGAATAAAATAAATATTAAAGGGGGTTCTTATACAACAAACGTGATTTTTTTGCTCGTATTTGCTCGATATTGATAACGGCAACAGGTAGACGCTTGAAATATTAATTGAATATTTAGTTATGTATTCACTTTAAAAATAAATAATTTAATAAATTAAAATAAAATCAATATTTAAGGGGGCTCCCAAACAACAGACATGATTTTTTTGCCGTTTTTATAGATAATGGTACGGAACCCTTCGTGCGCGAGTCCGGCTCGCACTTGGCCGGTTTTTTTTTTACAACTGAATACGACACTTTATTTTCACATTTTAACGTTTGCAACGATCTTGTTATAAGATAAAAATCATCTAAATTAAATCAGCTACAGGGTTGTACATATAACCGCTCACTTTTAATTTTTTATATGGGTATTTATTGAGATTCAACAATTATTAATTTAAAAAAAACAATATATATTTTTAATACTTGATACTGTACAAAAGCACTAATTGTTATTAGCAATATCTTCCAGACAACCTTTATTTAAAAAAGGAGGTAAGAAAAATTTAAAGCTTAGCGTTGCTTATCTTTGAAATTTTTCGACTATGATAGTAAAAAGTCTTGTTATGTTTTCAGTCTGTATTGAATATTTATGGTCATTATTTAACTGTCACATGATTATATCACTTAATGCTTTGCCTCGTTTCATCATATCTTTTAATTAACGTCCTACCGTCGTCATATTTCTAATAGATATGATATCTTGGCAGTACATTTACACTTCAATTCATTATCATACGTATCAAATAAAATCATATTAGTTCATCATTGCGCATCAGATCATATCCTATCCTACTAATATTATAAATGCAAAAGTTTGTGCGTGTGTGTGTGTGTGTATGTTTGTTACTCTTTAACGCTGAAACGGCTGAACGGATTTGGATGAAATTTAGAATGGATATAGTTTATACCCTAACTTAACACATCGGCTTTTATCCCGGAAAAATGCATGGTTCCTGTAGGATAGATCAATATCATTGAAAAATCAGGTGTCCATTTGTGGTGAAATAAGACAAGGCTATGTTATCTCATTACACTTCACACTAATATTACAAATGCGAATGTTTGTGTGTGTGTGTGTGTATGTTTGTTACTCTTTCACGCTGAAACGGCTGGATGGATTTGGATGAAATTTAGAATGGATATAGCTTATACCCCAACTTAGCACATAGGTTACTTTTTATCCCGGAAAAAAGCATGTCGTTAAACCGAATAACATGCGGGTGGAGCCGCGGGCAAAAGCTAGTTTTACATATTTAGCTACCTTTCCATGACTTTGTCTGCAATGACAAATGATTACCAGGCCTGGTGTACAGCGCCTTTTTTATTTTATTTCATGAATTCTAGACTTATCTTCATATAATTATTTGTAGGTGCAAACATGTAGCGCTAAAACACATACCCATTGAAAGCCTGACCCAAATTCGTTTAGTAGTTTTTACGTGAATTAAATGCTTAATATGTACGGAAAATAATTTCTAGAATATTCCCATTTACAGAAAAAAAAAATTCATGATTTTATGATTCGTAAAACGCTTCAAGGAACATTTAATTTCTAGTTCCTTTAACAGCTTATTTCATTATTTCCTGTTTCTTCAGCTCAATAATCATATTATCCCGTCATAACTCCTAACAATCGGGGAATGGCTGCAGTCAGTTTTCCCACAACAGGCCATTAGTCCCGGCTTCCTTGTTCCTGCCCCGTACCATGTTACTTCGAATAACGCGGCTATTATTTTGTGTTTATGACGAAACTGCTACAAGACTAGTAGCTATCATCAAGCCATTATGGCTCTATCGAAATCTTTATCGGTTATTGCCTATCCAATATGTATCATCAAAATTAAGGCGTTAACGAAAAATATAGCGTTTCTGAAACTGTTATGATCTTAGAAGATAAATTAATAATTATTAAGCTAAGTGTTGTCTTCTTGTCTGTATTTGAACTGCTTTTCAAAGTTTAAAGATTAATTGTAAAAGCGCTGCTGCGTTCATTTTACCGACTATAATTGCGGAGTGATTATTTTGCTGACGTGAAAATCCTTTTCGAGCCTTTATTTTTATACAGTTATTAAAATTGTAAGAAAGTTAGAATGTAGGTAGAGGATACATATTTGTACCTATGTGAAATGTTATTTTAAAAGGGAAATTTAAATGCGTGCTTTACTAACGATACAAAGCCCAAAACTTAGTTTTTGGAGTTTCCGCTCCAAACACACTGAATGAATTTTGTTAGGTTTTTCATTGCTTAAATTTTCATATCGTAGAGTCCAGAAGAACTTAACTACTTTGAATCATCACGCGACATTACCAAGAATCAAAGTTATCGCTTAGTCTAGCTTTAAGAGCCATCCATTGGGCATAGGTAAGGTTATTCTTGTTTATTTACTTTCTGCTTAAATCGTTGTTCCACGCAAACCGAATCAAAGCTAGAAAAAGCAACTCGTTTCCTTGTATAAAGTAGCAGAGTAACAACAATCATTAGTCTGTTCTTGCGCGACTCTGCAGAGCGTACACTTGTTGAAGTTGTTTTTGTATTAACCTCTTACCATGAATCTTTCTGTAAATAATATAAAGCTTTCGATCGAAGCTTTTACTCGTATGTTAACAATTTTATCGTGGCGTTTACGTGCCATACACCAAAAAATATCGAACACAACAAATAAATCATAATACAGATTTTTTTAAATCTCCCCATTTATCAATTACGCGTCCATAAATTTCTTTCCCGTGCCACGTACTTACATTTGGCATACGTGGGATTGGTTCTAGATCTGATTTAGGCTCCTTAAAATTAATATAAATTGGAAAGATTCATAATGAAATCCGAATATAACGCCGATAAAACCTCAAAAAAGTAAACAAATATACGAATATTTGTTTTTACACTTGTTTTTTTTTTCTATTTAGCCACTAAACTTCATCTAGAAAAAGATTCCTTATGAAAAGATAGTAGAATAACATCGATATGTCTGTGGTACCAGAGTAAGGGGCTTTGAGCCGTTGTGCGCTATCGAGTCCGTACACCAAAGCCACGAGAAGTTCACGCCACATGGGAAACTTGTTCCAATGCGTTAATGGTTGATCATGCGCAACTGATGAACGTTTTCCTTCCAGAATAAATCGACTTTTGCTTATCTTGGGAGGCGCCTTAATTATATCTGTCTGGATAAGATGGGTTACAAGATTAATCTTAAAATAGCGTAGATTTTTCAAAATCCATCGTAAAATTTAAAATGTGTCATCTTCCTTGATGTAAGAAAAAAAGGTTTACCTTCTTTAACTGTAGATACATTACCGGTACTGTCGATGTAAGGAATATACAAACGATTTTTGACAAAAATTATATTACAGGATCAAGCAAGGTAATTAATTTAGCGTGTAGGTCCAGTGTAATTATGAAAAAAGTTCTCATGTAAAAAAAAAACTATTGGCTAAATACCACTCATTACCTTGTTGCGCATATGTAAGGTGACTTTCGTTTATGTAGCCTAATTCATACTAGATATTCGGTAAGTGGTCAGGACCAACTTTAAATGATCCGTTCTGTGAAATACGCAAAATATTATTTGTACTCAATATAATAATTGAGTCGAGGTTGTTCTTGAACACATATAGAGGTACAAAAATTTTTTTTCGTATTTCGCAAACAGAGTCATTGACCAGGGTCTTCTGACCACTTACCAGTCTCTAATACAAATTTGGCTATATAAACGAAGTCACCTTACTTATGCGCAACAAGGTATTGAGTGGTATTTAGTTATAATAGTTATTTTTATCAAAGGAGCTATTGTCGTAATTTCACTGGACCTGCACGCTAAATTAATTACCTTGCTTGATCCTGTAATACATTTTTTGTTAAAAATCGTCTATTATCGATTCTTTATCGTATCTATTATCGTTCTTACAGTACCTGTAACGTATCCGTTTCGCAGAAGCTTTATTTCATGCTTGTTAAGCTTTAGTTCGTCAGCCATCTCACATGCAAATTGCTGTCTTCCATTCTTCACTTTTTATGGTTATGTCTTTAATTTGCGCCGCCACGCGCATAATCAATTCTCTATACTATTTGCTTAACACGATGTAGGTAGATTGCAACGAAAGAGGCTGGCCCTGTCAATATATTAAATTGGCTTAGTGTTTCAGAATCACGATCTTCCCGGCCCGGCCAATAAGAAACTAAGTTTAATTTCCATCGTGACGCTTAGCACTACTCCCCCGTTATTAATTGATTATATCGCTATTGTAGAATTGTTTATACACAATACTAAAATGCTATAGCAGCCAGAACATCTGCTATTACATCCATAGTAATGAGAAACTGTTTTAAAGGTTGGGTTAAATCCATGAACTATAACGGAAAACGGAGTCCAGATGCTGGAAATCTCCTTTGCAAGTCATATTTAGTATCTCGTCTGCGAACTTAAGTCATTGAATAAAATATTTAAATCGGTAGCTTAAGTACTAACTATATTTAGTTTTGTAGTAGAAGGATTCTGCATATCTTAAGCGTGCTCTTCAGCAAAATATGCAATCTTACAAGTTTTGTCTTTAGCTCTACTATCTTATGAATTATTTAAATTTGCTTCCTGTCATAGTACGCTTTGTTGACTACTTCACTATCTACAATGGGGTTTATAACAATTACGTTGTTCTTTAATGTACTAGACTCTGCATAATTACTTCATCTTTTTCTTTTGTCTTGAAACATTGCCGTGAAAATGTCTTCAGAAAATGCTAACACAATTTTATTTATTAAGTACGAGTAGATGTACACATTATGTCGCCGTAAAGTCTCGTAAACTGCTTTTCGATAAAGGCGGGTTTTTTTGAAAAACTGAATTATGGCGTAAACGTCCTATTACATTACGTGATCATATGAAATTGTTGAAAAAACAGATAGGTATGTCGCGGAAAAGCGAGATTAAAACAATTACGAGTCTTTCAGAAAAAAGTTAACAAAATAGGTGCGACGACGAACGAAGCGACGAGAACCGTGATAGGTTTTTATGTAAATAGATTTGGGGACCACCCGAGTTTTCACAGAAATAGTGTTTTCACCATAATTCGGTTTTTCACGAAAAAGCGCCCTTATTCTCGAAAAAGCCGTTTTGGTCATCCTACGACGTCATTTAATTCTGAATTTTTCTTATTAAGTATTTCTGACAAAGCAATAAGTTTTGTTACATGCAAGTGTAGTATTGAAAATCAAATAAGATGGTTAAAACTTTTGATCAATTTTCATTAGTTGTCTCCCAGATATCTATGGGATATCTTTACGACAGCTAAGTGTAGGGTTGCCAGGTATTTAAGTTAGCGCTAATGGGATACGATAACGAGGAGCACGATCTATCTGTTTTCCCGGTAATCATGGAAAACTATCTATGCTCGAATATCCTCACTAATATTTTATGACCACATATGGTCAGAAGTGAGATAGTGGTACTTAAACCCTGGGGTGTTAAGTTTAGACCTGAGCGTGAAGATACGAGAGTGGCCTGTGGGCCTATTACGTATCTTTGAATCGGTTGCCAACTATGGTTGCTATTCACCAAAAACAGATAAAAAATTAACTTCCAAAATAACCTTCAACAGGTATTGAACTATTTACGAATTGTGATGTCATTTCAAGTGCGAACATATCCTTAGATAGGCGGATATGTATGTTTTCGACGATAGTTACTCAGTTTGACAACTAAATTTTACGATATAGAATCAGGAGGCTGGATGAGATAAAAATGATGATCAGGAAAAATAAAAATTAAACTTGGACGTAATATTATTTTGATGAAAAATACTATAACTAAACAAATTAAATTTAACTTTTCTACCCCTAAAAATGACTTTCTCGTACCTACGTAATAAAACAAATAACCGCTGTCATATATGTATTTTTATTCAAACAGGTTACCTATGTAGCTCTTGAAAAACAATAAAAATGCATGCATGCATAAATTTTATTTGATGTACGGAATTTGTAAATTACCATGCATTTCTTGAACTCAAGCAGAGCTATGCATAACTGTTTCCGTTTCCCTTTCCAAAACCTTGAATTCTTCTTATTTTATTTTTTATTTTTAAATACCTATAAGGATGTGCTAAATGATCATTCTCAATTATACATTTTTCCATTTATCACATAATATGACTGCAAAAAAGTGAAATCAGCCATGTTTTCCTACAACCGCACGATGACAAGAGGCAAGCTTCAATAGGCCCACCATTCATGGATGTCCTGCCTGACTTGATGAAAAATGAGCGGCTGTCGTAATAGACAATTTCCCAGTCATCAATCTTCGTTTTACCTGCTTGGTTCGACTCGATGTATGGAGAGCGGTTTTCTTCACGAGCTAAGTGAAGTTTGTATTTTTTGATTCGAAGGTATTAGAAATCCGGTAAAGAATATTATGTGTAGTTTCATTACTTTCTATGCAATGTAACATTTGTCTGTCTGTATGTATGTATGTATGAATGTTAGCTTATAAAACCAAATACACCAAAAATAATCCTGATCAGTTTTTGCTGTTATTTAGGGAGCTTCTTATTTTATTTATATCATCTTTTTTAAAGTTTTACTTTACCCGCTCTACGCTGTAGCTTATCAGTTATAATTTCAGTGAAACAATTAACATTGCTGCCTCTGTGGTTGAGTGGTAGAGCGCTCGCCTGCTAACACAGAGGTAGTGGGTTCAATCCCCGTTGTGCACATAAATTTTGCTTCGCTGTTGGTCCATTTGTGCTAGAATTAAGGCGATAGGGTTCACCCCCCATCACGTTAGCGACGCTACAATTGTCGGTAAGAATCGGTTGTAACAAGTGTGGACTGTCACCTTGCATTTCCCAGTTCACACTAGGGAACGCCTCCGTCTGACGATATGTAATTAACAGGACAAAAAGCATAAAAGCATAGCCAAGGGCAGAAGGCTAGTCGTAAAAATAAAAAGACATTTAATCCTCTATCTTTACAGGAATGTCCTCAACAACCCCCTTTCCGCTTTGTCTGTGAAAATAGGACAAACTGTTATCTGAGATAGTTATCTTAAAAGAAGTAAAGTCAACGATAAACAGTGCCGGGCGGTTGTTTACGCATTATTTTTCTTCGTCTCGCCGTCAGGTTTTCACAATAAATCTATCTGCGTCGGTATCATTATTGTAATTTATTATTTCATCGTTCTCCCGGCTGTCTGATAGTGTTTGGCCCTTACAATTTCTCTTGACTCGTGCTTGGGAGTTACTTTCAAAATTGCCCTTTCGCTGGGAATGATTGCGGCGGGCTAATGTTGCTGCTGTCTACAGAAATAACAGTGGAGTAGCTTCCGCGTGCCCACGACGCACGCCTTCTTGAAATTCTATTTATTTTGAGGAAATTGATGGCTCTGTTGTAGACCACGGCGCTCATTAGCTGGTGGTAACTCAGCATGTTCATATTACATCTGTACGTTGTTATTTTGAATAATTTAAAAAGCACATCGTCATTTGCATGCAATTTTATCAACAAGCAATCATAATCCGCGAAATCATAGCTCCTGTTTTTCTTATTTTTGTAGACATCGATCCATGCATATTAATATCGTTATTGTCATTATTTGGAAAGTACACAAGTCATTAATCACATATCTACATATAGGTTCTATATGAAAAAGTTCATGAAGAAGTTCTTATTCTTGAGTTGAATTTCTTTCTATGCCCTCAGAGAAATGTTTGTATGAATGTGCTTTACGTTCACTAACTAATCCTCCTTTCTTTCTTGTTCTCTTTGCCTATCCAGCACACGGAGATGATCATTAACTTTCCTACCATTTATGCATATAATAGCATCTTTGACCACCGAGAACATTGTCCGAGCATGTCTATCTAGTTTTTCATCTTGTTTATTATTAGCGCATTCATGTTGAATTATCTTGCAAAGAATATGTACTGTAGTGGGCTGCAGTTCAAGCTGCCTATTTTTGTATGATTGTAAGAGATAGGATTCCACCCGGAATCTCTCCCGATTTCGGAAAGATTCCGGAAAGATTCCCATTAAAACCACCCGACATGTATTTATTTGGGTATTAACGTTCTTCACTACTTTTACGTGGTACATTAGGAGTTATCTCACGGTTTTTATATAAACCTAGGGACCATCTTAATTTATTACAGTTCATTAAGTACATGCTGAACAATAAATTGGAAAATAAAGTCATTTATGTATATGATTTGTGGTAAAAAATTACTACGATCAGTTTGTTTCAATCTGTTTTTTTGTATGATTTGTCAAAAAGTAAGTGTTTCTTTTTGATAATAAAATTTTACGGTCACCCATCCCTAAAATAATCGAGACGAGCGTTGCTTAACTTGAAGCAACAAAGAACATAAACATTAAAATTAACGCAAATGTTCATGCGCATATGTTCAAAGTTATATTTGAAGTATTTTAAAATCATTATACCTTTTTATTTAGTAATAATGAGTGTAAGTAAAGAGATTAAATAAAAACTACAAAACTAAATATTTAGAGTCTATTACGTATCAAGAACTCATTTTATATTTTGTTAATTCATTTAGTAATAATAATTATGATTTCACCCGCATAAATACCCACTTCGGGTTGCAACCCGGGTTGCTACCCAAAAGCCGCCCATCTCTGTGGACAACATTGCCATTGAGCGGAGCTCTTAATTCTCATTATCACTACAATCCAGATCGCCCGAATGAAAAATAGATAGAAAAGAATAGAATAGAATAGAATAGGTCTTTATTTGCATTGTCAAGGGTACAAAATGGTGATGTTATAGTATAAAAATATGAGCGCCTTAAACAGCTAATGTTAATTTAGCATACAGATATTTAGGTTCATATTAGTGGATTTTTAAATAATGAGATTAGGACCTTGATTTATAAGATTGAGTCAAAATATACGAAAAATAAAAATGATTTTATAGCATGTGTGTCAAAATTAAGTGTCCAAGTATTAAAAAATAATCAAATTATGTCTATACATGTGACATCCTACAAATTATATACCTAATGTTACAATTAAATTGTTTATTCTGATATCTTTCTATTTAAGTTATCTTTTATACTGTAAAACATTTATCTAAAAGCCAAAGATGCAGGGACACCAGCAGGGTTGCGTTTGTCTCCCTGCATGTATATCACATTCGGGGGATTCTTGACTAAATTAAAACAAGGTGATTAATATTTTTAGGATTCCGTACCTCAAAATGAAAAAAACGGAACCCTTATCCGATCAGTTTGTTGTCCGTCTGTCATGACCCTTTCCTTCGGGCCCTGTTAGACATATCAAGTTGAAACTAATTCCTCCCACAGAAGTCTACGGCTTCATAGTGCTATTAAAAAAACAAGTTTCTGACTTAACGCGGAAAAAAGTTATTTCCATTTACGTAATGTTCACCATGATAACCTACAGGGTACTTCCAATTGACTTAGAAATTTGAAAATTCTTTCACTACCATGTCTTATAGCATAATATGATCCAAAAGCCTCACTAATAATATAATTATAGGTACTTTCTCTATCAGCCAGTAAGGTTCATATATTTTTCTAAATTAATATAACTTATATTGACATATTGACTTATATTCACAAGGTGGTAGAGCTGATGCCGGGCTCAACTGTGGAGGTACCACCATCTTACTCGCAAAACTTCCCGAAGTTATTCGGGGGAGAGTAAGAGAACAGCTCTCAGGCAAAACCAGGCGACCCACCATTGCCTGGGCGCGACGGATGGCGGTATATCTATCCCCAATTGCCGGGCCATAAATAAAACAGACTGGTGACGGGCAGCGGCGTCACTGGTGCAAGGGTTTCGGCACCGCGCTAACCAACCCGCCAGCCCAGCGTGTGTGAGTATGGGCATTTCTTCCAGGAGGACCGCCAAGAGTGGCGAAATCCTGGAAAAGCCTATGTCCAGCAGTGGACGAAACAGGCTGATGGATGGATGGATATTGACATAAATATGCTGGTTACTTTGGTTCTAGTCATCTAGGATGAGCGTGCGCATTTGCTAGATTGTTTTGAACTTTTTGCTCGTCGAGCAAAGGTTACAATGCGAGTGAGATCGCAATGTGTGGATAATAAACCTCTTCCCTGTGCTTCATCTGATTGCGTTTTCGAATTGCATTTGCGCATGATGATGTGAAAAGAAAATAATAAATATAACACTGATTCATTTTACACAAAAGCAAATGACATGCAATTAAAATTATAAACAAAAAAAATTGTGTTATGACAGTATGCACTCGGAACATATGTGACAGTCATCAAAATGCGTACATAAGATTAACCGTGGTAATAAATTCGTTTTATAAATCTATATTTGACTTGGTATTACCATATCACTTTCGTTTTGCATAATAATGAGGCAAAAGTGACTAGATCAAGGAAAGTTCTTTTTTACAAACTATTGAAAGTCGTTATCGCTAAAAGGTAATGAAGGCTTTCCAACCTGTCCCTTATAAAACGTTTCGCACGTAGATAGGGCATCAACCTCAACAGTACAGAATTTCTTTCGTATCATGGCTTGTTGGTGAGACTATACACCGAGAACGCAAAGTGCATAAACGATGCAAAATTTCAACGTTGTACTCCATATATAATATACGCCTGAAGGAGGCTTTTTCGCTAAGAACCTGTTTGTGGTTTACAAATAGAAATAATAATTACTTCCTGATAAAAAATGCCGTTTTACAAAACGAATACATTTCTACAAATATTCGTGCCTGTTTATTAGAGTGGTAAGACCAGGATGTTGTTCATCTACTACAACTACAATCTTGTTACACCTCTTTCGCTTTTTCTACAATGTGGGATCCAAATACAAGCTCTTCTATTCTAGGCGCCTTTGACTAGGCTCCTCTTTCATTCAAATGCTTACGTTTGGTTATCAGTACCTGGTGAAAATTATTATATTTCTATCGTCTTTGTTCTCTTTTGACAAACAAACATTCGCTAAACCAAGCAAAGCAACTGCCTCCCCGAATCATTTGCATCTCCAGTGTGCGTCTTGCTTCAGTTTGTTTAACCTGGTTACCGTGCTTCGTGACGTGTCGGAATTCGTGCCAGATTTAAATGATCTCGTTATTGTCTCCTTAGCAAGAAGTTCGGGAAAAACTCCTAACTAGGTATGGGCGTTGGTAGAACAGAAAATAAAACGAAAGCTTTGTTGTTTTGAGTGAAATGTTCTCGGAGTATGTTGTCATATTCTTGGTAGAGTTGAAACAATTACTAATGCAAGCGCGAAATCAACGATATAAAAAAATGTGCCACTTTTGATTTTTTTTCTTTTAAATTTACCACGAGAACAACAATATTTTCATAACCATTATAAAATAAAATAAAAAAATAAAAGATACTTTATTTGTCTTACTAAACTAACATACAAAATTACAAATACAATATTACTTACAAAAATGGAAGTGAAAAGACAAAAAGGTCTAAGCTCGGCATAAAGCTAGCTGACACGCATGCAGACAGCCGCCGATTTTCAGCATAGCCTTGTAATAACTAAAGAAATACATGATAAAATAAGAAAATTACAATAAATACTTAACAACAACAAAAAAAAAATGAAAAGACTACAAATTTTTACAAAGAACAGAACACAAAAACCTACTAGTATAAATTTTTAGAAGGAACACCCAGGGCCTGAGACTGCTTCGAGAGTAGCCATCTGCCACACTTAGCGCGGAAAGAGCCTAATGACTTGACATTATTGTCTTTAGCTGATTACTTTATTAGGTACTTGGAAATTTATTACATTTTAGACTATCCTAAAAGATAATTTGGTAAAGGGCTAAAACGATGAACCATCTTCTTTAGACAATTTACACCTGCAAAGCAAACCTGCTATTCGTCTCAACATACATAATAGAGACGTCGTGACAAGATAAGGTGGATTTAACAGTGTGTGGCGCTGAAACCGAAAGTGATATTGAGCGCATGCGACGATGTATGCTCTTGACAAATAGACCACTCGTCAGGCTAACTGCACATCACTGTCAATACGTGACAACTTGACGTAAAGTGTCGCTTGCTGAGGAAATATCGTTCACCGCCTCAGGTGGAGCTGATTTAAAGTGTTTTGTTGGTTTTTATACGAGAAGTGCTTTGTAGAGGTTGGCGAGCATTTTGGAAAGATTTGAATTTCTTACTTTAAAACCACAGACTGTGTTTCACTGTTCTTTGTCACTCGGAACACCTCTGGGTCTACTTCGTTGATACATATAATGTCCTCACAATATTTGTGTTTTAAAAAAACTTCTTTTATTTACTCAATTACTAGCTAAGTATGTGTCTTTATATTTTATTTATTTATAACAATAAATTCACAGCAATTACAACAATAAATATTACTTAAAATTCCACTAACTAATATACAAACAAAAATCGAATTTAATATCAATATAAACACGGGCATTTTATATGTTTACTAAAGCCGATTCTAAAGACTTTAATTTGAGTTTTAGTGCTGTCAAAACTAAATTTTCTTCATTCCAAAATAGTTCTTTAGTGTTAACAACAGAAGCTTTGAAAAAAATCAAGTTTTGACAGCACTAAAACTAAAATTAAAGCCTTCAGAAACGACTTTAAAGTCGTAATTTTATTAAATTCATTGATAAAGGTAAATATGACCAAGCAACAAAGCTGAGTTTGGACAACGAATGATTAATAAATCACGATAGACACTTTAATCTATCTCTCACGGCCATCTCAGTACTGCAATAAAAGATGGCATTCTACGAGTAGTAACCCGTATCAGAGAATACCACTGGCCGTCCGATTTGAAACTGCCCTACCCAACGTAACCGAATAAATCAAACGAGACCAATAGATTCTCTCGTGGAATCTAGGCAATCTTCCCAAGTCCACGGTACGGTATAACTGCTTTTCTATGTATGTAGGAGTATTGCTTTGCAATATCTGATAGGGGAATTCGAATATTGGTGTTACGTGCTCACAAATAAACTTGTAAGTACATTTTTTCGTCGTATATAAGGTGACTTTTGTTTATATATCCAAATTCATACTGGGGACTCGGTAAGAAGACAGGACCAGCGTTCAGTTACTCTTTCTGTGACATAAGAAGAATAAAATTTAGACTTCCTATACTAATTGAGTCGAGGTTGTTTTTGAACAAGTATAGAGACACAATATGGTGACATAGGGTAATTTAACCTTGGTCCTAACATTTATCGAGTCTCCAGTATGAGTTTGTCTATGTAAACAAATGTCACAGTATATAATAATTTTAAACTTTTTAGTGAACGCTACTGTACCATTTAAAGTCTGTTACTATTTTTTTCTGCTTGTTGTTGTGATTATTTAAGGCAAGGGTCTTCAACCCGCGGCCCTCGGGCCTCGCCGGAACATTTCTGGCGGCCCTCAGAGGCTAAAGAAAATATTTATTTGCAGGATTTATTTATCTATTGAATAGATTTTATAATAAGAAATCACGCCCACAAATATGATGTCACGTTTAGCAGCACATAAGGATAAAAATGTTAAGTCCAAAAGCTGGACAAGGATTACGGATGTGCATCTAGAAGGTAGTCTGCGAGTTACAACCATAAAAATAAAAGCAAATATCGACAATCTGGTGAAAAGTAAGCAGTATCAATCCTCACATTAATCTGTTTATTATTATTTTTTTAACAAATAAAGAAAATTTTAATTCACTTGTTTGGTATTTAAATTATTGTTGAGGTGGTATGTTATCGTGCGTCGATGTGGCCCTTTGACAGACCTGGAATAGATTATTGGCCCTCGAGCTAAAAAAGGTTGAAGACTCCTGATTTAAGGTATAATTTATAAGAATTATTAGGATCTTAACCCGCGATATTTTTATTTATCAGCTCTTAATAATATCTAAATTACAGCTAATTAATTCGTATCATATTGTTTGTTTAATATCCATATTTTTAGCTATTGACTTTTATTTTAACATGTAGGTAAAGACACTTCCCTTTTGTTATTACTTAGACCCCTAAGAACCAGACGGAAAAGGTTTGGAACCATTGACCAACCTCCTACCTATGTCTTCCTCTCCCTGGTCACAAAGATACATACTCGTATACATACATCTATCCATCAGACCTTGCGCGTCCACATACATCCATCCATCCATCCATCAGCCCTTGCGCGTCCACTGCTGGACATAGGCCTTTCCCAGATTTCGCCACTCTTGGCGGTCCTCCGACCTCCTCATCCAGCCGCCACCCACAACGTTATTCAGGTCGTCGATCCAGCGAGCACGAGGCTCGCCTAAGCTACGCTTCGCTATACGTTGTCTCCATTCTTACGCCTTTCGGCCCCAACGGCCATCATGTCGGCGACAAATATGGCCTGCCCACTGCCACTTCAACTTACTGATACTGCAGGCTATGTCGGTCACTTTCGATCTCCGACGGATCTCCTCATTTCGGATTCTATCCATCAGATATTCCACAAGCATAGCCCGCTCCATTGCTCGCTGAGCAACCTTAAATCGGTGGATCAAGCCCTTTGTAAGAGACCCCGTCTCAGCGCCATACGTCATCACAGGAAGATTATTACAATATGTATAATACTTGTACATATTAGCTTTTAAGCTCTCCGGTATTGAAGACGTATGTACGTATTTACAAATAAAAATATGCAAATAAATACATACATACTTATACTTACAGATGTCTCCTAGATAGAGGGGTAGGAAAAAAGTACTAATCTCCATCTACTACGATCCTGACACAATATTCAATCGAGTCTTAAAGTAAATGTATGGTATATGTTAATATTCGAAAGGTGGGTGCAGAAATTTCTAAACACATATGCGCGACATAAAATTGCAAAAATTTCACCGATAAAATTGAGGCAATTTATTGCAAAGTGGCAATATGTAGTAATTTTTCGTTTTAGTGAGGTTGGTACAATTTGTAGAGTTCCATACGTCACCATAGAAGAAAGAAAACCCTTATAGGATCACTCTATTGTCCTTCTTTCACGGCCCTTTTTCGTATAAACAGCATGTACCTATATGAACGAAATAAAAAGATGCGGCCTTTCAATGCGTATTTTCAAACTAAAAATTCTTCTCACACTAATCTTTTTTTTTATTATACCTACAAGCAACGATACGAGGTCCAAAAAGACCTTAAAAAGCAAAATATGACGCAGGAAACCACTTTGGACCGCAGACTTCGAACCAGGAGAGCCGACCCCAAGTAAATGGGATTAAGGCGAAGACACAGAGAGAGAGAGAGAGGTTATGCATACAAGCAGTCACAGGTTTATATACATTAACATATCTTAATTTATATTATAGACCTATAGTACCAAAAATATTTTGACAGATAATATTAAGTTTTATCGGTAAGCATGGGCGAGAATACAAGTATAGGTAGGTTTTACAATAATGTTAACTTAAGATAGGTACAATAACGTATTGGGGTCGAAAAGTAAAGTGTACTTTTTGGTGACCTACATACAACTTTGAAATTTGGTACGATCGAGATCTCAAGGGAAGAACTAAATCCGAAAATTACGAATCCACAGCCCTGTGGAATGATACTTGACTAACTTCATTTTGAACGTAATGATGAATTCGTTATTGTTCTTAATTCAATTCCTATATATACACTTATAATAAAATCTGTCCGTACATTGATTATTATTTTTACTAAATTTTAATTGAAATGGATTTTTAGTACTGTACTGAGGCCAATTTTTTTTTTTATTTCTTTATGTATGTGTAGGTGGTAGAGCTGATGCCGGGCTCGACTGTGGAGGTACCACCATCTTACTCGCAAACCCCTCCGAAGTTATTCGGGGGAGAGTAAGATAACAGCTCTCAGGCAAAACCAGGCAGCCCACCATAGCCTGGGACCGATGGATGGCGGTATATCCATCCCCAATTGCCGAGCCTTAATAAAACAGACCAGTGACGGGCAGCGGCGTCACTGGTGCGAGGGTTTCGGCACCGCGCTCACCAACCCGCCTGCCCAGCGTGTGTGAGTATGGGCATTTCTTCCAGGAAGACCGCCAAGAGTGGCGAAATCCTGGAAAGGCCTATGTCCAGCAGTGGACGAAAGAGGCTGATGGATTATGTATGTTCCGTTTTAACTCGAGAACCGCCCAACGGATTTGGATGCGTTTTTCCTGGTCAACACATAGGCTATTAGGGATTTTCAGAAAATAACGCCTCAGACGAAAACGGGGCAGAAATTGAATAAACGCGAGCGAAAGGGTAGTGATAGAATATACCTTATTTGATAAAACGGTTCGGAACCCTCAGGGCGAGAGCCCTACTCGCACTTGAACGGTTTTTGTTGAGTACTTAGATATTACTTATCACAACAAAAACGGAAATCACGAACCTTTTTAATGCGTCGAAATGAAGCCATCACGTTTTCAATTTTGAAAATACTAAGTTCTAAATAATAAAAAGTAGAACGAACGCATAAAATCGACAGAAAAAAAACAAACATTTGTTTTTTAAATTCAAAAAGTACTAATAATGAGTCGCAAGAAATAAATAAGATACTGCGGTCACGAATTAAAGCTCAAAACATATAAAATTAGAAAGCACTGTCCACGTTATGGGTCAAACTTATTGCAACTATTTTATATCATTACAATAGGTTTCGAATCGTGATAGGCTTATACAATTTCACCTATAATTTCGTATCGAAATTATGGCCTTCAGTTAAGTAGGCTGACAATGGAGCAATGCAGTACTGTTTTCTTTACGATGCGTAGTAAGATAGCTGTACTTAACGTACAAGTATAGAGAGCAAGGTTCATAAATCATTAAGTATACATCGACTATAGAGAAATGATCCAGGTGGTCCAACGGAGCCAAAATTCTGATGTTTATCTTCCTGTCGGCACTTGGTGAAACTTCGATAACAACATGATGAAGAAAACACTTGTACTCGTTTCACAATACTGTAGTATGTTAATCCCAACCGGTTTCGGTATTACACCATTATCAAGGGTTTCATAATAATTAATAACACATTTTAATTGTACATTGCTTCGACGTGTAATCAATGAAATATGTCGTTAATCAATGACGTATGAATTAATTAGTTATTAAAACCCTTAATAATGGTGTCATAACGAAACCGGTTGGGATTAACATATTACAGTATTGTGAAACGAGTACAAGTGTTTTGTTCATCATGTGTTTATCTTCCTAGTACTCGTATGTCAGCAAGCATATCTACCTGGACCAACTATTTTTTTAAACACAGGCATGATCAATTTATCAGGAATACATATAAGGTGACTTTTCTTTATGTAGCTATATTCATACTGGACACTCAGTAATTGGTCAGGACCAAACTTCAATTACCCTTTCTGTGAAATACGCAAAATAAAATGTACGTATACTTCCTCTACTGAGTCGAGGTTGTTCTTCACCAAGTATAGAGGCACAAACAATATTAAAAAATAAATTAAATTTATATCACTGCGGTGTAGAAAATCTGAAAAATAAATCTGGACGTGAGGAGCTCTGAACTTGTAAATCTGCTCCTCACGTCCAGATTTACTTTTCTGATATTCGATACCGCAGTGGTATAAATTTAATTTGTTATCTCCTTGCAATGGATAAATCGCCAAGTGTTTAAAAATATAGAAATTTATCTCTATCATAGATGAAAAAATAATGTAAACGACAGTCACCTAATATTTCATTGAAACTAACACCAAGCGCACCTTATATATATAAATATTTTTTTAATCTTTTTTAGTAATTTAAACAATACTACATTAATGACGGCAAGTAACGTATAATTGAGATAATTCTGTGATAATGATGAAATATCAAAATATTTTAGTTTGTATGAAAATAAATTCTTCTGTATATTCGAATAAATATTATATAATAAATTCGCTTTCATGCAGGTCTTTTACAAAGTTACGACGAAGATTAAATTTATCCCCATGTCAGTCGAGTGTTGCTACTGATATTATACATTTCATTCCTTCGTAATACTTGCATGTTTGTCATCCGAATGCATGTTAAGATGGAATTTTCATAACAAACGAGATGATCGAGGAAGCAGAGTGATTGAAAAATCCAGTCTGACTCGAAGCTACAGTAAAAACAATCCGACAAATCCTTTTTACGTGATAGAACTACGTAAGTAAAACACTTGGTTTCTCGGTGGTACTTGTAGATCGGTAGATAGAACGCTAGTTTCTCATCCTTTTAATAATGAAAATTTATTTTGTTCAGAATTGCGAAATATGAAAAATATTTTACTGTGCCTTTGTTCAAGAACAACCTATACTCTATCAGTAGGTAGGTATATGAAGTCTAAATTCTATTTTGCGTATTTCACAGAAAGGTCTAATGAACCTTGGTCCTGACTACTTACCGAGTTGCCAGTATGAATTTAGCTGCATAAACGAAAGTCACCATATTTACTATCATATAATACACATACACACCCTTCTTAGTGTCCTTTTACATCCGATCCCAAGACAAAGTCATAGGGCTAGGAAGGATACACAAATAAAAACATCCTTACACAACCTTCATGCATACCCCCTACATACACAATTCACACACACCCTCACACACCCTAGTATGTAATAAATATTAAAATTTTCTTTTTTCTATTTATATTAATTTGTTGGGCACCTTTGTAAGTAAAAGTATATGTTTTGTTTCTTTACTTAATTTTGTATTTTTAGCTATAGGAGAGCGGGGACTTCTGCTACAGGTATTTTCATACCCAATTGGAGAACTCGAACTTAGTGTATTAATTGTTTAAGCAAGATAAAGAAATAAAGCATTTTGTTTTTTTTTTATTGATATAAAATGTGAATGCCGAATCCTATTTTGCCCAAATTGGTAACTCAGACCCTTTTAACACTATACTAAATCCTACATTCCCTAAAATGACTGTTTCTCTTTCGGGAATAATGTCGTGATGATTATTTTTAGAAGAGCTTATGACTAGATTATTCCATCTGGAAGAAGCGAAAGAGGTGTGTCAGGATCGTAGCAGATGGAAAACTATAGTCTCTGCCTATCCCTTTGGGAGACAGGCGTTAGTATATGTATTATGAAATTTGAGCATGTGGTGTATATATTTTTGAACCTAAAAATTGTCTTCGCTCTACAGAGATCGCAAAATAAAACCACTGTTTGAAAATAAAACACAAAACAATTTCCATAGAAGAGAGTAGATACTTACACAAAAGTAAGTTTTTTATAAACGCTGCAAAGATTTCTCTCGAAAAAAAAAAACAACAAGTAGCTAATATTGTGTACAATAGCAATGTACTTGCGATATTTCTTTGAATAAAAACTGCTGCGCACACTTATGTCATACTGGGTCTTAAAATGATGTTGTAGGAGCCGGAAACTGGCGATAGTACTCGTCCATACAAACAACTTTTACTATGGAGCCAACATTAAAATCGCGAAAAAAAATCAGCTGTTCTATAGAAAAGTTAAATACGTACTCGACCGAAATGTATGAAACAGCTGATATTTTTTTCGCGATTTCAGGGTTGGCTCCATAGTAAAATTTGTTCGTATGGAAGAGTACTATCGCCAGTTTCCGGCTCCTACAACTTCATATTAACCCCAGTATAGTGCAATGTAGGGTTGTAAAAATTTATTTTGGTAATACTTCTATCGACGATTTGTGATATGATAAGGATAACTGATAATTTATTGTATTTATTACTTATAATATTTGAAAGATATCTGAAATTCATCTTGATTTTGATGCACTTGTACTAGTCTCACTATTTACCTATATTTTATACTTTCTTTCCATAATTTTCATTTGCTATCAGTTAAACAAAACCACACCGCACTTATTCCATACATCACAAACAAACAACATGCGAATCGAAATACTCTTTTACCGTCACATAAGGGTCTTCTAAGTTGTATTATTGCATTCTATACGGGCAAAGCTATTCCGTCGATTCAGGTGTAAGCACCAAGTCATGCTACAAATTGCCTATATAGTCCGACAGAAATGAGTTTGTAACAATCTGGAGTCGCTTTTTTCGGTTTTAATGGACAGGATTAATGTTTTCCAACAGATCTTGGTCGAGGGCAGTGGCGCGCATAGGACTTTTTCCTGGAAAAGCTATGAGAAGGTCAAGTTTGACGATAAAAACAACATGAAAATAATTAAAAACAAATTTGAAAAAAAATTTTTTGTTGAAATCATGTAGTTGCTCTAGGGTAAGCAGTGTCTACCCTGGCGTCATACAAATAATGAAATTCCAAAGTGACATTTAAATTTTTTCATAATTTTTTTATAGTCAAACTTGACCTTCTCGTTGCATTTCCAGCAAAATGTCCTATGCACGCCACTGGTCGAGGGATAGGTATTTTGTAAACAGTGTAAATAAATTAAAGGGGATAAAAATTACAAATCACTTTTTGTATATTTATTTAAAGTTGATAAAATAGCATAATTTTATCATTTGTTATAAAATTATATACAACAATTTCAACAATGTAAAAATTTTATTAAATTTCGAGGATTTTAATTTTTATTAATGCAAAAATATGTTTTAAATTTATTTACATTGTTGAAATTGCTATAAAATCATAAAGTATGTTTTATTACCGTCGTTGAAATAAACGTTTGCAAAAGTGATTCGTCTTTTTTAACCTTAAAGTTACTCACGTTATTTACAAATATCTGGTCCTCGAACAATATCAGTTAGAAAAGTGTACACTAAGTAAATATCCATACAATAGAACCTAATTAAAAATTAAACTTGACTCGGAAATTAAGCGATTTTTTCATTGATATTATTAGTATTTCCGCTGCGCTAATAACGACTGTATATAATTAATATCATTGCTGAAGGAACCCAGAAGATAGTACTCGTATATCTGGATGTGATGTGACCTCTACTACTAACTGAGGTATCAGTTACGAAAGGTCAAATCAATGGAACCGTCTTCAACTTTTGTAACCATAATTTCCCAAGCCCTTTAAAAATATATAATGTAATTTTGATTGATATGACATGTACTCGAGATGTGGTGACTGTGATCGACCAGACACAAGTCTTTCCATAGTGTTTGTGTCTCGGGTTTAGGGTTACCAGATAAAATAATGGGAATTTGTGACCTTATTTGCCTTGGACTAGAATCCTCTATTCCTAAACTATAGCGGAAATTTTAGAAAGTGTTCGTTTTAAAGTTTTGAGTTGATGACAGTTCCGTTAATATTTTTGGAAAAGCTGTATTATTAACATTATTCTTGTTCCCTCTAACCAGTTTCCTAGTACTAATTCAATGGTCGTATGAGTCCATCAACCGCCATATGAAAAGGCAACAACCGACCACATGCATGTGTTATACGATTGTAAAGTAATGCTTAACCTCATCTCTGAAGTTGAAGAAAGAGTTATTTTCATTTCACACAGAGATCATTAATCACAAGTGGCGATTGTCCCGCAGCGTGGCTTAGCGACGCTAAGAGAACTAAACTTCCTACAAATCTTTCAATTCCTTTGTTTTTTGCATGCACTCTGCTACTTTTTATTTTTATATAAACTTTTTAAAGTGAACCGAATCACCCAATATTCAGATACGGGTACATGCAACATGATTTGAAGCTAGAACAAAATGATTTAAGCATAAAAATGTGTGAAAATTCAAAACATCATTCAAAATCATTATTTTATCACTAGAGGACGCACCTCTTGATCTCATGGAAATTGCCTGAAATCCCTTAGCAGATTTCTACGTCATACAAGAAACCTACAGTCCAAATTTCATGTTCCTAGGTCCAACCGTTTAGTTGATGGATCAGTCATATCGTCAGGATATTACCGCAATATCATGAAATCTGTAAAAACTCGCTTCGCTCGGCTCTCGAATTTATTATCACAAGCAACCTAACACGCTCCTCCTTGCTTCGCTCTATATACCTACTCTTTAGAATTTACTCGCTAGGGCGGCAGACTTTGCAGATATATAAGTATCTTTAACTCCTGTTTCCGTTTGGTCGATTTGTTCGTTTACGTTCGTCAGCGCACGCGACGCCGATGTCGATTGAAGAAAGAGAAGTGAGAACTTTCTTGTACTCTCTAACGGCAGCTTTTGACAAATGGCTTTTTAATGGCGGTCCTACCTACCTAATTGATCGCTTTACATTTATTTTTACTTCATCAAATTATTGTGTAAAGGCGTCTTTAAAATAGCTAGAAAATAGTTATGTTTCTGTTTCTTAGATATATGTTTATCCCTTATTTTACTATCAATAAAATTAAAGTTGAGTTTTTAAGCTCAATTTGTATCTACGTAGTTTCTTCAAAGTTCGCAAATAAGTGATATTTCTAGTACATGATTAATCAACCCAAGGAGTGCGTTCATAAAAAATGAAACAATGGAATCAATTGTTTCGATCCTTGACTAAACAGACGAGCGGGTAAAGTGTACTGAATTGGACGTCCTTTTCAGAAGTGCCCAGACCCAACAGCATCTCCATCGTTAGTTCTCAAGTTAAATTCCTGTCTAATACTAGACTTTAATTAAATAGTTCTGGAATTAATTATTTTGGTATGGCATCCTTAACGCCTTTACTTTATTAAGTATGCAATTACGGTTAAAACTCAATCAGTTAAAAAGCATTAACTATTTAGATGGTTGTCTTTAATTTATTACACTTTAACCTACACGTTGGAATGTTACTTATCTACACGCGGATGTACAATTTAATTTCAATATTACGAATATACGGTAAGAAAAAAAGTATTAAAACAATAACCCAAAATGTATATATGGCTTTGTATTTAATTGTTCTATAAACTTTGATTTGATTGTAAAGACCCTGGTCAACATAAAGGCTATAAGAGGTGTCCATAAAATAACCGCTGAGCCGATAAAGGAGCATAGATTGAAAAAAAAGTGGGCGGGGCCTCGGGCAAAAGCTAGTACACTTGTAAAGAGATGACTAACTATGATAAAATTCTTGGTAGGAACGAGTCGGTATACTTTAACTGGTCATTCGCCAAACCAAAGCCCCTCTAGGCTTTTACCAATCTATTAAATAAATCATTTATATAGAAAGTAAGCGTCGCTGGTGCGTGTCTCTAAACACCATAACTATGTATTTTATGTTGTTGTTTATAGTAATTTAGCAGTTTCCGGGAGCGACTTGGAGCAGATGTTCGCGAATTTGGAAATAATCACATGCATTATCTAACAAATTGTAGGCCAACTGTCGTTAACCTCTTGTTAGGCAACTGCTAAATTATACCACATAGCTAAACTGGAAGTGTTTATATTTTGGGTACGATTTATCGTCGCTTAAATACGATTAAACAAAATCACAATTCGATAGATGATCGTCAACGTGAAGATTTTAGGGATAAAAAAGGTACAAATATGATTGTTGTCCATTTGTGCGTCCGTATGTATGCCACAGCCTACTACATCTAACATTTGATCTGTTTAAACCAGAAATCAAAAATTGTTCAAAATTCTAGTACCGTAATCGACAGTTTTTTTTTCTTTTTTCTTTAATATAACACAATTTATTTGAACCCGTGACTTCCGTTGACACGTTCAAACCACTAGACCACAAGGACGCGCACATAAAAATTTCAAACTACTAGAATTTAGACGGTGCCATCGGTAAAATACAATTGATATTTGTTGGATTTGGATATACATATATTTTTTAAGCTTAATACAGAACCCTCGGCGCGTGTGTTTCACTCGCAAATATTTTTTTTTTGTCTTCACTTAGATTCAATATTTATGAAATCATATACCTATAGATATAGAATTTAATATTTTCTTTATAATCTTACTAGACGTTAACAGCAATTACTGTGCCAAAAATTCCGGTAAATACATGATTATTAATAAATTAATTACATTAATTAATGGCACCTCGCAATTCTTTCGCATAAAAATTTATGGCATAATAAGAATAAAAATAGGTACTCCTTTCGCACAATAACCCGAATTCAAAAGGCGCACGAAATCCTTTAAATTACGAGTATCCTATACTCACATTACGTAGCTAGTTGAAAATAGCTATCAGCAATATAATGTACATTTTTTTACTCTTGCTTTTTCTTGTCGGCGCAATGGGAACAAAATTTAATGACTCTAAAAACTCTTTGTAAGTATTTAAAATTTCACCCTTCATTAAAGAGGCAATTTAAATAATAGAGCAAACTTCACTGCTTATTGTAATGCTGGTTAGGTTATTACCATCAGTAGCACTTGTGGGAACAAGCCGGGAACGCTTGTCTTGTAGAAAGTTGACCATAATATTTGGACCAGTGTACCAATCAATACTCTTCTCTATTCCCAGCACTCAAGAGTCTTGGTCGACAATATAAACATGGTCGTTCGCTGAACCCGTACTTGTGCACCCGTTTTTCTGCACCGACCTGTGCGACCGCTTTTTATCTTCCCTTATTAATTTCACTACAAAAGCCTGCGAGTGAGAATTCATCCCGTGTAATTGTAGGGAACAAATCGCATTTTGCTACGATTTACTGGCTTAGGTAAGGTCTGAGCCGGGTTAGGTTAAGGTTCAAATGGTGTAACTGTACTTAGAGTCATCGTTGGGCCCTGGTTTCCTCCTATCTGTAGCGTAGAAACCTCCATTTGTCACGTTTGAATTTATATCATGTTACATTACACAAGTTAAATATTTGTCTACTAAAGTATCTGATTTGTAATCGTGAAATGAAACGAAATCGAGATTTTGATGAATATAAACTCTTTAGTGCTTCAGTCTGAAAAAAAATGTAAATCCGCAGCTGTGTAGCCGATTTTTTTTGGTTTTCAGAAGTAAATTTAAATACCCTGGCTCCCACTTTTTTATTTTTTTTATTCTGGTTGACGGAAAAATATCTATTAAAGGTACTAGTTTCATTTTCATCAATTTCTTGTTACAATATACGATATTATAATGACGATATTTAAGACATTACCCATAATTTATTCACCCACAATATATGAAGTTAAGGTAGTTAGTCCATATATTTTGTAAGACGTTTTAATAATACAGAGATTGTTAAAAAGCATAATGTTACTAAATAACAATAAAATTAAACGTATTTAATTTTAATATGTTATAACAATAAGTTGATGAAAATTAAACTACCTTTAATAGTATTTATCCGTCAAACAAAATAACCGGTTGGGTATAATATTTAATATAAGTATATTGTGGATAAGTACATGAGTTATAAATAAACATAATAAGAATTAAAAAAAATTAAAAGTGGGAGCCAGGGTATTTAAATTTACTTCTGAAAACCAACAAATTCAGCTACAGAGCTGCAGATTTACATTTTTTTTTCAGACAGAAGCACTATAGAGTTTATATTCATAAAAATCTCGATTTGGTTTCATTTCACGATTGTATACTATGCATTGAATACTTTCATAGAATGAATTAATTAATATTCCTATAATAACTAGGCACTTGATGTATAAATAATTCCCTGTTGGTCCCAATTTCATTGGAAGGATTCTTATAATAATTATGTTTTTATGTTCGAATTCTTTTTCCAATATATTAATTTATGAAATGTTATTAGAAAACTACTTATATTATGGATTAAACAAACAAAAACAAATAAATAGGATATATTTCGACTTTTGCAACTGATTCGTCATCGGTACAGTGGTACATCGTGCGTGACCGATGGTGACTATTTAACAATTCTTCGAAAGATATATTAACTTAGCTTTGTGTAGCAAGTACAGTTTATTTCTGTCTTTCACCCAAAATCCCGATCTGTATTTTCATCATCACCTTACTAATTTAAGTAATGGCGTGTAGGTAAAAGAGTGATAAAGAAATAACACTAAGATTTTTCGTGATCAGGAACTTAAAAAACGGCACTTCGGTAACAACCATGTTTGTTTTTTTCTTAAGTTCTCGCCCGTTTATATCTGTTCTCACAATAACATGATTTCTATCATTCAAATGTTTAAAAACATGACATCTAGTAGCGAACTACTGACCCGTAGCTGTAAAATACACTTGATGTGCGCCCGAGCCGATCTGTATCTACAAATTGAACGATGTTCATCATTGACCCAGCAATGTGAACTCACCTTTGTTACCGATTGCCGTTCAGAAGCATACTGCATTCTCTTCTTATCGGGCGTTTTCTTTTAATTAGAGTGAAAGGTGCTTGTTATTTAAAATCATGGTGTCGTAAATTTCAATAACGGAATTTGAATTTTCTGGAAGGGGATCATTTGTCTTGGTCGTAATTTTGTGCGTGGCGAAGTGAATCGGTCGCCCAGATCTCGGGTGATTTCTCACTGAAATTATTGATGCGTTCATACAGATCAATTGCGGGCGTTTTGATTCCCCATGAGGCTATATTCTGTACTAACTACTACATTTGCATACTAACCGTTTAAAAAATAGGCTCTTTGCAATGAGTTGTTTGCCATAATTGACTTCTAACCTAAAGCTTCATACGCCATGTTTGTTGTTGTACTTGACAGTATATTATCAAACAAAGACATCTTGTTTTATGCAAATTCAGAGTCGATGTTGGGCGGCATCTTGTTGACCCGCTCCCCTTATTTTGATTATCTGTTAGGCAGGTGCTGGTTTCGCGACCGTAGCAGATCGGAGAGTAGCTTTCGATAATAGAGCGAAAGAAAAGTCAGTCTGTAAATTTTTAGAGCGAAAACGATGTCGGATCTCGTACATTGAATGTAAATTTCTTGGTTTTATTGAATATGAACTAAACTATACATATTTGAAACTTACTAAACAAAAGCAGTAACGGCAATTTTTTTTATCAATATCACTTTACCAAAATTTGACAATGCTTGACTTTTACACAACTGACCCCAAAAAAGGAGTGTTTTATTTTCAGGGTTCATGTGGGTATTTTTTTTAATGCCTGAACCGATTCTGAAGTTTGTAGTATGGTTAGAATCCTTATAGCATCCTGAGTAGAATAGGCTATAAATATACACAAAAAAGTTTTAAATAAAAATTAATAACAAAAATATTAAAAACATGACTGCCGGAATAAAGATTTAATTCGGATTTTAAGGCAGTCGGGAGACTATTGGATACGTGTTGTTTTGTATGTACCCCGAATGCACTGAATTCCGAATTAAATTATTCCGGCAGTCATATTTTTTTATGAAACTAGCGCAGGAGCTTGAGCTCACTAAATAGCGTCACCACATTAAGTGACTTCAAGCTCCTGCATACTTGTTTATTAACTTATGTGTTAGTTTCCCGATTAAACGACAAAGGAGAAGTTATTCAAAGCTGTGGCTATGACTAGTAAACGTTACCGCCTTAAGGTGGTTACTCCGGGTCTCGTTCCCAAAATTATAATTGGTATTTTTTAATAAATGTTTTTGAATAAATGTGGCTTATGGCACTTAATGTAACTTGTGTTATTCTATGCATTACTACTACAGACACGCTTCAAAGTTAGTGTGCAGGATCATTTACAAAGTAATGCACAAAATAACACAGTTTTGTTAGAAAAGCTTAATTTACATTAAACTATTGTCGCGTAGTGCCATACATTCATTTTCAATGCAAGTGCTGGTAGAGACCTATTTTATATGCATCAAAACTGTTGTCAAAGTTACCACACTAGTATATTATTTTTTTATTGACTGAAAATAAGTTGTCAGTCTTTTCTTGTGTACCATAGATAGACTTGACAGAAATTAGCTGCCTTTATTTTGATACGTTCGTAAGCTGCGTTCAGTGCGATCGTTGGACGACATTCGCCTACTCCTACTAATGACAGCAGGACAGTAAGAAAAAAAAAAGAATGCCCGCCTAAAGTTTATTTGGAGTATTTATTGTTTGTTTATTTTTTTAATTACGTTTCAATTTATTTACTCACACTATGCATTGAAAAACGTAGTATGATATACGTGGGTAAGGGCCAGTGGCGTGCATAGAACTTTTTGCTGGAAATGCAATAAGAAGATCAAGTTTGGCGATAAAAATAACATGAAAACAATTAAAAACCAATTTGACAAAAATGAAATTTGTATGAAATCATGTACTCTATTGTAGGCAGTGCCATATAAATAATGATTTTTCAAAGTTGCAATTAAATTTTTTCATATTTTTTTATTGTCAAACTTGGTCTTCTCATAGCATTTCCAGCAAAAAGTTCTAATTTACTCGTAACGTTTGAAATACTCGCTTATCGCTCGTGTTTCACATCGTCCTCTTTACCGCACTTGTAGCATAAACCACTATTATTCAATACTTTTTATTAAAAAATACGAATAAACAAAAGTTGTGCGTTTGGGAACGAGACCCGCAGCAACCACCTTAAGCTTTCATGTTCCGTTTGTTCGGCACAATGAGCTGTTTGTTCTGAGAAGCACATTCTAGCTAGTCCCTGATCATGACTCCAACCGCTCGACTGTTACATCTATTCTTCGAGTTCACAAAGGTCGGGCATCAAGTGTCGTCGCCGAATCGATAACCTTTGTGCTGGTTTACGGTTTAGCGCGATGGCTGATAGAAATTATAGGAGGGTATGGTTGCGTGCAAACTGGCGTGGGTCGGTTGTGATCATTTCACGTTTAAGAACAGACTAGAGTGTAAAATTACGGAAGGGTCGCTTTAAACATTATATTACGCATCGTCACAACTGGCAAGTCACTGTGATTTCCTTTACCGTTCAGCAAGTCAAAGGTACATCATGTCATAATTTTTACCAGATTTAAGAAAAATTACGAACTTTAACGTTCTAACCCGTAGCTTTAACACTATAGTATAAACTTTTTTTTTGTGTCTTAAGGCCTGACCCATGGGGCACAACAATCTTATTAAATGATTTTGAATTATAGGATATTGTCAGACTCGCTTCGCGCGCAGACGCATAATTAGTGAATTCTCGAGGTTTTTCTGGATTTGACGAAAAAGTATTTGATGCGGGTGTTTTCATGTTTTTTCACTTAAAAAGTCATAATTTTCAAAAATATAATCTATCGAGTGAAATGTGTCCAATTAGGTAACCGACTTTACAACTGAAAGATCTTTAAAGGTCTGAAAAAATATGTCTGTGAGTTTTACATTGATCAGGTTAGTAGCTGACTCAGTATATTTAAGCGAAAACCCTTGATTATGCTACCTTTGTACAGTCAATATACTGCAGCCCTTTAATATCAATCAGTAGGCAGACCAGACTTTAAATTAATAATCAAAAAGACATGTTTTTGACAAACTGATTAATAGAAGGCAGCCGCTCTGACTATTCCGGCATTATTGCGCATTCGCAATATCAGTCGTTGGATATTTGTTTAAAGTTTGATATATGCCATGTGATGGAAATTAAAGTAACTAAACCACATGAAATAGAAGCTATATGATATAAGGAATGCTTACTATAAGTTTTCAATCAAAAAAATCAACACATATCTGTCCAAAATCCCTTTTGAAGTCACCCGCAATCAGCTTATGCAATTTTTAGGAACGTACCAGAATTGAGGGCCAGGATGCCGATTCTCGCAAACATTTTCACACGCTTTACTTTTCATACGCCTCTGTTTATTGCGTCATAAATGCCGTGTGATGATAATCCTATTGAGTATAACTCCTAAAAAGACAGGTAGAACATGTTATGAATACGGACAAAAGGTTTATATTTTAAAAACTTGATACGTTTCTTCATAAAGAGCTTGTAAAAATCACCCGCTTTCGGCCTTCGCAAATTGTCGCATTTGCGAGAATCGCCGTCCAGGCCTTGAAATATAAATAAAAGTCTACCCGTTAAGTTTTCATTAACACTATAAAATAGTAAAATAATAAATAAGTAGCAGGCAAGATCATAGCTTGCATCTATTTTACGGTCTGTTCTGTATTTCTAATTGATTACCATAATGCTATTCCTTTCTGTGGCGTCTGAACTTTTACCCGTGCAGAGACCGAAGTGTTTGCCCCAAACTTTACCCTGCGTCGGCTAATCAGGAACAAATCGAACTACCCGAACGAACTCGAATTCGATTAATAGAAATTCCACAAACATAATTAGGTAACAAACTTTCGCATGCTCTGTATTTACAAGGATTGAATTAACTCTTTTTGTTTTACCCCTGTCTAGAAATCAACTAAACAAAACTGCTTCGAATCAACTTGTCGACAAATAACATACAGTCATTGAAGAAAAATACGATTAGTGATTCAGCTTGTATTTATGTCAAAAACTCAGAAACCTCTGTGATCGCTTGTAGCCGAGTGGTAGAGCGCTCGCCTGCTAACCTAGAGGTCGTGGGCGATCCCCGTGGTGCACATTAAGGCTATCGAACCAAATCTCGGTGCAAAATGCACGTCATTATATTGTTTTCCTTACTTTTGGCAGTTTTTAAAGCAATTGGAGGAAATTTATTAGTAATAATTAAGTTTTCACATTTAAATTCTATCATTTTATGATTTACATTATGATTGCATTCGGTTAACAAACTTAAAGGCGTATTTATCGTTGTAATCGAATATAGTCAAAATGTAAGGGCATAAAATAACATAATTTTATTGCTAAAACCCTATTATTAGTAATCAATTTCCGCCAATTGCTTTAAAACGCAATTTTTGCATACTTTTTATTCAAAAGTAAAGAAAACAATGTTATGATGTGCATTTTGCACCGAGATTTGGTTCGACCACCTTTATTTGTGTTCGGTCTGCGTGCTTCGTAAGGCAATTTAAGCTGTTGGTCCATTGTGCCCCAAGTACGGCGATAGGAGTCACCACTCATATACGTTTAGGACGTTATAATCGTCGGAGAAAAGCGGGTGTACCAAGTGTGGTCTGTGATTTGGGGTTCAAATTTGGGAACACCTGATACCCCGTAGATTCATGTCGTCACAATGTTTTATGTCATGTTAAAAAATCTCAGCCTGTGCGTGATTTTATCAACACCCCTTAATGCCTATATGTTGACCAGGGTAACTAAGGTAGTAATAACAAATGCATCAAATCCGTTCAGTAGTTTCGGGTTAAAACGGAACATTTATACAGACAGACAAAAATTCTAAGAACGGTAGTTTTTGCTACAGTACAATACTAATAAATAATCCATTACATTCAACATTTTGAAAAAATATTCAATGTACAGAACTGACACGGATTATGACCAAAAAAAATCTGGTAAATACTCGTACCTATATTTATCTTGTTTTATATAAACCATTTTTTTTATATGAAACTTTTTCAATTACTCACATTTATTCACAGTCCGTAAAAACAAAAACCTATACATTTTTTTCGCTGAAATGAAAAGCTTTCAACGAATATTTAATCAGTCTTTCACATTGGAAATAGTTACTAGTAATCTAAAAACTAGACTCTTTATCTTCAAAACACCATCGCAGCCTGTTAAAAACTAGCTTTTTGTTTGCTTTTTAAACAATGTGGTTTTTGCGGTAAACGGTCTTGCGATTTTTTTTCCTATCGATTGTTACTTCAGAACCGGTGCTTGTCGGTTTTGCCGGCTGACCTGTTTACACACAGAACTGGATTCCAGTACGTACCTAATTTGAGTTTGAGGCATTTGGCTTTGATGAATGCAGCATACAGGGAGGGAAGTATTGTTTGAATTTTACCTGAAAAAGAAAACAAAAGCTATTATTTAGTTAGTCGTAGATATGAAAATTCAAGTAACATTGCCTGATGAATAAGTATATATTTTACTCTTTTTAAGCCTTATTATTTGTTTAGGATAGCTATTGATATGAAATAATTTGGCCATGTGCGAGTCGAACTGGCGCGCAAATGTTTCTGTACCACCCCATATCACGGGTACGGAACCCTAAAAACATAGTACATAAAATATGAGCACCCTTAAGATCTTAGTGCCATCTATGATCTTACTAATGAACCTCGGTGTAAAAAGGTTGAAAGGCCACTCTTAGCGCCATCGATCACCTCGGTAAAAGCTGTGAAACAAGTCATCTCAGATAGCGCTATGGTTGACACGAGGGTTATTGTGTGGGGACCTTGGGTTTAACTTTTTTTTTTTGTCGTTTTAGAGGCCATAGTTACAGTGCGACCAACTTATCTGTTCAGTAAAATCATTCGCCGTCTCTTTCTAATTATACTCTTTTCTACCGCACTAGAAAGAGATGGGTGGATAATCCAACTGAACAGATAAGTTGGTCGCACTGTACACGTATTCTATGAAAATTTAAATTTTCTACCTATTATGGTTGAAGCTGTAGACCCCTGTGACATACGGACAGACAGTGAGGTTTAGTAATAGGTACATATAATATATACTCGTTTAATATTATAAATGCGACAATGTATACTGTTGGCAACAGCATAGTTACTATGGCGACAGTTCGACATGGCAATTTTCTAGTGATGTGACATCATCACAAACCAGGTACCATTTTCACGTCAAAACGGCTGAACCGATTTTGAGGAAACTTGGAATGGAGATAGTTTGAGACCCTGGGAAGGACATAGGCAACTTTTTACTCCTATGGGAAAATCACTTTTAGCGCGGGCAAAGGTGCGAAACGGAAGCGCTGCTTGGATGCTTTATCGGCGTGCGTTGACCAAATGGTTGATTATACGTGCAAAATGCCTTTAGTTTTTCCATACGGAAAAACTGTATCAATTTAATCTAAATCATTGACAACAAACGTTTCAGTTTGACATTCTCTTGTGAATATATAAAAGGCAAACCTAACTGACATATCTATCAACGCACAGCCGAAACTACTGAACGGATTTCGCTGAAATTTGGCATACAGATAGTTGTAATGACGTAAGCAACCGGTAAGAAATGATTTTTTGAAAATTTGCCCCCTAAGGGGTTGAACCGAACTCCACGCGGACGAAGTCGCGGGCAAAAGCTAATAAAATACAAAGGTGATAATAGCTTGACTTCATAAGTAGCTATGGTCCATTCAGAATTAGCTGGCGTCTTTTCACTTGAGACCGTCATTAGCAATAACAATAGGATTAAGTCGTGGTGGGTGAATTCGCCTGAACGGAACAATAAACACTTGTAAAACACGTGCGGCAGGCGGTGTTTCAAACGTTTTTGATACTTTCCTTATGTTATCTTCCCTTTAATAACATAAGGAAAAAGAAATACCACTCAGTTGTTTTTTAAACTTCGAAGAGATTAGTTCAGTGGAAAGTATCAACACTGGTTGGTTTGCAACAAAACAGATAAGGCCGAAACGGCTACTTTAAAAATGGACGGGCTCTATGAGTGTTCGGTTTATTACCCCTATTGTTTGTGTTCAAGTGGAAAGACGACAGCTAATTCTGAATGGACTATACCAAAAATTGCAAAAATATTTAGTACAAATTGGTATATATTATGTTACTGGCCAAACCCGATTTTAGAACAAAATAGTTTTTCCTAGGCCAAAGTAGGTGACGAGCGAAGTGAAGAGGGGCGTGTTAGGTTGCTTGATGTGAAAATTAAAGAGCAGAGCGAAGCGGATTGCATTTAGGTAATTGAATACAGTCAATCAAATATTTATGCAATACGTTTAAAAGTGTGAAAAGATCATTAGCATTATAGTTTTAGACCCGTACTTCATCAATATAAATGTTTCAATTTCTACTGCAATATGTAAAAAAAAAATCACACGTGATTTTTCATGTTTTATAAAATCAATAAATTTGTAGGTATAATTTACGACGAAAACCATTTAAGAAACCGAGAAGAACAGGTTGATCATAAATATTTTATGTTCCATTATTTCGCTATTCAGATAAAGCTGTCATCATGATATGGCTGCAGAGAGAACTGCCATATCCACTGCATCAATCCACATAACAGTCCATCTAAATCACAAATGATCGGATCGTCCCCAACATCAACAAATCATCGACGTTCCCTCGCCGGCTATACACAGCCCTGCAGGTTCATCTTGGATCCAATTTGCCTTAATAATTAATAATAAACCTTGATGATAACAAAATAAAGTTATTTTTCGGCTGTATCAACTCCGATAAGTTGGTCAGTCTGTTGCAGTGTATTTTAGGTCAGTGGTACACTGCACCGCACGACGGCACGCGTTGCAGGTTTCCAGCTTTCCTATAGTTGTCTTATGCAGATGAGCGTTGAATATTTATTGACCTTGTTACTTTAATCTATAGGGAGTTCTGGCAATGCTTTGTTTTGTTGATCATCATATCCAATTGCAACGCCTTTACAAGGAGTAACTCCATTTAACGGGTAAAGCCATTATCAGACAAAACCACATATCAACAAAGTTTTGAAATATTGGAACTGCCCCTACAAATGTATAAAAATGTAAAGACAAAGTGAAAGTAAAAAATTGGCCATGATGTATATTTCTTTTTAGGAAAGGTATTTAACATGGCCTGCATCAGTAGGATAGGTGGTTTTATAAATTTTAACACTGTATTCACTACCGAGATAGTACAATTTATTATTGAACTGTAACTTTTTGCCATATTGAATCAGAAATAAGTTGGTCGTAATGCTTTGGCATCCGGAAATAGGTATCAAATCTGCGACTAACAAATGCTGCTGAATTTATGATATCGAACTACCAATAACACTCTCGTTTTATAGCATTTAAAGTAAGGATTTCAGAATAAAATGCCCGATTTATGCCATAAGCTATACGTGACGAATTATAAGTGCTGGTATAAAATTTTATGAATCAGATCGAAGTAAGCGCTAAAAGAGGCGTAATTTTAAAATTTATAACCTTCAATCTTTATGACAATCTTCCACTCGGTTCTACAGGAACGAAATAAGAAAAAGTTATGGACAGTATGTTCAATTTGGCCATCCATCTTCTTCGTTTCTTTGCGTTGTCCTAAGATTAGTGCAGTAGGGCTCGGTTCTACGAAAGGTTTGTTGCAAGAAAACTAGTTTAAACTTAACTTAAACTAGCAGTATGAGCTCCCAACCTAATTACTATTGAGGACGGATGATGGCCATGCTGCACATGAGACACCCAGCTTTCATAGAAAAAGTACCTTAGACTTTAGCATTCTGTTGTACTTCTCTTCAATATCAAAAATTATCTCGACGATAAACATGATTTCGCAATGCTTGTTTTTTGCTTACCGTTTCAATAACGCTTGATCTTTTCAGTCTGATTGCTTTCAGGCACGCGTTGCGAAGATGTCCGCTGTTTTCCGAGGGCTTTCCTACGTCTTCATGCGGTACCGTTTTTATAGGTTTGCTACTCAAGCCGATTTGCAGATCTACTAGTCTTGCTTGCTGGCAAGATTTCTTTTAATATACACCTTTATTGCTTTGATGACTGCTGGAGTCGCATTGAAATGGGGCCGGGCAGTTCTTTTCTTGTTACTCGTATAGTGCATTCAATATTAACTGGCGCGTTTCCACTTGAACATAAAGAATAGGGGTAATAAACCAAACACTCATAGATCCCATTCATTTTTAAAAGAGCCGTTTCGGCCTTATCTGTTTTGTTGCAAACCAACCAGTGTCAATACTTTTGAATATTCATCAAATAATTTTAAAAAGATTTGCTTATTTTATTAATGGGAAGATAACATAAGGAAAGTTTCAAAAACTTTTAAAACACCGCCTGCCGCACGTGTTTTACAAGTGTTTATTGTTCTATTCAGGCGAATTCACCCGCCACGACTTAATCCTATTGTTATTGCTAATGACGGTCTCAAGTGGAAAGACACCAGCTAATATTGAATGCACTACACCAATACTTGAGTCTTCATTGTACCTCATGATGATGCGATATACAAACCTCATGGTGAATAGTATAGTCTACATGTCGCCACAACTGTGTAAAGCAATAACTGCTACTCGACGCCCAGTAAATCATGATCAGCAATGAATAAAATGTTAATTCTGTTGTGTTTCATTTGCAATTTTCTTAAGCAAACACATTTTTAAAATTTTAAAATCGATCTTAATTGGAAATTTTAAGCCAATGATAGTATTTATGCACCTTCCAGGTTTCAAGTCCGTTGACAACCGATCGATGAAAATTCTACCTAAATAAACTAGGAAGTGGTATTTTTTCCTATAAACCTAGCAACTAGTGTTTATCGCAAGCGGAACAGTAATTATGAACAGAGAACTAAGCTGTGAGAAACATTCCAATATATGAACGTGACTCCAATGAACTTGTTCAGATTTCTCCCTATCGAACAATATAACAATATACGTCGTTCATGAGTACTTCATCATTATTGTCTATGTCAAGACCATCAAGACTTATAAAATCAATTGTTGGTGAGCCCAACACAAAGACTTCATTGAGGCTAGTCAAAATTCTCAGCTTGCTCTTGCCAAGTGTATTTAAATTTAAGGCGAAAATACCATTAAGCCAGTTAATTAATTCGACCACTTTTTTGTTGCATTTTCCGTAATATTTTTCTTTAGATATCATGTGGACGGTATGTTTGTTTCCTTTACTACAAGCAGTGAATGAAGATATTATGACCAAACTTCATACTCTTATTAAAAACCTGCACCGATTCGTAAAAAGATTGCCCTAAATTGCAAACATTATTTGCAAACCACAGATAATGTAAAAGATAATACCAAATATTTAATTGAACACTAAACCGAAAATGAGACGCCCTTGACACAGATTTGTATCGAGGAATAGTGTAAACAGTTAACATTCCCACCCAAAGTTAAGAAAACACAAAACGAAAAGACTGACTTACAGAAACGCCGAACCGAATCCAATTTAAGGTTTCCGCTTCCCAGCTCTGGCTCAATTGGTAGAAACAAAAGGAAAGGTTGTAATTGTCAATTTTATTGCCCATTCTTCTTTCTGTTGCTGACTCCTCCGAAAAGATCTTCGCTATCAGTTCGATCGTGTATCTTGTAATCCACATCCATTACCCTATATTGAGTTTAGGCATAGTGTAATGCAAAATAGTGGGATCAAATAAGATGTTTTTGTCCATTTTTATGCACAAACTTTAGAGATTTCGCGTAGCTTGCCTCTTCCGTAATATCTCTCGTATGACTTACACTATAAAGACTCATGGATATCATATAATTTGGTCTCAATACGTAATGCGCTCACTGTACTTGTAATTGTGCTACGGTTAGTTTATCAGACAATTCGTACGTTTGCACGTCTTCGATAATATCTCCCGGGCATTGTTCCTCACATTTACCGCAAATCTTTGATTTATTGCCTTCTCAATCCGATTGGCTATTAGCAGATAAGCTATTTAGGATTTTCTTGCTCTATTTCTCTCATGTTTTGTAAAAATCAAATCATTTTTATTCAGTGATTGAACTTGTTTATCTTTTACCGGAACGATTTGATTTACCGTAGCATTAATAACCATACATAACAAACTCAAGGTTGAACCACCGCCATAGCAAAAAAGTGACAACATTCCATTCATAATCTATTCCAAAAAACCTCTTGAGAAAATGGCTCAATCTTTATTTATCTAAGCCGCTAGGCTGCTTACTCGGATGTAAATCAATATAGGTAAAAAACTAAAATCTTGTTCGGTTCAGTTAGCACGTTGAGCTTCTTAGAAACACCTGTTAACGCATCTGGGCCAAATCTTTTTGCTGTCGTTTTCACTATATAAACAGAATTTTACGTGGCTGCGTCATTTAGGGTCATTTTTAATGTAACAAATCACAATTATAAATACAAAAGTGTTAAATTTTCTGAAACAAACATAACTATGTATGTAACTTGCGCATAAAGTAACTTACTCCCATGTAAATCAAGATTAGTAATGTTTTTGGTTGCAACAACTTTCCTTACCGAACCCTTAGATTGAGTTTAAGTTTTAGTTTTTAACATAAAAATAAAATACAGTTGTTCCCTTAATAAATACTTAAGTGACAACAACACCTTTAGATTAAAATCTTTTATGTACTTACTCTCTTTATTCTGTCACAAACGCATTGTTCACATTAATTTTTGTGGGTAACTGTCCGTGGTAACGAAAATTTCGGCAAACAAATGCGTGATGATTCTATCTCATGTGTGAAATCACCATTTTTCGTACTATCTATCTTGATGAAATTTTCTTGTTCTTTTTTGCCTGTGTCAGTATTATTGTTCTTTTAATTATGCTGAGAACTGAATATCTTAATTGAATTGCAAACTTTCGCTTACCAATTTTAATTGAAAAATAGAGCTTTTCAATCTGAGTTGTAATGCAATTGTTGTAATTAATAGACTCTATAATCAACGAGTGATTTGCATTTCATATTACCTACATTAGTTCTTTTTAACTGAAGGTTAAAATATTTGTGATCAAACCAAATACCAAAATATTTTATGCTTAATTAGCTAAAGATAACTCTTGAGAAATTCTACGCAATTTAATTACAAGGCACTGCATTTAATTGAAAGCTGGCTTGGGAATGACAATCCCCTGATTTCACATTTGAGATTTTAAGTAAACGGATACTTAAGTATGCATGGACCGCTATGATCAACTGATTTGCAAGTACCTCTTCGTGAAAATTTCGCAATTCAGAAACAACCCTATGTCAATAGTATTTGGGAACGCATTTTTAATATGAAAGTTCACACCCCTTTCACCCCTTTACGGAGCATAAGTCCCAAATTTTATGTTTCTATATCTTTAGCGGCTTAGGCGGTGCGTTTTCTGTCAGCCAGTCACGGTACTGTTTTTTATATGTATGTACAATATAGAGTTATTTTAATAGTTTTATTTAATGCCGTTGCAACAGTCACAATAAATTAAGTATTTTCACTCTTACAAGCTGAAGTTGAGCGTGAAAACTTCACTCAGACTACTTTTACCGATACGGTCTATATGCGTCCGCGCAGCACTGTTTCAATATCTCAAATGTGTTCAAATGGTATCGCCCACTCTTTTTAACACGAAAAATGTCGAATGATGATGTGTTACAAATTGAGATAAGATCTTAAAAGTCAATGGACTTTTATTACACTAGTATTCCAATTTGACGAAAACAATACGTGTATATGTATTCATAATATATTTATCAGCTCCTTTCGTATTTATTGTCACCATGTCTGAATGTCTTAGTATGTTGGTCTAGAATACGAGTACGCATCCAAAGTAATAAATGAATTTTCCTGAATACACGTATACGTATATGTTTCTTTACATGTGCGCGCATATACACGTTGTGTTCGAAACAACAGATACTATTCTAAAATAAATTTACAGAGGAAGAATCCTGTAAAAATTGGTACTATTGAATAAATGTGTGTTAAAAAGTTATTTTGTTCTTTCAACAACTTTAATTCGGTATAATTTTGCATACATAAAAAGCAGCATTATTTTATTCATTACAGTTTCAAGGTGATTGTATTTAAGTAAAAGGTTTTAGCAATCATCTTAACGGGCCTTTAAATTGAAAAACATGGTGATACATGTACCTACATATGTATACAGAATACAACTTGCTTTAATGAAAACCAGTGTGCCGACTATTAATATCAGCAATGAAAGAGCATTTACGCTCGCATTTTAGTAGGAACGACAGTTTACTATTACATGCCTAGCAATATTTAATTTACCGCGCTTTATTAAACATTTCTCAAGATTACATAACATTGATAAAATTCATATCCGTTGTAATCCCGTTACTTTTATTCTCCCATATTTTTTGTAACATATTCAACTAATGCGCATTGTATGACATCATCGGACCACAGCGTGTTCTAAAACAATAATTATTCAAATTACTCTCGTAATACATTCATTGAAGTAACCTTTCTTTTTCTTGCTGTTTTATATTACTCACTATTATAATGAACATTAGATAATTCTTGTAATAATTCCGTTCCGGTATCAACGAAAACCCGTTGATTATTATTTTAAGTAAGTTAATCCTATCTTTTACAGTATGATAAATGCCATGCGATTTTAAGTGGGAGTGACTGAAAGTAAAGAACCCGTTCCTATAGGAATATATATATAGGTTTCCAAAAACATCTACACAAAACCGTAGAAAATCGCTTTTAAAATCACTCAAAATCTTATTTAGCAACTTTTCTGCACTTTCCAAAAATGCTGTCCAGTATTTTAAACGGTATATTGGACAGCGACACAATTGAAGAATTTTGCAAAGTGGGATCTTCACGACCAGAGCCCAGTTATGAGGTGAAACGCAAGGTCGGGAACCGTTCTACCATTGTGTTTATAACTTTTTTGTCATGCGTCTCACCGGCTGTTATTGTTACGAACGACTGCTCTACTCCATTGAGACAGATATGCCGTGCGATACCCGACTCGGAACTGTTTTTTCCTCGTCTTCCGTGATGGTTGACGGTCGAAAGCCCCACTTGTTCTGACGCAAGTATGCTCAGCTAATCTTTCTCGTGTACATCACAATGTTAATACGCCGCATTCAGGTTTGTCTTGTTAACGCGTCCCATTCATTAGATACAATTAAAACATTCATAGTTACACGCTTCTCTTCTTCCTGTCATACGAGAAGAAGCCATTTATCTTGAGCTACAATTTGCAATTTTACAATCATCACCAATTAGAGAAAGATTCATATTTGCGTTTCTGTTTTCATTTAAACAGTGACTTAAAGTAACTCAACCCTAACCCCCCAACTTTAGGTACATTGTCATGTTCTAAGTGCAAAGCGGTGGCTGCGGTAAAGTGCGGTTTGCTTGAGATCTGAAGTGGAAATGAGCTAGCATTTAACGTCTGTACTCCCCTCTCGGCTGGAACCGCAAATAGTCTCCGGAATATCGCCTGCAGACTTTATAGCCACATTTCGTAATAGCTAAACACTTCCGTGTCATACGCCCGATGATTGTGTCCTTTCTGTCGCTTGCCGTTATTAATGCATGACTGGATTATATCGTTTTCTTCATCAACGCGCCATTTTGCCATAATATTAGATAATGCAATGGTAACATTAAAGACATCTGCATGATACTTGGAAGCTGTAGCTTCTCAGGTACAGGATGTCAAAGAGTAATAAAATAAAATAATTTATATAATTTAAACTTTTAAAGAAATAGAACTAGGATTTTTTAAATTATATAAACATGAGGTTACAAACATTAGGTGGTAGAGCTAATGCCGGGCTCGACTGTGGAGGTACCACCATCTTACTCGGAAATCCTCCCGAAGTTATTCGGGGGAGAGTAAGAGGACAGCTCTCAGGCAAAAAACCAGGCGGCCCACCATTGCCTGGGACCGACGGATGGCGGTATATCCATCCCCAATTGCCGGGCCTTATATAAATCAGACTAGTGACGGGCAGCGGCGTCACTAGTGCAAGGGTTTCGGCACCGCGCTCACCAACCCGCCTGCCCAGCGTGTGTGAGTATGGGCATTTCTTCCAGGAGGACCGCCAAGAGTGGTGAACTCCTGGAAAGACCTATGTCCAGCAGTGGACGAAACAGGCTGATGGATGGATGGATATAAACATGATATTTCACATTGCATAAAAATTTTCAAAACAATTTAAGATGATATCTAAGCATTTGTTTTGCCACAGTGTTAATGTCTAGATCTTTGTTTACATCCATCTTTTTCCACAAGAACAATTTTGCGGTGTGGTACTCACGGTGCAAGGCATTATTTTTGTCGTCATTAGCTTGTGGAAACGTGGAATTGCTTAAGTCTCAGTAACAGTGCTCCGCCCTCAAAAGGCTCTTGCCTTGGCATCCTAGTTCCTTGCTCCCGGGCTATTAGAATAATGATTACATACAACCGACTGACGGCAGATGAGGTAGGACAGGAGCTTGACAATGATGCGTTTTTATTACGTTTTTTTATATATGTTAATTTAGTATTGATATTTTGTAATATTTTACATTATTGTCTTCTTTTTTATGTTGTGATTTTTGTAAATAAATTAAGAAAAAAACGTATTTATTATCAAATGAAGCGTATTTTCTTTTCAAGCAATACAACTGCATTGAAAAAACACGAACATCACGTCTGACGTATACGGTTGAAACCTGAGGCATTCTAGCTTATAATGGCTATATGTAGTGTGTGTAGGCCTGGTTACCTTAGGTGACCGACGATGGTTGATAGACTTTGTCTACCAGTATTGGGATTTAGATATTATTGACCCTAGCATATAACGACGAACCACGGGAAAAAACCGGTCAAGTGCGAGTCAGACTCGCATACCTAGGGTTCCGTATTTCGACAGTTTTGAGTTTAAAATCTTGCCCATAACTGTTTATGATAGATAACTAAAAAAAGAATTGATTGTACCACAAAAGAGAGACTCAAATATTTTTATACCGTACTCGAAATAAAACTTGTGGATGAAAAATTTAATTTTGTCATTTTACCATGGTGAATTTCTCATCCGCTATATTTTTCTGTAATCTTTACGTAATCCCAAATTACCATGATTTTTTCATATTTTTCGGTTCATTCGTTTCGGAAATAAGAGGGGAGAACATGCATATTTTTGTGGTTTTTTCAAAGATTTCTCGAAATCGGTGCCAGCCAGTAAATATAGTAAAAGTATATATTTTATAATCATTATAATTTGATATCTAGAATTTGATACCCATATTGTATTTTTATAAAATATATTTTTTTAATTTATTTTACATTTTTTTTTATTTCTCCTTTGTTATCAACTTTTTTTAATCGCTATAGTTTCCTGTCGCTGGCCAGTTATGACCCATAATCGTAATTTTTTTTGGTCCACCAGTTTCGGAAATAAGGGGGGACATGCATTTTTTTGTGATTTTTCAAAGCTTTCTCGAAATCGGTGCCAGTAAATATAGTAAAAGTATACATTTTTGTAATCAGCTCTTTAATATCTACAATTTGATACCCATATTGTATTTTTTGGATATTTTTTTTTATTTTCTCTCTTTTATATTGGAAATATTTTGAACAAATTGGTTTATACCGTATTATGTAGGCAAGTGAATGCTATTTTTGTGACAAATTTCAAGTCTTTATCTTTAACTGTGGTAATAGGGCTGTGATATACTGACGAATGGACGGACGGACAACGGAATCTCACCATAAAGGTTCCTTTTGTACCTTTTAGGTACTACGGAACCCTAAAAATGATCTAAGTATCGGCACCAAAGCTTCAGCTTCATAATCACATGACAGCGTCGCGTCGCGTCGTCGGCTACAATCGGTTTATATAAATTTTGTTTCAGAAAATAGCCGATTTTTAGAAGAAAAATCTTAAAGAGATCTACTACATGCTATAATGGAGAAAGTTTCTTGTTGATTCATGAAATACTCATAGTTATCGTGATTGCCAGGATCGAAGTTACAATCGGTTTACTTAATTTTTAAGCTGACTGTACCCCTCAGCTTTTGGAAGAAATGGGAACGAGTGTTTTTATCAAAGAAAATTTGGGAAGCAAATGGGTACTATTAAAAAGTCATTTTTGAAAGCAGTAGGAACAACCCGACTTTTACCGTTTGTGGTTTGGGTCTCATTCTACTTTACTATCAATTATACGTACTATATATTGAGAATAACATATTCATTTTTATTGTATAAAAAAGTGAATAACTGTCCTAGCTCCTAGTCTAAGTTGATCACTAGCCTTCTCTTTTACTCTAGAGACTGGCTTTGACACTGATATATGACTGATTGAAAATCCCTTGCGGCTTTTAATAAACGCAATTAATACTGATGCGTTTGTTGATTTAGCGGTTAAAGGTGTTCCCAGTTCACCTTTAAACGATCACACATTGCGGTGAGATTTACAATTTGATTGTTACATAGTTCCCTACCCATCGATGTAATAAAATCTTTTCGACGCGCTTCAATGCAGCTTTTCCCTCATTAGAACCTCCAGTGAAAACAGCAATAGCATTGATTAGTTTGTGTAATTTCAGCTTGGTGTGGTGTGTAACGGACCGAGATTGCGGTAAGGTCACCCTCTTGGATTACCATAACCTCCTGGCACACTTGTATTGGATTCCTCATGAAATTGATTCTGCCCCTGGCCTGAGGTCGCGGTTGTCGTCGCCTGCGCACCGTGATTTGTTTTGGCTCGGTCACGGCTGCTCTTTTACCTTTTACGGGAAGTTTAAATAAGCTATTCCGGTAAATGGAAATATTGAACGTGGTTTTATGTTTCTTGGCCTATTTGTCATAGATTTCTAGTTTTAATGACGCCGTTGTCGAAAGTGATACTAGCTGACGCATGACGCTACTGCACAACTTATTCAGCTTTTTCACATTGAATATTACCCTGAATGAAATTCTTTTGCTTATTATAAAAACCTATAATGGTGATTTTGTTGGTTTCAGGTAAGCTAAAATCGTGAAATCAAACAATGAACTAAGACTGCAAATGAGGTATGTCGTGAGCTAACACTAGACTGAAATAATATTTTTACTGAGTAATCTAGCGGTACATCTAAAAAACCAACACGATGTTTTCTTTTACGATTATCGCACTCTGATAGCAGCTTCCTTAAAATAGAACTGCTAAATAGCTACAGTTATAGTCGTAACAATGAACTCTAAACTAGTTAAAACACTGCACTGTCGACGACTGATGTGATCCTACAGACAACAGCATCATAGCAAAATCCCCTTTATTTCAACTCACTAAGATCCCATGTAGTTGTGTAATGATCGTAGTTGGACTGGTACTCATCGTGACTTTAACATTAGTGACGTGGTCTAGCCCCTGGGCGTTCTCACGTGGCCCTTACTGTTTTTGGGTCAAAACACTTCATGAGAACATGGCAAACTTCAGTGTCAGCTTGTCACTTGAACTTCATCTCGCTTTACCTTCTCACATAATGTGGCGTAACAACAAATATTCAATGTAACGGAATAAAAAAAATACGAGGCATTTTTACCGTTTTTATGATATCAATAATATTTTTACAGCTATTATTATCACGCAATTTCGTGATATCGCGGAAGCGCTGTAAATTAGGACAGTCTCGAGCTGCCAAAATAAATTGTGCAAACAAACGTTTCACGAAAAGAAAATAAGCTTGCAGCTGTGCATCACAAAACAGAAAATTCTCTCAACTTTAAACAAAATTGTGTTTTCAAATCCTAGAAATTTACTTGTGTATTCATGCATAAGCTGACTTTGCTGCAAGGTTTGCTACTGCCGCGGAATGGACGAGTGCATCGTCCAAAGCATTGTTGCTTCCGCCATTTTGACTCCCCTGACTTATTGCTCCAGCCGTGCGGAGATGGTTTTCCTGCAAAGCCTGTTTCACTCCAGACAAAAATAGAACTGCAAAATATGAAACACAATTCTGCACGAAGAAATTTTAACACTGAGATTGAAAAAGACCTGTGTAACAGGTGGCAAAATGGTATTCCCCTCATACAAGGAGGCTTATTAAACTGAATATGAGACCGGTGGGGAGGGAAACTCTTATGCGCGCAGCCAGATATTCCCTGCCAGGGGCTGTAAATTTAAACAGACAGACAAGGCCACTTCAATCTCCGAGAAAGAATTCAGCAGCAGAGGTCAAGTCTATAGTCACGTGCATTTATATAGCAATAATCATTCTAATTATGTACTACCTACCTTATTCTACGCTTCCGTCTCTTTACAGCATTGGCATAATTAGGATTCGTAGCTGGAGGGGCTGGCCCCTGACTATAACCAACGAAGCCATCAACAAGTATCAGTACTCGATTATGTGATATTAGTGAGATAAATCGAGATAACCCTCCTCCATGCAACGAGATCACACACGAACCAATGAACAAGACAAAAAAAGCCTTGAACTGGATAAAGCATCATATTACAACTATGTCACCTGTATTTTTGGGGGTGACCAGACAGTACTCTAGGCTACCTAGCTACGCCAATGCTTTACAGTAGTGCTCAATACTAATTTACCTTTACGCCCTTCCACATATCGCCTTAAAATGTCACTGTTCGGCTAACGAAAGCCATAAAGTTCCGTGGTTTGCGCATTGACTTTTATTTTTTTAAAGCTGTACTCTATTCCCGTATTTCACCGTTAGATCGGATACCGAAACGAATTTCGCAGTCTTTTAACTTTTTTTTTTCAATTGGATTCAATTAGAAGCAGCGTTTCGCTCGATTGAGTTCACGTCACATCAAGGTGGGCTTTTCACGGGCATGTTTGGGCCCTTCGATCGAACTATAGGCCCGAATTAGCTGTTGTACAGTTCATCGCCTCTTCATTGTGATTGGAGAGGAATTTGTAACGGGAGATGGAAGGTGCATTCTTGTGAATGTCAATTGTGCGTGAGATGCAATTGCACGTGATCGATCGTGGTCTACAATATAAAGTCCTGACGATTGATTTCGTCAAAGTTAATAGGTATGTAATTTGAAAAGATTATTTAAAACCGATATTTCTAAACTTCACGAATGGAACGTAGTTTTCATTTTTGAAAGCAGATTTAGATCCTTAATTCAATTGAAAAATAGTGATTGAAAGCCTTTGAACTCTCACATTGGCTCGATGTTTTGTTTTAAATAAACATTTTATTCTGTCGAACGTGATAGTAAAATATATAGACAGTAGTCTACAACACCAGATCGCCTTTGAAAATAAAATCACATTGTTTTCTGGTGTACATTTCCAACTACAATGTGATGCAAAATATTTTAAATGGAATTTCTATCCCATGCTCTTTTCCTCTGGGAATATTGCCTTGTAGTTTTTATTTCAGTGCTTATTGCAAACTGCTTTACTTTTTCTTTATTTTGCTATTGGACTTAAGAATTTATGATTTATGATGATGACATTTCTTTCTTGTGAGGTTCTAAGGAGGTCTGAATATGGCGCAGATGCCTGAAAACTCTTTTTGCCTTGAGAAAATGACATTACAAAAATATGATAGTCATTCTTTGAGCAGCTGCGTTTTATGACTTGATACTCGTAAATACGAGTATTCTATTGTAAAAAATGGCAAACCCAGATATTTTTTTTTCTGAAAATAGAGAAACTTTTGAAAAGAGATTTTTAAGTGGCATTTTATGGTGCAATGTTTCACCTTGCTTTTGCGATTAACTTGTTTACGATACTCAAGTTTTGTATCAGTAACAAAGCGATCCCAAGACTGAGATAAATTCGACGCGGGTCTCTGATGTATTCCGAGAAAACGCATGGATTACATAAATATTTGCATGATTTGAATCTCTAAAATTCCCCTTTTTTTAAAGGATTATTTGTTTTCATTAGATAAGCTTTTCTTGGGGTTACTGTAGTTACGGTTTCTTAGTAATAAAACGTAATATTGGATGTTAATAATAAATTCTCTTAAAATTAAACTACAAAATCAAAATTACCCCAAGATTACCGTTAGTAAACAAAATACCGGGTGTAAAAGCAAAGGCAAGAATCCTTTAAGGGTGTGTTAGTGTGATCGGTAACGATATAAAAAATTATTCTAAATAAAGTACCAGTACCTCATAATAAGACGATTTTCTTTACTCAAAATACACTAATCGCGTGGACACCCTCACTGGTCGCTGGCCACTCGGATGAGGGGTGCGGGTTGCGGGGTGCACTTAGGTGTGTGGGGAGACCGGTGAGCTGCGTAGCCATAGCTTAGAAAAATTATGGAATTTTCGGTGAAAATTCAAGGTATATTTAATAATTTCATACCCTAAAGGGATTTTTGACTTTGCATTTACACCCTGTATACAAAGAGGATAAGTTTGAAATCTGTTCTAACCAAATTTGAGTAATGTTCTATTTTCCTTACTCTTAACATTTTGAAGGTAAATAATAATTTGCCTAAGAGTTGGACTCGCGCACAAAGGGTTCCGTTTATACACACACACAATACGGGTACAGAACACAAAAAACGTTATGGTACATAACAACATAGATGCCATAGGAAATAACAAGCCGCGAAAATGGTAGCGCCTGACGAACAATTTGGCACTCCATATCTTCAGTATAGAAACCATTTTTTTTTTTTTAGTATGTACAGGAATTTGACTACATTTGAAACTGGAATGTATCACCGTATTTAAGATAGTGCTGAAACAAATAACGTAAAAAAAACTATTTTCCGAGGTTTATTGTACGAGATTGTGCTTAATTTTTTTTTTCTTAATACTGGCCATATTAGCACGAATACAACTGGCTACATAATGACGGTTGAAGCTGTAGACCTATGTGACAGACGGACAGACAGACAGCGTGGGCTCAGTAATAGTGTCCCGTTTGGCACCCTTCTGATACGGAACCCAAAAAAGAAAATTCTACCAATAAACATGTAAGCCTCATAACAGTTTGATAATGATGATGGTAATAATCATTATCACCTCATAATATCTGAGCACAGCTTCCATTAAATAGGTTGTTTATCTCACGATGACACAAAAATCAAGCCGTTATAAGTCTTAAGACGTTGCAATAAGGTTTTCCATATGTGTCTTCGTGGGCTGAACGATCTATACCAAGTACAATACGCATGCAAGTAAGGCAACAGTCATTAGAAACAAAGAAAGTGAACTTAAAAACACAAATGAGTGTAATTCATTGCGCCCGCGTAATATTCATTACGCTTCTAAAACAACGTTCGGTATACCCATGTCTGGTTTGTCAAAGGTCGAAGTTTTCTGGGGCAGGCGTGATGTTGGGAGACGTGACTTCGCACCTTCTTGATCGAATGTACTTGGAAATAACTCAATCATATGCCACTGTTGTGTAGGCCCTGGGTATGTGGGAAGTGATTTTACGTACAGTCAGATGAAAAGGTAATTTTTCATTTTAATTTGTCTCGATTTTGTTTAGCATTTTCTTTTTCGATGTAAATACTTTCTGAAGAGTGTGCACATATTAGTAACAATGTTGTTTTTTTATTGTTATTTTGATTATACACAAACCGATTTTTTTTACGCTGCTTGTATAAATTGTAGTATTCTCATGTGATTGTGAATTTCAAAACCGGTCAAGCAAGCGTATAAAAATATGGATAAGTTGAATATATAGGTACATAATTATTTATTAAGATTACGACTAAATAAGATTAGCTATAGGATGTATATATTTTTGTATTGCCGTTATGAAATAAATACTGAAAATTTTATAATTTGTTTACTCATGATTTCTGTCGGAGAATGTAAATAAATGTTTTATTTACTAAGCACATATTAACATTTAATATAAGTGTCAATAAAACACACGTTTTAATTAACAACAAATCTCAAAGCTATTAATCCTTTAAATTAAATATACCAAATACATATTTTGTACGTTAAGGAGATCCGTTACGGTCTTTGCGCAAAATTCACAACTTATGATTGTTTTATTATTTTTGATTTAAACATAAATGTGATTTATAAGGTCCTACAATAATAAGTGAAAATAATTCTTGGGTAGATCTTGTATCATTAACTGATCACACTGAAGGAAAAACATTTTTATATCAAATAAATTTTCCCCTTCCTAATTTCTATGGAAAAGTAAAAAAAAGTATAAGTAATATTTTTTTTTTCCGTGGATGTTTTATTTATTTATTTATTTATTCAGGAAACTTACAGCTGATCTTAACTAAACACGTAAGTCTCAGAATAATTGTACATATTTTCAGCCAATAACAAGTTTCAACAATTGTAACTATTTTTTAGTAAACAAAGTATATACAGTGTAAAGAAAAAAATATGTAAGTACAGTATTATTATGCTAGGTATAAGTAATTTAATTACGAGTTAAACATTTGAATAAAAAAAAGGAATTAATTTATTCTGTGAGATCTATGAGGAGGAAGGGGTTAGAGAATTATGGTGAGTTTTAAGAGGGTGTGTGTATGTGAGAGGGTGTGTGTATGTGAGAGGGTGTGTGTGTTTGTCTATCAGTCAGTTTACGCATTACAGCATACTTGAAGCTTCTTCTAGAAAGAAGGTATAGGTCCTGATCAGCGAACAAGTTGTTATATTCTTCAACTAGTCGGACTAATGGTGAGTTTCATGCATAGTTTGTTTTAACTCGTGGTACATAAAACAAAGGAGGTGCACAAATCTTATGACTAAAAGTTCTTAAGGCTAGTGAGCCAACTAAAGCGGGACAATCGACTTTAGAGTTAGCTATATCGTGTAAGAGAGCCATGTACAGCAGTATTCTACGGTCTTTGAGGTTGTGAAGTTTATGAATCTGGCATACCCCCTCGTAATTTTCTGGTTTTAAACGCATGTCGGTCTATTATCTATCATCTGTTTTTTTTCTCTTTGAATTGTAGGACCTTATAAAGCATTTTAAAAGATGTCCACAACAACTTTAATTACGCTTTAAAGTTAGTATATAGACATTCACGCGAACTGTAATCCATAAAATCACGTAATTCCGTTAAAAAGCTATTATTATCAAGCAATAGTCGTGATATTACTTAAAAACCATTAATTATATACTAATTGTTAAAAAATAATCAAAATAATAATAAGTTGTGCATTATGCACCGAGACCGTAACGAACCACCTTAACAACGAAAATCCCGACTAGTTACGAATAATGAATTAATGAAATACCACAAGCAGTCATTATAGTGTCCAGCCTCTATTGACAGCTGAAAGGGTCCCGGCGTGAAAGTATCCGAAGAGACCATTGTGTGACCATCGAAGCCCCGCACAATGCGGTAGCCACTCCTAATTACTCCAAACTGAACTAAACTGGCAACTCATTTGATAGAATGAAGAGACAGTCTTTCACAAATTGCTGCTCAGCCACAATGGGAGCCAGGGTTATCAGACCGCGTGATGGAGACTTGGGATTCAATGCTGTCGCTTTCACCTATTACCCTACCTTTTGTGCTGTCGACACTTGATATAGCCGTAAACTTTGACTTGTATCCTTTGAATTTAGCGTTCAACAATATCTACGTAACATATAACATAACTCTTTATTGTTCACCGAAATGAAAACAAGTAATAAAGATATTTTAGCAGAAAGGGTACAATGGGCGGTCTTATTCGCTCAGAGCGATTTCTTCCAGACATATTACACTAATATTATAAGGAGATAAAGTTTTGAGTTTGTTATCAAGTGTGAGGTAATCTCCGGAACTACTGAAAGTTTCACTACTAGGGTGTGCCCTGGGGACGGGCTGTTCCCTAGAGATATTTATCTTTTTTTGCGTCCAATATATCATATAAGACAGGATTATGCGCACGCGCTTGGGAGAGTAACAGAAGGCAAAGCGCTTATCAGTCTTTCCAGGGACTTCCGCAAAAATCTACGGTATATAGCGGATAAATTACTGGTATTGCGCAACTGCCTGTGACCGCTTCCCCGATATGGCTACTTATGGCGTCATACCGCAACACGATGAGTCGCTTGGCGGCATGGTTTCGTCATGATTATAATGACAAGCCACAGCCGAATCCTACCACCAATAAATAGGTGGTGCGGTGCATACATCGTCTCTGCAGATGGGGCCAAGATCCGATGACCTTATGAGGACAATCGCGCGCGTGGAATCGCAGGCAAAAGGCTTGTATTACGTAAATAAAATAGTCCGTCAAAGAACAAAATCATTCAGCCTCATTGTCCGTCAGCCTGTCGTGTTGCAACGTGACTAAAGAACAAGTAGTTGAGTATGTATTTTATTGGTTACGAGATATTTGGATAATAGTTTAGAAAGTATTTTATTGAACGAACGAGCGAGCGAAGTTCTCTGAGTCTACTGGAACAATACGGCGTTTGTATGTATGTATATGTATATGAATGTTTGTTCAACGATAACTCGAGTATCGTTGATTGGAATGTCATGAAATTTGTCAGGCGAGTAAATAAGGCAGAAAGAATTTTTAAGTTCAAACATGAGCCAAATGGGTCGAGCGCGAATTCACAGTTCGGGGCGAACTAGTAGTCTATTCAAAGTTAATAAAACGCAAAATAAACTTCTAGATTTAAGTTTGCTTCCCGGATACAATTCACCCGAATCAACCATCAACCACATTCCAATCTACTGTTATTGCTCTAAAGGAAGTGTTACCACAAATCGTGCAATACTCTATCTCGTACTCTCCTGGTTGGGTTAAAATAATATAATATTGTTCGGATGCACCTTAGAACCAGTTAACCTGAACCCAGGGTTAATTATGTTCCCCTGCAAATGCTCACGTGCCGAGGGATTTTGTGGTGGAGGCACCGTTATGCTATCTTTGATATCTTGCACGTAAAGTTCATAGAAAACTTCAGGAATGGACTTTTATAGAATTCTCTTTATACTCGTAGCAAGTTTTACTTTCAAAGTACTAAACTTTGCCATTTGCGAAATACATAAAAAAATTATGAAATGGCATGTTTAGGAAACAGCACTCACTTAAATAGTCTAAAAAGGTCAGTTAACCCAAAATGTTAGTCTAGCTACATGTGAACATTTAAAAAAAGGGATTGATCTCTCTTTTTCAACTGTGCACAGGTCGAGATTTCGATGAGATTATGACGCATCATGATCAGGACTCTTCCGGAGTACTATCGCGCACGGCGGTCAGTCGAGTACTGACTGTCATTATGTTAACTCACTCATTTTACTTAATGTATTATCTACGTGTATTGGAAGACTTTGTAATGATGTATTCATTCTACTTGACGTTGTATAATATTTCAAGCAATAAATACCACATTATAAAATCTTGAACACGCTACCGTTTGATATCAAGTCACACGCATCTTACATCCCAAATGACGTTGAACAGCACTGTTACGTAAATATTATCTATTCCGTTAAATTCCTGCTTCCCCATCGTCCATCAACGTTGACGACATTGTAAGAAAACATTGCAGCCAAGTATCGCATCAATCTATCCGGTCTTACTTGATAATAATCCGTTTAATGCACTCCCTGTGCATTTTTAAACGCAACTGTACTTGGATGAAGATTGTAATTATTTATAGTGTGGAAAGCTTATTAAGGTTCTTCAGTCACATTATTTCATTCATACATTTAATGTCAATTTCCCTTGAAATCACATGATCGTTACCGTTGTGCGGTGGGCGGGTGACCCACTATAAGACCGCAACCTTATAAGGGCTCTATTAGGTAGAGGCAAAGGTAGAAATAATTGTCTATGCAGCCTCATTGTTGGTCAAGATGAAAGTGGGCAAACCTCAAGTTTTCAAAGAAATACGAGATGAGAACATGTAGGCGTAGTTTGCAGAGATTGAGAGATATAAATAATCATCGACATAGTAGCAGCCATGCAAGAACAGGACTAAGATAAAATGATCGCAAATTTCTGATTTGCTACAGACAAAAGGGTAATGTATCCTTTAACCTTTATTACATTTCAGTCATTGAAACATGCTTAGTTAACTTTAATTAACGAAATACGTAGTACGTAATAGTACGTTTCATGTACAAAAGGTGCAAAAAAAATACTAATTTAAAATAATGAAAAAAATAAAAGATACTTTATTGGTCTTAGTAAACTGACATACAAATACAATATTACTTACAAAAATGGAAAGACAAAAAGGTCTAAGCTCGGCATAAAGCTAGCTGACACGCATACAGACAGCCGCCGATTTTGAGCTTAGCCTTGTAATAACTAAAGAAATACATGATAAAATAAGAAAATTACAATAAATACTTAACAAAAAAAATTATACTAATCTAATCTAATTTGGTTTTGTATGGGCAACAGGCACTGACGGGCAGACCCAATATACTGGTATATATATAAAATATGTATATTTTTTCATTTCCTTGGTCGTGTTTCTTTGAGAAAGTTGGTTAGTATAATCAGAAGATTATATGGTTTCATCAAAGGATACCTGTCCATTTATATCCGATATATGCGGTAAATTTTAAAAGAAATATAAGTAAGAATTTTCTATACCAATAGGGCAAAAGTGGGAATCGAACATTACCGAGAATTGAACGATTTGGATCTGGATGGGTGAAGAACGACGCACGATAATACATTTACAATAAATAAGATCATAAAGATTGATGATGATATTATTATCTCCTTGCAATTGGGATGTATGAGACTTCCAAAAAAACGTTTTTTATTTTAGATATTATTGTATAAATGATGATAACTGCTAATACGATAGAAGATGCAGCATTAACAAAAAATATGCTCGTAAGAATTGACGACGATATTAATATATCCTTTCAATTGGAATTTATTTGAGTAAATTTCACGAAGACGGGAAATAAATAAATAAATATAAACTTTACAAATTATGATGACTGCTAATGAAGTTTTGCGAGCATATTATGTATCTTTGAATCGGTTGCCAACTACGGATGCTATCTACTAAAAACAGACAAAAAATTAACTTCCAAAATAACCTTCAATGGGTTTTGTTTGAACTATATACGAATTGTGACGTCATTTCAAGTGCGACAAGCGGAAATGTATGTTTTCGACCATAGGCACTCGGTTTGGAACTGATTTTACGATACAGAATCAAAATTTTAACAAAAGTTAAAGACTCATAACTCGGCTTTCTGCTGTAAGATAATAACTTTAAACAAATTACCAGAATATTGCAGATTGCAAATGCCAAGATTCTGTCAATGGTTGTTTTTAACACTTAATCAGCCTAGCGCAGCTCTTGAACTTGTAAGCACAAATAGCCGAGAAGACAGTCAAACAGAGATAGATCCAGCCACCCATGAAGTTCCAAACGGTGAAAATATTATCCAAAGAAATTACAATTGGAATGACGACAGTCGAAAACTCCTGAAATATTGATGCATATTACACATAAAACGATTATTATGATCGAATGTGTTGGAAGTAAAAAATTGGATTCTTCAGTTGGCCACAGTAAAGTAACTTTCAACGGAACGAAGAGGCTTCAATAAACAAATACAAAGTTGAGCCCCTCTTATAGAAAACCATAAAATATTTAGTGAAGTTAAAATAAACACTACGTAGTGGCATCTGAGTGTATCAGAAAATGCAAAATGGTACAAATTGCTGTAAAGCTGCTTCCTTACACGCGGTTTTAAATTACTAAAACAAGCGTTTCTCCAACGTTGTACCTTGAAAGTACGATAATCCCCTGATACTACAAAGAAATAAATTTTTGTTTTTATAATACTTGACAATCTACTCGGGGTTTGCCAATGATCAATGGAAATGATCAAACGTTTCGATCGCATCCGAAACACCAATCTGCGTTCCAGAACTCGAATTGCTGATTTTGTTGTGTAAACCTCCAAGCTAAAACAGAACTGGGATGGTCACATGTACCTGAATAGGTGGGTAAAAAAAGCTCGATTTGGTGCAAGAAGACGGTAGGCGGCGCGGCATCCGACAGACCAAAACATAAATAGCGAGACGAACTAGCCACGTTTTTAGCAGATTTGGAAACTTTATTGCTAGATCGAGATTTGTGGAATTGAAAAATCAGTAGAAAAGAGATTAGGCAGTAAAAAAACTAGGGAAACTAAGTATTAAAACATTGTTCTGACAAAGAATTATTAAAATAATATTGCAATAAATTAAATGATAAAAACGTACGTATATAATAAAACCAATAGGACGTCGTTTCATAACTAACTTTTGACCCCCTAAAGGACCACGGTCTACAGTTGAGAAACCTTTGTCGTTTAACTAGTCCACGCATTACTCTGCGTTGCAACTCCTAGATAGAACTGGTATTATAAATAAAGCCAGCGAGATGACGCTGCATCACGTCTCTTGATTGATTCCGTGATAAGCTTGAGATTGTCGTCGGCGCGGGAAATACTTGGGTTTCAACTTCATTTTGTTTAGAGGAATTACACTACTGGGTATTTTGTTAGAACTAGCTGTAAATCAAGGTCTAGATCGGAGACAAACGTGTACGGAGATGGCAGGCTTGCTTGTGTAATCAGTTGCTCTATCTGTCTGGTTTTCGGAAATCTGATTGCGGGAAGCTTTTGAAGTAGGATTGTTTATCACACGGACTACTTGTCGATCGCCACGACATAAATCCCAGAGGGGGGGTGTCTGAGGTTTTTCCGAGTATGATCTGTAAAATCTAAATCACAGTCCGCACTCGTATAATCACGTTTCACCGAAGATTACTACGTCCAGGATATGGGTGGTGAGCTCGTACTTCGGGCACAGATATGCGGACCCACAGCATGATATGCCTTCCGAAGAACGCACACCGAACCCAAATGTGCCCCTACGGGATTTGAACCCGCGACCTACAGATTATAAGTCGACATTCGAACCACTAGACCACAGAAGCGATCTTAATGTAAACATAACCTATAAAATATTCTAACAAATACCGACTTTTAAAAATATAAAAGCATACTAACTGACCCAGAACAACATGAAACGACTCTATTACTGAGATTAAAATTAGCAGTCCATCTATCCTCGACAGCACGCGTCTATAGCACGCGAATTGAAAGCACGTGACTAGCATCGCTGCGCAGGCGCAGCTTACTAACTACCGAGCAGGCGTGTCTCACCATACGCCCTATAAGGGTTTTTAAAACAAATTCTTGTATTGTTATTTAATTGAACAAGGAAAGAAATGTAAATAAATCTGTCTGGGAGACAAGCGTGAGTATATGACATGTACGTATGTATGTACAAGTAGATAAATTGATAATTATTTTAATTAATCATCATTTCAGCGGTAGAATACTTTTAGAGCCTTTATAAAAGATAATAATTATAATTTTTACAATATAAAAGAATTAAGTATCATCTTGATGATCACGAAATCTGATACTTGTGTTAAAAATTAAAAATCCTAAGTATCTAAAACAAAATTGAATTCAAATCGTGAATATTACCTATCAGTTTCGGCAATACAAGATTTTAACTTGAGAAAACGCTCATAAACCACGAACCGCGAAATCATAGAGATAAAACATATCTGAAATATTAAACAGGCTTCAGTACTGCTTTAAAGTTATATTATGATAACAAATTGCATTTTTATGTTTTATGAAAGCCCGGCGGACAAATTAAGGCGACGCATTGGAAATTTTGGCGACATGGATCTCCATTTTTCTCAGCAATAAAAAAACGAATACAAATACAAATATATTTATTTCCAAAAAGAAAAAATCTTACATACCAAGCAGTTAGAAAAAGAGGGAACATATGTAATTACCAATTTATATACTAGATTAAGCATTTAATTGACATCATTTTGCCCGAAGATTTAGTTGATTGATTAATTTTCATAGCAGAGAAAAAATATTTAAAAAAACCTCTTTTAAAACAGAGATTTCTATTTTACTGACAAACGGGAGCGAATGAAGACTTAAGTTTTTTATTTAAATTAGTCTGCAAATACACTGGATTTATTAAATTACTGATAAATGTCATTTTAAATGAAAAATACTGTTTTGCCGCATACAACCTTACGGCATGCTAGTTCGTGAGCGCATATTTGTATGGAGTAATTCCCCCTCACTCCACTCCCCTAAGGCGCCGATTTTAAATTAAAAGTTTATCAATTTCTGGCCTTAAGGAAACTCTCAGCCTGAAAAAAAGTTTCACGTTCTTGACGGCATTATAAATACGATTTTGCAACGTCAGCGAAGTCAATGTGAACTGACTTTAGCACCACTGCACAACATCATTTACATTCATTACGTGCCGTAAGTCACCAGCACACTGACACCAATCACCTGACCTAAACCCAGGGAAATTGACTGACCAGAATCGCTTCCTTTTATGGAAACTTTCGACTCAACCGCAAGGAGAATAATGTCATGATCACGACTGGAATGTCTGAAATGTGGCGGCCAAGTCCGCCATATGGGGCATTGATGCTTTGTCTAGAACGGGCCTATGCTGACCGGTTTATTCGTTGACGGATTCAATTTATAACTAGTATTTAATTTTATTTATACCACTACAATTTGTAAATGTTTCTTTTTAATCTTTAAATTATTTAAAGTGAAGCCTTTTTGCATATGCGTTCATCCGCTTGTCTGGCATACATTAATGAATCGAACATGTTATTGAAAAATATTTGGATTTGTACGAGTATATGTGTATTTTCAACGAAAGAACATTTCTTAATTGACGGAACCCGTTCATTTTGTTAGACGTATACCTAGAAAACTCGATTTGTGAAAAGCAAACAATCATAATGAAGCAAAGAATATAAAATCATTTCCAATTAAAAAAACAATACGCTATGAACCCTCCAGCTGTAGCAATGCCTAGCCTAGATGAAGTGAGTATTGCGCGCCTATCAAGCTTTGCATGTAACGCGATATTGTAACAAGAGCTTGTGGTAAGAGAAAGGTAGCAACAATATTCTTAATTGGGTATCTATTCCGATTCCACATCGGGTGTTATTAGTCGCAAGCAGAGTCTACCTCCAGATCGCACGCTCCAAATAGCCTTAATGACATTTCTTACAGCTTCTTGATGACTGTTCTCTGCTGAGTGTATTTAATCTGTGATCTCAATGGATTAATTCATTGGGTAAAGACTGGTAGCGATGTGTTTGGAGTTGGAATACTTGTGATTGGATAAACGCGGCGTCTTTACGGTTACCCAATCGTGCAATGTAACTGAATCGGGCAGTTGACTGAAATAAAATGAAATTTTGCGAATTCCGTCTTTCATACAATTGATGCTAGATGATAGAGCAAAGAAAAAATGCTGACGCAAACACCTGGCAAAATCATGGCAAAAAGAAAAAGTTATATAAGAAAACTTTCAATTCATTAATTAACTCTAATTATTTGTCCATTTCGTTTACGTCAATTATTGTTAGAGTTTTATTTAGTTTTAATACGATCAATCACGGTGCATAAAACGCCTGGCCAACACAAAAACTAGCTAAAATTAAAATTAAACCTAGACGCTTTTTTCGTTAGTCTTCACCTTTCAGGCTTCAGAACTTTTTTCACGGATTCTCCAGACCGAAACAAATGCACTAACGTTTATCACTTAAAAGAGCTCCATAAGAAATCGCTTTTTGCCGGCAACCCCAGATTTCAATCAGATCGAGTGGAGTGGCGAAGTGAGATGGCGCTCGCAGCCGATTATAGGCAGCTTGTCGAATCGGCAGAGCATGGTGGATTGGATAAAGCGGGATGGAGTAAAAAGTGCAGACCGCTAGCTGACACAGTGCTTTATTGAGCAGCTCCGTTGGATGCCGTGCAACGGTTGCGGCACGATGCGGCGGTGGTCCCTACTATTTGAGGAAATGCTACTTTTTAGTACATATTCAGCAGATCGAGTTTGATACAAATTATCACAGGCGTATTAGTTTTGAAGAGAGAAATATTGTAGTACTTTTACTAAAACTAAGTTAATTGTTGGTACTTTTTATAACTTGTATATAACATTTTTGTATTGACGATATGGAAGGTAGGTCAGGATCGTGGCAGGGTATGTTGTCTTTGTTTATCCCTCTAGAACACAAGTAAAATTATGCATATCGATTCTTGGGAAATATAATTCCAAGATTAGTTTTACCCACCCACATATTTACGTGATTAAAAAGAGTTTTTGCCCGCGGCTTCGCTCCTTTAGAGTGTATTTTAATCGATTAATCTTTTATTTATGCGTAACATGAAAACCACTATTAACAGTTTTTGTCTTGACAGTTATTTTATGAACACCCCTTATAGCCTATATGTTGACCAAGGTCACTATGATGATAATAAAGAAAACCGCATCCAATGCCGTTAAGTGGTTCTCTATTTAAAACGGTACATACAGAGAGACAGAAAAATTCTACACAAAAGACACATTCAACACACAAAAGTTGTAGTTTTGGCCCCAGTAAAGTACTAATAATTCATTTAATTTTAACATAATTATTTATATTTTCGTTTCGACTTATTCATTGTGTACATTTTTAAGGGCTCGTCGTAATGTTTGATAATTTCCTGAATTTCTGTATCCCTTGAGAATGGTGTATTAACCGAAACCGGTCGGGATTAACGTGCAAACCTTAAAATTAAAAGCAGTGAAACAAGTACAAGTGAATTTAATTGTGATGGTGATGACATTTAATTTTAAATTTTGTAAAAATATTCAATGTTCAGACACGACATTTTTACTTCTTTTTATAAGTATAGATTCTTGGAAAAATGCATGGCAAGCTCATAGCTTCGTTCAACCAACAAACCTGTCTTGTAGTATTTTAATGTTATAAAATCACAGTTCATGAAGTATCTTAGCCGTTCACCGCAATTTATCGATTCGAAAGTGTTAGATAGAGCAGCAGTTAACTAGTAGCTGTTAATTTGTCCTACTGATTTGTCGGTATCCAGTAATGGTAGAGTCGGATGCCATCGATTCTACTCGCATATCTCTCGTTCTATCTCTTTCACTCCGATAAGCCGACGGTTTTCCCTTAAGGGGCTATAATACCTCACTTCGCTTCGCATGATCCTGTTGTATACCAACAAATACTGCAACAATCACTCTGAAATTAATACATGATAAAGTTGAGGACTAATGCTATGTCCATGCTGTTGTGAAAACTTGATTCTATTAAATTTTCTCGATGTAAAAAAATTACAAAGTTACCTCCAAAACGTACAATAAACCGATAGCATTCAATGAATATTTGAAATTTGATCTGAAACTTCGCATAATATAACTGATATTAGTATAAAGCAGCTGAAGACTGTTCCATAAAAATGAAAAAACCATCAGTGTAGCAGCGATTTCAAAATAACTAATGTTTTTGCGTGCGCGGCATCTGATTAGAGTAGGATAGACAGTTAAAAAGTAGAAGCGTTAGAGCAGGACTGTGAATTGAGAATTGAATTATGGGCCCTTAAGAAGACTCTATTCGCCCGAACTCCCATACTAGCGCAGTTCGCTGATTACTTATTATTTTTTATTTTTCAACATATCCCATACAATATCCATGACGTGAAGCTAAAACATTTATCAAAATCAAATACATACATCAATACAAGCTGAAATCATAGGAACCACCAAAACCATTCTCGAGTTTTTTCAAAACAAGAATGTTGTCTCGCGTTAGCTTGCCTCTCACACCGTGTTTGGTTAGTTCCGTACGAGCTCGGGAAATGAACGTTCGGGCTAACCAATAACAGTCAGTCAGTGCTCTATAATCCGAAGTTGAATGTAGAATGAAATAGCAAGCATAGCGACCCCGTGCGCGACTGACTTCAAGCCGCCGACTACAGGCCTCTTCAGGATCTTTATGTTTTTCAAAGCCGCTGCAGAAGAAAATATCTTCTAGAGTCTAGTCTTGAAACACTTAAGTCTCATAACGCATTCTTCCTGTAGTAAAAAGTGACCTTACTAATGCCATAATTTTAACACAAAACGTTGAGCTGTTAGATTGCCCATAAATACTCGTGAAGGTATGGAAATTATAGCGACATGGGTAGTAAATGAGATTTCAAAACAGTAGAACTCCCATACTATAATACATAGGGTTTCGAAAAAAAAAACATGTTATAAAGGAGGTCTTTTTCAAGACGTTAGCAGAGCGAAAAATGCGATATAGAAAAATTTGCTGCATCAAAAAAAAATGCAAAATGAAAGCTGTTTTTTCAGTTCAAATCAGTAGTCCGTCCAAACTTATAAAGTTAAAATAACAATAATGACCGTTGTAAACATATTAACCTATTATCTAAGAAGAAATAGAATAGCGTATTTTTTAAAAAAACGGTCTCTTGAATTTATGTTAAATTTTATTCGATAAAAAACATCAATATCCATCCCTTTCTTGATTCACCGCACTTCTCAGACGCGCAATTTTTTAGATATGTTTATCTCTTTCGTTACATGCGATGGACATATCAGCTGATTGACATTTCCTTTATAATTAACATTTACATCCGTGCTTGAGTCATTTAAAATACCACTTTCAGCCAACGGTTTTCCATAAATGTGCATAAGAATGCTCCTGCACCATCAAGTTTTTGTAATTTATGTCTTGTTTGTCGAGGCTATTTGTCATAAATAAAACATCGATTTTACTTTCCGTTGAAACGCTTTTACTAATCTCTCCCACATACTTGGCCTCACGCTCGCTTCTCATGGCCATAGATGTAGACCAAAAGTGCAGAAGCCGTCCATATAAGAAATTGACAGTACAAGAATCAGTCTGCTACATTTACCGGTTTAAACGACATAGCGAGAGAATACCTTTTTTGGTTTGAAATTTGTAATACGTAACGTAACCCGACAGTGCAACGAAAGCTCGTTTACTTTTCCTCTTTTTCTCCATTTACAATGTTTCCTTCACAAAATGTACTAACAGGATTTCTCTTTGATGTTTTGTTCATGCTAAATGTATTTTAACCATTTTTGCATTTGCACTGAATTACATTCATTTTCTTTCTTTGATATTTTGTAACTTCATAACTAGGAAGATAGAGTATGTGATTGTGTTAACCTTCTTTTAATTAAAGAAACTATCGAAATGAAATGAAAAAAAAAATGCATGACTACTAGCGCATCGTAATTTGGTCGTTGAAAACTCGTAACTTTAAAATATTACGTAGGTATTATATAAGGTGACTTTTATTTATGCAGCCATATTCATACTGAAGACTCAGAAAGTAGTCGGTATCAAAGTTCGATGACCGTTTTTGGTAAATTCGAAAATTATTATTTTTCCTTTACCTACAAACGCAAGCCCAGCCCCGAGTCAACTTACTGTGAAATCAATATTTTATTTTGCGAAATTAGAAAAAAGTATTATCGATCCGTTATACTGATCATTTACCAGGCTGACAGTATGAATTTGGCTGCATAAATAAAAGTCACCTTATATACAGGTTGTATTAATAACATGCTTAAATACTATTAAACATATGCTCTACCGATCTTACTCAACCACTTCTACAGAACATAGTTAAAACAAATCTAATTAAAAAAATTCACTTCCCCATATAAGGTGACTTTCGATTATATAGCTAAATTCATACTGGAGACTCGGTAAGTGGTCAGGACCAAGGTTCCATGACCCTTTCTGTGTAATATGCAGACTTCCTATAGTCGAGGTTGATCTTGAACAATTATACAGGCATAAAACAATATTTTTCGTATTTCGCAAACAAGGTTGCAAGGCAAACAGTCCTGAGCACTTACCTAGTCTCCAGTAAGAATTTGGCTGTATAAACGAAAGTCACCATAATATAATTTTTGTACCTACGCGTCATTTTCCATGCGAAAGCGATACATTTTACTGTAATTGCAAAAGAAATAAAACAAAAGTTCATCTGTATGATCAAGTAGCGCATGTGGTTTAATCTTGTGAGCACGTCATAACTACAACCTGTATAATATGTTTTATAATAGTTAAGGAACATTAATTGCTCTTTCCATTAGCACTATATATATGCCAACTTTAAGATTTTACTGCGATTGTGATATGCTTCCATTTAAGGTAAAATACAAGTTTTAATGGAGCCATTTTTGTCAGAACTTCTTCATCACAAATCTTTGTCTGACGTATTATCGGAGAAAATGCGCCGGGATGCGCAATTTTTTTTTAAATTTTATGCTGTTAGGACTTTGGTGATGGACTTCTAAATGTGTTACCATCATCTTGGGACGCGTGTAGAGACTCAATGGGAATCAACCTCCTACAAATGCAAGCAACACAGAGCCACAAATTGTATTTCAATTGGATTTGAACCTGTGGCTTCAGATCACTAACCTGAAAGTCGACGACTATAGGCCACAGACGAGGTGCCATAGATAATAATACGAACAATAAGTAAGCGGAACTTTCCCGGATTATACAAATTGCTTCCCAACCAAAATTAGTTTCCAGAATCGTATACTCACTGCATCATAGAGAGATGTTTCCACCGATAGGACGCTGTACTTTAGTTGTTTGTATCGCAGTATATATTTTTATGCAAGATGCACAGTTATGTCCGAGAGATCTTGATATATGCGGACACAAGTAATTGCTATAACGGTTACTGTACTGATAAAACATACGAGTTACATGTAAATTTTCGCAAATATTTCCCATCTCTAGTAAGGATAACGGGCCGAGTTTCTACGGGGTGTTTGTGAAAAGGTCTTTTGTTATAGACACGAAGTTTCAAATTATCGCAACCAAAATGTTTTTTTTTTGTTGAAAGTGGGGTGATGTGTCACTGTCACTCCAAGCAGTTAAAGAGGGAAAGAGATAACAGATTTGTTTTTATTTAAAAATATATAAAAACTTACATATGTAGCAAAATTTACAAAAAAAAATTACAACCCAACAAATAAAATACGTTTGAGTTCTGTACAAGATTCCTATTCGTCAACCAAGAAAAAAAAGTGTGTGTTGAGGTCTCCATTTTACTAATTATTTCTATCGCGTGAAACTATTTCGATTGTTTTTTTTTCTACTGGAATCTAAAAAAAAAAACAAAAATATTATACTAGTTAAGGCGCCAATTACTGCTGGTGACCCCGGGTGCGTGCGTCTCAGTCACTCGCATGACTCGTTCCGTGTTGATCTCTCCGTCGCTCGACGGGGAATCAAGTGGTGACCACACTGAAGTATAGATACCTAAATAATTAATTACAATTATCATACTTAAAACTCTTAAAAAATAATCAAGCGAAAGTTTCAATTTGTTTTTTTTTGCATAATTAATTGATTAAAACGTATTTTCATTATAAATTAGACCTAGGTTTGGTATTTATTTAGTTAAATATTTTGATGAAAATTCAAAATTCTTATCAAGGCATATAATTCCAAATATTATGTTATTTATCATATTATTACTTCTGAATAAGACTAGCCACTAATTTCGAGTTTCAAGGTCACCAGCGTGTTATAGCCCACTTAATTAAACTAGTAGCTTTTTCTTGAAATAAGATACAGGATTCCGAAAAGTGACAATGTTGTCGCTTTAATATACTTCCTTACAAATGTTTATCATAATGGGTCTTGTGATATCTTTTATCTAGACAGAGACGTGGGGCTTTGAAATAAATAAGAGAAATTAAAAAAAAACTGAATAAAGCTATGGAAATCTGAGCTAAAGTTTTATTTCGGTCCCATTTACAAAAAATAATCATATTAAGACTGATAACCTATAGAAAATGGCCGTTTAAAAGATATCAATAAAATTCCCCTGCTATTAAGTACCTATACTAAGATTTATTAAAAAATATATTTTCAAGATATTACTAAATTATACATTTTATATAGTTTTTTAAGAATACTTGTTCCATTATACACACTCTGATAAAACCCAACCTCTATAATGAAGAGTCCCTCAGGTCAGTATTACCGGATCGTCCGAAGCGTACATATTGTCTGAAGAACCCTGTGGGTCTAAACGTTATGATGAAGATACGAACAAGTTACTGCTGACTAATGGTGCGTAGCAGTTGCCACCTCGTGAAATGCTCGCGCCAATGATCGGCAGATAAGTATAACGCCGACATGCATACACTCACGCCTCTCTCCCAAAGGGGTGGGTAGAGACCACAGATCCTATCTGATACGGTCCTCACATCGAATAATACGGGATTTTCTATTCCGGCTGCTTTTTACTTCGGTCTTCTTCCTCAGGAAACGGTCACCAACTTGGTTGTTCCGTTTTCAACCGACTTCAAAAAAAGATGCAGGTTCTCAATTCGAGTGTTTTTTAATGGATTAACTTGCAAAACGCCTGGGCAACTAATGAAATTCAGCATAATAGTTGTAGCATTAAATAAATTAACTTTTATTTCGAATTGGCCCATACAAACTCAATAACAAATTACAAACAAATTTGTTTTTCGTTAAATAACAAAACATGGACGGTTCACGTACATACGAGTATGTATATTGTGTCATTGTGTACGACATATAATTTATAATAATGTGACTTATGTTTCAGTCAAAATTTAAGAGAGGTCTTAGAGGCCGCTTCATCTACGTTTTAATTAATGGTTTCTTAGGTTTTACGGAAGTTGTATTGATTCAAATACTTAGATAATGTAAACTATTTTGTAGTGCCCTAAACTGTGGGCTTTATTGCTGGATGATATCGAATTTTCAAAAAGATCAGTAGCAGAAATGGCATCGGTTGGAAAATACATGTATATACTTCAAACTTACCTATGTGGATATACCATGAAATAATGTAGACATACCTGGAAAAATAAACTGGTTTTAACTTTATTTTATTTTATTTAATACTATGACTATAAATATATTCGTACAATTCGGGTTAAGTGGCAGAGATGATGCCGGGCTTGAATGGGGAGGTACCCCATCTTACTTGCAAACCCGAAAATTTATTTCAAATAATAAAAGTTATTCGGGGGAAAGTAAGAGACAGCTCTCAAAAGGGCACAACCAGGTGGCCCAAGCCTGGGACCGATTCGTACATAAATCCATCCCCAATTGCCAGCCCTTACATAAAACAGACTGGTGACGGGCGTCACTGGTGCGAGGGTTTTGGCACCGCTTCACCAACCCGCCTGCCCAGTGAGTGTGGCTGTTCGGACGGCTAATGCCATGAGATGTAAAAATAAAGTGACTAAATCTGATCAAATAAAAACGATAGAATGTGAGGATCGGTGAGGAGGTGTTAATTTTAAAAAATCACGGTAAAATCCCTTTCAAAATCATCCGAAATGTGCCTTAGCAATTTTTGCGCACGTGCCAGAATACCCGGCCAGATCATGAAATAATCAATTCTATGATATGGCCACCACACATACACATGTATAGTACACAATAATTTTGGTGTCAATACTTCTAAACAGTAATCAATAACTTACCCTACATTTAATATTACTCCCAAGACAAGATGGAAGTTTAATTGAAATCTGACTGATAGTGGCAGTATACGACATACGAAAGTGTTAGCAAGCCGTTAGCTTTACCTCTTATTACCCCATCACAGTAATGCCAATCGAAAGAGATATTTATTACCAGTCAATACAGGTTAAGCCATCGGGGGATTAGTCTGGATTAGTCCGTAATAATTTCGCGGACTAGTGTAAAATTATTTGCGGTGTCAGTTTCTAGCAGCCTAGTTCTCGACCACTGGTTAGGTGCTCCTATTTCCGACTAACTTTGTGACCGTGTTTCTACTTCAGTGAATGTATTTGAAGAAGACGTGAAAGCCGAGTAAACTTATTGATACTGTTCGTTCACAACGCAAGAAGCTACCAACGAAATGGCAATTTAAAACCAAACCTTTCCCAAATTGTACCATAAAAAAGAATGTGTTACAAGTAAAAAAATCAGACAGAAACAAATTCCTTAGAACAAGGCGTGAGATACACACAACGCCCCCGTGAGCTTTCATGCGTGTATTACTCGCTGCACAAACTGGCCTGCGATAGGCAGAGGTACAGCACCCTTAATGTCTAACTTCAACATCTATCATTATCGCTTTCAAATGTATCGTGATAGGTTAAATATTGACGTTAGACAATAAGGCCCCTGGTCCTGTCTGAAATTTACTTTTCCCAGAGAATTTTTCTCTTTGATTTTTATTTCTTGAAATGTACTTTCACAATATTAAAAATTTCCCAAGCGATAGATTTCGGTACAGAAATCATTAAAATCTTAAATATAAACTTTATTTTTAAACATGTCTCAACTTAAAAATCCGTTTTCTCAGTCCTTATTTACACATATTACGTGGGACGCACTATAAGTTTCCGGAATGAATATGAAAAAATACTATTAAAGGTACAAAATTAATTTATTGTTTTTCAAAATAATCTCCCTTGGCGTCTATGCACTTTTTCATTCGATCAAACCAGTTTTGAAAACTTTTGTGCCACTCCCCTGTGGTGACCTCTGAAACGTGTTTTTCATACTCCTCGACAGCCTCTTCTGGTGATGAAAATCGTTGACCGCGTAATTGGTTCTTAATTTTTGGGAACAGAAAAAAGTCACAAGGTGCCAGGTCGGGACTGTATGCAGGATGACTCATGAGTTCTACATTTTTCGTCTTCAAAAAGTCGTTTGTCTGTCTGGCCGTGTGAGAACTAGCATTGTCGTGGTGCAGGATGATACGGCGTTTACGGTTATTTTTACGGAGTTCGTCAATAACTTCCGGCTAACAAATGGTCGTGTACCAGTCACTATTCACGGTACGACGATTCTCTAAAGCAACAGTAGCCACGTGTCCAGTTTTATTAAAAAAAGAAGCAATCATCCGCTTAGATGCACTTTTCACGCGCGCCACTTTGGTTGGTTTCGGCTCATCTTGAAAGACCCATACGCTCGATTGCTGCTTTGTTTTGGGATCGTAGCAATAAATCCATGTTTCGCCACCTGTTACTATGTCCCACACCAAATTTGACGCACCTTCGTTGAATCTGGTAAGCATGGCACTGCACCAAGTGACGCGGTCCGTTTTTTGAGCCTCGGTCAAGTTGTGTGGGATCCACCGCGAGCACAGCTTTCTCACACCCAAATGTTTGTGTAGGATTGATTGTATTTGACTCATGCCTATTTCTAAGGATGCGCGAATTTCATGGTAGGTCACATGCCTGTCTGTTTCAATCATACGGCGCACAGCATCGATGTTTTTGTTGGTCACCGCGGTGGACGGCCGACCATCGCGAGATTCGTCACTGAGATTGATACGACCACGCTTGAATTCTGCAAACCAGCTATAAACAGTCGTCTTGCATGGTGCTTCATTGCCAAGAGCGATGCTCTGTTGAGCTGTCAAATTACACTTAAAATCGTAGAAAATCATACTACGAAAATTTTCCCGAGTTAAATCCATGTTGATGCAGACACACCATTTTTTAAATGGCGCCACAAGGTAAAAACAAAAGACAGTCAGATGAAACAAACTGCATTCTACAGCCAAAGAGTTCTATTTTCAAATGTTGCAATAAATTTTTAAATATTGTTTATGTAAGTGGCCAGTTCCGGAAACTTTTAGTGTTACCTATGTACAAATGCAAACACATTTCTGTACCTCAGATGTAGACAATAGTAAGCGCCATTCTCAAAAAGTGGACTTACTTTTGTCTACCTCTGAGGTACAGATTTGAAGGTTGAATTACTTATATGTATGTTATCTTATGATATACTTACATGTGTATGTATTCAAAATAATATAATAATAATATGTGTGTGGCTTGAAAATCCACTGCGCACAGATTACAAGTAATGTTATGAATTCATTCGTCTCGATGAAATGCAAGTACTGTAGTAGATTTAGATAGATTTTCTTGTAGCCATTAAAATTCTATTAGACTCTAGAGTCGTGGTCGTGACCTTTTAGTGCCATAAATATGTTTGCATGACTTTTTTGGATCAGTTCGTGTGGTTTTATAAATGAAGCCCCTAATATATCACGAAAAAAATGTAGAGCGACGTTGACGAATACAGATTAGAAATGATAATTAAATCTGCGAAATCATAACAAACTTTAATGATCGTCTAGGTACTATCGTGGAAAGTAAGGCTATCACACGATTGACCGTACGGCGTTGTCATACAGTAAAGTATAACTTTATTTTCACACCACAGATATGGTAACAAAAATAATAAAATAGCTATATACAAATTACCTAAGTACAATCAGGTGGACTTATCGCTTATAGCGATATCTTCCAGACAATCTTTGGGTGGAAGGCGCTGGTTCGAATATATTTTGATGAAAAGACGGTGCACTAATTTCTAATAATGGTTTAATAGTTAATATGTACGTAAATATTATTAAACAAAAATAATACATTTATAATATGTAATAATCAATTTAGATCAATGTAAAAAACTATATATTATATAAGGTCATACGACAATAAGTAAAAATAATTCTAGGGTAGATCATGTATCATTAACTGATCAAATTCCAAAAGAAAAAAAAACTTTTTGCTCAAATAATTTTTCCACTTCCTAATACAAAGTGGTTCAATCAGCTGACTAAATTTCTATGGAAAGGTAATAAAAGTACGGGTTAAAAATATTTTTTTTTCGGTTGAATGTTGTCTAATAGGATTACTTTATCATCTGTTAATTTCTTTCACTTTGTAAGACCTTATTATTGCAAATGACCCGGTAAAAGTAAAATAAATTATTCAGTGTTCAGAATGATTCAGTTGCGATCGGGAGGGAAGGTGCTCTTCTTATAGATAGAGGAAGGTCATTCCACAAACTATTGTTTGATAAATTGTTGAAAGAACATTATTGATTTTGTAATACAGATAAAGAAAATTACATAAGTTTTGTGAGAGGGTGGGGTCATTCGATAATGACGATAGGATGATTGAAAGGGGGGGGGTCGAAAATCGGCAAAAATCGATCACGTCATACATGGACAACCCCTTTCCTGACATACCTCTTTCGCTTCCTTCATATCAATCGATTCATACAAGCTTTAATTTTGTTTTTGTAATTTTTGCCGACATCCCCACTTTTTCTCCCACCAACATAAGCATTTCTTTTCATCGAGAAAATCTTGGTTTTACTATAAAATTATACTCACGAAATAATACAAAATTGCGAAGTTTTAAATCATTCGAACGCACCGAATTTGCAGACAAAATTTCCTTAATATTTTTATCTTTATCTATACTAATAATGAATAGTAAAAATTTCGTGTCTGTACATGACATAAATTTTAGTATTAGTATTGTACTGAAGCCAAAACCTCAATTTTTAGAAGTTTTGTCTGTCTGTGTATTTGTATATGTTGTTTTAACTCGAGAACCCCTCAACGGATTTGGATGCGGTTTTCTTTATTATCATCGTAGTGAACCTGGTCAACATATAGGCTATAAGGGGTCTTTTTAACGCCAAAGCCGGAAACGGGGCAAAGATTGAATAAACGCTTTTATAACTCGAGAACCACTCAACCGATTTCGATGCGTTTTTCTTTATTATCATTCTAGTTACCAAGGGTAGCCGAAAACAGGGCAGAGATTAAATAAACGCGGGCGAAGCCACGGGAAGGCTAGTATATTATATTAGGTATAATATACATATTATGTTTAAAACATGACAGCATGTATTAATTTGAAATCGGAAAATGAGTATAAAATCACACAGATCCATCGACAAATTCGTTCAATGAACAGAGAGAAAATAATTTCACCCGCAATCGATTCGAAGTGGAAAAATATAAATGGCAGGTGTTCTGACCGCAGCTATGAAACAAAACAAATAATTTCTACTCTATTTGTCTGCGATCTCTATAGCAAAGAAAAAATATTACATCTAGTGTTTAGTATCTTTGCCCGCCCTCCTTTATTCAATATTTGACCCTTTCTGGGCTTGGGCGTTGTTTTATTAACAGCCTTTGTAGCCTATGTGTTGCCCAGAGTCACTACGGTTATTATAAAAAAAACGCATCCAAATCCGTTGAGTTGTTACCGGGTTAAATCGGAACATACATACAGAAAGACACACGAAAATTCTAAAATATTTATATTTGGCTCACAAATCAGATTTGTTCGTGTTTTGGCCTCAGAACAATAATAATAAGCTTGCATTGTAAAAAAAATTGTCATTTTTTTAACAACACCAAATGCTAAAAAGATTGCTTCAGAATTCCTACCTGTAACTTCTCTACTTACTACTAAATTAACTTCACTTTGCAATCATTCATCTCAACTTGGTCATATAACCTTTTTACTACTTTATCATTAGTAAAGAGACGAACAGATGCGACAACCCTAAGCCACGAATACGAATACGCTACGTGCCCGCGCGACCTAGCGTCTTATCTCTCTAACAAATTCAGAGCTAAACTACATGACGTTTTAAGACGTCCTCGTATGTCTACCAAGTTGCAAGAGATATGCCTGAGAATAAACTTCACCCTGCATGTAATTTATATTTTAAGTCGTGTAACAGTAAAAGCCTAATGCTACAAGGTGCGGTTTTTATGGTACGATTTCATGCCCTTGTTGAATGATGCGTGTTTAGATCCCATACTCGTAAATGGTTTTATGGGGGTGCCTGCGACCGTGTTTGGATATTTCTTGGTTCAATCTGATTTTTTTTAGGTTCTCGAAAACAGATACAAATACGTCAATGATATCTAACCTCTAATAGGAGATAAAGATAACCCTGGAGGAGTCCAGTCCCTAGATTATGTATCTTTGAATTCGTTGCCAACTGGTTGCCAAACATCGAAAACTTAGAATACTATCGAATTCCGATTATCTAACGATACACATTCAGTACACACTGAAGGGAAGTTAGAAAGTTCAGTTTTTATCTATGTTTTAGTGCTTGGCAACCAGTTGGCAACCGATACGATGTTACATATAGGCCCGCAGGTACGAGTATGCAAGTAATTGTCACCTCTAAATTTTTTTATTTTTCATTCCAAGCGCTCCACTTCCATTCGAAGAATCCAATTAGTAAAACGAAAAGTAGTGGCACAGTCTGTGTTAATAAAAACGGTGGTCAAAATAATCTCAATACTGAATTGATTTCACTTTCGGTTTATCTTTCATTATGAACGGCCAGCTGGGTCAGTTGAGCCACAGTGTAGGTAACAACAGTAGTTTAACTAGGCGGTGTCCTTGAAATCAATACCTATGGCCGCTCGGTGCCTAAAGACGCGCTAGGGCTGCCAAATGACTGTTTGCGTATTTGATAATGTTACATTATTATTATAAAAGTTGTATTTAAGCAACCATACAATGCACAACATACTCTGTAATTTCGTGCCATAATTTACAAAAATGCGAGGGAGCGTCACAGTGACAACGTGCGAAGGGTACGTAACTGCGGTGCGACCGCGACTGTCGTAAGCCGAGTTGAACCGAGTTTTGGGGAGGGGTTCTTTTCGGCCCGTTTGTATGGAGATAGAATACTATTTGGTTGAGCCAATATGCTCTTCCAACACGACCTTGAAACTCGCATGCCTTATGAAAATCATCCTTATTCTCATACATAATAAAAGTAAGCCCATATACCTATATACAGGTTGTAAATGAACCCCCTAGCTATATCCAAGGAAACTTTTCTATACTCAAAATAAAAAAAATTGTTTTGTTACTTTTGTCATGATTCATATTCATAATAAAAAAACCGGCCAAGTGCGTGTCGGGCCACGCGCAGTGTAGGGTTCCGTAGTTGCTTGGTACATTTTATAAGTTGGTCTACTAATACAGATCACGCCAGACTTCTAGTCCCATACATTTAGAAGAACGGACCATACATTGTCATGTTTAGAGGGGACTAAAAGTTTGGCGCGACCTGTACTCGTAAACTTGTAAAGCCTACTTATCTGTGATAATTTTCCTTTTTAATTCATTATGTATACTACTTCTGTGGATTTTTTCACATATCCATAAACAACCGCTTAGCCGGCAGGGGGAGACACTTGTCTCTAACAAAAATTAGCACTTTAAAGCTTAATATTTCGCCAACGGATCCCTAAATTGAAAAATGCCTTTCACACACCCACAATGTTTTTGAACGACCTATCTAATGATACCCCGCACTATGGGATAGATGAGAAAAAAATTCATCCCCAATTTACGTGTATGGGATGAACCCTTAAAACATTTTTTTTCATGATTTTATTTAACCGTTTTGTCGGCGTGATTAATATGTATACTAATGCCAAATTACAGCTTTCTAGTACTAATAGTCTCTGAGCTAAGCCGCGGACGGACGGACAGTCAGACGGACATGGCGAAACTATAAGGGTTCCTTGTCGAACTACGGAACCCTAAAAACGACCGTCAAAAAAAGCACTAATACTCTGGTGACAGAGACGACGCTTTCCGAAACCTATGTGTACAGCTCTAGTGACAAATACTGCGACTTATTTCTTGGCATTCGCGAAATCTATTAATAATCATATTTATTTAATGGCGTCTTATGTCAACTTAATACAAAATTTCATGGACTTTATTAGTTAACGTCAAAGGATAAGGATAAAACGAACTTAGATGACAAAACACGAACTCGCAATATTTCTTACTATACAGGTTGACTTTTAACCTGACCCCGATAATTTGGTATTTTGTAGAAGAATACCAAGTGGTTTTATTAAAACCATTCAAAATCATATAAATAATTATTTTTCAAAGTTGGAGCCCTTTGAAGTTTTTCGTAAAATCCAAAGAAATCATGGTCACCCGAAGAGATAAGATAATTAGATCGCGCGAAGTTTTTTTTAATTACTGATCCCACTATTTTGGACTATTTCCAACTTTTTCCGTATGGGAATGGCTAGGATAACCATAAATTTTAAATCGAAGTAATATTTTTCATTAATATTTTGACTTTTAATTTTAATTATTTTTACATTTAAAATGTGTTCTACTAACGTTTCTTAATAACCTCTAAAATTATATCTCTATTATTACATAGCCTGTGTGCATTATTTACCGCCGGATATATGTACTTTCTATTGTCAGTCACATGTTGTGTCGCGTATTTTGGCCAAATATTACAGAATACCTTGTTTTTTGTTTGCGATAAGATGAAGAGCTTTTAATAAAAAGCTGTTAACTTTGTTATCGACACGTTACTATAGAAAATCAGTCAGGTTTACCTTAATTTTACGCAATATATACGTATATGCATTCAGTCACATGTGTTGGAAAGTGTGAAGCCAATTTCTATCCTTCTTTTGCGGAAGGATAAGATTATTAATAGATTAGTGAAACTAAGTTTAGCTGTACTATAACTTTAATTCTGGTCTTTCCGCGAGTACTTATTCGTTATTATGATGGGCAGTTAGCCTAATGTTAGATCAAGTTTCCTCAACTGTGTTCCGGTTTTGCTGCTTTAGTATAGATGATAAAAACGGAGAAAAATACCAAAACATAGAAATCTAAATAATACTTTCATATTCAAAATTAACCTTAGAAGATTAGCTTGTCAAGCTTCTTTAGTAAAAATTGATAAGTAGTTGTTTAAATGGTTTAATTGCTTGTAAAATCTGTGCAGTAATGGAAGCCACACGCAAGCGAGATAAAGCTTCGAACACGGAGAGAAAAATTACGCGAAGCGAATCATGATCGTGTACGCAGTTTTAAATAGCAAAATATGAACGGTGTTGCCAAACGTCCGCTGGCGGAATTGTATTCTAGACGTTATTCTTCCGACTTCCGGTGGATATTTTATTTTTTATAAGTATCCGCCGAAAAATTGGGCATTTTGCGAATGCGCGGCAGGCCTATACGAAAAATATAAAAGTCGCCATACGACGGACATTATCGCTCCAGGTAACCCGTCCGCCGCCGCTAATCAGCTGTTAACTGTTATTTCATATTATTATATTACTACTTTTAAAAATAGGAAGGTTCTTTGCGTATAACATGAACTTTGTTAAAACTACTAAAATGTATTTACCTGTAAACCTAACAAGCTCCTACTCGCTACGCTTCGCTTCGCTCGATGTCGCATCTATTTTTGCCTTTTTGTTAAAATTACTTCAAAATTATTACAATATTTCTCTACACTTTAACTTGGAAATCATTGATCTGAGGTGCAATTGTGTAAGACAATCGTATTCAAATTGATTGTCATATGCTTGCTTATGTATACTCTAAGGTCATATGGCTTTCGGTTAAGCAAATTAGCCCGTTTGACAATTGAACTCGTACGCTTTTGGCTGCCAAATGAATACGATTGTCTTGTTTTGTTGTTGACAACCAAAAACGTACGATTTCAATTGTCAATCGGGCTAATTTGATTAGCCGAATAGCCATATGACAATCGAATTTGATGACGATTGTCTTACACAATTGCACCTCTGATTTGCATGCAAATCTGTCACCATTTTGAACTTTTTCGGGTTGCCTTTAAGTTAATGATTTTATGTAACAAAATATAAGCTAAGAAAGTGAAATTAAACAAATACGAAACTCACTCTGCTAAGTATTAAAGTAACAAAAAACCAGCTTCTCAAAATTCGCAAGTCATATCTCTTCATTTAGTTTCAATTTCGTCTAATGTTCATGACAGGTGCCATATCTTATGGCAGGTATCAAGAGCGACAATAGCACAATGTAACGAATGAATAGAACAATTACATAAATTGACGGCAGGTCAAACGGACGTTAACATGTGGCGGCTTTTAGACACGCAATGGAAACACTTTCACTGAAATTTTCGAGGAGAAACAAAGAGGACGCGCATTACGCATGCTACGATGGGATAATTGCATACAAAATCAACGACGTACAAGTACGGGCAACTTTGAAAGGGCCAATATTTGTTGCTGTTGTGTAAATTGCATGAAATTCCGGATTAATCCGAAAAATACTTACCAAAAAAATTTAAACTTTCTTAAACAAGCTCACCATGCGAATCGATCCTCTCACTTCTAAATATTTTTAGGATTTCTTCTCAGATTTTGTGCCTTAAAACCAAAGTTGAAACCAAAACTATAGCCTAGATTCAATATTTTGGCAAACATAATCCTAAAACTCATCTGACGACCCCTATCTATTTTATATAGTACTAGCTTTTGCCCGCGGCTCTGCTCACGTGCTTTCGGTTTAACGACATGCTTTATTTCGGGATAAAAAGTAGCCTATGTGTTAAGTTATGGTATAAGCTATATCCATTCTAAATTTCATCCAAATCCGTTCATCCGTTTCAGCGTGAAAGAGTAACAAACATACACACACACACACACAAACTTTCGCATTTATAATATTAGTGTGATTAAATCTGCTTTAGTAAAACAATGCAAATTAAAAATATAACTCGACGGCCTAAAGGTCATCCATCACTTTACCTCTATATTCAACTATTTTCACAAGGATTTCTGTAATAGCTCTAACAGGATTACATTTGGAACAGATTAGGCTTAAGGGTATGATCCTCTTAAACGGTTAAGTGCTGAACCTACAATCTTCTCATAATCTAGGAAAATAGAATAATAGTAGATGGAGTAGCTGGCTGAATAATTCGTTTATATTTCTCATTTTACTTTATATACATGCATAAGTACAGGTACAGTGAACAAAAGAGATAAATAACCAAGCAAACACTTTGATCCTAAAAAAATGAGGTAGTAAATAATGTGTGTCTTGACCAAGTATTCCTCATGTCATGTATGTACGTAATAATACGTATCACATTGTGTGGGTCTAAGGATAAGTGTCTCCATTTGGGCCTGCTTACTTATCTCTTTTGTTGACTGTATATTCATACGATAGAAGAAAAAGGACTATAGGTATATCCTAACTTGATACAGAAACTTCTAACACCAAACACAAAAGTAGTTCACGATAAATATAACCGATTCTCTTATCTTCGCATTTGTCCGTCACTTGACATTCTTGCTCAACCTGACGACTGACAATAGTTGACGAAAGTCAGTAAACACTATGTTTGCCTACAAATTGTCAAGTTAAGTTGCTCTGAATACATATTTTATTATACAAAGAGTGAAAACGTATCCTTCCGATTTGGAGCCTCTAATTGACATACTTTCTTTCTAAAGTTTAGGTTTTTGCTATGTTTGTGTACAAATCGTTGACTCAAGTTGCTCTGAAGACATAGTTTACCATCCATCGAATTTCCATATTTTATTTACAAAAGTTCAGTTTTTTTCTCTTTTATTGTTCTGTTTATTGTTACCTTTAACTCTTAGCTCAACGACATTACTCTATAGTCTCTCTTGACGTATTTTACGTTCTAAGAACTCTGAATATGTAGGTAAATTATCTTTTTATTATATACTTGATTAATAAATAGCTACATAAATTAACACTTGTTATATTCATAAACTTCTTAAGCTACGTCATAAACCTTAAAAGAAAGCGTATTATTTTTGTAAATTTTTCGCATTCGCAAACAATTAGCAGAAATATTATACGTATTCTTACGCTTCATTTGCAAAATGTTTCTTGTCACTTTCTTACCAAATCTATTCTAAAATATCTGCAAAAAAATGCTGGATTCATCACATTAAGGTCAAGTTTTCCTTTTGAAGGAATGCCTTCTTAATGACCTGTCACTGAGATGAGTAATGAGTTCTAAAACTCTCGGCTTCACGCCCTTACTTGCTTTTGGGAGCAGTGTTGCCAGTTGTGTATATTGTGATTCTGCCTTCGGAAACATCAAAGGTGTATCAAAAAATTAAAAATAAGATAAACGTCGAACATACCATAACACTTTATAAACTTTGTAAAACTACAAATATACCGATTCAAATTTATTATAATATTTATGATATCAGCGCACTGCGATTACAATGATATTTTTGTAAAATAACCCTTTTTTGACAAATTTATGTAGTTATTCAAGTAATCGAGTGTTATAAAATGGTATCACTGTTGGTATTCAAATTTATTATAATATTTATGATATCAGCGCACTGCGATTACAATGATATTTTTGTAAAATAACCCTTTTTTGACAAATTTATGTAGTTATTCAAGTAATCGAGTGTTATAAAATGGTATCACTGTTGGTATTCTGTTATCTTGGAATGCAATGGTGAATATTATTATTATTAATAATTTTACTATAAATATTTACTTTCTTATTACAAGTACAGACAAATTAATATGTTGTTCATAGACCTGAAATCAAAAGTGAAATAACCCACAAGTTGATAAATTTCCAACCGCCTTGATGAATGGAAAGCGGCATTTTATTTGCCAAACCAATTAAAACTGAAGGTGTGCTGTTCAACAACGAATCCAACTAAAGGTTCTGTAATCCGATTCCCAATTACGATGGATATCTCTTTCATAATCTGTACTGCGAATCATAATAGGTTCGAGAATGCCATAAGCCGCGGGACAATTTACGTGGCTCGGTGCCTAACAGTCCCATAGTTTATCGAAAACAGATTAAAATCAATTTGTACACTTTCTACAATTATTCTCTTGTTAGTTTCGCTTTCTTGCTACTATTTATTTATGTCTTTGATGACGCAGCATGATGCCCGACCGACTGATATTACTGACATAACTTAAATCATAATTCTTATTAGGTCGTGATAAGCGTGTAAATCCTCTATCTATGACACTCGTTTCATCGTTGATCTTATAAAATTTTAATGAAATGAAACAGTCATCATTCATTATAACCCTTCTATTTGTTTATGTTCTGTATGTGTGGGAATCTAATTTGTTTTCGCTTTATTAATCTTTGAAGGGCCTATTAGACTTCAGGTACCTTTCCTTTTTTTACATTATAATATTGAAATGTACTTATATTAGAGATCGTGCATTATTTAAAAATTCTATTTTTACTTACAGGATGTTAAAATAAATAATAATCTACTTTCTTCTAAGGTTTTGTCATAGTCTTGTAAAGGTATCATTTTTTATCTTTTCAAAAAAGGCGTAATTAAAAAGTTTCAAACAGAAAGAACGTCTTACATAAAAAAGTTAGTACGTGTAGTCAGTAAACAATGTGACTGAATAAAATATTACCTCCTATATCTGAATCTAGATTTTGGTGTATCTTTTTGAACAAAAACTTTATTTCCGTATGTGCTCTAGTTCCAAACTAAGACCTAGCCCCCGAGTGTTCTCGTGTTTCTATGCATGAACATGAGCTGTCACATTTCAGACTTTCAGATGAACTCCAAACAAAATTGGGAAGCACACAGTTGAAACTGTGTTGCAACAAAATATAAATGTGTAGATGCATGCATGCTTTTAGAAATAAAAGTCGTCTTGTTACCACATTTTATCCTTGAAAGGTGTTCGGTTTATCAAGAGGTTTAGATGTTGGACATTATAAGAAGTTTCTATCTGACCCGGGGAAAAGCGAATTCATCCATCCATCCATCCATCCATCAGCCCGTGTTCGTCCACTGCTGGACATAGGCCTTTCGCAACTTTGACGGTCCTCCGTCCTCCTTATCCCGCCGCCACCCACAACGTCCTTCAGATCGTCGGTCCAGCGGGCACGAGGTCGGCCTACACTACGCTTTGCTCTACGTGGTCTCCATTCTGAAGCCTTTCGGCCTCAACAGCCATCATGTCGGCGACAAATATAGCCTGCCCACTGACACTTCAACTCACTGATTCTTCAGGCTATGTCGGTTACTTTCGATCTCCGACGGAATATCCGACTGGAACTCCACGCGAGAGATAGATCCCCTATTGATAGGTAATTGTAATAACTTTTGCGATAAAAATGTCAATGTACATTATGTCGTTTGTAGTTTTATTTTAATAATAGTATAGTATATATAGATCATTATCCCGTTGGTTTGAAGCGCATCAACAAAAGGTCGTCCCCGTTAGCATTCGATATTTAAACCATGATGCCCGTTTTCCGAAACGGTTCCACTTATCAGGCGTTCGAAATTCGAATTGCGTGTGGGGATCGCGTGCGATGCGCCCGCGCCGGTGTAGCGGATCTTCGTTACGGAATATAGTGGAGATACTGTATATACGGATGCCTAAACGGTGATCTTCACTTTTGATTGTAATATTAAACCTAAACCGAATAGCGTATTTTATACTTTGGCAGGATACATAAAAAATTCAGCTTTGACCAGTAAAAATACCGTGACTGAGGATATTCTTGCATATTTTAAATTTTCACACACATATTTAAGCTTTATAGCAACAATATTTGTTTAAATTTACAAAATACATTATAGTACCTTTGTGTTCGCGCATTCTACCGCCTTGTATAGATTTTTGGCATCCTTGGGAAACTACCCGATTTCCTGGCATAAAACACTCTATATCTAGTCCCAGTGGCGTGCATAGCAGGGTTTGCAGCCAGGGTAGGCATTAAAAAATAAAAGCCCAGAACGTTTTTTGACATTTTTTTTATAACTACCTACCATAAAAATCAGTTTTATAGAAAATGTACAATTTCTTAACTTTGAAACAACTTTCACAATATAAACAAGCATGCCACTTAAATCTTAAAGACAAAAGTTAATGATAATAATACACGATGAATAATAAAGCACGAAATCAAAGAAACAATGCGATTATTTAAAACGGTCGCGTAATGGTTAGCTTCGTAAGGAAGTCGCATAACAATAGAGTGACCACCTCAGAACAATATGGAAACCACAAACTGACGTGAGGTCACGAGCCACTGGTTTTTTTGGCGCACACAAGCGCAGCTTTTGCATTGTGTGCCATGTATTTACAGTAACGCACACTACGCTTTACCCGCGTCCATATGAGACACACATCCAAAAAAACAGAGACCGCCCCGCGATCACTTTGTACAATCAAACCAGTTCGTAGTTCCCGCTATTAACGAGAGATGGCGCTCAGTGGTGCAATAGCACATATATAAATATTTAAATATATCTACGTTATTTTAGCAGACAATTATTAAGATTATAAATAAAAATCGGTAAATGATTCGTATTTGTCAGGGTAGGCAGTGTCTTTTTGGCTCTATAGAGTGCTCGCCACTGTCTCTGTCTAGTCCTGAGTCTTAACTATACTTTTAGCGGGTATAAATGTACAGCATCTTCTAATGAAACCATATACTTTACTGGTCATAAGGAAAACTTTAAAAAAAAACTCCTTCGCTAATGAGAAATAATATTCTCCCCCACTAACTTTAAAAACCTATTCTAAGTTGTATGGGCAAACAATTTTTTTATTCCCCCTTTTTTAGAGATGTTGTTCAGTATGATCAGTTCTCTATACTGATGTGGTTTAAGAGAAACCAAGGGAAACCAATCCATTTACATCCGGCAAAAGTGATATGATGGCTAGTGCATTGTTTGCAGTTATGATTGTGAGGTGCAGTATCGTGTTGAGAATCCAGCGTACCTACATACACAAATCCAATACTGTCGACCTGAATCCAACTTCTACATGAAAACGCTTCCTATTAAATCCATTAATCAAAGAATATATCCGAGGTGTCAGTTTTCTGAAATCCGCGTTTGAACTGAACAAACATGTTTGTATGATGTGGTTCGGTAAATCCTAAATCCACAAAGCGTCTGTCTGAAACCCGAGACTAACATAATTAGTCTAAAGTCAAATCAAGTGTTCATCGTTTAAATTATACGGATTTCGGGTGACGCCATTGATATATTCATGTGTAAATCTGCAGCTAGTAAATGTAATTACTCAATCGGCAGAGTAGCTTTTGTGTTTCTACTGAAACTTTAGTAACGGAAAGTTTCTAGTTTACAGTTTTAACCAACGTTATCATTTAATCAATCTCTTTAAAAATGTGTCAATTTGCCTACATTTGAGTATGAAGTGGTTACTGCCACGCACTGAATCCTACGCTTCTGAAACAGAGAGGCGTTCATTTTCGTACCACTTTAACCTTTGTGACGGCGCTATAAGTGCTGCCTTTATTCAGTTTGATCCGCTGGCGTTGTTTCCTGTCAAATCACTGTGCCTTCAAAAGCCCTCCAAAGTGTTGTGTTGCGGTTCATCACGGACCACTTTAATTGGGTCCGTGGAATCGTTTATGTCATTGGACGCGAGTTCGCGTAACACGTGACGCGGCGGTTCTGCTCCTCAGGAATGTTGCTCGACCCATGATTCGCTATGCTATAAGTAGGTTTCAGGGGAAATTAGATCGTATTACGTGGTGGCAAAAACGAACGGACAATCATTAATGAGACCGTTGGTATGACTTCGTTCTGTTAGTGCATGACAGCGGCTGTTGCAAACAAGAAAGGGATATAACAAGTTAACGATACTCAACAGCTGTATGGTCCAGCAGCGGTTTGTCAGAATGAACTGTTGATCTTCGATTGAACAAAATTCCTATGATAAACCTAAGTTTCGATAGGTTAGCATATATAATTTTCATTACAGACTGCAATGCAATAAAACAGAAAAATAAATATGGACTCAAAGAAGTTTAGGGCAGGATTCGAAACTCTGTTTCAAAAAGCTACATATTTTTGATATCCTCAAAATTCTTTTTATACAGAATCTGCAATGAGCACCAAGATTATTAACGTTTTTGAGAAAAAATCGACAATGTCTGGTTACAACTGATAAATTGTAATTTTAGTGATGATAATATTAACATTTTTTTTTCACAACAAAATACTGCTTATTTATTAATGCCAGAAAGCTCTGAATTCGAAAATTTAAAAAACTCGTGTCAGACAGCATGACGCCAAAAGTAGTATTTAGTCAGTTCCAGCTATCACGATATCATTCACTGTAACGCCCATCGAAAAAGTATAGTAACAATGGACGATGTTATTCGACTTACTATTTGGTGACAGATATTCACGTTTGTGTCCTCATTCAAAGAATGCACCTTCGTCAATGTTTTCTCTTAATTGCCATTTCGCTGGTTTTTTATACGCTATTGCCTAACGCTTGGCAACTACTTGACCTAGGATGAAGAACGCTCTTCCAGGAAGTGCCTGTTAAGGTAGGAATAGTTGCAAGTTCTGTAATTGCTCCGACTCCTTTGAGAATTTGACCATTGCTTGTTTCTGCCTTCTGATCCGTAGTACTCACGAGCGTCAATGCTGATGTAACTGTCAAATTAATCTCTACATCAAGCAAATAGAAGATTTCATTACTCCCTTGTCTAGTAGATTCTGCTGCCTTATTTCCAATAACAACACTAAGACTTGTCCCCTGTATATTGCCAATTCTACTTCCAGCTGTTGGGATTTTTACTTCATATCGTTGCGGATTTAGATCATGTATAACTTCAACAGCAAGACGAAAATTACTATTCCTTGATTTATGCATAGATACTGGCACCCTTTTTATATGTGTAATTGGACTAATATCATGTGATAATCATCATCATCATTATATCTTCTGCCGTTTCTCATCAAGGACGCACCTTTACTTACACAGCTTTTCAACCTGGCCTTTACAAATAATTAGCATGTCGTTTTAAATTTAGAGTGACAATCATTTTCTAATGATGATATCAGAGAGCTGAAGAACCAGTGCATATATCTGTTGCATGTTGAAGTGTAGTTTATGTCGAGTCTGGGCTCATATTTCTTCGTTTGACTCCGCATTTAATGCAAATGCTACCGTCCAGATGTCATCTTCCTGTCCAGCCTCTTCATTACGTCTTTCTGTATCATAATTAGAAATCTTGTCTAAAATCTCTTTTATGATCTGACATTCCTAGTTGTTTCTTTTATGAAAAAAGTCTTGGCAGATTTTACGTTATTCTAGTAATTTTATTGCTTGTTAATTTTGAATAGCTCTCTAATGATAGTTCAATTTCAATGTTTGTGAATCACGCACAAAATTAACGAATTTTTGGATCATTCCTCATTCATCATTATGAAAAGAAACTTCATATCTGTAAGATTAATTACCAATGAACCGGCTATAAATGTTTGTAAATGATACAACTTTATTAAATAACCATTTATCAACGGCCTTGATTCAAAAATCTCCAAAAGCAATCTAAGTGATCGGCATCATAGAACGGTAAGTTACGTCTAAATATCAAACACTTGCGGCTTAATAGCGAAGAATATTCAGACATCAATCATCGCACCTGCGCTGCGTCCGCGCAAATGTGAATGATGCTTCTCTATTATTATATTATTATAGTGCCTCTTCTTTTTTTATTACTCGGTCTAATGTTTTGTTTGTTTTTCAATATAGTCACGTAGGACGCAAAAAGCTATCTATGAAAGCTGCGATTACTATTGAGATCTTGGTAATAATCTGTGTAATGAGAACTTACCACACTACTTGATAATATTTCGAGGCATGGTCGTATTTCTTTGGCATAGATTCCCATGTATCACGTATCAGTGTCAGTGTGACTGTAATGCCTGGTGTGTGGATTGATGGAAATTATTTACTAGTTACCTAGCTTGGAACAGATTTTATGATTTGATTGGCCTTTTCCCGCGGCTCCGTTCGCGTTTTTTCAATCTCTGCCCCGTTTTCGGCTTGGGCGTTATTTTATAGCCTATTTGTTGACCAGTGTCAATAAGATAAGAATAAAAAAAACCGCATCCAAATACCTTGAGTGGTTCTCGAGTTAAAACGGAACATACATAGATGCAGACAAATGTACGAAAATTCTCAACATGGTTGTTTCAGCCACAGGTCAATTTTTTCAAATTTTTACACGAAGTTCATTTATTTATTTAATTATAACCATTTTATTTAAAAAAATTGAAAAAGTACTTAATTTACAGACCTTTTTTACTACTTTATTATTAGTATTAGATAAATTAGATAAATGTGAAGAAATTCTCGCAACTTATATATAAGGTGACTTTAATTTATAGAGCCAAATTCTTACTGAATACTCGGTAAGTGCTCAGTAGCAAGGTTCAATTAATTACTTTTTTTGTGAAATTCTTAAATTAATCTTTTCGTGTTCCTTACAAACGCAAGCCCAGCCCCGAGTCAATTACTATGGGACGTGAACATGTTATATTGCAAAATTAGTAAAAAGTGTTATCTATCCGTGTTACTGATCATTTACCAAGCCTCCAGTATGAGTTTGGCTGCATAAATTAAAGTCACCTTATGTACTTGCTCGTAAATATCACCATCTGTCATTACTACATAAGCTATAATTTGTCACAAATAGACGATGAATTTACACTAAATCAATACAGTAATAAAGTTTAACGAAAAGCAGTCGCTATGAAGTTTTTACAACGTTTTATGTAGCCATGGTCTTTTCAAGACAAGGGCGAAGACTAAACGTTTCTAATAATAGCCACTAGGTTAGTTTCTCCGACTGTCACTGTCATGTCAGTAAACTTGGCTTATTTATAATTGTCGACATGCTTCCAAGTTTCGAGAAGGAAAGTAGGAATCGTCACACGATCACTGTGCGTAATAATCGCATAATTCGACTGAAAAATGCGTACGCGCATATTGAAATGCTCATTCTGTTGTCGTTTGATTAATTTACGCATTTTGCATGCGGAACGATAGTTTTATAAACGTTCCTGAATAGACGTACGTAAACGTTCTTTTTGCACTTTTTCATCGTTTCCTGAAATATTCGTAAGGTGTCAGAATGGAATTTCAGGAACCTGATAAAAACTAAAAATTTATCAAATTTCAGGAAGTGATTGTGTGATATGCTTAACGGAATTTTACGCACTAATAATTAAGTAATTGGGTTAATCAACTTTTTTATATTATAATATATTTTCCCCGTGAGGAAAACCGATCAAAAGTCTTAATTATTGCTAAATGCCTGTTTTTCCCTAATCAAACAATTAAATATGATTCATATTCGAATTTAGAGCGTACCGAAGAGACTACACGGTTTTTTCATAGTAATTCGAAGGACAAACCATAATATTATCAAAATTTACCATTAAAACTTAAATTTAATTTATTTTAAGACATTGCTGCTTTTTAGGAAACCCTTATCTGTGCAAACGGTTTTTTTTTTGCTGAATTATGTTCTAAAGGCTCAGAAATTGTGGACGAAAAAAATATGATTGACCCATTTATATTAGGTTTGCAAGCTGTTTTATGAAAAATATTTATGATCAGCAAACAAAGTCATAAATTACAAAATGAAAGAAACTCTTTGAAACATATCCTTCATTAATTTGAGTAAACACGAAGAGTAGGGGTTAATCTGAATTCTGGCTTTTAAATTTTCAATATTCCATAAGATTCCATCCAATTTATACAACTCAAACATTTGCCAACAATATCGATAAAATAAATAAAACATCAAAGTATCATGCACGATCAGAAAAGATTGATTTTCTGAGTTATAAAGTCACGAAGAAAATTTGTTACGCGATTAACTTCTCATAACATTCTGTAGCATTACCGAAAGTGGATTTTTTATTTTAGAAAGTTTTTATGTAATAGTATTTTTGATATTCGTATGGTCTTGTAAAATGTAATTGTAGCCGTAAAAATTTATCACCACCAGTATATTGAAGGCTTATTGCTTTAGCATTTAGCTTTCGTCACTGAAATCAGTATAAGTATAGCTTATGCTATGGATGGGTGTTTATAAAACACTGCATTGATATTGTGAAACCTAGCGTATTCATGCTAAAAGCAAACATATACTACACATAATTAACCTGTAAATTCTGCAAGCTCTCTATTCACTGAGATGGGTATTTGCAATCCGGACCTCAAGTTTGCCGAGCACAATGCTATTTATGACGAGCAAACCACATCTTTAAAGATAGAGCCGCACTAAAGAAAGGCAGCACCTCTAGTTTTATTCAGCAGCTTCGTGATAATTAACATTCGAAAGTTCTAAACCAATATACTGGGTGTATAAATAGATCAAGCTAAAAACTGCGGGTACTCACTAATTTGAGCATCTGTCGGACTTGTATGAAATTTACCAAATTTCTTTTGATTTTCCCATGTGAACTAGAGAGTTTATTTTATAATAAACGTGCAATAGAGGCTCAAAGAGCTTCAGAAATGGTTTTAAATACGAAATTACCCCCTAACTATTATAGATATAATGACCTAGATCCTTTATTTTAGACCTTAGTGCGCGTTGGTGAATGTACTACGTGTATCAATTTTCCCTACTTTCTCTAACATTTCCTTTGCCTTTAACTTTGCAACAAGTATGGGCTCATAGCATTATAGTCACGGACTTTGGTCTGTGATCGTAATATTATTATGCCTACTAACAATTTTATTCTTTCGAATATGCACAAAACTGGTCATATTATCTTTGATTAGTATACCTGACTAAACCATCATCTCGTTTTGTATGTATTTACGTTTTTTATATACGATATTGATTATCTTATATTTGCAACATCAATTTATTGAAAGATATTATTGCAAGAGTTCAAATCAAATATTTATTTTGTAAAATAGATACATAAAGTACACTTTCTACAAGTCAAAGTTAATCTTTACAAATTTAAAAATATATATACCTACATATATACTAATAAGGGAAATACATACAAAAAATATTAAGGTTGGGCTACTAAAATGTAATGAAGTTATACACCTGCATAAAATAGAGAAATATAGGAATAAAAATATTATATTTACATAATGCCTAACCATCCGCACCATTCGATTAGTATTGCTAAGAAGAAGGGCAAGAAACTTAGCAAACATGCATTTTTTCGGTCGTTTTTAAAAAATTTATAATTATTTTTTAGTATACAGGAATTGACGTCATAATATTCGGTTGAATAGTCGGATCCATATTAGACTTTAGGACGCGTCCAATAAATTTGTTTTCGCATTGGAATTTGTGGTTCTCACACATTTTTTATTTAATAAAAGATATGCACACGTTTTTTAAATATTTCTTCTAGAGACAGTTAAGGAAAGCTATTCCTCAAAACAGTTTTCGAATTGTAAATATTAATGAAAAAAAGAAAAGGCCAACTCGGGAATTTGTTTAATTTCTAGCGTCAAAACTGTCAGTAAGTTTTTGCTGCGGCTTCCATGCTTCGCTTAACTCTGGCTATAAGGTTCGATAGGTTAATGCTTTTCAATAAAAGTTATGGGGATGAATGTCACTAGACTGCCAAGAGCTATTTTAATTTAATATTATTCCAATCAAATAAATCAAAGGTGACTTTAATTTATGCAGCCAAATTCTTACTGAAGACTCGGTAAGTGTTCAGTAACAAGGTTCGACGACCCTTTTTGTGAAATTCGTAAATTATTCTTTTCGTGTTCCTTACAAACGCAAGCCCAGCCCCGAGTCAATTACTATGGGACGTCAAGATTTTATTTTGCGCAATTAGCAAAAAATGTTATCGATCGGTGTTACTGATCTTTTACCAAGCCTCTAGTATGAATTTGGCTGCATGAATTAAAGTTTAGTTTTTTATGACAGCTCTTCTTTATGTACCCACGTAATTCTACCAGCTACTTCAACAACTAGAGGTGACTTCAATTGAAATACTGTACCATCATTATACATTGCAACGATTAATAAAAAACATCCTTCCTAATGTTAAAATGGCGTAAACACCAAAAGTTGGGATTAAGTTTCCAAACTTTCCAGTTATAATTTTCCAAGTGAAATGCCCTAACGCCGTACTGAATCATTTCGAAACTACAATATAATACACCAAGTTTACAGATTTAGCTCGTGTATTACAAAGCTGTATAAATTTAACAATATTTATGATACGGCCGACTCGGCCGTAGAGACGCTTAAATCATTCATGTATATGTTTTGCGGGATATGTATGAGCTTCATAATTTTGCTATATTTTATAAAAATATGTTCCGTTCTAGTAAATAAGTAAATTTTATTGTGGCAGAAATCGATGGAACTTTTATAAACAGAGAAAAACTAAGTCTCTGCACCTGCACTTTTGTGTTTTTTCACGTCTTATTAATATACATACATATACTCACTCCTGTCTGCCGGAGGGGTAGACAGATACTACATGTTTCCATCTGCTACGATCCTGTCATGCCTCTTTTGCTCCTACATTCATCAATCCAGTCATGCAAGCTCTTCTATTCAGGGTACTTTTTACTTTGTCCTTGTTCAGTATGTCACCAATTCGTTTGGTTTGTTTTTATTAAATTAATCTTTTAAACATACTCTGTAAGTTGGATCCGAGCCACGATCTCGACTTCAATCTATTGTTTTAGCGGTAATGAGAATAAAGGAGGTTAATATAATTCCTTTAGTCCTCAAGAGGAAAAAACGGAACCCTTATAGGATCACTTTGTTGTCCGTCTGTCCGTCCGTCTGTCTGTCGAGACCCTTTATCTCGGCACGGCCTTCCCGCCGCGGCGGGAAGGTATTGAATTGAAATTAAAACCATATACTCAAGTCTACAATCCCTTAAAGCTGTGAAAAAATCAAACTTTTAAGTTAACTTAAAAAAATACACGGTCGTATATTTCAACATTCTCAACGGGATCTAAATTTATAAGTTATTTTCCCGTTGGACTAGAACTATGAAATTTGGCAAGTAATACCGTCTAATACTACAAGTACAGAAAAATTCTTAAAACTATACATTTGTAATTAAACCATAAAAAATCATCGAGATTAAGCAACGTTATGCGCGGTCATAATTGTACTGGTGACCAAATCTTTTTGTAGATTTTTTAAACTTTTACAAATTTGTACGGAACCCTCGGTGGGCGACTCGCACTTGTTCGGTTTTTTTTTTCAATTTATTTCTAGGGTGGTTTATCGTTTGGTTTCGCTGCTTGTACACACTCGCACATTTTTCCAAGACTTAAAATTGTTAAATATTTCATGATGACCGACTTACTCGCGATTCTAGCTATGTCAACAACACGGATACGCATATTTCAATTTCCGTGAAAGTACTGCCCCTTTCATTCACTGTACTGATCAATTAGAAACGACTAATTGAAGAACTTCTATTGAAATATTGTGTTAGTTTCGAGAAAGTTCGCTGATTTGTATTTGTATTTTATAAACTAATATGGAATTTTATTACTTATTGCAAAATCAATCGCTTGGGCACTCTTAATATTATAAGAGTACTGAAATAACTTTGATATTTACGCGAAAATTTCGACGTTTCGTTCAAACTTAAATCGGATGCCTACGCAAAATTATATATAGTTTTATAGTATATAGAGAAACAAATAAAAAAATGTCACAAGTGGGTCGAAATATATATCGATCATTATTTTTTTATTTGTTTCTCTATATACTCCATATAACTAGCTTTAATTAAAGGCTCAAGAAGTCACAAAAACAGTATTTATTTGATAATAATAATATATGTATATATAGTCTCCTAGCGTTTTCGCAATAATTTTCCTACTCTTTCCGAATGCTTTTTTTTTTATTTAAGTAAGAACCTTAGCCCACTTATAGTGCTTGTCACCAACTCGTAAGCTAAGACAGTCTGGTTTTCCACAACTTAGGTATCAACGAACTAAAATACTGAAATTGCTTAAGAACTTAATAATAAAACTAAATGCTTAAAAAAACTCTTACATATGCTATAAGCTTTGGTAAATTGACATTAAAAATGTCAATTTTCGGATATTTACTGATGAGCAAATTTAACAGTGTACACGCATGGAAGGTGGGCGCAAAACGAGCATGCTGTGTGCGTACCACAACACCCGTTGCGAAAAGCAGGCGCGACCGCAGTTCTAATGATTTTTTCACCATACTAAAGACAATTTTTTGATCTACAAATCTTATTTAACATTTTTTCTGTCCATCGCTTCCTTGTGAAAAGTATTCTTTTCTCCTACTTTCGCTATCCGAAGACGCAGTGACCGCGTCGTAGCAGCCCCTTTGCAATTCGTGCTGATTTAAATATTATTTTAATGTCGTTTTCGTCGATATTTGTACCGAGACACATCGAGTTGCTAATTTAGGGTATGCATGCGCCTTAAGTTCACTCTTAAGTTTGACAAGGTCACAAGTTTGACTGAAACGTCTAGTTTTCTTGTAAAAATCAGAGTAAGTCTTGGGTGTATATGTGTTATAGTCACCCTAATTTCAGTGAAACATAGGTAACACTAAAAGTTTCCGGAACTGGCCACTTACATAAACAATATTTAAAAATTTATTGCAACATTTGAAAATAGAACTCTTTGGCTGTAGAATGCAGTTTGTTTCATCTGACTGTCTCTTGTTTTTACCTTGCGGCGCCATTTAAAAAATTGTGTGTCTGCATCAACATGGATTTAACTCGGGAAAATTTTCGTAGTATGATTTTCTACGATTTTAAGTGTAATTTGACAGCTCAACAGAGCATCGCTCGGCTTGAAACAGCTTTTGGCAATGAAGCACCATGCAAGACGACTGTTTATAGCTGGTTTGCAGAATTCAAGCGTGGTCGTATCAATCTCAGTGACGAATCTCGCGATGGTCGGCCGTCCACCGCTGTGACCAACAAAAACATCGATGCTGTGCGCCGTATGATTGAAACAGACAGGCATGTGACCTACCATGAAATTCGCGCATCCTTAGAAATAGGCATGAGTCAAATACAATCAATCCTACACAAACATTTGGGTGTGAGAAAGCTGTGCTCGCGGTGGATCCCACACAACTTGACCGAGGCTCAAAAAACGGACCGCGTCACTTGGTGCAGTGCCATGCTTACCAGATTCAACGAAGGTGCGTCAAATTTGGTGATGGACATAGTAACAGGTGACGAAACATGGATTTATTGCTACGATCCCAAAACAAAGCAGCAATCGAGCGTATGGGTCTTTCAAGATGAGCCGAAACCAACCAAAGTGGCGCGCGTGAAAAGTGCATGTAAGCGGATGATTGCTTCTTTTTTTAATAAAACTGGACACGTGGCTACTGTTGCTTTAGAGAATCGTCGTACCGTGAACACGACCATTTGTTTGCCGGAAGTTATTGACGAACTCCGTAAAAATAACCGTAAACGCCGTATGATCCTGCACCACGACAATGCTAGTTCTCACACGGCCAGACAGACAAACGACTTTTTGAAGACGAAAAATGTAGAACTCATGAGTCATCCTGCATGCAGTCCCGACCTGGCACCTTGTGACTTTTTTCTGTTCCCAAAAATTAAGAACCAATTACGCGGTCAACGATTTTCATCACCAGAAGAGGCTGTCGAGGAGTATGAAAAACACGTTTCAGAGGTCACCACAGGGGAGTGGCACAAAAGTTTTCAAAACTGGTTTGATCGAATGAAAAAGTGCATAGACGCCAAGGGAGATTATTTTGAAAAACAATAAATTAATTTTGTACCTTTAATAGTATTTTTTCATATTCATTCCGGAAACTTATAGTGCGTCCCACGTAACGACTTTCTTACTAATTTTTAATTAGTATGGATATAGATTGTCTATCTATGTATCTATTTAATTTAACAACGGCTAGATTTGGATTTTAAATTAAAATCAAAAATAGGTAGGCATTTTGTCTATTTATTTAAAATATTTCTTTAAAACATCGACCATCATTTTCTCTGCAAAAACAGACCGTTTTCATTTCCCCTGATTTATAAGGTCAATCAATTGACCTTTAAATATTCAATTAGAAGTAGTTGGAAAGCGAGCTGATACCATAGTTTATTTAGCATTAAATCGCTGTACATCTTGACTCCATTGGTCCATGATTTCTCTTCAGTCGTCTTCCATTAATCGAAAGTTGAAATTACTTTAGCTAATTTACCATTTCCATTTCTTCTCTATCCTTACGATATGTTTTCTCGATGTGGTGTCAAAGGTGTTCCCAAGTTGTCGACTGTGACAAACATAGATAGTATATAAGGTGACTTTAATTTATACAGCCAAACTCGTACTGGACACTTTTTGCTGATTTCGCAAAATAAAATCTTGACGTCCATAGTAATTGACTCGGGGCAGGGCTTGCGTTTGTAAGGAACACAAAAAGAATAATTTAAGAATTTCACTAAAAGGGTCATCGAATCTTTTTACTGAGCACTTACTGAGTCTTCAGTAAGAATTTGACTGTATAAATTAAAGTCACCTTATATATTTGTTTTAATTCACCGTTCGACAAGTGGTAAATAAATGTACATGAACTGTATATTGCTTTAACAGCAGCTTTCGATCTGAAAGACCAGATTGGTTAACCAACGTTTGCCTCAACTGTCAAAACTCCTTTATAAATCAGAGAAAAGACATATTGCAAACCTCCCGACGAGTACGTCAGTAATACAGTAGGTATGAAAACTGATGCCATAGCTTTCTTTTCCGAATAATATTTAACGGCTGATATGTATCCAATGTTGATCTTGAACCAATCCGACGCTCGTGCAACTCAGCAAAAGGTCAAGGTCACACCCTTGTGTGGTTGCCGCAGCAGACTAAAGACAAATGTCATAAACTACGAGTACTATCTCCGGTTTCGTTTATTAGGAAATATTATATTCCAAACATTGGCGTCACATACACGCCGCCTGCCTTATTGAGGGGTAGGCTGAGACGATATTTTATTCTTCTGATATACCAGATATATAGAGCTCCTCACAGATTTACTAGATTACCAGATTTACTTTTCTTCTATGTTAATTTACCATTTTCGCGTTTTCCGCTGCCATCATTGAAAAAAAAAAGTTTTTATATTGTAAGATTATTAATACTGTAAGTAATGTCAACAATGTATGTCCTCTCCTCATTGTCATTGTTTTTGCTGTGCCCTACGGGGTATCACATGATCTCAAAATCCTTCATCTTTATTATGTACATATGTGATAGATAACGCAAATAAGTAATTTGAATTTGAAGTCATACAAAGCTCTTCTATTCCGGGTGCTTTATACTTGTTCCTTCTTCGTTTAGTCACCAGTTTTATACTTATTTTTATGTAAAGTATTCTTTAAACGTTCACATTCGATGAGTGACAAGAATAATCAAGATAAGTTTATTTCGAACCCCAGATTGTTCGTAGGCTATAAAAGTAATCTTAGTTTTATATGATATCTAATACGTAATTACTATTTTACTGTACATTTATATAATATTCAAGAAGCTTCTAAGGAAAGCCTTTAAAGTCATTCACGGAAGCTTCTTTACGACCTTTCCCAACATAAAGCTTGTTACCAAATTAGCTTTGCTAGATTACCGGTCAGATAAGCTATAGCTGCACATTAAGATGTACGTGATGGAGCAACGGGACTGAGCAAAGCTTTTTATGGATGAAAAGCAACTATTTATAAAGGAAGTACTTCATTCAAATTCAATCAATTGTACGCATGCCGTACAAATTGTGCGATTTATTTTAAGGTGTTGAACATACGCTATATTTAGTATAAATTTTCAGTCATTTCCTTTTTTTTTTCCAATGCAGGTAAATAAACTATGCTAAGTTTTTTTTCTTTATTTTATCAAAACGCTCTAAATAAATGTTAAGTCATGGTTTTTCTAACAAGAAACTTTGTCAACCATTCCGTTCATTTTTATTCATAACCTACGCAGCTGAAGCTACGAGCTAAGAGCTACATTAACAAGTATCGAAGCCTTATGGAAGATTTCACCTTACAAAAGAACCATAACGGCGAAGAAAACCGATATTGTTATTACCAACTCCATTTCACGCGCGTTAGTCCCAAGTAAATATTACAAACGACATCAAAATGCAAATGGCCGCCTTCCATGATCGAGGCTACGGCATGGCAGTGTGATCAAAGCGACAGGATGGCTACCTCAGCCTGTCATTAGACGCTGTACCCAGCGGCATCCCTCGCATTCATGAATAGATCATCAATAACCTTGTAATACATGCCTACGTCGCACTGAAAACGTATTGTCTCCGACGATTACTGCTAGCTGTTGAGAGTTGGATTTGTTTACAATCACAAAAAAAATTATAATACCTAAAATTTAGCTCTCAGCTAAAAACAATGTATTCAAGTAAAGTAGGTACTACATAAAATAAAAGATTTTTTCAATAAATGTTTAAAGTCGTTGACATATTATATTTGTTACGATTTCAATTTGTTCTACTGTGCTTTAAATATTATTCTGGTATTTTGGTTTTTATGTTTATTTAAGTGTATGTCTATTTCAAGTATTTAGTCAAGTATATACACGTAGTAGAGTAGGTCCTACAATTCGAAGTGAAAAAAATGAAGAGGTGATTGAGATTTTTTTAATTTTTGATGGAAAGTGGTGTATACCGTTACCGATATTACACCACATTCAAACGAAGAAAATAAAAAAATACACGATTATTTTTTTTATTTTTCCATAGTAATTTTGTCAGCTGATTGAACCCACTGTGTACTGGGAAGAAAAAAAAATGTAGCAAAATAAAATGTTTTCTTCTTGGATTTCATCACTTAACGATACACAATCTACCCAATAATCAGGTCATATATACTGAATTACAATTTAACTTTATTAATAAAAATATCTTATACTTTAAAGTACATTTTTGCGATGTGGCCCATCTTCATTCTACTAGAACTTTTGTACCGTTGGAAAGTATCACAAAAAGGTTATATAATAGTAAAAGTAGACAGTGTTTTTACACAGATAAAACGCTTTTAAAACCAAATTTAAATTTCTTCAGTCTAATCTTGTGGATAAGCGATGTGGTAAATGTGACCACAGTAATGTCTCTAATGATAGGAAAGTCTGATTTGAAAAGCTTTTTGGTTTTTTTGATGTGGTTCATTAAACTTTGAAAAGTTCAGCTGTTTTTATTGTTTTTGTAGTTAAGGGAAAAAATGCTTCTCTGTTAATATGACTTCCGTTTTGGATTATCATTCTTCTTATTGCAATTTTAATGACTTCGAAAAAAGTGTGAAGTCTTACACATTAAAGATACAATATTAAGCTTTATTCAAAATGGTCTCGGTGTAATTCTTCGTAATTACGGTCCCAATTTGATTCTGTATTTGCTGTTTAGCAAACTTAAGATGTTAAAACATACCTTTTTCGTTTATGTTTACTAGTGTTTCCAGAAAACCTTTTACCTTTAACCTCAACCAACAACCCAACGCCTTTTCTGTTTGGTCGTTCGTGGTTAAAAATTGACAGTTGCGGAGTTATGTACATTAACAAAGAATATTTATTTTCGTTTTTTATATTGATAATTTTGAATAGCATGCTGATCTGATTCGCAACTTCACATGGGATATACTTTAAGGGGATAACAAGAAAAACAATCATAAGTTGTGCATTTTTGCACCGAACTCGAATCGTTCCGCCTTAATTATCACCTATTTTCGTTCGAATGTTTGCAACATCAGGTAATTAATCAGGGAATTATTATGATAATAAAAGAAAAAATAGTATAAGCTTCGCAAATACTGAGACTCGTTTCATACATTGTAAACAATAATAATAATGTTCAAAAAGTGTAGTCCTGAAATTACAGGGCTCGTGTCATTTTAAGGGAAACAATTTAATTAAAAGGATTCCTCTATTTCAATTTTCTCGCTTGCGTCCTCTTTATTGCTTCCCCCGTAAGTAGGTAATTGCCCTAGAAGGGATTATCTGTCCATAATATATCTACCAGCTGCATTTAATAAAGTATCCAACAAGCCTGAAGACTCTATTAAAATGTCAACATAATCTATCATTAGTATTACAATCTCGAAGAGAAAAATTTATGGTTTCTCGGAAAGGACGTGCTATAGTTTTTGCGGCATCGCTGAATAAATGAGTTAGTATAATCCTGATAGAAAATGTTAATTGGGTGTTCTCACTCGGTAGTAATCCTCTTTTTGCTCAACAAGCCCATGTCTAATAAATTAATTATCTACTCGTAGAGGTATAAACTGTTTAGTACGTGTTATACTCCCATACGCGAAAGGGGATATTTTTAAATCGAATAATTAAAATGAAACAATGCATAATAAATAATATAATGGTGTGAAATCGTGAATTGTCTTAATTATTATTTATTATAATAATAACGGATTTCTGTTAATTCAATAAGCTATACTGAAAAAAAAAACTGTTTTTGAATTCTATTGTTACTTTTGTAATCTAACGTGACTAAGAATTTAAAAATGTTATTATTACTTCAAGTAATTCTGCTTTTGTTAAATAGACAAATTAAGGCAGTCTGCAAACGATTTTATGTTTACAAACTGTTAAAATAGAGTAAAACGAATAGTACGCCTTGACATTGAATTCACAAAACAGCAAAAAATTTAGCACATTCGCGGCTATGGTGTCCGATTTTCATTAAAGTGCTGCTTTCACTTTGCTCAACGAGATTCTCAATAAAATTTACAAGAAATCTTTACAAAACAATAGAAAAGGGATCCTGCGCAATATTCACTTTGTTAAATTGACCATCGTACTTCTGTACAACAATTAAAACAGTGATTATGATCAGTTTTTACAGAGTTGATGATAACTTCCTTCACAGAATTCATTTCATAGATCATAGAGCAAAGGGCGTAACTTGAAGCGATCTAAAGTGGTCTTTTACCGTTTTTCTATTTCTAACCTGTCGATCGAGTAAGTAGCGCTAAATAATGCATATCAATTTGCAATAATAATGTGGGAACGTACGAGCGCTTCGGTGAATGCACGCCTAACCTTTCTCTGAGGACTCATTAGTTGAAATTTATGTGAGTTCATTCTTGCGCTTTGCGAACGTTAGGGGGTGATATCGGCGAGCTTTCACACCGTGTTGAATATTTATTACCTGTTCGGTATAATAAACGTTTTAATTAAAGAAAATGTACTAACCTCTTTTTTGGTCTGCTCGTTGATCTTGACGTGAGTTTGTTGTGGCTTGTCTCGAAGAGGTAGGTATCCTTCTCTGCTGTCAGCCGAGTCTGTTACAGTAGTTTCAGGAACTGTGCTGGATTCGACTGTGGCAGTGGTCCCGGTCGCAGCGTCTGTGGACCTAGCATCAGCCATTGTTGGCGTAGGAGCCGTTTCTTTAGTAGCTCCGTCAGACGCCGTCGTTTGTGTCGCATCAAAATCGGAAACGGTTTCCGTACTCTCACTCTCTGATGATGTTGACTCGGTGTCTTCAACTGTTAGCGTTTCAGTCGTAGTCCTAATAATAGGCTTTATAGTGTAATGCTTGGTAGGTTTAACCGTTTCTTTAACCGAAGTCGGTGTCTCAGGAAGTTTAGTGGTTTTTATTTCAACGGTAGTTGTTGGGGCCGCTGTGGTTTTCGCGCTGGTTTTCTTCGTTTTAGTCGTAACGGTTGCTGTTGGGTAGGTCGCGGGCACGGTCGTTTTTGTTTTTACCGACGTCGGAGAAGACTTTCGCGTTGTCGAGCGTTCCTCGGCAGTGGTTTCGGTCTTTTCAGGAAAAGTTGTTTGAGGAAGGGTGGTTTGGGGCGGGCTTCTGTCGGCCGGGGGGTCTAAGTTGGTATGTTTAGGGGTTCGAGACGGGGGGAAGAAGTAGTCCATGATCGAGGGTGAACGGTTACGACTGTTGGGAAGCCATGCCCAAGGGTTGAAGTCGATGAGGCGGGGTCGCGGGGGTTCAGCGCCGACGAGGACGGCTAGCGCGAGCAGTACGAACAAGTAACGGGCGAGCATGGCGCGGCGTGCGCGTGCGTCCGCGGCGGAGATGCGAGCGGGACTGCGCCGGCGCCGCTCGAAGCGCACGCCTCCACCACCGCTCACCTACATCACTTGATCACTCAGCCCCTTGCATCGGTACAGTTGCAACTGCGGCCGTAATTAAATCATATGCAGGCTATCTGGACGGAATCATCACTAATTTATGCAATTATTTAACCGTAAAGTGAGGTTGATTGTTAAACAGTGTTACCAGATCTTTCATATCGACAAGCTTTTAACAAAAGTCGACTCAAGTGCTTTTAAAATACAATAAGCGAGCGTAAAATGTTATTATAACAGAACAAGTCACATTTTAATTACACTTATAATTTGTTTAGAGTTCCAATTCCGAAGACAGACCTAATTTAATAGTTTCCTTTCTTTGCCGTTATTTATTCAATAAACACAACAACCTTTGAACCTGCAAGTTATTTTCGTGCCATCCTATGCACGTTTGACGTCTTAACTCGACAAGCCTCCGATAAATGAGATGCAAGCATCACTATAGAGAACAAACTAAACCGTAAAATTTCCGAAAAGAGCCGATCTTGCCGCTCCATTTAACTTCGGTAATATTTACCAAACCAAATCCCACGGACGTGCAAGCAAACTAAACAAATAGTGTGAACTTTCGTCTTTGTTTTAAAAACAAGTATACAAAAATATAAGGTAGGTAATATCTTAATACATAATGAATAGAAAATCACATGTACACTCAAATGAATGTATTACTTTATCGCCTGACTAGTTTCGCCTTTTCAATGGATTTACTTTAAAATCTGAAATAACATCTTTTTTTTTACAGCAGTGTAATAAGTGGTTTTGCGGAATTACATATATTGTACTGGGTGTTAAGATGATGTTGCGGAAGCCGGAAACTGGTGATAGTACTCGTTCATATGAACAACTTTTACTATGGCCACACAAATAAAATAAAAATCAGCTGATTCATAGAAAAGTTACATAGGTACCTACTCGACCAAAATGTATGAAAAAACTGTTTATTTTTTTCACTAAAATTTGTTTGTTTTTAAGAGTACTATCACCAGTTTCCGGCTTCCGCTAACATCATCTAACTTCCTGTATAAATAAATAAATATATATTTTATAATGTTAACTGTGTTTTCCATATTCCACGAAGTGCCAACAACCCCATTTTAATATGTAAAAACATGCAGATAGAGGGTATTAAAGGTGGTAGAGCTGATGCCGGGCTCGACTGTGGAGGTACCACCATCTTACTCGCAAATCCTCCCGAAGTTATTCGGGGAGAGTAAGAGAACAACTCTCAGGCAAAACCAGGCGGCCCACCATTGCCTGGGACCGATGGATGACGGTATATCCATCCCCTATTGCCGGGCCTTATATAACATACTGGTGACACTGGTGCAATGGTTTCCACTGCCCAGCGTGTGTGAGTATGGGCATTTCTTCCAGGAGGACCGCCAAGAGTAGCGAAATCCTGGAAAGGCCTATGTCCAGCAGTGGACGAAACAGGCTGATGGATGGATGCAGATAGTTCCATAAGAGTGTTACTGTATCGGTCAATGTTATCAAATAGGTTTAAGTCAAGTAAAAAGTATTTCAAGAGCAGTTCGGTCACATCAAAAAACAATAGGTTTAATTAATAGTACACTGGACTAAAAAAGAAAAGATGCTTCGCTGTAAGCCAGGCACCCACTTCTAGACAACACAATTGGATTTAGAAAAAAAAACAAAGGATTTTATTACAACTAGACCATATAAATTAATTATAATAATTAAACAATTTCTATACGAAAATTAGTTAAAATTACGAATGGATATTCTCATATTCTCTTAATTCAGTTAAAAACTAAATTTTTAATAGCCAAACGGACGTAAGATTAAAAGCTCACAAATGAGTATGTTCGTACAGAATTCTTATTAAACTCAATCCCAATTAAAAGTAAAATAGACTAATAGAAAAGCTATAAAACGCATCTACGTGGGACGCACTATAAGTTTCCGGAATGAATATGAAAAAATACTATTAAAGGTACAAAATTAATTTATTGTTTTTCAAAATAATCTCCCTTGGCGTCTATGCACTTTTTCATTCGATCAAACCAGTTTTGAAAACTTTTGTGCCACTCCCCTGTGGTGACCTCTGAAACGTGTTTTTCATACTCCTCGACAGCCTCTTCTGGTGATGAAAATCGTTGACCGCGTAATTGGTTCTTAATTTTTGGGAACAGAAAAAAGTCACAAGGTGCCAGGTCGGGACTGTATGCAGGATGACTCATGAGTTCTACATTTTTCGTCTTCAAAAAGTCGTTTGTCTGTCTGGCCGTGTGAGAACTAGCATTGTCGTGGTGCAGGATGATACGGCGTTTACGGTTATTTTTACGGAGTTCGTCAATAACTTCCGGCAAACAAATGGTCGTGTACCAGTCACTATTCACGGTACGACGATTCTCTAAAGCAACAGTAGCCACGTGTCCAGTTTTATTAAAAAAAGAAGCAATCATCCGCTTAGATGCACTTTTCACGCGCGCCACTTTGGTTGGTTTCGGCTCATCTTGAAAGACCCATACGCTCGATTGCTGCTTTGTTTTGGGATCGTAGCAATAAATCCATGTTTCGTCACCTGTTACTATGTCCCACACCAAATTTGACGCACCTTCGTTGAATCTGGTAAGCATGGCACTGCACCAAGTGACGCGGTCCGTTTTTTGAGCCTCGGTCAAGTTGTGTGGGATCCACCGCGAGCACAGCTTTTTCACACCCAAATGTTTGTGTAGGATTGATTGTATTTGACTCATGCCTATTTCTAAGGATGCGCGAATTTCATGGTAGGTCACATGCCTGTCTGTTTCAATCATACGGCGCACAGCATCGATGTTTTTGTTGGTCACAGCGGTGGACGGCCGACCATCGCGAGATTCGTCACTGAGATTGATACGACCACGCTTGAATTCTGCAAACCAGCTATAAACAGTCGTCTTGCATGGTGCTTCATTGCCAAAAGCTGTTTCAAGCCGAGCGATGCTCTGTTGAGCTGTCAAATTACACTTAAAATCGTAGAAAATCATACTACGAAAATTTTCCCGAGTTAAATCCATGTTGATGCAGACACACAGTTTTTTAAATGGCGCCACAAGGTAAAAAAAAAAGACAGTCAGATGAAACAAACTGCATTCTACAGCCAAAGAGTTCTATTTTCAAATGTTGCAATAAATTTTTAAATATTGTTTATGTAAGTGGCCAGTTCCGGAAACTTTTAGTGTTACCTATGTATTGTTAGAATATTGAGCTAATCCAGAGCGTTAGAGCTGATGATCGATGAGAAATACATACCAGTTGACACTTCAATAAGTTACTAAGCAGGAGTAATCCGTTTTTCTTTGGTATTGTTCTCGACCCGAGAAAATTGCTCTATTAGGAAGAGGATGTATTGGCATGATATTTATAGTTATTTTGCATGTAATTTCCAGTTTACATCGCTTTCGCGAGAAAATCACCATCATAACTGTTCCAAGATGACAAGCAACTTTACTCTTGTCAAAGTTTGCTTACATACAGCTGTCTAACATTTCACTAGATTTACATAAATAAACTCTACATATCAACAACGAGTTGGTACAAAAAATTGTCGTTTAATACTGCCTGCACATCATCCATTTTGCGCTCCATTTCACTTTTTTTTAGAAGAAGCTGACCTTGTTAAACAATGAAGAAAGATATTATACGGTTTATGCCCTAAAAGCATATGTTTGAGCCCAAAGTACGGCGGCGCACACGGATATGTTAAAATATAAGACTTTTCGTTTTATAGACAAATTTATACTGGAAACTTTGTAAGTGATCAGTAACAAGGTTGAATTACACTTTTTGTGAAAATCACGAAACAAAATTCAGGCTTCCTATACTAATTGACTCGGGGTTGTTCTTAAACAGGTAGAAGGGCACAAATAATATTTTTTGTACTTTGCAAAAAAGGTAATTGAACCATGGTCTTGACCACTTACTGAGTCTCTAGTATGAATTTGGCTATATCAACCAAAGTCATCTTATATAATAAATCGGTCATAATTTAAATCTCGAGTATGTGTACGAATTTTCAACTACTAAGTTATTATTCGCAACACGTCTTACATCCCTTCGTAGATACGTGCTATGACAATATATTCCGTGGTTGACCCCAAAAAGCAATTCAATTTACAAAATCGTGAAAGCTTATCCACTCGTGCAAGCAACAAATTTAGCATCAGACAAATTAGAACAGCTCGCCGGTAATTCCTTCAGGCTTATCCAGGTGTTGACTTGTTGATAGCACAATTAACGATATTGTTTCAAAGTCGAGACAGGGCCAGATTGTTGAAACTTGGGACCTGATTCGCGGAACTGGTATAGTTTTCCCACTTTCGAGATTTTACGCATGGATGCATGGTAATATGAAAATGTACAAATACAATTTTTTTTTTAAGTTGCCAATTACTTATAGATAGAACAAGACAACTAAACTTTGTATTGCAGCGTAAATGATTTCATGATCATCCAAATACAGGTTGGACCAAAAGTCCGTTAACATTTGAATCGGTTGCCGCGTCTAGCAGCGGCGGCGGGGTGGAGGGGTTACGCATTGCAAGAGCGGCCAATGGGAATTTAGTACCATGGCGTCGTTCAGCGGTAGTCAACGTGCGTTTTGTGTACGCGAGTACTATCGAAATAACGATTCTGCGATCTTAGCTCAACGAAAGTTTTGCGATCATTACAAGATACGACACAAAAATCAAGCACCACCAGGTGTGTTAATTAAAAAATGGGTGCTCAAGTTTGAGAAGACGGGTTCAACAATGGATTTACCTCGATCTGGCCGGCCTAGATCGTCGAGGGACCCCGAAAGTATGGGCTGCTTTATCAGCAAAAGGCATTATTGGTCCATACTTTTTTGAAGACTCAAGAGGACGTGCGGTTACAGTGAATTCCGAGCGGTATATCACCATGTTACAAAACTTGTTCGCAACTGCGCTTCAGGATTTTGTTGGTTTTAATCAACGCTCATGGTTTCTGCAAGATGGAGCCACTTGTCATACATGTAATGAATCGTTAAAGGCAGCTCGAGACATTTTTGGCCCAAAAGTGATATCGAAAAGAGGGGACATTAACTGGCCGCCTCGTAGCCCGGATCTATCCCCAATGGATTTTTTTCTTTGGGGATATCTTATGGCTAAAGTTTACGACACCAATCCAGTAACTTTTGACGAATTGAAGGATCGTATTCGCACAGAAATCCAAAAAATCTCAACAGAATTATGTAAAGCTGTTATCGAAAATTTCCGCTCTAGATTGCAGCAATGCCAGAATAATGAAATATTGCATATGGATGATGTGATTTTTAAGAAATAAATTCCCCTTTTGTTTACTATCGAAAACAATAAACAAGTTTGATCTACTATAATTGTATTTTTTTAAATCCTTATTTCAAATATAAACGGACTTTGGGTCCATCCTGTATTAATGCAAGCCATCGTCACGATAGGAATCCCGAGAGGCTGTTAGGGATGTTTTCGAGTACGTACTGTAAAGTGCAAGTCCCAGCCTACTAACGTACACCCATGTTTCCTCGACGATTGTTACGTCCCAGCATGTTGGTTAGTAAATTCTTTCGCCGTTCTTACATACCGTCCGAAATGTGCCCCTACAATATTTGAACCCGCAAAGTCCTGGTCGAGACATTGGAACTATTAGAACACAGAATTTAATATTTGTTAAATCTCCGGTTTCTCTCCGTTTCATCACAAATTACAATGCGAGGAGCATTATACAAAGTGCGTTGGAAATAAGATATCAAACTTTGTCTTAGAAACAATATTCAGTAATATTTTCGCTTGAGATCTAGCAATCTCGATACCTCCAAGACCTGAGAATCGCGTCTTGGTAACTTAACTTATGCGTCGAGTGCGCCCCACTTGCGCCCGCTGAGAATAACGGGCTTAGTCGTTTTCTCTGGACACAGTTTAGGCTTTAATGTGACCATTCACGAAATAAGTAGGAGGACATGGTTATCATTGCTCGTATATGGCATTAAACTGCAAATCGGGCTGTTTTATAGCTTTGTTTATAGATTTAACTTGGTCCGATTTCAGGTTTACGTTGGAAAAATATGTCCGTATGATTATTTTGTTATAAAAGTGTTATGTATTGCGAAATTTTACCTCTAACATAATAAACAATAAAAATGTACAAACAATATGAACAAAAATGCTAAAATTTATATTTTTCTTTTACAGGTAAGTTGCTAATGTCACATCTCTATCGAAAGTATGTTCAAAACTACCAGGTAAGTTCTATATCCAAAAGGTGGTAGAGCTGATGCCGGGCTCGAGTGTGGAGGTACCACCATCTTACTCGCAAATCCTCCCGAAGTTATTCGGGGGAGAGTAAGAGAACAGCTCTCATTAAAAATCGGTTGTTTGCTTTTCTAGAATCACTACAAAAAATGCTCTGTGTGTTTAGAGTCTTCGCATAAAGAAATCCGATATTATGATATCTGCTTGTATCTGTGACACGGGCCTAAAAATTCTACATAGTACGTTTACTAATAAGTATTATACGATCGCGTGCTTGTCAATCTATCCAATGGAAGTTCCTATTACACTTTATGAAGGGCCAATATCTATTAAAAATAGGTACCGTTAACTACAGACGTCTATACTTACAACTCAACGGTTGGAAATAATGAACTTTACTTTCGTTTCAACCATTTTACCGTTTTAAATTTAATTGTTTAAATAAAATTGACACGCGGTAAAAGTATATGATGTAACCCATAGTGCAATAGTATATTGTTCACCGAAGGAAGAAAGGAGTACATAGAGGAATTTGGGAATCGCACTTTCTCCCGTGCTTTATACTACACGTACACGGAAAATAAAAGACAAATAATTTTAATTTCGGCGGCATCATCACATCTTCACTATTAGACGACATTTCGAGTAGCTAAGAATTTTACAATTTGAAAATTCTGGTTAAACAAAAGAAAGCGAGTCGCTCACAATTTTCACTTTTTTAAATATAATGTACAGAAAAAGCAAGTGCCCAGTATCATTTTGCGAACTTGCTAATGAAAACTTTGTTTTTTGGGATAATAGATATTTAATACAAAAATTTCGTATACGATTTTCGTATACTTTTTCTGGGCGCTCAACAGATAACAATGGAATTTGTATACACTTCTTCCGCCCGCATACTTCTATGATAGTAACGTAATCACGTATAGTCTGCATCATTTTCCAAAAAGTATGAAGGTATTAAATCAAAACGGATAGGACTCACTTTCAGTACAGTACTCGCCTGAACCTTTCTCCCAAAGAGTCCTGATGATGATAATCTCATCGAAAGCTCGACCTGTGCATAGGTAACATAGTTCGTTTAAGTTCGCATGGGGTATTCATCAATAACATGGGCTAACGAGATGCGCTTAAGTCGCAGCTCAATTTTTATTGTTGAAGATATGTGTGTGCTGACCCCGATATGACTTAGTTTTTCTGTGCCATATATATCCAAGATAGATTGAATATTCAATCACACCCGCATTATATCAATAACACCCGCTTTTTCATTTAAAAAAATATGTTTTGTGTATTATGACAGACATGTGAATGTATTTACCGAGACAAGCTATAATATCATTTAACTTACAAATAAGGCTCAATCACAAAGTCATTTTTCAGTGATGTAGAGATGATAATAAAATTAAACTAGAGAAATGGTAATTACTGCTAAATTATTTCAGAAGATAAGAACTTACGATAATAACACAGATAATGATTTTAATTTTTAAGATGCATTTTACAAAGATTGAGGCCTCAAGGAAAAAATCTTAAGTACATATTCGGATTCAACATACAACGTTTTATAAGAACAACTTAAATTGGATCACATAACAAAAATAGTTGCCCTATGTAATCAATAAATGTCTCTATATTGTTTCATATACTTAATCCGCAAAAACCTATGTCAATTACTGATCAGTTCAAGAGCAGAATTCCAAGTTGAATCACCGAATTGATGGGTCAACCCTAAGCACGCGCCCAACTGACGCCATACATAATGCAGATTTGCAAACGGTGGACACATGAGGTAGTGAGCAAGCTGTATCATGTGCTACTAAACATATAAGATATGTTCCACTTATCATATTGAAATTGTAGTTTATGCTATAAGTGCGGTAAGTAGGCAATAGCTTACGAGGACGATTTAAAATACGAGCAACAAGCGAGAGCTTTAAACGTTACGAGTAAGTTATTGCCCTTACCCACGTATATCATACTACGTTTTTCAATGCATAGTGTGAGTTAATAAATGTAACGTGATTAAGGGAGGGTTATGCCGACTTTTTCTCTTTTCAAATTAATTATAAACCAATAAAAAGTGACGATTAAATTTTGCAAAAAATATATGTCGTATTTCACTCTTTAGTCTTAATATTTCGGCCGTTCGATACACGATTTACTACTACTTTCCTCGACCCGATTAAATCGCAAAGATGCGTCTAAACTACGATATAAATATCATTTCATTTGAACCATATTAATTTTTGGACAATAAAACTTATACTAAGATAAACGTCGTGAAAAATGTTGTATAAAACGGCCATCATATTAAAAACAATCCCTCTAATTCCAAAATAATAAATAAAAACAAAAACCTCAAAACTGCGAGTTTTTTGAGCGGCCCGCTTTCGCTGAGCAGGATAAACATGTGAAAAATGAAAGTGTCGGAGCAGGACTGATTTCTCTGGATAACCTCGCCTTAAAGAAACATACAAACAATAAATACTCCTTTAATAAAATAGGCCTTTACAAGCACTTGCATTGTAATAGTACATTATGATACAAGTGAGCTGCGTTGGACATTACAGTCGAGGTGGAGCCGAAGGCGAGGCCGTAATGGAGCCGAGCGTGTAATGTCTAATGCTCACGCGTTTCATACGACGATTTTCAACACACTTGCGAAGAAAAATTATAAAATTTCACTGTCTTTTTTTCCACATAATCAAAATCACAGCTGACTGAACTGAACTGACAATTTTCTTTTGAGAAATCGCCAAACAGCCAAATATTAAATATTAACAATATTAATATTTTTGTATTTACTTTAATGTTTAATATGCTGTTTTATGACCCTAAGAACGCTGCAATAAGGGCCACTTTATAAACAAGTGTGTAGAAAAAATATTTGTGGCCTTCGTAAAATTCAAATATTTACAGATATTTTTTTATGGAAGGTATTTCGCGTAATTTCATTAGTCATAGTTGTTCAGTGGTTTAAGTTTTGCGTCAGATCACCAATAAACCTTAACCTTATATGTTTCACATTGGCCCGAGGACTTGATCATCTGAAATAAAGTGCTGAGTTCAAAGCCTGAAAATCCAGATTCATTGCAAAAAAAATTAAGTAGAATTTATTGGGAGTGCTAGAATGTGCATTTGCGGATAGAAAACAATTTATGAGAAAACTGCGTTCATAACAATGAAATCGAACGGATATGGACGGTTTCCAAAAACGATAAACGTAGGGATATTCATCGTAGCCGCGTATTTCACTGTTTCGGATACCTACATAAATCGTCTCGAATATCCTTTAAATTCGATAACCGAAGAAAAATCTGGCAAACATCGGACAACCGCAACCAATCCGGGTTAATAAAAGCAACAAAAACCGGCCAAGTGCGTGTCGGGCCATACGCAATAGAGGGTTCCGTAGTTTCCCGGTACATATGAGTTGGTCTACTAATACAGACCGCGCCAAAGTTCTGGTCCCATACATTCTAGGGGACCAAAAGTTTGGCGCGTCCTGTACTCGTAAACCTGTAAAGCCTACTGAGCTGTGATAGTTTTCCTTTTAAATTCATTATATATACTACTTCTCTGAATTTTTATCAGATTTCTATAAACAACCGTTTAGCCAGCGGGAGGGGGGGGGGCTCCACACTAACTAAATTTTTCACTTTAAAGCTTAGTATTTCGCCAACAGATCCCTAAATCGAAAAATGGTTCTCATACACCCACAATGTTTTTGAACGGCACACTATGGGATAGACGAGAAAAAAAAATTCATCCCCAGTTTCCGTACACGAGAGGGACCATTAAAAAAATATATTTTTTTCAAGATTTTATTTTACCATTTTGTCGGGGTGATTAATATGTATACCCATGCTAAATTACAGCTTTCTAGTACTAATAGTCTCTGCGCTAAGCTGCGGACAGACGGACATGGTGAAACTATAAGGACTCCGGAACCCTTAAAAAAGGTGTTTACCTATAAACACTATAATGTACATACATATATATCGTCAAGACTTGTATCCCGAGGGGGTGGTGTTAAAAGCGTTAACTGTTTGAATGATACGAATGCACCCACGTTTCACCGATGATGTACACTTATCAGAGCATACAGGTTGGTGTTTGTTTTAAGGGGACTCGACACAGAATCCCAAGAATGAAAGACCAGCCACAGCAATGAGAAAAATAATAAATAGTTACGTAAAGTCTATAAAAATCTACTTACATCCATCCATCTATACTGCTGGTCTTAGGCCTTTCCAAGATGTCCCAACTCACTGGAGTGATGAGCGCGGTGCCGAAACCCTTGCATCAGTGATGCCGCTGCCCGTCACCAGTCTGTTTTATATAAGGACCATCGGTCCCAGGCGATGGTGGGCCGCCTGGTTTTTCCTGAGAGCTGTTCTCTTACTCTCCCCCGAATAACTTCGGGAGGATTTGCGAGTAAGATGGTGGTACCTCCACAGTAGAGCGCGGCATCAGCTCTACCACCTATATGGTTAAGTTTATCCATATTTATTTATACACTTGTTTGACAGTTTTTGAAATCCACAATCACACGAGAATACAACAATTTATAGAAGCAGCGCAAAAAAATCTTCAGTTTGTGTAAAATCAAATACAACAATAAAAAACAACATTGTCAATGATATGTGTACACTGTTCAGAAAGTATTAACATCGAAACAGAAAATCCTGAACAATATCGAGACAAACTTAAATGAAAAATTACGTTTTCCTCTGACTGTACGTAAAATCACTTCCCATATACCCAGCGGCTACACAACAGTGGCATATGATTGAGTTGCTGTCGCTGCCCGTCACCAGTGTTTTATATAGGGCCGGATAATTTGGGTTGGATATGTCGTGGCCATGTCGTAGAATTGATAATTTCATGATCTGCTCAAATACCATGAAATCTGTAAGAAACTAAAGGGGTCGCCTCGCTCGCGGAGATGTTTTAAGCCATAAAATAAATACGATTGTCTTACACAATTGCATCTCTGATTATGAAATGATCAATTCTACGATATGGCACCACAAATATATCGCCATTTGTCGATCCTAGGCATGATGGGCTACCTGATTGTGCCTGTTCTGTCGCCTTACTCTACCCGAGTAACTTCGATTGGGGGAGGGGGTTGCGAGTAAGATGGTGGCACCTCCGCAGTAGAGCCTCGCATCAACTTTACCACCCCTATCTGTACCTATAAAACCTGAAGCTGTTTACGGACGACGCTCTCTCTAAACTCGCCCGAACAACGCAACGGTGCGTTAGGGTTCACGTATTTTTGTTTGGAACTCAATTATTTCCTAAACTAAGAGTGTCCGCGGGTATGATTCTTGGGATAAGTGGTCCAGTAGGGTCGGTAGAATATGTGGTTTCATTTAATGGTAGCAGTCTATTTACAACCAGTATAATGATATTTATTATCTACATACATACTTTATGTTCAGTTTTAATAAATACGCCTTGTTTTAATTTTAAAAGAACGCGTATTCAGGTCAACTTCGTAGGATGAAAGTGCTATTATTTAGTCCTCAATTCAATAAATTGTCAAGATTATGTTTATTTGCTCTTTATGTTAATGGATACCTTTATTTTGGGGCATTTACCTACTCTCTATTTCCGTATAAGGAACAGAAAGGTTTTACGATAACCAAAACAAGTTTAATTGCATTTTTACTCATTCCTTCTTTCTTTTCTGTGCGAAGTAGTAAATTTGTACATACAAAATGTGACTTTCCTTTACACACTCGAAGTAAAAATGTTTATTCGTTTTGTGTTATGTCTGGATCAACAATAAAAAAGCGAAGTATTTAGTTTTTAAACGCATATCCTCTCATATTATTTGATAGTTCCTAAAACACTTGTAAAAAATTATAATTTATGAAATCGCGTTTTTTTAAAGGTTGGATAGGAATTTAGGTTTTCTTTTAGGAAAATATGAAACTTGGACTTTTTGTCTTTTAACATGCTTAGATTTGTTTTTTGTAACTGAGAAATAACGTAAATCCCAACTGATACCGTCATCATATTATTCTATTTTATTCTTGCTTTTTAATGGAGTTGAAAATTGCTGCGTTTTATATATTGGGCATTAGATGCTGCTGCTTCTAATAAAGGTTTAATGTCTGAAATTGTTTCTTTAAAGTCGGTACATCTGACGTTTACACAAAATAAAACATACAATTCACTTTTTACGGTCCTAATAACTTTTACAGTACCTACTCACACCTACAGTTTTCTTCTGTCCGTTTATTTATTTAGAATAGAATAAGCTTTATTGGTGTCACATAACTAAAATAAAACATAATAAACTAACCAAAACAAAAGTGACACCCAAAAGGTGTATTTCGTGTTTCTATCTCGAGGTATTACACATTTCTATTGTCAGGTTTTGCAAGTTTTTCTGGAGCGGACAGCCGTTAAAAACCGTAATATCCGGTACAAACTGAACCTCTGGTTACCTTAGCACCATCACAAAGAAAGAAGCTTTTCTGTCTTGTGCTTAAGTCGGTGGTTTTGATGTAATCAATAATATTAGTGTCATGAAGAGTACGATATAAAAACGCAACACAATAATGCGCAAAACTATAGGGCCTTGGGCTCACGTCATGTTTTTTATTTGTACAGTGGAGCCCACATCAAGCTATACACATTGAGTATAAGCTGACCTCTCATTGTACGGGAAGCCTATAGAATGAGAGGTCAGCTTATACTGAAAGTGTTTAGCTTGATGTGGGCTTCACTGTACATCGGTAAGCTGATTTAAAATTAACTATTATCTAGATATTAGGTGGTAGAGCTGATGCCGAGCTCGACTGTAGAGGTACCACCATCTTACTCGCAAATCCTCCTGCAGTTATTCAGGAGAGAGTAAGAGAACAGCTCTTAGGCAAAACCAGGCGGCCCACCATTGCCTGAGACCGATTGATGGCAGTATATCCATCCCTAATTGCCAGGCCTTAAAACAGACTAGTGACGGGCAGCGGCGTCACTGGTGCAAGGGTTTCGGCACCGCGCTCACCAACCTGCCTGCCCAGCGTGTGTGAGTATGGGCATTTCTTCCAGGAGGACCGCCAAGAGTGGCGAAATCCTGGAAAGGCCTATGTCCAGCAGTGGACGAAACAGGCTGATGGATGGATGATTATCTAGATATGGGTATTTTAACCATAGATATCCGAGGTATCATTAAGTATTAACTATACATAGGTAACACTAAAAGTTTTCGGAACTGGCCACTTACATAAACAATATTTAAAAATTTATTGCAACATTTGAAAATAGAACTCTTTGGCTGTAGAATGCAGTTTGTTTCATCTGACTGTCTTTTGTTTTTACCTTGTGGCGCCATTTAAAAAATTGTGTGTCTGCATCAACATGGATTTAACTCGGGAAAATTTTCGTAGTATGATTTTCTACGATTTTAAGTGTAATTTGACAGCTCAACAGAGCATCGCTCGGCTTGAAACAGCTTTTGGCAATGAAACACCATGCAAGACGACTGTTTATAGCTGGTTTGCAGAATTCAAGCGTGGTCGTATCAATCTCAGTGACGAATCTCGCGATGGTCGGCCGTCCACCGCTGTGACCAACAAAAACATCGATGCTGTGCGCCGTTTGATTGAAACAGACAGGCATGTGACCTACCATGAAATTCGCGCATCCTTAGAAATAGGCATGAGTCAAATACAATCAATCCTACACAAACATTTGGGTGTGAGAAAGCTGTGCTCGCGGTGGATCCCACACAACTTGACCGAGGCTCAAAAAACGGACCGCGTCACTTGGTGCAGTGCCATGCTTACCAGATTCAACGAAGGTGCGTCAAATTTGGTGTGGGACATAGTAACAGGTGACGAAACATGGATTTATTGCTACGATCCCAAAACAAAGCAGCAATCGAGCGTATGGGTCTTTCAAGATGAGCCGAAACCAACCAAAGTGGCGCGCGTGAAAAGTGCATCTAAGCGGATGATTGCTTCTTTTTTTAATAAAACTGGACACGTGGCTACTGTTGCTTTAGAGAATCGTCGTACCGTGAATAGTGACTGGTACACGACCATTTGTTTGCCGGAAGTTATTGACGAACTCCGTAAAAATAACCGTAAACGCCGTATCATCCTGCACCACGACAATGCTAGTTCTCACACGGCCAGACAGACAAACGACTTTTTGAAGACGAAAAATGTAGAACTCATGAGTCATCCTGCATACAGTCCCGACCTGGCACCTTGTGACTTTTTTCTGTTCCCAAAAATTAAGAACCAATTACGCGGTCAACGATTTTCATCACCAGAAGAGGCTGTCGAGGAGTATGAAAAACACGTTTCAGAGGTCACCACAGGGGAGTGGCACAAAAGTTTTCAAAGCGGGTTTGATCGAATGAAAAAGTGCATAGACGCCAAGGGAGATTATTTTGAAAAACAATAAATTAATTTTGTACCTTTAATAGTATTTTTTCATATTCATTCCGGAAACTTATAGTGCGTCCCACGTATAAGGTGACTTTAATTTATACAGCCAAATTGAAGACCTCAGTAACAAGGTTCGATGACCTTTTTTGTGAAATTCGTAAATTATTGTTTTCGTGTTCCTTACAAACGCAGCCAGCCCCGAGTCAAATTACTATGGGAGGTCAAGATTTTATTTTGCGAAATAAGCAAAAAGTGTTATCAATCCATGTTGCTGATATAATCACTTACCAAGCCTCAGCATGAGTTTGACTGTATAAATAAAAGTCACCTTATATATTTGCCATATTTTGGTGCCAATGTTTGTAATTTTTCACGTCTTTTTTTTATAAAATCACTATTCAATGCTTTAATCCTTCCTGTAAATTTATATAAGCCAATCGACTAGCACTGCTTCACTTACCGTTGGCTACTCTGGTTACTGTTGATTTAATTGAGAACAGCCTTAAATCCTCGTGTCTCGATCTGACTGCGCTCTGTCAAACCCCGTTCTTGGGACTAATGAGTGCTGCCTTAACGATTTATGCTCCTTTCAACTGGTGAAAGATTTACGAGAAAAGTGAACGTACTTTCCTAACCGCAGTTTACTATTAATAACAAAAGAATCATGCATTTAATGACATCTGTGTACGATGGTAGTTATGGAATATTAGTTGGAGAGAAAGCGAAAAGAATGAAATTGTCCAAGACTATTATTGTCTTATAAAACACGTATTCCGCAGATAAATACTAAATTTAACGCGATGGGAACGATTTTTTGAAAACTGCAGCCTTTGCCCGCGGCTTAGCCCGCGTTTATTCAATCTATGCTCCATTTTCGGCTTGGGCGTTGTTTTATGAACATCCTTTATAGCCTTTATGTTGACCAGCGTCAGTACAAAGATAATTTAAAAAAACCGCATCCAAATTCGTTCCCTAGTTAAAACGGAACATACCTACATATAGACAGACAGACATGATAATTCTAAATATTGTAGTTTGGCCTTAGTATGTACAACACTAATAAAAGTAGGTCTAATAATAACTAATATAAGCTTTTAATTTTCATTCAAACCAAAGTCTTTTAATTTACTTGAATGGTACGGAACCCTCAGCCGCGAGTCCCACTCGCACTTGTCCGGTTTTTCACTTGACTATCCTGCTCACTGGAAGCAGGTCGCTCAGAAAACTCTTGATTTCGATTAATTTTCAACATTCATCTTAACTTTTTACAAATATTATTTGCATAAAAATTTAGACACAACTAAATTCTTTCACTTAATATATACACTATATTTTTCATTGCGAATCAATAGTTAAACGATATTTTAGCTGAAAATTGTCTACATTTCTTAGAATTATTTCAGTGTAGTGAAGTTAGATAAGTTGCTTAAAAAACCCATAATAATTTGAACAATGATATGAAGAAGTTCATATATTATTTTGAAATTTTTATTTTACCATCACACTAATATGAAATGCGAAAGTTTGTGCGTGTGTGTGTGTGTGTGTGTGTGTGTGTGTGTGTGTGTATGTTTGTTATTCTGTCACACTGAAACGGCTGGACGGATTTGGATGAAATTTATAGGGGATATAGCTTATACCTAACTTAACACATAGGCTACTTTTTATCCCGAATAAAAGCATGTCGTTAAATCGAATAACACGCGGGCGAAGCCGCGGGCAAAAGCTAGTTGATTTATAAGCATTCATTGTGGGGAAAACATAAATTCTCTTCCCATCTCAACTAATCTCAAGCAAATATAATAAAGTCAATTTTAAAAAAAATATATTCCGCCAAAAACCATCAGTCGAATCCATCCATCAGCCTGTTTCGCCCACTGCTGGACATGGCCTTTCCAAGATTTTGCCACTCTTGGCGGTCCTCCTGGAAGAAATGCCCATAATCACACACGCTGGGCAGGCGGGTTGGTGAGCGCGGTGCCGAAACCCTTGCACTAGTGACGCCGCTGCCCGCCACCAGTCTGATTTATATAAGGCCCGGCAATTGGGGATGGATATACCGCCATCCATCGGTCCCAGGCAATGGTGGGCCGCCTGGTTTTGCCTGGGAGCTGTTCTCTTACTCTCCCCCGAATAACTTCGGGAGGATTTGCGAGTAAGATGGTGGTACCTCCACAATCGAGCCCGGCATTAGCTCTACCACCTATATCCATCGAATAGGTATGGGAAATATATTTTTGCTTACCGACCCTCTCGAGGGCCCAGTTTTCGATAAGGGCTTGCACATAATTCTCATAAATGTGAAGTAACAGAACTTAACAGCCAATAGTACCATCTGGGTAATGGTGTGAACAAATTGCGAACTCAGCACTTTTACTTTATCATTTCATTGTCCGTCATTAAACTCGGACTTCTGTCATTATATTTTATGATTAGTTTTAATGTCCCGCTGGTGACACAACGGTCATTAAGGTTTTGTCGAAGTCTGTAATAGTGTTTGATGCTATGGGATTGAGTGTAAATACTGTAAATTGTAAGCTTCGTGACATCTTTACCTATTTTTGGAAAGATTAAAACGATGATGTCAATAAACACACTTTTGCGATGACACTGTACATACGGCTGTTTGTAGCAACTTTTACAATACTACCGTGTCTTGGTAATTTGTTGTATCTATATAGATACATGAGTTAGGAATACCAAGTCCCTATATTTTTTTTGGGTCTTAGGTATACCCCCGTAATAGTAGTTTATGAAACTGGTAAATAGAAAGGTTATTAAAAACAATTTAAAATAGTAATAAATAATAAAATAGAACACGAGTGTTATAATACCTAGTTTCATACACTACTTTATTTAAACTCATGCCTGAAAACCTGTTTTCAGGATAATCTTGATAAAATTTGTCGTTAGCCATTTTTTATTTTTCTTGTAGAAGCTCGTTTCAAAAGTGTTCGTAATTTCCGTCGTTATTTCCAGAATGTCAGGTGGAGTCAAATTATCATCAACATCACTGCTGTCAGTAATTTTAGGGCAAAATAATACTTTTGGTTTGACCCATAAAACTGCAGTAAATAATAATTTCCACGTATCTAAGCTATGGCGCCAAAATCAACAGTCCACCACGCATGTATACTACGCGTTGCGTGCGCCGGCAGCCATAGACAATGCAGGCCGAAAATGAAATAAAATTGTGACCTGTTTTGTTACGCCGCAATATTATTTAGTACGTGTTAGAGAATATTAGATGATAACCTCGTTGGTATTTGATATTAAACCGCAGACATGGCTGTTTGGGCTAAGTTCCCTTTGCCTTCCTAGTTAGTATCACATGTGCTGTAATCTCAGAAAAAGTTTTTTATAGCAATATAATGATCGGAGACCTATACTATAATTTTTACATTTTTTTTTTGTATAGACGTTCATTAGAAATATTTTTTCATTATGCCAGTAGTTTTGAGTTCGTAATGAGGGTTTTACGATATGAGGTTAGATAATAGTAGTTTATCTAACCTTCATAACCTTTCATGAACGCTCCTAAAAATTAAAAAAATAACTAATCAAAGAATTAGCCATGTCTCAGGTTTAATACCAAATACCAATGAGGTTTTCATATAATATTTTCTAACACGTACTAAATAATATTGCGGCGTGACAAAGGAGGTCACAATTTAATTTTATTTTCGGCCTGCTTTGTCTATGGCTGCATTGTCTAACAGACAGACACGACTTGACCTGACTAATCTAACTACTTAACAAACGACCATTCTTATAAAAAAACTACATGAAACCTAAATTTATGGTTAAGTATATATATATTATAAATAAAATTTCACGATCGGAGCACTCTTACAACAACGACAAGTAATAACAAAATCAACTCCTTTCTAATAAAAAAAAGTTCATGAATCTTTCTGTCAATAGTTGTCAGTGTTTTTTTCTTTTTACATATAGGTATGTCATTTATCTTTCCCAATCGCCTGATGACGATCCCACTAAGGGGGCGAAATATAGCGCAATCTACTGTATTTTCTTTGCTTTGATTAAAAAACACGATTTACAATTAAAAATCCTAGTCTTGTAATGGTCTCTTGTGAAGATCTACTAGTGCTTTAAGAAACATTTAACAAATTTACGCTTTTTTATGGGGTGTGATCGTTATTTTGTTAGAATTTGAAGTGATGTTAATTGTCTTTTCCGGTGTTACTAAATGAAAGGATTTTCGATAATATTGCATGATTCGTTTGGTTAAAGAACATAGGTTATTTCGAAGTGAAATTTTGATTGTAGTTATTTTTCCGTAAACGAGATGAAAAGGATTGATCATAACAAAAATAGTTGTATTTGTAAATGTAATACATTTGTTAACTGTCAGTACGAAACTGCCATATTGTGAATATCGATCAACAATAGAATAGTATATTGTTCACCGAGTGGAGAAAGAGGCCGATTACCAACGAGGGTGTAGTTTGAGGTCCGAGGGCCTCAATACACACGGGTTGGGAATCGCACTTTCTCCCGAGTGATACATAGTGCTTTATACTACACCTGGGAGGATAATAAAAGACAAAATCACCAATTCTTCTATATCACTACTAGACGACATTTTGAGTTACTTTTAATAAAGATACAACCAAAGAAACAGATTGATGACTCGCGTTCGATTTGCAGTTTTTAATTTCTTTTTTTAATTATGTACATAAATAACAAATGGCCAGTATTATTTTGCAAATTTAGACATAAAAACTTTTTGACTTTCACTTTTTTCATTTTTTTATGATCATAAATAGCAAGTTGCAAACTAAGACATAAAAACTTTTTGTCTTTTGGCATTATTGTTCAAGCTAGGTTATGTACCAAGAAGTTTATACCCTTTTTAATGTAATATTTATGCTTATCGTACGGATGTTGTCCAACAAATAAAAAAAAACAGCACGTTAACAATGGATTTTCATATACTTTTTCTGCCCGCTTAGCACGTTAACAATGGATTTTCATATACTTTTTCTGCCCGCTCAGCACGTTAACAATGGATTTTCATACATTTTTTCCGCCCGCATATTGGTATGACAGCAATGACGTATATTCTCCATCGTTTTCTAAAAAGTAAGAAGGAACTTTTCAAGCAGGTGTAGTATAAAAGTCTTTCCTAAAATAGTTTAGGCTCTTAAATTTTACATTACTCGCATGAAAGTGAGGCTCACAGTACATGCAATAATGTACTCGCAACCCCTGAAACAGACAAAGCTTGCAAAACAAAAGTTATTATAACATTCTTCTACGAATATAAACTATATCAATAAATTCTTCCATTGTATACCCGGTGCAGAGATAGTAAGCTTTTTGCAACCGCGTGCCATTCTTTCTCCAGAATTTGTCGTTTATACTCGAAATACAAAACCTTTATCTTTATAATCCTATATTATTTATTTTTTTTGTCGTGCCAAAAAAATTTTTGTGTGTATAGCACGCCTCTATATATTTTCTAACCCTTTGTCACCAACGCTAATTTGATTCATATGTAAAATACGAGTATATGTCTAGACAGCGGAATTTAGACGAAAGGAAAAAAATATTCCCAAAAACGTCCAAAAACATGATTTTTCGGTTCCCAATTCGTAGCGTCAGAATTGTATTATATTAAAAGCTTCAATAAGAGTAGAACGCTTTTCAAATAGAAGGGCCAATTTCTGTCACCCTGCTCAGTCGATTAATATATGATGTCAATTTGATAACGACAACAGGGTGGCGATTCTCGCAAAAATTTTCACACGATTTGCTTTTTATGTGCCTTTGTTTATCGCGTCATAAATGCTGTGTTTTGATAATTCTATTAAATATAACGCCTTAAAAGAAACGTAAATCGTGTTAAGAATACGGACAACAGGTTTATATTTTAAAAGTTTGATACGTTTCTTTATAAAGAGCTTGTGAAAATCACCCGCTTTCGGCCTTCGCATGTGCGAGAATCGCCATCCAGGGTATTTTACCCATGATTATGGACAACTTTTACTATGGAGCGAAACCTCAAATCGCCAAAAAAATTTAGCTGCTCCTTAGAAAAGACAAATTAAATATCTACTACACCAAAATGTATGAAACAGCAGCTTTTTTCTTTTTCGCTCTTTCCTTGCACCATTGTAAAAGTTGTACATAGTAGCGGTTAGAATACCCCGTTTTAAAAAAAAGATCATCTTAACAACCCTTATAATAAAGACATTCATTTTAGAAAAATTGGCCAAACCCAAAAATACACCTTTTTGTTTGATCATAGTCTGTACCTAAGCAAAATGAAATCGGCCATTGCATACCACTTAGTGATAAAGACTGTGTCCCCTATTCCCATATTGAATTAGCACGTTACACTTCTCTCGCATCTCATAATGGATCGATGAAACATTGTCTTAGGTAATTACAGTGGTCTGCAGACGTGTCCATCGCGATATGGCAGAACTGACGGAACCCGTGGGATCTTTACAGCCTAGTTAAACCTTATGGCGGCTCCGTTGGTGTCAGACAACGGGAGTTTCATTGATTGCCACAATCTGTGCGGAAATTTAACTTTTATGGAAGTTTATTGGCGTCAGACACAGTTTTTCATGTTTAATTACAACATAAACTCTGTTTATAATCTGTAAACTTAAGGCACAGGGGGCAATACCGGAGAAACAATCGAAGCGAGATTTCTAAAACTCGAGCTAAAAATGTATGGAGTTCGACTGATAAAATTGGTTTTTACGATCGAAAAAGCTAATTCGACCGACTGAGAATAGCCCTACAGGTCGAGCTTGCGATGAAATTATAAGTTCTAGCACAGTATATAAAGTTAGCAGTATTATGTCTTCATAGAAACGGCGGAAACCATGCGCTTCCAAATATCGTGGTCCCGAATCTACCTATGTTGGACTTCATCTCCCGAACTACATACATTTTCCACCGTTTAATACTAATAAATGGTAAAATACACACATTTAATGTATTTAACTGAAGCAAGCTGGTTAAATATTGCACTGTGTACTAAATTAGAAAGTGATGGCACGCATTATTTTACCTTAAGACAGTAGTTCAGTTCAAATCAGTTTTTTTTACTAGGAACTCGTGCTTAACTTTACCCTGACATTTTTCTACCCGTGACAGATAAAGTTATGCCACAACTCGCAGCCCTGTAAAAATAGTAATTTTATTTTGTTGGTGTAAATATTAAAAAATAATAGCGAATTCAGATGATACTAAACACAATACGGACAATGAACTAAGTATAAGAAAGACAGTCAGTGGTCAACCCTAGTGCGTGTTTACGTACTGAGCGGCCGTAGGTTATTATTTGAAGGATACTGCTGAGACAAAATACTGCTTACATAGTTATACTGGGTTCTAGTCTGGGTATCGCGCGTGATGATAATGAGTAATAATCTCATCGAAAACTCGAACAACGATTTTAATTCCGAGGCACGATCTGGACTGCAATCTCCATCCATCCATCATATTTCGTTCACTGCTAGACATAACCTTTCCGATATTTTGCCACTCTTGGTGATTCTGCTGGAAGAAATGATCATACCACATACTTTTGGCAGGCGGGTTGGCGAGTGCGATGCCGAAACCCTCGCACCAGTGGCGTTGCTGCCCGTCAAAACTCTGTTTTATCGCTTCTGCAACATTTCGGGACACATAGATACATTCATCAAAATAGGTGTAAAATTCAGTACTTCTATAGGCTTTTGTATCTATTTAGGTCCAATATCCATAGCCCAAGTAGCACTGGGGGTTCTATAGCGGTTGACTAATGGTACACATTTATTCTTTATTTAAGCTGTCTAAGTAAGCTGTATAAAAGCTCTATAGCACGCTATACAGGCCTTATACCACCGGTTTAGGCACAAATTATTCAGCCTTAAGTTCACAAACGGTACACAGTAGCAGAATAGTAGCACTTTAATGGCAGTCTAAGAGAGAACAGGTGGTCTTAAAGCTGATCAATGACACGATATAAGATTCCGTGTGGTTCCTCATACAGACAAGAAAGTTATAATAAGTAACGATTGAACAATTATACAGCCTTTATAGTAATTAACGCTCACAAGTGTATCCTTAAAACTATTAGTAGGCCGCTTTTTCTCCAAACTATCACTTGAGTGCCACATTTTGTAATAAATATTAATTTTTAAGTGTACGTAAAATTTTACTTTCGTCTAAATTCGTCTTTTCGTTAAATTGTAACCATTAAGGCACAACTAAAACTTGTATCTCTAGCGTATGAATTCTGAGAAAATTCATCAATAGAACAATGACTTTAAATATGAAAGACACATGAAAATGTGATGCGCATAAATCCTATGAGAAGATTGACTTCTCAATGGCGCTCGCGCTTCTATCTCACTATACTCAATGACTTTTTACCACCGAAAACAGCACATTCATTTAACAAAAGTAAACTCTATGTACTAGCAATAGAGTCTATTTTTAACACATTGGCTCAGGATTGTCGGCTAGACCACCCGGCGTAGTTGCGGAACTCCTTAGCCTTTGTAAAGGAAGCTGTAGGCTTCTGATTTATGATGGTTGTACTTGGGGTTGTGTTTTAGGTGTACGAGTATGCTGTTCGTTTCAAGGAGTAATTGCTTTCAATTAAGTTCCTACAAACAATTAAAGCTACTAAAAGCTGGAGAGACTAAAGTATTGTGAGATTAGGTTTGACTCAAAAAACTTAACTTACGAGTAGGGTTATTACGCCTATGTCCAGCAGTGGACGAACACGGGCTGATGGATGAATGGAGAGTTATTATTACCATTTCAAAATGGAGGTGGTATGCCTATCTAAGGTTTCTAAAATGCCTAATTTTTCAGAAAAATTACTATCTAAGGTGATGTGATGAAAAAACGGCTTCAGTTCAAATCTTATTTGATAAATCGGCACAGTACATATTATGTACCTACATCTAGTATCAATTATAATTACTATTATAAATAGAGTGTTATTTTTCAGATGACATAATTTCTTTTAAAAGATCTCATTGTTCTGATATTATACAGGATGACTTTTAACCTAACCCCGATAATTTAGTATTTTGTAGAAGAATAAAACCATTCAAAATTATATTACTCATATTTTTTTGTTAGAGCCTTTTGCTGCTTTTCGTAAAATCCAAAGAAATCATTGTCATCTGAAGAGATAAGATAATTAGAACGCGCGAAGTTATTTTGATTATTGATCCCACTATTTTAAAGTTGTTCCATGTGGGAATAGCTAGGATAACCATAAATTTTATTTCCAAGTAACATTTTTTTTTATTTTGACTTCTAATTTTACAAGTAATTGTCATTACATTTAAAATGTGTTCTACTAACGTTCCTATCCTCTAAAATTATCGGAGTTTGTTTAAAAGTCATCCCCTGTATATGTATATGTACAAAATAGTCTTCACAGGGAATTGAAAAAATGCCCGTCTCAGATCAATGCCGGCCTCAGTAAAATGCCTCAAATGCCCGTAAAATGGTAACCCTACTCACAAGATTCTTTCCTTTTGTGTTTGCTACGTAACTATGAAGTATGTTTCAACCCACTGTATCAAGGTTTCATAGTTGGTCGCAATTCTTTTTCCTTGACCGTACACTTAAAATATCACACAAAAGCTTGCAGATCCCTCGGGAACTATACATTTTTCCAGGATTTATCCTTTGTCATTTTCCACCCTTTACTTTAGTGCTAAATTTTAATGTTTAGGTACATTTTTAATGCACTCTGATGGTTGCATAGAGAGCAATATCTGTGTTTTTTTTTACTATTGTTTTGCAACTTGCAGACACATAAAATTACGACTTTTTTTTATAACAATACTACATGACTTTCTTGGACATAAAAGGCGGCATTTTTATGCGCAATCATAAACTTTATTGCTAATTTAAATGCCCAATATGCACATTGCGAATGCCTAGTAATTACATGGCAAATTTAACGAGTGTTCCTAGTAAATAAAACGTATTCTCACTTAAAATTGATTGTCGATGAGGCAGCACATTATAGCCGCGTAGCATAATGCAATAGCAGTGAGCTTTATTTTTTATGAATTATAGCCTTTCGCCCGCGACTTCCCCGGCCTGCGTTCATTCAATCTCTGCCCCGTTTTCGGCTTAGGCGTTATTTTACTAACCCTTTATAAGGCTTGGCCATATACTGGACAACATATTTTCGCCCACTTTTTGAAAAAAAAAACATTAATAAAATTATTAGTAAATTGTCATTTTTATTTCTAAGTTGATGGAAAAGTCAAATAAACAAAAAAAGACCAAAGATCAAAAATGAAAAAAATACCTAAAATAAAGAAAATGATAAAAAAAAATTCTTTTGTGTTTTTTTTTTATTTTGTTATTTTATATTATAATGCAAATGTTTTTTTTACATAAATAAGCCCGTTATATGTTGACCAGGGTCACTATGATGATGATAAAGAGAATTGTATCCAAATCTACTGAAATTCTCGAGTTGAAACGGAACATACATATAGGTACATACTGACACAGACAGACAAAAATCCAAAAAGTTTTAGTTTTGGCTTCAGCACAATACTAATAAATAACATACTAAATTTAAAATTTTAGGAAAATACTTAATGTGAAAACACGACTTTTTACTCATTTAATTTATTTATTCAGAATATCAACAGTAATACAGTACGTAATATTTAACAAAAAAGGCATACAACACCTAAAGCCAATAACAGGATATCAACAGAAAATACAAAATTACAAAATACGCAGAACAACAAAAAGAAGAAAAGACACAAAACATAAAAAGTATATAATATATAAGGTCCTACAATTCATAGTGAAAAAAATTTAAGTGATGATAGAGTATCCCAGTAAACAACATTCCATTAAAAAATGTGTTTTTGCGCCATTTTTTTTTTACCTTTCCATAGAAATTTAGTCAGCTGATTGAACCACTTTGTACCGGGAAGTGGAAGAATTATTTGACTAAAAAAGTATTTTTCCTCGTGGAATGTGATCAGTTAACGGTACATGGTCTACTCTAGAATTATTGTAGGACCTTTATAGTTTAGTTTACAGTTAGAAACAGACATAAACAATCAGAAATAAAAACAAAAAAATATATTATGTTCATCTATTTAATATTCAATTTAATAGCACTATTCAATTTCAAAATGTGTGTACTTTATTAGTAGTATAGATAAGAATGTGACATGAAAAATTTGCTATCTGCTATAAATTTTGTCGAATAATCATAGACCGGGAGATAGTGACACAATTTACTTGGTCATTTGTAACAGTATGGCGGTTCTTCAGGGGTCTTAGTACGCAATGACAAAAAGAAAAATGATGGTCATAGCGTTGGTACCGGCGGCCCAATCGCGTGGGCGTTAGTCGAACTCGTCGGATAAATTACGAGTGTCAAACGATTTGTACCACAAAAATTTTAGTATTTTCCGATAGTCCATAAAAAACATGTAGGCGGCAGTGTCATGCCATACTTCTCCGGTGTGACTTACAGCCCGCCATACCGACGCGAATGCGCATACTTCTAGTAGAGGGAAAAAGTGCTGCCATACTTGAAAAACTTATTTATTCGACACGTTTCAAAAATACGACTGTACAATACGTAAAATAATTTTTTACAGCATGGGATCATTATATTCTGTTTGTTTGGATACAATTCTACCTACAAAAAATTATTCCGGATTTTAACCATGGGGCGGACGACTGTGAGACTTGAGCCAAGACGAAAAAAAAATTTTTTTTGACTATTTGTACCAGTATGGCATTTGGATTTTTGGAAATTATATGATGCAATGGGACCATTAGTATATTTGCCATACTTCTAATAGAGGGAAAAAGGGGCAACATACTTGAAAAACTTGATTTTTCAGCGGGTTTTCAAGGTGCAAGACATAAAATCATTTGTTACAGTATACACATTCGCCACCTCCCACAGGTATGGCATTATCACACTTCTATTTATCATCATTCACGAGCTGTTGAAAAAAAAATTTAGGGTGGTACAAATCGTTTGGCAAAAAAAAATTTGCTGATTTTCGGTGGTATGGCGGCCATTTAGAACCGTCCGAAAAGTATGGCATAGTGATTTCCGTAAATGGCTGCACGACGATGATTAACTAAAATAAATAAATAATAAATTTCTTTATTGTGCAAAACTTAAAGAAATTTATTATTTATTTATTTTTTTATTAACTGTGCAAAAATTAGCCTGGTACAAATGGTTGAATTGTATTTTTTTAATTAACGTATTGGCGTCAGTATGGCGGGCTGTAAGTCACACCGGAGAAGTATGGCATGACACTACCGCCTACATGTTTTTTATGGACTATCGGAAAATACTAAAATTTTTGTGGTACAAATCGTTTGACACTCGTAATTTATCCGACGAGTTCGACTAACGCCCACGCGATTGGGCTGCCGGTACCAACGCTATGACCATCATTTTTCTTTTTGTCATTGCGTACTAAGACCCCTGAAGAACCGCCATACTGTTACAAATGACCAAGTAAATTGTGTCACTATCTCCCGGTCTATCAGGGAAATAAATTTTGACAACACATTTCTGTGACGCATACAGTGCAACAAGGCTCTTGCTGCGTGGATTCAAGTTTCTTTTGCCCACGTTTTAAACACCATAAAAGTTGATTTTCGTTAATATAGCCAAATTCTTACTGGAGACTCGGTAAGTGGTCAGGACCAAGTAAACGAAAAATATTAAATGAAAAATTACTTGCGGTCTCGTTCACACCGTATTGTCTGTGCCTCCCTCCCTTCGCTTCATACACTTCATAGTGCTATTAATAAAGTCGATTCTGAAGGCTTTAATTTTAGTTTCAGTGCTGTCAAAACTTACATTTTTCCAAAGTGATTCTTCTGTTGAACTATTTTTGGAATGAAGAAAATTTAGTTTAGACAGCACTAAAACTAAAATTAAAGCCTTCATAATCGGCTTTATTTACACGTGCGCTTGAAAAGCTCAGCGCTGAGCGTACTCCTGCTAGTCTAGAATAGCAAACCATATCGAGTTCGATAGCGCTTGATACAGTGCTCTGTCTCACTCTGTTGATCTACTCAGAGAGGGACAGACAGTGTATATCGAGCTGTCAAAGCTCGATTCAAAGCTTGATATGGTCTACTGTGCTAGGTACCCTGGTCACAGCAGCACAGTGTGATCTTTTTGCTGATAGACCGATGGATGTTATAATAATAAGATAGTTTTTGATATAGATATTTTTGTTTACTATTTCTTTTTTTGTATCTTTGTTTTAATTATTATGATATTCCTTAATTATGGATATATATATATATGTAATGTTGTACAATTTAATCCGAAATAAACAAATAATTTTGTATACATAATAAAATAGTCTGATGGATGGATGGATGAGATAATACTTACCGCCTGATAAACAGTGCAAGAAATCACTGGTACTATGATATGATGAACCTTGCAGAGGTAAGTATTTGTGCCTGAATTACGACAATAGAATGAATGAATGAATGAATGAATTTATTTTTATATAAGTACAATTGGAAATAATTTATAATTATCTTAATATATTACTTAAGTTTATCTTATTTACATTTAATTTGCAATTTACGTACATATATAAATATTACAGATTTCCTTAAATTATTGCATTTATAACCTAAATAATATACAAAAAGTTTCAAACACTAATGTACAGTAATTGTTCTGTATATCGAGGGCCGAAAACTACCCACCGTGCTAGCATAAACTGTTTGACGGTCGGATAGCTCGCATTTTATAATCTTCGGTTAAACAAACTAATAAACTCGGTACTTACTCAAAAATCGTCGGTAAAGCGAGAGTATATGAAATATAAACTATACAAGTTAATATAATGCACCTAAAATCATGCTTGAATAGTTACCACAGAGTACCTTTATATATATGGTAATAGTTACCAGATAGGCATTCAGTAGATTGAAAATGAAATAGATGACTGTATTTACGGACATACCTACTTACAGTTTATTACCAGTCAGGTATGAGCTATAAAGATGAAATAACTATTATCTAAGCATGTTTGTAAATGAAATAAAACGTACATTAATGCACAAAGCCTTTTATTATAGCAATGCAATACTTTTACAGTCCTATTTCTTTGTGATTTCTACCTGTACATTAAATTTCTTGTGCGAAATTACCTTTCATTTTGAAGTCAACTTTATTACAATAGCATAAAGATAAAAGATCAAGAAACAATCAAAAGCTCAGAATGTTCTTATGAGTTTCGTAACTATGATTGTTGACATAGTTACGTCAGGTCTTTCGGATGTCCACTAATCATGAAACAAATGTTTACGCAATTAATTTATGACAAACAGTTCATTATCACCCTAATTTGAATAAAGTCGTAATAAAAGAACTAATTATGCTAAAGAGCCGGCAGCCACAATAATTTACTCATGCACTGGGCACAAAAACTGCAAATACAATACAATGCGCGGCCTGCCAATTCTACGGCCATGTTAATTATAATCATAAACTGTATTAACTATTGTACCGGATGTTTATGTTTATTGTCGCATTGTGATACGTGTTATGCAGATTACAGATTCAAATCCACTGTAATAAGTGCGTTTGTCCACGGTCCGATATTTGCCGGCCCCGATATCGGGCGCGGGAAAACGGACGCATCGACGGAAGACATCTCGTCGCCTCAGGGCAACAGGGTTCCATCCAGCATTTTTGTGTGTTTGGAGGTAATGGTCCACGCTTTTCAAGATTTTTAAGAGGGTCGTATCTGTATCTAAATTATTATTGTAGCACTATTTTTCTTTGAGCTATTAAGATTACAACAAAGTTCTATGTGAAATTATTTTGTAAATTTTGCCGCAACACAAACAACAAGGTTCAATCTCGTAGATTTTGTGTACGAGATTGAACCTTGTTGTTTTCAAAAATGTTTCTCACTAGGTGAGGGTAACAGGGTTCTATGTGACTTAGAACCCAGAATTTATAGGAACAAATCGTGCTTTTAAAATTAGTCCAGACACGAAGTTTCTATCTGTTCTGAAATTTCAGCAAATTAGCATATTTTTCATGAAAAAAAAAAAGGATATGCTAGATTACACATTTTCGAACCTATGAAAAAAAATGAGTCAGTAAATAACATCAATAATCAGCAATAAAATTTCAAAATTTTCAATTGCTCATTCCCAAAACCAGACACTGAGTCACATGAATCTGTCTACAAGTCGGGTTTCATTTTCGATATCGGGTCGAGCACAGCCTTAACCACATATTATCTTACAAGCCAACATTGACATTCAACACTACTACTACAGACCTACAATCTTAATTTTGGGTGAGGCAGCACTGTAATACAAACATGTCATACATAACATAACTAAATGCCCACCCATTTTTTTATGTACTGCCATCTTCGCCTTGCTAAGAAATGCAGAAACAAAACCTCAATGCACCAATCAACGCTTTAAAGTTGATACGAATAAAAGATTTGTATGAAAGGATATGCCGATAAAATGACGGACAGTCGAGGTTGAACACAAAAAGAATATTAGGTTTCATATCAGGTTAATTAAACGAAATTACCGGAGTATTAATCAGGCAACGGACGCCGTGTGGACAGACGTTCATCTAACTAAATAAATAGGCCGCGTCTTCGGTCCGTCATATTCCGGATGCTATGCCGGATTGTGGACAAACGCTCATATGTTTGCTTAATGTCACGATTTTAAGCCTTAAGCCCGCTAAACATACATACAAAAGCATAGATAATTTACGTATACTAGTACAAAAGGACCAAGTCGAAAGCACTGAAATAAACAGCTTGTATGACTCGGTTAATTAATTTGGAGGAAGTGAAAGAGATATTATCCCAAGTTTGAACATTTATCAGAAATCCTCTTTTGGTTCGGTTACCAAAAGGAAACAATTTTAGTTCGGTCTATTGTGAATACTTTCGCATAAAACTATCGTCAAGGGATACATGTAGAGAAAAATGTAAATTGGTTCAAGTGAAAATTCTCATACAAGTCAGCAGAGTTCAAAGCAAGTTCAAAACCGCAATCAATAAATAACTTTCTGTTTTTGCTACAAATAACATGAAAATATTTTATATCATGAAGGGCGGATAATAACAGTAGCTTTTGTCAGATAATTGGGTTTCTTTGTAAATGAAAATCTATTAGTGAAGTTATTTGTATCTAAAAGTCTGATATTTGTTGCAACCGCACCAGTAAACGTACCCCTTCCCAAAGTGTCACTTTGTCGCAAGGGTTATCATCTTTTATTATAAACACAATTTGTGTTTTACAAAATCCAAAGTTTCGAAATCCTTTGTAAAATTAATTAAATGTCTAAACCGGTTGGGTGTATGAGTTTGATTGTGTAATAATATCGTGAAACTTTTACAAGTGTTTATTATTGCAAAACGCTGTTCAAGTTTCACACAGTGCCAAAAATTCAAGTATGAAAACATATTCTTCCTTCCCCAGGCCAACTATGAAATCGGTGTTTTTTTTCAAGAACTTCCTACTTTTGCAAATTAAGAATAATTTAGCCCATATGTGTCGTAATAGTCTCACCGATTATAATATGTCCGAAAATGAGTTTATAAAAATTCATAACCAGGAGTTACCATTTTAAAACCTTCTCACGAGTTTGATTTAACATACATAGGTAACACTAAAAGTTTCCGGAACTGGCCACTTACATAAACAATATTTAAAAATTTATTGCAACATTTGAAAATAGAACTCTTTGGCTGTAGAATGCAGTTTGTTTCATCTGACTGTCTTTTGTTTTTACCTTGTGGCGCCATTTAAAAAATTGTGTCTGCATCAACATGGATTTAACTCGGGAAAATTTTCGTAGTATGATTTTCTACGATTTTAAGTGTAATTTGACAGCTCAACAGAGCATCGCTCGGCTTGAAACAGCTTTTGGCAATGAAGCACCATGCAAGACGACTGTTTATAGCTGGTTTGCAGAATTCAAGCGTGGTCGTATCAATCTCAGTGACGAATCTCGCGATGGTCGGCCGTCCACCGCTGTGACCAACAAAAACATCGATGCTGTGCGCCGTATGATTGAAACAGACAGGCATGTGACCTACCATGAAATTCGCGCATCCTTAGAAATAGGCATGAGTCAAATACAATCAATCCTACACAAACATTTGGGTGTGAGAAAGCTGTGCTCGCGGTGGATCCCACACAACTTGACCGAGGCTCAAAAAACGGACCGCGTCACTTGGTGCAGTGCCATGCTTACCAGATTCAACGAAGGTGCGTCAAATTTGGTGTGGGACATAGTAACAGGTGACGAAACATGGATTTATTGCTACGATCCCAAAACAAAGCAGCAATCGAGCGTATGGGTCTTTCAAGATGAGCCGAAACCAACCAAAGTGGCGCGCGTGAAAAGTGCATCTAAGCGGATGATTGCTTCTTTTTTTAATAAAACTGGACACGTGGCTACTGTTGCTTTAGAGAATCGTCGTACCGTGAATAGTGACTGGTACACGACCATTTGTTTGCCGGAAGTTATTGACGAACTCCGTAAAAATAACCGTAAACGCCGTATCATCCTGCACCACGACAATGCTAGTTCTCACACGGCCAGACAGACAAACGACTTTTTGAAGACGAAAAATGTAGAACTCATGAGTCATCCTGCATACAGTCCCGACCTGGCACCTTGTGACTTTTTTCTGTTCCCAAAAATTAAGAACCAATTACGCGGTCAACGATTTTCATCACCAGAAGAGGCTGTCGAGGAGTATGAAAAACACGTTTCAGAGGTCACCACAGGGGAGTGGCACAAAAGTTTTCCAAACTGGTTTGATCGAATGAAAAAGTGCATAGACGCCAAGGGAGATTATTTTGAAAAACAATAAATTAATTTTGTACCTTTAATAGTATTTTTTCATATTCATTCCGGAAACTTATAGTGCGTCCCACGTATTGATAGCTTTTTTATCAGTTTCGGGCCACTTCCAAATCGGTGTTCTCTTCTGGAACATCAAATAAAATGTTTTTCCCGCACATAACAATTGATGTACAAATAAATAGAAAACCCTGTAGTTTAATAAATCATTCAAAAGGTGACATAAATTTATGCAGCCAAATTTATATTGAAGACTAGATAAGTGCATATTATCAACGTTTGATGATCCATCTTGTGAAATTCGTAAATTTATTATTCCTTGTTTCCTACAAACGTCAGCATTCTATTTCCGAAATTTGCAAAAATTTGTATGGATTCGTGATACTGATCACTTACCAAGCCTCCAGTATGAATTTGGCTGCTTATTTATAATATTTTATTTGTAATATTAAATAAATATATATTTTTATTACCAGTTAATGGTTTTTATTCGAAAATAAATTTTATAATATAAAAACGCTATTCAAGGCTCATCAAGGCTATACATATATTTTGACCTCTTCAATATGGTTGCCATCAGGCGAATAGAAAATATGATGTAATGATTGACATATTAAAAGAAAAAAATCACTGACATCAAAATACATATTTGAAGCAGGAATCAGAAATTTCATTATTTATTTAATTAATTTCCTGATGCTTTAATACCTATTTTGTCAAAAGATATCACATTTTTTATACTACTATGTGACGTCCATCATATTATGTTTTCTATTATTCGCCTAAGACAACCTTATCAAAGAGGTCTAAATATTTTAGCCCTAAATGTGTTTTTTTTATTTTTTTTTATAAATTTTATTTACCTTAAAAGCACTCTGAGATTAGAGTACGTAACGGAACCCATATATTTTCCCTTCCTTACCCACTTTAACTGAATCTCTTGGCTTCCGGCAGCCATCTTAGCCAAGCACATAAATATTTACAATCGTGACAAGTACTCTTGCTTCGATTAAATGTCTACACTTGTCACGTTTTCGATTTTCTTACTAATTAGGGGAAAATAATTGTTTATTTTAGCAAGGCTTCGCTCAATCATTATTAGGCGGTTAATGTAAACTTGTTTACGTGATTTGCTTATATCAAATAGAAAACTGTTTGAGTATAAGGTTATCGCCCTAAGTACATAATCAGTAAGCAAAATTATTCTGAACTAGCTTTGCTCGCGGCTTCTCTTGCGTGGAAGTAATTTATCTATCTTTATTTGCGCGTAAGATAAAATATCGTGAATTTTCGGCTTGGCGGTTATTTTATCAACATCTATAGAGCCTATATGTTGACCATTAGGCGATCTACGATGGTAATAAAAAAACCGCATCCAAATCTGTTAAGTGTTCCCCGAGTCAAAATGGAACAAACGGACAGACGAAAATTATAAAAAAATAGATCTGGCCACAGTGACCAAAAACTCAACTCATTTAAAATTTCACGACCACGTTCTGGACTATTGTTTTACTATTGTTTAGCTATATTGTAAATTAACTAGGGAAGTTCTCAATTTAAAAAGGAGCGTGAAAAACGGGGAGTTTTAATTAACATTAAAACATATCGTCACGACATGAATCCCCGAGGGGGTGTCAAAGGTGTTCCCGAGTGTGAACTATGAAATGCAAGTTACAGTCCCACTTTTCACCGATGATTATTACCCTTAATTATTATTAAAGCAAAAAAATATCTATGATAGGAATTTATTCATCGCAAGGATATACGAATTAACACATGATATATTGTTAATTTAAATAACTTTCAGTAGTTTTCAAGCGTTTCATCAGGAAATCTTAGAAACTATGGAGCCCAAAAACTTGTAATTTGAAAGGTAGTTTTCTATAATATCACTTACACCACGCAGGCAACCGCTAAAATAAGTTTTGAGGTATCTATATGGTGATCATAGATGTGTCAATCGTAAATCTCGGGAAATTTCACAGACATACAGACTAAACATTAATAACAAACGCATAGAGTCGACTTGAAGCAATTTTAGCTCAGTGAGTTACGGGCTCTCAAGAGATTTCAAGCATAAGTCAGCCAAAACAACCCATTTTTATGTTTCTTCGTACCATGTAGCTTAAATGTCACTTGGTTTTTGTATGGAAACTTGCCAACACTATTTAATCCTTAGGTTTACTCTGTATGTCTGTGGGAAATTTACATATATTTGCATATGCATAAGCAAATTTCAATGAAAAAACATGACGACTTTAATAATCGAAAACTATTTACATGACCGAACGTCTTTCGATCCCCCACTGTGAAATATCGTTCCCATAGACCCAGCTTAGTAACAGCCTCACTCTGACAGGGTTCCAATTCAGCACCGCTTCCCAAAGCTTATAGAATCCTATGTTTCAAAGTCTGTGGTCACGAAGTAAAGGTATGACGTTTGTGAGATCACCGGCTTAATTCAGAAAAGTCGTGGCTCAATAACTGTTTCGATTGTTATGGACACGCTGGGCCCTAGATACGCTATGTTGCCAGCTAGTTCTTGAATTTTTACCCTAGATTCTTTGTCATATCTGCTAGATTTGTCAATTCACAATTCCTAAAAATAGAAGAAGTGACTTTAAAGTGAAGCCGTTAAATCGAAGCATGTATGTATATATGTATATTTACGGTATTATGCAAAAATAGCTGAGCAGTTTCATTTAAATTTTAGCATACATATAAAATACAGCATTACGTGGGACCCAAGAAAAAATAATAAAAACCAAAAACTGAGCTTTTTTTTTCTCGAAATCGCAGCTGCTTTCATACTTATGTCTCACGCCTGTCTCTCAGAGGGGCAGGCAGAGACTACAGATTTCTAGCTGCTACGATCCTGATACACCTCTTTAACTTCTACATCCATCAATCTAGTCATACGAGCTCTTCTATTCCGGGTATTTTTACTTTGCCTTTTTCCAGTATATTTCCTATTTCCTCGGCATACGTCGTTTCAGGGCGGCCCAGTAGGGATTTACCTTCCACTTGTGCAACACAAATTTCTTTCATCCTCTCTATATACATACATATGTCCAAACCACCGAAGCATTCTTTTTTCTATTCTTGTGATTACATTTTCTTTCAGGCCGCAACGATCCCGTGTGTCGATATTGTTACAAATTCCTGTAATAGTAATTTGACAATTAAAATGTCAATTTTATAGCAATTTCAGAGTAAGTTAGATCTGTCTATAAAGTGGGTAAGCTTGCAACACTGAAATGGGTCCGTATTGCCACTTAGACGTCATAAAATGAAATGTTAAAGTAATGGACGAAACTCATTGCGCGTGCGCAGAACGCAGGTCTCAGCGTTTATTGTTTTTGTTGAATTGATACTTGATGTTTTAGGTTATACATCAAAAGGAGGTGTTGAAAAGATGAAAAAAATATATATTTTACTTTGCGAAAGCCATCATCGACTCATTGATATATATTAAAATTTGCAAACACCGAGTGTTAAGAGGATATGTGAATTTTTCAACGGTTACTGTTACTCCATGCGGAATGATCCGCAGTGCGAGAGGGACGGATTCCGGAAAAAATGTAAAATGTCCGTTTTACATTCATGTAAAATTAACTAAAATAGTTATCAAAATTTAAAAGTTACAAAATTTAGATATTCTTAAAATATATCTCATAAAATATCGTTCAGGTCTGTATGTCATTCATATTTCGCATACTATGAAAAAAAGCGTAGAAGAAGACCGCATTTCAATAATTATTTCTATCGAGTGAAAGTTCTGCCATCGCGCTTCTGTACTTAAGAAAACTGGAAAAAGGTACTGATATTTATATACAAATTTATCAAATTAGTGGTGGCTTCTTCTGAAAAGCAGGGAAACAACTTCAAACAGTGCCGATTTTAGTGAAATAGCGCCTTAAGCGGGATATTGCAAATTATTAATATATCCAGGACGAATATTCTATCGCCACAACTTCTCGTCTCTGTGGAATCGAATCTGTTACCTCAGGCCACAAAGGCACCATATCGTCACTTTACTTAACATTGGTTAAGGCATTTAAGCGTGGCTAGTTACCATGCATGGCTATTTACCCCCCTCCCTCCCTCCCACTCAAGTAATTGTATAGACTTGAGCTATATAACATTATTTCCTCCACTTTTACTTGCTTCATCTTAGCGGAAGTGATTCCGCATCGGACTACGAGTTTACTAGTAAGGAACAATGTATTTCCGGTACGGAAGGGGATTATATCCATCCATACATTCTCATTGCTGTTACTTGCGAGTATCAATGGCTTTGCCGTCACAGAACAGAGCTTGTCAAGTATATTTATATACGAGTACATACGTCGTTACCTTAGCTAGGTATTGGTTTCGTGACGTCAATGGCTAGTTTTTCCTGAATCGTTATGAAATTCTGCTTTGTTTTTAAAATATCATCTTGATCTTACGTATGTCTAGCTCTTTATGAAGAAACGTAGCAAACTTTTAAAATATAAACCTGTTGTACATATTCATAACATGCTTTAACTTATAGTTAATAGAATTATCATCACACGGTATTTATGACGCGATAAACAGAGGCGTATGAAAAGCAAAGCGTGTGAAAATTTTTGTGAGAATCGCCATCCAGTCCCATTTGTATCGTAAAATCAGTTGCCAAACCGAGTGTCTATCGTCGAATACATACATGTCCGCTTATCTAAGGATAAGTTCGCATTTGAAATGACGTCACAATTCGTAACTAATTCAAAACCCATTGACGGTTATTTTGTAAGTTCATTTTTTATCTGTTTTTGGTGAATAGCAACCATAAATGGCAACCGACACTAAGTTACATAATAGGCCCGCAGATCATGAAGTTATCAATTCTTCGGTACGGCCACCACATGTACAAACAACTTAGTAGGTTTTAATTTATTTTAGTATGGATTTGAGTTTTTGATGGTACTTCAAGACTTAAAATACTTTATTAAATCACACTAATATTATAAATGCGAAAGTGTGTGTGCGTGTGTGTGTTAGTTTGTGTGTATGTTTGTTACTCTTTCACGCTGAAACGGCTGGATGAATTTGGATGAAATTTAGAATGGATATAGCTTATACCCTAACTTAACACATAGGCTACTTTTTATCCCGGAAAAAAACATGTCGTTAAACCGAATAACACGCGGGTGGAGCCGCGGGCAAAAGCTAGTTCAAAATAAGATTCATACAAAAAACATATGCTGCTTAATCCGTTGAGTTCTTAGTATTGTTTAAACAGCAGATAGCATGCCAGACCGTGGCTCGAATACATTTTTCGAGTTAAGAGTCGTAAAACTAAAATTGTGGCATGCGCTGACACCTTTATATTGATGCAGTCTCGGTGAACTAAAACTTTCTATCAATTCAGTAAGGCCTCACGAACGATACGAATCAGGGACACACTAGCGGTTCACCGGATCGCGAATAGAATATACTTGTATTTATTATGTTACTGCCATACTTATGTTTTTCCGCAACTTTGAACGACATTTCAATCGCGACGCGGCTACGTGGGTTGTTCCTGTCTCCCCCAATTACTGGTCATCATTAATAGCATTTCTCAAGAGTTATGCCCTCACTAATCTCTTTCTGTTTAAATTAAAAAGGATAATTAAAATAATAATTTCAGTTATTCAGTTTAACGACATGCTTTCTTCCGAGATAAAAAGTAGCCTATTAATTAAGTTAGGGTATAAGCTATATCCGTTTTAAGTTACATCCAAATCCGTCCAGCCGTTTCAGCGTGAAAGAGTAACAAACATACACACACACACACACAAACTTTCGCATATATAATATTAGTGTGATTTTCTTTGCCAAAAATGCCCACTGCTCAAGTTTCGAACAATTTAAAACTATTTCTCTGATATACAATTTTATAATATTTGCGGATTCCGGACTAGAAGTCATAAAAAACAGAATCAGATGGAAACAACCTTATTTTGGAACTGTTACGTCGCAAAAACGCGTGCATTACTGGATCTGTAAACTGCATTACCCCAAATTGATACTCAAAGGTGTGTACCGTACTACATAATATACAGTGTTCAGACCATTATAGTCTTTATTACTATAGGCACAGATATTATTAGCTGTGTTTTTTACTCGTGTAAGTACAGTAACTGTATTCAATATTGTAATAAAATGGTGGTTAGTATCCGTTCTTGGTCTACTGTCCACAGCAGTTAGTATAAGTAAGTTATTTCATAAGATTATTTGGGTGAATTTATCAATAGTCGGATAAGCGATATTTAGGTTACTAAAAAAAGAATATCATTCTTATTCTTATTCTTTATTGTACACAAAAAAGGAGATTACAAATATTTGATACATTAATTTGAGTACAGCGGCGAGCTTATCTCTCAAAGAGATTTTTTTATAGCAAACCGAATGGGTATAGGAGTGCTTTAAAAAATAAATAGGTAACCATATGTGTACGTACTACATGACTACTACATACTAAAATACTTACATAGGTATATATATATACATATACCTATGTAAGTATTGTTATATATATATATGCCACTAAAATATATCTAACATACATACTATTATAACTAACTTTAATATAAACTGACTATATATAAACATGACTATATACATATAAAATTGATATATAAGTATAATGAACATAACGATACATAATAATTGATAATACAGCAATAAATAATTAAACATATTTAGAATAGCTTAAGGATTTGCTGAATTATCATTTACATTTTACCGGTATTACTCCTATATACATCTAGAGGTGTATTAATTGTATATAGAATATAATAATATCAGTTGAAATAAAGCCATTCCTGTTATTTGTATGTGTTTGTATACATATTTACAAAAGTAAATTAAATATTACGGTAAATTTATTTGTATTATGTTTAAAAATTATTGTTTAATTATATCTTTAAACTTGCCTAAATTCTCCTTCAGCCCTGTTTAAATCTGTGTGATTTTCTTATGTATTTTGTTTAAATGACTATTCACATAACTAAAATACATGTATATATCTATAATGCAAATAGATCCCATGATTTTAAATGGCAGAATTTTTCACTTACTGAAATTCCATTATTTACAAAAGTAAATTAAATATTACGGTAAATTTATTTGTATTATTTTTACAAATTATTGTTTAATTATATCTTTAAAGTAAACATGCCTAAATTCTCCTTCAGCCTTTTTAAATTTGTGTGATTTCCTTATGTATTTTGTTTAAATGACTATTCACATAACTAAAATACATGTATATATAACTATGTGTAATTTAAATGGATCCCATGATTTTAAATGGCAGAATTTTTCACTTACTGAGATTACATTATTTACAAAAGTAAATTAATTATTACAGTAAATTTATTTGTATTATTTTTACAAATTATTGTTTAATTATATCTTTAAAGTAAACATGCCTAAATTCTCCTTCAGCCTTTTTAAATTTGTGTGATTTTCTTATGTATTTTGTTTAAATGACTATTCACATAACTAAAATACATGTATATATAACTATCTATAATGCAAATGGATGCCATGATTTTAAATGGCAGAATTTTTCACTTACTGAAATTCCATTATTTACAAAAGTAAATTAAATATTACGGTAAATTTATTTGTTTTATTTTTACAAATTATTGTTTAATTATATCTTTAAAGTAAACATGCCTAAATTCTCTTTCAGCCTTTCCTAATTTTAATATAATTCCTGCTAAAATCATTGACCCTGATACAGGAGCCTCAACATGAGCTTTTGGCAATCATAAATGAACAAAATATATAGGTATTTTTACTAAAAATGCAATAATTATTGAAATATATAACAAAAATAAATTTTCATTAAAAAACTTTAATATATAAATTCTTATATAATTAAATTTATAAAAAACAAAAAAAAATCCCATTAATAAAGGTAAGGAAGCAAATAAAGTATAAAATAATAAATATATAAATCTTTGTGATTTTTTAATGTATTTTGTTTATATGACTATTCACATAACTAAAATACATGTATATGTAACTATCTATAATGCAAATGGATCCCATGATTTTAAATGGCAGAATTTTTCACTTACTGAAATTCCGAAATGGTTGAGCTCCACTTTTTGTTTGCTGTATCTTCGGTTTGATTTTCATACAAAAGTCATCAACGCGTGCGCATAAAATTTTTGAACGCTTGTTTAAATTTACCTAATAAATTAATAGAAAAGAGGAAAAAAAATCCGGTCCGGATCATTTACCGAGTCTTCAGGATTAATTTGGCTTATTAATATAAGTCAGCTTATATTTTATTCATTTATACAAATATGAATGCTCTAAATGTGGGTCAGTCATATTTTTAAACGTGATTCTTCTATTTTTTTATAAATAATGCAGACCATCATTATAAACATATCGCATTAGCAGTGCCGGTGATAAGGTATTGAAATTGATATTTTTATTTTGATTGTATGATTCTATTATTGTAATTTTTATTTTATTCTATTTTGATTTTTGTAATTTGATTTTAGGTTATATTAGTAATTAATTATTTGATTTCAAACATGTACCTATGTAACAAACAATTATATGGATCACTGTTATCCGAAATAAATGAAATTTATTTATTTATTTATTTTATTATAATTCTAATTTTGATTTCTTATAACGAGTATATACGCTGCTTTGCGCCGTCTTAACCCTCTTAATTCGCATTTCTGCTAAAACAATAGATCGCAGTCCATGTCGTGGCTCGGATTCAAATTAATATTGCAATTTAAACGTGCGATCATAATTTAAAACTACACTTACATTTATCTTCAGAGTGAATATGTTTGCCATCGTTATCTAAAAATAAACTATTTATTATCGTATTATGAATATATTTTATACCATTCCCACCCTACTCCTTGCGCAAAGAATACTCGACATAGAAACTCTTTGTGCAAATAACTCCTCGAGATTTGATTGGTAGATATTTGCGACAAGGAGTTAAGAATTAGAATAAAAACTGTTTTGTGTTATTTGTTGTCATTACTACTCATTACAGAAAAAATATATATATATTAATTTTAGGAATTGTTCCAATTTTAATGTGCATTTTAATTAATTTAACCTCCCTTTTTAATTCATTCTATTTTCGCTTAGATTATTTATTTTTCTTGTAGTCATGGTATAAAGTATAGTATGAAACTCTTGAATAAAGTACGGATTTATATTGAGGGCCATGAATCACTCGCGTCGCTCAGGTTTTTAACACTTGAAACATCATGATTCAGTCGTTAGAATCCTTTACTTGCTCGTGATTCATCTATGGCCCTTGCTTTAAATCCGTCCTTTATTCACTAATGCATAATATACTACTACAATCACTTTAAAAAAACTGCAAGATTGATATCGAAACATTTACTCGTTTTATTTTCAATAATTTAACTTATAATAAGCCTATTTATATAAAACAAAAAAGGAAGACTTATCAAACGAAGCTATCATTTAAAAAACATCAACATGCTTAAATATTTACAAAAGATACTATACTGAACGGGCTTTATCCTTGACTGCAAGCACTGTACCGCGCCTTGGGAGGCGACCGACGTGCGGGGGAACGTTGCCGAACGAAATTACAGCTACCCGACCCCTCTCCCCCTCCCCGCTCAGCTACAGCTACTCCTAGCAGCTACCTAAGGCGTGGTATTGCGCTTGCGGTCAAGAATACTAAACATACTTTTCATTTATCATGGTTTTATAAAACCTATATATTTTTAGTCACATAATATTAAGTTAAAAAATACTTAGTAGTAAAAAGTTTTTTTGTAAAAATATCTTTTTTTAAACACATCGTCTACGTGAATCCCCGAGACGGTGTCAGAGGTGTTCCCAAGTAGGAAGTGTGACATGCAAATCATAATACACACTTGGTACACCCGCTCTTCTCCGACGATTATTACGATTATGATATTTTCTTGTTAAATAATCCAAAAATCAGTAAAACTGTAAGTAAAAGAAATATATTTTCCGTTCTCAAACAACAAAAATAAAAAATACTAATAATAAAACGTAAATATCTAAACAATGTGCATGGTCAGCACCTCTAACATGAAGGACCATGTCTAGCTCGATAGCGCTCGATCAGTGCTCTGTCTCACTCTGTTGATTTACCTAAAGAGGGACAGACAGTGGTAAATCGCGCTCTCAAAGCTCGATATGGTCTACCATGCTAGGTACCCCGATGTGTCAGGCGACGAACAAGGAGACGCGGGGCGTCAAGCGGCGCGGTGCGCGTAGCAGGCCGCCGGAAACACAAACATACACCGATGTATGGAGCGTGCACCGCGCCGCCTGACTCGCCGCGTCTCCTTGAACGTACCCTTAACGTCTTTCACCTTTGCAACACAATCTTAAAATACTGCTAAGTGATTTAACTCGATATTGAATAACAAAAATATTAAAATTAACAAAGGAAATCACGTCTTCTTGACTTTAGTGGAAGACTATAAACAAACGCAACAAATTACGTCGATAGTATGGCAAGTAAATAATTACATACAGCAAAATAATAAATTAAAAACTAAACGTTTGGAATGAGTCCTTAAATACTAAAAATAATTATTTACATCATAATAAAAACAGAAATAATGTAGAAGTATTTCAAACTTTCTTATTTACAATGTGCAGTTAGAAGTATCTATCACTTAAATTGTTCTTAGCTATTTTATTGACAAGTAAAATAATTATTTATTTTGTTCTTTACACTCGGTCAAATTAATAGTAAAAAATTTCAGTTCAGTTATTATTTTCGTGATTTGTACTAATCAGGCAATTAGAAAAGCAAGATTTTAGCATAAAACCTATCGTATACATAAAAACTAAATTAGTAACCATTAATGAAGATATTTTGCATTTCTATAAACACTTATTATCTCACTGGGATGTGTTCTATGTTTAACAAATTAAATTAAGTACGAGTTGTTAAATTAACCAATATTATACTATTACAGATTGCATTGTTTTTGTGTTCACGTAAACTTTTGTTCGCCATGTCAGAAATAATTTAAAACTAATAAAAATACGTTGTAAAATTTTAACAGCAATCCGAATACGATAAATCAGGCATAAAACGCAATGCGATGTCAACCAAAAATTTATGTCACAGCAATTTCCAAAACCATCCAAACGAAAAAGCCTAATTTTGGTATTCAGTCTTTATCACCTACAAACCTATAGACATCGGGTGGCGGTTCCGGCATACAATACCCGTGGTACGTGCGGATGTCTTCCGAAGCATACGTGACTCCAGCCAGTACTCCTGGCTCTGTATGGTGCCTTGGGCATGTGTGGTCCCGAGGGCACTGGCACACGGTGCTTGCGTTCACCTCGTCGATTTGCTCGTGACGTCTCCTCACGCTGAAGAGCTTGCACGGCTCTTTTCTGGAGCAACGTAGTCTCTGTAAAGAAACAGTGAAAGGTTTACATTTCGGTTTACTAAAAGTAATGAAGACTTGGATAACAATGGAGTAAATTTAGAAATTTAGTTGTTAATTTTTCACAAAAGGACACATTCACATACGCTTTTAACAATATCCTCGTCATTAATAAAATTTCTCACGTTTTCCAAAACTTTCAAAGCTATGCCAGCGCCACCTGTCTCTTAATCCGCGAACTACTTGAACTACAAAAACCTCAAGCTACTTACGCTCAGCGGTGAACACGCAAACTGGTACTGATTCCCCTGTTCGCCGCTAGGTGTCGTGTAGGGAAGTTTCTTCAGGAGATAAGTGACGGACATCTTTGGGCAATGGCAGTTGACGATTTGCTGGGTAGCATTGGTGTCTGGAAGGGAGTAGAGGGTCCAGGCTGCGTCCTTGAAGTACCGACACTTCGGCAGACGTTTGACAGGCTCGCATGTCTTGTAGAGGGTCGTTTTGTCAGATAAAGTGTGGTTATCGTCTGGCGAAAGCTGGCTGGAACATAGAAATATTGGATGTTAGATTACATCAAAATAATAAAAACTAACAAATATCTCAGTAACTTACTTAGTTTTAGTATTAAGTAGTTTACTCAGTACTTTTTAATCATTTTGAATGTAACCAGTCATGCAATTGGATATCAGAATGGAACCCAATTCAGAGTTATAGAAATGTGTAAAATCTTAAGGAGATGATACTTTTTTTTTTTATTTCGCTTTAATGCTGACATTTTAGTCCCAAATTGAAAAATTTAACCATTTATACGAATACATGCGCGTACTCCTCTTAAATGCATAACCGTTTAACCTGTCATAGCCATAATTTATTTTTTATTTTTATGTGTATACTTATGAATATTTTCAGTATATGCTGTATACGTTTTGTATATATTGTATAAAAACCAGTAGCAGCAGAAACTTACCCCACATCTCAATCTTAAGACCCCCGAGTCAAATCAAGTTTTTCGCAATTTATGTGCATATTTTGTGTACTATTTGATTGATGGTGAAGGAAAAACTGAGTAAACCTGCACGCCCTATAAAAACGTGTAGTTGTGCCCGAAGTACGCCGACAATGGCATGTCCCCTGTCCTTCTGTCAAGACCCTTTTTATTGGGCCCCGATAGAAATATCAAGTGGAAACAAATACCTCCTACAGAAGTCTATGACCCCATACTGCTGTTCAAAAATCGGGCTCCTAACTTAACGCGGAAAAAAGTTATTGCCCTTAACAAAATAAATTTCATACAAATTGGCTCACCATGAAAACCTATAGGGTCACTTAGAGGTCCAGTTCACTTAGAAACTTGAAATTCACAATATTAGATCTTACGCCTAGGGAAAAATCTGAAAATTGCCGATATTTAATGAAATTGTATATAATTGCGGTATAAAAACTCAGAAAAGTAAATCTGAACGTCGTCGCCACCTCAGAAATAAGATGGCATAACTCATTTTTATGTTTTTTGGGAAACGGCAATTTATGTTTCAACAGATCTGATACTTCGTCTTCTATCAAATGGTATTACCAATTATATTGGGCATGCCTAAAATCTGCTCGGCTTATTATAAGGTATATCTTTTTTGGAATACAATATGGTATAAATGTACATGGATATTGTTTACTAAAGTAAACTTACAAAGATTTTAAAAATGAAGTCCCATTTAATACAGCTTTAGTTTAGTCAAAGTAAGGAAGAAATCAAGTAAATTCAGCAAAAAATCACACATAATTAACAATAAAATGAACTAATATAAAAGAAAAAACTTAACTAAAACTAAACTAAACTCGCGTTTTTTGTAATAAGAAGCCACTTTTACAATTAATTATATTTCTTTATTAAAAATGCTCCTACAAAAACATATAATTTTTTGTCATAAAGGGACACATTTCGAGATAGGACATAAAAAGTGCGACTTAACTTTGCAAAAGCAGGCAGGCACAATACTAACAGGCATCAGTTTATTTCTAAGCGAAAAGCGAAAATTCACAAGTGTGAAAGAGACACACAGTCATACTTCTCAATCGGAGATGCGCATTTATACGTGTGTGAGAGCTGTACCGATGCGAACCCCTATTTTAGTGCGTTTTATGAGTAAAACTACATTATTGAAAATTTCGATTTATGCCACCTTAGACCTGAAGCGGCGACGTGAGGAGCTCTGAACCGGGACTCGAACCCGGGACCTCTCGCTTACCGGGCGGTTGTTCTTCCACTGAGCTATCCAGTTAATCCGTTTAGTTTGTTATCTCCTTGCGATGGATAGATCGCCAAGTGTTTAAAATAGAGAAATTTATTTCTATCATAGTTTCGATATTTAATTATTCAAGAAGAAATTACGGAACATCTTAACAAGATCTTTGGATACATAGAGTGTCAAGTTAGTTTGGTCGCGTATAACTGCTTGTGGAATATATTTGTGTTTTAAACAGTATTTATGGAATCATCAGGGCACGAGTCTGTTTTATTCCCAATTTTAGTCACAAGCAAGGTGCCCAATAACGGTAACGAACCTGGAGCAAGGCCTGTGTCCCAGACACCTGCATTTCTTCTCGATCCAGGGCTGGGTGGTGTCGTATAGGTCCACTTTGCTGCACACTTGACGAGCTCTGCACACTGGCAGCTCCTCTTCTGACATCTGGAAGGGTGAGAGGGTTTTTGTTAGCATGTTTAGTTTACTAGAATGTCTTCCGTGAGATTGCGATCAAGATCTAAATTATTCGGTCTAACACTCTAGCCATTGGTGTTGATTCGTTGTCACACGACTTTGACAGGACTAAACTTATTTTAAGCGTCCTGTCCTTGTCTTGTTGATTCAGAAAGAAAAAGACAGAATGCTGAAATTATGTTTAGTCCTGTCAAATAAGTTGAGTCGTGTTACGACGAATCGACGCCAATGTTTGTCATTTCTCAACAAAACTCAAAAACAACCGAAATGATTAAAGAATTGACAATGTGAGATTTCGCTATTGACGTTACATTTTAAATAAATTATGGGGTGTGTTGGATGCACTGTTTTCATTTTGCATCGGTAAATTATAGATTGTAGACATACAAAGACTTAATTCAAGTCGAGCAACGTCTATTGCTTTGCAGTAGTATCAATAAACAAGATAAATGTTATTCTAAAATTGTCGCAAAGCCAAATCAAGCCAATACATTGTGTTGTAAATCAAAACGCTATCAAATTGACTTCACAATGTATTGTCATTAAAAATTTACCCAAAATTCTGACGCCATAAGGGGCTATGTAAATTTTAATTTTGTAACTCTCTCTCCAAGCGAAAAAACGCAAGAGAATAAAGTATGTTTTTTTAAGAAAAAAACTAAAATAGCTAACAAAATTTCAAAAATTAAATTACTAGATGTTGTTAAAACCAATCTAATAAAATATGTTTGAGTTCTGTACATGATCCCTAATCATCAAACGAGGAGAAAAACTGCGTTTGAAGACCTTACTTCAATAATTATTTCTATCAAGGAAAATTTATCTAAACGTGTTTTCCAAAATCAAAACCCTAGATTATGTCGTCAAAGTGCATATACCAAAAATTCATTTAAATTTTCCGTGTACTTCATGAAATACTGATTAAACAAAGCATCTATATATTTTTTACATAGCCTCTTAATTTCCCTACTGAACTTAATTATAGTTTATAATTTTTCTGATTAAAGGTTAAATATTTTCCGCCACTTTCACATATTAACGGAGTTTGGGACGAGCAAATAAATGCCTAGCATGCTGCAGAGCTTAAACCGATTCGCCGCAGATACGTTCAAATCTTTTATTTCAGACTACAACGAAATTTCAATGGCTTCGAAATTCAAATAATTTACACCACCTGTTTATCCTGGCATGGCGTGGGAACCCCTACTAACACCTGCTGTCAAAAAAAAATTAAGAAGGGTATCTTTAACGTCCAAGGCTGTTAAAATCATACAAGTGGCACAATGCACTGGCCGGCAGTGACATGTGCGCACCGATTTCTTGACTTTTTTCTTCTTTCCGGTTTTTTTTTCTCTAAAAGGACAATTCCGACCGGAAGATGGTGGTTGTGGGAACTGATATTTTGAAAACGCAATTAGTACGACTGAATGATAGATAGAGGCCTAACTTGATTTTACTTAAGAACCCGCTCCGTATTTTTCGTCTGTTTGATGCGAAGCATTATTTTAATTATTTTTCTTGTCATTGCCGCGATGTTTTTGTAAAAATCAGGGACATACACCAATCCATATTGGCCATCTAAATGAAGACCTAAAATTTATTTGATTGAATTGTTTCTCCTTTGCGCGTTATTTTGCTACTTAGATATTATGAATAACGATTCGGAGCAGGCTCGTTAGTATCAAAATAACTCGCAAAAGAGAAACAATCCAATCAAATAAATTCTAGGCTTTTATTTAGACGGCCAATATGAAGTGGTGTATGTCCTTAGGTTTTCCAAAAACATCGCGATTAAGGCCAGAAAAATATTTAATATGTTGTTTTTCATCAAAGTTGTCGTCGTCGCGGACCGGGCTCTTAATTTTATTATTGCATATGAAGTTTATGTAATTGGTGTTAAATATCTTACAAATACCTACGAATAACACGCCAAAGAAAAAATACATTGACAACGTAATATACAGGCTTTCGTTTAAATAAAAACAACCATGTATAATTATTCTCTGCAATTTTACATTTCCAATTTGCTACAGCAATTAAAAAAACACGCGAACACCCCATTAGTTCTTCCTTTAGTACACAATGCAAAACTACTTCCGTCACAAATGTCCTGAGGAAGTTCCGACCAAAAAGGTCTTTGACAACCCTATACGGTAAGGTGTGAAAAAAATGTCGTGTTTTTTTTTCGTTGTTCCGAATACACTTCCCGTTTCTTGTATTTTTCGATGAATTTCTCGGAAACGATACGGAAAGACCGGATATAGGCCCTTTTGTGTCGCTAACAGAAAGATTTTGTCAAGAAACTCTACTATGCAGCCTGTTGATTTTACGTTTGTTTTTTTTTTTTTCTTTAACGGGTTTCCTTTCTTGACCTGAATGTCATGCAAGTACAAGTCGTAAAGATTTGGTTACTTTATTCGTGACATGCGTTTGAAAATGCGCGTTACGTGGTTTGCAGTAAATTTGTACAAAATTTACCATTGTCAATATTTTTTTTCGGATCTGCATGTTATTCTGCACCAACTCAGTCGTCCAAACTTTTAGCTTGATCGATCTTCCTACTAGTTTTTGAATTCAACTACCAACAAAAAGATAAACAAAGGCAATAACAAAGCTAAAGGGGTAATTTTTAAGTTAAATCTTATCTCAAAAAGGGCACATTACACAACCTTCCGGTGACTTTCGTCGTGAAAGTAAAAATCTGATTGTAACATCGCGTGTACCACAATTTTGTCGGGGCAAATAAAGAATTATCACAAATTGACCAAATCACAGGGTTTTTACTTTGACACGCAGAGGTGACCGGATGTCATGATCTTTTGCTTCACTGGACCGAAATTTAAAGATAAATGGAAAAAGACTGTTGAAATAATAAAATATAAAAGACGCTTCTGTTTGCGTTACCAACAACTAGACTTCATTTGAAATATATAAGATACATTTATCAGAAACAGGAGAAGTACTTTATAAAGCCCAGGTTAAATAAATGTACCCTAAGGCAGCAGTATCAAGCGATTTCTATTCGTATCTAGTTTTCTAAATTTTCATAGAAACTACTGCATTATCTCTTGACACTGATCTAGGGGAAAGACGTCCTAAGTCAAAAATTTCCAAGAGCTGGAACTACATACTTATATGAAGTTGTTACTTTGTGATTTATATAACGTAAAAAGATGTTGAATAAATAAAACAAAAGAAATTTGGGATAGGAAGCTGCCACAGCCTGAAACATTTACTTAGACCGCTATTCCCTGAGGCCAAAATCAAGGATTACCAATTTCACCATCCCTTCTTTATTATACTTAATCCGTGCAGCTGAGAGCCTCAGCCCATCTCAGAGGCTGCGGGTTGAGGCGAAGAGGGGGGAGCGGCATCCGGTCCAGCTTGGACAGGTGGCTGCGCGCGCGCCGACGCGCCCACTCTAATGAAATAATTTGTTTCCCTGCCGCACCCAGGGAACTGGGCTCTTCATATAGCTTTGGCGTTTGACCCAAGACTTTATGAATAACTAAAAATACACTACAAAATTAAATAACAAGAAAACGGCGTGTATATATATATACATATACGTATACCACTTCTAGCCAACCCATCGAAGTAACTTTATTAAAATTTTAATTTCTGTGCATGATAATGTTAAGTATGAGGTCTCGAGCGCTTCCAAATACTTGTTATAAGATTTTGATAGTTCTGGAATCAATTAAACTGAAGAAGTGGCGTGAGTTTCAGATAATTTTGGTGGAATCCGTCGAAAAATGGACTTTGGTACTTTCAAGACAAACCTATAAAAGTCATATTGGTTCAAGTCCACCCCATCGACCTTCCACAACCTTCTCCGATCGCTTATCCCTTTCTTTCTCACCAGCTTAAGTTTTTCGTCTCGTTCCATAGGTCCTTTAAGTTTGACTTGGTCTATTAGCAACTCACGACTTGCATTTGAATATGAAAATTGTGTTTGTCTTCATGACTGTTTGATTTCCACGTATAGTCAATATAATTGACATTCAGAAAATGCCTCTACGAAAGTTGCTTATGATTCTTATTTCTTAGATGATAAAGATCAAAATCTTAATTTAATTTAAAAGAAATTCAATCCGTCATCACGGTAATAAAGTTACATAGGTAACACTAAAAGTTTCCGGAACTGGCCACTTACATAAACAATATTTAAAAATTTGTTGCAACATTTGAAAATAGAACTCTTTGGCTGTAGAATGCAGTTTGTTTCATCTGACTGTCTTTTGTTTTTACCTTGTGGCGCCATTTAAAAAATTGTGTGTCTGCATCAACAAGGATTTAACTCGGGAAAATTTTCGTAGTATGATTTTCTACGATTTTAAGTGTAATTTGACAGCTCAACAGAGCATCGCTCGGCTTGAAACAGCTTTTGGCAATGAAGCACCATGCAAGACGACTGTTTATAGCTGGTTTGCAGAATTCAAGCGTGGTCGTATCAATCTCAGTGACGAATCTCGCGATGGTCGGCCGTCCACCGCTGTGACCAACAAAAACATCGATGCTGTGCGCCGTATGATTGAAACAGACAGGCATGTGACCTACCATGAAATTCGCGCATCCTTAGAAATAGGCATGAGTCAAATACAATCAATCCTACACAAACATTTGGGTGTGAGAAAGCTGTGCTCGCGGTGGATCCCACACAACTTGACCGAGGCTCAAAAAACGGACCGCGTCACTTGGTGCAGTGCCATGCTTACCAGATTCAACGAAGGTGCGTCAAATTTGGTGTGGGACATAGTAACAGGTGACGAAACATGGATTTATTGCTACGATCCCAAAACAAAGCAGCAATCGAGCGTATGGGTCTTTCAAGATGAGCCGAAACCAACCAAAGTGGCGCGCGTGAAAAGTGCATCTAAGCGGATGATTGCTTCTTTTTTTAATAAAACTGGACACGTGGCTACTGTTGCTTTAGAGAATCGTCGTACCGTGAATAGTGACTGGTACACGACCATTTGTTTGCCGGAAGTTATTGACGAACTCCGTAAAAATAACCGTAAACGCCGTATCATCCTGCACCACGACAATGCTAGTTCTCACACGGCCAGACAGACAAACGACTTTTTGAAGACGAAAAATGTAGAACTCATGAGTCATCCTGCATACAGTCCCGACCTGGCACCTTGTGACTTTTTTCTGTTCCCAAAAATTAAGAACCAATTACGCGGTCAACGATTTTCATCACCAGAAGAGGCTGTCGAGGAGTATGAAAAACACGTTTCAGAGGTCACCACAGGGGAGTGGCACAAAAGTTTTCAAAACTGGTTTGATCGAATGAAAAAGTGCATAGACGCCAAGGGAGATTATTTTGAAAAACAATAAATTAATATTGTACCTTTAATAGTATTTTTTCATATTCATTCCGGAAACTTATAGTGCGTCCCACGTATGGTAATACAACAAACCATAACAGTAAATTTAAATTAGATCATGATATCGATATTAAATTAACACATTTAAATAATAACAGGAAAACAAGAATTACGACGACTCAGGTCAATTTGCGAACAAGCATTCAATTAAATCGGCCTGCTTCGCTATACTCATGACTTGGTCGTTTTTCTTTCGAAGATAATTTGGTTTCGAAATAACGATTATTTTTTTAGCGTCAATCGCCTGAGGGCTGCGGCTACGCAAGCCTACCGGATGCTGTGTGCTCTTATTCGACGCGATTTGAAATTCGAATATCTAACGAACTTATTAACTTTTTTTTTGACAAAACAAAATAAGTGTTTTCAACTCAAGGTGTCTCCACCTTTCAGCTCGAGATTTTTTTAAAAAAGGAGTAGGCTTTGCCAAGTCGCTAGGGTTTTCATACTTTAGACTCGAGTTTGAATCTGGCCGCTCGCGCATGAACGTATAAGTTTTTCGAAATGTGTTTACATCGTATTTGTATACTGAAAAAGCTAAAGGAAATTACTGTTAGGTCCCTAAAAAGCTTGCATATCTGACTGAAGTAGGGCAATGAGGTTCACCCACGTAATGTCGGGAGTAGTCGGGATGTAAAAATCTTCTGGTAAAACAAGGGTGTACAATTGTTGACTTTTCTAGTGACAGATTCTTGAAGACTCCCTCTTCCAGGGATACATGTCATAACAATTATGTTTTTGTTTTTAGTGACCGAATTTTTAGTTTTACCATTGCAAAAAAAAAACCTATTGCCCTTAATATGGTTACCTAACAACCACTAGCCTTACAAAATGGACGATTATGATTGCGCAAGTGAAACTATTACACCTTATTCGTTTGGTCGAAGTCCATATGAGGTGTTATCCCTTCCTTTATCTATTTCTTCTAGAGTGCATAATTGTACGATTATATCTTACCAAAAAGTCCCAATAAAGAAACATGGTGAGTATGTAGGTATAAGAACAACTGTTATTCGAATCGTACACGATGTAAGTACTTCAGGTAGCAGTGATTTCAAAAGAGTAATTTGTTTGTCAGTGGTCAGCTCAACTAACTTCTGTAGGAATTCTACTGTAGATATTTCTGTAGGAATCCTGACCTGTGATACATGTATCTATATAATAAAGTCGATTCTGAAGGCTTTAATTTTAGTTTTAGTGTGGTCAAAACTTGAAATTTTACAAAGTAATATAGCTTTTATTGTTTGTACTAAAGAACTATTTTGGAATGAAGGAAATTTAGTTTTGACTGCACTTAAACTAAAATTAAAGCCTTCAGAATCGAATTTAATTTACGAGTACCTATATTTTAAAATAAACTTATTTCTACTTTGTAATTCATACAAATTTATCGAAACATCTATAAGTAGATAATGAATATTTTTCAACCCTTACAATATTTTGCAAGTTAAAAGGTGAGAAATGATTTTTTTATTTGCTGTTATTATTGAAATGTAATATTTTCAATGAAAATCAAACATACATACATATACTCTCGCCTGTCTCCCAAAGGGGTAAGCAGAGACTACAGACTTTCATCAGCTACGATCCTGACACTCTTCTTTTGCTTCTACATCCATCAATCTAGTCATACAAGCTCTTCTATAATATAAAAACTAAAATTACGCTGGTATGTTCCCAAAAGGTTTAAAGTAAACTGGATGGAAGTTATTTAACTCTACCCCCTGTCTACAGAACCAGGTAGCACATAACAAATGACTAATCCACGTAATTACGGACTGCCACCGGTTACGCGCTCCTAATTTATCGTTGGAACAATTTACCGGTGCGCCTGCGGCGCGTTTTCGACGAATTTTAAGCTTTCGAACCTTTGTGTCGAGGATGAATAAGTTTTGGCTTGGATAAAATTGACAAAAATAATCAAATTATTTTTTATTAAATGTCACGAGTAGATAACAATGCGTTTTGTAAATAAAAACTGTGTTTTGCTTATTGGTTCCTCACAAGAAAGACCAACGTTATGTATTTTGCCTGTAACTTAACTTTAAAAGACTCATGCTTTTTACGGGTTTAAAGTCCATTAAGAACTCTGGAATAAAAAAATCATGTCGAAAATTCTGCAGCTGCTAACGTATATAAGTGACGTTCGTTTATGTAATTCATACTGGAGACGCGGTAAGTTCCAAGGACCAAGGTTCGAACGACTAATATTGCGATTGAAAAATAATGTCAGAATACCCGTCCAGCTGGATCTTAAATCCACTAAAGTTCCTGCTCAGTCTAGTGTCTAGATATAAAGTAAGAGGGTAGTCAATGTGTAGTTCGTATGAATGGTAATAGTTTCATTCATGATCGCAATATGGTCAAGTATTCAGATATCTAAACCCATTACACTAAAGTTAGCATAACTGGTACCTATGTATGGCATGCTGGCCCGAGTTTATGTTTTAAAATCGTTCACTATAGCTTAAAGGAAACGGAAAAAATGCTTTTTTATTGGTTTTGGTACCATCACTGCCTTACTGGGGCAAATAAAGTTTCTGATTATTCTAAGCATCGAGTATCACCGAGAAAAGAAATAAAAGGTTTAAAATTTTAGTTAAATGTCGTTTTCTGTAACGTTTCATTTAAAATACCTACGAATACGTCCGAACAAGATGTATCTGTGACGTGCTACAAAATCTTTCGATTTAAATTACTAACTTTTACCTCCTAGGTGCCACACTAACACCATTTTAAACACAATTTGACAGTAAACTCCATATATTTACTGTGAAATGGTGTTAAAGTGGCACCTAGTAGAAATTTGCTAAAGAGTATAATTTCTATAGGGGGGAGAAACGAGAGGTGTTGTGGGACACCCGATTAGGACGAAGTTCCTTTCGCTACTGATTCGCACGCCGCTCGTCTATACAGCAGTAATATACCTATACATAGACATACGCTTGTAAACAACCATACTATAGCAAAAGTGTCGTGACGGTCGAAGACTTACGCTTTTTTCGGCCAGGTGTCTGGAGTTTAACGTGCGATAAGGAACTTCGTTCCAATTAATAGTCGCGTATTTTCTTAGGTCGTAGAACGAATGTTGTAAAGTATGATCATTCAAACATGTGGTCTAGACTTTGTAGGACGTCCTGGTATATTATCATTATATTAGAGCAAACAGAGTGTGCAAATAGTCTGAAAAAATTACATTGCGTAGAAATCATTAGAAAAAAGAATCCTCTGCATCCAAAAGACATCAACGGGGTGCCGCGCGTGAAAAATAACTTTAAATTAAATGGAGATTTTATTTTCTTGTGGGCACAACATATTGTATGTATATCTAAAAATATAAAGTAAAAAGAAAAAGTAAATATTTCCAATATTTTTGCTTCGAGTTGGTGTCAAATATGCTCTGAGCGCCGAATATGATGTCGGAAAATCAAACACTCGTCAATAATTCTTAGCTACAGTTTAGTACAAAGCTAAACTTCAGTCTTGGCCTCAATCTTTTTATTTTAAATTGTCTATCCTGTAGCCTTAGCATGAAAACATTACGGTTACGTTTAGTTTGAACGTAACGCGGTTTTGTATGGAATTCTGATAAGTTCCGCTACTGACCGCTAGGAGCGGTTATCAGATTTCATACAAAACCGCGTTACGTTCAAACTAAACGAAACCTTAATGTTTTCATGCTAAGGCACTGCTCTAATGCCTAATAAATTTTAATGAAATTCTTTATATTAAAATTATTTTAAATATTTGATTCTTTCGTACTAAAATATTTTATTTTAATAAAGATAGAAACCAATAATTTTATTATCATATTATTTTAATTTTTATTTTTTATTCTTAATTATAATTACAAATTCTATTATTGCGCACGCAAAACTTCGGTCATTTTGTATTTATGAAATAAAAAATCCTTCTCCTAATGTCTTAAGTAATGTATGTACGAAATTCAGAGTAAATAAAATTAACTTTTTGGATCTATAAATGTCTTAAATATGTCCTCAATTTTAGCATATTTTTGTATTTTAAGTATGATAATTTATTAAAATATGAATTAACAAAATTTTCTTTTAGCTTAGTACGGGAACTAAGTACTTCGTGTAGAAATTCTAAACGTTTTTACATTTCCAAGAGACTCATAGATGTTATTGTCGTTTCCGCATGACTAAATACCCTCAGTTTTTACGTGACTGCAATCAAATGTTCTCGTTAATGATTGTTTTTCTGGTTAGTTATTAAAATGTACTTAGAACATGTAGGTACGAGTAAGTGCTGTCAACACGCCGTACGGTCCGAAATAGAATTACATCGCTAAAATCGATTACAAGTGAATGAGGTTGAATGGCTAATAATCCATGAGTGAAGCAAATGTCTTCATTCATTCGTATGACTTTTGTGGCTCACGCGACTAAGGTGAGGCAATGAGAGCGTTGAACGGAATGAAATGTTTAAAAATGATTTTCACTCCATAATTACAGACAAAATTTTGAAAAGTCTTGTGGAGAACGTCGAAATGGGAGAATTTATATTTGTGAATGTGTTTGTAGGTTAATGGAGTCGATAAATAAAATATAACGTATTGTATTCTGTGTTAAGTTAAGAGGTTATGAGGTATCTTTTTAAAGTGGTCCGAATCATGAGCTATCTTTCACATCGTTTGCTAGCTCACACACAAATTACGGACCAGTCATCGCTCACACTTTAAATCATTCATGGCTTTGAGCGATGTAGTTCTATTTCGGACCGTACGGACAAACATTAGGTATGGCACGGGTTTCGTTCGAATCTCAATAAGTTAAAAATTAATTCTAAGTTAAAAATCGAAATTGCGTCAAAATAATCGCCGCTAAACAAAGTTGCGGCGTCACTGGTGCGAGGGTTTTGGCACCGTGCTCACCATCCCGCCTGACCAGCGTGTGTGAGAATGGGCATTTCTTCCAGGAGGACCGCCAAGAATGGCAAAATCTTGGAAAGGCCTATGTCCAGCAGTGGACGAAACAGGCTGATGGATGGATATGAAATCAAAAAATCGCAAAATAAATGTTCTTGGTTACTAGGCTACTTAAAATTAAACATGTAAGGACGAAATCTCTCAGCAGAAGACATCTTATTATGAGATAAGTCTTGCAATAAAAATGTTCTTGGTTAAGGCGAGGTTATACGGCGAAATCTGTCCTGCTCCAACGCTTTCGTTTTACACATGGTCATCCTGCTCAGTGGAAGCGCGCCGTTTAGTAAATTCGCGGTTTCGTGGTGTTTATATTTATTATTTTGGAATTACAGGGATGGGTTTTTCATACGACAGCCGTCATGTATATCATTTTTTTAGACGTTTATTTTAGTATAAGTTTTACTGTTCAAAACTTGACATAGCTCAAATGATAATTAGATCATATGTCAGACCTATCTTTACGATTTAAATGGTTCGAAAAAAATGTAAGTAATCGTGTATCGAATGGCCGAAATATCAAGATCATAGAGTGAAATATAACTTGCATATATTTTTTACAACATTTCATCTTCTTAAAATTAATTTGAAAAGAGACGAAATCGGGATAACCCCCGCTTAAATTAAACGTACAAACCAAACCTCTCAGTGAAAGACAGTAAGTTATTATGAAGTAAGTTTTGCAATACCTAAGTTATGATAAGAGTATGTTTTGCAGGAATGTGAGATGTGTGGATGATAACGATCACGAAACAGCTAACATTGGATTTACTAATATTGTTTATAGTGCACGAAATGTCATTTTACTTCCTGTACGTTGTAGCCACATACAGACCGCTTTGTACGAAACTATTGACACTCCGGCTCAAGTTAAAGTATAACACGTTACCTGTTTACAAATTGAACCGCTATCAGTTTGCGATTAGTTTCCTTTTCCTATCACGCGGTTGATGGTATTCCTATTCTGAACCTGTTTGTTAATACGACCGTGTAATGCGTTTTGATAATTCACAAAATGGTAAATAATTTACTAAATAAGTAAATCAAAAGGAACAAAAGGGAAAAATTGTTTATGAGGTGCTTTTCGTCCCCCCAAACGAGGATGTCATCAATGCAATACAATATATTTATTGCACGCCAAAAAAATTTGTTTTTATTTGTCACTATTTCTTTCAAGGGTGACATGAAAAGGCCTTACGATACGAATACGAAAAACCTCAAAATTATCGTCATCACGACTTTGCAGAATCATATTATTTTAAAGCTACTATAATATCATTAAATGTAAGTTTATATTGCCCATTAAACTATCTGTAAACATTGTTCGTAAAGTTGTTAAAAGTTGTTTTTTGGGCGATATAATTATTTCTTATGATTTGGTTACAAAATATTACAAATCTGGTGAATAGACCCTTAAGAACAATTGATAAGTTCGTCAATGCACGTTCCGTTTACTGTTAATATAATTTGTGCTCGTATTTCTGTGTACAATGAAGAATTACGCAATTTGTTACATTATTCAATCACCTTTTCGTTTTTGTGTCTTCAGAGTGACTCAAAAACAACACAGATTTAGATGAATGCATTAAACAAATTGTCTATTCATTCAATACTATTTAGTAAACATAGAAGTATTTTGTAGATTGTGTAGAAATGTGCCAAGTTAGGAAATGGAAGGAAGTTGTTATGAATTGCTTGACGAATACAGAATTTGGGTAAATCTTTCAAGGTTTTGTTTTTAACTTCTTAATTTTGCGTTTTCGTTTGTAATTCATAAAAAAACTATTGAAGCAAGATTTTTTTTATCTCTATGCTGACGTAATATCAGAATATAGGTGTTCGGTGATATCTACGAAATAGAAAATCTTTTTTGATAATTCTGTTTGTCCTCTATTTCTGAAGTCACTTAAAAACTGCCTAGATTAATTTACGATTACATGAACTCTGAGATTTTCGTCCAAATTTTTAAATTCACAAGATTTCACTTCGTCTTTTCTTTGTCGCACCGAGTCGCGCCATGTAGGAACAAACAGTATACTTTGTACTGTCCTATTGTGCGCAGGAGCATCCGGAGCGTCTATAGAATCAGTCGCACGTGTCTCGAACCCTTTTAAAGACGGACGGATGCGGAGATCGGTCTTTTCACGCTTGTTACGTCATCAGGTATTATCTTTCTGCCTACGGGCTCCTCTTTCGATCTTGGATGTGGTGATGCAACGGATTAGTAACGAGTGTTTAGGACTTTGGGAATGGACGAATTAATTAAGCAAATTTTCATGTGAATATTTTATATTAATATAGCGTACCTAACGTGCTGCTCTGTCCAATGTGCATGAATCAAAATTTAAAAAATCAATACTACTTAAATTAGCTTCTTTGTTATACAATTTTATAAAAAAAAATGTATATATGTATATTATTCATATTTTCCTATAAGTACTCTCCACGTAATAGTACTATATTAATATTAGCCTCTTTGTTATAACATTGCATAATAATAAAAATGCATTATATAATTTATATTTATATTGTCCTAAGTATTCTCGACGTAAGTATAGCATCCCATATTTCGTGCTTGTCCCATCACTAGTACAGTGCCATGCCCTAATTTTTTTGAGGATGATCTCTTTCAAATGTCTAAGAAAGAGTTTCTCAAGTGGGATGGTGCAAGTACTCTCGTTCTTTTTACTTCCTCGTCTATTTAAGGATTGTAAAGTGTGGATGGGGACCATTTTTGGATCGGATCATGAGAACTTAGTGATTTTACTGCCTTGTGTTGTACTAGTAATGCATAGTTGAGTGTACTCATTAAAAAACTATTTGGGATTCGTTAAACACAATAAACATCTTCTTTTATGAAAAGTTTACATAGCTCCATAAATATTTGATATACAATAATACTTACATACATCACATACATTTATTTTATTTTATGCTAGACATCAAACAAATTTTAACGAATAATTTGTAGCTATAGATAGAGAGACCATCGTTCACCAAAACAATACCTGTCAAAATTCCAATAAAAATCTAATAAACAATCATGTCTACTGTTGAGATATTTTTACATCGTATGTAATAAAGGGAGTGTATTACCTGGTTATGTTTTTTTTATTTTATTTCGGTTTCGTAACGTAATGCAGGTGTCCTAAACGTAAAAGTCGAAAAAATAAAATACTGGATGGTGATTGGCTATTTTATGAGATGTTGTTTTTTTTGCATCTTCAAAAACTGTTTCTTATAATTTAGTCCAGCTTCCAGATTCGAATTAGATTTTCTCCTATTATTATTATGGGAATTTTTGATCTCGTCTCTCTCTCTTGGCCAAAAGAATTTAAAGAGAGAGGAACGGTGTATCCCCGGCAGAGGCACAGTCGACCGGGGTTCAGAGCCCCAGGGAAAGAAACCGGCGAACGATGCGAGCAGTATCAAGCAGTACCGCCTTTTGCATCCGCGCTGGAAGCGAACTGCCGCGGAACCACAACCGCCTTAGGTTGTTTTCGAGGCTGGTTGGTATTAACCCGTTCGCGGACAAAACAATTGGGATGATTTCGGTGGATGCCACACCCCATTATTATTATTATTATTATTATTATTATTATGTTATATTTTATCAGATTTTATGTTAATATCCTTAATAATAATTTATCCTTGCTATACGGCATAGAAAATGAGCTTATGCGTGTAAAGATACACTTTTATATCAAAATTGGTAATTTTATTTTTTATAGCAAACAAAATTTTCATGTTTCAATGTGGATATTGATGAATTGAAAATTGGATTTTTTAATATTACGGTGGTTTCCGGCTTTCGTATTCTGCGATCTGAAGACAGAGGTGAACCTACATATGGGAATGAGAATGAATACTTTATTCTGTAACTAGCTTTTGCCCGCGGCTCCGCCCGCGTGTTATTCGGTTTAACGACATGCTTTTTCCGGGATAAAAAGTAGCCTATGTGTTAAGTTAGGGTATAAGCTATATCCATATCTAATTTCATCCAAATCCGTCCAGCCGTTTCAGCGTGAAAGAGTTACAAACACACGTTCGCTTTAATTTACCAATTAAATAAATTAGGGGCCGTACAAGTATTACGTAAGCACTATGGGGGGGGTCTTTGTTTTGTTTATTTTCGATGACATGGGGGGTAGGGGAGTCTAGATGATGATTACGTCATCGGTATATTTTTGCCCCTTACCTACTCTATGTCGAATACTGTATCAGTAAAATCTAATCTCTATCCTAAATCTATTTTCTTATTTTTAAAATTATAATTATAACATTATAATATAAAAAAATATATATTTAAAATTGAAAAATGTTTACGTAAGCATGGGGGGAGGGGGTAAGAGCTTTGCTTACTTTTGCTGACAAGGGGGATGGGGGGATAAATAATTGTAATAAATCTGCTTACGTAATACTTGAACGGCCCCTTAAATGTAAAACGGGAAAATACAAATTATTAAGTTTAAAACTTTTGGGCTTACTTGTCTATATCTATACTAATAATGAACTAGTAAAAAAGAACTGGTAAGACTGGTGACGGACGGACTTCAGACTGGTGACGGTGCCCAGCGTGTGTGAGTATGGGCATTTCTTCCAGGAGGACCGCCAAGAGTGGTGAAATCCTGGAAAGGCCTATGTCCAGCAGTGGACGAAACAGGCTGATGGATGGATGGAAAAAAGAACTGTCTGTATTATATATATTTATATTATATTTTTGCGAAATTTTAATTGAAATGGGTTATCTTATTAGTGTTCTACTATTTTTGTCTGCATGTATGTTTTAACTCGAGAACCACTCAACTGATTTGGATGCAGTTTTCTTTATTATAATTGCAGTGACCGTGGTCAACATGTAGGCTCTAAGGGGTGTTGATTACATAACCACCAATCCGAAAACTGTCGAAACTTCTCAATTATGGAAAAAAAACTTCCAAGCAAATGAAGCCACGGGCAAAGGCTAGCATTTAATAAGTTAATATATATTTTGATAAATTCATACTTCTATAGTGATAAACTTTTAATCTCAAGTCGGTGCGTTAGGGGAGCGGACTGAGGGGAACTTAACTCCGTACAAATAAATATACGCTCGAGAACTACCTTATGCCGTAGGGTCGTAAGCGCCAAAGCAGTATTTCTCGTTTAAATTAAAGACTATCGCTAAGTTACAAAATCAAATTACCATTCTGAAGTGTGTACTTGGACTAAACTGTTTAAAGAGTTTTGAGGCTTAAGACGCGTGTTCCCGCGTCATCCGAAAATTACTCCCATTGATGAAGTTATTCCTCTTAAACGGCTTACTTAAAAATTATTAAAAAAATATATGTCATTACTTAAAGTATAAGAAACAATCTTGTTGCAGGAAATTATTCTCGCCTAAATTTTTGGAATAAAATTGTTTATTTCTTGGAAACCGGTAAGTTATTTGTATGATTCTTGCACTAAAATACAAAAAAGTATAGCTTATAAAACTCATTGCAGGAAATTTAAAAATGTTGATTTACAGCAGAGTTAATAAATAAAAACTAGATATTTTGAGAGCGCGTGGCGTCAACGTTGCCTTAAACGGCAAGTTTCGGAGCAGTCGATTACAAAATCAAATGAAAGGTTTTAACGTTCATTTTGATTTTGTTTAAGATATCTCAAGGTAATTGGAGGCTCCAAGGGCCTTAATTCGGTCTCGTCTTAGTTTTTGACATTGATATTTTTTTCTTTGCTGTAAAAGTTAACCAGGAAAAGTAATTACTAAAATAATGTCAAAGACATGATAAATTAATTACATAAAAATATTAGTTACATATGGTTTTGTAATGGCTCGAGACGAGAGAACTTTAGATCCTTGTCGCCAACATTTTCAATGCGTCCTCCTAAAACCAGGATGTTAAATCGGTATAATAATGATAGTTTTCCTTTCAATTTAACCAATTCCGCCGTTACGTCAGTTGCTCAACGACGACAACCCTTTAGTTAGATAAGAAACAGTAATTATTTAACTTGATGTCAGAAAATAAACAAGAAATGAAGTAAAGTTATGCTAAAACCGGCCACAACATTGTTTTCTGCGCTATTAGCATACAAATTGCCCGTATAGCTTAAGTTGTATTTACATACATTTGTGGTCTATTACATACATTTATTATGTTACTTGTCTAAAATTTTCATTGTATTGTATTTTATTTATATTGCCTTATATTTACGTATTTATTCAACTACAATTTTGTTAAATTTTGCCTTTAAATTTTATTAAATAAAGATTATTACGTGTATAAAATGTAAGAATGTTAATGTAAAGATGGTAGAGCTGATGCCGGGCTCGACTGTGGAGGTACCACCATCATACTCGCAAATCCTCCCGAAGTTATTCGGGGGAGAGTGTAAGAGAACAGCTCTTAGGCAAAACCAGGCGGCCCACCATTGCCTGGGACCGATGGATGGCGATTTATCCATCCCAAATTGCCGGGCCTTATATAAAACAGACTGGTGACGGGCAGCGGCGTCACTGGTGCAAGGGTTTCGGCACCGCGCTCACCAACCCGCCTGCCCAGCGTGTGTGAGTATGGGCATTTCTTCCAGGAGGAACGCCAAGAGTAGCGAAATCCTGGAAAGGCGTATGTCCAGCAGTGGACGAAACAGGTTGATGGATGGATGGATAAAATGTAAAAGAAATTTAAGCATGCGACCAATCACTTTTTTATTTAAAAAGAAAATTTTGTATTTCTTGTATTTTGGCGTCGAATACGTTTTTTTATTTCAATTTTGTTTTTAATTTTAGTTCAATTAGCCCAGCGACACGGAAGCGATAAAAATATTTTTGACGAAAAACGTACCACAAATGAATGAATAGTGAAGAGACGTATGAAACGTGATCAGTAAAGTTGTCTGTGGAGGTTGTACGGGGTAACGGGAGCCAGGTTTGGTGGCGAACCTCAGGCGAAACCGCAGGATACCGCATAGCTTATTATTTCATTTATTCGCCCTTGCAACCAGAAGGTGATGAATAAGTTTTATTTCAGATTTGTAACTCAACAATTTGGGACGTAATAATCGTCAGCGAAAAGCGGGTGTACCAAGGGTGAACTGTGACTTGCATTTCACAGCTCACACTTGGGAAAACCTTTGACACCCCCTCGGGGATTCAAGTTGTGACGATATGTTCGTTTTGTTATGAAAGCAACCCTTATAAAAATATATACACCAATAAAAATAAAATATATTATAATAAATTAAAAACAATTTGTCTCTGCCTATACTCGTAACTTATAGAGCTGGGGGTTAATATTTTATAAGAATATTTAACAGAGGTTTGAAAAATCTAAATGCATGTCATTTATCTTCAATGTTTTAACCTCAAAAGAAAATAAGGTTTAAAAGAAATAAAGTATACAGTATTTTTTGTATTAATCAAAATGCGTTTCGGATACGATAATTTTCTTACCAACATTAATAGTTGAAAAATTACAAATTATCCCTAAAATGTTCCACGTAAGATCGTGAAAATCCTGCTTGTCCCCTTTTCGGGTCAATACCATACAATATAATGCGGAGCTGTCTGTGCTACCTTTTATACCTTTATAAAAACTTCGACAATCGATACAACACAGGTGTGACCTCTCAGGTATATCGCTAATATGATTGATGACCCATATCAGATCGTTTTTATCAGAAATCAGTAGCTTATTTTACGAGAAACTTCCATTTTAATTTTATAAAAGAGTTAAAAATCAAGTTCTACGTACACAAACGCACATTTTTGTAGCCAGTCGGCTATTTTAATTTTATTTTTGCTATTATTGTCGTCGATAAATCGTAGAATTCAGGATATCAAATAGTTTAATATAAAATCGAAAATCCTTAACCAAAAGTTAAAAGACTACGAGCAAAGCTAGGAAGAGCGTGTTATTTGGGGAGCCGAGCAAAGCGGAGCAGAGCGGAGTGACCCCCTAATTTTGACATAAATACGATCTGCCTAGGAAATGTATAACATGCCGTATTATACGATATGCCGACAACATATACATTATTGTGAAATGGTTCAGACTTTCCACGTCAGTTGTAAATTATTGCAAAGCTATTATTCCATTAGTCCAAGTAGCCTGACCTGTCGTTTTATGAAACCCGATACCTCGCTAACTAAACCTCGGTTTCCTTCGTAATACCATTGCGCTAAGTGGTATCGCCAAATTGAAAATTGAGGACAATTTAAAGATGCAACCGACAAAAGGCCGTCTGACTTTACATGGATTGCGGGCGCAGTTTTAAACTCGTGTGATATTCAAGACATTTTACCTTGGAGCAGCATTTTCCCAAGTGTGGGGCGCGCGCGACCCACTGGTGGTAGGTTACAAGCAGATTTTAAGTGGGTCGTAAAAAACATGAAAAATGCAAAGCATTAATACATGTATGGTACTTTAAATTTACTAAATATTTATGATTACTATCCTTCATCTCTTTCTAAGTCACTAAGCTTATTGCAAGCCCTGAATCTCACCTTTTAAGTGAGTCGCAATTCATGTAAGTTTGAGAACCACTGCCTTGAAGTGCATGAAAGAAGGCTTTTCGAGTTACGTTATGTGCAGAAATACAGCAGAACACCAGCGCTGTGGCTTTGGCTGTGGCATTAGGGGCAGCTGAACTTCTATTTCATAACCACGGAATATTTCTTTGTTTAAAATTTTTTGTTTGTCATACTGTGGTTTTCGATAATCTTTCTTTGTAGATATTGTACTGATTACCCCAAATACGCCTGGGTAGTTAAACCGAGACGGTGGTAGACAACAGCAGGGTTACCAACCCCCAAAAAAAAATCCCCCTATCCAAACCCAAAATACCCCTAAAATTCCCAAAATTCATTGCTAAATACCCAAAAAAAAAAGAAAAACTATCTAAAGCTTCAAAAAAGTCGTTATTAACACAATATTCAGTAAGTTCAGTAAGTCGAAAAAACATCGGTTTCATCTGAATCACTTTTAAAGACTGTTAAATATACTTAACTTTCTTTTTCGATTGTATAATTGACGCAAATTCCGCCATTTCATTGCAGAGAGAATCGGACCATCACAATACTTGCAGACAAACAATCAAACAGTCAAACTTTAAGTAACGAGATATACTTATTTCATTAGATGTTACTTTTTTGAACTCTTCAAATATCTGATTGAAAATTTTAAAATATTCATAACTCCCCTAAATATATATACCCCTAAAAATATTAAACTGTTCCACATCCCTAAATTTAGGAGGAAAACCCCTGAGTTGGCGCCCCTGGACTTTAACAGCGGTTTATCTTCACCAAAATAACGAAACCGTGCATCCAAGCGACTTGAAGCGTCCCGGCATGATGGAAGCGGTACCTGGAGAGTGGCTACAGTCAATTGCGTTGTATCAGTCTTTCACCATGTTACCATCTTCCATAAATTACGGCGATGTCCCTGGCTGGACAACCTGATAACCCCCCCGCCTGGTTTCCCAATTTCTGGGTGAGTGCGCTTCTTCCTAGGTCATAATGAGGCTATTTTTGAGCTTAAGCTAATTGTATATTATACGAGTATTATACCTATAAAATAACACTTTACTCAATTAATTTTATAACTATAAGGCTAAACCACTAAAAGGTTTACACCAAAAAAGGCTTATCAAACAAACTCATTAAACCGCCCATATACAAATGCACTCGTATATCTGTCAAAGCTTAAAGCTCTAAATATGAATAAAGACAAGATAACTTAAAATTCCACTCCTTAAAGAGACGAACGATCGGAAAGACGGTTACCGTTACGAATGGGCTTTAAAAGCCGGTGACATAAAAAAGTATTTTTTTAAGCCCGGCACACACGGGCCCGGCCGTCGTAAGTCATCAAAACTGTCAAGATTAAAATGAGTGAATGGGCACCTGCTGCCACCGGTGTTACGCTGCTGCCTACGCACCCAACTTTAAGATCCAAGAACACATGCAGACGTAGACCTTGTCGCCGAGGACACAAAGGCAGTTTTGCAGCGACACAAGCTGGGAAGTGGCATTGAGTAGCTTACAAAAAATGTCGTTAAGTTTTTTGAATCGAATACCAATAATAGATTTTGTTATCTAACTGCTTCTCGATTCGAAATTCCTAACATTTTGTTGGAGTAAGTTTTACCTACGCGTTCGGTTTAAATGGAAAACTGCTACATTTTAATAATAATACAATATTTTTTTAGTTCCACAGCAGTATATACAAATAATTATATATACATTCATGCATTCCTTAAAATGTATTTATGCCAATAAAGAAAATAAAATGTATTATAAAACTTTATGAACAAAAAGGAGACAAATATTGGTAACTTAACAAGATGAAATGTAAATACTAAAGAATTCGGTATGTTAGATGTGTATTTTCAATAAGGTACCTTTTAAAAATAACTAATTACCTAATAAGAAAGCAAATTTTATACTATTTACCTAAAAAGAATGCAAATTTAAAAAATAATAATATTAAAAATTGCGCTATCATGAATTGTAATATTTTATGTCTGCAAATAATTATTATATTATTATTACGTATAGTTAGTGAAGATTTTTTACGAAGTGGTTTTATTTTAAATAAGACGGACATTCGTTGTTTCGCTGATAAAATATACAATCCGTTCGTCGAGATAGAAATCTTAGATCGAGTGTTTTTATTAGCTACATATTTGTACTATTATGCTGTAGTAAAACAAACGCAGTAACTGTTATTGTTTTTATGAATGAAGTAACTACACATATTTTCCTTGTTTGTGTATGTTGTGTCAGTGTATTATCTTGTTGTAGTATTTTAAAAACATTCGTAGTTACCTTGCTGTATTTGTATAGTGGTTGCCCACATGCTTCCGCAATACGTGAGTAGTTAGTAGCCCACATTATGATTTTTATTTATTTTATTAATAACTATTCCATTGTGTATCTTAAGAATAGTGTACGATAAAATTCTTTTTCTTAACGCATAATTGACTCCTGGAATTTACTGAAACCAAATACGATATATGACAAGTTTATTCTACATACCAACAATACAGTTGGCTTATCTGTGACCCGCTTTAAACTAAAACTACATACATGTTATACTTATTACACTGAACAACTTTTGAAATTACGCCAAAATGCTTTTTAAATTATAATTATAAAATATTTTTCGTATTTCACAGAAAGAATCATTTTACAATGGAGACGACATCAAGCTATACACTTTCAGTGCGACATTACCCCCTACAGAGAAGAATATAAGATCAAAAGTCCGAACTGTCTAACTTGATGCGGTCTCCACTGTACATTAGTCCTAACCACTCGCACTCCAGTATGAATTTGGCTATATAAACAAAAGTCACCTTCCTTTTATACAACTTGTGCATGCGTAGAAAAATTGATACTCGTATGAGTAGAATATAGTTTCCCAGAGCGCTTTGCCCTAACACATTCTTTCTTGCTTAAAATACGTTTAATATATGTTTAGTAATATGTTTACCAAATTCTAAGTCACAAAGAGTGGATATGTGATTTGATAAGTACCTTGTATATATGACAATGGCGTACATATAAATAGCTGTCACATATTGGGAAAAAGAGAAAAGACATGTCTGCTAAGTTTCTTGCCCTTATTCTCAGCAAGGCTAATCGAATGGCATATATTTATTTAATAAACGTATTTGCACTTAGTGTGCTCAAATTATATATTTATCATATATGTACCTATATATTGCGTTACACATAAATTATTTATTATTTTTAGTTTTTTTTATTTTATTTAATAAGGTAAGACAAATTGGCATTATACTTATTGTATTTTCCGTTAGATAATTTATTTTGTTTATTGACCTTCAAGCTTGCAACACGTGCACTTACTCGTTTATCTCAAAATAAACTTATTCCTATTTCTGTTCACAATATTTAAATTTATTTTATAATAAATCTTTTTAAATATGAAAAAACATCTTCGATCTAATTTTTGCTCTGTTATACCAGGACCGAAGGGCCTCCGATTGCATGTCTCCATCCAATGAAGAGCTGACGGTTTAATTGTCCTAATTGTCAAACAATTCTATATTCCTGGCTCTTAGGACTGTTACTTCTACGAGTATGTTCTGTGTTATTAGAGTATGTTATTACAATATAACAAAGAGGAATCAATTAGAAACGAATTCTTGGAGAATAATGAATCTTAGACTAGATTTTTTTTTGTTTTTGTACACATTTCAAATACCCGCTTTCGTTATTCGCTTCCATCACCACGGGTTTCCTGTTAGTAATCTCTTTCAGAGATAAGCTTGCCTTTTGCATATACTGTAAGACTACTGTTACTTTTTTTTTGGTGCAATAAATAATTTTCTATAGATTTGTGTTTCCCAAGCAATGAATGGCTATAAATCATTATTATCTGTATTCATTGATGTTTCTACATAGTAGAGCTAGTAAGGAGCTTGCTTGTAATCCTTTGAATTTTCTTATCCAGCTACTATATTCCGATGATAAATCACAAAAAACAAGAACCAACTTGATTTTATTGACACAGAAGCTGATTGCTCGCTGCTCTGCCCTTACCCATTTTTCTCTGCCTCTTTTTGCCTAAGTGATCAAATTAAAAGAACCTCCTCCGCCGTAACATAGAAAACTACAACAAACCCATTAAATAAGTCACAAGTAAATAGCGAATATATATCTAGACTAAAATAGATACTGTTAGCCACAAAGTGTAATGATACGTAGGGAGTGACCTTGGAATGGAAGCCTTCTGGAGTTCTGGAGGTTCTCAATGAAAGGACTGGTTCAGACGTTTAGGTGTATTCTTAAATAAGAAGACAAGGGTGAGGGTAGCTTTACTCGTTGTCTATGATACACACACGGAAGAGTCTTGTGATGGCCCGAAGCTTTGAGAAAGAGACAATTTTCATCATCATATGAATAGTAGATTCACACGTATAATATACGTAAGTCCTAAAATAGTAAAAATCTATAATAATTTCCACTTATTTGGATTTTGATAAAACTTTACTTTATGCCATACATACTCGTACATATAATTTTCACACAGTTAAAAGTAACCCATTTAAGAATTTTTCTGGTTAAAATAAAAAAGCTCAAATAACCCTTCTATAGGTATGTGCAATGGAGTCGTGACGATTTCGATAAACAAACCGGCGACCAATTACTCAAGTCAGTAATTCTGTACCAAACTATTTGTCACGGCAGGCCAAGTCACGGCTGTCCGTTGCCATTAATTTATTTTCTGCAATATAATACCTTTACAAACCATGGCCTTAAACGGACACAGGTTTTAACGATAACATGGCTTCATAAAGAGACAACGCAGAAATCAACTTACCCCGGTCTGATATAAAATCTTCAAACCACCCTTCGGAGGGCTACTCGCCTTCCTATGAGGCAGCAGAGGTAACTTATCAGGCCTTTTAATGTGAAGTTCTCCCGAAGGCCTAAAAGCTTCGAGTGGCGTCCGAATCACCCCTTTTACTCCACCCAAGAACCAGGCAAGAAAGACAGGGGTGAGCACTTGCATTGTGAAGTCGGCACTACAAAATTTCGAAGTTTGAAAATTTGAATTTGGAAGGTCGCGTTAGGACGCGATGTGACAGGTTGGCGCGTTGGGCACGGACTGGCTGGCTCGGCGGCGAGCTCTGGGCAGGTACGGTTGGCCTACGCGGCTGGTATAACCACCTCCTAGCGGGATCGTGAAGAGTTGATACTTTGAAGACGTTCAGTTCAAAATGTAATATTGGATTTTTATAACACTCGTATAAGGTAAAATTGATTTATATATCCAAATTCATACTGAAGGCTTGGTAAGTGTATCACAGATCAATAACACTTTTTGCTAATTTCGAATAATAAAAGGCCGACGTCCCATATAATTATACACAGGTTGAAAATTAACCCCTTAGCTATATCAAAAAAAACTATATTATGTTAGAAATAAAAAAAATTGTCATTCATGATTCACAATTTTAAAAAAGATATCGACCGTAAAAAGAAGCACTAATACTCTGGTGACAGAGACAACGCTCTACGAAACCTATGTTTATATAGCCTTTGTGCATTATTTACCGCCGGGAATATGTACGGTCTCAGTATGAATTTGGCTGCATAAATAACTGTCACCTTATATAAGGTAGTTAACATATTAATCTTTATTATTTTCTCTTGGAACAGACCTTGGATGCTTGAGTGTATAGTAGGAAATTTTCCACACATAATATGTCGATGGATTATACTAATTAGACTAAGCAATTTATAGATACCTTAAATCTTTTGTTTTTTTCCCTTTGAAAGTTATTAAATTAACGTTGAGAATTCCACGGTCGTTCAATGTCCTTTTATTTTATGCTTATTTCCAGTAAATTTACGCAATCCTTATGCATTATACAACCTTCTTTTTGTTAATTGGTCGCTTTTTAATTACTGCCGTTATTATCTTTCTTACCGAATTAGTTTCCTGGGTGTACTAGATTAGTGAGAAATTTCAAATCAATCCTAATTAATAATTTGGTAGTAATTTTAGTGATAATCCATCATCAATTAAGCTTTATAATTGAAATGGGTTTTAACGAAGTCACTCTGATATAATTTTGATGTCAGATGTCCTCACAAATTGCAGATAGGTTGTTTTATCTTAGATTTAATTTGTAATGTTACTTTTTTAATATGTTTATTTTCTAAAATATTTACTGGCTGTATTTAGTCGCTGAAAAGCAAAAGATAGTACCGTTTATACGAACAACTTTTAATAAAAATCCAAATCACAAAAATAAAATCGGCTGTCAAAATATATGGAACAATGTATTTGTTGGCGTCTCCAGTTTTGTACAGTGAAAATTGTTCGTATACACGAGTACCATACTATTTCTAGTTTTCGTCTTTAAGCTACCAAAAAGCCGGCCTGTATTTACGATACGACTCGTATCATACGAGTAACATTAATAAATCCCTTTAAATATCAAAATCGTTCTGTCGTAGTCAGGTTGACTTCCTACCGACGATGTTTTTCTACACAATCTTGTTGCTCTGATATAAAGGTGCGGCTACACTGTGCTAAGTTACAAATAAGTTAGAGCTTAATTAAATTGCTGAACTGTTTACCTTAAAGATGTACTTGACCGATTATTTTTTAAAGTTATTATTAGTTATCGCTGTATCTTTTCTTAACGAATTCTGCTGTCAAGGCTTTTTAAAATAACTCAAACGAACCTGAGTTGACGTACAATGACTTGCTACAAAACTTAAATCAAGCCTTCTGAACAAATTTCGTCCTGTGAAATCGTCTGGAAATTACCACAAAACTTCACTTTTCCATAAAAGCCACTTATTTACATTTTGTATAGGCAAGTCACCATTTTTATCCTAAGTTTCAAAAATCATAAATCATATAATCGTTAAACGGTCAGAACATCCTCACTAATACACCTCGTAAGCCTGGTGTAAATAGACATTTAGTGACATCACATACGCTACTGACCATACTGAACAACATCCCCAAAATAAAATTCCAAGCAAATAAAAATCTGTTCATACCATTCAAAATTCACGTTTATTGAATTTTTGTAACATTTTTTTTTTTTCATTCTTTTTCATCGGCTCTTTTACCAGGTTTCTTTGGTTAATCTTTCAATTTATTTAGCAGAGTATTTAAAATTAATGAAATATGATATTTGATAGTATGATTTATTAAATATAATTTAGGTATGTATCGAAAAATTACAGAGATGTGTAACCAAACAAATGAAATATAATTACCAAATGCTTTTTTTAAGCTGCAAGCATTATATATTTTTTTCAATACATATGAAGTTATTCCAACAAAGCAAAATAAATGGAACTGGCTGACAGTTCTCCATCAATGACCACTTGAAAAAACACAACCTCTACCGTTTCTACGAGATGTCAGTTGTTACCTCTGAAAACACAATGAATTTTTAACTCTATTATCCAGCAATTTAGACTGACAATCACAGGTTAGTCTTTAACTGTTTTAAAACAACAATCCACGTCCACATTCAAAATTTCGTAGAACAAGATTACAAAACTTCAAACTCACTCATTCATGTGAATTATAAAGACTCCATTGTCAGTGTAATGCGACCTTATTTGTCTTCTGTCCCTTTCCCTCCCATTCACTGGCCTCGCTGCCGCATCAATGACGGGCCAACCAACTTAAGTTATTCAACTTACCTTGCTTAATTCACTCATATCTTAGTAATTATAGAGTTGGTTTTTAAGTGGCAGTAGTTTTCAAATTAAGTTTGTAAATTGAAACGGTTTCTTATGAATGAACGGGCAGTCGTTATAGTATACTATAGATACCTTGTAGGTCGTCCGTATAATATGTATACCTATATAAAAAGAGTTACATAAACATTATTTCTTATGTAGGTAGGTATACATAGATAGATGTACATGCGTAGATATGCAGCACGTGGTTTATATATTTTTGTCACGTTTATAATTAATTACGTAACGTTCGTTCGGAATTTAGAATGATTAATATATTTTTACGCCGCGCACGCTATAATAATTATTTGAAGAATTTATAATCAAATATTAAGAAATATCGTACACTCCTCCACAATCCTTTATACAACTTTAACTTTGTGTGTAACTTTTATTTAGTTAAATTTTTATTATAATTTTAATTTTCTAAATTAAACATTTTCTCTTAGCAGAATAAACGGAAAAAACAGAAATTTCTGAAATTCGGAATGTACTAGTAAATTAATAATATCACACATAGTAAAAACTTTGCAATGATATGTGCAGATAATATCACGTTAATAAGAGCAGGCAAACTTGATATAAGTTTCCTCCGTTAAATTCCCGAGTGGTCAAGTTGCGCAGGAGTGGTTGAGAACCGGATCTGCGCGTCTTCCGCGCGGCGCGACGACGACGCCGGATGCGCGAGCGCAGCGACAAAAACTGGCGCATTCCGCCCTATTGAAATTACTGCACGGACAGACGGACGGACCGTGGAGGCTGGACAGTCTCTCATTGATGCGAGTGGACTGAAGATGAACCAATGTGCAACCATTAGTCAAATTTACTACGACGTAACACCAACTTTGCTTATTGCAAAACAAACAAAATGTGTCGTATTTTCTTGGAGTGGCTCTTGAGAGAATATGTCCCGCTTAGGTACTACAGTCGATGTTACACTATGCGAAAAGACTCGCAGTGCGAGAGGGACGGATTTCTGAAAAAAATATCTGTTTAAAATCTATATAAATAAAATGGACTAAAATAGCTATAAAATATTGATATTGTTTTCTTTCTTTTTTTTGTATATGGCAACTACGGTCTTTGTAAAAAGGCCAGTCTTACCAGCGTCAAGTGATTAAAAAAAGGTTACGGAGAAGGACTAAAGGAGGAATTATTACCTCTCTGGTAATACATAAAATAAAAATAATGTATGAGTATATATAGTTAGATAGTGCTATTTAAGGATAACGGATATTGTTAAAATCCATCTAATCATAAAAATATCGTTGAATATCATTTGTATGTCATTCTTATTTGTCAAACTATGAAAAAAAGTGTAGGAGAAGACCTCATTTAATTAATTATTTCTATCGAACGAAGTTCTTTCAAATCGTGTTTCTGTTTTAGTAAAAAATGGTTAATTTGTATACTAATTTATCAAACTAGTAACTTCTTCAGATAAGCAGCAGATAAAGAAATTGTGTTATGACTTAAGGGAGCGGAGCAGAAATCATTATACTCTGTCTAGGCTGCAACAGAATACCAGCGTCGTACCCGAAATGATTACCTACTTCGTAGGTATACCATGTCAACACAGCATCATGCTGAGTTGCGGCCACTTTGGTAGCAGCAAATATTCGTCCTTATACTCGTATATAATTTGTAATAGTCTCAAGCTTTTTGTTTCGATTAGTATGTACATACCTACCCTATTATTTTATATATTTTTTTTTGTTTTACCAAATATTTTTTTTTTCTAAATATGGGAACTAGGAAGCGGACTTATAATTGATATGTAAAAAAGTTTTTTTAGAAAAGTTCAAGAGTTCAAGTCCTCTGTAACTCATTGCACTGTGACAATAGGGAGCTGGCCAGTAACATGTTAGTGGAACGAATCGGAGAACGTTGCCGAGGGCCAAAATTGTATTCGGGCAACATGTTGTCTATCACAAATTATGTGTCTGGCATTCAATAAATACAATAAAATTTATACATAATGTCCGATCAAAATTCTATCTTTGATAGAAGAAAATGTTCAAGAACAAATAAGTCACGGCAAGGGCTGACCACGTCGGAGACCGATCATTTATTATGCGATAAAATGTCTTTATAATGACCTACTAGCTAAACTAAACAATCGGGATTATATTACGCCGAAATATCAGACAAAGGCAACCATTTGTTCTAAAACAAATCAAGAAGGTGAACTATGACGTCATTCCGGGGTGAAAGCGATTCCTTGAAGTAAAGCTTCATATGACGCATGAAACTAAATATATCTGTAACCATCTAAATATCATTAGATAATAATATTCAGCATTTTGTATTCTTGAAACACACGAAATTTACCTTTCAGTTTTATATTATAGTAATATTTGAATTGGCTTCGCTTTTCTTTTTTTTATGCATGATATTTGAGAAGACTAGAAAAATATAATGTTAATAACTAAATCCAGATAAAAAGAAGCCGGAATAGAAAATCTTGTATGACTATATTGATGACTGTATAATCAAAAGAGGCCTGTCAGGATCATAGCAGATGAAAATCTGCCTACGCCTCTGGAAGACAGGCGTGAGTATGTATGTATGTTAATCCAGATATGTATGTAATAGAAGACCATTCATTTTTAAATAGATTTATACCTGTTTTTTTTTTTGTTGGACAATTTTCGACGCGCTTATATATTTTTTTTAAACACCAAATCTTTTTCTTTGCTGTTTATTGAGCTTGTAAAATAATCATACTTTTATTATCGTCAGTGAGAACCTGTAACGTCTGGGGTTAGTTTGTAAAGTCACGTCCAAGAAATAAACACAAGGGCTGTTCAGAAATCCGATAAGAAAGGGTGGGCTCTCAAGAATAAGTGGTGCATTGTGTTTTTAACAATGCAATCTCGGTACCCACTCCAGAACTGGAGTGGTCAGCACTTTTTGTACCTTTCGTGAAGATACTAGCACGCGTACTCGGAAATTGTGTTTAGGGTTCGTTAAAGTAATGGAATCCTTTACAGTGTAGGTTCAGTGGTTGTGTGTAAGAACATGTAAATGAGCTTCATTGGATATATTGATGATTACATAGGAAACGGTGTTTTCGTTGTTTGTATAATTTGTTGTTATTCAGATTGTTTCTATCAGCTTTAAATTTATGTGAAATTATATTTGAATATTAAAATTTCACGTTTTTTTAATACATATCTAGAGATTTTGCATTTATTACCATTCATTTTATAGATTATTTTTTATTATTTGAAGCCTATAATCAATGTTTATCAAGGTGAAAATAATATAACTTGAGATTGAGCGCCTTTTTTTCGAAATAAACAATATTTTGTATTAATCTGTCCTACATTTCATTTGATTATTTTTCTATGAAAAATTAAAAACTACGCTTGGTTTAATTAGTACTTTTATCTTACTATTAAAAAAACGATTGAGAGGAAGTATTATTGAAAACTAAAGCCGGAAAACTAATAATTCTAATCTAAGTGGGAAGCCCCACTAAAAGTAATGAAAATACGCGATTTTTCAAAAATCAATCAATTTGAACTAAGCACACAAAAATTACTACAAGAATATTAAAAAATATTTCATACAACGAGAAAAAAGTGTGTTTTATTTTATTTACCTTTTTTTCAATGAGTTTTTACAATACTTAAACAATTATTATTTTTATTAATTTCTGTGCTCCTACAAACAAGCTGTGCTCCCTATGTTCTGTACCTACTCGTACATGCCAAAATTTTGATCAACCGGCTTGCCGTTTTATTTTTATGGCGATGCCACGTACAGGTAACACCTAACTTTATATAGGTTTTCAGTATTTAAACAAAACTTCAAAGTAAGTATCTTAATTGCCTACAGAACCCGTACATCGTGTGACACATAGACTTTCTTCTGTTTTAACGGAAATGAAGAAAACGTGTTTGACCGAATTTTAATTCCGATTTTTTACATGAATGCAAAAAATATACATGTTTGCTTAGCAAATGTCTCGTCGTATCAAATTCAAATAATTCTGCTTAGTTTTTCAATGTCAGCGAAGTATAAAATAGCAACGCGCTTATAATTATTGCATAACTACACGAAAAAATTAAAAAGGTTACAGATGAATGAATATTTATGGTTTTATGGCCTACAACTCTTATTCGTCGGCTTTCCAGTTTTGTATTTCTTAGGATCGGACTTTGTACTTCCGGAGTGAAAAAAAATTTGCTTTTGTAATGTTAATTCATTGTTCCTTACGTGGAAGTGGGAGATCCGGTAAGATAGTCCACTCTTAACACAATGATATAAGTAGTAAATAGTTTAGCCAGAAAATGTTTTGAATGTTTGTTCAAAATTTGTTTTGTTTGTTTAGATTATTATTTTGATGATTAGTTGACGGATAACCAAAATTATTGTTAAAGAATAGTGGATACATTAAGATACAAGTGAGCTGCGTTGGACATTACAGTCGAGGCGGGATTGCAGTAATGGAGCCGAGAGTGTAATGTCTAATGCTCACGCGTTTCATACGACGTTTTTCAACACATTTGCGAGGAAAAATAATGAAATTTCACCGTCTTTTTTCCACATAATCGAAAACACAGCTATGAACTGACAATTTTCTTTGAAAAAAGAGCGGTGAAGATTTTGATTTTTGCGCAGATGAAAATAGATGCACTGACGCCAAAAGCCAAACAGCCAAATAATAAATATTAACAAACTGAATATTTTTGAATTTAGAACAAAAATTTGAGTTAATTTGTTGATAAATAGTAGTTTATGAAACTGGTACATAAAAAGGTTATTAAAAACACGAGTGTCACGAATAGAACACGGGTGTTTTAATACCCAGTTATGTATTGTATTTTAAAAATTTCCTAGGAATGCTTGAAAAATATACATACAATTACGGTAACATCTATTAATTATTAAGCACATCATCGTAACGTTTTAAGCAGTTCCGCAACTTCCGGAACTTTGACTATTTAAATAAATATTATTTTAAGAAGCCGACTCCATCGTTGCAAACATTTTCTGTAATTTTTTCAACTTTAGGTATATATCGATCCGAATATCCTATCCCTGGTCATAATATAGCCCAGCGGAAATACTAGTAAAATAAATAAAAATAATAATTCAATTTCCAAGTAATATTTTGTTTTATAAATATGGAGTCTATCGTATCGATATTTTCTAAGTGTACACTTTTCTGATATTGGTCGAGGACTAGATATTTGTAACTTACGTGAATAACTTAAAGGTAAAAAAGACGAATCATTTTTGTAAACGTTTATATGTTCAAAGACCATGCTTTTAGGGTTTTATAACAATTCCAACGTTGTAAATACATTAAAAACTTTTTTTTTAAATAAATACAGTAATCTGCGTAATTTAATACACTTATTACGTTATACATTGTTGGAATTGCAATAAAATCATAAAGTAGGCTTTACTACCGTCTTTGAACATAAGAAACGTTTACAAAAGTGATTCGACATTTTTTTCACATCGTTTACAAAATACCTATCCCTCAACCAAGATTTGATAGAAAACATTAAGGTCCTCTTGAACATGGTTAACTATGTCCATTTAAACCATTGACGTCTCAAGAGGTCAATGATTTAAACCTAAAAAAGCGACTTATGAATTAAGACGATGTAGGTAGTAAAAACGGAGTTTTTGAACAAGTAGTACTCCCAAACTACAATAAATATGGTTCTGAAATAAATACATGTTATAAACAAAGCCTTTTCTAAGGCGATGTAACAGCCCAAAACGTGATATAGAAAAATTGTCTCGATCGAAAAAAAAAAGCAAAGTGAAGGTTATTTTTTCATTTCAAACAAGCAGTCTGTCGAAACTAATAAAGTAAAAATAACAATGATTACTGTTTTAAACATGTAAACCTATTATCTAAACGATAGCATAGCGATATTTTTTAAAACACACTTGTATGAATATATATTAAATTTTATTAATTGAAAAACAGCATCATCCACTCTCTTCTTGATTTACCGCATTGCTCAGGCGCGCGCTTTTTCAGATATGCTTATCTCTTTCGTTGTGCGATCGACCTACTGCGCCTTAATAGTTAAACTCATTTCTTTTGGACTAATACACAAAGTTTGGCGCGAAGTATAACCGTAAGGACTCTTAAATAAATTATATTTCTTATCAAGTTTGTAGTCAGATTGTAAATATTTATTTACTGCTAGAATTGTATAATTAAATGAAGCAATTTATCAAACCCCAACATATTTTTAATTAACTTTGTATTTCGTCTAAAATGTTACAAATGATCGTGACTTACGGCTCTTAACTGTGAGCTGTCAACACTATCTTGATAAAAAGTTTAACATCGTCAAAATTATAATGAAGGTAGGTGCCTAATGACTGTAGAACTTTCCTCGTTTGTTCTCGGCTTTGACGTTGCTTACGGAACTCTAAAATAGGCCATTTTAACTTTGGTACAAATTGTGATTAGAGTTAGGCACGCAATTTCAGTTTTATCAGTTTCAAACTCCAGTGGAGTTTATTTTCATATTCAAACATGGAATTGAAAAATTTCCCCCTGTCAGCAGCAATAAATGTCTATATTTCTTCTTCTTTCTTTCTTTCTTCAGTTTACATAACTGTGGGCTTTTCATAACTTTAAAAAGTGATAAACTATATGAGACAGGTAGATGACGTTGTGCTTAGTATTTTAACTTTTTACCCCATTAGACAGGTAGACTAAGATATATATTTTTTTCCTCGTAACACAAATTCCTTATAATATATTTTATATTTTTATCCTTTACTTCTTTAAAGTTAACACCTTGTTTATATAATAATTTTATATATGTAAAAATACTGTAATAGCATTTAGCCATATGATGAAAAAAAAGACATGATCTTGCAAACAAACAAAAGTTTCTTGCCCTTCTTCTTAGCAAGACTAATCGAATGGGCGGATTTAGGCATTATATCTATTTATATTTTATTTATCTATCAACTTATTTATTCATTGCAGTATGTATATATTCGTTCGTATACATTTGGTTAGGCATCATATTTATTTATGGTCTATTTAGTTTTTTATCAAGTTATTTATTCATTGCATTATGTATAATAATATTCTCATTCCTATATTTCTTTATTTTATGCATATGTATAACTTTATTAGCCCAACTTAAATATAGGGTTTTATTCCCCTATTATATTTGTTTCCTCGTATTCTATAGTTTTTATAAAGATTAAATTTGACCTGTAAAAAGTACCTACACTTTCGCCGAGTTGCACGAAAACGCCGCCATTAGCTAACTGGGAACTAATCTAAGTAATCTCATCATTAAATTTAAAGCTGTTGTTCGAAATGTTTTTACTTACCTTTAAATGATACTAAGCAATATCTTCTTTATCATGATATCCTCTTGGTCTTCGCTCTTCATCTGAAGATAACGAGGACAATGATGTATCCGACATGTTCTGCGATCATAGTAAACATAAGTATGCAGCTCATGGGAGGATTTGTACCTACAGAATATTAGTCCCCATTTCCATTTTTAGGTTAGGTAGGTACAATAATAGTTCATCAAGTAGGCAGGGTACTTAACCGGAGACCCTGAGGATACTGGTCGAAAACCTATTAAGATCTTGGTATGCTCTCCAGTTGGTGCCAAGAACAAATATAATGGTGATTCACAGATCTTCTAAATTTTCGTATTTCGACTGCGTGTTCATAAATACTTATACAAATACCGGTTAATCGGTTATACCAAACTTGAATAGTAGGTATTTATTAGTATATATGTATATATCGTCACGACATGAATCCCCGAGGGGGTGTCAGAGGTGTTCCGAGTGTGAACTGTGAAATGCAACTCACAGTTCACACTCGGCACACCCGCGTTTCACCGACGATTATTACGTCCCAACCTGACGGGTGGTGAGCCCCATCGCCTTACTTCAGGCACCAATCACGCTTTTTAGGGCATGCAAGTTTCCTCACGGTGCGTGTTTCCCACTTATATACATTTTATTTGAATCAAGTGTCAAATTAGGCGCTAACGGAAATGAAATTTCGTTTGAACAACGTAATTTCGAAGATAATCATGAGTTTGACAGGTTTTTATTCGAATTAAGAAAGGTTGCTTAAATATTTACATTGGAGGTTTCGTGCAACAGAAAATCATGATTCTCGTGAGATTAAATTAGTTTAATCTTTACTTAAATTTAAAAATTAGTTTCGAAAAACTCAGCGTTTTTGTCTCAGATCTTTATGTACTCGTATCTATCTTACAAAATACCAGGCCCCTCAGAAAGTATTGCGAAAAAAAGTTTTTTTTATGGGAGACTGGCCAGTTATAATGTTTTTCAAAAATATTATTATTTGTAAGTAAAAATAGGTACGTTCTAATTTCAAAATTTCCCTCCACATTTTTTGCGAGCTAATTCAAAGTATTGTGTCTCGCTGAAATATGGATCTGCGCTGGGAACATTTTAGAGCTATGATTTTTTACGATTTCAAGTGTCGCCTGAAACCAGATGAATCGTACGATCGACTTCAAATGGCATTCATGGATGAAGGCCCTTCCAAGGCAACCGTGTATCGTTGGTATAACGAATTCAAGCGCGGTCGACCAACTTTGGGGGATGAAGAAAGAAGCGGTCGCCCTTTGACGGCTGTTACCGAAGAAAACGTGCTGGCAGTGAAAAATTTAATCCAAGACAATAGGAGAATTACATATCAAGAGATTCAACACATATTGAAGATTGGATCGGGAAGCGTTCACGAGATTCTACACAGCCATCTTCGCCTGAGAAGGATAGTATCATGCTGGGTGCCGCACAACCTCACCGATGCTCAGAAGCAGGCCCGGGTAGAATGGTGCCGTGATATGCTAAACAAATTTGAAGCAGGCTCGTTTCGGCGTGTTTACGACATCGTTACAGGTGATGAGTCCTGGATTTATCAATACGACCCAGAAACCAAGCACCAGTCGACTGTTTGAACCAAAATGAACCAACGCCTACTAAAGTGAAGCGATCTAGAAGCGGGGGGAAGATTTTGATCGCTAGCTTTTTTAATTTGACTGGCCACTTGGTATCAATTCCATTACGGGATCAAAGAAGCATCAATGCCGAATGGTATACTACCGAATGTTTGCCAGAAGTTTTCTCTGTTGTTAGCGACAAACGACCAAACACAGGGCTCCGCAGGCTACTGCTCCACCACGATAATGCACCTGCGCACACCGCACTCAACACGAGGGACTTCCCGGACAGCACGCCAGTCAAACTCCTGGGTCACCCTCCTTACAGCCCTGATCTAGCACCGTGTGACTTCTTTTTATTTCCAAAAATAAAAAATCACCTCAAAGGAATACAATTTTCGTCGCCGGAAGATGCGCTGGCTGCGTTCGAGCAGGCTGTAAACGAGGTGTCTGCGGGGGACTGGAAAAAGTGTTTTGAAAACTGGCTTAGACGCATGAAACTTTGTGTAGAGGCTGGTGGAGAGTACTGTGAAAAGATTTCAAAAATGTACCTATAGAATTTTTTTTTTAGTTTCGCAATACTTTCTGAGTGTCCCGTAAACTATATGATTTGCTACGAGAAGGGTGGCAAAATTACAAATACAATGTTATTGTCACAAATAAAAACTACAAAAATGTAAGTATATAATTTTGTTAAAGATAGACCTAAATAAACCTGTTGAATTAGGAGGTCACAACAAATCTGGTAACGATAAGGAAAATGACTAAATCTGAGTTCACAGCGCAAAGGGCAACTCTCTGATTCCAAATATGTAATTTTATGACGCCTGAAAAACGAATTATTTATTATGTTAGATTTTTGTATTGCTTCGTGTGCGTGTGTAAAGTTTCAAAATAGTCTCTTTTCAATACCTCACAATTACAGGACAAGAAGTCAATAAATGTAAGACTTTTTCTTGAAATTTTTTGTTAGTCTTATAGAAAGTTTAAAGCGATTCTAAAACGTCTCTAATCGGAGTTTAGTTTGGGTAGCCCCTTAAGTTCTAAGAGCCTGTATTTCACATTTGATCATTCTCAACCCCCGTACTGTAAGATTCTGGATTAAATATAAAACCCTGAATATTTTTACGTACGCTGTGTAGATGTAGTTCATTAGTTGCTCTCGATTTCAAACACTGCAATTTTGATGTGAGGGGTGAGAGTTATCAAAATTGAAATACGAGGTGTTTTTTGTTTGTGTTTATTAAATAAACCTAAATAGTTTCATTCTAGTTTCCGACATAACCCCATGAGTCACCGCACATAAATGTAGTTAACATGAAAAGAAGCTTGAAATAAAGAAGTACCGGTTAGCAGATAGAATGATGATCTAAAGATTCTTAAGTTAGCGGAAAACACCGCATCAAAAGTACACCGAATACGGATTCTCTCAATGTACCTAGTCGGTTCTTAAATACTGTCACTGGCCATTTATTTTAAAAATATAACACCTAGAAAAAAAATGGAATGGTGTTCGATTTTCAAATATTTTTTGATTAATAATCTGCCAAATCACAATTACATTCATTCATTTTTTACGATGGAGTGGACTCGCAAAGAGGACCGAGTAGCAGTAATTGCATTGCATCGTTACGGCCATCCACCGAAGACGATATTCAACTTGCTTCAAAAATTAAAAATCACGAAGAGGTTCGTGTACCGTACCATCAAGAGGTACAATGAAATCTCTAGTGTCGATGACGAGAAAAGAACTGGCAGACCTCGTTCCGTTAGGACTCCAGGGGTCATCAAAGCAATCAAGGCGCGTATTGCAAGAAATCCCGTCCACAAGCAGAAACTGATGGCTTTGGAGATGGGATTAACCAGAAGTACCGTAAAAAAAGTACTCAATGAAGACCTGGGACTACGAGCTTACCGAAAAAAGAGTGGACATCTTCTGAACGCGCGTCTGATAGCTATGAGAGCCAAAAAATGCAAAGTTTTGCTAAAGCGGTACGCAAGAAACAAACACCGCGATATCCTGTTTACAGACGAGAAAATTTTTAATATCGAAGAGGAGTACAACAAACAAAATGACAGGGTGTACGCTACCAGCTCTGCGGCCGCTGGAAATGCCATTCCTAGAGTGCAGCACGGTCATCATCCATCATCAGTCATGATTTGGTTGGGAGTGTCCTACTATGGCCCTACTGAAGTGCATTTTTGTGAAAAAGGTGTCAAAACCAGTGCAAAAGTGTACCAAGACACGGTTTTAGATCGCATAGTAAAAGATCTGCCCCAGACACTCTTTGGAGGACGGCCATTTGTGTTTCAACAGGACTCCGCACCTGCTCATAAGGCCAAAACAACTCAGGAGTGGTTCGAGCGCCAGAATATCGAGCTAATAAGGCATCAAGATTGGCCCTCATCTAGCCCTGACCTCAATCCACTGGATTACAAAATTTGGCAGGAATTGGAGGAGAAGGTCTGCTCTAAACCTCACAAAAATTTGAGCAGCCTAAAGTCATCATTGATTAAAGCAGTGGCCGATATCGACATGAATATGGTCCGTGCTGCTATTGATGATTGGCCGCGAAGACTGCAGGCTTGTGTGAAAAATGGTGGCAATAATTTTGAATAAATTTTGTGTTTAATGTAAGCTAATTAAATTACCGTTTCTTAAAAAAAAAACTTTTTGGAATATATTGACTAGTTTTCATTTTATAGCCAATTTTGTTTGTGACAGAATTTAAGCACCGACTAGGTAGATGTAATCTGCTCGACATTTCCATTATGTCACCGAAGATTTTATTTTAATAATTCCTGCTGGTTATGTGTCATGCATTCTGGGAACAGGGATATACAGAGACATATAGGACAGAGAGCGGACACAAGGGTTCCATTTTGTGACGGCACCCTAAAAATGGATTAACGCTATGGTTATACTCTTCATGATAATTTGACGCGATGATAACGTATGGGGTTCGTGCGTGACCAGCAAGACTGCGACTAGGATGGGCATACCAGGGGCCTTACTTCACCATCTATCATGATTGTGAGTTTAAATGTTGATTGTCTTAAGTTTTCAAGTCACAATCGCTTTCAGAACGTAACCAGGAAAGTATAGGGAAATTTTGATATTTTGGAGGCAAAATATGTACATCAATGACACGTTGCCTAAAACTTCATATTGGTAGTAGAAGTGAGGATCTGCAGAGTCCTCCCAAAATTTAGGGGTCTAACCCCCTTCTAGGGGGAAATTTGAAAAAACGCAAATTTTGCAAACTAAGTCCAGTGCACTTCATGAAGTGTCGTTTTCCATGTAATTTTTTGCTCTGAATCAAATGAGACCATCCTCTCGCTTATGTATATGATCATCATTTTGCATTATATACCTACAATTATTTTTGCCATAGGTAAAAAATATATAAAGATTTTTCAAATCAAAAGTAGGATTTAATCAGTAAAAACAATTGGAAAACTTTTAGACTAGGTCTTACATATAATATTAACTATTGAACAAGTTTAGTTATAACATTAAATGTATTTGTTTAATGTCGGCGACTTCTTCGTCTTCGTCATCGATGTCAAGTGGAGCAATGCTTTTGTCCAAGTCCGAGTTTGAGCAGGAGTGCCCCTCGCATAGTTTGCATACAGGCGAGCAGGGTATCCCACTTTAAAGTGGAACACCGACCTTTGCATGAGCCAAATATAAGGGTCATTATTTCATCCGGAGCTGGTGGCAGGGTAGTGCGAACAGGGAACAGATCACCATTTTGACGACTCCAACCCCACTCTTCAGGATTCAGTTTATTTCCCATCCATTGTTGAACTTGATGATATGTTCTGAAAGAATGTTACATCGCACTTGCAGAAGTAGGCTTCAAAGATTTATTGATTAATATATAACGATGGTCAAGAGTGACGTTATTACGTTTGGCACTTTAGAGTTGGAGGAACACAGATTCATCTGCTTGCCGTACTTCTTTAGCTGTAGCAGTGGTCTTGCTGACAGCACACTCTTGTAGGGCAGGATTGTTCTCGAGGAGTTTGAGGAGCTGTTTTTTTCCTTTGCTGTGAACAGCACTGGTTGTGTCACAACCTGAAAATGCATGTGCCGTGAGTATGTAGTTTTTCACATTCACATGCTGCTGTTGAAGGTCGGTTGAAGAAAATATTTTTCTTTTAACTAGACTAATTTTGGGCTTGAGCAACAAGATAGGCGTCTCAAGCTTACTGAAAGTAATCAGGTTAACCATCCCATCCACATCTTGAGAAACTATTGTTGGCAAGTTATGTTCAAATTTTCCTACTGCTGTTTGTACAATTAGAACATCAGCGTCACCTAGGGACTGCCTCACATCAAAGTTGTTCTGCTTCAGATTATCTGTCACCTCTGTTCACAGCTTGTTGTTCAACTTTTGTTTTAATATCATCATTCGTAACTGTACGTACTTTTCCAGAGGTCTTCCTCTCGGTGGAAGTGATGACCGACGAAACAAAGACCTCATTTCTTTGGCGATACATCTGCATCACTGGGACTCGCCCGTTTGGAGGGTTTTGCGTATGACTTTCTGCAGTCGCGTCAAAGGTGTTTCTAGTCTCCTTTCAGTATACTGAATCGTTTGATTGTTTCTATGGCTTCCTTGCCTGGCGTTAATATGTCACTATCCGCCACTCTGGTTTCTCACAAATGAAGGAGAGATCTGACCGAATGGTCTTGTCACTATCCATCACATCCATTTTTCACTCTACACACGTGAACCTCACAAATTCTTAAAATTCACAATGTGTCCAACAAATTTAATGAAGTAACGAAAAATCTGACATTTTGGTTGTCTTGAAATGTTAGTAACAAAAAATATAGTACTCTCTACTTAGTAATGGAGTTTGTTCCATAGACAATTCTGTCTGTGGTTTTTTCATTGTTCCTTCTTTAAAATGACACTTCACTCGACCTAATTTGTAAAGTGTGCATTTATCAAAATTTGGGTGGGGAGGACCCCTAATTTTTGTACGGAATCTGCAAATCATCATTTCTGCTACCAAGATAAAGTTATAAATCGGGGTTTCATTGCTGTACAAATTTTGCTGCCAAACTGTAATATCTTAGCTTAGTTTACATGTAATAACATGTTAGCGAATAAAAGAAGCGCTTGTCAGTTTAATTGATGCGTTTCATTCAAAAATTTCCGACACCTTAAAAAGATATTTTACTTGTCATTTGGACACTCGATATCAATTTTGTCTTAGCTACATTTTTGTACTCAATAATATTTTTCAAAAAGGTATCAATATAAAAAATCTTTTATTTTTTAAATAAATAGATTGACTTGGCAATATTTACTTGCGAGATACATTCGACGACGACCAAGTCAATCTATGTATTTAAAACATAAAAGATTTTTAATAATGATATGGTCACTATAAGATGTTGTTAGGTTAGCTAATTATGTAATAACTTAAGACAGAAGGTCCCATAACCGACTTGGATTTACATGGATCTTACTACTTTTTACGGTAGAAGAACTAAGTTGCGAGACAAGTTTTGTTTTTGATGGCATCCCTTTTGCTGAGATTCATCCATGAATGTCATTTTCCAATATTGATCCATGAGTTCCACCTTAACAACTTCCACGAAATCACGTCGACATACAGCTCGTGCCATTAAAGAAATTGGGACATCTTTTGTAGCCCGTGCTCGAATTCGAGGTCTCGACGGGGTACAACTAGAGATGGGTTTCTACCAGGGCTTAAACCCGATCACGGATTTTTTATATTTTGTGTTCTTAGACTTTTAGTTCACTGTATGAAGAATGTATTTGAATGTATATTTACTGATATCAGTATAGTAAGTAGCTTATATAGCATAGTAACAATAATGACTTTTTATTACTAACTTTATGACTATAATAATTTAAAATTAAATAAAGCTTTTGATTATTTATTTATAATAATGTTGATTTTCTAAATATCTTCTATGTTTTATTAGGCCCATATCTGAGTTTCTCTTACATTTTAGTTATTCTATATCTACTCTCACATTCATAATAATCCACAAGAAATAAACGGCCCCATTTGATTCGGATTAAAGTATCTGCTGTAACTCTTTTGCCTGGGCCATGAAATTCACGCTCCCAGCGCATTCGCTTGAAGCGCTTGCTTACGACGTCTAAAGAAGGCCACGGGCTGGTGCGAGTTTTCTCACTTTGTCTGGATGTAGCGGGAAGTAACGGAGTTAGAGAAAGTTCATTCGCTCCTGTGGAAGTGTCTTTCAATCAATGTATAATTAAAAACTATTATCAACTGTGTTCGGCTTGGTGGTTATTTTATTGACTATTGTTGACCGATACCTATTTATACACTTATTTACTTAAGTTACTACGATGGTAATAAATAAAACCGTATTAAAATCCGTTGGTTGTTTTCGACGATGACGCGCAAAAGAACAGACAGACGACTCCTGTGCACAATCTCTCGCAGCTTTTATCGTCGCGTCTTGCAGCGCTACACCTGGGCGTGTACATAGATAATACTTACTCTTACTCTTTTTTTAATCCGTCATCGCTTGATGCGCAGAGCGAATTTTGTTGGAGCGTCGGCGCGTGGCCCTTGGGTTACTTCTTTGGTGTAGCCATAACCTTAAAAGAGCATTTATAAAACTAAATCTGTCCCTAAATATAAAAACCCACGTCTTCGGGTTTAAACCAGGTGGATTCGGGTTTAAACCCAATCGTCCAATTTCCATACGTTTTAAACCCTCCGGGCTTAAACCCGCCGCACCCCTCTAGGTACAACACGTGCTGCCACCTCCCTCTGACGCCAACGAACGACAATTTATTCAACTATTTTCGCAAATCAACGGACAACCTTCAAATATAAGATGGTAATGCACGAGATGAAAAACAAGATTTATATCGGGTCGGTGAAATGCAATCATCTAATTTATTAGATATCGCCACGTGTAACCCCAGGGGTCGGCTGTTTTTGCCAATTAATAATCGATTTCGTCATTTATTATACTCTGTACTAGCTTTTTGACCGCGGCTTCGCTTTCGGCGTTTATTCAGTCTCTGCTCTGTTTTCGGCTTGCGCCCGCCGGATCATATGAACTAAAATTTAAACTTTTATCTAACATAAAACCAACAAAAACATTGTATTGTGTTTTGTTTGTACTCGTATCATAGTGCATCAATATATTATGGGAATATCTCAGTACACTAACTTGTACTTAACCATGGTTAAAATTTCTTCTGTCTAATGTAAGCAACAAACTTATTTATTAGCACATAGGGGAGAATGGATAGCGGAGAAGGAGTCGTTACGTTTTGGAAGAGTTCTACAAAAAGTATTTGTACAAGGAAAAGTATCCTGCGTTTTACAAACACGCTTTATTTATGATATAATTATTTTGAAACACTTATGCGTGTGAACAGCTTCTCACTAAGATGAAGCGCATAAAATCGCAAATAAGAACACGAATTACCGATTTTCATTTAGAAAACTATTTGAGGATTTTACCTCGGAGGGAATTACCTCGATTGATATTGATATTGATTCCAAACAAAGTCTGGCATCACATTAAAATTGTTTCAAACCTTTTTCATTTTATACATTCATTAAATTCACAGCAAAATACAATGGACACAATAATTATTCATAGGATACAAATTTAAAAATGCCAATAACGAATAAAATTAACTAAAATTTGATAATAATTTAGATATTTGCAGGTTTGCACAGACTGAACACAAATTAAGAACTAACAAAAAAAAAGGTAAAAGTAATAAATTTTACAGTAATAGAAACACTTATAGAAATAACAAACAAAAGTGCGACGATACAAATAAAACAGAAGAAAAAATTGAAGTAACAGAAGGCAAAATTAAACTAATTCATGTGAGAGTTGCTAGTAGTATGACTAAGTACTTTAAAAAAATATATATACTTGTATTTATTGTATAAGGGTGTATTTGTGTGAGGGAGGGTGTGAGAGATTGTGTATATGTGGGAGTGTGTGTGTAAGCAAAAAAGAATCTGTGTTAACAAAGATCTTTGATTCCCGTTTTTGTTTAATTTTCAATTAAAAAATTTAACTTATCCAAATCTGTTGAGGTTTTTGAGTTAAAACGGAACATATAGACAGACGGACAGACATAAATAAAAAAATAAGTTCTGGCTTCCGTACAATTACTAATAAGCCATTTCATTGAATTTTTTTTTAATGTTAATTTTGCTGACACGCCCTTTTTACTACTTTTATTAATTAGTAAACTCGTAGATACACTTAAATGCTCGTTTATTCCTATTGTTGCAAAAATAAACGACGTATTTTGTTTTGGGGTTTATAGAAACATGAAAATATACTACCTAAATTCATGCTTATTCTGGATAAAAAAATTTACTCTGGAACCACTCCATCCATCCATCTATCCATCAGCCTGTTTCGTTCACTGCTGGACATATAGGCCTTTCCAGGATTTCGCCACTCTTGGCGGTCCTCCTGGAAGAAATGCCCATACTCACACACGCTGGGCAGGCGGGTTGGTGAGCGCGATGCCGAAACCCTTGCACCAGTGACGCCGCTGCCCGTCACCAGTCTGTTTTATATAAGGCTCGGCAATTGCGGATGGATAAACCGCCATCCATCGGTCATGGTCATATATTATATTATTAAAATTAACAAAAATAAATATTTTGATTTGATTTGATTAGAGACATGAGAAAACCCATTCACGGATCTCGTAGTCGATAATAATTAACGCAGGCATACAAACATCCTTGTACGAGCACACACAAAAACGACGTGTGCTTATGCGCAAGGTGAACCGTATAAAAACTGGGCCAGTCAGTCGAGCGTAAGATATGGTCTCCAACGTAGGCGCCGCCGTCGCAGGCTTTACTTACTGTACCTACGTAAGATTTGGGTGCTTGCTATTTTACTGACAGAAAATAAAGCAACAGTTATATATCCATTCAAAATTAAAAGCTATATATTATAATTAAAAACGTTATTCATTTACAAAAGTCAGGATATCATAACAATTTTCTTGGCCGTTTCTTGGGATTGATCGTTATTTTTGGGCAAGAAACAGCTAATATATACCATGTAATAATAACAATATCTGTTTTAAAATATCACTTCTAAGGAATATTGTGTTTTAAATCTTGTTCTACAATCAAATGTCTGAGAAAATCTTTACAATTTTTATGAAAATGCTACAATGAAAATGTTCCAAGTTTTAATTATTATAATTATTGTTAATCCGTAACATAAACTGAGCCACCGCCTAGATGATTATTTTAGTACTGTTTTACTGATAATGAAAATTATATTATGAGGCCTTACCCTTGGTGCACGATAATCTTACTGGGTGATTTTGAACTTCAGTATGTTGTCAGAAAGTTTACAATAGAACGCAAAATCAGTGAATGAGTTTTTTCACCTTACATCGGAAAATAAACCATGTTTTCTTGTTATAGCAGTAATTTCAGACATAAAACTCAAGCCGCTTAGACAAAAAAAGGAATTAATAACTTAAAAATTGATCATTTTCAAAAAAAAAATCTATCGAAGGAAATGTGTCCAATTAGGTAACCGACCTGACAGCGGTAAGACAAAGGTCTTAAAAAACACGTGTCAAAGCTTATTAAAACAAAAACCGTTGAAATTGTTCTAGGTAAACGTTTGTCAATGTAACTTCTTAGTAATGGGCTTATTACAAGAAAGTTTTATAGGGTGGTCAAGCTTATTTTTGTTTTATTTACCGCATGGATAAAATAAATATAATTTCCTTGATATTTTTGTCGATGAAATGTGCAAGACCCGCATCAATAAGTTTACTTGTCGTCTGCTTACCTTTACAAAGTGGACTACATACTAGTACAAACGATTAAGTAATTAAATGCTTAAATAACAATGTAGGCGAGCATCCTGTGCTAAATAATCACGATTATTGATTGCCATTTTAGGAACCCGTTCAATTAAAAATTCAAAAGCTTTTTTACGTTAATTACTTGTAAGTAAATGTTTATTGAACGAGCGAGCAAAGCGAGCGAGTTCTCCGAGTCTACTTAAACAATCTGGCGTTTGTATGTATGAATGTTTGTTCAACGATAACTCGAGTATCGTTGATCGGAATGTCATGCATGATATTTGGCAGGCGAGTAAATAAGGGAAAAATAATTTTTGAGTTCGAACATGAGCCAAATCGGTTAAGCGCGAATCGGGCGAGCGCGAGTTCACAGTTCGGGCGAACTACTAGTTTAGGGTTTTGTTTTTGGAAAACATGTTTGGATAAGTTTTCCTCAATAGTAGTAATTATTGAGTTGGTGAGGTCTTCAAACACACTTTTTCTCTTCGTTCGAGGAACAGGAATCATGTAGGTACATAGCTCAAACATAATTTATTTTTATGGGTTTTAACAATATCTATGTCTAGTGCAATCAATATCTCACAAGGAGCGATCGCGCTTCTAATATAAAGTACTTAAATTGTTATTATAAGTCGATAACTGAACGGGTTTACTTATATGGAAATTAATAAAAATGGTAGGCTGCAATGTAAAGGAAACGGTGGGCTACAAGTGGGAAGAGCAATCGATATCGCAACAGTATTAGCGTGGGTAGGTGTGAAAATACTTACATAATGAGAGTACTGTATATGGCATAACAGCTGCTTGTAAGTTTATCTTGTTGTGCATGTTTCATGGTCATACAAAAGCTTGAATAAGTCCCTGCGATTTTCATAGAAATTATTATATACATTACATAGAAGTCTGTGGTAGGTTCAGTTCATCTTATTTAATTTTGAGTTATTTGCAAGCAATTAGGCGTATGTATACTTTGTATAGGGACTCGCGTATCTAAAAGGTGTTTATCTACTTTAAATGTTGTAAGTAATCGTATGCACATATATAAAAAAGATTAAAACAAATAAGTATCCCCTATTATATAACGTTTTTTTTTTGTTAATTTTTTGTTTAATTAAATATCTGTGGTTTTGGTACATAATTTGACAACCCGTTTCTCTGTTGTTTTCCGTTACAGACCAAAGAATAAGACCTCTATCATCTGGCACTGATATTTTTAAAGGCAGCATTTTGCCAAGTTATTGAGTATTGATTTTGTTTTAAAGATATCTATCTGGACAGATTTACATAAAAAGTTGTTTTGTTGCCTTAAATTGTACATATACCAAAATTTTACATTTCAGGCAGATAGTGATTTTATAAATGCCTGTCATAGACTATAGTCAACTTAAGTCTTTAACGAAAAACAAAAGAGAAACGGGTTGTCAAATTATGTACTAAAACGGTGGCATGCACAGGCAAAGAAAATACAATTTAATGCGTTATAATTGGCTTATTTATATAGTGGGGTCGTCATTAGGCGAATAGAAAATACAATATTTCATGTAACGTAGAAAACACTGACATCTATTGACAAGAGGAACCAGAAACTGTTTAAATATGACTTGACGTATTTATTTACTAGTTGTCGTTATTGCTAACCAAGTAACTCCTTCTCAAGAAAGGTTTATGATTCCTCTTGTCAACAGATGTCATTGTTTTCTACGTTATACGAGTATGTCATATTGTATTTTCTATTTGCCTGATGACGATTCTTTGTTTTCATTAGTATAAAAATACAATTGACTAAAAATAAAAAGCCATTAACTGTTTTTTATATATATATTTATTTACTTTCTATGTATCTCAAATAAAATCCTTTTCGGACTCTAGTAGTTATTTCATTCTTTGATGTCAGCAAAATGTTTGCATGTATTCAAACTACATAAAAATATACAGGCTGACTGGTAATTGCTCTTATTCCTCTCGGGGAAGAAACTATGATTAATTTGGAGTGATTTGACCCTTATCACTTGGGGGTCGCAAATCCGCCATTTTCGAGAAAATCGTCATTCTTTGTTTCGATTTTCAATTCTTTGTTATCGTGATTTTAGGCATGCAATATAAGATTTTGCAATTGTTTGAGTGATTTTTATCTTTAAGAGAGATCCACCAATCAGTAAGCTATCAGTTCACGTAAAATTTCAGACCAAAATACAACTAGAACATTTTTGTCGTTTTGTATTTGCCAAATTTCGAAATTTTATTAATAAAACAAAGAATGTCGATTTTCTCGAAAATGGCGGATTTGCGACCCCCAAGTGATAGGGGTCAAATCACTCCAAATTAATCATAGTTTCTTCCCCGAGAGGAATAAGAGCAATTACCAGTCACCCTGTATATACATTCCGGTGTTCATAAAAAAGGTGTCTGTTCCATTCAGAAATCCTCACATCCAGATTTACTTTTCTTCTACGTTTCTATACCACAATGATACAAGTATAAAAATAATTGTCACATTATGAGATGAAGATTTTATTTTGTTTCAAAACATTTCAAACAATATAATTTCAAGAAATATGTTCTGCCTTTTATGTATGATGAATGATTTTAGTATGATAAATCCATAAAGAATACATAAAATTGGATTATATTCTAGCACTTAAATGTTGAACTATGCCATTTTTTTTTCTGAATGTAATCTGTTTTGTGTGCCATAATAAAAGTCGGAAACCTAGGCAAAACTTAGTAAACCATCGTGCTAAAATCTTCGTTGAACATTCACTGACATCGAGCGAAGCAAAGCAATTACTCGTTTTACAGTGCAGAGAAGTTACAGCTCTTTTACTTCTATCATTAATTTATTTTCTAAATAAAGGTACCAATGGACTGAACAGACACTGAAAAATATTTTCTGATTATCACATGAAAATAAACACTTTGTACGTAGAATATAATAGTAATAAGTTTATTCTACCGTGTCCCGTAATAAGTGAATCAAACGGTTATGGGAGTAGCTTGGCCCGAATCCTATCAAATAAAGCAAACATAGGTGAATCAAAACTTTGATGGTTTCTGAAATACACAACTTAATTTTAAAAAATGAACTTCTTCCCGTCCCTAGTTTTTTTGCTGCCATTGCTTTATTTTAATTTGAGGAAATGTTTTTTTTAAGAACATTATTTGGAAATGACTATGTCATGATTTGGCCACCAAATATTTTTGAAAAATAACACCAAATCTAAATGGAGGCACTTTGCTTTCAGTTTTTTTGTGAACTCGAAAAAATATTTAAACTTTGGCCTAGCGTGATGAAAAAAAATGTAAGCGGGAATGACAAACTGTTTTAGAAACATGCTCATAATGTTATTTTTGAAAAAAAGTATTGGATGTGACCATTTTCATAAGGGCGTGCCTTGATCAACGTAAGAGGTGGATTTAAAAATTTGAACTAAAAATCAAATATACATCACCGTAGTGTTGTTTTAAGAAGACTGTAGTCGGCGGCTTGAAGTCAGTCGCGCACGGGGTCGCTATGCTTGCTATTTCATTCTACATTCAACTTCGGATTATAGAGCACTGACTGACGTTCATTTCCCGAGCTCGTACGGAACTAACCGAACACGGTGTGAGAGGCAAGCTATTGCGAGACAACATTCATATTTTGAAAAAACTCGAGAATGGTTTTGGTGGTTCCTATAATTTCAGGAGAAATATCCCAAAAATGGAAATGAAACAAAAATATTTTTGAATATAAAATAAGCATAATACTATGCTGTGAAACTAAAATTGTTTGATTTGTTGTATCGCTTCTTGGACATTACGGTACATAAACATTCATAAAAATATGTGTAAAATCCAGGACTTTTATACGCTTGTAACTTTTGTATATATTTGATTTTGATAAATGTTTTAGTTTCACGTCATGAATATTGTAAGGGATATATTGAAAAAGACAAAATAATAAGCAAGTACCTGTAAATTAGGATATGATCAGCGAACTGTGCTAGTATGGGAGTTCAGGCGAATAGAGTCGCCTTAACTATTCCTTTATGCTAATATGCTATGATTTATTAAACTGTTACAAAAACGTGAAAAAATAATTTGGCAGAGGTTCACCTTCTATACCTCCAGAGCCCTATCTCACATCATAGCAACAGGTGTGACGCAGGAAGCAGGCTCTTATCCACATCTGGGCTATCCGCCGGAAGATGCCGCCAGGGCAATCAAACCAGCTCACCTAACTCTTACCGACTGGGTATAGAGACTATTATCGATTGATTAATTGTCGAAGAACCTGGTTGGCTCGGATCACTGGCTGGCTTAAGAAAACGGAACTTGGCTAAAAACTCTGCTCGTAATGGTTCACTCCCGGTTTTCCATCTATGACGTCGCTTTTTAGGATTCCGTACCGAAAGGGCAACACGGAGCACTATTAATGTCACTCTGCTGTCTGTCCGTCCGTATGTCACGGGTCTCTAGCCCGTAGGCGCGGTTTATACAGAAGAGACGTGGCGAGGACGTATGACGATCCAAGTGACACAATATAAACCTTATTAGTACTTAGAATAGCGTCGTTTTCGTTGTAAGGAGAATTTCGTCCGCGCCTGCAGACGACTAGACATGTGTAACTCAGGAGTGATTCAATCAGTAAATCATACGTTTGCCAAATACATCTTTAAATCACTGGCGCTACGCTTCATTTAAGATTTATAGAAGCATGACAAGATGTAGGTAAAGACGACTGTTGCAGGATTAGATGAATCAAAAAGAGACACAACATTGAAAAGTTGGCGCAAGCATCGTACGGCAATGATCGGTTGAATTTACATTAGATTAATAATTCCCCGCATTTCTTCTGCCTTCATTTCTTTGCCAACGTAAACAAATCAAACTAAGTAAGGAAATTATCAATTACTATCCAATTATTCATTTTTGTTTTTCAGTTGCCATGTTAATACGTTTTATGTACTTAAAATCTCATGCTACAATTGAAAGAAGAAAGATATACCTCTTGATGCAATTATTCAATATTTTTCTTTTCGAGTACTGAGTTGTTTGGGATTTAAAGATTTGTAAGAGTGATTTAAATCTTCTGAACACAAAGATTTATAAATCTCTTTCCCCTCAAAAGATTTAGTCTGCGCATCTCTACAGGCGACGTCTGCCACTGAGGGACACGCCGACGACGACGCTATGCTACGTACTGTTAAGGTTTATATTGTGTTACTTTGATCGTCATAAGTCCTCGCCACGTTTCTTCTGTATAAACCGCGCCTTAGACGGATGAAGCTACAGATTTTAAATTTAAATATGTTTTTTAGAATATTAATATATAATAATAATATCCAAACCTTGGTTCTGCGTACTGGGAATGCCCCGCGTACAGGAATAAAAAATTCAATAAAATTCATTGACCTCCCATTAAACAACTAGACTCACAATCCCGCTCAAAAAGTGTCCGCGATGAATTTTCTCACCGCTATGGGGTGACAAATTCGAATGACGATTTCGTACAACTGACATTGCATCTTATGTTAACGACATAACGTCTTAATTTGGTTGAAGATTTATGCTACTATGCACGTCGCACGTTCGGACACTTTCTGACGAACTTTTCTTAGAGACTGTGTGTCTTGTTGTTTTATGAGAGGTCACTGATAAAATTGTTTATTTTTCCCGTACATGAAAAAGGTGCCGAAAAAATGTTTTTTTTCTACCCTGGAATAGGGGGTATCATTGTCTAGACTGGAGCAATAAACAATAAAAATATTTAAAATGTTTTTTAACTTCTAGAATAAAGTAATGGGTTATATTATTAAAGTAATGGGTATATATAAAATCCGAATTGAATGCGATAATGCAAGAACCTGCATTAAAGCAAGGAAATTGCATAACTTTACATATCCCAAATTATCCAACTGTAATAGGAATTTATCGCTCACCTTCATTTAGTGATCCAACTGAATTCGTGGAATCTCTTGGTGATATATTCAATGGTCTTAAGCAAAAGGGGCGCCTGATATTGGCGGGTGATATAAACATAGACCTCATCTCAGGAGAAAACATTAGAGGACGATCAGAGTACCTATGCCTTACAGCAGAGAACGGTCTTATACCAGCAATCATGAAACCAACTCGAGAGGTGTCATGCTTGGATCACATTTTTGTGAATAATGATGCTGTTGTAGAATCGGTTGTATGTGGAACTGACGTCACTGATCATGATATTGTTTTACTGGGTATGAAGTCAACAATAACCAGACCAAAAAAGCGCATAATTCTAAAAGTTGATGATGAGGCAGTACTGAAAGAAATTAAAGAGATCGATTGGTCCTTTGTTACAAATGAACAATCCGCTGACAAATCTGCAGAATATTCTATGAACTCTGTCTCATCAATCATAGAAAAGCATACGAAAGAGGTCCAAATCCCAAGATCTAAATTTAACTTTAAACCCTGGATTACCCCGGGTTTAATCAAGTGCATAAAAAATAGGGATTGTCTTCATACTAAAGCTCGCAAATACCCGAAAAATGAAGTCGTTCAACTCACTTATTTACGTTACCGTAACTTCTGCAACAACCTCCTCCACAATCTTAAGGTTAGTTACGAAAGAAGTGAGCTTGATGAAAACAAAAATGACATGAAAAAGTTGTGGAAAACTATACAGGATATTTGTCACGCGCACAAGCCGAAAAACCAAAGTACTGCACTCTTGTCAGCCAAAAATGCACCACAGGATTCGATTGATTGCTGCAATGTTTATTACTCTTCCGTTGGCGAAAATTTGGCAAATAAAATATTAGATGATGTCGGAGAAAGTGAAGCATCCCTTGCCTCGCAAAATGACCCTCAAAGTGCACCGCCGGACTCGTTATTTCTCGCACCAACCGACAACCTTGAGTTAAACTCAATTATTCAAAATCTTCCGACTAATAGTGCCCCTGGTATAGATAACATAAGCAATAGATTAATTAAAAAAATAAAGAGCTATATTATGACCCCCCTAAAGCACATTTGCAATTTAAGTCTGTCCAATGGTGTTTTTCCGGAAGTATGGAAAACTGCGGTGGTATCCCCGATATATAAAAGTGGATCTAAAGATGATCCTTCCAACTACCGCCCCATATCATTACTCTCGACTTTTTCGAAAATTCTTGAAAAGATTGTAAATCGCCGGTTAGTACATTTTCTGGAGATACACAACCTTTTCTTTGTAAGGCAATATGGTTTCAGGCGTGGTATATCAACCGAGGATGCTGTTGGAGATATGATAAAAGTTGTTTCCGCTCTCCTTGATGTAGGACAGGCATGTATAGGCGTATTTATAGACCTAGCGAAAGCCTTCGATACGGTGTCAGTTCCTATTCTGCTAAAAAAACTGGAGAGCTTTGGGATCAGGGGAATAGTCCTGGACTGGTTCCGAAGTTACTTAACTACTAGGAAACAATGCACAAAAATTGGTCAATTCGTAAGCTCTAAGAAGAACGTAACCTTTGGTGTACCACAGGGTAGCATCCTTGGCCCCACGTTGTTCCTGATGTACCTAAATGACATTTCATCCCGGCAAGTTGGAGGGGCAGAACTTTTCTGCTATGCAGATGACACCGCAGTCATTTACCATGGCAAAACGTGGGATGATGCTTTTATTGCAGCGGAGAAAGGTATGTCTAGGATTGCCACATGGTTAAATAAAAATCTCTTAACCTTACGCAGATAAATCAAAATACATATGTTTTCACAAAACCCTAGCTTCAAAACCTCCTCCAGCAGCCAGTCTTACAATTCATACATGTAGCAAATTTACCATGTTAGATAATGATCCATTTACCCAAAATCCATGCTTGTGTTCAAAAATAGGTATGACTTCAACTATAAAGTATTTAGGAGTGATTCTGGACCAGCACCTTTCATTTAAGGAACATATTCATGCGCTCTCTGGCAGGGTCAGAAAAGTTATTAATATAATGAAGCATCTTCGCAACTCTGCTGACATAGACCTATTAAAAAGTATTTACACAGCTGTGTGTCAATCCGTACTTACATATTGCATCTCTGTCTGGGGTGGTGCGAACAAGACCGCTATACTCGAGGTTGAAAGGGCTCAGCGTTCGGTCATAAAGGTTATGTTGAAAAAGAAATTTAAGCATCCAACTAATTTACTATACCTACATTCAAAACTGTTAAGTGTCCGTAGGTTATATATTCAAAAAGCAGTTCTTATGACCCATAGAGCTTTGCTTAATTCTACCAAGTATCCTGAAATTGCAATGCAACGTGTTTACAAAGCTCCAGTTAAGAAAGTAAACACTAAATTTGCAGTCAAATTTAAGGAATTCTCACATCCGTATATTTATAATAAAATGCACAAAATCTGTGACTTCCGTAACCTCACTTGTCGTGAAGTTAAACAAAAAGTTAATGAGACTCTTCTCAAAATGACATACGAAGAATCTGAGGCCATTCTACATATCACTTTATAAATAACCCCCAAGAAACGATTACACAGTAAACGTATTTATATCTATATATTTAGTTAGGTACCTATAGTTTCTTCTATTTATTTAATCTATATTATTTATTTTATTTAAACTACATTATCAATGTTATTTCACTAGTTGTATTCTTTGAATTATTCATAATTTGTAACCTTGTATTGTTTAAAGCTACAAACAATTGCCTGTCTTACTCACCCTTGTTCATGTTACCCTGTGTGCGAAAATGTTAAATGTCGGAAATCTTTATTGTTGGTACCCACGAGGCAAGCTCGCTTAGTCTGGGGCCACAAGAATAACAAATTTTTCGTAAAATGTTATAAAAACATCTTTTCTCTCTTTCTATTGCAACTCATTTAAATGTAACTGTGTTTGAATGGATGTTTTTTTGGAAAATAAATAATTTTGCTTTTTTTTGCTTTTTTTTTTTTTTATATCCGTGGGTTGGGGGCCATCACAGTTAGTCTAAATAACTAAACTATTTGGATTTTTTCGTATATTATGTGCCGTGTACCTACTAGAATAGAAACATACATTTAAACGACAAATCCTGAAAACGCCGATTTATAACGTATATTTAGGGTTTATATAATTTTGCAGTTTTATTTCATACATTTTGTAGATTTGTGTACTTACCACTCGGTGTGAGAGAGAACACTGCTCGGTAAACTTACGATATGGCTGACCCCCTACCCCGTTGTGACGTTAAAATCGACGGTGTTACAGGCGTTAAGGAGTCGTTCACAGATTACGTAACGTATTTTGACGGAGGGGAGTTACGGTCGTGGTATGAACATGCTATGGACTCGACATCGCTTCGGTGAATAAAAATTTAACTCTTATTTCATAGCAATAAGAGTTGTCGTTTAGAATTTATCGAGTTTATCTGTCTTTATCGAATCGATGCTTACGTACTTGCTCTGGTACGTCACGATTTTAGTATTGCCAAACGGAGATGTACTATCGATTAAAAACTGAATTATTGATTTTATTCCTGAATGTAAGCCCAAATCATTTTACAAAGCACCCGCTACGTAACGGGATCGAAGGCATCCCAGCCAAGCGTCACGGTACTGTTACGTGGGGGAGGGGGTGTTCAAAACTCCTAACGTAATTTATGAACGATCCCTAATGTTCTAGTACCGTCCACACTTGGTAACACCTCTGACACCCCTGACCAAATATAGCCAAATTCATACTGGAGACTCGGTAAGTGGTCAGGACCAAGGTTCAATAACTCTGCAAAATACGAAAAATATTTGTTTTGTGTCTCTAGAAAGGGACATTGAACCTTGGTCCTGACCACGTACCGTGTCTCCAGTATAAATTTGGCTAAACGAAAGTCACCTTTTATTAATCCTGTTACTTAGTGGTCAGCTGCGCCCGCGCATTACAGAAGCTGTAACGGTGATTGTGTCCCATATCTCCGGTAACGGGTGAGGAAGTCCGTCTCCAGACAGATGACGGTAACGGTGAAATGCCATTCTAACACTTTTAACTCAAACATAACTCTTATGAGAAGGCAGTAAGGTTTAATAATGGGGAAGCAGGAGTTTACTTGATAGTACCTTGTGGTAAATGAAAATGATAATTCTAACAACATGAGTGATGATATAGCAAGTCGAGACTGCTTTCGGTTTTCTCGTGTAACAGAAAAAGTCTGCTAAGCTGCAGTCCGCTCCGAAGAATCTTTAGAATGTTGTTTATAATTAAATAATAATTATTGTTATTGTTTATCATCCAATGGCAGAGTGCGAGGAGTAAAGCGATAGTGGAGCAAATTGTAAACACCAATTTAAGACACATGCATACCCTAAATTAGCCTCTAGTTTCCGTTTTAAAAGCAAAATTATATATTTTTTGAGGCTTCCATGGCTACCACAAAATCCAGTCCCACCTTGCTTCCCACCCTTTTCCCGTGAAAAAGCTATATAACATAATTTCATTAATACAGAAAACAAGATATATTGACATATCATCATCAGCCTTCTTTACATTAGTCCACCGCTGGACATAAGCCTCTCCCAAGACACGCCATAGCACTTGATCTTCGGCACTTGATTCTCATCCAACAATGACCTGCGATCTTCTTCAGGTCATCAGTCCACCTGGATGCAGGTCGTCCCAGAACTCGTCTACTCCAACGGTTATCGGTTCATCGGCAGATATCACCAGCCACTTCGATCTGACTCTTTGAAGCTTTTTCGGTGGGATAACTTCTACTTCAACCTTATTCATAGCTTAAACTTTGTGGACTAGTCCCACCGTCATAGGCCACGTTACGGCGCGGCGCCACAAGTCATCACCGGCAAGATGTACTTGTTGAAGACCTTTGACTAAAGACTATGTGGGATGAAATGAGACGTGAAGATATGACGAAGTTTTCCGAATGCTACCCAGCCCAACTGTATTCTTGTATTTGCCTCTTTCTCGAAGTTGCCTCTTCCGAGTTGGATAGTCTGTCCTAGGTAGACATAACGTTGAAAAACTTCAAGAACTGCATTTCCACGGTTGCCAGTCTTTTCGTCTTGTCTAAGTTCATTGCGAGACCAACGCGCTGAGATGCAGTGCAAAGGCCTTTGCATTTCACTGATCGCTTATAACGATTGTGCCATTATGACGACATCATCAGCAAAGCGGAGGTGAGATAGGTTAATATTGACTTGTATTCATTAAAACAGCATTTAAAACAAGAATGCAGATACTTTTTTAAAGGTACATCAATATTTCGATGTTTACCCTAGCAAGACTTGAGTCCAACCCTAGTTTAAGAGCACTTACGAATAAGAAAAAGCCGTCAATCCGTGCCGACAGTCATTACTATTAGCCAAACATATCTTCTGCTGTTCAGAAGCTCTTATTACGACACTGTAAAGTCGTTATCCCCTTTTTAATAACGGCAACATAAGTTTGGTTATCCGCATGACAATTTTTATAGGTTTCCTGCTTACCGGCCCGGCTTCCCGTCAAACTATGGCAAACACTAAGAGCAAATTAAACGTTATAGGATGTGACTGAGGATATTTGCTAATATCGCCTTTCGCTTTGCCCTTTCCGCTTGTAGCCAATCTATCACAAGTATTTAATAAGAAAAAACCTTTTACACAGTACTATTTTATTTCCTCGAATCTTCATCACACACAACTTAAATAACCGAACAAGATGTTTTTGAGTTTTCCCATTCAGAACCCTCAAAGTTTGCTGGGCGACGATTCTCGCAAAAATTTTCACACGCTTTGCTTTTCATACGCCTCTGTTTATCGCGTCTTAGATGCCGTGTGATGATAATTCTAATAACTATAAGTCCTTAAAATACACGTGAAGAATGTTATGAATACGTACAACAGGTTTATATTTTAAAAGTTTGATACGTTTCTTCATAAAGAGCTTGTGAAAATCACCCGCTTTCGGCCTTCGCAAATTGTCGCATGTGTGAGAATTGCCGTCTAGATCAGATTCACATAAGGTTTAATAATAAAGATTCGCCTGATGACGACCTTTTGATTATACTCGTTATAGGATTAGTAACGTAATCACAAGAAATAATTATAATTGGATATCTCCCAACTGTAAACAATGCAAGAATAGTTTTTCTTTGGAAATTAAGACATTGCCATTAGTCATAAAACCGAATTGACGTTTACTAATTGTGCTACCAAAATATCTTAAAACAGTTTGATTTTGCACATAGTACGGACGCCAGCCGGACAAGCTATCTATTGATAATTCTTATTTTACGTCACAACCTTTAAACCGGCTTAGACATAAGAAGCTTGATATACAGGCGACTATACTTTACATTTCATGTTGATTACATTGGGAGCTAGTTTTTGGGCGATCGAAGAATCGATCCTTAATTCCAACAAAAAAAATTGTTTCGTATGTCACAACATTCTTCATGCTTTATAGGCGTCTTCACTTGAGACCTTACGTATTAGTATGCTCCATCTGTTGCATTGCAAAAGAGTTCGTTTGATACTCTAGCTGTCTATAAGTATTAGTATAGCGCGCACTTTGGTTTTAGGACCTGACATTTAGGCTTCAAGGGTTTCAGGGCCTCCTCGTTAGGATTTCCTTAGGAATTCCTGCATCAGACTCTCTCGTTTCTCAATCCTCGTGACCCACTGAACCGGATGTGTAGTCGTGACCAGAAGCCCTCATTTCATAACAAAATGGCCGCGTCGGATTCGCCTCAAAAGGCGGCAAAAACGCCTGGAATTTTTCTGAACGGTTGCCCACAAAATATTTGTCTAAAGCTCGCGGTGGCATCACGAGCAGCAGTTTTTGCACGGAACTGTATCTACTGACGATGGGTCAACACCTACTGACAGTGTACGGTGTGTAGACCAAGTATGACAGTAATACTCGCCAACCTATAGTTTTAAAAACAAAACACACGTCTTTTATGTATATAATTTCGCTCAATCAATCACACAATCAATTATTTCTTGTAGGTTCCATGCAGAATTTTCTTTTTTATTTATCTATACAAATAAAATGATAATAAACAATATTATACAATACAAATATTAAAAGCACTACTATTTTTTATTTATATAATAAAGTCGATTCTGAAGGCTTTAATTTTAGTTTTAGTGCTGTGAAAATTTTAATTTTTCCAACGTAATATAGCTTCTGTTGGTAACACTAAAGAAGTATTTTGGAATGAAAAAAAAATTATTTTGACAGCACTAAAACTAAAATCAAAGCCTTCAGAATGACACCTTGTTCGTTTATTAACTGCAGGCCCTAGCAGAATAACAGCGTTGCGGGATATTACTGGTAACACCCGTAGTAGCATATGCTGAGTTGGGTCCTTTTTATTGCCACGACACATGACCTTACACGTTTATATGTATCGATGTTTGTTTGTATTTGTTGTATTATTTGTTATGTTAACAGGATTAAAATTGTATTGTTTCGTGTGTGTTAAATGGACCTTTATCAAGTAAATAACCAGAGTGGAGTTACTAACCTCTATTCAAAACCGCACGCTAAAATAAATGACCTTTATGTGTCTCTACGAGTATCTCTAGACTGACGAATTAACGAACAGGCATAAGTACAACAAAGCCTATCCATAATGTACGAAACCATAAAAACATGTATTGAACCTCTATCCCCCTCCCGGCTCTCACCGTTTATTAGACATTACAAAAGCGAACTTTTATGTTCTTTATTTTTGATATGAATTAAATAAAAATACTCTCTCTCACTAATCTCCTTGCCAAACTACGTTTAATCAATACAAGCGTCCAATTGGAATGCCCAATGGTATCAAAACCACTTTTTGACGTCTTGTTTCAGCGGAAAAAGCTTTTTGCCTCGTTTTGCCTTTCGTCAGGCTTGGGTGCCTTTGATGACTCACAACACGAATATCTTTTGCTTTATAATTACGATGACAAATGTGAGAGGTGCTTAGCTTGTGATATCATTCGTTAAGTCCATCCAATCAATAACACGGGAATGTAACTCTAAATACAGGTACATACGTAAGATTTTATTTTTTTGAATTTGGATGTTTGTGGATGAGTATAAAAAATACCAAAATAACCTAACAATTCCATGTTGAGAATTTCCATTTAGACTATATTTTAGTATGAAATACAGTGATTTAATAGACTTATTAGGTATCGCATATAACTCTTGATTTATAAACTAAAATCTTTTTCGCTTTTAACTTCTAAACGAGAAAAGCAAAGTTAAGGTGTGCACTTTGTACCGAGCGAGCGATTGAACCCTTATTCGCTTAAGAGTATGGCATACCCTAGGAAAAAATGTTATTACCCGTCCCACACAAAAAGGCCTGTGAAATACTTCATTAGCTTTTGATAGAGGCGATTATTGGTTAGCTAATCGACCTATTTGTCTAGGACGCGTAATACTAAATAATAATTACGCGTGAAACAGCAGATCGGAGGGTTTTTAACTAATACTGAAATATTTTGTAGGAAAAAAAATACTCGATTTAAGTAGAAAACCTTTATATTTCTATTACCTATTTTATAAAAAAAAATCAAGTTGATCTCTTAAACACGTTCTTAAAACAAACGTTTGAAATCCAAAAAAAGAGGGTGGAAAACATTTTTTCTTTTGACAAAAGTATAAATCTTAGTACATTGTTACAAATATGTTTTTCAAATATTAAGATTTATCGCACTTTCGTCAAAAGAGGCCTAGAAAATCTGGCTTTTTTCATATTCTAGGGTCAGGTACAGCCTTAACACATAGGCTAGCAAAAAATGTTACTAGCCGTCTATAACAATAAGGTCAAGGGCAAAGACTTTATTGGCTTTCGATAAAGGTGATTATTGGTTGGCTCATCGGCCTATTTGTCTTGGACGAGCAATATTTTGCTATTTTTTGGGGTTTATATGTTTTAAACAGTCATTACTGTTATTTTTATCTTATTAGTTTGGACAGACTTCTGTTTTAATAGAAAAAATTGATTTTGTATTTTTTTAGGTTTTGTACCTCGAAATGAAAAAACGGAACCCTCGTACGATCACTTTGTCCGTCTGTCAAGACCATTTTTCTGTAGTTCCAGTTGCCTTCGATATTTGAAATTTCGTGCATAATTAGATCTTAGAGCACACGTTTATGAAAACTCTGTAAATTACAGATATTTATTTATTGAAAGAAAGAAAAGAAAGAAAGAAAAAGAAAAAGCTTTTACTATCAAATTACAAATATACATATAAAATATAAATTAAAAAAGTTAATAATAAATAAATTTAACCTGATAAATGGACATAGCTCAGCTACCAGTATATGCTATATATATAGTATATGCTATCAAAAAAATAGACCTTTTTGATAGCGCTGGTTTTCTGCTGCCCCCATTCTGCCAGTACAATTATTTTTAATTAAATAAAGACAAAAAAAATCTAAAGAAGTAATGAAAATAACCTAATTAACATCTTCGAACAAATCAATTTAACAAGGGCTTAACATTACTGAGTACCTAAAAATAACAAAACAAAAACACGACACTTGCTTTATTAGGCAAAAACAGAAAACATACTTAAATAATAATGGTCTTACAATAAATATCCAAAAAACATTTTATTGTAAATGTTTTAACTGATCAAGTTTCATTTAAAGCTAGAATATCTAATTTTAGTTTCGTAACAGTAGCAAACAGTTACTCCTGACCCGTTGACCGAACATTTAAGAGACCTAAACGCAAATATTTATTTCGATCAACTGTGTTGTAGATAAAAAATATAAAGGTAAATAAACTCAAAAACTAGTGCTTAATGTGTCTCTGGTGCTCTTAGACCCCCTTATAATCGGTTGAGTTGATGTAGCTCGATTGGGCTTATTTTCGCGCAGGACAAGATTCGTCACTAGTCTTATGGCACCTCGGTTTTTTGAAGCGCCAGCAGTTTGCACATACCGGCGAGGCGTCTCTGCTTTTTTAGTGCAATCTTTCCTTGTAATTTTCTTTGTGTCTGTATGGTGATTTGGATTTAATCTGTTATGCTGTGCAGTTAATAATAATAATAAAATAATAAAAGCCTTTATTTTACATAACATAATACAATTTTTGACATGCACTGACATTGAAAATTAAATAAAAACAAAATAAATTACATTCGAAAATTCATGCGGAAATGCTAATAATTCATTATGTCAAATTAACAAAATTATAAATTCATAAAATAAAAAATCATTACAAAATTCAAAACAAATTAGATTAAATGTCATTTTCAAGTTAATGACAAAATGAAATTTGCAAAAATGTCAAATTCATTTTAAGTCCTTTCAGAACATGGTAGGCCTCTCACTTGTTCAGTGAGGTTTGGTCTAGGTCACCCTAGCTGACCAGGCTTGACTGGGTGACTGATATTGTGCTTTTTATAGAGCTCTTTTTAGCATTACCATGAGCAATGAAATCATTTGACATGTCGCTCCACTCAGCTCTGTCTGGGGCATACCTCCACCATAATGGGTTAAAGGATTTAAGTTCATCAATCCATCGCGTCAGTGGCCTCCCAACTCTCCGCCAACCGTCTCTAGGTATCCACTCTGTTGTAAGACGCGTCCATCTATTGTCTTGTATCCTCATAACATGTCCTGCCCAATTCCACTTCAGTTTTTTTATTGTAGTGATGATGTCTTTGAGTTGTGTACGCTTTCTAATAGTGTCATTTCGTATTCGGTCCTGTCTTCGTAGGTTCAGCATACTACGTTCCATTGCTCTTTGGTTTACTAATAGCTTCGTTCTCTGTTTTTCGGTTGTTGCCCAAGTTTGTGCGCCATACGTCATTGTTGGTAAAATGCACATGTTGAATACTTTACTTTTGATATCTATGTGGAGATCTGACTTAAATATGTGTTTTAGAGCCCAGTACTTTTTCCATCCAACATTTATTCTTCTTTCTATCTCTTTGTCTAGCCTTTTGTCAAAAGAGATAAGTTGGCCCAGGTATATATAGTCTTCGACATATTCTAGCGACTTACCATTTACTTGAACTGGTGATTTCGTACTGTTTGTCATCATCTTGGTCTTTTTGTCATTCATTATGAGACCTGTATCTCCAAGAGCGGCTTGAAATTCAACAATAGTTTGTTGTAATTCTTCTGATGACTCTGCTAGTAAAATAATGTCATCCGCAAACCTCAGTGCGGTCATCCGATATCCATTTATTAAGATGCCCTTTTTGCTCCAGTCCATTGATTTAAATACTTCTTCTAGCAGAGCGTTGAACAAAACAGGAGAAAAGGGATCGCCTTGTTTCACTCCTCTCTTAATTTGAAAAGAAGGACCCTCTGATTCCAGTCTTATTTTTGCACTGCTATTTTGGTATATTTTTCCGAGCGTTTCAACGTATTTCGGTTCAATGCCTTGTTGTTTAAGAGCTTTAAGTAAGTAGTTTTGGCTTATGGTGTCGAATGCTTTTGTGAAATCAATAAAGCAAATATATAAAGACTTGTTCCACTCCGTGTATTTCTCGATAAGCATATTCAGTGCATGTAGGTGGTCCGTTGTAGAAAACCCTTGTCGAAATCCTGCCTGATCTACGTGCTGATTTTCGTCAATTTTTTTATTAAGTCTATTCTTAAGCACCGTCATAAATAGTTTGTAAAGACTACAGGACAATGTAATGGGTCTATAGTTGCTTATATCTTTTTGGCATCCTTTCTTATGTAATAAAGTAATGATAGAGGTGTGCCATTGCGTTGGGAGGAGGCCTGTTGTTAAAATTGAGTTGAAAATTGTTTGGATAGGTTCCAGTAGTTCATCTAAATAGCACTTTAGGATCTCATTAGTGACATGGTCGTTTCCCGTAGCTTTTTTATTTTTTAAGTTTTCTAAGGCAAATCTTATTTCGGACTTGAGAAACAAAGGCACGTTTTTTTGTTTGTCTGATATGAATTTCAAACTCATAGCTTCTGTAGAGTCATATAAACTTTTGTAAAATTCGGTAGCTACTTTCAGTAAATCCTTTCGTGTTGTTGTGTTTTGTCCTGTCTTGTCAAGTAGAGTTGGAATTATATTTTTGCCTTGAGATTGACGTTTCGCTATTTCTTTTATTGATCCAGTAGTGCCCATTATTTCTTCTATCATTCTCATGCTAAAGTTGTTCATGTCTTCTTGTATACTTTTCTTTGCTTCTTTTTGTATATTTTTGAAGAACTCTTTTTCTTCTTTGGTTTTGTTTGGTTTCCATTTGATTTTGTCTCTTTTTGCAATTAATTTCTTCGTTTCTAAAGTTATAATTCTGGGTTTAATAATGTCCGCTGTTTTATGTTTGTCTTGTATAGCTTGTAAAGTTTTTTCTAACCTGTCGTACATTTCTTGGATGGAAAAGTTATTTCCATGAAAATCTAAATCCGCCTTTATTATGGATCTATGATCGTCTTGGGGTATATATTGTGCTGTTTTATTTGGTTTTGGTCTCTTTCGTTTTATATTTTTAGAATTAATACAAGCAATTACGGGTCTGTGATCAGTGTTTATCATAAAGTGGCTAAGCACTTTAACATTTCTTATTGAATTGGTTTTGTTAGCCAATATGAAATCGATCTGATGTTTCGTGAAACTATCAGGTGAGAGCCAGGTCCACATTTTCCCTTTTCGTGATTTGAAAAGGCTGTTTGTTACTTTTAGACCGTATTCTTGACAGAACATGATCATTCTATCTCCCCTCTCGTTTCGCTCTCCATAGTGGTAGGGTCCCATTATGTGTTCTTCGTATTTTTGGCGCTTACCGATGTGACTATTAAAATCGCCCATTATGTAGACTTCATGTGACTGTTTTTGTGGGTAGGCTTCGCTGATTTGAAAGTAGAATTTTTCAATCTCTTCCTCTGTACTGTTAGTGGCTGTAGGTGCGTAGACTTGTATAAGTCTGATGTTTCTTTTTTCTATCTTGACATCTATTGCTGCGACTCTATCAGATATGGTTACGAAATTTTCCACATATTCTGTCATTGTATGGTTTATGATAAATCCCACGCCACCAACGCCTTTTGTGCAACCTGTATGATACAAGATACATCCATTTTTCATTTTTGTTATTTTTTCAGTTTTTCTTCTAACTTCTGCAATGCCGAAGATATCCCACTGTATTTTGTCAAGGGCTAAGCATAATTCAGTTAATTTAGCGTCTTCCATTAGTGTTCTTACGTTAATGGTGCCTATATGTATGTCCTTGGAATCCAAATTATTAAAATTTTTGGCCTCTACATTTTTTGTTGCTTGTGACGTTAATTGCTACACAGAATTTTCTTTTGTTCCCGTCCTTTCAGGAATGAATATTTTATTTATATTAGCTTCTTTTTTGTCGGTTGCTATTTTAGAGCTAGATGTACCATAACATTTTATGCTGGTTTGAGAAAGTTCTGAGTGTTTAGTCTTTTTAGGATTTGGTTGTTTGGATGTTTCTTGTTCTGTTGCCTTAGATTTAGTTGATGAGTTTTCACTTGGTGTTTGAGGTGGGCTTTGAGATAGCTGTCTTTTGTGTGTACTTTTTCCAATGACCACGAGTTTATCATATTTTATTAAGGCACGATTGCCCTGTTCAATCTCATTCTGTAATAGAGGTTGCAGCGTTTTCCTTATTTCTTGAACTTTCATAGGAAAATCCTCTTTAATATATGAATTGGTACCATTAAGCTTTTTCTTTTGTTGTAAAATTTCAATCTTCTTTCCAAGGGTAGTGACAGCAAAGAGAATAGGTCTGACTTTCTGTGATTTCTTTCCCAACCGCCTCACGAATTCAATTTGTTCTTTGTTTAACTCTACGTCTAAATTTCTTTTAAGAACACCGATAAGTAAATTTTCCAAATCTGAGTATGACCTTTCTTCTTCTGCGATTCCAAATAAAATTAGGTTTCTTATTCTAATCTGTCTTTCTATGTTGTCGATTCTTTTCTCTTGTTCTTGGTTTTCGTTCCTTAGCGCCTCTACTTCGGCGTTCAATTTAATAAACTTTTCGTCTATATTTTTATTTATGTTGTTTGTAATACTATTTTCTAAATTGTTGACTTTTTCTTCGATATTATTCAATTTTAATTCAAAATTTGTATTTAAATTGTTTATAGCTTCCAAAATATTTTGTTCCATTTTTATTTTTGAATTTTATAAGCACTTTTAACTTGTTCTCTTTTTTCAAATTGACTCTACAAGTTAGCGAGGACGGGTAAAGCTCTATCTGGTTTGGTTATCTCTACATTTTCTCATCCAAGGGACTCTATATTTATGAGCGCTCTCTGGTGGTGTGTAGCCGAACTTCCTAGTTATGTGTGGTGAAGAGCAGCTTTGCATCGATCGAGATTTCGCTATTTGATCATAGATGGCGTGATAAGATGAGATTTCGCTATTTGATCATAGATAGCGTGCTTTTGTTTACAAATTTAATGATTGAGCAATATTGAAGAAATATTTCGTTTTATTATTGTTTCTTTTGCACATATACACACTAAGATTCGGGCACTAAAACTGTTAATTCTTTTCGAAAGCTTATCGTTTTAATAATTATTAGTTTTAGCACTGTTCTGGTTTTAACACTGCATGAGCACTGCACTCCAGGAATGTTGTTTACACTAGAGAAAATAAGTCATTTTGGAAGATGTTGATACGTTTTAAATCACAAATACAGACTGATGTCTATTTTGCCCAATATAGTTTATTCGCTTCGGATTTACTACTTAATGATTGATTATTTTTAAGCACTGTTCTAACGGCTTTTCTGGCCGCTAGTAATACACGATTTTCTATTCTTAAACCAGCACTTAATGGGCCACTAACACTTCACAATGTCTACTTTTCACTATTACTTATTTTTTATTCATGCACGATGACATTGTTTTCCTTTTTGTTATTATTTTGGATTAAAAATCATGTGCAGTTAATAATACATAAATAAATAAATAAATGGTGTGACCGAGTTGTCCACAATGATCACAAGTTGAATCTGTATCTCGAGTACTTCGCTGTATGACCATATTGCTGGCACTGAAAGCATCTGGACACATAGGTAAAGTCTCGCACTGAACAAGAGGTCCAGTTAAGAAAAACACGACTTTTAGATATTAGTATGTTTCGTACATAACCAGTTACCTCTAAAATAAAGTTACACGTCGGGCCGTCTTTTTTGCCTGATTTGTGACTTAATTTGATGGAGCTCTCAACAGAATCACGTGTTGCGTTTGGGATTAGATCAGCTAAGTTCTGCTCATACAAACACTCCGCCACTTCCGTATCACTTAAATTGTTTGGAACACCAATGATAATAATTCTAGGTTTGCGCTTGTTGATGTCTGTAACTGTTAAGCCTGAAGCAGATATTTTCTCAGATTGTTTAAGTTTCTCGATATCTTCTTTTGTTTCTGTGTTGATATAACACCGCCGTTTTTCGTTGTATGTAAACTGCACGTGAAGTTTCAACTCCTCGGGGCATGTTATTGATTGGACACTTTTTGTGTCCTCACTGCTTGTTTCCTTATTTTTGGGAAAGATAGCTCCTGAAATTGTATTTGAAGGTTTGAATAGTTTATCGTTGCCTTTTTTGGTAATTTCCGCAAAACATCTTGTTCCTTGTTTGTTGAATAGTGGTGTGGGCTGTTGCGATGGTTTTTTGTTTCAATTTTGCGGCATAAGTTGTTAATTCTCAGTTTTTGGTCTGAGTTCAATTTTCCCTCTGTGGCAATGGAACAAACCTCATTTAAACACTGTTCGATTGAGGTCATCTATTTTTGAATTTCCGGCGTCGAAATAACTTCAAGAGTTGATGATGCACTAGGCGCCACGTTGTCCTTAGCGCAGGGAGGGTTTGGGGGAGGGCTCCTTCGAATCAAGGAACTGCGGTTAGACGGGCTATCTTCCGGGTTTGACATTGTAGCGTTAGATCAAAAGTCACTCACTAGTACGCAGATTTGACACACTTATGAGCAAATAATGGCGTACGCGTGAACTAGATTATTTAATTGAATAAAAACAAGACAACTAAAAAATACGACCGCACATTACGGAAGTAGAGCAAGCAAAAAAATTATATTCAAGTAGAAATATTTGTCCAACTCAATTAGACTCTTTTAATACGATCGTGTCAAGTTAATGTGCTGTCCACAGCTCGTGGAAGACGATCATGTTATGTACGAAACCCTCAGGGCACGAATCCTACTCGCTCTTGACATTAGCTGCATTTTCGATGCAGCTAATTTTTTCTCTTCTTTGTTCGGTCGTTCCCAATGTCTAAAAAAGCCTTCTTTATGACGTTTTTTTTTTCAGAGCCATATTTATTGTATTTCTAATAAGATTGTTTCAAAACCTATTTTTTACTACCTACGTCGACTTAATATTGGTCTAAGCTATCAATCTTCTGTTATTCCAGGGAAGCTATACGCAGCCTTGGGTCGTCGCGGCGGGCGGGTGGTCGGCAGTGACCTGCAGGGTGGCTCCGCGTCCTTCAGGGTACAGGCTGTGATGCCGGTTGCCGAGAGCTTCAAGTTCGCCCTGGAACTTCGTACGCACACGTCCGGGCTAGCTGCTCCACAGCTGCTCTTCAGCCATTGGGAGGTAAGACAACCTCTTCTGTCAGGCCTTTTACGGTGATGACGTCAAGTCAATAGAACGACGTCATTTGTGGTAGATTAATTACGTTTCTTCTGCAAAAGAGTATTTTGGAAATCCCTCAGTAGGAGAAATTATTCGGAAAAAAGACGTTATACGCCTTCCCTGAAAGTTGTGACTTATTGTTAACTGATGGAAATATGTTTAAATTAACAGACAATGTAGGGTACATTGAAAAGAAATTTTGACGAAATATTTGTCCCTAGAAAAAGAATATAAAAAACTAAAAATTATACATCTTTTTTTCTTTTTATAACCAGCTACGTCATTTAAATCATACAATTAAATGGAGTGAAAACATGATACAGGAAATCCTGAAAGTGCAAGTCACAGTCTACCCACGTTCTCTTCGTGATGGCTGTGGCGGGCGTGGTGAGCCCTTTCGCCGTACTTTGAGTATAAATATAATGAACTTACAACCGTGCCTTCCAAAACATGCACACCGAACACAAATGTGAACTTACGGAATCGAACCCGCGACCTCCGAATTAGCGGATGAGATGTTCGAACCACTAGACTACAGAGGCAGCACACACAGGGGCTCAAAATCTTTTTTAAAATTTAATTGTAATGATGTTTTTTGAGTGAAATCGCGATTTTCGAGAGCTCACGATATTTCGGTTGTCGTAATAATATTGTTGTTGTTGTTGAAATAATAACAAAGAGCTTATGTTTTATTTTTATAATATTATTATATATAAAAAAATTAGTTACAAGATATATTTCGGCCCTAAACTGAAGCCGGGCTCAATAGGGCCCGAAATATATCTTGTAGCTAAATTGTTTAGATATACATAATAATATTATAAAAAATAAAACACAAGCTCTTAAAAGTTAGATACATTTATTTTATTAAATAATAATCAAATGTCATAGAGTTCAGCTCCTCAATGTCAGAGATAACGAGCCCCGTCACATTCACCTTAGAACTGACAGATGCTTTTCAAAACTCACATCATAACCTCTAAACTTGCAGGTGCTAGACATCGACCCGTACTGGCGGCCGCGCACCGAAGAAGAGTACCTCCACTGGGGCGAGAAGTGGGACGGAGTGAACCGCGCCAAAGCGTACATGGACGCAGTGCGCGCGCGCAAGGGACTCTCTACGGACAAGCAGTTGGTACAGCACGCAGAGAAGCAACGGACGCTCTCTAAGAACAAGTAGCTCGTATTTCTCTTCTGCTAATAGGCCTCAAAAAAGCAGATCCCTCATGGTTACGAACGTTATATCGCTATTAGTACCGGTTCGTTACTATCTCTTTTTTATATAGGTACCATAAGGTTATTATTGACGATACGAATCAATCAAAACACTTTAAACCGGCATTTTTAAACCATTATAAAAGTCTGGTAACGGGGAGCTAACCAATTAGTATTAACGTAAATTAACTATTGTTACCTATTAATATATTACCCCACCCACACCTCCACGAGGGATCTCTGCTAAGTTTGAGGAATGTAAGTTGATAAATAATGTTTTGGTCTTCGAACTGTCCAAATTTTCTTTCCTTTGACTGTAAGGCTCCATCCAAACATATTTGAAAATATTAGTTTTAAAATAAATGTTGTTATAAAAATATAACGATTTTCTGTACATTGAAATTAATTCCTTAATTGTTTAAATCTAATCCCGGCTCAGAGCTCAGATTTACTTTCTACGCCGCAATGAACTGTCGTTTTTGAGACAACTCGAAGGAGTCTCGCCCGAGCGCGTCTTTACTAAATATACATTGTGGAAACTCCACATCGGTCGGGTATAGTTAGCATGAGAATTTCAAAATTACGAACTACTAAATCCTGAGTATTATAATCGAGTATATTTAGGAGCTAGCGTTGCCTGATTACATACTACTAAATATACCCGGCCAGCATCTGTAATGAATGATGAAAATAAGGAGTTGCAATTACAGTAAAAACCAGTTATGTAATTATATGAAGAAGTATCTAATGAGATCAGGAATAAACATTAAGGTAAACTTATATCTGAATAATTATTTTGCATTAGGCACATTAGAGTCAATATTGGTGTCGATTTGGTGTAACACTTATTTGACAGGACTAACCTTATTTTAAGCGTCCTGTCCTTGTCCTTTTAATATAGAAAGATTAAGACAATGAACTTTAGTCCTGTCAAATAAGTTACGTGTTACACCGAATCGACGCCATTGTACACCTAAACATTGATGTAACTCTAAACTTTTTAATTTTCAAATATGTATTGCCTCCAAGTTCGTGCAATTTATAAATTGAAATAGCAAACTATTTCAAAAATGCACTAGATATAGGTCAAATTACCCGAAAAAGTATAAACATTTTTAATATTCAAATGTCCCGTACCAAAATAGCAATGAAATTTCACAGAAATAATAACTTGTTTCAGTAACCTAGGCGGCGTAAAATTACTTAAGAAAACAAATAGACAAGGAAGCCATAGCGCGAGAATCTATGTACAAGACAGGGACAATTTATTAGAATTATGAATCGTGAGTGACAGTAACGAATCCTGCTTGGGTATACTTTGTATTGCGCGCTTTTTTGACGTAGCTACCAATTATACCTGATTCAAGCCAGTTGAAATTGTGTATATTTAGTAATGTTTTATGTTAAATTGGTGTTACCTGAGTAGTAGCGGTGTCGCGGTGGTCACTAAATATATGATCTTCTAACTATACCCGAAGTCGGCCGAGTCCGGGCGTCACAAGGTACATTTAGTAAAGACGTCGCCTGCGCGCCATTCATGCATGCATCTCCAGTAAAGGACTTGTACATAAGATCACTATGATTAATTTCCATACTATGTCCATTTATATAAACAAAACATGTTCTTGTTTGATCAGCATTATTGTCGTCGTTACTTTTTCGTATACTCATTTGTTCAGTAACCTTAAAGCCTACATCAGACTTGCGCCAGATCTGGTTATTCTAATTTTTTTCTGAGTTGCTTAAGATGTTGGCCTAATATAATCCAAGCTTTTGTAATCAAGGGCCGAACGTAACCGCGAAATTTGAAAAATTGAAAAATTAATCAGTTTTTGGCGATCGTATTTATTCCAAATGCCATGTGGATCGCATAAATGTCCTATCACTCTGCAGGACGGTCTTGCAGGCGCCAGCGCAGGTGATAGTGATCACGATAATTTGTTACTGCTAATAGGATATTTTATTATAATAATTTTTTGTTCTTGCTACTATTTTAAATTTCCCTGTTAAGTGCAAATGTATTTTAAACCGAATAAATAATTTGTATTTGTATTTAACCCTCGCCTTTTGATAATAACTGTTAGTACGTTTTCAAAGTTATCTAAATTTGCTACAATCTGAGATTAAAACCGTCTGTGCAGACTGAATAGTTAACGAAATATAGCTTTTCAAAATGTTTAAAACAATATTAATTAAACCATGTGATGTCGTCCCGTCAAACAATTTTTTTTTGTCCTTCTGTCTTTGGTCAAGAATCAGAAGATGCCAGCTATCGTCATTTGCCCCGCAGCCTATTTAGTGTATTATTATTTATTACTGTTAAGATATCAATGACCCAAGTTGATTAGGGATAATAATCGCGATTTTATATTATTTTCTTAATCTCTAAACCCTTACAAGACTGAAAAATAAAGGACAATATTAAAAGTCAGTCCTTTAAGGGTTAAAATTGCTGTTACATTTCGATGGCGTATTTTAAATGAGATCCAAAAAGCAAAAAAATGTATCCATGGTAATAATCACACTAATATTATAAATGTGAAAGTTGGTGTGTGTGGGTGTATGTTTGTTACTCATTTACGCTGAAACGGCTGGACGGATTTGGGTGAAATTTATAATGAATATAGCTAATACACTAACTTAACCCATAGGCTACTTTCTATCCCGGAAAAAAGCATGTCGTTAAACCGAATAACACGTGGGCAGAGCCGCGAGCAAAAGCTAGTCTTATATAAAAAGGATTAAATTTTATCACATTAATATTTCTATTTCATCAAAAATTTACGACCCAGTAAACATCAGCCAACTTCTTTGAAAATACGACTTCACATCTTCTAATTCAGTTTGTCAAATTTCCAAAGAACAAGAAAATATTGAAACTATGATAGAAAATAAATTTCTATATTTTAAACACTTGGCGATTTATCCATCGCAAGGAGATAACAAATTAAATTTTATATCATTGCGATATAGATTCACGTCCAGATTTACTTTTCTGATTTTCTGTACCGCAATTTAAAATTTAATTTAATACGAAAATATTGCTTGAAAATTTCAGAATTTGGAAACATCGTTACATTAAGAAAAGCTGTATCTTATTTATTTATTATAATCAACTAAAAGTAACATTACAGTATTGCCTAATGATAATAAATCCGCAGGGCAGCTTTGGCAAGCTGTTGGTGAGTAGCGACACCACGGACCCGAGCACTCCAGCGGACGACAGCATTTCGTCCCCGCCTCTAGCTTGCCTTCATTGGCTGTCCAGAGTGGACCGTTAGAGCTTCTCAGCTCGAGGGTGGAAGTGTCTAATGGCGTAATAGCGGGAAATGGCTGACCGGATTTTATCCGTGATCCAGGAACCGGGACCACACCTCTCAACACCCTGGCTAACCGCAGGGCAGCTTGTGGCGAGCTGCACACCTCTCTACACCCTTTAGCCGTCCGCACCGATGCTGCCTGCTTATCGCCATCCGGTGATTGCTGGGTGGGTGGGCCCATCTACCTGGCGGCGAGTCACCGTCGGCCAACATTATCAAGACTGAGACATTTGGTTTGGCAGGCACCCCGTTGTCTCGGTCAATACCCAATTACCAGTCCAGCAAGTTCCTACCTAATAGACCTACACTAACCGGGGACTGTCCTTGGGTGCATTTTTATAGTGTATACAGGGAAAGTCACCGGTTGGTGTCACATCACCTTTATAAATAATAAAACTGTCTTTAAAGGGCATCTACGTCTGCCTTTGGCCCGCCGCCCGACGCACGCTTTCCAAAAGTCCGGGATTTTATAGTAGTAGTATAGACGTGGAAAAGACATACATAATAATAATAACTTAGAAGTTATTATGACTAATGAGATGGTTTTGATATCAAATTTTTATTTATTATCGAAAAACTAGTCCTTTAGGGTTAAAATCGCCAAGAAAGTCGTAGTCGAGGTCGTAAACTTGGATCATTTATTGGTCCATCATAAGCAACTCGGCCAAAAATCAGAACCAGATCTGGCGCAAGGCGTAAGTTACTGGATCACACTTACCTATCTAATTATGTTTTAGTTCTTATCTACAGTAATTTTTGTACACGTGTAGAAAGGAAGTTATTAATTTACAATGAGCATATTACTTACAATGTCTTATATTTAATTTCTTACAGCGAATTCTATTTTGATAAGTATTATGTTTTTTTTACAGATAATTACTTAAAGTTTCTTGTCGATTGCACTGTTAACTGTTACTGTTATTGTATTTTGTATGATTACAATACTACTGTTAATGTAATAAATGAAGTATTATATTTGTAATTTGATTTTTATTCGATCTCCGGTATGCGTATCCCTATCAGAGCTGTCACATGGACTAAAGTAAAGGGTACTAAGAGGCCTGTAGCCGGCGCGGCGGCTTGAAGTCAGTCGCGCACGCTGTCCCTATGCTTGCTATTTCATTCTACATTTAACTTCGTATTATAGAGCACTGACTGACTGTTATTGATTGGCCCGAACGTGCATTTCCCGAGCTCGTACGGAACTAAACCGAACACGCTATGAGAGGCAAGCTAAGGGGGTAACTTTTTACCTCGGTACAAAATGCACATCATAATATTGTTTTCCTTACTTTTGAATAAAAAGTATGCAATAAATGTGTTTTAAAACAACTTGCGGAAATAGTTTATCCTACTATCCTACTAATATTATAAATGCGAAAGTTTGTGCGTGTGTGTGTGTGTGTGTGTATGTTTGTTACTCTTTAATCGTTTGTCGTGAATAAGGCTATGTTATCTCATCACACTTCACACTAATGTTATAAATGCGAAAGTTTGTGTGTGTCTGTGTATGTTTGTAACTCTTTCACGCTGAAACAGCTGGACGGATTTGGATGAAATTTAGAATAGATATAGCTTATACCCCAGCTTAACACATAGGTTACTTTTTATCCCGGAAAAAAAGCATGTTGTTAAACCGAATAAAACGCGGGCGGAGCCGCGGGCAAAAGCTAGTTAATAATAAAGTCTTCACAAAAAAATTACGTACTTTAATGTATTACATTTTGTTTGCGTTACATTAACAACCTTAAAAGCGTGTTTACAGTTGTAATGTAATGCAGCTAAAATGTAACGTATAAAATTTAATATCATCATCACTTGTTTGTCAGGAAAAGATATTTGCAATAGCGTCAGCAGTCCACGAAAAATGAAAAATCTGTTTGATTTCTCTGAAAGTAATGCATATTTCAGAAAAACTACTTCTGTAAAAGGTGTTTGTAATAGCTTCAGCAGTCTACCAAAAAAAAACAGTTTGATTTCTTGGCCTTTTCATTAAATATTTTCAAGTGCCTGTAGCTTCCAAAGCGCAGATTTTCGCAGAGAAGTGTTAGGAAAGAAAATGTTGGCCGTGACTTCTTCAATGCCCTGTAGTAAGTTTCATTTTAAATAAACACGAAGCACACAAGTAATTGACCAAAACATAATTTTCTCTATACAAAAATAAAATCATTTTTTTTTCTCTGAAAGTAATGCGTATTTCAGAAAAACTACTTCAGTAAAAGGTGTTTTTAATAGCTTCAGCAGTCTACCAAAAATAAAAAATCAGTTCGATTCCTTGACCTCTTCATTAAATATTTTCAAGTGCCTGTAGCTTCCAAAGCGCAGATTTTCGCAGATAAGTATGAGGGAAGAAAATGTTTACCGTGACTTCCTCAATCTTGTTGTGTGCGCTCAACGTGAACGGACGTGTATCTGTCGATCTCTGTACACCGAATTTGAGAATACGCTCAGATGGCTCAAGCGCGCGTTGAAAAAGTGGTTTTGGAGCTCCAACAGTCGATGTTGGAGCTACACAAGAAAATTGACTTGTTAAACAATGTGGTTCGTGAGTAAGGAGAGATCATAAAACATCAGTCATTGTTGGTAGTCGCCGATGACGAAATTTCTGCACCTACCCTCACACGCATCGAACCGGCGGCGAAGCATACCCGAGCCGCCCGACTTCGGGCAAATTTGGCTATCACCGCCACCGCGGGCGCTAGTGGGCGTAAGAAAGGCCAGAGTGAATCATCGACGACGAAGCCGATAACAGCTGTGACTACGTCATCGCGCGAATCTTCACCGTCGCTGCGCGAGCGCGCTGCTAGTCTAGGTAGATCAAACGTGAGGGTGGCCCCTGCCCCCATCACCTCCCTACTTAAATCTGATGCGGCAACTGTAAAAGTGGCCGACACACGAGCTAATAACGAATGGACTACGGTAAAGTATCAACGTAGAAAACCCCCCGCAAACGTTGTAACAGGAACGGCTGCACCGGGATCAACTGAAGTTGAGGCTGCCACCCGAGAAAAGTATCTCCATCTCTACTACGTCAAGGAAGGCACGAGTGAACAGGTTATAAAAGATCACCTGAAAAAAATCTGTGATACTGAGGCATGTACGGTTGAGAAACTTAATTCGCGCGGGAGATATGCATCATTCAAGTTGGGTGTACCGGCTGATTTGGAATGTATGGTCGTAGCTGTTGACAAATGGGCTGAAGGTATCTGTATCAAACCCTGGAGCCAGAACTTTCGAAGATTCAAATGGCCAGGAGAGTCAAAAGTAAGGGGTTTGAATTTCTATATCAAAATGTTAGAGGGACGCGAACAAAAACTGCTACCTTTAAAAATTCAGTATTGAGTTGCTCTGCAGACGTCATAGCCGTGACAGAGACAAACTTAAATAGCTCTGTCGGAGACTCGGAACTATTCCCGCCCGGGTACATCGTGCTGCGTCAGGATCGCGCGGGGGACGTTGGGTACGGAGGTGTGCTGCTAGCGGTGCGCGACTGTTACACCGTGCGACGGATCACCGACATCGACGGACTCACGCCAGATATGGAAATTGTGTTCGCCGCAATCGGATACAAAAATTTAAAATTTATATGTTGTGTCGTGTATTTAACGCCGGATTTTAAGAGATATGAACAAAAATACTCCAATGTGCTTAAAGTAATTGAGAATGCCTATTGCAAGTTTCCTGAACTTGATTTAATATTGTTGGGTGACTTTAATCTAAATTCTATGAGTATTAATCTTAAAAATCAATTTGAATTATTTAAAATTTTTTGTAAATTTAATCAGCACAGTACGGTTATAAACCATTTTGGCGGGCAGTTAGACTTGGTGTTATGCGGGCTGAGTGCGGAGCGCGTGAGCGTGTCGAGCGATATTGACCCGTTAGTACCGATCGACCTGTACCATCCGCCGCTCGAGGTGACTGTGTGGTGGCCGCGTGGGACAGCCCCGCCGCCGCCGCCGCCCCCGCTTCACCCTCTCTCCTCTTCACCTGACTCTGCATTCCCAGCAGATTGGAATTTCCGTAAGGCAGACCTTAGTGTACTATATGCAGCTATCGCAAACATTGATTGGAACGATTTAATATGTATATCTGACGTCAATATTGCGACGCAACTTTTTTATTCTAAACTTTACGCATGTATAAACGACTGTGTTTCTATCAAGAAGCGTAGCGGGTATAGCAGTCGGTATTCGTATCCGAAATGGTTTACCCCTGAAATAATACGCAACATAAAAAATAAATTCTTTAATCACAAGCGGTATAAAATCGAGAAGAAGGAAGTCAACAGAGAGCTTTTTAAATACTATCGGCAGCTTGTCAAATTACAAATTGACCAAGCATATAAAACTTATTTAAATTCCATTGAGACTGACATATGTAGGGACCCATCTAATTTCTGGAAATATGTTAATGACCAGAAAAAAGATAGACAAAAATATGACGAACTGACCTACAAAGACGGAACTGTAACGGGTCAGGAGGCCGCTGATGCATTCGCTGAATACTTCAGCTCGGTGTTCCTGGATGACGTACCTGACTTGGACACTGACCGCGCCCAGCGGAGCGCCGGGGGGGCGCCGCTCGATGCCACGCGCGTGGACGTGCCCGGGGTGAGTGAAGTCGACTTGCGCCGCGCTGTCGGGCGTCTGAAGCCGTTCTCTTCCACCGGGCCGGATAGTATTCCCCCGTTTGTAGCGAAAGATTGCATGGATGCCCTAGAACTACCTCTTTTGCACGTATGCAATCTCTCTGTTCGATCTGGTGTCTATCCATCCCGTTGGAAGGTTTCGCGGGTAACTCCAGTACCAAAGGGTGGGCCTGGGTCCAATCTATTGGATCATCGGCCAATCGCTGTCTTATCAGTTTTTGCCAAAATATTTGAATCGATTATCGATAGGCTCATCGGTCTGCAGATTCGGGTTCACTTAGACGACAGTCAGCATGGTTTCAGGGCGGGTAGATCTACCGCTACGAACCACCTGAACTTCACTCGCTATGCCATCGCTGAGATGGACTCGGGTCGGCAGGTTGATGCTGCTTACTTCGATCTAAAAAAAGCATTCGATCGCGTCGATAATGAAATTTTAATGACTAAGTTTGCATAAATAGGATTTTCACCAAACCTCTTGAATTTTTTTGCCAGTTATCTCAGTGATCGTTCCCAATATGTACAACGTGCAGGATATACGTCTCAACCTTATTACACCAGATCTGGTGTGAGTCAGGGAAGTACCTTGGGCCCCACTCAGTTTTTAATCATGATTAATGACTTGCCCAAGGTACTCGAGGGAAGTAAATGCCTTATGTTCGCTGATGACCTAAAGCTTTTTACTAGCGTAAGTGTTTTCAGCGACTGTGAGCGCCTGCAGCGTGACATCGACAGGGTGGCGGAGTGGAGCGAGGTAAACCGTCTGCAGTTCAACAGCAGTAAGTGCAAGGCGATTAGCTTTACCCGGTCTCCGACACCGCTGGAATATCAGTACCAACTCCCCGACGCTCCGTTGGAACGTATTGACGAAATTCGTGACTTAGGACTGACGTTAGACACGAAACTTGACTTTAAACGACATATGACAAACATAACTAAAAGGGCCAAGAGAACCTTGGGATTTGTAATGCGACAAACTGCCAAATTCAGGGACCCACGTCCCGCGATTATGCTTTATAATGCATATATACGTAGCTGTCTCGAGTACAACGCAGTCGTTTGGGATCCACGAGAGACCACATATAGTCTATTGATGGAAAAAATTCACAAAAAATATAGCCGGTAAGAAATTATATGGGTATTATCCGTTTCGTTACCCATCTCTTTATGTGACGGGTATGATCGGACTTGACACCCTAGAACTTAGGCGAAAGCTGCAACTTATAGTTCACTATTGCCTCTTACTACGGAATGTAATCGACAATCCATCAATCCTGGAGAGTGTAAAGCTCTATGTCCCGGGGCAGGCACACCGAGGCGGCAACGCCGGGGAGGCCCCGCGGCGCCGGCACCGACTGCTAGCGGAGTCGACCGCGCGTACGCAACATGGCAACAACGAGGCAACAGTACGCGCTCCCGCGCTCCTCAACTCACTACTCGACCACTCGCCAGATCTAGATTTATTTGCTGACCCCATTAGGAAAATTAAAACTACTAGCAGTAATTTTTTATGTGAAACCTTATTTAGGATAAGCACTGCGTGCGACTAATAACATCTGTCTGTTCTATTCATTATTAATTTTTCTGTTAAAATTTATTTGTAAAATAGCAAATAAGCGTTTTAGACAGACTAATGTAAGTTTATCTTGTTGTATATTGAAATAAATGATTCTAAATGATTCAATGACCTGTAGTAAGTTTCATTTTAAATAAACATGAAGCTCACAAGTAATTGACAAAAACATAATTTTCTCTATACAAAAATAATTCAATATTTTCTTTTCTCTGAAATTAATGCGTATTTCAGAAAAACTACGTCAGTAAAAGGTGTTTTTAAAAGCTTCAGCAGTCTACCAAAAATAAAAAATCAGTTCGATTCCTTGACCTCTTCATTAAATATTTTCAAGTGCCTGTAGCTTCCAAAGCGCAGATTTTCGCAGATAAGTATGAGGGAAGAAAATGTTTACCGTGACTTTTTCAATGACCTGTAGTAAGTTTCATTTTAAATAAACATGAAGCTCGCAAGTAATTGACAAAAACATAATTTTCTCTATACAAAAATAATTGAATATTTTCTTTTCTCTGAAAGTAATGCGTATTTCAGAAAAACTACTTCAGTAAAGGGTGTTTTTAATAGCTTCAGCAGTCTACCAAAAATAAAAAATCAGTTCGATTCCTTGACCTCTTCATTAAATATTTTCAAGTGCCTGTAGCTTCCAAAGCGCAGATTTTCGCAGATAAGTATGAGGGAAGAAAATGTTTACCGTGACTTCCTCAATGACCTGCAGTAAGTTTCCTTTTAAATAAACATGAAGCTCGCAAGTAATTGACAAAAACATAATTTTCTCTGTACAAAAATAATTCAATATTTTTTTTCTCTGAAAGTAATGCGTATTTCAGAAAAACTACTCCAGTAAAAGGTGTTTTTAATAGCTTCAGCAAGACTGCTAGACACCAAAAATAAAAATCAGTTAGATTCCTTGACCTCTTCATTAAATATTTTCAAGTGCCTGTAGCTTCCAAAGCGCAGATTTTCGCAGAGAAATGTTAGGAAAGAAAATGTTGGCCGTGACTTCTTCAATGCCCTGTAGTAAGTTTCATTTTAAATAAACACGAAGCACGCAAGTAATTGACCAAAACATAATTTTCTCTGTACAAAAATAAATCATTTTTTTTTCTCTGAAAGTAATGCGTATTTCAGAAAAACTACTTCAGTAAAAGGTGTTTTTAATAGCTTCAGCGGTCTACCAAAAATAAAAAATCAGTTCGATTCCTTGACCTTTTCATTAAATATTTTCAAGTGTCTGTAGCTTCCAAAGCGCAGATTTTCACAGATAAGTATGAGGGAAGAAAATGTTTACCGTGACTTCCTCAATGACCTGTAGTAAGTTTCATTTTAAATAAACATGAAGCTCGCAAGTAATTGACAAAAACATAATTTTCTCTATACAAAAATAAATCAATTTTTTTTTCTCTGAAAGTAATGCGTATTTCAGAAAAACTACTTCAGTAAAAGGTGTTTTTAATAGCTTCAGCAGTCTACCAAAAATAAAAAATCAGTTCGATTCCTTGACCTTTTCATTAAATATTTTCAAGTGCCTGTAGCTTCCAAAGCGCAGATTTTCGCAGATAAGTATGAGTGAAGAAAATGTTTACCGTGACTTCCTTAATGACCTGTAGTAAGTTTCCTTTTAAATAAACATGAAGCTCGCAAGTAATTGACAAAAACATAATTTTCTCTATACAAAAATAATTCAATATTTTTTTTCTCTGAAAGTAATGCGTATTTCAGAAAAACTACTTCAGTAAAAGGTGTTTTAATAGCTTTAGCAAGACTGCTAGACACCAAAAATAAAAATCAGTTAGATTCCTTGACCTCTTCATTAAATATTTTCAAGTGCCTGTAGCTTCCAAAGCGCAGATTTTCGCAGAGAAATGTTAGGAAAGAAAATGTTGGCCGTGACTTCTTCAATGCCCTGTAGTAAGTTTCATTTTAAATAAACACGAAGCACGCAAGAAATTGACCAAAACATAATTTTCTCTATACAAAAATAAATCAATTTTTTTTCTCCGAAAGTAATGCGTATTTCAGAAAAACTACTTCAGTAAAAGGTGTTTTTAATAGCTTCAGCGGTCTACCAAAAATAAAAAATCAGTTCGATTCCTTGACCTTTTCATTAAATATTTTCAAGTGCCTGTAGCTTCCAAAGCGCAGATTTTCGCAGATAAGTACGAGGGAAGAAAATTTTTACCGTGACTTCCTCAATGACCTGTAAGTTTCATTTTAAATAAACATTAAGCTCGCAAGTAATTGACAAAAACATAATTTTCTCTATACAAAAATAAATCAATTTTTTTTTCTCTGAAAGTAATGCGTATTTCAGAAAAACTACTTCAGTAAAAGGTGTTTTTAATAGCTTTAGCGGTCTACCAAAAATAAAAAATCAGTTCGATTCCTTGACCTTTTCATTAAATATTTTCAAGTGTCTGTAGCTTCCAAAGCGCAGATTTTCACAGATAAGTATGAGGGAAGAAAATGTTTACCGTGACTTTCTCAATGACCTGTAGTAAGTTTCATTTTAAATAAACATGAAGCTCGCAAGTAATTGACAAAAGCATAAATTTCTCTATACAAAAATAAATCAATTTTTTTTTCACTGAAAGTAATGCGTATTTCAGAAAAACTACTTCAGTAAAAGGTGTTTTCAATAGCTTCAGCAGTCTACCAAAAATAAAAAATCAGTTCGATTCCTTGACCTTTTCATTAAATATTTTCAAGTGCCTGTAGCTTCCAAAGCGCAGATTTTCGCAGATAAGTATGAGTGAAGAAAATGTTTACCGTGACTTCCTCAATGACCTGTAGTAAGTTTCCTTTTAAATAAACATGAAGCTCGCAAGTAATTGACAAAAACATAATTTTCTCTATACAAAAATAATTCAATATTTTTTTTCTCTGAAAGTAATGCGTATTTCAGAAAAACTACTTCAGTAAAAGGTGTTTTTAATAGCTTTAGCAAGACTGCTAGACACCAAAAATAAAAATCAGTTAGATTCCTTGACCTCTTCATTAAATATTTTCAAGTGCCTGTAGCTTCCAAAGTGCAGATTTTCGCAGAGAAATGTTAGGAAAGAAAATGTTGGCCGTGACTTCTTCAATGCCCTGTAGTAAGTTTCATTTTAAATAAACACGAAGCACGCAAGAAATTGACCAAAACATAATTTTCTCTATACAAAAATAAATCAATTTTTTTTTCTCCGAAAGTAATGCGTTTTTCGGAAAAACTACTTCAGTAAAAGGTGTTTTTAATAGCTTCAGCGGTCTACCAAAAATAAAAAATCTGTTCAATTCCTTGACCTTTTCATTAAATATTTTCAAGTGCCTGTAGCTTCCAAAGCGCAGATTTTCGCAGATAAGTATGAGGGAAGAAAATTTTTACCGTGACTTCCTCAATGACCTGTAAGTTTCATTTTAAATAAACATGAAGCGCGGAAGTAATTGACAAAAACATAATTTTCTCCATACAAAAAATAACTCAATATTTTTTTCTCTGAAAGCAATGCATATTTCAGAAAAACTACATTTATAAAAGGTGTTTGTAATAGCTTCAGCAGTCTACCAAAAAAAATTTATCCGTTCCTTGACCTTCAAATTGACTTAACCTTAAGTCCACGATTTCGTGATATGGAACCAGTGTGGGGCGGTAGCGTTGCATTTTAGGGAGTGATTTTACGCCGATTGATTTCCATCTTTTTCAATAGATCTGGAATGGCTTATAACCTTTATAGTTGACATCATACTGAGCTGAAAAAAAAACGTAAGTACGCCGGCTAAAACTTTTCTCACAGATAGTTGACATCATACTGAGCTGAAAAAAAATCGTCAGCTGCATCGTGATTTCGTTCGTGTTTTTTTTTACCTCTTTCGCAACCTCTCACATCCAGACCCACCGCGGGTGCGTCAGCTTACGATTTTTTTTCAGCTCAGTATGTCAACTATCTGTGAGAAAAGTTTCAGCCGGCGTACTATTACTTTTTTTTTACCTCTTTCGCAACCTCTCACATCCAGACCCACCGCGGTTGCGTCAGCTTACGATTTTTTTTCAGCTCAGTATGTCAACTATCTGTGAGAAAAGTTTCAGCCGGCGTACTATTACTTTTTTTTACCTCTTTCGCAACCTCTCACATCCAGACCCACCGCGGGTGCGTCAGTTTACGATTTTTTTTCAGCTCAGTATGTCAACTATCTGTGAGAAAAGTTTCAGCCGGCGTACTATTACTTTTTTTTTACCTCTTTCGCAACCTCTCACATCCAGACCCACCGCGAGTGCGTCAGCTTACGATTTTTTTTCAGCTCAGTATGTCAACTATCTGTGAGAAAAGTTTCAGCCGGCGTACTATTACTTTCTTTTTACCTCTTTCGCAACCTCTCACATCCAGACCCACCGCGGGTGCGTCAGCTTACGATTTTTTTTCAGCTCAGTATGTCAACTATCTGTGAGAAAAGTTTCAGCCGGCGTACTATTACTTTTTTTTACCTCTTTCGCAACCTCTCACATCCAGACCCACCGCGGGTGCGTCAGCTTACGATTTTTTTTCAGCTCAGTATGTCAACTATCTGTGAGAAAAGTTTCAGCCGGCGTACTATTACTTTTTTTTACCTCTTTCGCAACCTCTCACATCCAGACCCACCGCGGGTGCGTCAGCTTACGATTTTTTTTCAGCTCAGTATGTCAACTATCTGTGAGAAAAGTTTCTACTTTCTTTCTTTCGATTCCTTCGATACTCGATACTTGTCATTCTAATGACCGTATGTCGTGTGTCAAAATGAGATAACAATAGCCGAATGTGAACCTCTTGAAACGCTGCGCGCCACTAAATAGACAACGCCATATTTGTTTGGTATCTGCTGGTTATCAAATGCGTTTAGAGAGAAAAGCTTTATTTGGTAAAAATTAATTGGAAATTCAAAACTGTGGTACCGTAAATCCGTTCTTTGCCAAAAATGACTTCTACTGTTCCCGGTTATACAAGCAGAGCGGGTATTTTGAAACAGAAAATGGGAACATATCATTCCACCGGTAAGTCGTACTCATTGTTTTTGTGTTTTTGAGACCAAATTTTGTAATTACATATCCTTATATTTACAAAAAGTTAATCATTGTACGTGCACACCCAGTTTACTGTAGATTTATCTTTAGAAAAGCGGACGTTCATAGCCTAAATCTATAAAAATAAAATCCAATCTAATTTGACTTACAATATAGTGTTGTAGTCGTATCTCACTAAGTATATCGATAATTTTTTTTGTAATGTTTTGAATGTTTTATTTACAAACAAGCATTAACTACAGGCTGGAAGTAATTTATCGCAATTTTAAAGAGATTTCCCACCAACATCAACGTAAAAGAAACGTGGATTAAAAATAGAAGAGAAGGCGACAATTGGAGACCCACGCAACAAACAAGAATGTGCTCGATGCACTCCGAAGATTCTTGCTTTCGCAAGGGGTATGGGCGAAAAATTCTACACTCTTATGGAGTGCCAGCCAACAATATTTGCAAATTTACCATCGTCGTGCAAGCCTGTAAGTGCAACATCTCTAAGTGACTTGTATAGAAATTATGCTTAAATAACACTGATAATCTTTTGAAAACAATAAACACTGCATTTATTTTTATCATTATAGGGTTCAGTCTCATAGAAATACGAAAATTAATCATCAAAGTTACCATAAATCTTGTGATGAACTAACCAAAAACCGTTTATTTTCAGGAATTACCCGGAAAATATTACATAGCGTGGTATATTTTATATTTATTACCCACTGTTACGACAATTACGTGTTATTCAATCATCTACATACGTTTATTTACTAAAGCAATTAAGGATTTGTACTTAAAAATTTGTATATTTCATGAGTGTAAAAAAACTTCAGTACCAGAAAAAGAGACCGTCAGAAAGTGTTTAACAAACTTGTTTTATTTAAAGGTCTTTAAAATGTTATTCTTTGGTACCTATTGGTGTTTAAAATTAAATAACCTTTATTTTTAGTCTTTATTCTTTTTTCACTATATGTCATTGAACAGATTAATTAAATTATCACTGTTTTGTAATAGATGTAGTCTCTAAAAATAAAACTCAAGATTATTAAGTATTTTATTTCATCTCCTCGTAAAAAAACCTACTCCCGTTCTACTCCTTACGGATGGAATCGAAATATTTCCTCTGAATTTGAAATACCTATTCATTTGAAACATTTTACTGAAATAAGTGCGCGAAGTTGCATAAAATTTTACAAAACTGATTCGCAATGCGGCAAGTACCAGTACGCATCTACCTTTTATTTTCATTGAAAAACCAAGCAGTACACAGAAATGCATGTAGCCATATATTTTTGTGTACCATCATATTCATATTATTTTTTAAATCTATGTTATCGATAACTAGTTATCGACAAAAATCTACAGCACTATTGTACGCTATAACATTAGAACTTTAGCTAGAATTGTATAGTCAAAATGGAGACATTCACTCAATTTCGACCGAACAGATTATGTATGTATGTCTCTTTCTATCTTAGAAAGGATAAAATATAGCTGTTGTTTGTGCTCCATCTACTAAAAATGTATAGCTGTCTCACCGTACCGATGCCAGGTGGCATAGGCAAGATGTGAACACATTATTTTGCATCAGGCGAAAACAATATTTACCACGTTGCAATTTAGTCTACAATCGCGCGCTCTTCCTCCTGGCAGTTACTACGACAGAAATGCCTGCGTTCGTGAAATAAACATAATATTTGGATAATTAGAACTGCAATTTAACGTAACTGCAATAGGTATCAATAATACCTATTTTACTATGTAAAAACCAAGCGAATCTGAATCTATTTTTTGTGTTAGATTATTACTCGTATTTGTTACAAAATTCCACTTATAATTTAAAAAAACCGGGCAAGTGATTGATTGATTATGATTTAATTACAAATGTATAGTTTTCAGATTTTCCCTATACTTGTGGTATAAGACGGTATTACTTGCCAAATTTCATTGTTTTAGGTCAACGGGAAATACCCTATGAATTTTGATTCCCTTGAGTGTCGAAATATACGTTTTTTGCGGCATAAACGGCTGTATCTTTTTTTCGCGTTAACTTAGAAGTTTGATATTTTCACAGCTTCAAGGGACTTTAGACCCGAGTATATGGTTTTAATTTCAACTCGATACCTCCACGCGTTTCCGAGATAAAGGGTCTTCACAGACAGACGGACGGACAGACGGACAAAGTGATCCTACAAGGGCTCCGTTTTTTTCTATTGAGGTACGGAGCCCTAATAAACTCAAATAAGTATTAATGGCACGATAACCAGGAGGAGTCATTAAAACATGAATTTTATGATCTATGATATTTATAGAAAAAATATGTTTTAATTTGTAATATCTCATTTTGTAATCGCTGTTGGTTTTCCAAATAAACGATAAAATAAAATAAACAATATTAAGTTCATGACAGCTCTGATTCCTTTCGTAGCACGACCTAGAGTACTTCGCTAGCACACATAGCTAGCATGTGAACTTATAATAAAATTGGATTGAAATAAAGTTATTGCTAAAGTTATTGGAACTGAATAAAACCACCATGTTTCACTTATAAATCATCTATTTATTTATTAACATAAATAACAAACAAATCACAATTTTAAACAAACATTCAAAACAATGCACACTAAAGTGCTAACAATTCCTACGTTGTAGAAATAAATTAATAAAAAGTAAAATAATTCACAAAAACAATCTGCCATTCAATCGAATAACATACCCATTGCACTTTGTATAACCTACCGTAATTTTAGTGCTAGGCAAACTGATAATACATAACTTGATTTAGCCGGGAACGTACAATAATATTACATAACAAATAAAACCTGTAACTCCAATTGTACAAAAATATAAACTTTAAATTCGCCTAGCACTGGAATCTAATTTATCATAAATATATTATTTACAAGATGATCCTATCCTACCTACTGTACAAACATCACTAATATTTCTAACTACTATTTTGATATTTTATCTAGTCTTGTCTTTGGCAATATTTTATAGTTGTTGCGTGGCGCCATCTAGCTTTTGACATTAGAACCTTGCGGTATTTATGAGACAACTCAATACATAATAATTGCGATAATAAATACATACTTTGTTGTGTTATACACAGCCTTATATCAAATAACAAGTATATAGGCCGTAACAGTGAAAATGTTATTTTAGTTTGATTTATCTAAATTAATCACACCATAGAAATTCTAAGAGAATAAATTGTAGAAAAGTACACTTATTTATAAGGGTGATTAATTACTTCACAATTTAATTTTCATTACATTAAAAGATACATTTTTATTTACCATATACAAGAGTAAGTATCAGTGTATTTAACCAGGTGTACCAACAATTGAATATTAAACTGTCATACTAAATAATTACGTCTTTTGAAATTATACGAAATGAATTTTTCAACATCAATAGAATATTACCAGTAGGTGGTCATATAGAAAAGCTTAATCTTTTTTGCCACGCCTATAAGTCCCAAGTTGTTTATGGGCCCTCCATAAATTACGTCATATGAATTTAATGATTTTTGGAGCCCTCCAACGTCCTTGTCACATTTGTGTGACCCCCTCCTCCCAAAGTGTGACGTCACATATTTTGCAATTTTAAACTTAGAAATTATTAAATTAAAACTGCATTTTTATAATATAAATCTTTTTATAAAATCACTAATAAATCAAAATTCTATAAAATTATTTCGTTAGATATTTAATACTTTATATTTATACATGAGACGTCACAAAGCTTATCAATCGTCCCCCCCCCCCTTGTTACACCCCTTAGTATGAATAGTTTATTTTCGTGTGATACTTCTTTTGCACGGATTGGTACATGAAATGATAGAATGTTAGCACTTTGGCACTAATAGATGGTAACCTAGCGCTACTAAATTATCCTCAATTTGTTTTAAGAAACCTGAGTAATCAATAAATAATTATGACATAAATAATATCGAAATACGCATCTTCAGCGAAAAAAATACGCTTGCCCACTTCTTGTTACTTACTACAACCGTAGCAAGGCCGAAAATGTCGAAGCGTTTTGTGTTGTGTTGCATCAAAATAAGCACATACAAATAAACCCGTAATACGCTTAAAATTAAATAAATGTGTATGTATATATTTTTAATCGCATTATAAATGTATTTCGTTTATGATTTACCAATTCATTTACATAACAACTTGAATTTCAATAAATATATTTTTAAATAATTCATGGATACAATTATGGTGCTATACTGAAATGTATAGACCAATACAAACCACAACTTCATTATCTACATTAATAATAAGTACATACAAACATTCACTTCATGTAATATTTAATTCACTTGCCTTGAGCGTTTTGAAGACTAGAATAGAAACTTATATTTAAATATTTATGGTACAAAGAGTGTACCTCCGCTCAGCGGAACCCCATATGCTACAAAGGTATTAATTAGTATTTCAGGATTTTTAGGGATTTACTTCCAGATAAATTCCATCGAATCCATTTTATTTTATTTATGATATTATTATTTTGTTCCGTCAAATTGGATGAAGGACACGTTTTTACAGGCCAGCTCCAGCCAGCGGGACACTTTCTATCTAAGTCTCAAAACTATAATAGGTGTCAAATTTTAGTTCTACTTCCCAGTATGTTCTAAGTGAAAATACTATTTTAAATATATGTATGTACATGTACATACATATTATTTCTATACAACAGGGTTTGAAAAAATCTCCAGCCAGCGGACAACAAAAGTTGAATTAAAGTGGATTAAAAAATTCAACGAATTTAGAATTTAGATCAAAGAGGCGGTTCTCTGGCACAACCCGCTGCTTTTTTTACTAGGTAACCTGAGTAGAAGTTATACCAATTATTATTACTTTAAAAATGTATTATAATAGACAACAAAATTATGAAAAAATAAAATCTAATGGCTGTACGGTTTAGTTCCCTGTACCTTCTTACCTAATGAGAAAATTAAAAAAAAACGAATATTTAAAAAGCTTATCATGGTGCGAAAGTTGTCCGCAGATTGGAGATTTTTCAAACCATGTTATTATCGAAAAAATAGATATTACAACATAGTTTTCACTTAGAACAGAAAACAAGGAAGTAGAATAAAAGCTTGATTGTTGGAGTTCTTGAGACTTATAAATATGAAGTCTCCCACCAGCTGGAAGATGCCTGATAAAACATATCCTTCATGCATTTAGACAGAACATATCAAAAATTGTATTGTATTTGATATAACAAAATTAAAATTAAATTACTGAACTACTAACATCGGCAAAAGAGATGGGGTCCCGCTGAGTTGTTGCACACGCACAAAGCGATGTCACGATTTAAAATACAATACAGTAGAATTTCTAGCAACATGGTCTCTATTGAAACCAACGTGCTACAGAAAATCACTATTGGCAAGAAGTACATAAATAAGTTCAAACAGAACCAGCTAAACATTTTACGATTTATACTTCTGGCTTAATATTGTCTTCAATGAATTTGTTTTAATTCTTAATTACTGACATATAATACATATTATCAAGTATTAAATATGTAGTTTTCAATGTTATAAGTTATATTTCGCGTTTTGATGATTACGGTTTTAAAAAACTGGCATTTATGTGTAGAACGTTGAGACTGCTTTTAGCCGCTTGAATAAAAGTCTTCCTCAAGAAACATTGAGAGTTACAGCGAAAACAGCATCAATATTTTAATTGCAAGTGGACATAAATTATGCAGACGTTCAATAGTATGTTTATGTACAGAGAAGTGTATTCTGAAGTTAAGATTTTTATAAAGATTTTAAGTAAATGCATAAAATCACTTAATTCCAGTGACAAATTGTTACTTACGTACTTGCCACTAATTTAGTGCAACATTCGCTGTGTCAAACTCCACAGCGTCTTTACCAAATACCAAAGGAATGTTTTATTCTCTGAAACAACCATTCTTACACTAAATCTAGCACCTCTGCCCTTTCTACCCAACATTACACATTTTCACAGTGTACAAAACAACATTATACTTATCCTACGATTTGTGTTTGACACAGTAATAATCATGACATAAAGTTTACCTTAAAGGCAGCTACAGACTGGTTTGAAAACACTAGATGCGATATATTAAATCATTCTTAGTATGTATAAATTAAATAGATAATAATTTTGCATTTGGTACATTTAAAAAACTTAAAACAAATATTCAAACAATAATAAAAAATATAAGAGACAGTTTATAGCCACGGTCCAATGTCAATAATAAAACGTTTAGGCTCAAAAATTGTTTGCAAAATGCAATAAAAGTCTAAAAACTATCTGAAATATAAATGGAAAAAAATTATAAACATTGAAATATTAAAAAAAAAACATTTCATATGCTCTTTGTATTCACAGAAATTACAAAATGATTTTAAACACAGATTGAGCTGTAATAAATAGACATTCACACTCCCATTATTGATTTAATTCTAATTCATTAGATCTATTTGATCTGTTCAACAATCACGGATACCAGTATGTAATGGTCAAAATCATTCATCTAACCTCATTGACGTCTCATAAACAACTAGACTCACAATCTCGCTCAAAAAGTGTCCGCGATGCATTTTGTCACCGCTATGGGGCGTGCCAAATTGGAATAACGATTGCGTACAACTGACATTGCATCTTATGTTAACGATATAACGTCTTAATTTGGTTGAAGATTTTTGCTACTATGCACGTTACAGTAGGCCTACCATGAGTTTTGCTTACTATACACGTTACCGTCTGCGTAAAATATTTTGTATGAGAAATGCTGGTTCCTGTAGTAAGCCGCTAGGGGCGCTGCACAATTTCTCATATTAATATTTTTCGCAGACCTTAACGTGTATAGTAAGCAAAACTCATGGTAGGCCTACAGGTTCGGACACTTTCTGACAAACTTTTCTTAGATACTGTGTGTCTAGTTGTTTATGAGAGGTCAATGTCTAACCTTTTTAAAAATTAATTGTATAATTAATCATGTTGATAAGCACTGGAAGACAGTACTACAAAAAAAAATGTTGTTTATAGGTAGTGTTTTTTTTCTACGCCCAAGCAAAACATGGGTATCGAATTGAAACTGCACATAGAGAAATTTTACACTTACATATGTGTAAAATTTCCCTGACCCATTTTTGATTGCAATTTTTATATGAGTAAACATTCTGCCTGAGGAACTTTTTTGGTGAACTGGTTAAACAAAAAGGTGTAAAGGCTGCCCAACACAAATACCTTACAAACTACTCACTAATACGTCCTTGCTTAACAATGACTTCGCTAACTGAAGGTAGTGTCGTTGGGCACGTCCAGGTTAACGTGTTGACTGGCACTCGACGCTGCCATGTCTGTCAGGATTACACCTGACAACGCCTCTAGCGACTGCCGCACCTGGGACACAACGAATGTTACCATGTAGGGCATATAGTGAAGAACCAGTGAAGCTATCGCCATACACAATCGACAAACTTGGTACGACAATTTAACACAAATATTGGACTGCATCTTGATTCAAAGATTCACGTAGTCAATGTACAGAAAAAATCTTCTTTGTTTTAGACATTTCGAAATAAGTGTAGTTTCGGGTCAATCTATGTCTACGTCCCAACTAGATAGCTCTTATCTTATTCTTTTTACGTCATACTGGATTATCTCAGTGTTTTCCTTCACCGTTCAGCGAGTGATAGAAATAAATTATATGTCATTAATACTGAAAAACCCATCACGTTGGGACGTAAATCGTCAGGGAAACGCAAGTGTACATTTTACAGTTCACACTCGGGAACACCTCAGACACTCCTTCGGGGATTCATGTCGTGACGATATGTTATATTATTTTAATCAAGACTACTAATAATTATACCATTAACGCATAGGGTCGCTATTCTGTATTTAGCAAAAATTAAGGTGACGCCACGAAATTTTGGCGACATGGATCTCCATTTTTCTCAGCAATAAAAAAAACATATGTAATTACCAATTCATATACTAGATTAAGCATTTCATTGACATCATTTTGCCCGAAGATTTAGTTCATTGATTAATTTTCATAGCAGAGAAAAAAATATTTAGAAAAGCTCTTTTAAAACAGAGATTTCTATTTTACTGACAAACGGGAGCGAATGAAGCCTCTTAGTTTTTTATTTAAATTAGTCTACAAAGACACTTCAATATGGCCGATAGGATTTATCAAATTACTCATAGTTGTAATTTTAAATGAAAAATACTGTTTTGCCGCATACGACCTCACGGCATGGCATAAGCTAGTTCGTGGGCGCATGTTTGTATGGAGTAAATCCCCTCACTCCACCCCCCTAAGGCGCCGATTTGAAATTAAAAGTTTTTCAATGCCTCGCCTTAAGCAAAAACTAAATTGCTCTTTAGTTCTAGCAAAACAAATAGGCAGGCGTGAAGGCAGTCAGTCACAGGTGACATCGGAGTTTTAGGAGAATCAATGAGGAAGGGGGGGGGGGGGGATACTACGACAACTTATTTCGCGCCGGACTTTTTGGTTGGTTGGCCCTAAAACCGCTGGCGCTTCACACACGAACAATTATCAACCTTATGTTAAACGCAAAAGGCTCATATTCATAATACACACCTTAGTCAATAACAACAAGTTAGTAGTGAGGAAGGCTTGCAGTTCCGAAGCCGCTCGACCATGAAGCCTCGCTCTCCATCGAACTAACTCCGAATATAGCTCTGAGCCTGATAGTTTCTCTAGCTCGTCCTGAAAGGAAGACAACATACGCTTATTAGACGGTAAAGTTGAATTGTTTACTTTTTCTAATAGTGAAATATTGTAAGGTTATTGATTTCCAGAAAGAAAAACGCAAAATGCTTGGACACCACTTTGAAAAAGCGGCAATCCACTTATAGAAATTTGTTAGGGTTCCGTACCATATAATGAAAAATCGGAGGAATCAAGTTGAAATTAATAACTCCTACAGAAGTCTAAGGCCCCATAGTGCTATTAAAAAAATCAGGCTTTTAACTTAACGTGAAATAGTACATTACTGCTAAGACCAGGAAATAAGCAATCCTGGATGAGTAAGTTCAAAGTCCGAGCACGTATCCGAGTTTTATATACAAGGCCAGGATTGCTAATTCATGGTCGAAGTAAATACAGTGCTTTTCTCAAAAATAAAAATGAGACATTTTAATGTTTTTCATGATAATGAGTTATATCAAATATAATAAACTGACTAGGAAATATTAAAAGTTAGTTACTTGCTCATATTTGGGCGATTAGTCATGTTTATTGTTATTGATTTCTTCAGCAAAGCATTAGTGGAGTACAACCTATATCAGAGCCCGCTTCTGAACTCATTTTGTAATTTATTTGCACAAAATACTTTCAACTAAAATTTAAAGCAACATAAATTCCCGCTTTTACGCAACTTTTTTTATTATTGCCAGCTGGGCAAAGGTATTTACCGCCATGCAGCCTTCTAGCCTTCTTCGTGGAGGGAACTATCTAGAGGAACGTTAAGAACTGAGAAAAACAAAAACAACGAGAAAAACCTCCTTAGTCTCTTTTAAACATAGATACGGATAGTTTTAAAAAGAAAACATATGAAATATACTCTGTGAACATATGGTATGTAATAGATTTTCATACAAACTTCCTGGACAGTTATTCAGATTTCCTGGACACTTTTATTAGCTCGCCAAGATGAAGTATTTTCTGGTCGGTCTTTACAGTATGTAATGATAATATTACAATGTATTTTTGAGAAAAATAATTATTGCCATTTACATTATCAATTTCATACCATACCATGTCAGCCCTAAAATTAACTTCACTGCACTCTTCAACTACATAAAAGAAAATTTAGTAGCTAGCATTTCTGCAAATATGTTATGTGACCATCCCTTCAACCGAACTAAGTAAGTGTCTATTTTTGATTGAAAAACACTTGTACTTGTCACTTAGTGGACAAGTACAAGTGTTTTTCAATCAAAAATGTATCAAAAGTTCCACCAAGTGCCACCAATCACGAGCATCAACTCTAAGTAAGTGTCCTTTCCTAATGCTATCGGAGGAATAGCGGCTATAGTTAAAAAGAATTTTGAGTTCTTAAACCAGTGTTAATATGCGTTTTTTTTTAATTTCAGACTTCAGTACCATGAGTTTTGCTTACTATACACGTTAACATCTGCGTAAAATATTTATATGAGAAATTGTGCAGCGCCCCTAGCGGCTTACTACAGGAACCAGCATTTCTGATACAAAATATTTTACGCAGACGGTAACGTGTATAGTAAGCAAAACTCATGGTAGGCTTACTGTACTTTGCCTTGTTATTGTAAATCGACAAAGATTAGCTTGAAACTCACCTCACTATGATACCGAGTCTCGTACAGCTTTACGGCTAAGAATGTCGCGGACATGGCTAGCAACAGCACCATTACTATCATGAGTAGTTGCGAGAGCCCGCCGTATGGCTTGTGTGGTTGCGGTGGCGGCGCGCCCGTCAGTAACGCCGGCTGGATGACTGCTGCTCCCGCTGGGAAAATTTCACATAATTGTTCACTTGTAAGTTGTAGGTGGCAGAGCTGTTGCCAGGCTCGATTGTGGAGGTGCCATCATCTTACTCGCAAACCCCCGAAAGAAACTCCCGGATAATTCGGAGGTCTTCCATGGTGACCCCCCATGCCTGGAACTGATTGATGGCGGTATACCATCCCCACAATTGCCGGTGCGAGGGTTTCGGTAGCACGTTTTAACTTTTAATGAAAGATTTCCGGTTTCATACTTTACGATCTGCCGACCACATATACAATTGGCGCCCCACGCCGGTCCTTAACGATGCTTTGATTCAAAATTCATTACTTTCACCACAGGCACGTAAAAATTATTAATACCCATCGGTGAATGTGATAAATTTATTACTTTCACTGTTTGAGTTGGTATGTATTAGAAATTACCAAGAATTTTCGGTGATTATTAATAGGAAACACTGAATCAGAGCTTTTTCGTTAACTTATTCTATTCCGTTACGATAGGGTTGAAGTTGTGCCCCCATCATGGTACTTACGTCCAGTAATGATGGCCTCAGGCTCCCGTTTCCCGACGCCGGGCGAGTCTATGACGTCACCGCCAGCAGAACTGGTCTCGTCTTCTAGAGAATATTCGGACGCTTCCAACTCCGTCTCAGAGATTCTTTGCTCCTGTAATATAAAGGTAGTATGATTATTATTTATAGCTTTATAGGTGGTGTAGCCGTTGAGCCAAGGCCAATGTGTATGAAGCATTTGAAATTTGTTACCATTCAGGTGTAAAAAGTTGCATTTTCCTTAAGTTCGATTTTTTATAAACGAGTAATTTAATCTTACAATCTTGGTACGTATCTGATGTTTTTGCATCTCTCAATCGTGCTATATTAAAACATTTACTATCAGTAGTTTTTAGTGTGCCGTACCGAAAGAGCAAAATGGATCCCTATTAATGTAATTCTGCTGTCTGTCCGTTCGTCTGTCACGGGTCTCCAGCTCGTAAACGGAATGGGTTACCTAAAATTTTGATATTTTGTGTTGAAAGTTGACCCAAAACTTGAAATGCAATTATTTTTAGGAGGGGGTCTTATACATTAAAAATGACAGGAAAAAAAATCGTACCCTGGCATTGTCTAGGTCTTATTGAGCAGATAATCAATACATTTTTTATCTTGAAAAAAATGGGGACCGTCAAAGTTGTCAGTTTTAGACCATTTTTGATACTGGGCTTATCTCAAAAACTGAACTAGTTATAAATTTGAAATTTCTGTATATTATGTACCATATACTATAATTAAACAATAATTACTGAAAACGCCCATGTAGAGGTATAATGGAGTTTTAGGATTAATTCCACGAATACTTGACCAACTTAATTTTGCAGTTTTGTTTCATACAATTTTGTTATAATAGTTTATGAAACTGGGACATGAAAAAGGTTATTAAAGACACGAGTGTCAGTTTAAAAAACGAGCGAAGGCGAGATTTTTAATAGAACACGAGTGTTTTAATACCTAGTTATGTATAGTTTCATACACTACTTTATCTAAACTCATGCCTACTAAGTTGTTTTTATAATTATTGTAAATTTGTCGTCAGCCATTTTTGATTATTCTTGTAAAAGCTTGTTTTAAAAGTGTTCGTAATTTCCGTCGTTATTTCCAGAATGTCAGGTGGAGTCAAATATCATCACCATACCTGCTGTCAGTAATTTTAGGGCAAAATAATTATTTTGACCCATAAAACCACAGTAATAATAAATAAATTTCCTCGAAAACTATGGCGCAACAAACAGTTCATCCATTGACAGACCGAGTCCGAATCCAACGCGCCGTAAGCCATAGACAATACCTGGCCGAAAATAAAGTGAACTGTAACCTCGTTACTGTTTTGTACGTATTTGAGAACATTATATAAAAACCTCATTGGTATTTGATATTAAACCTCAGACATGGCTGTATGGCCTAAGTTCTCTTTGCCTTCTTAGTTAGCATCACATGTACTGTAATCTCAGAAAAAGTTATTTTATAGCATTATGTTGCTCGGAGACCTATACCATAATTTATTTTTTGTGTTCATGAAAAATATCTTTTATTATGGCAGTAGTTTTGAGTTCGTAATGAGATTTTACGATACGAGGTTAGATAGAAACAATTTTATTGTTTAAGTTTATTTACTTATTGGAATGGTACGGAACCCACAGGCCGAATAGTATGGAACGCACTCGACCGGTTTTACTTTATAGCTAACATTGATTTAAAGCATTGAAAGATGTATTTAAGTGGCTTGCGTGTGAATTATGCAGCAATAAGTAATTTATTGACAATTTTGGTGTAACAATACAAGCGGTGCTGCAAATAATTGCCTAAATTATTTACAAATAATTATTTGTACTGGTATTTAATAAGATTTGCGTGATAGTGCTTTTGTGACGTTAAAAAGACAACATTGAAGAACCAACACCATTTTTGAATCAGACCTTACAAATTATACGTCATCAAATCAATTTACTACAAAGACACATTAATTCGCCTTTAGATGACAATGGACCGGGGATGAAATTTAATTAAAAATGCTCGTATATTTTTCTGTTGATAGGAATAACCTTTCCCATAAACTGGAGAAAAACTCGGATATTTTTGGTGGCGTAAACATATTAAAAAAATTTAGAACATTAACATTTCAGAATAACAGTCCTTATACAGCTGTGTACGAATATAACCTTTGCCAGCATTAAACAAATATATATATATTATTCAGTGGTAACAATGGCATTGAATTGACCATAGATAATATACATACTTATACCTCAGGCTAAGGAAACACTTATCAGTAAGACAGTTATAAGTAATGACAGTTTTGTTTTGTTTTTTTGCGGGCTCTGGAAATTTTTGTATGAAGCTGTAAAAGGCCCGTATTTCCGTAATTTAAATGTTTTTATTTTTGTAATTTAATCACAGACGTATAATAAGTAGCAGACCTAACATTAATAATAAACGCATAGAGTCGACGCGTGGCAATTTCAGCTCCGTGAACTTCGGGCTCTTTTAAATACAAATATTGCTTGTTTCTAAACAAAATAATATACTAGAGATTAGTTTAGGAATTTACAAATATGTTCCAAGCATAAGCCAGCCAAAACAACCCATTTTTATACGTTTCTTCGTACCATGAAGCCTAAATGTACTTATTTTTTTATGGAAACTTGCCACGCTATTTAATCCTTATGTTTGGTCTGCTACTTAGTAATTTATATGTCTGTGAATGTAATAAACACCACCAAAAGTCTGCGTTTTCTTGTCGTTTATGGAGAAGGATTACTATCAACAGAAAAATTAATAATTTCATCCATTGTCCATTGAAGCAACTACGTATACAGATATCTCACGAAGTCCATTTGGCTATGGTTGTAGTAGTGCGAAAACACGCACTTTGTGTGTGTAATAAGAGTGAACTGTGAAATGTAAGTCACAGTCCACACTTGGTACACAATTAAAATAACGTCAACCTGACGGGGGCCGTTCAAGTATTACGTAAGCAGTTTTATTACAATTATTTAGCCCCCCATCCCCTTTGTCAGCAAAAGTAAGCAAAGCTCTTACCCCCTCCCCCCATGCTTACGTAAACATTTTTCAATTATAAATATATTTTTTTCATATTATAATGTTATAATTATAATTTTAAAAATAAGAAAATAGATTTAGGATAGAGATTAGATTTTACTGATACAGTATTCAACATAGAGTAAGGGGCAAAAATATACCGATGACGTAATCATCATCTAGACTCCCCTACCCCCCATGTCATCGAAAATAAGCAAAACAAAGACCCCCCCCCCATAGTGCTTACGTAATACTTGAACGGCCCCACGTGATAATGATGATTTGATGACAAATTGTGAAGCCTGGACAGAGTTACGTTCATAGATATTATTAGGTGTTGGTAGTGACCCATTTAATTTCAGTACCTGAAAACCTGGTGGTTTAAGTAGGATGGGCCATCCATAAATAATCTGGAAAAGATACGTAATAGTAAACTGGAGACAGATGAACTAAGAATCAACTTTGTAGTCGTAGTACACATTTGCTTTATTTTGTAAACTACCAAGCAAGCCTGATTGATGATTATCTGAGGCTCGGTATTTAAAAAACTAATCACAAACAGCGAGGTTAACAAGCACGCCCTGACATTGGCAAATACCAAATGCAACAGCAACGTGGCGTTCACCCTTTTAGGCATGGGCGTAGCCAGGTTTTAGTATCTGGGGGGGTTTAAGAAAATAAAACGACTAAAAAGTACATAAAACTGCTGCAAACGCATTAAAGAATGATTGTTCTGTTTTTCTTTTTAAATATATGCACTACCTCATCTGCGTCAATTTCTGCTCCGTAGTGAATATTTATCAGAGCCAAACCGTTCAGTCTGTTTTCACTCGCTGAGTTGCTCAAGTAGTTTCTCAGTGTCCTTAGGCTTGGACACAGGTATGGTAAATAAATATTGACAATTGTAGTAGCTAAAGATATTTAAAAATAATACGGGGAACATATTTGTTAGTGTAGTACTAATTTTAGTAAGTACTTGTTTCTTTGCATACTTAATTGATTAAATTTTAGACCTTGTTTCGGTATTTGTTTAGTTAAAGTTCTCGATCCGAATTAAACAATTCTGTAGTTTATCATAGTTTATTTATTATACAAGGTGTTCCTTTTGATATCCCATAACTCAATGACTAAAATTAATTCTATGACTAAAAATAATATAAGTATAAATATAAAATAATATAATTCTATAATTCTATGACTAAAAATAATATAAAAAGTCCGAGAAACATATGTTCAAAAATGCGTATTTTCGGAGAAATCATAAACCATAATTAAAATTAAAAATTAAAATAATTGTGATTGGTGATAGGTAAACTTTCATTGATATATGTATATGTTCAATCATTCATAATTTAGGGAAGATAATGCGACGTTGTCACACCTTTACGTAAGAACGTAAAAGTGTTTTACATGAAAAATCTCATGTTTTTGAAAGAAAAATTAAAAAAAAATTTCGTATGCTATTTAATTCATATACTTGGTCTCGTTGATACCTTGGAGTTATGGGATATCAAAAGGAACACGATGTATATTTTTTCATATATTTTTTTCGGAACATTTCGGGGAGGGTTTGAGCCCCCAACCCGCCCCCCCGGCAACACCCGTGCTTTTAGGGATGATACGCGCTTTCTTCACCTCGGTTAATCAGTCGCCGTACCTGCTTTGTCTGCTCCTGCTGCAGCTGAGTAGCTCGCTGCAGCTTGCACACGTGCGTCATGAGCTTGTACGTCGCGTCACGTGACAGCAGCGAGCCGAACACGTGACGCTCGTCCCGCGTGCACACGCCCACCGCGTTCGGGATGATACGCGCCATCTTCTCTTTGCTCACTCGGAGAACTGACGATGTGGGAATCAGGAGCTGAAACGGAATACAAACACACGACATGAATCCGCGGTGTTGGATGCAGTGTGAAGTCCACGCACGTGCACCCAACTTTCACCGACGATTATTACATCCGAGCGTGATGGGTAGGGAGTCTTATCGGCGTACTTAGGGCACAAATATGGACAGTATCTTCCGAAGCGCACAGACCGAACCCGCGACCCCCAGTTTAGAGCTAAGAACTAGACCACAGAAGCTTAACTCATAGTGATAAATCATAGACACACCCTCGAGTCCCTCGTGCAAGGGTTTCGACTCCGTCCTCACCAACCCGCCTGCTCAGCGTGTGTGAGTATGGGCATATTTCTTCCAGGAGGACCACCAAGAGCGGCAAAATCTTGGAAAAGCCTATATCCGGCAGTGGACGCATCAGGGTGATGGATGGATGGAAATCTTGTATGCTTCTGACAATATAAGAAGGTAGCAGACATCTGTAGAAGCGAATCTTGCAAGCTCCGCCCACCAAAAGATTAGTACTTCTGCGCCCAACGATGCTCGAGAATAACGCTTTGTAAACGGTTTCAAAATTTAACTCCTGCAGGCCTAACATGGTGCCACTTTAACTTTTAAACACCATATTAAACACCTAATTTTAAACACCATAATTTGACAGTTAATTCCTTGTATTTCACGTGTCAAATGGTGGTAAAGTGGCAACCATGTTAGGCCTCCTAATAAAACAATGGTGTTTAATAGAAGTAAATCACAGACATATTTGGAGGTACATACATAATATCTACATTATAATACCTTTGCATTTATACACATAATTATTTAAAAAACTACTTACGTAATCAAAATGGATTTAATAAGAATACAAATTATTAAAAGTGCTAGATGCCTCACCAAGACAAACAATGTGACTAAACGTATTCCCCTTCACTCTTCGAAACTTGTCTATTTATGGTTGTGTATTAAAAACAGGACTTATTCGATAAGACCAGTTTGTTTTATCATTTGCCATATGGCATGTATTTGAAATCAGTTGTGAAACCAGTTTTTACTTGGTCTAGATTTAAATGTTGCTTTTTACCATGCCGACTTTGACTACTGTCTTATCTTTATTAAATGCAACTTATTATCTCAGAAACAAAATTATCCAAAAAGTGTTTTATAAAATTAAGATATAATTTTACAAAACTTTAAAAGAACATTGGTAACATCAACAGTAGAAGCACTTTAGTAAATTTTTTAAACAACCAATGGCAAAATTATTCAAGCAAAAAAAAAACAAATTTGGCAATGATTTCCAAACAAATCACAAATTTATCGTGATATACGTCTATGCCACGTAATATTACGATGTTTGATAAACTCAGTTTATGTAACAAAATTACAATAATTTGTTAATTTCCAGACACCGCTTTCTTACTACGAAGTCCTTGAAAGAAATATAAAAATATCTCGACCAAATCAATCGAATTTAACACGCACAAGATAAGGTTCATTTTTAGAACCATACATACACAAACTGGTAAGTAGGTTAAAGAATTAGACCACGCAATGCATTATTTATTTTAGTTTATCTATAGAACAAATAACCCAAATGCATGTCTCAATAGGCTTATACGAACACGGTCTGTTGGGTGGTGGATGAAGGATGTCTCAATACTGTGCCGCCGTAATAATAAACAACATATTGGAATTTCTGGATTCATCTAAACATAGTACCTTTCCAAACAACTTCGCAATCAATAGACCCTTTAACCTAAAAATTCTCAATCATAAATGAACAAGTTGTCTATTTACCAATGACATTAAACATATTATATAATTGAACTAGCCTTTGCCCGCGGCTTCGACCGCTTTAATTCAATCTCTGTCCCGTTTTCGGCTTGGGCGTTGTTTTATCAACACCCCTTATTTATAGCCTATATTTATGTTGACTAGCGTCACTACAATGATAATAAAAAAGTTAAAAGATTTAAAATGGAACATACATACAGACAGCCAGAAAGACAGACATACAAAAATTCTAAAAATGATAGTTTGGGCTTCAGTAGATACAACACGAATAAGCAAACCAATTTCATTTAAAATGTTGAAATAATATTCTATTTACAGACATGACTTTTTTATTTATTCTTTATTAGTATAGATAGAGGAGGAATAGATAGACCCATTGAAAACGTAGCTCACCTTGGACACGATAATTACCGATATTACTAAGACGAGCTACAACTACCTAATCACATCACACTAATATTATAAATGCGAAAGTTTGTGTATTTGAGGGTGTGGGTGTGAGGGTGTGGGTGTGAGGGTCTGAGGGTGTGTGTGTGCGTGCGTGCGTGCGTGCGTGCGTGTGTGTGTGTGTGTGCGAGGGTGTGTATGTGTGTGTGTGTGTGTGTGTGTGTGTGTGTGTGTGTGTATGTTTGTTACTCTTTCACGCTGAAACTTGGATGAAATTTAGAATGGATATAGCTTATACCCTAACTTAACATATAGGCTACTTTTTATCCCGGAAAAAAGCATGTCGTTAAGGGGTAACGTTTCGAGCTCAGTGCAAAGTGCATAACATAAGTTTGTTTACCTTATTTGAAAATAAAATGTATGAAATAAAATAGTTTCTTCTTATTTTGCGACTTTTTTTGAATAATTATCAGGGTTTTTTAGCAGAATTGCGTCATTTTATGCATTACGTTGTAAATGAATGGGTATACAAACTTAAAACGCGTTTTTAAGTTTGTATACCCATTCATTTACAACGTAATACATAAAATTACAAAATTTTGGTAGAAAAGCCTAATCGACACTAAACAATGGTCGCGAAATGCCATATATTACATTTATTTAGTTTTATGCAATAGTAAGAAAAACAATCATATGTTGTGCATTTTGCACCGAGCTCGAAACGTTCCCCCTTAATGCACAATGATCTTTAGTGTCGTTTAGTTACAACCAAGTGAATATTGATATCCGAATTAGTAATGTTCCCAGCGACCAAACATTTTGTTGAATTAGGAATGTTTCTTAGTTTATTGTAACTAGAAATATTTCCATTCACGTTATCGCCTTGCGTAGGAACAACAGCCACTGGCTAAGTTACTACTTAGTTTAGGATATAGTGGACCGCCAATACCAACACGAAGTTATACATAGAAAGGAGGTCCTCTGTAACTTAAATAAATTCGAGTTCGAGTAATCACTGCTGTACCGCTGAAGTTAATGACGAATGGGTAGGAACATTGGGAGGAGCAGGAGACATTCACAAGGGCATAGTAAAAATAGAATAGTAGATCAACTCCCGCGCCGTGCGAGGCTTAAATGCCTACTGCTCCAGGGCTGTCAATTTATTTAGCGGCGATGCGACGAACGGCGCGCAGCGTACTGCGGAGCGCTGCCGACCCTAGTAACACCGCCAGAAACCGCCTGAGATATTGTCGTTGTGTGCGTGCTGTGGTTCGTACGTGTAGGCTCGCACAGATATAAGCCGCGCGGGTGACATCTCTGTGAAGATAGCTAACTAGTCTGTTTTTACTATGACAAGGGTCACAAGTTGTCGCATTGTTGTGACTGACAGCACAATACCTACTCCAACCTTTTGCCAGAATAATCTAAGGTATACTTATAACAAAGTAGTAAAAATTTCGTGTCTGTATATTGAATATACGTATTTTCTCGAAAATTTAAATGAAATGGGTTATTTATTCGTATTGTACTGAGGCCAAAACCACAATCTTTTTAATTTCTGTCTGTCTGTATGTATGTTCCGTTTTAACTCAAGAAACACCCAACGAACTTGCATGCGGTTTTTTTTATTATCATCGTAGTGACCCTGGTCAACATATAGGCTATAAGGGTTGTTGATAAAACAACGCCCAAGCCGAAAACGGGGCAGAGATTGAATATAATATTTATAATAGTATTAAAATAAAAAACATTTAAGAAGTAAAGTAAAGGTATTCCGAAGGTTACCTTCGTCACATATCCGAAGACATTGGAGTAGAAAGCGAAGTAGTTCTTTGTGATGTAGAGATGGCCTTGCAGCAGAATGTCTCCCACCAGCGCACATGAGTAATCTGGAAAGAAAAGGAAAGGATACGTTAGAGAGAGAGAAATGATCTCTTAGTTTGAAAGAATATGTTGCTGGTGACTTTGTGGTTGATTGGCAAGACGACAAATGGTTGAAAAATATTGAAAAAAAAATAATTATAAAAGTAAATCTGTTCTCTTCTTCCTATCTAAAATTAAAATTTATTTATTTGAAAGAACTAAAGAAAGCCTTAAAAACTACACATAATAAAATTATGGAGGCCGTTACACGGGTTTCATGTTGATGTTCGATAGAGGAAACGGCTATCATTCATGTGCTCTGGTTTACTCATTAGTAAAAACTGTACAGAGTACACCAGTCTCTACACAAATTTAATTTAATTGTATGTTTGCTTATAACTAGAAAACCTTGGAACAGATTTTAATGCGGTTTCCACTGTTACTAAGAAGCTTGGGTAAGATTCAAAGATACGCTGTAGATAAAATGAGTATTGCCCATTTTATGAAAAGAGTATCGGGAGCAAGGGCAGAATGTTGATGCTTTGATGTTGGTTTCCATGCTTTATTTAGTATAAAAATAAAAAAATATTTCGTCACGACATGAATCCCCGAGGGGTTATCAAAAGTGTTTCCAAGTGTAAACTGTGAAATGCAAGTCCACACTTAATACACCCGCTTTTCACCGATGATTATTACTACTGCTACTAAAGGATTTTTTTTCTCGTTTATGTAGGTCGGGTATATCCAGCTTTTCAAACTTGTGACGTCATCCCAATTAACCATTAATGTGGCATTCTTTACGACTCCCTAAGATGTATGTAGGAAAGTCTAAGGTTTCTGTAAGAAAGAGGTGAGCTGATTGATACATTATTAAGGTGTTAAATATCACCGATATGAAAATAACATGTCATACGATCGCGTTTTAACTTTCTTATTAGGACGGCAATTCCACTACATGTTTTTCGCGAAGGCGGAAGGCGTGTGATTTTTAGAAGCTCTTTATACTTACAGAAACGAATCAAGCATTTTGGATAACAACTTTTTGTGCGAATTCACAACATGTTTTACATGTTTTTTTAAAGAATTTTTACTTAATAGAACATCATCTAACGGCATTTAAAACGCAATTAACAAAGTCAAATGAAAATAAAGCGTGAGAAAATTGTAGCAAGAATAGGCACCCAGGTAGGTAATCTAGTTCAATTCCGGCTTTGATTGACGTAAGATGACTGGCACAGCGCGACTTTCTTATTGCCGGAACTACTACTTCATTACATCTTTCTATTAATAATTAGAGAAAAAAATGTATTTAAGTAGCAATGAAAAACATGTCATCTAAAATGTGTCCATAGCATTTCTTCCAGGAAGACCGCTAAGAGTGGGGACATCTTAGAAATGCCTTTGTCCAGCATTGGACGAACCAGGATGGATGGATGGATACATATACGATAGTAAATACAGTTCGGACGGGCTTGAAGTTAGTCACAAGTCAGGAGGTGAGGTGCGCGGGGGTATACTGTGTATCGTGATACGGCGATTCTCGCAAAATTTTTAACACGCTTTGCTTTTCATACGCCTCTGTTTGTCACGTCATAAATGCCGTGTATGATAATTCTTATAATTAAAACTTCTTAAAAGACACGTAAAGCATTCTATGAATACGGACAGCAGGTTTATATTTTAAAAGTTTGATACGTTTCTTCATAAAGAGCTTTTAAAAATCACACGCTTTCGACCTTCGCAAATTGTCGCATGTGCGAGAATCGCCGGCCTGGAATGTTACTTTTAAAGTATTTTGAGCATTGACCAACTGCTACAGGTTTATAGACATAATACACCCTGAAACTATCTGTGGCATAATGGCGTATACCTTCAGTTTTATCTAACAACAAGTGCACCCGTATTGACGCAAACTACTTGTGAAATACCTGCTAGATTGTGCTATGAGAATTTATGCTGCCACATTTGTCTACGTGTTTCATATGGATGCGGGTGGTTAATATAATAATAATTAAGTTTATTATAATATAAAATTATTTTATTGTTTCAAACAAAGACTGATGTATGGATAAAGTGTACCACACTGAAAAATTTGGCACTGATTTGTGGCCCATGGACCATGGTGAGCGAGCGAGACAACAGGCCTACCGCCAATGACAGCAAGCGAAACAAAAGTTCTGCTGCGTGAGCAAAATTTTTATTGCGAACAGCGTGTCAACATAGGTTAGTTTTGTGGGCAAAACCACTGATAATATAATTTGATCGCCAGTTTCAGAAGGTTTAGGTTCGATTCCTAATGCAAAGGAATGCCTGATATTTTTATATTTATGTGCGTTGTACAAGTACTTATGGACTTGTTTAATTAAACATGAACACAGCGAGGAAAACTTTACTGCAAACATGATAGGGCGCACGATAAGACTGAATCATCATCATCGTCATCGGTAAAAAGTGGGTGTCCTAGAGTCACACACGGAGCAACTTCGACACGCCTTTGTATTGAGGACACGTGTTATCATAACAATGTACATATTGTATAGTGCAACTGGCATTATTTATGAAACTTGTGACAAAAATATTGAAGTTACAATATTATGGTATATCAAGTGTCAGACAGTAAAATTTCATTTGTTTATTAGCGCATACTTATTAAATTACATATATTACATGGAAAACATTGCAATTTTGCAATAATAATATTATCATTTTACACTTTAGATATAAGCTGATCATACTGAACAAATTCATCAAAAATATTCCGGACTAAAAAAAATTTTGCACTTTTCTATACACCTACAGTCGATATTGTAAATGTTTAAAAAGCATTTCTTTATTTGCGCTGTTTGTGTTACTTTATAAATGTTTGTATGGCCCTGCATAAATAATGTTGTGTAGTCTTTTTTATTATTTAATTTATATTTAACTTTTTATTAAAAACAAGAGTATCTTCACAGTGCATGAAATAATTTCTTTGAAATAAGGGTGTTACTTCGAATTCCAGGTTTAACTTTCCACCTGGTGTATTTATATAATTAATAAATACATATTCAAATGTTCTCCGCCACTGACACGTTCATAAGTTAACCAACTAAACCGACACAGTATAGTAACATACCGCTCTCGGAAATACCTCTGACACCCCCCGGGGATATATGTCGTGACGGTGTGTTTCTATGTTTCTATGTGTCTTAACAAAATCGATGCTTACGATTAGGTTTTCGTGAAGCCATCTTCACAGTTAATTAAACTCCATTATAAAAAGAAAGTGGCTTATTACCGCGACAATTCTCTGATTTAATAGTCTGCCATTAAATTGCATCTAGATATGAGATAAGCCGTGAGACCTTGCCGCCAGCTATGTAACCCAGATAAACAATAGACTGGGTAGGAAGCTGATTCTTAATGTAGTAATATTGCAACGAATGCTTTGAAAGATGACTAGAGAACAGGAAAACAAAATACAGTCAGAGATATAGTGGAGTACACTAGATCAAATTTGCGCTTTATACAAAGCAGTAGTGATTGCTCTTAAGAGGATAGGTCGGGCTTGAATCAGTCATTGTAACTCCACGCAGAAAGACCCACAGTGCGAGAGGGACGGATTCCGGAAAAAAGGCAAAATTACGAAATTAATAACTTACTGTTGTATAAAATACCTGTTGGTTTTATTTATTATACAGATTTTAATCCATAAATTATTATAATGTATCGGTTTTTGCTCAAATAAAGTCTTAAAACTAAACATGAAACCTTTTTGTAATGCCATCTTTGGTTTTTTATTTCTCAATATTGGTATGGGTTCTGAAGATTCTGTTTAGATAAAGAGTGTGCATTATTGTTACTGAAACTAATCTACATCAGTTGGTGACAGAAATAACGAGAAAGCGAAATAACGAAGAGTCATTACTTGATCTTATTCTTTGCAGTGATGACAACTTGTGTACTAAAATAATACATTATCCTCAAATAGGTAAAAGTGACCACATGGTCCTTTTTGGGACACTACAAATCCAGAATGATCAAATACTCAACATTGTTGAGAAAAAACACCGAAGAAACTTCTACAGTGCTAATTATGAAATTATAACTTCCCGGCTACTAGAACACAATTTAAATTCCATACACCATATTAATCCCGATAAGACGTGGATGGACTTTAAGACAGGCATTCATAAGGTTATTAAAGGAAACATACCACTTACAAGAGCTAATAAAAAGAAAAATATAAAAAAACCATGGATTGGACCACAGATAATAAAACTGACTCGAGAAAAGCTACAGAAATGGAAATTGTATCAATTATGTAAAACAAAAGAATCATACGAGAATTATAGGAAGCTAAACAATAAACTTATTGGAGAAGTAAGAAAATCCAGAATTAATTTTGAAAGAACTATTGTTGGAGCTGGTCCGAAATGCTTTTATGCATATATGCGTCAACATTTGAACTCGAAAGTTTCTATTCCACCAGCATTAAGAGATAGCCTAACTCAGAGAATAACTACTGACAATAAAGAAGTTGCTAATATTTTTGGCAAACAATTTGAAAAGTCCTTTGTGAAAGAACCTATCAACCAACCTTTACCAAACATTGGCAGTCCTGCTGCGGCAAACTCACTTGAGCAGATTGACTTTACACCTGAAGCCGTAGCAAGAGCATTGAATACCCTGAATGATGACACAGCAATGGGCCCTGATGGAATACCGTCAATCCTACTGAAAAGATGTAACCGTGTGGTATGCGGGCAACTTGCTCACATCATGAGTCTGTCTTTTAAAGATGGGAAATTACCGCAAGATTGGAAAGAGGCAATGGTTACCCCCATTTACAAAAAAGGAGATAAGCTCGACCCGGCTCACTATCGACCAGTTTGCTTAACATGCATACCATGCAAAGTAATGGAAAAAATTATTGCTAAACAAATAAGAGAATTTTTGTCCAAGGAACAGATCATTATTGCTGAACAACACGGATTTGTGCCTCGAAGATCCATAGTTACTAACCTGTTGTCTTGCGTAAACTTTTGGACAAAGAATTGGGATAAGCATGAACCTACAGACATAATTTATCTAGATTATGAGAAAGCATTTGACCGCGTCCCCATAAAACGATTAATTGCAAAGTTAGAACATTTTGGAATTCGGGGAAAACTTCTTCTGTGGATAGAGGACTTCCTTAGTGCACGAACATTCAAAGTCAGAGTAGGAGAAGAGCTTTCCAACTACTTCAATGTTTACAGCGGTGTTCCTCAAGGATCTGTATTAGGACCAATCCTATTTGGAATATTTTTGACGGACCTAAAGGACGTTATAAGATCTGAATTGTCCTTATTCGCTGATGACACCAAAATAATGGGAAACCCGCTAATATCCCACCAGATGATTCAAGATGATCTGAATCGGATAACTCAGTGGACCAAAGACTGGCTTCTAACTTTAAATTCTGGGAAATGTACTGTCTTACATGTTGGGAAAAACAACCCATATTTACCATACACAGTTGACTCAGAACCCCTAAAAACAGTTACAACACAGAGAGATCTGGGAGTCACAATAACAGACAATCTGAAATGGGATGCTCACGTTCTTCAACTAACCAAGAAGGCTAACTCTGTAACATATATGATAAGAAAAACATTTAATTACATCGACAAGGCTTTATTTTTAACAATCTATAAATCATATATACGCCCACTGCTTGAATATGGCTTTCAAATTTGGAGTCCCTATTTTCAAAAAGACATTGTCATGTTAGAGAAGGTTCAAAGAAGAGCTACCAAAATGGTTGTAGGTTTACATGACAAGCCATACGAACAGCGATTGAAAGAACTTGGTCTTACCACGCTGCAACAACGCAGACAACGCGGTGACCTTATAGAGACATATAAGATACTGACTGGGTGCTATGATGTTCAAGAACTTGACAGCCTTTTTAAAATGAACAAAAACCAGCACCTCAGAGGTCACTCACTTAAAATCGTTGGATCAAAATGTGCAAGCAACCCCCGTCGACACTTTCTGCCTAACCGTGTGGTTACCGGGTGGAACAGTCTACCTGAAGCTGTAATTAGTGCAACCACAGTGAACTCATTCAAAAACAAATTAGACATTTTTTAAAAGACTAAAGTGCAGTGATATACACAACATCAGCTTTCAGCTGCTTGTGTATAAACAATAATAATAATAATAATAATAATAATTATATTCTTAGCAGTAGTACTTATTTTTTAAATATATTTAGTAATAATAGATTCTTTAAACAAAGAAGAATACATAATTATTTTGCGGGTACTATCCTCTTAAGCTATATATGCCACGGATCAAGCAGGGAGGCGAGGAGAGAGGATGAAGAGGGTCACCCTAGTGGTTGATTTTGTATGTAAAATTAAGTTCAGTCAATTATTTTTACCATTTCAATAACTACGAGTAAGTAAAACTTATCAATTATAAAATATTCGATTTATAAAACCTCAAGCTTGTTATTCTAAAAGCTCATAATCCCGCATAACTAGCTGAGCCCGTAGTGAGTCCGAGCTGCGGCGGACATACACAGTAAAATGACTTGAAAAAACCAAATGGTTTAGAAACTTAAAGAAAACAGATAACTGATAGTAGAGAGAGCAAAATAAGAAGAAATTAAACCTTTAAATTTCATTTTTATTAATTTACTTTACTTTACTCCATAACCTATATGACACTTAAACACTATGTGCTTTACCAAAACCTTTACGAGTGTTTTCAGAATTGACCTGAAGATAAATCTATCTGCGATTCCAAACAATGTGGTCATGCCAAGTGAACTTTTAACTAAAACTGGTCAATGAACTGTTTAAATTAAACAAAACTTTCAACTAAAACTGGTATAACAGCAATACGTAATAGGAAAAAACCGTCACATGCCGGTTACATTCCTAAGGCCACTGCAGTTTACAATGGTGAATGTAAGAACAAGAGAACTAGATTGACAATTAAAGTTATCGGCACAATAAAGCCGATTCTGAAGGCTTTAATTTTAATTTTAGTGATGTCAAAGCTAAATTTTCTTAATTCCAAAATGGTTCTTTAGTCTTAACAATAGAGGATATCCTACTAATATTATAAATGTGAAAGTTTGTGCGTGTGCGTGTGTGTGCGTGTTGTGTGTGTGTATGTTTGTTACTCTTTCACGCTGAAACGGCTGAACGGATTTGGATGAAATTGAGAATGCATATAGCTTATACCCTAACTTAACACATAGGCTACTTTTTATCCCGGAAAAATTCATGGCTCCTGTAGGATAGATCAATATCATTGAAAAATCAGGTGTCTAATTAGCGCGGACTTAATCGTTTGTGGAGAAATAAGACAAGGCTTTGTTATTTCATACATCAGGTGCCTAATTAGCGCGGTCCTTAATCGTTTGTGGAGAAATGAGACAAGGCTATGTTATCTCATCTCACTTCACACTAATATTATAAATGCGAAAGTTAGTGTGAGGGTGTGTGTGTATGTTTGTTACTCTTTCACGCTGAAACGGTTGTACGGATTTGGATGAAATTTAGAATGGATATATCTTATACTCCAACTTAACACATAGGCTACTTTTTATCCCGGAAAAAAGCACGTCGTTAAACCGAATGACACGCGGGTGGAGCCGCGGGCAAAAGCTAGTATTATATATTAAGCCTTCAGAATCGACTTTATTATCCCCGAGGAATGTCACAACCGTTTCGTGTAATAACTGAAGAGATGAACTCTCACGCACCGATTATTCCGTCCAAGGCCAGAGATAGTTCAGAGACAAATATATCCCGAAAAGATCAATCAGAAACAAAAACATCTAGAATGAAAAATGATGCTGAACGTTTTGAATAACGGAGAAAGATCTAAATCAAGGCAGACCCAATTCAAGAACGGAGAATATTCATTTATTACACGTAATCATATTTTTATTGAATAAATACCCCACGCAATGTTTACAATTCACAATCTACTTTTCTCTCAATTACTGTAAACATAACAAAGTAAAAAGTTGCTAGTATCAAACCATATATTTTAATACTATTTCGTTGAATGTCCATCTACACATCACAACATAATACATAAAAGTTTGCAGCTCTAAGGTGACATTCATAAATATGTTGTGTTGTTATGGATTTTCATAGACGTCCTTAGTGAGTTAATGTGCCGTTTGGCGTACGTTATAATAATAAATTTTAGGGTTCCGTAACTCAAAATTAAAAAACAGAACCATTATAGGATCAGTTTGTTGTCCGTCTGTCTGTCCGTCTATCAAGACTCTCTCGGGCCCCGCCCGTTAGACACATCAAGTTGAAACCTCCTACAAAAGTCTGCGGCTCAGAGTTGCTACAAAACTAAGCTTCTAACTCAACACGAAAAAAGTTAATGCCCTTTACGTAAATTTCATACAAATTGGCTCACCATAAAAACTTACAAGGCACTACCAGTTGATTTTCTAACTTGAAATTTCGTTTTCAATTAGCACGCATCTAGGAAAAAAAACTGAAAAGAAATTAAGGACAAAGTTAATTAGACCCTTTTAATAAACTCCACATAATGATAGATTATAGATAAATAGATCATAAGTGCCAAGTTAACTTAGTCCATTATATACTTCTGGACACATCTATTGGCCCACCTTGCATTTTCAGTTTCGTTTGGTCCTAGCTAAAAATTTATATTAGGTCGAGCAAAAAGTTTAAAACAATACGATCGAAAAAGATGGTAAAATGTATCAGGTTTAAAACAGGATCAATAGTTTTTGTTCAATCTAGCAATCATATTTGGGCCAATAGATGTGTCCAGAAGTGTAACTGGTATAGAAATAAGAATGGCACGAGTCCTAATCGCACTTGACCAGTTTTTTCTTTTAATAAAGCAGTCTGCCGAAAATATTTCTATCATCTCTACGTGATATGATAAATATCACATCATCACATCAGTGAGTATATCACATTTGCCCCCTAATGTGCCCCAATTTATCATAATCACGAGGGTTCCGCTGCAATGATCAAATAGCTGACTTCCATATGGGTTCTGTGATGGAACTGAACTAGTAAACAAGTAGTGATATTGCAAACTGGTTTAACGGTATGCGGATTTACTTACGTCAATGGAAAATCACATTGTTTTTGTTGATAAAGTCGAGGGTCATTCTTGATTATTTAATTTTATAGAGATCACCAGAAGAACTGGGTTCATAGGGGGTCCGCAAAACTATTATAAATCAGATTAAGTTTATACGCCTATACGGTTTACTTCATACGTTATGTTAAGGCCAAATCCATACTCGAGACTTGGTAAGTGGTCAGGACCAAGATTCAATGACCCTGTTTGCGAAATACGAAAAATATAATTTAGCGCCTGTATTTACTTGCTCAAGAACAACCTCGACTTGATCGTACTGGAAGTTAAAATCTTATTTTGCTTATTTCACAGAAAGGGCCATTGAAACTTGGTCCTGACCATTTACCTAGACTCCAGTATGAATTGGCTACATAAACGAAAGTCATCTAACATGTTTTTTCTGCTGCTATTTTCTCTATACCTATACAATCGGAAACTTATGCATTAGTGTTATGCATGAAAAGTAGTACTAATCACTTTTATACATTAAAATAACAATAGCAATTAAAATAACAACATTTTTGTTGCACTTCCACGAATTATATATATTTTTTTAATCTTATTTTTAAGTTCACCTAACCTTTAAATATTTATATTTATCTAACCTCATATCGTAAAATCTTCATTACGAACCCAAAACTACTGGCATAATAAAAAAAAATATTTTTCATGAACGTCTCTAAAAATTAAATTATAGTATAGGTCTCCGAACAACATAATGGCATAAAAAAACTTTTTCTGAGATTACAGTACCTACATGTGATACTAACTAGGAAGGCAAAGGGAACTTAGTCCATACAGCCATGTCTGAGGTTTAATATCAAATACCAATGAGGTTTTCATAAAATGTTCTCAAATACGTACAAAATAGTAACGAGGTTACAGTTCAAATTTAATTTCGGCCAGGTATTGTCTATGGCTTACGGCGCGTTGGACTCGGTCTATCAATGGATGAACTGTTTGTTGCGCCATAGTTTTCGAGGAAATGTATTTATTACTTACTGTGGTTTTATGGGTCAAAATAATTATTTTGCCCTAAAATTACTGACAGCAGGGATGGTGATGAATGAATGATATTTGACTCCACCTGACATTCTGGAAGTAACGACGGAAATTACGAACACTTTCAGAACAAGCTTTTACAAGAATAATCAAAAATGGCTGACGCCTCGTTTTTTAAACTGCCACACGTGTTTTTAATAACCTTTTTATGTACCAGTTTCATAAACTACTATTGCAGTATTTCCCCGTATTATATTTACTATATTATCTTATTCTATTGTTTTTTAAGATTATTTAGCAACGTGTGTATGTACCTGGTTTTCGTTATTGCAGTCACATCGCATAAACATATTGTAACTGACCCTACCCTACATTTCCCATGATCAGATCATTCAGAGTATACAGATAGACACCATGACCAATAATAAAAGTCATTCCAAGATCAACTATGTAATGTAACAGTTCAAGAATCAAGGCCCCACGTGACATATTGTCACGAGTTCATGACCAAATTGTTTTATAACACCACAACTGTTAATTTTCTGTTAATGGGTTCGATCGAAAAGTAATCAATCATTGGTCGAATGGCCCACCATTTAACCATACATAACATGTCGCTTTGTATAGAAATGAATGGTTTTTGTCAAGTAATAACTTACATAGCCGTTGTATATGCCGTCAGTCGGTTCAAGGACTTACCGACGTCATATTTTGACGACGAACCTGCGACTGCTGTTATGGGTGACACAAAGACATAAATTTAAATTACTTTGTGGTTACTTTAGGCAACGAAGTCAAGCCATAACATGAGAGTTGAACACATGAAAAAGGTAGGAACTAATACTACGAGTATTTTAGGGTTTCCCGCCCAAAGGGCAAAACAGAGCCTTATTATTAATGTCGCTCTGCTGTCTGTCCATCCGTATGTCACGGCTCTCTAACTTGCATGACGGAATTCCATACTATACTCTATTTTTCCACGTGAAATAATGTTTGTAAACAACTTTATAACTTAAAAGTGATGAAAGCATTTTTCTGTATATAAATACATAAATGGGAATTGATGATACTATCTTTTAAATCAAAGGACCTATACACTAGCAACGGAAAAGGTTGTACCAAATTTTTTTTTCTTCAGTTTTTGCAATATCAGTAACAACATTTTCAGCATCAAAATAGTTGCTATTTTTTGCATGTTTTATATATTTTTTCATGCTTCAGTTGCAACCTTTTTCTTTCCAGATGTCAACATAATATAATGACGTGGTAGATATTATTGTCGCAACACATCGTTAAAGATGCTTTGTATTATGAATTTTATGGTCTATAAACTGTAAGATCAGACGTATGTTTGTTTATTACCGAATCTTGCATGTAGAAAACAGCAAGGAAACTACATGTTATTGTCATAGAAACAGGTATTTTAGATAACTGCTATATTAAGTTTATTGACTCTTGAGATTTAGATTTACCCATAAATATTCCTTATAATAAATTGATTGTGTTAAGAATCCTTTATCCATCACCCTGTTTCGTCCACTGCTGGACATAGGCCTTTCTAGGATTTCACCACTCTTGGCGGTCCTCCTGGAAGAAATGCCCATACTCACACACGCTGGGCAGGCGGGTTGGTGAGCGCGGTGCCGAAACCCTTGCACCAGTGACGCCGCTGCCCGTCACCAGTCTGATTTAGATAAGGCCCGGCAATTGGGGATGGATATACCGCCATCCATCGGTCCCAGGCAATGGTGCGTCGCCTGGTTTTGTCTGAGAACTGTTCTCTTACTCTCCCCCGAATAACTTCGGGAGGATTTGCGAGTAAGATGGTGGTACCTCCACAGTCGAGCCCGGCACCAGCTTTACCACCTAAGAATCTTATTAAACATTAATACGAAATGTAATAAAGAACAGTCAAAATAAAGTACTTTTTAAAGATAACTTTGTTGTATTATAATGATTTACTTTGCATGTTTCAGTTAATTCGACATCAGGGAAAGCGGGGAAAGCTCCCAGGCCCACTTTTAATTCTTACTAGCTTTTGACCGCCGCTTCGCTTGTGTGAATGTGTCTTCCAATAAAAACTATTATCGACAGTTCTCAGATTGACTGTTGTTTTATGAACACCCCTTGTAGCCTATATGATGCCCAAGCACACTACGATGATAACAGAGAAAACCGCATCCAAATCTGTTGAGCAATTCTCGAGTCAAACCAGAATAAACAGACAGAAAACAAACGAAAATTCAAAAATTGTGGTTTTACCCGTTTCAATAAAATTTCGTTAAAATATTAAATGTACAGACACGACTTTTTTACTATACTTAATTATTAGTTAGTATAGTTTTGGATCGTGCTATCCCGAATTTGTAACATAAGTTATGTAATGAAATGAGTCGCAAATAGTTTCGGTTAGGTTATGCTGAAACAATACAGGGCCGAGCAAAGCGGAGCGGGGCGACCCTTTTTGCCTGCAACCCAGCAATCTTATTTTTTAAGATTAGTAACTTATTTGTGAGGATTCACAAAAAATTGTACGGACTTACCTCAGCATTCGCGGGAAGAGTTATTGGTTATTGTTTAAAGGTCGCGAGTTTTCAGCGAAAGCAGTTAAGCAGTTCGTACAGCTAAATTCTAAATATCTTGTCAATAAGAAACCTTTTCGTTTCACATCGCATCACAAAAACCTATTCGAAAAACGACAAAGGATAGCGGGGTCCAAATTCAGGTTTGTCCCTATGAGAATGTGAGCTTTCTCTCTTCTGATTGGTCCGCGCTCGTGCTTCTGATTTCCTTCTGTCAGATACGTTAGAGCCGCTCACGTAAATATCACAAACTCACATTAAATTCTCTATAGTGGTAAACTCATTTTTGTAATTGGTTAGCAGGGAGTTTGTATTATAATACTAACTGTTTGTTGGTTAGTATGTGAAGTTAACCCTTTGGTTAACCTCTAGTTCGAACGCATTACGTAAATTTACGTATGAAGAAGTTACTGGCCGGTTAGGTTTTGGCGGCATTTTTCTGATAGGTTGTATGTGATGAAAAATTGTGTTTCACTCGGAGCATCCATGCTCGGAGCCAAAAGATTTTATTCTCGGGCGGCCCTTGAGGAACAAAATATTACTTTGTCCCCTTGCCACACAAATAACTAGTATCATACTCCATCACAGAAATATTGAGAAGTAAAGACTCACAATTGAGCAGCCGCTCCTGCGGGCCGACTTGTGGGAAGTGCCTGAAGAACTTCTTCTGCCTCGCCTTGCTGGGTGCCTTGCCCTCGCTAGCATCACTGACGCCGCCCCCCTGCCCCCCGCCCGCCGGCAGCGCCGCCACGCGGACTGATGGCACAGAGCTGGACAGCGGCTTCACTGCTTGTCTGGAATAAGGAAAAACGGTCTTGTAGCTTCTGATGACGGTACGACATTCTTACTTCTGTATTGGCTAAAAAATAATGTCTTCTGCTTATCTTCTTTATATATATATCTGTTTTTCGTTATAGTTTTAAAAAACTGAACATAATATTGTGTTTTTTGAGGAAGGTTTGGTATTATGTATCAATGCACTACCTATAGAAAAAGAGAGCTGAACAGTAACTGTTTGGTGAAGCGGGCAAAGAACAAAAAAATATTATATATCTTGAATCGGAATTCGATGAGGCATTAACTGTGTGTAAGAGTTTTTCGAGATAAAGTTTATCATGGACAGAAGGTAATGACTAATGAGCAATGGCGACTAATCTAAACAGTGATAATTTCAACACGATTTTTACCAAGATCCGAAAGAAAAAGATAGTCAGCAAGTAAGAACATTTAACATTAATCGTGTTAATAATGACGTCCAGGAGCCTTATTATCTAACTTCAACGTCTATCGCTATCGCTTTCAAACGTATCGTGATTGGCTGTGAATTATGTGTGACATCATTTTATTTCATATTAATCATATAACTATTTCAATGGGTCTTGTAACTAACCTATTATAGAAATGTAACTTACACGTGTTTCGTTCATTTTGTTGAATTCGTGCGACGACAATACATAAATTAACGAAGTAAATAATTATTTAAAAGTACATACCGTGGCAATTGGATGAACAAAAGTCTCAACTAGAATCAAAAAACTGCTAGATGATACAGAAAAGCTCATTCATAAAAATCCTTCTTTTATTTATATAGAGAGATTAATGGATGATAGAAGAGTGCCAAAATAAATATGAAGCGCAAGTTGAAGGTACAGCCAAATCTGGCCCCGGTAGAAGTACTTATCCCAACCAGATTAATTAATATAAAGAAGAAGGACCATGTCAAAAGCAAACGGAAAAGAAGAGCAATGTATAACTGGAAGAAGCTAAACAAGTTTCTCATGGTAACTTATGGAGCTTATGTATGCATATCCCATTGGAAGACTCGCGTGAGTAGGTATATGGATGAATATAATAAAAATATACCAGACTACTCGTTCATTCACTTCAATTTAAATTAACATCATAAATTCAATTTAGCTTACTACCTAGTGACCTTATTTTGCGGACTATCGATCAAGGAAATGGATTACGGATAACAGCAGCGCTGTAGCCATGCCTTTGTTTGCTAAAAGGAAAACTTTAGAAATCATTGAAAGATTAACGGAAAATAACATTTTCTAATGTTCAGTATTAGCTAAAGCTTGCTAAACAACTTTCGCTGCAAAATGGACTGTAACTTTTCGAAGCAACAGTAAAACCATTGTAAATCTTTACGATTGTCCGAATTGTCCCTATTTTCCGTGTTGATTTAGAGAATGAGTTTACAGCAGTAAAATCTCATGAATGGGAACACAATTTTCTAAAAGCAGGAGATTATTTCTACGACTGCTGCAGTTCTGAAATAGCTTCATTCATGATTCGTGTAATTCGTTATATTTAGATCGTTTCTTGAAACCATAATTTGATTTATGGTTATTTTACGACGCTTGTTATGAAAACAGCGGTAAATTTTTTAGGTAGAAACAAGTGTAAACAAACCTTTTGTTTAGTCACAGGAACGTGCTACATCTACGTTCAGGATACTTAAAATAAACGAGGTTTTCTGCCGTTCCTGAACTGAATATAGCTTAAGTTACAGCAGGATAATAAAATAAATAATCGTCGGATGGTGTAGTTTGACACGGCACAAATTTACCATTTTTGGAAAGCCTTAACTCAATCCAGACGTACCTAAATATTCACAGCACACAGCAATTTTATTTATCTTTATCCAGTTAAGTCTGTTGAGCTAATAGTGTTTTGGAAATACAGTGACGTCAGACTAGGAACAGCAGCCAGGTCAACGGATATAATCATAAACGAGGAGCTAATTGTTTGCCGATCATTCGACATGTTTACTTTGTCACCCATCAGGCGACATGACACCACCATGAGGAAACTACGGGTAATGTTTATACGATGAGGGGTGACAATGATTGATCGCTGACGGTGGAAACTATTGGCGAAGTTGGAAAGTTTGTTACCGACAATGATGCAGTTTAAGTTGTAGATTAATTATAGAGGTACTAGTGCTAGACTACTAGACCAGCTGCGGTAAATACGTGAGTACAAACTACAGAATGAATGTGAGACATTCAAATTGCATAGCATAGAAATCATTGTACGAGCTAACCTAACACACTTAAATGGCAAATATATATCAATCAATCCACATGTTTATTTTAGTTACCGATAATTTTTCAAAGAATACGAAGACTAAAAAGAATCTAATGTAATAAAATAAGTCGAAATCTGTTCAAAATAAGGTTAGTTCGAACGGTCCTAAAACATGTACAAAACCAAGTAAAGTGGAGCGAGACGAAGCGTTATTTACGGGAACTTTAACCGAGATAGAGGTTTTTTCTAACATGACAATACAAAGAACAGCAGCTTAATGAGCAGGACAGAGGACCGCCAAAAGTAGCAAAATTTAGGAAAGGCTTATGTCCAGCTGTAGATGAACACAGGCTGATGGATGGATTGATGATGAGAACAAAACGAAACATGTAAGAGAACAAGAAGATCACTTTACATACCTTATCCTCTTGAGCAGTTTAAAAATCTTTAGGTCATTTTTCATGTCCTTACTAAGAGACGGCTAAAGAATTACTTACCCATGTGATCATAGCACCAGATAAATCTTTCGCAATATTTTAGATACTTGAAATCTTATCAGGAAGATGAGATTATTCCGAACTTTTTTAGTAAAAACTGTTTTAAATGAAGTTATTATTAATTTCAAGAAGAGTACATGAAAAGTTGATAATCCTGGATAAGCAATTATCTTTGATTAATGTCTAATATTATTATAGATTTAGATTCTTAAAACAAGACGGTAATTATTTGTGTTATTGCTTATCTTACACCTGCAACATTTGATACGAAAGTTATAAACAGATAAAAAATACGAGAAACTCTGACGGGTTTTACGAAGAAAATAAGCGGAAAAATTAAATTAACAAAAATTCACAGCCTCGGAAAAAGTTAATAATTTTACTTAACTAGAAATAAGAAGTATTATATCGGCCCCTAGATTACATACTATCGAATTCCGATTATCTAAGGATACGTTCGCACTTAAAGTGACGTCACAGTTTTTGAACAGCGGGCCTATTACGTATCTTTGAATCGGTGGCCAACTATGGTTGTTATTCACCAAAAACAGATAAAAAATGAACTTAAAATAACCTTTAATGGGTATTGAACTATTTACGAACTGTGACGTCATTTCAAGTGCGAACGTATTCTTAGATAAGCTGAATTCGATAGTATATTATATTTTTGACGATAGGCGCTCGGTTGGCAACTGATTTTACGTTACAGAATTAGGGGGCAGAACAATGAACAATGAAGGCAACTTTGAAAGTTAAGTATTTATTTATGTTTTCATTGATTGGCAACCAGTTAGCAACCGATACAACGTTACATAATAAGCTCGCAGGGCTGTACATATTTGTATTTGCTAGATACATAGGTAACACTAAAAGTTTCCGGAACTGGCCACTTACATAAACAATATTTAAAAATTTATTGCAACATTTGAAAATAGAACTCTTTGGCTGTAGAATGCAGTTTGTTTCATCTGACTGTCTTTTGTTTTTACCTTGTGGCGCCATTTAAAAAATTGTGTGTCTGCATCAACATGGATTTAACTCGGGAAAATTTTCGTAGTATGATTTTCTACGATTTTAAGTGTAATTTGACAGCTCAACAGAGCATCGCTCGGCTTGAAACAGCTTTTGGCAATGAAGCACCATGCAAGACGACTGTTTATAGCTGGTTTGCAGAATTCAAGCGTGGTCGTATCAATCTCAGTGACGAATCTCGCGATGGTCGGCCGTCCACCGCTGTGACCAACAAAAACATCGATGCTGTGCGCCGTATGATTGAAACAGACAGGCATGTGACCTACCATGAAATTCGCGCATCCTTAGAAATAGGCATGAGTCAAATACAATCAATCCTACACAAACATTTGGGTGTGAGAAAGCTGTGCTCGCGGTGGATCCCACACAACTTGACCGAGGCTCAAAAAACGGACCGCGTCACTTGGTGCAGTGCCATGCTTACCAGATTCAACGAAGGTGCGTCAAATTTGGTGTGGGACATAGTAACAGGTGACGAAACATGGATTTATTGCTACGATCCCAAAACAAAGCAGCAATCGAGCGTATGGGTCTTTCAAGATGAGCCGAAACCAACCAAAGTGGCGCGCGTGAAAAGTGCATCTAAGCGGATGATTGCTTCTTTTTTTAATAAAACTGGACACGTGGCTACTGTTGCTTTAGAGAATCGTCGTACCGTGAATAGTGACTGGTACACGACCATTTGTTTGCCGGAAGTTATTGACGAATTCCGTAAAAATAACCGTAAACGCCGTATCATCCTGCACCACGACAATGCTAGTTCTCACACGGCCAGACAGACAAACGACTTTTTGAAGACGAAAAATGTAGAACTCATGAGTCATCCTGCATACAGTCCCGACCTGGCACCTTGTGACTTTTTTCTGTTCCCAAAAATTAAGAACCAATTACGCGGTCAACGATTTTCATCACTAGAAGAGGCTGTCGAGGAGTATGAAAAACACGTTTCAGAGGTCACCACAGGGGAGTGGCACAAAAGTTTTCAAAACTGGTTTGATCGAATGAAAAAGTGCATAGACGCCAAGGGAGATTATTTTGAAAAACAATAAATTAATTTTGTACCTTTAATAGTATTTTTTCATATTCATTCCGGAAACTTATAGTGCGTCCCACGTAGTAACGAATAATACAGCCCTCAACAGGAACCATCCTATTTAAGTTCTCTGTCATATAGAAAACTCGTGGTCCGTACATACACACATATCAACGTAAGCGTGTAATGCATAACCGCTCTTTTTATCAAGGGTTAAAAAGTTATTTATTTCGAAGGAGCGATCTGCATAAAAATACGTACAATTGGTTAGTTCTGCAAGCTTACTTTTTGCCCTTATTATAATCGGAAATCTATTTTTTTTATTGCCTATGAAAAGTTTAAGTTATTTTCACTACATTATAGTCGGCATTTCTCCGGCATCAACAACAAGTACTGAACATTTCTGTTACCGTTTTATTTTGCTCTCCTTCAAGCTTAGTAAAATTTAAATAGGTATTATTATAATTATAACAATATTTTATTTTGCGAGTGACGTTACATTCCACAGGATATTGGGAAACGCGATGACATAGAATATTTTTAATTTTGTTACGCCACACCTCAATTTGGCCCAGCACATTTTGAGTTATAGAGCAAACAGATGAAACGAAAATGAAAGACTTCCCGTTTACGCGAAACTCTTAAAACAAGACATACATTTAGCATTACAAATAAAAAGCAGATAAAACGTTTAAAATTATCAACTACATAATAACTAAAAGATAAAGGTAATTTACCTTCCTAACAAAAACACTCCCATATTCCTTTCGCAATATCCACAATCACAGTCGTCACCTGGACGTTATCCCGACTTCTGGCACGGAATTGTTGACGCCGGGGGTTTTATGTTTTATTCACATCATGGATGCAGAACAGTTTGTGGAGTGCACGTGTACTGAACCGGGTTCCGTAAATCTTAGGTACGAGGGTCATGCCAAATGAAACTAGATATTCAAAAACTATATTATTTATTCTTTATTGTAGATATCAGACTTCCCAAAATGTTCACCCTGAGCACGTACTATACACTTTTCCATACGTATAAACCATTTAGAAAATACCTCTGCCCACTCTTCTCTAGACAGCTCTGAAATCTCGAAATAGTATGCAGCGAGTGCATCATCTTTGCTTTCAAACCTCTTGCCTTTTAATTTTTCTTTTATTTTTGGAAACAGGTGAAAATCGCAAGGTGCTAGGTCAGGGGAATATGGCGGGTGAGGTAGGATAGGCACATTTTTCGTATTGAAAAAGTCGAGTGTTCTGGCAGACGTGTGCGCCGAGGCATTGACGTGATGCCAGAGAAGCTTTCACTCCAAGCTGACAGTACCTTTGGGGCGCGAACTGTCACGTACCATTCAGAGTTAAAGGTTTTTTGATCCTCTAACACCACAGTAGCAATATGACCTGTCTTGCAGAAAAATGAGGCGACCATTTGTTTCTGCATGCTTCGTGCACGGCGACATTTCGTGGGAGTTGGCTCATCATCAAAGCACCATACCGTCGACTGGCGCTTTGTTTCAGGGTCGTAGTTATATAGCCATGTTTCATCACCAGTCAGTATATCATAAACGTTTTTCTTCTCGCCGCCATTGAATTTATCTATCATAAATTTACACCAATCCACGCGACGCTCTTTCTGCTCATTGGTGAGTTTGTGCGGCACCCATCTCGAACAACGCTTACGGAGAGAAAGGTGGTCGTGTATGATGGTCTGCATTGCTGCTGATCCAATTCCCACTTCTCGCTCGAGCTCTACATATGTAATTCGCCGATTTTCACGAACAAGTTTTTCTATTGCTCGAACATTTTCTTGAGTGACCGCTGTCGGCAGCCGACCAGTCTTCGCCTCATCTTCAAAGCTTTCGCGTCCTCTTATAAATTCAGCAAACCAATTATAAACTGTTGGAAGATTCAGCAAAAGTAGTAATCAAAAGTTCAAAACATTCTTGAGGCTTTAAACCTTTTTTATAATCATAATAAATCATTGTCCGAAAATCTCTTCGAGTGAGAACCATTGCTACGAACGAATTCCCGCCAAATTCTCTCGAAAAAAAAAAATTCAAAAAAAAAAATTTAATTTCGAACGATCTATATTCAAAATTATTAGCTGATAACCGGCCTATACGTAAAGTTCTAACGTGCCAGTGACAAACCAATGAGTAAAGAGTATCTAACTTCTTTTGGCATGCCCCTCGTGTAATAAATCTGCTCAGGCGATCAGACCCTAGATAATGTATATTTAAATCGGTTGCCAAACATCTAAAACATAGATATACTATCAAATTCTGATTGTCTAAGGATACGTTCGTACTTAAACTGACGACGTCACAGTTCAATTTACACTGAAGGAAATTTTGAAAGTTCAGTTTTTAACCATGTTTTAGTGTTCAGCAATCAGCTGGCAACCGATATAGCGTTACACAAAAGGCCAGGCGACCAGCAAAAAAAAATCTCGCCATGTTGCGGAAAACAATACTTATTTCTTCTACTGACAACACTAACTTTATAACGTCATTATGCCGTTTGCTGTCAAAGTGTGTTGTTGTTTTTTGTATGTGTTGTATGTATTTTGACAGCACACGCTGTCAAAGTATGATATTGTTTTTTGTGTTTGTGTGTCCTGTCAAAGTGTTGTGTTGTTTTTTTTTGTGTTAGAGGGTGTGTCTGTTGTGTGAATATGAGTGTTACAATCATAAAAGCAAATGTGGTATTCTTAGAGCGATTTTTAATTTCCTGGTCAGGTTTTTATTTATATTTTTCGTTTCCCGTTCTCATAGTTTTTCTGTGATATAACATAACAGGTGAAAATGAACGGCAATTTTAAAATGTAAGTATCCACATACTAAACAAATCATATTGAACAACTTTTCCCAAGAAACATACCCGCGGAAACCTTCAGGGCAGAAGATATTCAACCTCCCAGATGAAAGGTATTTAGAACGCTGTGTGTGAACATCTCTCTCGCGAACAACGCTGTTTAGAAACACTCCCATTTCTCATATTTGTTTAAAATTTAAATATTTCCTAAATAAATGATAAATGATACGTTTCTTTGGAAAAGTCGTTCAGAGTAATCAGTAAAATATGTGGTTTAAATACATAATACACCCGGTTTATAAACAAATTATGTTTTGACATCCAATTGCTGATATCTAAATCAAATAAGTTGAAATAAAGATGTCTTTAAGGAAATCGCTTTCTAGTTGTTTAAGAAAACCTCGTGAAATGGGTAGTCTTAATGTTTAAAATTAAGATGATTAATTAAGGAAAACTTTGTGATTTGTTTCAAAGCTCCTTGCAATGCAGAAATCTTAGAAATTTGCAAATGAAATTGACGTTTTTATTTGGTTATGTTTTTCGGCAACTTAATTTCATTTGCAAATTTCTAAGATTTCAGCATTGCAAGGAGCTTTGAAATAACTCACAAAGTTTTCCTTATTTCAAAAATAAAGGAAAATGGTTGAAATATCACGTGTTCTCAGCAGCCTCAGCGCATGAAATGTGCGTATTAATATAGACTTTGTTACAATATGCTGTACTTCAAAATCGTTTGACGGAATTGTTACGGTGCAGCTCGTATGGGATCTTAGACCATTGGCAAAGCACGACTCTTAGTACTGAAATAATTCTGCCGTTTTCCACGGGAGGGGAGGTAAACACGCACAGCACACATTTACTCATTCACGCACACTCCTGCGAAAAATGTATATGTCACACATTCACACTAAATCTAAAGCTGCAACACAAACACAAAACGAGCACACAAGCAAACTTACATTAACAAATTGTTCATGTACTTCGGCATAGGGGAATAAGTGCGCTTGCCTAGTCCCGTTTTATATGGTCTAAGTATGGGATAGATATATAAAGCAAACCAAAAATTTCATTGTTTTGTTGCAAAAAGGGTTTCCACTTTTTAACAGCACCCTAAAACATTTTGAAAAACAAGCGCGAGGCATAGTTCTTATCATCTGGACCATAACGACGTAAGCTGGTCCCAAAATGTTGTGGCTAATACTGGGGTTGCCGTTTTAGATTCTTAAAAACACAATGGGATATAAAAAATATAGATCCGGGTGTAAAAGCAAAGGCAAGAATCCTTTAAGGGTGTGTTAGTATGATCGGTAAAGATATTATTTTAATACTGGAATCTCTAAATAAAGTACCAGTACCTCATAATAAGACGATTTTCTTTACTCAAAATACACTAATCGCGTGGACACCCTCACGGTCGCTGGGCACTCAGATGAGGGGTGCGGGTTGCGGGGTGCAATTAGTGTGTGGGGAGGTGGGGAGGCCGATGAGTTGCGTAGCCATAGCTTAAAAAAATGATGGAATTTTTGGTGAAAATTCAAGGTATATTTTTTTTTTCGTAATGACATCAGAATCGTGTATACTTTCATACCCTATAGGGATTCTTGACTTTGCATTTACACCCGTATAAAATAAAAATAAATATGTTTCTCTTTGCAAAGACTATTTTAAAATACGGCGATATACTTACTTACTTTTTAAAACGTTTTGAGTCCTTTCACTTTGGACGTAAGAATCGACAGTGAAAAGTACCTGTAGTACGAGTACTTAAAACTATTAATTACATAGGACACTTGAAATCAGAACGTCTAGTATCTATGTATTTATTACCAGCAAAGTAGGTACCAGCAAATCTAAAACCGGTAATTTCAGGCCAAAATCACAATATCGTAGATCCATGGAAAATCCCTAAACGTTGGCCGGAAGATGCCGTGCCCGATACATAAAACATATTATCCTGACGCGCGTCCACGAACGGAATTGAATCCATAATGTGACACAAATACGTCAGTGTTTACCGCTATTATTAGAATAATCCACTAAAATAGGTCGAGTTTACCCGACTGGGTAAAATTTACATATTTTAGATTCGACTACGTGAACTCTAACTTGAAATATAAATTATAGGAATGAAACTACGACTTAAGAGGATATGGCGCGCTTGCAAAGGTCACTGTTACTCTATGCGGAACGCCCCGCAGTGCGAGAGGGACGGATTCCGGAAAATATAGCAAAATGTCAGTTTTAAATTAATATAAAATGAACTTAAATAGCTATCAAAATTTCCAACTGAGAAAAATTTGATATCGTTAAAATATATCTTGTAAAATATCTTTCAGGTCTGTATGTCATTCCTGTTTGTCATACTATGAAAAAAAGTGTAGAAAAAGACTTCATTTCATTATCGAGCGAAAGTTCTGTAATCGCGTTTCTGTACTAAACAAAACTAGACAAAGTTTCCGAAATGTATATATGTACCGATTTATCAAATTAGTAGCTTCATGTGAAAAGCAGGATACAACTTCAAAAAGTGTCATTTTTATCGAAATAGCCCCGTAATAGGCTCGCGTGGGTTTTTAAAGAACTTTATGTCTATGTCGTAGCCATATCGATGATTGACCACTTCATGATCTGATCGGCCATATCATGAAATCTGTTAAAACTAAACGGGTCGCCTCCCTCCGCTCCGCTTCAGTCGGTTTCGAAATGTATAATATAAACTATTAATCCGGCTAAGGAAACAAAATGCATAGATCAGTTGTTTATCCAATGGTTAAAACGTTAAACCTTCGGGATCTTTGGAGCCATTTGGTCATCGTTACACTTTTATTTGCTTCATCATTAAGCTCTTTAACGTGAACAAGCTCTCCAATTCCCGATTGCTGCCGCAGCCGTTTAAAAAAGGCTTAGTTAAAATGGCTATAAATAACACACCTAAGTGTTAATGACAATGAAGACATATGTTACGGAGTCTTTTATGCACATTTCAACATATTTGAACTTGGGTAAATTGCAGCTTGTTATATTTTATAATACTAAAGTCTAAAACATATCAGTAAGTGTATTATATAATTGAATTGTAGCACAAAAGTGATGAATTTTTACAGGGACGTCTTCTGCGTGAAACTGCGACACTTCTCAATTTTCTTTCAGACAGCACGATCAGGCCGCCTTTTTACTGTTATGCCACGGACAGAAAATAGAGACAACGATGCTTCAATACAGGGTGACCGGTAATTGCTCTTATTCCTCTCGGGGGAAGAAACTATGATTAATTTGGAGTGATTTTACCCTATCACTTGGGGGTCGCAAAATCCGCCATTTTCGAGAAAATTTATATTCTTGTTTCAATTTTTAATTCTTTGTTATCGTGATTTTAGACATGCAACATAGGATTTTGCAATTGTTTGAGTGATTTTTAGTTTTAAGGAGATCGATCAATCAGTTCACGCCAAAAGATTTTTTTCGGCGTTTTGTATTTGCCAAATTTCGCAATTTTATAAATAAAACAAAGAATGTCGATTTTCTCGAAAATGCCGGATTTGCGAACCCCAAGTGATAGGGGTCAAATCACTCCAAATTAATCATAGTTTCTTCCCCCGAGAGGAATAAGAGCAATTACCGGTCATCCTGTATAAGGGTTTTAGGTTCATAACGACACTGTCTAAAAAATAAACTATTCAAGAAGTTAAAAAATATCTTACCCATTGACTTTACTATTATTTGACGATTCCCCGCTGGATTCGTCGGAGTAATCAAATGATGCGTTATCCACCATTATCTTCGTCTCAAACTAATACATGTCTTAGTGACTTGCACTCGCGCTCATTGCTGTTGACCTAAACTTCCACTGAAGAAGTCTTCATGAGTCACTAGACCAACAAGCAAATAAATAGAGACTGAAAAGTCACGGATATGTTCAGAAACGTAAAAGTTATAAGCACCTCAGTCTTCTCTGAGTACAATGAGATAATAAAACGTGAGACTAAAATACAAGAAGCCAATTCTGTGAAAACCCACTGTTACCATAAGAACCGAACACAATAACTTTAAAAGACTACATTTCCCGAATGAGTAAAGACTGCTATTAATAAAGACAACAACAATGAACAAGAGAGTAGGACAAAATGACCTAAATACATCGGGCAGATTAGATAAATAAACGGTTGCCATCAAACATCTTAGAGTCATTCATATAGCCCAATCTAAATAATAGTCTCAAGCATTCATAAGCATTAGCAACTGACTCTTGGCTTGACCGTATTTGAACTAGTCTTAAACTTGCAGACCTTGTGGAAGCGATTGCACAAATAAAAACTGGATATTATATTTCACTCAGCTTTAACGTGATCCATTTAAACTAATATAAAATTAGAGTCCAAAACACTTCACAGACGACACTAAAAATAAATCAAACATTTAGGTTACACTGTCTCTCTCTCTCTCTCTCTCTCTATACTTTTATTAAAAATGACTATAACTTAGAGAGAACAGCAACAATGCGCCCTGATGGCGATACAACGAGTTTGTGGTGTTACCGTGATAGTATCAATACCTCATTGGGTTTCCTATTTATCGGCAGAACTGCGATAAGATAGCTCGCAACCACTTTTAATACTTTCCAACCGCAAGTCCGTAAATCTATTATACGCCTCGGGATTACATTTACAACTCGTAAATTGTAATTTTTCATAAAATCATAAGCACGGGTGTTAATTTCATGGCAATTTTTCATTTCAATAGAAATCTAAGGAAAATTTCATTCCTGTTTCAGTGACGTCAAAGGTAATCAAAATAAACACATAAAATCCTGACCTATCGATCTCTTCGAAATGAAAACAAGGGTTACACAACTCAATAAACATAATTATAGAAAGGAGCACGTGTCTGAATCAGACAATATCTATCTCCATTGAGAATGAAAACGTGCAAACGAACCGACACGATCATCTCTATGATGTTGATGATACTAAATTACGGATCCACAAACTTATAGAGCCTACGAATCTAGTTCCATTGAAATAGAGATTAGATTCGAAGGTTAAACTCTACAGATAATTTTCCATACAACGGCGGCGCCCGCGCAGGCCGCAGCAGAAAACGGTACCACGTGACAAGCGACGCGCGAAATACTGAATGCAATGCAACTTTATGTCCAGTACCAAGTAAAGAAACGTTTATAAACACAGTACGGACAGAGGAAAAATATAAATTATCATCTTTGAATCTGAAAATGTTCCCACGATTACTTAATACAAGATATTACATAGGTATGTATGTAGATTGTTCCAGCAGGAATAATTGCATTGATCCACGTTTCATGCTTTGTAATGATTAAACATTCAAAAGTAATAAAGCATTCATAAAAACTACTCGTAAATTTTAGGGGAACAAGAAAGCTCGAAAAAGTTACGTTATTGGTTTTGGCTCTTACTTAAAAACGGTAAAACGTACAAGTTTAAAATTTAGTCAGATTGTAGGAGATACTCTAAAGTAAAATGAAAAATAATAAAAAGTAGGGTTCCGTACGCAGACGGAGCCAATTTTTTTGTCAAACGCTACCAATTTAGCGCCTTGTTTTTTATAGCCTTGATGTTGCTTTGGCATGTATAAATATCGTTGTTATTTACCATAATCTTTTTAGGCTTGGCCAAATTATTTGAAGTCGTATTATTTTATCGTTCGGGAAACACAGCATTGTAATTAATCCGTTATAATTAGATAGTATATGATTCATACTCAATATTACAAATAACGTATCAATTCTGTACAAGAGAGCCAAAAGATACCACTTGAAATTATGGAAAAACATTTTACAGTTTATACAACACGTGTGAAACATTATATTCCTGAATATGATTCATCTTAAAAGGGGCGATGGATAGTGATAATGACATAGTGGACCGATCACAAAAAACAGATAAAAGTATTCTTTATTTTTTATTGTAAAGAATGCGTTGCTCGTAAAAGGGTCTATGTCAAAATATTTTTGCTGAGATAAAGCCGATTTTCGCTTATAAAGACTTTGGTCACTTTATTTGTATTTATGGTTATGTAACCAAATAAATAAAACCGTCTTATTTGCAAATCAATAACCTTTAATTTTTACTCACAGTAATCTTTGAGTTATTAGACATATCAAATTAATTTAGACGTAAAGGGGTCGATATGCGACCAAATAGACCCTTTTACTTTTAGTTCTGCATACAAATATTTTTTTCATTAATTTACTCCATAGAAGAACATACTGCTTTTTATATATGGATGAAATTTATATACACTTTTAACACTCTGTTATTAACTTGGACTGCCATTTTGATAGATCCATAGACGTTTTTACGGGTAACTGACAGACACAAATTTAAAAAAGCACGTTTGCGTGGCTTTTTTGGTGATATTGTTTACCATTCTGCTCGGGAATGCGACATTTTTTATCGACAAAAAAATGCATTTTGAGCATAATGTATTAAATAGACCCTTTTACAGGCAACGCATTCTTACTGATTTGAAAAAGAGATGGACATGGTGATAAAAAGAAAGAATTCGTTTTTCATATAACATGTATATCTAATAATCTATTCTAGATAACGTAGGTAGGGTTACCAATTTGGAGAACGCAAGTAAAAATGCTGATATCACAACGTAGGGCTCTCAAAAACTTCACGGTTTAGCAGCAGCTAAAAGTTATGTTCTATTATCCGATAAAAGTCATAACTCTAAAACTGCAAATTGTAAGAAAATACCAGTTCTCTACTTACCGGAACAAATTATACGCAGAGGTCAATGGAACTTCGCTGCAAAACAATTATTGTTCGACTAACGATAGAAACAATAGTCTACCTTTATATGGTATTCCTCGTGTATGCAATTACTTTTTTGTCAGTGCGTTACGTGTGATTATTTCAAAAATAGATGTTTTGTAAAACTTCTTTATCGTTTTAAGAAAACTATTCTAAAAATTTATTCTTAAACTTGTCGCTTGCATTTTATCATTTGCTGGTTATAATTGCTTTTTATTCTATCGGTACCTATTGATTCGATTGGTTGATTCGAGGGCGAACCGGGAACATCAATATTATCTATCTTGATTGGACAAATGAACACGTTGTTGTGTTATATAGGGTTATTCAAATCTATCAGACATAACATTTATCATTCTTTCACCCCGCATTATCTTGCTGATTCCAGCTCGTCGAAAATTCACGTAAAAAAATATCAATTCATATAAGCCAAACTCAAACTTTGGTACTAAATCAACTAAAAAATTTCTCGAAAACCTGAAAGACCTTCAGAATTGATTGCTCATTTTCAATCTGTATTCCATCAGAACCTGAATATGATAGAAAATTCCTTAGAAATTCAAGATTTAAGTGAGAAATGAGAATTGTGTTTTTATTGCTGAATCCATCGCTTTAGAGTACTCTAAATAATATTATTAGAGTGCATTACAAACTAGAAAAGATCAATTAGAAACAAATGTACCTAAAGAAAAGAATTTGAAAAAATTCCTCGGGCTAGGATTCGAACCTAGCTGCCCTCGCCCAACGCCCTCGTGGGCGTTCAGTGTGTGTCTTACAAGCTGGTTAGACTTAATAGTTACAAAATATTCGGTGGACGAGTATGGTGGAAAAGGTAAGTACCTCGGTGGCGCAATTGGTAGCGCGCTTGTCTTGCTAACAAGAGGTCGCAGGTTCGAATCCTGGCCCGAGGAATTTTTTCAAATTCTTGCATTTACCTCATTTGTTTCTAATTGATCTTTTCTAGTTTGTAATGCACTCTAATAATGAATATTTAAAAACGGATAGGACTCACTTTTTTAACTGTGCAAGGAGACACCACAGGTCGAGCTTTCGATGAGATTATAACTCATCATCATCAGGACTCTTCGGGATTACTATCGCGCACGGCGGTCAGTCGAATACACTCTTATAATAATATTTAGAGAAATAAGAACATTACATTTGACAACAATGTTTGTGTTCCTACATAATAATACATTACACATGTTTATAACAGTATGTAACGTGTATGTCATTTCATTTCGCACGTGATTTGAGTGTCCGTTAAACATGCCTTGTTAATTAGGGATTAACGAAAACAAATAAGCTTATTAGCGACTTTGACGATCGTGAATAAGCGAGTGATAAATTGGAACAAGATTGTGTAGGTTTTACTGACGCAGGAAGACTACGCGTGGTTTGGAAAGAGGCTTAAAAATTAAGAACAGAAGTACAAGTGGTTAACAAAAGTCCTTCAAACTGAAAGCTGGGGATGGTAACCCTAACGGTAAATATATAAGAAAAGGCTTGCAGCGAAATTTACAAGGTTTTTAGGATCCTAATATTACCATTTCATTCGTATGTCACCTGTATATAGTTCGTAGACAAAAGTAAGGTAATTACAGACCTGAAATTTGTATATTTTGTGTAGAATGTTGACCCAAAACCGAATATTGAATTAGAAATTCAATTTAATTCTTTTTAGAGGTGGTCCTGCAAGACAATGGCACCAGTTTTAAATATAGTATAGATGTGGTATAGATGTCGGTGTGCGAGCGGATCCTTTTCGGATTAAAGTTGTTATTTAAATGTTAGACGTGAAAAAATATTTACGTGGTGTTCTTACTTTAGAAAATAAAGTTCATTTCTTATTTTCACCTCTTTCGCTTTTCCTTCATTTATCAAACGCTTTCCAAGGCGGCCTCAAGTCGAAGTCTGGTGGCCACTAATTGAAATAGCCAAGTTCTAAAAGTAAGGAGAACTGAACAATACCTTAATCCACCATAGACAAAGTTCAGAAGCCGTATAATCTGCCAGGTTGCCACTTCATCATTATTTTGGGGATTCGCTTGTGACCACTCGCCCAACGTTTGAGCCATATTGGGACAACAGTTTGGAACATCAGACACTGTATTTGTATATATCACATTCCATTATCTATGTCACTTAACCTTAGTTTTATGTGCGTCAATGAACAAAAACACTATTGCGAATTCAGGAAACTTTTAAAAGAAGTAATTATGTATGAATTCTGTCAAAACATGTCTAGTGGAGTACGCGATATAGACATAACTGATTAGGATAAGCTTATCGTTGGAAAAATATCAGAGTAATCGTTCGTTAAACGTATCCTTTGCGTTCTGGTTACCTGATTATCAGAACAAGATAATGGTCGGTGCACAAAATAAATCAATGCAAAGTAAGAACCGAAATAATTTGAAGATTAATGAAATTGCACAAGCTTGCATTACATATCACAAGATTCATGAATAAAATAAAAATAAATAACATAAAATAAACAATACAATGAGAAAATATTGTGACGGATGTTGAAATCACAAGTTCAAGAGTCAAGGTCAAGTTACATACAATACGAGTTAACTTAATTTTCCACTACTCGCTTTGGTAATTAATTATAAATACCATAGAGAAGTAGAGTCCAACTGGCGACAGAACCGATTATGTAGAAAAATATCAATAGAGTACTTCACACGAATTCAAACAAGCAAGTCGTAGTTATGGCAAGCGGTTACCTCACACACTTTCCAAGCAACTATAAAATTGCCACCATTCATTCATAAGTTGAAAACGAAAGTAATCAGAGTGAACCATTACACATCAAGTTAATTTTAAAGTTCAATCATACATTGTTTTGTGTTGCTTTGGTTCTGGAAACTGTTCGTATCAAAGCCGGCTACAACGAAATCAAAACCGTAAGCACTTCTTCCTGATCTCCATACACAATACAAATTACACGCAATGAGCAGCGCGGTCAGATACACGTAGCGGAACGTAAATACGTTGAGTTGAACAAGGATAGTAAACGCGGATTTGGGCAACGCAACTTGGCATACTGCCATACACCACTATGACTGCTAATAAAATTATAGTTATAAAACAAAATCAATAAGGAAGTAAAAATTATTGTCAGATTGAATTTTAATACTTCGTACGAAGCTAAATAAAATTTTAGACAAACTTAATCTAAGAGGAGAACAAAAGTAATGATTGAATATCTGTTATAATCGACGACTGTATAACGAAGGGCAAGACTATTCATAAAGAACTAAGCAATCGAAGAATGAGCAGGTTACTTTAGGGCACACAGTTCCGTATCGTGGAGGGTGGAAAATTGATCCTATATGGATTTCAGGGTACCTAGCATAGTAGACCATTCCTCTTTAGGTAGATCAACAGAGTGAGACAGAGCACTGTATCAAGCGCTATCGAGCTCGATATGGTTTGCTATGCTAGACTAGCAGAAAAGTTATCTGTATCGATCGTAACAGGAAAAAATAGTGTCTTTGTGTATCGCAACACAGACTTTATGAACGCAGCTCTGGAACACGACCGTGAATAATAGCCATTGAAATATGTCTGCTGAAGTCTGCTCTATTCGGCCAGACAATATACTAAGCGGCGCACCCGTCGTCCTCAACCCTTCCCAAACCGCTTAGGTAACAGAATGTAAATGGTAACGTTATTGGTCAGAACAAGCCGGCGCGTACTCACTTCTCAATCTTGTCATGCTTCATGCGAGGATGCGGCTCCAGCTGCAGCGGAGTGCTGGGGGCAGAGCGGGGCGCCCCGCACCCGCCCCCCGCCGCTCCAGCCGCGAAGTTCCCTGTCGACCTAAAACAAAAGACCCTGGATAAATATTTGCTGCTACTCTCATACTCTCTTACATACAACTGGATTCACCGTCCACGGCTTAAAAGCGGCCCACTGGCACATTCTAAGCATGCATTATCTTTTCAATCTTAACTCATTGCGATAAAGTTGAATCTTATACAAAAGAATAATCACCGGATTCTTTTTGGCAGCATTTGGAATTTTGTATGAAGTGGGTCTATGAGTTTTACATCGATGGCTACTCCTACTCCTATAAAAATCGATCAACCAGTAAAAGCTTTTGAGTTGTTGTCAACACTGTCAATAGTTTTCACATTATGTTTCTTTTTTCTCCTAGGCACTTCATTATTACTTTTAGCATGTTCAGTTTTGCAATCAATCGCTACAGATTCACGCTAAGATTCCTTTTCTTTCTTTCTACCTTATTGTCTAATATTTTATTACGGGCTCTCGAAGAATCTGTAGAATCTTCTTTTGGCGAGCAAAATAAAGATTTAGGACAGACCAAAAAAAGTAAAAACAATTACAAGCTTGCTAATATCAAATGCTAACCTGTAATAGAGTAACAAGGGTCAAAGAACGTCGAATTCGGACACGATCACAATTGTTTAGATTACAACTCACAAACAACATTACAGTACGCGCAATTTTACTTGGCTGCCTAATGTTAGGCTCTATGTCTCTCTCTTCCTAGAATAAAAACCTAATATCTGCGTAAGAGGGAGAACCTTTCGGGAAGCCAAGATTGTCTGTACTGTCTGTAGATACCTCAGAACTTCAGACAAAGACGAAAAATACCATACCTTTATTTTAACAATGGAGTCAAGACCGAAACTATTATGTTGTATTTAGTCACTTACATTACCACGGGGAAAATATTTTACAAAAAAAAAACAGATAACAATCTTAATCACGATAATGATGTTCTGTTATTCTATTATGTTAATGTACCATCAAAGTAGGTACAGATTACACGTAGCTAATCATAGCAAGATGTCTGAAAAGCAAAATCTAGGACATCACCATAAATCTACCACTACCTAGATTTACAAGAAAATTAGATAAAATTAAAAATACTTTATTTAGTTAGTAGTAGTATCGATCTCACACTAATAAGTTTTTTTCACTTAATCTGTTCGGTTCTTACTATCGCAAAAACAATAAAACAATAGATATCAGGCAAGACAATTAGTTTCAAATCTATCTGGCAAGTACAAGTACACGTTAGTGTAGTACAGTGTTATTCAAACTGTGGATTGCGTGCCACCATCAGAAATGTACAACATATCAATCCATCAATGAGAAGGTTTACACAGGTACCACGACGATTTGGTCATCTCACAAACCCCTTTCTGGGGCGTGGGGAGTCAGTATCGGGGCTGAGCCCCCTGACTGAGGTAGCTACCGCTGCCCATGGCTATGGGCAGGTCTGTGATGGTGACGCCCGAGGGCGTCTGGTGGAGTGTCCGGTTGCCTGTTACTCGACTCAGAAGTGAGGAGTTACGAGGTGCCCGGCTGCTCTTCTCTCTTCCAGTTGACGTAGGAAGGTGGGGTTGGTCAGGATGAAGTCGAGAAGCCTCGTCATCTCATCCCGTTCCTCCTCCTCCTCCTGGTACGTCTGTGGGGGCTCTGCCGGTGTTGCGGTGTCCATCATGGAGGCGGGTTGGTCTGCCGCCGTAGCCTTCTTTGGTTTTCTCTTGGTCCTCTTCCTGCGAGACTTCAGCGCATTGTTCCTGGCCGTAGGCGGGTTCGCCTCGGCCACGAGCGAAGCCGGCGCCGTCGTCTCTTGGGGTTTCGGCTGGGAGATGGGCAGCTCCTTGGGTTTGGAGTCGGTCGCCGTTAGGGCGACGGTTCCCGCCTTTTTGTTCCGGGCCTCCCTCCGGAACACTGGGCAGGAGGTGTTGTTTGCTGCGTGAGGACCCGCACAGTTGGCGCAGGTCGCAGGCTCTTCTCTCGGGCGTTGGCATTCTCGGGCCAGGTGCTCTTCACCGCAGCGCACGCAGGCCTTGGTGCGATGGCAATTGTGGGAGGAGTGGCGGAACTGCTGGCACCTATGGCACTGCGCAGGCCCCCGCTTCCCCCTCCATGCTTCAACTTTGATGCCTGGCATGTGCATGAGTTCGGTGATCTCATACACAGCCGGCGTCAAGTTGGGCGTCTTCCTGAACTGGACGAAGAATATGCAGCCGGGGCGCCCCGCTCTCGCCCTGATCGGCTTGCAATATTCGACCTCGAGTCCTAGTTCAGACAGGGTTTCTATCAACTCTTCCGGCTCGGTGTTCGCCGGGAGACCTCGGATGGCCGTCTTGAGGGTCCTCTCCGCTGGTGGCGAGTAAGTGAACCACTTGACTCCTTCCTCTGTTGTGAGTCGTGTTAAGTACGACTGCACAATTTGGAACTCGTCGGCATCCAATGGGGTGAAACGCACGCCCCTTTGAAAGGCACGCGCGTTCGGGGCTCGTCCTATCTGCTGCGTCATCTCCCTGATGTGCAGCCGCCAGTTGGGCAGCGTGTCCACGACCATGGGAGGTTATCGCAGCTTCTTGGGAGCAGTCCCGACGGAGGGCGTCGCGATGGCGGGCGTCGCGGCGGAGGGCGTCGCGGCGGAGGGCGTCGCGACGGAAGGCGTCGCGGCGGTGGGCGTCGCGACAGAGGGCGTCGCGGCGGCGGAGGGCCTCGCGACAGAGGGCGTCGCGGCGGAAGGTCTCGCGGCGGGAGGCCTCGCGGCGGAAGGCCCCGCGACGGAGAGCGTCGCGGGCGGAGGCACCGCGGCGGCGGGGGGCGCGGAAATGGGCTGAGCGGCAGTCCGTTTCGCGGGTGGACGCGGTCGGACGGTGCGCAGCGTCGGGGTAGGCGGGTTGGCGCGGTGTTGTGGTGCAGGCGGCTGGCGTGCGGCTGCTTGGGCGTACGACGCTACTGGGCGTGGCAGTCTTGACTTCGGGCTTGAGAAGGCGGGAGAAGGTGCGTCGCAGGTGCGCTTCCCCTCGGTCTCCTCACTGCTTTCAGTCCGGGCGCGCTTGCGTTCCCTCTGAGGAAGGGGCGGCAAGTTGAGCGGCATCGAGGCAGCGAGCTGGCGAGTCTCAGCAACAAGTTGCGAGGTCTCAAGCGCAGCTGGGTCCTCTTCGGCAGTCAGGTTGGGACGGTGGTCACGGAGATACGCTTCCATTGCCTGTAGCAATCCCTCCGAGAGGTATTTGCTACGACGGAGACGAGATGTAATCATCTCGTCCCATTCGAGCCCACATCTCGGAGAGACGGGATGCTCGAAGACAAATGGGTAGGCGTACTCCGTGCTGGTGGACATGACAAACACGTCGGCTTCAGATCCAGCGTTCAGGTCTTCACGGCTTGAGCTGGAGGCTTCGTTGGGGGTGGAACGTCGGCTTGAGGCGTCCGAGCCCTGAGAAGGGCTGTTGTTTCCGCTCATTATGAGTGAGCGGCGGCTGCGGGGGGGTGAGACGCGTGCGACCTATGAGTCGTGGCTAATGCCAGTCCCCATGCCCCTTTCCTCGGTGATTTCCGCTGGTGGAAGGCCGAGGCAGGAAGCGCAGAGAGCGGCACCACAACTCAGGCGCTCTAGAGGTGAATGATGATCCCCTCCGCGCAGCTGAGGCGCGGGCGCGATTGGCGGAAAATATTAAAAAATAATATTTCGCAAATGCGCAACGAGAGATAGGTCCGTACACGGCGAGCGTTCAGGCAAATCACACAGGTACCAGTAACTTCAGATACTATGCCTATCTTTTGATCAAAAAGATATCAGTCTTTTCCGATTAGAATTCCATTAAAGCATTCTTTTAGCTAGCTGGTCTAAAAGATGTTGTTTCATAGCTACATGAAGACCAAAACGTACGACTGATATATGAAGAAAAAGATTTTAAGACCATCTCCGGCCGTTACAACATTTAAGTCTGGTGATGACGATCAAAATTATGTTTTTAATGAACTCTTTGATTTTATCTTTTGCGGATTTAGTTTCTCATCCCTGAAGGTTCCGATTCAAAATATTTGGTAGTTAAAAGATGTCAGTGATGGTGGTCAATGACAGTGAGGTAGTTTAAGAAACCAAACTTTTGTGACATACATATATGTAGAATCATAGTAGAAATTGAAGGTTAACAGTTTTTCTTTCTGCGTCATGTTTTCATTGACGTAGTGGAGAGTGGGAGGTACCGCGGAATTAGGGGGTCGCAGTTCGTATAAGTTTTAAAAACACTGGTGTGTGACATGACACGTCTCAAACACACACATACAGAAACTGTTTTTGATTCCCCCAAATCGACCTCAATACTTCAGAACTTCAGTAATCCCATTCATGTGTTTTATAGAAACAATGTGTAGACATATAAGTTAATACATTATTCGATAAATATAAGAATGAAATAATGTGTTTTGTGAATATCAAATATTAATTCAATATGCAATTTCGTTTTGATAATTTCAGCACTTACTTCTTAAGCCTCAAACTTCGTCTTCTTAAATACGTTGACTGTTGTACTACTTTAAAAATAGGAGACGCCACCGATTTGGTCTTCCACTTTTTTGTTGAATTCCTCCTCAGCATTTTTAACTGTTTAAATAACTTTCAAATGTTGATCTTGGTAATTATACTTCGGAATGCAAACATATTGAAAATTATACTATAATCTTTAAACATTATCATTTATTTTAAACCCAACATGGAACGAACACTTCTGGCGGTCTAGCATGAGCTGTCGAAATAGTGTCTTTCCATCATAGTTGCACTGACAAACGCGGTATCAAGCAAGATAGAAGCTGTATCTCTAGCGCGTGCTAGCTATGGATCAGTATCCTCTTCTTCTAAACACTTGAAACTTTTCGCGAGAAAAACCGAATCACATAAAAAACAACGCAAAAACTGAACATTATCAACATATCGTTAGTCTATAACGCGTATAACGTGTAGCAGGTAAACCTACTAAATACGAAATAACCAATGTTTTATAGCAGTTGTACAAACATAAAGTAAAATAATGACAGTATTACCAAGGTCGTGCAGCAATAGAACCTCGTGCATTGCCATGATGGCACCGCTTGCCAAAATATTCATTGTTGATGTGATAAATTTTGGCGATTTCATTATTTTTGACTCTTGGAGAGACATAAATTTAAATAATTAATAGATTTGATGGATGTTTTTTTTTATTTTAGTATATTTTCAACTCGAAAGCTTATTAAGTACTAATAAATATATATTCCATCACTAATGCTCTAAAAGCATTCGTATTTAAATCGAAAAGCGGGATTATATTTACAGTCGTAAGGATGTAAGTAAATTTAAAAATCGAACGATATCATTTACATTCGCTTAAGGGGGTAACTTTTTAACTCGGTACAAAATGCACATCATAATATTGTTTTCCTTACTTTTGAATAAAAAGTATGCAATAAATGTGTTTTAAAGCAACTTATGAAAATAATATCTTAATAATAAAGTCTTCACGAAAAAATTACGTACTTTAATGTACTTATTACATTTTGTTTGCATTACATTAACAAACTTAAAAGCGTATTTACAGTTGTAATGTAATGCAGCTAAAATTGAATAATTTTCATGTGATCACCTAACTATTAACAAGCAGTTTACGCGAATTGCTATAAAACGCATTTATTGCATACTTTTTATTCAGAAGTAAAGAAAACAATATTATGATATGCATTTTGAACCGAGATCCTCCGTTACCATCTTAATGTTAAGTCACACGTTTAGCTAAAATGACAATGGAAAATATCTATTCTGCCTTATCTCTTTTTGTTTTGTTATTCTATACTTTATTTGTATGAACAACATAGACAACAACATTTCGCTCGCTCGTTTACAACATCACAAACAACATCGTCATCAACATCCTTATGGATTTTAGCTTTTGTCTACGACCGACACCTTTTCCGGCAAAAGGTTAACTGGAAGACAATGCTAAATAGGATTAAGTTCGCCTCATGTACAATATGTTTAGTGCAATAAAGAATTTGTATTATAATTATTATTATCACTTTGTTGTTCGTCTGTCAAGTCAAGACCCTTCTTCTCAAGCCCAGTTGAAGATATCAAGTTAAAAGTATTTAATATTAGATTAATGTTTTTTATTAATTTATCAACTTGTTTGTTCGTTGCATCATTTATATATAATATTTTTATTCCTAGATTTCTCTATTTTATGCAAGTGTATAGTTACATTTTAGTAGCCCAACCTAAATATTTTTTGTATGTATTTCCCTTTATTAGTATATACATATTATTTTTTTATTCTAAAAATATATATTGTAAAGATTAACTTTGACTTGTAGAAAGTATACTTTATGTATCTATTTTACAAAATAAATATTTTGATTTGATTTGAAACTAATACCTCATACAGAAGTCTACGGCCCCGTAGTGCTGTTAAATAATCAAGCTTTTAACTCAACGCAAAAAAGTTATTGTCCTTTATGTAATCAATTTCATACAAATTGGCTCACCATGAAAGATAAAAACCTATAGGGTACTTTCATTAAACTTTGAAACTTCAAATTCCGTTCAGAATTAGCTTTTATAGCACACGTTAAGAACTAAATACCTAAAAATTATCTTTATTATTTAATCATTCAGGAAGAAAACCTTTGGTTACATAAAGTTTAATTGAAAATGGAACGTAAGTGATAAGTTGATTGATCCTAACTGGTCGTGGAATAAGTTTGTGTTTTAAACAGTATGTACGGTACCCTCAGGGCACGAGTCCCACTCGCACTTGACCAGTTTTATTTTATATATTGTTAGCTATTTGCCCTATATCGTTCACCCTTAGAACTCAAGTAAATGTGTAGGTAGTTCATAATTCATAGACAAAATCGCAAGGCTAAGCAATTCACTTCCAACAATGAACAATACCGATTTATGAACATTTAACTGAACCAAAAAAACCACTCAAGAAATATCGTGACAAAAACTTGTTTTTCCTAAAAGCAACATCTCAAATTAATACAAGTTTCACTACGAGGCAAACAAAATTATTCGCCTATTTTGCCAACCCAAGGACACAGACACTAAAATCTAAATGATATTTGCTCGTAACGAAAGTTTGCGGCCTTCTCAGGGTCACTTTCTATTGGATATCTAATAGAAAACACGAGACACAAAGACCCCTACTAACACAGCAGACAGACATTATTTATGAGGAAAAAAACTCTGCTCACGAAGAAAACACAGACAGGCGCCAAATATTTCCTTCAGTAACAAAATACTTGGGCTTGGAAATAGAAACAAATGATCGTGAATTGAAGGTATTTATTTCTATTGTTCTAATCCGTAGGCGTACTATAGAAGTCCCTGAAACCACAACCTTGAAGACATACATATATTTTCATTCCATTTTGTCTGTAGTAAGATTTTGCATGTATCTGGTTGATAATGTTTGCATTTTTCCAGAATCCGTCCCTCTTGCACTGGTCTTTCCGCATGGAGTAACAGTGATTGATGGTAGCGCAATCTATCCCTTAAGGGGAACCGTTTTGATCTCAGTGCAGAATGCACAACTTGTGATTCTTTTTCTTATTATTGAATAAAAAGTACTAACGTAATAGTAACGTAATTTATGGCATTTCGCGACCATAGTTTAATATCAATTAATCATTTCTACCAAAGTTGTGTAATTTTATGCATTAGTGTAAATTAGTGTCCAGAACAACTTTAAAGACGCTTTTATGTTGGTATGAATATCCACGCGAACTATTATCCATAAAATGAAGCAATTCCGCTAAAAACCACTGATAATTTTTAAACAATAGTTGCAAAATAATGCGAAACTATTTTATGTCATATATTTTATTTAAAAATAAGATCAACAATCATAAGTTGTGCATTTTGCACCAAGATCGAAACTGTTCCCCTTAACTCGCCTAGAAGAAGGTAGTCTGAATGAAACTTGTCGGCTATCCCGATCACAGCATTTATTGAGTGAGCCATTTGTTCACATCAGTATATTTCTTTAATAAAATGTTTTAATTAATAATTTACCAATTTTAATATTATGTTAAACAATGAAACTTTAATGTAATATATCGTAAGTCGGAAACCAGTCTGCATATAAATAAAGCATCAACGAAACTAAACGCAGTTCCAAAAATATATAAATGAACTACTTGAACCAATCCAGGCGCCCGGCTGTCTGCTCTGAATGAACGATCTTCATAAAGAAACGTGTCAAGTCCTATATTTGAACCGGATGTAATTTAAAAAAAACTAATGGAAAAAATAAGTACTTAGTAGATTAATGCTGAGAACAGTAAGTGAGCATTTTGAGACGAAGACTTATATGATACCTACGCTATTGTGACGAAACAAGTAAAGTGCTTTTCACAATGAATATAAGGAAATTACAAAAACTGGTTCATGAAAAAGTGCGAGTGTTTATACCTAGGTATACCATTGGTTGTGATTGGACTGCAATAAACACAGGACTCAAGGGTGGTATTTGAAGATGTGCCAACTACACGTAAATGAGCTCAATTTGCGTCATTTTTTGAAACCCATAATGGCACAGCGACTGGATTTCGCAGCTTTTCAAAAGATATAGGTAAAGCGTTTACAGATTGTGAGACATTTCCACTAAAGCCCTTTCAAGCAATCAAATGTACTTTTCCTGCATGTAACTACAAATAAAAGTGATTGAGCACGGATCAGCTTTATTTGTTTAAGTCTAGCTAAGAAAAACCCGGGCAATATAGTGCATTCAAGATGGCTTACAACAGGAAACCGGCCATATTAGCTGATGAAAGATAGCAAGTGATAGTTTCAGCTTTACAAAATATTAGAAAAGCACGAGATTCCGTCACAATATCTCCCCGGGTTTTTGTGCCGCAAAAATTTACAACGAAAATTTTACACCGAAATATTAAATTATAACCAAGTTACATTAGCAGAACCACCATTAACCAAAAATATAAGCAATGTTTTGATTTTTGATTGCATTCAAAACCCACAGTCGAAACTAAAATTATATCTCGTATCAATAACTATCCCTGCCACACTCAAGCCACAGAGAGGTGTGTCAAAATATTCACCGAGGCAGCTGCAGCAGCTTTCGGCCCATTCTCAAGGGAGGGATTCATCAAAACGAAGTTGGAATCTCGAAAAATTACGCCATTTGGCAACTCCAAAAAAGATTTTAAAATACAGTGAAAACTTAAACTTAACGTTTTTCATGAATATTTTTTTATTGCGGATTATTCAGTAGATATGTTTTATTTTTTCATTTTTATATAGTTTTTGTTATCCTTAATAACGATTAAAACATAATAAACAGTGATTTCCTGCTTATTGTTTACCCACAAGTTCAGTTTACCGGTGGCGGCTTTTTTATTTTTTTAGAAAACTTCGACAGCTTTGGGGCAGTATAAAACATTTGAATAAATAAAAATTGTTTACTCATCTGATAGTTAGTGTGTAGCGAGTTTATTGTGGAAAACAAAAACAAAATTCAAATTTTGAAAAATTTGATCTACCCTAATGGCGAGGCTGATGGATGGATGGAATGGCGAGTTCAGGTACCATTATGACAGGACTACGAGCAGTAAATCTTGTGATAATTACAATAACTTCCAAATTCGTATACACAATCTTACGAAAACCATAACAGTATCTCATTAGTTAAACAATGTTCATATTGTTGATAAAAATATCAACTCGTATTGCAGAAAACGATCACTTTTAGTAGCTTATAAAACAAAGACGAATATGATAGTTTAAATCATTCCAGTACAAAGCGTGAAACGGTTTCGACATGATGTGTAAAAAAGGAATTTGTTTTCTTATTCTTAACATCATATCTGTGGAAAGCGTAAGCATCGACTTTTCTAACTGTACTTTTAAAATTAAACTACCATTGGTAAGAAAATAACTACTTACGTTTAAAACGTTCTTCCAGAGAATGCTCGCGGAGGTAAATCTTGCTTTAGACACGGTAGAAGACCCAGTTGTAAGACCGATAACACAAAATGAAGAGGAAAATGAATATTTAAAAGTCTTCGAGCACAAGAACCCTGTGGCACAACACACCTTTGCTATAGATGAAGAAGATTACGGTTCCCTTGAAGAAAAAAGACGGTCCACTAATGATGTAAAAAAGGTAACTAACTGTTATAAACTTTTAAATGAATGGAAGAATATATTAACATTTAATAACTTTTGCAGAACTAAGTGTAAAAAATCAAAATATCACCTGAACTCACAATGTTTTCACCTTAGCGCCTTTCAAACCATAATCCAAATTTCAACATTTTCGAAATTCAGTTACCTATATCAAAGTGATTTTTAAAATCCCGGTAAATTTTATACCAAGCATTATATTATTATTATTGATTATATTAGATCATTATTTCAGATTGCATATGAATCATCTGAAAGCGAAGATGATGATGACGATGATGATAATATTGATGTTAATGCCAACTTAGAAGAAGATGAGGAAGTAGATAGTGATGAAACTGAAAATAGAAATGTAAATACATGTAAATTTCGTATAAATAAATGTGAATAATATTACGTAAAACATTTTGTTTTGCCGTTTACCGAAATTATGTAAATAAAATCAATAAGGAAACTATCGCATCGCCCTATAGGGTCACGTGTGTTTTGTTATAAAAACTACCTCCATATTATAGCCATAATTTTGTTTTCTAGCTTTTCCAAACACTATTTCTTTTAATTTTAAAGCAACATATATTATGTATATCCGTATAGATCGTCAAAAACACTTTTCAATTTTGAAGGCGCGAAGGTTAACACTCAATTGAATATATAGACATATTTACTTTGTTTCTTCAGGCATGTGCTATATTGGTCGTGTCTAACAGTGCACAGAAAAACCATCAGATCCCAACATTACAATCATTGTTGCGAAAATATCGATACGACGAAAAAGGTCAGTATCCTATAAGAAATCGTGAATCTAAATGTTAATTACTCTTTATAATTTGTGCATGGATTTACATTTTTGAAAAATTTGTTCAGGTGAGCTGATCCCGAAAAGTGTGAAGTACTTCTTTAAGATACCACAAGGTTCTCAAGAAAAGCCTCGCCTTATACAACTTCACGATAAGTCTTATTCACCATTGGAGGGCTTGATAAGGTATATCATTTCTTTTTATCGTATTTTTCATAATAAAAATACTTTGCGATTTCCTAAATAGTACGTATTTATAAAAGGTGCGACAGCGAAACGCAGGATTGTTTAAAATGCTTCAAAACTAAATTGTGTCGTACGTTGAAACACAAGAACAAACGATCAATAAGTAAATCGGATCAACAAGAATGCCGTGACTGTGTAAAACCTGATGACAAAGAATCCAGAATATTGAACATTTTTGAAATACCACGTACCGTCTCACTAGCTCTACGAGAAGTAATTGCTTTGCAAAAGAAGTTTGTTCAAGTAGATGAAGAACTAGAGCAACTCAACAGTTTACCTAGAGACTTATATGACAATGTCAAAAATACACGCAAGACACTCTATAAAATTATGATTTTAAGAATTCAAGAAGCAATTTTGAAGCATAGAATTTTGATCTTGTCGCAAAAACTCGATACTGATAAGCATGGCAATCAAGCTGAAAGGAATAGTGCGTTATTATATAATAGAGATCTTGAACATATGTACCACGCTTTAGAAACGTTGAATGAAGAAATAGAAAATATACAAGGTACCGCAATGTCTAAAAACATAATAAAGAATAATAAATTTATCAAGCCTGCTCTATTGGGAACTTCTAGAAATAAGCGAACATTGTTCTTTGCTGGATTAAAGAGAAATATGACACGGCACAGACATTCTCGTAATACCAACAAACATCTTAAAGGAATCGCTCACAATTTATACCGCCAAGCTTGGCTGTCTAAGACCAAAGGATTCCATCACGTTTGGTTTTCTAATCGCAAAGGTGTGGTGCAAAGAAACGACAATACGCCCGCTTTTGCTACAGAAAATAACTCTGACTTGTCTAAAATGAATTTCTAGATGGCTAGAACAGTTTTGAAATTTTACCAGTACATACTTTGAACACATTTAAGATGTACGTAACTCTTCTAGTAAAGAATTAACAAAACAAACTGCAGCATTTGCTGGAAGGAAATTGACGAATTATTACCACTGGCAATTTAAAAAGATGATAATTTTGAATTTATGACATTACGCTTGGAAGTTAATTAGACACGCTAGGAAAAACATATTATATTATGCTTTTTAACATGTATTAAAATATTTCATGCACCTTTTAAAATAAAATTCAGCAAAACGCAAAACTTTAACGATATTTTTATTATCCTTTACAGATATTACAAGCAAGTGCCACCAATTCCTCAGTGTTTGTAATGAACAGAACAATAACATCAGTTCATTGTATATCTTACACAGTGTAATGAAAATTCAATTAAATTGTATTTTAAATAAGATTTGAATTTTATATGACGATTTAATTATTCCTCATGGGCATGGTAATGTCGTTAAACAGCCTAGTGGATATAATAATTGCACAGAATTTTCAACCTTGTTAGATATACGGCATATGGTATGCCTGGCCCTAATTGCGCTTACCAGGTGACGCATAAGTAGAGCCAAATGTACAACATTTTGCAATTGCAGTGCCAAATCGATTAACCATATAGGTGGCTCCTGCAAAAAGGGGTTGGACTTAGAACCGACAAGAAACAACAGCTGTATAGTGTCTTTAATTGAAAATTTTCACATCAGCTAGCTTTCTTGGTAAGTTAATAACGGCTTGGGAATAGATGCAAGTGGCAGAATAATCGATAGTCAAATGGTAGTATTCATAACACACAATGCGGCATTCTTAATAATTTATTTCTTAATAATCATTTTCAACTAATATCGTGCTACAAAACTCAATACAACAAAATGCGATAAGCCTTATTGTTCCAACTATATAAATGGACGAGCAATCTCTTAGCCATTTCCGATTAGAAAACTTTTTTAAGACTATTGGTAGGATGTCACAATATCCTAATGGATTTCACCAACTCCAATCCTATTTGTTGCCTAAAATTGTATTTTAATAGTACCTTGGTTCAGCAAATAATTGTAGATCGGAAAGAGTTTTATTTTATTTTATTTTTGCACATACAATTAAATCAATACAAAATATAAAACAATCAAACATGGTGTACAAAGGCGGCACTTATTGCTAACAGCAATATCTTCCAGGCAACCTTTGCAAGCAAACAGAAAGATAGTGGACAGAATAAAAAGGAAGGAGTAAATGCTAATCAGTGAGGAAAGATCAAGCTAAAAATATATATCTAAATAGACTTATCTAAGACATAAACTTACATATACAATACATGAACATACTAATACATTTAATTTAATATGAGATTTGTTATTTCCTCGAGCATTAATTCGGATTCCGAACGCTAGCGAGGTTTAAAATCAATTATCTTTATTACTACACTAAGAAATAATTAAATAAGGTTAAATGACAGTATTCTGAAATGGAATGACAATATTCTATTATATGACGTAACCTCACGCCACATTTATTAAACCCCGAACCTTTCCGTGAGTCTATTCCTATTTTATTGGAGTAACTGATCAAGTGATGATTCAAACAACTATCAATGTTCTCCTGTCGTAATTAAAAAACGTTAATCGTCTATTTTGGGAATTTGTGGTTAGTGTCCGAAATCTTTATGTACTCGTTTAAATTATAGTTTGTTTTTTTGGAACACGTTGGAATGCAGATATTTACTGCGTTATTGTAAAAATTGGCCTGCACTAAGATCTAGACCGATATAGTGTTCTTGTTTTGGAGTGCATTCTTTATTAGATACATTATTTCGGTGGACAAGTATGGTGGAAAAATTCAAAGGTCTAGTAAGGTAAGTACCTCGGTAAGTACCTCGGTGGCGCAGTCGGTAGCGCGCTTGTCTTGATAACAAGAGGTCGCAGGTTCGAATCCCGGCCCGAGGAATTTTTTCAATTTCTTGTCTTTACATTTGTTTCTAATTTATCTTTTCTGGTTTGTAAGAGTGTATTACAATGCACTCTAATAATAATATTTAGAGTATTCAAAAGCGATGGATTTCGCAATAAAAACATAATCTTAGATACATTATAATGATGAATTGATGACATTCGTTTGTAATTTGAAAATCACCGAGATTTTCACTGTTGCTTGGGAAGTTTTTTGGGGGAACATTTTGGCGAGGATCTGTAACATTTCAAAATATTAACCCGCTTACTGATAACTATAATGAAAGTAGGTAAAAAGCTTCTTCTTAAAGCAGTCACCTTTTTGAACCGGTTCTTCTGGAACTTCCGCAGTTTTGACTCCGGTGGATTCCTAGATATTCCATAATCTAGGCGTTTTTCTTTCAGGCCTTTACTTCCGTTCTCTTAAGAAAAAAGCTGCTCTCCTTTTTCCAAGTTTTCATTTTTATTTTTATGCAGGCGCTTAAATGTTTTTTTAAATCTTCGACTTTTAAGAAACACGTCGTGCCTATATATGCCAGTAACTATTTTTGATTTACTAAAAAAAGGACGAAATGGCATAACGATGGCTCAGAGCAATTTAGGTTCTTATTCTATGGACGATAGAAAAGTTGGAGGTCGCCTCGCTTCGCTCGTCGTTGGTACCTATTTTAGTTTTTTTCTGACTTTTGCCGACTTCGGGCTTCAACAGTCACATACTCGTATATACCGAATGTCACTGACACTTGCTTGACATTGACAGTCAGAACGTTTTTTGTGTGACAAGGGTACTCTAGCATGATTGTAGCTCTTCGGCCCATATCTTTGCACTTGCAACTTCTTTTCAAAATATATCTAAACTTTAATTTTTAATTACATGGAATTGTGACAGTTCAAGGAAAGGGATGGAGTTGTCCAAGAAAGCGAGATGAACTGTATCGTTTCTCCTTTACTTGTAGAGCTCCATCCCTTTCATTGAATTGTCACAATTCCATGTAATTAAAAATTAAAGTTTATCTATAATGAGTAAAAAATATACACGCGTATATTGATATGTGTTTCGTAATCTATTTAATAATAAATAGTAACAAAAGATATTTTTTTCTAAATGGTATTTATTATTATTATTAGAATTGAACTGAAGCCAAAACTACCATTTTAAGAATTTTTGTCTCTATCTGTCTGTCTCTATGTATGTTCCGTTTTAACTTGAGAACTACCAAACGGATTTGAATGCGGTTTTCTTCATTAGCATCGTAATGAATCTGGTCAAAATATAGGCTATAAGGAGTGTTGATAGAATAACGCCCAAGCCGAGAACGGGACAGAGATTGAATAAAAGCGGGCGGAGCCGCGTACGAAAGGCTAGTAAAGTAAGTATAAAATATATCTCAATATACTTTTTATTTCTTTGCCCTATAAAACTTGTGTATTAAGGCTATGCAATGGTTAATAAAACGTTTAAGTCAAAAAAAGTCAGAAAAGGCAGAATCAAAAGCTTGCAACAAAAAGTAACGAGTGAGCAAAATTGTGCTTCGCTATCTATAAACAGCAATTTTACAGACTATACCATAAAAGCAGACCCATAGATTAGATAATAATAAACCTTAAAACAAAGAACTGAGGTCTTTTCCAGGCATCATTTCAATGTACGTGCGCCATCAAATGCTGGAAGGCAGCCAACAATCTGAGCACGCTTCAGTTCATCTCTATAACGGGAAGAAACTAAGAAAAAAAACAACCAACCAATTTTGGAAGCACAGCAAACTTAAACCAACTTCGCTTTCTTGGATGATGTTTAATTCAACAGTATTAATGTAATAGAACTCTGACCTTGGTTTCTTTAGGCGTTACTTGTCTACAAGACAATTCTTTCTCAAGTCACGTATGCATTCACGGAGGATTCGTTGAATGTATAGTACAACATTTGCCTCTGAACAGTGGCGGTTAAAGACGTTACGGTTTTTATTATTCACATTACGATACCCGAAAAAATTATTTAATGCCATTAATTTTCCTATTTTTGTTGGTAGGAATGAATACTTATAAAATTTCCTACTTATGCTGATGACCAACACTAACGTAATCGAAACCGGAAAGGCAGAGGAATTACGATAAAAGGGAAGAAAGGAGGAAAGCTTTATTACATTCATATGAAAAGTAAACAAAATGACCATAAATGAAATATAGAGATAAATATGGATATTAGTGTGACAAGGATCTAAATGGACATGGCGAAAACTACAACTAATATAACACCCCTTTTATATCTCATTGACTTTGACAAATGTTCATCTACTCGTAGATTCTTATAATCGACGTTAAAAACCGGCCAAGTGCGAGTCGGACTCACGCACGAAGGGTTCCGTACCATTATCTATAAAAACGGCAAAAAAACATGTCTGTTGTATGGGAGCCCCCTTATAAATTAATTTTATTATTTATTTTTAAATTGAATATATAACTAAATATTCTGTTAATATTTCAAGCGTCTAACTGTTGGCGTTATCTATATCGAGCAAAAACGAGCAACGTTTGTTGTATGGGAGCCCCCTTTAATATTTATTTTATTCTGTTTTTAGTATTTGTTGTTATAGCGGCAACAGAAATACATCATCTGTGAAAATTTCAAATGTCTAACTATCACGGTTCATGAGATACAGCCTGGTGACAGACGGACGGACAGCGGAGTCTTAGTAATAGGGTCCCGTTGGTTACCCTTTGGGTACGGAACCCTAAAAATAAAAAAATTCCGCGGTATATTTTGATATCAGGAGTTTTGAACTCTTTATCAAATGTCGACACTTATATAACTACTCGGTTACGCAGATGAGATAAATGAAATCATTAACACAACTAAAATTATTATTTTACACAATCCAGTATTCTGGCAATGATTATTTTGCCAAGTTGCTAAGCGTTAAAATACGATGGAAAGCGGAAAGACTGAGATCATTATGAGTCAATAATAAAGCTAATGTAGCAGAAAAGTTATTTACGAATGCAAAGTTGCCTAGTTAGGATTTAGGAATTCACAAATTTATTTGCTCTGGTAGCGTATTTGTTTTCCGCTGGTAAAAAATTTATGAACAGAAAATATAGAGATACGTTTAGGAAGAAGCCTTTTATCATCGTCGGGATCCTTAAACCTTATCAGCCACCAACTGCCATCTTTTTCAGTTCATCAGTCCACCTGGCCAAACTAACCTGTTCGTGACTACGAAAACTGGTTTAACGCAGTTATTGGTTCTTCGGCAGTTAGACCACTAGAATTCTCATATTTAACGTTACATGTGATCTAGGTATACTAGTTTCTTCTTTATTCACGTACTCAACTTGAATCCCATTAAACAGTTTAAAATTCGTTCGGATTACCCAAAATGGATTTAATGCACTGAAATGGCTTCCTTGACGAATTTTAACAAACCTTCAGCGAAAGTTCAATTGATGAGGATATCTTATTATAAAGGAGATTATAATATACAATGTATTCAACAAGAGATAGAGTTGCGTATTTTACTAAGGAGATAAAGAGATTTGAATATTGGGAAAGTTTAATCAATGTGCTAGAAATAGGAGTAAAACATTTTGATAAGGGATAATTGAAACAAAGTCGTTGCAGCCGGGTTCTCAGATGAAAAACGACAAGGAATTAGAACAGAAGATGAATGGATGAATTTAATCTATTGCCGCATCTCCGTCTACTGTGTACGAAGGAAATGCCTTCACTGAGAATAAAGGTATTTAACTGATGAATAAACGGCTATTCTGGTTTAGATTCTGACACCCAGATAGTATAATAAGTGAGCCGTTTGTTAAAATGATATATTCCCATCAAGTTTCATTTAAAATCTCATTGCTATTTCTAAATAGTACTCGTACAACCAACTTTTAATCCCGAGTTTCTGCGTACAAATGCGTCGTCCGGTCATTGGTACCTCAATGATGCTTCACGCTTCCTAAACCTTGGCCTCTTTAAATGTTCATGGCAAGAATGATAAAACCTTTTATAATCCTTTAAAGTTGGAGATTCCTTTGTACAAAATAAATACCTACCTATTTCTAAAGCAGCTATAAATAGAAAGGTCGTTTTCTTTTTGTAAAATTGTCTCTTTAACACTGATATGATATCCATCCATCCATCAGCCTGTTTCGTCCACTGCTGGACATAGGCCTTTCCAGGATTTCGCCACTCTTGGCGGTCCTCCTGGAAGAAATGCCCATACTCACACACGCTGGGCAGGCGGGTTGGTGAGCGCGGTGCCGAAACCCTTGCACCAGTGACGCCGCTGCCCGTCACCAGTGTATTTTTTATAAGGCCCGGCAATTGGGGATGGATATACCGCCATCCATCGGTCCCAGGCAATGGTGGGCCACCTGGTTTTGCCTGAGAGCTGTTCTCTTACTCTCCCCCGAATAACCTCGGGAGGATTTGCGAGTAAGATGGTGGTACCTCCACAGTCGAGCCCGGCATCAGCTCTAACACTTATACTCGTATACTCGAGTATGATATACTCGTATTAAGATATCTATGCTCTGTACATATGTATTCTGAGCATAGAGGAATCTAGCCAATTGGTACTTCTAAGTAAAGGAGGTGTGATATGCATTTGGATTATCAAATCAACCATTATATTACCTGTGACCGAACAATGAAACATCCTATTACACGTTTTCTTTTGTCGTTATACTAAATAACGTAAAATAAAAGTAGAAAATTATAAGGAAAACAAAAGTAGGCTTCGAGGTCATCCTTTGATGAATAAGCAGTTAGAAAAATAGAAACAGTTGATAGAGCAACTTACTAATTGCTTAGGATAGCAAGTAATGTTTCATCATCTTCACTTGTCTTTAAAAATTCTAGTAGAAAGGTGAATTGCTGCTGACTTGTTGACCTAAGATCCTGCTTGCAACGGTATTTTGTCAGGTCGAGTTTCATAGTGTTTAGGTATTGTATAAATAAATATTGTACTATCAAACAATGCTCTGTACACTAATGAAGTCGTTAATTTACTTTCGTCGTGGTCTAAGGATTCCCTAAAATAGGAAATCGGTGTCTCTATGCATTTTGTCATGCATGGACTGGGATTTGGCATGCAGGTTTAATAATACTGGGAACATAAGGAAAGGGAGTCAATTTAAGCGTTTTTTTTGCTCATCCACACTAGCTGGCGGAACCCGATCATTTTGTATGATCATTACGTTATAGACCTTTTTTAATATTTTGTGACGTACTCCATCCATCCATCCATCAGCCTGTGTCATCCACTGCTGGACATAGGCCTTTCCAGGATTTTGCCAAACTTGGCGGTCCTCCTGGAAGAAATACCCATACTCACACACGCTGGGCAGGCGGGTTGGTGAGCGCGGTGCCGAAACCCTTGCACCAGTTACGCCGCTGCCCGTCACCAGTGTATTTTTTATAAGGCCCGGCAATTGGGGATATGGATATACCGCCATCCATCGGGCCCAGGCAATGGTGTGCCGCTTGGTTTTGCCTGAGAGCTGTTCTCTTACTCTCCCCCGAATAACTTCGTGAGGATTTGCGAGTAAGATGGTGGTACCTCCACAGTCGAGCCCGGCATCAGCTCTACCACCTCTTGTGACGTACTCGTATATCCTTTATTGTATCGATCTTTACATTTACGATCGCCTAACGTTTGGGTGACTTATTAAAAAAACGCATACGTCTCCAGTTTTCCACACATTCACCTAAGTGAACGTTTAATCAGATAATTATTAATAGAAAACACATTTAATTAATATCGTCTGCGACATCAATTCATAATATTAAATCGTTTTCACAAAAATGCTGATGAATTTGATCAAACGAACCAACCAAAAAATTAAAGCAGCCTAAAAGAATGTTAACAACAGACAAATAAAGACCATTTTTGAATGTCTTTTCATTATGGTTGTTGACCAGGCTCTAGAATCCAAAATGGCATCGCAGACATACCGCCTATGACAAATTAGGAAGTCCCCACACCGGACGACCTATTATGACATCAGCCTGTAATTTCCTAGCTGGAAGGCGATCAGACTAGGCAAGTACTATACTACTATGGCATTCTGCATGACTCTTATTACCTTGGAATAGAGAAGATTTTTGATGAAGCTTATGCTTCTTAAATCCCTGGTAGACAATGCGTACTAAAAGGCGCTACATAACAATAGACTTTAGAGCTCAATTTGATCGTTAATCCAAGGTCGAAGAAGTTTGATACAGCCAAACTATCCGCTTTTTATAGAGTTTCGCCTACAGCTACACAAACAAGACCGTTTTATCGTTCCGTCCAAACAAGAAACCTCCATACCTCCTGCCTGTTCCGAATAAACTAGATATTTTAAATCGGAGTTACCATATACGACAGCCGGAAAAATTACCCCTAAAAACTGCATTCTTTTGACAAATTTTGTGTTGAAATTAACGAGTATCCGCCGAAAAACCGGCCATTCTGTACATGCGCTGCGGAATTCTATAAACTTATAGGAAAAATTATAAAAGACGCATGCGCAAACGTGTAAAACTTTCTTCATTTGTCGCTTCAGATATCGAATCGTTGGCGCAGTGGGTAAGAACTATATTTTAGTCCACGGCTTAAATTAAAAAAATATGTTTTCATTTATTTCGTGCTTTTTAGTGAAGAAGTTTATTTTGCTCGTAAAAACTTCAATTGGATAAGATAACCATGTCAAGAGGGTGGTAAAAACAATTTTGCCCGTCAGCTTGAGGCGTCCGCCATATTGAATTTAAAATGACGTCAAGTATTCTACTTGGCAAACTTTTTCATTTGACATCCATGTCATGGTGGCGGTGGTGGTTAAGGATAGTTTAATTAAAACTCGTAATAAATTGTCTCATTTTTATAGCTGTCAATTACTTTTGTAGTAATAAACAGAAAAAATCAGAGCAAGAAAATTATTGTCCTTTAATTAATCGAGTCAGGAGTCAACAGAAGACGTAAAAATGACGTTAAATCTGTTTACTGACTGTAAAAATATCAATAGAACAAGAATACGATTGTTGTCTTGTCGTATTGTTCTTTTTTTGGTATTGGAACTGAAAAGATATATGCCAATGCCAATGATATATAAAATACCGCGTTTCCCTTTTCATACGGAACCCTAAGAAGCTAGCCTGCAGCAAAGCAGTCAACTGTTAGTCGGCCTTAACAGTTGACCGGTTATTTTGGTAGCAATTCAGTTTTAAGTAGGTCGATGGCGTATGGTATCATCCATCACACGGGCTGCGCTTGCGAAACCAGCGCAGGGCCCGCGTTGCGATCATCAAAAATCGTCTCTATTGCAAGACAATAAGAGATAGACGTGCGTCTAAATGTAGTGGAGTTATTATGAAGGAGACATACTGATAAAAGTATGGCGTTATTGAAAAGGTTTTTGATTTGCGGAATGGAAGAAGGGCCGGGCCACCAATAACACCAGAATCTTAAGATCTGGCCGCGGTTTCATTATTTGTCTTACATACATAATAAAGTCGATTCTGAAGGCTTTAATTTAGTGTTAGTGCTGTCAATAAATTTAATTATTTTTTTCAACAGCAAAGTGCTATTTTGTAATGACGTGATTTTTTTTTGACAGCACTAAAACTAAAATTAGCTTCAAAATCGGGTTTATTTAACGTTATGTATGTTTTTATATTGAATTCAAAACTGTGTTTTTGATCACTGCCGTTTGTTTGTCAGACAGAATCATAGGAGAATGTGTGAAAGTATGCATAATCTACAATTTTTTTCTCATTATAATTATTAACTACTTATTCCTATGCACCTGTAAATTTTATCATACATTACATAATATTTATACTCGTATTATCCAATTCGTTTTTTTAAGAATGGCACTAATTGTTACAAGGTCTGTTACACTATCACTAAGGAACAAGTACCTAAATTACAGCAGTACCATTGCAACAACCATCTATGTTAAGAGGATAGGTCACTCTTGCATCAATCACTGTTACTCCATGCAAAAAGAACCACAGTGCGAGAGGGATGGATTAATAGAAAAATAGCAAAAGTCTATTTTCTTTTTTATATTACTATTAAAAAAAACTAAAGGTTGTATGAAATATCTTTTTGTTTCAGAAATGTATAAGTTTATACAAGTTTAAAGCCACAAATAACATGTATGGGTCTTTGCTCAAATAACCTATACATGAAATTTTTTTTAGAACCATCGTTTTGTTTTTTTTTTTTCTCAATATTAAAATGAATTCAGATGATTCTGTAACAATAAGAGTGTTCATTATATTCTTGGCAGAAGTAATTTTGCTTGATTCTTCAAACCGAGAAGAATGAATGACAGGTTTGTGGAGACTATCCTCTTTAACACTAACACTAAGTAAAAAGATTTCTTAGCTCAGAATTTTTATCTGATATTTTTGATATGCACTGCGAGATAAAAATAAAGTTTACTTTTTTAATGTAAACAAATTATGTTAGAGGTTGAATGCCTGCCTTATCTTCTCTGTTTGGCAATCAGTATCCAAGACTACTGTTGCATACAAGAACAGGTAGTTTTACATGGTTAGGTATTTCTCTTATTATTTCCTGACAATTTTGCATCAAAATAAAATAATTTATATACAAAGACAAAATCAATAATACGCAAGAAAGTTTACTTTAAAATTGTATGAAGGCCTTTTCTTCAAAATGACAGGTACACTCAAGTGCTGAAAAGGGAAATGCAACTTATTTAAGCTGATACACATTTGAGCACTATATACTAAATGTGTATTTTATTTTGTATTAGATTTAGTTGAACCTATTTGGAGTTTTGGACATTATACCTTTAAAATATTAAACCTATATGCTTAACATGATGAATAAACGGCACTTGTACTTGTTTCACAGTAAGTAACCACATACTTCATTTATTGCATGTAATAATTTTACAGTTTTTTTTAATATAATCATATTATTTATAAAAAAAATATAAAAAATATTCAAAATAAATTTTGTAAAAATGATAATAGATGCATTGGTTCTGAGTCAATCTTAAAAGATAAGTTAATTTTCCTACAACAATAACTGTACACAAAATGGAAAGACATCATATAGACACATTTCACTTAAAATATTCCTTACAAAGAGACATTTTAGTGCCATACATGAACTGGCACCAATAAGGGTGGCTCCATAGCAAGCTTAGGAATGAATTTTTTATGTCCCTGTTTTGGAAATTATTGCAATAATTGACAATAGTATTTGTCATTTCTGATAATTTATTGATAATTTTTGTGAAATTATAGTATTTATTTTATTGTAGAATGTGTGGTTGACTTGCTCATAATAATGATGATTAGCTAGGAGGTTGGTACCAAATAATTGAATTGTAATTTTCTATTTATATGAAAGGTCAGGCAGGCTGTTTGACCATGAGTAATTTCATAAAGTGAGTACATAATTTAATTTAGGATAATTAGAGGAATACAAAAGCATTTGTGAATCAATTATGCATAAAATAGGTAATAAAGGAAGCAGTTTAAAAATTATTTATTGATTGATCTTCTTAAGGGGGTGACAGAACTGAGTATCTTGGTGCAAAATGCTTTTCTTAATATAGTTTTCCTTACTTTTGAGTAAAACATACGCAATAAATATGTTTTATGTGTTTTTGCAATAATTTCTTTACAATATTGTAGTTTTACAAAAAAAAATATGTCATCTTAGGCATTTAATTTTGATTGCATTTCATTAACAAACTTCAATCAAAATGTTATGAGTAAAATGATATAACTTTTTGGTGAAAACCTAATTAATAATAATCAATTAGCATGAATTGCTACAAACGTTATTACATACTTTTTATTCAAAAATAAGGAAAACAATATTATGATGTACATTTTACATGGAGATCCTCTGTTTCCACCTTAAATAATAAAGGCTCTGGATAGAGATGGATGGATAATATCTGTAGGTTAATGACAATAAAGTTAAAACTTGTGCAATTTTTTAAAATTGAAATATTTGAACTAATATTTCAATTTTGTTATGTTATGAATGTTACTTTTAGGATATAAACTAGTTTTATTGAGTCTCTGACACTATTTTCGAGCTATATACTCTTGACAAATGTAGCATTGAAGAGTGTAGCCAAGTAGCATATCTGATAATTAATTTATTTGTCATAGCACCTGATTTTTATAAATCAAATGTATTAATAATCCTAACTATAACTTAATATCATCATTGAATTTAAAAAGTCTTACCATGTTTTTCTTATGGTCAAAAGTCCTTTAGGCCGCTTGCCATTGACATCATTTACAACAGAAAACCGATCACTGAAGCTCCTTTTAACTTCAGGCAAATTCTTCAAGACCCTGTCTCCAGAAGACAGTCTCAAGGATTTCCCAGTTATCAGTTCCCTTGTCTTCTTCTTTGGTCTCAATTCAACCAGCTCTGCATCATCAGGTATGGTCTCAACATCCATAGAAACCTTCTTACTTTGAGGTTTCTTTCTAAACACTTTCACATTGTTATTAGCCTCTGCAATTTCGTTCTCGAGGTACTCGGGAGATTTATACCCTCGTTGGTCCCCATCATTCCCGAATCCTTGGACAAAACACAGCATAATTTCATCGGAATATGACTCCTTCATTTAGAAGGTCATGCCCACTCATCAATTAATCCGAAACGAGTTCGTATAAGGTCACTCACTGTTCGACGTCTTGGTGGTAGCAATTTACCCACTCTTTCACTCAAGGCACGTTAAAATATGAGGAAAAACACACTTCGACATAATTATGCGGCCAGCACCTTCATTACAAGTGGTTCCAAGATAATAAACAATTGTACGTCACCGTTACAACAACAGGTAGATGTTTAGTCACTGGTCCACTTAAAATTATACAATTTTATCGTAATTAATTATTCACAAGTATTGTTTTTCAACACCCCGCCTGACTGCAAAATGCCAAGACTGACGTTTTGTTTTTTCAGTGACGTTCGGAAACTTTGCAACGCAGTAAAAGTTCGGTTCGAAAACACAGCCGCTGCGATTAGCAGCTGTTGACGGACTAACTAAACCGAGCGTTCCAAAACCAGTAAGAAAACGGCGGCGCACATGGTTGGATGTGCAGAAATTACTCAATTAAGGCGAGGTTATTCAGAGAAACCTGTTCTGCTCCAACTCTCTCATTTTACACTTTTCTATCCTGCTCAGTGGAAGCGGGCCGCTCAGAAAGCTCGCGGTTTCGATGTGTTTTTATTTATTATTTTGGGATTAGAGGGATGGATTTTTAATATAACGGCCGTTTTATATGGGCGGTTTTCTCAAACGTTGTCTGCAGGAAATTATCGTGTCCATCGACTTCTGACCTGTTTATCAGCAAGGCATTGCTTAAAAACACGTTTTTTTTGCATAGAACGATAAAGTATAAGCTGAAGACTTTTGAAATCAAAAGTGATGATCATTTTGAATTAGTTAAAATATGAGTAAAATAGAACGAATAAAACGGAAAATTTCGAGTGTCCTACTCCCAGTAGGCAATACTTCAAGTGTTTTTTTTTTCATTGTTCTCGTACTCTTTGGTACTGTTTTAATTATTTTTTTAAAAGATCATATGTTCAAGATTTAACCTAATTACAAGACAGTTAGAGTTAAAAATAATAGATTAAATTAAATGTTATGTTTAAAATCATTCGTGCGGACAGTTCGCAATACCTACCGTCACGGCATTTTTGATCAAGTTGGAATAAAAATTACCATAAAATTGGCTACATTTCAATCCATAGACAACCATCATACGTGGGACGCACTATAAGTTTCCGGAATGAATATGAAAAAATACTATTAAAGGTACAAAATTAATTCATTGTTTTTCAAAATAATCTCCCTTGGCGTCTATGCACTTTTTCATTCGATCAAACCAGTTTTGAAAACTTTTGTGCCACTCCCCTGTGGTGACCTCTGAAACGTGTTTTTCATACTCCTCGACAGCCTCTTCTGGTGATGAAAATCGTTGACCGCGTAATTGGTTCTTAATTTTTGGGAACAGAAAAAAGTCACAAGGTGCCAGGTCGGGACTGTATGCAGGATGACTCATGAGTTCTACATTTTTCGTCTTCAAAAAGTCGTTTGTCTGTCTGGCCGTGTGAGAACTAGCATTGTCGTGGTGCAGGATGATACGGCGTTTACGGTTATTTTTACGGAGTTCGTCAATAACTTCCGGCAAACAAATGGTCGTGTACCAGTCACTATTCACGGTACGACGATTCTCTAAAGCAACAGTAGCCACGTGTCCAGTTTTATTAAAAAAAGAAGCAATCATCCGCTTAGATGCACTTTTCACGCGCGCCACTTTGGTTGGTTTCGGCTCATCTTGAAAGACCCATACGCTCGATTGCTGCTTTGTTTTGGGATCGTAGCAATAAATCCATGTTTCTTCACCTGTTACTATGTCCCACACCAAATTTGACGCACCTTCGTTGAATCTGGTAAGCATGGCACTGCACCAAGTGACGCGGTCCGTTTTTTGAGCCTCGGTCAAGTTGTGTGGGATCCACCGCGAGCACAGCTTTCTCACACCCAAATGTTTGTGTAGGATTGATTGTATTTGACTCATGCCTATTTCAAAGGATGCGCGAATTTCATGGTAGGTCACATGCCTGTCTGTTTCAATCATACGGCGCACAGCATCGATGTTTTTGTTGGTCACAGCGGTGGACGGCCGACCATCGCGAGATTCGTCACTGAGATTGATACGACCACGCTTGAATTCTGCAAACCAGCTATAAACAGTCGTCTTGCATGGTGCTTCATTGCCAAAAGCTGTTTCAAGCCGAGCGATGCTCTGTTGAGCTGTCAAATTACACTTAAAATCGTAGAAAATCATACTACGAAAATTTTCCCGAGTTAAATCCATGTTGATGCAGACACACAATTTTTTAAATGGCGCCACAAGGTAAAAACATAAGACAGTCAGATGAAACAAACTGCATTCTACAGCCAAAGAGTTCTATTTTCAAATGTTGCAATAAATTTTTAAATATTGTTTATGTAAGTGGCCAGTTCCGGAAACTTTTAGTGTTACCTATGTATTTTGTTTACTTTATTGCATAATAATGTTCTATATGCTTTATTGTCAGCAGTCTAACCAAAAAACTGGTGCAAAGTAGTGTTGGGCCGTCCGTCAAGCGTGTAAAATTTTCGGTCCATTACAAACTCGCGTTTTTTATGATAAATATTTCTGTTTGACCATTGACCTCTCATAAACAACATGACACACAGTCTCTAAGAAAAGTTCGTCAGAAAGTGTCCGAACCTGTAACGTGCAGGTGCACGTGCATCGTAACAAAAATCTTCAACCAAATTAAGACGTTATGTCGTTAACATACGATGCAATGTCAGTTGTACGAAATCGTCGTTCGAATTTGTCACCCTATAGCGGTGACAAAATGCATCGCGGACACTTTTTGAACGAGATTGTGAGTCTAGTTGTTTATGAGAGGTCAATGTGTTTGGGTTGTTAGGTGGGTGTCATGTTCGGCTTTAGTCATAAACTGCTTTTAGTCGTGTTTTGCTTTTGTTATATTCTGGTTTGGTCATATTTATTCCCCTTTAGCCATATTCTGTTTTACTCATCTCTTGTTTTAGTCAAGTTCTTGTTTGGTCATGATTTATTCCGCTCTGGTAATATTATACTCTAGTCATATTCTGGTTTGGTCATACGTGAGGTGTTAGTTTCAAATATATTAAACCTTTATTGCCAATAAGTAACCAGTATTCATAGGTACTGGCTGATATGCAGGCTAATTTGTACCTATTTATTCGAATGTTATTTCACACATTGGTTGTCATTGTCATTCTATTTGCACGTGTCATATTTCCTCGTGTGATTTCCTGATGTCCTATATATAAAATATTTAATTAGTTTTAATTATGGAAGAACCAATGGGTACAAGTGATCGGTTGACATTTATTGAAAGTGGAAAAGGGAAAAAGATTTTATTACACGATGGTTTTAAGTATACTTTGAATCCAATTAATAAAAGCGGATTTTCATACTGGCGTTGTTCAAAGAGAGATGTCTGTGATGGGTCGGTGACTTTAGACACAGAAAGAAAAAAATGACGTACAATTTACGTAGTTATTTGTCACAATTTATCTATAAGGTGTTCTCAAAATATCTGCCACGGCTGTAATGGGAGAGTGTATTGTGTATATAGAAAAGAATAGTAACGATATTTTATTGATCTAACGTCATAAATTTTTTCATACAAAAAAATGTGCGTATAAATTTGAATTGATTTAGTTGTTTGAAACCGTCCCGTAGTAACTTAGCTGTTGCCGCATCGCCATTTCATTTCGCAACTCAATGAAGCCACCCCGTACTGTTGCCATATTTATCAAACAAATGCCGCCCCGGTCCGCGCCGGCAGCTCGTCATTTATTCATCAAAGCGCAAGCCGACGACGGCCTACCCCCCTCCCGCCTGCACTACCCCGTTCGTCGCACGCGCTTGTGTTTGTGCCTCAGTTCGCTGTTATCAGTTCGCGCATCCGTGCAGCTTCATACATTTGTCACAGATTTCTACGGGAAAAACCGCGCGTTGAAATTGAAAAAAACCCAGCATTTCATTTCGCAAAACGTCAATGAAGCTATTCATGCAAACTTACAAACAATACCGCGCGTCGGCATCGTTCGTCAAAGCGAGGCCGAAGACTCCCCTGCCCCACCCGCACCCCGTTCGTCGCACGCGCTTGCTTTTGTTTTTGTGTGCCCCGCCCGCCCCAGTTCGTTGTTATCAGTGGTCAGCGAGGTGTGAATTGCGCGCGCATTCGTTAAAAATGCCTCCCAGACGACGATATTCAAATCAAGAATATGTTGAAATGGTATGGCGCTATCGCGAGTGCAATAGCATAACCACGCATGCAGCGAACTTATGCCAGCAGGGGTTTGGTGTGCGAATAAGTCCTCATACCATTCTGGACGCCGTGTACACGGCCCCTTTGACCCGCCTCCGGTTGACGCAGAGAAGAGGAAGTGTTGGACTTCTTCCGACGTCATCCTCTTGCGAGCACCAGAGACGGGGCTAGAGTCTTCAACGTGAGCGACAACTACGTGTGGCAACTTCTAAATCGGGAAGGGCTATACCCTTACCACTTTACGAGAGTACAAAAATTGCAGCCACAGGACTACGCGGCTCGCCTCGCGTTCTGTCATTTGATTCGAGAAGAACGCCGCAACATTCTGTGGACTGACGAGTCACAGCAAAAACATAGCGATTCTTACACTAACTTGACTGTCCGTAGCCTGTTTTAAGTGTGATGGGGAGTTAAGCATCTTATTACGTCAGTTTTTTTATCTGCAGTAAGCTTGGTGGAATTCAGTAACGGGTAAGTAAGTGCAATTTTTAGCTTTTGCCTGCGTATTATTGTGTAACTAATAGATTCAGATAGTTACGTTACGAACTGGTCAGCTGATTTCAGAGTTCATTGACAGAACAGTTAGAAAGAGATAGCAATTGTTTTCATTGATGAAACTACACTACGCGCGTAGTTTGTGAACCACGTTATGCAGAATAAAGCAAATTTTAATTTCACTACTTTATCTTCTCAAATTGATTTAACGATTCCGGGGTACGAAATTTATGCATTATTGTAATCTATAAACACAATAGTATCTCCTATTTCATCCGTGGCAGGTATTACGATTACACCTTATATACCTAGAGTAGTTTGTAATATTTTCCATTGATTTAAGTGTAATTTTGATTTGATTCCGACCGTCACGTACGAAATACGTCACGTCCATTACGTTTCGTATTATATTAAGGGATCGCAAAACGTGACGTAATGTAATTCTTAGGCAGTGTTTACCATGGCTAACATGCAACCATCCATCCATCAGCCCGAGTTTGTCCACTGCTGAACATAGGCCTCTCCAATATTACGCCACTCTTGGCGGTCCTGCGTCGTCCTCATCCAGCCGCTACCGGCAACGACCTTCAGGTTGTCGGTCAAGCAGGCATGAGGTTGGCCTACGCTACGCTTTGCTGTACGTGGTGTCCATTCCCAAGCCCTTCGGCCCCAAAGGCCGTAAATTCGGCGACAAATATAGAATTGGCTAATCGATAATAGAATTTAATTTCTTCAGTTTCGTATTTAGACCTTAAGGTTAAATCTCAGTTACTTACTTAAATATGCACCATTTAACTTTGTTTGACTTCCTAAGAAGTTAAGAACGAAGAAATGTTTTGGTGTGTGCCAATTAAAAATATATATATTGTCTTGTCACAAATTGTCTTGATCTATCGAAACAAACTTAAAATGCTGTTTTAAATTAATTTGGCCATGATCATGACAAAATGTTCATAAATTTCTATTAATTAGCTGAAAAAGCAAAAACAGTCCCAGACCGTAAACTTTTAGGTTTAAAAGGCCCGATAAGAACCATTAGCAATATATGATATTTATGAATGACCCTTGAGCAAGAAGATACTGTCAGAAATGGAAGAGTTTTACAACAGAGAGGACATAAGTAGAAGCACCGCTGGAAAGAAAGAAACGAGAACTAGGAACAAAAATAAAGTGCAAATTAGATACCTGGTGGACATTTTGAAAAATCTCCATCAAATTTATAGGGATGAAGGTGGGAAGTATAGTTTCACAACATTCTTCAGATACAAGCCGTTCTACGTTCTCTCTCCAAGTTCCACGAGCAGAGACACATGCATGTGTATCAAACATAGTAATGTAGAATTCTTGTTTGATGCTCTAAAACTAAAAGGAAGTATTCCTCACAAGAAGATGAGTGAGTTTTTGAAAAATGTTGCACGTAATTGTTACACACCTCTAAGCGAGTTTAGTATTTCAATTAACGATTGAGACTTAAAAGTTGATGAAAACGCGGTTTTGATGCCCTATTTTTGATACACAGTAAATTATGCCTTATAGTTCCTTTGCGTCACATCATTTTCCATCACCGTGAAGTGTACTTCGGCTGTGCTATTTAGATTAAGTTTTCTATTGAATGCTGAAAAGCTTTTTGAAAAACCTTTTACCATGCTTTACCAAACCTAACTAACTCTTTAGTTTAAGTAGATTTTTCCGGGAATTTTCCCACACCAATGCCAACGCGCTATCCTGTTTAATAGATATGATCAAAAACATTTCATGTAAACTAGGTCGCCAAGACTCAGAAGCTCATAAAGCTTTCACGGTTATAAAGTTATCAGATCTCATGTAGAGCCAAGCCCTTAACTCTACAAGGCATCACTCTATACGACCTAACTCTACAAACCCTACATCTTGGTCAAAAATGGCGTTTTGCGCCATTGATATAACAAAAGGTAGATACGATACGTTCTTATTATTCTCAACTGAAAAATGGACTTCCTTTTAGGGTTCCGTACCCAAAGGGTAACCAACGGGACCTTATTACTAAGGCTCCGCTGTCCGTCTGTCTGTGTGGTCTGCATGTCTGTCTGATTTATTATATATTCGTAGTTTTTATTAAGTATCCTTTTTATAAATATTTTTGCATTTATTGTATATTTGCCTTAATATGTGTTAGTTAACTTAGCTTACGATTTAGTTTAAGAACTGTTAGTAGGCTAAGAATCTGAAAATAAATAAATAAATAAAATTCTGTCGCCGCTATTACAACAAATACTAAAACCGGCCAACTGCGAGACGGACTTGCGCACTCCCATACAACAGACACGATTTTTTTGCCACTTTTATAGATAATGGTACGGAACCCTTCGTGGGTGAGTCCAACTCGCACTTGGCCGGTTTTTTTTAACAAGCGCCACTGAACGACAGAGATAGAGCGACAAGCTTCGCCAGTGGCGCGAGCGAGATAAGCTACACAAAATTGTGTATTGGGCCTATATTTGCAGTGCCGCGCGCGAGAAGCGGGGTACCGTATCTTCCTTTTTTTATCTAAGTTTCGCGCCTGTCAAACAGAGACTCCCATGGACTTATAATTATGTCATGCAATAGTTCCAAGGGGATTCCAGAGTTAAGGCTTGTAAAGTTAGGCCTTGTAGAATTAAGGGGTTGGCTCTACAATATGATCTGATAATTTTGTAACCGTGAAAGCGTTATGAGCTTCTGAGTCTTGGCGACCTAGCTTACATGAAATATTTTTAATGGGATTTCATTTCTTTTTGTAAGATGCTCTACATTTAAATTTCTTCACGCTGCATTTCTTGCGCCTCAGCTTTTTTTATATCCCATTCTCTATCTTTGTCTCTTTTTCTTGTTGACTTATTATTTGCAATTGGCATTGTGAGGCACGCAACGCTAAGCGCGCGCGACGCGTTTGATATCCTTCCAACCCCTCACCCCTTGGAGCACAGACAATTAAGGTTCCAGAAGTGGGCCAAGCGGGACCCTATTTCTAAGCCTCCGTTGTGTGTCCGTCTGTCACAGAGGTCTACAGTTTCATCCGTTATAGATAGCCACTGATAGTTACTGGATTATTACTAATTTTACAGAATACCTACATGTTACTATGGCCTCTAACACGTCAAATAATAAAACTAAAATAAAATAAATACCCAAGGGTGGTCTCCATATAAAAAATCATCAAAAGTGTAAGTTTTTAACGTTATCATGTCCCACTCCCTTCTCTTATCTCTGAAACTAGAAGACCGAAAAATATATAAAAAGTCATGGTACTTACCTAATGATGATTGATTATGTATTATGTAAAGGTTACAGGAAAAATACTGCGGACGAGGTATTATGAGGGTTCCTTACTCAAGAAGGTGTCGAATTGTTTGTCGGTTTTTTGTTGCCTTGACCCCTTTCTGGAGTGGTGGGTTGGAGGGTAAACTAACAGATATTTTAATAACTTCGTTGGGTGTGTGAAAATCGTAGCCTTCATACCAAATTTCAGTTTTCTAGGACTTTTGAAAGTTGAGAATATATATTTTTTTAATAATACAGAACCGGGCTCTCCTTAAGAGGGTTTGGATAATAAAAGTTACAGATTTCTTAATTTATTTTTTGTTTGTGTGCTAATCCTAGACTGCATACCAAATTTCAGCTTTCTAGGACTACAGAAAATACCCTAGAGGTTTTGATGATCATCAGTGAGTGGTGAGTGAGTGGCGAGTGAGTGAGTGATGAAACCGAAGTATTTTATTAGGAACTAATAAAATTCAAAGTATAAAAGCTAGACAAATGAAACTTATCGTGTTTAATAAGACTCTTATCTTGAGAATTTGGTATCTCTAGTATCTATTATCCAGGCCGATGCTCTGAGGGTTCGAAAATATGACGAAACGCTTCGAGAAATGGTTGGCACGCGGTGCCCTGCTTCCTTTGGCTCGTCTTGGCGCTAGTTTTGAAATTATTTATCAGTAAAACTATATTCGCATGCGAATTGATGTGAATTATGCTATCGAGTAATCACAAACAAAAATAAAAAAGTCACCATTTAAAATTTGTTTGGCATTCAATTACTTCAAACTGCAAAAACTAACGTCTATTTTAAGTCACTTAAAATTAAAAGTTGTATAAAGCAGTCATTCGCCAATTGAAAAGCATTTAGTATATATTTTTATAGTTGTACATCAGAAAAGCTGTGTAAAACTGCACCCAATCCGGCTGTATAGAAGCTAACAATTAGATACCATTCTCCGACAATCACTACAGACAAGGGCTATAAATATGTTCTCCTAGCTCTTATACCACCACTTTGTGCTAGGCTGCTGGGTGAGGAGCCCCTCAGATTTAAATTTCCCGACTTTTTTATTATTTGCCGTGATAGAAGCCATAGTAAAGAGTATTCTGTGAAAATTGAACTGGCTGCCTGTTACGACTGAAGATGTAGATCCCTGTGATAGACGGACCGACAGATCGACAGGCCAAGGATTAGAAGACAAGAGAGATGACGCTCGACTGCCTTATCTTGTTGTTCTCGCCTTGCGGAAGGTGTACAGCCACCATAACAACGCAAAAATTTGGAGCGTTACTCCAAGATAACGCTGCCACTGCCAGTGTCTACAGATGAGCGAATACCCCCGCCCGTCTAACTTCGGCGTCGGCGGACGCATCAGTGGAAGGCACCTGCCGATGCATCTGTCTACGTGTAGAGGGGGTTGACAGTCGTTATTGTTCAAGTTATTATTGTACGAAGTGGCATTGTAGAACTAATAAAAAAAATCTTACGGTACTTACTTTACTATATTACCGGTAACGAGTAACGAGGTTTAATTACCTAAAGTCCCTTTCAATAGAATCCGGCAATAATGTAAACAAACCAATTTAAACACGATTACTCCGTAATTACTTACATTTGAATATCAATCGTGATCATATTCACATTTCAAGGAACCATACATTGTTCTTACAATCATTTCGACACCAAATAACTTCTTTATGATAGTTATTTTGATAAAAAATACTCGGACGACGAAAATTTCAATAGTTTTGTCAAATTTCATATTAGTTTTTTAATCATCAAAGTCCTATTTGTCTTTGGAAAGTTTGTGTTTTTCATTGTTTTGAACTGATTTTAAAAAGATTTAAACATTTGAAGGTACAACAGTATGATCATAGACAACTGTCAAATAATTGGTTTGTTTACATTATTGCCGGATTCTATTGAAAGGGACTTTACCATTTCAGATCATATACACTTGACTCGCGCATCAGTTAGGGAATAAACTAGTCACAGGGAAAAACTATACACAGAATTTCACAACCTGAATTTAGCAGTATTAGTCATCGACCCTTCATTACCATATTGTATATTTATGAATTGATGTTCCAATGTAAGAAATCTTTATGCGTGACGACGGTCCCGCCCGATCAATACACTGGAAAGCAGGAACAGTAGGTACGAGTATCTCCCGGGTTACCGGGAACCAAAAAGTACAAACAAATTACTGCATAAAATAACATAATTCTATATTATTGTTATATTTATGCGTCATACTAAAACGCTGACTTTGATCGATATGGGCAAATTCATACCAGAGACTCTTTAAGAAGTCAGGACCAAGGTTTAATGGCCCTTTCTGCAAATAACGCACAATGACATTTAGACTTCCTATACTAGTTTAGTCGAGTTTGTTTTTCAACAAGATAAGGGCACAAAAAAATTAAATTGAACCTTGGTCCAGACCACTGACCGAGTCTCTTGTATGAATTTGACTATATCAATGAAAGTCACCTTAATTGCCAAAATATTCAAAGACTTGTGAAAATTAGATTTTCCAGGAGACTTCCTGCCTAAATTAACACAAATGGTCATTGAAGGCTGTTCATCTGATCGCATGGATATGCCAGTTCCTCAGAGGCCTGATCTCGCCGCAAATCTTTTATATTCTGCATCTACATACCAGGCGCGGTCGCAGCTCAAGATTTGGGGGGGGGTCATCTTGGCTCAAGTACAGATCAAGAAGCCAATTTTAACAGGTTAAGCAAATATAGTCATTTTTATTAAAAATTAAATCTCAATCTTATGATTTATGTTTTATTTATATTCTATTTCATTTATTTATATTTATGGTTTTTATCGAAAAGGCTTCTATGAATTTTATGGGGTATTCGGCCGCCGCCGCCTCCACCAACATCCGCGTTGGCACGCGTATATTCCGCGGCCTTTCAAATTTGTTTTCAACCGTTTGGGTTATTTTGAACATTTTTGACTTAGACGGTAGCAGGAAGATAAAAAAATTTTTGAAATGTTCGTAAACCGTCAAATTGTAGGGGATTTTTCGAGTTGACTTGATGATTTTGGGGGGGTCACTACCCCTGTGAACCTTCCCCCCTCGGACCGCCACTGATACATACGGCAATCGAATGTACTCGGTAACTCGTATGCAGACGACACCACGGTCACTGAGAGATATGAGTATTTGTATCCGTTCAAATTCAAATCCATTAATGGAACTCTCCAGGGCCTTGAGTCTAGGCAGTAACTCACTGAGGTGATAGCAACTTCAATTTGTATGCCAAGAATACAAAGGCGAAAATAGCTGCTAAACAATTTGTTGCGGCAGTACTTCGCGCCCGAGCAACCTTTGCATATGTTACCGCAGCTAAGGCTCTTCCAAATATCACCTGGTTGCCATGGGCATTTGGTTAAGCGCCGCGCAATAAGACTCGTGGGTGACAAATCGGTAATGCATTCCGAATACCAAAGCCTCGAACACCGTAGAAGAACTGCTTTTCTTTCTCTCTTACGAGAAAGTTTTTGGAGAGATGTCCAAAAACTACGACCTATTTACCCCATCCCGTTTCCACCACCGGAATAAATGGCGCGCAACAAAAATTATGCCCTATAAGTTACTAATATTTTGTTCGTTCGAACGCAATGTTTTAAATCTTCGTTTATCATCCCTATAGCTGAGCTGTGGAACTCCAGGCCGGTCTGTATGTATATTCGGATATTTATAATCCAGATTCCTTTTATTTCCCAGGTACTTTCTGGTCGAGAGCACTTCATTCTAGGTTTCTTCGACGTTTTGCGTTATGTGCAGCCAAGTCTTCAAACTTCAAAGTCTTAAGCATAGTGCTACTTATAAAGTGTTAATAAATTTGTAAAACATCTATGCTACTTACACCTTCCCAGTTTGAAACAAAAAATATATACGTATAAGAATTATTGATTGAACAAACTTTACAAAAATGCACCGAATAGAACACCATGTTTAAACGAGTAGAAACGAGTCCATCCATCCATCCATCAGCCTGTTTCGTCCACTGCTGGACATAGGCCTTTCCAGGATTTCGCCACTCTTGGCGGTCCCCCTGGAAGAAATGCCCATACTCACACACGCTGGGCAGGCGGGTTGGTGAGCGCGGCGCCGAAACCCTTGCACCAGTGACGCCGCTGCCCGTCACCAGTCTGTTTTATATAAGGCCCGGCAATTGGGGATGGATATACCGCCATCCATTGGTCCCAGACAATGGTGGACCGCCTGGTTTTGCCTGAGAGCTGTTCTCTTACTCTCCCCCGAATAACTTCGGGAGGATTTGCGAGTAAGATGGTGGTACCTCCACAGTCGAGCCCGGCATCAGCTCTACCACCTATGAAACGAGTACTTATGTACAAACGTGCAGACGGTTATTGACGCAACCATATCTAATGTGCATTATTGGCCTTTACGGACAGGAAACTTGTCGGTCAGGTTTTCTTTTAAATGAAGAAATTATATAATTTTCCGCCCTTCCATAGGTATAGCCTCCCTACTAATAAAAAAACCGTCCAAGTGCGTGTCTGGCCACGCGCAGTGTAGGCTTCCGTAGTTGCTCTGGTTGCCCAAAACATTTTATAAGCTGGTCTACTAATACAGATCGCGCCAAACTTCAACAACTTAGTCCCATACATTTAGGAGAACGGCCCATACATTCTCGTGTTTAGAGGGGATTAAAAGTTTGGCGCGACCTACACTCGTAAACCTGTAAAGCCTACTTTGCTGGGATAGTTTTTCTTTTAAATTCTTTATAATATATACTACTTCTGTGAAATTTTTCACATATCCTTATACAACCGTTTAGCCAGCAGGGGGGGTTACAACTCTAACAAAAATTTGCCTATTTAAAACTTAATATTTCGCCAACGGATCCCTAAATCGAAAAATGGTCTTAGTACACCCATAAAATTTATGATTTATGAATGTTACAGCTATCTAGTACTAACGGTCTTTGAGCTAAGCCACCGACAGACGGACAAACGGACATGGCGAAACTATAAGGGTTCCTTGTCGGACTACGAATCCTAAAAAGGGTTGGTCGAAAGTTTCGTGATTTCAAGATTTTATATGTTTCCAGCCAAACCCGATTTTAGGACAACCTAGTTTGGCCTAGGTCAAACGAGTTTTTCGGAAATCATTCAACGCAGAAGAGAGAGATTATATTAGTTTAGTAGGCGACCGCCATACATAACATTCGTGGTTATTTTTTATGACAACCCAAAACTACTTTGGCAAAAGCAAGCTACTTTTTATCCAGTTACTAATTTTCTAGGAAATCAAAAGAGTTATACGAAAATCGTTTGGTCAAATATAAAATCAACGGTCCGAAAAATATTGACAGATTTTAAAGGAGTGCACAAAATTCAACGTGGGCGAACCCGCGGGCAAAAGGTGGCGGCCACATAGAAGGCGAGCTAATTTTCGCGACGCACATATTAATTAATCTCGCGTCAGAAAAAAAGCTAATACTGCTAAGCCCACATGAAAATTATTATTATTTTGGTACTTTTAATTAATGCTGGCAAACCCTTCCCACCACCCGATCGATTTAAAAATTTTTTTGGGTACACAGGGAGTACAGAGGAACTGTTTGAAAAAAAAATTAAAGCCGCTAAGCCCACATTTTTTTTTCTTTTTTCCCCACCCCACTACCACCCGCACCCACCGCCCGCGGCCTGCCAGCACGGAGATTATGGGAAAAAGTTGTTCAGGGAAGTAGCTAACGGAGTTTCAATACAGCTGAAGCTACATGACCGATTTGGTCGCTAGCTCTCCGTCTATAAGTGTCTGCTTACTCTTACTCTTTTACATCTTTTACTTACCCAGCTCAGTGAAAGAAAATAATAATTAGTACCTATGTATAATTTAATTACATTTATAGCACACCGTGCGTAAAATAACCACTTTACGCACGCTGCGCTTGCGTAAAGTCGGCATTTTCCGCACTTGTGCTATAAAATATTATACGATACTCGTGCGAGAAACGTTTCATCGCTCTCGTATCGTAATGTACTATTATATTTTTTAGCTGTTTACTGTAAACAAAGTACCTAATTAACAACTACGTGACTCATGATAGCACAAGTCTAAGCCTTTGTGGTTTTTAGCTGCTATTGTTTTTTTTTGTTATAATAATAATTGTGGGTAAATGGTAAATAACCTAAAAAAATAATTAATAAGTTAATATACTTAAATGATTTGAATAAAAATTACAAGCTTATCAGTACCTAGTATGAAACAAAACTGCAAAATTACGTCGATCGAGTATTCGGGTACGTAACCCTAATAAAAAATAGGCGTTTTCATGTTTGCTGTTTAAATACAGTTTAGGCACATAATACTCGTATACCGATAGCCAAATTCCTGATTAGTTTAGTTTTGAGATCGATCCCGTAACAAAAATAGGGTAAAACCTGGACCTCGGGTCTAGTATAAAATTTACCAAAAAACTTTCCTTAGTGAAGTGTCAAAATATTAAGAAACAAAACATTTTAATTTGAATCGTATGTCATTGCTGCACGGCTTAATTTTGATTGACGTGTGATTGGCACCCTTTTTTAATTTTCAATAGTTTTGACTCTCTTTTGGTTCGGACACTTTTGAACACAGACCCGATGTCCATTTGGTAGTACGTCAATGGGTAAAACTGACAACTTTGATGGCCTACCATTTCTTTATTCTTGGAGATAAAAAAAATATAATATATATTTCTACTCCACTAAATTAGTTGTAGGCAACGAAAAACAACAAGCTGGGACAAAAATAAATTTGGCTTTTTTTTGTGTATGGGAATATTGAATTAAAAATAATTTAATTTAAGTCAACATTCTACATAACATATCCAAATTTCATATCATAACTCATTCCGTCTGCAAGCTAGAGACCCGTGATATACCCGGATGGACAGACGGATAGAGGTCCGCGTTGTCCCTCGGGTACGGAACTCTAAAAAAGAATCTAACTTTAGAATGAGTTTCAGAGTGCAATCGACGCAGAAGTATTTATGTGATCAACGTTCAATAACGCATCAACTCTTTTCAACAAATCTTATAATAATTAGCTGTACTCAGAAACAAGACTATACGAAAATATTAAAGGTAGGTAGTAAAAATACGGTTTAAGAGTATGTAAAAAATATAACTATTGATGCTTTGTTTCTGTGTATTTCATGAAGTACACGGAAAATTGTAATACATTTTTGGTACATGCATTTTGACTGACTCTAGGGTTTCGTTTTTGGAAAACACGCTTGGATAAATATTTAATTCCTCGATAGAAATAATTATTTAAATGGAGTTTTCAAACGCACTTTTTCTCCTCGTTTGACGAATTATTGACGAACTCAAACATATTTTATTAGATGGGTTTTTATATTAACTAGATATTTGATTTGGGAAATATTGCTATCTACTTCAGTTTTTTTAATAAAATTAATAAACATACTTTTTCTCTTTTGCGCTGAATCCGCCCCTCTCGCACTGCGCTACTTAATTGTAGGAGTGAGAGTGATAAAAATACAATTCTAAAGCCTCTTATCAAGTTGGTCAACACTTAAAAAACACCTCAGACAACCCCGCATCAGGACTACGCGTCAGCACTTTTTGCTACGGCGTAGCAAGCGCTACGACTCCATACTTCGTAGTAACAACAACAACAACAACAACAATACAGCTTTATTTGTACACCAAAAAAAAAGGAAACAAAAAATAATGTAACACTTAATGTAACATATTGGGTAAATACAAACAGGCGGCCTTATCGCTTAAAGCGATCTCTTCCAGACAACCTTTGGGTGGAAGAAACTGGTCAAGAGGATAACTCATATGGTGGTGTACTAAATTTGTGTATAGGTAATATATATATAAATATATTGAAAGATATATAAATGTATATTAATAGATATATACATACATATTGGTAAATATATATTGTTATGAATGGTAATTTACATGCTAATAATAATATATATACTTAGAGAGAAATAATATTTATGTAATCAGAGTGAAAGGTAATGATGTTTGACTAGTCTCTTGAAGACAGGCAGGGAAGAGGCTCTTCTAATAAGTAAAGGAAGATCATTCCACAATCGAACAGCTTGGACTGAGAACGAATTATTAAAGAAAGACGATGAATGCATCGGCGTGGTAAGAAGCAGATTCTCAGAGGACCGTAAAATGCGGTTATGAGTACCATGAAGATATCGAAACCGAGTTTTAAGGTAAGAGGGAGTTGAAGGATTATTCAACACAGAATACAAGAGAGACAGGATATGAGCATTACGGCGACGACGAATGGGAAGCCAATTTAATCGAGAGCGGAATTTAGATATGTGATCGAATTTACGAAGACCAAAAATAAACCTAATACAGAAATTTTGAAGACGTTCGAGTTTATCAAGCTGAACCTCAGTAACGTCAAGGTAGCAGACATCGGCATAATCGAGAACGGGTAGTAATAGAGAATGTGCAAGCGCAATTTTAGTAGCAGTCGGAAGGAAATTCCGAAGCCTTCTCAAAGATCCTGCTGCCGCAAACAATTTCCTGCAAACTTCATTTATTTGTGGATCCCAAGACAAGCAACTATCTAACAGGAGACCTAGGTTTTTCACTTTGCTACTGTATGGAATTAGTGTCCCTTCAAATATAATATCAGGTAGCAGTTGCCAGTCAATCCTGGCTGTGAACCAAGAACTACCCATAATGATAACTTGGGTCTTGTTGGGATTAATTTTTAAGCCATATTTGCTACTCCACATAGATATTCTAGATAGATTGGCATTGGTTGTGATTATGGCTTGTGAAAGATCTTCCAATTTGGCTTGCGTGTAGATTTGGAGATCATCTGCGTAAAGGTGGTAGGAAGAAGATATAAACTGAGAAATATTATTAATAAAGATAGCGAAAAGTAGAGGAGATAAGACGCCACCTTGAGGAACGCCGGCAGTAGTGTCGCACCAGTCAGAAAAAATATCATCAATGCGGATGCGTTGCCGACGTCCTAGTAGATAACTACGAAACCAGCCAATCACCGTAGGAGATATGTTAAGAGAAACAAGCAGTCCTAGTAGGATGTCAAAGTCAGCTGTGTTGAATGCGTTTGAGAAATCAAGTAGGGTTAGAACTGTTAGTTTCCCACAATCCATCCCTTTTCGTATATCGTCAGTAATTTCCACCAAAGCCGTAACGGTACTATGGCCAGGGCGAAAACCTGACTGATGAACGTTAAGGAGGTTGTTTTTGTTGAGAAAAATGCTTAACTGATGGTGGACCGCCCGCTCGAGGACCTTGGAGAGGAACGGAAGGATTGATATTGGACGGTATTCAGAAAAAGAAGTGGGATTCGCTTTTTTAGGCAAGGGAATGACTTGGGCATCTTTCCACAAAGTCGGAAAGGATTCTGAGGAAATGGAATAATTGAGGATACAGGTGATAGTGGGTAAAAGAATATCAAGGATGGGGGTGATCATTTTGCGACTAATACAGTCACTTCCTACTGCGTTGGATGTAATGGCAATGATGTGTTTCTTAACATCACAATCGGTGAGTTGGTTAAATATAAATGGAGGGTAGTCGGGTGATGAAATTGAAGAAAGATAGTTTAGCGTATTTGTTTTCGTAACACTCTCCAAAGTGGTAGAGCGAGAAAAATGTTGGTTGAGTGAGTTTAAATTTGGAATTTGGAATTATGGAACATACAATGTAAAATTTGTATCTGAGCACTGGTTATAGGGGTTAAATTTCCTGGAACGAGCATATAGCAAGCAAAAAAAACAAAAGTTCAAACTTTAGCTTGTGTCGTCTATGCGATCGCTTGGATGTCCGTGTATACGGTGACATAAATTTATCCAGCCAAATTCATACTGAAGACTCGGTAAGTAGTTTGGAAAAATCGAAAACTATTAAGATTATATCACTGCGGTATAGAAAAGTTCAAGAAAAGTAAATCTGGATGTAAGAAGCTCTGAACCAGGATCTCTTTGCGATGGATAGATCACCAAGTGTTTAAAACAGAGAAATTGATTTCTATCATTGTTGCGAAATCTATTATTTACCTGTTCCATGCATACCTCTGGAGATTGCACTTTTTTTACTGTCGTATAAAGCTTTTAACGCGTTAAAATATAAAAAAGTTAATTATTAATAACATAGTAATTAATGTTAGCCAAAGAGATCGACAGATTGAAGTCAACACAACAGTTTGCAATAGATATGGAGATAATTACTAACCACTATTAATTATTTATTATTTAATTGTTACAGAGTTGTATGAGTCGTGTGTGAACCGTATCGTCCACATTGTATGAGTTCCGCTAATGAACCATTTTAATTTATTACAAAGAATGTCCCAAACATTAGCATTTTAGGGCACCAACGTTCCTTCTGGTATACGTACTCGTGGGAAAAGGTTTTCGAGTTTTAAAGGAGGGAACCTAGAGGGTTTCAATTTTTATTGGAACTCTAAACACCTATACGTGACACTTGACTTTCGCTACTAATCTCTGTGTAGAATCAAACAAGTTAATTACCTACTCGTAGTGTATGCATTTATTTTCATAGCCATCAACACAGTTTTGCTGGGTCACCCACGTAAACTTGCTGCAATATACGCTTGTCAATAAATATTTTCAAACAACTTAAAAATCGCTAAAAACAGAAAATTTTCTGAGCAGTAAAGTAATAATAATCTAATTTATTTTGGATTTATTTTATAATGTGAGTACGTAAGTACTAGCTTTCTCTTGGATTCTTTATCGACATCACAAATTAAAATGAAGGCAAGAATTGTCCATGTAAAGGAGCGAGACGAGGCGAAACTAAAACACGAAGGTAGCTTCATCGGTAAAAAGTTTGAAGAATTCTGCAAGAGGACAGATCTTCATGGCTACAAGTATATCGTGATGAAGGACTTGACTTTGATGGAGAGAAGTTGCTGGGCATTTTCTGTTTTAATCAGCATTTTAGCAGCAGCATATTTTGTGTTTACTGCTTACTATTGGTACGCCAGGAATCCTATTGTCACCGTTATTGAGAGCACCCATGGAGCTATTTGGGACGTTCCGTTCCCTGCCATTACAATATGTGATGTAAACCAGATTTCTAAAAGAGAAGCCGATAAGCTTTCAAAGAAACTGAAACTGCCTGAGAATGTAACAAAAGAAGACATTTACGAAACTATCCGGTTGGTACCTTTGCTGCACGGAGGGACTACCAGGGCTACTCCCGACCAGAAAAAGAAACTAATTACGCTACAGGCCGTTCTAGAAATGAATAACTTCAGTATGGTACAGTTATTTACAACATTATCACGAGGAATGTCATGCAACGAGTTAGTGGAGCGGTGCATGTGGAAAAACACGGTCTACCGATGCGAATTGCTCTTCCACAGGATCTTGATACAGTTCGGTGTATGTTGCACCTTCAACTTCTACGCTCTGAAACTGGTTGATGGTGGGCCCTTCAACGGTATTCCAAACACGAGTGAGCTGTTTCGTCCAAACACTCCGAGACGGGTAGCGTCGTGTGGATACCAGACAGCTCTTACTGTCCTTCTAAAACATGACCCTAATGACTACTTCAGCGCTGCTGTGGCTTCCTACGGTATGCTGGTGCTGATAGATAATGCATACAACTTCCCCAGCTATGATTCCACGACGCGACTCGTCAGCCCAGGAGTGGAGATGTTCATAGCTTTAACGCCAGAAAGGACATACGCAACGGCAGGAATTAAGAGTTTCCCTATTGAAAAGCGTCAGTGTTTCTACAGTGATGAGGTCAATCTGGGTGTTTTTAGCCAGTATACGTACCACAACTGCATGATGTATCGAAATACTGAGCTACTTAAGAAGTCATGTCAGTGCGTACCTTACTACTTTCCCACATCCAAAACTGACACGTACAGAAAATGCAATTTTTCTGATATCGATTGTCTAGACGCGGTAATGAAGCCGCTTGATAGGTTTGAAAGCGAGGTTCCGTCGGCTGCTGAGGTGAAATGTCTGCCTGACTGCCAACATTACGATTATCCCCTCGAGGTGGCTTTTGGTATGCTGGCAAAGGAAGTCCCACTTGACGGGCTAGCGTTTTTCAAAGACGTTGATTTAGTGAACAAGTCACTGCTGAACGTTTTCTTCAACGATTTGGTTTCCACAAAGTATCGCCGAGACGTTTACTTGAATTGGCAGAATCTTCTGGCTTCGTTTGGAGGTCTGCTCAGCTTAATGCTGGGGTTCACTCTTATATCAGTGATAGACTTTGTGATTTTCTTCACGTTCAGGCTTGCTTATGATGCGATGACACCGGTGGTGCATCAAGAGGGTGCTACGGCTCACCAGACGAGTAAGGGTTGGAAACAGAGTAATCAGATCTATGTTCAAGAAAACAGGAAGAAGGATAGCTGGGTTTGGGAAGAAAGTAGCGCTTGGAAATATTGATAATAATGTAGTAAATTCAAATATTTTGCATTTACGTATATTCACATTATTGCTACAGATCACTATGTAATTGAACTAATCATTCTTGTTGTGCAGGAAGAAAACTAAAAAATAATATTCTATTTATGTTTTCACCAATTGTGTTTCACAATTTAAAACTCTTGCAGTCTACGCGTATGTATTTTTAATATATTTGTTGGAGAATTGTATTTTTTTTCGGCCAAAGCAAAGATTTTAACGCTCCTTTCCGTTCCTCGTTGAGTAACAAATTATAAATTAAATAATAACCTTGAAAATTAAATATAATTTATAAAAATATATCGTTACGACATGAATCCCCGAGGAGGTGTTAGAGACGGTCCCAAGTGTGAACTGTGAAATTCAAGTCACAGTCCACACATGGTACACCCGCTTTTTACCGACGATTATCACGTCTCAAACGTGGGTGAGCTCTATTTAACCTAAATCATAATTCTACTGTGTGAAAATCTTGATAAAGGGAATTAACTCCTTACATTAAAGTATTACCTACAAGACAAGTATTGTCGTATCAAGAGGCCAAATCATTAGCAGAAGAAAGAGAAGAATGGCGGTTATCCCGCCGACAAGAGCGTACCTCTTAAGTTATAAATAAGTAGTTCTGAATGTCGAGCAACAATCCCTTTTCACCCTTTATACAAAAGCCTTTTGTATCTAATCCGATGTAGAGATCAGGAGAAAGTACCCATTTATTCCTACGCGTGCGGGCGGAAGTAATTAAAAGCCATGAATTCTATAAGACCTAAAAGTGACTTTTAAAAATATTATTTGTGAAAAAGATAACATGCCATATATCTTATTTAGGGAGCCAAGTTACATAGTGTAGGGACAGATTGCCGGACTAGTCGAAATGCAAAAAATTGCCGCTATCTTTTTTGGTGTTTGAAATAAATTTTTAGAAAACAATTATCTGAAATTTGGAAGTCAAAAGCGATTTTTTTTTTAATGAGTTAATTGAACGAAGATCATTAGTTGGACGTTCGTTTTACAGAAGATAAATAAATGATGAGAAAGTTAGGTAAATAATTAATACATATATAAATTTATCAAAATTCCTTCAGATACGGACAGGCGTTTTTATTCATAATTATTTATTGGTATGCAAAAAAATTACAGTGTTACTTATCTTGGTTGAATATCCCTAACTAAACTGAGAAATTCCGTAACTTTGGGTAATAATATCTGTTACATAATGTGCTTACTTAAATTATCCTAAAACGTTAACAACAACTAGGTGTTTACAAAATTTTACATTTCATGCTTTAATTTTAATTAAAGTCTTGAAACTTTAATTTCTAAACCACAATTAACTTGTTGTAAAATATTACATTTCTAAACAGTAGTACTCATATACTACAATAGATGAAGTTCTGAAAAAAAAACATGTTATAAATAAGCCTTTTCCAAGACGATAACAGAGCTTAAAACGTGATACAGAAAAATTCGCTTCATCGAAAAAAATTGCAAAATGAAGGCAGTTTTTTTTTAGTTCAAAACAGAAGTTTGTCCAAGCTAACAAAGTTAAAAGAACAATAATGACTGTTGTAAACAAATTATTTAAAACATAAAAACGCGTTTTTAGGGTTCCGTAGCCCGACAAGGAACCCTTATAGTTTCGCCATGTCCGTCTGTCCGCGGCTTAGCTCAGAGACTATGAGAACTAGAAAACTTTAATTTGGCATGGGTATACATTTTAATCATGCCAAAAACATGTCAAAATAAAATCTTTAAAAAAAAAATTTTTATGGTAGGTACACGTAAATTAGGGATGAATTTTTTTTTCTCGTTTATCCCATAGTTTGGGGTATTGTTGGATAGGTCGTTTAAAAACATTGTGGGTCTGTTAAAACCATTTTTCGATTAAGGGTTTCGTTGGCGAAATATTAAGCTTTAGAGTGCTTATTTTTGTTAGAGTCAAGCGTCCCACCCTCTCCTGCCGGCTAAACGGTTGCTTATACATAGAAATGTGAAAAAATTCACAGAAGTAGTATATAATGTAGCTAAAAGGAAAACTATCATAGCTAAATAGGCTTACGAGTTTACTTACAGGTTTACGAGTACAGGTCGCACCAAGCTTTTGGCTACCTCTAAACACGACAATGTATGGGCCGTTCTTCTAAATGTATGGGACTAGAAGTTTGGCGCGATCTGTATTAGTAGACCAACTTACAAAATGTACTGATCAACTACGGAACCCTACATTGCACATGGCCCGACACGCACTTGGCCGGTTTTTAACTCTGTCGTGTGAATTTATATAAAGTATTAAGCAATCCCCAACCTTTTCTTGATTCACCGCACTCCTCGGCTGCGTATTTTTATTATATTTATCTTTTTCGTAGTGTGATGGACATATTGCGCCTTAAGTTAATGTTAAAAAGCATGCATCATATCATATTTATTATATGCAAACTTAATATTTGTAACAAGCATTCTAAAGGATGGTAATACCTATGTATTTGTTTGTATATATGTCACCAAGATTGTGAAATTCGATAGTTTATAATTTCACTAGTTAGATTGCAATTTCACGATAGGTTTTTTCACGTTTGTTTACAAACTAACCTAACCTAGTGAAATTATAAACTACCGGATTTTACAATGTCACGCTGACAATATTATATAAATATTAATATTTATATGTACGTTTTGTTGAAAAGATATGATAATAATTACCGCGTTACGGAGGATGCCTCACACTTGACTGTTTTTAGAACATGACCTACAAACGACTAACAAGAAGTTAGCTCAAGAAACTAAGTTCTAGAACCAAGCCCCCTGGGACCACATGACCAAGTTTAGTTCGTAGTTCATTTCATTACACAACATTTTCCATTAACTAATCTGGCAGTCCGCCCAAGTAATCCTCTGGCCTCTCGGCAACTGATAATGTTCAGTTACAGTCAATGACACGGTAGCGTACGGTCTATAACTTCAAAATTAAACATCTAGGTAAGGCAAGGGTACTATTTTCGTATTCAGTGATGAAGATTCTATAGTGCATAGGGGTCAGATGCATTTCCGAAAATTTTGACTTTTTTCGTATGTGCCGCCTCTAAAGTGATATGAGTATGGGTCAAAGCAGCAGGTAACATGAATTGCTGGGGCCGCAGCATCAGCATCTAAGCTGGGGCCAAATTGCCAGAAATCTACAGCTCACGTTCTCACGGAACGATACCTAGAACGCCTAGAATAAACATACTTCTTGTAGAATTATCTACTTTGTTGCCATGCAGCGGTCACCCGCATCTCATAGGCTATACACCGCTTTGCCACTTTTGCATGATGTGAGCATGACGCTGGACTGCAGCGCAGCATTCATAGCGGGCACTCACAAGATCCACTAGTGCTATAATTGTAGTTCTTTTTCAAACAGGAGTACTAAAGTGGGATGATACCTAAGTGCGACGTGTATCTAAATATCGGCTGACGTGGTCTCAGCATTGCTTTTACACGAGTTAAATACCTTATCACTAAGTCGCCCGATAACCTAACAGTTTCTCGTTTTGGAGAAACCCCGTCTATTTTGTTTATATCTTCTGTGTTATCAGTATTCGGTCAAGAAGCACATACTAGTTGTTTCACCCTACTAAAACTGCATCCGATCTGCACCATGGTCGTTGTTAAGACACGCTCTTATCGCGCACACAATGCCGTATGTGCTTAATAGGTATGTTTTACCTGTATACTATAGGTACAAACTTTTGAACTGGTTTTCCCTGTGAATGCCCGGCATTTATATTATGGTGTTGCGAGCTAAGACAATGCATCGAGTAAAGCAATTAAACGTTGTTATCGATGTCCCAAATTGGTAGCGTAATTTTTATCGTAGGTATGAGATACGGCCCCAGTATGGGAGCGCAGGATGAATTGTAAATCGTCTATTTTCATAAGGATGAAAGTTTGACTGACGTGGTCCAAGAATATTTTAATATTCACTCGTTTATTTTAGGAATGATCCAATTACCACGCCGAACGATAACCCGCACGCGAGGTTGTGGGAATTCCAAATTGATATTATCCCTATATTGTTTTCTTTTTTCGGCACGATAAACAACTGGAGTGGTATAAATTGCTATGCGGGCAGTCAGTCGCTAGACACTACACGGTCAACATTACCGAAAGAACATCATATAGACTTAGGAGTCCCGTGACATCCATCCAGAACTCAAGATGCAGTCCCAAGACAGAGTACTCAGTTTCCCGGTGGACACCTTCACGACGCGCGGGCGTTCTATACCCGAGGAGGCCCCTTTCAGCCCCGGCGAAATTCTGCAATTCCATAAAGCATACAAACAGTTTCTTCAGGCGGAACGACAGCTGGACGACCTGACTTTCCTTAACGGGAAGCCATGCCCCGTCCGCTACAACTTTGATCCGACGAGGCCAGAAGAAGATCGTCTGCTGGTGAACTGGGACTGGCTCATGCCCTTATTTTGGGGGCCGCCGCCAGGTGAGAGGGATCTCGTCAGGCTGCCCACTATACTGGAGTTTGTTGAAACGAAGATTCACTTTTCGAAGTGCAAGGCGGTCGCCGGGGACATCTGCTCCTGCGGCAAGAGGCCTAATGTAGTGGTACCACCGGGACGTGAGTGCAGGATCCCACAGCACTTTCATCATTTCTGCACGGCGCACGTCTCTGCGTGGATAACAAAGTACATGGTCCCGGCGATTCTGCTGAAAGAATCCCAAGAAATCTTCAGAGAGGTCATCCAGAAAGTGCATGAAGGTGATCCGCAAATCCTCCAATACTATTCGACGGGTGACCGGACGGACACAGAAATGTTGCTGCACTCGGCTCGCAACATCAGTGATAATAGTGCTAAATAGTGCAGCAGCATGTGTAGTTCGCTTATTAAAATAAATATTTGTGTTTATAATATGTTTACTTTTTTTTTCTTGTACCCCTATGAGTGTAGGATGATGGAGAGTTGTGCAGGTAAGGTACTGAGATCATTCCCTCTGACGTTGCTTCAAGTTGAAATTTAGTTTCTCTCGTGACCACTCTATGTTAGATACAATCAAGTCAAGCTTGGACTGCATCAGATGTAACGTCTAGGTAACGTGCTACTAGCCGCTGCATAGCACGTCACATCACTAACGCAGATAAGTTGCAAGGCGTGATGATTAGCGTTATGTGCACATGGGATGCAAAGCTCCGTTATCACAAACTATGCTTGGCATATGCTTATCATATGTCTTGAGCAAGGCCTGAGTGTGCATTCGCCTCTGACTACGTGTATCTGCGACGTTTAGGTATGGAGCCGACCATACAGGAATATGAGACGTCTAAATAAGGTTTTTCTTAACTTTATATCCATGAATAACTGCATGTAAGCCGCAAACCGTATTATGACAAAAACTGGCGGCAATTGGCGTTACATCTATAACTCCTTGTGAACCGATAATACGTATGACCACATGGCACGCTATCGTTTAAATATGGAACAAACTATGTGTCACTACTCAAAAGATAAGTAAATATGATAAGACGACGGGACCTTCATCGAAATATTATGACAGGCTGCCGGCCGAACGTAAGTAGCTCCAGCGTATTACGGCAACCCACGTTTAGTTGGCACTGTCTTGAAATATTCGGGAAAACCCGTGCTATATTCATTTTATGATCTGTATCCAACTGGCGGCGTGTATTTCAAAACGAAATCAAAACTGATGAGTGACCATAGAAAATTACCGGGACATACACGTGTGCTTCATACATGTATACACCTCACTTATACTTAAGATTTGTCATTGTATAGCTTACAGGTTTGGTTAGACTATAATGATGTACAAAACATCATTCTAAATATGTATACTTTTCATGATTCCTGTAATGTTAGGACTATGGTATGACAGATACCTTACCTAAACACTGCACCGTACCTACCTATCGCTGCATAGCATGTCGCGGTGCCCCTCTATCGTGTTACAAAGTGTAGTGACCACGGTTATCTATGCATGGATGTAGATTGTACAACATCTTAGTGGATAGAACTAGTACAATATATTATTATCATTATTAAACTAACTACCTAAATATCTAGTATCATGAAGGAAACTGGTATGTCGTGACATTTGTAAGTCGGCATGCATTTTGAAATGAAATAACTATGTATCGGGAACAAGTTTTTTTTTTTAATTTTCAAAAACAAACACTCACATACACAATATACTTAATACTGATGTACACAAATACCTAATACTTATTATATAAACAAATGATCATATCTATGACTAGCACTATTTCGGCCGGTTGAGAGTTCCACGCCACGATGCCTGCTCACGCAAAGCTAGTGCATACTGCATCAAGTGCCTGTCCAGTCGCCGCTGCTCTGCCTTCTGACGTTTTCTCTCCTCACGCTCCAAGTCTTGTCTGCGCTTTTCTTCTTCTTCTTCCGCGCGCTCTTGCTCCTTCCGAGATTTTTCCCCGTTGTCGCGATGAACGGCTTCTCCAGAGTTTCCGCTCATGGTGAATGATGATTTTGTGAATGATGACATGGTGATTTTGTCAAGACTGATCGATTGTACACAACCTTGTGATTATGGCGAGTGTAAATGTGCTAATGATTGATTGTATATGTACTTTCCTCCATTTATACTAACCCGAAAACTACCTAACAAGGACTGGTTGTTCCATAATTATCGCGAATTTTTTCCCACTTGAATAAGCTCGTTCATGAGGGATAATTCAAATACCGTGACATCATGGTGTACCGCAGTAACGACAGAATCGATAAGCAAATTAGGTAGAGCAAAAAAATGGCGCAATATCGATGATGTCAACGGGTAATACATATCGGCAATACCCAGTTATTTTCAGCTGAAAAGGAAAAAATTGATAAGGATAATGCATACAGTTTTACATTTTATTACGGAAGTCATATCATACACTGTGTTAACTTCTGTTAGCTAGCACAATCATGCTCCGTATGGAAAAAAGTATAGGTAAGCTTCAGTACGTGCTCGTTACGGTACAAATGCAACCAACAATTGTTTCAACTCTAACTGCAAGCACCCCGGCATGCTGAGTATGCACGCAGTCTTGCTACGTGACCTGCAGTCTTACTCGACTATGTTGTATGTTCTTCGGATGTTCGGCTCCGACAAGCTATCCCACTACAGCGTTGCAGCGTGCACTCATGTCCGCAAAGCAGTTTACCAAGCGAACCCGAGAGACTTGGGTTTTTTGTTGAATCGTCCATGCACACCATCGTTAGGTGATGAACACTTAATTACCTCCGCAGGTGTACCTGTACACCTTACCGTAGGTATGCCTTAGCGTAGGTATGACGTCAAACCTTATCGAACAATGGTGTATTGTTTCATTTTTCCGAACTATTAATATTTCAATAAACCCCACGGACAGGATGAGATCGATTAATTGAACCCGATAACATATTTAATTCAATGAGAGGAAATTAATATAAATACCATTTAAGTTCAGCGATAAGAGCGTTATCGCCGTCGCGGGTGGCCGTTCTAATGCTGTAACAATTTACTGATATGGATGTTGCTACCTACAACCAATGCTACAACAAGGTGCACTTACAGGTTAACAGTAAAGAGTTTTTGCGCTCATATTCACAGAGACCTAAGGTTAGGCTTGAGACTAGGTCTCACTTTTACATAGCAAAACCTAGATAGAACTCAACAATCATATTTTTCCCGAGACCACTGTGCATTAGAGTCGTTGCTCCGCTGTATACATTAGTAGCATCCTCCCTTTCCCCTTGTCCACCATTTTTTATTTTCACCCCGTACGCTCTTGTGTCACTGACTGTATATATGCACCGTCGCGGGTAGTTCTGCAGACCTACTCTTTGTAATGAGAGCAAAAATTTGGTCTGTTGTATTTTAGCCATTAGGAAATACAATCTGTCGTTTTCAAATGTTTTATAATAGTAGATTATTAACCAAGGGCTGTATGACATCAATTGCATACGAGGTTTTTGGCGCCTGAGCGAAGCGAAGGCGCTAATTAACCCGAGTATGCAATTGATGCTTACGCCCGAGATAAATACTCTGCTTTACATATCGATTGTGAGGTAAGTAAACAACAAGACAGCAGGTTTCAATGAACATTTATTAAGAAGAAAAAAAATGTGTATTTAATTAAAATTAATAGTAAAATTATTACAATTTGTAAGAGATATGGTCACGTTCTTTTTAGGAATATTTATAGTTTGAATATGAGTTTGTGATGATAAGACTTGAGTTTGAGTGACTTGAGGTTCTTGCATCGTAAATGGCGGCAGTTGACTGGTACTACTTTCTTCATTAAAAAATGGCTCAGATGATGTGCTTTGACGTGGTGATTTCAAGTTTATATTTTCTGTTATTTTAGAAGTAATTTTGCTTTTGTTTGCCACCGAATCTTCGATATAACCTTCGGCCACTTTGCTGGACTTCCAGCCGCCGTGCCTTTTTAACAGAGTGAGGTTGGCTCCCGAATCAGCCAATAGAGTCGCTGATGTTCTGCGAAAGCAATGCCCGGTGTATAACTCTACGTTACTCAGTTTTAAATATGTGGCTATTTGCTTTGGCATGCCTGTAAATTTGTTTTTTCCTATTACTTGTCTGTGGCATTTTCCTTTACTGTAATTAAGAAAAAAACGATTTGTATCCACGTTTTCAGGCCGAAGAGCTTGATATTTTTCAACATAATTTGCAAATTCTTCATGCACAACAAATGACCGGTCAATTTTAGTTTTCGTGTTAGGCAGTTTTATGAGTAGTAATTTGTTATGTTTTTCTACATTTTCTATTGTCAAGTTTGTCAATTCCACGGTTCTGCAGGCTCCCGATATCCCAAAAATTAGAACAACCTGTAAAAAAGACATAAGTTGTATTAAAGGCACCAAATTCGCATAGTATTTTTGTGAAATATTTTGTTAACTTATTAAAAAGGGCAAGTAAATACGTAGGTACCTTTATTGCTAAATAAATTTCATCCGGAGCTTCATTTAAGAATTTCTGTACTTCTTCTGCAGTAAATACCTTCGATTTCTTGCTTTTAAAGCCGTCAGACTGCCTTTTCAAGAAAGCAGTAAGTTTAGAAAAATCTTTCAAATTCACGTCATGTTTTGTCATCATTGTAGATAAACTGGAAGGTTGTAGCCTCTTAGATAATTCATCAAAATATGATATAAAAACACTTTCAGAAAGAGATTTCACTTTTTTTTCTGACCGCCATTTCATAAATTCGTCGTATGCCTTTACATATCTTTCTTTCGAGTTCGGCGGTAATATATTTTCGACAACTGTTTTTGCCCTTTCTTTAATAAAATCGGGCGTTAGATCTATGTCTTCGTCACTAGACATGTTTAAAACTTTTGAAAAAGAACTCAAACAAGAAAATTAATTACTTTCGCGGTGCTTTCGCGCCTACTAGTAGACTGCCTTTTTTTTTCACGCACGCAAGCGCGTCAAATCTTGCTGGCGAGTTTGATTTTTAAATCGATTCCATCTAACATACGATGTGGAAACAAATAGTTCCATATTTAAAATAAAATCTTTATAAAATAAATTGTCTAGATTCCGATTCGAGTAATTAATCGATACCGAGAAAAAAAATATTAACTTTTTAAAAATATTCTTCGTGCAGTATGAGTATGACAGTTCTTTTTTCAAATTCCAAAACCTATGCTGTAATGATAGTCATACACCCCGGCATTCAGGGGTGTAAGGGTGTACTTACAGAGCAAGAGATATGTAAAATATTATTACCATTTCTGTCATATCAAAGTACTGAAGCATGCCTTCGCAACAAATAAATACTCGTTAAATTATGTTGAAGTTTAATTGATTAAAAATGTATAATTGAAGCAAAAGTAAAAACCATTTTGAGATATGGGCTTCCTCAGCATCATATTTTTTTTTCAGAATTAAATCGTGATTAAACAAAGAGATATTTTCAAATAAGTAAAAATATGGTAAACACAGGATTTTAAAAACAATTGCCTTTGCTTTTAAGCTTATTTTGTTTAAAAAAAATGAACTTTCAAGCCATGTGACAGCAGACATAAACATGCCAATCTTTTTTTTTTAATAATCCATTGGCAATGGACATTGACTTTTGAAATCCTCAGATGCGACTTACTTTTTGGAGTAAGTGAATAAGAAAACATTAAATTATGCAGGAAAAACATTAAATCAAACAAAATAAAAAAAAACATAATCTTCTTTTTTACGCAGACTTTCAATATAAATATTAAAAACAAATGGTTAATTAAAATGATGTTGTCGATTATAAATAAATATTTATATATTTAATTAGATATTATTTATTTATATATTATAAATAGTCAAGTCAGCTGCCTTTGAAATGGATAATTCCACAGTTATAATGTAATATTCAATTGGCATCCGTCCGAGCTGTGTTATTTTATGATGATCTATCAAAGATTTATTACTTAGGTACTCACAGACTCTACAGAAGGTCCCTATCTTCTATATATACTAATCATAAAGTAGGAAAATAGTCATGTACATATTTTCGCGAAATTTTAAATGAAATGGGTGTTAGTATTGTACTGAAGCCAAAGCTAACATTTTTTTCTTATCCTGGCATGTGGACTGTTATTGTTTGGAGCTCATTGAGTAGAATACAAAATCATTTTTAACTTCGTTTTATCTTCAAAAGTAATGAAATGGAGACCGGCAAAGTTGTCCGTTATAGAACATTTTTGTTACGGGGTCTATCTCAAAAACTATGCTAAGTAGGCATTTCTGTATATTTTTACCACATACTGTATTTAAACAACAACAAACACTGAAAACGCCGATTTTATGCAGTTTCAATGTTACTATAGTAACTATGATGTTACTCATACGTACCCGAATATTCGACCAACTTAATACTGCAGTTTTGTTCAAATTTTAGTTATTTGAATGGTGCGGAACCCTTAGGGCGTGAGTTGGTTTTTCACCTCCTAGTACAAGATAGTACAACCAAATGTTATTTTTATTAACGAGTGTCAGGGAAAACAAACAAGTAAATATCAAATGAAAACTAGAAAAAAAATCACAAGTCCAGACACGTGAATAATTAATGAAGATCTATTGCGGCTTGACCTTAAAGATCCTTGGAAAACGTGGAAGGGATTACACAACGATAGACGTCCGTCGTTTGGTTATCTTAACCTTAGGCTAGGATTTACTTAAGGAAAAAGGTCTTGAGTTGAAAGAAAGACCTTGTCTTTGTGCAGCTTTAAGTTGTCCATATATATCACGAACACAAAAAATCAATAACTACGGCTAAAATAAACATCTTTTAGCACATTTTGAACCTATATTTTTATCTTTATTTGTATAGCGTATAGCTGACGCTTCAAATGCAGGTCTATCAAGAACAAGTCAAAAATGTATCGTCAATGTTTTAAAAGTGACGTGTTTGAATAGACAGATCGACACGAAGATTTCACAATTTCCGTTTCTAAAAACAGGTGTCAGGTCTGCCGATTCGTTCAGTAGTGATGATGAGCAGTGCGTGGTTTCATTATAGTAATCAGTTGTGCGTGCGTGGCACGAGAGGGCGTGTCTGCTGACGTCACGTTTGGCACCAATTCTCACGGCAGGCGACGGCCAAGAGAAAATACGACGCCGACGCCAATGTGTAAAACATGAGCTCGGTGAATGGTTTCAAAAAGGGGTGGTTACGGGGGCTTGGCTGTTTTGGTTTAAGTGTCAAATAAACAGAAATCTTTATGGCGAAGTCATTCAGTGTCTGACTGTTTACGCATATTGCAAAAAATAAGGGTTTTGACTCTGGGACCGCGGGAAAAGAGTAAACCAAAGGAAGCCATAACCCCTGCATTATGGCACAACGTACCTGCACTTTGCAGTTGAGGTTAAATTTTAAAAGAAGGTTTCTAGATATGTAAAAGTACTTATAATATCTGCAGCGTTCTATTTTATTTAGCTACATTTTGGCAAAGTCATTTTGGTGGGTGGATTGGTCGTGGCCTAAAAGGGAACTAATGCCACTATCTTAAGGCGAGGTTATCCAGGGAAATCTGTCCTGTTTCAAACGCTTTCTTTTTACACATGTTTATCCCGCTCAGCGGAAGCGGGCCGCTTAGAAAACTTGCGGTTTCGAGGTGTTTTTATTTATTATTTTGGAATTAGAGGGATGGGTTTTGTATATGACGACCGTTTTATATTACATTTCTCACGGGTTTTATTAATTTTAGTATAACTTTTATTATCCAAAACTTAACATAGCTCAAATGAAATTTTATTTATATCATAGTTTAGACCTATATTTGCGATTTAATTGGATCGAGCAAAATGTAAGTAATCCCGTATCTAACAGCCGAAATATTAAGATCAAAGAGTGAAATATGACATATATTTTTTCCTATTTTAATTTGGTAAATAAATATTTCAAAAATGTGCTAATCGTTTTGGATAAATAAACCCTGCCATCCTTCATACTTCCAACGATCTAACGAACCTACTTAACATCAAATACGGGAGTTGGTGGGAACCAACCAATTCCCAAAACATGTCAAAGATTATATTACTACATTACTATATCAACTGATGCCGGGCCCAGTAGGGTCCGAAATATATCTTGAAATAATATTTTTTAATTCTTTTGTGTGCATATATACTTCAATATATTTTTTCCAAAATTTAATCATCCCTATTTATTGGTTTAAAATCACAAAACGTACCTATCCCTTGTTTCACAGGCAAAAGAGCATTGTCGCATAGTATAAGCTGAGAATTGCTCAAGTCCTAGCCTTATGGATTTCCATGGCAATATTCTAGCTGATTATAATCACAGATAACTAGTAAACATGTTATAAGCAACACGTGATTTTGCATGAAACATAAACAACTTATTCTTACGACAACTTCGAACGCGAGAGTTGAAAGTTGTTTATTCCACTGCAAGTTTCCTTGAAAATCTTGAAATGAAAATGTATACTTTCACGCATGTTTAGAATCATTATAAATAATTCAATTCTTGAGTTTATTTTGGCGTCATGTGTTCAAGAGACTAAATAGAATAGATAGTAGTCAATCTTTAACTGCGCATAAAAAAACTGTAACGTAAAATAAAACAATAGCATACCTAACGCTATTTATGTTAACCCTGCATTTTAATTTAGCCCAATTAGTGTTGTTTTTCTCTTTAATTACGTGCAAAAATGTATTTTCCGCTTATGACTACAATTTAGTATTGACGGTACGATAAAAAATTTATAAATTTATTTTTTGCCCGCATATCTATGTTTGTTTATTTTTAGCCCATTTACAGTTTGTTCACCGAACGGACCAAATGCACGGTTCATAGAATACACTTTTCACGGGTGACCGCATTCCATTAAAATAATAATTGATTCCTACGTTTTGCATAAAACCTACAAACGAAGCAAGGAAAGTAGGTTTAAGAGGCTAGTAAACAAAATATGTATGTTTTTTGTCAGTTTATTTCATGAAGTACACAGACAATTTCAATAAAATTCTGGTATATGCATTGTAACTATATAATCTAGGGTTTTTTTTTTTGGAAAACACATTTGGAGAAATTTTACTCGATATCTATAAATAACTACATTTTGCCCGCGGCTCCGCCCGCGTGTTATTCGGTTTGACGACATGTTTTTTTCCGGGATAAAAAGTAGCCTATGTGCTAAGTTAGGGTATAAGCTATATCCATTCTAAATTTCATCCAAATTTGTCCAGCCGTTTCAGCGTGAAAGAGTAACAAACATACACACACACAAACTTTCGCATTTATAATATTAGTGTGATTATTGAAACACACTTTTTCTCCTCATTTGACGAATAGGAATCATGTACCTTATGTGTCTTCAAACACGTTTTTCTCTTCGTTTGACGAATAGGATTCATGTACAGAACTCATTTGGACTTTATTATGGAATTTTCCCTAGCTATTTTACATTTTTTTATAAAATTTAAGAAAGTACTGTTTTCGCTTTGGCGCTGAGTCCTCTCGTTTTTCCGCTTGGAGTGACATTGACAAAATAAAATCTACACACCTAGCCTCTTAACAGGTTTTTTTTAAAGTGTAGAACCATCGTTGACTGAAAAGTATAGCTAGGGGACGCAGTAACCGACGCGGCGATCACTGTACGTACGTATTTTGCGGGTATTAATATCAAGGTACTAGTATTATATTATCTGTGATCAAGGTATTAAACACTAGAAGAGACCACTTAATTTTAGTGATTATCTGTACAAGTTTCCAAAAGAAGTTTCACATACTGTATCACTAAAAGTAGGAAGACTGTCTATCATAAGAATCATAACGAAAAGATAGAGCTCAGATCTGTCTTGATTTTACGATAATAACTCGATATTATGTAGAAGGGACCTCCATCAGGCTCTGCGGGATGCTCGGCGCGTGCTAGCCCTCGCATGTCTTAGCTGCATTATCTAAGTAATTCGGTAAGTTTCACGAATTAGATTTCATTGAGTGAGTCAGCCTGATCAGTAGAGCATGTGATTTTAGGAAATGTCATCACACTACCACTCTTTCTTTGCCAATAACTAGCTTTTGCTTGCGGCTTCGCCCGCTTTAATGAAGTTTTTAGGTAGTCCTATCGAATCTGTTAATGATTTTCGGGCCAATAATTTTATAGTAAGTATTGTAATGTGACTTTAGTTCTCATAAAAATAATTTTATATATATCTGACGCCCCATGTATGTCCCTAGGGAAACCCGTCCCCAGGGAATAAAATTGAGCCTATGTCCAATTGAAGAGTCTAATCATTACAACAGAGAAAGAGTTTCAGTAGTTATTAATGACTATGACCCTAGGGAACTGTCCATCGCCAGGGAACAAACTATACCCTAAGTCCAAGTGAAGAGTCTTATCATTACAACAGCAAAAGAATTTTCAAAGTCAGTTCAGTAGTTCCAGAGATTACCCGCACGAATTTAATTAATAGCCTTATCCCTAAAGAACTGCTTGTACCCGGGGAACAAACTTTACCTTTGTTCAATTGAAAAGCCTGACCAATACAACAGTGAAAGAATTTTCAAAATCCTTTCAGTAATTTCAGATACCAAAATGTTACCAACAAGATTACCAAATTAATGACTTCTTCCTAGAACTGCCCATGAACAGGGAACACATTTATAAGCTATTCTTAATTATTACTGAAAGAATTTTCAGAATGGGATTAGTAGTACCGGAGTTTACTTCCTACTTACATACAAACTCACAAACATCTCTTTATAATATTAGTGTAGATATATAAGTTCAGCTGTACATTTTACTGGTTCATTAACCCAAAAAAAGTTTCATAAGTAAAATTTTCGCAAACTGATCAAAATTAATCGAAACGAAAATGGTCGTATGTAAGAGACTATTATTTCTTACCGTCTCCTTCCAAGAAAAGTCTCCGGAGATATACTCCTTCTCCCTTTAAGCCAGGCCTTTCTGATAGTAGCCAACGGAACGCTCTCCCTTCGTCGAGTCCAGCGCACGCGCGCCTCTTTCCACATACATTCCCAACTTTCCATTGGTCCACTGTCATGACTTCACGCACCAATTCGAAATTCAAAACAAACTTTACAGTGCACACAACGTATAGTAATGGGTATATCGTCTTTACTCCACACGATTATTGGATACGCTCTGATTTCATAGTTTGCGAAACGAATTGTAATTTTATGTTCATTTTTCTAATTCTAATATCGTTATCGTACACCTCGGAAACTTCTAGTTCCCTCGAAACTCACAGGAGCACTATTATAGTATAAATGATACCGCTCAGTTAAAATTTTATGAACCTTATCTTGGCATTATGCAGTATTTGCGCTTCCTATCTGTATTGTCAAACAAAAGTTTGTAGGCAACAGTAAATTCCTACCGCACTATAGATACGTGATTTTCTTTCAAAATAAGATAACGCTGATATAATATTTTTTGCACAGCTGTACTAACTGTAATACGATCCATCCTACATGCAACTTTCAATGGCTATCATATATTGGATATTCTGTACTCCCGTTACTGGAACAATACACAGCGGTACTAACTGTAATACGATCCATCCTACATGCAACTTTCAATGGCTATCATATATTGGATATTCTGTACTCCCGTTACTGGAACAATACACAGCGGTACTAACTGTAATACGATCCATCCTACATGCAACTTTCAATGGCTATCATATATTGGATATTCTGTACTCCCGTTACTGGAACAATACACAGCGGTACTAACTGTAATACGATCCATCCTACATGCAACTTTCAATGGCTATCATATATTGGATATTCTGTACTCCCGTTACTGGAACAATACACAGCGGTACTAACTGTAATACGATCCATCCTACATGCAACTTTCAATGGCTATCATATATTGGATATTCTGTACTCCCGTTACTGGAACAATACACAGCGGTACTAACTGTAATACGATCCATCCTACATGCAACTTTCAATGGCTATCATATATTGGATATTCTGTACTCCCGTTACTGGAACAATACACAGCGGTACTAACTGTAATACGATCCATCCTACATGCATAATTTTGGGTTCAACACAGACCTTGAAATTCATAAGTAATTATTCTTTGTCGCTCAGCTCAGCGTCGCTGTCAGACGCCTCGGTGGTAGACTCACTTGTGAGTCCAATAGGGGTAGATAGAGATAGTACTCATAGCACTCACTGTCCAGTACACGCAGGTGTGGGTATGCGCAGGTGGGTGTGTCCAGGTCACCGTTTGACGCATCCTCGGGCGCGACGGTGATAGACCCTGCCGAGTTGATGACGTGAGGAGAGACTTACGTCTGTCCCCCTGTCTGGAGTAAATAGAGATAGCTGTACAAGTGTACTCACTGTCCAGTACACGCAGGTGTGGGCACGCGCAGGTGGGTGGCGCGTCGAGGTCGCTCAGCGTCGCTGTCTGACGCCTCCTCTAGCGCGACGGCGGACCCACTAGCCGACCTGGGAACGTGGAGAAATATTCAACCTCTACTCCAAACTTTTTAGAATTATATGTCTATTTTATGATTACTCAGTATTTTGAGTGGACATTTGTAAGCATTTGTTTTCTAGACAAAAAAAATCCCTTGTCTCAAAGCTTCTGTCGCGGCATGTCTTCCGAAAATATGTAGACTTCGGTGACGTCAATTAACATGTTTTTCTATTCCCTTTCTTTCTAAAACACATTAACTATAAATCTTTTATATTTTTGAAGTGCTATATTATGGCGATATTAATTATTGTTTCCAACTGGCAGGCGTAGGAAAACAAGACGGAATAAAAAACATGTAATCGTTTAAACATACCTATAGGTAAGGAGACGCAATAAATACCATGCAAAATGAAGTAATGAAATGTAAATATACCATGTAAAATTATCGATATATTAAAATTAAATTCTACTTACGTTTTTAGCAGGCTTTATAAAATTGTGTGACTGAAAAGGTGTGAAAAATACTTGTCTTATGTCTTTGTTGGAAGAAGGCACTGGTACTTTTCCACAAAATTGTTATCCTACAATATATCAATACGCCCAACCGGTTTCGCTTATTAGTCCAGTCAGTCAAGACAATTAATTCATTATAATTCCAAAAGTTTTCAAATTTTGATGTAAGGTCGGGAATGGTATTAAAACAAACTATAAAATTTTGCAACCTGTTCTGCGGTCCGGAACTTTGTTAAAAATGCAATAAATGATAATTTGCTCAGTTCTTGAGACCAAAATTCCAAAAGTTCTGCAAAGTTGGAGTGGTGTTAAATATATTATTTTACATCACGTGTCAAATTTGCAACCAATTTAAGTGTACGGAACATTTTTTGTTATTAAAAATTAATGTTTTTCTTTATTAAACTGAAGGAAAACGTTCCAAAAGTTCTGCAAATTTGACAGATATATCGGAAAAATATACCGAACGATTGTATAAATTTGCAACCTTTTACGTTGAACGGAACATGTTTATTTATAATTCTTTTTAATTCGTGGTCATTTTTTCGAGTAAGGTGGTCTCGGAATAATTACAAAAGTTTTGAAGCTTGGTTGCAAACTTCGAAAACATCTATTCTGATGCATTTACAAATTTGCAACCTCATACGCAATCCGGAACTTTATGCAATTTGCAAAAATGATTTTTTTTTATTTTTTCACCTTCAAGAAAATTTCAAAAGTTCTGCAAATCGAGGGGACTGTTTAATTTTGGGATTAATGTCAGTATTTGAATTTGCAACCTCGGCCTATGGCTTCAGTCGATCTATTACTAAAAGCAAATTTAACCTCGCCTCTCTTCCACCAACAAAAGCTGCTGCCCGACAACATTCACTCCGCACATTTCACCAGGTCCAACATTGGATGGGCAATGACCTGAAAGCCGAATCTTGGGGATGGAAACACGGGAGCCAAGGCCTCACGCCCATTCTTACACTCCAGGATCCAGCACCAAAAGAGTTGCTTGAATTTGTTCAATGCAGATGTGTAAAAGGATGTGGGGCTAGATGTGGCTGCAAAAAAGCAGGGTTGAACTGCTCCGAGGCTTGCCATTTCTGCCATGGGAAATCGTGTGCAAACGCGATGAAGGTGAATCTCACTCAATCCGACGACGAGGATGAAGAGCCAACTAAAGTGGAACAATGGTGCGCTCAGAGCGATCGTGTAGGTCAACCGCTGGATACGTTCCTTGATTATGAAAGCAGTGACGTAAGATCAGATGCAGAAGATGGTGCACCGGATAATACAATTGTGGAATGTGAAATGTCATCGGAATGTACCACGGAACTGGAAGAACATTATGGTGATCCAGGAGGGAGGGCCCACACAAAAAAATTCAAATGCTCATAATTATTTCTTTTCGGATATGTATTTCTACGAAATTCAAATAAATCAGATTTTCAGTATCTTCAATTACAGATTGTTACATTCAACATGCATTCAAAGTTTTATCGCTAACTTGTAAGGTTTTAACACTTATTAACTGACCTCATATATTGAAAAAAGATATTATTTACGGACAATTTATTCGAAATGTTTTTCGAATGTAACAATCGTCAGTGTCGACATTTACTTGTTTTATATGAGAAATTATAAACGTAATACAGAAATTATATCAGGTAGTTTCTTTAGTATTTTTAAGCATGTCTCATCAACAAATTATTCTACTATTCAATTTTTCATTATCTTTTAAAGGTATTATGGATCCTCCTAGTTCATCTTTCTATTGATGTAAATTCGTCTTTCAAATAAATCAATAATATACCATTCACATGCTAATGATTGAAATTGTTTGTAACACAATTTGTTTCTTACAGATGTTGGTATAGTACTATTTTTACATGACAGGTGATTATGCCAAAAATAAATTCCGTTGGGCTTATTTAAACCGGACGTAGGATTTTGCCGGTACGTATTTTTTGATTAATAAAACGAATCTGGGGATTAAATACACTGTTACTCACCTACGCATTGTCGTCCATTAATGTTTATTTACCTTTTTTACGAATATTTGATATCCTCATACTTTTTTTCTATACTTTTGAAATTCTTATTATGGGTATTTCTTCAATAGGTGCCGGTAAACATGTCTTACATATTTTCTACGCAAAATTCAATAGAAAAATAAAATATGAATACATTACAATAGTCTTCAAAGGGGGGCCCAATAGCACATTTTCAAGTTTGTTGATAAACAATACGCACAAAAAGATATTATTGAAAAAAGCTATTGAAAATCATTACCAGAGCTGTCACATTGTGAAAAAGTTCTACCAAAAAAATATAATTTTATAAGTTAACAGTAAAGAACAGTTTTTGATATAGTTCAGCAATAAACTATTATGTTTTGCATTATTCTATGTAATTTCAATATCTGTTTATTAATAAATTAACAATTAAATTACAATAATTAAATTACAATAATGTAAATGTTTGTCAGTACTTTCACTTCATTTCCGTGACAGCGAATTGAAACTCAATAATAATAAATTTCTCGACGCTTCCCACGACACCCCGCTCCCCCTCTTCCTCTTTCGGGTCGGCAGTCGCGAGTGGGACACATGCAAGTGAGGGTGCGCGTCACGTTAGTGCAACAAATCAAAAACAAGCCGCCAGTAAGGGTTTTGTCACGACGAAGCATGTGAACAAAAACGTTTTCAATTAAGGTAAGTGAAACATAATACCATATTATTTATTCATTTACATATTACTATTACTAACTACTTTCTTGCTTTTATTTTTGTTTTGTAATATTTTACTGTTTGAGGTTATACATCCGCCATGATGCATTATTTCTCACTACCGGCCCTTTCATTACCGTAGTTTCCCGTAACTTTTTAAGGCCACGGTAATGAAGGAAAATTTCTGGTAATGATATTTTACAGAGTTTAAGTATTTTACAATATGAAGGTACTTAGTTTTTAATTCAATACAAATCTAACTTTATGTAGGTATGTACATGAATTAAAAGATATTGGCAAAATGGCAATTTATTGTTATTGATGTTGATAAAAATTTGTTAATACAGTCATACATCATATTATTTTTAAGTAACATTACGTCAAATAACCTTAACACTTGTAATTATTGTATAAATATTATAAATCTGTTACAGTTACCGACTATCGAGATGAGAAGACCTAAAACTAAGACGAAGGAAGAAATTTTAGCCCGTATAAAAAATAATGAAGAACTTTATACAATTGAGAGAGAAAAGGAGAGAATACGTTATCAGAAAAGAAAAGAACAAAAGAAAATTTTATCTATAAAAGATTTAACACAGCGTGCACAAAGAGAGAAAAGAAAGAAGTGGAAAGTAAATAGCAAGGCATATTTAAAAAGAATGGCAAAGAAGAAAAAGATTGCAGAAGTAACACTAGGGAGTTCATCTGGAGAGGAAGAAGTTACTTCTGAGCCAGATCCACTTTCGACAAATGAAAATAATGATATTCCAGCAAAAGACGTCGCATGCAAACTGAAAACTCAAATAAGAAAACTGCGTTACAAACACTTTAAAGAGAAGAAACAATGGCAACTTCGAGTTAAGGTTTTAAGTGCTACTAATGCTAAACTACGAAAGACCATAAGCAAGCTTAGGATGAACATGGGAAATGTACCAAAATTAACGAAGGTGAAGAGTAGACTTGAAAAGACGAAAATGGATGAACAAGAGTTGACAAAGTTGAGGAACATTCAAAAAGAATTATTGCGAAAATCACAACATTTTACGATGACGACAGATATAGTAGATTTATTTTTTCGACGGTAATAAAATTAAAAAAGTCGATTTTTGCAAATAACACAAGGTTCCGGGTCTCGTGCGAAGTTGCAAATTTGAATAGTGGTATTGATCCCAAAATAAGACCATCCGCTCGATTTGCAAAACTTTTGCATTTCTTTCAAGGATAACAAAATGTGAAAAATCGATTTTTGCAAAGAACACAAAGTTGCGGATCTCATGCGGGGTTGCAAATTTTAATACTGACATGCATCTCAAAGAAACAATCATTGGCTCGATTTGCAAAACTTTTGCAATTTTTTCGAAAATGAAAAATGCCATAAAGTTATATTTCCGACATCACACAAGATTCCGGATTGCGTGAGAGGTTGCAAATTCAAATACTAACATTAATCCCAAAATTAAACAGTCCCCTCGATTTGCAGAACTTTTGAAATTTTCTTGAAGGTCAAAAAATAAAAAAAATACATTTTTGCAAATTGCATAAAGTTCCGGATCGCGTATGAGGTTGCAAATTTGTAAATGCATCAGAATAGATGTTTTCAAAGTTTGCAGCCAAGTTTCAAAACTTTTGTAATTATTCTGAGACCACCTTCCTCGAAAAAATGACCACGAATTAAAAAGAATTATAAATAAACATGTTCCGGTCAACGAAAAAGGTTGCAAATTTATACAACCGTTCGGTATATTTTTCCGATATATGTGTCAAGGTTGCAGAACTTTTGGAACGTTTTCATTCAGTTTAATAAAAAAAAACATTAATTTTCAATAACAAAAAATGTTCCGTACACTTAAATTGGTTGCAAATTTAATACGTGATATGAAAGTTATATGTTCAGGGGAGACTCCTGGAATAATGTATTCTCTAAAACAGAGAGTGGACTTGTGTCTGTAGCAAGTTGGCTTCAGAATAATCTACTCTCTCTTAACGTTGAAAAAACAAAGTATGTTTGTTTTCATAAGACGGCTGCTTCTCAGCCCCTTTTGTCACATAGCATCAGGGTCCACACTTGTAAAGACTTAAGCTTATCTACAAACACCCCAGTTAGCTGCTCTTGCACAAGTATAGAACGTGCTGAATCTGTAAAATACCTTGGTGTTGTGCTTGATGAAAAGTTAAACTTTAAACAACATGTGCAATGCGTGGCTGGGCGTGTTAGACGGCTTATTGGTATCATGAAACTTCTGCGGAATAGCGCTGATAAAACTGTCCTGAGGCTCGTTTACCTGTCACTCTGCCAATCAGTTTTATCCTATTGCATAACGGCATGGGGCAGTTCTGCAAAGACCACCCTACTACCTATTGAAAGGGCACAAAGGTCAGTTCTCAAGGTCATGCTTAAGAAACCATTCCGGCACCCGACTTACGAAACATACAAGGAAGCGGAGGTCCTTTCTGTGAGGCAATTGTATATACTTCGGGTAGCTCTCCTGCATCACAGAGCGGAGCTAAAATCGGGTGATCAAAATCGGACTAGACGAAGACGACATCATCTAAACGTTAAAACTGCTCTTGTGAAGACGGCTTTTGCGCAAAGATTTAAATCATTTGCTTTCCCTTACATCTACAAACAAGCCAGTAAGACCTGTGACCTGAAAAGCTGCACTTGTTGGGAGGCAAAAAACAAAATCACGAAATGGCTCCTCACCCTTGACTATGTCTCCACTGAAGCTGTCCTAAAGATACAACAATGAAAAGTAGAAGATTATTTATTTTGTAATCTTACCTCCATAACTCATTGTATCTACTCTGCCTGGATATATATTTAAATCGTATATATTTATAGTACTAATGATATATATATATTTAAATTTGTAATGTATATATTTTTACTTCCATTTATTAAGTATTTTGTTTTTTCTTAATACATACGTTTATATATAAATTAAATACAAACTAATCATTTCCAAATTGTAATTGTCCTTAACGTAATTAATAATTCAATTTTGCTAATTTATATAATAATGAGCAAAAGCGTAAAAATCTGTGTACTGTGTCCCATTAATACAACCATATTGTTTGCAACCTTGGTCTAGACCCCCAGGACAAGTCCGACTTAGTGTGGGGTCTGCTTCTAACCATTACTTTCAGTGTGTTAATTCCATACTCAAGTACTTCTTCTATCGTATGTGTATATTAAACTAAACTGAACATCTAGTGTACTTTAATACTGTTTTACTCTTACTGTTTTATTAGTTTACCTACACTTTTGTTGAAACTTTTAAAATTTAACGGTATCACGGAACAATGTATGTAGTGCTATGAGAAATATATATTTTTTGTCTTTTGTCTTTTGTCTAAAACTTCCCCAAGTTTGCAGAACTTTTGGATTTTTTTTCACAACCATACAGCAAAAATTAATTTAATTGCAATTTTAACAATGTTCCGGACTGCGGACAAGGTTGCAAAATGAGATTTATTGTCGTCCCAATGTACCATTCACTTGACCGAAGTTTGAAAACTTTTGGAATTATAATTAAATTTTCGATTTCGAATGTCAATAATGACTGGACTATATACAGGATGAACCAAACGAATGCCCCCTGGATGAAAAGTACGTTAAATATTAAAGATAGCAAATTTCACTTAAGGAAACCTTTATTTCATTTTTACAGTAAAGGAAAACTGCTTTCAAAGAATTTAAAAAAATCACCTGCTTGAACCGGGAATCGAACCGGACAAATGTGTTTTAAAAAAAACGTCCTGTATTTTTATGATACCGATCGAAAGGATCAAGCATTAGAACCAAATTCTTTAAAGTAACATAGTATCATAAATGATTGGAAGACCATGAACGTAAACATTTAAATAACAAAACTCGTATCCAAAAATTTAATATTGTTAGAAGATCGGAAAAGACGCAATAAAAACACAAGTAATTCTTTGAATGCAGTTTTCTTTATTTAAAAAATAAAATAAAGGTTCCTTTCAGTGCTTTCTTTGATATTTTCAATATTCAGGGCACTTTCCCTCCAGGGGGCATTCGTTTGGTTCAACCGGTATATTCTCAAGGGTTTTTAGCTAAAAATAGAATAATTAATTACACACTATGGTTACTATTGTTACACACTAATGTTTATTTTTACTAAAAAATCCCTGTGAATGCTTATAAGCGAAACCGTTTAGGTATTTACAATTTTGTGGACAAGTACAAGTGTCAAATTTCAACAAAAAGATGTATAATAAGTTCCACCAAGTGCCGACAATCACAAACATTAATACTTTGTAAAACATAACAATATTCAAAATACACAAAAACGTCCTATTGTAAGGTAGAAGCATGTCACATGCAGTAATGGTACCTTGGCATTCTAAGCTTTCAGTATCTGGTTATGATGCTGCATTATGAAAGGCAATGTCACTCGTCATTCTCCATGCGGGCAATCTTAGGCTGAAATTAAGCATATTTCTATGGTATTATGGGTATGGGTATTTAATAGTAAAATTTTGTCGTTTCGGAGCCGCAAACTGATTAAATTACTTGTCCTGTACATATTTTTTGGTCATGTACATGTCAACATATGACAATGTATTGTATTGTCAACATATATATTTCTTCTTTCTTCATGGTTTAGTATAGTAAAAGATATTAGTATGAGTATTCATGAGTATACTAACTCCAGTTTTCGGCTAAAAAAAGACAAAATTTTATAAAAAATACCGACCGGTCACAAGGATTAGTTCGGCAATAAGTACTATCGAACAAATTATTTTTAACATTAGCAATTATTTCGATTTTAATACGGCCGTACAGACATTTCTTCGATAGTACATGGGTAAGTGCAATACACTGAAAAGCAAGTTCTTCTAAATTTGTCTAACACTCAGGGAATTCTTCTATTTCAGGCAACAGCTCTTAAGCTCAAAAGATGCATTACTTATTCAAGTTATTATAGCCTGAAAAGCTCTTCGCAAGCTTTTTGGCAACAAAAATGGTGAGTGAAAATGTGTGACAGCTGTTCCAAATAATTCTCGTACACTTCGTAGGACCGCTTTCCAGGGTCTCTAGATTGGGGTTTTTTTCGCAATTTTGGGAAAAAATTTTAGTTCCGGGAAAGTTTTGGGGAACGAAAATCTTGGGGAAAATTTTGGGGAAGAAAATTTTGATACTAGGGAAATAGGAAAATTTAGAAAATAGGGAAAATACAGTTTTTTCCGCTATGTGCACTCACACTACTGTCCAGGTGAAATTTTTAGGTAAGCAAAATTCATTGCTATCTAGGATTGACAGCCCATCAGTTTTAACTTTTAAATATTTATTTGTTATAAGCAGAGATCGGAACACGGGTGCGATTTAAGGCGCTACTATTGTGTATATTACAAGCAGTAGAATCATTCTCATTCGGAATCCTTGTAATGTATTTATATCCGTTGCTAAAGTACCGATTACCAGGAAATTTCGGGATTCTTAGTTCTATTAACTTTTATTGTAATTGCACTCGTAAGAAATACCGGGATTTTTAGTCATATCTACTTTTCATAGTATCGCGTGATTTCGAGTCATCGTGTAAATATAAATAACTGAATAACTTAAAGTTCGTTAACAGCGCTATCTAGTAAGATAGTAGAACGTAAGCTCTAGCAGACAGCATACAAAAAGTTTATGGGGTAGCTCGTAGTCGCTGCGCTAAATTTTGGGTGCCCTTTCCAAGCTAGTTACCCAAAAAAACCGTTTTATGGGATCGCTTCTCTGTTCCCAATATATTAGGTACTCAGTGTTTTAAATTTTAAAATGCACTTAAACATAAAATTAAATATTTTTTCTAAGACAAATAAACACGATTTGGAGACCCTTTTTTAAACTCAAGTTAGGTAGTAGAGAATTTTTCGACTTCAGAAATCCCGGGATTTCAAAAACATGTAAGAAATTTCTTGGAATCCCGGGATTTTATTTTTCTGATTGGTAGCGCCTTAAATCGCACCCGTGTTCCGATCTCTGGTTATAAGTGCGGCGTGTGAAAATTTTAATAATTATGGTTAAGTACTATGTAAAGTTTTAAGATTTCTGAGGAAAGTTGCTGAAATTATATCTTTTTCGGGATTATTTTTGTCTCATTTGGGGAAATTTCAAAAACTCTATCTGGAAATCCATATCATCATATTGTGAATCCTGTTTTTTTAGTTTGAATTACTTATTAGTTTTCAAATATTTCTATAGTAGTAATATTACTAATTTTGTTGAAATTTTAAAGTGTAAGTTTTAAACATTGTCTTTTATTGCAATAAGTATTATGATAAATTAAGTAAAATATATCGGTAAAAAATGTTCGTCTATGATTTCTTTATAAATTCCCATTGTTTGTATTTTTATTTCTTAAGTGAGTAACTTAAATAAAAAAATCTTTTTCCCTATTTTCAATTGGTAAACTTTTTCATGTATAAAATCTCTCAGTGATTTAATATCTTCAAAATTGGCGCTGAAATTGAAAAGAAAAAACCTCTGTTCAGTTACCTTGATAGAATCTATTAATCCTTACTGTTTTTAAACAACAACATTTCCTAACAAAAGCTATAAGTAACTAACATTTTGGTTGATATAGTACAGATTTTGAGCCAAACAGCGCATGGAAGGCGTTAACGCACTTGAAATTTCAAGGAGTAGGTACAAGATATAAAGAGTGTCCCAAAAGTCAACGATAATTTAAAATGTGTATTTTTTTTCTATTATGGCGTATTTTATTCAGTTCATCTTGTAATACCTATACATTTTCCCTAGGTATTATATATTGTATAAGCTAGGGCCTAGTCACTAGGCCATACCAGTTTACCCTGTAGAGTGAGTATTCATACAAGTCTCGCAACGAGTTATGAGCGCTCGGCAAAAGTGGTGGGGGATTAGCGCATGTGTTTACTCGCGCACAAAATTACTAAGTGCAATAGAGAAAAAATTACTAGCGCAGTCAAGGTCAGCGCTCATAAACCGTTGCGTGCGACACTTGTCTGGTACCAAGTAACAACATGCTATCGACTCGACAAAGCTTCGATATAAAAAATGTAGCTCTTATTTCAAAACAATAAGAGTTATTTAGAATTTATCGTATTTATCTATCAAATTTATCGAATCGATGCTTACCTACTTGGTATGCAGGACCGACCAGAGGTGCAATTGTGTAAGCCAATGGTATTCATGAATTGGCTATTCGGTTAAGCAAATTAGCCCATTTGACAGCTGAAATCGTACATTTTTGGCTGTCAAATGAATACCTACAATTGTCTTATTTTGTTGTTGACAACCAAAAACATACGATTAAATTTGTCAAACGGCCTTATTTGCTTAGCCGCAAAGACATATGACAATCGAATTTGAATACCAATGGCTTACACAATTGCACCTCTGATTGGCCCAGGCAGGGGCTTTATTGTCTAACTTCGACATCCATCAAAATCGCCTTCAAATGCACTTTGATTGGCTAGAAATGACATCACACAATATTTTCAGCCAATCACTACACTTTTGATGGATATACCGATATTTAAGGAAGTTAGACAATAAGAGGGCTGATTCATCCTATTGGGCTTAAGATTAGTTCGGCCTAGGCCTAGGCAACACTAAGTTTGTCCTTAGATTGGGTTTTGCTGGTAACATATACTCGTACAATATATTGTATTATATTATAAATGTATTATATATAAACAAACAAATTATTTAACTTCTAAGTAACTCACCGGAAAATTCTCTTCAAGCGACTAATGACGTAATATTTTATGTACACTTTGACTTCACAATTTACAGTTACTACAAACACTTTCCACTATTTCTAATGCCTTTACGCATAGTTCACTGTTTAAATCAAAATCCATGGCAAGAGTCTTTCACCTTAAGAATGACAAAATATAATAAAAGCTTTTATTATTATAATTATAAAGGATGTTAAGAGCCGGTTCACAGTGTTCACAATCTTTAATTTTCATTTACCATCTGAGGAAAGACTTTGGAACTGTTGACTATTTGTTAAACATGCACTAATCTTTCATACTGAAAGTTAATCTATTACATAATCTCCCACACTTTGTTTACGGAAAAATTATCACATTGTCAACTTCAAAGAGCTAAATCATTCAATCAACTTCAATAACTTTGTTGAAAAAAAACATCAGATATTTTTTGTACCAGATAATGTACCAGAGTTTTATTATTAATGTATCACATTAAAAAAGAAGACTTCCGTAAATTTTCCCGATTAATATAGCCAGTGTACCACGATTTTTTGTATTGAATAAAGCATAATTACAACCAAAATTGGATGATCTTTAACCTTATGATCTTTAACCAATCGAATTCTGCAATTTTATTGGCAATCCTTTCATTTAATTGGGCGGAAACACATCACTCCAAATTCCAAAAAAATACGATCCATAAGGAAGCCGCAAACAGGCGATAGTACTCGTCCAAACAAACAACTTTTCGTAAAAGAAAAACGAGAAGTCCTATATAAATTTTCTATGGAACAGCCGTTTTTTTTTCGCAATTTTAGGGTATATTTTGTAATAAAAATTGTTCCCATGGACAAGGACTATCGCTAGTTTCCGAGTAAGCTAAATTAGCAGTTCGATGGTTATCGGTACAAAAATCGACAGAAAGTACATTGAAATAACGTTCATATCAGCGTGGTTGTTATTGTTACGTTACGAACATTGTTCACATTTACATTGCTCGTGTGTGTATATAAGATTTAACCTAGTCTCTTTTGAATTATAAAATTTAACCATTTTATCCGCTTTTTAGAGCATTTAAAAGTATTTTAATGGTATTTATTTACTTGTCGTAGGTTAAACTTTTAAGGTCTTAAGGCCTTACCCCTGGTGCACTATAATCTTACTGAGGGATTTTTAACTTCAGTATGTTGTCAGAAAGTCTACATTAAAATGCTCGCTTCGCGCGCTGGCAGCACGCAAAATCAGTGAATTTTAGAGGTTTTTCTGGATTTTACGAAAAAGTATTTGATGTAGGAGTTTTTCCACCTGACATCGGAAAATAAACCATGTTTTCTTGTTATAGCAGTAATTCCAGACATAAAACTCAAGCCGTTTATACATAAAACGAAATAATAACTTAAAAAGGCATCATTTTCAAAATAAAATCTATCGAGCGAAATGTGTCCAATTAGGCAACCGAGTTGACAACGGAAAGACAAAGGTCTGAAAAAACACGTGTCCAAGTCTTACATTGATCAGATTAGTAGTTGACTCAGCATATTAAAACAAAAACCGTTGAAAGACCATCACAATTACAGGACATAAGTCAATAAACGTCTTTTTTTATTCGAAATGTTGTATTATTCATGTAGAGGATTCAAAGCGATTCAAAAAAGTCTCTAAACGCAATTTATCTTGGGAAGCCCTCTGAGAAACACACAGTATAGAGTAATCTAACCGTACATCCATTAGTAAGTTTATAATTTCCACAATAAAAAACACAGTAGGTGCTAGTAATATTATGTAATGTAAACATTGTTTATCCAGTTTGTATAGTTACGAGGTGCGGAAAACTGAGCCACGAGGCCGCACAACCAAATTGGATTACAATAAGTTATATTATTACTATGCTCAATTTGAATATGGCTTATAACAATATTTTTATAGGTGTTAAACACCGAACCTTTACGATTTGAATACCGTTTCGAGGAAGAGCTTTCCTTAACTGTTTTAAATAAACAGATTTTAAAATAAGCGTGTATCACCTTTATTAACTGAATAAAAGTGATGTCTTTCATTTGACCTTCAGTGACGTCATCATCACACATTTCCATAAGAAAATTATTTTTCTTGAACACGTCCTAAACTTTGACAAGGAACCGACCATTCAGCCTAAAATGTTGACGTCACTTCCTGTTCAAATTAAAATACTTATAAAAGCGGTTTAATAATATTAAAGTTGAATCGCTAAATTGATCTATTTATTTATTTAAAGTTTAAGAAACAACTGAATAGCGATATCTACAACTGTAGTATTTCTTTTAGAGTTTAGAGGATGATTGAAACTACATATATCTACGTATTATTGGCCTCTTTTCGTTCTTATACAAGACTATATAAGAACCAATCTATGTATATATGTAAAGCCTTAAAAGACCCAATTATCTTTCATGTAATTACCGAAGCTTTACTTTTAGAGGGAAACTAAAACAAAGAGAAAATCTTTCAGAAAATGGGTCTAGATAACAAGCACTATAAGATGATTTTTAGAAATCCGTACGTCTAAATGTAAAACGGATCCCTTAAAGGATTACTTTGTTCTCTGGCCGTCCGTCTGCTAAGATCTTTTTTCTCAGGCTCTGTAAGAGATAAAATTTAGTTGAAACTGATTGGTAGGATAAGTAGCAGGTATCAGTTTCAACCAGTGTTGCCAACTTAGTGGATTTGCCACTAAAACTGGTGTTTTCGACCTCCTTTTTAGCGGCAAAATATTGCTTTTAGTGGCTGGTGAATTCAGTTTAAATTACTGAGAATGCGATCACTTTATTACTAGCCCCCTTACACGTTTCGAAATTATATTAATTCTACTTAATTTAATTTTAGTAGTATTAACTTTTACTGTGTAGGCAACACTCCATCAGAATGACGTGACATCAAACTAACCATCTCGCTCGATACACTATATTCCCCGCAGAATATTTTTTAGGATTAGTTACAGAACTGAACCGAGTCAACTCGGTCTCGGACTGCTTAGTGTGTCGTATTATTTTCGCGAGTACATTCATGCTCAATTATGTTGAAACCACAATATACGCAAAAGTTTCGGGATTCTTGGCTTCAAGATCCACATTTAAAAGCGAGTTATTGAAAGTGCTACTGAAAAAGTAGCGAAATGCAAATTTTGTGGTACGATTTTAAGGAGTCACTACGGAGATTTAAGGACTCATCTACTCATTACGTAATAATAAAGGAAACAAATTACTAATATACTTATTGTTTTCCTTCGTAAATACAAAAAAAAATGTTTAGTGGAAAATTTAGCGATTAAGAGAGTAAGGCCATTTTTTATTAGTGGTTTTCTGGTGGTCTTAGAAGTCGAATCTGGTGGACAGCTAGTATAACTGTTGGCAACACTGGTTTCAACTGAATATCTTTCACGGGGCCCGACGAAAAGGGTCTTGACATACGGACGGACTGAGAACAAAGTGATCCTATGATGGTTCCATTTCACTTCATTTTGTAAAATAGGTACATATAATACACAATTTACGCGTCGATAATAATCTTAAAAAACAAAAAACGAAAATTTTACACATTCACTCCCCATACTTACAAACCTTAATCATTCCAAACATCGTTGCCCATGAACATCAATGTTTGCATAAAAACCACTATGCATGTAACTGTGAGCATTTAGAACTTATCAAACAGCATAAGTACCTAGGTCTCATTATAGATAACCATTTAAACTGGGGTCCACATATTGAATATCTATGTAACAAGCTCCGAGGCATATTATCAAAATTTTGTATAATTAAATTCAAATTACCTTATAACATATTAAGACTGATGTATCTATCACTTGCTGACTCAATAATGAGCTACAGTATTAGTAGTTACGGTCGCACTTATAAAAGCTATATAGATAGTATCTATAGACTGCAATTAAGAATATTAAAAGTCATTGTGCCAAACCACATTAAAAACAAATATAATGATGACGAAAAAGGCTTATTTGACTATTGTAAAATCATAAATATATACAGTAAAATAAAAATGGCTATTATCTGTGAAGAATACGGTAACGAGGTTAAACTAATTAAGAAAATAAGGCCAAAAAGCTTAAGAAACCTAATTTACCTACCCACTTATGAACTACCTACCTATAATAATTTATATGGAACGCGAACTTGGGAATACATGCTTCCTTTATTTCTAAACGAATTATCTATTAATACTCTAAATAGCATAAAAAATTGTAGCAGCAACAAAAAGCGAAGGAGTGCCATAAAGCTTTATTTTCTCGAACATCAGCAGCCTGTGGCTGCGGGTTGTTAAACTTGTATATAAGTCTATGTCTAGTTAGCATAAGTTAGCGATCTCGCCATACCGCGTATAAACCATGTGGTTTTAGTCGGTTGGCTTTTATTTTAATCAAAATGTATATATATTTGTCTTTGTAAAATAAACAATAAAAAAAAAAATAGAATAAGATAAAATAGTAAATATAATACGGGCAAATACTACAAACATATTTAAAAGTTAGGCTTACTTAAAATAAGATAAAATGTAAATCATTACTTAAAATAAGATAAAATGTAAATCAAAATTTGGAGAAATGCAACAATCGTGAGTGGCCGTTTCAATATCAGTATGAATCTAAACCACGAATCTTATATTAGTAAAATTGCAACAAAAATATTTAAAATGCAGGCTTAATTAAATAAAATAATAAAATATACTAAAATAATATAATTAAAAACTAAAGTATATTTTTGACGTACGGACGGATCTCTTAATGTCGTAATACGTCTCCTCCAAAGATTTTCCATTTGATTTAGTTTCATGATGTTACGAAATCAGGTTTCTAACTCAAAGCGAAAAATAGAGATTTACTAAACCAATTTTATACAAATTAGCTCACCATGAAAACCTAGGGCCTCGCTTGTTATTTTTACTTTGCTGGTTTGGGCTGATTACTGTTTGGAACTGAAAAAACAGCCTTCACTTTACAATTTTTTTCGATGCAGCCATTGACATACCAAACCATGGACTTCGGGTCTACAGACCATTCACTATAAGAAGTCCCCTGGCTTAGGAAATGCTAGCACTGCATATAATGTTGCCAATGGCTCACGTAGCTTTCACTCTACTACATATTCCTAATATTTATTTAACTGCGTTTTTTTATACATTAATTAGACTACTCTTTAATGAAAATAAAATGTACAGAATGAAAAAGTCAAAATTATCAATTATTTATTGATTTGTATTTCGCAAACAATACGTATGATCTAATAGTATGAATATCTATACATGTGTCTCTGTACTAAAACGGTATTTTTTATTTCTTGTTCTAACTCGACGACGTTTGTTCTAAACAGTCGAACTTGCGTTTTTTTATGTTTTTGACGATTATTTCCAGGCGACTTAGTGTGAACGCTTTTTTCCGAATATGCCTGCAAAAGTAAGTGAATAGCTAATTATTATTTGCCCATAAAATTGGCTTTATTTTTAAAGCTGGTAACCCTATTTTACTAATCCGCCATGGCACTTACACGAGATCGAACCTGATCGAGAGGAATCACGGTGCATTGTTTACATTTTCTCGTTCACAAAAGGCGTACCTTCAACACAATCTCTTTTGCACTATTGTTCAACGGCTTTGGCAATAATAAATAATACATAACTTTATCAAATAATTTTGGAAAATCTGACTGACAACTATAATGACAGCAAAAGCTTGACAAGCGGTGATGCCAACATGACGGTAAGGGACAAGTTATGATGAATGGTCTGTAGTATAAAATTTACCAAAAAAGTGTCAAAATATTAAGAAACAAAACATTTTAATTTGAATCGTATGTCATTGCTGCACGGCTTAATTTTGATTGACGTGTGATTGACACCCTTTTTTAATTTTCAATGGTTTTGACTCTCTTTTGGTTCGGACACTTTTGAGCACAGACCCGATGTCCACTTGGTAGTACGTCAATGGATGCAGCGGATTTTTCTCTGGCACGTTTTGGGCTCTGCTATCGTCTTGGAAAATGCCTTATTTATACCGTGTTTTTTTTCAGAACTCTGTATATTATAGTATGGGAGTTCCAATATATTACAATCTAATTTTTAGGGTTCCGTACCCAAAGGGCAACCAACAAGACCCTATTACTAAGACTCCGTTGTCCGTCTGTCACCAGGCTGTATCTCAAGAACCGTAATAGTTAGACAGTTGAAATTTTCACAGATGATGTATTTCTGTTGTCGCTATAACAAAATATACTAAAAAACAGAATAAAATAAATATTAAAGGGGGCTCCCATACAACAGACATGATTTTTATGCCGTTTTTATAGATAATGGTAGGGAATTCTTCGTGCTCGAGTTCGACTCGCACTGGCCGGTTTTGAATATTATGCCATATTATAACAGAAAGACAAATAAGTCCAATATATTTTATTGTATTGAATTAATAATTACAGAAAACACTGTTGCCACCTTTATATGATCAAGGTATTTCATCCATTAATTACAAGTATGTATGTATGCTTAAGGAGCAGTTGCTATAAGGAAAATATATCTCTCAAGGCTACCTAGATACAACATTTTTACTGACTTGTTTTCTTCATTTAAAATGTCAGTTACTCAGATATTTATTATTCACATAAAACTGCTGATCGTTAATTTTACGTCCTTTATTTTTATATAAGTTTACTACCATTTACTTGAAAGTTTGCTTTTGCTTGCACGGAAGGTTTTCTTTCAACGAATTGTATGTGGTTTTAGGTTTGTTTATTCGAGCCTATGTTGAGAGATGACGAGTATTTCGATTTAAAATGAGTATGTTACATTAATGAAACTGTCCCACTAGATTTATGAACAAAATTCTTATTTTCGGAAAAGAATTTCTGTCACATTATGATTTTAAGGTACTCTATATCCACTTCGCATTCATTTTTTAAGTATCAGCTTCAGAGAAACTTTATCATTACAACATTCGGAAGTCGAAAACAATACCCAAGCACCAATATTTACCAAAATCCCTACCAAAATCGAAAACTTCTCACAGAAACAACAGTTAAAAGGGTTATATTTATGTAACTGCACTTCACACACACAACAAAAACTACACTGCTAATGGAAATCACTAATTTTAAGTTAGAAATTATTTTAAAATCTAATTCCCCGTAAGAATCTCATGCACACTGCTTTTAACTAACAGAAGACCTGTCATCTGGGTTCTATTCTAAAAGCCATTCAAAAACGACCTCTACATCCCCAGTTTTCAAGTTCGAAATGGTACGACAGGGGTTGATTTCAAGGGAAACCTGCGCAGTGGTTCTTTGCGCATAATATTGATTGCAGCCATATGTATGGACAGAAGTGGCGGCAATTCGATTTTATCTCCTCTGAAGACCCCAGGATCATTTTATGCCCTGCTGAATGAATTATAAGTCTGCAAAACTTGGCTGATATGCCTGAAGACTAGTAATGTAAAATCGTTATTTAGTTTACGAAATTGATTTTGGGGTTGGACTGTGAGCAAAGTTCAAAAGAATATGTTAGGCAAACTGGATATCCATAAATATGAATTAACATTAATTTAAAATATTATTATTTTTCTATTCTTTATTGTACACAGACAAATTATTAACAATGTTCGTCCTTTAAACTGTACAGGGCGAGCTTATCTCAAAACTGAGATTTCTTCTAGCAAAACAAGCCTGAAAGTAAATATTTTGTTTGAAATTGTAAACATATGTGCAAAAAATAAATAAAAATAGAAATAAATGAATATGTTCATTAAATACTAGTACTAATAAACAAAGTTACATGCTAACTAATATTGTACTGACAATATAAACATAACAATACTTATAATATAAGATAATACAGAAATATACTACACATATCTAAATAATATCGACCTACAGAAGGACAGATTAAGAGGAAGAGAGAAAATGCTCTTTGATTTTTTTTTATATTGCTCCGGGACCGTAAATATGAATTAGGCATCGAACAACTAGTTTCTCTATGGGATTTGGTCTATGCTACGCAGCGTAGCAAGCTGTGGCGAAGGGTAAACATTTTAAAAAGGGAATCCAGACAAAACAATCGCCTTACTCAGAAAAGCAACCAAGGAAAACATATTTTTTTGTACTTTGCAACTCCCTGTTAGCCAACTGAATTTGTCATATGGAGATTTATGGAAACGTTTGACAAAACGAAGAGCACGGAATAAAGAAATGTAGTATGGATGCCATTTCCTAAGCAAGCCGATGGGAAACGTGTTATATGGACCCTTCGCCACTTCAAGTGCTACGAGTCTATTGTTGAGCCGGTACGTAGGCTACGTCATACGAGTAGTCTGGACGCATATATGTATCATGAGACGTGAATATCTAGTTCAGCGTAGCAGTACTTTAAGCCACTATTTCATCGTAGCATTTGCTACGCCGCGGTAGCAAATATGGGCAACAAAAAGGTGAGTCGAAAACGAGACCTATTTCCAAATTTTTCGATCCAAGATTGCTATGGTAATAATCTACAAGTATGAATCGCGGCACACCCTTCCTGCACTCTATCACGCACTTTCCAAATAAATTAATATTATTCTTCCGGTGACTACGAAGGGGAAAATTATATTGTAGTAAATAAAAAGCGTTCAGAAAATTCACCTGGTTTAGTTCTTTAGGATTCCGCCAAAGCACGGTAACCCTGGTAGGGTAATCGTGGTGGCCGTAGTCCTACTTAGCCGGAGCACAGCGGGCTAATTCAGTGAAGGCATACAGGTGGAGTATAATAACATATGGAAACCCGAAAATATTAGGAAATTATTTGACCAAGTCACATTTTCAAAAATGTTTAAATAAAATGCATTTTTTTAGGGTTCTGTACCTCAAAACACAAAAACGGAACCCTTATACGATTACTTTGTTGTCCGTTTGTCTGTCTGTCCGTCTGTTAAGATCCTTTGTCTCAGACGCCGCGCCGTGAGAGATATCAAGATAAAACAAATACCTCGTACAGAATACAGAACTCTATGGCCCCAGAGTGCTGTTAAAAAATATGCTTCTAACTCAATGCAAAAAAAGTTCATACAAATTGGCTCACCATGAAAACCTAAAATAGGGTATTATTGTTCCACGATTTTGATTGGGATTCAAAAGTACCGTTTGCATAATAGTACAAATGAATTGATTACTTACGTACTTAAGACCATCAAGTAAAATAATTATCATTTTTTTGCGTTTTATGTACTTACTGATGTTTATAAATGTTTATTGATCAATAATATTGCTTCTCCAAAAAATTTAATGATCGCTGATTTAGTTGTCTGAACTGTTTGTTGAATCTATTTTCAGCTGTTTATAAATGAAATCTTGAAATTTTATTTGACAAATCTTTCACTTTTTGGCATTGATGATAAAGTTGATGAACCCATGAGTGATTGATCATCAAAACAAATGGCGAGCTGACAATTTTTTTAAGAATATCATTGTTTTTGATTACACGAAATATTATTTTAGTAAAATGTTACATTTTCTTCACAGTATAATTTCGCAGTACTGAAAAAGCTTTTACGTATTTTTGCACATCCTACCTTTGGTAACTGTCATTTCATACATTCGCGTAAAGTTGACGTTCGCACCTCATTCCCAATCCAAACGTGGAACAATAATACTTCTAGTTGACTTAGAAACTTGAAATTCCGTATATATACATCTAGGGAAAAATTTTAAAGTTACCTATATTTAATCATTTGAGAATAAATAAGGGTCCAACTTTATTAGACCTTTTGGATTCAAAGAGTTTATTAGATCGTAATATCAAGTTAAGTTGATTGTTATGGTTCGTGGAATAATTTAGGATTTAAAAAGGGATGTACTGAACCCACATAGCAAAAGTTCTACTCGCACTCGACCAGTTTTTTTATTTCATTTTATTCAAACAGCCTATTGCTCGCGGCTCCGGCCGCGTTTACTTAGTCTCTACCCCGTTTTCGGCTTAGCCGTTATTTTATCAATATCCCTTATAGCCGTATATGTTGACCAGGGTCATTAGGTTGATAATAAAGAAAACTGCATCCAAATCTGTTGAGTGGTTCTCGAGTTAAAAAACGTTTATTCAATCTTTGCCCCGTTTTCGGCTTGGGCGTTATTATATGAACACCTCTTATAGCATTGTGTTGACAAGAATTACTAAGACGAGAATAAAAAAAGTGCTCGAGTTAAAACAGAACATACATACATACAGACAGACATAGATAAAATTAATAAAATTGTGGTTTTGGCCTCAGTACAATAATAAATAACCCTTTCATTCAGACTGGTGACGGGCAGCGGCGTCACTGGTGCAAGGGTTTCGGCACCGCGCTCACCAACCCACCTGCCCAGCGTGTGTGAGTATGGGCATCTCTTCCAGGAGGACCGCCAAGAGTGGCGAAATCCTGGAAAGGCCTATGTCCAGCAGTGGACGAAACAGGCTGATGGATGGATTTAAAATTTGGCGAAAATATTCAATTAACAGAGACTTTCTGACTACTTATCATCTTGCGTTTAAAATTATCACAACCAAAATACGTAGTTAATATGAAAAGGACGTGTCCTCATCTCTGAGATGCACTCAGCTGCTGCGAGCTGAGGTCAAGGTCAGGAGTGGATCGATATCACCCCATCCAGTACGTGACGCTGGGGTGAACTCTTATTTACTTGAAATAGGGATGAGTTTTTATCAACTGATAGGATATAGAGTAGGTATTTACTCTCATCAGCTAGCTGCTCTACGTGTTACTTTGTTTAAAAAGTTGCGAAGCTTCTTTCACGGTAAATATACGTAAATAAATGAATAGACATACAGGCGCGGTCGCAGCTCAAAATTAGATGGAAAATCTCAATCAAAAAGGAAATGGAAGCCGTCTTTTAATTCTGTTGGGCATACGGTCGCCGTCACCAACGTCCGCTTTGTTGAGAATTGGTATTTAATGTTCATGTGCATTTCCAGTTCGAATTATTAATACTCTTTTTAACGTTATTTTGAACATTTTTACTTAGACCTTAGTAGGCAGATAATAATTTGTTTGAGATGTTTGAAAATCGCCAAGTTTAGGGGATTTTTCGAGTTGACGTGAATGATTTTGGGAAGGGTCATGTCATGACCTGTGACCCCCAACCCCTCGGACCGCCACTGTAGACATCCATCCATCCATCCATCAGCCTGTTTCGTCCACTGCTGGACATAGGCCTTTCCAGGATTTCGCCACTCTTGGCGGTCCTCCTGGAAGAAATGCCCATACTCACACACGCTGGGCAGGCGGGTTGGTGAGCGCGGTGCCGAAACCCTTGCACTAGTGACGCCGCTGCCCGTCACCAGTCTGTTTTATATAAGGCCCGGCAATTGGGGATGGATATACCGCCATCCATCGGTCCCAGGCAATGGTGGGCCGCCTGGTTTTGCCTGCGAGCTGTTCTCTTACTCTCCCCCGAATAACTTCGGGAGGATTTGCGAGTAAGATGGTGGTACCTCCACAGTCGAGCCCGGCATCAGCTCTACCACCTTTAACTGTAGACAAATGTAGAATTAATTGTAGATACGCGATAACTCACATACAGGGTGACTGATTTATGCAGCCAAACTCGTAATGAAGGCTCAGTTACTGATATGATAACTTACGATATCCTCCTAGTATTGTTTACTAATAAAAAGAAGTAAAAAAGTCGTAACTGTACATAGAATGTATTTGCATTTTTTTTATAAAATGGTTTTAATTTTTGCCTCTATGTTTGTCTGTATGTCTGTCTATACGTATGTTCTGTTTTAACTCGAAACTACTCAACGGATTTCGCTTCAAAGAGTGAAGAACTCTACTAATTACGATCGGTACACGGTATTGCGTGAATCGCAATCATAAAAACAAGACGACATAAATGATGTCTACTTTTCTACAATTTATTTATAGAAACTGTGTAAAAAACGACTTCAACTGTCTTGGTTGTGCAGTGTTTTTATTCGCGCGCAAGTACGAGTAGCTACTCTTACTCGCAAATCCTCCAGAAGTTCAGTTCAATTCAAAACACTTTATTGCAAACAATATATCAATGAATAACAAGTAACAGTAGTCTAACAGTATTATGTAAAAGGCGAGCTTATCTCTGGAAGAGATTCCTACCAGGAAACCCTTGATTATGGAAGCAATTAACAAAAGTGAGTACCTATTTCAAAACACACAAACAAAAGGGAAGATTGTTCAAAAACATGATTAAAAAAGAAAAAATAATAATAATACTACGGTCTACATAAATTAATTGCAATACATAGATATCAAATAAAATTTAAATTTAAATACTTATAAAATAAACTTATGTATAAAATAACTGAAAATAATAAATATTAATATAATACTACATAATTATGAATATATACTTTTATACATATATGGAAGAAAATAATTGCAGAAAATGCTCTTTAGTTCTCTTCTTAAAAATGCTTATAGTTGAACTATCACGAATTGGGTGTGGTAGTGAGTTCCAGAGCCTGATCGACGCTACAGTGAAAGAGTTGCCGAGATGGGGTCCTCACATGGCCGTAGCTAGGGGGGGGGGGGCATTGTGGGGCAATGCCTTACCTTAAAAATACATATTTTGTGAAATAAACGATTTAACACTGATAAATTTTTATAACAAAACAACAATATTCAATTTTGAGAGGATAATTTTGTGTTGCAATAACTATCCTGTGTATATTTCCAAATATATATTTCCTACCTGTAACCAATGCTGCCCTACCTCGAATTCGACTCTAGCTACAGCCCTGGGTCCTCAAGACTGAGACAGTGTGAGATCTATGCTGCTTGTCCCTCGAGTAGAGATACTCAAAGCGGTCACGCGAATACAAAGGTTTAGAAGGGCTCGTAAGAATACTAAAAACAGCGCACAATATGTGGACGTTTTGACGTTGCCGAATTGGGAGCCATTCTAGCTCCTTTCTGTATTGGGCCACGTGGTCATACTTGCGCAGTCTAAAAATAAATCGTAAGGCCAAGTTTTGTAGGCGTTCTAATTTACTGAGCAACTCTTCAGTAGCATCCAGAAAGCAGACATCGGCATGGTCTATGAGAGGTAGGAGAAGTCTTTGAGAAAGAGTTACCTTAGTTCGGAACGGTATAGGAATCGCTGAAGACGCTTAAGGGAATAAAAGGTAGCAAAGACTCTTTTACTGACTGCATTTGCATGTTACATGAACACACCATGATAAGTTAGAGTCATTTGTCATAAAGTTATTCGGGGGAGAGCTCTTTAATTTAAATAATTTTCAAAAAACAACGAAAATTATAAAATATCACAATTAATTCGATTTCCCGATTACTGAACTTTTTTAAATTTTATTTTTCAAGTTTTATTAAAATAATATATATATATAAGGTGACTTTCGTTTATACATCCGAATTCATACTGGAGACTCGCACGCAGTGCACTCGAGATGCAAAATAAAATTTGGCTGCCTATTCTAATTGTGACGGGGTTGCTCTGGAACAAGTATAGAGGCACAAAAATAGTAGTTCATGAAACTGGTACATAAATAGGTTATTAAAATACGGGTTTTTTAATGGTTTCACACGAGTGTTTTAATATCTAGTTATGTACAATAAAGGCGTTGTGACTCTCTGAATAAAGTGTCGAATGTTTTTGTGTTAATTGGTACAGATTTAATCCCGAATCCCAGCTCATAACAACATGATCCTGCTGCATCACGCAGTGGAGTTATTACTTATCCTTAAAGTTATCAATTTACTCAACGAGGAACAGAAAGGAGCGAGAAAACTATTGTATATGCGAAAAAAAATTTTTTTCTGATAAAAAAAAAACTAAATCTATACACATTTTTATTTTTTGAAGACAATTGGTGCAAACATTTTTTTTATTCCGATCTACACAACAAGATTGATTAGTTAATTTACATAGTAATTAATATGTTAGAATAATGTTAATAATTATAATATCAATATTTCCCAGCGCTGCTCTCATCCTGAACCCAGTTATCCTTCTTTCTGTGTTCTCGGGCATAGATCTGATTACTCTGTTTCCAACACTTACTCGTCTGGTGAGCCGTAGCACCCTCTTGATGCACCACCGGTGTCATCGCATCATAAGCAAGCCTGAACGTGAAGAAAATCACAAAGTCTATCACTGATATAAGAGTGAACCCCAGCATTAAGCTGAGCAGACCTCCAAACGAAGCCAGAAGATTCTGCCAATTCAAGTAAACGTCTCGGCGATACTTTGTGGAAACCAAATCGTTGAAGAAAACGTTCAGCAGTGACTTGTTCACTAAATCAACGTCTTTGAAAAACGCTAGCCCGTCAAGCGGGACTTCCTTTGCCAGCATACCAAAAGCCACCTCGAGGGGATAATCGTAATGTTGGCAGTCAGGCAGACATTTCACCTCAGCAGCCGATGGAACCTCGCTTTCAAACCTATCAAGCGGCTTCATTACCATATCCAGACAATCGATATCAGAAAAATTGCATTTTCTGTACGTGTCAGTTTTGGATGTGGGAAAATAGTAAGGTACGCACTGACACGACTTCCTGACCAGCTCAACATTTCGATACATCATGCAATTGTGGTACGTGTACTGGATAAAAGCACCCAGACTAAACTCGTCACTGTAGAAGCACTGACGTTTTTCAATAGAAAAACTCTTAATCCCTGCCGTTGCGTATGTCTTTTCTGGCGCCAGGGCTATAAACATCTCCACTCCTGGGCTAACGAGCCGCGTTATGGTATCCTGACTGGGGAAGTCATATGCGTTATCTATCAGCACTAGCATACCGTAGGAAGCTACTACAGCGCTGTAGTAGTCATCAGGATCATTTTTCAGAAGGACAGTAAGAGCTGTCTGGTATCCACACGACGCCACCCGTCTCGGAGTGTTTGGACGAAACAGCTCACTCCGGTTTGGTACACCGCTGAAGATCTCATTATCTACCAATTTCAGGGCATAGAAGTTGAAGGTGCAACATACACCGAACTGTATCAAGATCCTCTGGAAGAGCATTTCGCATCGGTAGACCGTGTTTTTCCACATGCACCGCTCCACTAACTCGTTGCATGACATTCCTCGTGATAATGTTGTAAATAACTGTACCATACTGAAGTTATTCATTTCTAGAACGGCTTGTAGCGTAATTAGTTTCTTTTTCTGGTCGGGGGTAGCTCTGGTAGTCCCTCCGTGCAGCAAAGGTACCAACCGGATAGTTTCGTAAATGTCTTCTTTTGTTATATTATCGGGCAGTTTCAGTTTCTTTGAAAGCTTAACGGCTTCTCTTTTAGAAATCTGGTTTACATCACATATTGTAATGGCGGGGAAAGGAACGTCCCAAATAGCTCCATGAGTGCTCTCAATAACGGTGGCAATAGGACTCCTGGCGAACCAATAATAAGCAGTATACACGAAATATGCAGCGGCTAAAATGCTGATTAAAACAGAAAATGCCCAGCAACTTCTCTCCATCAAAGTCAAGTCCTTCATCACGATATACTTGTAGCCATGAAGATCAGTCCTCTTGCAGAATTCTTCGAACTTTCTACCGATGAAGCTGCCTTCGTGTTTTGGTATTGTCTCGTCACGTTTCTTTACATGGACTATTCTTGCCTTCATTTTAATGTGTGATGCTGATAAAGAATCCAAGAGGATCCTGGCGTACTTACGTACTTACAATGCAAAACAAATCCAATATAATCCCAGATACATATGCGGAATATCTGATTTTATTACATCTTTGTTACTAGTCAGAAAGTTTATTGTTTCTCCAATGGAGTTTTTAGGATGCGATTTTCATGTTGTTTAAAAATATTAATTGACAAAGATATATTGAAACGAGTTTTAAATGTAGGTGACCCAGCTAAACTGGGTATTGATGTTGATAAATATGGCTATAAAATACATGCATACACTACAAAGTAGGCAATTAACTCTGTTTGATTCTACACAGAGATTAGTAGCAAAAGTCAAGTGTAACGTATAGGTGTTAGAGTTCAAATAAACACGAAAACCCTATAAGTTCTATCCTTTCAAACTCAAAAACTAAATCCCTAACACGAGTACGTTTTAACAGTAACAGTAAGTAAGTCCCCAAAAACCTAGGTACTTTATGTAATATTCATTAAAATTACGTAATGTAATATTAATTATCGACGAAATTGTTCACCTGACTCATCTACACTATCTAACCAATGATTCCGAAAGTGGTCTATATCGACCCCAGGGGTCGACTTCGACCAGCAAGCGATTCATAACAGCGAAAAAATAATTTGGGGTCCATGCGATGTAAATGGAGGTTCACGAGTGTGGATCTCTTTCAAGCAAAGGAATGGATGGAGGTATTTACATAATACTAACGTATAAATTCATAGAAATTACCTAAACATATTTAATTATTAAGTTTGTTTAATAAAATTGTGTTCGTACCTTTTAGCTAATTTATAATAGTCATACATAGTACTCGTGAAAGCCGCGGCGCAGATTTGTACCGCTTTTGCCTGCACTATTGAGTTTGTCCACGTCTGAACATTTCAATTTCAAACAATTTCCCCCTCCCGCTGGACTTTTTTTTTACACCCTCCTGCACGGCCTGCGCCAGGGAGCATCACTTCAATGTTATCTATAGATGTACTGAATCCTGCCAAGAGTCATCTCAACTGAATAAAGTGCAAGGTTGGAACTTTACCCTCCATACTATAAACTCTATTAAAGTGAATAACTCTATGTCGGCTATCAATAACACGTTTTAAATAAGCTTTGTAAAAAATCAATATAAAAAAGGAGGGTTCTACGGAAAACAGAAAAATCGGCATGTGGTCTACGGGACAGTAAAGTTTGAGAACCTCTGATCTACACTAATATTATGAAGAGGTAGAGTTTGTCAGTTTTTCAGTATGTGGGAGGTAATCTACGGAACTTTTGATCCGATTTTGAAATTCTTTTACCATTACGAGGTTATCCCTGATAGTCCGTAAGCTCACTGAAATTGTTTGTTCGAAGGGTATCGGCAGTTTGCTAGAGTTTGCTTTCACGCGTGAAACCGCGGGCAAAAGGATATAGGTACATTCTACAGTTCTCATCAAAAAAATCTAAACACTACCAAGACTTTTTTTCTGGCGACATAACCAAAAAAGAGGATTAATTCTTTAAAAAAATAATTAATTTGATTTTGGAACATCAGTATAGGGAATTCGAAACCTTGTACCACCTACTGTAATGTTTTACGACATTATTTTTTTTTCCGTATAACAAAATATTTTACGAATAATCCATTAAAAATGTAAACTTGAGAAGTGTTTCGATTTTTTTGATGAGAAGTGTATTATTAGTATTCAAAAATATATAGATTCGAAACGCCGTTTCATAATGGGCGAAGCCGCGGGCAAAAGCTAGTAGTACAACAATAAAATGATATATCACCGCCTAAATAATTTATAGTGGTAAGTAAATAATCTTCATATCTACAAACTGTTGTGTTGACTTCAATCTTTTGATCTTACTAACTAATATTACTTACTAGCTTTTGCCCGCGGCTTCGCTCGCGTTGAATTAGTTTTTGTGTAGTCCTATGGTCATTATTTTTGGTACCAATAATTTCATAGTATATTTTGACCTTAAGTAGGGAATATAGTAATAGTATGAAGCCAACACTACACGTATCCCGTGGAAAGAATTAAGAAAATAACAGCATCAAACTGAAAATGAAAAGTATACTGCGCCTGTGTTGCGGTTCAATGACCATGTGACATTCAACGTTGGCGGTTATTAAGGTGGTAGCAGAGGATCTCGGTGCAAAATCCACATCATAATATCGTTTTCCTTACTTTTGAATAAAAAGTATGCAATAAATGCGTTTTATAGCTAATCGCGCAAACTGCTTGTTAATAGTTAGGTGATCACATGAAAATTATTCAATTTTATGCGTTACATTTTAGGTGCATTACATTACAACTGTAAACACGCTTTTAAGTTTGTTAATGTAATGCAAACAAAATGTAATACATTAAAGTACGTAATTTTTTGTGAACACTTTATTATTAATAAACTATTTCAGCAAGTTGCTTCAAAACACATTTATTGCATACTTTTTATTCAAAAGTTAGGAAAACAATATTATGATGTGCATTTTGTACCGAGGTAAGAAGTTACCCCCTTAAGTACCAATTTATATCCATTACTTTCCAGAAAATAACTGAAACTCAGTAAAAAATTGCCTTTATATTAATCTGTGACCTACTCTATATAGGTGTATTAGAGAAAGTTTTCGAGATCACAGGTCACAAACCAACAACCATTTGCTTTTGTATTAGTAGGGTGTATTGTATGGGGTTTAAGTCACGTGTGTTGTGTATGATTTATGTATGGAAGGATATTGACATGGCAGACGAAATTAATAATTTGAACGATCCGAATTTTATTTCACCATTTTTAAGGTTCCGTGCCTCAAAAGGAAAAAACGAAACCCTTATAGGATCACTCCGTGTCCGTCTGTCCGTCTGTCTGTCTGTCAAGACCCTTTATCTCCAGAACGCGTGGAGGTATCGAGTTGAAATTAAAACCATAATATACTCAAGTCTACAGTCCCTTCAAGCTGTGCAAAAATTTTACTTCTAAGTTAACGTGAAAAAAAGATACGGCCGTTTATGCGGCAAATAACGTATATTTCGAAACCCTCAAGGGAATCAAAATTTATAGGGTATTTCCCGTTGACCTAGAACTATGAAATTTGGTAAGTAATACCGCCTAATACTATAAGTATAGGAAAAAATCTTTAAACTATACATTTGTAATCAAATCATTAAAAAATCATCGCGATTAAGCAACGGTATGCGCGCTCATGACTAAATCTTTTTGTAGGTTTTTTAAAACATTTACTAATTCGTACGGAACCCTCGGTGGGCGAGTTCGACTCGCACTGTCCTTTTTTTTTATTTTGTTTATTCAACTCGGTGTTTTGGCTCGCAGCCAGGTGATGCAACGAAACACCGACTGAAGGAAAAACTCGGAACATAGGGATATGAAAGTAAGCATATGCACGACGACATAGATCAAAGATATTGAGGTTTATGATTTCTTACATAAAACCATAGTATAAATAAGTAATAGTATTCTATCTCCATACAAACGGGCCGAAACGAAACCCCCCCAAAACTCGGTACAACTCGGTTTACGACAGCCGCGGTCGCACCGTAGCTACGTACGCACGTTGTCCCTGTGACGCTCCCGCGCATTTCAGTAATTTATAACACGAAATTACAGAGTATGTTGTGCATTGTATGAAGGCTTAAATACAACTTTTATATTAATAATATAGCATTATCATGATTACGGGCAGCGGCGTCACTGGTTCAAGGGTTTCGGCACCGCGCTCACCAACCCGCCTGCCCAGCGTGTGTGAGTATGGGCATTTCTTCCAGGAGGACCGCCAAGAGTGGCAAAATCCTGGAAAGGCCTATGTCCAGCAGTGGACGAAACAGGCTGATGGATGGATAGCATTATCAAACACGTAAACAGTCAGTTGGCAGCCCGAGGGCGTGTTTAGGCGCCGAGCGGCCGTAGGTATTGATTTCAAGGACACCGCTTAGTTAAACTACTGTTGTTACCTATACTGTGATAGAACTAAAAGTAGTGCAAAATTAAATACTTGCACGACCTAAGTGCCAAAATTACCAAAACATTATTATGAAACTTCACCCGCGTGGTATTCATATTTGGATCGTCCCAATTTTGGAAAAAACCGGCCAAGTGCGAGTCGAACTCGCGCACGAAGGGTTCCGTACCATTACTACAAAACGGCAAAAAAATCATGTCTGTTGTTTGGGAGTGTGCAGGTCCGACTCGCACTTGGCCGGATTTATGAATGAATGAATGAATATATTTATTTGGGACCGAAATCCATATCTCAGTTAGTAACAATTGTATGCATAAAAACTATGTTAGTATCTTAATCTAAACACAAACACAAGAATATAATACAAAAAATTTGTATTGTTGCATACATTTAGTATGTGTTGTTATAGCGGCAACAGAATTACATCATCTGTGAAAATTTCAACTGTCTAACTAACACGGTTCATGAGATACAGCCTGGTGACAGACAGCGGAGTCTTAGTAATAGGGTCCCGTTAGTTACCCTTTGGATGCGGAACCCTAAAAAGGAACTGATTTCAAAGCTTTTTTAATAACTACTTATGCAGTTTAGTCAAGAATCAAAAATGGCCGGTCTGGAAAAACTGAACATCCTGAAAATATAATTCAACTAGCTTTTACAGCTACATGCAGTGAACCTAATTAATAGTGATCTGGATCGTATTGCGACGTGGTCAGATAGGAGCTGTCTGGTTCTTAACCCGAGCAAGTCCAAGTATCTTGTGCTTGGCACCAGACATCAAATCCATAATACGGTGCAAGGACTTGCCGTCAATGATATAGCAATTATGGGCGAACCAGTGGCAAGGCTTGTAGAAGCAAAAAACCTCGGATTGCTAATAGATGGAGAACTACGCTTCGAAAATCACATTAGCAAAGTAGTCAGCAACTGCTTCTATCGTCTAAAAGTTTTGTATTATATACGCGATTACCTTAGAACTGATTTGCGTGTCAGTCTATGTGAATCGCTGATATTATCCGGACTAAACTACTGTGATATCGTCTAAGGTGGCTGTATACTTGGCAGGACAAGAAAGTTAATACAGCGTGTGCAAAACGCATGCGCACGGTTCTGTTTCAAAGTTCCTCCAAGGTCCCATATTACTCCGTACTTGAACGCCGCGAAACTTCTCAATATGGAAGCTCGACGAGAGCTACATCTTGCTACGCTGCTTTTTGGTGTAATACGCACCAAAACACCAACCTAACTGTACAACAAGCTTGAGTGGTCGTCCCGGCAGCGTTACGTCTACAAAGAGAGGATTTGCGTTCCCGCACATCGTACGATGGCATTCCGTGGCAGCTTTAAGTATGCGGCGTCCAAGTGCTGGAACAATATTCCTCCCCCAGTCCGTGAAGTGACAAGTAGGCGTGCTTTTGGTTACAGGCTCAGAGCATATTTGCTTGAACTCCAGAGACTGCCTTTTCCTGTCCAAACTTCTCGCCGCTAGTCTGACTGACTTGTATCGCAACAAAAACCTTGAGCTGGCCTGTAGTGCTACTATATTCATTTTCTTTTTATTTTTTCTCTAAATTTTGTTAACTATTCATAAAATTAAATTGCGTATAAATATTATATAACATTAGTCTAAGTAGTTTTATATATGGGTTTTTTTATTCATATCATGTAGTATTTATTGTATAAAAGTATATACGTTTATAGCTAATATTGTTATTATTTATTTATTTATTCTCTCATTTACCGCGCCGTGCTGCACCTCGTACGCTCATGAGCCATCATCTGGCACTGACTGAAAATCAGCGCTGAGGGCTCACACTTTCAGCACAACGCTGAGTTAGTTGCCTTTTGTACCAACAGACACATCGTTACGAAAATTCTGTGCATGTATTTACATTTTAATATTTTTTTGTGTATTAATTTTTTAATTTTGTTATATCTTCTGTTGTAATGTTATGTTTTGTTATTGTTGTGTTAATATTGTATCTGTAAGTGTGTGTGTCTGTTGCGTCAATAAATGTCTTTCTTTCTTACGTTGCTATAGCAACACTATCGATTGATGCAATAATACAGGTTGTGTTTTTTTATGCAAAATGAGTTGTGTCGATTCTGGGCACAGATGTACTGTAATTATATGTCTGTGATTCTGGGACTTAAGTGAGTGATTTTTCAAAAAGCTTTGAATTCAGTTTTGATTTTCTCCAAAACCGATCTCGAGATTCCTTTGAGCAAATAATCTCTATTCCTTCTAGGTAGATTTTTCCCATACAACTTCTCGCCAGTAGGCCTACCATGAGTTTTGCTTACTATACACGTTACCGTCTGCGTAAAATACTTTGTATGAGAAATGCTGGTTCCTGTAGTAAGCCGCTAGGGGTGCTGCACAATTTCTCATATTTTACGCAGACGTTAACGTGTATAGTAAGCAAAACTCATGGTAGGCCTACTGTATATACATTACGTACTACGAACTACTTACGTAGCGCTTAATGCTACGCCGTAGCAAAATTTCGAACGTGTTTAAAAAATTTGGATGACTTACACAACTAGAAAAACAATTTCTTTTTTACCTCTAATCTTTTCATTTGGGTCTATTCGTAATAACAGCTCCATTGGTAGGATTTTTTTACAGAGTTGATTTATTACTAAACTCCAATCGGCTAAACTACAACAATTTTATTTTTGAACTAGTTGCTTGGGTATTATTGTTCTACGTTTGGATTGGGAATGAGGTGCTAACGTCAACTTTACGCGAATGTATGAAATGACAGTTACCAAAGGTAGGATGTGCAAAAATACGTAAAAACTTTTTCAGTACTGTGAAATTATGATGTGGAGAAAATGTGACATTTTACCAAAACAATATTTCGTGGAATTAAATAAAATAATACTATTTAAAAAATTGTCAGCTCGATATTTGCTTTAGTGATCAATCACTCATGGGTTCATCAACAATAACACAGTCAATCATCAATGCCAAATAGTGACAGATTTGTAAAATGAAATTTTAAGATTTCATTTATAAAACAGTTGAAAATAGATTCTGCAAACAGTTCAAACAACTAAATCAGCGATCATTTCATATTTTCGAGAAGCAATATTATTAATCAAATATCATAATTTACATTATAAACATCAGTAAGTACATAAAATGCAAACAAAATATTATTAGTTTACTTGATGGGTTTCAGTACCTAAGTAATCAATTCATTTGTACTATTATGCAAACGGTACTTTTGAATCCCAATCCAATCGTGGAACAATAATATACAGGTTGTCTCATTTAAATCGGTCAGTATGGGAAAGTCTGAAACTATAAGACATACGAAGATCTGTTCTTAGGAACCATGTCATCAAGAAAAACTGCATTCATACATTTTAAAAAAACCTGTACTCAGCTCGAGAATCGAACCCGGTTGTTTTGAAAAAAATAAACTTACACTATTTCTATTTAGATATCGATTGTGTAGGTCTTAAGCAGTAAATGGCTCTATGAAACATGATGTCTCAAATGAATAAAATGCGTTGTTTTCACATACTTTAATTTATTTTCGAAGTGACCACCGTTACAATATTCACCAAGTTCAGGCATGTAAAATTGTCTCTATGGTTGTTTGCACCTTTTTGCTGGTGTCGCAACTTGTTACATACACCGATTTACGTATCATGGCATTGGCATTGCATTAAACCATTCCGCAAAGAGGTGCAAACAACCATAGAGACAATTTTACATGCCTGAACTTGATGAATATTGTAGCGGTGGTCACTTCGACCACCTACTAAAATAAATTAAAGTATGTGAAAACAGTGCATTTTATTCATTTGAGACATCATGTTTCATAGAGCCATTTACTGCTTAAGACCTACACAATCGATATCTAAATAGAAATAGTGTAAGTTTATTTTTTTCAAAACAACCGGGTTCGATTCTCGAGCTGAGTACAGGTTTTTTTAAAATGTATGAATGCAGTTTATCTTGATGACATGGTTCCTAAGAACAGATCTTCGTATGTCTTATAGTTTCGGACTTTCCCATACTGACCGATTTAAATGAGACACCCTGTATAGGAAGCAAAACGTTTTCCCAGTAAGACTTCATTCAAGATGGCCGCCATTACTCCACTACCATTCTGCTAAAGTAAGCGTTTAAGCAAAAACCAGTAACACTTACTGCAAGCTGAATTTCAGCTTAACGTTAGGTACTTACGTGAGACAAAGTTTGGGTACCGTAGCGGCGACGATGGGTTCCGTGGCGGACGTGGTGATCTGGAAGGAACGCCGCGGCGTCTCCGCGATCCCGAGGTAGTCGGACACCGAATCTGAACTCAGAAAGAGTATTAAGAAGTGACGTACCACGTGTTATACTTATACTGCTCATACCGAATAATTAATATACTGGTTGAAAATGGACCCCTAACTTTATTGAAATCTATGAATCAGATAATCACTAATAAAACACAATAACATAAAAAAAATTTTTTTTGTTCTTAAATTTCGAATGAATGTCTAACCTACGCGACGCGATATGTGACTGACAATAGACGGTACATATTCCGGGCGGTAAATAATCCGTCTCTACTCTGTATTAGTGCTTCTATTGTCTTCATATGTTTGTTTTTTATATTATGAATCATGACAAAGGTAAGAAAACATGTATTTTTTTATTTCAAACGTAGAACAGTTTCCTTTGTTAAAGCTAGGGGGTACATTTTCATTTTATTTAATGAGTATTTGGTTAAATTCAAAATGTGATTTGATTACGCCTGACCACAACTGTACCTGATAGAAAGCATCGATAAGACTTAGAATAAATGTGCTCGCACAGATAGCGGATACCTAAAAAGAAATTGGAGTGGCCACCCTCCAAAGTGCGGATTCCTATGACGTTATGCCGAAATAAGAAGAGTCGCTTGGTGGCATGGTTTGGTGGTGATATAGCAGAATCTCGGTGCAAAATAAACATCATAATATTGTTTTTAATACACCTGGTCAAAATATGATAGATTACGTGCCTGTTTAGCGTGCGTAAAATGGCATATTTAGCACTCGTGCTTTTTGTTTTTCTATCTACTAACGCCGTCTAGGGGAAACCGGCCACATCATTTAGTAAGCATGTAGACCTTTGTTTTACCAGATACTCTATAATAAGATGAGTATTTTCAAACTTTTATATTTTATTATTAAATACATTATGTATGTTAAATTGTAAAAGATGTTTTAAAAATTCAAAACGATATTAGAGGTCATAATTTATAGTCTATTTTAACTATCATAGAAATTATTATTAAAAAGATTTTAGAAAGAGACAGTGGCCTTTGTTACACAGATGGGCGCCAATCAGACTGCGTGTTCTTAAGTCGAATTGTATCTGTTTTGATTTGCAACCAAATTGGTTTTTATTTTATTTTTCGCAGGTGTATTAAAAAACGTCGTTTGATACACGTGCGAAAGTGTTGATATTTCTCGTCCTGACTGTTTTTTGCCTCGACTGCATCTAGGCAAAAAATTCAAGCGTGACTCTAAATATCAAGTTCTTCACACTTGCATCAAAATGTACTATTTCCTTACTTTCGAATAAAAGTAGGTACTTATGCAATAATTTTTGCATAATTTTTATTAAAAAGTAAGGAAAACATTATTATGATGTGCATTTTGCACCAGGATTCGGATTTGCCAGCTTATGTAAAAGGATTTAACAAATAATTGGTTCTTAGGGGTTTGCCAATGTAAAGTGAATAACGCGAAAAAATAACATTCAAATCTTAACCAATAATTTTGTATGGAAAACTGAATTTCAGGTGTACCTACAGAAAATAAAGATGTGCAATGTACACGTGACTTTTCATCATAAATCTGCACCTCGCGCCAAATTTTTTCTCATTCGTAGTGCAGCTGTTTTGGAGTTACGCCAAAAAGCTTGTCTAGAAACTCACCATTATCAACGATGGAGCAAAGTCCAGCATCAGAGATAGACCTGCCTCGACTCCTCAGGTCTGGAACCTTTCGGAAGTGGCCCCAGTGGCGCGCCACCGCCGTCCGAAGCAAGCGGTTGAACCTGACGAAGCATGTTACTTCGATGAGTATGAAGAATTTCTTTTTAATATTTATAGTGACTAAGCGGCCCATATTTATTGGAAATGCTATCCTTCAGTCCAGCAAAAAAACAGCCAATTAAAACTGACAATTATTATTAATATTATATTTGTTTTTTTGGCTTGGCGTAATGAGATGAGCCACAAAATTTTGGCTGGAAGAGATTTCTTTGTAGAAATAAGCTCGCTATTCTAGAGACCTTGTATTTATAAAAAAAGAAAGAAAATAATTAAATAGCCGTTTACCTAACCCTGTTTCTTAAAATAGCCTAATTCGTATTTTTACGTTAAAATAATAATGGAATAATTAACTGTGATTTCAGACGTAAGAATACCACCTAAACATTTTAAAAGTATTTTTGCCGACGCACACCAAATACCAGAAATACACACCGACCGATTTTTTTTTTATAGTTGCGGCTACGTGCTTATCGATGTGCAGCGTCTGCAAATTTAACTAGTCACATTTTACATGACGTCTCAACGTTGAAATGACAATCCAGCTGAAAGCTAGCTGTTTTACATAAAGCAGCTGTTTGTAAAACAACTACTAGTTTTGTAAAACAGCTGATTCTACAATCCAGCTGCGACATAACGTTTGACTGTAGCAACGTTTTTGTATTGAAACCGTATAAGTATTATATACCTAACATTAAAGACACATTGTATCACACACAATTTTATGGTCTGTTTTTCATGAAGTTTCCACATTAATGGTTAATTTGTTGAACTTAATTGTAGGGCATATTTAATAGGTTTAAATATTATTATAATTTTTTTAGAGAATTGTCAGCGAACCTGGACGGCGATTCTTGCAAATGTTAATGCAAGGTTTATATTTTAAAAGTTTGATACGTTTCTTCATAAAGAGCTTGTGAAAATCACCCGCTTTCGGCAAATTGTCGCATGTGTAAGAATCGCCGGCCTGATCGTCGCAAACGGTGATCTAAAGACTGGAGCTTACCTTGGACAGAGAAGAAAATCAGAGGTGCAATAAAATGTAAGCCAATCGTATTCAAATTGATTGTCATATGCCTATTATCACAAACAAAATATCAATTAATAAATATCAGGTCAACGATCTCAGGAGGTACCTAATGCTGCCAGCGTCTTGGGCTTGGGACTCTTCAAAACGCCGATGACTTTCATTTATATTGCCTTTGCCCGCGGCTCCGCCCGCGTTTATTCAATATTTGCCCCGTTTTCGGCTTTGGCATTATTTTTTTAACATCCTTATACCGTATGTGTTGACCAGCGCCCGCAGTATGAAGACGGTGACTTCGTTTGTCGCGCGTTTTATCGCGCACATCGACTAAAATAAGCGCTAATATGTATGATTGGTCGACAAGCGCGATAAAATGCGCGACAAACGAAGTCGCCCGTCTTCATACTACGGGTGCAGGGTCACTAACTACGATGAGAGAAAAAAAACGCATTCAAATCTGTTAAAAGCTGTTTTCGGCTTGGGCGTTATTTTATGAACACTCCTTACAGTCTATATGTGACCAGGGTCACTACGATGATATTAAAAAAGACCGCATCCAAATGATTAGTTTTTGATTTAAAACTGAACATGCATACATACAGACAGACAAATATTCTAAAAATCGTGGTTTTGGCCTCAGTACATGTCTAATAACCCATTTCATTTAAATTTTCGCGAAAGTATTCAATGTACAGACACGACTTTTTTACTACTTTATTATTAGTAAGTATACAGATTGTTAGGTAAATTTAATTTAGATTCGATTAAGCGAATTTTTAAATTGTTATTTAATTTTTATTCGTCTAATAATTAATAGTATTTTAATCATTCCGCAGTAGTTTGTTGGGGAAACCATATAAATAAAAATAACATTGAACAGTTCTTATATATCAAAATTAATGTATATTATATGCCATTCTGAATATCATGTGACATAAACCATTTTAGATCTCGTTAAATATTACAAGGCTGAAGTATGAATGAAGCCCTTGCTGTGCCAAAAGGCATTAGTTGACCTAATTTCACTTGTGTCACCTTAACCCTAATTTATTCATTAAAAACCAATAGTCAACTGTTTTGTTATTTTTAAGTCACAATTTTTACATCTCTAGCATTTTAAAATTCATTACATTGTGCTATTTTTGAAACCATTTTAGAATCACCATTAAGAAAGTACTTAATTTGCCTATTGGTTACTATTGGTTTTGTGAGGTAGTTTAACTTTTATATTTTCATGTAGGTAGGTGCACATTATTGTCCCTGCTCCCCTTCCATTTTGAACAGCCAGTGTGTGCGCATCGCTCCGTCGGAAATTCATCATTTTAATGTAAAAACCGTGTGTGCAACATTTATTTACGAGTGTGGATCGATCCAAGGACTATTGTTTTTAGAAAGAAACAAAACTATAAGCGAACCAGCGAATTTATAGTGCGCGGGTGCAAGGCGTGGGACGCGTCAGACTTCTAGAAGAATTCCACGTAAGTACTGGCTTCCCTACCTAGCCTGCCCTTTTCCACCTATAAAAATCATATCAATTAATTGGTTCACCATTATTGAGATTTTTCAATGAAAAAATGAAATTATGTGAGCTGTGAGTTTATAAAGAATCGAATCTCGCCTGTTTGTAATATAAATTGTACAGTGGAGCCCACATCAAGCTATACACATTGAGTATAAGCTGACCTCTCATTGTACGGGAAGCCTATACAATGAGAGGTCAGATTATACTGGAAGTGTTTAGCTTGATGTGGGCTCCACTGTACAAGCGGCAGATACAGCACGTGCCGATTGTAAACATTCACAATGTGAAACATTTATCTTATTACTTGTATAAATAAACATTAAACACAATATAAGAAATGTATATTTTAGTATCCACGTTAACTTACGTACCTATAAGTCTATATTTTCTTTGTGAGTTAATATCCAATTTTGCAAAATAAAAGTTACTTTTTGAGGCTCTGAACATAATTGTACTTATTATTTAATTAATTGGTTTAAGACTTTCGTGAACTCTTTAACGAGAAGAATGATGGTGACCTTCCTAGTATTGAACCTAAAGGTACTCTATGTATTGAACTTCGGTGAAAAAATGAACAAGGGTCCTAGGCTACTAAGTACCTAGTTTATATGATCTGTGGTATAGGCATGCCGCCACGGATGAAACACAAAGCATGCCACCGTTTTAGTACAAAAGATAACCCGTTTCTTTGTTGTTTTTCATTAGAGACTAGAGTTCAAGACGTGTAATACAGGAATTTACAAAGTCACTATTTGGCTGAATATAAAATTTTGGTATAGGTTAAATTTAAGGTGGTTAAACCGAATCCCGGTGCAAAATGCACATCATAATATTGTTTTCCTTACTTTTGAATAAAAGTATGCAAAAATTGCGTTTTAAAGCAATTAGTGGAAGTTGATTACTAATAATGGGATTCTCGCATTAAAATTAGGTATGTTATTTTATGCCTTATATTTTGATGACATTCGATTACAACGATAAATACGCTTTTAAGTTTGTTAATCGAATGCAATCAAAATGTAAATCATGAAATGATATAATTTGAATGTGAAACCCTAATTATTACTAATCAATTTCCGCTAATTGCTTTAAACCGTAATTTTTGTATGCTTTTTATTCAAAAGTAAGGAAAACAATATTATGATGTGCATTTTGCACCGAGATTCTGCTTTACCACCTTAAGGGGCCGGCGAATCATGCAAACGCAATACCAAAATAATTTTTAAATTAAACAAATTCTTGAGGTAGGGTGTGTTTATTCCGATTGGATTAAGGAATATCTATGTTCCCAAATACATGTTAAATAAGAACACTGATGTAAACAGGAAATATGAGTAAAATGATTTTTCTATGGAAATTTTAAATTCCTGATATCTCGTCTTTAAATCAGTGTCCTTTCAAAATATATACTTGGAGACCTGGATATTCTGTAATCCAATCGGAATAAACACACACTACCCTATGAATATCAATGATTTACAAATGGTCTTGGTATTTCGTTTCTATGAAGTACAAATGCTTCGCACAAAACAACTTTGTAACTTTGTATGTAAATCTCTCCAGCTTGATATCTTTAAAATAAAATCAACATTCAAAATTTTTGCAAAATGGTGCCTTTAGTATCAGATGATAGAGGCCTTATGGTCTATAACGATAAACAACAAAGAAACGGGTTATCAAATTTTGTTCTAAAACGGTGAAACGGTGGCGTGCCTAAGCGCCTGAAACACTTCCTAAACTCCTATGAAAAAAGAAGTTGGATTTTCCCCTATAACATTATTGTCACTGTGATGACGCACACCCTCAGACTAATACCACGTTACTCAAGTGATCGGGTTAATTAATATTGGAGAGAAAAGAGGAACGCATGCACATTTTATGTTCTAGCGAGTGTCTAGAAGACAATGTCTTGTCTTAACTTTTTAATGGCTGTGTCAACAACATGTTATCAGTACAAATAAAACTATTTGTCCTGATATAACAGTGTATATTTTGGATAGATCTGCTTCCTACTCTGCTAGAGGAACTGGTAGTTCCATCATCTCGGAATTACCAATAATTAATAAAACCCGGATGTCGTCGGTACATCGTAGAATTGGGCATACCATATTTCTGTTTAAACTAGGGGCTCGGCTCGCTCCGCTCTGCTTTTCTCGGCTCGTCTTTGTACCTATTTTTGACTTTCGGTGAAAGATTTTCGATTTCATACTTTACGATCTGCCCACGACACCCCCACCACAGAGCACATAAAAAGACCCCTACGACTTTAAATATTCGCGTTCTGTTTTTGAATATTTTTTAATTTGGTTGTCAAAATAGAAATAAATTATTTTAATTTTGACTATGTACTTCTACTGAAGGACGTTGCGGGGGGCGGCTGGATGGATGAGGAGGACGGAGGACCGACATGAGTGGCGAAATTTGGGAAAGGCCTATGTCCAGCAGTGGACGAGCACGGGCTGATTGATGGATGTACTATCCGTTTCAGATGCTATTAGGATAGGACCTTGTCATACCCGATGATGCCTGTGTGCGTTAGCAACGTTGACGGAAGTGCGTGAGTGAATGAGAGGGTTATGCCCGAGTTCCTCCAATCCATTGTTTCCATAAGATAAAAATGTCATCAGTTCCCGATATCCTCCATTATTATTTAAAATATTGTTTTGAGTCCAGTTTTCCTTCGCAACAACAGGTACAGTCAGGTAGTTAAATTGTAATAAATCAAACAATAAAATAGGTATTCATTTAGTATGAGACCAAAAAGAATCTTTCAAACTGCCGACAAATTGGTCCTGCTAGTCTAGCACAGCAAACCATATCGAGCTCGATAACGCTTGATACAATGATCTACCTGTAGGATATCGAGCTGTCAAAGCTCGATATGGTCTACTATGCTAGGTACTCTGGACGGCGATTCTCGCAAATTTTTCACACGCTTTGCTTTTCGTATGCCTCTGTTTGTCGCGTCATAAATGCAGTGTGATTATAATTCTTTTAACTATAACTCCTTAAAAGACACGTAAAGCATGTTATTAATACGTACAACAGGTTTATATTTTAAAAGTTTGATACGTTTCTTCATAAAGAGCTTGTAAAAATCACCCGCTTTCGGCCTTCGCAAATTGTCGCATGTGCGAGAATCGCCGTCCTGATCATGAAATGATAAATTCTACGATATGGCCACGATATACATATAAATATATCGAACTTACCTTCTCAGTGGTGTATCATATTGTATAGAACAACTAGAAGACGTTGAGCTGTCACTTGAACTTGAGGAAATTTGGTACACTTGAAAAGTTGTACTGTTAGGCTTCAAATATGCCATTTTATTTTTCATTTGAAACTACACTTATCGAGCACTAGAATAATGTAAAGACGCGCCTTCCAGATGAGGTGGTTGATATTTCAGGTGTTAACTGTCCTGCTAAAGCGGTTTTAGGTCTTATCGGCGTGCCATAAAACATCAACTAATTCATAGGCATCGCTGGACACTATATGTATGTACAACACAAAAGTTAGTTTTTCATACTTTTTATAAGATTCGAAAGATTACAAGGATAAAAGTTAAACACGGCGACGGTTGATATTCCAGATGTCAACTGTCAATTTAAATCACAAGAACGAAACACTTCACAGTAACAATACCACGTCGCAAGCGGAAAAACCCACTTCTAATTATTTTTGAAAGCTGGTTTCATTAAAGTTAAGAGACGAAAGTAACGAATACACATCGAAATCCCAACTGAAAATTTGGCAATCCAAGCGAAAACATTTCTCGGTTAACTTGTCACGGGTTCTAAAATTAAATCTTAGAGACAGTGGCTGCGCTTGCGTCGCGCCGCTTACGTCACGACACTGACTTTTTGGCCAACTTGTTTGATTCGACACAATTAGTTTATTGGTCCAATGTTGACATTGAATTCTGTGATTCATTTTAAGGTACTACTGTACGGAAATACTCGAGATGTTTGAACGGGTTTTTTATCTGCGTCACAAAGCATCTTGTTTACTTGGTAAGGGAAGAATTTAATTCAAATATATCGAGAATTTATTCATTTTTGCAGTATCCAAATAAACCCGTCAAGGTCGAGATTTCAATGCCACTGTTTATAAGCTTTAGTTGTTTTATGATAGCACTGATTTTTCTTATCTTTGTGAGTACTAAAATTATATTTTAGCATTATTTTATGTTGCGTTTATGAGTTGGCTCTAACTATAAGTAAAACAAATATCATTAGGGATTAAACAAGTTTATATTATAGCTTATTACAAAAAATCCTAACTTACACTTACAAAACTATTAAAAAGAAAAAAAAAGTAAAATGTAAGTATCTACAACGAAAAAAAAAGATCGTTTATACAAATAATTTTACAGAAGTTTGATAAAACTGTAGCATGTCTTTCTTTATTTTAAAAATATCTCAATTAATACCAACATTATGGTATTATACAATTTTAATTGTTTTTAAAACTTAAACAAAATTATTAAAAATAACCTTTACTTTTTTGTGACATCTGTCAATCGTTAATTCAAAGCAAAATCATTCCGATTTTAATATATAAACGTTAAAATACAAACACTCAATTTTGTAATTTTTATTCTGGCTAAAACTACGATTACTCTATAATTTTTAAAACATGAAGACAGGATTTTTGTTTACATACTTTTTTATTTTAAATCTGTTTTTTTTTTTCTTTTGGCTCAGATGAAAACGGAAGCTCCTATTACAAAACCTTCACTTCCGAAATCTAAGTATAATGGTGTTTACCTAACTACCTTAATAGTTAAAAAAATCATTAGCTATTAAACACTTTAATCCATGTTTTTTTTAGTAGTAGGGTCTTCTTGGGTTGTTCTGGAAAGAAATAATTTTGAGTTAGGCACGTAGGTTTTGTTTCCGCAATGTGAAAACAGAGTGCGTTCATGTAATATGTACTTTTGTATTCTATACATTCAAGAACTAATTACGTAATGGACACGTGATATACCTCGTTTTCAACATCCCGCCTTACCCCTCTCTTACCACACCACCAAACTACCATAAATTCAGTATCTGAATTAGGGTTAGCTCTAGCTGAGTTTGTTTAAATGTTAAATATATGCGCAGTCTTATTATAAACTGAGGATAAAGGAATCAGCTCCTCAGTGGAAGCAAACGGTGAACGCGACTGAGAAAAACCTGGGGCCTTATTGTCTAACTTCAACATCTACCGCGTCACTTTCAAATGTATCGTGATTGGCTAGAAGTGGCGTGTGATGTAATTTTTAGCCAATCACCATCAAAAGCAATAGCAATAGATGTTGAAGTTAAAACAATAGGGAGCCGGTCACGTGCGCGTAGGACTCACGCCCTGAGGATTTCGTACTATTCTAATATACTTGGATATTTTGAATAAAAATTACGAACTACAAAACCTATAAAATGTTTGAAACAAAACTGCAAAATTTACTTGGTCAAGTACACAGAACGAGAAGTGTTGAAATTTTCGAATTTACTTTCACTGTGTAAGGAGACCTACCTTCCATAGATTTTGAAGATCAGTCAGTTAGTGAAATTTTTTGCATAAAAATGCGCTTTGAAAAACTATACATTTTTATTGTGTTGCCTAGAATCTTGATTACAGCAGTATGAGGGTATGGATGTTAGTGTTCGACATTAAACCTTGTCTGAGAAAAAGGGCCTTGAAAAACGGACAACAAAGTGAACCTGTAAGTTTTACGATGAGGTAAAGAACCTTAATAAAAACACTATCAAGAGAAACCTATAGAAGGAGAGTCAATATTACATAACTTCATACATGTTACTTTGTAGTTTGTATACCAAAGCTTAACTTTACCTAACGGGGCAATGAAAATACTTCTTTGACTTTTACCAAGGCTTCACCCGAAAGATGTCAATAGCGCGTCCATTACATATTTCGCTTAAGGTTTAATAACATAGAGATAGAGATAGTAAAAGATAATTATTGTGCAGCAAGGACTTGTATTCAATGTCGAACTCAATGCTCATGTGGAACACGTGCTTTATGCTTTGTTAAAATCTGAACAACGCCATCTATAAGATAGACAAGTAGAACTACATACTGAACAACTCTTTGATTGTATTAAGCACTCACCAGTGGGTTAGGTCGGAACCGATAAGCCAGCATCATGCGCTTTCTATAAGCGTCGAACTCGTCATCCTCTGGACACACGTTGTCTCCAGTCGCCGCGCCGAGACCCAAGTTTGCTACTGGCTGGTTAGCTCTGGAAGTGAATAATTAGGTGTCTTTTAAAAAAAAAACTGCCAAGCGTACGTTGTACACAGTACGCGAGTCCCCCTGATAAGGCTGTCTGCGCAAGGAAAGGGAGCGGTGAGTTAGGAAAAAATCTACCAATAGGATCGCTCTGAGTACAGGATAGGAAAATGAAGCGTTCCTATTGGTGTTTTTTTTCCTAGCTCACCGATTCGCTTTCTCAAATAGCTCTGGTGAAAAGCCATCCTTCTGGCTGTATATCAAAGCTGGGCCAGGAAGAGGAGAGGGCAATAAGCTTCAACGCTTCATTTTACTTGAATAACTGATGTGATTCACAGACTGTGAAACAAATGTACGCGTGTTGGCTGTTTCTAACACCAAAGGGGACCCAATGCCGTGGTGATATACTTTTTATACCATTTATTCATAATTATCAAATACATAAATCGACCGAGTGGTAGGGCGCTCACTTGATAACCCAGATTCAATCCCGCGGTGCACATTAAGGGTGCTAACGCAAAATCTCGCACTCCATTGTTACGTATTTTTCTGTCTCGTGATGCACTCACATAGGTGATGTGATTTGCAGCAATATGTTAAGACTAAACACAAATGTGTTTGCATTTAGCATAGCTTAGCATTTTCATAATATTATTTATGCATTTTCCTTTCGCTACAAGCACTAAGGCACGGTCAAAGTGAAATGATAATTTCGCTAAATATGGTGCGCGTGCGACGAACAGCGACACAAGTTCCCGTACGAAAGCCGGCAGGCGACTGAGCCACGACCGCGCGAGTGGTGTGCGCGAGTTTAGATGACTGAACAGCCTTAAGGTGATTAAATAGAATCCCGGTGCAAAATGCACATCATAATATTGTTTTCTTTACTTTTGAATAAAAAGTATGCAAAAATTGCGTTTTAAAGCAATTGGCGGAAATTTATTAAGTTAATAAGTTTAATTAAGTTTTCACATCCAAATTCTATCATTTTATGATTTATATTTTGATTGCATTCGATTTGTTAATTTGTTTGTTAACTTAAAAGCATATTTATCGTTTTAATCGAATGTAATCAAAATGTGAGGAGAAAAATAAGATAATTATAATGCGAGAACCCTATTAATAGTAATCAATTTCCGCTAATTGCTTTGAAAGGCAATTTTTGCATACTTTTTATTCAAAAGTAAGGAAAACAACCACCTTAATTTGTGTTCGATCTGCGTGCTTCGGAAGGCACTTTAAGCGGTTGATTCATTTGTGCCGGCGATAGGGCTCACCCATCACGTTTGGGCCGTTGTAATCGTCGGTGAAAAGCGGGTGTACCAAGTGTGGACTGTGACTTGCATTTCACTGTTCATATTTGGGAACAAATCTACCACTCCCTCGGGGATTCATGTCGCGACGATACGTTATTTATTAAGGGATTCGATTATGCATATCGTGAAGATATAATTATATGTACTTACTTGTTGATTGGATCCACAATGCCGGTCCCTTCACTACCGAGTCCCTGGCCCTCACTCCAACCAAGCTTTTGCAGCATCTTGAAACCTAAACAACGTTAATAGTTATTTTTAGGAATGACACATCTCTGGCACAGTTTAAGTATTAAAAATAAATAATTGGCCACAATTTTGTAATGGGCAAAATAGTAATTTTATGCTACAAGTGCAGTAAGGAGGCAACAGCTTACGAGGACGATTCAAAACACGACCGAAGCCAGTGTTTTAAACGTTACGAGTGAGTTATTGCCCTTACCCACGTCTATCATGTTCATCACTGTTCCCCAAAGGACAAAATTTATATTACAGATAGCGCGCGAGTTTATGTCCATCGGGGCAGCCCGCCCCGCCTTCACCCACCTCGCCGCGTTAGTGTTGGAGTGTTGTCCTTGACCGTTGGGACGCACGGTTATCGATACCGAAAATAAAAAGACGGACTAATGGAAAATACGATCGACAAATTCGTAATTGAAGTCAGCGACGGTGAAGATACTGTTTCCGACTCTGCTCTGTCGATTATCTTTGCATCTGACAGTGATTAAATTGCATTTAAAAAAATATTTTTCTCTATTAGCAATAAACAAGTGAGTACTTATCAAATTTATTTTATTTCATAATTTGCAAAATTGACTTGAATTACAATAAACCAAATACAATAAAACAAAATCGGTAGTGATTATCGACATTACCATTATTGATTAGGTCACAGCACTACCGCATCCCTCAGGATGGACATGAACTCGCGCGCTATCTGTGGTTTGGGGTTCAGTCTTAAATCTTTTTTGTAAACCAATTATGTTCAATAAATAAATTTGATTTGATTTGATCATATTACGTTTTTCAATGGATAGTGTGAGTAAATTAAAGAAACATAAGTGAAGAAACAAACAATAAATACTCCAAATGAACTTTAGGCGGGCATTCCTTTTCTCTGCACGCAATTAGCCAACTTTACGGAAATAAACTACGTTCACAATTTAACAATGCGTTCGTAAGCTGCGTTTAGTTTGATCGTCAGGCGACACCCACCTCACATGCATTGATACTGTCCTGCAATCAGTGGTAGGCGGGTATCATCCGACGATCAAACTGAACGCAGTTTATTTCCGTCAAGTCTATCTATGGTACACAAGGAAAGATTGCCAACATTTATCAATAAATGAAAAAAATATATATAAGGCACTAGTGCGGTAAAAATGACTTTGCCAACAGTTTTGATGCATATAAATGACGATTTGTTAACATGACTAAGACATCTTGAAACGCAAAATCGGCCATGAAAAGTGTAAAGTTGTTTTTGTACATCTAATAACATCTTTGACCAATATCCCGTGAATAATATTGTCTCTTGTTTACGACAGTTTAATTATTGTTTATTCTTTACGACACAAAAAGGTCGAAGCTCTATGTGAGGTGACTTTCGTTTATGTTGTCAAATTCATACTGGAGACTCGGTAAGTGGCAAGGACCAAGATTCAATCTGGGGGCACGGTAGTGCCCCCGCCAAGTCGAGCTAAAAAGCGGCACGCCGTACCATCCTTTTCTCGAAGCAGTTCAGGCCATTTTCGACCCCCTATAACTTCTTGGTGGATAAAACTAGAAGCCTGAATTTTCGGTAACCAAGCAGGCATTGTATGAACACGGTATATTTTAAATTTCATTCAATTTGAACCAGCTGTTTAAGAATTATAACTAGTCAAAGTTTCTCAATTTTGTCACTCACTCACTGACTGACTGACCGATCATCAAAACTCTAAGGCACTTCTAGCAGACATAGAAGCTTCAAATTTGGAATACAATTATTGTGTAGTGTATAAATCAGGGAAAAACTAAAATATTTTGCAATTTCGGTCCATTGCTCTAGATACACCAACTGCATAATAACTTTGTAATCCCATATAAATATATATGATTACAAAGTTACATTTTCAGTTGTAGGTAGAAGGTACCGGAAAGGAAAAAAAGTAGGACTATCTATAAAAAGAAATGAGATGCCAGCAAAAACAAAACTTGTAAAAAAAAACAAGTCTCGCAACTTAGTTCTTCTACCGTAAGAAGTTGTGAGATCCATGTAAATCCAAGTCGATTAATTTATTCAGTCCCTACTTAAGGGACCATCTGTCTTTAAGTTATTACATTAATTAGCAAACCCAACAACATCTTACAGTGACCATATCAATATTAAAAATCTTTTATGTTTTAAATAAATAGATTGACTTGGCAATCGCACTAAATAATCTAATTTAATATAATATGTATTACTTGTGAGATACATTGTGTTTTCATGCGATGGCCGAGTGAATACTTTTATTTAAAATATAAAAGATTTTTAATATGGATATGGTCACTATAAGATGTTGTTAGGTTAGCTAATTAATGTAATAACTTAATACAGATGTTCCCTTAAGTAGGGACTGAATAAATTAATCGACTTGGATTTACATGGATCTCACAACGTTTTACAGTAGAAGAACTAAGTTGCGAGACTTGTTTTTTTTACAAGTTTTGTTTTTGATGGCATTACCTTTTATGTGAAATACGCAAAATAAAATTTAGACTTCCTATACTAATCGACTATACTTATAGAGGCACATAAATTATATTTTTCGTATTTCGCAAACACGGTCACTGAACCTTGGTCCTGACCACTTACCGAGTATCCAGTATGAATTTGGTTATATAAACGAATGTCACCTTATATGTTTAACCTTAGCCTTAATCATTGTACAAACAAAGTTCAAAAATAAGTCTGTCAATTGAATATCGTATGCAAAGAAAACAGTGCCACCATCTTGTTTGTTCAAATAACGGTGTCGCTAGTGGAGAATTTGATAAAACATTCCTCTCTCAGGACAAAGGGAAGTTAAAATGTACAAAACACACAATGGAACACATCTGGATGTTACTGTCATTACCAGATGCATCTCAGTACTGTAAACATGTTTTCGGTTTTAGTTCTAATTTTGTTCACGTGAACAGAAAGATTGTGCACATCTTTCAACTCATCTTTGCGCACGGCTCTATGTCTGCGTGAGCTTGTAAATATGCAGTTTTTTATTATTATATATTTTTTTTATATTCTAAAGATATATTATATTGTTAAAATTAACTTTGACTTGTAGAAAGTTTACTTTATGTATCTATTTTGCAAAAATAAATATTTTGATTTTGATTTTGATAGGGTTCCGTACCTCAAGATGAAGAAAAAAACGGAACCCTTGTGAGATCACTTTGTTGTCCGTCTTTCAAGCCTCTTTTTCTCGGGCCCCGGTAGAGATATCAAGTTGAAACAGAATCAAGCTCCTACAGAAATATCACCCCCATGGTGCTGTTAAAAACCAGTATTGCGAAAAAAAGTTATGGCTCTTTACGTAATCAATTTCGTACAAAATGGTTAACCATGAAAACATGTAGTGTACTTTCAGTTGACTCACAAACATGAAATTCCAGGACAGACCTTCTCGAAAATTACCTACATAAGGTGACTTTTATTCATCCAGTAAAGCCTTGATAAGTGATCAGTAACACGGATCGATAACGATTTTTGCTAATTTCGCAAAATTAAAATCTTGACGTCCCAATCCCATAGTAATTGACTCGGGCTGGGCTTGCGTTTGTAAGGAACACAAAAATAATAATTTACGAATTTCACAAAAGGGGTCATCGAACCTTGTTACTGAGCACTTACCGAGTCTTCAGTATGAGTTTGGCTAAGACTACATTCTTGGTATAAATTAAAGTCACCTTATATTTAATTATTTGACAAGAAATCAAGGGCCAACTTATAAGATCCTTTGGATACAGAGTTTAATAGATCATAAATAAGTGTAGAGTGAAGTTGGGTCTCCTCGTGGAATAACTTTGTTTTAAACGGTATCTACGGAGCCCTGAGACTTACTCACACTTGACCAGAGGTGCAATTGTGTAAGCCAATGGTATTCAAATTGATTGTCATATGGCTATTCGGCTAAGCAAATTAGCCCGTCTGACAGTTGAAATCGTATATTTGTGGTTGTCAAATGAATACAATTGTCTTATTCTGATGTTGAAAAGCAAAATAGTACGATTTCAATTGTCAAACGGGCTTATTTGCTGAGCCGAATAGCTATATGATAATCGAATTTGAATACGATTGGCTTACACAATTGCACCTCAGATTTTCTCGGTATGTAGTGACGCGACAGTCGTTCCCACGAGCAACGCAAACTCACGCACACATAGAGAGGCGCGCAAAGATGAGTTGAAATATAGTATGAACATGTGGTACGAGTTTTCTCAATTTTATTTGCTTGAAATAAACCCCATTCGACAACAGCCCAGTGTATCGCAGTTCGCTGATAATATCCTTATGTCCTTGTATAATATCCTTTTTTCAACATATCCCATACAATATCCATGACTTGAACCTAAAACATTTATCAAAATCAAATACATATTTCAATATAGACAATTTGGTGGTTCCTATGATTTCAGGAGAAATATCCCAAAAATCGAAATGAAACAAATATATTTTTGAATAGTTTAATATATACTATGCTGTGAAACTAAAATGATTTGATTTGTTGTATCGCTTCTAGGACATTACGGTACATAAACATTCACCAAAATATGTGTATAATCCAGGACTTTTATACGCTTGTAACTTTTGTATGTATTTGATTTTGATAAATGTTTTAGTTTCACGTCATGGATATTGTATGGGATATGTTGAAAAAGAAAAAAGAATAAGCACGTACCTATTATAGAAGGATATGATCAGGGAACTGCACTAGTATGGGAGTTAGGCCCAGGTTATAGGCCCAGCCGTTCAGGATTTATGCATTGAAAGTAGAATAAGGTTTCACTAACAGAAGGCTTCTCTTTAAACACATTCGCTTGGAAATTTTCTTTGCAGCTACAGCAAGTTTCGTTAATTTTCGAGTATTGTTGCTACATTCATTTCCATGGGAGTAAAACCGCGGGAAAAAGTCTAGTAAGTAAATAATATTTTTCTGGAAGCTCACCAAGATTATCCTCTTTTAGTTTGAACTCCTTGTAGTCGCTTAAGTCTGGCTCTTTGCCACCTTTGGCCGCCGTATATTTCTCCATGAACCTGTTGATTTTTATATAATTTTCATTTTAATTGTAATTTATTATGACAAACTGACAAAATTTTTGTAGTTAGGAATGACTGTAAGTAGTGTTATAAAGGTAATTTATTCGTGTCATTTGCAATTTAATATTTTTTCAAGAAAACTTGCCCTGTGTGTCCATAAAATAGGCGACTTGCCAAAAATTGCTTGAAAAACTAAACACCAGACATAATAGAAACATAAACCGCTTTATAAGCGTCTGCTGTCCTTTAAGGGGGTAACAGAGGATCTCGGTGCAAAATGCACATCTTAATATTGTTTTCTTTACTTCTGAATAAAAAGTGTGCAATGAAACCTATTCTCGTGTAGCAAATATTAGATTTAGAGCTGCCATAACGTGAAACTTTTCATTGCAAAATAGGCTTTAGCGCAGATGGATAAAAGTTAAATAAGCTTGTATTCTTTTAGGTTTTTCAACTCTAAATTTAAGGTTTGCTGCCTGAGAATAAGTCGCAAAGTGTATTTGCGAAAATTGGTTGGTTAATTATTATGTTTTCACAAGAAAATTACGTCATCTAAGGCATTACATTTTGATTGCATTACATTAACAAACTGCAATGCAATTTTATGTAATGCATAAAATAAAATGTTTTTTTTTGTGAACACTTACTTATTAACAAGTAATTTGCGCGTATTGCTATAAGACTCGTTTATTACATAGTTTTTATTCGAAAGTAACGAAAACAATGTTAAGATCTGCATTTTGCACCAAGATCCTCTGTTACCAAGACCTTATGGTGTTAATATCAGTCACAATTCTTATGGGGAGACATTTAAATTCATTATTTTCTACATGCTAAGGTGTGTGTAAAAAATTCATCACCATAACTCCAGCGACGGATATGGCTACAAGCTCGGCGAAAAGGGGATGAACTATTTTCACCATAACGCCAAAACTGTTCGTTCTTTAATCACATTATGCCGAGAAATCTTGGATGTTTAATCTTGTTTAAACTGCTGCTTTCAAATAGTTTGACATTGCTACTTTTATACAGGGTGTAAATGCAAACTCAAGAATCCCTTTAGGGTGTGAAAGTATACACAATTCTGATGTCATTTCGAGAAAAAAATATATACATTGAATTTTCACCAAAAATTCCATTATGGCTACGGCTACGCATTCTTATCGGCCTCCCCACACATCTAGTTGCACCCAGCATCCCCCTCATCCGTGACCGCCGCCGCTGCAGGGTATGCAGTGGCTGCCTGTTGCCAAATCGTGCAGTGCCTAACCCGCAGTCGCGCCGTTGCGACTCTCTTTCATTCTTTCGCTCGATCACGTAATCAGTACGTGTTTATTCTGTGTTATCATATCAGTGGCCAGCGACCAGCGAGGGTGTCCACGCGATTAGTGTATTTTGAGTAAAGAAAATCGTCTTATTGTGAGGTACTGGTACTTTATTTAGAGATCCCAGTATTTAGAAATAAATCTTTAAGTATCATACTAACACACCCTTAAAGGATTCTTGCCTTTGCTTTTACAGTCTGTATAAGGTGACTTTTGTTTATAACTAAATTTATACTGAAGACTCGGTAAGTGGTCAGGTTCAATGACCCTTTATGTGAAATACGCAAAATAAAATTGTGACTTCCTTTACTAATAGAGTCGAAGTTTAGAACAAGTATAAGACCAAAAAAATATTTTTCATGTTTCGCAAACGGGCTTATTGAACCTTGGTCCTGACTACTTACCGAGACTCCAGTATAAATTTGGTCACATAAACAAAAATCACCTTATCTAGGGAAAACAAGTAAGTCCATAATCCAATTTCAATTAAATTATACTTCATCTAAGCAGCAGTTTTACTGCAAAATATTTACAGTCAGCTTTAAATGTTTTGTTTCCTTTTGTTGAATGTATCAAGGAATATTTTACTTACTTTTTCAATTCTTCGGGCGGCAAAAAGTCCCCAATGTGATGTTTTCCGGAAGCCTGCTTGGTTAGTTCTGTCGCCCATTTTTCTGTTGCATTCATTTCTCGGGCACGCAACCTGTGGCCGAAATAAATCTTACTGTACTAGCAAATATATACCTTGACGACTAAGAAATAGAGGTCCTTGATATTGAAAATGTGAAGTATTTTTGGGTATTTTATCAGGCATTTCTTATCTTTCAAGTTTTCGTTGATTTTGTTTCGAATGACGAAAATATTTAGCACCAAAAAGCAAAATATGGCCTTATACAGTTTCGTACGCATTTTCTACAACCAAGAACCAAAATAATAAAATATCCCATTTCGTAATTAATGGCGGAACCAGTAATACGAAAAAAATAATTCTAGCCCGACTATTTAGATAATACTGCGTTTTATTTTTCATAGCCATTCTGTTTGTTATTAAATTTGTTACCTATTCAGAATTCATGTTATTATTCCAAAAATTTAAGTAAGTCAATGAATAGCAATGATCCAGGACAATAAAGAGTACATACAAAAAAAAAGATATCTTGTGTAAGTGTCAATTCATAAAACATTTTAATTCATCATCAAACGGTACATAATCTCAGCATAGCCCTACTACCCCAGGAACATAACAGTCAGTATATCGGAGTGTTCCCCACATACTTATGTTCCCAGGTGCCTTCAGCCGTGTCTTCGTCGCTGTCGTACTCGTATTTGTGCTTGCCGGCCGCTGCGAGACGCTCCACCTCTTGGCGTTTCTTTAGCATGTCCTGTTGGCAAATAACAAGCATGTTAAGGGGCTATTTCGATAAAAATGGCACTTTTTGAAGTTGTATACCTGCTTTTCAGATGAAGCCACTAATTTGATAAATCAGTATATAAGTTTCGGAACCTTTTTCTAGTTTTGTTCAGTACAAAAACGCGATTGCGTAACATTCACTCGATACAAATAATTATTGAAATGAGGTCTTTTTCTACACTTTTTTTCATAGTATGACAAACAGGAATGACATACAGACCTGAACGACATTTATTAGATAGGTTTTAACGATATCAAAATTGTCTCAGTTGGAAATTTTGATAGCTATTTTAGTTTATTTTATATTAATTTAAAACCGACATTTTGCTATTTTTTCCGGAATCCGTCCCTCTCGCACTGCGGGGCGTTCCGCATGGAGTAACAGTGACCTTTGAAAGCGTGACATATCCTCTTAATAAATGAAATATAGTAAAAATTTGTTCACGGTGTGCAAGTGCTAGCCAGTGCCAGTACTAGAGGCTGGGCCAGCTTAAAGGCTAAGGTGTTCAACCAGTGCGTCCTTCCTGTGATGACGTAGACACGGACTCTTACAAAGGGCTTGATGTGGTTTAATGGCGCTCACCGAGCTATGGAGCGGGCTAGGGATAGATGGATGGTGCCAGTGGAAGTTAAAGCTCAACCGAACAGCCTTAGAACGTATGCCGAAGAGAAGAACGTATGAGCGAAGTCAAAAATACGCAGAAAAAATTTTTATGACTAGATTGCAGTATGAGGTGGCGAAAAAGGCGTGTAAGGATTGTAGCAGATGGAATTATGTTGTCTCTGCCTATCCCTCTTAAATATATACATATGTATGTAATATAGGAAAAAGTAAAAACTTTATTTTTTGCCAAATCTTGCCGCCGCAGATTTAAATGCCTTACTCATATCATAGTGACCATAAAAGCGATTATTAAATCAAAAAGGGTTTGGCATCTATCGACTTTCTGCATTTTTTCTTTTTAAACTGCAGCCAAGGTAAATTTTTATTTAAAAAAATAGATTGTGGACAAACAAAAATAATTTTTCGACATAACTTTCTCGTCAAGTGTCACGTTTCAGAGTTATAATATAAGTAACCAAATTCGTAAAAGGTAGCACCAGAAAGCAAACGTTTAAAATATATATATATCAAAAAAAGACACGATCTTGCTAAGTTTCTTGCCCTTCTTCTTAGAAAGACTAATCGAATGGGCGGATTTAGGCATTATATCTATTTATAGTTTATTTATCTATCAACTTATTTATTATTGCATTGTGTAGGTATGTATAATATTTTTTTTAAACTTATTTTTGCATATGTTTGGTTAGGTTAGGTTACATTTATTTATGGCCTATTTAGTTTATTTAACAACTTATTTATTCATTGCACTATGTATACAGTGGTGGTCACGTAATTAGAGAAACCTCCTAATTGACCACAAAAAGCCTAGTTATGGTACTACCGTTTGCTTAAATAGGTATATAATCTAGAGTAATTGGCATTAAACCATACGTGGCATTGTATTCTTAAAATGTGGGACAAAAAAATTGATGTGTTCGTTAGTAGTTTAGCCACAGAGCACTCTGGGAAAGTAACACAAACTTTTTTAACTTATTTGTAGCTGGCCAGCTAATTAAAGACACTCCATTTGCTTAGAATAAATATATAAAAAAAAATTGTTATTGAAATTATCTTTATTACACAAAATTCCCAACAAATTTATAAAACATTCCGGTACGTATCAATATTTGGTCGCATGTCCTTTGGCAGAAATTACAGCACGACATCTCTTGGGCATGGAAGCGATCAATTTTGTACAAGCTCCTACCGGAATTTGCTCCCATGCTTCTGTAAAGGCTGTGTAAAGTTGATCGACGCGACGTTCGATGTCCGCTTTGTCGCTACTGTCTTCTTCATCTGGTACCACAAATTTTCTATGGGATTTAAATCCGGGCTGTACGGGGCCAATCCAAAACTGTCACGGACTGGTTTCTTAAGAAGTCTTTTACTATTTTTGCAGTGTGTTTCGGATCATTATCTTGTTGGAAAGTCCAAATGACCGGTAAATTTTGCTCGGCGTAGGGCAGCATGGCTTTTTCTAAAATATTCTTGTACTGGAATTTATCCATGTTGCCTTCTATTTTCCTGACAGGTCCTACACCAAGTCCTGAAAAGCAGCCCCACACTTTGATATTTCCGCCCCCATGTTTGACTACTTTCTTGGTATACTTTGGATCCATTTCTGTGTTTGGAGGGCGTCTAACATATTGTTTTCCATCAGAATTAATCATATTAATTTTTGTTTCATCAGAAAAGAGCACTTGATTCCACTCTCGTTCAGTCCAGTGTTGATATTTTTTAGCAAACGCTAATCTTGCCTTAACATTTTGCTTTTTCAAAAGTGGCACTTTTCGAGACACTCTTCCGTACAAGTTTGCCTCACATAGTCTCCGTCTAATTGTTCTTGCAGACACACCCTTTGACCCTTCTGCACCAAACGACTCCGAACGTATCAGTTCTGATCCCTTGAACGGATCTTTTTTTGCCAACAACACCATCTTAGAGTTTTCCCGCACAGTAGTTTTCCTTGGTCTCGGTTTTCTAGGTACGTTTTCGGTCGTGTTAAACTTCTTGGTATGTTTTATAGCATTAATAACCATGTCCTTAGAACAGTTCAAGTGGTTTGCTATTTTTCTGTACGACCAGCCTTTGGTTCGAAAGTTCAAAATAATCTTTCTAGTGGTCGAATCGCAACTCTTGTTTTTTCCCATATTTATTGGATTAAAACGTATTAATTTTAATGAAAAAAGTTACGTTTTTTCAGTAATATCGACGTTTCATGAAAATACGCGGCAAAACAAAGAAAAAGAGAATTTAGTTCTTTTTTAAATTCAGAACACAACTTTTATTGTCTTTAATTAGCTGGCCAGCTAGAAATAAGTTAAAAAAGTTTGTGTTACTTTCCCAGAGTGCTCTGTGGCTAAACTACTAACGAATACGTAAATATTTTGTCCCACATTTCAAGAATACAATGTCACGTATGGTTTATTACAAATTACTCTAGATTAAATACCTATTTAAGCAAACGGTAGTACCATAACTAGACTGTTTGTGGTCAATTAGGAGGTGTCTTTAATTACGTGACCACCACTGTATATAATATACTCATTCCTATATTTCTTTATTTTATGCAGGTGTATAATTTTACTAGCCCAACTTAGCTATTCATTTTTTAATTATTTCCCGTATTATATTTGTTTCATCATATTCTATTGTTTTTATAAAGATTGGATTTCACCTGTAGAAAGAATACTTTATGTATCTATTTTACAAAATAAACTGTATGATTTGATTTGCGGGCCCCTATAGCATTACGGACGGTGCTGCAGAAACCGCAATTTCGCTTCTTGCAAAACTTTCATTGTTTTCTTCGAAACGTTGGCGTGCATAGAACTTTTTGCTGGAAATGCAATGATAAGGTCAAGTTTGAATAAAAAACATATGAAAAAATTAAAATGTCACTTTGAAAAATCATCACTTGCATGACGACGCCAGTGTAGGCACTGCCTAATCTAGAGTACATAATTTCGAACATTTTTTTTTTCAAATTTGTTTTTTTATTTTTTTCGCGTCATTTTTATCGTCAACTTGATTTTTTCATTGCTTTTCCATCAAAAAGTTCTATGCGCGCTACTGCTTCGAAATATTTTACGAGCTTTTGCCAAAGATTATTCTTTGTATGTCAACATGTGAACCGTCGATTTTATAAGAATTATTCTTGTCGAACAATCCGAAAAATAACAATCTTTCCCCCGTTTTCGGCTTGGACATTATTTTATGAACAACCCTTATAGCCTTTATTACGTTGACAAGGGTCACTACGATGATAATAAAAAAAATGCATTGAAATCCGAGTAGTAGTTCTCTAGTTTTTTTATTTTATTTATTTTTATTTACTAATAACTAAACAATATTATGACAGGTTAACCTAAAGCAATATTGTTAAAAATTAAAAAAGAAGAATCTGAAAACCTATGATCTTAACAGACATGAAAATATGAGCTACATAAAAAATATTAACTAAATCACTTATTACATATCATCTACTTAACCTATTTACATAACAAACACAGTGCTACTCTTGTAAAGTCAGTCAGCGAACAGTAAAAAACGTCAATATCTGTCTCCTGATCAATTTTATTCAAAAATCGGATAGCTGTCGTAACTGGTGCCTCCTTCAGCATATTTGTCCGCACGATAGGCTCATAGAACAGCTTGTGGGTTCTTGCTCTTTGGTAATTATTCGGCACAAACAGCCCTATCGACAGTAACACCTGTGGATTATCTTGTTTTCCACGAATAAGTTTGAAGAAATAGACTACTAGCGCCAGGTTTCTTCTCACTTCAAGCTTACTGTATCCAACCATACCCAAAATAAATAGGGTTGGATACATAAGTGGAAAGAAAGGGTAAACTCCATATACAAAATACACAAACCTTATAAATTTATTTAAAATTTTCTCCAGCATGTAGTTATATTTAGCTTCATGTGGATTCCAAATAATTGCACTCGTTTCGATTCGGCTCCGAACAAGAGCATTAAAAAGGGCTTTTACAGCCTCGATATTTTTAAAACACTGAGCCTGCCGCAAAATGAATCCTAACTTTTTAAAAGCTTTCTTACACAAGTCTTCGATGTGATTACGAAAGTTTAAATCATGCGTCATGCGTACCCCAAGATCGCGTACCTCCGATACGCGAGGCATTGCTGTCCCGTCTACTTCGTAACAATAGTAACGTGGTGCATGCAAGCGGGTATACGTCATTGTCGCACACTTCGATACGTTGAAGTACAGCTTATTCCTGCGACTCCATTCCACGACACGATCTATGTCACGCTGCAATGCCGCGCAATCTGCGTCATCCTTAACGGTGCAAAGCAACTTGAGGTCATCCGCGAATAACAAGCAGACGGCATCCTTGACCACGTTCGGAAGGTCGTTTATCATTATACTAAATTCCAGAGGTCCGAGGTTACTTCCTTGGCTAACACCCGAATATGTGCAATACGTGTTTGAAGCATGTCCAGCATACTGCACGTACTGGCGCCTGTTTCTCAAGTAGCTACTAAAGAACTCAAGAAGGCGCGGAGTGAAGCCGACGCCAGCAAATTTCTCAAGAAGCACGTCATTATCGACAGTATCGAACGCCTTCCTGAAATCAAAGTAAGCAACGTCGACCTGCCCCCTTGCGTCCAGCGACGGCACCACGTGCGACATGAAGCACAGTAAGTTAGTGGTGGTGCTGCGGCCCGGTCTAAACCCATGTTGCGCGTCCGAGAGTTGAGAGCGCATCTGTAAGTAAATTGACCTCTGCAGACTAGACTCGAAGACCTTCGCGAACGTTGACAGTATCGCCACCGGCCTGAAATCACCCACGTCTGACCCCGAGCCACCTTTTGGCACTGGTATGACTTTTGTGACCTTCCATGCATCGGGATAAGCGCATTCTGAAAGACATAAATTAAAAATATGCAGTAACGGCTCATCTAGTACCCTGCGAGCATCCTTTACCAGGTAGGGTGGTACCCCATCAGGCCCGGCAGAGCGCTTGGGCTTGAGGCGAGTGAGCGCGTGGCGCACATCTTCCAGCGTGAGCTGCGGCACATGCACGCGCGCGCCTCCTCCTCCACCGTCCGCCACCCGCGCCGCCGCGCGCGCGTCCAATTGAGGCGGGGTGGAACTATACACCGAATGGAAGTAGGATGCAAACTCCTGTGCACATTCATCGTCCGCTAACATATTGCCATTTTTTTTAATACGACTGTAGTTACTACGTTTCTCGCGTTTTGACTTTATAAAGTTCCAAAATGAACTCGGATCATCCGCGAGTCTCGATTGAACCCTATTTTGATACTCATCGTAAGTTGCGGTTATCTTAGATTTAACTAGCGCCCTGCAACGAGAGAACAGTTCATAATCACATCTAGATTTACTTTTTTTATAGGTTTTATGTAAAATAGCTTTTTCCTTAATGTCACGTATCAAGTCAGCCGTGTACCATTCTGGATAACAGTATCGAGGATCCACGGCCCTACGTTTTTTTCTGGGAGTACAATTATCGATAACAGAATTGACAATATTATAAAATAGATTTAAAGCGTCCTCAGCATTATTAAGTTCATACAATGGATCCCAATTTACTGTAGCCAAAGTGGCATACAAATATTTAAAGTCCGCCTTGTTAAAGTTCCACAGCGGCCGAGTATCACTGTCTATGAGAGACGTTTGCGCGGAGAGGGGGGGCGGGCAGCGCGTGAGTCCTCTCTCACATCGTACACTCACGCTTAGCGGCGGGTGTTGTGCGTCCACACTCACTTAAAACGGAACATACATACAGACAGACAAAAATTCAAAAAATCGTGATTTTGGCCCGAGTACAAGCTAATAAATAACCCATTTAATTTAAAATTTCGCGAAAATATTCAGTGTACAGGCACGACTTTTTTACCACTTTATTATTAGTATAGATATATAAGGTGTTCTCAAAATATCTGCCACGGCTGTAATGAGAGAGTGTATTGTTGTGTATATAGAAAAGAATAGTAACGATATTTTATTGATCTAACGTCATAAATTTTTTCATACAAAAAAATGTGCGTATAGGTTAGAATTGATTTACTTGCATGAAACCGTTCTGTAATAACACAAAACAGTTGAAAAGAGATAGAAATTATTTTCATTGATGAAACGATACATCGCTCGTAGTTTGTGAATCAATTAAAGCCGAATAAAGTAAATATTTATTTATTTACTTTATTTTCTCAAATTTACATAACTATTCCGGGTTCCGGAAAATTTCTTCACTTTTGTAATCTACATACACAATACCATCTCCCATTGCAGCCGTGGCAAATATTTTTAGAGCACCTTATAGATTATATTCTACAAAACGGATAGAACAAATAAAAAACACGCTGTCTAAAATTAATCTAATCAACGTAAACATACGCCATCTTATTTTCGCTAAACATATTTTATGCGCAAACAAGAGCGCTTGAGCTACGAAATGACGTTACCGCCGCGAGCGTGTACAGATTCACCAACACACAACACATACAAGCAAACCTATGCGTGTGTTGTTCGCATCAACTCTCGTAGAGCTACCCGAACATCCAGTCAAATGTTTAAATAAAATTATTCATCAAATCGATGGAGTATGTATAAAAATAGTTCTTTAAAAGTAATAAAATAAATATCGTCACTACATGAATCCACGAGAGGGTGTCAGAGGTGTTCTGAGTGTAAACTGTGAAATGCAAGTCACAGTCCACACTCGGTACACCCGCGTTTCACCGACGATTATTACGTCTCAACGTGATGGGTGGTGAGCCCTATCGTCGTACATAAATACACGCTTTTTACGGCATGCAGGTTTCCTCACGATGTTTTCCTTCACCGTTCAGCAAGTGGCAAGTAAGAACAAATACTATAGACATAAATTCCGAAAAACTCATTGGTGCATGCCCGGCCGGGGATCGAACCTGGGTCTCATGATTGAGAGTCCAGAGTTCTACCCCTGAGCTACAACTGCTAAAATAAAAAAATAACGGTTTATTAAAGTAATTGACTCCAGCTTAGTATCCAGGCTTCCCGATTTGGAGAAGGGGCAGAGGGGATCCTTCGGTACCACTTTTATTAGAAAGAAAAAAATACCATTTGTTAGATCGAGGGTATTATTTGGTCCACTTGACGTCAGATCCCCGGTATTTTAGAGCCTTATTGCCAAAGAGAAACGGAGAAACGGAATCTACGCGATCAGCTCTGAACTCGTCCGCTGGTGAGCTTTTAAGGATGCTAACGCAAAATCTCGTTCTCCAGTGTTAGGTATTTTTCAGTCTCGTGACGCACTCACACAGGTAATGTGATTTGCAGCGATATGTTACGATTAAACACAAATGTGTTTGCATTTAGCATAGCATAGCATTTTCCTAATATTGTTTATGCATTTTCCTTTCGCTACAAGTACTAAAGCACGGTCAAAGTGAAATGATAATTTAGCTAAATATGTGACACAAGTTCCTCGTACGAAAGCCGGCAGGCGACTGAGCCGCGCGTGCGAGTTAAAACAATGAAAACCTAATTGAAACCATACAAACCTGGTAAAGCAGATTCAGTTTGAAGTTATCCTCGCACTTCTTCCAGTCTTCGGCACTGAGGTTGGTGGTGCCGTAGTTGGTCATCGCATACTGCATCAGCGCTTGGTTGTTGCGGTTCATGTTTGTAAGTTTGAGCCCTTCTCCGCCGATCTTCGCGAGGGCTGCACCTGAGGAAAGACAATTTATTTAATTTCATTTCAAAAGATTTAGCTTGACAAACAAAAAAATTGGTCGAGTCGGACTCGTGCACAAAGGGTTCCGTACCACTACATGTTACGGGTACGGAACCCAAAAATATCATGGTACAAAAAGGTTCACAAGGTACTCTTAGCGCCATATACTGGCAATCTGACAAACAACTTATCTCAGATAGCGCTATGCTTAACACGATGTTTATTGTTTATTCCCAGTAAACAATCCACTGGTCCGGTAGACCTCGTTCCGTCTCCTTGTTTTATAAGGTCATCGTATAAGTTACTTAAAGACGTCTCGCATAATAGTCCTTTTTAGTCTGACTTAAACGTATAGTCGACGTATATATCTACAGTGTCCACATATGTCTAGTGTCCACTAGTGTCCACTAGACGTATATTGATACCTGCCGCGATGTACATACGCCTGCATATGCTAGCGTAGCCTAACCTAAAATTAAAATTGCTATGTGACGGTGACGCTATATTTTACTATCTCAGTGGGCATATTGACACTGAAAAAATAATATAAAAGTATGTAAATAGCGTATTTCTCAGCTGCAATCTACTGGAAACGTAAGTTTATTGATAAATTTGAGGTAGGTATGCAACAATTTATTCATGCGCTTCCTAAATTCTTTAGTATTATGATTTTTTATTTGAAATTTTAATTTTTACCAGACTTATAAATTGTCTCTTCAAAAATAATTTGTTCGCCATTGCAGTAGAAATAGGCAAGTTCATTAAAAAAATATATAAAACCAGCCATTATCTTTATTATTTCACTTGACTTGCACTAAATAAGATTTAATGCAATGGTTTTACATTTTTTTACACGTTCAAAATGGTGTAAGTTTTATAAAAGTCTATTTAAAAACGTTTACCGGTCTAGGTGACGTATGGCGAGCGTAAAAGCTCTCTGGAGGACGTATAAAAGACGCAATCGTAACTGCTTGTTTTATAATGATTAGCATCACGACGTATAAACGACCACTAGTCGAGTTTAGTCGTACAGACGTTTTATAAACGACACAACCGTGACCGTTACACGCCAACGAGGCTTATAGACGGCGGCGTTGTAAGGACTAGTTTATAAGTGTCTTATAAATTATAATATAGACGAAAAGACGTCTTTAAGACATTATTATATGCCATTAAACTTATAAAACTAAGCAGACCGATTATGTACCACTATAAGACTAGGGCCGACTTGCACCAATATTTAAATCTAGATTTAGGACTTAAGCTGAGTTTAATTTGACAGAAATATATTGACTGACAGATCCTAAACCTGATTTAGCGACAAAATCTAGATTTAAGATTTTGGTGCAAGCCGCCCTAAGTGTAAGCAACATTACTGTAATAAAACGTTTATAAAATCAGTAGGCGTATAGGCGCTTGGCTACACGACCAAATTGTTTGCTGGGTTGTTATAATAAGTATAACTTTATTAGGCCAACTTAAATATAGTTTTTTTTTATATATATTTCCCGTATTATATTTGTTTCATCATAAAATATTGTTTTATAAAGACCTGTAAAACGTATACTTTATGTATCTATTTCACAAATAAACATTTTCAATCTTTTTTTAATCTTACCGACCCCCTTGGGTAATTTTATTGTATTGTTTGTCGTATTAGAGGTTATAGTAACACGTATTTTGTGAAAATTTCAATTGGCTACCGGTTGAAGCTATAAACCTGTGACAGACGGACGGACAGACAGACAGGGGAGGCTTAGTAGGTATGGAACCCTAAAAACACATTATCTCGACAATATGTATAATTATCATCATCATAATTAAATTCACTTGTACTTGTTTCACTGGTTTTATTTAAAAATTTACACTTTAATTCCGACCGGTTTCGGTTCAATGACACCTATTCTGAGTAGCACACACCTAAATTTAGAGCGCCCTAGAAAGTCACAATTTTAAGACACTACCTAAAAATATTGGTATTCTGAGTAGCAACCAACCCTTAATTTAAGTAGCTTTTTAGAGGTTTTTAGGGTGCTCTAAATTGAATGTTTGCACTTTTTATAAACGTCAGATTAGGACACTTGCTTCAGAATAGGTTCCAATGTCTTAACAAAAAATACGATTTTACCAATCGCGATATCGATCTTAGTTAGGCCTAGGAAAAACTAGTTTGTCCTAAAATCGTGTTTGGCCGGTAACATATATAACATACTACAGTATTTTTCTCATAAGAAGTCCCGACTGACACATCTAAAGAAAGTAAGGGTGTATGTTCATTGTAAATTAGCAAGATGATACAACTATGGTTTTTCAGTTCCAAATAATACTTTTACAGTCTTAATCCAATACATAACATTTCAAAATTGTTTTAATATTACAATCAATTTATTGCCTTTACTAATACTTAGGTTTTTAAATAAAACATTTCTAGGTACATCATATGATTTCAACGTAAGTTCACCGTTATGCACAAGGCCCATTTTTTCGTAGTGACGAGACAAAGAATCGTTTAATTAATCGGTAAGCGGCTGATCAATCGATATGGCGAGTGAATTTTTATAAAAAAATGACGCGTAAGCAACGTGACTCATGCGAACGACACTTCAGCTATTTCGTTTATAGGGTTCCGTACCCAAACGGAGCCCATTGGCTAAACCCTTTTACTGAGCCTATGATGATTGTCCGTCCGTCTATCACTAGAACGATAAGTTTTAATTATGTACGTAAGTATATGTATTTGAGATAGACGGCCTACTTGCTTTGATGAAAGTGTTTATTTATGGTATGAATGTCATGTTGACATCTGTCCTCTGCAACATAACGAAGTAGGTCTTTTCACAAAAGAATAAATATGAAAATACCCTAACCTGTGGAAGATTTTTAATTAACCGACTTAAAAAAGGAGGAGGTTCTTAATTCGACTGTTTGTTTTTTGCTTATGTTACTCCAAATCTCGGGCAAATATTAACCGATTTTATTATAATTTTTTGTTTGGAAGTGTTTGCTTCCAAGTAGTTATTCCTTATGTTTATTTTGTTATTAAATTGATCGATCGATACCAGTAAAAAGGGTGTGCTACATAGATAAGCGCGTGAGTTTATTGTGCGTCTACGAAACTATTCCGAATGGGAATTCTTGAATAACGGACCGTTGTTACAGTGGTGGTCCTAAGTGTGTGAACGAGTATGTGCTGCTCTTGATCTCAGCCGAAAAATGGTTTCCCACATCAGCAAAGAAAACTTTGGAAAAGATAAACATATTAAAATCGCCGTCGAAGAAGAGGATTAAAAAGCCAATAGTTTGTCAAGTCGACGGTTTCGATGCTGATGTCATTACATTAGAAACCATATCTATGGTTACTACAGCAGGAACGAACTACCAACTCTCCTCAGATTAATGCACACTTTACTAGAAGCTGGATTATTTCATGGCAGCACGACTTCCTTGTGAAGAGTATTAAGAAAGTTAGCTTTCTTTACAAAAAATTACGATGACGTTGCACACACGCCACGAAATTACGTGATTTTTAAGACAGTCGCTGAGTTCCTTTAGAGTCACTGTTGGCCCGATAATATTTTTGTTCTCAAATCTCAATAGTTTTCAATATTTATATTTAAGTTTCTTGCCCTTCTTCTTAGCAATACATACTAATGGAATGGTGCGGATGGTTAGGCATTACGTATATATAATATTTTTATTCCTAGATTCCTCTATTTTATTTATTTTTTATTTATTTATTTATTTAAAAACTTACGACTATCATTTATTTATGCAGGTGTATATTTTATTTCCCGTATTAGTATATATTTTTTTATATTCTAAAGATATATTATATTGTTAAAATTAACTTTGACTTGTAGAAAGTATACTTAATATCTATTTATTTTGCAAAAATAAATATTTTGATTTTGAATTTTGATTATTCGATATGGTTCGATTAGATTTTTAATTTGTTCGTAATAGTAATTGAATATAGTCTCGATTCAAAGTAGCTCTTCACTAATGCTCAGTTCTGAGAAATGTCAGCCGGGACTTCTTATATGAAAAAGACTGTACTGCCGTGAATTTTTTCACATAACCAAAAACAAGAATTTGTACTTTAAAGCTTAATATTTCGCAAACGGATCCCTGAATCGAAAAATGGATTCCACACAACCGTAATATTTTTGAACGACCTATCCAACGACACCCCATACCATGGGATAGACGCGGAAAAGGGGGCCAAATCAAAAGAATCCGGAATAGAGACTGCTGTATAAAGCCTGTATTTATTGATGTTGAAAAAGTGAAAGAGATATATCCGGCAGGATTGTCGCCGATGCATGGAGATTACATCTCTACCTACTCATCTGGAGTCAAGAGCATTATGTGTGTATGTATGTATATAAAAACATTTACCTGGCATTGGTATGCCGCCAGGTGGCATTGGTATGCCGGCAGGTGGCATTGGTATGCCGACAGGTGGCATTGGCACACCTCCAGGTGGCATTGGCATACCCCCGGGTGGCATCGGAGTAGGTGGCAGAGGTGGCATTGCCGGAATCATCACCGGTGGTGGAATATCAACTGGGGGATCGTCACCCCATCTGGATTTTTTTTTGCGTTTGCGACGTTCCTTAAAATATTATTGGTGGTATGAATTATGTTTTCTTATAGGAATAGGATTATCAAAATTGAACAAGGAGGAAAATCTTATTTTATTCACCTATCGCATGTCTGCATAGAAAATATAACAAAAGGATCAATTGTGTCTATCGTTCGAAACCTTGACTAGGCAGACGAAAGGTTAATAGCATTCATGTTACTATTATCATGTTCTGAAGTGACGAAAAGTTAAATATCATTTATGGCACTATTTATCATGTTTGTAAGTTTTTTATTTATTTATGTGTGTGAAAGTGTACCTTCTTAGAATCCTGTTCCTCATCACTCTGCGAGCTGGCCTGCTCGCGCTTCATGCCACTCCAGGGGTACTGTTGCTGGTTGCCCCATTGCGAGTTGGAGTATGAGTTGGAGTTGCTGTAACAATGGTTACATAATCATTATACATTCGGTCGCTTCAGGTTTCAGGACTATCGTCTTGGAAAAGGCCTCCTCTATAAATGTTCTTTTTTTCAGAACCCTGTCTATTCTAGTAATGGAGTTCTGTTTTGAAATCTCAATTTTTACAACTTATGTCGCCTTAAGCAACACTTAGCGTGGTCACTCCCTGGATGGCTGACTATTTGTGGAATTTACATCTCGATCCCTCCGTGCTTCAGAAAGCCCTAAAGCTGGTGGTCCTGGTTGTTGTCAAATGATAATAATGTATGGCGGAGGTTTGTCACTAACACTCGCCAAGAAGCTAAGGGTACGAAAACCTACGCATTCGGGTGCTCATGTAAATAAGGAAAAAAACACTATGTTATTTATGTAAGAAGATCAGAAATATGTAATAATAACTGCAATTTAATAACATTGCAACAGTTTTAGAGGGCTATACCTGCTGGTGACCTTAAAACTCGAAATCAGTGGCTGGTTTTGATCAGACGTTATAAGAGTAAAAAAATTGAAAACTACAGATTATCTGTAATGAAATGATGTGCCTTGATTAGAATTTTAAATTTTCATCTAAATTTTTTAACTAAATAAATACAAAACCTAGGTCTAATAATTTATAAAGAATGCAACAAAAGTCAAATTGAAGATATATTTCCCTTCAATATTTTTGAACAATTTTATGATAATTATAATTAATTATTTAGGTATATTTTAGCGCGTTCGCAACTTGATTCCTCGTCGAGCGACGGAGAGATCAATACGGGCCGAGTCGTGCGAGTGAGTGAGACGCACGTACCCGGCGTCACCAGCAGGTGTTGTCGCCCTGAAACAGTTTTCTTGTCGCGCTTATTTTAAAAAGACTAACCTATCTCGAGAATTCTCCTCTTTCATGTTATACTTGGGTCCGTCATTACTTTCATCGTCTTCCAAACTGAACTCAGGCTCATATTTATCTTCTGGTTTAATTTCAACCTTTTTCTCAGCCTTGAATCTGTTTACCAGCTCCCTAAACGCCTTATATTCAGAAGAGTTCGGGTTATGAAGGAACCTGAAAGGATTTTTTAAAGAGTTATTACTATGTTGCTGTTGAAATGTAAATAAAAGGAAGTTTTATTGTTAACAAGGCCTGGAGAGGTGTAAGCACCGTGCAATAAAGATAAAAACGTAAATATTATTTATGACAAGTTGTGATAAGATTTGTTTGTTGACTGATACTAGCACAGAAGGTGCGTTTTGGTTATCTAATAATGATGCCAATGTATTGTTTCTATGTGGTACTAAAAGCTGTGAACTCTTCTCCTTTCCAATATAGTATTTTTACGTCTTTTTATGCTTCAGATATCTTTTATAACGCCATGACAATTTGTCTGACTCTTCATTGTGATATTCCGTCAACACACAGCTCTCCTTAAAAACAAATATTAAATTAATCAAATCTTACTCATAAACCCTCAGTACCACCACAGAAAATCATCATTATAATGTTGACTTAGAAATAATTAAATGAAGTTAGCGTTCCGAATCCATTATTGCACTGCACCGTATGAATAAAAAAAAATTAATAAAAAAAGGTGGATACAGCACGGAGTTTCTTCCTCGCTGTTTGGTCAAGAGTGGCATTACCACATATTTTGGTCTTGTGTGGCTTTCAGAACTGATTCCCAATGGTCGCCGTTGCGGGCGACATCGCTGGCCGCGCGGAGCACTCCAGGCCCGAAGATATCTGAAGAGGAAACTGCATACCACGAGTCAGCATAATGTCCTGCCTACCGCAGCTAACTGACACCGGCTGGATCTATGATAAGGCCTAAGTATTCGTCTTTATTTTATTTGGAGAGAACTTTTAGTATAGTTAATAAACGAAAGCAGTAAATATTAACCAAAATATTTTTTTTAAACAAAATATAAATTTTACGATAGTGAATGAGTTTTTTGTCAGTCAGTCTGTGGCTGTAAGGTAAATAAAGAGCTAATGAGTTTAAATCTGACAAATGAGCATATTTTGAGAATATATTTTTATTTTAATTAACCAATTAAAATTTATACAGATGTTTGTTGTAGTAAGGCCTCATCATAAACATAACGTTAATTTACAATTCTTTTATACATTGTAGACGAGAAAAGTAGAATATCACACCTTGGCTCGGTGGCGGTGGTATGTTCCCATGATCCATATCCTTTGGAGCTGGAATGTGGTTCATGGACATCGAAGGTGGAATGTTTGGAAGTTTCATATGTTCTGAAGGCATATTTTCCATGGGCTTAGAATCATGGTTCATCAAATTAGGTGGCATAGAACCTGGTGGCATGGGCCCAGGTGGCATAGGCCCAGGTGGCATAGGCCCAGGGGGCATGGACCCAGGCGGCATAGGCCCAGGTGGCATAGACCCGGGCGGCATAGACCTAGGTGGCATTGCACCAGGTGGCATGAAAGGCATGTTAGGAGGACCATTGCCATTGCCAAAGTTTGGGCCATTAGGGCCGAAAGGAGGTTGTCCCATAAAAGGCATATTCCCATTATTCATTGAATTAGGAGGCATCATAGATGGTGGAGGCGGTGGCGGAGCATTAGGTCTCATCATAGGACCATTAGAGAAAGGAGGGCAGGCCCATGGAGGCAATGGCCCATTTGGACCACACATGTTGGGACCTCCAGGCCCATTCGGACCCATGAAAGGTGGCATTGGAGGAAAGTTTGGTGGTCCACCCATGAAAGGGGGCATTGGGCCATTAGGAGGCATTGGGCCACCAGGAGGCATGAGATTGCCTGGTGGCATAGATGCGCCTGGTGGCATAGGAGGCATGTTATGGCCCATACCTGGGCCCATGTTTGGTCTATGACCAATATTGGGACCCATAGGACTCTGATCTCCCATATTAAATGGGGGTGCTGGAGGCATATTCCATTGATTAGGACCATCAGATGAAGGTGGGGAGCCATTTTCTGGATTTCTCATTGGGAGTTGCATAAGGGAAGGGATGTGGTTATCATGCTGGTGTCGGTCTTCCATAGAAGATCTCATATCTTCCATACTAGGACTATGTTGTCGATTGCGACCTCTGTCATTCCATCTGCTTCGATGTCTATCTCTGAAAAAATAAAATAAATTAAATGTATAAAATTATCATGAAACATCAGACGATACTCAATTCCAATAATACCTGTGTCCATTATCGTCAGAACGACGTCGGTCTTCTCTGTGATGCCCTGGATGGTCTCTCCCACTATCTCGGTGATCATTTCTAGTATTATCATTTTCTTCATTATTCCCATATTCATACCCAAAGTTTTCTGGCTCTGGTTCCTTCTTTGGCTCATTTTTAGCTCTTTTTTCTTCATTTAAAGCTTCTTCTTTTGCTTTTTCCAATTTTTCCCTCTCATCCTTCTCTTGCTTTTGTTTTTCAAGTAAAGCTTTGAAATGATTCATAAAACTGCCATCATTTGAGAAGATGTTGTTGGAGCCGTCATCTGGAGATCCACACCTGAAAGAGTTATAAAATAAATGATATTCAGCTTAGCATACAATTATTAATGAATATAGTGGGTATATCGTTTAATTGCAGCATGAAGTATGAAATCGAAATTCTTTTAATAAAAAGTTAAAAATAGGTGCAAGGATGAGCTGAGCGAGCAGGAGCATGTTAGGCATAATACATGTAAATAATTCATGAGCCCATCAAATCCGAGCGGAACGAGGCGACCCCTTTAATTAAAAATAAACAGAATATAGATATACATAAATATTTGCCCACACACTTGATTGGTCTGCGCTGACACTCAATGTCTCAATCATGATTGACATTGAGTATTTGTTTTTGTCTAATATGTTTTCTTTAAATATAATGAAATAAGGTCTTTTAAAAAAACTTGCTGCATCAATTAATTGATGGCACTTTTAAGGTTTGAATGCATACCAAGTTTCGTTATTACTTACACATACAAAACATTTATTTTTTCATTTGTTTGGCTATAGAGATTATAAGTGCCATATGCTTGTAACTTTGTTATACCTATTGGTGATTAGATTAATTATGGTCAGGTATAGTATTAGTTCATATTTTCGTGATGTTGATTTTTATAATGTATACCTATTTAAATATTGATATTTTGTTTTATTTTGAAGCCACTTCGTTATTTGTCTTAAGAATTTAAATCATATTACATTTTCTAAGGACTTCTTGTGTTGATAGTACATAACTACCTCAAATTTTCACTGTTGGCGGATTTGACCCCCAATAAAATTGATTTAATCGAAAGGTGTCAACACGGCCACGCGGCCGAGCTTTACGTGGCCGAGATGACGCCTTAGCCGTAAAATCAGCATATACTTTCAATTGTCGTTCAGTTTGGTACATAATCTAAACAAACATGATAAGTTTTATGGTTTACATCTCTTGATCTAACTTCCAGATTTAATATACTGCTGTGAGATTACATTCTTCGTCCATTATCTCTGCTAAGTATGAAACAGCCTGTGAGAGTTAGTAGTAGCCAGTAAAATACATAGAGAGTTGTTCTTTGTTTTACTGAAGGAAATTTATAACATGATTTACCCATTAAGTGATGATCCTAGTCAGTGTCAAAATAGGGGGAGAACAAACTAATATGCATAGCAATCTAACAACTTGACTTGCCACACTTACACCTAGTTTCCTTCACTCAGTACTAGGGTAGCCGGGCCCTAAAATATAAAAGCCGGACTTGTCATTTCATAAGGCTGGATATTTTGCCCTAAAAGCCGGACATATATTTTTTAACTATCAAATAAATGTTTTGTAAAGCTTGACATACGTTTTTAAAGCTAAACACAACTTTTATAATAAAAATAGAACTCAGTTACGTATTTAAATTCGTTATTACTAATGAATCACAGTTTTTTTACAAAATTAACAAGTTAAACTACCTAACAACAACAAGTAATCGCAGTTCTATCTTCATTCGGTAATTATGATATTAACGAAGTGAAAAGTTTTCAGTCTTCTGTAGACTAGGGTAGCGTTCCAGAGGGGCGAGAAAAGTAGCTCGATGCCGGTTCCAAAACCTAAAAGTAGATGTTTTGGGACCAGCATCGAGCTACTTTTGTCTGACAGCGAGCAATATTTTAATCTTGAAAAGTGATTTGGAACGCAACCTAAAATAAGATGAAAAAAAAAATATAACTTTTTTTTTCTCTATGAATAATATTATGGATTCTTCTGAAAAAAATACAAGGATCTTATTTAAAATTGAAAAGCATTTTAAATAAAAGAAATTTTAGAAACCTTTTTCTATCTTTAAAATCTAAAAAAAGCCTAACAACAAAAGTTGGACAGGCCGGACATGAAAATATTTGGCCAGACAATTGTAAAAAAAAAACATGTCCGGCCAAATCCAGACATCTGGCAACCCTACTCAGTACCCCCTATTAACTCTCTTTCAGAACTGCGACAAGAGGCCTCACAAGAATGAGGTTCAGAAGGAAAAAAAGCGACTGTGCAATTAATCATGACATAGTACAACGCTCAAGCTTGCTTTTCCCTAGGCCCAGTTTTATTAAATGTGTTGAGCCCTATCCGAACAAGAAACTATAAAACGTAGAACATTTTTATAACACAAACAAAAGCTGTGGCAAGTAAACCAGCGACTGGCATGTAGATAGCCAAAAATCGCGAATAAGGCGGCCATAACCGTCATGTTCTAAAACAAATTCACGGTTGTCAAGAATCACACAATTCTAATATGCTGGCAATGGCAAATGTAACAATCCCGCAAATTATTGAACAATCTATTTGATGACTTACTGTGCTAACTTTGCGTGAGCAGCAAGGGCTGCAGCTTGTTTTTGGGCTTCCAATTTGGCTTGAATCTCCATCTTCTTTTTTTCGATAATTTGCTCCTGCTTCGACATTTGAGCCCATCTTGTACTCAACGCTGACTTATTTTTAATATCTTTATTAAAAGAGTTCATGGCTACAGCTTAGCCTAATTTAATAAAAGTAAATTTCTTGAAAAAGAAAAATAGATTACAGCCAGCCACAATTTACATTTGTTTTTTTTTACGGCCTGCTGGCCTGGAAAACTATGAACTCCTTTTGATCTGAGCCTCACACTATTATATAGTACTCTGTGCTCACCACCAAAGAAAGTCTGTGCTGAGCACAGAGTACTGAGATGAGAACATTTAAACTGTGGTAGCAGAGCTTCAAAATCGCGGATTTAAAAAAAAAGCTTAATATGTGCTTTTAACATTTATATTGATTTCTCTCATACGCTTATTAATGTTCTAATTGCAATCGTTAATCGTTACACTATTACACGACTGTTTTAACACTGATATCTACCTACTGCATACACTGCATACAAAGACTTAGCGAAGTCCAAAATTGGACTCTGCAACTTTTTTGATGAACATAGCCAAGGTTTTTTCTTATTCTATGTTTTAGGCATTGATTTGTTTTTTTGGATTAAACAGCGCCACCTGTTTGATTTTTATAGAGTAATTTGTTCTGTTGCCTGTGGCTAATACGTGTAAAAGAGAAGGCATGATTAGAAGCTCAGATGAGTTCTTCATTTGAGAATAGAAGGCTAAGGCTGAGGCTGAGATTCGAATTGAATCTCATGCATTTTGAGTCGGAACTCAATCTTACAAACGTCAAAAAGCGACGTGATCCCATACTAGAGTGACGTTTGTAAGATTGAGTTCTTCTTGAGTTCGGACTCCAAATGCACTCTGAATCTCAGCCTAAGATTGAGTTGCTCTTGTGTTCGGACTCAAAATGCACTCTGAATCTGAAGGCATCAGCGGGTGATCAAACTGAACGCAGCTAAGGAAACGATTTATACAGGTTGAAAATGAAACCTCTAGCTATATCAAAGGAAACTATTACATGTTCCAAATGAAAAATATTTGCTTTGTTACTTTTGTCACGTTTCTTAATAATAAAAAAAGATATCGACTGTCAAAGTTTTCCTACAAAAACTGAAAAGCATTGTCTTAATATCACTTGTCGCTCGTCACCGGTGGTGACACCGCCTCCTACTATCGCCCCCAGTAGACCAGTAGCAGTAAGGTTCGAACTTTTGATATTATTAAAGTGATTTATCTTTGTCCTTTGAATTAACTTCATATATTTATAGCTAAGTTTAAAAAGTTTGAAATCTTAGAACCTTGCTATAGGTATAATTTAGGTATTTGCAATTATTGAATTTATAAGCGTCATTACAGAATTAAAGTTAAAAGTTTAGATTGTATCTGACATTATTCATGCGTATCTTGTTGTTATTAATTTATTAGAAAGATTGCATACATGGAACATGGGTAAACTGAAAATTGCAGAATATTCTTTTAATATAGTATTAAAGTGAGTAAAGTTTTTTTAAATCACATGTTATTATTTATCTTGACCTATTATAAAAATATTAGAAATTTATTTAGTATGCTTTTCGATTTAATTTAATTTCTTGTCATATTTTTAGTAATATGAAATTAGAGTTCAGAAGTTGGCAGTCACGTGATCATAATAAAATACACGATCATCGTTGAAAAGATTAGAAAAATTAGAATCTGGATTTATAACAAAACATCATGTCGCTGATCGTGGCATACAAACTCACGCGCGGGGGGGGCACGCTATACTGGCTGCGTGCCGATCGTCGATAAAAATGTGCCGCGCGGGGCCGAAGGGCGAGGTGGCGGGGTGAAGCAAGAACGTGGTAGAAGAAAGTACAACAAGAGAACCATGCAATACCTTCGATTTTGCCAATTGTTGTATATCTTGCAACGAAGTCGCTGTTTTGTGATTTTATAAAAGCTCAAGGGAAATATCCAATTGATATTAGAATCACTGTCAGCCAAGTCACTAAGATAGAAACGCAAATAACCATTTTAAATGCTGCAACAACACACGATGATAATTGAAGCTATCATGTAAGTTACTTGATTTTATTAAATTACCGTTGTACCTTATTATTGTTTAATGGCGTAACTATACCATCTGAGGCCCGTGGCAAATTCATTGAATGGGTCCCCCAATAAAAATCTTCAAGTTGTAATTGAATTTTAAGTTACCTACCCAACAGTATACTAATAATATTGCGTGCATTTTTGTTGAATATCAAATAAATTTAATGAATGAGTAGCAGATAAAGCCCTCCGTATTTAAAAATAAAAATCCATAGTCCACGAGGGCAGAGCGCCACGAAAAAAGTACTGCGTGGGAATTCCCCGAGCGTCACTAGCTCGCCCGCAAGCCCGCGCCGCACAAAAGTAACACGACAAAAAATTTAGCAACCAATGGATAAAATTGATCGAGATCCTTTTCTTACGAATGTGTAATTTTCGTAATTTTGCTGGCATACCCGAGTGTGAGGCGTAGTTGTTCCTGGTCGCTGGTGCCTTATCACCTTATCAGCTGTGAAAGTGCAGCCACTTACACCAAAAAATGGTAGTGTACTCGCCCAGTAAGCGGTACCGGGTTTGAATCCCGGTTCAGAGCTCCTCACACCCAGATTGCGTTTTTATACCGCCAATTTCTATAATTCGCCAAGTGTTGAAAATATAGAAATTAATTTATTATTCCAATATATGAATGCAAGCCCTAGTCGTGACGATATAAAAATAATATAAATATCATATAGGGCTAGGGCTTGCATTCGCATATTCGAATAATTGAAAAAAAAAACGAATATCGAATAATTATTCGAATATTCGAATAATTTTAATAATAAACTTGTCCGAATATTTTAATTTTTATGTTAAAAACTGCGGATATTCGGATATTCGACCGATAACCTGAACTGCAATCTCGGAACTCTGATTTGCTCAAATTCTATTATTGTTAAAATATTCCATCAAGATTATAACAGTCAAACTTATTGTTCTTAAATTTATAACTAGGATTTTGTTTTGATTCAGAGAAATTAGACTCATAATACGACATTGATTGAATGAAGACATTAGAATAATATTAAAAAAAGTGGAATATTCAAATTAAAAAAAAAACGAACAGTTGAAAGTCGAATATTCAAATGCTAAAAATGTTCGAATAGTTGAAAATCGAATGACGTGGATGCTCGCACAAGATGTCTTGGACGTCTGCCGCTCTTTTTATAGGCAGTTAGCTGAGCAGACTTTCAATAATTATCATGGTAAAATTTAATTTTCTTAAGTGGTAGCACTTTCACAGCTCATAAGGATACGGCCCTATATAATACAAAAAATACACTTTACGAACAAGAACCAAAAGACCAACTAACTTGCTGTTATTGCCATTTAATGTAGAATTAATGATCTTATTTTCATTTTTACATAAAAAATAAACAAATGCGTAAAATTACTTAAGAAACTTCTGACCACTTAACTTTGTTTCATTGCAATATCACTCGAATGAGGAATTTATTTGATTATTTCAGGTTCTGCTCCGTAAATCCAACGTCGATCTTTTGAAAAAAAAAAGCAGTTTATCATAGTCATTGCTATAAGAAATTTTGTCATCCCTATCGAGCAGCTAGATTGAAGCTAAGACGAACTCAATCAGCGCAGAATGCCATGGCAATAGATCGTGTTTACAACTTTTTGGAGACAAATAACGAGTGTAGCCAGTTCTCTTTAACTGATATACGAAATGCTTTATCAGGTGTGGAACTTCCAAGCACCAGGTAATAAAACATAACTTAAAGTAAAGGTATGGAGATAATATAATTATCACTTCTGAAAAGCCATCTATGATTTGGTTTTTACAAAACTGTGTCCATAGGATTCAAAGTAGTTGGTACGAAGCTAGAAACAAAAATGATATTGTAGAAAATAGATATAGTTTTCAAGTGCTTTATTTTGGATCTTTGTTTTTTGTATAACAAATAAAACAAATATGTTGATTTTTATAGCGATGTTGTTATAGTTGCAAAGTTTATATATTTGAATGGTATTTATATGTGATTTGATAAAAATGAGACTAAAGAGATCTCTATACTTAAGATTTTAAACTTTTTAGTACATTGTTAAGTATAGTTGTTATGTGCTTTATTTTAGATCTTTGTTTTTTGTATAACAAATAAAACAAATATGTTGATTTTTATAGTGGTATTGTTTTAGTTTCTATTTTAAATATATACTATTTTAAATGCCCATGTGTTTTAATTTAAGACAAATTGAAATTTGAAAATAAAGTCTTTTTAAAAATATTGGCATTTTATTTGGTCCACTCCTACATCATTCAAAACCTTGAGAATACCTTAAATTACTTTGGGAACTGATTCTGCAACATATTAAGCTTTCGTGTTGGTTTTTGTATTGTTATATCATAGGGCTGGCAGGCTGATGAATGGATGGATATCAAAGGGACTGCACTGACTCCTAGATAATATATGTATGTTTCAGGGAGAAAGATGTGCGTAAATAGTTATTTCAGTGCCATCATAACTATTTGAACCTTTTTGGTGAATGTCTCCATTTAAAGTCAGTCATAATTTTTTTGGTAAGCACGCTGTTGATTTAAATCGACACATGGGGTATTATGACAATATTTAGGTAGCATCCTGCAATTAGCACCCTGCCTGACAAAAAGTGATTATCTCAATCGTTAGTGTTGTGCTGCATGTCGTAATGTATTTATTATTCGAATAATACCCAAAAAGAAATCATATTCAAATACTAAAAAATTTTCAAATTGTTGAAAGTCGAATATTACAATATTATCAATTTTCGAATAGTTGAAAGTCGAATATTCGAATACTAAAAATTTTCGAATAGTTGCAAGTCGAATATTCAAATACTAAAAGTATTCAAATCTTTGCGAACCCTACTCGCGTGGTAGGTAGCAGTAAAAGTGAAATTTACAGCTCTTTGCTATGGCCGGTATTGAGGTACCTCAACTGAAAATACCGGTTTACACCTTTACATGCTAAAGGCAACTCAACATTTTTTTGGCTGTCTATACTTTCGCTCTCATGCCGCGTCTCCTGATTAGAATGTCTGTAACGTCAACATATGGTATCGTAAATTCTTTAAACTTTATTTATTATAATTATATGGCAACAAAAATACACACTCTGTAAAAATTTCAACCGTCTACGTATTATGGTTCATGCGATACAACCCGCTGACAGACAGGCAGCGGAGGTTCCAGTTGGGCACCCTTTGGGTACGGAACCCTAAAAATGAACTTTAACATTTTATTTCTTGACCTTACTCTGCTAGCCGCGACCGGCGATATGTATCAACATATACGTTAGAAGCAAGTATTTTAGTAAATAATTTATACACATTTTACAATCAAGGTAATCTGCGATAAATTAAACAGTGGCAAATATTTTCGATCAACCTATATTTATCTTGATAATTATCTTAATTATTATCATAAATTATCACTTCGAACCCTGATTTTAGCCCTATAAAATACAGTTTTAGCCAACCAAAGATGTTCCAAGAATGTGCAACTACAACATTGTCTGTAACTTGACCCACTCAAACTCTCATACATTGGATAACAAAATTTTGAAATAGCAAAATTAGATTGTAAAACATTTTGTTTGTAGAAAAACTGATTATACGCGGTTTAAATTTAATGAAACTTGTATAAAATAGTAACAAAACGTAATTATAATACTTCTGTGTCATCGTTATTGGTTCCCACAAGTTTGTATGAAAATTGCTTTGAACCATCCACTTTACCAGTTTGAACTGGTCGTGAAAAAAATGACAACGTGATTTGTTCTTTGAAAACAAAAACATTTTTTTTTCGTGATTTCGAACCACAGTGTTTGGGAAGGACGGTTTCATCATAAAGTTACAAGTTAACACTTATTTTATGCAACCCCACCCTAATTTACCTAGAAATATACATATACATTTCCAGTAACATATTGCAGTGCAAATTTCGAAAGTTTAAATATATGTAGCGGCCAAACGTGTAAGTCGATGCGCGCGTGCAATAGTTCATATTTCTCACCTTGGGTCCTGCTATACCTAGAAATCAATGGAAGCTTGACAGTTTGAACGAGTCGTAAAAAAATGAGATAACATGATTGTTCTTTAAAAACAAAAACTTTTTTTTTCGTAATTTCGAATCAAAGCGCTTGGGAAGGATGGTTTCATCATAAAGTTACAAGTTAACACTTACTTGTTGCAATTCCACCTCAATTCATCTAGAAATATATACATTTTCAGTTAAAAATGCAGTGCAAATTTGGAAAGTTTAAATAGATATATGTAGCGGCCAAACGTGCAAGTGGATGCGCGCGTGCTGTAGTTCATCTTGCTCACCTTGGGTCCTGCTATACCTAAAAATCAATGGAAGTTTGACAGTTTGAACTAATCGTGAAAAAAATGGCATAACGTGATTTGTTCCATACAAAAAAAAACTATTTAATTTTTAATTTCGAATCACTGTGCGTGAGGAGAAAAAGTTCCCCATGTTTTTTGATCAACAAGTTGGTTGTAACAACCTTGCATTTTTTTTTTGTTCAAAAACCGTAATTTGTATTCTATGTATATGAAACGTAAATTACCTGCCACTGCCGGCACGAGCGTCGACGATTGGCACGTGGCCTAGCGTGCCCCCCTGCTCGTGATTTTGTATGCCGCGATCAGCGACATCATGTTTTCTTATAAATCCAGATTCTAATTTTTCTAATCTTTTCAACGATGATCGTGTATTTTATTATGATCACGTGGCTGCCAACTTCTGAACTCTAATTTCATATTACTCAAAATATGACAAGAAATTAAATTAAATCGAAAAGCATACTAAGGAGAGTGGGCACTTTGGTCCAAAGGTTAAAATAATAAAATGGTCGGCCACTTCTGGATCTAATTTTAAATGAAAGCTATCTATATGTGCTTAATTTTTTACTATGAGCATAACTCAGAGATATGGTTAGTTTAGGAGAAAATCTGCTTTTTATTTCTTGAACCAAAAAAAATATATTTTATTCACAGATTTTATAGAAATATTCAAAAACGTTTGAAATACGGGAAAGCAGTGATACTTAATACAAAGTACAAAATGTTAGAGGTCTGTATTTATGTACTGCACTATATACGGACCCTATTTTGAAATATAAAAAAAGGATCAGTTTTGTTTGTCCCTCTAGGCTGCCTGAGGTCCCAAGGTTTTGATTCAGATTGTAGCGTGTGTGTGCAATGGACAGGAATGGTGACTGTCCTTGTCACACTCATTGCTCTCGCTTAATCAACGCGCCGCTAATTGGTGGTATCGCTGTCTCGCTCGCACTCGCAGCAACCTCTGCATGCATTTCTGTTTATGCACCGTAATTACCGTGAAATTGGCAACGCTGGCGTGGAGGCACAATTACAGATACCGAGAATGATAACGAATAATAAAAAAATATATTGCAACAATTCAGTAATTATATGCAATGGTACTTATATCCGTGTACAAAAAAGTAGTAACTTTTTTTTTCAACAACAAACATACAGTCGCCATAAATACCGAAATCTTCTTAAACCTTTTATGTTGGTGACCTACGATGGCCACATCATAGAGGTCACAGGTCCACATGCTGCCACGACTTCAGACGCAACGATCATGAAAGCGATTCTTAAAGATGAAGATGCTGCCCTAAACTGGCTTTTAAGATAAGGAGACGTGATGATTCTGGATAAAGGTTTCAGACATGCGATTCCAGTTATAGACTCCTGCGGTTATCAAGTAGCGATGCCAAAAGCCAAAGAAAGAGGACAAGAACAACTTACAACTATGCAAGCTAACAAATCCCGTCTTGTAACATTATGCCGATGGGTAGTGGAAATCGTCAATGGGAGATTCAAATGAGATTTAAAAATCTTCAGACAAGATTTTTTTAACTGTGCCATAACTCACATGATGGCTGATTTCAGTATAGCTGCAGCACTGATAAACTGATTTCATATTCCAGTTGATGACAGTCAATATGCAAACCGATTTTAAGAAATAATAAATGAACGAATGAATGTACACAACACACTTGCAGACTATGTGATTGATAATAATATTAACAGACAGCGAGCTGCCTTTAGAAGCATAACCATTGACAGAGACAGTGTGAGATTCCCTCGCTTAACAGAAGAACATTTGGTTCTATTTGCATTAGGTACTTACCAAATAAAACTGGTTTACAGCAATTACAGCGAACATATCCGTGGTGGAGGTAAGTGAGCAGCCTAACGCAGTGGGCTTATAAGGATACGGCTTACTTGAAGAAAATATTTTATTATTACGAGCAAGAATTCAGTCACGCCACAGAAGTGCAAGATTGTATTATGCATACAAAATACAATCAACGAATGGGAATCATCAGGGGAGAGACGGCATATTTCATTATTATTGTTCGTGTTCCTCGGGAAAAAGAACACTTGGCTGCTGTGCCATGTCATGAGCGTCGTGTGGTATCTTGGGTGGGCTTACCATCAAGATACCATACGTATGTCTCACATGTGTTACAAATCCACACACTTACATAAACGAACTCACCCTGTTGTGAAACTAACATTGTTCTTTGTTTTACTGGTTCTTTGTAAGAAACTAAAATATGTTGTACTTAGTTTTAAAATAATAATAAAACATGTTTTATAAAACCGTGGAATCAAATATCTATCATTATTTAAGTAACCCGAAGAACAAACATTAAAATAATTGGTTAGAACATCTTTTTGATACCTTTTTAACCAACTGTGATTACTTAATTCGTATTAAAAGCATGTTTGAATATATTAAATCATAGCAAAAACAAAACGATAAACCATATAACGTTAAGAAAATACATTCCGGCCACTTTGATCAAATGGACAACAAAAATAAGAATTTTTACTACTAAAACTAAAATTTTTTAATGAGCCATAATTCAAAAACTAACCATGACATCGGAATATGGTTTTCAAAAAATAGTAGTACATATTACTACCGTTATACATAGACTATGTCTAGAAGTAGCCGACATATTTCTTTTTGGACCAAGCTCCATACGCTTTTGCCCACTCTCCTAATTTGTACATATTTTTATAATAGGTCAAGATAAATAATACCATGTGATTTAAATAAACTTTACTCACTTTAATACTATATTAAAAGAATATTCTGCAATTTTCAGTTTACCCATGTTCCATGTATGCAATCTTTCTAATAAATTAATAACAACAAGATACGCATGAATAATGTCAGATACAATCTAAACTTTTAACTTTAATTCTGTAATGACGCTTATAAATTCAATAATTTCAAATACCTAAATTATACCTACAGCAAGGTTCTAAGATTTCTAACTTTTTAAACTAAGCTTCAAATAAGCATAACCTAATCCACGGTCCAATAACTAAGCACTCTAATGATATCATCATCACGAAGGTCTTCTCACACTCCCCTGGTGGGGGCGTGGGGACTCAGTTTCGGGGCTGTGGCCCCCTGCCTGAGGTCTTTACCGCTGCCCATCACTATGGGCAGGTCATCGGTGTTGGTGCCTGGAGGGGCACTCTGTGGTAGTGGTGGTGGGTTCGTGTGGTCCTGTGGTGAGGAGTTACGCCGCAGGGTCTGCGACGAGGTCGCGTGGCAGGCGATGGCGGTCGGGTGGGCGCGCATGGTGCGGTGCCAGGTCACGAATGTGCTGGAACAGGTTGTGTTCCGCACGGTCGAACATCCCAGCCGCCAGTCGTCGGACGAAGTCGTCCAGGCTTTCAAAGTTGAGGTCCCTCGCGATAGTAGCGTTCCTCACATAGCGAGGCGCGCCGACTATGTAGCGCAGAGCCAGGTTCTCTTGGGCTCGGAGCCTCTTCTTGTTGGACTCCGAGATTAGGGCGTACCACGCCGGCGCTGCGTATGTGAGGCGGGATCTGAGGTAGGTTTTGTAGATCCCGAGCTTTGTTCGCAGAGGGAGACTGGATGAAAGTAGCGGGCGGAGTTTTGCTCTAGCTACTTTCACCTGGGCGACTACGTTGTCCACGTGACTCTTCATCGTTAACCCGCGGTCGATGGTGACTCCGAGGTACTTCACCGTTTGGAGCCAGGGGACTTCAACCCCCTGTAGCTTCAGCGGTGGTGGCTGGTGCTTCCCTCGTTTGGTGAGTAGGGCCTGCGTCTTCCCGACGTTCACCGACAGGCGCCACTTAGACAGCCATTCTGGGAGCAGGTTGAGCGTACGCTGCATCTTCACTGCCGCATGGGTCGCCTTGTACGATGAGACGTAGTAGGTGGCGTCGTCAGCGAAGAGAGCGAGCTCAGTTCCCGCTCCGAGAGGGATGTCGTCGGTGTATCGGGAATAGCAGGCTGGTGAGAGGCAGCTTCCTTGTGGGACTCCAGCTCTTATGGGGCGCTCTTCGGAGATGGCGTCTTCCACCACCACCTTGAAGCGGCGGTCCAGGAGGAAGGAGGCCACAACTCTGATGAGTCGCCTTGGGGCTGGGGAAGTCGACAGTTTGAATAGCAACCCCTCATGCCATACTCTGTCGAAGGCCTTTTCCATGTCTAAGAGTACTGCGACGGTGAACTCCTTCTTGTTCAGGCCTACCGCCATGTGGTACAGTACTCTTGTGAGCTGGAGGGTTGTCGAATGGGCCGCTCGAAAGCCAAACTGTTCCGGGCGGGGAGTGATGTGGGGTGTCAGTTTGTAGAGCAGGAGTTTCTCGAATAGCTTCGAAAGGTTGCTCAGGAGGGTGATGGGACGACTGTGCTCTGGTCTTCTTGGGTCCTTGCCTGGCTTGGGCAGCATGATCACGTGGCCCACTTTCCACTGGGTTGGAAAGTGCCCCGTGCGCATGATGCCATTAAACAGGCGCGTCATGGCGGCCACCATCCGAGGAGGAAGGTGACGGAGCGCCATGTTTGTGATGGCATCTGGACCGGGGGCCTTGTGGGGTTTGGTGCGGCGGATGAGACGCTGCACCTGGCCAGGCGAGAAGACCACAGGGTCCTCATCAGCGGGGATCTGCCTTTCGAAGTATTCGAGGAGGTGGGACTCGACTGCTCTGACGTGATCCACATCGTCGGTCGGGTTTGGCTTGAACTGGGCTTCTAGGCTCTCAGCAAATATTTCGGCTCGGTCCTGGGCTTTGAATCTTGGGAGGCCGTCGCTGCCCAGCAGAGGTCTAACGGGGGTAGGGGCCGTAGACAGCTGCCGGCATAGGCGATGCACGGAGGGGACGTGGTCACCCACGGACTCGACGTGGCGCTCCCAAGATTCCTCGACGTGGAGGGTCAGCTCTTTTTTCACCGTCGCTGTTAGTGTGTTGAGGCGAGTCTTGAGGATCGGGCAGCGTGTTTGCTGCCACTGTTTCCGGGTTTGGCGTTTCTCGCGGAGTAGTGCCTGGATTCGAGCAGGGAGAGGTTGGTTTCTCTGTGTGCTCGAAACGGTGTGCGAGGAGATGTCGATCGCGTCCCGGATACAGTTGGTGATCTCAGACGTCAGCCTCTCCACATCTTCAGGGACGGTGACGGGGGAAGAGATGGCGGCTTCCTGCAGAGCGGAAGTAAAGGCCGGCCAGTTGTAGTGCCGACGTGGTGCTGGAGGCGAGACTCTGGTCGGCTGGTCTTCGAGGACGAGGAGGACGGGCCTGTGGTCAGATGGTAAGTCTGGGAGGACTTCCTGGCTTGGTGGTGTGGTGAGGTTCTTGTACACTACGACGTCTAGAACGTCCCCCAGTCCAGTGTGCGAGCAGTAGTGAGTGGGCTCGTCCGGACCGATGACGTCGTAGTGGTGAGCGATGGAGTCTTGGAGTAGTTTTCGTCCTTCTGGGTTCACCTTCGTGGAGTTCCACGCCGGGTGTTTGGAATTTAGGTCGCCGGCGATGATGGTCGGCTGCTGCGAGTCTAGGAGCTCGTGGAGTTCTTGGAATACGAAGTCTTCCTGAGGAGCTTTGTAAGTGGCGTAGAGTCGCAGCACGCTGCCGGCGACTTGGAGTTCAATCCCAAGGGCGTACATGGATTTATACTCCTTGAAGGTGATGGGTTGGTGGACGATCTTTCTCCTGACTAGGACCGCCAGGCCTCGGAAGGTGGTCCCCGTCTGGCTTGAGATCTCGTCCTTTCTGTAGACGACATAATTGGGGATCGCGAGTCTCATCCGCTCTGCCAGATGAGTCTCGCTAATCAACATTATGTCGACGTTCTGCTGGTTGAGGAAGTGGTGGAGGAGACGTCTCTTCCCCGTGAGTGACTCGGCATTCCAGTGAACTATCCTCAGTTTGTGGAGCTCTGTGGAGTGCGCAGGGTGGCTACACATCGTTGGAGCTCCGGCAAACTGAGTAGAGTCATGACTAGTTTGGTCATGTCCTCTTGGGATAGTTGAGCCGGGGGTGTCGGTTGGGCCGTCGTGGTTTCGGCTGGGGTTTCAGCCGGTGCCTGTGTGGCTTGCAGTTGTTCGGCCACTGGGTTCTTCCTCCTCCTCTTTCCGCCCCTCTTACGCCGAGTCTTGAGGGCGTCCGTCCTGGCCGTGGGCGGGTTTGCCTGGGCTTGGAGAGAGGCCGGGGCTGTCTTCTCATCGGCAAGAGGCAGCTCCTTCCGGCTTGGTGTTTTAGCCGTTAGGGCCATCGTGCCGGCTTTCTTGTTCCGTGTTTCCTGGCGGAACACGGGGCAGGACGTGTTGTTTGCTGCGTGTGGCCCTCCGCAGTTAACACACGTAGGCGTATCCTCTTTGGGTCGGGGGCACTCTCTAGCGAAGTGTTCCCCGCCACAGCGTACACACGCCTGGGTACGGTGACAATTGTGAGAGGAGTGCCTGAATTGCTGGCACCTGTGACATTGGGCGGGCCCCTTCTTTCCTCTCCAGGCTTCGATTTTGATTCCCGGCATATACATGAGTTCAGTGAGCTCATATATTGCCGGGATCAGGGTTGGCGTCTTCTTAATGAGGGCGTAGAAAATACAGCCGGGGCGCCCTGCTCTAGCCCTGATGGGCTTGCAGTACTCGACCTCAAAGCCGAGGTCGAGCAGTGCCTCTGCGAGCTCCTCCGGCTCGGTGTTGGCTGGTAGTCCGCGGATCGCTACCTTGAGGCTGCGCTCGGCGGGGAGGGAGTAAGAGAACCACTTCACTCCGTGGTCCTTTTCGAGCTTGTTGAGGTACCGCTGGAGTAATGATATTAAAACTTACATCGCAATTTAAACGTTCGGCTATCGGTCTACAGGGTCTTTTCACGTAGACCATTTTTTATTTGTATGAGAAAACGTCGTCGCATCGTCGAAGCCTTATTTTCGTCGTTCCTCAATAGATTGCGCTACAAGAGGTTGTTTCAATCGCTGCTGCCATTTTAGCGCTTTCAGCGCTACATCTAACGGATGTTTGGTATGGTTAGCGCGCATTTAGAGTTTTTGCTCCTAGCAGAGAATTTAGCGGTTTTTTGTGTTTGTTTTTATTTCTATACATTAGGTCGTTTACTGTTGAAAATTGGAATTGAATGTGGCGTTTTTTTATCTCCGAATTTTGTAGAATCTAGCTCTTTTTTGAGCGTTGCTAGCACTGAATTGGTTTTTCGATCTGGCAGCACTGGTTTCAATTTCAAAATGTCTGTCTGTTTCTGTTGTTGTGAGCTGCATTTGTGGTATTCATGATTTTGCGATAAAACAAAATCAGTGACGACTAACTTACGACCCGGCAATATTTTATGGATTCTGTTGACTGTGTTTTATTTGGACTCCGACGATCGTGTTTGATTACTATTGAACCCGGCTACGTTGAATGAACTTCGATTTGCTACAATGACATGGGAAAAAATGTGCTGTGTGCCAAACTGTGGTATATAATAACCCCGGTGAATGTGACTTTAAAGAACATATCTTATTTCACATTCACGTGAATTGTGAAATTTGTGACAACTTTTGAAGTTAGGTCACTTTAGAATTATCTAAAATGTATTGTTTATTTAAATTACATGTGAATAAATTATCTTTAATTCGTTAAATGTTGTTTTATCTAACTAATATGTAGTATTTGAAAAATAAAAATACAATGCAGTACGGCTGGGCTATACCTGTGTGGGTAGGTACATACAATAGCGAACTCAGTCCGTCGTTACCCACGAGATGTCGCTAAGCCGAGATAAAACTGATGACTCTATTCCCAGTTTATAAGTTACTCTATGCTCACCCCTGTCTGCCTCACTTCACTTCCGTAGGTATCCATCCTTTGTCCCGCCCCGCCAAATAACACCCGGGTTTTTCCACACTTTATAATGAATAAGTGATAGGTACCTATGTACCTATTCCTTCCAACTGCCTCTTTGGTTTAGCGATCAGATCGGTCGGCTCACGCATGACCTGGAGGTCCCGGGGATAAAGGGGTACCTGCCTTTTTTTGTTCGTCTATGGTTATTGCCTACTTAGTACCAGAATCTACCTAAAATGAGACAACAGCGATCATAACATAAGTTGCGATTTTCCCTTCATACTTGTACGGGCTTAGGACCGTCAGAATACAGAAGCTGTTTAGATCGCACTAAACATGAAAACCTTTGAACAGGAATTAAAAATCATAGGTATGTAAAAAATTCGTTGGGTACTTACTTTATTAGACTCTTTTGCATTCAGCCGTATTAAAAAAATTGAAATCATCTTATGTACCATTAATTGAAATCAACAAAATTGCATATCTACCTAATAGAACATACCAGAACTAAAATTAGATGTACTTTCACAATTGTTCGAAATGCAGTCCGTTTCTCTCTAAATAGAGTCTAGCACGTTCCTTCTCAGTTTTCTCAGTACTACGCTGTCACTTTTTACAGCGTCAAATGCCCAGATAATCCGGGCTTTCAGTTCTTCGTAGCTTTGCGATTCCCCAGAGTATACGCGGCGTTTGATTTCCCCCCACAAAAAGAAATCACAGGGCGTGAGGTCTGGTAACCTGGCAGGCCAAGCCACAGGCCCGGTGCGACCTATTCACCGGTCTCCGTACTCTTTATTGAGGTACTCCCGTACCTGTGCGGCGTAATGAGGTGGTGCTCATCCGTCTTGCTGGAAAGAAAAGTCTTGCAAATACGCGAGTGGCAGGTCCTCTAAATAATCCGCAATCACATCTCTTAACATGTCTTGATACGTGCCTCCGGTTAAACGTTCTTCAATAAAATACGGCCCAAGCATTTTGTCACCAATAATACCGGCCCACACATTGACACTGAAACGCACTTGATGATGATGTTCACGAATCATGTGTGGGTTTCTGTACGTCCACCAATGTTCGTTGTCGCAATCGTACAGTCCTATACGTGTGAACATTGACTCGTCAGTCCACAATAATTTTTTGTCTTGGTTTTGAAGGAACCACTCACAAAACGTGCGATGATTTGGTGCGTCGGCCTCATGCAGGTGCTGCACTGGTTGAAAATGGAATGCATGAAGTCCAGCATAGTGCAGCAATTTCCACACTGATGATTGGCTAATTTCAAACAGCTTTCGCTCAAAGAAGTCAAACACTGCGTTTTCTACCTCAATAGCCAGACGTGGCGAGCCATGGTCTTGAGCATGGTTTGGCACAGTAAATTGACCATGATCTAGTAGCCACTGGTTTACCGCTAAAATCGTTTGGCGCTGAGGAATCTTAGGATTGCCTAGTCCTTGGACACGAAGCCAAGAAATGCTATTCGAATATTGGATGGATTCGATTGATGGTTCTTGGTGGAATATCATCTTGAATAAATTATGCACAAATTCTTGTACTTATATGTGGAATAAAAGTACAAGAATTTGTGTATAATTTATTCAAGAATGCTATTCGCTTCGCACAATCTTCTCGCTGCATAAAGATTTTCTCCACTCATTATGAACCATTTCGTAGTACTCGTGATCAGAGTATACGTACATCGTGTAGTCGAGATGTATACTTTGGACGGATGTTTGCCGGCGACTGGCTGGCAATCGCGGGCGTGTTGGTGGGGGCTGGGGGTCGGAAGCTTGTGGAGGGGAAGGAACTTAGACCATTTAACACGGGACTAGGCAAGCGCACTTATCCCCCTCTGCCAAAGTACATGCACAATTTGTTCATATAAGTTTGCTTATGTGCGTGTTTCGTGTTGGTGTTGCAGCTTTTGATTCAGTGTGACATGAAAATTTTCGCAGGAATGTGAGCGAGTAAATGTGTGCTGTGCGTGATTACCTCCCCTCCCGTGGAAAACGGCAGAATAATTTCAGTACTAAGAGTCACGATTTGCCAGATCCCGTGTTAAATGGTCTAAGGGAAGGAAGGACGTATGTCCCGGCAGTAAATACACATCATACTGTAGTGTTATCTCTGTCACACTAATCACTAACACTACGGTGAGAGGGAGAGACGACGCTCTACGAAGCCGTGTGTATTGTTTACACACGGCTTTGTAGCGTCGCGTCGTGTCTGTTGTCAGTCAGTCACATAGTCACATGTCTCGTTGAGAAGGTAACGATTTTTTCTTTTGGGAACAATTTCCGATAAAGATTAAGAACAAAAAATCACATTTTTATATATATTAATCGTATTTATATCACTAATTATTTATATATTTATTTTATTTACTGAATAGTTAAATAGTTCAGGTAGTTCAGATGAGTTCTTCAGTGACACGGATAATACGGTAGCTACGTCTCTCCATGACCAACTTTTTTCTACTCTTTCACCATTGGCAAAAAACTCAATGTTGTCCATATTAATGCACAAAGTCTCCATGCTCATTACTCTGATCTTCTGTCTTCGTTTGAGAATAACCCAAACATTCACGCTGTCCTAGTATCTGAATCTCTTCCCAAACCCTCTCTCCCTTCTACCCTTGTTTCTCTTCCTGGCTTTATTCTCATTCGTAATGATCGCACGGGTGCTGGGGGTGGCGGAGTAGCTATTTATCTGCGGAGCCATATACCACACAACATCATTACAAAAATCCCATGAGATTATTCAGAGTCCATCCTATTGGGTGATTTTAACACTTGCCTCATAAAGCAAGATATTCGTGCACGTAAGCTGCAGTCTCTTATCAATTCCTTCAATTTAAATATTTTGCCGCTCAGTGCTACTCATTTTCAACCCCACTGCACACCATCTCTCCTTGATTTAATTATAACGTCGTCTACTGATCGTGTGGCATCACTGTGGTCAGTTTACTGCAGCTGGCTTCTCCTATCACCATTTAGTATATATTTATTATAATATCCGGCCCCCTAAACATGTAAAGCGCTCTCTTCTGCTTCGTAATTACGGTGCGATGGACAGGGAGTCTTTGTTAAGAGATGCTAATAGCATCAACTGGGCTTCATTGAACGATACCTTGATGACAAATTGGAGGCTTTTAATAAAATAGTAGTTGGACTACTCGATACACATGCTCCGCTTAGACCTGTTACAGTAAAACACCCACCTGCTCCATGGCTTACTCCAAAAAATTAAAAGGCTCCAGACATTGCGAGATCACGCTAGCATGCATTACCAAAAAAACCCATCTGATGAAAATTTCCGACTCTTTAAAGAGTACAAAAATAGATGCAACAGGGTGTGTAGAGATGCTCAAAACACGAGTAAATATATTGATTAACTGTTGCTTACTTTGCTACCTGCGATGAACAAATTGAAATTAATTGTAGAAAAATTATATTATCAGTTGATTCAGTACAAGAAAAATTTAACTAATTGAATTTTCCCGTACACTTCATGTAATATTAGCATATTTCTATAACATAAAATTGAAGTAAAGTTGAGTAATTTATGAATTTCGGTGTAATTTATTGTACTAGTTGGCAACACCAAAATAGTCTCGCTCCACACGCTACGCTACGATGCCGTAGGCGCGCTCCCCACTCCCCACAAGTCTCGTAGGGAGTGCGCTTACGTCATCGTGGGGGCATTATGGCGACAAATACGAATTTATTAATTTTCAAAAATGTTAGTGATTGTGTGAATTACGAATGAAAAAACGAAAAATATACTTTCAAGTGAAATGTACCTAACACTATCTTTTTGCAAACTTGATGTGTTAGATTTTTTCTTGCAACCATACACAGCACATGCTGGCATTTTTCATGGAGGTCTTAATACAGCAACGTTCGGGAATCGTATAGTGTTGCCAGAACCGGTTCGTCAAAAGTAACGCAAGGAAAGCCAAAAAGTAACAATTTTGAATCAAAAGTAATAATATCTTACATTCTTTTGTGTGTATTGGGATTATCTTTTGGAAGCTATTATAAAAAAACAATTCTGGATCGTTGGTTGGTTTTCGAGAACTGAAAAAAAAAATATTTATAATGTCCAACATACCTTCGTAATCTTTAAGCCTTTTCATTTATTAATTTGTAAATATAATAGTGTAGTTTATGTTTATAAAATCGTAAAAAATCATTAAAAAAATGAAAATTAACTCGACCAATGTGACACCTCCTGAAAAATGATTCAAGTGCTGAATTTTTAGATCACAATCATCATTTGCAATTTTAATTAATAAATGAAATTAAATAATTTTATAGCCCACCGTGCGTAAAATGACCGCTTTACGCACGCTGCGCTTGCGTAAAGTCGGCATTTTCCCCACTTTTGCTATAAAATATTATACGATACTCGTGCGAGAAACTTTTTCATCGCTCTCGTATCATAATGTACTATTACGTATCTTAGAGACACTCAGTTTCACCAACATTACAAAGTAAAAGAGATGCGTTCATGATTGATATTTATAAGCTACCTCCACTTCGTTCAAATTCTAACATTATTTTTTCGGCCCGATATAATTTTTTATTCGACCTTTAAAAAGTAACAATTTTAGTTAAGTAACAAAAAAGTAACGCAGAGGGGTCAAAAGTAACAAAACTTGTTACTAAAGTTCCGAAATGGCAACACTGTAATGACAGAAATAAATGGCAGCAGAACTAGTTTTTTAAAACGCGCTAGAAATTTACTCTTAGTCTGTCAAAAAAGTGTTCAAATGAAAATGAAACTTTGATGAACTTTATTGGAGTTTAAACGTTCGAGTAGTAAAATTTAGGGGTTATATATTTATGAAATAACAACGCGGTTAACTCGATTTAACAGATTTTGTACTTATTTGTTTGGTGTAACCAGGCGAAAGAAAAATAGTTTCTTCAATATTCATTTCAACACTTTTTTGACGGTATTAAAGGACGGGTCATCGCATAGCCTTCATTATTGTTATCGCCAAGCCAAAAAGTAAGAAAATCATCCTGCGAGTCTAGAAACAAAAACGGACTGTCACCACCACGATCTGGCGATGCCTCCGCATACCACTGATCGTTTCTCCAAATCTTTTACGGTCAATGCTGTTCGGCTTCGCAAACTCTCAAAGAACCGCCTTCTGTGTCCGCTTTTAAATAAAACTTAAAAATATTTTACCTCTCCTCTTTCTGAATGACTTACTGACTAAGCTACTTGTTTATTTGTATGTATGTATTTGTGTATTTAAGTATGTATTTGTATGTAGTATATTCATATTTAGATTATAGATTTAGAATTAACTCTTAATGTACCTATGCACTGATGTCTCGGAGGAAATCCTATTTCCTCCGAGACTGATGTGAATTTCTACAATAAAAATGTTTCATATTTTCCCAAGGTTGACTGGAAGAAATTCCTTTTAGGAATAAGTCCACCCTTGCCTTCTGTCTGTTCTTTGTATGTTTCTAAATATCTTGTTCTGTGTGCAATAAAGTGTTAATTCATTTATTTATTCATTCATTCAACTTGTTTCATTCGTCCCGCCTTCGACAAATGCCAAAAGGGACAAACAAATCTTTGGACAAACCTATACGAATAAGCGCGGCAGATCACAGTCATCTTCCTCACTCACGTAGCTGTGTCCCTTTCGTCGTTAGGCTGATATTCAGAGTGCATTTTGAGTCCGAACTCGATCTTACAAACGTCAAAAAGCGACGTGATCCCATACCAGAGTGACGTTTGTAAGATTGAGTTCGGACTCAAAATGCACTCTGAGGCTGAGGCTGAGATTCAAGAGGAACTCAATCTTACAAACGTAACTCTAGTATGGGATCACGTCGGTTTTTGACGTCTGTAAGATTGAGTTCGGACTCAATCTTACAAACGTCACTCTACTATGAGATCACGTCGCTTTTTGACGTTTGTAAGATTGAGTTCGGACTCAAAATGCACTCTGAATCTCACCCTCAATCTCAGCAACGAGAGGAACAGTTGAGACGAATGAGCCGTGGTGTTCGTTTTTGTTTTTAGACCCGCAGGTCTACCACGTAATTCTGATTGTAATGGGTATGAACATCGTTATGAACTTCATTACCATTGCCAGAGTCTGATTCGGATCTATTTTGTAAAAATTTCAATGGCAATGAACATCATGAACGAATGAAAATCTGCGTTTTGTTTATTCAATTTAGTTATGGGTGGATGCGTTTTCGAAGTTATTATAAACCAAGTTATTCGTAGATATGAGCACCTATTTAATTAGTCTGATCCTCTTTTCGTATTGAAAAGAAGTTTTATAGTGTTTCTTATTGTATTATTTTCAAATTTATCACTTAACGTAATAAATGCAAATGAGAAATGAATAACCAAACGCACATGACAAAAATAACCTCCCTCGAAAAGTTTCGTTTTCATTTTTATTTTAAGTTTGTAAATAAAAGTAAGTAAGTATACCTACCTACTGTTGTGTTTTTCTTCTATTTAATTTCAAATTTCTGGGAAAATCAATATCATAGCATAAGGCAATGCCAATTTTTCTTTACTTTTTACCAAAATCTGTAGAAGTTTTGGAAAATCAACGGTGTAACATAATACAGTGCCTGCGGAAGATTTGAGGAGGAAATACCCCTGGGACATTAGAATACCAAAGTTTCATGCAATGGAAATTGGATGGAATGGCTCGAAGTGGAGAGCCAACCATCCGCCTGACTGAACCCAGCAGGCGTCCCAACTCAACATCATCAATACAGTGCCTGTTTCTCTTTTTGTTTTACTTAAAACAATCAAATATTATGTTTCAGAATGCCAGCATACAGACAGAGACAAGACATTTTCATGGAGAACTTAGACTTGGCTGTAGAGAAGGTGGTGAACAACATTGCAGCACTATTAGCGAAGCAACATGTAAAGTCTCAGTGGAAATGTATTGTGATTGTGAATGAAGTTGGACTTGGCTGTCGAGAAGATGGTCAACAATATTGGTACAATGTTAACCGGGCAATGTGTTAAGTCACAGTGGAAATGTATTGTGATTTTAAATGCAGTGTTGTTAACGAGGTAATTTAGCAATTACTTTAGTTAATTGTTAAAATAGATGATAAAAATCTAATATGTAAGACTTGAGGTTTCAGTAGGTACTTACTAAAAATAAGTGTGTTAATACATAAATAATAACCAGTGCAAAAGTAGTGTTTTATTTCTGAAATTCCATGTAGGTTCAAAATGATGTTGTTATTCTGAGAAAAGTATCTAAGTTTGACAAGATTATAAAAGAATTAAAATCTAATAGTATGGAAAAAAACATTTAGTTGTTTGGTCTAAATATAAAGGGTATGAATGAAATGAATGGTAAGGAAAGTGGAAGATATAACTCTACTTGGTTGTCCTAGAAGGACATTATGTGAGAGGTATGCCAGGGCCTCGTTCATAAATTAACACAACACAGGTTCTAATGCCATCTCTGTCGCATGCTTTGAAAATGGTATACTCTATCCTGCTGTCAGTGTCGGAGCCTGACGAAAGTTTTAATCAGTGAACGGAGGTCTGAGTCATATCAGATGGAAATCTGCAGTCTCCGCCTATACCTTCGGGAGACAGGCATAAGTATTATGTATGTATCAATCCATCAGCCTGTTTCATCCACTGCTGGACATAAGCCTTATGTACTTATTATGTATGTATGTATTCAATCAATCCATTCAGGAAGATGATGGGATGAAAAAAGATCAAGTCATAGCCAAAACAGAAGTCATTTATTGTTCTGACAGTGATAAAACCTAACATACACTTTATTTACCAAAGGCCTTATATCCTAAGCAGAGTAAAGAGTTGTCCAGAAATTCTGTGGGCATCCTAACTTAATAACATTAAATGTGATCTAAAACTGACAATGTTAATTGATCAATACCTGCTTTATGTACATAATTATCTCTAGTCATTAAATATTAATTTCAGAAAAGGGTACATAATACAATAATACTATTTATTCATACTTCAGATATTAAAATAGACCACATAATATATTTAATTGAGCAGAATTTTCAGAATCAACACTTAAATTAAGTCTAAATACCAAAAAAACAACCAAAAAAAAAATTACATGTCATGTTTACAATATACTTATCAATATAAATAATTTAATAACAAAATTTAGTAAATACATGTACCATGCATTAGTCCCATCACCTGTGAAAGACTATAAGTTATAGTATTATTGTATTATATACCCTTTTTTAAAATTAAGGTACAAACAGCGACTGCTGCAAATTATACATTTCTTATAAATTACACTAAAATTGGTTAAAACATAAAAATATGGTATACAAATAGTGAACATATTCTATAACTAATTTAGATGTCAACTCCTCCACAGCCTATCGACCAAAGCAACTCTTCCCTCATCAATTCGTTTATGGTCTCCATGGAATGGAATTTGTGGAGGTAGATGCTGAAGATCCATGCTCAGTGGATCCAAATTAATTCATCTCATGTTTTGGAAAGTATTAAATACCACTATGACATTGAGTGAGTGGTCTCTTCATGTTGAAGTATGATTCTTCATTGTCCTTGGGGCAAATGCACAAGAAATCCAAACTTCTCCATAAATCTTAAAGAAAATGCAAATAATATTAATGTTGAGTGTGAATATTTGAAATATTACAGTATTTGTACTTAATTTTAACAACTACAAATTGAAGGTATTATTATAAATCAACATTACCTCTCTGAAGTTTCATTCCCTTCTGACTGAGATCTTGGAAAATGAATATATTTTCGCAAGATATGTGGTGGATTCAGCGCTTCCATAACTTCCATCAGACAATCAGACATTTTGATTGTGAAAGGTTTAGGGAGTTATTTTTCCCTACGTGTGTCGCCTTGGTAACCCCCACTGGCATACATCTGTAATGCTACCAGAATCTGTAAAAAAGATGTCAGAAACTTCACTGCTATGTTTGATAATTTAATTACTCGTTTACACAGTAAGCTGTAAACTTCAATGTTAGGCTTGGTTATTTGATTAAGTACAGAAGTACACTGAATTAAGTAGATGAGTAAGATGAGGTTTGGTTGAAACTACATTATACTACCTTGATTTCTGGACGCACTGCAGTGTTTTTTTCGTCGCAGTTTCGTGAAATTGGCATGTAACAATAAGTTTGGGTTGGGGTGTAGGTAGATCAGGGGGCACTATGGGAAAATTTTTTCGCATAATTTAGTAGGTAACAACAGGCCATACCTTTGAAAGGCGAAAGTTTTCCTTGAACGATATCTCTGGTAGAAGATTAGGTCGCTGGGTAGAAGCATCGGCCTGCAAATATCTCTCTGCATCCTTCGCTGGATTCTTTTCCTGGTTTTTAGGCGTTCCTCCTCCGCCGGCCGCAGACAGCAAGTACCTACGCTCTCGCCATTCGATTATTAGAACAAAAAACACGTAAACAAGGCACGAAAAGTTATATCTACGAAAAACCAAGCATAGGTAGTAGATTTAGGTACCAAACAATATTGCTGGAAAATACCAAAATTGTGCAAATTTATTATCCTCCGAACTGACCGGCGCGGCGTCGATTTAAGGACGCCATTTTTCATGTCGACGTTCGGTACGGATCCTTATAAGGATCGTCCGCAGCGTACTTTGAACTGTCACGCCGCGCCGCAGCGTGCCGCCCGATAGCGATTAGCGCCTGCAGGCGTTCCAGGTCCGCGCGTGACCTGGTTTAGTTTAGTGGTTTTTATGGCTTTACTGGTAGGAAATACCACGCATATGGCATACCGTTGTAATCCTAGATAAATTGTCAACAAGCTGATATTACTTTGATTAAAATATATTGTACTATGATCGACCTGCATGCGAGTAAATAAAGAAAAAGAGTTCTATCAGACTTTTCATTGGAATATAAGAAAACAAGTCATAGGTAGCCAAAACAGAAGTCATTTATTATTCTGACAGTGATAAAACCTAACATAAGCAAGATTTTTAAAGTATTTTGACGGCTATGTTTGAATACCTCCTTCTGACGAAAATTTCTTCCAACTAATAAGAAGGTTAAAATGTGCTCTGTGCATAACTCCTTTATGCCATTTGATTTTTTTTTTTTTTTTAAATTTATTAACTTTACATTAAATAAGGTAAGTCTGTCGAATTACGCCTACTTAAGGTTGAAACTGATTTCTATCATATTATTGTAATAAAAAAGAAAAAGACAGTGTGTAAATCAAAGGGTTGTTTAATAATCTTTGGAATAAACAATAAAAAATAACGCTGTTTTTAAGCAACCAACAAATAACTACAAAATTGCAACACAGTGGTTTTGGCAAAATTAAACTACTGAGTTTTAATTACGCCTATGTAAAATCTATTATCATAACTTTCTACTAGAGTGTTTTCGTAGTTATTTTTAATTAGGAACATAATCAGTCTTAGAGATCGTATCACAATTATGAGTTTTTTTTATTATTGAAATAATTATTTAAAATCTATGAATAGATAACAATAACTCTATATTACTACGGTAATAACATACATTATTGTATTTTTTCAACGGATTTTTTTTTAAACCTAATTAACGCTTCTCTAAAGAAGTAATCTAATGTTTTTATTTTTTTTTAAACCAAATCAGCCTTGGGCGTTATTTAACCCAGTTGGGTTATTAACGCCTATTTAGTTGAAGCAGACTATTTAACGGAGCGTTGGACGGTTTGCATAAAGAGAGCCCGCATTAAGTACGTGGTTCATAGGAGAAATGCAAATTAATGACAGTTTTTACGAATCATCAAACTCCGTCAAAATGTGTGCTTCAAAATTAACCTTTCCATCACAATCCTTAGTTACAGCCACCAGGACATTGAAATATTTCTACGTCTGTTTTTGTCAGACCGACACATTCTTCGTGATACTATTTCATACAATAAGCACATGGTCTCATATCAGCAACACGATCCTCATAGCAAGCGTTGCAATACCAGTGATCAACACCACTTTTGTTTTCTTTTCCCTTGTGGCTTATTTTTTCTTATTTTTGTTTTATTCTTTTTCGTTCTTGTTTCATGTCCAAGATCCTTTCTTTTAGCCTTTCCTGTTATGGTGATACTATCTCCTCTCTTTACCGTTTTTTTTACGTCATTACTTTTGGTTATTTTTTCAGTTTTGGTTTTACCATCTACTTTTCTTTTTATAGCATTTGTGTCATTCTTTTTAGTTTCATTTTCAAATTTTCCTTCTCTTTTGTCTTTTTGTTATCGTTAAACAAATCTTTTGTTATTCTTGTGCCTTTGTAATTCAAAGCCTTTCGATGGAATTTCTTTTTTGTAATTGCATAGTTTGGTGTGGGCATAAATTGATGAAACTGGGATTTTTCAGATAACTCAGCCAACGGTATATCCTCACCATCATTATCTGTTTCAGTATCAGAATAAATACGCAAAGATGGCTGAATGAGGGGTCTTATGATGAATCTAGCCATCATTTCAGACACATCCTCATCGTCAGAAGTATCAGTCAATAAACACTCGAGACTCGTTGTTGACCGAGACTTCTGCAAGCCACTTGTTGAAGGAATCACATCCACTGAGCGCTGTGGAGTTACTTGTCCAGGTTGCAAGCCACTTGTAGATGGGCCCTCAACAAGTGATCGCAGTGGAGTGATTTCTGGATCAAGACGCGTAATTTTATAATTGTGAGAAGCATCGTCTTCATCGTTGTAGTCATCTGAACACGAGCTATAGCAGACAAGTTTATTTGCAAGACTACCCGTAACTAGTGAACGCGGTGGAGTAACTTCTGGTGCAGATGGATAAACATTCAACAGACGTTGCAATTCTTCACTGTCGACTATAATTGGAGACGAGTCACAAGGTTCATTCGAATCTTCGTTCGTAACTTTTGGAGCTGTTGGATGAACATTTAATAGGCATGGCAATTCTTCACTGTCATCTATAATATGTTCATTCCTGTCTTCGTTTAGAGGTGCCTGTTTTTCAGTTAAAACAGAGGGTGCAAAAGCTTTTTCAGGCAAAATATCTGGATTAAATGGATATAGTCCTGTTTCGCGGAAACCGCTTGTGATATTAGCATGTGACATGCATTTAGACCAAATTTTGGACAAAATCTTGTTGAAGTCGGGACGAGACAATTTTTGAGCATGTGTTTCATAGAAATGTTGCATCACTTCTTGGTCCCAGTAACTCTCAAAAGGTTTGTAACACGCTTTATCGAGTGGTTGCAACTCATGCGTGGTATTTGAGGGTAGGCAGTACAGAGTGATGCCTAACAAGTCAGCTTCTTCTGCAATTCTATAATCCAAATGACACTTTGCCCCATCAAGTATCAACAGGCAGTTTCCTGCAGTCTTGTGTTTGCCAAAATGTCTTAAGAAGTCAAGAAATAGCTCCGAAGTCATACTGCCCTTCGGGGCCATTCTGACTATTGTACCTGGAGGCAAATTGGCTTCCAGCTCAGGCTTCCTTCGAACACCTTTAAATATAATCATTGGAGGTATGGGATTACCCGCCGCATTTACACAACATATGTTATGGTTTTCGCCATGTTCTGATGCTTGTATGTGTACTCTTTTTGCTCCTTTCTGGGCAATTACATAGGGTTGTTTGTGCATGGTCAATTGACAACCCTTTTCGTCCATATTATACAGTCGCTCTGGATTATAATGGATCCCAAGTTCGACGTACAGTTTTTCAACTTCTTTGAAATGGTGTGAAACGATTGCTTTGTTAAGCTTCTGACCTCTTGCTTGATTCATAAACTGGGCTTTGCGTTTCGCCACGACGCGATTTCTTTTTTAAAATAGCTTAAGCCAGTCTCGTCCAGCAAGTCTTAATTGCGTATTAAAATTGTTTGGGATGTTATACTCTTCACACTACAGAAATGCCTGTTTTCGGATCATTTTGGCTGTCAGTGGGATTCCCAAATCCGCAAATCTAATAATTCGTTTCACAAAATCTTGCTCTCGTTCTTTGCTTAATACTGATTTTCTGCCTAATTCTTGTTTAGATTTCCCACTTTTAACATAATCCCGCAATGTCCTTCTTGGGATCTTATACATGTCAGCTGCTTTATAACTGGACAGCCTGCCTGTTTGAACAGCAGTGACTGCTTTTTCTAAATCACTTTGTGTCCAAAGGCAGCGTTTTTTCTTTGAAGTTGACATTTTTACCTAAAAAACGATGTTACATTATTATTTTAAGGGGCTAATTATCATGTTTTAAAACGGATAAATTATACATTTTTACCAAGAATAAGATAAATTACTTGCAGACTTATACAAATGAAATTATAAACACGAGCAGTTAGATGCGACACATGATGGTTAAATACGCGTATGTGATGGTTATATACGCCTACGTGATGGATATATACGCCTACGGTAGTATTTGGTACGGGTAATACCGCCCGGGCGTTATTACCCGTCGTAATACATTTTAACAAGATTGTACATAAAATCAATAACCGTTTGCATAATGTTAATATACAAACTGGTTATTGACGAGAAAATAGTTATTTTAACGACTGCGCTTAGGTTTGAGTGCAAAACTCACTCATTAACAAAAAAAACTCCACGAATATTGTGCTACGTGTTAGTAAAAATGTCACAAGAACCACTCACGCCGAAAGTCGGTGCGCTACTGGCTCGCGGGGTGGGGAACGCCGCTGGCGGGGTTCGGGACTGCGACTAGACGTGTTAATCTTAGTGCGTAGCTATTAAGATTCATTTTGGCGATATTAGAATAAGGTTTTTTTTATCATAGGCGTAATTAGCGTCTAGGCGTAATTCGACAGACTTACCTTATTTAAATGGACCAGTGATGCTGTAAGATCACATGTGATCTATCCCAGCATCACAATACGTTATACAGAGAAATTAGCCAATAACCAGTGTGCTAACTAAAGTACAAAAACTTTAACACCTATTTAATTTACTCAAATAAACCAACATAAGCAATAAAATTATACAATAACCATAAAATTGTGCAAACTAAGGTACAAAATCTTTACATTTATTTAATTTACTCAAATAAACCAACCTATGCAATAAATTAGTATACAAAGAATTTAGCCAATAACTAGTGTGCTAACTAAGGTACTTACTAAAAACTTAAGCACTTGTCACTCAAATAAACCAACTTAAGCAATAAATTATACAAAGAATTTAGCCAATATCCAGTGCGCTAACTAAGGTACAAAAACTTTAACACTTATTTAATTTACCTAAATAAACCACCTTACGCAATAAAGATCAAGAGCATTAAAATAGGTATAACCACGAATCAGCGCTACTAGGTACTCAGCGTTTGACAGACGAAATCACGCAGGCTTTTTCTCTCTCTGTGTAACAGAAGGTTTTTCTGTCTTTGTGTAACCAAAGTAGCCAATATTGGTCTTCCTTCCGTGGCAACAAAATAATCATTGTGGCGCATAGCGAGCACACACAGAGAAAAATAAATAAATGAATAAAACGCAATCAGTCAATTATGCTACAATATACTTACCACAGAAACCGTGATGATATCGCTCACTTTAACTTTTTCATAACTACTATACAGTATTTGATTTTAGTTTTTTAGATTACAACTTTTCAATAAAGTATTCTTTTAAAACCTCTTTTATATTTTTGTCCTGAATTTTACTTTTGATGGTAATTATGAACACTGTCCCAATCACTCAGGTCTGGAGTTTGTGCTAGTCGCTATGAAATTGAATTTAATATCTATATACATATACTAACGCCTGTCTCCCAGAGGAGTAGGCATAGACTACATATTTCTGATTCTGACACACCTCTTTTGCTACCTACATCCATTTAGTAATACAAGCTCTTCTATTCTGGGTCTTTTTACTTTGCCGTTCTTCAGTAGGTATGTTGCCTATTTGGTTGACATACATCCTTCTCGAGTGGCCCGATCAAGCTTTACCTTCAACTTGTGCAGCATAAATTTCTTTCATCACTCTAATTCATCCTATCAATATGTGCAAACCTATTATATAATATATATTTTTCTATTTATCTACATCAAAGACTGATTGCAGAAATCAGATTTGGTTCCTAATGGGCAGAACGTCTAGAGCAGTATTCTGTATTAGTGGTATTCTAGGCAATGGGTTGGATTACACACAGACTGCAGAAGTTAAGGAGAATATGCATCCTGTTTGTTTCAAACGCAAAAAGCACTCTGTGTAGTTGGCTCAAAAATAGTTATTTTATAAATTAAACTTAATGTATTTATTTTCAGTTCAACACATGGATCTGCAGCCACTGGTGAACTGCTGCTGTTTCTTATGAGTAGAGATGATGAGTGACAACTGAGTCGTAGTTGATACAAGGCTGGTGTGCCCGAACATGGCAGAAGACTATAGAAATCATGAGTCAGATAGATAGATTGGAGCCACAACCTAGACTGATGTATTGTTTTATGATTTTGTATTTAAGTGATTGTTCCGGACGACCGGCGAACACGTTAATGTCTATGTACATATAGTTAGGTATATAAGTTATGTTATAAAATAGAAGATAGGTTTATAAGTCATTCTGAACACTTTCGAATAAAGATGTTTTTTTCTGTGGTGTTTCATTACCCTTACGGTTGTATTTTGTTCCAATAGATAGATATTAATTTTTAGTATGGTATATAATAATTTTAAATGTATATAAATACTGTTTTAATATACTTTTGTACAAAATAGAGAATAAAATAACAGGCTATAAGGGCAGTAGTCTCCATGCGGCAACGCCGCTTAGATATACCAAAAATTAGATTAGTTCTCGGGCTGGCCGCATGGGGGCTCTGCCGGGAGTATCCCATCTCGCTCTAATAGAGGAAAATCATATAAATATGAGACGCCTAGTCTACTACGACACATTCATACATTCATCATTCCGCTCTGCGCCCCGGTGCAGAACGGTCGCGCTCTCAGTCGGTCCCGCCACCGACCGAGTGCCGCCTTGCGCCGACGCGCGAAGCTGCCTCGCAGCCGCCGCCGTCGTCGCCCTGCGACAACGCGCGAAGCTGCCGCGCAGCTGCCGCCACTGCCGCCGCCGCAGCGCCCGCACCTGCGGACCGAGAGCGAAGCTGCTCGCAGCTGCCGCCACTGACGCCACTGACGCCACACAGCTCGTCGGAGAGTAAGATAACACCCCCCCAACAACCTCCAGCACCCCCAACACCCCCCATACATCACCCCAAACTCCCCCCAACTGCCCCAAAACTCCCCCCAACTGCCCCAAAACTCCCCCCAACTCCCCCAAAACTCCCCAAAACTCCCCCCAACTCCCCCAAAACTCCCCCCAACTCCCCCAAAACTCCCCCAACTCCCCCAAAACTCCCCCGAAATCACCATGGAAGTTGCTCCTATAATAGAGCTCTTCCAAAAGTTCTGCGTAGCCCAAGGCTACAGCATCGAGAAGGCCGTCTTCAAACAATTTCTAGACGCGATCAACACGTCTCCTTCCCAAAAAGCCCCGGCCCCAGAGGCAGACTCCCCCGAGTCACCCTCACCGGTCCCCCCCCTAACAATGGAGTTCTCAGACAGCTCGTCTGTGAACTCCGAACGGAAAAGGTCAGCCCCCTGCTTTTCCTCCTCATCGGACGCTGAGTCCGACACCCCAACCCTCACCGGTTCCATCGGCGACGACGAATTCGTCATAGCCGAAAACCGGAAAAAGAGGCACAGGAAGCGCAAAGCGCTCTCCCCCCTCCTCCTGACGACGGTCACCCCCGCCCCCGCCCCCGCCCCTACCACGGCCACCCCGCCGGCCCCTAAGGCACCTTCCCGGTGCGAGCCTGTCCTCGCCCGGAAGCAGACCCCGCCTCCCCTCTTCCTCAGAGACAAGTCCCAATGGACCGCGCTCTCTAAAATGTGTAGTGATCAAAAAATCAACTACACCAAAGCCACCAACACTCAAGAAGCCATCAGAATCTCGACCGCTTCGATCAACGACTTCAGGAGTCTGAGAAGCCTCATGACAGTCAAAGATCTCCCTTACCACTCCCACCCCCTTCAGGAGGAACGCAAAGTCCGCGCAGTCCTCCGCGGGATACCATTCGAGGTACCCAACGAAGAGATCATGAATGATCTCCAAGCCAAAGGCTTCCCTGTCGAAGCCGTGCACAAAATGCACAGCAGTTCAGGGAAGAGATTTCCTCTTGCCCTCGTCATTATGACGAACTCCCCCCAGGCCACAGAGCTCTTCAAAGAGGAACGCACAATTTGCGGCCTCTCTAAAATCAAGGTCGAGCGCCCAAACCGCCGCGGCTACCCCGCCCAATGTCACCGTTGCCAACTTTATGGCCACGCAGCGGCAAACTGCACTGCCCCTCCAAGGTGCCGTAAGTGCCTCATCCCCCACCTCACCAAAGAGTGCACGAGGAATCGCGATGATGGAACCCCTCCATCCTGCGTCCTCTGCAACCAATCAGGTCACGCGGCCAGCTACAGAGGCTGCCCTCGAGCCCCTCGCCCCACCCAACCCAAAGCAAAACCCCCCAAACAAACACCACTTCCGGCAAAAAGTGCCGCCAACTTCCCCCCTCTACCCAAACTGCCCACAGCTGCAGCCCCCCAGCCGAAGCCGACCCCTACCCAAGCATGGGGCCCCAAAAAGGCCACCACCCCCACCCCTTCACCACCTGTAGCCACCCAAAAAGTGCTCCAGCCACACCCAAACGTCTTCACGCCATCCCTGGCTGATGACATGAGACTCGTCCATGATGTTATATCAAACATCAACATCTCTGAAATCTCAGTCCTCGCGCAAAAACTTCGCGCCTCCCACTCTTCTCAACAGCGTCTTCTGGCGCTAGTAGAGCACTCCCACCTCCTCAACTCTTTGTAAAGCCCCAAATGCAAACAGGTCGTTTGAAACCCAAGGGCATTTCGCTCATCTCATTCAACACCAGAGGATTACGCTCAAATCTCCCTGAGCTAAAACTCTTTCTCAAAGATAATGAAGTAGACTTACTACTACTTCAAGAGACGTTTCTCAAGCCTAAGAACCTTAAGGGTCTTTCGATACCGAAATACTCCCTCCTTCGCAATGATAGGACTGATGCCGACCGAGGAGGCACAGGAATTTATTATAGGAAAGCACTCCACTGCTCTTCCCTCCCCACGCCAACGCTCCAAACCATGGAAGCCACCATATGTAGACTGGCAATGTCAGGTCACCAAACCCTGATCATTGCTTCTGTCTACATCCCTTCGGGCAAAAGCCCAGTAAAAAGAGACTTCCAAACCATTCTCTCAATGGGGGAGTCCGTCATTATGTTTGGAGACTTCAACTCTAAACATACAGACTGGACCTGCCTCAATACCAACCCAAATGGTATGAAACTCCTTCCTATAACCGACGAGCTTGAACTTAACGTTCTATGCCCATATGCCCCGACACATTACCCCGATAATACGGACCACTCACCGGACGTATTAGACTTCGCACTCACAAAGGGTGTCTCCCTAAATCTCAGGGCAATTGAAACACTGGACGACCTTGGCTCAGACCACCGCCCAGTCTCCCTCAAACTAGGTCCCCCAAACAATATACCACCCCCTCCCAAAACCTTCACAAATTGGGAAGGCTTCAAAAACACTCTAGCCTCGGCCATGGATGCCCCTGACTCCCCTCTAAAAATTTCATCTGACTACTTTGATAGTACAGATAAAATCGACTCTACAATTGATTCACTTACGGAGCTTATCAACTCCGCCCTCAAAGGCAACGAAAAGACCTCCCCTGAGCCATCTGCTCAACAACTTCCCACTGAAATCGCCAACCTACTCAAGGCTAAAAGAGCAGCCCTTAGGAGAGCGGCGATCTACCCCACTCCGGAATATAGAGCGACAGCGAATCAATTGATCCGCAAATTAAAGTCAGCTCTATCGGAACTCAATGACTCCCGTAAAAGCGAGCTCATGGAGCAGATATCCCCTTCTCACATTGCGTTCTATCGAATGGCGAGAGCCCTCAGGATAGACGCAATCACTCACATTCCCCCTTTGACCTGCCCCGATGGCTCAACTGCCTTCGAGGATGAAGAAAAAGCTGAATGCTTTGCGGACAGCATTGCCTCACAATGCTCCCCCAGCTCCCAACCAGTTGTCCCCTCCCATATCCAAGAGGTAGAGGATGAGATTCACTACAGAAACTCCCTCCCACTCACCTCCGACCCCATCACAGTGACCGAAGATGAAATCCTTTCCTTCATCAGAGGTCAAAAGCCCAAAAAAGCGCCAGGCGCGGACGGGATCTCCAACAGAGCCCTCAAACATCTGCCCCAACAAGTACTCACCTTGTTAGCCCTCATCTTTAACGCCTGCTTCGACTACGGCCACTTCCCCAAAGCGTGGAAAGAAGCCATCGTCATAGGCATACCCAAGCCAGGGAAGCCTCTAAACCTCCCCGCTAGCCATCGGCCAATCAGCCTCCTTAAATCAATGGGGAAACTACTCGAAAGGGTTATACTTTCCCGCATGAAAAGGCACCTCTTCCCTACAGACGGTGACCCGATCATCAACTCCTACCAATTCGGATTCAGAGCTAAGCACTCTTGCCCCCAACAAGTCCACCGAATAGTAGAATATATCCTAAGTGGATTCTACCCAAAACGGTACCCTACTGTTGCCGTCTTCTTCGACGTAGCTAAAGCGTTCGACAAAGTCTGGCACGAAGGCCTCATCTATAAACTTTATAAGACAGGCCTCTCCGACCGCCTTGTCCGATTGGTGGCATCTTATCTTAAAGATCGCACCTTCAGATTCAGACACGAAGGGCTGCTCTCCTCCCCACGCCCCCTAAGAGCTGGAGTCCCCCAAGGATCAGTTCTCTCACCCATACTTTACTCGTTATACACAAACGACATCCCTATCCCCGAGAACGGGGTACAGCTATCCCTCTTCGCAGATGACACTGCACTCTATACTAAAAGCCGTCTCTCACAGACAATAATTAAAAAACTCCAAAAGTCCATCGACGCTCTTGGAAAGTGGTTCGCACGATGGCGTATCGATGTGAATCCTGAAAAGAGCGTCGCAATCCGATTTGACCATAAACGTAGGATTCACAACGACCCCCCCCCCCAACCTCCGCATGTTAGGTACCCCAGTCCCCTGGAAAAACACTGCCAAATATCTAGGAGTCACTCTGGACTCTCGTCTATCCTTCAAACCTCACATAAATAGAGTGACGCGTACAGCCCGTTTCTATCTGAACAGGCTGAACAGCATGTTAGGCAGACACAGTAAGATGTCTCTCAGAAACAAGCGAACACTATACAAGGTCTGCATCCGACCTGTATTAACGTACGCTTCCCCCGTCTTCGCACATGCGAAACCCAATATCCTGCATAAAATGCAGGTAACCCAAAATCTATTCTGCCGGAAAGCGGCCAATGCACCCTGGTACGTGCGCAACGCGGACCTCCATCGGGACTTAGAGCTGCCCACCCTCCAACAATTCATGAAATCCCTTTCAGAGACATTCTTCAAATCTGCCGAAGAACACCCCAATCCGTTAGTACGCGATACAGTTTCGTACACTGCTCCGACCATATCTCGTTACAAGGTTCGAAGGCCGAGAAACGTCCTCACCGATCCCCCTAACAAACTCTCAGAAGACTTAAATAGGCTTCAAAAAGCTCATGATGAGCTAAAAGCTCGAGCCACTCATACAGAGCCTAGCTCTTCCCTCCAACTAGTATAGATCCCTGTTGGGATCCTTCCCAGCGGATGTCCCTTTAGGACCCCGCTAGCACCCCCTTCCCCCCAAAGGTGGGTCGCTCAGATAAAGGTTTTAAGACCCTCCAGGGCCAAACCAACTTACTAGGTGGAGTTTAGTGGGTAGGCACTTCTAGTGAGTCCCACATAACCAATGCAGTCGGCTGTGTTGGTATGCTATGAGCATTCTCCACCTCCCTCCCACCGAGACCTCCGGAGGGTGCCTTTTGCTTGGGCGCAAAAAAAAAAAAAAAAAAAAAAAAAAAAAAAAAAAAAAAAAAAAACTACTACGACACACAGTAGAGTCAAACCCCGCACAATAAAGTTGGCTTATTTTAACGCCGACGGACTTAGAGACCAGAGAGACTTAGTAGCCAAATTTCTCTATGACCATCAAATTGACATTTTTCTAGTCCAAGAGACTTTCCTGAAGCCCAAGCACCGTAACCCAAATATTAGTAACTATAAGTTATATAGACAGGACAGGTTAAGCGGTAGAATGGGAGGTACTGCCATTTACTACCGCCGACATCTTCACGTCTCGCCCGTAGACACCCCTCCTCTTCAAAACATCGAAGCTAGTGTATGTCGCATTGCCATGACTGGCCATCCTACAATTACCATAGCCTCATGTTACCAAAGACAGGGCTCTGTCAAGGTACATAGGCAAATGGAGGAGTCTGACATTTCATCCCTATTAAACATGGGAGACTCGGTTCTCTTAACCGGGGATTTCAACAGTAAACACCCTAGCTGGAACAGCAGAGTGCTCAATACTAACGGAACTAGGTTAGCTGAAATACGTGACAAATTGCAATTTGACATAATTGCCCCTATGAGACCAACTCACTATCCAAAAGCTTGGCCCAACTCTCCCGGCGACACTCTAGACATTATGATTCTAAAAAATATACTCCTCCCCCTCAAGAGTATAGAAGTTCATCACGAACTTGTCTCCGACCACAGACCAGTGACCACGGAGCTTGGGCTTCCGACCAACACCCCCCCCCCGACCATTACTATAACGGACTGGGCTAAATTACATAGATCCCTAAAAAACGACCCCCTGCCGACGGAACTGACTAACTTACCCACTGAAATTAGTACTAGACACGACGTTAATTTAGCCATAATTAAATTTACAGAACATCTACAAGACTCCCTTAAGGACTGCACAAAACAAACAGTCGGAACCTCCCACAAGAAGTTTGCTCTCCCTGACGATATCAAGGACTTAATTAGGGAAAAGAAAGCAGCCACTCGCGCTCATGACTTCTTCCCCTCTCAAGATAACAGGATAAAACTTCGCTCTCTCCAGAGGCAAGTGAAGGATAAAATTAAAGAGCATAGAGACCAGAAATGGGACGAACTCTTATCCGAAATAACACCCAATCACCAGGCCTACTGGCGGCTAGCCCGCTCTCTTAAATCTGACACTGTTGTGGACATTCCTGCCCTCACCCGGGCTGACAAAACAGTGGCTTTCGAGGACGTCGAAAAGGCTGAGTGCCTGGCCGACAGCCTCGAGAACCAGTGCACTCCATCAGAATCACTGACTGATCAGACACACATTGACTTCATTGACAGCGAAGTATATAAGAAATCTTCCTCCCCACCCAAGGACTCCATAGACCCTGTTACCGTAAACGAGGTTTCTCAAATAATAAAGGACCTTAAATCCAAGAAGGCTCCAGGCTCGGACGGTATCTCAAACCGTATACTGAAGTCTCTCTCATACCCCTTGCTAGTAATTCTCGTCGCTATTATGAATACAGCGATAGCAAACTGCATGTTCCCAGATTCGTGGAAGGAGGCTGACGTCATCGGCATCCACAAGCCAGGCAAAGACAAAACAGTCCCGTCTAGTTACCGCCCAATTAGTCTTCTTAAGTCACTGGGTAAAATATACGAGCGTATATTAAATTCCCGACTTAAAAACATAGCGACCTCCAAAGGGCTCATTCCAGACGAGCAATTCGGTTTCAGATCCGGTCATTCTTGCGTACAACAAGTACACAGAATAACCGAAGCCATAAAAAATGGTTTCCAACAAAAACAGAACCCCAGAGGCACGGGTGCTTTGTTCTTCGACGTAGCAAAGGCTTTTGATAAAGTCTGGCACAATGGTCTCATTTTTAAATTATTCACCTTCGGTCTCCCGGACAGGCTAGTTTTAATCATACATGATTTTCTAACAAATCGGAAATTTAGGTACCGAGTAGAGGGCTCCCACTCTAAGCCCCGCCCCATCCAATCAGGCGTGCCTCAAGGTTCAGTGCTCTCCCCCCTACTTTTCGCACTATTTACAAGTGATATCCCACGGCACCATAACGTCCAACTTGCCCTCTTCGCTGACGACACAGCCCTCTATTATACAGGCAGAAACAAAGAAGCGGTAATTAGACGACTTCAAACAGCTGTTACGCTCCTGGGAGATTGGTTCAAAAAATGGCGGGTTGAACTTAATCCCGAAAAAAGCGCAGCTATCTATTTCAATACTTACGTTACTGATGACGTATTAAGTAATCTCACAAATATTACACTGCTTGGCCAAGCTATCCCTTGGTCTAAGCAAGTCAAGTACCTCGGGGTCACTCTAGATAACCGACTCACCTTCGCCCCTCACATAAAAAAAGTGTGTGATCGTGCCAAATTTATTTTAGGTAGACTCTCCCCGCTCATTAATTCAAAAAGCAAACTCGCTTTACGCAATAAAGTCAGACTATACTTGACATGCGTGCGTCCGATTTTCACTTATGCAAGTGTCGTCTTCGCCCAAGCGGCAAAAACTCACATAAACAAACTGCAAGTCGTCCAAAACAAAACCCTCCGTAAAGCCACAGGCGCCCCCTGGTACGTGAGGAACTATAATCTACACAAAGATTTAAAAATCCCTACTGTTCGTAGTTTTATGAAACAAATATCCATACGATATTTTGACAAAGCCACACACCACCCTAATCCCCTTATCAGGTTCGCTTCGGATTACGAAGCAAGACAAAACGTCTCAAAACTACGCAGGCGTCCCAGAGATATATTACTTGACTCAGATGACGACTTGACAAAAAAGCTTAACCCTTTAAACCCCCCTGACCATAATAGGACGAACCCCACTTCACCATTATACCTATACCGTCCTCGTAGACGAAGGCGGTCTAAAAATAGCTCCCAACTCAATATCCCGCTGACGCCTGACTCATTGCGGCGGCGGCGCATTTGGTTACTTCGCAACGACACACGCTATAAGTACGTGCCAGGTCGTTTCTCTCCAACTCGCACATCGCCCCCACCTTAAGCGCGATCTTAGCCCGCCTCGGGGCACTCACATAATAATAATATACATTATCACGAACTTTTGAAAAATAAACTTTGAACTTTGAACTTTGAGGTTGGGTACTCTCTGTCCCCCTCATTATTAAGGTAAAGCCGTAAAGGCCAAAAGGCCAACAGCAATAAAAATCAATCACAAAAAAAAAAAAAAAAAAAACTACGACACACTTTTCTACGAACTCTGCCCGGGAGCAGATGGGAACCTCCCTCAAAGCCTTGAAACAGTAAAAGGTGTTTGATTTCTTCTCCAACCCCAGCAACAGTCAAGTACGGCACCATCAACCTACAGCCACTGCAACAGCCGTCCCGTACATTTATGGTCCTTCGAAACGGATTGAGAAGTCAAGATGGTCAACACGAGGTCTACGAGCGAGAGGAATATAGAAAGCTCATCTTCGCGAGCTACAGAAACAACGGCGTCAACAGAAAATACAACATCGACGTCAACAGAAAACACAGCAATAAAAGAAACAGAGAAGACTACCACAACAACCACGGGTGGAAAAGAACATGAAAACAATGAGAAAACAGCACCAGAGGCCCAGCTGCAATCCAAGGCAGCATCTAAGAAGTCGAAAAGCTTCAATACGAGCAAATCACAACGTGCTCGCCGCATCGCTCTCGCACGTGAAGAACTAGCACGAAAAGAAGTCGAACTTGCCGCCGCTCGTCTCGCCGTCATAGAAGCCGCCGAAACAGAATCCGAAGACGACGAGAACTCCGTGATCTCCGAGCAAGACACGACACGTCGAGTGAACACATGGCTACACTCGAGCCAGACCCACATGCTAGCGATTAACAACAAACCACACGAACAGCGAACAGAAGAAGCCTGCCTGACACAGAAAGCTGACACATCAGCCCCGCTGCCTCAACCGACTCAAACAGAGAGTCAACAGTTCCCAACGCTGCTCAACGAACAGAACCACACCACGCCCGTCGGTCAACAGTCTTCATCAGCGCCACTCTACAGACAGAACGAGGCACCGCTCGTCGGACTACAGCCTCCATCGGCGCCACTCTACAAACAATTCGAGGCACCGCCCGCCAACCTACAGACTTCATCGGCGGGAGAGGTCGTGCCTGCTACAGCGTATCATCGAAACGACGTCGCACAGCTATCGTCAGCCATCTCCTCCGCCATAAAAGCTGCGCAACGATCGCCGCGCTTCAACGCCGAACTACCTACATTCAACGGCGCTTATCAAGATTGGTTATCCTTCAAAGCCGCCTTCAACGAGTCATCGAGTCATTACTCAGAATATGAAAACATATCAAGACTGAGAAAAAGCTTAAAGGGAGTTGCAAAAGAAGCAGTCAGCTGTCTCTTCATCGCAAACACGAACAGTCAAGACGTCGTGAAGAAATTAGAATCGCGCTTCGGCCGAGCGGACTCTATCGCCCTCGCTGAACTAGAACGCCTACGCGCGCTACCACGCCTCACAGACACGCCCAAAGACATCTGCATCTTCGCAAGCCGAGTCGCCAACAGCATCGCCACACTGCAAGCCCTCAATAGAACTCACTATCTCTACAACCCTGAAGTCACGAAGCTAACCATAGAAAAACTCACATCGACCCTACGACGTCAATGGTTCCAGTTCTCCGCAACACAGTCAAGAGATGAAGCCGACCTACTCAAGTTGGCGCGCTTTCACGACATCGAAGCCGAGCTCTGCGGTCCATATGCACAGCCAGAGGTAGTTGGACCAGAAAAACAAGAAAAGACAACGGTGGCGCCGCAACGACGAACACAGAAAACATACGCTACTACAGACAGAAGCCAAAGTAAATGCCTAGTTTGTTCGAATACGGGCCACGCCGTTCCTGATTGCAAACAATTCAAAGATGCCGACTCCAACGGACGCTGGGACTTAGCGAAAACTCATCGCCTATGTTTTCGGTGTCTCCACTACCGCAAACAGACACATCACTGCAAGGCGAAAAGATGTGAAATCGACGGGTGCACTCACTTTGACAAAGTCAAATGTGACAAAGCTGTGGATCGAATACACCCACCGACAACTCTCACACGCCGGAGTCGAAACTACGCTAAACGAGTGCCGCCAACATTATTGGATATTGCGACTGCGCCCAGTAACCCGCATGGTTATACATCGGTGTCTACTCTGCCGTATGAAGAAAGACAAACCGCCACAGCCACCAACAGGTGACCTGCCTGCGTGCCGTCTCGCTCACCATCAGCGGCCGTTCAAGTTCACGGGAGTCGACCTCTTTGGACCACTAACAGTCACAGTCGGCCGCGCCACACAGAAGAGATACGTAGCCATCTTTACGTGTCTCACTACACGCGCCGTCCACCTAGAGATAGTCTCCTCTCTCAGCACAGACTCTACAGTGATGGCCCTACGTCGTATGATAGCCAGAAGAGGCTGCCCTACAGAGATATGGTCAGACAACGGGACTAACTTTCATGGCGCGGACAAAGAGTTACGGCGGACTATTGAGAGGGAAATAGCAGAGGAGGCGAACAAGAAGATGATCAGCTGGCGCTACACACCACCGGGTTCCCCATTTATGGGGGGGGTGTGGGAACGAATGGTGCGTGCAGTGAAGGCAGCACTCGGCGCCACACTACACGAACGTCACCCGACGGAGGAGGTCCTCTCAACCCTCCTTGCGGAAGCCGAATACACCGTCAATAGCCGACCACTGACCCACGTGTCAGTCGACCCAGACGACCCGGAAACCATAACTCCAAACCACTTCCTGCTCGGCGGTTCAGCACGCGTCCCCACGCCCGGAACGTTCGACGACTCAGACCTCATCGGACGGACTCACTGGAGAGCATCTCAACGCCTCGCAGATATCTACTGGGCGAGATGGGTGAAAGAATACTTGCCTGACCTACAATACAGGCGGGAGCCCCACGGTCGAGGTCCAGCGCTACAGACAGGAGACGTCGTACTAATAGCGGACGGCAATCTACCTCGGAACACGTGGCCACGAGGTGTCGTCGTTGCTACTTACCCCGGCGCCGATGGAATCGTAAGGACAGCAGACGTGAAGACGAAAGGCGGTATCCTCCGACGACCCACGAAGAAGCTCGTGATACTACCAACTAGGCCGGACGTCCTGCAGCAGCCGACGGAGAACAGATGTAACGTCGACGCGACGACGATACAAGGCGGGAGAGATGTTCCGGACGACCGGCGAACACGTTAATGTCTATGTCACAGATAACCCCCTATAGATACCGCTTACAGGGCGACCGACGCGCACCACTCATTTGTTTTTTAGCGCCTATATTAAGAATAACACAACGGAACAGGTTCAGTACCGACCAATTCTTGGAACTGCGTACGTGCTTTTGACGTGTCTGTGAACAATTCAAATTTAATTACTCCTGAGTATAAACAGTGAAAAAATGCCGTATTGTTCCGTAAAATGGTGCGGAAAAAATTCTAAGACTTCGAATTTCAAAAAAGATGGCATTACATTTCATCGGTAAGTAAAATTTATTATAATTTTTCGCTTCACGGAGTTCAACTTACACTGGATGAACAGAGTACCACGCCGCACGCGCGGTCTAACATCTCTTTTTCACACTACTTTAATTCATATTTTTCTCTCTTTCTGTCATGGGCACGTGTAAGCTAGTGATGTGAATTTGATCGGATTGGGCGGCGGCCCACCGGTATCGATAAACGAATAAAAAATAATTAGTAATACACAAATACGAGTAGAAATAAAAAAGATTTCATACTTGCAAACTTTATAAAGATTCTAAACATTTTAGATCGAGTAGTTTCACGATAATGGTTTTTATACCTAAATTTATTATTTAAGTATAAATTAATTTTAATGTGGTCGTGTTCCATGTTTCGTTTCTATAATGGCTGAATCGATTTTGATGCGGTTTTCACAAAAACATTTGTTAGACTTAGGAGAAGATTTTGTTATTTTAATCGACTTTAACCGAACACACGAAACCGAACAAAACCTTTGACACGGTATTTTAGTCGGAAGGAGTGATTTGACGTTGACATGATGTATAGAGGAGTTTTGGGGAATTCGGTACCGCATCTAGGATTAGTTTGACATTTTGACATTTTTGACATTTGACATGAGTTTTGACAGTTTTTATACCGTTTTTGACCCATTGACATGGTAGTTTAGTCGGAAGGGGATATCTGACGTTGACATGATGTACGGGGGGTTGTAGGAAATGTATTAATGTATTCCAGAAAAATCTGACATTTTGATATTTTTGACATTTGACATGGGTTTTGACGTTTCTACGAAACCCTGTTTTTATGGGATTTTTGTATGGGAATTTGTTATCTTTGACTCGAGAATTATGTAGGGAGGGGTCGGTTGCCTGAACGGTCGATAAGTAAAAAGTAGTTTTGACTTTTTTGACATTTTTTGACATGATTTCACTGTCTCGGCCGTAGTTTTAAAGATCTAAACATACATAGGTACAGACAGAAAGTCAGACAGCTGGAAGCGACTTTGTTTATTACTATGTAATGATTGTTATTATATTTGTATTATTAGTTTTCTTATTCAATGTTATCGAATTAAAACAGGGCTCAAATAAAGTTTACAAAAAGATTTTAATAATTTGACATTTTGTTTTAAGGTTTCCAAAATGTCCCGATAAAAAATCGATTTGGATTGATTCTACTTGTCGCGGAGAGGAATGGTTTCCGAGTAACAACAGCGTTGTATGTTCAAGACATTTTACCGATGACTGCTTTCACGTTATGAAGGGTCGTAGGCGGTTGATGGACTCTACTGTGCCAACTTTATTCTTACCAATCTTGGTATTGTACCATAACTTTACTTGACAAATAAATATCATCGTGTAAAAGTATAATGTATTTACGCGAACATATTTTTTTTTACAGAGTTCAGTACCAATGACTACAAATAGCGATAATAAAAGCACAACATCTAAGACCAATCCTGAGTCTTTTAAAGGAGTAAGAATTTATACATGCATCGGATCCTATTTGATAGAAAGGTGTCAACAGAAAGCTACGCAATTTGAAAATGTAGCTAATCTTCTGAAATTTTATAGCGTCTAATAGAAACTGAGCAAATTAACACCTTTTTTCTAAACAGGATTTAATAATTTTTTTGAATAACATGTTTATATTTCATTATAATTTTATTGCTTTTCCTTTTTACCTTATTTCAGACTCATGGTTCGACATCATCAAAACTTGAGAAGTCATTTTGCGAAAACCAACCAAGTGGTTCGGAAACACCAAAAAGAAAGCGAAAATTAAATTTTCTTCCCGATTCTCCATCGGCCTATGATAGTCCAACCGCAAAACGACTTTGTCGTAGAGTTATTGAACTAAAGAACACAGTTACGATAAAAAATAAGGAACTTAGAAAAGTACGCGACAGTAATAGAAGATTAAAGAGAAAAATCACTTCGTTAAAATCATTACTAGCCGAGTTAGAAAGTAAAAATTTAATTACAACGGAGAATAGCGACATTCTTAAGTCAGTAGGAGTAAAATGTCAAGAACTCATTAAAAGGCAAATGCTCAAGGGAAAGTCGGGTTCTATAGTCAGAAAAAAATATTCTCCTGAGTTGAGGGCCTTTGCTTTGACATTAGCCTTTTACTCGACTAAGGCTTATAATTATGTACGTAAAACCTTTGATTCATGTTTGCCATCAGTAAAAACTTTAGGGAAATGGTACAGCACAGTAGATGGGAGCCCAGGATTTACAAGAGAAGCTTTTGATGCTTTGAAAATAAAAGCACAGCAGTCTACGGAACCGTTGTATTGTACTATTATATTCGACGAAATGAAAATTAAGAGTAAAGTCGAGAAAACGTACGGCTACGTTGATTTTGGAAGTAGTATCGATTCAGACTGTAGAGAGGAATGTACAGATGCATTGGTTTACCTAGTTGTGCCCTTGCATGGTAAATGGAAAGTACCAATCGGTTACTTTTTGATAAATAAGGTGACGGCTGATCAGAAAGTATTTTTACTGACTCGTGCCATTGAACTCTGCAATGAAGCTAACATCATTATTAAAGCAGTAACTTTTGACGGATGTCCTGCTAATACAGCAATGGCCAAAAAGTTAGGATGTAGTTTAGATCCTGACAATTTAAAAACCGTTTTTAATTTGAATAACAATGAAATTGCAATTTTTCTGGATCCAGCACACATGATAAAATTAGTACGAAATAGTTTTGAATATTACAAAGAATTTTCAGATTCTGAAGGCAATACTATTTCGTGGCAATATATAGAAACATTACATAACTTACAAGAAACCGAATTGTTTCATGCAGCAAATCGACTCCGATCAGAACATTTGCATTTCAAAAAAAATATAATGAAGGTAAAACTCGCCACTCAATTATTTAGCCGTTCAGTAGCAGTAGCGCTTCAATTTTGCAAAAATAAATTAAAACTAAAACAATTTCAGTCAGTTGATCCAACTGCAGACTTTTTGTTGATTATGAACGACTTATTTGATATACTGGATTCCAAAGTACATGGACAGAAGTTAAAGAGGGCTTTAAACCAGGAAAACGCAGATAGTTTAATACAAAAGCTTGAAGACTTTAAACATTTTCTTCTGAATCTAACAGTGCATTTAAAGAACAAAGAAATAAAACTAATTAATTCACCAAGATTTACCGGGTTTTTGGGGCTATGTGTTGGTATAGAAAGTTTGAAATTTCTTTTCCGTGATTTAATTCAAAACAATAGCTGTCCGTACATTTCTTTTCACAGAATAAGTCAAGATCATATTGAATTATTTTTTTGCAACATCAGATCACACGGAGGGGCAAACGATAACCCTACACCAAGACAATTTCACGGTATATACCGAAAAATGTTAATTCACATGGAATTACAACAAACTGAAACTGGCAATTGTATTCCTCTTGAAAAAATCGGAATATTACATTGTTCATCAGCCGTAAAGCGTATTAACGCGTCCGTAGAGAGAGGAGATGATGCTTGCGTTGCTGACAAACCAGATGATGATAATTTTGTCAAAGCATTACAAGGAATTTCTCTGTCTTTGTTTTCAGAGAGTATCATAGAATACATTGCTGGGGCAGTGGTACATTACCTTATAAAATCAATACAATGCAATAAATGTGTTAGAGCCTTGATATCACTGGATAAAAAATATAATAGCCTCATCTACGCTAGAGATTTTGGTGGATTATTATATCCGTCAAACACTGTTACAAAAATTTGTAGGCGCTGCGAACAGGTTATTCGCAGCACTATAAAAGGAAACTCTCCAAAATTTTATTATAATGATAAGATGCGGCTGACAACAAAAACCATGATGACATTTATAAATGAAGACATTTTTACTGAGTTACGTACGCATCAATTTGATCATGAAAGTTGTAATCACATTATCGAATTAACAAAAAGTGTTGCCCAAAAGTATATTGACATAAGATTACTGTATTTAACTAGAAAGTCAAACCCTAAAGACGCAATCCGAAGAGTTTATACTAAACTCGTTCATTTTAAAAATCAATAAATTGATGAAGCAAAGATGTATATAGAGCAGATAAAAAAGTAATTTAAAAAAAGAACCGACTGCTGGCTGTGTCGATTGAACTAAAAATATATTAACAATCTGTTTCAAAACTTCAGAATTTAAAAAAAACAGCATGGTATGAAATGATTACATGCACTCGGAGGCAACATCTACATTGGTTTTTGGCTAGTATGTACATTGTTTATTATTGATAGCCTCCGACTGCATGTAATGATTTCATAAATTCATATTATGATTTTTATTTTGAAATTTTTTGAAGTTTTGAAACTGTCTGTTTATATCTTTTTGGTTCAATGAACACACCCAGCAGTCGGGATTTTTGTTTTTTTATATTACTTTTTTATTTCGAACTTTTTAGTTTTGTAAACTTGTGCACCCCACCAGATTCAGAATGTTAAAGAGCAAAGTTTTCACTTCCAAACTGTTTGTAAACATATAAGTTACATATAGGTATTTTTTTAATCAACTTTTAAAACTCTATATTTCGATAACTTATTCGATGGGTTTCGACAAAGCTTTTTTTCAAATGGCCAATATCGCGTCTAACCTATCTATCTAATACCCGTCATTATGTTGTTTTATTATTAAAATGTACCCTATGTTACTTGCGTCACCAAGAGGAATCTAACGACATATCATTTATCAAAATCGGTTCACTGGTTTCCCAGATAGGAATAGGAGGGAACAAAGAAACGGACATACATACTTACATACGCGGCAAACACATGATCCTCCTTTTTTGCTTTGCCGGAGTCGGGGAAATAAGGACGGAGAGATGGAGGGAAATAACTTAAATGGAGTGGTGGCCGGATGAACGGAGGGACTAATAGAATTAAGGATTTCATTAGAGTTTATATTTTGACATAGTTGTTAATATTGTATTTTCTAATGTACAGAATAACTTTGAAGGAAAATTTTTATGCAACTTTCATCTACATGTTATATAACTATTCAACAACATAGTTTTGTCACAAATAAAACTGGAGGAATAATGATTAAAAATAAAAATAATTATTAATATAAATAGTAGTTACTAATTTATTCTTTTAACTTCCCTTCCGACACATTCATAAAGTTTTGACGAAATAACATTTTTTGAAATGCATTATATATTACAAAATATTCAATAAAATAAAAGGTCTAAAATAAAGTAGGTAATCCGTGGACTTTGACTTTCCCACCAAAAATCATCGATATTTTTATCGACACTCTTGAAATCTCTATGTTTGGTGCTTCTAAGTGCGACCTTGAAATAGCCAATCACGGCGTCGCTGTTACGCCGCTCGCGACCCGCAACTTCCTCCATTTTTGGTGAACTCGATGCCGAACAAAATGGCCAATATAAGGTATCTATAGGGGGTTATCTGTGGTCTATGTACATATAGTTAGGTATATAAGTTATGTTATAAAATAGAAGATAGGTTTATAAGTCATTCTGAACACTTTCGAATAAAGATGTTTTTTCTGTGGTGTTTCATTACCCTTACGGTTGTATTTTGTTCCAATAGATAGATATTAATTTTTAGTATGGTATATAATAATTTTAAATGTATATAAATACTGTTTTAATATACTTTTGTACAAAATAGAGAATAAAATAACAGGCTATAAGGGCAGTAGTCTCCATGCGGCAACGCCGCTTAGATATACCAAAAATTAGATTAGTTCTCGGGCTGGCCGCATGGGGGCTCTGCCGGGAGTATCCCATCTCGCTCTAATAGAGGAAAATCATATAAATATGAGACGCCTAGTCTACTACGACATTCCGCTCTGCGCCCCGGTGCAGAACGGTCGCGCTCTCAGTCGGTCCCGCCACCGACCGAGTGCCGCCTTGCGCCGACGCGCGAAGCTGCCTCGCAGCCGCCGCCGTCAACACCCCCCATACATCACCCCAAACTCCCCCCAACTGCCCCAAAACTCCCCCCAACTGCCCCAAAACCCCCCCCAACTGCCCCAAAACTCCCCCCAACTGCCCCAAAACTCCCCCCAACTGCCCCAAAACTCCCCCCAACTCCCCCAAAACTACCCCCAACTCCCCCAAAACTCCCCCAACTTCCCCAAAACTCCCCCCAACTCCCCCTTAATCACCATGGAAGTTGCTCCTATAATAGAGCTCTTCCAAAAGTTCTGCGTAGCCCAAGGCTACAGCATCGAGAAGGCCGTCTTCTCACAATTTCTAGACGCGATCAACACGTCTCCTTCCCAAAAAGCCCCGGCCCCAGAGGCAGACTCCCCCGAGTCACCCTCACCGGTCCCCCCCCAATCAATGGAGTTCTCAGACAGCTCGTCTGTGAACTCCGAACGGAAAAGGTCAGCCCCCTGCTTTTCCTCCTCATCGGACGCTGAGTCCGACACCCCAACCCTCACCGGTTCCATCGGCGACGACGAATTCGTCATAGCCGAAAACCGGAAAAAGAGGCACAGGAAGCGCAAAGCGCTCTCCCCCCTCCTCCTGACGACGGTAACCCCCGCCCCCGCCCCCACCACGGCCACCCCGCCGGCCCCTAAGGCACCTTCCCGGTGCGAGCCTGTCCTCGCCCGGAAGCAGACCCCGCCACCTCTCTACCTCAGAGACAAGTCCGTATGGACCGCTCTCTCCAAAATGTGTAGTGATCGCAAGATCAACTTCACAAAAGCCACCAACACCGAAGTGGCAATTAGGATCTCGACCGCGTCGATCACCGACTACAGGAGTCTCACTAGACTCATGGATGTCGAAAAAATCCCCTACCACTCCCACCCCCTTAAGGAGGAACGCAAAGTCCGCGCAGTACTCCGCGGGATACCATTCGAGGTACCCAACGAAGAGATCATGAATGATCTCAAAGCCAAAGACTTCCCTGTCGAAGCCGTGCACAAAATGCACAGCAGTTCGGGAAAGAGGTTTCCTCTTGCCCTCGTCATAATGACGAACACCCCCAAAGCCACAGAGCTCTTCAAAGAGGAACGCACGATCTGCGGACTCTCTAAAATCAAGGTCGAGCGCCCAAACCGCCGCGGCTACCCCGCCCAGTGTCACCGTTGCCAACTTTATGGCCACGCAGCGGCAAACTGCACTGCCCCTCCAAGGTGCCGTAAGTGCCTCACCCCCCACCTCACCAAAGAGTGCACGAGGAATCGCGATGATGGAACCCCTCCATCCTGCGTCCTCTGCAACCAATCAGGCCACGCGGCCAACTTCAGAGGCTGCCCTCGAGCTCCTCGCCCCACCCCCCCAAAGGCAAAACCCCTCAAACAGTCACCACCTCCGGCAAAAAGTGTTGCCAACTTCCCCCCACTACCCGCAGCTGCAGCCCCACAGCCGAAGCCGATCCCTAACCCAGCATGGGGCCCGAAAAAGCCCATCACCCCCACCCCACACCACCTGTAGCAATCCCACAAGTGCTACAGCCACACCCAAACGTCTTCACGCCGTCCCTGGCTGATGACATGAGACTCGTCCACGATGTTATATCTAACATCAACATCTCTGAAATCTCAGTCCTCGCGCAAAAACTTCGCGCCTCCCACTCTCCTCAACAGCGCCTTCTGGCGCTAGTAGAGCACTCCCACCTTCTCAACTCCTTGTAAAGCCCCAAATGCAAACAGGTCGTTTGAAACCCAAGGGCATATCGCTCATCTCATTCAACACCAGAGGATTACGCTCAAATCTCCCTGAGCTAAAACTCTTTCTGAAAGAAAATGAAGTAGACTTACTACTACTCCAAGAGACGTTTCTCAAGCCTAAGAACCTTAAGGGGTTTTCGATACCGAAATACTCCCTCCTTCGAAATGATAGGACTGATGCCCCCCGAGGAGGCACAGGAATTTACTATAGGAAAGCACTCCACTGCTCTTCCCTCCCCACGCCACCGCTCCAAACCATGGAAGCCACCATATGTAGACTGGCAATGTCAGGACACCAAACCATGATCATTGCTTCTGTCTACATCCCTTCGGGCAAAAGCCCAGTAAAAAGAGACTTCCAAACCATTCTCTCAATGGGGGAGTCCGTCATTATGTTTGGAGACTTCAACTCTAAACATACAGACTGGACCTGCCTCAATACCAACCCAAATGGTATAAATCTCCTTTCTATAACCGACGAACTAGAACTTAACGTTCTATGCCCATATGCCCCGACACATTACCCCGATAATACGGACCACTCACCGGACGTATTAGATTTCGCACTCACAAAGGGTGTCTCCCTAAACCTCAGGGCAATTGAAACACTGGACGACCTTGGCTCAGACCACCGCCCAGTCTCCCTTAAACTAGGTCCCCCAAATAATATACCACCCCCTCCCAAAACCTTCACAAATTGGGAAGGCTTCAAAAACACCCTAGCCTCGGCCATGGATGCCCCTGACTCCCCTCTAAAATTTTCATCTGACTACTTTGATAGTACAGATAAAATCGACTCCACAATTGATTCACTTACGGAGCTTATTAACTCCGCCCTCAAAGGCAACGAAAAGACCTCCCCTGAGCCATCTGCTCAACAACTTCCCACTGAAATCGCCAACCTACTCAAGGCTAAAAGAGCAGCCCTTAGGAGAGCGGCGATCTACCCCACTCCGGAATATAGAGCGACAGCGAATCAATTGATCCGCAAATTAAAGTCAGCTCTATCGGAACTCAATGACTCCCGTAAAAGCGAGCTCATGGAGCAGATATCCCCTTCTCACACTGCGTTCTATCGAATGGCGAGAGCCCTCAGGATAGACGCAATCACTCACATTCCCCCTTTGACCTGCCCCGATGGCTCAACTGCCTTCGAGGATGAAGAAAAAGCTGAATGCTTTGCGGACAGCATTGCCTCACAATGCTCCCCCAGCTCCCAACCAGTTGTCCCCTCCCATATCCAAGAGGTAGAGGATGAGATTCACTACAGAAACTCCCTCCCACTCACCTCCGACCCCATCACAGTGACCGAAGATGAAATCCTATCCTTCATCAGAGGTCAAAAGCCCAAAAAAGCGCCAGGCGCGGACGGGATCTCAAACAGAGCCCTTAAACATCTGCCCCAACAAGTACTCACCTTGTTAGCCCTCATCTTCAACGCCTGCTTCGACTACGGCCATTTCCCCAAAGCGTGGAAAGAAGCCATCGTCATAGGCATACCCAAGCCAGGGAAGCCTCTAAACCTCCCCGCTAGCCATCGGCCAATCAGCCTCCTCAAATCAATGGGGAAACTACTCGAAAGGGTTATACTTTCCCGCATGAAAAGGCACCTCTTCCCTACAGACGGTGACCCGATCATCAACTCCTACCAATTCGGATTCAGAGCTAAGCACTCTTGCCCCCAACAAGTCCACCGAATAGTAGAATATATCCTAAGCGGATTCTACCCAAAACGGTACCCTACTGTTGCCGTCTTCTTCGACGTAGCTAAAGCGTTCGACAAAGTCTGGCACGAAGGCCTCATCTATAAACTATATAAGGCAGGCCTCTCCGACCGCCTTGTCCGCTTGGTGGCATCTTATCTTAAAGATCGCACCTTCAGATTCAGACACGAAGGGCTGCTCTCCTCCCCACGCCCCCTAAGAGCTGGAGTCCCCCAAGGATCAGTTCTCTCACCCATACTTTACTCGTTATACACAAACGACATCCCTATCCCCGAGAACGGGGTACAGCTATCCCTCTTCGCAGATGACACTGCACTCTATACTAAAAGCCGTCTCTCACAGACAATACTTAAAAAACTCCAAAAGTCCATCGACGCTCTTGGAAAGTGGTTCGCACGATGGCGTATCGATGTGAATCCTGAAAAGAGCGTCGCAATCCGATTTGACCATAAACGTAGGAGTCACAACGACCCCAACCTCCGCATGTTAGGTACCCCAGTCCCCTGGAAAAACAATGCCAAATATCTAGGAGTCACTCTGGACTCTCGTCTATCCTTCAAACCTCACATAAATAGAGTGACGCGTACAGCCCGTTTCTATCTGAACAGGCTGAACAGCATGTTAGGCAGGCACAGTAAGATGTCTCTCAGAAATAAGCGAACACTATACAAGGTCTGCATCCGACCTGTATTAACGTACGCTTCCCCCGTCTTCGCACATGCGAAACCAAATATCCTGCATAAAATGCAGGTAATCCAAAATCTATTCTGCCGGAAAGCGGCCAATGCACCCTGGTACGTGCGCAACGCTGACCTCCATCGGGACTTAGAGCTGCCCACCCTCCAACAATTCATGAAATCCCTTTCAGAGACATTCTTCAAATCTGCCGAAGAACACCCCAATCCGTTAGTACGCGAGACAGTTTCGTACACTGCTCCGACTATATCTCGTTACAAGGTTCGAAGGCCGAGAAACGTCCTCACCGATCCCCCTAACAAACTCTCAGAAGCTTTAAATAGGCTTCTAGAAGCTCATGATGAGCTAAAAGCTCGAGCCACTCATACAGAGCCTAGCTCTTCCCTCCAACTAGTATAGATCCCTGTTGGGATCCTTCCCAGCGGATGTCCCTTTAGGACCCCGCTAGCACCCCCTTCCCCCCAAAGGTGGGTCGCTCAGATAAAGGTTTTAAGACCCCCCCAGGGCCAAACCAACTTACTAGGTGGAGTTTAGTGGGTAGGCACTTCTAGTGAGTCCCACATAACCAATGCAGTCGGCTGTGTTGGTATGCTATGAGCATTCTCCACCTCCCTCCCACCGAGACCTCCGGAGGGTGCCTTTTGCTTGGGCGCAAAAAAAAAAAAAAAAAAAAAAAAAACTACTACGACACACTTTTCTACGAACTCTGCCCGGGAGCAGATGGGAACCTCCCTCAAAGCCTTGAAACAGTAAAAGGTGTTTGATTTCTTCTCCAACCCCAGCAACAGTCAAGTACGGCACCATCAACCTACAGCCACTGCAACAGCCGTCCCGTACAGTGATAATAATTAAATCTATATTTTTTATTTGCCTAAATTTTATTAGTAAATTCACCTTGTTAAAGTTTCTATGATCAACACAAGAGACGGTCTATTCAACATTCAGCTCGGCTCACCTCTGCTGAATGGTTGTTTCCTGGTAAACCAAAATTTATGGGTAGCATGTCAGCCATGAAAATTTAGCTTTAAATCTGAGCTCGGATGAGTTGGACGAGTCTCAGACACCACCAAACGCCAGTGCTCCCTTAGATCTGCAGCCACTGGTGAACTGCTGCTGTTATTTATCAGTAGAGATCATGAATGACAACTGACTCCTAGTCGATACAAGGCTGGTGTGCCCAAACATGGCAGAAGACTATAGAAACCATGAGTCAGATACCTAGGTCGGAGCCACAATGTAGATTGATCTATCGTTTTATTATTTTGTGTTTATGTGATATTAATTAAATCTGTTGAGTAATTTTTTTTTATTTCTCTATAATCTATTAGTAAATTAAGGCAATGGGAGCCAGAACAACCTATCTTTTCCAGACAATATTCACCACTTTGGCTCTCATAATCTCAATTTGACTCGCCAATATGTTGCTTGACATTCAGCTGACAAGTCGATCTGTTCATTATCCAGTTGTTCTACCTCTGCTTAGTGGTCGTTTCCTGGTAAATTAAATTCATCTGTCTTGTGATTAATGAATGTGGTGCAGAGTACAGTAGACCAAAAAAATTGTTGCTAGAATATTGAGACTTCCAGAGTTTGGTGCTATAACAAGCAACAAAGACTGTTTTTCAGGTAAGTAGCATGTCAGCCATGAAAATTTTGCTTCACATCTGAGCTCGGAAGAGTTGGACGAGTCTCTTAGACTTCTAGCAAGCTTTAATTGGAGATACCTATCTACGCATTTTCAATTATTCAACCTGATTCAACTAGAAATAAAAACTTAAATGTATCATCAGGTTTTCATGCAAATTTTGGATAAATTGCTACATCAAAATCTATTTGCTTGAAGTGTTTACGTTTCGACTGATGTTTTTAAATACAGTAGGTGTACATGTATTTCTATTACCAAACTGTAGAATAATAAGGGAAATTTCGTCAGAAATTTTAATAAGTTTTTATGAAGGACCTCAAAAGCAACCTTATAAAATCCAACTAAATTTTTTAAATTTAATCAAATGACAGCTCTAAAATGTGCCTTGAAATTACCAAAACATGTTAAAATCACTAAGTTGAGTAAATTATGGCTGTCAAACTAAAATTTTAGTTTGACGTTTATAAAATGGTGACTTGAAAATGGCTCTTCGTTTTAACCATACTTAAGTTTAATTTTATGTGTGTCAAACTAAAACTAAAGCCTTCAAAATCGGCTTTAAATACCTACATAAACATTTTCAATTTAGTCAGATTTTTGTATGTACATGTACATACCTATTCATATTCTGTTCCTGTACTTCAGTTCTCGTAATTAACACGGTGAAGTGTAGTAACAACGAAGAAACGTTGTTTTATAATATTACTGCGACATGCAGCTATTGACTGCAACATTGTGACGCACGCTGCTTGAGTTATTATAAAACCGATTGATGTACATTTTTAGAGGTTCACTCTATTTTGGCATCGAAATAATAAACATGTCAACTTAACACCTCGTTTAAATCATCACTCCCGTCTACAACCCTTGGCGCTAACCAAAGTTATTTGAACGGGGCCCCGACGTTAATATTGTTTTATGTATGTAATCTTGATGAATAAAACTTATTTTTTTCATTATTCTAAAACCAAAAAATAATAGGGTTCCGTACTCAGAATTGTTTGTCAGGCGCTACCATTTTAGCGGCTTCCTATATTGTTGATATTTATCACGTTTTTAAGGTTCCGTATCCATATTGTGATGGTGCGGAACCCTTTGTGCGCGAGTCCAACTCGCACTTGGCCAAATTATTTACATCTATAAAATTTGGTTATTAGTCATTCATTAGTTAGATCTCGCTGTTATAATTATTAGCTGTGCTTTCTTCTCAATCACCTTTTAGCTTATTAAGTTATTACTTAAATAAAACAGCGGAAATCATTGCATATTATTCTTTTTATATTTTTTTCATCAATTTAAATGGAAAATACAATTCATTTATTTATAATGTTGTCATTTATTTATTGTAAACAAATATATTATAAAAGATTTACATATTACTATCAAAACAAAATATTCACAAAATGGCAGACTAACTAAACAATTACATAGCTGTTTCTTCAAGCATGCTTACAATTGCATCGTTTTGAGCTAAAACAAGAAGGAGAAAGTTTGGCACTGATCCCATAATTCAACGTAAAATGAAGATGGCTTAAATGCACATTGCAGCAAACACTAACATTGTATACAATCAAGTTAGTCTGTTGATCCAGATTTTGAATAGGTACCTTTTATAACGATACTTCTCACAACCTCTCTTTAGCTCATATCATAAGTATTGCTGATGTAATACTGACTACGATCGATCGATTCATCTATCCTTGCGCGCATTGCGAACTGCGCCCGCGCATATTACATCTTCCGAGTCACTAAAAGGCAACGCCAAAGAGAGAGCCTACTTTGACTATTGTTTCTGTGGTAACTTGAAAGTTAAAATAAACTAATCTGCTGCCTTATAAGTGTTCATCGAACTTCAAATTGACTTAATTAAAAATAACAAACTCGATCTCCTCTCTTAACAACACAAATTCCATTGAATGGATAAAATCAACTCAATTTTAACATTCAAAACATCGTTTTTTAAATAAAAAAGTACCTCTTCACATTTCTGCATTACCCTGCCTTAACAAAAACCATAATACACATAGACAGCTGTAAAATTAAAAAATAAAGCGCTGGAAGAGGACATGAGCAAAAGAAATCAGAAAATAAATAGAAACTTTCGACACAGTAGGTTGCCGAGTTGAGTAGCGATTGAGTGCACGTGATGCTAGTTTAAGCACGCGCGTGCCTTGCGCGGACACTCGAAATGCCGAAAAGTATAATTCATAAATTGTACCTATACTTTGTTTATATACTATATTTTTTTTTACATTTTAATAATTTAAAAACAACCAGTACTTGGTCGAGAAATTTATATCCATTTTTTTTTGTGTATTTTATATTTTGATGAAATTATTTAAAAGCTAATTAACGTGAGCCGATGTCAGGATTCATAGCTAGTCGTCGTTCGCTCGAACCGGCTGGCAAGTCTCGGCCACGTCCGCCTGACTCGAGCTTGTATAAACACTTGTATTATACACAAAGATAACACTACCGCATCGTCTATACATCTTGACTCATTAATGCACTGATATACTCGGGGGCACAAGGGATATCGCAGCATTGTTTCATTGACGCGTCGCGCGCGGCGCGATCGGGGCACACCGATACTACCATTTATTTTATATCCCCATCATATACATTTTGTTATAGTAATAAAAATACAACACTACGATTATATCCCTTAACGTGTCTAATTTCTAATTCGTACTCTATTTACATTGTATTCAAAATTGTTCGGCGCTGCCACAGTCTTAGATCGATGCCCGCCCCGCTCGCGCCACGCCTTTGCAAACTTTTACTGTACAGCAAATTTACAAATTACATTTGATCAGAATACACAAACTCAAAGGTCTACATCTAAAACATAATGTAAGGTAAGGATCATACGTAACGCCCGCTTCGCCGCTTCTATGAGCTACGTTAAGTAAATCGCTCCCCAGTGTGGCCATGACAGAGATGCTCATGTATAACTGTAAAACAATAAAGGGCACATTTTATATAACAACAAAATAGGCCAAATTCATTGTTACGTTAACATAATGTGGGGTCGATACTATTTGACTAACAATTCGTATGATATTCACAATTACATACAGGAAATCTGTCACGGCACAAACTGAGTTGAAAATTAGTACTCCTAATTTATTACTAAAAATGTTGATTTAAGAAAAAGGATGTCATTTTTCATTTTATAAGATAGACTAAATACCGCCTACTCGTTACAATGGACTATGATATATTTTATTGAGATATTTCTTCCTTTGTATAAACATGACAAAATACAGACAATATTTTCGTCACACTTGTAATTACTTATTCGGTAACAATCGAGCAATATTTGACATTTTACTCCCTTTGTGACTTTATGGGATATTTATACAAAATTAGTGTGCCTCTTTTGACCATTATTATTTTATTACAGGGAGCATTTATTCATATACATACTTATATGTTAGGTCTTAATGCCTGTAAAAATATAATATGTTATTCTATTTTAGACTATTCATGTACCACGTGCAACAATGAACAGTGCTAAGACAACGGATCTTTAATGGAATGCATCATTCACTATACCACGACAATAATCATAATCATCAAATAACATCCACGAAAATATAACGTACGAAATTAGAATCTCCTCTCGAAAAAAACAATTCATTTATTATAACACAATTGATAGCTTACACTAGTGGTAACGATTACATTTAGCTGATTGTTCATATGTTTCCAAGTTGATGAGTCTATGACAAGCTTAGCAAGCAAGCTTTGGACTTATACAAGTGATAGATACAATTGATACAATGTGCGTGTAAGGGCAAGCAAAATCAGTTTTAATTTGGACAGAGCACGCCTTAAGGGGGTAACTTTTTACCTCGGTACAAAATGCACATCATAAATTGTTTTCCTTACTTTTTAATTAAAAGTATGCAATAAATGTGTTTTAAAGCAATTTGCGCAAACTGCTTGTTAATAGTTAGGTGATCACATGAAAATTATTAAATTTTATGCGTTACATTTTAGCTGCATTACATTACAACTGTAAACACGCTTTTAAGTTTGTTAATGTAATGCAAACAAAACGTAATACACTAAAGTACGTACTTTTTTGTGAAGACTTTATTATTAATAAACTATTTCCGCAAGTTGCTTTAAAACACATTTATTGCATAATTTTAATTCAAAAGTAAGGAAAACAATATTATGATGTGCATTTTGTACCGAGGTAAAAAGTTACCCCCTTAAGTAAGGGGAAGTGAGAGGGGAGTATAGCTGTCAGAAACAGTTGAATACTTTACAATCACTTTATTCACGTTTGGATTACTCACTGAGAGAATAAGTTTAATAAATAGCATACCCTTTGTTAAAATAAAATGATACTCAAAAATTATACCATAGTAACATAAAGAGAGAGAAATAAAATGAAATTTAAATTCGAAGCGAAACTTCGAATGTAATATCATGACCATAATATTGAGCATTCTAATGAGTAAAAAGCGTTTTAACCACAAAATTCATTTTATAATTCCTATATGAGCAACAAAAGGACACTTCAACTATAAATTGACCAAATAACTTGACTTCTCTTATGAAAAACTTTTCTCTATATACAAAAAACAATTGACGTTTTTTAATGAAATTAAAGAGGCCATTTTGGCTTCTAATTGACGAAAAATAACGAAAAAAAGTATTCCTTAACAACGTTGCTTTCATCTATCGAAAATCACTTTCTACTTTCACACATTCGTATATGATAACAAAGAAGTATGTACATTAGTTAGAATGAAATAGGTTTAACCGAGTAGTTTTTTGCGTTTGCTTGCCGCTAAAAGGGTGTTTTTGGGAATTGGACATATACAAAGTGACTTTGCCTCTTTAACGATAAAATGAGAGTTACTTAACGCTTAATCATTTTCAAATATGGACGTTATATTCAGGACAAATATACGCAAGACGGCTTTTTACATTGGGCCAAAGTTCCGTTCACACTTGAGGAATTGTTTTTTTTTTTCGAGTTTTTAGAGCCATTTGGAGTCAGAACTTATGGCACTCCTCAAGCTTTTGGACTCCATTTTTCAGGCCCAAATGTATACTAAAATTACTACGATTTTATTGTAGCGCTGGAGGGTATTTCCAAAAAGGACCAGATAATTTCTTATTTCTAGTGGATGTTTAAAACTGGCCGGTTATCTTTTAGGACACGCGACACTTTTAGTTCATTTGTGGCAATTCTGAAAATTATATTTCATGAATAAATAAATTGGCAATTTAAACGATGAAACCACGTTTTGTAATTTTTGCAATAAATCGATTCTAAAACTAATTCATTGACAGTCATTTAGTTGATATTTGTGACGTAATTGTTTCCTTCTCATAGTCTTTATCCCGATATTTACAAGTTGTTTATTTGTAAAAATAGCAAAACGTGGTACACTTCATTTTATACATGTTGATGTAACAAATCTTGAACGAACTAAACAATATACTACCCATTATATAACAATAAAATGTAATAAATCTTTATAAATTACTATATACATGCAGGGCAAGAGAAAAATCTGTCTTTTCCATTAAAATATGGATGGATTTTTATAACGGTTTTAATAGGACGTTATAGGGTTTAAATGTATAAGATATATATTTAAGGTCATTATTATTATTTTTTAAAAGGCCAAATATATTTTAAAATTGACTCTGAAATTGTCGCACTCTCGAATCCAAATGTTATTAGTTGCGATTACGGGCCATCAGTTTTAAAATATTTAATTACATATAAAAAATTTATTAGAAAGGACTGAAAAATATTTAAAATAATTCAGTATAAGCAGACTGTAACTGGACAACAATGCAAGACGGCAATTTTTACGAATGGAATAAAACGTGGACGAAACAATACCTACTATTCATCTATTTATTTTACTAAGGATTTCGATTTCCAATATACATTTTTATTTACAAATGTATTTTTACCAATGTGATACTTTGAGGCCATTTACACAGCAGATTTTACAAAACCTACAGTTCATACATAAATCCGAATCCCAACCCATTTTTGAAACGATATAGCAAAAAGTGTTTCTGTTTCTACTGAATTATGCCATGGTAAACATATTATAAAATTTGCTACTATTGGTCCATGATAAGGTTTATTTATGGCTTAAATGTAATACATACTAATATTACTATTACGTTATCTATGAGATGAATGATAATTTAATGTTACCATTAAGATACTGCATTCCAGAAGTCAAGAAAAATTGTGTTAAATGTATTGAATTTTCTGTAATATCGTGTTGATTTTCAATATGTAATTTTACTAAATTTTCGGATATTTCTCTAATCAACGACGATTAAGGTGACATACAGTCTAATAAAACTAATGGAAGATCATTCATATATCAAAAACAGACGTCAATAATAAAAAAAACACCGAATCTGGAGTCCTAACTACATAATTATTTTAATGATTGCAGTCACCTTAACCGTAAGTGATTTATCCTGTATTCGGTGCCAGTGAGACTTGCCAATTTGACAGGAAAACTATGCATCTACGTTGATATCAATTAAGAAAAGTCATGTCCAATAATAAATAACCCAAAGGTATGACCATAAAAACAAAACTGCCTACACATTGACGAATCACTGGCACAGACATACTTTAAAGATCAGACAGTCAGCGCGGCTTTGCTATACTGATTCAAATCCTCAATCTGGAGTTACAATTCGGGAAAATTTACAACTTATACTATTTATATAACATCGTCTAAATGTTCTCACGTGCAGCTTATGACGAAAAACGAGACGATTCGTAAAAATCCGTAATATTTTAATTATCTTATATTCATAGCGATAACAGATACCAAATTAATTGCCAAAAATCACGAAATCACTTCGTTTCCCGTGGATCGCAGCACGTGGTTCAACAGACGACCGCTAGATGGCGGTGTATCCGTGCAGTTTGAGTTGGGACCGCTGAATGGCGCTATTGCCATGCAGTCGGTATGAGTTAGGAGTACTATTACAGGCAGCGGGAGGCGCGGGCGGCGGGCGGTCGGTACGTTGCGTGTCAGTACGCCTGCGTCGTGCTCGCCGCAGATACACGCTCCGGCTTTAGATTACGCTGTTGAACAAAAAATAAAGTTAGGAATGGTCCTGATAGGATATAGTATTTCTAGGAGAGGGAATCCTACTTGCGCTGTTACACATACATATTGCGTTTGTCGACGTGGAAACTAGCAAGTTAGTTGGAAAGATGCTATATCTCTTTGGTGCATGCTAGGGGTACCGAAGACAAAGTTACTATCAAAGTGAAAGAAGTCGACCGAGGTAATATACAAAATTGTATTCGAACTAATTTAATTAAAAGCAATTTTACTATTTAAATAAATTTAGAATGAAAAGTCTTCATAGTTTTAATCTTACGCGACAAAAGATAAGCCAGACAATGGATACAACAAAATATAATTATAAATAGAGTTCATTCCCTGTATATTCTAAACCATTTTCAAAGTAATCCTAAATAAGGTCGTTAACCCAAATAGATTGTATAACTTTATCCTCCACCTTGAAAATGAATAATCCTTAAACTAAGATTATCAGATTACAATAATCTAGAAGCACTGACAAGGAAAGTTCGCCATATTTTGTAATAGCTATACTCTGACCGACTTTTGTTAACCTTGGTCTGGTTGCAACTTGAGTGTAAAGTCGGTTAATGATGAAATATATTAGTCATTCATTGAGGTGACACTTTGCGAATGATTTATTTCGTATTGAATCGCTACATAAGGTTTACTTACTGTCGGTAGGTCCTTCATTCCGTAGTCCTTTATATGTGTTACAGACTTGAAAGAGAATGAATCTATTTAATATTTAAAATCCTGTTTTTATTTTATTCGTGTTTTATTCTATTACTAGCTTTTGCCCGCGACTTCGTCCGCGTGGAGTTCGGTTCACGCCCTTAGGGGGCAAATTTTGAAAAATCCTTTCTTAGCGGATGCTTACGTCATTACAACTATCTGTATGCTAAATTTCAGCAAAATCCGTTCAGTAGTTTCAACTGTGCGTTGATAGATGAGTCAGTCAGGTTTGCATTTTATATACGTGGGACGCACTATAAGTTTCCGGAATGAATATGAAAAAATACTATTAAAGGTACAAAATTAATTTATTGTTTTTCAAAATAATCTCCCTTGGCGTCTATGCACTTTTTCATTCGATCAAACCAGTTTTGAAAACTTTTGTGCCACTCCCCTGTGGTGACCTCTGAAACGTGTTTTTCATACTCCTCGACAGCCTCTTCTGGTGATGAAAATCGTTGACCGCGTAATTGGTTCTTAATTTTTGGGAACAGAAAAAAGTCACAAGGTGCCAGGTCGGGACTGTATGCAAGATGACTCATGAGTTCTACATTTTTCGTCTTCAAAAAGTCGTTTGTCTGTCTGGCCGTGTGAGAACTAGCATTGTCGTGGTGCAGGATGATACGGCGTTTACGGTTATTTTTACGGAGTTCGTCAATAACTTCCGGCAAACAAATGGTCGTGTACCAGTCACTATTCACGGTACGACGATTCTCTAAAGCAACAGTAGCCACGTGTCCAGTTTTATTAAAAAAAGAAGCAATCATCCGCTTAGATGCACTTTTCACGCGCGCCACTTTGGTTGGTTTCGGCTCATCTTGAAAGACCCATACGCTCGATTGCTGCTTTGTTTTGGGATCGTAGCAATAAATCCATGTTTCGTCACCTGCTACTATGTCCCACACCAAATTTGACGCACCTTCGTTGAATCTGGTAAGCATGGCACTGCACCAAGTGACGCGGTCCGTTTTTTGAGCCTCGGTCAAGTTGTGTGGGATCCACCGCGAGCACAGCTTTCTCACACCCAAATGTTTGTGTAGGATTGATTGTATTTGACTCATGCCTATTTCTAAGGATGCGCGAATTTCATGGTAGGTCACTTGCCTGTCTGTTTCAATCATACGGCGCACAGCATCGATGTTTTTGTTGGTCACAGCGGTGGACGGCCGACCATCGCGAGATTCGTCACTGAGATTGATACGACCACGCTTGAATTCTGCAAACCAGCTATAAACAGTCGTCTTGCATGGTGCTTCATTGCCAAAAGCTGTTTCAAGCCGAGCGATGCTCTGTTGAGCTGTCAAATTACACTTAAAATCGTAGAAAATCATACTACGAAAATTTTCCCGAGTTAAATCCATGTTGATGCAGACACACAATTTTTTAAATGGCGCCACAAGGTAAAAACAAAAGACAGTCAGATGAAACAAACTGCATTCTACAGCCAAAGAGTTCTATTTTCAAATGTTGCAATAAATTTTTAAATATTGTTTATGTAAGTGGCCAGTTCCGGAAACTTTTAGTGTTACCTATGTATTTAGAAGATCATCTAGTATTAGTTTTATTATCGACTCAGTATTGAAAGAATAATGTCGACGCCAATTTATGATTATTAAAATGTCAGGGGCGTAATAGGACACTATCATAAAGATAAATATAAAAAAAAATATATTTGTTACAATCCAAAAGAGAAACACGTGAAACAAATTTTCTGCATGAATACAGAAGTAACAATTCAGCGAAGCTTCTGCTTCCTAAGGCTTAAAACCCTGTAAAGTGCCCATTAATTGTATATATGTAAATAACTTGGCAATACCGTTAAGATAGTACAGGCATTTTAAGATAGTATACTTTGATAGGCGTAGTAATGAGCAATCGTTTAGGTAGAACTTTGTTAGCGCACAATATGTTTTTCGACCTGAAAAACGGACATTCTCGTTTTATTCACTTATTCGTTAGAGCGAATCATTTTGAAACTCAGGTCCGGGTGTCAATAAATTCCATTGTTTTTTTTAGAAATTTCAATAATTTGTCGATAACTGCAAAATAACGCGTATTTTTTTAGATTTTTCAATGTAATATACTAGAACCGTATGCTAAGTAATTATTAATTATCTATATCCTGAGGGTTAGGGGTTTGATTTTTTTACTCGTCAATGGTATTGTTTTAATTAATATTATTTAGAGTGATTACCGAAACCAAATGGTTAATTTTTTTTTTTATGCAGATGATACCGTCTTTTTATTGTTTATTAATTACTTAGCATACGATTCTAGTATATTACATTTTTGAAATTTCTAAAAAAGACAACGGCATTCATTTTTCTCGTATTTGGTGTAAAATTGACACCCGGAAGTGCTACTCTAAGTTTTAAAATGATTTGCTCTAACAAATAACTGAATAAAACGAGGATGTCCGTTTTACAGGTCGAAAAATATTTGCGGGTGGCCGCTAATTTCAGAAGCAATCGTTAAAGATATAAAGAGGACACCGTGAGATGAAAATGTTCAAGGTAGAATTCGGTGAACGGTATAATAAGCATTTATTCAACATAGTACAGTCGCCGTCAATAGAAATTGTGGACTATGTAAACAAACCGTTTTCTCAATTTTTCTCAAGGTTCTGTCACGGAGTCTCACTGAACATTAAACATTATTCCAAATTATGAAGGATCAAGTCTTACCTGACATTCACTGTATTTCATCATGAAATATTCAATAATCACCGGTTAATTACGGAAAATCATAGAATCAAAAGTCAATTCTGTACTGCGTCGAGATTGCTGTCATATTTTTTTCTCATCAAATCTGTATTGTCTTTGAAAATTAGTAATGTACGAATCTATTTGAATATAAACTTATTTTATTCGTGATGCTATTTTATTCCGTAATTTTTTTTTGACAGCATTACTTTATATCGAGAGCTGTGTGATCTTCCAGCGTTGCTCTAAAATCTTCTGTGTTTTCGGTATTCTAACGACTTGGCTTCTCTTACTGATCTTTCTTTGTGATTTGGACAGTGTTTTACCTTGAAACAACGACAATTGGTTCCGTCATAGTAATGGACAATGCCCCATATCATTCGCGTCAAATCGAAAAGGCGCCCAACATGAGTTGGCGGAAGGAGGCTATCCAAAGCTGGTTGCGCGAAAAAGAAATCAAAGCGAATCTCATAGCAAAAGTAGATAAGCAAAAATATACAAAAATGTATGTAGATGAGTTGGCGGCATTGAAAAATGTGACAGTTTTGCGCCTTCCACCATATCATTGCGAGCTTAACCCGATAGAATTGATATGGACGCAAGGAAAAGGTTACGTTCGAAGGAACAACAAAACATTCAAAATGGACGATGTGAAGATTTTGTTGGAACCAGGTTTGGCGCGGATCGGGCCAGAACAGTGGGCGAAATGTGTAGCTAATGTCCTAAAAGTAGAAGAAAAAATGAAAGAACTGGATGGGATAATAGATACGGCCACCGACGTTGTGACGAAACCATTTGTAATTAACGTGGGCTATTTGACTAGCGATTCATCAGAATATTTTAGCGATGAATCAAATAAAGAAAATTAATTAAGCACCTAACATATTTTAATCACATACTTACCCATCTCTAGATAGTTCACCTATTCATAGACAAAGACAACATGGCGCTCTGTTTACATAGTCCACAATTTCTATTGACGGCGACTTTAAATGTCTGGTATAGAAAAAAAATTAAAATGAAAATTTAAGTTACAAAATTGCCGAACGCTGTAATGAGCAATTAACAAGATGCTTTTTTGTTTATTCATGTTTGATTTTCCCTTTTAAATATTTATGTTCTCTTTTGTTTCATATATTAATCCAAGACCTTGACCAGAATGAAGGGTGCAGAGGAAGAACAAGGAATGTCACATTTTATCAACTCTGTTTTTAATGTCAAAATTGTTTTTCTATTTACGTCTCGTTTTCAATCACAAAAAACTGAAATACAATAATGGATAGCAACCAAAAGTACGTTTCTTAAAGTAATAAATTAGTGAAAATAAAAGAAAACATATTTCACATTAAGTAAGAATTCATTTAAGTAATGTAATGTAAACTTTCAATTGTATTTAAGGTATCATTAAAAAGATGTATGCCCTTTCAAAGGTTTAAATGCGTTTTTCTCAAAGTGTCCTCAGACATTCCCTGTTCTTCCCCTGCACCCTTCAAATGGTCTTTTGTATGAAACTTTATTTATACATCTTTATCTTGGTAAACATTAATATGGTAAATATTTCCGACTTCACATTTAAAAATTTCGGGTTAAGGCGCATAGGCACGCCACCGTTTTAGTACAAAATTTGATAATCCGTTTCTCTGTTGTTCTTGGATATATACCACAGTAGACAAAGACAAAGAAGACCTCTATCATCTGGTACTGATATTTTAAAAAGCACAATTTTGCCAAAATTTAGCATGTTGATTTTGTTTTATAGATATCAAGCTGGACAGATTTACATACAAAGTTGTTTAGTTGCCTTAGATTATACATATACCAAAATTTTACATTTCAGCCAGATAGTGAATTTGTAAGTGGCTGTATTAAACTAGAGGTCTTAAACTTTAGTCTATAACGAAAAAAAACAGATAAACGGGTTATCAAATTTTGTACTAAAACGGTGGCATGCCTAAACGCCTTAAGCGATCACAACTATGAAATACATGACTGCGATTGGCTGTTTCGTCACCGATGTACCGTTAACGAGTTTTCCATTCATAGGTAGCTCACCATCTGGTCGTAGTGGTGCACTTGTCGCTTGATGTGGTTCAGCTTGCGGTGCAGGTAGTTGACTCTGCGACGCTTGTGCTGGTAGCCCTGGTCGCTGCGCACGCGCCGGTACTCCTCCACGATGCGCTGCTCTATGCTCTGTGGACGTTCAAACAAAATTGTTTAATAAATAATCGTAAATTGTCTGTACGTGGTTCTTTAATTTTGATTAATGATACAAAATGCTAAGTAAAGGAGTGGCTTAGTGCTCTGTGTACAGCTGCACGAACCTGTTGTGTACATACCTGGTGGTGCGGCGAGTGCGGCTGGGCTCGCTTGAGCTCCGCCTCGAGCGTGGAGAACAGCTCCGCGACGCTCGCCACCTGCGCGTACAGAGCGCGGTACTCTGTGTACAGCTGCACGAACTTGTTCTCATACGTAGGTAGTGTAGATACCTGGTGGTGCGGCGAGTGGGGCTGGGCTCGCTTGAGTTCCGCCTCGAGCGTGGAGAACAGCTCCGCGACGCTCGCCACCTGCGCGTACATAGCGCGGTACTCTGTGTACAGCTGCACGAACTTGTTCTCATACGTAGCTAGTATAGATACCTGGTGGTGCGGCGAGTGCGGCCGGGCTCGCTTGAGCTCCGCCTCGAGCGTGGAGAACAGCTCCGCGACGCTCGCCACCTGCGCGTACAGAGCGCGGTACTCCGTGTACAGCTGCACGAACTTGTTCTCATACGTAGCTAGTATAGATACCTGGTGGTGCGGCGAGTGCGGCTGGGCTCGCTTGAGCTCCGCCTCGAGCGTGGAGAACAGCTCCGCGACGCTCGCCACCTGCGCGTACAGAGCGCGGTACTCCGTGTACAGCTGCACGAACTTGTTCTCATACGTAGCTAGTGTAGATACCTGGTGGTGCGGCGAGTGGGGCTGGGCTCGCTTGAGTTCCGCCTCGAGCGTGGAGAACAGCTCCGCGACGCTCGCCACCTGCGCGTACATAGCGCGGTACTCTGTGTACAGCTGCACGAACTTGTTCTCATACGTAGCTAGTATAGATACCTGGTGGTGCGGCGAGTGCGGCTGGGCTCGCTTGAGCTCCGCCTCGAGCGTGGAGAACAGCTCCGCGACGCTCGCCACCTGCGCGTACAGAGCGCGGTACTCCGTGTACAGCTGCACGAACTTGTTCTCATACGTAGCTAGTATAGATACCTGGTGGTGCGGCGAGTGCGGCTGGGCTCGCTTGAGCTCCGCCTCGAGCGTGGAGAACAGCTCCGCGACGCTCGCCACCTGCGCGTACAGAGCGCAGTACTCCGTGTACAGCTGCACGAACTTGTTCTCATACGTAGCTAGTGTAGATACCTGGTGGTGCGGCGAGTGCGGCTGGGCTCGCTTGAGTTCCGCCTCGAGCGTGGAGAACAGCTCCACGACGCTCGCCACCTGCGCGTACAGAGCGCGGTACTCCGTGTACAGCTGCACGAACTTGTTCTCATACGTAGCTAGTGTAGATACCTGGTGGTGCGGCGAGTGCGGCTGGGCTCGCTTGAGCTCCGCCTCGAGCGTGGAGAACAGCTCCGCGACGCTCGCCACCTGCGCGTACAGAGCGCGGTACTCCGTGTACAGCTGCACGAACTTGTTCTCATACGTAGCTAGTGTAGATACCTGGTGGTGCGGCGAGTGGGGCTGGGCTCGCTTGAGTTCCGCCTCGAGCGTGGAGAACAGCTCCGCGATGCTCGCCACCTGCGCGTACAGAGCGCGGTACTCTGTGTACAGCTGCACAAACTTGTTCTCATACGTAGCTAGTGTTGATACCTGGTGGTGCAGCGAGTGCGGCTGGGCTCGCTTGAGCTCCGCCTCAAGCGTGGAGAACAGCTCCGCGACGCTCGCCACCTGCGCGTACAGAGCGCGGTTCTCCGTGTACAGCTGCACGAACTTGTTCTCATACGTAGCTAGTGTAGATACCTGGTGGTGCGGCGAGTGCGGCTGGGCTCGCTTGAGTTCCGCCTCGAGCGTGGAGAACAGCTCCGCGACGCTCGCCACCTGCGCGTACAGAGCGCGGTACTCCGTGTACAGCTGCACGAACTTGTTCTCATACATAGCTAGTGTAGATACCTGGTGGTGCGGCGAGTGCGGCTGGGCTCGCTTGAGTTCCGCCTCGAGCGTGGAGAACAGCTCCTCGACGCTCGCCACCTGCGCGTACAGAGCGAGGTACTCCGTGTACAGCTGCACGAACTTGTTCTCCTACGTAGCTAGTGTAGATACCTGGTGGTGCGGCGAGTGCGGCTGGGCTCGCTTGAGCTCCGCCTCGAGCGTGGAGAACAGCTCCGCGACGCTCGCCACCTGCGCGTACAGAGCGCGGTACTCTGTGTACAGCTGCGCGAACTCGTTCTTGTACGCGCGACGCATCGCTGACGACGTGATCGGGGGGTATTGTCTATAAACAAAGAAACACAAATTAGCCACATAAAAAATACTAACGCAAGCGTAATATAATAAAATAGCTTATCTTATACATAGAATGACGCAATGAAGCTAACGAAATGTTTTTGTGGCATTATTTTTCCTTCGCAATTTATAATTTCTTATACCCGGAAAAAAAGCGGCCCACTTTTATGTAAGTACATACCTACAAATTCTTGTGATTTAGGAAGGCACAAGGGTAATTCGGGAGTTGAGATTTAGATAACTCAGTGGTAAAGAGATCTCGGATTATAGGCACAGTTCAGATATAGATCTCAATATGCACATTTACTTTTCTTCTGCGTACCTATACCGCCAATATGTAAAAGAAATTAGAATACCGTAAGTAAAGTTTAGCTTCGATCTAACTCATCTGTATTCTATTGTCTTTTCAAAAAATCTACAAGTCATAAATCGTGGTTCTTAGATTATAAGGTAAATATTGTGTTCATTACTTACAGAGTATGACGCTTGTTTTCAATGTCATTGCAGATTGTACTTCCCAATGACAACATTGACGGTAATTTATAGAATCGGCGATATCTGAGACTGCACGGCGCCAAACTTACAATGTTTAGACCCGGGTTCAAACCCTACTAGTCGAGAAATGAGTTATCCGAAATTTATGTACATAGTATTCGTATTCTTACCACTTACCCATAAAAGCATGTATTTTGTGTGCGAAGCAAGGCGATGGGCTTACCTCTCTACTAAGTAAAAATCATCTGTGAAATGAGGGTTTACGAGTGTTGCCAGTTGGGTGACAGTCGCCATTCCGATATCCTTGACTCGGGGATGTCTGGAGCAGGGATGTTTTTTATATTAGAAAAATACGAAGCTTACCTTTCAATCTCGTCCAAATCAGTCATATTTTCGTCAGTCACTGACGATAGTTCTGTATTTTCTAAGGGCTCCGTATTTGTGATGTCTTTTACTGCAAAATTTAAAATGAATATATATATTATGATCAATCAAATCAGTAAAATGCTAATTAATATAAAATTGGATTCATGGATATTTTGCTGACACTGGTATTTGTCATCAATTACTATTTTATGCGAATCTAGTATCTATTAGATATGAGATAAGGATGTTTACCTGTGATACTAGTTTGCTCTACTGGGGGACTATTTCTAAAACCGTTCGTCTTGGCCACAGGACTTGGGCAGAGATCCTTTATAGTGTTAAAACTGAGGGTATAGCCGTTGTCCTTTTTCACTGGAAGAAAGAAAAGTATCATTAGATTTTGTAACGATAAGAATTTTTGCTTAAAATCCAAAGACTTGTAATTTCGAATAGCTTAAAAAAATGTTTCGAGAATATGACGGATTTGCAGAGACAAAGAAAAACACCGATAGGACATCATTGGAAGATAAATACGTATCTAAAACAAATTACGTGTTTTCAGATTTCGATACGATTTACTTCTAGAGTTAAGATTTTCATCCAGAATCAAATTCTAAACGTCAGAAATACGCTTTGGATTTATTACGAAAACTACTGCAGACTTTCGCCCGGCAGGGTTATAAAAAAAAAAGTAACTCACCCTGCTTGTCCCCCTTCGTTGGAGTTATGAAAGCTAACTCACCGCCACTCCTCTCATCCTCATTATCGGACGCGTGCCTCTCCCCGGACGAAGCCCCGGAACCTCCGGTCGCGTAACCGGAAGACGGCGACCCCCCACCGGCCGGCCTTTGGTCCGGCCGTCTATAGTGGGAGATACGCTGCTTTTTAGAAGCGGGGGGGTCTGACCCCGGTTCCACGGGCACGACCCCGTTTGAGGCCCGTTTCGTGGCGGATGGAGACGCGCGGGGGGATAGGGAATTGGTCGAGTCGCTGCTTAGGGGAGGCGTTAGATTTTGAGGTTTCCGCCTGAAATATTAAACAAAGATTACAGAACGCTGTTGGTTTATGATGGCCGGTAATCATGTACTGCTTTTCTTGTACGCTGTTCTTCAAACTTATATTTCTACAAACGAGAAAACTAATACATAGTATGCTTTAAAGCACAGCGTTCATCAAAACAGAGAGCTGCGCGGGGTTTTCATAAAGGCAACCAAGCGCAGAAATTTCCACTATGGTAGTGAGAAAATAGTTATTTTCATGTTTTATATCAAGACAAGATGTTGTTTCCACGATTAAAAACTTGGTATGACATTCAGATAAAGACTAATTTAATTGTTCATCTATATTATTACTTAGTTACAACGTGTGCAATAGCACGAGTTAAAAATGGAATGTTGTTTTGCTCTTAGACTTTGTAATGCGTTTGTTATCCATTCTGCTATCCATGCTAATTAGAGGTCATTACTTTATCTAAAGTTATTTTTTTCGGGTTTTACCAGTCCATAAACATCTAATTTCGAGTAACCTTGAGGTAATTTATAAATGTCATAAAATTACCTACACATAGATCTATTTTAAGTTCCAATGCTTTGGTTTCTAAGGCAGTAAAACTATTATATTGATGTTTAGCATACGATATTCAATGGTTGATCTATCCATTATAGGGCTGAATACATGATTTTATGACCATAAATTGCTTAATAATTAAAGTTGGATGTCTTTTCAACACAAGTTACATGTATATGCCCGAATATCCTAACAATCAAGATTTTTGCGGTTCTCGACGCTGTGTTCACACGAAAATTACAAAAACTCGAGTCATGTCCGAGTATTCGACAGATAGTTTATACCTCTTGAGCGTACGCTTCTCTTCCTCGGTGTAAAACGGCCAATCTTCATTGACATCATTCCATATGTGCCTACGTAAATGGTAACAATTGTCCTTGAGCGTTCCTATTTGAGGCAGGATCTTGTTTACTAAACCTCTTTCCTTTTCTTTGATACCCTCTGTAATGATGATTTGAGCATTAGATGGAATTGAGTATTTATTGAGTGTGTTCAAATTGATCATAGGTTTACTTACCACTAGTGAGCCTAGCATATAGTTCGGGCTTCTTAAAAGGTTTCAATGCTAATAATTGTATAAGTCTTTCTCTGTAAAAGAAGGAAAAAAAACGTTAGTTAATGCAAAATATGTGCGCAAATATCTAAAGATAGTATATGGAAGGTCACGTTTCATAATGTGTGTATTTTAAGATTTTTGTGCAAGAAAATGTATATTCGAGTCTTTCTGTCACCCAGTATTTCGTTATCAATTTATAATCACTTCTCAAAGACAAAATAATGCATATACCGGAAATAACCTTGTTACAATAATACGAAACACGGGTAATATAAGCTTTACTAGTTAAGAATGTCTCGAATTTCTACTGTCTAAAACAATATTGGCTTGTAGGAAGGAGTTATATTTCAAACAATATACTCATATCATCATAATTAGTTCACAGAATTCTGTTTGTGCGTAAAAATACGCATAATTTCAGAACATACTTTAAAGTAGATTAAAAATCATAATTATTTACGATTCCACCACCGATAAAGTGATAAAATACGTTTCAAAACATATTTCTAAGCGTCATAAATTGTTTTGAAAACAGTGGAGAAGTTTCAGAATTTATCACAGTCAAAACACGAACAGATTTTCAAAAACAAACATGTACGTTTAGGTATAATAACATGGAAGTGACAACAATTTTAAAATTCAAGTCACATTTCCTGTACCGCAAATTATCAAATTGGTTTCCAGATAATATGTTATGACGATAATGAGTTATGTGAACATGGCTTGTGACAATTTTCGCAAACACTTTTTGTCCTTTACAGATAAAGGAAATGCAGTAAACATTGGTAACACACGATTCTGTTTTTTTTTTTTAATTCAAAATAATCAATTAAAAAAACTATATAACATTAAATGAAATGGACAACTTTTCCTGAGAAATGTACCAGCGAGTGTTCTTTATTCTTCACTTTTTCTTAAAAAACAACTGTGAATTTTTAAAACGTAATTCCATTATTTCGCAGGTATGTGTATGTTTTGGAAAGTTGTCCATTGATTTAATGGCGTCTGTCTATTTATACCCAAGAGATAGCAAATAAGAGACAAGAGTGGTAAGTAAGAAAGGAGATAGAGAAGTAAGGTTAACCAACAACAGAAAGTTTCTTTAATTTTTTAAAGATGTTCAAGGAAATAGCGCACTGGATACCTAAATAGCACGAAACGTGCTGCATCTGTCTGCTGGAAGACTTTTGAACGGATTTAAATGCGGTTTTATTCTAAGCTAGGGTACGGTATTTCTTGGGGGAAGGTGTTAAGGTAAACATCATCGCGCTTTATTAAGAGCATAGCAGTGACCATTTTAGTGAAACAAGTCGGAAAAAAGGGCCTAAGCGCAGAGTTTCTAGTGGAATCGCAGTTAAAAGGCCAGTAGCTGAAAAAAACCTGGCGGCTATCATAGCGCTGTACAAAATAGTCTCATTAACAGAAAACGTATATACTCGCTACACTTGAATACATAAATTATGTACGTACCTAGTTTTGTATTGTAGATAACTATTCAAAATTATCGCCTGTAAAGGCGGAAACACTGGCATGTCACTCAGAATTGTTTCAATACACGGAAAATTTAGAGAAACACTGCACGCGCTATTACGTTTTTGAAAGATAGTCGAACAAAAGTGTTTACTCTCTTGACTTTAGACTCTATTTACTTAAGCGCCGGACAGACAACGCGCGGTCTAGAGTTCTGCGTTCCGATACACTCAGAACGCGCGATCTCCTTGGCAGTCACGGTCTGTGAGTAAAGATCTAAGCCATCGCATAGATTACAGTGAATGTGGAACGCAGAACTCTAGACCGCTCGTTGTGTGTCCGGCGCCTTAGTCTAAACCTTATCAATATTTACCATAACTGCAGCAGACATACTGAAGATATTAAAATAAGCCTTCCAGACGGATAGGCAGAGACAACAAATCGCTATCTGCTGCAATCCTGACATACCCTTTTGGTTTCCTTCGCATTCATCAGTTGAGGCAAATTCTTTTCAGGATGCTCTTGCCATTTTGAAGCATGGCGCAAATAGTGTTTGTGTAAGTACAATTAGTCAAAACAGTACTTACTTGATGGACCGCCTAGTGAGGTCCGGGTTGGCTGGCGGCCGCTGTGGCTGATGGTTCGTGGGCGCGGGCTGCGGCGGGGTGGGCCGCGGCGCCGGCTGTGGGACCAAGGGCCGCTCAGGCCTCTCCGCCCGATAGTCGGGTCTTTCCCGATAGTCGGGTTTCTCCGGCCGATGGTCAGGTTTCTCCGGCCGATGGTCAGGTTTCTCCGGCCGATGGTCAGGTTTCTCCGGCCGATGGTCAGGTTTCTCCGGCCGATGGTCAGGTCTTTCCGGCCGGTAGTCGGTTCGCTCCGGCCGTTGGTCGGGTCTTTCAGCCCGGTGGTCAGGTCTTTCTGGCCGGTGGTCGGGCCGTTCGGCTAAGTGAGGTGCCGGCGCCGGCGCCGATGAAGAAGATGAGTATATAGGGTGAGCGGAACGGACTTTGACGCGTCGCCCGATATCCGTTTGATTCGGTTTTATAACGCGAGTGCTGAAAATTTTAAACTCTATTACATTCGGTTGTAGTTATAGTGTAGTATAGTGATAGATTCAATATGGAAATTACGTGTTCGGCAATGCTAGTCTGGGAAACCTGTTGACATTTAAGCCAGGGATATGTTGCTTGTAAACAGGCCTCAGCTCTGAATATAATTAACCTTTGGCATTTATAAGTAGAGCATAAATACATACTTTTTCTTGTGAAGACGAAAAAAATGCATTCACAGAATTATCTTTGTGCTTGTATGCAGGGTTTTAGAAATACAGTAGTCTTAAGAACGTTATGATTTCAATGCGCTGTTTACTGTTAACTGCTAATTACAATTTAGACAACAACATTTCCTAAAGTTATAAGTAATTAACATGTTTACAAGATAAGTGGCTGATGGATAATAACAGGTTTGAAATGTTTTAGATTTGTAGCTGGGTACTGTAAGTTGAATGCATAATTTTAAAATATGTGACGGATTATCTTACATTTATCGCGGGATAAGGTTTGAAAAGTACAGTTTTCGAGCCAAACATCACAAATTCAATAAATACCAAGATAATGTAGGAGGACACTAAATACCTTGGTATTGTCGTTGGCCATCTAACAAATCAGCCACGGGCAAATAACAGAAACCTTTTGGAAATTCTAAAAAGAAGAGGGTTTATTTTATACAGTTCTATCTATTTGTTGCGTTTCTTTCATCAACGCACTTGGTTCCAACCCATGTACTCTCTTCCTACCCTCAATTAAGACTCGTTGTTTTTAGGGCTTTGGACCCATATTGTGTGGTACCCTTTGAGCGCGAGTCCAACTCATACTTACCGGGTACAAAAAGGGCTTATGTGAGAACTCGCCCAGAAAGTAGAAGAGTGAAAGCAGGAAAGGCGTAACCAGTCTACCCGGGGACTTGATACTACGGAGCTGCCTGTAACAACTCTTTATGTTTCAGGGAATACGGTACCATTTGGTCTGCTCCGCGGCCATGGTCCTCGCCATGCGATCCTTGGTGGTCTCATATGAGTCGTCGTTGGCCTGCACGCGCATTCGGCGCGGCAGAGGCCCGCATGACTCCAGCCGCCTCGCACCGCCGCTCTTGACGCATTCGAACGAGCCCTGGAAAGTGTAACGAGACAACATTACCATTGGAGGTTAGAAAGAGGAACTGCAATACTTGACTACTCCTTTATCTATACAAGAGCTTAAAATATTAGAAGTCTTTGGCAAGAATACATTTCTATGCTCAAAATTTAAAAAAAGTTCCAATGATCGACTCTTAAACTTTGTACATTATACTTCGTGCTTCGTCCTCGAGATTAGTAACTGAAATATATAAAACACAGGTAGTATCGTGTCTAGGATTCACCACTCGCACTAATAGTTGAGAATTTTAAAACCAAAATCCTCTAAAACCAGTTTTTTTTTTTTTTTCCCACGCTGGCAACCCCATCCCTAGGTACGTCATTCACAGTTTAGTGCTTCACCACTCAACATCTTTCGCGAATATTTTGTGCACATTTCGCGTTTATTTTGTATTTAAGTAAAAGTTTAGTGAAATAAGGGCATTATGCCGAAAAGGAAACGTCATGGTGATGATCAGTATGAGGTCAATCGTAAAATAAGGAAATTGGAGCGCAAATTAAAACGTGCTCGTAAACATCGAGTACCATCGCCATGTTCGTCACCGAGGGTCTCGCCGCCGCAGGACTTGGATCAACTAGCAGGTATGTAACATAAAACAATCAATGGATTGGTTATTTTCATCTAATCTGGAATATTATCCAATAAACTATGGCCACGTTCTTTTCATAGGGATTGTAACATATAGTGCCAATTAAAGTAAGGTTCGCTCATTTCGCAGGACTTGAGCATACGCCTGACATTTATTAAGTAAGGTTCGCTCTTTTCGCAGGATTTGAGCATACGCCTATATAATAAAACTTTGTAAAAGCAATGCAAAACTCTTTAACTCCCTACAGAAGTTTGAGGAAAATTTTCAATCTACCCTCAATTTCTAAAAATAGTTTTAATAATTCTAGCCGAGCATTTCGAAGAACCAGTGAGGTCATTGGACGCAGATAATCACGGGGACGACATTGTTGTATCCATGGAACCCGGCTTCGTACGCAATGCCGCTAATGAATCTATTACTATAGATAACGAACCACCGATCTTGGAAAATGATGAGCCGATTTCCATCGCTCCAGCTGCAGAGGTAGATGACGATCTGTTAGAAATCCTGGGTAAAGACTTGTCTGTAACGACAGAGCATGGTCCTGACTTACACTGCGAACTGAGTATTCGTTTACAACACATAGCCACAGCTGGCTTAGATAAAGAGACTCGCAAGGAGCTCAGTACTAAGTATCTCATTCCAGCCAACTGCACGAAAATCTCGGCTCCAATCATGAATGACGAAATAAAAGCTGCTTTACCGGAGATAGTAATAAAACGAGACAAAGGATTAGAAAATCGACAAAAACATATAGCATCGGCCATATCCTGCCTAGGTGATGTTATCTCATCTCAATTGCAGATCAAAAATAAAGATAATAACTTGCTTAAGAAACTGATGGACGCTACGAAAATATTGTGCGATATCCAATATTTCGATTCTTTGAAACGTCGTTATTTTGCGAGCACAAGTGTCAAGAAAGATATCCATGACCATATTACCAAAACTAAGATCGATAGATATCTTTTTGGTGAGAATCTCGCTGAAACCCTCAAGTCAGCCAAGGCAGTCTCGAAGTCAAGTGCGGAGATTAGAGTCACTCCAAATAATAACAAATACGGTAGAAAAACCGGGAACCAACAACCATCGACTTCAAAAAACTGGAAGTCCCCCTCGACGAACCGCAGGCAGCCGTCGGGGCTTCAGAGGGGCCGCCAATTTGTACCCCCACTGCCGCCGCATCTGCCGCCGCCCCTGCCGCCGCCACTGGCGCGCGCGCCGCCTGCAGCCTTATCCAGGCCGTCGCGGTATCAGCCGAGACAGACCTACCGCCACTAGATGAGGTAAAGTACGCCGGACAGCTGGCGTTATTTATAAAACAGTGGTCTTTAATTACCAACGATCGCGTCATACTGTCGTGGATTAACGGGTATAGCCTAAAATTTATTAGTACCCCAGATCAAAATGAATTGCCAAAGTTGCCTTCTTTTACTAATATAGAACGGTTTCATTTGGATGAAACCATACATAAACTGTTACATATGGGAGCAATATCTAAATGTCAAAAACATTCTGAGCAATTTTTGTCAAACATTTTTTTGCGACCCAAACCAAATGGCAAAATGCGGTTCATTCTTAACTTAAAGAACTTAAACAAGCATATTGAGACAAGTCATTTCAAACTAGAAGATTTACGGACTGCTGTTAAATTAGTTACAGAAAATTGTTACATGGCTTCAATAGATATTCAAGACGCTTATTTATTAATTAAAATTAGCAGTGACTCACGAAAATATCTACGTTTTTTTTTCGACGAACTTTACGAATTTAATGTTTTGCCATTCGGTCTGAATACAGCCCCATACGTGTTCACTAAGATAATGAAACCCGTAATTAAGTTATTAAGGACCGCTGGATATGTATCAACCTTATATCTAGACGATTTCTGTCTCTTTGGACGAACTTATAATGAATGTAAAGAAAATATTGACGTCACATTAAAACTGTTAACTTCGCTTGGTTTCAAAATTAACTTTGAGAAAAGTTCTTTGCAACCGTCAAGGTCTTGCAATTTTCTTGGCTTCATTATCGACTCAAATAAATTACAAATTAGTCTACCAGATAAAAAGAAAATTAAAATAAAAACAGAACTACTCAAATTTATAAAAATAAAGAGATGTAAAATAAAAGAATTCGCGCAGCTCCTGGGATTGTTGGTTTCTGCATGTCCTGGGGTAGAATATGGAATGCTTTATACAAAAGAGTTCGAACGGTGCAAATTTCTTAATTTAAGAGGTCATGCCGATTACGAAAAATATATGACAGTCCCTCAGACTCTTCAACCGGACTTTAACTGGTGGTTGCGGACTATCGATAATTCTGTTCGCGAAATCAGAGACGATAGTTACCACAGTGAAATATTTTCTGACGCCTCAACTACTGGGGGGTGGGGGGCCGCGTGTGGTTCCGAGACAGCCAGTGGGAGGTGGTCTGAGGAAGAATGTGCTATGCACATTAATTATCTGGAGTTGTTAGCTGCGTTTTTTGCATTAAAAGTGTTTGCAAAAGACTTACACGATTGCCAATTGTTATTGCGTATCGATAATACAACCGCAATAAGTTACATTAACCGAATGGGTGGTGTGCAATACCCCCATTTAAATAAAGTCACTAGAAACATTTGGCAGTGGTGTGAAGCCCGGAAATTATATATTTTTGCGTATTACATAAAATCTAGTGATAATACAGTAGCTGACGCTGAATCGCGGAAAATACATCCAGACATTGAATGGACATTGACGGAGTTCGCTTTCAAAAATATTGTAAAAAGCTTTGGGATACCACAAATTGATCTTTTTGCTAGCCGCTTAAATAACAAGTGCTCCATATACGTCTCCTGGGATAGAGATCCTGACGCATTTGCCATAAATGCGTTCACCATCTGCTGGTCTGAATATTATTTCTACGCATTTCCTCCATTTTCCGTAATTTTGAAAACGCTTAGAAAAATAATATCAGACAAAGCCACGGGCATTGTTGTTGTACCTATGTGGCCAACCCAACCTTGGTACCCAATTTTTAACAGATTATTAATTTCGGATTTAGTTCAATTCAATTCTAATCAAAAATTTTTAATATCTCATTACAGCAGATGGGACATTCAGAACAATCTTACACTGGCTGCCGGGATCTTATCCGGAAAGCGTTTCTACGAAGAGACTTAACGCCAGCCTCAGTAGAAATAATGGTTGCCTCACTAGCAGACAGCTCTATAAAACAATACGATGTATATTTAAAAAAATGGGCAGAATTTTGTAATAATCATTCCATAAGTTTACTTGAAGCGCCGATTTCTAAAATTATAGAATTTCTTACTATGTTATATGAAACCGGCTCACAGTACAGCACACTTAACTCGTGCAGATCAGCCCTATCGCTAGTATTAGGCCCTGAAATCGGTAAAAATGAGTCAATTGCGAGGTTTTTTAAGGGCGTCTATAGATTACGACCACCCTTACCAAGATATAACGTAACATGGGACACATCATGTGTATTAAATTACTTACAAACTTTAAATCACAATGAAGACTTATGTTTACAAGATTTAACAAAAAAATGTATCACACTATTGGCTCTTACAACTGCACACAGAGTGCAAACATTGTCCAAAATAAATATAAAAAATATAGAACGACATAATGATAAAATTGTTATAAAAATTCCCGACTTAATCAAAACTTCTAAATTTGGAACAAATCAGCCCATGTTAGTTATACCTTACTTCTCTGAAAACCCCGCAATATGCCCAGCACAGACTTTATTAATGTATGTCGAAAAAACTTCTCAGTTTCGTCAACATGACGCCTTATTCCTGACAATTAAGAAACCGCACCACCCAGCTTCTACACAATCGTTAAGTCGCTGGATAAAAGACACCTTAAAATATTCCGGTATTGATGTGTCCATATTTTCAGCACACAGTACGCGCCACGCCGCCACTTCGCGCGCTTGTAGTTCAGGTGTGAACATTGACTTGATTCGTAAGACAGCTGGATGGAGTGGCACGTCCAATACTTTTTGGAAATTCTATAATAGAGGCATCATTAATAATGATGATCAATTATCGGTAGCTAATGCCATCCTTAATCATTAATTAAGCTTAAGTAACATTAGTTACGTATGTTAAATCCGTATTAGGGAAAAAAAAAAAAAAAAAGTTCCTAGTTAATTATATTGTTTGAAATAAGTAATTGTTATTTGTTAAGAAACAAGGTTGAAGTATTTTTTATTTAATTTTTTGGTACAAAAGGCAGTTGCCTATTTTGTTTAGAAAGGTATCCATAATATGCATCGACCTATATATATTTCGATGATAATATGTTTCACATTTTGTTCCTTTTATAATTAGTTGTATAACTCTTTCTATTATATGCAAATTTGATTTAATTCTTATCTGGTCCAGAAATACAGCGTATTTTCATTATTAATTATTGGTGTTTGATATTTCCTGTTTTGACTCTCAATATCTACCTGTGTTTTATATATTTCAGTTACTAATCTCGAGGACGAAGCACGAAGTATAATTTATGATTAAACGAACTTACCTGAAGTGAAGTTCTATCATAATTATACGAGGTGCTTCGTCCGAAGAGATTAGTAACTCACTCCCGCCCGCCCATCTTATACCCTGAAATTATCAAGGAAATATCAAAGTTTTGAATTCAGCTCTAAACTTAATGACGTACCTAGGGATGGGGTTGCCAGCGTGGGAAAAAAAAAAAAAAACTGGTTTTAGAGGATTTTGGTTTTAAAATTCTCAACTATTAGTGCGAGTGGTGAATCCTAGACACGATACTACCTGTGTTTTATATATTTCAGTTACTAATCTCTTCGGACGAAGCACCTCGTATAATTATGATAGAACTTCACTTCAGGTAAGTTCGTTTAATCATAAATTATCACTATACATTACGAGAACCTAAAACCAAGCAGAAAAGGTATACTTTCCTTTGCACTTGGCATTTTTATTTTCATTCTTCAAAAAGTTTTTTATAATTTTCACAACGAATTAAAATATTTTTTTTAACTCACAAATGACACAAAGATATGCTGATATTTATTCTGATTCAAAAAACCGTTTCAAAGTAGACGAATTTTAAGCCCAATTTTGTTAAGTTTTTGGATAAAATTACTACATATTATTTCATTTCGCCATCATGACGTCGATAAAACTTTACGTCAAAGATGGCTGTTATCCCAACAACTACAGATTGTTTCAAGGCAACTGGTTGATTAAAGACGCTATTAATGTTTTTTTACTCGAAAGCCTGCGTAACCTGATTGGGGGAAAAGGTTGGCCATTCATTAAAGGCATAGTAAGAAAGTAACAATGAAAACTTGGCAAAAGAAATGAAAAATTGTAGTAATAAATTTTCTTATCAGGAGTGGCTGCTATAAAGCGTTGCTGCATTTGCTTAGTCATTGCTTTATTGTGAGTTTCTAATGAGTCATCCAAAATTTTGAGGACAAGTGTCCTTTTTAGCTCAAGACCATCTTGTGCTGAGAAGCAAGTCCTTTTTAGCCTAAGTTAGTATTCAATGTCTGGGCAGCAACATTTTCCGAGACGGTCACGTTTTCTGTTATGCCTTAGCTAGTTGAAATGCATTGTCGAGCAAGCGCTGCCTGAAATCGCACTTTCTAATGGCCAAGTGTTGAGTAACATTTTAGGTCCGCCGCGTTGCCACCGCATTCCAAATCTACGTTTTTATATTCGCTAATTTCATAAGAATGGAGAAAACTATTAAATAGACACTCATACTTTTTACTTCAAAGTATTCTGCTAATCTCGGTTTCACGAATACCAAAACCATTTAAGACGCAAGCTATTCAGGGCGTCACCAAAGCGTCCGATCCATACATAATTCTTGACGAAATTGTCTGACAAACACCTATTATCGGGTCCACAACCGTTCCGCGACCTACAAACCTAGCGGAACGCGCGTACACGACGTATATTACAAGGGGGGACCATAGAGAATATTAATCGGCAGCCATCTTACCGGATCAGCTGGCTTTTGATATTGAGTAGGCGGCTGGTAACAGCGTGTGAAATCAACGGTAAACTTGTGTTTTACGGTTCTGTATCATTATACTGGTAAATCCATTAGAAAAATGAATATTCAAAGAACCTTAGTAACTGGAGATACAGGTCGTTTTAGAATGGATAATTTGTCTAGTTATCCTGGTCTAATGGTAGAGCTCTGCATGGATACAACCATGCACATACCTAAATGAAAAGTATACACGACCATATTCGGGATATTTTCTGTTTAAAAAGGACAGATCAACCCTAAAAATATTTTATCGACAGCCACTCAATATTACACGGCTCAAAGAACCATTTAAATAAGTATGGAAAACGTCAGAATTACCCTTTTCAGTCAAAGTAGTAAAACATTTATTAGAATTTTTTTACTGCATAATATTTATTACCATGTATTTCTTTCTTACACACATTAGTTACGTTTAGCAGATAAGGCTGTGCCCGTGTGTGATAAAAGGCGATTTATCACAAACAAATTAAGCTTGAAAGTCATGTGCAGGGAAAAGTGAGACGAGACAGCTTAATCCGCGGTTATTATTCTCCTTAGATTATTTGTAATATTCCAAATTTGTTTAACAGTTAGCTGATTCAGAATAAGGTAAGAGAAACAAGCTCTTTCAATACTGCAACGTATTAAAAGGAAATAGAGTCTCATTTTGTACAAATGCCGATGGAAACAATGTAGTGATTGCAAAATCAACTTTGTGAGAATTCATTAAGTCCCAGAATGGTGTAGAAAACGGCTGAAGTCGCTCGATTTCAGTTCGATTTCGGTAAACGTACATTGACTAAAAGATTACGTCATATAAAATCGAACAGGCAGTTATTTACTAAGTAAATGTTCCGTGAAGGATTGTAGGCGTTACTCTATTTATTATATAACGAAACAAAATCATAAATGTATTATGGTGAAATGACGTGAATATAATTCTCCGGTACTGTGGGTGGAGGAGAAATATAGAGGATAATAATCAACAGGTTTCTCACATAGTTAACTAGTACGTTAAAGAGCCAGTGTTCGAAAGAAATTTACATAATATACACGACTATGTTTTAAAAACACTTTTAACTTACGCAGTTGAAAGAGAAAATTGAAAGATCATTATGCTGTATTGTGTAATTATATGCACAAAGTTATATTATCAGTAGACGCATGTTTTTGTAGCGGTTCACAAAGGGTGTATATATGTTTGTGTATCTGGTACATATGATAAACTATGTATGGTGCAAACTACTAAGCCCCATGAAGCGATTTTATAAACATAACATTTCAAACGTTATTTAATAAAATCTCCGTTTTTCATGAGCGCGGGTTTCTGGGTTGTCGTAACAGGGTACCAAGAAAGTATGAACATGCAGTCGACTCGAGATCGACTCGATAAACAAAAATGTAGCATTTAGAGTTGTCGTTTAGAATTTATCGAGCTTATCTGTCAAATTTATCGAATCGATGCTGAAGTACTTGCTATGCTGCCAGCTAGACCAACTATGGTCCCGTGTTATATGGTCTAAGGCTGCCAAGGATCAGAGCGTGCTATTTTAAACAATAAAAAAACGTCATAGAGCTCACATCTGATTGATGCAAAATGAGGTGCCCGATCTGACTTGACGGTCAAATGTGAAATCGGAATTTAACCTATTCTAGAAGACATGCATTATCCTCAATGTTCTTGTTATCATGCCAGCTGGTAATACCCTACTAGATACTGAGAATACCGTGTTTGGGATAACACTGCACTGTTTTATAACAAACTTGTCAAGAGAAAAGCCATTTAGTAGTTTAAGGCCTTACCCCTGGTGCACGATAATCTTACTGAGCGATTTTGAACTTCAATATGTTGTCAGAAAGTCTACATTAGAATGGTCGCTTCGCGCGCTGGCGGCACGCAAAATCAGTGAATTTTGAAATTTTTTCTGGATTTTACGAAAAAGTATTTGATGTAGGAGTTTTTCCACCTGACGTAAAATAAACCATGTTTTCTTGTTACAGCAGTAATTTCAGACATAAAACTCAAGCCGTTTAGACATAAAACGAAATAATAACTTAAAAAGGCATCATTTTCAAAAATAAAATCTATCGAGCGAAATTTGTCCAATTAGGTAACCGACTTGACAACGGAAAGGCAAAGGTCTGAAAAAACACGTGTCCAAGTTTTACCTTGATCAGATAAGTAGTTATATACAAGGTGAAATTAAATCAACCGACCAAATTCATACTGGTGACTCGGTTAGTGATCAGAAACAAGCTCCAATTACCCTTTTGGTGAAATTCGAAAAATTTTTTTTTGCTTCTTTACTGCCTAGACTAGGAATTGTAGTCCAAACAGTATGGGAGCAAAAGATTATATTTTTAGAATTTGGCCAAAAGGATTACTGAACCTAGTTCCTGATTACTAACTGAGTCTCCAGTATGAATTTGGTCGGTTGATTTAATTTCATCTTATATAGTACTCAGCATATTGAAACAAAAACCGTTGAAAGACCCAATACAAGCCCTTAACTATAATGTTAAAATATCATTCGCATTTTCAATGTTTGATTTTGGCCTGACTCATGTTTTTCAGCACTTCAAACAATAAAACAAATAACATAGTTGAAGCAATCTATCTCTTTTCAGACTGATAAAATGAAGCAACTGGGCATCAGATGCGTCGACGCAGATTGCATTCAACTGGATAGAAATGGATAAATATTCCATATTAGCAGATAGATTTAAACTGTCCTAGGGATTATAAAATATAGGCTTCAGTGGTGGGATGCTCTTGCTGCTTAAAATTTGAAAAATGTAGTTCACAAAAATGGTGATGGGGCTAACACTTTTAATTATTTGGTTGAAAGTGATTCCTTACAGCTTGCTTGTTTAATCGGTAGGAAACTTCTGGCTGTAACAAATGCGTAAACCAAACTAAACATTCGATTTTGAAGTACGTCATGATTTTGCTGTTTGCCTGTACACCTGAACACATATCTTCATTATTACATATTTTATTGTCTCCGATAATTATTGAACTCCACAAAAAATTCTTCGAAAGTCCTATCAAAGTCACAATGAACAAGTTTAAAATGTCATTTTTTTAAACAAAAGCAAACTGCCTCATTACTAGTTTAATCTTTAATTAAATTTAATAGTTTTTTCTTATTAATGTAATGAGTGACAAATAACATTTATAAGTACCGCACTTGTCCTATAAACTGCAAAAACAATTATTCTATAAGTTTATTTACGCAAATAACCCGCATAAAATGACTCAAAACAATACCTGATACCTACTCCATTTGGTGTCATTAACACATTCACGTTTTTTTTTCGCCCAAGGTGACTGAATGCATGACACAACTATCATATAAATTAAAATTATATTGTACATCTATCCAATATCGCAAATGCCACATTTGCATATTAAAAATATTGTTACTATTCTCACAGCTCAATACAAGACCACTTGTTCAAATAAGGCTAGAGCATACAAAATTTTAATAATTGATTATTCAAGAATTTAAATCTTGATTTCACGGTTAACATTTTATTTCAACTTTGGCAGGGCGATCTATCCTCTTTAAGCTTATTCGGAATAGCAGTAATTAGTTAAGGGGCTATTTCGATAAAATCTACTTTTTGAAGTTGTTTACCTGCTTTTCAGATGAAGCCACTAGTTAGATAAATCAGTATATAAACTTCAGAACCTTTTTCTAGTTTTCTTTAGTACAGAAACGCGATTGCGTAACTTTCGCTCGATAGAAATAATTATTGAAATGAGGTCTTCTTCTACACTTTTTTCATAGTATGACAAATAAGAATGACATACAGACCTGAACGATATTTTATTAGATAGAATTGAACGATATCAAAATATTTTTAGTAGGAAATTTTGATAGCTATTTTAGTTCATTTTATTTTAATTTAAAACCGACATTTTGCTATTTTTCCGGAAACCGTCCCTCTCGCTCTGCGGGGCGTTCCGCATGGAGTAACAGTGATCTTTGCAAGCGTGACATATCCTCTTAAACAAATCACCAACTTTGTTCAAGAGAATTTTGGTCTTCAGCACCTTTTTTAAAACAATAGATATATTGTCTCGACATACATTCCAAGAGGGGGTGTCAGAGGTGTTTCAGAGTGTGGACTGCAAATAGAACGTGCCGTGGACCCTCTTTTCAGCGACAATTTTTAGGTCTCAACGTGATACTCCGTCGTACTCCGGGCACAAATACACGCTTTTCAGGGTATGGAGGTTAACCTCAGGAATGCTTTCCTTCACCATTCAGCAATACGGATACAAAAGCTACCATCAGTTCTGAAAAACTCATTGGTACATGCTCGATCAGACAGGAATTGAACCCGGGTCTGGGTGAGGTTCGGCCTACCACCGCATTTCAGAACCTAGACAACCGGAGCTACAGTTTAAAATTGAATTAATGTATTACCTGTGGACCCTCCATCTCAGCATTACTGTTGATACTGAAGTGGAACGTAGATTCGCCCGCCGGGCCATTGCCACAGATCGGAATGGAGATTTTCTGAAATAGACGAAAAAATTAAAAGTTAATTACCAATTAATATAAAAAACTATATGAAATAGATCACCAAACCTTTGTTTTAAAAAAATACAATCAAAACTGTTATAATTGATAAAACATTCTTGGTCTTGGAAAGAATAAAGAACAATCGTTTGCTTCTTAAAATATAAACAAATGGGTGGAACTTTCTATAAAAAAAAAAACAACAAAATCAAAGGATCAATCGTTATAAACCAATATTCGGAAATTCGGAAGGCACTTTCTTATGTCTATAATGAAAAACAGCTGAGATACGGGTTATCACATTTCGAACCAAAACGGTTGCATGCCTCCTAAGCCTCCTTAAGCGAATAATCACAGCGATGCATTTTAAATTTAAGCACTACTTAACTTGATACTCTCAACTGTGACATCGGGGGTAAAAATATTAGTTGCTAAATAATAATAATACTTTAAACTACATGTAGGTATATTTGACTATAATTGTCTAATATATTTGTCAACTAACTGAAGCTGTCAGACTATTTGGAGCTGGAAATTTAGGACCATTGATATCTAATAGTACTTTAGAATATCCTTATTGTTTCAGGTATATTCAAATTACTTATTATATAAACATTAAACCGTTGCGGAGTCAGATTAATTGAATGCAAAATGCTGCTTAAAAATAGGTTTCCCACTTTTCAAGTTATTACAATGTTGACTGTACTGTTTCACTTTTAAAAAACAATAACGTACGTCTAATGTTATATTTGCCTAGTAAAATAATTAAAAAAAAAAAAAATCTTCCAGTACAATTTAGATATTTAAATGATTACTGAAATGAGTTTAATGGCGGCGGTTTATATGACCAGCATGCCAACATAATTAAAAAAAATCTAAAACTGACTAATTAGTGAACTTCTGTCTAGAACACTTTTCTTTGCCTGGTCTGGTACGTTTTTAATTTCACTTTCTCTATTAGTAATATTGGAATTGCAGCAATAGTATTTGTTTAACCAGATTTTGGATACTAACGTTAGTACTAGATGTTATTTCTTTAAGCGTATTTTAAGTTAAGATCATAAATTTAGTAGCATTCGACCACAATTTGGAAAGAAATGTCAAATATTATAAACACAATTGTAAAATTGATATTTATGAAGCATCTTTGCACCTAGAACATAAATTGTAAACGGGAAAGAATTGGTTGCTTAGATTTACCTTGAGCATTTCATCAAATTATATTTGCAACTAAATGCGATCAATTTATCAGGAATTCACTTTGTCGCAATTGCAATGTGTATGGTAATGGGAACGTGGGTTGCCTGGCACGGTCTCGGATGATTTTTACATGAATCACTGAAAACTCATGAAATCATATTACGTTAACATTTTTTGGATGACGTAATCGTTTACGAAATTTTATGTACAGGTAAACTGAGTGTAAATAGTCAGCTAGCGAAAAGTCACCCATAGTCTGTGCTGCATTACGCCGCGAATGACTTAGAGAGTAATAGTTCGCCCGAACCCTGTTGCAATACAGCGGTCTGTAGTGCAGCAGCATTCGTTTGTGTAAGGAATTGAGAGTGCTGATTCAACACAGACATACACCTAAACATAAACTATGCAGCATTATCTTGTGATTAGTTTTATTATGATTATTATTTATCATGTAGGTAGGTAGTGTGCATACATAATGCGTGTCGTGTATTTGACAATGTTTGTTTATTTAAGTAGGCAATAAAAAAGACAAATGCTGTAAAAACGTTTTATTTTTACACTTTGTATCCTCCAGGAAGACTTCATGAAGCCTCTGTCTTTGCGACGAGCAATAGATGTGGGTTGGACTGTGATCCGTTTACTATTTTGACAATGAATTTTCGCAATTGCAAACGATCTCGCTTGAGCAGGTGTCTCGATTTCAGCCAAAAATTTTCCTAATCTCTTAATTATTAAGAATTTGTTCGGTAAATTGGTCTGAATGAAGTGGCTTTTTAATTTTTCAGCTTGAATTTGCATGCAATTATTTAATAAATTTAGAGCGTCGGAAGTTTGCGAAATCTAGCAAACGTAGTTTGTAGTACCTTTCAAATTTTTCAATCATAAACTGGACCAAAACACATGCGTTAAATACCTTTGATCGCTTCAAAATGATGACATGTTACTTTAAGCCGTGTTACAAGTCATGAAAGATCAAATCTTCGTGTCCAATTAATCTGTCTGTAGAGCCGCTGCATTCGTGCAACGTTGCCGTTCCGAACGCGATCATAATACAGACAGTTTAGCACCTACCGATCTGCAGGGCATCAGTGTTTGTTGAATAATAGGTATGCGTATCAAGCTGCATCCATCAGAGACAAAGCGAGCTGTATTGCAGTTGCCTTCGTAGCGAAAATGTTATCCGTTTCCGATCATATTACAGAGAGTCGTCAAGTGTTTGTGGTGCAGCAGTGTTTGTAATACTTTATTCGTACGGATGCAGCTGCGCTGCAGAGCAACCCATGTCTGTGCTGCATCAGCATTTGTATTTACGCGGCCCGGTCGAGCTTTATCTTTCACTTGCGTTAGCATCATATCTTTTTCATAATTTCTTTTGTCACTCTACTTTCATTCAACCTCTCTACAAGCTGAAATTTAAGTAGTTTTGGAAACGTAAACTGGTGATAGTACTCGTTCATATGAACAACTTTTACTATAGAAACAACCCTAAAATCGCGAAAAAAATATCAGCTGTTCCATAGAAAAGTTAACCAAAAAACAGCTATTTTTTTACGATTTCAGGGTTAGTTCTGTAGTAAAAGTTGTTCATATGAACGAGTACTATCACCAGTATTCGTTTCCAAAACCACTTAAATTTTAGCGGCATAATATGTAGTTTGTAAGTAGTTTTCTTTTATTTGTGCGGGTGGGTGTTTTTGTTTGGTTGATCAGTAGGTAGTTAAATAGATTGCTAAAATAAGTTGCTCAATAAACTAAATACACCATAAATAAATATACTCCCTAATTTGTTATTTATGGTCTATTTAGTTTATTTAGCAACTTATTTATTCATTGCACTATGTATATAATAATATTCTCATTCCTATATTTTCATTTATGCCTGTGTATAATTTTAGTAATCCAACTTAAATATAGATTTTTTATATATTTCCCGTATTATATTTGTTTCATCATATTATATTGTTTTTATAAAGATTTGATTCGACCTGTAAAGAGTATACTTTATGTATCTATTTTGCAAAATAAACTATTTGATTTGATTAGAATTTGTAATTTCAGAAAAGGCTAGCTTTATATTTAGTTCCTCTATTTAGAGCAGCATGTCCTCTAGCTAGACAGAACGTCCACCTGTCCAACTCTATTCATAAAAGAAACAAAAACATTAGTGAGACACCCACGAGAAACCCACGGCAGGTCTACTTATTGGTCCAAATAAGGGTGTCCCTATGCGATTGCGAACAAGTGCGTACTCGTCAGCATATGGAGGCCGGTGAGCGATGACTTTCATCGCCAGGAATGGCAACGTCGCGTCGTTTGTAGCTGAACTACGAAGCGCATCGTACGTAACGTTTCTCTCCACGCACTAGCTCACAGACGGAGGAAGGAGGTAACAGTTCTTTTGAGAACTGACCAACAACTGAATAACATGTAATTGCAAGCATTTTTAAAAGTAGTTTTATGGAACGCCAGATAGCAAGAAGTCATATTAAAAGAATTACGGTTATAAAACAATATATCAACCCGAAAGAGACTCTGGTACAAAATCTAGTGGCAATAATGGTCATCTTATTTTCCGTTTCACTGAAGTCCATAAAAAGGCGAATGCTAGGTGGGTCGAAGTCGAAAGCGGAAAACGGTACCTACGTGGCCCTACGCTACAATGTCACGGAAAATAAGAGTGATCGGAGTGCCGTGGAGGATTTCTTGCTTGTTATCAGGGGCCTTGCATCAAGTTGCATTATTGAATAAGGTGACTGAGTCCAGTAAGTAGATCTCGGCTCGTTTCGTTTGGTGACGCGCGTCGCACGTAGGTGCGTGGCCGCGAGACGCTTTGAGGTCGCGGTTGGCGATATGTGCCAGCACCACAATGCCAGGCAATTAACCTATTAAACCGGAGTGCGCTACACAGCGGACAGCGGCAGAGCAATAACCCGGCAAGTCACGTCGCTGATGTGATGTGTTAACTGATACCCTGTCGATCACGTAAAAAACACACTATCATCGCCTGAAGAGACGAATATGATGATAATAAACATCTAGAAGTTTCAAGAAAACTCAATTGTTTTTGTTTGAATCGTCTCCCTGAGACCAAAAATAACTCGATTGTCACCCATTCGCAAAAAGCTGTAACGCTACAATCAGCTCTGTCATTTGATCTTCAGCCAGCAAAAATTAAACAAAAACTTGTGACGTATGCGAACGCGAACGATAAACAGAAGTCATATTAGTATAGATTAGTGTAGGTACGTATGTCAGAGCTAATGAGGAAAAAACCCGCTACGACCTGGGTAGAGGCACCGCGGGGAGGCGCGGTACAGGCGGGCTTTCTCTGTGGTACGAGCACCGACCGATATAAAGAGCGACTCGCGATGGAACACTTCGGCATTCGGTGAACAGCCGTCTCGCCCGCGTCATCTACGTTCATGGCTTCCACCATCTCATTGTCTGGCTTTTGATCCGTTTTTGTTTTTGATACTAATACAATAACATACATGATTAGATGTCTATTTATAGGTAACGAGTGCAATGCATCTGCAATCGGTATTATGTCAAGGTCGTTAGTTTCATTTGTTTGTCTTCTAGCGAAGGTCGATTAACAGCGCGCCTTGGTTAGGCCGGAAAATACGAGGAAATTCATCATCCGTTTTTCAAGGTATTATTCGCAGAACGGCAATCGATTTTGGGTTCGCATTATCGAAATCGTCGCAGCTGCTATGCCAAGCGTCCGCTAGGCGTTACGTTATTCAATGTGTAACAAATTCCTTTTAATTTTGTGTATTTTCCGTAGTTTTAGGCTGGGATTTCACTATCGTTTCACTTGTGTGCAGCGATTGTTGCTTTGTCGGTTACCTAATTTCACAGCAAACGGCGAGCGGTACGTAGTTGCGAAGTGAGAGGCCGTCACAACCGGTCGGTTCAGCTCACTCAGATCAGGAGATATAACAAGCAATAACACATACATATATATACAGTCATACGCACGAGCCTTGTACATAACTACCATTGCAGAAGTTCCGGTTTCGAGATATACGCCGTGAACATAATATAGATTCGTCGAACCAACCCGGACGCAAAACGGCAGCCGATCGCGCCCCAGCCTCAAGATAACTTGTTGTATTTAATATTGACGTAACGTGTCGTTGTGGAGGTGGAACGATCTGGCAATGAAAACTCGACTTTAAATTCATGAACTGTGAATACATTATGGAGCTATTGGGATGCCAGCCTACTTGGTAAACGTCAGCAGTCGACGGTAATAAATGGTTCACTCCAATTGCACTGGTAGCGGGAAAGTCCAGAGCACGCGCTCAGCTTGTGATCGCAACACTAATTAACTTTGGAATTGATATTTTAAGCCACAAATTGCAATTTTCTTTCACGTGTAATTTTAATAAGCCTGTTTACAGATTTTTACCTTGAAAAAATCGGACCAAGACTTAAAGGCGAATGATAATGAGCATCAACACAAGGCGTGAAGACAATTTCCATATTAACCTTTATATACTCAGAGTGGGGGGGGGGGGGGGGGGGGACTGACGTGATACATTTATCTGTTATTTTATTATCATGCTTTGAAAGCAGATAATAATTGTGTTGCCAACAATAACAGCCGTCAAAAAATTATTTTAAACTTTGTACGCTTGACCCAAAAAAAGAAGTTAATGCAACCTAATTCCTTTGTTGCTTTTAAAATCTTTGTTAAATCAAGGGTATCTAAAGGATGTAATAAATTTCGCAAAAATAAGAACCATACACTTGTCATAAGGAGCCGTGAGAACTATTGCATTGATATTGATAAATAAACAAATGAATGTAGTCGTTAGAGTAGCTGACATGTTGATAAACACAACTCCGTTTAAACAAGATGTTTTCCAATTTAATGGTAGAACAAAATCGACAGGGTTAGCGGTAGAGGCGTGAAATAAAAAAAAAACTAATGTCGTGGCAGCCACATGTAGATTTTTAAGAGAACCAGAATTTGGCAATGCGTCCACGGAAGAAATAGTTCTAACACAACATACTAACGGTAGTCACTTTCATCGCGGACACATTTAAAAGGCGAAGTGGCCAGTTAATCGTGAGGTTTCTACGTTACTATTTGCATATTCGCCGACTTTCTAATGGACGATGCGGCCGCTCTTGTCGCAATCGTCAGCAGCGGTGAGGTAACACCGATTCATTTAATTATATATGTAGAAAAAAAAGAGTATTCGACCGACTCTCGCGCATTGTTGCGAGTGAACACTCTCGCGTGTGCACCTCCATCGTTGGGTTTTTCACTCGCCCGTCGCTCGCTCATTGGCCGAAGAAGGCCTTATTAAAACGACGCTCTCGAACCGGAATACCTCGACTTTACGTTTCGTTATTTGATTACAGTTTTTTTAGCGAACGATCGAACCGCGGAAAACTACACTAATGCTACCAAACCGAGTAATTATTAGTCATGCAATTCTCTCTATTAGCTAACCGACTTGCGAAAACAAACTACACAAACGGCGTGATTGTCAAAAAAATAACGTGCTAAGGCAAATTTTCCAGGCCGGTGAATGAACTGTTTTTCAATTTGTTGTGCAAAATGGTTGGTTGATTAGATTACTCATACGAACAAAGATTATTAAATATTCATAAGACATGTGTAATCGTAACTTTTGATAGCAACGGATCATCAACAATGACATTAGAATTCCTTACTTGAGAGGAAGAAACAGATGAGTAGCTAATAGAATTCGCTAACAACGTTATTTGAACCGAGAAGTACTTTGTATTTTACAATTTCTTGCATTGTTGGCAAGATGAGAGGTTGTCTGGCGGGGTGCCGCAAGGATTCACTCTGGGGCCGTTCTCCTTCGCGGCGGCCGCTTGCGACCTTCCGCTAGAGGAGGGGCGCCTCTCACCAGCCAACGTGACTGCAACCACGGCCTTACTTCGCGAGGCTGTATCGAAACTTCTACGTAACGATGCTCTTTCCAACGGTTACTCAACGCCCGATAGGGGTTCTTTCGATACATACCGACATAACCGAACCACTGACAGATCACGTGATCACCTTGCGTAACGACCATTACTGGCGTACCTTTTGATATCAAGAAATACATACAAATACTTCATTGTTGTAACATAATAATGATTAAATTATAGTCGTTCTTGCGAAATATATTTAAAGAAACGTCATTGTTTTCAAATCTATTTATGGTGCATTAGTAAATAAAGTTGTTCGAGCATCTCTTACAAGATAAAAAGTTTCGCTAGCATATGGAAAAATATCAAGGTTATCTCTTTCCAGAATAATTTCGTCGTTAAGACAATGGTAAGTAAAAGGCGTATGAATGTTCCCACTCCGCCCAGTTATTGTGCAGCTAGTCTTACTTTTACTTGCCAGACGAGACACAATAAGTCCGCTGTTACACTCCAACGTAACCAAAAAGACCATGCAGAAGACATTCTCATTAGTGAAACAAGGAAATGACATGCCATGCAGGAGATTTACAATTTAGTTATGAATGGAAATAAGTTTTCTTACATTTTTATTGAGTCGCCTATAATCCTCAAGAATAACATACAAGATTATCGTAACGTTTTTTTTGTTAGGGGGTTCCCTAAATTGGATTTTTTGTTGGATCCAGAAACGGTTTAAGACAGGAAAATTTTTGAAAATGGTATTTAGGAAAATTTCGTTTTAACGATATTGTACAATAAAAACAAAGAGTATCAATAATAAAGAGTAGAAAAATATGTTTAAAAATAACCGTACAAAAAATGGTGGTAAGGATTCACAGAATTGAAGAATAAGGAAGTCCATTAAAACTCACTTCCCATGTCCATGATTTTATTACAAAGATTTTGCTTGCCACTACTGACGTGATTCAGGGCCTTCATAAAGAAGCCGTGTACATCGACGTGTAAGGAGGACGAACTCCCGGTTATTTCCCCCGGGAACGAGGCTGAAAAACGGGTTCATGACCGGGTAAAGGGCGGGACAACTTGTATATTAAAGCCTCATTCTTATCACTAGGCGTCTTATTACGAAACGAGGAAAATCCGATAGCATTAGAATTGAAAACAAAGGAGGAATCTTTATGCAAGTTTTTCTCGGAGATCTAATTTAATTCTTCGCTGGGAAATAGAAAAAAACAAATTAACAATCAGTCGGGAATCGACTGTGTTTGCCAAATAATAATGTTAAGACTTTGCCAACGCTAGTAAATACATTGAATTGCTCACGATACTTTGGGATAATTTTACATGATGAGATTAGGAATTAACACCAGCCTAGATAAAGCTAGTTACTCAAATTATTAATTCTGCTCGATATAAAACATTATGATTGAATCGGAGCTAGAATGTCGATTGAATCCGAATGGTTCAGTGTTCAAGTACAATACAATAGTAAGAGACGCACCGAGCAGTGACATCTCAAGACAATGTCGCAAATATTTAGATCAAGGTGGGAGACACGCGTTGAGACTCGAGATCGGTTCTGAGGAATTTTTGCTGAAGATCACGCTCACAATCGTGTCTCAGATTCGCATAAAATTCATTATTAAACGACACGGCGGAATATATGAGATTCTTATTTCTGTTTATTGATAATTTGCATTTCTAATCCGTCCCATTATACCGTTGAACAATTGAGGTTTGTAGAATTTCCTTTTCTTCTTCTTCTTCTGGTGCCATCCTAACGGATTCTCTTACCTTTACAGAAAAAAAAAACGAAACCAAAGTACATTAAAATCTGTAAGTTATTAGAAAACATAGCAGTTGTATCTTTGAAGTGCTTTTAATTTTAAACTTAACTTGTTCAGTAACATCAGTAGAACTTGTGGTTTAAATTGCAAAGCAGTTCACAAAAATACCTAAACATCCCTGGTGCGTACAACTTGAGAAAACAAAAACGACTTTTTCTCGTATCTTTCTATTTAGGTCTTGTGATGTGATATACCCACAACAATCTAGGTCTGTAGACGAGGCGCCGACTCGGCGTTGGACCACGCCTCTGTCGTCTCCGCGGGGGTTTATATTACGTCTGGTTAAGCAAGTACCTATGTAGGGGAAGAAAAATAGCACTTGGTAGCTGTAACATTTCCAAATTGAGATTGTAGGAATGATTTCTATTATAGAGCTTCAGAAATACCTTCTCGGTAGCGGATTGAGTTATTTGATATCTTAGTGTTAAGATTGTTGTTTTTATTTCCGTTTTGTACGTCAAAATTTATATTAGTTTTTTGGTAGGAATCAATATAAAAACACCAGTTAATTGGAATATAAAACTTAAGTATTTGGAGGGATACGAATTCATGGTTAAAGTTTAAAGTTTTTTAACTACAGAGAATTCGGACAAAGAGGACGAGTAAAGCGCATAAAACTACGTTTAAAATATAATCTATAAAATAAACTATTTTTAAATTCTTCAAATGGGGCGAAAACTTAAACATTAACTTAGTAACTTTATTTGAGCAATGTTTAAATAGAATATTTTTTCTAATTTACGAAGGAACTTTATTCAGTAGTTATCATAATGTGGCAGAATCGTCATTTACCGTAAACAAAAGATAAAACCAATATTATCACATGCTATTTATTATGATTAATAAACATTTTCCATAAACGTGGCACCATTCGCAGCGAACATTGACACCCTTGATGACCCTGATAACCGTCATTTGAGCAATAATGATAATTTTACCCTTGAAACACGTCATCCACAAGTGGCTGTGTTGTATGTAACTTATCTAGTATGGAAGGTCTAGGAGACAATGTCCCCTGAACAAATGAATATAGGTATGTGGTTAAATTCAGTACGCTTGAATACTGTAGGCGCACCTTTGTTACCAAGCGGATATACGTACTAATACGTAGCCATTACTTCAATTGATTTATTTTGCAATAGAGTCGTAATTTTGTAGAATATGTTCTCTATTGCCTGATTTATGTTATGTCACATGCAATGAAACCAAGAGACTGGGTATTAAGGATACAATGCATTATAGATCACTTCTTTCCAATAATGGACAACATCCGAGGAATGTTCTTTTTTATAAATTACAATAAATAACTATTACTGGGTGCGATCAATTTGATATCTAAGAACGCCAAAGCATATTTTATTTATATAATTTATACTTGCGATTGTCGGCACTTGGTGAAACTTCGAAAATATCATGATTAAATGCACTTGTACCTGTGAAACTAGTAAAGTGTATTTGATCATGATGCATATTTTATTATTACAAAAACATTTTTAAGAACCCGAGTTCCTTCTGGTTTAGCTGAATTAGGTAAATTTGCGTCATGATGCTAAAATTTCACTCTCTAAAAGCGTGCCCATTCACTTTGGGAGTAAACCAGCGTTGGCGTTAATGGCTTTACACATAATATACGAATGTCTTGTGTTAAGGAAGGAAAAAGACGTAATGATAGTATTTTGCTACCTACGGTGAAAATTTGTACTGATCTGTCAGTAGACAGCTGTGCTTGATAAATTAACAGCATAGAAAAATACTTCAGTTTTATAATGCTTTAATGGCTTACTATTCAACATCAGAGGTGCAATTGTGTAAGCCAATCGTATTCAAATTCGATTATCGTATGGCTATTTGGCTAAGCAAATAAGCCCGTTTGACAATTGAAATCGTATACGGTTTTGGTTTTCCACAACAAAACAAGACAATTATATTCATTTGAGAGCCAAAAATGTACGATTTCAAATTGTCAAACGGGCTAATTTGCTTAGCCGAATAGTCATATGACAATCAATTTGAATACGATTGGCTTACACAATTGCTTCTCTGATTTTCTTACTAGATAAAGGAGTGGTGTAAAAAATATGCACGGTTGAAGGAAATTGAGCAAGACGATTAAGTACTACGTAACTGTAATCTATAGTCCAGCCAGCTAATAAGATTTGTTGTATAACGGGCAATACAACGCGGGCGGCCAGTAAGGCGAAAACAATTGTAGACAAGACCGGTTCCCCTCTCTATACCAACCTGCGTGGGTGAACATTTGGGTATGACAATTATAAAATATGGGGTCAAAAGGAGACATTAACCGATAAAGGCTAAAACATGATGAATGGTGAAACTAAAGAAGATATACTTGAAATAGTTCAAGATGTGTACATATATGAGGAAGAAGACATCAATCCGCTTTATGCTAATCTTCCTGTTACGCACTTCAGATGACGTGTATTTTTTAGAACCACGTCATCTAGATGTTTTTGCAGATAGCGTAAACGGTTCAATAGCCTACATACATTTGAATTTTGTTTGTAAATCATATGTCCATAATACAAATGTAGAGAAAGGGAGCTTCCTCTAGAAGCCAGTGGAAAGTTTCGATGGATATTTGACATGAAATTTTATTGCATCTAGGTTGCACCAATGCTTCGGTGAATGTATTGATAAAGATCACATGAACACGACTGTAGAGCAACAAACTGACAAAAACTAATTTTCTAAGTCGGATCGCCCAATAAGTTTAAAAAGTTCGCATATACATTCATTGTATATTGAAGGCGTTATGAAACGCTATTATTTAGAGATACTTAAGCAATACTTGTTGTTGGATTAGTCAAATTAACTGAACCAAGTTTTGCATAAATAGGTTTTGAGGCGAAGGATGCGAAAACAAACGGTCATTGAATAGAGTTTTTCCCAAATTTTTGAATGTAACACATTCCTTTAAACGGGTATGTTTCATTAATTGGTTCTTTGATTTGTAGTAACAAAATGTTTTCTACATCAGTAGTTGTTACTAATAAGTTCCGTTCCAATAGTATTTTGTGCAATTGTGACATAAGCTGCACAAGTATCCCAATGGCTAATTATAATTATGTTCAGTTGAAAACAATATTTATCTACGAACTTTCAACCAACAACTTTATAAAAATAAGAAAAGTGATTATTTTTTATTCCTATAAGCTGTTTAGCCTAACCCATAGCATAAAAATAAATATTAGTCGCTGATTCGATATCTAAACAATGAATTGAGCCAATCACAGCACAGAAAAGCTGTGTTACAATTTTATTGTTACACAGTTTTTTGCTATACTATACTAAGCTTATTATAGAACGGTAGTAGATAGAACTAGTTTTTTCATCACCCACTTTGGTTTATCGTTTTGTTGAATCGAACAGCTGAAGTTCAGCATAGACAAGTAATATGGTTACTTTTACCTGGCTTACGTAAGTCCGTCAGGTACTATTTATTATTGGCTTCATTGTAAGCTTTCGTAATGCAGTCAGTGCTTGAGCATTGCATTTGATGTTGATATGTCCTCCTTTTAAAGCACCCGGATTGTTTATGCCTAAAATTAATACTGGAACCAAACATCAGACGAGAATAATCTTTAAGAATATAATTGAGTAAAGAGTATTTTTCAGAAACGTTTATGTGTAGTCTCAGAACATTAGAAAAGCCCAAGGTATGCCCCTTTGTTGCCATCATTGATTTTTAAAGTCTTGAATGGGCATAGAGCACCCAACAACAAAGTTAAGAGTCTCTCGAAAAATCTTTCCAGTTCTATTCAAGTGAAAGCTGTACCGTGACGGACGAATGTTCTTGTTTGTTTTTCTACTTGCCAGTCCGTTTTTAATACCTCTAGTAACGCCGTTAGAATATTACCAGATACTTGAGTGACATAGCGTTCATTCGTTGTGTAACATCTGTTAGTGTTTTATTTGAAATCTGCAACACTTATTGAAACTCGTAGAACTAAAAGGATTACTTCCAGAAATTCTTAAATATAATTAAACTTTGGATTTAAAAGTATTCAATGTTTTCTGTCCGTTTATAACAAAATTTGGAGAGTTATTGATTTAATTTTAACTGCTATGAATATCATTTCATTTAAAAAATACCCCTAGTGTTACAAGAAAAAAAAAACAAAAACCCCTAAAAAATACATCTGAGATTGACATCTTCATGGTATCCAGGATCAAAGGAGAGGCAATAAAAGCAAAAATGAACCCCGGCGACCGCTAGCAAGCATTCGCTCATCCATATTTAACTTATTCAGGACTGGGACAAACAGTGGCATATGTCAGGCGACAGGGCGCGATAGACCGAAGACTTACAAGTAGTATGCTGATCTATGACCTTTTTACTGTTTACTTGGAAACTAATGTGTGTTTTGTGTTAATAAGACGACTTCGGATACCCTGAAAAGGTTCAACTGAGGGAAGGATTTATGAAAAATTTACGGTTTTGGGTTAGATATTTTTACACGAAATAAATTAACCAAATATATATAAATTGGAAAATATATTTAGCGAATCTGTACTTATTTCACTAGTAACTAGACATAACGGACAAAAAGAGTAAATAAAATCAAAAGCAACAGATTTCGTTATAGATCCGAGTTTGGAACAATAACAAATAGTATGGTTGGGTGGATTCAATGATCTCATTTTTGTTTTATTTCACCTTGCGTCGTCAACAAGCAATTTACTGTAAGCATTTCAAATCGAGAAGTTCTATTTTATTTTAAGTAAATATATTCCAGTAATTAAGTTGCTTGATAAAATAGAAACTGCCGAGCAAAATTAAAGGGTCTATTGAAAAATCGCGATAACGTCAAAAGTAACCAAGAAAGCTCATTTTCATGAAATGTAATATACATATTATTATATCTAAAATATTTTTGTTTAAAATATGAATAATTTATTTGAACGACCTATTTGAATGGATATCACTACAACAGCAACAAAAAAGAGGTAAGAGTGAGTAAGAGAGGGTTTTTATGACTGCAAGATCTTCTCTCACTCCTGAATGTAGTTTCATTAGGCAAAAACATTCATAAGTACTGGTTGAACTAACATAACACGCTTTACTTGGCGCAGTAAAAGTCAATATCAATCATGTTATAATATATCATATTATAATACCCAAGCACAATCTTATATACGAAAACACCCCCTTGGACGAAGGTCTAATTAGGGACCAGCCAGCAAAGAACAGCGAAAACAACATCGCCTCCTGACAAGCCTTCGGACCACATCCTATACATGCTTAATTGGATTCCTGAAGGTATTCGTTTTCCACTGGTGCGGTGGTGAACGGGCATTGTTGCGCGTTAATATGATACCCAAATTCACATGAGTATACAGAGAGAATCGGGTCTGGTCTCTACACAACACTCTTGCCTATTCTTCTTTACCTTATTCCTTTTGCGAATAGGGCTGCCAAGTGGAAAAAGGAAAAGGAGAGCTGTTTACAAAAAGGAGATCATTCGTAAATAAAAGGTTTTATTTTTTATTTTTTGCTAACTCTTACAGGATTGATATTATTATGTCCCATCTTGTATTGTTTTACTCTCAGATGAATTAAACAATCTGAAGTTTTACTATTGTTTTTTTTGAGTCGCGTAAGGGTTAAATATTGTTTATAAATAGCCAGATAAATATAACTTTTCTAAAAAAACGCCTGGGATATGAGCTGATACTTGAATATCTTGTCCGTGTAACATGGGTCTTAACTTTGCGGTGTCGGTGACCTGCCTGCACGAATTTTGAAAAAGGAGAACATTCTCTAGGTGACGGAGGACAATTTGTGACAAGGATACCATCTGGCAACCTTAGTTTCGATCTCCTAGTAGCTACTCGAAATACAATGTTTTTAACTTTTAACCCCTTTTTATCCGATTTAGATTTTGGTCAGAGTAGTATTTTTTGTTAGATACGTTTTTTTATTGCAAATCGTTGTTTATTTCATACGTATTTTAATTAGTTTCAATATACATTTTATACCAAGAAAATAAATTGTGTAGTTTAGGACCTTTTATGATTTTAGCAACCAACCCTTTACTTTCGCTCGTCAGTGTAAAACCTTGCAAATTGAGTGATAAAGTCACGATTTTATGAACGAATAATATTAACATATTTAGCAATAAATAGAGACACATATCTTAATAATTTATATTTAATGGTGATCTATGTGGCATTTGCATCTTAAATCAACAAGAGCCCAGAAATAGTAGTTTTAACGAAAGTTTTTTGTTCCTTGCATGGAAATTATTACCAGTTTCAACTGGCATGACGTAAATCGAGTTACAATCAAAAGCGTTGTTTGCCTGCAGAATTCTCAGTGTTACAACCAAATTTTTCTGTCCAACAGGATGTAATGAATCTGGTAAACGAGGGCATCCATCTAAGTACCCATTCAGAAATGCAACCTTTTGTCTCACCTGACTAATGATAGTAAATAATTTTAAAACCCAATGCATTCCGCACTTCCTCTTTGAGCATCGAAAGCGGCATTCGACATGATAGACATGCAGCACACAACTTTCCCTTCTTTAGTGGAAAATGAACATTAAACTGTCCACATTACGGATAAAACTTGTGAAACATGCATCGGCGCGTGGGCAATAGAATTACCGCGTCAGAGTATTGACAATGTCCTATCCAATCAACGGTTACATTTTCTTCGACTTCTATCAAAAAATCTATTTTTGCTGTTCGACGTCTTTAGATGTAGGTACTTATTTTATACGAGAAACATTTTGATTGCGCAAGTCCTATGGCACGGTTCGAAACCGACGCTGATCGAATGCCTGCTGTCGAGGTAGGGAGACCTTTAGGAAAATGAGATGCTCAATCACGTATTTTAGATGTATGTTTTACATAATTGCCACAGCGTTTACTGAACATGGCAAGACCTTACATTACTGAGGCCGGTTAGCTGAAGCTGGCAATCATTTCTAGCAGACCGGAAACCTCTCCAAGCTGCATTTAACGTTTGGTGGGTAAAGCAGTTAGCGCTTTAAAGCAGTCGATGGCTAGACAATAAAAACACAATAAAATAGGCAGCGCTTTAAAAGTTATCAATCACGCTGCTGTTGTATGTAACGAAGTAGTGTCCTTAATGGTCGAACGGGTCTTGCGCAAAGGTCGTTTGTCCGAATCACCTCTATTAATTTTATTTAGGAAATTCAAATCAGGTCGCCTATACTTGTGATCGTCAACAGCCAGCCAATAGTTATCGGATATCTATAAAAGCCGAGAGTGAAAGTCCGTGAACGGAACCCGACAATGATGATGACGGATTGCAATTCTTTCAAGTAAAACAATCTTGCGAACCCAAAAGTTTCACTGAGATAAATGCACTCGTTGCACATAAAGACAACGTAAATAGAGTCATTATAGCTGTAAGTTGAGGCTTGTTACTGTAAAATTAGAACGATCGATCGAGGTATTCCAGGACAGACACGTCCAGCGTGGTCCATCTAGGTGCGCAAGCGCAAAGTGAAAGTGAACCTCGCGCACGCACCGACCAGTGCAGGCAGCCCCAATGAGACGACACAGCCGTCCGTCCGCATACTTCAGCAATTACCACGTGGAAATCGGCACCGTTCCGAGACGCTCCCAAGCAGGTGGCTCGTCCGATCCAACGATTTAGGAAACGCAAACACCACGACCACAATCTTTAATGTTTAACTTATCTAAATACCACTTTCAAACATTGTTTACTAAGTATTTTGGTATCGGAATGTCTATAACCTCAATAAGCGATTTAACCGCTCACCTTCAAGGGACATCATAATGAAAGGTGGCACCAGCATTGACCCCATGGTCAAACAAGAACAAGCTGTGACCTTAGAAATGACAGTAAGTTAGCCTTCTTTTATCCATATTTGTTCCGGTTAGATCCGACTGGGTTCGCTGATAACATTATTTATTCAATCAAATGATTTCATTATTAGCTAGACTGAGACGGTCAGTTGATCATGTTTCGTATTGCTATATATTCTGGTCTGATATGACGACAATGAAAGTGAAATATGAAGTGACACTGTGACAGGCTGATTTTGAACAGTATACAATACAACTGTATATTAGAAACTTGACGCCAAACTACAATGAATGACAACAACAAACAGTCGTAATAACATAAACGTCACTAATGTCACGGCTGTTACGAGCGTTGAAAACCATCAACCGCAAAAGCAAGCAATAATTTATGTACACAGGAAATGTGACAAATTTGTAGTTAAAATCATTGAAGTCAAAAAGTAAAGCCAAACAACGAGAATATCTCAAGATTAGGATTTAGAGCACTCGAGATTCTAAATCAAGAAATTGTGAAAAAGAACAATGGACAAGAATCTATGAAACAGGAGGCACAATGTTCAAGTCGTCAAAGTCGCGATCGTCCTTGTCAAGTGTAAACACCATTGTTAGACCACGTGGTCCCAACTGCATTCATTATGTTATGATATGTGATAAAGGTACTGCAGGCACAGAATATGTCTTACCTTACATAGTAACAAATATCTGAGCCTCTCGACTTGTTAGCAAGCAGATATGTATGCCACTGTATCTTTACAATTAATATTTCAATGTTATCGGTTATTTATTTTCAACAGATGCATAAGCCGAAGTTGCAATAATATATTTTAACGGACTTGTATCTCGAGGAGATAAAGTACGAAATCCTGTTGTAATCAGGAGTTGCAATAACACTCAGCAAGCCGTTCGCGAAGGTTATAAAGTGTCTCGGGAGGACGTCGACCCGTAAGACACGAATGGTCGAATCGCATCGCATCCGACAAGTTGCTGTGACTGACAATCAATTTTATATACAAGAGTATCAGGTTCAACGGACATAAGCCCTGATGAATCAATTGATAAGAGATATGACGGTTTGCAAAATCTATCGAAACTGAAACTTTCATGATATTGATAGTCAAAACTAAATGAGTTTTATACAAAAGAAAACTAAATGAGTTTTATGTTAAATTGACACTGTCACACACAATGTAATAAAATATGCGGTTACAATTCCACACGTATACGGTTCACCGACTAGGCAGGACAATACCCTTTGTACAGACTGAAACCAAGAAAACCATTTTTTTTATAAACCGAGCAAATTTCTTTATTGTTTTTTGAAGAACTCTGACAAACAAAGGTAATTTAACTTCTGCAAAGAATCATTAAACTTAATGATGTTTCGGATATCTGAATTTTTGTATTGCGTCGTTTAAGACTTTTATGTAGAGCCTTAAATCATCACAATCACAACGCGAGGCAAAGAATTTATAAATATTCCGGAATGCCCATAAAGAATAAACTAGTTGCGAAACTCACTTGTGCTATGCTCAAGTGTGGTGCAAAGAGGACAACGCCCGTCGCACCTGGGTGATGCATTCGCATCATGCCGTTTGCCACTGGAGCGGGGCTATTTTTACTCCGTCCACTCTATCTTATTTACTATTCTGGTCCGCATCTCATTGAATTGTGGTTATTATGCGCTGGTTGGATGTGTGCCAGTGAGCCTCACACCTAAACGTAGCGATAACGAGATATTCGAGGAATGATACTGTTTCACTCTTCTATGAAGAGGCTATTAGCCCGAAAACTTTAGAGGTGCAAAATGAAGCAGTAATGAAAAAGTTAAGGTTAGGGATACAATGTAACTCCTTTGACTCCCCGAAAGCAGAGAAACAAATTATAGAAATAATAAAAGACAGTAAATTGTACTATAACAGATTGTTTGCTAACGAGTTATCGAGAGTAATTAAGAAAAAATAATGAGGAATGGTCACATTCAACAATTAAGTATTCGATTATCGTTAATTGGTCGTCGATATATGTATATGAAAAGCATTAAAGAACTTGTTCGCACAATCGAGTCAGGACCTGACCATGCTAATGTTTGTTCTGGTCATGAATAACTTGTTGCTGATAGATTTTTAATAATAGCCGTTGAAGGATTGTACTAGGTTGATGTGTGAGGAGGCAGAGCAACAAGAGAGATCGCGTCAAACCGGCAGGGAGTAGTGGCAACCACCAAACCGGTCGAAGGCGCCGGGCGTCGCGCCACGGGGCCTGGCCGTGGATTATCAACTTGTAAACAAAATTGCATTACTTTACAATTTGGAATGGTTACGTACTAACAAACGAAGTTGGACTGGAGGGCGTTTTGAATCAACAAATTACAATTTGTTTATCAACACTAGGTATTATGTTGTGGTTAAGGAAAAGTATTGAACATAATACTATGAGCATGAACGCAATCCATCTTTTATGAGCCATTGGAATGTATTGCTGCAATAAATACAGTCGTCCCGTTCTCTTTGGATCTTACGCTTGTGGTAGATAAAGGTAAGGGTCAGGTTATTGTCTGATATTTGGGAACCCCCATCAAACTTATTTAAACACTCATGCTAAGAATAATTTTAAGAAGGTAAAAAGGTTTATCCAAGAGAACGTTGTCCATTCAAAATCATCAACCAGGTTTTCAAGTTTTGCGCATTCTGAGCCTTACATGTACGGTTAAATGCACTTACAAGTAAATATCTTCATGGATAAAAACATTGACTGGATCGTTTCAAAGTGACAGAACATGTTCTCCGCGAGCTCCTAAATGGCAAGGCCGTTTCGGGTGCGTGAACGCTGTTAGTCGCGTACCTACGCATCGATTAATTTGCTTTTCGAAATAGTTTAAAGTAAGAAAAAAGTTTAGTCTGCTAACCGCAGCGACAAGCGGCAAAATGAAATCGGCAAAGTGGGTCATCATATAATTTCGCAAGTGTATCGAGTGCGGCAAGCACTGCAGCAGCTGCGCCCAAGGCAATTCAAGGCCTAAATGTTAGCAAGGCCCGCCCCTTACTCATGTTTACGTCTATGATACCTCTACAAATTATTTTACGTGAACTACGCGGGTGACTAGTGAACATCGAAAGTTCTAGTTTAAGCAGATTTCGTAATTCGATAATCTGCATGTCGACAAGGTAATTTCGTTGATTTCCAATGACTGTTCTCGTGTTATCAATACGATTAACGCCTCTGACGGAAATATTGCAAACACTAATCACCGTAATCAGTCTGATAAATGGAATCAAGAAATACATGTAAAGTACACGAAAGCACGAGCACGAGTTAGCGATTGTAAATATTGACAAAGCAGCTGCAGACAAAATGTCGCAAGAAATGTCTGACAGTGGTCGAACGCCTTTTGGCAAATAATAGAAATATAATACTTTTTGACATTGTACAAAAAAGACACCTCTTACATTTTCAAATTATCTGTTCTTGTTGCAATTTTAGCGACGTACAGTCATGAGGTGACCTTTTAAATCCATTTCATAAATCATCACAAGATGATTATATAAAAATCATTACTCGGGAAATCGTCTACAAAATTAAATTGATTTCATACATAATTCAATTGCTCAACAGCAGTTGCTTACAATCACTCAAGTGATAAGGTCATTAGATTATGTAATGAGAAAATAAGTAAGTGCATTGAGTAAATTGAGCTGAGCACACAAGTTACCTAATTACTGATTATCTAAGTACAAAAGAAATTGTTAATTAAATATTGTTAACTTGAAAGTAATTATGGATTTGTTATATAAACGTCAACTGTTTGGCAAATAATGTTGTAGAAAATATCCACAGATATCTTAGAAAAAAATATTCAAAAAATACAATATTATACATATATATATAATAATAAAGTAGTAAAAAATCGGACTCGCGCACGAAGGGTTCCGTGCCATTATCTATAAAAACGGCAAAAAAATCACGTTTGTTGTATGAGAGCCCCCTTTAATATTAATTTTATTCTGTTTTTTAGTATTTGTTGTTATAGCGGCAACAGAAATACATTATCTGTGAAAATTTCAACTGTCTAACTATCACGGTTCACGAAATACAGCCTGGTGACAGACGAGACGGACAGACGGACGGACCGTGGAGTCTTAGTAATAGGGTCCCGTTGGCTACCCTTTGGGTACGGAACCCTAAAAATTAATGGCTGTGACTGTGCATTGAATATATTTGCAAAATTTAAAATGAAAATATTATTAAAATTTATCTAAAAGTATGTAGACCAAAACTAAAAAGTTTTGAATTTTTGCCTGCCTGTTCTGTTTTAATTCGAGAACCACTCGATTTGGATGCTGTTTTATTTATTATCATTGTGACCCTGGTCAACATATTATTATAAGCTACAGGGCGTTGATGAAAATAACCTCCAAGCCAAAAACTGACATTAATACATTGATTGAAAGATACCTCCACTCCACGCGAGCAAAGCCGCGGGCACAAGCTATAATAAAAAATGAAAAAAATATTCAAACTTACCCCTTCATTTCCGGGTAGGAACTGTATCTTAGGTTTGGCCAATTTATCCTGAAAAACAAAAAACATATTTTAGCACCAAATTTATATCTAATATAAGCAGACCATGCTAGGATACGTAAAGAAAATACTGGGTTATGTATGAGTCTATCATCCCACATCAGGGTCTTTGTAAAATTAAAAAATCATAATAGTGATAATGATAAAGAGTAATAAACGCAAACATTAAAAAAAGTTATATAATATTAAACAGGGTACTTAGAATGAAGCTAGGCCACCTAAAACGCGAATTATAATAATTTCCTGTTTTGATTATACAATTTTCGTAATAAAGAACAAGACCTGCAAGGCAGACATCCTTCATCTAGCGGATGTATCACGGAACCACTGGATAATAAAACTACTTAGTTAATCTAATAAGTAACTGTATAGATAGCGCATGCAACTTACGTCATATAACATAACACAGACAAAGATAACTTGCCTTATGCATGTGGAAATAAAACCAATAAAGATAAATCTGCTGGTGAAATTTCCAGTTAATTAGACTGAGTAATCCAATCAGAAGCAATAATTAGAGGGACAAGAAGTCTAACACGTTGGGCAACGTTGCTTACAATAAGCAAGTGTCGAGGCTCTGTTGTTGCACAACGAAGCAATGGTTGGACGCCAGACGGCGAGAAACATTTTAAACTAGGCTGGGCAGTTGATGATGTAAATTCAAAAATTGCTCACTTTACTTCAACTGGTGAAATACGGCCTGCAGTGTCTAGTAGAGGGGATGACCCGGAACTTATTGCATCGATGGCCGTGACTTCTCTAGAGGGCTCGGTCAGTGCGAGAATTTATGGAGAATCCGAGCATATTATGACAGTTCCATTATATAACTGAATATCTGTGCGCTTAAGTTATTTAGCAGAGCAGATTTCATTGACTCAATTTAGTTAGCATTCTAAACAAGTTTCAATCGAACAGGCAAGGTCACTCTGTGTAATTTTGCAATTAAGTAATTTTAAATTGCACAGGACACCAGTTTGCAATAACTAAAATACAGACAAAGGCTTCACCTAATAATCCAAAGACTTAAGACTTCCGTTTTCAAGAGTAGAAGAAGATCCAATCGTACGTTTATGATGACTGCAAGGTATGCCGGGGGCCTATTCTCAAAATTCTCATGTTAATCAGTTGTTTGCAACACACAGATTTGTGTGTAAGTGTGCAGCTGGGAAACCAGTAATTATCAAAAAATTAGTTATTGATGCCGTATACATTAACAATCTATTATTTAGGGACCCCAGGCGGAAAATTCTACGCCACTAAATTGTGAAAAATAAGACTCAATGTATTAAACGAAGATAAAGACAGTGAGAGTGCATTACAAAACTAGAAAAGATCAATTAGAAACAAATTCCAAGTAAATAATAAGTAATATATTAAGTTAAAATAATAAAAATTCATTGGGTCAGAATTCAATATTTTTCTAACTCAACGTCAGGGTATATAACATAGTACACCATATCAAGCTTTGACAGCTCGATATACACTGTCTGTCCCTCTTTAGGTAGATCAAAAGAGTGAGACAGAGAACTGTGTCAAGCGCTATCTAGCTCGATATGATTTGCTATGAGCAGGTCTCATTTTTATTTGAAGCGCATTCGTCGATTTCAGGGGATGGTAGGGAAGGAGAAAATTAAATATAACAAAAAAGCAGTGGAGGATTCAGTAATATATTTAAGAAAAATATAGGAAAGTTTTAAAGGGTCTACCAAAAGAACGTCGGGTGCCCTTTTCTTAATCATAAAATCACGTATGATTTTAAAAAGTGCATAAAATTTTACATGTGTTTTTTTATATTCCGAAATTTATAAGAGTTTTGCGATTGCTATATTTTTTTTGTTATCTTTAGATTATTATTTTGTCTAATAGCGTGATTTTTTTTATTATATTTGAGCCATTAGTTCCGGGAGGAAGATGTTATATTTTTGTAAATTTTCAAAGGTTTCTAAAGCTATGCAACCCATGCACAATCTTTTTGTTCCGAATTTCAAGCCTCCTCTTTCCGGTGCACAAGTTATGAGTCTGCGCTGTGATACGAGTACTCGTATAATACGGACGGACGTTAGAGGTTACTTTTTTACCCTTACGTACGGAACCTTAAAAGTAACATTAACTATTCTTAAAAACCTCCACCAAAAAAACACAAGACCCGGTTTGAAACGGTTTCCCGTGATAAACACGACGTGAGTGTACCTTGCGATACGATTTACTCATTGCAAGTTTTTGTTTTCCTCTCATTTTGGGCAAAATTTGGGTCTTAGCTCCCAGTCTATATTAGTATTAGTAGGCTGGTTGGTAGCAACTATCAAGTGGCGATTGTTTGACGAAAACCAAGACTTTTTTATGAACTGCATCCAACCAAGATCAAGAATTTTTGTCTATAAATATAATCACACTAAAGCCGATTTTGAAGGCTTTAGTTTTAGTTTGACATACATAAAATTCAACTTAAGTGTGCTTAAAACGAAGAGCCATTTTCAAGTCACCATTTTATATACGTCAAACTAAAATTTTAGTTTGACAGCCATAATTTACTCAACTTAGTGATTTTAACTTGTTTTGGTAATTTCAAGGCACATTTTACAGCTGTCATTTGATTAAATTTAAAAAAATAGTTTGATTTAAGAGCATTTAAAAGACTTGCTAATTTTAGTTGGTGTGCCCTTCAGAATAGCAAAATATAGTGCTGTCACTTAAAATTACGTTTTTAGGTAAGTTTCTTAGATTAAAATTTAAACCTTCAAAATCGGCTTTACTGTCACACTAATATTATAAATGCGAAAGTTTGTGTGTGTGTGTATGTTTGTTACCCTTTCACACTAAAACTGCTGAACGGATTGGGATCAAATTTAGAATGGATATAGCTTGTACCCTAACTTAACACATAGGTTACTTTTTATTCCGGAAAAAAGCATGTCGTTAAACCGAATAACACGTGGGCGGAGCCGCGGGCAAGAGCTAGTAATATTATAAATGCGAATGTTTGTGTGTGTGTGTATGTTTGTTACCCTTTCACACTAAAACTGCTGAACGGATTGGGATCAAATTTAGAATGAATATAGCTTATATCCTAACTTAGCACATAGGCTACTTTTTATTCCGGAAAAAAGCATGTCGTTAAACCGAATAACACGCGGGCGGAGCCGCGGTCAAAAGCTAGTAAATATAAAGTCTTGCTAGAAATGTCCATTAAGCAGTTCTGCAGCTTGATTTTTTATATAAAACGAACAAAAAACCGAGTAATTTTGGCCTTGTTTTGAATTGCCAAGTTGTATAGTGAGGCAATAAAATACCTCTACGAAGTGACCTTAGTGGAATAAGCAGCCGACCTTTAGCGGAGTAAGAACTTTTACAAGATTCTTGTTTCTTAGTCTCAGAGAAAACTTGAAAAGCAAATTATATTATTATTACTTATATTCATATTTAATACTGAAACCAAAATATGGCTTCTGTGTAAAATTACTTACGACCATTTCATTTCAAGTATTATATTTGGAATTAAATAGGTTTCTTCTGACTACGTCACTCTAAATCTAAGGCCTTTAAGATGAAACAATAGTTTATTGTACGTCGAGCACAATATACGTGTTCCTTACCTACTGCCTATATATTTATTGATATTAAATCAACCGACCAAATTCATACTGGAGACTCGCTTATTGATCAAGAACTAGGGTCAGTAATCCTTTTGGCCAATATCGACAAATATTTTTTTTGTTCCCTACTGGTTGGACTAGTTTAAGTACAATTCCTAGCGCAGGCACCAAGGGGCAAAAAATTTTTTTATCGAATTTCACCTGGAGGATCATTAAACCTTGTTCCCGATGACTAACCGAGTCTCCAGTATGAATTTGGTCGGTTGATTTAATATCTTTAATATGAAGACTCGTTAAGTAGTCGCTGTCAATGTTCGATGACCCTTTTGCCTGCTGATTGTTAGGGTTCCGTAGCCGAAGGGTGCCAAATGGGACCCTTCTACTAAGACTCCGCTATCTGTCTGTCCGTCTGCCGCAGGTGTCTACAGCTCCAGCCGTAATAGGTAGCCGTAGTAGATTGAAATTTTCACAGAATACGTGGTTCTATTTGAAATCGAGGGTCGTCCCTATACACAGCAACCTCGAAAGTGTCATTTCTTTACCGTTATCTGTTTCACCTCTCTAGTTATCTTAAAGACAGTAGGTTATACACACAAGTTCTAAAGGTCAGATTATAGGTAACTATTTTAAAGTAAAATTATAAGTTAGGTTTCCGTACTAAAAGGGTGCAGAATTATTTGTCAGGCAGACGGTTTCATTTTAGCGACTTGTTTTTTGTCGCCTAGATGCTGTGGCATTTATTTATATTGTTGATGAATTCGTGCGCGAGTACAACTAGCACTTGGCCAAATATTTTTTCAACACACTTGCTTATAAAGTGGCCCTTATTGCAGCGTTCTTAGGGTCATATTGCAGCATATTAAATACGCGTGATTTTTACTTTACATTATCGCACTAGTGTTTTTTACATTATAGTTTTTTTTTAATCTTAGCAGTTTTGATGTCTTGAGAAATAGTAAAGTTCTCGCGAATAAATAGACTGTCTCAGTTGAAATATAATAAATAATCATTTAATTTTATAAAATTATTTATTTTTATCAACAAATTAACTCGATTTTTTGTTGTTAATACAAAAATATTCAGTTAGTTAATATTAAATATTTGGCTGTTTGGCTTTTTGCGTCAGTGCCTCTATTTCCATCTGCGCAAAAAACAAAATCTCCGCCGCCATTTTACAAAGAAAATTGTTAGTTCTTAACTGCGTTTTCGATTATGTGGAAAAAAGACGGTGAAATTTTATTATTTTTCCTCGCAAATGTGTTGAAAAACGTATGAAACGCGTGAGCATTAGACATTACACTCTTGGCTCCATTACTGCAATCCCGCCTCGACTGTATAATGTCCAACGCAGCTCACTTGTATCATAATGTACTATTTCGGGATTTCAAGGGTTGGCTCCATAGTAAAAGTTGTTCGTACATACGACTACTATCATCACAATCATTCAAGTAAAAAGGCAGCCTACATAATCTACTTAAGGAGGACTCACTAATAGTATACATATTTTTTGTACCAGCTCGTATGTTAAAGACCGTATCAGACGGATAAGCTGCTCATAAACAACAAGCGGCTATGTAAGTTAAGGATACGTAGCCAGAGGGCACTATAACTGTTGTTCTCCAAACACATTGATGGGTTATTGACTGGTCAGTGGGCCATTAAGTCACCAGTATTGGATCGATACTATTCACTGTAGTACTTCGCAACAAACTATAATTAAATTCTTACTTGAATATCTAGCAGTACCTTGAATTTCAACAACTATTCATATAAGGTCGTCGGCGTAACGCTGTCTAGATAAAGCGAACAATTGGTTAAACACTCTATAGTTATTTTTTTGCAAATCAAGGCGAAGGTAAATTTGATTGCCTTGTTGCAAAGTTTCTGAATGAAACAACACGGGATTGTATTGTTTATAATAGAGAAAGGGATCGTAAAAATCTAAAGGTGCCGCTTAGAAGGGGACCCAAAGAATTTAAAATGTAGCCAGAGGCAACGGCTAGCCAACTACCTGGGGTTACAATTACGGGACTCAAAATAGACGTTGAACTAGAAATTATGTGAATAATAGTATCGAAAGAACAAAACCAAAGTGCTATTGCTTTAAAAGGAAGCGATAAACAGTGGCAAATATTTTAAGTGCATTGCTTATCTGAATTATAATATTTATGTGGTAATAGTTTTACCTATCTAGGTATATAATGAAACCCAAAAGCTATTTCTGTATTAAATGCAAATAAACGTTTTGATCTAGCAGTGCTTTTCCATGTATTAGAGGTTATTTCTAGCCGCCACTAGCGATGCCACGTCTATAAAAACGACCCAACAAACAAACCCTCGCCCATTTCTCCATTTTACAACCATTTTTATTGCTTTATGGAGTCCCTTACCCTATCAGTGAGGTTAAAAGCTGTCTGAACAATTACTGGGTCCCTTTTAACATGATAGCCGGCTACATTACGTAAAACAGTGAGGCAGTATGTGCAGATTAGCTGACATTTTGCAAACAGGTTTCGCTACACAGGTGCAACCAAGTTAAACATTTTATAGCAGCATTCTTTAGCTTTTCGTTTTGCTTTTAATCTATATACTAGTATATACCTTGACTGATCTATCAAATAGGAACTTTAAATTTGGACTGGACTATTAGGTTCCCTGTATGACGTAAACATCCGCTAGATATTGCGACGGGATCGACACGAGCAACGCTGCTAGTTTGAGTATAAATTGTTTTATTTCTATTTGGTTAACCATTACAGCCGCAATGCCACCGAAAACCCCGTCTCAATATAGAAACAATTCGAGGGGATTTCTTCGCGAGGAGGCAAACATCTGTTCGCGAGTCGTATTGTAGGGGTAAGGACCAGGTGCCTTAGGGCGGGGAAGGGTGCGACGACCTCGGACCCCAACGCACGTGCTTATCGTAACGCATCCATATCTCCCGTAAATGATTCTCAACTCTCTGACAGCGTCGCGGACGATTCAAATCGATCTGATGCTCAAACGAGAACCGGTGACGGCGACAACGAGATCAAAAGCAAAATGCACGTAGAAATCAGGGAAGTAAGTCGAAAGTGGAACAACAATTGACAGTCACTGAGAAATTGTTCTTTTTTTTCAAGATTAGAAAGATCCCTGACGGCTTGGAGTACGTTAATAAGGTTTTATACTGTTTACTGAGAAGACACTGGTTTAGGAAAGTTTCTTCAACGTGATTATAACAATGATGATAAATGATAAGTCGCTATACATTCTTATTGAGCTACTTGACTTTAGTGATAGGAAATTTGTACATGATAACTGCATATTACGTCAGAAGTGGGACAGTGTCAAGTTTGTAGGTTACATTTAGATAGCGTCTTCATTTCTCTAAATGGACGACCAAAAACTGGTATTGTCAGTGTCAATACAATATACCAGTTCGGATATCCGTTATTAATACCTAGATTTGCTATAAAACAGAAAATGTTGTAGTTGTTAACAATGATAGGTATAGTAATACGACGAATGGTCAATTGGACAGTAATTTGAGTCGGTTATGATGAGTCATTTGAAGCAAATAGGACAATTTTCTCAACTAAATTGTCACTGGACAAACTATTCATTCTTCGGCGTTGCTAATGTAATGTGAATCATTCTTTTCAATGGGTCCTGTAGCCAGGAAAAAAGGGCCAGGTGGCGGGCTCGCGCACCGTAACAAAAAACGTTACGGATTGCCGTAGGTCACGCCAGAAAGAGTAAGGGAATTTAGATTGTAACGGACAAACGGGACTGGCGATAATCGTTTGACAGCTCAAACAGTTTGCTTCTCTAATCTATGGTCGGCCACAAAAGATACACATCGCCGTGAAACACGTGCAAACAGGGAATCAGAATCAGGTGGCCAACGCAGTTTTGAGCTTACACGTAGTAGGTGCCAGGATATTGTGAATTGGGAACATGATTTTGTCAGCGTTGTCGTTTTCACATCTGCCGTCAGGTAAAGCTAACAATGTTGCGATTTCTAGATATTGTTATAAAAACATGTGCACTCTTGTAATCGAAGGTTAACAGGGTTCATTTCACCAGCAAAGTAACATAAAAACAGCCGATAAGCAAATAAGTCGTAAAGGCGTACAAAATAAAAACGTGAGTGAGTTAGTTGCTAAGCCAAATAACGTTCACCATTTTAGTGAAACACAAATAGGTGTCGCTTAATTCAATGGCATTATGAATCCTATGGAAATAAAAGCATTCCAAATAATTATTACTGAACTGACTATTGACGCTGTTTACATGTGATACTATATGTAAATGGAGTAGAAACGCTAGTTCAGCATACGGAATGGAATAATAAGACATTGTGAAACACAATTTACGTTTACACCTACTGTATGTAGATCACGTGGCAACTGATTAACAAACAAAATTTAACATATCTCTATTATTTGAACACGAAATAGCTACTTTACATAATGTAAGGAACTTGGTTTAGGTTAGGGATGACTTTTATGAGTTCGATCAGAGGTGCAATTGTGTAAGAAGTGTCTATTCGTCTAAATAAATTAGCTCGTTGACAATTTGAAATCGTACGTTTTTGGCTATCAAATGAATATTAATCTCTTACACAAATGCAGCTCTAGTCTTTTTACCTCCCGGTTTTTTCTTTGTTCATAAAGTAAATGTTTATTTTTACAAATTCGTGTTCTTTTACACTTGCCTTCAAACTTTGTGAAGGGTTGCCACAAGGCTTGCCACGCATGCAGCAATCTCACCGTCAAAGTTTTTTCATGGTCAGGCAGGATCCTTTAAGAAGAATGCTGATTTGTTGAATACAATGAAAAGTGAAATGATCAATAAATTATTGTCCAAACCTAGCCTAAGCCCATTCAGTTTAAGCTTACAAAAGTGCTCCTATCATTAGAGCTCTTTTCATTGACATCCAATGAACTATTGAAGAATAAATACCGGTTGCAAAGCAATTTGTAAAGTCTAACGAAATAAACAAGGCGTTGCTTGCTGTTGACTTGTTTTCCAAGTACCTATTACGTAAATACCAGGACTGGGGCCATTGGTAAACAAATTGGAAGTACAAGAAAAATGTACATAACATGTGAACACAAAACACAATTAGGTACTGACTGTTTCTAATAAATTCGTAATATCACAATGTTTTATGATGCAAATAAATAGGTATGTTGATTAAAACACGTGAAGGTAAAAAGTTGTGCTGATTTTTAGAGTACTGATTGCATAGTTTGCGATTAGGTATAGTAATATGAGCTACATTACAATAATTTAAGAAAGAAGTGAGCGAAACTACACACGCCTTTTTCCAGAGAGGGGATACAACTTTTTTGCTTTTTATAATACGAATACCAGTCATACAAGTCTTTATCATATTCCAGATGCTTTTGACTTTTATCCTTCTGTACGTCGCCAATTTCATCGGCTTATCTCTATACCTTAGATAAAATTAATCATGCTGATAATGAAATGATCATCAGAAATATTTAAACGTCACAACATAAGCATCAGTGCCATGACTTGTTGTTTCTTCTCAAAGTTTTCGAGTGTAAGGCTATGTGTGGCTCCGCGTAAATAACCACCCGCTATTTTAGCTGTCGCATATTGTGCAAGACAACTATTAGAGGAAGTGAACAGGAGAACATTAAAAGCCGGCCAAGTGCGAGTCGGACTCGCGCACGAAGGGTTCCGTACCATTATCTATAAAAACAGCAAAAAAATCATGCCTGTTGTATGGGAGAGCGCAGGTCCGACTCGCACTTGGCCGGTATTAGTATTTGTTGTTATAGCGGCAGCAGAAATACATCATCAGTGAAAAATTTCAACTGTCTAACTATCACGGTTCATGAGATACAGCCTGGTAACAGACGGACGGACAGCGGAGTCTTAGTAATAGGGTCCCGTTGGTTACCCTTTGGGTACGGAACCCTAAAAAGCGGCAAACACGCGAAAGCAACTATACAAACATGTTATTATTGATACACTCACGGTGATGACGTCGACGTCATATGTTGTTACCTTGTTTACTACATACATGTACGAAGGAAAGAATAGGAAGCCGAAGCAGGTAGCTTTTCCTACTTGTTACTGGGCAGAGGACGTTCGAGTTTTAACTAAACCGTCGCTCACTCGTATTCCCACTTTTTACAGGCACTTGCTAGGTGGTAGAGCTGATGCCGGGCTCGACTGTGGAGGTACCACCATCTTACTCGGAAATCCTCCCGAAGTTATTCGGGGGAGAGTAAGAGAACAGCTCTCAGGCAAAACCAGGCGGCCCACCATTGCCTGGGACCGAATGATGGCGGTATATCATCCCCAATTGCCGGGCCTTTTATAAAACAGGCTGGTGACAAACAGCAGCGTCACTGGTGGAAGGGTTTTGGCGCCACACTCACCAACCCATGTGCCCGGCGTGGGTAAATGGGCATTTCTTCCAGGAGGACCGCCAAGAGTGGTGAAGACTTGGAAAATCCTATGTCCAGCAGTGGACGAAACAGGCTAGCAGTGACCTATTATTCAGTACTAGCTTTTGCCCCGCTGCCCATCACCATAAGGACTGGCAATTTGGGGATGGACATACCACCATCAATTGGTCTCAGGTGTGGTTGCCCATCTGGCTCTGCGTGTTTGAGAGAGAGCTGTCTTCTTACAACTTCGGGAGGGGGTGAAGGGGGGTTTGCGAGTAATTTGGTTGTTCATCCACAGTCGAGCTCGGCATCAGCTCTACCACCAACAACTAAAATCCCATTTTGTTTAAAAATTTCTCACAAATATTTGATGTATAGGCACGAATTTTTTACTACTTATTATCCATCCATCAGCCCGTTTTAGTCCACTGCTGGACATAGGCGTTCCCCAAATTTCGCCACTCGTGTCGGTCCTCCGTCCTCCTCATCCAGCCGCCACCCACAACGTCCTTCAGCTCTTCAGTCCAGCGGGCACGAGTTTTGATTATTTTCAGTATATTATATTTTTCGCGTTAGGCGAGACTAGATATTATAAAAATACTATATAGTAGGGCATTAAATAGGATTTTCTGGCGATGTTTATTTCGGTTTGGCTCAACGGGCGAGGGACCCAATAGGCAGCCGATGTGAGTAACTAAATTGAAAAATGATCCCGAAGTCCGAATAGAATGCCTTCCGGTAGGGGATAGTTGCTACTGGTTTGGTTCGCCTGTCGTTCCCGATTTACAAAACAAGACAGCTTCATGAGGTAAGATCAGACCGAAACCGCGAAATGACAAGACGCGAGTACTGCTTTGTGAATCTTAGTAGTTCAGAAATAAAAGTAGTTTTGGAATGGCTCCATTGTCTTATCTCTGGGGCTGACTTGTAAAGGAGAAAGATATGATCGTTGTTGTTGCAATTTAATGAACACTGTACATTGTAAATGACATTTGGATTGTTTGTGATGACCTCGCAATTTACAGGGTCCCACCAGGTGAGAATCTGAAGATCATTGACGTGCCTAGGTTGTTACATAAAAACTTCAACACGCATAGTAGAGCAAAACTTTGCATTCTGAAATTTCTTGCAAGAAATTCCTTGTAAGGCTGTTACCTCATCAAACAATACATTGCTATGGTTTTCTGAATTAAATTAGACTCCATTTTATAGTACAGAAAATTTGCAAAACATATAAAGCACATTTTGTTGGGAGATTCATTATTTCGAGACTTTGTGGTATTACATGAACGAGTACATTATATATTTGTAATTACTAATGCTATGAAAGTAAGTCGTATTTAACTCGAAATGCGGGATGGAAATTCGGTATATAGCACTAGGGAAGTAAGTATATTTGAAAAAAGAAAAAAGCTTTTTTAAATTCATTAACTAGTAAGTCGCTCGTCTACTGAACAATATTTTGAAAGCAAGGGATCGACTAAACTACTAGGTAAGGTCTGAGAACCATTTTACTGCACTTTTAAGGCCTTGCCTTTTAGATTTCAAGGGTTTTTGCTTAACCATTAGGTAATACCCAATGTGAAACTCACAGATATGTCTTTTCAGACCTTTACCTTTTATATGAAAAGACAGTTACCTAATTGAACAGTTCCACTCGAAAAAAAATATTTTTGAAAATGACACCTTTTTACGTGATAAATACGTTTTTAGGGTTCCGTACCCAAAGGGTAACCAACGGGTATTACTAAGGCTCCGCTGTCTGTCTGTCACCAGGCTGTATCTCATTAACTGTCATAGTTAGACAGTTGAAATTTTCACAGATGATGTATTTCTGTTGCCGCTATAACAACAAATAATAAAACCGGCCAAGTGCGAATCGGACCCGCGCACTCCCATACAACAGACATGATTTTTTGCCGTTTTTATAGGTAATGGTACGGAACCCTTCGTGCGCGAGTCCGGCTCGCACTTGGCCGGTTTTTTATCTAGGCGGCTTCATTTTTATGTACGAAGTAATTGCTAATAGCAAGAAAACATTGTTTATTTAAAATGTAAAGCTAGGAAATACGAGCCCCAAATACTTTTTTGTAAAATGCAGAAAAACCTCGAAAATTCACTTAATATGCGTACCGGCAGCGCGCGAAGCAAGCGTTCTAATCTAGACTTTCAAAATCACTTAATAAGATTGTCGTGCCTAATGGGCCAAGCCTTAAATTGAATATATGTACAAAATGAAGGAACTGTAATTTACGAATCACAAATTCGGTCTTGCTTGATTGATGCATCACATCTCACTGCATATTATCCGCGTACTTTTTATAGAATAGTTACTGAGTTCCAACCGCAAGTATGATGTCAGGTGGTCGTCAGTGGGTCCATTATTCAACGATACTTAGATTTAATAACTTTTCATTTCCGAAAATGCAGACACGTACAAGTAAGTCCATGCAAACAGAAACAACCCTGCTAACTGAAGAGCTACTTCTTTCAAACATGGGAATGTACTATAATAGGTACATAATGTGACCTATTCTCGTGCAGCAAACCTTAAATTTAGAGTTGAAAAACCTAAAATAATACAAGGTCATTTAACTTTTATCCATCTGCGTTAAAGCTTATTTTGCAATGAAAAGTTTTAGGTTACATGGCAGCTCTAAATCTAATGTTTGTTACACGAGAATAGGTGTCATTGCTGGTGATCGACTCGAAAAGCTAACGCGATCGACTGTTTGAGTACCCCTGCCCACTATGTTGTCCGTCTTAGGTAAAGACCCTTTTTCTCGGGCCTCGTTAGGAATATCAAGTTGAAACTCATCCCTTACTACTCGTCTACGGCCTCATTGTGCTGTAAAGAAACCAAAAAGTTTTCATACAAATTAAATCCCACCTACCCCCCCCCCCCCCCGATACGTGCTTGCTTCGTGTTGACTTAGAAACTTAAAATTCCGTTCACAACTAGGTATTATACGTGGGACGCACTATAAGTTTCTCCCTTGGCGTCTATGCACTTTTTCATTCGATCAAACCAGTTTTGAAAACTTTTGTGCCACTCCCCTGTGGTGACCTCTGAAACGTGTTTTTCATACTCCTCGACAGCCTCTTCTGGTGATGAAAATCGTTGACCGCGTAATTGGTTCTTAATTTTTGGGAACAGAAAAAAGTCACAAGGTGCCAGGTCGGGACTGTATGCAGGATGACTCATGAGTTCTACATTTTTCGTCTTCAAAAAGTCGTTTGTCTGTCTGGCCGTGTGAGAACTAGCATTGTCGTGGTGCAGGATGATACGGCGTTTACGGTTATTTTTACGGAGTTCGTCAATAACTTCCGGCAAACAAATGGTCGTGTACCAGTCACTATTCACGGTACGACGATTCTCTAAAGCAACAGTAGCCACGTGTCCAGTTTTATTAAAAAAAGAAGCAATCATCCGCTTAGATGCACTTTTCACGCGCGCCACTTTGGTTGGTTTCGGCTCATCTTGAAAGACCCATACGCTCGATTGCTGCTTTGTTTTGGGATCGTAGCAATAAATCCATGTTTCGTCACCTGTTACTATGTCCCACACCAAATTTGACGCACCTTCGTTGAATCTGGTAAGCATGGCACTGCACCAAGTGACGCGGTCCGTTTTTTGAGCCTCGGTCAAGTTGTGTGGGATCCACCGCGAGCACAGCTTTCTCACACCCAAATGTTTGTGTAGGATTGATTGTATTTGACTCATGCCTATTTCTAAGGATGCGCGAATTTCATGGTAGGTCACATGCCTGTCTGTTTCAATCATACGGCGCGCAGCATCGATGTTTTTGTTGGTCACAGCGGTGGACGGCCGACCATCGCGAGATTCGTCACTGAGATTGATACGACCACGCTTGAATTCTGCAAACCAGCTATAAACAGTCGTCTTGCATGGTGCTTCATTGCCAAAACCTGTTTCAAGCCGAGCGATGCTCTGTTGAGCTGTCAAATTACACTTAAAATCGTAGAAAATCATACTACGAAAATTTTCCCGAGTTAAATCCATGTTGATGCAGACACACAATTTTTTAAATGGCGCCACAAGGTAAAAACAAAAGACAGTCAGATGAAACAAACTGCATTCTACAGCCAAAGAGTTCTATTTTCAAATGTTGCAATAAATTTTTAAATATTGTTTATGTAAGTGGCCAGTTCCGGAAACTTTTAGTGTTACCTATGTAGCACACGTCTAGGAAAAAATCTGAAAATTACCTAAATTTAGTTATTCAAGAAGAAATTTGCCTTGCAGTAGTGATGAAAAGTCGAGTGTTCAACAGGGGTGTAATTGATAGACCCTCGAACCGTAAGCACATTCGCTCGTGCGCCACAATATCTCAAGTGTCTGATCACTTACCTCCCTTATATAACAAGCTACTTTTTTACATTTTTTAAAAGTCATGTTAGTTTTAGGCAAGTATGTCTGAAGTTTAATCCCTTGCGTCAAAGTTTGTACTTTCACCAGACTACGGCGCCGGCGCAGCGAGTCCACCCGAACATTGTCATTGCGGCTGCGAGTTCAATTCGCTTACCTAATGCAGGTACAGAGTTTGCGAAATCGAAGGCTTCAACGCGGACCAACTTAGAAATAGAGCAATTTTTAAATAACGCCCATATTGATTTGCATATCAGGAAGTAGACAGAAGGAAAAATATGGAAACAATAGTAACAGATGATTTGTGTCGACATTTTCTGCAGCTCATAGCAAAGATACTCGTGCAGTTTTGGGAAACATGGATTAAAATTTAAGAAAAACAATTTAGGTACTTACACCTTTGATATCAATAGAGTAACAAATCAACACTGACCTCCATATATTTAGTTTTTACAATAAAATATTTATAGCTTAGGCCTCATTTATCTAACTTCAACATCTATCGCTATCGCTTTAAAAGGTATCGGGATTGGCTAGAAAATACGTCACACATCATTTTTAGCCAATCACGGTACCTTTGAAAGCGATAGATGTTGAAATTAGATAATAATACGTTATGTATTCAACAGTTAATCAGGATAAGATAAAAACGTCGAGAAAACAGAGAAAGACCACCTAGATCTCTAACTCAGAGACCAATTTACAAAGAAGTATCTTATAAATTGGCATTGGCATAATTAAGAACCCATTAAAATTTTGTGAACATTAGGTAAGGCATAACAATCAATAAGATAGATCAAAATTTTTCATGTCAAGATATTCATAATGGCATTTGATTCAATGCCATACCAAACAATTCTTCTTCATAAACACACATGTATAGAAAAGCCAACAATACAAGGTCATAATATCTATTAGAACACTCTGCATTGTTCACAATCCGAGGAGCATCTACAACATATTGAATTAGTACTTATTGTTGAATTTCGCAAATCACTAATTATATGCTGTAGCCTGATGTTGATGACAATAAAACTGTAAAACAGCTATTTCTGATGTGACAAATATGAATCTTAAGCCTTAGGAATTGGAGTAGGTTTTGCAATAGCTAGTTCGTCTAGAATCTAGTCTCTATATAATGAGGTAGCTTACAAAAGATTGTGAGGTAATTTAATAAGTTGCACAGATGACTTTTTACAGATCTTGCATTAAAAGTACTTGTTGTACCATTATTAAACTTGATACAGGGGCTATGTAAATTTTATTTTTGTCACTCTCACTCCAAGCGAAAAAACGCGCAGTGCGAGAGGGGCAGATTCAGCGCAAAAGAGAAAAAAGTAAGTATTTTAATTTTATAAAATAAACTAAAATACCTAGCAAAATTTCCAAAATCTAATACCTATCTAGATATTGTTACAACCTATCTAATAACATATGTTTGAGTTCTGTACATGATCCCTATCCGTCAAACGAGGAGAAAAAGTGTGTTTGAAAACCTCATTTCATTAATTATTTCAATCGAGGAAAATTTGTCCAAACGTGTTTTCCAAAATCAAAACCCTAGATTATACAGGGTGTAAATGCAAAGTCAAGAATCCCTTTAGGGTATGAAAGTATAGAAGATTCTGATGTCATTACAAAAAATAAAAAATATACCTTGAATTTTCACCAAAAATTCCATCACTTTTCTAAGCTATGGCTACGCAGCTCACCGGCCTCTTCACACACCTAATTGCACCTTGCAACCCTCATCCGAGTGGCCAGCGACCAGTGAGGGTGTCCACGCGATTAGTGTATTTTGAGTAAAGAAAATCGTCTTATTGTGAGGTACTGGTATTTTATTTAGAGATCCCAGTGTTTAAAATAATATCTTTACCGATCATACTAACACACCCTTAATGGATTCTTGCCTTTGCTTTTACACCCGGTATAGTCAAAATGCATATACCAAAAATTCATTACGATTTTCCGTTTACTTCATGAAATACACAGAAACAAAGCATCCATATATTTTTTACATAGCGCCTTAAAGAGTTGTAAAAAGTCTCCCTATTTTTATTTTACACTTTCTTTCCCAAGCGGTTTCGGATACTAGACCATTATCAAGGGATATTAATAAGGGATAAATACCGGATTTTAGGTAACTGGCCATTAACGATGTACACAATGATAGTTGACGCCAAAATAAAATTAAGTTGGTTTTTTTATTTTATCAGGGATGTCTTACTGTAATTTTTTATCAAAGGAAGATTTTTCTCATTTTTTGTTTGATAAACACTTGTACTTGTCCACTTATTTATATTAATTTCCCTTACCGGTTTCGCTGTTAAAGCATTATCAAAGGTTTGTTTTCTTAATGCTTTAACAGCGAAACCAGTAAGGGAAATTAATATAAATAAGTGGACAAGTACAAGTGTTTATCAAACAAAAAATTTTTCAAAAGTTCCACCAAGTGCCAACAATCACGAGCATCAACTCCGAAGATTTTTCTTAAAATTTTAAAACTAATTTAGTACTGTACATTTATTCAGTAAATATTCTAAAACTTAAATAACAATTTACATCAAAACTAAACTAATTAAAAATTAAAATTACCTAGCAATTTAAATATTATACAAATAAATAAAAGAAAGGGAAATTTTGGACACCTATTTAATGGAATAAATAAAATATGCTGGCCAGATCGCTACCGTCGTTGGGCAAGGTACCCAAAAGGCTGGTGGCATTGCCTCGCTGGATCGCGAGGCTAATCCGCTGACCAAAATATGTCCCAGCCCTTTGGTTACCTGAAGCGTCGATCAGGCGCGACGAGATCTCCTTAAAGAGTTGTCGCGCTTCTGGTCCCCATGGCCCGAGAGTCTCTACGCCGAAGGGCACAAACATGTAGCCCTCTCCTAAGGCCGCATATTTGCGCCTCTTGGAGCCCTCTGCAGATGCCGCAGCCGCGCCCGCTCTGACTGAGGTCGCTTGGAGATGAGACGCTGCCATCGTGTCGACACATGTAGCGTCCCATACCAGCGACCTACCATGCTTCCATGGTATGATCGTCATTCCGTCGGGCCTTTTGCCGTCTTCACGTATGACGCCATTTGGTTCCAAAATGGCCGGAACACTGGCACTGGCTAAGGCCCTACGGATGACGTCATTAAGAGCGGCATGACGCGGCAAGCGACCAGCACTGTGCTGGCATGAAAGGCCATGATGACCAAGCTGATCGACGGCTTTACCACAACGGCAGCGATGAGGCTCATTTGTCCGTGCACCCAGTCTCAGACAGGTGGCCAAAGTAAATGTTGTTTTGTCAAGAAGAGTCCCTATATTGGCCGAAGGGAGAGCGTTTAACCAATAACCTGACTCTGGTTCGCTGGACGCCAAAAGACGAGCTCGGTCTGCAGGGTTTAATGAGGTATCCAGTAGGTTCTTTTGAACCTGGATACAGAGTGGCTCGTCCCATGACCTCTGCGAAGACAGAGTCATCGGGAGGTTAGTACACGGACCAGCAGTGTCAGTCCATGCACTCCTGGCCTCAGCCAAGCACGCGACCTCAACATCACCAAGTGATGGGTTTATAATTCTGCCAAAGAGGTCCATCGTGCTGTAAGCTGAGGACAAGAATGCAGGGAGTGCCACATTGGACACCCTTCGGATTCCTAAACCGCCAAATCGGATCGGTAGACTGGCTTGGGTCCAGCTCCGGTCATTTAAAGGGCAATTTAGAATTTCCACTAAAGTTGTTCTAATTATTTCATCTATATATACCAAAAGTGGGGAATGTTTCCAGAGGGTGCTACAACGTAGCACGTACGTGAACTTTGGCGTAAAGAGACAGAATTTAATTATGCAGTATGCTATATGTGGACTGATCATTTTTAGAAGACTAGATGATTCCTGAAATTTTGAAATTTGTTCCGAAATGAAACAGGGGAGGGAATCATCCAGTACTGGGGCACCTAGGAGGCGAAGCGATTCTTCGTTTATGATTTTAATGTTTGGAGCCAGTGTATTAAATTTGGTTATAATGTCATTTTTAACGTGAGGAGACAAAGAGTTATTCAAAAATAATTCGCATTTTGAAAAGTTTAAATTTAGTCCGATAGAGTGGAAATTTTGTATTAATTTCTTCAAGTCTGTTAGAACCGAGTCCGCTTCGCCTCCCAGAGTCCCATCGTCCAAATACCAAACATTAAATTTAGATTTGAGGCAGGTGATTTGTGGATGTATGGCCAAACTGAAAATGGCCGGTCCGAGTGGGTCACCCTGCTGGCAGCCAACGGCAGATTGCAACAAATGGTAACATTTTAACAACAATTTAGTACTGTTAAGTTATATTATTCTAATTTTAAATGTCATAAGTTATAATTACCAGAAATGTGAAATTAATCTAAATACTTAAATATAATTATCAAGGGAAATTATTTTACATTTTATTTTTATTTTTGTTTAAAAGTTGCCAACCGATATCTACACACACAATTAGGTTCATTCGGTTTGTCAACACTAGGTGGCAGCACTTGAAGTTGTTATCAAGATCAATGATTGAATACAGGGGCTGTTAGTGCTTGCTTAGATTTCTTTAGTCTGGGCGTAAGAATTATACCTATATCTACCGAAACTAAACCTTTTCAAAATAAATCTCTAGGAAACAATGAAATCTACATTTAATTAAAATCTAACATTTTTTTCTCGAGTAAGGTATACATACCTAATGTAGGTATGTAATGTATAAGCAAATGGGATTAACATAAAATAAGAAATTCTAATGGTAAGTCTAATTTATTAACTTTATGCTGAAGGAATTTAAGACAATTTCAGGAAGGCCAGAGGAAAAAAAAAGAATTAGGTGGCAATAATAATAAAAAAGACTGCTAATTTGGGAAACAAAAACAGAGTTAAAATGTTTGGTTTGAGAAAATTTACTCTACATTAATAATTGAAGAAACTGTGTTTTATGTAGGAACATTTTGTTATGTTTTTTTTTTACTTAAAATTACTTAATTCGAAATGGTTATAAAATGTACTTCATCTCTTAGATATTTATAAATTTGAGGGGTCAAAAAAAAAGACAAAAGTGAGGTTATAATTGTCGAAAAAAACTACTCGTATCCTAAGGATGGGAGTGTGTTTAAGGGGGTGGGGGGGTGCAAACCCCTCCCGCTCCCCCCTCCTCTTCACAACCCCCTTTAATGCTGTCACAATATAAGGTTTTAACCAATTTGAGTTAACAACACCAATTCCTACAATTCCACCTAGTTAACAAGGTAAAAAACTTAACATTAATTTAAAACTAAATCATACATAACAAGAGCTTGTATGACTATATTGATGGATGTGGAAGAAGTGAAAGAAGTGTGTCAAGACGGAAATCTGTAGTTTCTGCCTATTCCTCTGGGAGTTAGGCGTGAGTTTATATAATAATATGTGTGTTATAGTGACATAGTATCCCTCAGCCAGGAACAAGCCTGATCTGGTCCACCAGCACACCAAGGGTACGGTATTTTGAAGGGGGATATAAAAAATAATACAGAACAATAGAAAAAGAAAATATTAAAAATCATAGCAAAAATTATGTTTAAAAATAATGTGTGATGAGCTCAGATATAAAATAAGGTTTGTCAAGTTTACCCAGTTTTTATTTTTGTTTATGCTTAGAGTTACTAGATGACAGGAATTTTCCTCACGTGTTAGGAATTTTGGCCCTCTCAGGGAATCAGGAAAAAATAAGATTTTCAGAAATTTTAAGAGATAGTGAGTACCTAAATGCTTTAGATTATTATATTTATTTAGTCACATTGTGTATATAACAAAAAGTATTTTAAATCGTGCTGCCTTTTTATCATTAAACTTTTACGAAAATGGCAGGAATACTTTTTTAATTTTTTAAATGTACTTTGCCTAAATTCCTGTTTATAAATTGACAATATGGATGTTTTGTTTCTATATCAATGCATTGATAATCCATCCATCCATCAGCCTGTTTCGTTCACTGACATAGGCCTTTCCAGGATCTCGCCACTCTCGGCGGTCCTCCCGGAAGAAATGCCCATACTCACACACGCTGGGCAGGCGGGTTGGTGAGCGCGGTGCCGAAACCCTTGCACCAGTGACGCCGCTGCCCATCACCAGTCTGTTTTATATAAGGCCCGGCAATTGGGGATGGATATACCGCCAGGTAATGGTGGGCTGCCTGGTTTTGCCTGAGAGCTGTCCTCTAACTCTCCCCCAAATAACTTCGGGAGGATTTGCGAGTAAGATGGTGGTACCTCCACAGTCGAGCCCGGCATCAGCTCTACCACCTCTATTTGATTGCTCTATTCCACCATGGGTGGTATATCCATCCATGGGGATGGATATACCACCTCTATTCGCATTGATAATAACCAGTAAATTCATGTAGTTTTATTAATTACTATTAAATAAAGTTTCTTCTGATGTGTTGTTTTATGTGAGCAGTATGTTTGTTATATTAATTGTATGGTACAACATTCAGTTTAGGTTTCTAAAAATGAGACAATTTTATCCCTTTTCATTTACTTTATGCCATCTCTAATCATAAGGGGAATAACAATGCTCCCTAATACTATTGGTGGTGTTACTTCAGTGCTGTTGTGAGGAGTTAACTTGTGTTTACACAGAATAATTAATGGCTAAATAAATCAACAAATAAATATTAACTGACCACCAGATAGAGGAAAAGAGCTCTGCTCTGCAACTAAATTTATTGACCACAAGCAACCTAACAGGCTTCGCTCGCTCGTCACACCAATTTTTTACCTTATTTGGTAATATGCCTACATTTTATGGCATCTGTACTGTAGTGGTTCATTTTGGTAGTAACAGTGCTATGGTTTGGTGATCATTTTCTTAATTTGGTCTGTTGATTAGGGTTCGAGGATGCATAAAAAATTATATAAATAAATAAATAAAAAATAAATATCATGATAAGAGAGATAGGTATTGTCTATCAAAAAATCAACACAGACTAAATAACAAAAAGTGCAAAATATAAGGTTTAGTACCTATTACAACAATGGAAATCGTTGGAGGAGGCCTATGCCATTAGGCACACTGAAATTAGGGACACTATGTAAAAAATACTGTGATTGAAAAACTGATATTTCAGAATAAAAGGCTTTATTATACCTATTATTAATTTTATTAATATTATTATATCATGTTGATTTATGGTCATAATTAATTTGACCTTACATGGAAAAAAATATCACGGAAAAAAATTAAAAAACAGACTGGAAATGAACTGGAATAAATTGTATGGTGTAAATTTAATAAATGTTGAATTATGAAACCACATAATTTACTGATTAATAAACAAGTTTTAACAAAGAAAAACGATTAAGTGGATAAAAATATTGGAAAAAAATTTACATACCCATACAAAATTCACTGTAGGTTTTTCAAATAATAGTATGTACCTACACCTGAAATATTTTCATTTCTGTAGGTATGTTTTTCAGGAAAGTTTCTGAGTATGATCAGTAGATTGGTTTTATTCAAAGATTCTGTTCAGTTCATTTACATACATTATTATTATTGTATTAAGCCATAAAGGAGCACAGCCATTGTTTTAGTACAAAATTTGATAATCTTTTTCTGAATTGTTTTTCGTTACAGACCAAAGAATAAGACCTCTATCATCTGGTACTGATATTTTAAAAGGCACCATTTTGTCATAATTTTGAATATTGATTATGTTTTATAGATATCAAGATGGACAGATTTACATGCAAAGTTGTTTTCTTGCCTTGAATAGTACCTATACCAAAATTTTACATTTCAGCCAGATAGTGACTTTGTAAATGCCTGTATTAAACTATAGAAATCTCAAACTTAGTCTTTAACAAAAACAACAAAGAAACAAGTTATCAAGTTTTGAAATAAAACAGTGGCATGCCTCTGCGCCTGAAGGCAATTTGTTTTTATTTTTTTTGACCTCACACAGATTGTTCAGAATAAAAGTTTTATTTCTTTTCAACTGTGTTATTTACCAAATACAAAAGAAAATATTTTTCAGCAGAAAACACATTTTAATAAAAACATTGATGAGTAAGTATAAAAATACTTGTGACAGAAGACCTCACTCTCCCATAGCCATAAATTGTACAAGTGTGTACCAATGAACAAAATGCTAACAAATAATTAACAATCAATACAGTAATTTTTTTAAACATAAAATTTTTTTTTCCTTTTATTTTACCAGTTGGTGCTAAATGACTACATATGTAAATGCATTGCAATTGAAAAAATCCTTCCGGCCGCCAATCCTTGCAACCAGTTGTGAAAGAGGATTTTTTCTTCTCTGTATGCAACTAGTTGCGATGAAAAAATCAAGTCTTGATATTGGTTTTATATCAAAATTTCATAGATTCGCATTAAAAGTATATTATAAAAATCTGATTTTTATGAACCCTGATGCCGATACAATTTAAAAAATTTAAAGCACTATGAGTAAAATACAACCATTGCAGTTTTAGACTTTCATTTATTTGGTAAAAGTGTTTTTCGTATCAAATCACAATTATTTTTTGGTAGGAGTGTATGGGATCACAAAGTTTTTTTGGTGGTCATAATATTTGATCTCATAGTAATCTGTAAAGGTCTAGCATTCACTGTCAATATAGTGTCTTTCCATCATACTTGCTCTCTGACACAATCACAAATGCGGGTTGGGGTGTACATAAGGGGGCAACTTCAGAAATCCTTGAACACAGAAGAAAGCTGGTAGATGAAGTTAAAAATATTTTTAGGTTTGCTTTTTTATAGCTTTATGACAACTCAGAAATCCTTCAGAGCAGAGATTGTGCCCACTTATCGACACTCTGACCCAAAAGCGGTATAAATAGGAGCTAGTAGGATAGATATACACTGTCTTTGGCGCATGCTAGTGACACTAGACTGCAATCTATTGTTTTCACAATAATGTGAAAAAGTTTACATAGAAACCTAACAGCTCAGCAAATTGGCCCCGCACCTATTTCAATGCCCAAACTAAGCATTCTTATCTCCAAATTCACAAACGTCACTCATGTTTAGGCCCTCCTTAAGTTTTGTGCTGTGTTTAAAAATCATCTGTAAATAAACAAGACTACAGGATGAAGCAGCTCTTAACTTTAAGGTGTTATTTCACTACAATCTGCACTTTTTTTTTTTGTTGTTTACCTGCTTTTCAGAAGAAGCCACTAATTTGATAAATTAGTATATGAATATAATATAGGTACCTTTTTCTAGTTTTCTTAAGTACAGAAACACGATGCAGAACTTTCGCTCAATAGAAATAAATATTGAAATGAGGTCTTCTTCTACAGTTTTTTTCATAGTATGAGAAATAGGAAGACCTGAACAATATTTTATTAGATAGATTTTAACAATAATATCTAAATTTTGTAAGTTTGAAATTATGATAACTATGTATTTTAGTTAATTTTATATTAATTTAATACTGACATTTTGCAAAATTGAATCCATCCCTCTCTAACTGCGGGTCCTTCCACATGGAGTAACAGTGACCATTGAAAAATTCACATAATCACCATAAGTGACATTAGTGTATTAGGCACTAATATAATATGTCTATGTAGCCAAGTTCATTCCGAACATTTTTTTTTTAATTTGAAGAAACACTGGCATTTAGAATATTTGTAATCAATTGGTCATTTATAGACCTATTGGTAGTTGGTAGAGCAGATGTTGGGCTCGATTGTGGAAGTACCATCATCTTACTCGCAAACCCCCTTAAGTTATTTGAAGGAAAGTAAGAGGACAGCTCTCAAATCAGCACAACCAGGTAGCCCACCATGCCTGGAACTGATTGATGGCAGTAGAACCATCCCTAATTCCTTTATATAAAAACAGACTGTTGACGGCCGCGGTGTCACTAGCACAAGGGTTTCGGTTCTAGCCTGCCTGTCTAGGGTGTGTAAGCAAAAATGTCTGAGTATGGACATTTACTCAAGGAGGACCACCCCTTTTTCGAAACTGACCAATAGGTTTCCATACATCCAGTATCCGAGTTCATCCATTTCTGGATATAAATAAGCCTTTCCAAGATTTTGCCATACTTCTGGAAAAAGTGCCCATACTAACACGCTAGGCAGATGTTTTGATGAGTGCAGTGCCAAAACCCTTGCACCATTGACGCTGCTGCCTATCACCAGTCTGTTTTATATGTATAAGTATAATAGCCAGCATTCAGGATGGGTATATTGCCATCATTCCAGACATGGTGGGCCACCTCGTTATGCATGTTTGAGAGCTATCCTCCTACTCTAGACCAAATAACTTCAGAGGTTCTGCAAGTAAGGTGGTGGTACCTCCGTCAAGCCCGAACATTTTTCCTCATAGTGCCCCATTATCCACAACCCAGGTAGTACCCTCAACAAATAACATTAATGGTTGTTGCCAAGTAGGTTTTTGCAAATTCTTACGGTCTTTGGTTATAGGACAGTTAGGTAATGACAAAGAAAACTGTGCCCTAAACAAAACCCAAAAAAATCAGTGGAATTTGTTTTAGAAGTGATTTTATCTTGAATGTAGAGCTATGAATAGTTAAGAGAGGAAATTATTATTGTAAAATATTCTTGAATGTTGACGTGGCGTGGCATTGTAGAGAGAACGTATCTTTATCGAGGCTACACTACCTTCACGTAAAACTTCCCAAATATCCAGTGACTTGTTGCATTTATCACCTTCGTTGCTATTTTGATTACTGTAATACAATGGCGCCTCTGGTAACGTAGCTCTATCTTTGGTTGGACAATATGGCGATCACTTACCCTATTATTCCTAAGGAAGTCTTCTATCGCTTTTAGCGCTGAATCCGTTAATTTCACAAACACTAGTTCCTTATTTTCTTTACTATGCTCCGATGATAACCCATACTGAACACCTGCTGGCAAGGCCGCCATTTCTTATTCACTATTCGCACTGGACCAGCTGACTCCTTTGCTAGCCGTCACGTATCATATCATTCACACATTTTCTTAACCGTAATCACAGATTCACAACCTATTTTAAAATAAAATTACAACAACAAAAGGGTTTTGATGTCCAAAATTAACAAACTTTTTGTAACCCCATCGACTCGGCCTTTGTTGGCAGCACTCTCAGTCCGCAAGGCCGCACTGACTGTCATGCGCAATGGCGCATTTGTGACAGGAAACGCGGGCATTCACCGCACACTAGCGCCCATAGCAGTTGGCAACATTTTGAAAACCTGTCTTGTGGCTAGCTTCATGCCATATTTCAATTACAGATTTTTTACTTTTTACTGTAATTTTCACCTGAAAATGTACATTTATGGACTGATTACACTATAAATTTATTTTATCTTTCAACCTATCAAGTTATATTTTGGGCTAGCTATCGATTTTCAAAATAGTTTAAGGTTATTTTTAAAGCGATACCTTGTAACAGTGCACTTCACTTCGCGATTACCTTTACGTGTTACGTGTCTTATTTTAAAAGTGGCGATAAATTCTTTCACTCGAGCCGCCAGATTTGTACACTAGCTAAGAAAAAATACAGGTTAGTAATTTATACATTATTTCAGTACTCATTTATCATAGTTTTAAGCTCATAAACGTTTCTGTGTTTGATGTTCATTGCACTAAACTTTCATCATGTTTTTATCAGGGATGTAACCTAGCCTTCTTGAATTACAGTGTCTTTCAACCATGGCGACTTGGGAGGAAAAGAAGGACCTTATAACAAGAAACTTGCAAGAAGTTTTAGGAGATGAAAAGCTAACTGAAGTCTTAAAGCAAAGGGATTTGAAAATTTACTGGGGAACCGCAACTACTGGTCGACCTCATATTGCCTATTTCGTGCCTATGTCCAAGATAGCGGACTTCCTAAAAGCAGGTTGTGAAGTTACTATCCTGTTTGCTGATTTACATGCATATTTAGATAATATGAAAGCGCCTTGGGAACTCTTAGCCCTTCGCACTCAATACTATGAAGCTGCAATCAAAGCCATGTTAACTTCCATTGGTGTGCCATTGGAAAAGCTCAAGTTTGTAAGAGGCACTGAGTACCAGCTCTCTAAAGAATACACTTTAGATGTCTACAGGCTGTCATCTGTAATCACAGAGCATGATGCTAAAAAAGCTGGAGCAGAAGTAGTTAAACAAGTGGCTCACCCTTTATTAAGTGGTCTTCTTTACCCAGGGCTTCAAGCTCTAGATGAGGAGTACCTTAAAGTTGATGCTCAGTTTGGTGGAGTTGATCAGAGAAAGATTTTTGCAATGTCTGAAAAATACTTGCCACAACTTGGCTATGCTAAGAGGATACACTTAATGAATCCTATGGTACCAGGACTGACTGGTGCAAAGATGTCATCCTCTGAAGAAGATAGTAAAATTGACCTTCTGGATAACCCAGCTAATGTTAAAAAAAAACTGAAGAAAGCCTTTTGTGAGCCTGGAAACATCACTGACAATGGAGTACTGTCATTCACTAAACATGTCATCTTCCCACTGCACAAAGGAGACGAAAGCTTCACTATAATTCGCGCTTCCGATCATGGTGGTAATGTTAGCTTTACTAAGTTTGAAGATCTTGAAGCTGCATTTGCAAGTTTGGACATCCATCCAGGTGACCTAAAAGCTTCTGTTGAACTTGCTATTAACAAGCTACTGGCTCCGATTCAGGAGAATTTCAAGGAACCTAAACTTCAAGAGTTGACTAAAAAGGCCTACCCACCTCCAGCAAAAACAAAAGGCAATGCCCCAGCTGCCAATGATGAAGTAACACCTGCAAAGCTTGATATAAGAGTAGGTCGTATTGTAGAAGTATCTAGACATCCAGATGCTGATGCTTTGTACGTAGAAAAAATTGATTTAGGTGAAATTGAGCCTAGAACTGTTGTATCTGGTCTAGTTAACTTTGTGCCTATAGAAGAGATGCAGAGTAGATATGTTGTAGTCCTCTGCAATTTGAAGCCTGCAAAAATGCGTGGAGTGGAATCAAAAGGTATGGTTCTGTGTGCTTCTGTAGATGAGCCAAAGCAAGTTGAGCCCTTGCTGCCACCAGAGGGAAGTAAACCGGGTGAAAGGATAGTCATTGAAGGCTATGAGACTGGTGAACCAGATGAAGTTTTGAACCCTAAGAAAAAGGTCTGGGAGAAACTGCAAGTAGATTTGAAAACAAATGACAATTTGCTAGCTGTGTGGCAAGGGAATAAACTGATAAGCAAAGTCAGTGGAAACTATGTTACTACAAAATCAATGAAGAATGCACCTATCAAATAGGTGGTTGCTATAAATAACATGACATGTTCTAGATGCATTTCTCATTTTTATTATGCTACTATCGTTGAATTTTAATATGCTGACATTTAATCAAAAAGGTTACGAATAAATCAGAGCATAAAATGCATTTTTTATCAGAAGAACTAGTTATTGAAAGTCAAGATACGAAGTGATTCTGCCACCAGGCAACATATAATATTTTTAATAAACTGTTTTTTCCTAATTACGACTCCAACTGTATTTTATTTTTTGATTAAATAAAAACCGTTGTTTTTTTTTGTTTCTGGCTTTGAAATGAATTCATGAAGGCAACAAAAAATTAATAACGATTTTAAAATACTACTAACGCCATCTACCTACGTAATAGAAATTTTCACGTTTTGATTTCGTGATTACAGATGGCGTTCTAAAATAAAAACAAGCGTTCTACTATCTATGAAGTCAACCCATAAATGCAATAAGCTATGAAATGAATCGTAGACAGAGAATATATACGAAATGAATATTAAAAATATATATTTCCGGTCAAGCACGCATCATTGAACACAGACCAATGATTAAACCCTAGGCTACGTTCAGTTTGTTTGCCAGACGACGTCCGCAGTCCGCTTAACACTGACAGCAGGTTAGCATGCATGTATGTACAAATTCAGCGAGTGTTAAAAAGATGGCGGCATGGAAGCCTTCCGTGAATCCATCCAAATGAAAAATATAGTTTTAAATATCTAGCTGGTCCAAATCAGCCCAGCACTAGCTAGGTCATTTAAATGTAAAAAAATATATTACTATGAATAAATAAATGATTCATATAAAAAAAAAACACTTTTTTTTGATAATTATCTCTATTACATACTAAAATCTCCGGGACTATACGTTTTTTAAAGGTGGCCCACAGACATACAGACTAAACCTAAGGATTAAATAACGTTGGCAAGTTCCCATACAAAAATCAAGCGACATTTAAGCTACATGGTACGAAGAAACGCATAAAAATGGATTGTTTTGGCTGGCTTATTCTTAAAACATATTTGTGAATACCTAAACAAATCTCTCATAAATATTTTGTTTGGAAACGAGCAATATTTATATCTAAAAGGGCCCGTAACTCGACTCTATGCGTTTATTATTAATGTTTGGTCTGTATGTCTGTGAGGTATGCCACCTCGGCGATGATGGCGGGAGTCTCCCTACGATCAAACTGAACGCGGTCCTCCAAGTAACTCGAGAAAGTCTATTCCATAACATTTGCCAATGTTTTGGTGATCTCTTGAAGGTTTTTAATCTAAAAATATTTAATTAGGTATGTAGTCTGTACGTCTACAATAAATTTTAAAGTCAAATTCTAAGGGCTCCTTATTGTTTAGGGACTCAATAAAACACATTGAAAGTAGCTATAACGTTTTCACAAAGTGTTCTGGTTATCTACATTAAAAATAACACGGGATTGTTAAAAATAGCAACCAGAACATTTTGCAAAAACATTAATTTATATTTTCAATATGCAGTGTGGTTTTAGAGAATTCCTAGCAATCCTAGAAATCTTTTTTTAGAAGAATTACTGTAATATGATTTATGGGTACCTACCATACTAGACCATATCGAGCTTTGACAGCTCGATATACACTAAGATAGGGATATAGGAATATAATTTGCAATATTCCACTAAACAATCCTTGTCGTGCTATTCAAAATGCAGACTCGTGCAACGCATAAAACATGCAACAAGCAAGCAATACGAGCATAAAAGCAAAGCAATCTTAAATAACAAGCAAGAAAACTTATCGATACGTGTTTCGCCTCTGAACGAGGCATCCTCGGGATGTGTGCACAAGTCTGCATTTTGAATAGCATGACAAGAATTTTTTAGCGGAATATTGCAAATTATATTCATATATCCATAACTTAGTGATGGACTGATGAAGGTAACGCCTATTTCAATTAATTAGGTATCGATATACACTGTCTGTCCCTCTTTAGGTAGATCAACAGAGTGAGACAGAGCACTGTATCAAGCAAGCGCTATCGAACTCGATATGGTTTGCTATGCTAGAATACCTAGCAGGCAGTGTTGTCGTTTTAAAATTGAGAAAAATGCTACATTTTCCCAGAAAATATGCTAAAAAATGCCAAGTTCCTTCGAAAAGTGCTAAATAAAATGCCAATTTATTTATTTTCTTACTAATTGTAACAAAAACCATATAATCAAAAATATAAATAGTATCTAAACTTGATATTGTTAAAAAATTCAAAATCTTAAATCTGTAGATCAGGATCCATAGAGTCTACCATCGTAAAATCGTTTTGTGACGGTGACACACCTCTTTCATTTTTACCCATACCGATCATTATCAGAACGTTTTGAGGAATATTATAGGAATGGCAAAATGGCTGTCCGACTGAAGTCCAAAATAAAATAGTCCAAATCATCGCTCACATTCAGTATATTATTTGTATGCCATCCTTTACGCTTTTACAAAGTATATTAAAGCGACTCTCATTCACTCATAACTAAGCGATCTTTTTAGTTAATTCGGAACGTACGGAATGGAAGTTCAAGAAGTTGACTCCAAGTTCAGGGGATTTCCCTTAAAGTGTTGACTGCCACTGAGTATCCAAAAAGTTGCATATTCGTATGGTCGTAATTAATGAATTATATATAATGTACTCTTTTTTAATCAAAATATTTGAATCCCTGAAATATGCTAAAAACATGCAATATGCTAAGTTTGAATTTTGCATGCTAGGAAGGTATAAAATATGCCAAATTTAGCATTAAAAATGCCAAAACGGCAACACTGCTAGCTAGCTACTAGCGTAGCGTAGAGAGCTACGGCTGCTAGAAATACAATCTTTGAAAAGAGTAGGAAGTGACTAAAGGACCGCTAGCGGTCCTTTAATTTTTACAATTATTGAACCGTAAGTCATAATTTAGCTGTTGGAATATCTTCCTTAGCACCAACTAATAAAGTTCAATTTGCAATGTACAGTTCGGAAAGGGAGGCGGTCCTTTAATTTAATAAATTATTTAACCGCAGGTCATCGGAAAGTGCTCGGAAAATGATTTTTTCTGCATATCGTGAATGGGTCAGTTGTATGGTCACAGGTTTTAAGGTTTATTAATAAAATTAAGGTTTTAAAACAATTTACAAAAAATCCAGATAAAAATATTTTGAAAATCAAAATATACTAGGTGAAATTAAATCAACCGACCAAATTCATACTGGAGACTCGGTTAGTCATCAGGAACAAGGTTTAATGCCCCTAAAGGTGAAATTCGAAAAAAAAATTTTTTTTACCCGTAGAACCTGCACTAGGAATTGTACTTAAACTAGTCCAACCAGTACGGGAGCAAAAAAAAATATTTTTCGAAATTGGCCAAAAGGATTACTGAACCTAGTTCTTGATCACTAACCGAGTCTCTAGTATGAATTTGGTCGGTTGATTAAATTTCACCCTATATAGAGGTATTTCCAATCGCTATTTTGAATAGGCGCAGTGCCTTCTTTACTAAACTGCGATGACGTCACAGGGTCTTAATTGACTCAGTCTGCCTCAGTTCATTACGTACTGCAATAGTGAAAGAAGGACGTGGACCAAGAAAAACCCAATAAAGGGATTTATACTATATTATGAAGTGCCTAAGTAAGAGTACTAATTCTCGTACAGTACCCGAAAAACACTTTTTCCCTTTACCAAGAAACAAAAAAGTCAGATCGAAATGGTGCAAATTCATGAGAAACTTGACATATTTACATACTTTCATTGATAAATAATTTTTTCACAATCGTCATCTAAAGAAACTGGCAAAATTTCAGCAATATTTTCAAATTCGACTAAGTAGCTTTTTTAAACTTTTTTTGTAAGCCACAGCAGCAAGAGGAAAAAACGGTCAAATAATATTATGGTGTTCAAAATAATATTTATATATAATTATAACACAATATATATGTTTGCATATGTACCTATTTTTTATAAAGTTATATGGGCTCTGACTGAACAGTGTCTTGTGAAGCGAAAGGTTAAAGATCGCTACTACCACCGCGTTGATTACGTTGCGTTGCCCAACTATTACCCCTAGAAAAGACTCTTTGGTATATTGTAATAAAGATGACTTTACAATGAGACTTTGTCTTGCTTTAGGTCAATTTGTCCATGCGCGCAGGTAGGGTTGCCAGGTGTCCGGCTTTACATGTTTCACTTTTTTCGGTCGTGTCCGGCCATATATATAAGGATTTTGTTAGGCTTTTTCTCAGTGTAAGTCAGTCATCAGCTTGAATTTATCTACTTATAGACTACAGAACAATGATAATTTTAGGGTTTCGTACCCGAAGTGCGCCAAACGCAACCCTCTTACTAAGCCTCCGCTAGCTGTCTGTCTGTCCGTCTGTCACAGGGGTCTACAATTTCCATCGTAATAGGTAGAAAATTTAAATTTTAAAAGAATGCGTGTTTCACTATGGCCTCTATCATGACACATGATAAAAATAAAATTTAAAATGTTAAACCTAACCTCGTATTAACCATAGCGCTATCTGAGATGAATTGTTTGACAACTTTTACGTAGGTAGTAGATGGTGCTATGAGGAAAGAGGACGCTTAGGTTAATTGGTAAGATGACAGAGGGCGTTAACATCTTAAAGGCGGTCATTTTTTATGTACAAGTCTGCAAGTACCTACCCGTAATATGTAGTGGTACGGAACCCTTTGTCGAAACTCGCACTTGGCCGAATTATTCGCTTCGTTAACATCATAATTACAAAATGATGACAGGACTTATTTTTAATTGTAACTGTTTAATTTTGTAACAAGTGTGATTCACATTAATAAAAAATTTAAATACGTAAGTGAGTTCAAAAAAAGTATGTTTGGCTATTAAAAATATATGTCCGGCTTTTAGGCCAAAATGTCCAACTTAGTATAATACAGAGTCCGGCTTTTTTATTTTAGGCCCGGACAACCCTATGTGCAGGTGCGTTATTTAGTATTTTAGTTAGTATTTGAGCATTGTTCATAAGTTCAAATAATCTAATTATCTATCATTTTAGGTAAAACGAGCATTCATTATGTACTTAGTAATTAATTACATTATTTAGTAGAAAGTTCGTATGTGGAGAACTATGTGGGTACGTAGACAAAAAACTAATTGAAATGGTTTTAAATTTTGCTAAGCTTCACACTTCTTGTTGCGGCACTAGTAAAGAGGTTGAAATTAAATCAACCCACCAAATTTATACTGGGGAACTAGGTTCAGTAATCCTTTTGGCCAAATTCGAAAAATATATTTCTTTGCTCCCTTCCTGGTGGGACTAGTTTAAGTACAATTTGCCCTAAGCAGCAAGAAAGCAAAAAAATAATAATTTTCGAATTTCACCAAAAGGGTAATTGAACGCACGCAACCTATCCCTAGCAGTCGAATAAAATTAAAATTAAGGGAGCCGCTAACGGCTATTAAGTCACTTCTAAAAGGGTATCTTCTTAGAGTATACAAAAGCAAGCTATTATGTATACTCTAATGGTCTATTCAAATTTGTGAAACTATATTATGTTGTGCTTTTTGCACAAACGTAAACGTACACGTCATAGAATTTTGCTTGGATTTTCTTAAAGCTGTGTTTTACTGCCTGCTGTTGTTAGTTTAGGTTTAATTTCACGTCGAGGTTTGACCTTAAAATAAGGTATCTTCATGTAGGTAGGTACTTTATTGCTATTCAAAAGTATCAAGTACAGAGAGACTCTAACGTAAGATACTTACTTTATTTTAAAGTAGGTAGGGTTGGCAACCCTACTCGAGCCTCCCACAAATATTAATATTTTGCTTAGTATTGAATTTACCATAGTTTTAGGTACGTAAGTAGGGATGTAAGTATCCTCGCATAACTAGGGTTCCGTAATTCGACAGTTTTGGGAACAGTCAGGAAGAAGGCATTTAAAATCTTGCCCCTAACTGTTTATGATAACTAAAAAAAGAATTGATTGTAACACAAAACAGAGACTCAAATATTTTGATACCATACTCGAAATAAAACTCGCGGATGAAAGATTATATTTTGTCATTTTGGTATCGTGAATTTCTCACCCGCTATATTTTTTCTGTAATCTTTACGTAATACTAAACTACCATGATTTTTTTCATATTTTTCGGTTAATTAGTTTCGGAAATAAGGAGGGGGACATGCATTTTTTGTGGTTTTTCAAAGATTTCTCGAAATCAGTGGCAGCAAATATAGTAAAAATATATATTTTTACAATCAGCTCTTTAATATATACAATTTGATACCCATATTGTATTTTAAGAATTTATTTTTTATTTATCTCACTTTTGTATTGGAAATATTTTGAACACTTTCAATTTTTATTTTTGTAGCGTATTGTTTATGCGAGTGAATGCAATTTTTGTGGAAAAAGTACCTAAAGTTGATAAAATGCCAGAAAACGTTTGCAACTATGGGGTCGGCTTCTTAAAATATTATTTATTTAGATAGTCAAAGTTCCGGAAATTACGGAATTGCCTAAAACGTTACGATGATGTACCTAATACTTAATATACCTATATACCTAATGTAAATGTATGTATATTTTTCAGGCATTGTATACAATTCCTAGATTTTTTTTAAATTACAACCTGATTTAGGTCATACAGCGTAGTATGTATCTATAGACTATAATATCCCTCGTTATGAGGCTGTGACATACGGACGGACGGACGGACAACGGAGTCTCACCATAAAGTTTCCTTTTGTTTCTTTTAGTTACTACGGAACCCTAAAAATGAAATCATTATTTGTAAGACAGTTGTGAATTCATCCGATAAAGCCTTACAACCTTATATCTTACAACGCATGACTTGAAATGTGGTGGGTGCAAAAATAGCATTCACCCTCACAATATTGTAAAATATATTTTGTAAACGGTCAATATTGCTTTAAATTTCGATACCTATTTAAAATATTATTTTCATAAAAATACTGTATGTGAATTGAATTGTACATATTAAGCAGCTAATAACGGCTAGCTTTCAATTAGATCAATATTATGGGTGTCGTGGGCAGATCGTAAAGTATGAAACCGAAAACTTTTCACCAAAAGTGCAACAACGAGCGGAGTGAGGAGCGTGTTAGGTTGCTAGTGATTACAAATTTGGGGAGCAAAGCGGAGCGGAGCGAGGCGACCCCTCTAGTTTTAGCAGAAATACGATATTATGCCCAATTCTACAATCTGCTGACGACTATGGATAGCGATATCCTATTGATTCCAGAATCTGATGACGTTTTATTATTATATTATATTTTTGGAAATGTTTACATTAAGTCAGGAGTATTGAAGTCTGGATGTCATAGGATTCATAAAATAATAAAACCTCTGAATTGCTCTAATTTATATATTTGATACTCACGCCCATACATGGGGCGTAGCTTTAGCTTTCTCAAGGATTGAAAAATGCGAAATAAAATATTGACTTCCTATAGAAGGTAATTGACTCGGGGCTGCGGTTACCGATCCAGTAACTTGAGTTGCTGACAAAATCCCTGATATTTCAATAAATTTCCTGACATTTTCGTAAAAGTTTATGCTAATAAGGATGCAGCACGATTTTCAACAGCTTTTGTTATAAACACAATGTAACTCAATTAATATAATAATTTTAAGCATTTATTTATTACCTCTTAAAATTCCTGACAAATCCTATTTTTTCCTAATTCCCAGACAGAGGACAAAATTTCCTGACATGTCAGGGAAATCCCTGTCGTCTGGTAATCCTATTCGGAATAATAATAATAATTTGTGCATTTCACAACAAAGGTCATCAAATCTTGGCGGAGCACTTACTGAGTCTTCAGTATGAATTTGGCTGCATAAATATGTCACCTTGTATTCTATGGCACGGAAAATCCATAATAGATACAAAATATACATATTACGGAAATATTTCTTTTCCTCGTATCCTAAAGGGGGTTCCGTTCCCCTAAACCCCTATTTTATTTACGCCCATGTGCTTATAACAGAAACCTTGAATTACAATATCCATTTTTGTGCAGCAATTTAAAAAACTACAAAGTGGAATGTTAACGGGGTAACTTTTTACCTCGGTACAAAATGCACGTTATGATTTTGTTTTCCGTACTTTTGAATAAAAAGTATGCAATAAATGTGTTTTAAAGCAACTTGCGGAAATAGTTTATTAATAACAAAGTCTTCATAAAAAAATTACATAGTTTAATGTATTAGATTTTGTTCGTATTACATTAACAAACTTTAAGGCGTGTTTACAGTTGTAATGTACGAGTAATGCAATCAAAATGTAACACATAAAATGGAATAATTTTCATGTGATCACTTAACTATTAACTAGCAGTCTGCGCGAATTGCTATAGAACGCATTTATTGCATACTTTTTACTGAAAAGTAAGGAAAACAATATTATAATGTGCATTTTGCACCGAGATCCTCTGTTAACACCTTAATGTGTATCAAAACTATCAAAGAAATAAATTTGTATATTTTAAACACTTGACGATTTATCCATCGCAAGGAGATAACAAATTAACTTTATATTATTGGGGTATTGAAAATCAGAAAAGTAAATCTTGACGTGAGGAGCTCTGAACCGGGATTCGAACCCGAAATGGTAGAGCAATCGCCCGGTAAGCGAGAGGTCCCGGGTTCGAATTGCGAACACCCCCGAAAGTATTCGGGGGAGAGTAAGAGGACGGTTCTCAAACAGGTACAACCAGCTACTGCCTGGGATCGATTGATGGCGTTATATCCATCCCTAATTGACGGGGTTTATAAAATTAGACTGGTGACGGGCAGCGGCGTCACTGGTGCGAGGGTTTCGGCACCGCGCTCACCAACCCGCCTGCCCAGCGTGTGTTGAGTATAGGAATTTCTTCCAGGAGGACGGCCTAGAGTGGCAAAATGTTGGAAAGGCCTATGGACGAAATAGCCTGATGAATGGATGGGTGGATGGTGTAAATATAGTCACAGATGGAGATTTTAACTCTCGTGTCGCAACATCGGGATCTGTCTGTCCATAACATACTTGAAGACAGCTAGGTTAAAAGAACTAAAGTTTGGATAGACAGGCGGATGAAAAAAACTTTGTTAAACTATTAAAATATTCGTAAATTATGAGTTCATGTGTATATACTCGTATTCATGCAAAACTACTACTTAGATTTAGGAGCAAAGAGGCTCTGATGATGCCTTATGATTGTTAAGTGTTTTAGAGCAATATCGATTTTTGTCATCTAGGTATATGTAAAAATCTGAATAGTAGGTCATGCATACTCAATTATGAGGTCCTTACAATGAATGCATGGATAAAATTAGATATTCAATAACGAGAAGGGGGTTGGATGGACGGTGATCCGCCATTTTGGAACACTGGATGAGCGAGGGGGAGCGCGCATGCGTAACGCAAGCACCCGCACCCTGCATAAAGGGCGGCTGGGACCTCCGGCAAGTGCGATGTCAAAAAACACGTTATTCTCTCCCCTCATTCTACTAACCTAGTACGTCTTAATAAAATGATTTAATGAATAAACTGTGTGACTGTTGCTTACCGCAGTGTACTTTTATATTCCTCTTCTTCAAACACCCACGATAATATTGTGCTGACATAACCAGACGTTTATTTGCAGACAATGATACTGGATTGCAAGTGATCGGATATTAAATTTGTGAGTGGTTTTGAATTAATTGTTCCATTAATAAAATACCATGATACTGGTGATTTATATGTGAAAATCCTCAATGTATAATCTCATAATTGACTCTATATTGATGTTGTGAAAATAAAGTGGGGGAACTATAAACTATAATGGGATGACAAAAGTAAATTCATGGAAAAAGTTTGGCGAAGAGTTGGACTCCACTCCTCCCGTAAGAAGAGGGATGGAAGTGGAACTAGTAGAGAAGTGACGTCATCTGCGCCACCTGCTGAAGCTGAGTATCAGAACATTCACACTTTGCGAACAGCTGATCTTATAAGACAAAGACAAGGAGAAGAAAGATCAACTCTCCGGTCTTCTTACATTATCAAAAACGGAGAGAACTTTATTTTGGTAGAAAGAAGACGACGTAGACGTCGTAGGAGTGGTACCCGGGCTTCGTCTGGAAGCAGGCACCACACTCCTCCAGTTGAAGAGACTCGAACAGAGCAGAAGCGTAGACCTCCAGCTCGACTGAAGATATTTGGCATTCAATGGCCATTGCACTCTGGTGATTCAAGGTAAAATCTTTCATTTATTTATTTTATTACAGTAAAATAAAAAACAGTGTTAATAAGATTACAACTAATTACAAAGTCTTCACTAATGGTAGCTGAGCTGACAATGGCCACAAGTTGGTCGAAATATACATAATAATTCTTTTTTCTTTATATGTACGATGACTTTAATTTATCCAGCCAAATTCTTACCGAAGACTCGGTAAGTAAGTGCTCAGAAGTTCGATGACCCCTTTTGTGAAATTCGTAAATTATTATTTTCGTGTTCCTTACAAACGCAAGCCTAGCCCTAAGTCAATTATCTACTATGGGACGTCAACATTTTATTTTGCGAAATTAGCAAAAAGTGTTATCGATCCGTGTTACTGATTACTTACCAAGCCTTTAATATGAGTTTGGCTTTATAAATAAAAGTCACCTTAGTTATTGACTCGGGCCTGGGCTTGCGTTTGTAAGGAACACGAAAAGAATAATTTACGAATTTCACAAAAAGGGTGATCGAACCTTTACTGAGCACTTACTGACTCTTCAGTAAGAATTTGGCTGGATAAATTAAAGTCACCATATATATTACAATCCATTTAACGCTAAAGCCGCGTCCAGACTAGCTGTAAGGTAACATGTAATGTAAAATGCAATGTTACAATTTCCATACAAATTCGTGTGTTCGCGAGCAACAACGTTCCTTTTACGCGTCTCCGTCCAAAGCATTCGCATTACATTGCATGTTACATTGCATGTTGCATTGCATGATACATTTCATGTTGCATTGCATTATACATTGCATGTAACCTTTACACCTAGTCTGGAAGTTTCTAGAAGTCATTAAAAATAATTATTTATGGAATCAATAATAGTAACATGATAGTACACTTAAGCAAAACAATAATAAAAATAATTATTTACATAATAACGCTATGAAATTTAGATTTACACAAAATCTTGAATCTAAAAAACGTCAAAATAAAAGAAGAAGAATCCATATCTGCGAAAAAAAAGAACAGCAACAAATTCTCAAACACAGCTAAAGAAAGATAGTATCCATAATATGTACAATAGTATATTAGTACCTAATACAAATTGAAAAACCGGCCAAGTGGGAGTCGGGCCACGCGCAGTGTAGGGTTCCGTAGTTGCCCAGTACATTTTATAAGTTGGTCAACTAATACAGATCGTTCCAAACTTCTAGTCCCATACATTTAAAAGAACGGCCCATTAATTGTCGTGTGTAAGGGGACTAAAAGTTTGGCGTGACCTGTACTCGAACACCTGTAGAGCCTACTTAGCTGTGATAGTTTTCCCTTTAACTTCATTATATACCTAAATACTAATTCTGTGAATTTTTACACATATCCATAAACAACCGTTTAGCCGGCAGGAGGGGTGGACACTTCACTCTAACAAAAATTAGCACTTTAAAGCTTAATATCCAACAATACCCCATACTATGGGATAGACCAGAAAAAAAATCATCACCAATCTACGAGTATACCTTTTAAAAAAAAAATTTCGATATTTTATTTTACCATTTTGTTGGCATAATTGATTGATACCCATACCAAATTACAGCTTTCTAGTACTAATATTCTCTGAGCTAAGCCGCGGACAGACGGACATGGCGAAACTATAAGGGACCACGGAACCCTAAAAACCGATACGATAGTAAAGAAGTGGTCAATAATACAATTAAAAAGAACTAAAGATCCTGTTTACTAATAAAACTTCAAGGTAAAATAATAAAAATACCACCAAAATATTAAGCTTGAAACCGAAATAACAGAGCGTAGCAGGCTTGATCCTCATATAAATTTAAATGAAAGAGAAATAACCGTTCCAACAGCATTGAAAAATGAAGACTCTCGAATTGCAGGCACACATCGATCACTCGTCGCTTCTGTCGCGGTAAACGATCCAGAGAAGACAACGAACTCTACAGGTCAAACAGCTTCAAGTTCGAGAGGTTTGCCAGGGAGCCCCCAGCTGATGAGTTGGGTGCCGGTTCACAGGTCAGTATGGAAACGTAAAAACATTTGCTTTTTGACACACTTTCTCTCGGTCGGTTGCATACACAACTTTACTCGTCCTCTCACAAGAATTTCATAAATGATTTGACAACAGATAATCTTTAAACTTATGAACCTGATATGATATGAGGTTTTTTTTTATCCAATTAATTTTATTAACATTTTTAAAGATATTTTATACAATTTTAATCCGACAGGCAAATATGATTTGAGAAATAGAAATGAATAATGAAAAAATATGCTATTTCCGTGCTCTTATAATATCGTAGGAACGCTATTGAATTCCTGAAAAATTGTCCTCAAGAAGGGACGAAGTGTAGTTAGAGGTTATAAGGATACGCCCGTCTCGGCGGCACTTATGGCGTGAAAGCCTTTCCCACTTATCTAGATGAGCTATCTCTTCCACAAAGATCCCGCTTTATGAAAGTCTGAGGAGCCAAACATACAGGGGTTTCCAGGAAACAAAGAGATTTTTTAAAAACGTCTATTAAATTTGAACAGATTTATTTGTTACAAATGCTGATAGGTTTTAAGGATTACGTGGACTGAAATGCAAAGTGTGTGGAAGAGTTTAATTTCAAATCTTTTATCGAAAACCCTATAAAATCCTAATGGACGAGATATAAATTAAGTATTTATAATAAAAAAATTAACATAACATATATTTATTGGAACTATGAAAATATTTTATTGGGTGCAATTTTAATAACATGCGTTAAAATATCAAACAAAAATCTATTGCGAGGTAGCGAAATGGCTACATACTTTAGCTGCGTCCTACCCCAAATATTTTATATTCTTTCATTACTTCAATATTATTTGGCGTGCCGCGAAGGTCTTGTCTTTGTACTTCAGGCTAACACCAATTTCATCATCTTGTTTACTACGTTTTTTAGGGTACCTATTACAGCAAAGATTTGAAAATAATGTAGAGTAGATACAAAGTAGAGTCTGTCCGAGTCAAGAACGGTCAATCCAAGAGAGCTGAAATTTGGCTCGTAGACAGAAAACTTATCTAATACCTGTTAAAAAATAACGTTAAAATGCGGGTGCTTGTTCAGGTTTCTACGTCAGCAGCTTGCACAAGTTACTTCAAATATGTCCTATACAAGGTTTAATGATGTGTTACAAAATTTTAACTACGTGATCATTTGTGTTTTATGGCATTTCGCGACAATAGTTTTATATCATTTAGGCCTTTCTGTGTGTTATTTTATGCATCAGTTTCTAAATGATACTGCTCAGCGACAATATACCTACTCGCTTTCAAGGTAATGTATATAATACTTTGTATGCATGCATGTATGTATTACCTATTGCATTACTAAGTACCTTATCAGTTTTAGTAGAAAAATTCACCTTCCCATAGAAAGCCACAGTTTTGTTGGCATTTAACATCGTAGTACAATAATATGTTTTGTATGATCTGTAATTCACATGGTTTACGTTTTTTTAGCACATAACTGACACATTTGCGAATTCCACTCACGCACTACAGATCTCCAACTATTACAATCCTGACACACCTCTTTTGTTTATACTTCTTTTATCTTTCTATGCTATTTCTGGCTACTTTTGATTTCAGTTTGTTCTTCGATCGAACTCTACCTTATATAGACCATTCATCATAACTTGTCCCTTGAAGTCATGTTGGCATCACTGCTTGTCAAACGTTTGCTGTCATGTTGTTTGTCAGTCAGATTTTTCAAAATTATTTGATAAATTATGTATTATTATTGCCTAAGCCGTTGAAAAATAGTGCAAAAGAGATTGTGTTGAAAGTACGCCTTTTGTGAAAGAGAAAATGCACACAATGCACCGTGATTCCTCTCGATCAGGTTCGATCTCGTGTCAGTGCCATGACGGGTTCGTACAATAGGGATACCAGCTTTAAACATAAAGCCAATTTTATGGGCAAATAATAATTAGCTATTTACTTACTTTTGCAGGCATTATCGGAAAAAAGCGTTCACATTAATTCACCTGGAAATAATCGTCAAAAACGTAAAAAACGGGAGGAGCTCGACTATTTAGAACAAACGTCGTCGAGCTCAAGAAATAAAAATACCGTTTTAGTACAGAGATACATGTATAGATATTCATACCATTAGATCATACGTATTGTTTGCGAAATACAAATCAATAAATAATTGATAATTTTGATTTTTTCATTCTATACATTTTAATTTAATTAAAGAGTAGTCTAATTAATATATAAAAAACGCCCTAAAGTAAATATAAGGAATGTGTAGTAGGGTGAATGCTACGTAAGCCATTGGCCAGGGGACTTCTTATAGTGAATGGTCTGTACATGCGATTCATAAGAAGTTGACTTTGGCATAAGCTCATTCAGACAAATTTGCTCTATAGTTTTGATAAGTGATCTGAAACAAGAATTTGGAGTTTTTATTTTTGCTAGGTTAAAGAGAAAATTGTAAAAATTGTTATAGTATGTAGCTTTTATGCTTTTTAAGGATAAGTAGTTTCATTTACAAGAGAAAAGTGATCCAAAACTTTTATCTTCCTTAATACAATAAGATATTCATAATTCTATATATTCAAATAGTTCTTGCCCGGGGCTTCACTCGCTTAGAAATGTGTCTCAATATTTGAGTAGTATCGAACGTTTTCGACTTAGCGGTTATTTTATCAACATCCCTTTTAGCCTATTATGTTGAGCAGAGTCACTATAATGATATTTAAAAACTGCATTCAAATCCGTTGAGTGTTCTCGAATTGAAACAAAACACACGAACAGACAGAAATGAAAAAAAAATAGTACATTACGATACGAGAGCGATGAAACGTTTTCTGACGAGTGTGAGTTTGCGGCACGAGCCGAAGGTGAGTGCTGCAATCACACGAGTCGAGAAAAAGTTTCTCGCACGAGTATCGTATAATATTTTATAGCAAAAGTGCGGAAAATGCCGACTTTACACAAGCGCAGCGTGCGTAAAGTGGTCATTTTACGCACGGTGTGCTATAAACAATGTTTTGTCCTCAGTACAATGCTCATCATAACATATTTAGAATTTCGCAAAAATATTCAATTTACAGACAGACTTTTACTACTTTACTATTGGTTATATTATAATGTAACTTGAAAGGATAAATAATAATAGTTAGCGAAACTCAAAACATAAAGTGGTACTCGTCCTTATGGACGTTTTCTATCGGGACCAAAGAATATAGTACTCTTCTACTGAGAGAAGGGGTAACCCAGTACAAACTCAAAACATAAAGTGGTAATCATCCATATGGACAACGTTTTCTATCGGGACCAAAGAATATAGTACTCTTCTACTGAGAGAAGAGGTAACCCAGTACAAACTCAAAACATAAAGTGGTACTCGTCCATATGGACAACGTTTTCTATCAGGACCAAAGAATATAGTACTCTTCTACTGAGAGAAGGGGTAACCCAGTACAAACTCAAAACATAAAGTGGTACTCGTCCATATGGACGTTTTCTATCGGGACCAAAGAATATAGTACTCTTCTACTGAGAGAAGGGGTAACCCAGTACAAACTCAAAACATAAAGTGGTAATCATCCATATGGACAACGTTTTCTATCGGGACCAAAGAATATAGTACTCTTCTACTGAGAGAAGAGGTAACCCAGTACAAACTCAAAACATAAAGTGGTACTCGTCCATATGGACAACGTTTTCTATCAGGACCAAAGAATATAGTACTCTTCTACTGAGAGAAGGGGTAACCCAGTACAAACTCTAAACATAAAGTGGTACTCGTCCATATGGACAACGTTTTCTATCGGGACCAAAGAATATAGTACTCTTCTACTGAGAGAAGAGGTAACCCAGTACAAACTCAAAACATAAAGTGGTACTCGTCCATATGGACAATGTTTTCTATCGGGACTTCGGGACCAAAGAATATAGTACCTACTCTTCTACCGAATCGGGCGGGACTGTGCAAAATTGACAAAATTTGTTTTCACTTTCTCATTATAAACAATACGGTTGATAAGGGGAGGAAGTAAAAAAAAATGTTGATTGTGACCGTAGATAGAGGATTCTCTGTCTACGAGTGTGACAAAATCAAAAATTGTTGCATTGCAGGGTTAACTGATTGTGTTCACTCCGGAAGTGAAAGAGTTGTACAACATTTTGCATTCCTTTGTGTAGGTACAGTCTGTGGCAGAATGTAGATTTGTCTTAGCATTGTTACGAGTTAATTAATTATTCTATTTTTGGCTCAATAGTCAAGTGGGCTTTTATTATTTTAATTTCTTTTTTTAATTTGAGCATTGTGGCGCCATCTCGTACAAAAATAGGAAACCAGTTGCTAGTTTCAGTATCACGAACATCTTTTTTGACACTGCTAAACCAGGCAGGTCCTTGTTAGCAAAAGAGCCACTAGATGGCGCGGTTCCAAACAGTTCTTGATTTTTCATACAGGTGTCACTGGTAAAAAAATAGAAATCCGAGGTGACGGTATTTGAGATGAAAATTCGTAATAGCTTGGAAAGAAGGTAGGTACCTAGATTTTTTTGAATGATACTGTTTGCTAACTAAAAAGTGCCTCCATACTTGTTCAAGCCCAACTAAGAGTAAACGTTTAAAGGAGTATAGAAACAAGGAAGTGTACTTACCTACTACCTAATTACGCGAAAATAAAGCGTTATAGGTAGATACCACTAAAGTACAGTCTTCTACACGTTACATATAAAACAATAAATAAACAAGAGCTCTTTTATTCCTTAAAAAAAAAAACAATGGTTACAGCAAAAAGAGGGAAACACATAAAATACTTAAAAAATAGTTACCGACTTCTGATAAGATAAGTTGCCGACTCAGTTTTTCCTAAAACATAATAATGCGCACCTAACCTGGTTTTTAATTTTGTTTTAATTATTAAAATATACATATATTTGTCATTGCATTGTCATTGCGTATACATTCAGGAAGAAAGAGGTCTACAACTGTGTTATTTCGGTACAATCGGCCAATATAAAATGATTTTAAACTTTTTTGTGAATGTCTGCTGTAATATTTGAAGTCGGTCACAATTTTTTTCTTAAAAGTTCATTTATTTCACGTTTCTACGGACCCGCGACCAAAAGGCGAGTGTCGCTCTGCTGTGTGTCTGTCACAGCTTGCAGATAGAGTTACAGATAGTACATCTAATTCCTTTAAGGAATTAGAATGGAACCATTTGGAGCTGGCCAAAATTCGCAATTAAAAAAATAAGGCCCAACACGAAATCGTAGCGGTGTGCGTCGTCGACGGTGTGGTATTGCAACATAAATTGTGAGCACACGGCGGCGTGCGAAGGGTGGACATTAATATCGTCTGTCCTATCAATTACGTCAGCGTGGTCACCGCTGGGCGTAGACAACCTATTCGGCAGGATATACAGGAAAAATGACTTACACGATATTCATTCTTTGGGTGGTGGATTAGGGCTGCCACAAGACAACAGCAAAATTCTTTAAAGAATGGATGAATGAAAAAGGTAGGTGTGGATTATGGATTATAGCAGGTGGGGGTCTACAACGTTTATCTACCATTTCTGGGAGACAAGCGTAGGAGTGAGTTAACCAACGGGCTTAGCCCTCTTTGGAGAGGAAAATTTTATGGAGGATAAAGGTATACTGATAAATGTGGTAAATCATCATTTAATGAAACAAAATCTCTCTTTTGCCATAATAGTTTACTAAAATTATAAGTTACTACTACCCAGGGTGATATAGAGGAATTCGTTTCGTTCAACCTGTATATTTTCAGTTTTTTCTCCAGCAGGCTTTAAGGGGGAGTTATCCCTATTTTGTCTCTTTTCAAATTCATTTTAAGCCGGTAAATAGCAATGATTAAATTTTGTAAAAAATATACATTGGTACCTTGGTGGCGCAGTCGATAGCGCAGTTGCCGTGTAAGCAAGATATCGCGAGTTAAAATCATGGACCGCGGAAATATTTCAGCCGCTCGAAACACGATTACTTGCATTTCCCTCGATCCGATTAAATCGCAAAGATAGGTCTAAACTATGATCTAAATACAATTTCATTTGAGCTATATTGAGTTTTGGGCAATAAAACTTATACTAAAATAAACGTCGTGAAAAATGTGATGTAAAACGGCTGTCATAATAATATTAAAAACCTATCCTTCTAATTCCAAAATAATAAATAAAAACACCTCGAAACCGCGAGTTTTCTGAGCGCGGCCCACTTTCGCTGAGCAGGATAAACATGTGAAAAATGAAAGCTAACGCTAACGCAGGACAGATTTCTCTGGATAGCGTAAACAGTCCTCGTAGTGGAAATTACAGGAAGACCCTTTTTGTTTTAATTTTTTATTATTTGTCGAATTAAAGGCCAAGGTCTACATATCCTGTAAAAATTTCAACTGTCTACATATTACGGCTGAAACTGTTACAGACGGACGGACAGACAGACAGCGGAGGCTTAGTTATTATGGTCTCGTTTAGCACCCAGCAGGTAGGGAATCCTAAAAATATTAATAAAAGATATCGTACGTACGGACGCAGAGTCTTAGTCACAAACTTGCTAAATACACGTACAAATATGGTTATCATTATCACTCGCTAATAAATTACCTGGCAATACAAACCTGTATTTTCTTATATTTTACTTTACGGACAACTAAATATTGTGCTTATCCTTCTATGAATACCTACAAACACAAGTAAAATCCTATCCAACTTTATGGATCCGTTTGAGATACCTAACATTACTGCAATACATTCTTAATTTAATCTCACACTTTATCTCCCAGAGACCCAGAGAGAACACAAACCGCCTTAAGAAACCTTGTATCTACCATTTTATTATGCCTTGTTTTCTCGTGATCATATGATCATATGAAAAGCTTGTTCATAAGTATAAACATACGTCGTACATAAGACTCTGGTTCGGTTAATGGAAATACAATATCCTTAAAAATTCGTTTCAATTGACAACTCAAAATCTCAATGAATTATCAAAACATTTTTAAAACTTACCGAGTTATCGAACATTTTTTCATATTTTCTCGGGGTCTTTAAATGTCCAATTGGCCTGTTCTATTGCAGTAAATCGTTCGACAATTACGAGAAATCGAGGAATAGGTTTAACTTAACCTTAACTGCTTTTAGTATACAGATTCTTAAAAGGTGTGCATATGCTTTATTATATGAAAGAATGCGATGTGTATCATTTAACCTTCAGTGACGTAGTCACAACGAATTTTCATACGAACAATGATATTTTTGAACCCATCCTAAAGTCTGACAAGGATCCGGCCATTAAACCCAGTATGATGACGTCACTTCCTGTAAATACTAAGATGCTTATTAAATCGGCTTAAAAGCACAAATAAATTATTAATTGAAATTAATAGGTACCTAAAATGCTCTCTTATTGTCTTACTTCAATATCGTCGTTTAGCCTTCAAAAGCGTCGTGATTGGCCAGAAATGATGTGTGATGTCAATTCTAGCCAATCACGGCACGTTTGAAGGCGGTTGTGATGAATGGCGAAGTTAAACAATAAGGCCCTATTCTAAAAAACAGCCTAAAATAGCACCTTGCAGTTTGAAAAACGACCGAATTCTGCCCAAGCGACCGAACCCTTCTTCAACAAGGCTTCCGTGAATGACGGAACCCTACAAAGCAGTTTGCAAAGAAGAGAAATACTAAAAATATTGAAAGCACAGAAGAAAATTGAAGGAAAATATCCAATTTACAAAGAAAATTCGCTTTTCACGACCCTATGCGGGACATAAATCATGTTATCCGGGTGCGATCAGGATTGCCTCATCAACATACTAATGCGCGTCGCCAGATGCTCCCCTGCTGCAGCCAAGATATGAGTCTGCACCTAAACTTGTAGACGTCTTGATTCTCTGGTAAGGGCTGGCATTCATTTCTGAACCACATAGAATATGTGCACATGAAGGTCACTTCATAAAAGCTCAAAGCTCCATAGGATACTAGCATAGCATAGATAGAGGAACAGTTTTCTCTATGGGTATATACCTATACTTGAGAGGATTTCATTTTACAATTTTCAATGAAGTTGTAACAGTGAACTAATTAATTAGCACTGAAATATGACCCCACGATAAACTGTGTTCAACACAGTTTAGTATGGCGACGTCTCCAGTAGCGTTCATTGTCGGCCAATCACGACTAGCCCCAGTGTCGCGTGACGTGCGCGTGACACGCAGTGAGATGAGAACCCATGATGAGCCTTTTGACTTTTGAGTTGGTGACTTTTAAACCCTCCTAATTAACCATATAAAAAAAATCTTAGACCGCATTGGTACATTAAATACATTAATCTATTAAATGTACACAAAACAAAATATTTACTTGAATTAAGTATATATAAATACTTATATAATAATATTACCTATACATTATTCAAAAGGGCATTCCTATGAAGCACACGAAAAACAATATAATTAACATTCTAAAAACAGTTTTGTATTTTTCATCGATTTTTTATTTAAGCGTTTTGTTAACTTTTTTTGATTGATTGTTAGTAACTGAATAAGCAAATAAAATGTATGATTAAATAAATACGACTCAGGAACTGGATGTTCAATAAAATGTGGATAAGTAGCTATTATTTTATCAGTAAGAGCTGAAATTACTGTAAAAGCTTGAATTGAAAAATTCATTCATTGAATTGTATATATGCATTAAATATTACGTAGTCATATTTTTAGTACATCTTCCCAAGTCGTATTTATCCCCCCAACATTTTACATAACAGCCTGCAAATGTGAGCAAAAACTGCAGGAGACTTTAGAAAAGTGCCTCCCACTCCCGTTATGAGAAAACTTCTCACATTCATACTTACGACGGTTTTGAGAATACGCGACGGGGACTACGTTTTTACATGAAAAGTAAAAAAATGCGCGTACAAAAGCTGCCTATAGGTTTTACTCGAAACTTAGAAATAAAATGTCTGCTTTTGTAACAACTCCAACGGTGATTGTATAAACAAATCGAAAGTTTCCTATGATTTACGCAAGAATTTACCTACCCTTCCGAATGCTTGAAGCGATTTTAATGACTCTTTCGCCATAATAGAAACAATTTATAGATCTAAAATACTATTGTTCAAAATTTTTTTTCACTTCCATGTGAAATGTATTATTTTCTCCTATTTTGCGTTATCGGGAAACGCAGCGATCGTCGTAACAGCCACTTTGCAATACGCGTTGATATGAATGTTATTTCAATGTTCATTGCGTCGATTTTTGCACTGACACATACTGAGATGCTAATTTAGTGAACGTATTGGTTGGGGAAAAAGTTTCTTCGCATTTTATATGAAAATTCAAAACATTTTTTAATAAAGTTTATTTACATTTAACTAAAGTATGTAGATGCCATTTTGTTCGATAACTTTCTGCCATCTTGTAGGTAGGGACATGATCCCATTGCTATAGAAATTCTGGGGCGTCTGATCAAAAAACCGCGACAAGTGGTTTTGGCAGTCCTCTCGTGATGTTAACCTGACACTTCCTAAAGAATTCTGAAGAGACCGAAACAAGTGGAAATCTGAAGGTGCAAGGTCAGGACTATACGGTGGATGCATTAATACGTCCCAGCCAAACTCTCTTAATTTTTGCTGAGTGGCTTAAGATGTGTGAGGTCTAGCGTTATCATGATGAAAAACCACACCCCTTCTGTTGACTAATTCCGGCCGCTTTCTCTCAACTTCTTGCTTTAATCTCATCAGTTGTTCGCAGTAGAGTTTAGAATCTATGGTCCTGCCTGGCGGTAACAGCTCATGATGAATAATGCACTTCCAATCTCACAATACACACAGCATTACCTTGTTGCGAGATAACCCGGGTTTCGCCAGAGTCTGTGAAGCCTGACCAGCCTTTGACCATGACCTTTTTCGCATGTTATTGTCGTACTTGATCAAATTTTCATCACCAGTTATCAGGTATTTCAAAAATGGTTCGGTTTCATTACGTCGTAATAAAGAATCACAAATGAGTACACGGTTCATTAAATTTCTTTCAGTGAGCTCATGAGGCACCCAAATATCGAGATTTTTGTGTACCCAGCTTTTTTCAAATGCGCCAAAACTGTTTTGTGGTAAATCCCCAGTTCTTCAGCTACATCGTAACTACCGATATGCCGATCTTGCTCCACTTTTTCAAAAATGGCATCCATTTTATCAGTAACAGGGCGCCCAGAGCGAGGTGCATCTTTGACATCAAAATTTCCGGATTGAAAACGCTTAAACCAAATTTGTGCTACTCTCACAGACACTGCACTAGGTCCATAAACAACACAAACTTTTTTCGCGGCTTGCATTGCATTTTAACCTTTTTTGTAGTAAAATTTAAAAATGTATCGAATTTATTCACTATATTCAATCATCTTAACAGTAAGAAAAATAAATGAAAATCACACATTTTACCTAATTTGAATTTGGAATTATCTTTTTTAAAATTTAAACTATTTAATAATACCAAAACCAGCCAGATACAAGTGGTATAGCCAAAGAGATTTTATTATAAGTTCATACATACTATTTGCGAAAAAAGTTTTTCCCCAACCTATTATAAACAAAAAAAAAAAACTATTAAGGCCTTACCCCTGGTGAACGATAATCTTACTAAGCGATTTTGAACTTCAGTATGTTGTCAGAAAGTCTAAATTAGAACGCACTCTTCGCGCGCTGGCGGCACGCAAAATCAGTGAATTTTAGAGGTTTTTCTGAATTTTACGAAAAAGTATTTGATGTAGGAGTTTTTCCACCTGACATCGGAAAAAAAACCATGTTTTCTTGTTATAAGAGTAATTTAAGACACAAAACGAAATAATAACTGAAGAAGGCATCATTTTCAAAAAAAAATATTTCGAGCGAAATGGTAACCGACTTGACAACGGAAAGACAAAGGTCTGAAAAAACAAGTGTCCAAGTTTTACATTGATCAGATAAGTAGTTGACTCAGCATATTAAAACAAAAACCGTTGAAAGACCCATTACAAGCCCTTAACCGCTACCTGCTTCGATAGAAAAATTTTACTCCTGTCACATTTTTCTCGAAATTGTTTTTAATTCCCTTTAGAGACAGCGCAATAAACCTTACTGAAGACTCAAGAGAGTTTCTAGGCGACGATATAAGAGATATAAAAATTGTCATAAGATTCTCATCTCAAACTATAGGAGTACACAGGCAGCATGGTTTCGTCATGGGTGGTGATATTTTGTTAGTTCATTGGGTCTCGATCTGTTAAGTAATAGGCTGCATAATGAACCCAGTATTACGCTAATCGGAAGGCTCCTTCCGTACACTATTACGCCAGTTGACAAAACTATGCCCATATACTATTACTAGTAACTTAACTAGATTAGTTGACAGTCTTAAGTTGTATGCTTGCCACCAACTTAATCAGTAAACCTTTTACCACACTACAGGTTGGCTGCAGAAACCTCTTGTAAAGGTAAGCTTGCCTTTGTGCATACTTTTAATGTTGTTGTTATCTTAGTTTGTGTATAATAAAGGATGTAGTAAAATAAGTAAAACAAAATCGTACAAAATAATTAAAAACATATTAATTTTAGGCCGCGACGCATTAACACCATTACGCGTTCAGATTAACGTTTTAATCCGACTATCCCCTCAGGGCACGCAATGTAATCGGATTCCATTTCGGATATGGCCATTAATTGAAAATGTCGAAGCGTGTAACGTTCATTTTCTAGTAATTAATCGCTGTGATGACATGAAACCCTGTCCCCAGGTACCCTACGTACCAAAATAGAAGCACTAGATAACCATTTTAAAGGTAAAAATTTAATATTTTGTATATGCTCTACAACCTTATAAATTATAATTATACTGAACTATTTGTGATAGAAGCGTAATACTAATAATCAGGCGCGAAACAGCAGATTGGAGGGTTTTTAGCTAATACTAAAATAATTTATAGGCAAACAATTTTTGGATTTTAGTAGATTTACTTCAAATTTATATTATCTATTTTCTGAAAAAAAAAACAAGTTATTCCCGTAACCGCGTTTTTCCAAGGAACATTTTAGGACAAAAAATTATAGGGTTGACATTTTTTAGACATTAATGAATTGTTTTATACGTGGGACGCACTATAAGTTTCCGGAATGAATATGAAAAAATACTATTAAAGGTACAAAATTAATTTATTGTTTTTCAAAATAATCTCCCTTGGCGTCTATGCACTTTTTCATTCGATCAAACCAGTTTTGAAAACTTTTGTGCCACTCCCCTGTGGTGACCTCTGAAACGTGTTTTTCATACTCCTCGACAGCCTCTTCTGGTGATGAAAATCGTTGACCGCGTAATTGGTTCTTAATTTTTGGGAACAGAAAAAAGTCACAAGGTGCCAGGTCGGGACTGTATGCAGGATGACTCATGAGTTCTACATTTTTCGTCTTCAAAAAGTCGTTTGTCTGTCTGGCCGTGTGAGAACTAGCATTGTCGTGGTGCAGGATGATTCGGCGTTTACGGTTATTTTTACGGAGTTCGTCAATAACTTCCGGCAAACAAATGGTCGTGTACCAGTCACTATTCACGGTACGACAATTCTCTAAAGCAACAGTAGCCACGTGTCCAGTTTTATTAAAAAAAAGAAGCAATCATCTGCTTAGATGCACTTTTCACGCGCGCCACTTTGGTTGGTTTCGGCTCATCTTGAAAGACCCATACGCTCGATTGCTGCTTTGTTTTGGGATCGTAGCAATAAATCCATGTTTCGTCACCTGTTACTATGTCCCACAACAAATTTGACGCACCTTCGTTGAATCTGGTAAGCATGGCACTGCACCAAGTGACGCGGTCCGTTTTTTGAGCCTCGGTCAAGTTGTGTGGGATCCACCGCGAGCACAGCTTTCTCACACCCAAATGTTTGTGTAGGATTGATTGTATTTGACTCATGCCTATTTCAAAGGATGCGCGAATTTCATGGTAGGTCACATGCCTGTCTGTTTCAATCATACGGCGCACAGCATCGATGTTTTTGTTGGTCACAGCGGTGGACGGCCGACCATCGCGAGATTCGTCACTGAGATTGATACGACCACGCTTGAATTCTGCAAACCAGCTATAAACAGTCGTCTTGCATGGTGCTTCATTGCCAAAAGCTGTTTCAAGCCGAGCGATGCTCTGTTGAGCTGTCAAATTACACTTAAAATCGTAGAAAATCATACTACGAAAATTTTCCCGAGTTAAATCCATGTTGATGCAGACACACAATTTTTTAAATGGCGCCACAAGGTAAAAACAAAAGACAGTCAGATGAAACAAACTGCATTCTACAGCCAAAGAGTTCTATTTTCAAATGTTTCAATAAATTTTTAAATATTGTTTATGTAAGTGGTCAGTTCCGGAAACTTTTAGTGTTACCTATGTAGTACGTTCGCTTAATAAAATATTAACAATTTTTTTTCCCAATATGATGCGAATCCTAACTTCTTCAAACGAACCATCGAAAATCTGGCTTAACCTTAACCCTCTATAACCTTATTAAATAAAAAGTCCCTCTATAACCTTATTAAATAAAAAGTCTGACTTGAGTCGATTTTTGAATTTTTAAAATATTTAATTAATTTTATAATTTGCAATGAGCTTTAAAAAACTGCATAAAGCAACTCAACCAAGGTTAACAAACTTTTCAATGATCAAACGATATAGATAAAAAAGTTACAGATTTGCAACAAAGCGAAATGTAGGTCAGAGGCAATTTCTCTGATGATACGTACCTCTATACTAATAAATAAAGCAGAAAAAGGACACTTAGTTTACACATATAACACTTAATATTAGCAAAGTTTCTTCTTTTATTATCCAGCCTGGCTTTTAACCTAACTCCAATAATTAATAGATTGTAGACGAATAAAAGCTGGTTTCGTAATGATAATCCAAAATTATTTTAAATATTTTTACAGCTATGGTCACTTATAGAATTACGTAAATAACAAGGAAATTATGGTCATCTGAAGAGATAACATTAGATCGCACGAAGTTATTTTTATTATTGATCCCACTATTTTGGACTACTTTGAACTCGTTTCGTATGGAAATTGATAGAATAATACATATTATTTGCAAGTAACATTTTTAGGGTTCCGTAGTACCTAAAAGGTACAAAAGGAACCTTTATGGTGAGACTCCGTTGTCCGTCCGTCCGTCCGTCCGTATGTCACAACCTCAAAACTTTAGCACCGTTAAAGATAAAGACTTGAAATTTTCCACAAAATTAGCATTTACTTAACTACATAATACGGAACAGAAAAAAAAATGAAATAGTTCAAAATATTTCCAATACAAAAGTGAGAAAAATAAAAAATAAATTTATAAAAATATGTGTATCAAACTTTAGAGCTGATTATAAAATATATACTTTTACGATATTTACTGGTACCGATTTCGAGAAATCTTTGAAAAACCACAAAAAATGCATATCCCCCCCCCCTCTATTTCCGAAACTGGTGGACCGAAAAATATAAACAAAATTATGATTATAGGTCATAACTGGACAATTACAGGAAAAATATAGCGATTAAAAAATAACTGATAACAAATAAGAAATAAATAAAAAAATATTTTATAAGAATAAAATATGGATTTAATACCTAATTGTAGATATTAAAGTGCTGATTATAAAAATATTTACTTTCACTATATTTACAGGCACCGATTGCGAGAAATCTTTGAAAAACCACAAAAAATGCATGTACCCCGCCCTTATTTCTGAAACGAATGAACCGAAAAATATGAAATAAATCATGGTAATTTGGAATTACGTACAGATTGCAGGAAAAATATAGCGGGTGAGAAATTCACGATAGCAAAATGACAAAATTAAAATTTTCAACCACGAGTTTTATTTCGAGTACGGTATAAAAATATTTGAGTCGCTCTTTTTGGTCTTTCTGGTACAATAAATTCTTTTTTTAGTTATCATTAACAGTTATGGACAAGATTTTAAATACCTTCTTTTTGGAACCCTAGGTATGCGAGTCTGACTCGCACTTGACCGGTTTTTTAATAATATTTTGACTCCTAATTTTAATTATTTTTACTTTTAAAATGTGTTCTGCTATCGTTTTTTTATAACCACTAAAATTATTGGGTTTTGGTTAAAAGTCACCCAGTATTTATATGATCTGTCTGTTAACAATATTCGGATGTTGAATCGGACATGACATCTATTTTATAGCCTAACATACTCGTAGTAAAAACCTTTTCGGTCAGTATATTTCAAAACGCAACCAAAATAAAAAAAGGAAAATTAGCGGCTGATGATGTTTTTGCCGGCTTAGAAGGAAAGAAAGAAGAAAGAAATGACGTTTATTTCAAATGCTAGACCAATACAAAAACCATATACAAAAAATATAAATAGTTTTGTCATTCCATCTTATAAGATGCAGCAAACAAAAAGGTCTCTGACTCAACAAAATTCCACAGCAGAACTGTGACGCTGCGCTGATCTTCCGTCAGAGGCCGCGAATTGCGACTTGTGACACATGCGATGTAACTAAATCTAATAACTAATTTAAAAAGATTGTCTCTGTACTTGTGAAGACATGAAAATTTACTAGTTTTGGCTGCAAACACGAGTAAAAAATGCTTTTTACTATATGGAAATATTATTTATAATAAAATACAAAAAAATAAGTAAAATAAAATACACACAATAAAATACATACGTATTATTATAAAATAATAAATAATAGACAGGGAAGCGTGAAAAATACTTGAATTTAAAGAATTTTTACATTTTTGGCTTAGTCCGGTAATGTAAGGTTCCCAAATCCACTTTGTGCTTCGTCCTTGAATAAAGTACAGAACATGGCAGATTCCTTTTGTGAATAACTGTATTATATTAACAAAACTCAATAAAAAGAGAAACAAATACAACTCTTCATGATAAGAAAGGGGAAATGGTTAACGAGTGAACAGGTTACACATATTTTGGGTTCTGTAAAACAACAGAAACCTTTACAAAGAAACCTTGATGAAAAAGAACTTCGGTATGAATGTGTCAAATGAGGATGAGGATTAAAAACTGTACTCTCACACTTCTTTAACAGACTTGCATTTGTTATCTATTTTTGGCTTGATCTTTTACGAACATCTCTGTATTTAACTGTGGGCGCTGAACATTATGTACTGTAATCAGAATTAAATAAATTTAAATTTGTACATGATCGGATCAGATCACAGATTTATCATTTATAACTTTGTTCAGACAAAATAAATTTGGTATAATAAACATTGTTTTAAAGGAAACCCTAAAAATGCATGATATTCAAATAATTCAAGAAGACTCCACTAATTCCTTGGCGAAACCACCCTAATAATATTATTCAATGAAGGCCCACCCCGAGAAAGAAAGTAAGTATATTTTCCTAATACGTATAATGTGGGCAGAAATATCAAAGAAAAGGAGGGTATTTCGAACAACTGCGAGAGTGCAATGCAAAACAAACAGAGACGGGGGTCCTTTGCACTGTGACAATCGGAACTGGATGGATACAATAAGAGGAAATATAGATGTTGAGTGAAAATCAGTCAGTCTCTAGCACTCCTGGTGTGTTTCACTTGGTGCACTGTAAATAGTTCCTTTTATAAAATACATAATATTTTGTCCATCAATTTATCTACATACGCGTACTACGCACCAAAACTCTTGTTATCTGTAATCTATACAATAATAAAGTAACTAGTAAGAAAGCCGTGTCTGTAAAATGAATATTTTTTCAAAAAAATAAATGGTCTGTGTTATTAGTATGAGGACTAAACTATCATTTTTAGAATTTTGTCCGTCTGTTTGTATGTATATTTCGTTTTAACTTGAGGACCAATCAACGGATTTGGATGCGGCTTTCTTTATTTTTTTTAATTTCATACCCTGGCCTGTGAGTGACGTGAGGTGTCATTGTCGAGAACTCATTAAATGGAGTACAAATATGCTTTCAAAATTTTTGTGTCACCAAAAATAAAGAAATGAGGGCTGTCGAAGTTGTCCGTTTTAGACAATTTTGATTATGGAGTCTATCTAAAAACTAAAGCAGGTAGGAATTTGTAATTTCTGTATATTTTGTACCATATGCTGTATTTAAACAACAAAACTGAAAACTCGGTTTATAATCAAGTTTTAGGGTAAGTACATACAAGACTACACGACCAACTTAATTTTGCGGCTTTGTTTCATATATTTGGTGACTGTGAAATTCGCAAAATAAGATTTAGACTTTCTATTCAAATTGAGTCGAGGTTGTTCTTGCACTATTACGGAGGCATAAGAAAATATTTTTCGTATTTCACATAAAGGTCACCGTAGTTCTAACCACTTACCGAGTCTTCGGTATGAATTTGGCTGTCTAAACTAAAGTCACTTTATATTTTGTAGGTAATGGATATTCTATTCAAATTAACTAAATCTATTTGTATGACACGGATCCTTTAGGGCGCGAGTAATTTTCGCGCTTGACCGGTTTTGTAACACTTTTCTAGTATATCTTTAACTTTTTATATTTATGGTAAAAGCACTTGACAACGTAATTTTTTGAAATCAATTTAATATAAATAAAGAGCTATATTAGGAGAAAAGTTTTCAAACATTTATGAAATGTAGAGTCGAGACAAAGTAGAATATACCAGTCCTGGCTGCATCGACTTTGATGTTGAACTCGCAGCATTAAAATTTACATATTTTCTGTGAATTCCCTTTCAGTAACACTTTGATGTCCTTTTCATTTCTTTTTTCTGGCGAATTCGATCTGTTTATGGTGAAAATAGCTTGTTTGTTGTTTGGTTTGGTGTAACACCCCTACATACATAATATATTATTAGATTTTGTTTGTTGCACCTTTATAGTTATTGGCTAAATTCTTTGTATACTAATTTATTGCATAGGTTGGTTTATTTGAGTAAATTAAATAAATGTAAAGATTTTGTACCTTAGTTTGCACAATTTTATGGTTATTGTATAATTTTATTGCTTATGTTGGTTTATTTGAGTAAATTAAATAGGTGTTAAAGTTTTTGTACTTTAGTTAGCACACTGGTTATTGGCTAATTTCTCTGTATAACGTATTGTGATGCTGGGATAGATCACATGTGATCTTACAGCATCACTGGTCCATTTAAATATTTAATGTAAAGTTAATAAACTAAAAAAAAAAAAAAAAATATAAAACAGAATTCTACTAATATCTACTAATAAAATTCCATTTTGTACAAAACACATTGTTGTACAAAGGTGAGTTAAAAAGAATTACCTGTGGTAGTATTTTTTACCTTTGGCAATGGGGAAATTGTTGAGGGTAGTGCCAAAACTTTAAAAAGTCTTAAAGCCTTATGTAGTGGTTTGTGTTGTGAATAGTGATTGACATCTTATTAAATACACTTGTACTGTTCCACTGATGTTAGCTTTAATTATAGCCCCAACCGGTTTTACCTTAGGGCATCATCAAGGTGAAACCGGTTGGAGCTATAAATATCAGTAAAACAGTACACCCGTTCGTTTGTCGTTCAGTATTATCCTTAGTTAATGTGAAAATACGTTTAGGTATTCAACTTGTGGGAAATTACATTAATGCTTTAACTCGCAATAAAAATATAACAATTGGAGATCAATGCACGTGTGCGGTGCGGATGTAGGGTTTTTGCTTGTTTTAAATATTGTGATATTAGGTTACCTTACACTACTATAAAATAGTTCACTCATTCTTCAAGTAGATTTTCCTATGAATAATATCAAGGCCTACGTCGTAGCGACTTCCGCTGTTTCTCGCTACGCCGAATTGCTACGCGCCTATTTCTAATGCTAGCATAGATATTTAGATCAAGACAGGGATACGCAGTTGAAGGATTTCCATCAGCAATTTTTTATTTACTAGGAAGGTTTAAGTGTACAAATTAAAACACATTCATATCATAAACCATCAGAACGCTACAACAGCTTTATCAATGAAAATAATGTTTAGTAGTTATATTGCCTTACTTGTACTGCTCATTTAATGATATGATGTCAGCTGTTGTATTTTAGGCACGTGTATGCAAGCACGTGTTAACTCCAATAAGTTTTAGCTGTAAAACTGTATAAACTGTACGAATTTATACATATCCGTACATACTCAACTGGCTTGTTAAAATGGATTCGTAGATAACGTTTATACTTATTTATAGTATGACTATATGTATTTACTGTACTGTAAGACTTCATAGAAATTTAGGATATTTCATTAGAAATCCCTTAGCTTACAGTTAAAACGGCAATATGGTTAGCAGTTAAGTTGTTAGAACCGAAAGAGGTTATGTTTTGCATTAATACGTATAGAACAGAGTACATAATTAAGCACTAAAAATAAAAATCATGTTCCTGTCTTGTTATCTACTCTGTGGTTCTTATAAAATCCTTATATTTTTAGAAATGTATCATAAAACAGAAATCTTTTTCTCCTAGACGAGATGAAGATTAATGTCTGTCCATAAAAGTCATAATTTTGAGCTTTGTAAGTGGTTTTAACCACAACTCTGGAACTTTGCAAAATTGAAATTACATTAGCGGAACCCTCACATTGTTTCGTTCAAAATACACTTGATTTTATGTTGGCGATTTCTTCTTTTACACAGTACATTCGGAAAGTAAAACTCATGTTTATGCAAACGCATTAGATGTTCATTGCCTTTTTACTATTTTTCCTGCGAACTACCACAGCTGGGGCTCTTTGGCCGAGACCAAGAGGGTAATTTTTGAGTACGTGTCCTATTATGGTGAACGTGTTGCTAGCTCTTTGTCTAGGATGTATGAAGATGCGGGAAGGACGCCCACGACTTTGTTCGCTTGGATTTGGAATATATCAGCTCATTATACCGGAGGGAACGCATTTTAAATACAAAAGCGGTTTAACCTCTGCGTTGTTTGTCAGTCAGTCATGAAACTGTTTTATTAGTAGGTATGTAGCCGGCTTTAACACTCTATTATTGTTGACTATATGTCAACTACTTCACCGATACAATTTCGGCATTTTCAAGGCGAGTGTCGTTCTTAGGACGACGACGCGGCGTTCGCCGATGCTGTCAAACGGTCATTGGCCTGGCAGCCGTCCACCAATCGATTGGAGAAATTGTTGAAAACTGTTGGCATATAAGGCCCTACAATTCAAAGTGAACAAAAAAATAACAGACGATAGAGTATGCCCAGTAGAACACCTTGCAATGAAAAAAAAAAAGTATTTGCGCGAACTTTTTTTTCACCTTACCATAGAAATTTTGTCAGCTTGAACCACTTTGTACTGGGAAGTGAAAATAAACAATATACCAAAGGTACATATTAACAACATATATTATGTATATTATTGTAAATGTTCATTAAGCTGCAAGACCTCTGAAGTGACAGGTGAAAGTACAGTCTTCTATATGTTATTTCGGCAGTTTGTAAAGGTGATATTCGTACAAAAAGCAAACTACAACTCTTGGAAGCATGTCCAGCAATTTGGATAATCTCTTGCGGATGCAAGTAATAGCCATATTTTTTATTTCAACAACTTTTTGAGACGACTGACCGAATATTGTTTTAATTCACAGCCTGCGCTTTGAATGCTCAAATTTGACCACGAGGCCACATAGGCGGCAGATTGTGTCTTCTAATATCACCTTCTATAAATCTATTCTTCTACTTTAGGCACGAGATTCACATCCAAAACTATGCTCAGTTTTTTCCTACACCCTTACTTGCAACTAAGGGTACCACCCCTATAATACTTGCTTCGACTTGTAATGGTAAAACCCCTATGATGATTCAAAGATCTTATTGGCACAACTCTATGACTCATTCACTTAATATTAGGGCCTTTATAGGGGAGGCGCGAGCATAGTTAAAATGCAAAATGGAATCGAGAAAATTTAGTTCTGGGGGCAAATGTGAAAAACATATCTGTTAATTCGAAATATCTTTTTTAATCATGCCTTGAGTAAATTATGTATATTTATGTTACGGGTAATACCAGAAGATAGAGTAAACCTAGGTTTTCCCGGGTAATGTTATACAAAACTTCGGGGATCGCCTCGCTCCACTCCGCTTCGCTAGGTGCGTAGTGTTTATTAACATGTCAACCTAACACGCTCCTCCTCGCTTCGCTCGTCGTCGCACCTATTTTTGACTTTTTTTGGACTTTACCCGACTTCGGGCTTTACCCGTTACATATATATTACTAAAATTAGGGTGATTGTCCATCATTACGAAATAGATATTACAGCTCACTTTAATTTTTACGGGAAAACCTGAACGTTTCGGTCAAATCACCCCTCGTTGGTTGCCTGGTTGCTCCGGCGCATGCTATAGAATATCAGTTCTCGCGAGGGTGTCGCACGCGCCGGAGTAACTCGCGGGGCCTGCTCCTCTAGCATAGTACCATATCGAGCTTTGACAGCTCGATATACCCCCTCTGTCCCTCTTCAGGTAAATCAACAAAGTGAGACAGAGCACTGTATCAAGTGTTATCGAGCCCGATACGGTGTACAGTGCTATAGTTGCTGATGCATCTCTCTGGATAATAGGAATTAATTAACCTACCGCCGAACAATACCTATAAGATATAATAATGTTATTATGAGATGTCTACCATCTTTTATCATTTTCATCCCTACCATTTCCTATTTCCTATAGTTTTTTAAAACTGGAGTGTATTTTTTAATCTACTCCCATACTACAATAATTTAATTCCTACTTTAAAGAACTGTTCATAAGTACCTACATTGTTTGTCCGATGTTAAATATAACACTGCAATTCGCGCTGTGATTAAAGGTATCTCTCCTATGCAGCCTCCAATTCTCCCACAGAACACCATCAGTAAGGGAATTATATTGACAGTTTGGCTGAACAAAGATCCTTGCCAAAATTAATGAAAAAATAAAGAAAAAAATCTTTCGTTTTATTGTTCTTGTTTTTCATGGCATTGTTAGTTGAAAACTTTACAATGTATATCACATGTATGTAATGTATATAAATATATCACGTGTAATGTATATAATATATCACGCGAAGACGATATTATTGATGGTCGTTGATAAATGACTGTGTCCAACTGTATATAATTAGCCACTGGGACACTCGTGCTACCTATTAATACGAAACTTACTCCGTTCATGTCATAAAAAAGCAATCGTGTCCCAATGGCTCTCATTAAATCAGAGTTGCACAAAATACTATTATCCCTTAATCCCTTAGTAGAGCATTTATCAGACGTTGATATTAAAACAATTAGCTCAGTGATATATAAGATAAAATATACGAGTGAATAACTATATGCAGAAGCGAATGATCCCATACCAACGATATTCCAAGGGCTTGGAACATTGTTGTCCCATACCCTTAAACCATCTAGGTTGGTATTCTGTTAAATATTCCTACTCTTTACTGAAACAAACAAGGCCATTTTCATGAATTACCTAGAGACTTCATATCGTCTGGAATTTTAGCAAACATGCTGTACCCCCATGTATGATGCGAGCTTATAAATAATTTCTAGGCCTAGCTGGCGTCTCTTAGATAAACACTTTTCTACTAAAGTTGTTTCATTTCACGAAAGACATCATTTGGAAAGACGTCAATATTACAATTTTTCATTATTTGTTTACCGTCCTCGTTAAGCCTTTATAGGGCAGAGAAAACGGGTTTATGTTTGTAAAAAAATTTTGCATAATGGTATAAAAATCATCATTTTTGTTACAAAAAAACATTTTTATTAAAATTTTTATTATTATTATTTTCTTTATTTTTATTTTTATTTTATTTTGATCTCGAGTTTTTTTTGTTTATCTGACCTTTCCATCAACTTTGAAATGAAAATTACAATTTACTAATAATTTTTTATTGTTTTTTTTTCACAAAATGGGCTATATGGTGTCCAATATATGGCCAGAGTCTTATAAAGGGCTAAGCATAATGTAAATGAGTTGATGCTTCTGATTGTCTGCACTTGATGAAACTTATGATTCATTCTTAAAATTCACTTGTACTTGTGAACTTATTCACCCAACCGGTTTCACTATACGAGTATTTTTAAGAGTTTACAATATTAGCAGATAACTGTTGGTAGATACTAGTTAGTTAATTTACAAGACCGCGGAAGGACCTTTTTAAAAAGACAAAATGAACTTATTTTTAGACGTTTATTCTGAACCACGAACGGAGTCTGGCTTAGAACTAACTACAAAAGCTTCTTTGTTTCATATCGATACGTGACATAGGCCGCTCTCACGGTAGCTGGAGCGTAAACATCCTCTTGCATCGTCATCATTCTAGAGAAAGGCTCGCAACAATGTAGTGAACTGCAATAATGCACTTTAAGCTTGTATGGAGATAATGCCATGAGGATGCATAACTAGTTACTGCACGTAAACAAACACTAACTAGTGTAAACCTTTTTATTTTTGAACAGTAACCTGAGTAGTCCATTAATGCACGGCGTGCATTGATAGAGTATTTTCGGTTTGGAATGACGTTATCAATATTTCTACAGCTTGAGACTGTTTTTAGGCGAAATGCTAAGTTACCCGCTTTTGACATTTATGTGCTCTTAATGTTTAAGTGTCAAAGAACATTTAAAAATATCTTCTCTTGTTTTATGTCTGTGAAATTTGTAGATTAATTTTTGAACTGTATAAAAATGGTGCTAAACGCCATACGTTAATACTATTTAAGTAACGAATATCGTATAAATATTATGGGATTATGGCACGTGTGACATAAACCCGCACTTAAGTCACGCTTCTCCGTGTAAAAATGGACTAATTAAGTCACGGAGAAGCGTTACTTGAGTGCCGGTTTAGGTCATACAGTGCTATAAAAGATATTACAACCTCAGACATGACTGCATGGGCTAAGTTCCCTTTGCTTTCTTTCTTTATTTATTTGTACTTTAATAGCAGAAAAAACTTATAGAATTATTTTATTAAGACAACTTAACTTACTGTAACTTAATTGTCCTATATTGGATACGTTTTTTAATAAAATGTGTCATTCATTCATTATATACTTTTCTTGAGTTCAAAATCAGGATTTTAATAATAAAATAATTATTGATAAGCTGGTTAAGAGTGTAGATGAAAAAAATATATTGCATTTCTATTTGCCATTACCACATGTCTTTATGAAATGAAAAGGCTTTAATAACAATTTGCAAAAAGCCTATTTGGCAGAAGACCCAAGAAAAATACTAAGGAAATTCTCGGCTTCATTTCGTTAGACCAGTGTTGATTAATAAGTGGACAAACAAAGGCATTTATCTAGGGAACGAAGATAAAAGCAGATTTTCGTAGGTATTTAGTACTTAAGATCCCTAGAAATTTCATGTAAGTAAGAAAGCCTTTTCTTGCTGTTTCTTACAGTAAAATAAAGTTTAAATAGGAGAACTAATTTAGATATCTATGGATATACGAAATTGAAATAAATAAAACTCTTCGATAGATATGTGTTGAATATCGATATTTGAATGACGACACCCCAATTTTTGAGATTTTGACTAATGTCACAAATAAAAATACGAGTAGGTTTACATCCATCCATCCATCAGCCTGTTTCGTCCACTGCTGAACATAGGCCTTTCCAGGATTTCGCCAATTTTGGCGGTCCTCCTGGAAGAAATGCCCATACTCACACACGCTGGGCAGGCGGGTTGGTGAGCGCGGTGCCGAAACCCTTGCACCAGTGACGCCGCTGCCCGTCACCAGTCTGATTTAGATAAGGCCCGGCAATTGGGGATGGATATACCGCCATCCATCGGTCCCAGGCAATGGTGGGCCGCCTGGTTTTGCCTGAGAGCTGTCCTCTTACTCTCCCCCAAATAACTTCGGGAGGATTTGCGAGTAAGATGGTGGTACCTCCACAGTCGAGCCCGGCATGAGCTCTACCACCTTCACTGAGCTCTACCACCTTCGTAGGTTTACGTACTTCATTTTTTTTTGTCCTTTCTGATATTAGTATCGCCAAAGTTATGAAAAACATCCATGTATACAATCATATCTTCAATATTTCCTCACCCACATACCTACTTACTCGTCTGATTACAAGGAAGGCTCATACAAACTAAGTTTTCCTGTGTAATTTACGTCTAGAAGGGTGTCGCGACGCAATCAGTCGCACATATTGTACCTTCTTTATACACTACAATACAGGATGACTTTCAAACAAACCCCGATAATTTTTGAGGTTAATAAGAAACGTTAGTAGAACACATTTTAAATGTAAAAACAATTAAAATTAAAAGTCAAAATATTATTAAAAAATGTTACTTGAAAGTAAAATTTATGGTTATCCTAGCCATTCCGGTACGGAAAAAGTTGTAAATAGTCCAAAATAGTGGGATCAATAATAAAAATAACTTAGCGCGATCTAATTATCTCATCTCTTCGGGTGACCATGATTTCTTTGGATTTTACGAAAATTTTCAAAAGGCTCCATCTTTTAAAAATAATCATGAATATGATTTTGGATGGTTTTAATAAAACCACTTTATATTCTTCTTCAAAATACTAAATTATCGGGGCTAGGTTAAAAGTCATCCGGTACACAGACTGTTGATGAAATAACCTCAATCTGAAGTGTGTTCATAGGTACTATCAACATATTGTGGTTCAGAGGATTTTTTTACATTCTGTGTATTGTCTCCGGCAGAATGTTTGTGCGGTCTGTATTGTATCTAGTGTCTATGCTTTTCCTATGTTGTATTGAATTATTTTTAACAAACTTGTTTTTTTTTCTAAATAGTCTCTTTGCCTTTTTTAAGGAGAGTTTTGTTAGTCTACCCACGCCTTAAAACGATCATCGACAAACATGATGAAAAAATCCACACGGAAAACATTGTTATAAAAATAATTAATTCGTACAATGTAAAGAATGGTTTAAAGGAAATATTTTTAAGGATTATAATATAAACATACAATATAACTGTTACGTATGTAACTTTAAACGTAAACCTAATATGATTAATTGAAATAGGCGTTACCTTGCGGAAGTCCATCACTAAGTAAAGGATATATGAATATAATTTGCAATATTCCGCTAAACAATTCTTGTCGTGCTATTCAAAATGCAGACTCGTGCACCGCCCGCCCGCCCGCATAAAAACATGCAACAAGCAAGCAATACAAGCAAAGCAATCTTAAATAACAAGCAAGAAAACTTATCGACACTTATCTAAACCTAATAATTTTAGGGTGTATTTATAAGCGTAGAACACATTTAATTTGAATAAGAATTAAAAATTAGGGGTTTAAAATTGTATTGGTAAATGTTACTTGCAAACATCATTTGTAGTTTATCTTGATAACTTGAAAATAGCCTAACAAAAATTAATTTAAAACGATTAAAGCTGAAATTACATACATATTATTACACTGGTAAACGAGTACAGCACCACATATGCGATAAGTTAGTCAGACGACCTGTTGCAAAAGCCGACTTCAGAGGTAAATAATAAAAAAAGCTATTAAAAACAAGACTGCCTGAATAGATATTTAATTCGGATTTCAGTGCAGTCGGAGGACATACAAAACAAACATGTATCCGATGTAATAGTCCCCCGACTGCACTGAAATCCGAATTAAATCTCTATTCAGCCACTCGTGTTTTTTATATATTTTTTATGATTTATTTTTATTGAATACTTTTTTGTTTAAATTTATAGCTTATCCCACTCAAGATGCTATCAGGATTCTAACTATACCACACATTTCGAAATCGGTTCAGGCAATAAGAAGTTATGGTGGAGTTAAGCAAAATACTCACATGAACTCTGAAGACAATACACTCCTTTTTTGGGGTCAGTCGTGAAAAATACCATATTTAGGCAAAATTTCCCAACAATTCAAAGAGATTATCGATAGCAAGAATACCAATACAGCCTTTTATAGTACATGCACCCTTAAAAACTTAATCACTAACAACAAGGACAGAATTAAACCTATGGACCAAAGCGGAGTATAGCCTGACGTGTAATACTTGTAAGGGAGTTTATGTGGGCCTAACAGGCAGAAAATTCAAAACTAGAATAAAAGAACACATCAGTAGTTGGAAAAAGAAGAACACCAGGTCAACTTTTGTAGACCATCTTAACACAGAAGACCACACATTCGACCCCGATAGAGGAATGAAGATTTTGCAAAAGTGCAAAAAAGGACGCAAGTTAAACTCCCCCGAAGCCCTGGAAATTAACAGATGTCGACTTCAGAACCCAAATTTACTCTTGAATGACCAGGCTTCATTGTTCTCCTCTCCACTACTGAATTTGTTTTTTAAGTAACTGATTTCTTGAAATCAAACAAAAATTATTGAATTATTCTGCGACGTAAATAATTATTAATGTTATAACATTTGACTTTACATCTTCTCCTCTGACATTTGTTATTTCTTCTAATTTTTAATTGTTATTTTATTTCATGATTATTTATGTATAATTTTATTTGATTAGTGACATCATAGTAATTTTTACAATTTCTTTACAATTTGCTTGCAAAGACGAAACGTTATCTAGACATTCTACCTACCTTTTTTTCTTATAATTTTTTCTGTTTTTAGTCATCGAACATGTAATTTTATAATTAACGTATTTAAGTGTATTTAATGTTTTTCCTTATTGTTTTCGCCTGAAGATGTCGATAAATCGATGAAACCGGTAGCGTGATCATCCTTAATTAAATACTAGTGGAACAACGTACAAGTAATTTTAATATTTTTCTATTATTGTGAAAATGTTCCATCAAGAAGTGACAACATACAGCATCAATCAAATAAACATGTTTAGATTTATATTTTTCAATAAAGAGTGATGAAAAAAGTATTAGCACGTAGTGTGCAGGTGTAGTGGAAGATAAAGCTTGACCGGGCTGCTCTAGAAGGACTTATTATGCCGATCAAATTGGCGACAAAACTAAAAAATCGGTCGTTGCAGGTAGCGTAGCATTCAAATAAGTTGATAGACTCAAAAGTGTGATAGAAATAAATTTGTATATTTTAAACACTTGGCGATTTATCCATCGCAAGGAGATAAGATAACAATTATATAACAAATCGAGTCCCAGTTCAGAGCTCCTCACGTCCAGATTTACTTTTCTGATTTTCTATACCGCAATGATATAAATACCTATATGAATAAATGTATATTTTACTCTTTTTTTCTTTTTTATATGGAAAAACACAAAAAAAAAATATATATATACAATTTTCGATATATTTCAGCCCACGCTATGGGGCCGTCATCAGTCGAATGAAGGTATTCACATATTGACAAATAAAAAAGTAAAAAAATAAAAAAGTGAAAGTGACAACTGTAATGAGTAAGTTTAGCTATCTGATGTCAGTACGGTAATGCTGATCACTGCTCTTCTTAATTTTCATGTAATGGTAATGGTAGACTCGCAAATACTCGCAAATCCTCCCGAAGTTATTCGGGGGAGAGTAAGAGGACAGCTCTCAGGCAAAACCAGGCGGCCTATCATTGCCTGGGACCGATGGATGGCGGTATATCCATCCCCAATTGCCGGGCCTTATAAAACAGACTAGTGACGGGCAGCGGCGTCACTGGTGCAAGGGTTTCAGCACCGCGCTCACCAACCCGCCTGCCCAGCGTGTGTGAGTATGGGCATTTCTTCCAGGAGGACCGCCAAGAGTGGCAAAATCCTGGAAAGGCCTATGTCCAGCAGTGGACGAAACAGGCTGATGGATGGATGGATGGTAATGGTAGTGATGGTGGCTGTTTAGATTAAGATGTGATGTCGTTATTATTACTTGAAGTTTTGAACAGTCTGGTTTGTCGGTATGATGAGTCATGTATGTCAGTGCTGTCTGTTGAGTCCAGGTCCGTAATGGGCACCAAGTGACCAGATGTAAGACGTTTCCCATGTTCTTAGATCTAAAATTTATGATATAAAATTTAATTTAATAGACTCAAATGGTTCGGATAAAAAGTACACTGAAAAATTAACTTGTAAAGCCAGCCTATTTAGCTGTGATAGTTTTCCTTTTAATTTCGTTATATAGTAAATAGTAAACTACTGCTGCGAATTTTTTCACATATCCACAAATAACCGTTTTGCTGGCAGAAGGGGGGGGGGGGGAGGAGGGGTGGCAATTGACTCTAACAAAAATTTTCACTTTAAAGCATACGGGTGGATGGCCATGACGAAAATGTAAGGGTTCCTTGTTGGCTACGGAACCCAAAAAACACCCGGAATAGAAGAGCTTGATGACTAGTTTGATAAATAGATGTGGGTATGGATGAACAATGATGTGGGTGAGGCGAATGAGGTGTGTCAGGATGGAAATTCGTGGTCCCTGCGAGATAGTTCTCAGAGACAAGCGTGATGTATGATTTTGTAATAAGTAGTATAGAAAAGGGGCTCACAACAAGTCTTTGAGAAGATTTTGCGTTGTTTTAAACAGCTGCAGTAGTTATGTGAAAAAGTCACGCACCATTACTTCGATTCACCAGTCTTATTATCTTTTTAACCACCCACCCAAATTCTAATATTAGAATGTAGATCTAACAGATAATTTGTCCTTTAGTTAAAACAGAAAATATTCTCTACTCTCAAGAAATACGAACCCTTTTGGACCCTCAAATATTATGTTAAATAAAATATGTAAAGCAGTGCCAAAAGGTTTAGGATCCCTGAATGCCTAATGAAGAAGAGTTCTTTTTTCAAAAGACGTCGGCTTCCAAATTTGAATAACAAAAAGATTTTTCTTTTGTTTGTGCACAGAGCGAGTTGTCTCAACATTTAGATCTCGTTAATTAGGCTTACTTTTATCGTCCTCATTCCTTAATTATGAAAAGTTGCAGTATTTTGGTCATTCTGGAGACAATATTCGTAAAATAGCTGAAATAAATATTTAAAACTCATAACTTCAACTGAATCGCTTCAACTGAATAGGCCAGTGTAAAATGAAAGCGATAGTAGGACAGATTTCTCTGAATACCCCTCTTAAGAAGTAGCGGGTTTGTGTCACAGATACAACCGTAATGACGCCTCTTTCAATCAAAGGCGGCCATAGATATCTAGACATCATAATAATATATCAGCGGCGCATTCGCTTACGAGTTCATTTCATTTTTGAATTACCAAATAAGCATTAATCCATTATGACATGAATAACAAATAATAAACTATTGAAAAACGTTATATTATGAATAACCTATAATCAAACCTCCATTAACAAAATTCGTTCCGGAAGTGATGTACAACATGCCCCCCGAGATACGAACAAAGAAGTATGTATCCAATTAATATCTACACACGTAATTTTATTTGTTATTCTGCATTCTTAACAGGCACGATGTGCGACTGTGTTCTTTAATGTGTGTAGTTCTACCCTCAGACATACTAATTTGTTTTTTATAAAATAACTACCTACTTCTACTATGTTACTCAAAAAGCTAGGAGAATAGTTGAATAATGTTTTCAGACGAGACTTGGAACTGGGTGTACATAAAAACCCCAAAAGGTTTCTGATACACCTTCGTGTAAAATTGCATGGCATGTTATGTTTGATTAAAAAAAAAAAAAAAAAAAAATCCACTTCATAACTATTTATATAGACAATACAATAAATATGTTATTCCCATTTCTCTTGCATTAATTAACTTACAGCTTGTAAACTTTTCTTGAAACCTTTCGGTTTCGATAGTCAATATAAAATTTCTAAACAAAATAAATACCACATGCTACTCTATAAAATTAAGTACAAGATCATTCTAAAAAATGCTGTGGAGTTTTATAATGACTTCAGAAAAAAAAAACAGGAATTTCGAGAGAATCTCTCGAATAGCATTGCCGCATTCTCACTATTGTGATTTAATTAGAGACATAATAATGACAAAACATATTTCAGAACCATAGTAACACATCAAAAGACATGATAAAGAAAACAGTTTTAAACAGATTTATAGATTTTCCGCGATACGTAAAGATTTTGCGACAAACGTCAAAATAACCGAGGCTTTCCCTGCACGGCAATTGATTAGAGAGAGTTAAACAGTTAAAACTTTTTCCAGCAAGCGCCGACCCTTAATTGATAAATGTTGCTGTAAAACTAAAATTTCACTGCAGTATCGAACAAGTGGGCACATCGTAAATAGCCGATCTGGCTATTAAGCCTGTCGCAGCATAGTTGTCTACAATTTATGTTTATGAAAATTCAATAAAGGGATGGGTTTTTGCCTGATAATGGTTGCAGGCGTTAGTGAGAGTGTTTTCATTTAAAAATTGCAATATGTCTCGTTATAATACCCACCTACTTCCTAGGGTTCCGTAGTCCGACAAGGAACCCTTATAGTTTCGCCATGTCCGTCTGTCCGCGGCTTAGCTCAGACATTATTAATACCGTGTCGGACCCACGGTACCACTGGCCCATACCCCTGGGGGTACGGTGGGAATTTTTTATGTTGGACCTACCGCACCCCTAGGGGTAATGTGAGTATATAATAGAAAGCTGTAATTTTATAATATTTGTTTTAAGGGTATGAAATTGAGGATGAATTTTTTTTCTCGTCTATTCCATATGGTGGGGTATTGTTAGATAGGTCGTTGAAAAAAAATATGGGTTTGTGAAAACCATTTTTCGATTTAGGGATCCGTTGGCGAAATATTAAGCTTTAAAGTGCTAATTTTTGTTAGAGTCCAGTGTCCCCCCCGCTGGCTAAACGGATTGTTTATGAATATATTTTTTTACCTTTCCATAGAAATTTAGTCAGCTGATTGAAGCACTTTGGACTGGGAAGTGAAAAAATTATTTGATAAAGTTTTTTTTTTTCTTTATTGATATCAGTGAACGAAATGATCTACCCTAGAATTATTTTTACTATTTGTTGTAGTACCTTATATATTCTCTCCTTTCCTATGCCTGTCTCGGAAAGCTGGGATTAACAGATCTTTCCAGACAGGATGTTATATTTAAACAATAAATACATACAGAAAATAACTTTGTAACAGGACATACCTATGGCATTTGTGGGAAGCACCAAAAATGGCAAAATGGCTTAATTTAGTTGCCATTTTAATACTTTTATCGTGTATACAAACTATTAATTAGTCTATTAGAATTCAATAAATATTACAATTCAAAGTGAAGAAAAATCAAAGATGATAGATCCCTAATATACCGCTATCCACCGAAAAACAAAAAAATGTTACGTGCGAACTTTTTTTTTACCTATCCAAAGAAATTTTGTCAGCTGATTAAACTCTACTTTGTACTGGAAAGTGAAAAAATTAAATTGTCAATTTTTTTTTTCTTTTTGATTGTCATCCATCATTTAACGATACATGATCTACCCTAGAATTATTTTCACTTATTATCATAGGACCTCATCCCATACAAAGTTTTATTAAGATACTAAGATATTCGTAGCTGTGGTTGCATGCAGTCAGTTATCAATTTGTAGAGCCAAGGAGTCCTCTTATTATTTAATGAAAAGAAAAACTGCAAGTAATTCGTAGAAAACAGCAGCACTGGCCACTCGTTACGCTTTCGATACAGATAGTGAGATGTTGATGCATTTTAGATGCTCACGCAACGCTGAGCTGGATAATTCTTTATAGAGATGTTGAGATTTTGCTAGAAAATTTTTGTATTGAAGTAGATCTCTAATCTATTAGAGATATAGATTCAGTTTGGACAACAGACCTTTTGTGTTTTATTTTACAGAAATTCAAATACATTATAATATGTAGGTACATCTAGTAAGTATCGCAAACAAAATGAAATAATAATGTGTAATGTTAGTTGTAAATATTAGTTATCAATAAAAGATATCACCAAAATTAACAGAACTATTGTATTTCTTATATCTAGTAAATGCAGCTGCGGAAAACATTTTATTTACAACAATTAACAACTATTTAACCTAACTCCTCAAAAATAATCACAGTGTTTTGTTTATTTATACATAAATTGGTGGTAAATACGCCTTTACTGTAGGCCCTGCTCTCCCCAAAGGTGGTAAGTTTGACGATTGCATTTGCAGCATTTTGTAAGGAATTGAGTTTTCTTTCCTTTGATTGTTTTGTTCTTGATTTACTTGGTGGTTTCTGTTAAGAACTTTGTAATTCTTTATTATCCCTCGCAGTTCTTCTTGCTGTTGAAGGTTTAACGGTTTTCTCGCATTGTTATTTTGGTGTTCGTCATGATCGACTTTATAGTTCCTTATGATTCCTTTCAATTCTTCATGCTGCTGTTGGTTTAAACTTCTTAAATCATGGTCATTGGTTTGTTGTTGTTCATAATCATATTTGTTGTTTTCTTCTTGGACATTTGTGTAATATAGTTCCCTTTTTTGCTGATTAAAGTTTTCAGAAAATATGGGTTTGTTTTTAGGCTTGATTTTGCTAGATTCGAAGTGATTTTTATGAGCTACATAGTTGAGCACCTCTGACATATCTAGTGGCTTCTTTTTTACTATTTTGACGTCATTTGAAGGATTAGCATATATGAATTTAGGTGTTTTGTCAGCTTTAGGTTCAGCTTTGGGGTATTTGTAAACTGGCTGTTTTTCGTTTTTCAGTTCTTCAGTATTTGCGTTGTAATTATTTAGAACTTGTTGTTTTGATTCGCTAATTTCATAAAAGTTATTGTGAATTTGCTGGTTTTGTTTGGTTTGTTCAGTGATAGAATTTTGTTTAATAACATTATTTTTGTTTGTTCTTACTAAGTTTTTCAAGAATATGTTATTTTCAAACAAGTTTTCAATGCCGTTTTCAGTAGTCGTAGAAGTAGTTGTAGTGGTTGTATCAGCTTCGTCTTTTGGTATACTTGAGGATATAAGTGGTTTTAAATCGTTTGCTTTATCATTAACTATGAAATCAGTAAATTTTAGATTATTTTGAATAGTCGTCAAAATTGTTGGTTGGAGAGTAGGTGCCAATTTTTGCTTTAAATTATTGTTTTCATTATTAGCCCAAATATTTTCGTTTACATTGGAAGCAGTACTTAAATTTAATTCAAGTTTGTTTTGGTGATTGTCTTGGATAAATTTGTTCTTTATACTCATAATATTTGAATTGTCAGATTTGTAGGACTTTATTTTTCTCACATCATAAAAACTAGAGTCATCGTAGTCGTAAGATTGAGTTACAGTTTGACTTTGTGGAATAAAATGCTTTTGGGTGATAATATTTGGATGAGATTCATGAACTGCGAATTTTCTACTTTCAAACACTCTGGGTTGTTCAGTGGTAGTTTGAGGTAGTTCAATATTGTCCTGATTATTGTAGCTTTGTTTGGACCACTCATTTGTATGGTGTGAATTCACTGAAGCCGGCGTGTTTTGGCCTTGTGGTGTGAAAATCACTGGATTTGGTGTTTTTTGATCATGTACTGCGTTAACGGCTTGGAAAGTTTTGTGAGATTCTTGAGATATCTGAATTTCATCAAAGGGATTAATATTAATTTGTGTCTGTTCTTGTGGCGTATATTGCACAAACCTTGAATCTTCAGGTTGATTTTGAATTCCTTGGTTGGTATTACTATTTGGTTCAAACTGTGATCGCATCATATTGGTGTATTCATCTTGTGTCATTTCATCAAAATTTATCATTATATCATCACCTTCTCCAAAAGATCGTGATATTGAATTTTTATCAGAGTTAGAATTTACATTATTTGCGTTAGCACCGTATTGCCACCTCCATAAGCCTTTGTTACTTTCTGGTTCACTTTCTTTGATGTTGGCTTCATAATTCATTAACTGTGGCATTGTTGACTTTTCAGTTGTAAACATTCTTGAAATGGATTGTTGTTGCGGTGAATTCGATGAAGGTAAATGGGCTCCTTGAGAAGCCAAAAAAGTTATTTGTGGTGAAATCGGACCATTATTTGGTTTGTTATGTTGTAGTTCATTCGTAAAATCAACTGTTTTGACTGGAGACTGATTACTGGCCGCAGCGACTAAATTAGTGTTCTGATTGTTCTGTAAGTTTGTGTTTGATGCTTGAGGTGGGTGAGAATAACTGTAAGAAAAGGCTTCTGGTGTTTTTCCTGTGAAAAGACTGCGGGTAGGTGGTGGGGCAAAAAAATTATTTGTCCCGCCATTATCATTTGATTCATCTTCCCATGGAGCTTTTGATCCAGGAGGTCTTCTTGCTTCTTCTGCCAGATTGTACTGGATAGCCCTAGAAAAAAAATGCACGTGAATGATTGTTTCTAAGCAGACAAATCCCTGTTAGATTGAAAAAATAAAAAAGTCTGTCTAGCGATTGCCGCACACAAAGGAACTCATGTTTCAACGAAGTTGATGTAAGTAATTCAATTGAAACTAAATAATTTTATTTTTATTGAGGTTTTTTTTATATGCGTCAACACTATTTTAGACTTATGCCTAGGACGGATACAGACTGAGAGACCGCAGATTTATTATAATGGCTTTTTTACCAAACCCTAAAATACATTCGGTTAACCTATATTCAAGTAACAAACCTTTGGATAATTTCTGGAACGGGGGGCGCGACGGGTAGATGGTCTCCACTGGCTCGGAAACCATTTGAGTCTGCCACGTAATGGACCGTGAAGGTTTGCCCGTTGTCTCCGACGTACGAGTAAGATCCTTCCACGACTTGCTCTTCCTTATCAGAGCCCATGTTTTCCATGCGGCTGTGCTGCACGTAATGGGTTTGATCTGCTCCAAGGGCCCTAAAGTGTGTGTCAGTTTATTAAATACATTTTATGTACTAATATCAATGCTTTACAAGAGATACTGCAATTCTTTAATACAATATCCATAGTGTTTTAAAACTTAACCAATACAGTAATCCCATTAGATTACTGGTCTCTGGTTTTATTTTTATTATTTCTATGAACATTTTCCATTTTATTTCTATTAGTAAGGGTTAACTATATCATGATTGCGACTGTCAAATTTATGTTACGTTTATCTGTACTTACTCGTAACTGTAACTTCCATCTAAATCCATTTCATTCGACAGTCTCAGGATAGGTATAGCCGGTTCAGTAGTCGAAGGCACAAATCCTGGAGGGGCTGGCACATACTGAAGGCCTTGGTACGAAGCAGTTTTTACTTGGTCAGGTATCAGTCCCTGATCTTTTCCCATCTCAGCTATCATCATCCTTCGAGTAGCCGGAGTTTGTTTGGCAGGGGTTTGTATCTGCATTTGCATTTTTGTATCAGCTCTTTCAATAGGATGGCGGACGTATGATACTGTTTTGGGTAAATTTCTTGGTTCTTTCCTTTCAATAATTACTTCTTGGGGAGGAATATGTTGTGGTCGCTCAATAAATTTGTAGGATTCTGTGCTATTATGTGGTTTGTTACTTAATTGTCGGGGTGGCTGAGGTGACGATAATCTGATTTTCGCATTATGGAAATCATCATCATCATCATCTTCTTCGTTATGTTCATCAAAGTTTGGGACTAAACTGGATGATATCATCATTGGAAATGGAGTGGGATAAACCGCTGGTGCTTTTGTGCCAGTTGGCGGTAAGTATGGGAACTGGAGATTATTGACATTATTCATAGGGAAGTATGGGTGTGGAGAATGATTTTCTGGGGGTAGGTAAAGCGAATTGTCTGACGTGAATACTGTAGAGCTTGGTGTTTGAAATTGTGGTGGAAACGGAAACTGTTCATGTTGTCGATTTTGTGATTTTACTGATATTGTTAGAAACCCTATTAGAGCTGCTACCGTTATCTGAAAAGAAGACAAATTTTCTTTTACTAATAGCAATTTTGACACTTACAATTTCTAGGTTTCTGTATAAGTAAATCCACTGATTTCGAATTCACTATCACTTATTCACTAACCAGCTTCATTTTTATTGAAGCCCTTTTGTGCGTTTTCAAAATCACTTTAGTTTCCTTTTTTCACACGTCACAATATCACACCAGCAGAAAATAAACTGATAATGAAAACGAATTCCGCATATATTTATACGCATGCAACATCTCAGTGTTCAGGCATTCGTGACAAGATATCTCGCGTTGAAAAATTTCTCTTCTTATACATTTACTTACTGCTACACCGAGTTTTTACGCACAATGTATGTAGATTATCATAGCTTTATTTAAACATAACGTCAAGAAACATAACGTTACGGCATGTATCACCAAAGTAGGTGTCAGAAGTGTTGGACTGTTACAGTTCACCGAAGATTTTTATGTCCCAATGAGAGAAGGCTTGAACCTCATCGCCGTAGTTTGGGCACAAATACACGCTTTAGGGCATGTACGAGTAGGTTTACATAGTTTAGTTCAAACTAAAAACTATAAAAATAGTAATTATCATTCCTAGTAGTTAGTAAAATACAAAATAAAAACATTTTATTTATTAACAAAATATTTATTTCATGTTATGTACATTTCCGGTAAAAGCTGAAAACTCCAGAAGCACAATGACATAATGGATAGGTACCCACCAAATTGAAGAGCTATAAAATAAGTAGTTTTGACATATCCATGAAAAAATACAATTTTCAAATAAAACGAGAGTTGATACACCTTTTAGCTTCATAAGATACTCAATATTATGTTAAGTTTAAGTATTATTCAACTTAACGCGCAATCTGAAAAACTTCAATCGCGACTACTCGAAAATAACGATTTTGCACTTGTGTCAATGTTCTACCAAAGGTGCGATATACTTATCCATCCATCCATCAGCCTGTTTCATCCACTTTCCATCGCAGGATTTCGCCACTCTTGGCGGTCCTCCTGGAAGAAATGCCCATACTCACACACGCTGGGCAGGCGGGTTGGTGAGCGCGGTGCCGAAACCCTTGCACCAGTGACGCCGCTGCCCGTCACTAGTCTGTTTTATATAAGGCCCGACAATTACTTAAGTATACAAAAATTAATGCACATAAATTCCGAAAAATTCGTTCTGGCAGGCTCGACTGGCAGGATTTGAAACTGCGTCTCAAGATTGAGCGTCGGAGTCCAACCGACTGAGCTACAACTTTTACCTTTATTTCATCCATCCATCAGCCCGTGTTCGTCCACTGCTGGACATAGGCCTTTCCCAAATTTAGCCACTCATGTCGGTCCTCCATCCTCCTCATCCTTTGTTTACCACTCATTAATTGAATCTATGTGTATGTCTTCGGTACATCGTATAATTGGGGATATCATGATCTGCCTAGGCGTATCATGATTCTGCTTAAACTACAGGGGTCACGGTCGCCTCGCTCCGTTTCGTTCAGCTCCCCAAATTTATTTACATGTACACCTAACGCACTCCTCCTCGCTCCCCTTCGCTCCGGTTGTCGCGTCGTCGCAATTATTTTTGACTTTTTGTTGAAAGACTTTCGATTTCATACTTCATGATATGCCCATTTCTACGATATGCCCACAACATAATATACGTCTATGTAGATATACTCTAGGTGGTAGAGCTGATGCCGAGCTCGACTGTGGAGGTACCACCATCTTACTCGCAAATCCTCCCGAAGTTATTCGGGGGAGAGTGAGACAACAGCTCTCAGGTAAAACCAGGCGGCCCAACATTGCCTGGGACCGATGGATGGCGGTATATCCATCCCTAATTGCCAGGCCTTAAAACAGACTGGTGACGGGCAGCGGCGTCACTGGTGCAAGGGTTTCGACACCGCGCTCACCAACCCGCCTGCCCAGCGTGTGTGAGAATGGGCCTTTCTTCCAGGGGGACCGCCAAGAGTGGTGAAATCCTGGAAAGGCCTATGTCCAGCAGTGGACGAAACAGGCTGATGGATGGAGATATAATCGTAGAGAAAGAAATTAACTTGTGTATGTACAATATACTTACATCAATATATTTTTGGAAAGGGTTGTTTTAGTAATACTAAGAAAACATGAATTTTTGATATATTTGATCGCCTCTGTGGCCGAGTGATAGAGCTTCGCCTGCTTACTTCATGCACTAAGAATGCATTGCAATTTCGCCAAAATATTGAGAGCTCATCTATACCAATAAATTAAAACAAGTATGGTGATGAGACCAATACTACAATTTCAAGTTATTTTCGTTTTTCTGTATGTATTCATGTTCCGTTTTAACTCGAAAACCACAAAACTTTGGATGCTGTTTTTTAAGATTATCTTAGTGGCCCTGCACCACTAACATGAAGGACCATATCGAGTTCGATAGCGGTCGATTCAGTGCTCCATCGAAAACTGTTGATCTACCTAAAGAGGGACAGACAGTGGTATATCGAGCTGTCAAAGCTCGATATGGTCTACCATGCTAGGCACGCTGGTCAGCATAAAGGCCATAGAGTCTTGATAAAATAATCGCCAAGCAAAACCTGTCAATAATAGTTTTAAAACATACATTGACTGAAAGACACGTCTATGCGCGAGAGGGCAAAAGCAAGTCAAATAAATAAAACCGTGCAGTGATCAAACTTTAGTTCAATATATAGGCTAGACGAAGTCACGTTCAAAACCTGAGCAAAACTTCGAGACTGGTATAACCGTTACTTTATAAACTGTTTCAATAAATATAAAGGAAACAGTAGGGCCTTAGTTAAAATTAACGACCCAAAATTTATATTTAAATTTAAACTTATCTTGCCTTTTAATAAGAAAACATCGGAATTTATTAATTAATCTCTGCGAGCGAGATCCGGCGACCTTTTACGGCCAAAGTGGGCCGAGTTCGATAAATGGGCCCATAAATTTAATAAATTAACTGCCAAAGTCAGCAGACTTTTTTTTGAGGTCCGTCAGCGATCGACGACGTTCATCTATATTCTTTCTAACTACGTACAATTATAGGCTGGTAAGATCGTTTTTTTTTGTAACCTGCAAACATTCACAGGATCGCGATTATATATTTTTGTGGCATATTTATACTATTAGGGAATTTTGCAGATTACCCTAAGGATAAGTTACAGTGGTAGCTTAGGGGTAGAACGCTGGCCTCTCAACCTTGAGATCTAGGTTCGATCCCCGGTCGGGCACATGCACCAATGAGTTTTTCGGGATTTATGTGCATAATATTTGTTCTTACTTACTTCTTGCTCAACGGCGAAGGAAAACATCGTGAGGGAACCTGCATGCCCCAAAAAGCGTGTAATTGTGCCCGAAGTACGGCGATAGGGCTCACCACCCATCACGTTGGGACGTAATAATCGGTGAAACGCGGGTGTACCGGGTGTGGACTGTGACATGCATTTCACAGTTCACACTCGGAACACCTCTGACACCCCCTTTGGGGATTCATGTCGTGACGATATATATGTATGTATATTATGTTCTCTAAGCATGACAATAAAACTTGAACAATATTTCAGAAGTCGCAAGGATACTACATATTTTTTTCGTACTTCTTTTTGTCGCTTCTTTCTTTTACTTCTTTGTATCTTTCTTTGCATAGAATGCTCTGACATGTAACAAATATAAGAAAAGGCTGGTTCTATGGTTCTACACGTTATATAAAATGCGGATTTAGATTTTGTAACGTCGATGTTTTAGCCAGGATTAGTCTATGCAGCTGGTAATATTTCAGCAGGATTTACTTATACTTATACCTTACAAACAAACGAACCAAATTTAAAATTCAGTTTATAGACAAAAACATTCATGTCACTGACAAAATACATCCGAGCCTTTTTATACTATTCGTTAAGGGGTTTCTATTTAACAAATACGTTTCTTTCAAGCTAATTACGGAACCCGCACGTTATGTGCTACTTAAACTTGGTAAAAATGTTGTATTGTCTTACCTTGTGATGCAATGTTTGGAAAATAAGCAAAGTCAATGCCCTGAACCGAAACCGGTTTAACTTGAGTTTTCGGACTTTGGCGCTTTGTGCCTAAAATGCCGACAAATGTTTTTTTATAAGTATCTTAATGCAAATTAAACAGATTCCGTTTTGTTTCAGGTATGTCAAAGGAGAGGTGTACACGGTATGCTAATAAGGCAGAAACATGTTCGTTCATTCTTAAAAAATGTTTATTCGGTAAAAGCAAATCACTTATCACTGCTCTACAAAAACAGTCATCAGTTTCACAAAAAAATATCGTGATAAAGATGACTGCGTATCTCATGCATTTATTTACAAAGCATAACAACCAAATCATTATTTCAATACAAACAATAATTTAATATCCTAATTAATTAGGCTGTGCTGTTGAATAAACCACTCACAGTCAGTGTCAACGTTTTTTGCAACAATTATGCCGAAAAAATGGAATACAATTTACAGTTCAATGCCTCATTGGCAGGTGCGTGCAAAACATTGTTAAATTTTCATCGTCGTATAATTACAAGACACTATTCGTATACAAATGTCAGAATTTGTTTTTAATGTAGGGTATTTACAGCAACTTGAAATAACTAAGTTTACTTCCCGTAACCACTTTGTTGAGGATAAGTTTGTTGCTGATTGGGATACCAGGATTGTTGAGGTTGCTGGGGCTTTTGCCACTGCTGCTGTTGCCATGAGGAGGTTGTTTGTTGCTGCCACTGCTGGTTGTATGAGGGGGTGGATGTTTGTTGCTGCCACTGCTGGTTGTATGAGGGGGTGGATGTTTGTTGCTGCCACTGCTGGTTGTATGAAGGGGTGGATGTTTGTTGCTGGTGCTTATTTTTCTCAGCTTCGACTTTGTTGGCTTGGTCTATGGCACTGTAACAGAAAAATATTTTTTTATTTCAAAACAAAAGGGATCAACCATGTCGTGACGACACTATCCCCGAGGTCGTATCTGCCGCTGTTTTTGAATACCTATAGGCAGCAAAATTATTTTCTAGATTAAGGTAGAGAAATCGTGTCGGTAATAATACCGTTTACCATTTGTACAGGGAGCAAAATATAAGAATTCTCATGGCGAAAATGTTAACTTGTAAAAACTGACGTGATTTCGCATTACGCCGTTTAAAAGAACGATGAAAATCATACTTTGCGCGTGTGAATAACAAAGGTTCGCCATATTGGGCCATAATAACTTCTCATCTTGCAAGATTCAGCATAATGGTCTCATAAAAGCACCTGCCAGGGATTGAATGTAATTTTTTCCGCTTTATGTCATCGTTTGTTTTTTTACTCCGAATTCGGGCAATTCATGATTCAAAAGAATTATGGGCATCTGCATTCTCCAGGAAATTCCTGCTATAATTTTTATATTTCATGTGCGGGCATACGACAATGAGGTTTTGGAATTTATGCTCGCATCATTAGTATACTTATCGCTTTCTTCATTGTGAAGGATAAAAAGACGGTTATGCAACCTGCGCTCCCTGCAAACCGTGTAAATGAGCCCGAAATATGGGTGATAAACCCCAATAAATGTTCGAGTCAAAGCCAAAATTCGGTAAAACTATTAACACTTCTTCTTGGATACTGTCATGTCGTGACCATTTAATAAAACCACATACTTAACTGATCATACTGAACAGATTTCCCGAAAAAAAACCGCGTAAACGATAAAAATTGTTTTCCTCTTAATGGTAAGATTAAATATCTACTGCAAGTTTTGTAAAAGCAACACCATTAATTTGTTTGTTCCGTGATAGTTTTCTTTGGGAAATTTTATCAGCATGATCTGTGGAGTATGTAGTTTTATTAAAAGATTCTAGTCTATTTACACCCGGTAATATATATTTGAACCTGAACTTGAAATACTGGACCTAAGTTAACTGAACCCAAAATTGGATCAGCAACATTAGGTTTGTTGCAACACGTTAACAGTCTAACGATTTCTTTATAACCTTTTTTTAGTTTCTCAGATTTATTAGTCGTGTTTAGATATGCATGCGGATAGACTTTAATATATTGTTACTAACGAGATTTTTTTTACCTTCCGTGTAGAGATTATATCTCGAGTTGATCGATGACTTTTGCGTTTATTTTTCTTGTAAACGAGAATGATGTTGTGCATTATTCGTATGTACCGTTTTGATTGCTGAATCTATTAGCAGATCTTAGGTGACAAATGGTCAAGCATTAGCTAAATTCAGTTTCTAATATTGGTGGACATATTTAACATTATAAATATTTATTTTCAGGTCAAAGGCCCATCTACTTTTCCGGTGGCCTGATCAAAAGATCAGCTAATACATTATTCGTTTAAATAAAATCATATATTATTACTTACTTCTAGTCACAATTTCCAATTTATTTAATTTGTCCTGCTTTTCGTTCCTCCTATGATATTACGTATTTATGATTTTATTGAATCATGAGTGATAAATACAGCTTTATTATCTGCACCTGGTTCAATTCCAACCACCCCAGGATATGCGTCAATAAGTTTTTTTGCCATACTATTTGTGCCTATACCTATACTTACAACTTGTTAACGATAAAAGACAACACCCCTTCTTACATTGAGACGAGGTTTTGATCGTTTATTTGACATTTGGAACACCTCTGCCCACTTCTCACGGACACATATCGAGACGCTATATATCAGAGTGATATATTATACGTATGTATGGCTAAGAACGCAAAAAACTTTTGGCTATATTTCACATGCCAAAACGCCTTCCCATTTTGGGTAGTTTGTAAGGAAACAATGGGAACGAATGTTTACAGAACACATTTTCCTCATTGAGGTAATGTAAGAGGATATTTATAATAATAGAAATGGCCAAAGTTTTATTATGAAAGGAAATAACAGTAAAAAAATTGCGGAGAACATGCGAGACAGACATAACCCGAACAATTTATGTAGAAGATGCTAAATAGGTAATGAATGCGTTTTTTTGCTGAAATGTTGTAAAGGATTAATAAAGATAAGGATCTTACAAAAGCGTATAAGTTTGGCTTATCAATTGGTTTATTTAAATAGACGAACTGTGCAGATTTTTGTTTGATGCAGATATTTTTAAGAATTAAGTTGTTAACTATGGAACAAATGAATGCGATGCGATCTCGAAACCACAAACATTTAAACTTTGAAAGCTTTGAAGGTTTTTGAGCTTTGGCGTTGCAGAAATATTTTTTTATATACGAAGCGAGTATACATATATGCTGGGGAGTTGTAGTTAAGTAGGTACTTTATAACTTTCGTAAAAATCAAGAATTAAATACAGCCTTTTTTCCGTGACTGCGTTCACGTTTTATTTGTTTTTAAATTTTTACAAAATAACCCGTTTTAAAAAGTTACCTATATATTTCTTGGAAACATAAACCATCCCGATGTTAAAAGTTTCATCGCGATTTGTTCATTGGTTGCAGATTAATAAGAAATAAACTGCTGGACTATGCAGGACAAAGTTCCGAACTTAACAGATTGTCTAGTATTTTTTGTCCTTTTTTAGAAAACACCATCTATCCATCCATCCATCAGCCTGTTTCGTCCACTGCTGGACATATATGGATTTCGCCACTCTTGGCGGTCCTCCTGGAATAAATGCCCATACTCACACACGCTGGGCAGGCGGGTTGGTGAGCGCGGTGCCGAAACCCTTGCACCAGTGACGCCGCTCCCCGTCACTAGTCTGTTTTATATAAGGCCCGGCAATTGGGGATGGATATACCGCCATCCATCGGAAAACACGATTAAGTATTTTTCCGTTTACAAGTTTTTAGCGTGCATGGTAGCAATGAAGCTCTGAAGGAACCTTTTCATTTTTGAAAAGGGACCTTCATTATCCTTTTCTGTATGTTCTTGAACCGGATTGATACCAATCAAGAGTATTGTGTTCGCATAATGATATATATTCATGAATATCTTTCAAGCCAAGCGTTGTCTCAGTTGATTCGAGGGTATCCATAACCTTGACCTGATTAAAATGATCATTGAGTACATAGAGTTGATTCTGTCTGTACTTTTAGACGGTTTTAATCCGTCAGCCTAGATTTTTATGCATTTGTTTGTGTCTGAAACGATCACTTAAATCTTATTATATATCTTTATCGGTTATACTTTCAGCGGCTCTATATAGTTTTGTTCTTGTAGTCCTATTGTTATTTTCGTGTGATTCTTTGTCGCAGAACTAACCTCAGTATACATACGAAACTTGGCTACTTACGCTTGAAGCGCTGGTGGGATCGGCGGTGGAGTCGGGAGATGGGCACCGGTGGCATGGTATCCAGTTTCATCAGCCCAGTAGGTGACCGTGTAGACGATGCCATCAGCACCCTTATAGCTGTAGGAACCTTTCTTCACCACACTTTCAGCTTCTGTGTTAGGGTTCTTGATGTAGCCTTCTTCGTTGACGTGCGTGCCATCGCTGATCTGGTACCTTTGAATTAATATACATGTTTTTATATTTACTTACATATTAGATATGAAACGGTACCTTGCGAGGTGACGCGTATCTTTGTCTCTAATATCTAAGTGAATTTCCACTGAATTTGAATCCGCCACGTACTGTGTAAGCAATATATAAGGTGACTTTCGTTTGTAAAGCCAAATTAATACTGGAGACTCGGTAAGTGATCAGGACCAATGTTTAATAACCCTTTCTGTGAAATACGCAAAATGAAATTTAAACTGCCCATACTAATACAGTCAAGGTTGTTCTTGAACAAGTATAGAGGCACAAAATTAAAAAAAAGGTCATTGAGCATTGGTCACTGACCTGACCGCTTACCGAGTCTCCAGTATGAATTTGGTTATTTAAACAAAAGTTGCCATAGACGAAGGAAGGATATTTAATTACGCGTTGTAGTTGTATTGAGCCGCATGGTACTCGCAGTTTGAGTTTATTCTTTCACAGACTTATAGTCCGGGCGGTGACCGAAAGCAAAGTTATTATTTACTATTTACCCTTATATTTTGATGATTTTGGTTATTGGTTTCGCTACGATAGTTTCGTTTTTATTTGTTGGAATGTGAAACAAACAGGTAAATAGAAAAGGGATGGACATTATAAATACATATTTTCTTTTACATTACGCAACGAACAGATTCAGGGTACCTAGCATAGTAGACCATATCGAGCTTTGACAGTTCGATATACACTGTCTGTCCCTCTTTAGGTAGATCAACAGAGTGAGACAGAGCATGTATCAAGCGCTATCGAGCTCGATATGGTTTGCTATGCTAGACGAGCTGGTATTTTTAGGGTTTCACCAAAAACAAAAACCTTTTAAGCGAAGTCTCCCCTTTTATGGCTGTTGGTGCAGAATTACTGTATCCAGAAAATCTGTCACATAAAGAGACTGTTTAAGGAAATTACAAATTACGGATTTCTCGTGTTTACTAAAGGGTTCGGTAAAAGAGACTCAAGTCGGTGTCACGAAAGTGCAGTTGCAACCTTAAACCTTAAAGTATAAGGTCGAGTAAGCAAACATGCTTCGTATGTACACAAACATGCGGAATTTAGGGCAGTGTGTTTATGTAAAAAAAGATCGAGTTTCTCCCGAAAAGATGACTCTTCAACCGTTATCAGTGACCGAATTTTATGTTAAATTTATCGGTTTTTGCGGAGAGCCGATTTAACAGTAAATTGGCAATAAAATAACCCGTTCCGGTGCCATTTTTATGTCACTCACTACGATTCACCGATACAATGGTCTCATGACCGTTAGGGTTCGTGTTTTTGTGAAAGAAAAGAGAATGAATTTTATTTACATAATGTGTCTGACTACTGCTTAACAAATTAGGAAATGAGTTGTCGAATTTCTTAAAGGAAAACATCGATTAACTGGCACGCTTAGAAAAAGAATAACCGCCTAATGCAAATTCAGTGCCTTCATCAGACAAGATCGTTATTTTTATTTTAAAGTAGGTCTAAATCTGTTTCGGATAAATGTATTCGTATAAATAATGTGTATAAAATTTGAATTAATTATTAAATTAATGAAATTAAATGAATGAAAAAAATTATATATAGGAATAATTAATAATAGTAATAAATTTATTTATTTACACATACACAACAATATACAAAAGATAACAAACAAAACAAGTAAAATACAAAACTGGGTTAACAAAAACGTAAATTGTTGCGGGAAACGAAAATTCCAGGTAACTTTTCAATAGACCCAAAGCCGGGCCATGAAATTTGAAATTTGTTTAATATTGGATTGGACCTTTATTCTGTAATTAGTATCTATACGTAGTATCTGTAATTTTGAATTTTAAACGCATTTAAGTCGATATTTTTAATAATGTGTCCATGTAGGGTCAGCACCCCTTGGGCAAATCGGACAAGAACCTACCGGGTTTAGTTTAACTCCGTTTTTAGATGAGAGTAAATATTAAAATTTCTTTACAAAATAAATAATAATTCGTACTATGTAAGATAAAGTCCTCGTATAAGTTCATAAAAGAATTGCTGTAAAATTTCATAATTTCTTCAGAATAATATCAAGTGTTTATAGAGATACTCTCGAATTGAATTGTCGCATTTCGAGTACAGTGATTTATTTAATTAGAAACAAAACAACGACAGAAGATATTTAAGATCCAAAGCAAAACATAAAAAAACACGATAAAAATAGTTTTTCGTAAATAAGTAAAATATTGCAAAAAAAGGTTACTAAAGTTTTGTGTGTGCGGCAGTTGAATAAAACGGGATAGATGGTAAAAAAAGCTTTATAGCAGAACTTATTAAAATAAAATGTGTGCAGAGACTTGAAAAAAGAAACTTACTCGTATTTATAGTTCCCATTGCCATCAATCGATTGTTCGTTCTTGATTACCGTGGATGGAGTAGTTGAAGGCTGGTTCCAGTCGTTTTGAGGAGGAATATTATTGTTTACAGGAGGAATGTAGTTGCTTACAGGAGGAACATAGTCGTTCATGGGCGGCCAAACGTAGTTGTTTTGAGGAGAAACATAGTCGTTTTGAGGAGGAACGTAGTTGTTTTGAGAAGGAACGCTGTTTTGGGGAGGGACGTAGTTGTTTTGAGGAATAACGTTGTTTTGTGGAGGAACATAGTCGTTTTGAGGAGGAACGTAGTAGTTCTGAGGTGGAACGTAATTATTTAAAGGAGTGTTAGGAATGGTTGGTTGAGGGGGGATGTAGTCGCTTTGAGGGGGGGTGTTAGGATTTTTAGGAGGGACGTAATTGGTCAGATTGGGTACGTAATTTGCAGGAGATACGTAGTTATTCGTAGGGGCAACGTTATTGTTTTGAGGGATAGCAAAGTTATTCACTGGCGGTATATAATTCGTTGTTGAGGGATAGTAGTTATTTAGAGGGGGTACATAGTTGTTCCATTCTTTCGGTGGTCTTTGACTTGGGGGTATGTAATTGCTCTGCGGATCTGTGCCTGTTCTTAGAACGTCTACAGACTCTTCCGCTTTTAAGTCAGTTTCCTTTTCTTTTTCTGGGGCAACTTCTTCGGCTAAAGAAACAGCCAGATAGGCAACTAAAGCCCAGATCTGAAATTCAAAATATTTAATCATTATAGTTTTCACTGAAACCCCATTTATTCTCATTATTGCTAAAACAATAATAAATTAATGGATTGTAGTCCAAATTCTGGCTAGGGCCTATCTTGCAGATTATATACTCTATAATACTCATATGTATTGCGGAATCAACTTTTTTATATAATTAAAATATGTAAGTGTATATTTTTTATAAAAGTAGTTGCATCGTTTTTAATATAAAGTGTGAAAAATTTACGCATTGCCTGGGTAGTTAAGGCAGAATTTATATAGAGCACGGAGTTTTTATCATAATTTCACAAAAAGCTCTCAGCTTCCGGTCAAATTAGTAACTAATTAAAATACATTTAATGTTTAACCAAAGAGGTTTGCATGGAAGAGTCCTTTTTTGATAACGTCCATTTTATGCACTTTAAAAACACTTTTTGCACTACACTTTTTTTCGCATTTATTCCAAATTTGGAGGCTTTGAAGGACTTACCAGCTTCATCTCGATGTCCTTCCGAGTCCGAGGTGTGCAAGGAACTGTGACCATGGAAGTCGTATCACATTTTATATAAGGCCTGCGTCCTGTATCATCTGCGCGTACGCATCTCGGCTCGCTACATTGACCTCGCTATACTTGCGGCGTTTGCGTTATTATATCGTCTATGTTTTTTGGAGTTTCCGTGGGCTTTTGATGTAGTCATTTTTTGTTGCAATAGCTCATCTATCTGTAATAAGTCATGCAAAATTAAAATAATATTATTTTTGAAAAATATCCTGTATACTGCCGAAGACGACACTGATAGGAAAAACAGTCTCTGTTTTACTTAGATCTAAGTTGTTTACGATAAGGGATTCGCTTCATATTATAAGTGTATAAGTACTAGTTTCAAGAACGCAATTCATTGATAAATAACTATGAATGAATATACGTCAAGTAATGTTACGAAATGGACATTCATACATGAAGGAGCTAGTATTTGTTTGCGTAGTGCATTTAGCAGTTATCTTGGTCTCTAAAAGTGACAAATTGTAAATGAATCTAATTGGAGTTTCGAGGACCTGCTGTTTATGAATCATCCGAGAACATCAGTCATTTTTGTTTAAATTTTTATGTTCCTAGTTACTTTATTCGTTACATAATTTATGCACTAAACTTTGTGTTTCTTTAAGACGTGTAAACACACATCTTCATTTAGCTCAATTTTTTTTTCTATTATTATCCACTTTACTTTAACGGTGGGCAGTAGCACGCTCAAAAGCAATAACTCCGGATATCTGCCAAAACCGCGTTCCTGAAAAGTAATTTATGTTCCTTAAAGTTCAATTATTACATTTTCAGTGCTTAAATAGAGTTATAGAGTCTGGGTTCTAGATTTGTGGAGATCTGTAGGTCAAGTGCCATTTATTTCAAGATAATATGAGGCCTGTCGAGTTCAGATCTATTTGAGAAGTTCTACTAGTAACTAGTTGATAGGGCAAGTTGTGAAAACCGATTTTTGACCCCTGACTTAGCACAGTATTACGTAGTAATACTTTATATTCTCTGGTATTGCCTTCTTTTTTAGTCTCACGTAGTCAACTATATGTATATGTTTTGTTTAAATACAAAATGACAATTTATCAGTGATTGGTGCATATTTAGTGCCATGAGTATTTGATTTGAAAAAATCACAGCACTTCATTCCATTTAAGATTTCGTTACAAAATTTTACAAATCCGGAGAAAAGGCGCATTGTAATTTTCAACTTAAATATAAAATAGGGTCATAGGTCATTGATTCTACTCATGCAAACGTTTTAATTTAGATTTATATATTCCTTTTAAAATGCTGTGAAGGCGAAACCGGTCAGGAAATTAATAGGTATTTAATAAGTTGTGGAATACAAGTGATTTTTTGTTCATCATGTTTTCCAAGTTCCATCAATTGCCAACAATCAATAGTATCAACATAAAATAAGGCTTTTAGTGTGATATAATTAAGGTTCTCCAGTAGGTCGGGTAGGAAGTAGTTTTTGAAACCATACATTTCCCATTACCCATTTGAAATGTATGGTCGCAAAAACTACTTCCTACCCGACTGTAACTAAACGAACTCTCATCTAGTGGTTTACTGTTCTATTTTTTTTTTCTCTCTCTCCTCTTCCGCTTTACTGTTACCTACTAGCTTGATGTAAAGTATAAACTAATTCTGAATTAAGTGCGGTATAGGCGTGGCTGAGGGGGCGGGGGGGGAAGGGAGGCGGATGGACACGAACAGAAATTGCAAGCAGGGAAATCCCAAGCAACGAAGGAGGGGGGGCAGTCGGCACAATACCGCGGGAGAGAAGGCGTGTGCGCAGAAGGTGGCGTCCGTAAGCTTCGTCGCGAGCACTCGGGATTTTACACGGGAATCGAAAGAGGAATTACGCGGCGGAAGTGTGGACGAATCACGTCACAAGTCGGAGTTTTAAAAATTAGGAGTAGGAGTTTGCCGTGGTGTTTGGACTACTACTTGGTGGAAAGTAGGAGATTACTGTGGTGATTGAACTGTTAATTAGGTAAGTAACTATTGTAAGTTGAAGGAATCATTCAATTTAGAATCATTTGACAAATAATATGTTATGATTTACCATGTACAAAATTTAAATGTACAAAATCTTATCCATTTAGTAATTTGAAACTAGAGGAATTAAAATTCTAAGAAACTATAACAGGATTTAGTGTTGGGATGTATAGTATAAAACAACAAGATGTTTGTATGTAAAATAACTGATAGAAGTGTCAAAATTAAGAGGTTTAAGTTATTAAATTCAATACAGATGTATAATCCCATTTTTGCAGTGGAGAAAAATATTGATATTTTATCTCACATTTCTTAATCATAATTTCAAAGGTAAATAAACTAAGATAATTTATTTTGTTCTTTTGTTGTTATATGCAAAGGTTAATAAGGGGTCTCCTAATAGTGAAATAAAATCACATAAATCAGTAAATAAAGATAGAAACCTATTTCAATTTCGTAAAAGATTTAGATATAAAATAAGAACCATAAGAATTTAAAATCATATAATCTCTCGCCGTACTTCTAGAGGGGTAGACAGAGAAATTAAAATTCTTATAAAATATTGAGAAGAGAATTATTTAGAATTTAGTAACAGTCGGAAAATAGCATTGTCGATTAATGTAGATTGTAGAAGACAAGATTTAAAATAAAAGGCTAGTCTTAAATGGGCAAAATAGGAATGGTAGATTATTAATTTCAATATAGCGCTATGTGACCCACAAGGTAAATTTTCATATATTAACTAATAATTTTAGAAATGCTTTTGTTTTAGAAATAAACTGGAATTAAGGAATTTAATTTCCTGAGGAATATCTTAAATTAGTTTTGTTCAGTTATATAATACAAATCGCTTGTAAATATAATGGAATAATTAAATAATGCATAAATATATTTTATAGCTATCCTTATTAGGTATTCATTGAATTTAGTTAAATGAGTTAATAATTATAGAAGAAACATCAACATTAAATATTACGATTTAAGACAGCACAATTCATTCGGTAAATAATAAAATATTTACTTTTATACAGATGTTTCATATGGGGAGGTTTTTCCTAATTCATGTGAGCAGGTCCGCTAAGATTTAACATTTAATTTCGAAAAGTATTTATATGTAAATGTTAAAATTATTCTTGTCAAATACAAAGTATTCCAGCTCATAGCCAAACAAGTTATTTATGGAAAATGGAATTTATCTTTCTACATAATTGAGTAAAGTAGGAACTAATAAAATTTACTTATTTAAGGGACATAAATAGTTTAAGTAGCTGAATATTTAGGATTAGGGTATAGTATAGAAGTTCTGTTTAAATGGGATAACTTATGTTAATTCATGAATTGTTACGCTTAAGGAAGGATTAGTTACATGATTCAAATAAAATTGAATGGTTTACTTGATGAAATCTGGATAGAATATTATGGTTGAATTTATTAATGACATTATATTTTAGAAAGATTTTATCAGAACTAATTATAAACAATTTAATTTTGTGTTTTACAGGATAACATAAGAAATTCTATATGCAATACTCATATATTGGTTTACACGGACACACAGGTGATGGCTTATTTGCTCAAGTCAATATAATAGTAGTTTATTATGGAGATTGAGTAAATCATAGGGAAATGGAATTACTTCAATTTGACTTATGATTTATTTGTCTTTTGACAGTAAATTAAATCAATGAGTTAATTAAAATTTGGTGGAGGTTTTAGAATTAAGTTTAGATAATAAGAATATATATTTCTTAGAAATCCAACACTCATGGTAAGAGTGCTCAATCAATATTAGAAAACTCAGATACAGGAACTCATTGGTAATTAATTTATCAAACTTAAACACACCTTCAAATTACTCCTTTATTTTCATAGTTTGAATTCCCATTGTAGGGGAATTCCGATATTAGTTTTAAGATTTAGGATAGGGCGGGAATACAGGAGTTTTATGAAGACTTTTGTTATATTTTAAAATTTAAAAAAATGTTAAAATCCTTTTATTTGAAAATGGAGTATTGCATTGGAATTTATGGGAAGCTTAGGGAATGTAGGAAACTGTGCTAATGTAGAATGTTAAATTAATTTTGAATTAATAATTAAAAGCCAAATTTCAAGGTAAATTTTCGACAAGCCGACTGTAGAGAAAGTTCGTTAGAATTTTTTCTAGAGCTTAAAGGGTTGTACAATGTGGGGTTGACAATTCTTTTTAGACGGTGGCTTGTATAACTTTGAGTCAAATAAAACTGAATTATAAAAAGCACAGCTTGCGGAATTTTAAGTATTACAAATTGTATTTTAAAGGTAAAGTAATTATTCGTTATTAAACATTGAGAATTAAGACAGGACAGTGATCGAATCTCGAAAACTATATAAACAATCACTATTTCACCGTCTAACACAAAACTATATTTATTTATTTTTAGGGAAACAATAGAGATTACGGCTGTTGTGACTTTTTACTCAATGAAATCTGTTGGCTTCGAAATAATCAATTTATACAGAGATACCTTGGATCGGATAGCCCTTTTTCAAATTTTAGATTGCTTGCATAACAATCCCCACTTCCCACAACGAAAATTGCTTCTGCTTACGCTCAGGGAAACGTGATGACCAATCTCTGTATAAGGGGAGCCAAGGATCGCGAATTTTATAATTTAATAATCCTTTAAATGATGAAAATAAATTAATTAAAATATCCGTGTAATTGTAGAAATTGGGAAGGGAAATTACTAATTAAGTCGTCAAGATAATGTCTAGAGTGTTCCTGCTGTTTAAAAAGGTAATGTTCACTATTTCCCTAAACAGTAAGACTCAATGAAAACTAAGCAACTGAGATATATCGCCTAGGAAGTTGCCAGTTGCTCAGAAATGACGTTCGTTTCGTTTAGAAATTGTGGAATTTTACAACTCCATGAGAATAAAATTATGAAAAAGATTAAGTAATATAAGGTGGGATTTCGAATATTCCTTGAAATATAGAATAGAGAAATAAATACATATATTTATTCAATAAGGGATTTCGACTATCTCTTTAGATAATATATGTTAAGCGATTCAATAGGAATCTCGAAGATTCCAAACAAAAATTATTCATAAAACACATTGAAATATGTATGTGAGTATGTAAATACTAATACATTTTCCATTTCCTGCATGGTTTCCCCATTTCAGCGAGGCGGGAACCTCTAGACACTCCAAGATCCTGATAATAATTGTTAGACTATTTTACTTTTAATTACTCAAATGGTTCTATGTAAGAAATTAATTTATTCATTCTAACACAGAAGTTAACTAACCCCGAGGACCATATGAGTAAATGTACGATTAGATTTTAAATGTTTAATTTTGATTTCAAACATGAAGGGAATTCAATTCAAATCCAAGTGTTCTTGTATTTTCAGATTTAAGCCTTGCGAATTAGATAATTTAGCTATGTTCCTCTTGAATCTGTTATTTAAAATAAACATTTTCTTTTCCTTTACATAATCTAGGACCTTTAAACATTCTGTTTTTTTGTGTTTTTGAAAAACATAAACCGAATTTCTAGGAAAACCATAACTAGGAGTCTCTCTATTTAGAGTCGATAGACAAAATCGATAACGGTGCTCTGCTGTTAAATAGTGGATTTTAAGAATAATAAACCAGGTGTGTAAGGTATTCCGATAATAGCGTTAAAGTCTTCATAATTTTAGTGGGGGCATTTGTCATTACAGGAAATATTATCTTTTAGCGTTAAATACGCAAAGCTAGTCCGACAATAATGTTTAATTGTTATTTAATTTTATGGGCTTCGTTTGATACTAAATGTGAGCGGTTCTGCCTCCGTCAGTTGAAATCATTGGGGAGATAGACAGAAAAATCTTTTACTAATATACTGAACACGAGTAGATTAGTATTAGAACCTTCTCACCGCTGGAAGAGCTATCCTAGAACTAAAAGAGTTTCGTGATGGCCGGAGGCCAAGGTGTACAGCTTTTGGGCTATTGTGCGATGGTTTGAGAGTCTCTGTACTTGCCGTAACCTCAGCACCGTTGGATTATTAACTTGGGGAGAATGGGGAATGATTTCCGCTGAAGAGAATGAACGAATGGTTCTGCCTCTGACAGTTGAAGTCATTCAGGGAGATAGAAAGAAAAATCTTTTACTAATATACTGAACACGAGTAGATTAGTACTAGAACCTTCTCACCGTTGGAAGAGCTATCCAAGAACTAAAAGTTTCGTGATGGCCGGAGGCCAAGGTGTACAGCTTTTGGGCTGTCGTGCGATGGTTTGAGAGTCTCTGTACTTGCCGTAACCTCAGCACCGTTGGATTTTAACTTTGGGGGAAATGGGAAATGATTTCGGCTGAGGGGGGGAAGGACATCGTTCCTTTACAACCAGAAGGAATTTGTTTTTAAAGAATACAATAAGGGTTACACATTGATTAAATGTTGTATTTAAACAACGATAATTAGGAACTAATTTGAAATACATTAATTGTTTTTATATTAGACTGAAGAATTCTCGAAAAGTTTACCTTAGATTAGATAATAAAGATTTATTATTAGGTGTCAGCGCAATGACGAGACCAGTAAAATTTCAGTATATTAACAAATATTTATTCATTCACATAAGATTCAATATTGATCAAGTTGACAGAAAACCTTGGTAGGGCCAGGATGTTTGATGTTTTGCTTTTAAAATTAGGTATTTACAAAAACTGAAACGTAGTACAATGTTGGAATATAATAAATAAATAAAATGGGAATGAGAATAAATAATTATGTACATCATAGCCGCACCTCACACATTCAACCATGTCGATAAGTTTAACAATCAAACTCATTAAATAGACAGTTACCACTCATAACATTATATTTGACTTACTCACATGTTAGGAAGAAGGTAGTGGTAGGTTATCGATGAGGGAAATATGTTGCGAGATGTTCCAGGTACTTGAGCTGAAAACCTGATCTCGGACGTATGAAAGTTATCGGTGATCTGTCATATAAGTGTCGAATACTGGCTGTACCTATTGGTTCTGTGGAAAGTACTTAAGGTGAAAACTAGTCGCAGAAACTGGTATGTTTCGTATGATACATTTACCTTAATTAGAGATTTAACAACAATATAAAATGGTAATAAAGTAACAGCTGTCTAAACACCATATGTTAGGTAGGAAGGTAGTGGTGGGTTATCGATGAGGGAAATATGTTGCGAGATATTCCAGGTACTTGAGCTGAAAACCTGATCTCGGACGTATGGAAGTTATCGGTGATCTGTCATATAAGTGTCGAATACTGGCTGTACCTATTGGTTCTGTGGAAAGTACTTAAGGTGAAAACTAGACGCAGAAACTGGTATGGTTCGTATGATACATTTACCTTAGTTAGAGATTTAACAACAATTTAAATTGATAATAAAATATAAAGTGATTTAACTGAGACATACTAAATAATACAAAACCACAAACATCATGGACTATAGGGTTGATTAGAGTCAATACGCGCGTCGAGGGAGGAAGTCGCAACCAGACATACGGTGGCGGCTACTGAAATTGGCGGGGAGGGGCCAGTTTGCTTGCGGTAGTCGCAACCCTCAACAACCAGTTCTTTTCAGAACTAAAACCAGTTCTTTTCAGAACTTTAACTGTTTCAATGGTTTCTTGGACGACGTCACACTTTTATTTCAGGACCATCGGTTTACGGAATCACATCACAGGGATTCACCTCCCTAGACTATTTTGGCCAATTATATTACTCCTGACTGATCAAGATCTTTTATTTATGAATAAGTACTTCATTTGAGGAGGGGTGGTTAGTTACAATTTGGTGCCGTGACCAGGATCTAAAGGAGTAATAAAAGATATTTATATAAGTAGGCTTTGTGCCTACAATTTGATGTTCGTGAAATGGATGAAATTGGTGTGACGGATGTCCTTGAAACTTTATTGTATTTGTGGCTTTCGTCATTGTGTTGTTAAGATTTCAAGTTATTACATATTTAATAATGTCGTATTTCACTGAAACTTATAAAGAAAAAAAAAAAAGGTTATGAGTCATAAGTTTTATGGTAATTTTTTTGTTTCGTAAAGGGGACGTCATTCAGTAGAGAAAAGGTATTTTTTTTTTTCCTCTCTTCTCTTCACTAGGACTTTCAGTCACTATTTTAAAACGTAACAATCACAAAAAAAAAAAAAAAAAAAAAAAAAAAAAAAAATCTCTTTGTTGCAGTTGGCTTGAAACATGAAATCAAAGGTTAGTAAAAGGTTAAAATGGAAGAATTGTTTAATCAGAAATGGTGAATGAAGTGTTAATTTAATTACTGAGAAAAACAGAAAAAAATATATATAAAATGCCACGTGCAAAAAAAATAACAGACGAGCCAAAACGAGGCGTCACCAAGACTATTAAAAGGGACAATGTTCAATATCAATTAATTCACCGCATGCTAAGGAGAACGATTTCTACCTTGAACACAAGAATCAATAGCCTAGAAGAAGAAGTAAAAAGGTCAAGTTCAGATATATCAAATGTCACCAGTGTGCCAAAAACAACAAGTGAACGTGTGGTATATAACATCCAAAATTTTAATTTAGAAAAACCTAAATTTTCAGATAAATTAAAATATCACCCAGTAAGATTCATAGAGGATGTTATTAGTTACATCAAGAAGTTGCGGTGTGATGTAAATGATTTAGATGTCGTGTTAGAATGTTTGCAAGGAGGAGCTCTAAATTGGGCGAAGGTTTACAAAACTCGATGGCTGTCGTTCGAAGATTTTAAATCAGATTTCCTGAATACCTATTGGGGTGAGACAGAACAGAATCAATTGCGTAAGGAGATCGTTCACAACAATTGGAATAAAGAAAAATATCCGAACATGCTAGAACATTTTCTATTCTACACCAGTCAGGCGAAAATGTTGACGTACCAGTTACCAGAAAAACAGCTAGTTTCAGACATAATACGACATTTTCCAAAGAATATTGTAAGACTCTGGACAATAAATAAAACGCAAACTATCATAGATACAGCAGAATTTTTGCGTATTCAAGATGAAGTGAATTGCCAAGAAGAATCTTCTATGGCCAGTAAGCAGTCGAATCAAAACCCATTTGGAAATAGAAAACCAGAACATGAACAAAGGAAAGGACATTGGAAGAAACAGGTTACAGGAAAAAAGAACAATAGTAATGTTAACAATATGGAAATTATCGAAGAAGAGAACAATTTAAGTGTTGAACCACTTCAGTCACAAGATTTAAATTAGTTGAGGCTGAAGTTTTAGTCCCCGAGTCAGTCTCTACGTTAGGGGATAGGGCTTTAATTCAAATGTTAAATACGGGATGGGAACCAGGGAATAGTTTAGGATTAAGCAATAGAGGCATTAGATATCCGATTAACGCAAATAATGGACAAATTGATAAATGTGGAATAGGTTTTAAATCGGATAAGAGTTTTGAGAAAAACATTGTTAGAATATTACAGGAAAAAGCAGAAAAACACGAAGAAAAAATTTACGTAGAGAATCGTCTAGTAGGATCTGTTTTTGAAGAATTTAGAGCCGATTTAGAAAATACTAAAGGTTTTAAATCAGAAATTAAAATTAGAATATTTGATAGAGATATTTTATGCCTTATTGATTCAGGAAGTGACATTACTTGTATATCAGATAGTTATTGGCAAGAGTTACAAAATGATTCTAAAAATATACCATTACTTCCAGTCAAACCATTTCAAATCAAGGGTGCTGTAGGTCAAAAAAGCACAAAAATACAGCAAATAATTATTCTACCGGTGGAATTTGAAACGATCATAATAAAAATTAGTTTTCTTATAGTTCCAAATTTAGTAAGATCAGTTATACTGGGATTTGATTGGATGAAAAAATATAAGGTAGCATTATGTACAGACGAGACAGAAGCAGGAATTTTGATAAGACATGAAAATATAGAACAGTTTATTGAGTTTAAACAAAATAATGAAAATTTATTAATCAAAAAACTAAATACTATTCAGGTTATGGACATTAAAAAAATTATCGCTTCTATTAAAACCGGAATTGATTTAGGAAAAGGGGAATTGAGGAAAATACAGAATTTATTAGCTAAATATTCTGACTTATTTGATTCAAAGTTAGGTTTAGCAAATTGTTACGAGCACAAAATTAACTTGAAACAACATGTTCCCATAGTAAAACATTCCTATCCAATACCTTACGCTTATAGGGACAAAATGGAGAAAAAACTGCAAGAAATGGTAAAATTGGGAATTATAAGTCGTAGTTCAACCCCCTACAGTAGCCCAGTCACTTGTACCCTTAAAAAAGATGGTTCTTTAAGAGTTCTCCTTGACGCAAGGGAAATTAATAAATTGATGATAGGAGAGACTGAGAGACCGCCTTTACAAATTGATGTATTAAATGCCTTTCACGGCGTAAAATATATAAGTAAAATTGATTTAAATAATGCATACTTTCAGATACCTTTAGCCGAAGAAAGCAAAAAATATACTGGATTCACTTATAATGGGAAGTCTTACGTATACAACGTGCTGCCGCAGGGTTTGAAAACTTCCGTAGGAAGTTTTAGTCGAGCAATGGATTTGATATTAGGTCCAGAGGTTAGAGAGTTTTGTGTTAATTACCTAGACGATCTCGCGATCCTTACCGAAGGAAATTTAGATCAACATTTAGAACACTTAGGAATTGTATTGGGAAAACTTAAATTGGCAGGTCTGACATGTAATTTAAAAAAATGCGAATTCATATGTGAAGAAGTAAGTATGTTAGGACATATAATAACGACGACTGGTATCAAGACAGATCCAGAAAAGGTTCGAGCGATCCAAAATTTTCCTATCCCTAAAAAGATCAAACATTTAAGGGCATTTTTAGGACTGTGCAATTACTATAGGAAATTTATATCAAACTATAGCACCAGTATTGTACCATTATGTGATTTGTTAAAAAAGGGAAAACAATGGATGTGGACAGAAGAGCATCAAAAATGTTTTGAGAATTTAAAGAGTAAATTCATAGATACTATAACTTTACATCATCCAGATTTCACGAAATCTTATTACCTTCAAACGGATGCTTCAGGAATTGGTGTAGCTGGAGTATTGTATCAGTATGATATTAGTAATGAAATGAAAATTCTAGGATATTATAGTAAATCTCTTAAAGGGGCTGAACTTAACTGGACAACTACTGAAAAGGAATTTTTCGCCGTTATAAGTGGGTTAAAAAAATTTGAAACATATTTAAGGGGAGCCAAAGTTACTATAAGAACAGATCACAATCCAATTTTGTTTGTTGAAAATTGGAATTTATATAACAGTAGAATGACAAGATGGGTATTTTATATGCAACAATTTGATTACAAAACTGAACATGTAAAAGGAAAGGATAATGTAGCAGTGGATGTTTTGTCGAGATATTTGCCACAAGATGATTCTATTCAAGAAGATAAAATATATCGTCCAGAAATACTGTATATGGAAAACAAGAAAAACATACATTTATTAAAGGGTCTGAAAAATATCGAGCAACTACAAAATCAAGATAAAGAAATACGGTTAATTACAGAGCGTTTAAAAAATTCCATCGAGATCAAAGACAAATTAAATCGTATTAAAAAACAATGTACCCAAATTGAAGGGCTAGTATATTTTCAAAAGTCTAATGGTGATAGAGTTTTATATTTATCCAAAACTTTAGTATCAGAAATAGTAAATCAAGTTCACAAGGATATGGGGCATCAAGGGGCCTATAAAATTATTCATTATGTCAGAAACCGATTCTATTGGACTGGCCTTACAAAAGATGTAAAAAGAATAGTTAGATCTTGTCACCTTTGTCAACTTTCTAAAAGTAATAATGTTAAATATGTAGGGCCTTGTCAATCAATTGTTACTGGAGAATTAGGAGAGCTTGTTATGGCAGATTTGTATGGCCCATTGCCAAAAGGTCAATTTGGATTTGCCTTTATATTAGTTATACAGGATTCTTTTAGTAAATTAGTGAGATTATATCCTTTAAGGAAAGCAACGGCGAAATCCGTATTAGGAAAAATGAAACTTTTTATGAAAGATATCAAACCCAAAGCAATTATGACAGATAATGGTAGTCAGTTTATAAGTGAGGTTTGGAAAAATGGTTTAAGAGATTTGAACATCAAAGTTCTTTATACGACTGTACGTAACCCAAGGCCGAATACAACAGAGAGAGTAAATAAAGAATTAGGGCGATTATTTCGAACTTATTGTCACAATAATCATAGGAGTTGGGCTACGATACTCCCAAAAATTGAATGTTTATATAATAACACGATTCACGATAGTACTAAGTATACTCCTTGTGAAATATTATATGGGAAATCAAATAAGTTAAGTTTCGATGGCGAACTAAATCTTACTAAGCAACCGAACAATATACAAGAAATAAGAAGGAAAGCAAAAGAAAATTTGAGGATTGCAAGTGAAAGGAGAATTGATAAATTTAATGACAAGAAAAATATTGTAGAGTTTCAAATAGGAGATTTAGTAAAAATTCAAAAACTAAATAAATCAGACGCCAGACGCAAATTAACAAAGAAATTCGAACTTTTGTATGAGGGACCATATATTGTTGCAGCTGTACCATTCAAAAATGTTTATACATTACTAGATTTTAAGACAAAACAAATAAGAGGTAAATTTAACACTATTCATTTGTCAAGATATTATAAGTGATTCCTGAAACAATATGTTAATTAGAAAGTTACTGAGAGATTAAAGACATAATGTTGATTAAAGTTATAGTTTTAATAATGCTCCTTGTAAAAAAAAAAAAAAAAAAAAAAAAAAAAAAAAAAAAAAAAAAAAAAAAAAAAAAAAATCACAATAAAGGATGTGTGGGTATTTTGGAAAAAAATTTTATTTAGAGATCTTCAATTTTAGTTTATCTCTTCACAAAATTTTGGGGGGATTGTAACTAAACGAACTCTCATCTAGTGGTTTACTGTTCTATTTTTTTTTTCTCTCTCTCCTCTTCCGCTTTACTGTTACCTACTAGCTTGATGTAAAGTATAAACTAATTCTGAATTAAGTGCGGTATGGGCGTGGCTGAGGGGGCGGGGGGGCACGGGAGGCGGATGGACACGAACAGAAATTGCAAGCAGGGAAATCCCAAGCAACGAAGGAGGGGGGGCAGTCGGCACAATACCGCGGGAGAGAAGGCGTGTGCGCAGAAGGTGGCGTCCGTAAGCTTCGTCGCGAGCACTCGGGATTTTACACGGGAATCGAAAGAGGAATTACGCGGCGGAAGTGTGGACGAATCACGTCACAAGTCGGAGTTTTAAAAATTAGGAGTAGGAGTTTGCCGTGGTGTTTGGACTACTACTTGGTGGAAAGTAGGAGATTACTGTGGTGATTGAACTGTTAATTAGGTAAGTAACTATTGTAAGTTGAAGGAATCATTCAATTTAGAATCATTTGACAAATAATATGTTATGATTTACCATGTACAAAATTTAAATGTACAAAATCTTATCCATTTAGTAATTTGAAACTAGAGGAATTAAAATTCTAAGAAACTATAACAGGATTTAGTGTTGGGATGTATAGTATAAAACAACAAGATGTTTGTATGTAAAATAACTGATAGAAGTGTCAAAATTAAGAGGTTTAAGTTATTAAATTCAATACAGATGTATAATCCCATTTTTGCAGTGGAGAAAAATATTGATATTTTATCTCACATTTCTTAATCATAATTTCAAAGGTAAATAAACTAAGATAATTTATTTTGTTCTTTTGTTGTTATATGCAAAGGTTAATAAGGGGTCTCCTAATAGTGAAATAAAATCACATAAATCAGTAAATAAAGATAGAAACCTATTTCAATTTCGTAAAAGATTTAGATATAAAATAAGAACCATAAGAATTTAAAATCATATAATCTCTCGCCGTACTTCTAGAGGGGTAGACAGAGAAATTAAAATTCTTATAAAATATTGAGAAGAGAATTATTTAGAATTTAGTAACAGTCGGAAAATAGCATTGTCGATTAATGTAGATTGTAGAAGACAAGATTTAAAATAAAAGGCTAGTCTTAAATGGGCAAAATAGGAATGGTAGATTATTAATTTCAATATAGCGCTATGTGACCCACAAGGTAAATTTTCATATATTAACTAATAATTTTAGAAATGCTTTTGTTTTAGAAATAAACTGGAATTAAGGAATTTAATTTCCTGAGGAATATCTTAAATTAGTTTTGTTCAGTTATATAATACAAATCGCTTGTAAATATAATGGAATAATTAAATAATGCATAAATATATTTTATAGCTATCCTTATTAGGTATTCATTGAATTTAGTTAAATGAGTTAATAATTATAGAAGAAACATCAACATTAAATATTACGATTTAAGACAGCACAATTCATTCGGTAAATAATAAAATATTTACTTTTATACAGATGTTTCATATGGGGAGGTTTTTCCTAATTCATGTGAGCAGGTCCGCTAAGATTTAACATTTAATTTCGAAAAGTATTTATATGTAAATGTTAAAATTATTCTTGTCAAATACAAAGTATTCCAGCTCATAGCCAAACAAGTTATTTATGGAAAATGGAATTTATCTTTCTACATAATTGAGTAAAGTAGGAACTAATAAAATTTACTTATTTAAGGGACATAAATAGTTTAAGTAGCTGAATATTTAGGATTAGGGTATAGTATAGAAGTTCTGTTTAAATGGGATAACTTATGTTAATTCATGAATTGTTACGCTTAAGGAAGGATTAGTTACATGATTCAAATAAAATTGAATGGTTTACTTGATGAAATCTGGATAGAATATTATGGTTGAATTTATTAATGACATTATATTTTAGAAAGATTTTATCAGAACTAATTATAAACAATTTAATTTTGTGTTTTACAGGATAACATAAGAAATTCTATATGCAATACTCATATATTGGTTTACACGGACACACAGGTGATGGCTTATTTGCTCAAGTCAATATAATAGTAGTTTATTATGGAGATTGAGTAAATCATAGGGAAATGGAATTACTTCAATTTGACTTATGATTTATTTGTCTTTTGACAGTAAATTAAATCAATGAGTTAATTAAAATTTGGTGGAGGTTTTAGAATTAAGTTTAGATAATAAGAATATATATTTCTTAGAAATCCAACACTCATGGTAAGAGTGCTCAATCAATATTAGAAAACTCAGATACAGGAACTCATTGGTAATTAATTTATCAAACTTAAACACACCTTCAAATTACTCCTTTATTTTCATAGTTTGAATTCCCATTGTAGGGGAATTCCGATATTAGTTTTAAGATTTAGGATAGGGCGGGAATACAGGAGTTTTATGAAGACTTTTGTTATATTTTAAAATTTAAAAAAATGTTAAAATCCTTTTATTTGAAAATGGAGTATTGCATTGGAATTTATGGGAAGCTTAGGGAATGTAGGAAACTGTGCTAATGTAGAATGTTAAATTAATTTTGAATTAATAATTAAAAGCCAAATTTCAAGGTAAATTTTCGACAAGCCGACTGTAGAGAAAGTTCGTTAGAATTTTTTCTAGAGCTTAAAGGGTTGTACAATGTGGGGTTGACAATTCTTTTTAGACGGTGGCTTGTATAACTTTGAGTCAAATAAAACTGAATTATAAAAAGCACAGCTTGCGGAATTTTAAGTATTACAAATTGTATTTTAAAGGTAAAGTAATTATTCGTTATTAAACATTGAGAATTAAGACAGGACAGTGATCGAATCTCGAAAACTATATAAACAATCACTATTTCACCGTCTAACACAAAACTATATTTATTTATTTTTAGGGAAACAATAGAGATTACGGCTGTTGTGACTTTTTACTCAATGAAATCTGTTGGCTTCGAAATAATCAATTTATACAGAGATACCTTGGATCGGATAGCCCTTTTTCAAATTTTAGATTGCTTGCATAACAATCCCCACTTCCCACAACGAAAATTGCTTCTGCTTACGCTCAGGGAAACGTGATGACCAATCTCTGTATAAGGGGAGCCAAGGATCGCGAATTTTATAATTTAATAATCCTTTAAATGATGAAAATAAATTAATTAAAATATCCGTGTAATTGTAGAAATTGGGAAGGGAAATTACTAATTAAGTCGTCAAGATAATGTCTAGAGTGTTCCTGCTGTTTAAAAAGGTAATGTTCACTATTTCCCTAAACAGTAAGACTCAATGAAAACTAAGCAACTGAGATATATCGCCTAGGAAGTTGCCAGTTGCTCAGAAATGACGTTCGTTTCGTTTAGAAATTGTGGAATTTTACAACTCCATGAGAATAAAATTATGAAAAAGATTAAGTAATATAAGGTGGGATTTCGAATATTCCTTGAAATATAGAATAGAGAAATAAATACATATATTTATTCAATAAGGGATTTCGACTATCTCTTTAGATAATATATGTTAAGCGATTCAATAGGAATCTCGAAGATTCCAAACAAAAATTATTCATAAAACACATTGAAATATGTATGTGAGTATGTAAATACTAATACATTTTCCATTTCCTGCATGGTTTCCCCATTTCAGCGAGGCGGGAACCTCTAGACACTCCAAGATCCTGATAATAATTGTTAGACTATTTTACTTTTAATTACTCAAATGGTTCTATGTAAGAAATTAATTTATTCATTCTAACACAGAAGTTAACTAACCCCGAGGACCATATGAGTAAATGTACGATTAGATTTTAAATGTTTAATTTTGATTTCAAACATGAAGGGAATTCAATTCAAATCCAAGTGTTCTTGTATTTTCAGATTTAAGCCTTGCGAATTAGATAATTTAGCTATGTTCCTCTTGAATCTGTTATTTAAAATAAACATTTTCTTTTCCTTTACATAATCTAGGACCTTTAAACATTCTGTTTTTTTGTGTTTTTGAAAAACATAAACCGAATTTCTAGGAAAACCATAACTAGGAGTCTCTCTATTTAGAGTCGATAGACAAAATCGATAACGGTGCTCTGCTGTTAAATAGTGGATTTTAAGAATAATAAACCAGGTGTGTAAGGTATTCCGATAATAGCGTTAAAGTCTTCATAATTTTAGTGGGGGCATTTGTCATTACAGGAAATATTATCTTTTAGCGTTAAATACGCAAAGCTAGTCCGACAATAATGTTTAATTGTTATTTAATTTTATGGGCTTCGTTTGATACTAAATGTGAGCGGTTCTGCCTCCGTCAGTTGAAATCATTGGGGAGATAGACAGAAAAATCTTTTACTAATATACTGAACACGAGTAGATTAGTATTAGAACCTTCTCACCGCTGGAAGAGCTATCCTAGAACTAAAAGAGTTTCGTGATGGCCGGAGGCCAAGGTGTACAGCTTTTGGGCTATTGTGCGATGGTTTGAGAGTCTCTGTACTTGCCGTAACCTCAGCACCGTTGGATTATTAACTTGGGGAGAATGGGGAATGATTTCCGCTGAAGAGAATGAACGAATGGTTCTGCCTCTGACAGTTGAAGTCATTCAGGGAGATAGAAAGAAAAATCTTTTACTAATATACTGAACACGAGTAGATTAGTACTAGAACCTTCTCACCGTTGGAAGAGCTATCCAAGAACTAAAAGTTTCGTGATGGCCGGAGGCCAAGGTGTACAGCTTTTGGGCTGTCGTGCGATGGTTTGAGAGTCTCTGTACTTGCCGTAACCTCAGCACCGTTGGATTTTAACTTTGGGGGAAATGGGAAATGATTTCGGCTGAGGGGGGGAAGGACATCGTTCCTTTACAACCAGAAGGAATTTGTTTTTAAAGAATACAATAAGGGTTACACATTGATTAAATGTTGTATTTAAACAACGATAATTAGGAACTAATTTGAAATACATTAATTGTTTTTATATTAGACTGAAGAATTCTCGAAAAGTTTACCTTAGATTAGATAATAAAGATTTATTATTAGGTGTCAGCGCAATGACGAGACCAGTAAAATTTCAGTATATTAACAAATATTTATTCATTCACATAAGATTCAATATTGATCAAGTTGACAGAAAACCTTGGTAGGGCCAGGATGTTTGATGTTTTGCTTTTAAAATTAGGTATTTACAAAAACTGAAACGTAGTACAATGTTGGAATATAATAAATAAATAAAATGGGAATGAGAATAAATAATTATGTACATCATAGCCGCACCTCACACATTCAACCATGTCGATAAGTTTAACAATCAAACTCATTAAATAGACAGTTACCACTCATAACATTATATTTGACTTACTCACATGTTAGGAAGAAGGTAGTGGTAGGTTATCGATGAGGGAAATATGTTGCGAGATGTTCCAGGTACTTGAGCTGAAAACCTGATCTCGGACGTATGAAAGTTATCGGTGATCTGTCATATAAGTGTCGAATACTGGCTGTACCTATTGGTTCTGTGGAAAGTACTTAAGGTGAAAACTAGTCGCAGAAACTGGTATGTTTCGTATGATACATTTACCTTAATTAGAGATTTAACAACAATATAAAATGGTAATAAAGTAACAGCTGTCTAAACACCATATGTTAGGTAGGAAGGTAGTGGTGGGTTATCGATGAGGGAAATATGTTGCGAGATATTCCAGGTACTTGAGCTGAAAACCTGATCTCGGACGTATGGAAGTTATCGGTGATCTGTCATATAAGTGTCGAATACTGGCTGTACCTATTGGTTCTGTGGAAAGTACTTAAGGTGAAAACTAGACGCAGAAACTGGTATGGTTCGTATGATACATTTACCTTAGTTAGAGATTTAACAACAATTTAAATTGATAATAAAATATAAAGTGATTTAACTGAGACATACTAAATAATACAAAACCACAAACATCATGGACTATAGGGTTGATTAGAGTCAATACGCGCGTCGAGGGAGGAAGTCGCAACCAGACATACGGTGGCGGCTACTGAAATTGGCGGGGAGGGGCCAGTTTGCTTGCGGTAGTCGCAACCCTCAACAACCAGTTCTTTTCAGAACTAAAACCAGTTCTTTTCAGAACTTTAACTGTTTCAATGGTTTCTTGGACGACGTCACACTTTTATTTCAGGACCATCGGTTTACGGAATCACATCACAGGGATTCACCTCCCTAGACTATTTTGGCCAATTATATTACTCCTGACTGATCAAGATCTTTTATTTATGAATAAGTACTTCATTTGAGGAGGGGTGGTTAGTTACACGACCTACTGGAGAACCTTAATTATCACACTAAAAGCCTTATTTTTCGGAGTCCAATATATTTAAAAACAAACGGATCATTATTTTTAAGGATTCCGTACCCAAAGGTAAAAAAGGAACCATTATAGTAAGAGTCTGTTCTCGATACGTCCGTCTGTGCACGAGTGCGTCACATAGCCTTAATTATTATCGTTTAATTTAGTGTGGGAACAAAAACAGACTTAAAATATTATATGGGAACTCATTGTTATTGTTGACTACATACCAACTGTCTTGCCGATACAATTTAGGTCTTTACAATCGGCATTTCTTTCAGCGTCGTCGCGCGTGGTCAAATGGCCAGTGTTGGTGTTGTGAAACATGAATTTTATGTTCAAGCGAATTTTAATAAAAGTAGTATTATTTACTAGAAAATTTCAAGTAAGATAAATATTTTGAAAAATTTCCTCGCGCCTGTTTATTTGTGTTACTTGAAATTTGTTTCTAATTGATCATTTTTAGTCTGTTATGAACTCTAAATAGCTATTGTTCAAATCAATCTATTTCGTTATCATAAGAATCTCTCACTTTTGACTTACACAAAGTATAAGCAATCGACATTATTAAAATACCAATAATTTTCTAGCAAATCATACTACTTATTTTAAATTTAAAAATAAGTTTAGAGTATACAAAGCGATGGATTTCGCTGTAAATAATATTAATGATATTATTTAAATAATATAATATAAATAATTAATTATATAAATAATATAATTTATCTTAGATTGATCTGGTTACTAACCTGGCCCTTTTAAAGTTAATATAATCAAATATTCTGCTGCTGTAGTTATATCAGTTATGTTTATCTCGTATATTGCATACACTATGCACTTATTTGACTTGGTTCGCACGTGAAGAGCATGTAAGTGTATCTTGTATAAAATATGGTATACTAACGAGGTAAACATTATCCATGTATTATGCACCTACAATAAAATTGCATGTCTTGTAGGTGAAATGAGCATTGAAAATTCAAAAGGTGATCCTTTCAAAAGAAATATGATTTAAGAAGAAGATAAAAAATAAGGACAATAATGTTATAACCAAATCTACAAAATACACATAATGTTTTATTTAATTTAATTAAAAAGACTAAAGCCTGGACCAGGAGTTGGTGGTGTAAAATAGAAGAGGCTTATACCCAGCAGTGGGCGGAAACCAGCTGGCAATGATGATAATGATGATGAAAAAGAAAAAACACATTACGCATGCGGGGAGATATTGTTTTTTATAAAAGCTCTGAAGTGGTATAACTACTATAAATATTTGTATACTTCTCTTTGTGGGTATTTTCGACCCAAATTTCATGCTGACTGAATATGACGACGTATTACTCGTAGTACAGGAATATATTAGAAAAGTCAGTCAAGCGCTCAAGGATTTCCTCAAAGAGCCTTAAAAAGGCACAACAATAACAAATATCTTTTCAACGATAAAATTTAATACGATAATATACGGACTTAATAGTCTCAAAGAGATTATACAAAACGATTTAGATTTATGTGGTTTCCATAAAATTTTTGAACCACATAAAGTTGTTATCAAACGAATACTTCGTTTAGTTTGTGTTTCCATACGTTTACAATAAAACGACTGTTTGTTTGTTTGGATGTACGGCTATAACCGTAACTTGAGAACCGCTTGACTGATTTTATGTGGTTTTTCTGTTTCTCAAGAGAAGAAGATAGATTTTAAGAGAAGAGAAGCCAGTGTACATGTTAATGTATAGTTAATTATAATTTGTTTCCGTGTTTTTCTGTGTGTATGTGTGTTAATAATTTAAATAGTAATAAAGTCGTGTCTGTACTTTGAATATTTTTTCCAAAATGAAATGGGTTATATTAACATGGCACTGAGGCCAATTCTAAGAAAGTTTGACTTAATGGATTTGGTTATGGTTTTCTTTATTATCATCGTAGGGACCTTGGTTAATTTTAAGGCTAAAAAAATGGCCAAGCCAAAAAAATAATAGTTCTTATCTTACGTGCAAATAAAAGATAAAGAATAAATATTAAGAAACTTGAGAAATATTATGCGTTCAAAAAGATATATTGTGAAAATTTTCTTGATAAAGTAAAAAAAAATTAGAAGCGTAGAGTTTATTCTTAAGCGCGTACGAAGCTGCGGACAAGAGTTAGTTTTTGATATGAAAGCACTCAGTTTTAACGACAGCCTTAATTTTAAGAATGTTCACGTCGATATCATGAACAGGTAATGCAACCAAATGAAGAATGTAATTCGATTCACTTTTATCAATCAGCGCTTTAAGCGCTTTTATATTAATAAAGTTTAGTTCACTTTAACTTAAGTTTTTTGCTTCGGAATAAATTTGGTTCACAAGATCAAGGGTCCGTGATATGATTAAGATATTAAACAAAAAAGAAACTATATTGCAGTATAAAAATTTTGAGATGTTATCTCAAGACAAAGCTTTATACTTCTGGTGTATTTTGGGAAAGATCAGTTTTAGGAGAATTTTGAAAATCAATATAACCAAATTCTTAAGGAAAAAATTTCTCAGGAGGGGTTCGAACCTGTAATCTTGTCTATCGCGGGCCAGTGACTTTCCAGTAGGTCCAGGGTACCTAGCATGGTAGAGCATATCGAGCTATACTACAGACAGAGCACTGTACCAAGCGCTATCGAGCTCGATGTGGTCCTTCATGTTAGACGTGCAGAAGCACAACCGTTCGAGGCTTACTCGTCTCGTCTTTTTTCGGGATAAATATATACGAATAAGTGAGACGTGTAACATGTATCCTGCTCACTCACGTAGGTTTGTCCCTTTTGTCGTTTGTCGAAGACAAGACGAGACAGCCCCGAACAGCTTACTACTAGAGCCGCTGTAGAATCTTTAGATTTTTACCCTACTTGATACGCCAACTTGTAGTAATGCACGTAGGAACGCTAACGAGGGTATTGTGTCTATTTCAAGACCTCTTCTATGGAACAGAAATGGCGCTATCGGCCCTACCGTATACGTCAAAAATAGTTCTTATTACCAAAGAATATAATATCTTTTTAAAAATCCATCGCTTAGGAAACTCTAAATATTATTAAAATTTCTGAGATAAATGGTTTCTGATTGATTTTTATATCTTACCAGCAAAGCTGCGCTTTTTCTCCCGACTTGATTCACAAATACATATTGAAATTTCGAACTGAAAACTTATATTCATTAAAATAAAATATAACCATAGAGAAACTATTACGAGTTTGTCTATGATATTAACCTATATTACTCGGCGACAGTGTAGCTTTTTATTAGTGAAAATTTTTTTAGAATTGATTCATTTTATACAAACAAACAAATTTTTCTTCATTATATAATAGTGTAGATAATGCACTCTGACAATGTAAAAAAAAACACACAAGCAGAGCTTCTATGAATTGTTTAATATTTAATAAAAAAATGTATTTGTTAAATGCAAAAGAACCTGCTAATCCATTAAGTACGGCCAGTATAGTCTGTCAAAAAAGTGTTGAAATGAAAATGAAACTTTTATGAACTTTTTTGGACTTTAAACGTTCAAGTAGTATAATTTAGGTAATATTTTTATGAAATAACAACGCGGTTAACTCGATTTAACAGATTTTGTAGTTATTTGTTTGGTGTAACCAGGCGAAAGAAAAATAGTTTCTTCAATATTCATTTCAACACTTTTTTGACAGACTGTACTAGGCTAGTAGAATGTAATGTGTAAACGCGGAGACAGGGCTTGCTCAATTGGCGTCGGTTTTATTTTATCTTTTTTTTTGTGGATTTTCACTACTTCTACTTCCTTTAAGTATTATTGGAGTGCATTACAAACTAGAAAAGATAATATTTGAAAAAATGTAAAGACAAGAATTTGAAAAAATTCTTCGGTTAGCGCGCTTGTCTTGATAACAAGAGGTCACAGGTTCGAATCCTGGCCCGAGGAATTTTTTCAAATTCTTGTCTTTGCATTTGTTTCTAATTTATCTTTTCTAGTTTGTAATGCACTCTAATAATATTTAGAGTATTCCGAAGCGATGGATTTCGCAATAGAAACATAATCTTAGTTAATGAGAACTGTCTGAAGCAACACATATTGTAGCGACGACAGCGCCATCTGTTCCTAAGAACAAGGCGTGAAATCACATAACGCCCTAGTGAGCGTTCAGTATGTGCATTACAGGCTTGTTAGATCAAATAGTTACAAAAATATTCGGTGGATAAGTATGGTGGAAAAATTCAACGGTCTAGGTAAGTACCTCGGTGGCGCAGTCGGTTAGCGCGCTTGTCTTGATGACAAGAGGTCGCAGGTTTGTATCCTGGCTCGAGGAATATTTTCAAATTCCTGTCTTTACATTTGTTTCTAATTTATCTTTTCTAGTTTGTAATGCACTCTAATAATATTAAGAGTATTCCAAAGCGATAGATTTCGCAATAAAAACATAAGTAACTAACAAATTAGCCTAAAGTTTTAGCGTTTACATAAAAACTTTAATATTAGTATATCACCTTGGATTTGGTAGGACTTTTAGCAGGGTATAGTTTTCTACCAATTAGACTTGTCGTTCAATAAACCATTACCAAGTGTATTTAAGGAACCGTAATAAAACAAATATTTTCATAGATAGTGTGGAAATTGTGATGAAGTACCGTAAAATATCTTAAATTTGCAAAATTGGGTCCATTTGTGTTCGAAGTACGGCTATTAGGGCTCAGCACCCATCACGCTGGGGCGTTATAATCGTCGGAGAAACGTGGGTGTACGAGTGTGGCTTTTGGCTTGAATTTCACGATGTATATTTTATTTTTTTATTTCTCTGGCCCACTTTCGCAAAGTCACATAGCCTAGGTTAACTATCTTTTCATGTTACGCCTTTATCTCTATGGTTTAATTTGGTAAGAGCACAGTTCAACATCAAAAAGTTATATAATTGCTTTGTGCAAGTCAGCCTGATTGACGTGAAATTGCAAGCGACGCGACGCGGGCCCCACCAGCACTTTGTATTAGTTGAAAATCCGCCAGCTCGACGTATTTCCGTGTCGAAGTGGGTCTCTCGTTTCCTTCATCAGATTGTTTTATCCTTACATCGCCAGAAACGGTAAATTCAGGTTTCCGATCACCGAAAAGTAACTCGCATGAGACATTGTTTGGAGAAGGGCCTCAAATTCCTAAAAATTAAGTACATGTTTACTTACAGCATGCTTCAAGGAAGCTTGCACACTAAAATATACCATTGGGGAAAAATCCGCTTACCCAACCTGAATACTTTGTATTTCGGATTAAAAGAGTCTGAGGATTTTCCCGATAGTATAATATGTGGAGATTTTAATTTATGCAGCCAAACTCATACTGAAGGCTTGGTAAGTGATCAGTATCACAGATGGATAACACTTTTTTGCTAATTTCGCAGAATGAAATCTTGACGTCCCATAATAATTGACTCGGAGGTGCGCTTGCGTTTGTAAGGAACACGAAAAGAATAATTTAAAAGTCATCGAACTTTGTTACTGGGAACTTACCGAGTCTTCAGTAGGAATTTGGCTGCATAAATTAAAGTCACGTTATGTTTGTACCCTAATTATGTTTTTGACTGACTTTGCTTTAAGCATGTGGTGGATTGAAAACGATGTAACCTAAAGAACCTTATTTTTAAAATCACCTATCAATATATTTATAAAATCCATACATATCCTAGCAGTATTATGAAATCTCATTTCGACAAACTTTTCTCAACGAAAAACAAAAATTTTTAAAATTATCGTTGTTTTTCCCATGACCATGACCATATTTACATTTTTTTGCTTTATTGTTCCCTGTTTTATTTATTCCTAAAATGGTAGTGATTAATAGATAGTGCAACAAAACTACATACAATTTTTCTTCATAAATTCGTTGCTGAATACCCCTTGATATATTTTTATAGCAGTTTATACAGTTCGCAAAGCGGTTCGGACAAATGATTTATTCTTGCCATGGCCTTTAAAATTTATTTGTTGTGAGTTTTAGAAGAATGTTTGCTATTTGTCGTGAAATAAAATAGAGTTTTGTTAAAGTAAAAGAAGATTTATTATGTTCGAGTTAGGGGATAGACTATTGTGTGAGTAAAGTAAAGTTTTCTATTCCGTTTTCATACAGTCATGAAATTCATGAATCAATCTATCTATACTAATAATAAAGTAGTAATAAAGTCGTGTCTGTAGCTGTAGTCTTCACTTTGATAATTTCTTAGGTTATTTATTAGATTAGTATTGTACTCAAGCCAATGTACTGAAGCCAAAACTACTCATTTTAGAATTTTCATTTTTATGTCTGTCTGTCTGTTTGTACATATATGTATGTATGTTTACTTTTAACTCTAGAACAACTCAACGGATTTGGATGCGGTTTTCTTTATTATAATCGTAGTGAGGCTTGTCAACATAGAGGCTTTATAAGGAAGTGGATAAAATAACGCCCGAGCCGAAGACAGGGCAGAGATTAAATAAACGCGAGCAAAAGGCTAATTTTATAACAAACAAGTACAATTTGTGTTATTTGTGTGCATACCTTCCTTATCTTTATATAAGTTGAAGCAACGAAACATTTTTTTTAAATATCAAAAAACAGATACTTATCACAGATCACAAAAACGGAAAACGACATTAAAATTAACTTAATGACAACGATGTTAATAATAATGTCACCGTTTTATAATTTATGACTACTTTTATTTTAGACATGCATTCCGTTTTAGCGCAGACATACTTAACAGTTATAATGGCAAAAAAATTGTTAAATCTGCATATTCTCGTGTAGAAATATTTCACACCAAATCCAATAAATAAATTTACTTTTATATGTTAACAAGACTAATGGGAGCAGATCTTTGTATCTTTTCTTTTCATTCTTATGTCCAAGGATACATTATGCGCTATCGCTACACAAAGTTCCTGATTCCTGAGACCTTAATATATCCGCAAATGATTTATGGACACAGATAAAGCACATTCTTTAACTCTGTAAAAAAATAACACATGTCAGCGTATTCGTATTTGTTATTCAATTAATTTTTGATGTCACAAAAGTCGGCGTAGCTCTTTTATGAAACCAAAAAAGTCTACACTCTTTTAGACGATTAAATTAAATTTGTTTTCATTTTTTAAGCTCTCAAGCTTAATATGCACCTATTTTGGGCTCCATCAGATCTCTGTTCATTGGAAAAGGATGCAGGAAAAACTTTATTGTATAGTTTTAATAGAAAGATTATGTTTTTCCCGTTTTTCATATCACCCAAGTCTAAGTAACAAATTTGATGTCACGAAACGGATGTCTCAGTGAGCTCTACATCAGCTTGTCCATCTTTTTCAGGATGGGAACACTGATCAAATCAGCTCCACAAAGTACTAAAATATTAAAAAGCATTTTCTATTGCGGACATTTTCCGGCAAATTTTTTACAAAAATATCTAATTTTGCGACACGTCTCGACGTCGACATGCGTCAAGATGACGTTTCGTGGAATTTTCATATTTTAAGGAATTCATATTAAACCTTGGAGTATAAGACTTCCTAAGGATAAACAATGCGAATTAAACATTATGTACGGACAAAAATACGCCAGATGTTTGGATGTATTTTATGTAAAGGTATTGTGTAAAAGAATACCCTGATTGACGCCTAGACCTAGAAACAGGAAATTTGGACTGCAAGTTTCCTCTATAAAGCAGACTTTTGCTAAGAAGGTATTTCAAGAAATTCTCACGAGATCGAATAATATAGAACCCTCGTAGTGTTTGCTTAAATCAGGTATGGGCAACCTATGGGATGTCGCGGGCAAAACAATCATATGCTCATGAATTCGCGGGCCATAGGTTGATGCGTACTTGTATAGAACGAGTATACGAAAACAACCACGCAAGTGGTGAAAAGTAGGTTTAATTTTTAATTATTGAGCTTGATTTTCAGATGCATACTACTAATATTAGGATCGATTACAATAATGTACAGGCAAAGAATTTTGAAATTTTTTATAGGTCGTCTGTTGTTTTGTTAATGTTAGGCCGATTTTAAATTGAACAAACAGTTACGGGCCGGATGCGGCCCGCGGGCCGGTGGTTGCCCATATATGGCTAAATGAATTATTCATTCTGATTAATTCTCGATTTCTCTCCATACCTAATAGACACTAGCTAGACACAATACATGGAAATACCATGTATCATAGTATACAATATTTGTGAGTATTATCCGGGACAAATGAGTAAAGTATAAATAGTAGGTATACTTGAAATACTATACCTTCTTAGCGGATGTCTGCATGCAGTCCAAATTTAATATTTTTATGTATAACAGTGCAAATGTAAAAGTAAAGTATAAATAGTAGGTATACTTGAAATACTATACCTTCTTAGCGGATGTCTGCATGCAGTCCAAATTTAATATTTTTATGTATAACAGTGCAAATATAAAATACTAATACTCATATTTATACTATACGTGGGACGCACTATAAGTTTCCGGAATGAATATGAAAAAATACTATTAAAAGTACAAAATTAATTTATTGTTTTTCAAAATAATCTCCCTTGGCGTCTATGCACTTTTTCATTCGATCAAACCAGTTTTGAAAACTTTTGTGCGCCACTCCCCTGTGGTGACCTCTGAAACGTGTTTTTCATACTCCTCGACAGCCTCTTCTGGTGATGAAAATCGTTGACCGCGTAATTGGTTCTTAATTTTTGGGAACAGAAAAAAGTCACAAGGTGCCAGGTCGGGACTGTATGCAGGATGACTCATGAGTTCTACATTTTTCGTCTTCAAAAAGTCGTTTGTCTGTCTGGCCGTGTGAGAACTAGCATTGTCGTGGTGCAGGATGATACGGCGTTTACGGTTATTTTTACGGAGTTCGTCAATAACTTCCGGCAAACAAATGGTCGTGTACCAGTCACTATTCACGGTACGACGATTCTCTAAAGCAACAGTAGCCACGTGTCCAGTTTTATTAAAAAAAGAAGCAATCATCCGCTTAGATGCACTTTTCACGCGCGCCACTTTGGTTGGTTTCGGCTCATCTTGAAAGACCCATACGCTCGATTGCTGCTTTGTTTTGGGATCGTAGCAATAAATCCATGTTTCGTCACCTGTTACTATGTTCCACACCAAATTTGACGCACCTTCGTTGAATCTGGTAAGCATGGCACTGCACCAAGTGACGCGGTCCGTTTTTTGAGCCTCGGTCAAGTTGTGTGGGATCCACCGCGAGCACAGCTTTCTCACACCCAAATGTTTGTGTAGGATTGATTGTATTTGACTCATGCCTATTTCTAAGGATGCGCGAATTTCATGGTAGGTCACATGCCTGTCTGTTTCAATCATACGGCGCACAGCATCGATGTTTTTGTTGGTCACAGTGGTGGACGGCCGACCATCGCGAGATTCGTCACTGAGATTGATACGACCACGCTTGAATTCTGCAAACCAGCTATAAACAGTCGCCTTGCATGGTGCTTCATTGCCAAAAGCTGTTTCAAGCCGAGCGATGCTCTGTTGAGCTGTCAAATTACACTTAAAATCGTAGAAAATCATACTACGAAAATTTTCCCGAGTTAAATCCATGTTGATGCAGACACACAATTTTTTAAATGGCGCCACAAGGTAAAAACAAAAGACAGTCAGATGAAACAAACTGCATTCAACAGCCAAAGAGTTCTATTTTCAAATGTTGCAATAAATTTTTAAATATTGTTTATGTAAGTGGCCAGTTCCGGAAACTTTTAGTGTTACCTATGTATCTCTACGTATATTTCAATCAAAAAAATAATTAAAAATATCGAAAAATTCACAGCAAAGATTTTTCCAGGTACAAATCACATCTGTATTTTTGTAGAAGCACCCTTCAAAAATTGCAATTTCTGTGTCGACATGATAAATGGAACTTATAAAATGTCGCTACAGCAGAATGCACAACAAAAATCAAACAGCCTGTGATTTTTCAGAAGGTGACAGGTTTTTAATGAATTTTGCCAATATCTAAATTTACAACCAGCAGTGTAGTTATTTAGTGTTGTTTGGTAAACCTTTAGGGTGTTTCGTAATTAACCCTCGTCAAGTAATGATAACACTTTAATTTAGTAGTAAGATAAACCACACGCAAATAAGGCGTGCTGTTAAATTATGTAAAATTTTGATTATTGATTGGTTTCATATTAATTTGAACCAATTGATTTCAATTAGAAAAAAATCCTTTCCTATAGCTCACATGTTTCTATCTTTCACAGTAACTTAGTATAGTCGTACGATAGAGATGCCCAGGTTGCGATGTGAAAAATGAAAATGAAAAACTTTCCCAAAAAAATATTACCGATTGTAAAGTTTGTAAGGATTTTTTTTAATAAACCGGGTATGTATTTATTAAGTTTTTCAGTATGATCAGGATGCATGTGCATGTGGTTCCTTTAATGCTAACTGTTTAACTAGTAGTTCGGCTCATGTTTGAACTTTTTTAATTCTTTTTGTCTTATTTACTCGCCTGCCAAATTTCATGACAATCCAATCAACAATACTCGAGTTATCGTCAAACAAACATTCATACAAACTCCGGATTGTTCAAGTAGACTCGGAGAACTCGCTCGCTTCGCGCGCTCGTTCAACAAGATTCTAGAATCTAGACCAAATAATTTCAACATGTTTTTATTGCTTCAACTTAAAGCAGAACAAACTGAACGCATTTTTTCCACGGCTAAACACGCAAAATTGTTGTAAGCAGAACAATCTGAACGCATTTTTTCCACGGCTAACACGCAAAATTGTTGTAAAGTTAAAATGCAGGATAAAGAGGCGGAAATCCTTATTTGAGGCAAAACAGCAACTTCGAACAGGTTTTAGTTTCAACTCGGCGAATGACATTGACCTCTGGCATGAATCATCTCTGTGTTATACATTTAATGCTACTGGCAAGTATGTTCCTTATAGGAAAATGTTGCCTTTTCTACATGAAAATAAAGTTTGGGAGTCCATTAAAAATGTCTTAATGTCTATTGTATTTGTACCTGGATTGATGAAATTTTCAAAGTGATGTGAAAATTCTGGCATAAACAGTACGATAAACACTCTTTTCGCTACTTATTTTTGCTTTGGTTACTCACAAACCTTGTGCATATTTATTGAAAACGTTTTATTGGAACACAATGTGGAGATGCACTTTTATAAAAGTCTTTACACGGGCAAGGCTAGAAATGTCTAAATACTGAAGTACGCCTGGAACACGTAATATATCATCATTGTACACCTACGTATCTGCTTACACCATCTCTCTTACGTTATCACACGAAGTTTTAAAAGCTATTTTGTCGGTTCTTTGATAAATTTGTCTAGAATTTTTATAAAGTGGCAGATTTTTTAGTAAAATGACACCGAGAGCTTTAAATACCGTAAAACGCGCATTCATTTTTAAAACTGTCATTTTAAAGTGTTTTATTGTTTTTTTATTAAATGCACCGAGATAGATATCTACCTCCTTAATGTCTTTAAAAACATTATTCTAAAACCCCAGATGGTGTAAACACCATTTGAGTATTATTATGTTATCTTTTAACACTTTGGTCAGACTAACATTATTAATTCATAATTATGGTAGAGAGTTGGTGTTTTCTGTTAATGGAACCACTAAATTAGATATAACGTTAGATGAAATCAAATTAAAATAAATGGCAGCTTTTAGAACTTCCGTGCCTAGGAAAGAATTCTAGGAAAAGCATTAATGTTCTGCTCGTTTGCTATCCGGAGGTATTTATATGTAAGGGCAAATCAGATAAAATCAAATCAAAATATTTTTTTTTGCAAAATAGATACATAAAGTATACTTTCTACAAGTCCAAGTTAATTTTAACAATATAATATATCTTTAGAATATAAAAAAATACATAATAATACGGGAAATAAAATATACACCTGCATAAAATAGAGGAACCTAGGAATAAAAATATTATATATACATAATGCAATGAAGAAATAAGTTAATAAATAATTAGACCGCCTATTTCACCACTTACTGTTAAAGCCTCTGATAGTTTATGTGTCATATAACTCGTACAAAATACGGCCATTTTTTAACATGTTCTGGGTGGCCCAAAAAAATTAAAATCTTATCTGTAAGGATTTGAGCTATTATCCGGAATGCGATTGTTTTACCAGTAATGAGAATTAAGAGGGAAAACAGGATCACCCAAAAAAGACAAATTATGTATAAACACTAAAGCAAAGATTTATACAGCCTACAACCAGGTCAGAAAGGCACCAGGTATTTTCGTTATGAGTTGAACGACCAAAACTGTATGAATTGAATTCTTAATTTGAATGGCAGTTATTGGCAGAGTGATATATAATGCCAAAGTCCAGCGTCAACGGCAACTTTCAATTTTTATTTTGTTTCTGATAAAAACCTAACGTTGCTTCTTTGTTGTAAAGTAACTATAGGAGGTAGGTGTATAAATTCAGTAAAAAAATACATACTTAAAAATATAATTATTTTAGTATATAAGTGTTGTTATAAACACGTTTTGTATATATGTACCTCAATTTTCTGACAAAAATAGGTAAAAAAGTTATTGCAACGACATGTTGTTTTGTTTTTGAACTGTCTACTTTATACTTATTCAATACTTTGGCTACAATCTTATAAATTTGGGCGGTTAAAACGCAGATTCAAGAAATTAATGAAATTAATATATCAACGAGGGAAGGCCAGGTGTGTTTCCGTGTATGGAATGTTATAAGGAGAGTTAACACTCGTTACACCCTCTTTTCACTAGCGATTTTAACGTCCCAACGTGGTAGTGAGCAAGTGCGCCTTATCGCCGTACTTCGGGCACAAATACTCACTTTTGCAACTTTGTCTAACAGTGTTTACCTTCGCTGTGAGCAAGTGATAAGTATAAAATACTGCGCACGTTATAGTCCGATAGAAATGGGTTTACAACAACCTTTATTTCCTGAGTCGGTTTTTTCGGTTTTAATAGATAGAGTCAACCATGTTGATAAGGACCTTCATGTTTTCTAACATATCTTGGTCGAGGGGTACGTATTTTGTAAACAATGTGAAAAACTCACAGGCAAAAAATATCTTGTCACTTTTGCAAACGTTTATTTGTTAAAATGTGGTAAAAAAGCATGTTCTACCAGTTTATAATAATTTCAACATTATATATTAAAATACGAAAGGTTTAATATTACTTTTGCAAAAAGTGTTTTAAATTGATTCAAATTGATAAAATTGTTATAAAATCGTAAAGCATGCTTTATTACCCGTCTTTAAAGCTTTAAACGTTTGCAAAAGTGATAAGTCTTTTTTACCCTGTAAGTTATTGTCGTCAGTTACAAATATCTAGTCCTCGACCAAGATCAGAAAAGTGTACAATAAGTAAATATCCATACAAAAGAATCCATAAAAAAATGACTGGAAAATTGAATGATTTTTCACCGATTTTATCAGTAAAACTTTTTGTTTAACCGGCAGGATTCGAACTTGGTACTCAAGATTGAGAGGCCGGCTGAGCTTAACGACTGAGCAACCGCCGCTTTGTAAGGATATTAAAGATAAATTAATAAAATATAAGGTATTATTATTATTACACACTTAATCTGTTGAATTCTCATTGTCAACTAAAACAATAGATCGCAGTGCGGAGCTTGGCTCGCAATAAAGGCCTAATTCAACGCATCATAGGAGTCATTGAAAATCCTCTTACTATGATAATTTTATAGAGGTAGATGCTTTTATTTGCCGTTTGGTGTTGTACGGCGGTAACAGTTTCTATCCAGGTCAAACCTGAAATAGGTCCACTATAAACTAAAAAAAAGGAAGGCACCGGTCACTGGCTGGAAACCCTGACAGCTTCCGTCGTATTAGCATAAGAGGTAGATATGTATGTAGGCCACGGAACTCCTACCTGTGCCTTATGTCTCATCTACATAATTTACATTTTGTGGTGTATGGTTAGTTTGCAGACAGGTTTGGCGTTCACAGTTTTCTTCAACCAAAAATTGCAGAGAAGATAAAGTTTAGTCTGCGGTTTTCCAAAAGGTTTCCCGACGTCACAATCAAATTCAGATAATGTAGGTTTCAAAGGGAAATAAGCTAATGACTTTTAATGCTTTCAATAGTGAACGAAAAGAAAAACCATCATACTTATTAAAAAGGTATTAGGATCTCACATAAAGTTTATAACCAGACGGTGTGCTAACCTCTATTGAAGCTGCACGCGAAAATAAATTACCTTTATGTATCTCTATCTCTATTACTCGTGAAACTTTTTTTTCTCTGCAGACGACGACGCTGTCATTGCTCATAGAAGAAACATTTAAGGCCTTGTCCAGATAAACGCGCGAGAGCTCGTGCGTAAACACTCGCGTGTAGTCGAAGTACTAGGCTCCAATACATTGCGTCCACATGACTTGCGCGTTGGTTCGCGCGTACGCGCGAGTCATGTGGACGCAATGTATTGGAGCCCAGTACTCCGACTACGCGCGAGTGCTTACGCGCGAGCTTTCGCGCGAGTAAAACGCGGCATGTGGACAAGGTCTAAAGGTCAAATTTTTTGGCGAAAGTCAGCGCTCCACTATACTTAAACGATTTCTGATTCCAATTCGGAAATATAATTATTTGTGAAATTATTTGTTTCTTCAACCATTCTAGGAAATCTTTGAGTGTCAATTAAAAACAAAATACAAACACCCAATTAAAATAATTTTACTTACTAAAGAGGCCATCATTATTATTCAGTTATACTACTTTACATTATCATATCTTTTCCGAAGATGTTCTTTTGATTTCGTCTGTTTATTAAAAAAGCTAATTGGCTGTTTAAATCAAACTCCAATATGAATAACAAATATCATAACGGTATTAGAAGAAACTCAGACACAACATGAGACAATATTAATACAAAAAATACTAAGCATTTCCGATTGAATAGTAATTTAGTTAGTGCGCTCAGATACAAAATTATACAGACCATGATAGAATTTTTGATGTACATACATTCTTGTCACCGTCATTGTATGAGTTCATTTTTATGTCTATCTTTCTAGACACGTATAGCCTCTTAGATTGTAATCTACCTTCATACGGTCATATAGTCAAGATTTATGACTCGATATATATAGCATTGAAAAAGTGCTATAACTTTATGGTTTATTCGTTCATGAAAGAGATACAAGATAAAGTATCGTTTTTCATGAACGATTAAACCATAAAATGAAGCATTGAAAAAGTGCTACCTATACTACAATACAAGATCAAGTATCTCTTTCATGAACGATTAAACCGTATAATGAAGAAAAAATATGTAGGTTTTTAGGCAGATTTAAATTTTTTACTTGGGTATTATCTTCTTTGGGTTAAATCTGTGGGACACCATGGGATCCAGAGAGGCACTTTACAAAGATCTTTCAGCGTGTTTTTTGACCTATCTGGTGACTGGAGGGAACACAGAACAATTAAATCAGCTTAATATGTTCTGTTCTGTGGGAGGGATGGTAGCTTCCTCGGCTAAAACTGCCAAAGCTCTGCGCACAATTTTGCGGGGCAAGAATGAGATTTAGTTTACATTTTCTTACCTACAGGCAATTTGTACTTTATTTGTGTTCATGTTTCTTACTTAGTTTATTAGTATGAGCACGTGGTTTTATTTCCTGGACACGTCCTTTTAATACACCCGGTATATACTTAAAAGGAACATTATGAACTACCTCACTTACAGACTTTTTCGTGTAAAATCGGATTTCGTAAACGCATTAACCTTAAAGAGTGTATCCAAATTCGAGAACTCTGAATTCTCAGCTAAGCATCGCTGAAAAGACTTAAAAGTGCAAAATCACATTAAAACAACAACTTTAGTCAGAGATCCTTTGTTACCCTGCGCGGGCGCACATTGGTCACGCAGCGCGTTGGCGTCATCAGATCATTATGCCTATCTCAGGCAATTGTACAAAATGCATTTTTTAGGGTTCAATCAAAAACAGAAATCCTTTGGTTTTTGCCTCTAAATTGGCTAAGATAATTTCACTGTAAGGCCAAAAAGGGAACCTAATGAAATAAATGTATGTGCTGTGAAATGAAATGGAAAGGATCTCTACTCTGTCAGACAACTGCGAAAAAGAATTGAAATGAAAGAAAAATCTTGAAAATAATATTCAAAAGAAAAAAATTTCAACTTATGCATGCAAAATACATAAGCCAGATTCGATTACCATAGAATGTAACGAAATTCTTAAGGAACAAGTTAAAGGTTAAATAATTTAGGAGTTTTGGCTAGGATCCAGATTTGGATGTAGGTACATTTATTTATTCCCTACGTTAAATATCGGTATATTGATGGAATTTGATTCAGCTACCACACTGAGAAGAACAGCAAGAAACTCAATAGGGATATTATCTATTTTACATAGTGCCATGCTTTCTTATGATTTTAGTAATCATGGAATGGGGCTTCGACTATAAAATCTTCTTTATGTAAACCTTAAATTTTAACCAAAAGTCCTAAAATTTCGTTTGATATCTTATTGTAAAATAATGGGGCATTTCCAATAAAATATTTACTATCTTTTTCTTACGTCATAAGTTACTTCTATTATTATAATTATAACAGTCACTGCGCGTTTTAAAACAATGTATGTTTTATAAAGACGGGTACACAATAACCTCAGTATTGGGAAAAAACGAAATAACCTTAAGAATATCAACTAATAATAATATTTAGAACATAAACATAATCTAAAAACTCTTATTTTTTCAAAACAAGGGTATTTTTCATCTATGTATTATTAAAAGAATACCCTCACCGACTTACAGATCTATCTAAGCCTAGACCAAACGGCAGGACCTAAGAATATGAAATTCGGAGTGTCGGTTTCTCTTATGACGTAGACATCCGCCCACGACATCTAGAGAAAGGGGATCTACGTGAGAAACGCAGCTGGGCGTCCGTCCGCTAGTTAAATCACATTTTTATTGACGGGACCCATATAGGACACCACGTCACACTTGACAGACAATTCACAAAAACATTAAAAGTGTAGGAAGATGACAACAGCGGCGGTGTGTTTGATGTACTTTTGTTAAGTTGGACAAGATCTATGAAGGCAGGTCAAGGTTATTGAGAACATTTTGGAACCGAAACCCTTCATTTCTTTATCCATGTTTTTATCAATCTATAGTTAACTCAAAACTCAGGTAAATTAAGTTTCCTGAATTCAGATATAAAATATCACGGTGTTTTTTTCATTACCTCCTCTCTCTCGCAAAAGTTAATTAATTGAAAATCAAAACGGTTTAGTAACTGACTTGTAAAATTGAAAACTGGTTATTTTTAAACTTCATTCTTCGTCTCCATGCCCCTAACAGTGTATAAAACATTTGTACAATTATATTCAAATAACCAGTTCTTTTGATTTAAATATTCATCCTTTTAATAAATAATGTGGCTGCCACTTTAATTGTAATTTTAGGTTATGATTACGTTTCAATCATGTCGTGTTTTTATGTAAGGTTATTCGGTTTAACGACATGATTTTTTCCGGGATAAAAAGTTACTTATGTGCTAAGTTAGGGTATAAGCTATATCCATTCTAAATTTCATCCAAATCCGTCCAGCCGTTTCAGCGTGAAAGAGTAACAAACACACACACACACACAAACATTCGCATTTATAATATTAGTGTGATTGTCTGTGTTTTTGATAAATACAATTAGTCGTAAGGTTGTATATATTTTTATATAATAACCAGAGTGCAATTGTTTAAGACAATCGTATTCAAATTGATTGTCATATGGCTATTTGGCTAAGCAAATTAGCCCGTTTGACAATTGAAATCGTAAATTTTTGGCTGTCAAATGAATACGATTGTGTTGTTTTGTTGTTGAAATCCAAAAACGTACGAGGGCTAATTTGCTTATCCGAATGGTCATATGACAATCAAATACAATTGGCTTACACAATTAGACCTCGGATTTTTTCTTGAACAAGTAACAATAGAATCGCGTCCGCAAATATTCCCTTGTAGGTTGGTTGGTATTTTTATAAGTTCTCCATGATGACTTTTCCACTTGTCTCGGTGGATTGCAACGCCCAACTTAAGGCGAATGTCATAGTCAGGCCCGCCTCAGGACGGGGCCCTATTGCGGGATCGTCGACACTGAGATGTCTCTCAGTTAAGAAGAATCTTTCATAGATCGTCATTGCACAACCATTTTCAACTCTTTTTCGGCAGTTCCTTACTTTGTTTAGTATCTTAGTTGTCACTTTGTTACTGTACAAATAAGGCATAGAAAGTGACAAAAAGAACAGTATTATGAAATACTAATTATACCGGGTGTAAAAGCAAAGGCAAGAATCCTTTAAGGGTGTGTTAGTATGATCGGTAAAGATATTATTTTACATACTGGGATCACTAAATATAGTACCAGTACCTCATAATAAGACGATTTTTTTGCTCAAAATACACCAATCGCGTGGACACCCTCACTGGTCGCTGGCCACCCGGATGAGGGGTGCGGGTTGCGGGGTGCAATTAGGTGTGCGGGGAGGCCGGTGAGCTGCGTAGCCATAGCTTAGAAAAATGACGGAATTTCTGGTAAAAATTCAAGGTATATATTTTTTTTCTCGTAATGATATCAAAATCGTGTGTACTTTCATACCCTAAAGGGATTCTTGACTTTGCATTTAAAGTCATTCCACATAACTTTCGGTTTTTTAGTAACTATGTTTTATGCGCAGAAATCGAAAATGTTTGTTTGTATATAAAAGTTAGCATACGACTAAAAAACTAAGGTCTCATCAAAAAATTTATATGAAGATGTCAGATTTTTCATTGATATTGTGTAGGTATCAGCAAGCTATATTAATTCGAAACTCGTCATAAAATGCTTTCGTTTTGTTAAAATCTATCCGTTGGTTTCGAGAATATCAGAGTGAAAGGCAAGAATAGCTTTCGGTTTTTATTTCAATGGTTAATCAAATAATTAAAATAGTATGGATCACAAATTTTCAAATCATGTCCACAAAGCTGCGTCGTATTAGCAATCCAACTTTTAAATTTGTAAACTAGAAATTTGGTAATTAGTTTGTGTGATTTCGTGACGAATAAGTGAAAACATCAAAATAGTATCTTCAAATCTTTCGTCGATCCTTACAAAAATCTCCAATATCGGTTTTTAAATCTCAAGAGAGCTGAGAATAGCCCCCGCACCTCGCCCAACAATAGCACATAATCACGGTGCCATTGTACCTCGAGCCTTCGTTCAAGTTCATCGATATGTGCATTCAGATCCTTTGTAGAGCTTTGACAGTCCAGACATGGCTTAGGATTTCTGCAGATTCTTGGCATTGCTGACAAATAGACTGCATATTGCGTCTGAACTATTGTTGCGATATTCATCGGCCAAAGTGTATGAATAGTTTTACAAATAGTAATTTAGACAAGTGCGAGTTGGACGCGCACAAAAGATTCCGTACCACCACACAATACGGGTACGGAACCCAAAAAACCAGAGGTGCAATTGTGTAAGCCAATGGTATTCAAATTTATCGTCATATGGCTATTCGGCTAAGCAAATTAGCCCGTTTGACAATTGAAATCGTACATTTTTGGCTGTCAAATGATTACAATTTGTCTTGTTTTGTTGTTGACAGCCAAAAACGTACGATTTCAATTGTCGAACGGGCTTATTTGCTTAGTCGAATAGCCATATGACAATCGAATTTGAATACGATTGGCTTACACAATTGCACCTCTGTCAAATAAGACCAATATAGATATCAAACAACATCAAGGCGATAAAATACAAGATGCTAAAATGGTGGGGCCTGACGAACAATTCGTAACCTTGTGAGAATGGAATCCTAATTTGTATTATTTTTTGTTTTACTTTAGAGTATGTACAACAATCTAACTTAATTTGAAACTTGAATGTATTACCTTTAAAAATATGCTATATTTTTGAGTTTTTCCGTGTGGTTATTTTTTGCCTTGATAGACATGAAATACGTATTGTGTGAACTTTTCAACTGTCTAACTATTACGGTTGGAGCTGTTGACCCCTGTGACTGTGACAGACGGACGGACAGCGGACGCTTAGTAATGGTCCCGTTTGGCAGCATTCGGGTACAGAACGTTCAATTTTTGCTACCCGCGAAGAGCATGGATTTTCTAATCGCTTTTGTAGTTCTATAGGTACAAAAATTTGCTGTATGATTTGTTTATTTTATGAAATAACTCTATAAGAATCCTCGTCTCACATCCCATGACTTATTCCGATCGTCATCTTCCACTTGTTTCTCCTCATAAATATCTACTCGTATGTCTATCTGAGTCAGTCCGTCTTTCTGTCACTGACATATTACAAGTCATTTTATAAAACGACTGCTGTTTTTATTTTTTTCGCTCAGTTTCTGAGGGGACAGCGCTACATTTGAGATTAAATAAATAACCTTTTTATTTGTTTACTACTGCGAGTGCAAATGCTGCTTACGCTTTTACATAGGTTTTTTATCATTATGTACAATCTATATCTACATATACCTAAATGTCTGTACTAATTTATACTTATAATAAGGTAGTAAAAAGTTGTGTCTGTACATTGAATATTTTCGCGAAATTATAATTTTAAATGGGTTATTATAGTATTGTACTGAGGCCCAACCACAGTTTTAAGATTTTTTGTCTGTCTGTCTCTCTGTTTGTCTGTCTTTATGTTAAGTTTTAACTCAAAAACCACTCAATGGATTAGGATGCGTTTTTTAGGGTTCCGTACTCAAAGGGTAACCAACGGAACCCTATTACTAAACCCCGCTGTCCGTCTGTCACCAGGCTATATCTCATGAACCGTGATAGTAAGACAGTTGAAATTTTCACAGAATATGTATTTCTGTTGCTGCTATAACAACAAATACTAAAACCGGCCAAGTGCGAGACGGACCTGCGCACTCCCATACAACAGACATGATTTTTTAGCCGTTTTTATATATAATGGTACAGAACCCTTCGTGCGCGCGCGAGTCCGACTCGCACTTGGCCGATTTTTTTTATTATCATCGTAGTGACTCTGGGCAACACATCGGCCATTAGGGGAGTTCATAAAATAAAGTCCAGGTCGAAAACGGGGCAACGTTTAAATAAACGCTTTTAACTCGAGACTACTGACGACTGACTACTGCATGCATTTTGATGCGTTTTTTATTATCATTATAGTGACCCTGGTTAACACATAGGTTACAAAGGATGTTCATAAAAAAACGCTAGAGCCGAAAACGAGGCAAAGACTGAATAAAAGCGGGCGGAGCCGTGAGCAAAGGCTAGTATACATATAAGGTCTAACAATAAAAAGTGAAAATAATTCTAGGGTAGACTGTGTATCGTTAAGTGATGACCACAAACAAGAAGAAAAAAGAAATCCGTTAAATATAAAAAGTGGTTCATCAGCTGACTAAATGTCTACAGAAAAGTAAAAAGAAGTAGGCGCAAAAAAAAAATCGGCCCAAAGTGGTCTATTATCGATACTCAATCACCTTTTTTTTACTTTGTATGTTAGGATCTTATATAGGCGGGAAATATCATTAAAAGAAATAAAAGTAAGGTATTTTTTACCCTTCCGAGAGCTTTCAGGAAAGGATTATCCTAAAAGCTCTTCATTATCTAATGTACGTTCTAAACTTGTACTTTTATTTTGTATCAGGTATGTACAAGATTCCTACATACTCACTGGTCATGTAGTAAATAGATATTATTATACAATACACTTAAAACATTGCCTACAGGGATGGATTTAGGTTCAAAAGCACTTAATCCTAAAAAAGGTAACAGTCACGAATCGTTAAAATATTATAAAATTTTGTGAACTAGAAAGAAAGAAAAAGAAATAATAACAAAAGAAAGAAGTACATAGCCTAAAGCAGCCAAAATTAACCATTTTAAATCTATGTCTTTTGTATAGTTTATTATAAAATGTTCAACTCAAACCGCCATTTTATTTATTAAACAAGAGAAAAGCATTTCTTCTTAATTTGTAACATTGATCAAACTGGACTGTGATCCATAGTTTTGGTGATATTGAGAATTAGTAAAATACTGGTCAAGTATGAGCATGAATATGCCTTAAAGGTTCCATAGTTTGGTAGAAGTTAAAAAGGACCAACTTAACTTGAGACTTAAGATCTATTAAACTCTATGTATCTTAAGGGTCTAATTAAATTGACCATTAATAATTAAATATGACAGACGGAGAGAAAGACAGACATACGTAAAACAAAGTGATCCTACAAGGCACCCGTTTTTAATTTAAAGGTAAAGAATCCTAAAAATGGGAACAATAATAGGAATTGAAGTCCCTTTCTGATTCTTTTAGTTACTTCAACCTTATCTCTGAGCCTTAATAAACAGTCTCCAACTAATGCCTTGCTCTGACCCTGGTTGGTAGGATCATTTCGATGCCCTTAGTACCAACACTCACCCTTCATTGTTCTAGCATGATAAATTAACGGGGCCTACCTGTCGGGGCCGGATTTAGGACCCCTAAGGCCCCTGCAGACTCCATCGTCACCCTTTCCCTTTGTGTTTTGTCGATCTGTTGTCATTTGTACCTTTTTATTTGCATTGAGAGTATTTTGGGCCTTTTGAATTTGATCACGTGATTAATTTGTAAAAGTACAAAGGCCTGTAATGTAATGATGATGTTCGCTTTATTGATGAAGGATTAACGTGTATTTATAGTGTAGAGCAGTGCCTGTGTTAGCCAGATAATAGGTGTAACATATTTAGTGGTTTGAAAATTTGTGTGTTTTATGGTATTGTAAACGAACTAAAACCTTTTTTAGAATGAAGGCCAATTCATGATTTGATAAAAAACAAATAAGGCCTAAAGGGATCCAGGTAAATCTAAATATTGGCCCTATAAATGTGTCACAGTAATGAAACCATTTCTACACTCACATAAAACACTTCGTAAAGTCTCTATGTCGTACACAATGGATGGGATCAATAATATTTGTTTACAAATATACGCTTATATATGACGTCACTGAAGATTTTACGTATTTGCTGGGGTCACAGAATGGTTCTCCACCTACATGCCAAAATAAATGACAATTAGTTACGCCTTATACTAACAATAAGAACTAATTAAAAACTACGCACTCATAAAACAAAAAATCTTCAGTAGCTTAAGTTTTGTAAAACTTTACTGTGACAAACGTTACTATGACTACGACAGTTCTGCGCCTGTTACGATGTAGTGTTATTGGTTGTAAGCTAAGAATGTTTCATTATTTCCGTAAGACTGAAGAAAAATGCTGTAAGCAATCTAAACACACTAAGTGGATTTTATAATGTAACGCTTTTAGGTCCCTGTATTTTACTTCAAAAAGCAATCTACTTTGGCCCTATTCGCTTAACCCTTAACTGCCGACGTCTGGAGGCGTCGCGACGAGTTTTTGCGACTGACATAGACGTCGTCATATGAGTTATGACGTCGACATCAGTTATCTCAACGATAAATCTTCGTTGGAAGCGTCGAACGACCTCGGGTGACCTTGAGGTCCTCAACGAGGTACTCAGTAAATAAACCCTGAATAGAGTGGAGATAAAAATCTGAAAGGTTGGCGTTTATTGCTTTTTTCGGCATCAAAAAATTCGCTGTCGAATCTAAAGAAATTACTTCACGTTGGCAAGAAAAATAATACCTTTAGATAAAAAAACAACTGAAAATATATTATCATTGCGAATTATTCTTCTATTGTGAACATACTAAGATGTACCTATTTCAAGCTGGTGTTTTTTGTAAGCAGTAGCCATCCCCTGTTTTTTCGGATTTCCTATTCGGACCCCATGCGAGTTTTGGACCCCACGACCTATAGGTAAGTGACGAGTAATCCGACCACTAGACCACAGGGATGGTCATTCCGTAGCTATTTATAATAACAATGAGATGTTAATTGTAAGTGGAATCATTAAGTTTATTCTTTTGTTTCAAAAATCCTGCTAAAAATGTGTCTCAAATAATAATATATTAGTCACGTTTTTATTGTAAAGGTGCTTATTAGTATTTAAAATCAGATAAAAAGCCACCAATTAAGTGTATTAAATATGGATGGTATGAAGAGGTGCAAAGATTTTTTGTTACGTTATACAGTACGCTTTGTTTAGCTTGTTGTTTTAACAGAACCTGAAATTAGTGATGCTTAAATGTTATAAATCGAAAAATTATAGTATTTTGTGCAACTATGACATAATTAAAGCCATTAGGACACGAGTGCTTGTTAACATAAAGGATTCCGTTCAATTTATTCGTCTAATTCACTCTTTTTTTAAAGTCACCGTCACACTCTATTCATCGCCCGTAAATAGACAACCCAAAAGTTCTTCCTCTTTGTCTTAATTTTGCATTAACTCACCGCTTCACCGAGTTATTTTAGTTCATTAAAATGTCATTTAAAATTCGTAAAATTAATTTTTGACACTTTTCAAAACTTTAAAAACTCAGCTCGAGAAAAGAAGCTTACGTTCTAAAATACACAGCCTTCCTTCAGTTACAAAATGGTTAGCCATAAACAATCGCCCAAAATCGTTATTGGCTCCAATATTGTTTACCAATAATAAATAATACTTCAATCTGATGATAAATTACGACGCGTGTCAGCAGAATCCCGCCTTCGAAAATCTGTTGCTACAAGCTGGGTTGCCAGATCGGGCAAATACTTATGGAAAATTTAGAACGTTCGGGTACTGACAATGTAAATGTAATGGTCTTTAAGAAAACATTTGACACTTAAGATGATTTTTTTCGGACAGCCCAAACACTGGCTCTAAAAAAATCAGCGTGCGTGGAAACTCAGGGAAGTCCAGCGGTGAAGCAACTTTTGGCACGGTCAGTCTCGTCATCTGTAGCCGTTTTTGGACAGAGATCGCATCGTTTCCCTTAATTGGTCTCTGGATTAGCAATATTATTTGGTTGACTGTACTCCTTTTACGGAGTAACTACTTGGACCAAAATATTGTGCAAGGATTTAAGACAATGGAAATATTTTTAAATTATAGAAGAAAATCTACAGCAGAACTCAGGGCAATGCCATTAACCGGAATTCGTAAAACATTTGTAAAAGTTCTAACGTTGGCCACCCTGACGCCCTTAAGAATCTGTTATAACAAGATGGATAGCAAATTAAAGCCAAGTTTGGCGCCTTCGGCCGTCGTGATTGAGTATGAAAAAGTGCCCAATGAAGATTACATCTCGATCTGATGATTTTGGGCCTCGAGGATGTTATCGATCAGCCCGTTGACGTTGTAATCGTGAGTACTTACATGTTAAGAGGTTTATTTTGACAATGGGACCCTTTATGACTTGGAAGTAAATTCAGTACCATAATATTTTTCCTAGGGTCACAGTATTATTCTTCTTATACAAGCTCAATGTAAGATCAGACGTACAACAAAGTTTCGCTTTCGTTTTGACGAAACTCTAAAAAATAAACGAAGAATTTTGTAAATTACTAGTATAAATACATAAATGTACACAAGTAAAATCGGCTTTACTTACAAACAAGCATATTAGGGACCACGAGTTTATAACAGCACAATAAAAGCGCAGTTCCTTTGACGACTACCCGGCGGTAAGCCGTCTAATTAAGCACGTATGAAAGCTCTGAAAATATTTACCATTCGACACGGACGGCAGTTTATTTCAAAGCAACGTATATTTCTTTTTTTTATTAGCGTGCTTCTCCCCTTTGCGGCTGAAAACATTCCCAAAAGCGCAAATTAAATCATATAGCGTCTCAATTATTTAAAACGCGCGGCATGCGTCACTGGCAACCCACTGGTCCTTTTGAAAAGCCAGTCGGGGTTGCTCTCAAAGCTGTCACCCTCAGATGCATGTATGGAAGCTAACACTTCAAGGTATACCATGGCGGTTCTTATGTCGCATAGCTTAAAGGTCATAATCAAACAATAACAGCAAAATTATGAGTGGCGCTTGTTGTACTTCACATTGAACAAAAAACAAACGCCTCGTCTATCGCTTGACGAACATACATCGACGCTTGAACTTCTGCTCTAAACTTGCCAACGAAATCAAAGCTGACGTGTACGCGACCCTACTGGGAAGACTCGATACATTAGTCAGGGGGTAAAAGCGGCGCCATCGCGGCTGGCGTCGCGCGCATGCGTCCAATCTTGCACCCCATTGGATTAGGATGACGTCATCCAGGGTGAGCCCGAGGGTTTCGCTGACACCAACAGTCACCCCTGAGAGGTTCCAAAGTAAACTCGCGTCAGTTGTGTCCAGACAATAACAAACGTTCCAATAACCTTGTTGAGAGGTGTGATGCAGTTGATAAGACACGTTTTTAATGTGAACAGTGGTTTTTAATAGTGCAAGAGACACTGAAGAAGACTTCGCGAAGTGTTGATGCCTGTGCGTTGCTAAGGTGAGGTCACATTTGATTATGTTTACAGTGCTTGTGGCAGAATTATCAAGTTTACGCTTGGCTGACAGAAGCTAAAGAGGTCGTGGAGCTTCTACGTGCAATGCAATGTTGATTTTAATTAAATATTGTACACATGTGTCACATATAATTCTACAAAACGGAACATGAATTCCTTGAAACTACTTCTACATATTTGTGATTGATGGTGTATGTAGTTACTTCTTGTTGGAACATTTAACCATGACGGAAAAATACTAAAACTGTGATACATCCTTATACCCAACGCATGTAAAAATTGGTTGTTTAAAAATATTGTTTTTGTTTAAAGAAAACATTTTGGCATTTTGTGGTCAAAAACTAAAAAAACCAATGAATAAAGAAATAAGATCAGAACTTTCTCTTCTGAGGTAAAGGTTTCTAGGTAAAAGCTACTTATTCAGTAATTTTCAGCCTCTTATTTGAGATGCCGTCTTCAATCGCTGACAGAATCATATTTCCCGATAATTTTGAACATTTTAGGAGGTTTATGCGTTTATGACTCAGTCAGCTTGTGTAAAAACCCAAATTTTTTGCAGAACACATATGCTACAGTCCCGTTAAGCTCTGAGAGAATTCTCTTGTTATTTATTCACTTTTAGGTGTCATGAATCAGATATTATGGTGTAAAAACGTAGGCGATAATCGGCAACTGCAAAATTAAGACATTTTGGATACATATAATATGTATATCATCATGTTAGCAGTCATGTTCTTGAGTCAGACGGACATTAAGACTATTAAAAAGATGATTTAATGGAAGAGTAATTTTATCTCTTAAAAGACATTAAGCAATTTCTTGAATTACAAGTGCGATCACGTTTTCGATATTGAGTGCCTGATACTTCGTAACTCGATACATTTTAAAACCTAGCGTCTTGAACATTTATCTTACTTTCTGAACCATTGCTTGGTGGCTTTATATTTTTGAATTTTCGCTAAAGAGAATAAGCAATGAATAGGTAGTTTGGAAAACGAATTGATGCTATCTGAAAAGCTTGGTTTTCGTTTGGTCTTATATGGGTTTTGAGGGATAAGCCATACTTACATTATATTATCTAGATCAAACGGGAAATTCCTAAAATGAAGAACACAGGGCCAAGTGTGACTAAAAGATATAAAAACACCAAAAAGTTTAGATTTTCCATGAACGTCTGTCTCTTTAACTCTATCTCCTGTCGGGTTTACTGGAGAAAATGCTTTAAGCATTTAATTTACTTGTTTTAGATTAGTGCTTGTTCAATAAAAAAATTACGATACCTATTACTGACTAAAATAATATTTGCTAATTTTTATAAGTACGAGTAAACTCGGTAACCGATTTTCCCCGTGGTAAATCTCTAAATTGCAATTCGCTGTTTGTAAGTACAATCATTTCATTTCTATTCCTGCTTGTTAATTACTCTTTTTTTTATTTAACTTATAACTCAAGAAAGCTAGTGCCTAAAAAAAGGCAAAGCTAGTCCCTGAAAGAAGAAAAGTAATAACATATTTAAAGAATCATGATTTTTAACATCTCGTTAAATTCTTCTGCTCAGTTACTGAAACACAAAGCAGCGTAAGATGAAATTAAAAAGAATAGGTGCTCGTTATCCAGTGAAGCCAGAAAATGGCTTTATAATAGGCTGAAACTTGTACATATTTATATTATGGAACATACTCGTATTTTGGTTGGACTTGAAAGCGATTCTTTGATGAGATTTAAAAGGAAACTCCACCACGATAATTATTGGGTGGAAAATTACTGTTGAATAAAAATGTACCAAACAAGAAAAACCCGACTGCGGTTTTATGAAACAACCGTTCTTGTATTGAAAAGTGTGAAGATTGATTTAATTTGTGCTGATTGTAGAGAAGTATCTTATACCTATTCATAATGCACCAGCTTTTGCCCGTAGCTTCGCCCGCGTTCAGAGAATTTTCACCCCGTTTTCGGCTGGGGCGTTATTTTATGAACATTCCTTAGAGCTTATGTGTTGAACACGGTTACTACGATGATAATAAAGAAAACCGCATCCAAATCCGTTCAGTGGTTCTCGAGTTATAAAAGCGTTTATTAAATCTTTGCTCCGTTTCCGGCTTTGGCGTTCTTTTGAGAACACTCCTTATAGCCCATGTGTTGACCAGGGTTAGTACGATGATAATTAAAAACCGCATCTAAATCCGTTCAGTAGTTATCGAGTTAAAACGGAACAGACAGAGAGACAGATGGACAGACAAAAATTCTAAAAATTGTTGTTTCGGCCTCAGTACCAATAACCCATTCCATTTAAAATTTCGCAAAAATATTTAATGTACAGTTACGACCTTTTTCCTACTTTGTTATTAGTATAGATAAATACTAAGAAAATTTTGCAACTATAATCTTATATGTACTAAAAATGCCATTGCCCTCTTAATTCTCTGAATTGATTAAACAATAGATCGCAGTATATAGATCGTGGCTCAAATCTATTTTACAGATTAAACGCTATGTTATTGATAAATGATATCGCTACAGCCATTTTGATCTAAGTATGAAGAAAGTCTTGAAATTTTCAACGAATTTTGTTTATTGAGCAAATAAAAAGTATTTACTATGTTATTTCTTAGTCGAGCATCTATCGAATGATGATAATAACATTATTTACTTAGTAACTACAGTAGTATAGAAGATATAGTCAAAGGCGGATCCAGGATTTATTAGGGGGGGGGGGGCACAAAGGCCAAATAGGTATAGCTATAGAACGTCCCGCATAGTTGGTTGGTAGGCCAATAACTGCTGCATATGTAGTTAAAAGCTTGACACAAAAAGAAACTAATATTATTAAAGCGGTATAGTGTTAATCTCCCAACTCCTTGTTTTATTTGAACCGTCTGGGGGGGGGGGGGCACAGGGTCCACCCTTAGATATAGTAGTAATTTCAGCGTAGTATTGCCGTCGTCTGTTATTTCACGTCGCCGTAGTCGGTTTAAAAGAATAACTTCTGTCGGACCACCAAGTTTTAATTTTTTCTTTATTTAATTTTAGATTCGTGACTTTTTTGGCTACATATTTGTTACAACCAGGTAACAATGAATAAAATTTAAACTATCACTCACAGTTCGGCAGAATTCCTAAGCCCCTTGCACGAAGTGATTTTTCATACGTTTCAAGAAACATGTTTAGATAAAACCTACACGTAACGCCTTTTATGATTTAACGGCCGTGTCAACAAATACAAAATACTTGTATTATGCTCAATGGAGTCACGTATACGAAATATGATATCATGTTTCAGCGTAAAACTGTATCTTTATTTTTTGCGGCAAACTCGTAATGTTTTTTCGCTAAAATATTCTTTGACAAAAGTTTAAAGAAATTCTTTTCTTAAAGTTTGAAGGTGCTTGGTATTCAAAGTTAAACTGATTTTATTTTGAGGTTTTCTCGCGGGATTACGTGAAACTAAGAAGACTGTTCTTTCAGAAGAATGGCTTCAAACTAGAGTGGAAAGTTTAAACGAGATCTATGTTTTATGAGTTTAACGATAGCAGACGCGAAACGAAATCTTTCGTAGAAGTTCATGCGTTCTATATCAGCAGATAGAGTGAAAGAAATCTTAAGTGGGCAACAAACTTACTACAACTTATCTAAATCACAAATTAATTTAACCTTAAGCTTAAAGAGCAAAGTCAAAAATCGATCAAAATTAAAATATTTGTTTTGTAAAATAGATACACAAAGTATACTTTCTACAGGTCAATAGAATATAATACAATAGAATAGGAAAAAAATAATTACGGGAAATACATACAAAAAATATTTAGGTTGGGCTACTATAATGTAATAAAATTATACACCTGCATAAAATAAAGAAATATAGGAATAAAACTATTATATATACATAAAGCAATGAACAAATAAGTTGATAAATAAACTAAATATACCATAAATAAAAATAATGCCTTACCATCCGCCCATTCGATTAGTCTTGCTAAGAAGGTGGACAAAAAACTTAGCAAGCATGTTTTTTTTCAATATTGCAATATTTTTTCAATAGGCTCTCTCAAGAATCTCTTAGTAATATTAATTTATATACCTAGATAGAAATAAACTAAAACGCTTTTGTCGAACAGATTCCTTTCTTCCGCATTGCTTACGATAATTAATACCCGGATACTGCAGTTTACTGAAGAAATACTGCAGTTTCCTATCACCAGTTTTATTCCGATTAACAAAGTAAACAGAAACAAACCCGGACCGTTTTCAATGAATGAACAGACACCGCATCGGCCGGCTACAGAAAAAGGCAATTACAGGAATGAAACCTGCTACGTTGGAGTCGAGAGCTGTAATTGTGACTAATTCCTAAATACGTGCTGGTTTATTACGAATAAAAGGAATTTAGAAATGTTCTGTTTGGGACTTAAGGCGTAGTAGCTCGATCGCAGAACTAAAGAGATAAGCATAATATCTAAAAAAGCGCGCGTCTGAGCAGAGCGGTAAATCAAGAAGAGAGTGGATAATTTCAAAAAATCCTTTTTAAGTTTCAAGCGATTTTCATTATAAAGTAACAGACTTTTGAAACGCTCGACCTATTCGAAGTTTTCTGTATTTTTTGTATTGAACTGGTTATTATTATTTCTCGATTAAACGGGAATATTACAACAAAACTTCCGTGTTTCAAAGGAAACCTAAAATCACTTTATTGACCAGGTAGGTATATCTAGATTTTCAAAGAAATACACGTAGTGCTTGTTACCTTTATTTATTACCTTCGTCACGTCTCCGCACAGCGCCTTGGAAGTAACTATTTCTAATCAAAGGAACTCTACCTTCGCAATAGATTTCAGACGCTAGTCACATCACATCCAAGACATACTGTTCTATAGGTATATCGGTGGTATTGTATGTAATGTAAACTTTACCAGTGCTGCTCCAAATGAAAATTTTGACAATTTAAATAAGATTTGAAGAACAAATCCGATTTACAATGTAATGTAAACGGAGGACCGCCAGGGTTGGGGAAATTTGGGTAAGTCTTAAAGATTGTCCAGCTGTAGACGGACACAGGCTGATGGATGGATGGAAAAAAATTGCCTAAGTGCGAGCCACCCTCGCGCATAAAGGGTACCACCACACAATACGGGTACGGAACCCTAAATACATGGTAAATAACAACAATATAGATGTCGTTGCAGCATCAAGGCGACACAAAACAAGCCGCTAAAATTGTAGCTCTCGTTAAGTACGGAACCCAAATTTTCATTTTTTGTTTTACTTTAGAATATGTACAACAATCTGACCATATTTGAAACTTGTTTTTGCTACCGTATTTAAGATAGAGCTGAAACAAATGACGTTAAAACATTTTTTTTTTTAATTTTTATTATTCGCCGTGATAGAGGATTTAGTAACACGTATGTCTACTTATTACGGCTAAAGCTGTGGACCCCTATGACAGACGAATGGACTGATAAACAGACAGACAGACAGCGCTGACTTAGTAATAGGGTCCTGTTTAGCAACCTTTGGGTAAGGAACCCTAAAAAACGATTGAGCGGGTTGTACTGGGTTGTACCAAGTGTGGGCTGTGACTTGTTTTTCATACTGCACGCTTGGAAACACCTCTGACACCTCTCATTCGATTCATGTCGTGACGATATGTTTTATGTCATGAATAAATTAAAGTGAAATTTATCTCAAGTATACCTCCTAATAACTACAACAGCTATAAGTTACTTAAAAAATGAAAGCAATTTCACTTTAAAAAACCTTGAAAAGAAGGATTATACGAAATCCATTCTTTCAGAGTATTAAATCCGTTGATTGGCTGGGTTTGATCGATCAAAGTGATTGCTCTGCTTCTGTTCTATACGGTTCAGGAAATGGGATGATGAAGGATGAAATTTCACGAAAAAATTCATAATTTATGTGCAATAAGTGGATTTATAACCTGGATCTGGACGAAGGCAGAATTTTATGTAATTAATAAATCTTTGCGTTATTTTGTATCTATTCACTTAAAGCACAAAATAAAATAATAAAAAAAGAAATATAAAAATAGATACTAATTAAAAATAGCTGAATACTAATAAATTGTATTAAATTTGTATTTTAAATTCATATAAAATTTAAACCTGGGTAGACCTACTCTTAGAGCTGATACCGGGCTCGACTGTGGAGGTACCACCATCTTATTCGCAAATCCTCCTGAAGTTATTAGGGGGAGAGTAAGAGAACAGCTCTCAGGCAAAACCAGGCGGCCCACCATTGTCTGGGACCGTAGAGTGATTGTACATCCTCTAAGCCTGGGACCGATGGATGGCAGTATATCCATCCCCAATTGCTGGGGCTCATATAAAACAGACTGATGACGGGCAGTGGCGTCACTGGTGCAGGGGTTTCGGTACCGCGCTCACCAAACCGCCTGCCCAGCGTGTGTGAGTATGGGCATTTCTTCCAGGAGGATCGCCAAGAGTGGCGAAATCCTGGAAAGGCCTATGTCCAGCAGTGGACGAAACATGCTGATGGATGGATGGATGGGTGGACCTACAATTTAAATAGCTATACGTATACGTGAAGAGTTTCCATATTCTTGAATGACCTGTTAAACTTAACATATTATGAGCATCACTTTCCCGGGCACCTAGCATAGTAGACCACATCGAGCTTTGACAGCTCGTTATACACTAAGATTATGTATTTATTGCAAAATCCATCGCTTTGGATCCATCGTTATAGAGTCTGTCCCTCTTTAGGTAGATCAACAGAGTGAGACAGAGTACTGTATCAAGCGCTATCGAGCTCGATATGGTTTGCTTTGCTAGACTTGCTGATCTCATTTAGCACTTGTAGGACTTGCAGCATTTGGTGACACAATGAGTTAAAAAAATAGTAAGTACACACTATTTTTTACTTACAATCAAAGTTAAAGTACACCTGACAGTTTTACCAGAAAACAAACAAGCATCCTCCTTTATTATTACTACTCAAGCTTCGGTTATTATTACAAACTACTATTCTTGAAGGTGATTTCCCTCAACTGAACAGTTTTAGGTCACCGATCGACTATTTGAAGAGTCATTATCAAATCCTTCCGTTAATTTGTGTGAATACAAATTACTTGTAATCCCTTTTATAACCAAATGTCTTACACGAGTAATATTTTTATTCTTTACTAACGAATTTAAACGGGGTAAAATTATATCCTAATATATAACCTAAGTAACTAAAAAAACAAACCAAGTTTGAGATTTAATAACATTAGTATAATGAAATTCAATTTTCAAGATAAATACAGTTTTTTTATTTAACGAAAAAGAAAATTACAACAATAGTACTATAAAAAATAAATGACTAAACTATCTTAATACAAACAATCAAGAGGTTTCAAGAGGTGGATAAGTATGAGCGATTTATAAAACATATCTAACTGTTATGTTGTTTCTGGACGTCAATTCTGCCACATGCAACAATTTGAAAAAGCAGAATGCGGGTGATTTTTGGAATATACAGAAACGTATCAAGCTTTTAAAATAAAAACCATTTTCCCGGACTTGTAACCAGTTTTACATACTTTTTTTATGATTTATATTTAGTAGAACATGGAATATATTACGTGATGAACAAATTATTTTGAAATTTGCCACTATGTTTAGCAACAATAATAATATTTAAAATAATCAATCAATCTTATACACACACACAATCATTCATAATTCATAATAACATACGAATGACAATTCACAATTGTTAAAGCCGAAAAAATATTGATATTGCTATTATTTATACAAGAATTAAAGCAAAATCAGGATTACCATCTAAGCCTCCTTGAGACCCGAGTTCTAAGTTCACCTACCCCTTCCTTAAAGTCTCTGAAGCAGGTGATAATAAACTGAAGTGAACTTTGTAGAGTAAAAGCTTCTTGTCCCAAATCATAGCTTTGATGTTCCTAAATCAACATTGAACTATCACGTGCTATCAAGATTACCTCGAGGACCCCGATACCAAATAATTGTACGGGAGCTCAGTTCAATTCAAAATAGTAATATTCAGGGCAAAGTTGAATATTTTAGAGAAGTAAAGGAAGATAAATATAATTATTCTTGAGCATTATTAGTAATAGGAGTTTGAAAGAAAATCTATAAAATTTTACTGATTTCCTAAAATTTCAAGGTTGTCGAAGGTAAAGAAGTATAATAATATACTTATATCATGAACCAGTGAAGAGATATTGAATAAACTGCCATAACAAAATACGTAGGTTTTCCAATGCTAGCTCCTAAAAACCATAATTTTATACAACCAAAATTGTCTCCACTCCCGTCACAAAAAGGTGTACGTCAGGGTACGATTAGAGAGGTGGGTTAGCTATAGTATAGGTAAGTGGTCATTATTGACTGGTGATCGCCTCTGTACTCTCGAGGGACGTGTGTCAGTCTGTTTGACATGTTTGAATGACATTTACATATGATTCACCGTACCTGGTGTGTGAGCACCAATTTCGATTCGTTTGACAGATAATTATTATCAGGAAGTATTAAAAAATTGTTCCGTTTTGGTCTTTATGAAATTATTATGAATTTATTCCAGTGTGGTATGGACTAAAAAAAATCTTAGAATAACTCACTGGTTTTATTATATTGATTTTAACAACATGTAAATGTGCGTGAACTGTTTATACTTCCCAGTAAGCAAGCATCCGTGAAACGCCTGCTCATCATGCCATCTCTTTTACACGCGTCAAATTTGTATTATGCTATCCTGATGTCAGTGATAGGCGGGCGTTGTCTGACGATCAAACCGAACTCAACCCTTGCAGAATAACGTTAGCAATAATATCTTGCTATCGTAGATAGAAGAGAACAGTCTCAGGCAATTTACTACATTGGAAATAAAAGTGTTTAATTTAGCAGAAAAAATTTTATTACCTGTAGATAATATACGCTCATGTGTATTGTTTTTGTTATAAAATTTACCGTAGCTAAGTAATGTTTTAAAACTTTTTGTTATTGCTCAGTTTGAAAGAAAATAAACATGATATTCGAAAAGAATACTATTCCTGTTCGCCTAAAGCAAAAACACTGTGGTGACATTTCAAATTAATCTATATTTTTAGAAAAGTCTTAATAAATGGTTAAGTGTTAATTTTAAAGTAAATGAAAAGTGGGAGCATTTGTATCAATCTGTTGATGTTGGGGTGAATGAAGGGGAAGACTGAAAAATGAAGCCGCCATCATCTTAATTGTTATTTGTTTACAAATGTAACAAGTTATTTCATTTCAGGAAATAAGGTTGCTACGTGCTACTTATTATGTTATTGAGATAAATCAAATAATTTCATGCAAAATTTTTCATGCATTATTTTTCTGAATAGTATGAATTATTTTCTGTTTCACCGCAAGAATAATGCCGCGCACAGAAAAGACAGACAGACAGATGAATGGACGGACCGAAGCTTCAACATAAGGGTTTCCGTTATTGTCAAGTGAATTGTAGAGAATATAACTTGAGTACACTTTTCAAATCTTACTACAAACTGCAATATAATTTATCAGCATTTTCACGATTTTCCTGAAGCGAAAAACAACCTAAATCTTCGCTAAACGCTTTGGCCTCATTTCGAACACGATTTGAACGGTTGATGTGTCGCCACGATTTCCTTCCACGCATCGGTCGGTCATTCGAAGAATTTTATTCAATTTTGAATTCTATCACCGAGGACGAAGAGTTCTGCTCAATGTATGATTTCCAGAATTGAAAAATTGTGTTCTATGATGGCTACGTAATTTTATGCAGGCTGCGTGATTTGATACGGAGCTTGAGGCTGTGAAATCTGGAAAATCCTTACAATCAAAATTGAGCCGTATTCGAAACAAATAAGATTGTTATTGATTTTTGAGAGACAGTAAAAGGGGTGGATATTCGTTCCTAATGATCGTAATTCGGTAAATTACCGAAGATTTTTGTCACTCGTTATTTTAGGGTGAGTCGTAAAAAGTTAAGAATTTCTTCTTAGCACCTGCTGTGGTACTGTGTGTACTTGGCCTGCGGGCCTATTATGTAACTCAGTGTCGGTTGCCATCTATTCACCAAAAACATAAAAAAATGAAATTCAAAAATAACCTTCAACGGGTATTGAACTATTTACGAATAGTGACGTCATTTCAAGTGCGAACGTATCTTTAGATAAGCGGATATACAAATTGTAGGGAATTCAAATGGAAGCACGCGTACTTTTTTTACACTTTTATTAAATTAATTCAAAGAGATAAAATCAAACAATCAATCCCATCCGTCTCCGCGTCTCTATCAACTTCAGGTCATATTCTTAAAACAAAAAATAAAGCAAAGCCAACTATCAACCTACAACTTCAAGGTATTACCAATATATGTTTTCGGCGATAGGCACTCGGTTTGGCAACTGATTTTACGATACAGAATCAGGGGGCAGGTTGGTTTCTTTCTTAGAATTGTAAATCAGTGTGTGTACAGCAGAGGCCTGTAGACGTTTTAGCAGCTTGTATAATGCCACAATAAGTCATGCTGTACATAGAGTAGCAATTACATTTGCGTATTTAACTGCTTACTTAAGCTTTTTCACTGTTTTGTACCAGTAGCTTAGGTAAATTAACTCAATACGTAAAACACTTATATTTCAGAGAACTAAAATGTTTTCCTGTCTTTGAGTAACTTATCTTGCGTACTGTTTGGACAGGAATCCAAATATACAACCAAAAGTGAAGTCAATGGAGGCAAAGTCCAAGCAAAAGCTAAGAAAGCTCTTCTACCAGTAGAGATAATCAATAGCAGATTTGAAAAGAGTTGCAATCCAGAACTGGCTGGATCTTGGCTGACAGTCACAGATGCTGCCAAGTTTAACAAACTCAAGCTTACAAGTGTTAGAATGGAAATCTAATATTACTTCAAAACTAAACCCTCTAGGTCTAAAGTCTGATAGTATAAGTTTAATCGCTTGTGGGCACATTCCAGGATTGGGCATATCATGATCATGAAGTATGAAACCGAAATTGTTTCAACAAAAAGTCAAAAATAGGTAAGACGATAAGCGGACTAGGTTAACATGTAAATAAATTTAGGAAGCCGGAGCGAAGCGAAACGGAGCGAGATGATAACAGAATTATTATATGCCCAATTCTACGATGTGCTGACAACATTTATACTAATAATAAAGTAGTAAAATAGTTGTATCTGTACATTGAATATTTTTGCGAAATTTTAATTGTGATGGGTTATTAGTATTGTTATTAGTATAGCAAAGGCTAGTATATACTAAAAATGCAAGGTACAAATAACTCTAAACTATCGCGATTTTCACACATTATTAACTTTGTATTGGGGTCTTACTCGCGATAACTAACAACAAACGTCAAGCACATATCTATTAAGGTATGTTGTTAGTTATCGCGAGTAAGACCCCAATACAAAGTTAATAATACAAATAACTCGTTGGTACAAATTAATAACTGATAATAAAAGGTGCCTCGTAAAGAGTTCCATACTACACAGATATACTTTTTTATTTTTTAGCGAGACATTGGTCCATATCGCATTTGAAACCATCTGGGCAGAAGTTAGGACGATATACGATATGAAGGTACAAATTTAAAAAAATACCCTTTCGTGAAGGAGCCTTTAAAGAGATGCTATATTGATTATTGTTATTGATCATAGTTACTTTTACAAAAAAGTGTAATCGCATAAAAAAACAGTTGAAAGAAAATTCAAAATTAGCTGAAAGCTCAATCAAATATTAAAGCTTGAACTGCGCGATTGCACATAATATACCTATTCAGATACCGGGATGTTGCATTTTTTTTCTCCGACGCCCCTTTGCATAGCTCCAGGCGAGAGCTGAATCGGATTATAGACGGACGGGATGGATGGACAGTCTGCTGAATATTCGATATTGCATAAATAGTCAGTTTAGTTTTAATTGCGAACGGAACCCTTTGTGTGAGGGTGTTTAGGGGATGCAGTAACCCCTCTTGCAACTTGTCAAAATATTTATATAGGGCTAACGAAGGCAATCTCTTCCCTGTTGTCGTTTTCACATCGCATAAGATTTTTTCGGAATAAGGAAATCTTATCGCCAAAAAATCGCATGTGATGTGAAAACGATATACTGAAGAAAACAATGGAGGCGATTGTGTTGTCGGAATCCCCATTTTTTTCTCGGTGGCTCGATTTTTATGAAATTATTTAATATTCATAGACCACCTCTGTGGCCGGGTAGTAGAGCGCTCGTCTGCTAAACCAGAAGTCGTGGGTTCAATCTCTGCGGTACACAATGTGTTCGGTCTGCGTGCTGTTCGTCCGTAAAAAGCGGGTGTATCAATATGTTGAACACATATGGGATTCATGTTGTGACGATATGTTTATGTCTTATTTAATTTCAAGGAATATGCCCCAAAAGTATAATATTCAGAGTAATAGAAACAGAGTAATGTAATATTTACTATGTATTAAGCTAGGTTTACATTTAGCGTACTATTTATCCGACTATTCTACTCTACTCACTTTTGTCTAGTAGCCGTATACATTAATACCAAATAGTGCGAACTGTGAAATAGGTAAGCGAAAAAAAAAACGTTGGATGCTGTTCGACGTCGTTACCGTTTGAGACGAAGATTATTTAATCTAACGACTTCATTGTTAAATTAAGTCACAGTAGTTTTGGAAGAAGAACCATCAAAGGCATAAAGAATATGGGTTAGAGATTGGATCAAAAGAAGATAGGAAAAAGGAGCATCTGATAATCTACTTAGCAATAAAAGATCCCAAAGAATTCAAAATGTATTTAAGGATGACGCCAGCTAATTATTTATTATTTTGAATTTAGTTCAAGCGTTCGGTGCTTGACGATTTTGACTCGAAGCCTGAAGTAGAGTAGAGTCTACTTTACCACATGCGTTATCTACTCTACTCTCCCAGCTACTATATTTAGTACTATTCTGTAACTGTTTACACTAAGCTAGTAATGTTATTAGTACCTTTTATCCCTGGTATTCTACCGCCTACTCTACCCGTGTAAACTAGGCTTTAAAACCGAGAATAATAGGACTGAGGAAACTGTTCTGTATGCAATTCTGCGTCAGCTACTGTTCTGCTTGTTTCGCCGTTTTTTTTTTCTTTTGGGTTTTAATTTATATTCACATTTAAACTTTTTTTCTACATTTAATCCTAACAAAAATTTTGAGACTTGTTAATAAATTACAAAAAAAATATAATATACCCCAAAAACAACTTCCAGCTGAAAGTAATTGTATATGATTCGATCTAAGATTTGGACTTGGTTTATGAGAATAAAAAGGGTTATAATTCAATTTTAATACTAAATTTAGGATTTTCTGGAATTCACAGCTATATTCATTTTTAACCTACATACTAAAATATTTTAAGTAAATTAAATATTGTATTTAAATATTATAATGTAAATAAAAGGTTTAAAGATACTTTATTCTTACTAAAGACAATATGTCACTTACATAAGAAGAGATCTTAATTAATTAATTATAGTTTCGTCCATCCGCACAGACAATAATTGAAGGTGTTAGTAAGCTCCGCAGTTCACTTCTTTAATCTTATAACCACCTCTCTAACACCAGTTATTATTTATTTAAAATATGTTGAGCCAATTTACGCTTGAAATCATTAAAGAGTTCAGAATTTTTAATTTCTGAGGGTAGATTGTTAAAAAGCTGTGCTCCCTCATATGTAAATATTCTTTTGCCGTAATTTGTTCGGATCTTTGGTAGTATGACGTAGCTAGGCCGTCTTGTGGAGCGTTTAGACACTTGCCTGTGCTGGATAAATGAGATTGATGTGTGAATTGATTTTCTTAATATTTTTCTAACAAGGATGCATGTGCTGTAAATATATAATTGTTTTAGATTCATAATGTTGGTTTGTTTGTATAATGTAGTAGTTGGTGTTAAGTAGGGATAGTGAAATAACATTTTGATTAATTTATTTTGGATGATCTGCAGACCAGATAAACTGGTCTTACATGCACTGCCCCATATTTCGATAAGATATATGAGATGTGATTTTATCAACGAATTATATATTGTCATTCGCACTTTTCGGGGGAGAGAACGTACAATGCCACGTAGAGAACCCATTAGTGAAGATAGTTTTTTCTTTAGATATTCAATATGCGGCTTCCACGTTAATCGGTTGTCAATTCGCAATCCTAGATACTTTTCTTCGTGTTTCTCTTGTATTGGCATGTTGTTGATTGTTAATGGGGGATATGTATCTATAGGTTTGTTTTTTGCTTTAAATATAATATAGGATGTTTTAGAGACGTTGATTGTTAACAAGTTTGACTGCAACCAGCAGTTTAGAGCGTTCAAGTCTTCTTGTGCTAAAGCAATAATGTCACGTATGGAGGAACCAAAGTAGAATAGGCATGTGTCGTCTGCATATAGGGTTATATGCCCATGTAATCCTAAATCAGTGATGCTGTTTATATAAATTAAAAACAATAAAGGGCCTAAAATTGATCCCTGCGGGACACCAAAGGATATAAGTTGGGGTTCACTTTGATACTCGCTGATTTTTACTATCTGCTTCCTATTCATCAGATATGACTCAAACATACTGAGTGCAATGCCGTTTATTCCAATCGCGCTGAGTTTCCGTATTAGTAGGTTATGACTCACCGTATCAAATGCTTTCTTCAGATCAATAAAAATTCCTAGTGTAATCTTTTTACCATCGATATTCTGTCTAATCTTAGTGATTACATCTACGGTTGCAGCTAGGGTATTGCTTTTTGGCCTAAAGCCGAATTGCCGTTCTGTAATGTAGTTGATGGAAATTAAGTAGGATTCTAAGCGTTTATAAAGAATTTTCTCAAAAATTTTCGAGAGAACTGGAAGAACTGAGATCGGTCTATAATTGCCTGGGTCGGTTTTTAAGCCAGATTTGTAGATGGGAGAGACTTTTGCGATTTTGAGTGTGTCGGGGAAGTGTCCTCTCAAAAGAGCTTCATTTATGCATTTGGTTAGTTGAGGGACTATCAAAGTTTTCAGGCATTTGATAACTTTAGTGCTGATGCCATCCAAACCAGTACTTGAGTTGGAGTCTAAGTCATCTATTATTTTAGTTACTTCACTATCTGTAGTTGGTGCTAGGTCTGTTAGTTGTGTTGTTCTGTCTGAGGAACCTGGTGATGGGATGGTAGTATCAGTTTTGTGGATGTATGAAGGGATTTCTTTAGCCAATAGCGGTCCAATAGATGAAAAGTAATTATTGAAGGTATTGCAAATTACAGTGGGATCGGTAATGGTTTTTGAATCACTTACAAGTTTAGGGAGAGCACAGCTAGTTTTTAATTTATTGTTAGAGAGGTCGTTAATTAGACTCCACATCTTCTTGGGTTTGTTGCTGCATTTCTTGAATTGGTAATACGAATCTTTTGTTGCCTTGATAAGATTAGCTGTAGTATTTTTCTTCATATTAAACTGGTTCTGTAAAGTGACATTTTCAGGGTCCTCTTGTAATTTAGCCCATAGCTCATTTCTCTGATTAATACTATCGATGATGTCCTGTTGTATCCAATCTTTTTGTGGTAGGTTTAAAATTTTTGTTTTAACAACTAAACTTTGGTCTATTTGTTCTTTAAGAGATTGTTTGAACTTTTCAAAATCTTGATATTCATCTCTTTGTGTATTTTCGACCACTCGACACAGTTTTTCATAACTTAGGCCTTTGGAACTGATCCGCTGCTTGCGAGGAGGTTTATATTTCTTAAGTGCTAGATGAATTTGTCTATGGTCGGATAACGAGGATTCAATCAGCGCAAGGTGATAATTGTCATTCTTCAAACTAGTATTGACGTGATCTAAAATAGATTTCCTTGTAGAGCTACCTCTTGTGTAGTGTTTTTTATTAATTTTGTTCAGTGTTTTGTATCCTGCTGAATTCAAAGAGTTAATATATTTTTGCTTTTGTTGACTTTTACTTAGTAAATCGATATTGAAGTCTCCGAAGAGTATTACTCGTTTCCTTTGATGGAGTTGTGACTCAAGAGTAGAAATAAATTCATCAAAATTTGTGTCGCCAGGGTTGTATATAAGACCAATATTCAACGCATATTTCTCTAACTTTAGCCATAGGTAGTTGTTTCCTCCAGAATAAGTAGACTCTAACAAACTATGTTTCAAGTCATTATGTACAAATGCCGATACTCCTCCACCTGTTCTGTCATCGCGAATGCTGTAATAATGCGTATAGTTTGGTAATCTGAAGGTTTGGGCATGTTCTTCGGATTTTATCCAAGACTCAGTTAGTAATATGACATGTGTAGTAGACGAGAAAGAACTTAATATGCATTTCAGCTCATCGAATTTGTTACATACACTCCGTGTATTTAAGTAAAGGAAGTTTAAGCAAGATTTTGTAGGTTATAGATCTACATAACTAGTTATAATCTGGTACGTTGTGCTATCGTTGGTAGGGTTATTGCTCGTCTCTAGTTTTTTTGAATAGTACTCACAATGCTTGGCACGCCCTTTATGTATTTTATGGTGAGGTTATTTTCTCCATCGTTTTGCCGACGAGTTAATTCCGCCTTTAGATTTTGTAACAGTTTTCGTTGAGCTGGAGTTTCATCTGAGTACATTTTTACATCTCCTGGTAATTTCTCCTTGCCTCGTAACAGCTGTTTAGCAGATGTAGAGCTATTAAAGCAGATTTTTATCCTACGATTTTTTGTGGGACTGTATTTTCCGATGCGGAAAATATTGTTCGGTTCCGGTATGTCCTTAAAATGTTTGTTAATGATATTTAGCACGTCCGCTTTGTCTTTTGATAACCGCTCCTCAGTGTTGGATGATGTCTGCTCTGGAATTCCTGCCAATATTATATTTTTCTGTCAGTTAGTGCGCTCTTGGAGTTCCTGCAGTATTTCCTCTTTACATTGTGGCTGAGATTCGGTCTGGTACTTTATAGCTGATACAGTCGTCTGGAGCTCACAAAGGTCGGAAGTGACAGAATTTAGCCTTTTTTCGCCTAATTGAACCTTATTTTCAAGTTGAGATAGATTGCTTTTATAATGTAATTACAACAAATACTAAGTTTTACATTGATTTCACAACGTGTAATTTTTTTAAAGTACCTTTTTTGTGTACACCTTGTTTTAAGCTAAAGCTGCTATGTCGGCGTCAAACCTTACTTTGACTGTAATACATAATTAAATTTATATCACTGCGGTATAGAAAATCAGAAAAGTAAATCTGGACGTGAGGAGCTCTGAACCGGGATTCGAACTCGGGACCTCTCGCTTACCGGGCGGACGCTCTACGAACTGAGGTATCCAGTTCTCAACATGACCTGCGAATTTACGCTTGTGCAACGATATGTATAGGTACTCACTCAGAGAGCAACCGCCCCGTAAGCGAGAGGTCCCGGGTTCGAATCCCGGTTCAGAGCTCCTCGCGTCCAGAGTTACTTTTCTGATTTTCTATAAAATCCCTGATAAATAAATAAATTTCCTAACATTTTCGTAAAGTTTTGAAATTAAATGATGAAATGAAATTAAATGAATACTTTATTTTTGCAATGTAGGTACATAAATACACTTATCGCACGTTAGAATATATTAAATAAGTAAAATGGTTAAATTTAAAAGAGGAAAATACAATATATTATATTAGGATTTGGGTAGGTATACCTATTTACATAATAAGTTAATACACGTACATAAACTACATTAAAGGTATATTGAATGTATACAATAATATTATCTTTTTAATATATCTTATAATTATAATCTTTTTTTCTTTAACGCGGAGGTGTTGCGATTTTCAACAGTTTTTGTTACAAACACAGTATAACTCAACAAATACCTATATAATAAATCTAACCACTTATTCATTCGCTTTTAAAAATTGCTGACAAATCCCATGTTTTAAAATTCCTGACATGTCAGGAAAATTCCTGTCATCTGGTAACCTTAAGCGGACCAGACTCGTTATATGTACGTTGTGGTGTGCATTGGCAGAGGTCTACTGCATTCACGATAATCAACATTATTTTGATGTTATAACTAGTTCAAACCAAATTTCACACGACTCAAAAGTGTATATCACAAAACAAAACGGTACAAACAACCTTTAAACCCCTCGTTTAAAACTGGTGTAGGTATTCGCAGCATTCACAACGTTTATAAAATATTAATCTAGATGTGCAGTTTTGCAGGGGCTCGCACCCCGCTTGTCGAGTCTGACTCCGGCCCTGGGGAGGTGATGGCAAAATACGTATTAGGTATGAGGTTTTTCTTTTAGAACTTAACCCTGAAGTTTATTTGTTTTGGGGTCGCCAATGTTATGTGAATTTCTTACGACATGGTTGCAGTTAATGTTAACTCTAAAAGGTATACAGGTTGATGGCAAAATCCAAAACAATAGGGAAAACTAAAGAATGCTTTAGTCTGCTCTATGTTGGCTGTATGTCATTAGGTACTTCCTAGAATTTTAACTTTAGAAGCGACACTATCAGATGATGCAGTAATACAGTATGTTTTTTTAGATCATTTTTTCATTATATTTATCTGTTGTACAATATAACATGGTGACCTGACACAGGTTTTAGCAAACAATCCCAAGTCATTACGAGTTTCGTGCAGTCCGCCTTCACTCGAAACCGGCGTAGAAGGTGAACTAGGGTCGTCTTCACAGACATAATGCTGTAGGTTTTGCCTGAAAAGTGACACAATATCGGTTATCAATTTGCACATTAAATACATATCTACCCTCACGCACGACTGTCTTCCAGAGGCGTAGATACTACAGATTTCGATCTGCTACGATTCTGACACACCCTTTTCACTTCCAACAAACTATACCTAGTACCTATACAAAGCTCTTCTATTCAGAGTACTTTTGTTATTGAACTCTTTGATTAGAATTAGTTTTCTTATTTCTACTATAAAAGTTACGAAATTGCGTAAAGTGTTGACATGGGCTAAAGAAGTAGAAGATTATCTTATCAATACTTAATTAAGGACGCAAGACTGTTAAGAAAGCCAAATAAAACATTATATATTCACGTATTGCAATACGCATTCTGACAAATATAAAAAAAACGGTAAAGTGCGCCGGAGGTTGTATTTAAATTCCGGGAGTATATACATAGGTATTTTCAGATTTTGGTCGCTACGTAGGTAAGAGTGCGTTTTTACGTACATTTTTTGAAATTACTGTAAGAATACAAAAAAATTAAAAATCATAATACATTCTTAGGTAATGGCCAAAAAGCTAGGTTAAAATTTTGATCTTTTGGCACATTTAATTTTTAGCCCAAAAGAAAAAAATTTCTGGTAACTAGGTGCTAACAAGTAAGTTTCATGACTTAAAACTATTCTTTTTAAGTCCATAGACGGACGGAAATATTCATACCATTAGCGTTCCTTGTTTAGGGTTCCGTACCCTAGAAAGGAAAATACGGAACCCTTATAGGATCACTTTGTTGTCCGTCTGTCTATCCGTCTCTCAAAACCCTTTTCTTGGGCCCGTTAGAGATATCAAATTCAAACTAATACCTCCTACAGAAGTTTACAGCCACATAGTGCTGTTAAAAATCAGGCTTCTCTAACTAAACGCGAAAAAAAGTTATTTCCCTTTACGTAATCAATGTCATACAAATTTGGCTCACCATGAAACTTATAGGGTACTCCCACTGACTTAGAACCTTCAAATTCCGTTCACAATTAGGTCTTATAGCACATTATAGGGAAACATCTAAAAATTACCTATATTTATTATTCAAAAATACCAACTTAATTAGAACCTTTGGATACATTGAGTTTAATAGATCGTGTCAAGTTTAATTGACCTGAAAACACTGCTCAAAATAAAAGTTTATGTTTGAGCAGTTTTTAGAGTTCCTTAGTCAACAAGAAACTCCTATAGTTTCGCCATGTCCGTCCATTTATCAGTCTTTTAGAGGCTTAGCTTAGATACTCTAGTACCAGAAAGCTGTAATTTGGCATAGATATACATATTAATCAAGGCAACAAAGTGGCGAAATAAAATCTGAAAAAAAAATTGTTTACCTTTTCTACTTACACTTAAAAATAAAGTAGGAGTGAATTTTTTTTCTCATTTCTCCGATCGCGTGGGGTGTCGTTGGACAGATAATTCAAAAATATTGCGAGTGTGTATAAACATTTTTCGATTTAGGGAGCCGTTTGCGAAATATTAAGCGTTAAACAGCAAATATTTAATTTGGTTTTTTCATAGCAACGACGTAAATTATCTTTATCGTTGGTTCATAGTATCAAACAAAAAGTCCTTCTCTAAGTCCTTAGTAAGTTACGACGGGCAACTACGTAACCCTACAATGCGCGTGGTCCGACACGCACATTTTTTAATTTGTGAGAACGATGAGTCAAAACTCTTCGTTTCTTTTAGAATTAATATGACTACGTTCGTATAAAAGTACGTCATCCTATTATTGATGGTTTACGAGAACATGTCGTCCTATAAATCCTCAAAACACTTTCATAAATAAAAAGGTACATTTTTAAACGAACCGATACAGTTTCGCCTTCCTATACCAAAGGCGGCGAAGGCAGCTGGACTTTCAGGCAGAGTGGAAGGGTCTAGCCATCTCTCCGGCTTGAAGCTATTCGCGTCGTCACCCCAACACTTGTGTGTGTGAATTCCTCTGATCGGGACTATGACACTACTTCCTGCTGGAAATACCTGGTAATCTAAAACAAAATACTCATATAACATACCACTTTGGGATAACACCTTTACAAAAGCTTAGTAATGTAAGATCTACTTCCTGCTTCAACATTTTAACCTAAAAACATATTCGTGTTGGGAATAAAATTGTAAGCAAATTCTGATCCAAATAACTTAAGGTAAACCCTACCCACCCGCACCCCCGACACGTCTATTCTCAAATAGTAGTGTAGTATATTAAACAGGTAAATTTGTTCAATAACTTTATTAACATCGTCATGACACGACACGGTATATCGTCATATCGAGGGGTGTTGGTGGTTGGTGGTGGTGACTTGCATTTTACAGTTCACACTCGGTACACCCGCCTTTCACTGACGATTATTACATCCCATCGTGACGGGTGGTGAGCCCTTTCGCCGTACGTTGGGCACTAATACACACTTTTTAGGGCATGCAAGTTTCCGCATTGTTTTTTTCCTGATCGCTTAGCAAGTATTAGGTAAGAAATAAGAACACAAATACCAGGCACATAAATTTCGAAAAACTCATTGGTGCATGCCCGACCGGGGATCGAACTTGGGTCTCAAGATTGAGAGGCCAGTGTTCTACCGTCTGATCTACAGGTTGACAGATCTTGTGTATTATTTAAACAAAATTCTAACCTATTACGACGTCTTTGTCTATTTCTCTTCCAATAATAGGAGCAACAGGGAAGAGCCTTAATGATTCCTTGATAACTGCTTCGGTGTAAGTCAATATATTTAAATCTTCTTTTGTAACATCGCGATCGGATGTGCCCATTACGTCTTGTATTCTGAAACATAAGTGTGTTCTCTAACTAAGAGAAACATAATAGGGTAGGAAATTTTCAAGGTTTACAACAATTTTCAAGATAGTAAACCTAAATGTCATTATTAAGTAACTACATGAAAATACTATGTCGAATGAAATTGAATGATTCCACATACAATACAATACAATTAGAAACCGTTCATCTTCAGATTTTTCTTTTACTTGGGCTGAAAGCAATTCCCAAACTGGTTATTTTATTCTCCAAAAAGTACCTACTGTAATACTTTCTGAAAATAGTAGGAACGATAAATATATTTTTAACAAAAAAATTATAACTGACTTCAAATATTATAGTAGATATTCACTAAAAAGTTTATTATTTATTACATACTGACCAATGGTACCAAAATAACACTTGTGCCGACTTCTTTCTTCCTGAAACACATGTTCTCTAGAAGTCGGCGCTCTCATATTGGTTTTCGTGTTCAATACAATAGGGAATGCGCCGAATTCTACCTAGTTAACATATATTATATGTTTCAGGAAGACACAAACATAAAGCTATCGACATTTGAAAAATGTCGAGATATTTTAGATTTTAAATTTTTAGGGACAGTAAAAATAATTATACAGGTTGTTAGGAAAAGAACTTCGTTCCTTTAATTAAACCATGTGTGCTATAGGTGCTTTACCTAATATTTATAAAAATATTTATTATTATTATAAAAAAAACATGCTTAACATATTTTGTTATACCTATAGCACACGTGGTTTAAAGGAACGAAGTACTTTTCCTGACATTCTGTATAATAATTTAACTTTTAGATTTTTTTCTCAATAATAACTAGAAATAATTGGCACGTGGGAGTTTTGCTCTTGCACTCAAAACACAGCTTTGTGTAAACCCATGAATTCAATTAGAAATGTTCGATTTCAAGGGTTAAAACCTGTGAGACTGTGAGATGCTATAATAAGCCCCCGTGGCCTTCCTTTAACGCCGTAAATAAACGCTACATGCGAATTCGTCCGGAGCGTCAACGCTCCATGCGTATGCGCTGGGAGCATGAAACCCGTGGCTCAGCCATGAGGATCAACTGTGCCAAGCGGTGTCTTTCTTCCCAGACAAGAATACAAGGTTCCCACATAAATCGCTCAATAAAACCCCAGCTATACAGCAGTTTAAGCCCGTGTTCTCGTCAGTGCCAATTTCTGGCCAGATGAGGCTCATTTTGTTCTAACTCTTGGTGTGTTTGCTTGCATAATTTACAACTATGATCAAATAATAGTAGTTTATGAAACTGGTACATAAAAGTGTTTTAATACCTAGTTATGTATAGTTTCATACACTACTTTATCTAAACTCATGCCTACTAACCTAATTTTCATAATTTTTGTAAATTTGTCGTCAGCCATTTTTGATTATTCTTGTAAGAGCTTGTTCTGAAAGTGTTCGTAACTTCCGTCGTTATTTCCAGAATGTCAGGTGGAGTCAAATATCACCATCCCTGCTGTCAGTAATTTTAGGGCAAAATAATTATTTTGACCCATGAAAACACAGTAAGTAATACATAAATTTCCCCGAAAACTATGGCACAACAAACAGTTCATCCATTGACAGACCGAGTCCAACGTCCAACGCACCGTAAGCCATAGACAATACTTGACCGAAAATAAAGTTGACTGTTAACTCGTTACTGTTTTGTATGTATCGGAGAACATTATATAAAAACCTCATTGGTATTTGATATTAAACCTCAGACATGGCTGTATGGGCTAAGTTCCCTTTGCCTTCCTAGTTAGTATCACGTGTACTGTAATCTCAGAAAAAGTTTTTTTATAGAATTACTCAGATAATTTTTAGAGACGTTCATAAAAAATATATTTCATTATGCCAGTTAAGTTTCTTCCAGGAGGACCGCCAAGAGTGGCAAAATCCTGGAAAGGCCTATGTCCAGCAGTGGACGAAACAGGCTGATGGATGGATGGATGCCAGTAGTTTCGAGTTCGTAATGAGGATTTTACGATATGAGGTTAGATAAAGGTATTTATGCACTTACTCTTTATAAACCTTATCTTGCGCTTCTGTGAATGTTCCTAGTAGAATCAGTGTAAACAGTAACGTGCCAGATATAGTGTCGGATCCTGCTGATAGCATCGTGTCAACCTCCTCCGATATTTCGTTATCTGTTAGCAACCCTTTATCACCCATCTCAAGTAGAATGTTCAAGAAGGTTTTAAAGCGACCTAGAAAGATTTAATAAACTAGTTAATTTGTTGACCAGCAAATTAATCTGTGACATGGTCTCGAGCCAACCTCTGGACTGTGAACTTTTATTTTAGTGTTAATGACAATTAAGAGTAAACAATACGTTAAACGTTTTATTTATTTACACGAGCCCCGGGACATCGCCGATGTACTAAGGTGGGCAAGGGATGCGCTTTAATATGAATGTGTCACGAGTTTTTAATTTTGTGTAATTGCATTCATTGAACTCTCATATCTATCACGTCTATCCTGCTATATAAAAAGTTCATGTTTACCTGGTTTCCCATTTGCTTCTGCGTGTCGGTTCATCGATTCCGTTTTTGTTTGCTTTATTACCTGAATAAAATTAAATATACCTATATGTTTAGTTTTACAAGTGGGCGCGGATGGCCAAATCTGAAGCTAAAAGAAATATCGTAAAATGCTCAAAGGAGTCTAAAGGAGTTTTTGGAAGAATAATTTTCCCTAGCTAAGACTCGAAATCGCGTGACGTTGCCACGCGCCACTAAATGTTTTTTTCCAACAACCTTTAGACCGTTGTTTTCCAACAACCTTTAGTGGCGTGTGGCGTGAGAACATTGTCACTCCATGTCTTCTCGTAGATGTCGTAAAAGGCGACTCAGGGATCATAAAGAAGTATGTCAACAATCTATGTCTCTGTAGTATGAGGGTTATAAGGTCACCGACCGGATCTTGGGCCCGTCTGCAGAGACGACGCATCTACCTCTTTACTGGTGGCAGGCTTCAGCCGTGGCTTGTCGCCACCCTCATGACGAAACCAGCCGTGAAGCAACTTATCGTGTTTTGGCAGGCCGTCATGAGTGATCCGTTCGTTACCGACTTCCACAAAAGTCTCTGGACAGACTCATTATCGTCTCACCTGCTTTGACTCTCCTGATTTCTAGGCGAGTGCACTCCATCTTATGCGAGGGCCAGGGGCAACGACGCTCCAAGCGAATTCGTTCTGTGCTGCGTCGGCGTCAAGCTCATAAAAAATTCGCTCTGCGCTCTGCGCAAACAAAATACAATTTTGTATGAGCTTGACGCCGACGCTTGCAGCGCACAGCAAATTCGCTTGGAGCGTCGTTGCCTATGGCCCTCGGGTTTGGTCTTATCGACGCATTTCAGCTAGGCTCGGTAATGGCCTGGGCATATGCCTGATGTAAATTAAAAAAACAAATATGATTACAATTCAGTAGTATATATAAACTTACTTTTAACGACATATCTTTGAGAACTTTTAAGACCTTATCCTCATTTCTTTTGGTTATCGACCAGTAGTATAAAAAATTTAGGTGCATCCAAAAGGTTCGTATTCTCGCGCCTGCAATCTCATGGAACTGGCGTATAGCATTTGTGTAATCTTTGCTGTACATGCGGTCGGTGGGCGGTATACCCATCGCAGTTTCTGAAAATGGAATAAAACATTTGATGAATTGCATTAGTTATCTATAACTATAATAACTTATACTTGCGATTGTCGGCACTTGGTGAAACATGGGTTGTATAATAATAAAGTGAGTTGTTAAGCCCTTGAAAATGAATTACATTTCGAAACCGGTTGGGTTAAAAGTAGTTATAATAAAGTAGGGTAAACAGTGTACAGGTGCTTTTCATCAAGATCTATATCTAAGACTTATAAAGTCATTTGTTAGTATTTTTCAAGATGCAAATATTAATTAGGTAATATATTTACGAGTATGTTTCGACCGAGTCTCCAGTATGAATTTCTTCGGTTGATTTAATTTCATCCTATATTTCTATAAGACCTTTCAGGAGCCCACACAAGGCAGCGTTAATGTATAGTTTTACATCATAAGGTACTGAGCGATATAGAATATATATATATGTATAGGTATATCTTTAAATATATTTGATGCATTACATTACATTTTGAATACACAGCGGGTTTCTGAAAAGATTCCTTTTGCATCAACTCGTTCTTCAGAAAATATGCTTTCTTTGACCCGTTCATGAAGTTCGAAAAACGTTGATTTAGACTCGTTTTAATACTTGCAAAATGTTTTGACTGATAAATCATAATAATAGTTTAAATTCTCCGCAATTTTTCCGATAATTTATGTGATTTCGATCCAAATCGTTATATTTTTAGTTCCTATTAAGGCAATACGCTCCGATTTATCTTCTAATGAGCTATTCAATAAACCTTAAAGCAATTTTTAAGCAACTACACGAATTCATAATATTAATGCTTTAAGAATTGGATCAGCTTTTGTATGAACTTGGCATCAAAAACTTGCGTCCCCTAGATGTTACATCAGTCAACTGAAGGAAAAATATACATACATTATATTACTTGCAGTGTGAGTGAATCTAAAAATTAAGATCCCTTGATGTAAATACACAATAATATACGTCATAGTTCTCGTCTGTAACAGCCTTTAACCTTTCGCACGTGTAAACCAAAAGGCAGACTGTAGATACACACAATTGATTCAATATGTCATATTTTTTGCTCACATACGGACGGGTTAAAATTTTCATCTACTTTATTATACAAAAGCAAGACAATTTAACAAAACCATAACAAAAGATAATAGAAGTACAATTTCTTGAGTGATTTAACATCAAAAATCACAAAAATAAGGAAATTTTAATGTTAAACAACTCTTGAAAATGCATAAAACAACCTAGAAATATTAAATGCAATCTTTTGGTTTTTGTATTACTCACGGCAAATAGCTTCCAGACTGTTTTTTACAAGGGGTTCAAAGAGACTTATCTCCTTTTCAACCTCCTTCTCTAAACTATCCACTAATCTTGAAGATTCCTCGTTAAAGACTCCGATGAAGCCATTGAGCAGTTGTTGATTGAATGTTGGATGAATAATCTTTCGATGCCACTTCCATATTGGAACTGAAAATGAAACAAACCGCATGTAACCGTTGCAAAAAAAAGATTTCTAGTATAACAGTGATCATTAAATGTAACAACATACCCAACTGATCATATTCCCGAGAAACATACCGTACAAATCTTCGGGACTTCTTGAATACTGTCTCGCTGGAGGAAGGTCTAGTTTAGAAAGCTGCGCATGAACAGGACTGCTATTCTGGCTCGCGCGGAAAAATTGCTAAGGCAGTTTTCGGGTGATTTTAAAAGGGATTTTTCCATGAATATGTATTTCCTGATTGAAAATATTTACGAAGCGATTCTTATATTTCATAGTTTTAATTCGATAAGATTTAGTCACTTCACTTTACATCGCATGGCATTTGATATACAAAGTAAACAAAACTTGAACGACTGATATTATATTAAAAATAATGCCGGAATAGCTGGACGGCTATCCCGGCACTATTTTTCACTCGCCATATCAGTCGTTCGACTTTTGTTTACAGAATTTGAAATGCCATGCGATAAAAGGAAGGACTAAATCTTAAAAAATAAAAACTAAAATTCTACACGTTTTCAACAAAAAAAAAAAAAACAATACATATTGAAAAGAAAGAAAGAGAAAGTTCCCTTTAATACCACCCGAAATCTGAATCAGAATTTTTTTCTCACGTGCCAGAATAGCCGTCAATTTTGACTGATTTTATGAAAGATTTTGTATGGATATGTATTTTTTTTAAGGAAAACCTAATAGTGAGCATTCCTTATATTCTATAATTTTTATTTTATGTAGTTTAGTCACTCTAATTCCATCGCATGGCATTTATCAAACTTTAAACAAATATCGAATGACTGATATTGCGAGTCAAAAATAATACCGGAATAGCCGTCCTGGACGGTGATTCTGGCGCGTGCGCAAAAATTGCGTAAGTAGAAAAATCAATAATTTCCGTAGAAAATCCCCTGTCAAGTCACCTAATATTTGTTTTTCATTTTAAAAGCTTGATACAGTTCTATACAAAGAACTTCTAAAAAAGCTTTTGGCTTTTGCAAACTGTCGCGTGTGTCAGGATTGCCGTCCTGGACGGTGATTCTGGCGCGTGCGCAAAAATTGCGTAAGTAGAAAAATCAATAATTTCCGTAGAAAATCCCCTGTCAAGTCACCTAATATTTGTTTTTCATTTTAAAAGCTTGATACAGTTCTATACAAAGAACTTCTAAAAAAGCTTTTGGCTTTTGAAAACTGTCGCGTGTGTCAAGATTGCCGTCCTGGGCGGCTATTCCGGTATTATTTCTCACTCGCAGTATCAATCATTAGATATTTGTTTAAAGTTATATAAATGCCATACGGTGACAGTTAGAGTGACTAAACTACATCAAATAAAAGTATACGATGTAAGGAATGCTCATTAAAAGTTTTCAGTAAAAAAAATCAACACATATCCGTACAAAATCCCTTTTTAAATCACCCGCAATCTGCCTTTGCAATTTTTGCGCACGTGTCAGAATCAAGGGCCTGGGCGGGTATTCCGGCGTTATTGCGCATTCGCAATATCAGTCATTAGATATTTTCATCGCATGGCGTTTTCAAACATTAAACAAATATCTAATGACTGATATTGCGAATGCGCAATAATGCCGGAATAGCCATCCTGGCTTCAAAACACGCCCGTATCTCGCTGCGTTAAGGTTCACGCATATTTGTTTAAAATTTAAATGTTGTCCAATCCAATGATTTGCGCGGGAATATTTCTTTGGAAAAGTTGTTCACAATGATATGTGGTTTCTGTAAAAGGTAGCTGTACTTTATGATTATGAAACCACAATAGCTACAATTTTTCACCAAAAACACCCACGCTTAGGTCACGATGTTCAACAAACATCAAAAATCGAAGAGAAAAACGTGGTTGGATAGCTAACTTCAGGCCACAATGTGGTAAACTTGTTGAATGTCATAACCGTGACTTGCACAGCCCGATGTGTTGTTATGAATAACTTACCATCAGATGTGACCAATCCTTGGCCCAACCATCTGGAGGCAAACTTGTAAACATACATTTTCCCCAATACCTCATTTAATAATGTTACCGTTAGTTTTGGATCCGTTACCACTGAAACAATAAACGACGTCAAAAAAGATGAAAAAAAAAAGTTAGTATTATGGTGTAATACGTGTCACAGGAAGCAAAAAAAAGATTCCCAATGTAATATGAGTAACCTTAATTAAGTGTTGTTGTACAAGGTACGGGACCCTGAGTGCAAGCCAAAATCACAATTGCCCGGTTTTTTTGACTTACCAAAAAGTAATTTTGGTCCTAGCCATAGTTTTTGTAGACCCCCTACTCTGTTGGTTTCTTTATGAAGGGTTTCTATGAAGTTCCAAAAATCTGGAAGAAAACATCATATTTTGATAAAAATTCTTAAAATTTTATTTTGCGTAACAGTGAGAGGTATCAAAAAGGTTTTACTAGGAGTTTTCATTATTATTATTATTAACATATTAAGTTAAATAATAAACCCAGCGATTGGAGTATTTATTTGACAAACAAGACGGCTATTCTGGCACGTGCGGAAAATGGCTAAGGCAGTTTTCGGTTAATTTAAAAAGGGATTTTCTATCAATATGTATTAGTTTTTCTAAATGAAAACATAGGAAGCAGTCCTTATATTCCATAGTTTTAATTTGATGAGATTTAGTCACTTCACTTTACATCCTATGGCATTTATAAACCTTAAACAAAAGTCGAACAGTTTTAATTTTGAGTGATTTTAAAAAGGATTTTCCCTCTATGTGTATTGATTTTTTTGATTGAAAACTTATACAGAGTGTAAATGCAAAGTCAAGAATCCCTTTAGGGTATGAAAGTATACACGTTTCTGATGTCATTACGAGAAAAAAAAAATACCTTGAATTTTCACCAAAAATTCCATTGTCTAAGCTATGGCTACGCAGATCACCGGCCTCCCCACACACCTAAGTGCACCCCGCAACCCGCACCCCTCATCCGAATTGCCAGCGACTGTGAGGGTGTCCACGCGATTAGTGTATTTTGAGTAATGAAAATCGTCTTATTATGAGGTACTGGTACTTTATTTAGAGATCCCAGTATTAAAATAATATCTTTACCGATCATACTAACACACCCTTACAGGATTCTTGCCTTTGCTTTTACATCCGGTAGTGTGCATTATCTTATAGTTTTTATATTATGTGGTTTATTCACTCTAATTTTCATCGTATGGCATTTATCATTTTTAAACAAATATCTAATGACTTATTCTACGAATGAGAAAAATATTGCCCTAATATAGATATAAATATTATATGTATATAAAAATAGCCGTCCAAGCCTGACATCTAATTTAGTAGATTGGCAGCGAAAACATAATAACGCTTCTAATAAACTAATTCATATTGCTTCTACGACCGACAGACAATTATAAATTACCATCAAGTGAACAGGAACAAGTTTTATATTGATCGATTCGATTTATTAGTCAGCCTCTAAACTACTAAACAAGCGACCGATTTTACAAATCAGCAACACTATTATAGTGCATTTCATTGGATAGTACCTTTGCTGTAATGTTGGCTCCCCTGTCCTCTAAATGTGATGATTGGATAAACAAATTTTTAAGAATATGGATGATCTAAACTGGATTGCATTGCTACGAACATTACATCAAAGGTACTATTTATTATATAAGGCTGTAACTACTTTTTGTTGAGATTGACATTATTTTCGTTTTACTAACATCTTAGGCCTGAAACTGCCGTGGCGAGCATCCGTCGCGGTGTCTACGCGTGTGGGCACGCGACTGGGAGGCAATTCTGGAGAATCAATCGAATCGAGGTCTCTAAAACTCGATCTTAAAATGTATGGAGTTCGACTGATAAAATGGGTTTTACGATCGAGAAGGCAAATTCGACAGACTGAGAATAGGCCTACACGTCGTCGCGGAAGGCGGATTACGCAGTATGATATGTAGACATGTCGCTATGGAGAAAATATATTACTACGTTGCAAAAACGACAGCCAGCCCATTTATTGAATGTAGGTTGCTATGCGGGGAATTTGTTGCGAAATCCACTAAACTAAGAGAACATGAAAAAACTTTTTATCAATAGTTTAAAGTTTCGGTACAGGACGGCTATTTCGGCTATTTCGCATGCGCAATATCAGTCATTCGATATTTGTTTAAAGTTTGATAAATGCCATGCTATGAAAATTGGAGTGGCTAAACCACATTAAATTGGAATAATATGATATAAAAAATACTCACTTAAAAGTTTTCAATGAAAGAAATCAACATATATGCGTACAAAATCCCTTTTAATATCACTTGCAATCAGCTTTTGCAATTTTTGCGCACGTGCCAGAATTGAGGCCCAGGTCTATGACGAATTATTTTCGAAACTGCAACCATCCACGCCTTTTTGTATGGAACCCCGCGGATGACAATACGATTAAATTAAGACGAAACTTTCAAGCCTTAGAAAAATGTGGGGTAAATAACATCATAATCATTGCACTTTTAGAAGTCGCAGAAATTCAAATAAATATTCTTTTATAATATGAATTGGAACGTTATTTAAATAGTAAAAATGTCGTGTCTGTGCATTTAATATTTTAGCGAAATTAAAAAAAAAACCTCATATTGGTATTTGTGTTCCATAGCATGTGGAATATAATATATAAATTATTTACCAACTTAAGCAGCACAGGCACGCCACCGTTTTAGTACAAAATTTGATAACCCGTTTCTCTGTTGTTTTTCGTTATAGACTAAAGTTTGAGACCTCTGTATTTTAATACAGGCATTTACAAAGCCAATATCTGGCTGAAATGGAAAACTTTGGTATAGGTACAATTTAAGACAAGAAAACAACTTTATATGTAAATCTGTCCAGCAGCCTATATGCCTTTTAAAATATCAGTACCAGAAGATAGAGGTTTTATACTTTGGTCTATAACGAAAAATAAGTGAGGAAAGGGTTAATACATTTTGTTCTTAAACGGTGGCTTGCCTATGCGCCTCAAGGCGAGGTTATCCAGAGAAATCTGTCCTGCTCCAACGCTTTCATACACATGATCCTGCTCAGCGGAAGTGGGCCGCTCAGAAAACTCTCGCGGTTCGACGTGTTTTTATTTATTATTTTGGAATGAGAGGGATTGGTTTTAGTATGATAGCCGTTTTATATCACATTTTAATCACGACCTTTAATTTTAGTATAAGTTTTACTGTCCGAAACTTAATATAGCTCAAATGAAATGATATTTAGATCATAGTTTAGACCTATCTTTGCGATTTAATTGGATCGAGGAAATGTAAGTAATCGTGTATCGAACGGCCGAAATATTAAGATGAAAGAGTAAATATGACATGTCTTTTTTACCCTGTGTCAAGTTAAGTTGGTCATCTATCTATAACTGCTCGTGAAATAATTTTGTGTTCCAAATGGCATGTACTGAACCCTTAGGGCATGATGAGAGTCCTAATCACACTCGATCAGTTTTTTTATGATAGGAAAAGCACTATTTTTACAGAGCAGTCAATACTACTGTGGATGTAGATAGTGTTGATGAAAGAAAGAAATTATGTAATAGCAACAATAACTTACAATTGCCATCCCCTAAAAAAACAACGTGATGGATGGTGAGCCCTAGGCACAGTTAAACGCTTTTTAGGGCATGCATTTCCTCACGATGTTTTCATTCAGCGTTTAGCAAGCGGTAAGTATTATTAGGTAAGAACACAAATACTATGCACATAAATGCATCATTAAAGAGTTTGGTATTTTAAATTTCTGAAGGTATATTACTAAAAAGTTTCTTACTTACATGTGCCATCCCCTATAAATTTGTGCCCATGTCCGATGATGGGCAGTGCATTTGCCGATGTTGGAACGCGCGCGGTCAGTTGCTCCAAACGCCTTTTTCGCAGACACCACCACGCGCATATACAGCAAAACACCAAAAACAACGTCAGCATATTGTGTTATGGAATGATATTCCTGTCACTGTCACTTATACACTAATGTTGAAAGGAGTTGTTAGCCTTTATTTTATAGTCGGTCCAATATCCAGATTCTTTGATTTTACAAGTTTTTGGGGTTCTGTCGAAAAAAAACAACGTTGGCGTTATTAATATTATGAGAGATAGGATCGCATATAATAAGTATAAAGTAGAGCGCTTTTAGCTTGTTCTAGACGTGGCCAAATGTATAGCGTAGGTACTTTTAGGGATTAAATAAGAAATTTTATTATTCTTCCCGTCCTTATTAGTATTTGTAATAAATAATTGCAAATACTAAAGGGCGAGAAGTGAGTGTACGCAACTTTTTCCCGCCATCTTAAATTTCGTAACATTTTAGATAATGAAATGTAAATTTAATAGATTTTTAATGGAATCCGTATATTAGACAAGTTCTCGTGGGACTAGTTCAAATATTTTTTAGGTAGGCGAGGTAATATAAGTGCTATTTTTGGATTTATTCGCATTCATTCGTTATACTGTTGTAGTTTTGCAACTGTTAGTGTATTTTAAATATTTTTTATATAAATTTATTTAATTATAAAGTTTCACTGTTCGTACAGCTTCTCCGGAGTCAAACAGCAGCGCAAACAGTTGCGCGATGGTTCCCCGTGATGATGATGATTGAAATGATTTATTGTTGGCCTTTTGGCTTTTACTTTTAGGGAAACAGAGAGTTCCTCCTTTGGGGAATTATTAACAATTACCGGTTAGGATAGAATTCTTTGTTTGAGAGGGATTTTAAATCAATTGTAACAGTGACAGCGACGACTTAAATAAAGTCTTTTATTTAATTTAACTTTTATGTTTATATAATTTTGTTAAGTTTTTTTTTTTTTTTTTAGTGTATTATAATTTTAGAATAAATTGTATCGAGAAAGTTAATAAATATTGTAACAGTTGATCTGTTTTTGTGATACTGGTAAGGGTGCGCGCGCGGCTGAGGCGGGCAACGTCGTGCCCCCCACCCCGCGTAGCGTGCGCGAACATCCGCTGCTCTGGATTGACGTGATGTGATGTTCGATCCCGGTCGCCCGTAGAGATGCTATGCTAGCTAGACACAGCAACGACTGGAACTTAGAAAAGCTGACTTTCATCAACTTAGGTTGCAGTCCACTGACTGACTTTTACGAGCTTGGTGACGTAGATAGTGAAGTTGCGTTTTCTTACGAGAGAGTTGAACAATCTATGGATGGCTGTGTTCCTAAGAAATAGTACATTATTGCCGATGAACAGTATTCGTACCCAGTTTGGTACACTGCCGAGATTATTCGTGACATAAAGTCCATATTTTATTATTTAAAACTTTATAAATCTAGTAAGAGTATAACAGTTTTTTTTTGGTTTTTATAGAAAACTAGCTTTTGCCCGCGGCTTCTATCGCATTGAATTCGTTTTTGTATACTCCTATGAAATCTGTAAATATTTTTTGGACTAGTTCCTACGGTAAACATAGCTAGTGAAATGTGTGTGTTATACGCCTCTGTGTTTCCCATTTTGTATGTCCCTTTTATAGCTTTTCCATGGGAATTCATTTATGGGATAAAAAGTAGATTTTGTCCTATTTTAGATCTTGAACTTTATTTGTTACAAGTTTCAGCCCAATCAGTTCAATAGGTACGGCGTAAAAGGGTGACACATCACTTTTCTGTAGAAACTTAAAACCACATTTTCATCCATGGGAACTGATTTATGGGATAAAAAGTAGCATATGTCCGATTCCAGGCTTAGGACTACATTCATGCAAAATTTCAGCCCAATCGGTTGGGTAGATACGGCGTGAAAGGGTAACAAACATCCATCCATCCATCCATACAATCATACATCCAAACTTTCGCATTTATAATATTAGTGGGAGGGATTAGTGGGACAATATTAGCGCGATGTAGTCACTACTTATCCTTCCTCCTGGAAGTTAACGAGGGTCATTCTAGTATTTAATTTCGGTATCCAAGTCTATAGTTCGTGACTACAGACCAATCGTTGTACTATCGCCATGCATTCGAATATATATTCGAGTATTCGAATCAATTCTTTACCGTCGTATGCTAAACCAGATATCACCTTAGTTGTCCGACGCTCATCATGGATTTTTGCCAGGTCGGTCTACACCAACTAATTTACTGTCCTTCGTCCAGCATGCTACTACTGAAGTTCATAATAAAAAGCAAGTTGATGTAGCCTACTTTGAATTTCTTACACTCAGTCGGGATTAAGTCAGGGAGGCAATTTTGGTCCGCTGGTACGGAACGCTAAAAATAGCACTATATAACGGAAGATGTCTTCCGACGCCCATGGACAGAATACAATGTTACACAAGGCATGATTTGCGACTCTGACTCACAGTTGCCTTTTTTAAATCTTGATTCAGTGTTGCCATTATCTCGTGCATATCTCGCACGTTAAACTATTCTGACTAGTTACAAAATACATAATAATATTCAAGCTTAATAAAATCCACGTCCCAAGCCATTTAAAATGTTTTAGTAATTTTACAGCGATTACGAGTACCTTTCATTTTCCTAATTATATCTGACTTTTTAACTCCAAACTGTAAACCGAATTTATTACGTTCCAATAGGTATGATGTAAAAAAGGAGGTGTTTTCAGTCCTGGGGAAAATTTCGAGAACAATGGTAACTTTTCGAGAATATTTTTCTTGGAAAATACACTGAGATCGAAATGGAACTACTGCATGATATAATATTATAATCGTAAGTCCATGGGAGTGTCTGTTTGACGGCCGCGAAATGGTCGAGTCATACTTTTTGACCAAGATGTAGAGTTTGTAGAGTTAGGGCTTGTGGAGTTAGGCTTTGTAGAGTTAAAGGCTTGGCTCTATATGAGATCTAATAACTTTATTTTGATCTAATAACTTACGACGTCCGTCCAAAATTTTAGTTCTTTTGAGCAGATACATTTTTCATTCGTAAATTAGATAAGGTTTATAAATAAAGACAAGGGTATCGGTCTTTTTACGAATAAGTTATCCCGTAATAGGAGATTTCCTGAAAAATGTATTACAGGTTAAGTTAGATTGACGCTCACATAACAGTTTTAGCTTGAAACAATGTGTAGCCAAAAAAGTTACTAAAGTTAAAAATCACGTTATGAAATTTATGTAAAATTTACTATTTCATTTAATTGCATATAATATTTTTATTAGCTTATGCAAATAAGATTGCCATTTATTTAAAAACATTATCTAATTTACGAGACGAAAATGTATCTGCTCAAAATAACTAAAATTTGGAATGAACGTCGTGTAATGTAACCTCTTGGATATTCTAATAAGGACTGGGAATTCTGCGACGAATGGGATGTAGATATAAAATGTAACTTACCTGTTATTTATATGAGGACAAAGTAGCTTTGAAGAATGAAACATTTCGTTTGTATTAGCCTCATGAGAACGAAAATTGCTTAGACTCACTTATAAGTAGATACATTTTCAGGAAATACAAAACAAACATAGGTAAGTACGAGGTATTGTTGATAAATTCTTTTGGTTTTATTTAATGCGTATTCATTACAGATTGTAATTGCTTAATATCTAAACTTCTTAAATGTTAACTTAACAAGTGTTACCAGATCCCGTAACATGAATCCTTGGAAAAATCCCTAATAAATCAATAAATTTCCTGACATTTTCGCGAGGGTTTTTTCGTTAACGCGGAGGTGTTGCGTTTTTCGTCAGTTTTTGGTACAAGCACAATGTAACTCAATAAATATAATAATTCTAACCACTTATTTATTCGTTTTTAATCATTCCTGACAACTCCCAATTTTTAAATTCCTGATATTTCAAGAAAATTCCTGTCATCTGGTAACCTTAAGCGGACGAGACTCTGTTGTCTGTACAGGGTGTAATCATGACGTGCTCATTAAATTAAACCACATGTTCTACTGATCATCCTGAACCATTTCCATAGAAGAACTATGATAGATTAGATTTTCAAGTGGGCGTGATGTCAAAATTCAAAGCCATAGGTAAAAGTGAAGAATGCAGTCTGATGTATGTTGTGTATATCATTTCATTACTCCCCAGAATTTGATCCTCAGAAGCGACATTATCGGATGGTGTACTAATACAGTATGTTTTTTTAATCGGCTCTTTACTTTCTCTTTACCTATTATACAGTATAACATGGTGACCTGAAACAGGTTTTAGCAAACAATTCCAACTTGTTACGAGCTTCGTGCAGTCCGCCTTCACTCGAAACCGGCGTAGAAGGTGAACTAGGGTCGTCTTCACAGACATAATGCTGTAGGTTTTGCCTGAAAAGTGACACAATATCGGTTATCAGCTTGCACATTAAATACATATCTACCCTCACGCACGACTGTCTTCCAGAGGCGTAGATACTACAGATTTCCATTTTGCACACCTTTTTCACCTCTTCCACATCCATCAAACTAAGCAAAGCTCAACAACAAACAAGCTCTTCTATTCAGGATACTTTTGACTTTGCCCTTCTCCTTGCACCAATGACAATGAACTCATTTTCTTAGTTCTACTTTAAAAGTTACGAAAATGCGTAAAGTGTTGACATGGGCTGAATAGGTAGCATAAGTAGAAGGTGATCTTATGGACACTTATTTAAAGACGTAAGATGGTCAAGAAAGCCAAATAAAACAACCTATACGACACGTATTGGAATATACGCCTTCTGACAAATAAAAATAAAACAGGCAAGTGCGAGTCGAATTCGTGCACCGGCGGTTATATAGGTGTATTTAAATTATGGGTATGTACAGGTACCATCGAGCTATAATCTATAGGCCGTTGATAGGTACTTCCAGATTTTTTGGTCGCTTACGTAGGTAAGGTTACGTTTTTACGCACATTTTATCAATAACTCAAAGAATATGTAAATTTTAAATTCATAATAACCTGGGTACTAAATAGATTTTCGGCGCATTTATTCAATGTCATACAAATTTGGCTCACCATGAAAACCTATAGGGTACTTCCAGTTGACTTAGAAACTTGAAATTCCATGCACAATTAGGTCAAATGTGATCTAGAGAAACATCTGTTCTCTGTCTGAGAAACATCTGTCTTCTTCAAATTTGATTAAAATGTATATTAATTAATATCCCTGATTACTTTACGTCATTTCATTACTCGCCATCAAATTGTAAATACCTACTATGTGTGTTATTTTATAAAATAATTGAGATTAATTAAATCCATCATGTAAGTTATTTTAGTTAATATAAAGTCAATTTCATGTCTTCTACGTAATAGTATATATCTAAATATTTTGTAATTTTTAACGTTAGCCGGTACACAACAACAAATTCAGAAAATGTGTCAATTTATGTGAAGAGCGCTGGTCGTTAACTCTCAGGCAGGTTCCTGCCTACCTTAATGGCTAGAGTTCCAATTAATAATGTAATATGTAGTTTTAAATCAATAAATATATTTTCATTTTAAATCAATTAATATATTTTCATTTTTCATCTGAAAATTACCTACATTTCAATGTTTAAAAATAAATAAATGTCCAACTTAATTAGACCTTTTGGACACATCATAGATAAGAGTATAAACCTGTAGCAATCCTGTGCAAACTAAACAAAACTGAAAAAGAATTAACCAACGACTTAGACAAAAGCCTAATACTCAACCAACCATTGAACTCCTTTTACTTGACGCCAACTGACAACTATGAGGTATCAAAAATAATTAGTAATTTACGAACAGTTTCAGCAACAGGTTGGGATAAAATTGGTAATAAAATACTTAAGTCCTGTAAGATCGTTCTGGTTCCTTTGATTACTTTTATTTGTAACCTGAGCATGTCAACGAGTACAATGCCGGAGTGGCTAAAGTTTGCTGACATTTGTCCTATCTTTAAGGCAGGTGACAAAAAGTCCATATCGAACTACAGGCCAATATCCTTGTTGACTTCCCTTTCCAAGATACTCGAGAAACTTGTTAATTATAGACTTTTGAAGTTCCTTGAGAAAGAAAACCTTCTCTCCGAAAATCAATTTGGATTTCGCCATAACAGGTCTACCGACGATGCTGTATCAAACCTTATAGACCATGTGAAAGTAGAGTTAGACAAAGGCCAAAAGTGTGCTGAGGTCTTCTTAGACCTCGCAAAGGCTTTCGACACAGTGTCACAAACGATACTATTAAAAAAATTGGAACGTATGGGTGTTAGAGGAACTGCACTTCAATGGTTCAATTCATATCTAATGGGACGAAAACAACGTGTTTTTATTGATGGTATATGCAGTGATTACTCTGAGAACCACTTCGGTGTACCTCAGGGTAGCGTCTTGGGACCAACGCTTTTTCTGATTTACATCAACGACCTTAGTGACATGAGTCTCACTCAAGCTAGGGTTTTCACTTTTGCTGATGACACAGCGTTAATATTTAGTGGAAAATCGTGGGACGAGGTCGTTGATGTGGCTCAGAGCGGGCTGAGTTTGGTTTCCGACTGGCTAAATTTGAACCTTCCTACGCTGAATATTAATAAAACAAACTTTGCCTGTTTCCACATCCGCGATCATACATCTATTAATATTCCTACACATCTCATTCTTCACTCCTGCGGTGATCGTGGGGGCATCTGCAATTGTCAAACAATTAATAGAGTTAGTTGCATTAAGTACCTAGGCGTTTATATTGATGAAAAGCTCACATAGAGACAGCAAATTGACTCGGTTAGCAATCGCCTTCGCAAAATGCTGCATATATTCAAGAAACTTAGAAATTTTGCTGACGACAATACGATAAAAATGGTGTACTATGCGCTCTGCCAGTCTGTCCTTAACTATTGCATCATAGCCTGGGGAAGTGCATGTAAAACTATCTTGATTAAGGCTGAAAGAGCCCAAAGAGCCGTTATTAAAGTTGCATACAAGAGACCGTTTCGCTACCCTACGGATGTCTTATTTGAAGAGTGTAAGGTTCTTCGAGTCAGACAGCTCTTTGTTTTATCGAATATTCTAAGGTTCCACAAAACAGCTTACAATAATCAAAAAGAAACAACAAGATCTCAAAGACGATTCACCTGGCTTGTTCCACAACTGCGAACAAATTTTGCACAAAAAAGCTACTTCTATCTTGGTCCATATTTGTACAACAAAATTAACTTATGTCTTAACATTAGTCGAGCTACTAGATTCACTTGTAGAAAACAAGTAACTCTGTGGCTACTCCAGGTAAGCTACGATAAGACTGAGGACATTCTGTGTATTCACGAATAAAGACTACCTGCAATACTACTTCGATCATAATTACAAATCTTTTCTTTAAACATTTGTACCCACCCACACTCATAAATTTTTACCCACATTTCCCAATTTATACATCCTACAAAAATCACCTACATACACTCACACACCCCCTCCCACCTTTTCCTTTCCACCACTCGTAATACATACACACTAGCATAAGTTATTACACACATAAGTTATAATTGTAAATAAGTATCCCGTTTGTTTGTTTGTTATATTAACATTAATTTATATTCAATTTCAAATAGTTAACATTAAATTAGTTTTATCTAAAAATTCTAAATTGTATTAAATTTAAAATTTTATTAAATTATACATAAATATATAAATCATAGCAGAGCGTTAGAGACTAGTTACCTACAACCTAAAGGGAATCCTAGTGTAGGGACTAGAGAACACTATTAAAAATGTATGTACATGGTTTATTTCAATAAAGATAAAGATATATATATATATATATAAACCGGGACACATTGAGTTTAATAGATCGTGTCGAGTTAAGTTGGGCCTAATAGACTGCTCGCGGAATAAGTTGATGTTTTAAAGGTTTTTTGTATGTTACCTTCAATATACAAGTCCTTTTCGCACTTGAGCAGCTTTTAGGGTTACCTAGTCAACAAGGAACCCTTCTCGTTTCACCATGTCCGTCCGTTTGTCTGTCCACGGCTTAGCTCAGAGACACTTAGTATTAGAAAGTTATAATTTGGAATGCATTGACAAATTGACAAAGCAGTAAAATAAAAATAAAAATAATAATCTCAGTTTATCTCTCCTACACGTAAAGTGCGGATGAATATTTTTTTCTCTTCGTTCAAAAATATGTGAAAAACCATATGTGAAAACCATTTTTCGAGTTCAGATTTTTGTCGATTGTCCCCCCTGCCAGCTAAACGGTGGTTTTTGGATATGTGAAAAAATTCACGGCGGTAATATATATTATATAAAAAGAAAACTATCGCAGTTGAGTAGGTTTTACAAGTTAGCGAGTAATACATACGTAGTAGATCAACTGTAGCCCCTTTTTTCATAGCAACGACGTAAAAGTATTTTTGTATACGAAAATTTCTTTACGTCGTTGGTTCATACTATCGTTCATGATACTAGCAAACAAAAAGCCCTTCCCTAAGTCCTAAGTAAGTTGCAACGGGCAACTACGTAACCCTACAATGCGCGTGGTCAGACACGCACTTGGCCGGTATTTTTTTAATTTGTGGGAACGGTGAGCCAAAAATTATTTTCGTTACTTTTAAAATTAATAGGTTATACGTTCGTATAAAAGTACGTCATCCTATTATTGATGGTTTACGAGAACATGTCGTCCTATAAATCCTCATGACACTTTCATAAATAATAAGGTACATTTTTAAACGAACCGATACAGTTTCGCCTTCCTATACCAAAGGCGGCGAAGGCAGCTGGACTTTCAGGCAGAGTGGAAGGGTCTAGCCATCTCTCCGGCTTGAAGCTATTCGCGTCGTCACCCCAACACTTGTGTGTGTGAATTCCTCTGATCGGGACTATGACACTACTTCCTGCTGGAAATACCTGGTCATCTAAAACAAAATACTCATATAACGTACCACTTTGGGATAACACCTTTACAAAAGCTTAGTAATGTAAGATCTACTTCCTGCTTAGGAAAAAAGGACTGTAACAATTTATCTCTCCACATTGGATTACGACGCTACCGAAGCATTACTTCAACACCCCACATAGAGAGCCCATTAATTAATTAATTAATTAATTATTTAACTATTTAATTATTTATTTATTAATTATTATTATCATTTATTTCCTTAATTATATCTATTTTATATAACACATATCTATTCTATCTATTAAACTAGTTTATTTATAAGTTTACCTATGTACATTTATACATATTTTATACACACCTATACACACATTATAGTTTAATAATATAAATTTTAGTAGACATAATAATTTTCACTGTTTAAACAAGAAAATCTATCAAAACCCTTATAATAAGCTGGTAATCCTATTTCTGGATCCCGCGTGACAAGCTTGACTTAGTTTGGGGTCCACTGTAAAACGCAGACACTTATTTTCTCTCTTTGTTTGTTAGCCTAAGGATTTTATCTTGTTTTATAACATGTTTTAGTGTAAGTTTTTTCAAGTAAATAAAGAATTTGTATTTGAATTTGTATTTGTATTTGCTTCAACATTTTAACCTAAAAACATATTCGTGTTGGGAATAAAATTGTAAGCAAATTCTAATCCAAATAACTATGTAGTTGGAAAAAATAAAGTTTTGACAGCACTAAAACTAAAATAAAAGCATTCAGAATCAACCTTATGTTATAGGTAAAGCTTATTTTATTTACGTAACATATCGTCTCGACATGAATACCCGAGAGTGGTGTTCCCGACCGTAAACTATGAAATTCAAGTCACAGTCCAGACTCGGTACACCCGCATTTAACTGATGATTATTACATCCTGTCGTGATGGGTATTGAGCCCTGGCGCCGTACTTCGGGCACAAAACACACTTTTTAGGGCATGCAGGTTTCCTCAAGTTTTTCCTGACCGTTTAGCAAGTATTAGGTATGAAGTAAGAACATAAATATAATACTATGCACATACATTTCGAAAAACTCATTGGTGCATGCCCGACGGGGGATCGAACCTGGGTCTCAAGATTGAGAGTCCAGCGTCCTACCGTCTGATCTACGTGTTGACAGATGTTGTGCATTATTTATACGAAATTCTAACCTATTACGACGTCCTTGTCTATATCTCTTCCAATAAGAGCACCAACAGGGAAGAGCCTTAATGATTCCTTGATAACTGCTTCGGTGTAAGTGAATAGATTCAAATCTTCTTTTGTAACATCGCGATCGGATGTGCCCATTACGTCTTGTATCCTGAAACATAATAATAAAATATACAAGTGTGTTCTCTAACTAAAGAGAAACATAATAGGGTAGGAAATTTTCAAGGGTTTCAACAATTTTGAAGGGAAGACACCTAAATCTCATTGTTAAGAAACTACAATTCCACATACAATACAATTAGAAACCGTTAATCTTTAGGTTTTTCTTTCACTTGGGCTGAAAGAAATCCCAAAACTGGTTGTTTTATTCTCTAAGTAGTACTTACTACAATACGCTATTAAAATAGGACAAACGAAAAGAGGTAATCTCTCTGGTAAAATTTTCAAATTGTTGATGCTATAAACAATTCAATTCAATTCAATTCAATTAATTTATTTAAATGTACAATTCATGTACACAAGACAAAGCAAAATACAAAATAAGGATAAGTACAATAAAAATACACAGTTAAGACATTACAATGGCCCCCACACTAAGCAAGCTTGTACAGGGAGGCCAGCGGTAGCTTGACAAAATATAACAAATTTCCTCGGCATATACAGAAAACATCAAACTATATTATAAGTATATATATGCATTACACAGTACAATTTTTTTTTAATGGTGAGTACGTATCTTAAATAATGATAAACCTATAAAACGACATGCACAGACTATTATAAAATCAACATAGAAGAAATAAAATACATAAACTACTTGGGAATATATAGCAAATCCTCAGTATCGGAATAATTTAGGGACATCAGCCATTTTTTTAAATAAAATTTGGCTTTGGTGATGCGTTTAGATTTAAAGTCACAAATTTTAACAGATTTGTTATAAATAAAAGGATGAAGAAAGTCAGGAAAACGATTTGCAAAAGAAGTGGATACCCTAGGAACCGGCACCTTAAATACTCTGCGCTCAAGTAAATCCTCATAATCAGGGGAGCCAATGACCTTTTTGTGAACTCGGAGTGATACCTTCAGAATAAATAATTGACGAACAGTCAGTACTTCACAATCCTTGTACAAGGCTTCCGTTGGATATCTGTACGGTTTTTTGAGCAACACTTTCAAAACAGATCTTTGAGCTCTTTCGACTGTGATTATAGAGGTCTTACAAGAGCCACCCCAAACAGAGATGCAGTACCAGATAATGGATTGTGAAATGGCAAAGTAGACCAACTTATTTATTGGTGCTATTTAACCAAAGTAAAGAGAGCTTTTCTCAAATACGATAAGCTGGACTTACCAGAAAAAAAAACCCAATTCCAAGCACAGAGAATCAATCCTTTTTAGGAATCCCCACCCTCACTAGGAAATAAAATCAGATAACAACATAATAAAAATCTGGCAAAGAAAAACAAAATAATGTCTAGAGATCAGGACCTAAATGTTGATGAAATTACCTAATGAATTAGCTTCTTTGAGAGCCAGGGGCTCTATTTGATGAATTCATTTTTCAAAAAGAAGCCTGAAAGGAAGTGGACCTGGCAAAGCCCTGATGGTAAGACTAAAAATGAGATAGACTTCATCATGAGAGATCAAAAGCACATAATCCAAGATGTAACCGTGATCAACAGGTTTTGTACCGGTAGCGATCACCGACTTGTCTGAAGCATCTTGAATATCGACTTACAGCTTGAGAAAAACCATCTGATGAAGCCTACGCTCCGCCCTTCTCTGCGCTAAGCCGCTGCGGGATCCGAAAAGTTCCAAATGGAACTTTAGAACCGATTTGCCCTGTTGGAAACCACTGAGGACGTTGACCAGTTTACTATAAATTTCACGAGTGTCGTGCGCGAGGTAGGCAGGGCTTATTTTAAGGCGGAGCGAAGGACTAATGAATCCAAAATTTCGAGTCAAAAACTTCAACTGAACTCCTGAAAGCTGGAGGTTACCCTATACTCGGACAGCTACAGGACCTCTTTAATGCCGTCATTCCTACAAGTACTACTCCAAAGGAGTAGAGCAGGAGCCTGGTCATTTTTTTCTTCAAAAAAGGGGACAAAATCCTACTTAAGAACTATAGACTGATTGCGCTCCTGAGCCACACCTACAAGCTGTTCTAAAGAGTTATCACGAATCGTCTCGCCCAACGATTCAACGACTTCCAACTTCCAGAGCAGGCTGGATTTCGAAAAGGTTACAGCACCGTGGACCACATTCACACGCTAAGGCAGGTTATACAGAAAACTCAAGAGTATAATCAGCCTTTATGTCTAGCGTTTGTGGACTACGAGAAAGCCTTTGAGTCCATCGAAACTTGGTCTGTTCTGCAATCCTTGCAGCGATGCCAACTTGACTGGCGTTACGTGGAGTTGTTGAAATGTCTGTATGACTCCGCTACGATGTCCGCCCAAGTACAGAGTGTACAAACAAGACCGATACATCTTCAGCGCGGCGTGAGACAGGGAGATGTTATTTACCCAAAACTGTTTACCGCGGCGCTGGAGGACGTCTTTAAAACACTAGACTGGTTGGCGAGGCATAAACGTAAACAGAGAGTATATTTCACATCTTCGCTTTGCCGATGACATCGTGTTAATGGCGGAATCGCTGCAGGAACTTGAGGAAATGGTGCGCGGCCTTATCGATTCTTCAAGACGAGTGGGCCTGGGGATGAATTTGAATAAGACTAAGGTCATGTCCAACTGTCACGTCATCCAAGGGCCACTAACCATCGACAAAGTCAGCATCGAAGTAGTTGAAAAATAAGTTTATCTGGGTCAAGTCATACAGCTGGATAAAAACAACTTCGACGCCGAGGCTGACAGAAGAATATGTAGTTTATGGGTTGGGCAGTATTCGGAAAGTTTCGTCACATATTTACGTCATCAATACCCCAGTGCTTAAAGGCTAAGATGTGCAACCAGTGCGTCCTTTCTGCGATGACGTATGGCGCTGAGACGTGGTCTCTTACAAAGGGCTTGATCCACCGATTTAAGGTCGCTCAGTGAGCTATGGAGCGGGCTATACTTGGGGTGACTCTGATGGATAGAATACGAAATGAGGAGATCCGTCGGAGATCGAAAGTAACCGACATAGCCTGCAGAATCAGTAAGTTGAAGTGGCAGTATTAATCAGTGCCATATTTGTCGCCGACATGATGACCATTGGGTCCGGAAGGCTTTAGAATGGAGATCATGTATAACAAAGCGTAGTGTAGGCCAACCTCGTGCCCGCTGGATCGACGACCTGAAGGACGTTGCGGGGGGCGGCTAGATGAGCAGGACGGAGGACCGACATGAATGGTGAAATTTGGGAAAGGTCTATGTCCAGCAGTGGACGAACACGGGCTGATGGATAGATGGATGGGATGGATGACGTAATGAATTTCATACAAATTGGCTGACTAGAGCTCCAGCTGTATTAGCAGTTTATGGCATAAACTTTATGCCCATGCTTTCGTCAGTGCCAATTTCTGGCCAGATGAGGCTCATTTTGTTCTAACTCTTGGTGTGTTTGCTTGCATAATTCACAACTATGATCAAATAAAGGTATTTATCCACTTACTCTTTATAAACCTTATCTTGCGCTTCTGTGAATGTTCCTAGTAGAATCAGTGTAAACAGCAATGCGCCAGATATAGTGTCGGATCCTGCTGAAAGCATCGTGTCAACCTCTTCCGATATTTCGTTATCTGTTAGCAACCCTTTATCACCCATCTCAAGTAGAATGTTCAAGAAGCTTTTAAAGCGACCTAGAAAGGTTTAATAAACTAGTTAATTTGTTGACCAGCAAATTAATCTGTAATATGGACCCGAGCCAACTTCTGGACTACGAACTAATGTTTTAGGGTTAATGACAATTAAGAGTAAACAATACCTTAAGAGGCTTGTATATTTTATTTTTGTCACTCTTACTCCAATCGAAAAAACGCGCAGTGCGAGAGGGGCGGATTCAGCGCAAAAGAGAAAAAAGTATGTTTTTTAATTTTATTAAAAAACTATTAAATTTTCCAAAATCAAAGATCTAGATATTGTTAAAATCCGTCTTATAAAATATGTCCGAGTCCTGTTCATGATTCCTATTCGTCAAAAGAGAAGAAAAACTGTGTTTGAAGACCTCATTTCAATAATTATTTCTATCGAGGAAACTTTGTCCAATTTACATAGCTTCTTATTTATTTACACGAACCACGGGACATCACCGATGCACTGAGGTGGGCAATGGGTGCGCTTTTAAAATGAATGTGTCAAGGATTCGTAAATTTTTTTGGAGGGCAAGTTTCCGAAATTGAGGCAATTATTTCATTGATAGATAGATAGATAGATAGATAGATAGATAGATACCTACCTATAGTTTTTATTCACTATTCCATTCTATCCTGGAGTTACCCTATTACATAAGGTATGTTAAAACAAAAAAGTTCATGTTTACCTGGTTTCTCATTTGCTTCTGCGTGTCGGTTCATCGATTCCATTTTTGTTTGCTTTATTATCTGAATAAGAAATAAATATACCTATATGTTTAGTTTTTCAAGTGGGCGTGAATGGCCAAATCCGAAGCTAAAGGAACATCGTAAAATGTTAAAAGGAGTCTTGGGGCCGATTTTGATGAAAACCTAAAAATTTGATTTGTGACGTTGCCACACGCCACTAAAGGTTGTTTTTCAACAACCTTTGGACCGTTGTTTTCTAACAACCAACAAACGTTGTTTTCCAACAACCTTAGGTCTTATCGACGCTTTCCAGGCTCAGGCTCCGTAATGGCCAAGCGTAAGCCCATAGTATATTAAAAAAACAAAGATGACAAAAACTCAGTAATATATAAAAACTTACTTTTAACGACATCTTTTTCAGAACTTTCAGGACCTTATCCTCAGTTCTCTTGGTTATCGACCAGTAGTATACAAAATTTAGGTGCATCCAAATGTTTCGTATTCTCTTGCCAACAATCTCCTGAATCTGACGTACAGCATTTGTGTAATCTTGGGTGAACAAGCGGTCGGTGGATGGTATACCCATCGCGGTTTCTGAAAATAGAATACAACATTTGATGAGTTTCATTAGTTATCTTAGACTTAGAAAGTAATTTGTAATGATAATAATAATAATTAAATTCTTTATTGCACAAAAAAACAATATCTATATAAAGGCGACCTTAATACTAATTAGTATTATCTAGGGTTGAGGATGTGCCATATATTTTTTTAAGTTTAAGGAAGAGTAAAATAGTTGCTGAATGGTTGACATAAGTAGACTACATGCGAATAAACATTAAAAGTAACTATATTTAATAAAAAAATACATAAACGATTTACATAAATAGGTCTATTATATCATTATTTTAAAACACGAAATTACTCACTTTTCTACAACTCAAAAAAATGTTTTCTAATCTTATTCTTGAATACTGATATATTGATGGCGCATCAGGGATGTGTAACGGCAGGCTATTCCATAGCGTATTGCACTCACAGTGAAAGAATTAGTATACATTACATTTGTAAGTATTTTTTCTTAGCAGATATTAATTAAGTAATATATTCACGAGTATTTTAAATATTTATTGCAAGTTTATTATTATGTGATTAAAACTTTTAAGGCCATCACACACGAGAGCTATTAATGGTATAAATGTAATACTACAGCAAGATATATTTCAATACATATTTCCATAAGATCCACACACTTCCTCTGATGAACTATAGGTATTTAATAAACCTAGTAAGTATTTTTTCGATGCAGATATTAATTAAGTAATATATTCACAAGTATGTTAAATATTTATTGCAAGTTTATTAATATGTGATTAAAACTTTTAAGGCCATCACACACGAGAGCTATTAATGGTATAAATGTAATACTACAGCAAGATATATTTCAATACATATTTCCATAAGACCCACACACTTCCTCTGATGAACTATAGGTATTCAATAAACCTAAAAGCAATATTTTAAGTAACTACACGAATTCATAATATTATCAATTTTATTGTAAAATTATAATACATTAAAAAAAAAAAAACTTAACTAAATTATATAAACATAAAAGTTAAATTAAATAAAAGACTTTATTTAAGTCGTCGCTGTCACTGGGCAGAGTACCCAAGACACTGGCCGCATTACCTCGCTGGATAGCAAGGCTGATGCGTTGCCCGAGATAAGCTCCAGCCCTTGGGTCCCCTGAAGCATCCACCAGACGCGATGCTATTTGTTTATATAGCAGTCGAGCGTCAGGCCCCCACGGCCCAAACGTCTCGACTCCAAACGGCACAAAAATGTAGCCTTCTCCTAAAGCTGCATATTTGCGCCGCTTGTTGCGCTCCGCCGTTGCAGCAGCCACGCCAGCCGTGACAGCGGTCGACTGGATATGGGACGCAGCGAGAGTATCCACGCACGTCGCGTCCCACACCAGAGAGCGACCATTTATATTATTTTAATACCAATATTATTACTTTAAAAATTGGATCAGCTTTTCTATGAACTTGGCATCCAAAACGTGCGTCTTCTAGATGTTAAACCAGTCAACTGAAGGAAAAATATACATAAAAATATAAAAATAAACAAACACCATATTACTTGCAGTGTGAGTGAATCTAAAAATGTAGATCCCGTGATGTAGATACACAATACTTTAATATTATAATTTTCGCACGTGTAAACCAAAAGCTGGACTGTAGATACAATTGATTCAATTGTCATATGTTTTGCTCACGTACGGACGGGTTAAAATTTCATCAGATTTATTATATAAAAGCGACACAATTTAACAAAATCATGGTGAAAGATAGGTAATAGAATAGAAGTACAACTTCTTGAGATATTGTTCTTCCAAAATCACAGAAAAAAGAAAATTTTTAAATGTTAAGCAACCCTCGAAAGTTCTTATAAAACTTAGAAATATGAAATTCAATCTTCTCAGTCTTTGTATTACTTACGACAAATAGCTTCCAAACTATTTTTTATAAAGGGTTCAAAGAGACTTATCTCCTTTTCAACCTCCTTCTCTAAACTATCCACTAATCTTGAAGATTCCTCGTTAAAGACTCCAATGAAGCCATTGAGCAGTTGTTGATTGAATGTTGGATGAATAATCTTTCGATGCCACTTCCATATTGGAACTGAAAATGAAACACCGCATTTAAAATATCAGCCCACAAAAAAAGATTTCTAGTATCCCGGGTGTTAATATTTCCCGGAAACTTAGGATTTTAATCTAGTTAAATAGTTATAAACATATACACTGTTCTCTATTGGTCGATGGCATTGGTGGCAAGCCTTTAGTGCAGAAGAGAGCCGGTTGGTTAGGTTTGTAACCTTCGTGGTTATTTTTTTTATGACAACCCAGGAATCCTATAAATAAGATATATGACAAATTTTAAGCTTTCGACACTATTTTAAAGGAAGGTTAGGTTTGACGGTCACGGAACTACGTTCGGCAACTGTTATGATCGGTGGAATATGTGATTTACGAAAAAAGTAGCTGTCTATTTACGCCCGGTTTACTTAGAGTGCGGTTATGTATGAAACCATTTGATTGGTCTTTATAAACTACAATAATTCACCAAAAACACCCACGCTTAGGTCACGATTCACGATGTTCAACTAACGTCAAAAATCGTAGGGAAAAACTTTGTTGCACAGCTTACTTCAGGCCACAATGTGGTGAACTTGTTGATTGATTGTCATAACCGTGACCACATATGTACTAGCGGTTCGATAAGTTCCATTGGGCGATTTGATATAATGAATAACTTACCATCAGATGTGACCAATCCTTGGCCCAACCATTTGGAGGTAAACTTGTAAACATACATTTTTCCCAATACCTCATTGAATAATGTTACTGCTAGTTTTGGATCCGTTACCACTGAAACAATAAACGAAGTCAAAAAGGAAGCAAAAAAAAAACATTACTCATATGGTGTAATACGTTGCGTTTAATTAATTTAAAAGTTTATGTATCGTTGTTAAAAAATATTTTGAAAAAATAAAGTATATTTTAAAATTAAAATTAAAAATTAAATTAGTCACAAGTTTTTTTTCTCCGCACACAGCACATAAAGGTAAAAATGTTTTGTAACATCTCTCTAATATTTTAAAAACTGTCCTATTCGAAAATAATCAATATCAATACTTTTAATAAAACAGTAGAAACCGCTGTATCTGTACATTGAAGAAAAGTAATGGAAATAGAATGGAAGTGACTAAAGAAGAGTAATAGAACACAAATCAACGATTTTTAGAATTCTTTTCTGTCTGTCTGTCTGTTTGTTCACGCACATCTCTAAAACTACTGAACGGATTTTCATGTAGTTTCCATGAATAATAAAGAATTAGAAATAGAATAAAGGCTTTTTTCATTAAAATCGAATCTCGGAAAAAAAGTGATCGTCATTTAAAGATTTTTGAAGTAGTAATTAGAAGTTATGTAACGTTTGTAAAATTTGGTTAGAATTTAGTTTGGGCTTATTTGATTGGTCTTTATTAGCACTGGTAAAACATGGTGACCAGGGTCTGATGATGGGACTGGAAGGTGGGACAGGATCTCCTCAACGGACAACAGCAGACCCTTCGAGTTCGGGCTTATTTGATTGTCTTTATAAGTACTTTGGTAAAACATCGTGGCCAGGGTCTGTTAATGGGACTGGAAGGTGGGTACGGGATTTCATCAACGGACAGCAGCAGACCCTTCGAGTTTGGGCTTATTGGATTGGTATTTATTAGCACTTTGGTAAAACATTCTGACCGTTGCATATAGTCGTTCAAAAATCATATTCTTTTGTTTTCCTTATTTCCACGGAAATCTCTTCGACGCGGGCGGAGCCGCAGGCAAAAGCTAGTAGACAATATAAGCTGAACTTTGAAAGCAAAAAAAAAAAGATGCCTAAGCTGTAATACGACCGAGTAACCTTTTAAGTGTTGTACAAGGAACGGGTCCCTGAGTGTGTAAGCAAAAATCACAATGGCCCGGTTTTTTGACTTACCAAAAACTAATTTTGGTCCTAGCCATAGTTTTTGTAGACCTCCTACTCTGTTGGTTTCTTTATGAAGGGTTTCCATGAAGTTCAAAAAATCTGTAAAAAAACATCATACTGGAATGAAAATTTATATTTAAACTTTTATTTTGTTTATCAATGAGATAGAAGTAAAATAATGAGCTCGTATTCTTAAAGAACCGGGGGGGGGACAATTTAAAAAAAAAATTGCGGGATTTTTTTCAACCGTTTTGTCGGCGTGATTAATATGTACATCCATATCAAATTACAGTTTTCTAGTACATACTAATAGTCTCTGAGCTAAGCGGCGGACAGACGAATGGACAGACGGACATGGTGAAACTATAAGGGTTCCTTGTCTGACTACGGAACCCTAAAAAACATATCTTCACGACATGATTCCCCGAAGGAGTGTAAAAGGTGTTCCCGTGTGTGAACTGTGAAATGCAAGTCACAGCCTACACCCGACAGACCCGCGTTTCACTGACGATTATTACGTCCCAACGTGATGGATGGTGAGCCCTAGGCACAGTTAAACGCTTTTTAGGGCATGCATTTCCTCAGGATGTTTTCATTCAGCGTTTAGCAAGCGGTAAGTATTATTAGGTAAGAACACAAATACTATGCACATAAATGCATCATTAAACAGTTTGGTATTTTAAATTTCTGAAGGTATATTACTAAAAAGTTTCTTACTTACAATTGCCATCCCCTATAAATTTGTGCCCATGTCCGATGATGGGCAGTGCATTTGCCGATGTTGGCACGCGCGCGGTCAGTTGCTCCAAACGCCTTTTTCGCAGACACCACCACGCGCATATACAGCAAAACACCAAAAACAACGCCAGCATCCTATTATGTAATGAAACGATCTTCCTGCGCTGTCACTTATGTAATAGTATTGAAAAGACCTGTTAGCCTTTATTTTATAGTCGGTCGAATATCCAGATTCTTTGATTTATCTAATAAATTTCTGGGGTTCTGTCGAAAAAAAAACCGGCCGAGTGCGTTTGGGGCCACGCGCAGTGTATGGTATCCGTAGTTGCCCAGTACATTTTATAAGTTGGTCTACTAATACAGATCGCGCCAAACTTTCCGCTTGGAAGTTGCTCTCCGAAAGAACGGCCCTTAAATTGTCGTGTTCAGAGGGAACTAAAAGTTTGGCGCGATCTGTACTCGTAAACCTGTAAAGTCTACTTAGCTGTGATAGTTTTCCTTTTAACTTAATTATACATATATATCTACTACATCTGTGAATTTTTCCACATATTCATAAACAAACGTTTAGCCGGCAGGGGAGACACTTGGCTCTAACAAAAATTAGCACTTTAAAGCCACCGGATCCCTAAATCGAAAAATGGTTTTCACACACTCATAATGTTTTTGAACGACCTATCCAACGATACCCATTTAAATGGGATAGACGAGAAAAAAAAAGATCTTCAACTTAAGTACGTGTATGGGTGATAAACTTAAAAAAATAAATTTTCGAGATTTTTTTCTTACACCAACTTCTCCTTAGTATTTATAATAATGTGTTACAAATACTAAAGGGTGAGAAGTGGATGCACATAACCTTTTCCCGCCATCTTAAATTTTATAAGAGATAAAAATCTTCAATTTCGTTACATTTTAAATAATAAAATGTAAAGTTGTAAAATAATTTGGCCAAGTGCGAGTCGGACTCGCGCACAAACCTTAAAAAAATTATCAATACTTATAACTGTTTAGTAGAAACCGCTTTGTCTGTACATTGAAGAAAAGGAAAGTAATAGAAATAGAAAGGGGGTGACTAAAGAAGAGTAATAGAACACAAATCAACGATTTCTAGAATTCTTTTCTGTCTGTCTGTCTGTTTGTTCACGCACATCTCTAAAACTACTGAACGGATTTTCATGCAGCTTTTACAGCTGTACAGAGCTTAATTTAGAATAGAATAATAGCTTTATTTCATTAAAATCGGATATCGGAAAAAAATATAATATTTAAAGATTTTTGGAATTTGCTTTTCTACTGGTGGTAATTAGAAGTTATGGTACGGGATCTCCTCAACTGATACAAAGTTCGAGTTTGGGCTTATTTGATTGGTATTTATTAGCACTTTGGTAAAACATGGAGACCTGGGTCTGATTATGGGACTGGAAGGTGGGTACGGGATCTTCTCAACGGACAGCAGCAGACCCTTCGAGTTTGGGCTTATTTGATTGGTCTTTATTAGCACTTTGGTAAATCATAGTAACCAGGGTCTGATTATGGGACTGGAAGGTGGGTACGGGATCTGACCAACGGACAACAGCAGACCCTTCGAGTTTGGGCTTATTTGATTATTATTTATAAGCACTTTGGTAAAACATGGAGACCTGGGTCTGATTATGGGACTGCAAGGTGGGTACGGGATCTGAACAACGGACAACAGCAGACCCTTCGAGTTTGGGCTTACTGATTGGTATTTATTAGCACTTTGGTAAATCATAGTGACCAGGGTCTGATTATGGGACTGGAAGGTGGGTATGGGATCTGATCAACGGACAACAGCAGACCCTTCGAGTGTGGGCTTATTTGATTGGTATTTATTAGCACTTTGGTAAATCATAGTGACCAGGATCTGATTATGGGACTGGAAGGTGATCTGATCAACGGACAACAGCAGACCCTTCGAGTTTGGGCTTATTTAGCACTTTGGTAAAACATGGAGACCTGGGTCTGATTATGGGACTGGAAGGTGGGTACGGGATCTTCTCAACAGACAGCAGCAGACCCTTCGAGTTTGGGCTTATTTGATTGGTCTTTATTAGCACTTTAATAAATCATAGTAACCAGGGCCTGATTATGGGACTGGAAGGTGGGTACGGGATCTGATCAACGGACAACAGCATACCCTTCGAGTTTGGGCTTATTTGATTGGTATTTATTAGCACTTTGGTAAAACATGGAGACCTGGGTCTGATTACGGGACTGGAAGGTGGGTACGGGATCTTCTTAACGAACAGCAGCAGACCCTCCCAGTTTGGGCTTATTTGATTGGTATTTAGTAGCGCTTTGGTAAATCATAGTGACCGTTGCATATAGTTGTAAAAAAATATCATATTATTTTGTTTTTCTTACTTCTACGAAAATATCTTCAACGTGGGCGGAGCCGCGGGCAAAAGCTAGTGGAAAATAAGAACAATATGGATGTCATATCAACATCAAAGCTACAAAAAACAAGCAGCTAAAATGGTAGCGCCCGACAAAAAAATTGGCACCTTCTGTGTACGGAACTCTACTTTTTATAGTTTTTTGTTTTAATTTAGATTATCTCCTACAATTTCACTAAGTTTCAAACTTTTGTATTACCGTCTTTAAGTTAGAGACAAAATAAATAACTATAAAATAATGCAACTTTTTTGAGGTATTTTGTGGGGGGCCCTGACCTAAATTTCAATTTTTGAAATATTTTGTTATTTGTCGTGGTAGAAGATATAGTAATACGTATTTTATGAACATTTCAACTTTCTACCTTTTACGGTGGAGGTTGTAGACAGACAGACAGCGGAGGCTTAGTAATAGGGTCCCGTTTGGCACCTTTCGGGTACGGAACCCTAAAAACAATATTTTCAACAGACTCATTTATGTTGGTGGAACACGTTTATTTTGTAGTTCTCGCAGGACTGCTTTAGATATTTTTAGGTACAGCCTGCGGCATAATAGTCTAGCCGTGACCATTAGTGCGTCGCGCAAGTCGAAGTCAAAAATAAGGTGTTTATAGAATTGGTTGGTGGAGAGGGATTTTAAATGAATGGTATCAGTTGATCTGTTACAAAGCTTGAAAACCTATTTTCTTCTGATACTGGTTAACAGTACGAGTATTATTCTACGACTTCAGATTAATGGTAACGTTAAAACAAAATATATGCACAGGATACATAAATAAATACAAATATAAATTACAAAGTAATGATAATAATCTACTGGAAATGTATCTCTACTTAATGTCCATGGTATCAACAGTTGTTATAAATCAGTTTCTTATCCATATGCCTATATATTTTTTCTTATACTACGTGAAATTTAAGTCATTTTGCTAACGAAAACAGAGTACTCGTCCATATGAACAACTTTTACTATGAAGCCAACCCTGAAATCGTGAGAAAAAAATCAGCTGTTTCATACATTTGGGTCGAGTAGATATTTAACTTTTCTATGGAACAGCTGATACATTTTTCACGATTTCAGGGTTTGCTCCATAGTAAAAGTTGTTCATATGGACGAGTACTATCACCAGTTTTCGTTAGCAACATGACTTAAATTTCACGTTGTATATAAAATAAATGCTGTCCATGTATGTAGACACAGTTAATAATGAAAGCCAACATTTACTACTCGTTAGCTCGTATAAATAAGATAGCCAACACGTTTTGTGCTATAAAATGTCCAACATACACGCCGTATCGGCCCCTTAAAATGTTGAGATTTCCGGATTCTTTACCTAGTTTTTCCATTCCAAATGCTTAATCAGAATAGAAAAAAAGGTTTTTTTGTGTTGATTGTTTTATGGTTTTTGTTTTTGGTTTGGCCGTCGATGCGTACGCGCAGGCTCAGTTCTAATCAATAGTCTGTTGGTTCTTATCTCAACCGGCAAGGTCTGCACTATTCAGACCACTGATTTTCAAAGTGGCTGGCGCGCCCCCTAGGGAGGCGTGCGGAACGACATGTGAAGGGGGTCGCGAATATTTGTGCGAAAGGGCATTTTCAGCAGTTGAAGCAATAAAAACCGGCCAAGTGCGAGTCGGACTCGCACACGAAGAGTTCCGTATCATTATCTATAAAAACGGCAAAACAATCATGTCTGTTGTATGGGAGCCTCCTTAAATATTAATTATAGTTTAATTTAATTATTTATTTATTTTTAAAGTGAATACACAACTAAATATTCTGTGAATATTTCAAGCGTCTACCTGTTGGCGTTATCAATATCAAGCAAAAACGAGTAAAAAAATCACGTTTGTTGTATGGGAGCCCCCTTTAATATTAATTTTATTTTCTATTATAGTATTTCTTATTATAGCGACAACAGAAATACATCATCTGTGAAAATTTCAACTGTCTAACTATCATGGTTCATGAGATACAGCCTGGTGACAGACGGATGGATGGACGGACGGACGGACATCGGAGTCTTAGTAATAGGGTTCCGTTGGTTACTCTTTGGGTACGGAGCCCTAAAAACGAAGTAAAGAAACAAACTCAACATCGCTAGTGATTTACGTTGTACAATTTCTTTGATACAAGTGTGGGTGATTTCCACCTGTTACATATTCAAAACTTCTTCACATTCTTCAAAAATAAACAAGTTCATCCGCCTCATCCGTTTATTCTCTTTTACAACATGTGTAATATTTCTTGTTTGGGACAGTGTTTTTTTCTTTTACCTTTGTAAATTATGGTTTGGACTCATTTTACTCTTATTCATCTGGTATTATAAAATTTTATATATAGTTTTATATGGGCCATTTAGGCAGTAGGGAGGCGTGTCAAAATTACTTTGGCAACCTTTGATATAAGCGAACCGATTTGAGCTGCCTTATCTGATTGGAAGTTTATAAATATTTATATTGTTTTACTAGACTATATGCTTTTTAAGACATGTCCAGTATGTAGATAGATTTGTCAAATATTGTGTTGCTTTAATTTTTTAAGGAATAACGTCTAATTTATCTTCAGGTTTGGTTAATTATCTATCCGTTCCTTAGATACTACGGGACTAGGCAAGCGCACTTATCCCCCTCCGCCGAAGTACATGAACAATTTGTTCGTGTAAGTTTGCTTGTGTGCGCGTTTTGTGTTTGTGTTGCAGCTTTTTATTTAGTGTGACATATCAATTTTTTGCACGAGTGTGCGTGAATGATTAAATGTGTGCTTTGCGTGTTTACCTCCTCTCCCGTGGAAAACGGCAGAATAATTTCAGTACTAAGAGTTGGGCTTTGCCAGGTCCCGTGTTAAATGGTCTAAGATCCGTTCGCCCGTCTGCAATATTCTCCTTTATTATGCGGTACTAATGTGTAAAGCATTAAGCATATGAAGCTAGACAGAAATAGAATTTATCATTAATTATGTTTATTAATAAAATTTCCATTGAAATGTCTGCATTATTTTTACCTATTTATAACCGGTTAGTTTCTCATTCGAAGCGTTTTTTATAGCGAAGCCTCAGTATTTTTTCTCAGTATAGGAATTGCATAAATTACATTTAACTTCATTCCACTAGAAAACGGATGTGTGGATAGCGACACGTAGGTAGTAAAACGGAGTTTTTGAACTAGTACTCCCAGACTACAAAAGATATGGTTCTGAAATAAATACATGTTATAAACAAAGCCTTTTCCAAGGCAATGTAACAGCCCAAAACGCGGTAGAAAAAATTGGCTCGATCGAAAAAAACTGCAAAGTGAAGACAATTTTATAAATTCAAATAAAAATAACAATGATTACTGTTTTAAATGTGTAAATCTATTACCTAAACGATAGCACAGAGTTTTTTTTTCAAAACGCACTTGTTTTAATTTATATTAGATTTTATTCCTTGAAAAACAGCATTATCCACCCTCTTCTTGATTTACCGCTCTGCTCAGACGCGCGCTTTTTCAGATATGCTTATCTCTTTCGTTGTGCGATCGACCTACTGCGCCTTAATACGAGTAGTACCAAAATCTCCATATAGGGGCTCTTATTGATTTTAATACAAGGTGAAATTCAATCAACCGACCAAATTTATACTGGACACTCAGTTAGTGATCAAGAACAAGGTTCAATGACTCTTCGGGTGAAATTCGAAAAAAAAATTTTTTTTTTTGCTTTGTAATGCCTGCACTAGGAATTGTACTTGAACTAGTCCAACCAGTACGGGAGCAAAAAATTTATTTTTCGAATTTGGCCAAAAGGATTACTGGACCTTGTTCCTGATCACTAACCGAGTCTCCAGCATGAATTTGGTCGGTTGATTGAATTTCACCTTGTATACATAAACGACCTTCCTTACTTAGTTAAGACCACGGATGACAGGTTAAGACTTATCTGAAAGTCTATTCGCAGTTGACACGTCGCTAATTTTAAGCCGAAGTGGGCGTTAGAAAATGCAACTTTATACACGTTTTTCAGAAAACCAGATGTTTCATGAAAGATTTCTCATATCTTTATTTATACAGAACTGAATAAATAAAGATATGAGAAATCTTTTGACTATCTTAAAGTCATGATTTGCGTTCCCACATAAAGTAAAAAAAACATAAGAGAGACCTCTGAAAATTGTAGGATTTATCTCGTTAATATACCTTAAATGTGAAGCGTATCATTTCAAAACTTGATACGAATATTTTGTGTAAACTTAATTGTCCAATTCTTTACTGCAAGATTTTTTTAAATAAATCCTATGATTTTCGTAATTATTAAAATTCAGTTAGATTATCGCTTACGTTAAATTTGTATACTATGTCTGACTAACTGTAGATATGTTCGTCCCGCAGTAAATTAGTAAATTTTTCCAATACCAACTTCTTATTACATTAAGCAGGCACTACTGAAAAAAGCTTATTATAGAATCAATATCAATGATTATTTGGACGATAATGAAGCATGGTGTAATAAATAATAACTAGCAAATTTTTGTAATGTATGATTCCTATAACTAAAGGTTTAAAGTTAATTAGATAAACGACAATTTGAGTCGGGTTGACTAAGATACATTTATTTCTGACAAAAATTCCTGCCGTCTTATATTTTTTATGCATTTATGTAAGTATGTATAAGTATAGTGTATTAGCTTAGGTAACAAAAATGATTGAAAAGAAAATGGAAAAATTAAAATAAGACACGATCTTGCTAAGTTTCTTGCCCTTCCCCTTAGCAAGACTAATCGAATAGGTGGAGTCATTATATTTATTTAAAGATAATTAATCTATCAATTTATTTATTAATTGCATTATGAATACATAATATTTTCATTTTGTGCAGATGTATAATTTTATGAAATTTAAGTAGCCCCTTTTGGTAGGTGGTAGAGGTGCCGGACTCGACTGTGGTGATATCATCATATTACTCGCAAATCCACCCGAAGTTATTCGGGGGAGAGTAAAAGGACAGCTCGCAGACAGGCACAACCAGGTGGCCCAGCATTGCCTGGGACAGATTGATGGCGGTATATACATCCCTAATTGCCGGGCCTTATGAAAAACAGACTAGTAACGGGCAGCGGCGTCACCGGTGCGAGGGTTTCGGTGCCGCGTTCACCATTCCGCCTGCCCTGCGTGTGTGAGTATGGGCATTTCTTCCAGGAGGACCGCCATGTGCGGCGAAATCTTGGAAAGGCCTATGTACAGCAGTGGACGAAACAGGCTGATGGATGGAAGTAGCCTAACTTACATGTTTTTTTACATTGTTAATTTGTGTTTTCATCATATTCGAAATAAAATTAAATGAATACTTTATTACTGCAATATAGGTACATAAATACACTTATCGCACGTTACGATTTATTAAATAGGTAATAAAAATAATAAATTATTGGTAAGAAAAATAATAAAAAAACAATAATAAATTATTGTTTATTTAAAGAGTAATATTGATTTAATAAATTATACATAAATTCTTGTACTTTTATTCCACAATATTGATTTATAAAACGTGCAGGTACTTTATGTACCTACTAGCCTTTGCCCGCGGCTCCGCCCGCGTGTTATTCTGTTTAACGACATGCTTTTGTCCGGGATAAAAAGTAGCCTATGTGTTAAGTTAGGGTATAAGCTATATCCATTCTAAATTTCATCCAAATCCGTCCAGCCGTTTCAGCGTGAAAGAGAACAAACATACACACACACAAACACACACACACACACACACACACACACACAAACACACAAACTTTTGCATTTATAATATTAGTGTGATTTTACGATATAAAATATTTGAATTACGAAGACGTCACATGAAAAAAGTAGGAATTTGTTATGACTTAAAGAGAAATCCACCGCTTTGGAGACTCTAAAAAAATGTAGAATGTAGAAAATCTAGAATAAGAAATTTAATAATTATGTTTCTCTTGAAATTTTGTTTCTAATTGATATTTCAACCTGGTATGCTGCATTCCAAAAATATATTTTACCTACCTACATTGATGAAACTTTGTACACAAAGCACACTTGATGGAACTTTTTTCATACTTATTTCCAAAAACACATTTCACAGAAGCTGTGACGCGCAAAAATGCAAATAAGTATAGAATATTTTAAGCCTGTCACCCTTACTTAACGGTTATGCAAATATCACCGTATGAGGACAGCTAAAGGGTTTACTTTAAACGGCAAAGTTACTGAACCCTTCCATAATAGTTTCTTGCTATAATTGTGCCGCTACGCCATGAATAAGAAACTTTCCTTTGGGACTTGGTAGACGTTTAATTAAAACGAGAAATAACTTACTGAAGAGTCAATATCTTAGAAATTTAATTATTGTTTTAAATCACGATTGTTTCCTCTTTATGTTGATAAAGATACAGCTGGTATATTAGTTAGTAAAGGTATTGGCCACGGTTTTGTTATTTATAACTTTCAAAAATCCATCCATCTGCCATGTTTGTCAACTGCTCGATAGGCCTTTCTAAGATTTCACCACTCTGGGCGGTCCTCTTGGAAGATATGACCATGCTCAATACGCTGGGCAGGTGGGTTGGTGAGCGTGGTGCCAAACCCCTCGCACCAGTGACGCCGCTGCCCGTCACCAGTCCGTTTTATAATGGTTCAGCAATTGGGGATGGATAGTGGACCACCTGGTTGTGCCTGTTTATGAGCTGTCCTCTTACTCGGATAGCTAACGGGGAGTTTTCGACTAACATGGTGGTACCTCTACAGTTATTTTATTACTTATTAATTAACTGTAAACTTTTTACTCTGGCCCATTTTTTTTTATCTTTCGCGCTTGTATTTCTCTCTTAAAGTTGTCTGGTATTATACATTATGTAGATTAGACTATTAACTCTATTTTTGTCTATTAACTAATTTTTTCTGTTACACTCAATACAATAAAGCCGATTCTGAAGGCTTTAGTTTTAGTTTTAGTGCTGTCAAAACTTAATTTTCTTCATTCCAAAATAGTTATTTAGTGTTAATAATAGAAGCTATATTACTTTGGATGAATTTAAGTTTTGACAGCACTAAAACTAAAATTAAAGCCTTCAGAATCGACTTTACTGATTTTATAATTATAGCAAAAATGTTGCAGCTCCCTTTGCTCTAATTTATTGAGCAGGATTTTTTCGTTTAAGTCGTTGATCGAGTACCTACGAATACTAAAACGAGTAACACTACGAATATTATGATAGTTATGTCAAGAGGATTCCACAGGGCGGACGTGACGAGACAGACTCAAGATTCACTGTAATTTGCATGTACGTTAAGCGGTTCTTGCCCTGACAAGATAAGGGTTTAGGATTCTATACTACATCAGTTCACATACCGCTACACATTTGTATTCCAAGCATGTTAATGTTGCACGTCCATAAACATAAAGCATGCAAATAACAAAACGCCTGAATAAAAATGCAGAGCTATTATGAGTAAAGCGTATTTTTATTGCTGTTGACGCAAGCTAGGCGCTATTTGGAGTGCGGAGCAATTTAAATGTTGTAAACGAGGATCGTCTCGGTACTGTAAACTGTGTTGTATTTTTGAAAAAGTTTCTCGTATTTTGGAGCACAGTTCAGAGAAACAAAATATTTCTACTTAGAAAACTAATCGATAATAAATGTCCGCAATGCACACAAGTTCACCTAACATGCACTAGTAAATATTCTGCACAGCATTCAAAAGTAATTATGGCCACATAAGAACTTGGAAGCGACGCCGTGAAGCACAGTTGGCAGGGCATCTTTAATTTCTGTAGGCATTGAGGAGCTTCTAGACGATACGGGTCTGAAGGCAACATTTGGACAGTTTGTGGCTAACCACAAGTTGGTTGGTAGAGTTTTCTTGCGGACGCGTGAAGGAGATTGTCCCTTTGTGTGTTAGTTTTCTTCATATAAATACCGATTTGGTCACTTTAGGAAGGTACAGTTTCATCTGCTATTAAACATTTATATTTGTACTCAGGGGAAATCGGTTACCTTTTCAAGGTCACCTTTCGGCAACATATTTTTTATATAATAAACATAACTTTAGATTTCTTTAGTAGGGCCCACTTAGATAAATACAATGTGTCAATCACAGAAAATTTCTGCTCTGTGGTGTCAACTAGATTCTAGTTGTTTCCCAAGTCTTGATCCTTTAATACCCTATAATAATTCAAACATTTTATAAGTATAAAACAACTACTTAGTTCAAAACTACATCCAAATACTTCAAATTAAAAAGAAAATAGACTAAACTGTCACTGCAAACATATTAGTAAACCATCAAGTTATCGGGGATTTTTCTAGTTGACGTGATGATTTTGGGGGGGGGGGGCGTATCATGAACCCTGTGACACCCCCCCTCGGACCGCCACTGTACCTACGTGTATATTGCAAAGAATATGAAACGATAATGTTTCTCGCTCCTTTCCTATCCCAACCATCATTTGTCACACCCAGAATATCTGTTATATTTATATAATAATATCATAGACTAAATTATCAGTTCATCCATGATAATCGTCTATGATAATATATATCAAATGTAATCAAAATGTCCTTGAAGTGGTTGCCAAGTTACAGCGAACATAGAGACAGACTTTGCATTTTATATGTATTCAGACTTACAATTTCTTACATACTCTTTAATAAATTGCTGTCTCAGCGGGCTGGTGGTTAATAGTCTCCAGAGGTCACGGGTTCATATTTCGGAGGGCCACAATTTCTTTTCAGTATGCATGTATTGGAAAGCACTGTAAGCCCTGTTCCTACCATAACAAGATGGGGACGGTTGTGATTGTGAAGTGTGTCCGCAGGGGATTATTAGTATCTTTGAATCTCTTTAAATCAGAGAGCCTATAGCTTACTGTATGAAGTCCTCAGGCACTCATTACCTTCCAGCTTGATGGGTGGTGGATGGACTCAGAGCTTAATTTTTCTATCGAAGCTAAGACCTGTGTCGATCGATCATTTCTTGCGACCCGGGTCGATTTTGATCCATTGGTTAGGTGATTGGTTCGGTCACACTTTTCGACCGTGAACTACAATTTTTGAGTCCACGAAAATACAACTTGTCCTATAAATAGTCGGTGAGTAATCTCATTGTTTATGTATAAAGTCTAATTTAGTTTTTCGATTATTTCTCGCTTTTTCGTGCGCTCGCGGCGCGGCGGCAGTGCCAGTGTGGGTCAAAAACGATCGTATCTTTTTGAGATCGATGATTCAATCACTTGCGAATGGGTTGTGATCGAATCAAAATGATTCGATCTATCGTGATCGACCTAGGTCTAATCTACGCACGAAGAATGAATAAAATGAATGCCCTGCGAAATTTAAACCCACACCTCCGGATTCGTATTGAAGACAATCGAACCGATAGCCTAAGAAGCGGTTTATCAAAAACAGTTGAACGATAAAATAAATGAATCGCAACAAAACCTCGTCCTAGCACAAGATCATCAACAGAAACATGTTAATTTATTCGGAACCAACAACGGCTCTGCGGGGGAAAACATTAAAATTTGAGCCTTGTCAGGTGCTAAGTCCATAATTTCCCAGAGGGGCCATCCAGGATCGCGTTTAAGGGTTTCATGAATGCAGATCTCTAATTTCGGATGTCTTCTTCTTACGGCTTTACAAGTTGGTTTCTTATTTTTCGCAACTTCTTGGATAGTATTTTTCAAATCGCGTAAATTGGAGTAAGGATAGAGTCTAACTTTACTATACCTATTTTAAGCAAATAATTTTATCAACAAGCTACGTGTTTTATTAATGGCAACTGGTTGTATAATATTATTTTTTCGTTTTAAATATATGACTTTAAAATTCTCTATTATTTATTTATAAAAACCGAGAAATACCTAACAAAATCTAGAAAAGAGAACATTCGGATTTAATCTAGGTATTCGCATACAAGTAAAGTCATGAATCATAATAGTACATTTTAATGCAAAAAACAGTCGGGACGAAAAATATCAACACTTTCGCACGTGTATCAAACAACGTTTTTTAATACACCTGCGAAAAATTACATGAAATAATAAAATAAAAGCAATTTTGTTGCAAATCAAAACAGATACAAGTCGCCTGAAGAACACGCAGTCTGGTTGGCGCCAATCTGTACTACAAAGACCAATGTCTCTTTCTAAAATCTTTTTAATAATAATTACTAAGATAGTTAAAATACAATACAAATTATGACGTCTAAAATCGATTTGAATTTTAAAACATCTTTTACAATTTAACATACATAATATACAGTCGTGGTCAACTAATTAGGGACTTTCAAGATAGTGAAGAGCAGTAACCGGTTATGTACATATACATAAATATAAAACCCAATAGATTTCTCAGTACCTATTATTTGCATAATTTGGTCCGATTATTATGCTATAAATGGCTGTAAATAAAAGAGTAAATAAATATAAACAGTATTTAATATCAAAGGTTGAACATGTATTCAATTTTAAGGTATAATTCTGTAGCTGGACATTTAATTAAGGAATAACTATAATGAAAAATAGAGTTAACAAAACTAATAATCTGCAGTATTATAATATCTTTAACAGCTTCATTTTATTACGTGTAAAATCAGTAATCAGTAGCAAAACCTTTGTTAGTAATTACCGCTTGACACCGATGTGGCATAGACATTATCAGTTTCTGGCATGTTTCGACAGGAATGTTTGCCCATGCCTCACAAAAAGCTTCATTAAGTTCATATAAAGTTGTGGTGCGATAAGTGGAAACTTTTTTCTTGATTTCGTGCCAAAGGTGCTCGATTGGGTTAAGGTCCGGGCTATTTGCTGGCCAATCTAGCACCGATACTGACTGACTGGTAAGAAACGACTTGACTGAATGGGCGGTATGTTTCGGGTCGTTATCATGCTGAAACGTCCATATAATAGGGAGATGCTCCTCAGCATAGGGAAGCATCGTTTCCTCCAATATTGCCTTGTATTGATGTTGGTCTAAGTTACCCTGAACTTTCCTCACAGGTCCCACTCCACGTCCAGAAAATGAACCCCACATTTTAATGTTTCCACCGCCATGTTTCACCTGCTTTTTTGTGAATCTTGGATTCATTTCCGCTTTTACTGGACGCCGTACGTATTGCCTTCCATCTGAAGAAATCAAATTAACCTTGGTCTCGTCAGAGAATAATACATGTTGCCATTAGGCGTAGGTCCAATGTCCATATTTACGTGCAAACGCCAATTCACAATTTGGTTTAACTAGAGATTGTCCTTAATTAGTTGACCACGACTGTATATATATATTTTTTAAATCTCCATTTAAAAATACAGTTTAACTATAAAAACTAAATAATCTTAATACCTACTTAAATGTAAAAGAAAACAAAATATACACCCATACAAATAAATAAAAATACCTATAAATATATTTAATAATAAAATATGAAAGTTTGAAAATACTCATCTTAAACAGTTTTTAGAGTACCCGGTAAAACAAAGGTTTACATGCTTACTAAATGATGTGGCCGGTATCCCCTAGATGGCGTTAGTAGTAAAAATAAAAAGCACGCGTGCGAAATATGTCATTTTACGCACGCTAAACAGGCACGTAATCTATCATATTTTGAGCAGGTGTATTAAAAATTTTATTTTGTTACAGGTAATGTTCTACACAAGTTTTACAACATAAACCCAACCAAATGGTAAGTCTCAAAATAAAAATAAAACAGGTACAAACCATGAAAAAATTGCCACCGAATCACATTTCGCTCTTATTGCATTGCAATATGGCCAATAACGATACAGCGATGATGCCTGTAGATTTTTATCAGTACATGAGTTACACGACCACAAACTATCCACGACGCATGCCAAACTTTACACTCTCCTGGCAAGTACTCTGTATAGGTAGTTCAAATACACCAGTTCAGAAATTCAGTCAGTCGGCACAATGGAATTTACACTCTATCTCAAAGGAATATGGATCAAACCGACTTATTTCATATAAATACACGAGTTAGTACGTCTAGAGTTCCTAACTTTGAGTTGCAGTTCGTTAGTGATCCTTTCCACATGCAGATGGCTATTCCACTAGAATAAGTTAGGAGCTTGCGACGCTATGCATTGAATGGTTAGTTAGAAATGTTAGAATAACTACTGTTCGCGACAAGTCGACATGGCAATTTCCAAGTGATCCGACATCACATACCTCATTGCTCAACAAAATGAGAGTTAAATTATTATTACCTTTTTATTTAAAGGAACATTTTGTTCATCATAATCCAAATCAAATGAACTTAACATCGCTAAAAACCCTAAGCATTGAACAGAAAAATAATTGTTATATAAATATCCTGTCAATCAGACACTGGAGAAGGTTATGTTTTAGACCGGCATCGGCATATCGAAAAGAAGCATTATGTCCGGAATAGAATTCGAATCAAAATCAGTAGGGTCAGATGAACAATTTTCCTTTTCAAAACAGATTTATTAAGGGTTTTTGGCGATTAAGTTCATTTGATTTTGATTGTGATGAACCAAATGTTCTAAGTACTCCAATACATTGCGTCCACATGACTCGCGCGTACTTACGCGCGAACTAACGCGCGAGTCATGTGGACGCAATATACAGGGTGTAAATGCAAAGTCAAGAATCCCTTTAGGGTGTGAAAGTATACACGATTCTGATTCATTACGAGAAAAAAAATATACCTTGAATTTTCACCAAAAATTCCATCATTTTTCTAAGCTATGGCTACGCAGCTCACCGACCTCTCCACACACCTAATTGTACCCCGCAACCCGCACCCCTCATCCGAGTGGCCGGCGACCAGTGAGGGTGTCCACGCGATTAGTGTATTTTGAGTAAAGAGAATCGTCTTTTATGAGGTACTGGTACTTTATTTAGAGATCCCAGTATGACATATAATACTGACACACCCTTAAAGGATTCTTGCCTTTGCTTTTACACCCGGTATTGGAGCCTAGTACTTCGACCACGCGTGTGTGCTTACGCGCGAGCTCTCGCGCGTTTATCTGGACAAGGCCTGAGATTAAGATGGGTGTGCGTCACCCCCTCCAAGATAGTCGATTGCCCCGATTGCCATGTCGACCATTCGTCATCAGTAGCTGGGTTCTTTATTAATGTCGAGCAATGAACAGGAAACATGATATAACATTCGCAACACTTGCGATATAATTGTCTATGTAATTTGAATTAAGTTAGATTAGATCGTGTGAGATGAAACAATTAGAAATAGTCTTAAATTAATAAAATAAATTAAAATTTGAGCCGAAATACATTTCGAACCTAATTTGCTTTACCTTTACTTATTGTCTCGAAAATATAATTATAAAGCGATATTATTCATTATGTTATATATTGTGTAAATTAAAGAGGAGTTAGATAATATCGATCAAGATACCTAATGATTTAAATATTCTTTGTATCTACAAGTATATCAGTAATTTATATACCAAAAGTGTTTTAGAGCCCTTTGTATCGACGCCTCGAAACTTTAGTTTAAGTCGTGGAATCTACTTGTTGACGGACACAAATTGTGCCGGTTCGTTACGCAAACAAGAGTTTGGGGCTCAATGGAAATTTTAGACTAATGCTACCCCGTTGTTTGTGCGGAGGAGAGGCTAAGGTACATACCTATCTACTAATAGAAAAACTTATAAATAGGTAACAAAACATAACGTAGCAAAATATACACCTACTAGGGGTTTATGAAAACTGATCGATAGTTCAAGACAACACTCGGTAAGTGATAATAATTTAGCCAAGTGCGATTCGGACTCGCGCACAAAGGGTTCCGTACCACCACATGTTACGGGTACGGCACCCTAAAAACACTAAGAACCCTTTTTTCATTTTAATTTTTCATCAATGAACCTCGGTAGAAGCTATCAAATAAGCCATCTCAGATGTTAACAGCGCTATGGTTAACACGAGGTTTATTGTATCCCCACTTGGGTTCAATTTTTATTATTGTTGTGATAGAGGCTATAGTAACACGTTATGTTGTGAAAATTTCAACATCCCTGATGACAGACGGATAGACAGGCTTATTAGGTCCCGTTTGGCACGGAACCCTAAAAACTAGGACCAAGGACTATTTTTTGTAAAATTCTTAAAATAAAATAAAATTACATTTCACAATTCAATTTTCAGCTCTATCGGCCCGGCTGTTCCAAAGTAATGCCGCGGTTTCCTTTCGATAGCGAAACTCTAAAACTTGCTGAAGAAACTAAACTCAACGAAACCGTCAATCATTCTTTATAAAATTATTTCATCGATTAACAACTTTGCAATCACAACTTCACAAGCGCAGGACGAACTCAACAACCTTGTCTATCGGACTGTGAAATCCAGTGACCCGCTTACCGGCCTTTGAAAACTTGGATTAACAACCTCCCTTACTATACAGGCGTTGCATTTAATGAATAATCGTGAATTATCACTAAGCTATGTCGACCGATTTGGTAAGATACTACAAGAGCCATGTTAACCGTAACCGGAATAGAGTACTTGTATAATTTTATCGATGAGTGTGTCAGTATCGCAGCAAATATATTTGTCGTCTCTGTCTACGCCACTATGAGAGACAGGCGGGAATATAAAGTTAAACGTGCACGTTTATACAGTGTTAGAATTTTGTGAAACCATTATAAGAAAATTATACTTATATCAATTAGATAAAAAATAAAACCGGTCTAGTGCGAGTAGTATTCAAATAAGTTAATAAACTTAAATTATTTGAATAAAAATTACAAACTTATGAAATGTATGAAAATGTTTGAAACAAAACTGGAAATTTAAATTGGTCGACTATTACTCGTTAACTTGTTAGTCATACTTAATTTTTTCACATATCCAAAGGCAATCCTGACGGACATGGCGAAACTAAAAGGTTTCGTTGACTACGGAACCCTAAAAAAGGAAATATAAATTCTTCGAAATTATATTTAGGTGGTAGGTATATGGAGGTGGTAGAGCTGATGCCGGGCTTGACTGTGGAGGTACCACCATCTTACTCGCAAATCCTCCCGAAGTTATTCAGGGGAGAGTAAGAGAACAGCTCTCAGGTAAAACCAGGCGGCCCACCATTGCCTGGGACCGATGGATGGCGGTATATCCATCCCCAATTGCCAAGCCTTATATAAAACAGACTGGTAACGGGCAGCGGCGTCACTGGTGCAAGGGTTTCGGCACCGCGCTCACCAACCCGCCTGCCCAGCGTGTGTGAGTATGGGCATTTCTTCCAGGAGGACCTCCAAGAGTGGCGAAATCCTGGAAAGGCCCATGTCCAGCAGTGGACGAAACAGGCTGATGGATGGATGGATGGACACATAGCAGCTAAGTTTACGGGTCTTCGGGAAATGTTAAAACTGTAAAAACTTTTTTCTCATAACGAAATTGGTGTTTGAAGAATTCTTAATGACAGCCGAACAGGGGAGGCTGGAGTTCCAGTTACTTATTTTAATTACAAAATTCGATAATGACGAATCGTGATGCCATTTTTAAATGAATTTTCAAAGGTTTCTTTGATTACTTGTTGTAAGAATATACCTTTAAATTTATATTTATTTATTATAGTACTACAATATTTTGGTAAGGGAAGTTTTATTGCATATCACTAGAACCTTTAATGCAATAAACCTCAGCCTGAATGATAAGCCATCTTTATTTGACTATGAAACCTTATTGTCAAAGTTAAGAGTATAAATATAAAATATACATAAAACGAACATAAAACACGATCTTTCGCTCAGCACTAACCTATAAATTGCTACGCTAGTTTTTCCCTCATAGTTGAGATTATTACCTAGGAAATTGTTGTGAAACAATAGTTAATGCATTTCACAACAACATTTACAATATTGTTTTGAAGTAAGTTTTTATTAAAAACGCATTTAAAGGACATGAAAATGATCAATGTTTAACTTTAAACAAACGATTTATAATTTTTTGGGTTATGGTTTTTACAGTCGTGTTTTTGTATTTCTATCTGCCGGGTGTTAATAGATTCTTAACTTAAAATTAAACCACATGTTTTAATTATCATACTGAACAACTTTAGGACAGATTCGCGCAAATGAAAACAAAATTGGATTTGCCCCCTGACCAACCGAGTTCCTATCGTCGAAAACTAATTTATACTATCGAATTCCGCTTATCTAAGGATACGTTCACACTTGATATGACGTCACAGTTCGTAAATAGTTCAATTCAATACCCATTGAACGTTATTTTGTAAGTTAATTTTTTGTCTGTTTTTGGTGAATAGCAACCATAGTTGGCAACCGATTCAAAGATACGTAATAGGTCCGTAGGTTACACAAAATGAACAGTAGTTTCTTAAGGCGCAATATGTCCATCGCACATCGAAAGAGATAAACATATGAAAAAGTGCGCGGCCGAGTAGTGTGGTGAATTGAAAAACCGGACGTGCGAGTCGGAATCGCCCACCGAGGGTTCCGTACAAATTAGTAAAAGTTTTAAGAAATCTACAAAAAGATTTGTTCACCCGTACAATTATGACCGCGCATACCGTTGCTTAATGTTATATTATTATACGGGATGACTGGTAATTAGATGCGGATTGCAGGGGTTGTAGAAGAGAGCAATTGCAGTCGATTCGACCATTAATGAGTGAACCATTTCTGAGATATTTCGAATTCCAGTTTTTTTTAAAAGTAGACTTAAAAAAAATATATATAATAAAAAAGCCAGCTATTATTTTACAAATTTTTTCTTTACCAATAAACAATAACCCTAAAATGCACATTATTGACGTAAACCTTGACACTGTGCTCCAAAACAATTGAAAACTCTTGAAAATCGCAAAAGATTTACACAAAAAAGCTAGGTTAAAAAAAAAAGTCTCTAAGAAATTTTCTGTGCGTATTAGCTTAAAAACATTTGCATTTTACTAGTTTTTGAATGAGGTACAAAAATTTCAAATAAACAGAGGAACGATAAAAATATGGCGAAGACAATAGGAGCAGGTAGAAAAAATCATTAACGGTTAAATTAGGAAACAATGGGTTATGAACTTACATTTTGTATACTTGAGATTTGTTTCTAAGACAGACGGACAACAAAGTGATCCTGTGAGGATTCCGTTTATTCCTTTTGAGGTACGGAACCCTAAAAAAGTTAGATATTGCTGTTTTTAGTGAATAATATTTAATAGGTAATTTTATAGGTGGTAGAGCTGATGCCGGGCTCGACTATGGAGGTACCACCATCTTACTCGCAAATCCTCCCGAAGTTATTCGGGGGAGAGTAAGAGAACAGCTCTTAGGCAAAACCAGGCGGCCCACCATTGCCTGGGACCGAGGGATTCAGAAAGTAGGTTTATATGTTTACATCAGTCATTATTGTTATTTTTACTTTATTCGTTTGGACGGACTACTCTGTTTTGGACTGCAAGAACAGCCTTCATTTTGCAATTTTTTCAATGCAGTGAATTTTTTGTCTATCACGTTTTATCATCTTGGCAAAGGCCCCATTTATATTATAACATATATTTTTTTCAGAAACATGTAATGTGTGAGTTCTACTGTTTTAAAATTTAATGTTTTACTACCTACGTCATTTTAAGGAGGAGAAAAGTTTTGTTAATTCATGCGAGTATGTATCTATGGGAACTTTGTTCAGCGTGATCAGTAGAGTTTGTGGTTTCTTTTATTTATACTCGGTATACGTAAGACAATTTTTTCATATTTTATCAAGAGTTTAACTACTTATGTCTTATACACACTGAACGTCTAAAATTGACCCACTTACTCAATTAAAATAGCTCAAGAAATTTATCCTCACGATAAATTTACACCTGACTGGAGATTTCAAATGCCTACTGAAGTGAACTGCAAAAGCGAAGAGACGTAAAACCGGACATGGAGTGGGTGATAAGGGTTGGCCCTTCACTTCCCTGGGGTCTAGCTTCGTCTAGGACTAGGTCCTTTAAACAATGCCTGCCTTTGACACTAGACTCTATTGAAAGGTCGATGACACTGTGTAAGGATAAAAAAACAAGAATTTTTCATGATAAAAGTCTGTGATCATGTTTTTGTAATTTTTATCAGAAAAATATCATCAGTATTTTAAATTGAGTAATTTCGCAGACCCGACAAAATCTGCCCAAAAACCTTTCTTTTTTTAAGTTTTACAACCTAAATTTTACAAACTTGGCTATTATCTAGCATTCAAAAACTAAAGCCACATGCCATGCTTACCCAACTTCCTTTCTCGTTCGAAATTTTTAGTAACTACCGACACATGTTTCCTATAACCAATTGATAAGCTTTGAAAGCGACTTATTGAACGGGGCAACGGAGGCTGCGCTTGACAATGCGTTAGATTACGAGCAGATACAGGAACTGGGTGAAGAATTTCAATAAAGGCCATAAAGGGTTATCAGGGGAATGGTTAACACAGTTGGTTTATTCACATTTTTAGCGTGGTTATATCTAAAAGTTACAAACAAAACTAAATTTGGATTTTGTAGAAGTTTCCGTAGACACGTAGCTGAAAGCGCATCTGCTACGCTGACTACGCTGTAGCCGTAGTAAGTTCTACAAAACAGCTTACTACTGCTGAACCTATGAAAAGATGGAATAATAAATGAAAAAATAATACAAAACAATCGTCAAGACAAAACATACTTTTCGTACATATATCGTAAACAGAGTCATTGTCCTGACCACTTACGAAGTCTTCAGTATGAATTTGGCTATATCAACCAAAGTCACCTAATACACTAGTATACCTTCATGTACGGACGCCAGCATGATGTGATAGCATTCGTTAAATTCGTTTACAAATATGCAAATAAGCAGAAAAAAGTAATTAACAAATAAGCACAGAAACAAAATACAAATCTCTATAAAAACATTTGTTACTTTCTCGGCTCATTTGTGGGAATAAAGAAACTGATATCTTCTTGTTATGAGTTATAGTCGCTTCTTAAGTTACTTTTTACATAGTTCAGAAAACACACCCGTAACTTTGTTGCAGCCATACTACTCGTACTATTCAATAAAGATCGTAAAATCTTAAAACGGCTCTTATTACTTCTACCTAAAAGCCTTTGTTGTTTGGCTCAGATTTGTTCTCAGGGTTTTCTCATACAAGAAATATTGTTGCAAGGGCAGCTCAGTACCCTGGTAATGGTCGGCCAAAGAGAGTGAAAGAGTAATATTAGAACCAATATGTTGGTTTTTATGAGGTTTGCGGAAGAGAAATGTGTATTTAATGGGTGTGTAATAAGTTTTGTGTGTAGTGCCTTTGATTGTTTTGGGTCATAAAACTGTTAACTATTTATTGATGATGATGTAATAAAAAAAACAGAATGCAGAATGCGTCTCTCATAGAGTCTAAACTTGTCTTCATTTCACGTACCTGGATTACCTACTTGCATTTTATGTTTGAAATTTAATTTGAGCTCTTTCAGTATAGGAGATTGATTTCGTAAAATATTTAAAGGTGTTTTAAATGGCATATTAGTAGGGTTTTACAAATATGCAAATAAGCAGAAAAAAGTAATTAACAAATTAGCACAGAAACAAAATACAAATCTCTATAAAAACATTTGTTACTTTCTCGGCTCATTTGTGGGAATAAAGAAACTGATATCTTCTTGTTATGAGTTATAGTCGCTTCTTAAGTTACTTTTTACATAGTTCAGAAAACACACCCGTAACTTTGTTGCAGCCATACTACTCGTACTATTCAATAAAGATCGTAAAATCTTAAAACGGATCTTATTACTTCTACCTAAAAGCCTTTGTTGTTTGGCTCAGATTTGTTCTCAGGGTTTTCTCGTACAAGAAATATTGTTGCAAGGGCAGCTCAGTACCCTGGTAATGGTCGGCCAAAGAGAGTGAAAGAGTAATATTAGAACCAATATGTTGGTTTTTATGAGGTTTGCGGAAGAGAAATGTGTATTTAATGGGTGTGTAATAAGTTTTGTGTGTAGTGCCTTTGATTGTTTTGGGTCATAAAACTGTTAACTATTTATTGATGATGATGTAATAAAAAAAACAGAATGCAGAATGCGTCTCTCATAGAGTCTAAACTTATCTTCATTTCACGTACCTGGATTACCTACTTGCATTTTATGTTTGAAATTTAATTTGAGCTCTTTCAGTATAGGAGATTGATTTCGTAAAATATTTAAAGGTGTTTTAAATGGCATATTAGTAGGGTTATTGGAATATTTTGTAAGACAAAATTCCAACCCGAGGTTTTTATCTCATGATAAATCGGTACTTAACTCTCAGTTTTCCCGCTTTAATACGAGGACATAGGAATTTCGATAATGTTTATGTTATCTGCGATATATCTCCCCTCCCTAAAGGAATTTATCAAGGGTGAGCATGCGAAAAAATACCGTAATAATGAGAACTGGGGACATCACCCCTTGAAGTTCCGCGTTGTTTTGCTGATGCACAGTCAATGTCAATGACGTCACAATGCGATGGATCACCCAACCAGTAGCCCAACTAGTTTAGAGATATATCCGATTCTGAAAATCCTTGGGCTTCGTTTAAACAAACACCGAGGTTGGAATTTAGCCAATAGATGTTATGACTGCAGTAGATTGTCATACGAAAGGATTAGTTGACCTTATTTCTCAGAAAAATCCTGGGAAATTGAACTTTTCATCTGTTCACAACGTATATTACTTATCAGGGGTTCACGAAAACGAGTCAATATATCTGACTGGACGTGGACTGAACCCTCCGTCATTGCCCTTCCATTCTCCGAGTTTTGATTTTTCGTTGATTGAGTTTAAAATGTACGCCCTCTGTTTTGATAAAGCCCGTAACAAATGAAGGCTTCCATAGCTTATTAATCGTTTGTACGGGAATAAGTAAAATAAAGGGTTGTTGAGGTAATATATACGGTCTGGGCAGTCCAACTTTTTCTATTTATAACATTTAAGCAAAATTTTATAAATATAAGAGAAAAAAAAAACCTAATACTTAACATTGCATAATACTATAAATATAAAACCTAATTTTGGATAACATTGTTTTAATTTCACTAGTATTTAATTAACAAAAAAATGTATTAAAATCCTTTTGTTTATTTTGGAGATATTATCAAAATAACCTTACCGTCATTCGAATGACGGTATTACATTTTTTAATTGTAAAATGACAAATAGTTAGCAACAGCCCAAACGAAAGACACAAAGTATTATGTCACAAATAAAATTGATTGAACAGTATGATACAAAAGTGAATCTGTTGCTTAAAATACACTCGGAGCTTTCAAAAATTAGTTTTCCACATGATGTGGGGTGAATTTTTCGGTATCATCGTTTTGTAGGCTTTTCCAGAGCCCACTGCGTTTTGCTTTGTCAGTATCTAAACGAGTTGGTACGTTTTTAAAATTTGTTGCTAGGCTAGAGTAATCCGGAAAGATACAGAAAAGAATTTCATTTATGTTTTTAAGTATTTTTCAGATGCTTTATGAAACATCGTATTTGAACCAAATTTAAAATAAATTAATTTCATTCGTCTCAACACGCACCGTTGCGTTTCTCCAAATTACAAAAGTAAATCCGAGAATTCCATCAAGAAGAATTTTCAAAGAATTACTACTTCTAAGTTCTTTTTACTTTTCTTTGTTGACTTCTATGGATTGATAGATAAGGAATATTTTGCAAAGTCAGGGAAAAAATGATACATGTTTTCATTTTCGCGTCGTGACAGGAAGGGCGGACGTATGACGGGGACCAAAATCCAATATGACAAATTCGGAAGTACGTGATTGGAATGAATGCGAAGAACGAATTTATTTTTCCAATGCCCTGACTTTCCGAGACGATTGTAGATCCACCTGTATGCTAGCGTTTTTATGATTTACTAAGCGGAGTAAAACGATCTATTTGTCCTTGTTGTTTGAAGTTTTTTAGAATATGCAGTTTTCAAATTTCATTTAAATATATAAATTAATGCGTGAAGTTTATTTTTGAGTAAATATTTTTAGGTTTTTTTACCCATCAGGACCAACAAAATAATCTGATATTTGTCAACACAAAAATAAAAGTAAAAAAGGGCCCGAACGCTTCCGAAAACAAATATTTGTCGCAAACAATCCGAGACCGACATCAGAATAAGTTCGACCGAATTACTACAGCTAAGAGTAACGCTGGAGGCCTAAAAGTGGGTAGCCACGGACATGAGCAAAGCGAAAGGACGCCAGAGCTACGTGTTCTAGAGATCATCGGTTGCCAACTGTATTTTTAATGATGATGCAACGCAAACCGCGGTTTCAATATCACTTGCGGGCAAGTTAAATTTTGGTTGAATGTTGTGTATAGTGTATAATGTAAGAGTATGGTTTTGAAAATATAATCTACTTAAAAATGTAACATTAGTTGTAGGGTTTATGTAATTCAAAAACAGATGAAATATAATTTACAGAATAATAAATAATTTGAATTAAGCTACCGACTAATATGAATGGAAAAAAAAATTATGTCTCTTCTACTATGCAGGCTCCTGCAACTTGAATTGAATATATAACATTATGTTATCTTTACGACTTGGTTGTTCTTATTTTCTTTTCAATTTTGGCTTCGAGGTTAATGTTTTTACTAGTAGTACTTCGTAAAGGATATATGAATATAATTTGCAATATTCCGCTAAACAATTCTTGTCGTGCTATTCAAAATGCAGACTCGTGCACCGCCCGCCCGCCCGCATAAAAACATGCAACAAGCAAGCAATACAAGCAAAGCAATCTTAAATAACAAGCAAGAAAACTTATCGACACGTGTTTCGCCTCTGAACGAGGCATCCTCGGGATGTGTTGCTAGCCCGGCTTCTCCGCAGCAACTGATGTGTTGCTCGCCCAGCCGCTCCGCAGCAACTGATGCAACTATTTCAATTAATCATCTAGTAGTACTTCGTTTATGTTGCACTTGACCAAACTTTATGTTCGCTGCCAGCCATGCTTGAACTGCCTAGTTCTTGTAATTTCCGCTCCATCTAAAGATCCATGGCTGACGACAAAAACCAATAAGCCCGGGGGTGTATTCTGGATGTATTGCGAGTGAAAGATTTAGTGGCAATAAAGTGTGATGTTCGAGCAGTACCATTGTTCGTGCGATCGGATTAGAGTGTAGCCGAAGATTGCCGACTCTGCCGTGGTCTATTGTGTCCTAGGTGATAGTCAATAATGAACGGACGATTCGAGAATGGAAGACGATATTGAGGAGTGAGATATCGGTCTTGGTTCTGCTGGTGAAAGTATTTTAGCAGGGCCAAGGAAATAAAGTCACAAAAACTTAATCCTGATTTCTTAAAGAGAATCTTGTCAAAGTAATTTCCTAGCACAGTCAACAAATGACGTTACTGATGACAGCTAATAGTCATAATGTTAAGTTTGTTAAGGTTATAAATTCTAGTAAGTCAGGAATCGATTACGATCGTACTCAAATAATCTCAACATTGTTGAAGGATAAAACAAGTAAGAAAGTAGACGATAGCGAATATTTTCATCACTATCATAAAACGAAAACTAAATCTTAAAACGTACAAAGTTGCTTTAGGTTTGTTACTAGTTTCTACGACAAACTTTTGGCTAAGAAGAAAAATAACTCTAGCTAGAGAAGCTGATTATTTCAGAGGCAAGAATATTTCTAATAATCTTTTAGTAACCAGAAATCAACTCCTAAACTCGGAAAAATGTATCGGAATCCAAATCTAATTAGTCGGTTCAACTTTCCAAACGAATTCAAGACACGTACAGAATTATTTGACCGCACACTGCTTCTTGGAGCTGCCTTCAAGTTCCGGAAAGTTGGAGGGACAAGCCAGTTTACTTGTAGACGTGTAAGTTTCACTGGGGCTGAGTATTGCTTCAATGTTTCAAAGTTTACTTTGGACTTGATACATTAAATAAAAGAGTACACTGTAGGTAAAAGTATTCGATTGCTCATATTTGGGTGGTTTACCACTCATTAAAAGCGCTATCATAGGTATATAGATAAAACATGATGTTTTGTAAAATTTAAGTGACATTGATTGAATGTACAGACAAGTGCGAGTATGATTCGGGCTTTGAGGGTTTTGAAACCATAATTATACCCATTTTATATAATTTTATTAGTAAATAGACTTGAAGCGTTGAAAAAATCAAAGTTATTGTTACGACAAAAGCATTCAACATCATTTCATTTCAGGTGACCATTTGTTTTCAATATTTATATTGAAAGTCTGCGTAAAAATAAAGATTACGTATTTTTTATTTTGTTTTATTGTGCTTATTTTAATTTTCTCTTATTCACTCATTTTAAAAGAACGTAAGTCGCAACCGAGGATTTCAAACTCGAAGTTCATTGCCAAGGAATTATTAAAAAAAAAACTTGGCATGTTTGTGTTCGCTGTCGATATCAACAGTCACAGTGACATGACAGTTGATTTTTTTAAATACGGAATGAACTTGAAAGCAAATTGTTTTTAAAATCCTGTGTTTACCAACTTTTGTTTTTTTTAATCTCTTTATTTGATAATGATTTAATTCTGAAAAAAGTATGTGATGCTCAGAAAGCCAATATCTCGAAATGGTTTTTAGTTTTGTACCAATTATTAATTTGTAATGTTGTCAATTGTTAGTTAAACTGGAAGTTTCTTGGTGCCAAATTTCAAGATTCCATGTAAATGAGAATAACTATTTAAGAGGTCGTATCTTTTCATTGCATTTACTAAGAAACCTTTTTTTCAAGAGGATTAACTATGCGTAGACCTTAGTATGTATTTTGAATTAATTCTAATTTTATACTTTTATATGTCTTTGGGCATACAGGGGAACAGAAATCAAGTGTACCGTTTTTTTTAGATTCTGTTGTACGAAAGATTTAAATCAAAATATTTATTTGCTAAGATACGGATATTATTGAAATAGTAACGTGGCAGTTATAATATAATCGTTACATCGTTAATAACAACGTTATTCTTCTTCGTTATTCTTTGTTTCGTGCAAAACAAGCAATGTGTTTCCGTGGAAAAGAATGAAAGTAAAACAAAATGCAAAAATATTTATTAGCTACAGGTTGATAAATATTTTCACCATATTCCCAAATATTTTGCTCACAAACCTTTTAATATTGAACTTTATTGACTTTTTATTCAAAGTGAGTTTTTACTATTGTCTCCCCTCCTTCATTTGAATCGGCCACAGTGGAAAAATAACCGAGAGTTGATAATAAAATTTAAATATAGCTCGGTTATTTCTGCAGTTCATAGCTCCTTGGTTTTGATTGCGGAATATCTTCGTTCTTTATGAAGTCTTGAAATGTTAAAAGTTTGTGCTTTTGAGTCGAAAATGGTAAACGGTCTATGTGATGCGAGTATAAACGGATTACTCAGGGTGAGGGTTTATAAGATACCATCTGAATCAGCTTTATATGTTTTCCCATTCGAACTACCCCTTACTTCAGAGTTCGTAAAATTTAATTCATTATGAGTTCATAATAATAGCGTACAATGTATCTGTTTGTATTTAGAATACTTATTTATTTTTTATTCTAGATTAGTTTGGGTTGAACAGGTATATAAATTATTAGATAATCTTTGTTGCATTGGAGGATTAAAGGAACCATTATTAATTGATATTTACTCAAAACTAGGGGACGCCCACGAATTTGTTCGCGTGAATTTGGAATATATACAGCCCCTTGCGTTGTACCTTTCAGGAACGCATTTCATAACAAAAGTTCACACCCCGTTTTACTCCCTCATTTCAAAAATCCTTGTTCAAATTTCATGTTTCTATGTTCAGCAACAACACACAGTTGTCTGTCAGTCTGTCAGTTACGCAAACTCATACTGGAGACTTGGTAAATGATCAGTAACACGGATCGATAACACTTTTTGCTAATTTCGCAAAATAAAATCTTCACGTCCCATAGTAAAAGGGTCATCGAACCTTGTTACTGAGCACTTATCGAGTCTTCAGTAAGAATTTGGCTGAATAAATTAAAGTCGCCTAATATACAGAGTGTAAATAGAGTGCGACCATTAAATAAAACCACATACTCCAGTGACCATACTGAACAACTCTCTAAAAAGGAAATCCGCGCAAATTTTCAGAGACAAAGATATTCAACTGTAACTCAAAGACTTATCTCGCAGGAGGAAGGTCTATTTTAGAACGCTGCACCGTAACAGCTGATTCACGGACGACGCTGTTTCAAAAAACGCCCTTATCTTGGTGCGTTAGAGTTCACGCATTTTTGCTTGAAACTCAAATATTTCCTCACCTAGTTAGCACGGGTATGTTTCTTGGGAAAAGTGGTTCAGTATGATCCGTAAAATATGTGGTTTCATTTAATGGTAGCACCCTATTTACACCCGGTATAGAGGATTAAGCTTCTAATGACAAAAATTGAAGGTAACATATACATCCATAGCCAAAGGCTCCTAAGAAATTGAACTAAATCTAAGTTACTTTAGTTTTAAAAACACACCTATACATTATGAATTCGCAACGGGTCTAGAATGAACTATCTTCAGAGTTCATTGCGGGTCCTCGTTGAAGTATTCATGCATTACGTATGAGGAGAGACAGACAGTACTTGTATTTATTTAGTGTTATTTGCTTACTATTTATTCTTACGAGTTACGGTAGTTGTTTTGAGCTTAGAACAGAAAAGAAGTATGAGAAACTGAGAGTGTTGACCTAGCACTCGTCTATTTATGGAATAATATTGTACTACCCTTTACTCTCCATATTATTAAAGACACGTAATTTTACCATTACTTATCGTTTATTATAAAAAATTTGGATTTCTTACTATAAAACATCTAATAAGGAAGGATTTTGACTAGTTAAATGTTGATTTTACTGAATGATATGTCCTAAGAAAGATCAGTAAAGAAAATCCGTGATTGAAAGGCCAGAAGGAAGTATAGCTTACTTAATCAAATCACGAATTTGACACAATAAAGCACAGTAAATCTAACTCTTTGTAAACATAAATCCAATATACAATACCCCCTTTTCAGTCAGAAAAATATATTCAATTCCCCCGTCCCAAACAAGAGCCGTCCATTTTTCTGGAATACGGAATTTCTGTTTCTTTTTGTGTTTTGAAAATAGATGCCAGTACAATATTGTTCGAAATCCACACATTGATGATATTAAGAAGCGTTTATAAATTCCAAGATATTTTTGTGCTCAAAAGGCGCTTCGCAGACTTCTAACTTACGTTTGTATTTGTATTATAAACAAATTATAAGTCAACTTATGATGACATTGTATAAATATAAGGTGACTTTTATTTATGCAACCAAACTCATACTGGAGTCTTGGTAAGTGAACAGTAACACGGATCGATAACACTTTTTGCCAATTTCGCAAAATAAAATCTTGACGTCCCATAGTAATTGACTCGCGGCTGGGCTTGCGTTTGTAAGGAACACGAAAAGAATAAATTACGAATTTCACAAAAAGGGTTATCGAATCTTGTTACTGAGCACTTACCGAGTTCTCAGTAAGAATATGGCTGCATAAATAAAAGTCACCTTATACGTGGGACGCACTATAAGTTTCAGGAATGAATATGAAAAAATACTATTAAAGGTACAAAATTAATTTATTGTTTTTCAAAATAATCTCCCTTGGCGTCTATGCACTTTTTCATTCGATCAAACCAGTTTTGAAAACTTTTGTGCCACTCCCCTGTGGTGACCTCTGAAACGTGTTTTTCATACTCCTCGACAGCCTCTTCTGGTGATGAAAATCATTGACCGCGTAATTGGTTCTTAATTTTTGGGAACAGAAAAAAGTCACAAGGTGCCAGGTCGGGACTGTATGCAGTATGACTCATGAGTTCTACATTTTTCGTCTTCAAAAAGTCGTTTGTCTGTCTGGCTGTGTGAGAACTAGCATTGTCGTGGTGCAGGATGATACGGCGTTTACGGTTATTTTTACGGAGTTCGTCAATAACTCCCGGCAAACAAATGGTCGTGTACCAGTCACTATTCACGGTACGACGATTCTCTAAAGCAACAGTAGCCACGTGTCCAGTTTTATTAAAAAAAGAAGCAATCATCCGCTTGGATGCACTTTTCACGCGCGCCACTTTAGTTGGTTTCGGCTCATCTTGAAAGACCCATACGCTCGATTGCTGCTTTGTTTTGGGATCGTAGCAATAAATCCATGTTTCGTCACCTGTTTCTATGTCCCACACCAAATTTGACGCACCTTCGTTGAATCTGGTAAGCATGGCACTGCACCAAGTGACGCGGTCCGTTTTTTGAGCCTCGGTCAAGTTGTGTGGGATCCACCGCGAGCACAGCTTTCTCACACCCAAATGTTTGTGTAGGATTGATTGTATTTGACTCATGCCTATTTCTAAGGATGCGCGAATTTCATGGTAGGTCACATGCCTGTCTGTTTCAATCATACGGCGCACAGCATCGTTGTTTTTGTTGGTCACAGCGGTGGACGGCCGACCATCGCGAGATTCGTCACTGAGATTGATACGACCACGCTTGAATTCTGCAAACCAGCTATAAACAGTCGTCTTGCATGGTGCTTCATTTCCAAAAGCTGTTTCAAGCCGAGCGATGCTCTGTTGAGCTGTCAAATTACACTTAAAATCGTAGAAAATCATACTACGAAAATTTTCCCGAGTTAAATCCATGTTGATGCAGACACACAATTTTTTAAATGGCGCCACAAGGTAAAAACAAAAGACAGTCAGATGAAACAAACTGCATTCTACAGCCAAAGAGTTCTATTCTCAAATGTTGCAATAAATTTTTAAATATTGTTTATGTAAGTGGCCAGTTCCGGAAACTTTTAGTGTTACCTATGTATATAATTTTATAGTTTACCAATATACATAATTATAATCATTTTGTACTTTTCACTAATTTGACGTGTACATTTTTATTTGTAAATAAATGAGTATTTCAGTATTCAGTCTTCCTAAAAACAAAACCAAATCATGAAAATACCTATTTGTACCGAAAAAAATGATCGAAATATATAATCTGTTAAAACAACTCGGGTACAGTTATTTTTAATTCGAACTTCCCACGTTCATAAAGCTAAAAATTGCGTGAAAAAAAAACTGTATTGGTTTCGGTAAAGAATAATCCCATCTCTAGTAACAAGTTGACAAAGTTGCAGTCATTCGGTCATTCTTTTCTTAAAGGGGCTTCAGCAAGAGGGTGAAAATTAAATTCTGACTGAAAAGGAGGCCGGATAAAAGGTCTCTTATGAGTTATGTCCCCTTAAGTCTTAGAAGGGGCATAGACAATAGTGTAATTGTCCAATTAAGTATTTGAATGTCTATGGCACGTTTCTCGTTAAATTTTGGAGATGAACGCGCCAAGGTGCGGAGTGCAGAAATATCTCCGGAATGCCTTTGTGTTTGTCTGTCAGGTGAATATTGTTAGTGAGAGGAGTAATAAGTTTGCATCTCGTTTGCTTTGATGATGATTTTAATAACATGAGTGTTAAACTTGATGATAATTTGTGTTTAGTTTGGAATTGTTTAAGGATTTCTTAAGATCGCCTCTGTGGCTTAGTGAACCGAACGTCTAGCTAGACTCTAATCCGAAGGTTGCGGGTTCATAAGGGCAAATTTTTGTCCGGTCTGCGTGCTTCGGATGTAAGTCCATATTTGTGCCCAAAGTACGGTAATAGAGCGCATCACCCATCACGTTGGAACGTAATAATTTACGGAGAGATATGTGTGTATGAGTTTGGTTTGTGACATGTATTTCACAGAGTATGCACTGTGAAATACATGTCACAAACCAAACTCATACACCGTAGTATAGTCAGAAAATATAATTTAAAAAAATACATCGTCACTATAAGATTCACCTCGAGAATTCATGTACCGATATATTAAAAAAAATAGAGTTATAACAACAGTCGAGTGTGAGTGGGACTCACGGCATAGCATGGACTCACTCCATACACCGTTTAATTAATTCTACGTATTTTTATGTATGACCAACTCAACTTGAGACTTACGAACCATTAAACTCCATTTATGTAAAGGGTCCAATTAAGTTGGTCCATATTTTATTCTTGAATAATTAAATATAGGTTAATTTTTTTTCCGTGCGTGCACTATAATACCTACGTGTGAACGAATTTTTAAGTTTCTATGTCAACTGTAAGTGCGTTTTCACAGAGAGCCACTTGGAATGAAATTCACTACTTAAAAATATAACGTTTTTCGCGTTGAGTTGAAAGCCTGATTTTTTTGAAAGCACCATGGGGCCGCTGACTTCTATTAGTTTCTACCTTATATCTGTCTTAGAACCTGAAATATAGAGTCTTTAAAGATGGACAACAAATTAATCTTGTAAAGGTTTCGTTTTTTTCATTTTGAGGTAAGGTAAAAACAAATTCTGAAAATAACATGGCACTGCTTGGCGGCCGAAAACACATTACAGGATGATTTACTTAATTTGGAATTCAAACAACTGTATAAACTTTGAATATTAACTTCCCTTAGTTAATGGTCAGCTCATAAATATTCTAAAATCATAGCCAAAGATTTACTCGTAATCCCAGTTTAATATTCGAATCGCCGAAAAGGCAAAGCCATGCTGGCGACACATAATTTAAGGGGCAGTCATATCCAGGCGATGTGTTTGGGTAAGTCCCATCTAAATATAGTATGATCTGGACCAAAACACGTATATCGGAGAATAATCTAGACAGTTGTGAGTATAGCTTTATACGATTTTCGAAGCATTAGGATTATTGTTTGTATAATATTTGGTTGTGTGTCTAGACAGTATACTATTGTAGAATAACTGATTTAGATACAACTGTATCACAAATTGTGACCGCCTTTGCGGCTCAGTGACAGAGCGTTCGCCTAATAACTCAGAGGTCGTGGGTTCAATTCCCGCGGTGCACATTAATTTGTGCTCGTTCTGCGTGCTTCGGACCGTCCGTTTGTGCCCGAAAGACGGCGATAGGGCTCACCACCCAACACGTTTAGGACTTAATATTCGTCGATGAAAAGCAGGTGTAGCAAGTTTTGACTGTGACTTGCATTTCACAGTTCACACTTGTTAATATCTCTGGCATCCTTTCGGGGATTCATGTCAAGAAGATATCTTATTATGTTTTATGTGAAACATAATTAAGAAAAAAGGAAAATTTTAAAGTGTCACCGTTTGTTAATTTTCCTTTAGTATAAAGGGCATGGTTTTGTTTTTAGAATCAATTTCCCATGAATAATTTTATTTATGACGTCATACGCAGACTTGCTTAAAGTAACTGTTACCAACAAAAGTGGAAATTTCAAAACATCCTACTTTATCCCAAAGAACTTAATAGAGTAAATAGAATGTTATTTAATTTGCCGTGTTCTCATCATCAGTAAAATCATAGTGGAAATTAAATAATACAAATATTTATGTAATAGTGAAATAAAATAGATAGCAGGCGAGGCTCGAATCTATTTGTCTGGTTAAATGCGCTACCATTTTTTTTTCTCTAACATACACAATCTTAAATTTTACACTCTTATTCAAAGTATATAAAAAACACACTTTCCAACAAAAAACTTGTAAAATCTTTAGTTTTAAAAGATTCTTATCCAAAAATATATTATAAGTATACAGAAATCCTTTCAATCGCATTGCAGCTATCAGGAATAGTCCCTTATTCCGCGGTGCAGCATAATCGTAAATTTCATATCGGCTCTGTTCCGGACGGGACGGCTACCCCGAATCGCTTGCAACGTTCGAAACGGTCGTAATTTTCGATTTTCCGAACGATTGAATAGAGCGACACCTTTCCAAGTGCGAGCTTTTAGCGCCATTGTTGGGCAGCCAATTATGTTATTGCTGTTGAAATTATCATTTGAAATTGGAAGATACTCCTACGTTGGAAACTTCCTGATTTTTCAGTTGTATGTCTTTGTTCTTCAAAGCTTGTATTTTTTTATTATACTGGGTCTAAGCTTCATGACGTAGTAGTTACTTTACAAAACTTTATACCTATAAGATAACATTTAAATGAGAGATATTATTTTGCGTGATATTATACTCTTATATATATGTACATAGATACAAGTCAGGCAGTTTGTATAGAAAAGTAAATTCTTGGTTTTCGCTAGAAATGATTTCTTCATTGAAAAATGATTGTTTTGAGACTATACGCTCTTAAAACGAAGTATATAATTAGGGTTACTACCCTTTATAACATAAATACATCTTTATTTTAATTTAAAGCCTAAGACACATGTTCACAAGCATACTTAGAGGAAGAGGCAGCTATAATAAGGAAAGAGAAGTATATGGTTCTTTCTTTTCTTCTTATTGCGCCCTCTCTCTAAAGCTTCGGTTTGGCGATCCTGGACCTAGCATGGTGCCACTTTAACACAATTTGACAGTAAAATCCATGTATATGCTGTCAAATGGTGTTAAAGTGGCAACCATGTTAGGCCTGCTGATGCACAACTTTGGGTTTAGCGATGTGCGTTGCGAAAGAATGATTGTATGGGAATGCTCTATAATGTGAGAGGCAAGTGCGGGGAAGCGGAGAGACACAATGCAGCGTTGCGAGGAGTCATTGACTGTGGTGAGCGTCGTGAGTGAATATGAATTTCCAAAAAGACATCCACATCGCTCTGGCCACAGCAAAATTGAATGACTACTAGTTGGGTAAGCGTCGTCGTGACGCTGCGTTATGATATCGCGTTGAACCGCTCGTGCGTCAGGATCGTTTTAAGGCGCAATATCGCATAATGTAAGAGATAAACATACATGAAAAAGTGCACGGCCGAGTAGTGCGGTGAATCAAGAAAAGTTTGGTCAATGCTGTTGGTCATTAATGTTTTTAATGAATAAAATGTAATATATGTAAATTCGCATGAGAGCGTTTAAAAAAACGCAATTCCTTGTTTTATATGTTTACAACAGTCATTATCGTTATTTTTACTTTACTAATAAATAATTAAATAAATAATAAGCAGCAAAGTCCAAAACGTGATCCTGAAAAAAAATGTCAAGGCTGTTTTTTTCAGTATCACGTTTTGGACTTTGCTATAGTTTTGATAAGGGCCTCTTTTATAATACGTTTTTTTTTCAGTACCCTATCTATTGTAGAATGGGAGTACTACTGTTTTATAATATACTAGCTTTTGCCCGCGGCTCCGCCCGCGTGTTATTCGGTTTAACGACACGCTTTTTTCCGGGATAAAAGTAGCCTATGTGTTAAGTTAGGGTATAAGCTATATCTATTCTAAATTTCATCCAAATCCGTTCCGCCGTTTCAGCGTGAAAGAGTAACAAACACATACACACACACAAACTTTCGCGTTTATAATATTAATAATGTGAATTTTTTACTACCTATGTCGCATGCTACTTACTAACGAGCATGTTTATAGGCTTTAAACAGCGGTTGCTCACTCGTTAGGATACTAGACTCTCAACATTGGGACTCAGGTTCAAGCATGCACCTATGAATTTTCGGAATTAATGTGCTTTGTTGACGGTGATGTAAAAAACTGTGACGTTAATCTACATGCTCTATTTTCGTTGTTCCACACACAGACATACCTGTAACACCCTACGGTGACATATGTCGCGACAATATGGCTTTTAACAATAAAAAAGGTTTTTAAGTTAAAATATATGATATTCATGTTTCCTAAAAAATAATACAGTAGCTTTTGCTACGTCGTAGTATGTGCTACGATCTCATTTTTAGTTTTAACGCTTCGTAGATCCGCTACGTCGTCGTCGGTGTCTGAACGCAAAGTGGTTCTACAAAACTGGGATCGTAGCACTTACTTTTCCGTAGCAAAAGATAGCAGTGATTCAGTAATGTCTATTGGTGATTTGGAATTTTTAAAATATCTATTATAAGTATAAAAGATGTGAACGTATTTTTATTATACTCTTAGTTAAACATTTTTCCTTTCGACTTGATTAAGTATTTGTATTCTACTGTATATATTAATGTCTTTAATGATTAATAGGATAAAAAGTGTTGTTTTTGGATGACAAGGAATATGGTTTGATTTAATTTTTACGAAGCACTTTATATAATGCGATTTGAATTAGTTTTCTAAATGAAAACAACTCCGAATAATGAGTTTGGCTATAGTTGTGTCTTTATACACACATATCGTAACGACATGAATCTCCGACGATGTGTCAGAGGTGTTACAACGGGCTTACGTTTGGGCTCTACTGTGACTGATAAAAAGCGTCGCTAAGACCTAGGATGAAGCGCGCTTGCCCAGAAACTGGGAGAGTGACTGCAGGCGAGGCGTTAATCAGTCTTTCCAGGGACTTGCGCCAAAATCTACGGAAGTCGGCATCGGCTGCTCATGACCTCATGCCGGAACACGACGAGTCGCTTGGCGGCATGGTTTCATCAAGTGAAAACGTGAATATATTATCTACGAGTATACGAGTATATTGCGAAATATATATAGGGAAATTTATATAGGGGCAAATTGTATAAAAGTGAAATCTTTCCGTAATAATTGTTCTAAGTGGCTATTTATGAAACAATCCTTGGATCTTGGAGTCCCTATTAGGAAATCTGTTTTGATTTTTACTGTACTTGTATTTTGAACATATTGTGATGTATTAATTAATTATGTTCTAAATTTTATATCATTGCGGTATAGAAAATCAGAAAAGTAAATCTGGACGTGAAGAGCTCTGAACCGGGACTCGAACCCGGGACCTCTCGCTTACCGGGCGGTTGCTCTTCCATTGAGCTATCCATTTCTCAACACAACCTGAGAATTTACCCATGTGCTTTCCCATACCGCAACGATATGTATTGATATGCTCACTTAGTAGTGAGCCTCTTGGCGCCTACAGGGCGCTTAGTGTATTCAAGACGTGTCTGAGACTTGCCCTACCGTCACCTGTTACAGCATCGGGTAGTGAAGAATACACATTACTGTTATCGAAACTATGATAGAAACAAATTTATATATTTTAAACACTTGGCGATTTATCCATCGCAAGGAGATAACAATTATGTTTTGTTTTTATTAGTTTTTGTGACATTTCTAGTTTTTGTTAGTCTGATTATAATTTAATAATTTTTACACTTAACATTTACATAATAATTATAATTATGATTGATTTTTGGTTGATATTATTATTTTATGTTTTTCATTAATTTATTGTTTCATGTATGTAAATATAAGGCCCAGGCTGAAAATCGGCTACTGTTGTATGCCGAGCCTGGGACCGTTTTGTCTGCTTTTTGATTTTAATTTGTATTTTTGTGTAACTTGTATTATTCTGAGAAGATAAATAAAGCGCTTATTATTTTATTATTAAATGAGTTATAATAATATAATTGATATAAACAAAGTATTCAAATCGTAGTATTAATATTCAGTTGCAATTAGATTCTATTTAATTTCCCACAAATATTTAAATTTAATATATAGTATCTAATTACGACTTCACAAGTGAAAATTGACAGGTTCTTGAAATTTATAATAAAATACGAATTTATTTACCAGAATTAAAACTCCAATCCCTTTAGACGATTAATTTGGAAGCTAAAAATCTTTATCGTTTTATTCAAAAAGATGCAGACATCTTTTTGTAAAAAGGACAAAGTAGATGCTAAGTAATTGAGGGTTTGCTCCTCGAGCTCGGCTTAAGTGTTTCTTTATTTTGAATTATTCTTTATACAATTTTAAAAGATATGGCAGTAATTTTCGTAACAGATTTTCAATTATCATAATTATTAGAAAAACCCCTTACGAGGGGTAGCCAATAAAATAAAAACTTTGATAAAACCTTTGCAATGAAAAGTAACCTCTATCCATGAACAAAGAAGAGACATCGTCACCATACTTAACCATATTTGACCACAAATTTGTCTTTGTATTTATTTGCTAACAGGCAAAATATTTTGTAAGCACTGATGTTTTTATTTAATAATATTTTGTAAGGTAGATTCATGTGCACCATACACAAACTTGAAAAGGTTTATGTGGTGTTTATTATAAAAGTTCAACTCAACATAATGTTAATATTAAATAAATAAGTTTTATTAACATGAAGAACAAAAGAACAGAACAAAAAAAAATAATAACGAAATTCTAAACAAGTTCTTTTTGATAAATCAGATACATTATTTATCGCTATCCCCAGTATATTTAGAAAACCAAATTAAAAGCGGCAGGTCCCTTTTCAAAAGTATTACTCTTTTTAAGGGCCGCTTGCACGACGTCGCTTAAATATGTTTAGAAGCATCCTAAACGTATTTAAGACCTAAAAACCATTTAGCATCTTGCACAACTTTGTTTTAGTTGCTAATCATATTTGGCGTGCTCTCAAACTTAAATGCCCAAAAACGGCTTTTTAACTTTTTACTTAACCTAAAAGTTTCGTGTTATTATAAAAAAAACTTTAAAATGGATTTATTTTCTGATGATGACGACCAAATTATTCAATTTATGGAGAGACCGATCGCAGCGAGACAATATTTTGAGAAAAGTAATTTATTTGAAAATCTTCCCGAGGTTAAATTTGTGGTGTTTTCGTTCATTAAATTCATTTTTAACACAAAATTCCTTACTCTATGCAAAATTCCAACCAAATCAAACTAAAAACAGAGACGAGAAGAAAGGAGGAAAAGTTTTTTTTTATTTCCTTGTTGTGCCATATCCGGTTCAATTCACGCAACTTTTCTTGTCCAAAACGAAAAAACTTGCTGAACACGTAAAACGGAACGTCAGAACTGCTTTATCGACGCACTGATTCAGATTCATTAAAAAGCTACAGGAACAATGTTGTGCAAGACGCTACTAATTCCATTTAAGCTAAATAGATATTCATGGTTAGTTCAAAATTACTGTTAATTTAAATCAAATGTTGTGCAAGTGGCCCTAAAAGCCTAAAAGTGTAAAATTACACAGAAAAGTTTATGAAGTTTTATTGACCTAATTGCTTCTAAAGTTTAGAATTAAAGTTAGGACCTGCAAAAAATTTTAATGACGTCACATTTTGCACATTCATGCAAATTTCTAAATTATATCATATATTTTGTAGGTAGATTACATGTGCCGTGCAGGAATCCTTTCGTTTAATTATATTATATACAATAGGTCGTTGATTATATATAAAACATCAAACATCGGGTGTCCAAACAAAATACGGCTAACTCAAAAGCTACAAACAAGATACTAATTACTAAGCATCATTGTTTACCGATTCCCTCTAAACCTTATCTCCCATAAATCTCTATAATATGCAAATTTTATTTCATTAAAGCGGTCGGGCCTTAATATTGTTCGGTTGAAATACGGCAGGTTCGGCCTCGGATTAGCTAATGGCCGTTTATCTTGTAAGGATCCCTAAATACTTGAGGGTCTTGCAAGCCGGCCATCTTAAATTGTATTATTTTGGCGTTGTGTCGTTCGTTACTAGTATACTACGATCAAGTCGGATTCAGCTGTGATGTAAACAAACCGTTTTGGATGAAAATTACCGATATAATAAATACCTCTCATTCAAAACTTCAAATAGCACGTTTCTAGACACTTCAATCTTCACGCAGAATACACTTTTGGTCACAATAAAATGTATTATATATTAAATCACTTTTCGATAAAAAGCTTTTCAAGAAAATGATCATTCGTTTTTTTTTCTAATGGCAACTGCAAATTTTTTAATAAAGTTTTGTTAATTTTTGAAGTTCGGGAACACTGAGATCTCAGATCAATGACGGACGGACATCTGAGCTGTCACTGAAATAGATAAAACGGTACTCAGGTACATCAGTATAACTGTCAAAAGTGTGAAAGAATCTTTTCTTTGTTTATATTACAGCTCAATCTGACTTGATCGTAGTATAGCAATAATGAGTACAGCTTGGAAGTTGGATGAACTATGTGTAAAAACAATAAACTTTTTGAAGCTTGGTGAGCAAGCTGGGAACTTTACTAGTAAAAGATTCGTGTGTTAGATTCATACTGATATTGAAACGGCTACTCACGATTTTAATAGTCAGATTTCCCCGTTTGACACGGGAACCGCCGCCGCCGCCGCCATGTTTGCGTACGAAGAAACTGTACGAATATAGTGAAACTAGTCAGGCGAAATCTGACTATGAAAATCGTGAGTAGCTGTTTCAAAATCAGCAAACGTTACTTACAAAGCTACTCGTATTACTGAAAATAAAAATCTTATGTGATGGCAATACAATTTATTGTTATGGATTGTCTGAGTTTCTTTAATCTAAACGAGCATATTACTGAGCATTAGATCACATTACCTTTCTTCGGGCTCAAATTGTTTTGTTTCTTTTGTTTTTCTTCTTGTTTGTGTTTTCTCACCGTTAAGCAAGTTGTGTACAAAATAACGAGGAAACTTGTAGTAGCACGCCCCGATGTGGCAGCAGTAATTGATCCCGAAACCTAAAAGAATTGATAAAAAGTATGGTCACCTCACCACTCACTTCATTAATTTGGTCTTATATTAAAATCGTAACCAATACGTAAACTGTGGCTCAAAGAGAACGGTTTTTTAAAAGTTCAAAAACTATTAAATCTTTGGAACGTTCTTCAAAATTAATGAAATACAACTGAATTTTAAATTTAATTTATACCAAATCAATTAGGACTCCGTGGTCTTTTCCAAAACATTGCAAAAAGTAAGTATTCTTGTTTATATAAAATTTAAAAATCTCTGTAAATTTTTGTTGGCTGGAGTAAACCTACAACTGGAGGTAACTATACATCGGAATGAAAGTTGGCAGCTCTATCAATGTAAACAATATGCGATCAACCGTAAAATGTGTATGCTATGTATGTACGCTACTTGCTAAAATGCCAATTGAAGCCAGTCTCTCGAATTTGTCCCTAAAATAACAAAAGCTTGAGGGTATTCCATTTTATCCATAGATCACTTCGCCAAGCCTTTAATTTTTGGATGGGTCAATATACAATGCAACAATGAACGCTGTCAGCTCTCAGGATTTATTACTGATATGTCAATAAATGTAAGAACAGATGATTGCAACAACATAGTTTAAAACTACGCACATAGCTACCCCGAAGTTATTCGGGGGAGAGTAAGAGAACAGCTCTCAGGCAAAACCAGGCCTGGGCCGGACGACGGTTGGTGGTATATCCATCCCCAATTGTCTAATATAAAAAAGACTAGTGACGGGCAGCGGCGTCACTAGTGTAAAGGTTTCGGCACCGCGCTCACCAACCCGCCTGCCCAGTGTGTCTGGGCATTTCTTCCAGAAGGACCGCCAAGAGTGGTGAAATCCTGAAAAGGCCTATGTCCAGCAGTGGACGAAACAGGCTGATGGATGGATGGATGGACGTAGCTACCAACTTTTACTTACGTGTAATCAACGGGCTTGGAACATCGTTGCGTGTAATAAAACGGATATTATATTTATGAGGTGGTCAGCGCTAAAGTGGTCTATTTCTTCCAGGCACAATTGCCACTTTAGCGCTGTGACTACCTCATACATAATGTTGTGTTTTTTATGTATTCAATGCTTTTGTATTGTTTAAATATTTTTTGATGCTTTCATTGGGTATTGTCTAAGCGTTTAAACGATTTCTTGTTTCAACGATGGTCTTTAAAATGACAGAAACCCCAATTACACGATACACGGTCGAATTACCATGTATGAAACAAAAGGGAGCCCCAAACGAATGTATTCATTACAATCATTTGCGTTATTAAATCATAGGTTCGATTGTTCGTATTCGAAAGCAGATAAATCGGATGCAGACCGATTTAATATTGATATCATGGGCCGTAAATCAATGCGTGGCGTGCGTTTGCTTTTGGATTTATAAATTTCATGTGCCATTTTTTTAGTGTTCATAAATTTAATCATTCCTAGCCAACCAAGTAGGCACAAATATATCATGACATTCTTATGCCTGTATTACGTATTAAAGCAGATATTGCTGAGAAAATGTATTTTATGTTTGAAATTAAAGTAAAAAAGGAAACTCTAGAAATATTCATGCAAGTTGTCTACCACTATTTTCACAAGACTCTGGAAAACAATTTTCTTCTTTCATACCCACAAAGGGCTGCATATTCCACTCACACCTTATGGTACCTTTGGCAAAAACGTTGCTCTTTTTGAAATGAGAATGCGAGTGTTTATGTTTTCACGCAGTGATTAAAGTGAAGTGTCAAAAACAAAATGGTAACATGGCGACCGCGCGGGGTGACGTCATTTTACCTTTCATGTCGACTTAATGGTGGCTTTGACGCAGCAGTGCTTAAACGAATCGTTTTGTGTGGTCCGTCTTCTTTATAACGCCTTAAAAATTATACTTTCGTAGTAAAATGGTTTTAAAATTCAAATTTATACATCGACTCATGTAAGCCAACGAGGAAAATTTAATAGGAATTGAAACGTGATTGACAAGCCCTTAACTTAAAAGATGTTTAAAAGGGGCTTCAAACTCTTATCTCTTAGACACAGGCTCTTTAAAAATGGAACAAAAAGACGGTAGAAACACTATCTTTAAGAGGGTGAGGCGTCGAAAACTCGGAGAAAATCCTTTGAGATTACTTGCTGAGTGATTGCGCTCTCCAAACTCTTGTGGCATAATGTCGGCAGAAGTGTATGTAAAACCTGATGCAAGGATGATTCACCTACGCGAAAAATATTTTTGAAACGCACTCTTTATTCCCTTCAAAATTGAACTTAAATGTTTTGCTGTTAGGGATTGTTTTCATTTACGTTCAAGGAGATGATAATAACTATTAATATTAAAGTTAGTCAGTACGTTGTAAGTGAAAGCTTCTTATATTGGTGAAGTTTTCTTATTATTTATTTTTTATTACATTTCCCGCTGTTTGCTGGTAGGGAGGTTTTTTGTTTATACGATGAGAGGTTTTAAATGCAATTTCAGTGTTTCAAGTTTTTATAAATTTAGTTAGTCTGAAAGAAAGATGTCATCTAGACGTATCTAATTAAAATAAAGATGTCTGAGAGTCTGCACATTTTTTTATTTGAGTGAGGTTCCACCGCGTTTCATTCAACATTTCGTAGAACGTCAACCAGTTTCAATTCATTTTGCTAAGACCGATGACGCAAGCTACGGAGCATAGCCGTAAGCGAGGATTTATTGCATTTTAATAACCTAACTTAGGTTACAAACAATAAGGAATCTCGATGCAAAATGCACATGATAGCACCGTTTTCCTTACTTTTGAATAAAAAGTTTGTAATAAATGCGTTTTATATCTATCGCGAAAATTGCTTAGTAATAATGACGTTTTCACAAGAAAATGATGTCATTTTACAACTATAAATATGTGTTTTAAATTGTTTTAATGTAATGCAATAAAAATTTAACACATAAGATATAAACATTTTCGTGGCCTTGTAAAAATATAATTATTACTATGCAATTTTTGCGTAGTCGTTAAGTAGGGCGTAGTTATGGGGGTAACAGAGGATCTCGGTGCAAAATGCACTTCTTTAAAGTAAAGTAAGGAAAGATGTGCACTTTGCACCGAGATCCTCTGTTATCCCCATAACTACGCCCTACCACCGTTCGATATAACTTTATTCCTTAAAACAGGGTATACTACCCATTAATATATAACGAGTTTTACTATAGAACCAAACCTGAAATCGTGAAAAAGAATTAGGTTTTCATACATTTTGGTCAAGTAGGTATTTAACTTTTCTATTGAACAGTTGATTTTTTTCGCGATTTGTGTGTTTGTTCCTACAAGTTGTCAAAAAACACCTTGTTGGAAGGCAAATGGATATCAAATTAAAACCCAGAATTTTAATAAAAATATAATCATGTTTTGAGTTCTCTGTTTTTTTTTAATTTCTTCTAAAGTGTAATTACATTTTTGACACATTAGATAAAAAAGGACAAAGAAAAATGGAAGAAAAGACTTAAGTTTTATACTTTTCTCAGCAAGATTAATCGAAGTGGCGGAGTTATATTACATACCTATATATATAGGTATAAGGTTGGGGAAAAACTCTTTTCGCAAATAGTATGTATGAATTTAAAATAAAATCTCTTTGGCTATACCATTTGCATCTGGCTGGTTTTGGTATAATTAAAAAGTTTAAATTTTAAAAAAGATAGTTCCATATTCATATTATAGGTAAACTATGTGATTTTCATTTATTTTTCTTACTGTTAAGATGAGTGAATCTAATGAAGAAATTCGATACATTTTAAAATTTTACTAAAAAAAGGTAAAAAAAGCGCAAGCCGCGAAAAAAATTTGTGATGTTTATGGACCTAGTGCAGTGTCTGTGAGAGTAGCACAAATTTGGTTTAAGCGTTTTCAATCCGGAAATTTTTATGTCAAAGATGCACCTCGCTCTGGGCGCCCTGTTACGGATAAAATGGATGCCATTTTTGAAAATGTGGAGCAAGATCGGCATTTCAGTAGTTACGATGTAGCTGAGGAACTAGGGATTGACCACAAAACAGTTTTGGCGCATTTGAAAAAAGCTTGGTACACAAACGCTCGATATTTGGGTGCTTCATGAGCTCACTGAAAGAAACTTAATGAACCGCGTACTCATTTGTGATTCTTTATTACGACGTAAGAAACCGAACCATTTTTGAAAAACCTGATAAGTGGTGATGAAAAGTGGATCACGTACGACAAGAACGTGCGAAAAAGGTCGTGGTCAAAGGTTGGTCAGGCTTCACAGACTCTGGCGAAACCCGGGTTATCTCGCAACAAGGTAATGCTGTGTATATGGTGGGATTGGAAGGGCATTATTCATTATGAGCTGTTAACGCCAGACAGGACCATCGATTCTGAACTCTACTGCGAACAACTGATGAGATTAAAGCAAGAAGTTGAGAGAAAGCGCCAGGAATTAGTCAACAGAAGGGGTGTGGTTTTTCATCATGATAACGCTAGACCTCACACATCTTTAGCCACTTAGCAAAAATTAAGAGAGTTTGGCTGGGACGTATTAATGCATCCGCCGTATAGTTCTGACCTTGCACCTTCAGATTTACACTTGTTTCGGTCTCTTCAGAATTCTTTAGGCAGTGTCAGGTTAACATCACGAGAGGACTGCCAAAACCACTTGTCGCGGTTTTTTGATCAGAAGCCCCAGAATTTCTATAGCAATGGGATCATGTCCCTACCTACAAGATGGCAGAAAGTTATCGAACAAAATGGCACCTACATACTTTAGATAAATGTAGATAAACTTCATTAAAAAATGTTTTGAATTTTCATATAAAATGCGAAGAAACTTTTTCCCCAACCTAAATGTTATTTAAATAAGCGCAGTTTTCATTTTTAGGGTTCCGTACCCAAAGGGTAACCGACGGGACCCTATTACTAAGACTCCGCTGTCCATCCCATCGTCCGTCCGTCCGTTCGTCCGTTCGTCCGTTAGTCCGTCCGTCCGTCTGTCACCAGGCTGTATGTCATGAACCGTGATAGGTAGACAGTTATAATTTTTACAGGTGATGTATTTCTGTTACCGCTATAACAACAAATACTAAAACCGGCCAAGTGCGAGTCGGCCCGCGCACTCCCATGCAACAGACATTATTTTTGGCCGTTTTTGTAGATAATGGTACGGAACCCTTCGTGCGCGAGTCCGACTCGCACTTGGCCGGTTTTTATTTTGTTGTTTTGTAGAAAATATATTTTGCTCAATCATATTTTCACATTCAAATTATATGACACTATATACATAAACCACAGTCTAACAAACTATAATAATCTTTTCACTGATGGCAGTATTTTGGCGCGAAAACAACACGTTGTATCGGCGTGCACATCCGTTTGCCAAACTTCCGTTTCCGATCCCGCTGCGGGAACACAACATTCAAACCTTATATTACTTATGAAGAAAATATTAATTTTAATTGATTAAATAGGAAACTGGCTGACTGTTATACCGTAACAAACATCTTGAATTAAAATTTCTTTCTCTTAACCAAAAAGCCAACCAAATATTTAAAAAATCCGCTGAACTTTGCAACAAAGCTCACTTACTCAAATTAAATCTCTAAAGCTTTCAAAAAAAGCTTCGTGCATTACGTAACCAACTTTATTATAAAGGCACAAAGACTTTTTGGTCCGTCAGCCTAAACAAAGTTTTGTTAGGTTTTAATGGAGCTCCGTAAAAATGCAATGTGTCGCGAACATTGTGGTTTTAAGACGTCTAAATTCCGAAATAAAATCTGTTGACATGAATATATCCGATACATATAACTAATTTAAGTCCACAAATATAAAGATTTTGTGTTTTTTTCTCTTGAACAGAATTCCTTGAATGAGTTAATTTTGTTATCAAAGTGTTTCATTTTATGATGCATATTACAAAAAAAATGATATTGACAAATTATTTAACTAGCAGCGGACAAAAATGTGTTAAGGCCTCAGTACAAATGGCGGCTAGTGTGAGAGAGAGAAACTTATGCGAGTAAGTGGTTTGTACTGTATTCTTCTTGCTTACTCGCATAGCGTTGTCTCTTTCACTCTAGCCAACTCACGGCCTACGTGTAATGGGGCGATTAGAATCGTGGCTTACGGGATCTAAAATATCAACATATTTCTCTGAGAGAAAGATAGAAAGATCTAATGAAACTCTAAGAACATGCAGTTGTATCTTTTCATGAGATGATTATGCTCCAAAACATAAATTGCGTATTTTATTATCCGATTCGTGTAGTCTCTCAAACAACTTTTCCGTCAACGGACTTGAAGTCCTTTTTCGGAATCCCCTTCTCAAGGATGTCCTTGGTCATTGTTAGAATGCCCGGTCAGCGCTTTACTATTTACAGATATTTCTTTTGGGGTGAGATGAGAAAATAATCTGGGTTTAGAAAAAAAAAACGCTTTTCTTCGCGAAATGGGTGAAATTCGTGGCGTAAAAATGCGCATATTTTGATTAAAGGTTTGATTATGGAAGGAGTGGGTTTATATTTTGTGTAAAAACCAATATATAGGCCATTGTTTTTACTTTTTTAGTTTAAACCATTAACCATGAAAGAAAAGCCTCAGTATTAATTTGTCCATTCGGTGGCTTATAATTTAATGGGATAACTGAGTGAATAGGGTTGGAGTTGATGGTGAATTTGGAAAAAAACATGTCGAAATGGAACCTGTAGGTTCACTGTGCGCGACTTGCAACGTTCATTTCGATACATCGTCACGACATGAATCCCCGAGGTCATGTCAGAGATGTTTTTGAGTATGGACTTTGAAGTGAAGGTCAAGACCATTTCGTCCGACCCGTGTTGGGTAGCTGAGACCTATTGCCGTTCTTTGGGCACAAACATAGATGCTTAACGTGTCTTCCGAAGCACGTAGACCAATCTAAGTACCTCACGAGATTTGAACCCGTGACCATAAGATTAGTGGTCATGACTCTAGAACTACTAGACCATAGAGGCGTTTTAATTATGTTTTTCTATCAATAACTGTTGTTCGTGTAGTAAATATGCATAAAACCGCTTCACGCTCCGCTTGACACCAACTTCAAAGCCTAAACATAAAATGCTACGGTTAAATCTTGCTTTTTGTGGAGGGTCCAGCATAATTCCATCCTTTTGAGATAGTGTTTATGAGTAGGTGACTCGGAAATTGTTGTGTAAACTCTCCTGGATTACAGTGGTTTCAGGACACTGGGATAACATACAAAGGAAAAGGTTTTGAGCTGAATTAAAATGAAAAGTCTGAACTAGGTTAATGGAATTGTTATGTGGAAAATGCAATGAGGTTATATTTTAGTTTATGTATTATATAATAACACTGAAAAATGCCATCCCAAAATTGGAAATCAGAGGGGCAATTCCGGAGACACAGTCGAAGTGGGATTTCTAAAATTCGGGCTAAAAATTTATGGAGTTCGACAGATAAAACTGGTTTATCGGTCGAGAAGGCTAATTCGACAGACTTAGAATAAGCCTCCTGGTATACGTTCGTTTTTCAAGAAATTCAATATTTTTAAGCCATCTTTAGTCATGACATGTTGTCATTTTTGGTATTCGTGAAATTTTTAATTATTTTTTCGGATACTCATAAAAATTCATTTCTTCCTTCAGTTTTTTTGGGTATATTCAGTGCAAAGGGATTTGTTATTTTCTCGCGCGTTTCCTTTAGAGGAAAAGAAAGTGACTTTTTGTACGTACGCCCTTTAGGTTACTAATATATAGGTATATCTATGTCACAGTTTAAACCCGTTTGCTATACATAAAAATACAAAATTGGTTTCGACGACGAGCGAAGCGAGGAGGAACGGTTAGGTTGACATTTAGGAGCCCAGCGAAGCGGAGCGGAGCGAGGCGACCCCCGAAGTTTTGTATGGCACTAACTAGTGAAAACTAGTCTAACTGATTTCGGGTTTTAACTGTAATATCTCTACTAATAACAAAGCAGTAAAAAAGTCGTATCTGGACATGAAATGTGTTATTAGTATAGTGCTGAGGCCAAAACCACAATTTTAAGAATTTTTGTCTTTCTGTCTGTCTGTCTGTTCCGTTTTAACTCAAGAACTACTCAACGGATTTGGATGCGGTTTTTAATATTATGATCGTAGTGACCCTGGTCAACACGCTATAAGGGGTGTTAGTAAATTAATGCCCAAGCCGAAAACGGTGCAAATATTGAATAAACGCTTTTAACTGGAGAACCACTCAACGGATTTGGATGCGGTTTTTTTTATTGTCATAGTAGTGACCCTAGTCAACATAAAAAGTATACGGGATGTCCATAAAATAACGCCCAATCCGAAAACGGGGCAAAGATTGAATAAACGCGAGCGGAGCCGCGGGCAGAGTGAATATTTGTATATAATCATAATAATTTTGGAGCAAAACATCATTACCGTCAAATAAAAATATTAATTTCAAGGTAATATCACACTAATAACGGTAAATCACCTCGCAGGACGTGCAGGTTGTATCAAAAACAATTAAGGGTGTAATATTTTTTCCGAAGCACCTCGGTGTAATTACTGACAGATGACGGGCGTCATTAGAGGGAGGGGGAGGGGCGGTGGTGTGGAAAAAATTACTCATTCATTCGTCGTCGGTGATCATTTTAAGGGTAGATTGTCGTTACGCGCTGGTCTGAATCTGTAATTTTACAGCCAGTTACAGGACATGACATACATATGTATGTAAGAGAAGAATTTTTGATTACCTACTCGGAGATGAAAAAAACCGGCCAAGTGCGAGTCAGCAGACTCGCGCACGAAGGTTACCGTACCATTATCTATAAAAACGGTAAAAAAATCATGTCTGTTGTATGGGAGTGCACGGGTTTGACTCGCTTTGTCGTTCGTTTTGTTATATACAGCCTGGTGACAGACGGACAGCGGAGCCTTAGTAATGGGTCCCGTTGGATACAATTTGGGTACGGAACCCTAAAAATTAATAAAAAGCTTAAAAGTATATATCTTAAGTGACAGTAAAAAAAGTCCAACTTCAATATGATTTATTATTTTATGCTTTGAAAAGTGCATTCAAAAATAGTTTCGCTGTCTTGGAAAATTAAATAAAAAACAAAAAAAACTGAAATAATAACAAATACAAAAAACTAATCCAATGTTCACTTAAAACAAACTTAAATATCAATGAAATATTAGGTTTCATGTGATGCAAGAGTGTTTTTTAAATATAAGATGCCCACCCTTGCTAACTTAAATAAATTTAACTTTTACTTATAAGCTTTTTAAATGAAATAACTGAAGACAATACACATAGATTCCCTAAAGATTGATCAAACAACTTCCCGTATGGTCAGTCCACAATCCTTCCGCAAGTCATGCTATCTCATTACCCCCAAATTGACTGAGTCCACGTTATAATTAATCTCCCCACCCTGTATTATGATGACGTAATTAAATACCCTGAACCGAGGGCGGCGCTGGTCAATGATGTGGAAAGATAAGGGATTGCAACAGAACAGCGCTTTGTTAGGGAATGGAAAGGAGATAGATTTAAAAGAATTACTTAGTACATGTAGTCATGGAGAAAGATATTAACAGAATCTATGAAAGGGAAAGAAAGTATTAAACAAACGGTTTTAGAAGACTTAGGGATGGTTGGTAATGCGTTGGGTACAGAGGAAAAAAATTAAAAGATTTTTCGCCAGTTACAGTTTTGGATTTTAATTGAATGATACGTGCTGTCGCTCGCCACCGGAGCCTGCGTTTGCCAGTGATTGGTTTTTGACCGCATGCTGTCTGCATGTGAAAATTAAGTAATTCTGCGTCACCTAACATATCGTTCAACCAAAAAGATTTTGTATTTTAAAATATTTTCATTTATTTATTTATTTAATATTTGGGAGTCTTACAGCTTAATAACTTACAATATAATACATAAATTGATAAACCTATGCCATTGGCAAGTCTCCGCATAGGGATAGACAAGAAAACAAAGGAAAATAAATATAACTAAATGAAGTTTGCACAATAAGAAAATACTAAGATACTTCAAGAATATAATAATTAAAGGTTATTTATAATCGATACTATACACAACTATCCAAATAAATACTAGATATTGTCGGGGTTGAAAAAACAGTTTGCTAGGTTCCTTTTCACAGAAGTGGTACTGGTTTTTTTATATTTTTATTTGTTTATTTATTCAATTTACATTTAATTTACATTCAATTTCTGGTGCAGAATATGTTAATATCAAGAGATGAATTGTTGATTGGGATGGGTGCTCTTTGTATAAACGAATTTCTTCTATAGTTACTGTGCAATCGCGGTACTTGTAATCTTACCCGTTGTCTTAGACCAGGGCCATTGAAACGTAGTCCAATCTTAGACAGTAATTCAGCGCAATTCACAGATCCATTTGCTCTTCTGATAAAAAACGTATGACGCTTATTTGACACCGTATATAAAGTGGAAGGAAGTAGTAACGCTGGCATCTATGTTCATAATTGATCGATCTTCGCTTGGCTTTAAATTCGAGATAGCGCAAAAATTAATTTTGTTTCCTTAAAATTTTTTACTTTAACCATCGCTTTTATTGATTTTTCATTTTTCACCTACATTTAAAACATTTTACATTTAAAATGGAGGTTACCCCTTGTGTATTATGTTATGTATGTGTCGTTGGCCATATCTCAGAATTGACGATTTTATGATCTGATCGCAAAATAAAGATATCTGTAAAAACTAAAAGAGGCGCCTGAAGTGGCCTCACACCGTGATGCTGCTCTCGACTCCCGAAGTTATGATCACAAGGAACCTAATACACTCCTTCTTAGTTCACTCGTGGTCGCACTTATTTTTGACTTTGTGGTTGAAAGTTTATTGTAAATTTCTTATTTCATACTTTACAATATTGCCGAGCAGATAATGAAATGATCATTTCTACGACATGGCTACCACATATTTTGTACAAACATGTTCATGGATATGTTGTATATTGAAGGTGATCTTGGACACCATTATACTATATAATTTTTCATGTTTTATGAATAACCAATATTTAAAAAGACTTATTTTATTGACATTAGCTCCTACAAAAGAAAAAGGTATCTTTAGACTTAAAGTCTAACATTACTTTAGAAAAGAAAAGGTCGACGAACTCGTTGATTGTACTTGTTGTGGCCAAATGGTTGGAAATATTGTTAATTTTAGTAAAAAGTAAGCGTTGTTTTTTAACTTTCAGTAGTCTGTGACAGTAAGCAGAAATAACCAAACAAAACTAATAGAGAATCAACTGCATCTCCATAAAACAATAATGATTGAATAAAACTAAGAACACAGCAAGTCTGCTTCAAGAGGTTCCCCTCCGTCTTTTTCAATAAAGTTTCAGATAAAAGCCTTGCTGAATATTCATGAAACTGTCTGTTCTTTTCAGGTGAGCCACCATTCAATTGCCACTCCGTGGTGAGCAATTATTCCTGATTTTTTTCTGCGAAAAGGTAAAACTTAGTTAAATTGTTTTTTTATGGACGAAGTGAAACTTTGTTAAAATTGTCTCGAGTTGATTAACTTTTTAATAGTTTTATTTGGTTAGGGCTTTTTCGCTAAACTTTCTTGTGAATTCAATAACTAATATATGAACTGTTGTGATATATTAAAAAGACTGTAATTAAAAAAAGTTTTAAGTCTTAAGATACCTTACCTTTAAATTAAATTTATCAAATAAAATATCTCGACTATCATTAAAACTAAAGGTTACATTAAGACAAGAGTACTTAGCTAAAACGTTAATCACGGAACCCGTTTTTGCCCCTGAAACTTCAGCTTACATAATTAATTACACAATACGGAACGTTACGAAACCCTTTACCCAATTAACCCGTGACATCATTATAAAAGGCCATTTTGTATACGCACACTTTAATGTCCAGTATGGTAATTTGATATCCTAGACAATGGCTGGACAGAAAGTGTGAGACTGACAAATTTGGGATAACGTTGGGATTCAGATACACACTTCAATTTTATGTGCCAATTAAAACTTGTCGCTTTTCTCTCATAAATATGATTTCCTACCACGTTCCATAGAGACATTGTCTTCCTATCCTGCTTGTGTGTTACGTTCAGGTGTGATAAAAATAATTGGGCACATGCTAACGATGCACATCTAAAATAGTATATCTTTTCGATGTTTCTCTGAGTGTCAGCTACAATAAAAACTTTATCTTTCTTTTTTGATTTACAAACAACCAATAAAAATACTCAATAAATCCAAAATGGCAATGTTTGAAAGCATTAAGTGCAAATTTTGAACGGCGGATATCTTAAAGCCCTTATAAAATAGAAATTGGCGTCAGAACGTGTCATTGACAAAGTTGATCTTATAAACCTCTTTTCTTTAAAAGAAGCCACATAAGCCACCCCCAGAAGGGTGTTTTACAAAATCTTAGCTTAACTCAGCATCCTGCGTGACGTGTGCTCGTCACTCAGAGTAACCCTTACATATTATTTATTGGCAACTATTCCTCAGCAACTTTAATGAAACCAAGTTTAAACTTAGTTCAAACGAATTCATTGTCTATGGTGAATATAATAACAAAACGGTTGCAACAGTTTAGCTATAGTAGCAGTCACTTGCAAAGTTATCATTTACATAAAAATAATTCTTAAAATCTCGTATTTTTTGAAATTATCTTTTTTCATTTTTCTTTTCAAAAGCTACGTGTAGCTTTATGCAATTTCGGTGAAATATAATTCAAAGTTAATAAGTAATTTAAAAATACGTTTGATTTGCAGGGTTGCTTCCGTAAAAATTAGAAAATGAGAAATGGAAAGATTTATGTGTCCGTCCGACCATTTTTCTCTAATGTGGATAAAGCTATCACCTTGAAATTCGGAATTGTCATTTAAATTACTAGTCCGTACTTAGATAAGGGGTTATTAGATCAAAAATTTATTTTCGCTATTTGTGCGGTGCCATACTGTAACGTTGCCAAACAAAAATATTTTTACCTTAGCTGGGTATCATTTCTGACATATGTAGCATAAGAAATATTTTTTTTTGCTATTGGGTAAATTATAAAAAAAATCCATGTTCCTTCTCCTTATTTCTGGAACTATCTGCCCGAAAAATTAAATAAAGAGAGTCGTTTCAATAAAACAGTAATGTTGCCTACAGTAAAATAATTCACAGAAAAACGTTCAAGGGATCATCGATGTGCGGATTAAATTGGCACTTGCCCAGTCTTTCCTGAACCACTAAAATAGCTCTTTAAAACTTAATTAGAAACTACTACAAAGATAAACCACACGAACGAGTTACTAGATTTTGATGTCATATAAAATTGCGGTTTCTACTAAAGAAATCAATTGCTTGTGTAAGATCACCATCTCTTACAACGGCAACTTGTGTTGATGTTCGTGTCTGTCAAATAAAAGACATTTGCAATTGGTTCCGATGGGACCCTTTGCGAGGAACTGAGGTTAAGGGTTCGGTGCTTGATTAAAAAAGTTTAGGGATTTTGATGGGCCACTATTAGGGTTAATGGATTAATTGGATGTGCCGTTATTAGGAATCGTGGTATTTTAGTGAAAGAAAAAGATTTAACGTATTTTTAATTAAATTGTCAAATAAAATTAAATATAAAAATTTTATAAATATTATATGTAACTTATAACCAATAAAAATACAAATCTAATATAATGAAATGAATAATGAACATTATTTTCATAAGTAAGGGTAACCTGTAAACATTTTTCGTTTGGTAAAAAATATAATTAACGTTTATTATTTAATACCAAGGGACACTAGGGAACGAAGGATACTTTTTGTACTAGGGAACTAAAGCATTCAAGCGCGAACGCCAAGAACCAGGTCCCTTAAAAAGTCCACTTTGGATGAATCATATAATGATTCTGCTCTATTGCCGTCTCTTTTGTATGGGTGCATAAATTCTATCTCTGTCCTACTTTCAAATCATTTTATGATTCACCCAAGTCGGCCTTTTTAGATGTTCAGACATCCTTACCGTTCTTTTCTCTTACTAACATATACACGACATTTAAAAGGATCCCTGACAGACAAAAGCGTTTTTTTAAACTTATTATTGTATGTAAATATGTATACGCATGCTGCACTGCATGGATTGCACCAAAGCGTTAAATAACAGTCGTAATGTAATAGTCAATTGAACGTTTGAAGCATTAGTTTCGGCGACAATGGCGAACTAATCAACAGAGGGAGATTGAATTAGGGAGCTTCCACTTAATTGTGTAATTTATAGGTATTAGGTGCCAGCGTCAGTAATGATTATGATTATGTCTACAAGCTGCAACTTCGGCACACCAAGCGGAGATGACGTCATTCGTGCGCTCAGTTTAGCAGTTCCATTCTTTATTTATTTTAAGACAAACAATTAATTATGTTTGAAATGTTCTTTTTATTCAGTTTTGTTGGTGAATAAATTTTAAAATGTTTTTACGTATTAATCAACAAGATTCAAACAAAAACTTTTATTGTCGCTTTAGTAAATCGTAAAACGTACTTAAGTTGGGTTCGAGCCAAGGTCTGCGATTTTTATACAGTTGGTTAAAAAAAGTACAGTTTTCACATTTTTAGGGTTCCGTACCTCAAGAGGAGAAAACCGAGTCCTTATAGCCCTTTGTTGTCTATCTGTCCATCCGTCCGTCTGTCTATCAAGACCCTTTATATCAGAAAAGAGTCAAGGTATCGAGTTAAAATTAAAACCGTGTACTCAACTCTACAGTCTCTTGAAGCTGTGAAAAAATCAAACTTCTAAGTTAATGTAAAAAAAGATACGGCCGTTTATGCCGCAAAAACGTATATATTTCGATTCACTCAAGGGAATCAAAATTTATAGGGTATTTTCCGTTGACCTAGAAGTATGAAATTTGGCAAGTAATACCGTCTTTTATTACAAGTATAGGTAAAAATCTGTGTCGATCTGGGCGAGTCCGACTCGCACTTGTCCAGTTTTTTTTAGTCTACCGTACACTAACAAATGCCTTCAAAATATTTTCTGACAAGATCCCTGCCAAGATGTATGGGTATGGGTAAGGGCATAATATCCGTACAATGTACTTAGACTTAGCTTAGTAGAGCTACGAGTAGACCACAGAGCATCCAAACTTTTCACTTTAACTTACTTGAGAGCCCCTAGCACGAACCATAGACAATAGACAGAATATCCTCACGTAAGTAAGACAGAAATACATTAAATAATAGTTTACAACTATAAAATAGGTTAATGAATAATGTCTGGGCGAGAAATCGAACTCTTTCTGTAATACTTAACCAGCGAGAGGGACCATAAAATCTTTCATCTGGGTAAGACTGTGAAATTGTAAATTTCATACCAGAGCAATCTCAGGTATAAACTTGGTTATGGTTTAATATATAAAACGTGATTGCTACGTTTGTTTTAAAATATAATTTTGTGCTGGGTGTGAATGAAATTTAAAATATTAAGTATGCTCGCGTCTCCTTCTAGTGCGGTATTTGTGACCTTTGCAGGAAAACCATTTTCTTATTATACACTATAGAGTGTTGATTTCTTACGGCCTGAAAGAAGATTTAGTGATTAGAATAGAAAAGAGGAATGCTGCGGTGGTTTAGGCATATAGAGAGGATGAATGGAAGTAGAGTGACAAAAGAAATTTATACTGCACAAGTGGAAGGTAAGCCTCGACCGGGCTGCCTCTAACACCTGTACTCTGTACTCTGGCTATCTCATTGGAAGACAGGCGTAATGTAAGTGTATGTGTATTTTAGTTGCACAAAAGCCGAAAGCTGGAGATGGTAATTTTTTGCAGTAGATAGTCACTTCGTAATCTTTATTTTAGGATCTCCTAGCCAAACGCACATCATACGATCCCCGAACAAAAAATATGGAAAAAATGCGAACCCTGGCAACTCACACAAATTGCCTGATAAGTGATATAACAAAAGACCATGTCTTTTTGTGTATGACATTCTGACTGCATTAAATTAACAAACCTTAAAAGTATTTACAGTTACATAGGTAACACTAAAAGTTTCCGGAACTGGCCACTTACATAAACAATATTTAAAAATTTATTGCAACATTTGAAAATAGAACTCTTTGGCTGTAGAATGCAGTTTGTTTCATCTGACTGTCTTTTGTTTTTACCTTGTGGCGCCATTTAAAAAATTGTGTGTCTGCATCAACATGGATTTAACTCGGGAAAATTTTCGTAGTATGATTTTCTACGATTTTAAGTGTAATTTGACAGCTCAACAGAGCATCGCTCGGCTTGAAACAGCTTTTGGCAATGAAGCACCATGCAAGACGACTGTTTATAGCTGGTTTGCAGAATTCAAGCGTGGTCGTATCAATCTCAGTGACGAATCTCGCGATGGTCGGCCGTCCACCGCTGTGACCAACAAAAACATCGATGCTGTGCGCCGTATGATTGAAACAGACAGGCATGTGACCTACCATAAAATTCGCGCATCCTTAGAAATAGGCATGAGTCAAATACAATCAATCCTACACAAACATTTGGGTGTGAGAAAGCTGTGCTCGCGGTGGATCCCACACAACTTGACCGAGGCTCAAAAAACGGACCGCGTCACTTGGTGCAGTGCCATGCTTACCAGATTCAACAAAGGTGCGTCAAATTTGGTGTGGGACATAGTAACAGGTGACGAAACATGGATTTATTGCTACGATCCCAAAACAAAGCAGCAATCGAGCGTATGGGTCTTTCAAGATGAGCCGAAACCAACCAAAGTGGCGCGCGTGAAAAGTGCATCTAAGCGGATGATTGCTTCTTTTTTTAATAAAACTGGACACGTGGCTACTGTTGCTTTAGAGAATCGTCGTACCGTGAATAGTGACTGGTACACGACCATTTGTTTGCCGGAAGTTATTGACGAACTCCGTAAAAATAACCGTAAACGCCGTATCATCCTGCACCACGACAATGCTAGTTCTCACACGGCCAGACAGACAAACGACTTTTTGAAGACGAAAAATGTAGAACTCATGAGTCATCCTGCATACAGTCCCGACCTGGCACCTTGTGACTTTTTTCTGTTCCCAAAAATTAAGAACCAATTACGCGGTCAACGATTTTCATCACCAGAAGAGGCTGTCGAGGAGTATGAAAAACACGTTTCAGAGGTCACCACAGGGGAGTGGCACAAAAGTTTTCAAAACTGGTTTGATCGAATGAAAAAGTGCATAGACGCCAAGGGAGATTATTTTGAAAAACAATAAATTAATTTTGTACCTTTAATAGTATTTTTTCATATTCATTCCGGAAACTTATAGTGCGTCCCACTATAATGGAATCAAAATGTGTAGCATGAAAGGATACAATTTTCCTGCGAAAAACGCATTATTTCTAATCAATTTGCGCGTATCGTCACAAAACGCATTTAGTTACAAACTTGTTAATACGAACCACTTTTACTATGAAGCCTTTTTTGAATTGCAAAAAATATTATCAGTTAGGTATTCTTTTTATTTTGGTCACTTTAATAGTTATGTATTTTTTTTTAATATGTAATAGCTGTGTTTCTTGCGATTTCTGTTTTGTAAAAACAATTACTGTTCTGTTTTCGATTATCCAGCGACTAAAATCCAGTCAGTATCTTTACGAACTTCACATAAATATGTATAGGTACATACAATGTCAGCAAAATAAACGTAATAAATCCTCCGTGCGTTCACGTATTCCATCTTTAAGTAAGCTAACAGTTAAAAAAGTATTTCCAACTTTCGTTTGCTGTTTCCAACAATACAATGACTCTCTCTATGTTGACTTAGTTGACCGAGACGTCACTTCAAGAAGTTACGTGCCAGAACACGTCTTCACAATCACACCCTGGGGAACTTGATGGACCTAGCAGCCACGCCTGCCATTATCCCAGTGAAAACAAGAGAACCATAGTACGTTGTAATAGGGGTAGTTATTGTTCAACTCGGGTATTCAGTTTTATTGGTGGTCTCTAAGATTAACGTGGCACGTCTGGTCAGAGACTTAAATCACATTATCGAACCCCCCGTCTTTGTTTAACGGCCAGTGGGCATTTTTTTGTGGCTGTGATTTCACTTACGTTAAGGGATGTAGGGAAGAGATAAAATAAGATACTGCATGGAATGAAATTATACAGTTTTGGTGTTAAAAACCGAATGACGTTTGACGGTTATCGACAGTTTTAATAGTTGAAAATGTACACTTCCATCGATAATCCACTTGGATTGTCGTCAAAGTTTTTTTTTGGGACTTCACTGGTGGAACCCCAAAAACAAATAGCAACAATTCTGAATGATCCTAACGAGGATCAAACTATTTATTCACATTTTCTATTTTCAGCAAAAAGTTAAATCACAAAATTCCACCTCCATGCTTGTCTCCCGTTTTGTCTAACCCGTGTTGACGCGATGCAAAATCGCATAAAAAAGTAAAGCAAACTTTTGCAATTTTGCTCCCGCAAATTTCTCTTGTTTTCATTTGTCAATGATTACAAAACTTCGCACGTCTAGCCGCAAAAAAAATTGCGAGTTTGGGGTCCCGTAAAGACCTGAAGCATAAAATGTGAGGAGGTTTTTCTGTCCTTCGCATCGTACGGACACACACAACAAAGTTTACAAAGTCTGCGAAGCGTGTAAATTATGTTTAAATTAATGATAATAACAAAAATATACTATACATGTACGGGGTGAAACTCAGTAGTACACAGCCCTCACTTGTTACATACACCTGCTTTTCAACGAAGATTACTAAGTACGTCCTAAATGTGATGGGTGCGTTGACGCCGTACTTCGCTTCGGACACATATGGATCAACAACTTAACGTGCCTTCCAATACGTTGACCAAACAAAAATTAATGTACATCGCGTCCGTCCTCGTCACGTCCTCTGGGTTAGCAGGCGAGTGCCCTACTACTCGACCATCGACGACCTATTAATGTCAAATCCTACTAATATTATAAATGCGAAAGTTTGTGCGTGTGTGTGTGTGTGTGTGTGTGTATGTATGCTTGTTACTCTTTCACGCTGAAACGGCTGAACGGATTTGGGTGAAATTTAGAATGGATATAGCTTATACCCTAAATTAACACATAGGCTACTTTTTATCCCGGAAAAAATAAATGGTTCCTGTAGGATATATCAATATCATTGAAAAATCAGGTGTCTAATTAACTTAATGAACCGTGTACTCATTTGTGATTTTTTTATCGACGTAATGAACCGAACTATTTTTGAAAAACCTGATAACTGATGATGAAAAGTGGATCACGTACGACAAGAACGTGCGAAAAAGGTCGTGGTCAAAGGCTGGTCAGGCTTCACAGACTCTGGCGACACCCGGGTTATCTCGCAACAAGGTAATGCTGTGTGTATGGTGGGATTGGAAGGGCATTATTCATTATGAGCTGTTACCGCCAGGCAGGACTATCGATTCTGAACTCTACTGCGAACAACTAATGAGATTAAAGCAAGAAGTTGAGATGAAGCGGCCGGAATTAGTCAACAGAAGGGGTGTGGTTTTTCATCATGATAACGCTAGACCTCACACATCTTTAGCCACTTAGCAAAAATTAAGAGAGTTTGGCTGGGGCGTATTAATGCATCCGCCGTATAGTCCTGACCTTGCACCTTCAGATTTCCACTTGTTTCGGTCTCTTCAGAATTCTTTAGGCAGTGTCAGGTTAACATCACGAGATTACTGCCAAAACCACATGTCGCGATTTTTTGATCAGAAGCCCCAGAATTTCTATAGCAATGGGATCATGTCCCTACCTACAAGATGGCAGAAAGTTATCGAACAAAATGGCACCTACATACTTTAGTTAAATGTAAATAAACTTTATTAAAAATGTTTTGAATTTTCATATAAAATGCGAAGAAACTTTTTTTCCAACCTTTTAGTTTGTGGTGAAATTAGACGAAGCTATGTTATCTCATCACACTTCACACTAATATTATAAATGCGAAAGTTTGTGTGTGTGTGTGTGTTTGTTACTCTTTCACGCTGAAACGGCTGGACGGATTTGGATGAAATTTAGAATGGATATAGCTTATACCCCAACTTAACACATAGGTTAATTTTTATCCCGGAAAAAAACATGTCGTTAAACCGAATAACACGCGGGCGGAGCCGCGGGCAAAAGCTAGTTTATAATATTTCTTAGTAAACACCTTGTGTAGTTTTTGACAGTTTTTGTGTGATAGATAGATACTAGGATGGACGGACAGCTGGAAATGGAGGCTTCACTATAAGGGTTCCTGTTTATTGAAAAAACCCTAAAATTACTGGCGTAAATAAGAAAACTCATTCACATGAAACCCTACCTTACATGACGTAGCTCATGACTGTACGAAACCGATCTAAAACTTGACGGGACCAACACATCAAATTAAATTCATGCTATTTTTTTGCCAAGGCTCGTCGAGCGTAACGAGATATTTATGGTGGTCACCGAGGTCAGGCCACCCTCGCAAGGACATAGCGTTATGGTGTCGAAATGCACGCACTTTACTGTTATTTGCTTGTTTCACGGAACAAATGCGTGTCGTGACATCAACTTTATTTCGCGACATGATATTTGTTTTTGTGTTAAAGTAACGGTTTTGTTAAGGGGTATTCATTTTTGATTAATGTATTTTGTATTGAGATCTTTTCAAGACAGAAACTATGAAATTTAATTTGAAGATGTTTAACACGATATCGAATGTCCGAACGTTTAAAATGCAGATTTTTAGCATTTATTTTTTCTTTTTGGGTGCACTTGGAGAATCTAAAAAATATTCAAGCACGGTTCAAAATAATGTTACAGATGGACAGATTTTGTTATTTAAGTTTATCGGTGGAGATTATGTTTTTATTGGCAAATCCATCGCCTTGGAATACTCTAAATATTATTATTAGAGTGCATTACAAACCAGAAAAGATAAATTAGAAACAAATGTAAACACAAGAATTTGAAAAAATTCCTCGGGCCAGGTTCGAACCTGCGATCTCTTGTTTCCAAGACCAGCGCGCTACCAATTGCGCCACCGAGGTACTTACCTAGACCGTTGAATTTTTCCACCATACTTGTCCACTGAATATTTTTGTGACTATTTGATCTAACTAGCTTGTAATGCACATACTGAACGCTCACGAGGGCGTTATGTGATTTCACGCCTTGTTCTTAAGAAACAGATGGCGCTGTCGTCGCTACAATATGTGTTTCTTCAAACAGTTAAGAAATTCACAGTTTTCATTAACTGAGATTATGTTTTTATTGCGAAATCCATCGCTTTGGAATACTCTAAATATTATTATTAGAGTGCATTACAAACCAGAAAAGATAAATTAGAAACAAATCTAAAGACAAGAATTTGAAAAAATTTTGATTACCTCGGTGGCGCAATTGGTAGCGCGCTTGTCTGGGAAACAAGAGGTCGCAGGTTCGAATCCTGGCCAGAGGAATTTTTTCAAATTCTTGTCTATTTGTTTCTAATTTATCTTTTCTGGTTTATAATGCACTCTAATAATAATATTTATTGGTGGAACCGTAACAAATACATCGTCACCAACGACCTAATGTTTAGATCGTTGATCGTTACAACATTAATCCGCAAGGGTATGAGAGGTATTTGCACAAATGCAAGTTACAGTACATACCCGTCCACCCACGTTTCACTTACAATTATTACGTCCTATTGAGCCCTATCGCTGTACTTCGGGCACAAATATAGACCTACAGATTAACGCAACGTTCCGACTGCCCATAAGGGATTGAATCCCGCAGCTTCCCAATTTATGGTTGATATGTATAAGCCACCAGACCAGAGAGGCCGTTTTACAACTGCATGGCTAACCCTAACGATTAAATATTTGATATACGAGTGTGTTTGGTGTCTGCCTAAAAATATGTGGGTAAGCAAGCCTATTTTTAAAAGCAGCATGTGGTATAACAAGTTGAACAAACTTTGCGCGAGGCTCTAAATCAGCGCGCGTGACCGCCGCCCTACGCCAGCCTGGCCGCCCGCCCAGCACGTAGCGGTGTTTGCCAACGAACGTGTGCTTTGTATTTATGTGGCCCTAGTACCAGTACTCCATATTTCTTATATATCTGAAACTGATTGCTTTTCTGTTTTTGCAAAGGAATTCATAATTAAAAAAAAAAGAGCAGCATCTCGTGTCGGAGATACAACCGTAAATTATTTAAGTGGATACTTCTTATGTTGCCTTTTTACTCAATCGCAGAGGTAGGAATGAATAGTTACCGTAGATATTATAGTGATAAGTCATGTCAGCAATGGCAGCGCATTCGCTTGCGAGGTCTTTAAAAAAACCTATTAAATAGGCATTAACAAATCACAAATGATAAATTGACTAAATGCCGGGCCTAAAATAATGATAAAAAAATTTGAACTATGTATTTTCTTAAATATATTTGTACAAATTTAAAATTAATAATATAGGTACATCTAATACAAACAATGAACGATTAAATAGACGTAATAATCTAATAATCTATAAACAATATTAAACTATCCTTCGTTAAAAAAAATATGTTCCGTCCGGAAGTGATGTCCAAGATGAGATGTGAACAGAGAAGTATCCACTTCAAAATCTACAATATATAACATGTATTTTATGCAATTTCGATAAAGGGATCCCTTCAATTTATAGGTAACTACATACACCTTAATATAATACGTAAAATAATAAGTGTAATTTATAAATAAATCTGTATTTGACATAAAACACGGAGTAAAATAATAAACCCCGGTGATAGCGTTGACAAGGCCGTACATCAAAGCTGTCGATTCCCAATATTGGCATTCTCTAATAAAATTAAGCAGAAACAAATGAAGTACGAAACGAAATAATAATAAAATGGGCTCCATCGTCGAAAGTTTCACTCATACACTTTTCTAATTTATTACCACATTCAAAAGTGGATTACCGTTGGTATAGCAATGACATCTATGATTTCCTCCTTTTTATGTAAAAAAGGGCTACGATAATTTTGACTTTACGCACGTCCTACACCCGAGTTCACGTTTGAGAATTTCAATATTGTAAAATATAGCGCTGCGATTCGCCATTTGGTCGCATAAGTAATGCTTAGTAAGATTGTCTTATTTCAAAAACTCTTTATATGTAATAAACAGAAAATCACTTGTACTATTCCACAACTGTATAGAGTTGATGCCGGGCTCGACTGTGGTGGTACCACCATCTTACTGGCAAATCAACAACAATTTATTTATTTAAAGTTTTAACATGGTTGCATCCTTATTACATATTGATGTAGGTACAAAATTAATACTTATGTATGTTTCTATCGTAACTTAAATAACGTAGCAAGAACGCAATTTTAATTGTGAGCTTCAGATTTAAAGAGGCCTACGGCCCTTAACTAAATCTTCCGCGAGCGTCGCCTAGCTAAGAAATATAATAAATAAAAATCTATCTATAAGAACGCAGAGTACACAAAAGGAAAAAAGGAACCACCACCACACAAAAGACAAGCCCACAAACACACGAAAAATTGTACCTATCTGCTGATCGGGGAAAGCCCCGCCGACCCACCACCCGCTAGCATCACCACGATCAGAGCGGAAAGCTGGCCCGCACACAATAATAAAGTTTTTTTTTAAATCTTAATAGTCCTGCGAGCCAGTACATTGTTCAGACAGTTGATGAGTGAGATTAGTATACAATAAAAACACATGAATTCCGACTTTACGACGATTAAAATAGGAACCAGTTCACAAGCGAAAAAGAATAATGATATGTTCAGTTAAACAAGTTTTATCACGATGAGTTTAGGATTACCCACATATTCAGCAATAAAAATCGATGAAAAATTGCTTACTTCAACTTGAAACTTGAAACTCGTTCGCTGATCACCGCGCTATTTTTAAAGGGTGCTGAGCAGAGATCATTATAGTATAGGTATGTTAAATTAGGTACCATACCAACCAACAAATACAGACTCGAGGAAATTATTCTCGATGTAAAAATAAAGTTTAGCAAAAATAAGGTTTAGTAGTAACATATCATAATTTGGCCTAAGAAATTATATTTATAAACCTGCTTTCACTCTCCTTTCTACCTAGCTCCTTCAACCCAAATATGCATTTTCTGCGGAAAGGTTTTTTTGTTTTCCGTAATAACTTTAGGGTGTGATCAACGCGCTTGTATATTCGTGGACCTAAAAAAGATAGTGCTCTTTGCCCAAAAATAGTACGACACAGAGGTTGGAAAAGATGCCCGTCTCTCACTGATTTAGTTGCAATTTTATGTTGGTTTGTTTCGAATGAATTATGGTTAAGATGAACGAATGTAGCTACCTGAAGTATGTAAATTTTCTTGATATTTAAAACATCTGCTTCTTTGTATAGTAAATCAGAAGAGTAACGATAGGGTATACGTAAAATTACTTTTAGAACTGCACGTTGCGCCAGTTATACTACCTCTAAATTTGTTCTTGCTGCACCGCCCCATGCAGTGATGCCGTACAATATTAAGGAATGACATAGAGAATGATAGACTGACAAGACAGTCTTTCTATCCACAATATTCCTCAGTCTGGCAAAGAAGTGTATCAATTGGCGCAATCTAGAAGCAAGTTTATTTAGATGGTTCTTCCAATTTAGATGACAGTCTATGAATATACCCAAATATTTTATAGAATCTACTTTTTCTAGTTCTTCACACTCACAGTTAACATTTTTACAATTACTCTGATGGAAAACAAGTTTATGATTAATTTCTTTATTATGTAAGATTCTATCTGTTATGGAAAATGCAACATATTTTGTCTTTTTTACATTTATTGTAAGTAAGCTTGCCCGAAACCATTGAGAGACCAGATTCATTCCAGCCTGAGCAGATATAAAAACTTCATCCCAAATTTTAACTTTAAACAAAAGAACAGTGTCATCGGCAAATGCAATAATGTATCCCTTCGGGATTTTAAAGTAACACAGTTGGTTAACATATATTAAAAATAAGATAGGCCCCAACATGCTGCCTTGTGGCACTCCGTAGCTGACAGCTTCAATTGTGGAAACCTTGTCTCTTTCGTTGAGCCTTACCTGTTGCTTTCGATCTGTGAGATAACTCTGAAACCAGTTGTTTGGAGTTCCTCTCACCCTCGAAGTTATTCGGGAGAGAGTAAGAGAACAGCTCTCAGGCAAAACCAGGCGGCCCACCATTGTCTGGGACCGATGGATGGCGGTATACCCATCCCCAATTGCCAGGCTTTATATAAAACAGACCTAGACCATCACTAGACGGGCAGCGGCGTCACTGGTGCAAGGGTTTCGGCACCGCGCTCACCAACCCGCCTGCCCAGCGTTTGTGAGTATGGGCATTTCTTCCAGGAGGACCGCCAAGAGTGGCGAAATCCTGGAAAGTTCTATGTCCAGCAGTGGACGAAACAGGCTGATGGATGGATGGATGGATGGATGGATGGATGTTGAATGTTGTCATATTGAATGTTCTCATGTTGAATGTATCAACGTTCAAAAACTGTTCCTTATTGATTGGAATCAAAGAGCAGTATGCAGTAACTTACAAACAACGAGTTAGTCGTAGCTTACAAACTAGTTTATGGTATCAAATAATAAAATATTCAAAAAGTACAAAATTTACTGCAAAGTTTAGTATTTTCCAAATGTTGACTGTTAAGCCGATGTCGTAGTCTTAGTAGCTCTACGAGCCTCGTTCTTGCTACGTGCGTAGTAAAAAACTAAAACCGTCCAAGTGCGAGTCGGACTCGCGCACGAAGGGTTCCGTACCATTATCTATTAAAACGACAAAAAAATCATATCTGTTGTATGGGAGTGCGCGGTCCGACTCGCACTTGGCCGGTTTTAGTATTTGTTGTTATAGCGGCAACAGAAATACATCATCTGTGAAAATTTCAACTGTCTAACTATCACGGTTCATGAGATGGTGACAGACAGACGGACGGACAGCGGAGTCTTAGTAAATAATAGGGTCCCGTTAGTTACCCTCTGGGTACGGAACCCTAAAAAGCTACTACGCTTTGTAACCTTGTTCTTGTAACGGGGCGTAGCAAAGTGCATCTGAACTTAGGTATGAGAAACAGTGGTATTTAAGCTCGGTTAAGAAAGTACTTATTATTAACGTTAAGGGGGTAACTTTTTACCTCGGTACAAAATGCACATCGTAATATTGATGTCCTTATTTTTAATTAAAAAGTATGAAATGAATGTGTTTTAAAGCAACTTGCGGAAATACGGTTGCCGTAGTTTATTAATAATAAAGTCTTGACAAAAAAATTATGTCCCTTAAGGGTCTGTACCACCTAAAGGTGCTCCACCGTATTTCTGATTTATTGTAGAAAATATTTGTTTAATGAAAAATAAATTATCACACAAGTTTTCAAAGAGTTATATTACAACATGAATGATTTGATTTTTGCATAGAATTCATAGCTAGCTAGAAAAAAAAACTAAATTTGTTAAAAATCACGTACAACTGCTCTTAGCGTATTTCCCATTGACGGTTTCCCAGATGATTTTGGAAACTGAAATTCAGTCACCCGTAAGTTAAGAGTATACAAAATGGTGTGATTGGTTTAATTTTGCCAAACAAAAATTGCAACTTGGTGTATTTATCCATCGAACATAATAATTCGGCATCGAAACGTGATTCTTTAGAGCGCGCGATGTTTCGGTTGTCGTAACAGCCACGTCTCAGAGCGCGCTATTTTAAACAATAATGAAACGTCATAGAGTTAAGTCCACCTGACACAAAATGAAGTGCTCAATGTCAAGGAGAACGGGCCCTTAATGTATTACATTTTGTTTGCATTACATTAACAAACTCAAAAGCGTTTTTACAGTTGTAATGTAATGCAGCTAAAATATAACGCATAAAATTGAATAATTTTCATGTGATTAAGAAGCAGTTAAGAAGAAGCGTCACTGGTGCAAGGGTTTCGGCACCGCGCTCACCAACCCGCCTGCCCAGCGTGTGTGAGTATGGGCATTTCTTCCAGGGGGACCGCCAAGAGTGGTGAAATCCTGGAAAGGCCTATGTCCAGCAGTGGACGAAATAGGCTGGTGGATGGATGGAAGAAGCAGTTTGCGCGAATTGTTATAAAATGCATTTATTGCATACTTTTCATTCAAAAGTAAGAAAACAATATTATGATATGCATTTTGCACCGAGATCCTCGATACCTCCTTAACAAGCTCTCAAATTCTTGTTGCCGACAGTAATTTATAATAGCTATTTTATAAAACACCTAAATGTTAAAGTTCTAATTTTAACATAATCAACTTGATATTTTGTCTTATTTTTTTCAGTAAAGTTTAGATGCCTACTTTTACCAACGAATAATACATTCTAAATCATGACAGTATTAAGTGCATAGAAATGATTAATTTCTACCAAGACGTGAACTGCGTGTACGCTATCTCGCCTTTGCTACGAGGCGTAGCAAAAAAGCAAGAACGCAACCTCTCTCTTCCTACGGGGAAAGAGGGAAGCAAAATAATAGTATTAAAGTTAATTGAACTCTCTTCGCTATTACCTTCAAAGCCAGTTAATAATAAAGCTTCAACAAAGTGATGTTCCCGTAAGCTCATTCATAGCACTCCTTGTCAATACAGCCTTCTCGCGTTACAGACGTGACTGAAACATTGAGCTGAAAATGTTCTGGATGTGGTAGTGAAAATAATCTATTCAGTGGGACATGACATTTATATGTGAAAAGATGAACATGTTTAAGTTAACTGTCACATATTATTATTGCACTTATGTATGTCTTCCTGTATTTTCTATCCGCCTGATTACGAAATATATCAATAAACTGTATATTTATTTGTGTGTACATTAATAAAAATACAATTGACCAAAAACTTGCACTTAGAGTATTTCCTGCATTTTATTTACTTATAAATCTAGTTTAAATTAGATGTTTATTTATATTAAAAAATTGCTTTTGCCCGCGGCTTCGCCCGCATGTTGTTCGGTTAACGACATGCTTTTTTCCGGGATAAAAAGTAGCCTATGTGTTAAGTTAGGGTATAAGCTATATTCATTCTAAATTTCATCAAAATCCGTCCAGCTGTTTCAGCGTGAAAGAGTAACAAACATACATACACACAAACTTTCGCATTTATAAAATTAGTGTGAGATATGGTGATAAGACCACAAAAATCACGAAGGTTTTTCTGTAAAGACCTTATTTTCTAAAACTACTAAACGTCTTTTTGAGTAGTACTTTCTTACGGGTACCTAGATTATTTGGATACATCAGTTAACTCACCATTAATATATATTTTACTCCTAGTTCTTATGTCACTGAAAGCTTGATAATTAGTTTAAAAACATTTATTTAGGATGAGGTACTACGTGATTATTTTCCGGGAAATTTAGCTACTTCCCGGTAGTTCCACGTAGAAGGTAGCAACATAAACACAATCAAGAGTTATACAGCCTTGGTGTAGACCCGCCAGAGTGTCAGGTGTGTCGGTACATGAATACCTAATCTTAATGGGGAACGCCTCGGGGCTTGTGTTGTATCGTCTTTCCCTACTCGACACCGCGGAAACTGTTCAGGAATGTTCTTAGGGAATTTTCGCGGGTAATGTTTACGGTTTGTGGTTTTCTGGAAAATCACAAATCATTTTGAAAATCGAGCCGGTACTGTTTCTATAAATATTATTTTAATGATGTGAGACGTAGACTCTGCTAAAATGTATCTGTTGAATAGTTTTGTGCTTTAATTTCCCTTTGTTTATTCCGTAAAAACATTAGCAAAAATAAATTTATTACGATCAAAGACTGAAAAATATTGCAGAACACTTAACACTGTCTAAAAATAGCTTACCTTTTCCCAATCTCCGCTGGCAGCAAAGTGCCGAAGTGAAGTGTCACTTACTATAACTTACCTATTCTTTATATGTATATTTTGTATAAAGCTTTTATAGTGTATTTTATAAACATAACAAAAATAATAAATAGGAAAAAAATGGCTCAAGATAATAATATATATCGAGCCCTACTGGGCCCGACATCAGTTGAGATGTAAGTCAATTATTTTACATGGTATAATAGATAAGGTACGTATTTGCAGAGAGAAAAAAGAGAAACCGGAGTTTTAATTACAATTGATTGTAAAATACACAAAACAAGCTTTTTAAAACAGCTTAAAATAATATCTTGTATACATATTGTATCCGATTACATATTAAGTTTAACATAAGCTAGCTTTTATTCTTCGCTTAAATTATCCAAAATATATAACATTTTGGGAGAAACTAAGCCACATCCATAATAGATATTATATATAATATCTTATTTTGCTGAGTGTTATGTACTTTCAAGTTAATTACCGCACTTAAAATTTAGGTGAGCATTGGTATTTTTCTATGTTCTAAAAGAAGTGAGCGAAATATATGAATAATTAATTTAAAAGAATAAATGAGTAACATGTAATCTACAAAAAAAAATCCAAAACGGTACCCTTTTATTTATCTTTTTAGTTAAGCTGCTTTTGATGTTGATTAATAAAGACATATCTGAAAATAATCTTAACGTGACAAACCCTTGGGTAGAGCCTGTAGGTACACCATACTTTACGCACCTACTTAAAGATAAGGGGGAATAAATCATAGACTTGAATGTTTTACCAACTTCTCGTGGGAACCGGCAGCTTGTTCCGAATCGCGCAAGTTTTATATTCTGGAAATTCCTTTTATTTAAATGGTGTCGCACTGGAACACAGAAAATCTGGAGAAAAAGAGGGTCTCGGATATTATTTCAATACCTTACATGTTTTTTGAACCTGTATTTGAAACTTTTTGGTATGACTGGGATGTAGCGCTATAGTTAGTTTATTTTTATTTATAGCTATAGTAAGGCATATTTATTTCCAAATTCTCTATCTAAAAGCTAACTTTTACGCGACACTATTTGCTGTTATGGTTTTGTATGATTTGTCCATATTATGGAACCAAAAAGATGACATGTCTCTGGGTAAAATAAGAAGGCCAATTTTTTAATTTTAGTGTTCCGTATTAAAAGGGTGCCAAACAGAACCGTATAACTAAGCATCCGCTGTCTGTCTGTCCGTCTGTCAAAGTGGTATATAGCTTCAATCCTAATAGGTAGCAGTTGGCTTCGTATCACGTTACGACAAAGAATAAAATATTAAAGAAATTGAAATCTAAGAAGGTACCATATACAATAAACCTCGAATTTTTTTTTTTAACATTAGTTGTTTCGGCTCTTACTTAAAGACCGTAATAAATACAAGTTTTAAATTTCGACCGTTTGTAGTACATATTTAATGTAAAATATAAAAATTAGGGTTCCGTACGCAGATGGTACCAAATTTCATGTGAGGCGCTAACACTCTGCCGTCAAAATCATTAGTGGAGTAACTGGTATGGCTTTATTTTATTTCAATAAAAACTATGTAAAATTTAAAACATTCAGATAGCTTTACTTGAAAAACAATTTTCATGTTACTGCACTAATGATTTTAGCGGCTTTGTTTTGTAGCTTTGATGTTGCTATGGCATCTATGTATATTGTTGTTATTTACCACAATGTTTTTAGGGTTCCGTACCCGTATTATGTGGTAGTACGGAACCCTTTGTGCGCGAACCGAACTCGTATTTGGCTAAATTATTTTACCTGCAATGGGCTTAAGGTGGTGGAGCTGATGCCGGGCTTGACTGTGGAGGTCACCATCTTACTCGCAAATCCTCCCGAAGTTATTCGGGGGAGAGTAAGAGAACAGCTCTCAGGCAAAACCAAGCGGCCCACCATTGCCTGGGACCGATGGATGGCGGTATATCCATCCCCAATCGCCGGGCCTTATATAAAACAGACTAGTGACGGGCAGCGGCGCTCACCAACCCGCCTGCCCAGCGTGTGTGAGTATGGGCCTTTCTTCCAGGAGGACCGCCAAGAGTGGAAAAATCCTGGAAAGGCCTATGTCCAGCAGTGGACGAAACAGGCTGATGGATGGATGGAATGGGCTTAATTACGTTTTTCCATTACCCCGTTTGATGGAAAGCATCGATAGAAGCTAGAATGAAGCGCTCTCACCCAGGCGAGGTTCAAATTAGTCCTCTCCGGGACTTCCGCGAAAATATACGGACTACACCCAGCCAGTAAACAGCAAAATTACGTAAACTTCTATACTGTAGCCGCAAGCCGCATCGTATTAAAGTCTATTTTATGCCAAATAAAACATGTGCGTCAGTGTATGTGGTTAAGCAATAACCACTTGTCATAATTATATGTTGCCATGGTTGCTATTTACAAATAAGACTAAAAACATTCGTATTTGTGGTAAAATCAGAATATTGGTGCTAACTGAGGTACTAAAGAAGCACTTACTCCAGTATAAGGCATTTTTAAGGTTCCGTACCCAAAGGATAACCAACGGGACCCTAAGTATTACTAAGACTTCGCTGTCCGTCTATCTGTCCATCTGTCATCAGGCTGTATCTCATGAGCCGTGATAGTTAGACATTGAAATTGTATTTCTGTTGCCGTTATAACAACAAATACTAAAAAAACAGAATAAAATAAATATTAAAGGGGGCGCCCATACAACAAACGTGATTTTTTGCTCGTTTTTGCTCGATATAGATAACGGCAACAGGTAGACGCTTGACATATTCACAGAATATCTAGTTATTTATTCACTTTAAAAATAAATAACTGAATTAAAATGAAACAAATATATAAGTAGGGCTCCCATACAACAGACATAATTTATTTGCCTTTTTTATAGTTAATGGTAAGGAACCCTTCGTGCGCGAGTCCGACTCGCACTTGGCCGGTTTTTACCAATATATTTTCAAAAACAAGTCGATTAAAAGTTTGTAAAATATTTTTTTATGAAAGAAATAAAGTTGAATTTTTTCTATAAAGAAATTTACAAAGTGCAAACTAGCCTCAGGGAACGAGTCAACAGAAAAGTAGGCGTAAAACAGTCAGCAACTTTACTTCACCCGTAATCTATTCCCTTTAACTTTTTAAAACTATTTTCGCCCGAGGCTTAAACGGTGAAATGTCATCCGACAAAAAATTACTTTTGGAAGAACTGCCGCTTAGATAACGTCTTATACCGCTCCCAATATCCGTAAAGAAAATCCAACCTCGACAGAACGTAATAAATCTTACTTTTGTTTATAACAATTTGGTATATCTTTTTATGAATTGGCTACAGAGTTTAGCAAATTTGGACTTAATATTTAGGTGCATTAAGTATACGATCGCTTTGTGTAATAATCTCGGAGGGTTAGCCAAGGAGGAGGCGACAGATATCGTCACGTTTAAATATGATTTATGCAAGTAATTTAGTTGAGTACATGGAGACATTACGCTGCGGGGGGATAGATTAAAATGTTCTCTACGGTTCAAAGGATGTGCTCCTTTGTGGTGCGTTCATGTAGCCGCAATAAATTTGTATGGTTTAATGGATTATTCCGAGGTGTCGTCTTGTTATCATGGGGTTTGAATTTGGCTTAGGATTACGATAATCAATTAATTTCTAAAATGAAGACTCCTCCTTAATAGAAAATAGAAGATAAAGACACATAATTTTAATAGCCTTAAATAGGTCACGGGACATTATAAGTCGATATAATTAAAATCCTACATTTCCCGAGGTAAAAATAATAAAATAAAAGTATTTGGCGTTCACAAAAAAAAAAGATTTCATTATTGGATATATTTTCCGAAATTTATAACTATCTTATTCATCCAATAGATGTGTTTTGGTAAGGAAGGACAGACAAACAAGCAAATAGCAAAGAGGCTTCGATAGAAGGTTTTTGTTTTTCACAACAATTAAAACAATAATCTAAGGTAAGTCACGAACCGGGTTTAAATAAACAGCAGGCCTTTTATGTAACTTAGTGGCGGTTGCCATCTGGTTGCTAAACAGTAAAAACATAGATAAAAACTGAACTTTTAAAATAGCTTTCAGTATATATCTGTGTGGTATATTCAGTATAATGTCTTCACTGAAACTTCACTTCACTTCAGTCTTCAATGAAAACTGTTACTTAAATACAATCTGCATAGTTTTTAGTTATAAAGATATTATAACGTGATGATGCCGTAAGGCGAAACCGGTAGTTCAATAAAGTGAATCAAGTGAAACTGTACAAGTGTATTTTTTAAGATGGTTATTCGGTGTAATTTAATGTACCTATATATACCTATATAAATATCGTCTATTTTTAGTAAAATAAGTATTAAATATAATTCTTTATCGAATAAATAAACTATCTGGCACTACCCTTGAGCTCTCCACATAACTAAAGGTTAACTGGCAGAGAATGCTAATTAGCATTAAGTACGCCTTTGCGCATATATTGAATGTTCATATATTGAACTGTTCACGAACTGAACGTATTCTTAGATAATAATCGGAATTCGATAATTTAACTATGTTTTTGATGTTTGGCAACCGACTCAACGATACAATTTAATCTAGGGGCAGGTCACATTTGATGGTATCACATTTTCTGATCGTACAGAACAACATCCGAACAATCCAACCTGCACACAATAAGAAAAGTACGGACACGTCCGTAAAAAACTCACATAGTTACAAAAAACCGGTTAAGTGTGAGGAGGACACGCGCCCTGAGGGTTCCATTTAAATAAGTTAATGAGTGATTTGAATAAAAACTACAATCTTATCAGCACAGTAAAATATATGAAACAAAACTGCAAAATTAAGTTGGTCGTGTATTCGGGTACGTAGCCCCAAACCTGTATGAGAAATCAGTGTTTTCAGTATTTTTCGTTTAAATACAGTACCTATATATGGCCCATAATATACAGAAAATTCCAACTTCCTGACTAGTTTAGTTTTTGAGATAGACTCCGTAACAAAAATGCTCTAAAACTGACAAATTTGATGGCCCCCATTTTTTACTTTTGTAGTTAAAAACAATATTTGTTTACTCAATGATTTCTAGACAATGATATTCCCACAGGAGAAGTAAGAAATTTCTTTTTCCTCTCCTCTCTCATGTATGGGACACATTCGAAAACAATTTAATTTAAATTTTCATGCAATATTCTATTTTAGGTCAACATTCTACATAACATATCCAAATTTCAGATCTGTAACTCATTCCGTCTGAGAACCGCATGACATAGAGACGGATAGACGGACAGATAGCAGAGTGACATTAATAGGGCTCCGTCTTGTCTTTTGGGCGCGGAACCCTAAAAACATAGCACAAAATTTTCATTTTTTTTTGTTAAAACTGTTCTATGTAGTCATTTTTATTACTGTCTTTCTTTACACTTTACAAGAACACAAGAACAGACGTAGCGGCAAATAAGCATCTGCGGTATCTACCTCAGTAAATGCAACAGATTTAGTAACTGATACGCCGATTTTCATCATGACGTGACTTCGGGAGCCATAGAAAACGCATCTAACTACAAATATTTAAATAAGACAAATTCTGTACTTGTTCAAACAATGTAAACAACCTCTACAAAAACGTACATTAAATTTATCGTAGCCTTGTGTTGTATTGATACTCGTATATTTGCTTTCAGAAGCCGTAATTCCAACCCAGCAAAATGGATTAAGCGATTTACTTATGACGTGTTGGCGGGAAATTATTTACCAGTAGGTGCGAATATGACTCTAAGTTACATTTGCCTTTGTTTCTCTAGCTTTATTTTTGGACAGAATCGATTTATAATTTGGAGATGACGTCACTTTTATACCACTCTATAAAAGCTTATTGTTAGCTAGAGTTGTAATAATAGTCGTATAGTTAAGTGGCGTTACAGTGGTAGATATCAGTTACATTTCCACCAAAGACACTGAGTTCAAGGTTAGGTAGCTGTGGTGCAAGTTACATGTCTATAGAGGGAAAATAATACAACTTTCTGTAAAATGACCTCGAAGAAGCCAATACAAATGAAAATGCATCTCGAGTTCGGGAAAATGTCTATAATATTTTAATTATTAGGCCTAAATTGAATCATGTAAGACTGTGCGGATATTGTCCAGAAGGACCTCGCACGCAGAAAACATTTGTAACAAGGTTAATATAAAGGTAATCATTGCAAAAACAAAATTTCGTTATGTTTACCGTAACACTTACGAGTACACATTTGGTTATCTCGTGTTATTTCAGCGTTAATGAAAGAATGTCGCAGTAGAACATAAATCGCTCTCGCTTCCTCCCATGAAATGCACCAGAGGCTCAGTATGACTCATTTTGTGTTATTCGCCTGGAAAACTCTTCAGCTGTCACGTGATAGCCTCGTGACGTAAGTATGTATACAGCGTGTTTCTATACGTATAAATAGTACCAATTATGTAAGTGTCTTTTATATTTTCAGTATTGAAACAAATGAGCAGCAAGGATGAAATTTCATGATCCTGTGGAACAATTATCTTTAAACGATACATGAGTTGTATATGTAAAGTTTTGATAATTTTGGTGTTATGCTTAAAGTTAAAAAATTGATATTAGATAGTTTAAGGCTGGTTTTCACATTTTTTACCGTCTTCATAGTTCTGTCGCTTGCCGGAGTTGTAACTGTCCGTACAGTTAGACAACTGCTGACTGATATTTTTGAAAACTGGCCTTTACGGCATAGGCAGATTTTTTGGCATAAATGTCAGATTAGGATTTTTTTCTTATTGGAAAAAAGCAAACTCTTCATTTCTTAACACGTGGGTTTTTTAAATTTCATGCCCTGGCAAAAACTATTTCCAAGATCTTTTTCTGTACCGCACGCTGTAGAAAGGTAGGTTGGGTTGTACGAGATGAGGATAGTTTCATTTTAAGTATTGTATGACAATTATTAATTTCAAAGAAGATATTTATATGGCCATATACCCAATCAAATGCCATATGCAAGTTTTCTTTAAAATCAGCCCCACCAAAACTCCACAGTCACATTTTCGTCTTTATATGGCAAAAATTTGTGAATAGCCTTACCTTATCAAAAAAACATCACAGAAGATCTGCAGGTAATTCAATATCTGGTACCTGAATTATTATGACATCACCTCGTACACGTCTAATTTATTGATGCACGCCCATATTTATTATCTCTTACAAACAGCTTATTTTGTATAATATATTTGGGCAGTCCAACGATAAACTTGCAGTATTCTTGGCCCCATTCGTTGCAGAGTGCAAGGAAATGACCCGTGAGATGAATGGGGGTTTCTCACGCAACCTTGGTTTGTATAAATAAGTAAATTGTAGGTAAATAGTATATAAACAGATGGCTAACGTTAACTAAAAGTACATTATATTTGGAAACAACATCCTTAATAAATAAATAAAAAATGCGCAAGAAATATTGGTCTTATCTAAGATTTCACTAAACAGAGTACTATTAATTTAGCAGTTCTGTTTGTCGTGTATCTGGTTGACATATCGTGACGACATTATATCGAAGAGGGTCTGAGAGGCGTATGAGAGTGTGGACCGTTACTGGAACTGGTATTTCTTCTCTGCAGGCCTCTGGTGCCACTTTTACACCATTTTAAACACCATTTGACAGTAAATTCCGGGAATTCTGCTGGTCGAAATTCGGAGAATCTCTTACTTCTTGTAGTACGCTTTAACAAACTATGACTTACTATTCTATTTACTTGTTTAAATATATGCGTACAATTCAAAAATATAAAACTGTCATACATTATAATGTTTTTTTATTCCAAGAATTACAATTTATTGTTGCATACTTATATTAGTAGGGCCCGAAATAGATCTTGAATTTTTAACGTTTAATATTACTTATCTATAATGAAAATAAATATAAAAAAGGTGGTAAAGTTACTATAAATTTATTTGATTATTATTTTTGCAACTTTTTTCCAGTGAATCTTATTCAATGAAGTCTAGCAATAGTCTAACTGTGACTCGGCAATTTTGTAAATGGATCGTAACCAAAGAAAGCTAAAAAAAATGGTACACACAACATGCATCCGTTTTTCTCGTTTGTTCTCAATGATTATTTTGCCGAGCTGTAGCCAAGAGCGCTCCGTTTTCAATTAACGATATAGAGATTTTCCGCGTCGCTGGTTGTAATCTGAATTCAGTGCTGCCGGTAATGGACCGAAAATACTTTTTTTCTTTTACGCGCTGCAACATGAAAGCTTTAAGCTCATTTTGAATTTGGAAGAAAAATCGTTCAATAAACATGCTGATTGGTACAAAGGAAACTGATATTGCGAGTCCGAGTTTTGACTAGTGTATTGAATAAAAATCTCTACTCTCATCTACTCGTACATTTATATAATATCGTTGGATACGAATACAAATATCTAGAACAGAAATTCGTATGATAATTGAGTGGACTGCTTAGTTTAGTATAGTGCAAAGTAAGCTCTTAGGAAGAAACGCGATATTTTTCCTAAAAGATAATACTCATTCTCTCTATGATGAAATCCAAGAAAAGTTGGTGACAAAATCTTTGATTTAAAATTTTCAGTCGTCTTTCGTTTAATACCACTGGCTTGGCAAAGATCTAGGTTGCTCTGACTCCAGATGCCACTTATCAATTCAGTGCAAGCAAAAAAGTCATTCTACTTTTTTCTCTGCAGATGAATTCGGTCGGATTGCTGTTTAATAGTCCACGTAATGGTTCCGCATCCTTTCCATTTTAATTGCTTATCTAATGCAGTTTATGCAAAACGAGAGTTTATTCGCAATTCTGATACAATATTAATGGAAACATTTATAAAGATTTTTAATGTTGGGTCGAAGAACGAAAACGTCATAGCAAAGACAGAATGTATATTTTCATACCGATCATCTACATAGTTTTACCGAAACTGTATGTTTGTGAGTGTTTGTTTGATTTAAAAGGTTAGGATATGAGTTAAGGAGGTAGTTTAAAATGTATTATTTTTGATCATCCTGTAAATTCTCACCTTAATTAAACAGTCAAATAAGTTAGTCGTTTAATGAATGAGTCACAAAGAATTTTAAACGCACATAATATGTAAATTCAGTATTATTCCTTTATGTATGAATTAATCAATGTAATTTTAAGCCCCATTTGTTCCAAACGTTAAATATTCATCGCATTTTATAGATGTGATATGGACTTAAGAACATATGTTTTACGTCTTTTATTTGTTTGAGTATTTTATTTCAAGATATTTTTTTACAAGTGTCAGTAAAATGCACCCACATATCACAAAAAATACGAATCTTCGAGCTTAGACACTTGATTTTTTTCACAGTTTGCTTTTTATACCAGGAGATAGGGATTATATATAATATATTTTATAAACAGTGAGAATAACTAGTATATGTGATTTAGGTAGATGTAATGCATAATATAAATACTACTATTACTATGTTATATTAAAAATTATGTATGACTATGAGGGTACAGTCAGAACGACAATATGCAACATGAAAAAATAATTTCTCAGTTCTAGTGCTAGTTGGTCGCTTGCCGCCAAATTTTTTTGCTACACACTTTCGATACCATAAGTTTGCCCACCCCTAACTTAGATTGTAGCTTAGTAAAATTTTCTGTTTCATCCATCCATCTATCAGCCCGTGTTCGTCCACTGCTAGACATTAGCCTTTTAAAGATTTCGCCATTCTTGGCAGTCCTAGAAAAAAATTCTGTTTGAGGAGATTTAATATCCTCGCCATAATGTAAGTTCCATAGAAACCGGTAACTGGCAAGGGTCACGGTGTTGGTTGTTCATAAATTAATCACCTGCTGAAACTAATGCTTCTAGTCTCTGAAACCGGCCCTAGCCGTTTTTAAATGATCAACCCCGAGAGGTTTCAATAACATGGGAGGCTTTTGTGGAGAACACGCGATGTGTCGTGAGGAAACCGGATGGAGGCAGTTCAATCTGGTTTAAAGTGCTTCGCAGCCATTAAGGGATATGTAATAAGAAAAATTCTACAGTGAAATATATTACCTTGGCAGAAAATAGTGGGTAAAACACATATGTGTGACTTGCAAAATATACCAGAGTTTAAAACATTGGAGGTCATAACGAAATGGTTGATGTTCCTGTTGCTGGTCATTTTCTATTGGAAAGTTGTATTTCGGAGAATCTCAGGAGCTTTGGCTCTGAATTTACTCAACAACTTTGATTCATTCCTAGTGACCTAACTTATGCTCTGTAATATTTCACTCATACATTTTTTTTTCTTTGTGAAACTTTTTTGAAGTGAACTGTAAAAAATAATAACATTGAATACATTTGTTATACTCGTACTTACGTTTTTATAGCAATTTGTTCAGTTGTTTAATTTTATTGCCTTAGCCAACAATAACATATGCACTCTTTTGAAATAATGACGTCACTGTAAAATACAACACAGATTCTCGAGAGGGTGTCAGAGGGTGAAGTGCAAGTCACGGTTCTCACTCGTAGACCCACTTTTCACTGACGATTATAACATCCGAATATATAATAATATGGCAAATATGGACCTATAGCTCGACGTGCCTCCCTAAGCACTTATACCTAAAACAAATGTGCCTACATGATTTGAGATGTTAGATCCAGTCAACCACATATTATGACGTCAATTATGTATGTGTGCATTTATAATTTACCTTTCAGAAATAATAATGGATGGACGATAGGAAATAATATAATTTTACTCTTAAAGGTGGGTAGAGAACTCGCAATTCGAATGGTCCAGTCTACCATAACAGCACCTAATTGGCGATTTTTTTGAGAGGAATAGACTTTTTTAAGGTCATATAAAAGTATACATTTTTTTCTCCTTGAAATACAAAAGATATGCATGAAAATATTCAGGAACTGAATAAATAGCTTTGTTGACGTAATAGTCATGTCATTTAGGCATCACAGGAAAAAGGCCATTGACCACAAGAAAAAAAAGTAATCGCAAAACCGACATCTATTTTTTTTTATTTTCAGTAATCCCATCTTCAGGTTTTATCCCTCAAATTTTTTTTTTCATTCTTTCTTTTCGTCAAGGAACTCTTCCTATTGAGCCTAAACGGTATGACTATTACGTCACATTCCCATTTCTACAAACTGATTTTCAGAAAATAATTTCGTTATAAAAAATACCACCTGAAAGTTAAAGAACAGTATGTATCTTTATGATTTAGCAGATATTTTCAGAAAAAAATATATAAAAGGGCATGTTACAATTTTTGGTTGGTTTGGTTGGTTTGAATTCCTCCCGAAGTTGTTCGGGGAGAGTAAGAGGACAGCTCGCAGACAGGCACAACCAGTTGGCCCACTATTGCCTGGGACCGACTGATGGCAAGATGTCTATCCCAAATTGCCGGGCCTTATAAAAACAGACTGTTAACGGGCAGCAGCTTCACTGGTGCGGGAGTTTTGGCACCGCGATCACCAACCGGCCTGCCCAGCGTGGGTGAAAATGGGAATTTCTTCCAGAAGGACCGCCAAGAATAGTGAAATCTGTGAAAGGCTTATATCCAGCAGTGGATGAAAGAGGCTGATGGATGGCCTGCATGGATTCTTCTATAAAGCACGCTATAACACATGCTGAAAAGAAAAGTTGATTAATCATCTGTTTTCATTAATTAAGATTCCAGACTCACGGGTCAGTTAATTTTATGTCCAGTATTAGCATAATGGAATGCTTAAAAAGAAATTAAGTCAGTTACTCTGTCTGCTGACGTCACAGCACTCGGTCAACGAATTTATGAAGCGGTGTTTTGCTTACGAAATTAAGTTAAAACTTTGAGGTACCTATTTATGGTCACATTTATATTTTCCTAGTTCTGTGTAAATAATTATACCGGAAACGGACCACGGCTGTTGTTTAGTAGTTTGAGGACTCGACTACTAATTTGGAGGTCACGGGTTTACAACCTGCAGGGACACAATCGAGTTGGGTCTGCGTGCTTCAACATAAGTTGTTTGTCCGTATTTGTGTCAAAAGTATGGCGATTGGGCTCACCACCCATCATGCTGGCATCCATCCATCCATCAGTCTGTTTCGTCCACTCTTGTCGGTCCTCCTGGAAGAAATGCTCATACTCACACACGCTAGGCAGGCGGGCTCGTGAGCGCGGTGCCGAAAACCCTCGCAACAGTAACCAGTCTATCTTTTATAAAGCCCGGCAATTTGGGATGGATAGACCGATCAATCGGTCCTAGCAATGGTGGGCCACCTGGTTGTGCCTGTCTGCGAGCTGTCCTTCTTACTCTCCTCCGAATAACTTCGGGAGGATTTCCAAGTAAGATGGTGGTACCTCCACGGTCGAGCCCGGCACCAGCTCTACCACCTACCACCATGCTGAGTGGGACGTAATAATCTTCGGTGAAAGGTGGGTGTACGAGTGTGAACTGTAACTTGCAGTTCATAGTCCATCCTGGATTATGGATCCTTATTGGTCAGTTTGTGATCTTTTCAATATGATGATTTAATATGATTCGTCATAAAATTGGCCCCGGTGACAATAGTTGATACCGTTTGCGGTTTCCATTCATGAGTAACAAGAAAAAGCAATTAGCAATACAGCCTTGGCCGCTTTCTGTCTGTCAAGTGTGTGTCATGTTTGTGCCTGATGCACTCTGATCTTCGTCATAGGGTCTTTAGTTCAAACCAGAAAAACCAAAGGGCAATTGATCTAGTTAATAAACGGGCACAATTTTTCAAGGGATTAAATAATATGTAATCTCGCCCATACAAAATTCACAGTGGGTAACTATAATCATATTCTGGCGCTCGAACCACTCCTGAGTTGTTTTGGCCTTATGAGCAGGTGCGGAGTCCTGTTGAAACACAAATGGCCGTCCTCCAAAGAGTGTCTGGGGCAGATCTTTTACTATGCGATCTAAAACCGTGTCTTGGTACACTTTTTCACTGGTTTTGACACCTTTTTCACAAAAATGCACTTAGTAGGGCCATAGTAGGACACTCCCAACCAAATCATGACTGATGATGGGTGATGGCCGTGCTGCACTCTAGGAATGGCATTTCCAGCGGCCGCAGAGCTGGTAGCGTACACCCTGTCATTTTGTTTGTTGTACTTCTCTTCGATATTAAAAATTTTCTCGTCTGTAAACAGGATATCGCGGTGTCTGTTTCTTGCATACCGCTTTAGCAAAACTTTGCGTTTTTTGGCTCTCGTAGCTACCAGACGCGCGTTCAGAAGATGTCCACTCTTTTTTCGGTAAGCTAGTAGTCCCAGGTCTTCATTGAGTACTCTTTTTACGGTACTTCTGGTTAATCACATCTCCAAAGCCATCAGTTTCTACTTGCGGACGGGATTTCTTGCAATACGCGCCTTGATTGCTTTGATGACCCCTGGAGTCCTAACGGAACGAGGTCTGCCAGTTCTTTTCTCGTCATCGACACTAGAGGTTTCATTGTACGTCTTGATGGTACGGTACACGAACCTCTTCGTGATTTTTAATTTTTGAAGCAAGTTGAATATCGTCTTCGGTGAATGGCCGCAACGATGCAATGCAATTACTGAGTAGCGGGTCCATTGCATCGTAAAAAATGAATGAATGTAATTGTGATTTGGCAGATTATTAATCAAAAAATATATGAAAATCGAACACCATTTCATTTTTTTTTCTAGGTGTTCTATTTTTAAAATAAATGGCCAGTGACAGTATTTAAGAACCGACTAGGTATATTATTAGAATGTAGGTATATCGATTTATAGATACAAATAAAGATATAATTGCTATATTTAGATTTATAGATACAGATATTCAAAATAAAGGTGACCCGAGCGCCATGTTTACATTTAAGCAAAGCAAAACGCTTTGAAAAATGAATGTTTGCTAAGTTTCTTGCCCTTCTTCTTAGCAATACTAATCGAATTGTGCGGATGGTTAGGAATTATGTATATATAATATTTTTATTCCTATATTTCTCTATTTTATGCAGGTGTATAACTTTATTACATTTAAGTAGCACAACTTTAATATTTTTTGTATGTATTTCCCGTTTTTATTGATGAACTTATTTCGTCATTGCATTATGTATATATAATATTTTTATTCCTAGATTCCTCTATTTTATCCAGGTGCATATTTTATTTCCCGTATTATCATATATTTTTTATATTCTAAAGATATATTATATTGTTAAAATTAACCTTGACTTGTAGAAAGTATACTTTATGTATCTATTTTGCAAAAATAAATATTTTGATTTTGATTTTGAAAACCAGTGTTGGTTTTCATCCCAAAGAGCAGAGTCAGAATTTTAATACCACGAACTCCAGTTTCGCTTCACTTTCACTCATCGCATCATTCCTGTAACTCAGTTTCCTCCACCAAATACTTTAGGCTCAGGCAGTATGATGAATGCGTGTATTTTCTGAATTTATCACGGCTTTCCCAGCGGTGGTAGTATATGCGGGCTTGAAATGGGAATACAGATATGATTGGAGAGGGATTTAAATAGCGTTGGATAACAGATCTGAAATACCTATCAAATCTATGACAGAAAATAGTACAAGACGTTACCTTAGATTTAAAAATAATTATAAGATTATCTTTAATTGTTTGTTGAAGAGCATTTTAATTGTATTTGGAAATTACCTGCAAGTTTTTAGCGTTTTTATATATAGTAAATTGAAATTGAATTTAAAAAAAAACCTTTTGTAAAAGAGTTTTTCTATGTAAGAGCTCGTATGACTAGATTGATGGATGTGGAAGAGCAGAAAAGGGTGTACCAGGATCGTAGCAAATATATGTAGTATATTTGTATGTATACTTCTCCATAGTCCCAAAGGGGAGCAAAAATATGGAGCAGGTAATCCTCATCTGTATTCATATGTGCTTTCGTGAATAGTTTCAGCGGAGGCTTGTGGGTTTGCTAAGCCTCCAGAGGTTATTTTTTGTTGTGATAGACATAATATTTTCAATTCTAACGGACGATTGAATTTAAAAATAAGCTGTAGCCGTTCGTCGTACACGTATGATTTTCATCAATGTAGATGTTCAATTATTCTTTGATATATTTTTTTTTAATTGTGTTTTTTTTTATTATTTACATCTTTCTTTACAGGATTAACCTAAGATGATATTGTAGCTTTTACATTATACATTTTTAGAACAAAAAACTCGTACCTACTTCACGAATAGCACACAACACCCAATTATTTGTGAATTCATTCAAAGAGCGATGAAATATGTCAATGTTTTTCGCCACCTTATTCATGGTGTATTGGTTAAGATTTTTCCAAAGTTCTTTTATAATTTCGCATCTTTAGCAAAAAAAAAAAACATTTTGTTCAATCGACAAAGCAGATCTCGAGGTGTGCCGGTGTGTCCCAGACATAACAAGACTACGATACGATGACGGGATGATAATAATAATAATAATCTCCTAAAATTACCCAAATAATTGCAAGTTAAAACTAAGCTCATTGAATCAAAATATATTTTAGTAGGTACCTGTTTGTTATTCATTTTCCGGCTATAAAACCATTATATACGAGTAAGGATATAAGTTATTATCTTCGGCTTCCAAAGATCTTTTAATTTGATCCGTTTTGAACCGGGTTGAGCGATAGGTACGCAAGATAAAACCTAGCTAATGTAGGCATAGCCATGAATCATTATTGTACATGAACTTCTCATATCTAAGTCGTATCATAACCGATATTTCTAAGAAGTACTAACTTGAGGGGAAGTGGGACAAATAAAGACATCCTGAGAATATATCTCACTCACGCACTTATAGAGTTATGATTCAAATGATTTACATATAAAAGAGAATCACTGCAGAAAAATCTGTGCCCATCCGTCAACCGATGCGTCATGGGTTCGATTCCCAGAAGACAGGGTGTTAAAGGTGATGCAATTTCGTCACGTGAGGCTATTTTTAGGGTCTGACAATGAGAAGGTGGTTCGTTTTGTTGAACCCGTGAATGGTATTTCTATTTTATGAATGAACATTGAGTATTTAGAGGGAATGTATGATTGACTTCTTTTTCGAGTAAAATTTAATATCAAATCAAATCGAAATATTTATTTTGTAAAATAGATACATAAAGTATACTTTTTACATGTCAAAGTTAATCTTTACAATATATATCTTTAGATTAAAAAAATAATATGTTTATACTAATAAGGGAAATACATACAAAAAATATTTAGGTTGGGCTACTAAAATGTAATAATAATTATACACCTGCATAAAATAGAGAAATCTAGGAATAAAAATACTATATATAAATTATGCAATTTGTAAGTTGATAAATAAATACGGGAAATACATCCAAAAAATATTAAGGTTGGGCTACTAATATTATATAGGTGACTTTCGTATATATAGGCAAATTCATACTGGAGACTCAATAATTGGTCAGGACCGAGGTTCAATAACACTATAAATATAATACGCTAAAAAAATAGACTTCCTTACTAATAGAGTCGAGATTATTCTTGTACATGTCTAACTAAAGTTATAAAAAAATATATTTCGCAAACAGGGTATTTGAGCATTGGTTTTGCCCACTTACCGGGTCTCCAGTAGGAATTTGGATATATAAACGAACGTCACCTCATATAAATAATAACATTGTAGATTTTAAAGATATTATGAGTGTGTTTCACCACTTGATTGCAGGGACTGCTTAACCGCTAAATAATAAAATGTACCCTGAAATTTTAGTATGACGTCATACCATTTTTTACCATACCTTTGCGTTTGCAGCGCACGAACGTTTAGGGTTATGGTACCTGTATACAATATAACAGTAACGAAATTTGATCTTTGTTGATTGGCTGTGTGTGGCTAGCTCGTTTCTTTTCGCCTCCTCCACCGCGCATCCGCGATGCCCTCGCCCGTTTTCTGTACCGTAATGAAAAAAGGGTAAAATAAGTGTAGAAAGTATTTGGCTATATTAACCTATACCGAAATTCAAATACGATGATCAACCGCAAGTTCAAACTATAATGTAAGGAGTCTCATAACTCATAAGTTCATAACAATAACATTTCATTTTTTAAACATATGTTCTGAATAGTTCTTATCATCAGATGCTAAAACAGGCCTTAAGTTATATGTCAATTAACCTGAACTGTGACAATAATATTTTGAGTTATTGATAACTGTCATATTCCCCGATAAAAAACACATCAACAATAAAATACATACATAGGTACTATACCTATATAACATGATATTTCCGTACACTTCATTTTCTTCTGATCTAAAGTTAGGGATTCCAAGTTATTTTGATCAGCTACCAACTTCACACGAACGCGGCATGAGTCAGGGACCTCTTGCGTTATGCAAAACGTAACCAGCACCATTTATAACCCTGGAAGGTCGGCTCCAAACGTTGACTCATCAGAAACCGAAGTGGAACCGCTTATTCATCCGGAAGAATGGAATAAGAAATCGATTGTGATCGTTTGCAAATGAATCTGTTTTATTTAAGGGTTTAACCCTTACCCAATAAATACGAATACTTATTTAGGATTTCAAAATAACTCTGTAGAGACCAGTTTAGCAAATACAAATATGATTTTCTGCGAAATCCATGGCTTTGTAATGCCTAAATATTTTTAGGGTGCACTAGGAGGTGGACAAAACAATAAAAATCATTAAAATGTAACTTTTTTGCAAATTTTTCAAAACTCTGGGTTATTATTAGTTTGGTTCAAGCATAGTAGGCTATTAAAGCCGATTCTGAAGGCTTTAATTTTAGATTTAGCGCTGTCAAAACGGAATTTTCTTCATTCCAAAATAGTTCTATGGTGCTAACAACAGAATATATTACTTCAGAAAAATTCAAGTTTTGACAGCACTAAAACTAAAATTAATGCCTTCAGAATCGGATTTGTTGTTGTTGTAACCACTCTCATAGTGAAAGAGTTCTTTAAAGGTGAAGTTTATTAAAATGCAACTGAGGGTAATGATTTTAGTGAAGGATTAGTTTCATTCGACTAAGGAAGTAAGCATCAAAGAAAACAATAATTTATTCAAAAGGCGTTGTGATGTATGAACAAATGGTTATTATGTTATATTTTTATATGTTTATGAACGCAGGTTAATGTAAACCCTTCAATTTAGTTAAATGTTATTTTTAGTTAATAATACTTTCTAAGAAATTACGCAATTCTACCTTGGTTGTAAACTCAAGGTTAAATAAAAAGAAATTATTTTTAAGCAAGTTCTGTTTAAGCCCGCGTTATTTTCCCAGAATGATGGATACAAAACATAAACATTTATAACTTGGGGAGGTCATTTGGTCTGACTCATAAGCCATAGTAGTAAACTAGGCCACTTATTCCACGATTACACTCGTATCTTACGATCTACGCGAACAATTTGGTTAATAATGCGAGTCATTTGCCTAGTACTTTAAAATTAGGTTTTCGCTTTAGTTGCTATTGCCTTGAACTGAATAGAAAATACAACTTGATGATATTAAGTATACTGGGTAGTTAAGACGATGTTGTGGTAGCCGGAAAATAGCGATGGTTCTCCAAAACGATGGTTCGAACAAATTTCACAAAGAACAGAAAAGTTTCGTACGTCCTTTAGATCTAGTACGAGTATGAGTTTAATGAACGTTCAGGGACTGTATTTTTGAATTATTAGAATTTCAATTCGCATACGAATCCGCATGATTCGCATAAGAAAACTTAAAATCAGTATTGTATTCGTATGCGAATCTTGCGGATTCGTATGCGAATTGAAATTCGAATGATTCAAAAATACACTCCCTGTACCTGTTTTCAACGTAGGTTTTCTTTAATGCAAAATACCTAATTTTGTTCAAGATTTGTTTGAAGATTTGTTGATTAATTCAAATACTGATCTTTAAATTTTAAATGAAACGCCGGTCTCCCAGTCTTGAGATCCGAGTTCGATTATGCACCGATAAGCTTTTCTGTATATAAGGTGACATCAATTTATGCAGGCAAATTTATACTGGAGGCTTGTAATGTGATCAGTTTCACGGATCAATAACACTTTTTGCTAATTTAACAAAATAAAATATTAACCTCCTATAGTAATGCAATAACTCGGGACTGGGCTTGCGTTTGTAAGGAACACGAAAAAAATATTGACGAATTTCATAAAAAGAGTCATCTAGCTTTAATACTGGACACATACCGAGTCCTCCGTATGAATTTGGCTGTATTAATTAATGTCACCTCGTATTTTATGTGCAACTATTTGTGTTATACCTATATATGCGTAGATATTATACACTTCTATGCCGCAAGAAGCGCTAATTGGTGCCAGAAGAATGATGATATAATATTGACCTCTTATCATGATGAGCTTGGGACGTGAAGACCGTCGGTGAAAAGAGGATGTGTAAGTATTCGGTAACAAATCACATTAGAAAATATCTCTGGTACCCCTGCGCGGATATAAGTAGTGACGATACAAAATTACACAATGGTTGTATAAAAATAACTCATGTAGGTCGATGGCCATGAAAATTTCAAATATACACGTACATTTTCAGACCCCCTGATCCCAATTTTTAATCTAACTTCTAAATCGGCAAAGCATTGGCTGACGTGTTCATGAAATAAATAGCCATTTGCTGGAAGGCCCATATTATGCAAAAGGTGGCCATTTATATCGAGTTGGAAGCTCGTAAACATTTCCCTCACGCAACCTGCCTGAAGCAAACTGAAGGGCGGTTTCAGGTTGATCCGTATCGCTTGGTTGCTAATTCTGGTTCGTCGAGTATCTTATCTGTGTGACTAGCACGCGCCAGAGATGTATGTACCTCTAAATGTAGTCTCAATCTACTAACTTGCGCTCTCACGCATAAAACGTTTATCAATGTGCGATAGAGCAAATATGATGGGAGAACTGTATCGACGGCGCGTGCTAGACTCCCTGATGGTGTCGTCTTTACGTTATTTTTAGTGTTTCTTATGAAATAAGTAGAACTTGTGAAAGCTAAAAACGGAGCACTTGTTTCGATGTAAGAAAGTTACACTTTAAAAGCTTAATTCATCTAATTCGGATTTTTGCAATGATCCTGAAAATGGTTAAGAAATTCTGCCCTAGTTTTTAATATCTAGACTTTATCAATAGTCCTAGGAATTTCACATTGATCAGTTTTTATGATAATTCAGCTACATATAAATTCGAATTTTTATACTTACCTTTTGCTGACAGTGTAGTTAACACCGTGGGTTAAACCTGCATGCCTTTAAAAGCTGACGTTGGGACGTTTAGATCGTCGGCAAAAAAGAGGGCGCTACGTAACAGTCTTAACTTAGAAACACCTCTGACACCACGTCAGGGATATAGGTCGGGACGATATGCTATAAAAGGTGACTTTAATTTATACAGCCAAATTCTTACTGAAGACTCGGTATGTGCTCAGTAACAAGGTTCAATGACCTTTTTTTGTAAAATTCGTCAATTATTCTTTTCGTGTTCCTTACAAACTTTTTCCCAGCCCCGAGTCAATTACTATGGGACGTCAACATTTTATTTTGCGATATTAGGAAAAAGTGTTTAGCTGTATAAATAAAAGTCACCGAATAGATATACATCTGAGATTCCGAAGATTGTATGGTGTATTGTCGTTTATCACGACGACCCCAAATTTTAGCTTTTCCTCCTTATATTAGAAAAACTCCATTATTTTTTAGTGTGCATCAAGAGAGGTCCAAACGAACATTAATATAACATACAGTTTAAGGTCATTTTCAGCTTCAGAATTTCGTTTTTTGTTTTATCTAACGCTCTAAGCATCAAGCAAAACCATAATGTATTCTTCCTTGTTCAAGCAATACGGCGAGACGACTTATAGAAAAGTGCGAAGTGGACTCGCGCACGAATGGTTCCGTACCATTATCTAAAAAAAATCATGTCTGTTGTAAGGGAGTGGGTCCGACTCGTACTTGGCCGGATTTAGTATGTGTTGTTATAGCGGCAACAGAAATACATAATCTGTGAAAATTTCAACTGTCTTACTATCACGGTTCATGCATTATCTATAAAAACGGTAAAAAAATAATGTCTGTTGTATGGGAGTACGCAGGTCCGACTCGTACTTGGCCGGTTTTAGTATTTGTTGTTATAGCGGCAACATAAATAAATCATTTGTGAAAATTTCAACTGTCTATGTATCACGGTTCATGAGATACAGCCTGGTGGCAGGCGGACAGACAGACGGACATACAGACAGACATACGGACACCGGAGTCTTAGTAATAGGGTTCCGTTGATTACCCTTTGGGTACGGAACCCTAAAAATGTACTTCTGCCAAATTCTTATCGAAACACAACCTTCAGAAGTCATTCCAATAGTGAGAAATATAAAAGATCAAACATGGCTCTAAAGTTTTCACGTGGAGGTTTAAGATTATTTGAGCAAAAACCCGTAGATATTATTAATATCAAATCTCTATAAATTTTGTTAAACTTTAAAACGAACAGGTATTTCAAACAATCTTTAGTATTTTTTAATAAGTTAGTGAAGAAAGTCGTAACTTTGACTTTTTCCTCTAGAGCTGCGGGTTTTTTCGAATGGAGTAACGAGTAACAGTGATTAATGCATCCGAAAGTATAACAATTTCCATAACAAACAATCCTAGAACAATTATTCAAAAATTTTTACTGTAACAGCTTTTAAAAAGTGATTTTATTTTTACAACAACCAACGCCTAGTAAGTTTTACTCGTTGCGTGTACGAAGTGAGGAACAATTTGAATATTAATAAGATTCCTTCATGTTGGAAAAACATATTAACTCGCGGCTTAAAAAATTGCTAAGCTTTAATTATGAACGCTCGTGAATAAAACACGCCACGCAAGCCTAAAGTTAGGTTACCTAGAAAAGGCCTTTTTGATATCTGTGTTTATATCCACGATTACTGCCCGTTTTCACTAACCATAGGAGACGCCTAAATCAGATGTCTATGTATTTAGGAGTTGCCTAGAGTAAAAAAATTCACTAACTCTTAAGTCATGACTAACGACGTTAGGAATCACCTAAAGTTACGACATCGATTCGGGAGTGCGTAATGCTTAGGTGCTCCTAAACTGACACATGCATGTGACAGTCACGATTTTGAGATTAAGCATATTGTAGTACTGTGAAACATCAAAAAAACCGCAAACAGACAACTTGACAAACAAAACCAATGACAAGTATCAAAAACTTAGGCTACTCTTGGGTTAGGAATCACATAGTAAAAATAGTTTGGTGAAATAGAACTTTATGGTAAGCATGGACCTAAATTAGGAGTTACTTAGTTAGACGTCACTTTGTTCGTCGTTAGTGAAAACGGGCATACGAGTATTATTAAAGGTGCTGTGATTTAAATAGCATGACTTTTCTAATTGCTAAATCGGCCACATGAATTACTTATGTAAAAATACTGTTAAAAAATATTCTTAGAGTTTTAGTTACAATGAAGCACATACCTCCAACGATGCATCTTTACGTCGTTGCATTCCTACGAGTTATTGTTCTGTCATATCTGTCCGTCTGTCCGTCCGGATGTCACGTGTCTCTAGCTTGAAGACGGAATGAGTTACAGATCTGAAATTTGGATATGTTGTCTAAGGTGTTGACCCAAAACCGAATACTGAATTAAAATTTAAAAATATTCAATGGAATACGTGAAAAATGAGATTAAAAATTTTTTTTACCTGTCCCAGTGGCGTGTCATTGTCCTTAGAACTCAATTAGTACAGTAACAAAAAAAAAACTCCAATGTTAAAGAAATCTGGGGCCATCAAAGTTGTCAGTTTTAGACAAATTTTTAACGGGTTCAATCTCAAAAACGAAAGTAGTTAGGGCGCGAGTCCCAATCGCACTTGTCCGGTTTTTTTGCAATAATTTCTGAACCTAAATAAACCTCTGTGGTCTAGTGTTTGGAACGTCCTGATCCTTATCCAGAGCATAGGTCCATATTCGGAAACATCTCTCATACTCTCGGGAATTCCTGTTGAGATTATTATATTATTTTGGCGATGGAACTCTTGCTACAAGCACAGAAAAGCGACAAACATTTAATGATGCCATTTGAATGGAACAAAACTCAAAGTCTCAAATTGAATTGGTAACCTTTTGAGTGTTTTACTTTAAGAATATAATCCTTACCTCTATTTTTACCCGTCGCGTCGTGCCCTAATCGAAGTGTCCATGTCAGTTCGCGCGGCGCGACAGGGCAAGGGAGGATGGCAAGATAAATACTGTACTATCCCTTCTTCCTGGACCTAATGGGTTCTTGTCTTGTGTCTTAAAGTCGTTGGGATATTGAAAAATGTAGTGGGTTTTTTTTCTACTCAACCGGGTTGATTTTGTATGCAGACCAAATTAGTGACACATTGAATAAGATTCAAGTCGTTATTCGACACTAGTCAATATGTATGGAAAAGAAGAGTTTGTATAAGAAAGAGATGTGTTCCTGACTCCGTAGACGATGAAAAAAAAACTATCAGCCATCTAAAAATTTATTTTGTTTGATTATACCTTCACGAGAGCTAAATAGAACTGTTAGTGCACGTTTTCGCTCCGTAGACAAATAAATATTTGAATTTAAAAAACTTTGGTAAAACCGTAATTTTGATAAAATGCATTGGAACTTGGTCTAAGCTAAACTAAGCTGGACTAAAGTGTAAAGTACACAATTGCGTTGCCTCTGTTTCCAATGTTTACTCCAGAGCTTGTAGTCCTTATTGTAATCCACGAGAACAATCAAAGATTTATGTTTTAATTTAAAAAATGCCTAAAATCCGTAGAACGGTCTTAAGAGGCCTCATCACGCAAAAATCTCCATACAAACTGTTTGTGAAGTCAACAGCTTACTTTCTTTATATATTTTTCAATAAGTTTTATCTAGCGACATATAACTACGTACGTATGAAGCCCAAAAAGCTAAAATCTGATGATATACCATCATAATAGCTGTCAGGATATCGTGAATATTGCCTCGTTTTTACGCAAAGTTTAACGATTCGTACAATTTGTAGCCATATAATAGAATCGAAAAAAACGCTTCAGTCCGCGGTTGTTTATTTATAGAAGATTAAGTTTAAACACTTTTTTATAAAAGAATACGAACAGTTTCATGGTAAACAGTTTTCCCCTGAAACCATTTTACTAATTCTAATATTGGGTGAATACCTCGCCGTCATGCAGTTCTCGATGAGAGATAGCTCAGAGTGCTGCGTCGTAGATAGGGAAACCTATCTAAAGACGTGTGTTATTGATTTTAGTTTTTATTAAAAGACTAGCTTTTGCCCGCGGCTCCGCCCGCGTCTTATTCGGTTTAACGTTAAGTTAGGGTATAAGCTATATCCATTCTAAATTTCATCCAAAACCGTCCAGCGGTTTCAGCGTGAAAAAGTAACAAAACATACATACACCCACACACACACACACACACACACACACCCTCACACACGAGCACACACACATGCTTTATACCCGCATTTATAATATTAGTTTTTTATTTTTTTTATTTATTGTAGATGTATATAGATATATATATATATAAACACAGAAAAAATCAATTCAAGATATATTTTGGGCCCTACTTTTTCAACTTTCTACAGTAGGGTCCGAAATATATCTTGAATTGATTTTTTCTGTGTTTTTATATATATCTATATACATCTACAATAAATAAAAAACGATTATAATATTAGTGTGATATATAGTACGGAACCCTTCGTGCGCGAGTCCGACTCGCACTTGGGCGGTTTTTTCATCTATCTAGGATTTACATTTTGGTTTTCTATTAATATGTATGAAATAACATAGCCTTGTCTTATATCACCACAAACGATTAAGATCCGTGCTAATTAGACACCTGATGTATGAAATAACAAAGCCTTATCTTATTTCACCACCAAAGATAAAGAACCGCGCTAATTAGGCACCTAATTTTTCAAAGATATTGATCTATCCTACAGGGACTATGCATTTTTCCGGGATAAAAAGCAGCCTATGTGTTAAGTTAGGTTATAAGCTATATTCGTTCTAAATTTCATCCAAATCCGTTCAGCCGTTTCAGCGTAAAAGAGTAACAAACATACACACTCACACACACACACACGCACAAACTTTCGCATTTATAATATTAGTAGGAAGTAGGATAATGATTTTATGAGCATGCATGCGTAGGAACTAGACACCAGTATCCCCATATATGTGAGGGTTACTTATACATCATTTTTGCTTCTCTGCTCTTTCGCACCCATACAAACGCGATATTAACGTAGAAATAGATAAATGCTGTATGCATGGCGCGTGCTAAGGATGCAGACCAACCATAAGTTAACAAAAAGAAGAAAGCGTTCCACTGACAAGTACGAGTATACCTCTATTTACCGCTTACGCTATTTTATTTCAATCCACTGTATTTCTCATTTCTCTACATAGGGTGTCCATCCGTTCTGCATCACGCAGAGACCTCAGACAGCTTTGATTTGTCTTCGTTACTCGGACACTTGGCTTCTACCGTATCGGATCGTGGACACCCTGGTCTCTTAGTCCATGTAATTCAATTCGCGTCCTGACTTATTATTAATTGTTTTGTTGATGTCCAGATTGATGGGTTACAGGGTTAAGGAAGGTATATGGCTTCTGGGCTTTGGAACTTGAAACTATGTTGGAAGGTTTATTTTGTTGTAGAATTATACGTAGGTAAATCGTATCGAAGTACACAAAAGAAAATACGGGAAAGGCGTCAAACATACTCGTAAAATTCAAAATTAAAACCAAAAGTTGAAAAATGCACTAACGATAAGCTCTTGATACTAAAGTGTGTTGTTAACATTAGGTTATGTGTAAGAATGAGTAATATTATATTAGTCATAAGAAGTTTATGTCGTTCAAAAATGTACAACTTATTTTGTAGGAAAATCTTTTTTTTTGGCAACCTAGAATAATACGACGCGAGTCACGTAATCCAATTAACTAATTGAAAAAATAGTACAGACGATAAATAAATCGATCAAAAATTCTCGTTGGTTTAGTATAGATAACGAAATAAAATAAATATGAGATGGACTATTCACACAAACAATTGCAAACACAGACTCAACATTATTTAAATATTAAAACCTTGTAAACAGGGTCCCGTCGCTTACTCTATTTCACACTACCTTGTTTTCACTGCGAACAACATGATATATCTCAAGATCTCGCAGTGCAGGGTGCACTTTTCTGGCTTCTTCTACAATCCACTTAAAATTAAACACTATTTTATATACTTAAGGTTCAAATTCAATTGCAGAGTAGGTGCCAGTCAAGACCTGTATAAACGTTGTACCCCACAGAAGGTTTATATCAATTTTCTGCCAAGTGCGTCGTCGTCGTGCAGGGGAAAACACTTAGTCACAGAGTACCTTTAGATCTTAAAGTCGTCTGCGTTTGCGTTCTTAGAACTATTTTGCTCCTCGAGATTCTGTGTGAGCACAAATATAACTGCCGAGTAAATTGTATAAATTGTGCTTACTTTTCTTTGGTGTAGTTAAGGGGGTAACAAACTATCAATGATTAATTTTAACTTTGTTTGCGGCCAATAACATTTATTATGTGACCAAAAGTGGTTTTACTAAAGAAATTATGTTTGGTAATTAAAATAAGCGAACACCCCAGTTAGTCCTTATTTTATTTCCATCCATCCATAAGCACGTATTCGTCCACTGCTAGACATAGGCCTTTCCCAAATTTAGCCACTCATGTCGGTCCTCTGTCCTCCTCATCCAGCCGCCACCCACAACGTCCTTCAGGTCTTCCGTCCAGTGGGCACGAGGTCGGCCTACACTACGCTTTGCTGTACGTGGTCTCCATTCTAAAGCCTTTCGGCCCCAACGGCCATCATGTCGGCGGCAAATATGGCTTGTCCACTGCCACTTCAACTTACTTATTCTGCAGGCTATGTCGGTTACTTTAGATCTCCGACAGATCTCCTCATTTCGGATTCTATCCATCAGAGATACCCCAAGCATAGCCCGCTCCCTAGCTCACTGAGCGACCTTAAATCGGTGGTTTTTATTTTAAAACAGCAAAAAAGTTTATAAAAGATAACAAAAAGGCAAGCCGAAAAGACACTCCGAAAACATTTTTTGCCCTCTCACTTCGCCGAGTAATCGTGTTACTCGGCAGAATCTTAACAAATATTGTTCAGGCAGATCATCCAATCTCGTGAAAGTAAACAAATAGATGTACCACACATATATATCTGCGATATTATCATAAAAGTTAGAGAATGACTTGTCCTGTCGTTTTATAAACGCTTGTTAAATTTCTGACGATGCTATTGTGCTATCAAAGAAAATACTATTACATCGTAATAAGAGTGAGAGGTGTTTGCAGATTTTTCTTTGATAGTATATGCAACGTGGCGCACTTTTAAGACTATCTATGATCCATATGCCATATGTTTTTAACCAGACAAATTGTTATCCGAGGAACCTCTATTAACCAGTAGAATTTCATCGTGCCAAGATCTTGACTAAACGTAATGTGTGTTAACTAATATTATTTCTGAGTAGTTATTATAATATATATATAGTTATATGGGTATCGTTGGAAAGCTAGAAAGATAAGCAACAAAAAAAAAAAAATAATAAAAAACGTTGTGGGTTGTAATTTGAGACCCAAATTTTACGACTACCTGCTTTTTTTTTAAATATGTATATATGTATAGAGTTATATTTTTTTTATTTTTCTACACTTTTATAAAATTTGAATAGACATGTATTGTATATATTTATATATTCACATATATAACCAAAACTTTCTACAGGAGAAAGTCCACCCCCCTCTTTCTCAAGGAATAAAAAAATGATTTCTTTTTGTTTCGTATAGTAAATTTAATCCGGTTTTAGAAAAAAAAACGCATAAGAATCTAAAGCAAAAATCGCAATAATTCTACTGGTTAAAATACGTTTCGTGTTCATCCATATTTTTATTGCTATACAGAGGGTTGACATATCATATCATATAAAAATTTCAGCTTGTATTGTTTCTTAATATTGTGGTGAATAAGTTAGGTATTACTACTGCGATATGATATGTCAACCCCCTGTATATATAATGCAATAAAAATATGGATGAAAAAATTCAGCTTGTTTTGTTTCTGCAACAAATATGATTCTTCATTTAATTATCTAAAACTTAAATAAGAAATTATCTATAAATAAAACGAACTACCAAAATAAATAGATGAAAAACAGAAAAAGAATACCTACCTTAAATAAAACACAGGATGGGTACCTAAACAAAGTAAAAAATTGCAGCCAGATCGCTGCCGTCACCCGGCAGGGTACCCAACAGGCTGGCGGCATTGCCTCGCTGGATCGCGAGGCTTAATCTTTTGTTTCTTAATATTGTAGTGAATAAGTTAGGTATATTACTATTGCGATATGATATGTCAACCCGCTGTATATATAATGTAATAAAAATATGGATTAACACGACACATATTTTATGTTTAACAAACATTCTTGAATATTAAATACCCCCTCCCCGATAAGCAGCTTGTATAATATATCATCATTAACATTTATTGCAAAATAAGAGCAGTTATTAAATTTCCATTGTTAGCACCATTTGGTAGCTTATCCCATACATAAATATATAAAAAAAGTTTTATTTTATTTTATTAGACATCAGTTTTACTTTTTATTTTATATATTTCTATTTTCCTATTTGTCAAATATTTTCTTTTGTTCGAGTCATGACCGCCCACAGAGTAGTGGGCCGAAATATATATGGGGATTGAAGTTTTAATATATGTTTTAAAATTTCCCATAATTATTAACTATCCCAAATAAATACATATTCATTAAGTATTTTATTAAATAAATATTGTATATTAGCCCTACTGTAGATTGAAAACCAAAATAAAGATATTTATTGGATACATTTCTACATACAATCCCATCGCTGAGCAAAGGCCTCCCATTTTGCTCCATTCTTGCCTGTCGAACGTTATCTGGTCCACGGTTGTCCGTCATATTTCTCCAGTTCATCACGCCATCATGTTTTTGATCTTCCTATACTTTGTACTAGATCTCCGGGGCACCATTCAGTTACATACATGGTCCATCAGTATTGTCTTTTTGTCTCATTACATGCCCTGCACATCTATTTTAACATTTCACTCCATTCTTGATGCCTGTCGAACGTTAATCTGGTCCACGGTTCTCCGCCATATTTCTCCAGTTCATCACGCCATCATGTTTTTGATCTTCCTATACTTTGTACTAGATCTCCGGGGCACCATTCAGTTACATACATGGTCCATCAGTATTGTCTTTTTGTCTCATTACATGCCCTGCACATTTATTTTAACATTTCACTCCATTCTTGATGCCTGTCGAACGTTAATCTGGTCCACGGTTCTCCGCCATATTTCTCCAGTTCATCACGCCATCATGTTTTTGATCTTCCTGTACTTTGTTCTAGATCTCCGGGGCACCATTCAGTTACATACATGGTCCATCAGTATTGTCTTTTTGTCTCATTACATGCCCTGCACATTTATTTTAACATTTCACTCCATTCTTGATGCCTGTAGAACGTTAATCTGGTCCACGGTTCTCCGCCATATTTCTCCAGTTCATCACGCCATCATGTTTTTGATCTTCCTATACTTTGTACTAGATCTCCGGGGCACCATTCAGTTACATACATGGTCCATCAGTATTGTCTTTTTGTCTCATTACATGCCCTGCACATCTATTTTAACTTTTTTTTGGCTTAGCCGAATAAGCCCGTCTTCTTTCTTAGTTTTACGTTAGATAAAAGTATAAAGCTGGATAAAGATCCAGCAGTCTTTTTTCGAGCATGCTTCTCTCCATTTAACTCTGGGTTACTTTAGTTGATATATTTTCTGCTTATTTAAGGCCCAGGTCTGTCATCTGTTGGTCAAATTGGGTAAGATACAGCTGTTAAAATATTATGGAATAAATAAATATAACATCGTTCTAATGAAAAATTTCAAGGAGATAGAACATTAATATGTTTACGGGCTTGCGTATATGCATATATGAATATTTAATAATTTCTCTTATTTTTGTAGCAGAATTGCTGCAAACAATATTTTGACTTTGATAAGATTATTTATGGTCATTGTTTGCATGATTTACTTTAACTTACGCTGTCCACTCAACGTATGTTAACGAGACACAGGCTTTCACTGTAATTTGCTTCGCAATACAAAAAGATTTTAGAAAGAAGAAAAAGCCTTTTTAAGTTACGTTATTCGAATTCCAATGCAGTGAAACCAGTCCTCTGGGACGTTTCTCGTGACACGATTTATACACGTAGTTCTTCAAAAGGTTTACAAAGGTAAAATAACATGGAAAGTTAGAAAGTCAACCAAAAGCCGATAAAAAGTGTGAGCACTTTTTTAGAATAATACCTAATTTAAGAGTTATTTTGTTTTGGAAGTGAGTCAGATTTGTTATTAATATACGTATATGTAATATTTAAAGATTTTACAAGTATCTATATCAGATTAAGGTTGGAAATATCAAAATACATAATTGTAATGTATGAGTGACTCAGTAAAAATTTCAATAACAAACTTTTATTTTCGTTTCGAGTACACATAAAACTTGCAGTTTATTTCATCAAATAGCTTGGGATTTATACACAGTTTTTGTGTTATACTCGTACATGTTGAATTCGTAATTTGTATTTTGAATATCTCCAATACCTATAAGAAACCTATAAATAAGATTCCTTTAAGTTATTTGTCATGCATGAAATAGAGTGTAGCTATTATAAATCTTAAGAGCAACGTACTAGAAGCTTTTTTACAGTAAAAGTGGTAGATAAATAAGTTCCAGGCAGTATTTTGAATGTTAGTAAATACGACAGAGTGTTGGTTTGCGGACTTTCAGGCGCGTGATTCCGCATTTTAACGATGTCTTGAAAACCAACAGCGGATGAATAAAAGCTGTGCTTTTATTACTTTTTATTTGGATTGAGACTTCGACTTTGTGTTCAAAATTGTTTTTCTTATTTAGCAAGTTGGAATAATCCTGCTTTAGGGATATAATTCTTCATAGTACAATAATTTTAACCAAAAACTTTCATGATCCCTTCTAGAAATTAATAAAACAATCACTTTTTATTTCTAAAACTTTATCATTTTTATTAACTATGGAAAACAATCATTAATGACAAAAAACTCGTACATTATGCTTATTTTAAGATTAACTTTTAATTCCCAGTTTTATCAAATTTAAACAAAAGCGAATGAAAATTTCATGTTCTCTAGCTTGAAACTAAAGTGCAGGAAAACGATTATCTCCCTCTAAAACATGGGGGGTAGTTTAAAAAGCCAATTGCACATGTGCTCAGTTCCCTAGAAACTGTTTTTGCTTCCGGTTTTACTTTTGTCGACGAGATAATGCCTTTTTGCTGTAGTTAAAGTTTCCTATTGCAGAAATTAAAGGGATGATGGTAAAAGTTTTGTTTTGGGTAAAACTCCAAGCTATTTACCAAATAGGGAAAAAACCCTGAAAAATTTTTAGCTTAAGCAAAATTCAAGTCTATTACAAAATAAAACACTGCGGGAATACGAAGAAAAGTAAACGGAAGCGAATATAACTCTTCAGCGTTTCCTATAAAAATTAAAACCCGACGACGACACAACAAAAATAAAACAATGACTTTAATTTCCCTTCCCTTTCACCTGTGTGCACCAAAAAAGCGTCAACTACAAAAGTTCACAGAACCGTGTTAAGGCAACAACGGGGCAAATAGGGGTGATAAGCTAACTTTGATTTATAGAGCTTAACTGATTTTAGAGACGTTTTCTGATGGCATCAGGAAATTATACATACTTAATTGTGGCTGATGCCGGATCCAGGACAGAGCCCGAAATATATTTCACAAAATTTCCTCTAATATTATTTTATTAAGTATTATTAACGATATATGTATACCTATATAAAACAACTACGTAGTTATTAGGAAAATAAAAAATCCTATCATAGTTAAATCCCGAACTGAAGTCCGTTTGGGGGGCACATTATGGATCCGCAGCTCAAAAAAATGATCGAGGACCCATTTGCCCAAGTGCCCGATAGCTTATGTGTTACAGAAACTCAGCTCTTTAAGCTTATGTTTTGGATGTTAGTAGTGAAACATGTCCTAAGTGTTAAAGATAATTCGACGAATACAGTTATTTAAAATAAGTTCATTATACTTTCCGCTGAAGAATGCTTATCTAAGGCTCGATTAAATGTAGTTTTTTGGCCAAAAACTTGTGCGATAAAAAACTAGCAATGAAATACCTTATTTTTCTCCAACAATATCTAGCAATTAAGAGTGCCATGTAGCCAGCTAGAATGGTACCCGTGTTAACACTGCGGAACAAGCGTGCCTTAATTGAAATCGAGTTTTTCCGCTCCATAGTCCTTTTCTACGAAAATTTGGCGACAAAGCGCAATTTCCAGCGCTCGTTACTGCAAATAAAATTATGAACGCACACCTGTAAATACGAATAAAAGTTACTAAACCTGAAAAATATCCTTTAAATAAAACTCTTAGAGCTTTGCTGATAAGGGCTGTCCAGAAAGAAAGTAAAAATAGAATGTATTTCGTATGAGTTATGTAACTTATAAACTATTAGGCACTTTAACAGGAAGTGCTGAAACAGGCCCTTAATCTTTAACAAAATGAACTTATAAAGAGGTAATTTTCTCCAAAGAATGCAAAGTAAAATAAAATTGAAAATAATATATTTGTGTTTATTCATGCATGTTATTAATCCGCTTAAGATATCCGGAAGAATGGTTGGTTCATGGTGGTAAAAATAAAGTATTTACTAAGTAAATTGTTTCTTTCCAGGTAATACATACATCAAGGGTCAAAGTTTGCCGATCATTTGAGGTAATGAAACAGTTTTCGTATATATTGCTTATTATATATCGTTGTATCTCTGACAAAACCCGGTGCATTTTATCTATTACTATTGTATTTATAAGTTTAGGTATTGCTATGTTTAAAATATATGTATATATTAATCCTTTATACTTATACTTTATCCGTAATCCTTTAACCTCACTGTTTGTATGTCTGTCTGAACAACTCTGTCAAGTATACGTCAAATGCCAAAATCCAAAAGAGTTAGCTTTATTATCATTCGACATATTATTAAAAGCTTTTTTGTAGTTCATTGTCTGACAAATATCAATAAATAATGGTTTAAATTTGGTTTAATATCTTTATTTATTTTCTGTGAATTAATACTTTTGTTAAAAGAGTATTATACAGGATGTAAATAGAGTGCGACCATTAAATAAGTCCACATACATACTCTACTGATCATACTGAGCAACTATTCAGAAAAAGATATTCAACTGTAACTCAAAGACTTTATATCTTAGGAGGTAGGTCTATTTTAGAACGCTGCACTTTAACAGCTGTTTCACGGACGACGCTCTCTCTACTCGCCCGTATGTCGGTGCGTTAGGGTTCACGCATTTTTGTTTGGAACTCAATTATTTCCCAAACTAAGGGTGTCCACGGGTATGATTCTATGGAAAAGTGGTTCAGTGGGGTCGGTAGAATATGTGGTTTCATTTAATGGTAGCAGTATGTTTACACCCGGTATTAACAAACAAATAAATAACTGTAATTTACTTACAAAACAATGTTAATTACGGTGGGAGCTAGTGCACTTTTGTAATTGCGCCGTTACTTCTGTAAATATAATAAATAATATTTATTATATTTTTTATTTGTTATAAAATATTTAGGGGCTTCTTGGTGAATATTCCATTCAGTGTTAATCGGAAGCAACAATGTGTATTTAGGACAGGCAGGACTTAGGAAAGAATTTGTAAGGGTTGCGAAGGTTTATTACCACTTATGAATTAAACGTCCGGGTGAAACTCTGTTTATTGCAGCTTTAATTAACTTTGAAAATAAAAACACACAATTTGGCTCCCGCTGAGTACGGAACCCTAATTTTTATCATTTTGTTGTTTTACTTCTACGATTATGTACAACAAATTTTTCGAGGTTTCTTGTATATAGTATGAACGTAACACGTATTGCAACTATCTACCTACTACGATTGAAGCTATAGACCCCCATGCCAGACAGCGGAGGCTAAGTAATAGGATGCCGTTTGGCACCCTTCGTGTATGAAAATGTACATAATGAAAATGGATGGTATTATGTTTATACTATTTTATTTATTAATTTGTTACTTCTGAAATATCAAAACAGGTGTAAGAATGGGTACCCACCGTTATTATTGATTCTGTCCCAACGCTTTATCGAAGGGTCACTCACGGGCGGTAGTCACGAGTCGACAATATCGACGAACAGAGAAATAAGGAAAAAACTTTTGACGTGTTCATTCACAGACACTGCTTCCCGACTCAAAAAAGACCAAGTATGTTATATTCACAATGTAACAACACACAAAGAAAATATTGCACATTGTTGACAGATGTACAATCGACAACATTACAAATTAATAATTGGTACAAAAATAAAAACCATTTCGAGATATTGGCCTCCTGAGCATCATATATTTTTTCAGAATTAAATCAGTATCAAATAAAGAGATTAAAAAAACAAAAGTTGGTAAACACAGGAGTTTAAAAACAATTACCCTTGCTTTCCAGTTCATTCCGTATTTTAAAAAATCAACTGTTATGTCACTGTGACTGTTGGCATTGACAGCGAACATAAACATGCCAAGTTTTTTTTTAAATAATCCCTTGGCAATGAACTTCGAGTTTGAGATCCTCAGTTGCGACTTACGTTCTTTTAGAATGAGTGAATAAGAAAAAAATAAAATAAGCATTAAAAACACACAATAAAACAAAATAAAAAATACGTAAGCTTTATTTTTACGCAGACTTTCAATATAAATATTGAAAACAAATGAAATTATGTCCATTGAAGTCATATTCTTACGATTATTTGCAACAAGGAAAGTTCGGATTAAAAAACTTGCATTATAATACAATTGTTCTAGCCTGAAAGTTTGTTGATTTTCTATGGTTATACGATATGTGGGTGGCGGCTGGATGAAGAGGACGGAGGACCTCCAAGAGTGCCGAAATCTGGAAAGTGTGGACGAACACGGGCTAATAGATGGATGGATGGATGGATGATACGATTCTTTGGCTTTTGCGGTATCATTCTCTCTGATTTAAATCTGACAACCCTGACTGCATACGACGGTCATGCCAAATGAAACTAGATATTCAAAAACTATATTATTTATTCTTTATTGTACATATCAGACTTCTCAAACACTTTTCTATACGTCTAACCCATTTAGAAAATACCTCTGCCCACTCTTCTCTAGACACCTCTGTAATCTCGAAATTACTTTTACGCAGCGAGTGCATCTTCTTTGCTTTCAAACCTCTTGCCTTTTAATTTTCCTTTTATTTTTGGAAACCGGTAAAAATCGCGAGGTGCTAGGTCAAGGGAATATGGCGGATGAGGTAGGATAGGCACATTCTCCGTATTGAAAAAGTCAAGTGTTCTGGCAGACGTGTGCGCCGAGGCATTGACGTGATGCCAGAGAAGCTTTCACTCCAAGCTGACAGTACCTTTGGGGCGCGAACTGTCACGTACCATTCAGAGTTAACGGTTTTTTGATCCTCTAACACCACAGTAGCAATATGACCTGTCTTGCAGGAAAATGAGGCGACCATTTGTTTCTGCATGCTTCGTGCACGGCGACATTTCGTGGGAGTTGGCTCATCATCAAAGCACCATACCGTCGACTGGCGCTTTGTTTCAGGGTCGTAGTTATATAGCCATGTTTCATCACCAGTCAGCATGTCATACATATTTTTTTTTGCCACCGTCGAATTTATCTATTATAAATTTACACCAATCCACGCGACGCTCTTCTGCTCATTGGTGAGTTTGTGCGGCACCCATCTCAGAAAGGTGGTCGTGTATGATGGTCTGCATTGCTGCTAATCCAATGCCCACTTCTCGCTCGAGCTCTACATTATGTAATTCGCCGATTTTCACGAACAAGTTTTTCGATTGCTCAAACATTTTCTTGAGTGACCGCTGTTGGCGGCCGACCAGTCTTCGCCTCATCTTCACCTTTCGCGTCCTCTGCTAAATCCAGCATAATAATATAATTGGTTTATAAACTGTTGCGCGTGAACAAGCAGATTCACCAAAAGTAGTAACCCAAAGTTCAAAACATTCTTGAGGCTTTAAACCTTGTTTAAAGTCATAATAAATCATTGTACGAAAAATTTCTTCGAGTGAGCTCCATTGCTACGAACGAATTCCTGCCAAACCTCTCGGAAAAAGATAATTAAAAAAAAAAAATTTGAATAAACGAATGTTCTATATTCAAAATTATTAGCTGATAACCGGCCTATACGTAAAGTTCTAACGTGCTAGTGACAAACCAATGAGTAAAGAGTATCTAACTTATTTTGGCATGCCCCTCGTAACAAGATACATTTTGTTGTAAACTACTTCTCCTAAAGGTATTTTAGTACTTAAACAAGTTTTTAAGACAGCCTTATTTGTGTCTCCCTTGTAAAACAAGCGATAAGTTTTCGTTATAACAGTTTTGCTTTTAAGGCGGAATCTAACTTACCCATTCTTCGATATAATAAAATCGATGTACCCATTCGACAAAAATGACTGAAACAGTAGATTTCATTTCTGAGGTTTTTGTTTCGGTTTATAAAATAAAAAGTTTTTGCTAAACACGAGTAGTATCATCAATTATTGTTTCTAAAACTAATAAAATTTCAGCTTGTACTATCAGAAGAAACTCACAGGCCCACTTACATATAAACTGACTTTAATGATCGCCGCGCGCAAACAAATCATAACTGAGTTGAACCTATAACCGCTCCCTCAGGGCTTAATAACCCGTGTAGAGTGAAGCGAATGCAGTTAGAAATAATTTCATCTCATAACCAAAACACCCAAGTCGCGTCAGATAGGTCTGAGAGATTTGTGTAGTATGTACGAGTACATATACATATCAATGGTAGAGCTAGACCAGTGATGTACTGTTAGATCGGCTTAATTCAGTAAAAATCTCGTATGCGATTTTGGCATTTGGTGAGTCTTGGAGAACACAAATTGAATGAACTAAGAAACGAACAACTCGTTTCATAGTAGGTACATTGTGAAATAAGTAACGTAAAAAAAAACCTGGTCAAGTGCGGGTAGGACTCGAGCCTTGACGGTTCTGTACATACCGTTTAAAACACAAACTTATTCCACGAGCACTTATTAATGACCAACTTAACTTGACACTTACGATCTATTAAAATCTAGGTATTCAAATGGTCTAGTTAAGTTGGACTTCTATTTCTTCTTGAATAATTAAATATAGGTGATTTTCATATATTTTTCTAGACGTGTGCTATAACATATATTTACAATTAGGTAAAAAGAATTTCATGTTTCTAAGTCAACTAAAAATATCCTATAGGTTTTTACGGTGAGCCAATTCATATGAAATTGATTACGTAAAGGGCAGTAACTTTTTTTCACGTTAAGTTAGAAGCCTGATCTTTTAACAGCACAATAAAGCAGATTCTGAAGGCGGTAATTTTAGTTTTAGTGCTGTCAAAACTATATTTTCTTAATTTCTTAATAGTTATTTAGTGTAAACAAAAGAAGATATAGGTGCTACTTTGAAAAAAAAATAAGTTTTGACTACACTAAAACTAAAATTTAAGTCTTCAGAATCGACTTTAATGGCGTCGTAGAGTTCTTTAGAAGATGTATTAGTTTCAATTTAAGAAAAGGGTCTTGGCAGACGGGAAGACAGTCAGATAGACGAACAACAAAGTGATCATATAAGGGTTTCGTTATTTTAATTTTGAGGTACGGAACCCTAAAAGAGATATGTACCAGCGCAAACACTTTGACCCACAACAATTAGATAACTAACACTTGGTCAATACCTATACAATATACATACAAACACGCTGTTGATTAAAATACGAATCACACTAATATTATAAATGCGAAAGTTTGTGTGTGTGTGTGTGTGTGTGTGTGTGTATGTTTGTTACTCTTTCACGCTAAAACGGCTGGATGGATTCGGATGAAATTTAGAATGGATATAGCTTATACCCTAACTTAATACATAGGCAACTTTTTATTCCGGAAAAAAGCATGTGGTTAAACCGAATAACACGCGGGCGGAGCCGCGGGCAAAAGCTTTCATCACACTAATATTATAAATGCGAAAGTTTGTGTGTGTGTGTGTGTATGTTTGTTACATTTTCACGCTGAAACGGCTGGATGGATTTGGGTGAAATTTAGAATGGATATAGCTTATACCCTAACTTAATACATAGGCAACTTTTTATTCCGGAAAAAAGCATGTGGTTAAACCGAATAACACGCGGGCGGAGCCGCGGGCAAAAGCTTTCATCACACTAATATTATAAATGCGAAAGTTTGTGTGTGTGTATGTTTGTTACTCTTTCTCGCTGAAACGGCTGGACGGATTTGGATGAAATTTAGAATGGATATAGCTTATATGTACCCTAACTTAACACATAGGCTACTTATTATCTCGAAAAAAAAGTATGTCGTTAAACCAAATAACACGTGGGCGGAGCCGCGGCAAAAGCTAGTATTGTATAAAGTCTTAGAGTCAATGTATACTGGTTACTTATCCCCAAGTCAAAACACATTTAGAAAAAAATAATTGGTAACTAGCCTTTGCCCGCGCCTTACGCCCGTGTTTATTCAATCTTTGCCACGGTTTTAGCTTGGGCGTTATTTTATGAACACCCCAACGAAATCCGTTGAGTGGTTCCCGAGTTAAAATGGAATATACATATATTACGCGACACGGCGGCGGTAGTGCGGGCGAGTACATATACAAGGTGAAATTCAATCAACCGACCAAATTTACAGTGGAGACTCGGTTAGTGAAGGTGAAATTCGAAAAAAAAAATATTTTGTCCCGTAGTGCCTGCACTAGGAATTGTACTTAAACTAGTCCAACCAGTACGGGAGCAAAAAAATGTATTTTTCGAATTTGGCCAAAAGGATTACTGAACCGTGTTCCTGATCACTAACCGAGTCTCCAGTATGAATTTGGTCGGTTGATTGAATTTCACCCTATATGTATGTCAGTATGAAATGGCTCGCACTTCCACCTGTCGCGAAATATACAATACAGATATAATTTTAAAAAATGTGGTTTTGGCCTCAGTAAACAATAAACCATTTCATATAAAATTTCGCAAAAATATTCAATTCAATTTATTATACATAGATCATTTTAGAAAGTACAAGTTTTGTAGTACTTACTATGTAATTTGACAAGAGTAAAAAAATACGCACGTAGAGTTTTTAAATTTAATTATGCTTAATAATACCTATATATATATATAACTTAATAGAACTTGATTTTGAAGCTATAAAAATATAATTACTTTTGCAAGCTTCTTCTTTTATTTTTTAAAGATATATATTTAGTAAAATTGTAAATATATATTTCGGGTCCTGGACTGGATCCGACATCAGTTGAGTTTTTTGAGTTTCGGACCCGAAATATATCTTGAGCAAAATTTTATTGTCAATGTTTATATTTATAATTTTACCATATCAATTTTGAAGCTTTTGAATTATGAAGCATAGGAGCAAAAATTAAATATTTCTCAAATGAAGTCCACCCCACTCCATACTACTATATTTATTTAGTTTCACAAATTAAAACATAAACATGTTAAGTATATCAACCACTTTAAATTCAGGTACTTCAGTACGTAAAAAATTGTATTGTATGTATATGTAATTTTCAATGTACAGCCTCCAAGCTAACGCATTTAGAGTGTGGCTCAGTCTAGACGAAAGCTGAATTAATAGCTCTGTATTAAAATGAAACAGGGTGTCGCGAAATAACATTAAGAGACCTTCACTTGCGTTGCTTGGCACAAACGTACTTTCTGCAGAAGAATCCCTTGAGTTGGTGTTGAAGCTATGAAAATTCCCACGCAGAGTTTCGATTTTAGTTATGGAATCAAAACTGTTTTTCACCACTAATGCTCTGAAACTAACTCACATATAACTCGAAATACGGGAGGTAAATTCGATTTACCTACCTAGGGAGGTAAGTTAAATTGAAAATCAAACGAGTCTCGCTTACATTCACTAACTACATAGTAAATCACTCGTCTCGCCAAATGACAATGGAAAATATCTGTTCGGCCTATTTCCTTTTTATTTTGTTATTCTGTATTTTATTTATTGTGTTATTATGGAAAATTGTGACTTGCGTGTATATGTAAATACGCTAAATATAATCTTAAAAAGACGTTTACGACTTAAATAGCCACTAAATTGGTTTTATTTTTAAAACAATCACAATGGCCAGTAAGACGCGATTGCACAAAAAGAAAGAAAAAGTCACATGAAAATAAAATGGCGGCAGTAAAATTGTTTAAAAATTGTTTTAAACGTTGTTGCAAACATGATTTCATAATTAATTAACGATATATTTCATTGATTCCACGTCGAATTAATTTTTATATCCTGCAAAAAAGTGTTATTAGTTATTTAATATACCCTTGATAATAGTGTAAAACCGAAACCGGTTGGGATAAATATAACTTACTGTGGAACAAATAAGTAGGTACAGGTGCAGTTAATCATCAGTTATAATTTTGCAAGTTTTTTTATTTCATCGCATTTATGATGAAAAGTAGAGTACTACACACAAGTTCGATAAAAATTTACTATTACATATCATAAAAACTCATTCTGGGGTGTTGCTCAAGTGATTAGTAAGTAACAAGGTTTAAAGATCTTATTTGCGAAAATCTTTTTATTTCCTATACATTTTGACTGTTTGGTTTGAACATTAATTTGGCCAAGTGCGAGTCAGACTCGCGCACAAAGGGTTCCGTACCACAACACAACACGCGCAAGGAACCCCTTGAAACATGGTAATTAACAACAATAATAGATGTAGCAACATCAGTGACACAATACAAGCCGCTACAATGGTAGCGCCTGACAAACAGTTCGGCTTCTTCTGAGTAAGGAACCCTTATTTTTTTTTTTTTTTTTTAAGTTTGTACCAAAATCTGACCAAATTTGAAACTTGTGTGTATTACCGTCTTTGAAATAGAGCTGAAAAAATAACGTTAAAATGCTACTTTCAAAGTATTTTTTGGATGTGAATTCCCCTTAGGATTACATTTTTTTTTATTTCCTTTGATAAAAACCATAGTAACACGTTGTGAAATTTTTATCTGACTATATACCTATAATGGCTGAAGCTGTAGGCCCCTATGACAGACAAACAAACAGCGTAGGCTAGTAATAGGGTACCGTTTGGCACCCTTCGGGTACGGAACCCTAAAAATGAAAATGCAAAGATTGTTTCGTTTTTTGCAAAAGAGTCGATAAATTTCAGTCCTTCAGTATCATTCCTTCAGTATGTATTAGGTGATTTCAATGAATATTTACCATTGATGATACAGATATTAGTTTCAAAAATCATTTGAAAGATTTTTTTTAAGTCTGCGACATCAATTCATGAACTTCTACTTGAAGTACGTTTGTTCCTAAGCTAAGCGAATTGAGGCTCATAGCTTGATGGATGTGCAACAGTGTGACGCTTCGGTGAGCAGACAATGGGATGACAGGTAATGAGGATAAGTGCTGTTTTGGGGAGGGAAATATTGAAATTGCGAATAAGCAGAGACCGTTATGTAAAGCCGCCCGCCCGTTCTGTTCAGTCAGTTCGTCTCTCCGTGTAATTCCACGACGAGGACACATTTTTAAAATTCATATGGAATCTCAAGTTAGGTACTTTTCCATTTATGGAATCCGTACATTACGTATTTTGTCCATATAGGTATTTGGCTTTCCAGTCTATGTTATTATATATATATGATGTTATAATTTTAAACACAAGTGCGACGGCTTGTTGAATTCCTTATTTTCCCGTTTTGTTACAAGGCCTCTCCTCAAAGCACTTAGCATTACAAAAGTTCAAAACTTTACATCCACTCAATGTCAACGCCAAAACACATCCAAAGAACAAAATAAATGCGACAAAACCGCAGATGGGACATTCTCTTGACGTTTTCATCAACGGAGCGGGACGTGTTCGAGCACGTCTCTTTTGTGAGCAGGCGTGATTCTATCCACTCTTTGCAATCTTGAGGCTCTTCAAACTTGGCACAGATGTACTCGGCATTAGCGAGATTTTGAATGACGTCGTCGACTGTCTATTGTTTACTGTTCTAAGCTCGTTTTCAAATTGTTGAAAGAATTTTCGCTGTAAGTAGGTGTGTAAAGTGTGTAATAATAATAAAGTGTGTAATAATAGTTTTAAAAATATGGTATAAACGCAAAATTAACCGTAAATCATAGTTATTCACAATAATGGCTAAATTTTCGTTTTTGTCGTATGGCTCCATTTTTTACATTGTATAATTATTTTCGATAGCGTACGTACAGAGTAAGCAAATATTAAAAAAAAACTCAAAGATTATGTAAGTTTAAATAATATCATTTGTACTCTCACAGTTAGGCTCTTTTATCTCGTTCAGTAATCCACTTTTGATAACGTTTGAAGAACAACAAACATAGAGCAGGATCGCGCAGTATAAAAATATATCTACTAGACCTTTGAACTAGGGAATAAAAACTCATTACGATAAAGAAATAATATCCCTAATAAGAGTGACTAGTAGATAAAATTAACATATCAGATGAGGAAAAAGTCACAATTACTGCCCAGGAAATTCCAAAATAGTGTATAATACAACTCAACCATTTCCGAGAAGAACTGTTGATGGTTAAGAAGAGTCATCCAACGGTCAAATAGACCATCAGTCAGAAAACATCTGATGAAATCATAAAAAAGGATTTCACACACATTCCTGTGCTATAAATGACTGACGAAATGCCGTACCTATTTACTTGGGGTCTTTGATGGACTTTATACTGGTATAGTTTCCAGGCGTAACAAAATTTAAGGATACGAGGGCATTACTAAAATTATGCAAAGAAATATTATTTATATTAATATTGAAAAACACAAAAATATATACAATTCTCGATATATTTCGGCCCACGGTATAGGGCCGTCATCAGTGGAATCAAGCTACTTATTGATAAAGAAATAAGTAAATAAATTAAAAAAACAAGTGACAACTGTTAACAAATTGGACTTTTTGAATAAATGTTGTTTTACTTGAGAGATTTGCTCTAGGGTTCGTTCCTAAATGTACAATTTTTCATCATCATTTACATAATTTACAAAGTTATGCGTTAATTAACACAACTACGATAGAAAAGCTTAATTGACATTAAACTGTTGTCGCGTACCACTAAAACCACATGAAACCTTTTCGTTCAAAAAAAGGAAAAAAACCGGACAAGTGCGAGTCGCACTTGCACATAGAGATAATTTTTTATTGTTTAATAGCAAATGTATTGTTTTCAGATTTTTCCCTATACGTGTAGTATATATAAGACGGTATTACTTGCCAAATTTCATAGTTATTTTTCAACGGAAAAAACACTATAAATTTTGATTCCCTGAGAGTGTCGAAATATACGTTTTTTGCGGCATAAACGGCCATATCCTTTTTTACGTGAACTTAGAAGCGTAGTATATGGTTTTAATTTCAACATGTTATCTCCACGCGTTCCCGAGATAAGGGGTCTTGACAGACAGATGGACAAAGTGACCCTATAAGGGCTCCGTTTTTTTCTCTTGAGGTAAGGAACCCTAAAAACGATCATAAGTTGTGCGTTTGGGAACGTGAACCGTCGCAAAAAATATAAGACTGACCAAGTCTTAAGAACTAGGAATAAGAAGCGGACTTTATTATCTTACCTATAGTCCTACCATAATAAGTGAAAAAAATCCTAGGATATCGAAAAAATCGAGAAAAAAAAATCTGATCATATAATTTTTTCACTTCCCAGTACAAAGTGGTTCTAGCAGCTGACAAAATTTCTATGGAAAGGTGAAAAAAAAGACAAAATATTTTTAAATTGGGGAAACTCTATTATCAGCTGATTTTTTTCACTTTGAATTGTAGGACCTTATATCACAGAAGAATGCCCTTGTGCGAACAAAAATAAACACAAAAAAGGATTTAAAAGGGATAAACCTGTTGCAGTCATAATGCGAGGCAATAACTGCTTTGGTAAAAAATATTTACTGCGTTATAATTGAAATAATATAAAAACTGCGTAGATTTTGCACTCTGTACTTTGAAAAATCCTTAACAAAAACCATAATTATTCTGAAAAGGTTTGTTATCAAGCTTTTTGTCTGTTATACTTAATAATAATATTTATATAGTCTAGAAAAAATGAATATTATATAATTTCAAAAAAGTTAAGAACGCTTACTAAACGTGTTTAATTGTAATTATTTGAATAGGAACTAAAAATAAAACTTTAAACATGAGACAGATGTGTTTACTCATACTTAATGGTGAAAAACAAATGAATAAAAACACTTGTTCAATTAAACCGTTTAAAGTAAATAGAAAATACAAAACCTATACTGAATACGGAATTTTCACTTTTAATAAGTATTGAAGTACATCATAGTTCTGCACTTTGTTCTATCTTTCAAGCCATTCGGAACAGTCGTTACTGCATACAAGACTTTGCTATGGGATTTAATTGATTTGGAACCTTAAAATAGCTTCAATGGAACACTAAAGATTAGTTGAAATCAGCGGTACCTTAGTTGGTACGACAGCCGACTGTTTCAATCTTCAGACGGTAAAGGAAAATATACCGTGAGGTAAACCTGCGTACTAATAGTATGCATGAAAGTGCGTATTTGTGTCGGAAATACGCCGATGAGGTGCACCTTCTATCACGTTGGGACTTAAAAATCATTCGTCAAAAAAGGAGGCACGGATGTTGATATTTTATATCCAGTAACAATCCCAACCTGGAAGAGTGTTGATTGTTCTAGTAACAATCCGAAGAGTGTTGATCGTTCTAGTAACAATCCGAAGAGTGTTGATCGTTCTAGTAACAATCCGAAGAGTGTTGATCGTTCCAGTAACAATCCACTCGGAAGAGTGTTAATTGGTCTAGTAACAATCCACTCGGAAGAGTGTTAATTGGTCTAGAAACAATCCACTCGGAAGAGTGTTAATTGGTCTTGTAACAATCCACTCGGAAGAATGTTCATTGTTCTAGTAACAATCCACACTCGGAAACACATCTCATAACTCCTTGAGGGCACAAGTCGTAGCGATATGTATATTTTGCAACCCTGCTTTTTTTTGTTTACGGTCAAACTCTAGGGGATCGATTTCATTTATTCCATGTCTCGGTCACCGTTTTTTTACTCCGTCATCATAATACATCATGCTTTATTTCCAACTATTTACCACTGTCCGAATAAATCGACGTGAGTGCCCACTCTTAAATCAACACCATCCCAGTTTATGATATCAAGTACCCCATCAACTTGATAAATGCGCGTAATGTATACGATGTAAGTCTTTTGGAACCCCATAGCTTGAGGCGATGGGTACCCTCAACGAAATATTTCTAAGAGCTCGCTAAAACGATCAAGGCGCGTGCCTTTTTTAAAAATGCAATAAAAATTATCATAAACAAATATTTTGAAATTTATCAAAAACTTCTTAACAAATTTTCTTCTAATTTTGTCTGTTATCTTTACATAATGGTTCTTTAGGTAGGTACTTACGGAAATAGGAATTTTATAAGATGAATTTCATTTTATGGGTATTATACATAACTATAATTACATGTATAGCATAATATTTATCCTTTGTTGTATAATCAAGCAAAGAAATAACAATTTAGAAACTTTAAATAAATTATATTATTATAATAAATTCAACTAATTCATATGTCTTAACTGGGTGCTAGCACAGAAGAAATACTTATAGTGAAAGAAATTATAAAGAGAAGATTTATTAGATGTTACAATATTTTAAAATGAATATCTTGCTATTGCCATTTCTCAATGTTTTAGTTATAAAAACACTAGCTTTTGCCCACGGCTCCACCCGCGTGTTATTTGGTTTAACGACATGCTTTTTTCCGGGATAAAAATTAACCTATGTGTTAAGTCGGGGTATAAGCTATATCCATTCTAAATTTGATCCAAATCCGTCCCGCCGTTTCAGCGTGAAAGAGTAACAAACATACACACACACACACACACGCACAAACTTTCGCATTTATAATATTAGTAGGAAGTAGGATGTAGGTTTTATTTCATACTGGTATCATGACATAAATGCACCTAAATTTGTTTTCAAACAATTAAATGAATAAAATATTGTGTCAGATTATAAATAATAATTCAAACTCTTGTTTGTCTCGAAAATATCTGATAATACGGAAATTCTTCAATCACTAATGAACAAATATGTATTAGGAAGGCCATAGACGTAGGATTCGCTTTATGAGGAAGGCACGCACGTGATAATAAATGAATAATTTGCTAGAAATATGACGTAGTTTAATATTTTGCTCCCCAAGTATCAGCATCGGTGGTTCAGTGGTAGAATGCTCGCCTGCCACGCGGGCGGCCCGGGTTCGATTCCCGGCCGATGCATGCTTTTTGTTTTTTTTTTCAGTTAAATTAGAATAACCACAGGCATAAATCATTTTCATCAACTGTTGCTCGATGTGTACGTTAAAATTATGCAACAAAACATTATAAACAACAGTTTTAGTTTTTTTACTATCCTGTTACAACCCACCATTTTGAATTGTATCATGCATCATTATTTCTTAGGGAGAAGGTACGTTCTTTAAGTTGATGTGGTATCATAGAGATAATTTATCAAAGTTTATCTCTTTGGTTTTTTACATGGGGTAAACGCGGATAAGTGGTGTTGATAAATTGCGTTCAGATACCATTTTCTTCTTTTCATCTTTCGCTGTGGGAGGTGAAGTGTTTTTCTGTGAATTTCATGGTTCAGTCAAGTCAAACTTGCAGCGAAATGATACTCGTTTCTTTTAAACTTACGGGTGGAAGGGTAGTTTAGTTTTCATATTTCATAAAGTTAAGGTGCAATAAAGTTGTAGAATGGTGTTATAAAGAGGGTAAAAATTAAACTTTGTAGAAAAAAAAAGTTAAGGGGTATTTTTGTATCTCGATATAAAATGCATATCAGAGTATTGTTTTCCTTACTTAAATAAAAAGTATGCTAGATTGCAAGAAATGCGTTTTAAAGCAATTTGCAGAAATTGTTTATCCTATCCTACTAATATTATAAATGCGAAAGTTTGTGCGTGTGTGTGTGTGTTTGTTACTCTTTCATGCTGAAACGGCTGAAAGGATTTGGATGAAATTTAGAACGGACATAGCTTATACCCTAACTTAACACATAGTCTACTTTTTATCCCGGAAAAATGCATGGTTCCTGTAGGATAGATCGATATCATTGAAAAATCAGGTGTCTAATTAGTGCATCCTAATCGTTTGTGGTAATATAAGACAAGGCTTTGTTGTTTCATACATCAGGTGCGTAATTAGCGCGGTCTTTAATCAATTGTGGTGAATTAAGACACAGCTATGTTATCTCATCACACTTCAAACTATAATATTATAAATGCGAAAGTTTGTGTGTGTGTATGTTTGTTACTCTTTCACGCTGAAACGGCTGGACGGATTTGGATAAAATTTAGAATGGATATAGCTTATACCCCAACTTAACACATGGTTACTTTTTATCCCGGAAAAATGCATGTCGTTAAACCGAATAACACGCGGGCGGAGCCGCGGGCAAAAGCTAGTTGTTAATAAAGTTGTATCAAAGGAATTATGTAATTTAATGCATTACATTTTGTTCGCATTATTAACAAACTTTAAAGTGTGTTTATAGTTGTAATGTAATGCAGTCAAAATGTAACGCATAACGAATTGCTATAAAACGCATTTATATTTATTCGAAAGTAAGGAAAACAATATTATGATTTGCGTTTTGCACCGAGATCCTCTGTTACCACCATAAGTGAATAAATTATAAATACTCGTTTCTTCAACCATGTCCGTAATATTAAATTAAATAATAATAGCGGTATAGTTATTGAAATACCTACTTAATTCATTTAAAAACCAAAACTTGATCAATAACATCTTATTCCGGGTATTCAATCATCCCGATCCCTCGGTAGGGAATCACAAGTATTTGCAAGAGCCAGAATTGCCTCGACTTTCCGGCCCGGAATGTTAGTCCTTTGTCCATCGCCGGAAGACAAATTTCGAGCATATTTCATGGGTTTCCAGTTTCTGCGCTATTGCAAATATGTATTCGATGATAGAGAAAAATATCAATTGTTTGTGGCCATAGCCAAGTATATTAAAATATATATTCGTTTGGCTTACAAACACTCATTCTATTGATTAGTAAGATGTATAATATTTAATTTATTTAGAACACTGCTTCTTCATTATATAAAAATCCAAAGAATGTTTCCCCATACCAAAACCCTGTGCCCGTGTAAATAATGGTTATTTCATTATGCATTTAAAACAGAAAGTACTTATATTGCTATCAACTCTATTCTTTCACATGAACGATTCAAAAGTGCCCAGTCAGTTTGTCACCATCTCATCTACTGACGTAACTGTTGACTAGAGCATTCTGGGTGACTTGAGTCATGCAACCAAATTGCTACTGAAGACTCAGTATGCTGTGAAGCAACATCTTTTATCTATTTTTGGTAAATTCGTATAATACAGATTTTTGTCTTCGTATATGAAATTAATTTCATGTGCCATTCCATTATTTTACGACACATGCTTATCAGATTAGTAGAAATTGACAACGTTTTAAAGGGATTCTTGTAGCACAAATAATTCCAAATGGTTTTATGGAATATTTATAATGAGGGTTATTAAGGCGAGAGTATTTAAAAAAATCTCTTATGCTCCAACGCTATCATTTTACACTTGCCTATATCCTGCTCAGTGGAAGCGGACCGCTCAGAAAACTTGCAATTTCTTGGTGTTTTATTAGTTTTCAAAGTTATTAACAATTTTACAAATTTTTTTTCCATTAAAAAACTAGACAATACCAAATCCTTTCACTTGTGATATTTTTTATTGCTAAACAACCATTGTTCAATAAACGAAACTGTTTTTAACTGAAAATTATGTACTGAAATTTATTAAAAATATGAAGAAGTACATATATTATTTTGATTTCTTTTATCCATATTTTTATGAACCGGAAATTGATTTTAAAGCGAGCATATTTGTAAAAAAACACGAATTCCCTCGCCTTAAGTTTTACGTCATAGTTGTAATAACTTTATCGTATTATGTATCCATAGAGCATCGACCTAGTCCCGGCTCTGTTCTTTTGTCTCTTCCATTTTGTCTTCAGATAAATGAGGCCGTGTGTTTCTCTTTGTATTTATCTAATGCTAAATCTTCGTTGTTTGTTGTTCAGGCTTTGTTCAGCCTAAAACGCCAAGATTATATTACACTCATATCTTAATAAAAAATATTCCATCTGCAACGAAACATACCTACGGAGCAAATTAAATTATATTTATTCTTGTCTATCTTCCAGAAGAGTGCATAGATAATGTAAACCTTTATCTGCCACGATCTTGACGTGATACACATCTTGCACTTCATCAATAGCCAAACAACTAAACATCCGTTCACTAAATAGAACAAAAAAGTTTCCTGTGGAATTGCAAACTGCATTCATAAATACTTTACCACCATGGCTTTTAGGCGCATTTCTGCAATCCTATTGACTGGCAATAGATACCATTTTCGATGAGCAAAAGATTCTGTGAAATAATATATCTCCCAACCCCCCTTGTTCGCCGCAATGACCACATTCAATCGTCCTCCCTCTAACCTCAGACATTGTCCGTCTGTCCGTCCGTCCCTTCGAGAATTCAGTCTTTCATTTCAGAGTTTCACTGGCTTGCATTGTATATAATAAAGTATGTATTTGTGTTATACATACAACGTATTATATTTTTATCGATCGTAGGTTTATTTTTATTGTGCTGTGGAGACTTAGAAATACAGGTACAACAAGTTGAGTTGTATTTTTTACTACCTCTCCCATCACACTTAATATTAAATGCGAAAGTTTGTGTGTGTGTGTGTATGTTTGTTACTCTTTCACGCTGAAACGGCGGGACGAATTTGGATGAAATTTAGAATGGATATAGCTTATGCCTTAACTTAACACATAGGCTACTTTTTATCCCGGAAAAAAGCAAGTCGTTAAACCGAATACCACGCAGGCGGAGCCGCGGGCAAAGGCTAGTAATAAATAAATGTAGTAATCTATATAAGGTGAAATTAAATCAACTGACCAAATTCATACTGTAGACTCGGTTAGTGATCAAGAACTAGGTTCAGTAATCATTTTGGCCAATTTCGAAAAATGAATTTTTTTGCTCTTTTTCTGGTTGGACTAGTTCAGGTACAATTCCTTGTGCAGGCACTAAGGGGCAAAATATATATTTTTTTCGAATTTTACCTGAAGGATCAATAAACCTTGTTATTGATGACTAACCGAGTCTCCAGTATGAATTTGGTCGGTTGATTTAATTTCACCTTATATATGTTCTAAGCTCCCCACATACAGCCATGGGTAGTACTATTGTTTTGTTCTGTGGCCATGGATGGATTTTGTTCTGCGGACACAAACAATGACCGTCCTAATTTTTTAATAACCAATTATATCCATATTAATGGGGTCATCTTAAACCGATAAGTAATGATGATTAAATTTTGTAAAAAATATATGTCATATTTCACTCTTTAGTCTTGATATTTCGGCCATTCGATACACGATTACTCAGATTTTGCTCAATCCAATGTAATCGCGAAGATAGGTCTTAACTATGGTCTAAATATCATTTCATTTGAGCTGTATTAAGTTTTGGACATTAAAAGTTATACTGAAAATAAACGTCGTAAAAAATGTGATACAAAACAGCCGTCACATTAAAAACCTATCCCTCTAATTCCAAAATAATAAATGAAACCACGTCGAAACCGCGAGTTTTTTGAGCGACCTGCTTCCGCTGAGCAGGATAAACATGTGTAAAATGAAGGCGTTGTAGCAGGACAGATTTCTCTGGATAACCTCGCCTTAACCCCGTCATTCGAAATAATACCACTAGATAGACATAACAACTTTATAAATTTAAAGTAATTCGTAGCAAGCGTAAAACCACTATGTCTCGGTGGGTAGAAATTATACACGTAGTATTTACTAGACTAGCCTTTTTTCCGTGGCCACAAACGCTTTTAATAGAATCTCTGCCTACGCAGAGCGAGAGTCCTACCTGTAGGCCTATTCTCAGTCTGTCGAATTAGACATTTTATGATCGAGTTTTAGAGATCTCGATTCGATTGTTTCTCCGGGAATTGCCCCCCTGCACTTATTCCTGTATTTTTAAGGGTTCGCCGTACCCACCTCAGAACAAAAAATCTACGATCACTTTGTCTGCAGCCCCATATGATTGTAAAAAAATTCAGGCTTTGCTCAATGCAACTTATATGGCTATTAAATCATGTAATAAAGACGATTCTGCAAAGGCTTTAATATTAGTTTTAGTCCTGTCAAGACAAAATTTTGATCGTTCCAAAATAGTTCTTTAATAGTTGAGAACAGAAGCTTGGAAAAGTTTTAATTTTGACAGCACTCCGACTAAAATTAAATTTCTTTATTATCTTCAGACTCACCTGATAGTCTCTAAAATCAAGAGGCACTGAAATTGACACTGAGGAAGATATTTTAAATAAAGAAAAAAATGTGAAAGTCACATTTCTTATTAGGGATATCCATTGACTTATCAGTAGTTTTTTCATTTATTTCGGTAGTTTATAGTTGATTGGATGGGTGATATAGGTAAACAGGTTTTTTCGGTGCGAGTCTGTCTATTATTTTTTAAATACAATTATTATTGGATTTTTTATATTATTTTCCAGGATATTCATTTAACTAAATTCCGATCCGTTACTGACTAAAAGCGAGGCTATGTTAATAAGAAGGGTCTCTTTTCCGGGGCACAGTGTCGAAATGCTAATTCACCGGAAATTAAAGTTGTCCCACTCGGCACCCTTTGGACATGAATCTTTTATTTACTTCAAATATTTCATTGGAATGCTAAATATTTGTGGATTTTAATTTATGTACAAGTAAAAAAACGCAACAAAATGTTATCATTATTTTTCGTTTTTCATTAGTTTGACACGCTGTGGAAATTAAAAAAAACGATTACAATTTTTATGATAATAATAATATAATAATAATAATTTAGGTTTCTTTATCAGACTAGCTATTTTAAAGAGTATATTCGTATTATATATCGTACGTTTAAGTCTGTTTTGTCTTACATAATTCGGCATGGCCGTTTTTCCAGTCGGAAAAATTTCATTTTTTTTCATGACTGTACACAACCTGCCAGGTTTCACTAAGGTCGGCCACCTTTTTTAAGAGTTACTATACCCTCATTGTCTATGACTCCGAGGCGGTATCGGCGGTCCACTATAAGTCGTCGTTACGTAGCTAATTAATTGTTTGCTAACATTTAGTAGCTTTCCTAAAGGGTCAAAATCGTTTGATTTAACAAATTCACAAATATTTTTTAAGAATTTTAAATAACAAAATTGAAATTTTACGCTCATAATTTGTTTTTGGTTCTTTACTTCAAAATGAAAAAAAAAACCCATAACAGGGTTACATTGATTATCTGCCTGTCAGGCAAAATCAGTTTTCTCAGGAACATACCCAAATCATTAAAAAATTAGGCTTTTTTAGGTATAGATGATATGATAACTTTATCATAAGCAGTATATTTTATTGTATTCTATGATAGGTAATAAAAAGCCATGCCTGTAAGCCTACTAAGTGTACGAAATCCGAAATCGAAACCGGATTACAATTCGAATAATTGCATTATTAATCGCTGGTACGTGCAATACATGTCTCGTTGCGCCCACTTAACAAGTGTAATCCATTTAGATCTGATGACTAAATCATGATTTCTATACAAAGGAGGTTTGTTTCAAAATACGAATGTGTATAATTCGTTTTATTCCGGATTAATGTGATATCCGTACTGTGTGGTTTACGGTTAGGTGGTAAAGGGTTAGTTTAATCTTGTTACTAATAGAGCATCACGATGGAGTTATTGTAAAAACGTTTGGAAGGTAGGTATCATATTTTTTATCATAAATAAGGCTTACAAGCACGTCCGACTGTCATACAGTTTAGTTTGGCAACTTGTTAGTTTGATTAGAGTGCATAACAAAATAGAAAACATCAATTAGAAAGAAACATCAAACATTTTTTTTTTTTAAATCCTCGGTCCATGATTCTTGCTAGCACGACAAGTGTGATACCGACTTTGCCACCGAGTTACTTATCTTTGACCGTTGCACCAAACTTGTACACCGAATTTTTTGTAACTATTTGATATACTAGCTAGTAAGGCACATACTGAACGCTTACGAGGGCGTTATGTGATTTCGTACGTTGTTCTTTAAGTTTAATGGCCATATGTATCTAACCTAGATTTTTTTTTTAATAAATACATTTTTATCTTTATTTATATTAGAAAACAAATTTTCCTAAATTATTGTTTACTTGTAATTTGTTTCTTATATTTATTCTAATAATATTTAAAGTATTAAGAAACGATGGATTTGATTTGGCTATAAAACATAATATACTAGGTGAAATTAAATGGAGACTCGGTTAGTCATCAGGAACAAGGTTTAATGACCCTCAAGGTGAAAAACAAAAAAGAAATTTTTTTTTTTGCCCCGTATTGCCTGCACTAGGAATTGTACAGTCCAACCAGTAAGGAATCAAAAAAAATATTTTTTGAAATTGGTCAAAAGGATTTCTGAACCTAGCTCTTGATCACTAACCGAGTCTCCAGTATGAATTTGGTCGGTAGATTTAATTTCACCCTATATAATCACATATTCTACCATAGATTTAGTATAATTCTACCGATCAAACTGAAAAACTTTCGCAAAGAAATATAGGTGACAGATGAAAAAAGTGAGTTTCTAATTGATCATTTCCGGTTTGTAAAGTGCACTCTAATATTATGTGATTTTGTTTAAAAATACATGTCTATTTACAGCCCCTTGATAATTTGATCTGATATAAATTGTCACCACCTTAAAATCCTTATAAGGTGATATCTGAACCATATCCATACGATTTTCATCCTTATTACACGCTATTAAGAATTATAATTACGGTATTAATATAATCCGAACCTAAAGGTGAGTGTACACCTGATAGTTAATTAAATTTCAAAACGTCTAGTCCGGCCATGTACCGCTTCGGAAAGCATGCTTGCACCCAATTTTAGGTCATATGACAAAGCTATAAGACTTAAAAGTGGATAAACACCGCTTTCCACGCAATTGCCTATCTGCGTCTGATGTACAGGTGGTGTGGATTTCAGGCACTCAAGCAACGTGTGAGTATTAATTTACTCGTATGTACCAATATTAACAGATAAATATGTAGGTGTATATTTTATTTGTGTTAAACAAAAGCTCATGTCATGTTATGAACATTTTTAGTTGAATAGTGATTAAATTGTCAATTCCTTGCGTTTTGAAAAATGAGAAACTCTCTTTATTAATTATTTATAAAAAAAATAATACATACAAAATAAATAATACATTTACTTACATAATACAATGACTAAGCACATACCTACTCGTACATGCCTATAACAATTCTATTTCAAAATAACGGCAACATGAAAATCGAAAAGTAACAACCGAAACGAATAGTATTGTACGCGACATGGCGGGACCACAGACGTATAATATAGTAGCAGACCTAACATTAATAATAAACGCATAGAGTCGACGCGTGGCAATTTTAGCTCAGTGAACTTCGGGCTCTTTTAAGTATAAATATTGCTTGTTTCCAAACAAAATATATACTAGAGATTAGTTCATGAATTAACAAATATGTTCCAAGCATAAGCCAGCGAAATAACCAATTTTTATACGTTTCTTGCTACCATGAAGCCTAAATGTAGCTTATTTTTTGTATGGAAACTTGCCACGCTATTTAATCCTTATGTTCAGTCTGCTACTTAATATATGGCTGTGGGAGGGAGTGCGGGCGAGTACATAACATGTCAGTATGAAACGGCCCGCACTCCCGATTGTCGCGAAATATACATCACTTGACGTTGCCAGCAATAATGAAGTATCACATAGTTTTAGTGACACTCTTAAATAAGTCCGAAACTCAGTAGGCATTTAAATGTCATAGGTACCATATCTCGTTGACTCTATTATAGGCCTTCTGCAGCAATATTCTAATGCATTATGGCCCTTGTCCGTGATTTCGTCCTAGCAAATAGTAAATCAGTTTACTATGTAAACCAGGAAACTAATCTCCGGGTACACGGTCTAGGCGTTTGTCCACACAGACAAATCCTGGCTGGCGACGATGCTGGGGCGTGTGGACATGACTTATGGACGTAGTCGGATTATTGGGAACAGCTACGACTAATACCTCTTGACGTAGTAGACGTAGACTCCCTTTGAACGAGCACTCGGTGAGTTTGTGATACTTGCGATTGTTGATACTTGGTAGAACTTGGATAAAAACATAATGTATGATGAACAGTTGTACTCCAGGTAGAGGTAAAGAAATACAACTTAATGTGAAACAAGAGTTTACATCATGAAACAAGTTAAAGTTAGTACATGGTATTATAGGCATTGGTGAAACATCATCAGGACTAACATTAAATACTTGTACTGTTTCACAAAAGTATACTGCATTATTGCTTTTATATAAAAAAAATATAATTAGTTTGCTTGGCAGTATATTTTTGTGAAACAGAATTTGCGTTTTACAATGGAGAATATTTACAGGAAACCATTTTTAGCAGTCCTACATCTTTTTTTTACTTTGAATAAATTATTCAAATTTTAAAAACAAACAAAATTTTAAAAATATTATTTTGGCTTTGAATAAATGCATCACTTTAAAAAGGTTCCTAACTTAATGGAAGTAGGGTTATTTATTAATAGTTATACTAATAACCCATTTCGTTTAAAATTTTACAAAATATTCAGTGTATAGACTTTTTTAGTTCGTTATTATTATTATCTAGATTTAGTAACTATGAGTATGTTGTAATAATCATTTCGATTGCAGATATTTATCGATAAAAAAATTAATGGCCTTTGCTATTTTAAAATGTTCTCTTGAGCTAAATGTTTCAATTTTCTGTTACCATAGAAAATTTGGCGTAGTTTTTAGTAAATAACATATTTTGCCTGTTTATTCGGCGAATTATTTTACAAAAATCTCTTATATTGCTTTGTCGTGTCATATCAATCAATGATTGTATCTGATCATATCATAGCTGGATTATGAGCAAGTGCATTCAGTTCATTAGTACCAACCAGTGCTTTACCTTGGCGTGGTACTGATAACAGTTACTGAATCACTTCTAACAGTGATAATAACATTAACCGAGGGTTTATTTCTACTGATAACCATTAACCTGCAATATCTGTGTAATAAATAAATGGTATCATTTACTTTACCTATAAATCAATAGTACAAATAAAATATGATATTGAGCAATGAAAGGCAAAATCATCAGAAGAAGTGAACAAAAGAAAGCCAAGGTTGGCGTGAAGTTACATAAAAGTTACAGTTGAATTTAAAAAAGGCCAGTGGTGAGTTATGGATGTCTAATGCATACATAGATAAATTATACCGGGTGTAAATAGATTGCGACCATTAAATGAAACTACATATTCTATCGACCCTACTGAACCACTTTTCCCAAGAATCGTCGTCCGTGAAACAGCTTTCGGAGTCGGAGTCGGAGCCGGAGCCGGTGGTTTCATTTAATGGTAGCAGTCTATTTACACCCGGTATAATTATAATACAAATTATATTATGTTTTCTATATTGTAAAAGAAAGTACGAGTAACAATAGGCGCTTTTGAACTAGTAAAAAATATCTTTATAAGTTATTCGATGAGCTGACAAAATTTCTATGGACAGGTGAAAAAAAAGAGCGCGTAGAAATTTGTTTTTTCTTTGGCAAGTATTCTTTAGGGGTTACTCTATCCATACTCCATCATCTCTTAATTTTTTTTTCACTTTAAATTATTGCATAGTTATGGGGTTAGTATGTATATCTAAATGATTTATTCATAAATTCCTCTTCAAACCATGTTTTTAACAATTCAACCACAACCAAAGATAATTCGTCAAAAGTCGCCGTTACCGCAAAATAATTTAGTTAAAATTCCTTTTGATCTTCGAGACCATCAAAAGAGGTTGGAGAATTCTGTGCTTTGTCTCCCATCTTCACGCTTAGCCGATTGCGGACAGAAGATAGATAAAACAATTATGATTTCGCCCTACTAAAATAACCTGACCGTAATATTTTGGTATCTTGGGAGGGTCATCTCTCCCTGCAACGATTATAAGAAAAAATATTTTAATAGGGGGAAGAACAGGTCAAAGCTATTTTGTTTTTGTAATACATTGGAAACTAACTTGTATTGCAGACAAATAAGAACCAAGGCATTTGTGGTGTTGCAAATAAACTTATCATAAACTTTAGTACTCTCTCCCGGATTTCCGGGATAAGTTATCTGATTGCTGAAAGTGGCAGCTGAAGAAATTAAGGCGCTTGTACTTGTAATTTAATTTGCATATTCTTTGTGATATTTCATTCAGCGTACTTTAACTTACTTAGTCACTGTGAATAGGGTTACCAAATGACAAAAAATTTCCTGACATGTTAGGAATTTTGGCCCTCTGTCAGGTAATAAGGAAAAAATTAGATTTGTCAGGAGTTTTAAGAAGAGAGAGTGAGTAAACTATTATATTTATTGAGTCACATTATGTTTATAACAAAAACTATTGTGAATCGTGCTGCTTCTGCATTAGAATTAAACTTTAACGAAAATGTCAAGAAATTTATTGAAATTTCAGGGATTTTGTCAGGATCTCGCGTTACTGGATCCGGTAACTCTAGCTGTAAAGGACCCAAATATGCATAGTAAAGAACTCCACGTAAAGTATAATAGAACTTCCGTGATTTACCGTAACGTGTTCCTGATCGTACGATGAGAATGAACAGAGAAAATATTATATATATATTGTACATAGGCTCAAAAATAGAGATGGAGATAATTTTGTGTAAGGTTTACTTATAATTACGTGGAGAGCTCGCAACCAGGGTATCCAGATAGAGTTTTTGAAATTTCCCCAAATGAAACAAAACTATCTAATCCTTTAAAACATTAAAATTTATTAAATTTTACACTGTTTGTAATTATAATAAATTACGATGGTATATTTAATTATTGTAAAACTATGCCACTATCTACCCAATTCGATTATTATTTCCTTAAAGAATATAATAAAAATCGTGATACCTTATTACTTAAAAAAGTAGATCACAAAATAAGCACACGCAAAAATACGCAGAATAAATATTATGTACCAAATTTTAATAATAGAAACGGAAAAAGAACAGCATGCTACCTTATCCCAAATATACTAAACGAATTGCCTTATGATATAAGAACACGCTTTAAAGAACAAAATATAAAGAAAAAACTAAAAACCTTTTACTCATCAACATACTAAATGTACAAAGTAGAATTGCCCCACTGATATCTTTTTGTCAAGACTGGAAACAACAACACGCGCAAGAGTGCAATGCTACCTACATATATTTTACTCTCTCTAATAAAACGCGCGCGCGCTGGTTGTCGCCAGTCTCTTTCACACTTAGCATGTAGTACCATTTTTACCTTTTATCTATACCTTTTATTTATACTGATGTAAAATGCCAGACAGACACAAATAAACCTTCTAGGTTTAGTGTCACTACTTGTTAATTAGAATGTAAGATTTTTATGCAAATAAATAAATAAATAAATAAATAAATAAAATAATTAATTAACCATATTTTTTGAAATTTCACACACCACACTTTTAATAAAAATTTGAAAAGTAAAAATTGATGAAGTCCTCAATTGTAACACTGGATTTTAACCATATTTTTAATTTATTTCGAAATTTTCTTACCCAAAAATATGCCCCTATGTAGATGACAATACAATATTATAGGTAATTAAAAATATATCAAAAAGCTTAAAATCGATTGCAAATTCCACATAAACATTAGACTAAAATGTAGAAAATAATTGTTTAAAATTATTGAAAAAGTCGTGGTTGTACATTGAATATTTTCGCAAAATTTTAAATGAAATGGGTTTTTCTGTCTGTCTGTATGTTCTGTTTTAACTTAAGAACCACCCAATGGGTTTGGATACGGTTTTTTTATTATCATTGTAGGGAAGAGGTGTTCATAAAATAACGCCCAAGTCGAAAACGGGGCAAATATTGCATAAACGTGGGCGGAGCCTCGGGCAAAGGCTAGTGGACTAAAAAGTACAAAATAATTTCTTAAAACGAAAACGTGGGATGCATATTTAAATAATTAATAGTCCTGTACTTAATGAAGGCCTTCTAGGTGGCAACATATTGTTTCACTTACCTAATCACAACGGATAGCTCGTTCGACACGCCACATATATGGCATACCCAGACATTCAATAATTTGAGCTGATGCTACACTATTACATTCCTGTCGATACTCATCAAAATTCATGTGTGACCGCACCACGGCTACGTGTAAACATGTCAGGTCACATATACCATTCTTCTTAAAGTACGTCTTCCCTAGTCACTGGAGGTTGGCAGTTAGCTCTGCATAATTTTTCTTTATCTCTTGCGGGGCGAAAAACAAGTCTCTTTGTGCCGTGAGAGTTTTTTCTTCGCAAAATGGTAAAATTGGAATTTCGGTTTATTATATATGTTATCTGCCAAACCCGATTTTTAGGACAAACTAGTTTTTCCTAGGCCAAAGTAGGTGCGACGACGAGTGAAGTGAGCCGAGCGAAGCGGAGCGGAGCTTACCAGCCATATCATGATATCGATCTTAGTTTGGCCTAGGAAAAACTAATTTGTCCTAAAATCGGGTTTGGCCGGTAAAATATACATTTGACAAAATGGTTTAAGTCAATGTTTTTGTGGTATGTAATGGTTACACTGAAGTATATTGTGAAATTAGATGTAACTTTAATTCTTTCGATTTTCACCTTTGTTTATTTGTGTTCTTTTTACACGTTTACTACGTTTGGTAAAAACTACAAACTCAACAAATCATAGTGCATTTAACAATGCAATGCATAATCATATTTGCTTGGTGCCCATTGATTTATTTCAGCTTCTGAATTCTAAACGATATGTCTTTATAGAGGCTGAATCGATGTATGAATAGTACCTAATACTCGTAGAACTTAATGTCTATATGACCATTGACATCTCATAAACAACAAGTCACACATTCTCTAAGAAAAGTCCGTCAAAAAGTGTGCGTAGTAGCAAAAATCTTCAACCAAATTAAGACGTTATGTCGTTAACATAAGATGCAATGTCAGTTGTACGCAATCGTCATTCGAATTTGTCACCCCATAGCGGTGACAAAATGCATCGTGGACACTTTTTGAGCGAGATTGTGAGTCTAGTTGTTTATGAGAGGTCAAATGTATATGACACATTGATTTTTTGTACAAAATGTACACGTCTGCCAGAAATATTGTCATTATGTGCAAAAAAATTGTTCGTCGGCTCTCCGGTAAAGTTGGATTTTTTAATTAAGTCGTTTTTCACCGGAGGCAAAGAATTTATTTAAAGTCGAGGGCAAGTGCGGAAGACAGAAATAGTTTATGAATTTAAATTTAACGTAAGCAAAAATCTGTTCGTTGATAAATTAAAAAAAAAAAACTTTACATTATATAAAATTTTAGGTATAGGTAGCCATAAGACGGATAATTTTATAGAAAAACTATTCTTATAAAGTTTTGTGATGGTACGATTTATATTAATAAAAACATGTGAAATAAAAATTTCAGATGCCTTTTTTTCTCTACCAAGTAAAAGCTTCGAATCATGTTTTCAAGATAGTTAAAAAAATATATGTCTTCGAAAACAATTATGTATTTTTTTAGTTCCGTACATCAGGGTTTCTTAAAAAGTTGTATGAAAGTTGTAATGCCCTCAATTGAGTTTTGTTAGAATAGTAGCTCGTTTTGTTGCGCCAAAGTTCATTATGATGTCAATAAGGTAGCAAGATTGCTAATGTTTGAAAACACCATACATGTTGCCGAATATTGAAAAAAAAAGTGATGTGATATATATTACGTTTGTAATATATATTATATTAAAAGAATCTTTAATTAATCAATCATGAGGATTATTTCCATCTGTATATGGCTTCAGATCGTATAACTCAGACTGTCTGCATTCCTCAATATCAGAACTACCTATGAGATTCAACTATTTAATAATGTACATAGGATATCCTTTACATACTTACCTACTTAGAGTACGTGTATATAACAAAGTATGTTGTGTATTGTTGAATTCAATTACCTTGTTCTTATACATAGGTATAATACAAATTTATATAGGGCATTGGCTATTTAATACGAAGGAATATTGTTTGTCACTTTTCATTTTATGCAGCAGTAAGTAGCCTTGTGTGGCACGTCGGACTTCGCATCTGAAGATCAAGAATACCTATAATCCGGTAGAGCATATTCCAAAAAGATTTGCGGAATTTTTGTGCATAGTTTTTGTATACCAATTTTCTTCCATCCGTCAGCCTGTTTTGTCCACTGCTGGACATAGGCCTTTCCAGGATTTTGCCACTCTTGGCGGTCCTCCTGGAATAAATGCCCATACTCACACACGCTGGGCAGGTGGGTTGGCGAGCGCGGTGCCGAAACCCTTGCACCAGTGATGCCGCTGCCCGTCACCAGTCTGTTTTATATAAGGCCCGGCAATTGGGGATAGATATACCGCCATCCATCGGTCCCAGGCAATGGTGGGCCGCCTGGTTTTGCCTGAGAGCTGTTCCCTTACTCTCCCCAGAATAACTTCGGGAGGATTTGCGAGTAAGATGGTGGTACCTCCACAGTCGAGCCCGGCATCAGCTCTACCACCAATTTACTTAACACTTACCAATTTTTGAACACTGACAGAAAAACAGTGAGTTAAACCTGCGTTCCCCAGCGTGTAGTTTTGCTTGAAGTATGACGATGAAGTTCACCGCCTTCTTTCACCGTTCTTTGAGACGCAAAAAGCGTCGGTGAACTGAGGGTGTACGAGTGTCGAATGTTCTCGGACACCCCCCTGAAGGATAGGTATATGTCGTGATGATATGTTATTTTTGTTACTTTTTATTTTTATCAAGCTGATGTTTATTTTGCAGCAAAAGTAAAATAAGAATATAGGTACTATACATCTACAACCTTTAGTTCAGCACTTTAGAAGCTCGTTTCAAACTATTTTCAAACTTCAGCAAGTAATAAATTGCAAACTTTTTATTTAACCCCTCCACCTACAGCTCAACAAATGCATTGTAAAGAATACTTTACACTGGCGAAACTTGGTAACATTTCGTTATAATTAATGTTCGGAGACCGTTTCATTTTGGAGGCGAAACAAAAAGGTAATTGCACCAAATTAATTTATACTCCTTTCAAATGAGGGAGAGAATTCCTTTTATGTGCCTTTATTGGTTTTAGGCGATATTTAGTCCGGACGATTTGTTTGTTTTTCTTCGATCCGGAGTGGAAATTGGATGTTCTTGGAAACGAATGGGCAGATCAGTTACATTCTCATCACTCCCTCTTCGAAGTAACTCAGGGTAACCCGGCCAAGGGTCGGTTAAATAGCCAAGTTGTTACAATAACAATTTCCATTAGAATGCGATGGATGTATTGAACTCTCTCAAGTTTCCCTTAGTAGTTATTACCGTTCTGATGACTTGTTATTTATTTCCCGAACAAGAATGGCGAAACTGAATCTTTATATCTACCTATTTGGAAGTATCCTTTTCCTTCTATTTTAATTAGGGAGTGTCTAGTCCAGACTATATAGATTTAAAATTAATCTGCGATAATTATTTAAAAAAACCGGCCAAGTGCGAGTCGGACTCGCGCACGAAGGGTTCCGTACCATCATCTACAAAAACGGCAAAAAAATCATGTCTGTTGTATGGGAGTGCGCGGGTCCGACTCGCACTTGGCCGGTTTTGGTATTTATTGTTATAGCGGCAACAGAAATACATCATATGTGACATCATACCTTCATCAAATCGATGGTTGCTTCGGATTCCGTTACCAAACCCACAACTTATGATACGTTTTCTCATTTCTGAATAAGAAGTACTTATTATATGTGGTTTAATAAATGAAATTAGGCTTTTCTAGCAAAGGTGTGTTATTTTTTTGCATAAATTGGTAAATTACCGTGCAAAACAACTATAAACACGCTCTGAGTGCATTATTTGTGCTTTAAAAAGTACGATGATTGATAGGGTTATTTATCCACCACGCTGGGGCGTAATAATCGTCGATGAAACGTGGGTGTACGTGTGTAAATTGTGACTTGGTTGTTCTGTTGTAATGTTACATATATGATGTATTCTTACTGTTGGATGTGTTACTACTGTACCTGTTTCATTAATAAAATATGTCTTTCTTTCTTGCTTTCTAATTTACTTTTGTATTTTTTCAGGCCGCTCTCTGCGCCGACTACAGTGTACCGGTTGACTGCGTGGGCCAAGGAGGCGCCACCAGACGACCCAGCTCCTTCCATGAGATCTCTGCACCTAAGGTAACCCAATGATTCGCAATATCTGTCATTAGATATTTGTTTAAATATTAATAAATCCCATGTGATGAAAACTAGGGTTACTAAACCACATCATATAAAAACTATAGGATATAAGGAATGCTCTCTACCGGATGTAAAAGCAAAGGCAAGAATCTTTTAAGGGTGTGTTAGTATGATCGGTAAAGATATTATTTTAAATACTGGAATCTCCAAATAAAGTACCAGTACCTCATAATAAGACGATTTTCTTTACTCAAAATACACTAATCGCGTGGTCTCCCTCACTGGTCGCTGGCCACTCGGATGAGGGGTGAGGATTGCGGGGTGCAATTAGGTGTGTGGGGAGGCCGGTGAGACAAGACAAGACAAGACAAATACTCTTTATTGTGCACCAAATACCAATAATAAAAATAAAAAACTATACAGCGTAAAAGAAGGTAACAAATCCAAATGGCAGCCTTATCGCTTATAGCGATTTCTTCCAGACAATCTTTGGGTGGAAATTAATTGTAGGAAGAAAAACGTGAGAGGCGGTGTACAAAATAAGAAATAATAATAAAAAGATAGCAAATTACCAATCTAATAATATATATATAGTTACATAGATTATTATTGTATAGGTACATACAAATACTTAGAATACTATAAATATTATACAATTACACTAATAAATAACCATACAAATCATAAAATATAATTATAAATAATATAATACGTAAACCAATAACAATGAAATGTAAGTAGCAGAGATATATGGATATAACAAATATTACGATTAATTTACGAAGAAAGAAAATGATCAGGCAACGAGGGAATACGCTTAATAGCGATAGGCAAGTCATTCCACAATATGACAGCTATTAACAGCAAAAGAGTTACCATAAAATTTAGAAGAGTGAGATGGAGTTGCTAAAAGCAAATTTTCGGAGGATCTTAGGGCACGGTCGTGAGTAAAAGACAAGAATTTAAAGCAACCTTTGAGATATAAAGGAGTTGAAGGATTGAACAGTACAGTGTAAAGAAGAGAGGGGATGTGGGTGTCACGTCGAAGGCGAGCTGCGTAGCCATAGCTTAGAAAAATGATGGAATTTTTGATGAAAATTCAAGGTATATTTATTTTTCTCGTAATGACATCAGAATCGTGTATACTTTAATACCCTAAAGGGATTCTTGACTTTGCATTTACACGCTGTACAAGTTTTCGTTCAAACAAATCAACAAATATCCGTACAGAATCCTTTATAAAATCGCCCGCAATCTGCTATTAGATTCGCGCTTGCCAGAATTGAGGGCCTGCAGTTGGCTACCGCATCCTCAAATGCGGATGTGGTCTATGCTTTATAGTAAGGGTACTAGTAGACTAGTAATTCCTAACTACTTTTTTGGGTTCCCTAAAAGGAAACTATCTTCCCTTATAAGATCTCTCTCGTGTCTGTCCGTCTGTCTGTCACGCAGGTTTTTGTCGAAAACTATTTATCGTATGAATGCCTGGCATTCATATATTGCGGGTCAAAGATTAGAAAGAAAAGATCTACTTTAGTTTAAAATGGGCGGTCAAAATTATTTTTTTTACTGTTTTTCGTGTCTTACATGACACAGCTCAAAATTTCCTAGAAATGACCGTTAGCCCTCTTGATGCATTTTTCAGTTATTATAAGCAAATACCTACAACATAAATTAAACATATTTTATTGTTATATTGACTGCTCAGAGGTATTGGTACGGAACTCTAATAGTGAGAGTCCGCTCTCGGCGTGTTTTATTATCATTTATCCTTTTAACATACCTGAAAAACAATTACTTAAATATTGGGGAAATAATACTTTCAAAATTGTCAATATTATTTAGTTTCAAAAATTGTGAAAAGGAACGCTGTCAAATACCCCATTATTATATCTAAAGTAAAAAAAAACTATTTTATTACGTATAGCTATTAAAATTGTGAAAAAAAAAGCAGCCAAGTAACCTATTTCAGCATACTCGTAAGGTCTAAAGGTAAAAGCTACAATAAAAGAAAATATTATACCAACCAAAGTACGAAATTCGACATACTGAACGTTTCTTCATAGCTACTTATATTTCATAACAATATTCTCACTTATCAGTATCATCCATCGTCGTTAACAAACTAGGGAGCCCATATAGAATACAACAAAGCTTCCAGCTTTAGTTCAAAACAATTAACCTAGTTTCAAACTGAGATATGAATATTGCCTACAATACAGTTTCAAGACCTAAGTTTTCCTAGATACGGTGTCTGTGACTACGGTTATTAACGAACTTGTCATTTTCAACGATGAGCTGGAAGTAGAGTTAATTATGGTAAAAGTTCACAGTTTAATCAACCCCGACTGAATGCATTTATGTATACAGGTTGAACCAAACGAATGCCCCCTGGAGGGAAAGTAGCTTAAATATGAAAGATAGCAAATTTTACTTGAAGGAACCTTTATTTTATTTTTATAAATACAAAAAAATATTTTTTTTACTTCTAACAAACAATATTGAATTTTGGGATATCTTTAAAAGTTTCGTTATTAAAATGTAAAATTTCATGGTTTTCCTATAATTTACGACACTATGTTACTAAAAAGAATTTGGTTCATATGTTTGACCCTCTCGATCTGTATGATAAAAATACAGGATGTTTTTTTTTCACATTTGTCCGGTTCGATTCCCGGCTTATGTAAGTGATTTTTTTTTAATTCTCTGAATGCAGTTTTCCTTGACTTCAAAAATAAAATAAAGGTTGCTTTTAGTAAATTTTTCTATCTCTAATATTTCAGGTACTTTTCTTCCAGGGGGCATTCGTTTGGTTCACAATAGCTGAAGTACAAATTAATAAATTGTGGATGTAACAAGAAATGAAAAGAAAAAACGGAAATTGTAAAGAAAGTTTGTTAGTGTCCTTATTGTTACTGAATATACAAGGTAACAAGATTATTAAATTCATACTGGAAGCTTGGTAAGTGGTCAGTTTCACGGGTCAATAACATCTTTTGCGTTATTTGAAAAAGAAAATTTTGACTTTCCATTGTATTGACTCGGGGTTGAGCATGCGTTTGTAGGGAAAAGGAAAAAAATCATATTAGAATTTTACAAAAAGGGTCATCCAACCTTTATACCGACTATTTACCGAGTCTTCAGTATGAAATTGGCTGTATTAATAAATGTCACTTATGTACACCTTGGAAAGTTTTCATTGCCATTTATTTGCAAGTATGACGTACATTTATGTGAAGACTTGCTAAGTTCTATATATTCGGTAACAAAGACACTAACAAACTTTCTTTTAAAACAAGTGAAGAACGTTGTACATTATTTCAGTTATGAAATAACCACAGACATATAATTATTACTAAGTATATTATACGGCTGTGGAAATAACCGAAGAAAACACCATAAGCCTCGGCACTCAATGTTATCTCAATTCTTTTTTTGGCAAAGCCAACAATCCTGGGATGCCTTTGTACTGAACTCGGCCCTTTTTTATATTTATGTTTTTGGTGGGATCTATTACTAATAATAAAGTAAGAAAAAACCGTGTATATTTACAGTAAATACTTTTTATTAATATTTTATATTAAATTTATTATTAGTAATATACTGATACCAAAAGTACCATTTGTAGAATTTTCGTGTGTCTGTCTATCTGTAGGTATGCTCCGTTTTAAGTAGAGAACCACTCAACGGATTTGGATGCGGTTTTCTTTATTTATTTTCGTTGTGACCCTGGTCAACATAGAGCCTATAAGGGGTGTTGATAATATAACGCCCAAGTTGAAAACGGGACAGGGATTGAATAAATGCGGAGCCGCGGGCGAAAGCAGTCTAAAATAACATCTTTTATCTTTGTTACATCTACCCATCTGACTTTCCACATTTGAATTTGTTTATCAGCTCATCACCTTGCAGTCTTCATAACTATGAAACATCACCCACGTCATTCATACTCTTTCAACAACCCTACATCCATTTTATTGTTATAGATATCAAATTAATACCGTTTTTAGGGTTCCGTAGTCCGACAAGGAACCCTTATAGTTTCGCTATGTACGTCTGTTCGTCTGTCCGCGGCTTAGCTCAGAGACTATTTAGTAATACCTATAGAAAGCTGTAATTTGGCATGGGTATACATTAATAATGCCGACAAAAGATAGTTCTAACATTGTGGGTGTGTGAAGTCAATTTTTAGATTTAAGGATCCGTTGGCCAAATATTAAGCTTTAAATTAAAGTGCTAATTTTTGTTAGAGTCCCCCCCCTGCCGGCTAAACGGCTGTTTATGAATATGTGAAAAAATTCACAGAAGTATTACCATATATAATGAAATTAAAAGGAAAACTATCACAGCTAAGAAGGCTTTACAGGTTTACGAGTACAAGTCGCGCCAAAATTTTAGTCCCCTCTAAACGACAATGTATGGGACGTTCTTCGGGTGAGCGGACTAGAAGTTTGGCACGATCTTTTAATAGTAGACCAACTTATAAAATGTACTGGGCAACTATGAAACCCTACACTGCGCGTGGCCCGACACGTACTTGGCCGGTTTTTTCTTCGTTCGACGGAACACTGACAACTTTCTCGTGACCCCTAGGGTTCATGATATGTATGACTCATTCAATTAGGTCAATCAACTTGATTATAAGTAAGCTCTCTCGGCCATTGAGCAAGTCAACCGCCCGTTTAAGTTGAGTCTGACTCATTTTTAAGTGTTCTGCAGGAAAAAAGAACCTTTAAAAATATTTCTGTATACATTTAAATCTAGATTGAATACGGGATTAGCGACGAATCTACCTAGAGTGTATTGTTCTGTTTTATTTTAGTTATCATTATCAGGGCTTTTAAACAGTTTTTTTACTCATTTCGGCCATCGCAAACATTCATCAACCTATACTAACACAGTTTTTTCACCTACTTTTAATCTTCTCACTGGGGAACGAGGAGCGCGTATGTTATTCTGGTGATATTAGATATCTTCTTAGTCCTTTTAGCCTTTTACATATAGCCTATTTGTAGTTTATCCTGAAATTAGGTCTGGCCGGTAACATATAAATGTATATTATCTAGTAACTAGTATTTGCTAACTAGAATATACTAACGGAAAATGGACATATACGATTCTATCAACTTGTGTAGCTTTCTAAAAAAAATATAGACAGAACCAGAACTTGGCGAAGGCTTAAACTTGGCTGCACTTTTATCGTTTGTATGAATGTAGTGTGTACTTTAAAGTAGATAGGACTGATTCGTAAGGCAATATGACGTGTTCGAGAAGTGCGACTGCAACATAACGCAATAAACACGTTATTTAGACCTGCAAATAGCGGTATTTTGAAACGGTATGTAGATGACGTGTCTATTGTTATACAAAAGCGATATCAGTTAAACCATTGACCTCTCATAAACAACTAGACTCACAATCTCGCTCAAAAAGTGTCCGCAATGTTTTTTGTCACCGCTATGGGGTGACAAAATCGAATGACGATTTTGTACAACTGATATTAACGACATAACATCTTAATTTGGTTGAAGATTTTTGCTACTATGCACGTCGCACGTTCGGACACTTTCTGACAAACTTTTCTTAGAGACTGTGTGTCTTGTTGTTTATTTGAGGTCAAAGAGTAATTTTTATCAATAGAGTTTGGCCAGAGGATTGTGGGAGAACTGTTACTAACACGGGTATGGATAAAGTTAACTTTTTTCATATCCGTGCAGGGTGAAGTCAAGGCACGATTTCCTGGCTAAACTCTAGGTTCGTTGTGTTAGGACAGAAAAGCATGAAATAACGTTATACATAGCTAAATATTGCGTTTATAAATATTTCGTTTTGATACTACATAACGTTATTATGTTACTGACAACACGAATGGCTAATAACGCTATAGAACCCTTTATATGGGTATTTTGTAATAAAGTTGTAAAGCGAATATTATATATATTTATAGGTATATTATTATGGGCCTTGTTTCATAGGATTACATTACGTTTTGTGGTTTGGCTGTCCAGGTTGCACCTATTTATGGTAAATTTGTGTAGTATTTAAATATATTCAAATATCGTATCAATTAATGTATTAGCTAAAGCTTTATAAAATGTGCGAGTAAGCGCTTTATGAGGACGCTATTTAAGATGTTAAATTTGTTTGTATTGATTTTATTACTATGTATAAAATTACAAATAAAATGGTAAATCTAGAAAAACATACGATATATTACTTATTATCTTGAAGGACTTCAAGCAAGACCTAATGGCAAGACACAGTTGAAACAAATAAAAATACGCTTTTAATCTGTGACAGGATCCAAGCCACGATCTGGACTGTGACCTATTGTTTTAGGGATACTGAAAATTAAGAAGGTTGAGCGCATTATTGTCTGCCGAAGATATTTAAGGCGCAATAGGTCCACCGTACAACGAAAGAGATGAACATACCGAAAAAAGTGCGTGTCCAAGTGGTGCAGTGAATCAAAAAAAAGTTGTAATGAAAAAAAAAAACAACATAAATTCACACCACAGCGTTTTAAAAAATGCGATTATATGTTTTAGATAATGTTTATTTATTTGTTTACAACAGTCATTATTGTTATTTTTACTTTATTAGTTCTGAACTGAATAAAAAGACTTCAATTGCATTTTTTTCGATGCATCGATGTTTTCTCTATCACGTTTTGGGACTTGATATCTTCTTGGGAAATCGTCTGTCTATTGTATTATAGTTTTGGAGTAAAATTTTATTTTATTCTCATTTTTTACCACCTATGTTGCCTTAATCTTTAGAATTATTAATTTTCGATAACAATTTATGATATTATTTCATAAGAAAATAAATAAATAATTTGATTATTTTTGTTATTAACTTGTGTTGGCTTTGATTTGATTATTTCGCGTGCAGTTAATCTTAAGTACCTGCTCGGACTTACAATCTTACGCACATATCACCTTAAGTAAATACATACGAGTAAGTATAATATTCTGATGATTCATTATATTGGAAATAGGTTGAGTTTAATTACTCATTAAACAATAAAAACATTTGATTAGATTCAAACACTTACCTACGACCGTAAGGGTATAATATGAGTCACGTTAACTAAGTATCAAACGCATACGACTCGTTTTTTACGTCCAACTGCAAATTGCAGTTTTTTGAATTTTCCTCGGACATACTGATTTTAGCAAAACTACGAGTGATACTCGCACATATATTTTTGAAACCCATATTATATATTTTTAACAGATATAAGTTTCAGTTTACATTAAAGTCGACATTCAGGAACATCGAATTCTACTAATATATTTAAAGCTAAGAGATGGCTGTAATTAATTTACCACTTAATGTCATGAAGAATTTATTATTATTGTCTTAACTTGCTTAAAGAAAACGTCATCCATCCATCCATCCATCCATCACCCTGTGACGTCCACTGAAGGCCCATGCCTTTCCATTATTTTACTACTATTGGCGGTCCTACTGGATGAGATGCCCGTACTCACACACGCTGAGGAGGCTGAACGCGGTGCCGAAACATTCACACCAGTGACGCCGCTGCCCGTCATAGTTTGTTTTTATATAAAGCATATACCGCCATCAATCGGTTCCAGGCAATGATGCCTATTTGAGAGCTATCCTCTTACTTCTTCTTGAATAACTTCAGGGGTGGTTTGCGAGTAAGATGGTGGTATCTTCACAGTTGAGTCTGGCACCAGCTCTACCACCTGGTGAGGACTCATAAACAGTGGGGACAGTTACAGTTAAAAATACTTTATTCGCTCTTCAAGTAGCAGCCTTACAATAGCTTTAGGCATCGGAACCGAAAATAAATTTCGATACGTTCTGCAAAACATATACATTAGATAGGGGTTAAACATGAGGGTTATACGTGGCACAGCCTATTCATGTTTAAAATGAGTCAATGGCGGCAACCCCAAAACAGTTGTTGCTGACACGTCATCAACAATCCTCATCAGGTTGCTGGTAATGATGCGGTGGTTTCTGTTGGGGGTGTGTCATTCATTGTCATTGCTCAGAGTAGGCCTACTCATTAGTCATTGTTTTTATGCATGATCACTTTACAAAAGCATGTTGTGTAATTTAGTAACGTATTGACATCTGGTTCCACAATTGTTATCTAAACTTTGTTATCTGGTGTTCGGTTGTAGTCAAAATATAATGTGAACTCGTATGTTAATGATAAAAAATGCAAATATATTTTGGATTAATTCGCTGTTTATTCATTTTAATTAAAGTTGATAGCCTGGAGGGTATTTAAACCCCAACACTTATTTGAATATGGATTGATTGCTAAAGGAACTTCCACAACCTATTGAAATCATTTCACCCACTTTCTACGATTCAATGAGATTCTTCACTTCTCATTCCCGTATGTTGAAACTTAGAAAGTAGATAAAAACTAAAGGTAATGTAGGAATCGAAGTAAAGTTATGTCATAATTATGTCTTTGAATGTAGGCATTTTTCACAGTGATGACATTCCTTGACCCGGATCTCGTATGACGCATAGCTGATATCATCTCCAGAGCTTTAATCTCACTCACACTACAGGCATAATTTTCATTAAGGAACAAACACCCAAAAGCTACGTGTAGACTTGAGTCTGCAGACCTTAAGGTGCATAGCATAGGCATGCCACTGTTTTAGTGTACAATTTTATAACCCTTTCCTCTGTTGTTTTTCGTTATAGACAAAAGTTTGAAACCTCTATAGTTTCATACAGACATTAACAAAGTCACTAAAGTTGATTCTGAAGGCTTTAATTTTAGTTGTAGTTTTGTCAAAACTAATAAACTTTTTCCCAAAGTAATATAGCTTCTGTTGTTTACCATAAAGAACTATTTTGAAATGAAGATATTTTTGTTTTGATAGCACTCCAACTTTAAAGGCTTTAAAGTTATCTGGCTGAAATGTAACATTTTCGTATAGGTACAATTTAAGGCAAGAAAACAACTTTGTATGTAGATTTGTCCAGCTTGATATCTTTAAAACAAATACAATATTCAAAATTTTGGCAAAATGGTGCCCTGTTAAATATCAGTACCAGATGATAGAGGTCTCATACATTGGTATATAACCAAAAACAACTGAGATAAGGATGAAAATTATGATTTTGTACTTAAACGGTGGCGTGCCTATGCGTTTTAAGAGGAGACCTTCCTTCCTTCGATGTACAGCAGCTTTGCTGTTTGTAACCCGGAGACTGACTTTGATAAAGTTGAAATCCGCAAGCGCAGAAATCAGTATGATCATTCAAAAACTCTTGAAAAAGGAAGGCCTCCTCTTAAAGAACGAAGCGAGAAAATCATCAGTCGCACTCTTTCTCTCTTGTACCAAACAAAAGAGCGCAGTAGGCCTTAGTTAGCTTCGTTTCGAGAAGCTTGCGTCAAAGATTCGAAGGCGCGTGCGCCGGTCGTCTTCTGACGTCACAGTGACGTCGTATGCTTAAAGGAATACTTCATGCATGATTCTTTCATTAGAAGGTCATGTGTGCAGAGATTTTCCGCGCTGACGTGCTTTGCATAATGTTTCATACGAGTAATGTGTTCATAATAGTTGTTGTCATATGAGGAATGTTTGTGTATGATCTAATACTACGAGTACATAGTGTTACATACATATTGAGATTATTGTCTATGTTGTAATATATAATGCGTATGTTTGCCTCCGGTAGAATTTTTGCAATTCGACATTTGATTTGAAGACGTACCTACCTAAATTACTGACGATCTACATAATGAGTTTGCTATTGGACTTGCTATCGCCATAAATATATTTTTTATTATTAGGCAGGATAATGGTGATACCCGGATTATAGTATTATTATTTTTTAAATCGATACTAATACTGAAATTATAATTTGCTTGCTTTTCCAATTACAATAAAGTTTATTAATATTAGAGTCATTTTCAAATTTTTTGGGCCTTTGGGGAAAATGACTTGTCCTCAAACTTTGAACAAGAATATTTATTAGCGTTAGTATCTCGTTTACTATTTCAAAATTCATTATTTTAAGAAAAATACTTATTTCTTTTGAATTAATGCCAATTTTTATTGTTTTTTGAATTCTTGACTTTCCTTCTTCATACAAAAAATATCTGTCCGCCCATGCCTTCACAAGTTCAGACAGGATTTTCACAATTATTTCGAATCTTTTAAATAATCATAGACCCCTAATATTTCTGTGACTAAGTTATATTTGTCATAATATAAATAAAAAATGCATATCTTTCAAAATAAATAAAATAGCAGCGGTTCTATACTTGTCCTGCTAAATTAACAATTTTGTTACAAACAGTTTTATAACGTTATTTCAAGATGATCCCTTATAAATTTTAAACGCAGCTTAATGCTATAATGTTGGCAGAACTTACTCAATTCTGATTGGCTGATAGTAAACTATCATGGTGTACGTCAGCCCGAATTGTCATCCATTTTATTCGTGTGTCCGTGTTTACAAGGCGTTACCAGTTTGTTAACGAAAAAAGAATATTGTGTTTTTTGGGAAACTTGTTTTATGCAAGTGTGATCAGAGAGAGCTATTTATAAGACATTTTTATTATAATCTTACGCTGTTTCCTACTTGTGCGTTCTGTTGTCGCCTGGAAAATCAGTTTTTTGGTTACTTTTTACTTACAGTTTTGTAACGTTTCGTTACGTTATAAAACTGTTCTGTGTAAAGCTAGGTGCACATTTTGGATTTAACCGACTACGTCAATAAAGACAGGTTGATGCTTTTTTGGTTTTGTCTCAGCAGTTAGCAGTCAGTTATAATATAAGACACGTAAATACACGTGGGTACGCTCAACTACATTAATTTGTAGTAAAGCTAAATGACCGTAAAAGCCGATTCGAAACGTCGAAATATAAAATTGTCTAAAGGATTTTAGCTTCTATTCCTTACTCTTAAATACAATTTTGCAATTAAGAAAATTTTGTTTTGACGGTACTAAAATTGAAATAAAAGCCTTCATAATCTGCTTTAATGTTAGCGAAAATAAATTATTAAATAAAAAAATGCCATTACAGAAAAAAAGCTAAATAAAAACATTAAATTTAATATTAATTAATTCATTAATAATAATAAGGTATATATTTATTCATAAATCGTGATATGAATATGTACAGAATAAGTTTTTATAAAACTATCGGAAAAAATGAAGCACTGAAGTTTACTACACCAAAACGTAAGGACGAGGACACTGTTCCTTATATTTCAATCGTTAAGACAGTAGATTTGCTCCAAATAAATTAAAACCCAATCGAATATAATGTTAATGAATGATGAAGATGACATTTATTTTGATTAAGAAAACAACAATTGAGTAAATGTTTTGTCCTACCTATTTAAAGTTCTTATTAGATAGGTATAGCTTCAAAATGATTGTTGTAACTGATTTTATTCCAAACCAAAATACTTTGGGTTTTCATTTATTTGGATTATTGCGGTAAACTTATCTTGTAGAAATTTTGATTGAGTCTTTTATTTTAATTTGAGCCTTTGAGGTTTGTATGCTTAGTAAAGATATAAAACTCAATTTAATAAACATGTTGTTTGATTTTCAAGACTTGTTTTATTTGTGATAAGATAAGTCATGTTTTAGAAATTTATAAAAAATTTTGGTGGCGAACCGCTTTATTGTAAACTAAGCTTTATAATTACAATTTGGTTACTTTGGTCCAATAAACAACGATTTTGTTACAACAGTTTTGTAACAACAGTTTGGTAACGGCCCAAAAAAATTAAAAATGACTCATTAGCAGCTCAAAGCTGCTGTTGGACCATTTATGCCCGAAGTATGGCTATAGGGCTCACCACCCATCACGTTTGGGACGTCATAATCGTCGGTGAAAAGCGGGTGTACCAAGTGGGGACTGGGATATGCATTTCATAGTTCACATTTGGGAACACTTTTGACACCCCCTCGGTCGTTACGATATATGTTGAAACTAAAAGCTACGTAAGTAGTAAGTATACGTCCACCAGTGGACGAATCAGGCTGATGGATGGATAATTTAAAGACACAGTTTGCAAAGTTGCTTTCTATTAGAACGTTTAAACGTTTTCAAAATCGCCCATGGAGCCAATCTTCAAGGTTGTGATTTCCAGAACAGAAGTAATCAAACTAAAAACGCACCGTGCGTTCAATTGCGGCAACGGCGCGGGCCTATTATGTATTTCGAATCAGTTGCCAACTGGTTGCCAACCATCAAAAACATAGATAAAACTTAAACTTTCTAAACTGCCTTCACGGTATTGAGCTATTTACGAACTTTGACGTCACTTCAAGTGCGAACGTATCCATACATAATCGGAACTTTTCCATGATTAGAAACCAGTTGGCAACCGATTCAAAGATCCAACTGTCTAATCGAATATCAAATCTAAGGGCTGTCCAGCTGTCTGTACAGTGCAGCATTGTTGATGACGGTGGAACTCGTATTCGAAAATAACACTCTTTTGGGAATCTTGGGATTCAAAATGGTTGCCTGCTCTGGCTGTACCTGTACCGTGAGCACAGAGTAACCGTAAACACGACATCACAGGTATTGAGTTCGAACGATTGACCGTGAGTGCGGTTATGAGTCCACAATAAACTACAGTTTTCTACAATAAACACCAATGATTCGGTCACGAGCCTCATCAAATGTCAAATATCGCTGGGAAAAATGGGCTGTAAAACGTGTTGTGCGGCTATCTTCAGGCCACAACGGACAACCATACTCAGTACTATGAGGGTCGGTTGAATGTGTTTATTTCGTTTATTTTCGTGACCGATATTACAACGATAGCTGAAGGTGATTATTCTGTTCGAAGTCATAACCGTACCCAGTATCGACATTGACTGCTATCTATCGACGTGTAGCTGGCAACCACGTTTTCCCTACGATTTTTGACGTTTGTTAAAATATTAGTGGGTGTTTTTTGAAGAAAATTGTAATTTATTGTGTACTCATAATCGCACTTAGTTTGTAAGAGAGGTGGATTTAACCGCGGCCATGTTTATTCCCAAGGTATAATACATACATTGGATATTGATACTGGTGAAAAGACAAACGGCAGGAAAACAAATGAATAACAATTTTTTAAAAGCTATATCGGTTATAATTTGTATTTAGAATTTGGAGATGTTGAACTTCAAACTAGCCAGTGTCAGAAAACGGCAATATTATAGGTAAGGAACTAGGAACACCAATATTATGGTAGCAAAAAGTTTGAATCTATGCGTTTGTTTCGAATGTTTAGGAAACATTATCTATGTAGGTATTTGCATAAGACTGAAAAGCAAAGTAATTAATAAAAATAAATAAATAATAAAAATAAGATAAGATACGACAAATTTATAGATTTAATGATAAAAATATGCATGTAAGTAAGTATGTATCGTTCCATTTCCAGAACTAATTTATTTTAAATTCAGTAATAAAAACATAAAACATTTAATGTATTACTCACCCAGCAAACGTATAAGCTTTTGCTAATTCCATCCTAATTAAATGTTTATTTATTTATGAAGGTCGTTTGCAAAAATCCAGCTGTGGATGACGCATTCCGCGAACTGGTTTTCATTTAACCACATTTCACCAAACAGGATTCCTTCCGATTCGGATTTACAGTGGAACCAGTTGCTTTTGGTTCCAACTAAAATGATCCGTCATTTAGGGGCTTTTGCTCACTGTGGCTCCGACGACTATAGTGTGACCGCAAGCGCTTTACCGGGTCACCGAACGAAATGACAGCTGCTTCGCTCAGCACAGCTGCTACCTACAGTGCTTGCGGTCACAGTCGGTCACAATATAGTACAAACAATCTCCAAAACGTCATGGTATACCATGGAAATTTTTACTACCCCCACGTAAGGGTGGTAATCATCCAAAATGGTGGAACTTTATGCTTGGCCGTGTGTTCAAGTGACTGTTCATTGATGATAATGACACAAAATAAATGTACATACTCATACTCACGCTTCCCTCCCAGGGCTAGACAGAGACCACAGAGTTTAGTAATTCCAAGAAGTGCTTATGCTTGTGCATACAATATAAGCTACAGGAGCCATTTGGTGCCTCAAACTAAATAAAAAGAGTTTTTATTTGTTATTTGTTGAGTTTGGTGAATATGGATGTTTTCACCAAAGTATATGAAATTCGGAACCTTTGACTAGCATTTGGCCGGTTTTATTGTCAAGAACAATTAAATATATAAGCTTTCTAATATTAAAAATATCTTGTTATCTAGAAGTATTACTTGTATAAGCTTTCTAATATAAAACATTGAGATAAGCGCTTTAATCCGCCTTGACCCAAAGAGCAACTCAACTTGGCACCACGTGCGTTTAAAGGGCCTCCTGATCTTCATCGTTAGTCCCATAAAGTACTTTACCAACAAAAAGGTCCGAAACAACCTTGTTCAAAATGATATAAGTCCTCATGTCTATAGTGGTATAGTTCCATCACGCAGTTTCTCTGCTAGGTTTGCCTGACGTAAGTATGAACAATCAGCTACACTAAGCTGCGATTATGAACCTTATGCAGATGAAATAAGACGTGCCGTTGTGTACCGTAACGAGCTGGAAACGTTGGGTGCACACCTGCTGTGTGAAAGTGACTCATTTACTGGAGTACTTATTAGTGATGGGACTTGAGTGACAGAAAGTTTATCTTTTTATGAATATAATTTTTTTGATTTTATTTGCGGACACATCTATGTAAATTCTTAGTTCATCCATCCATCAGCCTGTTTCATCCACTGCTGGACATAGGCCTTTCCAGGATTTCGCCACTCTTGGGGGTCCTCCCGGAAGAAATGCCCATACTCACACACGCTGGGCAGGCGGGTTGGTAAGCGCGGTGCTGAAACCCTTGCACCAGTGACGCCGCTGCCCGTCACTAGTCTGTTTTATATAAGGTCTGGCAATTGGGGATGATATACCGCCATCCATCGCTCCCAGGCAATGGTGGGCCGCCTGGTTTTGCCTGAGAGCTGTCCTCTTACTCTTCCCCGAATAACTTCGGAAGGATTTGCGAGTAAGGCACAAGCTCTACAATCTAACAAAAAAAAATAATCGTAGTGAGGGCGATGAATTCTGCATTGAATCTCTGCTATCTACGGTACTGTGCACTTACCCGATCAGCCCAGCCAGGACACCTTCAAGTACAGCCAAATCAGCATGCTGACACAAAAACTAGTCCCAAGAAAGAAAGGTGGACCAGACGCGTCGCAGCATGCATGTAAATATTTTTGATAGATAAACCACGATCATGATCGTAAGATGTATAGACAAGTTAGTACGATTGCCTATTTATTCTTTTAGTAGCGAAAAAGTTAACAAATTGACGATCCTTTTATTTGTCTGAAAGATACACTTTATTATAGTTTGTCTCACTTACTCGCACAATTCCTATTTGCCTAAAATCAGACTAGGGTTTTTTCTGTCCACGGTTTCCTTCTTTTTTCTTTATTCTGTGTCGAAATGATAAGAAAATGGGATAAGAAAAAAGGAAATAATTAGAAAAACTGCTTTCATACACAAGAGAAAATAGGCGATGGAACATCCCTATTTGTTCCACAAGGTAACATATGTGACCCAAAGCGCTATCAAAAAGATAGGGAACAAGTGACTCATACGTGGTGAACGATACGGTTTGCTACATTTTTATTGAAGTATATCCTGGCTTTTACGAGCAAGTGTTTCTTTTATCCAATAAAACTAGGAAAGCACTTGAATTGATAAGCGTGTTGTTTAATGTATAGGTAATAAGATTACGACATCACTAGTATTTGTTTTGAAAAATTATGTTCCGACAATACTTGTAGACTTAGGCCTATTTCCCATGGGTGGGTAGAGATTGCAGATTTGTTAAATGTTTTAAATTTTTACAATATTACGACAAAAATGAGCGACGAATTAATATGAAATCGGATAGGGATTTGCTGATTTTTTGGATTTTACCGAAATATTGAATATGCAAACCAAAATCATTGCTTCGTAAGGCTCTAGTAAACATTAAGTTTTTAAATCCATCTGCATATATATTTTTGGTATGACTTCATTCATTTGAAACCTGTATTCAACTAAAATTCAGCTTTAATTTTGCATTTTTTTTTAATTTTAAGAATAGCCCGGGCTATTTTAAGCCGACGAAGTGGTCATCTCACAAACCCTTTTCTGAGGCGTGGGGAGTCAGTATCGGGGCTGAGCCCCCTGACTGAGGTAGCTACCGCTGCCCATGACTATGGGCAGATCTGTGATGGTGACGCCCGAGGGCGTCCGGTGGAGTGTCCGGTGGCCTGTTGCTCGACTCACAAGTGAGAAGCTACGAGGTGCCCGGCTGCTCTTCTCTCTTCCAGTTGACATAGGAAGGTGGGGTTGGTCAGGATGAAGTCGAGAAGCCTCGTAATCTCATCCCGTTCCTCCTCCTCCTCCTGGTACATCTGTGGGGACTCCGCCGGTGCTGCGGTGTCCATGGTTGTCATGGGGGCGGGTTGGTCTGCCGCCGTAGCCTTCTTAGGTTTTCTCCTGGTCCTCTTCCTGCGAGACTTCAGCGCATTGTTCCTGGCCGTAGGCGGGTTATTTTAAGACGATTGATTTCCATCTTTTTCAATAAATCTGGAATGGCTCATAACAGAACCAATCGTCAGCTGGCGCACCCGCGGTGGGTGTGGGTGTGGGAGGCAGAGGAAGTGGTTAAAAAAAAAGTAATAGTACGCCGGCTGAAACTTTTCTCACAGATAGCTGAGGCCATAATAAGCTAAAAAGAATCGTCAGCTGCATAGTGGAGGGGGGAAGATGCGTCACCTGCTCGCATGAAATTTGCTTCATTTTAGGAAGTAATTTTACGCCGATTGATTTCCATCTTTTTCAATAGATCTGGAATGGCTAATAACAGAACCAAGCGTCAGCTGACGAACCCGCGGTGGGTGTGGATGTGAGAGGCTGCAAAAGTGATAAAAAAAGTAATAGTACGCCGGCTGAAACTTTTCTCACAGATAGTTGACATCATACTGAGCTGAAAAAAAAATTGTCAGCTGACGCACCCGCGGTGGGTGTAGATGTGAGAGGTGGTGAAAGTGGTAAAAAAAAAAGTAATAGTACGCCGGCTGAAACTTTTCTTACAGATAGTTGACATCATACTGAGCTGAAAAAAAATTGTCTGCTGCATCGTGGATTCGTTAGTTTTTTTTTACCACTTTCGCAACCTTTCACATCCAGACCCACCGCGGGTGCGTCAGCTGATGATTTTTTCTCAGCTCAGTATGATGTCAACTATCTGTGAGAAAAGTTTCAGCCGGCGTACTATCACTTTTTTTTACCACTTTCGCAACCTCTAACACCCAAACCCACCGCTACTTGAGCAGCTGACGGTCGATTCACATAACAGTCATGTGAGATCTACGATCGATGTCAGCTACGATCAGCCGGCTTACGATGACTTTTGTATTTGCAACGGTACCTCCCGGGCTAAAAGTATTTAATGTCTCTCTTTATTCTTTATTCTACATAAAACATAAAAAAAGACAATTTTAAAAATACAGTAAAAAAAGTACAATGGAGAGCTCATTTCTGCAAAGAAATCTCTTCCAGCCAACCTGTGGGTATGATGAGATATAAAAAATGTCAAAGTAGGTGAAAGTGTACATACAACAAATACCGAAAATATTGCAACTAAATAACTTAACTTAAATTAATAAAAGCATACCAGGTACATAAACTAATAAGTATATTAAATATAAAATATAATAAATATATACACATATTTACTTATACTTATACAACGTGAAATTCAAGTCATTTTGTTGACGAAAACTGGTGATAGTACTCGTCCATATGAATAACTATTAAAAACGTTAAAAAAATATCAGCTGCTCCATAGAAAAGTTAAATACCTACTCGACCCAAATGTATGAAACAGCTGTTTTTTTTACGATTTCGGGGTTGGCTTCATAGTAAAAGTTTTTCATATGGACGAGTACTATCACCAGTTTTCGTTAACAAAATGACTTAAATTTCACGTTGTATGTATATTCAAAATACAAAATAAATAAAATAAAACACATACGTATTATTATGCTCTTTTACATAAATATAAAATATAATACAAAATTAGCAGACGGAAAAGAAAAAAGATGCTCTATAATTTTAGACAAAATGGGAAGAATAGAGATGGGCCTAAATTGAGATTAGGAGGTGGGATTTGATGTTTTTGGCAGGGGTATGACAAGAGCCTTTTTCCAAGCCATCGAGAAGACATTAGAAGCCAACGAAAAGTTGCAAATGTGAGTGATGATAGAGACAACATCATCCACGATGGGAAGTAACATGTCACGGCACAGACCATCATTACCCTGCAATTTAAAGTGCCTAAAATTAAAGAGATGATTGAGTAGCGCTAATAGACCACTTTCCAACGAAAATATTTTTTTGCGCGAACGTTTTTTTACTTTTCCATAGAAATTTAGTCAGCTGATTTAACCACGTACGACTATTTTTTTTTCTTTTTGAATGTGATTTGTTAACGATTCCGAATCTACCCTAGAATTATTTTCACTTATTATTGTAAGACCTTGTCAAATCTTGAAAATCAAAAACCAGTTTCTTTTAAAAGAAGTGCTAAGAGGAAATTTTCAAAAAAAAAACAACTATAAAAATACATAATAAATGGTCAAGGTTCCTGTTCCGTGACTCGAACACTATAACCAATCACTCATTTTATGCATCACTCTTTAATCATAGCTCAGAACGGTAGTTACAATAACAAAGCGTCTATTAGAAACTACAGAAAAAACACAGTAATTTTCCTTATCGCCGACGACGGCGCCAAGGCTCACTTCGAGAGCTTAAATCCTAAACAACTTAGTCATCTCCGACGAGCCTGTATACCTACATAAACACCTCATTAAAGCACGATAAACAACTTGTTAAGGAGTAATGAACTGCATGCTAATTAAGAAAAACGATTGTTTTAGTTTAGACCCACCGCATCTGAGTCACGGTGAGTCCAAATTTAGGGGTTTAAATTTAGAATTTTAGGTCGGAGTTAAATTTTATTTGGTTTTGAGCTCAGACCAAATAAAAAGTATTGACGTAGTTTACTCTATGTAACGGATGAAGCAGGCCAAAAGTAAGACAGTCTTGTGTTGGTACACGGCTTGAAACTCACACATGCGCAATCTGTCTCGGTTTTTACTAGGCGGCAACACTCACCAAGTGCACACATGTTTACGAAAGTGGCTTCACGTCAATGTTGACAGCGCTCCGTCTTGAGTTTTTATTTGGTCTGAGCTTTTGAGTACATCGTTTATAGTTGGAAGTTGAATGCTTAATATCTAATTAAGACCAGTATGGACAAAGCAGAAAAGAGTTTTTTGTGATCTTATTATAGATTGTTCTGCAAAAAATACATAAGAAATCACACATCTTTACGATATGAATCCCCAAGTAGGTATCAGAAGTGTTCCTTCTGAGAAGTGCAAGTTACAGTCCACACTTGGTCTTTTCAGCGATGATCATTAGTTTATTATAAATTCTGTGCTAGCAGAAATAGAACGTAAATTGTATGAATAAGTATTGCTGTCATTTAAGAAACTGCTGTAATTTTTTCCCAGATGTTATCTGTCTGTTCACAATCTAAAACTTGGAGGACAAGATTTATTGATTTATATTATGCATCCTCTACACGTAGACAGATGCATCAGCGGATGGATCAGCAGATGTATCCGCGGATGGATACGCGAGCCGTCCACACGTCTGTGGGTCAATCAGTCTGTGTTCATACTCGCAAAACGCAAGACGCTTAAAAAAATTGATGTTGAGACTGCAGCAGCTGTTATTTATTTATTTAGCACCTATAAGTAAAATAAATGTAAAAATAGAGAGTGAGGGATGCCATATACCATATTGTACATAGCCATATACATATAAAGAGATCAAAAAAATAATATATTATATTATTTGACATCTGCCGATGCATCTGTCTACGTGTAGAGGAGGCTTACATGAAAATGATCTTTAAATGCTCTGCAGCAGCACTACTTCAAAAATGACTTCCAAGAAGCTGCTTTTTTTGAAAGGGGTGCCAGCGTTGGATTTGTTACAGCGTCTGGGGGAGGGTGACACGTTTTGTTTTTTATTACGCAATTTTATAATTTGTACATTAAAAACATGAGTATTATACGTGCAAAGGTTCAAACTTTTGATATCAGTTTTGTCAGCTGGTGATAGATTAGGATATTTGTTATCCTGATCAAGGGTAAATCGGAACGTGTCCTCAGACTCACGAAAATTGGGACGTCCCACGCAAATCGGGACACCTGGCAACGCTAGCTCCAATCATACCAAGTAAGATAAATTCAAACCTTGTTTTTCAATCTGCCTAAAACGACCAACCATACTAATTAATTGAATCATTCAGATTAGCATTAGCGAGTGACATAATTTTGAAAATTGGTTCTTCAGTTCGGTATGGAAATCATAAGAAATTATTATTAGTTTTAACAAAATAACTCTAAGAAAAGGGAATTAGTTAAGCAAAAACTTATTCTTTACCAGTAGAATTATTTTACCTACGATCATGCCGGAAGCCGGAAGTCTCTTGTAATGTTATTAATCAATAATTGTTATCGAGATACAATAATGGTATTTGCCATAGCTGTAGATTTTTGATTTATTGGGGAATTTACAAACTTAGGCAAAAGTACATTATTTGTATGTACATAATTATTGCTTTTAGCATGGATAGTTTTTTTGGACCGTAGAGTTATTGCTTGTGATTTTGTTAGAGATCTAAAGAATCGGTAACTAGATTCATATTATTTTTTCTTGTCTCTATATTTCCTTTATGTTTTTAATTGAATCATATTATTTTTACTACGGCTCACTGTCTTTCACTTGTTTCCTTAATTAACTGAAAACACTGAAGTATTTATTAAATGTGATGACCTAATGCAGTTGTCTGCCGGTCTATAGACTGTCAGTCGCCTACACTTCTATAAATTAAATAACGAAAGCAAAGCACACTCGAGAACAGGCGCTCTTTTGTAGAACAGCATGACTAATCCAAGTCTGTTCACCTCTTTGAGTGAGAACAGTCGCAGAGTATGTTCCAAAACATGATATTTAACATCACGAGCAAAAATTCATTATAAAATAGGCAGCAGAGCAGGCAAATCCTGCTCAGGTCTTGGGGTAGGTATGATTTACATTTAGTCTTTAATTGTACCTCATATGTTTATTTTTAAATCTTTCAAATTTAAGGGTAGAGCTTAGAAAGAGTGATGCATTATTTATTTGCAAATTATGATTTTAATTTTAAATCGATATTTTTCCTGTTTTTCCGTTGTTTCGAATATGGTTATGTTATGCAGCTTATGGTCGCTGAACTGACCTGAAGGACGTTGTGGGTGGCGGCTGGATGAGAAGGACAGAGGACTGGCGAAATTTGGGAAAGGCCTATGTCCAGCAGTGGATGAACACGGGCTGATGGATGGATGGATGGATATGTTATGCCACAGACAAAACAGTTTTGTCTCTGGGTTATGCACTTATCGTATGGTGTGTTTGTGTGTGTGTGTGTGTGTGTGGTGTAGAATTTCTTTAATGATTTTCACTAACCACACGTACACTCGTACCTATTACTAAAGTCAGACTAGTGGAACTCTATGATATTAATTATTTTTATTAAAATTAAAAGTTATTTCATTCACTTTTTTGTTATTCCTCTAAAATGCTGTAAAGCGAAACCGGTTGGAGTTAATAAAGTTTATATAAGTGAAACAGTTAAAGCGATTTTATCACGATGTTATTTTCTTTAAGTATCAACGGGACTTTGTTTAATAGTGTAATCGTATGCGTTGGGTTGAGAAAAATATGTACCATTTTAGAACGTTCCCCTTTCAACTTTCAAGGTATGAATTATGACTACTTTGCACTACTCACTAAAGATTTGGCACTTATTCATACTCGTAAATTGAATCAATGACCTGTCAATGTTGGTAGCCAAGAATTAAAGCTTGCGCCAGTTGTGTGCCAGATATTTTACATTTAATATTCTGAATTGTTGTTAAATGTATTTCAATTTATTATGACACTCAAGGTTATTTTAAAGAAACTACGAGTACATTAAAATATCGAGTAGAAGATAGAGACAGAATTGTCACTCGGAATACGCAATGCAATGGTTCAATTAAATTAATTGATCAGCAAAAAAAAAATTAATATGCTAAGTTCTCATTATTGCCAAAACAAAATACACCTAGCAATGAAAATAATGATAGTAAAATTCTCTAATTGCATAAAATACAAATACTGTAGAAAGGCTAGCTTAATATTTCTATCAGCTAATCTCTGGCAATGGGGATGTTGTTGAGTGCCATAATATTTAGAAGGTTTAACCATGAGAATGGTACTTAAATAGTTAAAATAATTATAGTACACCCTACCAAATATATAAAGCAAAGTATATTTCATAACAAAATACATAAACTACTTAAATGCCTTACATAAATATTAAAAAATGAAAGTGATGAGAATTTACGAATTACTCTTAACATAACATAACAATCACTAGCTGATATTAATGCAATTTAAGAAAGTATTGTCTAATTTTGTTCTTGAAGACTGATATTGACGGCGCTTCTCGGATGTGTAACGGCAAGTTATTATTCCATAAGCGTATTGCACTCACAGTGAAAGAATTAGTGTAGATCACAGAACTAAAAAATATTATCTTCTGTGGTGTTATGTGGCATGTGTTATGCTCAGGCAGTGGAAGAAGCCTAGACGAACTAATCCTTACGGGACGGAAGGAACTACAATAGTCTCAACCTCTATTGTTTAATTATTCATGCCTTTAGCAGGGGTTGAATTCTTTTGTAAATTAAAAATACCTGAAATATATTTTTAACGAACCTTTATATTATAAATAACCAATTCTGAGTAACTGCTGGGCAGTTTACCTACAAATACTTTTTCTGGTGACATCACCAAGTGATTTGTTTGAAATTAGCAGCTATTGAACGGAAAGGTGTGACCAAAAATTCATAGACTATGATCTCAGATCTTTGATCATTATCGTGTTTTAGACTATTTTAACCGAGGAAAGTTCATAAGATGACGTCGTTATTTTATTCACTCATTGCATTCCTGTTGCTTGAGCTATCTTGATCAAAGGATTCTGCAAGAGTGTATTTTGAGATCTAAAGCCTATAATCACTTCTGAGTTCTCGTTTTGATGTTTGCTCGGCGGAAGCATGTCTGGTAGTATCATTCGTTTGACTCATGCTCACGCGCATCTGTTTTTGTGACCTTTATTTTTTTACAGATGTCCTTCCTTTCTTTAGCTCAGGAACCAGCATCGCGGAACGTATTGAAAAAATTATCATATTTAAAAAATTGTTTATTCGTTATTGTTTCGCATACCTATTTTATTATGTGTATCATAAATAATTAATAATACCGTACCATTCAAAACGTTTATAAATACTTGATTCTTTTTACCAAAACTTAAGAAAATGCCAAAGTATCAGAAGGCCGTCTAAAAATACAATAGTAAATTAAAACATAGAAATAGCTGCTGAGTTACTATTTCCTGAAACGACTAGATTTATCACTACCTGCTACCTATATAATGAATAAAAACGTGTAGATATTTTAATTTTGTCTGTCTATCGCGTAAACGAACGACCTCAAAGTCGCGTTCGACCTAGTCGTGGCATGTAACCAAACGTAATGTAGAGTCTTTAAACGCAAAAGATTTCGTTTCGTTACCAAGCGTTTGTATAATCGATAAATGTTTTGAATCTTATTCGAAAGCCATATAATAAAAGCCGAATAGCTTAAATTGGAATGGATTACAGCAGTACACGTGCGGAAAGGAGGTAATAATGGAGTCGGTTTCCTATTACAAAGCTGTCAAGCGCTGTAGAATTCTACGGGGGATTGCAGTATTATTAGACGGTTGCTATTTGTGCAGCGCTGGAACGCTGGTACGAGGTGGCCACGACCGCGATGACTCAAGCCTCGGTAAACAGTATGCGGGCGATGAGTCACCGTTTTACACATTCGCGTATAGTGTTTGAGTTGTGTTGCTGTGTTGTCAGTCTACAGACGGACTCGTCAAGAAAAAGAGCCATTCTAGGCGTTTAAAAGCAGATTTACTGCCTAACGCCTAGTTATAAACAATCGATTGGCAAGTTAGAAGAAGTGTAATAAACAATTTTCGTGTTGGACAAACGTGTTTGTGTGAAAGCGTTAATCTAGTTTTATAGTTTGTGTGTGTGCGTGTCACTACTAGTGAAACGGTCGATGAAGTTGGTGATCGTTCCGTGCTATTTGTGAATTCCTTACATATTTATAGTCAATTTGGAGACTGTTGCAACGATGCCTACAAACAAAAAGCTGATTTCCAAAATACGACAGCTGGCCCAGTGGCTTCTTGTGGTTCAAGTGGTGAGTTCTTTATTTTTAAGGTATACTGGGGCCTTATTCTTAGTATCTAACTTCAAAATCTATCGCTATCGCTTTCAACGGTATCGTGATTGGCTAGACATGATATGTGATGTCAACCACGATACCTTTGAAAGAGATAGCGGTAGGCGTTGATATACTTATAATAACTAATAAGGCCCCAGATTACGTGATTGGCTAGAAACGATATGTGAAGTCGTCTCTAGCCAATCATGATACCTTTGAAAGCGTTCGTGATGGATATTGAAGTTAGACAATAAGGCTATGCATGAAATGATTTAGGTTATATTTTTAGGTTCATATCATACCTACCACTTGGTGCATTATTTGGATCCAACAATAATTGCAAGAACCTAGAATTAGGTATAGAAGAAATTTAAATGCAATAAGAGAAAGAAGGTGTAGTATCGGTAAAAATGCGTTGAATCACTTTTTGATAAATGGTGGCGAATGGGTCAGGGGAACTTTTCTCGACAATAGATCATTTAATGGGTAATAATTCTTTAAGAAATAGCTATCAAAATTATATATTTGGTAACATTAATATACCTATCAAGATTCTACTACAAAACCATCGTACATAAAACGATTAAGTACCAAATGAATAAAAGTCACCACACAATACAAGTGCCTGTGAAATTTGTATACCTACTAACAATGATCTCTACTCTCAGACATACATACTTTTATGGTCTTAGCAATCCAAATTCCTTGGCATTATGATTCGGAAACAAAAAGCCAATATAGCGCTAGAATCGCAAAAATAATAGGTATAGCAATCAAAGAAACAGATGGAATGATTACGATAAAATTGAGTGGCCCAGAAGCAGATATTGATCAGGAACCCTCTACGATCCCAGGGGTTGAGTTAACTTTGTTACCAGTTCAGAGAGCAAAGTTTGTGATAGAGCCACCGAACCAAACAATCTTTTGTCTTATTTTAAAAGTTATCGTCGGAATTCAGTTTGCCTCCCGCACAAAACTTTGTAAAATTGCATTTGAATCCAATTGAAATCAGATATTGTTTTTGAAATGAAAAATAAATGCCATCTCAAGGTGAAATGTCTGATAGTAAATATTGTAATACTCAAACCAATGTCGTACTGTCAATAAGTTTATAGATAAGTACAACAAACGAGTTAGAATGAAGCACAGCGATAACTTTCAAACAATATCATTATATAAAGCAAAGGCGCTACTAAAAAGAGGAAACGTTAAATTAGACGATGTAGTATTATATTTTAAAAGTTTCGAGAAAAGAACACTCTAATAAACCCACAAAATAAGTCCTTGTAAATGGTTAAAAATAAATAATTAAATTTACTAACCAGTACTGCTTTTGATTCTGAATCATTTTTGAAAGAACTGGTGCTTATTTAAGAGAAGTACAACTAGTTTAATCCCAAATAAGATTTCTCAGTCAGATTTGTCACAGACCCTTGAACAATGACTCCTATTCTTTAGAGTTTTTTTTCCTGAGCCTTTTGTTGTAAAAATTGTATAATGAATACAAGAGTACATTACATATGTCTTTTGTTGTTGTTCATTCAACAAATGGAACAATAAAGCATGAGTTCTTACTTCTGATTACGCATCTTAAGACATAAACAAATGATCATTGAATAAGAAAATGCAAATACAGAGATAAATTTATTTTCATTTCAGACTGCGTCATTAAATGTTATAGGAGGTGCTGAAAATTTTCTTCCATAATTGTTCCCTTCATAAGGACCCTTTAAGGAGAGTCGTCCGACCCTTTGGGCGGTTCGGACCGACAACTTAGTAATTAAGCTTATTTCCTCCTCTTGTTTTGTCATTTTGTACAATTGTGTTCTTCTAGTTTAGTTAAGTGTGCAGGAAGCTATTTATTACTGAAACTAGCTGGACGACCTTCCACACTTACGTCTCGTATGCCGACCAACAAATTGAGTTGTGTCCCTAAAATTATTTCCTTAACATTTAATAATAATAACACTGCCAATACAAAATGGCAGAAAATTCAAAACAGACGGCATCATAATATAAAAAAAGTCAAGACAGAGAAGACACTTGTTGAAAATCGAGACAAAGTGTTCTGAATAATTGAAAAGCACGTTCTGAAAACCAAGGAAGATACAGAATAAGTGTAGACAATCTGTTTAATTTAGAAAATCAGGACTTGTTTGCGGTGGACGGTTTGCGAACGTGACCAGACGAGAGCTTGGCGGCGCTACAAGAATGACCACGCCAATTATGGAAGTGATAACGAATCTCTATATCATCGTTTCATTGATTTTGATTTGACACCTTTTTCATTGACTGATTTTTGTCGTTTGAAGAAAAAAACAACTATATTATATGTTTCTTAAGCATTACCTACTTAGTAATACATTTGAATGTAGATTGGTATATTTTTTCCAGTAAAGGGTTTCCCTTGACTTGGCGTTATTTCAACAGTCATCAAAGCAACATTAAAGTTGTTTACTTCGGAGTAAATCCTACGTAGATAGGTCTCCAACCTCGCTTTTTGCACTCATCTTTGTTATTGTACGAGTATTTACAATGAGTAGAGTTTTCTGACTCATTGGGCATACTAGCCGTGAGACCATCTTTAAGAACAGGAATTGTCAAAATCAAAAGTAGTCTTTATCCCGAAGAATAAGAGTTTCTTTATTTTACAGATAAGTTTGCACTATGAGTGCACAAAATATTCTGCTAAAGAACGTTTTCTCATTATGATGTCCCTAATCTCTAATTGCTATTATAAAGAGAAAATCTTGCTATGTGTTGGAATATAGGTCATCTTTCTTCCTACTTTTTCAGAAGGATTATATGCAAGATTGTTCAATAAATAAATTTTATTTTTAGTCATCGAATGATTGGCATACATTTTAAGTGGCAATCTAATCTTGAGAGCTCAAGACTGAAAGACGTACGTAAAAGCGATAAAATGAACTGTTTATTTTTTGTGTTGTCGTATCAGAACAACATTGGACTATTCTTAATTTCGTATCCAAATAATAGCTGTGAAAAACAATGAGAAATGGTAAACACAGTTTGTTGTGTTATTGCAATTTTGTCACCTTATTTTCATCCAACTTTGCAGACATAAAATCTGTTTACAAATTCTTGCAGCATGACAGTAGCGAACGCTATTTTTGCCCTGGCTCCCGGAGGTGTGTCTCTCTCTTATATTTATACTTCTCCCAGGATGATTCATCGTCAGACGCCGCTGTGTCCTACATCCTCCATGCCGATAATCTTACTCATACAAGTAGTTTTATCCACCCGGAAATGGTATGTCCTTTTCTTGGCCGCCCCGTCTCTCTCTTGTTATGGACTTTTGCTATGAGTGCAATGCACTCGGAAATGTTCTTTTTAATAATAACCTTGAAATTTTAGATTATGTACAATCAAAGGTGGCATGTTTTGTTACTTGTAAGATGGAGTTCTTTCTTATCTTTTAAAGCTTTTACATTTTGATGTGGTTGCTAAGGACCAAAGAAGGTCGCTATGAATCAGATCCTCGTGGATTAAGCATATCACGTATCTTCGATCCTTAATACCAAACCGCTTATTCATCACACTTAGACAGTCATAAACATAATGCTTTAATTTAATGTTAAATACATATTTATAAGGACTGATTGTGTGTCTTGAAACCTTTGCCATGATCTTTTGCGTTTTAAGATGCGTTACTGAAGGTTGTATTGTTTTTCCTTTCCGCGTACTATGTAACACTTCCTTTATTCCATATATGTAAGTACAAATTTCGCTTTCGATGAATAAGTTTCCGTTTATAATAATCAGCGTAGAGATGACCCCTGTCCTTTTGATAAAAGACAATGTGACTCAACAACTCGGAATGGATAAACGAGTACATTGTGATATTATTTTGTTTTTATTCAGAAAGTAAATAAATATTTCTAAATATTTTCTTTCTAATATCAAGTAATCCATTGAAATGTTGAAAGCGTGTTTGAGGAAAACCAGTTGCTACACGGCCTTGAGTTGAAGATATTATATTGCATTTGCTTAAACTTAATAGCCTATGTATTTGCATATAAATAAATGGCTATATTAATATAAAAGCTATAACTTGATATCAGGTTTATTAAAGATGAAAAACACAAATGTATTGGCTAGACTTTTCCCACCATACCTTCAATTCATATGACTTCCCATGCAGTCACGGAACTACTCTTGATTGAGAAGTAAATTGATTAGGTTACACAATAAACCCTATCGCTGTAATTATAAATAAATAGACCTTGCATTGCGGATATGTGTTTGAATAGTAAGTATGACGAGGAAATGCCTTGTTGACTACTATCCCCCCATTATGTGTTACAATTGTTGAATGGGCAGAAGCACACATGTGTGGACTGAATTCAATTTGAACCCTTTCATGGCAACCCATACGCTTCGATAGCAGCATTGATTTGAATCGGTAAATAAAATGTGAGAGTAAGAAGTCTGTGAGCTTCCGATTGCCTTTTGTAGTACAATTTAAAACTACTTCTGGGGTGATTGGTCTTTATCGTGAATTGAGAGAATTAAGATCTTAATTACAAAAGAAAAACAAATTCCAAATCACTTCAATAAAATAAAATGAAATCTATCCAAACCCTTTTCGTTCTAATTAACTGTTCAAGCAAAATATGCAAATAAAGATCAAAAATCTGTACAGACATCGCAATACAAAAACGGGGGTAGCTCGGACGACATTTAATAATGTAAATAAATTTCATGCATAGCAAGGAGGTTGTCAAACAATGCGCCAGATGAGGCGAGCCTACCCTCCGAGTCTCACGAAGAAGTTTGAATAAAGAGTTGTGCCCTTAGGGCTGAACAATACTCGTTTTATATCCTTTCGATTCTTATAGGTATGCGTACTTTGACTTTAAGGGTTGGAACTTATTCATGTACCTAATTGAATTCGGTTCGCTTGTTGGGCTCAATAGCTTTTAAAAGGCTTTTCTAATCAACCGTTAGCCATTTATGAGGTCATTCGATTCAACATACAACAAACAAGGAATAGGTTAAACACATTTTAGAGCAATCGAATGCTTAGTTTTGACAGTTTCTTTGATCATCCCTAAACTTTTACTACGTTTTTCTCTTCACGATTACGCAAACAACTCTTGACGCAAAATCCATAAAGCTCCCATACTACTTAACCCTTAATGAGAGAGCAAATGAAGTTTTACCCTCCATGACCGGAGGCGCGGAAGCAAGAACTCATCACTGCATCTAATGACCCGAACGAACCCTGTGGGTAATACAGTACAGATATCGTACTGTTTAATCAGATTCGACAAAATCAAGCGTGGTACATCTACAGATATTTTGTGTGTTTATGATCCGGTCAGTGTTAACGTTCTGAAAACTCGAGCAGTTACATTGATATTATTTCCGCTTTCCGCGACCCAAACAATATGATGTTAGATCCGAGACGCGTCATAACAATTTGTTTTCATGTGTACCGCCGTAGGGACGCCTCCAAAATGTTATCACCTCATCGTATCACCGATGCCGGGACAATATCTCATAATATTCTTTATTTCCGTCCTCATAAACACAAGCGGGTCGTGGTAATGACGTCGCAAGGGGAGTGTGGACGCCTAACCGCCCGTTTCGGTGCCCGGATATGTGGCCGCTGCATTTTATTACCACTTTACTCTGCCACATAATCGACCTTCATGATAGAAGGGCTCAGTTCTGACTAATAGTCACTTGGTATGCGATGGCTTTGGACCTCTCCGCCCTAAATGTGCGATCTGACGTGCCAGGGACGCGTCCTCAATCTATTGATTTATGTTTGAGGAAACAGAGTTTGATTGCAAATTGTCTTGGTTGCAGGTCGAATTCATAGAGGCGTACTGCACACCACGCGACACAGCCCGTCGTTCACCTCAAAGCAGACGCTCCAGAGAAACACGCAGATCCCCTGAATCTGCCAAATGGCGTTACGACTCACGCCGTCCGAATTACGATTACGATTCACGTAGACGTCCGTACAATTACGATTCGAATCGGAAATACTACGAAAGGTCAGAATTCGACGGTGATTCGGGGAGAAGAGCGGAATTCGACGCGGAGTCAGCTCGACGCCGCGCGGACTACGAGTCTGCAAGGCGGACTGACTTTGACTTATCAGCTCCGAGCGTTTCGAGGCGCAGTCCTGAGAGTGCCCCTGAGGCTTCAGTGGAGTCGCCTCCAGAGCCTGCACCTTCCGCTCCCTTGAGACACGAAAGACCAAGCCGCCACCGGTCACAACCTTATTACGAATCTGGTAAGTTTAAAAATTATAAAACATGTTCTGTTTACGGTCTAGCGGCATTTTATTAATTCGAACAATGAAATTTGACTCCATATCCGCTCGCGTCACATGGCAACAATAAATTGGCTGATTGTTGTGTTACCAAACATCCTTGCAATTTCTGTTGCGTCAATTGATTTGCGTGCATGACTATTAAATATAAATTTTATGGAAATTCTACATTGTATTATTGCTACATTTTGATACGTCATAAAAATATTATTCTTTTAAATACGTTTTTGAGTAAGAGATTTTTAGGGTTCCATAGTACGACAAATGTCCGTCTGTCCGTCCGTCTCTCCGTCCGTCTGTCCGCGGCTTAGCTCATAGACTATTAGTACTAGAAAGAAACTAATTTGGTATGGGTATACATATTAATAAGCCAACAAAACGGTAAAAAAAAACTCATAAACATTTTTTTAAGGGTATCTCCCGTACACGTAAATTGGGGATGATGTTTTTTTTGTCTAACTCATAGTGTGGGATATCGTTGGATAGGTCGTTCAAAAACATTATGGGTGTGTGAAAACCATTTTTCGATTTAGAGATCCGTTCGCGAAATATTTAGCTTTTAAATGAAAATTTTCATTAGAGTCCCTCCTGCCGGCTAAACGGTTGTTTATGAATATGTGGAAAAATTCACAGAAGTAGTATATAATGAAGTTAAAAGGAAAACTATCACAGCTAAGTAGCCTTTACAGGTTTACGTGTACAGGTCACACCAAATCTGTATTAGTAGACCAACTTATAAAATGTAGTGGGCAACTACGGAACCCTACACTGCGCGTGGCCCGACATGCATTTGCCTGGTTTTTAACGCAAGGCGATATTAATATTAACTTCGATAGAATATTTTTCGTTATTTTTCTAGACACACAGTATAGTAGTAAAAACATTTTCTTCAGAGGAATTTTGCCAGAGTGTTAACTTTCGTCTCCATCTTGGGTTGCGGTTTAAATGTACCTTTCTGGTTTATTCCTGCATTCTGTATTGTTTGATATTCAAAAAGAAGAAAACGATAAGTTATTACGAAGCATTTTTAAGACTTACAATAATTGGGTACAGCACAAAGTAAATTTGGAAAAAACTTACATATACTGTAAGGAACTGGCGATATTCATATGAAATAATAACTAGTCACAAGAGAGGCTTAATTTTTGTAACCAACCCACAATCCAGACTCTTTTCAAGGAAATAATCCGGTGCCGTCCGGGTATTAATACCAAGCACTATCGAGGCAACAATTGTAAGTTTTTAATCAGCTCTTTTGTCGTTTGTTCGTCCCGTCTAGACTCCAGGGAAAAATGTCTACCTCGGACGGTAATGAATGAATGAAGTCGCAATTCAATGGCGGTTTTTTCCGTAATGCAAATCAAAAATTACATAAAAGTCATGAGGGTTGTTCTGAACTTTATGTTCAAATACATAAGTACTTTTAATTTTATTATTATTACTACTATGTATATTATACTTCCATGGCACCTTTGTCGTTTTTGCTGCTATGAGAGATTAGCGTTCACACTAGATTAACGGTTTTTGAATGTGTTGAATTTCCACTATAATATTTTTTTTGCTAACAATTTTAAACTACTTTACTCTATAGTCTATATTATATTCACATTTCGTTCAGATCTCCAATATTTAATCTCGTTCTTGAAAAAATCAATATTTTTCTCTTCATTTATTACTAAACCGAAAAAATAAATAAAAAGAACAACCAAAAAGCTTTTTATTAAAATAGAAATCCTTTTGAACCAAAATAATCCTGTAAAGCCAAACCAATCGCCCCAAACACTTCCCTCAAAGACATTTAACACGTTAATCGCCACAATTTAACGAATTCGGAATCGCGGGGAGTTTGGTCATCGACGCGTAAAAGCAATTACGAGCCGAGATGACGTCATTTGGCATCCCCTCATGTTGCTAATAGACAATTTGCCTATTTTTTGCCTTTATTTTGTCAGTAACTTGACACTTGAAAAATGGAAGCGTCACTTACAGGGATCAATATGAAATTTTATTGAAACCGCCAGATAAGAGTTTATATACATAAGATAATGCTATAAATTAGGAAGATAAAACTCAATTTTAATTGGTTAGGTATTACTTAATACGCATTGTGATATTTAAATTTGAATTATGAAACAAGTAACACACACGTAAAAATAAAACAACTACAAAGGTACAAAGGCACAAGATGCAAAATTAAAACAAAAACAGCAGCAAAATATTACTTGTAATAAGTATTGTTTTCAGAGGGACTTGAAAATTAAAAAAAGGCAAAGAATACCAATGCATGGCTTAGGACTTGAAAACCCAACTTGGGATTTAAAAATCCTGACTTTTTGTGTTTGAGGTACATTCAGAAGGCATTCCTTTGTTGCTATAGCAGCAGTAAGGAACTCATTAGGGTATTTTTACGGGCCTTTGAAATAACATTAGCTTTGCGTGTACGACCCCAAGGGTTGCATTCATTAACTATGCTTGCCTGTTAATAGTCCTTCAGCTTGACTGAAGTGGAAATGTAATTACGCACAATACAACTTCATTCCTCATAAAAGAATTTATGCAAAATGCACAAGGGACGATACAGGTAGGTTAAAGTTTTCAATTCCTTCTTTATAATCATCTTGAAAATTATAGTTTCTGATATTAGACAAGTATGACGTTCGTTTCGTCAAATAAAACCACAAAGTAAAACTAGTGGACTAGGGGTTAAATAGTATTTATTATATAAAAATAAATATTTTCAAAGTTTCTAAAAGACAATTTAACGGTTTCTGAGCGAAGATAAATTATCATAGGTATTTTCCAGCAATTTCTTTCTAAAGACACAATCCAGATGCTCATTTTAACGATGCCACTCGAGACGAGTCGTGGCAGACTCAGACACGGAGGACAGCTGTATTCAATTTGTGACAAGTTCGTTACCGGCCTCCAGTTTATTCGTAAAAGACCCTTGCATTTTAATGTCGCCAGGTGCATTTGCTTATGCCAACTTTTCTTTGTTCTAGAATCATCATCCGAAGGACAGACATCATCGTCCGACGAAGAAGAAGACGAGTTTGGTGAATTCGATCCATTTGCTACAGCACCGTCCTTGCACTCGCCCGACAGTGGTCGTTCCGATCCAAGATACGCAAACGCCCCGCGTAGAAATCCTAGCCCTTATTACTACGGTGATTTATTCAAAACTGCACCAGCTCAACCTACACCGTCAGCTCCAACAGCGTCCACAACTTCTTCAGCTCGTGGACCCCGCTACAGAAAGTCAGCTAGTCTTGACGCTCCACACGTCGCTGCACGCCCCAATCTGCCTAAGCGATTTTCTGTTGCCGAAGATGGCTTCCGTGAGCTAGAGCGGTCGTCATCTTCGTCAGGTGAGAGCGCGTGGATGCCGCCGAGGCGCCGCGGACGCGACGCGGGCGGCTGCGTGTGCGCCGCGCCCGACGATGTAGAGGAGCGCCACCCTTCACGCAGCGTCTTCTACGTCCCGGCGCCACTGCCCCGCTGGCCACAAGAAATGACCACCCGACAGATCTATGAGACAGCTTTTGATTGCAAAATCGCACGTTCTGATGATAATTTGGATGACTTTGATCGAGTCAGCAATCATCCTGCTTTGTTACAAGCTGAAGACCGAAAAGTTATATCATCCGCTTCTTCGGCTTTCGAGGCCGTTGAGCGGTCAAAACAGAAAGGAGCTGATGGCTACCGTAAGGTGACAATGAAAACTGACAGCATCAGACGGTCAAAGATTCCTACGATAAGCCAGAAACGTGAAACCAAAAGCAATGCATCTGCTCTATCTGAAGAATTAGAAAAGATTCATATTGAAGGAGACGACCATGCAGCATCAACATCTCAGTTACCACTTAGAGGCTATACGCCTTCTCCTCCGTCGACTGCACCTCTACCCACCAAGTTTCAACAATGTAAAGACGGCACTTCCTCAGCTATGAACAGTATAAAAAGTGCACCAAATCTACCACAGTCGCAACCATCACATCCTCGTTTAAAAGATTTGAGACTGCCTGTAAAATCTCTCCGAGCTCGAGAAACTCCAACGAGTAGCGATGCTAGTATGGCTGATGTAAAAGGTTCGACTGACCTAGACGCTGGACAAAGGTTAAGAGATTCAAGCCGCGAATCTCGGGAAGATGAAGATGAAAGAGGGCAATCAAAGGACAATCTTTTTTTAGAGATTAAGGGCCGACCCACATCCGATTCTGACACCCCAGAATTGAATCGGTACAAAGGGCCAAAGGGGGTCGGTCCTTTAATGGAATTTAAGGCCAGGCCCGGAATAACTCGTCCACGTAGGAAATACTCAAGCACAGAGAGTATGGCGACGAGTAGCAGTGGCGGGAGTATGGAGTCACTTCGAAGCAGTACTAGTGAGGGAGACAGAAGTAGTACTAGTTCAGAAAGCCGTCGGTCATCGTCACTTAGTTCACATAGCTCAGATTCAGGAAATGTACCATTCACCAAATCGCATCATATGCAACTGTCGGGGTTTGGTCACCACCCAAATAAATTACATATCCTTAGTCCAATATCGGACAAGTCATCACAAGAGCCAGCTTCTGAAACATCAGACAACAACAGAAACAATAACTCACAAAAAGTATCTCCTGAAGATGTCGAAACAGGAAACACAACAATACAAACATCAGTGGAAATTGTGGCTAAACCAAAACGAAGGGCATTACACAATAGTAATCTTTTGAATCTAACATTTAGACATTCAACAATAGGTGATACTGAGATTCAGGGTTCTGATAGTGGTATCTCAATACATTCTCGAGAAGGAACTGATTCCCGAAATGCATTTATAAACTTCAAGAATAGTAATAGTAATACTGAAGAGGATCGTACTGATAAAGAAAAAGATCTCGATGACTTACCCTTTGATATGCCAAAGTTGAGAAGGCGAAGGGCGGCAGAGGCTGAAGCTGACCTTCGAACATTACCGTTTGACATGCCAAAATTAAGGCGGAAACTGAGAGGGCAATCACTACAGCTGACAAACGATTTCGGTAGTGGCATCTCCAATGCATCTTCTAGTCAAAGCGTTCAAGACTTAAATCAAGGTTAGTATATATTTCCTTCGTATTGTTTTTTTTTCACTTTATTTGTTCCAAAATTTGTGTGTCAATCAGAAAGAAGGCAAGTCGAATAGAATTCCTAACTTTCTTAACTTCAAGCGACCGCCACATTATACCGATTAAGACATATGACTCTAGTTGTGTGCGGAAATTTTCCGGCCCAACGCCCTCCCAATATTTAATTTCCTTGAGTGCTTTTTGAGGGAAACTTTTTCCTGTACATGTTCGGGGCAATTTGTATCCGCTCACTTAAGTTAGGTTTCTGAGATCGAGGAGAATTGCGTGTGGTTTGACGTTTAACTTGCTGTGGCAGTTTCGTTTCTTCCTACTGTGGATCCTTAAATCACGTTTATTTACTTTGACACTTAATTACTTACTCCTCTAGCCAAACTTAACAAAATGCCACAAAAATAATGTCTTGTCTTATTTATTTGCAGGAAACAAACATCGACCCAAATTAACTTTGGATTTCGACAGCAGCAGTGGTTCTGGAAGTTCGAAAGGACTTCAATTGAATTTGCGACCGATTGCTCCTCCCAGAGATTTGGTTGATGCTGCTCTTCCAATTGATAGGCAAGGGTAAGCATAAAATTTTGTATATTTTTTCTCAATTAAGAATTATGTCCGTCAGAATAACATTCATCAGTCTATTACAAACGTGAGCCAAGAAACTCATATTATTTTACATGTTGCAAAGTTTTCTCACATTACTTTTTATTTATTTCTAGCTGGTACCATGGAACGTTATCGCGGGTTGAAGCAGAAAGTCTGCTAAGGAGTGCTGATGAAGGAGCTTTTTTGGTCAGGAACAGCGAATCAGCCAAACACGATTATTCCCTTAGTCTCAAGTAAGTATCTTATAATGAACTATGTATGTATACTATCCGTTTCAGATGCTATTAGGACAGGACCTTGTCATATCTTATGTCAGTGTGGGTTAGCAACATATGCACATAGTGAGCCTCACTCACTCACGCACTTCCGTCATCGTTCTTAATGCACACAGGCATAAGATATGAAAAGGTCCTATCTTAATAGCATCTGAAACGGATAGTACTTCTAAGGACCATTATGAAGAAGCTTCTTCTTTCAAGCCTTTGCTTTCTACGCCTTTCTTTTGTTTCTAATGTATTTTTGAACTCTTTTCAGATCAACCCGGGGGTTCATGCACATGCGTATTTGTCGAGGCAACGATGGATACACCCTGGGTGGTGCTGCAACAGCATTTCCCACCGTCCCAGCTTTGATGAGACACTACGTCACGGCCCAAAGACTTCCAGTCCGAGGTGCAGAGCATATGGCTCTATCAACACCTTTGCCAGCTGTTCTACTCTGAACGTTACAAGAATTTGAAAATGGAATTTAATTTTTGTTTTTGTTGGAGAATCCATAACTGGCTAAAGAAAACAGCATTGGATTTGAGTCCAGGGAGTTTGTACATAGAGGAATGGAACAGGGCATTAGAACAGTGTTTGTATTATTTCGGTGTGGTTTTTGTTCTGATAGCCAATGAAGCACAAGAGTAAAGAAAACGCGCATCGTTGTTGTGTACGTCATAGCTTTAGAAATACCAGTGAAGAAAACCAAAGAATTTTAGTGTACGCTGAAGCACATTTAAATGAATGCTTTTTGTAAAATTTTCATAACTTATGTTCATAGAGCATTCACTGCAGTGCAGTCACCTAGTCGCACCACAATAAACCTGTATATTCTGTACTTTTTATTCGCATGGGACGAGTAATTAATCAATAAATATTATTTGTTGCATGATATCATATAGTATTGGATAAGATATTTTCTTTATAACTTTTTATATCGCATTATTCGTACAGCTGATAAAGTGTAGACCCAATCTGATTATCTATTCGGGAACTTATAACAATCATGGTTGACTTTAGACATATCTGATTTCATTAAGAAACTAGCTTTAGTTTGTTAATTATAACGGTATTTCTGAGTAATACGAATAATCGAGTAAATCTTATTAGCCGCTGATATGTTAGCATTTTCATTATCAATGTAGTTTAGTTGACGCAAAACATAATACTATAAGTAATCAACATTTCTATCTTGAAACATGATCATACAATCACAATTTGTTGATTTAACTAGTTTCTGGTGGTGTAAATATTTGATGGCCTAATCGATCCGTTGACTGTACTTGTATCAAAGTTTCATTTATTCTTGTATCCAACTATCGAAATTTTTATCGTTCATAATTGCTATAATGAGTAAAATGACACTGAACCATGTCAAAAACGGAATTGCGGATTTTACATAAATTAAACACTATAGACATAAAATTTCAGCCGTAGGAGTAAAAATTGAAATTGAACTGTAAGGCTTAGGTCTTATGGATGTTTTTATAGATAATGTAACATAACAATGACTCATTGACATCTGGGTCAGGTAGTCACGAAAATAATAACGATCCGTACAAAGAAGCACACGATAATGTATTGTTAGTAGAAGAAATACAACTGAAAACAATTATGTCGATTGAAAAAGAGCATTTTAAAATAGTGGTTTTAAAAAAGGAGTTGCCAATATTAGATTTATAGGGCACGTAAGTTTTGTACGTTATGGAGATAGAAAAAAAAAGGAAATTGCACATGTTATGTAACGTTCACGTGAACTTATTTATATTTTTTGTTACATTAGAAGTAGGTAATTGTAATAATGATATATTTAACTAATCATGGGGCCCTTTATTTTAAACAATATTATAGTTTAGAGTAAAAAATATTGGGTTTTTAAATTCCCTATCTTCATAAATATATTGTAATGACGATATAATAATAATTTTAAGTGATCAATTGTATTGTATTGTAACGAAGTATCATTTTGAAACAATCACGTAAACAGCTATTTTACTGGGTTTTATTTGTGTAACAATGCCTAATTTGTAAGTTAATTTCTGTGATTTGATTTTAATACAAGAAAAGCCAAAAAAATATGTTGTGTATAACTCTAAGTTATAAGTATTTAAAATGAGTATGCTATGGAGAAAATATCAACCATTTATTTATACTAATAATGGGATGCCAATATTTATAACGATCTCATGAATTCTTCCTCTGAAAATAATTTCAGTTACCATAGACTTAATTTTGATTAGTACCTGATTTTGAGAACATTGTTGTTAAATTACTTTTAAATTTTGTTACAATTAATTTAGAAGCAAATCGTACGTAACACTATTCTGAATTTGAAATCCGGAAGTGGGAAAATCTATCTTTAACCCAAAGGAAACTTTAACAAACGCTAACTTTGTTGCTTGTTTCTGTATATGCATACATCTTGCCCACATGAGTTTTTCAGATCCAGATTTATAATTAAGTTTAGATATTTATTTGAGAAATAGAATATAAAGTGTAGGATTGTGCGAGAATGAGCGAATTTTGATGTATGTGGGATATAATTTATAATATTATATGTACGTAAAACTAAACCACCGCGAAGCAGCTTTTGCAAGCATGCAATTAACTTTAAGTGTAGATGTTAACATTTTTTATGAATAAGTACTTATGTAGCAAATGCATAATGGATTGTATGTAGATGAAATTGATTTCCTTATAATGGAAGAATATTGGATGTGTCAAAATTTTTCAAAAAGTTTAGGCTCGAATCAAAAATTACATAGGTGAATAACAGCTTATTGTAGTTATAATAAAATATAATTTCCAAGGTGTAGTTTGAAAGTGACGAAATAAATTCCTTAAAAATATACACACGTTATTTTAATGCAAATTTCCCTATAAAAGAAAACTAACGTCCCAAAAGATAGTAAAGCCGATTCTACAGGTTTTAATTTTGATTATAATGCTGTAAAAACGAAATTTTCTTCATTTCTAAAAGTTCTTTAGTGTTTACAACAGAAGCTTGGAAAAATTTAAGTTTTGACGGCACTAAAATTAAAATTAAAGACTTCAGAATCAACTTTATTAAGGGTCTGTTTCACCATCAATTGATAAGCGATACTTCCAGAACATAAGTATAAAAATGGAATATGTATTCGTTATGTGACACATAAACTATCAGGCACTTTAACAGTAAGTGGTGAAACAGGCCCTAAATGCTTTCAATAATTACCAATAAGGTATACCTGGGCGCAGAAACACAATAATATCACCCACCGGGCGCAATCAACACTGGGACTGCATATGTGCTGTGCAGTGTCACGTTCAATTGTGTGCGATGGTGCTTGCGCGCAGTTGCTACTTGAACTGCTTGCAGTTCGCCTGCAATCATGGATCGTAGATCTCGTGCAGTTGTTGATGTATGCTTGTTAGGGTGACATGACTCGTATGTTAAGATTCTATTAAAATATTATTTAATTCATCAAAAGCAGCAATCGACCTCCTGAAGTAGTACAACTTTATTCTCATATTGTCTTAATTTCGGGTACAGCGTATAAAAATCTGTATTTTAACTTATACATAATAACAATAATGGATCCATATTGAACGTTTTCGTTTTATTAATCGATTATGATGCCACACATATAGGGGGAGAATTAGTAACAACTGTGCTTTCATTTCGACGTCAGCTTTTACATTGAGCTTCTGAGCTTTTGGCCACGGCTTTTGTTCACGTCACGATACACGTTACCGACAGCATAAAATATTTTGTATGACAAATTCTGGTTCCTCTCGTAGGCCGCTAGGAGCGCTGCACAATTTCTCATATAAATATTTTACGCAGTCGTTAACGTGTATTGTAAATTGTAACCAAAATTCATGGTAATCCCAAGTAACACAAAATCTGTATAATGGTGAAACCAAAAGTCTGAATAAGTCTCCAAGTCTAACAAAAGACTTTTAAAGGCTTTCGCAAAGTATGAATGCTGTTCAATATAATTTGACAAACTTAATAATCCTTAAAGTTGTATAGTGCTCCAAGATTAATGTATTGTTAAGCGATGAGTTGTAATGAAGAAGTAATATAATGCTCTTTTACAGCTTCTGTTATAGTTTCAAAAGCAATAGGCTTATATCAGAATTTTTACGGCACTAACCCTTTCATAAGCTTTGCAAAAATTTCTACTAAAACTCAGATATAAAAACATAATTTTAAAGAGTTACAACTTTAAAAAGGTATAATTTAATGCTCTTTTGATGTCAGCTGTATATAGGCATCGATAAAGTAATTATTAGAGCCTTTTCTCCTTATCCTTCATAAATGGTCCCCTAATAGGGCCTTTAGCTGTACAGTAATGTACAGAAAAGTATTTTAAAATGCCAATCGTAAAAGAATATAATTTTAAGGTTAACCATTTGGTGTTGTGAACTGTGCAATATAATGTACCGTCAATCTTGGAGAACTGATGGTATAAAACGGAAACTGCAAAAAGTATATACAAATATCACCAGTAAAGAAAAATAGCCCAGTTTCTCGTCATCAAAAGATTTGCGAGAATGGTCAGTAAAGCCAACCGTAGTTATAGCAACAAAGAGGGTTCCATGTCTCACAAAATCACCTTGTTTCTGGTCAGAAGAGTAAAGGAGATGTGAATTTGTAGATAAATCCAACGCCGCCGCTCCAAATAATATTACATTGAACATAAACATGGACGGCCTACCGACTTTTAATATTGCAAAAATATAATTTTGGCCAATACTGTGCAATATATATTAAAAGAAATCAATGAGCCACGGCTTTCGTCACTGGAATATATTTAGGAGTTGGAAAGCCGAAGGATTTAAAAAGATATTTAGAAAATTTCATTTCTGAAATTATGATATGTATGCCTTGCAAAAGGTATTCCACTAAAATAAAAATGAAAAAAACGTTGCTGTAAGATGTTTTAAGTCACAGTCCACACTCGGCACGCCCGCGTTTCACCGACGATTATTACGTCCCAACGTGATGGGTGGTGAGCACTATCGCCGTTCTTCGAGCAAAAATACACGCGTTTTAGGGCATGCAGGTTTCCTCACGATGTTTTCGTTCACCGTTCAGCGAGTGGTAAGTATTAATGCCCCGGCCGGGATCGAACCTGGATCTCGAAGATTGAGAGGCCAGCGCTCTGCCGCTTAATCCATTATTTGTTGATTTATTTCAAAGATAATATTATCAGATAGTAATAATATTTTTTCAGTGCTATTTTGCCAACTACATAACTTTTTGTCAAATAATTTTATAAAATCACGCCATCTGCACTCGGTCTCAGAAACTACAAACGAGAAGATTGTACGTAACATCCCTACAAACGGGGTGGGGTCACGTATAGGGTGCAAATTCGTAAAAAGACTTTCGAGTAGATCTGCTAGATGGCGGTACTAAGAAATTTTTCAGGAAGCCGAAATATTCAATCTTGAAGTTACATAGCTACCCACTCAAAGTTTTTTTTGTTTTTAGGGTTCCGTACCCGCACGGTGCCAAACGGGACACTATTATTTTGGCCTTCGCTGTCAGTCCGTCCGTCTGTCACAGTGGTCTAGCTGTCACAGCAGTAAAAGCAAGTCAGTAAAAATTTTCACTAAATTCGTGTCACTATCACGTCACGGCAAATATTGAAAATTTAAAGAAAAATTTCGATACCTCATACAAAAAGCCTCCAAAATATAGCATTTTTTTAACGAACAAATATTTCATAAATGACCTTTAAGTCTATGATAAAATTAGTAAAAAAATTGTCATTTTGCTTTTTTTTGGAATCCGTCCTCACACTGCGGTTCTTTCCGCACGGAGTAAAAGTGGTACAAGCAATCCAAATTTCAATCGCATCTTTAACAACCTTTCTGAGTATTTTATAAGTCCTTTATTAATCATTGAGGACTTGTCTGAGACTTGATTCAATTACAATTTTATTTTGTAAAGATGTCAAAATATCTGAATTAGAATGTAAAATTAAAACGATAACTAAAAAAGCTCATTTTGAATGAATTCTATCAATGAAAGGAATCTAAAATATCTTTACTTCTGTATGCATCACCTAAACGATCAAATTATACGAAGAAGGACTTCGAATTGTATAATTTCCTGAGATTGTATTTGAAAAGGGAACGGAAGGAGTAAATCCCTCTTATTGTAAAAAGGGTAGACTTCGTTACAAAAGGATTTTCACATTTGTAACTGTCACTTTCTGTAACAAGGAGTTAGATATATCAGAACATACCAGAAGACAGCTTTGAGATTTTTGATAACGACACTTTAAGGTAAATAATAAGGGTTATAATCGCTTGTACTCGACTCTTATCTCTTTTAGCAAACTGACTTGTTGCCTTAGGTTTATAAAGATTTGAGTCAATTTCATTAGTTTCCAAAGTTGAAAAGTTATAAAATGAGAAATCTCTTACTTTTGTGTCTTGGCTGTATTTACACTTTTAATTTATTTATTATGTGAATATTTTACATAAACATATCGGTCACGGACAACATGAATCCCTGATGGGTTATCAGATTAATTCTCAAGTGTGAACTATGAAATGCAAGTCACAGTCCACCCGCTTTCTGGTGCACCCGTTTTTTACTTACGATTATTTCGTCCCAAACGTGACACAAATGGGCCAAAAGCACGTAGATCAAACACAAACATGGGGATCGAATCCAGGACCTCTTGGGTTAGCAGGCGAGCGCTCTACCAATTGGGCACAGAGATAATATTTAATTTTAGATTATTTAAACATCATTAGTGCATTATTAACTGGAAAACAATGGCAAGTGAAAAAAATTTTTTGAAAAAAATTCCGCGGATCATGATTCGAACATGCGACCTTTTGCTTTCACGGCAAGTGTGCTACCGTTGAATAATTAAATAATATAAATAATGTTTAGAGGTTCCAAAGCGATGGATTTCGCTATAAATCATTTAACGAGATAATTTTGTAACATTTGGAAAGTTTTGTAAAGTTACGCGTACAATTAGGTTATAGCTAGGTTTTTAATAAATAAAACTTTGATTATTTATGCGTCTGTTCTTAAGGTGGTTGCTTCGGGTCTCGTTACCAAAAGGAAAATTTTCGATCGTTTTTCTTATGTTTGATTTAAAAGTATTAAATAAATGTGAGTTATGTCACTACACGACTGTAGTTTAATGTCAATTAAGAATTAAACTATTGACAATAAGCTATGGGCGCGTAGCGCCATACCATAAATCACATTTAATTAATCCTTTTTATTAAAAAAGTTAGGTGGTAGAGCTGGTGCCGGGCTCGACTGTGGAGGTACCACCATCTTACTCGCAAATCCTCCCGAAGTTATTCGGGGGAGAGTAGGAGAACAGCTCTCAGGCAAAACCAGGCGGCCCACCATTGCCTGGGACCGATGGATGGCGGTATATCCATCCCCAATTGCCGGGCCTAATATAACAGACCGGTGACGGGCAGCGGCGTCACTGGTGCAAGGGTTTCGGCACCGCGCTCACCAACCCGCCTGCCCAGCGTGTGTGAGTATGGGCATTTCTTCCAGGAGGACTGCCAAGAGTGGTGAAATCCTGGAAAGGCCTATGTCCAGCAGTGGACGAAACAGGCTGATGGATGGATGGATGGATTAAAAAATAAGAAAAACAATAAGTTGTGCGTTTGGGAATGAGACCCGGAGTAACCACCTTAAGTGTTAAATGTTATAATTAGGTTTAGGTATTCAAGAATTCATAATAAAATGTAATAGTGTTTTGAAACTTTTTAATCTTTTTTACTACTTTATTGTTATTATAGACAATAGAGCTGATTCTGAAGGCTTTAATTTTAGTTTGAGTGCTGTTAAAACTAAATTTGCTTTATTTCATAATAATCCTTAAATGTTAGGAACAGAAGCTAAATTACTTTGGAAAATCCAAATTTTGACAGCACTAAAACTAAAATTAAAGCCTTCAGAATCGGCTTTAATATCCCTTTATAAATGCTAATACATAACACTAAAACTGAATTTTCCGAGAAACTTATTTGAACTGTATGCATACTGCATGTAAATAGAGCCGGCTCAACCATTTTGTTGACGCAACTGAGCTTTACTCCGGATTACTTTGGACTATGCGGATCTACGGCTCTTCACCACGAGGCCTGCTTTCTAAAGATTAGTTCATCTCTGTGCAAGCAAGCTACGCGGTAGAAGACTTCACTTGGCAAGATTTCATTATGACGGTTACAATGCTTGGCTGACGTTTAATTTGTACGGCTTAAAATATTTTGTTAACTAAATACTTTATGCTAGCTAAAGAGATGAAAGAAGTTTTCATTACTAATACGAGTTAACTGTTAAAGTTATTTTCACGAAAGAAGTCCTCAGTGAAAGTACTTCCTGTCAACGAATAAATACGATAATACTTGAAACCGCGATATTTCTTTCGTGCAAATTACTTTACAAACTGTATGAAAGTTAGACAAATAAAATAATGTTTATACACGAGTTAATTATTACACTCGTATGCTAGCTACTGAACAGATGAAAGAATAATTTGGTAACTAAATACGAGTGAATTATTGCAAATTTTATGCTACCAGCGGGGCTATTATGTAACTCAGTGTGTCGGTCGCTAGCTATAGTTGCTATTCACCAAAAACAGATAAAAAGTGAACTTCCAAAATAACCTATTTACGAATGGCTGTATGGTCGATGGCCGGCAGAGATGTTCTACGTATGTGTATCGTTTTTTTTTATTGAAAACTTATATTGAGCATTACTTATACCCCGTAGTTTTTATTTGATAAGGCCTAGTTACTCCACTTTACATCGCATGGCATTTATCATACTGTCATACTGTAAACAAATATAACGCGAACGCAAGACAAAGTGACCATTTTATATTAGTTACTATGGTACATGCTAAATTTCATACTGATAGAATAGGTAGAGCTTGGTTTAATTTTTGGATAATTTGTCTTTATATGATGACTATCTATTGCCCGCGGCTCCGCCCGCGTTTATGCAATCTTTACCCCGTTTTCGGTTTGTGCGTTATTTTATAGACACCCCTTATAGCCTATATGTTGACCAAAAGTCCCTACGATGATAACAAAACAAACCGCATCCAAATCCGTGGTTCTTGAGGTCAACGGAACATACATACAGACAGACAGACTAATAATTTCATTTAAAATTTCGCAATAGTACATTACGATACGAGAGCAATCACACGAGTCGAGAAAAAGTTTCTCGCACTAGTTTCGTATAATACTTTATAGCACAAGTGCGGAAAATGCCGACTTTACGCAAGCGCAGCGTGCGTAAAGCGGTCATTTTACGCACAGTGTGCAATAAAAATATTCAATGTACAGACGCGACTTTTTTTACAATTTCATTATCACTTTTTCAGAATATTCAACACTAAACCACCAAATTAAAGTAAAGACTCTAGGGATGGGTCGTTTTGGCCATTACAAACGAATTCCCGTCACGTCAGGTTAATTAGAGACCCAAATAGAGTTCCTAAGTAATCAGTCAAACTCAACCCAAAGTAAAACCGTCTTTTCAATCTAAAATCACCCCTATTGCTACTTGCTTAGAGTCTCAGCACTAGTTTTCCGTGTTCAAGTGGTACATCACTAATTACTGGTAAACCAACTTACTTGGATGTTTCAATTCGTCAATAATCGTCTTTAATACCAGCTAATAAGAGTCTAGTTAGGTCTTTAATTATTATCCTGGGAAACTAGTTCCAAACTCCCAGCACCTTCCTGGCACTGAGTGATACGGCTTTGTTCTTACAAGAACTTCGTCGGAATGTCGTAAAATAGGACGTTACAAACTGGACCCGTTATTAGACCCGAAAATGCAAACGTACCAGAAGATGCTGCTTTATCATCACGATAATCTGATATAACTCTTCTACTCCTGCGAAATTAACCAATTGCTTCTGCGAGCTCTCCATAAGAGTCTAGTCAGATCTTTAATTATTATTCCGGGGAACTAGTTCCAAACTCTCAGCACTTTCCTGGCACTGATACGGCTGTTATACTGTTCTATTTTGCGCTATCTGGCGTCGCAGCGATCGTTGTAACAGCCACTTTGTAATGCACGTTGATATGAACGTTATTTGAACGTCAGTTCTGTCGATATTTGTATCGACACACATTGAGCAGCTAATTGAACTTAATGAAACCTCTTAAGGTGGTTGTGAAATGTACAGATCTCAGCTTCCTGTTCTTTCTTCGGAGTCCTAATAGCGCAGTGACAAAATTGCCATACGTAACAATAAAACATTTGTTAATTTTGTGATAAAAAATACAGTTTGAATCACAACAAAAAGCGCGCGTGATGCACGAAACAACTTCACTAAGCACGAAGCAACTTCACTTAAAACACTGGCCAGTAATGCAGATACGAACGCTCACGTCACCACGATGGGCGCTGTGTTCAATGTTCATTTAACGTCTTTTTAGGGTTCCGCACCCAAAGGGTAACCAACGGGACCCTATTACTAAGACTCCGCTGTCCGTCCGTCTGTCACCAGGCTGTATCTCATGAACCGTAATAGTTAGACAGATGAAATTTTCTCAGATGATGTATTTCTGTTGTCGCTGTAACAATAAACACTAAAAAACATAATAAAATAAATATTAAGGGGGGCTCCCATACAACAAAAGTAATTTTTTTGCTCGTTTTTGCTTGATATTGATAACGGCAACAGGGAGACGCTTAAAATATTCACAGAATATTTAGTTATATATTCACTTTAAAAATAAATAATTAATTGAAAATAAAACAAATATTTAAGGGGAGCACCCGTACAACAGTTATGATTTTTTTGCCGTTTTTGTAGCTAATGGTACGGAAATCTTCGTGCGCGAGTCCGACTCGCACTTGGCCGGTTTTTATTTTGTAATGGAATAGAGATAGCGCAGTTTTCGCTACTATATCTATAAGCTTGACGGTTTCGATTTTTTGGATTCGTTGGATTTCCCTATAAAATGATAAACTCGTAATTATAAACTTGGTTAAGGTGGTTGACTGACTGTTCCAGTATTTGTTCCCAAACGCACAACTTATGATTATTTTTGTTATTAATATAACATGTGTGTTTGCATGTTATGTTATTTTACGCACTACTTTGGGAATAATCGTGCACGAAACGCTTTATAACAAAACTTAGCTAGAAAAGCCTAATCGACATGAAACTATTGTGACGTATTGCTATAAATCACATTTATTTATTATTTTTATCAAGGTGAGGTTTTATTTTACATATTCTATATATGTTTATCCTGTTCAGTGGAAGTGGGTCGCTCAGAAAAATCGCGGTTTTGAGGTGTTTTTATTCATTATTTTGTACATAGAGGGATGGGTTTTTAATATGACGGCCGTTTTATACTACATTTTATACGACGTTTATTTGAGTTTAAGTTTTATTGTACAAAACTTAATATTATGCTCAAATGAAATGATATTAAGATAACAGTTTAGATTTATCTTTGCGATTTAATTGGATCGAGCAAAATGTAAGTAATCGTGTATACCCACTTTTCCACTCTCATGCATCACACACCACATTCATTCATTCGCACACATGTACACACCCTCCCTAGTAGCTCTTTCAATACTGATCCCAATCATTCCAAGACCTCGGTCATAAGGCTAGGGAATCTCAGACACACACACACACACCCACCCACCCTTACACACACACACACACACACCCTTACACACACACACACACCCTTACACACACACACACACCCTTACACACACCCATCCATCCATCCATCAGCCTTTTTCGTCCACTGCTGGACATAGGCCTTTCCAGGATATCGCCACTCTTGGCGGTCCTCCTGGAAGAAATGCCCATACTCACACACGCTGGGCAGGCGGGTTGGTGCCGAAAACCTTGCACCAGTGACGCCTCTGCCCGTCACCAGTCTGTTTTATATAAGGCCCGGCAATTCGCCTATTTTTTTAAATATCAATGTGCTATTTTTGTCTGCTTTTTGGAATAAATACACCACTTTAGGAATTTAATTTGAATAATATATATTTTTGTGCTTTAAAATCGATTTTAAAAGTATTTTAATATTTACAGGAAATGACGTCATCACATTAGGTTGGATCACTATTCGCATCACTACGATAGAAACCCACTCGTTTTGAAACGGAACCCAATCAGTCAAAGTGGCAGCAGCATCAGTATCAGTGTTTCCAACAGCAACAATAATTTTAAAATTTCGACCTCGGTATTTCTTTTTTCAAAACTTCGATTCTGTCTGATCTATCAGTTCTAACTAGAGAATATAGATACCTACCCACCTAGGGTGAGTTCGAACAAAAATCATAAATCTACACTTAACACCTAAATCAGGTTCACGATCCGACAGCCAATACATTTCTGTTAAAATAAACTAGCTTTAAATACCTATTCGTGCAATGACCTCTGTCTAATATAAATAATTATTAGTAATTAATAATAATTTTATGAGTAATTCTTATATAAATAGGTTTCAAAGTTGACCCTAAACTCTTATTGTTTGTTGATAGTGATTATTATTATATTATTTGTTGTTAGTTCTCGAATTCTGATATTATTGGTAAACGACCTATTAAAAGGGCGGGCCGCTGCCCGTCACCAGTCTAATTTATATAAGGCCCGGCAATTGGGGATGGATAAACCGCCATCCATCGGTCCCAGGCAATGGTGAGCCGCCTGGTTTTGCCTAAGAGCTGTTCTCTTACTCTCCCCCAAATAACTTTGGGAGAATTTGCGAGTAAGATGGTGGTACCTCCACAGTCAATTCCGGCATCAGCTCTACCACCTACACACACCACCCCTCACTAATTCACACACCACTAACTTTTTTGTATTTAGTTGAATCATAAATTGCAGTCCACTAAGGAAGAGCGGAGTCTCCCACTACAGGTATTCATTTACTTAAAAGGAGACTCCAACCACCTGTAAATGTCTATGATTTTGTTACTGAAATAAATAATTTTGTTCCTGTTTTTTTTTGTGTATCGAACGGCCGAAATTTTAAGATCAAAGAGTGAAATATGACATATATTTTTTACGGAATTTAATCATCGCTATTTATTGGTTTAAAATGAATTTGAAAAGATACAAAATGAGATGACCCCCCCTTAAATAATAAAAAAGCAATCATAGGTTGTGCGTTTGGGAACGAATCCTGGAGGAACCACCTTAACACCACCGTAAAAATTTTAGTTCTAGTTTTAATCTAAGGTACAAACTCAGTGTTAAACGGGATGCTAGCTGAAAAAGTAGGTCAGAGACGTACCTGTATCAAAAACCGGTCAAGTGCGAGTCAGACTCGCATACCTAGGGTTCCGTAATTCGTCAGTTTTGGGAATGTACATTTGGTAATAGGTCCCTACGAGTACCTAGTTAATTGTAGATACTCTTGCATTTCGTAATGGCTGATAAAATACGTTATCTAATATATCTGGGGGCTCGGCGGTGCCCCCGCCAAGTCGAGCTAAAAATTTCATGCGTCGATTTAAACAACAAGACGGCTATTCCGGCATTATTTATCACATTAGATATTTGTTTAAAGCTAGATAAATGCCATGTGATGAAAATTAGAGTGACTAAACTACATCAAATAAAAACTATAGGATGTAAGGAATGCTTACTATAAGTTTCCATTTAAAAAAATCAACACATATCTGTACAAAATCCCCTATAAAGTCACCCGCAATCTGCCTTCGCAATTTTTACGCACGTTTCAGAATACCCTCCCAAGTTTGTGATGTGAAGTGATTAGAAGTTTTATGATTATGAGAAGTTAGGAACCGAGATATTGATAAAGAAGTTTCATTAAAATTGATACCCAAGTAGGCACCCAACTGAAGGTAAGTTGGTAGTATCTATTATGTACTAAAATTTGGTGTTTTTGTTCGCTGTGTCCACATTTTTACTACAACTTTGTTTCTGAAAGAAAGCGACCGTAAAATAGTAAATTATTTTATGATATACGAGTATAGAGAAATGTGAATAAAATTGGAAAACTATACCGGGTGTAAATAGACTGCTACCATTAAACAAAACCACATATTCTACGGATCATACTGAACCACTTTTCCCAGGAAACATACCCGCGCTAACTATTGGTTTAGGAAATATTTGAGTTTCAAACAAAAATGCGTGAGCTCTAACGCACCGACCTAAGAGCGTTTTTTGAAACAGTGACTTCCGTGAAACAACTGTTACGGTGCAGCGTTCTAAAACAGACGTTCTTCCTACGAGATAAAGTCTTTAAGTTACAGTTGAATATCTTCTCTGAAGATTTGCGCGGGCATTTTACATCAGAAAGTTGTTCAATATGGTCAGGAGAGTATGTGGTTTTATTTAAAGGTCGCACTCTATTTACACCTCGTATAGCAATAATACCAACATCAATGTAATTTAAAAAGGTATTATTTTCGACGTATTTATAGTACGGAATCATCGGGGCTTGAGGTTCGACTCGGACTTGGCTAGTTGTTCAATAAAATTTTATCTAAGGTTTTCATGAATATGAAAATCCAAAGGCATCCTTTTAAAAAATCCATTTTCTATACTGAGTTTGTTCGCAAAGAAAAAGAAAAGCTTTTCTTACTTAGGTTGAAAGTATTGATAGGCTCTAAATCTAAACAAGTCTGCGATATCCCTTTATTTATCACCAGATTTGTGTATTTAAGATTCGTTGAGATTTTGGAGAGAATAATTTTGATTAGGATAGCCGAGTGATTGAACCAGCCCTTTTATTGTCTAACTCCAATATCCATCAATCGCTACGCCTTCAAAAGCGTCGTGATTGGCCAAAAATTATGTGTGGTGTCAATTCTAGCCAACCACGGCGCGTTTGAAGGTAATTGCGATGGATGTAGAAGTTCGACAATAAGGCCCCCGATTCGTCTACTCCCGCTCTGATGGGTTGACTCGGTTTACTTGGTTTTTTTACGTATAATGGACTTACGCTTGGCAATTTACCGCGGCCAGTGGAAAGCGTCTGTAAGTCCTGGGAGAGTGACTGCAGGAGGGGAGTTAATCAATATCTAGGGAGTTCTGCAAAAATCGACGAGTCGGTAACGGACTAATGACTGCTACGCAACTGACTGTAACCACGCCTCCGGTACGGCTACTTATGACCTCATACCGGAACACGACAAGATGCGAGGTGGCATGGTTTCTACATGACAAGCCACGGCCGAAGCCTCGTCCATCCATCCCACAGCCTGTTTCATCCACTGCTGGACTGCTTTTCCAAGATTTCTTCACTCTTAGCGGTCCCCCTGGAAGAAATGCACATACTCACACACGCTGGGCAGGCGGGTTGGTGAGCGCGGTGCCGAAACCCTCGCACCAGTGACGCCGCTGCCTGTCACCAGTCTGTTTTTTTTACAAGGCCCAGCAATTTGGGTTGGATATACCGCCATCAATTGGTCCCAGGCATGGTGAGCCACCTGGCAGACAGGCACTGAGGGCTGTCCTCTTACTCTCCCCGAATAACTTCGGGGGGGTTTGTGAGTAAGATGGTGGTACCTCCACAGTCGAGCCCGGCATCAGCTCTACCACCTACCGAAGCCAGTAAATAAGTGGCTACGTCGTCTCTTCAGATGTGGGGCCAAGATCTAATAATGACCTTATGACCCTCAAAACTACTACGTATATAAGGTCTTACAATAATAAGTGAAAATTATTCTAGGGTAGATTATTCACATTCCAGAAAGAGAAATTTTTTTTTGCTCAAATAATTTTTTCACTTCCCAGTACAAAGTGGTTGAATCCGCTGACTAAATTTCTATGGAAAGGTAAAAAAAAAGTTCGCGCAAAAATTTTTGTTTTCGGTGGTATTTGGTCTATTAGGGATGCTCTATCATCTGTTAATTTTTTTCACTTTGAATTGCAAATATCATACATACACAAGGTGACATTTAGTCAGAAAGCCAAATTCGTACTGGAGGCTTGGTAAGTGATCAGTGTTACGGATGAATATAATTTTTTCCGTAATTTGAAAAAGTGAATTTTGTCTATTCATTGTATTGATTCGGAGCTGGGCTTGCATTTGTAAGGAAAAGAAAAAAAAATATTCCGAATTTCTCAAAAAGTGTTATCGAACCTTGATACCGACTGCTAAGCGAGTCGACAGTATGAATTTGGCTGCATAAATAATTGTCACCTTATAGTACAATAATTTAAAATGAAAAAAAAGTTTCTAACGATTTTTTTTTGCCCGAACTGCAGTCTCTTTTTTTAACTTTTCCATAGAAATTTAGTCTGCTGATTGAACTACTTTGTACTGGGAATAAAAAAAATATTTGACCAAAAATGTTTTGCCCTTGTATGTGATTGATCAGTTATAGGTACACAGTCTACCCTAGAGTTATTTTCACTTATTTATTGTAGGACCTAATACTAGAGGTAATCTTCACAAGACCGACATCGCGGTGGTAAAATATATTCCAAGTTCTCGAACTTACATCTATTATTCATTATCGATTTTATCAATAATCCTAAGCTTCAAAATCAATAAGTTAGGTACAATCGTGGAAATATCTGCAGATACATTTATTGACAGTTGCTAACTCTATCAAACAAATTAATAGGCTATCACAACCATCCACAGAGCGGCTAACGGTTCCCATCCATCTTCTAAAGAGTCCTATTCAGTCACAATTAGACCTATTTCTCCTTGACAGCATATCCCGGATTGATAAACGGATTCCTGGAACGGTTTATTGGGTTTCGCCATCATTCGTCTTGTTTCGGCTTACGACCGTCTAGTGGGAAATGTCAGCAGCAAATCAGGACGGCGATTCTCGCACATGTGACAATTTTATTTGCGAAGGCCGAAAGCAGGTGATTTTTACAGGCTCTTTATGAAGAAACGTATCAAGCTTTTAAAATATAAACCCGTTGTACGTATTTATAACATGCTTTACGTCTTTTAAGGAGTTATAGTTAAGGCGAGGCATTGATAAACTTTTAATTTCAAATCAGCGCCTTAGGGGAGTGGAGTGAGGGGGAATTACCCCATACAAATATGCGCTCACGAACTAGCTTATGGCATAAGGTCGTATGCGGCAAAACGGTATTTTTCATGTAAAATGACAACTATAAGTAATTTAATAAATCCAATCGGCCATATTGAAGTGTATTTGTAGACTAATTTAAATAAAAAACTTAGAGGCTTCATTCGCTCCCGTTTGTCACTAACATAGAAATCTCTCTTTTAAAAGAGGTTTTTTAAATATTTTTTTCTCTGCTATTAAAATTCATCAATCAACTAAATCTTCGGGCAAAATGATGTCAATGAAATGCTCAATCGTATATAAATAAATTGGTAATTACATATGTTTTTTTATTGCTGAGAAAAATGGAGATCCATGTCGTCAAAATTTCGTGGCGTTGCCTTTATAGAATTTTCATCACACGGCGTTATGGCGCTATAAACAGAGGTGTAAGAAAAGCATTGCGTGTGAAAAATTTTGCGAGAATCGCCGCCCAGGGTTGCCAACTCGATACAGACATTCTACGAGTATCTCACGAAGTCCGTTTGGCTATGGTTGTAGTAGTGATATGTACACAAAACCGCGTTTTGTGTTTGTGGCGCGTTTTGTTGTGCTCCCCGAGGCTAGATAGAATAAAAGTAAATAATAAAAAAACCGGACGGACGGACAGGCAGACTGACAAAAAAGTGATCCTATAAAGGCTCAGTTTTTTCCTCTTGAGCTACGGAACCCTAAAAATAAATAGAGTAAATCAGTAGGGTACTCCTCGATAGCACATTACAAGTATAAATTTTGCATTTTAGGTAAGATCTAACTAGATATTTCAACTGTTAGAGCTAGACATGCGAAATTGAATTCTAAATCCAATTATATTAGACTGTAGATAACGACAGCTTAAAAATTTATGGCACTAAAAAGAAAATGGTTTTTGAAGAAATAAAATTGAAATTGAAACGTGGATAACAACATCGTCTGAAAAATTACGCTCAGACTGCGATGGAGACAGATGATAAAAGGGATGGAGAGAGGTTTTGAACCCTAGATCCCATTTATCTTTATCTATGGATTCAGACTTTGAAATAGTATCTTTATAGGTACTCAATCCGTCTGCCAATTTCACAGAATGGTCTTCAAATAATGTTGATTGTAAAATATGTCGTATTTTATGTTTAATTCTTTTGAAATAGAAGACGCTGCTATTTGCCATATATAACTTCATATTTGAGACTAACTACGCATACGAAAATGACAACAACCACAACCTTGTGACTCACACAAGGATCCATCCATCCATCCATCAGCCTGAGTTCGTCCACTGCTGGACATAACCAACCTTTCCCATATTTCGCCATTCTTAGCGGTCCTCCGTCCTCCCCATCCAGCCGCCACCCACAACGTTCCTGAGGTTGTCGGTCCAGCGGGCACGGGGTCTGCCTACGCTACGCTTTGTTGTACGTGTTCCCCATTCTCCCCCATTCCCCATGGTCTCCTTAAAAGGTCCATTCGTCTAATTCAGCGGATCCAAAACGCTTGTGCTCGCTTCTGTTTTCGCATTCCACCGCGTGCTCATGTTTTAAACAAAGCCAACATTCTAAAATGGAGTCTCGGCAAAAACTACATTTCGCATGCTTGTTGTTTGGGGTCGTAAAAACTGGTTCTCCTAAATATCTTTCTAATAAGTTACATTGGTCTTCTTCATACAAAAAATATAGCTTCAACCGAATTCTGTGTCCAAAACACAAGACCGTATCATATAGAGGTAGCTTAAGATACTTAGCTTCCAAGTGTTGGAATAATATTCCCCCTCCCATACGTGAACTTAAGTCTACGATAGGTTTCAAGTCCAAGCTTAAAGCATATCTTCTCTCGTTACAAAAGTCCCAACATTAGCTAAGCATTTGTGGATTATATTGTATATCTAGATTGAGACTTATTTATAATATTTGCCGTATTTACTATATTATTATACAACAATTATATTCATTATCTAAGTAAACATATATCCTGGAATTTAAATTATTAATTATTTTCTAGTCATAAATAATATGTATGTAGAACTCTCGCACCGTTATTTGTGTTCGTGCGTCACCACTATTAGGCTCTAGCAGAATAACAGCGCTGCAGTTTGTACTGTGTAAATTGCAGCACATGCTGAGTTTAGAGCCCTTTTTTGCCACGACACATGATACATTATGTTACATGGCTGTGTGTGTGTCATTAATTAAGTTTTAATGTACTGCGTCTCATTGTTAAAAATTGTTAGAGTTAGGTCCTTTTATGTTGTCATGTCATGTGTTTTGTGTTGTGGTGATTAATAAATGCTTATCTTATCTTATCATTCTTACGCCTTTCGGCCCCAACGGTCATCATGTTGGTGACAAATATGGCTACTTAATACTGCCACTTCAACTTAGGTACTAATTCTGCAGGCTAAGTCGGAAAATTTCGATCTCCGACGGATCTCCTCATTTCGGATTCTATCCTTCAAAGATACTTCAAGCATTCTTGTGGCATAGCTCGTTGAGCGACCCTATATCGGTGGATCAAGTCCTTTGTAAGAGATCACGTCTCAGCACCATACACTGGTTAACATCTTAGCTGCGGTATTAACGACGTAAATAATGTGAAGCAATTTCCCGAATGCTGCCCAAATAAATATAATTATCCATCCATCCATCCATCAGCCTTTTTCGTCCACTGCTGGACATAGGCCTTTCCAGGATTTCGCCACTCTTGGCGGTCCTCCTGGAAGAAATGCCCATACTAACACACGCTGGGCAGGCGGATTGGTGAGGGCGGTGCCGAAACCTTTGCACCAGTGACGCCGCTGCCCGTCACCAGTCTGTTTTATATAAGGTCCGGCAATTGGGGATGGATGTACCGCCATCCATCGGTCCCAAGCAATGGTGGGCCGCCTGGTTTTGCCTGAGAGCTGTTATCTTACTCTCCCCCGAATAACTTAATAACTTTATATAAATATACAAAATAAAAATTTACCAATACCAATAAAATATGCGATGCATATTTTATACTTTTTCGAACACCAATTTCTCTTTAGTGAGGAGAACCAAGATGATTTAATTGAAGAAACCTTACTTATTTTCCATCATCCATCTGAATTTTTTGGTTTGAATGGTCTTTGCAATGAGAGGTTTCAAATTTTAAAGTCTGATTTTGTCTCTGGCATTTCAAATAACAAAACTATGTTATTAAATGAATTGTCTAAAATTTGTTTACTTACATGATTGACTAAGAAAGTCTGTTTAAAACTTTTACCTTTCAAACTTGCATTTGACTAACTAGCAAGCAAACCCTATGAAAAGTACGAATAGGTAAAATTTATGCGTCTTTGAAACGCAAAATTTGAATTTTAATAAGTTGCCAGTCATTTTCTTGGTATATTGTTATGAAAATTCTTTGAATACCCGTCATGTTACAAATTATGAGCAAAGTTCTAGAGGACACTATTATGCAAAAATTTATGAGGTCAAAGTTTTAAGTTTATGTAAAATGTGAAGAAACTTTGAATGTCCCACATACATGTGCTTTAACAATTTTGCTATAAAGGGAATATATGTAATACGGGTGCTGCCACAGATATAGATCTAAATAGATGCCGTGAGTGTATGTACGCGCCCCAAAAGGGAGAGCAATACTCTTGCATTACGGATATTGACTCCTACAACTTTGAGTCTTAACTATTATGTCTTAACTCTTAGAATTCCTTCTAAGATTCAAACCGCTGTCAACCGTTTTCATTGTAAAATGTGACACGCTTGGTTTAAGTTTGATGATGCACTTGCGCCATATATTTGGATCTATATCTGTGGGTGCTGCCACAAAATATATATGTACAGAAGGCCTGCTCCTTACAACCACCGATTTCGAGCGCACGCACACATAGGCGTGTACGTACGACGATCTCGGTAGGATTCAGTCGAATGCCAGTACGACTAGTCACGAGTGCTTGCGTTTTGCGATACAAATGTGATGAGTAAGTATTTAAAATCAAGGCAGTCATAGCTGGCCTTCTGTACCTATCTTTTTTGTGGTGCTGCTCAGCTTAGATATACTATGTGCTTATTAAACTTAACTCGCACCTCGGTATTTTGTGTATCTTTCACGGATACTGTGTTTGTCTTTAACAGGTACTGTGCATGTTTTTCACGGGTACTGTGTGTGTCTTTCACCGGTTCTGTGTATGTGTTTCATGGATACTGTGTGTGTCAATTAATCTGTAAGTAAAATGAATCTGAGCTACGATCCGGGGCCTTATTGTCTAACTTTAAATCCATCGCGATACCTTTTAATTTGACATTTGTACCATACTTTAAATGTCAAAATCAAAGGTATTGCGATTGATTTAAAGTTACACGATAAGGCCCCTGGACTGCGATTAATTAAGGTGGTTCGTCACAGTTGCATTCCTAAAATTGATTGTTTTTATAATTTTTAATTAAAATTATAATAATAAATGAGTATGTGTTTTATGGCACTTACCAACCGTAGGTTAATGATAATTAATGCTTTTAAAGCAAAGTTGTGTTATTTTATGCATTACGTTGTAAATAAATGTGCACTACTTTAAAACGTGTTTGTTGTATATTTGTTTTATATTTATGTTTATTTGTATATTATAATAAATCACATGTATTTAATACTTTTTATTCAAAAATAAGAAAAACAAGCATATGTTGTGCGTGTAGGAACGCGATCGTGATTGTCACTTAAACTGTCAACGCTAGTTACACCCTTTTTCCACCAATAATTATAACGTCGCAACGCGATAGGGGTAGAGCCTTATCGCCATAGTTCAGGCACAAATACATGCACGCTTTTCTGCATGCTGTTTCACTTCTGTGTTTTCCTTAAGATGACATAGGGTGCAAAAAATGAGATTTTAAAACAGTAGAACTTACTAGCTACTTAAAATAATATAAAGGACTCTGAAAAAAAAACTTATTATAAGACTCTTTTCCAAGACGATGACAAAGCTCAAAACGTGATAGAGAAAAATTCGCTGCTTCGAAAAAAATTGCTTAGTGGAAGTTAATGACTGTTTTAAACATATTATATAAAACATAAAAATGCGTTTTTTTTAATGCTCCCGTGTGGATTTTCCTTAAATATTAATTTTAATTTACTAAAAAACAGCAATATCCAACCTATTCTTGATTCATCGCACTGCTGGGCCACGATGTGATGGACAGACAGACATATTATATATTATATGCTTGACCGGTGGCATTCGATCCTGGGTGTCAAGATTGAGATCCGGCGCTATACCGACTGATCTACCGCTGCTTGATTAAGAATACTATCGATAGTATCTATGTCTATATTATGTTGTCTGTGTCTATTATGCTAGGGCTCCAGTCGACTCCACCCGTGTTCAAATCTACTAAACTGTCAGTGGAGTTATCTGCGGGTGTCTCAATTGATCAACAATTACAGGAAAATCATGAAATTTTACATTTTAATAACAAACCTTTTAAAGATATCCCAAAATTCAATAATGCAAGAGGTAAAAAAAATAAAATATACTTTATTCTTTTAATGCAGTTTTCCTTAACTTTAAAAATAAAATAAAGGTTCCTTTAAGTAAAATTTGCTATCTTTGAATTCTAGGTACTTTCCCTCCAGGGGCATTCGTTTGGTTCACCTGTATATTACCTACAGTATTCGCATCGTATTCGTAGAAAAATTTATGGATATAAACAGCTATGACTTACAAATGCTCGCATTCGTAAAAAAATATATTATTATTATAATAAAGTGAACTTTAAGAGGTGTGTGTGTAGTAATAATGATACTGTGGACATTTTGATATAGTGGACTTTATGCGACTAAAGGATTTATTTGTTCGACATACAGTCGTGGTCAACTAATTAGGGACAATCTCTAGTTAAGCCAAATTGTGTTTTTTTTCAACTTATCTTATCAATATTCCATATCTTTTACATGTAAGTATAATTAGTCATTGATGTGCCCGATTATACCAACAATAACAACTTCTTAAACATTAAATCCCTTTACAGTTAGCTGATAGATTATCATAGTGCTATTTGTTCAAATAATGCTGGTTGGCCATTTAATTAGGGACACTGAGATGTTGCGTTCTATTTTCAAAATTTGAATCTCAATACTTTTTTATTTCTTCTCTTATTGTTTCGTGGTAGTTTTGGTGGCAATCCCGATTTTTATTTTAAGTTTTGAAAAATATTTTGAAGAAAAATGGGCAAAAATAAAAGTTGCGATCCAACACTACGAAAAATTATCATGAAGTTTGTTGTCGAGCATGGTTGGTCATACCGAAGGATAGCAGAACATTTAAATTGTTCAAAAACTATGGTATACAATGCTGTGCAACATGTCAGACGCAATAACACAGCTTTAAATGTGCCCAGAACAAAAAGATCGAGAAAAACAACTCCGCAAGAAGATAGAATGATAACCAGGTTAGCTAAGAAAGATCCGTTTCTAGGCTCTATTTTAATTAAACACGAAGTGTTTGGGGCAGACGAAAGAGCCGGTGTCTCAGCGAGGACCGTTCGACGACGTCTGGTAGAAGCAGGGTTGTTCGGAAGAGTGGCTCGCAAAGTACCGTTGTTGAAGAAAGAACATAGAAATGCTCGTTTGGCGTTTGCACGTAAATATGGACATTGGACCTACGCCTAATGGCAACATGTATTATTCTCTAACGAGACCAAGGTTAATTTTATTTCTTCAGGTGGAAGGCAATAGGTACGTACGACGTCCAGTAAAAGCGGAAATGATTCCAAGATTCACAAAAAAGCAGGTGAAACATGGCGGTGGAAACATTAAAATGTGGGGTTCATTTTCTGGACGTGGAGTGGGACCTGTGAGGAAAGTTCAGGGTAACTTAGACCAACATAAATACAAGGCAATATTGGAGGAAACGATGCTTCCCTATGCTGAGAAGCATCTCCCTATTATATGGACGTTTCAGCATGATAACGACCCGAAACATACCGCCCATTCAGTCAAGTGGTTTCTTACCAGTCAGTCAGTATCGGTGCTAGATTGGCCAGCAAATAGCCCGGACCTTAACCCAATCGAGCACCTTTGGCACGAAATCAAGAAAAAAGTTGCCACTTATCGCACCACAACTTTATATGAACTTATTGAAGCTTTTTGTGAGGCATGGGCAAACATTCCTGTCGAAACATGCCAGAAACTGATAATGTCTATGCCACATCGGTGTCAAGCGGTAATTACTAACAAAGTTTTTGCTACTGGGTACTGATTTTACACGTAATAAAATGGAGCTGTTAAAGATATTATAATACTGCAGATTATTAGTTTTGTTTAACTCTGTTTTTCATTATAGTTTACTGTCCTTAATTAAATGTCCAGCTACAGAATTATACCTTAAAATTGAATACATGTTCAACCTTTGATATTAAATACTTTTTTCTATTTATTTATTCTTTTATTTATAGCATATTAATCGGACCAAATTATGCAAATAATGGGTGCTGAGAAATCAATAGGGTTATATATTTATATGTACATAACCGGTTATTGCTCTTCACTATCTTGAAAGTCCCTAATTAGTTGACTACGACTGTAGGTCTTATAAGATATTTACAGATTGAGATGTCCAGCTATGTTGCGCCTTAGTGACATACAAATATTAAAGTTTCTTAAAATTAATATATACAGCAGAGATATAAATAGAAACTATAAATTAAAGTTACAAAATACAATTATTGGAAATGTCACAGAATATCACAAAACTTTTGTCTTCGACAAACGCATTAATGGTATAATAATGCTTTTTGTGACAAATTTTTTAATAAAGTTGATTTAAAAATGTTAATACAAAGCAGATTGAGACGGATTTTCGTCTTCAAAGAAACCTGTCTGTTCCTCAGTGGAAGGGCCGCTCAGAACATACGTGATGTCGATGTAATTTAGTTTTCAATGTTTATTTTAAATTTTTATTTCACAGATATTGTTTCAATAAAAATCTAGACAACACTAAGTCCTTTCAATTGATATATTTTTCAATGCGAAATAATAATAATGCAATAAACGAAACTGTTTTTAGCTAAACATTATTGATATATTTATTTCAGAATTAATTCAATGCAGTGGAATTAAATAAATTGCTTAAATATTCCCATCATACATTTAATAAATACTTATTGGAGTACGTATATTATTTTGAATTTTTTATACATGCTTTAATGACCCAAAAATTTATTTGAGAAGCAGAATTTTTGGGTAAAACACGCCTTAAAATAAAACAGGTGGAGCCTGTTCATAATTGCAAGAATATACAACGCTCGTCAATTGTTTTAAAAGAAAGTTCGTGATGATTCTTGGTTACTGAACAATACTGAACATGTCGAGAAGTGTTCATAGTCAATTATTTGCATATATGATTGATGTAACCGTTGAAACTTTAGCTGTGAAAACTTGCCAAGTTATACATATTCAGAAGCAAGGACCCAAACAAAATTGGCACCTAATTTGATCTCAATTCTTTTATCAGCGAAGTGAAAATAAGGCATTTATCACAAGGTAATTAGGTCTAGCTTAGCTTATAGTACCTAGTAGTAGACATGTAGTAGATATGTACCTATAAAACCCTTAAAACCCAATGAAGCCCTTTAAAAGTCCTTTAAAACCAACTTCCTTAAATACCTAAATTAAGGCCCTTGTAGCCTCCAATAACCTTGAGATATTTTAAACAAAGTCAAAATGAACTTTAAAACTTTGCATTTGATTTTGTAATCGACTGCTCCAAAACTTACCGTTTATGGCAACGTTGACGCCGCGCGCTCTCAAAATATCTAGTTTTTATTTATTAACTCTGCTGCAAATAAACATTTTTAAATTTCCTGCGATGAGGTTTATAAGCTTTTTTTGTATTTTAGTGCAAGAACCATACAAATAACATTAGCGGTTTCCAAGAAATAGCCAATTTTATTCCAAAAACAGCCTGACTTTGGGAAATATTTTCAAGGTGTTTCTTATAATAAATTATACACAAATTCTTGTACTTTTATTCCACATATATTTATTTTTATTCTAACTTAGGCTACCGGTTTCGTATTACACATCATCGGGCCAACAAATTATTAATTATTTAACATGACAGAAAGAAAACAAAAGAAAACATTTTTAACAAGCAAATATAAAAAAAAAAAAAAAAAAAAAAATATATATATATATATACGGGTTACAGTGTCGATAAGGTCATTTTCTACGTTTATACATCATCTTTATACGTTTATACCAGTATATCTAACCCCCAATTCAGTAACTGTAGAAGGTTACCCAAGGGTGTTGTAGACGGGAATCAAAATAATGTAACTTTCCGTATGAGACCTTCTACGACTCTTTCAGACCTCCGAGACCCACATATCACAGATGTGTCATAAAGACACAAAGGCTCACAATATACCAACAACTTTGTTTGCGTGCGTCAGGGAAACCAAACTGTGTGTGGCCTAGTACTATTATTGAAACCTTGTTACTGTAAATAACTCATTGATACATTAATTAGTTGGCGTTTTGTTTACAAATAATACTTAGTTACTCGTAGTGTGATTCTCTAGCATGTCCACTGTCTTTAATTCAGTTTAAACCTCAAGGGCTCCAAAATGCTAAACTTCGGCCCTGCTCTAACCCTTCTGATATTGAATTGTCTATCCTGCTCTAATAAACTGTCACGCACCCCAAAGTTCAGTTATTTTGAAATTACGGCTACATTAGGACATGTATCTAATAAAGTTATTTATATTAAATGGTTTTGAAATATGGGAGCTAAATCGCTTTTGATGTGAAAATTATACTTTTTAGGGTTACATAGTCCGACAAGGAACCCTTATAGTTTAGCCATGTCCGTCTGTCCGTCCGTCTGTCCGCGGTTTAGCTCAGAGACTATTATTAGTGTCATTTGGGATGAGTACACATATTAATCAAGCCGAAAAAATAGAAAAACAAAAAAAAAAATTAAGGTCGTACATACACGTTTTTTTTTCATCTATTCCATAGTGTAGGGTAACGTTTTAACTTTTAAACGTTAGATAGGTCGTTTAAAAGTGTCCAAATCATTTTTAGATTTAGGGATCCGTTGGCGAAATATTAAGCTTTATAGTGTTAATTTTTGTTACAGTCAAGCGTCCCCCCCCCCCCCACCAGCTAAACGGTTGTTTATAGATATGTTAGAAAATCCACAGAAGTAGTTTAAATAATGAATTTAAAAGGAAAACTATCACAGCTAAGTAGGCCTTACAGGTTTACGAGTACAGGTCTCGCCAAACTTTTAGTCCCCTCTAAGCACGAGAATGTATGGGCCGTTCTTCTAAATGTATGGGACTAGAAGTTTGGCGCGATGTGTCTTAGTAGACCAACTTATAAAGTGCACCAGGAAACTACGGAACCCTAAACTGCGCGTGGCCCGACACGCACTTAGCCGGTTTTATTTAAAAGTAATTTGTAAGAAGATTAAAAATTAGTATATTTAAGAAATTTAAGAAATATAAAATAATAATGGCTTGGAGTCAAAAAACACTTGATACTTTTTAGGGACTGTCTGTCTGTCTGTTTGTCTGTCCGGGGCTTAGATCAGAGACTCTCAGTACTAGAAAGCTGTAATTTGGCATGAGTATACATAATATGTGGACAAAGAGGTGAAATAAAACGTTTAAATTTTTTTCAAGGTACCTTTCTTACTCCCCATGTGGTGATGAATTTTTTCGCGTCTATCTCGTTGTGTAGGGTGTCGATGAATAGGTCGTTCAAAAATGTTGCGGGTGTGTGAAAACTAATTTTCGATTCAGGGATCCGTTTGCGGAATATTAAGCTTTAAAGTGCAATTTTTTGTTAGAGTTCCTGCCAGCAAAAAGCTAATTTTTGGAAAAGTATATGTATGATGAAATTCACGGCAGTAGAATACTAAAGAAAGTAAAAGGAAAACACAGCTAAAGAGGCTTTACAAGTTAACGAGTAATAGTCGACTAACTTAATTTTGCAGTTTGTTTCATACATATTGTAGGTACATGATAATATATGATAAGTTCAATAACGATAAGCTTGTAATTTTTAATCAAATCATATAAGTCTATTTATTTATTTGAATACTACGGAACTCTTAGACGTGAGTCCTACTCGCACTTGGCCGGTTTTTTTTTATCGTCTACTACCTACATTGTCTGAACTGTAACCGACGCAAAATTAAGATGTAAAAAAAAAATTAAGTGTAATTTTGCCGGAAGATCCGTTTATGAGTTTTTCTGGTGGCAACCAGCTAGATGGATGAGTGGATACAAGGGTTTGCTTTAGAACAAGGATTATTCTGACCTGTGTACAATTTCAATAGGTGCCCCGCACTTGGTCAAAAAACCTACTTCATGGTATTTGATTTTTTTCCAACACAACGATGACTTATTTATTATTAATAAAAATAAAAAGCTTTTCCGTTCTTGTATCTGGAAAATCTGTATATCTATATCTATACTAATAATAAAGTAGTGAAAAACCGTCTCTTACAATAAAAAACAATCGAAATAAAAAATACATGTTTTTGGTATTGTACTTACCAAAATTACCATTTTTAGAATTTTGTCTGTCTGTCTATCTGCCCATATGTACAGCCAGGAACACAGATCCGTCCGGTCTATAATGCCTGAATGCAGTTTCAGGTGTGACTAAGAATCTTGCCATTGCAATCTTAACCCGATGCACTAGGATGCATTTCACTCAAAATGCACTTGAATTTTTTCACTACAAACGGTGGTTGCGAGCCTCCGGGCTTGCTCCTGGATAAGTTCTAGACATAAATCTCTGCAAAAGACTTGCAGGTGTTGCACAAAAGTAAGAAAATCACAGCTGCATAGCCCATGAAGCCCACGGCGCAAAACTTAGACTTCTAGTAACGTAACGTCGATCCTAGGCTAGCTAGGCTTTCTTAATCTAGAAACGTTCGTGACGAATGTAGAGATCATGTCACGTTTTTTTTGTATGTGTATATGTGTGTGTGTGTGTGTGTGTGTGTGTGTGTGTGTGTGTGTGTGTGTGTGTGTGTGTCTAGTTAGTGTACGAACATTTTATGAACATTTTATTTATTTACATTATAAAGCTGTGTGTCATCCGTCACCGTCTTGCCCGCCGGACTCTCAGACGGCGAAAGCAGCAGCAAATATGTTAGCGAAAAGCGTTTTCATACTTTAGTTTTGTTTTGTGGCCGTAGCAACGAAATTAACCCAAATACTTTATCTTGGGTTTTTCATAATAACTCCACGGGTGTGTTAGCACCTCATTTATCGATTCACAAAGTGCTTTTCCTCGTTATAAACGACCCGTCGTAAAATGAAACGATCGATAAAAGTCGCCTGAATATATGTGGCAAATACATGCAATGTCGTAACGGGGAATTCCAGTGAATTTCAGCCAAGGTTGCGGCAAGTACCTTGGGCGTGCAATCACATAAACAAAAATTATGTGCGGCGCGCCCGAAGTGTCGCTACGCTAAGTGTCTTAATAGGAAACCCCAGTAAATTTCAGCGGAATGTGGGCGTGTAATGATATAATTAGAAATTATGACTGCGACACTGCGGCGCCCGTAGGCGAGTTTACGGGCGCCTCGCAGGCGAGCACCCGCTGTGTAACGTTCGACTGCACTTTCGTATGTTGCGACGTATTCGCTGATGGGCTCCAAGCCGCTGTCGATAAGCCTGAGTAAAATACATGATTTTTTCTTCAAAGATAGCACAGTCGCCGCACCTGATTCCATTGTGTGACCGGGAGCTCCATGCAGCGTTGGAGAGTCACCTGCACCGCGGTTTTATCGGTAGCTCGATGGTGCGACGACTCCGACACGAAGTCTTTTAAGATTATATGTAACGTAACGTCGTTCGTAAGCTCACCTGCTCGTAGACCTTTGCTACAGACATTCCTTAATCTTGAAACGTTCGTGACGAATGTAGAGATCATACCACGTTTGTATGTGTATATGTGTGTGTATGTATATAGTTATCGTACACGTACACGTATGTTGCATAGGTAAGATAGTATGACGTGAACATGTCTTTACTACGTTTACTACGACCGTCGTCATGTAGCAGTCAGCATGTCAGCAATGATAGTATAACGTTAGGGTGCCGGAGCAGCAAGCGCAAGTACGAACGTCTGATATATGCACTCTGTATCAATGCGCCGCAACGCTCGAGACACATCGATGGTGTAATGTTGCATAAACATTATTTACATTATGAAAGCTGTGTGTTATCCGTCACCGTTCTGCTCGGACCCTCGGACGGCGAGATGTTTCGCTATGTTAGCGAAAAGCGTTGTCAAACTTTACTTTTGTGTAGCAACCAAATAATCCCAAATACCTTATCTTCGGTTTTATAAAAACTAGCACGGGTTCGTTGCTACGTCATTTCGTGATTCCCGAAGTATTTTTCCTTGTTAGCCAAACGATTAAACCCATAGGTATAGGTCAAATAATTATTTGACTTATCGACCCGTTGTAATGAGGATAACGATCACTAAAAGGTATGTCGCTAGGCAGGACCATGTGTGGCAAGGCCGAATGATGTCATTGGGAATTCACCTGAATTTCAGCCAAGGTTGCGTCTATCGTGTAGTTAATTAAACATTCTCGCCGCGCCCCGTTGCTATATGCGCACCTTTGAAAACAAAATCACGGCAGGACTTTTGTATGTTGCGACGTGTTCGCTGATGGGCGCCAAGCCGCTGTCGATAAGCCTGAGTGAAATACATGGTTTTTTCTTCAAAGATAGCACAGTCGCTGCACCTCATTCCATTGTGTGACCGCGAGCTCCATGCAGCGTTGGAGAGTCACGTGCACCGCGGTTTTATCGGTAGCTCGGTGGTACGTACGGCCAAGACGGAGTTACACCTGGTCGGCGTGCAAGTTAATCTTGTACGGAGTTTGAAAAAGTTAGCATGTCAAAACGTATGCACTTTGTATTAGCTACATTAGGTACAACCCCAACTTTAGTTTAAAAACAAACGGTATGATAACATTTATTTAGTTATGGCATAAAAATATGGTGAAATTTCCGTTGACGTCAGGGTTTCAGCCAAACCACAGAAATAGTTGCCTATTATTACAATGGTATCGGCATTATTTCTGATGGGTGACGCAAAAGTATAAACCGCTCGCGATTTAACCACAATTATTTATTAATTTTAATTCAGGATTATTTCATAAATGCCTAATCAATTTTCGTTACATTGCTTCATTGGATCGTTCACGTCACAGGCGATGATATCAGCAGGCCCCTATATAATGGGCCCAAATTATCCTTGATATTCATAAGCTCATCGACAGCCAACGTGCCAAGTGACCCGTGACTCTCCGTGCTATATGTAAGTATTGAATATTTAAATTAATTATTTTGTGCATTTTTATACTTCTCTTGTGCATTCTTTCCAGGGATAAAGCGCCTGTTTTATGACTGAATTTAATATTTTATTTCTTTTCATTCACAGCCACTAAACTATAAAATGAAGGCGGCCATCTGCGTGGCTATGATCATCGTCCTGATGTCGGAGGCGAGGCCTGCCGCCAGGCCTGAGGTGCCTCCGCAGGTTGCTGCTGTGAGTATATCATTTCTACAAACTGCTATCAACGACCCATCCAAGTTTCTTATTACCGTTGGAAGTTTTAAGCAAAGAGTTTGTCGTATGCCCCAACCCTCAGAACGTCTTGTAAGCTTCAACGAAATTAATGTTAATTTTTCTATTTACAGATTACTGATCCGACCAGGTCCCGCTGCAGCGGCGAAGCTGCGGGCCCTCACCACGTCAAGAAGTGGGAGGCCATTGGGACCCGGATGGGTTTCCCAAACGGCCCAGACGAGAACCAATACTGGTGGTATGAGGCGTCATAGCACCAGTATTGGTTGAGTCTGGGTCAGGGGGTTTTTTTTTTAAATAAATTTTTTTATAAAGTATTTCTTGGTATCATTGATGTAGATAAGCTGACGTAGGTATCCCAACTGTCGTATATACCTGGCTGTGAGCTTAGGTTACCATCGGTCTGCTAGGCTACATGCACATGTAATGTGCATCGGACCGATGTGCAGATATAGACGTCACGCTGCAACTTGTGCAACAGATACTGCACTCTAATAGGTCGAGCATAACGGCTTGGGAGTTAGCACCATTGCATGATAGAACTGTGTCTCCTGAGTTCAAAAATACCACTCCCCGCTCCCCCCGACCCTTAACTTTGGAGTTATAGGCCGTACGGACTTGTGTCATTGGGTGTATGTATATTCTCTTTTAACTCGAAAACCACTCAACGGATTCGGATGCTGTTTTCTTTATTATTATCGCAGTGACACATGTAGGTTCTAAGGGGTGTTGATAAAATAACCGCCAAGCCGGAAACTGTGAATACTACTTTAAGATTGAAAGACGCACTTCCACACGTGCGAAGCAGCGGGACAAAGTTAGTCTTTATTATTTACCATCTGCAATGATAACTAAAGGTGGTAGAGCTGATGCCGGGCTCGACTGTGGAGGTACCACCATCTTACTCGCAAATCCTCCCGAAGTTATTCGGGGGAGAGTAAGAGAACAGCTCTCAGGCAAAACCAGGCGGTTCACCATCGCCTGGGACCGATGGATGGCGGTATATCCATCCCCAATTGCCGGGTCTTATATAAAACAGACTGGTGACGGGCAGCGGCGTCACTGGTGCAAGGGTTTCGGCACCGCGCTCACCAACCCGCCTGCCCAGCGTGTGTGAGTATGGGCATTTCTTCATAGGCTGATGGATGGATGGATGGATGGATGATAACTAACACATTTATAGTATCAATTGTTATTTATTAGGTTTAATTATTCCTTGATGATGTCGTAAGGTGAAACCTATTGGAGCTTAAATAAAACTTATATCAGTAAAACAGAAAAAGTGCAATTTATATATTAATTTATTGTTTATATTTAATTTATATAATTATTAAGTGCCGACAACCGCCATGGTGGACCATAATCTTACTGAGTGATTTTGAGCTTCACTATGTTGTCAGAAAGTCTACATTAGAACGCTCGCTTCGCGTGCTGCCGGCACGCAAAATCAGTGAATTTTCGAGGTTTTTCCTGATTTTACGAAAAAGTATTTGATGTAGGAAATTTTTTACCTGACATCGGAAAATAAACCATGTTTTCTTGTTATTGCAGTAATTTCAGACATAATACTCAAGCCGTTTAGACATTAAACGAATTAATAATTTAAAAAGGCATCATTTTATAAAATGTATCGATTGAAATGTGTCCAATTAGGTAACCGACCTGACAGCGGAAAGGCAAAGGTTCTGAAAAAACACGTGTCTGAGTTTAACATTGATCAGATAAGTAGTTGACTCAGAATATTAAAACAAAACCGTTGAAAGATCAAAGCCTAGCCCTTAATCATGTTTAATATTAGTTTCAAAACTTTTTTCGGTGCCTTTAGTGCCACTACGGCCTAAAAAGGGAAGCACATCACCTCGGCCTATTGTTCAGAAATGAGATTACCTGAAACTTTCTGAAAGGATGTCAAGGCAGGTTAAAAGAACATTCTCTTGCTCAACAGTATTTGGGGGTTCCAGTACATAAAAGTAAATAGAAAAACCTGTCAAGTACACGTTTTACTTCATGTGAGAGTTCCGTCAAAGAGAAAGATAATTTGCTGAATAAAATTAAAGAAAAATATTTGGCCAGCTGTTTTTTATTTTAGCCTCCCTTTATTTTACTTTTTGAGATTTCGCGGAAAAAGAAAGAAGTTTGCTAAGCGTTAACATTTAAGTTAACGTAAATAAGAAAATGACTTTTCGTTATGGATTTTAAAAGGCAAAAACAGTTTTTTTTGTTAGTTCCTCATATTCACACCTCTACAATCTTAACACACTACTTTCACTTTTTGTTGGCATCCCTTTAGATTAGAGCGACTTGATTGAGCTCTACCTTCCATTTGCGCCCCATACATGTCATTCTTGTCATTCTTCATTAATCTTTCCTATATACGTGGGACACACTATAAGTTTCCGGAATGAATATGAAAAAATACTATTAAAGGTACAAAATTAATTTATTGTTTTTCAAAATAATCTCCCTTGGCGTCTATGCACTTTTTCATTCGATCAAACCAGTTTTGAAAACTTTTGTGCCACTCCCCTGTGGTGACCTCTGAAACGTGTTTTTCATACTCCTCGACAGCCTCTTCTGGTGATGAAAATCGTTGACCGCGTAATTGGTTCTTAATTTTTGGGAACAGAAAAAAGTCACAAGGTGCCAGGTCGGGACTGTATGCAGGATGACTCATGAGTTCTACATTTTTCGTCTTCAAAAAGTCGTTTGTCTGTCTGGCCGTGTGAGAACTAGCATTGTCGTGGTGCAGGATGATACGGCGTTTACGGTTATTTTTACGGAGTTCGTCAATAACTTCCGGCAAACAAATGGTCGTGTACCAGTCACTATTCACGGTACGACGATTCTCTAAAGCAACAGTAGCCACGTGTCCAGTTTTATTAAAAAAAGAAGCAATCATCCGCTTAGATGCACTTTTCACGCGCGCCTTTTTGGTTGGTTTCGGCTCATCTTGAAAGAGCCATACGCTCGATTGCTGCTTTGTTTTGGGATCGTAGCAATAAATCCATGTTTCGTCACCTGTTACTATATCCCACACCAAATTTGACGCACCTTCGTTGAATCTGGTAAGCATGGCACTGCACCAAGTGACGCGGTCCGTTTTTTGAGCCTCGGTCAAGTTGTGTGGGATCCACCGCGAGCACAGCTTTCTCACACCCAAATGTTTGTGTAGGATTGATTGTATTTGACTCATGCCTATTTCTAAGGATGCGCGAATTTCATGGTAGGTCACATGCCTGTCTGTTTCAATCATACGGCGCACAGCATCGATGTTTTTGTTGGTCACAGCGGTGGACGGCCGACCATCGCGAGATTCGTCACTGAGATTGATACGACCACGCTTGAATTCTGCAAACCAGCTATAAACAGTCGTCTTGCATGGTGCTTCATTGCCAAAAGCTGTTTCAAGCCGAGCGATGCTCTGTTGAGCTGTCAAATTACACTTAAAATCGTAGAAAATCATACTACGAAAATTTTCCCGAGTTAAATCCATGTTGATGCAGACACACAATTTTTTAAATGGCGCCACAAGTTAAAAACAAAAGACAGTCAGATGAAACAAACTGCATTCTACAGTCAAAGAGTTCTATTTTCAAATGTTACAATAAATTTTTAAATATTGTTTATGTAAGTGGCCAGTTCCGGAAACTTTTAGTGTTACCTATGTATATATAATAAGGTGACTTTCATTTATGTAGCCAAATTCACACTGTAAATAAATATTACTTTTTGACTTGTTTTTCTTTATGATGGAGTTTATGCATAGATATATTGAATAAAATTAACAAAAAATTAATTTCCGTCATCATCCTGGGTCCGGCATCATTCACAATCCGACATCAGCCACAATCATTGTGACTAGCGTTGCCATCCGTCCGGATAAAGCCGGACAGTGTTAGGCTTTTTGACCTCTTGTCCGGCCAAATTAGACTGCGTCCGGTCCGGCCAGTCCGGTTTTTATTGGGTTTTTTCATTTTCTTACTTCTTTAATTGTGGAATAAAATTTACTACATTTAACGTGTTAAAAGTTTTACAACGAAATCTTTACAAAATTAGAATTGAGGTGGTTTCTGGCAAAGAAAATTGTTATGTAAATGATGAGGTCGATACTCACTTTTTCATTTAAAAAAATCGTTTTTTGCTTCCGTCCTTGGGACCCAAAAGTCCGGCTTTCCTGCGGCTAAGTCCGGATTACTGGTTTTTAGAAATGGCAACGCTAATTGTGACTGATGCCCGAAATATATCTCGCTATAAACTTTTGGTTAATTTTATTCAGTATATCTATATATAAACTGTGAGTAGTAAACAAAAGTCACCTTATATCTAAACCATCTCGTAATCTTAATTTTAAATAAAAAACTAAGAGGTATTGGCATTGATGTATAATTTTCTGAGGGTTTTGGAGAAATACTTAAACGAACAAACATAGGTCACGTATGCGTGAAGAATTTAAAGTGCTCGTTTCTGAAGTCTATTATAGTTTTAATCTTTACTCTTACGCTTTTTTTTTCAAACTGTTTCAAATGTAATAGGGGGTAACCGGTCTAATTTTGCACTGATAGACAGTAAATCACATTATTTTTCCTTTTTCAGCGATACCCTAAAACAACTTTTCTCGTAGTATTTTGGTCATCTAAACATCGGCTACGTATGCAACTTGTCTATCAGATAAAGCAGAACTCTATCCAGGTGTACTGTTGTACAGGTTCTTGGATAAGGCTCTTAAATTTAAAATATATTTTAGAAATAGAAGCAGTTATTCGCTACTTTCTGTTACTGATATAAATTTAATGTAATATTACCATTACATACTGTAAAGACCTACCAGAAAATACTTCATCCTGGCGAGCTATTAAAAGTGTCCAGGAAATCTGAATAACTGTGCAGGAAATTCGTATGAAAATCCATTAAATACCATGTGTTCACAGACTAAATTTTATATATGTTTTCTTTTTAAAACTATCCGTGTCTATGTTTTTAAGAGACTAAGGAGTTTGGTGATCATAAGGTTTTAAGCGGCCAATTTACAAACAAAAATAAAATGAATTACAATTACATGTTTAGAATGTAGAAATGTTTGCTATATAATCGCAATAATAATAAGAAAAATATATAATTTATATTGATTTTATAGTTACATAAAAACCATTGAATACTTGAGCGTTTTTTCCCGCTATTTTTTTTTCTTAGTTCTTAGCGTTCCTCCAGATTGCGATGTCCATGAAGAAGGCTGCATGGCGGTAAATACCTTTTCCCAGCTGGCAACGATAAAAAAAAAGTTGCGTAAAAGCGGGAATTTATAGTCTGTCAAAAAAGTGTTGAAATGAAAATGAAACTTTAATGAACTTTATTGGAATTTAAACGTTCAAATAGTATAATTTAGGTAATATATTTATGAAATAACAACGCGGTTAACTCGATTTAACAGATTTTGTACTTGTTTGTTTGGTGTAACCAGGCGAAAGAAAACTATTTCTTCAATATTCATTTCAACACTTTTTTGACAGACTATATGTTGTTTTATTTTTTGTTGAAAGTGTTTTTTGCTAATTTATTACAAACTGAGTTCAGAAGAGGGCTCTGATATAGATTTTACTTCACTAATGCTTTGCTGAAGAAATAAATAACAATAAACATGACTAATCGCCCAAATATGAGCAAGTAAGAAACTTTTAATATTACCTAGTAATTTTATATATTTGATATAACTCATTATCATGAAAAATATGAAAATTTTTCATTTTATTTTTGAGAAAAGCACTATTCTTGCTTCAACCATTAATTAGCAATCAGTAATAATTTTTATTGACACCATGACACCATCAAAAGATTCTACTGTACAAAATAATTTGTGGCACTACCCTCCATACTAGGATTCCCTAGTAACATGGAGACTAGGTCCTTCCAAAATGTATATTATATCTAAAACAAAATTTATACAATAATTAATTACATTATTCACCTATAAATTGGATTATTACGGGCTCGGACGTTAAACTTTACTCATCCAGGATTGCTTAATTCCTGGTCTTAGCAGTAATGTACTATTAAAAAAATTGCTTATTTAATCAGACACGTAGATTTTGTTGATAATATTTTTAGGGTTCCATACTCGAAGGGTTGTGTCAAATAGGACACTATTACTAAGCCTCCATTGCCTGTTTGTCTGTCCGTCTGTTAATGAGTTCTACAGCTTCAAACGTAATAGGTACACTGTTGACATTTTCACTGAATAAGTGTGAGTATAGCTTCTATCACGAAAAATAATAAAATACTCATGATATTGATATCCAGATGATGGCTGTTGGGGCCGAAAGGCTTTAGAATGGAGACCAGGTACAGTAAAGCGTAGCGTAGGCCGACCTCGTGCCCGCTGGACTGATGATCTGAAGGACGTTGTGGGTCATACCGGCTGGATGAGAGGACAGGTGACCGCAATGAGTGGCGAAATTTGGGAAAGGCAGTTTGTTCAGCAGTGACGGACGGTAAAAAAGACAAGTTTCAAATTTACTCAGATTGTGGTACACCTACTATAATGTAAAGCAAAAAATAATCAAAATTTGCGCTATAAATGCAGAGGGTGCCAAATGTCATGTCAGGTGCTACCATTTTGGCGGCTTTATTTTTTAAGATAAAGATAATTTTATTTGCTTCAATAATGGTACATACACAGTATTATATTAAAAAATGTCCAGCATTATGTATTACATATTTCACCTTAAGAGGGTAACTTTTTACCTCGGTACAAAATGCATATCATAATATTGTTTTCCTTACTTTTGAATAAAAAGTATGCACTGAATGTGTTTTGAAGCAACTTGCGGAAATAGGTTATTAATAATAAAGTCTTCACAAAAAAAATTTAATAAAATGAAAACACAATTTTCAAAATATTTCGGCCTCTTCCATGAGGCCGTCATCAGTTGAATCAATTACGTACTTTAATGTATTACATTTTGTTTTCATTACATTAACAAACTTAAAAGCGTGTTTACAGTTGAAATGTAATGCAGCTAAAATGTAACGCATAAAATTTAATAATTTTCATGTGATCACCTAACTATTAACAAGCAGTTTGCGCAAATTGCTATAAAACGCATTTATTGCAAACTTTTCATTCAAAAGTAAGGAAAACAATATTATGATATGCATTTTGTACCGAGGTAAAAAGTTACCCTCTTAAGGTGAAATATGTAGTACATAATGCTGGACATTTTTTAATATAATACTGTGTATGTACCATTATGATGTGCATTTTGCACCGAGATCCACCGTTACCACCTTAAGAAGGCATGCAAATATTTACAAATATCATATAGCCTTGATGTTGCTATTACACCTATATTTTTGTTATCTACCATAACATTTTTAGGGTTCCGTACCCGTATCGTATGGTGTTACGGAACGCTTTGTGTGCGATAACGTTTTACAATTATTTTGGCAATCTTTATCTACGTTATTTTGAACATCCGACTGTTTATTAAATCTGATCCGGCCTGGGAAATTAAATTTTGACCTTGTCATTGTCAACAAGTTAAATAGCTTACGCCAGAAATTTGATTAAACTAGGAAAAATAAAAAGGAAATACCTAAGCCAATTTCACGTCTTGACTCCCTGTCAATTGACACTTGAAAAAACATTTTGTCGTTCTACTTTTATTTTGAAATAAAGATAAGACCTTACCTTTGACATTACTTTTTAGGGTTCCGTAACTCAAAATTTAAAAAACTGAACTCTGGTCCTGCCAAAAGTTCTCTTCCTCACATTAAGTTGAATATTTTTCATCCCAGATTCAATCTAATAAAATTAATGAATGGAATTTGTTGGTTAGCGAATGAAACACATTCAAAATATTATAGCTGCTCAAAGAAGTGACCATTAAAAAAAAACTATCACTGAAACAGTCCGAAGCTGACATCTTAAAGCACGCGACATAATTTGAGCTTTTCGCCTTATATCATTTTCAATCCTAGCCCTTACAATTAGAATTTGTGGTAAGGCTTAAAGCTGACTATTGTCTCTTAGATATTAGACAATAAACATTGGAAAACAAAGTTTGAAATATTTTGGGAGCTACTTTACTGCACCATTGTTATGAACAAATCACGTCAATTGGATGTATAGAAAAAAATCTTTTTTACCCAGCGATTTTATGAATTATTTTGAGGATTTATAGCTTATAATAAAAAAATACTGTCATTTCTATCCTATCATTGTCATAAAAATCCAACCTTTAATTCGTTTTCACCCATCTTAATGGAATATCAACACAAAATCAATTCGTGTATTTACAATATTAATCTGCTACTTTGAGACTCTAACGAGAAACATTTTTAGGGTTCTTTACCCAAAGGGTAACCGACGGGACCCTATTACTAACGCTCCGCTGTCCGTCCGTCTGTCTGTCTGTTTGTCCGTCTAACCGTGATAGTTAGACTGTTGAAAATTTCACAGATGATGTATTTCCTTTGCCGCTATAACAACAAATACTAAAACCAGCCAAGTGCGAGCCGGACCTGCGCACTTCCATATAACGGAGATGTTTTTTTTGCCGTTTTTATAGATAATGGTACGGAACGGAACCCTCCGTGCGCGAGTCCGACTCGCACTTAGCCGGTTTTATATGATATTTTATAACAATTAATTGTTTATTGTACTTTGAAACCTACTCGTTCCTGTGGATGTAGATTGAGTTCTAGGGTTTTCTTGGAACCTTGGACAGAACTTATGGCAGGGCTAGGTAGAATCACTTTAATCCGTCTGCCCGTCTGCTGAAACTGAGACCTTCTACAGAATAGAACTATTATTACGTAAATGCCTTTACGTAATCAATTTCATAGAAATTAGCTCACCATATAACTCAAAAAATTACTTGAGTTTTTAATGAAGCAAATCCTTTACTGATTGGGCCTAGGTTTCACACGAGTTTCCGGTTTCATCCATATTCATCATTATTCATTACGAAATAACTGACATGACACGTCCATTTAGGTGTATAATCTGGGTCAGTGCTTGATTTCATTAGTAAACTTCAAATTATTAAATACAGACTCAAAATATAAAACAAAATGGATCGTTGTACAGATATTCTATCTCACGAAGTCCGTTTGGCTATGGTTGTACTTGTGACGTGTGTTGGAGTGTGGCGCATTTTGGAGGATTGGGGAATATTCGTCCTCAAGGATTCGTCCTCTTTTCTATTTTTGGTAAAATTCGTCCCTCTTTACTCAAGCAGAGTAAATTCGTCCCTCAATCCACAACATACATAACCGTTAGGTACTTAAAAATTGTATTTCTATTCAATAGTACAATGAGAGTGAAAAGTGAAATCAGAACAAAATAAAAGTAAATTGGCAATTAACATTCTGTTTCTTAAAAATCAACGATTTATATAACTTCAACTAAAGTATACTTAAAAACACTCATTATTATTACAAAAATAAAAATGCTACAATATTCATTGCACAAACAAAAACTTGAAAAAAAGTTCCGATTACAAAGTCTAAACTAAAAATAATACATAGAAGTTCTTATAATTTATAATCAACAAAATACTTTCAAACCAAAGAGTAGTAAGTTTTTTTTTGCAAAGTGAATAAATATTCCTTTTATTTCTTGTATAAAATAAATAGAAAGCTAGGTATAAAATCCACTGTCAAGAGGAAGAGAACAAATCGACACGCTAAAAGAGGATGAATTTTCACATAATGAATATACTTTTTTAAAAGGGACGAATTTACACCAAAAATAAATATTATTAGGGACAAATATACGCGGTACTAATTTCAAGAGGACGAATGTACCCCGACCTATTTTGGAGCGCTCCTGAGGTTATGCATACTAGAAAAAAGTGCGTGTGCACGAACTACTACAACCATACCCAAACGGACTTCGTGAGATAGAATATCTGTATCAGGTTTATTACTCGTACCTATTTTATCATCCCATCCCGCATTTTTAACCGTTCTATTTCATTTTACTGAGGTAACATGTTTGAATTGAATTTGTTCAGAATTAATAAACAAACTTTAAATATATTTTTAGCATCAGACGCGGTAATGGATTCCAACCATCCATCCATCAGCCTGTGTGCGTCCACTATCGTCACTCTTGGCGGTGGCGGTCCTCCGTCCTCCTCCTTAGCCGTCACCCGCTTCCTTCAGGTATTCGATCCAGCAGCGGGCACGAGGTCAACGTGCGTGTTGGTGTACGTGCTCTCCTTTCTAACACCTTTGGGCCCCAACGGCTATCAGTCGGTGATATATAATATGACCTGCCCACTGTAGCAGGCTTTGTCGATTTGTTTCGGAAAGCGAGGTAATGCAAAGCTGTATTATAATATAAGGTGACATTTATTTATTCAGCAAACTTCACACTGAAGACACGGTGAGTACTCAGAATCAAGGTTCCATGACCTTTTTTGTGAAATTCGTAAATTATTCTTCTTGTGCCAGAACAATAACTTGGTTCCTAATAGGGGAAAGTACCTAATATAGAATGCAAGAAAAAATTGCCATTTGCAAAAAAGAAATCCACAGAACGGTTACAATAGTTACATGTATGTAGTACAGGTAAACCACAAAAATAGGATACATCGGCATTCTTCGTCGACGCAGAAGGGTGGCAGCGAATACCGACTAAAACCGATGATTAAAACCGAAACGCACCAATTCAATAAAGACCTTGGTGCACTACGTATACGGATAAAAATCTAACAGCAAGTGAACTCATGTTATCTCGCCTATGAAATATGTACATTGCGTGGCAATGAAAAAGATTCAGCATAGTGACATTAAATTAACAGAAATAAAATCAAATGCAAGAAGGTCGTGTCTGTGTATTAGAATTATTGACTGTCTGTCAGTATGCATGTTGCCTTTTAACTCGAGAATCACTCAACGGCTTTGGATGCGGTTTTCTTAAGTATATTGTAGTTACCCTGGTCAACACATAGATAGAAATATTCCTTAATTTTGCATAAATTGACACACATGCTTACAATTTGCCTAGATTGACCTTTTAAAGGCTGTCCTGTTTCAAGCGAAGACATTTAAAAATATAAGTAAAGGATATATGAATATAATTTGCAATATTCCGCTAAACAATTCTTGTCGTGCTATTCAAAATGCAGACTCGTGCACTGCCCGCCCGCCCGCATAAAAACATGCAACAAGCAAGCAATACAAGCAAAGCAATCTTAAATAACAAGCAAGAAAACTTATCGACACGTGTTTCGCCTCTGAACGAGGCATCCTCGGGATGTGTTGCTAGCCCGGCTTCTCCGCAGCAACTGATGTGTTGCTCGCCCAGCCGCCCCATAGCAACTGATGTTGTTCGCCCGACAGCTCAGCAGCTAGTGACGAGCCGCCGACCAAAACTCGCCTTTTATACACCGGCCTGACTAGTTGTTTGGTGGGGAAAATGGGGAGACGAAAACATGCGTAACAGTGGGGTAGTGGTAAAGTTAGTTTGTTCGTTTAGTAAATCAGGGTTATTCTTGTTTTTTAGTATTTCTAATTGTTCTAACACACACATTCTTAAACCTTTTTTACAAATATGTTTTACTTCAAATGAATGGTTATCAGGCAAACTATGACCGGACTCTAATAGATGTTTTGCAAAGTGTGATTTTTCAGGATGATTATTTCTATGGGCTGAGATATGTTCTTTGTACCTAGTTTCAAAACTGCGACCTGTTTGACCTACATAGACACCGTTGCAATCATTGCAAGACAATTTGTAAATACCAGACTGTTGTTTTTTATCTAATTTGTCCTTACCGTTGCAAATACGCTTTATCTTATTTTTGGTTCTGAATGCAACGCGAACACCACAACGCCGAAAAATCTTCGCAACCCGTTCAGAAATTGGACCTAGATAAGTTATGCTTGTTTTATATTTCTGAACACTCGTACTTTCAGGCTGTAAAGCAGACAAACTGTTTTTAATAATGATATTCTGTTTTTTGTGGACTAATCTATCAACCATTTTTGCACTATACCCGTTATTCACAGCAATCTGATATATTATGTTGAGTTCTTTTTCAAAGTTGTCAGGACTTAGAGGCACCGTCATCAATCTGTGAACATAACAACGAAATGCTGCAAGCTTATGTTCCCAAGGGTGACAAGATGAAGAAGGTATTACAGTATCGGTGTGTGTTGGCTTGCGGTATATTTGAAATTCATGTTTATTCTGTGCCCGAGTAATCGTTAAATCTAGAAAATTAAGGGAGTTTTCTTGTTCGACTTCTAATTTAAATTTTATTTTGGGGTGAATTTTGTTCAATTTGTCAACAAATACATCGAGCTGTCTACCAGTACCAGTCCAGCAAATAATGATGTCATCAACGTATCTGTAATAATACAAAATATTCGAACTACTGACAATGTGTTTGTTCTCAAAACTATCCATGAAAATATCGGCCATTAATGGACTTAAGGGTGAACCCATCGCTAAACCTTCTTTCTGCATATAGAATCTATCATTGAATTTGAAATAATTTTGACGCATGCAAACTGATGCAAGGCTAATGAGGTCATCAATTTCGTTAGTGTGAAGACGTTGTTTTTCTAGTAAATTTCTAATAACCGTTCCTTCCGATGAGTGTTTGATTGTTATTAGAAATTTACTAGAAAAACAACGTCTTCACACTAACGAAATTGATGACCTCATTAGCCTTGCATCAGTTTGCATGCGTCAAAATTATTTCAAATTCAATGATAGATTCTATATGCAGAAAGAAGGTTTAGCGATGGGTTCACCCTTAAGTCCATTAATGGCCGATATTTTCATGGATAGTTTTGAGAACAAACACATTGTCAGTAGTTCGAATATTTTGTATTATTACAGATACGTTGATGACATCATTATTTGCTGGACTGGTACTGGTAGACAGCTCGATGTATTTGTTGACAAATTGAACAAAATTCACCCCAAAATAAAATTTAAATTAGAAGTCGAACAAGAAAACTCCCTTAATTTTCTAGATTTAACGATTACTCGGGCACAGAATAAACATGAATTTCAAATATACCGCAAGCCAACACACACCGATACTGTAATACCTTCTTCATCTTGTCACCCTTGGGAACATAAGCTTGCAGCATTTCGTTGTTATGTTCACAGATTGATGACGGTGCCTCTAAGTCCTGACAACTTTGAAAAAGAACTCAACATAATATATCAGATTGCTGTGAATAACGGGTATAGTGCAAAAATGGTTGATAGATTAGTCCACAAAAAACAGAATATCATTATTAGAAACAGTTTGTCTGCTTTACAGCCTGAAAGTACGAGTGTTCAGAAATATAAAACAAGCATAACTTATCTAGGTCCAATTTCTGAACGGGTTGCGAAGATTTTTCGGCGTTGTGGTGTTCGCGTTGCATTCAGAACCAAAAATAAGATAAAGCGTATTTGCAACGGTAAGGACAAATTAGATAAAAAACAACAGTCTGGTATTTACAAATTGTCTTGCAATGATTGCAACGGTGTCTATGTAGGTCAAACAGGTCGCAGTTTTGAAACTAGGTACAAAGAACATATCTCAGCCCATAGAAATAATCAACCTAAAAAATCACACTTTGCAAAACATCTATTAGAGTCCGGTCATAGTTTGCCTGATAACCATTCATTTGAAGTAAAACATATTTGTAAAAAAGGTTTAAGAATGTGTGTGTTAGAACAATTAGAAATACTAAAAAACAAGAATAACCCTGATTTACTAAACGAACAAACTAACTTTACCACTACCCCACTGTTACGCATGTTTTCGTCTCCCCATTTTCCCCACCAAACAACTAGTCAGGCCGGTGTATAAAAGGCGAGTTTTGGTCGGCGGCTCGTCACTAGCTGCTGAGCTGTCGGGCGAACAACATCAGTTGCTGTGGAGCGGCTGGGCGAGCAACACATCAGTTGCTGCGGAGAAGCCGGGCTAGCAACACATCCCGAGGATGCCTCGTTCAGAGGCGAAACACGTGTCGATAAGTTTTCTTGCTTGTTATTTAAGATTGCTTTGCTTGTATTGCTTGCTTGTTGCATGTTTTTATGCGGGCGGGCGGGCGGTGCACGAGTCTGCATTTTGAATAGCACGACAAGAATTGTTTAGCGGAATATTGCAAATTATATTCATATATCCTTTACTTAGTGATGGACTTCCGCAAGGTAACGCCTATTTCAATTAATCATTTAAAAATATATCGACTGATGATGCACTTAATTTTGTCCTCAAGTGTACTGACACGTATATCTCGGCGTTTGTACGAATGACAACTGACACTTCGCTAAGCAATGGCGGACGTCAGAATGGCGCAAATAAATTCGACCAATGATCGATGAGGAATTTACCCGCGCAAATGTACTGTCTTGTAACTGGTCAGTAAAAATTCGCGCCTTTGAAAAATTGCCTACTGCGCAGGTACATCGATGTAACTTATTTTTGTGGTACTACTGTACACCTCGAAAATAAACATATTGTACAAAAAAATATTAAGTTTTTTAAGTGTATCGCCTATATTAATGGCACTTTCCACACTTTTTTTTTCAAAAATCTTCAGTTTTATGTTACTTGAAAACTATACGTGATAGATTTTTTAAATTTTTTAATTCAAACTATCATTTCTAGTTCATGTCAGTTGCGTTTTTTCACTTTTTATTTGTAGAGTAGTGTTATTAATGATTTTTTTTAACTGTTAGATTGTTTTAGTTTATACTACTATAATTTAGTATAATATCAATATATTGCAAAATACTATTCAAATTTCACCTATATCCAAAAACACTTAAAATCTTCGGGACAACTATAAGTTGTTTCACTTTTTTGCAGTCAAATTTTTTGAATTTATAATCAGCCATTCTACTGTCATAATAAATTGCATTTCGTCGCTTAAGTTCTAACTCCGCGTATCTCAGTTTTGATCATTATCTACCCCTTAACTTTAAAATTCTGAATAAAATAGAAAACCCTAAATATTTTTATTTTCGTTGTTTCATTGGTTGTTCCCGGTCTCCAACACCGGGTAAGTCAAAAGTTTTAAAAGAATTTCATTCAGAAATTTAAAGTGAGGGATAAGAGAATTATCAAAACTGAGATACCCGGTTTTGCGACGATTTGGGGTCGTAGTAAAGTTGTCAGGGCAAAACTGCGAGCAGGGCTAATCTCTCAATGACTAGTGTAAGGAATATACGTAACTGATTGGCTCATTGACTGATTGCTCTTGGCTAGATTTATTCAGAGTAATTTAATATCCTTAAGTTATTTCATAAATAGGGTCATAAGGAACAATAGCTGCATATTCAAACATTCATAAAGACGGCATTCTAAACATTTTAAAACCAATTTTTTGCAATTTTCACCTGACAGTACCACCCGTGTTGACGCGTTTCCACTTTGATTCACGTGAAGTTTCCACAGTTGGTTATGTTTTTTCATGTAAATGAAATGCATGATTGCTCTAAGTCCAAGAAAATGTAATTCTACTTATAAAACTTCAATGTCTAAAAAATTTCTCAAAACACCACCAAAGTTTAGATTAGGCCTTTCTGTATATATTGTAGCAAAAAACAAGAAAAATCTATTTGTTTTGTTCTTTTCATCTTTTATCGTCAAGCCTAAATAGCTAAAAGAAATCATTTCCATTAATTGTCGTGTGGCTTTCTTGGCTACCGACTTTCGTGGCTGTATTCATGGAATGTGTCCCCTCCACGATATATCGTATTTATTATTCACCGACACGAGCGATAGCAACATTCTTTCTTCCCCACTTGGGACGGACGGGACGGTGGCTCACAAATAATTAAATACACTAATGGATTGGACTAGTTTCGGATTTATTTACCAACTTATAGAGGGCAATGTGGTTTTACGTGTAGGTGTTATTTGGTGACACACGAATTTGGTTGGTTTGGTCTTTCATTTTGAAGCAGCAACAAAGGGAAAGAGACTTATTAAGACAAATCTCTTTTAAATCAATCAAATCATAATAATCAAATTTATTCTCTAATATTGTAACATACTATACATGTTCATTCCAATGTAAAAAAATAAATATATAGTACGAGGAAATATAACCAACAAAAGTTGGGCTTTCTAAATTTAATAAAATAATAAATCTCTCATAAATAAAATGAAAAAATAGGAATACATTATATTAAATACCTTTCAATGAATACAACAAATATCAAACGTATTTTAGAGATTTTCTCTAGTTTGGCAAACTAGCATTTTACCTAGGTTGATTTAGTTTAAAGTATTTGTCTCTCGAGATAAAGCGTAGGCTATGTGTTTGCCTGGGTCACAATCTATCTAGCTGCAAAAGATTCCTCCCCGAACCCTTGATTTGTTACACAGTTACATTCATTTATACTTATACTCACGTCTGTCTCCCAAAGGAATTGGCAGAGACCACATATTTCCATCAGCTACTATCCTGGTACAATTTTTCGCCTATTCCACATCACATCCATCAATCAAGTCACACAAGGTCTTCTATGCCAAGTGCATTTGATTTGGCCCTTCTTAATTATGCCAATTTGAAAGCATACGTACTTCTACGGCGGCCTAATCAAGATTTACCTTCCACCATATATTTTTTTACTTATTCGGAGTTGAACATAGTAAAAATAAACTAGAAATTAGAAATGCTTCATTCACAGCGCATTATTCTAGCTAATTCCACATGCATTCTCAGTAAAAGTATGTATATAGGGTGAAATTGTAATCAACCGACCAAATTCATACTAGAGACTCGGTTGGTGATCAAGAACTAGGTTCAGTAATCCTTTTGGCCAATTTCGAAAAATAATTTTTTTTGCTCCCGTACTGGTTGGACTAGTTTAAGTACAATTCCTAGTGCAGGTTCTAAGGGAAAAAATTTTTTTTTTCGAATTTCACCTGGAGGCTCATTAAACCTTGTTCCTGATGACTAACCGAGTCTCCAGTATGAATTTAGTCGGTTGATTTAATTTCACCTAGTATAGAACCTTATAAAATTTTACCAAATTGCCCTCCAAACATCCCAGGGACGGATACAATAAAGAAGGGAAGAGTCGACACGTTGACAAAGAAGGAAGAAAGAATAATATCCGTCAAAGAACCCTTGACCTTGTCCCTTTGCTAAACAATTCTTTTTCCGAAACAACGGAACCGTGTTCGCACACTCCACTGTCACTGTAGGGACATGACTCAAATAAAGTCTGTCAAGCGTACGTCGTATATATAATTCGGGGGTTTCGACAATGTCAGTGTAATTTGCTTGCAAAAGGTGCCTCATTTATAATTCCTTAACGAAATTTATAAAATGTAACGTCTTTGAAGATTTTTATTTTTTACTGCACATTAAATAGATTGCATTAGGTAATTTTGAACCTAATTGTTTTTTAAAGAAGCTCTCCTAGTGCGATTCCAGCACGCACGCATATTTTTAAAGGTACTGAGAAAAAAAATCAAAGCAGTCCTTGTCCCTGCTAATAAATAAGAATAAATGTTTGTTAGTTTGTTGCCTAAGATCTTGAAAACTATATAATGAATCGACATAACACTTTCTTTTTTTTATAGAGCAAGTCCTTATCCTACTTCCTACTTCCTACTATCCTACTTCCTACTAATCCTATCCTACTAATATTATAAATGCGAAAGGGTGTGTAAGAAAAATGTGAGGGTGTGTGTGAGGGTGTGTGTGAGGGTGTGTGTGAGGGTGTGTGTGTGAGGGTGTGTGTATGTTTGTTACTCTTTCACGCTGAAACGGCTGGACGGATTTCGATGAAATTTAGAATGGATATAGCGTATACCCTAACTTAACACATAGGCTACTGTTTATCCCGAAAAAAAAGCATGTCGTTAAACCGAATAAAACGCAGGTGGAGCCGCGGGCAAAAGCTAGTTTAATATATAGGCTGTTTTTTCCGTATAATTCAGCTATTTTCTGGGAGTAAATTGATATAAACCTTTGTAACGACCCGCGCTGCCACTTATAATCACGTGATCATCAAACTAAAACACTGGCTGAGTTTGGTGCCGGTATTTTGTTAATTTTTTCCACAGGGAACATGTTGGATCTTTACTACTACTATGATCACGGGTAGTTTCCTAGGGATGACCCGAATGCGAGTACCAAGCGGTGGAAGTTTTTAATTATATGGACTATTTACTACCAAAAGATCGTGGTTTAGATTCATACTGATATTGAAACGTCTACTCACGATTTTATAGTCTGATTTCGATTTCACTTTCTTCGTAGGCAAAAATGGTTACGCGGCGGTTCCCTGTTTGACACTGCACTATATGCACTTACGGAAAATCGGATGGTTCCTAAAAGAATACACTTGAAAAATACGAATAACACGCGGGCGAAGTTCAGTAATAATTTTTGGTCATTATACCGTATTGCTTTACTTCCAGCAGTTTCGAACTTTATTATGGCCCAGTGGCTTATGTAATAGGTGGGGCAAAAAATAATTTCGTATTTTCTATGCATCAAGTTGTAATAAAGTCTCTTTGGTCGTACTGTTGTATCTGGCATTTTTGAACAGATTGATTACTGGTGATGAAAAGTGGATCACCTACGACAAGAACGTGCGAAAACAGGTCATGGTCAAAGGGCGGTCAAGCTCCACAGACTATGGCAAAACCCGGATTAACAGGCAATAAGGTGATGCTGTGGATATGGTGGAATTGGAAGGGAATCGTTCATTATGAGCTTTTACTGCCGCCGGGCAAAACCATCGATTCGGATCTCTACTGCCAACAACTGATGAGACTCAAGCAAGAAATTGAAAAAAAAAACGGCCATTTCATCATAATAACGCCAGATCACACACATCTTTGGCCACTCAGAGAAAATTGAGAGATCTGGGTTGGGAAGTGTTAATGCATCTTGCATCCTCAGATTTTCACCTATTTCGGTCTCTTCAGAATTCTTTAGGTAGTGTAAGGTTAACATCAAGAGAGGACTGTCAAAACTACTTGTCACATTTTTTTGATCAGAAGTCCCAAAATGTCTATAGCAACCGGATCATGTCACTACCTAATGGCAACAAGTTATTGAAGAAAATGTTAATATGCATATATTATAATTAAATGTAAATAAACTTTGAAAAAATGTGTCTTGAATTTTTATATAAAATACGAAGAAACTTTTTCCCCGACCTACTAAAAGATCCGAAAATACCTGAATCGAAAAAACCATCACACAAAATGATCTTTTTTCAAAGTGGAATAGTTGAAAATTCAAATTCACGCAATAATTCCTACTGAGTTATGTCTTTGAAAATAAAGCTAAACAAAGATGTTAAGAAGCCAGAGTCTGATAAACGAATAAATTTTGGCTTTTTGAACTAATCCTTCAAGAAAGTACTGCAAACAAACGATATTTATAAAAGCTAAAATTTATTGTTTATTATCTGAAATAGATTTTGTTACCTCACATCATGCTCGCAAAACCAAAAGTTAAGATTAGAGACCAAGAAAATAAGTTCAATCAATAAAAGGTATTATTGCCTTTTCCCAATTGAAAACTCTCAGGCTAGAATATTAGGCCAGACATTCAATTGACCTAGAAACAACTTCAGCCTAGCACAAAGACACTCTAGATCAAAGGTTACAGCTTCGCTAAACACACTTAGGTAGGAAATAAGGACAGAGACTGAGACAACAGTTTTATTCAGATGTTCATATCATCATTTGGCCTTTTAGGTAAAAAACATATTGAATAATTTGGATCAGAAACGGGGGTCGACCTTGGGCCTTACAAAAAACACAATGCTAGAGGATTAGATCGAACACTCGAATATATTTCCAGTAATAATCGCGGCTCACCGAAGTCACTTGGCAAGGAGATAATATCAGACACCAAAAAAATATTTTTAGCCAGAAACGTGTCTTGGCCGTTCGCCCTGCCAAAGATGACGTGAATAAAAAAGACAGATAGATGCAAAAAATTTCATGGGCTCCAAAAACACTTCAAATCAGCGTAAGTTAAACTAAATAACCCGGGCGAAGCTGCGGGCAAAAGTTAATTTATATATAAACGTATCGCGGAAAAATAAGCAGACTGTCAAACAGATAAAAATATACTGAAGCTGGTATGAATAAAAGGTTTTAAGACTAAACCAAAAACGTTTTGTAACCCTATCAGGCTTAAAACATATTAAAACTTTAAACTACTCGTAGAGGAACAAAAATTCTAATAATATCCACATTTATACCAACGTGAACATATGCATAACTGTACTGAACTACAAATCGTTCTTAAACTATGTTACAAGCAAGTAAAATGACAAAATAGTTTGGACGGACAAATTTACATTTTATAAAAGAACCCTAAAAAGAAACTTGCTTAGCTTCGAGCGAAACGAATCTTGAATGCCGTATGAATTTCAAAGAAAGTGATACTCTATTCAGTGACACAGACACATTTCATCCCCTATCTTTTACTTTAAATACTTGAAATTCAAACGGGAATGTAACAAAGTTGTTTCCTAGGCTGTGGCTTTAGAAAGAATCAGGTTAGTTCATAGCTAACGGCGTATTTCTCAACTTTGCCTGTCATTGTTTCCGGAATTGCTGTAACGTAGTCGTAGCTTTTTAAAAATGACTAACCTTTTATAGTGCCAGAAAGGATTTCAGCCTTTGTAGAAGTGTAAATGTTTAATATTTCAGGTATCTGTACATTTATGGTGAAGTTGAGTTGGTTTGTTGGGCAACATTGAAGTATTTCAAATGTTCATAGTTCCGTTTTCAGTGTAATCTTCAACAGCTCCGTACGTGATTATGGTTTCTTAAAAGAAAACATTTTTTTAATATGTCCAAGAAAAAGTTGAAATCATTAAAAGATTTTTATTGCTACGTACATATTGTTTGTTCGGTTTTGTCTAACAGCAAAATAACGAATATACAAATTTTGTTAGTATCAATCAGGGAATTTCGATTATTTTATGAAACTACTTATATAAGTAAATCAGTCTCCCAAGACTGAGCCATAAACGCAAAACGACGGTTTTCCTTTATAATGTAATAAATTTAATTTATTCAAAAATTATAATTTTAATAGATTCCGGAAATTAATGCCTAAAATTGCCATTTTTGCGTTTAATTTCCACGAAAGTATTCCAGAACACTTTAACAAAATAAAGGAAAAACGACAAATTTCCCGCCAATTTTCGGCCATTTCAACCGTTCACTCGATTTACTGTATCGTTGAGCTGTCGAGAGTAATTTATCTCTTTTCCCATTCTTGAACGTTTAACGACTCTGAAAAGCCACTGAAGCGCATTTAATAACTTATTGGAAATTTCAAAAGTAGTAGGTAGCTTTGTTCCGCTCAGTTTCATTTTTAGGGTTCCGTACACGTAGGGAAACACGGAGCCGCTGTGTGTCCGTCTGTCCGTGTAGGTACGGGTCTCGAGCTTGCTGACGGATTGAGCTACAGACCTGAAATTTGGATATGTTATGTAAAATGTTGACCTAAACCCGAATATTGCATTAACAATTAAATTTAATACATTTTCAGTGGGGGCACAGAGCAGAGAAGTAGTAGTGGGGATCCCATACATGAAAAAAAGCCGCAAAAAATATTTTTTTTCTTACCCTTGGGGGTATCATTGTCTAGAACTTATTGAGTATAGTACAAATTATTTTTTTTATATCCAAAAGTAGAGAAATGTGGGGACATCAAAGTTGTTCATTGTAGTACATTTTTGATACAGACCCCGTATCTTAAAAACTAAACTATTTATGAATTTGGAAATTTGTGTGTATTATGTGCATATACTTAAATAACAAATACTGAACATGACAATTTTTTATAAAGGTTTAGCGTTACGTACCCGAATACTCGACCAAGTTAGTTTTGCAGTTTAGTTTCATACATTTTGAAATTAATGATAAGTTTGTAATTTTTATTTAAATCATTTTAGTCTATTAACTTATTGGAATGGTACGAAACCTTCAAGGCGCATGTCCTATTCGCACTTGACCGGTTTTTTTGCATCCTGTTACAGGCATTTACATACTTGCCTACAAAATTAACTGAGGAGAGCTAAAATGTTTTAAACGCAGTGAGTTAAATTTATTATTTCTGAGTACGGGACTGTAGGAATGTTGATTACCGTGCACAAAGTTTTGCGCTTCAACCACAAGTTTTTAATACATTTAAGGAATTCGGTAATATAAAAAAAATAATGAAAATGGACACGCTGGCGCCCTCTCATGTTTTCATGAGTAGTAAGGCTGCTGGTTCGGCGGCGGCCGCTGCTGAGCTCTCCAAGGGGCGTAAATATGCGGCAATAGGTTCAAGCTACATTTTTACGCCTTTTGGGGTTGAGACAATGGGACATGGGGTCCAGAGGCGCGACAACTTATCAAGGATCTCTCTGTCAAGCTAATAGTTACCAGCGGCGACCGGCAGGCTGGCTCTTATCTGGGCCAGCGTATAAGTCTTGCCATACAAAGAGGTAACGCGGCCAGTATTTTGGGCACTCTCCCGCAGGCAGTGATCTGGAGGCAATATTTTTTTATGATTATTGTGTATGCTGGTTTGTGTTTTTTTTTCTTTAGGATTTTTTAATTTCGGTAATTATATGACGTATATTATAATTTATAGTTTATTCCATAATTAAGTTGTCTGCAATATCAATTTGAAATTTGAAAGTTACACGAGCGAAAATATTCATTACGAATTAATTGCGATTGAGTGTTGCTTGTGGGTGGTAGAGCTAATGCCGGGCTCGGCTGTGGAGGTACCACCATCTTACTCGCTAATCCTCCTGAAGTTATTCGGGGGAGAGTAAGAGAACAGCTCTCAGGCAAAACCAGGCGGCCCACCATTGCCTGGGACCGATGGATGGCGGTATATCCATCCCCAATTGCAGGGCCTTATATTAAACAGACTGGTGACGGGCAGCGGCGTCACTGGTGCAAGGGTTTCGGCACCGCGCTCACCAACCCGACTGCCCAGCGTGTGTGAGTATGGGCATTTTTTCCAGGAGGACCGCCAAGAGTGGCGAAGTCCTGGAAAGGCGTATGTCCAGCAATGGACGAAACAGGCTGATGGATGGATAGTGTTTGTTTGACTTCAAAATGCTTTTAGTCATGAAGCACCACATGTGAGCACCTGGAGACGTTGGTACGACGAGTTAAAACGTTGACAGGTATCGCTTCGGGACGATATTCGGGAAGGCCGTCCCCGTCCATTGACTACAGGCACAGAAAAGAACGTTGCCAGCAATTGGCATTTCGTTGAGGAAAACTGGTGTAGCACGTACGGGAATTGGGATCGATAAGAGTCAGATTGAAAACATTCTGCATAAACATCTAAGACTCAGGAAGGTTTGATGTGGATGTCATGAACTAACTATAGCAAAAGAGGGCGTGCGTGGTCGGTCCTAAGGTATACTGCAAAAATTAAACCACGGATGTTTAAATTTCGTTTAAAAGATCGTGAGAGGTGACAAATCTATGACACGGAAAGAAAGCAACAGTCTTGTGAATGGATCTTCGAGGGAGAGAACATTCCAACCAAATCGCGACAAAGTGTTGGAAAAACGATCGCTTGTTGCTTTCCAAGTCTGGTACGTGGGTCTGGTCTACCTCAAGAATAAAAACCAGACAAGTGCGAGTTGGACTCACTCACCGAGGGTTCCGTTAAAAACTATAATGACTATATTTTTTACGATTTAATTACAAATGTATAGTTTTCAGATTTTTCCCTATACTTGTAGTATAAGACGGTATTAACGGAAACGGAACTGAAAATAACCTATCAATTTTGATTCCCTTGAGGGTGTCGAAATATATGTTTTTTGAGGCATAAACGGCCGTATCTTTTTTTACGTTTACCTAGAAGTTTGATTTTTTCGCAGCTTCAAGGGACTATAGATTTTAATATGGTTTTAATTTCAACTCGATACCTCGACGCTTTCCCGAGACAAAGGATCTTGGCAGACAGACGGATGGACGGACGGGCGGATAGAGAGAGGGAAAACAAAGTGATCCTATAAGGGTTCCGTTTTTTCCTTTTGAGGTGCGGAGCCCTAAAAACTATTCATTCAGAATGGTATACGACGATTTGTCTTCCAAGTGCTTTCGAAAAAATTCGCGTGAGACGCTTGGGAAGCCGCATCATTCTTCATCAAGACAAGGAGCTTCCTCTTACCGCGAAGAAAACAAACAACCTTTTGTGTAGTAGGGAGAGCGTCGAGCTTATGACTCATGCTGCCATACAGTCTAGATCTGGCACCACCACGTGATTTCTTATTTTTAAAAGCCTTCATTTAACTTCAATCGTATGTTACTTTGTTAGATATCTGGTCATATATATAAATACACTGCCTAAAAAATTCTGAAGAGACCGAAACAAGTGGAAATCTGAACATGCAAGGTCAGGACTATACGGCGGATGCATTAATACGTCCCAGCCAAACTCTCTTAATTTTTGCTGAGTGGCTGAAGATGTTTGAGGTCTAGCGTTATAATGATAAAAAACCACACCCCTTCCGCTGACTAATTCCGGCCGCTTTCTCTCAACTTCTTGCTTTAATCTCATCAGTTATTCGCAGTAGAGTTCAGAATCGATGTTCCTGCCTGGCGGTAACAGCTCATAATGAATTATGCCCTTCCAATCCCACCATACACACAGCATTACCTTGTTGCGAGATAACCCGGGTGTCGCCAGAGTCTGTGAAGCCTGACCAGTCTTTGACCACTACCTTTTTCGCACGTTCTTGTCATACGTGATCTACTTTTCATCACCAGTTATCAGGTTTTTCAAAAATGGTTCGGTTTCATTACGTCGTAATAAAGAATCACAAATGAGTACACGGTTCATTAAGTTTCTTTCAGTGAGCTGACGAGGCACCCAAATATCGAGCTTTTTTGTGTACCCAGCTTTTTTTAAATGCACCAAAACTGTTTTGTGTTCAATCCCCAGTTCTTCAGCTACATCGTAACTACTGATATGCCGATCGGAGCAAGATCAAAAATGGCATCCATTTTATCCGTACGATTACGCCCTATACCTCGTTGCATAAAAGAAATGTGAGAACAAACCATCATAATTTTTAAAAGAAGCCGTATACCCATAGCGCAGGCCGTAGGTACATGGATAGAGTATAGTTCTAAATAGGTCCCAAGATATTCGAAGTTACGCAATAAAGTGAGGTTGAAAATTGAGTCAGTTCCATAAAAAAGCCGCCTAGACGGGAATCGTTGAATATTTTATGTGAACCTTCGGCGTAGACAGACTTATCCACAACGTATATAAATATATATCTATGTACCTATATTTAGACATGAAAGGGTTAAATCGAAACGATTTATTCTAAAGTTATTTTCTTGTTATTGTTTAATCTATCAACTAAATATAGTATTTAGGTATATACGAAAACAACTCTTTACCTAACTATGGGTATAGAGCTGGAGTGGTTAATGCTGTACGGGCAAACCCGTACATTTTGCTTGTTTCATAATTTTGTTTAATATCAATATATGCAGTTTCCTTGTACATGCCAATTAAAGGTGTATCTTACGTGATTTATTAACTGTAACTCGTAACTATGTAAGTTTCTTAAAGGCTTAAGAACAATAATAAAGAGTAGTCAATACACGTTCATCTCGAACACATATCTTTTCTGCCGCATACCATTGGCGGCTCCTCGTACAAGAAATTACTATGGGGTAGGGGGCGTGGAACGGCTACTCATAAACAGGACTATACGGGTCCTGTTCATTGGTCTTTCGAACCGGATACTTGGATCAAATACTTTTTCATAAAATACAGAGAAACCTTGAAAATTCACTGATTATGCGTACCGACAGCGCGCGAAGCAAGCGTTTTAATCTAAAATATTACAATATATAATATACTTCATTATAAGTTCAAAATTACTCAATAAGATTGTCGCGCCCCATGGGCCAGGCCTTAACAGTGCATAATATGAACTTGCTATTATTCTTAGATTCTGCCTTCTAGGCCTTGCCAATATTCAGTACCAAGACAAGAAATGTCATAAGTTATCGCATATACTCATACCGCTTTGCGTGTTTTGAAACAATAAAACAAATCACCATATACCTACTTTACACTGACCCACGTGTATAACTTGTATTTGAATTTTGAATCACGAGTGACATAAATAATAAATCCACAAGTCATAATAATGTTGCTGGCACTTCGTGACTCCCACAAAGCGGCTTCCGGCGACGTAAATCTGTTTCCCTTCCAGGTGAAGCAATTTCAGCTGCTAAATTGAAAACCATAAACCGAATAAATGTAGAGTATATTCAGATGGTACTTGGAGAGTTACAGGTCCATATTTTAGGGTAAATAATTTTATACCATTCTCACTCTAAAAATCTCATTTTATTCACTGAAAACAGCGAATAAAAAGGCCTTTTAATCTGTTTTAATCACTATTTTGGTGTTTGAATTTAGAACACAGCAATATATTCGACCTCGATCACAATGCGCATACAACCTCCTTGCGCAAAGAATACTCGACATCAAACTCTTTGTGCAAATAACTCCTCGAGATTTCATTGGTTGATATTTGCGACTAGGAGTTTAGCATTACAATAAAAACTGTTTTGTATTCTTTGCTGCCATTACATTAAAAAAAAGTAAATTGGCGCCATTTTGAATACTGAATTTGAAATTTAAGTGTTTCCAATTGTAAAGTGTGAAATGCGATACGCTTTTCACCGAAGATTGCTACATCCTAAACGTAATGGTGAGCCTTATAGCCGTACTTCGGGCTCAAAGGGACCAACAGCTTAACGTACCTTCTGAAGTACGCAGGCCGTACACAAATTAACGTGCATCATGGGGATTGAACCCAAGACCTATGGGTGAGCAGCAGGCGAGCGCTCTCCCACTTGGCTACAGAGATGGTCACTATAAATTAATTTTCATGAAAACCAAAATTCAAAGTTGTATACGTATCTGTCTATACTAATAATAAAGTTGTAGAAAAGTCGTTTCTGTACATTTAATACCTTTTGAAATTTTAAATAAAATGTGTTATTATTATACGTTAAGCATCATTTTTAGATTTTTGTTTGTCCGTCTTTCTCTCTGTCTGTCTGTATGTTCCGTTTTAACTCGAGGACTACTCAATGGATTTGGATGCGGTTTTCTTTATTATAATCGTATTTACCCTGGACAATATCTCTACTAATAAGACTGATACGAATTTTTATTCGCGATCCGCGGGGGTTTGGCCGCTACCCGTTTGTATCGCCATGAGTACGAAAAAACTCTTGGCCAATGATCTCCTGGCGTTTCTACACTCAGACGTCATGGAAGAAGTTAGTGTCGCGCAACATTCTGTGCAGATTCTCCAAGGAGGAGATCCGATATGCGAAGACGCTGTTATATGAATCATCAAATATGATCGACAGAATGCCGTCCCATCGTACGGATGACAGGGGAGAAAAGAGTCTCCAGGACATAATCACCGTCCTGAAAAATACCGATCCGGACGACGTGCCAGACTTTGTCGCACCGCCGGTAGCAGTGCTTTGCAAGGCTCCTCCGGCCAGTTTCGACCACGTCGATGTAAGCAAGCTGCTCAAGGATATAACGTTTATGAAGGTAAGCCTGGCCGAGATGCAGTTGAAGTTCGAGGCATCACAAAGCATCATCGGTGATCTTCGTACCAAAGTAGTATTGACACCTATTCTCATGTAGAAAATATTAGATTTAGAGCTGCCATAACGTAAAACTTTTCATTGCAAAATAGGCTCTAACGCAGATGGATAAAGGTTAAATGAGCTTGTATTCTTTTAGGTTTTTCAACTCTAAATTAAAGGTTTGCTGCACGAGAATAGGTCACATTGTTGCGCAACGCTATCGCGGTGAGTCGATCACCCGCAACCTCGTACGTAAATTGTCGTCGTGGAGCGCAAAACGTATGTTCGTGCAGTTTCGAGTCAGCGAAATTGGATGCGTCGTTACCGGCCGCTGACCTCAATACTGTCCGTGATGCACCGCGCCCCGCCCGCCCCACTGCCCCGCCAGGGGAGCCACCTCGTGTGCCCGTGCGTACATCCCCCAGCACGCGCCTACGCTGCTGCCGCCGCCGTCACCGCCAGCCAACCTTGTGTCAAGACGGTCAGCAGGCAGCAAAAGGTAGAAAGCAGAGCAAGAGTCTTAGGAAGGCCCCATGCGACGAGGAGGGCTTCACCCTGGTAGAGCGTAAGAAGAGAAAGCCCCCTAACCGCAATCGATGCGGAACCGCACCGACCGGACCGAACCATCTACTGCGTCCTAACTAAGTTCCCCTGACGCAGCTGTATGTGTCCCGTCTGCACTTCTCCATGAAGGCCGAAGATGTCATGAAGTATGTCATGCTAAAAACCAAACTCCTACCGAGGGTCTAGCGATTGTAGTCACGCCACAATGCCCATTTTAATTCATTTGTGTTTCGTGTCCCAACTGAACATCTTCCGACCTTTATGAATTTGGTCGAGAAGTGTCGTGTTTCGTCGTTTCCGCAGTAGAATACCGGACACTTACACTTTGGGAATGCGGGGCACGTCGTAGACTAACGTGCATAGTGTTTATTTTTAGTTTTTCTTTATTTATGTAACATCTGTATGAATCTGGGGGCACGGCAGTGCCCCCGCCAAGTCGAGCTAAAAAGCGGCACGCCGTACCATCATTTTCTCGAAGCAGGTCAGGCCATTTTCTACACCCTATAACTTCGTTGTGGATAAAACTAAAAGCCTGAATTTTCGGTATCCAGGCAGGCATTGTACAAACACGGTATATTTCAAATTTCATTCAATTTGAACTAGTAGTTTAATAATTATAACTACTCAAATTTTCTCAATTTTGTCACTCACTCACCGATCATCAAAACTCTAAGGCACTTCTAGCAGACATAGAAGCTTCAAATTTGAAATATAATTAGTGTTTAGTGTATAAATCAAGGAAAAACTAAAATATTTTGCAATTTCGGTCCAGTACTCTAGATACACTAACTGCATAAATAACTTTGTAATACCATATACATATGTAGAATTACAAAGTTACGTTTTCAGTTGTAAGTTGAAGGTACCGGAAAGGAAAAAAAGTAGGACTATCTACAAAAAGAAATGAGATGCCATCAAAAACAAAACTTGTAAAAAAAAACCAGTCTCGCAACTTGGTTCTTCTACCGTAAAAAGTTGTGAGATCCATATACTTAAATCCAAGTCGATTAATTTATTCAGCCCCTACTTAAGGGACCATCTGTCTTAAGTTATTAAATAATTAGCTAGCCTAACAACATCATAAAGTGACCATATCAATATTACAAATCTTTTGTGTTTTAAATAAATTGATTGACTTGGCAATCGCACTAAATAATCTAATTTAATATAATATGTATTACTTGTGAGATACATTGTGTTTTCTTGTGATGGCCGAGTCAATATTTTCATTTAAAACATAAAAGATTTTTAATATTGATATGGTCACTATAAGAAGTTATTAGGTTAGCTAATTATGTAATAACTTAAGACAGATGGTCCCTTGTTTGTTTTTCAGAATTCTTTATTAAATAAAAACAAAAAGTAGCACACAACAAGACACTGTCAAGTAGGTACTTAAACTAATTTAGGAGTTACTCCGTAGGCTTATACGCCTCTTAAAGCTTATAACATGAGTTTAATAGAATTTTACACATAATTAACTACATACAAAAAATCACAATACATTAATATATGAACCTTTTGTGAAGGTTTCAATTTGTGGCCTCACGTAACTTAAACTAAACAAAAAACTTTGATATCACTATATCATAAAAAGCTACAACAATATTTAGGGTATCTTCATAACAAAATATGTAAATTATTTTTGCATTGGGCAAGCATAGCAACTCTCTATGATAAGAATTATTTAACAAACCTAATAATTCATATTTCATAATACAAAATGGACTCTATGTCGTATGAGTAAGAATTATAAACGTACAAGTCGGTCTAGTTAAGTTTGTAGCAACTTTTAGTCAGCCCTCAGCACGTAGTGATGGGGCAACCGATAACGGTTGTAACTATCGACGTAAGGTAAGTTTCGTAGTCTTGATCTACCTATAGATGACACTAATGAGTTAGAATGATAAGGATTCTTATAAATGTAGAAATTTTTGGTTATTTTAATAATAAATTCTTTTAGTTTAGGAAAATTAATTCTTTCGTGAAGCAATTTCAAATTTGTTAAAAAGGGAGTGTTGTGCGATATTTTAAGGGCTTTGTTTTGGATAATCTGTAGTTTATTATAATTTATCTCACACGTGCTACTCCATACCGGTGCAGCGTATGTTAGACAGGGTCGAATGAGAGTTGAATATATATTTAATTTTGTTTTAGGACTTAGTTTCGTGCGCCTATTGAAGATAGGGCTAAGTGCATTCATAGCCTTAATACTTTTATTACGAAGTGACTCGATATGTGAGGTCCAGTTTACCTTATCGTCAATACGGACACCTAAGTATTTTACACTCTTCTTCCACGGAATGAAGTAGTTATTTATAACTAGTTTGCGATTGGGGGTTTGACGTTTACGAGTTATTAGGATTGCTTCTGTCTTTGACTCATTTAATTTCAGTTTCCATTTATTAAAGTACGTGCATAGTAGTTCAATGGACAGCTGCAGTCGATCAATTACTAAATCAATGTCCGAGCATGACGTAAAACAGGTAGTGTCATCAGCAAAACAAGCCAATTGCGTTCTCGGTTGCTTAGGAACATCGTTGACATAAACCAAGAATAAAGTAGGCCCTAATACTGATCCTTGCAGGACACCTGCAGGTACTTGGAAGAAGTCAGAAGTATCGTTCCCTATATGTACACGATACCTACGACTTTCGAGATAAGATTTGATGATTCGAACTAAGTCTAGGGGCACATCATTGGAAATGAGCTTATGAAGAAGACCTTCATGCCATACGGTGTCGAAGGCTTTTTCGATATCGAGCAGAAACATGCCCGTCGTCTCCTTAAGATTTAATTTATGTGCTAAGTGTTCACTAACTCGCGCTAGTTGTTGAACGGTCGAGTGTTGGCGTCGAAAACCAAACTGTTCGTTAATAAACAAGTGCTCGAGGAATCTAAGTAGGCGATCTCTAATTAAACGCTCAAATAGTTTACCTAGACATGGTAGCAAGCTTATAGGACGATAATGTGCAGGAATTGGACTATCCTTACCAGGTTTCTTCAACGCTATGACCTTTGCTAATTTCCAACATGTTGGAAAGTATCCTAACAGCAGGCAAGTATTGAATATTTTGGTTAGTTTGACAATGCATTTTTGAGGCAAGTTCTTTAAAAGTGAATTATGAATTTCGTCCACGCCCGGAGATTTGCGTCGCTTTAAATTTCTTAATATTTTCCAAATTTCATGTGGACGAATAGCATGATTTAGTGTTGGATTTGAAAAATCATTTAACCAGTTCATAGAATCTTGTACATTCTTGGAAATTCCTTCGCCGTTCCAGTCCAGTGTCAGGTGCATGTTTTCGTTAAATGCGGAAGCTAAGACATTGGTCTCTTCTATTTACCGTAGAAGTGCCATCAGATTTGAGTAAAGGTGGGATTTCCACAGGCTTATTTCGAAGCGACTTTACGGTTCTCCATAAATCCGCTTTTGCATTATCAACTTTTTGCATTTTTGCATCCCAAGTATTATCATTCTGTTTAATTAAGGCAATTTGGATTCTGCTTTGTAAATCATTGATTTTGTTTTTCAAAATTCTACGTGTAGTACTATTAAGTTCGCGCTGTGCACGGTTACGGAGCTGATTTTTTATTTTAATTAATTGTTTGATAAAACGTGGTAACTTCGGAGGCTTAGGTGCAGTAACAACTTTTGGTATATATTTGTCTCTAGCTAAAATTAATAATTTAGTAAAGGTATCGATTTCGCGGTCTACTTCATCAATGGAGCTGATAGTTTTACTTGAAAGAGCGGTACGTTCATTCAGAAAAGAGCGAAACCCAGCCCAGTCTGCATCGCTATACCGATAGTAAGTAAGAGGGTTACGTTTGAATTCACCACCGATTGTAAAAAAGACTGGCAAATGGTTTGATGACAATGCTGTTATTGCCCTTACATCATTTATGTTGTGAACATTTGAGGCAATAACAATATCAGGAGTTGAGGGTTGATGACCTGGTTGGTAATGGACTAAAGTAGGTTGAGAAGGAGCATGAATTATAAAATCATGATTAAGCATATGATTAAGTAAAGCATTTCCATGCATATTTGCAGTGTTAATGCTCCAGGATGGATGTCGGGCATTAAAGTCGCCGGCGAGTATGACATGAGGACCGAGGTTCAAGAGAGTGTCAATATCTTTAGTTATAAATGGTTTATTAGGGGACTGGTAGATAGAAATAATAGTATGTACTTTACTAGATAAGTGTAGCTGAACTCCTACTGCTTCCATGTGTTTAGTTGGTGGAATAGTAATAGGGCAATGTGTTAAGTCCCTCTTAATTAAAATTGCTACACCCTGACCAATACCACTATGATGTTTATCAGTGCGATAGCAATTGAATCCAGGGATATTGAAAAATTTATTTCTGCTGAGCTTGGTTTCGCTGATAGCAATAACGTCAACATCTAGGTCATTAATGACTAAATCTGTTAATTCATGGAGTTTGCTATGAACACCGTCAGCGTTCCAGTATAGGATACGTAGTGTTTGGCTACACATGTTGACCCAAATGAGAAAGTACCAGCATGACCTTTTCCACCATTGACGAGCAAGCTGAAAATTTCTCCTTAATATTTTTAATAACAGATAGGATTTGCAATATCTCTGCAGTTGTAGGGTCAATGTCATTGTTAACTTCAATAGGTCTCGGCACATCTTGAAGCAGTCTTGGTGATTGTTCGGCTGCTTCATAATTTTTATTGCTTCCGGAGATAACACTAGCCCATGAGCGCCCGGGCACCACAGCAGGTATCGCAGGACGAAAGTTATCTTGCACTTGTTTTGCAGTGTTTTCTTGTCTGGTTTTTCTTGATTCTAGTTGTTGGAGATACTTGATTCGTTCTTTGCATTGGCGGTAGCTAGCAGTATGACTACCGTTGCAGTTACAACACTTAGGTTCGCTACTCTTATCTTTTTTGGGACAATCTTTAGATCCATGAGGATCTGTGCACTTCACACAACGTTCAGCTAAGTTACAATTTCTTGATGTATGACCAAATTGTTGACAACGGTAGCATTGCGTCCCACCCGAGGTATTTGGTCTAAATCGTTGAATTTGCACGACACAATTGCAGATATATTTAATCTGCTTGAATTTAGCAATATCGGTACCTGGAGGAAGTTGAGCTAATAGTGGAGAAAAAAGTGATTTCTCACCTGAAGAATTCCTTAGCACAGTTATAACAGCATCTTTGTAGTTCATTTTTGCTAGTTCTTCGCTAACACTATCAGCCACGGAGACGGGCAAACCACGAATCACCACTTTAGACATTCTTTCGTCTTTACGTGTATAGGTATAAAATTTTATATTTTCAGCAAATAGTCCCGCTTTTACCAGCTGATGACTTTCGCTGGAGTAGCAATTAACGGCTATCTTACCTCCGTTTCTGTATCTCAGATGGAAGTCTTTAGTAAATTTGGAGATTAAACTTACAATTGTTTCATGAGTCCACTCTGTCTTTACTTGAATAATGATAGGAGGGACGTGAGTAGCCTTCTTAAAGGGTCTATTGCTTATTGTAGCAGCTATGTTTGAGCCACAGTCATCATCAGTATGTAGCCCACTAAATCTGTTTCCAACTTTGATCCTTGCATGTTCGAGTTTTCTTGACTTATAAGCGGTATGTCTCTTAGGCTTCACAAAACCAGCGTTGTCATCGTCTGGAAATGGTCTTTTGGTAGATAAGCTTTCCGTGGACGAACTTTTGGTGATCGTCACGTATTTATCCATCATAGCCATACGGTATCGATAAAAAGGAATCGGGTACGTTTCCCATCACTAGATGGTGAGCACACAAACCAGTTTACTAAAGTGACTACGATATGCGAAAATAAAATAAAATATACGTGCACCTTCAACAGAAGCTAGGTCGCAATTGACAGATGGTCCCTTAAGTAGGGACTGAATAAATTAATCGACTTGGATTTAAGTACATGGATCTCACAACTTTTTACGGTAGAAGAACCAAGTTGCGAGACTTGGTTTGTTTTACAAGTTTTTTTTTTGATAGCTCAATATTTTATGCAAAATTTTATTGAATTTGTGTAGCTCTGTAGTTTATACTGTAAAGTAATATAAATTATTGAAATAAATAAAGTAGTAAAAAGTCGTGTCTGTATTAATTTAATTTTTCCGCAAAATATTAAATGGAATAGGTTATCTGTATTGTACTGAGGCCGTCACAATAATTTTTAGAATATTTGTGTCTGTATGTTTGTATGTACATAATATGTTCCATTTTAACTCGAAAAGCGCTCAACGAATTTTTTTTTTATTATCTTCGTAGTGACCCTGTTCACCATTTATAGGCTATAAGGGATGTTCATAAAATAACGTCCAAGCCGAAAACGGGGCAAAGATTGAATTAAGGCAGGATAGTATTTTATATATGTAAGTTTAGCCGGTCTTTATAAGAATTATTTTTGACAAGTTGGTATTACAGTGAAAAAATACGAAAGTATCATTGAGCCATAGCCAATCACTTGTCAGATTACTAGAAATTTGGCAGTAAATATATTTCGAAATATATATATCTGTGAACCAATTATACGCAAATCTTGTACTTTTATTCGATTGTAATTATTATTATTAACACAAGGTAAGTGCCGAAATCTCTAGTAATGTACTGTCATCTTTTGATCAATACTAAACTAAGCCGAACCTACTTGGAGGCACAACCTTCCAAACAATAAAAGAATCTTACAAATCGGCTTAGAAATGTCGGAATCATGGAGTTATATACCCAAAAAAAAATCTATTATAAAATACAGTCAAATAGAAAATCTTCTCATTTTTTAAGTAGGTTAAAAAATTTCTAGGAGTGTTTCAGGGTCGTTGAAGATGTAAATCTGCACTCAGATTAAATTGATATAGTTTTCTCGTATGGGAAAAAATCGTTACTTAAACCGGTTAAACCTGGCTGTAATCACTTTTCATGCTAAATATTAGCAACAGGTGTGTCCGGATCGTTGTAGATGTAAATCTGTAGACATATTAAACTGATATAATTTTCAAGTATGGGAAAAAATCTTTACTTAAACCATAGTATTAATGTGCCTACGCTTAAACCTGGCTGTAATCACTTTTTCAAGCTAAAATATTAGCAAGAGGTGTGTCTGGATCGTTGTAGATCGAAATCTTTGGTCAGATTAAATTGATATAGTTTTCCCATATTGAAAAAAAAAATTCGTAAACTATAGGTAGTATTTAATGTGTCCATGTTTAAACCTGACTGTAGTTATTCAAGTATAATATTAGCAAGAGGTGTGTCAGGATCGTTGTAGATGTAAATTTTTGGTTAAATTAAACTAAAAAAAATTACCCGTATGGAAAAACGACCGATTTTATCACGTATATTTTATCATTATTATTGATTAATTAACTTCTCTAGAATAAAGGGTTCTTAAAATAGCAATGAGGCACGCCGATAAATTATCTAAGCGGCCCTTTTTTTAATAAAATAAAATATAGCCTATGATAATAAACAATAGTGTAGCTTCTTACAAAAGAAAGAATTTTTAGAATCGGTTCAGTAGTTCCAAAGTTTACCTCAAACATACAAACAAACAAATAAATCTTTCTTCTTTATATATAATATATGTAGATGTAGGTATTAAATTTGAAGTATGGTGTGTCGGGATCGTAGCAGATCTGTAGTATCTGCCTACCACTCTGGGAGACAGACTTACCGTTAGTAAATAAGGTGACTTCGCTTATACGCGTATATTTAAATTCTTACTGGAGACTCGGTAAGTTGTCATGACCAAGGTTCAATAACCCTTTCTGTGAGATACGAAAAATTAAATCTAGATTTCCTATAATAGTTGAGTCGAGGTTGTTCTTGAACAAGCATAGAGGCACAAAAATAATTAAATAAATAATCATATAAAAATAATAATATATTATATAATTCGTATTTCGCAAACAGGGTCATTGTCTTGAACAATTACCGAGTGTCCAATATGAATTTGGCAATTTAAAACTATATAAATCTACACTTATATTAAAGTAGTAAAAAAGTCGTGTCTGTACACTTAATATTTTCACGAAATTTTAAAGGAAATGGGTTATTTATAACTATTAAACTGAGGCCGAAACCACAATTTTTAGAATTTATGTATGTTTCGTTGTAACTCGAGAACCACTCAACGGATTTGGATGCAGGTTTTTTTTATTATCATCGTAGTGACCCTGTCAACACATAGCATAGGCTATAAGGGCTGTTAATGAAATAACTCCCAAGCCGAAAATGGGGTAAACATTGAATAAACGCGGGCGGAGCCGCGGGCCAAGTCCAGTTTGATATAAAATATAAATTTAACATAAGTCACCTCATGTATGTATGAAGTAGGTATACAAATTACATACAGATCCTGTTCACGCCAACATCTGTGTAAACATACCATACTTACAACACAAATGAGCGATGACAGATGGATTCCGCGGCGAATCGAAGCAAATATAATCATACAAATATGTACACGGCACAGCAGCTGTGATACGTGGTATTATTCAATTCAACATCCATCATTACGTATGTACCATCGGAGAAAATCGCGTAGAATCACTTTTCACTCTTTTTGCTGCGGTAATAAAATAAATGTTAGGTGGTAGAGCTAATGCCGGGCTCGACTGTGGAGGTACCACCATCTTACTCGCTAATCCTCCTGAAGTTATTCGGTGGAGAGTAAGAGAACAGCTCTCAGGCAAAACCAGGCGGCCCACCATTGCCTGGGACCGATGGATGGCGGTATATCCACCCCCAATTGCCAGGCCTTATATAAATCAGACTGGTGACGGGCAGCGGCGTCACTGGTGCAAGGGTTTCGGTACCGCGCTCACCAACCCGCCTGCCCAGCGTGTGTGAGTATGGGCATTTCTTCCAGGAGGACCGCCAAGAGTGGCGAAATCCTGGAAAGGCCTATGTCCAGCAGTGGACGAAACAGGCTGATGGATGGATGGAATAAAATAAAAAAGTAGTAGCTAATTCTGGTAGAAATTTCCGAACAAGCATGCTTCAATAAGTTTTTCGGAATTTTATGCTGTTGATGCTCTCAAAAGCGCAGGGACGTTAAAATCATCAGTGAAGATACATTACTTCAGTGTTTAGAGTGTTGACAGTTTTAATGATGTCGGAAACACCTTGGATACTGATACCGGATATAGGATAGGGATATAGGTCGTGTAATAAAAGCGACAAGTAGGTCTGAGGAGCATTTCCCGATAGTAAATGTTGAATAAATCAACAGAAAGGGACATGACGGCTTTGAAAAACATAAAAGCTTAGGTTTATACATACCGTCCACTTAGGGCTACCATACATTCGGCCGTCCGGAATTTTGGTTGAATCCGGTTTTTTAACTTGTTCGGATTTTGTGTGGAAAAATGTTGAATGAATGTTCAATTTTCGCTTGAAATACTTGTAAATATAAAAAAAAGTTTTAAATCAAGCTTAAATCTATTTTAAATTTAAGGGGGCGGGCGGTCAAGCGTCCGCTATTTCTGTAAAAACGTGCGCTGTGCGTGGGATTTCCGGAAAATATAACTAAATTTTGTGGTTAAAATTATTTCAAAAATAGAAATGTAAAAGCTTTTTTCATGTTTTCCCATTTTCCGAAATGGCAACCCTATACTTACTCATGAATATTAAAAATTATCAGATGCGAATCATAAACTCCGTATATTGTAAACTCAGTCGCTGTTTATTTGCGACATTACTCGAAAACGACTGGGGTGAATGAGCTAAAATTTAGTATGTAAGGAAATACCTCACTTCGCTTCGCATGATCCTGCTTTATTCCAACAAATACTGGAACAATCACTCTGAAATTAATATATGATAAAGTAGAGGACTAATGCTATGTCAACACGGTGGTGAAAACTTGATTCCATAAAATTTTCTCGACAGAAAAAAATTACAAAATTACCTCCAAACCGTACTATGAACCGATAGCATTCAATGAATACTTGAAAACTTTGCTTAATATAACTGATATTAGTATAAAGCAGGTGCAGACTGTTGCATAAAAATCAAGTTGCCGCGATTTCAAAATAACTGATGTTTTTGCGTGCGCGGCATCTCATTAGAGTAGGATAGACAGTTAAAAAGCAGAAGCGTTAGAGCAGGACTGCGAATTGAGGTATTATGGGCCATTAAGAATTATATATTTAATATATCTATAATTAGAGGTGGTAGAGCTGATGCCGGGCTCGACTGTGGAGGTACCACCAAATCCAAATCGCAAATCCTCCCGAAGTTATTCGGGGGAAAGTAAAAGAACAGTTCCTTCTCAGCCAAAACCAGGCGGCCCACCATTGCTTGGGACCGACGGATGGCGGTATATCCATCCCCAATTGCCGGGCCTTATAGAAATTAGACTGGTGACGGGCAGCGGCGTCACTAGTGCAAGGTTTTCGGCACCGCGCTCACCAACCCGCCTGCCCAGCGTGTGTGAGTATGGGCATTTCTTCCAGGAGGACCGCCAAGAGTGGTGAACTCCTGGAAAGGCCTATGTCCAGCAGTGGACGAAACAGGCTGATGGATGGAAGAATTATAGACGGACCCTGGAATATTAGAAATATATTTAATGTTATGACATTTTAAAAATACTTTTTAATACATTAGTTGTATCAAATGAAGCGTGTCTTGAAGCAGCTTACATCAATAGATACACAGTATGTGAATACATTTATAAAATATGTACCTATATTTCGTTTACATTACAATGTAACATAATAAATAATTTAATGTTAGTGAATATGTACCATTGCGTTACAAATACATACTCACGGCATGAATCCCCGAGGGGCTGTCAGAGGTGTTTCCGAGTGCACACAGGTACATTAGGGTGTCCCAAAAAAATCTGAGTTATTTTTTTTTAACGCATGCCCTCTAATTACGTTCGTATGATGACAAAACTATTTGAAATAAAGTTTCATGTACTTAGAACCACGGCAACCCGTGCCGACTTGCATCGAAACATGTCAGTACTTGCATACTAGGCGCGCGGCAGCTAACATATCGTTGTACAAGTTATTGCTTGTTTGTTTTATTAGTAATCGCATTGTTTTCGTTGAATCAAGATGTCAGTGGAGTTACGCAGTTCAAAAAAGGATATAAGTATTCTTAATAGGAGACGTAAAACACCAAATTACCGGTTCAAAACTTCCCTCTAATGGACAAGTGCTGGCAGTTCTGTTCTATAATATTCGTGAAGTGAATTTAAGTGTCAATGAAAGCGCAAATCTTACTATTCGTGAGTGCATTATCTATTGGGAAAAGGCACGTATACCGACAAAATCTTTACCTAACTGTGTGAAGAAACTAGTTACTTTATACCAAGATTGGAGAGATTTGCAAAAAAATGCAAAAAAAAACACAAGATGTGTTTGAGCAGCGTCGTCAAGAGTTTGTTGCAAACTTCGACAATTTGTTTGATATTGCACATGCCGATGCGCTTCAGTTAATAAAGATAAACAAAGACAGGATATTTCTACAGCGACAGAGAGAGCCAGGTCACCCCGGTCACTTAGCTGGTGTGTACAAAAAACTGACCGAAAAAGAGGAAAAGGCGTGACTTAGAAGCATTGAGGAGCAAAAGCGGCGTGCTAAATATTTTTCATCTCTGATGCCTTCGACATCATCTTATGAACCCGTACACGAAGATTTGTCATCTGATTCTGAACAAATGGAGTAACAAGAAAATTTGCACACCCTAACTGAGAGCACACGGCCTGATTCTAATAAAACTCCTATGAGAAAAAGTTTTATTACTCCAAAATTAGTAGCAGCGCTAGATCAATGTCAGATAAGTATGAGAAATTCTGTGTTTATTATTGAAGCAACTATTGAGGCACTGGGACATAACACTGACAAATTTTAACACTGCTTTAGATGTACGCAAATCTAAAGAAGAACGACTACCGATACTAATTTCTTACGGTAATAAAGAACAACTTCTTGCTGTGCTAAAATTGGACAACTCTTCAGGACGCGAACAAGCCGAGGCAGTTTGGAACGCTATTGTTGACTGGAATCTTGAAGATAAAACGCAGATTCTCTGTTGTGACACTACTGCTTCAAATACAGGTCGTATTAATGGCGCCTGTGTGCTTCCTGAACAGAAACTGAATAGAGAAATGCTTATTTTTGCATGTCGTCATCATGTTTACGAGTTGGTGTTAAAAGGCGTATTTGAAGCAAAAATCAGCCAAGTCACTACAAGCCCTGACATTCCATTGTTCAAAAAGTTCCGGGAAAACTGGAACAACATCGAGCTGGAGAGAATACAGAGCTATCTAGAAAGGCTTTCATGCCTGAGTGTTTCAAAAATTCACAAACTGCTAGAATTTTACCGTTCTGAATTAACTAAAGACATTGCTAGAGACGACTATCGAGAATTAATAGAACTTTGAATAATATTTCTTGTTGGAGATCCATCCATCCATCCATCAGCCTGTTTCGTCCACTGCTGGACATAGGCCTTTCTCAGGCCCGACTCACACATGCTGGGCAGGCGGGTTGGTGAGCGCGGTGCCGAAACCCTTGCACCAGTGACGCCGCTGCCCATCACCAGTCTGATTTAGATAAGGCCCGGCAATAGGGGATGGATATACCGCCATCCATCGGTCCCAGGCAATAGTGGGCCGCCTGGTTTTTTTGCCTGAGAGCTGTCTTCTTACTCTCCCCCGAATAACTTCGGGAGGATTTCCGAGTAAGATGGTGGTACCACCACAGTCGAGCCCGGCATTAGCTCTACCACCTAATAGGCGGAGATATAGAGAAGAAATTTAAGATTCGGCCTCCAGGCGCTATGCACCAAGCTCGATGGATGGCGAGAGCAATTTATTCACTAAAAATATCACTTCTTAGTTCCCAGTTCAGAATTTCAAAGAAAGAAAAGGAAGCTCTGTTAGACGTTTGCCTGTTCATCGTGACATCCTATGTCAAGCCCTGGCTGCAATGCGTTTTAGCAGTAAAAGCACCTTACCAAGACCTGTGCTTTCTGAAAGCCATGAAGAACTACGAAACAATAGACAAAAGTATCTCAAAAGCGGCTTTACAGAAGTTCTGCCAACATTTATGGTACTTGATAGATGAAGTGTCTATCTTGTCTCTATTTGATGATGATGTAGATCAAGAGACCAAATCAAGAATGGTTGCTAACTTAGCCAATGAAAATCAATCAGCTCATAATAAGCGCTACATCCCATCAAAAGAAGAACTTTGTGGTCCCCTTTACGAGAAAAGCCTAGATAACTTAGTGTCAATCAAAAGCAAGTCTCTGTTTTATCGCTTCAAACTGGATGATAGTTTTCTCCAAGAGTCACCTTCATCATGGCCCAATAATGCCGCATTTCAGCATGCTAAAAGAAGCTGCTCACACTCAGAGCAGTAAACGATGCCGCTGAAAGAGCAATGAAGTTAATGCAAGATTTTCATGGCTTAATCACTGTTCAAGAGGAACAAAAGCAATTTTTATTACGCTGCGTACAAGAGCACAGGCAAGTGTACCCTGACTGCAAAAAGGAAACTTTGAAAAGAAAATTTGCTAAATAAAGCCTTTTTAATGAATACCTAATAAACATAACATAATAGTAACCATTAGTGTTTTATTTACCGCATAAAAATTAAGTTCTAAAATCTCAATATGGCTTCCCCATACTAACTTTAATGTTCAAAGACATCAAGTCGGCACGGGTTATCATTATCCGATCGCAATAATGTTTGATATTCCAGTTATTAGGGTCAAATAGAAAAAAAGGAGGGTATGCGTTTCAAAATACGAAAAAATAATTCGCCCTTCTAGTCTGGGACACCCTAACGTACATCCACGTTTTATCGACGATTATAAAATTAGGTGGTGGTGAACCTTATCGTCGTACTTCGGGCATAAATTGGACCTTGGACCTACAGCTTTACGTGCCTTTCGAAACACGCAGACCAAACACATTTGCCCCTACGGGATTGGAAGACCCAACCTCCATTAGTAATTGAGTACTCGAACCTAAAGGTTCTAATGGTCTAATGACCGTAGGCGGTGAAATACATAATGTATATTTGAAATTATTTCAAACTCTTAATTTCCGGGCTGAAAACTTAGATAGAATAATCAAACTAAAAAATTCATTAAAACTTTCTTATCCAGTACCCTTTTCCTTAATTTTGTGAATCAGGTACATTTAGCAATCCGTTCTGAAAGCAAGAACCCTTGACAATGCCGACATACCTACATAGTACATTAAGTAAAAGTATAATTATACATGCGGGAAAAGTTAAGGGTCATTAAGCCAGCTATAATATTACTTTTGCTTGGTTTTGCTACGTTTAAAAATAAAACAATCGGCCAACTGGGAGTCAGACTCGAGCGCAAAAAGTTCAGTATCACCACACAATACGGGAGGTAAATAACAAAAATATTGTTGGCAATAGCATAACATAATCTATAAAAACGGGGCGCGGGCGCAAGTATAGCAGGACCTGACAAACAATTTGGCACCCTCTTGAGTACTTAATCCTAATTTTTAGGGTACGGACCCAAAAGGTGCCAAACGGGACCCTATTATTAAGCCTCCGCTGTTTGTCCGTTCGTCTGTCTGTCCAGCTGTCACAAGGGTCTACACCACAGCTTCAGCGGTAGTAAATAGCTATCTTGTATACAATACGTGTTACTATTTTTTTCGTATTTCGCAAACATGGTCATTAACCTTGGTCGTGACCACTAACCGAGTCTTCAGTATGAATTTGGCTATTTAAGAAAAGCCACCTTATATATTTATATTGCAGGCATTATAAGTCAACCGGTTCTACGAAAACTTTTATTGCCAGACATTTTACCTCATCAAAGCAAGTTATACCGACAAATTGCGACTATAATGGAACAAAACGATTGTCGTAAATTCAGGGAAAGCAGCATTTATTCGTGGACGTTTTACCTCCTCAACCTTAGCTTAATTTTACGACCACTTCTCGTGAGTGTGTATTATATTTCGTACATATATTAAACCGCCGTTCTTATTTATTCGGTTTTAGGTAAGGCCTGACACGCCAGGGGTTGTGGTTACAACTTTGTGAATGGCTGTTCCCTGTTGGAACGTACGTATGTCGTTATGACCTGAATCCTCGAGGGGGTGTCAGAGGTTTTTCTGAATGTGGACTATGAAATGCAAGTCACAGTCCACACGCGTACACCCAGGTTTCACCAGCGATTATTTTAAAAAGGAGGATACAATTGTTTTGCAAATTTGAGCTACTTGTAAATAGGATGAAAGTAAGAAAGATTCAAGTGTTTCACTAGCCAAGTTCAAGCAAAGAAACTGGCGAGCAGCACCCGTGTATAATAAATATTACAAGAACCGTTTGGAGCCACTTTTGACCCCTTCATAACTACAAAAGTTTTTAACATAAACACACCACATTTAAAACTAAACTGGTACCCCAACTTTTATAAACACAGCTTAACTATCATGGACTAGTGTTCAAAAATCGTCATTTTTATTACCGATTGACTGACGTGTAGGTCAAAAACCTAACTCACATCCAGATGACCTAGAAAGTTCAAATTTAGCATCCAGCTAGGTAATTGTATGTATACAAAGGAAACAGAAAACGGTGAATTTATGAATCCAATAAAAAAATCCTATCAATCGATATTATTAGGCAAAACTTAGCGCCTTGCAAAATTATAAGAGCAAAGACTTCTACTTTTTTCTTCGTAGTAGAATAAGTTTCATTATTTAATACCAATATTATTTGAAATTTATTTATAAGAGCCCTGGAGCTGTATTTTTGAATCACTCGCCGTGAATCATGTATTCACGCACAAAAAGAATTCACGTGCGAAATTCAATTCGATTGGTCACGATTTTACGTATTTTTGAACCAGTAGAAATCAATCTGAATGATTTTCGTTACACACTGAAAAAATTAAAACCGGAAAGCAATATTTCGTTGATTTTAAAATCCGATAATGAATGGAGGTGAACGAACGTAAATTAAAAATTTATAATGTCAATCTCTCATCAACATTTTCGTTCTCACCTTGCGTAGATTCTACTAGTAGAAATCGGAAAACCCCACTCGTTGCAGAATTCACGGAATGAATTTTCAAAAATACTGATTTCAAGTTTTCGTATGCGAATCATGCAGATTCAAATGCGAATTGATATTCGAATGATTCAAAAATACACTTCCAGGTTGGATTCCTATTATCGATAAACGTTTAATAGATTTGTGTGGGACACAAATGTAGGGAAGGAAGGATGGAATACGTAAGGAAGGATTTTTCCTTAATGAACTTTAGATTGTAAGGTTCTATTCTTTTAAGTATTTGATTTGCTAGTAAAAACTAGCCAGGTCAAATCTTGAGGTTTAGTAGATAAGAAGAAATGTTTTTTTTTCCTTGAAATAATTTTTTGACCTCCCAATACAAAGTGGTTCAATCAGCTGACAAAATTTATATGAAAAGGTGAAATAAAAGTTCGCGCAAAAAAACATTTCTTGTGGAAATTGGTCTATTAGCGATACTCTATCAGCTCCTAAATTTTTTTCTCTTTGAATCGTAGGACCTTATACAACGTGAAATTTAAGTCATTTTACTAACGAAAACTGGTGATAGTACTCGTCCATATGAACAACTTATACTAGGAAGCCAACCCCGAAATCGCGAAAAAAAAAAACAGCCGTTTCATACATTCTGGTCGAGTAGGTATTGAACTTTTCAATGGAACAGCTGATATTTTTTTCGAGATTTCAGGGTTGGCTTCATAGTAAAAGTTGTTCATATGGACGAGTACTATCACCAGTTATTGTTAACAAAATGACTTAAATTTCACGTTGTATGTATGTATGTATATTCTGTTTCAACTCGAGAACTACTCCACGGATTTAGATGTGGATGTGTGCGCGATGTAACGTGTGACAAACGAAGTTGCGCATTTTCACAGCTGCAAGACTCGATATATTTATTTTGTTCTGAATGTTCTACCTGATACGTAATATTCAATAATCAGAAAACCCAATATAAAAAACATTTTAAATTTTACATATAAACTTTATATTACAAGACCAATTTTAACATTACCGATAAAGTATTCTGTCATTAATAAATCATATTCGCATTTCTGGTAACAGGAAACATTTTCCGAATATTTCCCGGATTGAATTAATTTATCATTACATGCGCGCGTTGGAGGTATACTTGGTATTATGAATAAATTGTTCGATATTTCCTTCCTCTCGTGTTCTGTTTCGGTAAACGTGCTTTACGCAGGATTTGACGGTAGCATGAAAATCCATGCAAGAATTTAAAAAAACACACAATAATATTCTTTCGGGTTTTTGCTCGTGACACCATTCACACTGAAGAAATTACTTTCTCTCGGCACCTTTTCTCGTATTTCTCGTATTATGGCTATACTAAGCCTTTCATTTCTTTCAATACTTTAAGGTATAAAAACAATAAACAAAGGTAATTTTTGGATTCGAAATATACTTTGGCCCACTTTGGGACCGGTGTCAGTCGTAATAAAATTGATAAATGACAGAAGATAGAGAAGACTTAAAAATATATACAACTTTATGACTAAATAACCTACTAATCTGGTAATTATATACCTACATCATAGTTATACATTGAGATTTTGTTTAAGAACAGGTTTCGTAGTACTTTATCACGTAGGACGTTGAATTGTGAACCTCCTTTTTTGAAGACACAAAAAGACTTGAAAAGAACTTTGAAAATATTGTATTACAAGATAATTCGAATAAATAAATACTAGTAAAAAGTGCAATAGGCCATAGTGTTTTAAGCCAGTAATTTAGTTCAGTCTAGACATTCGTATCTACCGGATATCCGTTTTCTATAAATTAGCACAGTTTCAACCATGTTGTGACATGGAAGTATGAAGCAAACCTTTTTTATAAGTAGCTGTGAAATGCCCAAGCCACATGCTCTTATAGGCTTACTACAAAATGAGTGAGTATTTTTCATATTAAGATGCACTACGCAAATATCCGGTTTGTTTGGGCAAATAATTATATTTTGAGTCCACCAACTTGAAGCATTAATTTTACGAATTTGTAGAAGGTTGCGATTAAAAGGAGTAAAACTTATTTTGGGTATTGACCTCTGTACGGTCGTCCCCCCTCCCATGATAATCTCGGGGAAGGGGGAAAGGAGGTATGACTAGTAATAACACATTGCAAATCGCTCAATTTAGTCTGTTTTACAATATTTTTAATTGGGGGGATGCAAAAAGTAGTTTAAAAACGTACAACGTATATACAAGTATATACAGATGGCACATGCGATGTTTCAGGTACTCTACCGACTCTGAAATAAAATATCACTTGTAAAGGCTTTTGCAAAAATTGGTGCAAAATTTATTCAAACATGCCCATGGTATTTTAATAGATCAGGGTTTGTCTTTTCTCTAACTCTATATCTTTTTTTTTTTGTTATTAGAAGACATAATATAAAATCTGTCTCGATTTCGCACAGAAGTATGTAATACAGCGACACTACCTTCATCCTAAAAACACAAATTTTGAAATTGTTATTTTTAAATTGCTGTTCTCATTTATTTTTAATACCGAATAGCAATAAAACCTAAAACTTGTCACCTATTTCATAAAAACAGTCGCAAATTGGCCTGCAAAATCCGTCTCACCATTTCTAAGAAAATGGGCAAACGTTTCAAATATTCTCACTCCTTTCGGAAGGATATGCCTCCTCCCGGAATTTTCCGACTTCTTAGTCGTTGCAGTGCTGCGGTGTTATATTCAAACTGCACGCGATGCGAGTTCCTTAACCTTTGACCTGGGGTGAGAACGATCCATTTTCATTATCGGCTACTACCTACATTGCGGCTGCTTGTTCGTACCAAGGCAACTGCAGCCGTATTCCTTATTAGGCTTAGGTCTTCGTCACGTAGTCATTATCCTCTAGGGAAATCTCGCGCTTTTTCGAGCTATATTCAAATTACTATCATTTGCGCGTGGCTCCGCCCACGTTTTTGTGATCTTTGTCCCGTTTTCGGCTTAAACGTTATTTTATGAATATTACTTAAAGCCTATAATGTTGACCTTACCTACGATTATAATATAAAACCGAATCCAAATCCGTTGAGTGGTTCTCGAGTTAAAACGGAACATACATACGAGGGTTGCTATTTATGTATCCGGAATAACAAAATGAAACAAACATATAACATTTATTAGGGTTTTATTGCTTTTCAAAATATGCGCCATGTTGATCGATGCACTTTTTGCATACGTTGGAAACAATTTTCGTAGCAATTTTTCCATTCGGATTGAGGTATCTCCAAAACGTGCATTTTGAACGCACCAACGTCCTCTTCACGGCTCGAAAAACGTTGACCACGTAATTTATTCTTCACGGTCGGGAATAAACAGAAGTTATTCGTGGCCAAGTTGGGGCTGTACGGCAGATGACCCGTTAATTTGATCTTTTAACCTTCCAACTACCGAGTTGTATCAGCTGATGTGTGGCAGCTAGCATTGTCATTATGAAGAAGGATTCTGCGTTGTCAGTTGTTCTTTCTTATTTTTTCAAAGACTTCTAGCAAACAAATGGTTGTTTACCATTTAGAATTAACTGTTTTACGATTCTCTAGTGGTACAGTAGCCACATGTTCATGTATACAAAAAAAAAAGAAGCAACTATTTGCTTCAAAGTGCTTCTTGAACGAATGACTTTTGTTGGGTGCGGCTCATCTTGGAACACCCAAACCGTTGATTGTTGTTTAGTTCCAGGATCATACATATATGTCCAAAATTCATTACCTGTGTATAGACAGCTTTTGACGCATCCTGATTGTATCTTTGTAACATTTTCTTTCACCAGTCGACAAGAGCCCGTTTTTGATCAATTCTCAAGTTGTGCGGAATCCAACGTGAACAATTTTTTTTTACAGCCAAATGTTCGTGTAGTATTTTATATATACTCGTCATACTTATGCCCAGAGACGCTTCTATCTCGCTATATGTAACATGACAATCTTGCATTATTAGTTTTCGCACAGTATCAATATTTTGAGGTACAACAACCGATTTAAGTCGACCTTCTTTAAATTCGTCCGTGAGCATAGACTCTCCATGATTAAACTCATTAAACCAGTGATACACAGTAGTTTTCGATGGTACTTCGTCCCCAAAAGTCGATGTGAGCTAATCGATGCACTGTTTTTGAGTTAACCCTCGCCGAAAAACATAAAAAATCACAGCACGAAAATTTTTACGAGTTAAATCCATGGTGGATAGACACGCAATCAAAGAATATAGTAGCACGCAATTTTCAAAATGACGCCACAAAGGAAAAACAAATGAATTCTTCAGGTAAAGAGTTACGTTTTTAAATGTAATAATTACTTTTTTGATATTGTTCTGTAACTGGCCAGTTCCGGATACATAAATAGCAGCCTTTGTACCGACAGACAGACATAAAACAGACAGAGGGACAAAAAAAATAGTTTTGGCCTTAGTATAATACTAATTGAACGAGCGAGCGAAGCGAGCGAGTTCTCCGAATCTACCTGAATAATCCGGCGTTTGTATGTTATACCTATATATAATGTATGTATCTATCATACATTATGTATGTATTGAATGTTTGTTCGACGATAACTCGAGGTTCATTGATCGGAATGTCATGAAATTTGGCAGGCGATTAAGCCTTAAATTAGTTTTCCAGAAAATAAGTTTAAATTATAAATTAAGCAGGGACTCTTGAGAAATATTGAGAAAAGCATATTATAAAATCAATGACTATTTGGATGATAGTGAAGCGTTGTGTCATAAGAATATTGATCTTTGTCGTAACACTACTATTCGTTTATTTTTTGTGTTTTTCAAATCGTTTCTTTTATGTAGACTAATATTTTTATATAGTTTTTTATTATTATTTTGACATTTCTTTTTACATATAGACATGAACATTTTATAACATTTATTAGTTGATAATTTGACTGTAAAAAGTGATAAACTATATGAGACAGGTAGATGATGTTTTGCTTAGTATTTTAACTTACTACCTCATTAGACAGGTGTATTTTTTTCCATATGACACAATTTCCATTTGTCTTTTATATTTTTATCATTTTATTAAGTTTAACAAAACTTGTTTGGTATAATAATTTTATGTAAGTTAAAAAGACTGTAAAAGAACTACGCCATATGATCACAAAAAAAATATTGATAAAAAAAGACATGATCTTGCTAAGTTTCTTGCCCTTCTTCTTAGCTAGGTTAATCGAATGGGTGGATTTAGGCATTATATCTATTTATAGTTTACATACATATTTATTCATTTCATTATGTAGGTATATAAAATATTTTAATTTTTTACTTCTGTTAGTATATACCTATTTGGTTAGGCATTATATTTATTTATGGTCTATTTAGTTTATTTATTTATCAACTCATTTATTCATAGCGTTATGTATTATAATATTCTTTTTCCTATATTTCTTTATTTAATGCATAGTAAGTATAACTTTATTAGCCCAACTTAAATATATAATTTTTCATGTATTTCCCATTATATTATATTTGTTTCATCATCATCATAAAGATTAAGTATGACCTGTAAAATGTATAATTTAGTATCTATTTTTCAAATAAACATTTTGAATTTGATTAAAGATTTTGCAAAAATATTCAATGTACAGACACGACATTTTGAGGTACGGAACCCTAAAAAGAAATCCTCAGTTCGATGTCTAGACCAGTCACTAAGCAATATAGGCTTTATCCTAATCAAGGAAGATATTTCACTCTTGGTTAGTTTACATAACAGTGTAAAATGAATGACGTTTTTGTCATTTCTAAATGACGTTAGATGAGTGTCTCTATCAAAAACGTCAGTCAACGTATCCTCATGGCATGCTGATGACAGCTACTCAATAGTCATTTCATGTTGTAACTCAGGGTTAGTACTTTCAAAGCCTGAAATCTTCGCTTGCAACGTGAACGTATTATTAGGAATCCGTCAACAACAGATTGTTCGATTGCTGCATTATTCAAAAGGAAACTTCAACTCGCAAAATTATAAAGAAAAAATAACAACAGTATGACGGAACCCTTGTCTATTTGTGGTGCACGGTGCATTTTACCTACTTTTTTTCTCTTCTATGTACTACATATAGGTGAACTAGACTGTTTCCAGTTCATATTCGTTTCGGTTGTACTTCAGAGCGAAATTTTTTCAAGTCAAAGTGAAGCAATGATTTTAAATATATCACAATTGTCGCCACACTTCAGACAATATGCAGTTGCTGTTATTGGTAAGTCTTTTTAAATTACATTATTAATTACAACGAAAGAGGAGTTCTTAATAAACTATATTAAAAAGTTAATAAAGAAAACTACAATTTGTAATTAAAAAGAGAGCTTGACAGTGTCAGTGTTCAGAAAAATAGCGGACTGTACGCTGCCGCGCAAATTGAAAACGCAGTGGGTGCATTTTTTCATATTTTTTTATTATTTCTGGAATCCTCATAACAAGATCTACAAGAAACTGAAACCCGTTTTTTGATAGCTGCACAGGATCTAAAACAAAGTAGCATTTTCTGCAGTAAGTGCACTTTTAATTGCTAATGCATAATATCAATGCAGTGATTAATCCTACTGCAAGGTAATATGTAAAATTTTAACACTTACACTAAAAAGCCTTAGCATAAATGCAGTGACTGCAACTGACGCACTTTTTTCGTAACAATGAAGTCATGTTTGTTAAACACATACTTAATTTAAATGCAGTGAGATGACAAACTACATTTAAACACTCTTTTTCGGGTCGATATCCCAGCTAATATCTACTACAGATGTTAGTCGTTAGCCACTTCAGAAGCCTTTGTGCGGTTCCACAACTCTGACGCCTGGGTCTTTGAAATTGGTTCTCGACCTTACAACCCATTAGTTATGAATATGAATGAGCACTCTTTCAATTACTGCGCGTAAGCTAAGATCATAATCGTTGAATTGTTTTGGTTCCTTTATAAAAATGCAGTGTATGATCTCACTGCAGAGCAGGATTGCCTCGACCACCGCTGAAGTGCAGTAAGTAACAGAACTCACTGCGTTCTTTCGTTGTTATAGTTACATATTACAATCGATTTCCCTTAGAATAAACAGTTTTCACGTTATTTCACTATGAAATACAAAAAAATTTTTGATTTTTATTTTACAATCATAATCTACACGTAATTTTGCTTTTAAAAATGTATATTGATGTATTCTGTGCGTCAAAAACTTTGACCGCAATTTCCCAAAACCTTAAAAATGCACTCGCTGCGTTTTCATTTTGCGCGGCAGTGCACTTATAAAAACCATTTAATTTTCAACTGCAGCAAATTTATGCCTGTTCACTGTTGGCCTCAGTCAGCAATGGACCTCACCGGTGTTATCCAAACTCAGTGTCGAAACGAACCCTGTCCTTGGTAGACCAATCACAGATAATGAGGCTTCTTGGCTCGCTTCAATCTCATTTGTCAGTATGCTGTTCTGTAAGTATCTCACATCACTATAAATATATAAAAATGTACATAAATCTGATTATGATTATTCTGAAAGTAATGCATATCTTTGTGATAACCCTTACAGCTACAGATAAAAAATACAATGGCAAAACAACATGAAATGTATTTCTTTTCAAGTTTTTATCTCTCATCCAAAGAGTACACGCTTAAAATGTAACTGTGAACTCGATGATGTGTAAAAATGAGTATTTGTGGAATAAAAAGAACAATAATTTGTGTATAATTTATTGAAGATGATATACCACCAAGAACCATCAATATGATAAAGATTTATGTTTTTCCTGATATACTTCTTTTTGCAGCGAGTTTCTTCACGATGTACTTCTCGGATCGGTTTGGCAGAAAGTATTGTATACTAATGAGTGTAGTACCTCGTGTACTATGCTACGTTATTGTGGCCAGTGCTGGAACATCCTGGCTGATCATAATTGGACGTATCTTCGCAGGACTGGCTGATGGTTTTCAAATCCCTATTGTAACGACGTACGTTTCCGAAATAGCTAGTGTGAGTATATTTTTAAAGTTATGAGTTTATTTATGACTATTAATGCCTATGATGTATTTTTTTTGTATTTGGGCCACCCGTATAGGAGGAGCAGGTTTCAAAGGCAGGTCTAATATCCTTTTCTCGAAGCAGTTCAGGCCCTTTTCGAGACCCCATAATTTCGTTGTGGATAAAACTAGAAGCCTGAATTTTTGGTAACCAAGCAGGAATTGTATAAACACGGTATATTTAAAATTTTATTCAATTTGAACCAGTAAATTAAGAATTATAAGTAGTCAAAGTTTCTCAATTTTGTGACTCACTCACTGACTGACTGACCGATCATCAAAACTCTAAGGCACTTCTAGCAGACATATACACTTCAAATTTGGAATAAAATTAGCGTTTAGTGTATAAATCAAGGAAAAACTGAAATATTTTGCAGTTTCGGTTCAGTGCTCTAGATACACTAACTGCATAAATAACTTTGTAATCCCTTATAAATATATATGATTACAAAGTAAAATTTGTAGTTGTAAGTAGAAGGTACCGGAAAGGAAAAAAAGTAGGACTATCTACAAAAAGAAATGAGATGCCATCAAAAACAAAACTTGTAAAAAAAAAACAAATCTCGCAACTTAGTTCTTTTGTAGTAAAAAGTTGTGAAATCCATGTAAATCCAAGTCGGTTAATTTATTCAGTCCCTACTTAAGGGACCTCCTATCTTAAGTTATTACATAATAACAAATCCGTTAAAATTTGTGATTTTAAATCTAAACGCATCACCACAGCCAAATTTTATAAAAAAATGGCTCATGTCCCTAAACTATTCTGATACTGAGGATTTGCTAGTATATATTCCCAAGTAGTTTATGTATTTTATTTCTTCTATATTGATTTTATAATAATCTGTGCATGTCATTTTATAGGTTTATGATTACTTAAGCTATTTACATATCATAAAAAAATTGTACTGTGTAATGTATAGATATGTAATATAGTTTGATATTTTCTGTATATGCCGAGGAAATTTGTAGTATTTGTCAAGCTACCGCTGGCCTCCCTGGACAAGCTTGCTTAGTGTGGAGGCCATTGTAATGTCTTAACTGTGTATTTTTATTGTACTTATTATTATTTTGTATTTTGCTTTGTGTTGTGTACTGTTGTTTCGAATAACTAAATGAATGAATGAATGAATTAGCTAACCTAACAACATCTTATAGTGACCATATCAATGTTAAAAATCTTTTGTGTTTTATATAAATAGATTGACTTAGCAATCGCACAAAATAATCTAATTAAATATAATATGTATTACCTGTGAGATACATTGTGTTTTCATGCGATGGCCGAGTCAATCTATTTATTTAAAACATCAAAAGATTTTTCTCATTGATATGGTCACTATTAGATGTTGTTAGGTTAGCTAATTATGTAATAAACTAATAACTTAAGACAGAAGGTCCCCTAAGTAGGGACTGAATAAATTAATCGACTTGGATTTACATGGATCTCACAACTTTTTACGGTACAGGAACTAAGTTGCGAGACTTGTTTTTTTTTACAAGTTTTGTTTTTGATGGCATCGCAGTTTGAGTAGTGATTATTTCGTCCCGTTGAATTTGGTCAGCGTTTACGTAGAGAAGAATATTATAGTATAACTAGCCTTTGCCCGCGGTTCCGCTTGCGTTTATTCAATCTCTGTTTTTGGCTTGGGCGTTATTTATGAACACTCCTTCTAGCAATGTTGACCAGAGTCACTACTATGATAATAAAGAAAACGGCATCCAAATCGGTTGAGTGGTTCTCGGGTTAAAACAGAACATACGTATATAAACACACACAGTCAGACAAAAATGCTAAAAATTGTGGTTTTGTCCTCAATACCAGTAATAATAACTCATATCAATTTAAGTTTTGTACAGACACGACTTTTTTACTACTTTATTATTAGTATATAGTATAGATACAGAGAAGTGAAAATGTAAAAAATGCAAGTTTTCGTCATGAATTATTTATTTATTTTTACATCAAGGAATACTTACAGCACTTTCTGCCATCTTGTAGGTAGAGACATGATCCCATTGCTATAGAAATTCTGGGGCTTCTGATCAAAACCCTTTTTCGCACGTTCTTGTCATACGTGATCTACTTTTCATCACCAGTTATCAGGTTTTTCAAAAATGGTTCAGTTTCATTACGTCGTAATAAAGAATCACAAATGAGTACACGGTTCATTAAGTTTCATTCAGTGAGCTCATGAGGCACCCAAATATCGAGCTTTTTTGTGTACCCAGCTTTTTTCAAATGCGCCAAAACTGTTTTGTGATCAATCCCCAGTTCTTCAGTTACATCGTAACTACTGATATGCCGATCTTGCTCCACTTTTTCAAAAGTGGCATCCATTTTATCCGTAACAGGGCGCCCAGAGTGAGGTGCATCTTTGACATCAAAATTTCCGGATTGAAAACGCTTAAACCAAATTTGTGCTACTCTCACAGACACTGCACTAGGTCCATAAACATCACAAATTTTGTTTGCGGCTTGCGTTGCATTTTTACCTTTTTTGCAGTAAAATTTTAAAATGTATCGAATTTCTTCATTAGATTTACTCATCTTAACAGTAAGAAAAACAAATGAAAATCACACATTTTACCTAATTTGAATTTGGAATTATCTTTTTTAAAATTTAAACTTTTTAATGATACCAAAACCAGCTGGATACAAATGGTATAGCCAAAGAGATTTGATTAAAAGTTCATACATACTATTTGCGACAAGAGTTTTTCCCCAACCTACCTACTTTCACGCGTGGCCCCACTACCTCATAGTTAGGAAGCCACAAAAGTGCTGACTACATGTTGAATTGATTGTTTGACTACAAAAAAAATGTGGGTCAAACGGGGAATCGTCGCATAACTGCCTCTGAAGAAACTGTAAGTTTACAGTGAAACTAGTTAGGTCAGTCAGTCAGTCGAAATATGAATGATTACAAGAGTAGCCGGTTTCACCAATTATGAATTGATTGTATATGGGAAGTTTGTCGTCAGTTTCAGTATATTAACATACTAGCCTCGTTTATTCTATCTCTGTCCCATTTTTGGCTTGGGCATTATTTTATGAAGAGCCTTTATAGCCTGTTGACCTGGGTTATTACGATGATAATTAAAAACCGCATTCAAATCCGTTGAGTGGTTCTCAAGTTAAAACGGAACATACCTACTTACATACATACAGACAGACTGTCAAAACTCAAAAAAATTGTAGTTTTGTTTTCAGTACAGTAATAATAAATTATTAATGAATAAATCCATGTCAAAATTGTTAGCTGATTACCACTTTTGTACGCGTGCTCCCATAACTACCATAAATTGTGCCATAAGAAGTTCAAGCCATGATAGTTAGAGCGAGAGCGAGAATCAGGCGTTGACAAGGCCTTAATTACTTCTTTCTTGTATTAGTTTCACTAATTAATTAGAGCCATTATTTTTATATTTCAGAAGGAAATCCGCGGACAGCTTGGGTCGTTCCATCTTATGTTATTGAACTTTGGCGGACTTCTAATCTACAGTGTTGGACCGTTCCTAAATTATTTGATTCTGAATATCGTTCTTTTGATACTTTCCATTGCAATATTTTTACCCGTCTCTTTTATTCCTGAGAGTCCTTACTACTTATTTTCCAAAGGTAAGTGTTAAATAATTAATTTTATTTTCAGAAGTAAGAATACCACGTTTATCATTTCATATCAAAATTCCCGCGAAAAATCAACTATTTTAATCCGAAATTATCCGCCCGCGCTCACAGACAACCAGACATTCACACAGCTTATGGGCTTGTTTTGGGTCTTTCAACGGTTTTTGTTTTAATATGCTGAGTCAACTGCTTATCTGATCAATGTATAACTTGGAGACAAAGGGTCATTGAACCTTGGTCCTGACCACTTTCCGAGTCTCTAGTATGAATTTGGCAATGTAAACGAAAGTCACCTTAAATACAGAGTGCCACATTCATTAAATACTATAGTTAAATATTAATAAAATAAAATAAATAAAAGCCTTTAAAAACTACACCCGTAATTTACTGTTTTATTTATCACGATGAGAATACTTTGTTCGTCCGTCCGTCCGTCAGCCCATGTATAAAAGCTGACGTTTATTTATGCAGCCAAATTCATACTGGAGGCTCGGTAAGTGATCAGTATCGATAACACTCTTCGCTAATTCGACAAAATAAAATGAACCTATGTAAGTAAGTATAAATAAATAAATGTATGAAGGCGGTATTCGAATCTTGATACTGAGCACTTATCGAGTCTCAGTACGAATTGGCTGTATAAATAACTTGCACCTTGTTATGTCACAGCTTTATAAACTGCTTTTTTAATAAAAGTATCGTGTCTAAAATATTATTTTTCTCACAGTATGTGATCTAAATTAATCCCTTTATTGAAAAAATAGTACATTTTGATGCAAGTGCGAAAAGGTTGATATTTAGAGTCACGAAAAAACAGTCGGGACGAGAAATATCAACACTTTCGCACGTGTATTAAACGACGTTTTTTAATACACCTGCAAAAAATTACATGAAATAATAAAATAAAAGCAATTTTGTTGCCAATCAAAACAGATACCAATCGACAGAAGAACATGCAGTCTGGTTGGCGTCAATCTGTACTACAAAGATCAATGTCTCTTTCTAAAATCTTTTTGGGATCAATTTCCAAGATAGTTAAATTGAATATAAATTATGACTTTTAAAATCGTTTAGAATTTTCAAAACATCTTTTGCAATTTAACATACACAACATATATTTAATAGTAAAACATAAAAGTTGGAAAATTCTCATCTTAAACAGTTTTTAGAGTATCCGGTAAAACAAAGGTTTACATTCTTACTAAATGATTTGGCCGGTTTCCCCTAGATGGCGTTAGTAGTAAAAACAAAATGTACGAGTGCGAAATATGTTATATTATGCAAGCTAAACAGGCACGTAATCTATCATATTTTGAGTAGGTGTATTAAAAATATTTTTATTACTTCATTTTAAACATTTTAATTTTACAGACATGTTGTTAATTTTCATAAATGTATTGAAAACAAAAAAAAAACTTTTAAAACAATTATTTAAAAAAAGAAAAGAACTGCTTATAACCATACAATGAAGTATTCTCGTCTGAAAATAACTGATTCTTAAGTAATAATGAACTTTAAGTATTTTCCTGTTTTCAGGGAAAATACATGAATCTAAAAAAGTACTAGTGTTCTTGCGAGGCACAGAACAATTGGCAGAAATAGAATTAAAAGAATACGAACAGTTGAAAAAGAAAGACAAAAAGGTGGCCCTGATCGAACTTCTAAAGTCCAAAACCGTGATGAAGTCAATTCTTATTACCGTTTTTTGTACTGTTATAACTCCATGGTGCGGTTTCATTCCAATCCAGGTAGGTAAAAAATGGTAGGTTGGAAATTTGTCCTCAAACACGTCAATCTCTTGATAAGACATGTCTAGTCTATCCGTCTGTGTGTACGTCCTCGCAAATTGAAAACGGTTTAGCTGTAAGAGCAAAATTTGGAATTTAGGTGAATAGTTATTCTGAGACTCATACGGGCAAATTTTAGTGGCATCAGAGTCTTTGAAAATCCTGTGGACACCTTAAGGCGAGGTTATTCAGAGAAATCTGTCCTGCTCCAACACTCTCATTTTACACTTTTCGATCCTGCTCAGCGCCGCGCCTCTCAGAAATCTCGCGGTTTCATTATGTTTTTATCTATTATTTTGGGATTATAGGGATGGATTTTTAATATAACGGCTATTTTATATCACATTTTTTACGATGTTTATTTTAGTATAACTTTTATTGTCCAAAACTTAATATAGCTTAAATGAAATTATATTTAGATCATAGTTTAGACCTATCTTTGCGATTAAATTGGAGCGATATAAGTAAACGTGTATTAAACGGCCGAAACATTAAGATCAAAGAGTGAAATATGAATATTTTTACAAAATTTAATCATCGCTATTTATTGATATAAAATTAATTTGAAAAGAGACAAAATGGGATAACCCCCTTTAAACGAGAGAGATAAAAGCGTAGTCCTTGAAACCCGTGACAACCGTGAGACGTATAAGTTACAAGGAAGTTCTTTTTGGTACTGCTGTTACCTTTAACTGAAACCGCATATTTATTCTGCCGGAACACTTAAAAAATGTAAATTGACCAAGATCTTGTTAACTGTAACAACAATTTGAACTCCTTAAGAGCGCAACAAGATGTCAGTTTCCTCTACTAACTCAACTTGTTTACTTGATCATAACAACAGTGGAAACAACCAATAAGTTAGTTATTATAGCCAAACAAGACAAACATGCCTCTTGTTTGGAAGCCATTTGTTTCAGTGTACGGTTGCAATTGCATAACCGGATAATTTGTATCCAGGTATTGTATTACCTAATTCTTTGGACAAACGTACAATAATAATAAGACGCGAATTTAGATTTTTATGCCGTTTCCGTGCCCGCTGGAAAGCGTCGCCGACACCCGGGATGACAGAACCCACCCAGAAAGTGGGAAAATAAAACTAACTCACTGTCCAGGAACTTTAACAAAACCTGTTCAAGTTGGTAATGGAGGAATAACTGATAACACGCAACTATATGTAGAAGCTGGAAGAGCTAATGCCAGACTTTACTGTGAAGGTACCACTATCTTACTCGCAAACACCCCGAAGTTATTTTCAGGAAGAGTAAGACGACAGCTCTTAAACATGCAAGATCAGGTGGCCTACCTTGCCTGGGACCGATTGCTGGCGGTATATTCATCCCCAATTGTCGGGACTAATATAAAACAGTGCGAGCGTTTCAGAACCACGCTAATCAACCCCCCTTGTGCCAGTATGGGCAATTCTTCCAGGAGGAAATTTTGAAAAGGGCTATGTCCCTCAGTGGATGGGCCAGGCTGATGGATGGATGAGTGAGTGGTCTCCCAGTACGGTTTCTCATGCTGGAACATTTTAGAGTTAGAGTCTTAAAAAATACTGATTAAAAATAGAGGATTTACCTATAAATCTATCTCTACCTATTTAATACATTTAATTTTATTTGTTTTTAGATTTATTTGCAACCAATTCTAAAATCGACGGGAACCAGTATTTCACCAGAGAAGTCGTCAGTTTACATCGGTTTTGTTCAATTTTCATCAAGTTTCCTGGCTTTGTTTTTTACCGACAAATTACCCAGAAAAACTATCCTTTTTATCTCACTCATTATGTTGATCATAGGAATGGTGAGTACTACCTAATGGTCAGTGAACAACTTTTTTGTGGTGATTTATTTATGCTAAGACCCAATCATGGTCGACACAGGCTGGTCTAGTGAGAAATATTGCGACTTCGGCATTCGCGAAATCTATGAATAATCGTATTTATTTAATGACGTCATATGACAACTAAATACTAAATTTTATGGATTTCATTTGCTCAAAAATATAGGATAAAACAAACTTAGCCGACAAAACACGAACTCGCAATAGTTATCACTATAGCTGTATACAGGGTGTAACTGCAAACTCAAGAATTCCTTTAGGGTATGAAAGTATACACGATTCTGATGTCATTTCGAGAAAAAAATATACATTGAATTTTCACCAAATATTCCATAATTTTTCTAAGATATGGCTACGCATTTTTATCGGCCTACCCACACATCTAGTTGATCCCCGCACTCCCCTCATCCGTGACTGCCGCGGCCGCCGCGGCCGCCGTGGTATGCAGTGGCCGCCTGTTGCCAAATCGTGCAGCGCCTCAGCTGCGGTTGCACCGTTGTTGCAAATTCTCTTTCATTCATTTCGCTCGATCACGTTATTAGTAGCCGGCCAGCGACCAGCGAGGGTGTCCACGTGATTAGTGTATTATGAGTAAAGAAAATCGTCTTATTGTGAGGTACAGGTACTTTATTTAGAGATCCTAGTATTTAAAAATAAATCTTTACCTATCATACTAACACACCCTTAAAGCATTCTTGCCTTTGCTTTTACATCTTGTATAACAAATAGAGAACATAATTATTTGAAACCAACATAAACAAAGACCTTGACTTATTTATAAATTGCAATTTTGCAAAGAATTCGATCAATTTATTCTTTATAAATAAAAAAGTTGACTTAGCCTATCTCATTAAGTCAACCCGACGAAACTTAAAAAAAAAATACTCCTACTTAGAATGAAGTAATATTGGTGAACCAAATGAATGGAGGGAATATATAATAAATTTTATAGGTACTTTCCCTTCAGGGGGCATTTATTTGGTTCACCATGTATATATCTTCTATGAGTAATCTTTAAATGTAACAAAAAGGTTTCTTTATGTAAAATTTGCTATCTTTAATATTTATGGTACTTTCCCTCCAGGGGGCATTCGTTTGGTTCAGCCTGTATACATATTTTTGCTTCTTATTGCCGGCTACACAAAACAAAAATGTAAAACCAGTGTACTTTACAAACCGAATTGTTCATATTCAGTCAGTAGCATACAATTATGATTTTTTTAGGACGCTCTCAATTTAAATATGTGCTTGCTATCCAGAATAGCTCTCACTATGGCAAGGTAAAATTGTAAGCATGTTGTTAAATTCGTATTTTGTTCCAGATTGGGATGTCAACGTTCTTCTGGTATACCGATAGTGGTCATGAGATTACAGGTTTCTTGAACGCGTTGCCTTTGATTTCAATAGTAATTACATTCCTGGCCTACAACGCAGGTTATTACTTATTTTTATTACACTAGCTATTTTAAATGTCTTTCAGTCAACATATCTTTCATTTGTGCCTAGGTAAGTTAAAACTATTATTGTTAGCTTGGCGGTTACTTTAGAACATCCTTTATAGATTATACTATATTGACTAGGATCACTACGATAATAATAAAGAAAACGCCATCCAAATCCGTTGAGTAGTTCATCAAGTTAAAACAGAACATACAGAGAGAAAAAATAAAAATAAAATTGTTTTGGCCTCAGTACTTAAACGGGTAGATAAATATAAAGGTGACTTTCGTTTATAAAGCCTAATTCATACTGGAGACTCTGTTAATGGTTTTATGTAAGTTGTTAACCCGCAAAAGTAGACTATACGAATTTATGTTGTGCTTGTATCTCCAGGTCTCGGGTCTCTACTTATGTCCCTGTGCGCAGAAATGTTTGATGGAGAAGCTAGGGCCTTAGGATTGGGCCTTGCAGTTTGCATAGCATCGCTCTCCTGTTTCCTGGTGTCAAAGCTTCTTTTCACCTTGACCAACTCAAGCCTCGGACATGTAGGGACGTTTGCTTTGTTTGCAGTATTTTGCTTGACTCTTCTAGTTTTTATCATATTCTTTGTACCGGAGACTAGGGGAAAGTCGTTCTCAGAGATACAAGCTAAATTTGGTAAGACAATTCAAGAAGTAGATAATTGTGATCAAAACATTAGTACAGTAAAGTGTTAGTCGAATTGTTTTGATCAATAATGTTGTTGTATTAGGTTTGGGAGCATTTAAATACAAAACAATGTTTTTTAAGTCTTTTTCAATGCAAGTGCTCGTAAAGTTCTGTTTTCTATGCGTCTAATCCCTTGTCAAAGTCAACTTTACCGCACTAGTGTTTTTTTTTGTTTTGTTCCCCTACATAGTGGAAAGGCAAATGGAGCATACAGCCATGTCTGAGGTATATTTTATTTTTTCAATTTATCGAAATCAGTTGCCAGTATTACTTTGTGTACCATAAATCCATAGATAGACTTGACAGAAATGAGCTGATTTCAGTTGGATGCGTTCGTAGGCTGCGTTAAGTTTGATGAAATGAAATGAAAACTGTTCAGACGACGCGACGTTTTGAGTGGGTAGTAACTTTGCAAATTGAAAATTCTGATAAAACTTAATCAACCAATTCGAGCCTGATATTTACTTTTTAATTTCTTTTGATAGTATAAAAGCAACAAGAAGGATACTGGAATCTGGTTAAAATAAATTTCTTGGTAGGTAACCTCATTTAATCGTAATATAAATAAGAACTTTTTGATTATAATGTCAAAAGACAAAAAGTTGAGTTCGGAAAATGATACTGGCCACTTGCATTCTCTGTAAATTATTTAAAAAATACAGTGTTATCGATAGGTTTTCCTTGTTAAAAAAATTCTTTGTATATAAAGAATAGAGAATTTCGGGCAGCCATTGTTGTTTACATTATTGAAATAAGCTGGTGGAGTCGACTTTATGTTGTGTATGACTAAAAGCAGCTTTCGAACGCATCAAACTGAAAGCAGCTTACTTCCGTCAAGTCGGCAATTTCCGTGCAAAGAAAAAGAATGCCCGCCTAAAGTTTATTTGGGGTATTTATTATTTATTTGTTTCTTTATTTACGCTTTATTTATTTACTCACACTATGCATTGAAAAACGTAGTATGATACACGTGCGTAAGGGCAATAACTAACTCGTAACGTTTAAAACACTCGCTTATCGCTCGTGTTTCAAATCATTCCTCTTTACGCACTTGTAGCATAATAGTACATTACGATACGAGAGCGATGAAACGTTTTCTGACGAGTGTGAGTTTGCGGCACGAGCCGAAGGTGAGTGCTGCAATCACACAAAGTCGAGAAAAAGTTTCTCGCACGAGTATCGTATAATATTTTATAGCACAAGTGCGGAAAATGCCGACTTTACGCAAGCGCAGCGTGCGTAAAGCGGTCATTTTACGCACGGTGTGCTATAAACTACTATTATTTAACTTAACTATTATATTACGTTTTAAGTTTTTAAGAATGTAAATGTATTATAATTTAAGCATATAATTTATTGCAACTTAAATAAATGTTTAAGTATAATGTATATAACAAGGTAACTTTATAAGAAGTCAGGTTTTCTCATACATAAATACCGTTGACTTTTGATTGAATTTGTGTTTTATTTACACAAAAAAAACGGAAGCCTTTAGAATGAGGCTTTGTTACTTGTCCATCCCACGAATTTAAATTTTTAATCCACCTTCTGTAGGGTGCATATCTCAAGAATGGTTAAACTTTCATCTGTGGATTAGATAAAGTAAGCTGAAAATTGGCATATATATGTGAGAAATTCCACTCGAGGTTTTAAGTGTGTTTTTAGATGATCGTTAGTAACATAATAAAAACAACCAACCTTAGGTGGCCAACGTTTTGAACACCCGGGCCGAATCTTGGAAATTAGACATCCCGCCTGGCCGCAGTACCAATTTTTATCATATTATTGAAAGGAAACAAAACATACGTGTATGGTATAATTTTTTTACAGAAAATTAAACACAAAAGAGTATCAAAAATATGTAATAAAACGGTTTGTGACGCCTGACTTTGGAAGAATTAAGCTCATCAATATCAATCAATCGAGGTAGTTGCTACACGCAAACAGTTTTCTAAATGAACATTGCTAATTCGTGTTTTTACTTGCGATTCGATGTGCTTCACCCTGCCAAAAAGCTGTTCACACGCAGTGTTTCCAAATAATGTTATCATACAAAGCATCTTTGTAAAATGCAGGATATTTTTCCTTGTCCAAATACGTTTTGTAGAACTCTTCCAAATCAACCTGATTGAATTTCTCCTTTAGTGTGTGTGTCACATTGCATGTCACAACTTTCCATTTGTGAATTTCTTGGTGATGAATTCATATTGTCGATGAATTCATGTCTGTGGAGGACCATAACCGAGGTGTAAATATGAACCTCCGTGAATTGCGGTACCATTTGTGACTAAGATCACGTCTGTCGCCTGTAGATCTTTGCATACGGGACCCTATTTTTTATTATTTGATGTTTTACGTGAGAGCATATACTACAATCTGACCAAATCAGAAAGTATGTATCATTACATTGAAACAATGATATTTTTTCATGATTTAAAATGTTTGTTTATTGCCGTGATAGAGAGGCAACAATAGCGCGTATTCTGTGAAAATTTCAACTGGCTACCTATTACGGTTGAAGCTGTACTTAGAAACCTTTGGTTATTAAAAATATTGTACGTATAAACGTAAAAATCAAATGAATCTTGTAGAAGAATCACATTATTATTACAAGCTGAAGAGATGGCAAATAAAATAATTTGAAATATACGTACTTAAGGATATGGCATACGCAAGTTTAAACACATTATTTTACATCAGGCGAAAACAACATTTAATACGTTGTATTTTAGTCCACAATCGCACGCTCTTCGTCCTGGCAGTTACGACGACAGAAATGCCTCACGTTCGTGAAAAAAACATATTATTTAGATTTCTTTATCTACGTTTAAGAACTGCAATTTTAGGTAAGTGCAATAGGTATCAATAATAGTTATTTTACTATATAAAAACCAACCGAATCTGTTGAATAATACAAAAAACATGAATTTTTTAATCATGAAATATCATGAAAACTGAGGTTTACATTATTTTTCTGGACTGAATATTTGATTAATCAAATTATAATTAGATAACTGCACTTCACAAAAGATCACTCAACGTCATATATTTTTTTCAAAGGATGGACCTTATAGCTCTTTAGAAAACTACAATCGAAAAACATAAAACTCTTTCTTGCGTCATGTTGGCTCTTAATACGAGTACAAAGATAGATGGTAGATGGCATCTACGGTATATAATAAACTTCCCAACTCTCTTAGAGAAACTCATAATATTAGCGTGTTCAAATATAAATTAAAAAACCTTTAGCAGGCAAAACTTATTACACAATAGAGGAGTTTTTGACTGATGTTGATTTGTGACAAGTAAGTTTAATATTAAGCATCGGTTGGATTATGTAAAACTGTATATACTTCTACTATGACATGAAATTATTTGAATGCTGTATAAAAATATTTGTGTAAATTTAACATGACAATCAAATTAATTATGTGAATTTAAATTTCATACGATTTTTAACTTGAACTTGTTTTTGTGTAATTCAATATTTTTGTATGCCGAAGGCAAAGCATATGGGACATTTTAATTTATTAACATCTATGTATACTACCTATGTCTAAACAAATAAATATATTCTGATTCTGACAAAGACACGGTCGAAATGACGCAAGCCATCTTGTGACGGCCACATGCGCACAATTTAACAGATACTTGTAAGAGTAATGCTTATTTGTCACAGATAAGTGCTGTGCTTATTTGTAAGCTAGAGAAGCTTTAAGACGTGTTACGATGAAGCACCATAGGCGGAGGTAGGATCACTGTTCAACGGAATTCAGGGAGGATTTAGAAGAAAGAAAAGAGATAAAAAATTTATTAATTAATTTGTCCCAAAATTAAGTACACTTATTTTTTTACAAACAGAAGGGTTTGCTGACAAAAAGGGCATCGCTCAGCGTATTGCTGTAAGTGTGAATTTGCATAGCACTGATTTTCAGCGTGTCCTTGTTCTCATTGAACAGAACAGGTTTAAGGCAGGTAGATAAATAAAATTGTAGAATACAAAACAATTATTTGTAGAACAGAATAAATAAAAAAATACCATAATATCTGATTATAATGAATTAGCAATGATTATTTTCAACAACTGATTGATCACTTTTCTTCTTTACTTGTACTAAATGATTTTGCAGCTTTATTTTATGACCTTTTTAGGGTTCCGTACCCAAAGGGTAACCAACGGGACCCTATTACTATGGCTCCGCTGTCCGTCTGTCTGTCTGTCTGTCCATCTGTCACCAGGCTGTATCTCATGAATCGTGATAGTTAGACAGTTGAAATTTTCACATATGATGTATTTATGTTGCTGCTATAAAAACAAATACTAAAACCGGCCAAGTGCGAGTCGGACCTGCGCACTCGCATACAACAGACATATTTTTTTGCGGTTTTCATGTCCGCGAGTCCGCTCTCACTTGGTTGGCTTTATTTTGTTTTGGGGCAACTCTGTTTTTTGCTGATGTAAAAGTATTTCCTGATAAGTTTTTTAATATAATAACCGTCATGTACTAACTGTCATTGGCTACCTCTAAGACAGGATGACTTTTGTTTCGGAACGATAGTCCTGTTAAGGTGCCTCCTTCGACTATTTTTGTTTATCTGTCTCTCCATCTGTCAAGAATCTTTTTCTAAGGCCTTGTGAGAGATATTAAATTGAAACTCCTACAAAAGTCTACGGCCCCATGACGCTGCTAAAAAGTCAAGCTTCTAAGTCAACGCAAAAAAAAAACACTTTACGTAATCGATTTCATATCATAAGTAATTGGCTCAACATAAAAACCTATGGGGCATTTTCAATTGACAGAGAAGCTTGAAACTCCGTTCACAAGTAAGTCTTCTAGCGCAAGTAAAGGAATTTAATCTAAAAATTTCCTAGATTATATTATTAAAGAAGTTGTAATGTACCAATTTAAGAAGCCCTTTCAGTACATAGAGTTCAATGGATCGTAACTGTCAAGTTAAGTTGACTACTTATAACTACACGTAATGTGATTTAAACGTCCTATTCGCACGTCCTACTTGACCGTTTTTTTAAACATAATTTCATTATATACTCTATTAATACCGAAATTGTTGGGACTGGATAAGCGCACGATATAAGGACAAGTTTGACACCATTCCAAGTGAATTCCCTAAAATCTTTAGGTTTCTTTCATACTAGTTCAGCAATTACTTATTTGTTCTTCTGTAATATTTTACTACTTATAAAATCCCAATGTTGTCGTTGACATGCTTCAAAATACTTCACGAAATAGCGTTGAAATTTAATAATCTCCGATGAATATTTAATGACAAAACTTTTCCTATCTATCAATAAGTCTATCCCAGACTGCGGGCGATTTTTAAACCAGTCGCTTTTGTTTCAAGTAAAACATAAAAATTGAAGATGTCTATGGTATGAAATGTCGGAGGATAAACACGCCATGATTTCAGAAACTAATAGCGTAGTTTGAAGAATTTATATGTCGCCGTATAATGGCGTAAACAACTACTCTGCTCAAAAACCGCTATTTCGTGAAAAACCGAATTAAGGCGTGAAGGTTACGCAATCACACAAAATTATTCCGCTCTTTCGCAAAAAAGCAGATACATATTTTACGAAAAAGCTAGATTAAAACAATGACGAAAGTCTTAAAAAAAAGCCAAAAATAGATGCGACGACGATGAGCGAAGCTAAAAAGAAAAAAAAAATAGTTTTAACAGAAAATAATTTCGTGTGATCAGATAACGGGACCGTATTTACAACGTTTTTTCCCTAAAAATACAGTTTTTACCATCATACGACGACGTATTATGAATAAAGCAGAATCTCGGTGCAAAATGCATATCATAATATTGTTTTCCTTACTTTTAAATAAAAAGTATGCAAACATTGCGTTTTAAAGTATTTAGCGGAAATTGATTAGTAATAATTAGGGTTTTACATTCAAATTCTATAATTTTATGATTTACATTTTGATTGCATTCGATTAACAAACTAAAAAGCGTATTTATCGTTGTAATTGAATGTAATCAAAATGTAAGGCATAAAATAACATAATTTTAATGCAAGAACCCAATTTCCGCTAATTGCTTCAAAACGAAATTTTGCATACTTTTTATAAAAGTAAGGAAAACAATAACATGATGTGCATTTTGCACCGAGATTCAGTTTTACCACCTGATTAATGATGAAGTTAATATTGCTGCATCTGACTACGAGTATAGGTAAAACTAAAAACTTTAACAAACTTATTATCTAAAAATTAATATAATGAAAACGTATATGTATGATAAACAAGTCAATAATGATCTATATGGGATTAAATTAACCCTAAATATAGTCTATATTGTCTATGTCTAGAGTTTACTAAAACTATGTTTTATTTGTCTTTGAATGTTGGTACTCGTAGTCTCGTACCGAACTAAATTATTCCAACGAGGCCCTAACTTGGAAGTTTAATTAAAGCTGTCTTAAGAAAGAAGTTGATAAGTAATCCAAAGCTTGAGATAAAAATTGGAAAATAAAATAAAGTAGGTTGTTCCATTATCGGAGAAACCAGGCGAGCGAATTCGATTAACGGACCAAGGGCTCTGTAATTTCTTTTTTTGCGAATTCTACTAATCTTGGAAACATGATGTAATTATATGTAATATAATAATAGTTTCATATTACGTAATCACATAGTTTCAGAATGAATGAAATCATTTCTCAAAATTAATAATCACATATTAATAAATAAACAAATATATTTCTTTATTGCGCAAAACTTACATACTAATTACACCAGTTGATGGAATTCCCCATATATTTTGCTTTTCTGAAGGGCACATGAACTAAAATTAGTGAGTCTTTTAAATGCTCTTATATCAAACTAAATTTTTTAAATTCAATCAAATGACAATTCTAAAATGTGCCTTGAAATTACCAAAACAAGTTAAAATCACCAAGTTGAGTAAATTATGGCTGTCAAACAAAAATTTTAGTTTGACGTTTATAAAATGGTGACTTGAAAATGGCTCTTCGTTTTAACTACACTTAAGTTTAATTTTATGTATGTCGAACTAAAACTAAAGCCTTCAAAATCGGCTTTATTGACTTTTTAAATGCCTGAATTATACTATAGAGGTCTTAAGCTTTTGTCTGTAACGAAAAACAACTGATAAACGGGTTATCTTTTGTACTAAAATGGTGGCATTTCTATGCGACTTAACAATTAATACCCCTTTCTTGGACGACATAATATGTCGAATATTATGACAGACAGAAGTCCCAGGTTGCCGTTCTAAATTGCCTTAAAATTACGCCAGATATGGAAATTATATTTCCATTAAAATCCTCTAGAAAGTGCTGAACATTTGTACGCGTATCACTTAAGCAGTTTTATTATTATTTGGTACTAAATTATACTAACGTCATCCATGTTCATCATTAATTAAAATTCAAAACTGAAGGTAAGTATTTATTTATCAATATGAAACAAATCAAACATGTTGATCTTTGATTGATTGAAAACAATGTTTAATCAAATTATTTCTTACTAAGATATTTTTCGATAGATATGTTGTTCTCAACCATTTATAATTATAATATCAAGGAGCGAGAAAAACAATGACCGAACCGAATGATCCACTATGACTATCTTGTCTACCAGCTAAAGAATTTCAAGTTGATATGAATTTACGTAATTAAAATTATGTTATTTTATTTAGGAAGTCATGAAGTTGCATCTCCTAATAGTTAATTTAAAAAATCCGCGAGAAACAGCGAAATATTTTTTTCCCGGTAATATCTTTTATTTTTACGCAACATCACAAAATCCACTAGTTCCAGCGAGAAGGCGCTAAAATGGCAATACTGGAGAAGTCAGACCACGGCGGAGAGTTTCCTCTGTGCGTCAGACACAAGAGATATAAGGGCATCGATCGGCACACGCTCGATTGCCGAATTCGTATATATTTTTAGATATGGAATTCTGAATCAAAATTTCGTGAGCCACGCATTATCTTTTTTCCATTCGGAATTTGAACTACCAGCTTCTTGAACGCTCGGCAAGTGGATAGTGGTAAATAATTAAATTTTAAATAGAAAAAGAAGAACGTATGCGCGGCTCACCGAATTTACGACTACATAGAATTCCTGATTGAAATACCGAAGTTGGACACCGAGCGTATGCGGCCGCTTTTATTTTTTCTTATAAGTCATGCCAAACGCACATGTGGGCTTTCAAAACGAACATCAGGAATATGTTAGGTACGGAAACAAACAACCGTACGTCAATACTTTTTATACGTTTATAGATTTTTGTATTCGGGACAATTCGGGTGGCAGACTCAAAAAAACGATTTCGGTATCTGTGAAAATCGAGCAGCTCAAAGTTCCCTTTTCACATTTTTGTGTAGGGAACCCTAATAAAACAAAAAGCTCTTTAGTTATCTTTTGAAGTTAGGAACAATTGTTTTCTTTCTGTTTTTCTTTTTAATTCTACTAAGTAAGTCTATATAGATTAAAAATATAACGATCAACTTTTGCCAATACCGTCTGCGTCTGAAGGAAACTGAGTGGTAAGTGCGTGTATTTGGATAAGCTGAGTATACACTTTAATAAGTACCATCGAACGTCGTCTGAGACAAGAATGTAACGGCAAACGGGGCAAATTGTCTTTATAATGTTTTACTTAATACCCATAAGTTTAATAATTGATTATGAGGGTTATCCATTGTTTTACTAGAATATGAGCTTAGTGAATAACTTAAATGTGGCCCTTAAAAATAAATTGAGGATAATCGAAACTACTATGTATCTCATACTGACAACTTTTCAATAAAATCGTAACTGAGGAAATGCACTTTTTACTTGATGATTAATTTTAGAAATATTTAGGTGAAATATTTAAGTGCGTGTTACATCAATTACTATTTTTGCTATGCATAATATTAATATTTAAGAATGATTTATAATAATTAACATTTATTTCAGATAAATAATTCATATTTGTTAAAAATTAATATTAGTATTATAAATAGTATACAAAATTCTAAATTAAATTAAATAACAGATTAAAAAATAAAAACACAACAGCACGGATACAATAACAAAAAACACAAATCGACTTGAAGTAGCGTGCAAACGAAGCCAGGTACCAACAGTGTCCCAATCCCATCTGTCAGCCAATGCCCTCAAGACGCTGTTGGTGCACGAGCTGGTACGTGGTACGTATTCGATTCAGTCAGCAGTGACGCGCACCGCTTCCTGACAATGGCGTGAAAGCCACGATTATATTATATCATGAATTATTATTTTAAATTTTATTAACTACTAGCTTTTGCCCGCGGCTCCACCCGCGTGTTACTCTGTTTAACGACATGCTTTTTTCCGGGATAAATAGTAGCCTATGTGTTAAGTTAGGGTATAAGGTATATCCGTTCTAAATTTCATCCAAATCCGTTCAGCTGTTTCAGCGTGAAAGAGTAACAAACAAACTCACACACACACACACACACACAAACTTTCGCATTTATAATATTAGTGTGGTACTGTGTAGTCCTTTTTTACTATTTTTAATTTGCGTTTGATTTTAGTTGCTATATCTTACCAATAATCTTACTAATAATACAGTAGTAAAAAAGTCGTGTCTGTACATTTAATCTTTTTTCAAACTTTTAAAAGAAATTGATTCGAGTTCGCGGACTGCAACGAGTGGCGCAAAAACTTGCTTCGCGGTGTCAGTTCTATACGTAGTACTAATAACTAAAACTATGGAATTGAAATGCTAATTCACGACGATCTTAATTTTTCAAAACATTTTTTCTCATTGAGTGACAGAATTTATTACATTTAAGTATCCCAACCTAAATATACCATATATAATTTTTTAAATGTATTTCCCGTATTATTATTATTACTTTTTTATTATATTCTATTGTTTTATAAAGATTAATTTCTGACTTGTAAAAAGTATACTATATAAGGAGTTGATGCTCGTGATTGTTTGGACAAGTACAAGTGTTTATCAAACAAAAAATATACTATATAAGGTGCTCTAAGAATATCTGCCACGGCTGCAATGGGAGATGGTATTGTGTTGTGTACCCCGGAATAGTTATATAAGTTTGAGAAAATAAAGTAAATAAATAAATTTTTACTTTATTCCGCATAAAGTGATTCACAAACTAGTGGCGATGTGTCGTTTCATTAATGAAATTAACTTCTATCTCTTTCCAACTGTTTTGTGTTATTACAGGATGGTTTCATGCAAGTAAATCAATTCTAACTTAACCGCACATTTTTTTGTATGAAAAAATTCATGACGTTAGATCAATAAAATATTGTTACTATTGTAATCTATATACACAATATACTCTCCCGTTACAGCCGTGGCAGATATTTTTAGAGCACCTTATATGTATCTATTTTACAAATAAACTGTTTGAATTTGAATTTCAAGCAACAAAGGAGCGCTTTTGAGCTAGTACAATATCCATCAAATTAGCCATGCGCAAAATGTATCTTTAAAAGGATAAACTTGACTCACTCACCTATCATTTCGATCTCCGATATGTATATAATCCTGTGTATCTTTAGATCACGTAGATCAGAGCTTTTTGTGAAAACTCCAACTGTTAATTATCTTTTCGATTGATAGGTAGCAAAACTCAGTAGCTCGGGCGGAATAGATATTAGAGAAGTAAGGAGTTAAGGACCTACTTTATAGAGGTAGATCCTTTTCTATTACCTATACACTGAACAAAATTTGTCCTACAAGGTTCCGAAATTCGCGGACAGAATAACAGCATTCCGTAGAAATAAGGTCCCGAAATCATCATTTTGTATGGAATTGCGATTTTTTCCTCGAATTTCGATAATAGACCAACAAGACAATAGAAGTGATTTTGGTTGGCTCATTCGTCTAGTTGACGGGGCGTGTAGTACGCGTGTCTGCGTGAAAATCCAATAGTCCAAGTGTCACCAGTCAATACATTTTCTATTATGTATGGTGATCTATGCCTAGGTGATAATTAAGCAAACTGTATGTACGACCGTGACCGAGTAATTCCGATAACCGAGAGTCGAGCAAAAGAGTTAGAGACTTGAGAGTACCTGAATTAGAATGAGAGGAATTGCGTGCGTGCTTTCGCTCGAGTGTAATTCCCACGAAGATAAAAGATCCAGGCGATATATTCATACAATGTGTTCACTCGTTATCTAGGGATAGATACATTGCATCAGGGTGATACAAGTCATTTAGATCTATCTGATCGTATTGATGATCAAAGGATCGTAATTTACTCATGCCTGCATCAAATATCATGTTGCGTGTGAATTTAAGCACAGAACGCGTTGTTGTCTTGCTATACCGAGTTGGTAGGCGATGAATCCAGACTGTGTAGCAGGCGACGAATTTCAGCACCGCAAAGTTATGCAGTGTTAACAAACACAAACGACGTAAGTAGATGTTTATACTAAACATAAACGGATTAAGTTATCTTGCAAACAATGAATACAGTCTACTCTGGAATATATTGGCTGGGTCTACGAACAACTTTTACTATAAATACTATTTACCCAAATACAAAAATTATGAAGCAAAAGCAATTGCTGTACCATGGAAAACTATACCAAAATGTATTTAAGACTGCAAATTTTGCGCTCTTTTAGGGTTGCCTCTATAGTAATGATTGTTCGTAAAACCGAATACTATCTCTAGTTTTCGGTTTATCTGTGACAACAAATCTAGCTTTACTTTACGGACAATGTCTACTAAGCCAATATGATCAATCAGTATTATACCTGATCAATCAGTATTATACATGATCAAGATAATCCCCGAGGGAGTGTCAGAGGTATTTCCGAGTATAGACTGTGAAATGCAAGTCACAGCCCCATCACAGCCCACACTCGTACATCCACGTTTTAACAAAGATTATTGTACCATGGTGATGGGTGGTGACTGGTAAGGTAAGTCCTATCGCCGTACATCGGCCACAAACTTGTACTCACAGCTTAACGTGCCTTTTGATAAGCAGATCGGACTCAAATGTGCCTTTACGGGATTGTAAGACATAAGACATTAGACATTTATTCCATAAATATTATTACACGTCATTTTTTGTAAATATTACCTAAGAGCATAAATCAAAATAATAGTCAAACAAATCATGTCATGCAGATCAAAAATTATACACAAAATTGGAATAATTATTAAAATTAAAATCAAGATATAAATTTAAATCTAAATTACAATTCAAATTTAAAATTATTATCAATTAAAAAAAAAAAACTTCAAATTTATAGAAAGTTTGCTCGATGAGATGCGTTTCAACTTGAGTTTAAAGCTGTTTAGGCTAGATGACTTTAAAACGTATTCGGGTAGATTATTTTACACGTTTGGGCCCATTACGTGCATCAGTTTGGAAGATTTAGCAAGTCCGCATCCTATAACTGCCAGTTTGTTTGCGTGGCGAGTATTGTACGTGTGGATATCCGCATGAGTACGATACGAGCCACGGTTTTCCCTGACGTAGACTGCAACCTGATAGATTATTATGCCTGGCAACGTCATGATGCCTAACGATTTAAAATAGAGCTTTGCGGAGGTGTCACGTGATACTCGAGCTATCGCCCTTACGGCCCGTTTCTGCATTTTGAAGACGCGCTCCCATTCGGCAGCGCGTCCCCGTAACTCGGTGCCGTATTGTAGTACAGAGTGTACTGTGGCGAAGTAACATGATCGTACGACTTCCTGAGGAACAGTCTGTGCGAGTCTGAAAGAGATCGTATACATAGATCTTATAACATCAAGTGTAAACTGGCTGCTACGCATCTTTTTATAATGTGTCACTTGTAAAGACTTCTGTCTATAAAAATATTTTTCTCGTGATCTGTCTACATTATATTTTTATCAAACTAAAAATACAATAGTTCCATTAATTTAACTTCATTTTACTTCACCTTCCACTACGCTTACTTTCTGCTCCGTATCAGGTTATGTGCGCCAGCGAAAGTGTAAATATTATGAAGTTTCTATGAGAAATATTTGGAACTGTCAGATGACAAGGAATTCGGAGGAATTCAGTGGATAGACGCGAGTAACGAGGAAGCAGTAGAACCTATCGTATCTACAATGGCTTCAGGCGACAGCGCGCATCAGTCTAGTTCGGGAGGTATGCCGTCAATAGAGAAACTTGAAGGTGCCTCAAACTATTCCACCTGGAAATTTGATATGGAATGTGTATTAATCCATGATGATCTATGGACTTACATCACGAGCGAACCGGATGAGAAAGATGCAAATGCCGTCAAGAGAGATCAGAAGGCGCGAGCGAAAATAAGCCTTATGATAATCAGTTCCTGCAAGGTACACGTGAGAAGTGCTAAAACAGCAAAACAGGCTTGGGAGGCCCTGAGGACAGCCTATGAGGACAAAGGTTTAAACAATAGATGTAGATTGTTGTCTCGCCTTGTGAGTATAAAGCTAGAGAAGTTTAATACTGCGGCTGATTACGTGACAGAGGTCATGAAGATCTCCCAACAACTTAGCGACCTTGGTAAGGAAATTGATGATGAGTTACTGGCAACTTTGATGCTGCAGGGCTTAACGGAGGAATATATGCCCATGAAATTAGCACTAGAAAATACAAACATTACACTTACCACCGACTATGTGAAGACTAAGCTGCTACAATTAACTGACTACAAAGCGACGTCAGGACCAAGAGGAGCAGCACTCCTTACTACAAAGAGAAAGCCATGGAAGAAGTCTCAGAGAAAGAGCGGACCACCACTATCACAAAGTTTGAAATGTTTCATATGTGACGGGCCGCATAAAGCCCGTGATTGCCCAAACAACCCAAGCAAGAAGCCAGCGGCGCATACGGCGCAGCGGTGCACACACACCGCCTTGGTGACCTTCTCTGCTAACAACTACGAGTGGATTGTTGACTCGGGAGCGACGCTACATATGACTAATAATAGAGATTGGATGAGAAACTTTGTAAAGCATGAAAATAGAGATGTTTTATGCGCAGATGGCGGTAAAGTATATGGTATAGGTACAGGAGATGTGGTGAGTAAGGATGGGAAGGATGTTTGCGTGGAAGGTGCTATGTATGTGCCTGGCCTATCAGAAAACTTGCTGAGTGTAAGTAAATTGGTCAGGAGAGGTAGAGTAGTAGTATTTTCAAAGGCCGGATGCGAGATTTATGATAAGAATGATTGCGATGTGAAAGGCACAGTGATTGTTACGTGTAAAGAAGAGAGAGGTGTTTATAAACTAAAACATTATCCACAGTGTACGGAGGCAGCACTGTCAACCGACTTACACAAAGAGAATGATGATTCACTGGAGCTGTGGCATCAGAGGATGGGCCACCTGGGAGTACGCAATCTTAAATTACTACGAGATAAAATGGCGGATGGGGTGATTTTTCCTGATTCTAATCCTAACTTAGAATGTGTGCCTTGTCTGATGGGCAAACAAACGAGACAGCCTTTCCCAAAGAATAAGGCTACTAGAGCCAAGGAGATACTAGAGTTAGTACACTCAGATATTTGTGGGCCTATGAGTGTTAATTCTGTTCGAGGTTACAGATACTTCATGACACTTATCGACGACAAGACCAGGAAAACTTTTGTGTACCTACTCAAGAGAAAGAGTGAAGCCGTAGAAAAGTTGAAAGAGTTCAAAATTCTCGTAGAAAAGCAAACCGACAAGAAACTGAAGGTTATTCGTACAGATAACGGGAAGGAGTACGTTAATAGAGAGATGGAACAGTTTACCAGGGAAAATGGTATCATCCATCAACTAACAGTCGACTACACGCCACAGCAGAATGGTGTCGCCGAGCGAGCGAACCGAACGCTTACAGAGAAAGCCAGGAGTATGTTGCAAGATGCAGGATTTGATGAAATTCTGTGGGCAGAGGCCATAAGACATGCGGTATATCTGAAAAACCGATCCCCAACGACAGCTGTCAAGAACATGACACCTGAGGAAGCTTGGACCGGACGAAAAACAGACCTGAGCAACATAAAGGTGTTTGGTTGTAAGGCGTACATGCACGTACCCGATCAAAAGCGTAAGAAGTGGGATCCAAAGAGTAAAGAACTTATTAATGTTGGATACAGTGAGAATTCGAAGGCGTATCGACTGATTGAACCCGTTACCTACAATGTACACAAAGCACGTGACGTCATACTATTTGAGAACAGTCCCGCTGGCCACCGCAAGGAAGAAGAGCATAAATCGCAACCTACAAGAGTTGTAGTACGACTAGGGGACGTCGAAAATGATGAGGGCTCAGAAACTGCAAGTTCTACGGTGAAAGCAGACCAGTCACGTCAAGGAGGAGATGCCTCCATACAGTCAGAGGACATCAGGGTGGAGGATATCCCTGAAGAAATTTCCGATGCAATCGTTTCGGAGGAGAATACAGTTAGAGTAACTGAGGAAACGGCTGATCGGAGGTATCCACAGAGAGAACGGACGCCGAGGAACATTCCAGGAGCAATCCTTTATCAAGCTGTCAACGAGCCTGATAATAACCTGGATGGTGCCATCACAATGAAAGAGGCACTAACTGGTGCAGATAAAGTGCATTGGCAGAAGGCCATTAAGGAGGAGCTGGATGCCCTCAAGAAGAATAAAACTTGGGAGCTAGTCAAAAGGGAAGCTGGACAAAATGTGATCGATTCTAAATGGATTTTTAAAATCAAGTCTGAAGCTGGCAATAAACAGAGGTACAAGGCAAGGCTTGTTGTTCGAGGATTCAAGCAGAGAGAAGGAGTCGACTATTTTGAAATTTATTCCCCGGTAATAAGGCACAGCTCACTGCGGTTACTACTCGCCCTAGCCGCAGAAAATAAACTGCACATTGACCAAATGGATGTGAAAACCGCATTCCTGAATGGATACATAAGTGAGACCATATTCATGAAGCAACCAGAAGGAGAAGGGAAAAGAAGATTATGTTTGTCTTCTGAAGAGATCCCTATACGGATTGAAACAAGCCCCACGGGCTTGGAACGAGAGATTGGATTCAGCATTGAAACAGATGAAATTCCAACAACTTGGAAACGAGCCATGTGTCTACGTGAGAAAAAGTCAGCACAGGTTTATCATCCTAGCCGTTTATGTTGATGATATTCTGATATTCTGGAACAACAAGAGTGAAATGTTGCAGATTAAAAAGGAGTTAATGGAAACTTTCGAGATGAGAGATCTTGGAAAAGCGGAGTTGTTCTTAGGAATGCGTCTTCAGCAATCAGAGGATTGGATATCACTGGACCAAGAGAATTATTTAGAGAAAATGTTAACCAAGTTCAACATGGAATGCTGCAAACCTGTGGCTACCCCACTGGTTCCAGGTCAGAGATTGACTAAGCCGGAAGATGTTAACTATGAGTCACCTAAGAACATTCCTTACCGTGAGTTGATCGGATCCATGATGTACCTCGCCGTGTGTACGAGACCCGACATCGCCTATGCTACCAGCTACTTGAGTCAATTCAATAGTTGTTATGGAGAAGAGCATTGGCAAGCAGCTAAGAGAGTGCTGCGGTATCTTAAAGGTACACAGAATCTCGGATTAAAATTCAAGCGATTTACAAGAGACATGGAAGCATTCGTTGATGCTGATCACGGAGGTGATCTAACCGATAGAAAGTCCTACTCAGGATTTGTGTTCAAGTTTGGTTCTGCGCCTGTAAACTGGGAGAGCAAGAAACAAATTATTGTAGCATTGTCCAGCGCCGAAGCTGAGTACGTAAGCCTGTCCAACGCTGCACGAGAAGCGACTTTCTTGAAAAGATTCTTTGAGGAGCTTACTGGTCTTGAGAAGACCATTGTACTGAGCTGTGACAGTCAGTCAGCTATGGCGATAGCTAAAAACTGTTCACACCACAAACAAACGAAGCACATTGATTTGAAGGTGCACTTCGTTAGAGAAGCTCTACAGAACAACGTCATAGCGTTGAAGTACCTATCTACTGAGTTACAGATAGCAGATGTGATGACGAAACCTTTGGTGAAAGGAAAGCATGAGTTCTGTGTCAAGGGTATGGGAATGAGTCCTGTTGAGAGTGTTAAGAGTATGGAGAGTCTATGCTAGTGACACGATGAGTTCAGCTGTGAGTTAACTGAGTTAGACTGGACGTTAACACTGGATGTTAAGGAGGAGTGAAAGAGATCGTATACATAGATCTTATAACATCAAGTGTAAACTGGCTGCTACGCATCTTTTTATAATGTGTCACTTGTAAAGACTTCTGTCTATAAAAATATTTTTCTCGTGATCTGTCTACATTATATTTTTATCAAACTAAAAATACAATAGTTCCATTAATTTAACTTCATTTTACTTCACCTTCCACTACGCTTACTTTCTGCTCCGTATCAGAGTCGATAGAGGGCGTAGCAAGCACTACCGAGTTTCCCGCACTGCTTATCAATGTGAGCGTTCCAGGTAAGCCCTTTGTCAATTATAAAGCCGAGGAAGGTGGTCGTCTGTACCTGGTCAACTATGTTCCCGTTGACGTGCACTGATAGTGGTCTCGGAGGTTGCCCTCGAAGGTAGAAATGGATGAACTGAGTTTTTGATAAGTTCAACACGAGTCCATTCTGCGCGAACCAGTTTGCCACAGCTGTCACAGTCTCGTTCAACCGCTGCTCCAGCTGATCGGTACTAGGAGCACACACAACCATGGCGACGTCATCTGCGTACATCAGTCTCTCACCTGAGGATATAGCTTCGGGCAGATCATTTAGTAGGAGTGAAGACATGATGTTTGACAACGATGAACCCTGGGCTACTCACATAGTGGTTGTTAAAGTCACCGCCGTTGCCCACAACCATCTGCGACCTATCGCGCATGCAGTCCGTCAGTAGGTCATGTTCTGTACCTACGATCCCATAATGGCTAATTTTGACTGCAAGGGTTTGACGGTCAGCAACGCTTTTGACAGATCACAGAATAACACTGCAACCTGTAACTTATTGTCACGAGCGTATAACACCTGAGACACGACCTCTCTCGTACGACCGAAGTTGTTGAGCGACCCGCGCGATATGCATACTGGCGGTCCGATAGTGCGTTTGTTGAGTCTAAATATTCTACTAGGCGAGAACTGATACCGTTTTCGAATATTTTCGCGACGCTTGGTATTACAGCCACCGGTCGATACCCATCGATGTCTTCTCGTGTACCCTTACCTTTAAAAATAGAAGAAATTTTACTTAGCTTTAAAGCTGAAGGAAAGGTACCCTGTCTGATATAGCGATTGAAGACATCAGCAAGCAGTGGGGATAGTACCGGGGCAGCCATATGCATGAGGTCCATCGATATATCGTATATATCTCTCGTAGGTTTATGAGGTATCCGCGTCACGATGATACGATAGACCTCGTCGGCCCTAGCTCAAGCTTTGTGCGAAATTTGCCACCTGACGGATCTCTGACGATGTCAGTAAAGTTAGAGTTTTGACGAGTTGATTTTCCTCTTTCTGTATTAATTATAGCCCACATGGATTGGCAAGTGTTTTTGCTAGTCTGTAATATGTTTGAGTAGTGAGTACATTTCTGAGGTTGCAATAATTTATCTAGTTGTATTTTTAAGGTTTCTATGAAAGATGTCAAGATTTCATCTCCTGGGAATTTAGATTCTAGGTGTTGGTTCTTTAGATTTCTCGCATCTTCAGTTATCCATGATTTTTTAGTGGGATTTAATTTAGGTTTTAATGGGAAGCATGTATTAAATTTATTAGAGATTATGCGAATTACTGACATCGTTAAGTTCTCTACGGAGATCGCGTTCTTCTCAAACACCTCAAACCAGTCTGTGGAGATGACGGATGAAATAAAATTAGCACAATTCCGAAAAATTCCGTGCGAGTTTGATGGTTGTGTCGCTCAGCCCCGTGATGACGGGCGCCGCACTCACGTCGCCGAGCGGCAAGTTAGTGTACAGGTGGTCCAGGCTTGTGGAAGTCATAGATGTAACACGTGTCGGAAAATCTACCATGTTTCTAAAATTGTGCGAGGCTAACAGATCGCCCAACTTTTTTTGTTCGGATGTCCGAACACCTATACAATTTATATTAGTATCTCCGATAATTACACAATTAAGCTTTTTTTTGCTTATCTCATCGAGCAAACGTTCAAGGTGGGTTAGAAAGTCAAGACCGCTTATATTATCGTTCGATCTATAAATGCAAATAAAAGTTATGTCATAATCAATTAAATCAATTCAGCTGAAATATTGGTTAAGTCCTTGTTTTCTACACACTTATGTAATTTTTAACAAATATGCACGACCCCCCATGAGGGTAAGACAATCTGCTATAACTAGATGCTAGTACATAATTCGCAGAAGTTAAGCTTAAGCATTGCATGTTTGTATCTGAAAGCCAGTGCTCAGTAAGTGCAAGAATATCACATTTTAGTTCGTTCTGTAATAAAATATCTAGCCTATTTGTTTTCTTCCCAAGTGACCGCATATTTTGATGACAAACCGTGAATTTGCGGGTGTTATGCGCCAGAGCAGACGCAGCAGCGGCGGCGGCAAGGTGAGGGACGGCGCGGCGGCGCAGGGGGATGTAAGACCGGTTACGTCGCGTGCGCAGGCCGGTGTAGGTGTAGGCCCGCTGCTCGACGTTGCGGTAGTCTTGTATATGTTATGCGGCGAGTTGAATGTCGCAATGGGGTTTGCGTCAGCGTCTTCGTAGTCCGGATGTAATGGTGTTTGTGTTTCAGTGATTGTGGTGTTATCCCCGCAGCTCGCGGGGGCGAACGGGAAACCAGTCCACAAATCTAACACCGTGGGGCCATAACGCAGCGTTTGTCAATTTCCCGAACATTGACTCGGGAATGCCGATGAGGAATGAAGCGTGTCTTGTTGTTTTGATGTCGCGTTTTGTCACAGTGTAGGCATTTGATTCCTCTATTCTGTTTAGGAATTTTAGGACCACGTCTGTCGTCGTGTCAGGCTTAAACGACCAGGCCTGAATATATCGAATTCGCTCGACAGTCTGGATGTCGGTGTCCTGTTTTCCTGTTCCGACAATAATATTACGCCGCTGCCGGGTCCGTCGTGGATGAACAATTGTCCATTATCTTTATTTTGCTCGGGTGTCAGATGTCTGTTTTCGTGCGGGGTTTGTTGACGCACCGTGACCGCGGAGGGCTGAGGGTTCGATGAGGATGCGGCTGCGACGGCGGCGGTGGTGCTCGGTGTGTTAGAGCAAGTCACTTCGAGAGACATCGGCTTGGATATCAATGCCGGCATTTTGTCCACCTTCTTCTGGATCTGTGAGACTGAGTTAGTTCCATTTTGGGAACGTTTGATTCTACGTTCTTCACGCGGGTTGGTTATTAACGCTTCTGTAGTGGGGCGCGGCATAGTCTTATTGGTCGGTGGTTGTCGTTGCTCTGTTCCGATTGGTGTAATTAGGGACTTTGGTAACTGTTGTTCTGCTTCCTCACCCTTTTTAACGGCTTTTGAGGCTACAAGTTCTGCCTTTATTGCATTTATTACAGCAATAATGCCGTCGATTTTTTTCTTCCAGAGGAGCCATTGCACTTTTCACAGCTTTGTGTTACTTTCGAGCCACTGAACACGTAAAAAATGGTGAGCATGTACTTAATTCAGTTACCAGTGTTCGTGTTTAAGTTGTGCCGCTATACCTGACAGTTTCCATACATGAACGAAACACAGGTATAAAATAAGTTAATTAATAATACCTCTACGGCCTTATAATGTATAATAATAATTATTTCATACAAAATGGCTTATCATGAAAACCTATTGACTTAAAAACTTGACATTTCGTTTACAATTAGGTTTTATAGCACGCGTCTAGGAAAATATCTAAAACTTGCCTATATTTAATTAGTTCATAGGTGGTAGAGCTAGTGCCGGGCTCGACTGTGGAGGTACCACCATCTTATTCGCAAACGACACCCCGAAGTTATTCGAAGGAGAGTGAGAGGACAGCTCTCATTTAAGTAGCATGATACACATGGTATTATTGGACTTAGCCGAGCTTTGAACTGTGTTTGTACCCCTACTCATTAGGGTGATTCAAATTTTCACTTTGTTCCGTTTAATTACGGGCCACCCCTCAATGTGTTCTATGTAGCTAAAAACAAATAAAGTATTTTTTTATATTTTTTAAAGAAATTTAGGGGTCGCTACCTCACTTTTAAAAATTTATGTCTCCATACATCGAGCGTTTTTTTTAACAGATACTGAAAATAATAAAATACATAAAGTAAGCCCTAGAAACGTACATAACACTGGTCAACAAAATTGTAGAAATTTTCTGTCACAGAAACGATTTATTGAAATTATTATAGAAATTTGTATGCTGAATCCGAATATAAACTCAGATTTTCTCTATCACGTCGTAATATTTGTCTAAGACAGACTAAATTTTGAAAAATCGCGTGTTTTTACTACTTCTGGTGGGGCTTTACGCTTAGCACAATTAGTTTTTCGGCTTTAATTTTCAATAATACTTCTTCTTAGTGGTTCTTTTTAATAATATGATAAAAAGATTCACGTAACCAAGCCTAGTTTTCGATTAAATGTCTCAAAACAATCACACCCAATGTTTCATAGTAAAAACTTGGTATGAAATGTATGGACCGAACAAGCTCTCACAAAATATTATTCATTTTGAAAAATAAGGTTCAATCGTGAATTATGTTATTTTCACCTTAATAAGTATTGATTAAGGACTTGTAATTATAAAAAATAAATATATAAAATACATTTGTAATAAGTAAAAAAAATGTTCAGAAGCATTAAAGAAACGGTAAATTTCAATACCTTGAAGTTGATTTCACAAAACTGAGACCTGATAGAAAAAATCTGAGTTCAGATTTGGATTCAGCACACAGTTTTCTGCAAGAATTTCAAAATATCGTTTCTGTGCAGAAAACTTGTTGACCAGTGTAATGAAACACTATTGCATTTTTAAACTTTCTGTACTTCACCCTGTTTTTTTGTGAAAATAGAGCTGAATTTTGGCAAAATGGGAGTTAATTCGTGTTATGTGCTGTTTTTTAAACTTTCAAGGGTGATGCATGGGTAATTTTTTGAAATGTAACAGTTTTTCATCATCTTTGTTTAAAACGACTAATTTCTGCGTGGTAAATTTTTTTAATTTAAATAAAATCAATCGCTCAATTTATGATGATTTAAAATTTTAAAACTGTGGTCGAGCGTGAACCCTAAATCTCTTTAAAAAAAAATGAAAAAAAAACTTGATTTGTTTTTAGCTACATAGAACACATTGAGGGGGTGGCCCGTAGTAAAACGAAAAAAAGTGAAAATTTGAATACTCATTATATAAAAGAATTGGTTTCTCTACTTTAACCTGTAACTGGTTTTCTTATTATTTCTCAAACCGAAGTCAAATAGTACTTATCTTTAATGACAAGGTTACAACTTCTAAAACCACTCCTCTTTAATAATTTTTACACTTGACATTTAATAATTTGTAATGAAATTTTCGTTAAGTATTAGTATTATTTTATATTTTTAAAATAAAACTATAATAAACCTCTTATTATTATTTTAATAAAAAATACACTTGTGTAAATAAAAAATATCCATTCATCCACATTAGCCCAACTCTTGGCGGTCCTCTTGGAAGAAATACCCATACGGGAATAAACAATTAATCTAACAAAAAAAATTACAGTTGACACACATAATAAGAAAACTATATTTATGCGTTAAATAAATAAATATTATGCCTAACTCCGCCCATTCAATTCACCAAACTGTATTAAAAAACAGCCAAGTGCGTGTCGGGCCACGAGCGGTGTAGGGTTTCGTTAGTTGCCCAGTACATTTTGTAAGTTGGTCAACTATATACAGATCGCGCCAAACTTCTAGTCCGCTCGGAAGTTGCTCTCCTGAAAAACGGCCCATACATTTTAGAGGTTACTAAAAGTTTGGCGCGACCTGTACTCGTAAACCTGTAAACTCTACTTAGTTGTGATAGTTTTCCTTTTAACTTCATTATATATACACTACTTTTGTGAATTTTTTCACATATTCATAAACAACCGTTTAGCCGATAGTGTCCCCCACACTTGACTCTATCAAAAATTAGCACTTTAAAGCTTAATATTTCGCTAACGGATCCCTTAATCGAAAAATGGTTTTCACACACTTATAATGTTTTTGATGACCTATCTAACACTATGGAATAGACGAAAAAAAACATATGGGAGATACCCTTAAAAAATCGAGATTTTTTTTTACCGTTTTGTCGGCTTAATTAATATGTATGTATATACCCAAAATAAATTATAGCTTTCTATTACTAATAGTTTGAGATAATCCGTGGACAGACGGACAGACAGACGGACATGGCGAAACTATAAAGGTTCCTTGTCGGGCTGCGGAAGCCTAAAAACGTGGTGAATAAAAATCACGCTTCTAACTCAATGCAACAAATAGATACGATTCAAATCACGTATTTCATACAAGCTAACACACTCATCAAAACCTATTCAGTAATTCCCGGGGAATAAAATATAAGAAAATTGACATGTGCCAGCAATAAAGGTTTTATGGCATTAGTACCGAAAGTAAAAATCAGAAAATCACTATTATTACTTGAAAAACCTGACGTTAAGATTTCATAACAATTTCTTTGTAACGTTAACTTTGTTTTATTTTCAAATGATACGAAACCTTCAGATTGTATATTCTAATTGTGTACCTTTTTAGGGTTCCGTATCCGAACGGCAACTATTAATGTCACTCTGCTGTCTGTCCGTCTGTCCGTCCGTATATTTCGGGTCTCTAGCTTGCAGACTAAATGAGTTACGGATCTGCAATTTCGATATTTTATATAAAAAGTTGACCCAAAACCATTTGATATAACAAAAGGTAGATACGGTACATATCAACTGAAAAATAGACATCTTTTTTAAGCAAAACGCTACCGAACGACAGAGATAGAGCGACAAGCTTCGACAGAGGCGCGAGCGAGACAAGCTAGACAAAACAGACCCATTTGCAGTGCCGTGCGCGAGAAGGAAGGAATTTTTCAGGTACGCACGTTGGAGCCATCGAAGTTGTAAATTATAGATTTTTTGCTAAGGGGTCTATTTTAAAAATCTAACTAGTTAGAATTTTGGATTTTCAGTATATTACGTGCCATATAAAACTGCCAAAATTGAAAACGCTTATTTTCGATACAAGTTATCCGAATACTCGACCAACTTAATTTTGTAGTTTTGTTTCATATGTTTTCTACGTAATGATAAGTTGTAATTTGTATTCGAATCATTTGACTATTAACTTAATTGAATAGTGCGGAACCCCCAGGGCGCGAGTCCTACTCGCACTTGATCGGTTTTTGGTGAATAAGTAAACAATTAGCAAGCTTTGATAAACAAATCATTAACCCTGAACAAACATCGTTACTTTTTGTTACACAACTAACACCACGGTGTAAAAATTTACCTTAAACGGAATTTTTTATATATTATGTAAGTTATAAATTTGTAAATTGTATTATAATAATGGTATACTTTCTTATATATTTACCTATATAATTGTCAAAATGTTTTATTCGACTGATGACGGCTAAATGGGGGATGGAAATATAACGACATTTTTTTTGTTTCTTATAATTATTATCTACTTAGTATCTTCAATAAAAGCTTAGAAGGTTATTTTTAAGAATCAATAACACGAAAAACAGCAGTTTTGTGAGTAGAAAATCTTTAATTTGATTTTTGAGGGTTTGTTTGAAGTAATCAGATTTCACTTCATAAAAGAATGATTAAGTTGACTATTGTCAAAAAAATATATACCAACCCTATAATTTTTGGTTGCAGCAGAAACCTGTCTCGGGAATTTTTTTTTTTCATGATATAGGAAAATAACTTAGAAATATAACTTTGAAGGGAAAGTACTAAAATTCTTAAAAATTGTTTGCCTCTAAAATATTTCAGTATTAGATAAAACTTTCCAATCTGCTGTTTCGGGCTTGATTACACGTCCAAAACAAAAAGGTCAATAAGCCAACCAATGATCGACTCTAACAAAAGCTAATAAAGTATTTGACACCTTTACGTGTTGGACGGTTAGTAACATTTTTTCTCGCCTATGCCATACCTACTCTTAAGCCTGCATATAAGGTCCTGAACTCTAAGACGTTCGTTTAACTGAAAATAGCGCGCTTTTAGCCTTAGCTGTTACGAGCACCAAGAAATACGCGCCCACAAAAATCTGCGTTTTTATTTATTAACTCTGTTTCTAGATGAAATTTTAAAATATTCTAAGACGAGCCGATGATGTCATTTGTTAACTTATTTTAATACGAATTCAAGGCTGTATGATTTAAGGAAGGCCCTTTAACATGTTATACAATGTGATAAGCTCATTTGAAGCTGTGCATCTAGCCTTATACGGACCCTGGGTAAAGCTTTACCCATGGTGCACAATAATCTTACTAAGTGATTTTGAACTATAGTATGTTGTCAGAAAGTCTACATTAGAACACTAGCTTAGCGCGCTGCCAGCACGCATAGTCAGTGAATTTTCGAGGTTTTTCTGGATTTTACGAAAAAGCATTTGATGTGGGAGTTTTTTCACTTGACATCAGAAAATAAACCATGTCTTCTTGTTATAGCAGTAATGTCAGACATAAAACTCAAGCCGTTTAGACATATAATCAATTAATTACATAAAACTTTTAACAAAAAAATAGTAACCGACTTCAAATAGTATAGCAGCTATTCACTAAAAAGTTTAAAATAATTCTATACTGACCAATGGTACCAAAATAACACTTGCTGACTTCTTTCTTCCTGAAAAACATGTTCTCTGGAAGTCGGCGCTCTACTATTGGTTTTGTGTTATATACTATGGGGAATGCGCCGACTTCTAGATAACATAAGTTTCAGGAAGAAAGAACTCGGCAAGTGTTATTTTGGTACCATCGGTCAGTATATAATTATTTTAAACTTTTTAGTGAATGGCTGCTATACTATTTGAAGTCGGTTATTATTTTTTCGTTAAAAGTTTGTTTATTTCACGCTTCCTAGTGTTGACGGGTTAAATTATGAAAAATGAGTAGACTACAGTGAGCACCCTGATTGCCTCATTTGAGGAGTGTCAAATTCAAAAGTCCCGTGGCATAATGACAATTTTCAAGTAATATCCTGCAATGAGCACACCAACACAAAGCGATTGCCGCCGTTTAGAGTTATTTGCTGTCATTCTTTCAGGAGTTATATGGTGATGTGGCCAGGATCGAAGGTCAGTGAGCATATTATCAATTTTCAAGTAAGACCCTGGAATCAACTTATGGGGAAGCAAAGTAATTGCCGAAATCTCGTGTTATGTGCACTCATCCGTTCAGAAGTTCTATAGTGATAAAGCAAGGTCGGGTGGATTATGTCAATTTTCAAGCAACATCCTGTAATTAGTTTCCTGGTACAAGGTGTTTGCCGCAATATCGAGTGATATGCTGTCATCCATTGAGGAGTTCCACTGCCTACCTCTGAAGACCATCATTAGATCACTACCAAACTAAAATGGGACCTACCTTAAAGCACACTCTTTCAAGCAAATTATTTTTTTAATCGTTAGTGATATGAAGGAGATATTTGCCTCAATATCGAGTGAATGCCGTCATCCGTTGAGGAGTTCTGCTGCTTAACTCTGAAGTCCATCATCAGTTCACGACCAAACTAAAATAGGACCTACCAGGCAGCAAACACTACCATACAAAAAAAAATTCAAATCGATTAAGATTTTCCAGGCTTACGGAGTAAAAAACTAAAAAAAACAAAAAACTGTATACTGTCGAATTAGGACCTTCTCCTTTTTTGAAGTCAGTTAAAAAGGCATCATTTTCAAAAATAAAATCTATCGAATGCAATGTGTCCAATTAGGTAACCGACCTGACAGCGGAAAGATAAAGGTTTGAAAAAACACGTGTCCAAATTTTACATTATCAGATAAGTGTTGACTCAGCATATTAAACCAAAAAGAACAAAGGCAAGACCTTATCCCGCAACGTATCCTTGAGGTTCTAGCACATGCGCTACAAGTGTAAATTCGTTAGAAAAAAAAGGTTTATTCGCAGCTGGTATAGAAATTTACCCCATGAAGTCAGTTAAGGGTTAAAATATAACTCATCATTCTGGAAAGCAATATTCACCAAATTTTAGAAATTCATGCTCAAGCAAGTAAAGTATTATTTCCATTTGAACGTAAAATTATAAGGATTTGTGTTATGCTGGGAGCAATTAAATTCAAAAATAAATTTATCCTGACGGGTCCGGTTCTGCAAGTTTCATGCTTCAGAACAGCGGAAAATGGCCCACATTCAGTCAGTCAAGATTCTTATAAAGGCGGGTACACAAAAAGTTAATTAACTTTCTTGACCTCATTGAGCAAGTGCTACGCTTATAAAAGTGAATGCAAATAAAACTCCGTAGAGTTTTGTGACGTTTGGACTGATGTGATATATAAAGTTATAATGTTTTTGTTTTAATTTTTTTAGGATTCTGTAGTTAATAAGGAACCCTTATAGTTTCGCCACCGTCCGTCCGTTCGACCGTCAGTCCGCAGCTAAGTTCAGACGCTCAGAGACACTTAGTACTAGAAAGCTGTAATTTGGCATGGATATTCATGAGGGTGTGTCGAAATTCCACTGTTTCCGAATTTCATATTGTATTGAGGTAAATGCAGCTATTACCGACCCGTTAAGCAAGTTTTGAAAAAGATCATTAAAAGTGTTTGGTAACTAAAACCGTTTATTCGTTGTTTTTATTTGTAAATATGTATTAAATATTGTATTGCCGAGCGTAAGGAAATGATACCAAGTCATTTAATAAATCTTTTTTCAACACACTTGCTTATAAAGTGGCACTTATTGCAGTGTTCTTAGGGTCATATCATAATGCAGCATATTAAACACGCGTGCTTTTTACTTTACACTATCGCACTAGTGTTTTTTTCAGTACAGTTTTTTTTTTAAATCTTAGCAAAGAGTTCTGATGTCTTGAGAAATAGTAAAGTTTTTGCGAATAATAGACTGTCTTGGTTAAAATATATTAAATAATCGTTTAATTTCATCAATTTTTTTTCATCAATTTAACACAATTTTTTGTTGTAAAATACGAAAATATTCAGTTTTCAATATTCATTTTTGTAAATAAGTGCGAATCAAACTATTTTTTTATTAATTTGATTTAAATCTGAAGTAATCTAACTGACCCTTTAATAATTTATTAGCGACCCAAGCTTTGTTATTTACCAAGCGTATTTTTTCTGTGAAACATCTACAATGTTTTATTTAATTTCTCAGTGGATTCTCTGAAAACAAACACTTATAAATTCGCTTATAACTTACAATACATGTGTGCATTTAAAAAACAAAATAACTAGATCTTTCTAATTTTGTTTTGCTTGTTTTCAAATCAAATCAAATAATTTGATTGTCAGGCATCCGTAGCCCATAGATAAATACCTTACAAACTAACATAAAAGCTACATAGTATAATATACCTATAATATAGCCTTTATTCTGTCCTCCAGTGATTTTGCAGTAAATTATTATATATTTTTTTATTTATTACTATTTATATTAGGCCACGTAGCACAGAGTGCCTTGTGGCAAAGGCCTCCTCCAACTCCTTCCAGTGTTCTCCAGTATGGACCGGCTGTCAATTTAAGTTCGTCTTCCCAGTGTCTGTGTGGCCCATCTCTAGTTCTTTTTTCTTCGCACGGGTACCAGTCTGTGACCTTTTTACTCCATCTCTCTGAGTTACTACGCAGCATGTGACCTGTCCATCTCCATTTTTGCCGGTCAGTCCTTGAAAGGATATTAATGAGTCTAGTTTTATTCCTTTGGTTTTCGTGTCTAGTTCTATCCTTTATCTGACTCCCAACATGCTTCTCTCCATAGCTTTCTGGCATCGTTGAGTTTGAAATCCGAGCGTCCTGTCCGCTGAGTATATTTTGTTACACTGAGCCAAGTACAAACAACATTGCGAGCGACTCGGACGGTCGCGCGGCGGCCGCTTAGTGTTTCATAGAGCGCCAAATATTAAAAATACAAAAATATTCAGTTTGTTCATTTTTAATATTTGGCTGTTTGGCAATGTTTGGCTTTTTGCGTCAGTGCCTCTATTCCCATCCCGCAAAAACCAAAATCTCCTCCGCCATTTTTCAAAGAAAATGTCAGTTCATAGCTGTGGATTATGTGGAAAAAAAAGACAGTGAAATTTTATTATTTTTCCTTGCAAGTGTGTTGAAAAACGTCGTATGAAACTACACTCCTTTGGCTCGGCCTGCAATCCCGCCTCGACTGTAATGTCCAACGCAGCTCACTTGTATCATGATGTACTATTATTTGGAAAATATTTTTAGACATTTTTGATTTTGTAATTAATGTGAACCATAGAATCAGTGGGAGCGAGCTATGCTTGAGATAGCTATGAAGTATAAAATCTAAAATGAGGAGATCCGGAGATCGCAAGTGACCGACATAGCCTGCCGAATCAGTAAGTTGAGGTGGCAGTGGGCAGGTCATATTTGTCTCCGAATATTTGGGGCCGAAAGGTGTAGGAATAAAGACGGTAATCGGTAATAGGTTATCACTAATACCATTGCCGACTCATATGGATCGGTAATTAGTGGTCTATTAAGAATATGTAAATCTTTAACCGATCTTTACAAAATATGATTATTTTCTTTTAATGCAATCTTTTTTTTTGAAGGGAAGTAATGTGGCGACACCTTCATCACAAAACTATACGTGTGTTAGTTAAAGATAAGAGATGTACTTTCTAGTACAAATATGGAATAATTTATTTACATATATTATTAGCTACTACAATGTCATCCAGACAACACATATTAATATAATATATAATAAAAGGCACCCACCGGACGCGCGGGCAGGCCGCTGTGATGAAAAAATGTATGGCGCTCTATGAAACACTAAGCGGCCGCCGCGCGACCGTCTGAGTCGCTCGCAATGTTGTTTGTACTTGGCTCAGTGTAACAAAATATACTCAGCGGACAGGACGCTCGGATTTCAAACTCAACGATTCCAGAAAGCTATGGAGAGAAGCATGTTGGGAGTCAGATAAAGGATAGAACTAGACACGAAAACCAAAGGAATAAAACTAGACTCACCAATATCCTTTCAAGGACTGACCGGCAAAAATGGAGATGGACAGGTCACATGCTGCGTAGTAACTCAGAGAGATGGAGTAAAAAGGTCACAGACTGGTACCCGTGCGAAGAAAAAAGAACTAGAGGTGGGCCACACAGACACTGGGAAGACGAACTTAAATTGACAGCCGGTCCATACTAGAGAACACTGGAAGGAGTTGGAGGAGGCCTTTGCCACAAGGCACTCTGTGCTACGAGGCCTAATATAAACAGTAATCAATAAAAAATATATAATTATTTACTGCAAAATCACTGGAGGACAGAACAAAGGTTATATTATAGGTATATTTATAGGCTATATATACTATGTAGCTTATATGTTAGTTTGTAAGGTATTTATCTATAGGCCACGGATGCCTGACAATCAAATTATTTGATTTGATTTGAAAACAAGCAAAACAAAATTATAAAGATCTAGTTATTTTGTTTTTTAAATAAACACATGTATTGTAAGTTTTAAGCGAATTTATAAGAGTTTGTTTTCAGAGAATCCACTGAGAAATTAAATAAAACATTGTAGATGTTGCACAGAAAAAATACGCTTGGTAAATAACAAAGCTTGGGTCGCTAATAAATTATTAAAGGGTCAGTTAGATTACTTCAGATTTAAATCAAATTAATAAAAAAATAGTTTGATTCGCACTTATTTACAAAAATGAGATAAAACAAAACGTAACACGTGAGCCATCCATCACCGATGCATTAGATAAGTATGGGTCGGTAATAGATGCTACTGTTTAAATGAATGAAGATATTACCGTTTTATTTTAATTCAAATTATGATTCGAAAGTACACCTTAAACAAATAAATAAAGTTTTAAACTGATAAAAACATACTTAAATTGATTTATCCAGGATTTATCTGTCTAGTCATAATAAGCTTATATACATATACGTAAGCAACAAATCACCTAAACAAAAAATATACATACTTATCTGTAAAAACAAGGATCAGTATGACAGAACCGTCGCAATCGCCGCTCTCACAGAAACTTATAGTTTTTGTCTCTTTCCCGAATTCCTACCCATATTACCGTAGATTTATACTAAAGACAATAGACACGATACATACTTATCTGTAAAAACAAGGATCAGTATGACAGAACCGTCGCAATCGCCGCCCTCACAGAAACTTATAGTTTTTGTCTCTTTCCCGAATTCCTACCCATATTAACGTAGATTTATACGAAAGAGAATAGACACGATACATACTTATCTATAAAAACAACGATCAGTATGACAGAACCGTCGCAATCGCCGCCCTCACAGAAACTTATAGTTTTTGTCTCTTTCCCGAATTCCTACCCATATTAACGTAGATTTATACTAAAGACAATAGACACGCGTGTGTTTTCTCTTTTACTCTTTTTCACAGAATTTTTTCCAAACTCTTTTTAGATCTTTTCAAAGCAATTCCACTATTACAAAATTATATGAAATTCGCAAAAAGTGGAATTTCGACACACCCTGGTACAGTGCGCCCAAAGTTATAATGCGCATAGAGATCTAAATAGCTGAGCGACCAGACGTACCACGTGACCTTATTGCTTGTATAGAAAGTGTAGGGAAGTACGAACTTTGCGAAACAGTGCCGAAGATTTGTATGCGTATAATAAGTTTGGGAGTACTGTATTCATATTAATCACGCCGACAAAGCGGTAAAATATAATCTTGAGCAACAGTTTTTTTTGTACCACCCTAGTTACACGTAAATTAAGGATGATTCTTTTTTCACTTCTATAGTATGGGGTGTCGTTGGATGGGTCTTTTAAAATGTGGATGTATGCATGTAAACATGTAAGTAAAGTGTGTGTGTCTGTAGCGTCAATAAATGTCTTTCTTCTTCTTCTTCTAAACAATTTTTGGATTCACGGATCTGTTTGCGAAATAGTGCTTATTTGTTAGACTCAAGTGCCATTCAGTGCCCACCCCTGCCATTTAAACGGTTGTTTTTGTATATGGTGAAAATATTCACGGTAGTAGTATAAATAATAAAGTCAATAGGAAAACTATCGCAGCTAAGTAGGCTCTACAAGTTAACGAGTAACATGGTCGGTTTCTGAGTTAAGGAAATGTAACTAAGCAAATACTGAAGTGACGAATAAGCCAATCACAGTGCTGTAGTTAAAGCAGCATTATATGATTATGTTTTTATTGCGAAAATCCATCGCTTTGTAATACTCTAAATATTAATATTAGAGTGCATTACAAACTGGAAAAGAGAAATTAGAAACAAATGTAAAGAAAAGAATTTGAAAATATTCCTCGGGCCAGTTTGTATTGCACTCTAATATTAATATTTACAGCATTTTATAGTTAAGCGCTGCTTAAATTGAAACCAGGGGAAGGTCAAGCAAATGTGGGCCGGTTTTTAGACTCAATTTGTTCATAGTATAAGGCAAAAATCCCCCTTTTAAGTCCGCAACTTGTGGCGGGCAACTACGGAACCCTACACTGTGCATGGCCCGACACGCACTTGGCCGGTTTCAGTTTTCTTCCATCTATCTCATACTTTTCGTGCTGAACGATTCTGGAAATGTCCCCTTTCTGTACCAAAGTTGAAAAATGTAAACTATCAAATCAAAGTTATTATTGTAAGTATATGTTATTTTTAAGTAGGTACATACGTCTATGTTAAACTAGACTAACTATATATTTATTTATAAGTTAATTTGTTAAAAATAATTAAGAATAATTTAATTAAATAATATGTTACACTATGTATTAATGTATATTAATATTATGTTAAATTTACGTTTTAGATAAAATAGCAGTCTACTTTTTTCTTTTTTGTTAGAATTTACCCCTTTTTAGGGTTTCGTACAATAAACCTCGAAAAAAATAAATATTTTTAACGTTATTTGTTTTAGCTCTATTAGAGAGACGGTAACACATACAAGTTTCAAAGGACACATTGTATATATAGTCTTATCTAAAGTAAAACAACAAATAATAAAATAAGGGTTCCGTACTCAGAGGTTCTGAATTATTTGACAGGCGCTATTATTTTAGCGCCTTATATTTTGTCACCTTAATGTTGCTATTGCATCTATATTGTTGATATGTATGTTGTTAGGGTTCCATACCGAAGTGCACGAGTCTGACTTGCAATTGGCCAAATTATTAAATTTTATTTCGTTAACATATTTTCTTTCCACCCAAATGTTGCCTGGGAGATGTTGCTATTAGCAATAGGTGCTACCTTCGTGGAAAATGTCCGTTCTGTTTGTTAAAATGTGTCACTGAATATGTGTGTCAATGTACAAAAAGAGTAATAAAAAAAAAAATATATATATATTTTGGTAATTAGGCAGTTGACCCAAGAGTCCTTAAAAGTTTCATTCATTTGTGCAGATATTATCCAAAAAGTGTAAAATTACTGGCCAGTTAGAACACGAGAATAAAACATACAAAGAATGACCTACTACGTAGGTAGTTAACAAGCGACAGAAAATAATAAATATCCAAAATTATAAAACTACAGACATTATTATGTTGTAAATGTACAACCGTCCTTAATATTATTTTAGGTCATTGAATTTGAAAGAGACCCAACTTCGGGACGGGTTAAAAAGTTCCAAGCCCTTTTATTCCAACTTTTCTTAAATAAGGTTGTGTATTCTGTAATATTCGTTGGCTTTTACAAATGTTAATCATGAAAGCAATTTTTACGTGAATTTCGCGTTATCGTCAGTATTATTGAAATGTGGAAAAAGGTAAAGGTTTTAGGGTGACCTGGCTATGAGCCAAAAGAACTTTTGATATGTTTTACTTGTACACTTTTAGATCTGAGAATCCACAATTGTGCTATCAAATTTTAATTTGAATTTTTTCACGGATTTCCCGTGTTGTTTTTAAAGTATTTTTACGTAATAATCTAACTTGAAAAATAATTGTAGATTTTTAATGCTGACCAAACTAACTTGTCATGTGTTCATTTATCACATTCTTTAAAGAAACATTCTTTATAAAAAAGTCTTACATTAATTATCAAGCAAATCACGTGTCACCGAACTTTTACAACAGAGCTCACAATTTATCTTTATAATCAGAACCCAGAAGGAAACAATGGTTACAATTAAATGGAGTTCTTTGAGTTTTGTGAAATGGAAAACTGCTTCAAATTACAACTGTGCCTGTAAGCAATGAAAGGGTTATACAATTTTAATTTTGTTCGAATAGACACGCTTATTCCTTCAATTAATTTGTTGTTTGTGAATAAATACGTTTTTGTCTGAATTTGTGTTGAAATAAGCTACAAAGGTAAAAATACGGTACATTTTGAATATATCCTTACGAACGTAAAAGGGGTATGAAGGTTGCAATGATACAGCGACGGACAAATAAACTGCATCAAAGTAGTTAACTGGATGACTTTCAAACAAAAATGTTTATTAATTATGTAAGCAAACTTTATGGTATATTTTGCTGACTGGAACAGCAAAGATTGGTTTATAATCTTAGAAAAAAAATTGTGTCATGAGTCATGAGAGTAGATTCAATTTGCCTATTAAAAAACATTGGCTGGCCCAAAAAATCTACCTATTTCATTCGAAAACATGAGAGTTTTGAAAAGATTTTGTTCCATTGTCCCATTCTTGCGTAATTGCTAATTTAAGCTCGACAATTGTTGTGAGGTCTGGATTTGTTGCTTTTTTTAAAATTATCCCACATATTTTCGATAAGATTTAATTCTGGAGTGCGTGCTGGCCAATTCTTGGTGGGTAACCCAACCGCACGGTGGCTTATGGTAGAGCGTTGTCTTGCATTAAAATGAGGTTTCCGCCCACAAATCCACTGTGAAGCACCACACGAGCATTTAAAATCTCCAATATATAGCGATGTGACGTTAAAACTGTGGCTACCACCACCCTGCACAAACATGTCGATGAATGCAAGTTCCGTTCGCCCATCCATCGATATGCCTCCCCAGATTGAACATTTCCAGTCTAATAAATTTAAAAAGTTTGCATATCACTTAAATATTTTCTTTTTTTTAATCGCGGTGTACTTTTCCCGTCAGATAAATCTAAAAAGTTTGCTTATTCGACAAACATTTCCGTTGTAGTGCAAAGTAACACTATACACAAAGGCATAAAAAAACTGCATGAACTTTCAAACGGAAATATTGTACCCCTTGTGAAGGAAAATTCGCTAGGTAGCAAAAAAAAACGTAGAAAAACGTTTTATTGCGTACAGTGACGTCATGTGAGAAGAATAACTCTTAGGATTTCATTAAAGGCGACTCAAGTATCTCTAAAAAGGTATCCCGACCACTGATCTGTCTGCAGCACTTGGGGTCAATATGTCTTGGGACCTTGTGTTTAAGCCCAAGTAGAGACGATGTACGTAGCCTAGACTTCGGCCGTGCCTTGTCACCCTCACTCAATGACACCACACCTATTATCGAGTAGCAAATATTAGATTTAGAGCTGCCATAACCTAAAACTTTTCATTGCAAAATAGGCTTTAACGCAGATGGATAAAAGTTAAATGGGCTTGTATTATTTTAGGGTTTCCAACTCTAAATTTAAGGTTTGCTGCGCGAGAATAGGTCACAATGACTAAGCCATCCCGCCTAGCGACTCATTGTGTTTCGGCGTGATGTCATTCTCAAATCACATTCACATTTTCATCAGACGCAGTAAGTGGCCGAGGAGCGCAAGTATTAAAAAACATTTGAGGTTATGAAATATTTTATACAATACATAATATGGTTAAAATTCAATTAAAAATTAGAATCTATAAATGATAAAATTATTTAGACACAAAAAGCAAATTTGTTATAAAAATGTAATACGTTCTAGTTATAAAAATATATTATATATAATTTTTAATAGATGTCACCGTAAGATTTGTAAAATCCGACAGTTTATAATTTCACCATGGGATTTTACAATTTCACGCTGACATTATAGAGGTTTATATTATACGCAAATTTTACGACCCCACGAGTACAATATAAACAAAACGCATTAGTATAAATCACAAAAAGTCGTAAAATAAAGTCCATATTTTATTACTACCACTAGCAACTACAAAAACTAAACACGAGAAACGTGTCTGAAAACTAACGTGTAGTATGAATAATCTAACTGTGGGTACTGAAAATCTCGTCAAGTGAGAGTTGTGCATACGGGCCTAGAGTTCCGTAATCAAATTTAAAAAACCGGTCGAGTGCGAGTAGAACCGCACCTGAGGGTTTCGTACCAATGAAATAAGTTAATAGACATAAACGATTTGAATAAAAATTGCAACCATGACCTACACAATGCTTAGACTATTTAACACGGGACCTGGCAAAGCGCGGCTCTTAGTACTGAAATTATTCTGCCGTTTTCCACGGGAGGGGAGGTAAACACGCACAGCACACAATTACTCTTTCACGCACACTCCTGCGAAAAATTTATATGTCACACTAAATCGAAAGCTGCAACACAAACACTAAACGCGCACACAAGCAAACTTACACGAACAAATTGTTCATGCAATTCGGCAGAGGGGGATAAGTGCGCTTGCCTAGTCCCGTGTTATATGGTTTAAGACAAAATGTATGAAACAGAATTGCAAAATTAAGTTACTCGACTATTGCTCGTTAACATAATGAAAATAAATGATATAGTATGTATTTATTTATATCCATCCATCCATCAGCCTGTTTCGTACACTGCTGGACATAGGCCTTTCCAGGATTTCACCACTCTTGGCGGTCCCCCTGGAAGAAATGCCCATATAACGCTGGGCAGGCGGGTTGGTGAGCGCGGTGCCGAAACTCTTGCACCAGTGACGCCGCTGCCCGTCACTAGTCTGTTTTAAGGCCTGGCAATTAGGGGTGGATATACCGCTATTCATCGGTCCTAGGCAATGGTGGGCCGCCTGGTTTTGCCTGAGAGCTGTTCTCTTACTCTCCCCCGAATAACTTCGGGAGGATTTGCGAGTAAGATGGTGGTACCTCCACAGTCGAGCTCGGCATCAGCTCTACCACCTACCATTTATTTATATATTCTTGTTTATTTATTTATGTAAGTTTATGACATTTATCATAGTGTTAGTAAAATTAAGCAAGTTGTCTATTTGTATAATATACTATTTTTAGGTTAGTATAAATATTCACGCTTTGTATTTTTTGAGTTTATTTACTGAATCTTTTATTTCATTATCGTCTATCCCTATTTAATTTTCGTATTATTATAATTTCTTCACCACCCAAAGGTTGACCGGAAGAAATCACTTTAAATGATAAGCCCGCCTTTGTACATAATTTTGTTAACGAAACTCTGTTCTTCTTTCTTTTTAATATCTTTTATTTTGTGTACAATAAAGTGTCAATTCATTCATTCAAAAGCCTGCTTAGCTGTTATAGTTTTCCTTCTAACTTCAATAAATAAATTACTGCCGTGATTTCTTTACATTTCCAAAAACAACCGTTTAGCTGGCATGGGGGGACACTTTACTTCAACAAAAATTTGCACAAAAAGATCCCTGAATTAGAAATTGGTGTTCACATACCAGCAATATTTTTGAATGACCTATTCAAAGACATTTCACACCATGGGATAGACGAGAAAAAATATCCATCCCTACTTTACGTATAGAGGAGGAAATAAAAAACCAGACATAAGTGCGAGTCGGACTCGCCCACTGAGGGTTCTGTACAATATTATATATCATATAAGCTAAATGTAATAAACATAAATAAGCATATACGAGCGCCGCCGATTTTTTCCTATACTTGTAGTATTAGACGGTATTACTTGCCAAATTTCATAGTTTTAACGGGAAATACCCCATAAATTTTGATTCCCTTGAGAGTGTCGAAATATACGTTTTTTGCGCATAAATGGCCGTATCTTTTTTACGTTAACTTAGAAGTTTAATTTTCGCACAGATTTAAAGGACTGTAAATTTGAGTATGTGGTTTTAATTTCAACTCGATATCTCCACGCGTTCCCGAGATAAAGGGTCTTGACAGACAAACATACGGACAGACGTACAACAAAGTGATCCTATTAGGGTTTTGTTTTTCCCTTTTGAGGTACGGAACCCTAAGAAAAGCAAAAATTTTTTTTTTTAAAAGATTTTATTTTACTTCTTTGTCAGCGTGACTAATAAGTGTAGTCATGCTAAATTACAGCTTTCTAAAGGGTGTTTTTTTAGTGGTATAGAACTTTAAGTTGGCAACACTTTTTTAACTGGCGGCCATTTTGTCAGCTGTCAAGTGATTTATGTTTAGTTTGGTTTGGCATTTCAACATGAATAGACTGACGTCTGAACAACGCTTCCAAATTGTGCAAATTTATTTTGAAAATCATGGTTCTGTTCGAAAGACGTATCGCGCATTACGTCCAATTTACGGTCAACATAATCGTCCATCAGAGCAATTAATTCAATTAACTATGAAACTTTTTTGCGCCACGTTTACTCTAAATGATAATACGCATCCACAGAGATGTCGTACAGTGCGTACAGAAGAAGTCATTGCTGCTGTAGAGCGTAGCGTAGAGGAAGACCCAAATAAGTCTATCCCCCACCGTGCACAGGAATTGATATGTGTCCATCCACTTTATGGAAAATTTTGCGATTTAACGCCACTTGACTATTTTCTGTGGGGATATGTGAAGTCGCAAGTCTACGCCGATAAGCCCGAAACGATTGACCACTTGGAGGACAACATTCGGCGAGTTATTGCCGATATACGGCCACAAATGTTGGAAAAAGTCATCGAAAATTGGACCTCCAGATTAGACTACGTTCGAGCCAGCCGTGACGGACATATGCCAGAAGTCATATTTAAATTATAATGCCAGAAGATTGTCATTCGAATAAAATAAATTTCATATCAATAAAAAAAATCATCTTTGATTATTCCATTTCAAAGTTCTATATCTCTAAAAAAACACACTTTAGTACTTATACAGTCTCTAAGCTAAGCCGTGGATAGACAGATAGACGGACGGACATTGCGAAACTATAATGTTTCCTTGTTGAATACGAAACCCTAAAAATGCTTATTATGTATACAGGCAAGATGGAAAATAAAAGTGGTTGGTAAATGGAGTATCTTATATATTGATGAACTCAGAAATGTGTTCGATGTCTCATAGACACATTTGCTTCGTATCAATAAAGGCCTATTGATCGATTCCACAAAATTACAGAAAAAAACATTTTCGGGCACCCGTCTTTGTACAAGATCAATACATGGTTTTGAGATGAACAGATTACTCAAATAAAAAAATAAATAATAAAAAAATATAAGTAATATTCAACCCTCTATATTCACTACCTTGATATTTTAATAAATTATTTGCATTTCCACGAAGAGCCTGGCCTGGATTCCGAGTGGATTGTGGTATTTGGAGTTCATTTCATATTCTGTTACTGCATCAATAATAAACAAAAACTGCACTTGGTAATGCTTTGGTTGAGTGGTTTAAGTATACTATTATTCATAACAAATGTTTTTAAAAGGAAAGTCTTCCTTCATTATCTAAAAAAATATGTATATAAAATTATAATCGAGTATAATACTTGTATAATCTATAAATGCCAACGCTCGTTGTTTAAACTCATACTCGTGTTTTAATAACCTCTGTTGGTACCTACAATGTATTATGAATGAACGACTATTACTTACTCTACCATTTGGTCATGGGTTTCCTTATATATACAAATATAAGTATTATACTCGATTATAATTTTATTATAGCTCAGAAGGTAGAACGCTGGCCTCTCCATCTTGACACCCATGTTCGGTCCCTGGTCGGGAATGCAACAATAAATTTTTCGGAATTTATGTGCATAATATTTGTGTTTTTACCTAATACTTACTTTCTTATTGCTGAGCGGTGAAGTGTTGCCAACGTCAGGAAAGCAAAAAGCAGCAAATTGAACTTAAAAAAACAGCAGAAAACAGTAAAGTTAAAATAAAAATATTTAATTTAAATTATTCAATTTTTTACATTGGAAAATTCCTTAATAAGGTATTTAATTTCGCGGTCTTCAACGCTTTCTAAATCATTTTTTTTTATAATATTGTATATTCTTTTATTAAATTTTTTCATAAGCACCTCAGTTGCATTAAAAGAAAAACATTCCACAGCACAGCTATCCTTGTTCCACTTATTAAACTACAAATTTAGCTATCCTGTTTTACTGTATGTCAAAAGCATTGCGTCAGTAAACGGAGAATAATCCCTTATGCCGCAAGAGGCCCGCTAGTTTCCAATTATTGTAAAAAGACGCGTGACCAGACCAACGCATACAAAAACTATCTTTATTACTTTTTCCAAAAGGTTATTATGGTTTGACATGTTGGTTGTGACCTACTGCGATTTGGAATTATTATTTTTTTCACTTATGAGACATCACCAAAAACCAGTAGATTTTTGATTGAAAAACACCTGTACTTGTCCACTTATTTATATTATTTCCCTTACCGGTTTCGCTGTTATAGCATTATCAAAGGTTTTTTGGTTGTTTACGTACAATATATGTATAAACAAAAAACAGTAGAAATACGAACTAAAACAGAAAACAGGGATGCCATGGCGAAAACAGATAATCCATTCATAAAACAATAGGATTGGCAACTGAATAAAGACAGTGTGAGATAATCTGCATGCCGTAAAAAGCGTGTATTTGTGCCCAAAGTACGGGAATAGGGATCACCATCACCCATCACGTTGGGACGTAATAATCGTCGGTGAAACGCGCGTGTAACGAGTGTAGACTGTGACTTGCATTTTACAGTTCACACTCAGGAATACCTCAGACACCGCCTCGGGGATTCATGCCGTGACGATGTTTGTTTTACAAAAAAGCAATTGAAATAATTGTATGTAATTAGAGGGATTTAGACTAATAATACAAATAAAAACGGGAGCAGCAAATTTTTGACAGCTGTCAAAGATTTGAATTGTACAGCAGTTGTGGTGAGATTACATCGTTTCGATAAACAATGAAAAAGTAAGAATAATAATTCGATTTTACCGAATCGAAGATGTATTTGTACTACAAAATAGAGTTATAATTAGTATGTAAACCTTGTCACACTAAATGTTAGCAAAACGCCAGCTAGAGTCCCACAGATTAGGATATTTTGTTTTATATTTCAACGTAAATAAAGACCACAGACAAGATTTTCTATCTTGTCTTTGATAAAGACTTAGCCCCGGGATATTTTCGGAGACTCCAGCTCTCATCGTGTCAAATGTTACTTACTTACAAGGTATAATTGTACAACACAATTTAGTTTTTTTTGATCGTGCATGTATTCGTACAGCCCTTAGACCATCTAACAGTACAGCCGATACTTTTTCTTGGTAGTCTATGACAAAAACAATAATGGATATGACCATCAGTATATTCTAAGTCTATGAATATGACAATGAGACAGAGAGAACAAATTACAGAGCAGAAAATCATGGCACAAAAGAAATGCCTTCACGTAACTCACGCCTGCCATACGTGTCCAGTGTCCGTCTACAATACTGTGGAATGAATGAAGGGAATCTACTGAACCAGACGTTCATTGCAGTAGGTATATTATGTTGATGCTTGTGATTGTGGACAAACTTTCGATACATCTTGATTAAAATGCACTTGTACTTTATGAGACAGGGGTGATTTTTGCAGAAAAAAATGTTCTTGAACCACGTGGACATATATAAAAAACCGGACAAGTGCGAGCCGAAGGTTCCGTTAAAGACTATATTTTGAATGATTTAATTACAAATGTATAGTTTTCAGATTTTATAAGACGGTATTACTTGCCAAATTTCATAATTCTAGGTCAACGGGAATCTATAAATTTTGATTCCCCTGAGAGTGCCGATATATACATTTTTTTGCGGCATAAACGGCCGCACCTTTTTTTACGTTGTTTTAAAAGATTGATTTTTTCACAGTTTTAAAAGACTGTGGATTTGAGTATATGGTTTGAATTTCAACGTGATACCTTTACGCGTTCCCTAGATATAGGATCTTGACAGACATACGGACGGACAGACGGACAGACAGACGGACAACAAAGTGATCCCATAAGAGCTCCGTTTTTTTCTACTTGAGGTACGGAACCCTAAAAACAAACAGCAAATAAAAAGGGTTTTGTAAATCTGTGGATAGAAGTCTCTGAGAGTTTAAACATTATATTACGTTTATGTAGTAGAAGTTCTAAACTAGTATCACATCTCATTAAAATCAGAGTAGGTTATAATGAGCAAATCAACGTTTCATAAAGCGAAACCCGCTGCATGCATTCAGTTATTCTCAGGGTGCTCGTATACATAGTTTATTGTCCGAAGGTAAGTTTAGATGAGCTAATGTATTTTGTCTACATTAAGTAGTAACATAGTATAATCGTGATTATGATCTCAAAAATTGTGCATAATCATATATTTTATTACCCGACTTCAAAAAGGAGGAGGTTCTTAATTCGACTGTATATTTTTAATTACTTTTTTGGTATTTAACTCCATAGCTCTGTAATTTATTAAAGGATTATTTTTTGTTTTGAATAGTGTTTTTCCCGGTAAGTCCTGTTTTAGTTTGATCATAATAATTGTTATATATTATTATTACAAAAGTCAAAGTTTCTCTAAAAGTGGATTCTTGGTACGCATAATTGTAAATGTAGCATATTTAGTTAGGTGGTAGAGCTGATGTCAGGCTCGACTGTGGATGTACCAACATCTTACTCGCAAATCCTCCCGAAGTTATTCGGAGGAGAGTAAGAGAACAGCTCTCAGGCAAACCCAGGCGGCCCACCATTGCCTGGGACCGAATCCTCAATTGCCGGGCTTTATATAAAACAGACTGAAGACGGACAGCGGCGTCACTGGTGCAAGGGTTTCGGCACCGCGCTCACCAACCCGTCTGCCCAGCGTGTGTGAGTATGGGCATTTCTTCCAGGAGGACCGCCAAGAGTGGCGAAATCCTGGAAAGGCCTATGTCCAGCAGTGTACGAAACAGGCTGATGGATGGGTAGATGGTAGCATATTTCCTTAACGCTTCCTGGTAGCTAACTAAGACAATATATTTTATTATACCCTCTGATAGTTTTTGTGACAGAATCAAATTATTTGATTATTCAGAAAACACTTAAATATTCGAAGCGTCTGTTTCTTTGTATTTCCCAATGTAATAAAGACGGTAATACGGATGATCCTTCATAGTCAATTTAACAGAATCAGGATTTTTTGCGATCTCTAGCTACCTTTAGAACTCTAAGATGCATCCAAATTTGCAATAAAGACTTATCAATCAATAGTTGTAACAGTCCACTGCTTAACATACGAGTAGGCCTCCCTCACAAATGAGGCGTTTTGGCGTAATCTCCACGCTTGGCTGACGGATTGGGGATCGCAGATTAGTTTTTATCACTAGGTGGACGCTACTGCCCATCTATACGTATTTGCTCCTATATTCACCTCATACGACACCCGTGGGAGGAAATGGGATAGCCCTATTCTGTAGCGGTAACCACACAGCAGAATCAAAAATGTATAGGTACTAAATATAAATATTAAAAGTAACATTCTTTCCACTTAAAACAGGTGCTCTTTGTAAAAAGACGTTGTACACTTTCCTACATAAAAAAAATTGATACTAATAAAGCCTCGGAAAAACAAATTCAATCCCAGCGAACTGCTGCACACTGTAATACTATCTAAGCAGCGGTAAAATTAGTTACCGAAAAATATACTAATTTAACTATGTAATATCTACCGACAATGTAAATACAAAATAGCAAACTAAAATTCCTTACGACCACCTGGTTTAAATGATGAACATCCGAATAAATTACTGAACTTCCGAAATAAATACTAAGTTAACGAAAAAATGTTCTGCTGAGTCAAAAAATAGGTGCAATGACGAGCGTAGCGAGGAGGAGCGTGTTAGGTTGACATGTAAGTACATATTGGGAGCCGAGCGAAGCGGAGTGGAGCGAGGGGACCCCTTAAGTTTAACAGAATTCATGATATGGTCAGGCAACTGTGAATTTTTATTCGGAGATCTACGACAATAAAAGCTGACAATAGTTTTCACTGAAATGTATTTTCGGCTGGTGAAAGCTATGTCAGCTTTTTGATGTATTAAGTTTTCGGAGTTTTCAGTATTTCATTCGGTAGTTTTCGGTAGTTGGTAGTTTATCTATTAGCACAGAAGTTTTCGGTAACTTAGTATTTAAATCAGTACAATGTATAAATTGAACATCCTCATTTTTAATTTAGTTATTGGAGCTTTTATTACTAGCCATAAAAAGTGACATGTTCATTTTATGTACCCCTAGGTCTCGTCAAAAACACCTAGAATAGAAAAGCTTGTGTGACTCAACTGATGAATATGGATGAGCAATGTCAGGATTGCCGATAGTGATCTGAACAGCTATTCTTGTAATATTTTTACTCGTTACATCTTTCAGTTGCCTTTTTTACATCGCGTGATGAAGTTGAATGACTAAATCCAGTCAAATAAAGATGAGAAAATTTAAGAAATATGTTTTTTTTGTAATAAAAACTATAAATTTACTTTGTAACCTACTATATATTATGGTGACTTTCGTTTATGAGGCCCACAGATAACCCCCTATAGATACCGCTTACAGGGCGACCGACGCGCACCACTCATTTGTTTTTTAGCGCCTATATTAAGAATAACACAACCAGGGTTGGATTTTGTACTATAACTATAGTATTTATACTATAATTTCATGCATCGTACTATATACTATCCACATCTAGGGATAGTACAACAAAATACTATAATTTCACAACAGAGTCTATAATTGTCTTTTAGTCGGGAATTCCCTTGAACCTTTTCTTTCGATACTCCACTTGTTCATACATTATTTTTGCAAATTGTGCTTTATGCCATTATGAATAGAGTTAATAATACTGTGACTTATTTATTATTCTGTTTGTACGAGTGTGCATTGAAGTCATTTCAAGTAGTGTGTGAGTGAACTCTTTTTAGAAATAATATTCATCAAAGTCAACCAAACGAAGACTAAAATAAGAAACAAACTGGCAACACAATCTATAGACGCCATTTTGTTGTCTTGTGACGCTATTAAAGTCGGTAGCCAAAGTGGGAATTGTACCGACTTCATTCCTAGTGAGGATATGCTAACGATATTAAATTCTCAGCAGCTTGAATCTAATATGCAAGAGCTAATAGACTTAGAAGAGTAAATTTTTGATGGTGATTTTAAATATTTTAACTATTGTTACATTAGTAATAAAAAGTACTATAATTTTGTACAAAATACTATCCTTTTTGTATTTTTGTGCTATCTTTTTCAACGCACCTAAATCCAACCCTGAACACAACGGAACAGGTTCAGTACCGACCAATTCTTGGAACTGCGTACGTGCTTTTGACGTGTCTGTGAACAATTCAAATTTAATTACTCCTGAGTATAAACAGTGAAAAAATGCCGTATTGTTCCGTAAAATGGTGCGGAAAAAATTCTAAGACTTCGAATTTCAAAAAAGATGGCATTACATTTCATCGGTAAGTAAAATTTATTATAATTTTTCGCTTCACGGAGTTCAACTTACACTGGATGAACAGAGTACCACGCCGCACGCGCGGTCTAACATCTCTTTTTCACACTACTTTAATTCATATTTTTCTCTCTTTCTGTCATGGGCACGTGTAAGCTAGTGATGTGAATTTGATCGGATTGGGCGGCGGCCCACCGGTATCGATAAACGAATAAAAAATAATTAGTAATACACAAATACGAGTAGAAATAAAAAAGATTTCATACTTGCAAACTTTATAAAGATTCTAAACATTTTAGATCGAGTAGTTTCACGATAATGGTTTTTATACCTAAATTTATTATTTAAGTATAAATTAATTTTAATGTGGTCGTGTTCCATGTTTCGTTTCTATAATGGCTGAATCGATTTTGATGCGGTTTTCACAAAAACATTTGTTAGACTTAGGAGAAGATTTTGTTATTTTAATCGACTTTAACCGAACACACGAAACCGAACAAAACCTTTGACACGGTATTTTAGTCGGAAGGAGTGATTTGACGTTGACATGATGTATAGAGGAGTTTTGGGGAATTCGGTACCGCATCTAGGATTAGTTTGACATTTTGACATTTTTGACATTTGACATGAGTTTTGACAGTTTTTATACCGTTTTTGACCCATTGACATGGTAGTTTAGTCGGAAGGGGATATCTGACGTTGACATGATGTACGGGGGGTTGTAGGAAATGTATTAATGTATTCCAGAAAAATCTGACATTTTGATATTTTTGACATTTGACATGGGTTTTGACGTTTCTACGAAACCCTGTTTTTATGGGATTTTTGTATGGGAATTTGTTATCTTTGACTCGAGAATTATGTAGGGAGGGGTCGGTTGCCTGAACGGTCGATAAGTAAAAAGTAGTTTTGACTTTTTTGACATTTTTTGACATGATTTCACTGTCTCGGCCGTAGTTTTAAAGATCTAAACATACATAGGTACAGACAGAAAGTCAGACAGCTGGAAGCGACTTTGTTTATTACTATGTAATGATTGTTATTATATTTGTATTATTAGTTTTCTTATTCAATGTTATCGAATTAAAACAGGGCTCAAATAAAGTTTACAAAAAGATTTTAATAATTTGACATTTTGTTTTAAGGTTTCCAAAATGTCCCGATAAAAAATCGATTTGGATTGATTCTACTTGTCGCGGAGAGGAATGGTTTCCGAGTAACAACAGCGTTGTATGTTCAAGACATTTTACCGATGACTGCTTTCACGTTATGAAGGGTCGTAGGCGGTTGATGGACTCTACTGTGCCAACTTTATTCTTACCAATCTTGGTATTGTACCATAACTTTACTTGACAAATAAATATCATCGTGTAAAAGTATAATGTATTTACGCGAACATATTTTTTTTTACAGAGTTCAGTACCAATGACTACAAATAGCGATAATAAAAGCACAACATCTAAGACCAATCCTGAGTCTTTTAAAGGAGTAAGAATTTATACATGCATCGGATCCTATTTGATAGAAAGGTGTCAACAGAAAGCTACGCAATTTGAAAATGTAGCTAATCTTCTGAAATTTTATAGCGTCTAATAGAAACTGAGCAAATTAACACCTTTTTTCTAAACAGGATTTAATAATTTTTTTGAATAACATGTTTATATTTCATTATAATTTTATTGCTTTTCCTTTTTACCTTATTTCAGACTCATGGTTCGACATCATCAAAACTTGAGAAGTCATTTTGCGAAAACCAACCAAGTGGTTCGGAAACACCAAAAAGAAAGCGAAAATTAAATTTTCTTCCCGATTCTCCATCGGCCTATGATAGTCCAACCGCAAAACGACTTTGTCGTAGAGTTATTGAACTAAAGAACACAGTTACGATAAAAAATAAGGAACTTAGAAAAGTACGCGACAGTAATAGAAGATTAAAGAGAAAAATCACTTCGTTAAAATCATTACTAGCCGAGTTAGAAAGTAAAAATTTAATTACAACGGAGAATAGCGACATTCTTAAGTCAGTAGGAGTAAAATGTCAAGAACTCATTAAAAGGCAAATGCTCAAGGGAAAGTCGGGTTCTATAGTCAGAAAAAAATATTCTCCTGAGTTGAGGGCCTTTGCTTTGACATTAGCCTTTTACTCGACTAAGGCTTATAATTATGTACGTAAAACCTTTGATTCATGTTTGCCATCAGTAAAAACTTTAGGGAAATGGTACAGCACAGTAGATGGGAGCCCAGGATTTACAAGAGAAGCTTTTGATGCTTTGAAAATAAAAGCACAGCAGTCTACGGAACCGTTGTATTGTACTATTATATTCGACGAAATGAAAATTAAGAGTTAAGTCGAGAAAACGTACGGCTACGTTGATTTTGGAAGTAGTATCGATTCAGACTGTAGAGAGGAATGTACAGATGCATTGGTTTACCTAGTTGTGCCCTTGCATGGTAAATGGAAAGTACCAATCGGTTACTTTTTGATAAATAAGGTGACGGCTGATCAGAAAGTATTTTTACTGACTCGTGCCATTGAACTCTGCAATGAAGCTAACATCATTATTAAAGCAGTAACTTTTGACGGATGTCCTGCTAATACAGCAATGGCCAAAAAGTTAGGATGTAGTTTAGATCCTGACAATTTAAAAACCGTTTTTAATTTGAATAACAATGAAATTGCAATTTTTCTGGATCCAGCACACATGATAAAATTAGTACGAAATAGTTTTGAATATTACAAAGAATTTTCAGATTCTGAAGGCAATACTATTTCGTGGCAATATATAGAAACATTACATAACTTACAAGAAACCGAATTGTTTCATGCAGCAAATCGACTCCGATCAGAACATTTGCATTTCAAAAAAAATATAATGAAGGTAAAACTCGCCACTCAATTATTTAGCCGTTCAGTAGCAGTAGCGCTTCAATTTTGCAAAAATAAATTAAAACTAAAACAATTTCAGTCAGTTGATCCAACTGCAGACTTTTTGTTGATTATGAACGACTTATTTGATATACTGGATTCCAAAGTACATGGACAGAAGTTAAAGAGGGCTTTAAACCAGGAAAACGCAGATAGTTTAATACAAAAGCTTGAAGACTTTAAACATTTTCTTCTGAATCTAACAGTGCATTTAAAGAACAAAGAAATAAAACTAATTAATTCACCAAGATTTACCGGGTTTTTGGGGCTATGTGTTGGTATAGAAAGTTTGAAATTTCTTTTCCGTGATTTAATTCAAAACAATAGCTGTCCGTACATTTCTTTTCACAGAATAAGTCAAGATCATATTGAATTATTTTTTTGCAACATCAGATCACACGGAGGGGCAAACGATAACCCTACACCAAGACAATTTCACGGTATATACCGAAAAATGTTAATTCACATGGAATTACAACAAACTGAAACTGGCAATTGTATTCCTCTTGAAAAAATCGGAATATTACATTGTTCATCAGCCGTAAAGCGTATTAACGCGTCCGTAGAGAGAGGAGATGATGCTTGCGTTGCTGACAAACCAGATGATGATAATTTTGTCAAAGCATTACAAGGAATTTCTCTGTCTTTGTTTTCAGAGAGTATCATAGAATACATTGCTGGGGCAGTGGTACATTACCTTATAAAATCAATACAATGCAATAAATGTGTTAGAGCCTTGATATCACTGGATAAAAAATATAATAGCCTCATCTACGCTAGAGATTTTGGTGGATTATTATATCCGTCAAACACTGTTACAAAAATTTGTAGGCGCTGCGAACAGGTTATTCGCAGCACTATAAAAGGAAACTCTCCAAAATTTTATTATAATGATAAGATGCGGCTGACAACAAAAACCATGATGACATTTATAAATGAAGACATTTTTACTGAGTTACGTACGCATCAATTTGATCATGAAAGTTGTAATCACATTATCGAATTAACAAAAAGTGTTGCCCAAAAGTATATTGACATAAGATTACTGTATTTAACTAGAAAGTCAAACCCTAAAGACGCAATCCGAAGAGTTTATACTAAACTCGTTCATTTTAAAAATCAATAAATTGATGAAGCAAAGATGTATATAGAGCAGATAAAAAAGTAATTTAAAAAAAGAACCGACTGCTGGCTGTGTCGATTGAACTAAAAATATATTAACAATCTGTTTCAAAACTTCAGAATTTAAAAAAAACAGCATGGTATGAAATGATTACATGCACTCGGAGGCAACATCTACATTGGTTTTTGGCTAGTATGTACATTGTTTATTATTGATAGCCTCCGACTGCATGTAATGATTTCATAAATTCATATTATGATTTTTATTTTGAAATTTTTTGAAGTTTTGAAACTGTCTGTTTATATCTTTTTGGTTCAATGAACACACCCAGCAGTCGGGATTTTTGTTTTTTTATATTACTTTTTTATTTCGAACTTTTTAGTTTTGTAAACTTGTGCACCCCACCAGATTCAGAATGTTAAAGAGCAAAGTTTTCACTTCCAAACTGTTTGTAAACATATAAGTTACATATAGGTATTTTTTTAATCAACTTTTAAAACTCTATATTTCGATAACTTATTCGATGGGTTTCGACAAAGCTTTTTTTCAAATGGCCAATATCGCGTCTAACCTATCTATCTAATACCCGTCATTATGTTGTTTTATTATTAAAATGTACCCTATGTTACTTGCGTCACCAAGAGGAATCTAACGACATATCATTTATCAAAATCGGTTCACTGGTTTCCCAGATAGGAATAGGAGGGAACAAAGAAACGGACATACATACTTACATACGCGGCAAACACATGATCCTCCTTTTTTGCTTTGCCGGAGTCGGGGAAATAAGGACGGAGAGATGGAGGGAAATAACTTAAATGGAGTGGTGGCCGGATGAACGGAGGGACTAATAGAATTAAGGATTTCATTAGAGTTTATATTTTGACATAGTTGTTAATATTGTATTTTCTAATGTACAGAATAACTTTGAAGGAAAATTTTTATGCAACTTTCATCTACATGTTATATAACTATTCAACAACATAGTTTTGTCACAAATAAAACTGGAGGAATAATGATTAAAAATAAAAATAATTATTAATATAAATAGTAGTTACTAATTTATTCTTTTAACTTCCCTTCCGACACATTCATAAAGTTTTGACGAAATAACATTTTTTGAAATGCATTATATATTACAAAATATTCAATAAAATAAAAGGTCTAAAATAAAGTAGGTAATCCGTGGACTTTGACTTTCCCACCAAAAATCATCGATATTTTTATCGACACTCTTGAAATCTCTATGTTTGGTGCTTCTAAGTGCGACCTTGAAATAGCCAATCACGGCGTCGCTGTTACGCCGCTCGCGACCCGCAACTTCCTCCATTTTTGGTGAACTCGATGCCGAACAAAATGGCCAATATAAGGTATCTATAGGGGGTTATCTGTGATGAGGCCAAATTCACACTGGAGACTCAGTAAGTGGTCAGGACCAAGGATCAATGACGCTGTTTGCAAAATATGAAAAAAAAATACGCCTTGTTCAAGAACAACCTCGACTCAATTATTAGTATAGTAAGCCAAAATTTTATTGGGTTATTGAACCTTGGTCCTGACCACTTACCGAGTCTTCAGTATGAATTTGGTTATATATTATAAACAAAAGTCACTTTATATAAGGTGACAACAATTTATGCTGGAGGCTTGGTAAGTTATTAATATCACGAATTGATAACATATTTTGTTAATATCGCACAAAAAAATTTTGACCTCCCGTAATAATTAAAATAATTCACGAATTTCACAAAATGGGACATCGAACCATTATGCTGAGCACTTACTGAGTCTTTAGTATGAATTTGGCTGCGTAAACTAATGTCACCTAGTATTATGTATGTATGAAATATCCGTAGAACTTCTACAACTACAATTTTCCTGCATTGCTGTGCTATAATAATAAACTGTAATACTCTTAATTACACTGGCAGACAGGCGTGAGTTCACTTATAATAAAAATATTGGACACCCCCGAGAAAAAAAACTGGTCAACTACGAGTAGGGCTCGCGCCCTAAGGATTCCATAGATACCCTTTAACACACAAGTTTTGCAGTTGCAGTTATTGACGAACCAACTTATCTTGACTCGTACGATTCAATTAACTCTATGTATCTGAGAGGTCTAATTAGGGTAGACCTTTATATCTTCTTCAATAATTAAATATTGGTAATTTTTAAATTTTTTCCTATACGTGTGGTATAAAACCTACTTGTGAACGGAGTGTCAAGTTTCTAAGTTAACTGGAACTTTTCTATAGGTTTTATGGTGAGGCACTTTGTGTGTGAAATTTATTACGCAAAACGCACTAACTTTTTTCGCTTTAAGTTTGAAGTTTGATTTTTTGATAGTACTATTAGAATTATTAGTTTCAACTTAATATCTCTCACGGAGCCCGAAAAAAAGGGTCACTGACAGACAGACAACAAAGTGATTGTATTAAGGTTTCTGTTTTTTATTTTGAGTTACAGAAAATATTAAAATTTAGTCAAAAATAATAACAATTTCTTAAAAATTGCAAGTTTGTTAAGTTGTTTAATTTTGCCTCATAAATAAATTAAAATAACATATGCAGTACAGTGTAGACAAGCAACTTTAGATTGAAACTCTCCAGAGGAATGTTCATAATTATATGTAGCCAGTGCATAGAATAGCCTGCTGACAGACGGGAACGTGTGTAGTAGAATGTCCAATCAAAAAGACATTGTGGAAGCGAATATAAACCACGAAGGGGAGTAATTAAATGATTCTACTCTTGCTCTTCTCTTAATTAAATTATACGATAGCCGTTAACACACTCGCGTGCACGTTTTGCTACGGCGTAGCAAGTGCTACACGATCAGTGTTGCCAAAAACAGCCTTAAGTCTGTAACTAAATTTAGCTCAAAAAGTTGCCAGATCGGGTGTTTTTCTCGCCAAAAGTGGCTAAATGTATGAAGCATTAGTCCTGAAAAAGTAGCAATTTTTTAGGTACTTGTATGAGGCTTCAAAAATTTTAGTGGCTGAATTGACCCGAAATGTCAATGCTCAAGTCAAGTCTCAACAAAATGAGATCTAGCCAAAAAGTGGCTACGTGGCAACACTGTACATGATCCTTTAATTTTCCGGCTTTGTAGTCTGAACGCAAATACGCATCTGGAGGCCTAAGAAGGTGCCACAATAAATTCCATATTTACTGTCAAATGTTGTTTAAAATGGTGTTAAAGTGGCGACCATGTTAGGCCTGCAACAGCAACATCATAATAATATAATTTATTTCACCAATATTAACAATTCGAAAGCCGCTTCGCGGAATAGCTTTCCTTTACTGTGTTTAGTGGACAGATTTTTAAATAAGAGTTCGTTTACATATTCAATTTTAAAAAGCAATGTGTTTCATTTGACTTTCAGTGACGTCATTATCACAAATTCCCATTAGCATATTTTATTTTTCTTGAACGCATCCTAAAGTCTCAAAGAGCCGATTCAACCTGATACAATGACGTCACCACCTATAAATACTAATTAGGTACAATACTTATATTATAAAATCGGTTTAAAAGTACAAAAAAAAATATCGTTGAAAATATTACACCTAAATTCATACATTCATTCCAAAAAGTAGAAAAATATAGCACATTGAAGTTAATCTTAATTTAGCCTTTTGAAAATGAGTAGTTTTGAAATTAACAAATTAAGAAAACTGCAGTCACGACATAAATTATTATCAGTGTTGCTTTGGTTATCTGCTATACATTTTTCGCTTTCAATATCCATGACTTCATAGTATCAACACATAGGAGTAAATTAGTAAAAGAATTATTAAAAGTTTTAGGTCGCGTGATCTTGATTTAAAGTATTGGCTGCGAGTTAAAACAAGCTTAAAATTCCGTAGCTTTGAGACTTGCTACGCCGTAGCTTGGACGAAAAATATCAGTAAATGTTTTCAATTTCCACAAAACCTGATTTTATGTTTTTTTTTTTTTTAGTTTATTGAACAATTTATACACATTACACTTAAGCGTAGCGTAGCGTCACTATCAGTGCAAAAGATGTAGAAACTGTCATCAAAGGCATGGTCAGAGGGAAGAGTCCTGGTCACGACAGCCTCAGCATTGAGCACTTGAAGTACGCAGGAGTTCATCTACCCAGAGTGCTTGCCATGTTTTATACGCTGTGTCTTGGCCATTCATACCTACCTGAAAAGTTAATGCGTACAGTGGTAGTCCCAATTATTAAAAACAAAACGGGAGACACTTCTGACTTGGCCAACTATAGACCAATATCTCTAGCTTCTGTAATCGCTAAGGTTCTGGACAGTCTGCTTGATAGACATTTGAATAAGCATATTTTTCTTAATGATGCGCAGTTCGGATTTCGTTCAGGTCTCTCCACGGAGAATGCTATCTTTTGTCTCAAGCGGACTGTCGAGTACTATACAGCCAGGAATACCCCCGTGTTTGCATGCTTTTTAGATCTCTCTAAAGCATTTGATCTTGTATCGTATGATGTGTTATGGGACAAACTAAGAAGAGAGACCACTGTACCAGACGAGATAATATGTCTGTTTAAACATTGGTATAACAACCAGAAAAACAAAGTTATGTGGGGAGGAGCCTTCTCGGATGAATATGGGTTGGAATGCGGGGTCAGGCAGGGTGGGTTATCCTCTCCCCGTCTTTTTAACCTGTATATCAATAAGCTACTCGATGAGCTCAGCGGCACCAACGTCGGCTGTCATGTAGACGGAGTCAGCGTCAATAACATAAGCTACGCTGACGATATGGTGCTGCTGAGTCCATCGGTAGGCGCGTTGAGGAGGCTTCTTTCCATATGCCAATCGTATGTTGAGGCGCATGGCCTTAAGTACAACGCAAAAAAGAGCGAGTTTTTAGTATTCAAGGCAGGGTCTAAAACTTATCCTATTGTGCCTGAAGTCAAACTCAGCGGTACCTCGTTATCCAGGGTCAAGCACTTCAAATACTTGGGGCACTGGGTTCGAGAGGACCTCAGTGATTGTATGGATATAGAGAGGGAGCGCAGGTCGCTGGCTGTCCGATGTAATATGCTTGCCCGCAGATTTGCACGGTGTACGAATCAGGTAAAGGTGACGCTCTTCAAAGCATATTGCCAGTCCTTTTATACGTGCAGTCTTTGGGTGGACTACACGCAGCGGGCATACAGCGACCTGCGTGTCCAGTATAATAATGCTTTCAGGATGCTGTTGGGGTTACCGCGATATTGCAGCGCCTCTGTCATGTTCGCGGAAGCACACACAGATGGTTTCGCGGCAATCATGCGAAAGCGCTGTGCGACGTTGCTCAGTCGAACTTGGGCCAGCCCCAATAGTGTCCTGAAGGTATTACCTGACAGGTGGGACTCGCCCCTTCTTAAAAAGTGGATAGAGCTCCACAAGTCAATTTAATTCTAATACAACTTTTACTCGCCTGATCTCTTACTAACACTAGTTTATAAGTTATATTGTATTACTAACACTTTATGGATCCTGTCCGAAATAAATGATTTTATTATTATTATTAAAAACAATTATTATAGAACTATCTGACGTAAGCCACGAAGGTTTATCTGCCGATAGTGAGTTCTACATTACACTTTATACATTCAAATAGGTTAATTTAGCTTATTTTATTTACAAGATGTAGTTGAGGTCACTACATTCCACCATGTACTTTTTCAGTTTTGTCATATAATTTTTTTTATTATTAAAATACCATTTTTGCAACTCTTTTGGAAGGCTATTGATGATTTTTGGTAGTATAAATTCCCAATGCCTAGTTCCGAAAACATTATTACATTTAGGTAAATTAAAGGTTTTAGTATCGGATAGTTGCCTTAATTTATTAAATCGTGTTTTTCTTTGCAAAAGTGGTACTTTATTTTTTTCTTCATTGAGGATAGACAATTTTAATTTATTTTGAATAGGTATTACATGACAATAACGAAACAATTGAGTATAATCTTGAAAATTTTTTTCTTTTATATATTTAGGTACAATTGTTTTGAGAAGTCTAATTTGTAGTTTAAATATATTTTCTAAGTGAGTTTTATGTGTTCTACCGTAACTACTTAGTCCATAACTAATAATGGAATCAGCAAGTGCTAAATATAATAATCTTAATATTTTGTACGGTACTTTATATTTGAGAATAGATAGCTTACATAAAATAGCTCTAAGTTTTTTACTAATATAGTTAATATGCGGACGCCAGGTAAATTTATTATCAATGACCAAGCCAATATACGTGTGTTCTTTAACAAATTCTATTTCCGTACATCTGCATTGAAATTTTTTGTGTCTGGTTAGAGTCAAATAAGTCTTAGCTGTTCCTCGGGCTCATACCTAAGTTGAGGCGGAGAACCCAAAGGCTTTCGCCGAAGACAGGAAAGTACCCATAGGGATATTTAAACTTATCATACGGTTCCCGTGGCCTTATATCCACACGGGTGGCGCCCATTTTTTATAATTTAAACTCAACTTCAAACGATATCTCGAGCGAACCCACGCCTTTAGCTTCAAAGTTAGCTGGCTTTCTTTTCTTCTTTGAAACTAATAAAAGGTTATGCAATTGTAGTAAATGTAAATGCTTTAAGAGGTTATAAACCAGAAAATTGTAAAGAACTTATAAATGTTAAACTCATAAGGAGGACCTTTAAAAATATAATTAAACTACCTAGTAAATGTAAATGCTTTAAGAGGTTATAAATGTGAAAATTGTAAAGAACTTATAAATGTTAAACTCATAAAGAGGTTATATCTTTTAAAAATATAAATAAACTTTCAACAACAAAACCGCCATTCCTTAATAAGAAAAGTTGTTTTATTTACGAACGCTTAAGAAAACGTTTTGTAACAGTGGCAGAAAATTTGTAACAAATTGATATGCATTCTGCTAAGAGAGCCAATGGTTTTTCCGTTATGAGGAATAATTGGACAATAAATTTTTATTAATATGTTTATAGTAGGCGCTTGCACATATACTACTATATAAAGCACAACCCTAGATGACTTTCCAAGAGTTCTCCATAAAGATGTAGAGCCTAGACTCTATAATGACTAGCCACTAGGTCTGAGTGAGCTTTTCAAAATCCAAAACAAAGAGATCCCGACAGCGCATTGTGTAAACTCCCAAACTTCGTGTTTGTTCGTAAAGTGCAATTCACCGACCGATCTGGTAAATAGCCCTTGATGGATTTTCTGTTTTGGGTTCAGTTTGCTGTCTGTTGAGCTAAGGATTTTGCTTATTTATATTGTAGTTTTAATACAGAATTAAATACTTTATCAACTGAATTTTACTCTCTGACCTCTCTTATTGCAGGTAGCCTGAACATAACACTAAACTTACTTAAGGACAGCCACCACGCGCAAATCTCTATACAGACGCAAACACAAAATTGTGAGGTGTCTCCGTGTCTATGGTATGTTATTATAATATTTTAGGCTGAGCCTGTGAGCGATTAATTAAAATCGGGGCTCATCCATTAATTATCTGAACTAACGGAATTAATTATATTGGAACTAAAAACGGGATACTTGAATCATCGAACCTTGGTCTCAAGATTGAGAGGCCAGCGCTCTACTCCTGAGCTGCCGCTGCTACGAGGCAGGTTCAATCCCCCGTCGAGCATGCACCAATGAGTTTTACGAAATTTATTTATCTTTGTTCTTTCTTACCACTTGGTAAACGTTGAAGGAAAACATCGTGAGGAAACCTGCATACCCTAAAAAAGCGGGTATTTGTGCCCGAAATACGGCGATAGTTCTTACCACCCATCACGTTAGGACATAATAATCGTCGGTGAAACGTGGATGTACCGAGTATGGACTGTGACTTGCATTTCACAGTTTACACTCGGAATACCTCTGATATCCCAGCTGGGGATTCATGTTGTGACGATATATTTGAAAAACTCCCTAAAAACGTGAATTTTATGGTTTTTACCAAACTATTATCCGAGTATGTTTTTATCATTTTAGGTAAAATCGAAAAACTAATATTTATATCGTATTGAAAATGTAATTTAGATTGATTTTAACAAATAATGTTTGAAAACCACCGAAGTATTGCCTAAAATTTGGATGTGAAATATATATATTTTTTAATTTTGTACCTGAAACGAAATCGGTGCGATTGTATTGCCTTCGTCAGTTTCACCGAGCGTGCACGTAAACCGAAGTGGAATAGCATTAAATTTGTTCATGCACACAACCCAGTTGCTGGGCCCATGACAACCGTCCTTAATTTGGGATTACGTATAGATTATTCTGCTAACCGTCTATGCTACATCACAAGCTTTTAGGGAGAAACGCTTCAGGAATATTTCCATAATCGGATCCACTTCGTTAACCGGGAAATCCTCAGAAGTTGAATGTTAATGCTGAATGAATAACGAAATTCAGTTATTAAAAAATCGATCAAGCATACGTCGTAAGCGACGTACATTTAAAAGAATATGATTGCAGTTCTACCTACGATTATTTATTAATGAATAACTTTTGTTGCGCTGGTCTAAAAAGGGTTTTGTGTTGTTAGGGTTCCGTACCCGAAGGGTGCCAAAAGGGACCCTATTACTAAGCCTCCGCTTTCTGTTTGTCTGTTTGTCCGTCTGTCACAGGGGTCAGCTTCAACCGTAATAGGTAAGAAACTGAAATTTTCACAAAATACGTATTACTATGGCTTCTACTACGACAAATACTGTAATAAAAAATATTAAGGTAGGTCCCCATACAAGAAACCTCGAAAAAGTTGTCCAATATAACAATGCATTCAGGATGCTGTTGGGATTGCCTCGATTCTGCAGTGCTTCGGGGATGTTCACTGAATCTTATACAGACGGCTTTCATGCGATAATTCGTAAGAGGGTGGCATCCCTGTTGTGCAGGGTTAGGGATAGCTCTAACAGCCTCCTGAAAGTGTTTGCCGAGAGGACGAGCGGTCCCATCTTGCGTCACTGGGTGTCATTGCATACCACTTCGACAGGCAGTGGCACAAGATTCAGTTAGATTAAGTTAAATTAATTACACCATTATTGTAATACTAATATAGTTTTTAAGACCTTGTTACTAACACTATGGGCACTGCCTGAAATAAAGATTACATTATTATTATTATTTTAACGTTATTTGTTTTGGCTCTGTTAAAGACGGGTAATATACAACGTTAAATTTAAGTCACTTTGTTAACTAAAACTGGTGATAGTACTCGTCTTTCGAACAACTTCTACTATGAAAACAACCCTGAAATAGTGAAAAGAAATCAGCTGTTTCATACATTTGGGTGGAGTAGGTATTTAACTTTTCTATGGAACAGCTGATATTTTTTTCACGATTTTTGGGTTGGCTCCATAGAAAAAGTTGTTCATATGGACGAGTACTATCACCAGAGGTGCAATTATGTAAGCCAATCGTATTAAAATTCGATTGTCATATGGTTATTCGGCTAAGCAAATAAGCCCGTTTGACAATTTAAATCGTACGTTTTTGGTTTTCAACAACAAAACAAGACAAATTGTATTCATTTGACAGCCAAAAATTTACGATTTCAATTGTCAAACGGGCTAATTTGCTTAGCCGACTAGCCATATGATAATCAATTTTAATACGATTGGCTTACACAATTGCACCTCTGGTTTCGTTAACAAAATTACATAAATTTCACGTTGTTAACAAGTTTTAAATTTAGTTTTATTGTAGAACATATATTCTAAAGTAAAATAAAAAATGGCACCAAATTTTTTGACAGGCGCTACTATTTAACCGCCTTGTTTTTTGTTTATACGATATTGTTGTTACTTACCATGATATTTTTAGGGTTCCGTACCCGTCTTGTGTGGTGGTACGGAACCCTTGGTTTGTGTGTTCGACTCGCACTTGGCCAAATTATTTACAGCTAGTCTCCTAATTAAACGACTATACTGCAACAGCAGCCAAAACCAACAGGCCATACACACGCGAGATTTGAACCGGTGACCTGCAGATTATTCGTTCATGAATTTGTAACTAGTCTTGTGAGATATTAATCAAAATCAGGAGTACCCAAGAAAGACTAGTATCAAAATTAAACCTCAAACAAATAACTTTCTAAAGCTGCAAAGTTTGATTAAGCTCGTTTTAAACGGTTTCAAAGATACTAATCTGTTGTATTTTCCAATTTCGTGTTTCAATTAAGATAAGCGATTTATTGTTATGATTTACCTTTAAAGCAGAATTGTGAATGTATTGATGGGTTCCGTCCAAAAGGAAACCATTTTGTTGATGAATTTTTGATCAATGCTTTTGTTTGCTGCATTGTCTCAATTAACAGTGGAACAGATTTCAAAGATCGACCCGATTTCACCATACTCTGTTAGTTAGTTGACACCCCTGTTATATAATTTAACAGACTGTTAAAGTTAGTGAGTGTCCCACCATGCTATAATATCCTTAATGAGTTGTTAAACATAATGACTGCTCTAGGGGTTCGTTAGATTGGTAACAGACGATTAGCTTACTGTCACACAGACCCACAGCTGTCGGGATCGGCCATGTTTGCTATTATAAAAAAGTGCCCATGTGCGCAATAATGACAAAACAAATAATGACCTTTTGTTTTGGTTGGCTTAGAATGTGCGTGAATGATTTTTGAGTCATTCGCTTAATGTTTGATTTACTAATGGCTTGTTACATTTTTGACATGGGACATACAAAATTAACAGAGATGTTAGTGTCCTTGTTAATTTTAATCCCTCATTAGGTAATGTCTGATTTATGAAATAACTAACAGGGTATGGTGAAATCAGGTCTAAGTACATGATATAACCAGGTATCTGCAAACAGAAGTTTTCGAGGTTGATCTTCGACGGCAATTATATTAAGTTAGATGTATCGGTGAAAAAAATATTTCATCGACTGTAATTATTTAATAATTGATTACAGATCGTTTGGGTTTTAATTTCCTATCTAACATCTTGAGGTGGTTGTTCCGGATTTCGTTCCTAAACTTATGATTGTTATTCTTATTAAAAGAAAGTATTGAATAAATGTGGTTTATGCCACTACGCGACAAAAGCTTGTTATACTTTTTATTCAAAACTAATCTTTGCCCGCAGTTTCGCCCGCGTTCAGTGAATCTTTGCCCCGTTATCGGCTTCGGCGTTATTTTATGAACATCCCCTATAGATTATGTGTTGACCAGGGTCACTACAATGATAATAAAACAAAAAAACACATACAAACCCGTTGAGTGGTTCCAGAGTTAAAGCATTAATTCAATCTTTGTCCCGTTTTAGGCTGTGGCGTTATTTTATGCACACTCTTTTTAGCCTATGTATTAACCAGGTCACTACGATGATAATAAAAAAACCGCATTCAAATCCTTTGAGCGGTTCTCCGGTTAAAAGGTAACATACAGACAGACAGACAAAAATTCTAACAATTGTTGTTTTGGCCTCAGTACAGTACCAATAACCCATTACATTTAAAATTTCCCGAAAATCTGCAATGTGCAGACACGACTTTTTTACGACTTTATTATTAGTTTAAAGATAAGGAAAACAATCATAACTTGTGCGTTTGGGAACGAAACCTGGAGCAATCACCTTAATCAAACATTTTTATGCTATTTTTCTAAGTATCTTTGCAACTGGTGATTTTCATTTTCTTATCAGGGCGCCCAGCATAGCAGATCATATCGGGCTTTAACCACTCGATACAGAATGTCTATCCCTCTCTAAGTAGATCAACAGAGTGAGACAGAGCACTGTATCATACTATATAACCACATCGAACTCGATAACGCGTGATACAGTGCTCTCTCTCACTCTGTTGATCTCCTTCGAGAGGGACAGATAGTGTTAATCGAGCTGTCAAAGCTTGATATGGTCTGCTATGCTAGGTACTCAGGTCTCTCAGTCTATCTATCATATTTTAAGCTTCAAAATTTACACTGAAAGTAGAATAAAAATAAACTTCCGGTCAGTTATCTTAATACAATTCAATTATAGTTATAATATAATAATATAATATAATAATATTATAATTGTAATAAACATGTTTTTTGGATATTAAAAGTTTAAAATGAACAGTTCGTGACCAAAATAGCGCATGGAAAGTGTAAACGTTGTTTATAGTGTCCAGATTATGTTGGTTGGTATGTCCGACATCAGATACTCGTCGTCTATGTTTGACGTCGCAGTCGGAATTCGGATACAAACCTGAGCGGTACAATGATAAATAATTGACATTCCGTATCGCCCGTCAGTCTTAATTTCTTCTGTTCCACTGGATATCAGAATACATACTCGTATTAACAGGGCGGGGATTGAATCCACTACCGTTTATCATCTATCGGAAAATCTTAAGCGGTAGTTGAACACAAGATCTCAAAAAAAACCCTTTCATATTTATTATGTATGCGATAATGCAAGTAAAATTAATTGAATTTGAATATGTATTATTTAAGGTGGTAAAACAGAATCTCGGTGCAAAATGCACATCATAATATTGTTTTCCTTACTTTGGAATAAAAAGTATGCAAAAATTAAGTTTTAAAGCAATTAGCGGATTATCATTAATAATTTAGCTTTCACGTTTAAATTCTATAATTTTTAGGGTTCCGGAGTCCGACAAGGAACCCTTATAGTTTCGCCATGTCCGTCTGTCCGCGGCTTAGCGTAGAAACTATTAGTACTAGAAAGCTGTAATTTGGCATGGATATAAATAATTGCTTACGCCGACAAAATGGTAAAGTAAAATATAATATTTTTTAAGGGTACCACTCATACACGTAAACTGGGGATGTTTTTTTTTCTCGTCTATCCCATAGTGTGGGGTATCGTTAGATAGGCCGTTCAAAAACATTGTGGGTATGTGAGAACCATTTTTCGATTTAGGGATCCGTTGGCGAAATATTAAGCTTTAAAGTGAAAATTTTAGTTAGTGTGGAGCGTCCCCCCACCTACCGGCTAAACGGTTGTTTATAGAATTGTGATAAAAATTTAGAGAAGTGGTATATATAATGAACTTAAAAGGAAAACTATCACAGCTCAGTAGCTTTACAGATTTACGAGTACAGGACGCGCCTAACTTTTGGTCCCCTAGAATGTATGGGACCAGAAGTTTGGCGCGGTCTGTATTAGTAGACCAACTTATATGTACCGGGCAATTACGGAACCCTACATTGCGCGTGGCCTGACACGCACTTGGCCGGTTTTTGATTTACATTTTGATTGCATTCGATTAACAAACTTAAAAGCGTATTTATCCTTGTGGTCGAATGTAATCAAAATGTAAGGCCTAAAATAACGTAATTTTAATGCGAAAACCCTACTATTAGTCACCAATTTCCGCTAATTGCTTTAAAACGTAATTTACGCATACTTTTCTTCAAAAGTAATGATAACAATATTGTGATGTGCATTTTGCTTTGAGATTCGGTATAACCACCATAACGTACATAGTACTTTCTGGTAGTGACCAATTTACGGCGTCTCGCGGTCAAATGATTCGACGAACGTGAGGTTTACGCTGATTGGTTGAATGTCTCAGTATTAAAATGGGTACGACGACAAGCGGAGCGAGGAGAAGCGTATTAATTTGCTTGTGATCATAAATTAGTTTTAACACAAATACGATATGCCCAGGCTGATCATCAGACATCAATATTAAAATGTCAGGTCTTAGCTTGCCACCAATGCCATCGACCAATCAGAGAACAGTGTATTATGTTACGGTTGTTTGTTTTACGTAAACTTGTACACTGAGTGAGCAGTGATTGGTCCATTCGTGTATGATTGGACGTGTGGCAAAATCGTTAGTTTATAAACTATGCCCGGCAGCGCAAGTTGATCAAATCGAATCGATTCCTGTTATTTTCCGCTGACATATACATTAATTTGTGTTCGGGCTGCGTGCTCAAAAAGGCACGCTAAGCTTTAGGTCCATTTGTACCCGAAGTACGGCGATACCCATCACATTTGAGACATAATAATCGTCGGCGAAAAGCAGGTGCACTAAGTGTGGAACATGATTTAGATTTCACAACCCACAGTTCGGAACACTATTGACACCCACTCGGAGATTAAAGTCGTGATGATGTGTTTCTTAGTTGTATGGTGGAGTACCAGAAGATGCAACAACTTTTTGGTTTTAGCTGATAATACTTTACGAATATGATAAAGTCAGAAGACAGAGGTAGAAGACTCTTGGAGAATAAATGTATAAATGTTAATAAAAATAATCTAAAAAAATAGAAGACCAATCCATCCCTTTTCACTCAGAAGGAAAAATTCCATTCTATTAAGATGGAATTTAGTTGTTAATTGTTGGAGGGAATATTAATGTAGAAGATTATCCCATCATCGTGCAATCATTCTACAAAATTTCCCTCACAAATTTTCGTCTGTTTTAGTTGAAAATCCAAGAAATCCCTTTGACTTCTGTGTTCATCAGTAATTAAAAAAAAACGGACAGATTGTTTTTATTAACGTGAAAGTTCTTAATATAAAGCTTTATATCGCAAAGTTTCGTAGTCGAAAATATTTTAAAAGCAATAAGTTTCTATTTTAGTTACTTTGAGCACAGTTTCATCTGCGTAAAATATTAATGCTCATATTGCTTAAAGTTTCTTTAAAACATCTTAAAGTCTGGGTTATTTTGAGGTCATGGGACCTCGAGGAGAACTTTTGAATCTCATTTATTAACTCAAGATAAAACTGCAAGATGATTTTGATTGTGAGCCACTATCTGGACTGCGATCTGTTTTAGCAATAATGAAAATTAAGTGGGTTAAAGATTAATCGGGACTATAAGGATTTTATTTTTTAACAGAACCCTAAAAACAAAAGATAATTTTAGCTTCAGGTAGCGTGTGATAATTTCCAATTTCTTTATAATTTATGGTCCCTTTTTATCGATAACACGGTCTTAAATGTTACGTCTGGCAATAAAAGGTAAATCTTTTTCATGTTATATAAACTACTAGCTTTTGCCTGCGGCTCCGCCCGCGTGTTATTTGGTTTAACGACATGCTTTTTTCCAGGATAGAAAGTAGCCTATGTGCAAAGTTAGGGTATAAGCTATATCCATTCTAAATTTCATCCAAATCCGTTCAGCCGTTTCAGCGTTAAAGAGTCACAAACATACACACACACCACACACAAACTTTCGCATTTATAATATTAGTGTGATGCAAGATAATTTAGTTCTTATTTACAAGCACTATGTCTCCTAACATTTTTTTTAAATGGAACGAGCATCTGACGTCTGAGGTGAATATTGGAAATAATTTATTAGATGTCGCATCGTTAAAATTGATCTTATTGCCACTCTATTATGAACTCTATTACATACAATAAAATAATCTCGTAAGAAGCCTGTAAGTTTACAAATCCAAGTACATATGCCAAGAGAGAGAAGAGGATCAGATTTTGATACTATACAAAAAGATTTGTCGTTTCATTTGTACGCTAATGCATAAAATCTAATAAAATTGAAAATATTTTATCTATCGCGCAACTTATACTTTCTACCAGTATGTAAAATACGACAAAGTCCTTAGAAATGTTCGTCCCATTTTCATATATATTTTTTTAATGATAATATTTTTTCTTGAATTTGGTAATATTCAACCACGTAGTAGTTCGTTAATAGTTGAAAAATGCAGTATTTTGGTGTATAGGACGTATACGATAGCAATTAAACGTTATATACGTATACTTTTTTCTTTATATTTGTATTTTTGATATAATAAGACAAAATTATTGTGATAATATTAGACAAAATAACTTTTAAACAGTTTTTTTTTATATTCATAAAATACATCCATCATTTTGCATACCAATTGAATTATACAGTTTCAATATTAGTTCGTTTTCACAAATCACAAAGTATTATTCTGCTTACTCTGGTTTTTTGTTTGTATGTATATTTGTATGCAAAATTATTTAAAGTAGGTAGTCAAATCCAGGCATAAGAGCAGAATAAACGAAACGTAATTGCTTTGAGTAGCAACTCAGATTAAACATGCAATATTTTGCCGTCGTATTTATCATTTGATTTAAGTTAACTTATTTTGCTCTTTGATTTTATAATAAAAATAATGTCTAAAAAATAACTATTACTAAAGTCAGCTAAAAAAATTGAAAAGAAATCTTGTATATTTTGCATAAAAAGCACAGGGAACATAAGTTCATAAAAAACCGGACAAGTGCGAGTCGGAAACCGAGGTTTCCGTACAAATTAGAAAAAGTTTAAAAAAATCTACAAAAAGTTTTTGTCACCCGTACAATTATGACCGTGCATAGCGTTGCTTAACCTCGATATTTTTTTTATGATTTAATTAATGTGTAGTTTTAAGAGTTTTTTCCATACTTGTAGTATTAAACAGTATTACTTGCCAAATTTCATAGTTCTAGGTCAACGGGAAAACCCTATAAATTTTGATTCCCTTGAGAGTGTCGAAATATACGTTTTTTGCGGTATAAATGGCCGTATCTTTTTTACGTTAACTTAGAAATTTGAATTTTTACAGCTTCAAGGGACTAGATTTGAGTATATGGTTTTAATTTCAACTTGATACCTCTACGCATTCCCGAGATAAAGGGTCTTGACAGACAGACGAACAACAAAGTGATCATATAAGGATTCCGTTTTTTTCCGTACGGAACCCTAAAAATATAATAGTTTGAGGTGTATTACTAGTTGTATTTGTATTTATAATAACAGAGAAGAATTTCGTTACAAGAAATGTGTTTTCAGGGGTCCGCTCACAAAGGGTACAATAAGAAACATTACACCATTCAGTCTCCATTGTTTATTCGTTTATCCGACCGCTACTATAATATAAAATTGACATAAAATTTTGGTTTCGTACTTAATACATTTTATGAAATTTCATTTAATAACGCATTTATCATCCTAATAATAAAAAATAACTGAATAAAGACATATTTAATCTCTAATACGAAAAAGTAAATTTTATGAAAGCGTCGTATTCTTAACAAAATAAGGTTTCAACCAATTTTTTTTCCATAAAAGTATACTGCTGCCTGACCAAGGATGATTAAATTAAATTTTTCTTGCGGTCGTACAATTTTTTCTAAGATTGCCATGGTAATGCGACCAGATGTTGTTACGGTTGCCAAGGTAACGTAAGGAGATGTCATCACGGTTGGCATGATAGCGCATAATACTATTGATTGTACATAAGTAATTGACTGTTCCACCGTGTTTGTTTTAACTTAGTCCTAAGATAGTCGTGTTTGCATTCAATTTTGTAAAAAAAAAAACATTTTTTTTAATGAAATGAGTTATTATATTATTATATATTACTGAATTCAAAATTATAATTTTTAGATTTTTTGTCTGTCTGTCTGTATGTTCTGTTTTAACTCGAGAACCACTCTGATTTGATTTGTATGTGCTTTTTTTATTGTCATCGCCGTCACCCTAGTCAACATACATTCTATAAGGGTTGTTCATAATATAACGTCTATACCGAAAACGGGGCAGACAGTGAATAAACGCGGGCGGAGCCGAGAGCAAAGCTAGTTTAAAATAGGTAGGTATGCCAAACTTCACGAAGCATTAGCTTTACATTAGTAAAGTTTTAACTATATATACAGAGGAATAGATGAAAGAGAAAGATAGACAGAGACAGGCGAACTTCAGAGGCGTCATAAAGTTTGGTGCCGTTTGTACAGAGTTTAGATAGGTAACGTAGTGTGAAACTGCACAGGCATTAAAACACGAGTGTGATATTATTGAAAAACCGTGAAATGTTTGAAAGAATTACCTTTAAAAATCTTGCTTTTCTTATTACAACAATGTTTATTTAAACTAATGAAATTACTAATGACCTATGAAATAGACCCTTCTAGACAGACGCTTTCATTATTAAAACGTTATAGCCGCTCGGTTAGCTCATGTCACATTAGAATTAATGTTTAATCTTTCAGAAGCCCGTTTCATGTTCAATTTAACATAATTTCGTTAGAGATCCTCGGTGCCTTTAGAGATTATACCTACATATATATGTGTCAGATTGAGAGAGGCATTAAATTTTCATAGGTTTGGTTTCGATGGGGAATTCCAACTCGTACGGTTCAAAAATGATTCTAATTTGCCACGAACGTGGCTGATTACATTAATTACAGTAACGTTCGTTTTGAATGAATTCTACTTGTAGTATTCCGCTCTTAATATAATCCAGTAAGAGCTACTATACAATATGTGTTAATATCAAAGAAAGATGCTTCAATAGAATAAAAAATGGCCGCTCTTGGTCTATAAAAATTCCGTCGTATGTTTATTGCATTTTTGATTAAAGTTTTGAAATGAAATCTCGGAGACTTTGAACGCTAATAAACAAATAAATTAGTTTATTGCTGTTTTAACCTTTGATAGTGTATTTCTGTGTTTATTTTAAATAAATTGGTTGACTTGTCTAAAATCATATATTATTTCTAATTCAATTTCATTTATATTTTATTTCATTATATATTAATATTTTCAAAGTTGTTTCTTAAAAGTTATTTTGAGCGCAAGTTTATTAATTACGATATGTAAAAAAACATGAAATACATATCGTCACGACGAATCCCCGAGGAAGTGTCAAAGGTGTTCCCGAGTGTGAACTCTGAAATGCAAGTCACAGTCAACACCCAGTGCACCCACGTTTCACTGACGATTATTATATGTATCAACTAATATTATTTTTTACTTAGCTTTTATTTAGCAAGTATTTTAGTTTATAGAAGGTGAAATTAAATCAATCGACCAAATTCATACTAAGGACCCGGTTAGTCATCAGGAACAACATTAATTCTTCCTCTAGGAGAATTTCGAAAATATTTTTTTTTGCCCCATAGTGCCTGCTCTAGGAATTGTACTTGAACTAATCCAACCAGTAAGAGAGCAAAAAAAATATTTTTCGAAATTGGCTAAAAGGATTACTTAACCTAGTTCTTGATCACTTGGTTGATTTAATTTCACCCTATATTAGCTTAATATATTTAAGTATTTTTAACAACTTTTAGGATACCTATTTTTTTTTATTCAAGTTTCTATTGTTATTTAAAATATAAACAAATACGAGTAGTTGGTATATTCTAAGTTCAATAAAAAAACCTCTAGTTTTACTTACAAATAATACCTTTCATGGAAAGTGATCTAAAGATAGTGCCCCTTGAAACAATATACACTCCTGTATTTATCAGCAGTATCGGGGCAATTTGGGTGATAGGCGCCGGTTAGATTAAACATCACGCCATTACTGACAATTAAGGCCAAGTCAGGCGTCACTAATTGTAAACACGAGTCAGTATAGTCGCAAAAAGAAATATTTTGTCAGTTTTAAAAGTAGGTAAAGACTGTTTTATTATTAATTGACCTTAGATTACTAAAAAAACTACAACAAAATTTAACAGAAAGGACATAGAGCTAGGTAAAGATAACTCCATCCATTAGTAACGTTAAGCCGAAAATGAGTTGTTTTATCGTTGTTAATATTTCAAGTGCATTAAACGATTGAATAACTAATAAGAAATACATTCATAAAAAATACGAATTGAAATGAATACTTTATTTCTCTGATGCAGGTAGATATTAATCTTATTACTTACTACACTACTAAAATTATAAATGAATACAACAATTTAAACTAAGTTTTTATTTTACTGATATTTAATAAATTTATACACGTACGTTAACTTAACTAAAGGTATATCTAATGTATACAATAATCTCCATCCATCCATCAGCCTGTTTCGTGCACTGCTGGTCAATATTCTCAATAATGCATATTAAATACGACATACATACTATCCGTTTCAGATGCTATTAGGATAGGACCTTGTCATACCTGATGTCTGTGTGCGTTAGCAACGTTGACGGAAGTGCGTGAGTGAATGAGATGTATATAGTGTGCTAACGCACACAGGCACAACGTCCTGTCCTGATAGCATTTGAAACAGATAGTAACAGTTACCATATTAGATTAAATACCTACTAATACGCTGTTTACATTATAAATACATGCCTAACTCCGTCCTTCGTCTTGCTACGAAGAAGGGCAAGAGACTTGCAAAATCAAGTATTTATTTTTCGTAATGTAAAATAAAACTGAAAGTATATCAAGTATTATAGTCATCCCCGCGGACACCCTTAGTTTAGGAAATAATTGAGTTCCAAACAAAAACGCGTGAACCTTGACGCACCGACATACGGGCGAGTTTAGAGAGAGCGTCATCCGTGAAGCGACGTCTGTGAAACGCTCTCTCTAAACTCGCCCGTATGTTGGTGCGTCAAGGTTCACGCGTTTTTGTTTGGAACTCAATTATTTCCTAAACTAAGAGTGTCCGCGGGTATGACTCCTGGGAAAAGTGGTTCAGTAGGGTCGGTAGAATATGTGGTTTCATTTAATAGTCGCACTCTATTTACACCCGGTATATCGGTGAACAAACTATAGTCGCTGGCCCACTTATGGGCGAGCACCGTCACCGCCAGACATGTATTTCTTAGGGAATTTGTTCCTTGTAATGCACCCTTATAATATTCAGGTAACATTTAATCATGCTTAGGAATAAGAGGATATCGTAAATGTATGCTAGCCTCAGGAAGTTTAATGGTACGGGTAAATAAAATTAAATCACGAAGTCTATCCAAGTATTGCAGTGCTAGATGGTATCCGAATTGAGGACATAATATACATAAATGACATTATATGTCCTCCTTTTCCGTGAGTTGTCCCTCCGTCCTTCCTCAATACAAAAGTCTCTCCATTTCAGGGTTCCGTATCCGAAGGGTGCCAAACGGGACCCTATTACTAAGCCTCCGGTGTCTGTCTGTTTGTCCGTCTGTCACAGGATTCTACAGCTTCAACCGTAAAAGGTAGAAAGTTGAAATTTCACAGTATACGTATTACTACAGCCCCTATCACGAAAAATAATATAATATACAAAAAAATTAAATTGAAGGTGGGTCCCAATACAAGAAACCTTGAAAATGTTGTATTATTTTAACGTTATTTGTTGTGGCTCTTAGTTAAAGACAGTAATAGGTAAAGTTTTAAATTTAGTCAGATTGTATCAAATACTCTAAAGTAAAATAAAAAATCACAAACATTAGGGTTCCGTACGCAGACGGTGCCAAATTTTTGTCTTTGATGTTGCTTTGTAATCATTTGCGTTAAGGTTTATTTCTAAATGTTATTCTAACATTGTGACGTACAGAAATTGGATAGTTCCGACAATATCAAAATAATTTTAAAATATGAAAATGTTTCCTTTGTGCCATGACACTAATTTTATCCTTTTATTGACGAATGTTCCCCTTTTTGGGGTTCCGTACTTTGTTATGAAAAAAACTAAACCTTTATAGGATCATTTTGTTGTCCGTCTATCAAGACCCTTTTTCTCGGGCCTCGTTAAAGATTTAAGTTGGAATTAATACCTCATACAAAAGTCTACGGCACCGTGAAGCTGTTGAAAATCGCGAAAAAAGAAGTTGTTGTGCTATACAAGGGCAATATCTGTCTGTCCTTTTCTTACACAATACGGGCAAAGATAGGAAGAGACTAAAATTTTGTCAATTACATTTGTGGAATGAATTATATGTCACTTGTGTGTGTGTGTGTGTGTGTGTGTGTGTGACAGCGATCGAAAGATTAAGAACAATTAATTTAAAGAGTAGCTTTTTGATTTTTTTGGTAATTTAATATGTTTTAAATTGCGTCTTATTATGGTATTTGTGTGTAAATTATTATACTTATTTCAGTAAAAATTTAATAAATATATTAACTTGCAAGTTTATAAAAATGAGTTCCTATTCGACACTTACTTTATGATACTTTGAAAAAAGTAATAAAAAGAAAAAGCAAAATGCAATAATTTTTGTTTCTTGAACGTATATTGTGTATTAACAAAATTCTAAAATCATAAAATATATAATTAAAAACCGTCAATCGAATCCATACAAGGTTACATTAATTTATAGAGCCAAATTCATATTGAAGGCTAGGTAAGTGCTCAGTGTGTAAGCTCGATAACCCTTTTTTTGAAATTCGAACATCATTTTTTTCGTTTTCCCTGCAAGAGCAAGCCCAGGGGGGCAATTCCGATTATGGCGGTAAACATTTTATTTTGCAAAAGTTTTCAAACCGTGTTATTGATCGTATCGAAATGATCCGCGGTACTGATTGCTTACCAAACCTCCAGTATGAATTTGGCTGCATAAATTAATGTGACCTTATTTAAGGTCCTACATTAATAAGTGAAAATAATTCTAAGGTAGATTATGTATCGTTAACTGATCAATTCCAGAAAAAGAAAAAAAAATTGCTCAAGTATTTTTTTTACTTTCTGGTACAAAGTGGTTTAATCAGCTGACAAAATTTCTATGGAAATGTATAAAAAAGAAAGAGCAAAAACTTTTTTTTCCGTGGAATGTAGTATATTAGCGAGGGGACACTCTATCATATGTATTTATTTTTCACTCTGATTTGTTGGACCTTATATAAGGTCCTGCAATAATAAGTGAAAATAAGCTTAGGGTGGATCATGTATTGTTAACTGATCAATCACATTCAAGAATATATTTTTTGATCAAATAAGTTTTTCACTTCCCAATACAAAGTGGATCAGTCAGCTGACTAAATTTCTATAGAAAGGTGAAAAAAAAGTACGTGCAAGATTTTTTTCATTTTGAATTATACGACCTCATATAACTTACATTTGCTTATTTTTTTACAAATAATTAAAATTAAATCAGATCAAATCAAAAGGTGTTTTTTTTTACAAATGAATAAACTAAAACAGTCCACCTCAGGATCAAATATCAAAGGGTCAAAGGTCTCGCCTAAGAGGAAAAGTGGTAAGTAGCTACTCCATTCGTTCTATGTTCGCGTAATTTCTGCTAGACGCTACGTCAGGTGAGAACATGGGGCGGCTTCCAGTCATCATCATCGTATGGCCTTGGTATCCTGCTTTATCTTAGTATTTTCTATTTTATATATACAGCTACAATTCTAAATCCAGGTTTGATAGCCATACTTTTGCCTGAGGTGTTAACTTATGTAGCTGCTCCAGCCCACCAGAAAACCTTCTGTTGGGGCACTCTTCCACGATGTGACGGATAGTTTGTTCCGAGGCTCCACAGTCACAACGAGGTGAGTCAGCTATATCCCACTGATGCATGTTGTAGTTGCACCTTGCCACGCCAGTACGAATTCTATTCAGCGTAGTCCATAGCTTACGGTGTTCTCTAAAACCTGGTTGTGTGGCAGACGGGTCAGATATGATGTCCGCCTCTGAACATTTTTCTTCTCGCCATTTTGCCCGCCATTCAGTCTGGATGTCAGTTTGGTGTTTGATCTTGGCATCAATCCAGATTGGTTTGCGGGAAGGAAGTCGCTGAGGTGGTATCTGGTCTAATGTTTTCCTTATAGGCATTTTGTGTGGGGCCTCGTTGAATGCTCTAGTCCATTCACTAGCAGTTGCTTGCTCTCTCCTGAGCTGTGGTGGGGCTATGTGTGCTAGCGCCGGTAGCCACGGTATCGGAGTTGGCTTGAGGGTGCCCGATATAATTCGCATCACTCTGTTTAGTTGGACATCTATTTTATTTGTATGTGCGCTTTGGTACCACACCGGAGCGCAGAACTCAGCGGTGGAGTACACCAAGGCAAGTGCGGAGGTACGAAGGACGTCAGCGCGAGCTCCCCACGTCGTGCCAGCTAGCCGGCCAATTAGGTTGACTCGAGTCTTCAGCTTTTGGGCGACGTTCTCCAGGTGATCACGGAAGGTCAGAGATCTGTCTAGGATAACACCTAGGTATTTTGGGGAAAAATTATGACGTAATATTTTTCCACAGAATGTCACCCGAAGTTCACATCGAGCCAGGCTGTTTGAGAGATGAAAGGCGCTTACTTCAGTTTTTGTAGGGTTTAGTTGAAGTCGCCACTGCGTATAATATTTGTTCAGCTCACGAAGATCTTCACATAGCACAGCTTCTGCATCTTCAAACTTTTTTCCTTGGAAAGCCAGGGCCAGGTCATCAGCGTATATGAATTTTTCCGATCGGGTGCTGGGCATGTCACTAGTGTACACATTGAACAAAAGCGGGGCCAAAACAGAACCCTGAGGGAGACCGTTCTTCAGCAGCTTGTAAGTACTTTCTTCGGCGCCGAGCATCACTTTGATGTTGCGTGGCCCCAGCATGCGTTTTAGCAGGAAGAAGATTTTCTTACATGGTACTATGCTGCTGAGCTTGTGTAGCAGGCCGTTGATCCAGACAGTATCGTAGGCTGCTTTTAAATCGACGAACGCTACAAACGTCTTTTCCCCTCGCTGAAAACCAGCCTCTATGAATGATGTAAGGGCCAAGACTTGATCAGCGCAGCTACGATTTGCTCTAAATCCGGCTTGTTCCGTCGGTATCGTTGAGTTCACTGCTGGGGAGATGCGATTGTATATTAGGCGTTCAAGCAACTTATAAGTGACGCTCAGCAGGGTTATTGGCCTGTAACTCGCTGGATCGTCCTCTGGTTTCCCGGGCTTGAGAATGGCTACTACTTTAGCTTCGAGAAATATTTTTGGTAGAGTACTTGTTTCCAGGATGTTATTAAAGAAACCTAGTAACCATCGTCTACCTTTGTTGCCTAGGTAGGTAAGGAATTCCGGGTAGATATGATCAAAACCCGCCGCTTTGCCACATCTTACGTTACTGAGTGCCACTGCCAGCTCACGGCCCGTGAAAGGAGAACTGAACTCATCTCTGGGTTTGAGACCTCTGACGTAATTGACATGTTTTATTCTGATCTGTTTGGCAAATGACTTATCTACCTTCGCACAGTTTGTTAGGTTTTTAAAGGGGCCGGGCAACCTCATTCGGGTGTATTGGAGGCTCCTTTGCATCAGGTGCTGTTGCTCCTCCCAATTTACGCAGCAGGGTCCAGCTCTCTTTGCTGGAGTGGGTGAAATCCATGCCTTCCACACTTTTAGTCCATATTTTGCGCCGGGATTCGTCAAGTGCGTTCATGAGTTTATGCGCCGCCTGAGGGTCACTTGTGGACTGAAATTCCTGATAGGCTTCTTCCGCTTCTACTGTCCAGCCAGGTATGTATTCCTTGCGAAAACCTCGCGGGATATGCCGTTTGGCCCCACTTAAAACGATCTTGCAGAAACGCCCATAATTTTCTGCGGAAGGTTTGAGCCAGCGTAGGGTGGAGTCCACCTGGTGACTGTAAGCATCCCAATCAGCCTTAGTAAAGTTCCATCGGGATTTGGGAACCGACATAACAAGGGGAACGGGCGGTGTTGGCTACGCGGGAAATTAGTCAGAATTTTTCGCGTGGTTGGAAGAATGTTGCCGCAGTGGTCCTGCGACACGAAACAGAGATCGGGGTTTGTGTCACTTTTCCAGCGAGCCGATCGGAATGAGCCTCTATCTTTAGGATCGAAAATCAGATGGATATTCCAGTCAAAGCTACGTAAGCTAATAAATCGATGCAAGCAAAATTAATCAGTGCAATAATGATATAGATACAACCACTATATCCTAAATCTATGGGTACAACATAATAATGACACCTTTTTCGTAAATTTTGTACTAGACCCGAAGAGAATAATGGTTGTATTTCGATGTCACCACCACTTGATTACTCACTCAACGCATTAGATTTTTCGAACAACTTTTTGAGCCGATAGTACACGAATGATTTGTTTATGCTCACCGTGGACCTGCCTAGTTAAAGTCTACCAACTACCTATATACACCTACAAGTCTCTATACATAGCTTTTTCAATATTTTTTATATTATTGATAGTGTTTCCTAACAACTTAAGTATGATATGAATGACACATCTGCCAAAGTCAGTGTGACAAGGGTTTGTTGGCGCGTGGAAAAGTTGTGGCAAAAATCAGATCTAACTCTATATTCATTGAGAAGGTAGTAAATACAATGTATCAATGGCCGCTACCATAATAAAACGTAACCTTTGTTCCACAGCTGCGTCACCATGTCAACGCCATCCACGCCACACACCAATAGTACATTAAAATAGGAGGACCAGGTAAAAGGGTATTGGGTTGCGGAGTGAGTAAGCAGCAGGCTTCGGCAAAGAAGGGCAATACCCGTTTATTTAAAGAGTTGTTAACTGTTTTAAAATTTGGCTTTCCGGGCTAATGCTCTTTGTCTACTTGAAGACAAAAAAAAATAAAATAAAAATACTTACGGTGTTTAAAAATGAGGGGCCTTGGCTTGGCTGTAGAACATTTTTCACGTTGGTTCCTTTTTGATTTTAAAAGGTTATCGTAGCTGTCAAAAAAGATTTTCGTTTATTTATTTTTCGGCTAGAGCAAAAAAGAGGCTCTTTCCAATCTTAAGACGTGCGTATTAAAGTAGATTGCACACGGATTCTACGGGTTTTAAAATATCGATCACAATTTTGAAAGCTGCAGGTGGAAATCCCTTACGGGCACAGACGTATAAAATAGTAGCAGACCTAACATTAATAATAAACGCATAGAGTCGACGCGTGGCAATTTTAACTCCGTGAACTTCGGGCTATTTTAAATGTAAATATTGCTTGTTGCTAAACAAAATACATACTAGAGATTAGTATTGGAATACAAAAATATGTTCCAAGCATTAGCCAGCCAAAACAACCCATTTTTATACGTTTCTTCCTACCATGAAGCCTAAATATAGTTTATTTTTCAATAATTTTTTTGCGTGATTTGAAAAAATGACAAAGATTCTAAACATTGTAGTTTTGGCCTCAGTACAACACCAATAACCCTTTTCATAAAAAAAATTCACAAAAATATTGAATGTAGAAACAAGTTTTTACTATTTTATTAATGGGTATTTCACTTAGTACCTCCCTGAATGGCAAATGTAAAATGCTAGAAATATCTTTGGTTATAAGAACCAAATTGGGATGTTCTGGTAGTCGAAGAATTACGTTGATTTATAGAACACGGAAAGATTTTCCTTAAATTGGCAGACGTTACATTTAAGTACGTGATTTCGATAAAATTAAATTGGGAGTTATCACACGCTCGTGAAGCTAAAATTATCTTTTCTTTTTTGGGATCTGTCATGAAGGAAAAAGCCTTATAGTCCTGTTTCATTTATGAGTGAGCATTGAGTCTTTATTACTGACTACCTACGTTGTACATAAATAGTACGAACTACATAATACTTCAATGTTGATGAGAGCCAGGGCTCTAGGTAAGGGTGCGTGTTGAAGTGTTCTAATGCTCGCCGCAGGGACAACGAACAGTCGGTGGCTGCGTGCTCGGCAGTAGTTATCAGGTACAAACAAGTTTATTTGTGCTAATATCACTGAATAACCCCTCATCGGGAAAAAATTTAAGAAAATACCGTAACTTAGGCAGAGTTAACATATTTTCATCTGCTACGAACCTGAAACATCTCTTTCGCCTCTTCCACATTAATCCTGCAATACAAGCTTTGTGGTTTCGGGTATATATGTCACCGACGTGATGCCCGTTGGGGCCGAAATGCGTTAGAATGGAGGACACGTACACCAAAGTGTAGCGTAGGCTGATCTCGTGCCCGCTGGACCGACGATCCGATGGATGAGGATGACGGGGGACCACCAAGAGTGGCGTAATATTGGAAAGGCCTATGTCCAGCAGTAGACGATGACAGGCTGATGCATGGATGGGTGTATGGTTTCGGATGCTTTTGACTTGGCCCTTCTCCTGCATCTCACCAATTTGGTCAGTTCAACGCACGTTTTTTTTTAGAGCAGCTTAGTCGATCTTTACTTTCTACTTGCAGAACATATATTTTTTTCGTCACTCTTTTTTCATTAATAATAATAATTTATTTATTTAAAATACATAACATTACAGTCTTAAATAAAACTATGATAATGAGTTAATTATTAAATTAAATCTACTAACAATACCAATAATAAACATAATCAAATCAATTAAATAAAAACAAAGCAACACAGGTGGTAGAGCTGATGCCGGGCTCGACTGTGGAGGTACCACCATCTTACTCGCAAATCCTCCCGAAGTTAGGGAAGAGAGTAAGAGAACAGCTCTCAGGCAAAACCAGGCGGCCCACCATTGCCTGAAACCGCTGCATGGCCGTATATCCATCCCCAATTGCCGGGCTTTGTATAAAACAGACTGGTGTGACGGGCAGCGGCGTTACTGGTGCAAGGGTTTTGGCACCGCGCTCACCAACCCGCCTGCCCAGCGTGTGTGAGTATGGGCATTTCTTCCAGGAGGACCGCCAAGAGTGGCGAAATCCTGGAAAGGCCTATGTCCAGCAGTGGACGAAACAGGCTGATGGATGGATGGATGGAAAGCACCACAATAGAGAAATAAAAAAAAATGAAAAAATTATTAACAAATAGGACAGTCCTGTCACACCTCACGCTCGCAAAACGCCAAGCATTCACTAAATTCTAATCGCATTCATCCGTATGTCAGCAAATAAATCACATTCTGGTGCTAACGCCAACAGAGCATTGAGTGAAGTTCGTGCACGCACAAGTGGAGACATGCTACGAGCAACAGTACGTGGCGCAGGTACTGACAACAGAACATGCGTACGAGCTCTGAAATATCCGTCGGGCACAAATAGTTGACATATTTGACTGGTGAGCTGCGGATAGTCTGATTCACCGCGCAATATACGACAGGCTGTGACTAACTGCTCACAGTCTCTTCGAACTTCAAATTAATTAAATCCTAGCGCTCCAAGAAGGTACTTTGACAGGTCCATAAAGGGATAATATCCATATTTCTTTTTGTCCAGAAAACGGAAACTCGCTTTCTGCACTTTTTCGAGCAAAAGCATATATGTCGATTTATGACGGCTCCAGACAACGGCTCCAGTTTCGATCTTGCTTCTGACAAGAGCTGTGTAGAGAAGTTCTATCACCTTGAGATTTTTAAAATCTCTGGCGTTTCGCAAAACAAAACCTAACCTTTTGGAGCAATCAGCGGCCAGGGTTTTCACGTGCTCGTGGGATGTAAAGCGTGTGTCAAAAGTGACACCAAGATCTTTGATACAGTTGACACGAGCAATTGTGTCAAACACTATCTGAATTGTGTGTGATTGTGTGAACGATACATAACAGCATTTGCTAGCCTTAAAGTGCAGTTTGTTCTGTACACTCCATAGATATACAGCATCCAAATCGTTTCTGTTCTGCTAGAAGTGCCTTAGAGTTTTGATGATCGGTCAGTCAGTCAGTGCGTGAGTGATTGAGTGACAAAATTGAGAAACTTTGACTAGTTATGATTCTTAAACTACTAGTTCAAATTAAATGAAATTTTAACTATACCGTTTTTATACAATGCCTGCTTGGTTACTGAAAATTCAGGTTTCTAGTTTTATCCACAACGAAGTTATAGGGGGTCGAAAATGGCCTGAACTGATTCGAGAAAAGGATAGTACGGACGTGCCGCCTTTTAACTCGACTTGGCGGGGGCACTACCATGCCTCCAGATATCAAACCACCCGTACTTTGTCGATTATTACCTAATTTCAAAATTGTATACCTACTAATATTTATCTAAACATAAGCAAAAGCAATAAACTTAAATTGTTATCTGCGATATTGAAAACTGAATCTCAAATGCTGTTAGGAGTAAAATTTTAGTTTTATTCACAAAATAATATTGCAATTTTACGAAATGTTTTCAGAGCTCAAAGATAAAAATGCAAACGTTTTAACTTTAATATAATACTTGGAATTAATTGGATTTACATAGATGAAATGAATCTTCATTTTTCGTAAAGCTTTAGCACTTGTACTAATTAAGGATAGTCGGTCAAGTAACATAATTGGCTCTTCTTTTTTGCGCTAACATTCACGTTTCGAAAAGCGTTTCAAGAAATATATTCTTAGTAGAAAGATGTTAAATTAACCTTGCATATTTATCTTATATAACATGAAAAAAGGGTTGTTTTATTCGACCTTCAATGACCAGCAGACGTAGGCATTTCTTTTCTTGAACGCATCCTAATGTCTGACAAGGATCGGATCCGACTATTCAACCTAATATGATAACGTACTTCCTCTTAATAGTTAAATACTTTGAATTAGTTTAAAAGTACGCAAAGTGTGCCTTTATTCAAATTGCATCCCTAAACTGATCTATTTATTCCAAAAAGCAGACAAAAAGAGCACATTGAAATTAAAAAAAATACTTATTTGGTGCGGAACACTTTGAGACGCGAGTCCTACTCGCACTTAGCCGGTTTTCTTATATTAGATCAAAGCACACGTCTCGAAAAAATCAGGAAATTACCTATATTTTGTTAAATTTATCACTGTGGTATAGAAAATCAGAAAAGTAAATCTGGACGTGAGGAGCTCTAAACCTCTTAACTTTAGGGCTTCTCTGTGATTCCTTAAATATTTACAGGCCAATAATTTATACCAGTAATATAATAACGGTAAAGGTGGTTAGTTTGTTTGTGAGAAGTTATAAATGCAAAAACAAAACGAAAACAATTTTCGGTTTTTCAATATTAATAGGAAATATTTGTAATTGGTAAACGTTTATATAAGTAAATTGACCAATCAATATCCAAGGAACTATATAAGTATATTAAAATTAATGCGAGAGCATAAATAAATAGTAGAAACAAATAAAAGTAAATAACTGAAATAACAGAAAAGCCCATAAACAATATGAATAACTAAGAGGAATGAAACACAGAGGTCGCTGAAAAAGAAGAGTTCTGAAATATAGTAAAACAAGAAATAACCAGAAATACCTATATATTTAGGTGGTAGAGCTGATGCCGAGCTCGACTGTGGAGGTACCACCATCTTACTCGCAAATCCTCCCGAAGTTATTCGGGGGAGAGTAAGAGAACAGCTCTCAGGCAAAACCAGGCGGCCCACCATTGCCTGGGACCGATGGATGGCGGTATATCCATCCACAATTGCCGGGCCTTATAAAAAACGGACTGGTGACGGGCAGCGGCGTCACTGGTGCAAGGGTTTCGGCACCGCGCTCACCAACCCGCCAAGAGTGGCGTAATCCTGGAAAGGCCTATGTCCAGCAGTGGACGAAACAGGCTGATGGATGGATGGACCTATATAGTAGAGTACTTTACCAAAACTAAAAGCTGATTTGAGGATACAACTTGCTACAAAAAAAAGAAAAATATATTGTTTACAAAAAAGCTTTTTTTTTAAAATAAATATCTTATCTTATAATATATTTTAAAATTCATTCTAATTATTACTATATACCTTACATTACGTTAACTACTTATCACTAAATAGCACAAAATAGGCATAGTCGTTACAATTAAATTAATCGATACACATTACACATTTAGAAGTTTTCATTTGAAACATTTAAGTCTTATAATAATTAGTATTATGAAGTAATCAAAATATGAATCCGCATATCATTGAAAATAAAATTACCTTCTTTAAGTTCTTTCATGTTGATCCCAGGAGACGACGACGTGACGTTGGGTTTGAACTGTAGTCTGAACGAGAGCGGGACTTGGGCCTCGACAGAAGACCCAAAGAAATAAGATAAGCCCTTCTGGCATTGACCAACCAGTCGTTGGTGTTTTTTTTAGCTTGATAGGCATCAGTAGGCAGGTACGGAGCGTAATAGAGAGGCGGGGACTGTTTTATAAAAAACAGCCCAATGTCGTTGGAGAGCGATAGCAGCTGGGCAACACTTAGCAAAATAGGATTTTCTACTGGTACAAGCCTTTCGAGCAGCAGCTTGCACAAGTGCCTACGCAACACTGATTACTTAATTGTACGAAATGATCAATTAAAATGGCGCGCCAGAGCGGGGCTCCGATAAAATAAATAAAATAATAAAATAGGATGGCCGGCACCTAATTAAAATGACAGCTCACAAGTATTCGTGCTGTCACACAAAGTATGATGATGGCACCGTATTTCAAATTATGATGACGGCATCCTTTTTCATGGTTCCGTAATCTTAATCGTATTTACTGGGGCACGTCCTTTTATTTTTAGGTGCCTGTAATCATATTTTATGGTTTTGTAAACATATCCGTTTTCGGCATATTTTTGTGTGTCTGTAACCATATATTATTACGATTTCATTATATTTCAATATGACTTTCTTAACTAAAATTCATGCTTACTACAAAAATAATGTGACAAGGCACACCAATTCTAATTTCTACCATTACGGTGACTGCAACGTATTGATGGTGATAGTTCTTATATTATACTAAGAAATACTACATATTTTAGGTGAAAGTTTCCTAGTGTTTTCTAATTATAATATTATTTGGTAGTATCATCCAATTTCATAAGCACGTAAGACATTTTGTTGTGACATCGTGTTATTATATGGGGAAGGCATAATGTAATAATAAAATGATAATCTTATTTTTACGGTGATAATATTGCCTTACTTACCTTAAAATCTCGATTATTTTCTCAAACGTTTTAATTACAGCATAATATTTTCCTATTATCACCTAATTTAAAAAAAATACACCGTATTTTAAACTCATGTAATGCTATTTTATAATAAAAGCAAAACTACATTTTTCTCAGTGTATAGAAAACAAAAATCGAAATTGACTAGAAGAATTTAGTTAAAAGGAAAAAAAAACAATCATGTGTATAAAATACTGATATGTTTTATATGTACATAAATTAAAGTTAAAAACGGAGCCAATCTGAAGAGAGACAAATATCGCCATGTATGAAAACTAGATGGCGCTGATTGTAGTTACATCGCGATATCATTTGTTTATTGCAAAGTAGACACTACAGCAATCTCAGTTCGCAAGCACTGGACGTAATAATCGTCGGTGAAAATAGTATTTTTGCATGGTATCTTCAAGTAATGTTGAAAGATGCCCATATTAATCAAAGTATCCATGCATTTGACTGTTTGCTTATAAAGTGACCCTTATTGCAGCTCTTTTCGGGTCATGATGCAGCAGATTGCAGCATAATAATCACGCGTACTTTTCACTTTACATTATCACAATATTGTTTTTTAGTTTACATCACAGATTTTTTTTTTAGCAAAGAGTTTGATGTCTGGGAAATAGTAAAGTATTTGGCGAATAAATAAACTGTCTCAGTTAAAATATAATAAATAATCATTTCATTTTATCAAGTTATTTATTTTTATCAAAAAATTAACTCTATTTATAAATATTCACTTTGGCTGTTTGGCGGGTGCGTCAGTGCCTCTACTTCCATCTGCGCGCGCAAAATCAAAATCTATGCCGCTATTTTACATAGAAAATTGTGAATTCATAGCTGTAGTATTGATTTTGTGGAAAATAAGACAGTGAAATTTTATTATTTTTCCTCGCAAGTGTATTGAAGACATTTTTCAATGAAACGCGTGAGCATTAGACATTACACTCTCGGCTCCATTACGCCCTCGCCTTCGGCTCAAGCGACTGTAATGTCCAACGCAGCTAACTTGTATCATAATCATAATGTATGTACTATATTATTACATTTAACATATATATTTATGTATAATATGTTTATGAATACGCCTCTCTCCCAGATACAGGATTAATTTTATACGATCCTGACACACCTCTCTCGCCTCTTCAACATTCGTCAACCTAATCATTTAAACTCTTTTATTCCGGGTACTTTTTGGTCCTTCGTCAGTATGTCGCCAATTTGGTCGGCATTCGATCTTCTGGAGTTTTACCTTCCACTAGCGCAATAAAAAGTATTACTTACTGTTGCTACCATACTTTTATTCCTCCTTTCTATATCTAAAACCACCGAAGTATACCTTTTTAGAGTTCCCTACACAAAATGCAAAACGGAACCCTATAAATGTCCGTCCGTATGTCATGGGTCTCTAGATCGTAGACAGAGCGAGTAACAAACCAAACATTATTTATGCTTTGTGTTGAATGTTGACCCAACTGATTAAGGTGGCAACTTTTTATCTCGGTGCAAAATGGACACCATAATATGTTTTCTTACTTATTTAATCAAAAGTATGCAATTGCGCAAATCGCTTGTTAATAATAAGGAATTATTATGAATGGAAATTAAACGTAGTATGATACACGTGAGTGAAGGCAATAACGGTATTCGTACGTTTAACACAATACCTACTTTCCGCCTGAAACCGTCCAAGCAGGCTTCAAGTTAACGCATGTTTAAATATTAAACAACTTTCCCTTCTGTACAATAATCTACTTTAACGGAATTACATAGCACAATTCTCTGTAATAGCTCACTCTATTTGCATTCGCTATGTTCGTACAAATCTACTGCATGTCCTTCCGGGACAAACTCGTTTCTGTGGAAGACTATTGCGGTTGTTCCGTAATTTCCCGCAGGCACTCTTAAACACCATTCAGGCTGAATATTACAGTAAATGTACAGTGAATCATCTTAATATATACTGAATATTTATTCACTGAAATGGTAAGCAATAATAAAAAAAAAACATACTTAGACCTAAGTTAACCTCAGACTTGTACTTTAGACAGGCATCTGACACTCAGTAGAAGTATCCTTTGTTATTTTATGTATAGGTATAATCAATATTTGCTTAGCACATATAACGCGAATAGAGTTAATAAAGTTCTATTAAAAATACTCATTCAGTCTTCCGTATAGTTTACGACAAGCAAAATGAACACGTTATCAAAATAGGCAAAACCAGGTATCAGAAAAAAAACAAATTTTCGGACAAACTGAGTAAAGTCGCATCTACGATTAGTTCAAAATTTAAACCACCTTCGTGCTATCCTTAAATTTTATTTGACGATGAAAGTGACAGCAATAATTTGATCTGGTGATTTCTAATCTACCCTCGTGCAACTTAAAGTACGAGGGGTGGCTGAAAAGTAATCTACCTGACTATGAAAGAAAAGACATGGATTAATAATTTATTTTTATTTTTCAATGTAGTCCCCTGCAACTGAAATGCACTTACGACATTTGTCAATAAGTGACATCATACCATTAAAATAATAATTTTTATTTTGATCGTCAAAATAGTCATTCACAGTGTCCTTCATCTCTTCGTCTGCTGAAAATCTGCGCCCTCTCAAATTTTTCTTTAAATTTTAAAATAAGATGTAGTCAGAGGGAGCCAGGTTTGGACTATAGGGTGGGTGGTTAATCTCTGTAAAGCCGTTTTTTGTCAGAGATGACCGCGCCTTAAAGGCCGTGTGCACGGGTGCATTATCATGCAAAATCAAAACGCCTTTGCTAAGTTTGCCCCTCCAGTCTTCTTTTATTTTGTCGCGTAGCTGATCAAGTAAGTTCGCATAGTATTCAGCATTCATCGTCGTGTTTTTTGGCAGGTAATCTATCATAAGAATCTCCTCAACATCCCAAAAAATGGTTGCCACTAGTTTGCCTGCTGACGGTCGGACCTTGAACTTCCTTGGTGGTTTTCCCTTTTAAATTTCCATTGCATCGATTCTTGTTTGCTTTCGGGATCCCACTGACGAATCCAAGTTTCATCACAGGTCACTATTTGCAAGATAGTTTCTTCCTCTTTATCCTTTATCAAGTCTAAAAATGACTGACAACATTCCACATGCCTTTGCTTATCAAAGGGGGTCAACATGTTAGGCACCCAACGCGCGCTCACCTTGGACATCCCCAAATGTTCATGAATTATTTCATGAACTCGTTCCTTGCTAATGCCAACATCTCTAGCTATTTTCCACTGCTTAATTCGCCGATCGGCAAGGTTCAGTTTCTTCACTTTTTCCACATTATCTGCGGTAACTGCAGAAATGGGCCTTCCACTACGGGGATCGTCTTCTAAGCTCACACGGCCTCGTTTAAACTGCTTTGACCAAAACTTTATTACAAATTCGGAAGGACATGAATCTCCGAACATCTTAAACATGCGCTCTTGGATCTGCGTCGGCGTATTCCCTTCTTTACCGAGGAATTTAATCACAGCGCGATACTCAATTTTATCAATTTTTAATTTTATTGCAACTTGATGAAAACGAAGACGCGACAAAAAAATTTGAACTCGTATAAATAAATGAGTGTCATAATTTTTTAAAAAGGAATAAACAAAGAATACGAGAATATAGTGGCTAGTAACATTTTTTAAACTTTCTTTAACAAAGGAGATTTTATATCAGCCACCCCTCGTATGCCAGTTAAACTAATAGGGTACAGTCAGTAAGGCTCCCGCCTATCCAGTTTCAAAACCTTGTTGCTTCCATGTGGCAATCCCAGCTAGCCCCGCCTTTTATTTTATTTACCAATGAGAGTTTATGAGAGACACTTTTTATGGCATTTTTGGGTCCATCTGAGTCCAGCGGTCACTTTAGTCAGACTGTTAGTTAGACTATTGCTAGACAAAAACTAGCAGGGTGGCGTCTAGCGGAAGTTGCCACGAGCCACTGCACACTCAATCAAATCAAATCAAAATATTTATTTTTGCAAAATAGATACATAAAGTATACTTTCTACAAGTATAAATTGAATTTTAACAATATAATATATCTTTAGAATATAAAAAAGTATATAATAATACGGGAAATAAAATAAAATGCACTAAACTAGCTCTTAAGAGGTCGGTCCGTATTTTTCGTCTGGTTGATGCGAAGCATTATTCTAAATTATTTTTCTTGTCATTGCCGCGATGATTTCGTAAAAATCAGGGACATACACCAGTCCATATTGGCCATCTTAATGAAGACCTAAAATTTATTTGATTTAATTGTTTCTCCTGTGCACGTTATTTGGATACTTAGATATTATGAGTAACGATTCAGAGCGGGCTCGTAAGTAATAAAATAACTCGCAAAAGAGAAACCATTCAACACGAACATTCATGCACGAACCACAGCACGCACACAAGGGCAACATTTATGCCTGTTTTGCCGGTACAAGTCGGGGCTGCGCTCCACAGCCCGCACCGCAGTTGCGCTTTCGCTACAAAACCAAGAGTAAGGGACAACCCTGCAACAGTAGGTATTTAAGTCTCGCAAGGCGCGGGAGTTATTCTACTATTCTGTTTTGACTATGTTTGTAGCATCCACCTTATGGGAAATGAGATGAAGAGCGTGAATGAGATCTATAATGAAGCGCGCTCAGCCAGAAAAAGGAACAGTGGAAGTGCTGCAGCAGGGGAGGCCAAGGAATTTCACAAAATCTACGAAAGTCGGTAATGGACGAATGATTGATACTATGCAACTGGCTGCAACCACACTCCCAGTATGACTTCTCATGACGTCATGCCGTAACACGACGTCACTTGGCGGCGTGATTTCATCAAGCCGCAGCCGAAGCCTACCATGAAACTTAAAATGTAAATGAAAAAATATAATATTGATTTAAAATTACATGATGACACTACTAACTGGAACTCTGGCAATTAAGGCAGGCAGGAACCTGCCTGAAATTTAACGACCAGCGCTCTTCACATAAATTGACACATTTTCTGAATAAATTGTGTACCGGCTAATGTTAAAAATTACAAAAAAAATACTACTACATAGAAGACATGAAATTGACTTTATATTTATCTAAAGTAACATACATGATGCATTTTATTGATCTCAATTATTTTATAATGGTTAGGTGGTAGAGCTAATGCCGGGCTCGACTGTGGAGGTACCACCATCTTACTCGCAAATCCTCCCGAAGTTATTCGGGGGAGAGTAAGAGAACAGCTCTCAGGCAAAAAAACCAGGCGGCCCACCATTGCCTGGGACCGATGGATGGCGGTATATCCATCCCCAATTGCCGGGCCTTATATGAAACAGACTGGTGACGGGTAGCGGCGTCACTGGTGCAAGGGTTTCGGCACCGCGCTCACCAACTCGCCAGACCAGCGTGTGTGAGTATGGGCATTTCTTCCAGGAGGACCGCCAAGAGTGGCGAAATCCTGGAAAGGCCTATGTCCAGCAGTGGACGAAACAGTCTGATGGATGGATTTTATAATAGTAGTTTAAGAAACTGGTAGAAAAGTTATTAAAAACTTGAGTGTCAGTTTAAAAAACAATGAAAAGGCGAGTTTTTAGGGTTCCGTACCCAAAGGGTAACCAACGGGACCCTACTAAGACTTCGCCATCCGTCCGTCCGTCTGTCACCAGGCTGTATCTCATGAACAGTGATAGTTAGACAGTTGAAATGTTCACAGATGATGTATTATTAACAACAAATACTAAAACCGGCTTAGCTCAAGTTGGGCCCGCACTCCCATACAACAGACATGATTTTTTGCCGTTTTGTTAGAACCCTTTGTGGTAAAGTTAGGTAGAAGTTTTTATTGTTTGGTTGTTTTTTTAGTCATGTTTAATTTATTTACTCACACTATGCAATGAGAAACGTAGCATGATACACGTGGGTAAAGGCAATAACTTAATAAAGTTTAAAACACTGGCTTACTGCTCGTGTGAATCATCCTCATAAGCTATTGCCTCCTTACCGCACTTGAAGCGTAAACTACAATTTTATTTTCAAGCAGCATTTATAGTTTTTAGAAAAGCACAGGTCCGAAATCCGAAAAGGTTTTAATTTAACTGATCTCGTCGAAACAAAATTTAAATATGGTAAGAATTAAGAATATTTCATTACTAAGACAGAACTTGGATCCACAGTAGCATTTTTAGGGTTCCGGAGTCCGACAAGGAACCCTTATAGTTTCGCCCTGTCCGTCTGTCCGTCTGTCCGCGGCTTAGTGCAGAGACTATTAGTACTAGAAAGCTGTGATTTAGCATGGATGAAAAATTAGCATGGGGATGAATATTTTTTTTTTTCGTCTATTCTATAGTGTGGGGTATCGTTGGATAGGTCGTTCAAAAACATTGTGGGTGTGTGGGAACCATTTTTCGATTTAAGGATCCGTTGGCGAAATATTAAGCTTTAAAAAATTTTAGTTAGTGTGGAGCGTGCCCCCCTGCCGGCTAAACGGTTGTTTATAGAAATGTGATAAAAATTCAGAGAAGTATGATGAATTTAAAAGGAAAACTAACACAGCTCAGGCTTTACAGGTTTACGAGTACAGGACGCGCCAAACTTTTGGTCCCCTAGAATGTATAGGACCAGAAGTTTGGCGCGGTCTGTATTAGTAGAACTACGGAACCCTACATTGCGCGTGGCCCGACACGCACTTGGCCGGTTTTTTTATGTGTTAAGAATTACTTACTGTGTTTAGTCTGCGAATAAATTCGCGTAGAACCTGTAGACTTTCACATTTTTAGGGTTCCCTACTCAAAAGGGAAAATAAAGCCCTATTATTGTCACTCTGATGGCTCAGTGAACTCGTGAAATTTTGATATTTTGTGTTAAATCTTGACCTAAAACTGAATATTTATATATTATCTAGTTTTTATTTATTAACCCTGCTGTAAATCAACATTTTTAAATTTCCTGCAATGAGTTTTATACGCTATACTTTTTTTGTATTTTAGTGCAAGAACAAATAACATTAGCGGTTTCCAAGAAATAGCCTATTTTATTCCAAAAACAGCTTGACTTTGGGAAATATTTTCAAGGTGTTTCTTATAGTCGAGAATAATTTCCTGCATAGAGATTGTTTCTTATACTTTTTACAATGACATATATTTTTTTCATAGTTTTTAAGTAAGCCGTTTAAGAGAAATAACTTCATCAATAGGAGTAATTTTCGGATGACGCGGGGACACGCGCCTTAAGGCGACGCCACGAAATTTTGGCGACATGGATCTCTATTTTTCTCAGCAATGAAAAGACATACTTAATTACCAATTTATATAATAGATTAAGCATTTCATTGACATCATTTTGCCCGAAGATTTAGTTGATTGATTAATTTTCATAGCAGAGAAAAAAATATTTAGATAACCTCTTTTAAAACAGAGATTTCTATTTTACTGACAAACGGGAGTGAATGAAGCCTCTAAGTTTTTTATTAAGATTAGTCTACAAATACACTTCAATATGGCCGATTGGATTTATTAAATTACTTATAGTTGTCATTTTAAATTAAGAATACTGTTTTTCCGCATACGACCTTACGGCATAAGCTAGTTCGTGAGCGCAAATTTGTATGAAATAAGTCCCCCTCACTCCACTCCCCTAAGGCGCCGATTTGAAATTATAAGTTAATCAATGCCTCGCCTTAAACAACAAATAATAAAAACTTAGATTCCGTACTGAGCGGGAACCGAATTGTTTGTCAAGCGCTGTCATTTCAGCATCTTTCTTTGTATCGTCTTGATGTTGTTGTGACATCTAGATTCCGTACTGAGCGGGAACCGAATTGTTTGTCAAGCGCTGTCATTTCAGCATCTTTCTTTGTGTCGTCTTGATGTTGTTGCGACATCTAGATTCCGTACTGAGCGGGAACCGAATTGTTTGTCAAGCGCTGTCATTTCAGCATCTTTCTTTGTGTCGTCTTGATGTTGTTACGACATCTATATTGTTGCTATTTATAGTCTGCCAAAAAGTGTTGAAACTTTAATGAACTTTATTACACTTTAAACGTTCAAGTAGTATAATTTAGGTAATGTATTTGTGAAATGACAACGCGGTTAACTCGATTTGAAATTATAAGTTAATCAATGCCTCGCCTTAAACAACAAATAATAAAAACTTAGATTCCGTACTGAGCGGGAACCGAATTGTTTGTCAAGCGCTGTCATTTCAGCATCTTTCTTTGTGTCGTCTTGATGTTGTTGCGACATCTATATTCCGTACTGAGCGGGAACCGAATTGTTTGTCAAGCGCTGTCATTTCAGCATCTTTCTTTGTGTCGTCTTGATGTTGTTGCGACATCTAGATTCCGTACTGAGCGGGAACCGAATTTTTTGTCAAGCGCTGTCATTTCAGCATCTTTCTTTGTGTCGTCTTGATGTTGTTACGACATCTATATTGTTGCTATTTATAGTCTGCCAAAAAGTGTTGAAACTTTAATGAACTTTATTACACTTTAAACGTTCAAGTAGTATAATTTAGGTAATGTATTTGTGAAATGACAACGCGGTTAACTCGATTTAACAGATTTTGTACTTATTTGTTTGGTGTAACCAGGCGAAAGAAAAATAGTTTCTTCAATATTCATTTCAACACTTTTTTGACAGACTATACCATGTTTCCCGTATAGTGTGGGGGTACGGAACTTTTGGTGCGCGAGTCCGACTCGTACTTGGCCACATTATTAGTTTCGACTTATTTATACGGTAATCTTCATCACCTGTCGTTCATAAATTCTGTATTAACTTTAAACTTGTTTCCCGGACGGAAGTTTCTCCGAAGTTCAGGCTTCATTCATTTTATATCGAAGTCAACTCCGTTTCCCATCTGCCGGATACCTATTCCAGAATCCAGCCGAAGCAAAAGCTATTAAATTGATAGAAGAGAAAATGTATCTTAAAAAATACACTTGTACTCTTTCACTCGATTCACTTTATTGAACTACCGGTTTCGCCTTATGGCATCATCAGGTCATAATATCTTAATAACTAAAAACTATGCAGATTATATTAAGTAACTTAAAGTACTGCAAATTATATTTAAGTAACTTAAAGTACTGTCAACATTTTTCTGACACTCTATTTTTAATATGACTTTGTTTTTTTTTTTCATTTATTAACTTTAAATTAAATATTTAAATGGACCAGTGCTGCTGTAAGATCACATGTGAATTGTTAATAGTGTGATAAATGCCATGGTGAAAAACCTTTCAAAAACTTGTAAAATTTTTATGAATCCAGGATATATATTATATCTTAAAAGCGTAATCTGTATTTAAGAGATTCTGAAATCACCCGCTTTCCGACTCCGCAAATCTTTGCATGTGTCAGATTTACCGTCCAAATGAGCTAATAAGAAACCACTTTGTGATTTCTTTATAGTAACTAAATATATTTTAATATACAAAAAGGAGCTAAGCTGGTAAAAGGGAGCTTAGCTTTGACCATTTTAGTAAAAAGCATTAAGTCTGAAGTGTAATGAAAAATTCAATACCAGTCTCAAAATCAACACTCGCAAAGTTCGGGTAAGTATTCTAAATGGTAAATTATAGATAAGTGTATAAATAATAATTTATATTCAATAAAGTTAGAGTGAGTTGACATCATGAATATTTAAAACAGATTGAACTCGCTGTTTTGTGAAAAGCTAGTACTCGACTGACCGCGGTGCGCGATAGTACTCCCGAAGAGTCCTGATGATGATGAGTTATAATCCCATCGAAAGCTCGACCTGTGTTTCCTTGCACAGTTAAAAAAGTGAGTCCATTCCGTTTTTAAATATTCATCAATAATGTATGTGTTTTGATTTTACAGAATCAGGCTTTTGAAAAAGTATTTGGAAAAGGCACTCGCACTGCAAAAAGTTATGTTCACGTAAAGTTAACATTTTTATTTGTCCTATTCTTACGAGTTCTGTCGTAAAACTTATGAAAAGAAACCTCTAAAAATTTATCAGGATTTTAACGTCAATGTATAGCAAAAAAGGTGTTTCGTTTCGTATAAAACCCATATGATCACTGTTTTTTTTAATTAAAATTTTACAAACAGTTAAGACAATCTCAAAAAAAAAACCCTGGTGCTTAGATTAATGTTAATACATCCTCTAAGCTCTGGAGGGCAATTCCGGAAACATGGTCGAAACGAGATTTCTAAAACTCGACCGAAAAATGTGGCAGATAAAACGGGATTTAACGGTCGAGAAGGCTATTTCGACAGACTGAGAATTTATTTTCGTTGCACAAGTTATTTGGCATGATGAGTAGAATTTTTATGTAGTTTCTTACAAAGAAATCGTTTTAAATACATTTGCTTACATCATACAATGGTCAAGATTGTTGTATTGAATTTAACTAAAGGGTCTATAGTTGTAGAAGTTTTTTGCTTAGTAGCGTAGTTTTTCCTCCAATATAATACTAACTAATCTTGAGTACGTACTTTAAATTTGTTCGAAATGGCAATGCACCCATAAAATGTTTACTGCTTATTTCTCTTGTTCCACCATGTGGTCGGTTTGTAGAGTGTCCAGCTGGTTCGTAAAATTAGAAAATTGTTGAGTTATTGGCGGTACATGCTTGCCCAACTCGTAAAAAGTATTTTCAGTTAAAATCCAAGCTCTCGTTTCCGGGTATAATCATTCGTCCTCTTTGTTAGAACAAAAAGAAACCGAAATAAAAGAGGGAAAATATCACCAGTTTTATCAAATCTACGGTTGCTGCTAGTTGAATTAGGTTTCATTCGCGTTTATTGTATTTTTTATATATTTGGGTAGTATTGACAGTTTTCGGGTTGGCAGTTTAATAATAGTAATAGACGTTTAATTCCATAAGAAATTACACGAATTATAAAAATAATTCTGCCAAACTGCATTACAGTTTGTGGGCAGTAAAAACCCTCTGTTAAACTTAATTAAACTTATGAAATCTATGTACTATAATTTTACACATTTAATATGATTTTAAACATATACATAATCTTACACTGTAACAGTTCTGCTTAGATTTAGATACATCTTTGTAATAAAAGTGACTTCAACTTTGTTTTTGAAAGAGATCGTATACATAGATCGTATAACATCAAGTGTAAACTGGCTGCTACGCATCTTTTTATAATGTGTCACTTGTAAAGACTTCTGTCTATCAAAATATTTTTTCTCGTGATCTGTCTACATTATATTTTTATCAAACTAAAAATACAATAGTTCCATTAATTTAACTTCATTTTACTTCACCTTCCACTACGCTTACTTTCTGCTCCGTATCAGGTTATGTGCGCCAGCGAAAGTGTAAATATTATGAAGTTTCTATGAGAAATATTTGGAACTGTCAGATGACAAGGAATTCGGAGGAATTCAGTGGATAGACGCGAGTAACGAGGAAGCAGTAGAACCTATCGTATCTACAATGGCTTCAGGCGACAGCGCGCATCAGTCTAGTTCGGGAGGTATGCCGTCAATAGAGAAACTTGAAGGTGCCTCAGACTATTCCACCTGGAAATTTGATATGGAATGTGTATTAATCAATGATGATCTATGGACTTACATCACGAGCGAACCAGATGAGAAAGATGCAAATGCCGTCAAGAGAGATCAGAAGGCGCGAGCGAAAATAAGCCTTATGATAAGCAATTCCTGCAAGGTACACGTGAGAAGTGCTAAAACAGCAAAACAGGCTTGGGAGGCCCTGAGGACAGCCTATGAGGACAAAGGTTTAAACAATAGATGTAGATTGTTGTCTCGCCTTGTGAGTATAAAGCTAGAGAAGTTTAATACTGTGGCTGATTACGTGACAGAGGTCATGAAGATCTCCCAACAACTTAGCGACCTTGGTAAGGAAATTGATGATGAGTTACTGGCAACTTTGATGCTGCAGGGCTTAACGGAGGAATATATGCCCATGAAATTAGCACTAGAAAATACAAACATTACACTTACCACCGACTATGTGAAGACTAAGCTGCTACAATTAACTGACTACAAAGCGACGTCAGGACCAAGAGGAGCAGCACTCCTTACTACAAAGAGAAAGCCATGGAAGAAGTCTCAGAGAAAGAGCGGACCACCACTATCACAAAGTTTGAAATGTTTCATATGTGACCGGCCGCATAAAGCCCGTGATTGCCCAAACAACCCAAGCAAGAAGCCAGCGGCGCATACGGCGCAGCGGTGCACACACACCGCCTTGGTGACCTTCTCTGCTAACAACTACGAGTGGATTGTTGACTCGGGAGCGACGCTACATATGACTAATAATAGAGATTGGATGAGAAACTTTGTAAAGCATGAAAATAGAGATGTTTTATGCGCAGATGGCGGTAAAGTATATGGTGTAGGTACAGGAGATGTGGTGAGTAAGGATGGGAAGGATGTCTGCGTGGAAGGTGCTATGTATGTGCCTGGCCTATCAGAAAACTTGCTGAGTGTAAGTACATTGGTCAGGAGAGGTAGAGTAGTAGTATTTTCAAAGGCCGGATGCGAGATTTATGATGAGAATGATTGCGATGTGAAAGGCACAGTGATTGTTACGTGTAAAGAAGAGAGAGGTGTTTATAAACTAAAACATTATCCACAGTGTACAAAGGCAGCACTGTCAACCGACTTACACAAAGAGAATGATGATTCACTGGAGCTGTGGCATCGGAGGATGGGCCACCTGGGAGTACGCAATCTTAAATTACTACGAGATAAAATGGCGGATGGGGTGATTTTTCCTGATTCTAATCCTAACTTAGAATGTGTGCCTTGTCTGATGGGCAAACAAACGAGACAGCCTTTCCCAAAGAATAAGGCTACTAGAGCCAAGGAAGTACTAGAGTTAGTACACTCAGATATTTGTGGGCCTATGAGTGTTAATTCTGTTCGAGGTTACAGATACTTCATGACACTTATCGACGACAAGACCAGGAAAACTTTTGTGTACCTACTCAAGAGAAAGAGTGAAGCCGTAGAGAAGATGAAAGAGTTCAAGGTTCTCCTAGAAAAGCAAACCGACAAGAAACTGAAGGTTATTCGTACAGATAACGGGAAGGAGTACGTTAATAGAGAGATGGAACAGTTTACCAGGGAAAATGGTATCATCCATCAACTAACAGTCGACTACACGCCACAGCAGAATGGTGTCGCCGAGCGAGCGAACCGAACGCTTACAGAGAAAGCCAGGAGTATGTTGCAAGATGCAGGATTGGATGAAATTCTGTGGGCAGAGGCCATAAGACATGCGGTATATCTGAAAAACCGATCCCCAACGATAGCTGTCAAGAACATGACACCTGAGGAAGCTTGGACCGGACGAAAAACAGACCTGAGCAACATAAAGGTGTTTGGCTGTAAGGCGTACATGCACGTACCCGATCAAAAGCGTAAGAAGTGGGATCAAAAGAGTAAAGAACTTATTCATGTTGGATACAGTGAGAATTCGAAGGCGTATCGACTGATTGAACCCGTTACCTACAATGTACACAAAGCACGTGACGTCATACTATTTGAGAATAGTCCCGCTGGCCACCGCAAGGAAGAAGAGCATAAATCGCAACCTAAAAGAGTTGTAGTACGACTAGAGGACGTCGAAAATAATGAGGACTCAGAAACTGCAAGTCCTACGGTAGAAGCAGACCAGTCACGTCAAGGAGGAGATGCCTCCATACAGTCAGAGGACATCAGGGTGGAGGATATCCCTGAAGAAATTTCCGATGCAACCGTTTCGGAGGAGAATACAGTTAGAGTAACTGAGGAAACGGCTGATCGGAGGTATCCACAGAGAGAACGGACGCCGAGGAACATTCCAGGAGCAATCCTTTATCAAGCTGTCAACGAGCCTGATAATAACCTGGATGGTTCCATCACAATGAAAGAGGCACTAACTGGTGCAGATAAAGTGCATTGGCAGAAGGCCATTAAGGAGGAGCTGGATGCCCTCAAGAAGAATAAAACTTGGGAGCTAGTCAAAAGGGAAGCTGGACAAAATGTGATCGACTCTAAATGGATTTTTAAAATCAAGTCTGAAGCTGGCAATAAACAGAGGTACAAGGCAAGGCTTGTTGTTAGAGGATTCAAGCAGAGAGAAGGAGTCGACTATTTTGAAACTTATTCCCCGGTAATAAGGCACAGCTCACTGCGGTTACTACTCGCCCTAGCCGCAGAAAATAAACTGCACATTGACCAAATGGATGTGAAAACCGCATTCCTGAATGGATACATAAGTGAGACCGTATTCATGAAGCAACCAAAAGGGTTCGAGGAGAAGGGAAAAGAAGATTATGTTTGTCTTCTGAAGAGATCCCTTTACGGATTGAAACAAGCCCCACGGGCTTGGAACGAGAGATTGGATTCAGCATTGAAACAGATGAAATTCCAACAACTTGGAAACGAGCCGTGTGTCTACGTGAGAAAAAGTCAGCACAGGTTTATCATCCTAGCCGTTTATGTTGATGACATTCTGATATTCTGGAACAACAAGAGTGAAATGTTGCAGATTAAAAAGGAGTTAATGGAAACTTTCGAGATGAGAGATCTTGGAAAAGCGGAGTTGTTCTTAGGAATGCGTCTTCAGCAATCAGAGGATTGGATATCACTGGACCAAGAGAATTATTTAGAGAAAATGTTGACCAAGTTCAACATGGAATGCTGCAAACCTGTGGCTACCCCACTGGTTCCAGGTCAGAGATTGACTAAGCCGGAAGATGTTAACTATGAGTCACCTAAGAACATTCCTTACCGTGAGTTGATCGGATCCATGATGTACCTCGCCGTGTGTACGAGACCCGACATCGCCTATGCTACCAGCTACTTGAGTCAATTCAATAGTTGTTATGGAGAAGAGCATTGGCAAGCAGCTAAGAGAGTGCTGCGGTATCTTAAAGGTACACAGAATCTCGGATTAAAATTCAAGCGATGTACAAGAGACATGGAAGCATTCGTTGATGCTGATCACGGAGGTGATCTAACCGATAGAAAGTCCTACTCAGGATTTGTGTTCAAGTTTGGTTCTGCGCCTGTAAACTGGGAGAGCAAGAAACAAATTATTGTAGCATTGTCCAGCGCCGAAGCTGAATACGTAAGCCTGTCCAACGCTGCACGAGAAGCGACTTTCTTGAAGAGATTGTTTGAGGAGCTTACTGGTCTTGAGAAAACCATTGTACTGAGCTGTGACAGTCAGTCAGCTATGGCGATAGCTAAAAACTGTTCACACCACAAACAAACGAAGCACATTGATTTGAAGGTGCACTTCGTTAGAGAAGCCCTACAGAACAACGTCATAGCGTTGAAGTACCTATCTACTGAGTTACAGATAGCAGATGTGATGACGAAACCTTTGGTGAAAGGAAAGCATGAGTTCTGTGTTAAGGGTATGGGAATGAGTCCTGTTGAGAGTGTTAAGAGTATGGAGAGTCTATGCTAGTGACACGATGAATTCAGCTGTGAGTTAACTGAGTTAGACTGGACGTTAACACTGGATGTTAAGGAGGAGTGAAAGAGATCGTATACATAGATCGTATAACATCAAGTGTAAACTGGCTGCTACGCATCTTTTTATAATGTGTCACTTGTAAAGACTTCTGTCTATCAAAATATTTTTCCTCGTGATCTGTCTACATTATATTTTTATCAAACTAAAAATACAATAGTTCCATTAATTTAACTTCATTTTACTTCACCTTCCACTACGCTTACTTTCTGCTCCGTATCAGTTTTAAAAATTGATCGAGTTAGATTGCATTCTGAGAGATCAACAGGTAAGGCGTTAAATATTTTAGGTATTAAGTATTTGTCAGTTCTTTGACCATAATAGTTATTGAATTTGCTAGTTTGTAAGGTTTTTCTGGCTAATTTTCTGGTGGGATATTTGTACTTTATAGGGTTTTTGTACTTATTTTGTGAACCATAAGTTTTATTTCCAATAAAAATGTTACTTTTTCATGTACTGGAAGTATTTTACATATATGAAATAGTTTACTATAATTATGTTTACATTTAATTTTAGTGTTCTTATCTACCAACAACTTGAGAAATCTAATTTGTAAATATTTAATTTCATCTAGGTATGTCTTAAAGGTACGACCATAGCTAGATAAGCCGTACGATATCAGTGATTCCACCAGACTATGGTAAATAGCAAACAATAACGGTCTATTGGCAATCTTATGCAAATAATAAAATTTACCTAAAATACATCTTAATTTTTAGTTACTTTAATGCTTATATGATGACTAGGATCACTAAAATGATCATAAAGAAAACCGCATCCAAAACTGTTAAGTACGTGGTTTACGAGTTTAAATGGAACATTCAGACTCACAGATTCAGACAGACGAAAATTCTAAATATTGTAGTTTTGGCCTCAGTACAATAATTTAATGTAACAATACCTGTTTAAATTATGGTAAATAAATGATTACTGATAATATTAACCCATTTCATTTAAAACTCTGCAAAAATATTCAATGAACTTAACACAGACACGACTATTTTGCAACTTTAATGTTAGTATAGATTAATAAATATTTAGTATAGATAAAATAGCAGCACTACGCCAATCTGGGGAACGCCCGACGCACAATCTTCTAACCCGTTCGAATAAGACCGGTCTGGCCTGCAACAATATTTGCTGGCGATGAAGAAAATCACCGTGGCGTAAACTTGTATATCCTAAAAACCGTACCTTAAAAGGAGAAAAACTATTATAAGAACCGTCTGTCTGTCCTTTCGTCCGTTCATCCGTCTGTCAAGACCCTTTATCTCGGGAAGGCGTGGAGGTACCGAGTTGAAATTAAAACTATATATTCAAGTTTACAGTCACTTAGAGCTGTGAAAACATAAAACTTTTAAGCTAACGTGAAAAAAAGATGCGGCCGTTTATGCCGCAAAAAACGTATATTTCGACACTCTCAAGGAAATCGAAATTTATTGGGAGTGTTCCGTTGACCTAGAAACATGAATTTTAGCAAGTAATACCGTCTTATACTACAAGTATAGGGAAAAATCTTTAAAGTATACATTTGCAATTGAATCATAAAAAATATGGTCGTTAACGGAACCCTCGGTGGGCGAGTCCGACTCGCACTTGTGCGGTTTTTTTTAAACTACAATGGCCTCGCCCTTGGCTACTAAACCTACAAAAAATCTACGGAAGTCGGTAACGGAAGAATGACTGTTAAGTACTACGCAACTACCTGTAACCAATCTTCCGGTACGGCTACTCTCGGCGTCATGTCTGAGTTATTGTGCTCGAAGTATGGCGATAAGGGTGACTCCTTATCACGTTGGTACGTTAAAATCATCAGTAAAAAAAGTGTGTATCAATGTTTTTAGGGTTCCGTAGTCCGACAAGGAACCCTTATTGTTTCGCCATGTCCGTCTGTCCGTCTGTCCGCGGCTTAGCTCAGAGACTCGTAGTACTAGAAGGCTGTAATTTGGCATAGATATAAATATTAATCACGCCGACTAAATGGTAAAATAAAAACTCGAAAAAAAATTGATTTGCGTAAACTGGGGATGATTTTTTTTTCCCGGGATAGATAGACAGTGTGGGGGTCGTTTGATAGGTCGTTCAAAAACAATGTGGGTGTTTAAAACCATTTTTCAATTTAGGGGGTTATTGGCGAAATATTAAGCTTTAAAATACTAATTTTGGTTAGAGTCGAGCGTCCCCCGGTAAAAAAACGGTTGTTTATAGATATGTGAAAAAATTCATTAGGGGTAGTATAATGAACTTAAAAGGAAAAACATCACAGTTAAGTAGGCTTTACAGGTTTACGAGTACAGGTCGCGCCTAACTTTTAGCCCCCTCTAAACACGACAATGTATGGGCCGTTCTTTTAAATGTATGGGACTACAAGTTTGGCGCGATCGGTATTAGTAGACCAACTTTGAAAATGTACCAGTCAACTACGGAACTCTACAATGCGCGTGGCCCGACACGCACTTTGCCGGTTTTTTTATTATTTGTAAATAGTTCACAAAAAAGTGTTATTATATATAGATTTGATCAAAGCGTTATTAAATGATTCGGTGGGGTTATCGACGCTTAAATCGGGATGTCCAACCCAGTAAGTATTACGATTGGTTAATAAAACTCTATAGCATAAATATTCTTTACTTTACTACAGGTAGCATCGTTTTTAGGGTTCTGCGCCCAAACGGCAGAACCGAGCCCTAAAATTAATGCCGCAAATTAAATGCTGTCTGTTCGTCTGTCCGTCCGTATTTCACTGGTTGCAGATGGTATGAGTTATAGATCTGAAATTTCAAAAGCGAATATTGAACAAAAATTTATCAAAATTAATTTTCACGTATGAAAAAGGAGCCGATTTTTTTTTACCACCCCGGAATTTGGGGTGTAACTGTCTGGAACTCATTAATAAAAGTACAAATATATTTGTTTCATCTCCAAACTTAAGAAAGTGTGTCATCAAAGTTTTCAGTTTTAGACAATTTTTGTCACGGAGTCTATCCCAAAAACAAAACAAGTTAGGAATTCGTAATTTTCTGTGTATTATGATGAGCTATTATACTGTATTTAAATACTAAATTCTGAAAACGCCGGTTTTTAATACAGGTTTCGAGTTACGTAACCGAATACTTGACCAACTTAACTTGGCAGTTTTGTTTCATACATTTTGTAATTAACTGATTTAAATTCTACGGAGCCCCTTAAGGGACGGAGTCCTACTCGCACTTCACTGTTTTTTTTGCGAGATGAAACAAAACACATGGTACATAAAAACATATCGTCACGACATGAATCCCCGAAGGGGTGTCAGAGGTGTTCCCGAGCGTGAACTGTGAAATGCAAGTCACAGTATGCGTTATAAATATTCCAAAATTCAGCAAATCTTTAGGCATATTGCAAAAACCACCAGTGGAATATGTGTTAACCGTGAACTAATCCAAGTAGTCCTAAGCCGAAAAAGAAGTAATTGCAAAGTTAATTTCGGAACTCACCTAGGGAAAAACTATTTCTACGAGTAGAAATATATTTCTTTTTGGGTCTGTCTGCCAAGCACGGTCTGTATCTACATGTCACCGTAAGTCAAAAATAGCAGTGATTTAATTTGATTTTATCCCTTTGTTAAGAGGGTTATAACTGTCGGTGACATTGAAAGCCACAATTAGGGCTTAGTTATAGCAAGCGGCTCGGACGCGCGGATATTTTGTTATACTGAGCCAAGTACAGTGTACAAGTGTGTTATACTGATCAGATTACAGAATATCTACCTATAGGTTTTCAAATATATATTTTGAAACGACATTGATTTAAAGACGAGATATTTTGGTAATTTATTTAATTTATACTTGCAATCGTCGGCACTTGATGAAACATAGACAGCACCTTGATTATTCACAAAACACTTGAACAATAAATGCAAGTACAATAAAATCACAAATGTCAAATGGTTTAGAATAAATAATAAAGGTGTGTCAAAAAATAAAATGTTGCTCAAGTTTTGAAAAAGGAACTAGATGGAAATTGTTAAATAAATACGATTCAAAGAATTATCAAAAATAATGTCACACAGGGATTATTTTGGTATCTCGTCTGTATGAAATATGCATGCTCCGCTGGCCTCTTAATAAGCATAGATTCTATGCAAAATACGTTGCAAAACGTCTGAGCTTGTTACATGATCCCTGAAATGATAGGTACCAACTACTCCAACTACTAAAGATGGGCAAAATCGTAGAAAAAAGAAAAGCGGGTCGCAGAAAAACCGGGTTTCACATCGCACAAGTAAATGTATCCAACGCGAAATTTCAGTTCCAAATGGGAGCAATTCAAATCGTTGTTCCTTGTTTGTTTATAAAGACCCCTACACATAGATATCCTAATAGCATTATTCCGCCTACATCAATTAAATCATAATCATAAAGTAGATGATCAGAAGTTATAATTTAAGAAACTTCATGAGCGTTCTAAGGTCATAGCAGTCTTCAAATAGCGACTGCTTGACTACTGTTGATTATACATAAGTTAAATAGTTATCCACGCTACGAATAACAGCCCATGCTAGCTGACGTGATTTGTAACCCTTCGCAAAGTAGTGTAACGGAGTGGTTTTCAGCTTACACAACCTTCTAGCGTAAAGTTAGGAATCTAGGCTTTCTATACTGTTCTAAGAATATATCCAGGAAATACATAATTTATTTTATTTGTAGTTTACTGAAGCCAAAACTATCAATTTAATAATTTTTGTCTGTCTTTATGCATGTATGTTCCTTTTTAACTCTTGAAACCCTCAACGGATTTAATTGCGGTTTTCTTTCTTGGTCAACACATAGATAGGCTACAAGCTTACCTATACTCTATGCCTCTATGTATTCATTAAAATTAGAGTGAGTTGACATCATAAATATTTAAAAACGGATAGGACTCACTTTCCTCTATGTCCTATGTCCCTATCATCCGTTATCAATTTTAGATATTAATGTCTGGATCAGACTGCACGGATGAGCACATCACGGCTCCTGGCAGAAGTAGATATGAGTATGCTTTGACACCAGGAGTGACCTGCACACTATTTTGTTTTTGCTGCTGTAAATTATGTGTTGAAAAAAGAAAAATACCGGTGAATTCCGATTTTAGCTCATGCCCTAGATGTTCTGTATAATAATCATATTTAAGTATTTTGCACTTAGCTAGCTATATTGAGAATGAGAATTTATTTAATAAAAGTACATAATAAACTTATCATTTATTACAAAGTAAAAGATCTTATGGCTAGGGTTATACTAACATTAATAAATCAGAATTTTATTCACCAAATAACAGTGGTTGTTAAGTTAGGTATGTCATTCATTAAATGAATTAATATAGGTATATACTTAAAACTAAGCATGTATATAATTCTATCATTAATCATTATGATAATAGTTAATGTCATAATTTGTCAATAGTCAAAAATCATAATATCTGGGGGCACGGCGGCAGTGCCCCCCGCCAAGACGAGCTAAACGAAGCGGGGCACTACGTACCCTTTCTCGAAGCGTTTCGTCATATTTTTGAACCCTCATAACTTCGGTCCGGTTAATACTAGAGATACCAAATTCTCAAGATAAGATATAGTAAGCAGTCGTATTAAACAGGACAAGTTTCATTTGTCTAGCTATTATACTTTGAATTTTATTAATACCTAAAATACGTCTATTTCGTCACTCACTCACTCACTCACTGATGATCATCAAAACCTCTAGGGTACTTCCTGAAGTCCTGGAAAGCTAAAATTTGGTATGCAGGCTAGGATTAGTACACAAACAACAAGAAAATTAAGAAATCTGTACATTTCACCCTCCAAACCCTCTTAAGGATACAATATAAGATTAATTCCTTTATTGTTTTGCTGTCCATATTATAAACATCGGCTTTTTTTTTATTTTTCATTTCGATTACAATTTTTCGCAACTCCTTTTTTGAAATCTGGGAAAATGCAATAGGATTTTTTGGAGTGTTTACTTTGTTCAAAATTTGTTCGCGCTTATTCATTTCCGTATTTCCGTTTTAATGCTTCCAGATATATTTTTTGCAACATTTACAAAGAAAAAGGCGATTTTTTTGTCCGGCTTCCCTTTTTGAAATGTTCAACTTTCGCCTCCGATATATACCTATATACATTGCTGTGATGAAAATAAAAACATTGGCAATTTTCTTCGTTTTGGATAGACTCTATGTGACTTTTTGATTTTGCATGCTTCTTTACTTGTTCATTTATTATTTTCAAAATACATATATATCTACCTAAGCTTTATGTACATACGCCTCGGAATTTAAAAACAAGGGCAAAGACTATTCGTCATGCTAGTTATGTGAACAAAACTGTCTGATGGACGGATATCCTGCCTTAAATTTTTTTATTCGGGTTTTGTGAGTAGTAATTTGCTGTGGATGACTCATGAAAGGTTTAAGATATACAAAACTTAGAATAATAAAAAAACCGGTCAAGTGCGTGTGATACTCGCATACCTAGGGTACCCATATTTTATTTTTAAGGTATATTTTTTTATTTTTCTCTCTTTTGCATTAGAAATATTTTGGACAATATAATTTTTTTTTCTATACCATATTATGTAGGCAAGTAAATGATATTATTGTGGAAAATTTCAAGTCTTTATCTTGAACGGTGCTAAAGTTATGTATGAGGCTGTGACATACGGACGGACGGACAACAGAGTCTCACCATAAAGGTTCCTTTTGTACCTTTTAGATACTACGGAATCCTAAAAAAAATATTATTTAGTGAAGAACAAATATAAAAACATAATATAGTGTAGTATATTGGTTTGTGTATATTGAATATAAAAATAAAAATGAAAACTAAAGTAATTATATATGCATGTGTATAGATGTATAGATTATTATTACATTTTGGTGTGTTTATGTATTTGTTGGTTAGCAGAACATACTAACTGGTTTGACCTTGAGCCAGGCTAAATTGACATGAAGCTGTTTTCGCTATGATTATATTAATACTCTTACTTAGCTTTTTGGTGTTGTCATAATCAAGTTTGCATAGGAGTCATAAGTGTTCTTTTAAGGCTGTAGAGATAAATTTTGTAATTTAGTATATGCACTTAGCCTTTTATATAAAATAAGAGTTTTGAAAGCTTAAAAATTTCCTATATTCCAAAAGCTGTTAAAAAATTAGAAACATTTAAATATCAACAGATTCTTGAAGAGTAAACTTGCAAAATCAAGTCAAAGCAAATGGACTTAGCGTAGCACTACTTAAGTTTAATAAGCTTACTTAAACACTAAGTTATTTAGCTTTCAGTTAAAACATGAAACTTACCTAACTGTGGAGAGTTTAAGTTTTTGATGAGGACTTTAAAGGTTTATTTTAAGCCCTAAGTAAGTTGTTTTATTAGTTTTGTCAACTTAGCTTTAAAGTATTAACCAAGTTATTGAACAATTCCAACGTATATACAGGGTATAATTAAACGACATTTATTCCTGATCGTAAAAATTTTAAATTATTAATATATTAGATACAATACATACATCTAATTATTTGTAAAAATATCGTATCTATTTTTTACCACTAGATACTTGTACGTAGGTAATGTAGGCATTACCTAGGACTTACATTTAGGAGATTAGGTAAAGTATAGAATTATGGACTTTGAAGTTAGATATCGTGCAAAATCGATGAAACGAAACGCAAGAAAAGAAATGAATATTGTATAATTTTTCTTATTTTTTTAGAAGTAGTTTAGCCGATGACAAAATAAAATTGGTTTGGAGTCTAAGGCGATCGTGAAGCGTAGCGTATTAGACACTTTGCCAACTCTACGGTATTGTACAGAATAAGTACTCGGAGGTAAAGTATGGAATAAATAATATTGTATACATTACCTGAACGTTTTAGTCATTCTATAGAATGCCTAGGTATTTTATGGGATACTTGATAATATCTCATATAATTTTGCAAACAATTCCCTGTCACACTTGTGTTAATTTTTAAGTTTTTGTTAAAAACAAGCTTTTTTATGCTTTTTTAATAAATCATTAACATGAACATTACAAACAACAAAACAACAAACTTTATCACATAAATGTCGTTACTTTAGGTAAAAATACACAAATTTGTTATCGACTGGTCAAAAAGATAGTTGTGACATAATATAATTTTGTATACAATTTTAATACACACAGAAAAATGGACCGTCAACGGAGTTTCCCCTTAATACACACAGAAAGACGGACCGTCCACAGAGTTTCACCTTAATACACAAAGACAGACGGACCATCAACGAAGTTTCAACTTAATACACACTGAAAGTCGGACCGTCAGCAAAGTTTCACCTTAATACACACAGACATACGGACTGTCAACGGAGTTTAACCTTAATACACACAGACATACGGATTGTCAACGAAGTTTCAACTTTACACACACGGACTTAGGGACCGTCAACGGAATTTCACCTTGATACACACAGACAGACAGATCGTCAACAGAGTTTCACCTTAATACACAAAGATAGACGGACCATCAACGAAGTTTCAACTTAATACACACTGAAAGTTAGACCGTCAGCAAAGTTTCACCTTAATACACACAGACAGACGGACTGTCAACGGAGTTTAACCTTAATACACACAGACATACGGATTGTCAACGAAGTTTCAACTTTACACACACGGACTTAGGGACCGTCAACGGAATTTCACCTTAATACACACAGACAGACGGATCGTCAACAGAGTTTCACCTTAATACACAAAGACAGACGGACCATCAACGAAGTTTCAACTTAATACACACTGAAAGTCGGACCGTCAGCAAAGTTTCACCTTAATACACACAGACAGACGGACTGTCAACGGAGTTTAACCTTAATACACACAGACATACGGATTGTCAAGGAAGTTTTAACTTTACACACACGGACTTAGGGACTGTCAACGGAATTTCACCTTAATACACACAGACAGACGGATCGTCAACAGAGTTTCACCTTAATACACAAAGACAGACGGACCATCAACGAAGTTTCAACTTAATACACACTGAAAGTCGGACCGTCAGCAAAGTTTCACTTTAATACATACAGACAGACGGACTGTCAACGGAGTTTAACTTTAATACACACAGACATACCGATTGTCAACGAAGTTTCAACTTTACACACACGGACTTAGGGACCGTCAACGGAATTTCACCTTAATACACATAGACAGACAGACCGTCAACAGAGTTTCACCTTAATACCCACAGACAGACGGATCGTCAACGGAGTTTTAAGTTTACACAAACGGACAGATGGACCGTCAACGGAGTTTCACTCACCTTAATACACACAGACAGACGGACCATCAAAAGAATCTCACATGACGGGCCCCTAAAAACGGAAATCTTTTAAGCGCGGATATAATATTAATTGAAACACCCAATTTACTTTAGCGAGCCATTAATGACTTGTTAGGTCCACAAAGACTACAATGAAAACAACTTACCGTTCTATGTTAGGGTTAATTTGTATAGAAACTTCGTACTTTCATAAAATCAAAACCACAATAAGTTTTATTTTGTCCGAGCGCTTTTCTCAAAGCAAAAAAGGTCATTTTCGTTTAAAACAGTGTAGAGGTAATTGTGGTCACAGTGGGTAATGACCACGGTACTAGAGGGACATCCGTTGGGAAATATAGTGGAACACGCGAACCACTCTGTGATGTATTTGGTATGTTTCCGCTTATTAATAAGGGTAAACTTTGTTAAACATGTTATAAAGCAAAAGTAACTATGCCAATATAAATATCACTATTTTTATCCATTTATAGTATACGGCTTTTATCCAGTAAACCTATAACGTTTATATAAACGTGTTTTTATGGAAAATTACCTCTATTTTTTATTTTATTTAAGGAGTGTTACTTATTATTATTTCATTTTTAAGTCACACTTAACCTAATAGTCATATGTAAATAAAAATTACTTACTTATATGAGCGGCTACTCACGATATATTAGTCACATTTCTCTTGACTAGTTGCACTGTAATCGTAAAGTTTCTTTGGAGGTTCCCCATTGAGCACCTCTTGTTTAACTCCGAAGAAACTGTACGATTGCAATGAAACTAGTCAGGAGAAATCTGACTATATCGTGAGTAGCCGTTTATATTAATTATGAATGTAAGCTATGAATCTTTTAATAGTAAAATTATTTTTTATAGATTTGTTTTCTGAAATTAAAAAGTAAAACGAAAAGCCTCGGTCACTGCATGTGATAAGACGGTATGAATTGTATGCAGTTTGTACGTAGAGACGTAGCCACACGTAGCAACACACCGCGCGGTTGTGGTCATAGGCGAGTGAGTCTTAACGTAGCGCTTGCTACGCCGCGCCGTAGCAAAAATAAGACGCGAACGCGTTCGGAGAATTCAGCAAAAACAATTGTATATTTCAAGTTATCTCTGACACTAGAAGCCGACTACTATCAGCATTACTAAGCAGAAATTAGAACACTCGGTCGCAGAGGAGATTCTACAATATAAAGTACTTATGAAATTGCAGGTTTCTAATACTGGGTAGTTTTAAGTTAAACATCTTTACATTCAACTTGGAATCCCACATTCAAATAAATATAATATTAAAGGACAGAGAAATTTTGATCTGTGTATATTAAAGAAAAGAAATTAAAAAAAAGTTACTTATTTGTTTTCCCGCCCACTGTTGCCCGGAATACAAATGACTCGTATGGATTCTATGGATCAGATATGGTCAATGAACACAAAGTGCGTTTTCTAAGGTTTTATAAATTTTTCGAAAAGCAATTGAAAGTCATAATCATAATACACATTTCGGCAAACAAAAAATGGCCTAGTGGAGGAAAGCTGGCGCACGAATTTCCCTCTTGAATTCGCCGAATAGAGATTAAGCAATTTTGTTTTTCTTTTTTCTCAAGGTTCATCTCAAAACTCGCGTCGATGTTTGTCTTAGTTTCTTGAATCGGCACAAATGAGGGAATTCTGATTCGAATCGTAACGTGTGAAGAAAATTTGATCCTGTATATAATCAAAAACGTTCGTCGCAATGTTTGCACACTGGGCGCACACACCATGTTCCAAACACAAATCGAATCAACAGAAACTGCTTGTGAATGTATGATGGATCTCCACCAGTTTTAACATCACACATTTTTGAAATCCATTTAAACAATTAGAGAGTTTCAATAATTGTAGACGATGATTGTCTATCATCTCGCTCGCTATCAAATAACCAAGACTTTCCCACTTACTCTACTTCTCTAGGACAGTGCTCGTCCTGCCACTGCACAATGGACCATCATTATAGATGAGGAGCCTGGAATGGAATCCCTCCGTCATCAAGCATACGAGAGCTGGAAAAAAATTTTTAGAAGGGCAAAAATTTTAAATCGATAGTGCTAGTCAAAAAACAGCCTAATAATTTTTCCATTTCCGTCTCTCGAGGCTTCAATAATATGGGAGAATTGCATCGAGAACGTTCAATAATTTACTAGAAAATAAAAATATGTTTTCTTTATAAAACGGAAATTTTGTAGTTTGTAAACAAACAATGGGTAAAACTCAAAAAAATATGTTTAAATCAGCAAGTGGGAAGCAAAAGGAAATATTTTTCCCAATTTATGCCTACTACAAAAATGAATTATTTACACTTACGGTTTAATTTTGTTGATCAAATGCCAATCTTCTAAAATATTTTACGTCTGTGCATTCACGCGATGTTTTATTTATACCTATAGAACTTTGTCACATTTACAAGAATAATACAATGCATATTCATAGAATATTACATATTTATAAATAATGTCTATCATCTCTTATCTGCTTTGGAACTTCATTTACATGTCCTACGATTATACAGAGGATTACTGATTATTAAATAGAAGTATGTCTTTATGTTTAAATTAATAATACATCATAAGATTCATAACCATAAGTCATAAGAATAAAGTTATATAATAGAGTTAATATAATAAAGTTAATAAAGAATTGACATTGGACATTGACAAGGAACGTCATATTTTTTTCCGTAAAAGAAATAAAATTATAAACAAATATATAAAGCCGCAACTGATTGTAATTGAATATCCAGTAAAACAACAAGAGAAATCCACTGCATCTGCCGAAATAAAGGATCTTTCACTGTGGGGAGTTTCAAAAGAAATGCTCGACTCAGCCAATCGACAAGAAGGGAAACCAGGGGTTTTTGCTTTATAAGTATAAAAACAGTATTTTGAAGTACAACGAGACGGCGACCAGGTCCCATGTTCTCAGCATGGTTTCCCATATAAGCAAGAGGATTCCGGAGCCCACTGAATGACCCGCACAGCCAGCTATTTATCAAGCACCCTGCCAACAGCAAAGAAGACGTACTCTATATTTTATATTTTTATTACTTTTTAAGTTCTGTGTTTTAGATTTTATTTATTATTTAAGGTAGTATTAATTGTATATTTAGTTTTAGGTTTTACTGTCCCAACTCTCGGCTTCACATGTCGCAGACAGATGGCCCCTGTGCACCAGCCAGTAGCCAAAGCCAGCAGTCAGCGGAGGATCGTTTGCAGTGTCCGGACTGCCTCAAAACTTTTAAAGGACAGAGAGGCCTCAACATTCACAAAGGAAAATTACATCGATTATTAAGCCAGAATACAGGAATCGTCAGTTTAAACCCTCAAAATCACAAACCACCTCTGTCGGAAAGGCTTGGAAAACTGAAAAATAACATTCAAGTTATAAAAAGAATCCCACGAGGTGCACGTATCACAGTGGCAACCTCTCTGTCTCAATCAATCAAAAACGTAATTTTATACAATGACTCTCAAAACTGGGAAAACCTACTCACGTTTGCATACCGGACACTGCACGTAAGCAGAGGAAGGGACAGTCCAGGCTCCCTTACACAAAAGATAAAAGACAACTGTAAAGAGCCCGGTGACTTGGATCTCGATATCACAAAAACCAAGCCACACAAACCACCTAGTATCAACATTATTAAAAAAATTGAAGGAAAAGTAAATGATGGTGATATTAAGGGAGCCGCTCAACTTATCTTCTCCGATGACTGCATGGCCCCTGACACCTCCGACACACTTGCGGCACTAGCGTCCAAGCATCCACTTCCAGCAATGGGGACCCAACTGCCCGACCCACTAAATCCATCAGACCGCACACCCGAAACGACAGCAGAGGAGACGTTAGCCGCAATAATGTCATTCAGAAATGGATCGGCGGGGGGTCTCGACGGTCTTACACCACAACATTTAAAGGATCTGTTATCTAAGACCGTCGGAGAAACCGGTAGAACTCTACTGGATGACATTACGCGCCTGGCGAACCTTATGTTGTCGGGAAAGGTGTGCGAAGAAATAACAGACATACTTTATGGTGCTAATCTTATCGCCCTAAAGAAGAAAGACGGTGGTATAAGACCGATCGCCGTCGGCAACACTATCCGCCGCATAGTATCAAAAATATGCTGCATTCATATTCTACCTGCACTCTCTGCAAAATTTCAACCGGTGCAGCTGGGATTCGGTTGCAGGGGAGGCTGTGAAGCAGCTGTTCACGCTGCTCGCACCTTTTTAGCAGACGACTCAAGTGAGTTATTGCTGAAGGTGGATGTTTGTAACGCTTTTAATTCAGTGGGCAGAGATGCTCTGTTGACACAGGTTAAAGAAAACTCACCAGCCATTTATAATTACATATACCAGTGCTATAGTAAACCAACCAAATTAATATACAAAAATGAGATATTACAATCTGCAACAGGCTGTCAACAGGGAGACCCGCTTGGACCAGCAATCTTCAGTCTGGCAATCCATCCGGTAATAACAACTCTAAATTCTAAATTCAATGTTTGGTATTTAGATGATGGCACAATAGGAGGCAATGCAATTACAGTTTTTAACGACCTACAGTCTATAACACATCAATTTCAACAACTGGGGCTCCAGCTTAATTTTTCTAAATGTGAACTATTTCTATCTGATTCTATATCTACGGAAGAAAAAAATGACATATTTTTAAAATTTAAAAATCTGGCTCCTGATATTAAAATCCTTGATAAGCAGTCGCTTCGCCTGCTTGGTGCCCCTATCCACGAAGAATCTATCCCTGCCTATGTAAACGAGCAAATATCAAGATTCATCGCATCATCCGAACGACTTTTAAAAATTAACCCCCATATGGCCCTGTTTATAATCCGTTACTGCTTGTTTGTACCCAATTTGACCTATGTTCTCCGCTGTTCATTTATGTGGAAATTCAACACTCTTCTTAAACTATTAGACAATACAATTGCACAAACTCTTAGCTCCTTATTAAATTGCTCGTTCACAGAAAGAAGTTGGGATCAAGCCACATTACCCGTCCGCTTTGGCGGACTGGGAATCAGGAAAATTTCAAGCGTAGCGCTCCCTGCCTTTCTGTCCTCCATCAATGGTACCAATGCTCTCTTCGGTAATATAATTAGCCCGTCACTCGGTGACGTTGAAGCATTGGGCCTGACGGAGGCCAGAGATGCATGGACACTAGCCTGTCCAGGCGAGGCCCTGCCCATTGTCTTAAACTCTCAAAAACTATGGGACGAGCCGCTCTGCAGGAAATTACAACAAAACCTTCTGGAAACCGCCGTGAACCCTGTGGAGCGTGCCCGTCTCCTTGCTGTCGGGGAGCACGAGGCCGGATACTGGCTGCAAGCAATGCCATCAACTTCAATTGGCACACTATTAGATAAAACCACATTTTCAATGGCCGTCTGTCTGCGACTAGGGATTCCAGTAAACGTACCACATCGATGCCAATGTGGCACAAGCGTTGACGAACTAGGCCACCACGGCCTATCATGTCGTCGAAGCGCCGGCCGCCTGAGCCGTCATGCGAGTATAAACGATGTCATCCGAAGGGCCCTTGCCACCGTCAACGTGCCGGCAATATTAGAGCCACAAGGTATTGCACGTGACGATGGCAAGAGGCCCGACGGAATGACACTCGTTCCCTGGAAAAACGGACACTCGCTGGTGTGGGACGCTACATGCGTAGATACCCTCGCACCGTCCCACATCCCAGCGACTGCAACAAAGGCAGGCGCGGCGGCAGCAACGGCAGAATTGGCTAAGCGGCGCAAATATGGGGCCTTGGGAGCCAGCTACATATTTGCGCCGTTTGGGGTTGAAACCCTAGGGCCGTGGGGGCCAGAGGCGCGTCGACTCTTCCACGATTTATCTTCGCGCCTTGTAGACGCCTCGGGTGACCCAAGGGCTGGCGCGTACCTCGGACAACGGATAAGCCTAGCGATCCAACGGGGTAACGCAGCCAGTGTCTTGGGCGCCCTCCCATTTGGCAGCGATTTGGAAAAAGTTTTTTACTTAATTTAATTTTCTGTTTTAGATACGTAGATTTAGTTTGTACTTTTTTTTTTTCTTTTATAGCTTAGTTTAGATATTAAATTATTATTTTTGTAGGTTATTAGTTTATTTAAGTTTTTAATTATTAACAATTCTTCTGGTAAAATATCTATGTTTTTCCCTTCTAATAAATATTGCAGAATAAAGTTGTGTAAGTTTAGAAGCACGTGAAATACAACATTTATGAACAAAAGATTTCCCTGGCCTTACTAGTGTTACTTCATTAAAAAAATCCGCTCCAGCCCCTGACGTCTCTTTGCACTCTAATTAACCCTTAAATTTTTAAATGTGATTGTTCTACAAATTGACGGGACAAAATGGAAGCTTCTCGAAATTTTCATAAATATGCACAGTTTCGTTTTAAATTCATGAACAAGGTATGTAATTTGATACTTTGTGGTGAAGCATAATTAAGTAAATTCAAAAATAAAAGCATATACAATATGTATGCGAAACATTTTGTTCTAGCATTTTGGGGGCAAACATATTTCTCAACCCTTGACATACTCTCCCACATTTATTCCAAATACTTCAAGATTTTCCTTATTGGTTTACGTTGAATTGCTCGTATTGTGGTTTTGAAAATATTTGTTTTACCCTTTAAATATTACTGACCCTAGCTGCACGAAACCGAGATAAATTTTAATGGCGGCTTTAAAATTGATTCTGTCACTTCTTTTTTCATACTAAAGGTAAAGGATAGCATGAATTCAAAATCGCTGTCAAAAAATATTAATTCTCGTATGAAAAAAAATAAATAGTATCAAATTAGCGGTCTATTCTCCGGATTTGTAATATTTTGTAACAAAATCATAATAAATAATGATAACGCTCAAAATTCAACTTTTAGCCATAGCTAAAATAAAATAAAATAGACAATGTTTAAAAATAGTTTGATATACGCAATAACTTATGTAAGTGATATTATAGTAGCTTCAAAATTATAGGATTTTCCATATTTGTGATTACGAATACAAAAAATGTCAAAATAATCCTAATCATGACTGTGGAAAATTCTACAACTTTAAAGATATGTACTACAATATCATTAAATATAAGTTTGTATGTATATTAAACTATTTGTAACCATTTTTCGTAGCTAAAAGTAGTTTTTGGGGCGATATAATATTTCTTATGATTTGGTTACAAAATATTGCAAATCCGGAGAATAGACTATTTAAGTCACTGCTTAACTAATCTTAGTTTAATGCAACTGGAGGTATCATCTAAGTTGAAGTGGGCTTTTTAAAAACGTGCTGTGAGACTGCGAGACTAACTTCTCTAGAATAGAGCGTGAGAGAACAAGATTGACAAAGTATATTGAGCTTTGTCCAATTCAACGTAAGCATTCACCCGACTGAAACTCACATAGTACTGTTTTTTTTTGTCAAAATTATTAAATATTTATCTAAAACATATTCATATTATCAAGTTTTGTAATCATACTATCTACGTTATATAGACGGTAAAAAAAAATATTCAATTGTTCTATTTAGGATCTGTTCCCCATTATCTGGAAGTTATAAACAATGTTTTAAGACAATCAAAAAATGTCTTATATCTTCGAAAATAAATGCATTTTTTTCAGTTCTGTATATAAAGTTAATTTCCGAACTCTAAATAAAACAAAAAAAAAAAACAATATTATATCTGTCTGCAGCTCAATGGTTAAATCGATGGGCCAATGTTATTTAAATTTAGTATTAATCTAAAATAAAATAAATTTTATTCTTGAACATTTTCGGCCATTTAAATCTTTTCTAAAACAACTAAAGTGTCTAAAACATCAAAACTGAGGGTAGCTGTTTAAAACAAGCCATTTTTTTTCTTTTCTTAACGTTGAGTCGTATGTGGTGGTACACACAATTTACCACATTGAAAACTTTACGAGAGCAACAGTATTCTGTGACTTGGTCGCTTGGAAAAAATTTGTTACGTGTAACATTTATATAAGATGACTTTAATTTATGCAGCCAAACTCTTACTGAAGACACGGCAGACAGCGCTCAGTAACAAGATTCAATGACCCTTTTTGTGAAATTCGTAAAGTATTATTTTCGTGTTCCTTGCAAACGCAAGCCCAGCCCCGAGTCAATTACTATGGGACGTCAAGATTTTATTTTGCGAAATCAAAAAGTGTTATCATTCCGTGTTACTGGTAACTTACCAAGCCTCCAGTATGAGTTTGGCTGCATAAATTAAAGTAACCTTATTTATATACAAAACATATGAGCATTAAATTTTTAAGTAGTAGTTCGTAAGATATGAGCTCATAAATACCTCGTGAGTTGATTTTTACAGAAAAAGTAATTTTGCAGTAGAACCAACACAAATTAATGAGAATAATACAAACATTTACGAAAGATTTTTTTGAACAGAACATTAACACAGGGATAATAACTATAATAAGAATTACTATAGACCGTAACAGTGTCTAATATTTAGCACATCGTGAGTACAGTTTAATTGATGTACTTTTATATTTTTGACAAATGTTAAAAATGTTATAAAAATTAATATCATGTAATACCAGTATTAATTTATGGTGCTCTGAAAATATCTGCCACGGCTGCAATGGGAGATAGTATTGTGTATGTAGATTACAATTATGAAGAATTTTTGTAGCCCAGAATGGTTATATAAATTTGAGAAAATAAAGTAAATAAATAAAATATTTACTTTATTTAGCATACTGTGGTTCACAAACTACGCGCGATGTGTCGTTTCTTGGAGGTTTCATCAATAAAAATAATTTCTATATCTTTCCAACTGTTTTATTTGTACTACGGGTCGGTTTCATGCAAGTAAATCAATTTTAATTTATATGCAGATTTTTTTTATGTGAAAAAATGTGTGACGTTAGATCAATAAAATATCGTTACTATTATAATCTATACACACAATACACTCTCCCATTGCAGCCGCGGCAGATATTTTTAGAGCACCTTATATACTCGTAAACTTAGAAGAAAAGTAAATTTGAATACGATGAGCTCTCAACCAGGACTTGATCGTGGTATTTTTTTTACCTTTTTTTTTTAGTTTATTGAACAAATTATTCACATTACACTTAAAAACAATTATTATAGAACTATCTGACGTAAGCCACGAAGGTTTATCTGCCGATAGTGAGTTCTACATTACACTTTATACATACAAATAGGTTAATTTAGCTTATTTTATTTACAAAATGTAGTTAAGGTCACTAAATTCCACCGTGTACTTTTTAAGTTTTGTCATATAATTATTATTAGAGCTATCCAGTTCTCAACACAACTAGCGAATTACACATATGCCTTCGTTTGGGCTTTCCGTATTTGAATCCTGCTTCAGAAGACGAAAGTCTAGGGTGGGGCAACCTTTTTCAAATATCAACGGAATTTATAGGTGAAAAATGAAAAACTTACTTTTGTGCAAATGAAAACAGCGGATAGGTCTTGTCTCTCGTATGTCAGCTGTATGTGTACTTGAGTACCATTTCTTACTGTTTAATTTGAAAAATTTTAATTATCAAAATATTTCCAATATAGAAGTGAAAAAAATAAAAAGGAAATTTTCTGTAAGTACAATGAGGTTCAAATTGTAGATTTTAAAGAGCTGATTATAAAAAATATATACTTTTATTATATTTCCTGGCACCGGTTTCGAGACATCTTGTAAAAACCACAACAAAATGCATGTCCCTTCTTTCCGAAACTGGTAGACCGAAAAAAATAAAAAAAATTACGGTTATGAGCCATAACTGGCCAATTAAATGAAAACTATAGCAACAAAAAAAAATTAAAATAAACCAAAAAAAATAAAAAAATACCAAATTCAAGGTATTAAAAAGTTGATTGTAAAAATTTATAACTTGACTATATTTACTTACATCTATTTCGAGAAATCTTTGAAAAACCACAATAAATAAAACCTCTCCAAAACTAAAGAACCGAAAAATGTGAAAAAAATCATGGTAATTTGGGAATACGTAAAGATTACAGGAAAAATAAAGCAGTTGAGAAATTCACGATAACAAAATGACAAAATTGAATTTTTCATCCACGAGTTTAATTTCGAGTACGGTATAAAAATACTTGTGTCTCTTTTTTGTTGCTACAAATATTATGATTATGTGAAAATTAATAAATATTAAATAACCTATTTTAATGCACGAGTACAATTAGCTAGGTACTCGTAGGTACAAAAGAAAACAAAGTACGAAACTGTCGAATTACGGAACCCTAGGTATGCGAGTTTGACTCGCACTTGACCGGTTTTATATCTGGTTGTTGACCAAAAACCTGCAAGAGATTCATATATTTTTCGTAAGAATATTAAAAGTACAGCTAGTGAGAACATGAAACGTAAATAAGCGTTAAATTGAAAGTCAAATTATGCAACTTTATTTTAATATTCGGAAATTGAACTAAGCAAGCAGAAAATATTATAGTCTTCGCTTGTTAAATCTTTTCACGCTCGAAATAATGAATCTACCATTAAACTACAGTTTAACCCTATTATGTCTTGTTGGTGTCATGTCACTTTTCGTTTCTATGAGAGACGTCAGCCCGCATCCTTTATTATCCTACGTTTGGTATCTTTTGACGTAAACATTGCGAGCATATTGAAGTTTACGTAATTAGCACAGTTAAATTAGAGTAGCTCAATCGGTAGATTTTATACAAAAACTTAGCATATGAGGAACTAATGAGTATTTTAAATAATTAAGTTTTTTTTTGTCATTTGTTGTACCCAAGCATCATAGTTACAAATAATAATCTTCGCCAAACTACTGAGTAGTTTGTTGGCGACTGTGGCGAAAGTAATATTTTTTTAATCAATGGTAATTTCATAGGTGTTAATTAAATCCGGAAAGAAAAATTCTTCATTAAATTAGTCCCAATTTATATTATTAATGAGTTATTCATATTTAAATGAAGGTAAATCAATACTTGAAAATAATTCAGCAATTTTATTATAGTTATTAGAAAAACCGGTCAAGTGCGAGTTAGACTCGCGCACAAAGGGTTCCGTACCATTATCTATAAAACCCCTGAAATAGAAATTTTAATTGAATTTAAGTATTTATTTTAAAAGTGAATATTTAAATAGATATTCTGTGAATATTTCAAGCGATTACCTGTTGCCGTTGTCAATGTAGAGGAAAAACGAGCAAAAAAGTCAAGTTTGTTGCATCACAGCCCCCTTTAATATTTATTTTATTGTTTTTTAGTATTGTGACTGTTGTTATAGCGGCAACAGAAATACATCATCTGAAAATTTCAACTGTCTAACTATCACGGTTCATGAGATGCAGCCTGGTGACGGACGGACAGACAGACAGACGGACAGACAGACGGACAGACAGACAGACAGCGGAGTCTTAGTTTTTGGTTACCCTTTGGGTACGGAAACCTAAAAATGACAGCAAACAGTCAAGTTATTAGCCCGTTTGTCTGTTTGTAAGCTGGCTGAACTAAAATTTGTTATGATCCAAACACCAATATGGTATTAAATAGTCCGATTGACAATAATATATACATACATACAGTACGGAAACATCGGTGAATTCAACTTGCACTTGTCTTTTATTTAACTCCTTCTATTGCCGCTAGAAAGTATAGTTTTCATCATTTTAAAGTACTTCCATCCATCCATTAGCCTGTTTCGTCCACTGCTGGACATATGCCTTTCCAGGATTTCGCCACTCTTAGCGGTCCTCCTGGAAGTAATGGCCATACTCACACACGCTGGGCAGGCGGGTTGGTGAGCGCGATGCCGCAACCCTTGCACCAGTGACGCCGCTGCCCGTCACCAGTCTGTTTTATATAAGGCTCGGCAATTGGGGATGGATAAACCGCCATTCATCGGTCCCAGGCAACGGTGGGCCACCTTGTTTTGCCTAAGGGCTGTTCTCTTACTCTCCCCCGAATAACTTCAGGAGGATTTGCGAGTAAGATGGTGGTACATCCACAGTCAAGCCTGGCATCAGCTCTACCACCTAAATTACGTAGTAACAACGAATAAATTAGTTTGGAAAATGCTGGCCTTGAATAATTTCTGCATTGTTACACATACAATTCTCTATTACCTGGTCCAAAAGGTTTAATAGATTATTATCCTAATCCTTTCCAAGAATAGAACTTAATTGGATCAGAAGGAATTGAAAATGAAGCCAGTGTCCGACAAATAGGAGTTCGTGTTCAATACAAACCGATAGCCTACATACCTATAGACTCGTACCTGTGTGTACGTATATGCATATTCTGAATAACATGGTAGAGAGCTAGTAGTTCAACACGTGTTCGAGAGTTTCCTTACAAAATGGACTTCCATTTGCTATTAATTCTGCGTATTTATTGATTCAGATTTCATGATGCATTAATACTGAAATATTGCACTGTATGTAGGCAATCATTTCGCGTTTGACCTACCAAATCCAGACGGTTCGCTGCATGTTTATTTTGATACGACCACCTTCGTGTTTCCTTTTGATAGATTTCAGTCGAGCGTAGTCTGAAACACGTCTGCTGAAAAGTATGTTTGTTTCTTTCTCTCTTATGGGATAAGAGTAATGGCGGGCTTTTCAAACGTGAAATTATGTTTTCAGAGAAAGGTAGAAAGCTTTCGTTTCAGTCCGCGTAGCCGCGGCGGGACGTATAGACGTGGTAACAGCGCCGCCTAGCGGTTTCCCGCGTAATATTTGAAACATCGCCGCTGCAACGATAATTTTATTTAATTCGCATGCTTTACGGAACTGTTATGTGATCTGTGGATTCAGCCAAACATCCTTATTACATTTGACTCAATTTTATTATCAATTTAGAACTTTTGTATTAGAACAATTTAAATTAGATTCTACTAATCGAGTTTAGGTGTATGTGTTGTTGATAGATTTCTAGTAGCAGAGTTATAATTTTAGAAGCTATTAGTGTGTAATGCTTTGACCTATCCGACTTGTGCAAACTCCAGTATAAACCTTCAATAAAAAAAAACCTTTTAACCCATTGGTCCAAATCAGTGACTTAATTAGCAACCCAAATTATCAAAAATATATCAATAAAAATCCATATCTCTATCTACCCTTTAAAAATATATAATATAGTTCTAGAATTTACTGTGGAAATCAACTGGTGCGTGGACCAAAGTTGTATCGTTCTCTAACTGAAGTAGTAAATAGTGTTTTAACTTTAAACTATTTTATTTAAACTAAAGTAGTGTGTGTAAATATTAGTTTATTGTATGTGAAAAAGACTTTGTTAAAATGGAGAATGACAGAAGTCAGTTTTCAACACCGTTGCTGGCCTAGTTTATTGATTTCACAAGTTGTCAGGTGAGTGGCATAATTTTAATTAAAATTAGTACAAGGTTTAATTTATTCTCCAAAATTGTGACACATACTTCTAACCATAGACTTAGATGTCTATGCTTCTAACCATAGGTCAAGTTTATTTTAAATCTATAAAAGCTTTTGCCTGCGGTTTCGCCGGACTAGTTTTAATTTTTGTGTCATCTTTGGAAAGCCAGAATATGCAAATGCGTAAATTGTTTACACCATATGTACATTTAAAACTTCCCTACAATAAGTATCAGAAATAACAAAACTGAATGAAAACAATTCGGTAATCACTCGGTGCCGGAGACTTCCTTTCTAAATAAGTACGCAAATTTGAGCATGTTCTCTCCAAAAATTGGGTATTAACATAGATTTAGTATAATTATGCCACGGTGTATTAAATGTATAGGCCAATTTCATTACTTTGTTGTCAAGATTTTTGCCAACAATATTACGAAATTTCGCATAAAATTATGTGCACGTAGTGCCCATTTTGCACTGAATAAACCTAGGTACTTATTTATATAATATACCACGTGTTTACTTGGAACATTAAGAATGCCTACGGGTACAAATTCAAATACTGAAAAGTGAAGTAATAATTTTATAAAGTATTAGTTCAATATGTCAAATTGTATTTTAGATTGATGTAGTCAAAGAAATTGTATTTTAATTTGATGTGATCTAAAAAGCATAATTGAAGACTTTTTAAACTCCGATGTACGATAACAAAAACTTTTCTTATTAAATGGCGTTCTAGCTAAAACATATCTTTTTTAATCTCTTATTATCATCCAGAAAAGAAATTAATTTGTTATGTTATTTGAGTTTTAATATTTGTTTTATCAATAATATGTATATTAATTATTAGTCCTTATTTAATTACAATTTAATTAGGGTGGGGCTGGATAAGGATTAATATCTTTTTGTTTATTAATTTATTATCAAAATTTAAAATCTTTTAATGCAGGGATATAAGCAGCGTTACCTAATCGTAGAAATTTTACAAAGAAACCAGTGAATTCCGAAATATTACGTAAGATTTTATTTATATTCAGTTGACGTGATTTGTTGAAAATACTTTGAGTACGTTGAAAGACCATAGGTATTTTTTTACAACTATTTGTATCCTGATTAGTGCAACAAAATCATCAAAGTCTTTCATTTTATTTATATTTGCGTATTTTCTTTGGATGATGTATCAATGGGGAAGATCATTTAATATCTCTTCTGTAAAATGACTACATTGATAGTAATTAAAGCTATCCATTTCTATGACTGCGAAAGGTGGTCCTTTGAAATCCATATTAAGGTGGAGTTTAGCTACCTATGTAGCTATTTATATCTGTGTCTTTGTGAAGGGACGTAATAATTAAGTCATACCTCGTGTTGGTACAGGAAATAATATATGATTTCAATGCAAGTGCTCGTAAAGACTCATTTTATATGCAACAAAACGGTGTGAAAATAGTACATTTTGATGCTATGCGAAAAGGTTGATATTTAGAGTCACGATTGACTTTTATTGATTTTATTGAAAAAACAGTCGGGACGAGAAATATCAAAACTTTCGCACGTGTATCAAACGACGTTTTTTAATACACCTGTGAAAAATACATGAAATAATATAAAATAAAAGCAATTTGGTTGCAAATCAAAACAGATACAAGTCGACAGAAGAACACGCAGTCTGTTTGGCGCCAACCGTGCTACAAAGATCTCAAATATCTCTGTCTAAAATCTTTTTTATGTTAATTTCTAAGATAGTTAAATAAGAATATAAGTTAGGACGTGTAAAATCGTTTTGAATTCTTAAAACATCTTTTACAATTTGACATATATAATACATCTAATAACAAAATATAAAAGTTTGAAAATACTCATCTTAACCAGTTGTTAGTGTATCCGGTAAAGTAAAGGTTTACATGCTTACTAAATGATGTGTTTGGTTCCCCTAGATGGCGTCAGTAGCAAAAACAAAAATCACGAGTGCGAAATAGTCATTTTACGCACGCTAAACAGGCACGTAATCTATCATATTTTGGAGTTGATGCTTGTGATTGTTGGCACTTGGTGGAACCTTTGATACATTTTTTATTGAAAAACACGTACGTTTACACGTGTACGTAAACAACCAAAAAACCTTTGATAATGCTATAACAGTGAAACCGGTAAGGGAAATAATATAAATAAGTGGACAAGTACAAGTGTTTTTCAATAAAAAATGTATCATATTTTGAGTTTTGAGCAGGTGCATTATAAAGTAATTTTTACCGCACAATCGCTTTTTATATTTATTTATTGAGAAAAAGTTGGCAGTTTTACATTGTGATAGACTCGACGGAAATAAACTGCGTTCTGTTTTATTGTCGGACGACAACTGCCTACCACTGACAGAAGGACAGTATCAAGGCATGTGAGGTGGGTATCGCCAGCGATCAAACTGAACGTAGCCTACGAACCACAGACTACGAACGCATCAAATTGAACGTAGTTTATTTTCGTCAAGTTGGCAAATTTTGTACAGAGAACAATGCCCGCCTAAAGTTCATTTGGGGCATTTATTGTTTGTTTTTTTAATTATGTTTCATTTATTTTCTCACGCTTTGCATTGAAAAATGTAGTATGATACCCATGGGTAAGGGCAATAAAATTGTAACGAATTTTTCTAAAACGAATAAAAATAAAAACCATTTGAAAGAAAAATAAGTGCTAGTTTTAACTTAAACAAAATAAAGAGAAAAGGTATTGTGATATTTGATAAAAGTCTACTTTACACTTTGGTTAGTATTTACTAAAACATATATAATAGTAGATTGTTGCATCGAGCAGAATATTGCACTGAGTGTTAGTTCACGAGTGCAATTAAAGGTCACTTTCTCGAGGTTCATAATCTGCTTTTCTTTCAACTTCCAAGTAAAGAGCTGAAGCCAAAATAATCCAAAAAATGTTCAATTGGAAAAAATAATAATTACGTTCGTACAGTTTTTAAACGTTATTCGATAGCTCACTATCAGCCAAAAATACGCTCTTGGAAAATGATTTCACCCGTTTTTCGGTTTTCCATGTGATGAAACTCCCATAGATTTTCAAATATTTATCGTGGGATTTCAGAGGCAAAATATTATCTAAGTACTTATTACTTTCATTTGCCACATTTTTTATTTATCCAGGTGTTCATTTGTCGTCACTTTCGCTACTAAAATCCATTTTCAAGAAACACAATCAAATTAACACAAAATATTTATTGCGTAAATTCGCGCCTATTAACCGAGATATTTTTTTTGTACATGGTTTTACGTCTATTTAGCCAGTTTTCTTTATTTTAAACTAGCTTTTGCCCGCGGCTCCGCCCGCGTGTTATTCGGTTTAACGATATGCTTTTTTCCGGGATAAAAAGTAACCTTTGTGTTAAGTTGGGGTATAAGCTATATTTATTCTAAATTTCATCCAAATCCGTCCAGCAGTTTCAGCGTGAAAGAGTGACAAAGCCTTGTCTTAATTCACCACAAACGATTAACTCCGTGCTAATTAGACACCTGATGTATGAAATAACAAAGACTTGTCTTATTTTAGCACAAACGCTACTGACCGCGCTAATTAGACACCTAATTTTTCAATGATACTGATTTATCCTACAGGAACCATGGACTTTTCCGGGATAAAAAGTAGTTTATGTGTTAAGTTAGAGTATAAGCTATATCCATTCTAAATTTCATCCAAATCCGTTGAGCCGTTTCAGCGTGAAAGAGTAACAAACATACACACACACACAACACGCACAAACTTTCGCATTTATAATATTAGTAGGATAATATTAGTAGGATTGTTTGCAGGAATACAAATAGCGCTGATTGACCTATTGACTTATTATCGGCGCGCTAATTGGGTAGTTCAAATCTAGTTTTCTATACCTATGAACCAAATCGTTTGCTTATAAAACCACTCGAGAAGTTAGTACTCGATTATGAAAAATACTGGCACGCTTTTTTTTGTTTTTGGTTTACGTTTTCATTCAGCCAGTTTTCTTTACATTTAAATAGTTTGCGAAAATAAAAATAGCGCTGATTGGCCAATGGTTTATCATCTGCGCGCTGATAGTAACTAGTTTTCTATGTACGGGTCACTTGGGATTTGCGGCTTTAGAGTCAGCAGCAGCACTGAAGTCCTCTTCGGTCCGGATTAAGGCATTTTCGTTCATATTCCAGAGACAATAAATACTGACGCGGGACTTCAGTGGTGGTGCGGCGGTAAAGTATGTATGTAAATCCATTATTGCATTGTTTTCGGGGCAGCAATAGATTCTCATATATAATTTTCTGCATTACATTGCTCTGGAGCAGAAAAGTGCCGCTTTATGCACACTATTTAGGATAGTAATGCCCAAATTAAAGCAAAGTTGGAAGAAAAATATTTTTTTTTCCGAACCTCCGGAGAGCATTATTAAAAAATAATTATCTTTTTTAACATCCATAAAAATATTAATATTTTGGCTTTAATTGCAGTAACTTGCTATTGTTATATACACAACTCAACTTTTTTAAATGCTTTTTACTCGTTATTTCTATTATTTTGATAATTGGTGATTTCACTACAGGGCTAGTAAAATTTTCAAAGCACCGCACATATAAGTCCAGGATGATTGATTATAAAACTCCGAGTTTATAAAACTAGCTAGCCTATTTGTCACGGATTTTCTTCTTTCGTGGTACCTCTCAGCGTTGAAACACTATTCCCTCCGGCCGGAAGTCCGGACTGACGAATACCTTTGCATAAACAGCTGAAACTCGGCATCTAAGGAGCTGAATGCTTGTAGGTATTGATTGAATTTTCTGCGCAAAACCTTACCTCAATACATCCGGCACGAATGTAATCCTCAACATCTTTCGTGAATCGCTGACTCGTTGCAACTGCAGGATTGGCGCCACACTCTTTCTGGTTCTGATATCTAGGATGTTTTCTGTTATGTATCAGAATTAAGCCAACCCGATCGTAGACTTTACTCATTGGGCATGAAAGTAGAGCCTCGATTGTCGCGGATGTTGTCGGAGTTAATATCCAAGGAAACTGATATAATGCCCCTTTTAAGACGCATGTGTCCTGCAGGTTATTTTAGCTTTTGTATCTACAACGCACGGTTGTAATGACGAACATCTCAAGCACCTTTTTGAGGTTTGGTGTCGCTTTTTAGCCGGAGGTATAGATCTAGTCAACACTGAGTTCATTCATCATATCGAGCCGTTGTATGCAGTGGAGTTACTCGTGTCAGATTAGGTACGGCTGCAACTTAAAGGCAATTGACTGAGCCGAAGTGAAGATTGTAACTGAATTAATTTTAACGTTGTGGTCTTGTAAGATAACCCATAAAATAGATTAAAGTCACGATCTTTCCTGCAATTTATTGTTCATTTTTAGCTGGGAGTCGAAAAATTAAATCATATTATCATTGGTTTCTCTCTCAGCATTTATTTTTACTATGTCTTGGTTCCTCATTTCCCGTTTACATATACTTTGGAGTTTGGAGTTCTTTTAACTTTGGTAACAAGTTGCAGTATGAACATTCCATTCCCAAAAAAAATCCAAAATTAAATACATGATTATTAATATCACCTTTGTTGATGCATCCACGTAAATACAGGAATATATCTAAGTGAGAAAGTTATAAATAACTTAATAATATCGTATTTTTCGAATACTTTCGATAAGCTGTCGGGGCTCCAACAGCTTACTGATATTATTTATTTTTAAAGTTACAAAAGCCACCTACTAGTCGACCATTATAAATTGTGTCCGGGACCTGATTTGTTAAAACGAAGTATTTGGAAGCTTGTCTGGTTATTTATTTTCCGATGCTTGTGAAATCCTAAGTAACTGAACTTGTTAATTTCAAAGGTTTTACATTTTTTTTTCTCCTGGTTAAGAAGAACACGAAAAACATAAAACCAAAAGAGCTTCCAATATGTATGAATAAAACTTGCGATAAACGTATATAAAACGCTTAGTAAGACCCCTGAAGTATTTTGTAGGTAACATTTATTAGGAAAGACAAAGTCAATAAAACAGTTGTTTCCTTTCAAAGCACCATTTCATTGTGCGGATCGCTTTGATCAAAGAAAGTTTGATATCCCGTTATTTTTATTGAGAGAAAAGAGTTGGTTTTTCGGATTTTTCGGATGAATCAGTTCGTTACCCAACATATTTAATTTAACCTCTTAACGCACAGAAGCTTTTTCAAAAATATCCTTCAAACGTCCAAGATCCCATAACCCATTGGGGTTAACGCCCAAAAGCAAAAATCTAATAAAATTTATTCCGACTGTAAGAGATGATATGAGTCATAGAACAGGAGGATATAGAGATGATCTTTTAATTTCGTTTTGTTTTTAATATTACTTAACTCAACTTTTGACCTGATTATCCGACTTTCTCTTGTCCTGTACCTTCTATCTCTTTACTAAAACACTATTGTACATAAATATAATGATGACAAAAAAAGACATGATCTTGCTAAGTTTATTTCCCGTCTTCTTAGCAAGACTAATCGAATGGGTGGAGTAAGGCATGTATTTATAATATACAAGGTGGAATAAATTCAAGGGCCCTGGAGGGGAACTATCTTAAATCCTTTAGTTAGCTCATTTTACTGAAAGGAAACAATCCTTTATTTTAAGGAAACAAAACTGCATTCATAGCTTTTCTAAAATTCGCTTGTCTCACCCAGGAATCGAACCAACTAAAAATGAAAAAAATGAACCCTCGCTATTTTATTATACTAATCGGTAGGATTATCGATTTTAAAAATATTGAAAGTTATCGTTCGAATTTCAAATGTGTTGCCCCGCGTTACAAAAAAAAATACGTTCCCTTTTTAAACTTTTCGTCAGTACGCCCAGTGTAAGAAGGAATTGTGCTGTGCATAGATTTATTAGTACCATTTAACGATTTTCTTATCGAAGTCTTCAACGAGGTACTTAGAGATAAATAACATTAACAAGCTTGTACTTCATACGATGTCTTTGGATGTTAGAGGGAAAAGGAAATTATAATGTGTAATTTACTTGTTACAAGTGAACAGTACTAGGTATTGTTAATAAGGAACTTGTAATAAATATTCTATTTCATGGGTATCTCGTGCAACAGATGAGTGTAAGACTGGGAGTAAGTGGGACAAATTTTATCCTGAACAATAATCCTACCGATTCGTATAATAAAATAGCGAGGATTTTTTTTTTACTTTTATTTGGGTTGATTCCCGGGTAAGACAAGCGAAGAGGCGGGCTTTATCTATTTATTATGCCAATAAATTCGGCCGCGAGTTTTAAACGTGAATAACTTCGCCCCGTGCGCCTCCGAACCACTAGTACCATTGAACAGTACCATCAATGATACTAGTGGTACTGATTTGTCCCACTAGTACCATCAATGGTACAAATGGCACTGATTTGTCCCACTAGTCCCATCAATGAAACCAAAAAAAAATCATCTGTCACTTTGACATCTGTCAAAAAATATAAATAGAAAACATCTGTCACTTTGATATCTGTCAAAAATCTAAAAAAAATATCTGTCACTTTGACATCTGTCAAAAAAAAAACATCTGTCACTTTGACATCTGTCAAAAAAACTGTATAATATAAACCATTTTTCATCGGTACTAATGCTAATTTTGATATTCGCAGTAGTTTCATTACATAAATATGTGCTCCACTTTAGTATTAATCAATTAAAAAAAAATTTAGTACCATTTGTACCACTGATGGAACTAGTGGGGCAAATCAGTGTCATTTGTACCATTGATGGTACAAGTGGGACAAATCAGTGCCACTAGTACCATTGATGGTACTGTTCAATGGTACTAGTGGTCCGGAGGCCCCCGTGCGCGTATCTTAAACAAAAGGGTTTAAGAAAGAATTTTCTGGCAAGTACTTTATTTGTAGGTATTTTGGACTAACTTTTGCCCGCGGCTCTGTCCGTGTTTTTTCAATTTTTTTCCTGTTTTCAGCTTGGGCGTTATATTATCATCACCCCTTATAGCCTATGTGCTGACCAGGGACCAGGGTTACCACGATAATAATAAAAAAAAACCGCATCCAAATTTTTAAGTAGTTGAGTACTTTTCGACGCTTTCCACAGAGTATTGAGACACCTCCTTGGTTGCTTCTCAGCTAAAGCAACTAGAGGTTAAAGATGTACTCCGTGAAAAACCCATTACTTTTTGGCACGATTTACATAATTAGCGTACCTGACTAAAAACTTTTTTAGAGTGAACGATCACGAAAGAAGTTCTCTGTCAAATTACTTACTTATTCTTTGATGCCTTTATCCGCGGTACTCTTTGAAGCGTTCCCTTCAGACTATAAATAAAAAATTGCGAGTTTGTTATTGATGTTGGTAAGTTTTATCGATTTTAAATGAAATTCGAGGCAATTGTTTTTTTTTATTATTTACAATTCTGCGCGCAGATTCTTCAACGCTTCCAGGTTTAAGACCAAAAATACAAATACAAAAACAAAAGCATTTATTTTCTCAAAACTACAACCGATTTTAAACTCGTATGAAAGAACCCATTTTATTATTTGGCTTAAAGTTTTAAACAGGTTTAAATCTAGTCAAAAATATGTCGTCTATACAAATATAAAAGTTAGTGGCTCGACATTTGGCTTGGATATTATTTTGAACGTCAGTCAAATCTCCGTCTTTGGCCTCGTTCTTTTGCCCTATTGTCTCAAAGTTCATAGTCCGGCCTTCAATTCTGTCATTTTGAACATTATTTAACGTCATCTATCGATTACTAGAAAACTATTTTGTTTTTTTTTTTAATTTTCTCTCGCACCCGGCTTACACCTGCATTTTACATGCAATGAAAAAAATGGTTCAATGGAAAAAGTTAGACAAATAAGGTTCTTCAAAAATGCTAACAAGTATTATGCAAAGTTAGACTTCCCCGAATAATGTGTGTTTCAGGATTCCATTAAAATCACATGGACGCGATGAAAGGAAAAATATTTTCATACGCTATTTTATTAAGCTGTACTTATATTTTAAAACAGGAACTGTAAAAATCCAGCAAGTAGTAGAGATTCATATGTTTTTAGAAATCTCAGAACAAATTGCATCGTCTATTTTAGAGATAATATTTTTATTTGCAACGTGTTAGCAACATTATATTTTTATTCTGCATTTTTCCGCGTGTAGGGTAGAAGGGCCAAAGGATGAATACAAATATTTTCACAAAAAATTGGAATTGGTGGTTCAGAGAACACACAGGATAATTTTATTCGCAATTGGGGTATGTCGACGATAAAGAACTTTGTATAAATACTTTGGGACGTCAAGCGCCCTTTGCAGTTGTCTGAGCGGAGCTTGCTTTGCGTTGGGTTGGCTGACGGTGATATTACCAGCGCACACTACACGGAATAGATATTTTTAATAAACCTGCTTAAAATGTGATAGATTATGTGCCTGTTTAGCGTGCGTAAAGTTACATATTACGCACTAGTGCTTTTTGTTTTTACTGCTAACGCCATCTAGGGGAAACTGGCGACATTATGTAAGCAGTCTAAACTGTATTCCGGTCAGTGCTTCTAAACCTTTATTTCAAGACATTTAAGATCAGAAATCTTATTAATCAAATGTAAATTTTGGATGTAATCTTTTCTTACACGGTTAACATGTTTTTTATCAATCGGCAAAATAAAAAATACGTAAGTACGGCTATAATAGCATTTCCAATAGTTTTTGTTCATTTTATGAAATATTGTTAGGGTTGCTTCCGAAACTTCCGATATCTCCATTATAATGCAGAAAATGTACTTGAGTGATTATTTTGGAAACTGTAATAAGTTACTGTAGGTAAAATAGGTAAGTAGAGAAAAGTTATAAAAGAAGGAATCTGTAATTAAATTAAAGCTATTTTTTTTTATTAAATCCAGTATAAAACTACAAAAACTCACCATTACCTTCACTTTTCAAATTTGAATATTTGTGACAATTTTTGCTCTTATTCTTTGTATCAATTTACCACACAACAACGGACTTAACTAAATAAGTGTACATTTTTAGTGCGTTTGTGTGGTTAATGTTTGTCAACCCTACGCATCTAAAGCATTGCTAGGCAACGTAAACATTCTATTTTCTAATCGTCATTTTGTTGGTATTTTCTGAAAGTAACCGGATCCGTAAATTGTAAAAGATGTTTTAAAAACTGAAAACGATTATAGACGTCATAATTTATATTCTATATCTATGTTCTATTGTATCTATTTTAGAACTTGTTATTAAAAAGACTTTAGAGAGAGACATTGATCTTTGTAGTGTACCTATAGATTGGCGCCAACCAGAGTGCGTTTTCTTCTGTTTGTATTTTGTTTTTGTTTGCAACAAGATTGCTTTTATTTTATTGTGTCATGTAATTTTTCGTAGGTGTATTAAATAAACGTCGTTTGATACATGTGAGAAAGTATTGATATTTCTCGTCACGACGTTAGTCGTGACTCTAAATATCAACCTTTTCGCACTTGCATCAAAATGTACTATTTTCATTATGTCACTCTGTTATTTGTTTGTTGGCTTCGAGTACTGGGCTACTGCTGCCAAATAGAACCGTGAATTTGTATAGTAAAAATAAGCAATATGAATTACATCTAATGTTTCACTAAACACCGCGGCTTAATTTACCATTAGAGCACATATAAAGCCGAATGGTAACATTCTTTTTTTATTATTAATGAATGTTTAAATACTCAACCGATTTTGTAAATATGTAGAGTCATCACGACACTTTACCTTAATTTAACTTAAAATTAATAAATAACATCGTTAAAGCCGAAACCGAGAAGAAAAGAAAGTATCTCGACCTGGCTCACGAGGTTACGGACATGTGGAGTGTGGCATCCACCGAAATCATCCCAATTGTTTTGTCCGCAAACGGGTTAATACTAACCAGCCTCGAAAACAACCAAAGGCGGTTGGGGTTCCGCGGCAGTTCGCTTCCAGCGCGGATGCAAAAGGCGGTACTGCTTGATACTGCTCGCATCGTTCGCCGGTTTCTTTCCCTGGGGCTCTGGACCCCGGTCGATTGTGCCTCTGCCAGGGGTATACCGTCCCTCTCTCTTTAAATTCTTTTAGCGAAAAGAGAGAGACGAGATCAAAAATTCCCATAATAATAGAATTCTTTATTGCACATAAATATTGTACACAAGGCGAACTTAATGCTAATTAGCATTATCTTCCTGTTAACCTTTGGTGATGTGGATAAATTTGGGTAGTGCCGAAAGAATAAGGTGATATTTTAATGAGTACCAGTTTTATCCTAAAATTTAAACCCAAATATTTATAGATATAATATATACATACACACATTAAAATGAAAAATTCCCATTACTTACTAATATAATAAATAAATATAAATGTAAATTTATATAATATATACAAAAGATCTATATAATAAATATTTACATGCTACACATTTTAGACAATATTCTAAACCATCTTAAAATCGAAATAGCGTAAAACGTAACTTTCTGGTTTGTTTTCAATTGCAGAAATCACCAATGGAAGATATTTTTAGCGTTCACTATGGATTTTTAAGAAGAAGCAACAATACCTATTGTATACTTCAGTTTTGAATTTGTGCTTTCGCAATAAAATAATAACCCTGAACACGGTACCTTTGACAGATAATTTTAAAAACATTGCTAAGTACTTTTGTTTAATATTTCTCTTTATCATGTCTTAACAAAAAAAAAAGATATCCCATGCCCTATTTTACCTTTAATTCAGTTTATTTTTTAAATATTTTTATTTCACCACAAATATCACGAATAATCTTCGATTATTACTTTTATTACCCTAAATTGCACTGAGATATACGTGCGCATCAGATTCAAATTTATTTTTGAATTTTCCCATACGTGTCTACTATGGATCCAATGTTTATTTTCCATAATGAGCAAGATAATCATAGTAAAAACAAATTCATAAAGTTTTATTATCCCTATGTTGTGTTCATAACCTCGTCAAATTTGATGGACGTGCAATTTCACATCGGTTTTCCTAGTTTATTTGTTCTCATTACATACGTAACACATACCAGTCATCAGCCTATACTCGTAATGTAGGTAAATTTCAGTAAAAACATGAATGCTCGTAAATAAACTAATGCAGACAGACGTTTGATGGATGTTACATAAATGTAAAATGTGGCCAAGTGCGAGTCATATTTACGCACATTTTCCAATTTTGCACACACGATTAGTTTTAGTGACATTACATCATAAACGAAGTGACGTCATTCAAAATGGCGGACGCGAAAAGATGGGAATTTATTATTTCTATACCAACTCCCTGACATATTAAAAGAAAGGACTGGATGAGGTAAATACGATAAGCTAAATGACGTCATTTTAAATCCAATATGGCGGACGCCACAACAAGGTGGTGATTTTATTATTTCTATATCAACCCCATGGCGTGGATTTAAAAAAAATGAATAGACGATGAGAATACGATAAGCTAAATAAAGTCTTTTTAATCCAATATGGCGGATGCCACAAGATGGTGGACAAAATTCCCTAACCATCTCCATGACGTAAGTAGCAAATAAAAAGGTTTGCGAAGCAGAATACGAGACATAATTTTAAATTCAATATTGTGGATTCCCCAAAATGGCGGACTTTATTTTATATCTTCGTCTTAACATTTTTACTAATAATAAAGTAGTAAAAGTATCTTTGCGAAATTTTAAATGAAATGGATTCTTGGTACCGATTGTACTGAGGTAAAACCACAATTTTTAGAATTTTTGTCTATATGAATGTTCCGTTTTAATTCGGGAACCACTCAATGGATTTTAATTCGGTTTTTAGGGTTCCACACCCAAAGGGTAACCAACAGGACCCTATTACTAAGACTCCGCTGTCCGTCTGTCTGTCTGTCCGTCTGTCCGTCTGTCCATCTGTCACCAGGCTGTATTTTATTGAACCGTGATAATTAGACAGTTGAAATTTTCACAGATGATGTATTTCTGTTGCCGCTATAACAACCAATACTAAAATATAGAATAAAAGAAATATTAAAGGGGGCTCCTATACAATAAACGTGATTTTTTTGCCGTTTTTATAGATAATGGTACGCAACCCTTCGTGCGCGAGTTCGACTCGCACTTGATCGTTTTTTTTTATTATCACTTTAGTCACCCTGGTTAACACAAATAGAGTATAAACAGCGTTATAAATAACGTCCAAGCCGAAAACGGGACACAGATTGAATAAACGCCGGTGAAGCCGCGATAAAAGAGTAGTGGTTAATTAAGAGGTTTTGACCAGCAAAAGAACGTTACTAACTAAATACCACAAAATAAAATAATAAGCAAATAAGCAAAATTCCCTAACCATCTCCATGACGTAAGTAGCAAATAAAAAGGTTTGCGAAGCAGAATACGAGACATAATTTTAAATTCAATATTGTGGATTCCCCAAAATGGCGGACTTTATTTTATATCTTCGTCTTAACATTTTTACTAATAATAAAATAGTAAAAGTATCTTTGCGAAATTTTAAATGAAATGGATTCTTGGTATCAATTGTACTGAGGTAAAACCACAATTTTTAGAATTTTTGTCTATATGAATGTTCCGTTTTAATTCGGGAACCACTCAATGGATTTTAATTCGGTTTTTAGGGTTCCACACCCAAAGGGTAACCAACAGGACCCTATTACTAAGACTCCGCTGTCCGTCTGTCTGTCTATCCGTCTGTCCGTCTGTCCATCTGTCACCAGGCTGTATTTTCATGACCCGTGATAATTAGACAGTTGAAATTTTCACAGATGATGTATTTCTGTTGCCGCTATAACAACCAATACTAAAAGACAGAATAAAAGAAATATTAAAGGGGGCTCCTATACAATAAACGTGATTTTTTTGCCGTTTTTATAGATAATGGTACGCAACCCTTCGTGCGCGAGTTCGACTCGCACTTGATCGTTTTTTTTTATTATCACTTTAGTCACCCTGGTTAACACAAATAGAGTATAATCAGCGTTATAAATAACGTCCAAGCCGAAAACGGGACACAGATTGAATAAACGCCGGCGAAGCCGCGATAAAAGAGTAGTGGTTAATTAAGAGGTTTCGACCAGCAAAAGAACGTTACTAACTAAATACCACAAAATAAAATAATTAGCAAATAACCTTTTTAAAAACAATTGTATAAATTGGTTATTGTGTAAAATAAATTTAGATCGCTGAAACTAATTTTATATTTTGCGTGGAATAATTTGTTTTCAAAAAGCTTGTCGCGCGAATTTTAAACAAAATACATACTTTTGCAACTTTATATATCCATCCATCAATCACTGCATGTCCAATGACATTAATTGGTATCTACTTTTATGAATGTTCAACGCGACAAGCTTTTTGAAAATAAATAATTCAACATAAAATATAACGGGGCATAGGTACGCCACCATTTTAGTACAAAATTTGATGACCCATTTCTCAGTTGTTTTTCGTTATATACCAAAGTATAAGACCTCTATCATCTGGATTTTGCCAAAATATATCAAATATATCATGCTGTACAGATTTACATACTCGTACAATTTGTACCATTGATGGTACTAGTGGGACAAATCAGTGCCATTTGTACCATTGATGGTACTAGTGGGACAAATCAGTGTCACTAGTACCATTGATGGTACCGTTCAATGGTACTAGTGGTCCGGAGGCGTTTTCTTGTCTGAAATTGTATCTTTACCAAAATTTTACAATTTAGCCAGATATTGAATTTGCCTGTATTAAACTATAGAGGTCTCAAACTTTAATGACAAAAAACAGAGAAACGGGTTATCACATTTTGTAATAAAAAGGTGACATGCCTATTCAGCGATCTAAACTTATTTTATTCGTTTTAATCCACGACGTAAATTAAAGCTCGTTTATAAAAAGTTTTTTACTTTTAATGCTATTTTATTGATAAAGAGCTAGGTAACGATAAAATAACCTGTTTGGTTTGTTAAAGACAAATAATGGAAGAATCGTTGACCCCTCTTTTTCGAAAATAATCGTAGGTGACGGTTAATTGGAATCACAATATCTCGTGAGATTCAATCGTTTTTTTGACAATAACTTTGCAGCAGTCCTTCCTTCAATAGAAACTCTTTGTTTCATAAGGATGCCACCACCGCACAAACTGCTAAAGCGTCCATTAATCTCAGGCAAAACTAGGTATATCTCTATCTGGTAACACCTCCTGGCCCTCAGTCCACTTGACTTTTTTCAGCTACTACATATGGTTTATTGAAAATTGAAATCAACCTGCCACCATCACACAATAACAAAAAAAATATACAGACTGAAGTTTCTAGGATTTCGAGCAATCTCTGCGAGCGCGTTTTAAAAATATGTGCTACAGATTAGACGAGTGCTTGCGTGTGAAAGGTATATGGATTAGATGGTAAGATGTTATAAAAAACGCATTTTTGTTTATTTGACTTCAGTATATATGTTTTAAATATATTGTCGATGGTTTTTTATTAATTTTAATGTTTAAAATCTGCCACCGTTCTCCCGTATTACCCAGTGCAAAATAGTGTCGTTATTACTTATTTCTAAGAGTTGCTTATACGACTACGTAATTTTAACTACCCATTGGCCACAACTAGTACTATATAAGTGATAAAAAAAGCATTTGCTATCGGTAGCAAATTTTACCGTTTTGTACCATAAGTAATATAGTAGTACCAAAATACGTTCATGCGCAACTGAAAGTGCTTACTTATATCTAACTTCGAGATGATTTCGCAGCTGTATCTGACACGGAATTCCTAATTTAGAACTCAAAGTTATAAGATAATGCTGCAAAAATCACTTATGATTATGTCACTTGGATTTTTTTTGGAACGGGTAAAAGTTTTGAAAATATTTGATATCGTAAAATTTCCTATCGGTCATCGTCAGGTCTAGTTATGATCGTCTCACAGAAAATGAATATTGATATTGTTATTTAATTGCACTTGGTGGAACTTTGAATACCTAATGAACAGTAATCACTTGTACTATTTCACCAATTATTTTTTGACCAGTTTCGCCTTTATGACATTTTTAAAGGATTTATAATTAGATCTTAATACAATAACAAATTGTTTATTTTGTGCAATCAGGCATATATATCATAAAGGCGAAACCGATCAAGAAATAAATAATGTCATGGAATAGTACGAGTGATTTTCTGTTCATTATGCAGAAGACATGACTTTCCCCTGAACACACTGAAGTTAAATATAAATAAAGATGCTTTCACACACTAAATGCAGTGACATTGCCGTCTCGTGTCATTAAAGAGAGCTTTTAAAGCGTCTCCTAGGTAATGACCGCAGATAAATAATAAACCAATATATTTAGACAGCGGAGTTTCTCAAAAGTCGCCTCAACACCAAGCATATAAGTATCCATTAGTAGGTAGTTGTTTGTATATTGTCTTGGTCAGGGTCAGTCAGTCTCAGTAAGAGTACGGACCCACTTTGTAATAATAAAGACAAATGACCGGTGACAAAATGATGAAACGATCAAGAGTTTAAAATTAAGGGATTCAGCTACATATATAGGGAACATTATAATCTTATTAGTATATTGGCGTTTAGATCTTTAACGGTCAGTATCACACAAAGCGGAAAAAACAATTTTTTTTAAAGAATTTATATTTTTTCCCTAATAAATTTGGCAAAACTTCAACTGCAATAGGGCAATTATATAATAGCCTATATCTACTTACATTAAGGAATTAGCTTGCAAAATTTCAAGTGATAATTTTGCGTATTTTCTTTATCCGAATACAACTCTTTTTAGAGAATCTTTCAAAAGTTGGTGTAATTTTTTGAGTTGGTAAGTATTTATATTTTCGTACTTTATATGTATTTCTACAAATTCAACTCTCATTTGAGCAGTTTTTAATAGTAGCTTATGAAACTGAATAGATATGTGTATAGCAGAGGTTACTAAAACACGAGTGTTATTTTAAATGCCAGAGTATAGCCGAGGAACTGTACTGTATTCTATATGTATAATGTATAAATTCTTGAAGGGAATGTTAAAATTATTATGACATCTAGTTTTTTATTTTATTTATTTCTTGTATGACGACAGAAATGAGGATATATCACTTAACGCATGTTTAAAAAAAATCCTTCAGCCATTTCCTACCTGGAGGAGCCCAAACTAAGGCCTTGTCCAGATGCAGTGTTTTACTCGCGCAAGACCTAAGTTTACAAGTAAAACACTGCATCTGGACAAGGCCTGAGTATATTTAAAAATGTTTTCTTTTTTATCAGTCTACAATAAGTGTCTGAAATGCAACGATGAAGTATATTTATACAATCAGCTCATGAAGCACTTTCATTTGATACCACACAAAAGGTATAAAAAATACTTCAATACAAAAAGTAAATGGTAAAGGGTGTTTAAGAACTGCGGGCCAAAATGATCGTTGGTACTTCAAGTACATGTGTACCAAACGGCTTGCTTGTATACTTATTTGCCGTTTTTTGTCAAATCCCCCGCTATGAAAGCTTGGTCACAAGTTCGACCATCTTTTGAACTGTTTCTTATTAAAACTTCAGACCGTAGTATGGGCTAAGTTTCCTGTGTGGGTTGAGTTTTCTGTATGGGCTAATTTTCCGTTACCTTCCAACTTTGTGTAAAATATTTTAATACCGGAAAAATTATAAAATATAAGTTTTCTTCTTAAAAACCATTATTTACTGAAAAAAATATCGTACTAGAAACTTTTGTAAAGAAAATATGTCATAATATGTTTTTGAGTTGATAATCAGGATCTTACATTAGATAAAATAATTATATTTACAGAGACTGGACCAACCTAACAATCGATTGCGCCGTTTACAGATGAAGAGTTAAAACGAAACGAAAGTTATATCGAATTGATTCTATTAAACATTGTCATTCTTTATTTTAAAACGATTCAATAATTTTATTAAGGTGCAATATGTCCATCGTACAACGAAAGAGTTCCAAGAAACATTTCTGAAAAAGTTCGCGGCCGAGTCTTGCGGTGAATCATTTTCAATAAAGGTGATTTTTTAAAAAAAAAATTTTTTTTTTAAGTGAAAATTATTAGTATTGTAAGAATAATAATTTATAATATTAAATAAAATAAAAATTATAATAAAAAAAATAAAAGCTAAGATTCAATTTAATGGTATTATTTTAAATATTTAATTTTAATATAGACACAAACGAGTGAGTTTAAAAAAACGTCGTTATTATTAAGGTAATAGGTTTACATGTTAACAACAGTCATTATTGTTATTTTTTCTTTATTATTTTGGACGGATTTCTGTTTTAAACTGAAAAAACAGCCTTCACTTTACAATTTTTTTCGATGCAACGAATTTTTCTCTATCACGTTTTAGGCTTTGTTATCATCTTGGAAAAGACCTCATTTATAACATGTTTTTTATTTCAGAACCTTATCTATTATAGTATGTGAGTTCCAATGTTTTAAAATCCCATTTTTTACTAACTATGTAATTACCAGCTAAATATTTTTACCGTTATTTTTAAGTAAAAACAATAATTTACATTTAAAGATGAGCTTGATTTACCCACAAAAAAAGAGCCCATTGAAAAGTATTGATCGATACGCAATTGATTTGTCGAAGCAACACCGACACAAAAGTTGAATCTGATCGTACCGCTCGATAAAAATAGAAACCACAAATTTTATTTTAAGACTTCGGTCGCGAACTGATTATCGTCTTTATGACGCAACCGATTGAAAAGTTTATGTGCGGGAACGATCGATGAATGACAGCTACTGTTTTTCAAGAAAGCTTTTGTATTTGAACTTCTTTTGTGGACTTTAAAATTTTATTTCCACCCTAAGAATTAGGCTCACCACATCAAAAAAAAAAAAAAAACTAAAAAAGTAAATTCCGGACAAGTATGTAATAATTGCAGAAAATTCGGGACATTATCCTTATTTTTTTTAATGCACGGTATGTTGACTTTTGTGAAGTCATAATTACAAAAAAAATTATAAACCGCTAATTGTACACATATTAAAATTGAAATAAATATATTTTAATAAATATGAAATTTGAATAGGGATAAAATAGGTAACTACTGTTAATGTCGATTTAATTAAAAACCAAAATAGGATAGGATTTGCCTAGCAATTCAAAGAGGTAATCCTGGGTATACTTCCACGAGACTACAGCGATTTCGGCTAAATTTTTTACCTAATTTAATTATTGATTACATATTTATGCTAGATAGTTTTAATTTTAGTTTAGTTTATTTCATAGAATAATTTCGTTTTTTAAATGACTTTATTTAAGTTTCATATAATAGGTAAGACAAGCTAAATTCTACTACTAAATTAAAAACATTTATTTTATTTTATTTATAATTTCTCCTTCATTTGTGTGAAAATATCTTGAAGATTCTGGACATCTTTCCGGACAAAGACCCAAATTTCCGGACATGGTTGGATTGCTTGAGGCTTTTCGATCTTAGACCAAGGATAAGTAGGATAAACCGGGTGTAAAAACGCAGATATACACGAAAAATACTTACTCCGATAATACAGCACTGATATATAGTAAATGGGAATAATACTAAGATATTTATTCCGTCTCGATCATTTGTATAAATAACTTTCAATTTCTGGAGGTACTTAGTAGCAATGTCCTTTAAAATAAAAAAGTAGAATTTTTCAAGGTCTTCTTTCATAAAACGCAATAAAAATAATAAAAACATTAGGGTTTAGTTTTTTAACGGTCGTTATTACTCCAAGCAGTAAAATGCGTAGTACAAGAGGGTACATACAGGGCAAAGAAAAAAAAAGTTTTTTTATTTTTGTTACAAAAAATAATTAAAGTACCTTACAAAATTTTCAATTACCAAAGTGTAGATATTGTAAAGACCGATTTAACAAAATATGTTTGTGTTGAGTACATGATTCTTATTCGTCAAACTATAAGAAAACTTGTGTTTGAAGACCTCATTTCAATAATTATGTCTTTTGAGTGAAAGTTTTTTTATCGCGTTTCTGTACTGCAAGTATCTAGAAAAAGGTTCCAAAAATGTTATACTAATACGAGTATTGCAAACTAGCAGCTTCTTACAGAAACGACTCAAAAAAGTGCAAATTCTTCGTGACGTCGCCTTCATATTGAATTTTGAATGGATGCAATAAATCAGATTTTATGTCCCAATCCTTGCATAAACGTCGGCTAGCAAAATATTTAGTTACCTATTTCTAGAATTTCAGAGCCTACTTACTTACCAATTTTATTGTCATTAACAATTTGTAGACATAAGGCAAAATAAATCTAATAGATAATTATAGAAGTGACAGGAAAATGGCCTCAGCAAGATTGGAAAGTTAACGTTCTAATTTATCGAAGCTGTAATTTTGAGAAGTAGGTACTGAACACTTAATTTTATATAACAAAAGTATGTTCGATCGTTTTTAGGATGGTGTAGTCAACAAGAAACCCTTGTAGTTTCGCTATGTCTCTCCATCTGTCTGTCTGTCTGTCCGCGGCTTAGCTCAGAGACTCTAAGTACTAGAAGGCTATAATTTGGGTATAAAAACTAACAACGTCGACAAAGTGGTAAAATAACACCTTGAAAAATAAAAGTTTTTTGGGTACCTATACACTTAAAGTGGGGAAGATTTTTTTCACCCCACAAGCTCGGAAAGGCTCTGTTTATCATTCGAAATCTGAATGAAAAAGCGCACTTCATCCGCTAGCGTGGAAAATGTTTTAAAATTCGAATATTTTTATTCAATAAAGGATTCGTACAATAATATTACATGTATATAGAACCTCATTGGTTTCGTAATAGTTTATATTCTCTGCAGCCAGTCCATTGAAATGCAAATACTTATTTCATGTCATGCACCAGCCTCATTTAAATAATAATCGCACTGGCCAGCAAGAAAATTTGATTAAAAACAAAAACTTTAAAATTTCCTTCTCTTTATTCAATTCACTTTCAATACATTCCTTTGGTTTGTTTTTTGATAAAATCGAAAAAAAAGACATAAAATATGATCGAGGCTAGCAGCGACGAAGATATAAATTTAACACCTGCAGAATTAGTTACTGCCGAGTTGAGTTTTCTTCCAGAAAAATCGCGCGAAAAATACATAAAAGCGTACGATTTATTCAATGCATGGAGACATTTCAAAGGCGCGAAAACGTTTTAAGAGACAATAATGCTATCATACTTCATTGAACTATCTGAAACAAGAAAATCAAACACACTTTGGAGTATTCACTCGATGCTTAAAGCCACAATAAAAACAAAAAATTATGTACACATAGAAAAATATTCCAAGGTGCTGGCGTTTGTATAGCAAAAGGCAAGCAACCACAAACCAAAAAAATACCAAGATATTCACCACTTGTAACATTAAGGAGTTTCTCAACGAAGCGCCCGACTCCAAATTTCTTGCTACAAAATTACGCATTTCGCTTTTTTTAATGAAACATCTTTGTTCAACCAGTACCTACACTTTAGCGTGAAAGTATGTATTGCCGTAAACTTATTTTCTTCCTTTGCGTTACAGGTTGTCCTCATTATTGGCATTAGTGGGGCGTGCCGGACTAATGAACTTACGTATCTTAGAACAAAAGTTATCAAACACGAAGACCAATATTGATAGGAACTTCGTGATTCGTAACGAATATGTCAAAATTGCAGATAAACATCAAACCTTGCGCCCTGCTAATACACCAATCGATCGATTTTTTTTGCAACATCGCAAAAGAAAATGTGTTAGACAGCCTATGGGAAGTACTAAAATTGGTGCTTTGCCATGAGAAATTGCCACTTTCCTTGGACTACAGGAACCAGAGGGCATTGTTTTAGGAGGACGTCGGCCACACTTTTGGCTGATTCGGGCGCTGATCTGACCACGCTTAATCGTCACGGCGGCTGGAAGTCCAGTACCGTGGCAGAAGGATACATAAAGGATTCTATGGAAAACAAGTCAAAAATATGGAAGTATAACTTTAAAACCGTCTTGCCCAGATCCTTCAACTTCCAAAGAAAGCGCGATTCGTTCTGAATCGCCTGCTAATCCGTCTGTGTCTTCAAAATTCACAATGGAATCCGATGAAATAGAGCAGTGTTCCACAAATATGCCAAATAATTTACCCAGTAACAATACACAAGTAACAAAAACAAGCATATCAGTTCCAAAAACAAATGTTACGTCCAATACATATACAATACGTATTACCTAATTGTAGTAATTTCACTTTTAAATTTTGAAATCCATCCATCCATCCATCAGCCTGTTCCGTCCACTGCTGGACATAGGCCTTTCCAGGATTTCGCCACTCTTGGCGGTCCTCCTGGAAGAAATGCCCATACTCACACACGCTGGGCAGGCGGGTTGGTGAGCGCGGTGCCGAAACCTTTGCACTAGTGACGCCGCTGCCCGTCACTAGTCTGTTTTATATAAGGCCCGGCAATTGGGGATGGATATACCGCCATCCGTCGGGCCCAGGCAATGGTGGGCCGCCTGGTTTTGCCTGAGAGCTGTTCTCTTACTCTCCCCCGAATAACTTCGGGAGGATTTGCGAGTAAGATGGTGGTACCTCCACAGTCGAGCCTGGCATCAGCTCTACCACCTAAATTTTGAAATAAATAAATAATAATTTAATATTTATTAAAACTGTTTTTCTTGCACCTCGCTTCAGTGAGGTGAAAAGTTGTGTGTTTTGCTCGGCAGCAAAGTTATTTAGCGCCTGTACCTTTGAAACCCTCGCTAACAACTATTTTGCGTCTTTGACCTGGTATGGGGTGTCGTTGGATAGGTCGTTCAAAAATATTGCGGGTGTATGGAAACCATTTTTCGACTCAGGGATCCGTTTGCGATGTATTAAGCTTAAAAGTGTTTTTTTTTTGTTAGAGTCAATGTCCCGGTGTCCCCCGTCAGCCCCCGTTGTTTTTAACCCTTATTAGGGCTAGAGGAATAATATTCCCACATTATGATTCGTCTTGTAAAAGAGCAATAGGAAAACTTTTTCCAGCAAATATCACTGTCACCTATTTAAATTTGAGTATTTAATAGAAATTATATATAACTGACATATAACGAATCTATATGTATATTTATATAACTAATCAAGTATTCAATACCACTTAAAGTGACGTTCTAGATGGGCAAGAGGAATTATTTTCCGACTTGGCTAACTGAAAAACTGAAAATACAAAAGCGTATTTTCTGTTTTTCAGTTATCAATCATATATCTGTAGGCATTCTTAATGACATATTTGCTCTAAAAATTTTGGAACATGCTTAGTATTGCCATGCCCTATTATGGGTTAAATATGTGAAAAAAATCACAAGCGTGCCGCCGACTGCGGCACCGTGGCACACATTCTAGATTGGATTTAATTTCTTACCCCATACTTGTACACCAAATTGTTGTTACTATTTGATCTCGGTGGCGCAGTTGGTAGCGCGCTTGTCATGATATCTGCAAGAGATCCAAGGTTCGAGTCCTGGTTCGAGGAATTATTTAAAATTCTTGTACTACTTGAGATTCGTTTCTGCTTGATCTAAATCCAAATATTGACCGAAATTTTTATGGTTTTAATCAAGTGCCGACAACGTATAAATTCTGTTTTGTGTTTTTGGGCTTTTAACTTTTGGATTTTGATTCATTGGTGTATTTAAGAGATACTATTATGGAGCATGTAAATTACTGAATATAACTATAATAGATAGTTTTTAAGAGGGTTGCACGTTAGAAATTGTTTTTCTCATTTTAAGTGCATTGCTACATAGAGAAATATTTTTTTTACACATGGTATTTTTTAGTTTGTAATGGACTCTTGTATTATTTAGAGTATTCAAAGCGATGGATTTCGCTATATAAACATCATCTATGAGACCTAGGATTGATTGTCGCAAAATCTACGGAAGCTGGTGACGGAGGAATGAGTGGAACTACACTCCCGTAACGGCTTCTCATGATTTTAAACCGAATCATGATGAGTCGCTTGGCGGCATGGTTTCGTGATGAGGGTGGTGACAAGCGAAAGCTGAAGCTTACCGCCAGGGGAAGTAGAAGTAGGTATCAATACAATACAAGTGCTCGTAGGACCTATTTTATATGCGATCTCTTGTTATCAAGACAAGCGCGCTACCGACTGCTGCACCGAGGTACTTACCTAGACCGTTGAATTTTTCTACCATACTTGTCCACCGAATATTTTTTTTGTAACTATTTGATTTAACCAGCTTGTAATGCACATACTGAACGCTCACGAGGGCGTTTTGTGATTTCACGCCTTGTTCTTAGGAACAGATGGCGCTGTCGTCGCTAAAACATGTGTTGCTTCAGACAATTAAGAAATTCACAGTTCTCATTGACTAAGATTATGTTTTAATTGCGAAATCCATCGCTTTGAAATACTCTAAATATTATTAAAGAAAAATAATGCCCGCCTAAATTTTATTTGGAATATTTAATGTGAGTTGGTTTTTTTCATTTATTTGCTCACAATATGCATTGAAAATGTAGTATGATACACTTGAATAAGGGCAATAACTTACTCGTAACGTTAACGTAATCGTCCTCGTAAGCTAGTGCCGCCTTACCGCACTTGCAGCATAAACTACTATATTGTCTGTTTGTTGGACTTTGGTATAACCTTCAACGTTGCGCCAGGCCTATTTGGAGTACCTAATCAGTGGTTGTATCTCACTTACACCCCGTGGTGTGAGTCAAAGAGCAAAGTAATTTGGAAGAACCCTTAATCGTACTAAGCAATTTGTTTCTTCGTATTTTGCAATGATGTTACATAAAAATACCTGATTGTATTTTTGTATTTAGGTACGCGAAGATAAAACATCATAGATAGTTATCTATTAATATTATGAAGTAGCCTCATCTTAGAGTTGGCTATATCTAGACACGCGGCAGCGTGTCCGGCCGAGTTCTTAAAGAAAGGGCCGGCGCACCAGAACATTTCGAGGTACTTTCGCCCCCCCCCCTCCTACAAGATTGGACCTACAAATTTGTAATTTTCACTTAGCAATAACTGCCATCTTACAATCTTAGAATTATCTACGGTTGTGATTGGCAAATTTTTAATTATCACGGGTTGATTTTTGCAATTAACGTTTACGTACTCTGTACTAGTATACTTGCAGTCAGGCTGTGTAACTTTGTACAAGCTCATTAACTTAGTGCAAATTGTACGACAAAAAAGCAAATATCTCGTTTCTACACACTTTTTTTGGTTTTGATACAGCTTTCATTTCGGCAGAATCCTTCACATTTAACTTGATTTAATGACTTGAACATCACGAATTCATGGAAATAACACCGGGTCAAGTTGCAGTATTTGCAATGAAAAGTCTTACTTGTACTAGTTCCACAGTGTTTATTTCTTCTCTTAGCGACCGGTTTCGTTTAAGACATCTTCAGGGACAGATCTGTAATATATGTATACATTTATTTGATGTGTTTACATCAGTTGCAAGAATTCTTCAACTAATTCTTGTCAAGTCATTCTTGCAACTGATGTAAACACATCAAATAATTGTATACTTAAATAACTTTACCTGAAGATCTGTGCCTAAAGATGATTTAAGAGAAACCGGTCGCTAAGAGAAGAAATAAACACTATGGAACTAGTACAATTAAGACTTTTCATTGCTATAATAGCGTTCCATCAAGAATCTTCAATCAAATCTATAAATTATTTGCAGTATTACACCTGCCATTCACCTTTACCAACTTCCACAATGTTTGTACCAAGGGAATAGTCCCAAGGTCAAAATTTAATTCTTCAGTTGAGTATCTACCTGACGTAGATTTTGAAACATAGATATCTGCTTAGTACCTTTACAAGGTTAAAATGAGATCGAAGGTACGAAGAGAAGACTTGTACCAAAACTTTATTTTATTATATTTTGTAATTTTTTATCGATTAATGAAATTACGTTTTCGTCGACTGTCAAAACTACATCAGCGATCTCCAAAAACATCATATACGCGTATATTATTCAAACGTTCGTTTAATTAATGATGACAAATTGCTTTCCCTGTTTGCGGGTTTTCACACGCACCAAATGGTTTGTGTTCGCTTCAAAGCGACGGAATTTTCCCTTTTAAATAACCTAAAACGTGCGTTAAATATAAGGCAATTTATCAAGGAAGCTCTTTTGTAAGCAAAAGAAATCTGTTGTAGATTAAAGGTTGGAACAGGATTGTTCACCATACATCTTTTGCTGAAAGCAAATAACACGTTTTAAAACGAGGACTGCTCTTCGAAACTCTCCGTTTGTCTGTCTGCATAACAAACTTAATCTAAGATAATTAGTTGAAATAGGGCATTTTCTTACGGAAGTCCATCACTAAGTTAACTTAATCAAAAGAAATCTGTTGTAGATTAAAGGTTGGAACAGGATTGTTCACCATACATCTTTTGCTGAAAGCAAATAACACGTTTTAAAACGAGGACTGCTCTTCGAAACTCTCCGTTTGTCTGTCTGCATAACAAACTTAATCTAAGATAATTAGTTGAAATAGGGCATTTTCTTACGGAAGTCCATCACTAAGTTAACTTAATCAAAAGAAATCTGTTGTAGATTAAAGGTTGGAACAGGATTGTTCACCATACATCTTTTGCTGAAAGCAAATAACACGTTTTAAAACGAGGACTGCTCTTCGAAACTCTCCGTTTGTCTGTCTGCATAACAAACTTAATCTAAGATAATTAGTTGAAATAGGGCATTTTCTTACGGAAGTACATCACAAAGTTAACTTAATCAAAAGAAATCTGTTGTAGATTAAAGGTTGGAACAGGATTGTTCACCATACATCTTTTGCTGAAAGCAAATAACACGTTTTAAAACGAGGACTGCTCTTCGAAACTCTCCGTTTGTCTGTCTGCATAACAAACTTAATCTAAGATAATTAGTTGAAATAGGGCATTTGCTTACGGAAGTCCATCACTAAGTTAACTTAATCAAAAGAAATCTGTTGTAGATTAAAGGTTGGAACAGGATTGTTCACCATACATCTTTTGCTGAAAGCAAATAACACGTTTTAAAACGAGGACTGCTCTTCGAAACTCTCCGTTTGTCTGTCTGCATAACAAACTTAATCTAAGATAATTAGTTGAAATAGGGCATTTTCTTACGGAAGTCTATCACTAAGTTAACTTAATCAAAAGAAATCTGTTGTAGATTAAAGGTTGGAACAGGATTGTTCACCATACATCTTTTGCTGAAAGCAAATAACACGTTTTAAAACGAGGACTGCTCTTCGAAACTCTCCGTTTGTCTGTCTGCATAACAAACTTAATCTAAGATAATTAGTTGAAATAGGGCATTTTCTTACGGAAGTCCATCACTAAGTTAACTTAATCAAAAGAAATCTGTTGTAGATTAAAGGTTGGAACAGGATTGTTCACCATACATCTTTTGCTGAAAGCAAATAACACGTTTTAAAACGAGGACTGCTCTTCGAAACTCTCCGTTTGTCTGTCTGCATAACAAACTTAATCTAAGATAATTAGTTGAAATAGGGCATTTTCTTACGGAAGTCCATCACTAAGTTAACTTAATCAAAAGAAATCTGTTGTAGATTAAAGGTTGGAACAAGATTGTTCACCATACATCTTTTGCTGAAAGCAAATAACACGTTTTAAAACGAGGACTGCTCTTCGAAACTCTCCGTTTGTCTGTCTGCATAACAAACTTAATCTAAGATAATTAGTTGAAATAGGGCATTTTCTTACGGAAGTCTATCACTAAGTTAACTTAATCAAAAGAAATCTGTTGTAGATTAAAGGTTGGAACAGGATTGTTCACCATACATCTTTTGCTGAAAGCAAATAACACGTTTTAAAACGAGGACTGCTCTTCGAAACTCTCCGTTTGTCTGTCTGCATAACAAACTTAATCCAAGATAATTAGTTGAAATAGGGCATTTTCTTACGGAAGTCCATCACTAAGTTAACTTAATCAAAAGAAATCTGTTGTAGATTAAAGGTTGGAACAGGATTGTTCACCATACATCTTTTGCTGAAAGCAAATAACACGTTTTAAAACGAGGACTGCTCTTCGAAACTCTCCGTTTGTCTGTCTGCATAACAAACTTAATCTAAGATAATTAGTTGAAATAGGGCATTTTCTTACGGAAGTCCATCACTAAGTTAACTTAATCAAAAGAAATCTGTTGTAGATTAAAGGTTGGAACAGAATTGTTCACCATACATCTTTTGCTGAAAGCAAATAACACATTTTAAAACGAGGACTGCTCTTCGAAACTCTCCGTTTGTCTGTCTGCATAACAAACTTAATCTAAGATAATTAGTTGAAATAGGGCATTTTCTTACGGAAGTCCATCACTAAGTTAACTTAATCAAAAGAAATCTGTTGTAGATTAAAGGTTGGAACAGGATTGTTCACCATACATCTTTTGCTGAAAGCAAATAACACGTTTTAAAACGAGGACTGCTCTTCGAAACTCTCCGTTTGTCTGTCTGCATAACAAACTTAATCCAAGATAATTAGTTGAAATAGGGCATTTTCTTACGGAAGTCCATCACTAAGTTAACTTAATCAAAAGAAATCTGTTGTAGATTAAAGGTTGGAACAGGATTGTTCACCATACATCTTTTGCTGAAAGCAAATAACACGTTTTAAAACGAGGACTGCTCTTCGAAACTCTCCGTTTGTCTGTCTGCATAACAAACTTAATCTAAGATAATTAGTTGAAATAGGGCATTTTCTTACGGAAGTCCATCACTAAGTTAACTTAATCAAAAGAAATCTGTTGTAGATTAAAGGTTGGAACAGGATTGTTCACCATACATCTTTTGCTGAAAGCAAATAACACGTTTTAAAACGAGGACTGCTCTTCGAAACTCTCCGTTTGTCTGTCTGCATAACAAACTTAATCTAAGATAATTAGTTGAAATAGGGCATTTTCTTACGGAAGTCCATCACTAAGTTAACTTAATCAAAAGAAATCTGTTGTAGATTAAAGGTTGGAACAAGATTGTTCACCATACATCTTTTGCTGAAAGCAAATAACACGTTTTAAAACGAGGACTGCTCTTCGAAACTCTCCGTTTGTCTGTCTGCATAACAAACTTAATCTAAGATAATTAGTTGAAATAGGGCATTTTCTTACGGAAGTCTATCACTAAGTTAACTTAATCAAAAGAAATCTGTTGTAGATTAAAGGTTGGAACAGGATTGTTCACCATACATCTTTTGCTGAAAGCAAATAACACGTTTTAAAACGAGGACTGCTCTTAGAAACTCTCCGTTTGTCTGTCTGCATAACAAACTTAATCTAAGATAATTAGTTGAAATAGGGCATTTTCTTACGGAAGTCCATCACTAAGTTAACTTAATCAAAAGAAATCTGTTGTAGATTAAAGGGTGGAACAGGATTGTTCACCATACATCTTTTGCTGAAAGCAAATAACACGTTTTAAAACGAGGACTGCTCTTCGATACTCTCCGTTTGTCTGTCTGCATAACAAACTTAATCTAAGATAATTAGTTGAAATAGGGCATTACCTTACGGAAGTCCATCACTAAGTTAACTTAATCAAATGCTCACGCCTAGGTCATCCATCACTAGCCTTTTACCTGTGGCTCCGCCCGCGTTTATTCAGTATCTGCCCCGTTTTCAGCTTATGCGTCATTTTATCGACACTCCTTATAGCCCCTGATGTGGTCCAGACAGATTTACTATTTTTTTGATCTTTGCTAGTAATCAACCACAAAATTCACTTTTTTTTTTGCTTTATTCGTTTTGCTTTTATTTTGGTTTTTTTCGCTTACTAGATTATTTAGTAACATTTCGAAATAAAAGGAAATCTTTGTATTTTTTGAAAAAATTATAGCAACTCCGTAGACGACTTGGTCCCTGAGTAACTATGGAAAATGAATATTGCAATAATTATGAAACATTATTTGATTCGAAAGACACTCAATGATCTCTTTATCTAATATTCTTGTATTTAACAAAAAAGCTACGAGTTGAAGTTGCTTATTTAAAAGAACTAGCGGTGTGGGTGAAAAAGTTGTTAGGCCTATTTACAAAACCCCTTTTGCTAAATTTTTTAAGTCATGAAAAATGTATCTCCATAAAATGTAATAATATTTGCGAGGATGGAGAAAAGTATGATTACGCAAAAGTCTCAAAATTTCACAAGCAAAGCTACCTATATATTTTCTATCAATTAAATTTTACCGTAGATAGATAGATAGATAGATAGATTTAGTTTATTCACCAAAGACAATACATGTTTTTCTTTTACATTTCTTAAGCCAAACTGCTCAGCAGTTTATCGGCTACCGCTCTCGGTATCCAAACATGTCTTCCTCTGCAAAAGGTTCTAAATCTTAAACTTATTTTTAACACAGCTTTTTAAAAATCTAAACAAAGCCAAGAAAACACCCTTTCAAAATACTTTTAAATTTGTTTTTGCTTATTTTGCCATTTAAAGTTTCGTCAACCTCTTCCCCTATTGAGTTAAATATCTTCGGTATTAAATACTCGCGAGTCCTAGTTCCATAATAGTTTTTGTACTTTGGCACAACATACTTAATTACTGATTTGCCCTTTCCCCGAGCTGAACAATAACGTGTTTTCTTAACTTTTAAATGAGATTTTTGAAATGATTCCATTGCTATAAGAAATTTTAATTTTACATCTACTGGCATGATTTTACAAATTTTAAATAATTTTTGGTATTCCTTATTACACCTCAATTTTTCTTTTTTACTTACTAGACATTTCAAAAATCTCACTTGTAACTTTTTTACTTCATATAAATATGTAGGAAAAGTTCTTCCATAACTACTCAATCCATAACTCAAAACCGGTTCCACTAGGGCGTGATAAATACAATACAGAACACCTCTGTTAACAAAATATTTGAGATTATTAAATTTAGCTAATAGTATTCGTAATCTATTACATACCTCTTTTATGTGATATTTCCAGTTCATATCCCTGTCTATTGTGAGACCTAAATACTTAATCTTATGTACTTTTTCGATACTTAAACATTTACAGTTCATATAATTCTGATGCAAACAATCATATGTGTGGCCAATTATTAGAAAATCTATGTCTTTCACACTAGCTTGTTGTGATCTTATGTGTACATATTTGGTTTTTTGGACATTTAGAATAATTCCATTGTCGTGTGACCATCTTAAAATGTTATCAAAATCCTGCTGAGCAGCCTGTTCTATTATTTTTGCATCCGTACCCGAATACATAATGCACGTATCGTCAGCGTACATATAAACTTTACCATTCTTAACGACATTACTCATGCTATTTACGTGCATTATGTACCCGACGGGACCATAAACCGAACCAGTTGGAACTCCAAGTGTTACATCGCACTGTTTGCTGTAGACATCGTCTACTTTAACCGAGATTTTTCTTGACTCTAAGTAGCTCCTAAGCCACAAGCTTACTGGACCACGTATACCGCACTCGTTCATGGCCTCTAACAATGTTTCATGATCCAACGTGTCAAAGGCCTTTTTAAAGTCTATAAATAACGCCAATACACGTTGTTTTTTATTGAGACTTTTATTTATTTCACATGTAAATTCCGACAAAACTGTACTAGTTCCTTTACCTCTCTGAAATCCATGTTGTACATTACTAATTATTTTATTACTTTCAAGGAACCTTGAGATCTGCCCAACAATTACTTTTTCTACTATTTTGTTAATTGTCGAAAGTATAGCTATAGGTCGGTAATTAGTATAATCTAAGTGACTACCTTGCTTGTATAACGGTCTTACAATAGCTAATTTTAGATTGTCAGGGTACAGGCCCTTAGCCACACTTAAATTTATGAATTTAGCAATTATAGGACTGATGGTACATTTTATCGCCTTTAGGTCCTTCATCCGAATACCGTCGGAGCCTGAAGATTTGTTTACATCAAAAGAATCTATAATTTTTTCTACTTGAGTAGAGCTAACCTTTCTAAAGTGAAAAGACAAAGGTGCTACATTCACATATTCAGATCTATTTAGAAATTTCTTGTCGCATACATGTTTAATATTCTGTATCTCACTGGTAAATGTGTCTGCAAAGTTATCACATATATTTTCTAATTTATCATTCTTTCCCAAATGTGTTGTAATGACTTTATCTAAGCAACACCTTTTTCTTCCTAACCAGTTATTAATATTCTCCCATATCTTTTTAATATCATTTTTACAGTCCTTAATAATACTTTTTCTGTGATCGTTTTTAGCATTGTTTATTAATTTATTAGTTTTGTTTCTAAATTTTGTATACTCTAAGCGGTAAGTCATATTACTTGGCGATTTTTTCCACTGTCTAAATAATTTATCTCTTTTATCTATCATTTTCACTAATTTTGTATCCATCCATTCATTCCATCGATTTTTACTAACATGAATTTTCATATAGCACTCGTTATAAACACTGCTAAAAATATAACACATTTTCTCATACATTTTTACTGGACATTCTATATCAAGCAAAGTATTCCACTCATAGTTATTTAATCTACTTACGACCAGTTTATTATTCAGCACAGTCCGCATTGTTTCACCATTATCTTGCGTTAATTCACTTTGTAACTCAATACCGGTTAGGTAGTGATCTGATATTTTACATGTTAATAGCTGACTCCGTACACTATCACTGAAAAGCCTTACATACACGTGATCTATACACGATTTAGTTAACTTTCCTTTTACGATTTCTTCTCGTGTATAATCCCGTATTCCACACTGCAAACCATACCTACTCAATAATTGCTCGTACGTAGTAATAACCGTATTGATACCACTTTTGAATAGATCGATGTTTATATCTCCCATGTAGATTAAATCTTCTTGCGGTGGTAAAGACTTCAAAATATTTTCTATTTCCTTTAGATAAGTGTGTCTGCTTGATTTAGGTTGTCTGTATATAGCTAGTAAGTTAATCCATTTATTTTTAGTTTTTAATCTTCCCTGTATCATTTCGTAGGAAAATCGATTTTTATTTTCGTAGCATGCATGGTGTAAGTATGACGTATGTTTGTCATTTTTTTCCGTTTCTAAGGGTATGTGTCAACTCTGTAACTCAATTATAGATAACTAGGACAAGGGGAGGATACCACACAGTGGAACATATTGATTGGAAGCGTTTCATTAATGTTTCATTTACTTATAACAGGTTCAAAACTGCAAAATTAAGTTGGTCATATTATCGGGTACGTAACCCTAAAGATATGTAAAAAATTTGCGTTTTCAGTATTTGCTGTTTAACAGTATATTTTTATACAGTATAAGGCACATAATATACCGAAAATTTCAGATTCCTAACAAGTTTAGTTTTTGAGATAGACTCCGTAACTTTGATGGCGGCTCATTTCTTTATTTTTGGAGATAAAAAATATATAAAACAAATCACTCATTCAATGAGTTCTCGACAATGAAAAACCACATACAAAACAAAAAAGACATTTAGGTATGGAACCCATCTTGAAAAATGTTCAATTTATTTTTTAATTAAATTTTCGAGTTTAAGTCAAAATTCTACATAACCATAAGCAAATTTCAGAACTCATTCTGTCTACAAGCTAGAGACCCGTGACCGTGACGTAAGTTATCTATTTATCCTGTTTTCCTGTTTATTTTGCTTGGTTTCTTGTCGGGTTGAGTGGGAATAAAACCAGTCAAGTGCGAGTGACTCGCACCCTGCGGGTTCCCTAAAATTTGAATTAAAATTACAAAATTATAAACTGTCTAAAACCAAACTGCAAAATTTATTTGGTCGATCATTACTCATTAACTTGTAAAGCCTACTTAGCTGTGATAGTTTTTTCTTTAACTTCGTTATATATACTACTGCCGTGAATTTTTTCACATATCTATACAAAAACAACGGTATAGCTTAAAATTTCGCGAACGGATCTCTGAATCGGAAAATAGTTTTCACACACCCGCAATATTCTTGAACTACCCATCCAGCGACTTTTTTGGTGTTATTAAAATGTATACCCATGCCGAATTCCAGATTTCTATTACTAAGAGTTTCTGAGGTAAGTCGCGGACAGACAGACAGTTGGCTACAAAACCCTAAAAAAGAGAAGAAAAATTGCACCTAATAAACAAATAAAAAATTGTAAAAAAAAAAATTGTGCCCGTGCCGGTTCTGTTCCCATTGTTACTAATATAACCCAAAACAAAATCTATAAGCTGGTAAATTGTGACGTATCACATAAAATCTTTATGAAAAGGGTCACACGCTGTGCTGGTAACATAAAACCCCCAGAATCTATTTTTCCGGATAAAAGAGCCCTTCATCTTTATCCAAGGGGAGTCAGCCAGTATTCACAGCAGGCGGCCGAGCACTGACCCTTGTTAAAATTCTAGATTCAAGCACTCTTGGGCTGGTGTGAAGTTGCTTGGGTGTATTATAAATGTACCTTTAGACGGTGTATCTTACGGGTGAAAGTTAACTGAATAAATAAGAGCTGCGTCAAGCAGAAGTGAGGCAAATTCTTTTTGATATTTAAATTAAGAGTAAATTGTATTTTTCTCAAACATGCTCGTCAATAGGCGCTATTTTTTTAAAAAAGGAATATACGAAAGGCTTCTTTTTTGCCCAATGGGAAAAATAAATATATGAAAATCAATTTACGCCCTCGGGAGTAAGGACGACAAACTTAAGGAAATAGAAACCTAGGAAAACATGCCATACAGCCAAGCCGACCGCTCGTTTTTAGCAATAGCTCATGCAGCCGAAAATTAAAAAAAAAAATTGAAAGTGCCGTCTAGGCAGGTTGCAAAAGCCTTTTCCTTTTTCATTCAAGGAAAGAACGAAACAAAAAATAAATTAATGGCGACAAGAAAAGTGTCTTACTTACTACAAAACTATCTGATATTGTTATTATATTATCGTTATCTTAATATTGTGGTTGTATAAAAAATTTAGTGAAAAAGGTAGTAGAGCTGAGTTTCTAGCTTTGAGCTTCTTGGTGGTAGAGCTGATGCCGGGCTCGACTGTGGAGGTACCACCATCTTACTCGCAAATCCTTCCGAAGATATTCTGGGGAGAGTAAGAGAACTGCTCTCAGGCAAAACCAGGCGGCCCACCATTGCCTGGGACCGATGGATGGCGGAATATCCATCCCCAATTGCCAGGCCTTATATCAAACAGACTGGTGACGGGCAGCGGCGTCACTGGTGCAAGGGTTTCGGCACCGCGCTCACCAACCCACCTGCCCAGCGTGTGTGAGTATGGAAATTTTTTCCAGAAGGACCGCCAAGAGTGGCGAAATCCTGGAAAAGCCTATGTCCAGCAGTATATTCAGGGTGGAAAAAATTTAAGGGCCCCGGAGGGGAACTACCTTAATTCCTTTAGTTGGCTCATTTTACTGAAAGGAAATATTCCTTTATTTTTTTTAAAGAAACAAATCTGCATTCAAAGATCTTCTAAAATTCGCTCACCTCACCCGGGAATCGAACCAACTAAAAATTTAAAAATAAACCCTCGCTGTTTTATTATACGAATCAGTAGGATTATTGTTCAGGATAAGTTTTTTGGTCTGACACTCATATGTTATACGAGATACCCAAGAAATGGGTATTACAGACATACCAACTTATCTGTGAACTGAAGGGTGTCGTTAGTGGCGTTGTAGTATTGCCATATTCGGTCGAAATATTGCCGAAGTCGGTTAATACCTTATTGGTAAGGAAATATGTTTCTTAAATAAAAAAGTGTATGCAAAACAATGTAGGTATTTTATTTTTATAAACCTATCTGAATTCTGGTTTACAGTATGTATAGTCATCTTGTATGGGCCTAACTCCAGGAATATAGTTTTGAAGGTCAGAAGATGTTCCAGGCCTGGGATCATCAGTATCACTCTCTAGATCACTTTCAGTGTCACTGTCACTCTGCAAATTTACAATAAAAGGTTGATCTAAATACACGTCATGTTTCATGTACTCATCTTCCAGTTTGTGAACATGGTTACAATGTTTCTTCCACTCTTCCACTGTAATGGAATTAAAAGCTTCCGTTACTAAGCGGGGAATATCTGCTGACTTATGTTCAATGTTTACCTCTGCAACTTTACGTTTCATGGTACTCCAAATAAGCTCAATCGGGTTCAAGTCACAATGGTACGGTGGCAGGCGTAAACACTTATGTCCATTTTTACGCAGCATCGAGTCTACTTCGTAAACAGGATCTGCTTTGTTTCGCTTTAGGACTTCCAAAAGCTGTGGTTTAGTCATTTCTTCTGTGTATGCATGCCCATTCCTTGTGAGCCAATCTTTAATTTCTATTTTCAATGTGTTAGTATTTGGGCACTTATTTAAACGAATGCTATGATATAGAGCATTGTCCATAATAATAAGTGATGGCTCCGTTAAATTGGGGAGCAGCTTTTCAGACAGCCATTTTTTAAAATTGACGCTATTCATTTCATCGTGGTAGTCGCCACTTTTAGTGTTCGATTTAAATATTAATAGTGCATTCTTAACAAAACCAGTGTTCCCTCCGGAGTGAACAATAATATATCTCTATCCTTTCGATACAGGTTCCAATACTCCTCCAATGTCGTCGCTTTGCCAACATTTGCCACATGTGTGGGAGGAATGTATATATGTCTCATCTAAGTATATGACGGGCAGAGGAATGGGAGAATTGTAATTTTTTTTAATCTCCTGCAAATACTTTGCTCTCCAAGCTGTAATTTCATTACGCTCCATAAGGACTTTTTTATTAGTTTGGGTTTTTCTAAAAAGAAACACTAACTTTTTCAGTAACTTGCAAAGGGATTCACGTTGTCCAGGATAATTTATTTCCTCTTTTAACACCTTTAGCAACTTATCAACGGTAGGTACTTCCTTTTTAACAGAATATATTTCATGAATTTCTCTCCGGATAACACCCAGGTCGAAATTATCCATATCAATAAAACCTGTTTTACGTGTTCTACTTTTTCCAGGAGTCACGATTTTACTGTGACATGCTTCTGCTACTTTTCCTTCTTTAACAATTTTGGAAATCAATCCTTCACTTACACCTGAAACATATTTATATATATAAAAAGACAATAATTCGCCGGCAAGCTAAAATATTTAGGTAATCAAAAACATGCACACATTATAATATTTGAGTATATATATGAAAATACTCGTCGTGTCAATGTAAAATATATTTCGACCACTCGATGTGGTCGGCATCAGTTACATAAGAGAAATATTTACAATAATATAACATAAAAGGAAAAAAATATAAATAATCTTTAAAAGTAATTTTTGATTTTATGTATATATATTAAATATTAAAACAAAGAGACAAGAAGTCATTTATAATTTTACACATTACAATAGCAACACTTACCTGCGGCAGCAGATATTCGTTTATAAACTTGATGAAATGGAATTATCGGGGCTTTTTGCCGTGCTTCCTCTTCAAAAAATGCTTTTATGTTTAGAATAATATTCCTTGTATCACTTTTTAAAGCTTTCGGCATAGTGTACGCTGAAAAAACTCCAAAATTTTAACAAATATCACGGAATATTCGAACTCGATCACAGCTGTTAGTCGAATGGCGTTCCCAAGATGGCGGCCGTAGTTCTGAATTCTGCCATTTCACAGTTAACTTGGTAGCGCTGTACTACATGTAATTTATTACAAGTTCTTTAATAACGATTATTGATACGCCATTATCACACAATGACAGCACGAAATGAAAGCAAAACAAAACAAAATTTGAAATTCTATCGAATACTTATATCGATTTAAAAAATGATGAAAGTTATCGTACGAATTTCAAATATGTTGCCCCGCGTTGCAAAAAAAAACGTTCCGTTTTTAAACTTTACGTCAGTACGCCTAGTGTAAGAAGGAATTGTGCTGTGCATAGATTTATTATTACCATTTAACGATTTTCTTATCGAAGTCTTCAGCAAGGTACTCAGAGATAAATAACATTAGCAAGCTTGTACTTCATCCGATGTCTTTGGATGTTAGAGAGATAAGAAAATTATAACGTGTCATTTACTTGTTACAAGTGAACAGTAATAGGTATTGTTAATAAATAACTAGTAATAAATATTCAATTTCATTGGTATCTCGTACAACAAATGAGTGTAAGACCAAATTTTTATGAGACAAATTTTATCCTGAACCTACCGATTCGTATTATAAAATAGCGAAGGTTTATTTTTTTTATTTTTAGTTGGTTCGATTCCCGGGTGAGACAAGCGAATATAAGAAGATCTCTGAATGCAGTTTTGTTTCTTTAAAAAAATCAAGAAATGTTTCCTTTGAGTAGAATGAGCTAACTAAAAGATTTAAGGTAGTTCCCCTCCAGGGCCCTTAAATTTTTTCCACCCTGTATAGGTAGATTTGTTACTTACTTTCTTTTTATACCCAAAATACAAATGAAAAAACGGCATTTTGTGAAAAATCTAATAAGATGTACATACTTATGGTTTAGATAAGATTATTAATTATCTAATCTTTGACTTTTCGATGAGCATTTTATTTGTGCCGATTTTGTCTTTGTTCGTAAACATTCTGTTTGCTTTCTTGTAGTCAAAGCTGTAATAAATCCCATTCCCCTATCATATAATACCCATGTATGTATATTACACCACTCTTTATTTATTTACATTATAATGAATTTGTATTTAAATCATATCTTTATAGATTTGTTTTACTTGTCAGTGAGTTCTAAGCTACCCTACGTTGCAGCCAAATCTTGCTTTGTAAAAATAGCCCTACTTACTATTAATAGAAGATTCAATTTGGTTTGGGTTTGTCCTTCCATGTCAATAAAAATTGCCTTAACTAACACTCTCACACATTGCTTTGTGATAGATAATAATTTAAATTCACCCCCAATTTAGATTACTTAGACGTTTTCGATGAAAACGTATCTTACGTTCTGAGTGACTTAAGTGAGTGTACTGCGTATGTTGGTACAAGTAATTTGAAAATGTTATCGTTTAACGTTAGGAGTCTTGATGCAAATTTCGAAGAATTTAAAATATTACTTGGACAAACAAAAGTGAAGTGGGATGTGATATGTCTTTCGGAGTGTTATCTTCGTACTAATAAGAAATCAATTAACATTGACGGGTATCAACAATTCAGATCGAGCAGAGATTTTAATAAAAATGATGGCGTCATTTTGTTCATTAGAAATAATCTACCCGTTACATGCTCTGAAACAAAAGAGTTGCTTGAATGCACTAATTTAATCACTACAATTGTTAACAGTATCTTGATAATTGCTATCTATAGATCACCCTACGTTAGGGATTCGTCAAAATTCTCAATTAGCTTAGTTAATTATTTACAAAATGTATCTAGTTACAAACATGTCATCATTACAGGTGACATAAATATAAATATTTTAGATTTGGAGAATGCACAAGCACAAAACTACACCTTTCAACTACAAGAGCTAGGTTATCGGCCGGCTATCTCAACACCCACAAGATTAGCTTCTGGATCGTGTCTGGATCACTTTTATATCCGGTCTAGGAGTGAACATGTGGCTGCAGTGTACCACACGGGAGTCACAGATCATTCATTTACAATGTTAGGTGTGCAAACAAATGCACTGTGCGGTAACAAGAACAAATCTGAATTCTTACGTACCGACTTTAAACAAGTTAATACTAGAATTAGTGGCGTGAACTGGTCTGAACTTTTTGCTATCTCGGATGTTGACGATGCTTTTCAATTCTTTACCAACACACTAGAAAACATAATTAACTCATGCACTTTAAAAAAAGTAAAACAAAGATTCAGTTATTAAGCCTTGGATGACTGTCAGCTTACTTCACTGCTTAAAAAAAAGAGACCTTCATCATGTTCGCGCACATAAAAATCCTAATGATTACACAATTCAAGTACTTTATAAAGCTTACCGTAACACTTGTAAGGAAGCTACACGCGTAGCAAGAGCATTGTACTATAAAAATCTCATAATGGAAAATAGACAAAACCCTAGGAAATGCTGGCAACTTCTTAATGAATATACTTATAACAAAAGGAAAAAAAGTCAGGATAATAGCTTATCTAAATTAATAAACTCACTTAAAATAAATTCAAATTCTCAACCTTTAAATAAAATAAATGAGTATTTTGCCTTTGTAGGCAAGTCACTCGCCACTGATCTGATGTATCGTACTAAGAATAATATTGACTCTTTAACTTCTCAAATTCATAATCAGTCTCATAACTTCAATGGTTCTCTGTTTTTCACTCCTGTCACAGAAAGAGAACTTTCAACAATTATTACCAACCTAAAAAACTCGTCTTCTCCTGGTCTCGACAAAATTCCCTCTAATAATAAAGACTAATAATAAAGACGAACCTTTCCTCTTTTTTGCAACCTCTGACGTATTTGTGCAATTTGAGCTTGTCTGAGGGTCGCTTCCCAAATTGTCTTAAGAAAACCAAAATTATACCCATACACAAGGGTGGAGAAGCAAACGACATATCCAACTATCGGCCGATCTCGTTGTTAAGTGTAATATCAAAAATTCTCGAGAAGGTTGCTAAAAGTCGATTACTAAGCTTCCTTAACAAACACAAACTACTTAGTAAACATCAATTTGGTTTCCAGGCGGGCAAAAGCACAGAGGATGCTATATTGGATGCTACCACTCAAATAAGCAAATGTCTTGATGGCGGGGGAAAAGTCATAGGAATATTCCTAGACTTAAAAAAGGCATTTGATACCGTGGCTTTTCCGATACTTCTCAAAGAACTAGAATCAATAGGCGTCCGTGGACTACCTCTCCAATGGTTTAGAACCTATCTCTTAGATAGAAAGCAACAAGTCTTTATAAAAGAGTTATCAGATGAGTGTAGTGTAAGCTACGGTGTCCCGCAGGGTAGTGTCTTGGGGCCTGTGCTTTTCCTTATCTATCTAAACAAGACATCTAATCTATGTGACCTAAAATTAGATGGGGGTAAAGTCATATCATTTGCTGATGACACGCTTATTCTCTTTACCGGTAAGAAATGGGATGTTACATTCGAATTGGCTCAAAAAGGATTCACCGAGGTAATGAACTGGCTGGACTCTAAATTATTAACTTTAAACAAAAATAAAACTAAATATATGTGTTATTCTATTTATAATAATTCTCAACCAACTGATGATCTCACTATATCTACTTGTCAACATGCTAACTCTTATACTGGCTGTTCATGTCCAAATCTAAACAAAGTGTCAGAAATACGATATTTAGGTGTTATAATTGATCAAAATCTGAACTGGAAGCCACACATAATTGCTATTACTAAGAAACTACGATCACTTATCCACTTTTTCTGGCAACTCCGAAACATTTGTGATGTCAACCTTCTCTGGTGTGTTTATCATGCCCTAGCACATTCCGTCATTGATTATGCTATCCTTGCTTACGGAGGTTCTTGTAAAACTACATTGAATCATGCACAACCAGCACAAAATGCAATACTTCGCGTCATTGCCAGAAAACCACCTCGATATCACAATGAAGACCTTTTTAAGGACACGTGCATCTTGAATATTCGGCAGCAATATATGTACAGATTAGTTAGCTACTATCGGACACATACAGATTTGCATAAGATCAAAACACATAATATTACACGAACAGCTCAACGAGGTTACTTGACGGTAGATACTACAAATACTTCCTTTGGTCAGAGGTTTCACTATTGGCTGGGTCCTAGACTTTTTAATAAGATCCCTGACAATATCAAGGATAACTTACAAAAGAATAAAAACACACTCAAAAAGTGGATTAACAGTCTTGGGCTGGAAGAGTCCGAAAACTTGCTTAAGCTCATTATTACATAATAAAACTGATTTTAATGTGAATAAACATAATTTATATTTAATTTAATTTGACATTTAACACAAACATAATTTATATTTTTAGACTTAGTCATGCACAAATTTACGTAACTTATTAATATATCCTATTTAGATATTTGTTTATACATATATATATACATGTAGGTATACTTTAATATTTCCTGTTTATGTATAGTATATTTTTTCTACTTATACGTATGTATATTAAATAATATTATACTTTTATAACTCCCCTTATTCCAAATTCCAAAGCTTTGACGATTTTGCAGTTTTTGTTGCTAAGTTATTAAATAACTAATTATTAAAAAATAACGGTACGGAACCTGCTCATTTCTGCGCGGGCCTGCCTTAAGAAATGTGCAGACACATAAATTACGTGGTAGAATTGAACAACGTCAATACAAAGTGACTCAACTTACTGTGATCTACCTACCTGTGTAGTTTAAGTTACATAATAATAATAAATAATAAAAAATAATAAATAATAATTAAAATAGATATTTTAAGCTTGTGTAAAATTGATGTTTTTTTTATTTTAAGAGTAGGTAATTCAAATAAGATCCTGAAATGAAAATACGTACTTCAAGGTAGTTATTTAAAACAACATTTATGTTTTACGCCCATGAAGCGCCATTAAATGTTTGTTACTAATGCAGAGATTGTGTTATACAAGAAATTGTTGCTGCAAAAGCAATTAACACAAAGTACAAGTATTAAATTAGTATAATTGTGGTATAGAAAATCAGAAAAGTAAAGGACGTGCGGAGCTCTGAACCGGTATGAAGTAGGAGTACTCGTATGTTACGTAAAATTAAAAATAAGTAAAATTTGTGGAATAGTACAAGTAATTTTCTGTTCATTATGTTCTGAATTAGAATTTGAATTTTCCAAGTTTCAACAAGTGCCAACAATCAATAGATAGTAGTATAAAAATTACGAGTTAGTAAGTTTCAGGGAAAACACAGAGGGAAAGGGAAACACGGAGGGAATTTCCGAAGGGAAACACGGAGCCCTATTAATGTTGCTCTGCTTTATTTGTTAGCCATGTATGTGGGATGTCAATGTCTAGAACTTATTAAGTAGAGTAGAAATAATTTTTTTTATCTCAAAAAATAAACAATTGTGGAGCCATCAAAGTGGTCAGTTTTAGACAATTTTCGTTACGGGGTCTATCTCAAAAACTAAACCAGTTAATAGTTTGGAATTTTCTGTGTATATGTACCATATTAACAACAAGTACTGTACGTTTTGAAAAACCCCTGCTTTTATCCGACCGAGGCACTCACTACATGCAAACGTATGCAGTGTAATATTCATACCTTGTATGTATGAGGTATGAGGTATGAGGCGTGAGTTATGATATGAGGCAGTGAGATGAGAATTACGATTTGTGCAACACTATTTCAATATGAACCCGTCAAGTCACAGTCGTGACGATCGTCACGCCTACATATTTTTCCGCCGGCTCATACTCGTGACGATCGTCACGCCTCGCCCACATACACTTGAAACCGTTTTTACCGGCTTATAAGCAACTCTGATATTTAACATAAGTGTGTCGTCGCATTGCTTTGAAACCGACCTACATTTGAATGGCATATGGCAACTTTCGTGGAGAAAAAAAAAAAAAATAAAAAGTAAACAAAACTGCTCATTTTTTCTTGCGCTTTCTGTGCTGTGGCGTGAAGAGGCTTCGAAAGAAATTTTTCAAAATATTGTGTTTTTGTGGTTATTTCTCCGAGAAAATGTAAGTATTTTATGAATTACTAATGTTTCATCGTTATTATACCATATCAAGTGAATTCTTAGCGAAATTTAAATTATGCAGACATTTTTACTAAATTTCAACTACTAACTGCTTTTTTATACATTCCTTGCAGTTTATTTGGATAAACCTTTAGCTTGCCCAAAAGATAATTTTATAAGCATGATAAATATCTTTACCAAACTGGATTTGGATGTTTACTTCAAGAGATATCGGAGTTTTAGTAAAACTCGGTACGCGCTTCCGCCATGCTGCTGATGTGCCGATAATTTTGCGGACGGGTGGGTAAAATGGTCTTTTATTGTACAGGTTAATATAGTCTTTACTTTACTACGAAGCTATGGGTTTAAATTGGTCTCCTTTCAAGTTATGTGTCTGTCTATTTGTTTATTCAAGCGAATCGATTTTGACAGAGAAAGCAAGCGACTCCAAACGCGATAGAGCGATACGTTAAATGTCACTTACATAGATTTTTAATAATTATTACGTCTGCGGAGATAACTATATTTACACGCGTAGTACTATTACTTTTTGTGTGCTCGGGGCAAAATAACTATATCGGCATAAATTGTGGTAAAATATATTTTGTACAGCATATTAAAAGATCGCTTTAGCATTCAATTGAGTACCAACTAATAGGTTTTCAATACCACAATTTTATTGTTAGATTCAATTATATTTTAAACTAGTTTTTGCCCGCGGCTTCACCCGCGTTGAATTAGTTTTTGTGTATTCCTATAAAATCTGTCAATATTTTTCTGAAAATTTATTTTTCTGGTGAAATATGTATTATGCGCCTCTGTGTTTCCCATTTGTATGTCTCTTGTATAGTTTTTTCATGGGAACTAACAAAGTAGTTTTTATCCTGTTCTAGATCGACAACTTTATTTGTGCAAAGTTTCAGCCTAATCGGTTCAATAGGTACGGCGTGAAAGGGTGACACATCACTTTTCTATAGAAATTCGAAAACACATTTTCATTCCATGGGAACTGATTTATGGGATAAGACATAAGACATAAGACATAAGACATTTTTATTCATAATTGTCATTATACGTCAGGACACAACACAATAAATAAAAATAAAAATAAAGAAAAAAGTATACATAGTATCTCAATCATAAATAAAATTTGAATGTCAAAAAGTTGAAACATGTCAATTACAATATTTACGTCGCAAAGTAAAAAGTTCCTATTCTAATAATAGTTATAATTAATCTATCAGCAGCTCGTCCACACTGTAAAACGTCCGCTCGAGAAGCCAATGTTTCAGCCTGGATTTAAAAGACTGCAAAGTGGATGCGGCTGTAACTTCAGCCGGGAGTTTGTTGTACACTGACGGAGCCATGATATGAGTTGATCGTGAGGACTTTTCGAGTCTGCGCTTGAGGTTAGCGAGGTTGTCCGCGTTGCGCGTGCGGTACCTGTGGATATCACTATGTTTTTTAAACAAGTGCAGGTTCGCACGCGCATAGACCGCAATCTGGAAAATCACAATTGAGGGCAACGTCATAATATTCTGCTCCATAAAGTAGGGCTTGGCTGACGTACGTTGCGACACCTGCACGATCGCTCGGACGGCCCGTTTTTGCATACGGAAGACGCGCTCCCAGTCTGCGGCGCGTCCCCATAGCTCGGTGCCGTATTGAAGGAGTGAGTGTACGGTCGCAAAGTAACACGTCCGAACCGCATCGCGTGGTACCGTATAAGACAGCCGCCGCAGAGCGAAACATGCGCTGCCCAGCCGCGCACACAGCTTGTCAATGTGCGATGCCCATGTGAGGCTGCGGTCTAGCTCAAAGCCTAGAAAGGCCGTTGTCCTCACTTGTTCAATTTTAACGCCGTCAACGAAGACGTTAAGATCCTTTGGGGGATGTCCTGATAGGTCAAAATGAAGGAAGTTGGTTTTTTTGAGATTAAGGACAAGGCCATTCGTTTGGAACCACTGTGCCAGCTGCGATGCCGTTTCGTTTAGACGTTTTTCGAGCTGTATTACGTTTGGGGCTACTACAACTCCAGCGACATCGTCTGCATACATCAATATATGGCTGGTCTGTATGGCTTCCGGTAAATCATTCAGTATGAGTGTGAAGAGAATATTGGATACAGACGAGCCCTGTGCCACGCCCATTAACGTCGTCAACGGCTGCGATCTTATCTTACCACCACCACCTACTACCACTTGCGATCTATTTCGCAGGAAATCGGTGAGCAGGTCGTGGGACTTGTCTTCGATGCCGTAGTGCCGAATTTTATCAGATAATATCCGATGATCGGCTACATCGAAGGCTTTGGAAAGATCACAGCACAGCACCGCAACGTGCAGCTTGTGTTCCCGAGCTTCGAGCACGCGACGGACAACCTCGCGCGCAAGCGCAGTCGTGGACCGACCCGCGCGGTACGCGTACTGCCGGTCCGACAGCGCTTCCGTCGATGCCAGGTACTCGGTGAGCCGGGTGCTGATCCCGTTCTCCATCACCTTGGACACCGTCGGAACCACCGCAACAGGTCTGTAATCATCGATATTTTCTCTCTTACCTTTTCCCTTGAAAAGCGGGGCAATCTTGCTTTGCTTAAGCGACCCTGGGTATGTTCCTGACCGAATACAGATAAAAAGTAAAAAAAACGTAGCTTATGTCCTATTCCAAGTCTAGAACTATATTTATGCAAAATTTCAGCCCAATCGGTTCAGTAGTTACGGCGTGAAAGAGTAACAAACATTCGTCCATCCATCCAAACGTCCAAACTTTCGCATTTATAATATTAGCGGGATGTTAAACGATCGTAGGCTTGCCGATACCAACAAGGTGCTCCCAGTTAAAATTTTAATTACATCACAAACGTATGTGTGGCTTAAATTTATATATAACTAATCCTTGCCTGGCTCCGCCCGCATTTATGCAATATTTGCCCCATTTTCGGCTTGGGTTTATGAACATCCCTATAGCCTGTTTGTTGTCCAGGGTACCTACGATGATAATAAAAAAACAGTTGGTTTTAGTTGACTCTGTTACAAAACCGTTGCAATTTACAATTAAAATTTACAAAAATCACTGTGAAAGCTTTGTAAAATCATCGCATTGTCGCGTTGTCAAGATTGTAGGAAAACTTCTACAATTTGTAGTAACAACAAAATTGTATCCTACAGAGAGGTACATATTTGTAAAACTGTAATAAAACAGAAGCCACTTTATCCCATCTCAAGTTAAGTATTTCACAGATAGGGTCATAGAACCTTAGTCCTAACCACTTAGCGAGTCTCCAGTATAAATTTGGATATGTAAACGAAAGTCACCTTAATATATCGCTGTATTCAGCGTTTTATTCATTACTTTTTTTGTGAAGTATGAAACAAAAGAGTTATTTTTAAGATATATTTCGACCCACTATGGGGCATTGAATTAATGTGAATTTATCTTTGAAGATTTCAAATGATGCCGGTCTTGGGGCGAAATAGTATATCCCGGATAAATATTGTTTGTGTCATTTATTGTACAAAATAAATAATCATTGGGCCGGTTGGAAATAATATAAGAATAACAAATCACCCACAGTGATGTGGAATGGATAACGCCGAGATTAATTCCTTCAACTCTATGCGTGACCTCATATAAAATAAACACTTTTATTGATCAGCCGTTTCCATATCGACCGCGGCGCCCTTTACAAACAGTTTGGTCGAGTTGACTCATTTTGTTTTATGTCCATCAGAATATGACGCGTTGGCGAGCGTTGGATAGCCATGATGGCTTGATACGGACGACAAATGGAGTTTTTTTATTGATAACAGTAATGGTTGTAAGCCATTTAAATATTACGGGAAATTAGATTTTCTAACTCGACATATTTCCGTGTAAGATGGTTTTGTGTTACAACGTTTTCTGCGATCGTTGTTTTAAAATGAAAACTGGGAGTATTTCCGTCGCACAACGAAAGAGACAAACATATCAAAATCAAAAAATAGTTTGGATATTGTTGTTTCTTAGTGAAAAATAATTAACACGAGAGCGTTTAAAAAAAAGCCTTCTTATGTTTTAGATAATATGTTTACAACAGTCATTATTGTTATTTTTGCTTTTTTGGTTTGGACGGACTACTGTTTTGAACTGAAAAACCAACAAAAACATCACATATTAAGGGTACGGAATCCTAAAAACATTAAGGTTCATAACAAATGACCGCCTTTAAATCTTAGCGTCATCTATCATCTTACTAATGAACCACGGTACAAAAAGGTTGACAGCTTCTCTTAGCGCCATCTATTACCTCGGTAAAAGCTGTCAACCAAATCATCTAAGATGCTATGGTTAACACAAGATTAATTGTATTGGGATTTTTTTTTATTATTATTTGTCGTGATAGAGGCGTGAAAAACGTATACTGTGAAATTTTCAATTTTGCTACCTATTACGGTTGAAGCTGTAGACCCCTGTGACAGACGGACAGACAGAGAGCGGAGGCTAAGTGATAGGGTCCCGTTTGGCACCATTCGGGTACGGAAACCTAAAAGATCAGGTAGTGAATGTTTATTGAATGTAATCGTATCGTAAGTATCGTAATTAGATTTTATTGGTAAACTTACCTACACATCGCACCAGTGCATCCAGCATCCTCAAAATTAATTTTAAAATAAAATTTCAAGTACATATATATTATTGCACAGTCCCGTGGAAAATACTTGTTACATTAATTTGTAAATTGTACAATAACATTTTCTTTGCATTACAAGCAATTTCTTATCGAAGATAGTATGACATGATTTTCTTAATTGCTCTTTTTAAATGGAAATATATGCTTACTCGTATAGGTACTATGAAGAAAAGTTTCACTGGCCCATTTTTAGGGTTCCGTACACAAAGGGCGCCAAACGGGGCCATTACTAAGCCTCCGATGTCTGTCTGTCTGTTTGTCTGTCACAGAGGGGACTACAGTTTGAACCGGAATAGGCAGAGTTGAAATTTTAACGATAAAAATATAAAAATAAAAATAAACTCTAAAGAGCTCCCATGCAGCAAACCTTGAAAAATTATCAGTTTTCAACGTTATTTGTTTCAGCTCTACCTTAAAGACGATTACACATAAAAGTTTAAATACTTTAAAGTAAAACAAAAGATAATGAAAATTAGGGTTCCGTACTGAGAGGGTGCTGAATGGTTTCTCAGGCGCTACTATTTTAGCTCCTTGTTTTTTGCCTAAATGTTGCTATGGAATCTATGTTGTTGTCATGTAATACGATAATGTTTTTACGGTCTCGTATACCCGTATTAGAATAGAATAGAATAGAATAGAATGACGTTTATTTCGATCGATTAAGATCATAATTATTAATACACATATACACAAAAAAATCAATTATCAATTAGTACAATAAAATATACACAATAAAATATATATAAAATTAAAACAATATTTTGGCTGCTGTTAGCACATGAATCATGCTGCAATGATTCAGGTACTGACAGTCAAACCGTTCCGCAAATGCGTTCAGGATACAGTTGCGGCTGGCCCGCACCCTGCGCAACAGGGATGTGCACCGCCCGCGCATCGTTGCATAAAAGCAATCCACATCCGCGTCCGCGAACATCCCCGATGCACTACAGAAGCGAGGCAGCCCCAAAATCATCCTAAACGCATTGTTGTATTGGACTCGTAGTGCGCTGTACTGTCTTTGCGTATAACTCACCCACAGACTGCTCGTGTAGAAGGACGTACAAAATGCCCTGAACAGGGTGATTTTGACGTTTATTGAGCAGCGAGCAAATCTGCGGGCTATCATATTAGCACGAACAGACAATGCCCTACGCTCCCTCTCTATGTCTGCATCGTCTCTCAGGTCCGAGGTTACAACATGTCCAAGGTATTTAAACTGATTGACTCTATTAAGAGGATACCCGTAGAGTTTAATACCTGGTATATTATGTAGATGTTTTCCTCGGGCCTGAAAGACCATGCATTCGCTTTTTTCACGTTATACAACAGCCCGTGATTGTCAGCGTACTCTTCGCAAATGCCAAGCAGCTTTGATAAACCGCTCACAGAGGCGCTCAGCAGCACCATGTCATCAGCATAACTAATATTGTTAATGCTAATTCCTCCAATATGACAGCCAACATGTGTGCTGCTGAGCCTCTCAATCAGCGCATTCAAATAGAGGTTGAAGAGCTTAGGTGAGGTTAGCCCTCCTTGCCTCACTCCGCACTCCAACCTGTATGGGATCGAATAGGCCCCCGACCATCGAACGACATTGTCCTGATTCTGATACCAATATTTAAAAATGCTTATTAGTTCCTCGGGTATTGAAGTTTGGTGAAGTTTTTTCCAAAGAATATCATAACAAACCAGGTCAAACGCCTTCGATAAGTCGAGGAAACAAGCAAAAATAGGCGTATTGTGTGCGTATAACTTGGCTAAATTATTCGTTCTTATTATCACTGCTATAAGTGTGAAATGAGGGTTCACGCAGTTTTTTCTTAGAGTACTCCTACATCAAGCAATTTCAATCGAATGTACTTTCGTAAATCAGGATAAGTAAAAAATGTACCTAATGTTACAGAGGCATAGTAGTATAAGTGACAGAGATTACCAAATACCATGGTCTTTTCTTTGGAAAATTTTATTATATGATCAATTGATCAGTATGGAAGATGTTGTTATACAGATTTATTACTTTAGATTTGTTGGATTTACCATTTTGTCTCTTAAAAGCCTTTGCCCGCGGATCCACCCGCGTTTTTTTAATCTCTGCCCCGTTTTCGGCTTGGTGCTTAATTTATGGCCTATATGTTGACCAGAGTAGATTCGTTGGGTGGTTTTTGAGTTAAAATTGGAACATACATATACATACACACGTACAGGTAGACAGACAGACAAAATAAAAAAAAAATAGTTTTGGCACGGAACAAATAATTTGGCCTCAGTACAATACTAAAAATCCATTTCATTTAAAATTTCGCAAAAATATTCAATGCGCAGACACGACTTTTTTATTATTTACTTTATTATTAGTACCTATATATAGAATATTTATTAATTATTCTATGTTAAAAAATTTTGTGTATGTTTCCACAACATTATCTAAACTAAATACAAAATATCACATTAATCAATTATCGATTCTTTAAAATAAAGAAGACAATAATATTCGAATAAAAATAAAATAAAAACATAACACAAATTAAGTTATTTACGAATTTTTATGATTATAATAATGTGCAACATGAGTAAAAGGAGATTTTCAATGAATCAATACGTTAAAATTATCACGGATTAAACAAGCTTTTTATTGTTCAGATCAGAGCCTATGTTGTATGGTTTTCGAAAAATCAAAATATTTGTAGGTGAAATTCAATCAACTGACCAAATTCATACTGGAGACTCGGTTAGTGATCAGGAACTAGGTTCAGTAATCCTTTTGGCCAAATTCTAAAAATATCTATATTTTTTTGCTCCTTTACTGACTGGACTAGTTTCAAGTACAATTCCTATCTCAGTCAGTTAAGCAAGCAAAAAATGTATTTTTCGAATTTCACCTAAAGTAAGTTTTAATTGAACCTTGTTTTTGATCACTAACCGAGTCTCCAGTATGAATTGGTCGTTTTATTGAATTTCACCTAGTATATATTTGAATTGTATATTTACATACTTTGAATGTTATTTGATTTGTCCTGAATATACGAGAAAGCGCTCTGATTGCTCCTTCAACAAAAATAATCTTCTAACTTTCCGGTTCACTTGGTGCAACTTCAAGCCAAATATTGCAATCAAAGCACGTTCCAGGTAACCCAGTAAATGGAGTAACAGAGTCCCAATTTCCCAGTTATGTTTAGACAGGTTCATATTGCTTGCTTCTCTTAGTTCTCGTAGCATCTGAATGATTATTGATCTTATGTACTTGCAAATGGCTACGAGTGTTTCAATTTGTAAAATGAATTTAAGCCACGAATCAGATTACGATCTATTGGTCTGCTTTTATTGTAATTGTAGCGATAATGAGAGTTAGGAGGATTCATTTAGTTAAAAAGATATCGTTATGAGATATGTGAGGCGTAACTGAAACAGTCAAAACTCATACTCGCGCTTTTTACCGATGATATTTTCGTCCCAGCACGGCAGTCAGTGAGTCTTAACGCTTCCAGAGACTTATTCAGAGAGAGATGGAATATGTCGTTGACCTTTATTTGAGGTATTCCTTACTTGTACTTTGCCGTATCGCAATATAAGCCGAACTGTCTACTGCAGCGCTCTCAACCTATTATTCTGCCGGAATAAAATTTGTAGACAGTTTGAAAACTTTCTTGCATGTTAGAGAAGGATCTGGAATGTCCTTATATGACACTAACCATCTAGAAAGTTGTGGAATATTCTAGAATGCTTAAGGGGGGGAAATCCTGATTTTGTCTCTTTTCAAATTCATTTGAAGCCAATAAATAACGATGATTATATTTTGTAAAACTATATTTCATATTTCACTCTTTGATCTTAATATTTCAGCCGTTCGATATACGATTAATAATATACTGAGAGAAAAATCTATCTAATCTAGATATAACAAGACATTCCTATTGCAAACGACACAGCAAGAACAGCGAGTATATTTGACTAAGAACAATGCCATAGTAAACTATGACGATGGTGAAAAATATTAGAATATTATTGCAATATCAATTAAAATGTATTTTGCACCGAAACTCTTGTAGTTTATTTTTACATAACTGTACTAGTATTTTATCGGTCCTCAATTTTTGAGCGACTTACTTTTTCCTCGATCCAATTAAATCGCAAAGATAATATAGGTCTTACTAAACAATTATCTAAATATCATTTAATTTAAGCTATATTAAGTTTTGGACCATAAAAAAAATACTATAATAAACGTCGTTAAAAACTTAATATAAAACGGCCGTCACATTAAATATCCATCCCTCTAATTCCAAAATAATAAATAGAAACACCTCGAAACCGCGAGTTTTCTGAGTGGCCCACTTCCGTTGAGCAGGATAAACATGACATGTGTAAAATGAAAGCGATAGAGCAGGACAGATTTCTCTGGATAACCTAGCCTTAAGTATATCTGTCAGGAACGATAAAGAATTTTTCAGAAAGTTTTGTTTCCGCCACTAGATAACAGATGCCGCCGCTTTCCCTTTGATGGCGCCACACTCCTGGGTACCTAGCATAGTAGACCATAATCGAGCTTTGACAGCTCGATATACACTGTCTGTCGCTCTTTAGGTAGATCAGTAGAGTGAGACAGAGCACTGTATCAAGCGCTATCGAGCTCGATATGGTTTGCTATGCTAGACTAGCTGGCGCATGCATTCTGGCCAAAGAGAGAAACGGAGCCCTATTAATTTCGGTCCGCTGTCTGTTCGTCTGTCCGTCCCTATGTAACGGGTCTCACCTTGTAGAAGGAATGAGGTACAGATTTGAAATTTTGATATGTTATGAAAAATGTTGACGCAAAACCGAATATTGAATTAAAATTAACTGAAATAAATTTTCAACGGGGGAAATACATGAAAACGGAGCCAAAAAGTTTTTTTTCTTACTCTCTCTCTATGTGGGGTGTCATTGTCTGTAACTTATTATATAAGCCATATACCTACTCTATCTAAACAACAAATACTGAAAATGACGATTTTTATATAGGTTTGGAGTTACATACCCGAATAGGCGACCAACTTAATTTTGCAGTTTTGTTTCATAGAGTTTCTAGATACCGATATGTTTGTAATTTTTATTCAAATCATTTAAATGGTACAAACCCTCAGGGCGCGAGTCATGTTCGCATTTGACCAGTTTTTTTCTTATATCATGGCTAGCATTGGTGATGGGCTACTTTTTTAAATAGGTTTTAAGCCAAGTAATTAATTCCATTCCAATGTAAAACCACGTACAATTTGATCGAAAAATAAAGCCTTGAGCATGAAGGTTCGTCGTGACGTGAGTACATGGAGACGAAACCGTTAATTGAATTTGTAACTTCGAGTTTGAGTTGTGAACACGGAAGTTAGCGGCGATAATCTTGTTTTGTTGAAATTCTCCATATTTCACAGCTTGAAGACGTTTTTAGGAAAATACACAGACAAAATTTGTTAGCAAAGATATGAAATACTTAAAATTATTTGCGTTGGAGAATAATATACTAAAGATAAGTAAAATCGAACCATTATTTTAATATATTTTTGCGAATAGGATATCTCATTTGAATCCTAACTCGATATTGGTAAAAATAACAGACATAATTGCCGTTGCTTTTCGTCTTGATTAAATAACACATAGTTAATGATGTAATGTATTAATACTACTTTTTATTTAAAATTTTGTTTTTTTAATATACATTTAGGTTCATAAAAATAGACACGAAACTCATATCTCATATCATACTCCTTCAATGAGGCGACGTTGATTAATGTAGGTAAATTCATAATAGAGATTCGATAAGTGGTCAGAAACAAGGATCAATTGCGCTTTTTGAAAAACCCTAAATAATTTAAATTAAATTTTTCCCTTATATTTGTTTATGAACAACCCCGTGTCACTAAGAATAGGAAGCCTAAATTTTATTCATGCGTTTTTCACAGAAAAGGTAATTGAACCCTGTAACTGATCACTTACAAAGTCTCCAGTATGAATTTGGCTACATAAATCCAAGTTACTTATATCAAGATCCTATTTACCCTGGATCTGGTATCAGTCAACAACACAAAATCCACATTATACCTAAAACAATAGTACTACGCAGTCCAGATCGTAGTTGACAGATTAAAGTCAAAAAAATTAGTACTCAAACCATTATTTATTCACATAACACTATATGAATTGATAGGCATGTATTAAAAATATATAATTATGAAAGGTTTTTTACGTAAATCCTAAAATTTCCTCCGGCGAAGCATTTCCATGATAAGATCTTGATTGGTGTGACCTTTCCCTTAACGGAAAGACACGACATGTCAAGGGCTATTATAATTTATGAAAAGTATCACATCAACTGTCAGATCCTCTCCTATCTGACAATATTTCAGTCTTTAAGCCCGTTGTAATAAAAATCATTATGGAACAAACAGGGCGAAACTTGACAAGTCCAATTCGTGACGTGAGATAGACATCTTCTGAGTGAAGAAGGATCCCTAATGCGTCCCGAAACCCACGATTCTAAGAACCATTGTACTTTACGATGATACATTTTGATACTATAGGTATGTAATTAATTATATTTGTAAATACTAACTCGAATATTTGTACGCCATTGTATGGTTGAATTTGTGGGACTGTTTTATATATACAACAACTTATTGTAAAACTAAATTCTTACGAATAAATGATTTACTTACTTTTACATATATGATTGTTTACTTTGATGTAATATGCGAGTTAAAACTGTGGATGCCTAGGGTGTCAACAAAATATTGGTTTGAGTATACAGAAGACGAATGAAAGTATAGTGGCGAAAGAAATTTATGGCGCTCAAGTGGAAGGTAAAGCTCAAAAAGGCCGTCACGCCGCGCCTCATCACTCCGTATGCTGACCAAATCGGCAACATACTAAGAAGGGCAAAGTCAAAAGCACCTAAGCACCCTAAATAGAAGAGCTTGTATAACTGATGATGAATGTATGACAGATTGATGGACGTGAAAAAAACGAAAGAGGTGTTTTAGGATCGTAGCAGATGGAAATCAGTCGTCTCTGCCTACCCCCCTACCTGCCTAGTGAGTAAATGTACGTACATATTTGTATATAAAAGGCCGTTGAAGCATACTCGTATAAATCTCACTTTATCTCTCAATTTCCGTGCACTCAAAATAAAAAAAATTGTTCCAATTTATTTTCCTGGAACACCCCTCCGCGCTTTACAAAGTTTTGTAGATGTAAAAATTTCAACCGTATAGTACCTATTAAACCACAGAGCATTGAAACTCCTTTGCATCAACCTCCTTGTCAGAGTTAGTAGATTTTTGTGCTCTAAACATACTATCGAGGTAAACTTTCTTTCTTTTCGTTCTTATTACTAAGCAACATGATTCAAAAATAAATATACACTCATTCATTAAGATGAAGCATGTTTTACATAATTGTTTACAAAGCAAATCAACCACTGTTTAGCGAACCATGAAATCCGATATTCCTTTGTGCAAGACGCGTTATAATTCTAAAAGAAAACGGATATGAATCAGTACTTCTGTTTACTACCCAACAATGTAAATCAGTAGGTCAAAGGTAAAAAGGCCGTAGAACTTTGAAACGATAAGACTATCATTCTACTGTAGAGAAAACGTAGTTTATTAAACGTAAAATTCAAACATGATACGCTCGGGTTCTCCAGCCAACAGGGATTCACGAATATTCAAAACACTTCTAAATATATGTTTTCCAAACACTATTTATTGAAATAACTTGAACTGTTACACAAATGGATCACTCTATTGCTTAACACACGGCAGCGTAACAACATAGTCAGAAAGCAATACTCGAATGCCCCAACATTCGTAACACCACTCCTTTTATACATCTGGTATGAATATCCCTTACCTACATAATATCATAGATCAAACTATGACTATTTACATGATATTGAATTAATAAATTAACAAGTAATAAATAAACGAGCAAGACAAATACTACGCTCAATAACTAAACAGTATTGTACTCGGCTGAGTTACAAACAAAACATTTAAGCGTCTTATTATCCCTCAAGGTATCATGACAAGGAAATGCTTTAATATTGGTAACAAGCATATATAGTAGGATTTTTTTTTAATGTCGGGATCGCCTTAAGAGCTTATCTTCCAATAAATGGCATTGTTATATTGTTAAGTTCCACCACTATTTAGCAGTGCACAATGAAACGCATAAACAACAAAATATTCTATGTTAATAGCAACTTTAACGCCTGTATAAAAAGGCTCAAATTTGAACGGCAACACTTTCCAGATAGTACTTTTTGAAATTGAAAGCGGCAGCAAGGTACAGGTGTGATACAGGATGAAACGATTTAAGAATTTTACATAATTTTATATGCATGTTATTAAGAAAAACAGTATTTAAGTTAAAAAAAGTTCATTTGTCTCTTTGAAACATAAAATTAACACACATTTGTTGTTTACTAAATAACTATGTTTACTTATACTTATATAAATCCAATAAAACCAGTAAGTACATACAAATACAAAAAAAAATATATGGCTGCAATCTACGGTAATTATTGAAGTTACATTTAAAATTACATACATTACATTTTTGTACCTCTTATTCTAGCCAAATCAAAGTCCATATACACAGCCGGGGTCGTTATCGAACACACTTTTCACAAAAATCCAAATAGTAGGTAAGCAATCAAAATCATATAAACGTAGGCTAGGGTCAAATTTATGAAATATCCAGTATAAAACACAGAGAAGTATACGATATTAAGATCCGAGAGCCAGTACTTAATCATCATGTAACTGACACACAAAATGGCTGCCGCTTCCAATTTCAAAAATTAAATTTGAAATGCGTTGGCGACTTGGCGTTCAAATTTGAGCCTTTTTGTTTAGGTGGTAACGTTGATATTAACATAAAATATTTTGTTCTTTATTCGTTTCGTTATACACTGCTCATTTAGCGGTCGAACTTAACACTAGATGACAATGCCATTCATTGGAAGATAAGATCTTAAGTGCATTCCGACATTTGAAAAAATTCCTACTTTACGAACAAAACATAATTATGTCAAATAATCTGGCTTACCTATCCAGCCTAGCTTATCTAACCAATGAAAAAAGAAAAATGTGAACAGTGAAACGTGTTTTGTGTCAATACATCGTCATAACATTAATACCCGAGGGAGTGTCAGAGACACCCACCTTTTACTGACGATGATTATGTCTCAGCTTTATATTATTAGGATATTAGGGTGTTGAGCCGTTTCGCCGTAGATCGGACACAAATTAGGCCCACAACCGTGCCTTAAAAAGCACGCAGACCGACCACAAATGTGCCACTAGGGGATTTGAAACCGGTATTTCTGGAGTAGAAACTATAGTTTGTAACCAGTATTTCTGAGGTAGAAACTAGTATCAAACCAAAAAAAAAAGAATGTCAACAGCGTACCAAGTAGACTTCTGTAGAACCAGTAGAATTATTGAATGTCAACAACAATTGATTTACAATAAACTTCCGGCAAGGTTATTTTTAATCAACGGTGATTTAAATTTTCACGTGGTATTTTTAGATACGTAAAATTTAAATTTATTTGCAATGGAGGCAATGAAAAGTCTAACTTGTACTAATTAGTAATTGTAATTTATTTGATTTCGGAGTTCAACATCTCTTACGTTGAAATTCAAGGAAAAGTCTGATTGATACTGATCAGATACAAGTCGGTCCATATCTTATTGTCAGAATGTCATAGATGAAGTTATATTGTGCCGTCAAATAATCATTACTTGTTCTGAAGCTATTGCAGGAATAATTAAGAGTGAAACTATAAAACCGGCGAAGTGCGTGTCGGGCCATTTTATAAGTTGTCTATTAATACAGATCACGCCAAACTTGTAGTCCGCTCGGAAGTTCTCCCAAAGAACGGCCCATACATTTTAAATAAAAATTTGGCGCGATCTGTAAATCTGTCAATATCAAAGCAAAATATTTATTATGCAAAATAGACACATAAAGTATACTTTCTACAAGTCAAAGTTAATTTTAACAATATATATCTTTAGAATATAAAAAAATATATAATAATACGGGAAATAAAATATAATATAATCTGTAAAGCCTACTTAGCTGTATGTAACAGTTTTCCTTTTAATTTCATTATAAAAAGTTTCTTCGCATTTTATATGAAAATTCAAAACATTTTTTAATAAAGTTTATTTACATTTAACCAAAGTATGTATGTGCCATTTTGTTCGATAACTTTCTGCCATCTTGTGGGTAGGGACATGATCCCATTGCTATAGAAATTCTGGGGCTTCAGATCAAAAAACCGTGACAAGTGGTTTTGGCAGACCTCTCGTGATGTTAACCTGACACTGCCTAAAGAATTCTGAAGAGACCGAAACAAGTAGAAATCTGAAGGTGCAAGGTCAGGACTATACGGCGGATGCATTAATACGTCCCAGACAAACTCTCTTAATTTTTGCTAAGTGGCTAAAGATTTGTGAGGTCTAGCGTTATCATGATGAAAAACCACACCCCTTCTGTTGACTAATTCCGGCCGCTTTCTCTCAACTTCTTGCTTTAATCTCATCAGTTGTTCGCAGTAGAGTTCAGAATTAATGATCGTGTAATAAATGCCCTTCCAATCCCACCATACACACAGCATTACGTTGTTGCGAGATAACCCGGGTTCCGTCAGAGTCTGTGAAGCCTGACCAGCCTTTGACCACGACCTTTTTTGCATGTTCTTGTCTTACGTGATCCACTTTTCATCACCAGTTATCAGGTTTTTCAAAAATGGTTCAGTTTCATTACGTCGTAATAAAGAATCACAAATGAGTACACGGTTCATTAAGTTTCTTTCAGTGAGCTCATGAGGCACTTAAATATCGGGCTTTTTTTTGTACCCAGCTTTTTTCAAATGCGCAAAAACTGTGTAACGGAAGTGGAGAGGAGCTGTACTGACTCAGTTGATTGGGTGGTGAGAGGCGGGAAGTAGAGAGGAGTGAAGTTTGATTTGGCGGCTGTGTGGTGTGGCTTGGACATATCTTTTTGGAGTTTCAATCGAGGAGTGTTGTAATTTACATATCTAAAAATAAACCAAGTGATTGTGAGTGTACATTTTTATTACTTACACCTGACAAAATTATAGTCAGAAGTGGCATCTGAACAACAATGAAGCGGGTACGAAGCTCAACTGGCGGTCATGTGAAGCGGAAAAGAGCCAAGCTAGCGTGTCTTCAAGTAAGTGATGATGATCAGGAGCTAGATGAATCTTATACTCGTAATGAAACATTAAAATCATTGATTGATAAAAAGGTGTAAAAGGCTGTTAAAAACTCATGAATGAAAGTAATGTAGCATCAGATCAAAAACCGCATAAATTATTGAAAACTGAAAAAATAATTCCTGATTTTGATCCAGAAAATAAAGATATTAATGTCAAAGGATGGATTAATAAAATTGAACAACTCGGAGATATTTATAAGTGGAGTGACGAATTAAAATCATTTAACCTGCAGGCAAAGTTACAAGGTCAAGCACGTGTTTGGTTTAATAGGTTAGATTTTTATGATCACACGTGGGAAGAGTGGAAATCGATGCTGTTAAAAGCTTTTCCACGATTCCACGACTATGCTACGCTGTTAGACGAACTAATGAATAGAAAAAAATTGACAAATGAATCCATGACGAAGTATTTTCAAGAGAAGTTGGCCATGTGCTATAGGTGTCAGTTGAGCGATCAAGCGTCTGTTTCGTGTATTATCCGAGGCCTGCCACAGGAACTTCAGCCAAATGCGCAAGCTTTTCAATGCACGAGCCTGGACGAATTATATGAGGGTTTCCTATCGGCGTTTGACAACTATCATGCTACAAATCCAGGTAAAACAATATACGTTCCAGTCAAATATCCATATCGGGCGCTGGATTCATTGACGGGTCAAGCATCAAAAGAGACTACTTCAACACGCAAGCCACCAATCTGCTTCCGATGCAATCAAACCGGGCACGTGGCGCCAAACTGTACATTGCCAGACAAGCGCAAGTGTTTTAGATGCGGTAAGTTGGATCACGTGGTGACCAGCTGCATTGCTACTGAAGCCAGTACATCAAGCCAGGAAAAAAAGGTACAGATCTTATCCAACTTGAATGATACATAGGTAACACTAAAAGTTTCCGGAACTGGCCACTTACATAAACAATATTTAAAAATTTATTGCAACATTTGAAAATAGAACTCTTTGGCTGTAGAATGCAGTTTGTTTCATCTGACTGTCTTTTGTTTTTACCTTGTGGCGCCATTTAAAAAATTGTGTGTCTGCATCAACATGGATTTAACTCGGGAAAATTTTCGTAGTATGATTTTCTACGATTTTAAGTGTAATTTGACAGCTCAACAGAGCATCGCTCGGCTTGAAACAGCTTTTGGCAATAAAGCACCATGCAAGACGACTGTTTATAGCTGGTTTGCAGAATTCAAGCGTGGTCGTATCAATCTCAGTGACGAATCTCGCGATGGTCGGCCGTCCACCGCCGTGACCAACTAAAACATCGATGCTGTGCGCCGTATGATTGAAACAGACAGGCATGTGAAATTCACGCATCCTTAAAAATAGGCATGAGTCAAATACAATCAATCCTACACAAACATTTGGGTGTGAGAAAGCTGTGCTCGCGGTGGATCCCATACAACTTGACCGAGGCTCAAAAAACGGACCGCGTCACTTGGTGCAGTGCCATGCTTACCAGATTCAACGAAGGTGCGACAAATTTGGTGTGGGACATAGTAACAGGTGACGAAACATGGATTTATTGCTACGATCCCAAAACAAAGCAGCAATCGAGCGTATGGGTCTTTCAAGATGAGCCGAAACCAACCAAAGTGGCGCGCGTGAAAAGTGCATCTAAGCGGATGATTGCTTCTTTTTTTAATAAAACTGGACACGTGGCTACTGTTGCTTTAAAGAATCGTCGTACCGTGAATAGTGACTGGTACACGACCATTTGTTTGCCGGAAGTTATTGACGAACTCCGTAAAAATAACCGTAAACGCCGTATCATCCTGCACCACGACAATGCTAGTTCTCACACGGCCAGACAGACAAACGACTTTTTGAAGACGAAAAATGTAGAACTCATGAGTCATCCTGCATACAGTCCCGACCTGGCACCTTGTGACTTTTTTCTGTTCCCAAAAATTAAGAACCAATTACGCGGTCAACGATTTTCATCACCAGAAGAGGCTGTCGAGGAGTATGAAAAACACGTTTCAGATGTCACCACAGGGGAGTGGCACAAAAGTTTTCAAAACTGGTTTGATCGAATGAAAAAGTGCATAGACGCCAAGGGAGATTATTGTGAAAAACAATAAATTAATTTTGTACCTTTAATAGTATTTTTTCATATTCATTCCGGAAACTTATAGTGCGTCCCACGTATCTACAATAAAATGGCTCGTGTCAACGGAGTTTTTATGAAAGCATTCATTGATACGGGTAGCGAATTAAATGTCATGGCTAAGAGTGCAGCGGTCAGTCAGTCAGCTTTTTAAGGACTCTAACGTAATTCTGAAAGGATTCGCGGGAGTTTTGGTTAAAGCAGCAGGAGAAGTCTCATTTAATCTTGGAGTAGACGGTATTGAAATGGATAGCAGAGCAGTTATTACCGACGTTGATCTCGAAAATATTGTCCTTATTATTGGTCAACCAATAATAAATAACCAGAACGTTATTCTTAATGTCTCCAATAACACATCAGAACTGAGGCAGGTAACGACTGATGAGTTGAGCAATGTTGACACCGTTTATGAAGCGATTCGTTTCAGAGTTCAAGCTGCCGAAGATACCGAAGTACCAGTGGGAGACAGCTTGGTGAAAGTAACCCTGGAAGGAGCATCGCAGGGCAACTACTGCACCAAGCCGAGGCACTTCAGCATGGGAGCTGTGAGCTACGCCAGTACCATGCTTCGAGGAGGTGGCGGCTATCTTCGAGTTTGCAACATGGGAGAGGAATCTGTGAAATGGAATAAGGGATATACTATAACAAGAGCAGAGCGATGTGAAGTAGAGGCTGCGGTGAGTTCAAATATTTTATTTTTGAGGAGAGGAGAGTCTGAGAGTATAGAGCAGATGGGCGGGGTTAGCTTGGAGCAGATTAAAGTCGGTCCTGTTGACAGTGATAGTAAAACCAAACTAATTGATTTGTTAGCGGCATATGCAGACTGTTTTGCCAGTTCTACGAAAGAAATAGGGAGTACTAACTTAGGTCAAATGTGTATCAATCTTACAACTAAAAAACCTATTAATAGGAAGCTATATAGATTATCACACGCTGAAAGGGAGATCGTGTTTAATAAAATTGAGGAGTTGTTGGAAGGGAACATCATAAGGGAATCTTCATCTGAATATGCCTTCCCCATTATACTGGTGCGTAAAAATAATGGCGATTATCGTCTTTGCGTTGATTATCGAGATTTAAACGCGATAACCGTCAAAGAGCGCGTCCCTTTGCCCCCCATCGATAATGAACTATCGCGTTTAGCTGGAAAGAAGTTGTTCACAAGCTTGGACCTGTTTTCAGGCTATCATCACATTAGTATTGAGCCTAAATCAGTCGATAAGACCGCGTTTGTCACTCCAGACGGTCATTTTGAGTACTTAAAGTCCCGTTCGGTCTTGCAAATTCACCATCTGTATTCATGCGTATGATGCAGAAATTGGTTAAACTTGTGGGTAGTAATGAAATAATTGCGTTTATGGATGAACAACTTTTGGCCACTGCTGACGTTAATGACGGGCTTATTTTATTGTAGAAGGTTTTTATTCAACTAAGAAGTGCAAATTTAAAACTAAACATGAAAAAGTGCTCATTTCTTCAATCTGAAGTGTCATGCTTAGGTCATGAAATTAGTTCCGAAGGAATAAAACCAGGTAATCGAAAAATTGAAGCGGTTAAAAAATTCCCCACACCGAATAATTTGCATGAAGTTCGGCAATTTTTAGGTTTGTGTAGCTATTTCCGAATATACATCTACCAATACGCTTTGCTAGCTAAACCCCTGATAGACTTGATGAAAAAATCCTCAGATTACATGATTATACAATACATTATATAATACTTTTATATGATTATAAACTAGCCACATGTTATTGCAGAAAGAATATTAGTAAGAAACCAAAACCAAATCGTAAAAGAATAAACGAGCGTCGAGGTGGTGTTTGTATTTTTACCAAAAAGAACATTGAATCTCTACCGCTTGATCTTGATGAAATAGCATGTGACAATATATTTGAGTGTTGCGGAATTGAAATTCCAAAAACAAAAACAATTATTATTTGCCTATATAGAGTACCAAAACTATCCAAAACTAATGAACAAACATTTTTTGAGAAACTTCAAATTTTATTGCACAAATTTGTAGCTTCCTCAAAAAAAAAAGTGGTAATAACCGGTGATTTAAATATAGATACACTTAAGTCAGAAAACAATTCGGTAAAGCTTAGGGATATATTGTCAAGGTTTAAACTGGAACTCCACATAACCGAACCAACGAGACAAAACTCTTGTCTTGATAATTTCATAAGCAACATCCCTGAAGCTATAGGAAAAGTACATCTTCTAGGTATATCAGATCATGAAACTGGACAAACATTAGGCTTCCTTACATCTAACAAAACGCGACCAATAGACTATTGGTACGTGTACAAAAGAGATTATTGTCATGACAACATAAGAAAATTCTACGAGTGTCTTCAAAGCCTTACCTGGTCTGAAATATATGACGAAATCGAAGATTTCAATCAAGCCTTTGATATGTTCCATGAAACTATAACTTTGTTTTACAATTTGTGCTTTCCAATTTACAAAATCAAGGTGTCTTCTAAAAAAGGAAAGCCTAAATGGATCACAAAAGGACTCCGAAGATCATGCTTAACAAAAAGACATTTACGACAAAAATACTACCAACAAAAAACCTTATGCAACAAAATTACTTATAAAAAGTATGCAAAAATGTTAAAAAAGTGTATTGAAAGATCACACAAAACATGTAATAAGGCTTACATGGACTTGTCGAAAAATAAATGTAAGGCTTCATGGGATATAATAAATGCAAACACTAAGGGTAAAGACATTAAACACAATGTAATTGACAAAATTGAATTTGACAACCAGGTTATTTTTAATCCTAATGACATTGCAAATATTTTTAATAATTATTTTGTTGACATATGTAAAAATGATATCTTAACACGTAATAATTATAATAATAATGAATCTGATAAAATTGAAATGAATAATTCCTCTATATTTCTTACGCCTATTTCTGTATGTGAAATAGAAAAAATTATCCATTCATTAAATAACACTAATTCAGTCGGCTATGATGGAATCTCAACAAAAATAATAAATATTTGTAGAATTCTGCTTGCTCCAATTCTAAGCCATTTGATAAATGAATCCTTTGTCCATGGTATATTTCCTGAGGCACTTAAGATTTTAATTGTAAAACCTTTGCATAAAAATGGTCCAAAAACCGATATACAAAGATATAGACCGATTACATTGATATCAATATTATCAAAAATTTTTGAAAAAGCTATGCATGTAAGGTTGTCCAAATTTCTGACAAAATTTAACATAATAAAAACAGAACAAAATGGGTTCCAAACCAACAAATCCACGAGTCTTGCAGTTTTTCATTTAGTAAAAAGTATATGTGAGAAAATAGATAAAAAAGAACCAGCATTAGTAGTATTTTTTGACATGACCAAGGCATTTGATTTTGTAAATCATAGAACTTTACTTCATAAAATGGAAAAATATGGTATACGAGGTCCTGCTTACGACTGGTTTAAAAGTTATCTTAGAAACAGGCAACAAAGTGTAGAAATAACTAACCTAGATAGGAATTCCAATACCACTGTGTACAGGTCTGCCTTAAGAACTAATAAAACGGGAGTGCCTCAGGGCAGTATACTTGGCCCACTCTTGTTTATATTATATATTAATGACATTCCGGACTGTACAAAGCATCAAACTGTCTTGTTTGCTGATGACATATCTTTGATTATAGAATGTAAAAGAGAATGCATCGAAAAAGAAACAAACGAAAGTATTCAATCTATCATAAAGTGGCTTAAAAACAATGACTTGGAGGTAAATCTATCAAAAACGACATTTGTACAGTTTCAAAATTATAAAAATGTACCCTTAAAACTAGAAATAAAGTATGACAACAACAACATTGGAGAATCCAACACAGTTAATTTCTTAGGGATCACTCTTGACAGAAATATGAATTGGAAAGCCCACGTTGACAAAGTCTGCAAAAAAATTAATAAGTTTGTTTTTGCCCTGTATAGATTAAGGTCATTAGCGAATGAACAAGTTGCTCTCAGTGCATATCATGGGTATGTTTTGTCAGTTCTTCGGTACGGTCTTATTCTCTGGGGAAAATCTACGGAAGTAAACAGAGCATTTATCGCCCAAAAAAAATGTGTCCGTGCTTTATGTGGCGCAAAACCCCTAGACTCCTGTAAGCCATTATTTTCTAAACTCAAACTGCTTACTTTACCATGTTTGTATATTTTTGAAATTTGTATTTTCGTCAAAAAGTATCCAACTTTTTTCAAGACGAAGCAAGAAGCAGCTTTTGGTGTATATAGGTTAAGAAATCCAAATAAATTGACTATTCCAATGAAAAAAAGTGCTCTCTATTCAGACAACTGCTTTCCAATGGCCATTAGAATTTACAATAGCCTACCAAGTGAAATTAAAGATGTAGCCCCTCAATTATTTAATAGGAGACTATACAACTGGCTCGTTGAAAAATGTTTTTATAGTGTAACTCAATTCTTGATGTATAGAAATAAAATATAGTTAATGTGTATTGTGACATATAAGAAATGGTAATTTAAATTGTAAAATAAAAAATTTCGTATGCAAATTTCTGTGACATTGTAATTTTAATTCTGTTCTAATTTATTTCCTTCTTGACATGTTAGTTTTTGAGAGGAATGTGTATATATTCTTTTTTTTTTCTTTTTTTTTCTTTGTGTGAAACTTTTAATAGCTTTCTCTTAATGTTTTTTGTGTGTTTGGTGACGTCTCTGACTTATAATTATTAAAAGATTTAAATTTAACTTCTACATACCATTTGTAAATATTTGCATGCCTTCTTAAGGTGAAATATGTTGGACATTTTTAATATAATATATCTTTAAGTACCATATTTGAAGCAAATAAAAAAACTATCTTTATCAGAGTGGTTGTGGGGTGGTGATCAAATTAAAATTTTCGAAAACCTTAAAACGAAATTGTGTTCCCGCCCGGTAGTACCTTTGTTTGACCTCAGTCTGCTATGCGAAATTCACACAGATGCTTGCAAAAACGGGATCGCGGGAATTTTGTTTCAGACTCAGAGTTGTGGTGAATTAAAACCAGTATTTTACTTTAGTAGGGTAACAAGTCGCGAAGAGTTTATTTACCACAGTTATGAGCTTGAGACGTTAGCATTCGTGGAGTCTCTAAGACATTTTCGCGTGTATATTTACGGAAAACCCGTCAAGGTTGTCACGGATTGTTCCACAGTTCGACATACGTTGGTAAAAAAGGACATGATACAGAGGATTGCCCGTTGGTGGTTAACGATTCAAGAGTTTGATATGTCAATAGAGTACTGACCTGGTGATCGTATGAAACATGTCGACGCCTTGAGTCGTAATCCAATCCATGAGTCTAATCCACCAACTGTCGAGCTCGGGGAGGGCGGTGGCATCCCCGACACCCTTTTGACGTGTAGCCCAACATTTAAAAATGAAACCGTCAATATCAATGTCATTCCCATTTCAAATGAAGACTGGTATTTAACTGTGCAAATGCAAGACAGTAAATTGAGCCAAATAATTGAACAATTAAGTGATGGGACTCCGTGTAGTGATATAGTAAATAATTATAAAATCAAAAATGATAGAAGGTTATACAGAAAAACTTAAATGGCGATCGTCTAATGGTACCATCGTTCGCGCGATGGAAGTTTATGCAAAGATTCCATGACCAAATCGGACATATCGGGTTTATAAGGTGTGAGGAATTAATCATAGCTGATTACTGGTTCCCTAAAATGACCAGATTCATTAAAAAGTATGTACAGTGTTGTCTTGAGTGTGCATATGGCAAGGGAGACCACGGAAAAAAATCTGGTGAGTTGTACCCTATTCCCAAACCAGAAAAGATCATGCAGACTTTCCATATTGACCATTTAGGGCCCTTTTCTAAAACAAAGAAAGGATACCAGTATGTCCTCCTGATAGTAGATGCCTTTTCAAAATTTGTGTGGGCTCGCTCTACAAGGACTCTTAGCTCAACCGAGACAGTGACAATACTAGAGGATATCTTCAGCATGTTTGGCTATCCCGTTAGGGTAATATCTGATCGTAATCTTGCCTTTACTAATAGGATATTTAAAGAGTTCTCTCAGAGGCGTCAGTTTCACCACACATTGAATGCGATAGCGTGCCCCCGGGCCAGTGGTCAGGTGGAACGTTATAATCGCACATTACTTAATGCTATGCGCACTAGAGTCAAAGATCCCAACATGTGGACCAAATGTTTGCCTGAGATAGTCTGGGGAATGAACAATACGTTAAATGAGAGTATAGGTTATCACCCATATGAGCTTATGTTCTCCCAAAAGGGTAAATTATTACCCAACTTATTAGCTCAGGAGGCTGACACCGTGCCCATTCAAGACAAGCGCGCTGCTGCTACTAAAAGGTTAAAGCAGAGGGCTGAAATTATGAAACAAAAATATGACAAGCGCCATGAGCCTGAACAAAAATTCAGTAAAGGGGATTTAGTACTATGGAAGCAATCTCCTACTGGTGGTGAGGTCAATAATGTTAATACTAAACTTCAAGTTATATATTCTGGGCCATATGTAGTTCAGAAAGTGTTACCTCATGGTCGGTATGAGATCCGCAGTGTGAAGGGAATGCGAGGATATAAAAAGTTTACTGGGGTGGTTGCAGCTGATGCTCTGCACCCTTATCGTAGTGCCCCGTCTTGTAGTGAAACTAGTAGTGATGAAGATGTAGTTGCCCGTGATGATCTAATTGACTTACTAGAGAGTTAATTCTCGGCTGCACCAATTGCGGTGCAATTGTTACAGGATGGCCGACTGTAACGGAAGTGGAGAGGAGCTGTACTGACTCAGTTGATTGGGTGGTGAGAGGCGGGAAGTGGAGAGGAGTGAAATTTGATTAGGCGGCTGTGTGGTGCGGCTCGGACATATCTTTTTGGAGTTTCAATCGAGGAGTGTTGTAATTTACATATCTAAAAATAAACCAAGTGATTGTGAGTGTACATTTTTATTTCTTACACCTGACAAATTTATAACTGTTTTGTGGTCAATTCCCAGTTCTTCAGCTACATCGTAACTACTGATATGCCGATCTTAATCCACTTTTTCAAAAATGGCATCTATTTTATCCGTAACAGGGCGCCCAGAGCGAGGTGCATCTTTGACATCAAAATTTCCGGATTGAAAACGCTTAAACCCAATTTGCGCTACTCTCACAGACACTGCACTAAGTCCATAAACATCACAAATTTTTTTCGCGGCTTGCGTTGCATTTTTACCTTCATTGTAGTAAAATTTTAAAATGTATCGAATTTATTCATTAGATTCACTCATATTAACAGTAAGAAAAACAAATTAAAATCACACCTTTTACCTAATTTGAATTTGGAATTATCATTTTAAAATTTAAACTTTTTAATAATACCAAAACCAGCCAGATACAAATGGTATGGCCAAAGAGATTTTATTACACTATAAGTTTCCGGAATGAATATGAAAAAATACTATTAAAGGTACAAAATTAATTTATTGTTTTTCAAAATAATCTCCCTTGGCGTCTATGCACTTTTTCATTCGATCAAACCAGTTTTGAAAACTTTTGTGCCACTCCCCTGTGGTGACCTCTGAAACGTGTTTTTCATACTCCTCGACAGCCTCTTCTGGTGATGAAAATCGTTGACCGCGTAATTGGTTCTTAATTTTTGGGAACAGAAAAAAGTCACAAGGTGCCAGGTCGGGACTGTATGCAGGATGACTCATGAGTTCTACATTTTTCGTCTTCAAAAAGTCGTTTGTCTGTCTGGCCGTGTGAGAACTAGCATTGTCGTGGTACAGGATGATACGGCGTTTACGGTTATTTTTACGGAGTTCGTCAATAACTTCCGGCAAACAAATGGTCGTGTACCAGTCACTATTCACGGTACGACGATTCTCTAAAGCAACAGTAGCCACGTGTCCAGTTTTATTAAAAAAAGAAGCAATCATCCGCTTAGATGCACTTTTCACGCGCGCCACTTTGGTTGGTTTCGGCTCATCTTGAAAGACCCATACGCTCGATTGCTGCTTTGTTTTGGGATCGTAGCAATAAATCCATGTTTCGTCACCTGTTACTATGTCCCACACCAAATTTGACGCACCTTCGTTGAATCTGGTAAGCATGGCACTGCACCAAGTGACGCGGTTCGTTTTTTGAGCCTCGGTCAAGTTGTGTGGGATCCACCGCGAGCACAGCTTTCTCACACCCAAATGTTTGTGTAGGATTGATTGTATTTGACTCATGCCTATTTCTAAGGATGCGCGAATTTCACGGTAGGTCACATGCCTGTCTGTTTCAATCATACGGCGCACAGCATCGATGTTTTTGTTGGTCACAGCGGTGGACGGCCAACCATCGCGAGATTCGTCACTGAGATTGATACGACCACGCTTGAATTCTGCAAACCAGCTATAAACAGTCGTCTTGCATGGTGCTTCATTGCCAAAAGCTGTTTCAAGCCGAGCGATGCTCTGTTGAGCTGTCAAATTACACTTAAAATCGTAGAAAATCATACTACGAAAAATTTCCCGAGTTAAATCCATGTTGATGCAGACACACAATTTTTTAAATGGCGCCACAAGGTAAAAACAAAAGACAGTCAGATGAAACAAACTGCATTCTACAGCCAAAGAGTTCTATTTTCAAATGTTGCAATAAATTTTTAAATATTGTTTATGTAAGTGGCCAGTTCCGGAAACTTTTAGTGTTACCTATGTATAAGTTCATACATACTATTTGCGAAAAGAGTTTTACCCCAACCGATATATATTACTTCTGTGAATTGTTTCACTTATTCATAAACAACCATTTAGCCAGCAGGGGGGGGGGACGACACTTGACACTAACAAAAATTTGCACTATAAAAAGAATTTTTTGCTATTTCATTGTTCGTGGAAGATTCCCATTTAGTTAAAAAAACTTGTTTTAACATTCCGCCTAAATAAGGGTTGGCTTACAATGGCGTAGTAAGTTAAGGTCAGCAAGAGTCAGATATGAGTCGATCAATTTCATGATTGTGTCGAAGCATGAGCTTTTTCATTAAATCAATAATGCTAGGTTTCTTTTTGACCAACTTTCTGACAACGCAATTTCTAAGTTAACTTAAAAAAAATACTGCCGTTTTGCCGCAAAAAACGACACTCTCAAAGGAATCAAAATTTATAGGGGAGTTATTAGACTATAAGTATAGGGAAAAATCTGAAAACTTTAAATCAGAAAAAATATAATCTTTAACGGAACCCTCGGTGGGCGAGTCCGATTCCCACTTGTCCGCTTTTTTTATCAGCACATTATTATTAGTACATTACGATACGAGAGCGAAAAAGTTTCTCGCACGAGTTTCGTATAATATTTTATAGCAAAAGTGCGGAAAATGCCGACTTTACGCAAGCGCAGCGTGCGTAAAGTGGTCATTTTACGCACGGTGTGCTATAAAATATATTTGTTTACATTGAAGATATTGAAGTTAAGATCTTACACAAATAATGACTCCTGCACACTACCTTTGGTAGTGAATGTTGGGTATGGCAAAATCGAACTGAATGCAGTGGAAATGTTTTTCTTACGGGGTATGTGTGCTTTGACATTGAATGATACAGTGAAAATTATCGACAGAAGGGATCGTTGCAGTCTGAAAAAAACTATAGTAATTAAAATATAGTAAAGGAATGATTTGGTGGTTTGGGCATATAGAAAGGATGAATGAAAGTAGATTGACGAAAAATAATTATGGTATACAAGTGGAAGGTAAAGATCAACCAACTAGTCCTAGAAGGGCGTTTGCCAACGAAATTAGCAAAATAGTTAAGAAGAACCAAGTCAAAAGTCCCCGTACTAGAAGAGCTTATATTATTATATTAATGGATGTGGAATTGGATTGATGAGTGAGTCAGGATTGTAGCAGATGAAAATCTGTAGTCTCAGCCTACCCTTCTGGGAGGTAGACGTAAGTATATGTGAAGTAAGTATTTTTTAATCCTTCGACCGAACCAACCCTTCATTAGATCAGTATCACGCCGTTCGTTTATCATAAGTTTAATTATGGTGATTGACAATGCCTTTCCGTGAAAGTCCAAATACAATCATTAATCAAAATTTTGTAAAGCGGAGTTTAGTTCCTCGGCCCTTAAATGTTAATCAGTATTAGAGCATTACTTTATTGAGTACAACAAAACAAGTAAAATTTTGGCGGTTGACAACGGCGAACAAAAAAAACATAGAAGAAGGGTTTCTAGCAAATCTATACTAATAACCAGCCTTTGCCCGCAGCTCCACCCGCGTTTATTCAGTCTTTGCCCCGTTTTTGGCTAGGGCGTTATTTTATGAACACCTATAGCTTATGTGTTGACCAGGGTCAATACGATGATAATAAAAAACCGCATACAAATCCATTGAGTGATTCTCAACAATTGTCTGTGTCAGCGAGTATATATAAGTTGTCATAGCTGTGAATAAGAGACGGAAGTTTCCTTACGGTTTCGGAACCGAAATCTTTTCAGTTCTGTACTTATTAAGGCTTTTCATTAGAGGTAGGTATATCGCTTATATTGGTGGCATACATAGTCATATATACTTATGATGAAACAAACAGGCAGAAAACTAATAGAGTCAGGAAAAGGGGGGGTCAAGTTTAATAGAACAAAAATTTAGTTAATTCGTTTTGCAAATGATATTGCAGCCAACGACCTAAAGATAAAGTGTCTATAGCTCGTTGATTGCAGCGCTTGCAGAAATTCAAAATCAGAAGAATTAGTAGTAGCTATGGATTTATTGATTCAAGAAATTGATCTAAAGATTTATATAAATAGAACTAAAACTTTAATAACATTAAAAACTACACGACATAACCCAATTAAATTAAATTTACAACTCATAGAACAAGTAAAACAGTTTAGATACTTAACGAGCCTGATAACCAATGACTCCAGATATGTACACCAGACATAGTCGTTTGTATAGCAATGGCAAAGAAAGCTTTTAACAACAAAAAGTACATTTTCAAAGCCAATATATCGCGGAATATTCGGAAACGTCTAATAAAGTATGGATGTGAAACGTGGACCATGACAAAAAGTGAGAGAGAAAGATTGGAAGCCTTTGAAATCTGGTGTTGGTGAAGAATGGAAAGAATTGCTTGGAAGAGAAAGAAGAGCAATGAAGAGGTCCTGCAGATTGTAAACGAAAAGCGAGATTTGATGAAAACTAAAGATACTAGAAGGGCAAAGATGTTAGGACATCTGATATGACACGACAATTATATCCAAACACAGGAAAGGAAAAGTGGTGGGGAAAAGAAAGAGATGAAAAACCAGGAGAACATTCATGGATTAAGTGAAAGAGAATGTAAATGTTGTGCCGTATCAATAAGTTAAAGAAAGGGGGAGTGCAAAAGTGTATGGAGAAGACTTCACCGGCAAGCACGACGAGCACGGTTCTCAAGTAAAAACATAAAAAATGAAACAAACATTTTTCATCAATTTGGGACCAGTTTTATTTCGCTTGAGTCTTCTATGACTTACATTATTAGTGAAGTCTGTGCAAAAGGAACAGAATTTTCGGCCCATAGATTTTAATATTGCAGTGGTTCGGTTCAAACCTTTGGTGCTTTTAATATGTAAGGTTTTAAATTAAGTTCAAGGTTGAACTTATTGTGCCTTTAGATAAAATAACTTAGATCAATCTGAGGCTAAGACCTTACTTTCCGATTTTATTGATACCTCAAAAAATAACTGATACACGGATACACAGACAAATAGACGGAAAATATCATTGGCATAGCTAGAATTTTTTTTATTATTCCTTTTTTGTAGCATGCATGTACGATATTCTTCTTTCTATTCTTATATAATAAGCAAACATAAAATATATATGACATCTATCTCTGCGAGGGAATATGACACTGTGACCCTAAGATTCAGGATTACCTAAACTAGGGAACAGGATAACTCCCTGGGTACTTAACTACAGCAAATTGTATACCAATTGTTTACCAATTGTATAGCATAAGTAGTTTTATGTTTTACTTATACCTAATTTTAAGAAATATTTGTTAAGAAATACAGAATTATCTTATCTTATCTAATTTGTAGCTAGCCCGGCCCCTGGCTCTAACTCGTGAAGCCATCAAATATCTCTGTTCTCTATTATGTGATAGTAATAAGATAAATAGGGATAATCCTCCGATGAGATGATGAGATCACCTAAAACCCAAAAATTGGATAAAGTATTTTTTCTAACATAAATTGACACTCGCATTTCTGGGAGCCTGATTCTTCGATGGTTCCATTTCTCCATGATGAGGTATGGAACCCTAAAAATCCCATTCACTGACTGATAAATAGATCATCAAAACATAAGTTTTCCCGATACCTACAAAAAATAATATTTATAAACTTTGGTACCAATGGGAGAACTTTTGGCGCACGTAAACGAATTTAACGAATAAATGAAAAACTCATTCATTCCAATAAATAATATATGTAATATAATAATTCGTCCACTTAATTTTGCAGTTTCTTTCCATACATTCCTTACGTAATGATATTTTTTTTATTTTTGCTAAAATATTTTTAAAATCATTTGGTATAACTTCATTCAATTTCTTCCTTATTATAAAAGTAACTTACAATTCGCGAGCTTGTGTTGTGAATTGTGTGTAAAAGAATGTGTTATCTAAAGAATGGTACTAAACTACCTTCCTCTCGCAGGGACAGATAATTTTATTCCATCTTGTCTTTATTTAAAATTGAAAAGACCGGGCCTTAGTTAAATAAATTTTCAGTGTCCATTAAGAATAACAAGCAGCTTAAAATTGTTTTCCGTGCCGACTGTTACTAGAGAGTATTTAATCAATTGCTTGTTTTACAGGACGTGCAATCTACCTATAGATAATACACAATCGTCCTTAACATAAATAGGATGACAAGATGATTACCTTTTTCGTTGCCTTTTTCCTTAAACTGGTGTTCTGCCATTATTATGAACAACTTTTACTATTGGGCCAAACCCAAAATCTTTAAAAAAACTGCAGTTTCGGACATTTTGGTTGAGTATGTATTAAACTTTTCTATGAGACAGCTGATTGTTTTCGTGATTTCCTACCGTAGAACAAGCTCTCCGTTAGGCCTACCATGAGTTTTGCTTACTATACACGTTAACATCTGCCTAAAATATTAATATGAGAAATTGTGCAGCGCCCCTAGCGGCTTACTACAGCAACCAGCATTTCTCATACAAAATATTTTACGCAGACGGTAACGTGTATAGTAAGCAAAACTCATGGTAGGCCTACCTATTCATGCAACATCATGTTAGAATGTAGGATGTTTTCAAATGAACACCTTGTATAACCATCACTAAAATGAAATGAAATGAAATTGTTTTGTTTAATGTGGCAATATTTCGTTTAAACAACCAAGTAATTCAAACTTTCATTTGTGTTGTTTGTGTCATTCATCAAATTAATTAGTTTATTTTTATTTTTTCCAGTTACTTTTTGTTGCTTCTTTGAACTGTACTCTTCGTTTTTAGATTGTTTGTCTGTTTGTGAAAACTTTGTTGGTTTATTTATTTGTTTGTATTTTGTATTATGTAATATGTATCTATTTGTTTGTTTCCCAAATACAAATTAAAAATAATAATATAGCTCGTATTCTACATCTTAGGTTTATTCGAAAAACATTGCGTAAATTAGATTTACATCATAAATTTGGTACGTAAATGTAATTGTATTCTTTGTTTTCAGGTAAAGAGATTTCACTTCTGTTATCTTCGCTTATTGTGAGTACGAGTACACCTATATAAAATTATGAATACTAATAACAACATTGGCTAAAAATGAAAAACGTAGTAAAATCAAATATTAGCTTAGATAAACTGTTATCAACTTGTTCGTTATTTAGTAACATAAATGAAAACGTTTTTCTAAATGAAAGGTTCTAGTTTCGTAATAAACTCTCCTAAATTCCACGAGCGTATGGCAAACAATGTCACCGGAACGTGTCTCGAATCTTAATAAATGAGCCAGTGATTGTCACATCAATGTGACGGACACAAAAATCTTCATTTATTAAACTTGGATCATAATTTTTCAAAAGTAGAAGTTGTTGCAGAAAACGTAAGGGCTTAATGATTACAAAAAGGTGATATTTGATATTTTTCTACACAATACTTGGTACTGTGAACCACAATTTCTGTTTTCTAAAGAAAAAAAAAAAAATTCTACCCCAGATATATTGTATGATGATCTCGACAGCTGTAATTTAGATTTCGCGTGCTTGACCCATCGATATTGTACAAAGACTAAATTCTGTCAGAAAGGGGCTTCCCACACAAGGGGGTCTTATATACTAAGTCCCTTTACGAGGGTAAATGGTTAAACACTCACGTTAAAGTTCAATTTTACGTCCTGGACGGGTTCTCCGCGCTCGACCCGATGACACCCGACTCACCCCTGGTTCATGGGAAGTCAACGTCCTTCAACGCTGACCTTCGTCGACCTTGGCACGGAGATCTTCAACAAACGACCAGCCCAACCAGCAGTTTGCAGACGTAGATCCCTAAACTCAACCGCTACCCCTAGGCTAGCCTGTCCCGTTAAAGGTATCACGATTTATACATAGGTAACACTAAAAGTTTCCGGAACTGGCCACTTACATAAACAATATTTAAAAATTTATTGCAACATTTGAAAATAGAACTCTTTGGCTGTTGAATGCAGTTTGTTTCATCTGACTGTCTTTTGTTTTTACCTTGTGGCGCCATTTAAAAAATTGTGTGTCTGCATCAACATGGATTTAACTCGGGAAAATTTTCGTAGTATGATTTTCTACGATTTTAAGTGTAATTTGACAGCTCAACAGAGCATCGCTCGGCTTGAAACAGCTTTTGGCAATGAAGCACCATGCAAGACGACTGTTTATAGCTGGTTTGCAGAATTCAAGCGTGGTCGTATCAATCTCAGTGACGAATCTCGCGATGGTCGGCCGTCCACCGCTGTGACCAACAAAAACATCGATGCTGTGCGCCGTATGATTGAAACAGACAGGCATTTGACCTACCATGAAATTCGCGCATCCTTAGAAATAGGCATGAGTCAAATACAATCAATCCTACACAAATATTTGGGTGTGAGAAAGCTGTGCTCGCGGTGGATCCCACACAACTTGACCGAGGCTCAAAAAACGGACCGCGTCACTTGGTGCAGTGCCATGCTTACCAGATTCAACGAAGGTGCGTCAAATTTGGTGTGGGACATAGTAACAGGTGACGAAACATGGATTTATTGCTACGATCCCAAAACAAAGCAGCAATCGAGCGTATGGGTCTTTCAAGATGAGCCGAAACCAACCAAAGTGGCGCACGTGAGAAGTGCATCTAAGCGGATGATTGCTTCTTTTTTTAATAAAACTGGACACGTGGCTACTGTTGCTTTAGAGAATCGTCGTACCGTGAATAGTGACTGGTACACGACCATTTGTTTGCCGGAAGTTATTGACGAACTCCGTAAAAATAACCGTAAACGCCGTATCATCCTGTACCACGACAATGCTAGTTCTCACACGGCCAGACAGACAAACGACTTTTTGAAGACGAAAAATGTAGAACTCATGAGTCATCCTGCATACAGTCCCGACCTGGCACCTTGTGACTTTTTTCTGTTCCCAAAAATTAAGAACCAATTACGCGGTCAACGATTTTCATCACCAGAAGAGGCTGTCGAGGAGTATGAAAAACACGTTTCAGAGGTCACCACAGGGGAGTGGCACAAAAGTTTTCAAAACTGGTTTGATCGAATGAAAAAGTGCATAGACGCCAAGGGAGATTATTTTGAAAAACAATAAATTAATTTTGTACCTTTAATAGTATTTTTTCATATTCATTCCGGAAACTTATAGTGCATCCCAGAATTTGGTTCTATAAAATTCACCTTAAATTACTTCGATACAAAAACTTCCAAAGCGACCTAAAAGAATATAAATTCTTACTGATTTATAAAAAGGCTTACTAAAAAGATAAGGTCCAGCCCATACTTCTCAGTGTAACCATTGGAAAACTTGCGCAATAAAATTCAGCTGGGACCCATCCCGAAATCTTGTTTAAAATTGGGTTTTGGACACACAACTTTGAACTGCGCCCATGGGATATCTTTCTGGGACGAGATATGCTAGGTGACAACCCCTTCTGTTCAAAGAAAATTATTTAGGTCAGCAGGTAATATTTTTAGCCGACTCATAACATAACATAACATAAATACTCTTTATTGTTCACCAAAATAAAAACAAGTAATAAAAATATTTTATCAGAAAGGGTACAATGGGCGGTCTTATCGCTCAGAGCGATTTCTTCCAGACAACCTTTGGGTGGAAGATACTGTTAAAAAGGATAAGTTGATGGTGGTGTCCAGGAGATATTTATGTAATATATATACATACATGTACTGCACAATGTAAATTAACTAATTATTTAAATACTAAACAATCTACTACGTGTAAATATACATACAAATACATACTATACAATATTATAATATAAACTAATATTTATTCATATAATATACCTACTTGAACGTACCTATTAAAGGGAGAAAAAATATTCTTTTATTCGTCTTTTAAAGATAGCCAAGGAAGAAGAAGATTTTATAGAAAAGGGCAAAGCATTCCACAAACGCACAGCTTCAACTGTGAACGACTTCAACTCAGTAAACTAAAGAGAGTTCTACCCGTGTTTAATAGCGTTTTAAGCGGCCGAAGTAATAAAAAGTTATTAAACAAGAAAAAACTTGACTACCGTCTATTAAGTCAAGGTCTTAGGGGTTTCAATATTTTTATGCCTTTTCAGTTTTTGAGGTAATGTAAGATTGAGACTCATTATTCAGATATTTTTATTTTGATAACCTAATTGGTATACCTACAAGTACTAAAGAGATCGTCTAGTCATGTTTTTTATAAGAAAACCTCGCTGAGTGTAACACAAACAAATGACATGGCTTCTAGCATACGCTTAAGTTTACACTTTTCAACGAGTAAATCTCAAATAAAGCCTATACCTGAGCCTGAAACATGAACAACGCCAGATTTTCGATGGTTCGTTTGCAGAAATTAGGACTCATATTGAAAAATAAATTAGATTTTATGATCTTATGTCAAGCAAAATAACCATTAACGTACGTAATTATACCTAAAAATAATATATATAATTTTTGGTTTTAAAATGTTCCGTAGACGAACGTGTTAACGGGATTTCCTGGTTTTTAGGGTTTTGTACCTCAAGACGAAAAAACGTTGTCCGTCTGTCTGTCCATCCTCCCGTCCGTCTATCTGTAAAGACCCTGTATATTGGAAACGCGTGGAGGTATCGAGTTGAAATTAAAACCATATACTCAGGTATACAGTCCCTTGAAGGTGTGAAAAATCAAATTTCAAAGTTACCAAAACAAAATTTTATGGTTAAAATTTATAGGGTATTTTCCGTTGATCTAGAACTATGAAATTTGGCAAGTAATATAAGTACAAATATAATATAAGTACAAATACAAATACAAATACAAAATCACTTTATTGCATGAAAAACACATAACAAAAGACGTAAATTAAAATAACAATGATTATATATGGACATGCACAGAAGTAATACACAAAGTTGCCAAGGGTCCCCAAACTCGGCTAAGCCAGAAATGCGGGGTACCAATATTCTTATTAATGTACCAATGATATTACATTGTTTACATAATTAGGTTGAAAACTAGTAGAAAAATTTAGGGTCATTCATATTATTAATCTATCATTCGTTCATTCTTTCATTCTATATATTAATTGTGCATTAATTTAAAAATAACAAACAATTTAGACCAAATACAGAAAAATAATAATAATAGCAATATTTTTACATATCTTTACAGCAAAAAGGTAGCAATAAGGTTTCAGTTTTCTTATAGTTTAACGTTCTTAACCAGTTTAATAGCTTAACATGTGCTTGTTCAACAGAAGAGGTTTTAATATCTACGTGCTTGAGTATGTTGTTATAAATAAGGGATCTTATATGGAGACCGAATCTACTCGCAAACGCTGTCTTAACAGACGCTCCTGGCATTTTAAAAACTCTCCTTTCTAAATGATTATTATACTCAGCTGAACAAACCATAGCTCTGTGAGAAACAACAGCAATTTTATGAATATAAAGTTGGCGTACAGTGAGGACTTGAGTTTCCCTATACAATAGCTCGGTATCAAAACGGAAAGGTTTTTTCAGCATCACTTTTAATACTGAGCGTTGTGCCCTTTCTACCAGAATCATGAAAGTTTTAGAGGCACTGCCCCATACCGGAATACAGTATAAAATCAGTGATTGGCAGAGCGTAATATAGATCAATCTGAGCATTTTGGCGCAAGCTATATTTCGAATCTTTTTCATGATTCCAATTACTTTACGAACTCGCTTTGACAACCAGAGAATGTGATCCTTAAAGGTAAGTTTTTCATCGACAATGACACCAAGATATTTAATACTGTTAATACGTTTGATGACATCACAGCAACACGGCAATTGGGAGTCATAGTTTTTGCAGGAATGTATTCTAATGCCATTGTGTGATGGGGGTTCAGAAGCGGCAGTTTTATGGAAGTACATATATTGAGTTTTCTTATAATTTAGTGTGAGAAGATAAGCAAGCCAGTTAGATATAACAGACAGGGAAAAATCTAAAAACTATACATCTGTAAGTGTATCATACAAAATATAGTCTTTAACGAATCCCTCGGTGGGCGAGTCCGACTCGCACTTGCCCGGTTTTTTTTTAATTAAATTGGTTATACATATTTGAAGTAAATATTTTAGATTATGATAGATATGGGTTGATTTTGAGGACTTTTCGAGTCTACGTTTGGGGTTAGCGAGGTTGTCTGCGTTGCGCGTGCGATACCTGTGGACCTCACTGTGTTTTTTGTACAAGTGCAGGTTGCTCACGCGCATATACCGCAACCCGGAATATCGCAAATGAAGGCAGCGCCATTATGTTTAGCTCCTTGAATTAGGGCTTGGCTGACGTACATTGCGACACCTGCACGATCGCTCGGACGGCCCGTTTCTGCATTCGGAAGGCGCGCTCCCAGTCCGCGGCGCGGCCCCATAGCTCGGTGCCGTATTGCAGGAGCGAATGTACGGTCGCAAAGTAACACGTCCGAACTGCGTCGCGTGGTACTGTATATGACAGCCGCCGCCGTAGAGCAAAACACGCGCTGCCCAGCCTTATCTATGTGCGATTCCCATGTGCGGCTGCGGTCCAGCTCGAAGCCTAAAAAGGCCGTTCCCGTCTAATTTTAAGATAATATCCGATGATCAGTGACATCGAAGGCTTTGGAAAGATCACAGCACAGCACCGTAACGTGCAGCTTGTGTTCCCGAGCTTCGAGCACGTGACGGACAACCTCGCGCGCAAGCGCAGTCGTGGACCGACCCGTGCGGTCGCGTACTGCCGGTCCGACAACGCTCCGGTCGATGCCAGGTACTCGGTACGGTAAGCCGGGTGCTTATCCCGTTCTCCATCACCTTGGACACTGTCGGGACCACCGCAATAGGTCTATAGTCATCAATATTTTCCCTCTTACCCTTTCTCTTGAAATGCGGTGCAATCTTGCTTTGCTTAGGCGACCCTGGGTAAGTTCCTGACCGGATGTATCTATTGAATAGCTCGGCCAGTATGGGAGATAGTTCCGCTGAAGCAATGTGCAGGGTTTCTATCGAGATATCGTAGTCGTCTCGCGTGTGCCTGAGAGCGATACGAGACGTGATGATGCGGTGGACCTCATCAGGTGTAAAGAGACGGAGACGGAGAGAGCGGTCGGCAGCAGGTCGCGCGGCGGCATGCGCGGCACACGTGGCGGACACGTCAGCCGTCGGCGCACCGCACGCCGATGCAGCACCTATAAACCTACCATTCATAGCCTCGACCACATTCTCTCCACATTTAAAGTTTTGCCCGTTCGAGTCCTTAGCAACATCCGTAAAGTCACGAGCGCGCGTGCTTTTCCCTCTTTCTTTATTCACTACTTTCCACATTGTCTTCGCTTTGTTATTATTCTTATTAATCATATTAGAATAGAAAGATGCCCGTTGTTGTGTCAAAATTAATTTTTACCTATCGTTCAGGGATTGTAACAAAGTTTTTAACCTATCGTCATTAGGAAATTTTTGGCCTAGCTGAATTAGGTCAAATAGAAGGCACTTTAGATTTTGTATGTCTAAGGAGACCCATGAATCATCTTTTTTGATAGTTTTTGTCTTAAAAGGAAAGCAAATGTCATATTTATTCCTAATAATATTAATTATGGATGTTGCTAAATCCTCGAGTGACGAATCCTTTCGCGCCCATACATCCTCCCAGTCGACACTTAGGATCGAGGCGGCGAAGTTCACTCGGTCCATGTGGCTATTGTCTCTTATCAGTCGAGTCACGGGAGCCGCGGTAGGACGATGTCGTACTATTTTCCCGTAAACAGCGTAGTGATCGCTCACTTTGGTTATTACCGGAGACGCGCTCACGCAGTCGACTGGCAAGTTAGAATAGAGGTGGTCGAGACTAGTCACAGACGGTGGCTTTACTCGAGTAGGAAAATCGACAAAATTCCGCATACCATGGCTTGACAACAAATCGCATAAACGCTTCCTGTCAGGTGAGTCAGTCAGTACGTCAACATTTGCATCTCCGACTAACACGCATTCCAGACCTATTTCGTTGATCTTTGCGAGTAGAGGCTCCAAGTGAATCAGAAACTGCTTACATATCACTTTAACGTTCGTTCTATAGAAACAAACAACAGTTATATTGTAGTCAATTAAATCTACAGCCTCACAATAAAGCTCGGTAGAAAGTTGAGTCAAAGTTAAATTTTCCGTGCATTTAATATGCTCTTTAACATAAGTACAAGAGCCATCTCGATCTTTTAATTGTCTATAAAAATTCGATGTCATAATGAAATTGTTAATTTTCACAGAATTTAATTCAAAATCAAGAAGCCAGTGTTCAGTTATGCACAGGATGTCACATTCAGCCAAATCAGTTTTTAGTAAGAAGCTAAATCGTGAATAGATTGCTTTTAATTGACTTTTATGCAAACATAACAGTGTAACGCCGTATAAAGCGCCCTATTCAGCGAATAAGCTGATCTTAAGCTGTTATATAGCTGTTATAGAACAAAAATGCTAAGTACAAGTGATTTCGTCACGCTATTTCAGCATCTTTCAAAAGGTAGAATAAAAGTGCTTTAACATAGTGCTTTTAACGTTTATTTGACATAATTATAGCACAGTTTAGAGTAAATTGCTAAATAGTCGAGACGACCGTGGTTATACGATAAATTGGTGTTTTGGCAGCGTAAACTCAGCTGTTTTTCAACTGCAAGCTGTGTAAATGAATTCTTATTCGACTGTTTTGCTGGTTGGGAGTTGGAAAAGAGTCAACAATAATAATACTTGAGCATTATTGAGTAAGTGAGTAGTAAAGCCGGTATTAAATAATATTTGTCTTAATTGAAATCGGTTTCTAATTATTATTTTTTAGATTGAAGAAGCAGTTCCTCCATACATTATGTGTCTTTTCTATTAGGACCGCCTCTGTTGTCTAAGTAATTTAGATTCACAGTGACCTTCTTAACTACTTATCCAGAGTTAGCGGGTTCAATCCCGTATGGGCACATTTGTGTTTGGTCTGCGTGCTTCTGAAGGAACGTTAAGCTGTCCATATGTGCACCAAGAACGCTGGGACGTAATAATCTTCGGTGAAACGTGGGTGTACGAGTGTAGACTAAAGTTTTCTATAACATACTCGGAAACACCTGCGACATCACCCCAGGGATGAATGTCGTGATGATGTACTGTTCTATAACAGCACCTAAGTATGAGTATTAAGATGACTTTTGTTTATGTAGCTAAATTCATACTGGAGACTCTTTGAGTAGTCAGGACTAGAGTTTAGTTACCTTTTTTGGGAAAATAAAATGTAGACTTCCTGTATACTAATCGAGTCAAGGTTGTTTTTGAACAAGTCTAAAGGCATTTTCGTGTTTCGCAGTCAGGGTCACTTACCGAGTATAATTCGGTTAACGAAAGTCATCTTATATCCGTTTTTCGAAACGTCTCAACAAAAACCACACATTTCTGTCTTAGTCCCACAAAAATATATTTCTAATCTAATAATAAAACTTTATTTTTACTCAGATATGAAATCTTGCCAGTGAAGAACTGAACTTGGAACTACCCAAGAGGTCTTCATTAGATACTGGCACCGCATTATATGTGACTTTTCCGGGTTGAAAGAATAGTCGGTAATTTTCCACCTTACGCCGCTCATTTTCCTTATGAAAGATATAATGATGGTCTCTGGTGTATGAGAATGGATACAGTCATAAATGTTTCTAGTTCATTTATTTGTGAGCATACATACCCTCCTGAGGCCCGGGATATTTTTTTTTTCATACATAAATTTTGACTACTCGTATTAACAAATGAATATGAATGAATACTAAGAAAAATAAAGAAAAAAATTTCCCATGTAAAACCTGTATTTTCTCAATGTCGTATATATACGACACTGGGCCTCTATTGAAAACGCCGTAAACTAGATATGTTTATATATTGGAGGGTTTTGTGAAGTAATTTTATAAAGAATACGCATGAATTGTGTTTTTATATAATTTATAATAATGTTTTTTTTTGGGGTAACATCAAAAAGTTATGCATATTTATTAGAATAAACCAAGTTTTTAAGTAGAATGTCTTAGAACTACTTATGAAAAATCACATACAGCTGATTAACTTCAGTTTCCTTCACATGGTTCATGTATTAAGTCTGAAATCACACAAATTATGCACAATTGTTCTATTATTTAGAATAATTAGACTTAGGAACACAATACCATAATAATCTATCAATAATTCACGGACATCAAATAATCAGATAAAAATTTTTAACATTATAATATTATTTGGTCCAAGCTAAAACTACTCACATATTATTATGAAATAACAAAAAACAGTTCCTCTTCTTTGTGCTGCACAAGAATATTTTGCACTTGATACAGTAAGCAGTGGTCACAAACTTACAATTTTGCTTCCTACACCTGTGTTGTTTGTCGGAATAATCAACCAAATGGTCAGCTTTGTGATGACGGTAACGTTCAGCAGGTACAGGCTTTATTTCAGTCCTCCGTTTTTTATGTTTTGGCTCCAGCTCTTCATAATCACTGCAGGATTCTGAATTGGCCGAAAGAGAGTTATCAACAATGATTGATATTCCAAAATCTAACTTGAATTCTCTTAACTGTGGAATCTTTCTTGCTGGCACATTTTTCTGCTGTTGAAAGTCTTTGAATTGGAACCAAGCGTTACAAGTTGCTAAATCAATCATGTGGCAGATGAAACGGATTGTCCATTTTCGCGTCCGTGCTCTTGCTGGACATACTGATAACATCCTATCAGCAAGATCAACGCCACCCATAAATTGATTGTATTTTTTTATTACTTCAGGGCGTGTGACAATCTCATATCTCTTATCTCGCTTTGACCATCTTTCACATTGATCTGGAGAGTCAGACGCGTGCAATGTAGATACTACAATGACTGGTTTATTATCCAGCCAACGAGTAATAGCAATAGTACCATCATCTCTGACCAGTGTTTCAAATGCACCTCGAGGATTTTTCATGAAATCTTTTTCCGGAGCGAAAACACAGTTCTTAGGAATTCTATTTCTTTGTATTGTTCCCGTTGCATGAAATCCTTTTTTAAGTAGCATTTCCATTAGTTTTATGGTCGTAAAATATCGATCAAAATAGAGGTGATGCCCAGGTACTAAAGTTTCACAAAGGCTCAGGATTGCTGATTCACCTAGCGTAAATCCTTGGGCTCTTAACTCAGTAAATGTTGAGTCACCTTGATATACGGCCATATCACAGACTAAACCATTAGGATTGGCCGCAACAAAAACTTTCAACCCAAGAGGATTTGGTTTTCCTGGGCTATACTGACGTATTCCACATTGACCGCTAAAGGGTATGATCATTTCGTCGATACTAATTTCATCTGTTCTTGGTTGCGCATGACAGCCTCTCAAGACAGCATCGAAAAGAGGTGCTACTTTCCAAATTTTGTTAGTTTTTTCTATCTCAGGCACTTCACTATCGTAGACGACTTTGAGAGACGATCGTAATGTAAAAAATCGTGCCCTTGTCATATTATTTTTTACATCAGCAAATCCGTATCTTATTGACCAGTACATTCTAATTTGCGGAAAATTCATAGATCCCATGACCAGCACAATCCCAATAAATATCTTCAGCTCTTTTGTAGTCAATTTCAGGTCATTTCCTTTTCTTTCAAAGTAGGTTCTGTTTGTAGCCTCAACCATTTTTTCTATTATATCATCACCTATGTATTGCTGGAAAAAGTCAACAGCAGTCCATTCATCGTTATGTGTAGATTTGTAACTTGGTTGATAAAGTGGCCTGTCGAGCGGCACGAAAATTCCAGTCCAATCATTCATATGTACTTGAGCACCATCATTTGCAACTCGTCCTCTCCTTGTTCTCCCACCTCTGACACCTCTTGATCTAAGGCGAACTCCTCTTGTTCTTGGTCGGCCACGTTGACTCCCAGTAGCCGCTACTGAAGTAGATAGGGATATAATCGATCCTGTTTGGCGTTCACCTTCTGACTCCGAAGAATCTGAAACGCCGGAATTTGATTCGTCATTTCTCCTCTGCTTCTCTCGTGGTGGTGGCTCAAATGTTGCATCGTCCTCATCAGAGAGGTCAACATCAGATTCTTGAAGAACATAATAAATTTCGCTGTCTTTTAAACCTGCAAAAACAAAAAAAAAACATGGTCATATCAGCCGGTAGCTTTATGTCGTACTAGTAATACATGGGGATCTTGTCGACTTGACTTACATATTGAGACCCCATGTATTACCTGTACGACATAAAATAATTTATTCTGTTTTTCAGCACGTGATAGAATATTTTCAAAAAAGAATGTGTCGATCAAAGAAAACGATTGTCAAACTATAAAAATACATGCATGAACAAAATGAAAAACCCGAGATTGCGTTGTAAAATCTGGATTTAAAGTCGTTTGCAATAGAATCCAACAATCATGTAAACAAATATGGCGGACTGACATTGACAGCGTATTGTTTATGCCCATAGTGATGTCATAGTGTTCTAATTTAATTTTAATTAAATTTATTTTTCTAATTATTTTAATTTTAAGTCATAGACTATGGCCCATAGTAGGAAAGGTAGTAAAATAAAACTGACTAAATAGATTAAATATATAAGCCATAGACTATAAAATAAAACTGATTATATATAAAAAAAGTGTTTATTAAAACAAATTTAAATCTTCGTCTTCGTCATCATCACCATCAGAAGTGTCGCCGGTGACCGTAATTATAAATGGAACCACTGTGTCATCGCTTGCCGTGTCTAAAATGCCGTCGAGCTTTTTCATTTCTTCCTCGTCCTTTAGGACGTGACTTACGCATTTCGACCATTGTTCGGCTCCGATTCTCGCCAACCCTTCGTTCAATAAAGTTTTTATTTCCGCCATTTTAAAAGATTTGTTATTTCTCCCAACATACGACTTAACCTGTGCCCAAATTTTTAATTTATTAAATTAAAAAGAAAAGATAACTTCAGATTACGAACAACACTAACTTTTCAATGACTTATAGAGTTCGATGAGTAAAAAACTAAGATGACAGCTTGTCAAATACTTCGAAATTTTTACGTTGCAAATGTTTTAACAAATTTAACTTATAAATACAAGTTAAATCGTGTTGAAGATAATGTGAAAACAATGGTGCGTTCGTTGAAATCAGACTATGTTCATAATTGATCGTCAAATGTATGTGATTACGGAGTAATCGTGACAATTTGGTTTGTTTACATGATTGTTGGATTCTATTGCAAACGACTTTACATACCACGTTGGTCACGTCGTGCTGCCATGGTCCTCAACTCAAGACTAAATGTCAAATTATCTGTCAATAGAAACAACCTATCACAGGTCAGTAAGGAAGTCAGAGAGTTTCTCTATGGTATCATTATATTAGTTCGTTTCCCGTGCGCTAGATGGCACTCGAAGATGTTTTTGTTTATGTATTATATATACGACACCAAGCCCCAGGAGGATACATCGTTTGTAGGTCATAAATATAATGAATGTAGATAATATTAAGGAAGTGTAGATTATGAATACTTTTATATAATAATTACTTAAATATTATTTAAATTCTAAGGAGAGTAACTAGATAAAGAGCATTGTGGTCAGTTCTTCAAATTTGTTGTACAAAATAATTTTCACATACTTAATACTTATATTAATTTGTAAATAAATATAAGCGAATAGATATCTATACTATTATTAGGAGTAAAATAAACTGTGTAAAATTTGAAATGAAATGAGCTATTGAGGCATGAGGCTACATTGTTTGAATTTTCGTCTGTCTATCTGAATGTTTCATTTTAACTCGGGATCTTGGCCTCATCTGCAGAGATGCTGGCCTCCCTGTTTGCGCTTGCCACCTCGGAGCTCCGAGTAGAAGACACGCTTCGCCAGCCTCTCATTAAACATGCGCGAGACATGGCCGCACCAGCGCAATTGCCGTCGCATGAGATATGATTCAATGCCGCCAACTTCAGCACGGCGCAAAACCTCCGTGTTCCTAATGCGATCAGACCATTTTATATTTAAAATTTCGCGAAGGCATTTGAGGTGGAATCTATCTAAAATACGGGTGTTGTGTAGTTGCGTGGTATCATTTATTCGTCCGTTACCGACATCCGTACATTTTTCTGAAAGTCCCTGGAAAGACTAATTAACTCCTCGCCTGCTGTCACTCTCCCAGTTTCTGGGGAAGCGCTCGTCATCCTAGGTCTTGTCGAAGTTTTCCATCAGGCGTGGTAATGGCCAAGCGTATCCCCACAGAACGTAAAGTATTAATTCTCATTCTCGTGACCCTGGTCAATTTACATCTAGACTTAAGAAGTGTTAATAAAATAACTACTAAGCCAAAATCTGTCGATACTACTCAAAAATTCGACCAACATGGCATTTATCTTAAGCGCAAATAAAAGTTACAGTGATTGAAAAATACATCTACGCGAGGCTTTGACATTTTGTTCTTACACCAAATTTTTCCTTCTAAATGGCATAGCAATTAGTGACGAAAATACGCAGCACTAATTACGTATTCTAAAGCGTTTCTTCAAAAGTAAAAGGAAGGAACACGCAAAAAGGAAGTACATTGAGTTTTGGGATGAATGGAGATTTTCCCTGATTAGCACTTGCTTATTTTTAATATATTTTATATTTATAATACCTATAATTTGATGAAGCTACATTTTATTTTAAACTGAAGATTTATTTCGCGTCCAATCTGGATCTGTTTTAAAGGCAGGCAGATTATTTGCAGTATTAGCGTCAAAAGAAAGCTATATCGCTCTCCATACACTCTCTCGCTTACGCTTCTTATTTTTAGGGTTCCGTATCTCAAGAGGAAAAAACGGAGCCCCTATAAGATCACTTTGTTGTCCATCTGTCTGTGCGTACGTCCGTCCGTGTGTCTGTCAAGACTCTTTATCTTGGGAACGCGGAAAGGTATCAATTTGAAATTAAAACCATATACTCAAGTCTACAGTATCTACAGTTGAAGCTGTGGAAAATCAAACTTCTAAGTAAAAAAAAGATTCGGTCGTCTATGCTCCATAAAACGTATATTTGACACTCTCAAAGGAATCAAAATTTATAGGGTATTTTCCGTTGACCTAGAGCTGAAATTTGGCAAGTAATACCGTCTTGTAATACAAGTATAGAGAAAAATTTTATAACTATACATTTGTCAAAAAATCGTAAGAAATAAAGTCTTTAACGGAACCCTCGGTGGGCGAGTCCGACTCACACTTGTCCAGTTTTTATTTATTAATTAACTTAATGTAAATTTTACACGAAACATGAAAAAGGATATTAATTTTATAGAGTACAAAGGCAGCACATATTGCTAACAGCAATATCTTCCAGGCAACCTTTGGGTGAATCAGAAGATTAAAAAAACATAAAAAGGGAGCGTATAAACGGAAAAAGAAACAACAATAATAAAATAAAATAGTAGATTAATAAGTGATTTCTACCGCTATAATTAAGTTAAACATAAACATACACAAAAGAAATTATGTAGAATAAACTTACTTACATAAATACATAGATTTATGCAGATATAATAAATCAATCATAATTCGGGATGAGATGTTGATGAGTCAGGGGTGTAGTTCACTGTAGAAGTAAGCTTTTAGTTTACTTTTAAATGTGTTTAAAGTACGACAGTTTTTAATGGATTCAAGTAGACGATTCTATCTATAGTCAAGCAGCATGCACAGAAAAAGAGTTGGAGTAAAAATCACTTTTATGTTTCGGTTTAAATATTTTTTATGGTTGACAGGGCGTTGTAATCTGCCTTGATCAGAAAAGCAAGCAGAAGCACTGTTAAGAACAGTAAAGAAAAGAGAAAGGACATTCTACGAAAACAAATAGGGAGACATTTTAGCTGTGTGTGAAATTGAGAGATATGTTTCTTCGTATCACATTTCATGGTAGAAGGGTGATAAAGGTGTATGGCAAGCGATACGAATCACTTTTTTGCGGGGTCTCCATACTATGAAACACGGTTAGAAGCGTAGGCGATGAAGAGTGTATGGAGAGTACCATTTTCTTTCAATACTAACATAATATTGCTATTTTTCCGCCTGTCCTGTTCCTGGATTTTTTATCGCAGTAAAGCGTAAATGAGTTATAGTAACCATCTAAACAAACAATTTAAAAAATAAGGTATATCAAGGAATCATGAAATCTGTAAAAACTAAAAAGGTTGCCTCGCTATGCTCGGTTTCGATCTGCTCCTGAATTGATTATCACAAGCAACCTGTGTCAGGTTATTTGTGATGATAAATTCGGACAGAATAGCCGCCCTGATTGAAAATATAGTAAAGTATAAAATAGGAAATTTACGATAGACTTCCAACAAAAAGTCAGAAATAGGTGCGACGACGAGCGAAGCTACGGAAGTCTATCGGTAATTTCTTATTTCATACTTAACGATACTTTCGATCGAATCAATCAGTTATACGATATGACCACCACAGTAACACTACCTCGATTTACAGAGCAATCTGTTGGGTCAAATCTAGCAAGGTTTATAGAAAAAATAAAAAAATATTTGTTTCGTGAATGTTCAGTCTTACTCTGTATAAAATTTGTATTTGTATTTATTTTACAAGTATTAGTGTATGTATTATTTGTATATATATTTGCTTATAAATAACTTATTCATGTATTTATTTTGTAACATTTTAGTTATATTTTAGCACTACCCTTGACAAGTTTCACATCGCGAAAATTTAGCTGGAAGAAAATGTTAACTAGCATTAAGCTCACCTATGTACATTTATTTTTTGTGCAATAACATTTTTTTATAATAATTACTTTCACTGTGGTGTCAACCCTGAAATCGCGAAAAATATCTAAATGTACATTTCGGTCAAGTAGGTATTTTTTTCTAAGGAACAGCTGTTACATTTTTTTGCGATTTAAGGTTGGCTATACTGGATGGTTTTTAATCACCGTTTTCCTTCAAACAGGATGTTCTACCCATAAATATGTACAAATTTTTCTATGGTGCCAATCTTCAAGTCGCGAAAAAGATCAGCTGTTTCATAGAATATCGACTCGACCAAAATATATGGATCAACAGTTTTTTTCAACATCCCTTAAGGTCTACATGTTTACCAGGGTCATCACGATAGTAATAAAGAAAACCGTATCAAAATCCGTTGAGTGGTCCTCGAGTTAAAACGGATCATACATTCGTACATACACACAGATAGACAAAAATTCTAAAAATGGTTTTTGGATTCAGTACAATGCTAATGTAATAGAATAACCCATGTCGTAAAATTTGAAAAAAAAAGTCAATGTACAGACACGACTTTCTGACTACTTCATTATTTGTATAGATTGTTTATTATAAAAATAATATAAGGAGCTTTATATGCTCGCTTTATTTTTATAGCAAAATTTTTCTACATTAAACGGTACAAGATTTCTTTTATTAATTTATTACCTGGCCTTGACACGTTGATGGCAGAGTTTTTTCAGAGCGTTTATTGAGTAATTTAATAATGAAACACCCATTTAATGGTGTTTGCTTACGGTTAATGAACTAAAGGGTCTACATTATTTTATAACACTCCCTATTGACTCAAAGGTACTTAGTTCCGTTCCCATTCAGGTGATATTTATAGAGCCTTTATGTGCCCTTTCCATTAGTGTTGCCAACCTACTGGATTATTCTGATGTGGAGTTTCGGTTTTTCTTTGATTGATTGTAAAGATAAGTCAATTTCCACCTTATTTTCAGCAAGTTGTTGACAGAAAAAAACATTTTCTGCCTTTTAGTTACCTCTTTTTTAGCCGAAGGTTTGTTGAATAGCATATTCTGCCTTAAAGGTGGTGAATTTGGGATTGCGTACCCGTAATATGTGGTGGTACGGAACCCTTTGTGCGCGAGCAATTATTGTGTCCAACTTGCACTTGGCCAAAATATTTAACGTAATCCCAAGAGACTTCCAATAAATTAACAACACTGTTCTATTAAACAAGCAATTACAATGTTTTGACCGTTTGGGTTTACATTCGTCGGCGCTTTGATTTATTTGAGAGAGGAATGGATCGTTACCAGCTGACGTCACATCCTCTTTGACACGCGTTTTGATGGACGGCGAACCGAGCTGCGGATCTAGAAGCACATTTGAGGCTCACTCATCTCATCTTCGTCAAACGTTGAAAGCTTCTTCTTTTATTATTTAATATATATAATTATAACTAAACAATAAAAAAAAAGTACATAAATTATATTGACGACAAATTTACATGACAAATGTCTACTTGTACAATATATAATCAACTGATGCCGAGTCCAGATCGGATCCGAAATATATCTTGAGAATAATTATTATTTGTCAATATAATTTTTAAACATTTTGTTTTTATTGTACAGTTATAATTATAGATGTTGGAGAATGTGAAATATTCTTAAAACCGAACGCTTTCATAGATTAATCTGTGATTGAATCGAAGTTTCATGTGTGTCAATAGTTGCGTTCGCGGGCTAGTCGAAGATTGGACGGTCGGGCGGTGCCGGGGCAATTCGTGGCTATTGACGCATTTATTCCTGAAATATCTGAAAGAATAGTGATTTCTGTTGTGGAAAGGCTAAATGTAACAGAATAACCGTCCATGCCCCTCATATATATTAATAATAAAAGAGAGAAGCTATAAGCAGTTATTATATTTTTATATCAAACGATGAAAAGGACAAATATATACGAGTAAGTGAGACATATAACATGTGGTCCTGCTCACTCGCGTAGGTTTGATCTTTTTGTTGTTTTATGTTTTACTTCTAGACCCGCTGGTTGTGAACCATCCATCCACAGCCTGTGTTCGTCCACTGCTGGACGCCACTATTCACGGTCCTCCGTCCTCCTCATCTAGCCGCTACCTACAAGCACAACGTCCTTCAGAGCGTCGGTCACGTCGTCTCCATTCGAACACCTTTCTGCCCCAACGGCCATCATATCGGCGACAAATATGGCCTGCGCCTGCCCACTGCCACTTCAACTAACTAATTCTGCAGGCTATGTCGGTCACTTTCGATCTCCAACGGATCTTCTCGTTTCAGTGATACTCCCAGTATAGCCCGCTCCATAGCTCGTTGAGGAACCTTAAATCGGTGGACCAAGCCCTTTGTAAGAGACAACATCTCAGCGCCGTACGTTATCACAGAAAGGACGCACTGGTTATACTGGCCTTTAAGCCCTACGGTATTGAATATATATAATATAAGCTATGTATGTTTAGATAGTCGTGAACCGCAGATTGCTAATCGGTTGGCATTGTTTATGAGCATTACGTGTTCGCCGGAGTTCGGTGAACTATCACCAGTGATATTTTTATTATCATCAAGCACGTATCCAGCGGGTGGTAAAGATGAGGCCGAACTCGACTGTGGAGGTACCACCATCTTACTCGCAAATCCTCCCGAAGTTATTCGGGGGAGGGGAACAGCTATCGGGCAAAACCAGGCGGCCCACCATTGTCTGGGATCGATGGATGGCGGTATATCCATCCCCAATTGCCGGGCCTTATTAAAATGACTGTTGACGGGCAGCGGCGTCACTGGTGCAAGGGTTTCAGCACCGCGCTCACCAACCCGCCTGCCCAGCGTGCGTGAGTATGGGTTACCACTTTAAAGTACGTTTTAATAAAAAGGGTACGGTACTTTTGATACTTAAAATTAATAAACTACAGTGATTGATTACAGAGGTTTTTTTCACAATTAACATTGTAGTTACAATGAATGTCCCCCCCTCCGAAACAATAGTCTGGACTGATTATCGTTGCTGTATCGTAATAGTATTTCGACGATTAATCTGAATCGATGTTTTTGGAAGTGTGGTTTGTATCCTCCTTGCCCGATTACTCAAACCAACCCACATCAATCATTATTGTACCAAATTGACGTAGAGCTCCGGAATACTGACGGTGTGTAGCTCGTGTGCCTTCATATTAAAACAGTAAAGTCAAAGTTGATGTTCCGCGTTATGCGAGCAAAGTTAAATATTCTGTAAATTCGTTAAAAATTTATGGTCTCCGTAATTTTTTTATGATTTGAAAAAAGGAGGTTATAAATTTGGTTTGAATTTTATTTACATTTTATGTGTTTCATGCACACTTCGTTTGATCTAGGAAGCATATCAAACAAATGGCTCGGTTTTTGTATGTGTAAATGGTAAAGAATGTTCAAAAGGTCTATGGTTGTTATGGTTTAGTGATGTGACAATCTGAGTAAATTTGAAACTTAAGATCCGAAACAAATAACGTTACAAAATACAAACCCAATACCCCTCTTGGATTTAAATACCTTGAATTTTTTATTATTTGTCGTGATAGATGCCATAGTAACACGTATTCTGGGAAATTTCAGCTGTCTACCTATTACGGGTGAAACTGTAGACCCTGTGACAGACGGACGGACAGACAGACAGCGGAGGCTTAGTAATAGGGTCCCGTTTGGCGCCCTTCGGGTACGGAATCCTAGAAAATAGGATATCCTTATAACAATTAAACAAAACTAAATAAAATTGAAACTAAACAACTATTAAAGAAATATAACTGCACATGTAAAAACCTTTGGGTGCCCATAAAAAAATTACAGTCTTTATGTTCTAATGTTTAATACAAAAATTATTCGGTGAAACTACCCCGGAAGTAATTTAACCCATATTCAATCTGACAGGTAGGGTCGGGGTTTGCTGATAGAGTTCATTATTTTAGAACGACGGGTGTAGTTTTCTTTTATTCATACGTACCATCAAAGAAAACTTACTTTCCACAATGTATTGCATCTACCTATATCTATATAACTTCTATAGATATACTAATAATAAAGTAGTAAAACAGTAGTGTCTGTATATTGAACGTTTTTATAAAATTTTGAATGAATCTTCCATTTTTAGAATTTTTGTCTGCCTGTATGTTCCGTTTTAACTCGAGAACCGCTCAACGGATTAAAATGCGGTTTTCTTTATTACCATCGTAGTTATCTGTTACCTGTCATCGTAGTCAACATAATTATAAGGAGTGTTGGTAAAATAATACCCAAGCCAACAACGGGGCAGATATTGAAATAAAGTGGGCTATGGCAAAGGCTAGTTGAAAGATATTTGAAAACAAAATAATTTTTAGGGTTCCGTGTTACCTGAAAGGAAAAGAGAACCTTTATGGTGAGACTTCGTTGTCCGTCCGTCCGTTTTTAATTGTTCAAAATATTTCCAATACAAATTGAGAAAAAAAAATATCCTAAAATTACAAAATCGGTATAAAACTGTAGATATTATAGAGCAGATTATAATAATATATCCTTAAACTATATTTACTGGCACTGATTTAGAGAAATCTTTGAAAAACCCTGAAAAATGTATGTCCCCCCCTTATTCCCAAAACTGGAGGACCGAAAAAATTTAAAAAAATGACGGTTATAGTTCATAAATTCATAACTGGCGAATTACAGGAAAACTAAAGCGATTAAAAAAAGTTGAAAACAAATGAGAAATATAAAAAAGTAAAATAATAAAATATATATTTTATAAAAACACAATATGGGTACCAATTGTAGATATTAAAGAGCTGATCATAAAAATATATACTTTTGCTATATTTACTGTCACCGATTTCGAGGAATCTTTGAAAAAAATGCATGCACCCCCCCCCCCTTGTTTCGGAAACGAATTAACCGAAAAATGTGAAAAAAATCACAATAATTTGAGACTACGTAAAGATTACAGGAAAAATATAGCTGGTGAGAAATTCACGATACCAAAATGACAAAATTAAATTTTTCATCCAGAAGTTTTATTTCGAGTACAGTATAAAAATGTTTGAGTCTCTCTTTTGTGGTAAAATCGATTCTTTTTTTAGTTATCATAAACATTCATTAAGACTTTAAATACCTTCTTCCTGACTGTTCCCAAGACTGTCGAATTACGAGTATGCGAGTCTGACTCCCACTTGACCGGTTTCTGTTTTGCTAATCTACACAATTTTTCATTATCTTGTTCATATTTTTGTTGACTGTTTGATTACTGTGAGAGCTACATATAGAAGAAAAAAAAAATTGCTCATTGATGTGGTCAAGGTTATAATTATTGAGAGTACAGCGTCCTAAGTAAGCATTAATTAAATGAAGGTATATTTGGATACGTTTAAATTAGAATTTCGCGTTTATGAAAAAGTACACATAGAGCGCTGAACGTTTCGTTGAAATAGCGTATTGAGATGGGTCAGAATGGGGAATATCTCAACTAAGGGATAGAAAAATTAGCTCGTCGATTTTGGAGAAAATAAAATCTGCAGTATAATAATTATTATAATAGCAAACTAGAAAAAAAAAATAATAAGGAATAAATTTCAAGTGAGACTCTTGTTATAGTCATAATATTTAATAGCTTTGAATCATTGACCTCTCATAAACAATTAGACTCACAATCTCGCTCAAAAAGTGTCCGCCAAGCATTTTGTCACCGCTATGGGTGACAAAATCGAACGACGATTTCGTACAACTGACATTGCATCTTATGTTAACGACATAACGTCTTAATTTGGTTGAAGATTTTTGCTACTATGCACGTCGCACGTTTGGACACTTTCTGAAGAACTTTTCTTAGAGACTGTGTGTCTTGTTGTTTATGAGAAGTCAATGCTTTGAATCCTTTTTTATTTTCTCTAAAATCGATGACGAGAATCTTTTGAGCAAACTATCTCTTATATTATATTTTCATTGCGAAGTCCATCGCTTTGGAATCACACTAATATCACACTTTACACTAATATCATAAACGCGAAATTTTGTGTGTGTGTGTGTGTGTGTGTGTGAGGGTGTGTGCGTGTGTGTGTGTGTGTGCGTGTGTGTGTGTGTGTGTGTGTGTTTGGACGTGTTTTTGAACGGATTTGGATAAGAATGATTTAGAATGGATATCGCTTTTACCCTATTTATCCCGGAAAAAAGCATGTCGTTAAACCGAATAACACGCGGGCAGAGCCGCGGGCAAAAGCTAGAACTAAATATTATTATTAGAGTACATTACATACTAGAAAATATAAATTAGAAACAAATGTAAAGACAAGAATTTGAAAAAATTACCCGTGCCAGGATTCAAACCTGCGACCTCTTGTTATCAAGATAAATTTCGGTTGTTTTTTAAACGTCGATGTGCTATTTTTGTCTGCTTTTTGGAATAAATAGATCGATTTGGGAATGTAATTTAAATTTTTTCGTCCTTTTAAACCGATTTTATAAGCATTTTAGTTTTATAGGAAATTACGTCATAATATAAGGTGTTATGTCAGATCCTTGCCAAAGTTTAGGATGCGTTCAAGAAATGTTTTTTCCGTTTGGAAATGTGTTGTGATGACGTCTCTGAGGTCAAATGAAAGACATATCTTTTTTTTTAATTAATAAAGGATACGCACGCTTATTTTAAAATCTGTAAATTAGAAACAGTTAAGAAAAGCTATTCCTCAAAACCGTTTTCGAATCGTAAATATTAATGAAAAAAAGAATTGGCCACTGAGCTACTTACCTAGGCCATTGAATTTTTCCACCATACTTGTCCACAGAATATTTTGTAACTATTTTATCTAACCAGCTTGTAATTCACATATTGAACGCTCACGAGGGCGCGCGTTTTGTGATTTCACGCCTTGTTCTTAAGAAATTATCTCTTATAGTTTAGATTTTCACAATACTGCCCCAGACAGCCCCATCGCAAGGCGCTGACCTGTATATTTTACAGTATACAAGCTTTAAATACGATAGTCCTAAGACTAGTGAAAATTTGGATTTACCAACTAACAACGGTAAAAGTTGCGTTCCATAATAGTCGTTGATATAAATAAACTTTATTCGTATTCGGGCGTATTCCCCATGGTATAGAACCATGTATAGAACACAAAAACCTTTAAGAGAACATGGTGTTTCAGGAAAAAAGAAGTCGGCAAAAAAGTGTTATTTTGGTGCCATCGGTCAGTATGTAATAATTATTTTGAACTTTTTGGTGAATGTCTGCTATAATTTTTGAAATCGGTTATCACTTTTTTGTTTAAAGTTTATTTATATATATTTGATCTTGGGGATCAAAAATGCCATAAAATACAGCTTTCCGAAACGCAGCTCGGCCCTAGGCCTCGCTAAACACGCTTTGACTGGAAATTAAGAATAATTTCGTACCGAAACGCGGCCTTCGGCCTCGTCAAAGTCACTTTAGCAGAAATTCAATTCAGATAATAAGAAAAAGTTTCGTTCAGAAATGTAACTCAGCCAAAGATTCTTTACTTGGGGATCAAAAAAGCCATTAAAAACAACGTTCGGAAAAGCAGCTCGGCCTTCGGCCTCGCCGAAAACACTTTAACTGAAGATTTAGAATAATTTCATACCTAAATGCGGATCGGTATTCGGTCTCGCCAAAGTAATTTTAGTAGGGGATCAATTCAGAGAACAAGAAATAAATTCATTCGAAAACGCGGCTTGGCCTTCGGCGTTGCCGGAAATACTTTACCAGAGGATCAATACAATTATAAAAGAATCGTTCGGACTAATAGGTATTACAAAATCAACGGTCCAAAAAATATTGTCAGATTTTGTAGGATTTTACTCTGTAACACCCATTCAACGCGGACAAAGCAGCAAGAACCATTAAAAAATAATCATTCAAAAACGTGACTTGACCTTCTGGCTCTCCAAACACACTTTAACTGGAAATACTATAAAATCAACGGTCCAAAAACATTGAATGATTTTATAGAAGTACACAAAAACTAATTCAACGCGGGTGATGCCGCAGGCTAAAGCTAGTGTCTCTTTAAAATTGTAGCTGAAAATAATAATATATTTTTTAAACGTAAATACTATGTATACCTAAACATTAATTTAACATTGATTTTGGTAACCTTTTACTGTTGAGCCTAGCCTAAGTTGTTTACTTATTAGTTGTTTACATAAGGTCCATTACCATCCATTTTTTTGGTAAATAAGTATTCTCACCAATATTTTTCGTGTATAAATCTGTTCTTACACATTAATTCAAGTAGGTAGTTGAAGGCGTCCCCAAATACTGTGAGAAGAAGTAAATCAATATCGAACTAAGAATAACAGTTTGCATCTGGTCTGTCTACGGCAAAGTTTCAAAATACCTAGCCTGGTAAATCAAGGCAAAGTTTTGGTTGCATTAAATAAAGAAAATCATCTATAAAATAACATTTGAAATATTTGAGATATTCGCCCGCGGAAAAAACCCAAAATTAGCTCCGCTAATTAAACTATTGAATCAATCATTCTATTCTATATTATATTCAATTCTTAAACTAACACGTATACTTTGGCAAACTTTTCACTACGACCTTACTCATAAGTAAGAAGAAGCATCAACAAAAAGAAAACAGAAAAATATATTTCTTAAATTTGTTGATTGGTTATTGTGGATATGCATGCATGTACATGTAAAATATACGAAATAGCCCTTTAAAAACATTTCTAACAGGCGTGTTTATTGAGTATTGTGCCAGATTATTCACGGAACCCATTTATTGTGTACAGCGTTCCCTTGACAGATCTTTTGTCTTAAATGGGGAGAGAAACATTCTGAAATGGTTTTATAACTGCCACAGCTGCTGTGCAAATAAAGCCTTGGCTGAAGTTTGCACAGTGTAAAATTGTCGGATGAATCCTCGGTTGTTGAAATCTTGATATGCAAGCTTGTTTATTTCAACAAGATGTTTATTTGTTGACCAAGTTTGTACCATGGAAAATCTGGAAATACTCTTACTTAATATTTTCCGAGAAGTATACCTAAGTATATTCATGCGTGTACTTTTTTGTACAATTTAAATATTTGTTCCCATCATTGACATTTTGGTGTGTCAATGATTCCCATGATATTATAACTATGGGGGATCTTTAGGCGAGGATTCCCGGATTAGTCGTATTCTTTTGTGTTTTATTTGTAAATAACAAGAATTTGAATTAAAAAAATATATATATGTCATATTTCATTCTTTGGTCCTGAAATTTTGGCCTTACTTTACTTTAATTTTCTTGGATGCAACAAAATGGCAAAAAGGCATAAACTATAATCTAAATATCATTTCATTTTTGTTATGTTAGGTTTTGGAAAATATAACTTCTACCAAAATAAACGTTGTAAGAAATATACGTAATATAAATGAAATCACCTTGAAATCACGAGTTTTATTAACGTTTCCACTAAACAAGATAGATAAATGTAAAATGATACTTAAGCGTCGAAGCAGGACAGATTTGTTTGAATACCCTTACCTTAACTGAATGTACTACGCTCTTGAATTACAAAATCAGGCAACAAACTGACTTTTTACTATCGAAAAGGGCTAAAATCGTGCCTTCAAATCAGCAGTCATTCTAAAATATTTTCCAAATAAAGAAGGTAGTAATCCACCAGCTGTACAACATCACCTTCACCGGAACACCATCTGCCATTATATTTATACCCACAAAGTTGATGAGCATTGTTCTCTGTACCTTAGAACAAGATGTGAATTGCACACAACGCCCTCATGAGCGTTCGGATATGCATTACTAGCTGATGTATCAATTATTTACCAAATTCGGAAGAGTGCACATACCTAACATTCAAATGCAAAGTATATTGTTCTATGAATAAATGAAATGAAAATGAAATAATTTAGTCTATCGTTAGTAGATCGTGGTGCCCAAACTGGATAGGTCATTGGCCCGAGCGCCGTGATTGGCAGAGATACTGGTGGGAACCTTGTCTGTGATTAATTTTATCAGAGAATATGGTCTTAAATTGATTTCCTAAATATAAATGCAATCTAATAATATTTATTGTACGTTCCGCTTGAAAATTGCAACTTTTCTCCTTTAGATTTTTCATCTCTGTTTGTCTAAAAAGCAGCATCAGCAGCTACTGTTCCCCAACTAACACTGTGACGTTATTGGAACGTATATGTACGTACAGTGCGAGATGAATCTAAATTAAGGGGCTATTTCGATAAAAACGGGCACTTTTTGAAGTTGTTTACCTACTTTTCAGAAAACGCCACTAATTTGATAAATTTGTTTATAAATATAGGTACCTTTTTCTAGTTTTCTTCAGTTCAGAAATGTGATTGCAGAACTTTCGCTCGATAGAAATAATTATTGAAATGTGGTCTTCCTTGACACTTTTTTTTATTTTGTTAAATAGGAATGACAGACAGACCTCAACGATATTTTCAGAGTTTAACAATATCTAAATTTTGCCAGTTTGAAATTTTGATAACTATTTTAGTTTAGGTGGTAGAGCTAATGCTGAGCTCGACTGTGGAGGTACCACCATCTTACTCGGAAATCCTCCCGAAGTTATTCGGGGGAGAGTAAGAGGACAGCTCTCAGGCAAAAAAACCAGGCGGCCCACCATTGCCTGGGACCGATGGATGGCGGTATATCCATCCCCAATTGCCGGGCCTTATATAAATCAGACTGGTGACGGGCAGCGGCGTCACTGGTGCAAGGGTTTTGGCACCGCGCTCACCAACCCGCCTGCCCAGCGTGTGTGAGTATGGGCATTTCTTCCAGGAGGACCGCCAAAAGTGGCAAAATCCTGGAAAGGCCTATGTCCAGCAGTGGACGAAACAGGCTGATGGATGGATGGATTTTAGTTAGTTTTATTAATTTAAAACCGACATTTTGCTATTTGTTCCGGAATCCGTCCCTCTCGCACTGCGGGTCGTTCCGCATGGAGTGACAGTGACTTTTCCAAGCATGACATATATCATCCTCTTAATGTGAGCGAGGGCGCTGGTACAACGCAGCGAACTTAGAGAATACATAGGTAGGTACTACTTTATTTATATATGATATAATATATATAACCTGTGTCGTATAATTAAGTGTAGTTTAATGCGTATACCTATATAAATATCATCAATTTTTAGTAAAATAAGTATTAAATATAATTCTTTATCGAATAAATAAACTATCTGACACTACCCTTGAACTCTCCACATAACTGAAGGTTAACTGGCAGAGAATGATAATTAGCATTAAGTTCGCCTTTGTGCATTACATATTTTGTGCAATAAAGAATTTACATACATATATACTATGTATACTCTATGCGTTGTTGTTGAGGCATAATGCTTGACTGACCTTTTGTAAAAGATGCTCCGAATAGCGGGCTGACATTCACTTACAAAAAACATAGTATATATACTGACCTTTTCACGGAAAGCATACGCAGGTATTGTAAATCTTCATAGTATAAAAGATATTTGATGTAAAATAAATAACTTAGCGACACGAGCATGAAGCCATTTTTTTATCAACTACTGTTTTTTAAAAGTTTAAATAATACTTTTTTTATTTGAATTGGTTGGTACTCATAGTTTTATATTAATGTCAAATATTTATGAAAAATATATAATCATGTATTAATTTAGTCGATTTATTAAAGTGTTAAAGAAGATGTTCTTCTTTTACAGTAAGCTAGTATTATATTACATTTAATAGGATGCTACGGCGTGCCGCTTTTTAGCTCGACTTGGCGGGGGCACTGCCGTTCCCCCAAATATATATTTTTAACTCGTTGAATATATTGGTAAAAGTGATAATTTTATTGACTTTAATTTCTTAATAATTTCACATTGCTTGTATTTTATTTTCTTAAGAAAATAATGTAAATGAAAAATCCTTTGATTATCTTAAATAATAATCAAAAGCTATATTTTTCCCTATGGATACGTTTGCGATTTTTATGTTTTGTTTATTTATTAGGTATGTCAGTGATTTTAGATATTAACCTTCTAAAGGAAATATCTGTTCAGTTGTCTTCATAGAATTGAAAAATCCTTAATATTTTAAAAATCCATATACTACTTAGACAACATTTACTAAAGTCATTAGCTTAACAAACTTAGCGAATAAAGCGAAAGAGTTTATACTTAAAAACAAATTATTGTAAATAAACTCTTTATTCATCCGCCGGTTGATATAAAGACATTGACCGGTTTGGAAAGTACAGTTATGGGCCCAAACATCACATGCAACACGTAAAGAAAATTTTTAGCTGGTAAGTTTTCATGTGAAATAGTCATGCGGATTATTTAGGAAAAGTATAATCAAGTACCTACATTAATAAACCAACTTCCCCTGAACATACAAAATCAAATCACAAAAACCAACATAAAAATCAAATTAAAACACTTCTTCTCACAATCCATATCTTCGTAAATAAGCATTAAAAATAATCACCTAGTGTGTCTACACAAACAAAAGCTAGCTGTGAATTGTATAGAATGTAAGCACCTTATCTATAAGTACCTACGTAATGAGTGATGTTGTGTGAATGCGGTGTGCGGTCAAACCTAAACTGGTTTTTGTCACACTGTTAGTATATAAGTCTTATTGTAAACACTGTTTTGTTAATAAATGATGATGATGATGAAGTAAGTAAAGAATAATCCTTTTGACTTTGAGATAAGACCATAAGGTATGTTCACACTTGTGCGCTTTCAATTTGCGTCTTCAAATTTCAGTTCATCTTTGCGCATGCATTTGTAAATGTCTCAAAACGCATGCAGCTCGCTGTCCATACTGAGATGGACGCGTGTGAACTTGTTGGTATTAGTGCGACATATTTAGTATTTAGAAGTGCAAGGAAAAGAGGTGGTGAGAAGCGGCGGCGATTAATCCGGATTTAAGATTACTTCTAGAAAAGAAATTTCACAATATTAAAACACATTGGGCTAAAATATGACATCTTTTCTAAAAAATTACAGGTGATTTTATTTGTATTTGATTTTCTAAAGCAAATTAAAAATTTGGAAATTGTAAAGCAAAAATCACAAAACAAGATATTTCTTGAACTGATATCGCAAGGAGAGTTGCACGCGGATCCACCAGCGGTGGATCAACATGCGTCAGAGGTATGTATGTGCGTCGTTCCGTTCAACTTGCACTTATCGCGTGGCAATCGCAAGATGATAGCGCACGAGAAAACGCATAAGTGTGGACATACCAGAATAAGCATGCTCTATCTATCTATGTCACGATGCTCTATGATCAAGATACAAAGTACACTACACAATGTAAAATACGGGAATTAATATTAAATGAAACTAATGTCTTCTAGGTCACAATGAACAAATTCTACTCATTTACTAATTAATGTTTTGTTTTACGAATAAAATTAACAAAAAACATCAATAATTCGTTCGGTAAAATTTAATTAATTGGATTTTCATGTTATCATCTATCAAACCGTCCCCTCACTTGTTGAAAACCTCCCAAAGAATTTTTCTTTTATTACGAAATTTGTCTCCATTATCCAACTTTGTTTTATTGTGGACATGATTTCAAGTTCACTTTAAATTCTCAAGCAGCAGTAACAATCTTAATTAAAACTTTCAAAGCATTGTTTCGGAACTGTTCCGAAAATTTGGAGAATTCGATGAATAGCTCTGCAGGTTAATGGGGCTTGTGGTCACTTGTACCTAAAAACTTACTGTTTGTAGAACAAAACAAACCCTTTAGGGTTCAACGCGAACATTTCGTGTTGATCAAGACTTTACAAATTGTTTTCAGAAAGGATGCGCTAAGTCTCTTTGAACTTTTTGAAAGCACTAATACAAAATTTTAGAAAAGATACTGGCAGGTAGTAATTTGGTATAATAATATAATAGTAAATAATTTCGTATTTTGCATTGGTTCGCTCGTAATTTAGTCAAAGATAACCCATTGTTAAGATAATGTTTTGATATCTGGGTCATTTCAAAAATAATGCACCCCTTGCCTATTTTAGGTGTCCCATGCATATTTTTTCTATTTCCAGTCATTAGCCACAGAATTTTTAATAGATAACATATTTAATGGATTTATCGATGATTGAAAATACTGAAAATTACGGTTTCATACTGTCCCATCGGCGAAGTTTGTATCTTCTGACTGCGTTTTAAAAAAAAACTTCTACATAAGTTATTATTTTTTTGTTATAAAGCAAAATAGTATCTTGAGTTTTATCTTATATTAATGATTTATTTAAATAATGAATAGTTCTCGAAAAAAAACAAATTTAAAGTTTGTCCCACGATTTCACATCTTTGAGACATGTCTAATTTTGTAACGGTCATTACTAAGACACTTGCTGAAAAATGTGAAATAATTTAGGCTGGAATAACACTACTCAGGAATATGTCACGTCCACTCATCGGCAGCCTTAAGATTAGTCGAGAAAGTGCCGTGCTAAACATCGGAAGAATTCATTCGCTTTTTGTCGCAAAAAATTGTCTCCTTAAGTTACGAAATTTACTAGGTTTATTTATATTTTATCTCTGTTGTAATAACTTAAAATTAAAAATGATTTATCTTTAATGGGAAACATGTACTGTTTATAGTTAAATCTGTGAGGAATTTTAAAATAATTCAAAATTTCTATGAGAGGGCCCTGATTTTGATACGTCTTTTTTGTAACGTTACTATAAATAAAAATTTAAATAATGAAAACAAATAGCATTATATACAAAATATTTTTAATTAATGTGTTTAATTTAGAATTTGTGAGGAAAATTTAAACTTAATCAACACATATTTATTTTTCTATCTTTCAATGATAGGGGTGCATTATTTTTGAAATGGCCCATCTACCAGTATTATATATTATATAAGATCGTTAAGGAGTTGTTTTTCTTTGGCCTACGAAACTTCTTAAAACTTTGAAGAATAATTACTTAATTTGTTTTTTTTTTAAATTGAGGATGAAATTATATGTAACGATTTTCAAAAGCAGATAGGAATCCGATGTTTTGCATTAAATAACAAGAAATATGTACCCATTATTATATATATTTATTAAAATTGGCTCTCTCATTAGCTGGAGTATAAATATCATTATTTTAAAAGAAACAGGATCAGGAAACAGGAAATATTGATATGTTTTGCAAACAAAAACATAACGACTTTTTTACATTTTCTTTGCTCAATAGACTATGTGGTTTCATTAAAATGGACAAGATCGTTTGTTTCACAGAGGAGTCATTATCTCTGTGGTTTGTTTATATCCGACATAATATACTTTATACTTTGATTTGAGATAGCTATGGTAGCTTTCCTTATTCCAACCCAAACGCTCAAACAGTAGTTCTTGCAGTTTCAGGGATTCAAATCTAAATAGGATAAATCAGTCTGTCTAGGGATAAATTATAATCTACAAAAGTCGGTAATGGATAAAATATTGCAACTGGCTCTAACTACTTTCCCGATACAGCTTCTAATGACGTCAAGCCGTCGAGTTTCTCTGTCGTATAGTTTCCACGTGTGGTGGAGACAAGCCAAGGCCAAAGCGTGTTACCACTTGAAGGTAATGGTGTAAACACCAAATTAATTTCATTTTATACTTAATCCGAGTGGTACAAACAACGATGTTCCAAGCCCTAGATTCCGCATCGGCGCATCAAAAGCGGCCCGACAAAAATCTACTCAATTCAGTTGAGGAGTGGATTTTTCGTTTTGAATGAGCGTGACCGCCGGCGGAGGCAAGCTTAACAAATTGTCTTATTTAACAAGATGTATAATAAGTTCCACCAAGTGCCGACAATCACAACCATCAACATTTTAACAAATTGTTATTTAAGAAGTGCAAAACGACAAGGGAAGAAAGAAAAAAAAGGTTGGTGGTGAGTTTACTTCCTCTTATGACATCTAAGTTATAGATATATGCTAAAACATAATAAATAATAAAAAAACGTAAAGATTTCTGTGTTTTAACGGAAAGTATTTATATTTACTCGCCTTTTTGTTATCTCTTTCGTACCATTATAATTCATGTTTCAAAAATAAATCGTAAATCTTCAGTAGAATGCAATCAATTTTCTTTCCTAATGTAATAATGTAAAGTTGAAAGATGTAAAATAAATGAATAATTGAACTCTTGAATAGCTGGCTGGTTGTTATGATTTTACGACTTCTTATGACCTACGAACGAAAAATATCTTATTGTAAATATTCTCCTTGGATCGCTTGTGGAAAACAATTCTAAAGCTAGTAAAACAAGGTCTATTATCAAAAATTCAAAACATGGTTTTTATCTTATTTTTGTTTTGTTTCGGTGTATAGATGTAGCTATAACAAACTGGGGACAAGATATAAAACTGTTTTTGTATGGAATGATAAATCTAGGGCTTGGAACAGTCATCGTTGGGTATAAAGCATTGAGGTTTGAGGTACCTGTCTTTTCATAGACCTCACAATACAATAAAAAAAGAAATATAATAAAATAATACAATAATCCCTTATATTTAAAACCATCTGAGTTAGGAAATAGGTCTAACAGCTACTTAACCACGTCATCAAATTTTGTAACCCAAACACTACATAGAAGCCCCTTATTTGGGCCACTGGAACAGTTCGTTTAGCCCTTTATAATCTTGTCTACCCAAAAACCCTGTTTGTCCACCTATCCATCTGGGATGTCAAAAAAGTCAAGCAATTTGATATAATAGGGTTCAATAATTAAGCGGATAACATCTTTATTGTTATGTAAACAAAATAAACCGATTAAAAGCTTTTCGGACATACACAATGAGTGTTTTAACGTGTCCTTTCTGTCTACACTCATAATAAAACCGTAAGTAGGGCTTTGTCGGAATAAAGCAAAAATGATAAACCGGCCAAGTGCGTGTCGGGCCACGCGCAGTGTAGGGTTCCGTAGTTGCCCGGTACATTTTGTAACTTGGTCTACTAATACCGATCGCGCCAAACTTCTAGTCCCATACATTTAGAAGAACAGCCCATATATTGTTGTGTTTATAGGGGATTAAAAGTTTGGCGCGACCTGTACTCGTAAACTTGTGAAGCTTAGTTGTTGGTAGCTGTGATAGTTTAAATTCATTATATATACTACCTCTGTAAATTTTTTCACATATCCATAAACAGCCAGCAGGGGGGACACTCCAGTGTAACAAAAAATTGCTTTAAAGTGCTTATTTCGCCAACGGATCCCCAAATAGAAAAATGGTTTTCATACACCACAATGTTTTAAACGTATCTTCTAACGATACCCAACAATATGGGATAGATGAGAAAAAACAAATCGTCCCCCATTTACGTGTACGGGAGGTACAAAAAAAAATTTTTTTCATGATTTTATATTACGGTTTTGTCGGCGTAATTAATATGTACGTACACTCATGCCAAATTACAGCTTTCTCGTACTAAAAGTCTCTGAGCTAAGCCGCGGACAGACGAACGGACGGAAGGACAGACGGACATAGCGAAACTATAAGGGTTTCCTTGTCGGACTACGGAACCCTAAAAACCGGCCAAGTGCTTGTCGGGCACGAAGCTTGTTCTTCTGCTTCGTGATGTCGAACCACGCGCACGGCGCAGTGTAGGGTTCCGTAGTTGCCCTACACCACGATATGCGGACTTAGCAGGGGGCTTTTTGTTTGATATTAGTTAATAACATCTAAAAATGGGTCCACGTAGGACGATGGTATCTAAAAAAGGAGTTGTAAAATCCAACTTTTTTCCTTTACTTCTCCAAGTACATTTAATAAGTTGATCTACTAATACGATCGCCCCATACCTCGGAAGTTGCTCTCCCGAAGAACGGCCCACCATACATTTTGTCGTGTTTAGAGGGGACTAAAAGTTTGGCACGACCTGTACTCGTAGACCCTTGGAGCCTTCTTAGCTGTGATAGTTTTCCTTTTAATTTCATCATATATACTACCTTTGTTGTTTTTTTACATAGGTATTCATATACAGCCGGCCCACACTTGACCTCAACAAAAATTTGCACTTTAAAGCTTAATATTTCGCCAACGGATCCCTAAACCGAAAAATGGTTTTCACATACCCATAATGTTTTTAACGGCCTATCCAACGATACCACACACTATGGGATATACGAGAAAACGAAATTCATCCTCAATTTACGTGTATGGTATTAAAAAAATGGTAGGTATACCCATGCCAAATTACAGCTTTCTAGTACTAATAGTCTTTGAGCTAAGCCGTGGACAGACTGACAGACAGACGGACATGACGAAACTATAAGAGTTTCTTGTCAGACTACGGAACCCTAAAAACCGGTCAAGTGCGAGTAGGACTCGGACCTGAGGGTTGCTACTCGTACCATTCAAATAATTTAATAGAATTAAATGATTTGAATAAAAATTACAAACTTATGAAATGTATGGAAATGTATAGAACAAAACTGCAAAATTAAGTTGGTCAACTTATTGCTCGTTAACTCGCGAAGCCTACTTAGCTGTGATAGTTTTTCTTTTAACTTCGTAGTATATTCTACATACACAAAAACAACTGTTTAGCTGACAAGATGGGAAGGACACTTGATTCTAAAAAAAGTAGCACTTTAAGGCTAATTTATTCAGCAAACGCATCCCTAAACCAAAAAATGATCTCAGTTCACACATACTGCAATATTTTAGACTCATCTAGTGACATCCCATGCTAGTGAATAGACGAGAAAAAATTCACCCCCACTTTGCGTGTAGGGGAGGTGCTCTAAGAGTATTTTTTTTCTGTTTGTGTTTTACCACTTGGTCGTAGACTAATGCAAAATTACAGCTTTCTAGTACTTAGAGTCTCTGAGCTAAGCCTCGGACTGACAGACAAACATGGCGGTACTCTAAGCGTTCCTTGTTGACTACGGAACCCTTAAAATATTCTTCGAATCCCTCTGAGATCAGTGAGAGTTATAGAAAAGATATCCGAATGTTTTGTTTGTCTATACGTCCAGATTCACGTTAAAAGCTGCTGATTTATCTAAAATTGTATTTTCTCTGTTGTGTCCATCTTTAGTTTATAGGGATAACACTTGGTACATACTTTGAAAAACCAAAAAAGACAAATGAAAATAGTTTTTGTCTCGTTGTCGCGCGCTTCATCCGACAAGTCCAATAAGAGTTGAGTACCAAACACATTCTATGAAAATTTTAACTTGGCTTAAGCTGTAGATCCCTGTGACTGACGGACGGATAGCGAAGGCATAGTAATAGGTAATAGGGTCCTGTTTGATATCCTTCCGATACGGAACCCAAAGAGGGATTGCATAAACCAGTAAAATTTGTTCGTTTATAACGCGTTTAATTTGCTCAAAGATGATTATTCTAGATTATTCTGATATCCGTCTAGCTTTCTAAGAAATTAGTTTTAGATTAGCCGGAAATTGGAGGGTCGGAAATTGCGTTCTTTTTATCGCTGTAAGAATATTCCAACTTTTACTTTGTATATAAGGTGACTTTCGTTTATATCAACAAATTCATACTGTAGACTCGGTGAGCGGTCAAGACCTAGGTTCAATGACCCTTTCTGAGAAATAGGAAAAATAATTCTTTTAGGCATGGTTTATAGTTCTTAAAAAACTAAAATAGTTTTCTAAATTTGCATTTACCAAAATATCAATATTTAAACCCATCAAATAAAATGCTATTGAGGAATTGCTATTTGTCAAATTTCGAGAAAACGTGCCGATAAAGATAAATTTAAATACCTAATTCTATCGGGTGTAAGCTTTTCAATCACGTTTCTGTTTTACAGAAATATAGAAAAAGATTCCAAAAATATTGTGCTGGCTATGGCTTGGCTTGTATTTTGAGGGCTATGGTGCGCGCTACAATTTCTCAACGCCTCTATCATGCACTATTCGTTGATAGCAGTCAGACCAACTCGTTTCACCTGGAGACGCCATACTTTGTTAAAGTACTGAAACTGATCGTTTTCCTTATTGTTTTATTTTCTTAACAATGAAGCCTCTTTCATGTGGCTATTTCTCGAAGATGCAACCATTGAGGGCAGACAGATCGATATACTTGTAATTAACATCGGCACCCCCAGCATGGTAGAACTTAAAGAGCTTTGAAAGCTCGATATACTGTCTCTCTTTAGGTAGATCAATAGAGTGAGACAGAGCAATAACTAATAAGCTCAGTAACTCAACCCATAAAATAAACCTACCCGTATCCATGTTCGTTGTGAAAAATACCGTGACCTATAAGTCCATACGAATAAACAGAATATTATTTTAGAATTAGGTTCATGCTAATGAATTGGTAGGTATATTTTCTTTGTAGATGTGTTTTTTATCCCTCTTAATAATTAGTTTGGTTACGTGCCAAAAATGGGAAAACGGTACCCTTAGAGTGTGAAACTATGATAGAAATAAATTTCTATATTTTTAAACACTTGGCGATTTATCCATCGCAAGGAGATAACAAATTATTAGAGTGTGACTCGTGTATTCATATGTGTGTCTCTCTGTTATGGCCGCATTTCTCTAAAACCGTTGAAATAGCTAATCACTGAAATTTTCAGTATTAATAAACTTGTCCATCTAGTCCAGAGGTCAGCACACATAAAATATTTTTACAAAATTTAAAGGGCTCAAAGCTTGAGGATGGGAAAATCAACATTTATGATAGGTATAATTTATTTTTTATTACCTTGTTGCATTTTTAGGTTATTCAAAAGAATGTGCATTTAAACTATGTAAACCCCCTGTTAATATGCGAATAAACAACGGAAAGAAGTGCCCTGAGGGTTCCCTACATACCGTTTAAAACACAAACGTATTTCACGAGCAGTTATAAATTCCCAAACTAACCTGACACTTACGATCTAATTAACTCCGTGCATCCAAAGGATCTAATTACGTGGGACACTCAGAAAGTTTTGCGAAACTAAGAAAAATTGTTCTATAGGTAATTTTTTTTAAATCTTTTCAAAGTACTCTCCACCAGCCTCTATACAAATTTTCATGCGTCTAAACCAGTTTTCAAAACACTTTTTCCAGTCCGCCGCAGACACCTTGTTTACAGCCTGCTCGAACTGCTCGAACACAGCCAGTGCATCGTCCGGCGACGGAAATTGTATTCCTTTGAGCAGATAATTATTTTTGGAAATAAAAAGAAGTCACACGGTGCTAGATCAGGGCTGTAAGGAGGGTGACCCAGGAGTTCGCCTGGCGTGCGGTCCAGGAAGTCCCTCGTTTTGAGTGCGGTGTGCGCAGGTGCATTGTCGTGGTGGAGCAGTAGCCTGCGGAGCTCTGTGTTTGGTCGCTTGTTGCTAACAACAGAGAAAGTTTCTGGCAAACATTTGGTAGTATACCATTCGGCATTGATGCTTCTTTGATCCCATAAGGGAATTGATACCAAGTGGCCAGTCAAATTAAAAAAGCTAGCGATCAAAATCTTCCCCCCGCTTCACTTTGGTAGGCGTTGGTTCATTTTGAAACACCCAAACAGTCGACTGGCGCTTGGTTTCTGGGTCGTATTGATAAACCCAGGACTCATCACCTGTAACGATGTCGTAAACACGCCGAGACGAGCCTGCTTCAAAGTTGTTTAACAAATCACGGCACCATTCCACCTGGGCCTGCTTCTGAGCATCGGTGAGGTTGTGCGGCACCCAGCGTGATACTATCCTCCTCACGCAAAGATGGGTGTGTGGAATCTCGTGAACGCTTCCCGATCCATTCTTCAATATGTGTTCAATGTCGCCTATTGTCTTGGATTAAATTTTTCACTGCCAGTACGTTGTCTTTGGTAAGAGCCGTCAAAGGGCGACCGCTTCTTTCTTCATCTCCCAAAGTTGGTCGACAGCGCTTGAATTCGTTATACCAACGATACACGGTTGCCTTGGAAGGGCCTTCATTCATGAATGCCATTTGAAGTCTATCGTACAATTCATCCGGTTTCAGGCGACACTTGAAATCGTAAAAAATCATAGCTCTAAAATGTTCCCGGCGCAGATCCATATTTCAGCGAGACAAAATAGTTTGAATTAGCTCGCAAAAAAGTGGGGGGAACTTTTGAAATTAGAACATACCTATTTTTACTCCTAAATAATCATATTTTCGAAAAATATTATAACTGGTCAGTCTCCCATATAATTTTTTTTTTTGCGATACTCTCTGAGGGGCCTGGGTATATTGGAAAATATATTTCTTCATTAATTAATAAATATCTGTGAATTCAATATGTTTTCCTAGATTTATGCCAAAAAATTCAAGTTTTTAAGTCTACTGCAAGTACCCTATAGGTTTTCATGGTTAACCAAGTTGTATGAAATTGAATACGTAAAGGGCAAAAACTTTCTTTCGGTTGCCTGCCTTAAGCCTGATTTTGTATCTGCACTAATATAGAGCCGGAGATTTCTAAAGAAGGTATTAGTTTCAACGTGATATCTCTAACAGTTTCCAAGAAAAAGAATCTTGACAGACGGACAGCTTCCAACGTCATCGTATGATGGTTCCCTTTTGTGATTTTAAGATAGAAAAAACGGACAAGTGCGAGTCGACTCGCCCACTGAGGGTTCCGTTAAAGACTAGATTTTTTATGATTTAATCACAAATGAATAGTTTTCAGTTTTTTTCCCATATTTGTAGTATAAGATGGTATTACTTGCCAAATTTCATGGTTCTACGTCAACGGAAAATAACCTATAAATTTTGATTCCCTTGAGAGTGTCGAGATATGCGTTTTTTGCGGCATAAACAGCCATATCTTTTTTTTACACTAACTTAGAAGTTTGATTTTTTCACAGCTTCAAGGGACTGTAAGTTCAAGTATATGGTTTTAATTTCAACTCGACACCTTTACGCGTTCTTGAGACAGACGGACGGACAACAAAGTGATAATATAAGGGCTCCATTTTTTCCTCTTGAGGTACGGAACCATAAAAGGAGTAAAGAGAAAAAAAAAAGAAAAAAAATATACTATTTTAGGCGTTGTAGGACTAGGAGATCCTATCTCTTAAACTATTTTAGGAAATAATTATGCCATCAAAAACAAAACTTGTGAAAAAAACCAAGTCTCGCAACTTAGTTCTTCTACCGTAAAAAGTTGTGAAATCCATGTAAATCATGGATGAATAAATAATAATCATAAATCACATTTGACATGTTTAGTTTTTGATGGCATCTCATTTATTTTTGTAGAAAGTCCTAATTTTTTTCCTTTTCGGTACCTTCTACTCACATCTGAAAATGTAACTTATTAATCCTATGTATTTATATAGGATAACAAAGTTATTTATGCAGTTGGTCTATCTAGAGCACTGGACCGAAATTGCAAAATACCACCCTAAACACTAATTGTATTCCAAATTTGAAGCTTCTATGTCTGCTAGAAGTGCCTTAGAATTTTGATGATCGGTCAGTCAGTCAGTGAATGAGTGAGTGACGAAATTGAGAAACTTTGACTAGTTATAATTCTTAATTTGATGATTAAAATATAAGTATATTGAATGAAATTTGAAATATACCGTGTTTATACAATGCCTGCTTGGTTACCAAAAATTCAGGTTTCTAGTTTTATCCACAACGAAGTTATAGGGGGTCGAAAATGGCCTGAACTGCTTCGAGAAAAGGATGGCACAGCGTGCCGCTTTTTAGCTCGACATGGCGGGGGCACTCTGTGCCCCAAGGTTAAATTTATGTACATTAAGGACAGTTTCGAGCATTCCCCTGGGCCTGTTTTTTCTTATAAAGATACCTAGTTCTGCTTAAAAAACCTTGAAAAAAAGGCAATGTGCAAACCAGGTGAAAATAGACTGCTACCATTAAATTAAACCACATGTTATACTGACCCTACTGAACCACTTTTTCCAAGAACCACGCGGCCATCCTTAGTTTGGGAAATAATTGAGTTCCAAGCAAAAATGCGTGAACCCTAACGCACCGACATACGGGCGAGTATCGAGAGAGCGTCGTCCGTGAAACAGTTGTTCCGGTGAAGCGTTCTAAAATAGACCTTCCTCCTACGAGATAAAGTCTTTGAGTTACAGTTAAATATGCTTTTTTTCGAAGGTGTTCAGTATGATCAGTAGGGTTTAATTTTATTTAATGGTTACACTCTATTTACATAATTTATAATTCTTTATTTTGTGAAAACAGGTAAAAAAGGCATATCAAATATTTACAAGTGCCATTATGTTCTGCCATTAATTAGGCGTACAAAATTTAACTAAAATTAAAATAAAATAAACGACATATTTTTACAATTAAAATCATTATATACATTTTATACCTAGATCGAAATATTTTAATTATAATATTTAATAAAATTATTGCATTATAAGTATTTAAACACTGTGGTCTTCCAAAAATTCGTTGACGGTGTAATATTTAAGTTTTTTGGATCAACAACTTTATACATCTTGTATAAGGTGACTTTTGTTTATATGAACAATTTCATACTGGAGACTCGGTATGTGGTCAGGATCAAGGTTCAATGACCCTTTCTGTGAAATCCATCCATCAGCCTGTTTCGTCCACTGCTGGACATAGGCCTTTCCAGGGTTTCGCCACTCTTGGCGGTTCTCCTGGAGGAAATGCCCATGCTCACAGACGCTGGGCAGGTAATGTGCATATCTGTGAAATACGCAAAATGAAATTTAGACTTCCTATACTAATTGTGTCCAGGTTGTTCTTAAACTAGTAGAGAGGCAGAATTAAAAAACGTATTTCGCGTTCAGACCATTTAGCGAGTCTCCGGTAGAAGTTTGGTCTTACAAATTAAAGTTAATATATGGTATTGTCCCTTTCAATAATTTATAATTTGTGTGAATAATTTGTAATTCTTTGTCAATTATTTCATGTTTCTTCGTACATAATATAAGTATATATGTAAATATATAGATTTTTGTTATATTATATAGATATATATCTACAGGATGACTTTTAACCTAACCCCGATAATTTAGTATTTTGTAGAAGAATACAAACTGGTTTTATTAAAACCATTCAAAATCATATTCATAATCATTTTTTAAAGTTGGAGCCCTTTGAAGATTTTCGTAAAATCCAAAGAAATCATGGTCACCCGAAGAGATAAGATAATTAGATCGCACGAAGTTATATTTTATTATTGGTCCCACTATTTTAGACTATTTTCAACTTTTTCTGTATGGAATGGCTAGGATAACCATAAATTTTATTTCCAAGTAACTTTTTTTAATAATATTTTGACTTTTAATTTTAATTGTTTTTACATTTAAAATGTGTTCTACTAACGTTTCTTAATAACCTCTGAAATTATTGGGGTTTGTTTGAAGGTCAACCTGTATATTTTACACTTAACAGGGCATAATAGTGAATGGTTTTTATCCATTTAATCAATATTCTCCGGAAGCCACGATTCACTTCACTCTTTGTGCTCGACACTGTATGCTAATGAATCTCATCAGGATAGAGCAGTATTTTATCTTCGCACAAATTATCAAAAGTCAGATAGTTACACAAAATCTTAGTACGCTTTACGATTACAGTATTTACGCCGCAGTTGGTCTACGAACGAAGAAAGAACAACAGTTGTAGCGCTCGCTATGCCGAAGAAAATATTGGCAGTTTACACAAAAACAATAAGTCAAGGAGAAATTTCATTTCAATCTCCACACAAAGAGCAAAATTACCTATACCAGTATGTTTATGCTTGGTATATATGCTCGTATATGATTTATAGCAAAACTCATCGCCTCGCAAGATAGAAAAAAAAACAATTATAAATAAATTCTCCAAGTAAAGTGAATCAAAGACAGATCTCTGTTCGTTATAACAAGGCATGAAATAGACTCAACGCCCTCATGAGCATTAATATGTGCATTACTAGTTGGTGTAACTAGCAGTTACTCAGCTAATAGTGCATCAAATTCGGACGAGTCTTTTATATAAGGTCCTACAATATAAAGTGAAAATAATTCAAGGGTAGATCATGTATTCACATTCCAGAAGAAAAAAATAATTTTTACTCAAATATTTTTTTCACGTCCGAGTACGAAGTGGTTCAATCAGCTAACTTAATTTCTATGGAAAGGTGAAAAAAATGTCGCACAAAATTATTATTTTTTCTTTGGTAAGTGGTATATTATGCATACTCTATCATCTCTTGAATTTTTTTCACTTTGAATTGTAGGACCTTATATATTAGTGAACAAATTGTATAAGTCGCTGGGCCACGATAGGCAAGAATATACGTGCTTAAGTCCCGTTTGTTTATTATTCTAAAATAATTTTATTGTATCCATTTGATAGTTTTAATCTTATGTTATAACAACAATATGCAAAATATAATTACTTTAGTAAGCGGAAAATGAAGATCCATTAAAAATCATTCTATGCTATTTATCAGATGGACTTGTCTGTTATTGATTCATCGTAATTCCAATGACTTCTTTATAAAATACTTGGCAGTACAATCAAATTGAACACTTTAACAGCTTGACTATGATGGGTTTGTTGAAGACCGTCGTTGAAAGATAAAAGAGCAATTGCAAGGGAATTCCCTGTACAAAGGCGTTTAATGCATCGCAGGGAGATAGTGAAACGTAAATATTTAATTAACTACGTACTTGATACTTTTGCATTATTGTGGTGCTTTCAAAGGCTACTGAAATTAACAGCTAAAAAAATAAGCCGTTTGAAGACTAAAAACATTCCAGAGCCGATATTGCACATAAAAAACTTAAGAGAATAGGTTCCGATTGCATTGATCGCTGTTACTCCATGCGGAAAAACCTGCAGTGCGAGAGGGACGAATTCTGGAAAATTATCAAAATGACGACTTTTATCAGGAATTTTATTATTAAAAATAAAACTAAAGTTTGTATCAAATATCTGTTCGGATAAGAGTTTAATAAAGTTTATACAGATTTAATTCATAAATAATATAACGTGATTTTGCTCAAATAATGTTAAAACTCGACATGAAAACTTTTTTTGGAGTCATCTTTGATTTTTTATGGCTCAATATTGGAATGACGTCTGAAGATTCTGTTTCGATATGAGTGTGCATTATATTCTTGACAGAAGTCCAAATTTTTTTCAAATATCTAGTATTGCTAGATTCTTCAAACAAGGAAGAATAAATTATGGTTTTTCGGAACCTATCCTCTTAAGCCTATCACTTGGAAGTTACCGTGGTGTGAAAATGTCACTGAAGGCATGGTTAACCTGATATTTGAATACCTCGTTTAATGAAATCTAACGTTTCATTATTCTGAGCCGTGGCTGTTACGAAAACCGAATAATCATACGCTTTGGAAAAATTGGGTCTTTAATCAATTATTCGGCGACAATTTAAAATAAAAACAGTTTTCTAAATCGATAGACATCATTCAAACAAAATAATTAAAAGCCAAGTAAATCCTGAAATCGATATTTTAGAGGAAAGCAATACGTCTAAAATTAGTAAAATCGAGGATCATAGAAGATTTAACTTAAACAGAACATAAATTAATCAATTGTTTTTCAAAACTACTTCAAGAACGTTACAATAAAATAGGTGTATTTACAAAATCTTCCAAAATCCGTCATTTTATTTTATATTTGCGTTATACTTCTCGTAAGGAAAGGACGTTAAAAAAAATCTGCCATGCTGAAGCGCTTTAATGTTAGCGAGCGGCTAAGAATATTATAAATTTTCAGGTTTGTATAATTTTTCATTGTTAGTTAAAAACGATGTATAAAATTTAATGACGTTGTCCTATATTATATTTCACGTCTAACATCATAGGAAAATAATTTACGCTTTTAATTATAAACATAATACCAAAAAAAATACTTGAAAGTTTAAAGAAAGTGTTTTTGAGGTATCTCTAGCGGAAAATGTACCAAAAACGTGCCTAAAAACAGCGAACAATTCAATAATTTGTGATAGGATCCGTAATAAGCCAAAAAAAATGTACATAGATTTAATTCTATGTCTAATATTTACAATCTATAAATATCGATGATTGATTCGTACGTAAATAAACATTGCAATATATATGTTCAATCTGCACGTGGCTCCGACAGCCTGTGGTAGAATCTCGGCCCCTAGCTAATTTTCTCCGACTCGTTTCATCAAGGTGATTACCACTTAGCCCTCTTCAAGCATAGCGAAATTAGTTTTACCCTAAAACATTTTTAATAAATAATGCCCACCTTGTAGCGAAAACTGCATCGAAATCCGTTGATCAGTTCTCAAGTAAAAATAATATACAAATTATACATACCAGATGCAAAGTTTGTTTGTTTGTGTATGTTTGTTGCTCTTTCACGCTAAAACGGCTGAAGGGATTTGGATGAAATTTAGAATGGATATAGCTTATACCCTAACCTTACATTTTATTCCGGAAACAAGTATGTCGTTAAATGGAGCCGCGGGCAAAAGCTAGTTTAATATATGTATATAAAGAAAAAGGCAGCTAATTTATGATAAAAACGATCGTTTGGGCTCAATAATAATTTGTAGTTTTAAAGTAACACTGTAGAAAAAAAACGAAAAAATTAACAGACAAAAATAAAACCAGAACTACATTTTCCGAATAATCTAAAACTTAAATAACAAATTATCTAGAAATAAAACTAACTATGAAAATAAATATATTTAAAAAAAATAAGAATACCTACCTTAAATAAACCACACAATAGGTACTTAAACTAAGATCTGGCTTAAATTTTTTTGCCGACGATGGCTGACGGCATTGCCTCTTTGGCCGAAACCTTCCGGGACATGGATGTTCACGTGACGGAATGTCTAAGCCCTAATGGTTATTCAAAAAACTCTTTTGACCAAAACAACAAGTTTAACAAAAACATTTTTAATCACCGGAAACGATATTTCTTGCGTGAACAGACAGTTTTCAAGAAAAACAAAAAAAAAATCCTTTAGATTGGTTCATGGAAAAACGAAAAATCTTATCTAAGTTTTTCTCATTCCTTCTAAATTGTTAATAAGGATTTACATTTTTGTGATCTATGTTATTGCAATTACGAATTTTATGATGTAATAGCCAGCTCGAAAGAGTAGATAAAAAGCAAGATAATTGCTTCTAAATTCAAAGTCATATTTTTAAATGAAATAGGCACTTCACCAAGCCCAGTTGTAACAATTTGTGGATTCTTCACGCAAAATTTGCAATATTTTAATATTTACCTGTATATTGTTTGAATAATGCGTACCGTATTTGGTTTATAACCACCTCTATGGCTGAGTGGATAGAGCGCTTGTCTACTAACCCAGAGGTCGTAGGTTACATACCCACGCGGTGCAAATTATCTTGTGTTCGGTCTACGTGGTTCAGAAGATACGTTAAGATTGGGGTATTCAGATAAATTTGTCCTGCTCCAACGTTTTCATTTTCACTTAACTATCCTGTTCAGTTGAAGCGGGCCGCTCAGAAAACATGCGTCACTGAGGTATTTTTATTTATTTTAAACTAGACAATCCTAAATCCTTTCACTTAATATATTTTTTGATAAATTAAACGATAATTCATGTCGTGATGACATGTTTTCATGTGTTTTGTTGTTTTTTTTTATGGATTTAGTAGACATAATACGAGGGGTGGCTGAAAAGTAATCTACCTGACTATGAAAAAAAATACATGGATTAATGATTTATTTTTTATTTTTCAATATAGTCCCCTGCAACTGAAATGCACTTACGACATTTGTCAATAAGTGACAGCATACCAATAAAATAATAATTATTATTTTGATCGTCAAAATAGTCATTCACAGCGTCCTTCATCTCTTCGTCTGTTGAAAATCTGCGCCCTCTCAAATTTTTCTTTAAATTTTTAAATAAGAAGTAGTCAGAGGGAGCCTGGTCTGGACTATAGGGTGGGTGGTTGATCTCTGTAAAGCCGTTTTTTGTCAGAGATGACCGCGCCTTAAAGGCCGTGTGCGCGGGTGCATTATCATGCAAAATCAAAACGCCTTTGCTAAGTTTGCCCCTCCTGTCTTCTTTTATTTTTTTGCATAGCTGGTCAAGTAAGTTCGCATAGTATTCAGCATTCATCGTGGTGTTTTTTGGCAGGTAATATATCATAAGAATCCCCTCAACATCCCAAAAAATGGTTGCCATTAGTTTGCCCGCTGACAGCCGGACCTTAAACTTCCTTGGTGGTTTTTCCCCTTTAAATTTCCATTGCATCGATTCTTGTTTGCTTTCGGGATCCCACTGACGAATCCAAGTTTCATCACAGGTCACTATTCGCAAGATAATTTCTTCCTCTTTATCCTTTACCAAGTCTAAAAATGACTGACAACATTCCACACGCTTTTGCTAATCAAACGGGATCAACATTTTAGGCACCCAACGCGCGCTCACCTTGGACATTCCCAAATGTTCATGAATTATTCATGAACTCGTTCCTTGCTAATGCCAACATCTCTAGCTATTTCCCACTGCTTAATTAGCCGATCGGCAAGGATCAGATTCTTCACTTTTTCCACATTATCTGCGGTAACTGCAGAAATGGGCCTTCCACTACGGGGATCGTCTTCTAAGCTCACACGGTTTTGTTTAAACTGCTTTGACAAAAACTTTATTACAAATTCGGAAGGACATGAATCTCCGAACACCTTAAACACGCGCTCTCGGACCTGCGTCGGCGTATTCCCTTCTTTACCGAGGAATTTAATCACAGCGCGATACTCAATTTTATCCATTTTTAATTTTATTGCAACTTGATGAAAACAAAGACGCGACAAAAAAAAATGAACTCGTAGAAACAAATAAGTGTCATAATTTTTAAAAAAGGAATAAACAAAGAATACGAGAATATAGTGGCCAGTAACATTTTTGAAACTTTCTTTAACAAAGGAGATTTTATATCAGCCACCCCTCGTATATAGGTATTTAACGTAAGCTACGTTCTAGATAAGGACTTATTCTTCAAATATGGAAGAAAATCAATATTGCCAAAGGCTGGAAGTAGGGTATTTATTGCCTTGCTGCCATAATACGAGTCAGGCAATACCCGTTTTTACCGAAGGTACATGTAGTGCTTTTCACAAACAATGTAAGGCAACAAAAAGCATTTGCAAAATAACAAGTATTTTGATGGAAATAACATTGAAATAACACTTGAACACGGATATATTTTGACTTTGCTTTAGTTAGCAGAAAGCAAGTTTCTGAGCGATTTGGTTCTTCTTTCAAATAATTTATCTACTACTGACGCTATTTACTTCACTCTGATTCATTTTTCAAAGTATTTATGTCGTGGAATTATCGTGGAATTGGGCATGTCATGAGTTGACGTATGACATCAAAAGTCTTTTAACAAAAAGTAAAAACTACGTACGACGACGACGAGCGGAGCAAGGAGGAGCATGTTAGGTTTACATGTAAATGGATTTCAGGATTCGAGTAAAGCGGGAGTGGACCCAGGCAACCCATGTAGTTCTAAGGCAGTACCTGAGCCTAGAATATGAACGAAGCCAAATTTTCGAGAGTTCTTTTGAAGACAGACTATATAACTATGAAAAAAAAAATTTTGATTTATTGATCTTTTATCTAGGTGAACCACGTATAAACAAGGTACTAAGATTTATACTTTTCTCAACAAAAAATGTTTTCCACCCTCTTTTTTTTGTTTTTTAAACGTTCGTTTAAACAACACGGCTAGAGATCAACTTGTTTATTTTTTTATAAAATAGGTAAGAAAAATATAAAGCTTTTCCAGGTTAATCCAATATTTTTTCCCTAAAAATATTTCAGTATTAGCTAAAAACCCTCCAATCTGCTGTTTCGCGCGTAATTATTAGTAATACGTGTCCTAAAAGAATAGGTGAATTAGCTAACCAATAATTGCCTCTATCAAAAGCTAATAAAGTGTTAACTTTAACTAATCGCCTCTATCAAAAGCTAATAAAGTAGTAACTTTTTGTGTTGGACGGGTAGTACATTTTTTCCCTAATCTATGCCATACTCTTAACAGATTATAATATGCATAATATATAAGCAGATCATAATATACCTAGTTCTGTTATGTGCCAATGACATTTATAAAATAACGCGATTATTTGTGCGTAAAATTTTGTGACCGTTAGCAATAACTTACTAAATTTCCTTTTTTACATTTCAAGTCTCTTAGTCATCTGGAAGTCCTATAGGTTTTCATGGTAAGCTAATTTGTATGAAATTGACTCCGTGAAGAGCAATAAAATCCATATCTCAGTATGGAGTCAGTGAAACCTTGATTGAAAATAATTAATACTTGCACTTGTCGGCACTCAGTGAATCATTTTAAACGTTTTGATAAAAACACTTATACTGTTTCACACTGAAATAGTAAAAGTGTTTTTCACAAGATCTTAATAAAATATTCAACCAAGTTTTAACTAATTACGTCAGCAGCATACTAATTTGTTTTATTATGTAATATGCATATCTTTAAGATACAAATTGTATATCTTCACTACTATACATATTGTAATAAAAGGGCTCCATCCATAAAATTTTGTTGATATTTTATCGAATACCAGTAATGCATAATATTTAAGATACGAATTTTTTTTTAGTTTAATTTATATCTATTAATATATATTTGATAGTGCTTTACTTGTAAAACTTAAATAACAATTTACATCAAAACTAAACTAATTAAAAATTAAAATTACCTAGCAATTTAAATATTATACAAATAAATAAAAGAAAGGGAAATTTTGGACACCTATTTAATGGAATAAATAAAATATGCTGGCCAGATCGCTACCGTCGTTGGGCAAGGTACCCAAAAGGCTGGTGGCATTGCCTCGCTGGATCGCGAGGCTAATCCGCTGACCAAAATATGTCCCAGCCCTTTGGTTACCTGAAGCGTCGATCAGGCGCGACGAGATCTCCTTTAAGAGTTGTCGCGCTTCTGGTCCCCATGGCCCGAGAGTCTCTACGCCGAAGGGCACAAACATGTAGCCCTCTCCTAAGGCCGCATATTTGCGCCTCTTGGAGCCCTCTGCAGATGCCGCAGCCGCGCCCGCTCTGACTGAGGTCGCTTGGAGATGAGACGCTGCGAATACGAATACGAAATTTTTATATCTTCACTACTTAATATTATAAAAAGTGCTCCATCCAAAAAATTGGATTGATATTTTATCGAAACAAGAGATGCCTTCCCTGAAAAAATCAGAGCACGCCGGTTTCCGGATAGTTTGTTGAAGTTCGGCTTCTGCAATTTATTTAAATGATCAATTAGTAATGCAATGCTTTAAAGTTCAGGTAAGGTGGTATACAAAGTGCATCTCCTTGGTATCTTACTAAACATAATAATCATTTACAAAAATCATTATCTTGACGTTCACATTAATAAGACTATGAAATATCCAGAATTTTGGGCTAACGATACTTTGAATCATTTGAAATGCAGCGTCGTGATTGGCCGATTCGTCGCGATTAGCAAGATTTTCTTAATTCAGAAACTGGCCCTGAATATTTAAAATGATTTTTATTCTAATTAACTCAAGTACTTTGAAATATACATCTGGAGTTAGTCTTCCAGTTTCTTTTGTCTCTCGTGGATGCTGGTTAGAGAAACAAAAGAATTTGGCTTATTGAAATGAAGTTTAACTTCTAAAATACAACTAAAGTAAATCAACTAAAGATTCAATTTGTTAAACTAAAAGAGCAAAATTATTTTATTTATATCATTAACCTGAATATTACTGAGTGATTTTTAATATTCAAAATTAATTTGCTTTAAAGTGAAGTTTCTATTTAACTTGAGCATTTTGAAATATGCATCCAGAGTTATTTAATTTTCCCTGAAGATGCTGCATAAAGAGACAGAGGACTTATGAATTCATTCAATTAAATACAGTTGATAAAATAATGTTATCTTTTAAAAAGTTCAACAGATAATTAAGGCTTTGCAATATAAAACATATATTCACTAAATTGACAATAATTTGGAAAAATACACAAAAAATAGAGTTCAGTATGGATTAATGAAGTTCTAGCGTATTTAAAAGTATTAGTTTTGTAAGTCTTTTAAAATATTATAATTATGGGGTCAGGCAAAGGTCGCGATGCCCGTCTGCTAGTGATCGCTGAATTCAAATATCTATTGTTTTTTTAATAATAATAATTTGGTATGAACTAACAAATAAAAACCAAACACTAAATCGTAATATTATGTATTGTTAAAACTTTTTTATTAGGAAGTCATTTGGCTACTTTGTCGCCCATAATTATTGAGCAAGCCATGAGGTAAGAGTAAATATTCTGCCAAAACTATATCGTAATAGCTTATCCGCATGTATATCATTTCTGGAACTCCTAATCCGAGGTTGATTATAAAGAAGAAGAGCTTTTCCTTCGAAAAGTATAAATTAAATTTCAAGTTTGAGTAAGCGTTGTAGTTTACGGTTTTCTCCGTCACAAAAGAAATAATAATCCAATATATTCGGTATTAGTAGGTCGTTCATAATATCATTGTTTGCCCCGCTTTTTCCACATAAGTACCAACTGACGTATACCCACTTTCAATTTAGGAATACGTGGAACACACAACACAGATTGAAGTACCAAACCGTTGTTGCTCGAATGAATTTTCCAAGCTGGCTTACATTTAGCCCCGGTTCGATATTGAACTCTACATTCATTGCATACATTTGGTTTTTGCTATGTTGTTTGATTTGGAGTTGGTTCATTCATTGCGATTGCGTCGTATATTCAACAACAAATTCGGTATCGAAATCAAAGAGTGATTTAGAAAGGAAACGGCTTCTGGTGTATTTTGGAGCTTTTGTTAAGATAGCCTTGAACATAACTGAAAATAATATTTTTCATCTTCTTTTTTACTTATATAAATTATTCTTTTGCATCCTTGAAAATATATATATGTACGTAAAAATACTCACGCTTGTCTCTCAAATTGGTAGGCAGATGCTACTTAACATCCCGACACGTCTCTATTGCTAATTCCACTCTCATTTAAGTCATAAAAGCTCTGCTATTTCGGATGGTTTTGACTAAGTCCTTCTACAGTAAAATGTACAACAGTCATTACATAAGCTACGTAACTATAGGTACTTAGTTTAGATAATAGTTGGTCGTCAATACTTACTCTCGGCTTTGAAAGGAGGTCTTCTATAACTAATAAATTCGCTTCCTTTATGTCTGTGGTTAGAGTAATTACTTCAGTTTAAGGCGCATAAGCATACCACCGTTTTAGTATAAAATTTAATATGCCGGTTTCTCTGTTATTTTTCGAGGCCTGTGTAGTTTATTACAGGCATTTACAAAGTAACTATCCGGCTGAAATGTTTTGAAAATTTTCGTATAGGTACAATTTCAGACAAAAAACAACTTTTTATGTAAATCTCTCCTATTTGATATATTTAAAATATAATCAATGTTGAAAATTTTGGCAAAATGGTACTTTTCAAAATATCAGTACAAGATGAAGAGGTCGTAATTTGGTCTGTAACGAAAAACAACACAGGAAAGGATTATCAAATTTTTACCAAAACGCTGACCTGCCTGCTTATGTTCTTTAAGGGCAGCGCATTGCACCGCTGAAGTAATGACAAATTAATGCTACGTCTCACAGTAACAGGCACAAGTCGCCCGACATCCCACGACCTCATCCGCATTAAAAAAAGAAAAGCCGGCTAAACGCAAAAAAGAACTCTTTTTTGGTGAATTGAAATAAGAGTTTTTTCACACGGATAGCCTCTATAAACAGTTTTATATTTTGATAATTTAGGCGGCGAAAATTGCGTATTACTACATCTACGTGGTGAAATATATTTTATTTGTCGCACTGTTTCTTATATTGTGTTGTTAAGACTCTGACTGCAACATAGAACACTGTCACTATATAATAATTCTTGTTTTGTTTCAGGATAGCCGGTGAAAATTCAAGGTAATATACAAGTAACTTTTTTAAATTCTTGTTACTAATAAAACTTAATGTACACATAATTATCTACTTAGATACAGGTTTCCCTGAAACAAGTACAGAAAACAACATCATCAAACAAAAAAAAAATGTATTAAACTGCTTAAAGGTTAGGTAATTTTTGTTTTTCAAGACAACCTTCAAAGTTTTCTGTTTCCAGTTACATTACCGTGATTTATTGGAAGCTAATATATACATCGACGAAATTGGGATTTCAAACAAAACTCTGGCAAATTATTCGATAGGCGTCTATTGTTTCTCGTATTTTACGCAATTAGCAAAGGTAAAAATCCGTAGTATTTCACCGTCACATACTGTGCTGTACCGACTGAAAAAGACAAACAGTTGTGAAATCCTCTAAATATCCATCTGTCCGTCCAATCAATAGCAAGCTTCTAAGTACGCTTGTCTATGATCTGGTCTGATGACGGATGCTTTCACTTACAAAAGTTGACATCCAATTAACATAATGGATGAAAACACTCGCCATCCAATATCAGATCAAGGTACCTTTGTGTACATCAGTGTACTTAACAAGGTTAGATTGTACAAAAGTACATAACCTGTTTTATTTTATAGATTAGAAAAAGAAATTGTTGTCGAATTCATAACATTATTAGATTTTAAGTTTACACGGTAGCAGCCAAAATTCGGAAAACTGTAAAATCTTAATACGGTAATAATAAGAAAAAATGTAAAAACTAAACACCGTAGTCCAAATTATGCATACAATATAAATTTACACGTTTGATACGACTATTAGGGTACATATTTATCGTAGCGGCGGTAGCTCAGGGGTAGAACGCTGGCCTCTCAATCTTTGAATTTCGGAATTTATGTAGAGAGTATTTAATACTTGAAGGAAAACATCGTGAGGAAACCTGCATGCCCTAAAAAGCTTGTATTTGTGCCCGAAGAACGCCGATAGGGCTCACCACCCATCACGTTGGGACGTAATAATCGTCGGTGATATGCGGGTGTGCCGAGTGTGGACTGTGACGTGCATTTCACAGTTCACACCCGGAACACCTCTGAAACCCCCTCGGGGATTAATGTCGTGACGAAATTTTAATATATTTTTGTTATATATTTGTCGTACGAGTTGGAGTACAGTCTCTAATTTTATTATATAATTTTATTTATATCTGTTTATTAAATCTACACTTTGCTGTATTTGTATTGCTCAATTTTCGTTTTGTTTCAACTTATTTACTATCCTATTAGCAATATTGACTAATCATAAAATCTTCTTCTACTATTTTCCGTCTTAAGTTTTATCCATAGGCATAGAAATGTCGGTGGGTTTATCCGAAAATCATTTGAATACTCTCAATATGTAAATCTTATTTTCTCAGAAATCGACTTTTGTATGTTTTGCGTTACGTCTATTAGGTAAAGTGTGAAAGATTCATTCTAAAATTATATTTTTTTTATTAGAAGGGACCAGAGTACGAATAGAATAACCAAGTAGAAGTTAGTGATGAACTAAAACTAAAGGTGGGTTTAGTTTAATTGTAACTGAACAGCACTGAATGGAGAAAGTATATAGTTATTGAATAACGTTTAGTTTGGCTGGCACATTCCTGGGCCAACGAATAAGCTTAGCAATTCAACGCGGGAATGTCGCCAGCATACTGGGCACTTTGCCGCGGAGCAGCGATTTGGATGAAGTTTTTTATTTGTAGGTATTTTTATTTATTTGTATAGGTATATATTTTGTTTTCTTTTATATTTAAGTAGGTATTAGGATTATATATATTTTTTTATAGTTTAACTGTATAGCCTATTTAAATGTAAATATAATGTTTATTAGTGAAAAACCAAATTATGGCGTATAGCGCCTACCTATATGCGTATACGCCTGGGTGTAGGGCCAGTCTCAATAACCTACCTTACGCCTTTTAACTTTTAAGTTTTTGAGTCCAAAGTGGTTTAGATTTTATATAAATGAGTCATCAGTCCGTCAGTGAAAAATAGTTAGTGATTTTTATCTCAAGTAATTTTGAAGTTTTATTTATGAAATTTAGGACTTTTCTTGCGGAGACTTTGACAGACACAAAAAATTGCAACTTTAACAACAGGAAATGAATTATATGGGTGTTATATTATATTTGTACATAAATTATATTATCGTTACGCCAAATCAGTCACTACCGACCGGTCTATTATTTATAGCGTATTTACATTTACCTTAAAGCATTCCTCAAAAACACGCCAGAAAATAAATGTTGGGACGCAATGACTCCAACTTAGACTGAAATAGATGTATATAAACTTTTATAGCTTTTACTTATCTTTGTTTTATTATAATACGGTACCGGAAATCTCAATTGATGTAAAGGACATCGTTTAACTTTACAGTATGAAAAAAAAACGTTAATATTTTTGGAAAAAAAAATTTTGCCTTTATCTTTGTTTAGGCATTAAAGTGATGTCAATGGAGACCCTCATTATTTTTTTTTCTTCTTTCAGCCGGTATTACCAATATTATTGTAGGTCATTCATTTATCGAGATAATTACCTTTACGACCTGCTTGTCTTAGCAATTATTCCCTATACGCCTATTGATATTTTGATGTTCAAAGCATATGATGAGTCGCAAAGGTAATTTTAAATGAATAAAAATTAGTTTAGTGTCGTAAAGATCGCAAAAAGACACAAAATGAGATGTAATTGAACAAACTTGAAACTAAAATTATCCAAATGCACCAAGGAATTTTATTGCGGAGTAAGAGAAATAAAAAAAATATTGTTAATAGAGTCAGATTTTTTTATTAGGTTTAAAAATAAAAATAATTGTGTAGCTTCGCAGAGGTTTACACAAATTACCACTTTTCATCAATATTAATAATATTAAAAATACAGTAAAAAAAACAGCCCAACCCCCCCCCCCCCTTTATCTCCGAAATTGAGGGACCGACAAAAAAAGAAATAAAAATACGATTATAGGCCATAACTGGCTAATTAGACGAAAACTATAGGATTAAAAAAAGTTGAACACAAATGAGAAATATAAAAAAAATAATAAAAATACAAGTATGGGGATATTACGTAAAGATTACGAGAAATTCACGATAGTAAAATGACAAAATTGAATTTTTCATCCACAAGTTTTATTTCGAGTACAGTATAAAAAAATACTTGTGTCTCTCTTTTGTTGCTACAAATATTATGATTACGCGAAAAGAAATATATTTATGAGGTCCTACAATAATAAGTGAAAATAATTCTAGGGTATTTGCTATACGTGAAAAGAAATATATAAACTTACGCTTATTTCGATTTGAACACTGATAGCAGGATAGCATAATGCATAATTGCGTTAGTTTGAATGAGTGACGAAGAGAGCTCGTATGGCTACACTGAGATGATTGACTATTTACAACGGGCTTCGCTCATTATTTTATGAGCTTTTTTCTTGCCTGTTCCCAAAACTGTCGAATTACGGAACCCTAGGTATACGAGTCTGAATTTTTTTAATGTTTTTTTTTAAATTTAATACTTGAAGGTAATTAGGTCGTAAAAGACACAGGTATTTGTCTACAGAGACAGAATCAGCACTTACACCCTGTTATATAAAATAAAATTATTTACGTCAAAATGGTAATAATATGAATGGCTTTTATGTCTTTTTTATGTGAAAATCTTTTTAAGGCATTCGAAATGTCATGGTAGTAAAGGGCAAATTTCTTAAAGTAGCGCTATTTTAAATATACCATTCGATTGAGAAAAAAAAACGGAGTATGGTGTCATTGAAAACACATTTGCTCATTTTTGTCCTTTACGCCAATTGAGATTGCCTGTACATTGTAATTTAAACACAAAAAAATGAATTCAAGGTATATTTCGGGCCGCACTGGGCCCGGCATCAGTTGATATAATAGTGATGCCCGAAATACATCTTGAATTCATTTTTTTGTTTTATTTTATAATATTACAAAAAAACAATTTAGACTGAATTAAACCAAGTATTATTGAAATCTAAGTTGTTTTGGTGGGTTGAGAAGTTTTAATGTAGGTATTTTTTGCTTCGTTGGCTCTAGTAAAGAGCATTGATTTTGAATTTACGCAAACTTGCAATAACCCTTATATTTGAAAAGGTTGACTCGTTTTTAGCACAAGGTTCTAACGCATTCCATGTCTATTGTTGTTCAATTGTTATCGAAAATCGATAACGGTTAAACACGGTGTTAACTTATTTACGTGGACAAAGCACAAGGCTTTCGTGTATGTATCAACACAAATAAGTAAACAGTCTGTGTATGATTTAATACTAAAAAGAGAAAAAGTGAAGTTACAGTATGGATCGTGCATCACAGTCAATTTTGTCTGGAACGATTTAACTACTCCTGTCAACTTGTTTGTAAAAGTCATCAACAATTCTTTTGTTAAATTATTCCCAAGGGTATTTTTATCATTTTTTTTACTACTATGTATTATTAATAAATAAATAAATTAAGAAATAAATATTATAAACTAGCTTTTGTCCACGGCTTCGCCCGCGTTGATTAGTTTTCGGGTAGTCCTGTCGAATCTGTTAATATTTATGGAACCAATAAATTTATATTACGTATTTGACTTTGAATTTTGATTCTTATAAACATATTTTTAAATGTATATGTCCCTAGGGAACTGCCCATGTCTAGGGAAGAAACTATAGATAAAAAATAAAGAGTCTAACCATTACAACAGTGAAAGAAAATTCCAAATTGATCCGATAGTTCCAGAGAACTGCCCGTGTACCCACGGAATAAATTATAGCCTACTTAAGGCTTTTCTTAACCGGCTTCAAAAAAGGAGGAGGTTCTCAATTTGACTGTATTTTTCAATTTTTTTTGTGTATGTTACTCCACAACTTTGGTATTTCTTAACCGATTTGAAAAATGATCGTTTTGTTTGGAAGGGTTTGCGTCCAGGTAGGTCCCATTTTAGTTTGATTGTGATCTAATGATGGTATTCAGAGATAGGCAGTAGAGCTCCTCAATGGATGACAGCATATACCCTCGACCACGATTACAAGCTCTGCGAGGCGCTTTTTGCGGAGCTTCTTGTTTCGACGCGAGAGAGAGCGCTTGAGCGCTAAAGGCTCTCTCGCTCTCTCTCGCGCTGAAACGAGAAGCTTCACAAGAAGCAGGATGCTGATTGCAGGGTGTTACTTGAAAATTGACATATATCCACCTGACCCTCGATCCTAGCCTCAATTTCTAAACGGATGACAGTAAATAATTTGGGATTTTGGGAGTCACTTCGTTTTTGTGTTCATTGCAGGATATTACTTGAAAATTGTCATTATGATACCTAGCTTTCGATGCTGGCCTCATTACCCTATAACTCCTCAACGATGACAGAACATAACACACTGATTTTGGCTATCACTTTGTATGAGTGTAAATGATTGAAAACAAAATAAACTTTCAACAAAATAATAATAAAAGCCTTCAAATATTAAAGCAGATATTCACATAAAAGTTCAAAATAATTAAATACTGGCCGATGGTACCAAAATAACACTTTTGCCAACCTGAACACCTTTGCCTTTGTTCTTCCTGAAACATATGTTATCTAGAAGTCAGCGTATTCTTTATAGTATAGAATACATAAAAAACAATATGAGAGCGTCGACTTCTAGATAACATGTGTTTCAGGAAGAAAGAAGTCGGCAAAAGTGTTATTGTGGTACCATCGGTCAGTATGTAATTCGGATCTATAGTTCCGGAGATTATCTACTACATCCAAACTCACAAACACTTCCTCTTTATAATTATTTATATATCTCTGATTTATTATAAATTATATTTTATCTATTATATTACATACTTATTATTTTAATTATATGGTATTAGTGTATGTATTTAGGTGGTAGAGATAATGCCGAGCTCAACTGTGGAGGTACCACCATCTTACTCGGAACTCCTCCCGAAGTTGTTCTGGGGAGAGTAAGAGGACAGCTCTCAGGCAAAAAAACCAGGCGGCCCACCATTGCCTGGGACCGATGGATGGCGGTATATCCATCCCCAATAGCCGGGCCTTATATAAATCAGACTGGTGACGGGCAGCGGCGTCACTGGTGCAAGGGTTTCGGCACCGCGCTCACCAACCCGCCTGCCCAGCGTGTGTGAGTATGGGCATTTCTTCCAGGAGGACCGCCAAGAATGGCGAAATCCTGGAAAGGCTTATGTCCAGCAGTGGACAAAACAGGCTGATGGATGGATGGAGTGTATGTTATATTGATTGAGTAAAAAAAAGTTATTATTATTTCATGATAAAATTTTCAGAAATATAATATACAATAAAAAAAAACAGTTAGTGAAAATCTCCGTACTACCTTTAATGTACCAATAATGTGAAATGCTGATATTTCTGAAAATTTAATCATAATAATGTAATAATAATAATAACGTTTTATTTCTTAATAACGTTTATTTCTTGATTTCTTTCTTATGGGTATTTATATTTTAATATTTCCCCTGTTTTTTCAAGTGTGAAGAGACTCTTACTTTTAAAATGGACGTGACTTGCGTTGACGGCTGAACCCTTTAATTTACTTAACAGGTTCACTTACACATGCGGGCACTAATTTAATTAAAAGTTGTTTACTAAGACTAGCACACTCGTCGTTACGGTATCCGTGGCTTACCCGTGTGTACGTACTTCTTATTTAGCTAGGTGTTTTATTGTGCTGGCAGTGAAGCCGCTGAAATACACAAAATTTTATTAAAAACCAAACGGGACTTGACGCAAAATATGCCTCCATAAACATACGAATAACATTATAGGGTTTTATCTTGCACAAAAAACAATTTAAAAAGAAAAAAGAAAATCAAACAGGTATTATTGTAGTATTGATTAATTCCATTAGAATTATAAATGAGTATTTCTCATAGAGCAAGAAACTTCGTTTTAAGGGTTCCGTAGTCCGACAATGAACCCTTATATAGGTAGTTTCGCCATGTCCGTCTGTCTGTCTATCCGTCTCTCCGCGGCTTAGCGCAGAGACTATTAGTACTAGAAAGCTGTAATTTGGCATGGATATAAATATTAATCACGTTGACAAAATGGTAAAATAAAATCGTGAAAAAAAATTTTTTTAAGCGTATTTACAAGTAAACTGGGGAAGAATTATTTTTTTCGTCTATACCATAGTGTGGGGTATCGTTGGATAAGCCGTTCAAAAACGTTGTGGGTGTGTGAAAACCATTTTTCGATTTAGGGATCCGTTGGTGAAATATTAAGCTTTAAAGTGAAAATTTTAGTTAGAGTGGAGCTTCGGCCCCCCCCCCCCATCTGGCTAAACGGTTGTTTATAGAAATGTGAAAAAAATCACAGAAGTAGTAAATATAATAAATTTAAAAGGAAAACTATCACGGCTTTACAGGTTTACGAGTACATGTCGCGCCAAACTTTTGGCCCCCTATAATGTATGGGACCAGAAGTTTGGTGCGGTCTGTATTAGTAGACCAACTTATATGTACTTGGCAACTACGAAACCCTACATTGCGCATGGCCCGACACGCACTTGTCCGGTTTTTTACAGCTGGAGACTGTAGTTTAAGGTTTTAGTTTTAACTTGATACCTATATTTGCAAGTTCCAGATAACAGACGTCGTATTTCGTCTTACATTAAATTAATCCTGCAGTTGTTCTATTCTTAGGTTCGGAACCATAAGTATTCTGCAGATGACATCAATACATAATTTTTTTATAGAGTCCTCGTAATAACTGGACCCTAAACCCGTTTGAAGCTCAACAAATAATATCTAAGCCCAAGAGTTATCTGCGGAAATCTGACGGAAATTTGTTATCCAACGTTGACGCTTTTTAATGGAAATTTTCATATCAGATTTGAGGTTTTAAATTCTTATATTAATATCATTATACCCGTCTATGAAGAGCCTACAGTTTCAAAACTTACTTGTTATTAAATAATTGTGATTCTGTAAGCAGCTCTTTTCTTTTACTTTCTGTTAAAGAGGACGGGGCCGTTGTAAGTATATTTACTTTTTTTTAATAGGTAATCAATTTGTATTCTACCCCATTTAATTTTGTCAATACTCATTGTAACAATAAAAGTTGTGAAGGAGTGAGTTGCTTTACTCGAATCGGAAACCTTTTGATACAGACAAGATAGCCAAATCTTGTCTGTGCCTTTTTATGAATTGGAAAGAAATAAAGTTTGTTTTTTTTTAGATTTTAATCAGTTAAAATTGTAATTTTATGTACGGTATATTATATACTTCGAATCATGTTTTTGTAGGTTTATATGTATATTTCGTAGAATAATCGGAAAAAAGTGGTTCAACGCGAAAATCCTAAGGAGGATGATTGCAAGAGTCCATCCATCCATCCATCAGCCTCTTTCGTCCACTGCTGGACATAGGCCTTTCCAAGATTTCGCAACTCTTGGCGGTCTTCCTGGAAGAAATGCCCATACTCACACACGCTGGGAAGGTGTGTTGGTGAGCGCGGTGCCGAAACCCTTGCACCAGTGACGCCACTGCCCGTCGCTAGTCTGATTTATATAATAAATATAAATTCGGTCCGGCAATTGGGGATGGATATACCGCAATCCATCGGTCCCAGGCAATGGTGGGCCGCCTGGTTTTTTTGCCTGAGAGCTGTCCTCTTACTCTCCCCCGAATAACTTCAGGAGGATTTCCGAGTAAGATGGTGGTACCTCCACAGTCGAGCCCGGCATTAGCTCTACCACTCATTATTATGATACCTTTATTAATTATCAGGGGTCTTTAGCAGAATTGCGTCATTTTATGGATTCGCATGAATATCCATCCAGATGTTGTGGACATGAATTTACGACGTAATGCATAAAATTACACAATTTTGGTAGAAAATCCTAATTGATATGATGCGTTGTGAAATGCCATAAATTACATTTATTTAGTAGTATTTAATTTATTCAATATTAAGAAAAGCAATCATAAGTTATGCATTTTGCACCGAGATCGAAACGTTTCCCCTTAAAGGAAAAAAAAGACGAATCACTTTTGCAAATGTTAATAGGTTCAAAGACAGTAATAAAGCATGCTTTATGATTTGATTACATTTTCAAAAACAGAAATAATTTTAAAACACTTTTTGCAAAAAAGTAAAAATAGGATTTTTGTATTTTAATAAAGTTTATATAACTTCATATCGTAAAATCCTCATTACGAACTCAAAACTCTTGGCATAGTAAAGGATATTTTTCATGAACGTCTCTAAAACACAAAAAAACGAAATTGTAGTATAGGTCTCCGAACAATATAATATGCTATAAAATAACTTTTTCTGAGATTACAGTACATGTGATTTTAACTAGGAAGGCAAATGGTAGGTACTTAGCCCATACAGCCGTGTCTGAGGCTTAATATCAAATACCAATGAGGTTCTTATATAATGATCTCCAATACGTACAAAACAATAACGAGATTACATTTCAACTTTATTTTCGGCCAAGTATTGTCTATGGCTTACTGCGCGTTGGACTCTGTCTGTCAATGGATGAACTGTTTGTTGCGCCATAGTTTTTGAGGAAATTAATTTATTACTTACTGTGGTTTTATGGGTCAAAAGAATTATTTTTCCCTAAAATTACTGACAGCAGGAATGATGATGATATTTGACTCCACCTGACATTCTGGAAATAACGACGGAAATCACACACTTTTATAACGAGCTATTACAAGAATAATGAAAAATGGCAAACGTTTACAAAAATTATGAAAACAGGTTAGTAGGCTGAGCTTAGATAAAGTAGTGTATGAAACTATACATAACTAGGTATTCAAACTGACATGTTCTTAACAGTGGCGAAGGGTCCATATAACACATTCCCACCGGCTTATTTAGGAAATGGCATCCATACTACATTCCTTTATTCCGAGCTCTTCGCTTTGTCAAACATTTCCATAAATCTCAATACGACAAATACACTTGACTGATAGGGAGTTGCAAGTACTAAAAATGTTATGTTTTTCTTGGTTGCTTTGTGAGTAAGGCGATTTTTTAGAGTTCCGTAGTCCGACAAGGAACCCGTAAAGTTTCGCCATGTCCGTCTGTCCGCGGCTTAGGTCAGAGACTATTAGTACCAGAAAGTTAGTATTAGTAACCAAAAGTAATTTGGCATGCTTATAAATATTAATCACGCCGACAAACTGGGGATGAATTTTTTTTCTCGTCTATCCCATTGTGTGGGGTATTGTTGGATAGGTCGTTCAGAAACATTGTGGGTGTGTGAAAACCATTTTTTGATTTAAGAATCCGTTGGCGAAATATTAAGCTTTAAAGTAAAATTTTTAGTTTGAGTGGAGGGTCCCCCTGCTGGCTAAACGTTTGTTTATAGAAATGGGAAAAAATTCACAGAAGTAGAATATATATGTAATGAATTTAAAAGGAAAACTATCGCAGCTAAGTAGGCTTTACAGATTTACAAGTACAAGTCGCGCCGAACTTTTGGTCCCCTCTAATGTATTAGACTAGAAGTTTGGCGCGGTCTGTATTAGTAGACAACTTATAAAATCTACCGGGCAACTATGGAACCCTACATTGCGCGTGGTCCGACACGCACTTGGCCGGTTTTTTTCGTCCGGCTTCCCTTTTTAAAATCATCCTTCGCCACTGGTTTTTAATAACCTTTTTATGTACCAGTTTCATAAACTACTATTATATACTGCTATATGGTTGATTTTTTTTTACCATATTTGAACAAATGAACGTTAGCAAAAGGTGACTCGACATTTGCAAACCCATTTCTATCCGACTATATGGTGAAGTGGAGCGAGGAGAAGCATGTGAGGTTTACACGTAAATAAATCAGTTTTAACAGAAAGTTTCCAATTATGCGGACCTTATTGCAAAAATCCTAGGGCTTTCGTTTTTTTGTCTGATTATACTGCGACATATACGATGTCCCGATATAATAAACTGCGTGTAGAAATTTGTAACTACAGAATATTAGAAAGACAAAGTGTTTAACAGATTTTTACAGGGAAAACTTTTGTGAAATAAAGGTACAATATTTCACTCATGGGGACAGAAAATGTGTTCGTATTATTTTTCATGTCTAGAAGTTTGTACATGTACGTACGTACATTGCATATGCCACTCTGCATAAGCAAAACGTAAATTACAAAAAACTCCATAAGTTTCGACGTCTTCCTTATGCCTTTTTGAAACGATAGTTTCTCCTTAAACTAAAGTTCTTTAAATATTGTATAAATTGTATAAATATTGTATTGTTTATTCATCGTTAAAAATAGCCTGCAAAATACGCTTCATTGTTACTCCACACGAATTGATGAAATATCTTTAAAATGTAACGTTTTTGGAGATTTCTTGTATTTTTCTGGTGCCCTAGACATTTTTTGGAGAATTAATAGTTACTAAGCAAATTATGTTAAGTATTGAAATTGATGTCATTTAAGGTTTAAAAAAAAATGCTCAGGAAAACCTATTTAAAATTTTATTTTGTGTATTGCAAAGCGACAAATTAAATAATTTTAATTTTTAAATTGGTTTTATATGTCATAAGAGCATTGTTCATATTTTCTGTCAAATTTGTCAGGAAACTGATGTACTTTATGTTAACATCCCCATAAATACATCTTGTAAGTAACACAGAACCAGCGTCATACCTTCGCTCTCTGTTTAAATATATTTACTAACTGTTATCCATTATTCATATTGTCCAGCTTATGACCCAGTTGTGCCATTATGGCCTCTAACTTATGTATTTTATTATAAGTAACATTATATTGTCATAACCGCCACATCAGTTATACACATTCAATATCGCCTTCGCTCTGCCCATAAACACATGGCAAGAGGCTTTCATGCAAACATTGCATGCAAACTTGGCATTTTGTAACAGAAATTTCTTCGTTTTTATTTTAGACTGAAGCCAGAGGCTTTCTTTGTTCTTGCTTGTGATTATTTTACGTTTTTAATATAGACAGATTTATGGGATAGTAAAAGTGATTTTCTTTTCATTGAATAGACAGATTACTTGTTGGCTCGTAGAAAATCTTTTTCCCCACAAACTTATAGTTAACATTATAATAGTTAACCTAAATAGCATGCACAAAACTTTACTTCGCTGTGGGCGTTAAATTTGGAGGAATATCCAGTTATATTCCGCTGCAATTTAATTTAATTTATTTGTAGCAGTTTCAGAAAGTTATATACACTTGACTTGTTTTATTAAAAAAAGTATAAAGATTACTGGCTGTTACAAGGCTCTTGTGAGCCAATATTTTATGTCATATAGTTATTTAATATCACCCTAATACGGCTTATTGGCTTAAGCCTTTGTATCATATTACAAATCACAGACTTTGATCCTGTTAAGTATTTTCACATATTATTTTACCTTAAGACTTTTCATACGCGTACCATGATATATTCTTAGGTTCTGTTTCATAAATAATATTTTATCAGCCTTTAACGCGAAAAAATCTTTGTTGCTTTCTTTTCAAAGGGGACAGTGACGCAAAATTTGACAGACTTTGGATGATTCTGTTTCTGTCCTACAAATAGTAAGCAAAAAATTAACCTATTTTATTGAACGCATATGAAGTTATTCTGAACAAACCGTCAATTCATTAATTTATTTACTGTAAATGAAATATTTTGTAGCCCTCTATTTTAGCTGAATAAAACTTGTATTGTTTCGCAAATCTGTAAAACATAGGTATATTTGACCTGTTATTGATTTTCCCTCGAGTATGCATTTTGAAAGACTAGCTATAAATCAATGAGGTCTGTACAGTACAATCTATAGAGAACGGTTAAACAATACGTGTTACCCCCCCTCCCGTGGATGGCGCTAGCTGTAAAATTAATACATTTTCTTGTTTTTTACTTGTTTCTTGCTCCATATAGCAAATCTATTTTTGAGTGAGAGAGAGTGCGATGCACTTTGTAAGTGGAATGACATCACTGGCACAGAGAGCCAGTTCAAAACAAGTTTGTGCGAAAATAAACACGGAAGTTCCGCATTGACGTTGCAATCTGAAATAGATTTGTTGTGATGGTGGGTATTGCGTTTTTATTTAGTTTCCAAAAAAACAAGGATGAAAAAAGCACTGACAGCAAACTAAAAGAGGTCAACTAAGACAAAAATTCATGATTGATGACCCAATTTGTTTTGAAAGGTCACATAGTTGGCAGGACTTTTAATCTATATACAATTTAAAAAGTGATGAAAGCCTTTTTTTGCGCCTTGCTAATTTTAGTTTATTTTCATTTTGTATTAATTTTATTTAAATGCAATCACTGCGAACGATCATTTTATAAAATTGATCGGATATTACTTGTGTCGGACAGACGTGAGGTATTTACAAGGGTTCCGTTAGTTTATAGCAACGTCATCCTAATAAGGTATCACTTGAATTCAATAAAAGGTTTACCTGAATGGGTAGTTTTTATAATGAAATATTTTAAAAGATTTAATGACATAGTAGTCATAATCATCTATCATTATTTTCATTCTGGTCGTAGAATATTTTTAATGAATTAGTTTCTCATAATAATGGAATAACATGTTTGGACGTTTTAATGTAATGGATCTTCGGTTATATTGCTGGTGTTGTAAGTTTGGTTTCTTTTTCATTCAATATACATGTTTTCTTTGAAAGTTATGTTTTAATTTTACGGTTGCTTACCGAGTAATAAAAAAACCCGACTACGGTAAGTGCTTTAAAATACATTTTTCATGCTTGATAATAACATGAAATTTATTGTATGCGACACGGTTTGCAAAATACCATCTTTATACAGGATTGCTCGTTGAGATGGGGCAGTATGGGCAAAATCTAAATTATAAGAGACTAGCTATTTTCCGCGGCTTCATCCACGTTTAAAATGCTGCTCCCAGTCAGTGGCGTGCATATAACTTTTTGCTGGCAATGCTACGAGAAGGTCAAGTTTGACAATGAAAAAAATATGTTATTTTTTTCAATGTCACTTTGAAAAATCATTAATTGTATGACGCCAGGGTAGGCACTGCCTACCATAGAGTACATGATTTCATACAATTTTTTTTTTTCAAATTGTGTTTTTTTTTTTTTTTTCATGTTGTTTTTATCGTCAAACTTGATCTTCTCATTGCATTTCCAGCAAAAAATTCTATGCACGCCACTGCTCCCAGTCCCAGAACTAGGGGCTGACCACAGAGAATGTGTCCTCCGTTCTGCGTTACAAAAAATCAGAACGCGCGTTCTCATTGACCGCCGCAGTGAGAGGGTGTGTATGTATGGGTGCGTGTGTGACAGAGGTGTGTGTATGTGTCCAAAGATCTTACACGATGCGTGTCGAGGCTTAGATTATAGTCATCGCGGAAAGCAGAACGCGAAACGCAAAACGCAGAATGAGGCTCTGTGTGGTCCGCCCTTTAGGACACAAGGTATACGTTATCCTATTACAAAGAGGAATTTAATGGCTTGTACTATTTCCGCATGACACGTAATAGAGACCATTTTACGATGTAGCACTCCATTTTATTGCGTTTTCTTTAATATACGAGACAAGAAGATGTTATGTGTCTGACAAGGTACAAAGATGTCTGCAAAATGTGGGATAACTCAAATGTATTTTAACTTGAGAGCGAGCACATGGCACTGGCCTTCCTCAGCAACATTATGGCTGGCGGGTTTGCAAGATGTAAGAGACCATTTGAAATATCCCTGTTTGATCCATACTCAGTCGCTATACACGGACAGCCTGTAGGTCAAATACGCAAAAGGCCTTCAATGCTCTATACAATATGATATAATATAATATAATAGCAGAGGCTAGAACGAAAGATTTTTATGCCCTCGTTCGAAAAATAGACACATTAATGGACTGGTCGGTAGCGACCTATTTGGTGTATTTTTATGTATGCAACTTTTAGCCTACGATTATGTTTATGGGCTTTGAAAATTATCTGGCTAGTTAAAGAAGACTGGTCGCTTGTAGAGACGTCACCAACCAAAGAAACGATTATTTTAATGCATCCAAAGATGTTTTTGTTAAACTTGAAAAAAATATGATTTGGCGGAAAAAAATCTGCAGACGCTTCACAAACGCTTGTGTACAAAGCCTCAAAATTATTAACCAAACGTACAAAAAGGAGGTATTTAAGTAAATATTTTTAACGTCTGCTTTTTCACAGGGTTATTATCGTTGTTATATGGATCGCAAAAAGCAACTTTGCATACACAAATGCGTTGCGGTAACCTCTTAAACAAGCATACTGGTTTGTGGTATGAGATGTTTTATGTAAATGGGACATTTTGTCATAATTTCACGAAAAACAAAATTGCGTTTATGCAAAAGTAGTTAAAAAAAATTGAAGAAAATATTGCAATATTCAAAAAGTTTTTTAAATGGGGTCACAAGTCAGAACTGTGTGCAAATGGGTATATTGGTAATTTTTGCTATAAATTTTCAACTAAATCCATATTATAAATTATTTGCATGATTAAATAATTGTTCCGAGTTATTTAAAAAAGTGCATCTTTAATTACCACAGCCCATGTGAACGCAGTGATTATATGCAAATTAGCTATTCGTGATCCATATAACAACAATAATAAATAACCTTGTGAAATAGCATGAAATATTTATTCTTGAATACCTCCTTTTTGTACATGTTCAGTATTAATTTCAGGGATTTCCACACGAGGAAAGCTTCTGCAGAATAGTATCCCTTGCATAATCAGAGATAGAGAATGCCTATCCATTAATGAGGCTCTCCTACGTGTCAGAAGCTCAAACTTGGGCACTTCAAATTACTACAATAATTCTGAATTAATTAGTTATTATTATTTAGATATTTTAGTAATTTGGTGCCTGAATAATGAAAATTTAATCAGTGTTTCATAAGTATTGAAATTTCAATCGGTATTACATTTTTAACAAATATTTAATAAATTTTAATCAAAGTGTTGTTCCGATTTGTATATTTTAATTATGATGGTTTTTATTTCTTCATTTTGAGACAAAAATAATAATAATATTGTTTTTTCGAAATATATTTCGGCCCACTTTGGGGTCGGCATCAGTCGACTGATATGCCAATTTTAATTTAATTATGATGGATTTTAATATAACATTTTTAGAATTCCCTAGTCAACAAGGAACCCTCACAATTTTGCCATGTCCGTCCGTCTGTCTGTCTGTCCACGGCTTAACTCGGTGACTCTTGGTACTAGAAAGCTGTCATTTGGCATTAGTACTCGTATTTATTAATTACATCTGCAAAGTGGTAAAAAAAACCTTACTTACACGTAAAGTGGAGATGATTTTTTTTTGTCGTTTATCTATTTTTCACTAGTGTGGGGTGTTGGAGAGGTTGTTGAAAATATTGCGGGCGTGTGAAAACTATTTTACAACTAAGGGATTCGTTTGCGAAATATTAAGCTTTTAAGTGCTAATTTTTTTTCGAGTTAAGGTTTCCTGTCAGGTAAATGGTTGTGCTTGGATATAGAAAATATCACAGCAGTAGTATACTGGGTGTTAAGATGATTACCTTTTTCCTTAAAACGGAGTGTTCTACCCATCAATATATGTATCAATATATATATCAATATTTTACTATGGGGTCAACCCTGAAATCGCGAAATAAAAATCAGCTGTTTCATACATTTAGTTCGAGTAGGTATTTAACTTTTCTATGGAACAGCTGATTTTTATTTCGCGATTTCAAGGTTGGCCCCATAGTTAAAAGTTGTTCATATTGATGGGTAGAACACCCCGTTTAAAGGAAAAAGGTTATCATCTTAACACCCTGTACGATATATGTCGCCGCCATGTGGTTAAATAAGCCGCCTGATTGTAATTTGTTTTTCGGAAATCCTGCAGCGCAGAAGGGGGCCGGTAGGTTAGGTAAGAATTTTATTTTTTACCGCAGTAGTAGTTATTTTTTTATGACCACCCAGAAATATAATTTAAACCAAAAGGCTAGAACCCTACACTACGCGTGGCCCGACATGGATTTGGCTGGTTTTTCATGTTTATTTTTTATCAAATTATTATATTTTTATTATTATTACGTTTTATCAATTTTATTAAAAATATTTTTTCGTTTTTTTAACTGGAATCAATATTTTTAGAACCATAACGCGCATGTGATTGGTAATGGCGACCATTTTATGACCTCTTTTAATTCTGTTAGTTGCCTGTTAGTTTATTTATTGAATTCATTCGTACTTACAAAAATAACGCCATTTACAATTGGGGTTATATAAATACCTGTAAATAGCTAATAGTAAATATAGGTACATACACTTGCAAAATAAAATTCCAGGAAGAAGCACTCCTCCTGGTTTATATTGAATATTTCCTACAAGTACTTGAAATGTTTCCAAGAATTTTCGCGTATCGTTTTCGAAAGCACGTATTCCCATTTTATCCTTCCCGTTTTCATCCTCACCTAGTTCGTGCCTGGCTACAAAAGTGTTGCCAAAATTATTTACCCGTAAAAGTAAGTCTTTCTTACCCCTTGTGAATAATATTGGAACCCTTAACAATATTTTACGGGATTTTCACTCGCCCTTTTGGGTAAATAGATAACAGTCTTACGCAGCGAAGTTTTTCTTTTTTTATTATTTGCTTTATTTAAATTCAGTATTGAAAAGCGAGAATATTTTTTTTGTAATGATGCCAATAAGCTTATAACAGGTGAAACGGTTTTTTGTGTGCGGTTATATGTTTGTTCAAAGTTGTTCAAATTTATCGGTAGAGTAGGTGGACGCATATAATTTTACCTAACTTCTTTGTTTCTTTTTAAACGAAAATTTGTATAAATTTAATTAATTATAGATATAAAACCAGCCTTTTCCAAACCAACTCTTTTGCAATAATAAATTTGAGCCTAATCTAATAGGCTTGTGTATTTTGTCCACATAAGGTACATACATTCACTGTCTCCTACAAGTAACTATTTTTAAATAAATTATTTATCTGGTTTCTAAGGCACGTTTCTATTTAACCGTTTTCGTTGTCACCTGGCGTGTTGTTATAGTACATTACTGCTAAGACCAGGAAATAAGCAATCATGGACGAGTAAGTTAAAAGTCCGAGCCCGTAGGGCTAGGAGTTTTATATACAAGGCCAGGATTGCTAATTCATGGTCGAAGCAAGTATAGTGCTTTTCTCAAAAATAAAATTAAACATTCTCATGTTTTTCATTATGTTTTTTAGGTGGTAGAGCTAATGCCGGGCTCGACTGTGGAGGTACCAACATCTTACTCGGAAATCCTCCCAAAGTTATTCGGGGGAGAGTAAAAGAACAGCTCTCAGGCAAAAAAACCAGGCAGCCCACCATTGCCTGGGACCGATGGATGGCGGTATATCCATCCCCAATTGCCGGGCCTTATATAAATCAGACTGGTGACGGGCAGCGGCATCACTGGTGCAAGGGTTTCGGCACCGCGTTCACCAACCCGCCTGCCCAGCGTGTGTGAGTATGGGCATTTCTTTCAGGAGGACCGCCCCAGAGTGGTGAAATCCTGGAAAGGCCTATGTCCAGCAGTGGACGAAACAGGCTGATGGATGGATGGATGGATGTTTTTCATGATAATGAGTTATATCAAATATAATAAACTGACTAGGAAATATTAAAAGTTACTTACTTGCTCATATTTGGGCGATTAGTCATGTTTATTGTTGTTGATTTCTTCAGCAAAGCATTAGTGGAGTACAATCTTTATCAAAGCCCGCTTCTGAACTCATTTTGTAATTTATTTGCACAAAATACTTTGAACAAAAATTTATAGCAACATAAATTCACGCTGCAACGCAACTTTTTTTTATATTGCCAGCTGGGCAAAGGTATTTACCGCCATGCAGCCTTCTAGCCTTCATGGACAACGCCATCTAGAGGAACGCTAAGTACTAAGAAAAAAAAAACAACGAGAAAAATTTCCTTACTCTCTTATAAACATAGACACCGATAGTTTAAAAAAAAAAAACATATGAAATATACTCTGTGAACATAATTATGGTATGTAATGGATTTTCATACGAATTTCCTGGACAGTTGTTCAGATTTCCTGGACACTTTTAATAGCTCGCCAGGAAGAAGTATTTTCTGGTAGATATTTACGGTATGTAATGGTAATATGACAATGTATTTTTGAGAAAAACATATTTACTTGTCACAAGAGATAAAATCTCCTTTCTAAATAATTTTGTATGTTCTGACAACATATTACGGGATTTTCTCCCGCCTTTACCTAATATATTAATACATTATTGTATTACATTTATTGCGATATTTTCATTATTTGGATATAAGAGCTATTAAGAAAATATTGTATTGACTTTGAAAACAGCAAATTTAGAACATTTTTGAATGAAAAACACTTGTACTGGTCCACTTATTTATATTATTTTCCTTTAGAAGTCTCCACATAAGTGAAGTTGAAACTAAGTCAACTATCTTGAAAACTGAAAATAGTGAATTTTATTTCATTTTGTTAAATATATCGCTCACCTTCATAAGCATAAGTATAGGTAGTAATTCAGGTCTATTTCGATGGGCCTATTTAAAAATTCACAATTTAATATTTGTATCGCGTGTTAAACTGTACCTGACCTTAACATACTTTTAGGTTTGTGTTTTCAAGAACTTCATTGACATAAACTTTATACGTATTCTGTAAGTTTATGATCTATAATTACTAAAATTTCGTGTGCGTTGAAATTTAGATTGTCCTTACCCGTTTTTTTTCGTCGTGTAAAACCTCAATTTATTAAATGTTTCCCAAGAATCATCTTACAGTGAATAATAAATTCAAACTAAATCGGGATATTACTAGTTTAAGCAAAAAGTGTCTTTGCATTTTATTAATATGGAGAATATATATACAGTAAAAGCACATGGTAGAAGTTATGTCATTTTGTGAAACTGCAACGTAGTGATTCATGAAAAACGAGAACAAGAAAGCGCAAAATTTTTTCATTTGATTTTTTAAGCTCAAGCAAGGATCTTAACTCTTCATCCTAATTGTTGGTAATTTACGGACCAACTCTCAATAAAGGTGTTCTATGGAAGCTTTCGAGGCTGCAAATAGCAGAGATATTCTTTGTGTAGCCCAAAGCTAAAAAAGGAACGTTAGATAACAAATGCTTGGTTATCTAAGCGGTGTAACAATAAATCAGGCCAACCACAATGTAGCAACGCAATATTTGTTTGGACATTATTTTTGGCGATACTGATAAACAGCGTACGTACTTGTAAAACCGTTTTTGATGTTGTAATTAGCATACATGGTGAATTTTATTTTAAATATGGGAGTAGATAAAATATTATATCTATCTAATTAAGCAAATACAAGTCTAAGCACTCTAATAGGTGGTAGAGCTGATGCCGGGCTCGACTGTGGAGGTACCATCATCTTACTCGCAAATCCTCCCGAAGTTATTCGGGGGAGACTAAGAGAACAGCTCTCAGGCAAAACCAGGCGGCCCACCATTGCCTGGGCCCGACGGATGGCGGTATATCTATCCCCAATTGCCGGGCCTTATATAAAACAGACTAGTGACGGGCAGCGGCGTCACTAGTGCAAAGGTTTCGGCACCGCGCTCACTAACCCGCCTGCCCAGCGTGTGTGAGTATGGGCATTTCTTCCAGGAGGGCCGCCAAGAGTGGCGAAATCCTAGAAAGGCCTATGTCCAGCAGTGGACGGAACAGGCTGATGGATGGATGGATGGAAGTCTAAGCACTCAATCTAGAACAACACTTTTCTTCACATATATAATCTATAGGTTCTGTGTTTTACTCCGATTTAGCATTTAAGAATGCAGCGTTGTGATTGGCTGATTTGTCGCCTAAGGTAGCTTGGCGAGATTTTCTTTATTTTGAAAATTCTGAAACTGACTGTCTGTCAGACCCTTTGGCTACTCTTCTTCAATAGATCTGAGTATCTGTCCATTCCCTAAGTTGAGAAGGTGTAAACTTATTAAAATATACGATAGCTTGTGGCAAGATTATCTAGAAATATTTGACGCAAATCACATCTACGTTACGATGCTGAGACTACTTTTTGTCTCTTCGTACTTTTGACTTGCGTCTTGTTTCATCTATCTTCCCTACCAAGCAAACGTCAATTATATATAATTTTTGAAGTTTGCAATACATAATCATAGAATACGAGTATAAGGGTATAATTATCACACTAATGCACTAATATTGTAAATGCGAAAGTTTGTGTGTGTGTGTGTATGTTTGTTACTCTTTCACGCTGAAACGGCTGAACGGATTTGGGTGAAATTTAGAATGAATATAGCTTATACCCTAACTTAACACATAGAATACATTTTATCCCGGAAAAAAGCAAGTCGTTAAACCGAATAACACGCGGGCGGAGCCGCGGGCAAAAGCTAGTAATTAAATATTTAATATTGTCATTTAAAAAGATGTTTGTTCAAACCGCACTGATGGATCTCGGTCTATTGTGAAGTACCTGACCTTATCAAGGAGTTTGTCCGAAACCACAAATCGATAAATCCAAGCTAAGTCGGTTTACAGATTTATTGATCCGTGAACCCTTCATAAATTAGTCTGTTTAACAAACTTTGGACCCTTTCATGATTATAAAGGGCAGTCTGTGCCAAAGAATTAAGACCAAAATACAAATAAATATCAGCCTTAAGGTCATTGCAACGGGTGTCGTTATCTAACGCAAAACTGAAAAGTATTTTTCTTATTTTTGAATAAAAAGTGTTAATCAAATATGAATGCGACAATAATATATTTTTATGTCAATTAGACTTTTCTAGCAAAGCCGTTATTTCGTGCATAGCCCGCGTTTATTCCATCTTTGCCGCGTTTCCAACTTGGGCTTTATTTCATGAATATCCCTTATAGCATAATATATGTTGACCAGGGTAACTACAAAGAAGATACAATCATAAGTTGTGCGTTTGGGAACGAGACCTCTCGCAACAAATTCAGTTATAGACTACATGGTGTTTTTTTTTTATTTGTTTGTGTAATAGGATTTTTTCACAGACATCTAAGTAATAGGGTTTTTTGAAAAAGAAAACAAAGGAGGTAGGAAGTCATCATCAACTCAACTATCGAAGCCTTCTTCATTAGTTAAGTTAATAGGCGTCAGTTTTCAGGTAGGGCTCGTGGTTTATTATTTGTAAGTGCATAAAGAAAAGTAAAAGAATTTGCTGGCGCAAAATATTTTTAGTTTATGTTTCATGCATACAAAATTTTCATCAGTATAATAAAACGAGACATAGAAGGTTACACCAGTGTAGATATGATGCGAATATATGATATTGTTATCGCATTGTCTTTAACATACCAAGTGGAACTGATAAGCCTGTGGCTTATATTGTTCATGACTTGGTGTTTACTGGTTATGTACAGTAAATGCTTTCGGGCCCAAAATGTTGTATTCCTAAAATGATGAATCACAAAAATTTTGAATTAACAACTATGTTGAATCCCCAAAAGTTTAATTCCCAAAATCTTGAATTAACAATTTTTACGGATTTTATTGACAGATGTCAGAGTGACAGACGTTTTTTTTGCAGATTTTGTCACACATGTATGTTGAATTATTTAAGTTTGCAACTAGGAAATTATCGTTGCAATTTTTCTTAAAACAATTTCAACGGTTGCTCAATTGAAAGGATGCTGGACTCTCCATTTCGATACCTGGGTTTGAAATTTGAATCCAGCTAGTTGAGCATTTACCAATAAGTTTTTTGGAATTTATATGCATATCTGTAGTATTTGGCACGTCAATTTACTAAGAAATTAAGGAAAAGCGTGTATTTTTGCCCGATGTATGGCGCAAAGATATGAAAAGAGGGTGAACGGGTGGTGATTGTTCCAGTAACAGCTTGCAATCCGAAACACCAGCAGCACCCTTTAGGTGAGTGACATATGCCGTGACAGTATGCTTTTATTTGAAATCTATTAGAGATGAACTATGTTAATTCATGATTAATTCCTTTTGTTGCTTTCTGGCTCAACCCTTGGAAATTAAAAAATACAGTATGCAGTTTTAACACGTAGAGTTAATGGATAAAAAAAATTAAGTATAACAATATTTAAGTTATTTAAAGCTATAACAGTTTTGTGTCCGTTGAAGAGTTGAGTACTTTATTATTCAATACTGGTTTACGAGACAAATTAGATGTGTTAATCCTTCGGGTATGGAACCCTAAAAACAGTCGAGAAATAAACTTTCTTTGTTTTCATAGCATCTGTGAGTTTTAAATAAATCGCTAGTTTTCAGAATCTGTTTTTGCTTTCTAAGTAACGTTAAAGTATCAATAGACATTTTTTCTAACAAGGACGAAATGGAGTTGATCTAGTTTCACAATCCGTTTGCTTTGCTTTGTTACGTGATGTGATTTAACAATATTTTTAATATCGAGCGATGAAAAAAAAAAAAGATATTTAGAACTTAGTTTTAGCCCCCGACTTGCCGTTTTAGAGTCGAATGGCAACGTTACTTAAAGAAATATTGTTACTCCATGTCTTCTTGTAGATGTCGTAAAAAGTGACTAAGGAATCATTTATTTATTTATTTAACCTAATGCGATAGAGTAGTGACAAATTAACATAATGAAATTAACAGATTAAAATTAACACTATAACAATCCTCCAATTTAAATTTAATCGTACATTTTACAATCAAAGACTTTCTAATTTCGGTCCCGGCTCCCTATTCCGTCTATACAATGCCCTGAAGCCAAAACTTTGGATCCAGGAATAAGTCTTTGTGGTGCGCAGGAAGCCGGAGCGCGAAGGATCTGAAGTTAGTTGTCCTCAGTGACTGCAGCGCCTCCAGGCTCACTTGCGACAAATCCTGGACTCGTCCACAGCACTTCTCCTCAATATATCTAACAATATCTTATCCCGATGTGTTCTGATCAAATCGGGACAAGTAACATCGTTGACAAAGGCACAGCCGCACGGAGTGTAGTTGTGGCAGTAGCGGGAGCGGTGCTGCGTTGGTTGCGGGCCGGTCGGGATCGACGTTTCTTCCCAGAGTGAACCCTTCCTTGTCGACCGTATTATAAAGATAATTATTAGTAAAGTAGTTTTAGCCCCCGACTTGCACTATCAAGAGCCGTTATAGGGTTTTGTCAACGTCACGTAAAAGTGAACATTGTCACTCCATGTCTTCTCGTGGATGTCGTAAAAGGGGACTCAGGGATCATAAAGAAGTATGTCAACAATCTCTGTAGTTTTGAGGATCATAAGATTATTGGATCTTGGCCTTGTCTGCAGAGGGTGGCGTGTCACTACCCTCATTACGAAGCCATGCCGCCAAATGACTAGTCATGTCCTATGACGTCATAAGAAGAGTAGTTAAAGGCAGGTTTGTAGTGTCAGTCATTCGCTCGTTACCGACTTCTGCAGATTTTTGCACAGACTGATTATCGCCTCACCTGCTTTGACTCTCCTCATTTCTGGGCGAGCGCGCTCCATCTTAGGTCTTATCGATGCTTTTCATCAATCGCGGTAGTGGCCAAGCGAAGACGACTATAGAAAAAAATATATACGGACTCAGTTACGCCATTTAAATTTCCATTCCATGAATCAATATTATCAATCAATATAAAGGTATTGTGATATAAATACACGTGGCGCCATCTACTGGGGATGAAAAAACTATACTGCGTGTAATTCCTTTCTCAAGGTTAGAAATATATTTTACTCTCACTCTTAGTTACTCCCAGGACATTCAGCAACACAACTGTAAAAACCCCATCCAAATCCGTTTAGTATTTCTTACGTTAGCCGTGATTTTTAAACATACATTTATGTTTCTACGTTGTCTATATTATATTATGTACTAGTGTATTTTTACCTATCAAAAGGGGTCTTAAGGAATCGACTTGAACATATTTTTTCACCGGTATAGGAAAAACCCTACTTAGGATTATATTCCCAACGTGATAAGTGAGGTTTATAATCGTAATAAACACTTTTTGGGGCATGTCGGTTCACTCTCAGCAAGTATTGACATAGGTAGTATAGGTACCTACTGTACTTTCCACATCAATTCCAAAAAACTTATTGGTACATTCTCGAAAGGTAGGATTAGAGCCCGGGTCTTAAAAGGTTGAGTGTCCGGCGTCATACAGACTCAGTTTGCTGCGTAACATAATTGAAGGTAATCAAAATTCCTATACGAGGTGACTTTCGTTTATATTCATACTGGAGACTCGGCAAGAAACAGTGACCCTGTTTATAAAAAACGATAAATAATTTTTGTGGCTCTATACTTAGAACAACCTCGACTTAATTGGTATATAGGAAGTCAAAGGCGGCTATAAAAGCGGATTAATACACAGCGTTGGGACAAAATTACCATTTTGTTCCCTTCGCTGTGGAAACCCTCGGGCCGTGGGGGCCAAAAACGTGACGCCTCTACAAGAAGATATCGTCGCGCCTGGTCGATGCTTCGGAGGATCCAAGGGCTGGATCCTATTTCACCCAAAGATTAAGCCTCGCGATCCAGTGAGGCAATACCGCCGCCATGTTGGGTACCCTGCCGGTTGACGGCAGCGATTTTGCTTCATTTTTTTACTTAATCTAAGATATCTTAGTGGTATTCTTTTTCTCTTTTTTTAGATATTTATATTGGTAGGTTGTTTTATTTGTTATTAAAGTTTTGGATTATGGTATTTATTTTACGTTACACCTTTGAAATTATTCTGAAACAAGGAAGTCAAAAAAATTATTGCGTATTTCACAGAAAGGGTCATTCACTCTAGGTCCTGACCACTTTTCGAGTCTTCAGTATGATTTTGACTATACAAACGCAAGTCACCTAAAATACACCGCTTAGTACATATATGAATAAGTTCTCATGGTTTTGGTTCTTACACTAAAGTTTTCTCTTAAAAATAAATGAAAGCAAGTTCCTCATGGAACCATGGCCGTGAACTTTATACTCTCCTATAAAAATAATTTGTTGAAAGCTAACATAATCAATTATAAAACCATTATTAGAACACTCCTTTATTGACACAAAGCGTACACGGTTGACCCCAATAAAAGGAATCACGTTACTACCATCATCAATCATCGCATCGAACCATGATGCAGAACTTATGTAGGTATGTGTAGGTAGATACTCGTTAAAGCTATACCTGACCGTAGAATATGAAAAAAGCCAGACTTTGGAGGGTTCTTTTGACGAAAGTAGGACTATCTTACTATTGAAAAAAATAAATTTGATTTATAGATATTTTATCTAGGTGATCTACTTATAAACAATGTTTATTTTATTCTGTTTTTTAGTATTTTTGATAACAGCGGCAACAGAAATACATCATCTGTGAAAATTTCAACTGTCTAAATATCACGGTTCATGAGATACAGCCTGGTAACAGAAGGACAGACAGACGGACAGCGGAGTCTTAGTAATAGGGTCCCATTGGTTACCCTTTGGGTACGGAACCCTAAAAATGAGATTTTAAAACAGTAGAACTCACATACTACAATAGATAGGGTTCTGAAAAAAACATGCCATATAATAAAGCCTTTTCCAAGACGATAACAGGGTCCAAAGCCTGATTGGGAAAAATTCGTTCCATAAAAAAAATTCAAATTCAAATTTATTTATTTCGCAACAAAAATATACAAACCTTAAAGCAACTGGCTCCCAAAAAGTGCAAAGTAAAGGCTGTTTTGTAAGTTCAAAACAGTAGTCCGTCCAAACTTACAAAGTAAAAATAACAATAATGACTGTTGTAAGCATATAAACCCTAAAACATAAAAACATAAAATTTAAAAGCTCTCGTGTGTATTATTCACTAAAAAACAGCAATATCCAACCTTTTCTTGATTCACCACATTATACTCGGCCGCGCACTTTTTCAGATATTATGTTTATCTCTTTCGTTGTGCTATGAATATGTCGCAGGCATTTAGTTAAATCAGGTGTTTGGTTAAATCAGGCAGAAGAGAGGCGGTAGCTTAGGTTAGAAGAAATAACCTTCGTGGTTATTACTTTTATGACCACCATTTAAACCAAAAGCCTAGTCATTTAGTTAAGTCAAAATGTATACTTGCGATTGTCGGCACTTGGTGAAACTGTAAACAAATCCAAACGATTGGAACTAAATATTACGTACTAAACATCCCTTGAAAATGGTGTAATATCTGAAACCGGTTCGGAGAATTTGTGTATTTAAAACTAGTACAAGTTTTTTTAATCAAGATCAAGATTTAGTTAAGTCACTGAATTTAACCACATGCCTGCGACGGATATATTGCGCCGTTAGAATGTGATCGCACCACCATTGACGCACAGATAACTTCACTGACAGTCACTGACTGATTTCACTGGTCAACAAAATTGTAGAAATTTTCTGTAACAGAAACGATTTATTGAAATTATTATAGAAATTTGTATGCTGAATCCGAATATGAACTCAGATTTTCTCTATCACGTCGTAATAATTGTCTAAGACAGACTAAATTTTGAAAAATCGCGTGTTTTTACTACTTCTGGTGGGGCTTTACGCTTAGCACAATTAGTTTTTCGGCTTTAATTTTCAATAATACTTCTTCTCAGTGGTTATTTTTAATAATATGATAAAAAGATTCACGTAACCAATTTTTCATAGTAAAAACTTGGTATGAAATGTATGGACCGAACAAGCTCTCACAAAATATTATTTATTTTGAAAAATAAGGTTCAATCGCGAATTATGTTATTTTCACCTTAATAAGTATTGATTAAGGACTTGTAATGATGAAAAATAAATGTACAAAATACATTTGTAATAAGTAAAAAAATTGTTTAGAAGCATTAAAGAAACGGTAAATTTCAATACTTGAAGTTGATTTCACAAAACTGAGACCTGATAGAAAAAATCTGAGTTCATATTTGGATTCAGCACACAGTTTTTTGCAAGAATTTCAAAATATCGTTTCTGTGCAGACAACTTGTTGACCAGTGATTTTTAGCGCGATGGCGCAAGCGTAGTCCTAGCACTATTATCTGTACCATTCAAAAATTTTATAAAATTTGCAAAGTGTACTTTTAAATGAATAAGAAACTTGAGATTAGTCATAGGTATAATTATAATTTACAATTTTTACTTACACATACATTATCGTCACGTCACTGTATCAGAGGTGTTCCCAAGACTTAGGAACACTTACTTACTCACCCTGGGAGTAAAAGACAAGTCACAATCCACATTGGTACACCCACTTTTCACAGACTTAATTAAGCTCATTACATGATGATTGGTGAACCTTATTGTCGTACTTCGGCACAAATGAACCAACAAACATTGATTAACAAGCCAACATAGCCACAAGCTACGTTACTATTAGGTCCACAAATGGACCAACAGTTTAACGTGCCTTTCGAAACACGCAGATCAAACCCATGACCTTTGGGTTAGCAGTCTCGGCCATAGAGGCAAATCTCAAAAAATCTTTGAAAGAGAAAAGAAAATTCTCTTAGTTGAACAACAAGAGTCTTCAACTATACCTACAAGATTTGTTATTAATTTTCAGCCTGATAATTTTGTTACAATTTTAGATATAGTGATTTATAGCAATTTGCATTGCTTGGATAAGTTCATATTATATGTTTTGTTTTTCACCTGTGTTCTGGTTTTAATTTCAGCGACGGCAGTTCTCTATTTCATCGAACTGGGCGAATTTTTTTTAAAAGGCCTTGAGAGCGTTCATAGTACATTGCTAGCTGTATCAAGTAGCTGGAAAATTCGGAAAGTCTAGTAGATCTTGCTGAACAAACTGAACACATCACTGGCCCACGTTAGACAAAGATACGCGATAGAGCCCAATCGGAGATATATTCTCAGACAATTTGTTTTCATAATTTAAATAGGCTTTACTTTGTGGAAGTCCATCACTAACTTATGGATATATTAATTAATAATTTGCAATACTCCGCTAAACATGTTCTGCTGCTTAGCGGAATACTACAAATTAATAGATCCATAAGTTAATGTGTTCTCTGTTGTTGTGGTATCTACTCCAATAATACTTAATCGTGTTTACAATTTCAGTTCGTTGATTTCAGCCAAACATTAATTTAAGCCAAAACGTACAGTACAAAATATTATTTTCTTCGTAATAACTGATAATGTTTTTAGATGTATAGATAGGTACAAGAAAATTTCTGAATAGCGGAGTTCCTATTGATAAATTACTCCATCAAAAGGTCTTGGAAATGAGGGTCAAAAGCTTAATACACGTAAAAGTTCTAATTAATTCTACAGCTTCAATAATCAAAAAGGTAAATGTCCAGAGGGTTTTCAAATTTAATAATATTGTACAGTTGTTTTTAACAAAATAACAAATTATAAATTGAATGATCAATGAAGTTATCGATGTTTTAAAACAAATAAAAAACAATAGATATCGCCTTGTGGAATAGTTAGCCATGTAAATAATAATTGTTATTGTTTTTTTTTAGAACATATAGTGTATTTAAGTTCTTCTACACACCTACTGTTGCAATTGAAAAATGATTTTTCCATTAATTATCTTTAATTGCACCATAAGTTTGCAACCTTAATAATCTCAAAACTAAACCATCAGTTTTTTTTGCGTTATGGTTATTTCTGAAACCTCTTGTTGATTACTTTGTTTAACGGATTTTTAGAGGCTGTTTTTGTACCCGTTTTTATTTCACTAAGTACTTTTAAATTATCTGATTCTTTTAATATATAGCAAACTATTTAAACAGGGATGAAACTAAATAGTAGTTTATGAAACTGGTAAGTACTAGTTTTTTAAGTAAAAAGGTTATTAAAAACAAGAGTGTCAGTTTAAAAAACGAGTCATAGGCAAGTTTTTTGATAGTACACGAGTGTTTAAATACCCAGTTATGTAAAGTTTCATACACTTCTTTATCCAAACTCATGCCTACTAACCTGTTTTCATATTTTTTGTAAATTTCTCGTTAGCCATTTTTGATTATTTTTGTAAAAGCTTGTTCTAAAAGTGTTCGTAATTTCCGTCGTTATTTCCAGAATGTTAGGTGGAGTCAAATATCATCACCCCTGCTGTCATTAATTTTAGGGCAAAATAATTATTTTGAACTATAAACCACAGTAAGTACTAAATAAATTTCGTCGAAAACTATGTTGCAACAACAAATAGTTCATCCATTGACAGACCGAGTCCAACGCGCCGTAACGCATAGACAATACCTGGCTGAAAATAAAGTTGAACTGTAACCTCGTTACTGTTTTGTACTTATTGGAGAAAATATATAAAAACCTCATTGGTATTTGATATTAAACCTCAGACATGGCTGTATGGGCTAAGTTCCCTTTGCCTTCCTAGTTAGTATCACATGTACTGTAATCTCAGAAAAAATATTTTATAGCATAATGTTGTTCGGAGACCTTTATTAATATATTTTTTGTGTTTTAGAGACGTTCACGAAAAATATTTTTCACTGTGCCAGTAGTTTTGAGTTTGTTAGATAAAGTTTCTTACAATATGGCTAATATTTTCTCAGGAAAGTATACAAAAATGACATGGAAATTGATTTACAACCCTTACTACCTTTTTATGCCTCTCAAATTCTCAGTAGCACACTGAAACAAATAAGTTCCTATCAAGAGGTTTGTTTGTAAATTTTGTCTACATTAACTAACTTATTCGTTGTTTCCAATGTTTTTATGGTCAAGTAAATAAGTTGAGCTGGTACAGGAAACTGACATCTTGTTGCGCTCATATGGAGTTAAGATGTTGTTCACAGTTAACAAGATCTTGTTCAATTTACATATTTTTTTATTCAGTGCATGTTTTCCAGCACACACGCACGCGCGTACTTTTGATAAACGATGTTTTATTGCCTCTAACAGTGATGTAATTTTGCAACGTATGGTAGTTTTATTTGCGCAAGATATTACTGCAAATTTTTGAATAAGCCGTTTGTGACATTTTTATTATATTTTCTTTTCAGTGAATATTATCAGAAGCCTCTGATTGGTTTTTTATTTATTTTTTCCCCCAAGAGCCAAAAAGTGAATTATTTTGCTAGCTTTTTGGATAAGCAACGACTTGGTATTTTAGAAGGAAAAATTAAAAATGACATTTCATCTTTGTGTCCTCAGCATAACGTGCTATACTCCTCTCTTGTCAGGTTCCTACTTTGCCCATTAAATATAGAGCAAGTGTAATGGAACTGCGAAGGTGATGTACACAGCTTATACTCGCACTCAACACCTTTGAGATGTAAAATAAGGATGTACCTATTCGGTTTTGTAGAGTTCCGTGAAATAAACTAAAGTGTCATCAAAATTGTTAACACACCCCAAGTCACAAAATTCACGGAAATTCATGAATACTTTGAAGTACTAGCAGTGATTGAAGAAATACAGCAATGTGAAATACAAACAACTTAATAACAGTTTTGATCACTGAATAGTAATGGTGACGTGGACGCCTGAAGAGACACATCATCCTGGGGTTTCATAAAAGGAAGTAGATCGATAAAAGTTAGTTAATCACGTATATTAACCAACTCACATGGTCTTGAAACACATAAAATACCTGCTTGCGCTCAAAAACCAGATCGAAAATTGGTCCAAAACAGGAAAAAAAATTAAATTGCAGATGTTTTTAATAACTGAAATATAAGGTATCTGTATCAACAGCCAAATTCTTCCTGGAGTCTTGGTACGTAATCAAAACATTCAATTAACTTTTCTGCAAAAATGAACAAAAGAAAAAAGTGTCTATTAAGTCTAATCCTGAGCCAAAATTCATATTTATATATTACATTGGTGCGGTGGAGGTGTGGGCTTTTATGTTAAAAAAGAAGTGTGGGCTCAAGTAATTGCACATCCGTCATCTACAGTTGAACAGATGTGGATGTCTCTGACAGTGCACGGTGCTTGTCTCGCTGTAGGTACTGCTTACCGTCCTGAATGGGTCAATGCTGATGATTTTTTTGACAGCATCACTGAATCAGTATTGTCGTTTAGTCATTTTGATAAAATAACTTTAATGGGACACTTCAACATTAATCTTTTGGATACCACAGTTGATGTTACAGTCAAATTTAATAACTTCTTGTTTTACACACAACTAAACCAACTGGTAAAATAATCAACGCATTTTTTTTCCGACAGTAGTAGAACATTGATAGATTTGGTAATGACAAATGCAAAAGCTCGTGAAGTTACAGTTAAATTGACCCCAGTCTTGAGCAAACATGCATTTATAAGTGTTGTCCTTGATTTAAAGCTCGAAAGAATTAAGCCTACATGTATAATATCGCAAAATATCACAAGGATAAATAATGTACCTACAGTTTAATGAGGATGTTGAAAATATATGCAGGAAAGACATTATAAACTTGGAATCAGTAGATGATATGGTGACTACATTTGATTCATATATAACACAGTTATTCGATTTACTTGCACCAAAAAAAAGATAACAGTGAACCATATGAGGTTATCATGGATCAATGATACAATAACTGTTATGATGAAATTAAGAGATGAAGCTCATGAATGATTCCGTAAGACAAAATTGGATAAACACAAAATGTATTATAAATCCTTGAAAAAACTCGTGATAAGATCTTTTTTTTTTTTTTTTTTTTAATAAAAAGGCTAGAACTCAGCATATGCTGTAGTCTTACAGAGTAAGACCGACAGCGCTGATTTTCAGTCCGAGCCCGCGTAGGTAACGCACGAACAAACAAAACAGCGCGAGTATTCTTGCACATTTTGAAAATAATAATTATGAATGGCAGAATAAATATGATATACATATACGAGTACATAATGTAGGTGCTAATATTTGTAAATAAATAAATTCAATTAATAGGTAAGCTCTAAATAAATGTCAGAAACTCGTTGGTCAAAAATTATTAAAATGGCGATGAAGCGTCTAGTTTTAGGCAGGCGAAGACATTTGTAAGTCAAGGAGATACTTTTTTAGTTTAATTTTAAAAGTATACTTACACTTAAGGTCACGTAGCGGTGGTGGAATGTTATTCCAACATTTTGACGCCATGTACCTAAAACTACCCCTAAATGCAGTGGTTTTGTGCTTTGGAAACAATATACGATTCATCCTGGTGCTGTATCTGCTAACAGTAGATGACCACGTAAATTTGTCATGTAAATATTTGGGAGAACCAGTTTTTACTACACCAAACAGTAAAGCAGCGAGGTGCAGCTCACGACGACCCTCTACCCTTAAAATATTCGCGGCATTGATATAAGGTGTGACGTGTGATCGCCAGGGGATACGGAAGCAATAGCGAGCACACGCATTTTGCACGCGCTGAATGAGTCGCATGGTCTTCGCGTAGAGGCAAGGGCCGTAAACAGCTATACAATAATTTAGTTTAGAGAGAACAAGAGACTCACAGAGCTTAATGCGTAGTTCTTCACTAAGAAAGTCACGAATGCGGTATAAGACTTTTAGTCGATAAAAGCAGTTACGTGTTAACTCTGCCACATGACTTTCAAAGCGTAGCTCACCATCAATTAAAATCCCCAGATTCCTAGCCTCACGTACACACTCCATCGGTTGGTTCATAGTACAAACCGGAGGATTAGCAGAAGTTATTCTCGCGATCTGGTGTTTAGATCCTAGAACCATATACTTGGACTTGGATGGATTAAGAACTAAAGAATTCCTTGAACACCATAAAGAGATACGGTTAAGATCGTCATTAAGCTTCATCGCAGCAAGATTAGCTTCTGTGGGATTACAGGAGATGTACAACTGTAGGTCGTCTGCGTATAAGTGGTACTTGCAATTTTGAATGTTTTCTATTATATCTCTACTATACAAAATAAAAAGCAGAGGCCCAAGTATAGAACCTTGTGGTACACCACGATCTACAGTACTCATTTGAGACCTTAAACTGCTACCATCCTCTCTTGACAACACCACTTGCTGTTGACGGTCACCAAGATAACTGTTAAACCATTGAACAGTCTCAATGTCAAAACCATAAAATGTGAGCTTTGAGAGCATAAGATTTACATTGATGCAGTCAAATGCTCTGGAAAAGTCCAGTAATGCAAGGATAGTCCCCTGACCAACATCACGAGCTGCAAGAATGTTATCAATAACGTCCAAAAGTGCCGTGTTTGTGCTACGGCCTTTTCGGAAACCCGATTGTAACTCTGGCAGTATACCATTACGTTCCAAGTAATCTACCATTTGAATGTAAACGGCCTTTTCTAGTATTTTTGATAAATACGGTAGGATACTAATTGCACGCAGGTCCTTTACATTACTTGGATTGTTCGTTTTGGGAATAGGCTTTACAAGTGCAGTCTTCCATAACTTGGGAAAGGTGTTCGTAGCAATAGATTTGTTTATTATACTAGTTATTGCACCAAGGGTTGTGGGCAGGGTCATGAGTATCATGTCCATATTAATACGATCTGTACCTTTGGCATTAGACCTAATGTTAAGTATAATTCTTCCAACCACTGTTTCATTTACTGTGGCTAATTTAAAAGAAGAGGGACCGAATCTGTGAAGTTCAAAATACGTTAAATCAGAAATAGTAACTAAATTTTCTCCTGGAACATTAAGAAAATGTGTGTTAATAACATCAGGGTCATTAAAATTGCCTGGAAGATCATTTTTATCTTTAAAATTAATGGCAACAGTATTTTTAAGATTCTTCCATAGGGTCTTGGGACTATTGATGTTGCTGTTAATATGATGTTCAAAATAAGCTCTCTTCTCACTAAACAAAGATGTATTTACTAAATGCTTCAAATTCTTGTATTGTTCCCTTTTTAGATCCGATTTATCCTTGCGGTAAGCATTATGGGCCTCATTTCGTAACCTCATCATAAAACGTATGTTACTTGTCAACCATGGCACCTGTTCTTGGCTCCCTACGGATTTTCTTTTCTCAGGTGCATGACGATCGAAAAGTTCAAGCAAAAGCTCATTGAAAGTTTCACACATTAAATCTATTGATTCAATTATATCAAAATTGCACCAATCAATAAAAGCTAGATCACGATCAAAATCATAACGATTTACACTCTTAAGAGGCCTAAATGTAAATATCTTTGGCTTAGGTTTATCCTTCTTGATCTTAAAGTTGACATAGACCATTGCGTGCTTATTAAGATCGGGTATGTAGTCGACAGTTACGCTTTGAACACCAGCGTCAGTACAGACAAGATCAATAAGGGTTTGACTTGTATCCGTGAAATGAGTGGGCTCTGTCACATAGTTATTAAGATTAGTATATTTTAAAAACTCATAAAATTGTTTTGTTTTACTGTCGTTAGATTCCAAGAGATTAATATTAAAGTCACCTAGCAAAATTAGATGATCATATTGGGAAAAATGGGCAACTGAATCAGTCAAAGCATCAAAAAACTCTTTTACTTTTATCCAATTCGGTCTATACGCTGTACCTATTGCAATACTACAGCCGTTAATATTGAGAGTAATCCACATTTGATCAATCGGGTAGGCAGGAGGATGAGTTCGAGTTCTAGCGGTAATACCATGTCTAATGTAGTAGCCGACTCCTCCCCCGCTCTCAGCCACCGACCGCGGGCGCGGTACGTGACGGAGTCGATAGCCAGGGGCGGTTGGAGCCTTAGCATTATGACCTTCATGTAGCCATGTCTCGTTTATCGCTAAGATGTCGGGAGAGTGTCGATGTACTGCGGCCAAAAACTCATCGTGCTTAGTACCTAGTGATTGTGCATTAAACAAACCGACTTTTAAATGTTTAGACTTCGCCATTACGATTGAAACAAAATGTCAGTGTAATCACGATGAACGAAATATAAATAAATATTTTGAATGATTTAATTAGGCAATGATCACAGTACAAAGACAGCTTACATGTAAAATTGTATAAGATAGACTGCAATCTGAGCGCATGTACACAGTTGTAAATATATCCAATTATTGCTAATACTACGACACATGATTTCGCTAAAATAACCGTATTATCACTACAAAACATATAACTGTAACCTAAATGTCCATAAAATACGTAAAACAATAATTTGAGCACTACAATGTATTTGATCACATCAACTGAACGTCGTTGCTGTAAACTTATACATCCGAGCCATACAGCAAATATTATAAATATGCACTCCATACATGTGTGTACTACGTTGCTATTGCAAAAGTATTCTGCATAAAAATACATTATAATAATAATCATGACTAAGCCTTTGAAGTTTTGGTTATTAATTTGCAAAATATTTCGGTATTTGTTTACGTTCATCATAACAAATACATGCAGAGTACAAAAACAAAATGTGTTTAACAATAACAAGGTGATTTTTATAAAAATCAGATGAAAAAAAGTGTGCATATTACGAACACCATGTTAACTCTCAGAATAAAAATCTAATCTTTATGGAAAAATATAAAACAAACTGTGGAATATAAACAACGTAGTAAGGACTTACCAGATCATTTTAATAATGCTGAAGCTATTAATGATCATTTATTAAACGTGCCTGGGGATATTAACATTCCTCTATCTGACCTGGCCTATTATGAACTCCACCGTTTTAACTCTTCTAGTTTCTCATTGCGTAAGGTTGATGAAAAGGTGGTTGAAAAAGATTTACTGAATATTGATACTAAAGCGCATGGCATCGATTCATCATTCCACTTACCCTCCCAAGAACGTTTAAATAATTACAGCAATCATCAATAGATCACTTCTTACCGGCCACTTTCCGCAATGCTGGAAAACAGCAGTGGTTAAACCTGTTTCAAAGATACCACATTCCGTTCAAATTAAAGATCTTAGAGCAATTAGTATTTTACCAATTGTATCAAAAGTGTTGGAAGAGATTGTCCATTCTTAGTTGTCCTCATATTTAGAATATGATAAAATTCTTCCCTCCGTACAGTCTGGTTTCAGAAAGGGTGTCAGTACATCCACAGCTTTAGCAGATGTAGTTGATAATGTCATAACATCGAGAAAGCAGGGTATCTGTACTGCTTTGGTATTGTTGGGTTTTTCACGGGCCTTCGACTGCATTAGCATTCCTTTGCTTTTGTCAAAACTTAGTTTTTATGGTGTTGAAAGGGGAACTGTTGAATGGTTTAATCGTTATTTAAGAAATAGAAAACAGCTTGTCCAACTACATAAAACAGATGGATCAACCATTGCTTCAGTACCTAAACATCTATCTCGAGGCATTCCCCAGGGTTCGATACTTGGTCCCCTTCTTTTTGTTTTATACACTTCTAACATTACACAAGTCATTAAAAATTGTAGTTATCATATTTACGCTGATGACCTACAGATGTATTACTCGTTCAAGCCTAAGGATACAACACATTCAATTAAAGTAATCAATGATGATTTAAATGCTATAGCTGATTGGTCAGGACGCTGTTCCTTAGTGCTAAATTCGGAAAAAACTAAATTTATGCTGCTTGGTACTAATAAGCAAGTCTCCGATTGCACAGCTCAGAACCCGCAAATAATTATTAAGGCCACTGACATTGAAAGAGTGACTGAAGCTAAAAATCTGGGAATAAAAATGGACAGCTTTTTGAATTTTGAAAATCATGTTGTCAATGTAGCCAAAAACTGTGTTTACAGGTTAAAGCTTCCTTATAAAATTAAAAAATACATAAGTGTCGAAGTTAGAATTCAAATGTGTGAAACTTTGATTTTGTCTAAATTAAATTATGGTGATGTAGTATTTGGGGGCTGCATACTGGCAAGGTCACAACGTCTCATCCAGCGAGTACAAAATGCGTGTACACACTTTTGTTTCAACATCCCTTCTCGTACTCATGTCACGCCCAATCAATTAAAAATGGCTGCTCGTCGCGACTTGCATTTTGCGGTCATTTTATTTGGGATGGTCAAGCACAACCAACCAAAGTTTTTATATGACAAACTTCAATGGTCCTCCACCGTCAATCGATATAACTACAAGAGCTTCCGCTTATCTCATTATTATACCCAAACATCAATCGGCTGGATTCAAAGACAGTTTTCTATACAGAGCGTCAAAAGTATGGAATGACTTGCCCCCTCCCATTAGAGAATGCAAAACAAAGGAAACATTTCGGATCAAATTGAAAAACTATCTTTTAGAAAAACAAGAACTAAAATAAGCCTATTCAAGTAAAAATTGTTGTTATACATTATATTCTTATATATTTTTTTTGTATCTATATATTTTATAATATATACATACTTCCTGCACATTCCAATTCCTAGTTTATCGATCAATCCTTAGATATAAGCCACCTAGCATAGGTGTAGTTTAAGTTTTAATTTTAGTTTCAGGATTCAACAGAATAACAGCGCTGTGGCACTTACCGCAGCACTAAGCTGAGTTGAATCCCTTTTTATTTACCACCTTTTTCTAAATGTTAAAATCCTGTTACTTATAAATTCTTCCTCTTTGTCTGTAATTCTAATTGTGTGTGATTTTTTATGTCTATATTGTATATTGTTAGAGGTATTTAAAATAATTTGCTTCTCTTTCTTTTCTTCTTTCTATTTACGTTTTTCGCAGTCATTAAACCTGATTACTGATCAGAGCAGGTGCAATTGTGCAAGACAATCGTATTCAAATTCGATTGTCAATGGCTATTCGGCTAAAATTTGTATAGCCGAATAGCCATATGAGGATCGAATTTGAATACGATTGTCTTACACAATTGCACCTCAAATCTCAAATGTCTGTCGGATAATTTATTAATTTTAAAACTTTTTAAAATGAAAAGTTAAAACTCAACTTTAGCACTGACCCACCGACAAATAAATTTTATTAGATTCCATTTTCATACCAACGAACAAACGATACAAGAAACAAATCAAAATGTAATTATTTTGTGAAACTTTGCTTTGTTTTTAACCTTTACTTATTTTTTTGTATCTATGCGTTCATACGTGTGACGTAACGCGTTGCTAAGCAATTCATTTGTTTGTGAAAACAGGTCAAATATTTTTTTGCTCTTGTTGCTACATGACTGCTCCTCATAAATGATTCAAGCTTTTAAGCGTTTTAAAATAGCAAGTATTTATGTTGTACATTTAAGCCACGTTCCTGCGATAAAAATGTTTTTGTAACAAGTTGAAGCTCATGTTTTGACTTCTAATCGGTACGTCGTCGGCTGGTTGCTGGCTGAAGATTGATGCCTATTTGTAGCTACAATATCAGCCCCGGTGAGCAATGAGTGCACTAAAGTATTGTCTTAATAATAGTAAATGGCCGTTAGTGGTCGGGCTTTTAATTAGTCACGATTGGCATCAATGTCAGTTTTCCGCTGATCTTCGAAATCGTGTACTTGCCTCTGAGATAGACCGCGCCATTCAGGGCGCTGGGCTCAATTTTACATATTTTTATTTGAAGTTTCTGAATATCTTTGTACCTGAGTAGTTGGCCACCCGGTTTTCGTTTGCCCTCCTACAGTTCAGAATAAAATATGCAATTGAATACGTGTCCGTACCACCGAATCTGCCGACCCACAGCTAAAACTGAATTCCACCAACATTGGCTCGTCGCAGAACTTTGGTATTTCACACACGATCAGACCATCTGATCTTCATGATGAAACTCAGACATTTAATGTGGAACCGGTTACACACACCATGTTTTAGAGGAATAGACGAAGTTTGGCAGCACAATCACATATATACAGAAACCTTGGTGGCCAGTTTCAAGATGTGAAAAGAAGAACCTGGGACTCAGCTTTCCAAACGCCGTATCAGCAGCACCATTCCTGCTTTTGATTTTGACATCTAGTTCGCTTGGATGTTTTAGTGCTCCCCAGATAGCAGAACTTATCAACCTGCTTCAGCACGTTCTTACCAAACTAACAAAGATTGACCAGTTTTACATATTCAGTAGCAAGGAATTGAGTTCTTTGCATTAACCATTGAAAATTTATTAGTGGTAATACACCATATTTTAGATGTTCATTAGTACGTAATTTAACGATCAAGTGAAGAACGTTGTACGTTTCTGCAGCTATATTTATGACTTAAGAAACTTTCATAAAACCTGGAACCCATAAAGATCTCAATTCATTTGGTGGTGAAGCCATCAATCCCGTACTTAATTTTTACCAAACTTGGCCCCTTTTTCACAGTTAGGTATGTTTTTGTTGGGATACCTTGATTTGTACCTTGGTTCTACACATTTCTTTTCAACGACCATTCAAATCTTATCATTTGTTTCCATCCTTTTAAAACCATTTATAAAAGCATATTGCAGTAATATGTACAAATAAATTATAAAAACAACCTTACATTTATTACTTTTTAAGAGCAGTGTGATTTGTCCACGAAAAAAAGAGCTGTGTACCTAGCGCCTTTTATTTCCTAAAATGAGGCCTTGTGGAAAATGTAAACGCATGGAGCTGCCACCCTATTGGGCTGAAATACCACTTGACCGAGTTTTTTTATTGCTTAGTTAGGCTGAGGCTGGACGAGCCGAGGGGTTTACTGAAGTATCTGTCGACTTGTGTTATTACTACTCGTAATTTGTGGTGGAGCATTTTTAATTAGGTATAAATTTGTTTTATTTTTGAACAAAAAATTCACTAACGAGACACGCAATATTGTGGTTCCAAAATGTATGTGCGTAAAAAAAACTTTCTGTTAACCGGTATGAATTTCTTAAGATACTGCATTCATGCACTTATTAGTGACATGATGCAGGTGTCAAGTGTCACGAAAATTGCGCTGCCGTGTTTAGGGTGAGAGATCTCTGCCGTCAGGGTAAGTCCGGGAATGTATGGCCTAGTTTGACCAGCGTCACGATGTGTTTCTTGGATACATATGATCGTGCATCGTGTCTTGCGGCATAGCTCAGCGAAAAGTTGAGACTTGTCGTTTAAGAAGCCCTCTATGTTTATAAAGACAATTGTCAGAGCTGGCTCTAAGAAGAGCTTTTTGACGGTAGATACATTGGATGAGTTATCACATCGGTTATCGTTTTTTGCCGCTGTGGTGAAAAAATTTACCAATCAGTATTTGAATAGTGGATATTCACTGATCAGTGATGACTCATGACTGAATTGGGTTTTAGAGAAAGCTTTTGAGTTTTAGTCATTCATTAAAAATAATGATACTCGAACGAATAATTTTTCCTAAATAACTCACAGCGAGTTAGCTTACAGGTAACCTAGTGCAGAAGAGCCCGTTGTGAGACGTTGTGCATTTTTCAATAGTTGATATTCCGTTGTGAGACGTTGTGCATTTTTCAATAGTTGATATTCCACCGTGTATCGACGTTGTGCCCTTTCGTGATGTATTTGTGAAAAGTTCTATGACGGTTGTTCGCGTAAAAAAAAAGACGTTTTCTCTATGGGGAATCTCCTTGGGTTTAATTTTTGTTTAATTTTTATTATTTGCCGTGATAGAGGCCTCATATGCGTTTTCTCTGAAAACTAGCTATCTATTACGGTTGAAGCCGTAGACCACTGTGACAGATGGATGGATAGACAGACTTAGTACTTAGTATGGAACCCTAAAATAGAAAGAAAGCTAGCCAGACAACGGCAATGTTTAGTTGTGCACATTTCATTACTTGATAAACGGGAAATAAAATGCTGTGAGACAAACTGACAGGCACCTAAAAAGCATCTATTTGTGCTCGAAGAACAGCGATAACAACGAAAGTCATTTATTATTTCGCTTCTTTTTGTTTCACAAATTGTGACTAACAGTACGTATTTTATAACAGCTTTGCACCCAGAGTCGTATACATTTTTCATACAGTTCCTTAATATCCATCCTTGTATCTAGCTGAACCCTCCTTTAGTCTCTGAAGCCCTGTGTAATCTACGCTGTCCCCACGGACGTGAAGAAAAATCTCTTTCGTCGGAGCATTCGTTACGACCGGTTCCTAAACCAATAGTTCAATTTTTATTCTGAGGAAACGTCAGCTGGATTATTTTTATAAAACCACTACGAATATAACTATAGATAGACCTAATTAGACCCTTTGGAGACATAGAGTTTAATAGGTCGTAAGTAGTAAGGAGTTCTTCATAACTGCTCAAGGAATAAGTTTGTGTTTCAAAGGGTTAATATGAAACCCTCAGGGCACAAGCCCCACTTGCACTTGACCAGTTTTGTTTAAAACCATAAATTTTAAAGGTAATTGTCATACAAAAAATCTTTAATTTCCCTACGTAGATTGATCTATTCTATATGAATGTTATAAATTGAAATAAGCACTTTACAAGCTTATTATTATCCTTGTAACTATTGCTGAGGTAGTAAACAAACCAAATGTTCAATAATTTAATTTAAGTTTCCCATACACATTTATGTTTAACTGACTTGGCCTTTACGAGGGACCAGCAAATAATGAAAGACTTATAAATAAGTTATATTCATTCGTTTTATTCATTAATTCTTCAGTACAAATTTGTCTAAATCTCCGTTTTACTTTTGCGTCAAATATCGTAAACTTTGTCTTACAGAGAAAAAAAACTCATTTCCGTGAGGAAAGGACTCCCTGTAATGGAGTAACTTTTCACCGATATTCTAGTAACCGAGATTAAAATTATGAACATTCTGAGCTTTTCTTTAAATAGTCAGGCTATATTACTCGAATAAATAGCTTAGTAACTAAAGTGTGTCACTCAATAATGTAATGAAGACTCTATAATATGGTTCGCTTGTCGTTATAGTGGATTGACCTTTTTATAACAATATACTTAACATACATGCATATACTAACGCCGGTTTTCCAGAAGGGTTGTCAAAGACTAAAAATTTATATTTGTTATGATCCTGATATGCCTCTTTCGCCTTTTTCACCATACATTATCATTATTTATATGTACATAATAGAAAAATTATTAGAAAAACGTTTCATCGCGAAAATACTAGGATGATCGCAAAGGGCTTCCCTGCATGTTTTATTGGTTCTTCAAATAATTTAATCTTTTCTTTTAAATCGATCACAAATCCTCATTGCCTTATATCTTTTGAAAGTTAAAACCTGGAACAAAAATAAAATTTATTTGCATTTTTAATTAATTAAATGGTATTAATTACATACTACAAAAATATTATAATCTTGAAAATAAAAATAGTTGAATTTGTAAAAAGTTATTTTTGTATGAATTAGTATAGAGTAAATGTTTTTGGACATTCTAGGTAAACTGCACTTGACAATAATAATCTGGTTATTCAATTATCACTAACGGACGGTTAAATCAGCCTTCTAAATGGACGGCTAGTTTGTTAATTAAATAGCGGCATCTAATTAAAGGGCCAGACCGTTCCTTGTATAAGTAAAGATACCTAAGCGTTTGAACGTTGGCTGTCTGATCTGAAAGCTAGCCCTTCGGATGGGTCTAAGCCAAAAGCTGCTGCATTATTAAAATTTTTTTTTGCCACTCTAGCGCAGGCGGTCCTGTCATAAATACGAGTATGATGTCAGCAGCTGATCAAAGGTTGTAAAAAAATCGAGTATTTTTAGTTATCTTACATTAATAAGTAATCTTACATTAGAAATAATAGTAATCATTTTTAATTTACTAATTTAATAATTGTAGCTATAAAATATGCGAATTAAGAAAATCATGTACATTTAATCAAATATTTTTAAAACATTTCATTTTTAGTTTAAATCTTTAAACCAGCCTTTTTATTAAGTTCTTAACACTTGCATTTTTCTTGTGACAGCATTTTCAGATAAAGTCGAATTCCGCCCATCATAATAACATAATTTAGTCAAAAAAGCTAAACACCGTTCTGAGGTGTTGCTATCAACTTTTCAGCTAACCATCCTTTAGCCATTCAATTGGATGCCACCCTTCAGTTTACAAGCAAGCCGAGGTTAAGAGGCTTATTTAACCATAGGGCGGTGACAATATTATGGCGTCCCTTGTAGTTATGCTAGACGAAATTTAATCAGACTGTGCAAACAATGGCACACGTAATTGTTATTTACATTGAAGGTGACATCATCGTGTGGAAATTAGGGGCATGTGATGTGATTATTACATTTCATGGTGACAAGGTCTGCTATCTCTCAGATCAGACTAAAATAATTATTTAGGATTGCCTAGGGTAAAAATAAAGGTGCGTAAAATTCCATTTTAGGTGGTAGAGCTAATGCCGGGCTCGACTGTGGAGGTACCACCATCTTACTTGGAAATCGTCCCGAAGTTATTCGGGGGAGAGTAAGAGGACAGCTCTCTGCCAAAAAAACCGGGTGGCCCACCATTGCCTGGGACCGACGGATGGCGGTATATCCATCCCCAATAGCCCGGCTATATAAATTAGAATGGTGACGGGCAGCGGCGTCACTGGTGCAAGGGTTTCAGCACCGCGCTCACCAATCCGCCTGCCCAGCGTGTGTGAGTATGGGCATTTCTTCGGAAAGAGTGGCGAAATCCTGGAAAGGCCTATGTCCAGCAGTAGACGAAACAGGCTGATGGATGGATGGATGGATGAAAATGCCATTTTCATTTTAATTAGCTTAACTTATCTCAAAACTTATCGAATTGAAATTATATTTAGCTGCAAAATTAAATAAGTCTTCCGAAAAAAAAAAACAAATTCTATCAAGGAAATCCGTACCATGTGGTGTTCATTTGGACCATTTGTTGTACAAAATTCCAATATCAAACAAAGATGATCATTTTATATTTGCCTTTTACTATTAATTTTCCAAGTAAAAACTTATACGAATTCCAAGAAAATACAAAATAACGCAATTCCATTGATTTGACACGTGATATTTCTTTGAATTATTTCGGTTAATACTAGCAAAAGTATCGGTTGATGCCATATTATAGGAAGTTATTTTGTTTTTCAAACTAAACAGGTACGTTTCCCAGCTAAGTAAGTAGTGAAAAGCTTTGAATTCAATTTTTATTCCCTCCAAAATCGATGAGTAGGGTCCTTGGAGCAAATTTCTCTATCACGTCCAGCTTAGAGTTTCCCCATTTTGCCCCATGTCAACGTGGTACCTTCTATATTTGTCTGTTGACAAAGATTTACTACAAATAAAATGCACAGGAAAAGAAGGTACTCATCAACATTTTTGAAAATACATGAAAGAAGAGTTGAAAAAAATTAAACGTTTTTTTTTTGGATAAACTGGGAAATTTTGTGGAAGATTTAGCCGATTGGTTAACTAAATGACTTTTTTCTCAAATTAGGCTCACTGTGGATGTGTCCTTTGTTTCCTGTTCCCTAAATAAGTATATGTTTACCTCATTTACTTGCTTGTATAATTTTTTATTGCAAAACTAAATAGTACAATATCAACTTCTAAGACGAAGTACCTACTTTCAAAACGATACGAAATTTCTTTGCTCAACAAATCTATCTTACCGTAGCATCCATCCATCTTTTGGACTAATTGTACATAACATTCCATTAGGAGTGCCCTATACGATTTATAACGAAACGAAGAAGGTAATGATTAATTTACTGTTACAATTAGTTTCTAGAGATCTATACTACTAATAATAAAGTAGTAAAAAAATTCGTGTCTGTACATTGAATATTTTCGCGAAATTTTAAATGAAATGGGTTATTGGTACTGTACTGAGGCCGAAACAACAATTTTTAGAATTTTTGTCTGTTTGTCTGTATGTTCCGTTTTAACTCGGGAACCACTTAACGGATTAATTACGCTAACTAACAACAATTACGCTGGTCAACACATAGGCTATAAGGGTTGTTCATTTAATAACGCCCAAGCTGGAAACGGAGCAAAGATTGAATAAACGCTTTTATAACTCGAGAACCCATCAACGGATTTGAATGCGGTTTTCTTTATTATCATTGTAGTTACCTTTGTTAACACATCGACTATAGCTAGTCTGAGAAAACTAAACCCTTGTAGACTGGTGTGTTCGTCCGTTTGATTGTCTATCATAGCCACTTTCTTCAAAACAGCTAAAGCTATAAACTGGAAATTGGAATCGTTAAAAACTTGTTTTGTGCTTGTATTTAACGGGTTATTGCGACAAAAATATTTTCTCTTTTATAAGGGAGGCCAAATATTATAATTATATATTTTGCCCGTGCAATTTGGGAATAGGGTATCCACAGCATCGTAAATGGGGGAGTCCAAAACTCTTTTGTTTTTCATTATTTATTTGAGACATTTCTGCAGTTTTTATATTTTATATCCTAGTATGTAAAAAAAAAAACTAAAAATATTTTACCAAACTAAGTAACAGAAACATAATTTAACCCATTTCATTCTCATTATCTCTTAAGCAATGGATCACAATTCAAATATGAAAATCTCGTTGTGGAAATAGAATTGTATTTTCTTTTGCCGCGACACGACGGCTGACTTTTTACGCTTAAATGGTTAATTCTCAGCTTCCGTAAGCTCAACGTGATGATAGGCATTATTTCTCAAAATACTATAAACCAAAAAATACTCCTATCCTAACACCAAACGTACAACTAAAAAGGAATTAATTTTAGACCATTAAAGTGGGTCGAGTCCCAATACGGAATTATTTTATTGTACTTTCCGGTTTAATATTTAGTTGATTTTTTTAACATTAAATATTGAAGTTTAATAAGTGAATTTTATAACATAACATTTTACATCATTAATTATATACCGGAGTTAAAACAGTGCGACCAAATACAAATTTGCCCTTGCAGTATATATATATATATATATATATATTTTGACCCTGTGACCTCCAGGTCAGTGGTTGAGTACGTCAACTACTAGACCTCTGAGGAGGTCTGAAAATAACCACTAATAATTCAAAACTCAAGCTCAAATGCCCACATAAAACACAAAAGATGTTGCAGGCCAATATGAGCTTTATTGTTAAAACGAATGGCCCAATAAAACACTTTGTTAGGTATAATTACGTCTCTTGCAATTTATGTCGCAATTAGCCATCGCCTGCTGCTTTGCTCGTGTGGAAAGTTCTTGTATAAAGCTGAGAGAAAGCTTACCATAATACAAGTCGGCCTGTAAGAAGTTGCTCTTGTTGCAATGTGAATTTGTTCTGTCACTGTCTCGAAAGAAAAAAGTGTGTTGTTTATTTTAATACAAGTAACTAAAATTATAATTTGCAAAATTTCCAAAATCCAAAAATTTGATAAAGATAAAACTCACACAATAAAATGTTTGAGTTCTGTTCATGATTTCAATTCGTCTGGTGTTATTAAAAACTATTTTCAATCATTATTTTATTTAAAAAATAATAATACGGTATTCTAACATGTTTTCCAAAAACAAAACCCTAGATTATATAGTCAAAATGTATATTACAGAAATTTATTATAATTTTCTTCGTATTCCATGAAATACAACGGAAAACCATCGCTTTTTAGGGTTCCGTAGTACCTGAAAGATAAAAGGAACCTTTATGTTGAGACTCCGTTGTCCGTCTGTTCGTATGTCACAGCCTCGTAACTTTAGCACCGTTCAAGAAAGACTTGTGCTACAAACATAGAATTCACTTGCGAACACAATATGGTGTAAACAAGCTTTTTTTATTTTTAATAGTTGAAAATATTTCTCATACAAGAGTGAGAAAAATAAAAAAAATATCCTAAAAATACAAATTGGGTATCAAATTTTAAATAAATATATATAATTTAGCTATATCAAGCCTTTAGTTTCCTTTAACTTGTATTAATAATAAAAAAATATTAATTTTCGAAATATATTTCGGCCCACTATGGGGCCGGCATCAGTCGAATTAGTGGGCCGAAATATATTTCGAAAATTAATATTTTTTTAGTATCAAATTTTAGATATTGAAGAGCTGACTATCACTATTGATACCCAAACTGTGTTTTTAGGGTATTTTTTATTAATATAGTAAAAGTATATATTTTTATAATCATCTCTTTAATATCTAGAATTTGATACCCATATTGTGTTTTTATAAAATATATTTTTTATTTATTTTACATTTATTTTTATATTTCTCATTGGTGTTCATTTTTTTTAATTGCTATAGTTTTCCAGTAATTGGCCAGTTATGGCCTATGATCGTGATTTTTTTCACATTTTTCAGTCCACCAGTTTCGGAAATAAGGGGGGGGACATGCATATTTTTGTGGTTTTTCAAAGATTTCTAGAAATCCGTGACAGTAATCACTGATTTCGAGAATTCTTTGAAAAACCACAAAAAAATGCATGCAATATATACTTTTAACTGGCACAAATTTCGAAAAAATCCCCTTATTTCCGAAACTTGTGGACCGAAAAAAATTTAAAAACCATGGTAATTTGGGATTATGTAAAGATTACAGGAAAAATATAGCAGTTGAGAAATTCACGATACTAAATTACAAAATTAAATTTTTCATCCACGAGTTTTATTTCGAGTACGGTATAAAAATGTTTCTGTCACTTTAGTTGCTATACGTGAAAAAAAATACATACATACGTATACAAGATAACCTATTTTATCAGCCATCACAAAATCAAGAGTACAAATTAACTAGGTTGGTACCAAATATACAACCATCATCATGAGTTAATATATACATCCGGAAACTAGACGGCGCCGTGGTATCGAGATATCATTTGATCACTGGAGTTAAATTACTAAAGAAGGTTAAGCTCTACAGAGTGCGTGGAAACGTCACTCTACCATAGACTAAATATATTTATGTTCAAATATATTTAGTCTATGACTTTACTGAGTACATTATTTATCATAATAATATACTGCTACGCTCACTTATGAAACTTGTCCTCAGCTATCATTTCTGTTTGCTTTGGCGATTTTAATATTGATTGACTTCACTATAACAAAAAGACTTCCCGCTACTAATGAAATTTCTAATTACGTATTTCAAAAGATTTGATCTTATTGATGAGTCAACAACTTGTGAAGTGAAAACACTTTTATAGACAATCTATATTTTAATGTTAATTTAAAATGTTGTACAATCAATTATTTTTTTAGTCATCATAAACAGTTATCGGCAAGATTTTAAATACTTTCTTCCTGTGTGTTCTCAAGACTGTCGAATTACGGAACCCTAGGTATGCGAGTCTGACTCGCACTCGACCGGTTTTTTTATTTACATTGTAACGCTTAGTTTAAATGAAATTCATTTATAGCGTACCTAGGCAAGTAAGCAAAAGGTCAAAATACACAATCACATATCAGGTGATATACCTGTAATCTCGAACGGTGAATGGCAGGTCTAATACTGCACCCAGTTTATAAGTTACTACTATATGACTGCACATTAGCCCCGTGTTACTTCTATTAATTTGTGATGTTCAATTGATTAAATCAAGTTAAATGTAAAGGATGCTGCCAAAATAAATGGTGGATGAAAACGAAAAATTTTTATATGTACTGAGAAACGAGATATTTGCTTATTTGTGACATGACTTGAGTTTATACAAAGTTACTCAGCTTATACAAAGTTACACAGCTTAAACTGGTACACTAGTTTATTACGTAAACGTCAATAGCAAAAATCCGACCGCAAAAATTAAAAAAGACATTTCGACAGCACATTGGTCTATCACAGTCGTTGAAAATTCTAACATTGTAAGATGGCAGTCATTCGTACGTTCAAAACGCTTAATTAGATTTATTTTCCGAAAAACGTACTCTTTCCCCTAGACATTAAAAATCATGCGATTTTTTCAAGACGCATCTTTTTGCGCTTTGTAAAATGCACATATAAATAATACGATAACATTGCGGTACGTCAGCAACCACCATTATCATTTGGTTTGAAGTCCTTGAGCACAGAGAAAAAAAAATTACAAAAACCAATAATTAACAAGTGTATGCCGCTAAATACTTGACCAAAATAATTTTACAATTTCTTTCATACGTTTTGTACATAATTATAAGATTTTAGTTTTTCAAATTATTGTTATCAGCAAGCTTATTTGATATAACGGTACGGAACCCTAAGGGAACGAATCCTACTTGCGCTTGGAAAATATCGAGAGTAAAAAAAACCGTTAAATAAAACAATACTAAAGTAATTTTCTTCATAAATAGATCGTCATGTTTGTAAGGTTTAACTACTGGAAAAACATCATTATTAAGTTGGACCGGTTTTCTATGAAAACTGTGTCAAATCGATAAAAACCAATGAGTGACCTTCTCTAATATTCTATTTGGTACTTCAATCCCAACTCGATGTTGCTTCGTGAAATTATAATGGCTCTTCTTGATGAGGTTAGCCGTCGTATTATTATATGTTACGGGTAATGCTAGAAAAATGAGTAAAACTTTGAATACCCGAGTAAACTTAAAATTACTTAAGGGGCTAACTTTTTACCTTGGTACCAAATGCACATGCAGCTAAATTGTAACGCATAAAATTGAATAATTTTCATGAGATCATCTAACTATTAACAAGCAGTATGCGGGAATTGCTATAAAACGCATTTGTTGCAAACTTTTTATTCAAAAGTAAGGAAAACAATATTATGATTTGCATTTTGCACCGAGATCCTCCGTTACCACCGTAGCTACGTGGGTAAAGTCCGACACACCTAGATCTTCCCAACGCTGGTTGGGTAATATTAGGTGTTGAGCAGTCGCCTCGCTTCGCTCGGTTCGCCAATTTATTTATCACAGCAACCTAACATGCTTCTCCTCGCTCCGCTTCGCTTCGATTGTTGTCGCGTGGATATTTGACTTTCTTTTCATATTCTATTCTAAAATTACCCAAAAAGCGTTGGGTAATACGGTGTACCGGTAATCTCTGAATTTTAGGACTTTTCCCATAAATTTTGTATAATTCTTACTTTACTTGGGTAAACCTAGTTTTATCTATTCTTCTAGCATCACTTATGACATATCTATTACATCGACATTATGAGAAAAATAAATTGTTTATGAGCTATTCCTTCGGGAAATATGTTTCATATCGGCCTTTGTTCGTTTAAGAGATAAAACTCGTTATGATGATCATATTCCGTTATTAATACTAAATCTTTGTTACAGATAAGCCAACACGATGTCTGCTCCACCCACTGACAGCACTGAAGCTATCACAAACTCTGGATACGGAAGTAGCGATGAAACAGCAAGCCTTCTAGTATCTGGACCTTCGGTTACCGTAATAGTCCCAGTTCAAGAAAACAGATCTGCCAAACCAGTTCTTCAAAGACAAGACTGCACTACACATTTAAGACCACAGCTCTCTGCCGGGCCAGGGAGTGAGGAAAGTGCCACATCAATCCGAATAGAAGAAGCACAGGTTCAAGCAAGAAGTGTCCCGGATATAGAACTACAATGTCGGGATCAACCCGTTGCGGACAGACCTCAGACGCTTGTGTCTCCTGTAGCGACATGCTCCCACAGAGGGTCAATGACCGGATGCCAGTTAGTTCCGCATACTTACGCGAGATGTCGCATTTGCGAGCGAAGACAGTCTACAGCACCGATTTCCTCTTTGCAACTAGCTCGCTCTGTTTCCCGAGAAAGTGTCCGCTCCGCTGTTTACTACCCTTGTGGTTGCAGTACGCTTCACGCTGTCAGTACATGCCCAGTCATTCAACCTCCAGCCTTGTTACTACCAGCATCAAATGCGAGAATCATTCGTCAGAGTTCGCAGCCGGAGTCAAGCGCATGCGCGGCACACTGTCCTCACCACGCCCATCAGCACCCGAGCGCCTCACTTCGTCAGCTTCGGGAACCAGGCGATGGAATTGCTGGCATAGCTGCGGACTCACTTCGAATCAACGGAGGAATGAGACCGTTCAAACAAGTAAGTTAACCACCCAACAGATGGCGCCACTCAATATTTTTTTCTATGAAAGCTTATTTTTCTGCGAAGGTAGTTTCCATAGCATACCCAAATTAAATTGAGTAACATGCAACAGTAGCAATATGTTTGAGTGTTTTAATTAAGTACAACAGACACGCAACTTAAACAAAACAAAAACACCAGTGATTTATACAAAGAGAAAATACAAAGGACCGAAGTTGTTTAAGCTGATGAATAGTGAAAATGGTGGAGCCTGATAGACATCAAAGATTTGGATATATCATAAATTATATTACCGTGTCAATCAACGAAAAAAACAACCGTACATTAAGTTACCGAAGGCATTCTGCCAAATTGCCAAGGGAGCAATTATAGTAAGGACGCATTTACACCGATCTAGTTTAATGGTGACAAAGACTGAATAACAACTTTAAAACATGGACCTTTGGCGAATAGGAATGGATTCTATTTTTCCGAAAAGAAGAGACCTTTAACTCTGCAGAATTTTTTGATATCAAATAATTCTGAAATGGGTACTACCTACATTAAATGTTCATGTAATTATTAGTACATCAGATTGTTTTCAGTTACGCTGACTTAGCATGAAAGGCAATTTCAGGATATTTTTCCACAGAAAAGGCTTTGTCTGTCTAAAGGAGCCCTTAGCAACAATTTCATATAGATGAGCCTTTTCCTAATGGCTGCCTCTGCAGCTCAAGGCCGTTTTACTTGTTTCTCTCCGACTTTTACTGTTGTTTCAACACGTTCCGCTATATCTTCTGTATTATGGGATTACGCTTATAAAACTTTATGGCTATAAATTTGAACACAATTACTTTGCAGAAGATTAGAAAGAGTTACGTTGAGAAATATTTCCACGCTCTGAAAAGCTAATAGCTAGGTGCTTCATTTTCATTCATTAGGATTCATTGTGACATACTCAATATCATGACTAAAGTCTATTAACCCTTACTATGGTCAGAATAGAGATTGCTACTTGGGCATTGAACGACTTTGGCAGGTAGATTCATTTCTAACCCCACCCTATCCTATACAAATATAAGCCTGTAATGACGCTATTTACCTGTATAAGGATAGGATAGTGAAGGTTAATGATACTAATCCGAATAAGTACTAGAAAGAACAATGCCTACTTCATTAATGAAGGTGGCCGAAATTTATTGGATCTTTTTCACTAAGCCCGGATGTTATGCCTTTGTCTCTTAAAGCAATGATGTAGCCGTTAAATCTTAGAACAGATTTTTACGGTGTTTTTAAAAATATAATTTCTGATCTTGGTTATTTTTTTCTCAACTCAATGAGACACGTATCTTTATTATAGATATTTAATAATTTATATTAGTCTTTTACTACCCGCATCTTCACATTGGACTTGCCAGTTGATATTGAAACTCCGGCTGAATTTGTAGGCACTTCAAAGCTGAAACATAAGAGATAGTATTTGTCTTAATACGAAAAACTTCCAACTCTGAAACAGAAACTGTTTGATTTATTGTGTTTATGTACCTATTCTTTGAAACAACAGATTTTATATTAATACTGATATGTTCATATAGACGAGTTCTAGCTCTAATTGTGGGCTTTTCTGCTACTAAAAATATGGAATGATGGTTTAATTCAACGACTTGATTATTGGCTAGCAGTCGAGTGTAAGTGCTGTGTGCGTGTTATCAGTCGGGTCCCAACTTGTCTGTTTTGTCTTCAGCAGGGCCTGCTCCTCTGTCCACAAACCTTGTCGCAGACTCGACGAGCCCGCTTGAGACGAGCTTTCACTGAAGCCACAGGAGAAACAGTTACCTACGTTAGAACGGTGACCTTTTTGACCCTTCACAGTCAATTGCTATCGAATGTACAACCTTAGGGTCCATTTTTCTGGCAACAGATGCAAAAAAAAAACACTATTACATTTACAGACTCTACATTTTCTGACTAGGTTTGCAGTAAAATCTGCATGTTGTGTGTTAGGTCGGTGTTTAGATATCAATAGGCAGGTAGCATTAACTTTAACTACATATTTTACTGAACAAACTTAATTTATGACTAAAAATACCAGTGCAATTTAAAAAAAGGTTATTTTAGTTCAACATTACTCACATTTTAGATTTCCGTGGAAGCCTCGTGACAATTTTGGCCTATTATTTTGGCATATTATTAGCATTTGCCAGAAGATGATCTATGTACTAGGCTGAAGCTGTTTGTAAGTTCTATAACCAATACATCCTTAATATATCAAATAAATAAATATATAAGGTGACTTTCGTTTATATATCCAAACCTTGGTCTTGACCTGAACACTTAACGAGCCTCTAGTTACTAGAGTCTAGTATTTTGGCTATTTAAACGAATGTCAGATTATACACACATTTATTGTGCGTATAGAAATCTATAGATTCTGTGACAACTGACCTATTATGATTTGTACAAAAAGCGTAAAGAAATATGAACTCCGCCAAAGAGTAGCAAAGATTCTCATGGGCATTATTCAACCATAAGATTCAATCTCGGTAGCTTACCTCCCGCGTCAATCTAAAGCGTATTGTCGCGTCAATCTAAAACGTGAGTAATTAGTACAAAATTCTTTTTAAACACACATATTCTATTGGAAGTTTATTTCAGCAAGTCGGTTTTTTCAATTGCTCAGGTATGTATTGGACAAATTTGTTTGTTACCATCGGTATAATATGTACTTTGAGAAATGGTAACTGTTTATTTACAGCTTGTGTATCCCCAACACGTTATTATTTCCCTCTTAGGTTGTACAGTCGAGGAGAAGCAATATCTGTGAAATTTATCACAAAAGTAATTTGTTAGTTGCCCGAATGTGACGTCCCTGTAGCACCGTCTAATGACCGTCAATAGTTGCCTCCCCCACCCCCCTGACATTTTCCCTGGCACTCAAATTGCTTTACACAGACAAATCGTTTTCTGTATCACGTCTAACCGACAAAATTACCACAAAATCATTGACACACATATTGGCAACGTCACTTTCACGAATTGGCTTCTAAATGTATTTCACCAATCACATATCAGGATCGATTTTTTCAACTTCAACGAGGCGATGTGATAGGTTGGTTGGTACACGTATCTGTGCTCTATGGAGAGGAAACGTTTTGGCACCGCTTTGGGAACCCATTATTCAAGCACCACTTATACTCGTACACAGCACCGACACTACATAACCATTAGTTCAGCATATTCACTTTTCAATGACCGTTTTCGCAGAGCACTTTAGTATAATCAATAGATTGCACTGAATATTGCTTAGCTCAATAGAAAAATCGCCTTAGATGTAGATTTTAAGTGTTTTGAATAAATTAAGTACAAAAATTTTGTCTACATTCTTCTGCAGCGGAATCAAAATAAAAATTATACTTTATTGATTTACGTTGAAGCGAAAAACACATTTGGGATTCGTAGCCCAATCGGTTGAATGCTTGGCTTCCAGGAAATCATTTTGGGTCTAAACCCACCCAGGTATTTCGTCAAAATATTCTTAAGAGTAATTTAAGTACGTGATGAATAGTAGTAAAGTATATATAGACATAATAATATGTGACTTTTTTATATTTTATGCGAAAACAATAATTTTATGAAATTCCTTCATCAAATTTGAAACGTAGATATATTATAAACAAATTAAATGAATGAATGAAATAAATAAACCGTTTCGTTTATCATCTTGGGATTTCATACATCAAAGCTGTGTCTTAGCATGCATGTTAAACCCTCTGAAGTATTAATTACAACTAAGATTTTCTATGGGTAAATTTACACAGAGTTTTATTTAAAGGCACAAGTGCAGAAATATCAAAAAAATTACCTTAACCCTTTTATTTATAATTAATTTATTTTTAATAAAAGATACACTCAAAAGATATCTTGTGTTCAAAATATATAATTTGAGTTAGGGCACACGGATAATTCTTGCTTCAGTGAACAAATACCAAATATTAATTTTATAGCTCTTTACCTTTAAAGGCTTTTGATGTCATTATTATAAAGGTACCGAGGTATTAGAGCAGTTTGAAAGGCTATATTATTATCTTTACGAGAAACGTTGTAAAATATATTATTTTATTGCAGTAGATATTTAATAAAATGTATCAAGCGTAGCAATAGAAAATATTTTTCTGTTTTTCTATACCTTACTTCGCTTTCCATAACAGTGGACGATAAACTGTCAATTTTCAGTTTTTGTATGCTTTTATCAAGCCGATAAAGTTTCATGGAGCTTGAAATAAGAACATAAACATAAACCTACGCTTGCATATGACTAACAAACATTATTTTATGTATACACGGTGACATTCATTTTTGCAGCCAAATTCATACTGAAAACTCGGTTAGTACTCAGTACCAAGGTTTGATGAGCAATTTTGTAAAATAAAAATCGTCTTCCCTACAAACGCAAGGTAACCCCGTGGAGGTCAACATTTTATTTAGCAAAATTAGCAAAAAGTGTTATCCATCCGTGATACTGATCCCTTACCAAGCCTCCAGTATGAAGTTGACTGCATAAATAAATTTCACCTTATCTATACTAATTAATAATTATAATGATGTATCTATACTTCTTATTAATAAAGTAGTGATTAGTTTTGGAAAATTTTAATTAAAATGGATTGTTTTCATTGATATTGCACAGAGGGATGAGCAATTTTTTTCTAAATTTGTTTCTTTTTGTCTGTCTGTATGATCCGTTTTACCTCGAGAACTACTCAACGGAATTGGATGCAGTTAGTGTTCGGTATAACGGCGGTAGCTCACATGGTAGAACGCTGGCTTCTCAATCTTGAGACCCAGGTTCAATCCACGGTCAGCCATGCACCAATGAGTTTTTCGGAATTCATGTTCATATTATTTGTGTTCTTACCTTATACATACTTACCGCTTGCCGAAGGAAATATCGTGAGGAAACCTGCATGCCCTAAAAAGCGTGCAATTTTGCCCGAAGTACGGTGATAGGGCTCACCACCCATCACGTTGGGAAGTAATAATCGTCGGCGAAACGCAGGTGAACCGAGTGTGGCCTGTGACTCGCATTTCAAAGTTTACACCTGGGAACACCTCTGACACCCCTTCGGCGATTCATGTCGTAACGATATGTTTTTTTAGTGTTTATAAACCGCCAAGCCAAAAATTATCGATAATTGTTTTTATTGAAAGACACATTAACGCGAGCGAAGCCGTGGGCAAAAGCTAGTACATCACATTACAACTACGCAAGGATTTCTATTCAAGTGTTTTCGAAGTACGTAACAATATCATAAATGTTTTAATACTTGCAAATTGCACTGCAATTATATTAATTGCGCCGGTGTTGAGTAAAACAAGAACTTTTGCTGTGCACACTACGAAATTAAAAAACTAAAAATTTTTGACTATGAGATTTTGGGCGTTGGATGGATTGTTTTGCATTGCAAATATGTACAAATTAAACCCGTGTCATCTCTATCAATCATGTTTTTTATCTAGGTTTCTACGATCAAGCGTCTCTACACTCCAGTTATGTTGAAATATTTTCACCCTTCTTTCCGATCAAAGTGGAAAAGTTTAATGCAAAACTAAGCCACCGTGATATTAAAGATTTCTTCAATCTCGACAAATATATCTTGCCATAATTTCTCCTGCGCAAGGAAAATTTTACGCAAAGAAATAGCCCTGAGGAAAAATAATAAAAAAGACAGGTGCATTGAGAGCCCCCTCCTTTTTAAAGTCGGTTAAAGTGATTGTAAAAAAGTCATTCTTAAAGACGTATCTTTCCGCATTTTGTAGGGATCCAGAAGATATATGTATTATCATGTGTCATCACATCACACTATGCCATCACACTATCATATCACACTATCCCATCACACTATCACACTAATATTATAAATGCGAAAGTTTGTGTGGGTGTGTGTGTATGTTTATTACTCTTTCATGTTGAAATGGCTGGACCGATTTGGATGAAATTTAGAATGAATATAGCTTATACCCTAACTTATTACATAGATTACTTTTTATCCCGGAAAAAAGCATGTCGTTGAATCTAATAACATGCGGGCGGAGCCGCGGGCAAAAGCTAGTTGGAAAATAATTTTTCCCCGTCAGAGTGTTATGAACACATCATTTGTAATTTATAAAAAAAAACTGTTTTCGCGATTTTCTGCAGGAAAAATGTTTTGCGAAAGCTAAAAATAAGATATTAAGTTTGGGTTTTAGCTTCTTAATTGATGTTTTTTTTTATATTTTGGTTCATTTGTATTAACGGATTTATTTGTATAAAATAATTTAAAACATACATTCCAACGACCTATGAGAAAGATACATTCACAAACTAACTTGCTTCTGTCATCCATTTAGATTAGTTACTAAGATTTTCATCAGCTACATTCCTGGCATATTCTTCGTCAAATTATAAATTTCCCTTACCATGATTAAGTTAATAATTATCCACCATAAGATATTAAACTGTTATAAAATTGCTTGCACCGTGTTTTCGAAACTAAATTAATACAAAACAATTTGAATTAGGCTACCAATTTGGCGCGTAGCCAACGCTATGATATGAATTAATATGATTACTTAGTACACAGCAGCTGTAAAGTTGGTCTAGAATCCCGCTTAATTTGCCTCAATATGCAATTTACTGATACAATCGCCTATATGGCCATATCATATAAACTTGAATATTATTTTCCGATCACAAAGTCGTGGAAACAAAACAAAAGATATAAAAAATAGTTATAACTCTATTATAATTAACTGTCAAATTTAACGGTAACTAATACTGCATTTCAATACATATATTTTTATTTATTGTTATCTTTGTTCCCAATCTACTAAGACCGTCCAAATCTTTGGCGCAGTGATTTAAAAAAAATATTTTAAGAAAAATGATAGCTCTAAATTTAAAACAGTTTTTCTTGTTTTTTTTTTTATCTTACTGCACTTATTATTTTAACGGCAATATGTTTGTAACTTTAATCCCAGGAATTTGCCATTCACAGTGAAATACCTTGGTTTGAAGGGCTCAGCATTTTCGTTCGTTCATCTTCATTATTAGGAAAAATAAGTATATAACAATTTTTTTCTCTACCAGAGTAGTGTAAGTGTTAAGATGCTATGGTTATAATTTTTTAATTATCTTCTGCCCGGGCGTACCATTTGTTTTATTTTGCCGAAGTCACGACTTCATACTATCTGTGCTATGTAGATACATAATTATTTAATATGCACATTATTATCTAGAATACATTGGCTCTAAAATAGCGTGCCGGCATTATTATTGGATCAGGAATCAGGTTGATCAAATTAGAGTAGCTGACGCTTTAATATTTAAGCACCAAACTGTCTCGTGTACGAATTAAGAATATAACATGAATATCTCCTAGTTCTTGTTTTACCTATGTAGTTTATAGCAATATATAATTACCTATTTATTTATTGTAGATTGAAATACAAGGGAAGCAATTGATCACTTACACCATAGTGTTGAACACTCTACTTTTCATCAGTAATGCGAGGAAATAAAATAAACTATCAAAAATTATATGTTTGCAAAAACGTTTTCAAGAAGAAAAGTTTAGTGCCGCCCTTCTTTTAAATGTAAATGAATAATGATTAATCGACTTATTTGTCTTTAGTTTATATACAGCGTGTAATCCTTAAGTGTTACCAGGCGATTATTCCGTAACTATTACAGATATCAACAAATTTTGAACTGATATCGAAAGTACGTTACCTAATAAGTGAAATGACATCAATAACTTTTTCAATATCAAACGAAAAGTATCCAAAATTTTGTCATTAAACACTCCCATACATTTAGTATGAGATTAGTAGAAAGGTTTTAGTTTCCTTATTATAAAATAAACAAATATTATTTAAGTAAAAGATAGTTTTATTACTTTGTAAGGTTAATAAACAGTTTCCTTTAACATCAGTACTAAGATAAAATAACCTTTTAAAATAAGGAAACTAAAACCTTTCTACTAATCTCATACTAAATGTATGGGAGTGTTTAATGTCAACATTTTGATTACTTCTCGTTTGATTTTCAAAAAGTTATTGATGTCATTTTACTGATTAAGTAACTTACTTTCGACATCAGTTTAAATTTTTTTGATATCTGTAATAATCGCCTGGTCACACTTAATGATTACACCCCATCTTAATAGAATAACATTAACATTGAAAGTAAGATTTAATGTATTTCGGGCCCTCTCTTGTGTCCGATTGTGACTGATGCCGGACCCAGGAAAGGGCCCGAAATATATCTCACTCACAATTTTAATGTTATTTTAGTACAAAATGTGAAATTTATTGTGTAACTTTAAACGTGCTTCAAACATTTCATTTAGCATTTCCACCTATGAAAGTAATTTTTTTCAGATTGCTTTTACAAATAAATACCAGAATAACAAAATAAAAAGATATTAGGCAGAACAGTAATTTTTCATTGCCATTAAGCTAGATGAGTGACATACTAAATAGAAGACACGTTCGATTTTTTAATTTACTTCCATCCATCCATCAGCCCGTGTTCATCCACTGCTGGACATAGGCCTTTCCCAAATTTGCCGTCCTCCTCATCCAGCCGCCACCCACAACGTCCTTCAGGTCGTCGGTCCAGCGGGCATGAGGTCGACCTACACTATGCTTTGCTGTACATGGTCACCATTCTAAGGCCTTTTGGCCCCAACGGCCATCAAGTCGGTGACAAATATGGCCTGCCCACTGCCACTTCATTTTACTGATTCTGCAGGCTATGTCGGTTACTTTTGATCTCCGACGGATCTTTTTATTTCGGATTCTATCCATCAGAGATATCCCAAGCATTATAAATATACGCATCAATTTTTCAACAAAAACAATACCGGTTGTAAATTGAGCACTGTCTTTAAATTAAACCACAATATACTGAACATATTGATGAACCAACAGCGGAAATAAATAATTTAAAAGAGTCCTTGATACAAAAAGATTCCGTTAGTTGGTTAGTTAGGAGGAAAACCTTCTAAGTTCTAGTTCGTACAATGAAAATAAACAAAAAGTTTTTCGAACTTTTGACAGTCTCACTTGATAATAGGTAAAATTACGTTATTTTGTAGTATCCTCTCGTGAACAAAATATATTTATTGTAACAATGACAACCGTGATTTATCAGATCTTTGTCAACTGTTCTGAGAAGATTCCCCAAACGCCCCCCATGGGAACCATTTCAATGCATACTATATAAAGAACATTATATGCGTATATATAGGTATGTAGATATGAATAATGAATATCTGGATGCTTGCCCGATCCGTGTAAAGCCTTGCGAGGCTCCATCATTATTCCCAAGACACTTATAAATCTGCTTATTCCTTAGACGCTGAGGAAACGAGAAAATACTGTGGTAATGCTGAGTTTGCAAAGGAAAATAATGAGCATGGAAATTGACTATGCATAGGTATTTTAAATAGGACACTAATCTTGTTATAATGAAATACAGTTTCTAGTTAAAATAAGTGCATACGTTTAAACAGTTGCAACTATAATCGTGCGATTACATCCCATCCATCCATCCATCCATCAGCCTGTCATGGTCCACTGCTAGACATAATCCTTTCCATAATTAAGCCACTCTTGACAATCCTCCGTCCTCCTCATCCAGCCGTCACCCGAGGTCGGCCTACGACTTTGTTGTACGTGTTCTCCATTCTAACGCCTGTCGGCCCCAACCGCCACCACGTCGGCGACGGATATGGTTTTATCAGTACATCTCAATAGCTGCGAATGTAAAAGCCGATCAAAAATATAATGCAAAGCCAAAAATTTTGCATCATTTTTATTTTTCAATATATTTCCAAGTTGCCTATTTTTACGTTATCTTGGCCAAATATGTCGTTTTGTAAGACCTTGGTATCTTACAAAAATTGATTTCGTAACTAAGTATATATAATAAGTAACAAATCCAAATCTACATGGACAAATTAATTTGGGTAACTTTTTTTCCAATAAAAACCCTTTAAAACTTCATATGTTTGTGCTCTAAGCTTATTTCACTACGTTTGCAGCTGTGTACTACTAATATAAAACTAATTTTTTAACTAAATGGTACACGCAATAAAATTTATAAATCAGCATAAAAAATTACCATAACTAAGTTTTGTTACGTTCAAAAGCCAAAATGTAAAACTTGTACTCAAAGATCCGATTCATTGTCTTCCTTTTCTTTGATTCTGACGAGGCTCTTCTCAAGGTCACAAACTTATTGAAAGAAAAAACATACGAGTACCTACTCTAGCTATAAGAAACTTGGCTTTCGATATTTTATTGGATACTTATGAGGGGAAACACATAAACATAATTCTTTTTCCAATAAATAAACAGGGTGAAATATTTGTTTATTCGGAATAAAATTGTTACAATTTTTCCTTATATTTACGTTATTTTTATCTACAGACAAATTCATAGCTATAGGTGTACGCTCTTAGTCCTTACATTGAAAAATTGACCAAAGAAGCTGGCGTTGTTTTTAAACTGATTTTAAATCCTAAATTACGTAAAGCTTTTTAGAGGACACGAAAAAAAGACGCCAAAATAGTATATTTTGTTATGTTATCAAGTCAATGTTCGATGTTAATAGCCTTGTTTCAGGTTCGGTTTTTTGAAAATACCTCTGAAACTTAAAATCAAATTAATTTTGTATTAAGTTGCAATAACTTTATTAGCATCAACAAACATCCTCGTCGGGTTAAAAACCTATATTTTTTGTTTGTTTTCTGAAATTTCTTGCCATTTTCCCTTCACGATATTTGCAATAGGCAACGATTACATGCATCCATGAATACTACCGTCCAACTGCTAAATGCATTAATTGAAGTCTAAATCGTCCATGGAATTGCAGTGCTAGTCACGCCTTGTTTAGTACGAGTGCGATATACGAAGACATAAATTCGCAAATTCAGTTCAAATCGTGATTCCATTGCTAAACATGGTTAACTGAGGATCGCCAATGATACATTTTTGGTCCTTTATTAGCTTAACAGATCTTTTCGGAAGTTTTTTTCAGGTGTTGGGATATGTACCATTGTACTTATAACTAAAGCGATCCGAGCAGTAACTATAAGTATTTTTGCTTGCGTGGAATATATCACTACTTTTGGGTTTAGATGTTGCTCTGTTTTTAAGCATCTAGATAATTCGACAGTAAATAAAACTAAAGTATTTAAATAGCCATAATACGAAAGTATAGGTGTAAAAGGTGACTATAAATATATATATTAATATATAAATATCATCTATCCATCCATCAGCCCGTGTTCGTCCACTGCTGGACATAGGCCTTTCCCAAATTTCGTCACTCATGTCGGTCCTCCGTCCTTCTCATCCAGCCGCCCCCCGCAACAGCCTTCAGGTCGTCGGTCCAGCGGGCACGAAGACGGCCTACACTACGCTTTGCTGTACGTGGTCTCCATTCCAAAGCCTTTCGGCCCCAACGGCTATCATGTTGGCGACAAATATGGCCTGCCCACTGCCACTTCAACTTACTGATTCTGCAGGTTACTTTCGATCTCCGACGGATCTCTTCATTTCGGATTCTATCCATCATATATATATATACAGTTGTGGTCATATAATTAGGAACGACTAATACCGAAGTAACTTTCAGAAAAACAAGTTGCTGTAACCTTAGTCTTTATTACTGTTACTACCTTCAAACGACATGATAATATAGCTATGTAAGGAGCTTTTATACTACATATATAATATGTAAAATTGTTGAACTTCAATTGATAATTTAATTAAAGTTCCATTTGAACAATTTATTTGAAACTTTCTAGCTATGGACAAATAATTAGGAACGGATAAAATAACTTAATTTATTGAACTGTATCAGAAACAATTTTAATGAAATAAACAATATTTATTACAAAACTTTTAACACAGCTTACAAAAAGCAGTATTAGTATTTTGTAGGGTGGCCCTTGCTTACAATAACTGCTCTGCAGCGACGGGGCATGGAATCTATTAAGTTTTTACAGGTTTCATCTGAAATATTGTTCCACGATTCGACAAAGGCATCATATAGATCGATCAAATTGCTCGTCCTTTTCACAGCCACACTCTTCTTTACTTCTCTCCAAAGATTTTCGATCGGATTAAAATCTAGACTATTTGCAGGCCAATCTAACACAGTAATTTTTGATCACTAAGAAACCTTTTAACTGAATAAGCATTGTGTTTGGGTACATTATCTTGCTGAAATATCCAGACCTGTAGTCCAACAACCTCTCCTCAGCATAAGGAAGCATAGTCTCTCTCTCCCTCCAATATTTGCTTGTATTTAAATTGGTTTAGCATACCTTCAATCTTTTTAACTGGCCCAACACCATGACCTGAGAAACATCTCCAAACTTTTATGTTTCCTCCACCATGCTTTACCACTTTTTTCGTTTACTTAGGATTCAACACTTGCTTAGGCGGTCTACGCACATACTGTTTACCATCAGACCCTAGTCTATTTTTTTTCGTTTCATCAGAAAATAACACGTTTTTCCATTGACTTGCTGTCCAGTTGCCATATTTATTTGCGAACTCTAACCTAGCTTTTTGGTGCACCTTCGAGAGAAGCGGTACACTCCGGGCGATTCTTCCAAATAACTTTGCATCAGTTAAGCGTCTTCGTACTGTACGTCTCGTCCGTCGCCAAAAACTTCCCTCTTTATATTTTCAGAACTCTTGAAAGGATCAACCTTTGCTACACGAACAATCAAAGCATCTTCACGTGGTGTTGTTTTTCTAGATTTAGGCTTTCGAGGTAAGTAAGTAAGTAAGTAAGTAAGTAAATCATTTATTTGTCACAGAATTTGGGTACATAGAAGATAACATAAAAGATAAATCCCATCAAATTCAACCAGAAATTGGCGTACAAATATTAAAACAAAAATCATTTTTTTTACAAACACAAGTTCAAAAACGAAAATATATCTATTAAAATGTCTTAAGCTTAATATTTCCAAAATTAAATCCTTAAATAACTAAAGTAGTCAAAATACCTAAAATAACAGCATTAAAAATGTCCATGTCTGTAAAATTTTACAAAATAGAATCATTGGTCCAAAAAACTGGCTACGCTATAAAAACAATTATTTAATAAATATTCCTTAATTTTTCTCTTAAATAAAGTCAAAGGAAGAAGTTTAATGTCATGAGGTAATTTATTATAAACTTTAATACACATTGAAAATACATTTCTGCTGAAAAGTGTTAGACTAGCTTTTGGTTGGTATAATTTATGAAAATGTCGAACACATCTATAACTCGCAACATCACCTCTAGTCTTGAAAAATTCAGGATGTTTTTTTGACAAATATGCAAATTTCTTGTATGTACAAACATGGTAACGGCAATATCTTAAGATTCTTAAAAAGAGATTCACAAGATTTCCTACTTCTAGCTTTGCATATAATTCTGATACATTTCTTTTGTTTCTTAAAGGCTTTGTCCAGATCTACAGAATTACCCCATATTATGATCCCATATCTCAAAATTGATCCAATGTATCCATGGTATGCATTAATTGCAGCTTCCTTTGATACAACTTGTCGTATTCTTCTTAATGCGTACATAAATTTGTTAGTTTTTTTACATACCGTAGCTATATGATCTTTCCAATTGCAATTTTTATCAATGGTTATACCAAGAAAAACCGTAGAGTAAACCTCTTCTAATGCGTTATTGTAATGTTGGACTTGGAGTTGCAGTGGTTTGGCTTGATATGTTCCAAATTGTATTAATTTTGTTTTATCAATGTTGATCCTTAAATTATTTTGTTCGAGCCAACATATAATATCTTCAAGAGATCTATTAATTTCAGTTTCAAATGTGGTTTTATTCTTACATTGTATTGCCAAAGTTGTATCATCAGCAAAAAGAACGCAATGATCAACACAATTTCGTGGCAAATCATTAATATAAATTAAGAATAACAGGGGCCCAAGGATACTTCCTTGTGGGACCCCATAATAGTTTGTTCTGTACTGTGATCTATATGTTTTTTTAAGTTGATTTTCTGTTCTGCTTATTTCTGTACATTGCTGTCTCTTTTCAAGGTAACTTTCAAGCCATTTATATGCAGGTCCCCTAAAACCATATTTAAAGAGCTTGCGCAACAAAGTTCTATGACAAACGAAGTCAAAAGCTTTGCTCGGGGTACATTATTCGTAGTATTAAACTGTTTGACGTGATTTACAGCATTAAACACCTTAGTTTTAGAGCACTTCAAATGATCAGCAATCTTTTTATATGACCAATTAGGTTCATATAGAGCCATAATCATTTTCCGGGTCGATGGATCACAACTCTCCTTTTTGCCCATGATTTAGAAATAATTATGCACCATAAAATACGCGGGAAACAAAAAAATGCGATATCCGTTTTCGAAATTCAAAATTAAGAATTATTTTTTTCCGTTCCTAATTATTTGTCAAGGGGCCAGTACATTTAAAATACAATAGCAATTGAAAATGAATTGAACTTTTGATAGCAGTGCAATTGTTTTGCATATTGGGTATAAATTATTAAAGCCTACTAATATAACTGTTATTTTGTGTGGTTTAAATTTGTTATCAGTAAGTTATTACAAAAGTAACAGCTACTTGTTTGTCAAAAATCGACTTTCTTACCAGTCGTTCCTAATTATATGACCACAACTGTATATACTATAAATATACCCTAATTCATACTAGTGACTGAGTAAGTGGTCAGGACCAAAGTACAATTTTGTACAAAGTACAAAGTTTGCGAAATACGAAAAATATTTTTTGTGCCTCTACAAGGTGAAATCAAATTAACCGACCAAGTTCATGCTGGAGACTCGGTTAGTGATCAGAAACAAGCTTCAATTATCCTTTTGGTGAAATACGAAAAAATTTTTTTTTTGCTTCCCTACTACCTAGACTAGGAATTAAACTAGTGCAACCAGTAAGGGAGCAGAAATATATTTTTGGAATTTGGCCAAAAGGATTACTGAACCTAGTTCCTGGTCAATAACTGAGTCTCCAGTATGAATTTGGTCGGTTGATTTAATTTCACCCTATATACTTGTTCAAGAACATTCTCGCCTCAGTATAAAAAGACGAAATTTTATTTTTCATTGACTCTTTGTCTTGACCATTTACTGGGTCTCCAGTATGAATTTGGCTATATAAACGAAAGTCACTTTAATAAAGGTTCTTGTGAGTAAGTTCTGGATTCCAAAACATGTAACCAATTAGTTAAGAACCTGAAAAATATGCTGATGCAAACAAAAATCAACGAAGCGTCGAACGTTCTTCTGATGATCATGCAAATATCATTTGAGCATTCGTTCCGGACGTGGCAAGATTCCAAGTTTCCAACCCGTGCACAATGGGCTGGTCGTACGAACCTTGTCATATAAATTAGTTTTCAATACGACCGCGTAATTCGTTCCATTACATTGGACAAACGCGTTACGATCCTATCAAGACCCGTTGGTTGGTAATTGCGAGTTTCAACACATTAATATGTTCGTATTTTGTGGTTAAATGGCGCTCCTTTCCCGTGGTTCACCTGCGTGGTCCACCTTTAATATGATTAAAATAATATTCATATAATTTGTTGCCGGTGGTTCACTGGGCATGTTCTTAAAACTAAACACGTAATTATTCTCTAAGCGGAACTTGTCTGTATAATATTAAAATCAGGTTGAAAATCTCGCGCAAGTTATTTTTAAATATACCGTAAAATGTTTGAGGCTATTTACAATATGTTGAGTGTAAGTAATCTTTTATCATATCATCTACTTGTACATTAAAACTAAATGTTGTTGAATCATTTGATGTGCGTGTCTATCATGTAAAGTTTATGAAGATGGGTGAAATAATTACGTTATAAATTTACAATATCAAAGCAAAGTATATAACTAAGTTTATAACTAAATCTTCATTCAATTATTTTGTCGAATGAAGTTTTAGCTATCGCGTATATATCGTTATACCCATAACTTAAGGTGAGGTTATCCAGAGAAATCTGTCCTGATCCAATGCTTTCATTTAACACATGTTTATCATGCTCAGCGGAAGTGGGCCGCTCAGAAAACTCGTGGTTTCGAGATGTTTTATTTATTATTTTGGAATAAGATGGATGGGTTTTTAATATGACAGCCGTTTTACATCACATTTTTCACTACATTTATTTTAATATAAGTTTTACTGTCCAAAACTAAGCTCAAATGATATGATATTTAGATCACAGTTTAGACCTATCGTTGCGATTTAATTGGATCAAGGAAAATGTAAGTAATCGTGTATCAAACAGCCGAAACATCAAGATCAAAGAATGGAATATGACATAATAATATATTTTTTACAAAATTTAATCAACGCAATTTTTTGTTTAAAATGAATTTGAAAAGAAACAAAATCAGGATAACCCCCTCTTAAGAGCAATGTTCTTGTCGTTGGAGTAACTACAATTCTTCTCTTTCTTCTGCTAATGATTGAAATGAAATGAATACTTTATTTTTGCACTTATCCCACGTTAGAATATATTACATAAGTAAAATGGTTAAATTTAAAAGAGGAAAATACAATATATTATATTAGGATTTGGGTAGGTAGTTATACTTAATAAGTTAATACACGCACATTAACTATATTAAAGGTATATTTAATGTATACAATATAATAATATATATACCTACTATATGATAATGATAGCTAACCCTATACTAAATACTAATACGTAACATTTATAAATATATGCCTAACTCCGCCCATTCGATTAGTCTTGCTAAGAAGAAGGGCAAGAAACTTAGCATAGATCATGTCTTTTTTTCTATCATCATTATTTTATTAATAATACAACATGGTTTTAGTAAAGAGATACAAAGTACAAGAGAAAGTCGGATAATCAGGCCAAAAATTGAGTAACTTAATATAAAAAAAAACAAAATGGAATGATTAGATGATCTCTTTATCCTCTTGTTCTATCAGTCCTATCATCTTTTTTACAATCAGAATAAATTTTATACATTTATCTATAAAATATCATATTGATTTGACCTCTTGATACAACATAACAGTAACATTCTCCTTCATTTGAGTAAAGTAGGTGCGCTTATATATCTTCTTTGGCTTGGGTCTTCCTCTTCTCTTTGCCCTTTGATAAACTCGTAAGTTTAAAAGCCACAATCATTTCCGAATTAATTAAGATGTCACAATAATAAAAATAAAAAAAAGATTATGATAAGCTATAGAATATCTGGAATGAGATGGTTAAATTAATATTTTTTATTCTTATTACTTATTGAAATTAATATAAATAACATTTACAGTCAGTATATTTTGATTTAAGGAGAATAACTTGACGTTTCGGTGAGACTTTACGGTCACATTCATCAAGTCTGCGGAGAGCTCTGGCGTATGCAACACCCTTTTTTGCTTAAGTCTGACCGAAACATGTTTTTTTTTTCGTAATTTCGATGTGTGTTTTAGCTGAACTCGCATTATTTAATTCTTCATTATGGTTACCGAACCTAGTATTAACGAAATGATATAACATATAAAATTAAGGTTTTGCGGGCTCTTAAGACTAAGTGAAATGTAATATATTAAAAAACTGCAACTCAAACGAAAAAGTAAAAAAAAAATCATCACAGTTTGTAAGCTTCAGTCAATGTATTTACTGAAATAACAACAATCAACCTATTTTTGGACAGGATATTTTGCGGGCGGAAAATCACCTTTTTGTTAAAGAATTTTTATCCGCAAACGCTGTAACCTAATTTGGAGAAGGACACATTTATCTATTATTTATATGAATGCAAATAGATTCTACCCAAAATGAAAGGTGATGCACATTACAGGCACAGGACACAGGTGTTTGGGAGGTGGTGTAAAAGAAGCTAAATACATGGCCATAGCGGCTCATTTAGAAATTTATTTTTTCAACTAATGTGAAGCGTATGGATAGAATCGAAAATGAAAATATTGGTTTAGATTAAATAAAGTGAAACACACGTTGTTTTTAAAATATTAATAACACAATTTTTTATTTTGTTCAAAATATGACAATTTATAAACTTAAGTTCAGCGCCCGTAGCATGGTAATTGATCACGTAAGACTTCGTTTATCGCACTTTTTAGTTGGTAACAGAAGATCTCGGTACAAAATGCACATCATAATATTGTTTTCCTTACTTTTGAATAAAAAGTATGCAATATGTGCTTTTTATTGCAATTCACGTTACATTTTGTCTGCATCACGCTTTAAAGTATGCTAATGTAATTCAAACAAATTATAATACATTATATTGCATAATTTTTTGTGAAGACTTTATTATTAATAAACTATATTTCCGCAAATTGCTTTAAAACGCATTTATTGCATCCTTTTTATTCAAAAGTAAGGAAAACAATATTATGATGTGCATTTTGTACCGAGGTAAAAGTTACCCCCTTAACCACCTCAGCCGTCAAAACAAAGGCCAAGTGGCGCCGCGAGTTCCCACTCGCGCGCAATACGAGCATGCTACTGCCGCTCGGTAACTTATAAATAGGCTAATAGGATAATATATATATATAAGTTGCTCTAAAAATATCTGCCGCGGCTGCAGTGGGAAAGTGTATTGTGTATATAAATTACAATAGTAACGATATTTTATTGATCTAACGTCATACATTTTTCATACAAAAAAAATCTGCGTTTAAGTTAAAATTGATTTACTTGCATGAAACCGTCCCGTAGTAACACAAAACAGTTGGAAAGAGATGTACATTATTTTTATTGATGAAACGACACATCGCGCGTAGTTTGTGAACCACATTCTGCCGAATAAAGTAAATATTTATTTATTTCCTTTATTTTCTCAAATTTATATAACTATTCCGGCGTACAAAATTTTTTCACCATTGTAATCTACATACACAATACTATCTCCCATTGCAGCCATGGCAGATATTTTAAGAGCACCTTATATATATATATTGGATTTTAACGATCCTCAATGTCTTCTTTTTCTTATCACGTGTATTAGTTTTCTGCACCACCCCTCAGACGATCCTGTCCACAGTGAGCCAGTGAATTTACTAATTAAAATATCGTTGGTTTTATACACATTCATGGTTAAACCAACGATACATTTAATTAGCGTGGTTGATTAAATTTTGCACTACGTGAAATGGAAGTCAAACGTGACTAATGAAGATAATTACCATTAATAATAAAACCACGTTAGAATATACACAAACGTATAGACGTTCTTTATTCTATAAAAATACATCGTATAAAAATATACAAACATTGTGTATTACCGTTTACATAATCCTTGTCTGTGACTTACATTAACGTAGATAAATTCATTTCTGTGAAATACGTAACATAAAATTTAGACTTGAGATTGGACACAAAAATATATTTTTCGTATTTTGCCAATAGGATCATAGAACATTGGTCTTGACTCTTACCGAGTCTCCAGTATGAATTTTGCTGTATAAATGAAAGTTATCTTATGTATGGACGAAAAGTTTGTTTGTTTGTATGTAATGGGTAACTTATGGAACATGATATCGTCCCTTAGTGTTCCGTGTTTCCAAAAAGATCAAACAATAATATTGTATAAAAAGTTATTGGCTGGCAATTTATTATTGGTTTTCATTTTGCGCGGCACTAATACAAAACCGATTTAAAAAAATATAAGGTCCTACAATTCAAAGTGAAAAAAACTTAAGAGATGACAGAGTATACTAAATAGATCACAATCCAAAGAAAAAAAAAAAATTGTTAGTAGTTAGTAGTTCACAATTTCAAATCACCTTGCTCTCGTGTGACACATACAACTTTTCACCTCACTAGCGAGAAAATACAAGATGTTAAAAAAATGCATACGTACTATATTCTCACGCCTTTCTCTAGGAAGAGCGATAGTCAGAGAGTAGAGATTTTTATCTTTAACGATCCTGACATACCTCTTCTTCCACGTCCATCAATCTAATAATACACGTTCTTCTATTCCGGGTACTTTAACTTCGCCCATCTCCAGTATATTGCAAATTTGGTCGGCATGCGTCCTTTTAAGGCGACCCGGTCGAATCACTTTACTTTCATTCATTATTTCGTCACTTTTCTTTAAAATATAAAATTTCATTCAAAAATGTTTTTTGCGGAATTGACTTTCTAACGATAGTTGAGCATGGTGAACCATAGTCAATACAAGTCAGGCCAGACCACAGATTTCCAATATATATAAAAAAATTAAATGCTAATTCGCGACCACAGAGTTATCTCTGTGTTCGTGAAGTTCTTATTTTTTCAAAACACTTTCTGAGTGAACAAAATTGACTTTTGCCCACTGATTTTAAGCAACAAGGGGGCGCTTTTTGTACTAGTGAGGTGAAAAGGTTATTTACTTCTTGGTACGTAACCTGACTTGATTAATAATGCCAAAAGACAAAAGTCCAAGCTTTCAAAATGATACTGGCCACTTGTTATATAAGTACATAATATTAAAAAAGTGAAAATCTAACGCGAGTAAGTCGGTTTCTGTTGCTATACCTCAATTAAAAGTAAAATTATACTAGCTACGTACTCAAAACGTTGTCATTAGACATTAATTTGACTATTAAGTGATATAGAAAAATGTATGACCACGCCGGAATTAAAAGAAATGCAATAGTACAGTCATTAATCTTTTCTCCTTTGTCCCAAACGTCCTAAACCAAAATTAATCTCCCTGTGAAAAGTATAACATTGAGTTTCAATAACTGTAAGAATTTTAATATAAACTTAAATTAAAGATTTTGTCTTTTATTTTCCTCACAGGTGTAGTATAAAACACTTTGTATCACTCGGGAGAAAGTGCGATTCTAAACAACACCCTCGTTGGTAACCAGCCTCTTTCTTCCCTCGGGGAACAATATACTCGTACTACCTATCCAAGAGAATGTCATGGGTGTAAAGGCAAAACTCCATATTTGCTAATTTGAAAATGTGGAGAAATTGAGCTTTTTGCATTTCTAGTAATTCCATGTAAGGCCATTTACCAAACTCATAAAGATATACCTACTAATGAGTTATAAAGTAAAACAATCTTGGGCATTTGAATGAATCAAAAATATTAGTTTCGTCCAAAATTTCTCTAACCGAGTTTTACCTTTCAACCTGTATTACCTATCCAAGAAAAATAAATAATTTTGCCGTCACCTTGATAATTGTTATTAAACTTTTAGAAATAGCGATTAAACTTTAAGACTAAAGAGATCACATGAAGTTTTTGGCACAACTAAGTTTGTTGTAGAAACATGATAAGGCAAGACGTGATGTCTTAATGTTACTGGAATGTGTGCGGTGTTGAAATATTATATATATATATATATATATATATATATATATATATATATATATATATATATGAATATTATGCTCGTACGTTACGTAAATTATGCTGTTACGTAATTCAAGGCTGTTATGGTGGGCAATTAGGTTTTGGTTTCATTTCAGCTAAGGTGCCCATGTCATTTATGTAATTTTGAATGGGTTATTTTCGTCATTTATTTGCTCTTTAACTTTCTGAAGTTATGTTTACATTGTGTACAGCTTTTATTCATGAACAGTATTTTTCAGGAATTTTGGGTAAAAAATATACCTAAAATAATAAAAAAACTTGGGTCGTATTTCGCCATTTTATACTTTTTGTATAAAATGAATCATTTCTTGTCAAAGTTGAGAAAGAAGGAAACGCCATAAACCAACTCGTATTAAAGCTAATAACGACTATCTCCTGTCCCAGGAAATCGTTATAAAAGGAACTTACAAGTTCTAAATTGTTCCATATTTCTTCCGGATGTAACTGCTTGAGTAATTCCAAGACAAGGCAATTCTAAAGAGAAAGAACTTGTAATTTATCCTGCTTTAAAAAATACTTAGAGGGGAAAGAAAAATTTGTACCTTCTCTGATTTGATTTTGTTGAGGATAATGCCGGGTACTTTTCTCTGGACAAAATGCAATTTACATAATTATGTATTTAATATATTTTGACTGTAGGAAAAATTATTTTAGAACATATTCACATTTTCTTATGCACAACCTTATGAAAATGTCTGATTGATTCAAGCGATTAATAATATTGCTAGAAAATTAACCGAACTGAAGTTATAATTGAAAAGAAATAAATCCTGTGCGACCTTGATATCCGAGTAACTAATATCTCCTATGACTAAGGTATAAGGTGTGACTGACATTTTCTGCTCGCTGCCATAAAGCCCAAAAAAGGCTGCCATGGTAAATTAAATTAACAAATCTGTAGTAGGGTCTTTTCAAAAATTCTGAATTTTAGTCACGAGATAAATCACTTGCAACTTGCGACACAAATATACTCGTACATATGTTTGTTGATGATGTTGTTATACCGGGTGTAAATAGAGTGCGACAGTTAAATAATACCACATACTATACTGAAAAAAAAACCCGCGGAAATCTTCAGAGAAAAATATATTTAACTGTAACTTAAAGACTTTATTTCGTAGGAAGAAGGTCTATTTTAGAACGCTGCGCCGTAACAGCTGTTTTACGGAAGACGCTGTTTCAAAAAACGCTCCTATGTCGGTGCGTTAGAGTTCACGCATTTATGTTTGAAACTCAAATACCTATTTCCTAAACTAATAGTTAGCGCGGGTATGATTCTTGGGAAAAGTGGTTCAGTATGTGGTTTAATTCAATGGTAGCATTCTATTTACACCCGGTACATAAGGTGACTTTAATTTATAGTGTCAAATTCTTACTGAAGACTCGGTAAATGCTCACTAACAAGGTTCGATGACCCTTTTTGTGACATTCGTAAATTATTCTTTTCATGTTCCTTACAGAAGCAAGCCCAGCCCCGAGTCAATTACTATGGGACGTCAAGATTTTATTTTGCAAAATTTGCAAAAAGTGTTATAGATCCGTGTTACTGATCACTTACCAAGCCTCCAGTATGAGTTTGGCTGCATAAATTAAAGTCACCTTATATACATATTTCTGTACTGTGAAAGCGGTTTGCAACAATGATTCACAAGGAGTTTGTGATTACAAAAGTAGAGATACTTTAGTCCTAGTTTTTTCATCTCTTTGCCGAGTATATGATGCTATGATATTTTCTATTATATTATGTGATTTTTGGGTATCAATGTCTTCCGATTCTTCTGATTTAGTGCTAAATTGACTTCTAGGCTGATGATCCTACATTTTTATTTCATTATTCTTTTGTCTGACGTATACTTGGTGGCGTTTTCTTAGAAATACAAAGCAAAAAAAAATAATCATTTGGTAATTATTAGCGTGAATTAATAAAAAGTGTTAATTGGCACGAATTAAGCTTGCTATCTCCTAAATGTTCTAAAAGGAGATAATAAATATGTAAATTAGCGAGGTAACAAAGCAACGCAATGTTAAATCTTTTTCGCTTTGTAACAACGCTTTTTCCGTCGGGGTATACAAAAATGCTTACTGAACATGGAGTGCCCTTTCTTATATAGCATCCATATTGCTTTACAATAAGAATCAAATTGCTTTAAGTCACGAGGTAAATAATGTGACTCGACCTTTAAGCTCGCGACCGTAATAACCTTATTTGTGTTTGAAAATACGTTTAGTACGCATGAAAATGTAAGTCTTATTATGATTATCATAATTATTTTTCGCTTAAAACAACGTTTTTAGCTCATTAGAAGCCTAAACCCTCGTGGCATATTTTCCGGGTAAGTATCTGTCATCTTCTATACATATATATACGAGTATTATGTACCGGTTGAAAATGAACTTTCTAGCTATAACAAAGGAAACTGTTCTATGTTCGAAATAAAAAATACATGTTTTATTTCTTTTGTCATGATTCATAATTTAAAAAAAGATATCGATCGCCGAAGAAGCACTAATACTCCGGTGACAGAGCTACAAAACCTATGTGTATATAGCCTACGTGCAAAAATAAATAAATAAAATAAACTGTTTTTTACGGTTTTGTGTTTTATTCTTGGTTCTGATTCATATAGTTCAATAAAGCTAGGGGGTTGATTTTCAACCTTTGCTAGAAATAATGTAGTAAGAAAGTCGTTTCTGTACGTAGAAAGTTTTTGAGAATTTTGCTTTTTTATTATCATCGTAGTAGCCCCGGTTAATATATAGGCTATAATGATTGTTGATAAAATTACAGCCAAGCCAAAAACTCTTGATAATAGTTTTAAATCGAATCGTCTCGCCCAATGATTCGACGACTTCCCACCTCCAGAGCAGGCTGGGTTTTGAAAAGGCTACAGCACCGTAGACCACATTCACAAGCTGAGGCAGATTATATAGAAAACTCAACACTATAATCAGCTCTTATGGTTAGAGTTTATGGAATACGAAGCAGCCCTCGACTCCATCGAAACATGGTCTGTTCTGCAGTCCTCGCAGCAATGCCAAGTTGACTGGCGTTACATGGAGTTGCTGAAATACGATGATACGATGTCCATCTAAGTACAGGGTGTACAACAAGACCAATAAACGTTCAGCGCGGTGTGAGACATTATTTCTCCAAAACTGTTTACCGCCACGCTGGAGGACGCTTTAAAACACAAGACTGGAATGGAAGAGGCATAAACGTAAACTAAGAGGACATTTTCACATCTTTGCTTTTCCGATGACATCGTGATAATGGTGGAGTCGCTGCAGGAACCGAAGAAAATGCTGTGCAGCCTGTGATTTTTCCCGACGCTTTTGCATGCGGATGAATTAAGATAAGAATACGTATAAGGTCCAAGGGTCTAACTGTCACATCATCTAAACGCCAATAACCGTCGTTGACATATCAACATCGAAGTTGCTTAAATAGTACATTTTGATGCAAGTGCGAAAAGGTTGAAATTTAGAGTCACGATTAGCTTTTTAAAAAACGGTAGTCGGGACAAGAAATATCAACACGTTTTTTAATACACCTGCGAAAAATTACATGAAATAATAAAATAAAAGCAATTTTGTTCATACCAAAGACATTGTATAATAACAAGACTGTGCAATTTTTGCTCTACTAAACTATACTTTATTTCCTTAGAGATAAGGTTGTAATTATTATGATACCATTTTCAAGTGAAAAACGAGCCGAGCGAGGTTGCTGTCGCTACTCGTGTATCCTTGTCTAGCAAGTTGCCAGTGTATGTAATATATACAATATACTTATATATTGTTGTTGAGTTTCTAACGTGTTAGAAAGGGACCAACGAGTGCCAACACCTATCTCACTCGACTCGTTTTTCTTATCCTAGTGCACAGTCTTGTTCTCTATACAATGTCTTTGGTTGATATAGATACAAGTCGACAGAAGAAAACGCAGTCTGGTTGGCGCCAGTCTGTACTTCAAAGACCAATGTCTCCTTCTAATATCTTTTTAAAACTATATATCTATTTAAACTATGATGTCTAAAATAGTTTTGAATTTTTAAAACATCTTTTACAATTTCACATACTTCTGTAGCGATACCAAATCAAATCAAATCAAAATATTTATTTTTGCAAAATAGATACATTAAGTATACTTTCTACAAGTCAAAGTTAATTTACACAATATAATATGTCTTTAGAATATAAAAAAAATATATAATAATACGGGAAATAAAATATACACCTGCATTAATAAATGATAGTCGTAAGTTTTTAAATAAATAAATAAATAAAAAATAAATAAAATAGGGGAATCTAGGAATAAAAATATTATATATACATAATACAATGAAGAAATAATAAAAACGGGAAATACATACAAAAAATATTAAGGGTGGGCTACTAAAATGTAATAAAGTTATACACTTGCATAAAATATAGAAATATAGGAATAAAAATATTGTATATACATAATGCCTAACCATCCGCACCATTCGATTAGTATTGCTAAGAAGAAGGGCAAGAAACTTAGCAAACATTCTTTTTTTCAAAATAAAACATATGATACAAAATCATATACATACCTACTCAAGTAAAGGCATAAAAAAATATAAGACTGCGGGAATTAGTCACGAGAAAAAAAAATATATCTTAGTCAACCCGTCTCATATTGTCTATTACCTTTAACAAAGTAAGTTTACATATTAATTAATTTTAAGCCTTTAGAGGAATCGTACAGTATTAAAATATGCTAATTATTAATTACAATATTGAATAAGATTATTATTATTTATTACACCATGCTTCATAATCATCCAAGTAATCATTGATTTTATAATAAGCTTTCTTAAGTAGTCCCTGCTTAATATATAGTTTAAACTTATTTTTAGGCAAACTAAGGACCTCCTCTGGAAGCTTATTGTAAAATCTTATACCATGTCCTACAAAAGAGGTACCTACTTTGGCAAGTCTTAATTTTGGAAAAGCTAGTTTATGTTTGTTTCTGCTTTCAACAGAGTGGTGCACACCAAGCCTCGGGAAATTATCAATTTTTTTTCTGACATATCTAATAACTTGATAAATAAATTCACAAGGGACCGTAAATATATTAATTTCTTTAAACTTTTCTCTTAATGAATCTCGGTACTTCATGTTATAAATAGACCGAATTGCTCTCTTTTGCAAGACAAAGACTGCTTCTATATCTGCGGCTCTACCCCACAACATTATGCCATATGACATAATGCTGTGAAAATAACTGAAATATACTAATATAGCAGTATCCTCATCAGTAATCTGCCTTATGCGTCTAACAGCGTATGCGGCTGAACTAAGTCTACCACAGAGAGCTTCTATGTGGGGACCCCACTGAAGACGAGAGTCTATAGTAATACCTAAAAACTTAGTTTCGTTAACTAACTCCAGCTTGGACCCCTGCAAAAATAAACTGACATCTACTTATACTTATATATACTAGTAGGGTCCTCATTTTGTTACCACGGAAGTCTAACGGGATTTACCTCCGTCCTTGTATTACATGGCGTGAGGGGCCGTTCAAGTATTACGTAAGCAGATTTATTACAATTATTTACCCCCCCATCCCCCTTGTCAGCAAAAGTAAGCAAAGCTCTTACCCCCTCCCCCCATGCTTACGTAAACATTTTTCAATTATAAATATATATTTTTTTATATTATAATGTTATAGTTATAATTTTAAAAATAAGAAAATATATTTAGTATAGAGATTAGATTTTACTGATACAGTATTCAACATAGAGTAAGGGGCAAAAATATACCGATGACGTAATCATCATCTAGACTCCCCTACCCCCCATATCATCGAAAATAAGCAAAACAAAGGACCCCCCCCCCCTCCCCCATAGTGCTTACGTAATACTTGAACGGTCCCTGACTCAGTCAGGTGATCGAACAAGTAACCAATCACAGGGCGTCTACGGTGCGAGGTCGCAATCTGAAAAGAAAGAGGCACTTGCGAGGACACGCGCGGGCGACTCTTCCTTCGCTCGACGAACGGCGAGTCAGTCAGTCAGTCAGCTTCCAACCTTCTGGCCCTGGAGTGGTTCCGGCAGCCTAGGCAAGGCTTGCCCCCGAAGTATCGCCCCGTGAGTCTGGTAACGCCTGTACGATATCCTTAGGGTTCCGTTGGAGTGTAGGGACTCATTTAAGTCTAGTTGTAAGCCCTATGCCGTAAGCCTTAGTTATCTCTAGACCTTGAGCTTCCTTTCTGTTTGGTGAAATATATACCCTTAAGTACAGCCATTGTTGTTTGTGTGTGCCTCCCCTTTTCCAGTTAGGAATATGTCACCCTAACTTGCCCTACAAGTCCAAACCCTCGACCCTGAGATAAGTCATTGCTCTACCGGCTGAAGCCGTGGCCCTGGGCAGCTCACCGATTCGAATCCTGTGGTTTCATAGAGTAAGCAGTCGTTGCAGTTAGCTAGGCAGTGAACGTGGGGCCAATATGTCACGGTTTTAAAGTGGAGCCGTCGTCGGGAATCGAACCCGGGACGTTCACTCTAGCTAACTGCAAAGACTGCTTACTCTAAGAAACCACAGGATACTTCATCGGAATAAAGGCGTTTAGGTACTGTAAGTTTGCATTTATAATTAAAATGGTTATGGTAATATTACATTTGATAATTATTCTTTAATAAATATCATACCAATAATTTATTAATATAATAATTAATGACATTAGTAATGTAAATTAATATTTAAAAAAGTCATGTGTCAAAAAACGATTGTTTCATTTTAACCGAATTCATTTGCTGCAAAACCACAAAGTTTTCAAACACCGAGCGTAAAAACGCTCTCCAGAAACTCTATGTAACGACGTCATTTACCGAGACAAAGCTGCACTGTAAGTGTAAAGCTAATTAAATTTATAAAATATATATTAAAGAACATGAAAAAAAGTTACCTCCAAGATAATCCCAAGTAGCATTTTACTCCATTTAAGAGTACACATTTAGTTCCCAGGTGTACTTGAAGCATTATTACAGTTCACTCGTGATGTATAAGCTGTATTATTGCGATTAATTACACCTATACCTGTCTAAGGGACTTATAGGAGTGTAGAGTTATACTGTTATACGATTGTTGGTGTTATAATACTCTAACAACTATCCTTTAGTCAGCCGTCTGACTAAGAGCATTATAGGAGGGTAGAGATACGCCAACCGCTGTTTAACGGCCTACTTGTACGATGTTACAGAGCTAGCATTTTAATAGAACACATGTGGTCTCTACAAAGCCGATTCTGAAGGCTTTAATTTTAGTTTTAGTGCTGATAAATATACATTTTCTTTATTGCAAAATAGATCTTAGTGTTAACAAGAGAAGATATATTAACTTTGGAAAATATTAAGTTTTGACAGCACTAAAATTAAAATTAAAGCCTTTAGAATCGACTTTAGTCTCTAATTGAAGTTAAAAATGTATTAAAAACTGGTTATGATAAAGTTTATAGCTATATATTTATATCCATATATAATTATAATAGGAAATCAATAGTAATAGGATATCAATAGTAATAGGATATTTAGCATCTTAGACCTCCATCTACATTTTTTAAAGTTACATTAACGGGAGTGCCTAAAATTGTTCTAGCATCAGACGGTAGTGTTTCCGGTTTAAATTCGTTTATTTTATTTCAAAGCGGAATGAGGAATACGATTTTCAATAGCCCATTTCTTCAGAATCGGCTTTGGTCTCTAATTGAAGTTAAAAATGTATTAAAAACTGGTTATAATAAAGTTTAAAATTTTCAGCAAATTTTTTAAATCAATTTATAGGTCTACAATGTCTGGTAAATCTGAAATATCTTCTGTCTGTTTACTCCGTAGTCTTTCAATAGTAATAATCTAAAAAATTACCAGAAATAGATAGAAGTAGCTAGATTTGTTTTGGTGGCTAAAATGGATTATTTTTTGGCTAAAACTGTTGAAAATCCGCTAGATCTACCCACAAAGTGGCCAAAATGGCAACACTGACAATAACTAATCCTATCCTGGCCATCACGCACGCCACGGGCGCACGCGAGCGATCAGAGGATCTATACCTATCCCGTTCCCGCCTCTATTTCTCGCTTACTTATTAAAAGGAATGCGCATGATTACTTTCAAGTTCAGAAAGAAATAGCATAAACTTTCTCTAAGTAGATATTTAAGGTGATCGTCAAGCACGTATCCAAGGGGGGATAGGTGGGATTTATCCCACGCCCCCGAAATTCGGCGTGACATACACGGGACTAGGAATGTTTATTCATAACCACTGTAAAGTACGTTTTAATAAAAAAGGTAGGGTACTTTTGATACTTAATAATAATATAGTACAGTGATTACAGAGGCTTCTTTCACAATTCACATTGTTGGTTCAATGAATGTCCCCCCCCCGAAACAAAAGTCTGGATACGTGCCTGGTGATCGTACACCCGTCAGCTCCGTACGCGCCAAGTCTGCTAGTGTAACTATATTTTACAGAATTTTAATAGATAAATATCAGAAATAACAGTTATTTATCTCATAAATAACAGGAATAACAGTTATTTATATGATAAATTCTGCAAAATGTGGTCACACCACAGTTATTTATACTATGGTTACACTATTACACTTGCTGCCTCGGCGCTTTAAAAGATTGTAAACAGTGTTTGTTACTATGGCTGAGTGACAACTATTATTTTCTGTCCTTTTCTGTCGCAGGGCATAAATGTTGTCCCTCTTTATCTAGTTTGTTTACATTATTTTAAATACCTCCTTGAACAGAGCAGTGTTTTTTGTAAGTGTAAATGTCACCGGCAATCTGTATAATTCAGGTATTGTATACAGTACCTAGGTAATGTATACAATGCCTGGGGCGTCCCGGCAATGTATGAAATATTATGAATATTATTGTCCGTTACATACTTTACCTAGGCAATGTATACAATTCCTAGGCATTGTATAGAGTACCTGCTGGTCAACTGGCAAAGTGTAAAGTTATTACTAATTAATGGAATAATATTAAACAGTCAAAATTAGTTTTTTGGAAGTCTTCCAGCGCAGAAGAGAGCCTGTAGGTTAGGTTAGGTTAGTTAGATCATAATCTTCGTGGTTTTTTTTTTATGACCACCATGAAATACCATTTAACCAAAAGGCTAAGCTTTGTTCATAAAAAATCATTTAAATACATGCCTTAATCAATTTCCCGCTCCTGCTCACGTCTGTTATATACATTACCGGCTGCGCATTTGGTACTGTATACAATGCCTAGGCAATGTACTAAATAAATAATATTTCATACATTACCTTAATCTTTTTGGCATTGTATACATTGCCTAGGAATTGTATACAATACCGGATTATACAGAAAGCCGGTAACATAAATACTCTGAGACCAAACTGTGTGTCTCACACGAAAACAAAAAGTGATTTTTGTTAGTTTGTTACAACATTTTTACTTTAGGTACTCATACTTGACTTAGTACCTGGGCTAGGCGATTTAACGGACAATAATTATTATTGCGGATCTCTAAAATTTCAGTATATTAAAAGAATTAAACGATGACACAAGTGACCTGAACTACATCTTAAAGCTGTACATAAGTTTACATTAGAATAAGTTTATAGACATTGGCCCTGTAGTGGTGCAAATGTGGGACTTTAAATAGAAAACAGCATTCTAACAGAACACATGTGAACCTATATACGCTCCACCGCATTAAATTGGAGTTATAACAGTTCACATAGCTGTATTTCATTTCCACCATTTTGTTCTAACTCAAAATATTTACCAAATAAATCTCCAAAATTATCATGCAGATTTATCACAAAATACGTAGATAGAGCGATTGAGTTTTGGTTTCATGTTATAATTAATTACCGTAGTATAATTATAATGCCAATATAATATCAAACACTGAAAATTGTAGATTTCCTCTCAGCCAGTTTTAAATATTTTAAAATGAATATCGCGTTCTTACAGAGGCGCGTGAATATTTTAGCTGTAAATATGTATATATTTCACGATAAAGTTGCATTCCCATGGCATTAACATTATTAAGTATTTAAAACAGGTACTACCTCGTGTTATCATACATTTTTATCCTTGATCCGCCGGAGTTTGGTTTCTGATGGCACACACAAAATCAACTATGAGGATAATAATTAATAATAAAATAAAGAAATAATTTAGGACACACGTGAACTTTAGGTAGCACTGGAGTAATTTTGTGGGATTTCATAACTGTGAAGGCACCATTTAGCCACTTGTTACTCTTTATTACACTCATGTACTTAGTATGGTTCACACTGCGTCCCATATAGTGCCGTAAGTCAGCCTTAAGTCCGATGTTACTACTTAAACAGCTATTATAATGCTATTATACTGCTAATGTACAGCCATAGTGAACTTAAGGCTGTCTAATTTGTGCCCAAACTCGTTCTATAAGAGCATTATAGCAAGCTTTACAGCTCTTATATAGCTAACTTACACAGCTTTTGGAGTACATGTGAACGACTAGACAGCTTATATAGAACCCCGAATGCTACTTGGGAATAGTCTCAAGTTAGCTTATAGTTTTACCGGTTCGTTTACGTAGTATTTCATCATGTAATGTGTTAATTATAAAACTTATATTATATTTGTGATGTTTTCTGTAAGTTTTGACTCATTTGACTCATTGACCTTTAGAAGAAAAAAAAGAGGGCCCTAATTTTTTTTCATATCTAATTACATTTTACGAATAAATATAGACATTAAGCAGTTTTTGAAAAACCTTAGTGTAAGGCTATATAATTTGAAAGATTATCATATCATCTAAAATATTGAAGAAAAATATTGATATTTTAAAAAAGAAGCATGGTGGTCTCTGTCTTCATAGACAATTTTTGTTTTATATTTTAATTAATAAATACTTCCGAACTGTAAGTCGTTCACAAATCACAATATACTTTGTAATTTGTTTGGCTAAACGCTTTATTACGCAGAATCCATACAAAATTCAAACATACTCGTATTTTCTAATAGGACGTCACCGCACATTATTTATATTCTTTGCAGGTAGCAGGTATTCCATCTCAATCGACATATCCGTTCCCGAGTAATGCTGCGGAACGACAGACAACAAAACTTCTCTATAGGGTTTTCATTTTACCACGGAACCCTAAAAATCCTTGGAAAAAATTTAGATGTTACTTTGTATTTCTCTTTTTATCATCTTTAATGTAAGCAATCGTATTTTTATTATTATTGATCGTTGTATTTGATTGTATTGTATTATTTGATGTTCCTTGCTGACTAGGCAAAGCGAAACCAGTTGGATTATAAGGGGCATTAAAAGTGAAACGGTTCAAGTGTTTTTGTCAAGATGTTGATAATTTAACCAAGTGCCGACAGTCGTAAGAATTATCATTTGGAAATCTCTTTTCAGGATTTGCAAAGAAATGTGTCTTCCTAAATCAGACATTATTTGGATTTTAACTTTTATCTTTCTGTGTATTTTTTAATATAAAAAAAAAGATTATTCTTCAATACAATAACTGATCACAAGTTGTAGTTACATAATAATGCTAACCTTACTATTTATTTACTCAAGGTCGAAGAGGACGATAGTTTGCAATCTTGTTCAGTAAGTACGTACGACAGATTTATATCCAGTCCAAATTCACCGGATATGTTGGGTTAAATGGTTTTTGCTCCTACGTAAGTTCGCTCAAATGAATAATTGGGTCAAATTAAGATTAAGTTTGCTGGTGGTCTACTTGTGTAGGTGTAACATGGAAAGAAGTATAAAACGTACCTTAACGTCGTTGCATGAAACGCATTATTGCACACAATTTTAAATTAACATTGAATAGTATAACTTCTTTGCGTCTTTAGAGTACCTATCTTAAGTAGAATGTTTTTATGAAATGAAAATAATACTGATTCTATTTAGATCTAACTCGTTGATTTGAATGCTATTTAACCCTAAGACGAATATTTTGAATGCCTTTACTCCATAATCCACAGTACATTTCATTGAAATAATTGTATTTTTATTACAATATTTATGCATTATTTGCATTATGTAAGCTGTAACTAATTATGAAACACCATACAACTTGGAACCGGTTTTATACGTAGAAATAATATGTAATATATATAAATCAGCAAATATAATTTCAACTCTATAAAATTACGAATCATAATCACTCACAGATTTTAGGCCTTCCTAGCGTAGTATGTAATAGTAGTTTATGCTATAAGTGCGGTAAGGAGGACGATTTGAAACACGAGCGATAAGCGAATGTTTCAAACGTTACGAGTAAGTTATTGCCCTTACCCTGTGTGTATCATACTAAGTTTTTCAACGCAGAGTGTGACTAAATAAATGAAACATAATTAAAGAACGATCATTCAATAAATGCTCCAAATTAACTTTAGGCGGCATTCTTTTTCTTTGCACGCAAGTTGCCAACTTAACGGAAATAAGCTGCTTTCAGTCAATTTTGATATTGTCCTGCTATCAGTGGTAGGCGGGTGTCATCCAATGAATAAACTGAATGCAGCCTACGAACGCATCAAACCGAAAGCAGCTCATTTCCGTCAAGTCTATGTATATATGGTATGAAAAAAAGGACTGGCAACTTTATTAACTCTTTCAATAAATACAAATTAAATCACTAGTGTGGAAAAAATTACTTTGCTAACAGTTTTGTTGCATATAAAATGGGTCTATCTATACGAGCACTTGTATTGAAAAAGTATTTGGAACCAATAAAGATTAGTTTTGTATGTATATTATATCATTGGTTAGAACGCTTTTCTAGAGTCAGCTTTAGTTATCTAAAAAAGTTATAATGCGCATAGGAATCTATAGCCGAGCAACCGGACGTACCACGTGACCTTACTGCTTGTATAAAAATTGTAGGGAAATACGACCTTTGCCGAGCAGTGGCAAAGATTCGTAAGCGCATTATAAGTTTGGGAGCACTGTAGTCATATTTGAGTTTTTGCAGGTGTTCCAGTGTAATTTTCCACCAACATTACTTCGTATATCCCCTAAGGTTTAGAGTTTAAGCCAAAGATAACGTAATTCCTTAAGTAAATTGATCACTTTGTAACCAATGACATTTAAATTGATCCTTTTCGTGCAGATATTTAACGAATAATGGAAGCAATAAGGAACGTTTTGTCCTAAATCGATTATGCGTTCCGTTCCTTTATAGGCTTTTACAAATGGGGATGATTTGGAACAAGTACATAATAAAAACAGTATGTTTCCTACGAAGTCTGGATTTTGGTACGTAAAAGAAATAAAATAAAAACAAATTTTATTGCCAACTCCGAAATCTGATCAGAAATGCTTACAGGAACATACTACCTAGAGTGATCTCTTATTTTGTTATAGATAATGAAGTACAATTATTCCCCTAAAGCCAAATGACTCCATAAAATTATGTTGACTTATTTATTGGCTTATTAAATTTTCATCTGTATTTAGCAATTTTTGCGTCATCAATTCCAAATTAGGCGATTTTCATCATACTGAGTCCTTAGGACTTAATGAAGTGCAATAAAACGCAAAATTTTATCAATACATAATGTATCTCAATCTTAGTTCGATAGACATATCGTTAACAAAATACAAATTTTCCAAATACGAGTAGTTGCCAAAATATATTAATCCTACATACACCGTTTGCGGTTACGTGACCACTTTACTAAAACATGGGCCCAGTTTAGTTTGGTGCCAGAATATCGTTCACTCGATGAAACTATTTGTAAAATTTAAACCTGAAATTTAATAATTATCAAGGCACAAAAGGAATAATAATACCATACGGGCAAAATACCTTAGATTAAGCAAGGGATCAGAAACAAAACAATCGATTTTTTTTCCGAACATCGATTTTTGTTTTATTTATTTATAGCTTTTGCTTGCGGCTTTGATCGCATGAAAGCGAAAATTCTTGATACAGTAGTTTTGCCTCAGTACAATACTAATTTAGATTTTAATTTCGCAAAAATTATCAACATACAGACACGAGTCTTCGGTACTTTATTATAAAAGATATGATAATGGCGATCTTTAACATGAGGCGAACTGTCAGAATGTCTTGTCTATTCTTTTCAATACAGATCATGGACTTAGAATCTCCGATAAACTTTATCTGAGCTTAGAATACACATATTCTGAATCTATGATACAGATTGTGTACTATTTTGAAACTTTTCAATTTTATTGAAAAGTATTTAAAAAGCAACCACAGTGAACTCATTCAAAAATTAATTAGACATTTTTTTAAAGACTAAAGTGCAGTGATATACACAACATCAGCTTTCAGCTGCTTGTGTATAAACAATAATAATAATAATAATAATAATAATAATAATAATAATAATAATAATAATAATAATAATAATAATAATAATAATAATAATAATAATAATATTGTGCTTATTCACCGTGGTTCAAACGGTCAGTAGTCCAAATATTATTTTCTGATACAAAATGTTAACATTTAAATATGTCAACAACAACATCGATCGCAGATCTCAGGTCTGAAAGAAAACCAACAACACGTTGCGGTTTTTATCGCAATGCTTAAGCTTAGTCAGACCTTTTTCTTAAAAAGACAGAGTTTGTTTAAAGGACGTTTTATAGGTATTTAAGGGTTTTTAATTTAGGTTTATTTTTAAAATTTAAGTGTTTTTTTGCAAAGGTTGTAGTTCATATTCATATGGTTTATTTCAATCATGTTGTGGGTACATAAAGTGTTGTCCTTAATTGGGTTTAACATGAATTCTGTAAGGGCACAGCAATTATAATATAAGCCTTAAAACTTAATATTAATTATATCTATCATTATCACTCTAAAAAAAAACTCTTGGAGCGTGTTAGTTTTTTGGGATAAATATTCAATGTGGTTTCTTTATAAAGATATTATTTTTGGAAATATCTTTTATTGAAGCTGGTAGTGAGTTATATATAGGTATACATTTGCGGACATACAATGAGGGCCAGCGTCAACAAATTCTAACCGGGATTTTACTGTTCCATGTCTGTTTTGTGTTCTTAATTTCTCTTGGTGGCTGCGTTGAGGGTACAAATGAATAGTTTGCAGCAAATATGTTTATCGTATATAAAGTGACTTTCGTTAACATAACTACATTCATACTAGGGACTCGGTTAGTGGTCAGGACTCTTTCTGTGAATGAAGTTGAGACTTCCAACACTAATTGAGTCGAGGTTGTTCTTGACAGATATAAAGGCACAAGTAATATCTATCGTATTTCATGAACAGGGTCATTGACTCTTGGTTCTGACCACTTACCGAGTCACCAGTATGAATTTGGCTATATAAAAGAAAGTCACCTTGTATGAACAATGCACGAAAGACCAATGATATTCCACAGAATCGACATGCATGTGCATAATGAATCTGATTATTCGCTCGTAAAGCAATTACGGTCGCGTTGCAGCCGCCATGTGTCGCACCGTCCACCATTCCATTCATGTATTCTCCACCTCGTTGCATGCGAAATAGCAAGAATTTCCGCTAATTCAATCTTACTTCATAATAGTGCTATTTTTGTCTATTGAGCTTTTGTACAATACCTTTTATTATGAGCTGATATCACTATAATACGCTCTACGCAAAATTGCAATTGTTGCCGATAAATATAAGTACATTTATTTATATAATTCAACAAACAGAAGAGAAGCATTGTAATGTAATAATACATTTTTACGCCCTAAAAGCTCCGTACTTCAATAGAAAAAACGGAGCCCTTATAGGATCACTTTGTTGTCCGTCTGTCCGTCCGTCTGTCTATCAAGACCCTTTATCTCGGGAACGCGTGAAGGTATCGAGTTGACATGAAAACCATATACTCAAGTCTACAGTCAACGTGAAAAAAGATACGGCCGTCTACGCCGCAAAAAACGTACATTTCGACACTCTCAAGGGAATCAAAATTCATAGGGTATTTCTCGTTGACCTAGAACTATGAAATTTGGCAAGTAATACCGACTTACACTACAAGTATAGAGAAAAATCTGAAAACAAGACATTTGTAATTAAATCATAAAAAATTTAGTCATGATTTTTGCCGTTTTTATAGATAATGGTACGGACCCTTCGTGCGCGAGTCCGACTCGCACTTGGCAGGTTTTATTTTTCTGGGGTTCAATAGATTTACTGTGAACTCACAGATGTAACGGAATGACGAACTCGACTAAAATTACACATAGTCCATTTGTAAACTGATCTGTAATGGAGCTAACAACACATTAGTTTCTAAACATGGCGTAAACGAAGCTTGGCGAGAACATTAACTTCAACCGTCGTCGCAGCCCGTTAGCGTGGTACTATCGAAGAAAGTTTTCGTCCTGGCGAAATTCATAGAATTAAATGACATTAGGTAATAAGTGTGTTGTTTTATCTGTATTGTGTTTGTTTCAGGTATATCCAGCTTTTTTTTTGTTTTTTCCGTGGTCGTTTTTAGTGTTCAAATTGTGATTTGCTAACTACCTGATATTGGCAGAAAATGGTGGCAGAAAGCAAGCCAAAGGCCAAACAGAGAAAAAAAAAAAGTGCCGCTGGCCCAATTCTGACCTTTATAACCTTTGCAATACGGGGAAAGAGTGAGTAAGCTGATTTTAATATGATAGTACGTTGTTGGTGGCACAGTAATTTTACTCCTGCGTAAGAAAACTCCACACCATGTGATTTTGTACAATTTTGAATCGCGTGCTCGAATGAGGGACAAATAATGGTAAACAGAAAAATACTTATTTGAGAGCGGAGTTTTATTCCCTTGTTGGTACTACCATAGAAAGATTTTAAAAGTAATGTACATACTTTGGTCAGGTCTTGGCTATTTTTAACTAAGTATATAATAAGTAAGTGAAACAAAAAGGTTAAGTGAAATAACGCTGTTATACTATATCATATCATATATATATTATCATAACAAGCTGAAGTACTGTTTTAGTTTGTACACTATGTCGTTAGTCAGTTGATGTACAGTTTTCTTGTGCTAATATTGCTACTTAGATGTTTTCTCCTACTTTCAGTGTTATGTCGTTTATTACGGTAGCTTTTAAAACTCTTTCATGATTTTGAGTGCTTAACTGTCTTAGGCATTCCTTAAAACCTGCTAAATAAATTTCATAGAATTTCATTAGATCCCATTTGGAACTGTGAGTATGGATTTTGGCCATGCACATGTTTTCCGGATTTACCTATTAATTATAATATATATATAAATTTTAATATATAGGATATTAATTTGGAAAAAATATATATCATATTTCACTCTTTGATCTTAATTTTCGATCGTTCGATACACGATTACTTACAAATATAGCCTAAACTACGGTGACCTAGGTTGCCTCTTGGGATTCTGGCGTGAGCTGGACTAGCTAGATTAGCTAGTTCCACACACTTCCACGCACAAAGGTCCAAGTAAGAGACTGGGTGCGGAAACCGAGCCCGCCAAAGAAGAAGAAGAAGAAGCCTAAACTATGATCTTAATATATAGCCACATTTGAGTTATACAAGGTTTAGACAGTAAAACTTGTACCAATATTAACGTCTTAAAAATGTAATTAACAACAGCCATCATCTTAAAAACCCATCCCTCTGTTCCAAAATAATAAATAAAAACGCCTCGAAACCGCGAGTTTTCTAAGAAGTCCGCTTTTACTGAACATGATAGACAAGTGTAAAATGACAATGACAGAGCGTTGGAGCAGTACAATTTTTTCTGAATAACCTCACCTTTATGACCCTTGTAATCCACCCTACCAAAATACAATCGAGTATTTACCAATAGCCGTATAAAAACAATTTTTATGTTTCGTGGACCATCCGCTGAAATAAAAAAAAAACTGAAAAAGATGGTGGCGAGATTTGACAGTGTACAAGTTATCATAAATTTATTAATTTGATTATGTTCGTCTACTATTGGAGGCCACAATCTGTTACGATTGACAAATATTCTTAATACTTTGAAAATATGTTTTAAAATTTTAGTTTTGTAAATAAGTGTAATAAAAAATATTTGCTTTTAATTTTCTCCAAAATCGATGACAAAACTTCTTAGAGCAAATTCACCTAATCTCCAATAGAAGCCTTCCCCCGAACTGCCCTATCTTAATTTCCCCTTTATAACAAATTCAGGTTACCTATAAGCTTAACTCTTTTCATACGATGTAAGCCACTTGCTTTGAGAATGAGAATGAATTCTTTATTTATGTAATGAAGGTACATAATATGCACGTATTATGTCAAACATTTTTTGTATGATGATACGTCCTGGATCTTGTATATGATTATTATTGATTTGATTATTTATTGATAATGTACAGGAGATATTCAGGTTAACTTTTTATAGTACTATACGAGGGGTGTTCAATAAAAAGTGAGAATGAGTATGTTATAAACAACTTTTATTAAATGTCATTTTATTTTTCGACATAGTCACCTTTTAGCATAATACACTTAGTATATCTTTTTTCTAAACTTAAAATTCCATTTATAAAAAAGGTCTCATCTTGAGTACTTAAAAAATGTTGTGCTGCAGCGACTACCGCGTCGTCGTCTTCAAATTTGTGGCCTCTCAGGTGTTTTTTCAATCTCGGAAATAGGTAGAAATCACTGAGGGCGAGATCTGGTGAATACGGAGGATGCTTAAGGATATCGAACCCAGCATCACGAATTGCAGGCATTGCAACGGCGGACTTGTGTGCCGGGGCATTGTCCTGGTGGAGCAGCACAACTTTCGAGAGTTTACCTCGCCGTTTTTCGCGGATCTCATTGCGCAATGTTGCTATTTGTTTGGCATATAAAGTGCCCGTAATAGTGGCTCCATGCTTGAGATACTCAATCATTACTACCCCTTTACCATCCCAAAAAACAGAGCCCATGACCTTACCGGCAGAGGGGCCCACCTTGAATTTCTTCGGAGTTGGAGATGATGGTCTTTTCCATGTCATAGACTGCAGTTTCGTTTCAGGGTCGTAATGATGGAGCCATGTTTCGTCCATTGTTATAAATCGCGCCAAAAAAAGTTTCCGGTCTTGCTGTATCAGGTCCAAAGCTTCTTGATAAATCTCAACTCTAGTTTGTTTTTGCGTGTCAGTAAGCATTCTTGGTACCCAACGCGCAGATACCTTTTTCATACCCAAGCGTTCATGTAAAATATTATGCACGCTCTCCGTTGAAATCTTTACATTTTCAGCAATAAAACGAACAGTGACACGACGATCCGCTAAAACTAAGTTTTCGACTTTTTTCACAATTTCTTCAGTTACTGCTGTAGTAGGGCGTCCGGAGCGAAGGTCGTCCATGGTCGATGTTCTTCCAAGTCTAAATTCGGCGCACCAACGTGCGACTTTTTTTTTTTTTTTTTATTTTATTTTATAACAGAATTTGACACAAGTATATACTTTACAATTTTCGCCAAACTGCTAAGCAGTTTGTTGGCGATACGCTCTTACATTTGATTAAGAGAAGGTACTTAAAATCTAATACTATATAGTCTTAAAACATATACATATTTGTAGGAAATCATTATGCAAGATATAATAAGTTCTAGTTATGTAAGGGAAGATAACAATATATTTTTTAATTTATGTTTTAGGGTGCCAATTTTTAGCTTATTTTCTTCCAGTAGGAGAGGATATTTATTACAAAGCTTGGGAGTTATGTACTTCCGAGTTCTCTCTCCATAATAGTTTTTAGATGATGGCTGTGATAGTTTGCCAATTTTTACTGCTCTAGTGAAATGTCTATTTGGTTTAGGAACTTTATAGTCTTTAGTGTAGTAAATTTCCAAACCTATGAGATATTTAACTTTCTGGTTTACTGGGAGAATTTCACAAACTGTAAACAATTTTTCATACTCTCCCTTATATTTAGCTTTGATATTTTTACCTACTAAGTGTTTAATAATTCTCAACTGTAATTGCCTAATTAGATCCAGGTATGTTTTAAAAGTAAGTCCATTACAACTTAATCCATAGCTCAGAAGTGAGTCAGCAAGCGCATGGTAAACAATATACAGGGTTCGTTTATTTAGTATTCTACGTAGGTGATAAAATTGTCCTAAAACTGATCTCAATCTTTTGCAGACTTCATTAGTATGTAGTTTCCAATTAAATTTGTTATCTATTAATAATCCTAAATATTTAAATTTATCTACTATTTCTAAACCTTTGCAGTCACACCCTTGTTTATTTTTATGAAAACAATCGTAGGTGTGACCTAATATTTTAATATCCGAGGGTTGTAAGTTTTTGGCTTTCTTATTATACGGCGAACAAATGTACATACATTTTGTTTTATTTAAATTCAAAATGATGCCATTATCATGCGCCCATTTACAAATATTGTCAAAGTCCGCCTGTACATTGCTTACCATCTCCGGCATATTATCTTTCCCAGCGTACAGCAGACACATGTCATCTGCGTACATGTAAACGTTGCAGTTATTCACCACGTTCGACACACTGTTCACGTGCATGATGTAGCCGACCGGCCCATACACAGAACCGGTTGGCACGCCCAGCCTGACAGTAGCTTCAGATCCAGCTGTTCCATTGATCACCGTGCGCAAAGTCCTGTTGGTTAAATAATTACGGAACCACTGATTGGTAGGCCCACTGATACCGCATTCATCCATAGCTTGTAATAATTGCACGTGATCCAGTGTGTCAAACGCTTTTTTAAAATCAATAAATATTGCCAGTACCTGCTGTCTATCGCTAAGTTTTGTGTTTACATAATTAGTGAAGTGCGTCAGAGCCGTATTTGTACTGCGACCCTTTCTGAACCCGTGCTGAGCTTCAGATAACACCTTGTGATGCTCCAAAAATCCACCAACTTGCTCAATTACAGCTTTCTCCATTATTTTGTTGATAACCGATAAAATGGCAATGGGTCTGTAATTCGAATAATCTAAATGGTTTCCTTGTTTATAAATAGGTCTTATTAACGACTTCTTTAATACATCGGGATATATACCCTTTGACATGCACATATTAATAAACTTAGCCAAAATTTTACTAATTTCCGTTTTTACATACTTTACATCTTGTACTCTAATTTTATCTATGCCAGGAGCCTTTTCACGGCTTAATTTATCAATTATTCTCTCAACTTTTAAGGCACTTATATTTCTAAATTTAAATGATACATCAATCTTCTTAACATATGTAGAACGTTCCAAAAATTTTTGATTACAGTTATGTTTAATATTTTGTATTTCTTGGGTAAATGTGTCAGAAAAATTATTACAAATGTTACGAATATTATCCGTTTTACCTAAATATTTCATTAAAACATTATCCAAATTACTTTTTTTACGGCCCAGCCATTCATTTATATTAGACCATATTTTTCTAAAATCCCCGTCACAATTTTTTATTTGATTTTGTCTATACTTATTTTTGGAATTATTTTTTTGACTGTCGAATACGGAGGAGCATTAGACCCTAAAGTGTCCCGTAAATCTAAATTGACTTGGTCCGTAGAAAAATTTTTCAAACACAAGTATTTGATAACGGTGCGCAGTTCAATTTTCTCCACTTTTGCTATTGTACTCAATAGCATTGAAAAGAAAATACCTTTTTTTTTTTAAACAAAAGACAGTCAGTTTTATTTCTCATAGCAATCAGCTAGATAGATTAGCTTTACCGGCCAGTATTTAATTTCCTAATATTAAAAGAGTTTGCATCTCATTCTCACTTTATATTGAACGCCCCTCGTATACTCATCTCACAGGACACTTAATTAATCAATATCAATCGCAAAATGAAGAATACTTAGATTTTGTGCTTTTAGAGTTCAGTCAAAACATTTTTTAGGTTTCGTAACTCAAAATGAAAAAAAAAACGGAACCCTTATACGATCAATTTGTTGTCCCTTTATCTGTCTGTAAATTAGCCTTTTCTCAGGCCCCGTTAGAGATAACAAGTTGAAACAAATATATCTCACAAATAATTAATATAGCCCCATAGTGCTGTTAAAAATTAAGCTTTTACCTCAACGCGAAAAAAAATAATTGAAAACCTATAAGGTACTACATTTAACTCAGAAACTTGAAATACTGTTCAAAATCAAATGTTTATGTTCATTTATTTAATACTTGCTTCAAAAAAATGAAGAATGTATTATTATTTTCGTGTGAAGAAAATACGATAAATCATAATTTATATTTGAGAAAATACCCATTAGATGTGTGGTAGTCATATCTTAGAATTTATCGTTTCATGATGAGAGGTTCAATTGTCAATCGTATTCATTTGACGGCATAAAACTTACGATAATTACGATAGACCTCATAAAAAAAGGTGTTAGGTTGCGTATGATCATAAATTTGGGAGCCGAGTAAAGCGGAGCAAAGCGAGGGGACCCCTTTAGTTTTTACAGATTTCACGACATTTGAGCAGATCTACAAATTATGCCACGACATATACAATAATGTTGGTTTCATCTTCATTACAAAGCTAAGCTTATTAGCTCTTTTCATAAAAAATAAAAAAATACATGATTTTTCAAAATTACATGTGGGCAGATGTTAAAGATGAAAAATGATATATCTATACAACAGACTTGAATTTTGAAATACCTAGCTGAGCCAAAATTACATTTGTTAACCGGATTTTTAATTAAGGCAACGAATACTTTAATTAAAACGAGCTGGTTATTTTTAGGTCTCAATTTCGAATACGAAATAAATATAGTTACAGATTAAGGAATTCGAGACAACTATGACGTCAAAGCAGCGCATAGCACGTGCTTCTGCGACTTTTTGAAATCACTAGAGTTAATGTAATGTCTATAAATCTGAATTTACGTTAGTATTATAATATAGCAATTAAAGCACTACCCAGAATGCCCCAGAGTGAGTTCTAATAATTTGTATAATGACCTTAAGTTGTTCTTCATTGGTCCATCAGCAAACCGGTAAAATTATTACGAAAATTAAATGTAACTTTCATGTTTTGGAGCACGTACGAGTATGTTAAAATTATCTTAAGTAACAGACGCTACGTTGTCCGTCAGAATTTCTGTTTATCTGAGCTATTTGCTTCTAGTTTGCATATTTAAGCAATATTGCATTAAGTTTACACTGTGAAATATGAAATAGACATGGCGGGAGTGAGATATAAAATAATAACCAGGAGTTACATGAGCTAGCTATTCGAGACTCATGTTACTCTCGTATTTGAGTAACAGTAGCATTAAAAATATATACATAATAAATCTATTATACGAATTAAAAGTGATTTAGACTTATGTTAAGTTTTTAGAATTTATATTAGATAAAATACGGCTGGACTTATATTATTTTTATCACGACTGCCAACATGTTTCAATTTCTTTCCTTTTAAGGGTATATTTTGTCGTTAAATTTTTGATTTAGAACACAACTTGTCACTTCTCACTTGTCTACTCTACCGTTTTGTTTCTATGATACTTAATTGTTTTTGTACTTTAGTATTTCAAAAATCAGAGTCTGGACTAAATTCAAGTGAGAGTGGGAAATGCGCTTTTTATTCTTATGGTGCATGAGCCATTTCACATTGTCGTGAACTTTTAAATGTTGCAATGTGAAATAGCTTATGCAGCATAGGAGTTAAAAGCACATTTTACACTAGCATGAACTGTCAGTTTCCTTCTTCGTGCAAAAAAACCTAGTTTTTTATATTAATCGTCGGATAATCAGTTTGATTGTTTTTTGCCGTAAACTGCAATATACGGGTGAAAATATTTTGAAACCATATAAATACTAATTAAAGAAACTTTTCTAAGAACATAACCGCGGAAATAAAAATAAATAGGGCCTACGCATACAAAATTAACAGTATTTTTTTTATTAGTAAGAAAGAGAGTAAATATATTTTAATTTTCGCAGATATGTTTATTTGGAAAATTTCAGCATGGTCAACAGTATTCCCAGCTTCATTTAAAAAACTTTTAATTTACACCCATCCTGTATCTTTTGTCGTTTGCTGTGTTAATCCAAACAAGATAAACCTGCCTTTAAGATTATCCCTGATGAATTTATAATATTAGTGTACCACCTACTCGATTTAGGTATACGTTTCATTTTATGCTTACCAAAACTGAGTGTCTGTGACAAGTTAACTGACACTTAATAAGGGTGTATAATGAATATGAATGACTGTCACAAGCAAATAGTCTGTGCTTAATGTATCAGCATTTTCATTACAAAACGGTTAATTAAATTGTTTATAGTCCGAGGGTATCGTTTCATATCTTTCCCGGCCTTACAAAACAAGACGTAACTAAAAAAATTACAATAAAAATAGAAGAATGTTGTTTTTTTTTAAGTATAAAAAGATACCCCAGTTTCAAAGTATAGAAAAAAAAAACTATACATTTGGCCAACTTATCACTTTTTTAGGCTGAGAGTGAAAAAACATACATAGAAAGCACTAAGTTCTTGAAATTTTGCGACAAGATAACGTGAATAGATCGCACCAAAGATTTAAGTCCTCAAACGTTATTTTTAAATAATTTTAACCCTATTGATTTTTCAAATTCCGATGAAACAAAACGGAATGAGCAATAAGGTTAAAACATTGAATTTAAATTGAAAATCAGAGCAAAACTTTTGATTCCATCATAAATTTCAAGAGATATAAGTCGGTTTCTGCTGAAAACGTTTACGGTAGGTATTAAAATTTCCCAGCATGATTAAATTTTTTGGTCCCGTACAACATTCAGATTGGATCTTATGCTACTGAAATACTCCTTTAACGGATTTATATTAATAAAAAAATTTTGCAGTTTTAAGAACGTTGACAATAATGGTTAAATAACGTTACTCACGTATTATTATTGTTGTCTGTATGTCAAACTGTTTCAACGATACTATATCGGCAATTTGGAAGGAATTTAATAAATTTGGCTAATGGCTTGGGTTCATTTTGATTTTTTGTTAAAAAAATTCATGGTTTTGGCTATAAATAGTCTGGTTTTCACTCCTTTTCGTTAAACTGTAAACGATTAAAATTATTTCATTATTATGAATACAATAAAATAATTGTGCAATCTTATTTTAAAAGGTACGATAGAAAACTTGGGTCGTACGGGTTTTAAATCGATTTTTTGGAGAACTTAAATATAAACAAGAAACATGGCTCATAAACGCAAGTAAACATCGGATGTTATGTAACAAATTTTGTTTTGTTTAAATAAACATTTCAAGTCTTAAAATTAACTAAAATATATTTGTTGGTACACATTACTCAAAACTGATTCTTCTATTCCAGAAATGAATATTTTCATTTTTCAAAGTATGCTAAAATAGTCTTCAAGAAACTATATCAAATTCAGAACAGCCCTTTTTTTGTGGACCGCAGGTAAACACACCTGAATTATAAAATTTACATTCAGGTATAAATTTTATATAGGAGTGACAAATGCCTGACGAGAGCGTGAGGCATAAAGCTTCGGTATTGAAGACAATATTCCTTTATGTAGTAAATAAAACGGAAAATTGCTTGAGCTATTTAATAGGTTATTATCAGTATAAACATCGCGGGAACACTTCAGAGCGTGTACTATATTTATAAACGTTTAAATGAAGGATCAGCAGTAGCTTAGTTGATAGAAATGTGCAGTAAATAATTAAGTTTTTGTCTATTCATCTAGCAAAAATAAGTTAGGATATCTATTTACTATTTAGTTTACAGTTATTAGATGGATGAAGAATTCTGTGGTAATTGGGTCGCATTTAATGAATTCACCCATCAGCCTGTTTCGTCCACTGCTGGACATGGGCCTTTCCAAAGATTTCGCCATTCTTGGCGGTCCTCCTGGAAGAAATGCCCATACTCACACACGCTGGGCAAGTGGGTTGGTGAGCGCGGTGCCAAAACCCTCGCACCAGTGACGCCGCTGCCCGTCACGAGTCTGTTTTTTTATAAGGCCCGGCATTTTAGGATGGATTGGTTTAATTATTAATGTCTAAAAGTTAAAGAATGAATGTAAAGTTAATCTGAGCCATGATCTTGACTGATATGATTTATTTCGTTTAACTATTGTCTCAGCCATAAAGCGAATCAGAAAGATAAAATTAATCTTGGTCATAATCTAAAAAATCTGCTCATCTTGTTTTGCTATTTTAATGCTATTTTAGTTACCAAAAAAATACAACAAAAAGAAATTGATGTTGCTATCACTTTATAGATGATTCTTTTTGGTAGATGTTTAATAAAGAAATATCAAATAATGAAAACAATGGTTGGATGCTCAGAGGGTACTGAGTTGTAAGTCTTGCGCTACCATTTGATCGCCTTGGTTTTTGTCGCCCTGATCTTTTTATGACATCAATATTGTTATTATTTACTATAACCTTAAGGGTTTTGTAACCGAAGGATGCAAAAATTCAAAACCTAAGTCAAGTACGGAACCGCTTGTGCCCGAGTCGTTGTGATCAATACTGAAATATACAGTTATGTACATCAAACAAAAGCAACTTAATATGAAAAAAAAAAGAAACTGCTTTAAACCTTGAAAACGTGAAATTTTACAAATAGTTTTACCTCCTAGAGATAAACATAAATTCGTTAAACAACGTTGACTTAAAAAGAGAAATTTGCGAACGGTTGGCTAAACACAATACGGTGTACGCAATAAATCTAGTCGCGTACATGTTTACTCCTCTCTGCCCACATAACTGAAATCAGTGCTCCCCTTGTGAGGAGTCTAAACAGATTATTGTGTTAACTTCAACAGATTATTGTAGCAACTGATACGTATTATAGAAACAATAAGACAAACTGAACGAATAAAAATTCAAGATTTGTCTGAACTTGTCCTTTTGTTCTACGATACTATAACGAAAGCGCGCGTGACGAATGTAATTTGTAACAGAATTCTACGTCGTAGCACTTCGTAGACCAAGCTACGTTGTAGCACAAACACACCAGTAAATTCTAGGATAGCCTTTTTTATCGCTCGCACGTCATATGAAGCTAACTAGTAAGTGTCCTCGGTGGCAATAAAATATAAATGTGGCCACTAGCCACAAGTACATGAAGTACTTGCTGAAAACCTGATATTTTCGGGTGATCTGTTTGAATGATTCAAAACCATTGAGACTAGCTGGCACGAAGCCAGAACATCTACCGCACAAACACTTAGCTCTCGCTAAAATTTCAACTTCTCTTATTGCTAGAGACAGGCAGGTTGGAAGTTTACTAACTTAATCATATTGGAGATCAGAAATTCTAGATAGTGCAACTTTGGAATTAACCGTTGAATGCATAATGTCTTTTGGCATGCCTCAGAGCGTCAGAGTAGACTACGTTATGTTTGAAGACGAATATGAATATCTGAAGGAAGGAAATTATTTAGATTTTCGTGAATTTTTTGTAGTTACTTGTGTACTGTATATCCAAGATTATTTATTTATTGTGGAAACAAATAATTACATTATTATAACACCAAATAGAGAAAACGTAATCTTTAAATTTACGAAGGTAAAATAAATAATAATCTTAATACTAATATATAATAATAAATATATATGAGTACCTTATTAAGTTAAATATTGGATAAAAAGACATTACAGCATTTTGAATAATCGGTATAAAAATGCTTAGTTCATAAAGAAAAAAATATGATGGATAACCCTGTTATATTTTTATTACGCAGGCCATTATGAAGTTTCAAGATCCTTTTAGTAATAAAACGCAACTAGTAATATACTGGAAAAAATGAGCACGATTTTATGATCTTTTTATTGTTTTTCTCGCTAATAGCACATATGGTATCTTAGTAGGTATATAAGGTTAAGGATGTCTTAAGTCTTTACGAGAAGGTCATAAAGTCACAGTTTCGTGAAAATTATGACTTAGTGTGATAAAAGATTACTTACAAACTTACCAATATAATTCCGTACGTAGTATGTTTCACTTTTCAAGTTAAACAAGTGTTATATAAGTAACAGACTTAAGGCAGAATTTTAAAAATACTCATTGTATACGAGTATTTATTTATTATTGAAGTGAAAGCTTGAAATCTTATTAACGAAGGGTAAATATTATATATGTAATAAAATAAAGCAGTGGTAAATTCATATCAATGGATAAAATACCTATGAAAAAATTTAACACAAGTTAATGCTTTAATTGCTTATGCAGGAACAGAATACTAAACAAAGTAAAAATCGAAGGAGGTTATACTATTATTAATCCACCTTAAGTTGCCATTAGCATTTTCATTAACTCTGTGAAACCGGAAACGGATGTTTGCTTCTCGCAATCATGTCGTCCTAAAATCAATATTATCCAACCTCAACTAGAAGAAACCCTATACAGCAGCGTAGAATTTTTCACTTTTTATTAAAAAGAAGATTATTTTACTTTGGGCAAAATTACATTTAAATGGTTAGCGTAATTCACCTAAGAAATATGTGTTCAAAACAATTTTTATAACAGTGGCTAGAGCGATCCTATTTTTAAATTAATTTTCCAATTTAAATTCTAATGACGAAAATGATTAATTTTCTTTGGTGTATTTAATTAATATTTTTACAAAACAATTAAAAAGGAAATGAAACCATAAAAATCTTTTCAACACAAACAAACGTAACTATCGACATTCCCTAAATATTTTTAGAACCAAAGAAATTGCTTAAAAGCGTTTCCAAAAGGTCACGGTAACGATATTTAATGAATGCCCATCAGCTGCCAATAATTGGTACCATTTACTTCCAGAAATACTAAATAAAAGAACAATTACTTGAAATCACTCATCCATCAGCCTAGTTCGTTCACTGCTTGACAAAGGCTTTTGCAGAATTTCGCCACTCTTGGCGGTCCTCCTAGAAGAATCATAATTACTCGTATAGAGGTAGTGAGCACGAAAAAACTTTCCAAAAAACATATAAACATACATACATACATACTATATAGTAATGTAATACCAGACATGTCTTATAAATAATATAGATTTTTTGCAATCTCCTTTTTATTTAAAATAAATATATATGTATAATTGTAGCAGTAACATTGTTAACTCCGTTTTATTATAGTGAATCTAGCAAAATTTATAATATATTCAGACCTCATTATTGTTAATTGACAGAGGACCGTAATGAGTGGCGAAATTTGGGAAAGGCATATGTCCAGCACTGGACGAACACGAGCTGATGGATGGATGGATGATGATTGTTAATTAATAACATTTCTCACCATATAACGTACTGATTTAAGTAATATTGTAATTTAACTGGCAACTATTAGCAAAATTGTTGTGTTATATATATACAAAATATGTTAGTCGTTTGAGAAACTAACAGACGGAGTTGTATTAGTATCTAGCCGCATGAATTACAGGGGTCAGGGTGAAGGCGGAGTGTGGGGATCCCTCCCAATTCTCTTCCTAGAAATTAACTTTCTGTTAAGAACTACAGAGGTCACATCTCTCCGCTCCACTTCGCATTTAAAAATTATAAAATCAATAAGACAATAATATGTTCAGGTGGGATTCATGCCTCTACCTATTTATCACCCATTACTCCTCACCTGACAGGTAATATTCTCAATTTGACCAATATTTGATTAACCTTGTTTGTCACGCTACGGTGTTTTCAGTCATGTTCATGATGGCATCGTTGTACGTTTACCATTGTTGCATTTGTAATTAAAACACAAATTCCTTATTCCTAAGATATTTTTTGCTTTCATTGGATCCATAGCTTTGGTATTCTAAATAATTCGGAGCGCAATACAATTAGTTAAAATAACTTCGATATTGACGTTATTACTGAGCAATCCTATTAGTTTCATTATCAACTGCGCCTGTGTTTTGTCTATAATACAAACACTAAAAGTTATCTCAAAAAATCAAAGTAGGTTGATAGATAACATTTAGTTAGGAACACTCAAACCTTGTAAGACCAAGTCGTACCCTTAATCGCATCTTATTCTCATATTTGTTCGGCTTCAGTACGCCGCAGGTGGTACTTCCAATAAGCTAGCAAACTGAATTACAGATGTTTCCTTTCCTTATTTTACCTCTGGAAAATATAAGCCACATCCTTTTACATAAATCCTTAGAGAAGGATAATGAAAAAAGTAAATAATCGAATTGAACCTCTATGCGTGAAACAGTTGTGTATGGGTTTGTAGAATTCATCACGTGAAGATTTTGAATTTTTATTGATCAAAATTAATATTGATTAATAAAAGCAACCTGTAAACGTGACTAAATCGTTGTACAAAAATCAAAAGTCGTTTGTGAAGCCATAACGCATCGTTGTATACAGGGATTAGTTTTTCAAAAGGACGCGAATGGCAAAACCCAAGACTTTAAAGTAATAGCGAAAAATACCCAAAGAAGTCTCGGTACCGATTTTGATGAAAACCAAAATTGCGTCATTAAATATTTAAGAAACTGATTTTCCTAGCCGGAAAATCGAAACGGCTGATTAAAAAAAGTGTATTTTACTTCACCATCCAATAGTATGAAGATAAAATTCTGGGAAGTAATGTCACACGGCAAACTAAAGGAAAAGGCTTATTTTGAGCAACTCAAGGAATGTTTTGCATTTAACATCACAAGATTGTGGATTTAAATACATTTTGGTAAAATTGTTGAGTCCAGATGTCTGTTGAAATGTAAGCACCAAAAATATTTACGGAACGGGTAATAAGTCTATGATATTTAAAACTTTTACTTTTACTCTGATAGTAGTTTATGAAACTGGTACATAGTAGTAATTTATTCACACAAGTATATACATGACATTACAATTTCAGGCACTAGTTCCCAAACTAAGTTTCATTGTACGGTGAGAACTAGGCTCAACCCAATAAGGTTACAAAATATAAATAATGTGTTTATGAAACTGGTACATAAAAAGGTTATTAAAAACACGAGCGTCAGTTGAAAAAACGAGCCGAAGGCGAGTATTTTAATAGAAAACGAGTGTTTAATACCTACTTATGTATAGTTTCATTCACTACTTTATCCAAACTCTAAACTAAACCTGTTTTCATAATAATCTTGATTAAATTTGTCGTTAGCCATTTGATTTTTCTTGTAAAGGCTAGTTCTAAAAGTGTTCGTAATTACCGTCGTTATTTCCAGAATGTCAGGTAGAGTCAAATTATCATCACCATCACTGCTGTTAGTAATTTAAGGACAAAATAATACCTTTGGTTTGACCCGTAAAACCACAATAAATAATCATTTCCACGTAAGCTATGGCGTCAAAATCCAACAGTCCGCCACGCATGTGTACACATTGCGCGCGTCTGCAGCCATAGACGATGCAGGCTGAAAAAGAAATGAAATTGTGACCTCCTTTGTCACGCCGCAATATTATTTAGTACGTGTTAGACAATATTATATGATAACCTCATTGTTATTTGATATTCAACCTCAGACATGGCTGTTTGGGCTAAGTTCCCTTTGCCTTCCTAGTGAGTAATCTCAGAAAAAGATTTTTTATAGCAGATGTTGTTCGGAGACCTAATACCATCCTAATACTATAATTTATTTTATACTACACCTGCTTGGAAAGTTCGTTCTTACTTTTTCGAAAACGATGGAGAATATATACGTCATTGCAGTATACGTCAGTAGTTTTGAGTTCGTAATGAGGATTTTACGATATGAGGTTAGATAAGTATTATTATTAGAGTGCATTACAAACTCGAAAAGATAAATTAGAAACAAATTTAAAGACGATAATTTGTAAAAAAATCACTCGGGCCAGGATTCGAAACTTCTTGTCTTGATAACGAAAGGTCGCAGGTTTGAATCATGGATCGAGGAATTTTTTTAAATTCTTGTCTTTACATTTGTTTCTAATTTGTCTTTTCTAGTTTGTAATGCACTCTTAGAGTTGTCAATTACTGTTTTATTATAAAATTTCGAACAAACCTATGTAAAAATAACCAAAGATAATGTCTTCCGAAGTTTCATTGAAACCAGTAGTGAATCTATGAACTTTAAATCGACTTTTGTTGCTGTTCCAAATTTACCTGTCGAGTATTCGGAATAGGTACTTATGTACTTGCTGACTCATCAAATATTTGCTGACCATGACATTTTGTCAGTCCGGCGATTGGAAGAAAACCATTGCATTAATAACTCGTATGTTTGTGACACAAGATGGTGATAAAATCCGGGTTGTGGTAAAATCTCTGGGAGATTGATTAAATTCAAGATATTATGAATATAATAATATCCATGAAGAATAACATTGTTGTTCGTCACGTTCGTCAAGAAAGAAAGAAAGAAAATATATTTATTTTACCATTTAAATACATAACTACATAACAATTAAATTAACACAAATATTTATAAACAAAAAAAAACATAATTAATTAAAAAACTCTTATGTGGTAAAAAGGAACAAGCTCAGCATTTGTTTTGGGCTAAAAGCAGGAGCACAACACTGGTTTTTAGCTTGTCCTTTTTCATACAAGGGCAACGTAATTGCAAGTAGACCAAAAGTAAATACTTAATAATTAAAAAAAAACTACTAAAATAAAAAACAAAAAAGAAAACCTACAATAAAATAAAAGACAAAACAAAACACACAAATCACATTGGAAATGCATGTATTAAGGGCCCATAAGAAATTAAAAAGTGTAAGCGTGCACAAATTGTGTTACAAGAATTATACGGATGAGAGGAGAATAACAGCGTTCATACGGAGAAGATTGTCAGACCCATCATCGTCGGAACCACCGTCGCAATCGTCTATGCTACCGCCTACGCCTTCGCCATTACGTTCACCAACGGAGCCACCTCAGGTTGGGACATTCGATTTTGCGAACAAATGCTTTCTCTGTACTGAAGTGATACCGGCTGATTTTGAAGCATAGAATCGAAAAAAGCCTGCACACTTGCGAATACGCAAATGATAATGAATTTGGATACATGAATAAATTTTCATTCCTTTTTCCAATATTTCGTTAAAATATTTTTATTGTGCAAAATTTCCTTTTTAATCTTTCATTTCCCTCCTTTTCACGATAAATATAATCGTTACCGTCGCCGTGATAAAATTTTTCGATTATACTTTTTTGTTTGCATGTCAGAGTAACGTATTACCGCTCATCGCTGATTTTCGATTCCAGGTGACAATTTTTATTCAGCTAGAACTCAGCAACTAATCATTTTGCAAGAAAAAGTTTTATACAAAATTTGTAGAAAATTTTATGTTCTCCAACTTTAATTGAAACATTTTTTTCGTATCTCCAAAAATTATTGAGTTACTTAACAAAAACAAAAAATATGTTTTTTTTACTTAAATATATAGCGAAAATATCAACAAAAGGGGGAAAAGTTTGGTACAAAAAAGATGGGAAATTTGGTTCTCTACAAAAAAGATTTCTTTGGTTTTTAACGTAAAACTTACCGTTTCCGAGATAAATGCAAAAAAACGGTTTCCAAGATGGCGGCTAACGCTCGCGGTTTCGAGCAACAGAAACTCGGTTTTATACTTAGGGGGCACTCTTTGACATAATCCAATCGAAAAATTACGTAGAAGGATTTTATGCAGAGCGGACATCTAAAAATCTTGGACTACTCAGCCGTGATTTTCTACGTACTTCTTCTCGAACCCATTCCCATATATAATTTTGACCACTAGAAGCTCTTATTTTATCACATTGTTCGTCTTAAGATATGGTTAAAACTCTGGATTTTCTCGGGGATATGATACAATCGAGTCTTCATTCATAATCATGGCCGGCTTTGATGCAGTTAGAGGATTCAAGCAAAGGCAGATACTACAAATTTCCAACAAATACGATATTAACGTTCCTTTTTGAAACCAGAAAAGGTAAATAGCCGGAAACAAAATGTCGGATATCATGAATCGGAAATTGGGGCACAGGGAGGTTATTCTTGGAACATTATTCACACACTTTGCTTTTCTAAACACATATTATATTTTATCTAACCTCATATCGTAAAATCCTCAGTACGAACTCAAAACTACTGGCATAATGAAAAATATTTTTCGTGAACGTCTCTAAAAAATTAAAAAATTAAATTCTTGTATAGGTCTCCGAACAACATAATGCTATAAAAAAACTTTTTCTGAGATTACAGTACTAACTATACTTGTGATACTAACTAGGAAGGCAAAGGGAACTTAGCCCAAACAGCCATGTCTGAGGTTTAATATCAAATACCAATGAGGTTATCATATAATTTTCTCCAATACATAATACATACAAAACAGTAACGAGGTTACAGTCAACTTTATTTTCAGCCAGGTATTGTCTATGGCTTAAGGTGCCTTATAGACTCGGTCTGTCAATGGATGAACTGTTTGTTGCGCCATAGTTTTCGAGGAAATGTATTATTACTTTACTGTGGTTTTATAGGTCAAAACAATTATTTTGCCCTAAAATTACTGGCTGCAGGGATGGTGATGATATTTGACTCCACCTGACATTCTGGAAATAACGACGGAAATTACGAACACTTTTAGAACAAAACTTTTACAAGAACAATAAAATGGCTAACGAAAAATTTTCCAAGATTATGAAAACAGGTTAGTAGGCATGAGTTTAGATAAAGTAGTGTATGAAACTATACATAACTAGGTATTAAAACACTCGTGTTTTTAATAACCTTTTTATGTACCAGTTTCATAAACTACTATTATAAACTTTGCTTATTGCTTGATTAATGCCGATAATTCTACAAGTACTAACTATATCTCCTTAAAAGACATGTAAATAAACATGTTATGAATCTCGCCAAAAGGTTTATATTTTATAAGCTTGTTATATTTCTGTAAGCTTCGCAAATTGTCGCATGTGTCAGAATAGCCGTCCGGATCGTGAAATTGGAAGTGGAGGTGTTTATCGCAAGGTTGTGTGTGATAACTTCTTAAGGTCGTAAAGAAACACTAAAAAGGGTCTCCGTAAATCTTTGGTGATTCGACCCGAAAAGAATTTTCTTTTTGCTTGTTACAGAAATTCTAAATATTATATATATATGCGTAAATATCACTTAAACATTGCAACTAGAAGAAAAACAAAAACCTTAGAAATGGCTACTATAATGACTGCAAACCAACAAAACGTCTAATAAAAAAAAAATTGAATTTCATGAGGCACATTTATAAGATCGTGCAGCCACGCGTGAAAATCAGGAAGGACGATAACAGAATTTAGCTATGGATTATTATATGTTTTTTGTTTCGTTTATATGAAATAATAATTTGCAATTTCGTGGCATTAAATAACTACATTCTCACTTATTATTAGTTCTTGTTAATTTACATACTATATACATTACATATATATATTAGATGGTAAAACTGGTGTCGGGCACGACCGTGGAGGTACCAGTAAAACAGAATGGTGATAGGCAGCGGTTTCGGTGTGTGAGTATAGGAATTTCTTCCATGAAGACCGCCAAGAGTGGTGAAATCTTAGAAAAGCCTATGTCTGGCAGTGAACGAAACAGGATGAGGGATGGATGGATCTATACGAGTACTCACGCCTGTCTCCCGGAGTGGTCAGCGAGACTACAGATTTCTATTTGCTACAATCCTGACACACCTCTTTCCCCTCTTCTACATCCATCAATCTAGTCATACAATATCTTCTATTCCGCGATCTTTTTACTTTGCCATGTCACAAGGATGTCACCAATTTGGTTGGCATACGTACTTCTATTACAGGAAGCATATTTAAGCTTTACCCTTCACTTGCGCACTTCAAATTTCTTGTGTCATTTTTATTTTATTCATCTTCTATTAATGCTCAAAACACCGAAATATTCTAGTCACTTAATCTTATTACAAGCTGCAACGATCCCGTTTGTCGATATTTTACACTCTATCACTCGAGGTGATTTTTTATTTCAAACACTTAAAAAAAATCTTTAACAAACAATACAAAATTATTACCTCAAACTATACACGCAACATTTACGTTTCTAATTGTATTCTTCTAATACTAGATTCTAATCAGATCCTACAATAATAAGTGAAAATAATTTTGAGGTAGATCATGTATCGTTAACTGATAAAGAAGAAAAAAAAAACTTTTTGGTCAAATAATTTTTTCACTTCCCAGTAGAAAGTGGTTCAATCAGCTGACTCAATTTCTATGGAAAGGTGAAAAAATGTTCGCGCAAAAAAATTTTTTTCTTTAATATGTGGTCTATTAGGGACACTCTATCATCTCTTAATTTTTTTCACTTTGAATTGTAGGACTTTATCTATCTATCTATAATAAAAATATACCCTGACTGAGTGACTGATCTATGAACGCTTAAATGGCTGGACCTAGCATGAAATTTGAGCCGTACGTTCGTTGTATGACGTAACGTCCGCTGAGAAGGTGTTTTAGATAATTTCCACAAGATTGAGAGAAACTGGATCCACCTGGGTAACGTTTCGGGGCGTTTGCTAGTATTATATACTTAGTTTTCGTATTCATTTGTTATTGGAGTTTCACATGGTATTTGATTCAGCTTCTAACTAGTAAAATTTTCCATTTTTGTTTTTATTTGACCGGGCATCAGATGTACTAAGCTGTGTAAAGCGCTAGATTTGTTAGATTACGTAAAGAAGCGGTTGACTTCAAATATGTCACACTTTATGCATCTTGTCTAGACAGCGCTATGCGTCACGCTAGACAAATAAATCGTACCTATCATAGAACCATATCGCGGTCTCTACGATTTAAGCCAAGACTAGATAGTCCGTGACCGCTTTCAAAGAGAAAGTAGGTATTATTCAAAATAAAAAAATACGGACACGTATAAGTATGACTTGTATCCTGCGGGTTTCATACCGTTATATTAAATGAGTTAGACATAAAAATAATGGAAAACCTTGTATAATAGCAACTGTATGAAAATCATACTAAAATTAATAACCCCGTTTTATTTTTTACGGTTACTAAGCCTCCGCTGTTTGTCTGCCTGTCCGTCTATCGCAGAGGTCTACAGCTTTAACCTATTAGGTAGATAGTTGAAACTTTCACATCATATGTGTTACTATGACCTCTATCACGACAAAAAATAAAAAATTAAAGAAAATTAACCCAAAGGGGGTCCTCATACAATAAACCTCGTAATAACCATAGTGCTACCTGACATGACTTGTTTGACAGCATGTACCGAGCTTCATTGGTAAGATGAAAGATGGCGTTAAAAGTGGCTTGTCAACGCGTGATGGCGCTAAGATCTTAAACTTAGATTCCGTACCACATATTTGTGGTGGCAATGCCTCCAATGCTAAGCGATTCATATATTGTACGTAAACAACCAAAAAACCTTTGATAATGCTATAACAGTGTAACAGGTAAGGGAAATAATATAAAAAAGTGGACAAGTACAAGTGTTTTTTAATTTAAAAAATACTAATTAGGCTTTTCAAATAAAGTTGTGTAATTTTGTGAGATATTTTGTAAATGTTGTTGAACAACAACTATTAACATGCTTTACAGTTGTCGTGCATGATTACCTATTAAAAACTTTGCTAGCAAAGCTATTACTTTTTACTATTGTTACATTGTGCCATTACCACATTTATTATACTTTTATTCAAAACTTAGAAAAACAATCATATATTGCACGTTTGGTGCCGAGAAACGGAGCCACTACCTTAATGAAAAACCAGACAAGTGCGAGTCGGACTCGCCCACCGAGGGTTCCGTTAAAGACTATATTTTTTATTATTTATTAACAAATGTGTATTTTTCAGATTCTTCTCTATACTTGTAGTATAAGACGGTATTACTTGCCAAATTTCATAGTTCTAGGTCAACAGAAAATACCCTATAAATTTTGATTCATACGTTTTTTGCGGCTTAAACGGCCGTATCTTTTTTTCACGTTAATTTAGAAATTTGATTTTTCCACAACTTCATGGGACGTAGAGTTGAGTATGTGATTTTAATTTCAATTGGATACTTTCACGCGTTCTTGAGATAAACGGTATTGACAGACAGACGGATGGACGGACGGACGGACGGACAGACAGACGGACAACAAAGTGATCCTATAAGGACTCCGTTTTTCCCTCTTGAGGTACGGAACCATAAAAACAACTAAAATGGCTAGCAAAATTTTCAAAAACTAGATATTGTTAAAACCCGTATTGTTATTTATTCGTCATACAAAAAAAAGTGCTTGAAGTCCTAATTTCAGTGATTATTTATATTATGCAAAATGTATCCCAACATGTTTTCTAAAAAAAACCATAGGAATATGTCAAAATGCATTTACCAGAAATTAATTATAATTTTACTTTTATTAATGGGTGGGGCACCTATTTTATTTACATAGTGAAAAGGCTAGATACAGGCTACAAACAGACTATTTCGAAACAAGTAAAGTTGGTTGTGTAATGTAATAATAAAGTTTCACTAAAAGTCTGAATTTAATTTACACCAGAATAAAATGAATATTGAGTTCTAAACGGTACGACGCAGAAATTAAAAATGCAAATAAAACACTGAGTTGAGAGCAATTCTCGTGAAGGATGAATAATGCAAATTGACCATGTTAAAAAGCGTTTACCTTTGACCCGGTTACGTAAATACAAAAGTGGCTGCAACACAAACAGAAGTTGCTCTGTAGTGCAGCCAGGTTTGAGTAAATAAATTACTACAAACACGATTAAACTACAGACATTTGAAGATTGTTTGTAACGTGATTGGCTTTGGAAAACATTTCTCTAATAAATTTTTCACTGTAATACAGCCTAGTATGCACAACTATCATTCAACAAACTCTAATGCACTGCAGATTGTGTACAGAATACTTTTAAATGGCAATGTTGCACGTATGCGGCTTTATAAAGTCGCCGTCAATAGAAATTGTGGACTATGTAAACAAAGCGCCATGTTGTCTTTGTCTATGAATAGGTGAACTATCTAGAGATGGGTAAGTATTTGATTAAAATATGTTAGGTGCTTAATTAATTTTCTTTATTTGATTCATCGCTAAAATATTCTGATGAATCGCTAGTCAAATCGCCCACGTTAATTACAAATGGTTCCGTCACATCGTCGGTGGCCGTATCTATTATCCCATCCAGTTCTTTCATTTTTTCTTCTACTTTTGGGACATGAGCTACACATTTCGCTCACTGTTCTGGCCCAATCCACGCCAAACCTTGGTCCAACAAAATCTTCATATCGTCCATTTTGAATGTTTTGTTGTTCCTTCCAACGTGACCTTTTACTTGCGCCCATATCAACACTATCGGGTTAAGCTCGCAATGATATGGTGGAAGGCGCAAAACTGTAACATTTTTCGATGCCGCCAACTCATCTACATACATTTTTTAATATTTTTGCTTGTCTACTTTAGCTATGAGATTCGCTTTGATTTCGGTTTCTTGAAATTTGATTTCTTTTTCGCGCAACCAGTTTTGGATAGCCTCCTTCCGCCAACTCACGTTGGGCGCCTTTTCGATTTGACGCAAATGATATGGGGCATTGTCCATTACTATTACGATAAAATCAGTAAGAGAAGCCAAGTCGTTAGAATACCGAAAACACAAAAGATTTTAGAGCAACGCTGTAAGATCACACAGCTGTCGATATAATCACACAAATGTTTATGACAAAGATTATGAAGTAACGCTGTCAAAAAAAAGACGTAATAAAATAGCATCACGAATAAAATAGGTTTCTATTCAAATAGATTGGTACATCACTAATTTTCAAAGACAATACAGATTCGATGAGAAAATAATATGACAGCAATCTCGACGCAGTACAGAATTGACTATTGATTCTATGATTTTCCGTAATTAACTGGTGATTACTGAATATTTCATGATGAAATACAGCGAACGGCAGGTAAGACTTGATGCTCCATGATTTGGAATAATGTTCAGTGAGACTCCGTGACAGAAACTTGAGAAAAATTGAGACAACGGTTTGTTTACATAGTCCACAATTTCCATTGACGGCGACTATAGACAGATTCTATTGATCTATTAGAGACAATAATATTAATTTCGCCTTTGTTGAATGGTAATAATATTTAAATAAATTTGCCCTAATATCTATTATTGTTTTACATTTAGTTGATTTCTTCTGCAAAAGTGCTGTCTTCGATGAACAAAAGCATTTCTCTGAAATCTAATATTAAATATAATTATGAACTAAAATTATCTTAAAAAAAGCTTTTAAATATACTACTATAACAAAACTATCTTAAATATCTTGGCAATACTAGTATCATGGTTTTGTAATTTTTTCTTTCGTGTCTGGCAACATTTTCACACGACTAAACTCCTCAAAATTTTAAGGGTTTAAGATTCTTTATTTCTCATAAGAACATTTACACATTCACTTAAAATGAGAAATGAATAAATTCTAATTAAAATTAAAATATTTTATTTTACACGACCAGTGGGTCAGGTGAAAGCTGACATATTGTTGTGCTCAAACACAACAGTTATCACATCAGATATGTATCCTAAAGTCTAAAACTAATAAAACAAGTAAACAGCTACAATCTAAACTAAGCTAGTTGGCCCGCCAATTTTATAACAATACCTGTTAAGCATAATAATTAATTGTATTTGTTTGAGATATGTTTTGCATGCTGAGCCCCATATTTCTATTAAGTATTCAAGATGGGGTTTAACTAGCGAGTTGTTAATAGTGTACCTTACTTGTCTAGGTAGACTCCCGACTATACCACGCATAGCACCTATGAGAGAAGTGAGTTTGGTTCTGATCTTATCGGTGTGTGTTTTCCAGGTTAACTTGGAGTCAAGTATTAGTCCAAGGTATTTTTCTTCGTTAGTTTTGTAGATTATATCGCCATTAATTTTTAGATCGTCATGATGAGGAATTTTTTTGTTTTTAGCCGAAAAAATGATGTAGCAATTTTTTGAAGTATTGATGGTAAGTAAGTTATATTGAAACCACATGTTAAGTTTGTCTAAGTCTTCTTGAGCCTGAGCTACTAATTGATGAATGGTGTGGCCAAAATAGAATAAACATGTGTCGTCTCCATATAGTGAAACTTTACCATGTAATCCTATTGTACTTATGCTATTTACATAAATCAGGAACAGGAGAGGTCCCAATATAGATCCCTGTGGAACACCACAATCCACTAGCCTATAAGTACTCTCACTAGAACCTATTTTAACTAACTGATGCCGATTTCTTAGGTAAGACTCAAACATTTTATAAGCGTTACCAACTATGCCAATATTATTTAGTTTTTGTAGTAGAATTTTATGACTAACGGTATCGAATGCCTTTTTTAAATCGATGAATACCCCTAATGCAATGTTTTTACTATCTATATTCAGTTTAATTTCCGTGACAAGATCTACTGTAGCAGAAAGTGTATTAGAATTCGGCCTAAAACCATATTGTTTATTAATTAGAAAGTTTATTTTAATTAGATGTGATTCCAAATGATTATATAATACCCTTTCTAGGATTTTTGACGGGGTAGGTAACACTGATACTGGACGGTAATCACCAGGTGTAGACTTTTTTCCAGACTTAAAGATGGGGATTACTTTTGCTAATTTCATACTTTCCGGGAAACGACCTTCCTCGAGACAGTTGTTTATGCAGCTAGTAAGTTTATTAAGAATTTCTTTTTTAATACATTTAATGCTTTTCGCGCTAGGATCTAATTTATTTATAATTTTATTAATTTCTGTAGTTGTACAAAATTCAATTTCACTTAGTTCAGTGTTATCGGTTGAAAATTCAACCACATATTCCATTTTTTATTTCTAACAATTTAAATTTGATATATAGAAATAAACCAATATAATTTTGTTGCACTTGTCTAATTTAACTGTGTTATTTATACAAATATACCCATACTACTACAAAGAATGCAAAATATTGAAGCAGGGTTCAGCTGAACTATTACTGCTTTAAGTCATTCGCCAAATAATGCAGGGCAGACTACGTCCGTCTATGTTGCAGCCGCCTCTGTATTGCCTTAGGAAAACAAATGTGGTTGCACTACGTAACACTGTGCTGTAGCAGGGTTTGGGTTATTACTATTATTGTGTTGCAGCCGCCTTTGTATTTATGTGATACGGTTTTCTAGTACGGGTTAAGGTCATAAAGCTAAAGTTTTCGATGTATAACGGAATGTAGTACTTGTATATTTGCAGTAGTATAAGAAACTTCCCTCTCATAAATAAAACAGCAGCGGGTTATTTAAACGGATACTTCTTATGACTCCGCTTTACTCAATCACAGAGGTAAGAATCAATGGCGGCCATAAATACGTAAGACATTATAATATGTGAGTAATGACAGTGCATTCGCTTACGAGGTCATTTCCATCAGACAAGCATTCAATCAGATATCAATGAAGGTTGAAAAACCTAATAATTTATAGCCAGATATCAAATTATCCTTCGGTGAAAAGCCGTGCCGGAAGTGACTTAGAAGTTCTGACCATGCCCCCTATGAGATGTAAACAATGTAGTATCCACTACAAAAAAGTACAGCAATAAAAAGCTTCCACACATTATTTCAAATGGTTTCATCTTTTTCATTACCTTCTTTGATATACAATTACTAATATGAAAAATCGCTACTGAAGCGGTAAACTTGAAAACATATAATTTAGTAATTAATTATTTTAAATTATGTACAGCCAGGAACACAGATCCGTGCGGTCTATAATGCCTGAATGCAGTTTCAGGTGTGACTAAGAATCTTGCCATTGCAATCTTAACCCGATGCACTAGGATGCATTGCACTCAAAATGCACTTGAATTTTTTCACTACAAACGGTGGTTGCGAGCCTCCGGGCTTGCTCCTGGATAAGTTCTAGACATAAATCTCTGCAAAAGACTTGCAGGTGTTGCACAAAAGTAAGAAAATCACAGCTGCATAGCTCATGAAGCCCACGGCGCAAAACTTAGACTTCTAGTAACGTAACGTCGATCCTAGGCTAGCTAGGCTTCCTTAATCTAGAAACGTTCGTGACGAATGTAGAGATCATGTCACGTTTTTTTTTGTATGTGTATGTGTGTGTGTGTGTGTGTGTGTGTCTAGTTAGTGTACGAACATTTTATTTATTTACATTATAAAGCTGTGTGTCATCCGTCACCGTCTTGCCCGCCGGACTCTCAGACGGCGAAAGCAGCAGCAAATATGTTAGCGAAAAGCGTTTTCACACTTTACTTTTGTTCTGTGGTCGTAGCAACGAAATTAACCCAAATACTTTATCTTGGGTTTTTCATAATAACTCCACGGGTGGATTAGCACGTCATTTCGTGATTCACAAAGTGCTTTTCCTCGTTATAAACGACCCGTCGTAAAATGAAACGATCACTAAAAGTCGCCTGAAAATATGTGGCAAATACATGCAATGTCGTAACGGGGAATTCCAGTGAATTTCAGCCAAGCTTGCGGAAAGTACCGTGGGCGTGAAATTATGACTGCGGCGCGCCCGTAGTGTCGCTACGGGGGCGCCGTACAAACGGTACGCAAATGTGTGCAAAATACATGCAATGTCGTAATGGGGAACTCCAGTGAATCTACGGGCGCGTCGCTAGGCGAGCACCCGCTGTGTAACGTACGACAGTACTTTCGTATGGTTTTTTCTTCAAAGATAGCACAGTCTTCTAGTAACTTCTAGTTACTTCTTACTTAGGGACTTCTAGTAACGTAACGTCGTTCCTAGGCTAGTGTCAGCTTCTACACAACAATCTAACGTACCTGAGCAAAGCTCACCTGCTCGTAGACCTTTGCTACGGACATTCCTTAATCTTGAAACGTTCGTGACGAATGTAGAGATCATACCACGTTTGTATGTGTATATGTGTGTGTATGTCTATAGTTATCGTACACGTACACGTATGTTGCATAGGTAAGATAGTACGACGTGAACATGTCTTTACTACGTTTACTACGACCGTCGTCATGTAGCAGTCAGCATGTCAGCAATGATAGTATAACGTTAGGGTGCCGGAGCAGCAAGCGCAAGTACGAACGTCTGATATATGCACTCTGTATGCTGCAATGCGCCGCAACGCTCGAGACACATCGATGGTGTAATGTTGCATAAACATTATTTACATTATGAAAGCTGTGTGTTATCCGTCACCGTTCTGCTCGGACCCTCGGACGGCGAGATGTTTCGCTATGTTAGCGAAAAGCGTTGTCAAACTTTACTTTTGTGTAGCAACCAAATAATCCCAAATACCTTATCTTCGGTTTTATAAAAACTAGCACGGGTTCGTTGCTACGTAATTTCGTGATTCCCGAAGTATTTTTCCTTGTTAGCCAAACGATTAAACCCATAGGTATAGGTCAAATAATTATTTGACTTATCGACCCGTTGTAATGAGGATAACGATCACTAAAAGGTATGTATCGCTAGGCATGACCATGTGTGGCAAAGCCGAATGATGTCATTGGGAATTCGACAGAATTTCAGCCAAGTTTGCGTCATGTGTGTAGTTAATTAAACATTATCGCTGCGTCCCGTTGCTATATGCGCACCTTTGAAAACAAAATCACGGCAGGACTTTTGTATGTTGCGACGTGTTCGCTGATGGGCCCCAAGCCGCTGTCGATAAGCCTGAGTAAAATACATGGTTTTTTCTTCAAAGATAGCACAGTCGCCGCACCTCATTCCATTGTGTGACCGCGAGCTCCATGCAGCGTTGGAGAGTCACGTGCGTCGCGGTTTTATCGGTAGCTCGATGGTACGTACGGCCAAGACGGAGTTACACCTGGTCGGCGTGCAAGTTAATCTTGTACGGAGTTTGAAAAAGTTAGCATGTCAAAACGTATGCACTTTGTATTAGCTGCATTAGGTACAAACCCAACTTTAGTTTAAAAACAAACGGTATGATAACATTTATTTAGTTATGGCATAAAAATATGGTGAAATTTCCGTTGACGTCAGGGTTTCAGCCAAACCACAGAAATAGTTGCCTATTATTACAATGGTATCGGCATTATTTCTGATGGGTGACGCAAAAGTATAAACCGCTCGCGATTTAACCACAATTATTTATTAATTTTAATTCAGGATTATTTCATAAATGCCTAATCAATTTTCGTTACATTGCTTCATTGGATCGTTCACGTCACAGGCGATGATATCAGCAGGCCCCTATATAATGGGCCCAAATTATCCTTGATATTCATAAGCTCATCGACAGCCAACGTGCCAAGTGACCCGTGACTCGTGACTCTCCGTGCTATATGTAAGTATTGAATATTTAAATTAATTATTTTGTGCATTTTTATACTTCTCTTGTGCATTCTTTCCAGGGATAAAGCGCCTGTTTTATGACTGAATTTAATATTTTATTTCTTTTCATTCGCAGCCACTAAACTATAAAATGAAGGCGGCCATCTGCGTGGCTATGATCATCGTCCTGATGTCGGAGGCGAGGCCTGACGCCAGGCCTGAGGTGCCTCCGCAGGTTGCTGCTGTGAGTATATCATTTCTACAAACTGCTATCAACGACCCATCCAAGTTTCTTATTACCGTTGGAAGTTTTAAGCAAAGAGTTTGTCGTATGCCCCAACCCTCAGAACGTCTTGTAAGCTTCAACGAAATTAATGTTAATTTTTCTATTTACAGATGACTGATCCGACCAGGTCCCGCCGCAGCGCCGAAGCTGCGGGCCCTCACCACGTCGTCAAGAAGTGGGAGGCCATCGGGACCCGGATGGGTTTCCCAAACGGCCCAGACGAGAACCAATACTGGTGGTATGAGGCGTCATAGAACCAGTATTGGTTTAGTCTGGGTGGCAAGGTGTCAAGTCGACACCGGGCAACTGCCCCCGGCATTGTGGCGTTATATCTATATATATGCGAAGACAATGCCGGGGGCAACTGCCCGGGGTCGACTTGACACCCTGCCGTCTGGGTCAGGGGGTTTTTTTTTTAAATAAAATTTCTTATAAAGTATTTCTTGGTATCATTGACGTAGATAAGCTGACGTAGGTATCCCAACTGTCGTATATACCTGGCTGCGAGCTTAGGTTACCATCGGTCTGCTAGGCTACATGCACATGTAATGTGCATCGGACCGATGTGCAGATATAGACGTCACGCTGCAACTTGTGCAACAGATACTGCACTCTAATAGGTCGAGCATAACGGCTTGGGAGTTAGCACCATTGCATGATAGAACTGTGTCTCCTGAGTTCAAAAATACCACTCCCCGCTCCCCCCGACCCTTAACTTTGGAGTTATAGGCCGTACGGACTTGTGTCATTGGGTGTAGTAACACAGTTAGCACGTTTGTTTTTCACTTTTGTTTTGCACTTCTGTTTAGAAAGAAAGAAAGAAAAGAGCTTTATTTCAAAAACCACAGTAGTGATAACAAAAAAAAAATATTAACAAATTAGGCATATTCTATGGTTAAAAAGGGAGTCTAGCTCAGCTTAATGCCACAGCACTGGTTTTCTGATGGACCCTACAGAAATAAAACTATTAACTAATCTAAATATAACAAAAATATAACTTAAATTAAAAAGCGTATAGTGTAAAATACACACAAATATAAAAAAAATAGTAATAAGTAATATGAAATAAATATACAAATGATAGTGTTATACTAAACGAGATGCATGATTTACAATAAATACTAATAATAATAATAAACACTTTATTGCACAAAATAAACACAGATAAATACAATTTAAATTCTGAAAACAGAGGGCAAGGGCGGACTTATTTCTAAAAGAAATTTCTTCCAGTCAACCATAAAATACAGAGATGAAGAAAAAAATAATTACACATTGGCTTAATTGATTTTAAGTGCAAAAAGATAGATATATACCTATAATATTATATGTAGCCTACATAAACTTATTAACCTAACAATATACCTACACCCCAAAAACTAAACTTACACTACAAAAAACTATATAAGTTTACGCATAGATTTTATGTAACATCAGGGCATCGTTATTTTTTTTCAATTAGATTATATGGCTCTTAAGTTTAATACGAAAATTAGCCTTCGTCTTTCATTCTCGTATAGGAGGAGGAGGTGCTTTATATTTGTTATAAAAACTAAATATAAAATAAAAAATAAAAAACTTTTATCAACTCATAAAATCCAGATACATTGACAAAAATATCTCTAATGATATGAAAATCTCTATAGAAAAGTTTTCGTCAAATAGTAATTTATACACGTCCACTGCCTGAAAGTCTCTTCAATATTGTATTGACGCTGAAGACTAGGACTGATTTTTTGTACTACGTTCCAGGAATAAGCTTCCAAGTTTGAAAATGGAACGCGACGAAGCGACCATACGGATGATCGATTAATTATTCGTTTGCGCTGTGAATCGAGCCGTTTCGTCGAGTCTCGTTCATCGGCACGCCAGTGGTGTAGGATGACAACGGAGCTGTTTTCTTGACCGGACCTTCTTCAAAGTAACTCTAGTATAGATTATTCAAATTTTGGAATATATTTTTGTTTTTACACCTAATTTCAGTACATATTTGTCAAAATAAGAAAAAATATGCCCAGATGTTAAGCGCCATACTAATGGTATTTGTTATGAAATCTCATTGCGATGATTTCAGCACCGTGTTCACTAAGCAAGCACTGTGAGTATGGACATTTCTCCCAGGACGATCGTTAAGAGAGGCGGAATTTTCAACAGGTCCAGCAATGGATAAACCGGGCTGATGAGTGGGTGGATTGCTGACGGCAGGAAGTAAGCACTTGCAAGACAAATAAATAAGCCGGAGTCTAGCAAATGCCATGTCCGTCGAAGCAAATGTAGTGCTTTCTCAAATAATGTAAGAAAATCTGAAAAATGGTAACTAAAAAAAGACGAATATTCATACCAGGGTATGAAGAAACGCAAGTTTAATCGAAATAAAAAATGGAAAAGTTAGCGGCTAGCAATGTTTTTACCATAAGTAGTTTGCGATATACTCTTTCGCATATACGAGTATATAGGTATGTTAGCATTTCAGAACAAATTTGAGAAGAAATATTTTGGTCACCCTACGTGCATCGATTGCCGATACTTTCGTTACGTAACCCACTAAGTTCCCGACAATCTTAGAATTGTCTGCGATAGAATTGCGTTGAGAGAAATGAATGTCCGACTACGCGAGTATTGGAAGATTGCATTGTCCTCTTTTATACTCGGTTTGAAGCAAAGGAACCTTACCAGCTAGAAAATGGGGGGGGGGGGGGGGGGCGTGAGTTTTAGTGAATAGAATGCCATATTTTCAAATGAAATAGTTGAACTGTGGATCAACTTGACTTGACACTTAAGTCTAATCAACTCTATGTATACGAAGGATTTAATTAAGTTGGTCAGTTATTTCTTCTTGAATAAATTAGAAAAATGTAATAAGTGAACTAGAAATACCCAAAAACTATTCATGGGGAGCCAATTTGTATGAAATTGATGATGAAAAGGGCAATATTTAACTTTTTTGCATTGAATTGATTTTTTTAGTGGCACTATGGGGCCGTAGATTTCTGTATGAGGTATTTGTTTCACCTTCATATATTTAACGGGCTCGAAAAAAATGTTCTTGACAGGCGGACAATAAATTCATTTAGAACTTCAAACTCTCGCGTTTTGTTAACATTATGATATATTTAGACGGGTATAATGCGATGTATTTAATTACCTCAAACAAAAGGAAATAAAATATGTACCTACATCGCGTTATACCTGTCTAAACAAATGTTATAACAAAGTGATCATATAAGGGTTCCGTTTTTCATTTTTAAGTTACGGGTCTCTAAAAATACTTCTCTTAAATTGCCATAGAGAATCAATCATTCAGGGGGGATGATGACACCCTTGGTTCGCGCAAGGTTTGAAGTTTCTATTGTCTTTCCGAAAGATTTACATCTATTGCGAGTAACTAGATTTATCGCTCTGTTTGTTTACGATTTTGGACAATTGAATCAATATGTTTAAGTAAATGGTAATGCTGCTACATTTATTGCCAAAGGAAAATAAAAGAAGAAATATTTCTTTACAAATGAAAAATAAAAGTACGTGCTTATGTAAACTATTACCTATTACGTATATAGGATGACATTAATTTATGCAGCCAGATTCATACTGTCGGCTTGGTAAGTTATCAGTATTATGGATCGATAACTTCACTAACTTCACTGAATAAAATGTTGGCCTGCCATGCTCCCATCGTAATTGTCTCTGGGCTAGGCGTGGGTTTGCTGGGAACACGAAACAAGTTATTTTAGAATTTCACAAAAAGGGTCTCCAACTCTTGATACTGATAACTTATCGAGTCGTCTAGATGTGCATCTAAACTAATCATAGATTTATTGATAAAACCCTAATTTTACTTGAAGTTAGATGGATAACTTTAAAAGTAAAATATGAATTTTTGTGTAAAATTCACAAAAGACTCCTCTTAAAAAAATAGTTATACGGTAACACGATTACATACTTTAATACTTTCATCTTTAAGAGTATTATCCTACGAATATTTTATTGAAGGAAATATCAAGATAACAGACAGCGATTCCATAAAATCCTATCTGATGAAAAATACAAGGGCGTCAGACAAAAACCTTTTAAAATTTCAGTGTTGTTACTACCCCTCCAACTAGAACAGAAATTGCTGAGATGAAAATCGTTGCAAAACAGAACTTTGTAAATCCATTGGGAACTTAGAACCTACCCCTTAAAAATGCCTTATTTACTTTGTCGTTCGTATCTGTAAAAATGACAGTTACTGACTGCGCAGAAATAACTTTTCCTCGATTTACCAAAAGTGAATATCAATCAGAGAGCAAAGTGCGAGTTGTCTATCGAATAACTTTACTACCGCGTGAATCGAGTTAAGCTGGGTTAACAGCGCGTGTTTTGTCCTACACACTTAACAAAAACCTGTACACAAAACATTGTTTTGCTACACATTTATGCTGATAAGCATGCAGAAAACACGGCTTATCAACAAAATATGAAGCGAAACAATATTCTGTGTCTTAGATCATTTAACACGGGACCTGGCAAAGCGTGACTCTTAGTACTGAAATTATTCTGCCATTTTTCACGGGAAGGGAGGTAAACACGCACAGCACACATTTCCTCATTCACGCACACTCCTGCGAAAAATTGTTATGTCATACTAAATCAAAAGCTGCAACACAAACACAAAACGCGCACACAAGCAATAGGGGAGGCGAATTACGTTTAAGAGTGGAGTTAAGCCCCGTAATTCAAATATCTTTTGGAATAGTTAGATGACATGACTAGAAAAGTTCGCACGGAGTGATTATCTCTAGTACATTACGGAAGCACTTTAAACATTAGGTATAATTTTCAAAATAACGTAATGTTGGTATGTAAAAGAAATATTTGATACAGGCTTCAGTAGGATATAAACTGGTCTGAAATGCGTTGTGGGTTTTAATATTGAGACCTGTAAAGTAAGGAGTAGAGATATATTGGTTTTTTTGTTTTGCCACTCCAGGGAAACTTCTACAATCGGTGCGAAGTAACATGTGAATACTATATACATTATGAACATTCTGATAATTTCGCACAGCACGGCAAAATACGGATCATAGTCAAAATATATATTTGAGAATGCTACTTCGGGGGAAACTCCCGCAATTGTGCAATTTTAATTATACCTTTGATTCTGAGTTTACTTCATTCGACACATATAAAAAAAACATTTTTGTTAATGGAAGTTCAAAATCTTCAGTTACCTACGGGCGCGGAATGCCCGTTGAGACGCAGGGGCGAGGTAAGGGCGCGCGGGGAGTACCGGGCAGCCGAGCGCATATTTTACGAGCGGTGCGTTAGGTGGGCATCTACAATGGATTTTGAGGTGTATTGCATCATTTGCTAGGAAATTTTATTAAGTAGCAATGACACTGTTGACATAGTTCGTGAAAAAGTTAAATAATTTATTACGCTTATTATGTCAGTATACAAATAGGTAGATTATATTCATAAATCAGGTAGTTGAAGGAATAGAAAATAAAGAAAGAGTAGGTATCGATCATGAATAAAAATGGTGTTCTACTAGTGGCTATCAGAGACAGGTGTTTTGTTTTAAACAAATAGGTATGGTATATCCTTTGGTTACCTCGGGCCAAAGTTGAGTAAATTAATTTATTACATTACATAGGTTGTATCTGTAAACGTGAGTTGAAGAACTTTTACTGAAATCCGGTTTGACTTGAGCTTTGTCACACTAGATAATACAATATTCCTCCCTAAAGTAGTGCAACGCCTGACGTTAGGTACTAACGCTGTCATACGCAACATAAATATGAGAAATAAAAGAATCGTGATTATCACTATTCTAAGATAATAATTTATTATTCATTATACAGGCTGATTGGTAATTAGATGCAATCCTTTGAAGTGGTTGTGGAAGAGAACAATTGCAGTTGATTCAACTATATAATACCCTGTGTAAAAGTGAATCATTTCTGAGATATTTTGAAATGAAGCTTTTTTTCTAAAGTAAACATTAAAAATATATATTTAAAAAAAATAGCCAATATTTTAGATTTTTTTTATTTGTTTCGTTTTTATGACATCCCGGCCAATAAAAATAATCCTAAAATGCACATTATTGACGCAAACCTTGACACTGTGCTCCCAAACAATTGAAAACTCTTGAAAATCGCAAAATATTTACACAAAAAAGCTAGATTAAAACAAAAAGTCTCGTTGCAATTTTCTGTGCGTATAAGCTTGAAAACGTCCGCATTTTACTAGCTTTCGAATGAGATACAAAAATCTTAAATTGACAGAGGAATGATAAAAATATGGCCAAAACAATAGGAGCAGGTAGAAAAAAATCATGAACGGTTAAATTAGAAAACAATTATTATTAAATTACATTTTGTATGCATAAGATTTGTTTCTAATATTTAACGGTAACTGATATTTTTTTCATAATAACTTTTTTTCTATATAAAAGAAATAATTAACCGTTAAATTAGAAAACAATGAATTATACACTTACATTTTGTATGCATAAGATTTGTTTCTAATATTCTACCTGCTCCTAATCTTTTGGCCATATTTTTCTCATTCCTCTGTCAATTTAAGATTTTTGTATTTCATTCGAAAGCTAGTAAAATGCGGAAGTTTTCAAGCTAATAAACACAGAAAATTGTGCAGACACTTTTTGTTTTAACCTAGCTTTTTTGTGTAAATCTTTTGCGATTTTCAAGACTTTTCAATTGTTTTGGAGCACAGTGTCAAGGTTTACGTCAATAATGTGCATTTTAGGGTTATTGTTTATTGGCTAGGATGTTATCAAAGAGAAACCAATAAAATATATATATATATATTGGCTGGTTTTTTATATATATCACATTTAAAAACTTTTAAGTTCGAGCAGTGCCTTAATGCCACTCTTTTGTAAAATATGAGCTTATTTGCTTCGCCTACAAACTAACATGAACAAATAGTTCATGTACTTCGGCAGAGGGGATAAGTGCGCTTGCCTAATCTCGTGTTAAATGGACTAAGTTCTGTGTTGACGTTTTGGTGTAGTGTGTAGGACAAAACACGCGCTGGAAACCCAGCTTAACTCGATTCACGCGGTAGAGTTATTCGATTGGCAACTCGCACTTAGCTCTTAGGGTACTCGTACATAACCCTCGGCACATGAGTTCCACTCGCACCATGACCGTTTTCATTTGCCAAAAAAACAATAAAAATACAAAAAATATGAAAAAAATATATATAAATAATATAATATTATATATATATATATATATAATATACATATATATATATATATATATAATTATATATAATATATATATATATATTTAAATTACTTTCAGTTTCTACTAGTTTAGCTTAGGCCACATGTAGTGTCTCTCCCTTTGTATGGGGACCATGCACAGTGCAACGCGAATGGGACTAATTCCCAGTCTAATAGGTCAAACTACAGACTAGACTATTTTCTATGCATTCTCAATAGCGGAGGCGTGTTAAACGAATCGAATCGAATAATTCGATAGTAAACGACAATACAGCGCGATGTTGAATCCCAATCGGACTTTATGCGCTTTATTGGGTTTTACTGTTAACTCCCAGGGTCTGGTATTGTTATCGTGTAGACAGTTTTGCTCATACTACTGTAAAATACTCATGGGCCATTTCACATTTTCATTTTCAAGCGCCTAATTTAATAACTTAAGAAAGACTGTTAAAAATAGACCAATCTTTCGTTATGACAGTGAATTTATCAGATTTAGCGTTTGTACTACTATAATAGAAAAATATTAAAATTACTTGTACGTTGTTCCACAACAAGTAATTTTAATATTTTTCTATTATTGTGAAAATGTTCCATCAAGAAGTGACAACATACAGCATCAATCGTTTGTACTACTATGTTTTTTTTTGTAGTTATCAATTTCCAACACCTTGTTGAAATTCAAAGAACGGAATCCTTTATTTGCTCCTTTATTTGCTTTGCTAAAAAGAATTGCCAAAACATTAAACATATTTTGTTAACATATAATATAACGCACTAAAATATTTGTTACTTATCACATTAACTGTTAAAAAGAGACTTCTGTCAATTTTCCTCCTCAATGTCGCCTGTTAACTACCAATGTTAACCAATTGTATTCTGCAATTTCATTTCATTACAGCAAGAAAAGATCTTTAGCCAATGATATTATGCAATTTTATTGAAAATCCTTTCATTTACTTATAGTGATAAACATAATTAACAACACTTCAAATTCCAAGAAATTTGGATCTATAAAGGCGCGCCAAACAAATACTATTCTATTCATAAAATAAGTGTAAGTTTGAAAACTGGCTCTGAAACATTATCAGTAATGCCAATTTTTACCAAAAATTTTAGGGAACATTGTTATGTAATTTATGTTATTGCCTTGTTTTTCTAACAATTCTAACAATATTGCCTTGTTCTAACTTACTTTTCTTTCTTTACCACTCTTCATTGCTGCAAGACTTTGATCATACTTAATTACTCGTAACTTCTTTTTATGTGTTTGTACCTTTTGATTTTAAATTCGAACCTATCTGTGAAAACTTGTAATTGGCTTTTCTGTCAGTAAGTTTGTATGTTTTATATGTATACTATAAGCTGTAAGTTTTCCTAAATAAATAAAATGTTACTATGATAGAAATAAATTTATATATTTTAAACACTTGACGATTTATCCATCGCAAGGAGATACCAATTCACATTTATAAAATTGCTTTCTTATACTGTAGTTATACATGTACTGTTATTTTAGTTTTCTATAGCCACACATGGATTTGGCTTTGCTTATATAGATTACCAATGATCAAATAGGTAGCTCGATGGTGCCAATGATTTTATGGTATAAGTCTGTCAATTAAAAATTTACCTTCTGTTGTACCCCATATTGTCACTCTTCGTCTTCTCGTGGAAGTCGTAAAGGGTGAAGGGATTATAAAATGGTAGGTATGCCAGCAATCTATGTCTCTGTGGTATCGAGAATCATAAGGTCATCGGATCTTGGCCTTATCTGCAGAAACGAAGTGGGCACCTATTTACTGGTGGTATCCTTTGGCCGTGGCTTGTCACCAGTCTCACTATGAAATCACGCCATCAAGCGACTTGTCGTGGTCTGGGATGACATCATGAGTAGCCATACCGGGGAGTGATTACAGGCAGTTTCATAATATAGTCATTCGTTTGTTACCGACTTCCGTAGATTTTTACGCAAGTTCCTGTAAATACTGATTAACGCCTCGCCTGCCGTCACTCTCGCAGTATTTGGGCGAGCGCCCTTCATCATAGGTTTCTTCGACACTTTCCATCTGGCGCAGTAATAGCCAAGCATAAGTTGGACATAGCATAGAAAAGATTCGATCCATTGGAAAAAAATAACTGAATCAAACACACAAGAAAAATTAAAATTGTTTTAGTGGTTTTAGAATTATGCCCCTACTTACTAAAATATTATTACTTAAGGGCTTGCCTTTGGTCTTTCAACGGTTTTTGCTTTAATATGCTAAGTCAATTCCTTATTGGATCAATGTGAAACTTGGACACGTGTTTTTTTAACTTTTATCTTTCCGTTGTCAGGTCGGTTACATGTAGGTAATTGGACCCTTTAGATTTTATTTTTGAAAATGATGCCTTTTGAAGTTATTAATTCGTTTTATGTTTAAACGGCGTGAGTTTTATGTCTGAAATTACTAATATAATAAAAAAACATGGTTTATTTTCCGATGTAAGGTGAAAAAAGTCCTGTATCAAATATTTTTTCTTAAAATCCAGAAAAACCTCGAAAGTTCACTGATTATTCGTGCTAGAAGCGCGCGAAGCAAGCATTCTAATGTAGACTTTCTGACAACATACTGAAGTTCAAAATCACTCTTTAAGAATATCGTGCACCATGAGCCAAGCCTTAATAGTAATTTCTTTTAATAAAGATAATAAGACTACAATTTGACCAATCAAACAAGCTTAGTATAATAACTCTTTATAGTTTTTGTTTTGTTACAACACATGGTCTCCAGAAAACGGCACATTTACTTTATTAGAGCAAAGAAAACAAACATTAAAGCGCCGACTTCTGGAGAATTGTGTTTTAAACAGAAAGTTTGCAAACGGGTTTCATTTAGAGGTCTGAATCGGCAAGCTAAGAAAAATAAATTTTGACGTTAAAATGGATTCAAGTGATGCATTGAGAATCTGAAAAAAGAGATTAGCTCCTCATTCAACTTCAGTGAGTTCAGTGTTTTCAAAAGGAAATTTAGTCTGTCGACATTAATTCTATTGTTTCAATGCCTTCAGAATTCATAATAACTGGCTATGAAATGAATTTTGTCCTTGAGAATATTCCTTAAAAAGATAACTCTTGATAATTGAATCCTTTTGAAAATAACAAAATCGTTAAAAGCAAAAAAAAATGCCATCCGAATAAACGAACTGTGAAAACCAAGCAATTAATACCTACCTACTACTTTATTTACATTTTGCCGTCGGACAGACCATTCAGTGTAAAAGTTATAAAAGGTTTCTTAATGTTTTAGTAAAATGAACTTTGTTTGTGTTGTATTTAGGTCGGGATTTCGTACTGAATTGTTGTTTATGAGTTTTTTTATTTGTATTGGGGCGAGTGCTTCGATGGGTGAGGCTTTTTGAGTAATAAAACCAAATGCTTTCCTGTGTTCAGATGTTGTGTGGTGCGTGCTTGAAAATATCCGTTGCAACGATAGCTGCTCAAGAAGTATTTTTCGATAATATCCAGTTATAGTTCATTCAAACGGCAACGTTCTGAGAAAAAATAGTAACTACACAAAACATTTTGTTTTTTCTCTGTTCATATATCACACCATCTTCTAAAAGTATGTTTAGCTAATGTTGTACAAATTGCACGGGTTCCATCAATTTTGAAGATACTTAACTCAGGATTTTCAAAAATAATTTCGTATCGAAAATAGTTTCTTTGTTTGTTGGTTTCTATTTCCTAGGTCCATCCAGTACCAACATTCCAATCGTGTTATTCAAATACGGTAGGCAGTTGATTTACAAAAATCTGCTTTTGTTTTGGACTCCACAGCATGAACTTATAACAGTTAACTTCTGAATCTTCTGATTCAGAAGATTGTTTTAATTTTAACAAGAGGTAGTGGTCGGTATTTTACAAAATAAAATGTCCCCGTGGTTTCGGTTTGGTAGCTAAGATGCTATCGGCAAATATATTACTAGCTTATGCCCGCGGGGTCGCCCGCGCTGAATTAGTTTTTGTGTACTCCTATAAAATCTGTCAATATTTTTCGGACTGTTACCTACAGCAGTAAACACATCTGGTGAAATGTGTGTGTTATGCGCTTCTGTGTTTCCCATTTTGTATGTCTGTTTTATAGCTTTTCCATGGGAACTGATTTATGAAATAAAAATTAGTTTTTGTCCTATTCTAGATTTAGAACATTAATTATGCAAAGTTTTAGCCCAATCGGTTCAATAGATACAGCGTGAAAAGGTGACACATCACTTTTATATAGAAACATGAAACCTCATTTTCATCCCATGGGAACTGATTTATGGGATAAAAAGTAGCCTTTGCCCTATTCCAGGTCTAGAACTACATTCATGCAAAATTTCGGCCCAATCGGTTCAGTAGTTACGGCGTGAAAGAGTAACAAACATCCATCCATCCATTCATCCATACATCCAAACTTTCGCATTTATAATATTCGTGGGATAGTGGGATAGTGGGATGTTACCGGGCAAACCCGATTTTAAAACCAACTAAGGAGTTTGGCATTACAAATCCTTCAGTGCAGAAGACGGAAGGTTAGGTATGGAGAATCGCAACACGTAGCATACATAACCTTCATGGTTTTTTTATGACAACCCAGAACCACTCCTAAACCAAACTAGTTTAATATAATAGTTATAATAAAACACGCCGTTGAAATGAAAAGGTCAAGTCAGCTGGTTTTTTTATAGTTGTATGGTAAAATATTCAAACTCTTTGAACGTCGCCGAAAGTTTTGTATGTTTTTCGTTTGATCCTCCTGTAATTTCTTATCCACATGCCACAATTGGGATTTTTAGCCAATTTTTGGATTATGCGGTGTAAATACAATTCAACGGCAGCAAGTTGCTAATATAGTTTTCATTAAAGCATATTTTAAGTAATCAATTTGGCCAAGTACGAGTCAGACTCACACACAAAGGGTTACGTACCACCCCACAATACGGGTGCGGAACCCTAAAAACATTATGGTAAATAACAATGCCATCAAAAACAAAACTTGTGAAAAACAACAAGTCTCGCAACTTAGTTCTTCTACCGTAAAAAGTTGTGAGATCCATGTAAATCCAAGTCAGTTAATTTATTCAGACCCTACTTAAGGGACCTTCTGTCTTTAGTTATTGCATAGTTAGCTAACCTAACAACATCTTATAGTGACCATATCAATATTGAAAATCTTTTATGTTTTAAATAAATAGATTGACTCAGCCATCGCATGAAAACACAATGTATCTCACAAGTAATACATATTATATTAAATTAGATTATTTAGTGCGATTTCCAAGTCAATCTATTTATTTAAAACACAAAAGATTTTTAATATTGATATGGTCGCTATAAGATGTTGTTAGGTTAGCTAATTATGTAATAACTTAAGACAGAAGGTCCCTTAAGTAGGGACTGAATAAACTAACCGAATTGTATTTACATGGATCTCACAACTTTCTACGGTAGTTAAAAGCGAGTTGCGAGACTTGTTTTATTTTACAAGTTTTGTTTTTGATGTCATTTCATTTCTTTTTGTAGATAGTCCTCCTTTTTTTCCTTTCCGGTACCTTCAAATTACAACTGAAAATGTAACTTTCTAATCATGTATATTTATATGGGACCACAAAGTTATTAATGCTGTTAGTGTATCTAGAGCACTGGACCGAAATTGCAAAATATTTTCGTTTTTCCTTGATTTATACACTAAACACTAATTGTATTCCAAATTTGAAGCTTCTATGTCTGCTAGAAGTGCCTCCGAGTTTTGATGATTGGTCAGTCAGTCAGTCAGTGATTGAGTGAGTGAGTGACAAAATTGAGAAACTCTGACTAGTTATAATCATTAAACTACTGGTTTACATTGAATGAAATTATAAATATACCGTGTTTATACAATGCCTGCTTGGTTACCGAAAATTCAGGCTTCTAGTTTTATCCACAACGAAGTTGGCCCGAACTGCTTCGAGAAAAGGATGGTACGGCGTGCCGCTTTTTTGCTTGACTTGGCGGGGGCACTGCTGTGCCCCCAGATATACATGCCAAAGCAACATCGAGGTTACGAAAAAAAAACCTACTAAAATGGTAGCGCCTGACAATAAACTATCACTGCGTACGAAAACCTACTCTTTGTTATTATTAGGGTTCCGTAGTCTGACAAGGAACCCTTATAGTTTCATCATGTCCGTCTGTCTGTCTGTCCGTCTGTCCAAGGCTTAGCTCAGAGAATATTAGTACTAGAAAACTGTAATTTGGTATGGGTATACATACTAATCACGACGACAAAACAGTAAAAATCATCTCAATCTTTTTTTTTATGGGTGTCTCCCATACTCCTTAATAGGGGTTGAATTTTTTTTCTTGTTATCTCATAGTGTGGAGTATTGTTGGATAGGTCTTTTAAAAACATTAGGGGTGTGTTAAAACCATTTTTCGATTTACGGATCCGTTGGCGAGCTATTAAGCTTTAAAGTGCTAATTTTTGTTAGAGTCAAGTGTCCCCCCCCCCTGCTGGCTAAACGGTTGTTTATGGAAATGTGAAAAAAATTCATAGAAGTAGTATATAATAATGAAGTTAAAAGGAAAACTATCACAGCTAAGTAGGCTTTACAGGTTTACGAGTACAGGTCGCGCTAATCTTTTAATCTCCTCTAAACATGTTCTCCTAAATGAATGGGACTAGAATTTTAGCGCGATCTGTATTAGTCGACCAAGTCTTAAAATTTACTGGGCAACTACGGAACCCTAGACTGCGCGGGGCCCAACACGCACTTGGCCGGTTTATTTTATTTTATTTTAAAGTCTGTCCTACAATCTGACGAACACGACCCTGTGAGAGACGGACAGACAGCCGATGCTTAGTGATAGGGTCCCGTTTGGCACCCTTCGGGTACGGAACCCTAAAACGACGTTTTCTTGTTTCAATTAACTTCAACAATCGTTTATCTAACTAAAAGTAAATTTTGTTTACAGTGGCAGGTTATGAAATGTTGACAGGTTGAAGTTGATGTTAATCGATGAACGTTAAGTTGAAATTTTGTTTTAGAAGCTCTATTTTCAACTCGTTCTGCTCTTAGAGAAATAAACTTCGAGAGGGATTAAAATTAGAATAATTTATCTGTTAAATTTGGGGAAGGTCGGCAGAAACAGTAAGTACCTTTTTCAGACTTTAGAATATTGGCACAGAATAAATAAGTTTCTCAAAGAAATGTCGATTATAAATAACATAGCCATAAAGTTTGAGTATACGTACTTTATAATATTTAATTTAAACGAAATTTAATAAACATTTAACTAACAAACAAATAAACATCTTTATCTAACCTCATATCGTAAAATCCTCATTACGAACTCAAAACTACTGGCATAATGAAAAATATTTTTCATGAACGTCTCTAAAAATTAATAAAATTAGTTATAGTATAGATCTCCAAACAACATAATGCTATAAAATAACTTTTTCTGAGATTACAGAACATGTGATACTAACTAGGAAGGCAAAGGGAACTTAGCTCATACAGCCATGTCTGAGGTTTAATATCAAATACCAATGAGGTTATCATATAATATGTTCTGCAATATACATAATACGTACAAAACAGTAACGAGGTTACAGTCAACTTTATTTTTGGCCAAGAATTGTCTATGGCTTACGGCGCTTTAGACTCAGTCTGTCAATGGATGAACTGTTTGTTGCGCCATAGTTTTCGAGGACATGTATTTATTATTTACTGTGTTTTATAGGTCAAAAGAATTATTTTGCCCTAAAATTACTGACAGCAGGGATGGTGATGATATTTGACTACACCTGACATTCTGGAAATAACGACGCAAATCACGAACACCCTTAGAACAAAACTTTTACAAGAACAATCAAAAATGGCTGATGAAAAATTTTCCAAGATTATGAAAACAGGTTAGTAGGTATGAGTTAAGATAAAGTAGTGTATGAAACTATACATTACTAGGTATTAAAACCTTATTATGCACCAGTTTCATAAACTTCTATTATTTAACCTCATATCGTAAAATCCTCATTACGGACTCAAAACTACTGGCATAGTGAAAAATATTTTTGATGAACGTCATAAAACACAAAAAAGTATAAGTATAAGCATAAGTATAAGTCTCCAAAAAACATAATGCTATAAAATAACTTTTTCTGAGATTACAGAACATGTGATACTAACTAGGAAGGCAAAGGGAACTTAGCCCATACAGCCATGTCTGAGGTTTAATATCAAATACCAATGAGGTTTTTATGTAATGTTCTCCAATTCGTGCAAAACGGTAACGAGGTTACAGATCATCTTTATTTTCGGCCAGGTATTGTCTATGGCTTACGCAGTGTTGGACTCGGTCTGTCAATGGATGAACTGTTTGTTTCGCCATAGTTTTCGAGGAAATTTATTTATTACTTGCTGTGGTTTTATAGGTCAAAAGAATTATTTTGCCCTAAAATTACTGACAGCAGGGATGATGATGATATTTGACTCACCTGACATTCTGGAAATAACGACGGAAATTACGAACACTTTAGAAAGCTTTTAAAAGAATAATCAAAAATGGCTACGACAAATTTACAAAAATTATTCAAACAGGTTAGTAGTTATGAGTTTAGGTAAAGTAGTGTATGAAACTATACATAAATAGATATTAAAATACTCGTTTTCTATTAAAGAACTCGCCTACGAATCGTTTTTTAAAATGACACTCGTATTTTTAATAACCTTTTTATGTACCAGTTTCATAAAATACTATTATTCACTAAGTAGATAAACTAAATTATCCTTATCTGAATAATGAGGAAAAGCTTTGTTTTTTTAATAAATTTACTGTTTATTTAAAAAACAACCTGTCTGAATGGAAATATAAAACAATAATTTTTTTTCTTAAAATACATAATGTGAATTTTATATCAATAGTCAGGTTTTTTATCTATCTTTAAATATTTTTTTACATCAAGAATACCTACTTAAAAGTCAATGTTAAAACTGCCACTTTGAAATTATAATTTTTGCCAGCAAGCAAACTGAATAAACTGACAGGTTTAAAAATGTTTCAACGTAATTTTTCATAAACCGGCCTGTGTTCGAATCGACCGGATAGACGGTCGGGCGGCTTGGGTAACCGCGGATTACCTGACCCACTGCTGAAGTCTGTCCAGTTTATTCAGTTCGGAAATTCGTTATTAAGGTTGCGTGCCACCAATGTAGAAGGAAAATAAGAGTAGGTATTTGGTAGTACCTTTTAGTATTATGTTTCTCAAAAATTATACTAAATTCAGAGTTTTGTACAGTAATAAATGTTAAATACATATTATGTATGCATACTTGCTCACGTATATCTCCCGGAATTGAAGTAAACTACATATATCCATACTTTATGCTACGATAACGACGCATCTCGTTCGTCAACTGGTCAGCACTCAGTGGATGTTTTTAAGTTGGCAGCTCGATTGGACTCTATCTTTCACTTTGACTCTATGATTTTTTTATTATTTCTATAATAGGAATAAATAGAATAAATATCTATGAATAATTCACAGATATAGTTATAGTATTATTCTAATTATATCAGTGTTTCAATTTCATTCGTTCTGTCTGCAAGATGACATTAATTTATGTAGCCAAATTCATACTGAAGACTCGGAAAAGTCCTAACAGATACGCAATTTTATTATTAGTTTTCAGTACAAACACAAGCCCCGAGTTAATTACTATGGGAGGTCAATTTATTTTGAGAAATTAGCAAAAAGTGTTACAGATCCGTGATACCGATCACTTCCCACTCATATATGTCTTTAGCTACATAAATTAATGTCACCTAATATATATGCCTTAAAATAAGAAGCATTTTCATTCCTAATCTAATAAAATTATAATACGTTTTTTCAGGCACCAATCAGCCAACAATCAAGAGTATCAACATTCTCACCGATGATCTCTTTAATAATTCACTCACTCTATCATTCAATCCCAACACTAAATTGAAAATGAATGTGGCTTTATTCTATAGCCTTCTGTAATAAAAGTATTTGAATTTTTTCTTCAAGCTAAAATATTCGTCATTGAGCGCAAAATCTCAAGTAATTTATATATCAACGGCTTATTGCAATAAACGTACTAAACATAAAATGAAGAAGAACTTTTTTTAATTACTTGTAAGTCATATCTCATTACTCAATACCCAAGGCTCAGTGGAAAATAAAGCACGTCTTTTGTTATATGACGATGTCTGTTTCCATTTTGTAGCAGTGGTGGCATCGTTTATTACTGCTGCAGCAATCAACAACATTTCATTTTAGTTAATCATTTGTTTTTAAAATTTATATTGGAAGTCTACGTAAAAAAGAAGGTTAAGTCTTTTTCATTTTGTTTTATTTTATGTTTTTCCTGCATAATTTAATGTTTTATTATTCACTCATTCTAAAAGGACGTAAGTCGCATCTGAGAATTTTAAAAGTCGATGTTTATTGCCAATGGATTATTAAAAAAAAAAGCTTGGCATGTTTATGTCTGCTGTCACATGGCATGTAAGTTTTTTTTTTAAACAAACTGAACTTAAAATCAAAGGAAATTGTTTTTAAAATCCTGTGTTTACCATATTTTTAGTTTTTTTGATATCTCTTTATTTAACCACGATTTAATTCTGAAAAAAATACATGATGCTCAGAAAGCCCATATCTCGAAATGGTTTTCAGCTTTGCACTAATTATTAATTTGTAATGTTGTCGATTGAGCTTTGAACTTATAATGTCTAGTTCGAAACATGTTTTGAATAATGTGATGAACGATAGTGTTGAGTTATATAAGTAGCCGTTGCCTACAGCTCCACCCACGTTTTTTTCAATCTCTGCCTCCTTTTTGGCTTGGCAGTTATTTAATGAACGCCTCTTATAGTCTACATGTTGAACAGGTGACCCTATGATGATTATAAAGAAAACTGCATCCAGATCCGTTAAGTGATTCTCGAATTTAAACATACATAATACATACACACACACAAAGAGACATAAATTCTAAAAATTATAGTTTTTGCCTCAGTGAAATACTAATGACCCATTACAATTAAAATTTCGCAAATATACCTACATTAAATGTACAGAAAGACACGACTTTTTATTGCTTAATTATTAGTATAGATAGAGTGCAGGAATTATTCTTTCGTTTAAAAACTGCAGTGTAATGGAGTATCAACATACTTTGTTATACGGTGCTTGCGTAGATCCCATTTTTTTTCCTTTTAAGCGCATATCTACGTCATACAAGAAACTTACAGTCGAAATTTCATGTTCCTTGGTCCAGCCTTCATTCTAGGCGTTGAGAGATCAGTGAAAAAGACAGGTGTTCTTTTTTTTTAATTTTCTTTTTAATAACATAAAACTTGAATACGATTAAAATCCTTAAAAACAAATAAAATATTAATTAAATTCACCTAACAATAAACAGGAGTAGGTACATCGAAAAAAATTCAGGTATATTCGATATAATGTGTGATTTACGTTCAGTCTTGCTATTGTAATGACTTGGTACAACTTTTTGATATATCAAATGCATTTTAATGAAAATACAATTAGTTTAATATGCACTGTATAGTATAATAAATGCAGAATGCTTATAAAAGGAAACGTCTCTATGTATGTATGATCAATAAAATTAATCACTTTTAACCGGAGAACTGAATGGTTAATAGGGTAAAGACTGTTTTTATACACTAAAAACAAAACATTTGGTTCGAAACAAAGAGTTTCAAGTTTTCATATTGTGTAATAATGACAGTTTGTATTGTGTTTAGCTCATTTTTGTCGTGTTTATGATTTTTATCTATTGTTCCCTTCTTTTAATATTTGCGTAAAGGTAAACAAAATCCGTTAATAAAACAATTTTATTGGAACATCTTCCGTAATTCATTATCGGAAGCTTGCCTTCTTACAATTTAAAAATTCATGAAACCAAAGTGAATTCTAAGACCAATTCTATTGCCTTTTAAATGGTGTCCCGCTATTTCGAATAAAAGGTTGTTCTACTATTAGATAATCTACTTTGTGGATAAAAAGGAGTGTTCTTTTTTTGTACAGAGAGTAAAAACACTTGTATCTCATAATCGTTAGAAGGGGTGCTCAAAAAACTCGTTTAGTTTTCAAGTTTGTTCCAAATTTAGTCAGATAGCCTCCTGCTAGCTTGTGAAAATTTTCACAAAGGTGCTTTAAATTGAGTTGATGCTCGTGATTGTTGGCACTTGGTGGAACTTTTGAAACATTTTTTGTTTGATAAACACTTGTACTTGTCCACTTATTTATATTAATTTCCCTTACCGGTTTCGCTGTTAAAGCATTATCAAAGGTTTGTTTGGTTGTTTACGTACAATATTATTATTGTATTATTGTACGTAAACAACCAAACAAACCTTTGATAATGCTTTAACAGCGAAACCGGTAAGGGAAATTAATATAAATAAGTGGACAAGTACAAGTGTTTATCAAACAAAAAAAGTGCTTTAAATTATCGTGTGTATTTTGGAGTGTCTTAAATTGGCTTATGTTTGTATTCATTACTTATAATATGTGTGGATGAGACTGGGTGTAAGAAATGTGTAAAGCAAGTCTGTCGGCCAGTGTTGGTCAGTGTTGTTTGTTTAGTCCGGCTCCGTAATGGGAACCGAGTGACTAAATGTAAGACGAGTCCCAAGTCCCAAATTCTATACCCAAGCAGGTCAGACGAGAGCAAAAAGATAAATAGATTTAAGTCCGTCATTTTCGTATTTAGTTTATAATATATCTGTGATATTGATTGTTCCATATTTGACTGCCGACGACCTTGAGGGGGTCGAAATATATTTCGAAAATATTATTTCCATCTTTTTTCTTCCTATATTTAACTCGGAAAAGTGTATACACATATATGTCCTACAATTCAAAGATTAAAGAAATAAGAGATTATAGAGTATCCATAATATACCAATTTTCAACGAAGGACTTTTTTTTGCACGAATTTTTTTACCCTTCCATAGTAAGTCACTGGATTGGACTACTTTGTACTGGGAAGTGAAAAAAATATTTGACCAAAAAATTTTTTTTCTTCTGGAATGTGATCAGATCAGTTAACGATACATGATTCTACCCTAGAATTATTTTCACTTATTATTGTAGGACCTTATATATTAATACAAATCAATGAAAGAGCTTTTATAAAGCATAAATATTTATCATTATAATACCTATATATGTGTTCTATCAACTCGTAACACGTGTATTAAAATTATATTCGCCGTACGAAAAAGTAAAAGTTATTTTGATTAATATCGTGAAATAGACAAGTTTTTGTAGTTTATCTCCGATATTACTTAATTTATTGATCAAAAATGTTTTGTGCTATTAATATGAATAAATAAATTGTAGGACTCCGCGCCCAAAGGGCAAAACGGAGCCTGTCCGTCCATATGTATCTTACTTATAGACGGAGTGAGGCACAAATCTGAAACTTAAATTATGTTATGTTAAATGTTCACCCAAAACCGGATATTGCCTTAAAAATTAATTAAATTAATTTTCAGGGATACACATGAAAATGGAGTCGAAAGAATTTTTTTTTCAATTCGCGGTTTCAGTATTTGTTGTTTAAATGCAGTATATGAACATAAATGCAGTATATAATATCCAGAAGATTTCAAATTCCTAACTAGTTTACTTTTTGTGGTAGACCCCGCAGTAAAAATGGTTTAAAACTGACAATTTTGACGGCTCCTCATTTCTTTATTTTTGAAGATAAAACATTATAAATAAATAATTTGTTGTCTACTCAGCAAGTTCTAAACAATAATAGCCCACATGTCAGGATAAGGAATAAAAAAAAATCACATTCTTTTTCATGTTTCAGATCCCCCCTGAAATATAATTTAATTGTTTTTTTTTAAATTAATAATCCGGTTTTGATTCAATACTGTACACAAGTACCAGATTTCAGATATTTCTTCATCCGTCTACGAGCTACAGACCCGTGATATACAGACGGACAGACAGCGGAGTGACATTAATAGAGCTCCGTTTTGTCCTTTGGATACGGAACGCTAAACACCTAAAACTTTTTTTGAAGCCTAGCCTACCCTTTCTCCTGCGGCTTCGCTCGCGTTTTTTCAATCTCTGCCCCGTGTTAAGCTTGGGCGTTATTTGTTATTAATACCCTTTAAAACCTATATGTTGACCAGGGTCACTAAGATGAAAATAAAGAAAACTACATTCAAAACCATTGAGTTGTTCTTGAGGTAAAACGGAACATACACAAATATAATAACATACATACACACAGATAAACAGACAAAAATTATAAAAATTGTAGCTTTGGCTTCAGTGTCAAGTTGCTGGAACTTGTCTGTATTTGATAGACCAAACACCGTGATTATACGTTTACTTTGTCACAAGCAAACCTGTTGATTAACGTACCTAATCAATTCAGATCATAATTTAACGCTAATTTGATTGATTTGACTTTGATTTGACTTGACAGGAATGTCACGAGATTGCTGAAATTGATTGGATAATGGACTCGGTGGATATTAATGAAAATCTGCCACTGCCACTCAAAGAAATATTCACTGACACCAACTAAGAGCAAGGGTATTTTTTTGTGGTAGATCACAAAATAGGTACCTAGATACTTATTGAGATTTCAAACTTGTTTTATTTTGTAAACATGTGCAAAATATTATATTGTAACAACAATTATGCCAAAGGTACATTAAAAAGTAATAAGGAGTTTCCAATTTTCCACCGTTAAGATATTCTCCACAAAAACACTACAAGCATTAACTAAATAAGGTCGTACAGTTTAAGTGAAAATAATTTTAAGGTAGATCATGTATCGTCATCTGTCACATCCAAGAAAAAAATATTGTTTAAATAATTTTTTCAATCCCCAGAAATTTCTATGGAAAAGCGAAAAAAAAGACCAACAAAAAAATTTTTTTTTTCGTTGGGGTTTTTTCTATTAGGGATATTCAATATTATTTATTCAATATTAAGGATAATCTTCAATTTTTTATAACTTTGAATTGTAGGTATAAATAAATAATATTGTCGATAAAAAAGTTCAATTTTAAACTAAAATATATATATAATTTAATCTTTAGGAAAAAAGCTAAATCAATATTACTATATAATATGACTATGTCCGTTTAATGAAATTTTGTATTTCTAAGTATAATTTAAGCATCGTACGCAAAAAAGTATTATTTTTTTAAAACTTTATTACAAACATTGCCGAGACTGTATCAGAGTAAATGTTATTTAGTTTAGACTAAAACGATCATGTCGAAAATGTGTTCGTGGCCTGCTCCTAAAACATGGACTACAAAGTATGGATAAGCTTTGTTGTTAAATACATCGTCATAACATGAATCCCCGAGGGGGTGTCAAAGGAGGTTCAGATTATGAACTGTGAAACTAAATACACCCACGTTTCATCGGTGATTATTATATCCTACCCTCATGGGTGGTGAGCCCTATCACCGTACTTCAGCTTAAGACATACGCTTCCCCTGACGTGTATTTGCATTCAGACTACGGCGAAAATAATGGGGTCGTAAAACTTGCTACGCCGTAGCAAAAGGTAAATGCGATCGTGTCAATGATAGGCGAGTCAAACTAAAAAAAAATGTATGGAGTAGGTCGAATTAAATGTACACTGGGTGAAAACTGGGAATATATTAGTAAAATAACAGTAAAATTTAGTTTTCTAAGAATCCCCGAAAAATGTTATATAATTATTGAGTAAATTATTTGCCAACTAAATTAGACTATGGTTAGTTCACCATATTGGTGTGATTAGGTGTGTAATTATTTTGGGTTGTTTTAAAATAAAATACACATTTCCGGGTGGTTTGAGGGAGTCCCCCTACCCAAATTCTGATATTTTGGACGACTCTATGCCTCTACTACTCTCGTTCTGTTTTAAGAAAATAACCAGCTTATTGAGAACCATAGCTAAGAACATTTTTGCTTAGATGAGAGGTCAAATTATATTGGAATACTGAAAAAAAATACGCGCTTCTGGGGGCTGAGAGTGTAACCGAATAATTACTTAATTACTTTAATAATTCGACCTCGAATCTTTCATTTACATGACTATGTGGGCACACGGACCGAACACGAAAGATGTCCCTGGGTGATTGGAACCCGTGACCCCGTATTAGTGATTGAGTACACCAACCACTGGACTATATAGACGGTCCTAAAAGATTTGTCAAACCACAAGATGAGAGAAGCGGTAGACTTTGTAGTTGGTTCAAAATATGATTTTAAATTAGTCTAATTCATCAAGTCATCGATGAGCAAATTTTAAGAACAGCAATCACGCTCAAACCACCATACAAACGCTTAAACAAAATTGTGGGTTGTCTACGGAATGTTTTGATAATATTTTAGGCTGAGTCATTATTTAGATCTATGTCTACTTAGAACTAAAATCGGGAAGTTTGAATCATATCTTAACAAATAAACATATCTCAACAAATCTTAACATTTTTTTACGAACAGTCACAAAATAGATAGGTACAGAAGGCTAGCTACGGCAGACCTTAATTTTAAATACCTACTCATCACATGTATCGCAAAGCGCATACACTCGTGACTAGTCGTACTGGCTTTCAAAATAAAAAAAAACAGTTTGGCTAAATATAATATAGTTAAGTTTAGCTGTCTTCAATTTATGCTTGCATATATGAAACTAAATGAATAAAATTAAATGATGAATGTACTCCAATAAATATAGCAAAATTTATATATAAATAAATACAAATACATTAAATTAATAATTAAAGGTGACTTTTATTTATACAGCCAAACTCATACTTGAGGCTTGGAAAGAGATCAGTAACAATGATCGAACATTATTTTTTGCTAATTTTGGAAAATATAATTTTGACGTCCCATAGTAATTGACTCAAGGATGGGCTTGCGTTTGTAAGGAACACGAAAAAAATAATTTTACACAATATTAATTTTCACAAAAAGGGTCATTGAACCTTGTTACTGAGCACTTACCGAGTCTTCAGTAATAATTTGACTGCATAAATTAAAGTCACCTTATGTATGTTACTTGACGTATTCGATTATTCTTGTTAAGAAGAAAAACTTGGCAAGATCATGTCTTTTCTTTTTTTTTAAACACATTTTTAATTTTTTGGGAGAAGAAAGAGGATAATATTGGAAAGAAGTGTAACCCTTCGTTAATATATATTTTTCTACTAATAAGTTATAAGCCGCTAAAAACAAGCAAGAAACGGCTTAGCGTAGCATTTTGCTAGGGGACGAGCCCTAAGAGCTATTTCACATTTTCGTACGACCAGACCAGATTAGGCTTTTGTACTGTTGAATATGTTAAAAAAGATCAATCTTTCTTATTGACACTTAATGAAATTCATTTACAAATACAGTTATTTTGTAGTGACTAATCAATCTCCTACATTTCGTTTGCCAAAATATAATCACATTGCCAACTTGAAACAGATCAATGTTTCAATAAAATTAAATCAATAGCTATAAAATGCCAATATATAATAATACATTTTACAACACATGATAAACAATAATAAATAATAAACTTTGCTATTCATCACATTAATAGTAAAAAAAATACTTTTGTCTATTTTTACGATTAATGTCACTAGTTTACTTAAACAAACCACAATCAAAATCAAAATTTAATTTTATAACAACCTGTTATTGAGTCAATCAAATTTCATCCTTTAATTTACTTAACTAAGATCACTCTAAATCCTAAAAAACAATGCACAAACGCTTTATTTCGTGAAATGGCTCTTAAGTGAAAACACTGTGCGTGAAACGCGATGATTCTTTCCATCTTATTTCACTTCCTTCGTGCCGAACCATTCTGCCAAAAGTATCAAGAAAAGTTTTTGTTTTTCTACACAAACGCAGAAAACCGAACTAAAACGAATATTTTTCTTTATTATCGTTCCTTGTAACTTCACAGGTAATGCTGGGGGAGGAAATATTCATTATGCTAAAAGGTTTTCTTTGCAGGATTATTGGTACATCATGTATCTTGATCAGTACAAATGAATATATGTATGCGTATGATAATTAATGCCTTTGTCCAGCAGTGAGACACATTAGACGGTACAAAAAAATATATATTCTCGAAAGTGCACAAAAGGTGGTAAGGGAGACTTATAATATCTAAATAGAACAATAAACACTCTTTAAAAAATTTTGTCCGAAATTTTAAACTCAAAACTACGAAACGAAAGTTCTGTATTTAATTATTTCCACAAATTTGTACTGATGCACATTTAATTTTTTATTTTAATCAAATTAGCTGAGAGTCTTGTAGGAAGATCACTCTTCGTAGTTTTCCGTCGCCAATTTCTGCAATAGCTACCTACTAAGTTTAATAGGTTTCAGCCACATTTTTTAAATGTCAAAATCGTCTCTCCTTCTTTCCTATCATACCATACCCTAATTTATACACACACATACGTGCACACTTTTTTGCACTTACTATGACAACCTAAACTGCTACCGTTAATGTTTTTGGTGTAAAATAATTGACGTGTGTATTTTTTTTGGTCCTTGAAGTATTCAATGTGTTATTTTATAAAATGTGAAACCTGAATTGGCGTAAGATTAATGTAAAATATATTATTCCATATAATGTTCGACAAAATTTTAAGGCCCTACAAAATATAAAAAATTCAAGTTGGTGAAAAATATTAGTTATATGTAAAAGGAAAATGAGTTGTCACATCTTATTGATTTAATTCTTAAGCAGATTTCTGAAAACCATACTCTTAGAATTATGACAGTAGTACCTTTTTATGATCAATTAGTACAATCTCACTTTAAATAGACAATCCAATGTAAATAAATATATAAATTTGTTCTCATGAATATAAAGATCCAATTCAACCTTAGACAAAAAAGGTCGAATTGATAAATTAGTCCTTGAACTCGAGAAAACCGAAATGAAGGAAACTATGACCCTGTTTTATACTATTTTATATAGCACCAGCGCCGTGGACATGCGTATTGGCCACCTACGAACTCAAGCACGGAGATTCTTCGGTGATAGCCAGCTGACGTGGTAATTTGATTTCTATTCCGTGGGGGAAAAGGTTGAAATTGGCTTTGTAAGATCGTTGGGCAAGCGCTCTATGTTGGGCGGAGGCATCGAGTCGGGGCTATTCAGTCGAAACTTCGCCGCGAAGGGGAGAGGCAGCGTTTTGCACCCCAATAAACCCAACCATCTAAGAAAAACCTTCCGAAATGTCACCGTTAAAATTATCCTCAAAAAACATCTAGCATGTCAGTATAGCCCATACTAGAGTCATTTTAAACGCGATTTTTGAAAGAGGTTCCATCCAGCCGGCTGTCACAAACAATTCTTCCAATATAAAAGAGGAACGTGTCATTTGTGACTGTCACACATGGATGCCGATATTTAAATAATTTTCACCCCCAAATATACGGAATACACCCGGAGTACATATTTGTGTAGTTGTATTTCACTGAATGGCCTTCGGGCAGCTTAAGTACGACTTTAGAAACAATATTAGTGCCTGAAGTAGGTTTTAGTGGTCTTTAACAACAATAACATTGTATGGATATCACTAATGTCGAAGTGCATCTGCAATGGCTGTGATTTAAACCTTCGTCACTGGGTATAGAGTTGAATTTACTTAATTTTTTGTAAAAAAATGCTTTTAAGCTTTATTAGACATTGGCACAAAATGTTTCTGCTTTCTAAATTAGTAACTAAAATGTAAAACCTAAATCAAGATACAAAATTAGTAACATCGTGTAGTTGTATTTTATAGACACGTAATAACACTTCATAATTCGCACTTATTAAAATAACACCATAATAAAGCTGAAAACTAAACAAAAAACTCTGCTTCCGTTTACGTATTCTTTGACCTTATTCTTTTATTCCGTTAAGTTTCTATGCCAAGCACGTCGTTCCTTGTAAAAGACTGTATCTTTCACGAATTAGGCTCCACCCACTTTGTGACCATAATTTACTAAATTATACCAAAAGACCTTTTTCGCACGCGTGAGTAATGAAAACTGCGAAAGAATACATATGTAAGAAAAAGAGATAAGACAAGGCATTGCAAATAAAGTCACACATCTGTCTAAGTTTATATCCTGATTGATGTACGTTGTATATTTAGATACGTAAGTATATCCTTTTGTTCACTTAAAATATATTATCGTTTTTATTCTCGTTTTCAGGCCTTTTCATGTTTTGTATTTATTCCATTTTTGAACTTAGGGATTTAATTTTATGTATGTTACGCCAATTATTACTCTAAGACAGTTTTTTTTTTCAAAATTTTTATCCTTCTTGTAACATGACCATTCAAAGAGTTAAAATAAAGACAAAAAAATAAATTTTTGGATTTACATATGCAAAACATCAATTATTTGTTATTTCCACCTCTGTCAATCTTTAATGCCTTATTATTAGTTTTAAGCAAGTCGTAAGGTCTGGTAAAATAAATGAATAAAAGTGTCGTAAAGTAATGAATAAGAATAAGAGTATATACTTTGATATTTTTGACTTATTAATAATTGCCCTCATCAAAATTAAAACCTTTTGTTTTATAGTTTATTACTAATTTAATTTCTTAGTTTAATTACTTTCATTCTTAATTTTAATTTCAAGAACTATTTTGAGATAATGATACCCATTTGCGAATTTCAAGATAAGCGGTGCTATAAAATGCAGCGTTGTGATTGGCTGACTCGTTGCTTAAGTAAACTCAAGCTACAAATTAGCGAGATATTATAAATTCAGTAATTCTTAATAAAACTCACGTGAGCTGACATTCTAAATTATTATTAAATATCGGCTTTAACACTCACGTATTAGTATTGTTGCCAACTGTTTCACCGAGACAATTTCATAAGGCCGGTATTTATTAATAATTTATAATAATTCAGTTATTCTTGGTCCAAAGTCGTCAGTTGTGTGTAAAATAATACTTACTGTTCAGCTCCATAAAAAGCCATATACAGTAAATGCTTAATATATCCATCAGCAAAACCATATTTTGTCAATGATATTTTTTAATACTTTCATAATTACTTATTTCGAAATGATTGAAAATTAACTACTAGTTAACTTGGTTTTCATTTTGTATTAGAACCTGAAAATCATTAAATCAGTCTTGAGCGAAGCCGTAAAAAAGCCTGCTGATCAATAAATGAATGGAAGTCATTGTTAGAAGGCAGGGCTATTTATTACGAGGCATAATCTAAGAACTATTACATAGTGACCTACATTGTGGCCACTAAAATATACAGGAAAATTGGATGAATGCGATCATTATTTCTCATTCTTTGCATAAACAATTGACTAGGTATAGGTTCCTACCACACCATTCCTAGTTTCATATATAGCTGCTGACCGGTAAGCAAATGAGCGGTATAGGTCTTGATTACGTATGTCTGTACTTTATTGAAACTTTTTTGTTTTAATAGGGACTTATTTAAAAAATAATACTGATTAAATTGAATTAAGTAATCGTCATTACCCTTCGTTACTTAGTGTACGTAAATTCATGGGAAGTATTTTTATATTCATACTTAATATTGTTGGTTTTTTTTTACAGATTCATTTATTTTAGAAATTTTCAAAACCAGGGAGCCTTTTTTTATTTTAAAGTGATTTTCAGTACAAATCACTTTAAAACATTTTCTTGGGCTTAAGAAAAAAATAATCAATAACATAATTTGTTTTCTCATCTAAGGGGACACTGCCACACTTACTCTAGGTCTGAAATACCATGCTGATGAAGACTGATATGACGAGAATGATAAGGTCTTCACGAACAATGAGAAAATACCAAGATCTCTTGCAACGGCATAGTCGGCTAGAGTTAATAATGGCGGTGGTCAAAGAAAGTGACGTGGAATTGCGTAGACTGTTTCGGCAAGATAAAAAGAAGTTGACTTGCGGACTACCGTGTAACCCATGATGAGCGCTTTTTGACTAGTAAGGAAATGTTGGCAGAACACTATACTCAATGTGGATCGAATTACCCAATCTGCATCACATTAGCTTAGTGATGACCCAACTTCCTGTCACTGTTAAACTAGGTGAGCCCTTGTTGCGTGATGAAGTTACTGCTACCAGACACCAGAATAACAAATGGGCGGTTGATATTGACCTTATACCGGGAGAGTTGTTGAAATAGGGCGGTGAGGAATTGCATTTGTTTGTATCGAAACTGTTTTTCGTATGTTCCCACAGGAACAAGTCCTAGCTACTTTTAGAGTGTCTCGCATTAGTGCCGCATACAAAAATAGAGGTAACCATTCAGATTGCAATTTCTGTCGGTATTTCCCTATTGTCAGCTCCCCCAAACTCTGGAAACCTTTGCCAGAGTTCTCGTGAACTGGCTCAGAACTCTATCTGAAAAGAGACTACCTGAGACACAGTTTGGCTTCCAATCTGACTGAAGCCCATGTGAGGCAATCTAATCCGTTCATCAAGCAGCTGTACGTCTGCTTTTTGACTTAATTCTCTCAATTGTATGCCAAAACCCTTTGGATAGTGCTGTAGAATCTGGGTTGCTCGGAGAAGTTTGGGAGACTTTTAAGACTTCTGCATGACGACATGCAGTACTGCGTCACCATATATGGAAAACAGTAAGCGTTTTTCCCAGTTTCCTGTGAGATGAAGGGTGTGTTTTAGCACCCACACGGTTCGCGTAGTACTTTAAACAAAGTTTATAACAAGTAAAAACTTTGCAGTAGTAGTCACCATGGTTTTGCAAACCTTTTGCGAAGGTGTTCACATCCACTTTTGCACAGACGGTAGTTTTTTTAGTTTGGCCAGACTCAAATTGTGTACCAAAGTGACGTACGTAATGATAGATATCATGCATGCCGATGACCTATGCTTCTGAGCAGAATCCTTGGAAAGACTTCAGCAACTGATATTGCACTTCCACCAAGCTTTTTGCAAGTTCAGCTTAAAAATCAATGTCATAAAGACCGAGATTGCGTCTTTAGGTATTGATAGTCATGAGATACTGCCGATCAAACTTGGTGGGGATATGCTGAAGCAGGTTGATAAGTTCCACCATCATGGGAGCACTATTTAAATGTGTGACCGTGATGCTCAGATCAACAACAGGACGGTGCTGCTCCTGAATTCCAAGGAATTCTGCTCAAATTACTTGAAAGTACCAACACCACATACGCATATTGGATCGGTTCCACCTTAAATGCCTTGTAGCATCATAAAGATTGGATTGGTCGAGCATTAAATTGTAGCTGTTAAAGTAGCATCTGATTAAGTAACTTTATAGGTTTGAAATAGTAGATTATTATCCAAGGGAGGTAGGTGATCAATTGCACCCGAGATATTATAGGGTGCATTTAGTTCAAGGGTGCAATTGATCACTTACACCCTTGTGTAATACTCTACTTTTCATCAATAATGCGAGGAAATGAAAAAGCTTACAAAATTATAACACGATGATTAACTACACCTGTACCTACTCTTTTGTTTCACAGTTAATATATTTATCCCAACCGGTTTCGGTCTCACACTATTATCAAGGGAATATTAAATAACTAATTATCCTTTTTTGCGGGATATAAAAAAATTATTCGACGTGCAATCAATGAAATATGTCATTAATCAATTATGAAATTATGTTTGCAACAACGTTTGCAACAAAATAATTTTACTGCTGCCATTTTATTTTCATGTGACTTTTTCTTTTTTTTTGTGCAATCACGTCTTACTGGTCAGTGTGATTGTTTTAAAAATAAAACTAATTTAGTTGCTGTCGTAAGTCATAAACGTCTTTTTATGATTTTACTTAGCATATGTACATAATATACGCAAGAAACATTTTTCCATAATAATATATAAATAAAATACGGAATAACAAAACAAAAAGGAAATATGCGTAGTTAGTGACTGTAAGGGACATTCGTTTGATTTTCAAATTTACTTACCTCCCTAGGTAGGTAAATCGAATTTACCTTCCGTATTTCGAGTTATATATGAGTTACTTTCAGAGCATTAGTGATGAAAATATCTTTTAAATTCTCATTATATTAGAAGTAATATGAAATTTACTGGAAATTATAAAAAAAAAACAAAAAAAAGTTTGTCAATGGTTTGGTCTGGTAATGGTTTAAAGTATATTAAAGAAGACTTGGCTCCTAGGTTCGACTTGAAATGTTACGGTCTCTGAATCCATGATAGGAAAATTCAAGTTAACTTCAAAAATGTTCTTTCGGGAATGTTTTTTGTTTTCATGTATGTCGTTTCTGTAAATATCGTTTTTAATTCTTGTAACCCATGATACATTACACTGAAAGTATCACGAAATTTGTATTCACGTTATAGATGCATAATATTTTTACGTAAAATTTTCAATTGACTATTAAAGTAACGTTAAAGTAAAAATTAACGTTAAAGTAACGTTGACCTTGTTATAGGTACATCTAAATACTTACGATGAACGTAAGAGATTCGCTTTTCTTATATCATTAAAGGTTCACCTTTAAAAAGGAAAAGGAGACGATAATAAGGCATCGAGTCTCAATGTCGCTACATTACTCTAAGTTCTCTAACTACGTAAGTCATGACGTAATTTAGGTTGCTTTATGACGTCAAGTAACTTTACTTGCCAACAAATCTTAAATAACTCATGTCTCTGCGCTGCACGAATCTAGTTTCAAAATTTAAATCGGGTTAACAATTTTACAGTGAGACCGATGCAATTTTGACAGAGGTGGATCACGACACTTCGCTTTTAAAGTTCATGTTTTTGATAATCCCTTTAAAACCTGTCCAACAGAAGTGGCTGAATGGATTTATTTAATCATATAACAGCGACACAAACAAGTATTCTACTGTATAACTTTCTACTTTTATTAACGATCTCTACTTCCCAGCAATGAAATTCGTCGAAAACTGTACTATTTAGTGTCGCGTCTCTGAACTTCTCCCATCATTGGTACATCGACCGCCGTAGACGACGCCAGCCAGTCTCCCGCAATCTTAGATTACTGCAATAAAACACGCAGACATACAGATATACACCAACACTACTGCATCGAGAATGGGATTAGGTAAATTCGATTTTATTACTCGCGGTTTAATGATTCAATTGTTCTTTATGCCCTGCTATTTATTCAGTACCAAATTTCCGCACACAATTATAGTACTCAATTCTTTTCTGTTTCAGTTAAATTGTTTTGTTTTGGTAAATCAAATAAAACAAAATTCTTTGGACAAAAAATGGGTTAATGGGCAATTATTTTATTTATAGATATTGGTTTCTCGTCTTTAGTGGGTGTTTTCTTAGCGCCACTGTAACAAGCTTTGTCAATTTAGATACTGTTATTTATTGGACTAGTTCTATAGCTGTACAAATATGTATATTTACACAGGCCGAGAATAAATAACGTGCGCTACGTGGTGAGTTTGTTTACTTATCCATAGTGGCTTTACCGGGAAGTGTTACTTTCAACGAATGATACAAGCTTACCGAATAAATGACATTGACAAATTTGTTTGGGCATATACACGAACGTACGTGACAACATATTCCACAGACCGAGAATAATTTCTATCAAATATCCCTGACAGTTTCGAATTAGATTTTGACGGTAAAGAAAGCTTTCACCTTTCATAATCCCGTACTTCTCTACTAATACGATTAATATTTTATAATTACGTACAAATGTTTGTGTCTCTGTATGTTTGTTTGTCTGTATGTATGTTATTATATCACGCTGAACTAACTAAACTAAAAGGCGGAGACAACAACAAAGGATATTTTGTCCTAGAGCAATGAAATATCTGGAAACTTTTAACCTCTTTCACGTTTGGAATATCTCAATCTTAATATCTGTTGCTTTTTAAATCTGTCATTATTGAAATATATCACTTTTAACCTCAGCCACACCCATTTGTCAATTCTGTCACTTTTTAAACATAAAGTCAGTCATACAAACAATGTTCACGCTGGCGAAGTCGCGGGAAGAAGCTTGTTCGTAATTAGAATGGGCCATGACTTTGAGGAAAATAACAAGCCGTATATATTCCAAAGGAAAATAAGGCTTATCAGTTAATCAAAAATCTATACTCAGGGTTTCCTTGATTAACCAAATACGAACTTAGGTTAACATGTTTCTTTTTATTAGGTCACTAATTTACGACAACATAACTTTTTCTTTGTCTCCACAAAGAAACGTACTATCGAAGCAGAAATAAAGGTACCCTTTGATAAAGGTACTTCTATGAACAAAAAAAAATCATTAATTCGGTTCTGTTTACTTCTCAGGCTGTACGAGTAAGTATTATGAAATGATTGAACTTAAATTTTAGATATAAATTTCATTAATTGTTTTAGTTATTCACGTTAATTGTTTAGTTAAAATATTTTAGATTGATTTTATTTTATCCTTTAAACATAACTTAAAATAAAAATAATAATTGCGGAGTTTTTAATTATCATTTGGAAAATATTGTGACGTCATTGTAGACGAGAGTAATCTGTGACTTAAGAGAATAGGTTCCGATTGCATTGAGTTACTCCATGCGGAAAGACCCGCAGTGTGAGGGGGACGAATTCTGGAAAAAAATAAAAAAATCTTCTTTTATCACGATTTTTTTAATTAAAATTATTAATTAAATAATTAAATTAAATAATTATTAATTAATTTTATTAAAGTTTGTATTGAATATCTGTTCGTTTCAGAGTTTAAAAGAATCAACAGATTTTTAATTTATAAATAATATAATATGATATCGCTCAAATAATGTTAAAATTTGACATGAAAACTTTTTTTGGAGTCATCTTTGATTTTTATGATTCAATGTTAGAATGACGTCTGAAGATTCTGTTGCGATAAGAGTGTGCATTATATTCTTGACAGAAGGCCAAATTTATTTCAAATACTTATCTAATATTGCTAGATTCTTCAAACAAGGAAGAATAAATGGTTTTTCGGAACCTATCCTCTTAAATCTGTGAAGGGGTAAGAAATTGACGGAAGAGGCTAAAAAGTATACATTTGGTACTTTTTTTCTTCAAGTATATGTTTTGAAGTAGACTAATTCTCAGACATACACCAATCCTTCTCAGTTTGATAAATAAAATTATGAATTAAAACTTTATTGCAAAAAAATATATTTACCAAAAAGAGCGGACTTATTTTTCTAAGAAATTTCCTCTAGTCAACCGTGGTTATTTCATAAACTTATTTTTATCTTAAATGGAACGAGTGCATAAATATTAAAATAACAACTCAAAACCAGTATGTAGGTACAAACACAAATACATAGTCAAATACTTACAGAAATCCAAAAAACAAGAAGTTTAGTCAGCTAATATTTGAAACAGAAAAAAGATAACAATTTTTCAAGTCATATTTAAAAGAGGGCACGGAAGGAACATATCTGAAGGGTTGTGAAAGTTTATTCCAAAGCTAAACAGCACTGGCCGTAAAGACCGTTGGAGAAACGATAGAAGGCATCGGCAGATTGAGATGGCAATAAGAACGAAGCTTTTATTTTTTCCTTCTAATAATTGAAGCAGACGGGATTTTGAAGACCACTATATAAAAAGGAAACAACGTGTAAGCTCCTGCGAAAACGAATAGGGAGCCACTTCAGCCTGCATCGAAATTTGGACACGTAGTCATACTTGAGCAGTCGATAAATGTTAAATAATATTATTCAATGAAAACGATAAGGTTTTCTGTATACCGTCAATAATAAAAATCGTTGATCCACAAAAGCATAATTATAGGAAATAAATAAACATAATATCATAGCCTGATGATTAATATTGAATCAGTAAGAACAATGTATACAAACAGTCGGTGGTAGTTCAATAGTGGTAGCCTCACGTAATGGAAAGTTAATATATATCATTTATCCATTATATTTTGATGATGTGATGCTATAGTTTACTCTCCTCCAGTGGTTTTTAAACTTTTTTACTTCATACACATTAGTTACCCGTTGCAACATTATTGCGGTTGTAAAACATTTAAGGTGAGTAAATGTAGTTCCTGCAAGTGTAATTCCAAAATGTTAATGGCTATTAATTACACTTTGGGATGAAAGTTTGGAAACTTGTATTTCTGAGCACGTCCTTTTAACTAGTAAGAATTGGTCTTCACAAAGGCAACGAGAGTTGAGTGCCACTAAAGGCTTCAGGTTAATTAGTCTTTTAGCGGTTTAGGATCGCCATAAAAAATTTAAGACCTTACTCTGTCTAATGCCTGGCAACTAATTATACGAAAGAAACTATGTACGTACAATGCTTCAGAGACATACATTATAGAAGATAACAAAATGCCAAAAGAATCGATCGATAAATGAGAAAGCTCAATAGTCAAAACGACAATTTTCCTAGCCTATAACTCTACCGTAAAATTACGACAATATCCTGTGTATAACACAGTTAATACTCCAGTAAGACAATGTTTAATTAAAATGAATAAACATCCTGTATTATTTAAATAATACTACACAAATATAACAAGCTAAACAACCTTCATAACAAGTTAACAATTTGAATTAAAAAGAAAGTACCATTACCGTTATATCAACGTTTAAAATTTCAAGTGTATTGGCTCTACCTACCAGAAATTTTCGTGATGAGTGAATATAGAATATTTCAGTTTCACATTATATTAATTTGAGTAATTCAATAATTGAACGATAATTTCCGTTATTTTCTATGACTTTAAAAAGCCTGTCTGGTACTCGAGAACTACTATCTTTAGCTCGCTAGATTCCACTTAGGTACCTAGTTTGCTCGTCTCCTCTCTCAAGTTTCTTGGAACTCCACGTTGAGCTAGCACGTCGTTTGCTCTTCAGTTTGTTCTATTATGAACTTCACAGTACTGTGTATATAATTTTATAAACACTAATAAGCTTTCAGCGTCTTTCTTTGTTTTTATTTACATTAATTTGACCAAAAATATTTATATTTTTTTCCTTTAACATTGAACAGAAATCTATTTATTCTAAGATAATCATAATGCAATTATAATAGTCAGTGCTATCTTTTGGAAATTTTAATCGTTTTATTTGTGTCTTTTGACTAATACTAAATAAAACCTCATTGCCTATATTCCTTTCAAAAGCAATAAAATTTTCTTGATCAAGATTAATAGTGACCGGTAATGGTAACCAACGTTCAACAATAGTACCAAACTAGAAATTAACTTGTTACTTTTTGTACATAGGTGACCGAACTTGCCTGATCGATATGCTTCGTTAGCCAGCCGTCTGCACTGGATCTTGTAATGACGCAACACTATTTTCTTTTTTGTTGTGTAGTTTTCTTCACTGTAGCGAAATAATATGTTGTAAAACTTTGTTAACGGCGCTTAATTGTGTAGATATTTATTAAACCTAGTAGTAGTAATGTTAAACGAAAATATTTTTTGTTCTATTGTTATAAGTTTTTAATTCTGAATTTACGCGCAGTTTTATTTAAACACGCTCCATCAATCCATCAGCCTGTTTCGTCCACTGCTGGACATAGGCCTTTCCAGGTTTTCACCACTCATGGCGATCCTCCTGGAAGAAATGCCCATACTCACACGCTGGGCAGGCGGGTTGGTGAGCGCGGTGCCGAAACCCTTGCACCAGTGACGCCGCTGCCCGTCACTAGTCTGTTTTATATAAGGCTCGGCAATGGGGATGGATAAACCGCCATCCATCGGTCCCAGGCAATGGTGGGCCGCCTGGTTTTGCCTGAGAGCTGTTCTCTTACTCTCCCCCGAATAACTTCGAAAGGATTTGCGAGTAAGATGGTGGTACCTCCACAGTCGAGCCTGGCATCAGCTCTACCACCTCAGTAAATGATTTTCTTTACTAGGTACTCAGGGCTTTTGTTTAAAACCCTTAAAAGAGGAAACGATTTTATTCAAAATTATGGTTGTAGGAGCATAATCTTTATGGATGTGTGGCTTAACCAGCTCGTCGTCGAGAGATTTAATGCTGAGTTAGCTGTGGTTTCTAGCTAGTTGCTGGTCAACAAAGCATATCGATTAGCTAAGTTCGGTCACTGGCTTTATATAACTTAGTCCATATGGTTGTGTCCTTAGATAAAATAAATAATCGTTGCAGTCCATAAGAGACTTTTCTGCTCGTAGCTGTAATCCAAGAGAACGAAAGATACGAGTTTATAGGTCCGTACTGTTTCAGCTTGAGCTGAACCCTAGAATTTTTCAGATCTTGCTGATGATTTGGAAACCTAAAATATTTTAACGAGTAAGAGAGTTAAATAAAGCGAGGCTGTCAGGGACTGTATCTATGCCTCGTTGGAGGCTGTACATAAAGGCTTAACTATATTTATTTTACGTAGTCACTCTTCTTTTTTTATTTTTTTTTATTGATGTTTCAAGCTATCTGTTTAAATTCACGTTACAATGAAGAAGGCCTTATTTTAATGTCAATGTCGCTTTCACAATTTCAATCGCCCGTAAATAGACAACCCTGACAGAAAACTTCTTCGTCTCCAACCTTATTCCTAAATTCAGTCACCACTTCATCCCCCACTAAAACGTTTTTGTTTTTATTTTTCATTGACAATTTTTGTTTTAGATCACCCATAAAAGTTACCATTTTCTACGGCTTATAGATTCTGGCGCATGCACTAAAACTCGTAGAGAGATTTTGGAATCAGTACCAGGTGGCCACTTATCACTCTATACATGGATAGTGCTGTCCACTAGGCATTATATATCTCACCACTCTATTCCTTCTAAGCCTTTGTTTAGTTCACAAACCTCTAAAACATCTTTTGGTGTCTTTTTTAGAGTCTTTTACATTGTTTTTGCCAACCTAAGCGAGATAATTCTTATATCGCGAAAAAGTCTTTACCTTAATTCCAAACCTAGGATAATACGTAATATAAAGCCAGTATATCATTCGCTTTATCGTGCCATCAAAGCCAATCAAGAGAGAAATGGCAGAAGTTACGTATTCGACTTGTGCCATTTATTATTTGATTAAGAAACAAACTAAACATTTCCCCTCGTAGCCATTTTACTTTTTTGCTTTTGGTGCGTTAAATTTTATTAAATAAAATGGTCTTATCGCTTGAATTAATTTGTTTAGAGATAACTCCAACGTGATTCACAATTTGGTTGTTTTAAAGTAATATGTTTTTTTTATTTGCGTGCCTTGACGTCTCTCTTATCGTCTTTTTCTACGTCACTATTCGGTCATAGAACTTTGAGGTCAATGAAACGTTATATATATGTCAACATTTTTGATACCTTACTTTAAAAGATTTAAATAAATTATATACAATCACAACAGGTGGGGTGAAAACTAATTTATGTGACATTGTAAAAGAAGCCTAAAATATAAAGCTTAATTTTTAATACTTGTAGTGTTCAAATATTTGTGAAGCACTAGTGAAGTGACACAATACATGAGACGATGCGCGCCGTAAAATCGATATTATTTGGTTTAATTTTCAAAATCGATGTCATATCACGGGATCCGGTGACTGCTTCATCAGCCAATCAGCGTGCAGCGGGTCATGCGCAGTCGACGCTTGCGCCGACAAGTTTATGCCTTTAGCTGATGCTGCGATATAACTCTGTCGATGATAGTCTGCTTTGTTGCTGAACTCACGTCGTTTCAGGTAATTTTTCATGTACTTAGTTTTCAGTAGATACCTAGTACGTTCTTAGTTTACGATAAGTTCTTAGATTTAGATTGTTTTTCATAAAAGCAGCTTAAAGGAAATAAAGGTAAGAGACCACCAGGTAAGATACTGCACGCGTATTAGGGGTAATTGTTCAGATGTGTAACTATACTGCAAGAAATAGTAATAATTCCCAAAAACCTGCAAAAGATTTTACACAAATTATGTAATATACAGAAACAGTATAGGTAAGTATTCACAGTTTTCAAATGTTTGTTAACAAAAATAAAAACAGGCAAATTTTTCAGTTTTTAAAAGACTCTTAATGTATTCATTTTTCCTAAAACAACAAGAGCAAGGCAGCAAGCAAGATCATAGCGCAAATCCATTTTACGAAAAGAAGAGATGACAGTTTGATTTTAAAAAGCTTCGATTTCAGCGAATATCGTCAACCGTGATTTAATCATTCATTACAATTATAGTTACTTGCTGTAAACAGTTGAATACAGTTCACTTGCTGCCAAATTATTTAAAAATACAAATGATAAAATATAATTTCCCTAAAGTTATTTGGATCAGATATAAATTATTTCTTTGAATTGACCTTATTATTGACCGACATAGCCTGCAGAATCAGTAACTTGAAGTGGCAGTGGGCAGGCCATATTTGTCGCCGACATGATGGCTGTTGGGGCCGAAAGGCTTTAAAATGGAGACCACGTACAGCAAAGCGTAGTGTAGGCCGACCTCGTGCCCGCTGGACCGACGACCTGAAGGACGTTGCGGGGGGCGGCTGGATGAGGAGGACGGAGGACCGACATGAGTGGCGAAATTTGGGAAAGGCCTATGTCCAGCAGTGGACGAACACGGGCTGATGGATGGATGGATGGACCTTATTCTAATTGAATGTTGACATTATCATATAATTGAATATATTTTTTATTATTAACTAAGACATAAGTAACAAAACAAAAAATGTAATCAATAGGATGGGAGACTCATGTCAGTAGGTCGTTTTTACAGGATCTACAACCATTGGTTAAGCTCAAAATGTTCTATTTATTCAAGATGGTGTTGTCTCACATTGAAATATTAGTCCGATATTTCACTTAAAGTTCTTTGCTTTGTCAAAAATACGAGCCTTGTATCATCTTCTTAAGTCGTTCTTTTTACAGAAATGTTTTTATTATGCGGAATTTTTGGTATATGTAAGGTTGTATTTGTTATTGATACAAACTTTAGTAATGATCGTAGGGTGCGTGTAAAATATTTTATTCATTCGAGTTATATCGCGAAATGACAGGCTACAGCCAAGCAAGTACCAAACAGCCAACTTTCTTATTTTTCCCAACGCCTTGTTTTTCAACCTTGGCCTACATTTAACACGTAAAATGCTAATGTTACCGATTTCTTGAACTTTCCTTTTCCTTTACTAAAACAAAAGTTTGTGAGTCGTAAATCCAAAAAACACTTTACCTGTAAAACTTGAAAAGAAACTTCCCAGTCATACGAGTTGCTAATTAGAAAAAATATATCTGCGATAAACAGAAATTCACAAACAGAAATTGCAAATCTCCATTATCAAACTTGTTAAGTGCTTGTTAATTGATAGCCCCAAAAAAAGGGATCTTCAATTTCAGTGTTGGTTTTGGCACAGTATTTTACCTGAATGTTTTTAAATTTCACCACCAAGAAACGTGACTGTTTATTTTAGCAAATTACTGTTTTGAATATACCAGGGACCTCTTGATATCTTTTTCATTGCATAAGCAGTCAAAAGTTTCATGTTACGTAATATTACTTTTGGCGAATCGTAATGACGTTGTTTTTCATCAGGAATTCTGAGTTGCTGGGACCCTTCATGATTTATATCTTCAGTAATGGAGACGGGAAACTTTCTCACACTTTTCAAGTTAAAATATTTTTGTGAAAATGATACAAACGTCGTTAAAAACTTCGGGTGATTTGATCGACAAAACGAAAACGGAACTAATGAACTATTACAGACTTGTTAGGAACTTCGAGTTAATTACTGTCGTCAAACTGTTAAATTAATTTCATAATAAACGATTTACTTAGTTCAGATTATTTGTGAAATAACCTCCAAAATGATGTTGTTTTTGAAAATAAAAACACTGTCATGCCTTTAACTTTCTTCGAAGGTAAAAAAAACAAAGTTTTCATGTTTAATTCAGTAGAAAAACAGTCGAAAAAGGTGGAGAGGAGTAATACAGTGATAAAAGCTTAATCATCCAGAATAAAACGCCTTACAGCAATAAACTGAATTCCGTCGTCTTTCTCTTGCCACAGAAGAAAGATATCTAATACACTCCTGACAAGGAGATGAATGGATGTTTGGTGAAGGTGAACAATTTATTATGCCTATGATCACAATAGAGGAAAATAATCTCCAAATACAGTTGAATCGTCTTGGTGAGATCGATGAAGGCTATTAATGGCTTAGAATCTTTTCTTGAGACTTATTGAGTTTATTTATTTTGTTGCCTTTGGTTTTTTAAGGGTTCATTTTTGTTTTTTATCGAGTGTTAAAGATTAAAATAATCACATAAAAAAATCAACCGCGGCAAATTTTGAGAAGTTTACTTCTTTTTTTGTAAACTTTTTGTGTTTATTATTTATTTTGGTCGAATAAGCGTCGATATATTGCATAAACTACAGTAAAACCTTTTACGTGTACAACATATTAAATTTAAACAAAAATTAGGAAAATATCTTGTATATATTCCAAACTAGTAGGTACTCAAGGTTTTATTACCTTTTAAAACAGCATCAACGAAATATTTACAAAAAAAGTTTTTTTTTAAATGTAGATACACCAAAAACTTACGTTAAAATAGTTGTGTACAAAAGGGGAATCTCACTTGCGTGCAGAGGGCAGAGACCATCCCTGCTCCAAATTACAGCCCAGTGTGCGTGCTCAAACTACCTTATCCTGAATATTTCAAGACGAGCTTTCTATTTAGACAAGGGTCGCAATAGTGTTGTTCTGTTTTTAGGGTTTCCTACCCGAAGGGTGCCAAACGGGGCCTGTCATTAAACCTCCACTGTCCGTCCGTCCATCCGTCTGTCATAAATTCATAATAGGTAGCCAGTAGACATTTTCATAGAATACGTATTACCATGGCCACATCACGGCCAATAAAAAAAAATGTTTTTACCCAAGGCGTTTCCGAACGAAATAATTTTATAAATATACATGAATCCTAAAAACATTACACTTGGTGATGGTTTACCAAAAACAATAAAATTTATCGTTTTTAATTTGTAACCAAAATACTTTCTAAAATTTTTTACAGTTTTAACTAAAAAACTTTCATACAAATTTACATTTATCTATCTTATGGATAACCCCAAAAAACACCTCGAAAAAGTAATATTTCTTTTTATTTTATTTGTTTCACTCTATCTCAAAGACGCGAGACGGTAGCACAGACAAGTTTTAAATTTACTCAGATTATAGCAAATACTAAAAAAAAAAAAAAATAGGGAACTGTGATAGAAATAAATTTGTATATTTTAAGCACTTAGTGATTTATCCCTCGCAAGGAGATAACAAATTAAATTTTATATCATTGCGGTATAGAAAATCAGAAAAGTAAATTTGGACGTGAGGAGCTCTGAACCGGGATTCGAACCCGGGACGGACCTCTCACTTACCGGGCGGTTGCCTTCCATTGAGCTATCCAGTTCTCAACACAACCTGCGAATTTGTGTGTAAAGCGATTTTTTTTCGCCTTGTGTCATTTTGGCATAGATATTGTTGTTATTTACCAAAATGTTTTTAGGGTTTCGTATCCGTATTCTGTGGGGGTACGGAACCCTATGCATGTGACTATGACACGCACTTGGCTATTATTATGTACATAAATTTGTAATATTTCTCATTTATAATCATAAATACCTATACACCTCTTACAAATGTTTATTGCAATTCCTTGCTGGCATATGAAATAAACAAACTTTTAAAAGCGGATACACGTGCTGTAAAATTTTTCATGATAGCAGTTTTTACCTTGTGCTGTTGAAACGGCAGCACTGAGAATTGTAACATATCCCCTGGGGTTTTTTTTTTACTATTGCCTTACATCTGCATGACTGAATAAATAGCATATAGGTGCTTACACAAGGTTAGGTCTTTGTAATGCTTTGTTTTCTTTGTCATTGTTTTTAGTTTACATAATAGATACATTTAAAAAAAAAGTGCAGAGATGTGCGTGTTTTTAAAGAATTCAGATCTAAATATAAAACGGAAAAGTAACATTGATTCAAAGTTCTACCGTAATTATTATTAATAGTCTTTAGTTTTAAAGTTAACTTTAAATGTAAATTTTGATATATTTTATTATAATTAAAAACAATATTTCATCTTATTTTACACACTTACCATGAATTACCATGACTACATTTACCCCTTTAACTTTAATACAAGTATTTACAGGTAAAAGTGAAATCAATCCAATATAAAGGCAATCGGGAAAATATGCAGTAGATTTTATTTTGTTTTGTATTAAAATGTTAATCCTACTACTAAATACGGCAACAAAAATAAATTTCAATAAAAACCGGCCAAGTGCAAGTCGGACTCGCGCACGAAGGGTTCCGTACCATTATCTATAAAAACGGCAAAAAAATCATGTCTGTTGTATGGGAGAGCGCGGGTCCCACTCGCACTTGGCCAGTTTTAGTATTTGTTGTTATAGTGGCAACAGAAATACATCATCTGTGAAAATTTTAACAATTCTAACTATCACGGTTCATGAGATACAGCCTGGTGACAGATGGACGGACGGACAGCGGAGTCTTAGTAATAGGGTCCCGTTGGTTACCCTTTGGGTACAGATCCCTAAAAATGGAGCTTCGCCAATAAGGCAAGGATTTCGATTCTCTGAACAAGCTTTAGAGCTTAATTCTTTCATTTATTCGTGTGTGCCATGTTTTTATAATTAAATTTGTAAATATTTGTTAAAGATTTTGACCTTTAGATATTACGCAGTTTATCTACAATCCCACGGGATCTAAAATGAGAACGTAAGGTGCAAGAAATTTGAATGAAGCTTGCGCGCGATGCGCACCGCACCGCTTCTGTCTGGCTTGCGCCTAATTAAGCATCTAGACCATTTTAGTCTAACCTAATAAGACCATCTGTCTGTACTCGTTTGTCATGGTACACACACTGTTTGTTAATTATGTTTTTTGCAATGGTAAAATACCAGGAGCATATAAACGGCAGCTGTTGGATTGAAACAAGTTTCGTTCGAAGTGCGAAAACTTACAAGTTCTGTTTTATAGGGTGCCTTTAATTTTCTTCAAATTATTTTCTAAGAGATGTTGAATTGAAATAAATGTAAAAAACCGTACATAAGACGTAGACATGAGATAATTTATTTGCAGTAAAGCCATACAAAAATAATGTATTAAGGCATGCAAAAAACATTGGTACAATAAAACATATAACTAAATGACTAAGAAAAAAATGTTGAAAGTTTATTTGAAATACAGTTAGAGAAAATTTTAAAAATAATTGACTAAAGTATACATCATTTACCTAAATAACCAATTACCTATTCCTTACATTCATGATATTTAGACATTATAAAATGATTTATCCAGTAGATAAATTTTAAGTTTTCTTGAGAATTAGTTGACATTATTACATTGTTTTATTATATTGTTAGGTTTATTGAAAATTTTCAGGCCCGAGTAATTAATATTTTGTTCAAATACGCCATAATTTGGATAAGGTAAAACTAAATTATTTTAATTCCTTAAAGTATGGATTTAAGTATCACAAACTCTTTTGTATTCATTTAAGGATTTAAAAAAAATAATTGATATTAGATATATATACAAATTTATAACAAATGCGAGTCGGACTCCGTTAAAGACTATATTTTTTATGATTTGATTACAAATGTATAGTTTTCAAATTTTCCCCTATACTTGTCGTATAAGACGATATCATAGTTGTAGGTCAACAGAAAATACCCTATAAATTTTGATTCCCATGAGAGTATCGAAATAGACGTTTTTTTGCGGCATAAATGGCCGGATCTTTTTTCTACGTTAACTAGGAAGTTTGATTTTTTCACAGCTTAATGAGACTGTAGGCTTGAGTATAAAGATTTTAATTTCAACTCGATACCTATACGCGTTCCCGAGATAAAGGGTCTTGACAGACAGACGGATGGACGGACGGACGGACGGACGGGCAGACGGAAAACAAAGTGATCCTATAAGTGCTCCGTTTTTTCCTATTGAGGTACGGAACCCTAAACAATACTTCAGACGTTTTATTATTATAAATTGTTTCGTAGTTGAAGTAAAACAACCAGAATAAGTTGACAAGTTAATAATAATTAAGGAAATCTCTTTTTATATTTCCCTAATAAGTCTAGCAACAGTTTTTATTAACGGTTTGTGATAATTTTTTAGAGCCCTAAAAGGCACTACCGAAGTAGTACCGCTTCATGAAGGAAAACTACAGAAAACTGCGGAAAATATTCCTCTACCGCTATTAGGCCTCATTTGCACTGGTACAAATTTGTCCCAGAACTGGTACAGTATTGTTCCCTATATATCCCTAGAGACGAAACGGGTTTTTGTGAGAGAAAATACATACTAACACAAGTTTTTTGTTCTGGGGCACTTGAATAAAAAGATAAGCTGTACTTTTCAACTCTTGGGACGTTTTTAGTACATATTTTATGTTGTAAGTTGGATGCTTACCTAATACCCTCTCAGATTGAACTTTTAGCGCCGTTATTGTTGGGTAGAAAATATCTCCCAAAAATGCTTTTGTAATCCGCTACGCAGTAACTCAAATCCAGTGGAAGTAAAATAATGACAACCCCTGGTTAATCTTCTCTTAACATTCATGAGATTCAAATTAGTTGCAACGTAAGTGCCTTTTTATTGACTTCATCTGGCTGCCTTATTTACCGTCCTCAATTTGGCTAGCACAAGGTAATTTTTATAATAATAGTAATAATTTAATGAACCGAGTTCATCACCTGAGACACTGGATTAAGATGAGGCCTGTGGACAAATTTCGTCGAAACGACGCTTGAAATATTGCTATCAGCAGGATCAATATGTAATTTGTTTTGTTAAGGGGATGTTTGTTTTCAGTAATATAGATCTGTGAAATAAGAGTAAAGTAAAATTAAAGAGTAAGTAAAATATTTTTAACATTACAATTTTTTTGTCTTAGCTTTTTTTATTTTATTTTAGCGATTTATTTTGTATTATTACAAAAAACATTAAATATTACACAGAATATTATTTTGACAGCAATGCGGTATTATTTGCGAGTATAAAACAAAATATGTTACATATTTATACGTACAACCTACATCAACAGAAATCTAAATCATGAACGAGATGCACTAGAAAACTTGATTGATTAAAAACAAAATTATTTCAAAACATTTAGGTCATCTCCTTAAAACATGATAAATTAGTCGGTTGGTAAAACCGGAAAAATCTTCCCGTAATTTTGACGCAGGGCTCATTGCGGGGAAACATCATTTTTCAAGTCTACTTAATCGAGTCTTATTTTTGAGGGAGTCTCGAAAAAGGTGTCAGCCTACCCCGACAAGGTGTAAATCATCTCATTTTTATTCATGCCTTCAAGTTTCTTTCCGTTAAAAGTTAACTTTTCACGCACAAATACCAGTTTTATACTATTTTAAATTTCGAAAAAAATATTACATTGTTCATATTTTTATTATTATTACCTTATGAAGTTCGTATCGTATCGTATCGATATATATTTTAATAATATGCTGCAATGTTAATATTCTAAGAATTGTCTCTCATACCGCCCGAAGGAAACTCATCCGAATGGCTGAGTCGCCACTATTCAATTGTATATTTTTTGTAGTCATTTCGACTACAATGTCCAGTCAGTTAAAAAAAATATTGAAACCATAAATATACATTATAATTGTAAAAATGTTGTTTTGTTTTTGAAAAGACTTTTTGTATTGACTGTAAACACTTAACTCAATTATTCACTGATGACCACAGAAATGTTGGCGAGTCGGCCATTTTATTCAGTCAAAATGAAATTTAGTCGAGATATTAACCAAGCACAGCGTAAACACTTTGATCCTATAAGAATATTTGATCTATAAATAAAATTCATACGCGCAATTTTATTAAAATGTGTTATATGTTTCACTCATAAGTTGGATCTTAGGGATCAAAGTGTTTGCGTTTGGCGTGGTTACATGTCTTTTGTTTACGCCTGGCGCAACCAAGACAATTTGACCAAAATTCAACTAAATTCAAGGTACTGCAATTTTGCTACTATTCACGTCGCCGTTTGGACACTTTCTGACGAACTTTTCTTAAAGACTGTGTGTCTAGTTGTTAATGAGAAGTCAATGTTTTCAGCAAATTTTTGGATGATCGATCTCTCCATCATAGGTCTAAAAGAAGCCATCATATAAAAAAAAGAAATCTTCGATGAGATTATGTTGAAAATATGAAAGTTCAATAATCAGGTCAGACAAAGTGAAATTCCATGCAGTTTACGACTTTTACGAGTCAGTACATACAACTTTATGGAACTCGTACAACTTAACTAACGTTTGTTCACACGTTTAAGTGTAATTCTGATTAAGAATATCTTAGCAAATAAAAATGCATGAAAACCGATATATATATAATATTTATACTGCACATAATTTTATTACCCTCCATAGCACATTAATATCTGTAATTTTCAGTTTAAAATATCATTACTCGTAAACCACATTTTTTTTTAGTTTTATTTTTTTTCATGCATGGAATATGAAATGCAAGAATTGACATGCAACATTTCCAGAAACTCTCTACTACAACTAGCAAGAGTATCTATAAAATGTATCTCTTGCAAAGGATAACCTTTTTAGGGTTTCCGTACCCAAAGGGTAACCAACGGGACCCTATTACTAAGACTCCGCTGTCCGTCTGTCTGTCCGTCTGTCCGTTGTCACCAGGCTATATCTCATGAACCGTAATAGTTAGACAGTTTTCACAGATGATGTACTCATATTTCTGTTGCCGCTATAATAAAAATACTAAAACCAAGTGCGAGTCGGACCTGCGCACTCCCATACAACAGACTTGATTTTTTTGCCGTTTTTATAGACAATGTTACGGATCCCTTCGTCCGCGAGTCCGACTCGCACTTTGCCGGTTTTATTTCTACATGATGACTCCAGATCTCATTTGAGCGGATTGTACGTGGCTGAACTCGGTGCTAAAAGCTATAGTTCTTTGTGATGTCATAATAAGACAAAATTCCATGTTGTTTTATTTAAATAACGTCCATGCAGATTATTCGGTCTGCAAAAATTTCATTTTTTTTCAAGACTAACTATACACAACATAGTTTAATAAGCGACTGTGTTGTATTGTTATTTAATGAAATCTTAAAGAGTTACATACCAAATTATATTTACGTGTTAATTTTTACTATTATTGTATAATATAATATATTATTATATTTATAAGGTTTTAATACAAAAACAATTGGGGTGTTATAGGTACAGTATTTAAAATAATAATATAAAAAGAAACACACCCAGTCTTAACACATATGATGTGAAAAGTTAAGAATAGCTTCATAAGGACGTCAAAAAACGTTTCTTTTTCCACGGCCGCTTAGTAGGTTAGCTCATCTAGCCTCGAGTTGTTTGCTCGTAGACATTTTCCAGCTCATTACCTGCTTCATTTAAAACGGGCTGTTTGGAACATTTTGAAAGCCTTTTGCAGCTGTAATGCGTTTAAGAGTAAATATTTGAACATATTTCAAAGGGCTTTTCTCGTTTAAAATAAAGGCTAATTGGTATTTGTTGTCCCGTTTGTCATTAGCTTCTCTACTTTGGTACGATATTAATTAAAAGAGTAGGGTCAGTTCCATATTTGCTTATATTCAAGCTTGATCACGAAGGCTGATGATTGAAAAAAAAATCTTTGATGTGTACTTCATACACAATGTTCGGGTTTGATCAAAGTTAATTAATTTGCTTGAAAACAATTTTTATCTCATCTCTCTCCCTTGGTCAGAAAAAAATTAAGAAAGCGAGATGATACATTCCGGCAAAACCGTAATCGACCGGGATTCAGAGCCTCAGGGAAAGAAATCAGCACACGATGTGAGCAGTATTGAGCAGCACCGTATACCGCTTTTTGCTTCCGCACTGGAAGCGACCTGCACAATTATTATTGTTAAGCAAGAGATTCATTTGTTTGATAAAATCTTAACATTTTATTCGTTTGTGCACGTAAAGGATTTGTAGTTTTGTAGCGTTTATAGGAGGGCACTGACTATAACACGAGACATATTATTGCTATCAAATAGATTAGAGATTAGAATAATATGTTTGAAGATGGCCGTTCTGTACATCTCCATAAGTGGAAGTTCGACAAAAAGATTTAAAAAAATATCGGTTTATGTATGCTGCGTGCACGTTCAAGGAATATTTTAGCGCGGACTGCAACAAAATATAGAGCAATTTATCTTTTCAGAGATACAAGACTATGCGAAACACGTGTTTACACTGTTGGAACAAGAATTCACTTAGAAAAACTCGGGTTACATAACTTTCAACTGCTGCAAAATGCAAACCTACATCTTTTGAGTTTAGCCAGAGTATTTTTAATAACACTGGATGTTTGTTTGCAGTTTCTTGTGCAAGAGAAGCTTTTAAAAACTAAAATATTATACTATAGCGTTTAAGCATTAATTAAATATGCATTACATTATTTTTCCTTTGGAGATTACACCAATGCCCTTGCAGTACCTATACCATTAATTTACCCATTGTATGCTGTTTTAAGACAATATTGTTACTTAACGTTAGGATCCTTCTTCCGCGTTCTCTTTGTGTTGTTTAATTTATCCTTTTCTTTGTCTACCATTATTTTTTAAAAGAAATAAGATGAGATAACCAAGAAACTTTCAGAAATCTGTTAATTGTATGTTTATACAAGACTTTTTTCTTTTTTGTTAGCGACAAAACTACTTTTTCCTGGTTTATCAAAGAAAATTATGTCCTTCAAGGTATTTAAATATTGCCTAACTGACGTCACTAGGTTCAAATTAAGGCTTCTTTGGAGGTAATAGGGTTATGTAACAATTTTCAAGTTAAGAGTTAATTAATAAATTATTTATTTCAACTTCAAATTTTCTAGCTTTTTATGAAATAATAATTTCATCAAATAGTAGTTTTTGGTACAAGTGAGATAAGGAGGAAATAGCTTACGAGCACTGTGGACTGTCCATAGAATATTTTTAAAATTTTTAATTTGAAAACATTTAGTTGCTCGTGCAGCGAAAATTACTTTACCAACAGTTTTGATGCATATTAAACAAGTATTTACGAGCACTTGACTAAAATTCACTTGTCTACTGTTTATATAGTTTTATTAATTTTACCGGTTTTGCTATAAAATCTATTTCAAGGGTTTTGAAATATTATTAATAAATAATTATTGCTTACTACCAGTTACATTTTTGCGTGCAATATGCATACGTAAAAAAACCGGCCAAGTGCGTGTCGGGCCACTCGCAATGTAGGGTTCCGTAGTTGCCCGGTACATATAAGTTGGTCTACTAATACAGACTGCGCCAAACTTCTGGTCCCATACATTATATATACTACTTCTGTGAATTTTTTCTCATTTCTATAAACAACCGTTTAGCCGGCAGTGGGGGGGGGACGCTCCACTCTAACTAAAATTTTCACTTTAAAGCTTAATATTTCACCAACGGGTCCCTAAATCGTAAAATGGTTTTCACAAACCCACAATGTTTTTGAACGGCCTATCCAACAATACCCCACACCATGGGATAGACGAGAAAAAAAAATCATCCCCAGTTTACTTGTATGAGAGGTACCCTCAAAAAAGTATTTTTTTCAAAATTTTATTATACCATTTTGTCGGCGTGATTAATATTTATATACATGCCTAATTACAGCTTTCTAATACTAATAGTCTTTGCGCTAAGCCGCGGACAGACGGACATGGCGAAACTATAAGGGTTCCTTGTCGGACTACGGAACCCTAAAAATGTAAAGCAACTGCAAGGGCCAAGTACCGACAATCACAAGTGTCAAAATAATTGGTATATCTTGCTTTGACAAATACGATATCTGAATGTTTTCAGAACGACAGTAAATCGGTCAGTGGTCATTATTCAGCAAATGGCTGTTTAATAGTAGTAAAGTTCTCAACTTGATTTATGGGTCGCAAAACAGTTTGATTTCCGAAACAAAACGGTTTGAGCCGCGCGGAAAACATGCAGAACGATTATTTAGATTACCAATCTTGCCACACGCAATGAAGAATGACTTCTCAATCCCACTTTCAACTCTATATCGATGATAATAAATACTATAAAATATGTGTTTTATTGAAGATGTGTATAACGTAGTAATAAAAAGAATAATGGTACAAAGAAAGAAGAACATTGTGTTCTTGGCACATTAACAGGAGATTATTATACCAAGCGGAAAGGTATTTATTATATTTAATGTAAAGGTGTGTATGTATTATAACTACAAGGTATTGTATCATCAAGCGTTTTTGACAAGGGAATAAATAAATTACTTACGCGAGGATAACAATATTTTTTAATAAATACACCTATATTATGTACTTGCTTTTAATAACTTGTTTTCCATAGTTATATGTAACTACAATAAAAGTGGGGATAAGTTTGAATAAACTTACCTAAATAAAACAGTAAGGTCGATTCTGAAGGCTTTAACTTTAGTTTTAGTGCTGTCAAAACTTGAATTTTTCCAAAGTAATATAGGTTCTGTTGTTGACACTAATGATCCATTTGGGAATGAAGAAATTTTTGTTTTGACACCACTAAAACTAAAATTAAATCCTTCAGAATCGGCTTTAGTATTTCGTAAACTCAAAATATATATTACGACTACAAGTGGATCGGCAGCACGACATGAATCTCAATCATGTCATAGGTATTTGCAAGTATACTAGATTCAAGTACTCCACACCTGTATACCCATGTTTCACTGACGATTCATCTTAAAAACTATGTTGGCTAGTCCTATAGCGGATAACATTGACAATTAGACACCTCGTTTAAACTCCCAGGGTAGTTTTTTATCGTGGTCATTTTTATTGAATGCTACGCGGCCATATACAGGTTTAGTTTTTCAAGTGAGCGTGAATGGCCAAATCCGCAACTATAGGAATAGCGAATAATCCTCAAAAGAAATGCGGGGCCGGGGAGCATCATTTTAAGCTTTAAAAATACCTGAAGCTGTTTAACGGACGACGCTCACTCTAAACTCGCCCATATGTCGGTGCGTTAGGGTTCACGCATTTTTGTTTGGAACTCAATTATTTCCCAAACTAAGGGTGTCCGTGGGTATGACTCTTAGGAAAAGTGGTTCAGTAGGGTCGGTAGAATATGTGGTTTCATTTAATGGTCGCACTCTGTTTACAACCGGTATATGCTGTAACTGCACTATTACACGTGTGGCGTGTGCATCAGTTGTGAAAGGAAAAGAACTTCGGTCCAACAGGGTGACCCACGACACCTGTAGTTCTTTGTAGATCTGCCACTCTTTATTACATTCAACTCATTGAAATCTACTCAGAAACGTCTTTGCAAAGCGGTTCTCCTTTGGGGCATGATTTTTGAGGGTTGCAACTTATATAATCCTGGTCGAAACTGATTGAAAATAAATCCCATAAAATTCATGGTCATATAAGGTTCATATTTATCATTCAGAGAATTAAAAGAACTAGAAAATGAAATAGCTAATTAACAAAGCTTTTATACGGCAAAAATATTAATTATTATATTGAAAATGTAATATACATAAATAAATTTTAACCAGCAATGTTTGAAAACCTTCACATTGCCTTAATTTTGTTTCTCCTGACACGCGTTCAAAATTAATTTATCCTTGAAAATATATTTATTTAATTTCTCTTGAATAAAGAGGTATAATAATAAATCTTTGCCGAAAGATAAGGATGCCAGGGCTTAGGTTGTCGACCCAGCTCTTTTTGACGAGGCATTGTTAACACTGGTAATAAAACTTTGCCAAAATTATATCTTTCATTATTACGTCTTTCCCTACGGATTAGAAGATACTTCAAAGGTGTTAGAATACAATTTTGAATAAAACCGGAGATATCTTTGGTTTATTTTGAATATAGAGGCGGTAGCTCAGGTGGAGCAATGCTGGCCTCTCAATATTGAGACCCAGGTTCGATCCCCGGTCGGGCATGGACCAATAAGTTTTCCAGAATTTAAGTATGTGCATAGTATCTGTATTCTTACCTAATACTTACCACTTGCCTATTAATTACTAAGACTCCGCTGTCTGTCTGTCTATCTGTCCATCCGTCTGTCACCAGGCTGTATCTCATGTCATGAACCGTCATAGTTAGACAGTTAAAATTTTCACAGATGATGTATTCCTGTTGCTGCAATAACAAAAAATACTAAAAAACATAATAAAATAAATATTAAAGGGGGCTCCCATACAACAAACGTGATTTTTTTGCTCGTTTTTGCTCGATATTGATAACGGCAACTGACGCTTGAAATATTCAAAAATTATTTAGTTCTATAATCACAAAATATTAAGTTACATATTCACTTAAAAAATAAATAGTTAAATTTAAAGAAATATATATTTAAGGGGGCTCTCATACAACAGACATGATTCTTTGTCGTTTTTATAGATAACGGTACGGAACCCTTCGTGCGCGAGTCCGACTCGCAGTTGGCCGGTTTTTTGATGAACATCACCTTCTTCTCCCATTCGCCGGGAGAGGGTTACAGGCAGTGCGTAGTATCAGTCATTCGTCCGGTACCAACTTCCGTAGATGTTTGCCCTGGAAAGACTGATAAACCACTTGCCTCCCATCACCCTTCCCGTTTCTGGCGACCTAGGTCTTACCGACGCTTTCCATCGATCGCTGTAATGGCCAAGCAAAAACTGATTGTATCTCCCTGTACAATACTGTGATTTATTCCTTTGTATCCTTATTTGTAGAAAAAAATATAAGGTAATACGTTTGGGAATTTACGTCATGTTTGGCCTGGCTATTCCAGCGACAACTTTTTTTTAATTGGTATGATTTTTTTCCTATACAGGGGCGTGCACTTGCACCCCCTTGCACCCACCTAACGGCGCCTTAATTATATTTTAATATGTAAAAAAGGCCAGTGTAAGCCACATAATTTGTTGTTGTTGGTTGTTTGTTAATGTTTGCTAAGTTTCTTGCCCTTCTTCTTAGCAATAATAATCGAATGGTGCGGATGGTTAGGCATTATGTATATATAATATTTTTATTCCTATATTTCTATATTTTATGCAAGTGTATAACTTTATTACATTTTAGTAGCCCAACCTTAATATTTTTTGTATGTATTTCCCGTTTTTATTTATGATCTTATTTCTTCATTGCATTATGTAAATATAATATTTTTATATTTTAATTCCTAGATTATTAGGTATATTTTATTTCCCGTATTATTATATATTTTTTTATATTCTAAAGATATATTATATTGTTAAAATTAACTTTGACTTGTAGAAAGTATGATTTTAATACATTTTTAATACACCTGCTCAAAATAAGTTTAGCATGCGTAAAATTACATATTTTGCACTCGTGCGTTTTGTTTTTACTACCTACTGACGCCATCTAGAGGAAACCGGCCACATCATTTAGTAATTTTGTTTTACCAGATAAAAAGATGAGTATTTTCAAACTTTTATATTTTATTATTAAATAAACGTATATATGTATGTTAAATTGTAAAAGATGTTTTAAAAATTCAAAATCATTTTAGACGTCATAATTTAGATTCTATTTTAAGTATCTTAGAAATTATAATTAAAAAGATTTTAGAAAGAGACATTGGTCTTTATAGTATAGATTGGCGCCAACCAGACTGCGTTTCTTCTGTTGACTTAAATGTTTTGATTTGCAACAAAATTGCTTTTATTTTATTATTTCATGTTATTTTTCGCAGGTGTATTAAAAAACGTCGTTTGATACACGTGCGAATGTGTTGATGTTTCTCGTCCCGACTGTGACTCTAAATATCAACCTTTTCGCACTTGCATCAAAATGTACTAATATATAGGTGGTGCATTTAATTTCAAAGAAGATGAATGTAATTGCTTGAAAGTTTATAAGATTTTATGAGAATAAACACGTACTCGTATCATCCATGTTTACCTCATTTACTTTCACTCCATTTACCCTTCGTGCTTACTCTTCTCCCCTTCTAATGTCTTGTTCACACGTACTCTTTCTTCCATTTAAAAAAATATATTTAAATTTTTGTTTAACTCTAATTCCCTTATTGATTCAATGTTTAATTTTATATTTGAATCTATATTCAATACAATATAAATACCCATTGTGTTTTTCTGCTATTGTAGATTATAGGACATTCCCTGTTGCTTTCTAAATTTGTTTGCGTCATCTGACGCATTCATGTTCCTAAACTACAGTATCGCACGAAGTCTATTCGGTTACGGTTGTAGTAGTGAGGTGTACAGATAAGCGCGTTTTATGTATGTGACGCATTTTGTAGCACTCCCAAGAATACGCACACAAAAAAAAGTGCGAGCCAACCATATTCAAACGGACTTTTGGAAATAGGATACCACGGCGTAGCGGGTCTAAAAAAACACCGCATCGTCGCCGTAGCAAGTATCGGGCAAAAGTGATTCTTATCAAAACTATGTTTTTTTTTATAAAGCGAAACTCATTAATATGCAACTCACGGTTTTACTAGAGTTACTAGTATAAAACCGGAACAGTAGTGTTATAAACTTTCGTTTGATATAAAAATGAGGATTGCAAAAGTTGAACAACTGCCGGGTCTTGTCTAGTAAGCACTTTGAGAAGTTTTGATTGCCTCAGCGAAACTGGGACTGGGTGAAATTTTAGCTTTTCGCTTTTTTTACGTATATAGCTTTGCTTAGTGCTGTTAGTGACATAAAACTGGTCAAGTGCGAGAAGGACTCGTGCTCTGCGGGTTCAATACATACCGTTAAAACGCAAACTTATTCCGTAGTTTTACTAGTCCAACTGAACTTGATATTTACGATCTATTAAACTTTATGTATCCAAAAACTCTAATAAGATTGGTTTCTAGTTTCTCATTGAACTATTAAGTATTGTACTTTTTTCTAGACCTGAAAGAACCCTAAAGGTTTTCATGGTGAGCCTTTTATATATAAAGGGCAAAAAGCCCTTTGTATTAGTTTAAATTTCGTCTCTAACGGGGCCCGAGAGAAAGGGTCTTGACAAACGGACAGACAGACAGTAAAAATATACGCATCCAAATTCTTCGAGTGGTTCTTGAGTTAAAACGGATACATACATACATACAGAAAGACAACAAACAGACGAAATTCAAAAAATTTTGGTTTTGGCCTCACTAATAAATCACACTAATATTATAAATGCGAAAGTTTGTGGGTGTGTGCGTATGTGTGTGTATGTTTGTTACTCTTTCACGGTGAAACGGCTAGACGGATTTGCATGAAATTTAGAGTGAATATAGCTTATACCTTTACTTAACACATAGGCTACTTTTTATCCCGGGAAAAAGCATTTCGTTAAACCGAATAAAACGCGGGTGGAGCTACGGGCAAAAGCTATATCTCATAAAATTTTGCTAAGATGTTCAATGTACCTACATTAATTTTTTACATCTTTATTATATACATTATATATTTGTTTTGGGGCTATGGGATGAAGTCCATCATCCTCGTTTGTCTTTCGACATTTAGCCCGAAATGCTGACTTAGGCAGTATACTTAATATTTCTTTTATTATATCCAATGAGGTTGAAGATTTGATCCAATAAAACTTTCTGACGTGTGTAACATGTAGTAAAGTATTGCTTTGATTTCCTTATAGAAAAGAGCTGCGTATATAATTTGTACTCTTCCTAAACATACCATATATTTTATTAATACTAATATAAATATATCTCTATTAATAATAAAGTAGTAAAAAAGTCGTGTCTGTAAATAGAAATGTTATATGAAATATTTAATTAGTGTTGAGCGAAGACAAAACTAAATTTTTTTAGAATTTTTGTCTGTTTATCTGTGTGTATGTATGTTGTTATATCTGTGTATGTTCTATTTAAAATCGAGCATCACTCAACGGATTTGGATGCGATTTTGTTTATTATCATCATAGTAACACTGGTCAACATAAAGGTTATTATAATTATAAGGGGTGTTGATATAATAACGCCCAAGCCGAAAACGAGGCAGAGATTTAATAAACCCGGGCGGAGCCGCGATGGAAAAGCTACAACAAATAAAACAATACGAAAACAATTTTAAACCTCTTTTTAAATTACTAAGTAGTTACTCCATTTTTAACATCCGAAGCCAAAGAGGGGTGTTATTTCCGCCTCCAATTTCACCAGAGAACACTACTTTAAATTCATTATGCCATTTCACATTCATTATTACAAAGCTGCGTGGCTTGTTTCACGCGTTACGTTTTGATAACAATTTTGTACCGGAGATTAAAAATTCTGAACATGTGACTTTAAGGGCTGAAATAGATCTAAGTATGGGTAGATGTTCAAACTAATTTGTGCGCGCAGCTCTATGTGTCCGTGGGCATTTTCCAATAACCATTTAGAGTATTCCGAAGCGATTGAAAGTATTAACTTAACAGTTCCCTTTAACTATCCAAGATGTCCTATCACAAACATATTTAATGTCCCTTTCTCTAAAACTTACATAGGTTTGCACTCTCCTCTTACTAGAATTTGCAAGACCTATAACGAAGTGAACTTAAAAAAAAGATAGATATTTTTAATGATGCGCTCAACACATATAAACTTTAAGAGTCGTCTTAAAGAATTACCTTGACATGTAAATATGAAAGTAGAATATTTGCAAATGACCATTTGACTGCAAAGAATAAAAGCATACTACGACAAAGCAAGACGTTAGTCAAGGAGAAGAACTATGCTACTTGCTGGGTTAAAAACTGTACTATAATGGTCCGGCGTACCTTAGAATCATCGGTTATTCATATCAATAACGAGGAGGATCTAAAAAAGCTAAAGTAGTAGGTATTATTTCATGTTGTATGTTTAAAAATGTTTATATGTTTCTGAATTTTTGTTCTGGAATGTTTTTATGTTATACTTGTTTAAATATATTTGACCTACAACGAGAGATTCAATGTTACGTCATTGAACTCATAAATTATGTTGATCACAAGAAGGAATTGCAAGGTTTGAGAACCACTGATAGCTTCGAGCCGATAACCAACCCAGTTAGTTCAATCTCGAATGTTTTACCGCTCGTAGTTGTTGATCACGTTGCCGCGCACATTTTGTCAGCCTACCTTCTGTTTGATAATAATCTACTAATTAATAATGAATATACTTGTCCCTATATGCCCCATTACATTTCACCAATATCTTTTGCTGTCATAGTGCTTTGTAAGTATTTTATGGGGTTTTCGAATGAATTTAACAGTCATAGTGCATCTTATTTAATGGGCAGAAACTATGCCATTTACGGATACTGCTTTATAAGGTCTAAAGTAACTAAAAAAACTCAAATTAAACAACGCTTTTATAACTGACGGGCAATATTTTCGAGAATTAGTCCAATTTATTGGTGGTTTTATTTATGAAAGGCATAATGTTTGTGTTTTTACGATAAATACAATAACAATTATTACAATTAAGCAGTTTGAGTTGTTAATACTATTAGCAATTTATAGAAGACTGTCAAGGCGTACTGAGTTAGCATATTCTTATACGAAACAAAGTAATATGTTCTTGTGCAAACCTGTTTTATTATGAATGCCGTGGGTTACGGACTAAAACGCAGCTATTCTTGCATAACTTGTTATTACAGGATATTTATGACATAGTTTGTTTGACTGAAACATATCTGTTGCCAGGCATATTCGATAGAGAGGTATTTGACGATAGATATTTAGTATTTAGATGTGACCGTGATTACGAGGCGCGCAATATGCAGGCGGGTGGGGGGGCGTTGGTCGCTGTCCGCCGAGAGTTTGATGCCGTCGCGAGGGACGCGAGCGCCCAGCCACCGTATTTAGTTGATGCAGAAATTGCTCACGTCGTGATAAATACCAACCAATCAACTGGATCTAAGAAGATTAGAATTTTCTGTGGATACTTCCCGCATGGGAATTCGCAAGTACAGTCTGAATCGCATTATTTCGAATTTGTGTCAAACCTATTTTTGTCTAATTTAGACGATGTTTACATTATTTTGGGCGATTTTAACATATCTCATGCGATTTGGACATCTTCAACTAAAAATAATGGAGCTTTTGATCTAATAAAACCATCAAGTGGACTCTAAGAACATAACATGTTGTCATTTTTGAATTTCACTGATTTTTATCAATTTAACCACGTACCTAATAGCAATAACCGTTACTTGGATCTGGTCATTTCAAACTGTATTTGTGAAGTGACACGCTGCTCACCTATCTCTTTGCCAGAAGATGCGCATCATCCATCTTTGATGATAACAGCGGAGGTGAACTATACGGAGCGAAGTTTACCACCCGCTCAGAGATCCGTTCGTAAATTTTTTGCGGCGGATTATGAAATTATAAATAAAGAATTTGCCCAGTTAGACTGGAAGACCGAAGTTGTCACAGACGATATTGAAGAAGCAGTAGACAGATTTTATGGTATCTTGAGTAATATTATCGATCGTTTTGTTCCAACTACGATTCCATCTTCTGGTCGTAGATATCCTATCTGGTATTCTAAGGGCTTAATTAAGCTTGTAAATCAAAAACTTAGAGTACACCGCCGATGGAAGGTTTACGGCAGACAAAGTGACTATGATCTCTTCTCTGAGCTGCGTCAACAACAAAAAGAAGCTCAATCTGCCTGTTATAACTTTTACATATCAAGAGCTGAAGAAAATATTAAAAAAGATTCAAAAAAATTTTGGGCTTACATTAAATCTAAGAAGTGTAATTCTACAGACTTTCCCAGTTCAGTATACTTGGACGATCGTGTAGCAGATAATGGCAAGGCAGTGGTTGAGTTGTTCAGTGAATTTTTTGTAAATGTATTTGAACCAGATTTTCCCTGTTCCAATACTAATAATGATAATGATCACATTCTAACTGTAGGATCGGTTGAGATTAATGTTCCTATAGTCGAAAAATATTTAAAAGCTCTCAATGTTTCAAAAGGAGCAGGACCCGATGGAATTCACCCAGTATTCTTGCAAAGATGTGCTTCAAATCTTACAATTCCTTTGTCATTTCTCTTTCGTAAATCCTTAGAAAGTGGCACCTTTCCCAAATGCTGGAAACAGTCTTTTATAGTTCCAATTTTTAAAAATGGTGACAAACGCAATGTAGCAGACTACAGGGGAATTTCAAAATTGTCTATTATTGCTAAAATGTTTGAGAAAATAATTTATGATGCCCTTTTTCCTATTATAGAAAAAGACCAGACATAACAGAGCGGCAACATGGCTTTATTAGTGGGCGATCGGTTGAAACCAACCTCTGTGAGGTAACTGACAGAGTTTTGACTGCATTAGGTGACGGATACCAGGTCGACGCCGTATATACCGACTACTCCAAAGCGTTCGATAAAATTTGTCACTCTATGTTAATTATAAAATTGGAGCGGTTTGGTATACACGGTGATCTTCTTAGATGGCTGGAGTCTTATTTACGGCAAAGAACCCAGGCAGTTACTATAAAGGGATACGTATCATCGTTTGTCCCCATCACCTCAGGTGTTCCCCAGGGTTCACACCTCGGCCCACTTTTGTTCAACATATTTGTCAATGATATAACTCAATATATTAAATTCTCAAATGTTTTATTGTATGCAGATGACAAAAAGATCTATTCCGTTATCAAAAGTAACGAAGACTGCATATTATTGCAAAAGGATTTAGACAACTTAGGTAGGTATTGTGACACTAATAAACTTCATTTAAATTTAGATAAATGTTGCGTAATAAGTTTTTCTAGAAAAGTTTGCGAGCTCAATTACAATTATTCTCTGTTAAATACACAACTCAAAAGGGTGACTGAAGTAAAAGATCTTGTGTACTTATAGATAAGGAACTTTCTTTTAGAAATCATATTGATAAATGTACTGCTAAAGCTTATCGAATGCTTGGGTTTGTACTTAGACAAGGTAGGGAGTTTAAAAATTCAAGCACCCTGAACATCTTGTATAATGCCTATGTAAGATCTTGCCTGGAGTATGCATCAGTTGTCTGGAATCCCATTTACAACATACATATTAACTTAATTGAAAAAATTCACAAGAAATTTATCAAGTATTTGAATTTCAAACAAAAAGGTAACTTAAACTTTAATTTCAATCCTCAGTCAATCTGCTCACTTGAAGACAGGCGAACTTGTCGTGATCAAACTTTCCTTTTTAAAATTTTAAATAACTATTTGGACTCTCCTTATCTGTTAAGCAGAATAGGATTCAAGTGTCAAACTTATAATTCTCGTAAAAGAAACTTGTTCAGCGTTCCTTTTGCCGGTACAAAGTATGTTAAAAATAGATTTTTAATCAGGGCTTGTGATACTTACAATAAGGACTTCAGTGATATTGATATTTTGCATCTTTCGTTGGGTCAATTCAAGAGTGAGTTATATAACACTTTTATCAAAAAAAATTAAGCATGTATTATCTTTTTTTTTTCCTTTGCTCCTTTGCTTGTTTACTTTTGATTCTCTTTTTTTTTTTTAATATATATAATTAACTTTTAAAGCCATTTGGCTATACTGTTTGTGTTGATGTTTTTAGTTTTGCATGTTGTGTATTTGTCGTGCATTAATTTTATTTGTTTTTAAAATTGTTAAGTGGAAACTGTTTTTGGTTAAATTGTAAGCTATAATATTATCACTACGTATGTAAGAAATGATAACTGTTTGTGTCCCAATAAAGAAAATAAAAATAAATAAAAATGTAAAAGTAATTTTATTTTTAATTATAACGTAAGATAAAAAAATATAGCAAAAGCCACTTCCATATGATGTTCGCTTTTCATTCATGAGTACCTAAAAAGCATCGGATTATCCTATCACTGGTTTCCAGTAATGCCAAGCATTTTTTTTTGCCTTTCCGTCTGTTCAGGAACCCTAAACTTTACGTCGAAAAAATCGAGTTTTTGGCTAATCAGGGAAAACCTACGACGAAATTAGGAAAACATAGCCTTAAACAATGTGATATGCTCATTCGAAAGAAAGTTGTGCATCTAGCCTTATACGGACCCTTAAGAACAATCACGCTACTGGTTTCATCGATGCAGTTTTGGTTTTTATAAAAATTGGCCCTGGGTTTCCTTTGAGCATATTTTGCTATTCCCTATAGTTTCGGAATTAGCCATCCACGCCCTCTTGAAAAACTGACCCTGTATATATTTTTTGGACTTTCATACCTCTACAAAATACCTGTGTCCTCGTATATGTACCAAAAAATACCAATGTTTTTGTGAAAGTAAGGATGGCAGTGTTTATTGCGGCGTCATAACTGTTAAAATCGTTAACAAATAAGAGCTAGAATTTCAAACCTCTTACGTTTAAATACGTAGATGCTTTTATGTAGTAACTACTATTCATAAGTCTTACGTTGTAGTATTGTTTGGTGATGTGAAAATAGATCGATGTCTTTATTTAGTACGTTTTCATGTTAGACATGCCTTGTTTTGGAGTGTACGTAGCGTTGTATTTAACGTGCCGTAAAATATTCGTGTGGGTTTGGGAATTGAGGTTGAAAGTGTTAGTTTTATGAATGCCTAAGTGATCACGACATCGGTATAACTAATCTAGCGTATATTCCACGAAATTCTGTTTTAATTATTGTGAACTAACACGACTGAAGGAATGCGTGACCTTTTCTAAAAACAAAACATTAACGTTGTAAGTCACACCTCTAATGAGATTTTACATATCTAGTATCAGTATACAACTATTCAGTAAAATATATTCTGGTTGGTGTTTTATATTCAGTTCAATGTATATCCGTCTAAATACGATTGAATGAGTATACCTGCACTTCATGATTTCTCGTTGTATCCCTATACAACAAGAAATCATAAAGTGCAGAAATCACTTGAAATAGTACCAGGGGTTGGAGGCAATTGCGTGGTATATTCCTTCGTCCATTACCTACTTCCATAGATTTTATGAAAGTCTCTGGCTGTCAATACCTCGCCTGCTTTCTTCATCCTATGTCTTATATACGCTTTCCATCAGTTACGGTAATGGCAAAGCATAAGCTCATTTAATGTAAATAAAACCGGACAAGTTCGATTTGGACTCGCTCACCGAGTTTATGATTTAATTAAAAATATAAATATAGTTTTCAGATTCGTTCCTATACTTATAGTATAAAACGGTATTACTTGCTAAATTTCATAGTTCTAGGTCAACGGAAAATACCCTATAAATTTTGATTCCCTTGAGAGTGTTAAAATATAATATATCTCCTTTTTTTGCGGCATAAACGGCCGTATCTTACGTTAACTTAGAAGTATTATTTTTCACAACTTCGAGGGACTGCAGATATATGGTTTTAATTTCAACTCGATACGTCCACGCGTTCCTGAGATAAAGGGTCTTGACAGACAGACAGACGGACAACAAAGTGATCCTATGAGGGTTCCGCTTTTTCTTTTTGAGGTAAAGAACCCTAAAAAACCGGTCAAGTTTGAGTAGGACTCGCACCTGAGGTTTCCGTACCATTCAAATAAGTTAGTATATCTAAATGATTTGGCTAAAAAATACAAACTTATGGAATGTATGAAACAAAACTGCAAAATTAAGTCGGTATACTATTACTCGTTAACTTGTAAACCTCACTTAGCTGTGATAATTTTCCTATTCACGTAATAATATATATGTTACAGACAAAGTGATTTAATAGCGATTATACATAATGACTACATTTTACAAAAAGAGTCTCTCTTGTAAGAATATTTTCTCATTTTATATTCATAAAAAGTACCATATACATAGGTCTGATTTCAGCCGTTTAGGAGATATAAGTTAAAAAGATATGACACTTTTAAAAAGAAAATTTTTAACCCCCTATCATTAAGGGTCTAGCACCAGCCGTTTAGATATGGATGAAAACAATTTGGCTGAAGTAAAATTTTTGTTCGAAAACCGAAAAATACCTTTTGACTCCTTACAGTACCCCGCACCTAAGTTGGCAAGAGTAGTCAAATGCGCAGAAGTCGTTTTTTAGATGGGTTGTGCAGCGCGGGACGCGGGGAATGACCTAACAAAGTTCCGTGCGTGCGATGGGCTGGCCAGTCGACCATCGCCTCCCGCATCGCATACATGCGCAAAATGTTCTACTTTAATTTTGACCGTTCATATTTTATCAAGCCAGAAGATGTCTAAGAGACGAAACTAGTCGCTAATTAATAAAAACTTTTATTAGTGTATTTAACTCTAACATTAATATTTGCACTTTAAAGCTTAATATTCCGCAAACGGATCGAAAAATGGTTTTCGCACAACCAAATATTTTTGAAAGACCTATCTAACGACATCCCACAATAAGAGACAGACCCGAAAAAATTTGATTCCCGCTTTAAGTGCAGGAGAAGTGAGATAAAAAAAAAACTTTTTATTTTACCCATTTGTTGACGTGATTAATGTACGTACATCCGCCAAATTACAGCTTTTTAGTGCTTAGAGTCTCCTTGTTGACTACGGAACTCTAAATAAGGAAAGAAAATCAAAATAAAAGCGGAAAGAAAAATAAAATACTTAGTACAAAGAACTGGATACGTTAAAAATGTAATAACGGTAAATGTCACACTATCATATATCGACATCTGTGTTATGGTCAATATGGCCGCTGAATTTTTCACAGAACTCGATATTTCATTCGTAATGACCTGCCGGATGTAGAATGGAAGTCTGAGAGCCATTAGAATGATGAAGAGTACCTTTGCCAATTAATTTTTGAATATATCTTTACAAAAGCCAATTTTGCCGTTTATTGCAACTTGTAGCAATTTTATGTGAGTAATCAGGTAATATTAATTTTGTACAACTAGTGCGTCCTTCCGTATGTACGTCAGCAGAGCCGTATTTTAAGGTGTGGAGGCCCCTGGGCAAGAACAAAGTTAATTGTACTTAGTCTTTGAAAACAATTTGGTGTTTTATTATTACTCTTTGAATTAGTATAGTTACATATTATATATTTATATACAATATATTACTTAAAAAAGTAAGATCAAACGAAAAATATAGTTCTCATGAACAAAACCAATACAGATAGAAAAAGAAAAAACCGTGAGCCCTAACATATTTATGCAATTTTTACTTACTGTATTTTTATGTATGGTTAGATAAAAACATGTATACGGTGAGTTATTTATTCGAAGAAACAGTGTACCACGTTAAAAACTTGTGGAGGCCCCTCTTGTGTGGAGGCCCCTGGGCTTCAGCCCCGGTTGCCCTCCCCTAAATCCGGCGCTGTACGTCAGTATGGCGCTGAGACGTGGTCTCTTACAAAGGACCTGATCCACTGACTTAAGATAGCTCAGCTCTTATGGATAGAATCCTAAATTAGGAGAACCGTCGGAGATCGAAAGTAACTCACATAGCCTACGTAATCAGTAAGTTGAATTGGCAGTGGGCATGCCATATTTGTCGCTGACTTGATGGCCGTTGGGGCCGAAAGGCGACCATGAGAATGGAGACCACTTACAGCAAAACGTAGTGTAGGCCGACTTCGTGCCCGCTGGACCGACGACCTGAAGGACGTTGTGGGTGGCGGCTGGATGAGGAGGACGGAGGAGCGACATGAGTGGCGAATTTTGGGAAAGGACCAGCAGTGGTCGAACATGGGCTGATGGATGGATGGAATTTGGTATTATGAAAGTTTCGTTTACAAGTGTTTTACTACTAATTGTGTATTTTGTAATACTTTTTGTAAAATGGGTCATTCATTATAATTTCAAAAAGAAATTCACCCGCAACACATTAGCTTCCTTAATTAGTAATTTTCCTTATATTCCTTTTACTTACCAAGGAAAATAAGACTAAACATACAGAGGAATATTTAGGAAACGCAATAATTTTTTACATCAAAGAAAAAACCAGGGTATATTTTAAATCATCACACTTTCCTTACCTCAGATATGATAAGATGCCTCAAAAAAAGTCGTTGGTACAGAATTATAGCCTTGTTTTCGTTACTTAGGCCCCTTCCAACTTTCCAGAAATGAGTTTTATGCCTGTGTTACTTATTTTTGTTATGATATGTGAGCCATTTTTAGGAAAAAATCGTCTTCGTCACAATCGGTATCGCTGGCTTAAGATTTGCCCGTATATTTTCATATTGTTAGTACCAAATATAGTCATTTATCATCTTGAATGTAGATGAAAGCCGAAGATGCCTTACAGTATTCTCAATCATTTCTCTTATCTTTACAAAAAAAAAAAAATATCTTGTTGCTAGGAAAGAGTGGTATATGATAAATGGGTATGCATAGAAAAAGAATTATTACAATCTATGTGAAACCTTAATAACATGTCACTATCCTGATTGAAGATATTCTGAACAAAATAACGTATCGAATCGATATGATTGATGCTAATTTAATTCAAAAACTTTGGATAGTGATTAACTTGGAACTTTTGCAAACTGTAAAAATAAATAGTAGGTAAATATTTTCGACCTATTGGGTTTAAAGTATTTTAACATTAACCCGTGTAGTAAAGTCACGATCTTAGCTGCTATCAAATTTTTTTTATTCTGAGCACTCTGGCACACGACTCAATTTACTAACTATGCAAAAAAAGTGACAAGCAGCAATTTATTATTAAAAACGATCTTTTTTTTCATTCTTCGCTAGTGTAATAAGTAAACAAAGCAAATAGATAACAAAATGAACGTTACAGAACATACTGAATGTTACGCCATGAAACCCCGATAGGGTGTCAGAGGTGTTTCCAAGTGTGAACTGTAAAATGCAAGTCATAGTCCACGATTAGATAAGATAAGATAAGATAAGATATCATTTACACGATTACACGATTGGTACACCTGCTTTTCTTCGACGGTTTTTGCGTCCCAAAATGTCTACCAAAGCACATAGATCGAACACAAATTATTCTGTGCACCGCGGAGATTAAACTCAGTGAAATCCCATTTATTTTACTAAAATTGTAGTTTTTTTCTTGAAAATACCCTTAGGGTACGTTCAAGGAGACGCGGCGCGTCAGGCGGCACGGTGCGCGCTCCATACATCGGTGTATGTTTGTGTTTCCGGCGGCCTGCTACGCGCAACGCGCCGCTTGACGCCCCGCGTCTCCTTGTTCGTCGCCTTAGACAAAAACTCTCCTTTCCACTATATCAGCAATCTTTTCGAAAGTTTCCAGAAGAAACTTTTTGAAGTATCCTTATCACATAATCTTCTCGAACTGCCATATCAAATTTTCGATGTAAAAATATTGTTTCGTACTATATTGTACAAAATTTTGGAAGTGAAAATAACGTTTTGTATTGTATTGTAAGAAATTTATTGAGCGAATATATTGAATAAAACTTTATAGACAAGGAGAAAAAAAAATCTGGGCCTCATAGATTAAAATATACGAATATGTGGAGATTAGAGGCGCCTCGACCGACTGTTTGGAGAATTTTTTCGCGCCTCGTGTATGTATGTATGTATTGTATGTCTCGGGTGACCGGAGGGCTGGCACTTACATTGATCAGAGGATCAGTCTGGCTAACTAAAGAGGTAATCACTGTTATTCTGGACACCTGAGCGGGAGCAGCGTCTTGAAACGAGTTTTTTATTTATAGCTTTTAGAGGGCGTTAGGTTTCAAACTCAGCTCTAATCAAACAAACAATTTATCTGCATAATAATGCGTAATGCGATTGCGTTTTTATGTTTATCTACTTCAAAATGAAAAAACGAAACCCTAATATGATCACTCTGTTATCCGTCTGTCTGTGCGTTCTGTCAAAACCCATTTTATCGTGCCTTATTAGATATATCATCTTATATAAGTTTACAGCCCCGTAGTGTTGTAAAAAAATCAGGCTTTTAACTTGACGCGGAAAAAAGTTATTGCCCTTCATGTAATCAATTTCATACAAATTGGCCCAGCATGTAAACCTATAGATAGGGTACTCCCACTTGACTTAGAAACTAGAAATTTCGTTCACTAGGTATTGGTCTTATAGCACAACACGTTTATGAACAATCTGAAAATTACCGATGAAATTAATAACCACCTTAATTTAACCCTTTAGATACATGGAGTTTAATAGATCGAGTGTCGAGTTAGTTTGAGCAGTAATAACTGCTAGTGGAATAGGTTTGTGTTTTAAACGGTATCTACGGAATTCTTATGACAACACTCATAGTGCTAGTAGCACCGGAGCAGTTTTTTATTTTAGGTATATTTTGTAGATAGAATAGATTTTTGGACTCATATTTTACTTAAGTTAATTAAAAGGATAGAATACCAGGCCGATTTCAACTAAAAAAACAAGAGGTCTAATGGACACACAGTCTTCGATAAATTTTCATTATCTTACACTTAAGGCGTCACGGTCTAGAGAGGACACCAGATAATTTATCGAGTAGCCGATAACAACGCTATTCCGAGTTTAGATTACACAGAAAACCTTTGAAATAAACTAGATTTTGCTGAATAGAAGGCAATAGCAGTTCTTTTATAAGGAAAATTATTAAAACTATATAAAACTAGCTTTTGCTCGCGGCTCCGCCCGCATGTCATTCGGTTTAACTTCTTGCTTTTTTCGGGATAAAAAGTAGCTCTTGTGTTAAGTTAGGGTACGAGCTATATCCATTCTAAATTTCATCCAAATCCGTCCAGCAGTCTCAGCGTAAAAGAGTAACAAACATACACCCACACACGCACACACACATAATCTTTTGCATTTATAATATTAGTGTGATTTGGCTGAATACATCAACGCCTCATACAAGTGATTCTTCAAACAATATATGTATATGACAAATTATTCCAAAATGACTTTGTTAACTATTTAATAAAGAATATAAAATGGTAGAGTAGTTAGAGGTCAGACATCAAAGTAAACCCATTGAATGCTGAAGTTGGTTTCAAACACAAAGTTGGTTGACACCTTGGCATTCTACTCATATAATATGTACTTGGCACCAGAAAAGAAAAAAATGTGCTGGGTGCCAACTACGCATATTCAATATTGCCCCGCACCTTTTGATTCGCAAGTCACTGCGTGGGGGGAAATAGTACTAAGAACTTCCTATTGACTAAACATCGATTCAATAAACATAAACGTGACTCTTATTGCTTTACCTTATGAGTTGTTGTTTGGGATTTATCGATTTTATCTGTCAAATTACGAGCGTACTTGTACTACTGATTCCAATGACGGTGATTTTCTGTCTGGCTGGGTTGAATTATTCAACCTACAACGTGAAGATTGCCTAGAAAACTGGCACTTTGTGTTCATATTCATGAATTTTTTTATACCGGTCATAGCTTTTTATAAGCTCATTCATGATTCGTTATCAATCTATTTTAAAATAATATTATTTTTAGCGAAAACCATCGCTTTTATACTGTAAATATAATTAAAGTGCATTACAAGACAGAAAAGATAATCAGAAACAAATTCCAAGTAAGTTAAATATTTTGAAAATTTCCCATGTCTAAGATTTGAACCTGCGACCTCTTGGTTTCAAGGCAAGTACTCTGCCAACTGGGCCACCGAGGTTCCCATCCTATACCGTTGGATTCACCGAACCTGAATACCAATTTTTTTAAACTTCTTGACAGACAAGCCTAATGCACATATAAAACAATCACGAGGGCATTATGTGCACTTCATGCCCTAACAAGCTGGCCCTCAACTCTGGCACGTGCGCAAAAATTGCATAGGCAGATTGCGAGTGACTTAAAGAGGGATTTTGGACAGATATGTGTTGATTATTTTGGTTGAAAACTTATAGTGAGCATTCCTTATATCCTATAGCTTCTATTTGGTGTGATTTTGTCACTCTAATTTCCATCGCATGGCATATATCAAACTTTAAACAAATATCTAATGTCTGATATTGCGAATGCGCCGGATGCCGGATGACTAATGCCGGAATAGCCGCCCTGGTGTACGAAATTCGGTGGAAAAATTCAAAAATCTAGGATGGGATCTTCGGTAACTCAGGTGGCAGAGCACTTGCCTTGTAAGCACGAGATCGCGAAAAAATAATAAAAAGATCACGTAATTTTTTCGAGTTATCAATATTTCTACTATAGAGGAAAATTGAATGCTGACATCTACAAAAAATTACAGACAGACATAATAAAATTACAAAGATTCCTTTTGCTTATAAAAACGTTATCTTGAAAATCTTCGCTACTTAGAGTTGGCATAAAGGAAGAAAGTTTTTAAATTACTTTCTACCTTTGCCGCCAGATCACAGGAATTCAAAGTTTTAATTTTATGAATTAAATTGAACAGTGCCGACTTATTGTGACTATGCGGTCGTCAAAAGACGGTCTTTGCTCCGTCGGTAACGGTAGAACGAACAGAAAAACATTTGATATAAATGTAAATTGTAGGTGGTAGAGCTGATGCCGAGCTCGACTGTGGAGGTACCACCATCTTACTCGCAAATCCTCCCGAAGTTATTTGGGGGAGAGTAAGAGAACAGCTCTCAGGCAAAACCAGGCGGCCCACCATTGCCTGGGACCGATGGGTGGCGGTATATCCATCCCTAATTGCCAGGCCTTAAAACAGACTAGTGACGGGCAGCGGCGTCACTGATGCAAGGGTTTTGGCACCGCGCTCACCAACCCGCCTGCCCAGCTTGTGTGAGCATGGGCATTTCTTCCAGGAGGACCGCTAAGAGTGGTGAAATCCTGGAAAGGCCTATGTCCACCAGTGGACGAAACAGGCTGATGGATGGATGGATAAATGTAAATAATTTGGCCAAGTTCAAGTCGGACTCACGCACAAAGGGTTCCGTATCACCACACAATACGAGTACGGAACCCTGTAAATATTACGGTGAATAACAACTATACATGCCAAAGCAACATCAAGGCTACAAAAAACCATGCGCTAAAATGGTAGCGCCTGACAAAAATTTGGCATTCTCTACATACGGAACCCAAATTTTTATTATTTGTTGCGCTTAACTTTAGGGTATGTACCACAATCTGACTAAATTTAAAACTTGTATGCATTACCGTCTTCAAGTAAGAGCCAAAACAAATAATTATAACAAAAATCCCCCAAATTTCATTTCTTTTTTCATTTTTATTATTTGCCATGGTTGGGGCCATAGTAATACATGGTAATTATGGTTGTTGATGTAGACCCCTATGATAGACAGACAGACAGCGGAGGCAAAGTAATAGGGTTCCAATTGGCAACGGAACCATAAAAAGCGAACTTTTTTTTGATTTGACATTTATCTTGCATAAACATAAGATCCATTCCAGCTTTTTGGTATCTTGTGACATAGTGTTATCTCAGGATAATTTTATAAGAAAATTATTTCTAGATAAGAAATACGGTTTACCAGGTGTAAAACTTCAAAAAGTGATAAATCAAACCTCATAATAAATTTGATCGTTACCATATAGTTTGCCCTCACGATAGGTCGATATACCAGTAGGAGAGAAAATGAAAAAGGCCCTAAGTGATTTTTCCCGTTGTTTCTCCTGTTTGCTGCCTCAAAACGCAAGAGCCAGATAAAAGCGAAGGCCATTGTCAGAGTTTTATTTATTTTTATGGCCAACCATTTGTTAAGGCCCAGTATTGTCCGCCTTTGCGTAAATTTGCTTAAGGCTGGGTCGATTTAGACCACGCTATCTGTCGATTTAGCGACGCAATCTATGTTATGGCATCTGCGAACCCTTATGTTTCTCATGGGATCTATTATTCTCTGATACCGAAAAATAAATAAATGTCTTTTTTTCTTTTCATTGTAACTAAATATTTAGTCTTTTTACGCTTATATAATCGATCCCTAACCTACTTTACAAACTCCATTAAAAGTGTTTAAAAAGTAGGTCAGAAAGGGATTTTTATAATTTTCCTTAAATGTCCATTTGAAGCGCGCCGAACTCTGAAATTATTTCAAAATTGTTTGCTTTGAGGAATCGCTTATCCCATTATTTTTTTACAATTAGCTTGCATTTGCATTGTACTTCTTTAGCACTTACTAGTTTTACTTCAAAATAATTAATGAACAAATTCAAAGATGTTGATTTAGCCTGCAACTACGGTCATAGGGTAAAGCGGCTTTCAGACTACGCTATAATATGATAGCATATATTAAATAGCTCATAGCACAACAATACCGCGCCCCATACATTGTTATGGACACGTTCCCACAGTACTGTACTATATATTATTGGCTTACTACACGCTTACTATATTAGGTCCGTCTTTGCTATACTATGTAGCACAATAGTATAGCGTAGTCTGAAACTAGCCTTACAGTTTTTCGCTTCTATAATTGTTTGTTTTTCTCACAGAACGAGAGACAAAAACATTATTTTTTTTCTGTGAGGGAACACAAATTAGTTTGTGGCTATTAAAAGATTTTGTGAATTTTTTGCCAGTAAATAGCATTAACAATTTAAGAGCTTTCTTACTTACAAATGGAAACCAATACTAACTTGTTAAACAAAAAAAAAGTTTTCTCTCCTTATAGAACCAACATTCTGAGAAACTTTCTTTTTCTAATTTACTTTTCACCATATTTGTATAAAAAAATAAATGCATTTTTTTATAAGGCTGTGGCATACGTATAGATAGACGAATGGACATCGGGGTCTCAACATGACGGTTTTTTTACCCTTTGAGTACGGAACTCTAAAAGTGGTGGCCTAATTTTTAGACAGATAGTAGGATTTTCGTTAATTCATCCTGATATTCTATGATTTCAGTCCTACGGCTGTATCATAGTAAACCCTCAACGGGAAGATGAAAAAAAGATGTGCCGCGATAGTTACTAGCGCTTTGTCGTCACATAGAATAAAAGATTAAAATAAGACTTAATTCCTTATCTCATTACGCTGTCTATTGAAATAAATATTTGCCGACTGAATCAACACCTTGTATAGTAATAGTCCAAAACGTGCGACGCGCGAGAGTTCTATCGGTCAGAGGGCAATTCGGAAGCGCCTGAAGGAAGCCATACTAAATACATTTTTACATTTAGGGACGTGGACATCTGAGTTACAGTCTGGCAAAGTGGCCTCCACCATTTCCGTCCAGACAAAAAGGACATGGAGGAAATATAGATAAAACTCGAGCACAATCTTGCCATTCCCTTTTTCCCTACTTTCCCTTTAAAGGGTTCGGTGAAAAATTTAATTATTTCATCTTTCAGTCCTTTCAGACGAGACAAGTCCAAACTTCTGATCTATGAAATAAAAATTGGTGTAGAATAAAAAAAAATTTGATGCAGTGCTAAAAACCCATGATAGTATATTTATTTGTAGCGAAAAACTACTCACTCGTTAGAAAATCTCCAAAACAATAGAGCCTACAATTTTGAATTTTTTAGGTATGTTCTATATCGCAGAGATATCTATGAGAAAGAATGTTGTGATAGTTTTTTACTCATTTAGCACGGGCTTTAATACATCTTACGGGTGAATAAATACGAGTACAGTGTAAATAAATTGAAACCGACTTTCACATACTTTACGATTCATTACACAAATTTTGCTTTACTTTACGATACTTTACACAAAATAAAGATGAAAAGAAAAATCCAATTAAAAATTCTTCCTCGATCACGAGTTTCTAAGGATTTCTTCAAAAATAACAACTACCCTGTAAAATTTAATTATAATAAGAAACAATTTCACTCCAAGATAACGCTGTATCGACGAAACACTTGACCTGGTTTATATAGGTTCTGTATTTTTGTGTGTAATAGGTTCTGTCTACTGAGTGGATCTAGACTTCAAGTGTATTGACAGCTCATATTGTACGTTTGGTTTCAGTTATATTAAAATGCAGTAACATATCTTTTATTTTCTTTCAATTGTTGGTTCAACAAGGGTTTATTTTAGATTTCAGCTAAATAATAATGATCGGAGATACAAATCTAAATCGATTATATTTAGTCCACTTTCTGTTCTCATCGATTATACCTGCTTGAAATCGATGAGAGCACAATGTAGACTAGATATAATTGGGTTTAGAAAGGAAGGTTAAGTTTACATAATTTTTAATATTCTATTTTTCATTTTTTTTTATTTGACTTACGACGACCTCAAATGGGTAAAATATATTTCAAAAAAATATTTTATGTTTCTTATTTATGTTATAAGTTAAACGTTTATATTTCTTCAAAATAAAAATTAAATCATTGTGATATTTTACCAAGTGCCGACAATCACAGGTATCAACTTTATTACTAAGAAATACTTTTTTTTCTGCATGCCCTAAAAGCGTGTATTTGTGCCCGAAGAAGGGCGATAGGGCTCACCACTCATCACGTTGGGACGCAATAATCGTCGGTGAAACGCGGGTGTGCCGAGAGTGGACTGTGGCTTGCATTTCACAGGTCCCAACCGGAACACCTCGGGGATTCATGTCGTGACGATAAACTTTTTTATTTTTTATTTGATTAGTCTGCGTAGTTTTATGTTTTTTAGAATGTAAATTTATTATAATTTTGATGTCAGCTCACTCTAATTTCAATAATATAATTTATTTTCCCTTTTAGGAATTCTCTCACATAAGTTTCTTCATAATTATTTAGTTTTTTAAGAGAAGGCTTTTCTTCGGCACCAGTGGCGTTGCTATTAAAACCTGTACACTGATTTTAATAAAGTTTAAATCGGTTGTGCCGAAATGCTCACGAGATAATAAAGAATGAGTGTAAATTTAAGATTAAAAAAACAACATTTGATTGAGGTATTTTTTAGGGTCCCGTACCCAAAGGGTAACCAACGGGACCCTATTACTAAGACTCCGCTGTCCTTCTGTCCCCAGGCTGTATCTCATGAACTGTGATAATTAGACAGTTGAAATTTTTACAGATGATGTATTTCTGTTGCCGCTGTAACAACTAATACTAAAAAACAAAACAGAATAAAATAAATATTAAAGGGCGCTCCCATACAACAAACGTGATTTTTTGCTCGTTGATGATAACGGCAACAGGTAGACTCTTGAAATATTCACAGAATATTTAGTTATATATTCACTTTAAAAAGAAATAAGTAAATATAAACAAAACTTATATTTAAGGGAGGCTCCCATACAACACACATGATTTTTTTGCCGTTTTTATAGATAATGGTACGAAACCCTTCGTGCGCGAGTCCGACTCATTGGCCGGTTTCTCTGTAATTGACCGCAATGTGATTTTCGCAAAGACTGCAAAATATGAGACAAAAAGATCAATGAATGAGCAGCAAAATCAAGAAACACTCAAAGTAGGACCATAAAAAAAATATATACATACGAGTATCAAGAGAAATTAAACGGTAACGTTATTCACAGCCAAAAGCGAAAAGTATTAAGAAAGATACATAAGTTTCACATTGATTGAGTATGTGGTTGACTTAGTCTGATCATTCAAAAACTATTGCAAAAGGAGGTTCTTCTGTTAATTTGCAAGATTAAACGATCAACGATCTATCCTAAAATGAAGAGGGTTAGGTCACTACTAGGAGGATTGACCTTCGTGCACTGTATGAGTACTTGCACAATAAAGAATTTATACTTGAGAGCAAACAAAAATATAAAACATACAAGTAATGGTTGTCAGTCTTTGTCGCAGTCCTTGTCTCACGTAGTTTGTTTATCTACCACTTTGTCTTACCACGGAAAATTTCATCTGCGTTCTCAGCTTATCTTTGAAATATTGTGGCCAAGAAAAAGTGATTGCAAGTCAGTATTAGATAACAATCTAAAAGTGCTTTTTGTTAACCTTTCACCAAATCTCAAGTTACAGGTTTTCAGTTTTTCAAGGTGTTTGTACCTGAATTATGGTGTGAACCTTTTTATTACTTTGAAATGTCATATCTCATTCCAAGGGTTAAAGGAAAAATGTATATGAGAAATTAGAAGATTCATAAAAAAATACGCATTTAAAGGCAAGTTAAAATCAAATGCAAGGTAAGTTATGATTCAACCACTCTTCAACTAGAGCTTTGTATTCTAGCAAAGCCTAACAAGGAACTTGGCGGGGTGAAAAAATTGCATTTACAATACTTTATCAACATTGTAGTGCTAATCACATAGTAACTAATTCTCTAAGGAAAAATTGTCACGTACGTAATGCAGACAGCCCAATTTGTTCAAAATCTAGGTAAGGTCAGGTAAATTTATTTCAAATCATCGTCGTCGGAAGCCTAGATTTGTTCACGTGACCTTTGACCGTTCATTTTTGGCCAACATCCTGAATTCGGGTTAATTCAATCAGTTTGCTGTCGGGGAGGCACATCTGTCACTCGTCTGTTATTTTAGAGAATTGGGTTTTGCTATCTTTACACGTTAGTCACAATCCTTCTTTTTGTTAATTTTTCATGCAAACCAGGATGGCAGTTTTGAAACAGGCGAAATACGTAGAGATGGAAATTTTAAAATGCTTTAATAGTTTTTTTTGTTATAACCTTGGTGTGCGTTTTTTTCACCTTATTTGTGTACTCGTTATTTTACAAGTGTTGGTCAGAAATTATTCCAATATAAGCTTAGTTTATTTGGCTAGCTTTTGCCCGCAGTTTCACTTTGTCTTTCAGTGATAGGTTTCGGCTTGGCGGTTATTTTATCAACAGCCCTTATAGTTTATAATATATTGAATTGGGTGACTACGATGGTAATAAAAAAATCGCATCAATAAAACAGACGGACAAAAATTTTTAAATGTTAGTTTTGGCCTCTGTACAATAACAATAACTCATTTCACTTAAAGTTTCGTAAAAACATTTATTGCACAGACACGACTTTTTAACTGATTTATTGTTTATAAAGATGAATTCAGTCACAAAACAATGAACAGCCATTTGTTACGTCTTTTAATTGATAGTTCTTGGCGGAATATCATCTTCGGTGAATTATACAGTTTATTTTTATTTTGCAGCGCTATGTTTGACTAATTCGTCGCTTAGCGAAATTTCCTTCATATTAATAAAATTCTAAATAAACCCTTTTTTATTCCTTTTTTTGTTGCTTTTTGGTATTTTCAGACGACAAGTCTCTTATGGCACGTGCATTGGTCGCGGCCAAAATCGGAGCTTACACCGCTATCCTACTAGTAATCAAAACGTAACCCTTGTTTCACAGCTGCGCCCCCCTGTCAATGTCATCCATGCGTCAAAAGAGCCTTGTCGCATTGTATGCAGGGTTTTTGGCAATTTAGTCTCATTTTTGTTAACTCTTTACATTGATAATCTTCTTTGGAAGCGTTCAAAGATGGATGGCTAGGATCGTTTGCTTCATCGAATGTTAAGAAATACCGACCGATGTGCTGTTTGGCTCAGAAACGATGACATATATACATACATATATAATGTAAATATCTAATCAAAGTGCTCAAAAAAACAACATACGATAATAAAATAATAGTTTTAGATGTTTTAGTTAAACTGTTATAGTTACTTATGGAATGGAATCTTTTCATTAGTTGGAAAGAAGTTCTTATTCTTATTCTTTATTGTACACAAAAAAAGGAGATTACAAATATTTGATACAATAATTTGAGTACAGCGGCGAGCTTATCTCTCAAAGAGATTTTTTATAGCAAACCGAATGAGTATAGGAGTGCTTTAAAAAATAAATAGGTAACCATATGTGTACGTACTACATACTAAAATACTTACATAGGTGTATAATATATATATAAATATATAAATATATCTAACATACATACTAATATTAGAAGTTACAATAGTCAAAAAAATTTAAACCTATAGATAGTCCATCCTTGACCAACAGATAAAAATTAAATGGGCATTTAATTATATCATTTTAAAGCTGCATTATTTTCAAATGTTCTAGCTTGACACTCATATAATGAACCTAGAAAATACTGACTAAGCAAGTCTTTGGCTGCTGATTTTTCTTTGAGCCCAACATAAGCCATCCATCAGAACAGTTTGTCTAGCTAAGTCACAATCCATGATTATGGACCATTATTGAGGAAAGAGCACCTAGTTCCAGGAAGCTATGATAATCCACAAGTACAGAGATAAGAATGCAATTTACTGGGTGGTGAATACAACATATGTGAACTTTTTGGATTAAGACGCCCGCGATATGTCGATTCTGGTTTTACGATTAAATGTCTTAAAATTTTGTAAAGCTGCCTAGTTTTGTAAGAGTTATTTCTTATTTATTACTTAAATGCGAAAGTTTGGATGTATGGATGGATGGATGGATCGATAGATGTTTGTTACTCTTTCACGCCGTATCTACCGAACTGATTGGGCTGAAATTTTGCAAGAATATAGTTCCAGACCTGGAACATAAGCTAACTTTTATCCCATAAATCAGTTCCTATAGGATGGCAATATTCTATAGAAAAGTGATGCATCACTCTTTCACGCAATGCTTACGAAACCGATTGGGCAGAAATTTTGCATAAATGTAATTCTAGCGCTTGAATAGGACAAAGGCTACTTTTTATCCCATAAATCAGTTCCCATGGGATGAAAATGAGGTATAAAGTTTTGTATAGAAAAGTAATGAGTCATCCTTTCACGCCGTACCTATTGAACCGATTGGGCTGAAACTTTGCCTGAAGTTCAAATAAAGGATCAAGAAACAATCATGTCCTGAAACGCGGCTCAGCCTTTGGCCTCACCAAAAACACTATAGCAGAGAATCAATTCAGAAAACATGAAATAGTTTCGTCCGAAAACGTTTTAGTAGAGGGTCAAATCAGTTATAAAAAAAAAACTTCGCCCTCGCCAAAGACACTTTGCCGTATTCAAATAATGGATTAAGAAATAATGCTTTTTCATAAATGACCTAAAAAGAATCCAAACAAGTTATACAAGTATTTGTTAGAACGTACAAATTATCGGAGAAGTACTTCACTTGACATTCTTAATGAAAATCAATTCGTCATTCATCTAAAGGAGGAAAGGAGATTCTCATTCCAACTACGTATGTACTACACTACACAAAAACTTAAACAACGTGGGCGAAGCCGCGGGCAAAAGCTAGTCATACATATTACTTACCTGGTGTTTGTCTCCCCATGGAGGCAGAAGAGACTATATATAACCTAAGCACTTTTAACTTCAGCTTTTTCTAGGTACATCAATCTAGTTACTATAAAACAAAATGTTTTACCTTGTATTGTGACGTCTATTTCACGTTAGCATCGCACAAATATAATAATCTGGTTTTCGCTTAACTTCCGACTGAAACTGTTGCGGTCAAACTCAACCACAAATGAACAAGGAGCAATAACTCTGAGTGCAATTTACTTATTGTTCACTGTTTTAGTTATTTATCGACGTTTCCAAGCTTCCAGTTCAAACTATACTACTTTGCTTAGTTCTACGTACATATATAATGTGACCTTGATATTGTTACGAAGAGTCTTTTACGATGTTTGATTTACTCATTCTATTGTTTAGAGTTAAACCAAAGTTCTTAGCTGTAGAAGCCAAGTGTAGTATATAATAATTTGGCCAAGTGCGAGTCGGAGTGCCACACAAAGGGTTCCATACCATCACACGTTAGGATGATGGAATACAAAAATATTATGGTACATAACAAATAACCGCCTTTAAGATCAGTTAGATTTTAGGATTTTATAGGCTCAACAACGTAAGAACAAACACCAAGTTCGGCAACACACAAATATATTAATCTACCTTCATATACAATTATTAAACTAGGCAGCAAATACCCTACACGTCCCCCCTTAAAAGAAAATTATAGCATTCATTGCTATTGTTTGTTATATAATACAAAAGCAAGAAACACTAACTAACAAAACTCATGTGAAAGAACGTGCAAACAAAAATATATATATATCTATATAATAAACAAGGAATATTAGGCACTTATCGTTATCACTAATAATTGTAACTGTTAAAAGTTGGATACATAACACTCTAAAAAATAAAGTATAACAAAAAAAATCTTAGCTATAGTTCTATTGACAATACTTTCCTTTAAATAAACATGCTCGCCTAGGACGCGACGACATGTTACTGTTATCATTCTCTGTAACAGCTGACGCCGAAGCCGGACCCGGTGACTCATTCACACAGTTATCTAAGCAACTCGGTGTGGGCTCCGGCCGCACAGGTGACTCATGCGCTTCGGAAGATTGCGGGACCGTCAGGTCATTAGGAGTGTTATTGTCACTGTCACTTTGAATACTTAAAGAGTGGCGATGAAATGATTTTCTGTTTGACAAAATTTGGTCAATATGTCTTTTCCATACCCGGCCGTCATTAAGTTTGACGGTGTACGAGTGTGGCGCTTCGCGAGAGAGAACGGTGGCGGGCTGCCACTGCTGGTGGCGCGCGCGGGGCCCGTAATCCCGCGCGAGCACGGCTTCACCTAGCTCCACATGGCGCTGGAGGTCGGGGGCCCGCTCTCCGGCGCGCTCCTGCGCCGCCGCTACTACTTCCGCCGTACTCGGACGCACTGCGTCTAAACGGCCTCGCGCTCGCCGCCCAAGGAGCGCTTCAGCTGGCGCTTTGCCCGTTGTCGCGTGTTCACAGTTCCTATACTGAAATAAAAATTTTGATAAGGCTGTGTCTACGTCGACCCCATCGTGAACAGCTTTTTTTATAGCTCTTTTTACCGACTTCACTGCATTTTCCGCAGCCCCGTTCCCGGCCGGCCTGTACGGGCTGGTTATGGTGTGTTTGATGATATTTTTGGCTAGAAAATCCACAAATTCAAAAGAAGAGTAGGGCGGGCCACCGTCACTAACAATTTGAATAGGAAGACCAAACCTGGCAAATAATTCTCTTAATTTTATAATTGTCGCCTTTGCCGTCGTGTTCTCCATTTTCTGGGCCTCTATCCATTTACTATGGGCGTCCACTGTAATTAAATAGTGTTTGCCATGGTATTCAGCAAAATCAATGTGAAGACGTTGCCACGGGCGGGTAGGGAACGACCACGGATGCAGCTGTGACCGCGCTGGCGCGTCACGCTGTTGAAGACACGCGGTACAACACCTACATACATTCTCTATCTCTTCGTCAATATACGGCCAATACACATAACTTCTCGCGATATTTTTCATTTTTATCATACCGAGATGTCCATCGTGCAGTTCTCTCAAAACTTGTATCCTCAGAATCTCAGGAATTACGACACGATGGTCGTATAAAATACAACCGCGGTCAATGGATAGTTTTTCTCTACGATTAAAATATGGTTTAATGCAATCTTCCTCCACGCTAGATGGCCAACCGTTGACTAAAAAATTGAAAATTTTAGCTAGCACGATATCTCTCTGTGTTTCACACGCAACTTCTTTTGAGCTGATTGGAAATGCTTCTTCAACAAAATGAATGAAAGAAACCGTGTCCATCCCCTTTCTGCTGTCTCGTTCGCACGGCAATGGCAGTCGAGATAACGCATCCGCGTTACTATTATCATTCGATTTAATGAACTCTAAGTTAAAATCGTATGCCGCTAACCGCGCAGCATATCTTTGTAAACGGCTCGCAGCCGTTTGGGGCAAACCATTTTTGGGGCCAAATATAAAAGTCAATGGTTTATGGTCCGTTTTAATGATAAATCGACGACCATAAAGGTATTGGTGGTGTTTTATAACGCCACTAAAAATTGCTAACGCTTCCTTGTCAAGTTGGCTGTATGACCGTTCTGCGCTGTTTAATGTCCGCGACGCAAAACATATTGGACGTTCATCTCCGTTTGAATACCTATGCGATAATAAACTGCCTATGCCGTACGAACTGCTATCAACCGACAATACAACCGGCAAATTAGGATCATAGTGCACTAGTACATTTTCGCTTAATATGGCTCTCTTGACTTCATTAAACGCCTTATCGCATTCTGTAGACCAATCCCACGTTACATTTTTTTTTAGAAGCTGATGCATAGGGTACAGTATTGTGCTTAATTTTGAAATGAATTTCCCATAATAATTGACCATACCAAGGAATGAACGCAGCTGTGTTACGTCATTAGGTGGTGGGGCGTCAGCTATTGCTTTAACTTTTGTAGGGTCTGGATGCAAGCCATGTTTATCTATGATAAAACCAACGTATGTGATGCTCTCTTGCATGAATGAATATTTCTTGAGCTTAATTCTAAGACCAACATCTTGTAAACGTTGAAACAATGCCCTCAAGTTCGTGACATGTTCCTGGTCATTTCTACCAGTCACGGCAATATCGTCCATATATACGGCCAGACCTTTAAGGCCTCTTAGAGCCTCCTCCATAAATTTTTGGAATTTTTTGGGAATGCAGTTCAACCCATAGGGTGTGCGTCGATAAACAAACGTTCCCATATGAGTCGTAATGGCTGTGCATGCCTGCGAAATACCCTCAGATAGAAAAAGTTGTTGGTACGCGTTTGTCAGATCAATTTTTGAGAACTTATCCCCACCACTTAATCCCGCAAACAACTCTTCAATACGTGGCATAGGGTACGGCTCGCGTTCTAACTTTGGATTCACAGTTATTTTGTAATCGCCGCAAATTCTAATCTCACCATTACTTTTAATGACTGGGACAATCGGGGTTCCGTAGTCGGAATGCTCAACCGAATAAATGGTACCTTCTGCCACTAATCGTTTTAACTCTAACTCTACTGGTTTACGCAAAGCCAATGGCAGTGACCTAGCCTTGAAAAACACTGGATTCAAATCGTGTAATTTTAAAGTAAACTTTTTTGTACAGGTTCCCAGACCAGGAGAGAAAACTGAAGGAAATTCTTTGGCTAATTTAGCAATAAAATTTTCATCACCTAAATGCCATAAATTAGTAATTTGCACCAAATCAATGTTTAATTTGCTCAGCCATGATCTACCCAACAGTGGGGGACCTCCTTTTTGTATCACAAATAATTTTAAATTCCGAATGGTTTTCTCACCCATCGTTACATGAACTTCAATAAATCCGACTGGTTTAATAATCTCTCCCGTATACGAACGTAAACAAACATCATTTCTCAAAATGGGTAAATTACTAAAGTGTTTTTCATAACAATCATGACTAATTGTGGATAATTTACTTCCAGTGTCCAATTCAAAAGAAATTAATGTCTTTCCACTCACCAATAACTGCACCATATATGGCTTATCGTCCTTACCGCTGACGAACAACCTATAAAGGTCACAATCCGATTCAACGTCAGAATCATCTTCCAGAAAATTTTGCGCCCGGGAACGTGCTCCGCGAAAATCACTCCTATCACCGGCACGTTGCACGCCACGTTTACACATCACTTTAATATGGCCTTTTTGATGGCATACGTCACAAGAATAATTTTTGAAACGACATGTTTCCGGTCGATGGTCACGTCCACACCGCCAACAGCTGCGAGCGACGCGCCGCGCCTGCTCGTCACCTCCTGCAGCCGAGGAGCGACCGCCACTGCTACCACCGCCGTAACCGGCGCCGCGCACTGCTACACGATGCAGCTGCTCGGCCGCTGGCGTACTCTCAGCTGGTTTCGTTGCTGTGCAGCCCAAGCCGCTCGCCTCCGCATGCCGCTCCGCCGCCTCCAGCGCTAACGCCAGCTCCACTGCTCGCTTGTACTTTAAGTCACGCTCCGCAAACAGTCGCGACCGCATGACGTCACTGTTCAAACCGGACACAAATTGGTCACGTAGATTTTCTTCAAGCGTGGCCTGAAAATTGCAGGTACTGGCCAGATGTTTCAGGGCCTGCAAGTATTCGCTTAATGACTCGCCGTCACGTTGCCGACGCAGCCTGAACGTATGACGTTCCGCTATGTCCGATAGTTGCGGTTCAAGATGGTTGCCAACTATGTCGACCAACTCGGAAAACGTTTTAGCCTCTGGCGCTTCAGGAGCACATAAGTCGCACATTAAATCATATGTTGCGGCTCCCACTACAGAAACGAGCATCGCAACTTTGAGCTCACTTGTAATCGCATTTAACAAAATAAATTGTTCAACGCGGCGGACATATTTTGACCAATTTTTGCTCGAAATGTCGAAAGGCTCAATTTTTCCGATTGGCATTTTACTAAATGCACTTCCGCACGCACTAATACACAACAATAACACGTTATTAGCAGATTTTCCTCGTCGCCAGTTAGATTTTAGGATTTTATAGGCTCAACAACGTAAGAACAAACACCAAGTTCGGCAACACACAAATATATTAATCTACCTTCATATACAATTATTAAACTAGGCAGCAAATACCCTACAAGATCTAAGCGCATCATCTCACAAATTAACCTCGATATAAATAGGTTGACAATCTACTCTTAGTGCCATGTATTACCTCGATAAAAGCTGTCCAACAAGTCATCTCAGATTGCACTATGGTTATTACGAGGTTTATGGTATAGGGACTTTTGGTATACCTTTTTAATTTTTTATTATTTGTCTTGCTAGAGGCTATAGTTACACGTATTCTTTGAAAATTTCATGTTTCTACCTATTATGGTTGAAGCTTAGTAATGGGGTCTCGTTTAGCATCCTTCGGGTACGGAACCCTAAAAAAGTAAGGGCAGTAGTCTTAATGTTATTAAGGAAGTAAATTATTTAGAACCTTCGGCTGACGTCTTGTTTTATGCTAGTGTTATTTCAGGTTACGAGAAACGAATGAATTATTTGAGTTTTAACTGCAGTCAATGGTCTAGTGAACCGACCACAACATTACAGACTTATTTATCGTTGTTGTAACATTACAAAGTACTAAAGTATGGCTGTAAAAGTTCGTTAGTGGTTCTTATTTAGAGTTGATGGTTATGGTGGAACTTGTTTTAATATTATCTTCGTTTTCAAACTTTAGATTAGCTGTCGATGTAATAATTAACCTTCTCACATGATATTCAAGCGTTATTTAAAATCAAACATCATTTGTTTCCTATCATTGCAAATGTAATACTACCGATAAGTCGTTGAATACTACCCTTAATTTTTTTTTTACATTTTGCATCAAAATATGCATCAAATAATGTTATTTTATAACTCGTGGACAAGTAAAATCTACAATAAAAAAATTACGTGGTGCTTACAGAATTTTCAAAGCAATAAATTTGCTCAGTGTTGTCAGTTTTTTTTTCTTGCCTGCGTTCCAGAGTGAAGTGAATGAAAATGGTTACATTTTTTACTTTAAACATTATAACGAAATGCTAAATGATCACCAACTGGAATTTCTCTCAGTTACACCAAGCTAACAGAGGAAATAAACTTTGCCATGATTATATCAGTCAGAAACGCAAACTCAGTAATAACTCTCCACCCCGACGAGCAATCTAAACTTTAATTTAATCTAAACTTAAATTAAATATTTTACTACAAACCAAATTTCTGGTGATGGTTCTATTAAATTCCATATTCTATACACAACTACAACACGCGTAAATGAACTCATGCCAGTTTTGTGATGCGAAGTCATACGACTACAAAGCCATGCAATGTGCATTAGCTTGTCGTGCGTGATGCGTTCTCCACAACAAATCATTAGCTTATAGTATATAAAGCGACTATTACTCCTGGTGACCTTGAAAAGCCGCTATAATGTCCAGTTTAATATTTAAAAAATACAAATGTGGAATGAGGTAGTTAATTTATAAATTTGAATGTTTATGAATAACTTTAAATAAATACCAAAACAATATCCAAATTAAGAAACTATCGTGTTTGGGATTTCTATCCAAAATCATTAAAAGAGGTCAGAAGGAAGAGGCTGTGACCCTAACGATCGGTCGCTTCTTCCACTTGGTGACAGAGTGCGGACTGACATCAACAATTAGAAAAGCTGGTTGTTAAGCGCTTTCTTTTTTCACCACTAGCTGTAGTATTGTCAAATTTGTAATAATTTTGTTGAAAATATTTGTGCTTGCGTTTCATTCAGCTGCCTGCCTATTTGACAGGATACATTTTTTAAAAATAATATTCACAGTTAAAAGCTAATGGATAGTAAAACGGATATCCTAAAATGCAGGAAATTTATTTTGCTATGGCTACTTCTAAGTCAAACTTTATTTCCAGGCACCAAGATTCATTTAAATTTTACAATTTTATGGTGGTTCGCAACTACCAGGATGCCTTGGGGCCAGAATCCAATTACTTCGGACTTGAAAATGTTCTGAATTTCCTTAGTTAATATTTAATTAGGGGACAGGGTTTGCTAAATCAAGTTTGCGGAACGAAAAAGACATTTTACCGCTGTAATTTCACAAAAAAAATGTTGACTTAATGTATGTGAGAACGACCAGTTGCTTGACGTTTTTAGTTGTTACATAGCTAACATGGTAACAAGCTACAGTTAGCCACGAAAGCCCATTATATTCTGCTCTCGTTCTATCAAGAGTACAAAAAATGTTTTGAGATCAACGTTAGATAGATGTTTGACCAATAAGTTTGTTGTGAAGATAACATTATGTTTAATAAAAATCTTTTCAGACAAACACGAGAGACATATGTGTTTTTACTTCATAATATCTTTACGGATGTTCTATAAGGCAGGTTGATTTCTTTCCTTAGTCGATAAATAAGAATAATAATATTGGTGCAAAATCTTATGCTTAAGGACAAATTTATCAACAAACTACAATTTTAATAATTACAATTTTATAATTTTTAAAGTTTCGCATTTGACGCATGAACTCTTCAACTAATGGGCTGAATAGTTAGCTTTTTTCGACTGAACAAAATCCGTTAAAGAAGATGTTGAATTCAGTCCAGTAAATGATCTAGTTAGAATGATCACTGTGGTCGATTCTGGATTTGGTATTGGTCATCGTTTAAGGGGCCTTTAGATGCTTATTTAGCCGCAGCATTTTTTATAAAACTACAGGGGGCTATAGACTGATTATAAATATAAGATTTTAAAGCCACTGTAGTGTGTAGTACGGTAAATGAAGAAATTCCAGTCCTCGCAACAAGTAGCAATAATGACAGAGACGGAGGGAAGACGGCTATACGCTTCCTAGCATGTTACCATCGCTGCAGCAACCAGTCATCCCGCGGTTATGGTAGATGTAACTTCACCGAATATTTGGGAAAATTATAAAAACTAAACAGTACCGTACTCACAATGATTATTTACGTTGTTTTTTATGGTTTCTTCGTACTCTTGTGCCGCTAATAAATTGTGTATCACCTCTGTGGTCTTGTGATTCGAGTAACCGGACACTAATTCTGAGGTTGCGAGTTCAAATTTCGTAGGGGCACATTAGTTTTCGGTCTGTATCCTTTGAAACGTTAATGAGTGGATCCACATTTGTGTCCGAAGTACGACGATAAGTCTCATCACATCACCCATCACGCTGGCACATAAGAAATATTCTTCTGTGAAACGTGTGGACTGTGACTTGCATTTCATCCCACTATTCATGAAAAATGTGGTTTCAAGTTTTCCATAGAAAAGTGATGTGATTAGTTTTCACGCCGTACCTATTGAACCGATTGGGTTGAAATTGGGCAGGCGTTCCTTAGGGCTCACATATCGGTCCTATCCTCTTTGTTTTGTTCATTAATGACATTGGTGACTGCATCAAGAATTCTAAATTCTCTCTATTCGCTGATGGCCTCAAACTCTACACAGTTGTGAATTCAAAAGACGACATGTTACTTTTACAACAGGACATAGATGCTGTTCATTCCTGAATAAGATGATTTTAAATGTGAATAAGTGCCTCCATATTAAATTCACTAGAAAAAAAATTATCCTACCTTCAACGTATTCGATTGATGGTTCTCCTTTACAGGAGGTCAGCACTGTGCGTGACCTTGGTATCCTTATAGACAGAAAATTAACATTCAGATTCTGTAGTTAACAAAGCACTTAAGTTTCTTGGTTTCATTAAAAGGACATGTAAAGATTTTACCCGTTCTGACACTATGATTTGTCTCTTCAATGCACTTATCCAAAGCCACCTAGAATACGCCTCTTCTGTTTGGAGCCCTTCCTATAGAGTTCATATTGATAGACTTGAAAGAGTACAGCGTAAATTTACAAAGTTCCTCGCATATAAGGATCGTCTTTTCCCCTATCGATGTAGTTACAATGATCGGTTAAAGCATTTTAAGTTGTCCCCTCTTGAGGATCGTAGGACATTAATAGATATGACGGTACTATACAAAATATCAAACAGCATAATAGACTCAGCCGATTCAGTAAGTCAGATTAATATTTCTGTCCCTCGCCCTACTACCAGACGGTCAAATCGTAAGCCGTTTGCAACGCCTCGGTTTAACAGAAATCTTGGTAAATTTATGCCATTAACGCGTATGATGACAACGTATAACAAGTTATCTACTGTTGATGATGATTTGGACATACATTTTGTTAGTCTTCCATGTTTTAAATCTAAGATACTCGAGTGTTTAAGTCATGGATGATCTCATGTTCTGTTGAGTTAGTGTATGTTTAAGTTACTTTTTCAGAATTATTATCATGATTTGTTACTTATAGTTTTAATTTAAGGACCATTTAAATTTAAAATTTTGAAATATGTGTGCACCTGTAACGTTACAACACACGGATTTAAACCCTATCTACTAATAACCAATGTTACATACACAAATAGTATAACAATAGTATATTTTTGCACATTGGTGCAAAAATAAAGTTCTAGATCTAGAATAGGACAAAAACTACTTTTTATCCCATAAATCAGTTCCCATGTAAAAGCTATAAAAGTTACATAAAAAATGGGAAACACAGAGGCGCATAACACACACATTTCACCAGCTACATATGTTTACTATAAGTAACAGTCCGAAAAATATTGACCGATTTTATAGGAGTACACAAAAATCAAAACAACGCAGGTGAAGCAGCGGGCAAAAGCTAGTTGTCCATATGGAAGCACTTCTGCCGTTCCCTCTGTGATTCATGTCATGACAATGTATGTATGTGTTACGGGTAATGATATAAATTAGGATTACTTGGGTAAACATACACCCAAGCTCCTTGAGTAAAGTCCGAAAATTCAACACCTCAGAACCTAACATTACCCACAGTGTTAGGTGTATACATACGGGTAAACTGCGAATTAAAAAACTTGGAAAATTCTAAGTTTATACCTGGGAACACCTCTATCTATCTTTATTGCATTACCCATATGTATAATATTGTACAGTTTGGTTTCTTTTGCGATCATTTATCGCCATAGCACAAAATACAATTATTGTACACATACGGGCGAACTTAATACTAGTTAGTATTTTCTACTAGCTAGTAGATAGGCTGTCAAATGATTACTTGCAGCTCTTTTTGACATCATAATTCAACATTCTTATATTAATAAAAGAAAACAAACGCAAAATACACCACAAACGCTATGAAAATTGCTACAAGATTAAATATGTAAAAGAATCGGATAGGGAAAGGAAAATTCAATTTGCTTTGTTTGTTTTTTGCACGTTTGTATCATTTCTCAAATATTTAAGTGGTCCGAAAATAAAAAGAGAAAAATAGCACTCTACCAGTGCAATTTCAATACGAATCTGATAAAGTGCCAGTTGTTTCACGCGTCTAGGATTCCGTACTTATTCCAACTTATTAACATTTTGAAATGTTTTATATCTGTATGCAAGTTGGTGAAACTATTCAATATTGAGGATTTAAAAGTATCTCCTGTTTCTGGTGTGTATAAGTAAACAAGCGATTTTGAGAAACGAAAAATTATCCAATTTTGAATAACAAAGATACCCATCCATTAGCCTGTCATCGTCCATTGCTGGGCATGGGCCTTTCCAACATTTTGTTACTCTTGGCGGTCCTCCACCCCCCTCATCCAGCTGCTACCTGCAACGTCCTTCAGATCATGGGTCCAGTGGGCACGAGGTTGAAAAACGGATTCTCACTTTGCAGAACTTTTGATTTCTGATGATCAAATATTTGACGCAAAAATGATTTTATTATTATTTCCTTATTGAAGATGCGAAGGTCTTTAAAATCTAAATATTATTATTAACCTGGCTGGTTCCCATGTAAAAGTATCACGAAGCTGATGTTAAGTGTGTAGTAATCTCAGATACTTACCAGTGGATGCACGCATTGCTCTATTACATACAACATCTAGGTTTAGTGTCACTACTTGTTAATTAGAATGTAAGATTTTTATGCAAATAAAATAAATAAAGAAATAAATCTAGTCGGGTGCGGTTACAGATAAAACGATGAACAGTGTTTCAACTTTAAGATTATAATCTGTAGAGAACCAACACGCCACGAAGCTGGTGTAAAATATTATTATTTAGATTTTAAAGACCTTCACATCTCCAATAAGGGTAAAAGGCTTAAATGCCAATAAGAGAAATTAACAAAATAGTACTCCTTAAACAAAACATTATTCTAAACCAATAAATTAACTAACAATAATAGATCCCACTCTTACAATATTTTAACTTGAGATATTAATTTATTATTTTGATGTTGCATGCACAAATTTTTACATAATTTGACAGTGACCCTATTTTTATTATAATTTTTTTGTTTAAATAAATTCCATAATAATTAATATAACATGACATAAAAATGTCTAGTATTACTACAACTGATCAATGAACGATTACCCCTCACAAAAAAAGTATTATTGTCATTGATTGAACTGATGTATATATTATGTTATTTATTATATTATAAGACCTAAAATACCATAAAAGCAAAACCGGTCAGGAAGTAGTATTGTGAGATAGAACAAGTGATTTTTGTTCAATATATAACATTCAGTTTTACCATGAAAAGCACAAAAATAAACTGAAATTTGCAAATGCGAATTGTGCATTACATTTAGGAGCTAAAAACCGTAAAACTTGATTGTTTTGCAAAGTCGTGTGTTTACTGTATCATTACCTTTTAAATGAGAACAGTTTGTACACACTACAACCCCACTTAACTTTTACTACCTTTATTTATTTTAGTTTTATTTCTGCATTTATTTTTCGTAAATAAGATCTGATGTTAACTGCCCAATTATAAAAAAATATCAGGAAAAGTTTTTTTTATAACTTGTTGATGTTCCGTTTAGCCGTCTAACCGGATCCACCGCCATTTTGGCGGGGATAGTAAGTAAGATATACCAAAATAAAAACTTTTGTGGAAAAAATGGTTGTGAGAATGGCTATACCATTTACCGTCTTCATATATTTTTCATGAACTTCCTACATTTCACAATTTCTGTATTAAAAAGATGGATTTCTATCGAAAAATAAGAAATGTTTTATTAAAAACCAATTACGGAATTAGGAAGATTAACTCAGAGTTAACAAAATATGAAGATACCTTTTGTATTTTAATTTATATTTTGACACAATCTTACAAATGACAAAATTGGCGTTAAAATTTTGATGCAGTGCTAACTACTTAATAAATTCGTCACAATACGTATAACTTTTTGTTCTTACTGAACTCAAAGTAAACTAATACAATTAACAACTTTTGCATTTTTAAAATACAACATTTTTATGTGGAAAGTATACAAATTTACCCGAAAGATACAGCCAGAAGCGTTTTAACAATATGATGCCAAATTATTTTCCCTGAATCTAAGGATTTGTTCCTTTGCTGAGCAAAATTTAAGGCTTCTAAGAGCCTTATTTAAAACGACATAACAGTACATATGTCTGTCCTTGTAAATTTTCCATGCCTTAGGCAACTTCATGTTAATAGGAGTTTAAATATAAAATTGCCGTTTTAACGTACTGGCCACTTTGCCTACATGGTGTGAGATTCCAGAGTGAAACTTTTTTCACTACGGTAATAATAACATTCTAAATTTGAAAAATTTACATAATTCGATTGTTTGAATTTCAATTGTTATTTAATTCTTCTTTTAAATTAAAAAATCATGAAAGAAGATTACTAAATATTTTACGTTAGAAAGAAAATTTATTGAATTTTTCAGTACAAAACGCAATTTTTATACTTTAACCCCAGTAACTGTACTATAGTGAAATAAGTAAAATTAACTGGTTGGTAAAGACAACAGATTATGATGTATATGTCACACATTCAAGGTAGTCAGAAAAAACAAAAAACAAAAGCTTCAACATAGTTCTTAAAAAAAATTCGTGGTTTCTGTAAGTTCAATTTGTATACTTTAAATGGGTTAATCTCGTCTTTCGAAGAAAACTTTAAATACTTAATAAACGTCTAAAAATAGGTAGTAAAGTAATGTACCATATAATTTTCTTCTTTTTTTTCTTTATCTGTATGCGAACATCCAACACAACTCTCAGCGGACGGGCTAGGTGTTCCTCTTTTTCTTATCTGAGATCTTTGTGTGTGTTTTATTTCTCATGTGAAAGTGTGTGTGCATTTGTTGAAAACTAAAGCCTCGAGCAGAAATCTACATAAGTAAGCAAGGAATACATATACAAATCCCCAGTGTGGCCATTTCCAGGCAATGTATGATGCCAATGAATTTGAATAAAATATGCGTTTTTAAAGCAAGTTGCATGTTATAAATATACTCGTATTGATTTATCAATACGAGGTCCTCTGTAGTGTGTTTTACTAAACAATTAAAGACCTATTTTTAAGCGCTCGTCTTACACAATGTGCTAATTAAATCATAAAAACCATACAAATAAACGCGCTTGACTTTATATGGGTAAGACCACAGTCTCCATGTCGGTCGTCACCAGGGAATCCTAGTATGGAGGCTGGTTTTTTGTTCGTGTCAAAAACACCTGTTTATGGCATCATTCGATAGTGTTATTATATAACTGAGAACCAAGCTTTGCAAAGAAATGTATGGTTCAAATCAATGGAAATGCCTTGTTTTTTGTATTTTCCGTAAATTCATTAAAACTGGAGTGAGTTATTGACATCATAAATAAAAAAAAACGGATAGGACTCACTTTTTTAACTGTGCAAGAGTCCTGATGATGATGAGTTATAATCTCATCGAAAGCTCGACCTGTGGTGCCTCCTTGCACAGTTTAAAAAGTGAGTCCTATCCGTTTTTTAAATATTTATTTCTTTAAGTTCATACTTTTTACTTGTACGGGACAAAGGTGAACGTTTTAAATATGCAATAATAGCAGACAAATACGAGTACAAAAAAATGTATAGTTAGACTATATACTATTAATTTTGCAAGTGAACAATACTACAAATTGAGAGTATGACAAATAAAGACATAAAACATAAATGTTTTTTTGCAAGACTTGATACCTAGTAGCAACACTATCGAATGATGCAGTACAGAATGTTTGCTTCGTGGCTAAGACAAATTTCAAAAAGCTTTTAATGCAGTTTTTAATTACTGCTAAATCGATTACGAGAGTCCTTTGTATATGAATGACATCACATGACACATCCGTGTGTATATGAATGTTGGATTTGGCAACAAAAGCGCTGAAGTAGAGTAAATCTATGTGTGGTTTAATATGTAAGATGAATTCGAGTCACGATGAAACTGCGATCAATTATATAATATTGTTTATCTACTTCGGTTTCGTTATATTCGAATTACAAAATTGACAGTGGTTTCATTATGATACCCATAACGACATCGGGTTGCATTATGCAAATCATCATAAATTCTAAAACACAAGCAAAGATATTCTGAACATACAGCCAGGTACCTATTATTACTTCGAAATCAAGACAATGTAAATGATGTTTTTAAAAATGGAACAAGTTTAGAACAAAATTATCGTATACTATTTGGCTGTTGCGGCTACAAGATCTTTGCCTTATCCTATCCTACTAATATTATAAATACGAAAGTTTGTGTGTGTGTCTGTGTGTGTATGTTTGTTACTCTTTCACGCTGAAACAGCTGAAAAGATTTAGATGAAACTTAGAATGGTTATAGCTTATACCCTAACTTAACACATCAGTTACTTTTTATCCCGGAAAAATGCATGGTTCCTGTAGGATACATCAATATCATTGAAAAATCAGGTGTCTAATTAGCGCGGACCTTTTCGCTTGTGGTAAACTAAGACGAGGCTTTGTTATTTCATACATCAGGTGTCTAATTAGCACGGACTTAATCGTTTGTGGTGAAATAAGACAAGGCTATGTTATCTCATCACACTTCACACTAATATTATAAATGCGAAAGTTTGTGTGTGTGTGTGTATGTTTGTTACTCTTTCACGCTGAAACGGCTGGACGGATTTGGATGAAATTTAGAATGGATATAGCTTATACCCCAACTTAACACATTGGTTACTTTTTATTCCGGAAAAAAACATGTCGTTAAACCGAATAACACGCGGGTGGAGCCGCGGGCAAAAGTTAGTACCTAATAAAGACTGAATAAAAAAAAGTGAACGCGGGAAAAAATTTCTGAGTGAAATTTTATTCCAAATTTTATTGAAAATGTCTTCAACTTCAAGTGATATTGAAAATACTCCACCAGATATTACAAATAGAGCAGTTGCGGCTACAAATAATTAATTTACTACCAGAAAAATCAAGATATATATATGAGAAATGTTATTATGAAGATTTCGTGATATGGCAGGAACATAACAATACTCCAAGCACATCATTTTCTGAAAACGTCTTGTTGGTATATTTTGAGGAAATCTCAAAATACATTAAACGAAGTTGACATTAATTGGTTCATGGCAGTATGCAAAAGTAGTTTAATGTCAATTAGGCCTTTCTGGCAAAATTATTTTGTATTAAACTTTGTAGACAAAAATTTAACAGCATGTTTATAGTTGTTGTGCTGAATCATTTATAGAGCAATGGATAAAAATAACACAACTTTGATAGAAAAGCCAAATTGACAATAAAATATTGTCACGTCGTGCCCATAATCATATTTATTTAATACTTTTTATTCAAATACCGGTTGAAAATGAACCCTCTAGCTATAACAAAGGAAATTTTCCTATGTTCGAAATAAAAAAATACTTACATGTTCTGTTACTTGATATTGACCGCCAAAGTAGCACTAATACTCCGGAGACAGAGACGACGCTCTACAAAACCTATGTTTACATAGCCTATGTGCATTATTTACCACTGTTATGTAAGGTCTATTGTCAGTCAAATGTCACGTCACGTAGGTTGGGCATTTTTTCTAAATTTGAAAACCGAAAAAGAAAAAGCCTTTTTTACGGCTTTGTGTTCTATTAGTGGTTGTGATTCATAGAGTTTAATAAAGCTAGAGGGTTTCATTTTCAACCTGTATAAGAAAAGAAAAACATAAATTGTGTGTTTGGGAACGAAAGCCGGAGCAACCACCTTAATACGAAACGTACAATTTTTAAAAAAATGTGAAAGAAAACTAGTTTCATGGCAATAACAACACGCAACCAACTCATATTCGTATAAAATGAAGGGATTTATGTTATTCTGAAAGCCAAACGAGATATGATTTTAATGTTTGCATGCAAACTGCAATCTCAAATGTATAATTTCCTTTATTTTCATATGTTTCTCTTAGTTTGTTTGTATTTATTTGCAAATGAGCAGCTCTTCTTTTCTATTTTTTTTGTGAACTTTGTTGTGATTCAAAGTAAATAATTAAAATTATTTTAATTTCATAAGCACTACAACCATGAGCATTTACGTACAAATAAACAAACAAGCATATGCTTTGACATTTGAAAACATCTGTAACCTAAAACTTTTTTTTGCATAGCTTCAGAAAGCTGCTCAGTGATGAAAGTTTCATGTTTACAAAAACGTAATTATTATGTTGATTTTTTTCCTAAGCAATAAATGCTGATGATAAAATATATGAGTTCTTATTACGGAAGTTTGAAAACAGGTACATACAGGTATTTAATGAGCTTTTTCTTTGGTAAACATCGACGGAAAACTTCATACGATTTTTAATATAAAGAGAATGCTTGAAAATTATATTCGTCTTTTTTGTTAACGACAGAGGCATATTAGGCATTGTTTGGTAAAGTTTTAAACGGAAATATGGATTATGAACAAATATTTTTAAGTATTCTTGTAACTTTTTGAGCTAAAAAGTTATACGAAGAAGTGCATGGTGTAAAAAAAATGTAAAAGAGGGCTATTAGATTATAACGCGTAAACATCAGAAAAAAACAACTTTGGTAAAATTACTCTTGACATTTGCTTGCTCGTTTTTGTTTCTTTTTTTTTCGAGACCAGTAATTTTTATGGTTTTTTATCGCAACTTTACACTGTCAAAATCTAGCACAAAGCAAAATTTTCAGACAAACGAGGTCCTTTCGAAGCCTCTGTTCTGCGTCAGGTAACGTTTTGGATGAGACATATTATGCGTAGCAGATATCCAGAGTACAGGTAAAAACGTCAACTGACCAAATTAACGATTCACAATCGAGTTATACATGCGACAAAAACCCATAAATGGCATCAAAATGAATTGAATTCCGAACACTCACAACTTTCCACGGTCCCTTGTATAAACGGCTTATCTGGTCAGTTAGGTGCCTAGGGCGCTTTGGACCTCTTCCATTCGTTATCTGGATAATTCTACTTATAAGATGTTAACTAAATCCTTATCTGACGGAGAACCAAAGCTTCGAAATGACCTTAGTTGTATGAAAATGTTGCTTTGGGTGAAATTTTGTGCCTCTGAGTCTATTTGCTGTTCCAACTATTAAGACATACAAGTTAAGAGAAAAAATTACACTGACTTTGCTTAAAAAGAAATAAAACGAAAAAAAAATACAATGTTATTTTAAATTAATACGAAAATTACATATTTTACAAATATTTATATGAATTTATAAGTATTCAATTTATAAGTACCCAGATTTCAAGTAAAAATCAACAAAGTAAAAAACTTCCTGCGTTTATTTCACGCCCTGTTTTTAAAATTGTATTCTGAGCCCTTTTTATCACCATTTTAAGCGTTACGTGTGAACCAGTAAAATATTTACACCAAGCTTAGATCTTGAGCGTGATGTGTTAACAAACACACAAACTTTCGTATTTATAATATTAGTTGAAAGCTTACAAATCAATATAGCTCTCGATTATCGGAGGTTTGAAAGTGATGTTATTTAAAGCCAACAAATCAATGAAGCAATCGGTAAAGGTTCAATAGTGATTCAAACATATCCCTCCGTATCAAATATCAATACAATACCCCTTTACAGTTGAATATGTAATTGATAAATGGTAAAGTTTTGGACAATAACCTTCGAATATTGAATTGTGATGCGTAATATTCTGTTACTGTGGAAGAGGTGATGTTTCTTATTTTTTGTAATAGGTCGCATAAAAATATCATTCTCCAGTTTTATATGTTTTACAGTTTACATGTCAGAATAAGTAATTTTAGAGATTATATAGTTCAAGTAAAGATTGGTCGTTATATTGTATTTTTATAGGTATTTCTTTGTCGGTTGATTTTTCTCCTCATTAGATGTATCTGTTTATCTATATATTTCCAGGTTAAAGTTGGACAAATATTATTCAAATATATGGAAATCAAGTTTAGTTTCAACTGTATTAGGGAACTACTAAATACGTAAAGAATAAAATTTATAAACCAAATACAAAATACAGAGCCAAAAATAAAATAATTTTGCCAGGTGCGAGTCGGACTCGCGTACAAAGAGTTCCATACCACCCCACAATACGGGTACGAAACTCTAAAAACATTATGGTAAATAACAACAATATACGAACATGCCAAAGCAACATCAAGGCTACAAAAAACAAGTCGCTGAAATGGTAGCGAAAAAAAATTGGCACCGTCTGCTTACGGAACCCAATTTTTTTTTTTTGTTTTACTTTATGTACTATGGACTACTCGGACTAAATTTAAACCTTGTTTATATTACCGTGCTTAAGTAAGAGCCAAAACAAATAATGCAACCTTTCCAAGGTTTCTTGTATGGCACCCCTTAAATTTAAAATTTTTGAATATTTTATTATTAACATGTATTTGGAAAATTTAAATTTTCTACCTTTTGCAGTTGATTCTGTTGATCCCCGTGACAGACGGACAGACAGACAGTGATATTGAAACGACTATTCACGATTTTAATTGTCAGATTTCGCTTGACTAGTTTCACTGTATTCGTACAGTTTCTTCGGAGGCAAACATGGTTACGCGGCGGTTCCCCGTTTTACACTCAGTGAAATAAATAGACGCTTTTTAGAGAATGCAGCTTTACATTACGGTATTATCTTGAGTAAAGTATACAAATACGCAAATACATTCCGAAAAACATACCCGACTGGCAAAATTCACACCCGGGTCTCAAGATTGAGAGTCCGGCGTCATACCAACTGAGCTTCCAATGCTTTTGCTAACGGAAAATACGGAAGCTGTATACTTAAATAGGTCTTAGCTTAGACTATTATCTATACTAAGTATAATTAAGTAGTAAAAAGTCTTATCTGTATTGGTTGTTGGCAGTTGGTGGAACTTGGAAAACATATTGAACAGAAAATCACTTGCACTATTCCACAAATTTATTATTAACTTCCTGACCGGTTTCACCTTTATGGCATTTGTGTCATTGATTGTACTCATGTAAACGTTATAAATCCGATATAAGTTTAACTCCTTTGAAAATGCCATAAAGACGAAACCGGTTAGGAAGTTAAAAATAAATTTGTGGAATAGTACAATTGATTTTCTTTTCATTATTTTGTCTGTAGATCCATCCATCCATCAGCCTGTTTCGTCCACTGCTGGACATAGGCCTTACCAGGATTTCGCCACTCTTGGCGGTCCTCCTGGAAGAAATGCCCATACTCACACACGCTGGGCAGGCGAGTTGGTGAGCGCGGTGCCGAAACCCTTGCACTAGTGACGCCAGTGTCTGTAGATACATATAATATTTTTTAATTTTATATTCAATGAGTTATTAGTATTTTGCTGAATCCAAAACTACCATTTTGTCTGTATGTAGGTATGTGTGTCCCATTTTAACTCCAGAACCACTCAACAGATTTGAATGCGATTTTCTTTATTATCATTGTTGTGACACTGGTCAACATATAGCCTTATAGAGGGTGTTGATAAAATGACGACCAAGTGGAAAACGTCGCAGAGATTGCGTAAACACGGGCAAAGCTGCGGTTAAAAGGCTAGTAAAATTATAAAGTGCTTGTGAATAAGTTGGGCACTTTCGCAACCTTAACTCAACTTAAAATAGTTCTAAGCCACTGAGGAGTTCTATAATGAACACAAAACTAGTAAACGTCAAACTATCTTAATTTATACAAATAAAGTATGTTAGACACTGGTAGATATATAACCATTAAAATTAATACTTGTGTCGTGTCTTACGTAAATTACCATGTTAGAGTAAATGGATGAATCGCCTTTTTTTCAATAGTTTCGTGTTTTTGGGGATAATTTAACCATTTATTTTCTTTATTTTGTCACGGTCTAAATAAAGCGAGCTATCGAGCTTTACTGTCGGGTATCTAACCCGGGACGGATGCTCTAATTGTAAGCCAAGCTATGTTCAAATCGAGCGTCATCACTAGTGGGAATCGAAACCGCTAGGGTCCTGCCTAAGCCAAGGTTTTAATAAGAGAACTGCAGGGTGCGGGTTAAGCCTTGGTTATCTGAAAAACTAGCCGTGGCATAGACCTAGCGGGAGGAAGGGAACCCCAGACAAGAAAACAGTATGTATAAATAAAGTAAATATGTATTATAAGGCGACCAGAAACCTCTAACCTACAAACTACCTAAGCCAATCCTAGCCTTTCGGAAATATCTTATTCTTACGATACCTAAAGGGATCTCACGTAAAACTTGTCGTCCCGAAGTTTTTCATCAGCTACCGGCGGGGAACTTGGTGGCTGTAGGAATACCTCTATAGGCTTTTCAATTGTTCTTTCGGCGTCGGCCAACTTCAAGACTACGTTGCACAAAAAGGCGTCCTGCTTTGAACATTCTGTTTTCGAAATCATCCCACAACAACTGTGCCAGCCTTGAATTCATTGTTCCGCTCAACCATCACTTTATAACTGTCAAAATGGCTTGCATTTCTTTTCTTTTAGCTGCTATGTTCCCCATTGTCCTTGTTTAAATCGCAGTCCAAAAAGGCGTTACACCAAGCCTTCGGGTGAATTCTCATTAGAGATTAGGAAATTCTTACAAAATTATTGGAAACACGGAACACTTAACTTGGAAACGATAATTTTGCTATGTGTTATTTTGCAGTTTGTGGTAAAATGTGTATTAAAAGTATAGCGTACAAACGTTCTACGTGTTACTGCTACGCCGAGGTTGATGCTATGCGTCTACGTGTTTGTTTAACTTGCATTTATCTTTGCAGAATATAAAATCTCTGAAGCCATTCACCTAGAAATTTTGTGATAAATGTGATAAATCTTTTAATCTGAACTATTCCAAATTCGTTTATAAGGAATCATGTTTCAAGTTCTTTCACACACACAAGTAAACAAGTTATATGTTCTTTTATATATCTTCGGAAAATGTGGTTTGCCGTTTACTACATGCAGTCACATTATCTTAGGCTAGTTGGGTCGTCTAGCACGTTGTTTAACATTGGCTTGGCTCGAGTTCAAGTTTTGGTTTCAGACAGAAATCTTGGATTATATAATTGAATTTCCTATAAGCGACCATTTCAGACACTTAAAATTAATTTTCCCTTTTCTATATTCCTTATTATTCACTTAAATTTAAATTCATTAAAAAATATATATTTTGTATTATTTTTCTTACTTTTATGCCCCAATCACTTTAACAATGCGTTGTTAATTTCACTCTACATTTTGAACGAAACTTTGCATTGCCGAATAATTGGCGCTTAGTTTGTCCCCAGCCATATTCCATCTGTCCATTTATAAATTAAGCTGATATAGGCATCTGCTCTGAAACATCCTTCCCACAGCGTCCACTAACAACACAACTTCGTCTACCAATAACCGCTTTATTAAGCTGCATTATTGAAAGAAAATTTTATAAGAAACTATGCGTATCCTGTCAACATTGTCGGAAAGTTTTCAATTGATGTTGTTGGAGTTGATAAACTTGTTTTAATAAAGCTACTGAAGACTAAAACGGAAGTTTTGCTTCCTGGCACGAGCAATGACTTCAATAATATTACTTGTGTAGACGACTTCAAAATAAAATGAGCTTTAAACAACATATACTTTTATATGATTGACATCAACCGCTACGATACGACATAAAATTCACGTACAGCTGTTACTCGTAGGTGACTGTATTTACGATTTTTATTCTACTTTTTTATTCTTCAAATGAAAGCAATTATATAAGTGTACAACGGAAAGAACATGTCTGTTTTAAGACCAATATTGAACACTGTAATAGAATATAAAAAGTGTAAGTCAAAAAAACAGGAATTAAAAAACAACATCACTTAAACGATTTTCTCTTTTTGGGATAGGTTTTACGACTCGTTCAGTCTAGATTGAGCTTTTTAACCAAATTTAGTTCCCTGCTCTAGACTGGCAAGCCGCAATGCCTAAGTTTACGACCATCTCAATACTCGTTACAAAACAATAAAAAACGAGGCTTTGCTGCTCTCAACTGATGAAACGTAAATGGAGATTTTTCCAGCAAAATAAAACTCTGTGCTCAATCTTTGTTAAAAAATCCACAATCACATTTAAGTTTCGCATTGTTAGGAATCCATTCACAAAGTTACTAAGACTATACGTTTTTGTTGACGAATTTTTTTTTATTGTTTTTTTTTTTAAACTTTTGTTCGTTCTTTGATTATGATCCTCTTTGCTATAGTAAAAAGTTTCAAGTGCGATGATTAATTTTTGGTTTAGGTTTTTTTCCGAACCTCATCATGGAAAAACGAAACCCCTTGTAGAATCAGTTTTTTGTCTGTCTATCTGCGTAACTACGTTTCTTTCTCAGGCATAGATTGAGGTGTCAAAAAGAAATCAATAGAAATACTATTAAAGAATACGAATATCTATAGTACACTCATACTGCTGGAAAAATTTCCAGTTTCTAGTTTACAGGGATAAAACAATTCAAAACGTATTTCCATACTAAAATCCCGCTTACCTACTTTTCACCGATGAGGTGGAAATAAATTTAAAATGCGATATTATTGTAAATAACTAACGTGTTAGTCCGACCCGTCTGCTATTAACGAAGCTGCTTGGGGCATATTACGCTTCGGGTATTTACAATTATGCTTCCTGATGACCTAGAATGTTGAAATTTTACAGGACACAAATTTCATTAAATTTCCCATTCGAAGTGGCATAATGCCTGACCAACTTATTTTGCAGTTTTTTTCATAAATTTTGTACATAAATTATGATTATATTTTTTGTAAAATTATCAGTCTCTTAACTTGTTTGGTATAACGGCACGGCGTAAGGAACCCTCGGGACAAAATATCCAATTCGCACTTCACCGGCTTTTTATTACAAATTCATGTTGTTATAGAAACATTTGTGCTCTTCCAGAAATAATTAATTATTGCCTGTCAGGTTTTACTTTAAACATAAACAAAAACTTTGAATATAAAATAATATAATTTGAAAAGTTTACTTCTATACTCGCATGGAAGTAAGGAATGGCCCTTGAGGACGTAAAGCTAAGTGTGCAAAATTGAATCTCGATTGATATCAATAATATCGAACAATACGCATTCGTTAAAGCACAATCCGTACTTACATTTGAAATTCAGATATCCATTTTGAATCCAGCACTCCAGTGTTATCGTTACTGACGTTAATCCCTATAGAATTTCCTTGTCAATCCTAAAGCAGGATGAAATATCTCTCTCTATAAAGAGATTCCCTCCTGGAACTAATGGAACATGGAGTATCGAACCGTTTTGAAAGCATTAAGTAGTTCAAGTCTTTTCACGGCTATTTGTAGTCACTCCCGCGTTCGTGAAGAAAGATATTTCAGGAATTTTATTAAGTTTCTTTCTAGTCTATTCATTCATTACATTTATTTGGTCAGCAAAAAGCCACATAACACACACAAAATCTAATCTGTTAGTAAAAAAAATATATTTAAAATTTAAAAATTTGTCTATAAACAAGCAAAAAATTCTTGTAGTGGTTTTAGAAATACCTGGAATATCTGCGTTTTTTTTTTATTGTAAGAAGTATTGTAAGACGTAAAAATTAAATATATCAATAATATACAATATATCGTCATGACATGAATCACCGAGGGGGTGTCAGAGGTGTTCCCGGTGTGAACTGTGAAATGCAAGTCACAGTCCACAGTCGGCACAACCGCGTTTCACCATCGATTATTACGTCCCAACATGATGGGTGTTGAGCCTTGTCGCCGTTCTTCGGGCACAAGTACACTCTTTTTAGGGCATGCAGGCTTCCCCATGATGTTTTCCTTCAATATTCAGCAAAATATTATATTATTTTATATTAAAAACTAAACCGTTAAACGGTGATAAATGATTTTAATTTTGATTTGATTTGATTCTGCAACAATTAAATTTTTACAAAACATCTATTATTATTTATAACTCAACGAAATTTTTCTCACTTTTAAAAATACGCAAAAAGTAATATGCTCAAAGAAATATTCAAAACCTTGTCTAGCTATTACGGCTGAAGCTATAGGCCCCTGTGAAAGATGGTCCGACTGACAGACAGACATCGGAGGCTTAGTAATAGGGTCCCGTTTGGCACTCTTCAGGTACGGAACCCTAAAAATCATAAGAATCTGTAAGATTTTAAAATCGGAGAAGACTGCGCCTGTCGCTGAAATACATTCACAAACATAATGTTTAAGTATATACGAAACCTTTAACTCATACCCTTAAATTTTAAAGCACGTTATTCTGATCGAATAGGTCACTCATTAAAATAATAATCAGAGTGACAAAGCTTTGCACAGTCTGAACTTATACCCCGTGACTGTACACGTGCTTTCAAATGGGCAACTGTTCATCCAATAATGGCGCTTAAAGCACTCGTCATAACGTTCAAAGTTCAATTATTGTAGATAGACTGATAGTGAAGCTTGTGGTTTTACTTTGTGTATCGCTATAAGCTTTCTGATAAACTGTTGAAATAACTAGCTGTATTCAGTGAGCTAGTAAACAAACATTCTATAGACAAAATCAAACCAACATTTAAAAAATATATAAGTAAACATTATTAGGAACACGAGAATCAAGATTTTTTATGTTTTAAAATTTTTCACAAGTTTCTTTCGCTACGGTCACGAAAGTAAGAGTGATCCTGAATACATAGAAGGTGAAATTTTCCAAAAAACAGGAAAAATTTATAGCGATTACGAAAAAATATATTCCAGAGATAGAGAGATTTTTGTTTGAATTTTATGTTCCTTTTATTTATATCAAGCGTAACTTAGGACCTCTTGGTACAGACAAAAACCTAAATTTACACTTATAAAGATACTGTTTTAGCTTTGAATACCGGAACATGGAGCATCAAACCATTTCGTGCAGTGTTTTTAAGGAACGGCGCTCGCTGGAAAAGATGCTGGTCTAACGCTTTTGTTTTTCAGCTGTCTATCTCGGTCTAATCAACTGCCGTTTTCGCAAAACCTCAAATATCTAAATTCACCCTTTTTTCTCGTAATTTTTTCACTTGGAACAATACTACTACTGCAGTTCTTATCGAAACAGTATAAACAGTTATAAATTTCCAGACAAAATAACATGAAAAAAGGAAGCTTTCTCACTTTTTTGAAATTTCATTTTTATTGTTTATATTGAAACGGCTACTCACGTTGTATTAGTCAGATTTCGCCTGACTAGTTTCATTGTATTCGTACAGTTTCTTCAGAGGCAAACACTCATCTTAAAAATCATACCTTTTCCGCCCTTGTAAGCCGTAACTACTAACGTAATAGCCATTTTTTCGAATTTTTAACCATCACTAATCGAATTGCTAATTTTTCGAGCGGACTCACCTAAATTATCTCTTTTATTGACTGTAACGCACGACACTAATTTATCACTCGACAATTTCTAAAAGGCTATAATTACAGGTGATATAAAAAAAAGTAATAACTTTGAGTGGCATCCATTGTACAAAGAATAATTACGGACGCAGTTTGGGCTTGAACCAACACATGAAATCACTACAAACGCTTTTGTTGACCACCAAACTCTCAGGTTTTCGAGCGTGTCAATATAATAAAAACGTATATAAAAAGAGCTTAAGTTGGCAATTACTCCTTTGATGAAGAACATAAAAACCTCATTACCTTTTAAGGTCCAATTGAAATTTTATCATTAACGATAAATCTTGTTTTAAGGCATTGCTAACAATCGATGAAGGGGAATTTTCGTAACATTTTTAAACAAATTTCCTTTCGTTTAACAAATGACTAGTATGCGATACTATACTAAGGAGCTGCTTATTTTAGGACACTATGATTTTTAGGCAATAATTATCTATGAAATCATTGGGAAAATACTAAAGTGTATTAGGGTGGAATCTTGCTGTTTACTGAACGCTCTACCTATTTTTCAAACATGCCTCCGTTTTATAATATGACATAAGCGTTGCCTCCCTAAACAAATCACTAGAAACGAATATAATTCTAATTTCCAACACAGCGTCAGATTAAGTCAGTGAAACTATAGAGTAAAAAAGGGCAAGTGCAAATGTGACTCCCAAAGTGACGGTTCCATTCTTAAGAGGATAGGTTCCGAAAAACCATAATTTATTCTTCCTTGTTTGTAGATTCTAGCAATACTAGATATTTGGAAAAAATTTGGGCTTCTGTCAAGAATATAATGCACACCCACATCGAAACACAATCTTCAGACGTAATTCCAACATTGAGCCATAAAAAATCAAAGATGACTCCAAAAAAAGTTTTCATGTCGAGTTTTAACATAATTTGAGGAAAATCATATTATATTATTTATGAATTAAAATCTGTATAAACTTTATTAAACTCTTACCCGAACAGATATTTGATACAAACTTTAGTTTTTTTTTAAATAATAAAATTCTTGATAAAAGTCGTCATTTTGATAATTTTCCAGAATTCGTCCCTCTCGCACTGCAGATTTTTCCGCATGGAGTAACAGCGATCAATGCAATTGGAACCTATTCTCTTAACTAAATATAAAAGTTTTCTTCCCAGCGTACATATCTCAACAATTTTGTGACGAAATTAAAGTGTCAGGGGTCAAAAAACTCACAAATTTGGGGTTTAAAGAAAAGGCGTGAAAGTTCTAAGACTGCACTTCTCTTTATTTTATCAATATTTCGGAAATAATGATGTCTGCGATAATGTTCCTTTTAAATCAGTTCCCATTTGAACTATCAAGTGTATATATAATATACATATAATTGACGGTTAAATATTTTATTGCTCCAACTTTTGATACTTTTAATCATAAAATTGACACGAAATATTGCACACAGCACTCATCATTCAGAATTTTTGTGCAGAACCTTAAAAAAGATTTACTGACTCTGTGTCGTAATATCTTAATTAGCGGAATTATGTCAAGGGACTTAATTAAATTAGGGGAAAATCGTCTTTGTGACGCAATAACAATAAACGTGGTGTCATACCATGTGAATAATGGTGACTTTTAGGCCTTTGTTGCTCAGGGTTTTGTATTGTATTTATAAGATTGTGGCCATAACCCTCTTTCACATATTATAAAAATAAAACTGCCCTATGATTCTGTATCGTATAGTCAGTTGCCAACCGAGTGCCTATGTTTTCGACGATAGGCACTCGGTTGGCAACTGGAATATTACATAAACTATCGAACTCCGCGTATCTAAGGATACGTTCACACTTAAAATGACGTCACAATTCGTAAATAGTTCAATACCCATTGAAGGTTATTTTGCAAATTAATTTTTCATCTGTTTTTGGTCAATAGCAACCATAGTTGGCAAACGATTCGAAGATACGTATAATAGGCCTACTGGTCATGTAAACTAGTACGATTCTTTTCCTAAGGGTTTCGTGCATACAGTTTAAAACACAAACGTTTTCCACCAGCAGTTAAACATTACTAAACTAACTTGACATTTACGATCTATTAAACTCCATGTATCAAAAGAGTCTAATTATATTGGTCATATTTTCTTCCTATTTAATTTAACTATCCGTAGTTTTCTAATATTTTCCTAGATGTGTACTAAAATACCTAATTGCTTAAGATATTTCAAGTTTCTAAGTCAACTGGAAGTACCCTAATAGGTTTTCATGGTGAGCTTTCTTTCGCGGAAAGTTAGAAGCCTGACTTTTTATCAGGACTATGGGGCCATAAACTTCTATGAGGGGTGTTAGTTTAACTTGATATCTTTAACGGAAACTGAGAAAAACGGTCTTGACAGACAGACAGACGGACAACAAAGTGATCGTATAAGGGTACCGTTTTATTATTCTGGGAGCCATAAAAATTGTATTGGTATATTAATAATACAGTAATGCCAAATGCCTCAACTATTTTTTTTTAAATTCAAATACGTATTTACAAACGCAATAGAACAGCAGAGGAAAACTAAAACTGAAGATATCATTTTCAGTGATATTTTATTTCACATATCAGACCAGAACCATACTATAAAAGAAATCAGTTTCATTTCGTTATAACAAAAAGTTACAAATTAAAATAATACTTATGTAAAATTCCAAAACTTTTGTGGAGCGTCCTGCATAAAAAATGGCCGGATAACGTCGTGGTTCGCATGGAACGTAGCTTTTATATAAAAGCTGAGTAAAAAAAAATAAAAAAGCTTAATATTCTCATGCGATCTTTTGTTATGTTTGTTAAGTTTCATTGCATCCTCTGTTTTGTCGTCGGTCACATTTCGTTTTATTTGCTAAAGATAATTCTACAGAGTTAGAATAGTACAAAACCTGTTATGTAAGTGTATTTATGTACCTACATTGCAAAAATAAAGTATTAATTTCATTTCACGTACATTTTATCCGTAGTAAATGGTATGCGGAAAATTAAAACTTTAGTCTTTCTTGAACAGAAAAAAAAAGAAACAATTACATTAAAATTTATCAAAATTGATGTAATACAAACTACATTTCTCCTTTAAAAAACTGAAGAAGAAGATAATTTTATATTTTTATCATAAGGAGAAACAAAGCAGGTATATGCATTTGCGGTTAGAGATGGATTGAAAGCTCTGAACAATTGGCTAGTTTTATATAATTTCTTGGCAAAATAGCACATTTAGTTTAACAACACATTTTTTATACCGAGTAAACTTATTAGGTGATTAAATTTTTATCTTTTTGTAGTAAATGAGATATATATCATCATATAAAATAAGATATTCGTTGGTTTATATATCTATATTAGTTATTAACAATTAAATATTCCTCAATTCCATGATATAATCCACAAAAACACCTCATAGTGATGCCTCGGTGCCCTTCTGATATTCTTTACGCGACATAAATATCTTTAAACAATCAAATGACAGTAATGTTAACAATAGGTAGGTCTTACAAATCAAGGTAGGTAAATGAATTACTTAGATAAAAAAATTATTAATTGTAAAAATACTCGTAATTATAATAAATCCCAAAAATGTTCATACACGAGCGTTATGTTTATACAAAGTTTGATATAATTGTAAAATTAAAATGCAGGTAAGTGCATAGTCTAGGCATAATGATAAATATAATAAATTTGAATAACTAAGAGACCAACACAAAAAATAGTTTTGCTAACCTCGTTGCATCCTTAGATGTGATCAATATTCCTTTCTTTCGAATATATTGTTTAAGATCTTAGTATATAATTCATTCAGCTGACATGTTAAACTTTTAACTACGATACTAACAATATTATTATACAAACTTTCATCTCGTATCTTACTTAAAAAGAAAGAAAGAAAGAAGAAGAAAGAAAACATGTCGTTAATCTTAATTCTATTAGGCTAAATACAAATTTTCATGGTCGAAACAAAACAAAACAAAACTAAAAAATGTTCCATACAAACTCTCGTCCTTTAATTTTTACCCTAGGGTACGGTTTTCTGAACGCGCTGAATGATTTTATCTAATTCTTTATAATGTTCATTATTATTTGTAATTTCCAACTCTAAAGGCTTAATACCATTTTTTCTGGTTTTAACTAACGAATTTCCTGTAAACATTGTCATACCGTATTTTACCAAGGGGATGATTTTCTCTTAAAATGTTTTATTCTTTATTTCTAACCAAAACACTTACTAATGATTTTCGTGAATCTAGCTAATAAATTTCGCACGCAAATTTTCATCCTCTATTTTAGCTTCTTCGAGACTGATTTTTCAAAAACGCTTTACTACGTCATTCATTATTTTTAGTCAAAAGGCTAAACAATTTGAACTATTTTTTTTTTCAATTTTTGCTTTAAGACTTTGAAGGTTTGTTCCTCAGAAACTGCCCAGCAGGATAGGATGGCATTTTTTTTAAAACATATTGTGGTACCAATAAATAAGCTCACTAAGTTTGAAGCGGTTGCCTAGTAACTTTTTTTATTTATTAGTGCGAAAACTGCCCGTATGTTTCGCACTAATGAGAAAAATGTTTTTTATATAAATAGTTTTTTATTAATATATACATATATGTATGTACAATTTTATATATAGGCAAAAAAAGAAATAATAACTTCGAAATATATTTCGATCCACTCGGGGTCGTCGTCAGTCGAATATGGAACAGTAGATAAATATAACCATAGATACAAAGTAGACATAAAAAATGACGGACCTAAACCTATTTTCTTAACCCATTTAGCTTATTGCTCTCGTCCGAACTGCTTGTGTAAAAAAGTGTACATACATAATTAATAAAAAACAATGAAAAAGCTTTTATAAAGCTAAAATATTTATTATTTTATATAAATAGGGTATAAAAGAAACCGCATTTTAATCCGGTTGCCTCATCCAAAAATGTTACGTTTTGCATTTGGGGTCCATTCGGCTGGTACGGGGGGGTTCGGTATCACTTCAAGACTCAGATTACCACTCGCCATCCGGTTGCCTCTCCGGTTCAAATTTTACGTGCCATTGCCTTGAATATTAATACCTATCAATTTTCACGTTTTTTTTATTTTATTTTTGGTGGATTTAGTCATCCTCATTGTTTGTCGTTAACTATTTTGTTTAAATTCAAATTCGTTAACTATGGATTTTGATGATTGCAACTGCAAAAATAACGATGTTCTCATACAAACTTTCATCACTACTTTATCCCCTTAAGAGTTGAGGTTCAAATACTCTGGCCTTGCTTATTCCTTGTGTACCACATCTTGAAAGGAACCTCTATGCAAATTTGCATCTTTCTTTGTCCAAGGGTTTGGGCTGGGAGTTGATGAGTGAGTCAGTGAGTGAGCCAAGAATTTAATTTTTATTATATGTGGAAGGGATAAAAAATAACTGATTCCCGGTAGATGTTGAAATGGCAACTGGACTTTATCATTTCTCTAAACATATCTAGTGATTTCATAAAATAACAAAACCATATTTAGCACACAATGAATATTGATTCAAGCAAAATCCTCGGAAAAAAGTAAAAAATAGGTGCGACGACGAGCGAAGTGAGGAGGATCGTGTTAAGATTTTTGAAGTCGCTTAAAAACCGTCCACATTTTTATGGAAAGATCTTTTTAGAGATTGTATCTCTAACAAAAGTCGTAAAGCGAATTCTTTAAAATATGTCCAGTCTGGTTTTATACTAAAATTTTCAGCTTCCTTATATTGTATGCAGTTTTACTAGCGATCGTAAAAGAGAAACGACGAGACGTTGGTACGATACATATGTTCAGTAAAATAGCTGTTTTTACTTTGCTTTCATAAAGGTAAAATAATAAATATCTAAACGAAATAGAGTACAATAATAACTGACCTCATTTTTAAAGGCTGTGATTTATATTTGAGACTATCTTTTGTTCGCGGATTTGAATGCGTTGAATGAGTTTTTTTGTAGTCCTATCGAATTCGTCAATATTTTTGGGATCAATCATCCTAGAGAATATTTGAAATAATGTAGGGAATATAATAAATGTATGAATCCAACACGTCCCTCGTGGAGAGAGTGAGGAAAATACAGCATCAAACTGAATCCCAAGTTCCGGTTTGATAATCACGTGACATCCAAAGTTGGCAGTTATAAAGTATTCACATCCATTAAATTCCAGACAATAGCCTAAGCTAAGAAAATGGTACTTTTAAGTTAATCACACTTACATATAAATCCACATCAGATTATAAATATATTAATTGCTTACAATATCCAGCTAAACAGTTTAAAGAAAAACAAAGCACATCAAAAGATTTTGAAACAAATTTTTGAATTCGATAAAATGTTTAAGTCAGACGTGTATTTACTTAATCTCTATCGAAAACTTTGATTTCTTCCCGGATTTTCAAGTTAAAACTTTTGGGGCAGCAAAAGTTGTGACCAATATTCAGTGTTTTCTTACGTTTTTTTGTCTGAAACTTTTCACTGGTACAAAGTAAAATTATGGTAGTAAAAAACAGATCATAAAATCATCTAGTTATGATATGTAGGTAAATTTTTGAAACAAATTAGTAAATAGCAGTGGTTGGATTCAATAAAACAAGAAATACCTGAACTATAACAAATAATATTATGATTGAAATAAAATAATGCTTTGTGGTGAACATTTTAATGGAACAATCTGATTTCAAATCTAATTTGTCAAAGGCTAACAGCATGGCCTGTTGGGAAAACCTATACTCTTGTCTAAATCATATTTACGACCCAACCTTATTCCTAACCCTCAAGTCTCGAAGGTTTCGTTTATTGCCGATGACATCTTTTAAAACAGTCTGGAGAATACTCGTGATATGAAATAGGGTCATCCTCCTATTGGGCCCTATAAAACGGGAATATATCGATATTTTTGGGTCTAGAGACTTACACAATGGCGACTTATCAACTTTCAAGCGCAATTTAATCAAACCTTTGTGTTTGAAACAATAATACGCGTTAACTGTTCGTTAGCGACTTGAAATTAACAATGGAAGAACAAAACCCATTTTTTTATTACCTAATAAGTACCTATAAATATGGGATGTTTGGAAGTAGCTCAAAAATAAAGTTTCGCTTTGTTTTATGTTTTTGGTTGACTGGAAGAAATTTCTTTTCATTTATGTGTGGTATTTTGTGCAATAAAGTGATTATTATTATTGTCATGTCATGGTCAGTCATATGGTCAATTGAAAGTCATTCATGGGGCCGAAGTCAACACTGAAAAGGCCTTTATACCATTTAATTAGATGGCCGCATCCATGAAGGCCTCTCCCTAAATGTATCATTGAGATGCACCTAATGGAAAGTCTCCCATAGTTGCCAAACTATTGCCAAGAAGGAAGCGACTTAGAGTGGGCTATGAGGATGAGATGCTAAATCCGGATAACAGTGCTACGGAGTGAGATTATGGACATCTGCCTCGAAAATCTCTCACAAATGTCTGGCAGACGGTAACTTGCTGCTTAATGACTAACCAGCGGGATAGTCGTTTGAGCTCCCTATCTAGCCACCATGGCGCAGGCAAGGGGCGACACTATTTAAGCAGCTAAGGTTGTCGAGAGGTGAGTCTGCGGGGTGCAAGATCCTTGTAGAGTCAAGTGCCCCCGGCGTTATTAAATTTCACACTTCCGCTTCCGGACTGGTTCCGCTCTTGCGACTCTAATCTGGCCGGCCGGTTAAGGCAAGCGCAAAGGCGCGTCGCTGTGTGTGTGTATGTGTCTGTAAGTGCATGAGTGTGAGTTTCTCCTGGAGGTAGGTTCCGAGGTGTCACACTCACCTTCGGCTCGCCACAAGCCACGCTGCCATGACGTACCAGTGGGCGAAGGGGTCGTCACATCCCTTCTGAAAGTGTATTTTTGAATCATTCGAATTTCAATTCGCATACGAATCCGCATGATTCACATACGAATACAATACTAATTTAAATTCGAATGATTCATATGCGAATTTAAATTCGAATGATTCAAAAATACACTCCCTGGATCTACGAATCATAGATGGATTCGTCACATCCCAACGCCAATTCCTATTATTATTATTTTATTTTGTATCTGCGGTGAAGATACAAAATTTTGGTTGAGTTTGTACGAGATGGATGGTTACCTCGAAGTCTTATAAAATAACACATCTCCATGGTCATATATCATTAAATATCCAAATTATTTCTTGAAAACGCACATTGGATAGCCCTCAACGACGGTAAAACTTCGAATTGGTTTGAGGTCCTTGAACAATAACTGTACTTGTAAGACATTTTCAATGCAAGCACATGTTTATTTTGTAGGTAAAACATTACATTTCTCATACAGTGCTAAAAAAAATTATAGGTATAATAATAAAATATGTATTATTAGTAGCAAAAGTTAAATAAATTTTAGTTTTTCATTTGACTTACATTGTTTTAAGAGCATCTTGGAAAGTAAATGACGTAATTTGATTTATATAAAAAAGTAATGTATAAGTCATTAAAGATCACAATATCGTTATATTTGTAAGACTAAGGGATGATCACAATCAAACTCACGGTTGTCCTCCCCTCGCTTGTCATTGCACTTATTTTTGACTTTTTGTTGAAAATATTTCGTAAATTTCCCATTTCATACTTTACGATATTGTCGGATCAAAGGCGCAATTGTGTAAGACAATCGTGTTCAAATTCATTGTCATATGTCTATTCGGCTAAGCAAATTAGCCCGTTTGACAATTGAAATCGTACACTTTTGGCTGTCGAATGAATACGATTGTTTTGTTTTGTTCGTGACAACCAAATGCGTACGATTTCAAATATTTCAATTGTCAAAATTTGCTTAGCCAAATAGCCGTACGACAATCGAAATTGAATACGATTGGCTTACACAATTACACCTCAGGACGGCGATTCTCGCAAATTTTTTCACACGCTTTGCTTTTCATACGCCTCTGTTTATCGCGTCATAAATGCTGTGTGATGATAATTCTATATAACTTACTTAAGACTTTCAGCCAATCGCCGTCCAGCTCATGAACTGATCCATTCTTCGATATGGACACCACATATATACCTAATATAAAAATATGTCGTAATTTTTCAGACCCTAGATCTGTAGTAGTGATTTATATTGGCTCCGCTCCAAACTTGTTATTCTGCTGCTAACATTAATAATTTTTTAAACTTTGTATTTTTTATGTTTTAAGTACCTATATATTGTTCAGAAAGCCTCTCTGAAACGAAATATTCGAGTATCTTTTTAAAGTATACTTAATTATATACTTTTTTGTATTTTTTTTTACTTTTTAAACAAGTGTTTTAAAATGTATTTGTACGTGTGACCTTTTAAGCTTGTTTTAAAAACAATGAATTTCATTGTTGTAGAGCCCTAATCCAGATAAAATGTAAAAATACACCTTTTTTGTGATGAATAATATTTTAACGATTAAATTTAATATTTGTTCTATTGAGTCAGTACATATCTAAATACCTACGTATGTAAAGATTTCACTTCCCTTTGTTAATTAGGCTGTTAATGAATAATACAAACTCGTATGTTTTTAGATTATTACGAAGGGTCTGCTGTTGTCCGTTGAGGAGATCCCGTACCCACCTTCCAGTCCCATCAGCAGACCTTGGTCACCATGTTTTACCAAAGTGCTAATAAATACCAATCAAATAAGCCCAAACTCGAAGGGTCTGCTATTCTCCGTTGAGGAAATCCCTTACTCATCTTCCAATCCCACCATCAGACCCTGGTCACCTTTTTTTTACAAAAGAAAATATGTACTCTGAAAACAAAATAAAAAATCAAAAAGTGAAAAATAAATTTACCAGTCGGGGTTTGAACCCGTGACGATTGGCTACGCTACGGCGGCGGCGAACCTTTCATGTTTCACTAAAATTCTCATTGCACTGCTCCCTTTTGCCCGAATGCGGGTTAGACGGCATCTCGCAATAATCGAAAAACCGATAGTAATTGAATTATCAATCAAAATTAAGGTGTTATATTGATCCAGTATGATTATATTCAAAATGAAGTAATCACATCATAATAAAGTCGAATTGAGTAAAAATATTCATGCACCGGGACACACGGGCCGCTTTGGCTTCGTGCCAAGTGAACTACAATTGATATGTATAATGCATATGCAAGAAATTTAGTCCGATCGACACATTTTTTCTTGTTTCGCTTTGGTTAGTTATGATCAGTATCACATCCATCCATCCATCCATCAGCCTGGTTGATCCACTGCTGGACATAGGCCTTTCCAGGATTTCGCCACTATTGGCGGTCCTCCTGGAAGAAATGCCCATACTCACCACACACGCTGGGCAGGCGGGTTGGTGAGCGCGGTGCCGAAACCCTTGCACCAGTGACGCCGCTGCCCGTCACTAGTCTGTTTTATATAAGGTCCGGCAATTGGGGATGGATATACCGCCATCCATCGGTCCCAGGCAATGGTGTGCCGCCTGGTTTTGCCTGAGAGCTGTTCTCTTACTCTCCCCCGAATAACTTCGGGAGGATTTGCGAGTAAGATGGTAGTACCTCCACAGTCGAGCCCGGCATCAGCTCTACCACCTTATCACAAACTTTCATAAAATATTTTATTTTAAACTTAGAATTGTTAATCTTTTATTTTACGTACTCTCTAGCCAGATTAGTAAATATAAAAAATATTAATACATGCATTACAAAACAGACAAGCGGATGGACATGACGAACCTATAAGGGTTTCTTGTTGACTACGCAACTCTAAAAAAAGATAAAATAAAATAAAGTTACTTAATCTCGAAGATGTATCCGAGCTACGATTAGGACTGCGATACATTCTTTTAGCGATCATATAAATGAACAGGGTTATGAGAGCTAAAAATTTACAAATCTTATTATGTATAGTGTACAAGCTCTGGATAGCTGATACAAGGCAGAGTACCCGGAGTGGGAGGAGCTGCAGCAGGTTTTTTTTTTTCAGTTCAATTCAAAACTTTTCTTCTTATATTAATACAAAAGGAAATTTGTTTTATAGCACCGCCAAACTGCAGGGCAGTTTATTGGCAGTTGATGCTCTTATTAAACTTTACAATAGAGGTACTTATATACTATAATAATGGTTTTACAATTAATGTTAATACATCTTATTACCAATATTTCAGGACCAAGCATACTAAGTTATACGAGATTAATTGTGCACTCTTATTACAACTTGTTTTGGACGATAGAGAATCATGAAAGAATCGAGTGTTTTACAGTTATAGATTCCAAGTAGCATCCAGAAAAAGCTAAAGTAGGCATTCTAATTAGCGTTCTGACACGGATAGCTATAAGTATTCTGCTTCTTTTTGCTTGATTTTGCAGAGCATTACGTCCCTTTCTCACTGAGCTGTTTAATATTGTGGTGGACCCACACCCGCAGGCAAGCCTGGGTTAGTACCTATTTTACACAATTTCACAAATTTCACGAAATACATTTCCTTTAAAGCTAAGACTATTTCTATATCTACAGAGAATGCAACTGTCGGTTTATTATAAAGAAGCTCAAACACTGAATTTTTCAGCGAAATAAGTCGAAAAAAAAGGCTGACGCTAGAGTTTTAGCATAGCAAAACTTTCCTATAATCGTAAAAAAAACAAACAAACAAGACAAAAAGGATTGGAATGAAAAACGGCTCTCCAGCCAAACGAGCTAGGGAGAGCGAGACATTTGGCGTCACCGTCCTATATCTTTTATTTTACGAGCATCTGAACATATCAGGATCTTGAGTTGAGTGGTATCAACCCAACGCATTTTGCCTTGGATATATAGGGCACAATACATGGTGTCATAAAGATAGAGGTTGGTTGGTTTTCCCAAGTAAAGGCTGTCAAATTTTTGCTGCCCTTAGCTCTAGGATTGTAGTTTATTTTTTACAATTCAGCTGAAATTGCACAAAATATATCTTTTTGGGTGTGTTTCTGACCTAAATTAAATGTGAGACTAAAGGTTAAGGTAAATAATTATGCTAACTACACCACAGTGTAGATTTGGTGAATGTAATTAAACAATGTTTATTCCTCATAAACAATGACACGGTCCCCAAATTTGCCGCCCCTAAAATCTGCCTGCTGGTAAATCCGCCACTGAGTCGAGAGAACTATGCACTCGTATTGATGAAAGTAGATTCTACTAAGAGAAGCATTCCTTTATTTTTGTAAATAAGTAATAAGTATTGCAATCAAATATTTTTGAAAAGTCACTTGCTTCGCCTGGAAATTATACCTGCAAAACAGCAAAAATAATGTTTGTATAGATTAATAGCATCAATAGATAGGTTTAATAAAAAATAAATAAATGTCTACAAGAAATAATGTTTCTGAAGTTTTTGAACGCAGTTTTACTTATTTCAAAATAAATATAACAATGTTTAAAAAAATCTGAAAAAATGTGGAATAAAATCTGCTATAATCAATATCTGAAGTAATTTCATTTAACCAGCAATTGTTTCCCTATATAGATATACTAGCCTTTGCCCGCAGCTTCGCCCGTGTTCAGTGAATCTTTGCTCTGTTTTCGGCTTCGGCGTTATTTTATGAACACTCCCTATAGCTTATACCAGGGTCACTACATTATAATAAAACAAAAAACCACACCCAAACCCGTTGTCTTTGCCCCATTTTGGACTTGGGCGTTATCTTTTGAACACCTTTTATAGCCTATGTATTGACCGGGTCACTACGATGATAATAAAAAAAAAGTCATCCAAATCCGTTCTGAGGTTCTCGAGTTATAAAAGCGTTTATTCAATCCTTTCCCCGTTTCCATCTTGGACGTTATTTTAAGAACACCCCTAATAGCCTATGTGTTGACCAGGGTTACTACGATGATAATTAAAAAAACCGCATGGGAATCCGCTGAGTGTTTCTCAAGTTAAAACGGACCATACAGACAGATAGACAGACAGACAAAAATTCTAAAAATGGTTGTTTCGGCAAATTACAATAACCCAGTTCATTTAAAATTTCCCGAAAATATTCAGTGTACAGACACGACTTTTTTACTACTTTATTATTTGTATACCTTTATAGATATGGATATAGATTAGATACTTTGTAATAAAAGTGCAATAGTAGATTGTTATACAAGGGAGGTAAGCGATCAATTGCACCTGAGATATTTAGGCACATCGATGGTGCAATTGATCACTAAAATTAAAATTAGAAACATCCAGATAGAACAAGTTCCTGAAGTGCGAAATTTAGGAGTTATATTCGATGAGAGATTAAGGTTTGAGAAGCATGTCTTAGAGACAGTGAAAAATTGTTATTATAGGTTGAAAGTACTATACAAAGTACGTGAACATCTTAGCGTGGATACGAGAATTCACCTTTGTGAATCGCTGATTTTATCAAAGCTTAACTACGCTGATACAGTTATTGGCGGGTGCTTATTAGCTAGAACTCGGAAATTAATTCAAAGAGTGCAAAACTCCTGCGCAAGGTTCTGTTTTCCGGTTCCCCGCCGAGCACATATTACACCTTACCTAAATAGAAGTAATTTATTAAACATGGAATCACGACGCGCACTACACTTCGCAACGTTACTTTTTGGCGTAATTAAAACAAAAAGTCCGCTTTATTTGTACAATAAACTTAAATTCTCTCAACATCAGTTACGTATTCCCCAATTGTTACTTTGTCCATCCCATAGAACATCTTTATTTCGAGGAAGTTTTCGTTACTGCGCCACAAAATGTTGGAATAATATCCCTCCCCCTCTCAAGCTCTCTTCATCAGTAAATAGTTTCAGATGTAGGTATAAAAGATTTTTAATCAATGTCCAAAAAGAGAAGCAGCAATTTAATTGATATTTTTTCGTTACATATTGTATAAAATAAAGTATATTATATGTTTTCATTTATATTTATTTTTATTGTATTTTTATAGATAAATATAATATATATATATTTAGTTATTTATTCATTTTTGTTTTACAAAAGTTGTTCTGTTTTTTGTGTGTTATTTGTTATGTTATGGATGGTATAACTGGAACTGCTAACCCAACTTTAAAACATGGGCATCCGCTGAAAATCAGCGTCGTGGCCGTAGCTGCGATATTATGCTGAGCGGAGACCTTTTTGGTATCATTTAGTTTTTAAGTAGTTAGAATATTTTATAAGATGTTTTGTTAATACAACTAGGTAAAAGTCTTGAGTAATTTCTGGTACCAAATAAACATTTTTTCTTTCTTTCTTTCTTTCTTTCTTACTTACACCCATGTGTAACACTCTACTTTTCATCACTAATGCGAGGAAATAAAAAAACTTACAAAATTATAACATGATGATTAACTGCACACTGCACCTACCTACTCGTATATGTAATCGTTTCGCAGTAATTATATTTATCCGAACCGGTTTCCGTTTTACACCAATAGCAAGGGTCTTTTCATAATTAAAACATAATAACACATTTTGCAGGATGTAAAAATTAATTCGTCGTGCAATCAATGAAATAAGGTGTAAATCAATTATGAAATAATGAATTACACAAGTCACATTTTGCCATAATAATATATAAATAAAATATTGAATAACAAAATAAAAAGGAAACAGGCAGAACAGATATTTTACATTGTCATTTGGCGAGATGAGTAATTGGCTACATAGTTAGTGATTTTAAGGGACACTCGTTTGATTTTCAAATTTGTTTAATTCTGGATAAGAAAGATTAGAATTACTTTAAAAATATATTTAGAACTTGCTTTAATTTTGACAATTAAATGTTTAATGTCAAGATTGTCAATGTCATGCATTGTTATAATAAATAATTTTAACTTTTTTTCTCGGTACATCAGCTTCGAACAATATAAAATTACATCAGTGTAAATAATACTAGATCAAGCGGCCGAATGGGCCGTGTTAATTTACAAACAGACGGACATAAGGGTTTCCATTTCATGACGGGGACCTAAAATACTGACATCTCAACAAACTATACGTTATCCAACACTGAAGCCGCGATTTGAGTCCAATGGGTTTTTTTACGAGCAGAATAATCCAGGTTTTTGGAGAAGCTAGTAGAAACGAGCTCAAAGGCCTCGGGAGTTGGTTTTAGTAATACCAAGTAAACTAGCGCACCCTATCGGCCATTATTTCGCCAGTTGATTTATGATGGCTATCCAAATTTTCGGATGATACATTGCTTTTTCGAGATGGATTTGTATTGTACTAGTGAATAGGGTTTCCGGATTTAAATGATAGGCGATCTGATTAATGGTTCGAGCCTGAAGTTGAAATATTTGAAATTGATAATAACAGTTTTGACGTGTTGTTTGAATACGTTATTCCAACTTTGGTATGTATAAACGGACGCGCGTGACAAAAGTTTTTGGATATCATGTCCAGCAATATTTATAGGACTTAAATAAATACCCATTTCATCGTGGTAACCATGTTCAACACAAAGTATATAGGGGTGTTCACAAAATAACTCCCAAGCCAGAAACGGGACAAAGATTGAATAAACGTTTTTATAACTCGAGAACCAATCACAACAGATTTGAATGAGGTTTTCTTTATTATCATTGTTGTTACCATGCTCAACAAATATACTATAAATGGTGTTCATAGAATAACGCCCCAGCCGAAAACGGGGCAAAGATTCACTGAACGCGGGTAATTCTATATATATAAGAATAATTTTATATTTTATATTCTTGATTTCAGTTACTTATTATACCGGTTGAAAATGAAACCACGAGGTATAAAAAGGGAAACTGTTATATGTTCGAAATAAAAAATAAATGTTTTGTTATTTTTGTCATGATTCATATAAAAAAAAGATATCGACCGCCAAAGAAGCACTAATACTCCGGTAACAGAGACAAAACCTATGTGTACATAGCCTATGTGCATTATTAACCGCCGGGAATATGTACGGTCTATTGTCAGTCACATGTTGCATCGCGTAAGTTTGCAATTTTTTCGAAATTTGGTAAAAAAAAAACTGAAAAAAAGCGAACTTTTTTTACGGTTTTGTGTTCTACTTGTGATTCTGAGCCATAGAGTTCAATAAAGCTAGTGACATAATTTTCAAACTGTATATAAGTACTGACATATTGTGACTTCAATAGACTTTATAGAATCCCAAAAGAATTAATATTTTTAGTACCTAATAGATACTAGGTAGAGCGTCCAGAAATAGTTAAAAATGTGTAAATGTGCGTAATGTTTCCGAGCATGAGAGTAAGTATGTTTAGGTTGAAGTCAAAAGTGAGGATTTTATTGGTGAGAACTAAGGCCTTCGGTAACTTACTTCGGCGCTTACTTTCTTGTTCTGTACTGGTACGACTGGATATTATGTCAAAAAGTGCGAGTGTGTGGAGAAAAGTTAAAAAACAATATTTTATAGTACAATATTCAGAAACATGTCGTCAAAGTAAAGTGGAACACGCCAGAAAAACTGATAAAATGAGCAAGATGCCCCACTTGATGGGATACCAAAAACAACGGGGACGCAATGGCTCCATAAAAGTCCGGGACATACAATAAACAACATGAATTGGTCGGCTCCGGATTTCCTAGTCAAATATCTTGAATAACACGATATTTGTTCGAGTTCACTGTTATTACTTGTAGTCAGAAATTTATAGGTTTTAGCTTAATATTGGAACACATATTCCGGTACCGCTTGTTTTGAGCCTGCTATGCGTCTTAAGGGCTCGTTAGGTGATTCCTAATCCAAAAAAAATAAAAAATAAAACAAATAATTAAAAGTAAGTCTAAAACGAAACAATAATATTGCTTTTTTATAAAGAAAATTGAATATTATATTAGTGATAATAGTGTACAGATATTCTGTCTCAAGAAGTCCGTTTGACTATGATTGTAGTAGTGCGTGCACACGTCCTTTTCTATAGTGTGTGTAACGTCGCATCGGAAGCGCTACAAACACAAAACGTGCGTATCTATACCATAGCCAAACGGACTTTGTGAGATAGAATACCTATACACTTCTAAACACAATTAATGGTAACTGAACATAGATCGATTGCATAGTAGATAGTTGGTATAACCCTATTATGTTTCACGTTAGTCATTCATCATCCTATGTTTATCTGTGAAATTCAAGTAACAAGACCAAGCTAAGTGTAAAAATAATGTTAGTAAATACTACTTTTTAACTCATTGCGTGCTTTCATTCGCTAAAAATTGCGTTAATTATTCCGTGTCACGATTTTTTATTTTTATTTATGCTATGTCGTTGTAGGTAGCTATCTATAAAACTTTGTATGTCCAACATTTTTTATCGGCAAACTTAAAATCGTTTTGAAAATTTTAACTATTTGCAGGTTTTAAATACTTATATCTTATAGTTTGCTTTTATGTACACCGCCTTCGCGTTTTCCCGTACAATAATTCCACTTAAAGGTTGTCTGGAAGAAATCGCTTTAAGTGATAAGACCGCCACTGTGTCTTTAACATTTGTTAGGTTTTCTATTATTATGTATTTTTTCGGTGTACAATAAAGAGTATTTGTTTGTTTGTTTGTTTATACCGGGCCCACGGACTTTTTTTTTAAAAGTACAAATTTAAATTTGCAGTCTTTTCTAAAGAAACGTAAAACTGATACAAACTATTTGTATTGACTATTATATATTTGAAAAAAATATTAGATATAATATTTAAAGAGAAAATTTAAAGCGTATAGTTCTAGTAGTTCTACAATAAAATGTGGAAAGTGATTTAAATCCCGGCAATGTCAATTTTAACATGCGTTCCGTTTGCTATGCTGACGGTTGGCATTTAAATTCCATATGTACATTGCGTCGAGATCGAATTTTTTTTACTACACACTACACGCAGAAAACTACTCGCTGATTTTTTTAAACTTTTGTCCTTACAAAATAATACATACTGCAAAACTCAACCTGCAGTATTCGTTTATAACAGTAAATAACTACACTTTGTTAATCAAATTTATACAAAGAGCCCAGAAACTGTTAAGAGCAAGTTTTAAGCCTGTCCTGCGATCGGTAATTAATAATTTAGAGAAAGAATAATAAAATTTTATTATAATTTTGATAGAACTTGAATTAATTGATCAGGCTTTCAGCTAACCTGTACAGCTTTCAAATAGAGTTGCCTTTAAAAAGAGACAAGTCTACCAGCATCACTTAAAATCAGTTGATATTTTTTTTGTGTGATGAAATATTCAAAAATGTATGACAACATTGTAAAGGTTTTTTAACATTATATGATATGACATCCTAAAATTTAAATTGTACCGAATTTATATTTTACAGAGATTATAAAAAAATGCAACAAACATTAATTGTGAATTTGTTAGCCATCTTATGTGAGGGGTGTCCTGTCCACAAACCGGTTAAGACTGATCCATGTGAAAAATCTTGTACTAAAATAAAAAAACAAAAACAATTGCGTGGAATAATTTAAAATAGTTCCGTAACAGAAAACTTGTTACTGCATAAATAGCCTGACTGAGTAAGCTGTAATAATATCTGTACAGATGTAAAATAACGCAGAAAAGTTCGAAAAATGCAAAGTTTTGCATTTTTAAGACAATAAAATCTGAACAGCATTGACAGAATCCATTCTTAATATATGTACGTACAGCATAATGCGCTTCTTAATTTTATATCAATCGGTAAGAATATGCTTAACACTTTAAAGGGCGTTCAAAAAAATTGGTTTCGTTTTATTATATAATTATTTAGTCTATGGTTTGATTTTATGAATTAATAAAATTATTATAAGGGTGAACAAACTAGAAAAGATTAATTTAAAACAAAAGTAAAGACAAGAATTTGAAAAAATTCCTCGGGCCAGACTCAAATCTGTGTGTGACCTCTTGTTATCAAGACAAGCGCGCTACCAATCAATTGCGCCACTGAGGTACTTAACTTACTTTTGTTTCTAATTGATCTTTCATAGTTTGTAATGCACTCTAATAATAATATTTAGAGTATTCCAAAGCGATGGATTTCTCAATAAAACATAATTATTATTTAATTAACTTTTTCAGACAATTCAGTACTTCTATCCCTGTTATATTAACCGTTGTTAGCATCGGAATAGGAAATTAGAGACGAAGATAACTAAACGTAGAAGGTTTCGATGTTTCCGTCAATTACTGATATCACCAAAAATTACGTTTTTTTTTTCAATAAACATTTATTCTGTTTTATATTTTGATTCATTTTGATATACATAACAAATCCACCAATTGTTGAACAGATTAAAAACACGGTAAAACAAAACAGAATTAATGAGTATAACTAAAGCCTTTATGCAAGGCCTATTCTGCTAGGTTGGTTATCGAGTTTGCAAATACCATACAAAGTCTTACATAAAGGATTTGTTCGATGTATTGGATGGCTAATACAGCCATCAGCTAGTTACAATATACCTTAGTATTTTGGTAAAGTTAGCAAAACAGTACGTCTCACTTATTATTAACACTATATTATATAATTAATTACTTTTTTCGGGAAGAAACATACATAATATAAAAAATATTATTAAATAAAATTAAACTTATGCACTTACATAAAAATTAAATAATAATCTCAAATAAATAAACTAACTATACGAAATATATGTATAAATATAAATTAGGGAATACCGAAATTAAATGAAAAAATTGTTTAAGTTGGTCGCCGGTGGGCAGCGTTACCTCGTTGGATCACCAGACTAATCCTCTGGCCGAGGTAGACACCAGCCCTTGGGTCACCAGAGGCGTCGACCAGGCGCGACGACAGTTCTCGGAACAGTCATCGCGCACCCGGGCCCCATGGCCCCAGTATCTCAAGGGCGTCATATTTGCGCCGTTTTCGGGACTCCGCTGTTTCTGCAGCCACGCCAGGCCTGGCCGAGGTTGCCTGTAGGTGGGACGGGGCAAGTGTGTCTGCACATGTCGCGTCCCACATAAGCAGCCTGCCACGTTTCCATGCCACGAGTGTCATTCCACCGGGCCGCTTATTACCATCGTCCCGGGCTTTTTTAAATTTATAGTTTTATTAAAACTACTTGTTTTGCCAACTTTTAATCGTGCTCCGTTTTTTGCCTGTAACGATGTTCCAATAGCCATTGTTTATTAAACTTTTTCAACGCTTTAAGTGTCAGAAACTAGGTATTTTTAAATTCTGCTAGGTATTTAGCCATTATTTATAGGTAAAAGCTTTATATAAAAACTAGCTTTTGCCCGCTGCTCCACCCGCGTGTTATTCGGCTTAGCGACATGCTTTTTCCGGCGTAAAAAGTAGCCTATGTGTTAAGTTTGGGTATAAGCTAAATCCAGTCTAAAATTCATCCAAATTCGTTCAGCCGTTTCAGCGTGAAAGAGTAACAAACATACACATACACGCACACACACACAAACTTTCGCATTTATAATATTAGTGTGATGTGATAAAAACAATTGTATTTGCTCGGCTTTCCAAAATGATTATTTTGTGTTTATTTCATCGATGTAAACAATAATTACCCATATGTAACGTATTCAATTTGTGTGATGCTCTTACTCAAGTATAAGGTAATTTATGGGTAATTTGAATTGATTTTCTTCCTACCTTGAAATGCACTCTTAAATTATTAAAAGATGTTTTTACAGTGTGTTATGCAGAGCAACGTTTTGAAATTATAATTAAACTTCTATTATTTTTGTCATTCAGTTGTGCATGAGGTGAATACGTAGGTGAAATCTTCTTTCACGCCCAGCTGTAATAATTGTGACTAAGAAAACTACCTTCTGGATTGGAACTGAGCTTAAAATGAGCTAGGGTAGGCGTTATTGAACATCTAATTAGGCTCTTTCATTTGATCTCTGAGAGAAAGCATGCAAATCACTTGCTAAATGTTCAAACTTTACAAATTTAGAAGAGAATAAACTTACGCGTCTGGGGTCACTTCTTAGGCACAATTTAACATGTTTCTTAGTTCTTTACAAAAAAAACTTCAGTCAAAGGAATTGTGGACATAGTAACCCCAAGTAATTCATGACCAAGCCGTGGGCAATATTGTTGCTCATTTGTTGTGTTAAGTGTGCCCATAAATCTCAATAAGTTAGTTATTTTACTTTCATAAATATTCATTTCTATTACTAAGAAGTATTTTTGATCCTGCTTTAATAAAAAAAAAATTAAGATATCTCCAAGGGCTTCAGAAAATTACCTTATAAAGGAAAATGTACTTAACTTTCTTTTGGACCTTCTTGATCTTTTTAAGTTTCATTCCACATCAATAACTTTTTTGTTTTCGTATCGATCTGCACATTTAATAGGAAACCAATTAACAAAACTGTTTGACATGATTAAACTGAAGCAACGTTCAATTCAATCAGTATTTCAACTGCTCGTATTACAAAAACACACTCGCAGCCTTTAATTCCTATTACGACATTAATACAGTGGAGTTTGTGACAAAAAATCAATTTGAAAATTTGAAAATTAAAAATATGTGTAAAATTTGCAGTATTATCAAAAAAGCGATCTCTTCCAGTCCTTTCATTCTATTATGGCCTTTTATTTAGGTCTACGGTCCATCCATCGACCTGTGTTTGTTCACTGCTGGACATAATTCAGCCTTTCCCAAATTTCGCCACTCCTACGATTATTTTATGAAATAAACCGTTCGTAACAATTGCCAAACCTAACTAAAAAAAGCCTATTTTCCACATAGCTACCGTATAAGTTTGTAACGAATCTACTTGTCTTCATAAGTCTACAAAGTGATATATTTAATGAAATATATCTAAAAAATCCCAAGCTACCGGCACTGCTTTGCTATTCTTAGTAGATCTTTATTTCTGTTTTTTTTTTACTTCGAGGCAATTTCTCAAAACTAAGTCTGTTAAGTCTACTTCAAAGTAGACATATAATATTCTATAAAGTTCTTTTAACTGTGACGTCACCAAAAACTTTTTACCTTCTCTCACTTATAAAGGGGCAATACTTTATCAAAGTTCAGTTTGAAATTGCCATTTTCTTCCTTAGGTCTGAAGGGCTCAAAGTAATTTTGAAATAAAGCAAAGTTTTTGACCATCTAGCGTATTAACTCATATAGCATGACGTATCATCATTACATTATCCAGGAAGCGGAACAAATAGATAAGAAAAATTAAATGTATGGTAAAAAAAATTGCATACTAGCACAGCAAAAAAAGTCATGTTCCAAAACAATTGACACTGTTGGTAGACTAAATTATCGTTGTTTAATTGACTTTCCGTTCATAAAAGCGCGTAAATGGGAAACATCATTTGCATATAATGTCGTTTATAATTCGCACCTGTGGTAGAACATTGACACAAGTGCAAAATCGCCATTTTCGAGAAATCACGATTGAAGTTTTTCAGATTGCGTTAAGTTGAATAATACTTAAAATATATAATATAAAATATATAAATATATAATAATTCAATATAATTGAATATCTTGTGAAGCTTAAAGATGTATCAACTTACGTTTTATTTGAAAATTGTATTGTTTCATAGATTAGTTGTAGCTCTTCAATTTGGTGGGTACCCATCCATTACGCGCGGCATTGTGCTTCTGGAGTTTTCCGTTTTTACCGGAAATATAGAGTAATGCCATAAAACTAATATTTTGTTAATAAATAAAGGCTTTTATTTTGTATTTTACTAATTACTGGGAATGATAATTGCTATTTTAATAGTTTTTAGTCAGAACTAAAAATATAGGGCCAAGATAATATGAAAACTATGCACTTTAAGTCATTGTTCCTCCAGGAAGTAAATTAATAATTTGTCATAATTACTTTCTAAACGCGCAAACTTTGTTAACGCGCAATTGACTGACTGACCAATACAGCGATGTAGCTCCAGGGATTACCGATTTTTGATACTAAAAGAACAACAACATTGTTCATTGTTCCACTAAAAAATGTAACAGATTTTATGCATTTGGCCTATTTAACTAAAAATCTTTTGCACTTGTGTCAATGTGAATTGATTTGCATTTTACTTCAAGCTTTCGTTAGTTTTCTTGATGTTTTTTTATTTCACTCGAACTATATTTTCCGCTTTGTACACTCGCTGTGTCACGTTGAATCTATGCAAAAGGACGCGTATTTCTTTGTCTTATGGTTGGATAAAAAACGGAAAGAGCAAAACCTTGTTTTCATTCCCAACTTCGCTGATCTGACCAAAGCTTGGCACGTATAAAAGTGAAAAATTTGACTTGATATTTTTATTTTGTATAAAAGTGAAAAATTTGACTTGATATTTTTAAGAAAATCATTTTATTCTAATTTATTTTAGTAACGATAAAAAATGTAAATATCAAGTCAAATTTTTCACTTTTATACCTGCTTAGCTTCGGCCCGATCAGCGAAGTTGGGGATGAAAACAAAGTTTTGCTCTTTCCGTTTTTTTATCCAACCATAAGAAAAAAAGATACGCGTCCTTTCGCATAGATAAAACGTGACGCAGCGAGTGTACAAAGCAGAAAATCTATGGAGTCGTAGCGTTTGCTACGCCGTAGCAATAAGGCGACGCGAGTCTTTTTTAAAAATAGTTTTAAGCAGACTGTTTTTTATGATAGATTTAATACGGTGACTTGGGCCACAGATAAAACAAAAAGAAGATACGGTACCCCGCTTTTCGCGCGCTGCACTGCAAATATAGGACCAATGGGCCAGTTTTGTGTAGCTTGTCTCACTAGCGCCAGTGTCAAAGCTTGTCGCTCTATCTCTGTCGTTCGGTGGCGCTTGTTTAAAAAAGAGGTCCATTTTTCAGTTGACGATATAAGAACGTACTGCATCTACCCTTTGTTATATCAATGGTTTGGGCACATAGAGAGGATGAATGAAAGAAGAATGACGAAAGAAATGTATGCTGCGCAAATGGAAGGTTAAGCTCGACCGGGCTGTGCTGTTTGTTCTGCTGACCAAATGGGTGACATACTTAAGTAGGGCAAAGTAAAAAGTACCCGGAACAAAAGAGCTTGTATGACTAGATTAATGAGTGTAGACGTAAAAGAGGTATGTCATGATCGTAGCAGATGGAAACCTGTAGTCTCTGCCTTCCCCTCTGGGAGACAAGCGTGAGTATAGACGTACGTACGTTATACCATTTCTATAAAACCTATTTTGGTATGCATTTCGTTCACCGTGTTATGTTATTAGCATGTTATTGGTTTCGTGGGTAGATTGGGAATGATTGTGAAAGTTCATTTACCACAAGGAAGGGCGTTTGACCCAAAATATTAGGGTCGCAATATTTATTGCGTTATAAGCATGCCTTTCTTTAAGCTGAAGGTAAAAGGAATAAAATGAAATTTCAGTGAAATGAAACTGGGAAATAACTTCCGACTAGATTTCAGATAATCTTTCGGTGAAAATGTTTAATAAATCGATGTATGACGTTGGATGAATCATATTTAACTCAATTAAATAATTTATATTTTAATGATACTGATTTATCACAAAAACTTATATATTTGAATTATAATACATAGTTATTCTTTTTTGTAATAGTCATATGAAAATTACTTGAAATATACACAAATAAAATAATAATGAAAACTCGAAATACATTTTAGCCCCTAGTGGTTCGTCGTCAGATATATATGCGTAATATCCTCCTAAAATAAAAATCTTATCATAGCAAATTACATACATACGTATTTAAGTTTTTTATTTAAGTAAATATACCTACCTTTCTTTCTTTCTTTAAATAAAAAATATTCATAATCGTAATTTTCCAATTTAAGGCACAAAACTTTGAGTCAAGTTCAAGTAAAATCTTTACACCAACCTTTATCGACAAAGCTTTTGCTCTGTACATAACGGCATCCAGATAACATACATGATGTGAACCATCGCTCGATTGTGACCGAGATTGGTCGTAGATAGTCAATCCAATCTATTTCTGGTACTCTCTATCTACATAATGTAAATTTACGCGTATTTCAGCATAAAGATGGTTCAATTTGTCTTGATTGCTTTGAGTAAATTGAACTGAAGTAAATAGGTGTTTTTGTACTAGACTAACCTATGTCATCTGCAAATATTGAATTACTAAGGTTTATCCAAGTATTAGTAATGTTGGATACGAGAAATTCAGATTTAAATTCGCTGCTGTGATATTAGGGCTGGTGCTTACTTTAGGTAACTCGAGAGCCTTTTCAGTTAGGGTGCCTCTCATAGACTTGTTTCTCAGTACTAGAGGATAAAACTAAACCTTTAACATCTCTGTATATTTTTTTCATTTTCAATTATTCTAAATATTCTACTCTTTTCTTTGAGAATAACAGAATAATTTTGCTATAGTAACTGTATATTTTTGATTTCGTAATAATTACTGCAACATCTTCTAACTATATTTCTAATATTTGCTATAATAAACATAAAATTTAAATAAAATCACGTATTCTACTCATTATTCTGAAAAAGAAACAAATTCGCGCTAGTGAAAAAAAAACATCCTCATCTCCAAACTAACTTTAAAAACCATTCAACATTCCGAAAAACATTGTGTAAGCGCAAATAAAATTGTTGTGTATGTTTCTTTGGGAATGTTGTTCAATATGATCAGTAGAGTATGTGGTCTCATTGAAATATACCTGACTGTTTACAATGAAAACTTACCCTGTGCCTGAAATTTGGCTTAAATATAAGCAAACAAATAGGAAACGCTTAAGTCATCCTGGGCACCTCCTTACTCATGATTAAATATTTGTTTTGTTATTTCAATGTTTTAATTAATATATAGACAGACATTTAAAAAAATCGTGATTTTCTTTTCTAAACTAGGACATTACTACATAAATAAAAAAAATTACGGGCTGAATCGTCACCATAGCATAATTTAACTTTAATATACTTACGTAGCATTACTTTTTCACATCCCCCTTTCAATAGACAACTTGATTTACCATCGTCTTTGTTGCTTTTCAGGTGTTTAAATATATTTTATCTGCTTCCTTCCTATATTACTCTGGGTAAAATATCAACAACCTTTTCGGTACATGGTAAACATTATGTCAATATTAAAAAACGATTATTTAATATTTATGTGATAATAGTAAAAAGTGAATTTCGTATAGTGTACTAAAAATCACCTTTAAAACAAGAGTTATGGACCCGTAGAATCACAGAAGTAACGATCGTCACGCCTAGGCCGAATCATAAGAAAAAAAATATTATTTTCACTTAACATAATTTTAAACCTAGTAATATGGGTATCATTGGAAAGCTAGGAAGATGAGCAACAAAAAAAAATATATATACATTATAATAATTTAAAAAAAGTTGTGGTTTGTAATTAAAGGCCCAAATTTTCTTTTTTTTTAAATATATGTATAGAGTTGTATTTTTTTTACAGTATTATAAAATTAAAATAGACATATATATAGGTATATAGTATACATACATATATTTATATATATAACTAAAATTTTTTCAAGGAGAAAGTCCCCCACCCGACTTCCTATAAGAAAAAAAAAATGTTTTCTTGTAGGAAATTTAATCTAGTTTTATAACCGCATTAGAATTTGACGACTAGTTCCGGAGATATAGCCAAAACAAAATTGGCGAGAAAATTTGCAAATTTGCAAAAATTGCCAATAATAGAATTGAAATATTGATGGTCGTGAATATCGGCACTTGGTCGAATTTAATAATTAAAACAATTCGCTGTCTAAAACGTTTTGTTGTTGAATATTGTCTTGAACTCATCTGGATTACTTTCCGTTTGTTGAAACCACACACTAAGCTGTCTATAAGTCGGAAATGATTAAGAAGGGAGTAACACCAATTGATTGTATCTTTGTTGAAATTTAACGCTTGTACTTGTCCACAAAGTTATAATATATCTCACTACACCCCACTGGCTTTATTTATAAGCATTCTCAAAAGCTTTTAAATAAAAAAAATACATAAATTACAAAATACTTGAAAATGCTTATTAGTGAATTCGGTTCTGTGTAGTGAGATACATTATAATTTTGTTGACAACTACAAGTGTTAAACTTTAAAGAAGATTCAAAGAATTGGTTCAACTCCATTTTTAATCTTCTTATTTATAGACAACTCAGTGTGCGGTTTCAGCAAACCAAAAGCAATCACGATGAGTTCAAGACAATAGTCAACATCAATATGTTTTAGACATCGAATTGCAAATTGGTAGCGAAGCGGTCTCTATTTGTTGCTACGTAGTGGAATCAAGGTTTAGTATTCAGGAAGGTGCATTACGAACTAATAGAACCAACAGACAGCCCGATATGTGAGCTTTAAAGCGGTAGTGATACCGATGCTCAGTAAAAGGAATTGGAATGATGCAGTTGCTGTTGTCTTTGTTTTTTGGAGTTTAGGGATAACAATATTAACGCTCTATCAAAGCGCGCTTGCTTTTTTAGGTAAAAAAAACAAATAACATTGCGTTATTTTAAAAGATCAAAATGACAGTTTACCTTAATACAAACAGTAAAGCTACCTAATATCTGGTGAGGTATGCTGCCCAAAATGAAATTTAGTTAAATGATACAAAAGATCAATAATAAGGAGGCTAGCCCAGAAATTAAGTCACAAAATAACGCTGCAATAATAAGCATAAAATTTAAACGGCGATACTATATAAGCTACAGTTAAAACCCGAAATCAGTTAGAAACAGCTTCGTTCAGCTCCTAAAACTTAACCACTTGCTCCTCCCCGCTTAGCTCGTTGTCGCTACCTATTTTTGTTTTTTTGGAGAGCACTAACTAGTAAAAAGGTGTTTCTACTGATTTTGGCTTTTAACTGTAACATACAAATGAACTACTAGCTTTTGCTCGCGGTTTCACCCACGTTGAATTAGTTTTTGTGTACTCCTATAAAATATTATTCGGGCTGTTACCTACAGTAAACAGAGCTGGTGAAATGTATGTATTATGCGCCTCTGTTTCCCATTTTGTGTGTTTCTTTTATAGCTTTTCCATGGAAACAAAGGGAAAAAGTAGTTTTTGTCCTATTCAAAGTCTAGAACTACTTTATGCAAAATTTCAGCCTAATCCGTTTCGTAAGCATGGCGTGAAAGGGTGACACATCACTTTTCTCAAAAAATTTGAAAGCTCATTTTCATCCCATGGGAACTAATCTAAGGGATAAAAAGTAGCCTATGTCCTATTCCAGGTCTAGAACTACATTTATGTAAAATTTCAGCCCAATTGGTTCAGTAGTTACGGCGTGTAAGAGTAACAAACATCCATCTATCCATCCATCCATCCATACATCCAAACTTTCGTATTTAATGGTTGGGGAAAAACTCTTTTCGCAAATAGAATGTATGAACTTATAATAAAATCTCTTTGGCTATACCATTTGTATCTGGCTGGTTTTGGTATTATTAAAAAGTTTAAATTTAAAAAAAGATAATTCCATATTCAAATTATGTAAAATGTGTGATTTCATTTGTTTTTCTTACTGTTAAGATGAGTGAATCTAATGAAGAAATTCGATACATTTTAAAATTTTACTACAAAAAAGGTAGAAATGCAACGCAAGCCGCGAAAAAAAATTGTGATGTTTATGGACCTAGTGCAGTGTCTGTGAGAGTGGCACAAATTTGGTTTAAGCGTTTTCAATCCGGAAATTTTGATGTCAAAGATGCACCTCGCTCTGGGCGCCCTGTTACGGATAAAATGGATGCCATTTTTGAAAAAGAGGGTAGTTACGATGTAGCTGAAGAACTGGGGATTGACCACAAAACAGTTATTTTGGCGCATTTGAAAAAAGCTAGGTACACAAAAAAGCTCGATATTTGGGTGCCTCATGAGCTCACTGAAAGAAACTTAATGAACCGTGTACTCATTTGTGATTCTTTATTACGACGTAATGATACCGAACCATTTTTGAAAAACCTGATGACTTGTGATGAATAGTGGATCACGTACGACAAGAACGCGTGAAAATGGTCGTGGTCAAATGCTGGTCAGGCTTCACAGACTCTGGCGAAACCCGGGTTATCTCGCAACAAGGTAATGCTGTGTGTATGGTGGGATTGGAAGGGCGTTATTATTTATGAGCTGTTACCGCCAGGCAGGACCATCGATTCTGAACTCTACTGCGAACAACTGATGAGATTAAAGCAAGAAGTTGAAAGAAGAAAGAAAGAAAGAAAAATGATATTTATTGCCAGAACACAAAAAAGTAAAAATTTTACAGAACTTAATTAAAAAAATAAATAAATAAAAATAAAATAAAACAAAACACGCAATACACAATAACATAAAAGTACCTATTTAAACTTATACCTATAAATAACAAAAAAGACATCATTATCGTGTTAAATTAGTACAACAAAAAATAAAATAAATAGTTAAAATGAAATCTTATGAATAAAGTTTTATATTGTACCTACATGCTTTTCCTAAAATATTATTCTTTTCCATGAAGTTCTGGCAAATGGTGGCATGCTCAGCAATTGCCGTCAGATAAAAAGACACAATTTTCATCTGAACGGCGCTGTTTTTCAGCATGTTCCATATACATCATATTTAAAGTAGTAGACATTACATAGTGACGCGTAGGAGTAGGAGTCTATTACTTTATCTGCTATGCAATACTATTTCCCCGAATAATAATTAAAATATGTATAATGCAATAATTGCTTATAATTTGTATATTTATCCGTTTTAATTTGGTGTTAATAAATATGTAATTAATGTATATTTACTAGTGTATGTATATTTACTTGTGTATGTAATTAATCATATATACCTATAAGATAAACCACATAAATTAATTAACTCTAAAATCTTATTTTAAAGGAGGATTTGGGTTAAATTAAAAAACGCCGGTCTGAATGAAAAAAACACTGTTTCAATTTACTCTTTTTGACTTTTTTAAAATATACATGTTATTTGCTGCAGTTATTTGTTTATCTATTAGGATTGTTTTAAGTTTATATTTAAATGTTAAATAAGACATATGTACTTGTAGCGGTGGTGGTAAATCATTCCAGATTTTGGATGCTGCGAACTTGAAACTGCCTCTAAAATTTGCTGTTCGATGCTTTGGTATAGACATTTTGTGGATAATTTTGCTACGTGTATGTACGTTATGTGATTCACCAAGCCATCGGATCTTCTCATGTAGATATTGCGGTCTCTTCAAGTGTACCACCTTATATACCAAACCTGCTATATGCAATTCTCTTCTACCTTTCATTTTAATAATTCTTTTCTCATTCAAATGAGGGGTGATATGAGTACGTTTACGAATCCCAAAACAAAACCGTGCGCATGCATTTTGCACACGTTGTATGGCGCGGCTAGTTTTCTCATAAAGCCTCGGTCCGTATACAGTGTCACAATAATTGAAAATTGAAAGAACAAGTGCTTCAGTTAGCATTGTTCTAACTTCCTCTTTTATATATTGTCTTATTCCATAGAAACTTAAGCCGAAAGAAAGCCGTTCTAATTTTTAAATTGATGTGCTCTACAAAACGCAGTTTGCTATCAATCAGCAACCCTAAATTTCTTGAAGTTTTCACCCTCTCAACTCTTTTACCGCCAATTAGAATATCCGGTGAATAGTCTATTATTTGTTCGCACTGATGTTTTGTACCCATCACCATATACTTGGATTTGTTGGGGTTGAGTACTAAGGCATGTCTTTTAGTCCAATTGTATATAAAATCAAGGTCTTCATTTATCAGCAGCACAGCTTCCCTAGTTGTTTTATGTTTGAAGGAATAATATAGTTGGGTGTCATCTGCATACAAATGAACTTTACAGTGCAAGAGGTTCTTTATGAAGTCAGATGTATACAGAATGAACAGGAGAGGAGAAAGTATCGAACCTTGTGGACAGCCTCTCGTCACAGATTTTATTTCAGATTCCTTAAAATCTCCCTGACTATCTTCAGTGATGACGTACTGCTTCCTGTCATTTAAATACGAATTGAACCATTTGCAAGCGGTTTGTGAAATGCCATAGTATGACATCTTAGCCAGTAAGAGATCAGGACTGATACAGTCGAAAGCCCTTGTGAAATCCAAAAGTACCAAAATACTACCCCTGCCAGTATCCGAAGCCGTAAGTATGTCGTCAGTTACCTGTGCTAGAGCCGTAGCAGTTCCATGTTGGCTACGGAATCCTGACTGCATAGCCGGAAGGATAGATTCTTTCTCTAGGTATTTACTCAGCTGCAAACAGACAACTCTCTCCATGATTTTGGACATAACAGGCAGTATACTAATAGCTCTGAGATCTTTGTATCCCTCTACCGAAGAAGATTTTGGTAGAGGTCTTACTTTCGCCAGCTTCCAATTGTTAGGAAAAATACCATTGCATATTGATTTATTTATGAGATCTGTTATTATTGGAAGGGTAACTGGTAATGTCATCTTTACCATCTGGATGGTGATGGTATCGTAACCGGCTGCATTTGTATTTATGGCATGGATGATTTTAGAGATTTGGTCTTGAGTACAATTTTCAATGTTAAATATGCATTCGTTATTACCATATTTGTTCTGTCTGCAAAAGCTCAAAAGGTCGTCGTCAATTTTTGGGTCACCAGGAACATCGAGAAAAAATTCATTAATTTTGTCCGGTTTATTAAGGTGATGCGGAATATTTGGTAAACTTTTATTACCGAAAGTCGATGTTTTTTTAATGTAGTTCCACATCTTTTTTGGCTCATTTTTATTGTTATTTACGTAATAATTGTAAAACGCCTCTTTTTCTCTTTTTATTGCGCTGGTAACCATGTTTTTGAGATCTTTATAATATTTTAAATGGGATTCACTCTTTGTAGACTGAGCTCGCCTAAGCGCTTTATCGCGTAGAGACATCATACATTTCACGGTGTCGGTTAACCAAGGGCATGGGTTTTCTTTGACTTTTACCTTGCGCAAAGGAGCAAGTTCGTCGAAAATTGAGGTAATGAGATTATTAAAACAATTTACCATTTCGTTTATGTCACTAGTATTGTAGACATCACTCCAATGCATTGAATACAGATATTTCAAAAAAAGTTCGTCATCAATTTTGTGCAGTGAGCGTGTCCAAACAAAAAGTGGTGATGTTGGAGGTCTTTTAAAATAAAATTCTCCTATAACCAAACCATGGTCGCTCAGAGTTGGATTGTGATGGACATTAATGGACTTACATATATGCGGGGTATCGGTTATAATTAGGTCCAATAAAGTTGCTGAATTCTGTTCAATTCGCGTCGGCTCTTGTACCAGTTGATGTAAATTTTGCTGAGTGAAGAAAGAAAGCAGTTCAGGAGCTGAATTTTCATCAGGTTTGAGCAGATCTACGTTAAAATCAGTAAGTATGAAGATGAAATCACAATATCCAAAGGTACTCACCGATTTACTGAGAGCGTCAATTGCTGCACCTGGTGAAAGACTGGACCCGGGACGGTATGCAGTACCGATTGCTATTCGCCCAGTGCCAGGCAAACTCAGCTCCACCCACTTTTGCTCGAGTGCAGAGGGGGGGTGTGGTTTGTTGCGAACGCGCAGTCCGCGTCGCACGTAGAAACCCACACCACCTCCTCCCTCATCACGTGGTCGGGGTGTATTTTTTAGAATGTAGCCAGGTATATTTGGTGCGTGTTTCTCTTGTCCTTCCCTTGTCCAGGTTTCATTCAAGGCTAATATATCTGGTTTGTAAGTATCCATCGTGACTTGTAGTTCATCACAACCGGTGTTCAGAGAACGTATGTTCAACAAACCCAATTTTAAATTTGTACTTTTAGGTCTGCTATTCATAATCTACGTTAAGACAGTCATAGATATTAGTTTTATACCGATGAAGATTGTAGAGGTTTGATAAAAAGTAAAAAAAAAATGAAGCAAAATTACAAGAAATAAAAATCAATAAAAATATTGAAATGTTGAGAGAAAGCGGCCGGAATTAGTCAACGGAAGGGGTGTGGTTTTTCATCATGATCACGCTAGACCTCACATATCTTTAGCCACTCAGCAAAAATTAAGAGAGTTTGGCTGGGACGTATTAATGCATCCGCCGTATAGTCCTGACCTTGCACCTTCAGATTTCCACTTGTTTCGGTCTCTTCAGAATTCCTTAGGCAGTGTCAGGTTAGCATCACGAGAGGACTGCCAAAACCACTTGTCGCGGTTTTTTGTTTAGAAGCCCCAAACTTTCTATAGCAACGGGATCATGTCCCTACCTACAAGATGGCAGAAAGTTATCGAACAAAATGGCAGATACATACTTTAGTTAAATGTAAATAAACTTTATTAAAAAATGTTTTGAATTTTCATATAAAATGCGAAGAACCTTTTTCCCCAACCTATATAATATTAGTGGGAAGTGGGATAGTGGGACAAGAAAGTTATATTTTGCCTTTGTAAATATGAAAACAATGAAATCATTTTGTACAATGAGGATCTTTTTAGTTACGTCGGCACATTTAGTAACTGTCCATTCAGAGATTAAGGACAAGCACATTGCAGCAAGAAAAGTATAGGCGTATCGCTTCATTGAATTAACGCGACAAACATTCCGTCCCAATTTAGCAAGAACCATGTACAAATTCAAATCTAATTTGAACTTTTTGGTGATTCCAGCTGCGGAAGCCGGTGTCGACGCTGTCGATTCCCGGTGCTATGAAGGCGTACACGGGGGGTGGGCATGACGCGGGCGCGGAGGAAGCTGGCGTCGCACTCGTCGGCGTCCACAGCGAGTATCCACGCTTCGGCGAAGAACGGGCGCTGGGCGGCGGCACCTACAAAGGCGGGGGGACGGCTAAGCAGAAACCTAATATAGGATATAGGTGAGCTATTGGTTATCTTTGGGGTTAAGATCAGCGTGGCCAAATAGAGTTCAGACACTCCCGAATACCAACTTGCTTGTTATCTTTTTTTCTTTCAGTTCCTCTAGCAACGCCGTTGCACATATATTATGAAAAATCGTTCAAACATTCCTCCAACAAAAATTAATATTCAGAAGCTCTCCGCAGTAAAACGTCGAACCAAATGTAAAACGTTTGAAATAAAAGCTTAGAGAGTGGGCTTTAGACGGATAAAGGTTATGTTACGAGTCCACCATGTACGGATAGGCAGAAATTGCATTTTTAATACAGGTACAGCAAATCTTTAAAAATTTGTATTTTTCTATGAAATTTTTGATAATATCTACAAGTACTAAAACAATTAAACATATATTCTTTTTAATTTATGATATAATGAAAATATCAAAACATCTATTTCAAAATACAATGGTTTATGTTTCGCTACTTACTTTATACGTAAAACCAAAGCTATTTCCATTAACAATGGAAACTCATTAAAGCTAGTACACGTAAAATTAACTTACAGGATTTGTATATATACCTACGCGAAGCCAAGTAGGAATATATTTTGTTTTGTTTGGTCTGTTTAATAAGTTGTGATAAGTGATAGCTTCACAAATAATATTATGACTAAACTCCACATCAAGAGGAATGCTGAGTGAAATTTGTTCTTAAAGTTTCACTTTATGCATTGTTGTAATAGATACATAGCAAATTAGATCCAAATTATATGATCGCATCCTTATGTATAGAAAAGCAATTTTTTTGACATTTTCATTCTTGCCTTTATAGTACGTGTATTTGGAAGAACGTTTATTAGGTTGCAATAATAATTAAAATCGGTGAAATATAAGCAGGTGTGATAACTTGATTTGAGTATCAAACCTTCCTAATACGCTCCGTTGGAAGCACATAAACTTAACAGCGGATTTACAAACAAAATTGAATTTGGAACTCCCGTTCCAAATCTGACTGGAGAGACTTAAAGTAGTATTTTAATATATGAAGTTAAAAATATCCTTTGATTAGGTTATCTTTCTTGATTAGAAGTTTAAGAAACAGTCTGCCTTTTTGCTAGTTAAAGAGAAATATAAGAAAATATTCTCGGCTTTTACGCAAAAACCATTTTTGAGTCTTCTCATATAACATTTCAATTTTGCGGTGAGTATTTTCTCTGCCGACTATAGCAGTTTACCGATATAACGTTTCATTGCACTGGTTGATATTTATAGACGGATGTAGAAAATTTCGCACGAATTGCCATCAGGACCAAAATGTAGCTGAAGTTCAAGCTTGTGGTTATGACTTTTAATTTATTGATCAACTTCCACAACCCCATTAAATTGATCAGCAACTCTCAAAAGGGGCAACATTCTTTGCAGTTTTACTGTGGGAAGCCGCTCAACTATTTTCATTAAATCTCCGGGGTTACATAAACCGATAGGTAATGTAATGAATTTTCGGGTCAGTTGTGGTTTGAGACGTTGAGTTTATTCTCTGGGGGCAGATTACGTATACGATGATTCGTTGCCATGTAAATAACAGTAATTTATGAGAATTATCAAAAAATGTTAATGAATTGATGGTCCATTTGTTTTGGATTCGTTTTTGTTATAACTACAACCAAAGGTTAGCTTCACCCAGGGCGGTGACATTGTGAGAGAAACAGGTCAATTAAACGGTTGTTTTGACTTTAAATCCGTGCCAACGTCCTTTAATCCGGATTGTTATAATGCAGATTCCTTTAAAGAAAGAGTTAATAGTTACCTTCTGGCTCAGAACAATAACATCAATGCCTTCTGGGCAAGCAAACTTCATTCTTAGTAAGTATGATAAATTCAATAGTGTGAATTTCAGTCACAACTTTGACCTGTGTGATTTTAAGTCTTCAATAACTGTGAAAACTGCGAGTGCAGCTTTTGCTCACGTACGTACGAGTATGTATACGTTACCTGTTCCTGTTACCGTACTTACCAAAGCCAAAAATGAATTATCTCCAATAGAAAAAGGACTAGCGGGATATTTTTTTTTTGTTAAATAAGTTATTCTACATATATTGAACAACTTTTAGTATGGGGTCAACCCTGAAATCGTGAAAAAAGGCTGTTTCATACATTTTGGTCTAGTAGCTATTTAATTGTTAGGGTTCCGTACCCGAAGGGCAACACGGAGCCCTATTTAGTATGTTAGGCTGTCCGTCTGTCCACCCGTATGTCACCGGTCTCTAGCTTACAGAATGATCTGAAATGTGGATAAGTTATTAAAATATAATTCAAATAAATTATTAGAGGGTCTCAGACATGAACAAGGAGAAGAAAAATTTTTTTTTTCTTACAAGTACTTGTGGGTTGTCATTGTATGGAACTCATTGAGTAGGGAGTAGAGTACGATTTTTTTTTCTCCAAAAGTAATGAAATGGCGGGGCCATCAAAATTGTCAATTTTAGGGTATATCTCAAAAACTAAACAAGTTAGGAATTTGGCATTTTTATATTATTTCATATTATTATTATGAACACTGTATTTTATTTTTCATATAGGTTTAGGGTAACATACCTGAATACTCAACCAATTTAATTTTGCAGTTTTAATTCATATACTTTCTAGGTAATGATTAGTTTTAACATATTTTAATGGTACGGACTACTCGCTCTTGACCGTTTTTTTATAGAACAACTGATAATCTATTGCATACACATTCCAAAACCCTGAGAACAGCCTATATAAAATAGACCCAAAAGTGGAACTAAAAAGGCGTTCAAAATTCTTGAAGAGAAATATCAATAAATCCTATCTTTTCTTCATAAAAATACACAAACTTGATATTGGAGGCACTAGCAATATCGACTTCAAAGGCTCGAAGACTCTCAGCTCTACATTATTTGTGTAGTTTACGTGTTTCGAGCGTGCTTCTATCAGCACTGTATCAACCTTGGGTACGTTATTTAGAGGTATCTCTTTCCTCTTACAAAAGTGATATGCAAACAAGATTTCTGCGTTGCCTTTTGACGTCGAGAAATTTGAAAATAATTGCAAGTATGACGTGTTTAAAGTTTTTGTGAGTGTTTAATAATTTTTGAATTTATCTTGTTACTTCCATTGGTTTGTGATTAATTTTCATCTGGACTTGATTTTATTAAACAGTAGTTGCACAGTCGATTGGCCGGTCATTTAATCTTGAAACACGGGATCAAGTCCCGCAGATCAAGCGAGCATCAATGAGTTTTTTTTCTGACTTCATATATAAAGTATTTTTATTATAAAAGCTATTATTTAACTTTACCTATGTATTAGTCAGTATATCTGGGTCAAATCTTTCAACTGAATTTTTAACCAGTCATTCCCAATCGATTGAGTTATTTTTCACACGTTTGGTTTAGTGACAATGCAAGACAAGCTAAGTGACGTCATTCTAAATCCAATATGGCAGACACAACAAGATGGCGATTTATTATTTTCATACCATCCCCCTGCGCACGAGTATAACAAAGGCTTTGACAAGAAAAATACGATATTCTAAGTGACGTCATTCTTAATTCAATATGGCTCTCACCCCAAGGTAGCGTACTGAATTTCTTTATACATATTTTTGACATGGTTCTCAAATGAAAGGTTTTGATTGGCAAAATAACGTTATTCACTTAAACGTACAAAATTAAATTGAGCTTTTATTAAAGCCTTCTTGGCAAACTACATACGGGAAATACAAAACAAAAAAAAAGTTTAGATCAATGAAACTGATCTAATATTTTATATCGAATTTTTTATTCATATATATTTTTTTGCCATTACAAAAAGCCAAAGTAACACGTATTCTGTGAAAATTTCAATCGGAGTTGACAAAAAAGAAGAATTTTTGTGTTATCATGAATTCTGTTAAGACTAGAGTGGTCGGTTGCACCGTTTCGCACGGCTTCACAAACTTATTTATATGTTTACCTAACACGCTTTGTTTTTTAAATTTTTCCCTTTTTGTTGCAAGACTTTGGTATATTTCTTAAATCCAATAAAAAGTAACAAAAAAATAAAAACTAAAGAAAAAAAAAAATAAAGACTTTGATTCGAACCCCAAAACGTGGTGTTCTACAACTGGACCAATGATTTGATATCTGAAGTGAAAAATTAAGCGAACATGTGAAAAACTCCCGTATTTAGTTTCAGCCAGTCAGAAATCGCATTCAAAACTCAGTTGGTAGAATGTGCTGTTATGCCTCAGGCGTGTATGTGGTGGCCATATCGTAGAATTGATCATTTCATGCGACAAATTGCGAAGGCCGAAAACGGTTGATATTTACAAGTTCGTTATGAAGAAACCTATCAAACTTTTAAAATATAAACGTTTTGTTCGTTTTCATAACATGCTTATGAATATATACGTGTCTTTTAAGGAGTTATAGTTAGTAGAATTATCATCACACGGCATTTATGACGCGAGAAACGAAAGCTATGAAAAGCAAAACGTGTGAAAATTTTTGCGAGAATCGCCGTCAGGCCCTCATTTCTGGCACGTGCGGAAAAATTGCTAAGGCATATTGTTTTGATTGAAATCTTATATTAAGCATTCCTTATATCCTGTAGCTTCTATTTGATGGGGGGTAAGTCACTCTAATTTCTATCGCATGGCATTTATCAAGCTTTAAACAAATATCGAAAGACTAACATTGCGACTGCGCAAGAATGATGGAATAGCCGTCCTGATCGACAATATCGTTAAGTATTGAATAAGAAATTCACAATAGACTTCCAACAAAATAAAAATAAACAAAGTGTTAAACATAGGTGCGACGACGAGCAAAGCGAAAATGAGCGTGTTGGTTTTTCAAGCGAAGCGGAGTGGGGCGAAGCGACCCCTTAGGTTTTTACAGATTTTTTTTATATTTAAGCAGATCACGATATGATCAGTGCAGCGATATGGCCACGACATATAAATCGTGACTACATGTTTGTTTATTTTATTGTTACTTACTACTTCTAAAATTCAATTTCAAGGGCTTGTCTTTGGTCTTTCAAAGGTTTTTGTTTCAATATGCTGAGTCAACTACTGAATGTTATCAATGTTAAACTTGGACACGTGTTTTTTCAGACCTTTGTCTTTCCGTTGTAGGTCGATTACCTAATTGGACACATTTCACTCGATAGATTTTATTTAAAAAAAGATGCCTTTTTAAGTTATTAATTCGTTTTATAGCTAAACGGCTTGAGTTTTATGTATGTAATTACTGCTATAACAAGAAAACATGGCTTATTTTTCAGGTGAAACAACATACTGAAGTTCAAAATTAATCATTAAGATTATCGTGCACCATGGGCCAAGCCATAATAGAAGTCTATTAAACAAAAGAGGATTAACAGTTTAGTTAATGACAAAAAATGGTTTAGTAAAAAAATACGAATAAGTCTCAAAATGAAATGGAGGCCTTATCATGAATTATTTAGCAAAGTAAAATAACACACTGAACTATGCCAGACCAATATTTTTAAACCCTCATTAGACACTTAGCTAGCATCGTCTATCGGAAAACTGTCGACTGTTTTAATAATGGCTGCAGCCTTGGGCTGAGACAGAAATAACCTGCAGTAGAACCACATCGATTTGTGACCTTTTAATGTTTTTAGGGTTCCGTACTTCAAGAAGAGAAAACGGAGGGTCACTTTGTTGTCTGTCCGTCTGTCTGCCCATCCGTCCGTCCGTCCGCCTCGCTGTCAAGACCCTTTATCTCGGGAACGCGTGAAGATATCGAAATGAAATTAAAACTATATGCTCAAGTCTACAGTCCCAAAAAGTTGTGAAAAAATAAAACTTCAAAGTTAACGTAAAAATAAGATACGGCCGTTTATGCTGCAAAAACGTATATTTCGACACTCTCATAGGAATCAAAATTTATAGGGTATTTTTCGTTGACCTAGAACTATGAAATTTGGCAAGTAATACTGTCTTAAACGAAAAATATACGGAAAAAGCTGAAAACTATAGATTTTTTATTAAATCATAAAAATATAGTCTTTAACGGAACTCTCGGTGGGCGAGTCCGACTCGCACTTCTACGGTTTTTTTATTTGTCTTGCCAACAGAAATATTAATGGTCACAAAATGAATTCCTAAGCGGGTGTCAGAGGTTTCAGAAGTTCAAGTCACATTACAATGCGATTCATATGCTGTTACTCAACAACTGTAGAACATTTGAAGTCACGTGAAATAAAAAAAAATATTTTGTAAAAAACTATTTTAGAGAAAATGAAAAAATCATTGTGCCTATTCTGACTACTCCACGTGGCAGAATACCGGCAACTTTACCTGTTTGAATGACTATACCTACAAATAATATACGCTGGCAAGGTAACTCATGGGCCTACAAGCAAAAAGTGTATTTTTTTTTACGAAAGTGTAGATTACGGTGGGACGTAAAAATCGTTGGTGAAACGTGGATCCGCTTACTTTCCTTAAACTATGTCTCGAAAAAAATTATTATCTATTTAGTTCTGATACAACTATCATAGTACTTTCCTCACTAAATAATGATGACATGTGTAACATTGATGTAGTTTGTGTTACAGAAAATCTAATAAAAAACAATTTTGGCATTTAATAAAATAACACATAACCTATCATTATAAAAATTAGAAAATTACATATGCTGTTTTACGCAAAAACAAGTTCCAAGCTTTTTATTCAGATCAAAGTTTAAATTGCCCTTTCAATTGTGTTCGAAGTTTGAACTTTGGAGTTAATCCCGTAAATGGCCAATTCATCTTTAAATTAATCCTAAGGGAAAATTGTTTGAACTAGAATAACAATCAGACTATAGAGTCCCATCAATATAAAGTTAATCTCGCTTAAGGAATGGTGCTGCTTTTATTAAAGGCTAAATGGGTTTTCATTTACGAGTAATTGTTCAAGGATGCGATGTTTTTGGGAAAAAGTTTCTCCTCTTCGTCTCTGTGGCTTAGTATAGTTTAAGTACTCAACTGCTTATCTGGAGATAGTGGGTATAAATCCTGTGGGGACACACTTGTGTTCGGTCTATGTGCTCTGGAAGGCACGTTAAGGGCAGGTTATTCGGGCCCTGTAGGCATTTATCGCTACCTCCGCCCCCGCCAGTACACCGCGACGTATTTTATTGCGATGCGCCCGAGCGACGCGACTTCGCGTGAACCGCCACACATTAAAATGGGCTTGGGCAGTAAATGTACTTCGTAATAATAATTGGTTCCCATAAATTAACCAAATAAACTATTCTTGCTAACAGCGCTACTTTGTAAATTTAGGGGAATTCACTACATCGGACAAAAAATTGAAATAAAGGTAGAGCTATGAGTAAATAATAAAATAAAATATACATAAATGACAAGATCAAGATAGGACCCGAAATAATATATATAAATTTCAGATTGTTATAACTTAAACGTGGCATTTATATGTATTTATTTATTTATATACTTAAAGTCCACTACATATACATTACATATACATTCAAAAAGAAAAAATATAATACACTTGAACACCATATTCCTACATTAATAAAATACGTTATATTGTATATTAATCAACTTTACCTTTCTACCATGTGTTTAAGAGGGTAGACGTAGAAGTAATATACCGTTAAATAATAATTCCTTAATATTTTTATAACACTATTTATTTCATTTTAATATGTACACAAACTATAAAAAAAAGTTTCTGGTTCCTCTTTTCAAGTATGAAGGCAACAGGGACTTATACCATACATTCATGTCCAAGGTTTTAATAACTAATACCAATGAGGTATGATATTGTAATACGAACATTTGATATTATAATAAATATTTATATATTTATATTTATATATACAGATGAAATTAAATCAACCGACCAAATTCATACTGGAGACTCAGTTAGTCATCAGCAACAAGGTTTAATGACCCTCCAGATGAAATTCGAAAAATAAAATATTTTTGTCCCGTAGTGCCTGTACTAGGATTTGTATTTAAACTAGTCCAACCAGTAAGGCAGCAAAAATATTTATTTTCCGAAATTGGCCAAAAGGATGACTGAACCTAGTTCTTGATCACTAACCGAGTCTCCAGTATGAATTTGGTCGGTTGATTTAATTTCAGCTTATATACATTTTATGCCATACAATCTTTACAGGCTTACACCTAATGCGATTGGTAACCAATTATATTTAAAGCAGTTTTTGTGAACTCCGTCGAAGAACAACTAAACAAATCGGTATCTGTAAACTTATCAATTCTAATCTTATAATATTATGTAATACGTACAAAACAATATTTCGGCAATAAGAAGGTTACAGTTAATTTTTTTTCGCTCTTACATTATCTATGACTGGCGGCGCGCACTAGGGCGCGTGTGTGGTGGACTTTTGAATTTTAGCGCCATAGTTTACGGGGAACTTAATTATTTATTTACTGCGTAAATGTGGGTCAAACGTTTTATAATTTGACTCCACTGACATTCTAGAAAAGCGAAGAAAATTACGAACAATCTTTTACTAGAAAAATCGAAAAATGTTTTCGACATACCAATATTATGAAAATAGGTAGGCGACCTTTTAACCATTCACAACAATCGTGAATTTACCTTTTCGCTGAAAACTCAATCGATTAGCTAATTTTAATTTTATATATTTTTTTGTGAACACGCCAATAAATTATCTCATAAACTTTTGGAACATTGACAAAATTAGAAATCAATTATACGTGTACTAGGTCCCGGTAGCGAATAATCATAGCTTGATTGTTGCTGTGAGATAGGTAAAGGCTCTGCGTTTTCTTTCTCACACCTATTTTCATTACCAAGCAAAGTCAGAGTTCTTATAGGCATCCCACATATATGCCGTGGGTTTACTATCTCCGGTAATAAACATTTTGTTTAAAATTTTACTTTTTTTTCCATCTTCGTCAGCCAAAAATTTTCATCTCTCGTAATCCTTTCAATATGTACAGGTTCATTTTCTCCCACCCAAATACCGAAGAGACACAATCGCCGTTCCGTCACGTGAAGCTGTCCCTGTACCTGGTAATACTTCGTCTGCGTATTTTTATCACTAAAGGTTCGGTAATTTCTTGGGATTTTCTGAAACCAAAAGTAAAAACTATAGAAGAATTTCTTCAGTACGGGGTAAAAAAGTTAATCAATTTGAGATTTTTTTCTGTGTAGGGATCTCCACTTCCAGTTCGGTCCACCTAAAAATTAAAATATAGATAAGGGACTTTAGGAAGTGACCTGAAAATGACCTGTAGTAACTAACCCAATAGTTGTGACAGGTTCTACGGGATCCAGGGAAACAATGGAGTTGTCAGGGACATCAGCTTCAATGCTACGTGGCACCAGTTCCGACTCTCTGAAAAATATAAAATATCAAAATATTTATTACTAGCTTTTGCCCTCCACCCGCGTGTTATTCGGTTCAACGACATGCTTTTTTCCGGGATAAAAAAGACCTATGCGATAAGTTGAGGTATAAGCTATATCCATTCTAAATTTCATCCAAATCCGTTCAGCCGTTTCAGCGTGAAAGAGTAACAAACATACACACACACACACACACGCACAAACTTTCGCATTTATAATATTAGTAGGAAGTAGGATTTATTGCAAATCACGAGCTTAATATTTATAAAAATAAAAATACTCTATACAATATAATCTTCGACTATACGCAGTACGCAATATTTTATGTTGTGAAATTTGCACGTCTGCAAAGAAATGGTCGATTTCAAAATAACTTTAGCTACAGTATCCGTCTGAGATAGGATGAGTGCCGGCTTACAGAATGGACAGACAGACGAACATAGCGAAAATATAAGAGTATATGGTTAGTTAGAGAACTCTAAAAAGGATAAAGTCACTTACCGTTCCTATAGGCATTTTTTCGATGCGAAGGTGCCCCGATCAGAACGATGAGCTAATGAGCTGAAATTAACAAATTCAATTTAGTCTTCTGGTTATATACTACTCGTACGTACATATGTTTACAAAAAAATAATACCACCTGGATACAATCGCATTTGTGACTGCAAGAGTAAGTATTGTGATGTTTTACTGTTGTACTGTTATACTTGTACTGGTCACTTAAAGTTTTTCCGCGTAATTTCAAATATCATATCATACAACAAAGTTGTTCTGTACGATCAGTAAACCATCTGGTTACAGTTTGAAAGCAGGTCACTGATACACCTGGTATCTTCAAGTTCGAACAAAGATAACCATAAAACTGGTTTAGATGCACTGATACTTATATGTGCCCTAAACTAATAAATTTATCCAAAGTACACTTACCCATTTAGTTTTCTTAGCTTCCGCGATTTCAGATTTGACACTTTATTCTTCTTCAATTCCCATTTTTAGAACATCCAAGCTAAAGCTAAATAATTTTTATTTACACGATTATTTTAGGATTTATCTAACTAATAATAATGTTATATACATACGATTTAATATATATACAATTTATCTACCTACACACAACTCTATCTTACTCATAATATATTTACACACAACGAATAGCTTCGAAGCTTAGAGGCGAGGGGGAACGGGGCTCAGAAAACTGACACAGGTCTTGCGTCGACAACGGCTAGCAGCCGACTGAAGGCTGCTGGCGCGAGTATTCGCCAGTCAACTTTTCCTTTTAAATTAAAGAAAAAAAACGATTATATTTATCAAAAAAGTAACCGCGAAAATAGTTACTAAAGTACCTTTTCTTTAATTATCTGTAATTTTCATACAATTTGGTTAAGTACACCTTGCACAAAATGAAAAAATCTTGAAAAATCGACCAAGTTTCAGATTTTTTTTCGATCGAGCGAAGTTTATCGTATCGAAAATTGAACCGTAAATAACACTGGAGAAAAGATGTATCTAAAACATATATTTTTTTCAGACTCTAAATGTTACAATTTGATGGCTTAAAATGGATTTGAAAAGAGACAAAATTGGAATAAGCCCCCCTTAAGTTGAATTTATATTCAAATTGAGTCTTAGACCTGTCTTTGAAGGCCTGCTCCTTCTATACGGATGATCCCAGACCAAAACAAAAAACTAACAGGCATCATACAATCAAAAATAAATTCTATGTTCAATAAAAAATAAACTGCATTTACTTTTGACAAAAAACAAATCGAAAGTTATGGAAGTTTCGTAAGGTTTATGCAAAAAATATCTTACTTCTTCCGAATGCTTAAAGCGATTTTAATGATTCTTTCACCGTACTATAGACAATTTATAGATCTACAAAACTATTGTTGAATTTTTTTTTCTGTCCTTTGCGTCCATTTGAAAAGTATTATTTTTTCTTATTTTGCGCTATCCAGAGACGCAACAATCGCCGGAATAGCCACTTTGCAATACGCGCTGATATAAATGTTATTTCCGTCGTTTTTTATACTGACACATATCGAATTGCTACTTTAGCGTAGGCATACGCCTTAAGCTGTGGATCTAATACTTGTACACAAAGTGCGGTGATAGAGTTTACCACCCATCTCAATGGGACATAATAAATATCGTTGAAATGCGGATGTACTAGTGTGGATTATGACTAGCATTTCGCAATCCGTAATCGGAAAAACCTCTGGCTACTCCTTGGGGCTTCATGTCGTAACGAGATTGATTTCTGTTGAAGGGATGTTTTGAAGAAATATAAACAGATAACGGTAAACCAACATTGTTTTACAGGAGACTTTATTCAAAAACGTTCGTAAGAAACTCAAAACTATTTATTGTTGAGGTTATGTGGAAACTTGATTAAATCAAATCATCTAATCAATAAAAGATTCAGGTGGTGCATTTCCCATAAGATTGATTTTTTCCATAATCACGTTTCTTTAACATTTAAAAGGAATTTATATGTACAAAACCCTGTTCATCAACATAAAATTGTCGTTAACATGGTGACCCCGCCATTTAACGCTTTGCCATGAATGGTAATTTTATGTTTAAAGTTTTGCAAAGTAAGAATTTCAGTGCCTTTTAATGTTACAACATCTTAGGTAATGTTAATCACGATGTGATGGTAATGGTTTTAGTTCAAGTTATTTATAATTTATGAATAACATAAATGTGTATAAACTTGACATAGATTTTTTTCCTTTATTACAGGTTAGGTAGAAGAAAGGCATTATTTGAAAAACGAAAACGAATAAGTGACTACGCTTTGGTGATGGGCATGTTTGGTATAATAATTATGGTTATAGAAAATGAACTCTCAAGTGCCGGAGTATATACGAAGGTAGCTAATAAATTTGGTAATGACTCCAGAATTAACTTACAATTTGTGAAGATGTTAATGTTTTGTACTTTTGCAGGCATCAATATATTCACAAGCGTTGAAGACGCTAATATCCATGTCGACTGTGATTTTACTTGGCCTAATCGTCGCGTATCACGCATTAGAAGTACAGGTTGGTAAAAATTTATTTGAACTCAAAAACATATACATTGACAACGTATAATAAAGACGAGAAAAAAATGTAGGTAGTCGGATATTATGCTTACTTTCATTAAAAGAAACAAAAAGTCCAAGTTGATTATAATTTAGATACAAATATAGAAAAATACATTGAATTTTGTCTATATGTTATAAAAGTTTATACCTATATTTAAGGGCATATTATACCAAAATGGTGTGGAAATCCATTTTTTCTTATTTTTGCCCTATATTTTGTAAAACTTTGAATCAAATGAATAGCTGGGAGACGTGGTTCAATGATTTTAATTTTCAATTTAATTTTTCTCACTGTAAATCTCCTCAAAATAATTCCACTTTAGCAAAGTAAAATTCTAAACCAGAGGATTTTTGCTTCACCCTAATTATATACGCTAAAATAAAGATAAGACAAAAAAAATTTACTAAATACAACAATATTTTATGACTAACTATCTAGTAGTTATAAATTTATTTCTTTTTATGATCAATTATCATAATCATAATTGTACTGCCTTTTGCGACTTATTCTTAGCCATTAATTTTGTAAGTCACAATCAAAATAGATAAAATTTTAGCTTAAATTTTCCAGTTAAGCTGACTTGTATAAAATTATGAAAATATCGCCTTTTTAATTGAAATAATAAAATAGCTGTAAACGAACCCAGTTACAATTTATGTGACGTCAAAAATTTTTTTAACTATTTTATTCCGAAAACTATCCACTCAGACTGACAACCAGACATCCATCTACACCGCCCCCCTCTCATAAATACATATCAATTTTGAGAGGAAGACGCAGTGAAAATCAGCCAGCCACCAGTATCACGCAATTGGATACAAGTTGCACACAGACAAGAAAGAAATAGGACCTCAATCTCATAATCAGCATTTACTCGTTTAGCTGTAAATTTTTGAAACTTGAACATCAAGTGCGATCTAACCTCGTGAAATAAGACGTTTTAAAGGGAATTAGGTTCAAAACTAGCATAACTGCCAATGATAAAAATTATATTGATAATGAAAATTGCCCTTCTGCTTTTCAGTTATTTATGATAGACAATTGCGCGGATGACTGGCGGATAGCGATGACGTGGCAGCGGATAGCTCAAATCAGCCTTGAGCTTGGAATATGCGCTGTTCATCCTATTCCTGGCCAGTATACCTTCACCTGGACCACCAAATTGGCCAATAAGGGTGGCGTCATTGGCGTTGAAGTAGTAAGTATAATTCTAGTCAAAACCTTTTATTAGATTTTACATGAGTAACGTGTTTATTGTTTATATTTGTTGTGGAATCAGTATTAATAGCTAATTGACCTTCATGAATTAACTTTTTCTATGACTGATGCACGACTGTATACAGATACTGAAATTCGTTTTTCTCTTTAGGGCACAATGTATAGGCAAATTCAGGTCTGTATGCTTTGAGTTTACATGTAATAACCTTGACGTCATGTAGTCTGTATTACAAGCATGTACCTTTTCCAAATGTGTTTTGTGTTCGTGCTACAATTATGGAAGGAATACTTCATAATGTTTGTCTGATTATTCATCCGTCACAACACAAAGTCCTAATTTTTATTTCCCATTAGACCACGAATGATGTCTCTTAGTTATGAAAGTAAAATATTTTTATCAACGATAAGACAAAAATATTTGAGTTAAACACCATGCCAACATTTCACGTAATTTTGTTATTTTATTAATAATGTAGAATTATATTTTCTCTTCAGAGTGCATTTTATAAGTAACAAGGAAGTCTTCCTTTTTTATTAACTAAGAATACAAAATATTTTCCTTAATAGGTAAAGAATACTCAATAATTGTGAAGAAACAAAGAAAATGTTTGTTTATATTTGTCGTTTTTATATTACTGTGAGTGAATATGTGTTTGAAGTTTTGTCATTGAGATATTTTGTCACGTTTTTACTGGGTTTGCTTTTTGGATCACCTAATTGTACGTGAGTGTTAAATTTTAGGCGTGGAAAATTTTATTGTCATAATTCTTTCCCAGTTTTAAATTAAATTATTGATTACCCATTGTAAAAGAACTTCGTTCTTAGTGTAGCAATCGCCACTCCGACTCGTTTAGTTATATAAAATGAATATAAATATGTCCGTTAAAGGCACTGGCACTTATCGTTGGATGTTTGACACGGTAGTTTATATAAAATCGAACTTCATGTTGATGTTTTTTCGAGAATTTTATATAATATGACAATTTGTTTAATAATATTACGAGTAACATTTTTCGAAGAATCCATTAACAATTTGTTTTGCTTGGTGGTTTCAGGTTCCATATGACGTCACGCTGTCACTGCCAATGTTCTTTCGGCTCTATCTCATATGCAGGGTCATGCTTCTTCATAGTAAACTGTTCACAGACGCTTCCTCAAGAAGTATAGGTGCTTTAAACAGAATTAATTTTAACACTAGGTAAATATTTATAACAATGTCTTTAGTCTTGTTTTTATTTAATGTTTTATCTACCAGACTTGACCCATTATTCTCATCAGTAATTAGTTCCAAACACTGAGAAATGTAATATCTTATATTAAAATTTTTGTTGCTCATGAGAAATGCTTCATCGTTTATCATTTCTCCGATTTTCAGATTTGTCTTGAAGACACTTATGACTATTTGTCCTGGCACCGTATTACTTGTTTTCATGGTTTCGTTATGGATAATTGCAAGTTGGACACTAAGACAGTGTGAAAGGTCAGTATTCATTTATATTGTTTTAAATGTTATCGTAAATATGATGTATACTATGTTGATTTTGCTTCATGATCTTAGAAAGGTTTAATTGATTTAATGATGATGATAAAAATACTTACTATTTTGAGGATTAACACTCGTCAGGGCTTTAACTACAGGGGTAGTATTTATTTTTATGTTGTACGAATTCGCTTTTGTTTATTTTGATTTTTGCTCTAAATATTTCGGTGTTTATTATTTGCTATAACTTCTGAGTTAAGCTGTTTTAAACTGGTAAGAACTGCGCTATCGCCTGTGTTGTGGGCATGCTATTGCTTAATGTACTGTTGCGTTGTGCTTCATTATTTGCTTTAATATCACTTGTGTTTACATTTTATATTTTCGGTATATTCCTGTCTTTATTTTTATAGTTACGAAAAAGTAGTGATGCTAGGTTCATGATCATCACAAAAATATACAAGAGTTTGACTTTGACAAATTTTGCAGACGTAGCTTTTAAAACTGATAACACACTAGTGCTAAATGTTTATATAAACGTTCACAATTTAGATAAACTCGTAGTAGCAACTTGCAGGAACAGTTATTAAGGACAAATGGAACGCTTTACACGAAAAGTAAAAAAGCACTCTGTCACGTAGATATTTACGACGAGATCTTAAAAGTTATTTGAAACACGTGTCCAAACATTTTATATAAAACCGTTGTCTATTTGAAATTATAAATATTATGAAAGTATTTTATTCAAGTATTTATCAATGGAAATAAAATCGGAAAAGGACTCATTACAAATTTCAAATAAAAACTTTTGATTTAGTCACGCACAAAATGGCTCAAAAACACAAAACACTTCCTAGATATGCTTAAACATCAAACTGTTTGCATTCAACATGCACTTTACCATTGCACCTCTCATGATCATGCAATACAAAACTGTGTCCCTTTCATATTGAGCGTAACGCTTTTCTTCCTGTCTGTGTCCCTTCTTCTTTCTGTCTTCTCGTGGTACAATCGATCGAATGTTTGTAAAATATGTGTTTTCATAATCCTGTCCACTTTAAGCCAAACAAGATGCAATCCACGCATGGCTAATGGTATATCGACAGCAATATAAATGTTTAGTCTGCACGTTGTATTTAAAGAACTGTATTTTATACGGCAAATTAATAGTACGTCTATTTGTGTAGTGAAAAAATTTATTTTTTCTTAATTCAGTGGGCATGCCAGATCGTTTATCAATTTTATTTTTGATGTGTAAGTGACTGTTTGAAAGTCGAAAACATTCGACATTTTTCAAAATTACTTTCAAATTTAAGATTATTAGACTCAGAACTACATTGACTGAGTTTTGATATTTTGATTTTAACAAATATGTAAAAGGAGTAATCGGTTACCTTGTGGTTCTTGTTGGGCGTTTTGGCTCTCAGGTTCCACGATGAAGACCATGCCAATTTGCTAAACTCAATGTGGCTGACAGCTATTACCTTCCTCTGTGTTGGCTACGGTGACATAGTCCCCAACACTTACTGCGGCCGGGGCATTACTCTTACCTGCGGTATGGTGGTATGTATTAAAATTAGGGCTACCCACGGGTTGATATTGTTTAAATACACTTCACGTGTATCCATTCATCAACTTTTGCTTACTAGGCAATGCAAGAAGTTTTGGTGGTAAATTTCAATTTTATAAACGAAAACCTTGCTATGTCTAGGAAGTTGATAGTATTAGGACGGTAAAGGTGAGCCATTTTATGTATTTATTATATGTTTTTACGGTTTTAACAAAAAATGAAAATGAAATCAAAGTCAAACTCTTAAGCTAATTTATAGTATCCTACTTTCCTCTTTGTTTTCTTTCTGTCTTCTTTTCACTGAGTTCTTAGGGTTAGCTTGCGTAGGTTTTTATTTATATAATTTCGTAATAACTTAGGGTTTTAATCTGTCATAATTACTGTTCTCGGCCCATAAAGTCTATCATATTATTGAGTGAAATACACAGAGTAAAGAGTTCAAATTTATTAACGATTCAGGTTTCACGACGAAGAACACGCTAATCTACTGAATGCAATGTGGCTTATTGCGATTACGTTTCTTTCCGTCGGTTTTGGTGATATTGTGCCAAACACATATTGCGGCAGAGGTATAGCTGTAAGCACCGGTATCATGGTAAGTTCCTCGCAAAAGAAAAATTGATGTTTGTGTTGACTGACCAAAATTTTCATAAATTTTCTCAACTTCATCGGCCTCAAATAAGGGCACAAGTACCGAAAGCACCTCGGCTCTCTTATGGTCTTCGAACACTGGGATGCTTTCGTCGTAATAGTATTGACGCTTATTTTTCTGATAACGAAACATCAAAGTCAGTCAACACTTCTGTTTCACGTAATATATTATTCACATAAACACACATTCAAGATGCTTTACACTTGAAACTTATGAAATAAGCTCACAATGATTGTATCAATGTATTTGATGTAACATTCGATGTTCACAAGATTGATTGTCTCTTGTTTGTACTCTCGTTGTGTCATTTGATGTCAACGCAAATATTACATACACTTTTATTTTCATACCTCACATACGCTCCACAAACACATACACAAATATAACTATCGTAGTAATTGAAGTAAGAGTTCACCGTTAAACCGTTAGTAAACTCTTAGTATTTGAAACATTATTTTATTATTTCTAAGAATAAATTTTAAAACCGTACAGTGTTTGAGATTCAAAGTATAATCACGTCCATTTCCCTGTTAAATTGAGCTATTAGTACTGACGATTTGTAGAATGGAATGCTTCTTATCTTTTGTCCTTTACTTCTAGATCTCTCTTCACTTCAAAATTTCACAGAGATGCACAAAATTTTTCCTTGTTAAAATGGCTCACTTTTCCTAAATTGATTTAAATACTAAACGTATTGAACTACACCTTTAATGAAGTGCACCATAAATGTACTGTTAAATAATAAATAATATATGATAAATATAAATGTTTTAATGTTATATTTAAACAGCAAGTGTTTTGCACATCTGTAGATGTTAATGCACATAATGATAACCCATTTACTGAGAAGTTGTTTTATCATTTCATTTCCTTTTCTTCAGTAAATGGGAAAGCACATTAATCTTAGTATTAAATAAAATATTTTTAATAAAATACTTTTAATGAATTTTATTAGCAAAGAATGGCGTTTCTTGCTCATTCTTCGGGGGTACTTGAATTTTGAAATTCTTTCAAATTGTTATTGGACAACTTGTTGAACAAAATTCTTTTTCTATCTATAATATTTCTTTACTCGATTGCCCTCTTTGAAATATAAATGAAAATATAATAAAACATAATTAAAAATCAATAAGCACTTAGCCAAAATAACTAGAAAATTATTTTGATTTTAGCCTTCATAAAGCATTTTTGTTAAAAGGAATGGAAATTCTTGAATGCTTGTTCACGGTCGCTTGCATTTATACATTAAGATATTCACATTAACAGGGAGCTGGATGCACAGCGTTATTAGTCGCGGTTGTTTCAAGAAAATTAGAATTAACTAGAGCAGAGAAGCACGTTCATAACTTCATGATGGACACACAACTTACTAAAAGAGTAAGTATAATTGCAATATCAGTTCATCACAATTATTGTTAATCTAATTAACAGGGGGCAGGCTGTACAGCATTATTAGTGACGGTTGCCTCAAGGAAATTAGAATTAACTAGAGCGGAGAAGCACGTGCATAACTTCATGATGGAAACGCAGCTGACCAAGAAGGTAAGGTTGGGTTTGTTGCCATGGTAACTGTGGATACTGAAGGTACGGCGTTTACCTTCCTTATTGCTAATATTTTGTTACCAGACTACACATCTAATATTATTTTAGAATTTATTTATGTATGGTAGAGAAAAGAACACAAACTAATGCCCTGGGCCCATAAATTGTGGAAGCAATCGTTGATCATAATCCTCTTCTTAAATCTTTTCCCTTAATAGGTGTTTGTTACCTCATAACATAAAATAAGTCAATATTAAAATATTAGTAATCTACAAACCCTAAAGCTAGCATATTGCAGGTTTATATTTGTGGGGTATTAATTAATAAAGGATTCTAAGGATAGTGTTATATGGTTGAAACATATTATCCTTACAAGCTTTTAATTTCTAAACGGTTTGACGTAGAAAGCTAAGATTCAGTAGGAGAATAATCACATTTATTTTAGGCAGTAGAAGGGTGTTGTTGGTCTGCAAAATAAATATTTTCAATAAATGCCAGTTGTTTTGGATTCAATGTGTTTTATTTTAAAAATATATTACTAATGAAATAAAAAATAATATTTAATACGTCTTACCCGCTGGGTTTTTTTAATAATAGTCTGAAAATTACAAGAACATTAATTACAATTAGATAACACACTAATGTTGAAATATTTTGAGAAAACAAACCGCAGATTAAACCGTTTTTTTAAATAAAAATACAATTGTTGTTCCAGTTAAAAGCCCTTAAAGTTTCTCGGAATGTTTTCAAGAGCTTGAAATTTTATAGTGATTACAGTCATTGTTTGCTATTGTTGCCACAAATGTATTTATGCACCACAAGATATAGATTTAAAGGGTCAGCTATTAACAATAATTTAGTAATCTCATTTTAGACCACAGAAAAAGAAAGTAAATTTTTGTCTCTTCTTGTAATATGGTACCTGAAAAATTTTTTCGCATGTTTCTTATGTTGAGCATTAAGAGAGGCACAACTTGAAAAAAATATATTATTAATGTAAATGATTCAGGACAATAATAAAACTTTTTATTACAATCCACTATTGGATGTTTTTGCAGATGGCAAACTTTCATCTCATTTTAAACATTTTATGCTCCCATTTTTATAACCTGCCTTTTCCTAGAATCAATTATCAGAACAATGTTTGCTAGATAATATATTTAGAAATGCTAACAAAGCTACCGATGCAGTAGATGCTACTACTGAATCTACTTAAATGAATGTTGCAGCTGAAAAATGCAGCAGCAAACGTGTTAAGGGAGACATGGTTGATTTATAAACACACTCGGTTGGTAAAACGAGTCCAGCCAGGAAGGGTGCGGACGCATCAAAGAAAGTTCTTGCTAGCCATCTATGCGTAAGTATATTTTTATGTTGCTAACCTATCAAAACTAGTCACATAAAAAAATTTACTATAAAACATAATAACATGAAATTGACAAAAAGTCAATATTTCGAATTTCGGAGAGTAGTTTTAATTCACTTGTATTACTTTTATGTCTCATATTTTACGATCAATATGTTTTTTTTAATCATTAATCGTTACGTTAAGATTGGACACATTCTGAATAATTTTGCGCGCATTTTGGATTTTTAACTTGATCAAGTATCCGGGCCATAATATAGCAAAACTGATGTGTGCCGAACGAAAGTCTCCCCTGAACATACAATTTTATTCAGGTTGCTTATAAGGTCAGATTGAGCACCCTATTTTGCATCAATCAGAACTAAACACTACTACGTATATTAGGGTGTCCCAGGCTAGAAGGGCGAATATTTCTTTTTCGTATTTTGAAACGCATACCCTCTGTTTTTTTTTTCAATTTGACCCTAATAACTGTAATATCAAACATTCTTGCGATCGGATAACGATAACCCGTGCCGACTTGATGTCAAACTTTGAACATTAAGATTAGTATGGGGAAGCCATATTGAGATTTTAGAACATAATTTTCATGCAGTAAATAAAACACTAATGGTAACTATTATGTTATATTTATTAGGTATTCATTAAAAGGCTTTATTTAGCAAATTTTCTTTTCAAAGTTTGCTTTTTGCAGTCAGGTTACACTTGCCTGTGCTCTTGTACGCAGCGTACTAAAAATTGCTTTTGTTCTTGAACAGTGATTAAACCATGAAAATCTTGCATTAACTTCACTGCTTTTTCAGCGGCATCGTTTACTGCTCTGAGTGTGAGCAGCTTCTTTTTAGCGTGCTGAAATGCGGCATTATTGGGCCATGATGAAGGTGACTCTTGGAGAAAACTATCATCCAGTTTGAAGCGATAAAACAGAGACTTGCTTTTGATTGACACAAAGTTATCTAGGCTTTTCCCGTAAAGGGGGCCACAAAGTTCTTCTTTTGATGCGATGTAGCACTTTTTATGAGCTGATTGATTTTCATTGGCTAAGTTAGCAACCATTTTTGATTTGGCCTCTTGATCTACATCATCATCAAATAGAGACAAGATAGACACTTCATCTATCTAGTACCATAAATGTTGGCAGAACTTCTGAAAAGCCGCTTTTGAGATACTTTTGTCTATTGTTTCGTAGTTCTTCATGGCTTTCAGAAAGCACAGGTCTTGGTAAGGTGCTTTTACTGCTAAAACACATTGCAGCCAGGGCTTGACATAGGGTGTCACGATGAACAAGCAAACGTCTAACGGAGATTCCTTTTCTTTCTTTGAAATTCTGAACTGGGAACTAAGAAGTGATATTTTTAGTGAATAAATTGCTCTCGCACTTGGCGACCTGGAGGCCAAATCTTAAATTTCTTCTCTATATCTCCGCCAAGAAATATTAATGAAAGTTCTAATCATTCTCAATAGTCGTCTCTAGCAATCTCTTTAGTTAATTAAGAGCGGTAAAATTTTAGCAGTTTGTGAATTTTTGAAACACTCAGGCATGAAAGCCTTTCTGGATAGCTCTGTATTCTCTCCGGCTCGATGTTGTTCCAGTTTTCCCGGAACTTTTTGAACAATGGAATGTCAGGGCTTGTAGTGACTTGGCTGATTTTTGCTTCAAATACGCCTTTTAACACCAACTCGTAAGCATGATGGCGACATGCAAAAATAAGTATTTCTCTATTCAGTTTCTGTTCAAGAAGCACACAGGCGCCATTAATACGACCTGTATTTGAAGCAGTAGTGTCACAACAGAGAATCTGCGCTTTATCTTCAAGATTCCAGTTAACAATGGCGTTCAAAACTGCCTCGGCTTGTTCGCGTCCTGAAGAGTTTTGAAGAATTTTGGCACAGCAAGAAGTTGTTCTTTACTATCGTAAGAAATTAGTATCGGTAGTCGTTCTTCTTAAGATTTGCGTGCATCTAAAGCAGGCTACAGTTTTCCATCCCAGTGGACAGTAACAGTATCCGGAACCTCGTTTTGGAAGTCAACTTTTATTGCTTGGGCGCGCTCAGTTCGCTTTTCCGTGCGAATTCTTTGAATGGAGGACTTGATGATGGGAAATTCGTCAGTGTTATGTCCCAGTGCCTCAATAGTTGCTTCAATAATAAACACAGAATTTTTCATACTTATCTGACATCGATCTAGCGCTGCTACTAATTTTGGAGTAATACAACTTTTTCTCATCGAAGTTTTATTAGAATCAGGCCGTGTGCTCTCAGTTAGGGTGTGCAAATTTTCTTGTAACTCCATTTGTTCAGAATCAGATGACAAATATTCTTGTACGGGTTCATAAGATGATGTCAAAGGCGTCAGAAATGAAAAATATTTAGCACGCCGCTTTTGCTCCTCAATGCTTCTAAGTCGCGCCTTTTCCTCTTTTTCGGTCAGTTTTTTGTCTACACCAGCTAAGTGACCGGGGCGACCTTGCTCTCTCTGTCGCTGTAGAAATATCCTGTCTTCGTTTATCTTTATTACCTGAAGCGCATCGGCATGTGCAATATCAAACAAATTGTCTAAGTTTGCAATAAACTCTTGACGACGCTGCTCAAACACATCTTGTGTTTTTTGCATTTTTTTGCAAATCTCTCCAACCTAGGTATATAGTAACTAGTTTCTTCACACAGTTAGGTGAAGATTTTGTCGGTATACGTGCCTTTTCCCAATAGATAATGCACCCACGAATAGTAAGATTTGCGCTTTCATTGACACTTGAATTCACTTCACGAATATTATAGAACAGAACTGCCAGCACTTGTCCATTAGAGGGAAGTTTTGAACCGGTAATTTGGTGTTTTACGTCTCCTATTAAGAATATATCCTTTTTTGAACTGCGTAACTTCACTGACATCTTGATTCAACGAAAACAATGCGATTACTAATAAAACAAACAAGCAATAACTTGTACATTGATATGTTAGCTGCCGCGCGCCTAGTATGCAAGTACTGACATGTTTCGATGCAAGTCGGCACGGGTTGCCGTGGTACATGAAACTTTATTTACAATAGTTTTGTCATCATACGAACGTAATTAGAGGGTATGCGATAAAAAATAACTCTGATTTTTTTGGGACACCCTAACGTATATTTAAGGAACTTAACACTCCAAAAACATGAAATTTAGAGGTGACTTCGCAATTTTTTTCAATCAAGCAAGCTTAAAGTTTTTGCGTTTTTTCCAAGGTGAATCTATCAGCCCTACTGTCTATATTATTTTTACTATACTGATTATCCAAGTTACACAATGTGATATGCTCATTTGAAGTTGTGCATCTAGCCTTATACGGACCCTTAAAAGAACTTTGTTTACGGTGCCACTATTCTTTGCTGTAAAAATAATAAATTGATAGTTATTTTGTATTGTTATTAAATTTTGGCTTTAATAAATATACAAGATGTTTCCGAGCCATAAACTGGACTGCAATCTTTTGTTTAATTATTATTTTAGCGATAAATATAAATGTAATTAAAATGTTATGGGTCCTCGATCACAGCAAGCAGCATTGCAGTGACGGAAGTGAAAATTTGGAAAATTGCAGTATATTTTTATTGTATTTATATAAGGTGATTTTAATTTATAGAGTCAAACTCATACTGGAGGCTCGGAAAGTGATCAGTAACACATATTATATGGATCGATAAAACTTTTTGCCGATTTCGCAAAATAAAATCTTGACGTAGTATTTGACTCGGGGCTGGGCTTGCTTTTGTAAGGAACACGAAAAGAATAATTTACGAATTTCACAAAAAGGGTCATCGAACCTTGTAACTGAGCACTCACTGAGTCTTCAGTAAGAATTTGGTTGCATAAATTAAAATCACCTTAAATATTATTTTTTTATTAGTTATTTACGAAAGTTAACTACTATATTATAACAAATAGTAGTAATAGCTACGTAAATAACCTTCCGTAAATAACGGTAACCGTAAATAATCAGTCATTAAAAGTTTTCACAGATAGTATTTACATGAATAAAAAAAGCTTATGTAATAAAAAGAAAATTGTTATTAAATGACTAAACACTAGAACATAGAATAACATTACTTTAAGACAACGTCATCTCAAGGCATATTTAACAGCTACTCGTAACTTCTTTGATGTTCAAAGCCTGTGTGTTACTTTAGGTTTTTATAGGTTTGTATGATCTTACATTTGCGAAAAAAGCTACGGAAGTCCAATCGGCAGACCTCGTGATAAAAATTGCACGTATGTTTTAATGGCCCTTATTATGTAATCGTTGCATAAAATACCTTTTTTAAGCTTGTAAACGAATCATAGAAAAAATAGCAAATATTTGTTAAATTTTATTACTATAAAATGTAGGCTCGTGATATGAAAAACGTGCAAAGTTTTATTGAAAACGTCCGTCCACCTTATAAGAGCTATTTCACCAAATTACGCTTTTTATCAGGCATGCCTTTGTAATTCGAAATTTTCTTGGAATTTGTAGTTATGTTGTTATGTCTAATTAAATTAATGGATTCGCAATAAAATTGCAGGTTTTGATAATGGATAATTGTTACCGAAAATTTTGATTTAAATTATACTTTATTTAATACAAAATATGGTGGTAATTTGCTGACATAAATCAGAAAAATATACGGAAGTTTTTTTTTGGGTTCCGTGGGACCTGAAAGGTAAAAGGAACCTTTATGGTGAGACTCCGTTGTCTGTCCGCCCGTCTGTATATCACAGCCTTATAACTTTAGCACCGTTAAAGATAAGGACTTGAAATTTGCCACAAAAATAGCATTCACTTGCTTTCATAATATGGTGTAAAAAAATTGAAGTTGTTCAAAATATTTCCAATACTTACAAAAGAGAGAAAAATAAAAAAAAATATCATAAAAATACAATACGGTTATCAAATTGTAGATGTGAAAGAGTTGATTACAAAAACATAAACTTTTATTCTATTTACTATTACCGAATTCGAGAAATCTTTGAAAAACCACAGAAAAATGCATGTCCCGCCACTTTATTTCTGAAACAGGACCGAAAAAAATTTAAAAATGACGATTATAGGCCATAATTAGCAATTTACAGGAAAACTATAGAAACAAAAAAAGTTGAAAATAAACAAGAAATACAAAAAAAGTAAAATAGATAAAAAAAAATGTAAAATACAAAATGGGTATTTAATTCAAGGTATTGAGGAGCTGATTGTAAAACTATATAATTTGACTGTATTTACTTACATCTATTTCGAAAAATCTTCGAAAAAGCACAAAAAAAAATTGTGTCCCTTATCTCCAAAACTAATGAACAGAAAAACGTGCAAAAAATCATGGTAATTTAGGATTACGTAAAAATTAAAGGAAAATATAGCGGTTGAAACATTCACGATAACAAAATGACAAAATTAAGTTTTTCATCCATTTTTCATCCATTTTATTTCGAGTACGGTATAAAAATACTTATGTCTCTCTTTTGTTGCTACAAATATTATGATAACGCGAAAAGAAATATATATTAGGGAACCTCTTTTATTATCATAAAAAATTGCATCATAAAATGCAAGAGTATAATTCACTAGGTAGGTATAGTTACTATCAAAATAGTATAGTAGGCTATCAAAGTACATTCCCAAAACTGTCGAATTACGGAACCTAGGTATGCGAGTCTGACTCGCACTTGACCGGCTATTTTTCAACAGTTAATATGATAAATAATAAAAATTATAGTACATTTTGTATCATCAAATTTATATGCCTGATATTTTGGATTTTTTTTTCAGCAACATTATTGAACTTGATTGAAAGAGTTATCTCTTTGAAATTCACGATGTGATTATTTTTCTGTAAACGAAGTGTGGGAGACTACAAAAAAATTTTTTATTCCAGGCCTTAAGCCCATATAATAAATACCTTAACTAATACATAAAAAAGTCTTAAATATCTAAACAAACTAGCTAGCCTATTTTTTTAAGGGGTTTTTCTTTTCTGTGGCGCCCCCCCTGTAGCGTCGGAACACTATCCCTTCCGGCCAGAAGTCTGGGCTGAGGAATGCAATCATTATCATTCATTACGAAAGATTTATATATGTTTAACATATATCCAATAGTATTAAAGTCTTTTTAAGATGGTAAATTAGGCGCTGGAAATTTTAGATTTTCACATGAAAATATAAGCCGTTTCTTAACACGACACGATATTTTTTCTTTTTCATAATAGTAGCTGAGCTTATAAAAGCAAGTTGCAATAGTTAACAACAACTCCTTAAATATTTTTCAGCTTACGAAAAGTGAAGATGGACCAAAGAAAACTGATGGATAATGCCAACACAATAACAGACATGGCAAAAGTAAGTAAACTTTCAGGTTGACAGGTCTAAGCTATATACACTCATCAACGCACACTCATTTAGGATTGAGGTAGATAGTTTGCACGATGATTGCAAAAATGTTTGAAACTCATTCCTCGTATACGTTTGAATAATTTAATATGCTTATTATAGCTAATGCAAGTTTGTACTCAGTTGATTTGGCTGAAATAAAAGGGTTGTGGCGAGAATTTCGTTAATTCTTTGTTTGCACTATATCTTTATTGTAGCTATTACTATCCTAATTTTCCGTAAGAATTATGTAGATTTTTTTAAAAAACTAATGGTAAGAACATGAGTTTTTATAAAAATGCATGAATTATCATTATCATTTTTATCTGTACGTAACTCATAAATGGTATTAAACTATGCATATTTTTAATTATCAAGACAAATAGCGTTTATTTAGAGCGATTGCTTGCTGCATGAACAAATCATTTAAATCATTAATAATGTAGATCAATATCTAGATGACATAGAAATAAGCCTACTAGAGGTAACTTAGAAACTAGAAATGCAATATATCACTAATGTTGTTACTCTTCATTTTCTGACCAACATCTACATTACACAGACATACTACACGCAACACACATTTAGAGAACAAAAACAGACTCCACATGTACTCTGATACTAAAACCAACAGTAAAGGACGAACTGCAAGGCGATTGATATCAGGATCCCTTTTTGTTTCAGACTCAGAACACTGTCTATGAAATAGTCTCGGATATGAGCACGAGACAGGATAGTATAGAAGAGAGGCTGACGAGTTTGGAAGAGAAACTAACAACTTTACAGGTAAGGAAGAAATCTAAAACTGAATCCATCTTGTAATTCTTGTGGATCATCAACGAGTTCTAGACTGACAACAAATACAAATAACGCATCGTATACAAGGTGTTAAGATTTTATTTTACTATGAAGCAACCATAAAATCTTGAAATAAAAATCTGCTGTTTCATAATTATATTTTGGTCTAGTAGGTATTTAATTTTTTTACGGCACAGCTGTATATTTAAGATTTTAGGGTTGGTGCTATAGACAAAAATTGTCCGTATCCATGAGTAAAACACCTGTTTCAAAGAAAAAGAGTTATCAAAATAACGATCTGTATATTCGTAGAAACATAAACTGTCCCCCAATAATTCCAAAAATCAATAAATTTTTTAATCAACCTTATTCTGTATAGTAACAGTCTTTTGTGATCACGTGGCTGACAGAAGACTGCGTTACTAACCCAAAGTTACTAACCAATGAACCAATAATCTCAAAATATAATTAATTAGTCGATATTATTACCACCACGAAGTAGTGATTACCACTCTTCTTAATTATTTATTTATTTATTTATTTAGGTTTTTCAACAGATACACACTTTACATTTACAAAACAAGATATACAGAGCAAGCCACAGTGGGTATCCAATAATAGAAAAACACAACTTATACATCACAACATCAAGTGAGACTTAGCACTACTAGTTAGCATTTCTACATTATCAAGACAATAGAAATAGAAGAAAAGATAAAACAATTTCGAACTAAAACTAAACTTTAAATTATGTATAGGTACAATAGTCTAACAATTTTTTACAAATTTTATTTTAAAGATAAATTTAACAATTGTGATTTATATCTTCTAAATGAACATGAAAACAAATCAAAGACCTGAGGATCTTTTATGAAAAGTTGATTGTGCTGTCTACACATTCTATTTATTATTGAGAATTTGCCAATGTTGGTTCTTGCTCGACGAAGATAAAATGGACGGTAATTTACAACCCGGGAAACTTGACAAGGAATAACTATACTAAATTTGGAAAGTAGTTTAGGACAGATTACTTTGTTATTAGATATTTTAAACAAAAATATCTGGTCAGCATTGTGGCGCCTATCTTCCAGCGATAAGAGATTAAAATGTCGCAAACGGTCCGAATAATGCGGCAAACTGCGACATTTAAACTGGGGTCCACATATTGAATATCTATGTAACAAGCTCCGAGGCATATTATCAAAATTTTGTATAATTAAATTCAAATTACCTTATAACATATTAAGACTGATGTATCTATCACTTGCTGACTCAATAATGAGCTACAGTATTAGTAGTTACGGTCGCACTTATAAAAGCTATATAGATAGTATCTATAGACTGCAATTAAGAATATTAAAAGTCATTGTGCCAAACCACATTAAAAACAAATATAATGATGACGAAAAAGGCTTATTTGACTATTGTAAAATCATAAATATATACAGTAAAATAAAAATGGCTATTATCTGTGAAGAATACGGTAACGAGGTTAAACTAATTAAGAAAATAAGGCCAAAAAGCTTAAGAAACCTAATTTACCTACCCACTTATGAACTACCTACCTATAATAATTTATATGGAACGCGAACTTGGGAATACATGCTTCCTTTATTTCTAAACTAATTATCTATTAATACTCTAAATAGCATAAAAAATTGTAGCAGCAACAAAAAGCGAAGGAGTGCCATAAAGCTTTATTTTCTCGAACATCAGCAGCCTGTGGCTGCGGGTTGTTAAACTTGTATATAATAAGTCTATGTCTAGTTAGCATAAGTTAGCGATCTCGCCATACCGCGTATAAACCATGTGGTTTTAGTCGGATGGCTTTTATTTTAATCAAAATGTATATATATTTGTCTTTGTACAATAAACAATAAAAAAAAAAAAAAAAAAAAAAATTTGCCTTGACGTCCGCTCAAATAGTAAAGAAACCGCTTTTGTACCCTTTCGAGCCTATCTATGTGACAATTGTAGTGAGGGCTCCAGATTGTTGAGCAATATTCCAACGAGCTACGCACTAATGCACAGTATGCTATTTTAAGAGCATTAACATTTCTGAACTCTCGGCAATTTCGCCAAATGAATCCCAACATAGCAAGACCTTTTTTACTATTTTATCAATATGCGCATTGAATGTTAGGTGTTTGTCTACTATGACACCTAGGTCACGTATTTGTGTCACTTGTTCTAGGTTTGTACCACCCAGGCTATAGGCAGCTAATATTGGTGATTTCTTTTTAGTGAACGTTATGAATTTACATTTTTGAATATTTAAAGGCAGTTTATTATTTATGCACCATTGAAGAACTTGTGATAGATCTTCCTGCAATAGGGATACATCATGGGAGTCACAAATGGGTCTTTAAATTTTTAAATCGTCAGCAAAAAAAGAGTATTGTGAATTTTTTATTACATCAAAGAGATCATTTATAAATATCAAAAATAATTTAGGACATAGATTTGAGCCTTGTGGGACGCCAGACGGAGCTGCAAATGGGGAGGACTCAAAACCAGCAATAACAACCTTTTGACTTCTATTAGATAAATACGACTCAAACCACTTTAATAAGGTACCATGAACACCGACACAACCGAGCTTATAAAGCAGGGTCTTATGATCTACCCTATCAAAAGCCTTACTTATATCGGTGTATATGGCATCTACTTGTAATCCCTGAACCTGGAGTTCAGATATGAAACAAGCAAGATTTGAATTTGTGGACTTATTTCTCAAAAAACCATGCTGATTCATATTAATTATAGTAACAAGCATTTGTGAAAGGGTTGGACTTACGACGGCCTCGAATACTCTCTCTGTTATACTAAGAAGCGATATTGGTCTATAGTCTTGAATGTCCGCTGCGTTACCACCCTTAGGAATTGGAATCACATTCGCTTGTTTCCATTTATCTGGAAAGATGCCGGTTTTAATAGACTTATTAAAAATCAAATATAGAGGCAGTACAAGCGCATTATATCAACTCTTATCAAAAACTCATATAAAAGTGGTATGAAAATATCAGTATGTTATCTTATAATCTATGGTAATAATAAAGTAGTAAAAAATCGTGTTTATACCTTGAACATTTTTACGTTTTTTTTATGAAATAAGGTATAAGAATTGTACTAAGGACCAAGACTACAATTTTTACAATTTGTAAGTCTTCTTAGTTTTAAATTTGAGAACCACGTTACGGATTTCCATGCCATTTTCTTTATTATTATCGTAGTGACCCTGGTCATCGGACAATATATAGGCCATTATGTGGTCTTGATAATATAACCGCTAAGCCGAAAACTGACGATAATTTAAAGGACACGTCAGCTATGTTCAACAAATTAAAAAGAAAAAGTAAAGGGGAACGAATTACGAGTATTTTTTGTCTGTGTGTTTTATTAATATGTGGTTTTTAATTTTGGTTATCTATATGCAAATAGATATATAGGTTTTAGAAATAACTTTATTCTTATTTTCCACAGAATTTCATCAGTAATTTTAACAGAAACGTTGCTTCGTGTGATAAATAAAATATGTACACAACACAGTTATAGGTTTATAGCAGGCTACTGAGACATCTGTCACACAATCATATGAGTACCTGAGTGAGTTTCATTTCCAATCTTTCAGGACCAAGTAAACAGCCTGCCAGATGTTGTGGCGCGATGTCTGCAGCAATGCTGGGAGAGGGCGGAGCAAAAACGAAACTTTCTACATCCAGATACGGCGGCCGTCCCCACTCCGCCTTCATCCACAATCACCCCTCACACTATAAGGTAGAGAAATTACGCCTGAATATAACTGTTGGTAACCTTGAGACCCACTATTAAATGCCACTTTAATTCAGATGTTATTTGAGCAAAACATAAAACAAATCTAATCATGTATCAACACTATAGAACATCTGGAATGATGTGCTTTGATTGGTATTTGAAATTTATGTCAAAGAACTTGAATTAAATAAATAGCTCCTTCTTTTATTATTTAATATATATATAATTATAACTGTACACTAAAAATAAAAATGTATATGAAATATAAAGACAAATACTTAATAATTACTCACAAGATACCTGTTTATTTCGGGTCCGATCTGAATAGATGTCTATTATTTGTTCTACTATGTCACGTCATGACATATTTATTTTACATGACAAATGTCTACTTGTATAAACTGATGCCGGGTCCAGACCGGACCCGAAATATATCTTGAGAATAATTATTAAGTATATTTTGTATTTTTAATTTATATACATTTTATTTTTATTGTACAGTTCAATCCATCCATCATCCATCCATCAGCCTGTTTCGTCCACTGCTGGACATAGGCCTTTCTAGGATTACGCCACTCTTGGCGGTCTTCCTGGAAGAAATGCCCATACTCACACACGCTGGGCAGGCGGGTTGGTGAGCGCGGTGCCGAAACCCTTGCATCAGTAACGCCGCTGCCCGTCACTAGTCTGTTTTAAGGCCTGGCAATTAGGGATGGATATACCGCCATCCATCGGTCCCAGGCAATGGTGGGCCGCCTGGTTTTGCCTGAGAGCTGTTCTCTTACTCTGCCCCAAATAACTTCGGGAGGATTTGCGAGTAAGATGGTGGTACCTCCACAGTCGAGCTTGGCATCAGCTCTACTACCTACAGTTATGTTATAACTATATATATTAAATAATAAAAGAAGAAGCTATCAGCAGTAATTATATTTTTATATAAATTAAATAAATACCAAAACAAGGGCAATTGAAGCAAGCTAAGAAAAACGTTTGATTTTATTAATTAAGTATGCAAAGAAACAAATTGAAACTTAGTCAAATTGAAGATGAACTACAAATGAGTTTCCTTGATTATATTTGAAGAATTATAGCTATAATAATTATTTATTTTAGTAAATTTGAGCGCGTTTGCAGCTTGATTTCCCTCGAATTGCAGAGAGATCAGTATGGGACAATTCGCGTGAGAAAGTTAGATGCACGCACCAAGGTCACAAGCAGGGATTTGTCGTATTTGTGTATTTTGTCGCCTTAAAGGTGCGTACAGACTGGTGAAACGTAACATGCAATGTATCATGCAATGAAAGAATTTGCCGTACACATTGCTGCAATGTATCTTGAAAGGTAACACACTTTGAAACCGATTCTCATAGTTTGAACTGTGCATTTCACGCGCACGCTACGAGTATTACAAGCCGCGCGCGGAGCGATCCGTAATTTGTCGGTTTTTAGACGAACACAAAGGGGCGCGCAGTGTTCGCAGGGCGGCAGCATGGACGGTTGTTCAAATCTTAAAATCAAGTTGATCTCTTAGCCGCGTTCTTGAAACCAACGTTTGAAAACCGATTCTCATAGTTTGAACTGTGCATTTCACGCGCACGCTACGAGTATTACAAGCCGCGCGCGGAGCGATCCGTAATTTGTCGGTTTTTAGACGAACACAAAGGGGCGCGCAGTGTTCGCAGGGCGGCAGCGTGGACGGTTGTTCAAATCTTAAAATCAAATTGATCTCTTAGCCGCGTTCTTGAAACCAACGTTTGAAAACCGATTCTCATAGTTTGAACTGTGCATTTCACGCGCACGCTACGAGCATTACAAGCCGCGCGCAGAGCGATCCGTGATTTGTCGGTTTTTAGACGAACACAAAGGGGCGCGCAGTGTTCGCAGGGCGGCAGCGTGGACGGTTGTTCAAATCTTAAAATCAAGTTGATCTCTTAGCCGCGTTCTTGAAACCAACGTTTGAAAACCGATTCTCATAGTTTGAACTGTGCATTTCACGCGCACGCTACGAGCATTACAAGCCGCGCGCAGAGCGATCCGTGATTTGTCGGTTTTTAGACGAACACAAAGGGGCGCGCAGTGTTCGCAGGGCGGCAGCGTGGACGGTTGTTCAAATCTTAAAATCAAGTTGATCTCTTAGCCGCGTTCTTGAAACCAACGTTTGAAAACCGATTCTCATAGTTTGAACTGTGCATTTCACGCGCACGCTACGAGCATTACAAGCCGCGCGCAGAGCGATCCGTGATTTGTCGGTTTTTAGACGAACACAAAGGGGCGCGCAGTGTTCGCAGGGCGGCAGCGTGGACGGTTGTTCAAATCTTAAAATCAAGTTGATCTCTTAGCCGCGTTCTTGAAACCAACGTTTGAAAACCGATTCTCATAGTTTGAACTGTGCATTTCACGCACACGCTACGAGCATTACAAGCCGCGCGCAAAGCGATCCGTGATTTGTCGGTTTTTAGACGAACACAAAGGGGCGCGCAGTGTTCGCAGGGCGGCAGCGTGGACGGTTGTTCAAATCTTAAAATCAAGTTGATCTTTTAGCCGCGTTCTTGAAACCAACGTTTGAAAACCGATTCTCATAGTTTGAACTGGGCATTTCACGCGCACGCTACGAGCATTACAAGCCGCGCGCGGAGCGATCCGTGATTTGTCGGTTTTTAGACGAACACAAAGGGGCGCGCAGTGTTCGCAGGGCGGCAGCGTGGACGGTTGTTCAAATCTTAAAATCAAGTTGATCTCTTAGCCGCGTTCTTGAAACCAACGTTTGAAAACCGATTCTCATAGTTTGAACTGTGCATTTCACGCACACGCTACGAGCATTACAAGCCGCGCGCAAAGCGATCCGTGATTTGTCGGTTTTTAGACGAACACAAAGGGGCGCGCAGTGTTCGCAGGGCGGCAGCGTGGACGGTTGTTCAAATCTTAAAATCAAGTTGATCTTTTAGCCGCGTTCTTGAAACCAACGTTTGAAAACCGATTCTCATAGTTTGAACTGGGCATTTCACGCGCACGCTACGAGCATTACAAGCCGCGCGCGGAGCGATCCGTGATTTGTCGGTTTTTAGACGAACACAAAGGGGCGCGCAGTGTTCGCAGGGCGGCAGCGTGGACGGTTGTTCAAATCTTAAAATCAAGTTGATCTCTTAGCCGCGTTCTTGAAACCAACGTTTGAAAACCGATTCTCATAGTTTGAACTGGGCATTTCACGCGCACGCTACGAGCATTACAAGCCGCGCGCGGAGCGATCCGTGATTTGTCGGTTTTTAGACGAACACAAAGGGGCGCGCAGTGTTCGCAGGGAGGCAGCGTGGACGGTTGTTCAAATCTTAAAATCAAGTTGATCTCTTAGCCGCGTTCTTGAAACCAACGTTTGAAAACCGATTCTCATAGTTTGAACTGTGCATTTCACGCGCACGCTACGAGCATTACTAGCCGCGCGCGGAGCGATCCGTGATTTGTCGGTTTTTAGACGAACACAAAGGGGCGCGCAGTGTTCGCAGGGCGGCAGCGTGGACGGTTGTTCAAATCTTAAAATCAAGTTGATCTCTTAGCCGCGTTCTTGAAACCAACGTTTGAAAACCAAAAAAAAGAGGGTGGAAATCGTTTATTTTTCACAGAAGCATAAATCTTAATACATTGTTTATACGTGGATCACCTAGATAAAAAATCAATAGATCAGATATATTTTTTCAATATGAAACTATTCCTAATTTATTCAAAAGAACCCTCAAAAATCAGGCTTTGTTCATGTTCTAGGCTCAGGTACAGCCTTAAACCACAGCATGCGTGCATAAAATATCCATCCATCCATCAGCCTGTTTCGTCCACTGCTGGACATAGGCCTTTCCAGGATTTCGCCACTCTTGGCGGTTCTCCTGGAAGAAATGCCCATACTCACACACGCTGGGCAGGCGGGTTGGTGAGCGCAGTGCCAAAACCCTCGCATTAGTGACGCCGCTGCCCGTCACCAGTCTGTTTTATATAAGGCCCGGTAATTGGGGATGGATATACCGCCATCCATTGGTCCCAAGCAATGGTGGGCCGCCTGGTTTTGCCAGAGAGCTGTTCTCTTACTCTCTCCCGAATAACTTCGATAGGATTTGCGAGTAAGATGGTGGTACCTCCAAAGTCGAGCCCAGCATCAGCTCTACCACCTAGTATAAAAATATATAAAATATATGACAATGAAATCGATTGTGTCTTTTGTCTAGATCTGTGTTTAAGCATATGAAAGAAAAAATATTCTTGTTTTCTCGCTCTCAATCTGATTTATTTAGGTATGTTTTACAAAAAGAGCCGGTTAAACACGAATTAGATACGACATCGTGCAGCTAAATGTTAAGCAACCTATTTTTTTTTACCCAAAGAAAATAAAAATTGACAACATGCGCCACTTACTAAAGTATACTCTGTTATCCCGAAGAAAACAATCTAAGTACTGATATTTTTATTGAACTTAATTTTTTGACGGCTTAAGCACGCTCATTAATCAGAGCCTCAGTCAAAGTCAGATAAAACATTTTCAGTTTCTGGAGGTAGACTTAAATTTCGTGCTTTCATCGTCGTCCAAGGTAACACTGAGAACGATTTTCTTCATTTAAGTTTCTTTAATATTTTATCTTGTACCAAATATAAAGTTCCCTCTTAATGGTATGTTGAACATTGCTCTTTCAATCATCAGAAGTAGTGTCCATGAAGCAGTCCTGTGGTCAACAGTTGCTTGTCATAGTTTGGTTCCGGATCGTCAAATTTTTCAGATGCTTCTTTTTAACGAAACTTCACATCAGTTCTATGGAATTAAGTTACAATGGTATCCAAATAGCAATGTTATCTTATCAAGTTATCACAAACTGTTTGAATTTTTAACCCTCATTTATTGGCTTTGGACGTTTCGTACTGGAAGCCTCATACCTTCATAGGAAATAAACATATCGTCACGACATGAATCTCCGAGGGGTTGTCAGAGATGTTCCCGAATGTGAACTGTGAAATGCAAGTCACAGTCTACACCCGGCACACCCGCGTTTCATCGACGATTATTACATAGGAAATACGTTTTGATTTTAATCTTTCTGTGATAGCGGCCACGAAACGAAACAAAAATTGTGTTCTAAATCGTCCTTCTTAAGATGCAAACGAGAGTAGTCTGTTGAATAAAATAAGAGATAAACATTGAATTGAATTAAAATAAGGCTGCAATATAGAACAAGGGTTCTATATATCTTAATAATCTCATCGAAAGCTCAACATGTACCTCCTTGCAAAGTTAAAAAAGAAAGTCCTAAGGTGACCCGAGGCAATTGCAACTAAAATATAAAAGTTACAACTTTGATATCCTCCAGTATTATCCTATTAAACGTGATTGTTCTTTTTTCTCTTGTACACAATTAAGTGTTCGTTTAAGATAATCCCTAACATAAATTCAAAAAGAAATAGTGTCATTTATGGCTATGGCGCCATATTCTCCTGACCCAGGTGAAAAAAGTTACATTTGCCCCTTTTTGGGGTAAATGCAACTAAGTGCAGTAGATATTTTTCTAACTGATTTAAAATTACTAAACCTAACTGATAACAGAGCCCGGATGAATAAACTGTAAACACAACTACACAAGGTCTGTAATGCGTAAAATTACTTTAAATCCTCGATGGGGGCAAATGCAACTATTTGCCGTAAACTAGTGAGGGGACACAATCATTGATAGTTTGTCGATACTCAATTCGTGGACTATGTTAATCATTGTGAGGATTTCAAATCAAAACACCGGATTAAATTTATGTTTTTTATTGATCTTAAACAAGGAATAATGTCATTACAGGCATTTCTTCGAGCCTTCTCAACTTCTTTAGGCTTTTTGAGTGAAAGATTATTCCGTTTCCTAAATCTTTTACACCAGTCTTCTCCGAGAATATCGTCCTTAAACGGCGTAACTATGCCATTTCTTCGTACATATTGAGAAATCAAGACTATGAATTCTTTTCTTGTGAAGGGCAAACCACATTTTTCCATAATATGAATATAATTAGCCATTTTTGTCTCAATTTCCGTTGGAAATACGGTGGGTCTGCCAGGATTCGGCTTGAAGACTCCTCGTGATCCGTAAAATCGGTGTACGAGGGTTGACCTTGGAACCCCATAGATTTCAGCAGCTTCATAACTGTTCAATTTTTTACTCTGCAGAGCTTCTAACGCTTTTAAGAGGTTCTCATGTGAATATTTTAATTATTTTTTCCGCTTGTAGTTTCTTACTATCTAAAACAACAAGTAAACCGAACATTATTACTAAAACTAAAACCTAACTAACTACAAAAAACATTTTTTGCTTTTAATGAGCTAAACAAAACTGAAAAAATTAAATTGGCAGTCATCGACAAGATACATCACTACCTTTTTCAATTTTCATACAAAAATATAGGGGGCAAATGAAACTAACCTCAAAGTTGCAATATCCCCTGGTCGGATATTTATCGGGGAAAATGTAACTACATTCATAACTTATTGTAGATTCAACGTATATACAAGCAAATATGACATCTTTGCGTAACCGCAGAATTCTGCGTGACTTGTCTTTTCTGCATAGAATTGCCAATGGAAAAGCCGAGTGCCCTTGTCTGCTGAATAATATGTCAGTGTCCGTCCCCTTCAATATGCCAAGAAAAGCTATTACAAAACTGTTTTCTTATCCAGCCTCTAAATCAAACCTTGGCCTTAACTCGCCCATGACAAGAATTTTGAGAGAATACAATAATATGAATGAAACTGTTACTGATTTAGATGTATTCCACCAATCTTTCTCTGTGTTTAAATCTCATATTCTCATGTCCTTTTGTAAGAAATAATCACTGGTTTTTAATTTAGTATTAATGATTTACTTCCTTAGGTTTAGGTTTTGTTTTTCTAGTGTTTAGTTGGGTAATTTAGTATGTATTTTGTTTGTAACTAATTTCTCTTTCGTATTTCTTTTATTGTAGTGCGATAAATGATAATTAACACCTTTTGTTTATAATTGTTTGGCAAATGTTGTGTATACCTGTTAGTGGCACATGTATCAGAATATCTGTATAAATGTTAGTTCCTTTTAAATAATTAATATGTGTGCTGATGGTGTACCTTGTTTAAATAAATAAATAAATAAATAAATATGCACAAAATGACTAACGGTTGTTGTTGTTGTGCTCCCCCTCAAAATACTGGCAAGAAAGAACACAAAAATATTTTTTTCAATTAATATTCCGCGGCGTGTTTTGGTCACCGATAATTTCAAAATGGCAGTTTTGACAAAATGGTCTGTTTTACGGGCAGTTTTCATAATAGCAGCGACATCTATGTTTTCACGAGTTCTCTGATGATTAACTCATAGCATGATAGATGGTGCTGTAACTAGGAGGCCCTTGAGTGGAGTAATCTAAATTAGTTGCATTTACCTCTTAGTTGCAATTGCCTCGGGTCACCTTATCTGCTATTAAAACATTCGTAAATATTTTCCTTAGCTATGTGCTTCATTTGAACACCACACAAAATATTTTTAAAATGAAGCCGTCTCAAAGTTATTTGCAGGGTTGCGCATAATATGTTTTAATTTTCTGTCAGCAAATTATTGATTTTTGAATTTATGACTTATTTAAAAGAACGTAATATTAAAACGTCATTGGATGATTCAAATATCCCCAGCAAGAATTTTATATGTATTCTATGAGGTTCTAAAGTTCAACGATAGCAAAAATAAATCAATGGATGCGATACTAAAATATTTATAGCGGGATAAACTATGTCCCAAGCTAACATATAGGGAAATCATCAAGTTCTCGAAAACAACATATAAATAAAACTTATCCAAGCATAGCCGTGCCAAAAAGCTAGTCGGTACCTATATTTTTAATTTCATTTGCAAATAACAGCATCCAGTAATAGTACATTACGATACGAGAGCGATGAAACGTTTTCTGACGAGTGTGAGTTTGCGGCACGAGCCGAAGGTGAGTGCTGCAATCACACGAGTCGAGAAAAAGTTTCTCGCACGAGTATCGTATAATATTTTATAGCAAAAGTGCGGAAAATGCCGACTTTACGCAAGCACAGCGTGCGTAAAGTGGTCATTTTACGCACGGTGTGCTATAAAATAATATAGGTATACATAATGCACCCTCTGCATACTTGACATTTCCAAGTCAGATCGTCATGGTATGGCTCGAATGTGAACTTACATTTTCACTTTGCGTCCAGGAAATCGGAATGTAGGTGACATATTTGTGCTTCTTGAAACTAGTAACACGGTGGTGTTCCTCAGATGAACAGGGGCTGAAGCATATCTCGAGCAGGAGATAATTTAATTTTCCAGTAGCTATCTTGGCACCGATGGAGTATTTTTATACTTTAGTCCGAAATAAAAATGCACCAGTTATATGTAAATCTCATATCAATTTCAGATCACTTGCGCCAGCGCCACATGCATGGCCACCTAGCCCTGTCCTTCAGCCAGCAATGACCAGAACGCACTCAGCAACAGAGAGCACCACGCACACTTCTGGACCGACGACAAGTCATCCACCTGCCAGCCCTTCGCCCCACGCAGCCCGGCCTCCACTACCCAGCTGAGTACCGCTTTCCAACTCCGAACTCCTTTGCTGAACACGACGAATCTCGGCGCCCCTCCTCTAAACCCCCTTTTTACTACTACGCGCCAAAACAGCAGACCCTTTGTTTCATCAACTCATTTTCAACTGCTTTTGGTGCTCAAGGTTTGGTAAAACAATCTGATCTGCTAGTCAAAAGGTCCGCGAGAGATGGTCAGCCGTAGTATTCTTTGCTGTTCCTCAAAAGTTTCGGATGTGTCGAACTGGTTCAACAGTGATACAGTTTTAGATAGTGAATGAAATTAGGCGAAAAGGACTTGCTGTTGTGATTATACAATGCTTTATCGATAGGCGCTTTAGTTAGTTAAGTGAGGTTTTAATATCAAAATTCAAATAACGGTATTGATAGTATAGAAGACTTATTAGAGAGGATTCATACTCACGCGTCTGTTCACGTTTTATCTGATGATTAAAGAACCAAATTTCACACTTATATTGATTGTAAGTGTTTTTACAAGTGTTTATTGGAATACCATTGAGGTGAAATTTAAATATCTCTTACAGTAAGAATAAGTTACTAGTTGCAACGAAACTACTGAAAGTTTTAGTAGGTTTTGATTTCTTAGAATTCTTAGAGTTACAGACAAAATAGTTTGAAAAAAAATATATAAGTATGTCATTAGGAAAAAGTTGGTTTGAAGTATTACATTTATATCAATAGTGTTTGAAAAGGTTTTGACCAAAAGAAAGATAACTAAGCATCAACAATTAACATTGTATTCACAAATAAGAATAGTTTAAGTATAAATAGTATTGGTTTTGGTTCCTTATTAGATTGTAAAGATCATAGATTTTCCAAATTCGAAGATATCACTTGCCACTTTTTATTAGAATTATATTGCGAACTTGGGACCTTAGAAGATGTAATCACAAATTCTGAGAACGTCGCAGAAGACAAACTTTTTGCTTTTAAAATATTACAAAATGTTTAAAAGTCTGACCTTTGTTACGAACTCCAAAACTATGTACACTTACAAAATAAAAACTAATTAGTAATAGATAAAACTACTACCTGCCTGTCGACACTTAGAGTTAACATTTTTATAAGAATAGATGTAAGGAAGGCTTTGTATAAGAATAAGATTGATGGCTGTCTTAATAGTGCCTAACACACTACGAAATTTCGATAATTCAGTTTTTAATCATGAAAACTAATGTATAAATATGTGAATAGAAAAACTTTAATATTAGAGTATAATATTATAAATAATTGAATTTAGTAGCTATACTTATGATGGGATCAATTTCTTTCTGCTGGTTTCTCCATTTATGTAGCGGTAAAACCGATTTATTAATCAATCTTTTTTGTACATTAAAATATTTAAGCTTTAGTACACATTTATTTTGGATTACAAAACCATCACCAATATACACAAACTTTTTTACTGTAGACTTCAAAATCGAAAACATTCAAGTTGCACAAGTGAATAAAACACGAATAATTACGTCATTGAGTAACGAGATGTGGCAAATAATAGATACGTAGCGGGGTAGACGAAAAATAACGTAAAACAAACAGGGTTGTCTGGGTGCAATTTTGAGCGTTTTGTACAGTCAACAAAAAAATGGCAATTTTTAGATAGAAAATACGTCTTTAAATAAAGAGTAGAGCCCTACTATGTTCGATAGAGCGTATGAAAAGTGCTGAAATAAATAGGGTTGTTGCGTCCTATCCATCAGTAGGCCTGATTTAATCGTAGATCGATTTCCTTGAAATAATATATCCACCATAGAATTTTCGGACGAGATTAATCAATATTAGATTTAAAATCAACATCCTAGAGCTAACGTTAGTAGGCCTGATTTAATCGTTGATCGATGTCCTTTCCTTTTTGGAAACTATTAATCAATATTCGATTTAAAATCCCTAGTATCTGAGCACTACTTAAACTACGATAGAAACTCATAATGAAGATATCAATTTCATTGAAACGGAAAGCTCTATATTACCAAGAAGTCTAGCAAATAGAAAAAAAATCGAGAAATATAACAACAATAGCAAGAGAACTGTAAAAACCTGTTTTGTGGTTAAAACACGTAGAAAAAGGTCAACGTTTATAACGTTATAATGTTGAAAGAGGAGTGAGATAAATTGATCCCATTTAGATTGAATCTATAAATATGCAATTAAATAATAAAAATTTACATTAAAATTTATTTAATTCAAAATGGGAAAATTTTATAAAATATCAATAGAAAAGTGAATATCTCAGTCGTCTTACTACTGAAAGTGGTTTAGTTAGAGTACTTATTAATATAAACGGCTGCTACAATATTTATTTAGGCGAAATCTGACTAATATATTTTAGTCGCCGTTTATAATTATATTAGCTTAGTAATATTTTCTTTGCTAAGGCGACCAGCCTCACATATATTGTTATACAATAGTGAAGAGGCTATGCACTTCCAGCAGTGCCGAAGCAATTGCAGAAGTAACTTTAGGTCAATAATCAAAATAATAATTTGATATAGTTAATGAATAATTAGGTTGCTTATTTAAAACAAAATAAGTTATTAATTAGTCGTGGTATATTGGAAATTGTACATGTTATATCAGGAATAAAAAAGTAGTCTAGAAAATTCATAAATTGATGTCATTTTTTGGTTCCTAAGCACACAGATTGTAGGGAAAGTATTGAGGCTACTTTAAGAAGATGCTGAGTCACAAAGCGGGTTGCTCATTGTGATGATAATTGGTTAATGAAATTGTAATTATCAGATGGTTATTTATTAGATGTTTGGTTAAATAGTGCAAGCACCTTTTGATCCGTCACTCTATCAAACATAGTGGGACAATACTTGTCACATAATTATGTTATTCATTAATCTGAGAAGATGCGATGTTTTTGCTGACTCTACAAAAAGCTACAGGTTGCACCCAGTCAACCCAGTTTCTTGTAGTAATTATTTTGTTTCACTTCACTACGTATTTGCTAAATCTTGTTGATTGATGCCCTTAGTCTAGAATATATTTTTGATAGACCAGCTAATTTATTTACAGGGGTTTTAGTGAATGACATGACTAAAAGCAGCAATAAACTTACCAAAATGGCTTTTAATAAAAAGGTTATAAATTTAAATATTTCAAGTACTTTATTACAAGTAAAATACTTTATTTTATTTTTTGATAACGGATTGTTTTTTTTTTCATAAGCCTTTTAAGGTTGTAGCGATGATTATATATATATTTTTTTTGCAAACTAAGTACATACTTAAATTGATAAGTCAAAAGCCCCTGAATCATTTATCTTGTTTATTGTTGGTTTACTAAACAATTTATCTAACAGAATATATGAAAGACCATGCTTTATACAATAAAAAACATTAGATATAGCGTAATATATAGTAGTAATATTAAAAATATATATATATTATATGAATTCGTATTAAAAACACCAATTAGAATTTAGCGTAATATTTTAACAGAATATCTATTAATATGAAAACTTCATTGTTGAAATTATTATTCTAACCTTTCCCTCTACCTTTCCCTCTCTTGTACAAGTTAAATATATTTATAACAAATACTTAACCAGTTTTGTAACTATTTTATACTTATCTACGTACTCGTATTTTTTACCTTTTACTACTATATATCATCCTATTTAATGCCTCCTCATTCACGTTTCATGATATTTTTTTCTACTGAACACACAATCCCTCTAAAAGCGTATTTACGAAATACGCTTCCGAAATGGTCATATTAATGATTAAAGCAAATGTTAAAAAAAACATTTATTTTAGATCATGGGCTTCCAATATGCTATTCATTTGTAAAAACGGAATACATCTTTGGAAACATTTTGTTGCTATTATTTATATTTGAGAAAAGTCCATCTTCAACGAAAACAGTTAATTATAGAATATATAATTTCAGAGTGGCTATTCTGACAACATTTTTTATGAGAATCATTTTTATACGTTTTATTGCGTGATAAATTCCATGTTATGATTATTCTACTAACTATAATTTAATAAAAAGCATTTAAGACTATTTTTTTTAAAGTTTGATACGATTCTGTATAAAGAGCTTCTAAAAATCACCCGCTTTCCGAATTCGCAAATTTTCACGTGTTAGAGTTGTCGCCGTGTACCTAAAAAAAAATCGGTAATATTAAATGACCCTTTAAAATAAATGAATTTGTAATAATTCGAAGACGAAGCCCATGATCAGACATTCAAACATCCCATGCCACCTTGCTTTTACATTAAATGTTATTACTATTTATTCTACCCGTAGTCATTAGTGCAACTGCTGTTTAGCACAAGCTTAAGTATTCCAGTAGTATTCCGCATTTATTCATATAACAACTGCATTTCCTACCCCTTGTCAAACGTCTCTCATGTTATTGGCATGTATTTGTTAAATATTAACATTAGGCTAAGCTACTCCTTGGTGGTTACCAAGTTGAAAATTGTAATAAAAGAAATTGAAAGAAGCAAGTCCAAACCAGCCTTACCCGCTTTGTAAATGTAGCCATTTGGTAGAAATAATCCCTTATAATTTACGTGTGTTCAAAAATATCATAGTTAGCAACCTGCTCAGTTATCAGTTTCCAAAAATAACTGAAGATCAATAGATATGAAGCACGATGGCGCCTTGTAAAATAAGACGGATTAAAGAATGAGCCTGAACATAATCTTAAATAGCGCCCATAATCATTCGCTCTCACTCACACAGTATATCTGTCTTTAATCAAATCACACACTTTCATAACGAATGCATAAAAAAAGTCTGGATTTTCCGTTTAAATTCTCGACGCGTTTCGTTTCTTTTAATTGTTACTTGTTTCTTGTTAATTTGATTTGTTATTGTTGGTTTTGTTATTGTTGTTCTATGTTATTACTGTATCAAACTAGTTTCAGGCTTAATGGGTAGGGTAGCCAGCCGATTGAAAAATTTCTCGGAACATGTACGTGTAATATAATAGATTTAATATTATATAACTTAAAGGTACAGTAAACCTTCACTTCCCACCAGCCACCATTTTAGATTATTTTTTCTAATAACGCGGTTATATACGCGGATAATACTCAGCTGGACTTGCCCAAGAAAATATGATTATGTCTATGTTTATATTTTTTGCGTGGTCTGGAAAAGTGTATTGACGAAAAAGAACTGTAGCTACAAGAATTTTAATTGACTATCTATAAACTTTACTAACACCGATTAAGAATGTAAAAATAAACATAAGTCTATGATGGATGGTTAAAGATAAGAGGACAGACTGTACCTCCGTCTAATTTTCAACTATTGGGCCTTTTCTTTGCGCAAATATTCGTCTGCTGTCGGGCCAATACCGAATGCTCTCGATTTAGAAATTCAACAAAATAGAAGACATCATTAGTATTCGTGATTGCTTCATAGACCATCATCAGCACCAGAGTGAAGCTGGACCATAACTTACTTGTATAAACATTAATCATTTGCCGTTGTAGTGATCAGCTTTTTTTCTACCCAATCCATGAATAGATCCTTCTTGAGAACTAAAGTTGTTGAAACCAACCAAATGAGAAGGGAAAGGCATTCAAATTGAAGAGGATTCTCGAATGGGACATAATATACTTTACAAATTAAAAGTTACGGTGATGTGTAAATTTTTCAACGGTTACTGTCACTCTAAGCTAATAAACGCCCACTGCGAGAGGGAAGTATACAGGGCAAATTAGAAAAAAAAAATTTTTTTTATATCCATCCATCCATCATCCTGTTTCATTCACTGCTGGACATAGGCTTTTCCAAGATTTCGCCAATCTTGGCAGTCCTCCTGGAAGAGATGCCCATACTCACACACGCTGGGTAGGCGAGTTGGTGAGCGCAATGCCAGAACCCCTTGCACTAGTGACGCTGCTGCCCGTCTCTAGTCTTTCTATTTAAAGTCCGGCAGTTTGGGATGGATGTACCGCCATCAAACGGTCCGAGACTTGGTAGGCTATCAGCTTTTGTGCCTGTCTACGAGCTGTCCTATTACTCTCCCCCGAATAAATTCAGGGGAGGTTTGCGTGTAAGATGGTGGTACCTCCACATTCAAGCCCGGTATCAGCTCTACCACCTACCAAAAATAAAATACCTAGAAAATTTTCTTGAATCAAAATGTAGATATTTATAAAACTCATGTAAAAAAAATATGTTTGGGTTCTTACACGGTTCGTTTTCGTCAAACAAGGAAAAAGGGGGTTTAGAAGACCTCCTTTTAATAAATATTTCTTTCAAATGACAATTATTCCATCGTGTTTCTAAACTAAAGAAGGTTTTATAAATGTTACACAAATTTATCAAAATAGGAGCTTCTTCCTGGAAGTAATTACAGGACTCCAAAAAGTGCCAATATATGCTCTTGAAATCTTAATTGCTATATACAAATGTCATTTCACTATATAAATAACCTTCAAAAAATTATAATTAATAAATTATAAATGAATGGAAAAATTCTAAGGCCTGTATTATTGTTACTTGGCTTTAAGAAATTTAATATCTATTCAAATCCAAGTTCATCAATTTATTATTTCAAACGCACATCATGGAAAACTTGCACTGAGGTTGCTTAAAAAAAATCATGCTTCATTTCATTATGTACAGTCTGTCAAAAAAGTGATATTGAATTGTGTATAAAGTAAAGATTTTTAGAAATAACTTATGATTTTGGCTAATATTTAGTCATAGAGCATACAAGTAATGGACGTCAAATGTTAGTCAGACTTTTCTTACAGGCAGTTTTTTTTAATAATTCATTTTATCCCTATAATATGTAGCGGAGACATCGCTAGCATCATGGCTAAGAAAGAGGTGATTATCTATTTTGAAAGTTATAAACCCAACATTATCTAGTTACACGCTATTGCATAAAGAGCTGGTTTGGTCCTATTTTTACAACTTTCAAACAGTACGAGTGTACGTATAAAACATGTGATGTAAATGAAACATTAAGCTTACCACCAAGAGAGTTGCTTTTTGATATCCCAGCTTCATGTATTGTTATTTGCTAAACATTAACGAGTAAAAGCGGCTGTGGCATAAGGTTAAAATAGTCTTGGAAAACTATACTCATGAAGCAGGAAGGAGAATTAAGAAGGAGATTGGTATCTAGATTGGACGACTAAAATGTATTAGATTCATGAATGGATTCACATCGACTATACAAAAGGGGATAATTATCAATACTAAAGTATATGAAAGCAAATGGTTTGTACAATATCCGCAAGATATTAGTAGCATTATCTATGAGACATCTGTGTGTGTTATTCAAGATGTTGACCAAGTTTCACTAAGTGCCGATAATTGCAAGTAATAATCATAGAAGTTAAAGGAGCATGACGCAGGGAATAAGTTTGAAATTAAATATATTTTGAACGAAGGATATAAACATCGTCAGGATATGATCCCCGAGGGTGTTTCAGAGATGTTTCCGAGCATGAACTGAAAAATACAAGTCACAGCTGAATTAAAATGGAATTTACAATCCACCATTTAATTTTTTTATAGGCGGAATAAAGGTCGTTACTGAAGGCACAGCACCAGTAGCAAAGTTTCAAACCTCTGAATAATAAATATCACGTAAATCCAGAACTGTTAAACAGTACATATTTTTGAATTTGTTTTATCTCAATCTAATATTCTCAATTTAGCCAAAACACTTTTTCAATTTTTCATCCCGTATATATTTTTTAAATATGTATAAAAAGAAATACGTTTAACGTGTGTAGGTAATTAGATATTTTTTTCTTATCCAAGCAAAGTTTATTTTGCCACTGCCGCTTTTTATCTTTCATGTTGGCAATGTACTATTTATCAAACACTTTTTTGTGAATAAAGGTAGATAGCTACTTATAACTTAGTTAAAAATTCCAAAGTAAAATATTTAATTATATTAAGAAATGACCAAATGTTTTATAAGATCGGTAAACATAGAATTGTAAATAAAAATATTACTGACTTTGATATATGTAGCATTATGAAGAAATGGTATGTAAATATCAGTTATATTTGCGAATTTTAATGTAAATAGTAACCTTATTTAATCAAATATGGTTCTATTGAATTATTTTTAAATAATGACGTTCAAAAAAGTTGAATGCGTATGAATTGTTCTATGCGGTGCGATAATAGAAATGATGAAATGTGATCATTGTTGATGAAAGTGTAACTTCGATTTATTATAATGAGTTGTAGTTTTTTTTCTGAATGTGTTTTATTAATTCCCTTTCTACAAGCAAATATATTAAATCAACTGCCGAATTAATATCGACAGTTTTCACACTTGACACAGCCTTAAACGGGCCCCCTGTACCGTGTGTATTGTGTACTCGTATATCATGATGCTTACACACGCAGGCATTCGAGACGTCCCCCAGGTAAGTATTGTTTGGAGTATTTTAATAATACATTTTGATTCTAGTAAGAAATATCAACACTTTCGCATGTGTATCAAACGAGGTTTTTAATACACCTACGAAAAATTACATGAAACAGTAAAATAAAAGCAATTTTGTTGCGACACAAGAAAAGTGTCTGGTTGCTGGTTGGCGCCAATCTATACAACAAAGACCAATGTCTCTTATAATCTTTTAATGATAAGTTCTAGAATATAAATTATGACGTCTGAAAAGTTTTGAATTTTTAAAACATCTTGAGAAATTTAACGTTATATAGTATATTTAATGATAATATAAAAGTTTGAAAATACTCATGTTAAAGAGTTTTTAGGGTTCCGTAGTCTGACAAGGAACCCTTATAGTTTCGCCATGTCCGTCTGTCTGCGGCTTAGCTCAGAGAATATTGGCAATTATATATACTTCTAGTAAGAAAGCTGTAATTTGGTATGGGTATATATATTTAGTACACTGACAAAACGGTAAAAAAAAATTTGGAAGATTTTTTTTTGATATCTTCCGTACTCGTAAATTAGGGATTTTTTTTCTCGTCTATCCCATAGTATAGGGTATCTTTGGATAGTTCGTTCAAAAAACTATGGGTATTGTCGACGATGCTGGCCATCATTTTGTAAATAGGTTCTTTATGTATGAATTAGACATCTAAGCAAATTCAAATTTACTTTACTCATCGTTTGGCATCTTTCTTGGCTAGTTAAGTTTTTAACATAAATTTCTTAATAAATATTTTTAAACAACTCAAAAGCCTGCCTTATCAATTTGTCGTCGACATCGTGGTCTTTTCGCAGTCGTGAAATATATTTACAGTCCATTTCTTTATTTTTTAAATGTCGGAGGAACCCGTGTTGCAGACGGGTAAAAACCTTGCCAACTGGATTGGCAAGGAGGGGGCAGGACCTGGGAGTACCAGGAGTGTTATTTTATCTAGATCATCCACGAGATCAGTCTCGTCGACGGGAACCGCTAGAATCAAGGCTTTCAAGGCCAGACATACTCGATATCTGGCAGATCTTGAGCATCGAGCCATCCAGGCAGAGCGTGAGGCAGCAGAAGCTACCTTTGATGCCGAAATAGCCTTGATTGAGGCGGAAAATGAAAATGAAGCTTACCCTTGTGTTGCTTATTGGAGATTCACTAAGCCTGATGGGACTTTTAAACTTTCTTTGATCGCAAGCAAAAGTAGAGTTGCTCCCTTAAAGCCTAAAACTATACCACGATTAGAACTCCAGGGTGCTTTGTTAGGGGCTAGACTTGCCCAAACTATAAAAAAAGAACACAAAACGAAAATAGGCACCCGTACATTTTGGGGAGCACACGCTTGTCCAAGGTGTTTGAAGAAGAGCAGTCATGACTGGCGTCGCTGCGTAGCGAGACCTTGTAACGTAGAAAACTGTAATAGAAATCATCATAAACTTCTTCATACAGCTGAATTTTCATCTTCACAACATTCACGACAAAACCATGTAAACACGGCAAATGTCAACGATGACATGTCTGACAATACAACGGACATAGAGGAAAATTATAGAACCCGAAAAGTTCCAAAACTTGAAAAAAGTTTACAACCTCAAAACGTAAGTTCGAACCTAAAGGAGGTTGACGACTCCATCCGGAATAATAATTCTCCTTCGACCTCTTTTTCATATTCTTGTTCGGGAATCAAAAGCGGTCGTGTACTGTTAAAAGTTTTGCCAGTTGTGCTGTCAGGCCCTAAAGGTGAAGTCCATAAATTTGCCCTCCTTGACGATGGGTCTACGGCTACCCTGATAGATTCAAAACTAGCCGAGGAAATAGGCTCTACTGGACCTATAGAAAACGTTTCTATTAACTGAATCACAGGTAGTCAGAAAAACGTCAAAGTAATGAGAGTTAACTTCAAGATTAGATGCAAATATGTTTCTGATTACCACGAAATAAAGGACGCTCACACTTTTCCTCTACGTTTGAAACCTCAAAATATTACAATCGATGATTTGGCAAAACTCTCATACCTGAAAAACATTACCGATCAACTGACATACAGCGATGCTAAACCTAGAGTACTGATTGGTTCTGTCGATTGGCCGTTGTTGCTTTGTAAAGAAAACCGTGTAGGAACGCATAACCAACCAGCAGCCTCTAGGACTGCTCTTGGATGGGTTTTGTATGGTTCAAGCAGTAAATATACTACAACAGTTAATTCTATTAACCATTGTACTGTAGAAAACTCTGACGAGGAATTAAACGAACTCATCCGGGAGAATTATCGTCTCGATTCAATTGGAATAAAGCCACGAGAACCATACAACACTCAAGAAAAACATGCGATACATATCTTAGAAACTACAACACGGCGTTTACCTAGCGGTAGGTTTGAAACAGGTCTTCTGTGGCGTGATGATAACCAACACTTACCTGATAGCTACAACCACGCACTTTGTAGGTTAAATAGTCTTTGTTAAGTATGGATATCATACTTATTGTCTATGTCCTTTCTTCTCTATAGATATTTGTGACACTGTTTTTACGTCTGTCTAAATCTGGCTAAATATAATATCAAATTCGTATCTTCATTTTATTTAACTTAACATGGTAGCAGAGCGTAAACGAAGTAAGGAGAATTAATAAAAACCCCAGTTAAGAATAATAAAAATGTCGAGCACCAAAATCGACCCTCTTACTAGGGAAAACTATGACACTTGGGTGATACAGGCCGAAGCTATTCTCGTACGTCACAAACTATGGAGATACGTTGAGACTCCCTTGCAAGCTGTTGCTAGCGAAGCTGATAAGGAAGGAGACAGGCAAGCGAAGTCTGAATTAATCTTAATAATCGCTCCTTCTGAACTAAAACAAATTAAAAACTGCAATACGGCTAAAGCATTATGGGATAAATTAAAAGATATTTATGCCAGTAAGGGACCTGCACGAAAAGCATCCCTATTAAAACAACTGATCCTGACAAAACTAGAAGGACACGACGTACGTGGTCATCTAAATAAATTCATGGACATTGTTGACAAATTAGCAGACATGCAAGTCGATATTAACGAGGACTTGTTATCAATCATGATGCTATACAGTCTCTCTTCTGATTATGAAAACTTCAGAGTCGCTATTGAATCACGAGACACTCTTCCAAAGCCAGATGAGCTTAAAACTAAAATAATTGAAGAATGTGAAGCACGTCATAGTCAAAACATGACCAATAACGATGAACCTGGATATTCTGGTCAAGAAGAAGCATTATATGTGGCATGTAAAATTTGCAAACAAAGAGGTAACATCTTTAAACGCAAAAATCACAAAATTTGTAGTACCTGCTGGAAGAAAAAGAATGAGAAGCCGAACAAACATAAAAATGATTCTCAAATGAACCATTTTGCTACTCAGTGTCTTCTCACACCAAACGAGAAACCTGAAAACAGCATTTGGGTCTTGGACAGTGGATGTACATCTCACATAACTTATGAACGAGATTTATTTAAGACCATGGAGAAAACGTCCAGAAAACTAAACTTCGCAACTGAAGAATACAAAGCAGAAATTAAGGGAACAGGTACAGTGTCCTTTGTAACGAAAAACGGTGATGGCTTGGCGCTCACACATTTAAAAGACACGCTGTACGTACCTAGTTTATGCACTAACCTGCTGTCCGTCAGCAAGATGACAGATGCTGGCTGCTCTGTCCTCTTTACCAAAAATAAAGCGACGGTTAACAATCCTAAAGCTGGAATAACTCTCACCGCACTTAAGCAAGCAGATGGTCTTTACTACATTAAACCTGATAAATGCGAGCGCATCAATCTGGCCAATGATAATGATGAAACTGTTCCGAAAACAGCAAAGAAATCATCAAACATCAATGACTGGCACAGAAAACTTGGTCACATGAACGCCAAAGATCTAAAAGTTGCACTCAAAAAATAACAACTTACTTGGACTGAACTTCGATGCATCTGAAACCTTGGATGAGTGCGAAGCCTGCATACAGGGGAAATTACACAGAACGCCAGCCCCTCAGGAGACCACCAACCAAAGAACAACAGAGCGCTTGGAAATTGTCCACAGTGACGTGTGTGGACCGATACAAATGTCCACACTAAACGGAAATAAGTACTTTGTTACTTTCATTGATGACTACAGCCGATATAGTCATGTTTATGTTATCAAAAACAAAAGCGAAGTCTTGGAAAAGTTCAAAGAGTACAAGGAAATAGCGGAAACTTTCACTGGCAACAAAATCAAGTTCCTACAATCAGATAATGGCACTGAATACGTGAACAAGGAATTTGATGCATATTTAAAACGTTGCGGGATACAGCGAAGACTCACCGTACCCTACACCCCGAGCCAGAACGGAATTGCTGAACGGAAGAACCGTACTCTCGTGGAGAAAGCAAGAGCATTGATGATTGATGCCAAAACACCATTAAAATTCTGGGGCGAAGCAGTGTTGACTGCCAACTATTTATCAAATAGAAACATAAACAGCGCCATTCAGAATCAAACACCATTCGAACGATGGGTTGGAAGAAAACCATGTATTAATCATTTGTACGTATTCGGTTGCAAGGCTTATGTTCTAAAAAGAGGCACCAATGGTCACAAATTTGCACCAAAAGCAATTCCTGGCATGTTTGTGGGATATTCTGAAAAATCGAAAGCTTTCAGAATCTTCATACCCTCGAAGAAAATAATTATTATTGCAAAAGATATTCGTGTGATGAAGAATATGTTCTACGATGAACAAAACAAAAATGAACTCTCGACACTATTCAACGATGTTGGAGTTCCACACAAACAGACAAAACAAACGTCATTGCAACAAACACCACGCAAGCAAGTGGCTATTGAACTTGACGTTTATGAAGAAGGAGATGATCAGCAAGTAAGCATTCGTGACACAGATGATCAATACAATGATGAACTGTTGCAACAAAATTTGGTTGACAGTACTAGAAACGTTCAACAAGCAGAATCATCAAATTCTAAAAGTGACTGCGGATCCTTTTCTGGTTCTCACGACGTTGATAGTGATGTTGAACCTGCACACAATGCAAATGTTGAAGAAAACGCAATTCTTGAAACGAGCTCTTTGAGAGACAGGTCAAAAATTACAATTCCTAAACGCTACGATGATTTTATTTTGGCAGCAGCTGAAGAAATCGAAAATCTTTACAAGCCTAAGGAACCTGTAACTTTTAAAGAAGCAATGCAATCTCCTGATAAAGAAAAATGGCAAGAAGCCATGAAAAATGAAATAACTGCACTGAACGACAACCAAACTTGGGATCTGGTTAATCTACCCAAAGGACGGAAAGCCCTGCCTAGCAAATGGGTGTATAAAGTAAAAACAAACCCTGATGGTTCCATCGAGAAGTATAAAGCTAGAATGGTAATTAAAGGTTACTCTCAGAGACCTGGAGTAGATTACGACAAAACATTCAGTCCAGTTGTTCGTCTAAGCACTATACGAGCAATACTAGCCATAGCTGCTCGAGAAAATCTAAAACTTTGTCAGTTTGATGTGTCAACCGCTTTCCTAAACGGCACAGTAAAAGAAGACATTTTCATGAAACAGCCTGAAGGCTATGAGGATGGCACAAAAAGAGTTTGCAAACTGAAACGCAGTCTCTATGGACTCAAACAAGCACCGCTTTGCTGGAACACATGCATTGCTGACTTCTTGGAAAAATCTGATTTCCAACAGAGCGAGGCGGATCCATGCTTATATGTTCGTATTAGAGGTCAATCCAAAGTATTTATTGGACTTTATGTTGACGACGGACTTTTAGCCTACAACACAACTACAGCAGGAGATGAGTTTATCAAGGAATTGCAAGCAAGATTCAAGATAACTACCAAACCTGCATCTTATTTTCTTGGAATGGAAATTAACGTACGCAAAGACCAAACCATTACACTATGTCAAAAGGCATACACAATGAAAGTTTTAGAAAAATATGGTATGTCCAACTGTAAACCAGCACCGACGCCCTTCGTCAAAGATAATGAGTTGGGAGTAGAAGAGAATATCAACACAAACTTCCCATACAGACAAGCTGTTGGTGCTTTGGTATATTTATCAGTAGGCACAAGGCCTGATATATCGTATGCTGTTGGTGTTGCATCTAGAAACCTCGGAGAACCTAGAAAGAAAGATGTACTGTTGGTAAAACGCATCTTCCGGTACTTGAAAGGGACCCAACATACTGGGCTAACCTTCACAAAATTGTCACCTCCACACTTAGTCTGCTTCAGCGACGCAGATCATGCAGGAAACCCCACTACTGGAAGATCGACAACTGGAATGGTGTGCTTATTTTCTGGAGCTGCTATTAGCTAGAGAAGCCAAAAGCAAACAACGGTCTCTATTTCCTCGACTGAAGGAAATCATAGCAGCTAGTGAATCTGCACAAGAGATTTTATGGTTGAATCGCCTGCTTAGCAATCTAATCACCCCTGAAACACCAGTGTTGAACCTGGACAACGAATCAGCTATAAAACTTGCACACAATCCAAAATATGAATACCACAAGCGCACCAAACACATCAAGATCAAACATTTTTTCGTAAGAGAATGTGTTAGCAATGGAGACTTGACTATCAAGCAAGTTTCCTCGGAGATGCAGTTAGCAGATATGCTCACTAAACCGTTGTTCGGCCTCAGACTTAAAGATCTAAGTTTCAGAATGGGACTAAAGAATTTATCATTAAATTCTTAAAATCTGCAGGGGATGTTAAGTATGGATATCATACTTATTGTCTATGTCCTTTCTTCTCTATAGATATTTGTGACACTGTTTTTACGTCTGTCTAAATCTGGCTAAATATAATATCAAATTCGTATCTTCATTTTATTTAACTTAACAGTCTTCACAAAAAGTTCTCAAAAGACAAAAACTATGAGGATTTATACAAAACTAATATCGAGGCCTACGTAGAAAAAGACTATGCAGAACCGTGTAAAGACATTTACGATCAGGATAAACGACAACCTCGATGGTACTTACCTCATTTTGGCATCACAAACCCAAACAAACCAGGGAAATTACGCATTATTCACGATGCAGCCGCAAGGACGTCGGGTACTAGTTTAAACTCCTTACTTATCCCAGGACCAGATTTTTTACAATCCCTCTTAGGCATACTGTTAAGGTTTCGTGAGGGTGCTGTTGCAATGATGGCTGACATACGAGAGATGTTCTCCCAAGTTAAGATACGAACTGAAGACCGTGACTACCAACGATATTTGTGGCGGGAAAACGGGAAACTAAAAGAATTTCGAATGTCATCTCTTATATTTGGGGCAACATGTTCTCCATGTTCGGCGATCTATGTTAAAGACAAAAATGCCAAAGAATTTCAATCAGATTTTCCGGAGGCTGTTGAAGCCATTTTAAAAGACCATTACATGGACGATTATCTAGGTAGCGTTAGTGATACTGACCAAGCTTCTTGTCTAGCTTCACAAATCGTGGATATTCATGCAAAAGCGGGTTTCGAGATGAGAGGCTGGGTCTCAAATAAAAATGAAGCTTTAAAACTACTGCCGATGAAGCTTATAAAAGAGAATCCAGAAAGTGTGGATTTAGGGATAAATATTTTCTGGGAGAGATGGGTCAAGGAATATCTACCCACACTGGCCCCGAGGCGATCGTCAAATGCCTACGTAAAAAATTTATCAGTTGGTGATCTTGTTTTTGTTGCCGATGGGAACCTTCCACGTGGAATTTGGCCCCGTGGACGCGTAATAAAAATATACCCAGGAAAAGATGGCGTGGTGCGAGTGGCCGATGTACAAACAACAGCCGGTGTTCTCAAACGACCAACTCGAAAACTGGTAAACCTAGCTGTAGAACCGGAAGCCAGCTCGTCATCGGGACAGTAAGGCCGGAGCTCTTACGGAGGGGGCCATGTCAACGATGCTGGCCATCATTTTGTAAATAGGTTCTTTATGTATGAATTGGACATCTAAGCAAATTCAAATTTACTTTACTCATCGTTTGGCATCTTTCTTGGCTAGTTAAGTTTTTAACATAAATTTCTAAATAAATATTTTTAAACAACTCAAAAGCCTGCCTTATCAATTTGTCGTCGACAGGTATGTTAAAACCATTTTTCGATTTAGGGATCCGTTGTTGAAATATTAAACTTTAAAGTGAAAATTTTTGTTAGAGTTAAGTGTCCCCCCTGTCGACTAAACGGTTGTTTATGAATATGTGGATAAACTCACAGAAGTAGTATATATGGATAATGAAGTTAAAAGGAAAACCATCGCAGCTAAGTAGGCTTTACAGGTTTACGAGTACAGGTCGCGCCAAACTTTTACTTTTACTCTAAACACGACAATTTATGGGCCGTTCTTCGGGAGAGTAACTTCCGAGTGGACTAGTTTAGCGCGATCTGTATTAGTAGTCCAACTTATAAAATGTACTGGGCAACTACGGAAACCTTCACTGAGCGTGGCCCGATACGCACCTGGCCGATTTTTTGTTTATCCGGTTACTTCCAGAAACACCATGTCTATGGGGATACCAATCCTATATTCTCGGGTAGTAGTGGCGGTCAGTAGAAAGGGTTTTTGGGTCATGAAGTTCTATCCAGTGGTTTGAACCAGCCGTTAGCAGGTGTTCTGCAATCGCTGATTTATTTATTTGCCTGTTTTTACAGCTGTAATGTGTTCCTTGACCCTCTCAGCTACAACATCCAGACACTCTCTTATTGGAACATTGGTGAATAAAGACTCAACATCAAAACTCACCATGACTTGACTGTGTTCCAGCTTCATATCTGTGATTATCGTAGCAAAATGGCGAGAATCTTTCACAAAAGATGATGTCTTTCCAACCAGTGACTGCAGTATTCCCGCAACGTGTTTTGCTCGATCGTAAGTAGGAGAACTAATCTGACTTACGATTGGACGCAAGGGAACGTTGGACTTATGTACCTTTGGCAAGCCGTATAATTTTGGTGGTTGTGAGATCTTTGGTCTGTGCAAGTTTTGAAACTCATCTTCCGTGAACAGGTCTTCGTGATTTTTGATAGATCTTTGTAAGACCCCAATACAAAGTTAATAATGTGTGAAAATCGCGAAAGTTTAAAGTTTACTGATGGAATTTAGGTCTAGGAGTTAGATGGACTTGGGTTTAGGCTCTAGACTTGAGTTTGAATAGAATAGGTGAATTTCAGATGTTAGTAAAGCCAAGAATGGATTGAGATTAATTTTGTGACGACTCGTTGGAAAGCATTCAATGGAAAGCCTCCCTGGCCATCTGCTCGAAAAAGCCTATTTAGTGACAGAGAATTATTTTATTGTGAAGTAAAGATAAGTAACGTCTTTCTTTCAATTGTTGTTAAAAAGATTAAACTTGCAATTCACGCTGAGACTGAGAAAGTTTGATTTTCACGTTCAGAATTAATCCACAAACAAGCTAGTAAAATAAATTCCCATCAGAACTCCTAGTTACATGAGTAGTTTTGCATGATACCCTTTTATTGAGATAAACTGTTTTAGTGTAAGAATTATCAGTTCAGTGTTCGGAGCAAAGTCCAGTACTAAGTTTTAATTACAGTAATTCTGGAATCATAATTTCCTTATAATAAAGGAAGATTTCAAATTAAATAAATTTACCAAAGTAAGTAGCTTGGTTTAAATAGAAAAGGAATGATTTCTATTTCTGAATTATATTGCCTGAAAAGTAAAGGTAATGAGTAGATGCATTTGTTCATACTAAGGGCAAATCCCTACCCTTTTTAGCCAAGCAATGCCGTGCTAAGTAGAATCTTCTGTATACCAAAACGGAATAGAGAGTCTCTGTTCGTCAAGTGTGAATAGATAATCTCTCCTTGAATTAATGTTCTCAAGTACAATGTGGCCGAGAGATAGCCTTAAATACTGCTTAAACTATTCTGGATCTAACAAGGAAAATAGCTCGCTGAAATTATATTTATCTGAGTGAGACATCTCTTTGATTCTGATACATCAGAACGGTTACTTACTAACTGAAATTCGGAAGGATTGAAATTAGTTATCTGTATGATCAGACTAGTGGAATTAAATTAGTTATCTGTATGACTGAATTAGTCCAGTATTGACTGGCTAACAAATTTCTGTTAGAATATACTACCTTAAGAGCCGTTCTCATGTGGAATTCAGTAGGTTCAGAGATTAGACATCTGATAAGGGGCAGTATGCAGCTTTTATTAAGTAATTAATACTTCACAGTAAGGTTATGATATTTTATTACGAGTAGGTGCGCCTTGAGGTTTCATGATGTTTCAATATATGTTTAAATTTGTTTGTTTAATATTGATTTTCAACCTCTCATAAATACAATTCGTGTTTATATATTAATATGTATTAGTGTATTATTTATTAGCATATAAAGGTAGCATATGAATTTGATTATAATTATAAGTTACCTATTTATGTATTTATTTTGTAACATTTTAGTTAATGTTTCGTTAAAACTGTTTTCTCATCGAGGCACTATCCTTTACTAGTTCCACATCGCCAAAGGTTAGCTGGAAGAAAATGCTAACTAGCATTAAGCTCGCCTATGTACACTTTTGTGCAATAAAGAATTTTTAATAATTATAATAATTACTTACCAAGCCTCCAGTATGAGTTTGGTTGTATAAATAAAAGCCACTTATATATTCTGATGAATATATTATTATAAATTATGAAGGAATTATTTTTATATTGTTTGGTGACTACATTATTTTTCTGATTGCTTTGCTTATTTAGAAATTTAATACCCATTAGATTAGTGATAGCTTAAATCAAACCCAAAAAAGTTTGGGACTCGAGCGAAGCGGAGTGGAGCTAGTAGTTTTAAAATAATTCATGCGCCTACGCAAAACTCTTTCTTGTTGTTGCACTTATTTTTGAATTTTTTAAATTATAATTTCATTTTTCCATTTTGTTTGAGGAGTTCCCCACGTCCAGATTTCCTTTTCTGATTTTCTACACCGCGATGATATACCGAATTTAATTTGTTATCTCCTTGCGAAGGATAAATCGCAAAGTTTTTAAAAAAATATACAAATTTATTTCTATCATTTTTCCAATTGCTTTTACATTTTTAGTGTTAGCGGTTATTATTAAGTTTAGCCGGGTAACGATGAAAAAAAATAACTAATTTCAAACATAAGATAATGCTCAAAACTAAACTCAAGATAAACCGGCCAATCTTAAGTTCATCATAAAAGTAAACACTAGCCGTTACAAATACACGAATTTGCTTGCTTTGAAATAAACAAGTAACTTTACTCACGAATAAAATGAGAGAACAAACTCCGAAAGTATACGAATATTTAATTCAATTTTAATTGTTACCATACACAAAACACTTAATTTACCCAAAGAAAACAACAAACAAAACTCGCGATTCGTAATTACAAAGATCAAATTGCTTGTTTGGAAATATTAACTTACCCAAACAATAATGTTATAAAAGTTTATTAGCTTTTCGAACGTAGAAATGTATTTTTAATATTTTGATGAAATTTTTCAGGCATTGCGGCTGGGCAGATTTAAACAACCTAAGCAACACTTTATACAAATGAATTAATCAATCAATCAATCATTTTGAAGCCTGGGTTCCCCGTCAGGTAACGTCAAATGGATGTGATAGCTATCCGGATAACGGATGGAAGTTGGAAGTCCAGACCGGTAAGGCACCTAAGTATTCAAACCGACAGTCAGAACGCTAAGAACTCTACGCGCGTAACACAAACCAACGTATCTGGTGTAAAAAGCTTGTCTTAAAAAGATATTAATGCAGTGCCCCCACGAAGTCGAGCTAAAAAGCGGCACGGCCGTACCATCCTTTTCTCGAAACAGTGCAGGCCATTTTCGACCCCCCTACATAGGTAACACTAAAAGTTTCCGGAACTGGCCACTTACATAAACAATATTTAAAAATTTATTGCAACATTTGAAAATAGAACTCTTTGGCTGTAGAATGCAGTTTGTTTCATCTGACTGTCTTTTGTTTTTACCTTGTGGCGCCATTTAAAAAATTGTGTGTCTGCATCAACATGGATTTAACTCGGGAAAATTTTCGTAGTATGATTTTCTACGATTTTAAGTGTAATTTGACAGCTCAACAGAGCATCGCTCGGCTTGAAACAGCTTTTGGCAATGAAGCACCATGCAAGACGACTTTTTATAGCTGGTTTGCAGAATTCAAGCGTGGTCGTATCAATCTCAGTGACGAATCTCGCGATGTTCGGCCGTCCACCGCTGTGACCAACAAAAACATCGATGCTGTGCGCCGTATGATTGAAACAGACAGGCATGTGACCCACCATGAAATTCGTGCATCCTTAGAAATAGGCATGAGTCAAATACAATCAATCCTACACAAACATTTGGGTGTGAGAAAGCTGTGCTCGCGGTGGATCCCACACAACTTGACCGAGGCTCAAAAAACGGACCGCGTCACTTGGTGCAGTGCCATGCTTACCAGATTCAACGAAGGTGCGTCAAATTTGGTGTGGGACATAGTAACAGGTGACGAAACATGGATTTATTGCTACGATCCCAAAACAAAGCAGCAATCGAGCGTATGGGTCTTTCAAGATGAGCCGAAACCAACCAAAGTGGCGCGCGTGAAAAGTGCATCTAAGCGGATGATTGCTTCTTTTTTTAATAAAACTGGACACGTGGCTACTGTTGCTTTAGAGAATCGTCGTACCGTGAATAGTGACTGGTACACGACCATTTGTTTGCCGGAAGTTATTGATGAACTCCGTAAAAATAACCGTAAACGCCGTATCATCCTGCACCACGACAATGCTAGTTCTCACACGGCTAGACAGACAAACGACTTTTTGAAGACGAAAAATGTAGAACTCATGAGTCATCTTGCATACAGTCCCGACCTGGCACCTTGTGACTTTTTTCTGTTCCCAAAAATTAAGAACCAATTACGCGGTCAACGATTTTCATCACCAGAAGAGGCTGTCGAGGAGTATGAAAAACACGTTTCAGAGGTCACCACAGGGGAGTGGCACAAAAGTTTTCAAAACTGGTTTGATCGAATGAAAAAGTGCATAGACGCCAAGGGAGATCATTTTGAAAAACAAAAAATTAATTTTGTACCTTTAATAGTATTTTTTCATATTCATTCCGGAAACTTATAGTATAACTTCGTTGTGATAAAACTAGAAGCATGAATTTTCAGTAACCAAGCACGAATTGTATAAACATAATATATTTCAAATTTCATTCAATTTGAACCAGTGTTTTAAGAATTATAACTAGTCAAAGTTTCTCAATTTTGTCACTCACTCATTCACTCACTGACTGACTGACTGACCGATCATCAAAACTCCAAGGCACTTCTAGCAGACATAAAAGCTTTAAATTTGGAATACAATTAGTGTTTAAATCAGCGAAAAACTAAAATACTTTGCAATTTCGCTCCAGTTTTCTAGATACACCAACTGAATAAATAACTTTGTAATCCCATATAACTGTATAGGATTACAAAGTTACATTTGTAGTTGTAAGTAGAAGGTACCGCAAAGGAAAAAAAGTAGGACTATCTACAAAAGGAAATGAGATGCCACCAAAAACAAAACTTGTAAAAAAAAACAAGTCTCGCAACTTAATTCCTCTACAGTAAAAAGTTGTGAGATCCATGTAAATCCTTTATTTGAAGAAAAGTAATAGAAATAGAAAGGGGGTGACTAAAGAAGAGTAATAGAACACTAATCAACGATTTTTAGAATTCTTTTCTGTCTGTCTATCTGTCTGTTTGTTCACGCACATCTCTAAAACTACTGAACGGATTTTCATGTAGTTTCCACAGCTCTACAGAGCTCAATTTGGAATAGAATAAAAGCTTTATTTAATTAAAACTGAGTCTCGAAAAAAAAAGTTATCGTCATATAAAAATTTTTGGAATTTACTTTTCTACTGGTAGTAAATAGAAGGTGGGTACGGGATCTCATCAACGGACAACAGCAGACCCTTCAAGTTTGGGCTTTTTTCATTGGTATTTCTTAGTACTTTGGTAAAACATGGTGACCGTTGCATATTGTTGTTCAAAAAAATCATATTCCTTTGTTTTCCATATTTCCACGAAAATCTATTCGACGCCGACGGAGCTTCAGGTAAAAGCTAGTCACACATAAAAATGTTGACACCGTTAGTTGCGACCAAAAAAATAAGGTGGGGGTTGGCAACACTGGTTTGCGACGACGTCAGTTTTCTTAGGTTAGGCGAGGGTAAGATTGCTTGCTTGGCGTTAATAAAAAACGAAGATATTTAAAGGTGTAAATCAGGTACAGGGAACCTTGGAGTAAAGAATTATTGGTGGTAAAAGCGCTGCTAGTTAGGTAAGGTAATTCAAAGACATAAGGAGCTTCCATTGTGGATAAGAGAGAGTAGGGGAGACCATCCAGGAGCTAAGCAGCTCCCGGTTGTAATAGGGAGGGCGTAGAGATATGCCTGCCTATGATTCCCAGTTAGTCAATCACAAACGATATAGGTATTCTAATTCTATATCATCTACCTGCGCATCACATTTCTTCCGGAGCCACCTAGCGCTAGTGAACTGAGGAGCCGAGCAACAGGCAGAGTCAATGAGACATTGAACGATCATCATTCCGAGGCAGGCTGACCCGAAGAAAATTGATTTAAGTTACACAAATAACTACTCTTATACCTATTTAACCGAACAAAGAATTCAGGCATTGGTAAGATAATCGCCTTCGCGACAACCATCGCAGCCATTTTCCAAAGTTAAAACTTTGTGAATCCAACTCTCATATTTAGAAAAGCCTATTTATTCTGACTAGCATCAATGCTATACATAATAAAGTTCACTTCTTACGATACATATAACTTCCTTTCACTGCTCATTCGAAGACGCCCGCGCGAATAATTACAATCTGCGCCATTTCTTGGCCGCCCCGTATCGGTTTTGTTTATCGTTTTTGTGCCCAACGGGATCCTATTACCAAGCCTCCGCTTTCTGTCCGTCTGTTTGTCCGTCCGTATGTCACAGGGGTTTACAGCTTCAGCCGTAATACCTATGTAGCGAGTTGAAATTTTCAGAGAAAACGTACTAGCCTCTACCATGACAAATAATAAAAAAAATAAAAAATATGAAAAATAATGGGGTACCCTTTCTTACAAGAAACCTATGAAAATTGCATTATTTTAACGTTATTTGTTTTGGCTCTAACTCAAAGACGGTAATATAAGTTTTAAATTTAGTCAGATTGTAGGATATACTCTGAAGTAAAATATTTTTTTTTGTCATTCGCTACCATTTTACCGGTTTGTTTTTGTGGCCTTGATGTTGCTTTGGTATGTATGTACCTAATTGTTGTTATTTACCATAAAAGTTTTTAAGTCTCCGCTGTCTGTCTGTCTGTCTGTCCGTCCGTTAGTCACAGGGGTCTACAGCTTCAGCCGTAATTATGTATCTAGTTGAAATTTTCAGAGAAATCATATTACTCTAGCCTCTACCACGACAAATAATAAAAATTTAATATAATAAAAAATTAAGGGTGTCCCCCACAATAGACACCTTAGAAAAATTTTATATCTTTCAAAGTTATTTGTTTCAGCACTATCTCAAGAATGATAATATCAAGTATTGAATATACAAGATTCAAATTTGATTCGATTGTTATACACACTCTAAAGTAAAAGATCAAATAAAAAAAATGGGTTCCGTACTAAAATAATGTCGAATTTTTATTGACGTTCTGATGTTGCTATGACATCTATATTGTTGTTATTTATCAGGTTTTTAGGGTTCTTTACCCATTTTGTGTGGTGGTACGGAACCTTGTGCACCAGTCTAACTCACACTTAAGTTTAGTTTTCTCGCGATGATTCTAGGTCTCTTTTTTTAGTTGAAGTTAGGACTCGAGGGGAAAGACAAACAACGTAACTCAGTCAGTTCTCGTTATCTTTGAGTTTTATTTAAGACGCAAGTTATATTGCGCAATTTTGGCTGTTATCTTGTAATAATTACGTCATTATTGAATGGCGTTGTGGACGTGTGTGTTTCCAGAAATCTTTGAAGCAAAGTGTATGCTCTCCAGCTTTCATGTTTTTGATATTTGAGGGCACTCTACAGATTTTTTGACAGTTTTACGCACAATAATTTATGGATAAGTACTTCAGAATTTTATATTTTAAGTGATGGCGTATCGAATTTCATCCAACGTAACGATCTACGTCCTGTCGAAGTAAAAGAATCTTGGTTTTTAAGATGCTCATGTTATTTTAACAGATATTTAGAATTTCCACAAGTCCCTAAGCTCATTATAATAAATATGAAATTAAGTTGCTATTTTAGTCTTTATACACGGTTTTGTAACAATAAGTGTGATTGAAGTTTTAGAAATAACTCTAAAATCAAGGGCGCAAAAGCGTCAATTGGAATTTCAGTCGCTGAATCTTCTTTTTTGGGTGATAATTATAATAGGTCCCGTGTATCAATAAAAAAAAATTCCTGTTTGACTAAGGAACCCTAAAAAAGGCTAATTTCTATCACTCCTTATCTTCATTATTATACTGTAGATACCTCAATTTATTAAAAAAATAAAATTGAGGTCGGTAGAAGTCGTGCTACTACTGCTATTTTTTTTAATGAATTCGGTGATTTCCAAGAAGGTTTATTAGGGGATCTCTTTGGATGCGAATTGCACGATAACTTGAGGATTATATATTTTTTGCTCTTACTCCCACGGTCTATGACGTCATCGCGGGGGTTGGAGGGGGCCATAGCTTTCTTTTGTCACCAAATGGATCTTCCCAAATATAACTATTATTTTTGTAACTTTCAAACTTTAGGAGTATGAAATTTTCAAATGTACATGAATTTTGTGTCCCAATTTTTGTAGAATACCCGCCGGAATGACTAGAAAGAATTCCATCAAATTCACGTCAAAAAAATGCAATATGTAAATGTCCCGCTATTAGTCCTTCTTAATTCCTTAAAATATCCGCTAATCCAATTCTGTCGTAAATATTAGATAAGTTAGTAATTTTCATTGTTTTGCCTTTATTTCCAAAAGTTTGTGTACGGTAGACCGCACACCTCGCTGAATCATCAACAGCGCGTCAGCCGGCGATTTACCTAATTTTCAGTTCAGTTCACGTTTGAGCCCACTCCACGGCCCACACCGATGTCTGGTGCACATTTGCCATTGACACACGATCGTATCGGAAGTCTATTGTAAATCGATTTTTATCGAGAATCAATAAGATAGTTCCGATCTACTATGAACGAGGATTTAGATGCTCTTTCAACGTCAAAATCATTTCCCAAAATTATGAAAATATGCTTGCTTATCCAATAATCTATACTTATAATAAAATAGTAAGAATGTCGTGTCTCAGAAAATCAATATTTTTTCAAAATCTCAATTTAAATGGGTTACTATTGTTACTATTGTGCTAAAGCCAAACCTTTAGAATTTTTGTCCATCTGCCTGTCTGTCTGTTTGTCCGTCTGTCTGTCTGTATGTGTATGTTTGTTCCGTTTTAAAACGAGGACCACTAAACGGATTTGTATGCGTCTTTTTTTATTATCATCGTTATGATCCTGGTCAACATATATGCTACAAGGGGTGTTCATAAAATAACGCCCAAGCCGAAAAAGGGGCAGAGATTGAATAAACGCGGGCGGAGCTGCTGGCAAAGGTTGTTATTAATATAATTATCCTAAATTTTATAAAAATAAACAATTACTCCACATTGTAGTAAAAATAATATTTTACAAAAACTTTAGCATTGCTCATTTCTATGTAAGAATTTTAAACTCAAATATAAATACGTAGTCCAAGCAGAGAAATTGTGTCCAAGTGGGAAACTCTAAAAATATGCTTATCCAAGGATGTTTTACTAAACTGTTAAAATGATCTATGATATGTATGCAAAATCCGTCAAAACATGAACAGATTTAAATACCCGTATAGTTTATTTCATACGTCTGCAAATGTGAAGATGAGACCGATCAAAAAACAGTAAAATTGTACAAGCTAAGAGAAAACCATAATGAAGTTATGTTTATGAATTAATTATACATAAATTGTGTTTCTTTTTTGTTACTATAGAATATCATGTCTAAATGGTTTTCTTGTAATATATTTTTTGCTGTTTTCATTGGCTCTTTGATATTATCAGAAAGCAGCGATATCTAATCTTCATAATGACATACTTTTCCATAAATTACCAGTATGTAGATCATCATGTCCTCAATTAAGTAAGTCTTCAAAAACATAAAACGAAATAATATTTCTTACTACGCAAAGATTCTCTTTGATATCACAACATATCAAAGAAAATAAATGAATAATTCTCATATATATTTATTTCGCACACACTTTTATTTACACAGTAACAATAAAACAATGTAGTGTAGAAAATATCTCATTTAATTTTTATAACGAATAAAACCATAATGTTTTTAGAATTTACTGGGTGTTATATACGTTTTTTTGCTATACCGTAGACCAGGCAAAACTGACTGGGTGGAAATAAGAGCTTTCAATCTCGGATTGTTTACAACTCCGAAGCTAGTTCGACGTTGAGCAATAAACTCCGAAACTCCGGAATTAGGGTCTTGATAGATGGATGGACAGACAGATAGATGGACCACAAAGTGATCCTCTAAGGGCTCTGGAGGTAAAAAATATTTTTAGGAATTAAGAAAAAGGCACGTTTTGTTAATCAACATAACCTTTTTCTCTAATAAATTCATTTTATCATGGCATTTTATTACTTGAATAAGTAAATAGTAACTTCTTAGTAATAATCATGATTTACTGCCACATTATCGAGTTTTGGCGAAGGTCTGCATTGTCATGGCAAATTAAGAATGTAACGCACCGAAGACAACTTTTGAGACAGTTCTACGCATAATCTGAACCATCGCCGAAACTCGATAATATGGCCGTAAAGCATAGAGGAAAATTGGTTATTTTCTCTGTGCCGTACAGTAAAAAGTGTTTCTGGGCGGGTAACTAGCGAGTGGAGTGACGTGCTGGGCGACGATTCTGATACATGCGACAAGTTCTGAAACGTATTAGCAGTATTTAAAATATAAACCCTTTGTCTGGATTCATAACATGTTTGACATGTCTTTTAAGCAGTTATAAATAGTAGCATTATCATCACGCTCGGCATTTATCATGCAATATACAAAGTCGCAAGAAAAACAAAGCGTGTGGAAAATGTTTCCAGAGTGTCACCCTATGCGTGGACGGGCCGAGCCGCGAGCCAATCCGAGCCGAATGCTAAGAATTGCTGAATAATATTGCACACGAGATGTGTTTTTCGTAATCAAAGTAAGTTTTTTGAGTAACATAGAAAGTTTGGTTGTAAGGAAAAGTAATTCGTTCCTTTAACCCATAATAGGGCTAGAGGAATAATATTCCCACATTATGATTCGTCTTGTAAAAGAGCAATAGGAAAACTTTTTCCAACAAATATCACTGTCACCTATTTAAATTTTGGTATTTAATAGAAATTATATATAATTGGCATATAACAAATCTATATGTATATTTACATACCTAATCAAGTATTCAATACCACTTAAAGTGACGTTCCAGATGGGCAAGAGGAATTATTTTCCCACTTTGCTAACTGAAAAACTGAAAATACAAAAGCGTATTTTCTGTTTTTCAGTTTTCAATCCTATATCTGTATGCTTTCTTAATGACATATTTGCTCTGAAATTTTTTTGAACATGCTTAGTATTGCCATGCCCTATTAAGGGTTAAGCCACGCCTGGTATAGGTATAACAAAGTATGTTAAGAGGCTATAAAAAAATATACCGATGCTTTGTTCCTGTGTATTTCATGAAGTACACGGGAAATTTTAATACATTTTTGGTAAATGTATTTTGACTATATAATCTAGAGTTTTGTTTTTGAAAAACACGTTTGAATAATTTTCCTCGATAGAAATAATTATTGAAATGAGATCTTCAAACTAACTTTTTTACTCGTTTGGCGAATAGGAATGATGTACAGAACTCAAACATATTTTATTAGATGGGTTTGGTAGGTATTTTAGTATTTTTTTGAACTGAATCCGCCCCTCTCGCACTGCGCGTTTTTTCGCTTGGAGTGAGAGTGACAAAAATAAAATTTACACTTAAGAGTGTAAAACAAAAACAAATTATACGCTTAACCCTAGTGAAAATACACAATCCATATCGAGCTCCGACAGCTCTACCACTGTCTGTCCCTCTTTAGGTAGATCAACAGAGTAAGACAGGACTTTATCGATCGTTATCGAGCTCTATATGTTCCTCAATGTTAGAGGTGCTGGACTCAAGATTAAACAAACAAGAGGTACACTGTATCTTAGGTAGACACGGGATAAAAAGAAAATAATAAATAATATGCGGTTCCGTGAAGTAAAAGTGTTGAGTCAGGTAAAGTTTTTGTATTAAACACGTGAATAATTTGTTAATTAAACCACAATAAAATTTGAAGGCATTTTTTTGCAATTAGTTGATGCCAGAAACAATTTATTATTTAATTATTCTCAGGTATCTCAAATAAAATAAAGATCAGAAGAATATTAATATATCTTTATTCATATAGTACTAAATCAGAGAACACGAGTATAGCAACATGAAAAAATCGTTCGTTTTATTTCTAAATACCGTTTAAAAATGATTTCTGCCTACCGATCCCAAAATCTACGTAATAATAAATGATGTACAAACCGAACAAACTAAAAGTTTGAAGATAACATGTTTTGAATGGGACCAATCGCTTAGGTATTTTGAATATTTATGAGCGAGGTGTGGGGTAAGAAAACCAATTGGAAGGAGTTTCTGAAAATGAAAGAGGACGATTAGGATTGGAACCCACGCCTGTTAAATTCATGAAGTTAGAATAGAGGCTGTTAGAGTCATGTTGCTGAAGCTGGAAACTGGCAGTAGATACTCGTCCATAAAAACAAAATTCGCGTGTACTTTTCTACGGAACAGCAGATTTTTTTATGATTTGAGGATTGAGTGCACAGTAAACGTGGTTCGTACGAAGGAGTACTATCGCCAGTTTCCGACTTCCGTGACATCATCTTAACTGCGTGTATATCAATATCAATCAATCAATAGATACAATAAAACAGTAACGAGCCCTGTCCGTACATGGGATAATGGTAGCTGAGATCCAAAACACAAGTTTTTGAAATTTTCATCTGTTTGTCTGCACACACATCATGCAAAATCCACTGGACAGATTTTGATGACATTTTGTGTGGTAATATCTTAGTACCTAGATCAACATAGAATACTTTTTACTTTGGAATATTGTCTGTTTGTTTGTCGATACCAATATTTATTGTTATTAAACTTTTAACAAAAAAACAATAACCAACTTTTAATTTTAAAGCAGACATTCACTAAAAGGTTTAAAATAATTACATACTGACCCGACGTTTGACCGTTCTCACTGCCGACTTCTTTCTTCCTGAAACATATATTCTCTAGAAGTCGACGTTCTCACATTGGTTTTTGTGTTCTGTACTATATGGGGAATGCGCCGACTTCTAGATCACGTATTATGTTTTAGGAAGAAAGAAGTCGGCAAAAGTGTTATTTTGGTACCATGGGTGAGTATGTAATTATTTAAAATTTATTACATAGTGAATGTTTCCTATAAAATTAAAAGTCAGTTATTATCTTCTTGTTAAAAGTTTATTTATTTCACGCTTTCTACTGTTGACGGGATAAATTGTGAAAAATGGGTAGACTAACCAGTGATCAAACACATGGTTTCATTTGAAGAGTTTCAAATTCAAAGGTCCCTTCACATAGTTACGGAACCTTCCCCTATGTGAAAATTTGTTTGTATGTCCGTTTGTATGTCCCGTTTTCATAAGAAAATGTATTTATGGACATTGATTGTTCGTCCAAGGCAGTTCTAATCGCTTCCGATAACGAAAAAAACTGTCGAGAAGCGATTATAGTATTAAGACGCTTGTCCTTCAAACCGTCGGAAAATCCTTTTATTGCGACTTTTTCAGTAATAGGACGGAGACTCTCATATTATTGGGAATCACCGTCTGTATGAGATAATGTTAATTCTACAAATACGAGTAGATCCCTGATAACATCTTAAAAGTTGAGTCTGGATTGCAACAGCTTATCTTAAAAATATATTTTCCTTAGCGACTTATCTTCTTTCTTCATTGGGCTTCATTTTTCTTAACTATAGTTTCGTATTAGTGCTATTTTCTTGACCATATTCGGGGTGACTAAAAGGGTCATGCCTACTTAACGCGAAAAATAACTTATTACACGTGTCCCGTAACAGTTGCCCGTGAACAAAAGCATGACAAACGAAGTCACGCGTTGTCATTCTACGGCTGCTGGTTTTCAAATTTATAAAATGTCTAATTAAGGAAATGTCTGAGACGTTCTGAGTGTCAATTTTCCAGCAAATTTGCTTTTTTGAAACAAATGTTCAAGCAAATAATTTAATATGTAGCGAATTGCAACCTATGCTGTTCAGTTAATATTAGCCCTTAATTTTTTTTTATTCACGATATATTTGCGTCTTAAAAATTTTATGGCTTGCGTTAAAGTGGATATGGATGTTTACCAACTGCGCAGCAGACTTTTCCGGGGAAATCCAATAATTACCAACATGTGGCTTACCACATAATATACTCGCAGCACCATTTTCCTATCTTACTCACGAAAGCTCGTTAAGTTTTCGAAAGCTCTAAATATTTCGAGTGAAAATGTTGCTATTATGTATTTACTTTTTTTATCAATTTTATTTCAAATCAATTTAATACGACTAATCTCAAATTGCCTCAGATTCACTAAATGACGTAATACTCGTAAAGTTTGGGTCGTAATGGCTCCGCTATAAAAGGGAAATTGAATGAAGACCACGAAGACAGCGCACCACTATTATCCCTTTTACGTATATTATGGCTATTTTATTTATTCCGAAAACTTCAAGGTCACATGAACATATTGTATTTGCCTTTGGTTAATGTCTTTTTGTTTTGATTTCATGAAGTTAATCAGCTGATAATAATGATTTAGAATGATTTCAATCTTGAGACGTTGAAACGCTATAATAATTATAAAATTCTGAGTGTGATATACGAGTAGTATTCGTTTGCAATTTTGATGTGGAAACCGAGTGCATTTCTTGTTTCAACCACATGAAAAGTTGTTTAGTACCAAAATTCCACTTTTACACATTTTTTTGTGTTATAAGGTATTGTTGAGTTTTATTTAAAACTATGATATGCGTTACTGTAAATATTTATTTACTTCGATCAAATAAACCCTAGATTTTGCCAAAAGCGGCCCGGCAAAAGTCCATTCAATTCAATTGATGAGTGGTGTTTTCGTTCAGACAGCGCGCGACCACCGACACGCTAAAAAGGTGCAAAAACGACACGCGAAGAAGGCAAAAAAAAGATGGTATATCGTATTTTCGGTCATTTTTCAGTATTTACTTCCTTTTATGACGTAGAAATATGCATAAATAGAATATCGTAAATATTTATGTGCTTTAACGGAAAATATTTGAAGAGTCTGTTTCAACTACATACATGTATGAAGTTCAAGAATGCTTGCTAAAGTCAATATTAGTGTCACAAACAACATAATATTTGATAATACTCTCATTCCATTCACTGACATAGTTAAGAATTTGGTATTGTATTTGATAAAACTCTGTCATGGGCACCTCATATCGAGACTCTTAGTAGGAAGATGTTTGGAACATTTCACTCACTCAAACGCTTGCAAAACATACAAACCAAAATTATGTTAGCACAATCTTTCCTTCTTCCAATACTTGATTATGCTGACTCTTGCTTCCTAAACCTCACTGAAGAGCTTGTTAACAAGCTTGAGCGACTTCAGAACTTGTGCATACGTTTCATCTTCGGCCTTCGGCCATGTCTCTCAATTTCGCACACAGCTAAAATGGCTCCCTATTCGTTTTTGGAGAAATATTCACGTCCTTTCTCTTCTCTTCACTGTTCTTAACAGTGCTTCTGCACCCTTTTATCTACGGGAACGTTTTAGTTTCTTTTCTGATGGAGGCAGGTTGCAACGTTCTGTCAACCAAAAAAATTTATCTGTACCCACACATAGAACTCGTTTTTACTCCGACTCCTTTTCTGTGCATCCTGCTCGACTATGGAATCGTCTACCTGAATCTGTCAAAAACTGTCGTACTTTAAAGACATTTAAAATTAAACTTAAAGATTACTACTATAATTAACTACACCCCTGACTCATCCAATATCTATTCATATTATATCTTATCCAAAATAATCATTGATTTATTATGTCTGCGTATATTCATGTATTTATGTAAGTAAGTTTATTCTATATAATTTCTTTTGTGTATGTTAATGTATCAGTTTATTATAGCGGTAGGAATCACTTATGTTATCTACTCACGTATTTTACTATCATTCTCTCTTTTTTCGTTTGCACGCTCCCTTTTTATGTTTTATTCCTTATCTACTATTTTACCCAAAGGTTGCCTGGAAGATGTTGCTGTTAGCAATAAGGGCCGCCTTTGTACTCTATGAAATATTTTTAATATTCTTCTTCATGTTTTCGTGTAAATGTACATTAAGTGTAATAAATAAAAAATAAATAAAATGTATAATTACGTCCTAAATCGACAATATGATGCAATCAGTTTTCTACCATAATGCATTAACATAAAGATGAAAGATATTATAAAAAATATTAATCACTAAGCTCTTTATTCGCTGGCTGCTCAATTTGGTTTTACGACTTTTTTTGAGCTATTAATGCAAAATGGGTTTTTTCCTTTAAATCGATTGTAAAAAACAAAGCAGAGCTATCAAGGTCTATTTTTGGAAAATCATTAATTGGCTCTTATGTTATTGTTGTTTTGTTTCGATGTACACCTATAGATGTAACTATAATGGTATAACAAACCTGTTCCATGTTTTCAATCTGATTTAGTTGGAATGATACATCTAGGGTTTATTTGATCGAAGTTTATTTATAACAACATAAAACATACATCAAACAGAAATATAAATTATACCCAAATCGGAACGGGTTATTTTATTTCCACAACACGTAATGATAAACAAAATTCTAGTAATAATTCTACATGACTTTTTGGGGGAATGGTAAATTTTATTTAAGAACTAGAGGCCACTTGTGATTTCATCCTCGTTGATATGAGATATAAAGAGATTAAACATCCCGTTGTTTTCTTGAGGACGCATTTTCGATGCAATAGTTTACAACCGGTGTCAAACACTTACGGCTCGAATAAAAAAAAAGGTTGTCGTCCACTACTCGTACACTACTACTTCTTAGCTGTGATAGTTTTTCTTTTAACTTCGTTATGTATAATACTGCCGTGAATTTTTTCACATATCCAAAAAGAACCGTTTAGCTGGCAGGGGGGATTACACATGATTCTAACAAAAATTTGCTTTTAAAAAAATGAATCCCTGAATCAAAAAAAGATTTTCGTACATTCGCAATATTTTTAAACGACCTATCCAACGACACATATAGGGGATAGATAAGAAAAAAAAATCATCCCAACTTTGCGTGGGGACACACCCTACCAAACCCAAGGTACCCTAAAAAAGATTTTATTATTTTCTTTTAGATCTTTGTCGGCTTGAAGTACAGCTTTCTAGTAATAATGGGACTGGGTCTTAATGTCAATATCCATCCTCTTCACAAATACGTTTATTCCAAAGAATCTCTTCGGGATTTGAACCCGCAAGCCACCTCCAAATTATTCAGCTGAGACGCAGACACTAAAGTACAGAGGCTATTGGTTTATGAAAAACTCGAATGCCGAGCAGCATTACACGCGTGGTTCCCGTGTCTCTCGATTCGGTGGGAATTCCCCGAAATCACTACTTAAGGCCTTATCCCTGGTGCACGATAATCTCACTGAGCGATTTTGAACTTCAGTATGTTGTCAGAAAGTCTACATTAGAACGCTCGCTTCGCGTGCTGCCGGTACGCAAAATCAGTGAATTTTCGATGTTTTTGTGTATTTTACGAAAAAGTAATTGATGTAGGTAATTTGTCAGCTGACATCGGAAAATAAACTATGTTTTCTTATTACAGCAGTAGTTTCAGACATAAAACTCAAGCCTTTTAGACATAAAATGAAATAATAACTTAAAAGACATCATTTTCAAAAATAAAATCTATCGAGCGAAATGTGTCCAATTAGGTAACCGACCTGACAACGGGGAGACAAAGGTCTGAAAAAACACGTGTCCAAGTTGTACATTGATCAGATAAGTAGTTGACTCAGCATATTAAAACAAAAATAGTTGAAAGACCCAATACAAGCCCTTAACGGATGTCTACGTTATACAATAGCATTATTATTATAGTCCTCATATTCCTAGGTCCGTTTGGTCTACGCGTTGATAGATCAGTCGGCAAGACAGTCAGGGTATTATTTAATACTAAAGATAATAAACGTTGATGTATTTACACATGCAAGTTCACAACATGCAAAAACATTATTTTATTGCAGCATGATTCGACAAATTGTATTCCTTCATTGGAATTTTCTTATCCGTCTGTTCCCATAAAAATAATAGCAGAAAACAATGGCTAAACACAATTAAGTATTTTTTTATGACCCAACAGTTTATATCTTATTAGACTGCATCTTATCAAAGAAAAATGAATGTCTTCACGTCCTGATATACGAGGGAATTCTCAAAGAAGTTTTGTTAGTCAGTAATATCATCGTATAATAACTTTGGGCTACTAGAAAATCTTTCAGTTGTGAAATGGATACAAGTTAGTAGCAATATATTTTACGAATGAAAATAAAATTAAACCAGGTGTTCAGACTAAGTTATTCAGATTAACATCTGAACATCTAAACAAATTCAATAGCGAAAAGGTCAAAATCAAAACAGTTATCTTTATGGTAGATTTATTCTGAACAAATAGCCTGGAGTACGTCGCTAAGTTTTCGTATATAACCGATGGCGTAATTAGACAGTTTTGGGAACAGTCACGAAGAAGGTATTTTAAATCTTGCCCATAACTGTTTACGATAACTAAAAAAAGAATTGCTTGTACAACAAAAGAGAGACTCAAATATTTTTATACCGTACTCGAAATAAAACTCGTGGATAAAAAAAAACATTTTGTCATTTTGCTACCGTAAATTTCTCTCCCGCTATATTTTCCTTGTAATCTTTACGTAATCCCAAATTACCATGACTTTTATATATTTTTCGATTCATTAGTTTAGGATCGAAATCGGTGCCAGTATAATATAGTAAAAGTATATAGCTCTTTAATATATATGTATATATAATTTGATACCGATATAAAGTTGCTTTTGTTGCAAAAATAAGTCGAGGAATTTTGATAATAATTATTGATAAATACTATTATCCTGTTGATAAATTTTGCGAATGTTTGTTAAATTTAATGGACTGTCCAAACCAAACCGGTGATAAGCTTGATTGACGTTACAATATAAAGAAAAAGATCTCTAAAGACCTAAAACAGACGTCTTTTTATAGAGCTTTGTCATTTTCACAAAAGATCTTTATAATACAAAGTAATGCTGGGACCACTGGAACTTTGTTTGCAGACAAACTTGATTATTTTTGTTTTTACGTACATACTGTACTCACAATTCTGACCTTTGGCATTCACGCACTGCCAAATCACATAAAAAAGTACTCACTTTTCTTGTTTCATTTCAGATAAATAAATATAGACAGGCATTTCTTGAATAAATATTTTATGAGCTGTGTCCTTTTTTGCTATTGCCATTTTTCCCATCTGTTCCTCTATTGATTCTTTAAAAAACTTTTCTATAATTCATTCTATTTAGCAAATAACCACATATAATCAAAAAAGGCAGGTGTAATAAACATAAACAAAAATTACTGTTATAGATCTTATAGCACAGTTGACTTTCAGAAAATTCTTTAACGGATTTTGATAAAAGTTTTATGCACGGATAGAGTATATCCAGGATAACTCTTAGACTATTTTTTAAATATAGACAAATATAAAAAACAGAGTAACTATAAAAACATAACATTAACAAAAACAAAGTAGAAAAATATGGTTCATTAAAAAGTATACATGTCTAGCGTTAATGTTTAAAGCAACACTTCCGTTTTAACTTAGATGAATTACAAATACGTTCCAACTGTTGCAGAACTCTTCTTGTTTAAATATTTTATAATATGGTTTAATTTGATTAATTATTGTATATTTTTCAAAATGATTTTCACGATGTAAACAAAATTACAATGAAAGTATTTAGTATAAAATGCATATTTGTATGATGTTAATATAAATAATATAATTGAAAAGCGATAGAAACTTGTTTGAATATCTTACTTGTTTTGAATTTGAGGTGCATAATAAAATGTCCAATTAACAATAATAACTGTTTATTATTTACCTGTTCGTTCCTATCTGGAATAAGCTTGCATTAGAATGGTTTCAATTCCCATCAATTCAAGGATGCCAACTTAAACTTTCTCATTTGTTTGATGCGGGTGTACAACACGAAGATAAAATAAACTTATAAATAGATAAAGTAAACTTATTTTATTGAACAATATCTACCCACCACAAACATGTATTTAATCATCTATACGATCTTTGCACTTAGGATCTGTTTGATCCTACTCAAGGGTAAAATGTCTGCACCTTGTTTGTTCCTGCTATGACACCCTTACTTCAGGACGGCTACCCTTTCAGACAGACATTTTATTTGTGCTCGACCTTGTGTGAATAACCTGAGAAATAAAACGAAATACAACGTACCAATTACGTACTTCAAGAGAAAGGTAATTTGTTTTTTACTTTTGATTTAGGGTGTGTAAGAAGTTTTTACAGCTATGAAGGCTTTCATTTTATCCGTGAAAAGGATAAATCAAGTGGTATTTTCACGTCCAAATTTTTATCTTCGCATTCCTTTTCGTTAACATTTGTTTTTTTTTTTAAATAAAAACACGAAATATTTCAGGGTAAATACAGAACTTTGTAGATTCACTTGTATGAGAATAAGCCTGGCTAACCGTTGGACAGAGACTTTTAGCTTGAGAGACAGAAACCATATTTGTTTTGATTATTATGCAATAAAATTTTAATTTTCTTCCACTGCTGAACATAAGCCTGTCCAGGATTTTGCCACTCTTGGAGGTCCTCCTGGAAGAAACGCTCATACTCACACACGCTGGGCAGGCGTCTTTTTTACTTAAGGTCCGGCAATTGGGGATAGATATACCGCCATCCATCAGTCCCAGGCAATGGTGGGCCGCCTGGTTTTGCCTAAGAGCTGTTCTCTTATTCTCCCCAGAATAACTTTGGGGGAGTTTGCAAATAAGATGGTGGTACCTCCACAGTCGAGCCCGGCATCAGCTCTACCACCTCTTAAAAATATGAAAGCTGTGAATTTTATGAAATTTCCACAACGTAAAACGAATTCCTTCGTATCACAAAACTTTGTTTGCACATTCCAGAAGAATGTAAAGTCAATTTACAAGAAGCTTTTTAATTCGCGGTTAAACCAAAAGGAATGAAGTTTAATTTTACTGAAATTTTATTTTCCTTTGATGTAAAGTTTGAATAGCTGAGTCTATATTACGTATTCGGTTGATGGTTTAGGCGTTCATGATTATGAAATATAAAATGTCAATCAAATCAAATCTTATTTATTTTAGTTTGCCGCGAATTTCATGATGTACCTACATCATATTCATGTTATTATATTACAAAGACCTTACATATTCACTTTCCAAGAAGAAGGAATGCCCGTACATCTTTGGACTTGCCAGGGTAGAAATAAATCATTTTCGGTAAAGGCTTTGTAATAGTAATCTATATTTGTACAGAACTATACAAACTTACTCACACTTGTCGTTCAGAGGCGAGGGTAGAGAGAGACCATAGATCCCCATTTTCTACAATCCTGACACATATCCACACACATACACCTTCTCACACTGAAGTATTGTAATGTTCTGAAAGTAACATTCAAAATTGCCAAGGAATTGTGTATTATAAATTTTAAAATAAGAATCGATATATTTCATAGTTCATAAACCTCATGTTGGTAACAAACAACAACTCAATTACTTCGTTAAATCAACCACTCGCTTGATTCGTCTGGCGGGTTATTGTCCACAAGATTCAGTTCTTAAGCCCGGTTTTACACTGCTGCAATATAAACCTACAGAAGTATTAAAGATTTATTATACTTTTCTAACAAATCTGAAAACTGTTAATTTATTTGTTAGGTAGGTACCTAATAAGTATGCAACCACCACTAAATCAACCGCAATCGCAATAGCACATTTGTAATAACATAAACTGTCACCTATGTAGGTTACGTTAAATCCTAGAAAACTACAAAGTCTGTTTATTTTTATTTTATTTATAACACTTTTTGCACATACAATAAAATCGGTACAAAATATAAAACAATCAAAAATGTTGTACAAAGGCGGCACTTATTGCTAACAACATTATCTTCCAGGCAGCCTTTGCAAGCAAACAGAAATATAGTTGACAGAATAAAAAGGAAGGAGTAAATGCTAATCAGTAATAAAAGATCAAGTTAAAAATATATATCTAAATAGACTTATCTAAGACATAAACTTACTGTAACAAAATAAGACTCAGGGCGAGTACTTATTCGTCATTTATTTATATATATTTATTTATCTTTATATTTATTTAAACATTTATCTATATATTTAAATATTTTGGCCATAGTAATTTGTGATCGTCTAGTATCTATTTTGGTAGGACCTCTACATTGTATTCATAACGGTGAAAAATAAACAGAGAAATAGAATTTTGATCCAGACACCGTAATAAAAGGGGACACGTACACAAGTTCAGAATTTATCAAATGAAAGGAGAGAAATCGTAAGATTGAAGTATTTCATGCGACTTAGCTGGATAAACCGCTCCTTCAGGAACAGCAGGATTCAGCAACTCCCAGGACTCCAACAATTACACTGTATTATTATTATTACATACCGTATCACCGAATAACATTTTAATTTGACACGTTTTGATACAAAGATGATATACACCCGCGCAAGTACGAAATTTGACGTAAGCCGAAGATGAATTCAGTGTGTAGCTGCAGCTTATAATTAAAATTTGAGGGAATTCGAGATTCTTTGCAAATCCAGAATGAAGTGGGGGCCCTAACGATTTAGAAACGACCTCCCTGCCAATCTTTAATAGTCGTTCCCACGTATTACACAGAATAACACGCTTCCAAACAAAATCCAGCGCCAATCTAGACTACCATTTAAAACCTAAGTCCCTAGAATTTTACTCATTCATACAAAAAAACCCTTTCAAAACATCTCCAATTTTCACACATCTCTCCTAAAGACCTGGCCAGGTCAGTTTTAAGTTTTCTAACTTACTAAGCTTGACTGGTGAACGAAGAGCTTCTCCAAGATACTAACAGATGGGGTCCTGGTACGACTAGGCAGCCATGGTTTCAGACACAAACAAAAAAGTAAGGCTTCCCTCCATAGCCAACTGCATACCTAGCCCGGTCACACACCTAAATGCTTTACCCTTGGAAAAACTCTACGTTCCTAAACCCCTTGGTTCCTAAAATAATATTAGATACACAATACTCCATTTTGACAAAAGGTTCTAAAATAAAACCTAAAGACAGAAGTTTGAGAACAGTCATGTGGAAATTTTCAGCCCTGGATCTCGTCGATCTAGCTATAAAAAAAAGAAAGCTGAAAAAAAAAGAAACACCTGTATGAAGAAAACTTAAATATAGGGAAAAAGGTAAGAATTGTTTCTGCTGGCTCCTTCACCTAAAATTGTCGTAATTTCCACAGATCGTTTATACTAGATCAAAATATAAGTATCTCTGCCAGACGAAGGAAAGCTAAAATAATATAATATAATCTCCTTCAGGACCTAGATAGCTATAGGGATAAAGGATAAATACAAAACGTGTTACATAAATAAATTTTTGATGTAGGTACTTGATATTTATAAATATTGTACATCCGCTATTTTCGCAACGCCTCTATAACGAAATAGTCATATTTCATTCCTATTGAGTTTCATGAGAAAACCGTTGCAGGTAAAATTTAAATAAGCTAATTCAGTTTTACACAATTACGAGCGCTCTTCACCGACGCACTGTAAACACTTTTAAACTATTTAAATAATGAAGCTTTATTTATTGCGAATCCGCACTTTCGATTAACGTACACGATACTCGACACTCTTATAACGCGTTACGCGACCCGTACGCTTGGACTTTGGTTCTAATAGATTCGGAGATCCTCGCGCGACGTAGAGACCAATATCCTTCCGAGGTTTTATTCCGCGATTTGACTACCCGTACCCGCTTCGAGATCTACTCCACTCTCCGACACGCGCTTGACTGTTTGTTCAAAAACCCTGATTTCCTTTAAATCAGCTTCTTCTCCCACCTAGATTATTTTATGTTCCGCCCCCGTAGACACATTAATTTTCTATTTTATTACCCGTCAAAACCTGTTTGTAGTGTATTTGCCAAATCTGAAAAAAATCATGTCAAACTAAAATTAATGTCCTGAAGACTGCAGTTTTTGCTATGTCGGAGAACATAAATGTAGGAATAACCGAGTCAACAAGTTTCAAGATGCAAATGAGGTGGAAAAAAATAGAATAAATGAAATTTAATATATTTCTCGATCAAAGAACTTCGTTCCTGTTTTTCTGCTTTGTAAACAATTCTGAGCTCTTTTAGAAATCCTTTTATCAATAAAACTGGAAGACAGTACCAGTCAAAACTCCTAAATTATATGTATATGTTTTATTATTACTCAACGTCCTTACATAAGAGATTACATCACATTTACGCTTCAAATTTTAAGTATATTTATTTATTATTAAACTGCCCGCTCTACCGCTTCCTACCTCAATGTAAATTTCCGGGAAGTGCTCTGCTCTCTAAAAAAATATTAACATGTTTCTGAAATCTAACCTTTGACGTCCTGTCCAAATGGCAATAAATTCGTTTGGTTTATGACCTGAAAACTTTGAAAAAAAAATTATGGGCGCCACAGGAAAGCTTGCCCACAGAAAGAGTGTAAAATTATCGTTTCCTCTCCAAACAATACGACACTTATGTCGCTATAGCTATAAGGTTACAAATGTTATGGAATCCGTACAGATTTGGTATAGTCGACCGTACCACTTCTTGGAAAGTGCAATGTATTCCAAATTTAAAACATCGCAAGGGATTAAAGACACATTATATTTTGAAGTCAAACACAGCTGACATAGGATCGAAGTCGATATTATGATAATAAATTTTGGTCCCGCCCCTGGCTAAGTTAGTTGAAATTCACATTTAGACGGGGCCAGTAGTAAAATAAATAATTGAATATATGAGTAGGTACTGTAGCCAAAAGTATCAACTTTGGTTGCTACATTACTTATACAATACATGAATATACTTAATACATACCTACATACATAAATATAATAAATAGATATACAAAAATTATAATAATCCATATTTGAGTTCTACTTTAATACATGAGTTTCCCTCGGAGAAAAATTCCTTTACTTTAATTTTAAATAATTTTATATTTTTCAATATCTGTATTGACACAGGCAATCGGTTCCACAGTCTTGCAGCGTGTACCGTAAATGTGTTACTATAAAACCTGTTTTGTTTACGGGAATTGCTAATCTTCCACTGTTGATAGCATTCTGCTATCATAGTAAGTCGACGAAATCAAGTTTCGAGAAAACGGCGCTTAAAGTTTGAAAAACTTTTTTTGCATGCTGACTGAAAAGTTACACTCTTACATGAACAGTTAAAACTTCTCGAAAAAGCTGGTTAAAAATTCTACCAATCTCAATAGTTCTGTAGCCAAAAAGAAAACGAAAAAGATAATTCCATGATATTAAAAAAATCGGAAAATGTGTTCTTTCTTATTACAACAACTAAGATTTGGCATCAACAATAGGCAAGAATATAGTAAATCGGGTACATACTGTTTCTTAAACTAGTAAAGTTCTCTTGATTCACGTTGTTTTTACATAAATCCAGGTCGCATTACTACGTTATTTTACTTGGTATATGAGAAATAAAAGTATTGAAACAGTAAGAAGTACTTACCTGTATATAAATTTGTGGTTACAATTGAAAAAAATAAAAGATATTTAAATTAAGACTATAATATTTATTCAAGAAATAAATGCATTGCATTTAAGTAATTTTCAAAACGGACTCAGTATGATAATATCACATTTATAAGAAGAAAAAGACCCACCATCAACATCTACAAGTTAAAAGTTAAAAATAGTTAAAAATCAAGTTAAAGGCTTTATTTAATCGAATAATGTGATGGTCTAGCTAGCTGATTGCTGTGGCTACCTGATAAATGGTTGAGTAAATCCCAACTGACTTCACATAAGTTGATTTAATCGTATGATGTGATAGCCTAACTGATGATGATTAGATAGTCTTACTGACTGCTGCGGCTACCTGATTAATCTTGAGTGAAGCGCGACTGACTCGACGTGGCTTGTTTTGATTGAATGATGTGATAGTCTAACTGACTGCTGCGGTTACATGACGAATGCTTGAAATCAACGTAAAATAACGCTCCCTCCAACCCGCGATATCACATGGTAACGAAAACTAAAGTAAGTCACTATTACGTCCTAATGTCTGACGTCAAAGGGCATTGTTACTAGTCAAAATAACAGTATGTTAAACACATACTGCAAAAACAATTCCTGAAATAAAGCACTTTACTAACGAAAAATACAAATGCTATTTGCTGTATTTTTACCAGTGTGTTTAATAATCAACATTTAAATACTTGAACCAAAATAGCAGGTTTACTGTATTCTTTCGTAGTAAAGTTTTACAAAGTTTAAACGTATTTGGAACCAAGAGTACCGTAACCATGTGACATACTGTAATATTTCCTAGCAAAGGTGAAATACTAATAAAGAATGCAGTAACTATCTCGGTTTTTTTGTGATTTACTGTATTATTTCTTAGTTTTAAACAGGTTTTTATCGAATTACTGTACTCTTACTCAATCGTAAATAAGAAAGGAAAAACTTTTTACGCTGATTCACAATATATATCTAACATTCAAAACCTCGACTTACTGCACTCTTTCTTATGACGGCAGCATTTCACGCCCACGTTCAATAATAAAGGTGAAACGTTCACAGAGGTACCTAGGAGCGGATGGATTGTTTATGACACTATACAGAAGAGAATGAATGTGAGCATTTCTGCAAAGACGAATGGGGAGACAATTTACCTGAGAACGGAACTCTGAGACATGATCGTACTTACGAAGACAAAAAAATGAAACGGGTACATAAATTTTGAAGCCGTTCGAGTTTATTGAGAAGTTCCTCAGTGAGGTCTAAATAAGAAGAGTCTGCGTAATCTAGAATTGGGAGAAGAAAAGACTGTGCTAGCATAATTTTGGTTTTGATTGCAGAAAACTCTTTCTACTTAATGATTCCACATGTGGAGCCCAAGATAGCGTTACATCAAACGTCACTCCTAAGTTTTTCGCTGTATCTGTGTAAGAAATTACATAATTATCAAATACAATCCTTGGCATTTGGTCAATGTTAATCTTAGACAAAATACATGAATTACCTATAATGATAGCCTGTGACTTACTGGGGTTTACTAGTAAGCCAAATAAAAAGCCTACCCATATCGAAAATGTATTTAAATCTTTATTCAAAGAGTAGATTGCTTTGTTAATGCTCTCTGCAGGCGCATCAACATCGAGCTGTAGGTCATCAGCATAGAAGTGGTAGTGAGAAGATAATTTTTTGGCTAGGATGTTTATAAATATTGAGAAAAGTAATGGAGACAAGACGCCACCTTGCGGTACACCTGTTGTTAATAGACACCAGCCCGAACAACATTCATTAGCTTTGATGAAGTGTTGGCAAAGTCATACAAAAAAACCGGCCAATTGTGTGTCGGGCCACGCGCAAAGTAGGGTTCCGTAGTTGCCCGGTACATTTTATAAGTTGGTATACTAATACAGACCGCGCCAAACTTCTAGTCCCATGCATTAGAGGGGACCAAAAGTTTGGCGGGACCTGTACTCGTAAACTTGTAAAGCCTACTTAGTTGTGATAGTTTTCCTTTTAAATTCATTATATATACTACTTCTGTGAATTTTTTCACATTTCTTTAAACAACTGTTTAGCCGGGAGGGGGGGGGGGACGCTTAATATTTCGCCAACGGATCCCTAAATCAAAAAATGGTTTTCACATACCCAAAATTTTTTTTAACGACCTGTCCAACGATACCCCACACTATGGGATAGACAAGAAAAAGAAATCATTCTCAGTTGAGGTGCATGAGAGGGGTACCGTTAAAAAAATTTTTTCATGATTTTATTTTACCATTTTGTTGGCGTGATTAATATTTATATCCATGTCAAATAACAGCTTTCTAGTACTAATAGTCTCTGAGCTAAGCCGCGGACAGACGGACAGATGGACAGACGGCCTTGGCGAAACTATAAGGGTTCCTTGTCGGACTACGGAACCCTAAAAAACAACAGACACCCTGGTTAAAAGGCGACAAAAAGCATTGTATAGTTTTAATAAAATTAATACATAGGTACGCATAAAATAACCACAAGAAATACATTTGAGTGTAAATCCAGTATTTTCCATCGGTAACAGTCCTTAAAAATCTACATCTCGTGTATAAATTGACGGATGTGATACGTGGGTGAGAGTAGAAGCCTCAATGACCATGTCCTTAGATGTACAACATTATATTGTTTTAACACTTTACTCGGAAATCCGTCACTTTGCACATTTCATTGGACTTCTAGTGTCAGCTTGCCCAGCCATAAAATATGGATGGATGTACACAAAGGCTTTTGAGAGAGTAAAATTCTTGTATCTCAGAGAGAATGATAACTATGACCAACTTATTGAAATACCTAATTACCTGAAGAAGGATTTTGACTGGTGGTTACGGCATATCAATACAGTCAACAACCCAATTAGATCTGGCGATTATAAATTAGAAATTTATTCGGACTCGTCACGCTCAGGCTGGGGGGCAAGCTCTGGGGATCAAACGGCTAGTGGGCAATGGTCACTTGAAGAACTCAAAAACCATATCAATTACCTCAAACTTCAGGCTGCCTTTTTTGCCCTTAAGATTTTCGCTAAAAACATAGAGATTGTGAAATTCTTCTGAGAATTGACAATACCACCGCTATCTCTTACATTAATAGAATGGGCGGAATTCAATATCCCCACTTAAACTCATTGAGTCGCAATATGTGGCAGTGGTGCGAAGATAGGAATATATTTATATTTGCTTCGTACATTAGTTCCAATGACAATGTCGTGGCTGATGCGGAGTCCAGGCGTGACCACGCTGATGTTGAGTGGGAATTAGCAGATTATGCTTATCAGTCTATATGTCATAGATTCTACATACCTGACATTGATTTGTTTGCCAGCCGTTTAAATAAAAAATGTCCAAGGTTTATTTCCTGGCATAGGGACCCAGAATCTTACAAGGTGGATGCTTTTACCGTATCGTGGTCATCATATTCATTCTACGCCTTTCCGCCTTTTTCTTTAATACTACGCGTATTGCAAAAAATCATAACTGATGAAGCAAAAGGCATCGTAGTTGTTCCAAAATGGCCCATGCAACCATGGTTCCCCCTTTATAATAAACTCTTAGTGTCTGATACAATAGAATTCCCTCCTAACAAGTTGTTGTTATTCTCACCTTTCAGTGTAGAACACAAACTGCCACGGAACCTTACGATGATTGCAGGAGTGTTATCAGGACGGCGCGTCTGCGTCAGTCCACGCCCCCTAACGCACTCGAGGTGATGCTAGTGTCTCTTTCTGATAATACCATACGACAATATAACCCATGTTTAAAACAATGGCACTCCTATTGTCAAACTAAACTTCTTGATTTTTACGACGCCTCTGTTACAGACGTCTTGGGTTTTTTATCTGGAATCTTCGATAAGGGAAACAAATATGGAACAATTAATTCTACTAAATCGGCCCTTAGTCTAATATTAGGCCCTAAAATCATGAATGATTATAGAATTAAGCGATTTATGAAAGGGGTATACAAACTAAGAACACCGCTTCCAAGGTATGATGTAACGTGGGATCCCGCCGTTGTTCTTACGTTTTTAAGTGGTTGGCCTCCAAATGAAGGTCTCTCGTTTAAAAATCTAACAAAAAAGTTAGTTACATTACTGGCCTTAGTAACTGCTCATAGGGTGCAGACACTAAGTCTTATTAAACTTGAAAATATAAAAGAATTTACTAATAAATTTGTCATCACTGTGCCAGATAAAATTAAAACTTCAGCGATCAACAGATTACAGCCATCGTTGATTTTACCCTGTTTTGATGAAAGACCTTCCATTTGCCCTGCTAAAACCCTAAAACAGTATATGATTGTAAGCAGGGAATTAAGATCAATAAATTGTGAATTTCTTTTTATAAGCCTTAGAAAACCATTTAAGAAGGTTTCATCTCAGACTTTAAGTAGATGGATTAAGGCTACATTAGGAGAGAGCGGGGTGGATGTGTCTGTGTTCGGTGCCCACAGCACCAGGCATGCATCAACATCCGCAGCAAACAGACTCGGCGTCAGTATTGATCTAATTAAAAAAACTGCTGGATGGACAGGTAGCTCAGAGACATTCGCAAGATTTTATAACAGAGAGGTAGCTACGGACACCACAGACACATTTGCCCGCTCTTTGTGTCGTTCAATTAATAATAACTAACCATTATAAACTTTTGTGAATTATTGATATTATAATACTGAGGAAGGAATACAGAATTTAATTTCTATAAATATCTGTTTCATTTGTTGTTGCCAGTTGATCATATTTCGTGGTTCTCTAAACATCTACAAGTATAATTAATGTAATCTCGAAGGGCGAATCACTGAGTTTAATAGAAAATCAAACGAACTTACCTGTAAGTGAAGTTCGATGATTATTAAACGATGTGATTCGCCCGAGAGATTACAAACCCTCCCTGACCCTGTTTCAAGCTCTTTCAGATCTACCCCATTAACTACCACGAAATAGGTTGAGATTATCTACAAAGACGTGTATGAGTTTGAGCGGGAGCGGATGTTACCCGCAGAAAAAATAAAAAGAGTCAAGTACAATCTTTTTAGATATTGGCTTTGAAATAGTGTACGATGGCAGCACATAAGCGTGCTACTACAAGTATAATTAATGTAATCTCTCGGGCGAATCACATCGTTTAATAATCATCGAACTTCACTTACAGGTAAGTTCGTTTGATTTTCTATTATTAAACACATTTTTTCGAAACACCGTTATAAAGAATAATAACAAAAATCCAATCCAATAGTCCTGATTCGGATAAGCTAAGTAATAAATAGAAATGTAAGCTTCTTTTGTTGATTTCGCATATATTACTTTCATGAATTTCATTTCAAAGTTTAATACGAAAAATATCATAAATATAGTGTACTAATATTTTTGTCATAATTTAAACACCGATGGGTCCAGTGGACCCACCAGTAGATATAAAAGCGTTACTACTTTTGATCACTACAGTTAAGGGTTAAAAATGGAACGTATTTTGAATGAGTTTTAACCAGGTAATGAGTTTTAACACACATAACCTATCTGGCAATATTTAACAGCAAATGGTTAAATAGTAAATATGTTTTTAGTAAATTGTATTTTACAATATATGTCATACTATTTTTTCCATTCGCCTGATGACGACACCACTGAGGGGTCGAAACATAGACAAAGCCCAATTCGTTGAAATATAGCGCAATAAGGGAATGGTCCAAAGCCGCTCTCACAAACTTTTTAGAACCACGACAAAAGCATTATAATTTCGTTGTGTTACATTTTTCTACACGTTCCATTAATTCTACATCCGCAAATAATCAATCTTTTCTATTTAATAATAATTACTATTGTAGCACGGGTGGTGGGGTGCAGTCTGCAGTCACGTCACGGCGAAAGAAGAAACGCTCCGATTGTTCGTAGACAAAGTTTATTCAGTCAGTATAATAAATAATACAGACAAGCATGTGCGTGAATGTGCGAATCCACACGACGACGTTCCAATTAGGTTAGGACGCGCTGGCAGATGTTCAACTAGCAATAACAATTCGTAACACGTTAGAGAAAGGCTAGCTGGAGAGTCTTTGATAATTGTTCCCGAAGAATGTAACTACCGAGTATGGTTCAGTTAGCACGAAGTATCCTCGACGACACTTGGTTCAATAGGTGAAGATATTGTTTTAGAACAAATCTTAACACCGCGATGTAGGAAATACGTCTTCGACGTAAAACGCCATCTATTGGTCCATGTTGGAACTTTTACCTACAGCGATTGGGTATGGAGATTTTGTCGCCGTCTTTTCTATTCACTATGGCTGGAAAAGCGCCTCTATTGGTGGAAGATTGAAGTATTGTTAAACTATTTATTTCTTGGAAAAAATTAACACACGAAATTACAAATTATAATGATAATATTGTCGTGAATGTTGATTCCGACAAGAGCGGCTTTGGACCATCCTCCTTAAGCCGAATATTTCTTTGATTTTATAAATAAAACTACAATTTATTAAAAATTAAAAGCCATTTACTGGTTTTAAGAGAAAATATATTTATCAAACCATAACCTGGATTGCGATCTACTCTTTATAACATTTGGACATGGGGGCTGCCTAATTTTGATTTTGATCTGATTTTGGATTTCTCCTAACTCATTGTGAAAACCCCCAAATTATACACTTTTCGAAAAAAAATCCCCTTGGCATTTAATTTTAAAGTAAATCACAATTTAAGGTTAACTATTATATAACCAACTATAAACTATGTAAACTGTGATAGAAATTAATTTCTATATTTTAAACACTTGGCGATTTGTCCATCGCAGGAGATACAAAAAAATAAAATATTATGAAAAATTATGACAAATAATAATAATAATACCAACTATGTATGTCTGTTAAAGATCTGAAAAGCATCCAATTTTGAGAATGACATTTTAAAATAAAATATCTTATGAAATACATATATTATTTTTTGTTTGCAACCAGGTACAAGAAAGTCATTTTAAAATAAATTTCCGTGTAAAATGCGCGTATTTCGCGTCTTTCTACATAACTTTCTCCTAAAACTACCCTGAATAATTTCAAACGAAAAAAATCTCCTAAAGATAAAAAAATACCTTAGATTTCGGGGAAATACCCCAAAGTGGGAGCACTGGATGTATCGCTTTCGCAATAATGAGATGAAGAACCCTTTCAAGGTTCAGTTCTCAGATCTAAACGTTAAGTGGTGCGCTATTCTCGAATATTTTGCTCTTTCCCTTGGATGTCCGCCGGGACATTGAACTAACTACTATTATTTACATCTATGTTACTCACCCTACACACTCATATACCTGAATTTATCTATTAAATCATATTTTTCAACACACTTGCTTATAAAGTGGCCCTTATTTCAGCGTTCTCAGGGTCATAAAGCAGCATATTAAACACGCGTGCTTTTTACTTTACATTATCGCACTAGTGTTTTTTACATTACATTTTTTTTAAATCTTAGCAAAGGTTTTTGATGTCTTGAGAAATTGTAAAGTTTTTGCGTATAAATAGACTGTCTCAGAAAATATATTAAATAATCATGTTAATTTCTTAAAATTATTTATTTTTATCAACTAATTAACTAAAATTTTTGTTGTAAATACAAAAATATCAATTTTGTTAATATCTAATATTTGGCTGTTTGGCGATTTCTATTCTATTTCCATCTGCGAAAAAACAAAATCTGTCAAAATTGTCAGTTCAGTTCAGTCAGCTAGTGTATTGAAAAACGTCGAATGAAACGCATGAGTATTAGACATTACAGTCGAGGCGGGATTGCAGGCCGAGCACTTGTATCATAATTTACTATTATTTTATGTAGTACTGCTATTAAATTATGTTTCTGTTGTTTTTAAATACTTAACCTTCTTCGAAATTAAACATTTATTGTGTTTCATATATTTTTAGAAACTTGTAACTAAAATTCTAGCTACGATTAGACAAGTCTCCTTTTTCTTTGAATTGTAAATAAATATGATCAGTCGACTTGCTTGTCTTTAATATAACGTTTATATATTATATAGATATACTGATTAATAAAATAAAATAAAAATTAAAATGAAATATATTTCGAGCCCTCTCCTGGGTCGGCGGCTTCTTGGAAGTGCTATTGTTTATTTTAGGACTTTCTTGTGATTTTTTCCTATTTTTAAGAACTCAATCCGAAGGAAGGAGCTGGAAACCATAACACAAATTAATTTAGCTTGGTTTCCAATGTTAACCTACACTGCTATATATTTTACCAATAAGCAAATTGTGTCTCCTGGTTATTTTTTTGGGTTCCGTACCTCAAAAGGAAAAAAACGGCACCCTTATAGAATCACTTTGTCCGTCTGTCCGTCCGTCTGTCTGTCAAGATCCTTTATCTCAGGAACGCGTGAAGGTATTGAGTTGAACTTAAAACCATATACTCAAGTCTACGGTCCCTTGAAGCTGTGAAAAAATCAAAGTTCTAAGAAGTTTGAAAAAAATACGGCCGTTTATGCCGCAAAAAACGTGTATTTCGGCACTCTCTAGCTAGGGAATCAAAATCCTCTTGACCTAGAACTATGAAATTTGGCAAGTAATACCGTGTAATACTACAAGTAAAGGAAAATCTTAAAACTATACATTTGTTATTAACCCATAAAAAAATCACCGAGGTTAAGCAAAGGTATAATTGTACGGGTGACCAAATCTTATTGTATATTTTTTTTTACTTTTAATAATTTGTACGGAACACTCAATGGGCGAGTCCAACTCGCACTTGTCCGTTTTTTTTTCTGTGATGTTGGTAATGAATAAATATTATTTCATTTCATTTCATTCCACAAAGCCAAATTTATTAACCGATATAAGAAATGTTTTTGTTGTTTAAATCAAATCAAATCAAATCAGCGTTTATTTGTTCAATTTTTGGTGTGTACATTTAGATGTTACATAAGGGTAGATTATTTGTTCTCAAAAATCTGCCAATGAAGGCGTACAAATATTTAGGTACCTACCTAGTTTAGCATGCATTCTTAAATTGGTAAATTAAACATGTCAATTATAAAATTCCATAATATTTACAATGTCGAAAATAATAATAAAACAATGTCATGTCAATAGTATTAAAATTGAATATGAATACAAATATCGACATCATTTCAAATTCTCCCTAGAAGCAAAAAACTCCTTCACAGAGTAGAAACAGTGGTCGAGTAACCATGTATTTATTTTACGCTTAAATTCGTTATGCGGTAAGTTTTTAATACCATCAGGTAGGGCGTTATAAACTTTTGCAGCCATATAATAAACATTTTTTTGTGTCATTCTTAGTTTACATGTGGGGATAAACAATCTGTCACCTACCTTACTTCTTTGTGATCTTTGTGATACTTCCTTCTTTTGAGGGAAATATTCAGGGTGTTGACGAACAAAAATGACTATCTGTTTAATGTATAGGCAAGGTAATGGTAATAGCTTCAACTTCATAAACAGTGGTTTGCAGGATTTTTTGAAATGTACCCCACATATGGCTCGGAGGCATTTTTTTTGAATTTTAAATACTCTGTCCACCTCACTTGAATTGCCCCACAGAATCAAACCATACTGTAATATGGATGCAACATATGCATGATAGGCCGTAATTGAGACCTGTAATGAAACAACTTCCCTTAGACGTCGGAGAGAAAATATAAACCTATTCAGTTTAGTGCAGACCATCTCAACATGTATTTTCCATTTGCAGTATTTATCAATATGGAGACCAAGACATTTAGTCGAATTAACTTCTTCTATTTGCGTGCCATTGTAGTTAATATTTAGTTCCACTGGGCGAGCTCTATCTGTATGAAACTGCATTAATTTTGTTTTACTGATATTAACTTGTAAATTGTTTTTGCTTAACCAGTCAATTATTTTAATTACTGTTTCATTAATATCATTTTCAAATTTTGACTTATGCTTACATTTTATTAAAATTGTTGTGTCATCTGCGTACAATATGGTCTCATGGTCAGTTATATTTGGAAGATCGTTAATATATAATAAGAACAAACTTGGCCCCAATATACTGCCTTGCGGAACTCCAAAACAGTTGAGTTTGTATTCAGATCTATATTTGATAACTTTATCGTTTTCGGCCAGGCGACTTATTTCAGTACACTGAAAACGATCCTGAAGATAGCTTTTTACCCAATTGTTTGCAACCCCACGTATCCCATACTTATTTAGTTTATTCAAAAGCAGGTTATGGTGCACAAAGTCGAAAGCCTTGCTCATATCAAAGAACAAGGCTACGATAGGTATTTTATTATCTATAGATTCTGTTATTGTTCTAATAAGTTGAAAATTGGCTAAGGTCGTAGATTTGCTCTTTATAAATCCATTTTGTTCTGGCCCTATTATATTAAACCTGTTCAAGTAGCCGTTAAGTCGTTTTAGAAATATTTTTTCAAATATCTTGGAATGAATAGTTATGAGTGTAACGGGTCTGTATTTGTTTGGGTCTTTCTTATTACCATTTTTATGGAGAGGTTTTACAATTGAAAGTTTTAATTTTTCAGGAAACTTACCTTGAGTAAGAGATAAATTAATAATATGAGACATAGCATGTGAGATATAAATGGCACATCTTTTTAATAATTTTGTTGGTATTTCATCATAGCCTACAGAGTTTGTGTTGTTAAGCGACATTATTATTCGTCGGACCTCTTTTGGGTCAGTAGGATATAGGTAAATGTTAGATGAGAGATTTTTCAGGTCTGTCTTTTCAGACATCCCTGGATTTTGAATATTGGTACTGCTTATGAAAAACTCATTAAATGAAGTAAGAATAGTTTGTATCAAGGTAGATCACGTTTTAGTTTGGTCATGATCTGATGACGGTCTTCAGAGATAAGCAGTGGAACTCCTCAACGGATGAGAGCATATTACTCGACATTGAGGCAAACGCTTTGTACCAGGGTGCTACTTGAAAATTGTCATATACCCACCTGACCTTCGATCCTGGCCTCATCACCATATAACTCCTCAAGGAACGACAGTTCCTAGCTCTGGATTTCGGCAATCACTTTATGTTGGTGGACTTGTAGCAGGATATTACTTGAAATTTTACATTTATAACAAATGACCTTCGATCTTGGCCTCATTACTGTAAAATTTCTAATCGAATGACAACACATAACTCATGACAACGCATAACTCATGTCAGCGCATAACATAATGTTTCTGTATCAGCACACTTACACCCTGCACCCATGCAGGGAATTATTTTAAAATTGACAGTATATGTCTATTTACATAGCCGAATTCATACTGTAGACTCGGTAAGTGGTCAGGACGAAGGTTCAATTACTTTTTCTGTAAAATACGCAAAATAAATTTTAATCTTTCTATACTAATTGAGTCGAGGTTGTAATTAAATCAAGTGACCTAATTCATACTGGAGACTCGGTTAGTGATCTAGGTTCTGTAATCTTTGTGGCAAAATTCGAAAAATATATTTTTTTTGCTCACTTACTGGTTGGGCTAGTTTAAGTACAATTCCTAGTCTAGGCAGTAAGGAATCAAAAAAGAATGTTTTTCTAATTTCATCAAAAGGATGAATGAAGCTTGTTTCTGATCACTAACCGAGTCTCCAGTATGAATTTGGTCGGTTAATTTAATTTCACCTTGTATTTCGTATTTCACAAACAGAGCCATTGAAACTCCGTTACTTTACCAAGTTCACAATATGAATTCGGCTCTAATAACAAAAGTCAACTTATTAGGGTATTATTTTGTTCCTCTATACTACTCGTAGTTCAAGAGCAACCTTGACTCAATTAGTATAGAAAGTCTAAATTTTATTTTGCGTATTTCACAGGAAGGGTCATTGATACTTGGTCCTGATCACTTACTGAGCCTCCAGTATGAGTTTAGCTATATAAACGAAAGTCACCTTATATTTCCAGAATAGCCGTCCTGACTTTCGAACTTGAAACTCGTGACCATTCGTGATTGAGGCAATTGCTTTGTATCAGGGTGCTCAGCTCATTGTACTTTCATATTACCCACGTTTCTTGTGAAGAGCACGTTTACAAAATACCAACCCATATTTCACAGTTTTACCCGTCAACACTAAAAAACCGGCCAAGTGCGAGTCGGACTCGCGCACCAAGGGTTCCGTATCCATTATCTACAAAAACGGCAAAAAATCATGTCTGTTGAAAGGGAGCCCCTCTTAAATATTAATTTAATTATTAATTTTTAAATTGAATGTATAACTAAAGATTCTGTGAATATTTCAAGCGTCTATCTATTGCCGTTATCAATATCGAGCAAAAAAGAGCAAAAAAATCACGTTTGTTGTATGAGAACCCCCATAAATATTTATTTTATTCTGTTTTTTAGTATTTTTTGTTATTGTGGCAACAGAAATACATCAACTGTGAAAATTTCAACTGTATAACTATCACGGTTCATGAGATACAGCCTGGTGACAGACGGACAGACAGACAGAAACGGAGTCCTAGTAATAGGGTCCCGTTGGTAAAGGGTACGGAGCCCTAAAAATGTAAAATAAATAAAATTTTAAACAACAAAAACTAGTAATCGGTATAACCCGCAAGAATAAAGAAAGGAATCTAAAACGTCGCTCATAATCATCCCCTCTCACTCGCACTGTATGTTTGTCTTCAGTCGCACACTTGTGTACTGCATGCAAAAAGGACTAGTCTGGATTTGCCGCTAAAGTTTACTCCACGCGTTCTGTCTGTTTCGTTGACCCATTGTTACTTGTTTATTGTTTCAGTTGTTTGATTGCTTACTATTTAGATTTTTGTGAAAAGTGTGCTCGATCACGACCCCGGATGTGTATATGGTCTTTGATTTAGCGGAAATAAGAGTTGCAAAAATGTAATGTATGTAATTTTTAATGTAATTTCAATAATTACGGTAGATTGCAGCCATACATTTTTTTTTGTATTTTTGGGTACTTACTGGTTTTTATTGGAATTATATAAGTATAAGTAAACATAGTTATTTAATAAACAACAAAATGTGTGTTAAATTAAAGTTTCAAAGAGACAAATGAACTTCTTAAAACTTAAATACTGTTTTTATTAATAACATGCATATACAATAAATTATGCAAGAATCTTAAATCGTTTCACCTGTATCACACTGTACCTTGCTGCCGCTTTTATTTTCAAAAAGTACTATCTGGAATGCGTTGCCTTTCAAATTTGAGCCTTTTTGTTCAGGCGTTAAAGTTGCTATTAACATAAAATATTTTGTTGTTTATGTGTTTCGTTGTGCACTGCTAATTAGTGGTGGAACTTAACAAAAGAACAATGCCATTCATTGGAAGATAAGTTCATAAGCCGTTTCCGACATCTTAAAAAATTCCTACTATATTTTTTGTTGTTATTGTTAATAATTACATACTGACCGATGGTACCAAAATAACACCTTTGCTGACTTCTTTCTTCCTGAAACACATGTTCTCTAGAAGCCGTCGCTCTCATATTGGTTTCTGTGTTCTATACCATGGGGAATGCGTCGACTTAACACGGAAAAGGTATAAAAAAGTAAAATCTTACTCATAAAAAATAATACTTAAGAAACATTTTTTTATGCTGACTCTATCACAATCCAATGCAGACACAAGTACATGCTGCTATTTAAGATTCATTTCTTTATTCACCCGTGAGAATAAAGAAAGGAATCTTAAATAGCAGCATGTACTTGTGTCTGCATTGGATTGTGATAGAGTCAGCATAAAAAAATGTTTCTTCACCCGTGAGAATAAAGAAAGAAATCTTAAATAGCAGCATGTACTTGTGTCTGCATTGGATTGTGATAGAGTCAGCATAAAAAAATTCACCATTGTTCAGGATATAAAAGTCGGTTAATACATTTTTGTTAAAAGTTTGTTAAGTTGAGTCGTGTAGGCGTTTAATTAGTAAACTTTAAACTTTCGAGATTTTCACACATTATTAACTTTGTATTGGGGTCTTAATTAGTTCCCGACAAAGTTTTTTGTTAATTTCTTTGTGACTAACAAAATAAAACCTAATAATAGCTCAGATTTTTGTATTTAAAAAGATAAAGAGAGAATATTTTTAAGGAGAAAACAACCGTCGCCTTGCTTCGAGTTGTAAATAATGAACAATTTTCACGCTGTTCAGAAGAAATAAAACGCAATTTGTATGTTAATTGAGAATGTCTCGGGCCTCCAAAATACTTACGTTTTGGAATTTACATGTCGACAAACTTGCTTTTTAACCCAAGACGATTTGAAAAACGAAATTACATATATTTTTCACTTTTTTATTTTATAGATACTCATCTTTATCTATACTAATAATACTAATGTATTCAAATTTTAATTCAAATACTTTATTTTAATAAATAGGTACATATCATACATTTTTTACACGTCGATAATAATCTTGAATGACCAATAGAATAAGAAAAATAGTTAACATATTAATAAAATAAAATTTAATAAAAACCGGAAAAATACAAAAAAAATATTTAAAGTTTATGATTTTCAGATATTAGATACTAAAATAATGTTATTCCGTAAAATAAAATACAATAACAGTAGAAATAATAAAATTTTACTTATATAAAAATAATTGTCATAAATAGTAACATACTTTGCCCGCGGCTCCACCCGCGTTTATTCAATCTTTGCCCCGTTTTCGGCTTGGGTACTATTTTATGAACACTCCTATAGCCTATATGTTAAACAGGGTCTCTGCTATGAGAATAAAAAAAACGAATCCAAATCCGTTGAGTGGTTATCGAGTTAAAAGGGAACATACATAACATACAGACAGATACCTAGGAAGACAGACAGACAGACAAAAATTCTAAAAATGGTAGTTTTCGGTTCAGTCCAATTCTAATAAATTAGTCTAATAACCCATATCAAATAAAATAAATATATATTTAATGTATTAGACACGACTTTTTTACTACTTTATTATATAGTATTTGTATTTAGGCCTGACCAGTAATATAAAAAACCTTCTCTCGGAGCGCCACATTTTTTTTAATGATTGCAACACTCATATTCACCAACACAAATAAAGAACACCGCATTTTGACAGCAATCGACATAATGACGCTTAAAGACAGGGTTGCACGTAGAAGAAATACTCTTAGCTCTATTAGTTTTTCGCAATATGGCGAGGTTTTTATTTTCCTGGTCATGTTCTAAATCCAAAACCGAGCAATAGTGTAAGCCTAAACCATTTCACCTTACCATCTATACTTACTGTAATTTACTATTATTGAATTAGCCATCTAAGCTGCTGAAGGACTACATCACTGAAACTTTCAGCAAACTTTTTGTTATTTTCACTGCTTCTTTAGTCTTCACACGTAGATGCTTAAGCCCTCGTAGTTTCGCAAATTGTTACTTTTACATTGGCTCCTAATACTTACAGTGTGAGAAAGTTTATATTTTGTACACTACTCAGTTTACCATATTTCAATTTATGTAAATGTGGGCAGAGCACTTTTTTTATGTACGAACTACGTATTTTACTTAGATCAAGATAATCATAGTGAAAAATATGACTTTTTTTATTACTGTTCTGGATGTAAGCCTGAAAAAAAAACATACAGTCACAACATGAATACCCGAGGGGGTATCACAGGTGTTTCCGAGTGTGAACTATGAAATGCAAGTCACTTGACAAACCCGCGTTTCACCGACGATTATTACGTCCCAACTTAATGGAGTGAGTCCTATCGCCGTTCTGAAGTTAATGCTCGAAATAGTAATTAAATTCTCAATGAAAGCAAACGAACTGAATCTATTCAAAACTTCTTTTTTGATTTAAATAATATGGAAAGTGTTAGCCGCACACACTGTATAAATTCCATAAATGCACCATCAATCGTTAGGTAGAGTTCCGCTGACAAACCTGTTGAAAGTTTTATTGTGGCATCACTGTCGTTATAATCGTTTACAAGTCTTTTTCTGTGTGTGTTTTTGCCACGCGAACCATAGAGCTATGTTTAGTCTGCTCCTTTTACTAGTTAAATAGTTATATACATGTTACAGTTAAAACGCGTTATAATTAGATAATAACTTCAGGGGTCGCCTCGCTCCGCTCCGCTTCGCTCGACTCCTAAACGTATTAACATGTCAATCTAACCGCTCCTCCTCGCTTCATTCGTCGTAGCAGCCTATTTTGTATTTTTTTTTTGTATAGCAAAGTTCCAACAAATTTCGGCTCTCTTCTGCACTAAAGGCTTAACACCAATGCCATCGACCAATAGAGAACAGTGTATTATGTTAAGAGGCCGGTCTGTATTTTTCGTCTGTTTAATGCGAAGCATTATTTTAATTCATCATAATTAAATTCACTTGTACTTGTTTCACTGGTTTTAATTTTAAGGTTTACACGTTAATCCCGACCGGTTTCGGTTAATACACCATTCTCAAGGGATACAGAAATTCAGGAAATTAAACTAACATTACGACGAGCCGTTAAAAATGTACACTATGATCACAAAAGAGACACAATTCAATCAAATGAATTCTAGGCCTTTATTTAGACGACCAATATGAAGTGGTGTGTTTCTTTAGTTTTTCCAAAAACATCGCGATAAAGGCCAGAAAAATATTTAACATATTGTTTTTGAGCAAAGTTGTCGTCGTCGCAGACCGGACTCATAAGGAGATACTTATATCACTAGATTGCAACTAGGGATATAATTATATCTCGGAAATAACTATCTTACTAACACAGATATAGGTATGTTCATCATTCGGCTATCATTCGGTCCCAGGCATGGTGGGCCACCTGGTTTGAAGAATCAATAAAATAAGATGTTTCGTTAATACAAGTTGCTTTACCTTGTTTTGGCCAATAAGAAAAACGCTAGTACATCCAGTTTTGGCCAATCATGACTGGCACCCAAATCTAGAAATTATGTATTCAGCTACCTTTTGTTACAGTCATTAATATTACTGCTTATATTTTTGGCTAGCAGAAACTGGTTGAGCCAAGTTCCAACCCGGTAGCAGTGTGGCTGCATGAGTGAGTAGAAATAAAAGTATTTAAATTTTTTAAATATTTTTTATTCAACACATACTTAAAGGTAAACTTACTTTCTACTTAACTATACGTATTGTAACAGGTTGCAGCTATACAAACTTTAGCTTTTTTGCTCTATATGCATATATTTTTTCCTTTTTATTCCTTGATTGAAGCGATATGACAACAATCCGATCAGAATATAACAAAAATATTATATTTCAATCAGTTTGTATATATTGCTTCAACCAAGGATTACAAATTTTAATATTGTTATTGGGCGAATTTTAACCCTTAGATCAGCCATCTTATCTATTCAGTTGGTAATTGCAGCACTATCTTGTACGCTGTCAATTTAAGCCAATCATGTAGCTGAAAATAGTTCCGCCATTTTATATTATACTATTATAAAACTTTGGCTCTGTAAATGCGACAAGTACTTACGTAACTATATTCAATAGACCTCAAATGTCAAACATTAAAAAGTTTTTATACGCTGACCATTTAAGCTACAAAAAGGGGGCTCAGCTACAAATTATGTAAAACACGAGTTCAGAAAGTGATTTTTTCGTACGACATGACTACAACTCTCGAGACGGCTACATACAGACATTGCGCGGCATCTACCGGACAAAATTTTGTTATTCAAAAACTTTAGTGTTCCCAGCTGTAAATTAATAGCAATATAATTTTCCATTATTTTGTTTTTATGGAAGGGGTTTGAAGATTTTTGTACGAAGTCTGGCCTTCGACCGCTATTTTTATTTTGTCAGTATGGTGGGTACAAAAACAAAAAATATTCTTGGACAAAATCTCGATAAGTGTAACATTTTGAAACTTTAAGGAACCAAGCTTTAGGTACCGGTAATGTTTTAGTGGAAGCATAATTGCGCACTTTGTAACAACCTGTCTGGTGCTTTTAGAGGCGTGCCACACTCTAAAACTACAATTTTCGAATCTTAGATGTATCTTCTAAACATTACACTTTATGAGGTCTAATCGTCATATGTTTTTTGTTTGTACTGATAAATGTAGAAATTTATTTTGAAAAAGTAATAGTAGTAAGTTGATAGTGGCCAAAATCTTCAAACCCCTTTGAAATTATTTGCCAACCAATTCATTATCTGTGATTTATAATATGTCTCTCCTTTATGAAACTATATTAAAATGTAAAGGTATGGTATTTGTATGACACAAAAGCCAAAAAACGAGTAAATGGGGCTCCATTCAGTGTAAGAAGTTCATAGGTCTGCTGTACATGTGTTGTTATAACAAACTAACATTTTGTCCGTTTGAGTATTTGGCTGAAGATCGCAGGGACCTGACTGTAGTCAGACGTACTGAGGAAGTTCCGTCGCCTCGTCGAATAGCTGAAGCTTGGTTGGCACCGGACTCTCTATAAAAAAAGATGAATGTGAAAAATATTATGTAGTTATTTAGATAGCTTAAGATAAATGCTTGTCCACCTGACATTTCATAAATTTTCTAATAGAGTGAGAGGTTACAAGATAGATTAAATTTAATTTTGTACCAAAGAAGTCTACTCTAGCTGCGTTTTTGCTTATTTCTTAAGGGAGAAACTGAAACATAGTCAAAATATAATAAAGTTACGTAGTACTATAATAGTTGTTTTTATATCCATATATTAATACCAGTCTGCCATAATTAGCAGTACCATCTTGCGTGTTTTGAGTGCGTATTCTTGATTTTAGTGTTGGGATAGCACGCATGCGTAGTGCCTGCGATATGCTTCTCTGAACGACCAAAATGTTCATATATCGTTTTATTTTATTTTGTTATGTATAACGTCATTCATTCGGCTCATGCCGGCCCCAAAGTCAAACGCAATATATTTAGAAAACAGGTTTTTGTTTAAATTATTGTGCAAATAAATAATTTTAATAAGTCATGCATAATTAAATTTATTTAAAATAAAAATACATACTTTTTTCGTCACGTGTAATCGTTTTCTGTTGAATGAACAAAACATAATAATACCTATATAAACATGATATAAGTTGACTTTGGTTGATAGGGCAAAACTTAATACTGCAGACTCGGTAACTGGTCAGGACCAACGTTTAATTACCTTTACTATGAAATCACGAAATAAAACTTTGACTTTCTACATATATTAATTGGGTCGAGGTTGTTCTTGAACATTATACGAGTGGGAGCACAAAACAAATAATTTTCAAAATAGTTCATTAGCCTTTATCCTGACCACTGTTATGTATTTATATCAACCAAATTCACCTAATTTTAAATATGAATTATTCACTTCATATTTTTGTTAGCGATTTTAGAGATGAAAGTCTAAAGCTATATTCAATGTACTCTATGGTCTGAAGCGAATCGAATTAATATAATATCAAATTAAGGTATAACGAAAAAAGGGACTACTTTTTACACGAGTAGTATATCCGGTCAAATCAGTTTTTATGAAGGGTTAGCCCGCTCTAAGCTTGTTAAGATAAAATAGTTTAGGATAAGCTCGTAAGGGCAAACTAAATAAGACAAAGGATAAGCTATTTATCTAAAAAGGTATCTTATGTTAAATGTTAAATCTATTCAAATAATCAAAAAAGGTTTGCAAGGTTTCATTGTAATAATACTTATAATTCTGGAGTATGTGGTTTTATTTTTATTACCTATAAATTTACACTCGGCTTATGGTGATAAAAAAATAGTAAATAAATTTTAAGCCTTCTTAAACTTCTATAACACTAAGTACACAAAAAACATAACAAAAAATTATCCCCAGAGGGTATTTACAATCAAACTTCTAGACCAGGGTTTCTTAAACTGGGGTCCATAGACCCCTTAGGGGTCCGTGACACGAGTTCCAGGGGTCCCCAGCCACTCAGTTCACCCTTAACATAATTATTTATTATACCTACTGTGTCTTAACAACGGTATTCTTTTCACTAACTTAGTTTTGAAATTATCTAATGAAGTATTACTTAATGTAAACTAACCAATAAAAGTGACTTCAAATATCATGCCTTATTTTCTTTTCCTCAGAATTTTTTGGCAGGGGTTCGTGTATTTTTGAAATTCTAAAAGTCATCCGTAGCTACAAAAAGTTTAAGAACCACTGCTCTAGACCCTCTTTTCAGCGACAATTTGACGATCCCACAAATTCACGCGTTTTAGTGAATGCAGGTTTACCACATACTTAGACCATATAACAGGGGACTAGGCAAGCGCACTTATCCCCCTCTGCCAAAGTATGCTTGTTTGCGCGTTTTGTGTATGTGTTGCAGCTTTTGATTTTGTGTGACATGTCAATTTTTCGCAGGAATGTGCGTGAATGAGTAAATGTGTGCTGTGCGTGTTTACCTCCCCTCCCGTGGAAAACGGCAGAATAATTAAGAGTCGTGCTTTGCCAGGCCATATTTTCAATGGTTTAAGACCACATAGTATTTTCTAAATTGTTACTGTACTATATATGAAAATGTTTACATGATGTATCATCCCCGGGATGTTACTAAAAACAATGTTTTCATAAAACCTGAAGACCTTAACTACATTAAATACAATTTAAATAATTTGTTAATGAAAGAAATTTAACGTTTTGCCAATCATATAGCCTCTCTTATCGTAATAAAGTCAAAGATATGCATAGCCCCTGGCATCTAATAAAGTAAAGGAAATTCTTCTCTTAATGATATTAAATTTCGCTGTAAGCCTTGAAAGAATTATAATGATGTTCTTTAGTCAAAAATTTGCATATGTACGAAGGTTACACGTGTTTTAAGCTACAAAATATCTACGCATTAGTGATTTCTACCGACAATATTAATAAGAGAGCAACTTCCCAATTCTTAGTGAACAAATAACAAGACCAAGATAATGTTAATTTCACGGGTCACGTTACTTGAGGTATTTAATTAAAAAGGGTCTTTAATGAAAGCGCGTTCAAATTTTAATCTTTATTTTTTTCGGGAATGCAAAGTAAAAATTTAAGAAATTTTATAAAAAACCGGCAGCTTTCAGTGGTTGGCTTAACCACACCAATAAATGCAAAAAATTGGCCAAGTGCAAGTCGGACTCGGCGCAATACGGGTATGGAACCCTAAGAACATACATATCAACAATATAGATGCTATACATAACGTTAAGGCGACAAAAGTCAAGGCGCTAAAATGGTACTACCTGTTAAGCAATTTAGCACCCTCTGTGTACGGATCCCTAATTTTATTATTATTTGTATTAGTTTAGAGTTTATATGCAAAATTGATTTGTACGAGTATGGTATTACCGTCTTTAAGACGACGTAGGTAATAAAAACGGAGTTTTTGTACAAGTAGTACTCCCAAACTAAAAAAGATATGGTTCTGAAATAAATACATGTTATAAACAAAGCCTTTTCCAAGGCGATGTCACAGCCCCAAACGTGAAGGAGAAAAATTGACTCGATCGAAAAAAAAATCAAATTAAAGGCTATTTTTTCATTTAAAACAAGCAGTCTATCGAAACTAATAAAGTAAAAATAACAATGAATACTCTTTTTAAATATTTAAACCTATTATCTAAACGAAAGCAAACAGATTTTTTTTAAACGCATTTGTGTGAATTTATATTAAATTGTATTTCTTGAAAAACAGCATTATCCCCTCTCTTCTTGGTTAACCGTTCTGCTCAGACGCGCGCTTTTTCTGATATGCTTATCTCTTTCGTTGTGCGATCGACCTACTACGCCTTAAGATATAGCTGAACAATTAACGTTAAAAAAATGCACGGTTTATTATATGGGAACCCCTTGAGTATACATTTTTTTCAGTTTTATTATTTGTATTGGTAGAGGCCACAGTAACACATATTTCAACTTTCTACCTATTACGGCTGACACTGTAGACCCCTGTGACAGACAGACAAACAAACAGTAGAGGCTTAGTAATAGGGTCCTGTTTGGCACCCTTCGGGTACGGAAACCTAAAACCGGGCACAGTATAAAATTTACCGTCATAGACGCAAATGGCCTTTTAAGATTGGTACACAAGCTGGCAAAATCTCGAGTATATGAGTGTTAAACACACAAGCTAAGACGCGCTAACTTTCTTGGACTTCTTCAGTTTCAGAAGCGAGAAAACATATACCGATTCAATTGCCAATACATCGGGACCTTACCAATTTAAATATTCGGTTGTAAAAAAATACTATTAGGACTTTTTAGAAAAAAAAAGTTATTTTAAAAATAATCGCAACCATTCCTCCATCTATCTATCAACCTATATTAGTGAACTGCTAGACATAAGCCTGTCCTAAATTTCGCCACTGTGGCGCTACCCGCAACCACTTTCAGGTCGTCGGTCCAGCGGGCACGAGGTTGGCCTACACTACGCTTTGCTGTACGTGGTCTCCATTCTAAGGCCTTTCGGCCTCAACGGCCATCATGTCATGGCAATCATCGAAAACATAATTTGTTGATTATTTTCAAACTTGTTAATGTTTATGCTGTTTACTAATACTACAATCTACCGGTGTTTGTTAGTTTGTGAGTTTGGATGTAGGGGCTAATCAATCAATCAATGAATCTCCGGAACTACTAATCGGATTCTGAAAATCCTTTCACTTATAGAAAGCTACATTATTCTTGAGTGGCACAAGCTATAGCTTATACCCTGGGGATGGGCAATTCCCTAGGAATATAATCATTAATTAAATTCGCTCGGGTAATTTCCGGAACTATTAAACTGATTTTGAAAATTCTTTAACTGTTCACTGTCCTGATTAATACTAAAAGACTCGACAGGCTACCCAAAAACTAAATAAACGTGAGTGAAGCAGCGGGCAAAATATAGTCACGAACAATCGCGGGGTAAAATCTTATATCGTGACATCTTCAAAGGGATTTGCGAAGTTGGGGGTTTGGGGGAGGGTGGGTAACTTACAAAATGTATAGTTTTTGAGTTGAGATATTTTTTTCAAAACCTTTTTTGTCTCTTTTTGATATCTGGTACCTTCATAAAGGAGTGGAGGGAAGATGGGGGATGGAAATTCTTCCCGGTTTCCCCCTATCCAGGAAATTTATAGTTTTTAAACAATATTTTTTATTTAATCTTAACCGCACTGTTTTCTTATATTTCAGCGGTTTACCAACCCAGTTACTACTTCGACTGCCTCGAAGCTGCGGAAAGTGCCTCCCCGTCACCCTTTCGTAACAAAGTGCAGGCACCCGTGCAAGCCGTAGCGGCTGAGGCTGGTCGCCGTAACCTTGTTACAGTGGGCGGGGGCCCTCCCTCCAACCCTCCGGCTTTTTATTGTTACCGTAGATTGTAAAATATGCGATAGTTTATAATTTCACTAGTCATATTATAATTTCACTATAGGTTTTTTCACGGTTGTTTATAAACTAACCTAACCTAACCTAGTGAAATTATGAACTATCGGAGTTAACAATCTCACGCTGACATTAGACACTCTAGAGGAAGTAGCCTCAAGGCTGCGTGCGGTTGAGGTGCTCTGGTTCGGTTTTGGAGCTCCTAGTAACTTAGCTACCAGTACAAAGTCGCGATTTGCACTAAATAAGTATTCTGGGTCGGTATTTACTTTAATTTAAATAACAACAAGGTAGTTTTGTAAATATCGCTTATTAACTTTATATACAGCATTGCGTTTCATTTCAACTTTTACGAGTACTACCCAATTTTGACAAATATATCTTGACCAAAACCAAACAAAATGTCGACATCGTGTTTAATTTCATGTCAGTATACGTAATTTAATTATTTTATAATAATCCACGAAATCGCGTTTCTTAAAAAAAACGTGAATGTGGCTCGAGCTGGACCTCAAAAAACCCCCTACATTCATTCAAATCTAACACAAATCACGTACTAAATAAAATATCATTTAATACTCAATACTCAATAATTTTATTTGCGTTCCACAAAATGTTTCTTAATGCAACACATTCACATCATACAAGTTGTGGACCCTGTTGGGCACAGCAAATTAGGAGAGAGGAAGACAAAATTATCGATAAAATATCTATATTTATATACCTATATAGATGTACACATGCACACACTCAACCAATGACATTATTATGTAATAATTTATTGTTATAGATTCTATTTTAAATTATCATTTGAGTATTCCCTAACACTATAATAACATTTATTTATTAATATTTTTTTCAGTAAATGAATAAAAGTTTTATTATTCGACTCTTCTTTTAAGGTCTTTGGTAGTTTATTGTATATTTTTATTGACATTACATAAGGACTAGATGAATGCAAAGAAAGATTAGATTTTGGCAACATAAGTAAATTTTTATGACGCTAAGAGTAGGTTGAAGTTGAAGGTTTTTCTTTTCGGGTCACAAATAATTCGGAATTGTATCTGACAAATTTACAAATTTCTAATATATAAATGCACGGAAGGGTAAGGATTTGATGTTTCTGGAAGTATGGTTTGCAGCTGTCTATTTGTTTTATATTTACTAATATTCGGATAAGTTTTTTTTGTAATATAAGTAGTGATGGTGATTCTGTACTATTTCCCCACAAAATTATGCCATAGCTGAGCCATGCATAAGCATATGCGTAGTACGTAATTAGAGCGGTTTTGAAATCTGTAGATTTCTTGATTTCTTTTAATGCGTACGTAAATTTTGATAATTTTTTTGTTAGTTTAGTGACATGGCTTTTCCAGTTTATATGCGTATCTAATTCCATTCCAAGTAGGGTAAATTCGTTGACGATGTTTATTTCAATATTATTATATTTAAATGTTATGTTCAAAGGAGGTTTTTGTCGCGGGCGGTAAATCATTAATTTTGTTTTTAAAAAGTTTATTTGTAAGTTATGGTCATTCATCCAATCTGTAATTGAGTCAAATAGATAAGTTAATTTTTCCGTTAGGTTTAAATCATTCTGGCATTTTGTAAGTATAGATATATCATCGGCAAACAGTACACAGGTGTCATTTATTATTTTAGGGAGATCGTTTATATATATTAAAAAGAGTAGGCATCCAACTACACTGCCTTGAGGAATGGAAGCGTTTATTGTTTTATATTGAGATCTAATTTTTTGAATTTCATTTGTTTTTGTGTCATAATACTCTATTTGAACCAGTTGCTGTCTATCTTTTAAATAGGTCTGAAACCATTTATGGGTTAATCCACGTATTCCTATGTCATATAATTTATTTAATAATATGTTGTGTTGTACCTTATCGTAGGCTTTTGACATATCTAGCAATATTCCTACAGGGTATTCTCGGTTGTTGCTAGTATTGAGGATTTGTTGGACATATTTATAAACTGCTGTTATAGTGGAATGTTTCTTTCTAAAACCATTTTGGCACTTATCAAAGATATTATACTTTTCACAAAATGAATATACTCTATTGCACATAGCCTTTTCGAAAACTTTTGAAAAGGTAGGTAACAAAGCGATAGGGCGATATTTGTTAACGTCTGTTTTTTTATCTTTTTTATGTATGGGTTTGATTATTGTATTTTTAAGGGCATCTGGGAATTTACCTTCTGCAAAGGATTGGTTAGTAAGTTTAGTTAAAGGTAATACAAGTTCATTTGAGCACGCTTTAATTAAGGTCGGTGGAAGGTCATCGGCTCCACAACTGATTTTATTTTTTAAATTGTTAATAATTTTGTTTATTTCTGTGTAGGTTACTGGGGTAAGGAACATAGTGTTTTGGGTAGGTTTAATATATTATGTATTTTTAATTTTAGTCTTTTTGATTTTGTTTTTAATAACGTATGAAATTAATTTATCAACACACCTGAATAAAAGGAACGTGGCATTTACAACCAAATATTTGTCCAAATAATAGTTATGTAAGAAAAATCAGACTGCCAAACCGTATAAAATAACGCTGACTCCGTTTGGTGTTCCGAAGTTCTACTCGCAAATGCGGTTCAATTGCTAATAGGTTTTATAAAAAAAAATTTGCGTGTGACATACGTTCATTGCGTATTGTATGCATAAAGTCACTTTTACTTGTAATTTAACATCGTAGTAATTTAGATTATACATATATTTTTGTTTATACGAATAACTAAAAATTTACATGAAAGAAAAAGTGAATGTTGGATATTTGTTTCTTAAAAAGTCTTAAATGGAGAAAAACATTCTAACATCAATAATTCCTTGGTATTTTTAAATTCACTATATCCTCTTGTTAGAAGGAAATAGGTACTTTTATGGTTTTCCTTACTTACTAGTCTAGTGGTTCAACTTGACTAAAAGTTCCAGGAAAAGTTGATGTTATCCATTTATAAAAATGGAAAAGGTGATACTTGAAGATGAAAGAGAGGAATTAGTAAAGGATAAGGACTCAGACATGAAGAATATTTCAAGATATTCTTCAAAGTAACAATTTAATAAACTGGCTTAGGCGTATGTTATTTTGGTATTCACGGTAAAAGTGTCGTAAATTTGGATCAAGAGCCAGTCATTTTCAAATCCTTTCATTTCAACTTATGGTATGCTTTAGCCGTGGTTTTTCACTACATCCATTCGTTCGTTAACAATTTTCGTAGATTTTCTCTGGACAAAATGACTAACACCTACCCTGCTGTCATTTTTTCACTTTCTGAACAAGCTTGCTTCATTGACGTTTTCCATCAAGCGCAGTAATAGAAAATTGCAAGCCAATTGCTTAAAAAAAATTAAAGTAATGGTTTCGATCTTTTTTCATATCCATAAGTATGTTTCAGGTTAACGATGGTTCATTAAATTTACTAAGTAAACAAACATGACATACCCTTTTTAATATAATGATAATCAATTTATATGACGATAATGACTACGCTACGCACGCAATACTACTTACTATATTTCATCTCTTTAAATATCATAAGATGCTAACCCAAAATATTTCTTTGTTTTATTTAAACTTAGTTTGTCATTAAGTAAATAATCAAGCAAAAACAAAGAAGCATTAAAGTCTTGCAAACACTTCGTCAGACTAATTACTGACGACCTTTATTGATCCGTGGAACAAAAGCTAGTAATTTAGTATTGAATGTTTTTCTTTACACTTAATTATCTCCACAATAAGCTTCTGTCTTAGACTTTGTTTTATAAACAGCACAAAAAAAATGTTTCATGGTATATCTTTTTCATTGAAAACAGTGTTTCTATTTTTAGAAAAAGAAGCATTGTAAGCAAGAAAAGTTTGCAAAAAGAGTAATACAATATAATTTTCTTAACGTAAGTTCTGCGACAATAGGTACGTCATTTTATTCACGAACAGGACATTATTCATAAAGCCAGGTCAATTTATTATTGTCAATAGTTATTGTCATATAACCACATAACCCTCTCATATTGGGAATTTTCCAAACTGATTTGCCCCAAAGATACACGTCTATCTCTTTCCTTAGGGAGTAGCGTGTTGTTTGCTCGCCATTCATATTACGATAAGTGGGTATAAAGCATCTGTAATGCACTAAATCCTAAATATAACTTTGTAATTGGGGGCCCAATCTTCCTTTACGTTTTACTGGGTTGTATTCTATTTATAAGTACATACCTGTCTCTATTTGTCTTTTTCTTTGGCCACAAATGAAAAGCTCCGTAGATAACAGGATTGACTAGACTGTTTGACATCCCGAAGAAGAAAATTCCAGACAATAAGTCTTCACTTTGCTGGAAAAAAAAATAGTAACTAGTGATGATGACGACGACGAAGATGACGATGATGATGATGATTGAAGTAGTGTACTCTGTAGCCCATGATGATGGTGATAGTAGCCCACAGTGAAGGACTACCACAGACTACCTACTTCAATCAGAATATACTTATTACAATGGAAATAAGTATGCACCCAAAATATTATCTTTGGTCTGACAATTTTCTAAAAATAGCATTAATCACATTCAAAAACATAAACGTATTGTCACGACATGAATCCCTGAGGGGTTTTCAGAGGTGTTAAGAGTATGCGTAACCCGAGATTTAGCACCTAATTTTTCATGAAGTAGAACAGAACTCTAATACCTTCATTATTCTTTAAAAAAGCGCGCTCTGAGTCGTGGCTATTACGACAGACTTCTTGATACTTTACTCTGCTTGTAGTTGGGATAAAACACAGTTTTTTCAAAATAGCTACATATCACTCTATCACAATTCTATGAAACTAAAGCAACTAAATCCCGAAATCGATAATCGAGAGAAAATCAAAAAGAAGTCTAAACTAGAGTAAAATATGAGAATTGCAAAATTGCGTCGCGCCTGGTTGATGTCTCGGGTGACAGGAGGGCGGGGGCATATCTCGGCTAAGGACTTAGTCTCGCCATCCAACGAGGTAATGCCGCCAGCCTGCTTGGCATCGACTTGGACAATTTTTTTTACCTTTTGTAGAACAAGTTTACTTTTAGATTAAATAATTTTTAGTGTTTTAAAATAAACAAATAAATCAATTTACGCGGTTTAATTTTACTTCATAAACGTTAGAAGAACATAAGAATATTTTTAATAACTTTGGGTACCTATCCCGATTATTGCAACAAAATCATCCAAAGTCTGTCATTTTATTTCCATTTGCATCATATTCTCCCATAACAAATGTAAACTGTCAAATGCAAATTACAGTCCACACTTATTACTACCATATTTCGCCGAAGGCTTACATCCCAGTTATGATGGGTGGTGAACACAAATTAATGTGCACTGCGAGGATTGAACCCTTGACCTCTGTGTTAGTAGGCCAGTGTTAGTATCCTACCAGCGGGCCACAGATGCAGTCAAAACGATTTGATAAAACCAATTTTCCCATCAAAATATTTTGATTGCGTATATTATGTAATAATATTGCTTTGATTTTTGATAACCATTTGTAAACCATATTTTGGGATGCTGTGACGCGCTTTTTTGGGGTCAGGTTCATATGGTCTAGGTTGCAAAACGACTTGGTGGGCAAAATGTCGTGTGGAAGCTTTTAGTTGTTTCTCAGATATTTTTAGAAGATGAAAGAACAGAGGTGCAAGTGTAAGACAATCGTATTTAAATTCGATTGCACCTCAGGTTGGTTTGAGGAGGAAACGTTCATAAGTACACACAAAAAAGCTACTTACGTTTTTGTCAGGGTTGGTGAACGTGAATATAATCATCATAACGTAGTACGGTGTCCACCATATCAAAAAAGCTGCGACAATCACCACTGACATTCGTAGTGACTTCATCTTTGCTCTATCTATCAGTCTTCTCCTGTTGAGGTCTGGTGTCATATATTTTTGTTGACCTCTCACTTCTGGTTTGAAGACCTTTTCGCTTTCTGTAACAAAATGTATGAATTGGTCTTACCTATCATTGCTTGCTCATATACCAATAACTAAAATTATTAATTTTGCCCTTATTTCTTTGAGATTTGTGTGTTGCAAGTGGTTTTAAAAGAAACTGAAATAGAAAAAAACTGAATAAAACATTATATGCGACATAAAAAATTCAATTGTGTAGTTTTGTTTAATCTCAGTTTTTCACGTATGTGCATTCCAATTCCGAAAAATATTCCGAAAAACTCATCATTGGCTCAACCTCGACATGACAGGATTTGAAAGCTACTGTCTCAGGACTTTTTAAATTTTTTCCCATTTTTTATTTATTTATGGATTTAATAAGAAAAGTTGAATAAAAGTAGTTAATCCGGAAAATAAGTTCGTATACTTGTAACACCCTTACTCGAGTAATATTATGCAAGGATATATAAGATAATGACAAGAACCCAAAACCGCAAACATCTCAAATTGCCTGAGGCGGATATGCACATAGCAGCGTCATGTTCTTGAAACAGAATTGCTCTTTAAACGACACCTTCATATTTTTCCTGAGTCAAATGTTTTTAAGAAAAGACAAAAATCATTTTACAGAAAATGTTAGCTGATTTCTTATTAATATCACACGGTTATTACACTAGTTTTATGTAAATATGCCGTTCATAGGCAAATAGAAATAACAATTAAACGTCAAAACTTTGTTATTATATATGTGGTTATCGTCAAGTACAGGGTATTCACTTATGAGGAGGCAGTATGGGGAAAAATATATTATATACAAAGGCTAAATATAGATTAATTAATCACTTAATCATCATGAAATTTCCAGAACTATGGAGCCAATAACCTTTGAGTTTAGTTACGGAAGGATTTTTGGCTATTCATTTTAATGGTGTGACACAGATTGTTCAAGTAAGTACGGGCAAAGCCGCGGGCAATAAGATCTTCTTAACTATAATCGATAGAGATATTTTGTACAAGGGGCTCTTTTAATCGACTGGGTTATATTTCAATTTCCCCGACTATTACTATGGTATTGACACACATATTGTAGGTATCAAGGGAACCTTCTCTCATTACGTTTTACTCGGAATAACGGGCAGAGAGAAACCTGAGAGTAGGGTAGTAAGTAATACCTCTGTAACAAGTTTCTGACTTCATAATTTGATGTCGCTTAAATCTAGTAATTTGTGTTTTACTGAAACTTTAACGCTATTTAAGCAATTTGGCCCAAATTGATTTCCGTTAAATTTGTGGCAAGGAAGTTTCGGCAAAGACGTAGCTTAAGCTTTGTTAATTTTTTAATTTAAGTTTACCGTTTGTTGAAAGTTTCATGCCGTTGGCTGCTTATTTTGAATATTCAAATCAATTTGTACCTTGATGAAGTGTTTGGGGATGGTCTTGAAGCTTTCTTTTGCACTATTATTTTAAAGTGGTTTCTCCGAATCTCGTTTCGGTAAAAATGTACATTACGGGATGCGCTGTAAGGGGAAGGGGAAAGGATTGGGGAACGAGGGGGTGGAAGGAGGAGGGGAAGAAAGGCTACTCCCTGGTTCTACTCCCGCTTTTTGCAAACCCATGCTTTCCGAGATATTCATGGTTGAAGTTTGGGGTCATGTATGTGATATTGGTAAAGTTTTTGACATCATCTACTTGATTTATGAGTGAAGGGGTTGGTGGAGGGGGTGACAAACCTCGTGACACTTTTTGCTGGAGACGCACAGTGATTTTTTGAAATAATTTTAAAAATCATATGAAAATAGTTACAAATTTTACAGATATTTATTCTGTTTTCGCACAAGTTTAAGCTGATATTTGAACCATTTGAACCTACCAGTACAGAAATCCATTGTCATTTTTTGACATCTGGCTCTGGGCTCCGATGCTGCGGGAAGTGCAGCCCCTTTGCCTTTGCGTAACAAAGCGCAGGCACCCATGCTCACCTTCGCAGTTTTGGCTTGCCTTGGCAAGCCTCAGCCGTTACGGCTCGCACGGTTGCCTGCGCTTTATTACAGCGGGTGGGCTTCGATCAGATAGCGGGCGGGGCTGCTCCCCCTCCGCGTCACCGGTTTTAATATACACTCTAGGTGTAGTAGCCACAAGACTGTATATAGAGTTGGGGTGCACTAAGTTGGTTTTTGAACAGTTTTAACCTATCAGTACAAAAATCGGTTTAAAGACCGAGGTAGATCGTATTGTGTCATGAAGACAACAAAATGGCTGATTGTTTCGGTTCAGCCAAATTGCAGGTAACAGTAATTTTGTAATTTAAATTCAACCAAAGTAAATAAGTAAAACTCTTTACATATTGTGGCTTTATTTGCTTAACAAAATGATGTCAAAAGTGATCCTCGTGAGACTAAATGGTGATTTTAATATCAATCTTTAATAAATAATTTATTTCTCGAAAACTAGTAGTTTGCTGCAAAAAAATTTTTATTAAAGCTCAGGGTAGCGTTGCGTAAAGTACATTACGTACCCAAGCGCACTACTTAAGATCTTATGATTGTTCGTCTTATTTTTTAATAAAAAGTATTAAATTATAGTAGCTTATGAAACTGGTACATAAAAAGGTTATTAAAAACACGAGTGTTTTAATACCTAGTTATGTATAGTTTCATACACTACTTTGTCGAAACTCATGCCTACTAACCTGTTTTCATAATCTTGATAAATTTTTAGAAAGCCATTTTAGTTTTTTTTTTGTAAGAGCTTGTTCTAATAGTGATCATAATTTCCGTCGTCGTTGTTTCTAGTATGTCAGGCAGGTAGAATCAAATTATCTTCACCATCACTGCTGTCAGTAATTTTAGGACAAAATAATACTTTTGACCTATAAAACAACAGTAAATAATAAATAAATCTCCCCCTAAACTATGGCACAAAAATCCAAAAAGTTCAACGCGCATGCGCCCTAGCAAGCGCCCCATAGTGATCATAAACAATCTCTGGCTGAAAATAAAATTGAACTGTGACCTCCTTAGCTGTTTTGTACGTATTGGAGAATATTATTCATAAACCTCATTGGTATTTGATATTAAACCTCAGACATTGCTGTATGGGCTAAGTTCCCTATTAGGGTGGAGCGATTTTTGCCTATTTTGGATTTTCATTTGGGCAGGGTGCGGAAAAGTTGCTACAAGAAAACGGATAAATGAAAAAAATAGTAAAAAAAATATCTTTTAATGTTTTGTACTGCCCCAAGGGGGCTAGGTTTACGCATGGCACGATTCTCTAGAAAACATCACTAAAAATTTAATCAGCTGTTGACACCATATTTGTTAAAGGACTGGTTAGCGCCTTAATAACAGAATAATAAACTATTTATTTTGTTTTATTCTTTCCCAAAAGGGCTAGCTTTCGAGCAGCCAACACTTTAAACTTTGAGGTTTCTTAACTTATCCAACCAGCAGCCTAGCCATACAATTGGATGCCGCCATTTTATAAAAGAAAGCATCCAGTCAGAATGGCGGCATACATCTCATACTTTACGAGAAAAATATATTTGTCTTCTTTTCTAGGTATTCAAGTCCGAGTATATGTAATAGCTTTTATCCGTGCCTCTGTCCACGTAATTATAGTTAATTCACCCTAGGGATTTTTCCCAAATTAATGCAATATTTCCTCAGGATAAAGTAGCCTATACCACTATTGGGCCCTCTATAAGGTAGATATATCTCTCTTGGAAAATTATGTCACTCCGCTGAGACGTGAAATAAAAACAAACGAACAAAGACGCTTTCCTATTATAATATTTATGCAGAAAGATAATGATACTTACGTGCTATCGTCTTCACAGTTGAGACGTAAGTTGACACCAAGATGAGTAGAGGTAGTATGAACATAAAAATTAATGATAAAGTTGTGTACGCTTGCTCCTGCCATCTCGCTGTGTAGAACCCGTGAGTGACACATTGCTGGAATTCTTCCAAGAAAGGACCTTTCGCCACTCTGAAGATAACTGCCTGCAACAAAAGAAAAAAAATTGTTAAGGGTAGCCATCACGCGCAAACCTCCATACAAACGCTAACACGAAACTTTGAGGTGACATTAGTTAGATCTATGCCAAATTAGAACTAAATATCGAACAATTTTAATCAAATCTTTACAAAAACCTCTAAGGAAACGTACATTTAACGTATTTTTAACCAGAAGTGCAGCCAAATTTGTTTTTATTGTTTTAGATAAAATCAATAATTTAATTGTAATTTATCATCAAAAATTTTGTTTGATAACCTTCACAGTATCATGTCCTTTAAATTTTGTGCCCGTGACGAAATGGATGCCTTTGCAAGTTTTATTGAGCGTGCACTTAATAGCGATATGAAATAGCTTTACATTTGGTCACGCATATAACCGAGTTGCTGCGTTCATGATGACCGTCCTTAAAAGCACTTCGTGCAAGCATTCCTACAAAATATCCATATGCTACGGATTTCTGAGATTCTGGGAACAAAATGTTACCTATAATGCAACGAGAGACGTACTTTAACCTGTTTCCTTACAAACGCATGAATTTTTACATAAACTTCTATTTTCATATTTAAAATAAATCTGTTATTATATCACATATTTCTTGAGATAAAATGAAAATTTCATTCCATTACTACAGCGTACTACAGTTTTACGTTTTATATTAAAATCAAAGACATCATGACTTTACACGGTCATTTAAACTTTATTAATTATCTTTGACTAACTCTGTGGTCTAGTGGTTGGACGTCTCGACAGAAAGGGGTTGCGGCTTCAAATTTCATAGAGGCACGTTTGTGTCAGAAATGCCTACTTCAGAAGGTTCGTTATCCTGTGTGTCCACGTTTGTGTCCGAATATTTAACGTTAATTAGGCTCCCCAACCTTTAAGTTGGAATGTAAGTCTCTGAAATTTGACTAGCACTCCACAGCTTATACTAAAAAATCCTCTGACGTTCCATTGTCGTCACGATGTAGTATATGTATGTTCTTGTGTTTCTTTTCTTACAATAATTACATTTACAAATAAAAACTAGCACGGAAATGGTCTTAACTTTTTTTATCCTTTAACGAAGAACATTCTTACCCCTAAATTGCATGAACGTGCTTGGGTGGCATGAGGTTTTGAAAGTTTAGAAGCGTTGATAAGGAATTATATTAAGCAATCCGTTTTCATGTACATACCATTAAATAAGAGTAATAAATAACGCAAATAATATATGTAACTCTAGAAAAATGTGCTCTAAAATAATATTTATGTCAAAAAACATGTTCCAATTTGATAAGTACGACATTGTTATTTTACGAAACTTGTATATCTTGTACCCCGTAACTCCAAACGAAATACGTAGAAGCTGAAGGTCGCAAAATAAGCAAAATTATCCCTTTCTCCAAAAACAATAAAGCATTGACAGCAAAATTACGATATCAAAAACATTGTCTTGTCAGATTATTTTACCCAAATATGAATTATAACTGGTTACAAGCAAATCAGAGTGATGTCTCCTTTGATTTATTACATCGATAAATATCCCTGAGTACCTTTGAGCTTTTTAGAAATATACACTTCAAGCTTTATGTTCATAAAATGACTGCACCAGAATCTTACGCTAAGAAAATTGTAGCTTTCCAATCAGCTGATAGGACACATTTTGGTTCAACTATAGATATCCGGTACTTGCCTAAAGGGGTAAGAGATGGAAGGGGGGGGGAGGATCCCCTCCCTTCCTAGAAACCCCCCCCGTCCGGAAGTACATAGTTTTTGAATGATGTTATTATTATTTTTTATTATAACATCACTTTTTTTGTGCCTAAAAACATTAAAGGGAGGGAGAAAAACGGGGTTGACAACCGGAGGATGGACAAAGGTAAAACTATAGACATCCGGTACCTGCGTAGCCCCCCTAGAAACCCCCTCCCCCACGTCCGGAAGAACATCGTTTTTGAGTTATGTTATTTTTTTTTAAATTATAACCCCACTTTTTGTGTGGTAATAACATTGTTTTGAGATCGTGGTCTAATAAACGTGGTCTATTTAAGGGTACATATAATAAGGTATATTTGAGGGAGAGAGAGATCCCCAGCATAGGGAACGTTTATGAAATGCATACCTACCTACCTTTTTATATCTTATTTTGAGGTTATATTTTCAGTTCAGAGGTCACTTTTTGACATAAATTCACTTCTGCATCGGCTCCGCCGCTACGGGAAGTGCCCTCCCTCCGCACCCCCGGCTTTTCATATACACTCTAGGGGTAGTAACCACAAGGCTGCATAGAGTCGGGGTGCTCTGAGTCGGTTTTTGAACAGTTTTAACCTACCATACAGAAGTCTGTTTTTAGCTGGCTGACGAGCTGTCAAACTATTTTTTTCGCTCTTTTACGTTCCATTACACACATTTTCAAGTACATTTACGACAACCAATTTTGCGTTCCATTTGATAGATATTTTATACACAATATTTTAATTAATAACTAAATTACAAACAATTTGCAACAAATAAAAAGTCCAATAAAAACCCAAAAAACCCCTACAAAATCATTTATATAAAAAATCAGGTGTCCTCCTGCAAGACCCGACCCAAAAAAACCGCGAAACGGAATGATAGATGCGCTCAAACATAGCCTCATTTGAAATTAATTTGGCTTAAATCATGGCCGCTAGCCAACCATTGTTGCGTTTCTTTTCACACATTTTTATCAGCTTTTGACAACTAACCTCTTGACACTATTACAAAATTGAAAGAATTTCGTTCCGTAATACGCATGTTTTGCATACTTTATTTTTTATCGTAAATAATTAAAAAATCTTTTCCGGTAATAAAAAACAGTGGACATGGGTTAAGGTAAAGTCAAACCATCTCCCTAAACTTAAATCATGATTGAAATCAAGTACCGGTTATCTATAGCCAACCCCAAATTTTAAATATAGAGGGTAAACTGGAATATTGGTGGAATTGGGTAATTAAAGATAATAAACATCGTCACAATATTAATCTCCGAGGACCCCTTAGAGTTTATAATGGACTATGAAATGCAAGTCGCAATCCATATTTGAACAGCTACCTACGTTTTATTGACATTTGTTACGTCCCACTGTGATGGTTGGTGAACCCTGTCTCTGTACTTTGGAGCACAAACATGGATCAACAGCTTGACGCTTTCCAAAGCATGTAGTCTAGACCAAACACTGATAAATTATGTGCCCCGACATTCGTATTACTGGCCAAGTACTCGAACCACACAGATGGCCAAAAACTGTATGTTCAAAATGAAAATTCAATTTTAATTTCAAATTGACTTGATTAAATATTCATATATTTAAAGTTTACATTTCCTGACCGCTGGGATTGAAATGCAAATTTTAAATTACTAACTTTTGTCCGCGGCTTCGCCTGGTTAGTTTTTAGATAGTTCTATCGAATCTATCAATATATTTCGGACCAATAATTTTATAGTACATAATTGACTTTGACTTTTGGTTATCATTTCAGATTTTTTTTAGAATACGTACTGTAGTTCCAGAGATTACCTCTGAAATACAAACAAATAAACAAATTTGTCCTCTTTATTTATTAGTGTAGATATTAGAAGTTTCTAGATGTTATAAAAGTTCTTAAAAAGAAAGTCTATACCGGGTGTTAGTAAACTGCTATCTTTAAATACAAATACAAAATACAAAATTTATTTATTTATTTATACACAAGTAATTTATAAGTACTTTGGACCCTCCTTTTAAGCTAACAAAACCTGTATTAGAAGGGACCGTTCTTCCCTAGTTGTTACATTATTCTTGTGCTGTTTGTAGGTATTAGAACTACAGACTATATAAATTAATAAATTAACAGAAATCTTTTTTTTGAAGAAAAAAAGATGAGAGTTTATACATACATAATATGTTTGTGTGTGGTGTGTGAAAGGGTGTGTAGGTGTGTGTGAGGGTGTGTGTCTGTGTGCGTGTGTAAGCGTATTTGCATTTGCGTGGTTAAGAATCCATGGTATATATGTATAATAATATGTTTAAAAAAGTATTAAATATAGTTTACAACTAATAGTAATTCTCTTAAATATAGGTATAAGGTCCTACGATAATAAGTGTAAGACTGTGTATCGCTAACTGAACTTTCGGCGGAAAGTGGTCTATTTGCGATACTCCATCACCTCTTTTGTTTTCTTAATAATATTACTTTGAATTTCAGGACCCTATATAATAATAATATTAATACTTTTATATATTTTAAATTTGGATAGTAGTAATTGATGTAAGTGAGATATAACCACCAATTTTATCACAATTTACACAAATAGGGTAGGTAGCAAAAAGTATCAACTGTTCCAAGGTGCAAAGAAAAAAGACAATTGAAGCCAGTTTATAAAAGTATTACCGTTTGAGAATGACTCTTATGAGTAACATTATAAAAGTTTAGATTAAGCAGGGTTAGGGTAGGCCTGTCGGTGTTGTTCTCCGTAGGGTTAGACTGCGATAACTTGAGACATGTGAATATTTATGATATTGGTTTTAGTAAATTTTCAGTATCTTCGTAGTTAAGTTGTTTTATCCAAGTAGTAATGGTCTTTTTACAATCTGTGTATTTTAGTAAATAAATGTTTAGTATTCTGTTTATCTTATTGTACAAATAGGTTGATCTAGATGAAAATTGATTTGACGCAAAAGTAGTTTTGACAGAAGATGATTTAATTATACAAGGGTTACGTTTATATTTAATGTTTGGATTAGGTATTAAGTGTTTATGTATTTTTAAGACACATTGTACAATATATAGTTGTCTCACTGTTAGTAGATTCGTTTCTTTAAAAATACTAGTAGTACTATATGTTTTTTTTTTAAACATTAACACTTTGAGAATATACCTCTGACTACGTTCTAGCGTGATGAGTTTAGTTTTGTGTGATCCACCCCAAATAGGCAAACAGTACAGTAAGATAGATTGAACCATTGTTTTATAGATATAAATAAGTAGTTCTTTGTCAGCAATGTGTCTAAGATACTTAAAAAGCCAAATGAGTTTTCTAGCACGAGACGAGACCATATCAATTTGCTTGTGCCATGAAAGCAGTTGATCAATGTGTACACCTAGGTATTTGGTTGTAGTTACTTTTTCTAAGGATATACATTTACATTTATTATTTCCATTACACGTGTGTGCAATAAGTTCAATTTTTTTATCAGGTTGTTTTGATTTTAATAAAGAAAAGGTAATGTAATTCGTTTTATTTATATTTAATGTGAGAAGGTTCGTTTGTAACCAATATATAACTTGACGAAGACCATCTTCAGCCAAGGTGTATACTTCTGTCCAACTGCTTCCATGAAAGAGCAAAGCCGTGTCGTCAGCGTAAGAAAAGACTTTCCCATTTGTCAGTTTAATATTAGTGAGATCATTTATATAAATAAGAAACAGGGTAGGTCCTAAGACACTACCCTGTGGGACACCATACTGCGTGGTGGGTTCATCTGAGCTAAAGGTGTTTTCATCTAGTTTGACACGTTGTGTTCTATGTTGAAGATAATCCGACAGAAGGTCCAGGAAATTACCACGGATACCAAGCTTCTCAAGTTTACGTGTAAGAATGGGGACAGAGACAGTGTCGAATGCTTTTCTGAGGTCAAGAAAAATACAAAGTGGTTTTTTTTTTGTGTCTAGAAAATTTGTTACATTTTTAGTTAACTCAAGGACTGCGTCTTCCGTACTTTTTTCTTGTTGAAATCCAAACTGTGAGTCAGATATTATATTGTAGTTTTTTAAATAGCTAACTAATCTTTTATTAATGATTTTTTCAAGTATTTTGGATAGTGCTGGAAGAACAGATATGGGCCTATAATTATCTACATCGACTCTGTCTCCACCCTTATAGACAGGATGAATAATCTTTAAATGAAACCAAATGCTCTAGTGAGAAACTTCCTTAAAGAAAAATTACCCCACATATTAAAAGATGGTGGATGATGGTAAATGTGTATTTGGGTAAGCCGATGGTATTGAAATTGATTGTCATACGGCTATTCAGCTAAGCAAATTAGCCCGTTTGACAATTGAAATCGTAATTTTATATTTATGTTTATTATATCTTATATTTACACACATTCTGGAGTCTTCTAAAATAATATTAATTTCACTTTGTTCTAGTTATTTAAGTTTTGGTTTATGTCATTAGACTTGAATTATTTAAAGACTAACAGTAAATAATCAATATATTACTCTATGAGAAATTAGCCCACCTGTGAACTTTTACTGGCAATCGAAGATTAGACTCGCGCGTAACAATTCTGAAGGTGGTAGAGCTGATGCCGGGCTCGACTGTGGAGGTACCACCATCTTACTTGCAAATCCTCCCGAAGTTATTCGGGGGAGAGTAAGAGAACAGCTCTCAGGCAAAACCAGGCGGCCCACCATTGCCTGGGACCGATGGATGGCGGTATATCCATCCCCAATTGCCGGGCCTTATATAAAACAGACTGGTGACGGGCAGCGGCGTCACTGGTGCAAGGGTTTCGGTACCGCGCTCACCAAACCGCCTGCCCAGCGTGTGTGAGTATGGACATTTCTTCCAGGAGGACCGCCAAGCGTAGCGAAATTCTGGAAAGGCCTATGTCCAGCAGTGGACGAAACAGGCTGATGGATGGATGGATGGTAACAATTCTGACTTAGTGCGTAGTCCGTTGCTAATATTTAATTGTACCAAATGCTCAAATGTGTATTATATTTTTCTAAGTATTTTCTAGTTTGTCGTAGTACTGTACAATAAACTTTGTCTTGTGCTTTATATGCGAATATTTTTGTATACCTACCTACATGTTAGTATTATTTGTGTATAAATTGTAGCATTCGCTACAGTTATTCAACCTATTTCTTCGATTTTAGTTCTCCTTTATCTTTGATTATTTTACAGAGTTTTCAAAATTCAAAATTTCGAAGATCTTGTCATGGTTTTTGTTCTCATTTTGAAGAATACTGTCGTCGAGTCCACAAGACATTAAACTAAATAAATTTTCTGAATTTTGATCCCTTGGATTTGTAACATATTTGCTTGGTTGTCTATTTTCAAGCCTTTTCTCTTCTTCTCCTGGTAAGTTTTGTGTTCTTTTGGTTTAATTCTCTGAAAATTCCTTTTGTCTTTTTTCCAAAACGTTAGTTTCCTTGCTCGGGTTTCATGAGCACTTCTTCATTCTGTTGTTTTGTCTCTTTACAGCGACCCTTCAGGCTTTTTAAGGGTTTTTAAAGAAGTAATATACAATTTCAAACTAACACCATCCTTCTGGTATCTTGTGTGGATGCACAACACCACCTCATTTACACGAGTTCTGGAAGACAATCCTGTCGCATAGCGGAGTTTGGCTGCAGTTCACGGCGTGGTGAAGATTGGGTAACTACGAGCCAGCGTTTTGGAGACCACCCCATACCAGAAGGCCTGCCGAATCGACCCCAGGAAGGAACCAGGTTCTTGGTAGTTTAGTAATTATCTTATTCTGTTTAGGTCATTTTTCTTTCCTTATAAAACTTAATAGGAATTTTATAATAACGACAGCTGTTAAAACTTTCATTCATTAAGATATATTTTCTCTCGCTTAAGATTTATTAATATTTCCGCGCTATTTCTTGCGATCCCAAAAAAATAGATTAACTTTTAATTTCAAATTCATAATAAAATAAGCTTAAAGCGTCGTTTTAGCTATATTAGAAAATTCTAAGCCATAAAAAAGGTGATTTACTAAATTAAGTTTTTATTGTAAAATTTTTAGGGCTCGACGATAAGCATACTTTTCTACAATTTTGATTTTTATACCTTTTTTTATTTTATTTTCTTTGATATTTTCTAAATTCTTTTTATATTTTTTAATTATACTTTTAACCAGGCCTTTCAGCATTTTCTTTTTGGGCTGCCTCCAGGCTTACCTGGCGGCAGCCTAATTAAATCCAATTTTTTATTCGTAAAGTGTATCACTACACAACGTACTTTGAGAAAATAAATGTTTTTGTATTTTGTATTTTTTTGTACATTTTTGGCTATCAAATGGTTACAATTGTTATGTTTTGTTGTTGATAATCAAAAACGTACGATTTCAATAGTCAAACGGGCTTATTTTCTTAGCCGAATAGCCATATGACAATCAGTTTGAATACCTATGGCTTACACAATTGCACCTCTGATGCCAAGCTCAACTGTTTAGGTGCCGCCTCTTACTCGCAAACCCCCCGAAGTTATTAAAGGTAGAGTAAGAGGACAGCTCTGAAACAGGTACAACTAGGTGGCTCCCCATGCTAGGGACCGAATAATGCGGTAAATCCATCTCCAATTGCCGGCTCTTATATAAAACAGACTGGCGACGGGCAGCAGCGTCACTGTTGCGAGGGATCCGGCACTACGTTCACCAACCCGCCTGCCCAGCGTGTGTAAATATGGACATTTATTCCAGGAAGAGCGTCAAGAGTGGTGAAATTTTGGAAAGGCCTATATCGACGAACCAGGCTGATAGATGGAAGTCAGCACAAAAATTATAGGCGTGACATACATACGGCACATTATCGGCGAAACTAAAAAACCCTTTGCTGCTTTTATCCTTATTAAGTTGTGAGTTCCATTCTATAAAATGGTTTTTTATTCATTAAACATTTTATTGGTGATGATAATTTGACTCCACCTGACATTCTGGAAATATAAGTTATATTCTGGAAATAACTACGCAAATTACGAACAATTTTAGAACAAGCTTTTACAAGAAAAATCAAAAGTGGCTTACGACAAATTTACCAAGATTATAAAAACAAGTTAGTAGGCATGAGTTTAGTTATAGTAGTAATAGATAACTAGGTATGAAAAGACTCATGTGATACCATTAAAAAACTTGGCTACGTCTCGTTTTTTAAACTAACACTCGTCTTTTAATAACTTCTTATGTACCAGTTTCATAAAATACTATTTGAAAATGATTTTGCTTTTGGTGCCTTAAGATTGCTGTGACTGTAAAACTCTTACTTCAGATTTTCTAAAGCTTCTTTAAACATGAGGCCTTATCAAGTCTAGTGTTGGATCCTACTAAGTGCCGTCAGGTTCTATAAGGAAAGTGCTGTAAAAGAAACCAAATATTTAATATTAGTAATGATATACAGATTTAATCATCAGTAAAACACAAGAAAAAATATCAACAATTCAATTCCATAAATTAAATATAAAAGAAGGAAATAATAGACAATTACTAATAGTAAAGGATTTTATTATCGTAACATGAAATATGTACACAATTAAATTAACAGATGTTTAATAGAGAAACTGAAGAAAGTTTGTTCCATCAGGTTTTGCCAGCGAAATTATTCACAGACTTTATCCCTGAATGGACATTACAGGTATATATGTTTTGTTTAGAAGATACTATAAAGTACTCCAAAACATTACCATTATTACCTCATTCAAAAACCGATACCATACCTCCTGAAAGTAAAGGTGATATTAGTTAGAGTCAAACTAATCTACCCAGTGGGTAGATTAAACACTTGTAGTTATAGTATGTTACAACAGCATTTAGCTGGATTTGGGAAGCCCAACAAATTGTAACTATCACTAAAGATAGATAGTGCCGGTGATAATTCTGTAAAGTATTGCATCAGTAAGAAACTGAAATTAAATATGTTCATTTAGTATTCATCTATTTGAAAGATAGGTAATAGTGTTGAATTGGTGTAACAGCATTAAGCTATACTTGGATAAATCCAATAAGTAGGTGAATAATCACTTATCACATTGTATGGATAGGCAGATAGGTAGTAAATATAATGTTATGAAATTCCTCAGCATAAGCTGAATTCGGACGATTATCCAATAATAATCAATTACCTCCATGGTAGATCACAACATTGCAGATTATTCAATTGTTCCTTCGAATAAGAACATTACAGACAAGGTTGTCTGAATTTTGGCAGAAATGTTATAGGCACTCCAACTTCACAATCATTATGAGTTTAGTAAATCAGGGTTGATCATTAATATTAATCATTTCTGATAAATTAGTCTGGTATCATTCAGAATAAATTCTATTTCCTAGAGAACTTATTAGAATGTCAGTAAATCCATTTAAGGCTCGTTTAGAATAAATCCCAAACGGTAACTACTAATGATGTTATCAGAAATTATATAATTATTTCTGTCTCTCCCCGAATAAAACACTCATAAGATTATCAATCACTTTGAGTCAACTTATAATTATTCACATATATGGGTAAATAAGTACCTAGGTATAAATTTGATTATGTCCCAAGCATGAAAATTGAATGTAATCATCCTTCATACTCGAGAAATTAAAATCAACAGAATAGGTAGGTATCTAAATAAAACAAGATGATTAGTGTTGGTTTTCATTAAAATTTATCCAAATACTTCATAGATGAGTTTGAAATAAAACATCTGTTTATACTCTTTATCAATCCTTTTAAATTTTTTTTTATAAATTATTAAAATTCAATCACTGAAAACTTTGGATCCCCTTTCGAACTGTGATACATAACCACAATTACACATAATCCAGTAAACTGAAAAGTAGTAGACATTTGCATATAATGTTAGAAAACTATAGACGAAGTAGCGATCCCTTAAATAAATGACCTGATTTATTTAGAATGGTTTAGGAAAATACTTGGAAAATTTACTTGTTTGTTATGACTTACCTACACTTGTCTGATAATTTATCTACTTATTATTCTAAATTCCTAAATAAGAATTCAATTGATGATACAATTTATCTCCTTCTAGACAAATTCACCCAAAATAGCTAGGGACCTATTATTATTAAATACCAAGCTACTAGACCGAATAAGATGGAACAGGTTCTCACTCTACTATATAGTGAGATGAATGCTATTATGATTTGACAAACAATTGTTTATTATGCATTGATTTAATTACTTACTAATAATGTTAAATATTTTATAAAACCCCACTATAAATATCATGGATTGAAAATAGAGTTGGAACTATTAACATAATATGGTAAACAATTTCAATAACACAAGTAATTATTATACTATCTAATTTATATCTAAGAAGTAAAGCTGCAGACAATGTTATGGTTGGAGAAAGTTTCAATAGGTAAAATTAAATAGAGTTCATAGAGAATTAGGTATTTATATTTCCCTACAACCATCACAATTGTCTAGTTGAAACTATTCTGGAATTAATTCAAAAGTAATTAAATAGGTAAGTAGGTATAGGTAACCTTTATAACTTTAAGGTTTAAATTCTGATATAGATATTAATATTGGCTCTCCAAAATAGTTCTATAGCAAAAGTAAGTACGTACCATTTTAAGTAAAGCCCCTAGAATAATATTTTCTATTTGTTTAAATATTTCACCTTTCACTGACAGTCCAAAAGTCCCTTTATTAGTCACAAAATTAACACTTATTTATTTTTGTGGGGCCTTACTGCTGCTTTAGATGGCTTCCGCTCGAACAAAATGATGTACTTATAAAAGTTTTATTTATAAAGGTAAACTAGAACCTTAAAATAAAACTTTAATTAGAACAGCTAAAGGGATTCCTAATTAACAGTTAGAATTTATGTAAGTAGGTAATAATGATTGCAACATGGCTAAACTAGAACTGAAGTCTTTAGGAAGAGTTTTACCATGGAGATGAGGAAACTTAAGTCAATCACTTAACAGAGAGTTTGTGGAAGTTTTAATGATTTCTACTTGATTACGCTGGAAAACTGAAGGCTTTAGGAAGAATTTACCATGGAGACGAGGAAATTTCAAGTCAATCATAGAATTCCTTTTGCTATTCTGGTAGAAAACCCTACACTTACATTTCAAATAAGGTCGTCCTCCTGGTGAAGATTTGAGACCGGCTCTGAAAGCTCAGGCCTGGTCCCAAATATACTGGAACCACACAAACACAGACCACCAGTTTTTAGGTTAGGTATGAAATTCTTTACTTACTTAACAAATTGCTACTTAGGCTCGTAAGTAGGTACTGAGCTGTAGACTTTTTAAGTCTCCGATCCGGCAGAGCCTTCGGCGGCTACGGTTGAAATTGCACTTTCCGAATCCTTCAATCTGCCTCCCTTTTATACTCTCTTGTCCTGCGTGACGTAGGTGTTTTTTTCTAACTGCGTAATTTCCTTCTTTCTTATTCTTTGAACCCCATACTTTCCCAGATTAAGTGCAAATACTAAAGAAGTCTTTCTAGCTAATGGCAATTGATCTGCACCTCTTATTTTGTCTAAAAAATTTGTATAACCAAACAACTGTTTTGATACCTCAGCCAATCAAGCGCAATATATTTGTCAACGTTTTTCCTCTTCTATCAACGTAAAAGTTTAAATTGTTTAAAAATTCTTTAAATGTTACTTCAATTTATGCAGACTACATCAGTGCTATTCGAGCTTACGCTCCTCCTTCTCACCAGAGGACACTAGTGTTTTATTTTTATTTTTGAAATAAAGATTAAATTGCTTGATTACTTATGTTTGATTATTCCTTTTGTCGTCTAGAATCTACCTCATTAACTATAATATCTAACCAAGCACTAGCTAATGAATAATCGCAGTATATATAACACAGTGAAAACCACTAAATTTTTCACTACTCTGCTACTGTCATTATAAAATTTAAAACTCTGCTAGTTGACAAAAGATGGCATCACATCCATCATCAATTATCATAATACGCTTCCTTTCCGTAAAAAGTATATCTTGAAAGACGCATAAAATCTCCCTAGTTTACATGTATAAAGTACATTCCACAATATTGTATAATTAACTAGATATTTGTCAGTCTCTGTTTAAAACAAAACTCAGCTTTTTGACAAACGATGGCGTTGCACTCGGTTATTATAATTACAAAACGCTTATTTTCGTAAAAAGGAATATTTTGAAGATGAATACAAAATCATTCTCATTTATTTATATAAAACATATTCACGATTTTTGCTTAACTCATTAGAAATCTGTAAAATTTTTGTTACTAATCAACTCTGACACGACCGTGAAAACTAGTGTTGGAGCGAACAAATTAATTCAGGTCATCATATCTAGATGTCGTTGTTTATTGGAATAAATCGTTTTAAATGCATAATATTTATGAAATCAGTATATATTTGTAAATATGAAATTGCATTAGCTATACTAAGTTAAAGCGTCTAGATTCAAATTATATACTTATTTCTATTTCATGAAAGTGCTTTCTAAACATCTACTTCTAAATAAAATCTATAACAATGTTAATTTTATATTTTTATTTTAAGCGGAACAGGAGTTATGTTACATTCACCCCCTAATTATTTGATGAATGTTCATACCATTCAGAAAAAAATTACAATCAATGTAAAAATATTTTATTTAATCAACCTTTATTACAAAGAGACCACAATTATTTCTAAATCACATAATATAAATCAAACTTAACTGTAGTATTTTGATAGGTGGATGGTATTGAAATTTCCTCTAACTTTTTTACTTTGAGGTTCTAAAAGTGTATACACATTATTAAATGGAATAGCTGCAATGATATAAGGACCTTCATATAATAATTCAAACTTCTTCGTTAGTTTTTGTTGTGCATCGGATTTATTCATCTTGCGGATTTTTACTAAATCACCTACGTTAAACTGAATTAATCGATGTGTTCTATTGTAATTAAACTGTCGTTTCTCACTAGCTCTTAACAAATTTTTCCTAACCTCTTGCCGAACCAACTCGACATCTTTCGTTTTATTATAAATGTCGTAACAACTATCTATTGTTAAATGGTTACCATCACCGGTTAAAATTTCATTTGGAGTATATCCAGTACTTTCATGAAATGTATTATTGTATAAAGTTTCTATTTTGGGTAAAATGGATACCCAACCTCTATGATTGTTGTGACAGTATGTTCTGAATAATCTTCCCAACTCCTTGTTAACTCTTTCTGTAGTATTGGGTCTCGGATTTCGAACTGTGGTATGGATAATTTTTATATTCATACTTTGCATTTCTCTTTTCCACAAATCGCTAATAAACTGTGAACCATTATCTGTCATTATAGCTTTTGGCTTAATGATTTGAGTAAATAGTCTTATTTTTGATATAACTGCTCTTGAAGTTGCTTTTCTTAAATCGTACAATTTCACAAATTTACTAAAAGAATCTTGAATCACTAAAATGTAAGAAGATCCAAACTTCCCTTTGGGTAACGGTCCATATAAATCTGCCATGATTAAATCACCTACACTTTGAGTGATTATAGATTGACACTCCCCTACATAGTTTATATTATTACTTTTTGACATTTGACATATATGACAACTTTTCAGGACCCGTTTCACATCTTTTGAAATCCCTATCCAGTAAAATCGATCCTTAATATACTTAGTTACTTTATATGCTCCTTGGTGTCCCATCTCTATGTGAACCTGAATGATCACCTCATTAATTAATTCTTTAGGTAAATATAATACTTTCCCTTCTCCTTTCATTGATTTAAAATATAAAATATTCTTATCAAAGATACAATTTGAAACTATTCGTGACATTCGATCATTAACACTAATCCTATTCTTAATTCTATTAATAATCATTTTAATTTCTAGGTCGTTCTCCAGGTTTCCACCCCATTTTCATCATTATGTTAAGAACCGATGATGTCTGATCATCCCCATAGGTGCCAGCTGTGGCGGGGACAACTTCCACAGCCGCTGTTAGTTTAAAACTTCAATAGAACTACTTTCCTGGGCTGAATTAGCATTGTTAGGTCTGGTAGCTTTAATCTGATCTATCACATTTGTTGTTACTACTGGTGTTTTTTCCGAAGGATGACTTCCTTTATTCCAGTTTTGATAATTATTTGGTTTACGTCCCCAATTTCGCTGGCGGAGCTCTTGGTGATTTCTATCTGTCCTAGAATTTTCATTGTTTTTATTACTCTGTGAGTAATTTGGGTCATTTCGATTTATAACTTCGATCTTCCGTAAAAATTCAGTTGCTCCTTGAATATTGACCACATTATTCATGGACCATGCATATTGAATCTCCTTTGGAAAATGACGCATTATATCATTGACAAGCTGTTTTTCTGGGTAGGGATACGTTAACATTTTTGCTTGTCCCGCTAGTGACAGAAAATGTCCAAGCATAGTAGGATCTTTAATCTTATCCCATACATTGTTAACTATTTCCCTTCTTAATGCATTCTGTTCTGCTTCGCCCCAATATATTCTGAGAAAATCTTGTTTGAAATCTTCAAAGGTTGCCCATCTTTCTTTATAAATTCGTGCCCAATTTCGCGTCTCTCCTTCTAAACACTCGAATATGCTTTCGATTTCATTGATATTTTTTGGAATTTTTCTTAGATACGAGGATAAATCTTCTATAAATTCAACAGGATGTTTCTTGAACTTTCCAGGGTATTTTGGCTTTTCTGAGCCACTATGAAATGTATAATAAGATGCATGTCGGTCAGGTGATGGGCTCCTGGGCTGAACTACACTTGTTGTTGCTAAATTTGGATCATTTGGACCATTTAATTTCTCCTCTAATTTATCAATCTTAGTAGTTAATACTCCTATGGTCCGACGTATCATCCGATTCATATAAGAAACAGCATTCTCCTTTGCTACTCGAGTTTGCTTACTTTTCGCCCTAGTTTTAGGCATTGTCAGTTCCGTTTATTCTGTAGGTCGATGCTGCAAACAAAACCACAACTCTAATATCCCTTTAGATATGTAGTTCCTTTTCAAATATTAATATTTCCAACTCACCCCCAACCCATTCAACTTTTCTTTTCATTTGAATGTGTTTTCTAGGTAATGAATTAGATCAAACGCGTATGAAATATACCTATATAAGTATATGTATGTATTTTTGAACGTATTTATAAGTTGATTAAATATATCTATCATCTTTAACGCCAATAATAGATCCCTGCTAATTAAATTTTCTGCTTTTATTGAGTCAGATGATGCAAAACCCTTTTATTACATTACTTATTTTATTAGGTATCATTACATATTTAACTTTATTAAAATAAACAAATACCTACAAGACTTAGAAAATATCCTGATATTAAACTGGAAATCCTTTGCATTAAGACTGTACAAAGGTGATTTATCTCTCAAAACTTTAGATGGAGAAAACAAAACTGCAACCTCTATAATTTTGCCAATACCAAACATTAACCGAATGACTAGAATAATGTACTAACTATAAAATATATACCTAAGTAATCATTATTTGTTATTGTTTCGCAAAGTACCCTGAAAGTTAAACTAATTTACGTAAAATCAGCTGCTGAAATAACAGAAGTTTATTCAATTCTTATTAGCTAATTATATTTAAATAAGGCACTTACCTATCTCTACTTGAATATGTATAGGTACTAAACCCGATTATCGTAATTATCTTGTCTTTAAATACATACCCTTATATTATTCTAACTGGATTGAATACTCAAAACCTTTAGACCTTTAGTGAGTTCTTACTATCAAAACATTTAGTTATTTAATAAATTTACATGCACAAATAATTTCTCTACTCCCAAAAATATGTTCATTAATGGAATGGTAACAGATTAACTATACAAGATTAATTATTAGCATAGTAGTAGCAATTTACTATCTTGGCCGCATGTTTTTCTAGTTTTGTGTAAGTTTCTCGAACTGGTCAGTATTTAAGTTACATAAACATCTACCTAATTACCTACTTAATATTTATCCAATAAAAATGTACATATTTAAGACAAAAAAAAATTAAAAAAACATAGTAAAAATACATAGTCATCAATAAAATAAAAAGGAACCTACCTACTTAACTAAATAATCTTTCCCATGTATACTATTTGAGAATGTCCCAAGTTGTAACCTAATTCTTGACTGTATTATGCAAAAACCTACCAATATTTCCATACCTATGGCCCTTTCGTTATTTATATGTTTGAAATTATCTATTAAGTCCTAAAATTGTAGGGTTAAGAGTATTCTGGCTAATTTGAGAAACAATTAGAAATGTTAGTTTATGATAATATTATTTCCTATAGTTGCAAATATAGATCTATTGGTCTCTGTGATACATTTTTAAATTATGATTTCACAAGCGATTTCTTTTCTAAGTTTATAAAAATAATTCTACTCACCATTTAAACCCTTGAAACTTGAGTTGATATTATTTCTAACAAACACCTTTCCACCGAACTACCTAGGTAGGTACTTATATCATAATCTTATTCATAAAAAATTTAAACTTTTTACTTTATTTACCAATAAAACCAACCAATTTAGGTATGTAATCTTTTTAAATCAAAAGTTTTGATTTTCTAAGCCATTGGCTATATTCCGTTTTGATGTCATCAAACTTAAAATCACAAAACATTCACCCATTCCGGATTACATTAAAAATAAATTGAATTAAAGTATAAATTATAATACATGCACACCATATATATTTTAAATATGCAGTACGCGTCCAACTATTTATCAATTCAATTATATATTCATATGGTACACATACATAACCTTTCTAAGACCCTTTCTAAACAAAATCATTTGCAGCATTACCCTACTCGGACTATTTCGTAATAGTCGAAACGCCCCCTCAAATGATTTTCAAAATTCTACATCATACAAAGTCTTCATCATTACCACATAGCTGCCAGATTTAATATCAACAGGAGAACAATAAACAGCCTTTGTGTAAAAGAGAAGATGCTAGATCTCTTCATTATACCTCATAAGTGCATCTCAGTTTGGTCACAGCAAGCATCAGGTGCAGGCAGCACCAAACAACAAGAAGAGGAAAAACTATTAGTTCTCAACCAATCAGTTTTGTTTGCATCGGATTCGCAAAACGGAACACGACCCATGACACGATTGAATGAATTTGAAACACAACAGGTTTCGAGATTTTCATTTTGACAGTTCAACATAAAATCAAAACAAATACATAGGGAAACTGAAGCCAGATAAAACGGCATTGAATTGAATACATAGGGAACTTATTTCGTTTACCGGAAAAATTTTCAAAGGTGGAAGCGTGTCCCGTTAGTTATGGGAACCGCAGCACAACTTTATGCCGAAGGCTCTGTTTACAATGTGTCTAAGTACATAATGTGTTAATAATTGAATAAAGCAAATGTATGTTACATTAGGGGCCACAATTAACAAAGGAAGGACACATATCTAGGTACCCTACAGAACTTTGGAGTATCCAAGTCATGTCCTGTCACAAATGGCAAACGCGAAAATATGAAGAATACTACGCCAACTTCTAGTACAACTCAACACAACTCATCCCATGAAGTAGGAACTATCATTGCAAAAGCTATAAACAGGAATCGGCATTCTACCTGCTGTGTTTAGTGACGTAAAAGAAATCTCAAGCTCTAGTATCCTCATGAACATTCACTAGAGAAATGGCAAATTTGCAACACAGATATACAGCATACATACCTATTAAAAATAAAATCCTCTTTCTTAAATAATACCAGATTAAACACATGCTGTATCGTGCCCTCTTACGAAAAATGAAACTACCAACCATTTATCTAATAGAGGAGCTGCAAAGTTATGCAACGACAATATTCATCAATTATGTGAGATAAGTAGATAATTGTAAAGTATTTGTTAGTAATAAAGTGATAAAATCTATTTTATTAACATTGTTTCATTATCAATCTAGCCTAACCTTTTCAATTATCAATTCCTGGCAGAAAACCTAAAATGGACCCCCGGGAAGATCAAATTAACACTAATTTAACAAACCTAATCCATCAACTATCTCAACTTGCTTATGTACTAAATACTTTTCTGTTTTTTTTTTAACTTTGTACACTTCTCAAGTTTTAAAATACCTGTATAACCATTTGTCTAAATTTGCTTGCATACTATTTTCACCCCCACATCCCTTTTAAACTTACTACACTTCTTAAGATATATATGTAGGGACTTTTCAGACAAGTGTTTATTATTTCTAAGCTAAATATCAGTAAACTTATTCTCAGCAACAAGTAAATTTTCCAAGTATCAAATTTTGTCAAATTGAAATTAATATAGGTAATTAATATCTTGGTAAAACATACAAAGTACACCTATAATTGGTTCCTTATTACAGTACTCCTATACCATTTCATCAGCAAAAATTTTGGATGTTTTAACATCCAATAATATTATCCGAAGTCACGGTGCCACATATTTTGTAAAACTCTTACTTCAGATTTTCTAAAGCTTCTTTAAACATGAGGCCTTATCAAGTCTAGTGTTGGATCCTACTAAGTGCCGTCAGGTTCTATAAGGAAAGTGCTGTAAAAGAAACCAAATATTTAATATTAGTAATGATATACAGATTTAATCATCAGTAAAACACAAGAAAAAATATCAACAATTCAATTCCATAAATTAAATATAAAAGAAGGAAATAATAGACAATTACTAATAGTAAAGGATTTTATTATCGTAACATGAAATATGTACACAATTAAATTAACAGATGTTTAATAGAGAAACTGAAGAAAGTTTGTTCCATCAGGTTTTGCCAGCGAAATTATTCACAGACTTTATCCCTGAATGGACATTACAGGTATATATGTTTTGTTTAGAAGATACTATAAAGTACCAAAACATTACCATTATTACCTCATTCAAAAACCGATACCATACCTCCTGAAAGTAAAGGTGATATTAGTTAGAGTCAAACTAATCTACCCAGTGGGTAGATTAAACACTTGTAGTTATAGTATGTTACAACAGCATTTAGCTGGATTTGGGAAGCCCAACAAATTGTAACTATCACTAAAGATAGATAGTGCCGGTGATAATTCTGTAAAGTATTGCATCAGTAAGAAACTGAAATTAAATATGTTCATTTAGTATTCATCTATTTGAAAGATAGGTAATAGTGTTGAATTGGTGTAACAGCATTAAGCTATACTTGGATAAATCCAATAAGTAGGTGAATAATCACTTATCACATTGTATGGATAGGCAGATAGGTAGTAAATATAATGTTATGAAATTCCTCAGCATAAGCTGAATTCGGACGATTATCCAATAATAATCAATTACCTCCATGGTAGATCACAACATTGCAGATTATTCAATTGTTCCTTCGAATAAGAACATTACAGACAAGGTTGTCTGAATTTTGGCAGAAATGTTATAGGCACTCCAACTTCACAATCATTATGAGTTTAGTAAATCAGGGTTGATCATTAATATTAATCATTTCTGATAAATTAGTCTGGTATCATTCAGAATAAATTCTATTTCCTAGAGAACTTATTAGAATGTCAGTAAATCCATTTAAGGCTCGTTTAGAATAAATCCCAAACGGTAACTACTAATGATGTTATCAGAAATTATATAATTATTTCTGTCTCTCCCCGAATAAAACACTCATAAGATTATCAATCACTTTGAGTCAACTTATAATTATTCACATATATGGGTAAATAAGTACCTAGGTATAAATTTGATTATGTCCCAAGCATGAAAATTGAATGTAATCATCCTTCATACTCGAGAAATTAAAATCAACAGAATAGGTAGGTATCTAAATAAAACAAGATGATTAGTGTTGGTTTTCATTAAAATTTATCCAAATACTTCATAGATGAGTTTGAAATAAAACATCTGTTTATACTCTTTATCAATCCTTTTAAATTTTTTTTTATAAATTATTAAAATTCAATCACTGAAAACTTTGGATCCCCTTTCGAACTGTGATACATAACCACAATTACACATAATCCAGTAAACTGAAAAGTAGTAGACATTTGCATATAATGTTAGAAAACTATAGACGAAGTAGCGATCCCTTAAATAAATGACCTGATTTATTTAGAATGGTTTAGGAAAATACTTGGAAAATTTACTTGTTTGTTATGACTTACCTACACTTGTCTGATAATTTATCTACTTATTATTCTAAATTCCTAAATAAGAATTCAATTGATGATACAATTTATCTCCTTCTAGACAAATTCACCCAAAATAGCTAGGGACCTATTATTATTAAATACCAAGCTACTAGACCGAATAAGATGGAACAGGTTCTCACTCTACTATATAGTGAGATGAATGCTATTATGATTTGACAAACAATTGTTTATTATGCATTGATTTAATTACTTACTAATAATGTTAAATATTTTATAAAACCCCACTATAAATATCATGGATTGAAAATAGAGTTGGAACTATTAACATAATATGGTAAACAATTTCAATAACACAAGTAATTATTATACTATCTAATTTATATCTAAGAAGTAAAGCTGCAGACAATGTTATGGTTGGAGAAAGTTTCAATAGGTAAAATTAAATAGAGTTCATAGAGAATTAGGTATTTATATTTCCCTACAACCATCACAATTGTCTAGTTGAAACTATTCTGGAATTAATTCAAAAGTAATTAAATAGGTAAGTAGGTATAGGTAACCTTTATAACTTTAAGGTTTAAATTCTGATATAGATATTAATATTGGCTCTCCAAAATAGTTCTATAGCAAAAGTAAGTACGTACCATTTTAAGTAAAGCCCCTAGAATAATATTTTCTATTTGTTTAAATATTTCACCTTTCACTGACAGTCCAAAAGTCCCTTTATTAGTCACAAAATTAACACTTATTTATTTTTGTGGGGCCTTACTGCTGCTTTAGATGGCTTCCGCTCGAACAAAATGATGTACTTATAAAAGTTTTATTTATAAAGGTAAACTAGAACCTTAAAATAAAACTTTAATTAGAACAGCTAAAGGGATTCCTAATTAACAGTTAGAATTTATGTAAGTAGGTAATAATGATTGCAACATGGCTAAACTAGAACTGAAGTCTTTAGGAAGAGTTTTACCATGGAGATGAGGAAACTTAAGTCAATCACTTAACAGAGAGTTTGTGGAAGTTTTAATGATTTCTACTTGATTACGCTGGAAAACTGAAGGCTTTAGGAAGAATTTACCATGGAGACGAGGAAATTTCAAGTCAATCATAGAATTCCTTTTGCTATTCTGGTAGAAAACCCTACACTTACATTTCAAATAAGGTCGTCCTCCTGGTGAAGATTTGAGACCGGCTCTGAAAGCTCAGGCCTGGTCCCAAATATACTGGAACCACACAAACACAGACCACCAGTTTTTAGGTTAGGTATGAAATTCTTTACTTACTTAACAAATTGCTACTTAGGCTCGTAAGTAGGTACTGAGCTGTAGACTTTTTAAGTCTCCGATCCGGCAGAGCCTTCGGCGGCTACGGTTGAAATTGCACTTTCCGAATCCTTCAATCTGCCTCCCTTTTATACTCTCTTGTCCTGCGTGACGTAGGTGTTTTTTTCTAACTGCGTAATTTCCTTCTTTCTTATTCTTTGAACCCCATACTTTCCCAGATTAAGTGCAAATACTAAAGAAGTCTTTCTAGCTAATGGCAATTGATCTGCACCTCTTATTTTGTCTAAAAAATTTGTATAACCAAACAACTGTTTTGATACCTCAGCCAATCAAGCGCAATATATTTGTCAACGTTTTTCCTCTTCTATCAACGTAAAAGTTTAAATTGTTTAAAAATTCTTTAAATGTTACTTCAATTTATGCAGACTACATCAGTGCTATTCGAGCTTACGCTCCTCCTTCTCACCAGAGGACACTAGTGTTTTATTTTTATTTTTGAAATAAAGATTAAATTGCTTGATTACTTATGTTTGATTATTCCTTTTGTCGTCTAGAATCTACCTCATTAACTATAATATCTAACCAAGCACTAGCTAATGAATAATCGCAGTATATATAACACAGTGAAAACCACTAAATTTTTCACTACTCTGCTACTGTCATTATAAAATTTAAAACTCTGCTAGTTGACAAAAGATGGCATCACATCCATCATCAATTATCATAATACGCTTCCTTTCCGTAAAAAGTATATCTTGAAAGACGCATAAAATCTCCCTAGTTTACATGTATAAAGTACATTCCACAATATTGTATAATTAACTAGATATTTGTCAGTCTCTGTTTAAAACAAAACTCAGCTTTTTGACAAACGATGGCGTTGCACTCGGTTATTATAATTACAAAACGCTTATTTTCGTAAAAAGGAATATTTTGAAGATGAATACAAAATCATTCTCATTTATTTATATAAAACATATTCACGATTTTTGCTTAACTCATTAGAAATCTGTAAAATTTTTGTTACTAATCAACTCTGACACGACCGTGAAAACTAGTGTTGGAGCGAACAAATTAATTCAGGTCATCATATCTAGATGTCGTTGTTTATTGGAATAAATCGTTTTAAATGCATAATATTTATGAAATCAGTATATATTTGTAAATATGAAATTGCATTAGCTATACTAAGTTAAAGCGTCTAGATTCAAATTATATACTTATTTCTATTTCATGAAAGTGCTTTCTAAACATCTACTTCTAAATAAAATCTATAACAATGTTAATTTTATATTTTTATTTTAAGCGGAACAGGAGTTATGTTACATGACAAAGGTCTGCTTTTTTCGCGAAGGAGAAAACTGAGTTCGTAATGATGGGAAACGCGCTTTTAACTCCTATGATGCATGAGGTATTTCACATTGTAACATTCAAAAATTAGCGACAATGTGAAATGGCTTATGTTTCACGAACTGTCATTTTCCTTCTTTGTGCAAAAAAACAGACTATGGATATTTTTTTGATAAACTCATTTTTGTTTAAAACGTGTCTTTAGAACTCTATCCCAACTTATATTGAAATTCCAAAGGCACGTCTTTGGTATAAAGGAGAAAACTTTATGCTTCCCAGTAACGAATACCGTATGACATGTTCGGAAAAAAGGGAAAAATTCTTGGTTTAATTCAAACTCACACTTCAGAGTTTTTAGTCCGTAGACATAATAAAAATAGAGTACATAGTTTTACATGTTTTACAGCTTAGTCACTACTAAAATTCCTATTAAGTTTTATAAAAAAGGCTATTACAAAATGGATTTAGCATTTAGCTACGTGAGAGTCCCGTTTTCCTTTTTTTTATGAAGAACCCCAAGGGTAAGCTAAAATAAGCATTCGAAGAAATCTTAGCCATTACGTGCAAAACTAAACCTTTCTAATAAAGTAAGGAAAGGGGCTAAGTAATTCTATGTAAGCTGCTCACGTCAGTTCCTTAAGGGAAAAATATAATAACCCAGAATATACCTTTATACTCTGAAGTTAAACAAGAAATTTGTAAAAGCTGTATTAATTTATCCAGGCTTACATATATAGGTATTATGTTCTTGAATCATGAGATTTGCGGCACTTGATGAAATATTATCATTGCTTCATTTCAAAACTTATATGAAATTCTTGATAATGCCATTAAAATTAATTTTGTTGGTTTTTAGGGTTCCGTAGTCTGACCAGGAACCGTTATAGTTTCACCATGCCCATCTGTCCGTCTGTCCATCTGTCCGCGGCTTAGCTCACAGACTATTAGTACTAGAAAGCCGTAATTTGGCATGGGTATCCGACAAAGTGGTAAAATAAAATCTCGAATTTTTTTTTATGGGTCAACCATCCTCGTAAATTGGAGATGATTTTTTTTTTCGTCTATCCCATTGTATGGGGTATCGTTAGATAGGTCGTCCAAAAACATTGTGGGTATGTGAAAGTAATTTTTCGATTTAGGGATCCGTTAACAAAATACTAAGCTTTAAAGTGCTCATTTTTGCTAGAGTCAAGTGCCCCTCCCCCCCTGCCGACTAAAGAATATGTGAAAAAATTCACAGAAGTAGTATATATAATGAATAAAAGGAAAACTATCACAGCTAAGTTAGCTTTACAGGCTTACGAGTACAGATCGCGCCAAACTTTTAGTCCCCTCTAAACACGACAAAATGTATGGAGAGCAACTTCCAAGCGGACTAGAAGTAGAACAACTTATAAAATGTACTGGAGCAGCTACGGAACCCTACACTGCGCGGCCCGACACGCAATTGGCCGATTTTTATTAAGTAATACGAGTATGTAGAGTCGTACCATAAAATAGTCTGTCTTTGTCTTAATTAAGTCAAGAAGCTCTGAAAAGTAAAACTCTTTCTTTTCGTAAGTCAAGGTTTCATCTAATTAAATCATCAAAAGACTATATTTCAGTATTTTAGTTTTTATATTTTTAATGTGCAGGTAATTTTTGGATCTAAATAATCAAATCTTAATATAAGGTCCTACGATAATAAGTGAAAATAATTCTAGGGTAGATAATGTATCGTTTACTGATCACATTTCAGGATTGTTTTGTTGTCAAATAATTATTTCACTTCCCAGTAGAAAGTGGTTCAATCAACTGACAAAATTTCTATAAAAAGGTAATAGAAAAAGATAACGCGAAAAATTGTGGTCTATTTACCCCTTCCTGGGTCCCTACCTATGCAATAAAGTTAATAAAATACTGAATATTTATACCTTGACCAGGAGAGAATCAAAAAAGATTTTGACAAATTGGCTCCAAAAAATATCCTACAATGAAACAGAAAAAATATTAACCGTTGTGAAATAAAATTGTAATTCTTTTAACTAAATTTTTGTTTAGCCTAATTGAAGACTCTTTATTTACTTAAGGCTACATTTATTTATCGATGTATTGTTATAAATGTATGAATAAATACAAATTATAATGTATATATTTTAACCTCCATAATATTTATATATCTAACAGTCAGTCACTTCACTACACATACTATTCACCCTCTCACACACACTCACGTACATCTTCATTTCACACACAGAGAGGACTGAAGTTAACATGGTTTATTATTTATAATTTACATCCTTTTTCTATTTTGTTAACATTTGATTATATCCTTTGTTTTTCTTGCACGCCTGAATTGTTTTTAAAATGGGCTTTGTAATATAACTATATATCTGAGGATAGAGGCGCTGTATGCTGAAATACAGGCTAACAACCTACTCAGCAGCAGATGCTACATATGTGATACACAAAAATATGTTTCATAAGCAGAGTTCTTTCTATATGTATAACCTGTGTTAAGTAAATTTTTTGGAAACAAATAAATTTATTTTATTTTTATTTTATTATTGAGGATACCCTATCATCTATTAATTTTTTTTCACTTTGAATTGTAGGACCTTAATCATATCAAGAAATATCTGTTACCCGTGACTTTATACGCGTAAAGATGCACAATTTCATGTTTATCATAATATGATTTATACTTGCCAATGTTAGCATTAGCTTTACCCTCAGACCGTCGCGCATTTTCTAACCGACTTCAAAAAAAGGGAGGTTCTTAATTCGAGTGTTTTTTTTTGTTAGGCTTGACTCTTTCATTCCTTACCGGTTAGTTTTTTTATTTGTTAGTGTGCTTCCAGGTAAATTCCGCTTTAGTTTGGTCGTAAACTAACGATGGTCTCCAGAGATAGGCAGTGGAACTCTTCAATGGATGCCACCAAATCACTCGCAATTTAGGAAAATGCTTTTTACCAGGAGCTGATTGCAGGGTATTTAGTAATTGGAAGCACTTAGTAGAAATATACCTAAACGTTAATGTAAACACAACCCTACATCGCTTGGGCGAAATCTAAAATTCATACGATGAATAGAATAGAATAGAAAAAGTTTATTTGTCTAAAAAACACATAAAAGTAACACAACATAATTAAACACAGAAATACATTAAACAAAAAGGAGACAGCTCAGCTTATGCTGCGAGTATGGTAAAACATATCTGCACAGCACTGATTTTCAGCTGATCCTGTATCATCTACGATTAAACATAAAGTTCGGTAGGTGATGCACAGTATGAACTACAACACAGCAATCAAAATATACATAAAAATACACACCAAATTACACTTTCAAGAAACAAAAATAAACCACTATTGAAAAATAACATATTTGAGCACAAAAAAAATATATATATTTGATTTTAACGTCTTTCTTGCTTTTGTTTGTCAAAAAGATGTTTTTTAACTTTGACTTGAAAGTGTGAGCTGTCACAGACTTGCGCAAAGGAGGAGGCAGATTGTTCCAGATCTTTGCGGCCGCGTACTTGAAACTACCCCTGAAGACAGATCTTACATGTTTCGGCAAAACGTGAAAGGGAGACCATATGGGCACAAAAAAAATGGTACAGAAGGCCAGCTACAGCTAAACTTGATTTTAAATACCTACTCATCACATGTATCGCAAAGCGCATGCACTAGATCGTCGTAGGTACACGTCTATGTGTGCGTCGGCCCGAAATCGCTGGTTGTAGGAAGCTGGCCTTCTGTATGTATTTATTTTGTGACACGGGGGAATTGCTTGTTTACATTGTAAAGCGCTGGAAGCTAGCTTAATCATACGCTGTGACTCGCCCCGTATACTGGCCATCGCAATTACACGAAGTCAAATGTCACTTTTATTGGTATGAGCATACTTGCCTACGTACGTACACTATAGGTAGGTAATTTTCCTAAGTACCATGATCTTAGGCGGTGTAATATGGTGGGTCAAAAACTGGGCATGTCCAGCTAGCGACTGCGGATTCGATTGGTTCTCGGGGCCTGCTGGAGTGCGCGGATCGTAGTCCTGAGCATGCCTATGCAAATATTTTTGCTAGCGCAATCTATATTTTCTACAAACTACCCTGATCAGAGGTACTTACAAAACAAAGTTACTTTTGTTATCTAACCGATGTACTTACAATATTAAAACAACAACCAATATAGAGCGAGCAATAGGAAAGCTGGAAATATGTATCTCAGTCTTCCGTTTTCGCGAGTGATTTTTCATTTATTATTTTTTCCGCTTTGCTGCAAAAGAAAATAACGCAAGAAGGGCATGACGGGGGTTGAGTTCCGTGAAAATATCATCTTACCTGGGGTAATATTGAAAGAAATTTCTTTGTTTTATCGGCATATTTCTTTATGTTTTCTTTTACATCGTTACGACATGAATACCTGAGGGGGTATCAGAAGCGTTTCCGAGTGAGTATTGTGAAATGCAAGTCACAGTCTATACTCGTACACCCACGTTTCACAAACGATTAGGTGTTGGTAGTGAGCCCTATCGCCATACTTCGGACAAAAATCGGACCCATAGCTTTACATGCCTTGCGAACCACGCTAACCGAACACAAATGTGATTCACGGAATTTTAACCTAAATATAGATTATCAAAATCTACCAAATTCGTGTATATAGCAGGATTCAAAATATACAATGCACTTCCTGGTGAGATTAAGTCTTGTGAAGATAACACAACATTCCTAACTAGATTAAAAACATGGCTATTACAAAAAGCATTTTATAAGAGAAATTGTAAGTCCAGCCACAGAATTTTTTTAAGCCACGTGATCAAACTTCTCTTTTTATAACTAAGCAACGAGAAAATGGGTTAACCCCTAAAAAACTAATTCGTCTTTTTTACAACACCAACTAAATCTTTTAAAGAAAGCGTCAAGTGATGATCAACAATTATTTTTACTTGTCCTTCTGATTTATATATTGCCACCTAATTTACTAACTCAGCCACGGATTTTAAAATTATCACCATTTTCATTTTCAGCTTCAACACAAGCTCCTCAAAAAATATCATTCGATCTTTAATAGACAACATCATGTATTAAAATAATACATCATATTCTTTTATCATGTAAATTGCCACTGCACGATGTGGCGCGAGTGCGCAAGATGACAGCGACCGGTCATTTATACCAATCAGAGAGCGCCATTCGATTCATATACCGCCGAGTTACTGACCCGTATTTGTTTATTGCCGTTCGTTCGTTTGTATTCCAATAAAAAGTGCAATGCCTAAAAACTATTGCATAAAATGGACAGTGTTTTTCACGAAAGTGGCTATTTTATAATTCAGAATTCCTCCTCGAAATCGGTGAGAGTGTAGAGGTCCTACACGGTACTGTAGTGGTGGTTAGGCTAGCAAAGCCAGTGTTACGGTGTTAGGTGCCGCGAGCTAATGCAAAAAAAGTTTTAGTTGGATAGATAAATTCCATCCATCCATCCATCAGCCCGTGTTCATCCACTGCTGGACATAGGCCTTTCCCAAATTTCACCACTCATGTCGGTCCTCCGTCCTCCTCATCCAGCCGCCCCCCGCAACGTCTTTCAGGTCGTCGGTCCAGCGGGCACGAGGTCGTCCTACACTACGCTTTGCTGTACGTGGTCTCCATTCTAAAGCCTTTTGGCCCCAACGGCCATCATGTCAGCGACAAATATGGCCTGCCCACTGCCACTTCAACTTACTGATTCTGCAGGCTATGTCGGTTACTTTAGATCTCCGACGGATCTCCTCATTTCGGATTCTATCCATCAGAGATACCCCGCTCCATAGCTCGCTGAGCGACCTTAAATCAGTGGATCAGACCCTTTGTAAGAGACCACGTCTCAGCGCCATACGTCATCACAGGAAGGACGCACTGGTTGAACATCTTAGCCTTTAAGCACTGCGATATTGACGACGTAAAGACTGCTGATGATAGATAAATTAAAAGACCAAAATTACTATAGTTTATTAGGTTCGTAAAATTGTCATTCCAATATTACTGGCTTTAATATACAATTTAATCATAATTTTAAATAAATTTGGCGCTATATTAATGTAAGAGGAGTTATATTTTAAACGTACTGAGTTGTATGAGTACTGAATTATTAATATTTGAGTGCCATATATTCATATTTTAGAAGTTAACTGCTTGAATGCATGTTAGAAATTTAGATGCTTATAAATAACTACCATGCTGACTTAAATTTAGAGTGCCTAACATAGAAGATAACTAGTGGCTAAGATAGTATTATTTAGAAGCGCGTTGGTTATGGCTAACTAAGTAATTTAGAAGGCAATTTAGATTTTCAGAGGCGAATAATGCTATTGAAAAAAGTTTATTTAATTACATGCCATTTTATAATGTCAAGGAATATTACATTTCAAAAAATATTTTTGTTAAATAAATAAAAATTGTACAAACATTCTATATTTAAAATGTAATATGTAAAATGTAGTAGGTGGTACAGGTGATGCCGGGCTCGACTGTGGAGGTACCACCCACCATCTTATTGGCAAACCGCCCCTGAAGTTATTCGGGAGAGGACAGGCACATTCCGGGTAGCCCACCAAGCCGGGGACCGTGTGATGGCGGTATATTCATCCCGAATTGCCGGACCTTAAATAAATAGACTAGTGACGGGCAGCGGCGTCACTAGTGCGAGGGTTTCTGGCACCGCGCTCACCAACCCGCCTGCCCAGCGTGTGTGAGTATGGGCATCTCTTCCCAATCTATGATGTACGCTAAAAATAAACGGCCCCCCGTTACCGGCATCCCCACTATTTCCGACTACGTTATGAGTGGCGGCTGGATGAGGAGGACGGGGGACCGACATGAGTGGCAAAATTTGGGAAAGGTATAGGCCTTTGGACATAGGTCCAACAGTAGACGAACACGGGCTGATGGATGGATGGATGGATGTGTAAAATGTAAAAATATAATTTATTTTAATAATGTGTAATGTGAATGACCTGTAAATAATATCATTTATTAATAAACTTTGAGTTTAGCCATACTCACCTACCACCTCCATACTAGTAAGTATAATTTGAGTGTAAGAGTTTGGGTCTGCGTTTGAGTTTGAATAGTCAAAATATTTAACTCGAATGCCACTCTTATACCCGAACTAATAAACCACAGAGGCGGCCATCATGTTTTTTTACGTATTAAATATTTATAATAATACGCATATTTTTATTAGAAAAGGCAGCTGCCTATTGGTTAAGAAGTCTAGAAGCTTCGATCAAATAAACCCTACATTTTGCGCAAGCGCACCGGCCCGGCAAACCCCACTCAATTCAGTCGAGCGAGGAGTGGTGTTTTCGTTCAGACAGCGCGCGACCGCCGACACGCAGTGATGGTTAATTTTAATCTAAAAAGGTGAAAAAATTACACGAGAAAAATACAAAAAAATGGTTTATCGTATTTTTACTTCCTTTTATGTCATTAAAGTTGTACCTACATAGAAATATGCTTTAAAGGAATAAATCGTACATATTTCTGTGCTATAACGAAAAATATTTGAAGAGTCTGTTTCAACTACATATATGTATTAATACGTCCTAAATCGAAAATATGATGCAATCAGTTTTCTACCTTTATACATTAACATAAAGCTGAAGGATATAAAAATAATAATCATTGAGCTCTTTATTTGCTGGCTGATCGATTTGGTTTTACGACCTTTTCTGAGCTACGAATGCAAAATGGAATTTCTCCTTAAATCAATCAAAGTCTTTTTTCGAAAAATCATTAATTGGCTCTTATGTTATTGTTGTTTTGTTTCGATAAATAGATGTAACTATAATTGTATAACAAATCTGTTCCATGTTTTTAAACTGATTTAGTATGGAATGATACATTTAGGGTTTATTTGATCGAAGTCTAGAAGACACTTACTAGTTCCTCTGTTCGAACCTCGCTCGGTTAGAACCTTTTTTTCTATTTGTGTTTTATTTTGTATGTTTTTGTTAATTTTATGTTAGTTCAATAAGTTTTGATTATAATATCAATACCCAAATTATTACAATGTATTAAAGTAACATCACGGCTACAAAAAACAAGGCCCTAAAATAGAGGCGCCTGGCAAAAAATTTGGCATTTTATTTTTTATTTTGATAGAGGCCTCAATAATACGTATTTTGTGAAAATTTAAAATTTTTAACTATTACGGTTGAAGCTGTAGACCTCTGTGACAGACGGACAGACATGTGGACCAAATCGCCAACCCACAACCTGTAGTTTATAAGTAAATTTTTACTATAATGAGGATATTTTTGCACGAAGAATATTTTTTGCACGAAGAATATTTGTAGTATTGTGTCTCGCTGAAATATGGATCTGCGCCGGGAACATTTTAGAGCTATGATTTTTTACGATTTCAAGTGTCGCCTGAAATCGGATGAATCGTACGATAGACTTCAAATGGCATTCATGGATGAAAGTCCTTCCAAGGCAACCATGTGTCGTTGGTATAACGAATTCAAGCGCGGTCGACCAACTTTGGGAGATGAAGAAAGAAGCGGTCGCCCTTTGACGGCTGTTACCGAAGAAAACGTGCTGGCAGTGAAAAATTTAATCCAATACAATAGGAAAATTACATATCAGGAGATTCAACACATATTGAAGATTGGATCGGGAAGCGTTCACGAGATTCTACACAGCCATCTTTGCGTGAGGAGGATAGTACAACCGAGGTGCCGCACAACCTCACCGATGCTCAGAAGCAGGCCCGGGTGGAATGGTGCCGTGATTTGTTGAACAAATTTGAAGCAGGCTCGTCTCGGCGTGTTCACGACATTGTTACAGGTGATGAGTCCTGGATTTATCAATACGACCCAGAAACCAAGCGCCAGTCGACTGTTTGGGTGTTTCAAAATGAACCAACGCCTACCATAGTGAAGCGACCTAGAAGCGTGGGGAAGATTTTGATCGCTAGCTTTTTTAATTTGACTGGCCACATAGTATTAATTCCCTTACGGGATCAAAGAAGCATCAATGCCAAATGGTATACTACCAAATGTTAGCCAGAATTTTTCTCTGTTGTTAGCAACAAACGACCAAACACAGAGCTCCGCGGGCTACTGCTCCACCACGACAATGCACCTGGGTCACACTCCTTACAGCCCTGATCTAGCACTGTGTGACTTCTTTTTATTTCCAAAAATAAAAATCTGCTCAAAGGAATACAATTTTCATCGCCGTAAGACGCACTGGCTGCGTTCGAGCAGGCTGTAAGCGAGATGTCTGCGGCGGACTGGAAAAAGTGTTTTGAAAACTGGTTTAGACGCATGAAACTTTGTGTAGAGGCTGGTGGAGAGAACTTTGAAAAGATAAAAAAAAATGTAACAATTTTTTTTTAGTTTCGCAAAACTTTCTGAGTGTCCCACGTATTTTCAAAATTTTTAATGAAATGGAATAGTAGTATTGTACTAACGTCAAATCAAACATGTTTAGAATTTTATTTTTCATTTTGAGGCGCAATATGTCTATCGCACAACGAAAGAAATAAACATATCTAAAAATGTGCGCGGCCTAATAGAGCGGTGAATTATGAAAAGGTTGCATATTGCTGTTTTTTATTGAATAATATTTATTATAAACACACACGAGAGCGTTTTAGAAACCTGCAGCGCTGACAGCGCTAAACAGTTAAGGGGTTAATAGGTTTATATGTTTAGAACAGTCATTATTGTTATTTTTTCTTTATTACTTTGGACGGACTACTATTTTGAACTGAAAAAACAGTCTTAACTTTGCAATTTTTTTCGATGGTGCCAGTATCCGACTGCAAGTGAAGTTTTCTCTATCACGTTTTGAGCTTTGTTATCGCCTTGGAAAAGGCCTCATTTATAACATGTTTTTTTTTTTCAGAACCTTGTCTATTGTAGTATGTGAATTCTACTGTTTTAAAATCTGATTTTTTACTACCTATAACGTCTTAACTCTAGAACCTTTGGACGGATTTGGATGCGGTTTTCTGTATTATCATCGTAGTGACTAGTCAACATATAAAATAATTTAGAAAAAAAAATTCTTAGCCTTTGTAGGAATAAATATTAGTTTCTTTCCACTTCTGGAAAGCTCATCTCACGAAAATTTAAAGACAACTTTACATTTTAACTAAATAAAAGTTCAGTTTACGTGTAAACAAACATTTAATGTGGATTTATATATGCCTATAAAGGCAAAATAATAATATAAGAAATATTTACAAAAATATACGAGTAGCTGCGAATAATTGTTATTTCCGAACTTTATGGGAAAAATGTGATAAAAGAAAGGATTTTATCTATTGCTGTTTTTAATGTATATTTAAAGAAACGATAGAGAGAAAGACAAGGTGTTTTTTTTTTTACTTTTTAAATGTTACGATAAAATGTACATTCTATTTAAAGCATTTTGTATTACTTATTATGTGTGCGAAATATGAACAGTCTAACTTAAATAAAGTTATAGATTTTGTATCCGAAGCTGACCTCTATTTTTCAATGTGTACGAGACACACCATTAGTCACCACAATCATAGTAAGTACTAGTAGTAACTGAGGTGAGCCGTTTGTTTACATCACTAGAACAATTCAGGTCTTAAACAAACAACGATAGGATGAAATGTTGATGGTTGTGATTGTCGGCACTTGGTGGAACTTATTATACATCTTGTTAAATAAGACACTTGTACTTGTCCACAGGATTATAATTTCACTTAATACACCCGACCGGTTTCGCTTATAAGCATTGTAAGATTACATGATAATGTGCGATTTACACGTATTAAACATGTAAATATTATTTAAGTTATTTTTTACGTAATAAAGCCCTAGACAATGCTTATAAGCGAAACCGGTCGGGTGTATTAAGTGAAATTATAATCCTGTGGACAAGTACAAGTGTCTTATTTAACAAGAACGATAGGATGAAGTTACTTGGTACAGTCAAACATACAAATAATTTGGTGGGCACTAACTCACATTACCATCACGTGCTGTTTAAGGAGCATCCACTATCCTGCATTATAAGAGCTCGATAACTGCTTTTTTGATAACACCTCGTACATTTTATACATAAATACGTTAGATTTTGGGTATTAGGTACTTTTAGCGTTCCTTAGCCCGACAAGGAACCCTTATAGTTTTGCCACGTTCACGCGGATTAGCTCAGAGACTATTAGTACTAGAAAGCTGTAATTTGACATGAGTATACATATTAATTACACCGACAAAATGGTAAAATAATATCATGTAAAAAAAAATGGTTAAGTGTACACGTAAATTGGAGATGATTTTTTTTGTCATCTATCCCATAGTGTGGGATATCGTTAGATAGGTCGTTTAAAACATTGTGGGTGCGTGTGATAATTAGTTTCCGATTTAGGGATCCGAACAGTTGGTGAAATATTAAGCTTTAAAGTGCCTGTTTTCAACTATTCATCTTTATTATCGGTTTACAATTCAGTTTCGTAATAACAGTTAAAAAAAATTACAATGATGTTTTTAGGGTTCCGTACCCAAAGGGTAACCAACGGGACCTTATTACTAAGACTCTGTTGTCCGTCCGTCCGTCTGTCACCAGGCTGTATCTCATGAACCGTGATAGCTAGACAGTTGAAATTTTCACAGATGATATTTCTGTTGCCGCTATAATCACAAATACTAAAAAACAGAATAAAATAAATATTAAAGGGGGCTACCGTACAACAGACATGATTTTTTTGCCTTTCTTTATAAATAATGGTACGGAACCCTTCGTGCGCGAGTCCGACTCGCTCTAGGCCGGTTTTTTTTATAAACGTTGTTGTCGTTCGTATGGTGCACGACGGACTGGGCGATGCGCGCCAATCAGCGCATTCGGTGGGAGAAGCCACTGCGCAGAGCCATCTTCAGTAACACAGGCCCGTACGCAGGTTACATTAACAGTGCTAATTTTTGTTAGAGTCAATTGCCCCCCTCCCCCCCTTCTCTGCTGGCTAAAGGTTGGTTTATGGATATGTGAAAAAAATCACAGAAGTAGTATAAAAGGTGAAATTAAGTTAACCGACCAAATTCATATAGGAGACTCGGTTAGTGATCGGAAACAAGCTTCAAGGGGCGACCTGTACTCGTAAACCTGTAAAGCCTACTTAGCTGTGATAGTTTTCTTTTAAATTCATTATATACAGGGTGAAATAAAATCAACCGACCTAATTCATACTGGAGACTCAGTTAATGATCAGGTTCAACCAGTATGGGAGCAAAAAAATATTTTTCGAATTTGGCCAAAAATTAATAAACCTAGTTCCTGATCACTAACTGAGTCTCCAGTATGAATTTGGTCAGTTGATTTAATTTCAGCCTATATATAATCACGAGTCTGCATTTTGAATAGCACGACAAGAATTGTTTAGCGGAATATTGCAAATTATATTCATATATCCATAACTTAGTGATGGACTTCCGCAACGTAACGCCTATTTCAATTAATAACCTATATATATAATAAATTTAAAAAGAAAACTATCAAAGCTAAGTAGGCGAGTACAGGTCGTGCCAAACTTTTCGTCCCCTCTAAACACGACAACGTGTGGGCCGTTCTTCTTAATGTATGGGACTAGATGTTTGGCGCGATCAGTATTAGTAGACCAACTTATAAAATGTACTGGGCAACTACGGAACCCTACACTGCGCGTAGTACGACACGCACTTGGCCGGTTTTTTTTACTTTATTGTTACTGATGCTGGACCCAGGAGAGACTCGAAACATACCTCACTCTCAGTTTATTAAATTAATTAATTAATAATTAAAATTTACAATGGGTATAAATATATGTACATTTTTCATCACATAAACACGTATACTATCTCACACACACATACACATCTCTATTTTTTCTTAGACGAATTGCATGCTATTTTTGTTATGTTTTTTTCTTGTACTTGTTGTGTTTTGTGCAAATACGTGTTTTTTGTTCACTTATACTTATATCATAAGCAGAGACAGGGTGCTGAAAATGGAAGCTGGAGCAATCTCATTTTTGTATATTAGTGTTAATTGAGTGTATTTTTGACCTTGTTATGTATTGTTTGTAAATACCTCTATGTACCTCTGTATTTTGTTTTGTTTAACAATAAACGTTTCTTATTTTATTCTTATATAAGATAACTGCAATATAAAGATTTTTAACTAACTTATTAGGATTATATGGAATGCTCAGGGAGTGTATTTTTGAATAATTCGAATTTAAATTTTCTTTAAATATTGCTAGTAATAAGATAAATAAAATAAAAACACTATTTCCAATATATTTCGTCCTCTTGCATGAAATATATTGGAAATTGTGTTGTTATTTTGCAATATTTAAAGAAAATAAAAGGCTAAACATAGCAATTATATCTTTATTTATATCGAATTTCAATTCGCATACGAATCCGCATGATTGGCATACGAAAACTTAAAATCAGTATTGTATTCGTATGCGAATTGAAATTCGAATGATTCAAAAATACATTCCCAGGGCGTGTGACATACTCTTACTTGACCGACATTTTTATAGTCAAAAGAAATCTAAAAATCATATCACTATATAATCCTTCTGAAAATCCTGATAAATTAATTAACATTTATTAGAAACCTCTCTTGATTTAAAATACTGTAACATGCTTTTTCTATTATAATCACTCAACAATATTATGTCTTCAAAACATACTGAGCCATTTTGTATAACCGTTGAAAATTGACAATCATCTTTCGACATGCTACAACATTTAAAAACGCGTAACAGACTGTTCTAGGCTAAAGAATAAATTTGAAAGATCACATTAACAACAATAGTACTATTTATGCGTGTATATAAGTATAGATGGCATGTATGTGAATGGTGCGCTATAAAAACTTACTATAGTAAAACGACAAGTCCGCCGATCCAAAAACACCTTTTTTAAAATAAATTTTATATTGTAATGAAAGTCTGGCAACCAGCTGTATTTGTTAAAGACGCTGTCTCATAGTTTAATAATGAGTAATCAATGTTATTGAATGATGTGTCATGTTGTACAAATAAAGACGATATTTTTGTTATAAATATTATATTTTATACTCATTAAAATTACAATAACATTGGATTATAGCGTTAAATTCCTTGCTGTATTTTTAAAAGTAATTCGTATTAAATTTGTTACTCATGATGTTTATGGAACGTTGCGAGAACATAAAATAGATGATTGTCTTTTTTTAATAATTAAAATAAAAACACAATTTATTTTATTTATTTATAACACTTTTTGCACATTTACAAAAATTATATGGGAGACAGATTAACGAAACAAACAAATATTGTGTACAAAGGCGGCACTTATTGCTAATAGCAATATCTTCCAGGCAACCTTTGGAAGCATACAGAGAGATAGACAAAGAAATTACATGGAAGGTGTAAATGCTAATTATAAAAAAGGAGACTAAGAAGAAAATACATTATCTAGGGCATAAACTTACATATACTTACAAATTCATGAACCTACTTAAATTAATACTTAAATTAAAATATACACATATATACACATAACTATAAAAAATAAATAAACATTAAATAAATATACATAATACTGGATATTCGAATTCTACTATGAATTCGAATTCTACAAAGTACCTACTAAATATAAAATCACATTAAAAAGAAAACTTAAAACTAAATTATCTAAGATAGCTCAGTGGTAGAACCCTGGCGTCTTAATCTTTGAAATCCAGGTTCGATCCCCGGCCGGGCATGCACCAATGACTTTTTCGGAATTTATGTGCATAGTATTTGTATTCCTTGCCACTTGCTAGTCGGTGAAGGAAAACATCGCGAGGAAACCTGCATGCCCTAAAAAGCGTGTAAATGTGCCCGATGAACCGTAATAATCGTCTGTGAAACGCGAGTGTGCCGAGTGTGGACTGTGAATTGCATTTCACAGTTCACACCCGGAACACCTCTGACACCCCTTCGGGGATTCATGTCGTGACGATGTATTTTTGTATAGATTATCTAAACAAGTTTCTAGTTTTAATGAAATCAAAACATTATAAAAAGACAGTCAGGTGCGAGCGGGCTCACACAATTAGGATTCAGATTGAAATGTAGTACTTAGTACTTAGGTACTACAATATGCAGTTAATATACCAAATTAAACGTACTTATGTTTTCTTTTCTACAGCTATTTTACTGTCTAAAACCTGCAGTTTTTCGGTAATCAATGACTCAGTACCTACTAACGGTATAAAAATCTAAATTGTAGCTTTGAGATCCTAGGAAATCATGGGAAAACTATCATTTCTAGCAAAGCTTTATCAAACTAGACCAATAATAAAAAAAAAATGGAATCCTTAGAAAGCCCTTTTTAAATGATTCCTCGTCATACATACATCCATCCGTCAGTCTAGTTCTTCCACTGGTCATGCCAATTTGGCGGTCCTTCTGGGAAAAATACCCTCACACATACTGGGCAGGCGTTGGTGAGCGTGGTGCTGAAACCCCTTATACAAGTGACGCCACTGCCCGTAACTAGTCTGTTTTACAGGGCTGGCATTTGGTGATGAATCCATCAATCGGTCTCTAGCATGGTGAGCAACCTAGTTGTGCCTGCCCGGGCGCTGTCCTCTTACTCTTCCCCTAATAACTCGAAGGGAGCTTTGCAAATAAGGTGGTGATACTTTCACAGTCGAGCCCGGCATTAGCTTAAACACGAATACCTCACACGATATATTTAAACTTTCTTTTTTTTGGTTCAATCTGACACCCAGTATTAATTTAGAATTAAAATTAAAATCTAATAGTTGATTTGCAATAGCAATTTGTGCGGTTGTGCGCTTTATCAAAGCCTAACATTATGACCAATTTTAAACAACTATATCATTGTTTTCGAGAAAGCCGCTGTAACAGATGGACGGAACACTAAAAAATTAAAATAAAATGATGATGTTGATGCATTGACCTCTCATAAACTACTAGACTCACAATATCGCTCAAAAAGAATCCGCGATGCATCTTGTCACCGCTATAACGTGACAAGATAGAATGACGATTGAGTACAACTGACATTGCATCTTATTTTAACCATATAACGTCTTAATTTGGTTGAATGCAATTTCCGTTCGGACACTTTCTTACGAACTTTTCTTAGAGACCGTGTATCTAGTTGTTTATGAGAAGTCAATGTGTTGATCTTATAAAAACCAAAAAGCTTTATACATCTATCGAAAGTATTATAATATTAAACATCTTACCCAATGCGTCTGGAATCTGAAAATTTTCTTCGAGGTCAATATTTCCAGTACAAGAATGTTAAAAGAATAAATATAAAAGATATAAATATATAGGATACTCTTCCCCTTACTGAATTATCAACATCCAGACCACAGTTTAAAAATCCATAAATTTGTCCAACCAAGCCGCTCAGACAGAGCAATCGTGCGGGGCGAGACGCGGGAGGTAAAGTTCGGAGTCTCGCCCCGCAAGCCCCGCACAACCGGTCCGTCCAACGCCTTCGTTGGACAACTGTATGGATTTCTAAACTGTGCTCAGACCATAACCCTATACCTAGGAACAAGAAATTTTGAAGGTTCCTGGTATGACGTACCCATTAAGGGGGGGTTATCCCGACTTTGTCTCTTTTTAAATTAATTTTAAACCAATAAAAAGAGAGGATTAAATTTTGCAAAAAATATATGTCATATTTCACTCTTCAATCTAAATGAATATTTCGGCTGTTCGATACACGATTGTTTACATTTTCCTCGATCCGATTAAATCGCAAATATATGTCTAAACTATGATCTAAATATCATTTCATTTGAGCTATATTAAGTTTCGGTGAATAAATTTTTTATTAAAATAAACGTCGTAAGAAATGTGATATAAATCAGCCATCACATTAAAAACCCATCCCTCTAATTCCAAAATAATAAATAAAAGTACCTCAAAACCGTGACCGATGAACATGTGAATTGAGGAGAACTATGCTGTGCAAACCCACTTTTTGCTCTTATTGCAAATGTAAAGGAAAAATAGGTCTTCGGAAATTTCCCGATAGTACTTACTTACGTTTGGAACCAGAAATACATTCATTCGCCAGCTAGCAAAGTACATTGTACTTTACTACTATCTCAGTACCGCAGCACAAAGTTTTAATTGCTTCAGTTAACGGTAATTAAACTTCAGTTAAGAAATCGTCTAATATAAATGTTTACAAGATTTTTTGTACTAGTCTTCATGCTAGTGGTGCGTTTTAAATGAATGAAATAGGCACAGGTTGAAAATGAACTCCCTAGCTTTATTGAAATCTATGAATCAGAATCACCAATAGAACACAAAACAAAACAAAAGTTATTTTTTTTTCATACTTTGGCTTCAGTCCCAAATTTCGAATGAATGGCCAACACGACATATAACTGAGAACAGACCGCACATACTCCTGGCGGTAAATAATGCACAAACGACTATGTAGCTTCGGCTTCGTAGAAAGTCGTCTCTGTCACCGGAGTTTTAGTGCTTCTTTTGACGGTCGATATCTGTTATTAAATTAGAAATCATGACAAAAGTAACAAAACATTCTTATTTCGAACATAGAACAGTTTCTTTTGTTATAGCTATAATAGGTAGTTTATTTTCAACCTGTATTCTGTAAGCAGTTCGAAATCAGTTTCAGTTTCAATACTTCTTGTATGATGCAAATCCTTGAAACACATTTGAGTAATTTTCACATAACCGTTTTCATTTTCGGAATGGATAAAGAAATAAATTTGTAGTTAATTTCACGTTTCATTGATAATTTGCTCTTCCTGTTATATGAGTACAAGGGGCTGTTTTAATATACGTATGCCTTAACCCATTATAGGTATGACAGCGTTATTATGCAATTAGTGAATAAAGGTTGAATTTAAGGCGAGAGCCATAGATGAATCACGAGCAAGTAAAGGATTCTAACGACTACGGTAACCCTACGGTCGTGATTCATGGTGATTCAAGTGTTATAATCCTGAGCGACGCGAGTGATTCATTGCCCTCAATATAAATCCGTACTTTATTCAAGAGTTTCATACTATACTTAATATCATGACTACGAGAAAAATAAATAATTTAAGCAAAAATAGACATTTAATGAAGAAAAAAGGAGGGTTTAATTAATTTAAATGTACATCAAAAATTGGAACAATTACTAAAATAAAAAGTAATTTTCTTATTATCAGTTATTATTAGGATGGTCACCTTTGTGTTTGTACAACTTATAGTATGCAAAATGGCGCCAATTTACTCACAGACATATAATTTACGTCTGTGCAATTTACTAATATATTTTTTTATCTGTAATGGCAGTAATGAACACAAAACAGTTTTTATTCTACTGCTAAACTCCTTGCAAATGGGTGAAGCTCACAAAAAGTGTACTTTTTCATGTTTTTTGTGGACCTAGCTTCAAGTTAAAACATTAGTTGTTTTTTAAAGTTCCAGAACATGAAGAACTCGTTCCCTATATAGGTTTAGTAGCCTTTGCCCGCGGCTCCGCCCGCGTATTATTTGGTTTGACGACATGCTTTTTTTCGGGATAAAAAGTAACCTATGTGTTAAGTTAGTGTATAAGCTATATCCATTCTAAATTTACATCCAAATCCGTTTAGCCATTTCAGCGTGAAAGAGTAACAAACATACACACACGCACACACCCCTAGGAGCATTTCTTATACTTACTTAAAAAATTGCAAAATTGTATAGATCAAGTTTATGTTACACATGAAAAAATTCATGTTTGCTAAGTTTCTTGCCCTTCTTCTTAGCAATACTAATCGAATGGTGCGGATGGTTAGGCATTATGTATATATAATAATTTTATTCCTATATTTCTTTATTTTATGCAGGTTAATAACTTTATTACATTTTAGTAGCCCAACCTTAATATTTTTTGGATGTATTTCCCTTTTTTATTTATCAACTTGTTTGTTCGTTGCATCATTTATATATAATATTTTTATTCCTAGATTTCTCTATTTTATGTAGGTGTATAATTAATTTTTTGTAGCCCAACCTAAATATTTTTAATTTTTTGTATGTATTTCCATTATTAGTATAAACATATAATTTTTTATATTTTTTAAGATATTTATTGTAAAGATTAACTTTGACTTGTAGAAAGTATACTTTATGTATCTATTTTACAAAATAAATATTTTGATTAGATTTGATTTGATTTGAAAAGTTTTATATAGGTAGATATCTTGAAGGGATTTTTACAATTCTTGGCCATTGTCTTGGTTAAATACACAACATCCCTCAAGATAACCTGTAGATACCTGTGTAGGTAAAATTAAGTAAAAAATGGCACAGTATTTCAGTTAAAATGAAGACAAATTTCAGACAACTATCAAGGTGAACTTTAGATACCTGGATTTAAGTGAGATTAGTATCGGAGAATTTAAGATTCTGACTTAAAGATATCTTGTAGTTAAAGTTAGCTCCAAATTGAAGTGTATAAGATATCTATAAGACCAAGTTTAATGTTTCACAATAAAATAGTAGGATTAATCAGTACTTGGAAAGTATTCCTTCAAACTTCATTGTACTAAGCATACTACTCGTAGTTAATCTAAAGGCAATAAACCTAGAAAATGACATTTTAAAAATGTGTCAGAGATGGATAACATGAATAAATATTAAAATAAATATGCTGGATAAGGGAATGCATGTATCGTGGTGTAGGTACGGTGAAAATATAAACGCACAGTTGTTTATCGTATAATATATGCGTATAATATAATATACGCGTAATCATATATCATATAATATCATGCGTAATTTTATTAACAAAAAATAGTCACAAACAAAAATTGACAAATATCCATGTTTTTTTTAATAAAAAGTTTTTTTTCCATTATTGTGTAAACTTTTTAAGATTGAACTATATTGAATTTATTGTAATCAAATCTCAGTTTACAATATGTTGATAAAATGTTAAATTTATTTGTCTTTTCATTTTAAGGCGTGGCGTGGCGTGGCGTTAATTCAGGTTATTTACTGATTAAGATACAATTGAATTAGAATTCAGTATGAGTAAAATAATAAGAGCTTTTTCTTAATACCTTCAGATGAAAAAAAATAAAGATTGATTTGCCCTGATTTTAATGCAATACAATTTAAGTAATAAAAGTGTTAATGTATTCTACTTTGAATTTTTGCATTCATAAAGGTTATCAAAAAGATTAAATTTATTAAAAATTCAATAAGTAATAAGTGTATTAACTTTTCCTTTAAATTGAGTTGTATCTTCAATATCGTCCTATATTTTCGAGTAACTCAGCTCATGTGCATCCTTTTAGAAAGTAGAGCTGCATAAAGAAGGAACCAAATGGTAAGTAAAATAATGGGGTCAGCTATAGACGTAAAACACAGGATTTTGATTATTATGTAAATGGGGGGGGGGAGTTGTTAGGGTGTAGTTGAATCCTTTAAGCGTTTTTTTTTTGCCGGAGTTGCGCTTTTATTTAAATTTATTTGTTAACAAAAGCAGTAGAGCCGCTGGTTCGGCGGCAGCAGCCGCTTAAGATCTCAAACGGCGCCAGTATACTTTTTTAGGGAACAATTACCTATTTGCGCCGTTTGGGGTCGAAACGATGGGCTCGTGGGGTCCAGAAGCGCGAAATCTTTTTAAAGAACTTTCCACACGCCTGGTCAGCGTCACGGGTGTCCCACGGGCTGGCACATTCCTGGGCCAACGAATAAGCTTAGCAATTCAACGCGGGAATGTCGCCAGCATACTGGGCACCTTGCCGTGGAGCAGCGATTTGGACGAGTTTTTTTATTTATAGGTATTTTTATTTATTTGTATAGGTATATATTTTGTTTTCTTTTATATTTAAGTAGGTTTTAACATTATTTTGTTTTTATTTTTATAGTTAAACTGTATAGCCTATTTAAATGTAAAAATAAATTAAAATTCAAAGATTTACACGAAATGAAACGCAATACCTTCAATCTACAAGCTGCCAAAGGAAGAATGCCAAAAAAAAACGTGAAACGTAACGCAACGCCTGCCAGCGCCCGCTCATTTTTGTAAAAAATCATTCATTCCGTTTCTTTCGTAGCAACGTGAATGTGTTCTTATGTGTTTTTCCTAGATTTTATAATGTGATAATGTTTAATTTCTCCTTAAAAAGATACAGGTAACATGTAAGGCTAAATATATCACTAAATATTCCACTGAACTAGTAGGTTTAAACGGTCTAAAAACCGACTTCTATACTGATAGGTTCAGATTATGGTCTAAAAACCGATTTCTGTACGGGTAGGTTAAAACAGTTCAAAAACTGACTCAGAGCACCCCGACTCTATACAGTCTTGTGGTTAGGTAGTACCCCTAGAGCAGGGATGCACAGACTTATTATGACTAGGGGCCACTCGGGCAAATTATGAACTGATGGCGGGCCGCCAGAAGTATAGGTAATTAAAGACAATAAAGATGTATTAAAATTGAAAAAGAATTTATTAATTGGAAGCGTGGCACTGCATAGTGCTTACAATCTTTTTTATATTTGGCTCAAATTTACTTGTAGCAACACGTAAAACTGCTTCCAAACTTTCGTTTGCAAGGCGGTTTCGATTTTTTGTTTTATTATTATTTAGTATTGAAAAGGTTTGTTCACATATATAGGTAGAACCAAATAAGCTGGCACATTTCAGAGCATTTATGCGCAACTCTTTATACGTATTTTTATCAATGCAGCGGTAAAAGTTCAGCAAGTCTCCTTCGTTGAATTTGTTGCGTAAATCTTGGTCGTTTTGAATGTCGATAATTTCTAACTGCATTGACTCTGGCGCATTTTCAACTGAAATCGTGAAAAGATTGCTGAATATGTCCAACAGAGGTTTCACTTTTTTAAACTCCGAAAATCTGTCTTGAAAAGATTGAATCAAAATATCTAGCTTTTCTACATAACTGAAATTAATCGCAGTTTTGTTGAATTTTTCAGCCATTTTCTTATAATTCGGAAAATGATTGTAATTTCTTGAGTATGGGCATTTCTTCCAGGAGGGCCGCCAAGAGTGGTGAAATCCTGGAAAGGCCTATGTCCAGCAGTGGACGAAACAGGCTGATGGATGGATGATAGATGTTGATAAAACCTTGAACTGAAATCTCAGTATAAATCACAAAGTGTCAATATCAGTCAGTGAGCTGTACGTGGGAACAACAGATAAAGCTAAGTGTTTAAAACCTTTGCGGATAAAGAGTTTATTGAGCGAGATCATGTAGATTAAAGTTGATTCGATAAGATTTCCTTTGCCAAAGTTTATAATCACAATCGAGACAGTTACAGACGAAGTAAATGTTGACAAAAGTATGATCTCGCAATAGACACTTTCCGTGCCCATATGTTGTCTATGTATACTTTTAATTATACAAATTTCTTTAAAATCTGTGCCCCATTACGAGGATCTTTAAGCTAGTATATGTATAACTGGGCAATCTTTGATTTGGCAAATGTTAATGTTTCGGTGTATCTTATAAATACTCCAAATGATAAGGAGTGATTAAGCAAACGCTCAGAGAAAGAGAGGTCCCAGGTTCGAATCCCGGTGACGAGCGTTTTACACCTAGGTATACCTAGCTGTCCTCCGTGAAGCTATACTCCAATGAGATAACGTTAATTTACATCTCCATGTGAGGGCTAAATCACCAACTGCTTAAAATAATATTGATAAAATGAATGTGTCACTGTCAGTAACTTGGGAAGCTGTGTCTATAAATTGCCGTTCAATTTGGCAATATTACGTGGGACGCACTATAAGTTTCCGGAATGAATATGAAAAAATACTATTATAGGTACAAAATTAATTTATTGTTTTTCAAAATAATCTCCCTTGGCGTCTATGCACTTTTTCATTCGATCAAACCAGTTTTGAAAACTTTTGTTCCACTCCCCTGTGGTGACCTCTGAAACGTGTTTTTCATACTCCTCGACAGCCTCTTCTGGTGATGAAAATCGTTGACCGCGTAATTGGTTCTTAATTTTTGGGAACAGAAAAAAGTCACAAGGTGCCAGGTCGGGACTGTATGCAGGATGACTCATGAGTTCTACATTTTTCGTCTTCAAAAAGTCGTTTGTCTGTCTGGCCGTGTGAGAACTAGCATTGTCGTGGTGCAGGATGATACGGCGTTTACGGTTATTTTTACGGAGTTCGTCAATAACTTCCGGCAAACAAATGGTCGTGTACCAGTCGCTATTCACGGTACGACGATTCTCTAAAGCAACAGTAGCTACGTGTCCAGTTTTATTAAAAAAAGAAGCAATCATCCGCTTAGATGCACTTTTCACGCGCGCCACTTTGGTTGGTTTCGGCTCATCTTGAAAGACCCATACGCTCGATTGCTGCTTTGTTTTGGGATCGTAGCAATAAATCCATGTTTCGTCACCTGTTACTATGTCCCACACCAAATTTGACGCACCTTCGTTGAATCTGGTAAGCATGGCACTGCACCAAGTGACGCGGTCCGTTTTTTGAGCCTCGGTCAAGTTGTGTGGGATCCACCGCGAGCACAGCTTTCTCACACCCAAATTTTTGTGTAGGATTGATTGTATTTGACTCATGCCTATTTCTAAGGATGCGCGAATTTCATGGTAGGTCACATGCCTGTCTGTTTCAATCATACGGCGCACAGCATCGATGTTTTTGTTGGTCACAGCGGTGGACGGCCGACCATCGCGAGATTCGTCACTGAGATTGATACGACCACGCTTGAATTCTGCAAACCAGCTATAAACAGTCGTCTTGCATGGTGCTTCATTGCCAAAAGCTGTTTCAAGCCGAGCAATGCTCTGTTGAGCTGTCAAATTACACTTAAAATCGTAGAAAATCATACTACGAAAATTTTCCCGAGTTAAATCCATGTTGATGCAGACACACAATTTTTTAAATGGCGCCACAAGGTAAAAACAAAAGACAGTCAGATGAAACAAACTGAATTCTACAGCCAAAGAGTTCTATTTTCAAATGTTGCAATAAATTTTTAAATATTGTTTATGTAAGTGGCCAGTTCCGGAAACTTTTAGTGTTACCTATGTATCAATAAAGAAAGACTCAGATTACCTATATATCCCGGCTATATAATACATTTATAAGAGTGGTGGCAGATATTGTGTTATTAAGCGCAATTTCAATGATTACGCCTTTGTTAAGAGGTCAAGATAGAGATGGCGTTAAAATAAACAAGTCAGACCCGTAAGAACAAGAAGTTTCTACAAGAGGGGTCAGGATTCAGTTCAAACCTGAACCGTGCAATTAATCATAGAAAAGAATTGTATCTGTCATAATCTTTATGTACTAGATAAATAATGTTCTTCCCCTTTATAAAATTGATTTGGGCCATTGGAAATAAAGAAAAAAAATGATAAAGTAAAGTAATAAATTGGAGTCACTAAACTATCCGTCTGTGTTTGTCTTTTTCTCTATCCTCCCTTTTATAGTTTAAACTATCCCACATCTAATAAATACTAAGCGTATTTAGCAATTATGATACATTGATGATATGATTTGCTACGATCATAATTGGAAAAATAATTAGTGAACAAGTCCTAGTCCAGACTTTCATGGTTAGATTTATCATGGGTATGTATGTATATGTATGTATTGGCGCCGATGCATATATACCTATATATATTTATACTGTGTAGAGAGGGGTTAGCTGATATACGTCAGACAGCGGACCATCACAGTGAGTGTTATGCGCCTCTATGTTTCCTATTTTGTATATCTCTTATATAGCTTTTCCATGGAAACTGATTTATGGGATAAAAGTAGTTTTTGTGCTAATCTAGATCTAGAACTTTATTTGTACAAAATTTCAGCCCTATCGGTTCAATGAGTACGGCTTGAAAGGGTGACACATGACTTTTCTATAGAAACTTGAAAACTCATTTTCATCCTATGGGAACCGATTTATAGGATACAGAATACAAAAATATTTATTTCACACACATGGTAACATTTACAAGAAATTCAGTAGCTCCCAGACTAGACGATGGGTAGTCTGTTCCGTGGGTGCTGGTAGGTTGGTTAATCAAAAGTTTTGTCTTACATTTGGACAAGTGATAAATGTGTTATTTGTGAATAAGATGATTAAGATCTATAACCTTAAAATTTATTATAACCTAAGCCTAAAACAAAAAAGAACAAAAGCATTTTTAGGGTCTTAATCTAAATATCTAATAAGGACTCAATGCTACTAAAGAAAATAAATAGTTACCTATATAGAAAGAATATGTATAAATTAAGCGAGTGTTTATATATAAAGGAATAGATAGTATTGAAATAAGTAATGAGTATGTATGAGTAATATATATATATATATACATATATAAGAGCATTATTTACTATTGATATATAGAAAATAAGAGAATATTCAAGTGTATGATATCTGTTCTCCAAATATACCTAATATATTTTCAGTATCGACATAATTTAAGTTAAGAAGCCATTTTTCAATTTTTCGTTTTGCTTCATGTACGGAAGCCAAGGATAAAAGTAGCCTATGTCCTATTCCAGGTCTAGAACTATATTCATGCAAAATTTCATCCCAATCGGTTTAGTAGCTACGGCGTGAAAGAGTAACAAACATCCATCCATCCATCCATCCATACATCCAAACTTTCACATTTATAATAGTAGTGGGATTATCCACTTGTAATAATACGGCTTTTAAATAGTTAATACTCATATTTTTAACAATTAAAAACATGTTGGGATCAATAGCTTTGATTCTAGTTCATACAAAAATAAAATGTCTCTGCCCCAAGTGTACGAATCTTCAAATATTTTTTTTATTATTTAGGAAAAATTTTACCGCTATTTTAAACAAAATCCAAATGGAATTGAACTGGATCTAGCATCTCAGTATTAAATCTAAGTAAATTGCCAGAAAATAAACAAAATATAACGATTTGAAAAATTGTCCCCATTCGAATTCCCGTGTGTTACAAATCAGTTTATTACATAGTAGTTTCTTTGTTATAAGCAGTAACAAATGAATTTTTGGAATGGCAGCTATTCAGCTATCTTAACGTCTTGTCAAATGTCATTTCAGGCATTTTAGTTTCATAGAAAATGATCTTCTCTGTGTGTTAGATCGATTCGACATTAAATTTTTGAGACTTTTAAAGGCGGTTTTGCATGGTAATGTAACAAAATTAGTTTGTTTAAAGTCTCCAGAGTTCAAGCGGATTATTGATTTTATTGATTCAAGTACTTTCCTGCTGATTTTGCATTTGAAGACGCTAAACGAGTTTGAGGTTGAGTTTTTCACGCGTGTTTGTTCACGTGTGTTGCGTATGTTACAAAATAGTGTGACAAAAAAATGCATTCAATATGATTTTTCAACTCTAAATAAAAAATTTGCTCACAATTATAAGCCTTTTATTTAAAATCCTATATCTTGTTTCATATGCACTAACCTTTACTTTACTTCAAGTGTGTTGCGCATTTCTCGTGTGTTACTGTTCCCGTGTGTTATGGACCATTTTTTGTGAGACCCATCCAAATATCGACCAATCAAATCTCGAGGAGTTATTTGCACAAAGAGTTTGCATGTCGAGTATTTTTTGCGCAAGGAGTTTGTATCGAGTATTTTTTGCGCAAGGAGGTTGTATAAGCATTGAGATGGAGGTCGAATGTATTGGTGTGTTCCAAATTCAAACACCAAAATAGTGATAAAAAGGCTTTTTTCGCTTCTCATGCTCTTAAAGTTCTTGGTTATGCTAGGTGTAAGCGGACTAAAACTACTTTTTATATTCTTGTGCACAAAAGTGTTTATAGCACACCGTGCGTAAAATGACCGCCTTATACACGCTGCGCTTGCGTAAAGTCGGCATTTTCCGCACTTGTGCTATAAAATATTATACGAAACTCGTGCGAGAAACTTTTTCTCGACTCGTGTGATTGCAGCACTCACCTTCGGCTCGTGCCGCAAACTCACACTCGTTAGAAAACGTTTCATCGCTCTCGTATCGTAATGTACTATTACATCTTCTAAGACTATGGCAATAGGCCTTACAGCCAAATACACACTACAACTTCATTGACAAACTTTTTCAAACTTAATTCCTATTCTTATTCTTTATTGTACACAAAACATAAATACAAACAATAACAGTAAAAAGGTATGTACATATGGGTAAGCTTATCTCTAATAAGAGATTTCTTACAGCAAACCATTAAGAAATGGGTAAAAAAATATATAACAAAAGAGTAATCATACACGTGCACAAAAAAAACAGTTATTAATAAAAATTGCCTAACATACAAAAAGGTTAAACTAAACATAAAATAATAAAATATCAACACTTACTATTACATCTATATAATACCATTAATATACATACTATATAATAAAGTACATAAATATACATATATATAATAATTTTTAATCTGAAAGCGAGAGGTAGTAATCTTTCAGCATTTTCTTAAAAGAACTGATAGTACGACAGTCGCGAATAAAATGAGGAAGAGCATTCCAAAGTCTGACTGCATGGACATTAAAAGAATTACCATAAGCACCAGTATTGTTTGTTGGAGTTTTAAGGAGAGACGTAGTTCCAGTATGTAGGGGTCTATCTCTAGGGATCAAAAATTCAAAACGCCCACGAAGGTAAGCGGGGGAATGTGGATTCTTGACTATGTTAAAGAGATAGCACAAAATATGAAAATTTCGGCGAAGACGGATTGGCAACCATTTTAACTCATTACGAAAATGAGAGATGTGATCAAATTTACGAAGACCAAAAATAAATCGGATAGCTAAGTTCTGAAGACGTTCAAGTTTATTTAACAATTCCTCACTGAGGTCAAGAAGACAAACATCACCAAAGTCAGTCTGCCCCTGAGCAAGCATGATTTTGGTTTTAAATGATAGAAAATTCTGGAGTAGCTTTAGGGAGTGGAAGGCACCCTGAACTCTTCTGCTGGTCTCATTCACATGTGGCGCCCAGGACAGGTTGCTATCGATTATAATACCCAAATGTTTTGCTTTGTCTGAGAAGACAATTGGCATCCCATTATAAATTACCGGGGGAATTATAACATTGCTAAGAACCCCCAGCCAGTATCTACTACCTATCAACATGGCCTGTGATTTCTTCGGATTTACAAGGAGACCAAATGACTTAGCCCCTTCAGAGATGTAATTAAGGTCATGATTCATCCCTTGAATGGCCGCGTGTACATCCTTTACATGAAAATGGCGATAGAGTTGCAAATCGTCTGCATAGAGATGGTAAGGAGAAGATAACATTTCGGTGATAGAATTAATAAAAATTGAAAATAGGAGAGGTGAAAGGACGCCACCTTGTGGAACACCAGCAGTAAGTACGCACCACCCTGATCTTACATCATCAGAGCAAATGCACTGTTGGCGACAACGTTAGTATGAATCAAACCATTCTGTTACCCGAGGAGATACATTAAGAGAGGCAAGGACCCCCAGGAGAATGTCAAAGTCAACACAGTTGAAGGCACTACTGAAGTCGAATAACGTAATCACCGTTACTTGTTTGTTGTCAATGGCAAACCTTACGTCATCAGTTACTTTCAGTAGTGCAGAAGTAGTACTGTGTCCAGAACGAAACCCAGATTGGGAAGGGTTTAAAAGGTTATTTGTGGAGAGGAAGGTAGATAATTGATTACACAAAATGGATTCAAGGACCTTGGATAGGATGGGAAGAATTGAAATTGGTCGGTACTCAGTAAAAGAACTAAGATTGGAAGTTTTGGGCAATGGATTGACATGAGCACGTTTCCATGCCGTAGGAAAGGAACTTGTCACTAGTGAGTGATTTAATAAGTGAGCAATTGTGGGGACAAGTTCATGAAGGATTGAAAGGAGCATTTGTGAGCAGATTTGGTCATCACCAACAGCTTTGGAGGAAATAGAAAGGATGGCCTTCTTAACATCATTCGATATAACAGTATTAAAGGAGAATGAAACGCACGAGGGCTTTGGTTTATTGGCTAAGTTACGGAGCGTTGTGTCTTTGATGTTGTCTTCTAAAGTGACTGGAATGGAGGAAAAGTGCCTATTAAGTGCATCGAAGTCGATATTGCCATTATGAGATTCTGGACATTTGCCAATCCCAAGCGTTTTTAAGAATTTCCAAACCTGTGCACGGTTAAAATTATCAATGGACTCATGAATGTGGCGTCTCTTTGCGTTCCTATACATCCTAGTACAGCAATTGCGTAGCCTTTTAAAGTATTCAAAATTTTCATTGTTTGGAAATTTCTTAAATTTCAACTTTGCTTTGTCACGTTTCCTCATAAAATCACGAATATCCTGTGTCAGCCATGGTGCAGGAAGGTGCCTAACTTTTATTCTTTTTACTGGAGCATGCTTGTCGAAAAGGTTCTGAAGGATCCTGTTAAAATTAGCAACCTTCTCATCCATAGTGTGACAGGCAATGATAGGAGACCAGTCAACAGCAGAGGCGTCTGCCCTAAGCTCATCCAGATTTATACCCTTAAAACTGCGAAGAAGAAGGTATTTGGGTTTCGGTTTAGGAGGACGCACTTTATACGAAAGAAATATCAAATCATGATAGGAGAAAGGGGCATTAAGTTGACCATGTGCTGCAACGTTTTGGGGCTTGGAAACGATCATAAGATCAAGAAGAGAAGGAGTACAATGTGGGGCATGAGGTGTGGCAAGGAAGAATTTGCAGGTTTAAACTAGAGGTAATTGAGTTTAATTTTGAAGAGCGAGAATCATTTTTGAGGAGATCTGTGTTCAAATCGCTTAATAACAGGGTATCATCGTATAGTGGGCATAGATCACAGAGCAGAGATTCCAAGAAATCGAAATAGTCTACAGTGCGGTCTGGCGGGTAGAAAACGCCAAGAAGAAGTTTGGAATGGTGGAGATATATTTCTATAAAAAGATGTTCTGCAAAGCCCGTGTATTGACTAGGTTATTGACTTATAATTATGCACGGAATATCGGATCGGAGATAGATCGCAACACCACCGCAACCTGCGCCATTTCTGTCATTCCTTAAAAGACGAAAGCCTGGCAAACCCACCATAGTAGACGGTATTGTAGGTTTAAGGAAAGATTCTGAGACAAGAATGACATCAATGCGCTGATTGCTAAATGAGGCGAGAAGATCGGAGTAATGAGCAGAGATTCTTTGGACATTGATGTGAACAACGTTTAAGTTGCTGTGAAGACCACTAAATGCTGACTTTAAACGATCATGCAAACTGAGGTTCGGATCGGATTGGGAGGCATCACTATCCGCACTGGCGTACTCATCAGCTGATGAACAAGAGAAAAAACTGTCATTCAGATCTACTGGTAAGTCCATATATGAAATAAATTTAATACGTATATAATAACAAAAATCTACCTGAAATATTCCTAACTAACACAAAATAACAAAAAAATAATAACATGTACAATATACATTTCCTAATCCCAATATCCTTAAACAGGGCGGAAAGAAAGCAAAATAACAACGAGCATGTCAAAGGAAATAATGTTACAACACTAACATGCAAAACTTAAAGAACTATGAAACGGAACGCAAAACAGAAAACGCACAGTCAAGTTTGGCAGCACAACTAGCTGAGTTCAGTTTGAACGCCCGCCGACACTCGCCGATCATTACATCTCTTTTGCACGCGATAATTTTTGTATATGCTATCGTCAAAGATGAGCGGGTGATCAAATCGAACGCGGCCCTAGAGAAATAGAAAAAAAAAGGAAAATGACATTTGATAGACAGAGTTTTGATTTGAGGTATATAAATCAAATTTTTAAAATAAAAAATGTTAAGTAAAACTACCGCGGGCACTAAAACTTGTTCCAAAATTGAAAACAAGATGGCCAAAGTTCAAAGTCCAAGCCAGAGAATAAGAAATAAATTCAAATCAACGCAATAACGAAGCCTTATTGCGCCTGGCCTACCTGCTTCTCGTCTGCACAGAATTGACGCCTTTCTTGGGATTCTTGTCGCTAGGCTCCTGAGAATTTTGAGACTTTGGTGCCTCAGTCGAAGGCCACTTTTGAATAATTTGACGAAGCTCCGACATTTGCTCCAGTTTGCACTTTGATTTGTCTGGAAGCAGCACCGAAATCCTTCCTTCAGTGGTCCAGCAATTGTGGATGCCAAAATGCTTCCTTGCAGCCATGAATGCATCGTGTCTTGATTTGGAATCGTACTAAAATAGGTCTGCATTTCTCTTTCATTTTACCTAAACGATGAAAAACTGAGATATCACTTGAACATTGTTGTGACACTTTCATCTTCTCGGAAAATATTTTTGTAATCGAGTCTATAAGCGTATCTTTACTGTTTTCAGGAATTCCATGAATGAGCAGCACCTTTCAACGTGAAGCCATTTCATGGCGATCAAGTCCAACTGAAAGTAGTTCCATTTGGGACTTAAGCATAGCGAGCGACTTCCACATAAATGCCTTAAAGGTGTCAAGCTAACTTGCAAGTGTGAAGAGGTCCCGTGGAGGTGAACTGGCTGTCCTCTCCTGCAGGGCTTGCTTATATTCCCCCATCTTTGTAAGAAACATGTGCTCCATCTCCTCCATGTTTTTGACCAGTTGAGTGTGAAGATCCATTGTGCTGCTTGTGTTGTGTTGTGAAGTGAAAACTTGAGTTGCCCAGATGGATAATGGGATCAGGTTACTTAATAAATTATTATTTACACATAAATACTTGTTTATTTAATATAAATAAATTAAAATATTAGGAGCAAATATTTTTAAGTGTGGAGTGTATGACTACCCACAATATTTTAATTGTGTTCGCGCTATGATTCTATCATTTTAGCGCGAACTGACAGGACAGCGATGAACACGGACTCTTCAGATGATGCTCAGAAGGATATACAGTGACTTAAACAAATATGATATAAAATAAATAAACCTCAGTAATGCATGTCTGATTATTTATTTTACGTTATTTAGACATGGCTGTGTGGGCTAAGTTACCTTTGCCTTCCCAATCGGTGGCAGAATGAAAAAACATGTAGTGACGGGAAAAAGCTGTTGTTTTTTCTCAGCAGTACATTTTAGTTGTTTGATTAATTTACAATTGCAATCAATATTACTGAAAGTTAAATACGTCATCAAGTGAAATAATACATACTCCTAACACATTAATGGAAAGAAACGCAAACAAAGTTGTCCAGCAGATATTGCCGCCAAAATCTAAGCAAATATATCTTTAATGTTATGAGACTTTCATGTATTGGAGAAGCAGAAAACAAGTAAATACGTTGTTGGAAAGTGATTTTCAACGTATTTTGATGAATTGTCAAAGAAATTACAGCCCTCTACACTATGGAGTATATATTCTTGCTGAAGATTATAGTAAAAATGAAACACGAAGTTTATATAAAGAACTTATACGAAGCTGACATCTTTCTTAATAAGACATTTCAGTGGGCATAAAAGCAAGAAACCCAAGGTCCTAACAGCGAACCAGGTGAAAACATTTTTAAATACCGCACCCGGTGTGAAAGATATTTGGCCACAAAAGTACGTAAAAGACAATTACATTAAACATACAAAATTGTCAAAATTTTAATTAAATAAATATTTGCTAACAATATCACAGTTTCATTTACTCGCAATCGAAGTGAAAAGCAGAGTGTTGAACTCGGCTAAAAACAAGCCATATTACATAGAGCTATAGCTGCCATCGCCAAGGCTCAGGCAGCTAAATATCTCGGTAATATGGCTTGTTTTATACACTCGTATCACAATCTACTATTCATTCACTCTTTTACTCTTTTCAGCTTTTTAGAGTGGGAATGGTATAAAAGTATTTACAGCCATGCAGCCTTCGACATGAACAACGTCATCGAGGAACGCTAAGATCGAAGAAAAAAAAAACAAAGAGAAAAACGCTAATTGAGATATTCAATGGCCTTAAATGTACCTATAAATCAATATAAATTACCTATATATTTTTGTTTTTATTATTGCAATTATAAAATATAAAGCAAACATTTGTACATTCTAAACATGATATTGTAATTAATTTTATTTTTCTTTGTAAATTGGCCGCTTAAAACCTTATGATCGCCAAACTCCTTAGTCTCTGAAAATATATGTAGACACGGATATAGTAAAAAAAAAAACATATGAATGGATTTTCATACGAATTTCCTGGACAGTTTTTCAGATTTTCTGGACACTTTTTAGTAGCTCACCAGGATTTCTTTACAGTTTGTAATAGTAATATAACAATGTATTTTTGAGAAAAAACTATTTACGTAGAACAGAGGTCAATGCAAATATATAATATTTACATAACTTTTCATTTTATACGTCTTTTAAAACCCTTCTACACATTGACTTTCTGTCGGGTTAAATGGGAGAAAATGCTTTTGGCGTTAAGTTCAGCTATTTTAGATATTTTACTTTTGTGCAGTAAATAATTACGAATAAATAAAGAAAAACCTACTATTTAGTAGTTTTATGAGCAGGCAGATGCCTTTATTACGGTATAAAATATTTTTAACTTTGATTTAAGCTTTAAATAAGCTAAATTTTATTTATATAGCCAAACTCATACTGGAGGTTTGGTAAGTGATCAGTAGCACGGATCGATAACACTTTTTTGCTAATTTCGCAAAATATAATCTTGATGTCCTTATTAAGATTAAATTTGAGCTGTAGAAAGTATACTTTATGGATCAATTTTACAACATAAACTATTTGATTTGAGGGTCACATCATGGAACTGTGGCATAAGTCTTAGTATTGTTAGCAAGTTGTATGTAAAGGTTCTGATTACAAGGGGGTTGGATGATACAGAAGGAACATTTGGGATGTACAGTCGCTGGCAAGCTCCCTTTTTGTACACGATTTTAATAGCTGTGACGCCACAATAAGGACTTCCAAAAGGTAGATTGTAAATAATTGACTCGGGGCTGGGCTTTCGTAAGGAACACGAAAAAAATAATTTACGAATTTCACAAAAAGGGTCATCGAGCCTTGTTACTGAGCATTTACAGAGTTTTCAGTAAGAATTTGGCTGCATAAATTAAAGTCACCTTATATTATAAGGCCCTACAATTCAAAGTGAAAAAATTTTAGAGATGATAAGAGTATCCATTACAGAACAGCCTACAACGAAAAAAAATTTTTACACAAACTATTTTTACACCTTTTGGTAAAAATTTAGTCAGCTGATTGAACTGGGAATTGAAAATATTATTTGATCAAAGAATTTTTTTTTATTGTTATCAGTACACGACACATGAGCTGCCCTACAATTATTTTCACCTATTTTTGTAGGAGAAAACAGAAATTCATCACCAATTTACGTGTACGGGAGGTACCCTTAAAAAATTTGATTAGAGATTTTTATTTTACCGTTTTGTTGGCGTGATTAATATATAAACTCATGCCAAATTACAGCTTTCTAGTACTAATAGTATCTGAGCTAAGCCACGGACAGACGGAAATGGCGAAATTATAAGGGTTCCTTGTCGGACTACGGAACCCTAAAAGACATGAAATGATAAAAAAGACATGTTTCTTGCCCTTCTTAGCAAGATTAATCGAATGGGCGGATATAGGCATCATATATATTTATAGTTTATTTACCTATCAACTTATACATATATTCATTGCATTATGTATTTATATACAATTTTTTTTTTCTTATTTTAGTATTGGGTGAGGCATTTCATTTACTTATGGTCTATTTAGTTTATTTATAAAAAAATTTGGTCAAGTAGTTATTCAACTTTTCTATGTGATTTTTTTTTCGCTATTTCAGGGTTTGTTCTATTGCTAAATTTGTAGATGGATGAGTACTATCACCACTTTTCATTTCCAAAATCACTTAAATTTCACGTTGTATATATGCATTAAGGGAAAATTTTAATTAAAAGTTAATAAGACAAATAAATACTAACTTGAGGAATACTCAGCAAGACGCTCAATATCCAAGCACTGATGACAAGTCTTCCACTCCTCGTTGCTGTCCCCATACTCTTCATAGGATACCTCACAGCCAACCAACGGTCAACACCAATCAGCACCAAAACAAATGTACTCAAATACAACGAAAACATTTGTAGGAACTTAAACAGTTTACATGCTATGTCACCCCCATACCACTGAACAGTGAATGACCAACCTGCTTCACCAGCTATACAAAATACCGTCACTAACAAATCAGCTATACTGAGCTGGAATATCAAGCTGTATATAGCAGTCCATGAAGGTCTTGCGCGGCCTCTACGTCGCTTTCTTTTTATGCTTATGATGGTTGCAAGATTTCCAAAAAACGAAAAGACGGCCATTACGCATAAGACGCTTGCTCTTATAATTGTGTTTCTAGTCAGCACTGGCGCATGTTCTAGGCATATCAGTCGAGTTCCATTGTAAATAAAAAGTGGATTCACCAATTCTGTTTTTGTAATATTAAATAGGTTAAGTTCTATACATTTTTCTATGGGCCAAGTTTCAATACCCACAATTGTATGCTCTTCAGGACTGAATTCTTTTGATAGGGTCAGTTCACTTGGATACAGGACCTCAAATGATGTGGTATTGTTGACGACGAACCCCATGTTTGGACATGCGTCTTGTAGTTTTGTAATTTGCACCTGAAACAATAGGAAATTCATAGCTTACGTCCCTGTTTGTATTGTTTAAAAACACATGTTTATAGTTATATAATTCATAGTAGCGACCAAAAACACTTTGAACGAGAAGATTTGGTCAAATAACAGTACGTGCCTGTACATATATTCATAATAATTCTAGTCCGAAATGTGGTTCATTTTTCCGAAAATACCTACTGTAAGATCAAAGATACTAAAATATTTTTATTTGTTCTTGCCAAGCACGGTTAAACTTAAGGGTGCCTTGGTATTTTTTACGCACGCAAATATTGCTGAGGCAGATTGCGGGTGATTTTTAAAGAGATGTTCTGCGTATGTGTATTGTTTTTTTTATCGAAAACCTGTAGTGTACATTCTATATAACTATTCCAAAGATTTTATTTTATGAGACTTACGCTGAGTTGTTCGAAACTAATTTTTAAATTTAAGTACACATTAAACTAATTTAATCACGAGAATCATGATTTTCTGTTGCACGAAACCTCCAATGTAAATATTTAAGCAACCTTTCTTAATTTAAATAAAAACCTGTCAATCTCATGATTATCTTCAAAAATACGTTGTTCGAACAAAATTTCATCTCCGTAAATGCCTAATTTGACACTTGATTCAATTAAAATTTAAGTGGGAACTATCCTGTACTTATCCCGCTAAATGGGAAGATGGCTGCCATGTCACAGCTGTTTTTGATCAAAGTTTACCATTTGTACCGATAGACGGCGCGGTCTTTCGTGGTTATTCAAGAAGATTAGTTGATTTTTACAAAAAAATATAGCAGAAACGAGTGATTGCAGACGATTGTATTAAATCTTTGAGATGTAGGTTTGATCCCGGGCCGGGCATGCAGTATCCACCGATGAGTTTTTCGGAATTTATGTGCACTTACCACTTGCTGAACGGTGAAGGAAAACACGCACCGTGAGGAAACTTGCATGCCCTAAAAAGTGATTTGTGCCCGAAAAACGGCGATGGGGCTCACCACCCATCACGTTGGGATGTAATAATCGTCGGTGAATCGCGGGTGTGCCGAGTGTGGACTGTGACTTGCATTTCACAGTTCATTCTCAGAACACCTCTGACACACCCTCGGGGATTCATGTCGTGACGATATATACATATATACTATAATATGAATACTGTTCAAGTTTGGTATAACCGATTAACCGGTATAAGTATAAGTATTTATGAACACGCAGTCGAAATACGAAAATTTAGATCTGTGAATCACCATTATATTTGTTCTTGGCACCAATTGGAGAGCATACCAAGATCTTAATAGATCTTCGACCAGTATCCTCAGGGTCTGCGGTTAAGTACCCTGCCTACTTGATGAACTATTATTATACCTACCTAACCTAAAAATGGAAATGGGGACTAATATTCTGTATAAATCTTCCCATTAGCTGCATATTTATGTTTACTATGATCGCAGAACATGTCGGATACATCATTGCCCAGATAAAGACCGAAGACCAAGAGGATATCATGATAAAGAAGATATTGCTTATTATATATTGCTTCAATCGTTATGCAAAAATATATTATTTTCTTTAGGAAGAATACCAACAATGCTATGTTTGTTTATGTTTTTGATAGTATGGCAGTTGGAGATGTTACAGGGAGCACGTATGTTCTATATCGGTGGCAAATTTACGAACTATTGCTAAAATAGCTTCTAATACTAACGCCATCAAAGTCATTTAAATTCAGTGGCGCCACATCAAAATTAGAAATAATGCGGGTTATAAAAATATCGTTCATGTCAATCATTCAAGTTTAAAGCCGTTCTATTCTGTGTACAGATTAATTTTATTTTTATATCGGGGAACACTTAATTATCATTTAAAGGTAAGTAAAAACATTTCGAACAACAGCTTTAAATTTAATCATGAGATTACTTAATCTTGAGATTAGTTCCCAGTTAGCTAACGGAAAATTAGCGGCGTTTTCGTGCAACTCAGCGTTAGTCACTCCACTTTACATCGCATGGCATTGATCAAACTTTAAACAAATATATAATGACTGACATTTGACTGACAAAACAAAATGAACGCGAGTCAAGCCAAGGGTAAGAGAGAAGTTAAAGAGAGTTAAATAAACGACGGGATGGATATTTATTATTTATGTTTATGTCGCTATTACATATTATTATTCATAGAAAAACGATTTTAATCGAGTTTTTTTATTGAAAAGAAGTTGTACTATATAAAAAAACGTAATAACTTTGTACCTTATTTTATGCAAAGATGGACGTTCATTAATGGTTTTCCTCGAAGTTAAAACTCAAGGGACCCAATCTAAAATTTGCTGTATCTGTTCTGATAGGACAGTAAAGGATTTTCATCAGGGATTCCACTCTTGCTATGCAAATTTAGCTTTCATTCCGTCTGGGAGTCGAATTAGTTTTGATAAAAAATCCTTAATACGAAAAATCTTGAATACTAAATATAATTTTAAATACTATTTCAATTTCACCCCGTGCTTACAGCATCACCGAAAATAAAAGCTAATGCAGAAACTAAGACTGGCTTTGTATTATGTAAACCAAAGGCTTATTTTTTCATCACAAATATGTCTAAAATGGTATCAATTGCTCAAATTATTATCAAAAATTACATTATTTTACTATTTTTGTACATAGAAACATAGGATAATAATCAAATTTAAAATGTTAAAATGTACACTTCCGATGAAACGAACAAATTTTGCGAAGTTAGCTTTTTGAGAAGTCAAACACGCGAGTTCTGATTGGCATTTCCATATTCACGAGTTTGTTATCAAATATGTATGTTGTGTATTTCAAAACGTACTGAACTTGAGGAAGTAGATAAATTATTATGGCAATTAAACCTATTTTGACGCTTCGTTATTTTTCATCATGGACGATATGAGTTAATTTTTTAAATAATTTTTAGGGTTAAGTACCTCAAAAGGAAAAAAACGGAACCCTTATTAGGATCACTTTGTTGTCCGTCTGTCTGTGAAGACCTTTTATCTTGGAACTGGTGAAGCTATCGAGTTGAAATTAAAACCATATACTCAAATCTATAGTTCCTTAAAGCAGTAAAAAAATCAATTTCTGAGTTAATTTAAAAAAGATACGGCCGTTTATGCCATAAAAAACGTTTATTTCGACACCCTCAAGGGAATCAAAATTTATAGGATATTTTCCTTTGACCTAGAACTATGAAATTTAGCAAGTAATACCGTCTAATACTACAAATCTAGGAAAAAATCTTAAAACTATACATTTGTAATTAAAGCATAAAAATCATCGAGGTTAAGCAACGGTATGCGCAGTCATAATTTTAAGGGTGATCAAATCTTTTTGTAGTATTTTTTTAACTTTTACTAATATGTATGGAACCTTCGGTGGGCGTGTCCAACTCGTACTTGTTCGGTTTTTGCAATAGGCGTAATAGCTTGATCACAACCGCACCTTATGGAAAGCGTCGATGAGACCAAGGATGAAAGAATCCATAAAAGTAGAAAGTCATTATACTTCCGGAACAGCTTCTCATGACGTTATGCTGGAAAACAGACACACACACACACACACATATGCAAACACAGATATATCTACAAAAAAATATCATTGCGGTATGTATGTATACGGAGAAGAAAAGTTAATGTACGAGTAGATATGAGGTCCTTTGAACCGAAATTCAAACCGGGAAGCGTAAATCTAAAATATGCTTATAAGGCAACGCTGGGAAATTCTAAATAGTAAATAGGCAATGCTGTGCACTCTTCAATATAAAAGACAAACAAATCTGTTTTGAGGCACTATCATAATTATGTTGTACTTACACAAAGGAGTTTTGTTTTATACACAGAGCGTCGCAATCAAATACAAATTACACTGGTCAACAAGTTTTCTGCACAGAAACGATATTTTGAAATTCTTGCAGAAAACTGTGTGCTGAATCCAAATCTGAACTCAGATTTTTTCAGATTCAGCATACAAATTCCTATAATAATTTCAATAAATCGTTTCTGTTACAGAAAATTTCTACAATTTTGTTGACCAGTGTTATTTATTTGGTTTAAAAATACATTATTAAAAAATATCTGGCTTATCGAGCTTAATATCCTAGTAGCACTTTTATTGTGTTAAAGATCACGTACGCTGGCCTGCAAGACCGTCCTGCAAAGTTAAGGTACATTTATGTAATCCACATGACATTCCGTATGGAATTAAGATAGTTGATGAAAAAGTTATTTTTAGATAAAAATATCAAAATGTATAAAGCTTGCAATTATAAATGTGGGTCCGGTGAGTAATACAACTTAAACACAAAATGAGATTTTTTCATCACTTTGCTCCGTTTTTAGGGTTCTGTATCCAAACGGTAACCAATGAGACTCTTATTACTAAGATTCCGCTATCCGTCCGTCCGTCTGTCACCAGGCTGTATCTCATGAACCGTTATAGTTACACAGTTGAATTTTACACAGATGATGTATTTTTGTTGCCGCTATAACAACAAATACTAAAACCAGCCAAGTGCGAGTTGGACCTGAGCACTCCCATGCAATACAACCGACATGATTTTTTTGTCGTTTTATAGATAATGGTACGGATCCCTTCGTACGCGAGACCGACTCACACTTGGCCGATTTTTTCTCTACAAAATTCTCTGACTGAAATTTTGATATCTTTAAAAACACCAGAGATAGAAATTTGACCGAATGGTTAAAGTAAATTTTTTGGCAGTACAGTAATGGTTTAAAAAGAGGTAGTCGCGTACTTAGATCGACTTTCACGTTTCTTTTTTTTTATTAATACTTGCGATTGTCAGCACTTGGTGAAACATCATCAACATCTTAAAAAATACACTTGTACTGTTTCACTTCAATTTCCTAAGAAACTTTATTTGTTTTGTTTATTACACGTTTACTTCATATGGCAAAAGGGACAAACTAAGCTTAAATCATAATGCACTTAATAATGCATAATGTTTTTAGTGCCAAATGGTTTAATTCAGCTTCCGAACAATACGAGTATATACTACTCAAAACAAAATAAGGGCTACTTGTTATTTTTACATTTCGGTATAATTTAATGTACATAACTACTTGATAAGTAGCAAAACGTTGACGTTACGAACTCTTTGGTATCTAACTTCTTTGATGTTGTGCCATTAGCAAAACAAAAAAAAAATTTTCTTCTAATTTTGTTTTGATTTTTCATTGAGATTTGTTTCGATTAGCGTCTTGATATTCTGAAAATTATCGTAACTTTGATTAGTTATCTTACCTAAACAACATTTAATGTTAAAGTTCCACAAGTATGAAGACATATGGACACAATTACTGCAACCAGAGCCGTTAAAATGATCCGAGAAGGAAATTCTCAGCGGTGTGTGGTTTTGCACCTGGGTTTTTCTCGAAGAGCTATCCAAAATGCTTGGAATCGCTTCCAAGAGACCGGCAGTGCTCCAAGAAGACCTGGCTCGGGTAGAGTTACATTAAAGTTACTCGCATTACAACTGCTCTGGAAGATCGGTACATCCGGTTAAGTGCCCGCCGAGAACGCACATTAACGGCTCGTAAGTTACAAAATCGCCTACAGTTGACAACGGCTACTCGTGTCAGTGATCAAACGATCCGTAATCGATTGCGCGAAGATCAGCAAACTTCAAAACGACGAGTTGTTCGAATTCTTTTGTCCAGGGCTCAACGTGCAAATCATTTAAGGCTCTCCCATCAATATTTGGACTGCGGCATAAATCAGTGGGGCACGGTGCTTTTTACCGACGAGTGCAAAGTAAAAATGTTCAATGACGATCGGCGCATTAGGGTGTGGAGACGACGCGGCGAGTGATTTTCGGAAGCCTGCATACACGAAGTTGACCGTTTCAGTGGTCCCAACGTAAAGATTTGGGGTGGGATTAGCTTACATGGCAAAACTGAGCTCGCTATTTTAAATGAGGGTTCCGTAACTGCTCAGCGTCACATTCAGGAAGTCACCAGGCCTCATATGGTCCCATTGGCCCAGCGAATGGGGCCTGGATTCATCCCGATGCAAGACAATGCCCGTGCACACACAGCTCAAGCAACCCAGTCTGTACTGGAAGACTCTCACATTCAAGTGTTACCGTGGCCAGCAAGCAGTCCAGACTTAAATCCGATCAAGCACATGTGGGACCAATTGAAACGAAGAGTTAAAGAGAGTGAGCAAGAGGTCTACAACCAGCAGCAACTGAATGACGCTTTGAAACGTGCCTGGGGAGAGATTCCAGCTGAAAATGTCAGGAATTTGATCGAAAGCATGCATTCCAGGCAAAAGAGGAGGGCATACCCGTTATTAACAAACAGAAAATGAAATCAAAAGTAAAGAATTCTGAAATTTTCAATGACTTTTCGTTGTTTGTGTTTTTTATTCTAAATTGTAATTTTTTTATGAAAAGTAAAATGAGCATATTTAATGATAATTAATTTGAACAGTTACTAGCCTAAATGGTAGAAAATAACATTGTTTTATGTTTACGGTAATAAAACAATGTGTTAATTTAATCATTTTCTTGGTACATCTTAAAAACCTAGTGGCCCTTATTTTGTTTTGACTAGTATATATCTAAGATGGTATGTTTTCTAGGGGCTGAACGGATACACAGTAATAGAACTTAATATTGTCTACATGACCATTTAATTTTGTGTACAAAATGTAAATGGTTGGCAAAAAAATTTTTTTTTGGCTCTCCTGTAAAATTGAGTTTTTTGAGTGAAATAGTTATTTACCGGAGCCACAGTTTAATTACTCGTTATTACTAAGTAAAAATAGTAAAAAAACATACGTTTCTATTTTAAGGTTTGTGGTGATGTCTTTTGTGTATGTGTGAGTTTGTCTGTATAGGATGAGGGTATGTGTGGTTCTACGCACTCTCTAGGCACCAAATTTTCTAAAATGTAAATTTTTCTTACTGATTAAAGACTGAACTCACATTAAATTATATTGTTGTTGCGATTTTGGAAATAGATAACCTTTCCCAAACAGAACATTTAGAATAGCCCTTTGAGCACGCTGATTAGATGCAATAAGGTACTAGAGATTCACCAACGCGTAATAAATATCACGCTTAATTATGTTCGTACTCAACAAGTTTCTATAGGCAAGCGCTGAACCACTACATGATTGGCCCTTAAAAGAAATTACGGGGAACCTCAACAATCCGTGTCGAAATTGCTCCAAAGTAAGAAGAAGGCAAATTTCGTGCCCAGAGATGTGCGGTGGGTTTAAACCCGTGCCTTATTGCAGCGCTATTGTCTGTTTTATATTAAAAAACAAAGAGACACTAATAGAAAATTTGGGCAATGTTTAACTGAAAGTTTGAAGCTGAATAGTCCTACTACTAAAAAGCAATAAACAATATTTTTTTAATTTAAATTTCTCACATCAAATCATTAATCAAATTAATTAAAACCAATATTACTATACTCTTTTGCAAAAAAAGACGGGTGCCATATGCCAGTACATGTACACGTGCAGTCTGTGGACGACATCTAAAAAGGCCGACTTGGGTGAATCATAAAATGATTTGAAAGTAGGACAGAGATAGAATTTATTCACCCATGCAAAAGAGACGGCAATAGAACAGAATCATAATATGATTCATCCAAAGTAGCCTTTTTAAGGGACCTGATATACGCAAAAATCATTCGGTTCCGCCGTGTTCAATACAACAATGCGTTCAGGGTGCTGTTGGGGCTGCCACGATACTGCAGTGCATCGGGAATGTTCGCGGATGCACAGACTGATAGCTTTACAGCAATAGTCTGAAAATGTGTGGCTTCCCTTATGTGTCGTTTGGGGCAGCTCCAACAGCCTCTTGGAGGGCATTGTTGATCGTTGGAACAGTCCTGTTCTGGGATTGAGGAATAGGGTTCACGTGGAGTCACAGTACTTCACCAGGAGGATTCTCTTGTAGGCATCACTCAGTTCAGTTTTAGGTAGTCTAATTATCCTCAGAATTTAGTTTCTGTTTATAATTTTCGACAGTTTTATCATAACATTTTTATTAAATTAATGAGAAATAATGTTAAAATTGTGTACCTGCTCGCAAAGTAAAAATCAAACAAAGTTTTGGTTGTTTTTTCTTTGAGTAGATAGAAGTTTAGTATGGAGTGTGACCCCTTGAAATCACAGCTTGCATTCGTCTGGAGATGCTAGCGAATATATCTCTTAAGATCCATTGCGGAGTAGGTCCCCACTCCGCGCTAATCAAATTCTTTAGCCCTCTGATGAAGTCGGCTGCACTGATCTTTACTCGTAGCTTCAGAACATCCCAGACATGATCTTCTATTGGATCGAGGTCAGGTCTTCAACCTGACCAATCCAAATGACGAATTTCAACCTCTGGTATATACGCTGCCACATCACCAGGCCTGTCGACGGGAGCGTTGTCATCCATAAAAATTGAGTTTTTACCAAAAGCGGCCAATGCGGCTTGTGCATCCAGTCAGAGTGCCGTTTTCGATGAAGACTAACTCCGTACAATCCAACGAATTTATTCCTGCCCAAAACCTAACAGAGCCCCTACCATAATGTGTGATTTCTTCAAAATATAAGCGTTCTCCTCGTCTTCGTAGCACTCGCCAACGTCAGTCTTCATCATAAAGAAATATTCTGGCTTTATTTGAGAACAATACCCTATTCCAGTCTTCTTGAGTCCATGACACAAATTTCGAGCGGAGCTAAGCAAGCAACTCAGTGTTCACCGAGTAATTAAAGACTACAGGCCGGGCGATGACTGCGTATATTGGCAGCGAGAAGCCTCCTTCTGACCGACTAATTTGAACATTTCTTACTTCTTTGAGGTTGTTCTTGAGGTCCACACACGAATATTTGCGATTTCTCAACGCTTAACTCACCAGAAACCTAGGCCTTCTCTTGACCGAACCAGTCTCTTGATAGCGCTGCCAGGCCCTTTGGACCGTTGAACGACTTGCATTTAGCCTCTGAGCCACGAAGCATTGGCTGCAATCTGCATCAAGCAGCGCAATAATTTTGCTGGCTTTTATCCCCTTATCTGCCAATTTCGAGACCGCTCAACAACAATAACAATACTTCATGGACATCACCCATTCTAGACCAATTTTTTTTTAGCCGGCCATGAAAAATAAATGCCATATTTAAATTGAACTTTAAGTTCTAATATTTTTTTATTATGTGACCTAAGTTCTAGGACGGTTATTTGAGATTATATTTAACCGAGAATATTTTATTTATAAAAAGTTAATAATACTTATCAATGAATAAATCTACTGCTTGCAATGTTATGGTAAGTAATCACTTACATACTACAAAGACCGCACTTATTCTGTGGCACTGCTCAGCTCAGGTATTACACACTATCCTTTCACTTGCACTTATGGAGCGATGGCTGTGAGTGCAAGCAGGAGGCATATACGGGCCAAAGACTAAAGAAGTTCATGGATGGCTAACGGTACTGATATTCTCAGTTATCTAACACAATTAATATAAAACAGCTACTCTCGATAGCTTAAGGTGGATGCGTTCCCAAATGTAAAAGTTATGATTGTCTTTCTTATTTTTAACTATGTGATTTATGGCAGTATGCGACAATAGTTTAATGTTAATTGTGCTTTTCTAACAAAGCTGTGTTATTCCATGCATTACTTTGTTAAGGATCTGTAAGGTATTTGTATATTCATTTTTATTACTTGTATGGAGGCAGGTTGACTTTTCCTTTGTCTCAAATTAAACTGTGCGTTGTAAAAAGATAATCCTGCACAACGATTTTAAAGCGCGTTTATTAGTTGTAATGCAGGATCATTTGCAACGGAAAGCATAAAATAACACAACTTCGCTACAAATGCCTAACTAACATTCAACTAATGTCGCATATTGCCATAAATCACATTAATCTAATAGTTTTTCAAAATAAGAAAATAAACATAAGTTTTACGTTTGTGGATGCGATTGTCATGATTCTTATTTCGCAAAATAAAACAAAAGAATTCGCGTTTTTATATTTTATTGATTGATTAATAATTGCATGGTTACTCTGGATTTAAAGCTCTCCTGGCCTTACAAATAAATCTTCCAATCCTTCCGCAGGAATGTTTATTGATGGTTCATGTCTTGCGAATCCCATGTACCAAACAATGCGCATTATGTGCGAGCAGCACCCGACTGATCTTTTACCAATATATATATTTTATATGCAATAATAATGAGCGATCGCTTGTCGACCACTCAAAGCTCTGTCTATACCCAAATATACATAATATGTTCTTGAACGGACATGTCGGGATTGAATTCGACCTCTCAAAATATAGAGATCCGTTCCTTCTAGTTCACGCACATGTTCAGCAGGCATTTGTCGTCCGAATTCTATTAAAAACGTCCCATTTGGCTGTAGATGCTGTGCATAATAGCTTCTTGCCTGTTTTATTTGGTGAGTCCCGAGAGCAAACAGTATTAACTCTTCTTCTGTCAACACGGGAAACTGGATCCCGGGCATGTTTGCGTCCATTGACTGGAATTGGGCACGCCTTCTATTGTAGTTGTATCTATTCACTAGATCTGCCAAAGTGTTTGGAACATTCATTCTCTCACGAATTATTTCTAAAAATGTTGGGGCCCGCACATTGTCCACAATTAATGTATGGTACGCATTTATTATTGCTGCACTGATTTTAAAGTATTCCATCATGTGGAATAAGGCGCGATTGTTAAATACAACGCGCAAGAAGCGAAAATCCCTTTTAATTCGCCCATTTACTACCTCTATCACCCAACGACATATTGTCACACGTCTGGAGTTATTTGCTTGTTCGGTCGTAAGCTGGGTCTCGTTGGCATATTTTGTTTGTGGCATATGTACTGAATATCCATGAGATTGTAGGTTGTGTATTGCGTCTCTGAAGCTACGATCCAAAATAAAAACATCCCCTGATCCAAAAAACCAATGAATGACACTCTCTGCGTTATCTATCACAGAATTGATTATTGTTGCGTCAGAAGTAGTAGCAGCATGTGGTCCGGACACATCAATTATATGACCATCACAACACACGAATAAAAATGGTTTCGTAAGATTCCTGTGTTTATGGTTACTGCTGAAGATTTTCTTTGGAAAGGGTAGTTTGCACTTTTCTAATTGTATATATATGTACCATCGCACATTATTATGGCCTTTCTTTCTCCTGGGGGACTACCCGGATTTCCAAATAGTGTTTCTGGAATCAGTAAGTTTCTTTGGGCCACATCTTCTCTAGAAATATGGTCGAACCCTAAGTGCAAGGGAACAAAATCACGCATCATTGAATCTCTACCAATTGTTAACAGCCGCTGAAAACGGGATTCACTTGTTTTGAATACTCTTGCAAGTCTTGCGTTTGAATCTCCTATTCGAAGTTTAACTAATAAAGCCGCCAATATAGTCTTCTTTTGACGGTTATCATTAAGACTTGGAGTATTTTCGAGTAAATCAGTAAACTGCTCATGAGTAAGGCCTGTCCAATCGTGGAATTCATTTTCATTTATTACTCGATATTCCTCGAAGTTTAAAACATCTATTGTAATATGACTAGTCAAAATCGTCAGAGCACTTACTATTTGGGAGGCTGTAAAATCTTCAATCAGATTTTCTTGTAACGATAGTGTATGCCAAAGGTCATGCTCTAAGTGTTCTTGACAAACTCGAGCAATATCTGGTATTAATAGAGCGTAACGACACAGCTTACGAAAAACCACTTCATTTTGTATTTTATGTCTAGAAACATTCTCGCAATGTTGATAAATACAGCTATTGGCAGTGTTCGGTGTCCGACCAAATCCCGGCAAAGTCAATGTTACAGGGTGACGGTTATCAACTTCTTCGGCAGGCTCATCCACTGGTACAATGTAAATTGTGCATCGTCCTGACGTGCCTCGCGAACACGTCGTAGATGCGTTCTTTCAGCCCTTTGCCAACATGGTCGGCAAATGATGTCCGTCGGTTCTTCCTAAAAGACAACAATACCACAGTTAAAACACTATAGTAAGCTATTTTCTAAGAAACGTACCAGGTGCGGCTAACATGTGTGCGTGCCAGTACGCATGAACTAACGCATACACACAGCCACAATATCTCGGACAGCTCACCTCTCGATTCTGAAAAGCCGCACCTGGTACGTTTCTTAGAAGATAACTTAGAAGATTTATTACGACAATACGTAAATAAGTTTTTCTTTAAAATCCTACATCGATGTTTTACACCACAGTCACTGTAATACAATTTTTTATACCATTCAAATAAACAAAAAAAAATATATGAAAACACATCCCACGCAGTTGCAGAGATCCTTTCGTACGTAGGTACTATAGTATCAGTGGTTGTCAGGGGTGTTTCAGAGTGTAGACTGTGGTGTTATTGAGTAGTAACATTCGTCACCCACCGTTCACCGACGATTTATTACGGTCTAATCGTGATGGGTGGTGAGCCCTATCGCCGTACCTCGGGCACAAATACACGCTTTTTAGGGCATGCAGGTTTTATCACGGTGTTTTCCTTAAAGCAACAAATACTACATAAGTTCCGTAAAACTCACGTAAGTCCATGCTCGGTCGGTGTTAATAATATAATAAGATTGATAGGCCAGCGTCTTACTGATAGGGTACAAAACAATAATATTTTTATTACCTGTCTCTCCATTAGCTCCTCGATAATAATCTGAGCTATGTCAATGTGTAGTTCTTCTCGAGAAGCCCACGTATAAGTCCTTCGACCTTCACATGGTTCACGACAGTTTATGCACAACATTTTGCCGTGATAACAAAAAACAGTAACAGTAACAATACTACGTCAACAAATAACAATAACAAAACAAAGTGAGCTCAGAAAGTGAGAGTAATAGCCGTCCGATGTAACAGGAGTTGCATGGATAACTGAAATGATATGGGAACAATTGACAACGTGTACCTGATACAGAAAACCTTTCGGCAGTCGCCCCATAAGTGTGGGCGAGAGATATAATGAGAACCGGTATTTGTGGTACCTGCTTACTCACTTGCACTTACAGCCATCGCTCCATAAGTGCAAAAGAGAGGGTACTATGTACTACCTGAGCCAAGCAGTGTGGTTTGTGGTATGTGCTTACTTACTAAATAACAAAAAAAGGACTTTACTATTTGTTATTATTCGAAGTGATTTATCATCTCGGATAACCATCGTAGGACTTAGGCGTCATAGTTTTTTTTTCTAAGACCTTCAAGAGCTATTAGAATAATGCATTTATTTTTTTTGGCCGGCATAAAAATAATTGGTCAGAAAATGTATGAACGGTGGGTGATCTCCAAAATTTCAATAAAAATTAACTAGAATTTATTTAGAGTCGATATTAACCTTCAAGCACCACAAAAATGTAAAAGATAGTCATTTAAGATACACATGCGGAAAGTAAGGTTTTATACGAATAAGTGCCAAATTGAAAACACAAGCGCAGCGAGTGTTTTCATTGGCACGCATTCGGATAAAAACCTTTTACGCTCAAGTACAGTTTCTACAATCTACGAGCGCACGTGATCATTATTTGTAGTTGTAAACGTAAATACATAATTGCGTTAGTGTGTGTACCCGACGCAGCGGTCAGTAGCGAGCGAGCCATCGTTCGAGTCACTTGTGCATAGTGTTTTCACGCTGCTAATGTGCATGAAGTACCATCAGCATGTCAAATCACACGGGTGAAGGAAAACGCAAAGTAATTCATAGCGAGGTAAGATTTTTTATTCATTTTAAAACTTATTAAAGGTAATTTTCTAGTTCGATAAAGTCCGGTTTGTGGATCGCGTTTGATATTTAAAAATTTTTCTCGAGAAAAGATATCGTGTCAAAATTTTTTTAAAACAAATGTTAAAAAACTATCATTTAAAAATAGTTATTTATTATTTTCAGGGACGCGCCATTATTCACTTTCTTCAAGACGAGTATAATTTTATGAAAGCAAACAATGTGGATAATTGTGATATAAGTCCTTTGGCTAATATACGGAAACGTACTGCTGAAGCTACAGGAGTCAGTGAACGCACTGTAAGTACAATTTTAAAAGAAGAAAAAGAGCTGCCATCTTCTTCTGAAGGTTTTACCTCACCTATGAAAAAACGACGTAAGAGAAATAATAAATTTGATTAAGACAACATGAACCTCGAAATTATTCGTACTACTGTGCAAAATTTTCATATTGTGGAAAGGCAACTACCAACATTGTCAAAACTGCGATCAGCTTTGAGAGAAAAGATTGGGTTTGATGGGTGCTTAAACACATTACGTTCAATACTAAAGAAATTAGGCTATAAATGGAAAAAAATTGGAAATAACAGAGAAGCATTACAAGAAAGACATGAGATTCAACTTTGGCGTATCAACTTTTTTTTTAAATTCATCAATACCATTTGGAAGGTCGTCCTATTGTGTACACTGACGAAACATATGTTTTGACTTCTCACGTGCGGCAAAACACCTGGTTGGTTAAAAACAATGACACTAAAGGCAATAAACAGTTTTCTAAGAAACTCAGCACAGGAAGCCGATTCATTATAGTGCATGCAGCTCGGAGGGAAATAGAACTGGAGACGGCATTTGGCGAAAATCTCATACAACTTATTCTGCCAACTCAGCTGGGGGACGGGGTAAGATCGGCACAAAGCAAAATCACTTTTATTACACCGGTATAAATTTGATATTCCCATACCTACGACATAATTTGACGTAAATCGTATCGCTTTCTTATGTGTGCATTAGAGCGGCTGGACTTGGACATATGTCGATATCGATAAATTCGATTTTACTCTTGATTCAGCATCAAGGTTAAACTTCTAGAAAATTGATACAAACATGGATAGAAAATTTCGCAATCATGATTAATAGGTATTTAATACATTTACGGAAAATAATAAAATACTAGTTATGAATTTGTCAATAAGTCCTTTAACCCTTAATTAGGCGCATGGGGTCAGGGCCACTTGAAATTAGAAAAAAAATGTTTAAGAGTGTTTAGAGCGCGCTCACGCTCTTTCTAGCTTCCTCACTCCCCGCGGGGTACGCAAATTAGTCGCGTCCAGAACATCAACACGTGCGCACGTATCGCTGCTCTCTAGAGCGCTGACCCCATGCGACCAGTTACGTTACATTTTTTGGCAGAGGTAAGTTTTTACTTTTGTGTTTTTTTTTAGTTTATATTAGTATATTGTTTATTATTTTTCTTCGTACGTGTGTATTTATATATTATATACTGTAATTGCTTTATGTATTTTTGAGTTTCTTTTGATCCTTTTTCCTTTTCTTTCAGTTTATTACCGATTTGAAATGTCTAACGAAAGACAAATATTCCAATGGCTGGAAGAAGTGTCCGATGAAGAGCAAGATGTAGCTGGTTCGGATTCTGAAGACAAAACGGTAAACGATACCGTTATTGATAGTGCTCATGATTCAGAAAGCGAAATTGAAGAGTCCGAAGACATTCAAGCAATCCCTGAACCTAGAAAGGACGATAAAAAGTGTCCTAGAAAGGACGACAAAAAGTGCCAATAAAATGCTTTAAGTGTCATAAATTTATTTGTCAGCAACACTCGATGGCTTACTGCGTCGGATGCAGAACAGAAGAATCCGCTGATGAGACTGATTTATAACTATTTTTAAGTTGATCTCGGCCATGCAAAAAAAAATTAGCTTAAAGAGAGGTTACATTTTTTTATTAAATATAATGTTCCAGTTATGTTTTCGTTTCTTAAAGTTAATTATATTAAAGAACTTTACTAATTACTATAAAATACATTAAGATTTATTTCTTTTTGACACTCCTATCCCAATGTTTTTTTGGGGTCACTGAAGACCCCATGCGCCTAATTGGGTGATTTTTTCAATGCGCCTAGTTAAGGGTTAATTACAGATCTGTTTTAGAAAACGAATATAAAATTTCATTATAAAATATACTTTTGCATCACTTATTTTTATCTTTTAATACGAATTGCCCCAATCAGCTGAACAAAAGAAGTCGACAAACAAAAAAATATACCGATTTCGATGTAACTTGCAACAAATACAGATGAGTTCCACATTAAAATTGTGCTGTCACTTTCTGTCAGATATATAATGGAATATCGACCTTAAACTAAACTTTTTCCTTTTTTTGTATGATAGATTCAGTTCAGTAAATAAAACTGCTAAAATAGGAATTTTAAAAGAGAGAAGGAATGAGTCCTAGAAATCAAGAAAAAAGAAAGAGAGATGTCGTCTAAAATTTTTAATGATATTAATTTAATACGACTGATGATGACACCGTCATAGAAGTCGAAATTTTTAATTCGAAACAGATTTATTCATTTATTATTTTTGTATCGTATATGAAAGATCACAAAAAGGCATTAACTGTTATAATCATAATATATATTCATGAATAGTTATCATAGAAAGAATCTTATTAGCTTCATTATGAAATAACACCAATTCGAATATAAATAATAACACAATTATTTTGTAGTAAATCACGTATTGATTTTTAAAGTGTATTAATTTTAAATTAAATCCGAATCTTCAAAATGACGAGAACATATACAGCTTGTACGTTTAGGAGTCCATGAAACATGTCTGTTACAGGCTTCAGTCCAGATTTGGACTAATTCAGGGTTTTTTGGAAACCTAAAATCATAATAATAGAGTTATTATTACATCAAAAGTTTATCACTCTAAATTATATTTTTTTTCGGAACAGTCTATGGAACTGGTCAAGAGAAAAGTAAGTAGAGAGGCAATATTTACAAAAATCACATATTCTACTAGTAAAACCACATAACTACTTTCTTGAGAAAACAAATACGAAAGAAGAAATTGGTTCAACTCTTGCAGATTTCGTTCGCAAAAGATGTTTCAATGTAATTAAATTCTAAACAGAATTTATTTTTGTAGTATTTTTACTTTCGAACGACGATAGGAGAAAAGAAAGTATTGTAATCGCGAAAAAAAATGAAAAAGAGATTTTTACGAAAATTGTCTCTCTTTCACTAATTGAAATCAAAAAACGAAAAAAAAAAGTTCAATTTGTGCGTATGCATGTCTGTATGTCTGTATGTCCATCCGCAGCTGTATCTACGAGTCCAATTGACCGATTCAAATGAAATTTGGCCCTGACCTTGGTTTGATAATATCTCGGACCTCTTTTTTTTTTCTTTTTTTTTTGCTAACAGTCAAAATTAAGGGTAGCTGCTATACAAAATTTAGATAAAATTGAAATTATCTCAAAAACGGCTCTAGCGTTTCTTTAAATTTTTGCATGTTGGTAAAAGTAATGACGACTTATAGTTTGGCATATTTCGTTGCCCTCTAAAATTCAGATTCTAGTAGCTGTCATTAAAAAAAATTCAATTTCCTGGACAAAATATATGACACTGTTTACATATTATTATTTAATAATTTTTTACTCTTTTAGTATATTAATACATTGTCATTTTTTTTCAAAAATGTCATGTTATGGCGTTCCCCATACAAATCTGATAAAATTTTGGGTACAGCCAACAACAAAAACAAGGTTTGTCTAATAGAAGACTGAAGCAGGTTAAATTAAATCACGTCTGGTATTTTGAGGTAGCAACTACACATAATATCGTGAGAAAGTAAGTCCTGGGTAGCCAGTACAGTTGCACAGTAATTTTCTACCACTAAATTTTCTTGTAACGTAACAAAAAGCTGCTCTCAACATATTTGTCATATTGGTATTTCCTTTTCATTTTAACAGCAGATTTAATTTCTTAATGTTGACAAAAGGCTAACTTAATCATAAAAATTATCCACTGAGACAAGTAATTTCAGCAGTCACGAAGTTGGAGACATCTACAAATTACGGAGTGTTTTATAATTCAAAACAATTAATTATAAAACAGATCATACTAATAAAAAACGAAAATTTTATTAATAAATATCGCTGTTAGAAAATTATCGATAACCTGGTTGTCGATAGTTATGGAACGCCTTAAGTGCAAATTCGGTGACTCCCGCGAGACTAATTTTTAACTGTGCATTAGCGAGACTATTGTTGCCAGCGTTTTCAATGTGGTTTTTAACCGTTTGTTGGTATTTATTTTATGTATCGCGATCAACTTTGGTCACGTATATTTTTAATGCTAGTTTAACCAGAATATTAAGTATTTTTTTATATTAAGCTATATTTTAATTTAAACAAAATTCTATTTATATCTCTTAGCACAGTAGAATTTGCAGCAGTATCCCGATAAAACAATGAAACGCTTTGGCTTATGAGAAAATTTTCAACATATATTTAACAGGTACTTCGTGATTAAATAACATAAGCTCCATAGAATTTAAAGAGGTGGTATCTAATTTAAACATTAGTAAATTTTCGGGGAAATTATTTTATAGCAGCTGTCAACATTATTTATGTAGTCTCGTGGGGAGTGCGCCTACGTCATAAATTATTTACTTGGCTTGCCGGGCGTCGCGAGACTACGGCGCCAAATTCAAATTTTATTTGTTTAAAAATGAGAATTTTCGTACTAAAAACAATAAAAATACTCAAAACTATACTTACATGTGAAAAGTAATGCCATCTTTTTGTAAGTTTGACGTATTTGATTTGTTTTTACACCAAAAAACAGCACAAAATGGCATTTTTATCGGAGCTCTGTTCGCTACGACGTCAGGAAAAGGTTTGTTGCAAAATGGCGGTGAAACTAGTTTTATATAATGCACTGGATTCTTTATCTTATACCTTTGGCAGAGGGGAACGCCTGTGTATGCCGTCTCCAGTTCTATTTCCTCCGAGGCATGCAGGTAGCAGCGATGGTTTTGTACCTAATGCTTCACTGGTCTACAAAGCGGCATCTACGTCAGGAGATTATCACTCTAATATGAATTATGATAATTATTCTAAATGGCTTAGTGAAAAATTATTGCCAAACTTACCGGAGAAGTCGGTTATTGTTATGGACAATGCATCCTATCACAATACTAGAAGCAGCAAAATACCGACCTCTAATTCCAGTAAAGGGGAAATGCAAAACTGGTTGACAGAAAATGACATTTCATTTGATAGTAATTTAAAAAAAGTTGAACTATATGATTTGATCAAAAATAATAAGGACCGATTCATAACATTTAAAATAGATGAATTTATAAGAAGAAAAGGTTTTGAAATCTTAAGGTTTCCTCCGTATCACCCAGAGCTAAACCCGATAGAAAATATTTGGGGTATTATAAAAACCGCATTGCTTCAAAAAACATAGGTCAAAACATGACCATTGTTCAAAGTTTAATAGATGAATGCATAAAGGATATAGACCAAACCACCTGGCGAAATACATGCAATCATGTTGAAAAAATTGAAAAAGAATACATGAAGTATTTTGATTATGATTTCCAGTTTATTATTAATGTTGGAGAAGATGATGAAAGTGACAATGACAGTGAGGATGATTATAGTGACAGTGTAGAAACATTAGATGAAGGATTGATATAAATTATGTATGTTAATCATATTAATCGACAGATCTTTTTATGTTGTGTAAAGATATGTTTAGGTTTAATTTCTTTTGTGTTTATTTAATTTTCTACCTGTAATTAATTATATATATGTATATAACTTTAAAGGTGTTGACTTTTATTTATTTTGACCAATCCTCATAAATATAAAGAAGACCTTAAAATTAAAAAATTGGATATATCCACAACTTCAATGAATTAATTTTTGTTTGCTAACCGTACGCACGGTCACTGTCACGCCTACATTGACGCGTAAACAGATTGGTCTCCCACACAACTAAAGGCGCCGTGCGCTTGTAGATTGCAAGTACTGTATCTTCCAACATTTTTCAATGCATTTTGCGAGGAAATACAAAGAAAAAATAAGTATAATAAAGAAAATTTATTATAAATAATAAATTAATTGTTGAAATTGAAAGTAATGTTTGAACAATTGTTAAAATTGAATGTGCAGGTCTTGTCCACTAATTTAATGGTTTGGCTTAGGTTAAGTTATTACGTTGTTACATACTTTCTGATGTTTTCTTGTAGACGAGAGTGATTCACTCCTTAAAGTATGGCCAGTTGAAGTAGAGGGTTGCGGTTCTGTCCAGTCAGTATGAAATGAGGCAGAATGGCGCTGCAATTTATTCGGGATCATATTTTCATCTGAAGTAGGCGGTCTGTGTTCAGCTAAATTCACTGATTGAGTTATTTTGCTACATTTTTCAACATTGAATATTTAGACCATAATGAAGATGGTTTATGTCTTGATGCCAGTTCATTGAAGTATGCTAAAAGAACGTTTTCAGAAAACGAGGAACAGTTTTTGACCATTTTCCACTGTAGAAATCTTTGGTTTTCTTCTAAGTATTTATCTCTCGATTTTTGCGGAAAAGAATTTTCATTTGCTATTTGGGCTTCTTCGACGATATTTGTAGGAGTTAAATCTATAACTTCTTCATTGGAACTCATTTTAAGAGATTACTAGAGGTATAACCACAAAATAAAAGTAATTTTATTTCACCAAAGCCTATTGACAACAAAATGGCGCGCTTTCTTTGCAGAGCGCGCGTTTCATACAGTTTTTTTTTTGAGGCCCAGGTACAGTACAGGCAATAATGTGAAAAATATTTTCGTTTGCAGAAACAAAACACGTATTTTTAAATGAGATAATCAAGAATCTTATGTGTTATGGTGTTTATCATCATTAAATTATTGCTCGCATACATATAAATAATTGTTTTTTTGGACAGCAAAACCTCCTTGCATCTTTGTAATTTTATAAATTTTATGACTTGCACAATGAACAATAGAGTCAAAAATTTTAAAAAAATTACTTTATTTCACGCGTGGAATAAAGGATTTCAGTACTGTTTTATTTCACGCGTGAAATAAAGAGTCGGTTTCCGCATAATTTGGTTACACAAAAAAGAAAACTTTACGAGCAACTGCATTGAAAAAGTTGTTTTCTTTGCAAACCTGCCTCAGTCAAAATTTTAAATTTGGAACGAATGTTCATGTTCGAATGAATGAAACCCTCTTGCGTATTTTTCAGGCAGGAAAAAAATCATGAGTGTCCGTGTTTTTGAAATGAGTGTATTGGTCTGAGGTTTATTTTTTTTCAACACACTTGCTTATAAAGTGGCCATTATTGCAGCGTTGTTAGGGTCATAATGCAGCATATTAAACACGCGTGCTTTTTACTTTTTATTATCGCACTAGTGTTTTTTACATAACAGTTTTTTTTAAATCTTAGCAAAGAGTTTTGATGTCGTGAGAAATAGTAAAGTTTTTGCAAATAAATAAGCTGTCTCGGTTAAAATATAATAAATAATAATTTAATTTTATCTAATTATTTATTTTTATCAATAAATTCACTAAAATTTTTGTTGCAAATACAAAATATATTCAGTTTGTTAATATTTGATATTTGGCTATTTGGCGGATGCGTCAGTGCCTCTATTTCCATCTGCGCGCGCATAAACAAAATCTCCGCCGCCATTTTTCAAAGAAAATTGTCAATTCATAGCTGTGGTTTCAATTATGTGGAAAAATAAAGTGAAATTTAATTATTTTTCCTCGTAAGTGTGTTAAAAAACGTCGTATGAAACGCGTGAGCATTAGACATTAAACTCTCGGCTCTATTACGCCCTCGCCATTTGGCTCAGGCTGCAATCCCGCCTCGACTGTAATGTTCAACGCAGCTCACTTGTATCATAATCATAATGTACTATTATCTGAATAATATACCCGCGTCGACCGTTCTGTTCGCACAATTGAAAAATAAAAATTGTGGGTAGCAATTAACACAAAAATACGTTATATTCAAACTGTTTGTGCATTGAGTAGAGATGGGCCGAATGTGGGTTTTGCCGAATACTGAATTCGGCCAAACATACTCGTATCTGCAGTTCAAAAAGATACCGCAGGCGAACTTCGGTTGTTTTTGGTGCGTTTCCAGGTTATTGCTAATTACAATAATATATTAAATTCTAACTTTTTCTACCCCAATCCATAAATTAAAACATTTATCGGCCTTTTAGGAACTGGGGGTTAGTTTACAGACAATAGTATTGTAAAATTAGCTACTATTTATAAGTTGAATTTTGATTGAGCCTCATTATCTTTGATGTTTCAGTATGTAATGCTTACAATAATAATAAAAGTTGCATAACTTGAAAATTTTGTTCACTATATTGTTATAAGACTGTAAATTTTGTCGATTGTAGGTACCTAATTGTTGCTGCTTGCATTTGTTTTATACTAAAAATAAGTAATTGAAAGACTGCATAACATTGATTTTGGTCAATACCTATAGTTGAATTGAATTATTTTTGTTGTTCGAGTAACACTTAAACATGACTGTATTAAATAAAGATTTTTTTTTGTTTGGTAATTGAAACAAAATTGCTTATGTTATCCTTCTTTCTTTTCCTCATCTCTGCTATCACGTATTTGTTAATCCCACACATGGTTTCTCCGGGTATTTAACATGCTTCTAATAACTTCACTTTTCGTTTAACTACGGCCAAATTTTGATAAACTTAAATGAATTTTGACCGAAGCCGAACTTTGGCAAAAGGTTCATAACAGATTTTGTCCTTAGGAAAATGAAATTTAAATTTGTAATTTTGCCGTAAATTTGATAAAGCTTAATGTTGCGTTTTTTTTTTTTTTTTGTTTGATAAACACTTGTTTTAACAACCAAACAAACCTTTGATAATGCTTTAACAGCGAAACCGGTAAGGGGAAATAATATAAATAAGTGGACAAGTACAAGTGTTTATCAAACAAAAAATGTTTCAAAAGTTCCACCAAGTGCCAACAATCACGAGCATCAACTCCTTAATGTTGCGGCCCAACAACGCCTATAGCGAAAATCAAGATCCCTGAGTTCACTCATAACAGATTAATACCTACCGTAATAACTGATATTGATAATTTGAAATGTTTCGGCTCAACTTTGCGCTGAATCATACACATTTAAGGGTTTACGCAACCGAAAAAGGTAAAAACCCTTTGCAAAATATTTACCAAAACAAACAAACAAGTAAGAGTAGCACTTTGGGGGTTCCGTATCATTTAAAAAACAAAGAGACCCTAAATAATTTAAATTCATAAATAGTTATATCGTTACATAGAAAAACCAACAAAAAAGTTTGTTAAGTATAAAAATAAAATAATCAGTGTAATCACTCGATTGAACAATTTTGATTTAAGTTTATGATTAGAAGTTAGAGATTAGAAAAATTCTGTTCAGAAGGCTCTCGTATAGGAAGAGAAGATAGAATTGCAAAGACCAAGAATAAGCTTCATCGATCAAAAACAGAGAAAACCTCTGTCAAGCAAACGTCTTATGAAAACATCACAGAACTTAAAAAAAATATAATTAATATTGTTAGAACAAAAACAGCTAGGTTCATAAATTAATTTTTAAATTGTTACTTACATAGATGGATATACCGGTTTTTGGCTGCGGCTTTGCTCGCGTGAAAGTGTCTTTCAATCGATGTATTTTGATTTGCACGTAAAATAAACTATTATCGACAGTTTTCGCCTTGGCAGTTATTTTATAATACTTTTTATAACCTATGCATTGACATGAGTCACTACAATGATAATAAAGAAAATATAATCCAAATCCTTTGAGTGGTTCTCGAGTTACAACGGCACATACAGATTCACAATTTTTTTGTTTTAATATAATTTTAATAAATATATATTTCATTTAAAATTTCGCAAAATTATTCTATGTCCATCAAACATCACTTTTTTACTACTTTACTATGAAATCTTACCTACAATTATTACTTGTTACATATTATTAGTATATTAATTTTAATTAAATTAATGCTGAATAAAGCTAACGGAATAAAGAAGTAGCTATTAAATTGGTCTAGGAGTGAGTGGATCGGAAAGCCTTCGTTTTCACAAAATTCATTTAATTATGCTAATGAAGAAGTTAAGAAACAATTTGCTAGAAGTTTGCTCGGATAGAAGCCATAAAATTATTATGGTATTATAAGAAAAGCTTTTAAAAGTTCTATAGCAGATGCTTCATATGGTTTAACCAATAAATTCTTTACAAAAATATGTATATACGTTCTGGAGCAAGTAATAAATATGAGGGCATTTTTTATAATGCCCGGGAAATGACAAGTCAGATAGGGAAATATAATTATTATCCCATCCCACTAATATTACAAATGCGAAAGTTTGGATGTATGGATGGATGGATGGATGGATGTTTGTTACTCTTTCACGCCGTAACTACTCAACCGATTGGGCTGAAATTTTACATTAATGTAGTTCTAGACCTAGAATAGGAAATAGGCTACTTTTTATCCCATAAATCAGTTCCCATGGGATGAAAATGAGCTTTCAAATTTCCATAGAAAAGTGATGTGTCACCCTTTCACGCCATGCTTACGAAACCTTAGGCTGAAATTTTGCTTAAATGTCGTTCTAGACTTTGAATAGGACAAAAACTAGTTTTTAACTTTGTTCCCATGGAAAAGCTATAAGAGACACAGAAAATGGGAAACAGAGGCGCATAACACACACATTTCACCAGCTGTGTTTACTTTAGAATCCAAATAATATTGACTGATTTTATAGGAGTACACAAAAACTAATTCAACGCGGGTGAAACCGCGGGCAAAAGCTAGTATTAACTATTTAAACTCCATTATTTATGACAGTGTCTGTCACAATGAATATTGCTATGTGATTGTTGAGCAATCTGACAATTTACGAGTAGGTGCTGTTAGAAGAAGGTAGGATGCTAAAAAAACAAGACATTAAAGTCGGGTATACGCCGCGTTATTAATTGTTCGCATTTTTTTAGAAAAGGCACCCTACCTCATTTTAAGTTACACTTTTCTCGTGGTGCAAGGGAAACTTTGTTAAATTTCTGTCTTTTTAAACTGAACCCAAAAGCCATTATCATCGCAAAATAAAATTGTGTAAGAAATCTTACTATGTTAGAATCGTATGTAACCAAATATACAAGAAAAGAAACCTTTTTCAATCGGAATCCACAACTTGAGAAAAGGAATTCTTAGACATTGTATAAATACACAGCTCCCGGATTGCTTTAAGGACCGAATTTTCAAATTTCTTGCGAAATCACAAAAGTGACAAGAATGAATATTATGGTAAATGTGATTTAGGTATATATGGTTGTAAATTCGGCTGTGAACACCTATACCTATATCTTAAATTTTCAACTAAGTTAAATCGATATTTTTTTAAACCTATATTGATAAAACACAAATATTTTTTTGTATATTTGATTAATAACTAATACCGTAGTGAGATAAGAGCAGAATTACAAAATACAGACTACATAAAATATGTATCTTGTTTTCGATATTACCGGCGGCGTCAGTGTTTAGCAACCGGGCGGAAAAGGTACCAGAAAATCTCTCATTTAAAGGCAAAACACGAGTCGGTGAGTCAAGTTTTTGCATAATAATGTCTTCATGTTATTTTGTGTATTTCTCATGCGATTTGCGGATTATTATAAATTATTTCAATGCGTTGATGGAGGATTTCCTAAAGTAACATTGATACAAATCAATTATTTTGAGACATCATCCGAACTGAAAGTTTTTTTTGTGTCAAACAGAAGTAAATTATGCTTAAGGGTCCGTATAAGGCTAGATGTACAAGTTCAAATGAGCATAACATATTGTGTAACTTAATTAAACGGTCTAGTAAAAATAATATAGACACCAGACTATAGGGTTGATGGATTATTCTTATAAAAAACGCAAAATCTTTATGTTCGCTCGATAGACAAAATTACGAAGTTACCTCTAAATTTCATTTTTTTGATTGTAAAAGGGCCTTCCTTAAATCATTCAGCCTTGAAATTTGTATTAAAAATATGTTTACAAATGATATCGTCAGTCCATCTTAGAATATTTTAAAAATTTAATCTAGAAGTAGAGTTATTAAATAAAAACGCAGGTTTTTGTGGGCGCGTGTTTCTTGGTGGTCGTAACAGCTAAGGCTGAAAGCGCGCTATTTTAACTAAAAGAAATCGTCGTAGAGTTCAGTTCTGATTGATGAAAAATGAGGTGCTCAATCTGACCTTATATGCAGCCCTAACGTGAAAAAGCTAGGTATGTTATAAAACATTCACGAATACAACATTATGAGAGAGGCATACGTGAAGGAATACTGCATGGCCCCTATCAAATCAATACGGCCTTCTAATTTAGCTTTGAACTTTGATTTTCCCGCCTTTTTCCTGTACATGAGTAAGAAAAACAAAGTCAGCTAAAACGTCCTACATATCTAAGGGTACGCACATTATTCAAGCATATCCTAATCTATATTCTCACACATAATTTAAAATTACCTATATCAGGCCAATTTAAAAAAGGAGATTACATTAAATTTATAAATAAATTTTATCTTTTAAGCAACATTTAAGAGTAACCGAAAAAAAATCTCAAATCAATACGTAACGGCCTTCCAATTTAGCTTTGAACTTTGATTTACCCTCGTTTTTCCTGTTCATGGGTTAGAAAAACAAGTTCAAATGTTCTATAGATCTACGGGTACCCACATTGCTTAAACACATTCAAAAATACATGTCATAAAACCTATATGAGGCCAAGATTACAAGGCAGTTTACATTAAATTTAAAAATATTTTTTATTGTTAAATGATATTTAAAAGTAACACATCGAATACAAACATAACAGTCCGTATTTAAAATGAGAAAGAAAATGTACAGAATTGCGATCCAGATCTGAAATTTCTTAAACCTCTCATAAAGTGTCAGAAATGAGGAAAAATTACATTACAAATGCACAAACTTTCAGATCGCGGCAATGCTCAAAACCTCATTAAATTAAGCTTGTGTTCACATGTCCATATAACCCTCTATTCATCCGTAGAAAACGACTTCGCTGATCGAGCTAAAAATGGCATCTAAGTAGTAAATTGTTCATAAACAGGTGATGCGACAAAACTTTTCTTAAGATTCCGCAACTCAAAATCAAATCACTTTGTAGCCCATTAGGCCATCTGACAAGACCATTTTTCTCGGGTCCCGTGAGATATCAAGCAGACATTATTAACTCTTACAAAAATCTATGGACCCCAGTTCTGATAAAAAATCAGGCTTAAACTCAACGCAAAAAAAATGTATTGCCAAAAAGCACTTAAAGAAGTAATTTCAAGTTTGTAATTTTTGTTACAATAGGTATACTATTTTAGTCTACTACATTATTAAAATGGCAACGGAACTCTCAAGGCGCGAGACCTACTCACACTTGATCCGTTTTTTTAGGGTTAATTACCTGAAGGGTGCCAAACGGGACCCTATTACTAAGCCTCTAGTGTGCGTCCACCTGTCTGTCTGCCACAGGAGTCTACAGCTTCAGCCGTTGTAGGTAGCTAGTTGAAATTTTTCCAAAATATGTATGTACCTACTATGGCTTTACTACGGAAACTAATAAAAATTTGCCAAATTACCCACACAAAAAACCTTGTAAAAGTAATTTTTTAACGTTATTTGTTTTAATTAAATTTTATATCATTGCGGTATAGAAAATCACAAAAGTAAATCTGGACGTGAAGAGCTCTGAACCGGGACTCGAACCCGGGACCTCTCGCTTACCGGGCGGTTGCTCTTCCACTGAGCTATCCATTTCTTAACACAACCTGAGAATTTACCCATGTGCTTTCCCATACCGCAACGATATGTATAGATATGCTCACTTAGTAGTGAGCCTCTTGGCGCCTAGAAGGCGCTTAGGCTGAGGTTCAGAGTGCATTTTGAGTCCAAACTCGATCTTACAAACGTCAAAAAGCGACGTGATCCCATACTAGAGTGACGTTTGTAAGATTGAGTTCCTCTTGAGTTCGGACTCCAAATGCACTCTGAATCTCAGCCTTAGTGTATTCAAGACGTGTCTGAGACTTGCCCTACCGTCACCTGTTACAGCATCGGGTATCACTACCCACATACACATTACTGTTATCGAAACTATGATAGAAATAAATTTATATATTTTAAACACTTGGTGATTTATCCATCGCAAGGAGATAACAAAATAAATTTTATATCATTGCGGTATAGAAAATCAGAAAAGTAAATCTGGACGTGAGGAGCTCTGAACCGGGACTTGAACCCGGGATCTTTCGCTTACCGGGCGCTTGCTCTTCCACTGAGCTATCAGTTTTATTTGTTTTAGCTTTATCTTAGAGACGGTAATACCATAGTAAAAACAGAATAGTAGAACAACTCGCGCGCCGTGCGAGGCTAAGGCCTACTAGAGCAGGGATGTACATTTATTTTGCGGCGATGTGACGAACGGCGCGCTTTGGTTGTAAGTCGTTAGCGCGACTGCGGAGCGCTGCCGACCCTAGTCACACCGCCAGAAACCGCCTGAGATATTGTAGTTGTGTGCGTGCTGTGGTTCGTGCGTAAAGGCACAAAATGGCTAGCAGACATATTAGCCGTGCGGAGTACATCTCTGTTAAGATAGCTTACTAGTCTGTTTTTACTATGATATTACATACAAGTTTTAAATTTGTTCAGATTGTAGTACCACATAGTTTGAGATGAAAAAATGAGTTTCGTAGTCAGAACGTGCCGAACCGTTTGCCAGGCGCTACCATTTTAGCGCCTTGTTTTTTGTCATCTTAATGTTGGTATGGCATTTTTGCTGTCGTTATATGTATATCATAATGCTTTAAGAGTTCCGTACCCGTAACGTTCCGTTTCCGTACCGTAAGTGTGTAGTGGTACGGAGCCCTTTGTGTGTGAATCCGAACTGTATTTAGCCAAATTATATTTCTAAATCACGAAACCCATACATTGTGTAAAACGTATACTTGACGGCCTTTTTTGTATAAAAAGCCATTATTTTATGGCTTTCTTCTATAAAATAGGTCGCCACGTTTTGCTTGTGTCCGAAGATAAATTTTTATGTGTTACCATACTGTACGTAATGGCTAGGGTAGGGGCACAGTCTGGCAACAATTGCGTATATAGTTTTACAACGGATAAACAATGAAGATTACTTAAATTGTTGTTGATGGTATAGTGACGGTTTTAAGAAGATTTGTTGAAATGGAACACTCTCCTCATTAGAAGGAAATGAAATTTCAAAATAATTTTTGAGACTTGGAGAAACATGAAACCTAATAAGTGAATTTTAATGGTTTAGGGAGGACCATAAGTAAAACGAAGAAAGAGGAAAAAGGAAGAATAAAAGAAATAATATCAGAAATCTCTTGCTGCTCTCTTAATATAAGGTGACTTTTGTTTTTACAGCCAAATTCATACTGAAGACTTGGCAAGTAGTCAGGACCAGGGTTCAAGAACAAACTAGTTTGGCCTAAACCAAAGTGGTCTACGAATAAGCGACTCGCCATACCTTACCTTACCTGTCAGCTCTGTCCTGGATACTAAGTGCGAGTTGCCGTCGAATGACTTAACTACCGCGTGAATCGAGTTAAGCCGGGTCTCCAGCGCACTTTTTATACTACACACTAAACAAAAACGTGTACACAAAACATTGTTTCGCTACACATTTTTACTGATAAGTGTGCAGGAGAAAAACACGCGCTGGAAACCCAGCTTATCTCGATTCACGCGGTAGTAAAGTCATTCGATAGCAACTCGCACTTAGCGTTCTGAATTCGGATTTGGGCAGTAACTTAAAGATACATTTAACAGAGATCAAGCTTAATATTAATCAAATAAAATGATGTTTAAACATTGTAGTTTTACGAAAACGGTACTTAAAAAGGTTATTCAATACACGAGTTTCAGTCTAAAAAACGAGTCGCAGGCGAGTTTTTTATTAGTACACGAGTGTTTTAATACCTAGTTATGTATAGTTTCATACATATTTTATCTTAACTCATGCCTACTAACCTGTTTTCACATTTTTGTAAATTTGTCGTTAGCCATTTTTGATTATTCTTGTAAAAGCTTGTTATAAAAGTGTTCGTAAATTCTTTCGTTCTTTTCAGAATGTTAAGTGGAGTCAAATTATCATCACCATCACTGCTGTCAGTAATTTTAGGGCAAAATAATACTTTTGTCCCATAAAACCACAACAAATAATAAATAAATTTCATTTATTCATTCCAAGTTATTTATTATTCTTTATTGTTTCTGTTTTGGGCTTCAGATAATGTGTTTAATTTCAAACACATTTAATTCCGCCAATGTCACGTCATAAGCCAGAGCACGGTTTTTGTAAAAAAATAAGTGTTGTCCGGAATTTTGTATCCTGTAAATCCTTGGAATGGAGTTCCAAGTTTTCAACACAACAGTCCACTGACAGACTGAGTCGAAAGACTGTGGCACCCCGCCACCAGCCATAAACAATACCTGGCCGAAAACAAAAAGGAATTAATGCTTAGTTCGGCCGCAATAAAGTTTTATATAACTATTATATAAAAACTGCATTGGTATTTGATATTAAACCTCAGACATGGCTGCATGGGCTAAGTTCCCTTTGCCTTCCTAGTTAGTGTGAAATGTATTGTAATTGCAGAAAAAGTTATTTTTCAATGCAAGTGCTCGTAAAGTTCTCTTTTATATGCGTCTAATCTGTTGTCAAAGTCAACTTTGCCACAGGAGTGTTTTGTTTTTTAATTTTTTTAATAGTACATTTTGTTGCAAGTGCGATAAGGTTGATATTTAGAGTCACGGTTGACTTTTTTGCCGAGACGCAGACTTTCGCACAGTATCAAACGACGTTTTTCAATACACTTGCGAAAAATTCCATGAAATAATAAAATAAAGAAATTTTGTAGCAAATCAAAACAGATACAAGTCGACAGAAGAACACGCAGTTGGCAGTTGGCGCTAATCTGTACTACAAAGAGCAATGGCTCTTCCTAAAACATTTTTAATAATTATTTTTAAGATAGTTAAATAAAAATATAAATTATGACGTCTAAAATCGTTATGAATTTTTAAAACATTTTTGACAATGTGACATTTATATAATATATTTGATAATAAAATATATAAGTTTGAAAATACTTAACTTAAACATTTTTTAGTATATCCGGTAAAACAAAGGTTCACATGCTTACCAAATGATGTGGCTAATTTCCCCTAGATGGCGTCAGTAGTAAAAACAAAAATCACGAAATGCGAAATATGTAATTTTACACACGCTAACCAGGCACGTAATCTATCATATTTTGAGCAGGTGTATTAAAAAAATATCGACTAGGTCTTGACCATTGACCTCTAATAAACAATTTTGAGATTTATGAGAGGTCAATGATTGGTGACTCTAAATATCAACCTTTTCGCACTTGCATTAAAATGTACTATTTAAGTTTTGTTCCCCTACATAGTGGGAAGGCAAATGGAACTTAGCTCATACTGCCATGTCTTTGGTATGACTTATCTTTTTAATTTATCGAAAATAGTTGCCAGTCTTATCTTGTGTACATTAAATAAATAATTGACAGAAATGAGCTGGTTTCAGTTTGATCGTTCGTAGGCTGCGTTCAATTTGATGACACGAAAGGAAAACTGTTTAGACGAAATTTTCAGTAAGTAGAAACTTTACAAATTGAAAATTCTGATAAAACTTAATCAACCTGATTTTTACTTTTTAATTTATTTTGATATTATTTAGTTGACAAGAAAGATACTGGAATCTGGTTAAAATAATCTTCTTGGTAGGAAATCTCATTTTATCGTAATTTGACTAAAAACTTTTTGATTATATGCCAAAAGATAAAAAAAATTAATATACGAGTTCGGAAAATGATACTGGCGACTTGCATTCTCTGTACATTATTTAAGAAAATTACAATGTTATCGATCGGTCTTCCTTGTTAACAATATTCTTTGTATCTAAAAAATAGACAATTTAAGACAGCCATTGTTGTTTGAATAAGCTGGTGGAGTCGAATTTATGTTATGAAAGCAGTCTTCAAACGTATCAAACTGTAAGCAGCTTATTTCCGTCAAGTTGGCAACTTGCGTGCAAAGAAAAAAAGAAATAATGCCCGCCTAAAGTTCATTTGGAGTATTTATTTGGATTAATTAATCGAATGTGCGGATTAAAGCATTATATCTATTTATAGTTTATGTATCTATTATCTTATTTATTAATTGCATTATGTAGGTATTTATATACAATATTTATTTTTTTTACTTATGTTAGTATACCTATATATTTGGCTAGGCATTATATTTATTTATGGTCTATTCAGTTTATTTATCAACTTATTTGTTAATTGAATTATGTAGGTATAATAATACTCTTACTCCAATAAGTCTTTTTATTTTATGCATGTGTATAACTTTAGTAGCCCAACTTAAATAAAGTTTTTTATATATTTTCCGTATCATATTTGTTTCATCATAAAATATTATTTTTATACAGATTAGATTTGACATGTAAAACGTATACTTTATGTATCTATTTTACATATAAACAATTTAAATTTGAATTTATTGTTTTTTGTTTCTTTAATTACGTTTAATTTATTTACTCACACTATGCATTGAAAAACGTAGTATGATACACGTGCTTAAGGGCAATAACTTGGAGACCTATAGTATTATTTAATATTTTTCTGTATTAGAGACGTTCATGAAATTAGTTTTTCATTATGTAAGTATTTTTTATTTAGATAGATTAGGTTAATTTTAATTTTAATAATAATCATATTTAAGTACCTTTGTTATTTAAGTTTCACAAATTAAGTAAGTTTGAATTCATATTGAGGATTTTACGATACGAGGTTACATTAATTGTTTTTATCTACTCGTTTTCGTTATATTCGAATTACAAAATTGACAGCGGTTTTTTCATGATACCCATAACGACAGCAGGTTGCATTATGCGAATCATCATAATTTCTAAAACACAAGCAAAGACATTCTGAACATACAGCCCGGTACCTATAATATTACTTCGAAATCGAGATGAAAAAAAGATGTTTTACCAAAGTGCTAATAAAGACCAATCAAATAAGCCCAAACTCGATGGGTCTGCTGTTATCCGTTGGGAAGATCCCGTACCCACCTCCCACAGTCCCGTCATTAGTTCCCGGTCACTATGTTTTACCAGTGCTAATAAAGACCAATAAAATAAGCTCAAACTCGATGGGTCTGCTGTTATCCGTTGAGGAGATCCCGTACCCACCTCCCACAGTCCCGTCATTAGATCCTGGTCACCATGTTCTACAAAAATACTCATCAATACCGATCAAATAAACTTAAACTTCAGAGGTCTCCTAAAAAAAACATTTACCAGTGGATGATTGAAACCCCGATGATGAGACTACATACGTACGACTACGCAAGGCGTACATACCACACGATTAACTAAAAATCTTATTGAGTGCTTAAAGAAATTTTAAAGTCAGTTCAATAGTTCTAGATATTACCCATTATATGCAAACAAACAAACAAATCTTTCTTCTTTATATAATAGTGTAGACAAACTTTAACGTGAGTTGATTTGAACCAGACTGCGTCAAATTCGATATTTTGAAACATTCAGCGCCATCTAGTTTATTAAAATAAAAACAATTTCAACGCCAGCTCACAAACAATTTCAACGCCAGCTTACTGAGCCGATATCCAGGATAGCTTCCCAGAGATGGCGTTTTCTAAGCACTTGAAAATAAAAATATTTTAGTTATTGGTCTTTGCCCAGTCAAGAATTATAATTTCAGCTTTAATATTTTTTTACAAAAGGAAATATTTTTTCTAAAAATAAAATAAAATAATGAAAAATAAAAAGTGAAAACAAATTTTACCAGTCGGGGATTAAACCCGCGACGATCGACAATGCTACGGCGGCGAACCTTCCATTTGTCTCACTAAAATTCTCATTGCGCTGCTCCCTTTTGTCATAGAGTGATGATACATAGCCCTAAACCTCCCCGAAGAAATGCTTTATTTTTCAGTGAAAACTGTATCAAAATCCATTGGTTGGTTCTCAAGTTATAAGCGAACGAACAGACAGACGGACAGACAGACAGACAGACGTTGTATTTTAGATCTATTTTATTCTATGTAGTAGAGAAGAGAAGATAGAGAAGAAGATACTTATTTCAATTCTTTTAGCCTATATGTTAAAGAGGTATATATGTTTACTATAATGATATTCAATGTACATATACGACCTGTTTACTACTTTATTATTTGTATTTATAGCTGTATGTATATATAGGTAGATGTAGGTATGGCTTACTAAAACCTACCGAACGGATTATTGTTGTTTGAATATTATCCAGGGTTTTTCCGTTCCCTATATAGAAATAACAAACAATAACATATCTTACAACTGAATGCCTGAATAAAATTAAACCTATATCTACAGAATGTCTTACAATTTATGATCAGTACAATAAATATTTGTTTTAGAGATCTAGCTTTGACGTTTTTTCTCAATATTACATTTATAATATCCTGACATAATATCTCAATACAACGCGAACAAGTTTGGAGAGAGTAACCCTTTTCTAATAACCAACTTTTCGTATTGAATGTAGCTATGGACATAATTTGGCCTTTTCATTTCAACCCTTTGAAGATAATAATTCCATAATTATATTTACAGTTAGTTCAAAGTCAGACCTATTAAAATCATTTCATCTTGGACTTCAAATTAGCATATATTAAACGACTGTTTCTGCGTAAATAGACTGCTACCATTAAATGAAACCACGTATTCTACTGACCCTACTGAACCACTTTTTCTAAGAGTCATACCCGCGGACACCCTTAGTTTAGTAAATCCATACAAAAATGCGTGAACCCTAACGCACCGACATACGGGCGAGCTTAGAGAGAGCGTCGTCCGTGAAACCGCTATTATGGTGCAGCGATCTAAAATATTACGATCTAAAATATACGAGATAAAGTCTTTGAGTTAGAACTGAATATCTTTTTCTCTGATGTTTTTCGCGTTTTTTTTTTCAGTTGTTCAGTATGATCAGTAGAGTATGTGGTTTTATTTAATGGTCGCACTTTACACCCGCTATATAATTTAAATAAAATCAAATTTTCAGATACCTGCAATATAGTCGCCATACTATACGTAATAAATAGTAGATTATTTGTTATACACACCAGAAACGTATTGATTTACCCAGGGAGCCTTGGTTGCCTTGGAGCAAGGGCTGTGAAAACGCGAGAGAAATGATAAATCACATCAAGTGAGGTTTATACTAAAGTTTTCTTTCGACCACTTAAAAGAAAAATATATAGTTGAAAAATAAAATGAAGAGCACAGTGTGTTTTAGGGTTCCGTAGTCAAGAAGGAACCCTTATAGTTTCACCATGTCCCTCCATCTGTCTGTCCGCGTCTTAGCACAGAGAAATTTGAAAGTTGTAATTTGGCATGGGTATACATATTAACGTCACCGTCAAAGCGGTAAAATAAAATATTGAAAAAAAAAAATGTTTTACGTTGCCCTTATTTTTATGACGTCTACGTAAGTTATGAAACTTTTTGCAGCTCGTCAATTTAAAGGAATTAATTTTAGCGGGAGATAATGGATTTTTATTTAACTACCTGGAAGGAAATACAGTAACACTTTAATTTGTGTACGCTATTTATGCTGGTTATTAGCTATATTACGTAGTAATAAACGACGGATTCTACCCAAATAAAAGTTTGACTGCAATACTGCAGGCAACATTATACCCGCGCAAATCGTATATATGCGAAAATTGGGTGAATGTTATTCGAACGTTTTCTGTTTATCTTTTTGTCGTGGTTAGTAAGTACATATATCCACAAGCAGGCCTAACATGGTGCCACATTAACTTAAACACCTTTTGACAATAAATTCCAGGTATTTACAGTCAAATGGAAATTAAAATGGTGCTAACATAACTTTAACACCATTTTAAACACACTTTTGAAAGTGGGGTCACAGGGGTCATGACCCCCTCAAAATCATTCATGTCAACTCAAAAAATCCCCTAAATTTTGACGGCTCACGAACATTTCAAACAATTTATTATCTGCGTACTAACGCCTAAGTTAAAAATATTCAAAATAACTATAAAAAAATTAATTCAAACGATGCAAACCCGAAATGGTTAGTGGTGGCGGTCGCATGCCCCCACAAAATTAATAGAGAGGCTTCCATTTCTTCAGTTCTTAAAAAAATCTTTATTTGCTTGACCGGTTTACTGTTAAAATTGGCTTCTTGAATTGTACTTGAGCCAAGATGACCCCCCCCCCCCCAAAATCTTGAGCTGCGACCGCGCCTGTCATCAGTTAATGTGTAGTTGCACGTCAGTCGTCTTGAGCAAACCGCGCTTTGGGACGCACGGAGTACAGAAAGTTTAATAGGTAGGAGGTAGGAGGCTGAGGCTGAGATTCAGAGTGCATTTTGAGTCCGAACTCAATCTTATAAACGTCACTCTAGTATGGGATCACGTCGCTTTTTGACGTTTGTAAGATCGAGTTCGGACTCAAAATGCACTCTGAATCTCAGCTTTAGAGTGATGTAGGAGGCGATAATAAGCTACGATTTGCAAGCCAGTACTTGATGATGTTGCATAGCATTGCACCGGGCTTAGTAACATCACATCACACAGCATAGCATCAGTTCATTTCCATCTATCCATCCATCAGCTGTTCCGCCACTTGGATATAAAGTATTTACCATATTTCGCCACTCTTGGCGGTCCCCCGTCCCCCTCATCCAGCTGCAACCTATAATGTAGGCCTTTGCTACGGTTTGTTGTACGTGCTCTCCATTCTATCGCTTTTGGGCCCCAACGGCCATCAAGTCGGCGACAAATATGGCCTCCCAATGCCACTTCAAATTACTGATTATGTAGGTTACGTCGGTAACTATCGATCTCTGACGGATCTCCTCATTTCTGATTCTATCCATCAGAGATACGCCAATCATAGCCTGCTCCATAGCTCGATGTTAGAGACCACGTCTTAGCGCCATTCGTCATCTTAGCCATTAAGCACTGTGGTTTGACAACGTAAATATCAGTTTATTTGTTCACCTCTATATTTCAAGATACACTATTGTGAAAGGATTTTGACTCTGCGGGATAGAAGATGTACTTGATGGCATGAGAAAAAAAACTGGTCAAGTGCGAGTAGGACTCGTGTCCTGAGGGTTCCGTAAATACCGTTTAAAACACAAGCTTATACCACGAGTAGTTATGTTTGACCAAACTAACTTGACACTCATTGCACTTTTGTAATCAGGGGCCTAATAATTTTTTTCTTGAATAATTCAATTTATGTAATTTTTAGACCTAATTGTTTACGGAATTTCAAGTTTTTAAGTCAAAAACTATAATAATTTTTAAATTAGGTATAGTAATGCACATATTGAACGCTCACGAGGGCGTTATGTGAATTTCACGCCTTGTTTACAGAGATGGTGCTCTCGTCATTACAATACCTGGTATTGGTAGCTGGTAGAAAATACTAAATATTAAGGTCGCCTATATACAAAATTTTGTGCAATAAAGAATTTTATTATTATTATTATTATTATACCTGTTGTATCGGTCAGTTAAGAAATATACAGATTTCATCGATGGCGAACTTGTGGTGTATTCACTGAAATCCAATCCAAAAAACGAGTCGGACTCGCGCACGAAGGGTTCCGTATCATTAACTATAAAAACGGCAAAAAAATAATGTCTGTTGTATAGGAGTGCGCGGGTCCGACTCGCACTTGGCCGGTTTAGAATTTGTTGTTACAGCGGCAACAGAAATACATCATCTGTGAAAATTTCAACTGTCTAACTATCACGGTTCATGAGACACCGCCTGTAACAGACGGACAGCGGAGCCTTAGTAATAGGGTCCCGTTGGTTACCCTTTGGGTACGGAACCCTAACAAAAATCAACTTTCACCATTTCGAATCGTCCTTTCAGCCCCAAGTTTTCCAAGAACACTAACAAGACTTAGGTATTCTTTTAACACCTACTTACTCATTCATTAAAATCCCCGAAAAATAATGATGTTCTCATTCTTCCTACGTTTCTCAACATTTTCCCAAAAACCGGTCAAGTACGAGTAAGACTCACGCCGTGAGGGTTCCGTACCGTTCAAATAAGTTAATTGATTGAATGAAAATTAGGAATTGACTAAAGGGCCGTGAGCAATCCTTTAATTTTTAAAATTATTGAACCGTAGTCATTATTTAGCTGTTGGAATATTTTCCTTAGCACGAACTGATAAAGTTCAATTTGCAATGTACAGTTCGGAAAGGGAAGCGGTCCTTTAATTTTATAAATTATTTAATCATAAGTCATCGGAAAGTGCTCGGAAAATGTTTTTTTCTGCATATTGTGAATTCTGTTAAAGCTACAAAAGTCGCCTAGCTTCGCTCGGCTCCCTAATATGTACTTACATGTCAACCTAACCGCTCCTCCTCGCTTCGCCCGTCGTCGCGACCTATCCCTAGCGGTCGAATAAAATTAATACTAAGGTAGCCGCTAACGGCTATTTGGTCACTTTCATTATAAACTTATAATTATCTAGAAAGTGTAAAAGACAAAACTGCAACATAAAATTGGTTGACTACTCGGGTACATAAACCTAAACTTATATTAAAAATCTAGATAATTATAAACTCATCACTATCCGCCCACGCGCGCCCATTGAACCATCCAATCCACTCATTAAAATTAAGTATTTGGCTACGCAACCCTAAACCTACTAGTATATTAAAAATTGGCGTTATCAGTACATATTTATTGTTTTGAAACAGTATATGGCACATAATGTTGTCGTTTACTGCATAATGTACAGAGAATTTCAAATTCCAAACTAGTTTAGTTTTTGAGATAGACCCCGTAACAAAAATATATGGGACACCCACGAAAAATAATTTAATTTTATTTTTAATTTGATATTCAGCTGTTGGTCAATATTCTACATAATGAACACAAATTTCAGATCAGGAACAAAGTTTTTAGGCATAACTCTATAGTTAGCCTAGGTATGTACTCTCGTCCAAAGAAGTCCACTGTGGTGGAATTAGTTCAGCTTTACGTATATTAGACGTGTGGGGAAACTTATTGACTTAGGCATGCATATTAGGATGTTGTGTTCTTGGATGCCACCGAAGAGTTGCTCGACAAGCTGGAACGTCTTCAGAATTTGGCTATCAGATTTATTTTTGATTTGCGAAAGTTTGACCATGTGTCTGAGTTTCGACGTAAACTGAAGTGGCTTCCAATACATTATCGGAGGTATAGTCATATCTTATCACTACTATATAATGTCTTGAACAACCCTTCTTCCCCCAAATACCTAAAAGATAGGTTCAATTTTCGCACCGATATGAGCAAAAGGAATCTTCGGTCCTGTCATGATCTTATGTTATCTTTCCCAACTCATTACACTGAACGTTACTCTAGGTCTTTCACAGTTGACGCTGTTCGACTTTGGAACGATCTTCCACTCTCTCTTAAAAGTCTTCCCTCAATTGCTTCTTTCAAATTCAACTTGAAGAAGCACTTTTTGTCCTCTCAGCAGTCTTAGCTACTAAATATGTATATATTGTAAGTATTTATGTAGTTTATCGTAGTCAAATATATATATATATAAATATATATGTACTAATTTAGTACGGTATGTTAGTGTTTAGGGTGTTAGGTTAGGCATACTTTTAGGTTAATAAGTGTATGTAGATTTATCTTATTTATAAACATATTGTACTGGAATTAATTTTCAGCGCCAATTTGTACATATTTTCTCCATTTGTGTTTTGGTTGACTAGAAGAAATTTCTTTTAGAAATAAGTCCGCCTTTGCCATGTACTTTCAACATTGTGAATTGTATTTATCCGTGTTTTTTGTGCAATAAAGTGTTTATTATTATTATTATTATTACTTGCACTGCATTATGTCATATTTTTATTTAACCTATGTACATAATATGCACAATCACAAAAACGGGGTTTATCAGTGATTGTGGAGGTCAGTACTTATATTTAATTATTATTATAGCAATAGGCAAGCATCTCACAACCATATAGCTGGATGGGTGATGATCGCGGTCGGTCCGCACACACACAACACGCTTCCGCCTGCCCGTGTGTGAGGGCCGCCCGCGATCCACATACATACATACAAAAAGGGACAATAATTGAGTGCTTTCCTAATAAGACTTTACGCTAATTTTGTTTACATGAGATAAAAATTTATAGTAAAAAGTTAGCATCTAGCAATAACAATAGGTAGCAATGGTAACTTTATTAGCAATAACAAGGAAAAAATAAATAAATAAACTATTATAGTTATCTTACAGTACATGACATTCTATATTAGAATGTCATTGCTTATAGTTAATAATCACAGTCACCACTACTGGCAAAATATTTTTTAAGAGATGACCTGAGTATACATACCTAGTATGCTGTTGTGGGGTTGGGCCGCGGATATACATAGGTAACACTAACAGTTTCCGGAACTGGCCACTTACATAAACAATATTTAAAAATTTATTGCAACATTTGAAAATAAAACTCTTTGGCTGTAGAATGCAGTTTGTTTCATCTGACTGTCTTTTGTTTTTACCTTGTGGCGCCATTTCAAAAATTGTGTGTCTGCATCAACATGGATTTAACTCGGGAAAATTTTCGTAGTATGATTTTCTACGATTTTAAGTGTAATTTGACAGCTCAACAGAGCATCGCTCGGCTTGAAACAGCTTTTGGCAATAAAGCACCATGCAAGACGACTGTTTATAGCTGGTTTGCAGAATTCAAGCGTGGTCGTATCAATCTCAGTGACGAATCTCGCGATGGTCGGCCGTCCACCGCTGTGACCAACAAAAACATCGATGCTGTGCGCCGTATGATTGAAACAGACAGGCATGTGACCTACCATGAAATTCGCGCATCCTTAGAAATAGGCATGAGTCAAATACAATCAATCCTACACAAACATTTGGGTGTGAGAAAGCTGTGCTCGCGGTGGATCCCACACAACTTGACCGAGGCTCAAAAAACGGACCGCGTCACTTGGTGCAGTGCCATGCTTACCAGATTCAACGAAGGTGCGTCAAATTTGGTGTGGGACATAGTAACAGGTGACGAAACATGGATTTATTGCTACGATCCCAAAACAAAGCAGCAATCGAGCGTATGGGTCTTTCAAGATGAGCCGAAACCAACCAAAGTGGCGCGCGTGAAAAGTGCATCTAAGCGGATGATTGCTTCTTTTTTAAATAAAACTGGACAAGTGGCTACTGTTGCTTTAGAGAATCGTCGTACCGTGAATAGTGACTGGTACACGACCATTTGTTTGCCGGAAGTTATTGACGAACTCCGTAAAAATAACCGTAAACGCCGTATCATCCTGCACCACGACAATGCTAGTTCTCACACGGCCAGACAGACAAACGACCTTTTGAAGACGAAAAATGTAGAACTCATGAGTCATCCTGCATACAGTCCCGACCTGGCACCTTGTGACTTTTTTCTGTTCCCAAAAATTAAGAACCAATTACGCGGTCAACGATTTTCATCACCAGAAGAGGCTGTCGAGGAGTATGAAAAACACGTTTCAGAGGTCACCACAGGGGAGTGGCACAAAAGTTTTCAAAACTGGTTTGATCGAATGAAAAAGTGCATAGACGCCAAGGGAGATTATTTTGAAAAACAATAAATTAATTTTGTACCTTTAATAGTATTTTTTCATATTCATTCCGGAAACTTATAGTGCGTCTTTGTTTTGCAAAAGAGAGCGGGCTATTTGTAACATCAAGCACCGGGATTCAATAAGAGAAAAATTCAAGGAAGTCAAAATATTAACAGTTCTTTGTGAAGTTATTAGACACGTCAGATAAAAATGTCCATACTCTCCCGAGCCTCGGTGGGCACCACTCCATAGAAACCCGTATTTACCTTAATTTGCTTTACCAAAATTCAGAAGGAACTGCTTCTTTCGTAAGACATGTGTCGAGAACTCCTATTATAATACTTTTACTCTATTTTTTCTGTAATTTTTTTAAATACTTATTCTTGTTTCTGTCATTGTCTGTCATGGTCTTGTACATATAAAAATGGTTCTCTTTTAATTTTTAACAAATAATACCAGAAAATACAGTCCACCATTTCATCCGTTTCAACATGGTATAAGATTTTACAATAAATTTCCAAAAGGGGCGCTCAGTTTGATAGCCAATAAGTAAAAGGGCCTATTAATATAGGCATATTATAAAATAAATGAATATATATTTGGACGATAATAAGCACGGTGTTATAAAAGATTTATAATCATAATAGCAGTTAGTATAATATCCTAGCTTAAAATTCCTCTAAAAAATACTTTAGTTTAATTTTATATTATATAAGACAGGTACTACTCTGTGTAAAAAGTACCGGGAATTCATAAATTACAGTTTTCTTCGATTGCCGCGGTGAAGTGCACTACGAATTTCTTCCAGAGGAACAAACGGTAAATAATAGTACATTACGATACGAGAGCGATGAAACGTTTTCTGACGAGTGTGAGTTTGCGGCACGAGCCGAAGGTGAGTGCTGCAATCACACGAGTCGAGAAAAAGTTTCTCGCACGAGTATCGTATAATATTTTATAGCAAAAGTGCGGAAAATGCCGACTTTACGCAAGCGCAGCTATAAACAATATTATTCAGGCATCATGAGGCGTTTGTGAGAGAATATCCGCCGAAAACGGACAGATTTAAGGAACGACAATTCGTGGATTTTACACCATAATGATGCACCATCGCATAAGACCATCATTGTGCAAGAACTTATAGACAAAAACTCGACGAATGTCATCGATCAAGCGCCGTACTCACCTGATATGAGTCCTTCTAACTTTTTCCTGTTCCCGAGGCTCAAATTACCACTTCGAGGAAGGCGTTTCGAGTCGATTGAAGCTATAAAAGAAAATTCGCTGAAGGAGTTGAAGACCATACCTCAATCAGCTTACAAAAAACGTATGGAGGACTAGGTCAAGCGCTGGCGTAGCTGTATTGCAAGCGAAGGGGCCTATTTTGAAGGCGATAAAATAAATTTTGACGAATAAATTACTTTATGGTATTATTAAACAATTCCCGGTACTTTTTACACAGAATGTATATTTCCCCAGAGCATAAATCCCTGCTGACTTTATACATTTTATAATTTTATTGTTATTGTTAAAGATTAGTTATGTGTAAAAAGTGTATTTATTTTATGAAATAAATCATTTGAATTAAATCCTTATTAAACACCGAAAAGACCAAGAACTGACTGGTTACTAGTTCTAATTGACCATATTGGACTGGAGAGTTGGACAAAAGGAGTTACTAACTACCCTTAACTCATTTAATTGGGTAGTAACCGCAACAACCTATCAACAACAATTATCAGTAGTTTCTCACTAATTAGTTTCCCATTTTACCCAAACCCTGAAACAAAAGATAGATTAGAAATAAACCTTAGACTTCTAATTAGACTCATTTTAAAACTTAATTTAACTAAGCGCTTTATAAGCTGTTTGAAGTCCAGTATCAGTATTCTTGAATTAAAATGTAAATTTGTAACATTGCTTGAATAATTAAATTACCTAGGTGAAATTCTGAATATATGAATTACCCATTTCACCAAATTACGTTCTATAAATGGCGTCTTAAGGATTATAATTTTCTTGGAATTTAGAGTAATGTTGATTATGTTTCACCGTCTAATTATGTAAATGAATTAATTGACAATAAAAATCAACTGTGAACTAGTAAACATGCGACATTATTTGGAATAATTGACAGAAGTCTTTTTTAGGGTTCCGTACCCAAAGGGTAACCAACGGAACCCTATTACTAAGACTCCGCTGTCCGCCTGTCTCTCTGTCCGTCTGTCACCAGGCTGTATCATGAACCTTGATAGAGTTAGATAGTTGAAATTTTCACAGATGATTTGATTTTGATGAACAAATACATACAACAGATGATGGTGCGGAAACCTCCGTGCGCGAGTCCGACTCGCACTTTGCCAGTTTTTTACAGTAAACGTCATTAAATATAAGTAATAAAAATTGTCTGATATTTTTTTTGCAAAATTACTCAGCAAATTTATTGAACTGAAATAAAATATTATCTACTTTGAAGTTGAAAATATGATTATTTTTTAAACAACTTCAAAAAAGGAGGAGGTTTTTCATTGACTATATTTTTTTTTGGCTATTTTACTCCATAACTCTGGCATATCTTAACCGATTTGTATATTTTTTTGTTGGTAGATTTTGCTTGTAGGTCCCTTTTTAGTTTGGATATGATCTGATGATGGTCTTCAGAAATAGACAACAGAAAACTTCAACGGATGACGCAGTCTCTCAATATTGAGGCAAGCATGTCCGGCATTTCTTAACAGATTTGGAAGATTTTTTATTTTTTGGAAGAGTTTGCTTTCAAGTTAGTCCCATTTTAGTTTGGTTGTGATCTGATGATGGTCTTCAGAGATAGGGAGTGGAACTCCTCAATGGATGACAGCATATTACTCGATATTGCAGTATACGCTTTGTATCATAATGCTGATTGTAGGGTCTTACTTTGTAATTGACATACCACTTGACCTTCGATCCTGGCCTCATCACCATATAATTCATTAACGGATGACAGTAAATAATTCGGGATTCGCCAAAAGGATCTTTGAACCTTGTTCCTGATCACTAACCGAGTCTGCAGTATGAATTTAGGCGGTTGACTGAATTTCACCTTATATAAGATCACTTATATTTAACCAGCCAAACTTATATTAAAGACTTGGTAAGTGATCAGTAACACGGATCGATAACACTTTTTGCTAATTTCGCAAAATAAAATCTTGACGTCCCATAGTAGGTAATTGACTCGGGGCTAAGCTTGCGTTTGTAAGGAACACGAAAAGATTTATTTACGAATTTCACAAAAAGGGTCATCGAACCTTGTTACTGAGCACTGAACGAATCTTCAGTAAGAGGTTGGTTGTGTAAATTAAAGTCACCTTATAATAATTTTTTTATTGAGAATTTTTACTTATTACCTTATTGCAAGAAAAACACTATGAAACACAATGTACGAATGTACAGTAAAGTAAAAAAACAACGAGGAAAACAGCCAATATCAACAATTATAAACAACAAAGTTCACGAAAGACAAGGTCTCATGCAGTACAACAGAAACTTAAAAATTCTCATAATTATCTGATGGCGTGCAAGACATAGTAATGTCTTCCATGTTGGTAATTTGTTTTCGCTCAACTATAATATAAGAAGTGAGTAAAAATGTCAAATCACACTATCTGTGTGCTAATGTCTTACCCACAGTTTAAAAATTTATACAGTTGTCCAACGAAAGCGCTCAGAAAGAGCAATTGTGTGGGGCCTGCGGGGCGAGACGCGGGAGGTAAGCCACCGAGTTACGTACAATTTTCAAATGAGCACTTCATTAAGGAGTCACAAATCTTGTAGTCTGGATGGTGTAGATAACACGTGAGCGACTAAAGAAATTTTCAAACTTTTTAAAACTTGTTAAGGCTGTTCAATCATCCAAACTCGCGCGCGCGGCCAAGACGCCCGGCTTTCGCACGGGGAACCTGACTATGTCGCACGGAGTCACACGCGCACACATTCCGCGAAACTATTGTGGCAATTTGACCGCGCCTTAGTGCTTGTAGCGAAAGGAAAATGCACAAACAATATTAGGAAAAGGCTATAAATGCAAACACATTTGTGTTTAGTCGTAAAACGCTGCAAATTACATTACCTGCCTGCGTGCAAGAAAATACCTAACACTGGAGTGCGAGAGTGTGAGCACCCTTAATGCTTTGTTATACAATAGGTAGAGGGACAAGCAATAATAAATTATACAGGGACTAGGCTATAACTCGTAATTATACGAGGAAAACTGGGAGGATCATATGTATGAGTGCTCGTTTACGAAACGAAGCAAAACTATGTTTTTTTTGTCACTTTCATGAGTATCTTTTGTATATTATTTTGTTTTACTTTTATGTTTATGATGTATATTTATTTATGATGTATTTCCTTAATGCTTTGTTATACAATAGGTAGAGGGACAAGCAATAATAAATTATACAGGGACTAGGCTATAACTCGTAATTATACGAGGAAAACTGGGAGGATCATATGTATGAGTGCTCGTTTACGAAACGAAGCAAAACTATGTTGTTTTTGTCACTTTCATGAGTATCTTTTGTATATTATTTTGTTTTACTTTTATGTTTATGATGTATATTTATTTATGATGTATTTCTTTTTTTGCATATTAGAATATATTTATGATGAACTAGCGATTTCCCGTGGCTCTGCCCGCGTGTTACTTGGTCTAACGACATGCTTTTTGCCGGGATAAAAAGTAGCCTTTGTGTTAATTTAGGGTATAAGCTTTTTCCATTCTAAGTTTCATCCAAATCTGTTCAGCCGTTTCAGCGTGAAAGAGTAACAAACATACGTACGCACACACATACACCCCCCCCCACACACAAACTTTCGCATTTATAATATTAGTGTGATTAGTATTTATGTTTATTATTAGGTATGTAAGTTTTTACATAAATAGTAGTTTGCTATTGTTATACTATTTATTTATTACACGTACGCGTATTTATGTCTATTTTATATAATATAAATAAAGATAAATTGCTATATTTAGCATTTTATTTTCTTTAAATATTGGTAGTAAAATCAACTGATGACGGCCTCATAGAAAAGGCTGAAATATATTGAAAATACTACTTTTATATAAATCATTCTCTTTTATCCGCAAAGGTAGACTGGAAGAAATCTCTTCTTAGAGATAAAAGTCTACATTTGTACATGTTAATTTGTATAAATATGTTTAGTAAATGTTTATTTTCTGAGTGTACAATAAAGAATAAGAATAAGTTTCATTATAAACAGTACAAGTGTCCTAATGGATAATTATGTCACAGATGTACACAAAATATTACATACGGTCGTATAAAAAAAAAGTTACAAAAATGGAAGCGCGGTTATTTTTCAAAACATAATTTAGCTTTCAACCAAATTATTGGTAATTTACGACGGACCCTTATTGAATCGCTTATTTAAGGTGTTTTGTGGTGCTGTGTCCTCTATTTAAGGTGGTGCATTTGAGGTTACTCTTTGCCTAGACCCCAAATCAAGAATTAATATTATTCACTGTTTGGTCATCTAAGCGGTGTTATAATAAAGTGGCTCAATGACAGCATAGAAACGCGGTGGTATGATACATCTTATAACATCGGTATTTGCGATACTGACAAACATTATAGATACTTGTAAAACCATTTTTGATATTGTGTTATGGGACTAGGTACTAGTACTCGTAGTTTATGAAACTGGTACATAATAAACTGGTCGTAAGCTTTTCTTGATTTTGCTGTTAAAACTTTTCGTAATTTTTGTTGTCCAGTATCACTCGATCACTTTTGTCAGATATTTTTGACAATAATTAAACTTTTAACTAACATAAATTCTGTTAATATTGAATATATTTAATCTTATTAATTATGCAACAAATCTAACTGACCACGTGTGAGGTTCAATCACAAGGAGCGTTATATTGTTAAGGAAACTATACTAAAAATCAATATATTTAAAGTGTCCTATTTTATATGCGTTTACACTGTTGTCAAAGTCAACTTTACCACACTAGTGTTTTATTTTTTCATTTTTTTTTCGTTTTTTCTTCCCCTTCGTGGAAAGGCAAGGGGAGCTTAACACATACAGCTATGTCTGAGGTATTTTTACGCTCTTATAGCATAAATTACTATTTCGTTTTAGATATATACGTAAGAACATTTTTCATAATGCAATATTTTAACCGACTTCAGAAAAGGACTAGGTTCTCAATTCGACAGATTTTTTTTTTGGTTTATTTTTCCGTAACTCAGGCATATCTTAACAGTTTTTTATTTATTTTTATTCCATGTAGGTCTTATTTTTATTTATTATTATTGCGGCAAACGGATGTTGATTGCAGGGTGTTACTTGAAAATTTACATATACCCACCTGACCTTCGATCCTGGCCTCATCACCATAGAACTCCTAAACGGATGACAGTAAATATTGTACTTTCTATTTAGTGTGTTTATTACAGGATATTGTCTGACCTTCGATCCTGCTCTCATTACCATAGTACTCTTCAACGGATAACAGCACATAACACGAGATTTTGGCAAACACTTTCTGTGAGTGTGCGAATTTCAGGGTATTACTTGAAAATTTACAGTATGCCCACCTGACCTTCGATTCTGGCCTCATAACCATAAAACTCCTCAATGGGTGATAGCAAATAATTCTAAATTATGGCTATCGCTTACCACGGAACCCTAAAAAGCACCATGTAAGAAAGTGGCCGTAAGAATATATGCGCAGCGCGGGTATTTTTAGTAAAAATCTAGTTTATATTTCGTTACGTTATGTGATTACAAAATTTTTCTATTACATTTACGTGGTGGTGGTCACACTTCTAGTATATTCGTACTCGTTAACCCATTTTTTACTACCACTATTTTACACTAAAGTTTTATTGACTTTTCTGAGAGATGTTTTTATGCAGGCATCTTGATACTGTAAAAACCGCAGAAGATATTTTTAGTTATAAATTTATTTCGATTGAGTAACAGGATAACACAAACAAATTTATAGCTTGTGCCTAAACAAGCTGATGCGTCAATCAGTGTAATATACAGGGTAATAAGAAAAGTACTGCGATCCTTTCAACTACGTATAGTATAAATGTACGTACACATTAAAAAAAACTTATAATATATTTTTTTATACACCTGCTCAAAATTCATAGATTACGTGCCTGTTAAAATGACATATTTCGCACTCGTACTTTTTGTTTTTACTAAATACTAACGCAATCCAGGGGAAACTGGCCACATCGTTGAGTAAGCATGTAAAAGCTTCCTTTTACCGGATACACTAAAAAACTGTTAAAGATGAGTATTTACAAATATTATATTTTATTATTAAATATATTATGTTTGTTACATTGTAAAATATGTTTCAAAAATTCAACACGATTTTAGACGACATAATTTATATTCTATTTTAACTATCTTAGAAATTATTATTAAAACGATTTTAGAAAGAGACGTTGGTCTTTGATTGGCGCCATTCGGACACAAAATTGCTTTTATTTTATTATTTCACGTAATTTTTTGCAGGTGTATTAAAAATCGTCGTTTGATACCCGTGCGAAAGAGTTGATATTTCTCGTCCCGACTGTTTTTTGCCTCGACTGCGTCTTGGCAAAAAGTTAATCGTGACTCTAAATATCAACCTTTTTGCTCTTGCATCAAAATGTACTATTTCAATGACGCTAACTTATAAGAAAACTTTGACTGATTCGGTAGTTAAAATTCCTTTCAGTCCTTCCAACAAAAAAAGGTGGACTTAGGACGAAGCGCGCTCGCTCAGGAAGTACCTTTTCCCTCTTGTTTAAAGGATTCTGAGTCGTAACTTGTAAATATCCCGATAAACGGACGTTAGCAAGAAATAACATCGCAGCTGTACGGATGGTAAAAGATGATTTTAACAAAACAATTCTGTCATAGGTATAAATGTATATGTACAGAAGTGAGTGTTCAAAGATTCAGACCATTTGGGGTAATCACTCCATTCCGATAGACAGTGATATACGAGAAAGACAATCAATTCAAATTTACCCAAATTGGACTGAAGAAATTTGGGATACTTATTCTCACGACATTATCCTATTTGCTATGCTATCACTAGAATAACCTTGTTTCATCGATGATTCTACGTCCCAACGTATACTTCTAGCAAGGAGGTTTACCTCTGGCAGAATTACACGATTTTGTGCAAGTAAATTTTAGCAGTGTTTTTGTTTGTTTTTCTTTTTTTCTTTATTTAGTTTCAGTGGACAATTCCGGAGAAACAATCGAAGTGAGATTTCTAAAACTCGAGCTAAAAATATATGGAGTTCGACAGATACAACGGGTTTTTAGGGTTGAGAAGGGTAATTCGACAGACTGAGAATAGCCTACCAGATGTTCTTCAGTCTATCTCGTACTCTCTTGTTTTACGTTGTATTTCTGTTTCGTTTAATTTGTCTAGTCGTGTTACAATAGGGGTGTGAATTTGTAGACACCTTATTATTCGATACTTATTGATTTATGCAGATTATTACATTATTTAAGCCTAATATTATTTAGGAATTAGGTAATTCTCTATTTAGAGAATTCCAAAGCGATGGATTTCCGAAACGCGGCTCGGCCTTCGGCTTTGCTAGACACATTAAATTAGAAATCAAGAAATAATTTTGTTCGTAACCTTAATTATAATGTGCTTTAGCGGTGAAACAATTCGGAGAAAAAAAAATGTTTAGAAATGCGGCTGCAGGGCCTTCGATAATTCCAAAAATACTCTAGGGGTTCAAGTCAATAAAGTAATTTCATTCCGAAACGTGACTCAGTTTTTGGCCTCGTCGAAGATAGCTACTTTATACTTTTTTACCTTAGTTTTTGTTTAAACGGCTTAGTCTTCGTTGTCCCTAGAAAGCACGAAATATTTTTTATAAATAATACCACGACTGCCACTACAAAAATAACAAAATAACTTGTGTTTGTTACGACGTACAAGATATTGAATAAATATTTCACTTGGTATATTTACTCAAAGTCAGTGCGTCATACATTCAAAGGAGAAGATAAAAGGAGATACCCATTCTAACTACATAGTAAAGCGTGTTCTATCAAGAAAAAATCTGCAGACCCACTTATCACCCGTACTGCATTAGTAATTATACTTGGGTTGGTACAAAAGCGTTTTGTTTTGTGTTTTTTTTTTGTTGGAATGAATTTTTATTTGGGGAACTATTATAAATATTTATTTATTTATTTATTTATTTATTTATTATAATTATAATTACTACGGGCGAACCCAATTACAGCAATTATGTAATATTATTAAATAAAAGTTTAGTTTACAAGATTTAACTTAACTTATGGCCATAATAACTAATAAATTTACAAACTAATTGACATTTGCTATCAAAGAAGACGTCAGCAGACGGTTTGGACTCGATGAATGCGTTGAGAGCTTGTTGAGGTGGCGTGAGCGTGCGTGCGGCTGGTGGGTGCAGCAAACAACTGCCGCTTCCGACACGAGCGCCATCGCACGCAATTGTCCGGTGCAAACAATCTGAGCAGCCCAGTAAGCAACTCGGGACAGTCGATTTCTCCCCTCAAAATTTTCAGAGCGAAAATTAGCTCGCAACTACTTCGCCTAGATTTCAAGGAGGTCATACCTAACATACCGAGCAAGAAATTTGACGGGTAGAGAAACGGATAATAGCCGAAAAATTTCTTGTACATAAACCTTAAAAAAGCTTTTTGCACCTTTTCAAGCATTAATGTGTAAGATGCTTCATGAGGATTCCACACACAACAGCTAGATTCTAGTTTCGACCGAACTAAAGCATAGAATACCAGCTTTATAGTCATAGGGTCTTTTAGATCCCTCATATTACGTAACACAAATCCAAGACGCTTAAAGGACTCAACAGCGATACGCCTGATATGGTCGTTAAATGTTAGTTTCGGATCGAATAAAACAATATGTACTCTAAGCAAAATTGTCGCCCGACAGCAGTAAAATTTCATACTAACAAAAAATACATTAAATAGCGTGTATGTATGTATGTATGTACATACCTAGCTGGGATGGAAATCTCTTTTCTTACTTTGGATAAATAACGCATTGACTATGACTAAGTATGAGAAGTGAAGTATTTCATCAAAACCTTGTACGTCCTAACAAATACATGTATGTCAACGTGGCCTGACCCACTAAAAATTTAATAATTGGGACTTTTGGCACTATGTAGATCGTTTGTTTACCGGTTATACAAATACAACTTGTCTTGATCTTTTTAGTTCATTTTTTGTAAAGGCAAGGTCCGTACCCAAAGGGTTACCAACGGGGCTCTATTACTAAGACTCCGCTGTCCGTCTGTCACCAGGCTGTACCTCATGAACCGTGACAGTTAGACAGTTGAAATTTTCACAGATGATGTATTTCTGTTGCCGCTATAATAACAACTACAAAAAAACAGAATAAAATAAATATTAAAGGGGGCTCCCACACAACGTGATTTTTTTGCTCGCTTTTGCTCGATATTGATAACGGCAACAATCAGGTAGACGCTTGAACTATTCATTATTCACTTTAAAAATAAATAATAAAATTATTCGTGCGCGAGTCCGACTCGCACTTGGCCGATTTTTATTATTGAGTTACATACATTACTTTGGATCAAGCGAATTTGGCAATCGTTTCCCTCAATTGATTTCTTTTTGCAAGCCTATTGGATACGTTTTTTGGGCTATTCCATAAACTGCTTCCTGCTACAGTCATTTCTTTATGATAAACATTAGAATATTATAATACTCTTTGATATATTAGGTAGTAGTAATGAAGTCTGCGCCTTGTAGAGCAATATTAACTTTTGGAGTTTACAGTTGTGTGCAAATCTTTTGATGTGGCTTGAAGATTGTTTGTAGTGAAGCGTTGTTTATTTCTAATAATGTTTTATTATGATCCTTCAAACATGGTGAGCACAAAGGTGGAATTGAAAAACTTTTTGGTAAATATAAATAAATAGGTATTCTTTATTAACGCAAAATTAAAAAAAAGAATACATTTTACCAATGAAATACGTATGTATGAAAATCTATTTGATAAACTAATAAATAAAATAATCATACATCTTCATGACATTAATCACAAAATGGATGTCATATGTATTTTCAAGTACGGGCTGTGGAGTGCAAGTCATAGCCCACAGTCGTACAGTCACGTTTCATTGACGATTATAACGTTCCAGCGTGATGAGTAGTAAGCATTATCGCCTTACTTAGAGCACAATTTTAGGCGTATTAGGCAAAGATTACAATATAATACTGGAAATAGATAGCTCTCTCCGACCGAATTTGTGTATGTAAGGAAAGTGTAACTAAAATTTTCAACTACATACCTATAACCAGCTAGGTACCGACTACCGCTACGTCTGTAGCACAGTTGCTATGAAAGTGGATTTTTAGATTATAAATATAATTAATGAGAACTCAATTATTACTCAGAACTTTTATATTTTTAATAAAATTATAAAACACACTTAAAACTCAAATAAAATTTTCACAATTTCACAATTTGCACCTACTGAGTGTAGCGACATCATATTGTTAATTCATTGAGTCTTGTAAGCTGCAGGATTTGCAGCGGTCGGATTTATGTTCCTGTAGCCGTGAGCATGAATGATGTTCTCCAAGAGGTCCTGATGGAAGTTTCGCACATGTACATGTATTTGCTGATATTTTGAAAACCTTTTATGGTTTTTACCCAGCTTTATTTTCAAATTTCATTGATTGCAAGACAGGAAGACTTTCCCACCATAGCTTATGATGAGGCGATGTAGGTTTTACAGTAGCTCTATATATTTTTCCGTTTTCAGTTTTACCAAAACTCTCGTTCAATGAGTCAAACATCACCAACACATCAGCAGTTTCTGTGCTTTCTTTCAGCAGTATTTTTTTCTCTGAAATTTAGGAAAATTCATTTAATAGAAGCTAAACAGACCGAAGATCTGAAGGATATTGTGGGTGGTGGCTCGATGAGGAGGATGGAGACCGCTATGAGTTGCGAACCTTGGGAAAGGCCTATGTCCAGCAGTAGACGAACATGGGCTGATGGATGGATGGATGAATAGAGCTCAACAGAAAATCCAAAATTGTAATTATTATAAATGTGTCTAACCTGTCATGTAGCCTATTGTTGCAGCGAAGTTACTGCTGAAAACTTGTGTAGCATTTGTTACCCTCATTTTGGCATCGCGTGATGCACAGTCAATTTTGGGACCAGCCTGACCAGCTCCTGTAGCCTGGGCTTCTTCTTAAGGAGTTCCATGATGTGTTCAGTCACAGTTCAAATGTTATTTTTCTCGTAGCAATATCGGAGGATCCATAGCTTAATTTAACGATGTTTGGAGAAAAATAACTATAGCAAACTATTACAATAAATAAAAACCAAAGTTGAGGAATCAAAATATACCTAAACTTTTTGAAAGAAGAAACGGAAAAATATTATCTGTCAATTTGTTTTCTTACGGTGTCGCCGTTTGCCCATTAATCAAAATTACTTTCCTTCCTTAAAATAAAACGTTTATGAAGTATCCAAATAATTGATGACAACATTGGAAAGTAAAAGTATTTAACACTAAATTAATAAAAACAGTAATTTTATTGAAAATTTTAATTTATCTAATCAAATAATTGTAAATATAGTGTAAAATATTTTCTACCATTTGAACAAAAGTTTTAACTTTGGCATTCCAAATTAAAAAGATAACCTTGGTTCCACCATATGTAAACTAGATGGAGTTAGTGGCTATGTGAACAATAAACTTGTTTTTACTTTATTAGTTTTGACCGACTGCTTGTATGAAATGAAAAAATAGCCTTCAGTTTGCATTTTTTTTCGATCGAGACAATTTTTCTCTATTGCGTTTCGGGCTGTTATATCGCCTTGGAAAAAGCTTTGTTTATAACATGTATTTATTTCAGAACTATATCTATTGGTTGTTTTATTATTTGGGAACTACTTGTTCAAAAACTCGGTTTTTACTACCTACGTCGTTTTAAGGACCCACAGCCTGAAGTGCCCCCAAAAGCACGGAAACTGAACACGATTTATCCCCTTGACCTCATGAATTTACAGGCTATAGACAGAAATCGGTGTTAATTGGAAATAATATGTTTATTACATAATCTAAAAGTTAAATAACAAATAAAACTGCCTACCGATATAAATATCTAAAAAAAGAGAAAATGAATACCAACCTTAAATTAAGTAAAACATAAAAAAATCGGTGTTAATTTAATTTTTAATAATACTCTAATTCTCACTTGTAGAATTTATCAATTTTAAATTATTTAGGTGGTTGCTCCAGGTTTCATTCCCAAACGCACAAGTTATGATTGTATTTCTTATTTTTTAATAAAAAGTATCCAATACATGTGATTTTTGGCACAACGAGACTTGCTCTTCTAGCAATCTATAAACACGCTCTAAAGTTGTTGTGCGGGATCTATTAATATATAGGTACACCTATCTTTTTTTTTCTGTTTCGTGGACACCTAATTTCTGAGATTTAGAAGTGTGACAGATATACATACATCACGAAATGATAAGGGTTTCTTACCTTGTGGTTACGCCTGAACTTCGAAACTCTGAAAAATTCAGAAACCTGGTTTATATTGAAATGCAGCAAAAATAAATGCTCCAACTTGTCAAATTAAATATGAAGTCATGGGTGTGAAAGGCACCACGCCCACAAACTACTGCATGACAATCGCTTGACTTTTCTCATTTCCGCATTCAGTTGCTTTTATAAAGTTGTTCTTTTTCGCAAAGAGCGCAGTACCAACAACCGACGAAAAGAATAGTAGTTTATGAAACTGGTACATAAAAAGGTTATTAAAAACACGAGTGTCAGTTTAAAAAACGAGCCGAAGGCAAATGTTTTAATAGAACACGAGTGTTTAATACCTAGGTATGTATAGCTTCATACACTACTTTATCTAAACTCATGCCTACTAACCTGTTCATATTTTTTGTAAATTTGTCGTCAGCCATTTTCGATTATTCTTGTAAAAGCTTGTTCTGAAAGTGTTCGTAATTTCCGTCGTTATTTCCAAAATGTCACGTAGAGTCAAATATCATCACCATCCCTGCTGTCAGTAATTTTAGGGCAAAATAATAATAATTATAATAATAATATAAAATATAAAAACCTCATATTAAACCGCAGACATGGCTGCATGGGCTAAGTTCCCTTTGCCTTCCTAGGTAATATCACATGTACTGTAATCTCAGAAAAAGTTATTTTATAGCATTATGTTGCTCGGAGACCTATAATATAATTTTTATTTTGTGCTTAAGAGACGTTCATGAAAAATATTTTTCATTATGCCAGTAGTTTTGAGTTCGTAATGAGGATTTTACGATATGAGGTTAGATAAAACTACGTTACTAAACTTATTCTTAATTCAAAAAGACAAATAACACAGCTACTATTTACAATAACTGAAATACTAATAGGGGTTAAAGTGTGAAGTTTCCATTTTAACGTAGTGGCACAGAAAACTATTCCGTAAGCTTAAAATAACAAATTAATTTAATTGAAAATAAAAATTTTGTATTTGAATAAGTTAACAGAGTTGAATAGAGCTTTACTGAAAAACCGTGAGTGACTTAATAATTTGTTGGCATTTAGATATTGTTGTATCGTATTTAACCTTCTCGACTACCTCCAAATAGATATTGTTACGACTTCTGTTAAAAGCAATTCAGGTTGCCAGAGTTAGTTTTCAGCAACAACTCTCTATGAAAAATTTACAAATTATTCTTTTATATTCTATAATCGTAATTTTCATGTTTATTTCGATTTTTAACCATTAATTTATTCTATTTTTATAACAACCCAATAGTATTTTCTGCAACTGTGATATACCGAGAGTCGTTGGTACTTATTTTGTTTTGTTCTTAGAATAATATCAGTGGTTTCGTCATAGGCTGCACTAGTATTCCAATGGCTAATTACTCGTATGTCCAGCTGGACACAACACTTTATGTAAGCTCTTTAAAAATGTTGTCTTCCGGTGACATTATTTATGATATATTCAACTAACAATTTCATGAAAAATAAGAAAAAGAAACGCATGAATCTTTGATTTTTACTTATTGAGCGTGTTCCGTGGGAGCATTCGAGACTTCCTAGCAGAGATACCAAAAGCAAAAAAGAAAATATTAGTATATACCGTCTAAACGGTACCGTATTATAATAAATTTGGCAAATCACAGCGCAGAATCACAGCACAGAATCGCAGTGTTAAGAGCCCTGTAGTCGCTGGCTTGAAGTTAGTAGCGCACGTGGACACTATGTTTGCTATTTCATTTTACATTCAAGTTCAGATTATAGAGCACTGACTGACTGTTATTGGTTGGCCCGAACGTTCATTTCCCGAGCTCGTACAGAACTTACCGAACACGCTGTGAGAGGCAAGCTAACGCGAGACAAAATTCATGTCTTGAAAAACTCGAGGTTTTGGGTCTTCCTATAATTTCAGGAGAAATATCCCAAAAATCGAAATGAAACAATCTTTCATAATCTATCAATTGATATTTTGGAATAGTATAAAATATACTATGCTGTGAACCTAAAATTATTTGATTTGTTGTACCGCTTCTAGGACATTACGGTACATAATCATTCATCAAAATATGTGTAAGATCCAGGACTTTTATACGCTTGTAACTTTTGTATTCATTTTGATAAATGTTTTAAGTTCATGTCATGGATATTGTATGGGATATGTTGAAAAAGAAAAAATAATAAGCAAGTACCTGTACTTAAGGATATTATCAGCGAACTACGCTAGTATGGGAGTTCGGGCCAATAGAGTGCCCTTAATATATATTTTAGAACATCGGTTTTTAACATCGGGTTTTTTTGATGTTATAATTATCAAGGGAGTAAATAAAAAAATTACATTATAGATGTGACTTAAATTTCAAAAAATTACATTATAGATGTCACTTTAATTTCAAAAACAACTATTAGCCAGTGCTTCATGGCAAGCAATACAAAAGTGACAAAAAATTAATTTATAAAGCTTTCAACTGCATTCAATAAAGCCGATTCTGAATTTTAGTTTTAGTGCTGTCAAAACTAAATTTTCTTCATTTCAAAATAGTTCTTTAGTACTTACAACAGAACCTGTATTGCTTTGGAAAAAATCAAGTTTTGACAGCACTAAAACTAAAATTAATGCCTTCAGAATCGACTTGAAGGGCCCATAATACCCCAATCGCAGTCCTGCTCCAACGCTTCTGCTTTTTAACTGTCTATCCTACTCTAATCAGATGCCGCGCACGCAAAACATCAGTTATTTTGAAATCGCGGCTACACTGATAGTTTATTCATTTTTATGGAACAGTCTGCAGCTGCTTTATACTAATATCAGTTATATTATGCAAAGTTTCAGATCTAATTTCAAATATTCATTGAATGCTATCGGTTTATTGTATGGTTTGGAGGTAATTTTGTAATTTTTTTCTACCGAGAAAATTTAATGGAATCAAGTTTTCACCACAGCGTTGACATAGCATTAGTCCTCAACTTTACCATATATCAATTTCAGAGTGATTGTTGCAGTATTTATTGGTATAAAACAGGATCATGCGAAGCGAAGTAAGGTATTATATAGGTACACCCTTAATGTGTATTTAATGACATCAATATAACATGTGTTTATTTTTAATGACTTCCGAAAGCATTCTTGCCACTGTGTAAAAATATTTTGTAAAGTGTGAGTACGACTCGTGCCTCACGTACATTATGTTACGTACCGTTTAAAACACAAAGATATCCCACGAGCAGTTACAGAATACCAATTTAATTTGATACTTAGGATTTATTCAACCATATTTATGCATGTACCCAAAAAGTCTAATTAAGCTTTTTTCTGAATAATTAAATATGGGTGAAATTTTTTTTTTTCTTTGATGTGTGCTATAAGATTTATTTGTTAAGGCGCATGGCAACGCTAAATTAGCAATTTGATTCCAAATTCGTAGCGGGGGCAATGAGACCTGCACTGGCTCTCCGCGATCGTAAGTGTTGTGCACTTCCCCCTGGTCAATCAACCCAGCCAGGACAGCAACTGTCAGTACAAAAATCGATGGAAACGACATCGCTGCGTCTCCTGATAGCGCAAAATAGGAGAAAATTATCCTTTTCAATGGACGATATTTTTTAAACATTAGTTTAATCTTTAGGTTGTGAAAAAATCATTAAAATTGCTTCAAACGTTCGGAAGGAGTAAACAAATTCTTGCGTAAATCATAGGAAACTTTCGATAAGTTTCGATTTGCTTTTGTCAATTGTAAAAACAGATTGTTTTTTTATTAAACATGGAACTTTTTTGTCATTATATTATGCCAAATATGTATTTTTTTAAAGTGTTTGGACCACCCGTTTACAAACGGAAGTTTTTTTACGTGAAGAATATAAGTATTCAGGGAGCAGCCCTTCAATACTTACAATATGTATATTTTGGATGTGACCCTAATTCCAGTCAAATGTTTGTTCAGTAAATTGTATGTAAACTGTCCTACACGTAGTACGATGGTGCGACCACGTTACAGTCGTCCCTGTAACATTTCATCATGTTCAACCGGATATTTCGTTTTCTGATGTCAACAAAGATAGCCTTAAATTATAGCAGTCCGTTACAAACGCGCCAAAAGTTAACAAGCAAAGCAACTAAACAGCAACTTTTCAAAGAAAACGTAAAACAGTATCGTTGGTAATAGAAGCATGAAAATAATAATTGTTTGATTTAACTTGAATAAATCCTCTTGAGAACAAACATTCTGAATGAGACGATTAAAATTTATCAATTTATTTATTTCTATTTGTGTCATTATCGTTTGCCATTGTCAGTATATTTAGCGGGAGTGCAAAATAGCTATTTCTTCGAATAAATAAGTCCATCAAACTATTTTAGTTTGTTAAGAGAGCTATAATTGCTGGTGACCTTCAAAGCCGGTTACGGGCCGGTTTAATTCAGATGTTTTTAACAAAATTTTTTTAAGAAAATACATAATATACTAAAGAATATCTATAATGATGCACCTTAAATATAATTTTGAATTTTTATTCAGAAATTTGAATAAATGAATACCAAGTCCAAATTAAGACTAAGATCAAACTATTGTGTGCATCACGAATTTGACTTTCTTTGTTGCAAACCAAGTTGAAGCGTAATTTTTCACTAATTTTTGTTTATTTTTTGCAGTACCCCTGCAGTACCGAAGTTCAAACGTAGTATGCGATTTGTTAATGGTATAATAAGTTTGCTGATACTGTTTTAGTGCACAATAAGCCTCTCGCAACAGCCTTTATTTCCAAAAAGTATGTTTGGAAACTGTTTATACCTTTCTTGTTTATGCAGGATGAAATTAATTCAATTGACAATTTTTTTTATGAATGGTGTATAGTTAACCACAGAGAACCTTATTGTGAAGTCTGAAGCACATTAGCAAAAATATTTGATAGGGAGAGATGAATTAAAACAATAACTACATTGCATCAAGCAATCCTAAGTTCCGGTACGTGCGGGTCATGCACACAGACAGACACTGCTCGGCGCGTGTGTGACGAGGCGTAGCAACAGACACACACCACCAATGCAATTGTTTACGCCAAAGTAAACCACGCCATTTTCGTGTGCCTTTATCTATTGCACAATCATCGTTTCGTAACCACCTGGAAATTTACAGTTGTGTTAGCTTACGGATACTAAACATTCTGAAAAAAAATTGGGCGCTGATGCACAAACCTGCATGATCCACCTGGAAGCACTTATACCGGGTGTAAAAGCAAAGGCAAGAATCGTTTAAGGGTGTGTTAGTATGATCGGTAAAGATATTATTTTAAATACTGAGATCTCTAAATAAAGTACCAGTACCTCACAATAAGACGATTTTCTTTACTCAAAATACACTAATAGCGAGGACACCCTCACTGATCGCTGGCCACTCGGATGAGGAGTGCGGGTTGCGGGTTGCAATTAGGTGTGTTGGGAGGCCGGTGAGCTGCGTAGCCATAGCTTAGAAAAATTATGGAATTTTTGGGGAAAATTCAAGGTAGGTATATATTTTTTTCTCGTAATGTCATCAGAATCGAGTATACTTTCATACCCTAAAGGGATTCTTGACTTTGCATTTACATCCTGTATATGGTCTATATCATTAACTGAACCTCCCACAAAAAAGGGGCGGGTTGAATAAATTTCACAAAGTATTTGGGAAATCTGTGGGAATTGGTAGATACCTAACAGTATCTGGCTTTTTGCAGTCCAGAAGTTTTTGATTATGGGTCCTGACAATCAACGCAGGCCAGTAGTCAATCTTTCCGCGCTTTTGTACTAGACAAAGGCCACAGGGGAAGTTCACTTGTGTGAAGTTGGAACACGAGCCACTGTATTGCTTCTCTAAGAAAGGATTCAAATTTTTTTGTCACTCCATTTTTGAGACTCGCATCCTATGCTAATTAGAATTATCGAATTAGTTAAATAACTGAATCTTATACAATAATTTCTTTGGTCCAGTTAGGACATTTTTACTGCACGGAAATCTGGTTCATAGTTGAGGCTGTTTGGGTAAAAGTCTTATCTTTGGCCAATTACCGAGAGATGTTTCTTAAACGAACCAATCACTGAACTTTCTCTTAGGATAATCAAAGTTTAACTTTTTCTTAGTAACTTCGTAAAACTTGTAAGCAAAGATGTGCTCAAGCTTATGAACGATCTTTTACATCCTTATAAGTAAACCAACTTTCAGGTTTATGATGTAAGCGGATATACTCTTTAGGGTTCCGTACCCGAAGGGTGCTAAACGGAACCCTATTACTAAGACTCCGCTGTCTGTCTGTCCGTCTGTCACAGGGGTCTACAGCCTCAACTGTTATAGGTAGAAAGTTGAAATTATCACAAAATACGTGTTATTTTAGCCTCCTCCACGACGAATAATAAACATACATACATACATATACTCACGCCTGTCTCCCAGAGGGGTAGGCAGAGACTACAGATTTCCATCTGCTACGATCCTGACACACCTCTTTTGCTTCTTCTACATCCATCAACCTAGTCATACAGGCTCTTCTATTCTGGGTACTTTTCACTTTTACTTGTACTTTTACTTTTCACAAATAATAAAGTATTCAAAATACAATACAAAAACCTTGAAAATTTTGCTTTATTTACACGTTTCCGGTTTTGGCTCTTACTTAAAAACGGTATAACACACAAATTTTTAACTTAGTTAGCTAAATAAAAACAAAACTAACAAAAAGAATTTAATTAAGAATTTAACTAGTTTCTAGTTTTTTTAGCCTTGATATTGCTTTTGCATGTGTATTGTTGTTGTTATTTACTATAATATTTTTAAATTTCTGCACCCGTATTGTGAGGTGGTACGGAACCCTTTGTTGCTTGAGTCCAACACAGATTTTTTTGTCTATTGCTTTACGTCTGCAAGAGATTACGGCGGCAAAAAAAATCGCAGTCGTTGGTTGATTAATTTTACAAGAGAAACGTATTTATTTACTAGCTTTTGCCAGTGGCTCTGCCCGCATGTTATTCGGTTTAACGACATGCTTTTTTCCGGGATAAAAAGTAGCCTTTGTGTTAAGTAAGGGTATAAGCTATATCCATTCCATCCAAATCCGTTCAGCCGCTTCAGCGTGAAAGAGTAACAAACATACACACACACACAAACTTTCGTATTTATAATATTTGTTATAGGAATTATTGAGTAAAAATCGGCATCCATTGCATCATTCATTGATCATCAATATGTTATTTTATCGTACTTTATAATAATATTTATTTGTTGCAGCCAAGTTTCTTAGTTACATAAATTAAGGCTTTTTGAGATTATTTTACGTTGAATTTAGTGATGAAATTCCATATTTTGTTATATTAAATAAAACAAAGCCTTTTATACAAATTAATGTTCAGTAGTCTAATCGACAAATATGTTTTTAAAGGTTCCGTCACTTCATCTGTCACAGAGGCTATTCTAACAGACTATTGACGTAAGAACTTGAAATGTGGCATGTTAGATCTTGTTGTCATGAGTTTTCATTTGAAAGAGCTACCTCTAAGGATACCATATTTTTTAGTTTTCCTAATTGCTAAAATTTTGCAAAAAATTACCGTTCCTCTTGCTTCGTGAAACTTCGATAACAACATGGTGAACAAAATATAACACATTTTAATTGTAATTTTCGAACCAATGTACACTTAATTAGTTATTAAAACCGGTTGGGATTTACATACTACAGTATTGTGAAACGAGTACAAGTGTTTTGTTCACCATGTTGTTATAGAAGTTTCACCAAGTGCCGACAATCGCAAGTATTAATCACATTTTTTATTTGTTTTTGGTGAATAGCAACCATAGATGGCAACCGACACTAAGTTAGGCATAATAGACCTGCTGTCTCTATTATTTGAGGCCCAGCAAATTAAGATGGATTAACCGACATCAATCGGTCCCAGGCAATGGTGGGCCACCTGGATGTGCCTGTTTGAAACCTGTCCTCTTACTTTCCCCCGAATAACTTCGGGGGGTTTGCGAATAAGATGGTGGTACTTGAACAGTCGAGCCTAGCACCAGCTTTGCCACCTGGTAATAATAAAAATGTTCATTTGGTCTATTGACTACTTACTTACTGTAGTATTGGTACGGAACCCTAATTTTGCGAGCCCGATTCGCTCTTAGCTTGTTTTTTCCATACAAAACAACCTTCTACTAAACCATCCGTCTCTTTTCCTTGATTCCGTAAAACGGGATACAAACCTTCAACTTGATGATTCATAACTGTTTTGGACCTCCTAGAAGCCAAAAATCTCCAAGCCAATCTTTAGTGTTCTTGTTCAGATAACCAACAATTAAAATTGTAAGAGAGCTATGCTTCCAGCAACAGTTGTTCCATTTTAACGGTCACCTGTCCTCATACTTTTACTGAACAACGCAAGATGTCGAGGTAAGTTAGTTCAAGCGCAACTAAGAGATCTAATAGAAAATAGTACATTACTGCTAAGACCAGGAAATAAGCAATCCTCGACGAGTAAGTTAAAAGTCCGAGCCCGTAGGGCGATCAAATCAATAAAATCAATAAAAATGATATAGGTATTTTTGCATTTGATTGCAATTATAAAATAGAGCAAACATTTCTACATTCTAAACATGAAATTGTAATTTTTTTTTTTTTTTGTAAATTGGCCTATGATCGCCAAACTCATAGTTTTAAAAAGAAAACATATGAAATGTACCTACTCTGTGATCATATGGTATGTAATGGATTTTCATACGAATTTCCTGGACAGTAATTCAGATTTCCTGGACACTTTTATTAGCTCGCCAGGATGAAGTATTTTCTGGTAGATGTTAACAGTATGTAATGGTAATATTACAATGTATTTTTGAGAAATAATAATTTACATGCCGCTAGGTTATTTAACTGCTTTTATTTGCGCTTCCATAAAGACAAATAAAGTTTACTGATGTTGCATCCAGTTGTGAGTAATGTATGTATAAAATTGACTTATTTGACTGTCGATTTATTGTACACGCGTTCCAACCAGGCAAGTCTTTACAAAGGTAAATAAAATGTCATACAACTTTTAAGTTAACATTTTGTACTAGAAGCTTATAAGCTATAAAATAAGACGTCGTCTCAAAATTGTACACACTAGTATAATAATAATAGTCTGTAAAAAAAGTGTTGGAATGACTATTGAACTTTATTGAACTTTAAACGTTCAAGTAGTATAATTTAGGTAACATTATTATGAAATAAAATGAAAGTACATTACAATACAAAATAAATTAAATCAAAATAGAAAATAAAATAAATCATATTAGAAAATAAATTACATCACTAAACAGTTGATATCGCCAGTTAGTTATTCAAAATTAGTTTATTAAGTTATTAGGTTATCATTATTTATCATAATCAAAAACAAAAAATACATTACGACCATAAAAGCCACTCATGTCATGAAGGAATCCCAAATGGCAAGGATTGCTTGGAGAGCAGCCATCTTTTACACTTCCTTTGGAAGGTAACGAGAGACTTAGACTCAAGTATTGGTGGTGGTAAGACATATATATTAGATAGATACCCATAAAACAAAAGCTCCTGCAATAGTTACGGATAAATAAGTTTGTGACGAAATATTATTTTGAGTGCATGAAACTAGCAAAGATCATTAGAAACCAATTTCACCTCTCACTTACATGACAAGTGCGCTACCGACTGCTCACCGAGGTGCTCATACATCGTTGAATTTTTCCACCATACCTGTTCACCGTATTTTGTATCTACTTATTACATCAGCCACTAATTCATATACTGAACTACCTTCACACCTTCTTGACTTTTGGTGATCCATGAAAATTGTGTATGTCTGACTCGATGTCTATGTCCCGACGGAAGTACCAATCCAAAGGAAACAAACTATAAATTATATCCAATTGAAGAGTCTAACATTACAACAGTAATAGTAGTTTATGAAACTGGTACATAAAAAGGTTATTAAAAACACGAGTGTCAGTTTAAAAAACGAGCCAAAGTTATGTATATTTTCATACACTACTTATCTATACTCCGTATAACATGTTTAACATGTTTTCATAATCTTGATAAAATTTGTCTTTAGCCATTTTTGATTTTCCTTGTAAAAGCTTCCTCTAAAAGTGTAGGTAATTTCCGTCGTTATTTCCAAAATGTCAGGTGGAGTCAAATATCATCACCATCCCCACTGTCAGTAATTTTTGGGCAAAATAATTCTATTGACCCATAAAAACACAATAAGTAATTATTAATTTCCTCGAAAATAGACGCGAAAACTATAGCACAACAAACAGTTCGTCCATTGACAGACCGAGCCCAACGCACCGCGCGCCGTAAGCCATAGACAATACCTGGCTGAAAATAAAATTGAATGTAACCTCATTACTATTTTGTATGTATTGGAGAACATTATACAAAAACCTCATTGGTATTTATTTGATTAAACCTCAGACATGGCTGTAAGGGCTAAGTTCCCTCTGCCTTCCTAGTTAGTATCACATGTACTGTAAACTCAGAAAAAGTTATTTTATAGCATTATGTTGTTCGGAGACCTATATTATAATTTAATTTTTGAGACGTTCATGAAAAATATTTTTCATTATGCCAGTAGTTTTGAGTTTGTTATGAGGATTTTATGATATGAAGATAGATAAAAGAATTTTCAATAAAGTTTTAATAGTTATTAATGACTATGTTTGTAGGGAAATACACTATAACCTATGTCCAAATGAAGAAACTAACCACTACAACAGCTAAAGAATTTTTTTTTTATCCGTGGATCTAACTCTAGATAACCGGTGTTAATTTTTTTTAGCTATGTTGTTGTTATTATTATGGTTTCAAAAATGTGTGTTGTTGAATAATTCTGATACTGTAGTAAAAGAGGCAGTAATCAACGCAACGTAGGTTAATCGAAGTTACATTGTATGATATATTTTATTGACCAATAATAACAAAATAAACTACCATTTAGACAACATTGTAAGCTTCTTTAATGATTCTTAGAGGGGAATGAAAACATCGGTTATTTATTATAATTTAAAATAAAAATATTATTAAATAAATTGTGCGTATGAAAATTCTTGTCTAACAATGTAGGTCGAGTAGTTAATAAAAATTCAATGAAAATGACGAACAGATTTCTAACAGAAAAATCAAGACAAGCATACGACAAATTGTACCAAGATTTTATGGATTGAAAAATAAGTAGGTAACTATTGCACGAGTTTAGTTAAAGTAGTGTATGAAACAGTACATAACTAAGTATTAAAACACTAGTTTTTTAACCTCTATAAATTCATAAACTACTATTATACGTTTTTTCATCATAAAAATGTATTTTATGTTTCACCAAGTGCCGATAATCAGAATAATCTCTTTCCAATACTTATTGGTTTGATAACATATCTTCTATCACTATCTTCATAACCTCTACTCGGGTTTGATAAGACTTGAACATAGCTAATACCCAAACCCGAGCTTTTTGGGAAAATTCGTGACTATATTCTGCATTGTATAAATAAATTGCATTACTAAATATATTTTTTAGGTACTGTACCTCAAAAGGAAAAACTGGAACCCTTACAGGATCACTTTGTTGTCCGTCTGTCTGCCTGTCTGTCTGTCTGGCCGTCCGTCCGTCCGTCTGTCTGTCAAGACCCTTAATCTCGGAAACGCCTGGAGGTATAGGGTTGAAATTAAATCTTGATGGTTAACGCAAACTTCCTTCGATATATTTCAGTTTTCAGATTGAACTCATAGTTAAATAAGGCACTAAAAATTATTTTTATATATAATTAATTTGATTGATTTCATTAAATTCCATCGTTTTATTAGTTAATTGCTATGAACAAAGAAATTACAGTCATATCTCCAAAGACATTGTATAATAACAAGACTGTGCAGTGTCCAATTTTTGCTCAACTAAACTAGATTTTATCACCTTAAAAATAAGGTTGTAATTATTAGGATACCATTTTCAAGCGAAAAACGAGCCGAGCGAGATAGCTGTCGCTACTCGTGTATCCTTGTCTAGCAAGTTGCCAGTGTATATAATATATACAATATACATAAATAGTGTTGTTGAGTTTTTGAGTTAGTAAAGGACCAACGAGTGCCAACACCCATCTCGCTCGGCTCGTTTTTCGTGTCGTAGTGCACAGTCTTGTTCTGTATACAATGTCATTGCATATATCATACTCAATCAAATAAGTTACTCAATGCCATCTAGCGGATTCCACATGCATTCCTGCGCATCCTTCAGATTTATAACAAACGTCAGGGTGGTGCATTTAGCGCTCGCCGGATGGCGCTTCTTATTCTAACATGCAATTATTTTTAGTTAAACGTAGGTTTTACTAATTAGCCGTAACGTAAGGCTATATATATTTTTTTAACTTTATTTTTAGGGTTCTGTAGTCCGACAAGGAACCCTTATAGTTTCGCCATGTCCGTCTGTCCGTCTGTCCACTATGAGTCAGAGACTATGAGTACTAGAAAGCTGTAATTTGGTATACAAATTAATTATGTCGACAAAATGGTACAATAAAATCCCGAAAAATCATTTTTTTAAGGGTACCTCCCATACACGTAAATTGCGGATGAACTTTTTTTCTCGTCTATCGCTTAGTGTGGGGTATCGTTGGATAGGTCGTTTAAAAAACATTGTGGGTGTGTCATAACCATTTTTCGGTTTAGGATTCAGTTGGCGAAATATTAAGCTTTAAAGTGCAAATTTTTAATAGAGCCAAGCTTCCCCCCCTGTCGGCTTAACTGTTAATTGTTAATAGATATGTGAAAAAATTCACAGAAGTAGTATATAGGTATAATGAAGTTTAAAGGAAAACTATCACAGCTAAGTAGGCTTTACAGGTTTACGAAAACAGGCCGCGCCAAACTTTTCGCCCCCTCTAAACACAACAATGTTTGGGCCGTTCTTCTAAATGTATGGTACTGGAAGTTTAGTGCGATCTGTATTAGTAGACCAACTTATAAAATGTACTGGGCAGCTACGGAACCCTACATTGCGCGTGGCCCAACACGCACTTGGCTGGTTATTAATCATTTAAATTAATTAAATTTTAACTAACTTAAATTAACTTTACCTCGGTGGCGCAGTCGGTAGCGCGTTTGTCTTGATAACAAGAGGTCGCAGGTTCGAATCCTGGCCGGAGGAATTTTTTCAAATTCTTGTCTTTACATTTATTTCTAATTAATCTTTTCTGGTTTGTAATGCACTCTAATAATGATATTTAGAGTATTCAAAAGCGATGGATTTGGCATTAAAAACATAATCTTAGTTAATGAGAACTGTGAATTTCTTAACTGTCTGAAGCAACACATATTGTAGCGACGACAGCGCCATCTGTTCCTAAGAACAAAGCGTGAAATCACATAACGCCCTCGTGAGCGTTCAGTATGTGCATTACAAGCTGGTTAGATCAAATAGTTATAAAAATATTCGGTGGACAAGTATAGTGGAAAAATTCAACGGTCTAGGTAAGTACCTCGGTGGCGCAGTCGGTAGCGCGTTTGTCTTGATAACAAGAGGTCCCAGGTTCGAATCCTGGCCCGAGGAATTTTTTCAAATTCTTGTCTTTACATTTGTTTCTAATTTATCTTTTCTGGTTTGTAATGCACTCTTATAATAATATTTAGAGTATTCAAAAGCGATGGATTTCGCATTAAAAACATAATCTCATTTAAATTAAGGTAAAATAAAAGTGCGCCGAAATATATCTTGAAAATATTTAATTTATGAACTTCTTATTGTGTATTTAATTCAATGAAAAGCTTGCCAAAGCAAAATATATACAGTGATTTCATATTATTATATCATATTATTACAGTAGAAAACCTACTAAAATCATAATTTACCAACAATCAGTGTAAAATCTCCTAATGCACTGAGCCGCTGGTTTCAGCGCCAAGTAAAATAATGAATATAATGTAAGCATTATTGTTTTACAAAAGAAAACGTTTATTCTGAACCTAAGAAAAAAAGCGAAGACAATTTTTACCAGTTCGAACCTACGACGATCGGCTACGGTACGGCGGCAAACCTTCCACATGTTTCACTAAAACTCTTATTTCGCTGCTCCCTTCTGTCATAGCGTAATGATACATAACTTTAAACTTTTCCGAAGAAATGTTTTATCTTTCAATGAAAATCGCATCAAAATCCATTGAGTGCTTCCCAAGTTACAAGCGAGCAAACAAACAGACGAACAAAAAGCAGACATCAGATGTATTTTATATTATATGTATAAAAAAGAGAAGAGATCGAGATGATAGGGATGAAAACTGCATCAAAATCCATTGAGTGGTTCCCAAGTTATAAACGATCAAACAGACAGACAGACAAACGTTGTATTTTATATGTACAGAGAAGAGAAGAAGAAGAAGAGATAATAAGTAATAATAATATGTATAGAGAAGAGAAGAAGAAGATGATTTGATTTACTTTGTCGCTGACATGAGAATGCTTGGACTAGGCTACTCGTATGTAAGAAGACATGCATTATTATCAGATTTAATGCTGAAATGTTCATGGATGCAGAAAATCATTTTACAAATCGAGCGCTGCAACTGCAAATTGCAAGTACTTCTTGTAATTGAGATGCGCTGCTCGTTACAGCACTTGACTGACTTGTCAGACTGACGTTTGTCAAAAAGTGCTCGCTCAATAAGAGCTACAGTGCGACAAGTCTCTTTTGGTTCTTGGATGAGGGATATAGGGAGGCGCACCTGTGGAACAAAGGTTACGTTTTGCGTTAGTTCCAATTTTGGCCGCGACCAATCCACGCGCCAAAAGAGATTTGTCGCAATGAACTCAAGACAACGTTTTGATCAACTATGGAATTAAGGTCGCATCATAGAAAAGTGTCCATAGTTGTTATGTAAAACCTTGTAAAAGTGAGTAATTTGAAAGATTAAAGTAATAAAACAATGGTTGTTACGACCAATTTTTTTAAATGGTTATTTCAAAATCTAAGAGAAACTCATACGCCTCAATTGCGGCGCATTATCTTTGTTCTTCGATGGTAAGCGCTTAAGTGATTAAGGTGAAGTGGGGGTTCGGAAATACAACTTTATGCAAGAAAACTAGATATGAATACAGAACTTGTAAATTACCGTCCATTTATTTATCTTCGTCGAACAAGAACCAACATTGGTAAATTCTCAATCATAAATAGAATGTGTAGAATTATAGATGTAATCAACTTTTCATGGAAGATCCTCAGGCATTTGATTTGTTTTAGTGTTCATTTAGAAGGTATGAATCACATTTTTTGAATTCTTCTTTAAAGCAAAATTTGTAAAAAATGTAAGTTTAGTGTCCATCCATCCATCCATCCAACAGCCTGTTTCGTCCACTGCTGGAAATAGGCCTTTCCACGATTTCGCCACTCTTGGTGGTCCTCCTGGAAGAAATTGCCAATTCCAATTGCCGGGCCTTATATAAATCAGACTGGTGACGGGCAGCGACGTCACTGATGCAAGGGTTTCGGTACCGCGCTCACCAACCCGCCTGCCCAGCGTGTGTGAATATGGGCATTTCTTCCAAGCTTAGTGTACCTAAACATAATTTCAAGTTTAGTTTCAGTTCGAAATTGTTTTATGTTTTTTTCTATTTTATCTATTTGTCTTGATAGTGTAAGGAATGCTAACTCGTAGTGCTAAGTCTCACTTGATGTTGTGATGTATAAGTTGTGTTTTTCTGTTACTGGATGCCCACTATGGCTTGCTATGTATAATATCTTGTTATTGTAAATGTAAAGTGTGTATCTGTTGAAAAACCTAAATAAATAAACAAATAAAATAAATTACTAAAAAAATGTATTTCACTCCTAAATTGTCCTAAAAACATGAACTGAAACTTATTATTTCATAGAAAAAGTTACAAAAAAGACCTCTGAAATTTTTATTTATCCCTGTTTAATTGTTATGTTGATTGTATCTGATTTGTTGATTGTTGATTGTATATTTTTAAATAATTGTGCATCTTCTGATTACAGCTTAAAATTCAGTCAGTTTGTCTTTGTTTTACGTTGAATTTGATAAGGGTCAAATATTATGCTATCTAATTCTTGCTCACTCGTGCTCGATTTTAGATAAGTTCCTCGTATACTATTACAGCACGTTCCACACATCACCTTAATCTTTTTTTATTACTTACATCAATTGCAGTTGCGTTTAGAGTCGATTCTTGAGATTTGTGACGAAATAATCAGATGTAATCATTGTAATGCTCAAAAAACAACTCCTGCGTTGAAAAAATGTGTACGAATAATTTATTATAATATTTAACAAATATTTTATCAGATTAACAGCAATTAGATTTACTGTATAGGTGCATACATTTATGATTTTTTACGAATTCACAGCCTAATTCACCCATTCCAAAACTAATTGTTTCTGTGAAATACGCAAAATATATTTAGATTTCCTATACTAATTTAATCGAGGTTGTGCTTGAACAAGGCATGAAATTTTTTTTCTCATATTTCGCAAACAGGGTCATTGAACCGTGGTTCTGACCAGTTACCGAGTCTTCGGTAAGAATTTAGCTGTCATACGATACATAAATAATAAACGAAAGTATAGCCCGAATATTTTTAATTTATTTAGACTGACTGTAACATTTTGGACAACCTTTACTTATCTCTAAGTTGGAAATAAGCCAGTGGAGCATGTGCTGTTGTGAAGTACATCCCTGATTTTATTCTTGATTCATCTATCACTGTCCTACTGCTGTCCTACTGTTGAAGAATAAAGTATAAAGGCGTGTATTGTGACGTGAGTTGTTTCCTCTTCACAGAATATAAACATGGTTTGGCCTAATATTCTTTCGGATCTGTCCTGACTAGGCTAGGCTCAGTAAGCCACGCCTGCAAATACACTAAAGTGAAGATTTTTTCAAGGAATCGAAATAATTCAAAATATTATTAATCTTCCGTTTATAATTAAACGTTTGCTTCTGTTCGCAAAACTCAATAATTAAACTATATTTTTTTAATGAAACGTATTCATAAGCTGCTTGCTAAACATACGACGTGACCTACCATCGGTCACGACATAAGTAATAATTTTTTGATTTGTCAGTGTTATTTCAAAAGTAAATAAATTGTACTGGCTTCACACAAGTAACTTTCCCATCCATCCATCCATCAGCCCGTATTCGTTCACTGCTGGACATAGGCCTTTCCTAAATTTTGCCACTCATGTCGGTCGTCTGTCCTCCTCATCCAGCCGCCCCCCGCAACGTCCTTCAGGTCGTCAGTCCAGCGGGCACGAGGTCGGCCTACACTACGCTTTGCTTTACGTGGTCTCCATTCTAAAGCCTTTCGGCCCCAACGGCCATCATGTCGGCCACAAATATGGCCTGCCCACTGCCACTTCAACTTACTGATTCTGCAGGCTATGTCGGTTACTTTCGATCTCCGACGGATCTCCTCATTTCGGGTTCTATCCATCAGAGATACCCCAAGCATAGCCCACTCCATAGCTCGCTGAGCGACCTTAAGCCGGTGGATCAGACCCTTTGTAAGAGACCAAGTCTCAGCGCCATACGTCATCACAGGAAGGACGCACTGGTTGTACATCTTAGCCTTTAAGCACTGCGGTATTGACGACGTAAATATGTGACGCAACTTTCCGAATGCTGCCGAACCCAAGCTTATTCTTCTGTCAGCCTCGGCGTCGAAGTTGTTTTTATCCAGCTGTATGACTTGACCCACATAAAGATATTTTTGAATAACTTCGATGCTAACATTGTCGACGGTTATTGGCCCTTGGATGACGTGACAGTTGGACATGACCTTAGTCTTATCCAAATTCATCCGCAGGCCCACTCGTCTCCAAGAATCGCTTTCCCAAGTTCTGCTAAATTGTCAACACCAGTCCCGGTATTTACCCCTTTGTAAAAATTACCTATATATTCAAATAACAAGTCGGTATGGGCTCTACCTAAACCTGACTCTTTGCGGGAACTTGAGCTTTTTATGACTTGAATAACATCTTTGTATGTAGATTAATACGTTTTTCTGATTAAAATATATCTAACACTAATGAAAGTCTCCGTGTACAAGTACCACTATATATTTAGCAGTGTTAGAATGAAGTTCCATCAAGGATAATTCCAAGGATGATTCCATACCTAACAGTATAAATTATAAAATATATCTTCTGCTCTTTTTTGTACGATTATGTCAGCTATCGATTTTAATATTAGAAAGTTATAAAAGAAACCTACGCGAGACATTTAAAATTCACTCTTAGATACAAAATCACATTGAAATCGGTTCAACGGTTTGGGCCACAAATTTTCATACAGACGGATCCTTTACTTTTTTTATTCTGTTAACTAGTTAGTATATGGAGTAAATTGTCATCAAAATATCGATTACATTTTTTTTTTCACATTTACAACCTTTCCTTTAGCCCTACTTACTGTTGTCCGAAAGTAAAAAAAGTGAAAAAACAAGAGGGTCACTAAGCTTATATCAATTTGGTGGCAAATTGCTGGCAATGCCACATCAAAATTAATAACCTTGATAAGATATCTAATATCTTCGTTACTTCAACTCTAGCAAGTTCTAACAACCAGTATTATGAAATATTTTACCCTTATTCCTTATCCGATAAGTGCGAAAATAACAGGCAAGAATACAGAGGAGTTATTACCAATATTCCAACATGATAAATCTTTCAGCTGAACACACCTAGGCAATCAACGATTCTTTTATTAGAGGTCTAACGGCACCACAGTAAATACCATAATGTCTTTGAACATTAATAAGTTTTATTACTTGTGGTGTGAAACGATATGGTGGAAGCTTATTAGTTTTCACAAAGTCATCATGGGTCGGGATTGAAAAAGAATAATTGTGTCAGATTTTGCCGCTTTGTCTGTCCACCCATCCATTTACAACACGTTGTTGTTTTTGTTTTCAAAATGTTCGAATATATTCCATAGGCACGGTGATAATAAAGAAAACCTCATCCAAATCCGTTGAGTGATTCTCGAGTTAAAACGAAAAATACATACATAGAGATAGAGAGAAAGACAGACGGATAAAAATTAAAAAAACTGTGGTTTTTGCGTACACTATCAGTAACATATTTCATTTAAAATTTCAAAAATACCGGGTGTTAATAGACTGCTACCATGAAATGAAACCACATATTCTACCGACCCTACTGAACCACGTTTCCCAATAATCATACCCGCGGTCACCCTTGAGTTCCAAAACAAAATGCGTGAACCCTAACGCACCGACATACGGGGGAGTTTAGAGAGAGCGTCGTCCGCGAAACCTGAAGCTGTTTGAGTGTCATTCATGTAAAAAGTTACTTTATACAATTTGAGGCGTCATCTGTTTTGCTTTTTTGTTTTTAAGTAATCTCATTATATGGAGGATTATCTTTATTTATCTTATATCTATTACATCATAGATAATATATAGTTGATGGCTTCATGAGTTGGAGCCAGGGGCCAGACCCCCGCCCCCAGCTACAAATACTAGTCACGCCAAGGCCAAGTACGTTATACATTGTTACGTTGTCCATTTTACGTAGAAAAGACTAGAATTTGCTACTAAATACAGGCTTTAAGGTGGTAACAGAGGATCTCGGTACAAAATGCACATCACAATTTTGTTTTCCTTACTTTTGAATATAAAGTATGTAATAAATCCGTTTTATAACAATTTGCGCAAATTGCTTATAAATATAGGTAGTTAGGTGATCACATGATAAGACATATTCAGGAGAAAGGGAATAAACATGGCAACTTATTACATAGCACTCACTTATACATATGTGGCAATACAGAGAACATAAAAAACAATAGCAATCAATATCGATCGTTCAATTCCCCTAATGTAATGTCACGTTTCGGTTGTTCCATTCTATGGTGACGTTACAGCCAGAGCAGGTGGCTATTTCTACCTATAGTGTACGAGTTATATTAATTGAGATTTAGCTACCTACATCACTTTCGTAATGAGTTGGGAACGATTAAAAATTCATATACGAATTTTTGGAGGCTCGTTACTTTTAATTAATGAAAAAGATTTTTGACTCGCGTAAAATGAAACAGACAATTTAAAAGGGATGAGATTGTTAACAAAAAATATTTTAAAGCAACTGCGATAAAAATAGATGAAAAGAATTAATTCAATAGCATCGTCAAAAGCAACTTATTAATCAGACAAGCTTTTGCCCGCGGCTCCGCCCGCGCGTTATTCGATTTAACGACATGCTTTTTCCGGGATAAAAGTAGCCTATGAGTTAAGTTAGGGTATAAGCTATATTCGTTCTAAATTTCATCCAAATCCGTTCAGCCGTTTAAGCGTGAAAGAGTAACAAACATACACACACACACACACGCACAAACTTTCGCATTTATATAATAAGTGTGATGATACAAGGAAACAAAGAAATAATGGGACATTTGTCGGTTAAGTAAAATATTATTTAAAAATGTAATGACGATGATGGCCATTATAAGACATAGCTTTAGCCCGCGGCTCCGCCAGCGTCAAAGAGATTTTCGTGAAAATAAGGAAAACAAAAGAATATGATTTTGAATATGATGAAGGACTACATGCAACGGACACCATGTTTAACCAAGGCACTAATAAAGTCCAATCAAATAAGTCCAAACTCGAAGGGTCTGCTTTTGTCCGTTGAGGAGATCCCGTACCCATCTTCCAGTTCCATCATCAGACCCCGGTCACCATGTTTTAACAAAGTGCTAATAAAGACCAATCAAATAAACCCAAACTTGAAGGGTTTGCTGTTGTCCGTTGAGGAGATCCTGTACCCATCTTCCAGTCCCATCATCATACCCTGGTTACCATATTTTACCAAAGTACTAATAAGTACCAATCAGTAAGCTCAAACTCGAAGGGTCTGCTGTTGTCCCTTGAAGAGATCCCGTGCCCACCTTCCAGTCCCATCAGCAGACCTTGGTCACAATGTTTTCGCAAAGTGCCAAGAAGTGTCTCAGGATCGTCGTATGGAAATCTGTTGTTAGATTAAACTGATACAGTATTCTCGTATGGGAAAAAATCAATACATAAACCTGGCTTTAGTCACTTTTTAAGCTCAATATTAGCAAGAGGTGTATCCGGGTCGTTGTAGATGTAAATCTGTAGTCAGATTAAACTGATATCGTTTTCTCGTATGGGAAAAAATCATTACTTAAATCATAATATTTAATGTATCTGTGTCAGGATCGTTGTAGGTGGAAATCTGTAGTCAGACTAAACTGATTAGTTTTGCCATATGGGAATAAATCATTACTTAAACCACAATATTTGATGTATCTACCCTTAATCCTGGCTGTAATCAATTTTTCAAGCTTAATATTAGCAAGAGGTGTGTCAGGGTCATTGTAGATGGAAATCTTTAGTCAGATTAAACTGATACAGTTTCTTCGTATGGAAAAGCAACCGGTTTATCACGTATAACTAACCATTTGGTCAGGGCACGCCGATAAAGCAGCTAAGCAGCGTTTTTTCTCCCGACATCGTTCACAAATACTGAATTTTCAAACTGAAAACTTACTGTTATTTGAATAAAATATGGCCTGTGTTACTCAACTGTTGTGTCGCTTTTTACAAAAGAAAGAATATTTAGAATCGGTTCAGTAGTTCCAAAGTTTACCTCAAACATACAAACAAACAAATATTTCCTCTTTATATAATAGTGTAGATGTAGAAGTGTAGATGTAGATGTAGAAGATGTAGATGTAGAAGTGTATATGTAGATGTAGAAGTGTATATGTAGATGTAGAAGTGTAGATTTAGATGTAGAAGTGTATATGTAGATGTAGAAGATGTAGATGTAGAAGTGTATATGTAGATGTAGAAGTGTATATGTAGATGTAGAAGTGTATATGTAGATGTAGAAGTGTAGATGTAGATGTAGAAGATGTAGATGTAGAAGTGTAGATGTAGATGTAGAAGATGTAGATGTAGAAGTGTATATGTAGATGTGGAAGTGTATATGTAGATGTAGAAGTGTAGATTAGTTCACACCAGCGTTGTAGCGGAAAAACAAACAATCTTTACAATTAACCTAATTTTTTTACGTTTATTTCCAAGCAATACAGCACAATTTCCTGGAATGACAATTCATATTGGATGAAGTCACAGACAATTAATTGAGCTGGGGCTCTAAGAGTTTTTCTTGACCCATTCATTAACTTGTTATACCATAATTAAGTAGTATTTGCATTCACGCGATTCTAGCAAAGAGATTTGATATGCCTACCCAAGAAGTAACATCGTTTTACGTGATTGTGACAGTAAACAAACTATTTTCTATTCTATTAAATTCTATTTAAATTAAAGACTTAATACTATTTTTCGTATAGTTGGTTCTTAGTGGAACTCTCCATTGTATTTGTACCAATGAAATTACTTGCGTGTAGCAGCTTCTCAATTATTTGTGTTTAGAATCTATTCAAAGCTACCCGAGTTACGTTGGTTTTGTTAAGTAAACACCACGAAAGGTTGGATTGCACAAATTGTTAGAGCTCAATATACTGATGAAGCAGGGAAAAGAAATGGAAATTTCAGGTTGATAAATATTGTGATGTAAATATATCGTTGTACGCAAATATCTGCTACATTGTCAAAGCTGATACAAATATGGTAGCAAAAAATATAATTCGACCTTACATGTAACAACAGAAACTCATTAAAAAATTATATACCGTGGTAACGAAATAACACTTTTGCAGACTTCTTTGCACCCGAAACTTGTGTTCTATAATAACAGTCTGTGCTCTCATATTGTTTTTTGTGGTTGCTAGAAAGAAGTCGGCAAAAGTTTAATTTCGGTAGCATCGGTGAGAATTAAGTTAATTCAAACTTTTTAGTGGATTTTTGCTGTTAAATTTGAAGTCGGTTACTATTTTTTTTTATAAAATGTTTTTTTTTTTCATGTTGACTGGTTAACTGTGAAATATGGGTGGGTCTAGCTAACGCTTTTCATGGAACGAAGCATCCCGTTATAAGTTCCCTGACACAAAGCGATTGTTTTAAATCGCAAGTGGTAGCTGTCATCCACTTAGGAGTTTCAGGTTCGAAGGTGAGGTGGGCATAATAACAATTTTCGTGTACAAGTCAAGCAACGAATTAAGAGCGCTCTGCGAAAGTGGCGGGGGACTAGCGCATCTGTTCACTCACGCACAAAATTACTAAGTGCGATAGAGGAAAAATTACTAGCGCAGTCAAGGTCAGCGCTCTTACACCGCTGCAACACCTATAATACCTTGCAGTTTGCAACCCTAGACAAAGTGATTGCCGTAATCTTTATATCATCTATTGAGAAATGTTATGGATAAGAGGACATGATCTAAGATCAAGGGGGTATAATGTCAATTTTCAAGAAAAACTCTGCAATCAGTATCCTAGTACAAAACGTTCGTCTCAATATTGAATCATATGCTGTCATTAATCAAAGCAGTACACTGCCTATCTCCAAAGATCTTTATCAGGTCATAATTTTAAAATAAAGCAAACCTACCTGGAGGGAAATTCTTCCAAATAAAACTAAAATTAAATACACAAAATAATATCACGATATGAATCCCCGAGAGGGTGTCGGAGGTGTTCCCGAGTGTGAACTTTGATACGCAAATCACAGTCCGCATCAGGTACACCCACGTTTTACCGAAGATTATTACGTCCCAACGCATAGAAGGTTTCTGGCGCGTTTAGAACCACCTTTGAAGACGGCAAAAAAATATTTTGTAATAGATATCGTATTATTTAAAAACATAGCCAAATGACCTGAAAAAATCTCAGTTTATATGGTGTGCAATATCCACCAGCGAAACAAGTAAGGGAAAAAGCAACCGAGCAAAGTAACCGAAGCGAGTAAACTAAGTAGCTCTGCTCGTTACTTCTTTCGTAACTTGTTGTAGAACTTTACCTTTACCTTAGCCCGATCCTTGCCTAGTACGGTAATTTGTGTAATCTAAGCTTAGGTGTTTACATTAAGTCGTATATCGTACCATGCGAAAATGTATTGACCTGTAAAAATTAAGTTCCTAGATAAATTCAAAACTAATAAAATATATAACTGTTGGGTTGTAAACATATTCATTTTTAGGGTTCCGTAGTCCGACAAGGAACCTTTATAGTTCCGCCATGTCCGTCCGTCCGTCTGTCCGCCTGTCCGTGGCTTTAGCTCAGAGATTATTAGTACTAGAAAGCTGTTATTTGGTCTGTGTATGCATATGAATCACGCCGACAAAATGATAAAAAAAACGTTTTTTTAAGGATACCTCCCTTACCTGCAAATTGGGAACGAATGTTGTACGTCTTCCTACTGAAACTGCACTACGAATATATACGTGGTATGCCATAAATAACACTGGATTCCCGTTTTTTCGAGGCCAATAATACTTTAGAATCTTTCATCAAAATATTCAAAGAGTAAATCTAAAACAAGATATATTGGAAATTGCATAAAAATATGTCGTCTCGACATGAATCCCCGAGGGGGTGCCAGCGGTGTTCCGAATGTGAACTGTGAAATGCAAGTCAGTGTCCACACTCGGCACACCCGCGTTTCACTGACGATTATTACGTCCCAACGTGATGGATGGTGAGCCCTATCGCCGTTTTTCGGTCAAAAATACACGCTTTTTAGGGCGTGCAGGTTTCCTCACGATGTTTTTCTTCACCGTTCAGCAAGTAGTAAGTATTAATGCACATAAATTCCGAAAAACTCATTGGTGCATGCCCGGCCGGGAATCGAACCTGGATCTCAAAGATTGAGAGGCCAGTATTCTACCAGCTGAGCTACCGCCTCTGGAAATTTTAGTCCAAAAATAAATAGATTCTAACGAGGAACCTGATGTAATTTGTTTAACGAAGACAATTATAAAAACAGGTTATGAAAGCACAATAAAATTTAATAAACATAACAAGTTAGCCCTTTATTGTAGGTATAAAAAGAGAGGAGGTAGTTGTATCTTAAAGAAAAATCTACATTATTTACTGGAAACTAAATCAAAACAGACCACTAAACCAAATAAAATATTTGGTCCAGGTCATCGCTAAGACGAGGCAGGGTGCCCAAGACACTGGCGGCATTACCTCGCTGAATAGCGAGACTGATTCTTTGTCTGAAGTAAACCCCAGCTCTTGGGTCACCCGAAACGTCGACCAGGCGCGACGCTATGTCCTTAGAGAGCTGTCGCGCATCTGGTCCCCACGGTCCGAACGTTTCTACTCCAAACGGCACAAACATAAAACAGAATTAGAAGTAAAAGAGTTAATATCGGTTAAAGATTTGTCTATTCAAAACGTAATTGAATGCTGTGGCGTCGAAGTTCCACACTATAATGTGATCATAATATAAATAAATAAAAATTGTTTAACTGGCTTCTTCGGCGCACATTATTTTATATCATTGCGGTAAAGAAAATCTGAAAAGTAAATCTGGACGTACTTTTCTGATTTTCTATACCGCGATGATATAAAATTTAATTTTTTATCTCCTTGCGATGGATAAATCGCCAAGCGTTTAAAATATAAAATTTTATTTCTATCATAGTTTCACATTTTACAGTTTAAAAGATTTCTTCGAAATATAGTGAATTGACATAATGTGTGTGTGTTTGTGTGTTTTTTTTTTATAATTTGAAAATGTCAATATAATTTTAGTCGATAGTAATTATTTTAAATAGTGAATTGACATAATGTGTGTGTGTTTGTGTGGTTTATTTTATTTTTTACATAATTTGAAAATGTTAATTATAATTTTAGTTAATATTAAAATATACCTGTAATTATTTGCATGCTATGATAATTAGCTGAATGAGGAAACTCTATGACCTCAAAAACTTTTGTACCTATTCACAAGCAAATTAAAAAAACTTTGTCTTTGGCTCAAATCTTAACCCAATCTTTCAAAATCTTAAGACGACGAAATGTCATCTTTTCTTTTTTACTTAGACGCAGATTTGATTACTCTGGTAACCGCATGGAACACTCTTTCAACGACATGCCGGAGTGTATCTCCTGTGAATCTATACGATGATCTGTGCTGTCAGCGGTTCTGGAACATTAATAATCCAGGTTTTTCTACATTATGGTTGCTAGTAGAGCAAATCGTGCAAATAATGTATGCTAGTGATTACTGCTCGCACAGTGGTGATTCCGAGACAACTTAGTTCTTTAAATATCAAAACAAGATGGCAGATACTGTTGAGCAACGATATATTTCCGCGTAGTTACTCTTTTGATTTGAATATAGGTGGTAGAGCTGACACCGGGCTCGACTGTGGAGGTACCACCATCTTACTCGCAAATCCTCCCGAAATTATTCGGGGGAGAGTAAGAGAACAGCTCTCAGGCAAAACCAGGCGGCCCACCTTTGCCTGGGACCGATGGATGGCGGTATATCCATCCCCAATTGCCGAGCCTTATATAAAACAGACTGGTGACGAGCAGCGGCGTCACTGATGCAAGGGTTTCGGCACCGCGCTCACCAAACCGCCTGCCCAGCGTGTGTGAGTATGGACATTTCTTCCAGGAGGACTGACAAGTGTGGCAAAATCCTGGAAAGGCCTATGTCCAGCAGTGGACGAAACAGGCTGATGGATGGATGGATGGACTCTTTCGATGAAATGCATAAAAAGTTGCTTTTCCCGTACGAAAAAAAGACCATGCTGAGAGAGAAGCTCCTATAAATTGTCACTTGATCTCACCCAGATGGGCCATCAGACTAAGTGAATTTCAGATGTTGTTGGCCACATAGCCACCTGCTTGGAACTTCTACGTACTTCTGACCCAGACAAATACATGATTTTGGTGATATCCACTAAGCCAATAAAAAAAGTAACAAAGATAATCTAAAAACCCAATATTTTTTTATTTACCCAGGATGAGTGAATGATTTCTGTTTGGTCTGAAAGTACCGGTTATAATGACACCATACTGGAACCTGGCGAGGCATTTGGCGGCATGGTTTTTTCATTAGAGTGGTGACATACTAACACCAGTAGAAGTGAAACTTAAAACTCTAGTATTCTTTTATTCAATATCCCCTGAAAGAATATTTTGCCTGCAGTTACAGATATTCTATCTCATGAAGTCCGTTTTGCTATGAAGGTTGTGGTAGTGAGGTGTTGACGTTAAGCGCGTTTTATGTGTGTGTGTGTGGTTGTAGCACTAGAAAAAAGTACATGTTAACGCACTACTACAACCATAGTCAAGTGGACTTCATGAAATAGAATATCTGTAAACAATACCTATAGTTAATAAGGCGTGACGACCAACTTCTTGTCTCAGTAATCTGTAAAACAGATCCATGCAACCGCCTGGACTACAATCTATTGTTTTGGTGATAATGAGCATTAAGATTATAATTATGGTTTATATGAATGTTGCTATTGTCTAAAATAACTTTGTTGACAACTAAATAATGTTTTCTTTTATGTAACCTAAATTACTAAGAAACGTATCGAATGGTGAGTTTTAATAAAAACGGAATATTATACAGAGCAGCCTTACCTTAATACTCCCCTAAGTAAGAGTCTATAATCACCACGCATTGCTTCGTATGATTCTCTGTTATACTAATAATAATAACACTACAAAACTCATTCTGAAATAAAAAAAATGTTAAAGTTCGGGAATAATGCTAGGCTTTGTGGCAAAAATATGATTTTATTTAATTTTCTCGATAGAAAAATATTGCAAAATTACCTAGAAGCAGTACAAGAAACCGCAGTATGTAGTTTAAATTAAAACTTTGCACGGAAAATTACCTCAATATAAATAAAATTCTACTTCTCGGTGCCGCAGTCGGTAGCGTGCTTGTCTTGATAACAAGAGGTCGTAGGTTCGAATCCTGGCCAAAGGATTTTTTTCAAATTCTTGTCTCTACATTTGTTTCTAATTTATCTTTTCTAGTTTGTAATGCACTCTAATAATAATATTTAAAATTCTTCTTCTTTAAAATTTTCAAGGTAGCCATTATTTTCACCGCAAAAAACGTTTTTCGAATGAAAAACAGGTTTTTCAAGAGCTTGTGATGTTTTTGGTTGTCCTAAGAGCCACGGATTAGAGCGTGAAACGTCACAGACGTTAGTTCTACTTGATGAAGCAAAATGAGGTTCTCAATATTTGACATCATAGGACCTTTACTGACATTGTCATTTTTACTCCTGCTGCAGCATAAACTGTATCAGAATCATAAAAAGGTCATTTCTACGATATGTCCACGACATACTATACTCATATACCTTTCCTTCATTCATAATGCCGGCATAATTTTGTTTGTGTAATTCCGCGCAGCGTTCTCATGAAAGGGGCTTCTTATACGTATGTGTACGTACATAATAAAGCTTGCCAAAGTGATATGTTTAAGATGACTGGGAAAAGAAGGTTTATTTTATACAGCGTCACGACTCACGACATGAATCTTCGAGATGGTATCAGAGGTGGTTCCGAGTATAGGCTGTGAATAGCAAGTCACGGATTCCACACTCTTGGACAAATGTGCACTTATGGGATTGTATCTGTAACCTCTGGATAGTAGTCCAGACGTCCAAACCACTAAATCACAGAGGTTATCAATTGTAATGTAAATTGTGTGTTTTAGTACTCTTTATTGTCACGTATGATCCATGATACTAAAATTGTTCGAAGGGAACTTCGCCCATACTGCTATGTCTGAGGTTGTTACAGGAAATGGTTCGAATGATGATCGTACCTGTGACCAAACCCATTTTTAATTTAAATATTTACAATGTTTTGTTCGTTAAAAGATTTATTCCGGAAAAAATGTCTGACAGCAGTGATACTGAGTAAAAAAGATGACGATCAATCTTTTACCAGCAAAATCAAGAAAAGCTCACGAAAAATGCTACCAAGATTTTATGGATTTGAGGAAAAGTACCTACCTTGCATGGGGTAAGATAAAGACTTTATCTACATGAACATTTACATATATATTTGTTCCAGGGAGTAGAATCTCGGTTTATTGTGATTTCGCACAATTTCGTGAGATGGAACCTGCGTTTAAAATCTTACTATGTCAACTATCATGTATTCTGTGACTGTCTCGCGAGATTCATGAAACTACATATAACGCATTCAATTTGGTGATAAATTTGTCGTTAAACGTATAGATGATGACGATAATACCGTAAATTAACTCGTACAAAATCAGTCGATCGAAGACAATTGACAATGTGTTTCATTATATTGAAGTATATATATACCCAAGTAGCACAAATATCTGTATAGTAGCCGTCTTATTAACCACATGGAAACTTTAAGCATTACAACCAGGCTGTATAAAATAACTATATACTCCTCCTAACATATTGTAATGCTTATTTGGGCACAAATTAAATAGCCCATGGTACACCCTTCTGTTAATTTGCAGAACATAAGAATTATAGAAGCATTTATCAGGGCACAAAAAGATAAGGGCACGCTAACAGCTGCTTAGGGGCACCCGAGACATCCTTTGTACAGCCTAAGGAATCGCAAGGTGTGCATTAGAATACACAAAGAAAGTTGAAGTTTAAGGGAATATTGTCTTTTCGTTCAAAGGAATACAGTATCTTTTATGATGATGGTTTAAATCGAATAAAATAAGATGGTGTGCATGATGTCTAGTAAATTTAATGACGGTGGTGGTGCGTTGTTTGTTGTTATTGTATTTGTGTAAAATACTAAAGTTTATTTGCTTTATCTGCCATCAATATGATAGCAATTGTAATTTTATTGTTAAAGTGTATTAGTTTTGTATTGAACATTTTAATGCGCCTCATGATTATCAGTTTTAAACAAGAAATATATGAAAAAATGTTTAGGTAACAAATTTATCAGTAAATTATATTCTTAACTTTTTTATCAAGTTGTATTATTATAAGACAAAAATTAAACAAAAACATCGTAATTACCTTTCTAACGTTCCCTTATTATCCATAATTGCTTAATTTATTTAACAAATAAGTTAAAATGGCGTTGTTTGTAGACCAGCTTGGTGAACCTTTAATAAGCCACGTGAAACCTTTGCTTTGCATAAACAACACATACGGTTCATTGTCCAGCCTAGAGCTGGCTCAAGGTAATTTGTGTAGACCCTTATTGCAGCCAAAGGCTGTAAATTGCAATTCAAGAGGTTCACATAAACACCAATGGTTTAATGGTGGCCTATTTAAGTGCTTGTGTAATTGTTCCTTTTGTCCCTAAATAATAACTATGATTGCTGCTTTAAATTCTCCTGGAAATAGAGCGGCCAATAAATCAAAATCTAAATTAGGTAGTCCATCCATCCATCCATCAGCCAGTTTCGTCCACTGCTGGACATAGGCCTTTCCAGGATTTCGCCACTCTTGGCGGTCCTCCTGGAAGAAATGCCCATACTCACACACGCTGGGCAGGCGGGTTGGTGAGCGTGGTGCCGAAACCCTTGCACCAGTGATGCCGCTGCCCGTCACCAGTCTGGCTTAAGTAAGGCCCGGCGATTGGGGATGGATATACCGCCATCCATCGGTCCCAGGCAATGGTGGGCCGCCTGGTTTTATTGCCTGAAAGCTGTCCTCTTACTCTCCCCCGAATAACTTCGGGAGGATTTCCGAGTAAGATGGTGGTACCTCCACAGTCGAGCCCGGCATTAGCTCTTCCACCTACAATTAGGTAGTACCTACGTTTATTTACGATTAAAAATAAAAATACGACTTTTCTTTTTATTAAATCTTTCACTATTAAAAATTTGGGCTTTTCTACCTGAAACTTTATACGTAACTACTAGGTGTAACTAAATCAACCGACTAAATTCATACTGGAGACTCGGTTAGTGATCAGAAACAATCTTCGATTACCCTTTTGGTGAAATTCGATTAATAATTTTTTAATAAATGAACCATTGTAGGGCTTATGTACAGAATAAAGTGTAATTAATGTCCCGTAGCCTTAATAGCCGGCTTGTAGATGTTGAGTGAACTATTGTAATTCAATAAACAAACCTCAGGCTTTGTATAAGTCCACGTAAGTTTACTTCGTGTGCTACTTGGATAGATACTTATTTTTATAGAAAGTTTATTAGGGTTCATGCTATTGAATATGCAGAGCTTGGCATGTTTTCATAGTCCATTATTTGCATGTATGACGTAACTTTAGAACTTAAGCTGTGAAAACTTGCCAAGTTCTATATATTCAGTAGCAAGGACCCTAACAAACTTTATTTTAAAACAAGTGAAGAGCGTTTCACATTATTGCAGTTATGACTGAAAGAACCTCCGTAAACCCCGGCACCCAGTTTGATCTCAATTGTTTGTTGGCGAAGCCTTTGTACTGAACTTGGCCCCTTTTTCACATTTATAATAATAATATCTATTTATGAAACTATTAGCTTCTTCCTGGAAGCAGTTACTGGAATCCAAAATATTGCAAAATTTTCGCAGCAACGCCTTGAAAGATATATAATTTTCGTGCAATTTTATAATTTTATATTTTGTTTGTATAATAGTTAAGTACCTACTTAATGAATGTTTTAATTTTAGTTTTTAATTGTGCATGTTGTGTGTATAAGTTTTGGAAAGCAGCCTTGTTCAAATAGCTATTATGTTATTGTAATCAATTTTGGCTGTAATCTGTTGTATATATGAACCTTAAAAATAAAATAAAATAAAATATGTGCACAAAATATGATGGCATAAACATTTTAATCATATCAATGGCCAATATTATCCATTTTAATTATGAGTACTAAATAAATATTTTTTTGATGCAACGTTATTTTTCTCGTCGAAAATCTATCAAACATTAATATTGTAACATTGTTACGATACCTACCTATAAAAAGATTTAAATAAGAGCAGATCTAAAAAATTAAGTTAAACAAAGATATCACAAAGATAGCAAAACATATACAAAAATATATTTAGTTATTTTTAACATAACGTGATTAAAGTTATTTACAAAATAAAACGAAACTTACCTTCTTTCAATCACTTGTAGTAGAGTCCACAACAACTTCAAACAAAAGTTTATAAAACGTTTTCGTCTTTCAAAACTTCTCATAAAAGCATTCATAAAACCACTTTTCACACGAACTTGCAATTTAAATTATCATCGACACAACATTACTAAGTTTTCACAACCTTGTCTCCGACACAACAGCCTGTGCCGATGACTCACCATTGACTGACTGGAAACGGCGGACTGAAAACATACAAATGGCGCAAAATGTCTATGAAAACACATCCTTTCGAGGCAGGCTGTCACCAGACGTTTTCCGTGGTAGAGTCTGACCATCGAATCATGGTACGACTGGTAAAGCTACGCGCTATACTAAATGCATGTAAACGTACTTTTTCCAGTAAATTCGTGACAAGATTTGCTGGTCGAACTCTCGAATAACTTTAGCTATGGCCTCAGAAAGCAACACGAAACACTTGTGCATATATAAGCGGTACGAATGTTCAAAAATACAGTAGTAAACAAGCGGTTGGCACATAATGTTTTCTTAGAATTGTGTATTATTTTATAGCAATAAAATAATTTAAATTGTTAGAATCTTCCTAAAAGTTGACAGATATATTTATAACCATGTTCCTTGTGTGAAAAAAAAACAGTAAGATCAGTGAAATATGTACTTTCATTAAATTTAACCTGTGTGTTTACAGGCATTTCTTCCAGGAGGACCGCCAAGAGTGGTGAAATCCTGGAAAGGCCTATGTCCAGCAGTGGACGGAACAGGCTGATGGATGGATGGATGGATGGATGTCTGTTTACAGTCTATTAATTGATAACTTGACGAGTATACACATTATTGTGTGAAATCATAAGGTGACTTTAATTTATGCAGCCAAACTCTTACTGAAGACTCGGTAAGTGCTCAGTAACAAGGTTCGATGACCCTTTTTGCGATGCTCACAAATTGTTCTTTTCGTGTTCCTTACACACGCAAGCCCAGCCCCGAGTCAATTACTATGGGACGTCAAGATTTTATTTTGCGAAATTAGCAAAAAGTGTTATCGATCCGTGTTACTGATCACTGACCAAGCCTCCAGTATGAGTTTGGGGTACAAATTAAAGTCATTATAAATTAAATGCATCTTTTAGAGTAAATTAACAAAAAATCAAGTGGGAACAGTGTACTGCATATCAATAATACTGCACATCCAATTGAGGGCAGACGTCAACCGATCGGTTAGTTTAGAAGAATAGGTATGGCGAGTCGCGGAACCTAGACACTCCCTAAGATAAGACCATCTTTGCTCAAAGGTTTCGAGGGTTTCTTGTACTGTATCTATTTAAAACAATGTTGACTGCAAATCATGCTAAGAAAGCAGAGAAGCTTAAAAAAGCAGCTGTAAACTACGATGAAGTCGAAAGTCTCCTGGTAGTTCTTGCAACATTTGTATCTTTTTACTCTTTTTTTCATATTGTTATGATATCTATGTTACAATTACATATCACTCTTCAACTTCATACACACATATTTTCTCATTTACACGGTACGCTTATACACAATATACCTATATTATGATATCTTTCTTATACACACACTATTTTCTCGTATAAATTTAGCCATACATTAAAAAAAAACTGTAAGAATGAAACTTTTTATTTTGTTATTTTTGCTTATGGCTTACATTGTTTTTTCAGATGTAATTAGCCGCTTTGTGGTAGCTGTCACTCTCGGGACGACCTTTTAGGTCGGTGTATGTGATAGGGACTGTTTTTTTTTCCTGATGAGATATAATTAGCACTACTTACATTTTATAAGATAGCATTCTGGTATATTTTTTGGGCTCAGTAAATAATTTTTGTATTTTGTAGTGAAGCGACCGCCATACATAACCTTCGTGGTAATTTTTTTATGACAACCCAGAAATTCTTCAGCGCAAATTTTTGCCCCCTTATTATCACTCTGGCCTTTTGATGTGCAGTTAGTATTTTGACGGAACACTGTAGTTAGCATTCGTAGTATTTTCTGGCGTGTAATTAGATTAGATATCTATAAGGCTGTCCGAGATATCATGATATGGGTGGCAGTTACAGTGATGTACCCTAACGAAATATAATCGTTTTTTTTTTAGTATCGACAAAGTTAACAAGGGCTATCAAATCGATTTTTTATTTGATTGATCTTTGATTATCCAAACTATTTTTTGTTAATTACTAAATTAGTTAAATTAAACGAACCAATAACTCCAGAACTTCAGAGTTCAAAGATTTTTTTTTGTTTTTCTCGGAATTTCACCAATAACAAAACAAAAAATCATCAAAAACTGTAACAAACGTCAAAACAAATAGTACGTAAAGCAACCGCAACAAAAACACAAACCGCATACAAGATGTACTCATACTGACGCGATCATATATGATGGCCGCACCGATTCATCGATATATTTTCGATTACTCTACTGTTTGTACCTATGGGTTAGCGTTCCGATCCACGCATCACGTAGCAAAAAGACATTATTATTTACTGAATCTTTTCTTCGTTAAATTTAACATTATTTATTGTGTTTTTGGAATAATTACTTACATTATTTCTAAAACCTATTATTTTCCTTTCTGCTTGGGTGTATGTAGTATGGTGTGAGTAGTATAGGTGAAACGGAAAATTACGAACTGTCACCCATATCATGATATCTCGGACAGCCTTATAGTATCCAAAAATTAAGTACAAAATAGTAGAGAAAGGTGATTTAGGTTTTGTGATTTGGAATTGCCGCTAGGTGACAATTTAATGGTATTGGACTAATAATATTTAATTTATGAAGCACTGATTAGGGCGAAATTAATTGCAAAATGTCGCTAAAATGTCCATCATAACGAAATATATAGACAGATGTTATAGTTGATTACTATGAGAAAAGCTCGAAGCGAAAAACTTGCGGGATGCTTCAGTGCATACAACACCCTAATCAGGACTTTATTTGACCGAAATGTCGAGTTTCTGTCGCAAAAATTAAATTAAGTCGTATGTTGTGTATATGTTAGAGTTCAATTCAATGTTTTTACCTTTTGTACCAATCAAAGAGACTATAAAAATAGTAAGTACCAGTCTGCCTGCGATGATATTCATCATATTACGGACTATATTTAAGGTTTCATACTCAAAGGGTAAAAACGGAACGATTATGGTTTCTGCATAAATCATACAACCCCAAAAAACCTATTCAAAAAAGAAAAACTGGACCAAAAATAACCTTTGATTCCATTTTTTGATTCCTAATCTGTAAGAATTAACTCTTATGATCAAGGCGGTCAAAACTGCTACTATTCTTTGCACACTTTTGCTGTTCAAAATTAATGTTGAAAAACAGAAGACACTGTTTTTTTTTTTCATTTACAACGTTTTTATCAACATTCACGGTACGATATTGGTAAATAGATTTTTCCCAAAAGTGAACGTTTTTATTTACGTACCTGTTTATTAACAAAACTAAAATAAACTAACTTAAAAAATGTCAATTTTAATGAGCCTTTGCGGAGAGAGAGTCGACCGCCTCGGTCACCATGGCCTGTCATGTCAGCGCAGCGCTGGCCGCCTGCCTCTTCACGCCAGCATCAACGATATCATCCGCCGGGCTCTTGCGAGCGTAAACGTACCTGCTATTCTGGAACCGAATGGCCTGTCACGTGACGATGGTAGGAGACCCGACGGGATGTCGTTGATACCCTGGAAGAACGGGAGGTCCCTGGTGTGGGACGCGACTTGTGTTGACACAGTTGCTCCGTCCCACTTACAGGTGACCTCGTCACAGGCCGGGACGGCGGCAGCGTCTGCGGAGGAGGCGAAACGGCGCAAATATGTATCCCTTGGCGTAGGATACATATTTGTGCCTTTTGGCGTTGAAACCCTCGGGCCGTGGGGGCCGGGAGCGCGGCAGCTCTACAAAGAACTGTCGTCAAGATTGGTCGACGTTTCCGGAGATCCCAGGGCTGGCACATACCTCGGCCAAAGAATTGGCCTAGCAATTCAACGAGGTAATGCTGCCAGTATCCTGAGTACACTTCCACGTGACGACAGCGATTTCGGCTCAATTTTTTTATTATTTAATTAAATATTTTTGCTAGGTAGTTTAAGTTTAGTTTAGTTTATTTCGTAGAATAATTTAGTTTTCCCAAAAGTTGTATGTTGTTGTTGTAAAATCAACAAGATATTCGTTTGAAACTTTGAATATTACATTTTGAATAATATTAATTGGTTTGTATTTAAGTAATTGCTACCTTCATAGCCAAGACACCCACCTGTATGTCCGCTTATATAATCCGGACATTGTTAATTGGTGTAGGTATCTGTCTTGTTTATTAACAATTGTTTTACCAAGTCCATGTAGATTACCTGGTAAACAATTATTAAACTGTATTCATACAATAAACCTCGATTAGCTAGAAAAACATTTTCGGCCGAGAGTCAAATTGTCGATATTTCTGAAACGTTAATTCGTTTTACTCTTGAATTTTAGGTGACCCTAAAACATGTGGCATACATGAAGTACACGTGAATTACATGAAAAAGACTTGATCATAAATGATGGTATGATATAATATATGTATGGATCAACGAGTAGGGTACCTATATAGCCCTAAAACAAGCAAAAAGATCCAAGGGATTATATCTTGAAATATCCTAGGTTTATCATGTCATAAACTATACATACAGTTCAGTTATGTTATTAGTTATGAATATCGTAAAATGTAACTATAATTTTATTATACAATAGTTTTTTGACTCTGCTAAATCATGCGCGAATGGTAGTTCTATCAAATCTTTATGTATATTTCGCGACAGACGGGAGTGCGGGCCATTTCATACTGCCATGTAGGTATGTTTGTACTCGCCCGCTCTCTCGATTTGTCGCGTACTATAGTTGCTCATTAATTCATTATAGTTCAGTCGGTATTTTGACGACTGTTGATGATAGAAAGCAACATTTGAAAGTATGCGTCGACTGGCCCGCACCGGTCGCATCGCACGCACGTCACGCAATGGATTTTGATAGAACTGCGTCCACTATCGGCATCACCGGCACTTATGAAGAAGGCAGTTGCGTTCAACCCGTTGCGTGACATGCATGCGTTGTTGCAGGCGGTTCGAGCCAGTCAACGTGTACCTTTGGTGAACATTCTATGGTTTTGGATGCCAAAATTAAATGCATATGTCACCGGAAAATAACAGGAATCGTAAATTGATAAATTTTCGGAGTAGTTTATCAAATATCGGAAAATCACAAACGGTAGTTGAAATGTATTATTTAATTTTGGCTAATTTATCTACTTGCACTGCCTGACGGTAAGTTTATAAACTAACGATTTTGCTAAACGTCAAATCATACACAAATGGACCAATCGCTGCTCACTCAGTGTACAATTTTACGTTAAACTGACACCTGTAATATAATATACTGTTCTCTGATTGGTCGATGGCATTGATGGCAAGCCAATAATTACCTAGACCTGACATTTTAGTATCGATGTATGATGTTCTGCCTAGGCATATCGTATTTGTGTTAAAACTAGGGGGGTTGCCTCGCTCCGCTCTGCTTCTCTCAGCTCCCCAAATTTATAATCACAAGCAACCTAGCACGCTTCTCCTCGCTCCGCTCGTCGTCGCACCTACTTTAACAGTGATTCATTTTACCACGAGACGCCGTAAATTGATTAAATACCAGAAATGTAAACGTTAAATAAAACATTTCAACGTTTTGATTTTCCGATTGCTTATAAACTAATCATTAAAATTGTATCATAAAAGTCTTGATACTTGGTCCTATTCTGAAGGCTTTAATTTTAGTTTTAGTTCTGTCGAAACTAAATTTTCTCCTTTCTAAAATAGTTCTTTAGTGTTAACAACAGAAACTCTATTACTTTGGAAAATTTCAAACTAAAATTAAAGCCTTCAGAATAGGACCTAAATGATACTTAATTAATATTCTTTTAAAGTTGTATGTATGTGCCGTTTGGCGTGGAAACATTCGGGCCATGGGGCCTGAAAGCGCGACGACTATTCCTGCAAATTTCATTGCACTTGGTCGACTTGCCCAACAAGTATTTGGCCAACGCATGAGCTTGGCCATGCAGCGAGGCAACGAGGCAAGCGTCTTGGGCACCCAGCCATGCGGCAGCAACAACCTCAACAACATTTTTATTTACTTTAAATTTGGATGGCTTTAGTTTTAATTGAACATATATTTGCTATAGTATTTCCATGTACTTAAATACCTACTTGTTTTGTGTACGAAGACAAATTTATCAAAATTCATTACCTAAGCTCATATCGTAAAATCCTCATTGTAAACTCAATACTACTGGCATAAAAAAAAAATGTTCATAAACGTATCTAAAAAAATTCAAAAATTAAATTATAGTATAGATCTCCGAACAACATAATGCTATAAAAAAACTTTTTCTGAGATTACAGTACATGTGATAAAAACTAACTAAGAAGGCAAAGGGAACTTAGCCCATACAGCCATGTCTGAGGTTTAATATCAAATACCAATGAGGTTATCTTCTTCTCTTCTTCTCTATACATATAAAATACCACGTCTGTCTGTCTGTCTGTCTGTCTGTCTGTCTGTTCGTTCGCTTATAACTTGAGAACCAATCCATGGATTTTGATGCAGTTTTCACTGAAAGATAAAGCATTTCTTCGGGAAGGTTTAAAGCTATGTATCATCATGCTATAACAAAAGGGAGCAGTGCAATGAGAATTTTAGTGAGACATATAGAAGGTTCGCCGCCGTAGCATAGTCGATCGTCGCGGGTTCAAACCCCGACTGGTAAAATTTGTTTTCACTTTTTATTTTTTATTATTTTATTATATTATTATTAAATTATATTTCTTGACTGAGCAAAGACCAATAACTAAAATGTTTTTATTTCCAAGTGCTTAGAAAACGCCATCTCTTTGAAAATATCTTTATGACTGCTAAGTAAGCTGGCGTTGAAATTGTTTTTATTTTAAAACACTAGATGGCGCTGCATGTTTCAAAATATCGAAATTGACGCAGTCTGGTTCAAATCAACTCACGTTAAAGTTTGTCTACACTATTATATAAAGAAGAAAGATTAGTTTGTTTGTTTGTTTGTTTGCATATAATGGGTAATATCTAGAACTACTGAATTAACTATAAAAATTATTTAAGCACTCAATATGATTTGTAGTGAATCGTGTGGTATGTACGCCTTGCGTAGTCGTACGTATCTAGTCTCATCGTCGGGGTTTCAATCATCCACTGGTAAATGTTTTTTTTAGGAGACCTCTCAAGTTTAAGTTTATTTGATCGGTATTGATGAGTATTTTTGTAGAACACGGTGACCAGGATCTAATGACGAGATTGGGAGGTGGGTACGGGATCTCCCTAACGGATAACAGCAGACCCTTTGAGTTTAGGCTTATTTTTATTAGCACTTTGGTAAAACATGGTGACCAGGGTCTGATGATGGGACTGAAAGGTAGGTACGGGATCTCCTCAACGGACAACAGCAGACACTTTGAGTTTGGACTTATTCGATTGGTATTTATTAGCACTTTGGTAAAACATGGTGACCAGGGTCTGATGATGGGACTAGAAGGGTGGGTACGGGATCTCCTCAACAGACAATAGCAGGCCCTTCGAGTTTAGGCTTATTTAGTTGGTATTTATTAGCACTTTGGTAAAACATGGTGACCATGGTCTGCTGATGGGACTGGAAGGTGGTTATGGGATCTCCTCAACGGATACCAGCAGACCCTTAGAGTTTGGGCTTATTCAATTGGTCTTTATTAGCACTTTGGTAAAACCTGGTGACCATGGTCTGATGATGGGACTGGAAGGTGGCTACGGGATCTCCTCAACGGACAACAGCAGACCCTTCGAGTTTAGGCTTATTTTGTTGGTATTTATTGGTACTTTGGTAAAACATGGTAACCAGGGTCTGCTGATGGGACTGGAAGGTGATTATGGGATCTCCTCAACGGATAACAGCAGACCCTTCGAGTTTGGGCTTATTCGATTGGTCTTTATCAGCACTTTGGTAAAACATGGTGAGCATGGTCTGATGATGGGACTGAAAGATGGGTACGGGATCTCCTCAACGGACAATAGCAGGCCCTTCGAGTTTAGGCTTATTTTGTTGGTATTTATTAGCACTTTGGTAAAACATGGTGACCAAGGTCTGTTGATGGGACTGGAAGGTGGGTATGGTTTCTCCTCAACGGACAACAGCAGACCCTTTTTAGTTTGGACTTATTTGATTGATATTTATTAGCATTTTGGTAAAACATGGTGACCAGGGTCTGCTGTTGGGACTGGAAGGTAAGTACGGGATCTTCTCATCGAACAACAGCGGACCCTTTAAGTTTGGGCTTATTTGATTGGTATTTATTAACACTTTGGTAAAACATGCTGACCGTTGCATATTGTCGTTCAAAAAATCATATTCTTTTGTTTTCCTTATTTCCACAAAAATCTCTTCGAAGCGGGCGGAGCCACGGGAAAAGGCTAGAAATCACGAACACGAAGAAAAATCAAAAATGGTTAACGACAAATTTTATCAATATTATTATGAAAACAAGTTGTTAGGCATGAGTTTAGATAAAGTAGTGTATAAAACTATACATAACTATGTATTAAAACACTCGTGTACTATTAAAAAGCTCGCCTTCGCCTCGTTTTTTAAACTGACACTGGTGTTTTTAATAACCTTTTTATGTACCAGTTTCATAAACTTATTATCTAACCTCATAGGTATCGTAAAATCCTCATTATGAACTCAAAACAACTTGCATAATGAAAAAACATGTCCACGAACGTTCCTAAAACAGAAAAAATAACCGGCCAAGTGCAAGTCGGACTCGCGCACGAAGGGTTTCGTACCATTATCTAAAAAACGGCAAAAAATCACGTTTGTTGTATGGGAGCCCCCTTTAATATTTATTTTATTCTGTTTTTTAGTATATTTTGTTGTTATAGCGAAAACAGAAATACATCATCATCAATTTCAACTGTCTAACTATCACATTTCATGAGATACAGCCTGGTGACAGACAGACAGACGGATAGACAGACGGACAGACAGACGGACAGACAGACGGGCAGACAGACGGACAGACAGACGGACAGCGGAGTCTTAGTAATGGGTCCCTTTGGTTACCTTTTGGGTACGGAACCCTAAAAAGTAAAGCATTTTACAAAAAGAAATGAAATCCCATCAAAAACATTTCATGTAAATTAGGTCACCAAGACTTAGCGGTTAAAAAGTTTTCAGATCTCATGTAGAGCCAAGCCCTTATATCTACAAAGGCCTAACTCTACAAGCCCTAACTCTACAAACTCTACATCTTGATCAAAAAGTATGGCTTGGCCGTTTCATGGAACTATTGCATGACAAAATATTTTAAGTCCATGGGAGTGTCTGATTGACGTCTTCGTCGTCGTCGTCGGACCCAAAATATATATTGAGATTATTATATACATATGTCCACATAATTTATTTACTTTTATTTTATTGTACAGTTATAATTATACATATTAAAAAAAACTCGCCTACTCGTGTTTTGATATCCTTTTTAAGTACAAGTTTCATAAACCAATATTAATTTTAAATTACTTCCGGTCACGTTCATTAAAACTAAATCAATTTTGAACCCTTTATACTTATTTGGCTCACGGGTTGAGGCACTTATAGCTAGAGATGACAGCCGTATATAATTTCGAGAGTAAAAGTTGTGTTTTTCTGGGGATTAGTGGTATCATTCGCTTATTATTCGTCCATTTTTTTAAAGCAAGGTTGTTATATTATAGTACACCTGTAAACCAGAATGGATAAATATTACTCGACAGCATTACAAACTTGAAAAGATCAATTAGGTCAAAATTTCAAGGAAGATATGAATTTGAAAAAAATCGTCGGTCTAGAATTTGACCCTGCAACCTCTTGCTATCACGACAAGCGCGCTACTGACTGCGCCACCATATCCTAGACTGTTGAATTTTTCCACCATGATTGTAAACCAAATTTTTATAACTATATGATATATACCAGCTAGCAAGGCACACACTGAACGCTCACGAGGGCGTCATGTGGGCGTTGTCATAGTTTTTAATGCACTCTACTCGTAATAATATTTAGAGTATTCAAAGCGATGGATTTCACTATAAAAACATAATTTCATATTGACGACCTTTAGATTCGAGTTGTGGAAGGTATTTCGATACCTAATGTTAAATTTATTAACAATAGGTGTTGGTTTGTCCTTCACAGTCGTTCGCTTTGTTACCCGCGTTTCGGTATGTACTGTATGTTCTTATTTATATCGATTTTGTATTTAATATTGCCTAGGTATTGTTTTTTTGGATGTTGTGAATCTTTCTATGACTCTGTTAACCTTAGCGAACATTTTGGGACTAAAATATACTGTTTATATTCGAAAATGTTAAAAAATAAAAGGGTTTCCAACAGTAATTCACGAGAATGTTTTTTTTATTTCGAGAGTATTTTAAGAGACAACTTTAATCAAAAATATCATCAAAATATCCTGGAAGAATAAATTTTTCAAAACTCGGATTAATTTAGTTCGCCTTTTTTATCTTCTACTAAGGACATTTGAGAAACGTCAAAAAACTGACAAGGTGATAAGGTGCCCAGTGTCTAAAACTTCAAGTTGTTTTAACACCAAATTTCGGGCAATGCGTAAATATGGATAATTTGACTGTCGATTTACGTTACAGAAGTGTTATTTAACCAACCATTTTTTAGATATTTTTGGATAAAGTCAACATAAAGGAATTTAAGTAACTTTATCTCCCGCAGGTTGACCTATAAACTTGTTGTATGAACTATTCGGTCTTATAATTATGACATAACTTTATATGGAATAGTTTGAAAGTAAGGCTTTAGATAACGCACATAACAAAATGGTGGCACTAGGCGTTCTATTTGATTTCACAAGACTGCGTCAATGATATAATAAGGTACTCTAAAAATATCTGCCACGGCTGCAATGGGAGAGTGTATTGTGTAGAGTACAATAATAACGATATTTTATTGATCTAACGTCATAATTTTTTTCATACAAAATTGTAAAATTGTGATGATACAAAGTGGTGATACACTCGCCCCGTCCCACCTACAAGCGACCTCGGCCAAGGCTGGTTTGGCTGCGGAGTCTTTGGAGAACATAAAACGGCGCAAGTACGCAGCCTTAGGCGAGGGCTACATTTTTGCGCCGTTCGGTGTCGAAACCACGGGGCCGTGAGGTCCGAGCGCGCGGCGTCTGTTCTAAGAGCTGTCGGCGCGTTTGGTCGACGCCTCTGGTGACCTAAGGGCTGGGGCTTACCTCGGCCAGATGATCAGTCTGGCGATCCAAAGAGGTAATGCTGCTAGTCTCTTGGGCACCCTACACGACGGCACCGGTTTAGAAAATATTTTTTATTTAGTTTAATGTTTTAGAGCGTATTTATTTATTTATTTGATATCATTAGATTTATTTTAGATTTAATTTCTTAAATAGGTTTTATGTTTATATAATAAGCATTTTTAGTGATCTACTTATAAACAATGTGCTAAAATTTGTACTTTTGTCAAAAAATGTGCGTGTAAATTAGAATTGATTAACTTTTTTGAAACCGTCTCGTACTCGTAGTAACACAAACAGTTTGAAAGAAATAGCAATTGTTTTCATTGTTGAAACGACACATTGCGCGTAGTTTGTGAACCACGTTGTGCAAAATAATGTAAATATATATTTATTTACTTTATTTTCTCAAATTGATATAACTGTTCCGGGGTACAAAATTTCTTCACTGTTGTAATACACACAATACTGTCTTCCATTGCAGCCGTGGCAAATATTTTTAGAGCACCCTAGATATCCATCCAAAAGTACCATTCACAACAGGGGATGAGAACAAAGAGAGTCTATTATTTCTAGACGGCTAAGGCGTCATCTTGGCCACATAAAACACGGCCGCGCGGCCGAGTTGACACCTTTCGATTAAACCTGGGGGCACGGCAGTGCCCCCCGCCAAGACGATCAATTTTATTGGGGGTCAACTCGGCGGACAGTGAAAATTTAAGGTAGTTGTGTATAGTCAACACAAGAAGTCCTTAGAAAATGTAATATGATTTAAATTCTTAAGACAAATAACGACTTAGCTTCAAAATAAAACAAAATATCAATATTTAAATAGGTATATATTATAAAAATCAAATTCACGAAAATATTAACGAATACTATACCTAACCGTAATTAATCTAATCACCAATAGGTATAACAAAGCTTCAAGCTGCAAGTGTTTTAAAAAAGAAACTTATTTGAATATATTTAAAGAAAACACGTTAGACAAAAACATATACTATATGGAAAAGAAGAGACAGGTAAGACTTATCATGATTTCAACAACACATGTTCTTTTCTGGTTACGAGATTGCTTTTAATTTTTTTTTATAGTTTTATTAGAGGTTTTATAGTAGGTATTTGGAACCAATCCTTTCTTAGATTGACTGTACTTTGTATGTGAGGCCAAGTTAACCCCCAATAAAATTGATTTAATCGAAAGGTGTCAACTCGGCCGCGCGGCCCAGTTTTACTTTAGCCTTTTAGACATGTTGGTGGTTCGAGGACGTTATGGTTAACTTGAGCATACAGAAAGACCATACACACAAGCGGTACCTGAGAACACATTCGGACCATCATCCTTCGCACTTTTCCTTAGTGCCTCGAACCCTTATTAATAGAACACCGCGCTTGTATGATCCACAGTACGTGGACGCTGAGCTGAAATATGTTAAGGAGGTATTAGAGATGTATGGACACAATAACTAAAGATAAAGCCAATGGATTACAAACAAATCGTCAAATATGCATCATGCGAGCATAGAAAGAGCTTGGTTCCGTATTATCTGGTTTGATAAAGTCAGCGTAATTGAAAAAAAAAGAAAATATTTCTGTTTCCCGTACGATAGGTGGGTGCGTTGAGATTTTTAGAAATCCAAATTTCAACTGAGACTGTAGCTGTCAAGTACCCACAGTTTGGAAACAAGTTCTAGATTACATCGAAAAAATCGTTGGATCTTGGGTTTCTGTTTCTTGTTTTTATTATTATTTGATATTGTAGGGGCTATCTTAGTAAGTATCATTAATTTTGTGAGAACTTTAACTGGCTGCCTATTATGGCTGAAGATCTCTGTTGCAGACAGACGGATAGACAAGCGGACAGACGGATAGATGGTGGAGAAGTAGGGTCTCCATTGGCAGCCTTTGGTATGGAACCTTAAAAACTATGGCTAACCTTACTACGCTCCCCTCTTAAAACGCGTCTTTGTGGTCCCTGTAGGTTGCTAACGTATTTCTTGTAACTGAAATATCCTTGAAATAACTTAAACTTATTTAGTCAAGTTTGATTCCATTCTGGTCCATTTTAATATTCTCGCGGCGTCTGTTTAATTCAAGGTTGACTGTCAAAGTGGCAACTGTGTTAACAAGGCTTGAAACAGGGCAGGATTTGGACAGGTGAATAATTAATATTGAAAACTATCTAATATAAGTTCTGGTTGAGAATTTTTCTGTCAAAAATGAAGAAAAATTAAAAAGATACACATAATGTTAACTGTATGCGTATTGTTTTAATTATTATGTTTATATAGAAAATTCGCATTTATTTGAATTTAGCTTTGCTTAAATGGAAATTGTCAGCATTTGCTTGTGCATTATACCAGCGAAATATTGTCACTTTTCAGAATTTCATTATCATGTGTAATTGTAACCAAATTTTTTTTAAAGTCCATCGATCTTATTTAAATATAATATATTTACAAAAACAAATTCAACTGGAATAATGTTTTTTTTTTGTTACCAAAATGTTTTGTACCTGTGGATGTAGCTAAATACAAACTAAAACTTTAATTTTTAATTACATGGAATTGTGACAATTCAATGAAAGGGATGGAGCTCTACAAGTAAAAGAGAAACGATACAGTTCATCTCGCTTTATTGGACAACTCCATCCCTTTCCTTGAACTGTCACAATTTCATGTAATTAAAAATTAAAGTAGATATAATTTGTGCCGTTTTGTACTCTTAGAATAAAATAAGTGCGCTTTGAGGTTTCAGATAAATCATTAAAGCTTAAAACCTTCCATATGTAACTTTCTAGGCAATAGTAAAAACAGCAACAAGAAAAACGCGAAAGTTTCACTATAAAATAATATTATTTTGAAAGATATCATGCAAAAAAGTTGCGTATTGTATATATTTTTTTAATTTAATTAATCTATTTTAGGGAACATACCTATAAGGATTCCAGTAATTTAAACAATGTAACATTTATTTATCGTTATTTTACCGGGAGAGGTGTAGTGTAACAAATACTCGTGCGATTCCACGCCAAGCTAACGGAGCAGTATAAAATGTTGAAAAAAATATTTTTTTTGTTTACCTCCTCTACACGTAAAGTGGGGATAATTTTTCTTGCGCCCTTACTACCCCTAGCTGTGGGGTTTCGTTGGATAGACCTTTCAAAACATTGTGGGGGGTGTGTGAAAACCATTTTTTGATTCAGGAATCCGAAGCTTCAAATTGCAGTTGAGTCAAGTGTGTCCTCCCCTGCCAGCTGAACGAGATTTGGAATCAGTGTTATAAAGGAGTTCCAGTAAAACAGTTACAGATATCAACAATATAACATTTATTTATCAGTCTTTTAACAGGAGAGGTGTGTCATTTAACACGCGTGCGATTTCACGCGGGGTGGTAAGGGAGCGGTATAAACTCAAATATGCAAATGATTTTTGTCAAGTGGTTGAAGAGGGCTTGTGTTTAATAATTTGACAAAGTACGAGTTGAACTCGAGCACAAAGGGTTCCGTACCACCCCACAATATGGGTGTGGAACCCTAAAAATATTAACAACAATATATGTAAACGGTAATATTAAAAACAGTAAAACAGTAGTGACTAACAAAAATTTGGCACAGTCTGCGTATTACTTTTTGTACAATCTGAAGTAACTAAAATGGTAGTAAAACCGATAACGTTTAAATAGTGCAACTTCATCGAGGTTCCTTGAATGGGGAGAACATATTTTTTTCATATTTTGTTATTTGTCGTGATAGAGGTCATAGTAACACGTATCCTGTGAAAATTTTAACTTTCTATCTATAACAGTTGAAGCTGTAGACCCCTGTGACAGACGTATATTCAGAAAGAGAGACAGACAGACAGCGGAGGCTTAGTAATAGGGTACCGTTTGGCACCCTTCGGGTACGGAACCCTAAAAACTAATATTTAAAAGTAAGAAAGACATGAAATGTTGTGTTTATATGGTATAGATTTATTTTCATATATTCTGACAATCTGCTCAGTGAAAGCCTTGACATAATATATTAACATGAAAATGTCATTTCCATATTGTTATCAATATTGACGTGAAGTCACAAGCAATTTTTGCATATCACACTTTATTTTGTGTAGGTTTATCTTGTTTAGCATGGCAGCTTACAGGTTAAGTAAAGTACAACTTCTGTTTTCAAGGTTCTGTACTTCAGCAGAACAAACAGCTTTTTTGCTCAGCAACAGCTAAAGATTGAAAAAAATCACCACACGATACCCCAAAAAATTTATGGTAAATAACAAAAATTTAGATGTCATATCAAATGAAATCTACAAAAAAGTAGCGATAAAAAAGCACCTGACAAAAAAAATGGAACCGTCTGCGTACGGAATCCTACTTTTGATTATTTTTTGTATTGCTTTAGTGTATGTGTTACGCTCATTGAGTGAAAATACGGCTCATAGCGCGTAGTGGTTACTGTAAAACATGCAGATCGCGAAATTTGTGTTATGGCTCTTATTCATTGGTTCTAACGTTTTGGTAAGAGTTCCTGATGTTGATAGAGGACGTGCAGCTCCCAGGAATGTTTTGTGTAATGTTATAAATATATAAATATATCGTTACGACATGAATCCCCGACGGGGTGTCAGAGGTGTTCCGAGTTTGAACTGTGAAATGCAGGTTTGTCCATTTTTACCTTGACTTTTGTCGGCTTGTTGTTATGTATAGAATCTACATTATTGATATGTGTGTTCTTATATTATGTCTCGTATTATACTCGTTCAACATTTTTATATAATAAAATAAATAAAGAAATCTACATCTATGTTAAACAATTTCGAGAGTGCAAAAAGTACTAACTAATTATATTCAACCTTTGTCCTATGATGAAACAGAGGCTTTATTTATATGCATTACACACAAATACATTTGCTGCCACATCGACTCACACGTGCACGCTCACACACACCTACACCATCTCCCTCCCTCACACATATACACCCACACCCTCTCCCTCCCTCACACACACACCCACATCCTCTCCCTCCCTCCCTCACACACACGCACCCTTACTCACATACCTCCAAATCTGCCAATTACATTAACCTTTATTTACTTTGTAAATAAAGCTACCGTTTGTCTATGTATGCCATACGGCCAACCTCGATATAACTGATTGTTGTGGAAGAGCGGTGTCTCCAAACACAGGCGACTCCAGCTTAAATGGAGATACCGTACGAACCTGTCATATTAGGCTAAGTATTAAGATAAATAAAGATTTTGTATTTGTATTTAGGGTTCCGTATCCGTATTGGGTGGTGGTGCAAGTCCAAATCACACTTGGCCAAATATTTTTTTATATATTTTATTATTAGTCGTGGACTAGTGGTAGAGGCCATAGTAACCAGATATAGTGTAATATTTCAACTTTCTGCCTATCACGGTTGAAGCTGTAGACCTCTGTTACAGACGGACGGATAGACAGACAGCAGGCTTGGTAATAGGATCCCGTTTAGCACCCTTCGGGTACGGAACCCTAAAAACGAAGTTTAAACCAATATTTTCCTCTGATAAAGTAGTAAAAATGTCGTGTCTGAGAATTAAAAATTTTTCAAAACTTTTATTTCAGGTGTTTTATTAGTATTTCACTGAAGCCAAAAGTACGAATTTAAGAATTTTTGTCTGTCGGTCCGTCTCGTCTGTATGTAGTGTATATGTTCCGTTTTCACTCGAAAACAACTAAACGGTTTTGAATGCGGTTTTCATTATAATTGGCATAGTGACCTTAGTCAGCATAACGTAAGCTATCAATGGCATTAATAAAATAACGGTCAAGTAGAACACGGGACATAGATTTAATAATCGCGGGCAGAGCCGCGAGCGGAAGGCTAGTCAAGTATAACATTACTAACTAAATAAATAATGCTTACATTATAAAGAGCAAACTAATATCTTTATAATTCAAAAATAGAACGGTTGTCAAAGTGAACAGTCTAACGATTACAACCACAGACTTCGGTTTGTGATTACAACAGTGAAAGAGTTCGCAAAATCGGTTTACAAGTTTCACAGATTGCCCGCGCAATATTGTAATTTATGGCTACGTCTCTAGGGAACTGATCATTAGGGTATGTCGTTTTCCGACTTTTTTCGAATTTCATAATGTAATAGTGAAATTATTTTGAAAGGATCTATAAAATGCTCAAATAAAAACCAGCCAATTGCATGTCGGGCCACGCGCAGTGTAGGGTTCCATAGTTGGCCGGTACATTTTATAAGTTGGTTTACTAATACAGATCGCGACAAACTTCTTATCCCATACATTTAGAAGAACGGCCCGTACATTTTTGTGTTTATAGAGGGGGCTAAGAGTTTGGCGCGACCTGTACACGTAAACCTGTAAAACCTACTAAGCTGTGATAGTTTACCTTTTAAATCCATTATTATATAATACTTCTGTGCATTGCGAAACTATAAGGGTTGCTTGTAGGACTACGGAACCCTAAATTTTTTATAATAGTATATATAAAAGCTGGAGCTTACCTCGGTCATTGAATAAGTCTTGCTATTCAACGCGGCAATGTAGCCAGTATCTTGGGTACCCTGCCCGGTGACAGGGATGACTTGAATAAAGTCTTCTACTTAAATTCAATGTATATCACTGCGGTATAGAAAATCAGAAAAGTAAATCTGGACGTGAGGAGATCTGAACTGGGAATCGAACCCGGGACCTTTCGCTTACCGGGCGGTTGTTCTACCAACTGAGCTATCCAGTTCTCAACATGACCTGCGAATTTACGCTTGTGCTTTCCCATACCGCAACGATATGTAAGTGAGTACCTATATATATCGTTGCGGTATGGGAAAGCACAAGCGTATATTCGCAGGTCATGTTGAGAACTGGATAGCTCAGGTGGTAGAACAACCGTAAGTGAGAGGTCCCGGGTTCGAATCTCAGTTCAGAGCTCCTCACGTTCAGATTTACTTTTATGATTTTCTATACCGCAGTGATATACATTGAATTTAAGTAGAAGACTTTATTCAAGTCATCCCTGTCACAGGGCAGGGTACCTAAGATACTGGCTGCATTGCCGCGTTCAATGAATACTTAAGTGTTATCTTATTGCTTGACAGGTTTGATTTAAAAAGTGTAGTGAGAAAAGGCTTTAGTAATTTTTAATTGCAGAAAAATATTTATCACAATAGCTATTACAATTGATTGTCAAATTACCAAGTCATGGGAATAAACATATTTCAATTGTTTCATGACACGGGCTCGTTTCAATGTTAATATTTTTCTTAAGTACTACACCAGCTTACGCGTGAGAAAATTATCTATGTGTTTTTCGTTACACGTTTGTGTACCAACGTATAATCGTGACAAAATGGCATTACATACCGAGACTGGTTAGAAAAGCGATTTAATTCGCATAAATGCAAAAAATTTTCGCTTTGACGATTGGGTTTAATTTATCAAAAGAGTGGTAAGTATTTATAGTCTGATTCACGCCAGTACTAGTTGAAAAAATTTCATCTGCCACTCTTTGTTATATTATTTCTACGCTACGACTGATACAGTTGCATTCATCTTGATGTCCTGAACACGTAACTGTCGGTCGGTCGTAGAGTGCCAAAGTGGTGGAGGGGGGAGGGGGCCGCAATCAAAGATGGCCGACCAGTACTTACGTTCTTAGCCTGTAATACGAGACTTACTAAACCGCTTTCTTTGTTATTGGTCTTGTTTGAACTGGTGTAATATTGTCTAACAGGTGTTAATAGACTTAAGCACGCCAATGCAGTGGTTGACGTGTAATAATGTTAAACATGAAAAATAAAATTAAAATGTATTAAATTTTTACGGATAATTCAAAATCTATTAGGTTTAGGTCAATATAATTAAAAAAATCTTGTATAAAATTAAATAATCTCTTCAAAACGGTACTCAATACTATTTTAGAATAGAAAATGGCTGAAAAAGTGGCTATTTAGCGTACCATGGCGCAGAATACCTACCGGTCGGGCGGGCTTCGTGTGGAGTGCTATAATTCGGTGAATTTATTGTGGAAACGCTTTTGGTTTTATATTTTAGATATGTTTAATTGTATTGTGTGATAAGAAAACTGTTTGCAATAAAGAAATATAAAATACAGATTATTTAAAAATCTATGAAGCTTTCGTGAATTTAATGCTAACAATAAATATACAAAGGAGAAGTTAAGAAAATAAAAATCAAAATAGTTGAACCCATTTTTCACATAGCTGACTTCGTTTTTATAATAAGATGAATAATATCAAAAATAAAAAGAGAAGTTAAATCACCAGTTCACTTTATATTTATTTACAAGAATAACTGGATTTTGGCAAAATATAATTAAATGGCACAACAGTAAAAAAACTGTGTGAGGAGTACTTACATGATCATTATTCATAAATGAATATGTTCTTAAATAGAAAAATTTTAGAGTCTAATGTTCCTAGAAAATCATATTGATTAAAAAATAGATTATGTTCATCTACCTGACAGACAGCTTTCATGTATTTTAACCACATCTGGCTGTTCGGTACCACTATTGCATTGGCATGCTACCAGCTCTAAGTCTTTAGTGGATATTGGAGATTGGGAGTAGTTACCGGCACCAAATCACCTTCTCATAAATACCAACCCAAAGATTCTGGTTAAGGTAAGGCTTATCCGTAATTTTCCAAATCTATGTTTGATAGTTTGCTCTTCTAAGATGATGATGATACAGTGCTTCATTGGTCGAAGGTAATTTTTCCAAACTATTTTTATTTGTGAATAAGTACTACGATAATCAACGTCACCAAATTCCTTGTATTTTATTTTTCAATGCAAGTGCTCATAAAGTTCTATTTAATATGCGTCTAATCCGTTGTCAAAATCAACTTTACCGCACGAGTGAACTGTAAATGGTAGGCTGTGTAATCGTGTGTGTGTTGGTATGGGCAGGATGTTGTTTTGTATTTTTGATGTGTGTCGATGTTGGTTTATTCTGAGGTTTAGGACGTTTTTGGTTTCTCCTACATAGAATGCCGGACATTGTCGACATTCTAGTAGGTATATGCAGTTTTTATATTTACATGTAGTGTTGAGTTGTGGTTTGTCTGTGATGGATGAATGGTGTGTATTAATGTTGGTGTCTGTGTTTATGATTGCGCATGTTTAACAACGTGGCCATCGGCATGGGGATGTTCCGAGAGATGTGTGAGTTTTGTTCGGAGATGTCGGTTTCGCTTTGGTTTTACTGAGTATGGCTTTTAGATTCCGGTTTTGTCTGAAGCAAATTATTGGGTTGTTCGGAAGTAGACCTTTGGTTTCATCAGTTTGTCCTAAAATTGGAAGATAGTCTTGAATGTGAGTGTTTAATTTGTAGCTGTGCAGTTTTTCTGTGGTATCTTGGTCTTGTGTGTAAATATTTTTGTATAAATGGTTCTGGATAGTGTCTTTTGAGTAGACCGTTATGAATTTTGTTATGGTAGGTGATAGAGCTGATGCCGGGCTTGACTGTGGAGGTACCACTATCTTACTCGCAAATCCCTCCCGAAGTCATTCGGGGGAGAGTAAGAGAACAGCTCTCAGGCCAAAGCAGGCGGCCCTCCATTGCCTGGGACCGATGGATGGCGGTATATCCATCCCCTATTGCTGGGGCTTATATAAAATAGACTGGTGACAGGCAGCGGCGTCACTGGTGCGAGGGTTTTGGCACCACGCTCACCAACCCGCCTGCCCAGCGTGTGTGAGTATGGGCATTTCTTCCAGTAGGACCGCCAAGAGTGGCGAAATCCTGGAAACAGGCTGATGGATGGATGGATGGATGGAGGTGGTAAGTGCATTGTCAGTGTTACAGATCCGACGGTCGATTTTTTTGTGTGTGGGGGATGACAACTATGAAAATCTAGATACTGTAATTTGTTTGTGTTTTGGAACTGATGTACTAATTTGGTTATTGTCGTTGATGGTTAGATCGACATCTAAAAATCAGATTTTTTCTTTTGAAACGGTGTGGGTGAAATTAAGCTGGTTATGGTTGTTTAGTCTGTGAATGAATCCAGTTAGGGAGTCCCTGTTGTGTGGCCAGACCACGAAGATGTATTTATAAAAGTTAATCTTGCACACAAATACTTATATTAAATATTTATATTATTATTAATATACAGGATAGTGCGTTTAGCATGCACTCTACCTCTTATAGTTTAGATTGTACCCATCCTTCCCTCTAGTAATGGCTAAAATCTAAAGTAAAAGATTATTTCAAATTAAATCTGCATTTTAGGCTTTTTAAAAAATTATCCGTTAGCTGGGAATCAAGACTACTCATTTCGCAAAAATAGTTACATGCTGTATTATGTGACTATTCTAGTAAAAACCAAGTTTTGTAAATAAACATTAAGTGTTTAATAAAAACTTTTGTATTTTGTGGAAATTCATGCAACTTTTTAGGTATGTATACATACATACATATACTCACACCTGACTTCTAGAGGAGTAGACAGAGACTACAGATTTCCATCTGTTACGATACTGACACACCTCTTTTGCTTCTTCTACATCCATCAATCTAGTCATAAAAGCTCTTTTATTCCGGGTACTTTTTACTTTACCCTTCTTTTTTTTGTAATTTTAAACAAATAGTCCAAATAAACACAGCAACAATTCCATTGCGTTTAAACCCAATTCTGTTCCATTTTGTTTCAGTAGTTTTTGAGATAAGTTAACCTCACATATTTAAAGAAAAATTCCATTTTCCATTCCATGAATCTAGATAAAATCAAGCTGAATTATATCGAAATCCTTAGAGCCGTTTTATCAAACCAGTTAGTAAATATACCTATAAGTTTATGTTACCGTGAATGTGCGAAGCGCAGTGTGTATTTCGGTCCTTATTGAACCGTCGTATTATTTGACTGAGGACAGTCCAATAAGGACCAAAATATATTCAAAGTTTTGAATATTCTTTTATTTATATATATTTTAAGTTATATCGCATGATGATGGCCCAATACCGTGGGCCGAAATATATCGAGTAAATACAAATATAAATTTATTTTTTAATATTAAAATAAAAATTAAGGCTCAACAAGAGCTCAATACATATTTATTCATATTGTTTTTTATATAACCATAGATGTACACGCGTAATAGTTTAAATAGTTTTTTTTTTCATGAAATTACGTCCGCTGTCAATTAATAAATGAAGGGTCCACTGCAATAATGATGAATGTCACAAAATTTGATTTTTCGAACTAAATACGCCATTCGATCACATTATTCCTGCAGCAACTTGTAACGATTACAGACATAGCAATATCGCTCACAGTTCCAAGATAAATGCGTTTTAAAAAATCAGCTACCCGACTAAAATGCTCATCGTCACTCGCTCTCTGAGCAATAATGATTAATGTCCAATCAAAACAAGACAATACCCTCCATCTCGTGAATTGTCATTTAGTGCTGACAGCATTTTGATATTCCTGCCGTGTGAGTTTCAGTTTTCAGTGGTTTTTTGTTTAAAAATTTTCTGTGACTCATGTTGTGGTCAGAACAAAAATTATACAATCTTCAGATTTCTTCACTACATTGTTCACTGTTGTAATCGCTTAGAGTCTGTCACAGTCATTTTTCCGATAAGAGGCCATTCGTACATGGAGTGCGACCGAAATATGGCCTTCTTGAACCAAAAGACTAGGATTGAACTTCCTAGAGAATGGGCCGAACACGTACGTGGAGCACGTCAGAGACCTACACCTTTCAATATTATTGAATGCTCACAAGATTCTTTCAAGGCCTGGACTGCATTTTTGAAACCGTATTACAAGAAAACGTGCCCATTTCCCACAAGACCTGTACGTGAATTCAGGGTTCAGAAAGAGCATCCACGGCTCATGTTTCACAGAAACTTTAATAATATGCCATGGGAGTCAAGCGTGGTTAACACACCAGCTTCTCTTAGAGCATCAAAGGCTAATGAAGGAGAATTTAAATTGCCAGGTCTAGCTTACAGAAGCAGGCTAACAATATCAACTGTAAAGTATAATGACCTGCAGTTCTTAAAAAAATTCTGCAGGCCTGAAACAAGATGTAATTATGATGAACTTCCTCATGCTGCAAATGCAAGAGAAGAAAAAGATGAAGAGGAGAGGGTGTAATTTGGAAAACTATCGTTATTGACCGTGGCAAAGCGTGGACAGTGATCGTTATAGAACAGCTATTTTGGGACCTAGCGTCTATAATATTTTTTATTATTATAAGTAATACTAATTTGTATTTTTTTTTAATAAGAACAGGACAATAATATGTGTGGTAAGAAAAAAATATTAAAATTTCTTTCATATCTTTAAATCTGAGTTTTTCTTCTTCGATTTAAACCTTCAAAAGCAAATATCTCAAAACTGCATCCCGAGGACATTCAGCATTTTTGCAGTGGACCCTTCAAATACGAAAATGCTTTAGTCCGTGGGCCTTCCTTCGTGAAAAGAACTTTACCCAAAAAGGTCAATCCTATTAAAACAACCCTTTGGTTATCCTAGAAAATTCTGACATGGTGTCTTTGTTATTGTATTTACGAGTACCTTTTATTGCTTTTTTTCTATATAACTTATTAGGATCATAGACAAAGGGTTGGAAATCTATCCATAAAACTCATTTCAGTAGATCCTGTATTTAATCTTTCACTAGTCAATAGTATTTTTTGTTCCTTGCTTACGACGACGGTAAAAGTAAAATAAAGATAAACATATATTGCTTAATGTATTCAAATTGTCCAATTGAAATGTCACGTTCCTTGCAAATGAAAACGATTTGCTTAATTTATAAATTCCGAATTATATGTAGTCAAACGATCAAAGAGAGAGACTAAAAATTATTTACTGAATTTGTATAACCTTGAACCATTGACGACCATATTTTAGAAAGAGCCCCACCGGGAAAATATTGCCACTTTTACGCTTAAAAAAATAGTGATGTGAGTCTACAGACTTTTTGTAACAAATAATAATTTTTGAAACATGTTTTTCTAAAATGAAAACCACCAAACTTAATGGTGACCCTGAAATAAGTCTAAGAGGGCCGTTATGAATCCGCAATAAATAACAATTTTCCACAGTAAACATTGTGAAAAATCGTAGGGAAAAACGTGGTTGCACAACTAACTTCAGGCCACAGTGATAAATGTCGTGACCTACTCGTATGTCTCTCTTTATCTCTCTTTCATCTGTCTCCGTCTCCTATTTCTGTCTATCCGTTTCACCGGAGCTAACTTAACTCCGGTGTTATAATATTTGACACGAACAGTATTTAATTATATTTGAAAAAAAAAAACTGTAAGCAAAGTGATAAGTAAACGGTGCTTATTCCGAAACTATTTCGAGATATTAGGTTTTTCTATTTAAAACTTTAAAATCTATGAGATCGTGTATATTTTAACAAAAATACAATAACTACTTTAACTTTAATTTGACCACTAAATGACGTCACAGGCTAGGCTGATTAGGAATAGGTCCAAAGCAAAAAAATACATAAAACATATTGTCTTCACCTTATCAATATCAACATGAAGACAACAAATTAGACAGTTGACAATCTATTCAGGGTTGCCGGTACGGATACGTTTACCGAATTTCGGGTAATTTTGGGTATATTTGTGAAAATCGTGTACAAAAAATGCATTTAATGAAAAACAAATCGATTGCGATTTTTCATCAAATGCAATTCACAGTCTAAACTCGTTCACCCACGTTTCACCGACGAGTATCTCTACCTGCATGATGGGTAATCAGTATTACAAAGACGCAGACCAGATACAACATTCCCATACGGAATCTGAAGCCGCGCCCTCTGGATTAGTGATCGAGTAGGTACCTTATCGTAGGTTAAAGTCGTTATGAACGAATTATGAGTTCCCGTTCATTAAATTATATAGAGATATGTGATTAAAACGCTAAAGAAGTTATTATTTGTAACATTTTAATAGTTTATTTTTGAAAAGCAATACACAAAACGGATTATTTCTGATTCGGTTTCGGGCCTTTTCTTGTTCGAATGCTGGTAACATTAAATCTGTGACAATGAAGATAATATAATAAAATCAGAGTCGTTAAAACCAATAACGTTCAAATGATCTTAACAAAACAAATGCTGCTCAGGCTTGATACTCAACATTACTTCTTTGCACCACTTCCTTTTTAGTTCCCATGAATACAAACAATTTTTGTCGGCAAATTTAGTGAAATTTTTACTATATGGTAAAAAAGATCTAATACGATGTTCACTTGGGTCGATGCATAAATAGTGTTAGTGCCTTTAAATCAATGTGTTAATATTCTTAATGATCCTCATCGTATCCTTCTTGTTCAGATTTATTTAATACCTGCATAAATATCGAATCAAAATAATGTAAATGTTAGCTGTTGTTGTTGGTGTAGTCAAACTTCAAACGTCAAACCAGTAGACAAAGATTTATGTTTTTTTTAAATGTTTTTAATAGTCAGGTATAAGACAAAGGAATCAATCTTTTCATTCTCAGTGAATAAAGAGGTCAATTTAGCTTACTTCATGACGTCATCATAACAAAACTATGGAATATTAGAAAAAATAACTACTGCTTGAAATAAAGATATATGTATGTAGACATATTTTGCTTATAATTATTTGCCAAATATTTATTACAATAATATAAAACCAATGTACTTTACATACCCCATTGCCTCGTGGGCATTAAGCCCTAAGCACAGTAGACGTACTATGTATATGTTAACCGTGCCCTAAGGCACTTACGAGTCAGCTGTTTCAGGATACGGATGTCACATTGGCAATAGTTCGAGTCTTTGTTAGCAATTTCCGGTACCTCAAGCATTCCAAACCATTTGCCAATGTTTCCCCTGACTTGAGCTCGCCTTTCAGTTAGTTGCTTTGTCTCTTTGTTAAAAATATTCACCATTTATTTGCAAATTGTATGAATCAAAATCGCAGTCCCTGTTTGTCTGCGTATTCGCTTTTCAATTCTAAATTTGAATTTCAATGCTGTTTTCACTATCACTTAGAACCAATTAGGTTTTAAACTACACCTATAGGTATTAATAGTACATTACTGCCAAGACCAGGAAATAAATGTAATTAATGGTCGAAGCAAGTATAGTGCTTTTCTCAAAAATAAAATGAGACATTTTCATGTTTTTCATGATAATGAGTTATACCAAATTAAAGAAACTTACTAGATAATATTAAAAATTACTTTAATGCTCATATTGGGGCAATTCGTCATGTTAATTGTTGTTGATTTCTTCAGCAAAGCATTAGTAGGAGCCTGCTTGTGAACTCATTTTGTAATGTAATGTAATATATTATATATGCACAAAACACTTTCAACTAAAATATAAAGCAACATAAAATCCCGTGAAGTGTGAAAGTGTGAAAGTGTGACGGTGACATTGAAGGAAGAGTGAATGCGGGAAACAAAGTGAACGGGGCCCTGCACTCCTTTATGGGCAGCCAAAGTGTGACTTCAAAGGCACGATTGGCGGATCACAATGGAGTGTTGGCTCCTACGCATACATAAGTATGGTAGTGAATGTTGGGTCTGGCAAGATGAGCATCGCAGTAGAGTGGATGCAGTGGAAATACGTTCCTTACGGAGTATGTGTGGTTTGACATTGAATGATAGAGTGAAAAATATCGACATAAGGGATCGTTGTGGCCTGAAAGAATATGTAGTGACTAGAATAGAAAAAGGAATGCTTCGGTGGTTTGGGCATATAGAGAGGATGAATGAAAGGAGAGTGACGAAAGGAATTTATGCTGCACAAGTGGAAGGTAAAGCTCGACCTAGCCGCCCTAGAAGGACATATGCCGACCAAATAAGCGACATACTGAAAAAGGGCAAAGTGAAAAGTACCCGGAATAGAAGAGCTTTTATGACTAATTTGATGGATGTAGAAGAAGCAAAAGAGGTGTGTCAGGATCGTAGCAGATGGAAATCTGTAGTCTCTGCCTACCCCTCAGGGAGAGAGGCGTGAGTATATGTATGTATAAAATCCCGCTATTTCGCAACTTTTTTTATAATTGCTAGCTGGGCAAAGGTATTTACCGCCATGCAGCCTTCTTCTTGGACAACGCCATCTAGAGGAACGCTAAGAACTGAGAAAAAAAAACAACGAGAAAAACGCTCATTGAGGTTAAATTTTAAGTTATCAATGGTTTTAAATATGAATGAATGAATGAATGAATGAATTTATTTATAAGTACAATAGGAAATAATTTATAAGTATCTTAATATATTACTTAAGTTTATCTTATTTACATTTCATTTGCAATTTACGTACATATATAAATATTACATATTTCCTTAAATTATTGTATTTATAACCTAAATAATATACAAAAAGTTTCAAAACACTAATGTACAGTAATTGTTCACTTATATCGAGGGCCCAAAAACTACCCACCGTGCTAGTATAAACTGTTTGACGGTAAATAGGAAATTAAAAATTCTAATACGCATATAATTAGGTAATTTAAACAAAATATTTTTTGTCACTATTATTGCAATTAAAAAATATAGCAAACAAAAGATTCTAAACATGAAATTGTAATTCATTTTATTTTCCTTTTTAAATTGGCCGCTTAAAACCGTATGATCGCCAAACTCCTTTGCATAGTATAAATAAGTAATAGTATTCTATCTCCATAAAAACGGGCCGAAACGAACCCCCCCCCCCCCCACACTCAGTACAACTCGGTTTACGACAGTCGCGGTCAAATCGCAGTTACGTACGCACATTGTCTTTGTGATGCTCCCGCGCATTTTCGTAAATTATGGCATGAAATTACAGAGTATGCTGTGCATTGTATGGTTGTTTAAATACAACATTAAATATAGCATTATCAAATACGTAAGCAGTCAGTTGGCAGCCCTAAGGCGTGCTTAGGCGCCGAGCAGTCATAGGCATTGATTTCAAGGACACCGCCTATTTAAAGTACTGTTCTTACCTATACTGTGTCCTTAGTCTCTTAAATACATAGACACGGATAGTTTTATAGATAGTATTATATTTTATTACTCTGTGAACATATGGTATGTAATGGACTTGCCTCAGATTTTCATACGAATTTCCTGGAGAGTTAATCAGATTACCTGGACACTTTTAAATAGCTCGCCAGGATGAAGTATTTTCTGATAGATCTTTACAATATGTAATGGTAATATTACAATGTAATTTTTAAGAAAATAATTTTATTGCTTAAGACATTTTCAGGACAAAGTTTTAGATGTGCAACACAGTTACATTTAATCTATAGAAATATCACAACAGAACTTTAAAAAAAACCGGTCAAGTGCGAGTCAATCAGGCAGGAAGAAGGTATTTAAAATCTCAACTAAAAAAAGAATTGATTGTACCACAACAGAGAGACTCAAATATTTTCATACCGTACTCGAAATAAAACGTTATTTTGTCATGGTGAATTTCTCACCCGCTATATTATTCCTGTAACCTTTACGTAATCCTAAATTACCATGAATTTTTTCATATTTTTTGGTTCATTAATTTCGAAAATAATAGACATGCATATTTGTTTGTGGTTTTTCAAAGATTTATCGAAATCAGTGCCATTAAATATAGTAAAAGTATATATTTTTACAATTAGCTTTTTAATGTCTACAATCAAATTGTATTTTTAGGAATTTATTTTTTATTTTTCTCACTTTTTTATTGCAAACATTTTGAACAATTTAATTTTTTTTTGTACCATAGTGAATTCTATTTTTGTGAAAAATTTCAAGTCTTCATCTTTAACGGTGCTAAGGTTATGAGGCTGTGACATACGGACGGACAACGGAGTCTCACCATAAAGGTCCCTGTACCTTTTAGGTACTACGGAACCCTAAAAACGCAATTCTATGTTTTAGATAATAGGTTTTTAAGTTAACTACAGTCATTATTGTTATTTTTACTTTATAATTTGGACGGATTACTGTTTTGAACTGAAAAAAACAGTCTTCACTTTGCAGTTTTTTTTTCGATGCAACGAATTTTTCCGTCACATTTTGGGCTATGATATCGTCTGGAAAAAGGCCGCAGTTATAACATGCTTTTATTTCAGAACCATAAATAAGGTGACTTTAATGTATCCAGCCGAACTCATACTGGAGGCTTGGTAAGTGATTAGTAACACGGATCGATATCACTTTTTGCTAATTTCGGAAAATAAAATCTTCACGTCCCATAGTAATTAACTCTGGGCTGGGTTTCCCAACTAGCACAAAAAGGTTGCTTAAGAGCTATATAGCATATAGAATTGCAGTAAGAAGCTGCAAGAATAAGCTGCATAGCATGCTACGCAACTCTTCTGCAGCTACTATAGCACTAAAGGGGCGCTTTATAGACCTTATTTAATCGAGTAAAGTTGCTATTTTCACTCCTTAAGCACACTCAACTGCTATTTTCACTACTTAGGTACAAATGAGAAGTGAAAATAGCAGCTGAAAGCTGATATTGACACTAATTGAATGAACGAACGTCAAATTTGTCATTCACTCAGAGTCGTAAATTGAAGCTCGAAGCGCAAAATTGTGTTTTTAATGTAATACATATTAAATTTTACATGAAGTGGTAGATAAAAGGCAATGACAGCATGTAGTGAAATAATAAAATAGTGTAATTATAGTGTACGGCTTGTTTAGGTGAAAAACATCGGCAAATTTAATTTACTGTGAAAAATAATGGTGTTTTCGGAATAAAACTATTGGGCCGTCAATTTATTGAAGATCTTATGAAAAGCCGATGAATTTATGGCTGCGGATCTAAAAATTTAGTCTTAATTTTGATAAGTTTAACGCTGATTTATGTTTATTTATGGATAACTATCGATAAAATGATGTTTTTGATCTAACTAAACTATGCTGTGTGTTCAAATAAAACGAAATATATGAAAAAAAAAAATAAATTGTCTCAGAAAATGGCGTCAATATTATTGCAGCTTTTGTTTTTAATTTTCGCTACTGTAGCCTCCTTTTGCAATAATAAGTGAGAAAAATCAGTGTTCAGAAGCTCCTAGTTCCATATATGCTGCTAAATTCTTTGTTCTAGAACTTCAACCTCCAATAGAGTGAATATTATAACGAGTGCAAATTTGATATGATGTAAAGCTTGATCCTGCATTGCGAGGCAACAGTACGCGCTCCCGCGCTCCTCAACTCACTACTCGACCACTCGCCAGATCTAGATTTATTTGCTGACCCCATTAGGAAAATTAAAACCACTAGCAGTAATTTTTTATGTGAAACTTTATTTAGGATAAGCACTGCGTGCGACTAATAACATCTGTCTGTTCTATTCATTATTAATTTTTCTGTAAAAATTTATTTGTAAAATAGCAAATAAGCGTTTTGGACATATTTAGTCTGTAAGTTTATCTTGTTGTTTAATGAAATAAATGATTCTAAATGATTCTAAATGCAGCACATACACATAAATATAATTAAGGGATCTGCAAAACATTGCTAGAAACCCTTGCTTGACAAACTAGTAGTAATAAGCTGATAAAGTCTTTTGTTATACTTAACTACTTAGGATCTGAAAATCAACTTCGAGGGCAATGCACATGTAGGTTGACTAGGTTGTAAACTTGTTACTTAAATATTTAATAGTCAAATAAAACAAAATTTGTAAATATAAATTTTCAAGAAAATAAAATCGACAATAAATATAATAATAGGTTGGGGAAAAACTCTTTTCGCAAATAGTATGTATGAACTTATAATAAAATCTCTTTGGCTATACCATTTGTATCTAGCTGGTTTTGGTATTATTAAAAAGTTTTAATTTCAAAAAAAGATAATTCCAAATTTAAATTAGGTAAAATGTGTGATTTTCATTTGTTTTTCTTACTGTTAAGATGAGTGAATCTAATGAAGAAATTCGATACATTTTAAAATTTTACAACAAAAAAGGGAAAAATGCAACGCAAGCCGCGAAAAATATCTGTGATGTTTATCGACATAGTGCAGTGTCTGTGAGAGTAGCACAAATTTGGTTTAAGCGTTTTCAATCCGGAAATTTTGATGTCAAAGATGCACCTCGCTCTGGGCGCCCTCCTACGGATAAAATGGATGCCATTTTTGAAAAAGTGGAGCAAGATCGGCATATCAGTAGTTACGATGTAGCTGTAAGACTGGGGATTGACCGCAAAACAGTTTTGGCACATTTGAAAAAAGCTGGGTACACAAAAAAGCTCGATATCTGGGTGCCTCATGAGCTCACTAAAAGAAACTTAATGAACCGTGTACTCATTTGTGATTCTTTATTACGACGTAATGAAACCGAACCATTTTTGAAAAACCTGATAACTGGTGATGAAATGTGTATCACGTACGACAAGAATGTGCAAAAAAGGTCGTGGTCAAAGGCTGGTCATGCTTTACAGACTCTGGCGAAACCCGGGTTATCTCGCAACAAGGTAATGCTGTGTGTATGGTGGGATTGGAAGGACATTATTCATTATGAGCTGTTACCGCCAGGCAGGACCATCGATTCTGAACTCTACTGCGAACAACTGATGAGATTAAAGCAAGAAGTTGAGAGAAAGCGGGTGGAATTAGTCAACAGAAGGGGTGTGGTTTTTCATCATGATAACGCTAAACCTCTCACATCTTTAGCCACTCAGCAAAAATTAAGAGAGTTTGGCTGGGACGTATTAATGTATCCGCTGTATAGTCCTGACCTTGCACCTTCAGATTTCTACTTGTTTCGGTCTCTTCAGAATTCTTTGGGCAGTGTCAGGTTAACATCACGAGAGGACTGCTAAAAGCACTTGTCGCGGTTTTTTGATCAGAAGCCCCAGAATTTCTATAGCAATGGGATCATGTCCCTACCTACAAGATGGCAGAAAGTTATCGAACAAAATGGCACCTACATACTTAAGTTAAATGTAAATATACTTTCTTAAAAATGTTTTGAGTTTTCATATAAAATGCGAAGAAACTTTTCCCCCAACCTAACAACCAATAGGTAAACAAAAAGTGCGGCCATGCTTACAGCGTTCTCCATTTTGTTGAAAAGCTATTATTTTCTATCATTAACCACTGCAGGCTGCATAGTAGATCTACAAAAAAGAATTTTACGAGCTGATGAGCTAATTTTAACTCTAATGCATAACAGAAACTGTAAGAAGTAAATTTGTCACAATTTCCTATCCTATGCAGGAGAGCGTGGCAAAGTGTACCACGCGAGACCGTAATGCACCTGAAAGTGCCAATAATGGTGCAATTATAAGTACAATGCAGGCAATGGTGATCAAAAATGCCATGCGAATCCTTACGCGACTAAAAGTGGTAAAAAAGCTACAAGTTTAACTATTGTGCAATTAATGGTGCCATAAGGTGTCACAAAATACCCTAGGTTTCCGCTATGGTCATAAGCTGTAATTTTAACTGTTATAGAACTCAAGCCTAATTCTGACTTCCTTATTCCGCTCTTATAGACTTTGAAGCTTTAAGGAAAGCTGCATTTTTCACTAGTTTGTTTGTTGGGTTGCGTTTGTAAGGAACACAAAAAGAATAATTTACGAATTTCACAAAAAGGGTAATTGAACTTTGTTACTGAGCACTTACCAACTTGTGAGTCATCAACCAGTACCTTGTCATCAAGTTGATTAGTGATGGGGTACATATCGATATTGCCAAGTTGTCGATAGAATGGCTCACCAATCGTCCATCGACTCCTATCTGATACGGTCATTGTCAAATCCAAACCTGAGTGTTAAGCGGCCCGCCGAGAGTGATATCCAATCATGGCGTAGACCCAAACGTCCGGCTTTTCGAAGAAACGTTGCTGACCCCCTCTTACGAGTTGCAACAACCAACAGATTCGAGAAACTTCCAGTCGAAGATGATTCCGATCCTAAAACTACATCTTTCCGGAATGCTTCGAAGCCTCAAAAGAAGACGGGTCATATACCACCCATTCATGTTAATATTCAGCCCGAATGGACACACAAAACAATAATGGAGCTGATCTCAAAGTTTCACAAAGGCTTTCACCTTCAATATAGAGGAAAAAGCAAAGTTACTGTTATATGCTATTCTTCTGAAGCGCACCAAGTTATAAAAGAGGGATTGCGCAAAGAAAATGCCGGGTTCTTAACCTACACTCGTAAAGATGAGAAGTAACCTAAGGTGGTCATCCGTGGTCTTCCTGCCTATGTTGAAACCCAACTTGCTGAAGAACTGTCAAAACTTGGATTTGAAGTAGCAGCTGTCACTAAACTCAAGACAAAACAAAATAATAGCATGTCATGTCCACCTTTCTTGATACAGCTGCCTGCTGGAGCCAACATAATTAAGTTTCGGCAAATCAAATACCTGTTCAACTGTGTAGTTGAAATCCAAAAATATAAAGTAAATAATTTTATGGGCACCCAGTGTTTTAGATGCCAAGCTTTTGGACATTCTTCGATCAATTGCAACATGTCACCTCGTTGCGTCAAATGTACTGAGGCTCATGCCTCAAATGAATGCTCCAAAAAGGATCGGAGTCAGCCAGCTCGCTGCTGCAACTGTCTCGAGGACCATCCAGCAAATTTCAGGCAGTGCAAGGTCAGGCAGCAATACCTGGAAAAACTTCAGAGCAAACGAGATGAACTACGAAAGAAACAGGCGCGCGTGATAGCGGCGCCACGTAAAAGCAATATCGATGGCCAACCATTGTCCTGGGCAAATGTAGCGGCAAATATAACACTTGAGAAACCCCAACACGATGATCCCGCGCTAAAAGATGTAAACCAACACGATCTAGTAACCAAAGAAATGCTCAGCATCCTTGTTATTATCAAATCAATCAAAAGCCAATTCCTGAATTGTTCCTCTATGATGGACAAAGTGATCTTAATTCTGGATCATCTTGGTAGCCATGTCTAAGTTACAGGAGCTACTATTTTTCTCATGGAACGCTGATGGCGTGAGTGGTAAGATGAGTGAATTTCTGGATCTGGCGGTAAGTGAACTATCTGTCGATATAATTTCACTTAGTGAAACCAAACTGTCTGATAAAATCCCTTTAGTGGTTCCGGGTTATCATGTTTACCGCCAAGACAAACACCAAAGTGGTCGAGGTCAGGGTGTAGCGTTGTGCATCAGGAACGACCTTGTGCACTCTCAAATAGCCATTCCAAACACAATACACTTGGAGGCAGTGGGTTTAGAACTAAACGTATCTGGTAAAATCTACGTAATACTTTCGATTTACCAATCACCGAACTTACCTCTGGTGTTAACTGATATCGAAGCTCTCTTCGCTCTTGGTACTCATGTGGTGATGATGGGAGATTTTAATGCAAACCATGGCTTCTGGCACAGTCCCATAGGTACAACTAATACTCACGGTAGGTTACTATTTGACCACATGTGTGAAAAGGACTATCTCATTCACGCGTCTCCTACTCCATCTCTTGTGCACTATTGCCCAGATTACTCACCTACTAATCCTGATCTAGTTCTCACTTCCAATATTGACTCGGTGAATGATGTACGTTGTATCCCTGCGCTATCATCAAATCATTTACCCCTTTTCTTTAGCATCAGCGGTATTTTCTCACGTAAACCCCAAAGACGTTTTCAATACGCCAAGGCTAACTGGGACGCTTATAGGTCTTATCTCGACGATAAAATACTCCTTACTTGTGACATTTATAAGTCGACCAATGAGATCGATGAAGCCGTCGACTATATCACAAACTGCATTCTTGAAGCTCGAAATCTGCATATACCTGTTTGTAATAAAATCATTTCCCCTCATTCCCTTCCCCCAAACATAAAAAGGATTATTAGGCGTAAAAATTATCTGCGTCGTTTGGAACAACGGCAAAGGGATAAAGCCCAGAGGAGGTTCTTGCGGTCGGAAATAAACGCCCATCAAGTTTTAATAAAACAAGCTATTACCAAGCACAACGATGCAAAATGGGATGCTAAACTAGCCGCTGTTGACAACCCAAGTTCAGATGTATGGCGCCTGGCTAAGCAATTAAAATTTAAACCCACCGTAATACCTCCACTAAAGAAGGCAGATGACAGTATGACAGTTAACACTAAAGACCAGTGTGAGACGCTTGCGAATGCCTTTCATCAAAATATGTGCCTTACAAGCAACTGGAAAGATGACGATACGGACAATACAGTTCAGATTTCTATTGATGTCCTTAATAATCACTTCCCAACTAAGCTTCGTAACCCAACACAACCGAAAGAGATATTTAATTTGCTTAAAAATTTCAAAAAACGCAAATCAGCTGGGTATGACGAAATTCACAATGCTCTGTTAAAAAACCTATCACGAAAGGCAATAGTATTTTTATGCAAAATACTCAATGCTTGCTTATCTTTATCGTATTTCCCTACAGTCTGGAAGCATGCTAAAGTGATTGCAATAAAAAAACCAGGAAAAGATGACAGTATACCCACTAGTTACAGACCTATTAGTCTGCTTCCAGCTCTTGGAAAATTGTTCGAGTCGGTTATCTACAAGCGATTGGTTTCAGTCACCAACCATCTGCTCATTAACGAGCAGTTTGGTTTCCGTCGTGCCCATTCAACCACTCAGCAGTTGGCCAGAGTTTCCGAACACATCGCGCACCATCTGAATCTTAAACAGTCAACCGGTATGTTTCTGTTGGATATAGAGAAGGCGTTTGACACGGTCTGGCATGATGGCCTTTTCCATAAATTGGTTTGCTCTGAAATACCATTGTCACTTGTCAAGCTTATTGAATCTTACTTAACCTCTCGGACTTTTAGTGTGAATGTAGGTGACTTCTTCTCATCCAAAAAATTAATACCTGCTGGAGTACCTCAAGGATCTATTCTTGGGCCATACCTCTTTCTGATATTTCTAAATGACATCCCTAAACAAACCAGGACCCAACTGGCCTGTTTTGCCGATGACACCGCCTCTCTGTCATCTTCTAATGACACAGATCTTATCATTGATAGGCTTCAATTATCAATTGACCTTCTCAATTCATATTTCACTAAATGGAAACTTAAATTAAACTCCAACAAAACTGAAGCTATCATGTTCACCCGCCATCGCTCTATGCCTACAAGGCTGCTCAAATTAAACGGTCACCAAATACCTTGGCAAAAAAGCGTCAAATACTTGGGCGTAATACTTGATGATAAGGTAAACTGGACAAAGCACGTTACGGCAACAAGGTTAAAGGGGTTCACAGCTATGAACGCCCTTAGTCCTATTTTAAATCGGCGAAGTAAATTGAGTTCTAGAACCAAAATGAGCATATATTCTACTTTAGTCAGACCCTGTATTACATACGCCGCTCCTGTTTGGAGCAGCACATGCAAAACTAATTATAGTAACCTCCAAATTTTACAAAACAAAGCTCTCAAAATTTCTTATAATACCCCTTTTAAGACTAACCTATTAAAATTACACAAAGCTATAAATTTTCCTCCCTTACCAGAATTCATTTTAAAAATGTCCACAAAGTTCTATCGCGATAAGAATCCCCATCATTCAAACTGTCTGGTTTCCTCCATAGGTCAAAAGCGTAAACATGATTTACCATATATCGATAGATACAAAACTTATCGCCTGCCCCATCACTATGTGTTGCTAAGTGAGCAGTAAAACAATGCGAAGCGCTTTGTTAACTAGTGGGTACCCTCAAATTTGTTTTGCCGGCTACTTGGTGTTAAAATACCGTCGGTATTTATTTAGGTTTAATTCGTGTATGTACATATTAATTAATTACTTTGTAATTTCTTTAGTGACTAAGTTCTAGTATTAAGTATTTATTTATAGCAATAAGTGTGTCTCATTAACGACAAGAGAGCACAATTTCTAAGCAAGCCTGGTAAATTTAGTGAATTTTTGTAGTCTATCGTAGTTTAATGTTTTCATGTATTATTTCTGTTGTTAAATTGTATGGAGGCGAAGGTAGCCTGGTTATAATAATTGTATAATTTTAAGGTTTTTTTTTAGACTGACAACTTGAATTTGTAGTTGTCAAGTACTTGTTTTATAATATTTTATGGAAATAAAGAAATTTTGAAATTGAATTGAATTGACTTACCAAGTCTTCAGTAAGAGTTTGACTGTATAAATTAAAGTTACCTTATATATTGTACTAGCTTTTGCCCGCGGCTCCACCCGCGTCGAAGAGATTTTCGTGGAAATAAGGAAAACAAAAGAATATGATTTTTTGAACGACAATATGCAACGGTCACCATGTTTTACCAAAGTACTAATAAAGACCAATCAAATAAGCCCAAACTTGATGGGTCTGCTGTTTTCCGTTGAGGAGAACCCATACACACCTTTTAGTCCCATCAACAGACCTTGGTCACCACGTTTTAGCAAAGTGCTAATAAATACCAACAAAATAAGCCTAAACTCGAAGGGTCTGTTGTTGTCCGTTGAGGAGATCCCGTACCCACCTCCCACAGTCCCGTCATTAGATCCTGGTCACCATGTTCTACAAAAATACTCATCAATACCGATCAGATAAACTTAAACTTGAGAGGTCTTCTAAAAAAAACATTTACCAGTGGATGATATATGGCATATATAATATGCTAAACAGAACTTCTCCGAATTTACTGACTTTCAATCTAGTGACCGTCGTTAACCCTCTCGCCGACCGAACGACCTAATTGCCGTTGAGCATCGACTCGGCAAGACAGGAAACCCCTTGTACTGCATAGTTCCATCTTACTTCCTGATCACATAAAAAAAGTGCAAACGTTCCGAGCATTTGTAAGCAAGGTTAAAGCATTGCTTTTGGGAAAGGCATACTATTCCGTAAAACAGTACCTATCGGGTGATGTTACATATGTAAGAATGATGTTCTTGAAATATGTAAATAATGTTTATACTTATTTACTTATATACCTGTACTATATAACTGTGACATTTAAGTTTGACTCCATTATTGTAATTTGTTTTGAATATTATTAATGATACAATTTGACATGTAATGATAAATTTTATGAATAAATGAGTATGAGTATGAGTTTTGTTAATCTTACTGTTTAAGAACTCATATATGTATAATTTATTCAAAATTGAAATCTGTTATTAAGTAATTTGTAATATATTTTAAATCTGCTATGTATTGCTGTTGATTTATGTACATAATAAAATAAAATAAATAAAAATAAATAAATTGTTGTATGGGATATGTACTGTAAAGTACAAGTTTCTACTAGGGAGGTGCGTCTAAGTCTTCATCTCTCTCTTTTCCCCTCGACGTAAGATTAATAAGAAAGTGCTAAATATTGTAGAAGTAGACAGATATAATTTGTTAATTAAATTGAAGAGGGAAGATCACAGACCAAGATAGGACACTTGATTCGACATGACAGTTACTTGACAGATATACACACATATAACTAAGTACAGACCATTCATCATAACTTGTCCCTTGACGTCATTGTTGGCATCAATGCTTGTCAAGTTTTTGCTGTCATATTGTTGTCATTCAGATTTTTCATTTTTTTTTGTAAATTATGTATTATTATTGCCAAAGCCATTGAACAATAGTGCAAAAGAGATTGTGTTGAAGGTAGGCCTTTTGTGAAAGAGAAAATACAAACAATGCACCGTGATTCCTCTCGATCAGGTTCAATCTCGTGTCAGTGTCATGCTGGGTTAGTAAAATAGGGTTACCAGCTTTAAACATAAAGCCAAATTTAGGGCAGATAGTAATTAGCTATACACTTTTGCAGGCATATTGGAAAAAAGCGTTCACAATAAGCTGCCTGGAAAAAATTGTCAAAAACGTAATAAACTGGAGCTCGACGACTTAGAACAAACGTCGTCGAGCTAGAACAAGAAAGTAAAAATACTGTTTTAGTACAGAGATACATGTATTTTATCATTCATACCATTAGATAATACGTATTGTTTGCGAAATACAAATCAATTAATAATTGATAATTTTGATTTTTTTATTCTGTTCATTTTATTATCATTAAAGAGTAGTCTAATTAATATATAAAAAACCGGCCAAGTGCGAGTCAGACTCGCGCACGAATGGTTCCGTACCATTATGTATAAAAACGGCAAAAAATCATGTCTGTTGTATGGGAGTGCGCGGGTCCGACTCGCACTTGGCCGGTTTTAGTAATTTTTGTTATAGCGGCTGTTGCCGCATACATCATCTGTGAAAATTTCAACTGTCTAACTATCACGGTTCATGAGATACAGCCTGGTGACAGACGGACAGCAGAGTCTTAGTCATAGGGTCCCGTTAGTTACCCTTTGGGTACGAAACCCTAAAAAACGCAGTTAAGTAAATATAAGGAATGTATAGTAAGGTGAATGCTACGTAAGCCATTGGCAACATTATATGCAGTGCTACCATTTCCCAAGCCAGGGGACTTCTTATAGTGAATGGTCTGTAGTAAACATATTTTTATAATGATTATGATGTAAATATAAGAGTCACGCGATGTTCATTTCCGGATACCAAGCAGGTTTTTTGTCCTTTATACTACGGTGTAGTAAGCGGCGGATTTCACAAAACGTATGCCAATATAACATGAGTAAATGTCAACATTATTATAACTAAAAGCAAATTCCTACAGACATCGTCAAAACAAAGCTTTGATGTATATCTGTTCGCAGCGTGGGCCAATTAAACTAGGGGGAGAATTATCTAAATTGCCATTCCGAGAAAACATAAAAAGTTTGGTTAAATAAGGACGTTTAAAAATATTGACATAAAGAAGTGGACGAATTTTTTTAGGGTTAGTTCTCAATGAAGATTTTTTTTCGGAATCCTAGTATCTTTACCCCCATCCCAAATTTTGGCTCAGTCTGCCCAGTTTTTCTTTTTTTATTTTCGTTATTTTTAAGCTATTCTGGAGTCACGCAGACATACAGACTTCAATGTTTTACTGTAAGGGTTTCAGCTTCATGACGAAAGGAAGTTGATAGTTGAGATTGTCGGCACTTGGTGGAATTTATCAAACATTGTTGTGATGATGCTTATATAGTGAAACCGGTTGGGTAGTGTAGAATTAAATATTATCTGTGGAAAAGTACAAGTGTTTTTTTATCACAACAATTCATGACGAAACTTTTTTTAAATGAACTGTTTTCATATTTCCATACAAAGAAACAACCTATAGAGCCTTTAAATTAATATTTTTAGAACCTGAACGCCATCTGTTTTTAAACAAAAAATATGGTATCGACAGGATTAAAGTAAATTATAAATTTCACGTCCTTTCACACATTACTTTTAATTTTGTGCAGATGTCACCTTGAAAACTTTGTAACTAGTGACATCTATGATATTATTCACTAATTAAAACCAAATTGGTGTTCAAGAGAAAGTTAAAATTTCAGCACTTTCAGAAAACTCAAGAAAAAGAAACATTGATAGCACCTTTTTGGGTTGTTAAAACAACATAAAACATGCTATAAATAAATGTAAAACTAGGTTGCCAAAAGTGAAACTACCGCTTCAGTGGTAATTTTCTTACAACTAAGCTTCCTTACGAGTCTCAAACCACCTTCATTTATTTTGAAGCCGTGACGAATTTTATCCCGTTCATGATGTTGCAGAAGTTTGTTGGTTACCTTAAATAGCGCTTCATTTGTTTTGATATAGATGGCGCTGGTGGCTATAGCGCGAAATGTTTTCCAAGTGACATCTATACGTAACTTGCAGAATCATGACGCACCTAGTTAGGGTGAGTCCAAACAAGCTTCTTGCTTCTTTTTCAAACACACACATGAGTATTTATTTTCTAGGTACATACTGCGTTGGATATACTGAAGTACGTACGTGTTACGTACCTTCAAAATATGCAACACAAAAGTGGCATAGTTTCGTTTTGATGCTCGTATGATTGATGATTGTGATCACATCACAGATGATTGTGAAGTGAGCCAACCCATTTGCACTTTTTAGGGTTCCGTAGTCCGTAGTCCGACAAGGAACCCTTATATTATCGCCATTTCCGTCTGTCCGCGGCTTAGTTCAGACTATTAGTACTAGAAAGCTATAATTTGGTATACATATTAAATTGGGGATGATTTATTTCTCTTTTATCCCATAGTGTGGGGTATTGTTGCACAGGTCGTTTAAAATCATTGAGTGTAAAAACCGTTATTTCATTTAGGGATCTGTTGGTGAAATATCAAGCTTCAAAGTGCAAATTTTTGTTACAGTGAAGTGCCCCCCCCCCTCCCCCCATCCCGTGCCTGCTAAACGGTTGTTTATGAATATGTGAGAAAATTCACAGAAGTAGAAGGAAAACTATCACAGCTACGTAGGCTTTACAGGTTTACGAGTATAGTTCGCACCAAACTTGTAGCCCCCTAAATGTATGGGCCGTTCTTCGGGAGAACTTCCGAGCGTACTAGAAGTTTGGCGCGATCTGTATTAGTAGACCAACTTATAAAATATACTGGGCCCTACACTGAGCGTGGCCCGACACGCACTTGGCCGGCTTTTTATTATATATGTTTTGGTTTTGGTTTTGATTTGGGTCGATAAATATTCGTTAGTTCTGGTAAAATTTTCGTTGAAATCCGATTCCTTCATATTTTTTATATATTTGAAATAGGTTGGCTAACTTCACGCTGCCAACCCATTTTGACACTTTGTTTTATTGCAATTGTTTGTTCTCGGACCTTAGAGGTTATAAATGAAAAGTCTTACTCGTACTTGTGTTCCACAGTATTTATTTCTCTTCTGTTAGCGACCGGTTTTGTTTAAAAACATCTTCCGGCAAATGAAAGAAACATTTATGTATTTTTGATGTGTTTTAGTACATTACTGCCGCGGTTTATAATGACTACTTTGCTGGTCGCGCTGATGATGGCCGACAGCGCAGCGTAGCGCAGCTCCAGGCCGACACAGCGCGGTCAGCGTGCAGCACTTGATGGACGTAGGTCGAGGCCTTTACAGCGAGGACAGCAAGGGCTGCAATGATGGCCAAGCTGGAAGGCCTAGAGCGTAGCTAGGCTAGCTCGAGGCAATCATAGCGTGACCAGCGAAGCAGTCTTGTGGGCCAAGGCTTGTATAGTGCTTAACTCAAAAATGCAAGTACCTGATCTAAATAAAACCAGCAAGTAATTTAAATAAAAAAGATTTTTATTTCATATTTGGCTGTATAGTTCCAACTACCATTGCTTAAAAAAAAAAACATATTTGGCTGTATAGTTCCAACTACCATTGCTTAAAAAAAAAAGTAACAACAGCGCGGATCAGCGAAAATTTTGTTTTTATTTAGTGACTTTTTTGCTAAAAATGAACTCTCAAAGCGAAAATTCTTCCGATTCAATGTGTTTAACATCGCCAGACATTAAATATGAAGCTAAATTAGTGGTTGAAAATTTGATACCGCAAAACTCAAAGGAAAAATATACGCTTGCATATGTAAATTTGTGCAGTGGAAAATCACTAGTAAATCTAAATCTTTATCCGAAAATGTTTTTTGTACCTATCTCTATCAATACAAACAGCTGTGTTTTAAATAAAATCTTTTTGCATTTGATTTCTTAAATCGTTGAAACGTCAAAATAGCGGCCGGCAATGTTTTGCCGGCCTGTTAGAGCGGCCAGCAAAACTTTGCCGGCCGCTCCTTGAAACAGAACGGCAAGGTCGACTTTGCTCAAACAAGGTTGTCAAAATAATGACCACATTACATGCATTTTTGAGTAAACATCATTTACAACAAGAATGGCAAATCGGTTTTTCCCCCGTGTGGAGGTACATGAACAAAAGCTAACGCAGTTGTTACAATTATTTATAAAAAGAGGTACAGCAAAGCGTAGTGTAGACCGACCTCGTGCCCGCTGGACCGACGACCTGAAGGACGTTGCGGGGGGCGGCTGGATGAACAAGACGGAGGACCGACCTGAGTGGCAAAATTTGGGAAAGGCCTATTTCCAGCAGTGGACGAACATGGGCTGATGAATGGATGGATGGATAAAAAGGGGTTACTTTAGGCCGAAACTTCGTAAATTTCATGTAAAATGTTAATCAAACAATGTATTTACCTTGAAAGGATTTAACTAGATGTAACAAGTTATGTAAGTACAATAAACAAGTGAACAAAAGTACTTGACATAATATAGAAAAATTTGGAAAACCACACCAACTACTTTACGCCAAAACTGATCAAAATAAACAAATTTTCTGAAAAGTTTTGCCTGAACTAACGTTTACGGCCTATGAAATAACCATACCAGGAAAAAAAATCAAGATGTCTTCAAGGAACCGAAATAATCTAATCTAATATAAATAATCCTACTTCCTACTATATATTCCCTTAGTCTTATATTTTTACCCATTTATACATTTGGACAAAATATAAAACAATGTTTTGCTAAATGCGAAAGTTTGTGCGTGTGTGTGTGTATGTTTGTTACTATTTCACGCTGAAACGCCTGAACAGATTTGGATAAAATTTAGAATGGATATAGCTTATACGCCAACTTAACACATAAGCTACTTTTTATCCCGGAAAAATGCATGGTTCCTGTAGAATAGATCAATATCATTGAAAAATTAGGTGTCTAATTAGCGCGGTCTTTATCGTTTGTGGTGTTATAAGACAAGGCTTTGTGATTTCATACATCAGGTGTCTAATAAGCGCGGTCCTTAATCGTTTGTGGTGAAATAAGACAAACACTAATATTACAAATGCGAAAGTTTGTGTATGTGTGTGTATGTTTGTTACTCTTTCACGCTGAAACGGCTGGACGGATTTGGATGAAATTTTGAATGGATATAGCTTATACCCCAACTTAACACGTAGATTATTTTTTATCCCGGAAAAAAGCATATCATTAAACCGAATAACACGCGGGTGGAGCCGTGGGCAAAAACTAGTATATTATAAAGGCTTCCGTACCCGAGGGTGCCAAAAGGGTCTCTATAACTAAGCCTCCGCTGTCCGTCCGTCCTTCTGTCACAGAGGTCTACAACTTCAGCTGTAACAGCCAGTTGAAATTTTCACAGAATACGTATTATAAAGGCTTGTACCAAGGCAAATAATAAAAATCAATAGCCAATTCCCATACAAAAAACCTATAAAATATAGCACTTTAAACGTTAATTGTTTGAAGTTGATGCTCGTGATTGTTGGCACTTGGTGGAACTTTTGAAACATTTTTTGTTTGATAAACACTTGTACTTGTCCACTTATTTATATTAATTTCCCTTACCGGTTTCGCTGTAAGGGAAATTAATATAAATAAGTGGACAAGTGTTTATCAAACAAAAAATGTTAATTGTTTGAGTTTGAAGATTTATTTGGGTCGATAAGTTTCCGGTGCGTTTTCTAAATATTCCGTGGTATGTCTAGTCCTGTTTTTCTCTTGTTTCTTGTACTTATATAACGTGTTCTACCTAGTTGATTTCCTAATGAGTTAATGAGCTACTGAAATTAATTAATCAATATTTTACGTAAAACTTGTAGATTATACTAATATTTTTCGTTTATTGCATATTTGGATGACATGATTGCTAAAAACTCGGCTGGGCTGGCATCCTTACGAAGTTTTTGCCTGAGCTAACCTGTTTGGACTGTGAACTAACAACTGTAATAAAAATAAACAAAAAAACCGGCCAAGTGCGAGTCGGACTCGCGCACGAACGGTTCAAATCAAATCAAATCAAAATATTTATTTTGTAAAATAGATACATAAAGTATACCTTATACAAGTCAAAGTTAATCTTTACAATAAATATCTTTAGAATAAAAAAAAATAAAAAGAAATAATATGTATATACTAATAAGGGAAATACATCCAAAAAATATTATATATACATAATGCATAATCATCCGCACCATTCGATTAGTATTCCTAAGAAGAAGGGCAAGAAACTTAGCAAACATGAATTTTTTCATTTGTAACATAAACTTAATCTATACATGGAGTTGATGCTCGTGATTGTTGGCACTTGGTGGAACTTTTAATACATTTTTGATTGAAAAACACTTGTACTTGTCCACTTATTTATATTATTTCCCTTACCGGTTTCGCTGTTATAGCATTATCTAATGATATCTAATGATAATGCTATAACAGCGAAACCGGTAAGGGAAATAATATAAATAAAAAAACACTTGTACTTGTCCACTTATTTATATTATTTCCCTTACCGGTTTCGCTGTTATAGCATTATCTAATGATATCTAATGATAATGCTATAACAGCGAAACCGGTAAGGGAAATAATATAAATAAGTGGACAAGTACAAGTGTTTTTTTTAAGTAAAGGCAAATATAAAACCGTAGGAATTATGTCCAAGAGAAAAAAAAATATTGATCTTAGTCAATCCGTCTTACATTGTCTATTACCTTTTACAGCAAAATCAGTTTACATATTATTTAACTATAAAGGGCTTAAGATTAGCCTTTAGAGGAACCAAACATTTCGTATTGAAATTAGCTAATTATGACTTACAATTTTGATAAAGATTATTATTATTTATTACACCATGCTTCAATATCATCCAGATAATCATTGATTTTATAATAAGCTTTTTTAAGTAGTCCCTGCTTAATGTATAGTTTAAACTTATGTTCAGGCAAACTAAGGACCTCCTTTGGAAGTTTATTGTAAAATCTTATACCATGTCCAACAAAAGAGGTACCTTGGCAATTCTGAATTTTGGAAAAGCTAGTTTATGTTTGTTTCTGGTTTCAACAGAGTGGTCCACACCAAGCCTCGGGAGATTATCAATATTTTTTCTGACATATCTAATAACTTGATAAATAAATTCACATGGGACCGTAATATATATTAATTTCCTTGAACTTTTCTCTTAATGAATCTCGATACTTCATGTTATAAATAGACCGAATTGCTCTCTTTTGCAAGACAAAGACTGCTTCTATATCCGCGGCTCAACCCCACAACATTATGCCATATGACACAATGCTGTGAAAATAACTGAAATATACTAGTATCTAGCAGTATCGTCTACCACAGAGAGCATCTACCATACCATTTCCGTAACATCATCTATAAAAGCAGCAAAAAATCATGTCTGTTGTATATTAAGGGGGTTAAATATAAATTTTATTTTATATAATTATTTATTTTATTTTTCAATTAAATGTATAGCTAAATATTCTGTGAATATTTCAAGCGTCTACCTGTTGCCGTTGTCAATACCGAGCAAAAACGAGCAAAAACATCACATTTGTTGTACGGGAGCCCCATCTAATATTTATTTTATTTTGTTTTTTAGTATTGGTTGTTATAGTGGCAACAGAAATACATTATCTGTTTTTTCAACTTTTAACAATAATCAATTAACTATCACCGTTCATGAGATACAGCCTGGTGACAGACGGACAGACAGACAGAGAGCGGAGTCTTAGTAATAGGGTCCCGTTGGTTACCCTTTGGGTATCCATCCATCAGCCTGTTTCTTCCACTGCTGGACATAGGCCTTTCCAGGATTTCGCCACTCTTGGCGGTCCTCCTGGAAGAAATGCCCATACTCACACACGCTGGGCAGGCGGATTGGTGAGCGCGGTGCCGAAACCTTTGCACCAGTGACGCCGCTGCCCGTCACCAGTCTGTTTTAGATAAGGCTCGGCAATTGGGGATGGATAAACCGTCATCCATCGGTCCCAGGCAATGGTGAGCCACCTGGTTTTGCCTAAGAGCTCTTCTCTTACTCTTTCCCGAATAACTTCGGGAGGATTTGCAAGTAAGATGGTGGTACCTCCACAGTTGAGCCTGGCATCAGCTCTACCACCTTTGGGTATGGAACCCTTAAAATTCAAAGGGGTGGCAGCGTGAAGCCATCACAGTTTGTTTAAAAAATATATACATGAAAGAGTCGGATTCTGACGAAAACTTTGCCTGAACAAACGTGAACTATTGATGAACTAAAGCTGTTTTCGAAAATCTTGTATGGGGTAAAATTTTTTTTTTTTTCTTTTTTGACTTCATTTGTGCACCATTGCAATCTGTAGTTTTCAGCTACAATAAGCAACTCTTCTGTCTTCTACAGGGATATGTCTGTAGGTTGTGACTAATGCAGAGTGAAATCCACCGACCTCCATCCTCTTGGTTTCTCTTCCTAGTGGATAATGCATTAAATAGGGCTATGCTAACTATTTGGCAGGTCTAAAACAATTTTTCTCTTTAAGCGACTATAGCACACGCCATGGCTATACTGATGCTAGATCATTTGGATGACAACAAAATCGATCTTGATAGTTTTTGCTATATTGTTTAATTTCCTCTCTGACTGTAGGTAACTTCAGCAAATAAACTGAACTAACATGTATTTGTTGCTTATATACTTTGGTATCTTTAACATTGACCTAAGGGTTTTAGTCTGAAATCTTTCCAGGATATCTACACTTGATTTGCATGCAGTCCCCCACAGTTGTATGGCGTAAGTCCAGACTGGTTTAAGGATAGCTTTGTAGAGAGTGATCTTGCATTCTTTAGAAAGTTGTGACTTTGGACCAAGCAGCCAGTACATCGACCGAAGTTTCATATCTAGGTGCTTTCGTTTGGTCGAGATGTGCTTCTTCCATGTTAGCCGTCTATCTAGGTAGACTCCAAGGTACTTGGCTTCATTTGCTTGAGGGATTTGTTGTCCGTTAAGATATACCGGTGGGCAGGTTTTCTTCCTCAGAGTGAAGGTGATGTGTACAGATTTTGTCTCATTAGTTTTTACTCGCCATAGCTTACACCATTGTTCCATTTTGTTTATTGCTGCTTGAAGTTGTTCTGAAGCAGTGTCTGGGTCACTGTGGCTTGATAGGAAAGCCTTGTCGTCAGCAAATGTACCAATAGTAATGGTTTCAGTAGTTGGAATATCATATGTGTACAGTATGTATATAACAGGTCCTAAAACGCTTCCTTGTGGTATTCTTGAGTGGATTTCATATAGCCCAGAACTTTTTCCTTCATGTTTAACTTCAAAGCATCTATCAGACAGGTAAGAACTCAGTATAATGAAGATGGGGTGAGGGAGAAAATTTTTGAGCTTATATTTGAGTCCGAGGTGCCATACTTCATCAAAAGCTTGGGTAATATCGAGAAAGGCGGCTGAGCAGTACTGCTTTTTTTCGAGAGTCTTTGCTTTTTGGTTGATAAGTCGATGAACCTGTTCTACAGTGGAATGTTTTTCGCGGAATCCAAATTGGTGCTGTGGTATTATGCTATTGAGATAAGGTCTTATTCGAGCAAGAATTAACTTTTTGAATACCTTGGATATTATTGGTAGCAGGCTTATTGGTCTGTATGATGTCACTTTGTGGGCTGGTTTTCCCTCCTTGGCTACTAGGATGATCTGTGCTATCTTCCACTGACAAGGGTAGTGTCCTGTTCTAAATATTGCATTTACAATAATTAACCTTGTACTCATTAGTGATGGGTGTTCCGGTCAAAATAAAAATTATGTCATGATTAATTTTCTATATGCATTAATCCATATTTTTGGTTTGTTTCACACCATAAAATACATATTTCCAATAAGAGGCCATACTTACCTCCCAAATGATCAAGATTTTTCACTAATTGGTAATTTAAAAAAGACAAGTACTGTGGAAACTGATGAAGAATGGAATGACATCATTGAATCAGCACGAAAAAATCCTTCACCCTTTGAGGTGAAGCGTGTGAAACATGACACGTTTTATGACATAAAAAAAGCTTTGGAACCATTCTTTTTAAAACAGAGTAAGCCACCAATGCGTATAAAAAATGTACGTATGGTGAAAATAAAGAAGGATTCAGCGTATGTATACGTAAAGTACAACTTTACAGGAGAATGGACAGCAATAAACATCAGGAATAAGAAACGTTTGCCTACTGAAGTTACCTTCAACTCTCTGTATACTTCTACGATTCCGCTGAACGAACACAAAGCGCAAGACTTGTATAAGCTAAAAAGCTTTTTGTCTTCACCAACAAAGTGTGAATTTTATGAGAAGATTTTGAATGGCAACGTAGATTCTAGTTTGTTAGATGTAGATATTGATTCAGAAGACAATAGTAGCGGAGGAGAGTAATTAAAATTAAAAGAAAGTTTGTTTTCTATAAGTAAATTGAGAATAAACATAAATAATAACATAACATTTTTCTTTTATTTTTCTTTTCCAACATTTTTTTTTACAAAAACAAGTTATATGCTTTGTTTTTACAAAAACAACATATGTACTACTGATACATTTCTATTTATTTCAAAAACTATGAATAATACAAATTAATACAATATGTACAAATATCACACACAAACTTTAAAATGTTAGCAAAATACATTCAGTCCCTCTAAATTAAATGTATTAATCTCAGATCATTTTTTGTCTCTCCTGTAAAACATAGCTCCATAAAATTACGTTATTTTTGTAAAAAACCCGTCAATTGATGTTAAAAGTATTAAGTACTGCTTTCTTTGGTAGATGCTTTAGTATTTTCGGAGTGATGAGGTCATAACCAGGGGCTTTGTTGGAATCCAATGATAGTAAAATTCTCAGAACTTCTGCTGGTGAAGCGTGTTTGATAGGTGGAGACATTTGGTAGGTAGAGTTTACATTATTTTCTAAGTGCTCAGAGTGAACTTCATCATCTACATTAGTAGGTGGATAAGGTTGGAAAACTTGAGATAGATGTTCTCCAAACAGTTCAGCCTTATCTTTACTGCTTCTAACCCAACTACCATCTGGTCTTTTTAGTGGAGGTACTGGTTGAGTTGGTTGTTTCATCATTTTAGTTGCTTTCCAAAGTGAGTTCTTACCAGTGTTATGAGGCTCTAGGTCAGACAAGTACTTTTGGGTGGTCTCGTTTTTCAGTTTAGTTATGAGTGCTGTAAGGTGTCTCGAGGCTTTATTCAATATTCTTTTGTCTTCTGGATTTCTTGTTTCATGCCATTTTTTTTCTAAGGTTTCTCCTATTGGTTATCTCTTTCCTGATGGTGAGTGGATATTCATAGGCTTGTTTGTGGTTCTGCATCTGGGCTGGTGTGGAGAGGCTGGCAGCAGTAATTATGTTGCGGTTCAGGTTCTCTACAGCAGTCTCAATATTTTCCTGATTCTTGAGGGACACGTTTAGTATGATGTTTGATTCTAGGTATTCCTCGAACAGAGCCCAATCAGTGTGTTTGTTTGTCAAGAATGGTTTAGGCTCTTTTATTATAATTTCCGCACTCACGGCCAGTAAGATGGGAGAGTGGTCTGAAGAGAGGTCTGGTAAAGATTCTATGTATTGGTGTTGTACAGGGATGCTCTTGGTTATAAAAAGTCCAATAGATCAGGTACTTTGTTGGGATCGGTGGGCCAGTATGTTGGCTTTTCAGTAGATACACAAGAGCAATTTTGTTTCAGGACTGTTGTGTAGAGTTGTCTACCACGGGGTAGAGTCATCCTTGATCCCCAGTATGTGTGCTTTGAATTTCAATCTCCGCCGGCTATGTACTTGGGTCCCAGCGTTTTAAAGTATTCGTTGAACATATCTGCATTGATTTTGTGTTTAGGGGGGCAATATGCTGCTGAGAAAGCTACAGCGCCTTGGTTCGTATCTACAATTATGCTTGTTGCTTGAAGATAGTCCCTCTCAAATTTTTCAATTTCATAGTGTTTATATTTTGAGTTTATGATAACAGCTATGCCACCGTGTGTGTTGCCAGATAGATGGTTTGTAGTATATACTGAGTAACCTGGGATTTTTAGGTAGCTACGGTCTGTAAATCTTGCCTCTGAGATCAGCACGATGTCAAGTTTATATTCTAAAATAAATGTTTCTAGTTTTTGTCTTCTTTCAGACAAGCCGTTGGCATTCCATTCGGCTACCCGAAGGAAAAGATTCATTTTTGGTTCAGGGCGGTGGCCTTGACCAAATCGATCATGCGATCCATCATTTTGTCGAGCATTTTTTCAATTGTCTGTTCAAATCTTGTTAACGTCATATCAAAGAGATTTATCATAGGATTGTTGGTTGTTTCACTTTCAGTTTGATTTTGGTTTGCGGTTACTTTGTTTGGCATAGCTGTGGCAAGTTGAGTTACTAATGTGGTAATTTGCTTGATGTTGCTCACATTTTGGGTTTGATATGGGTACCTTCATTGGTAGCTGAGGGAAGTTCCTGGTGGTCTGGTTTACTTGCTTTGATTTGTTGCTGGGTTTGTTGAATATGTGATCCCTATATTCTTTGTATTTGGTGCAGCCCTTGCAGCTGGCTGGGTGAGTGCCTTGGCAATTGACACAAAGTGCAGGAGTTTCGAGGGTCTTAGTGCATTAATTTGAAGGATGGTCGTTGCCACACTTTACACATCTATGTGTTCGGTAGCACATGTTCTTGGAGTGACCAAAGCCTTGACAGCGTTTGCACTGAATAGCTTCTTTCTTCTTGTATGTAGCTTCAAAGGTCACCATCATATTATTCAGGTGTTTGATCTTGTAGACATCTTTATTGTTCGCACCAGGTTCTAGGAAAAATGTAGTAGAGTGGAATTGTTTGCTTTGTCTGCCGATGAAGTGCATTTGTCACACTGCGTACACTATGGCCGAGTGCTTCTATCTCAGTCTTGATGAGGTTAACATCTTCTGAGGCATGAACTCCTCTTAGTACAACCCTAAAGGCTTTTTCGTGCTTAAGCTGATAGGTGTAGTGCTTTATATTGAGTTTGATAAAATTTTCACGAATTATTTTTAAGTCTCAACATCTGCAGGGATAAGTTTCACTATGTGGCCTGACCTTAGAGTGTTAGTTCATTGGTTAACAAATGACGAACTAAAATCCACTAGCTTAGTTAATTTTACATTGTTATCAAAATATTGTCGCCCGTGTATAGAACACGGCGGGAGTTGTATTTATGTAAAAAATGGCTCAAAAGCCGTCTCTTTGGATGAACTCTGTGCAATATCGGTTGAGCAGGTATGTGAAATATCAGCGATTCAACTTATTGACATTAATTTAATTGTAGTATGTATTTACCGCTCAAATCTTACCCACTATAATGACTTCCTTACAGTTTTAGAAGGCTTGCTGAATAAAATTGCCGAACATTATGCAAATAGTAGTATAGTCCTTATAGGCGATTTTAACATAGATGTCTTAGTTAAGTCGACTCATCATACAAAACTTAAAGACATTCTTAACTCACACAATTTGTGCAATCTTGTTGACTTTCCAACTAGGATACAAGATGATTCTATCACTTCGTTGGACCACTTCTACACGAACATTGACACGAGCCTCGTGACAACGGAGCCGGTACGCACGTACCTCAGCGACCACTTCGCGGTCCGCGGTGTCGTGACGTGCGAGCTACCGTCTCCTCCGTGTGGAACTATCTCAATGCGGAATTTTTCCCGATCTAATAAATTGAACTTTGTGGCATCGGTGAATAGCTTTGACTGGCTGACTTTTTGTACCGCACCAATAGTAGATGTGAATTACTTTGCGTCTAGAATTATTAATATTATTACATATAATTATGACATTTGTTTCCCATACCGGCGTAAGCCTGTAAAAAATAAAGAAAACCGTTGGGTGAATGAAGAAGCGCGTAATCTTAAGCGACTTCTATTTGACTTGCTAGACATTGACACAATATATTTGGACGAACCATCTATCACTATGATTCAACAGATAAGACGTAACATCGGGGAGAAATATGACGCTGTACTAAAGAAGGAACGCACATCTTTCTTTTCTAAAAAAATTTCCTCAAGTTACAACATAAGTAAAGAGATGTGGAGCGTAGTTAATGAGGAACTTGGCCGTACATCTCGATCAGCACCTGACCATACCGACCTAATCAAGAAAACTGACGGCACCAAGTACAACTCAAAGCTTGACCTTCTGAACGCAATGAACTCGAGGTTTGTCGGTGCGGCTGTTGCATGCAGTGCACCGCGAGCGGACATTGCGCGCGTCACTGCAGCTCTGTGCAGCGCGATTGCACCGGCTGATCGATCACTGCGACTGGTACCGTTCACACAGCGTGACGTACATCATATCATCACGAAGAGGATACCACACAAGCAGAGCAAAGACATATATGGCATATCGTGTGATCTATTAAACACTTTAGCTGACTGTCTTGCTACGCCTCTATCCCTTCTCTATAACGAGTGCCTGAAAAGGGGAATCTATCCAAAAACCCTTAAAAAGGTAAAAGTTTCTCCAATACACAAGGGTAAAGGGAAGAAAGAAGACATTGATGCTTACAGACCTGTTGCCGTCATTCCTGCTCCCGCCAAAGTTTTTGAAAATGGCTTAAGCTCACGAATTACAGGATTTCTGAACTCTACGGCAGCCCTCAGTGACCAACAATATGCGTACAGGGAAGGACGGTCTACGAATTCTCTCGCCCGTGAGGTTGTTTGGAGCATATATAAAGCGCGAGAGCAAGGGAAGCAGGTAGCGTTGCTATCATGCGACTTATCGAAAGCATTCGATGTTGCAGATCATGATATCATAGCAACTAAATTACAACACTATGGAATCAGGGGACCACCACTGGCTTTACTAATCGACTTTATGACCAACAGAACTCAAGCAGTGGTTGGCGAGAGCGGTACAATTAAGTCAAATGAAATGCAAACATATATTGGCGTTGCCCAGGGATCCTCTCTATCAAACATTATGTTCTCGTTGTTGTTAAATGATCTACCTGGTTCAATAAATGGTGCTGAAATCACTATGTTCGCCGATGACGTTGCAGCAATAGTCACTGGTAAAACAGTCGATGAGCTGGAGTTGCACCTGTGTGATGTTGCTAAGCAACTGGCTGAATGGTTCCATATTAATGGCCTTGTTCTGAATTCCAAGAAAACAAATTTGATGCACTTCAACCTGGCTGGACGTCCCTATCGTTCACTGAACGTAAAAATTAACGAAGACATCCTGTCTCAAATATCTACCACCTGTTTCTTGGGATTCAGACTTGATTTCGCACTATTATGGGACGTTCACATTAAGTGGCTATGCAAAAGACTGGGAAGTGCATGCTTCGCCCTCTCTCGCTTAGCAGCCACTCTGCCTCGGGACGTTGTACGTACGGCATACTTTGCTACTATTCAGTCCCTTCTGTGCTACGGACTTGAGTTGTGGGGAAGAACAGCGGACTGGCACAGAGTTTTCGTCATGCAGAAACGAGCGGTGCGGACGATAGCCCGCATCAAGTATGACGACACAGCACGACCACATTTTGTTGAGCTAGGTATACTGACGTTGCCCTGCTTGTATATACTCCAAGTCGCGTTATTTATGAGGGAAAACCTCCACAAATTTGACAGGAGATGCGAACGTACTAGGGGCCGTGACAAGCTCCGATCAGTTTCTCGTAGGCTTACGAAGAGCGCTCGATCGGTGTACGTATGTGGTCCGACTATTTACAACCGACTTCCAGATGACATTGCAAAAATCGAATCGTTTTCCCTCTTTAAATGTAAGTTGAAGAAATGGCTCATTTAGCAGGCATTTTATTCAGTTGATGATTTTTTAAAATAAAGTGGCTATTATTATAATTATCAGAATTAGACGATGTGATGACATTAAGAATATTAAAATTATTATTATTATTATTATTATTATTTTTATTCTTTTTTGTATTATTTGACATTATGATTTTACATTTCATACACTGTGCATGACAAATTTGCTTAGATAAATTACTTTGTGACTAGTTATTTAACTTAATTTAATTTTAATTTAATAATTATTGTTTTACTAAATTTTTTTGTTATTTGATAACAACATGACATGTAACTGACCGTTATGAATAAAGTTCTGTATTCTGTATTCTGTATTCTGTTCATTTTGTATTTACTGGCATTAGGATCAAATTGTAACAAGGTTTCTCTCAGCACTTTAACATCAAGAACTCCTGTGACAAATATGGGCTCCGGTTTTGGTATGTAGACCCTAGTTGGCTTAGGGGTTGTTTCAGGGACATCATCAACTACATCCAGCTGACCAAATTGGTTAGAGGTGGGCACATTGTACTGAATTCCGTTCTCAGGACTTGCCTCTAGTCGTTTGCGTTTCGGTATTGGTACTCGATCGTGTTGCCACTGTTGTGGTGATGTATTTGACTTATTGTCGCTTCCGAGACTGTTGGACCTAGGTTTCTGCAAAAACATGCCTTTGTGGAACGATTGCTGAACAAGTTTAGCATTTTGTGGGGTGTTCCTTACTGCATGATCTTTGATTGCTTGCAAAAAGACTTCCTGATCGTTTTTCTCGCCTGGAAGGTCGGGTGGAGTTTTATTTTGATCTCCCATGGTTCTGATTACTTAGCCGTACTCAGAGTATGCTTCGTATTGCATTTTTGGTGACTTTAGGAGGGTTTCCTTATGTATTTAAAAAACGAATATGGGGTAATTATTATACTTCTGGACACATCTATTGGCCCACTTTGCATTTTCAGTTTCGTTTGGTCCTAGCTAAAAATTTATATTGGGTCGAGCAAAAAGTTTAAAACAATACGATCGAAAAAGGTGGTAAAATGTATCAGGTTTAAAACTGGATCAATAGTTTTTGTTCAATCTAGCAATCATATTTAGGTAGGGGCCATCGAAACCTAAACTCTAAGGTGGGCCAATAGATGTGTCCAGAAGTGTAATATGGGGTAATTATGTTTTTTTTGTCTTCGTATAAATGGTAAGTTAAAAGGAAAAAAAAAATAATCCTCCTTTCCAGCTAAAAATCTTCCCTTTCCAGTAGTTTTCGTTTCAGCCTCTTTTGTAATGGTATCCTAACTTTACAATTAAAGCATTATTTTTCAGCTATCAAGCTGACTAAATATCGAAAAGAAAAACACTGTAAAAAATATTTTAAATAATCTACTTTCATTTCTACCTCGTGGAGTACGAATTCGTACAAGTGGATAATTTAGTTTAATCAACACCCAGCTTTGTCTTCTGAAATCGTAATAAGAATGTTTAAGATTATAAAAAAGAACATGAAAACTGGTCCTATAACGGGAGTAACGGGGCCCTATCACTCCACTGTCCATCTGTCCGTCCGTCCATCCGTCCGTCTGTCAGAGATATAGAGGAAAAACAATCAATAACTAAAGCCTCATAGTGGGAACAGACAAGTTTCTTCGCACTCAGTTACTTTGACCACGCACTACACTAAACAAAAGTGTTTAGCTAATTCCATTTCATCAGTCGGATGTCTTCTCCCGTCGGTAGTTTACACTCCTATCTATGCGTGTAACTCTGCCAAGAACCATGTCTGTCCAAGCGCGGTATATCCAAAATGCTTGCGTTCCCACCGATCAAAACGAATAAGTTACGGTTACCAACTTAACATAACAAATCTTTCAAATCTGATTGGGTAACTCAATCAATCTAGCCAACTTTACAAAACAAAATAAAATATCACCATAGACAAACTTGACAAATTCAAAGACTAACATAGCGCCATCTGTTGGCAACGTTACAGACACAATGGACAATGAATAACATTTTCGTTCGGAAATTCATTCGATGACAGATTCGATTCGTAAATCGTTCCAAAATAATCGTCGGCTGGTGGCTCCACATCTCGATTCGACATATAAATGGGTACCTTTTTATAGTTTTCTTGAATACGAGTACAGAAACGCCTTTCGCTCGATAGAAATAATTATTGAAATGAGGTCTTCTTCTACATTTTTTTCATAGTATGCGAAATAGGAATGACGTACAGACCTGAACGATATTTAGTTTTTAACAATATCTAAGTTTTGTGGATTTGAAATTTTGATGACTATTTTAGTTAATTTTAATTTAAAACCGACATATTGCATTTTTTTCCGGAATTTTGCATTTTTTCCCTCTCGCACGATGCATGAAGTAACAGTGACCGTTGAAAAATTCACATATCACCTTATTAGAATCAAGTTTTCCCCACAGCGTTGACATAGCATTAGTCCTCAACTTTACCATTATATCAATTTAAGAGTGATTGTTGCAGTATATGTTGGTATAAAGCAGGATCATGCGAAGCGAAGTGATACACTCTTAAAAACGATAATACATAAAAGTTTCAAATTTTATCAGAATATCCCCTTAGAGTACATACCTTAAATTAAAATTACAAATAATAAAAATTGTTGAATTGTTCTTCAGGCCCAAACATTTTAGCAACTTGTTTTTTGTTACATTGATGTTGATGTTGTTTTAATAGGTGGTAGAGCTGATGCCGGGCTTGACTGTGGAGGTACCACCATCTTACTCGCAAATCCTCCCGAAGTTATTCGGGGGAGAGTAAGAGAACAGCTCTCAGGGAAAACCAGGCGGCCCACCATCGCCTGGGACCGATGGATGGCAGTAAAACCATCCCCAATAGCCGGGCTTTATGTAAAACAGACTGGTGACGGGCAGCGGCATCACTAGTGCAAGGATTTTGGTACCGCGCTCACCAACCCGCCTGCCCAGCGTGTGTGAGTATGGGCATTTCTTCCAGGAGGACTGCCAAGAGTGGCGAAATCCTGGAAAGGCCTATGTCCAGCAGTGGACGAAACAGGCTGATGGATGGATGGATGGGATGGATGTTTCTATGGGATCTGTATTGTTGTTATTAACCATAAGTTACTATCACTCCGTACTCATATTGTGTGGTGGTACGAAACCCTTAGTGTGCGAAACCGACTCGCACTTGGCCGGTTTTTTTCCTTTGTTGTTACTATACGTAATAATAATAATCCTACGATTGGAGCTAGGTCTAAAATTATCATTTAAAGTTTAATTGGACCATGCCTAGCTTAAAAAATACTTACGCCTTTATAGTTTCCCATCTTTTGTGTCCCTTTTACATGAATTACAAAGCTGGAGATCACAGGATAATCGCGTAAGGATACTTAATGGCCGACCTACGTGCATTATGATAGAAGTGAGCTGCGTTGGACATCACAGTCGAGGTGGGGTTGCAGCCCGAGCCGAAGGCGAGGGCGTAATGGAGTTGAGATTGTAATGTCTAATGATTGTAATGTTTCAAACATCGTTTTTCAAAATATAAAAATTCAATGTCTTATATTTATCCACATAATAAAAACCACAGCTATGAATTGTCAATTTTATATGAAAAATGGCGGCGAAGATTTTGTTTATGCGCGCGCAGATGGAAGTGGAGGCACTGACGCACCCGCCAAACAGCCAAATATGAAATATTAACAAAATGAATATTTATTGTAATTACAACAAAAATGTAAGTTAATTTGTTGATAAAAATAAATAATTTGATATAATGAAATGATTATTTATTATATTTTAATTGAGACAGTTTATTTATTCGCAAAAACTTTACTATTTCTCAAGACATCAAAACTCTTTGGCAAGATTTAAAAAATACTGTATTGTAAAAAACACTAGTGTGATGCATGCACACCTGCAGTCGTGATCTATACTAGAAAATCAAGGTTCTATGAATTTGTGGTTGAAAAGTTGTTAAAACTTTGTGACCGTTTATTTGATACTGAACCACGATTGATATACCATTGGGAATACCTGTAGAGCTAGACAAGTACGTGAGCCAAAAACATACTCGAGTCTTATGAGCCAAAATTTGAATTTTAAAGCAACACATTTGAAAATTCTCATTTACAGTAGAAACAATGCGATGAAAGAATACACAATATATTGTATTTAGGTTTTGTAGGGCAATATCAGGAAAAAAAAAATCTTTAATAAAAAAACGTTTTTTTTCTATCTATCTGCCTGAAATGCACCTATAACGTAAATTTATTCCCACCACTTTATAAAATAGACCATGAATATAAAAAATAAGCCTTATCTTTCTTACCAGAGGAAACCATTGTTAGCTAAGGATTATCACACGGGCAAATCCCTTTATTTAGCTAAGCCTTTATATTTCCTCGGAAAAGAGCCTTAAGGTTTATTCTGAGTGTAGGAAGAAACCAAGCAAAAGGCCTAAAAACATTCAAGATATTTATGTTTTTTAATAGCCTTAAACTTTAGCATTAATACAATTTTGTTAATTAGTTCAACTTAATGCAAACCATTAAAACAAGGTATACTAAACTCATTATTGTTAACAAATGGCTGCCGCCGGCTAACTAGCGGCAGCAGAATGAAAGATGAAAGATCGTGGTTTGATAGTTATATTTACAATAAAGAACGATAGAAAGATCAGGGTTGCTATTGCGGCATTATTGCGCATTCGCAATATCAATCATTAGATATTTGTTTAAAGTTTGCTAAATGCCATTCGATGAAAATTATAGTGACTAAACCACATCAAATAAAAACAATACGATATAAGAAATGCTCTCTACAAGTTTTCAATCCATAAAATCAATATATATCCATACAAAATCCCTTTTAAGATCGCCCGGAATCTGCCTTCACAATTTTTCCCCACGTGCCAGAATTGAGGGCCAGAGGTGCAATTGTGTAAGCCAATGGTATTCAAATATGATTGTAATATGGCTATTCTGCTAAATTAATAAGCCCGTTTGACAAATGAAATCGTACGTTTTGGTTGTCAACAACAAAATAAGACAATTTCAACGGTCAAATGAATAATGTACAATTTCAACTATCAAACGGGCTAATTTGCTTAGCTGAATATCCTTAAGACATTCAATTTGAATACCATTGGCTCACACAATTGCACCTCAGCTTTATAAAAGTACTAGCTTTTGCCCGCGGCTCCGCCCGCGTGTTATTTGGTTTAACGACATGCTTTTTTCTGGGATAAAAAGTAACCTATGTGTTAAGTTGGGGTATAAGCTATATCTATTCTAAATTTCATCCAAATCCGTTACAGCGTTTCAGCGTGAAAGAGTGACAAACATACACACACACACAAACTTTCGTATTTATAATATAAGTGTGATGAGATATCATAGCCTTGACTTATTTCACCACAAACGATTAAAGACCGCGCTAATTAGACAGCTGATGTATGAAATAACAAAGCCTTGTCTTATTTCACCACAAACGAAACGGAGCGCGCTAATTAGACACCTGATTTTTCAATGATATTGATCTATCCTACAGGAACCATACATTTTTCCGGGATGAAAAGTAGCCTATGTGTTAAGTTAGGGTTTAAGCTATATTCATTCTAAATTTGATCCAAATCCGTTCTGCCGTTTCAGCGTGAAAGAGTAACAAACATACACACTTTCGCATTTATAATATTAAGTAGGAGTAGGATTAACAAGAAGACAGCACTGGCCTCAATCTCGTCCGCGATAAGCGCAGACGCCTATCAAGGTCGAGCGGGCAAAACCTCCGGATACCTCCGTAGGTAGTGGTTGACGATATAGCAGGATAGAATAGGAAAGCAAGAAGTCCAAAAAGAAACGCTGGAAAAAGGACAGTAACTGAGGAACTGTCCAATACGCATCTGGCACCTTCATTAATCGAAGAGCAGCTCAGTCTTATTGAGCCAGACATGACTTGAAAAGAGTTTTACATTTAAATATTATTTTAATATAGCTGCAGTTAGGCAGAACAAAGATGTAATCAATAAGTAAATAAGACATTTACAATTTTAGTCTGCAGGAGTGTTTCCTTTGGAAAGATTTCCAAGAAAGTATTTATACGAAAAAATTAATTTTAGATTTAAGAAGTTACTTGAATTCGAATTTCAGCAAAACAAATAAAATAGGTAAATTAGTAACAAATTTATATTGCAATGCTATATACAGCTTTCAAATCAAAACTGTTATGCCTTTTTTATGAAGTTAACAGAAAAGTAAATTTATTTGTTGTATTGTAGATTGCCAATTGTAATATATTTTTTTATTATATATTTATGTGTTCTGTCGTTAAAATTGTATATCAATTTCTGTAATTTACTCTTTTTGAGCCTTATTATTTATTTGGTCAGCTATTCATTTTAAAAAATAAAGTGTTATGTATGTACACGATGTATTTCATTGTCATCAATTATTATCGCTTCGCTCGTGTTTCAAATCGTCCTCGTAAGCTATTGCCTTCTTACCGCACTTGTAGCTTAAAGTACTATTTCAATGCAAGTGCTCGTAAAGTTCTGTTATAAATGCGTCTAATCCGTTGTCAAAGTCAACTTTACCGCAAGAGTGTTTTTTTTTTCTGTAGTTTAGTTCCCCTACATAGTGGGAAGGCAAATGAAACTTAATTTATCGACAACAGTTGCCAGTCTTATCTTGTGTTTGTGTACCATAGATAAACTTGACAGATATGAGCTGGTTTCAGTTTGATGCGTTCGTAGGCTGCGTACAGTTCGATGAAATGAAATGAAAATTGTTTAGACGACATTTTGAGTAGGTAGTAACTTTACAAATTGAAAATTCTGATGAAACTTAATCAACCAATTCGCACCTGATTTTTACTTCTTAATTTATTTTGATAATATATAGGTAACAAGAAAGATACTGGAATCTGGTTCTTGGTAGTTAACCTTATTTAATTGTAATATGAATAAGAACTTTTTGCCAAAAGATAAAAAGTTTGAAGTTCGCAAAATGATACTGGCCACTTGCGTTCCCTGTACAATATTTAAGAATTTATATTATCATTCGGCCTTCCTTGTTAACAACATTCTTTGTATCTAAAGAATAGACAATTTCGGGCAGCCATTGTTGTTCACATTATTGAAATAAGCTGGTGGAGTCGAATTTATATTATTTATGACTGAAAGCAGCCTTCAAACGCATCAAACTGAAAGCAGCTTATTTCCTTCAAGTTAGCAACTTGCGTTCAAAGAAAAATAATGCCCGCCTAAAGTTCATTTGCAGTATTTATTGTTTGTTTGTATCTTTAATTACCATTTGGAGTATTTATTGTTTGTGTGTATCTTTAATAACGTTTCATTTATTTACTCACATTATGCATTGAAAAACATAGTATGATACACGAGCGTAACGACAATAATTCGCTTATCGCTCGTGTTTCAAATCGTTCCTCGTAAGCTATTGCCTCCTTTACGCACTTGTAGCATAAACTACTATTAAAATCTCTTATGGACCCTAAAATTTCTCCGCTTTATTACTTCAAATAATTGTTATTTTTTAATTTACACAGTCGTAAAAAAGGCATAGGTTCAAATACCACTCGAAATTAAAGAGAATTTCAGACATTATACGATAATACTCAACGGTGTTACGCCTCCTAAAATATTAATGCATGAGTAACATTAACTTATCCATTTGGAAAATAATTCCAAACTTCACAACTTTTCACTTTTTTAACAAAATATTTGGATCCATAGAATTTGTTGGAGCAGACAAATGATCGGGTATTATTGGAATTTCACATAATTTCAAAACTTTTCTATGTAACCAATTGTCAATCCCACATTATCTACCAACGTTTTGTTACGCTCAAATGATTAACAGAAAATCTAAAACTCTTGCTTAAAGTGATGAAACTGTTTCGCCATTGATTTATAATGTTTCTAGAAGCCCAAGTTACTTGATACATATCCAATTTAGAACCATTCGTATAAATGTCACGAGGTTAAACTGCTCATATGAACGTGACTTGAGCGTACCTATGTATGTTTGAAACTTCAATCTATCTTTTTGTTTGAGTCTAGCTTTCTCTCGGAACTTTGTGAATTGGAGTTGTTTTATTTCAAAATTCCGGGTGTAATTAACTGTTTATTAAAATAAAACGATATCCAATGTCGCATATACATACATAATAATTATACCGGATGTAGATCAACAGCGATCTTTAAATGTAATCTGATCATAACTGAATATCTTTTCCCAAGAAGCATACCCTTACAAAGCTTCGGGAAAGATGATATTCAACTTTTACTTGTGGACTCTAATTCGCAGGAAGATCTATTTTAGAAGATGCTCGTCTCAAAACAGTGCGTTTTGTTTCAAATTCAAATATTTCTCAAACCAATGATATGCACGGGAATTTTTCTTTGGAAAAGTCGTTCAGAATGATTAGTAGAATATGTGGTTTCCGTAAAAGTTAGCTGCCTCTTTGCACCTGGTATACACAAAAAATCTTGAACTTTTCTCCTGAAGTAGCTAGGGACTGTAAATCTTTATTTGATATCATCCTTGAAAACATAAATACATTATTTCACCTCCTTTACGTTTCTACTCGTAAAATTTATCCCACACTACATAATAAATCTTAAAATGATATGAGCGTCAAATCATCTATCGTCACGAAATGTACCTCTAAAGGGTAGAACGTGTTACAAGGTGAACTCAACTGTAAACCACTTGTTATTTTCAATAAGGTGCAATTCTATACTTACGTCCCAGCAAGATAGCTATATTTTGAGCTTACTTCTGCTATTTAGACTCAAATAACGACTTATGAAAACTAACTTTTTACGCGTTTACGATTTTTTTTCAGCAATAACTCTGTCAATACATATATCTACCTACTTGTATGTCATATTATTTAAAAACAAACATCGTTGTTTAAGAGTCGGCTTACATTTTCATAACAAATATTACAAAACCAATTATGTAAAACATCCTTTCTTGAAGTCAGTTTTAAAACGGTATTTCATAGATTTAAGCAAAATTTTAGAAATATTTTCTGTTGTGAGAAATGCAGTTTTAACTGGCGTTTCAAACTATTTATTACTTACCTTTGTTCTTGAGCAAATGAAAGGAGAACTTATTACTCCAATTCATTTCAAAACTCCAACCAGATATAGCTAGAGCGAAGTTATTTGAGTCTTTATAGAGTGTTTCGTAGCTGCTAAGTCCAATTAGTTTTACAGTGTTCTTTTAGCACTTTAGTCAGTTAGTTTTCGATGTGTCACTTAGTAATTGGTTGAAAAAAAGAAAGCCCATGTTACATTATTAACATATATACGATGAGACTATCTACGTTTTTTAAGATTTAATTTCTTTGGAATAGAAAAATTTGATAGATGAAGTGATTTAGATTAGAAATTAGTGGTAGTTAGTAGCTCGACTGGGCCGAAATAAGAAGGACGTTTGCTGACCAAATTGGCGAGAAATTATTCCGAAAAAATTATTCCGGAGAATCAATATCTTAAAAACCGTAACTTTATACTAATAATGAAGCAGTAAAAATGTCGTGTCTGGACATTGAATATTTATACAAAATTTTAAATGAAATGTTTTATTTGTATTGTACTGAAGCAAAACTTTCCATTTTTATAATTTTTGTCTATCTCTCTGTCTATGTGAATGTATGTTCTGTTTTAACTCGAGAACCATTCAACGGATTTGGACACAGTTTTTTTATTATCATCGTATGACCCTGGTCAAGAAGCTATAAGGAGTGTTCATAAAGTAAACGTTCAAGCCGAACACGGAGCAGAGATTGAATAAACAAGGGTGGAGTTGCGGGCAAAGGCTAGTAGTCTCTTAAAATGGGTCCCATTTTTATTGCCTTTTATAATTCAAAGTGGTAATTCTGAATAATTTTTATGTGCATGCTTAACCTATAGGAGTTAAACTCAGATCTCAAGAATAAGAAACCAAGGTTCTAACCAACGACTGAGCTACTATCGCTCTTTTTTCTAATAGTATTCTATTCATCCATCCATTCTTGTATTGTCCACTGCTGGACATAAGCCTTTCCAAAATTTCACCACTATTGGCGGTCCTCTTAGAAGAAATGCCCTGTGAGTATGCTGGGCAGTGTATCCGACAACTACATAACTCTACGATGTTATGTAAAATAACGTATGGAATAAGTACTTATATTTCAGGAAACCACTTGAAGCGAAGAAAAGGGATCTTTTTCTTTCGTTACGATAAAATAGAAGAAAAACTGTGTACCGCACAAGAAAAAGCGGGAATTGTTATTCTCATAACAGGACGAAAATAAGCCCGTTCTAAATAGGGCAGACATTTTCTGCGGGCAAGTAATTTATCATAAGCTAAGAGTGGTCTATACCGCTGTTCTGTGTTCCGAAACAAGCAATGTTTTTTTAACATCTACTTGAGTTTATTCAGAAATGGATATAAATCATGTAAGAAAACGGAATAAAAGAATGCCGTTTTTGCAATAATTGGACATAAACAAGTTGTGGTAGAATGCTTTGAGAATTGGTTGGATTACTTTCATTGTACATTCTTGTTGTTTATTTAAGATGATTTTATTTTTTCATAATTGTTGCTTGTTATCCAAAAGAGGTAGGTGGCAAGGTTAGGTGGTAGAGCTGACGCCAGGCTCGACTATGGAGGTACCACCATCTTACTCGCAAATCCTCCCGAAGTTATTCAGGGGAGAGTAAGAGAACAGCTCTCAGGCAAAACCAGGCGGCCGGCCCACCATTGCTTGGGACCGATGGATGGCGGTATATTCATACCCAATTGCCGGGCCTTATATAAAATAGACTGGTGACGGGCAGCAGCGTCACTGGTGCAAGGGTTTCGGCACCGCACTCACCAACCCGCCTGCCCAGCGTGTGTGAGTATGGGCATTTCTTCCAGGAGGACCCCCAAGAGTGGCGAAATCCTGGAAAGGCCTATGTCCAGCAGTGGATGAAACAAGCTGAGGGTTGGGGGGAGGGGATCCAAAGAAAACACTGAAGAACATGATAATTGTTTAGTAAATAACGGTCCTCTGTAGCATTTATATTTTCAGTTTTGTATTTAAATTTTTTCTTCGCCGTTTGATCATTCTTTACACATTGATACGTATATTTAGAGAGACTTGATCAAGTTACCAAATTGGATTGTCTTCTTCCACAGCAATAAGTACTCCGATGATATTTTCAATAAAATTATTTCCGACACGACAACTGTCAAATCTATATAAAATACACCGATGAATGGAGCGTTCAAAGAGAAGCGTTTTTGCACGCGTTTGTTTGAATTGTAGCGTCGCATGTGACGAGGGACGCCGCGTAGGACACGGTGGATGAAGCGACAGGCGACGCCGCGATTGACGCGACGGGTGAAGTAACAAGTGACGCAACGGGAGACGCGGCGGATGAAACGACGGGCGATGCCGCGATAGACGCAGCGGGTGAAGTAACGAGTTCTGATCTAGCGGTGAATAATATACTTTTTAAGTAATAATTATCTTCAAGTAATAGATATGTCGATAAAGTCGCCCATGATTACAAACATAAATACACACGTTTGCCCCTTGTTACTATTCGAACACGACTGGTAGAATGCAAAATATAAGATAGCTGCGGTAGCCGCAGCGGGCGCCGCAGTGAACGAAGCTGAGTGCGTCGCTGTGGAATTTGCGGCGGATGCAGTGGCGTAAACCGCTATTCCGTATGCCCCGCTCGTTCATAAACGAAACTACTAGTTACCATATGTTTGTTTTTACGCGTCAACTGCGGCGGGCAGCGACACGCGCTTCCTCTCCATAAACGGAGAAAACGCTTGACGCCACGCAGCCCGCTTCGCGCACCGTGCCGCCTGACGTGTCGCGTCTCCTTGAACGTAAAAAAAGTAGTAAAAAAGTCTTGTCTGTACGTTAAATACTTTTGAGAAATTTGAAATGAAATGCGTTATTAGTATCATCCTGAGACAAAAACCACAATTTTTGTCATTATGGCCCTGGTCAATGCATACATAGTGTTCCGACTTGACGGAAGTCTTGATATTTGATTGATAATAATTGATAATAATTGATACTCGAGTATATAAAAATATCTGTGATTTATTTACTTGATCGAATGACTTGATGATATGATAGTGGGTGAGAACGCGTGTTGGCCTTGTTGCTAACAATTACGAACTGACTCGTGTTCATGCAAATGAGTCTGATGGCGTAAACTGCTTACGCAGTAAATTGTACGACTTGCCTCGTACATGCTCCCACACCGAAAAAGATGAGAGATTAAATCTGATTGAAATGATACAAGATGATTCAATAGTTTCTTAAAATGTATACTTGTTAGTAAATGAGTGAATGACAAATAATGAATTAAATCTATATTGAATTGTATCGGTCCTTGTTATCACCGACAACATAAACCGCACGAAACACGGGTGACGTTGATTTGTTACGTTTCACTTTATCGATTTGACCAATACACTGAACACTTTTACTAGCGCGACACTCATCATCACCATTACTGAAAACTCGAGACTTGTTGCTCGGTACACTTGCACTAAACTCGTCACTGACGCGCTCGGCGCGAGGGGCGCGGGGAGCGGCGGCCGGCCGCGGATCTGTCTGCGCGGCCGTCTCAACCGCAGCCGAAGATTCCCGTTGGAACCGCCTGCGCTTGCAGAAACACATTGCTAGTACCACTGCTGATATTACCATTATCCCAATAATAACGTAAGATATTATATAATGATGAATATCATGATTGGACATGCTGTCATATAATGGTATTGTCTCTTTCATTTCGTCAATTGTTTCTTGTAAGTCTAATAATTGCTTTTGATGCTCTTTGATGTCCGGTTCTGTTGTATTCGCTATATATATGGGTATAGAAATATTTATTATTCTATTAATAGGAGCCATCGTGGGCACTTCCAGATCTGTCTTGATGTAAATATTACTCATCTCTTGCTTGTGAGTATACACAGTATGATCCTTAAACTTAATTATACAACCTTGACTCGTAGTCAATAATCCTGCGCTTGATAAATGCAAAGGCGTAATCTGATCATCACACATTAACTTGAGCTGACAATCGTTGCAGCAGAAATAAAAGTAACTATTTTGTTTATTCAGATCTATCCATTTAGGCTCGCATGTTTGTTTGTATGATTTACATCTCTCTAACCCTTGTTCTTTTTTACATAAACTTTCGTCATTCTTGATGTGATAAATTGGTGATTTCAACGAACATAAAATAGTGTCAGAGTCTTGATGAAGACACAATTTTAATTCGTTTTCTGATACATGTAAAAGGGCATCTTTCTTGATATTTATAGCTAGGTAACTTGATACGGGCTGTATGTATATCATAGTATAGTTATTATATAATCTCGGTATAGGAATGATTTTATAAATTTCGTACAAGTCTCGATTTATAAGAGGTAATTTGGTCTCAAATATTAGATAGTTGGTCGACATTCTTGCTTTGATTTTTAATAAATGATAGATTTCGGGTAAGTTTACGCTGTCTGTAGGTAGTGATAAATCTTTAGGTATTTTCCTTGCTATAATATTGAGTTCGGTGCGAAGTTGCTCCGGTGTTAGAAGATGAAGGCTTAATTGGCCGTTATAAATGTTAGTCAAAGTATCTAATAAGATATCTTGCATATTTTTCAGGTGTGTCATAATATTATTTGCTAACATAGCTGACATAGTGAAGTCACTGATAATTCTAGAGTCGAAATTTTCAGTTTTTAATACATTAACAACGATTTCTAAGTTCTGTAATCTTTGATTAATTAATTTGTGTTGCTTTGTCATGATATTTTCAGTTCGTTTCAGCAAATTAAACTCTCCTTCGACGACCGAAGTTTGATTCTTCCACAATAATGATAAATGTTCTTGATTTTTCTTGATTAAATCCATATCTTGCTCATATTTTTCAGCGAAGTGGTTATCTAGAATTCCAAATAGGCTGTTTGCTACATAACCAACTCCGTTCACGAGACCTCGCCGCCGCCGCGGGCGCGCGCTTGGCTTCTGTCCATTCAGCAAAATTTCATTGTAGTGATGCAGTTCCTCGTCACCGTGCTTTAATTGTAAAATGATTGCTTGACAAAAATATTGTTCTCTTATCTCCTTACATATGTTTTGAATGTATGTTATGTGTTTATTTAATGTCTGTGTTCCTTCGTAGTAAGGACTCATGTCGTAGTAGACGACTAGGCGCCATTCGTCCCTGATTAGAGACATGTCTGCATATTTATCGAAATACAGACTTTGATTGCTTTGCAGTTGAGTTACATTGTATTATGCTTGTAATAAGGCTCATTGTGAATATCATCAATGCAAAAACAGTTTGTTGAAAAACTGAATGATCTTTTCTCCTTGTTTGAGAAACATAGCATCCTTGATTATCCTTGATATTTTCAGACTTTTTTAACTTGCTTGGCTTGATTATGAGTTATTACTAACTTGATTATGAACCTCTGGGTTCCTGTTTTCTTGATGAACTGGTAATAAAGAAAGCTTGATAATTGGCTGCTTCATGATTCCAGTGATACGACACTGATACGGGTTGGCGTCGTGAATGATAACTGCATCGTTTAACTTGATATTATTTTGTGGCTGTTGCCATTTTTACGGGTCGAACCCTTCAGTGGTCTTGATTCCACTTCCCTTGTTGGATGCTCTTAATGCTGAGTCTCCCATTAACTGATAATGTTGACTGGGAACGTGTCTTCTGAACTTCACGCATTGGAAAATTCCTTTCTTTGCGGCCTTGATGCCTGCCATGAGCCAGTATCTCTGTCTCATGAACGCGGAAGTCAGCTGAGCGTCACCGTGATAAGTGAGCTCGTAAGACTGATCTATTTGTTAGATCTGCTAACCGATTGTTTTTCGGTATTATGATAAGGTCGATTTTTACTTGTTTCAAACGACCACCCACTATCAAAACTTGATCTTGATCCAAAAATGGATGTAACATACAATTCTTGCATTTGATGTACATATTTTATTTTCCGTTTGTAGATCTTTTATTTCTTGATTAAAATATTCTTGCTGTACTTGTTTTATAATCATGATTTTTGCTTGCTTTAATTCACTCAGCGTGAGATAGGATTTTCTTGCTTCTTTTTTTGCTTACTTGCTTGCTATAAAGCGATATACCCATGCTAGTATTTTTGGTATTTATTCAATAACTGATTTCTAATGCTTTCATCTTGTTGTGTGCTATTTGCTTAATTTTACGTATACTTCTTGATCAGTAACGTATCTTGCCTTTTAACTTGCTTGTTTCATGGCTTCTTCGGTGGATGCCGGTAAAAATGTCGGACCGTTCCACCAAAGATGATGATCTTTTAACTGTGAATCTGCTGAGTTCTCTTTAGACTTGATATAGTGCTAGCTGTCAAATACTATTTCTTGTGCCCTTTTATTGACCTTGCTACCAGAGAGTCTACCCAGCAGTAAGTCTTGATATCGTAACCTTCCAGGCTATCCTTGATTTTAGCCATCAGTTTCATGAGAAGATGCGCTCCGCACAACTCCAGTCTCAGAAGGGATAGATTTTTACTAATAGGCACTAATCTTGTATTGCATGCTGATAATGATGGACGCTTTGCCGGTTTTTGTTGTTTGATAACCATTGAATACTACACGAAGACGTCAAGTGTCAGAGTCCTTGCGGAGCACGCAATGGTGAGGCAAATAATACTCGGGCGATTGTTTCCTGTAAGCTGGTGTCATGTGACACAATGATAAGTACTCGTGTACACATTATTTGTTTGCTATTTGTTTTTAGAAGTTCCCAACCTAAATACTTGATTTTGGAGGAAAGCGAACTTCATAGCACCAGCCCCCGACTCTTTCTCAATACTTGATTTTCGAGAAAGGTGTGGTTCATATCTGCTATCGGGGCGCCGCCGTGTCATCGCTCCCTTGATGTACTCGATGACTTGCTCATTTCCTAATGACATACTTGATTGATCGTAGCAAACGTATAATTGCTAAAATTGATAAATTTTAATGTTTTCATGATGACTGTATCCGTTTCAAATGAAAAGTTCTCTTGATTAGAACTACATTACAGTGTGACAATACCTCTACAAACTTTCAGGAAGATCTTCCTCCCATGACACGTGAGTATCTGACATCGTGACGTGCTCGCCCGCGCTGCCACTATTGCCGTCAGACGTGGCATTTTTTGCTGCCGAAGTTGAAAGTGTCTTGTTACTAAATGCATCGTGTAAAATGGTATTGTGATTTGAATTACATTCTCGACATTTTCTATCGGAAAAACAAGTTTTACCTTGATGGTCATAAAGACAGTTTTGGCACAAATTCATGATATTGATCGTACATAGCTTTATATGTGGCGGCATTTCTAAAAATTTTGGGCAATAGTACAACCCGTGTTCGTTATTTCCACACACCGGACACTTTGATTTCGCAATATATGTACTTTTACCGGACGTCTTGTTGTTTGATACGTATGTTTGTTTGAAATATGTAGGTTTTTTGTTACTCGTGTTGAGGTTACTGGCCTTAGGTTGAGGATAATTATTGTACTGACTTGTTTTTGTCGACGTGTTTTCTTGCTTTTTCTTTGATGTTTCTAAGGCAGTGAACTTGTTTTCAAGGAATTCTCGTAAAGAGGGCAGCTCTCTTGGCTGCTTTAAGGATGTCATGTACTCGTTATGCATTTCAGCGTCGAGTTTTTGGGATATAATGTGCACTAATAAGGGGTCCCAGGTGCTTTTATCTATCCCTAAATTCTTGATAGCGTTTAATGTTTCGAGGGTCGTGTCATGTATTTTTTGGATATGACTGAAAGACTGTTGCTGAAGGGTGGGAATATTCATCAAAATATTGATATGGAACGTGAAGATCTTTTTCTTGTTGTTATATCTATTGTTCAAAATCTCCCAACAGGTATGATAATTGTCCGAACCAATCGGTAGGTGCTGCACAATTCTCTCAGCTTCACCTCTAAGCTTTCCCTTGAGGAACTGCATTTTTCGCGCACTTGATAGCGACGGATTATTATGTATCGTCTCAGTAAAGAGATCTTTAAATGATGTCCACTGTTGAAAATTACCGCTAAAAGCTGGCAGCTCCATTTTTGGTGTAGATTTTTCTCTATAACACACCGACCACATTTTCTTGTTAATGGCCCTTTTAATGTTATTGTACGTTTGCTCATTATAGAAAAATGTACTTTGATATTCTTCGTTCTGACCTTCTAACTCACTATCTATCTCTAAATGAAGCGAATCTATAGCCGACCAACGAGACTGAATTGTACGAATGAGATCGTCGAACTCCCATTTTTCTGTAATCGACTCTAAATCTATGTTCGCTAACGTTCTCTGAAAAGCCCTTAGATTACTGGCTTGCTTTTTAAGTAAATCGTCTGTCTTGCTACAGACGCCCTGAGCCCTGAACGAAGTAGACATAGCCTGAGGCTCTTGCGAGTCACCCAAGCGTGGCGTGCCCGACCTTGCTGCCGTCTGCTCCGTCGTCACCTGCTGAGCCAATACACCCAGTGGAGTGGCAGGCTTCAAAAACGGTTTTGGGGGCAAATAACTACCAATATTAGCCTTGATATGCTCATACCGATCCTTAGTTTTCTCAAAATGCTTGTCTACGAAATAGTCATGAGACTTTATGTCGAGCCCACATAACTGAATATGATTGGATTGGAACTCTTGCCAGTATTTATCGAGGGTTTCAATCCTACGCTTGATATAGTCAGCCGTTTTACGGTCTGCACCATCTTTCTTAAAATTGGAGTACACTTGCTCTATAGCTCCAATTATCTGCTGTTGCGTTATAAGAAGATCCTCCATACTTGATATATTAATTTATTTGTTGCGCAAACTTGATAGGACTTGATAAAACTTGATAACTTGATAGAAATGATAATGGAAAGATCTTACTTGAAGCTCCTTGATATCGCTTGCTGAAAGGAGACTTCCTGCTCCTCACGATCCTTGATTGATCGCGAAACCACTTGATAAGGCACTGGATTAACACTTTTATCCTCGGCACTCAGTGGGACGTACTTGCTAGTTCAGTTCACGCGACACAGTCTTGTTTCGTGCACACGCGATAGGTTCGAAGGACCATGTTCCGACTTGACGGAAGTCTTGATATTTGATTGATAATAATTGATAATAATTGATACTCGAGTATATAAAAATATCTGTGATTTATTTACTTGATCGAATGACTTGATGATATGATAGTGGGTGAGAACGCGTGTTGGCCTTGTTGCTAACAATTACGAACTGACTCGTGTTCATGCAAATGAGTCTGATGGCGTAAACTGCTTACGCAGTAAATTGTACGACTTGCCTCGTACACATAGGTTATAACTTTATAAGGAGTTAATCAATATCGTCCAAGCTGAAAATAAGGCACAGATTAAATAAACACGTGTGGAAAGGCTAGTATTATCATAATTTAACTAAAGGCAGCATTAAACTGTTGGACTGTTTGCTGCATATCTTTTTTTCCAAAAAATCAAAATTAACGGTTTAAAATTAAACTGAATTGTACCGTGATGAACGACCGCCAGCGTTTTAATATGCCTTGGCATTGATAAAAACTTACAGTTTAAAACAGTCTCAATCGCCGTTTAAAAATTCAGGCTGTAACGAAGGATGAGACTTGAGAAATCGGTACAGCAGAAAACATACCGTATGATGCATCAGCCTTTAAACAATTTGGCAAACATTCTGCGTCAACCAATAGTTCGTTTGTTCTTGCCCAACTTCCAATGTGTCGCAGTATGTTTACTTTAGGCAAAACTACGGAATTATATTACTGCAAGTAGCGTGTTGTGGCTGATGTTTCAAAATATGTAGATGTGTATTAGCCGTTGCTCGCGGTTTGACTCACATAAAATTGTTTTTGTTTTTGTTAAAATTGTACCGATGAGTTTTTATTTTTACAGTGCTCGTCACTAACTCGTAAGCTAAGACAGTCTTGTTTTTCACAACGTAGGTATTAAAAAACTAAAATACTGATATTGCTTGAGAACTTAATAATAAAACTAAATGCTTAAAAAAATCTTACATATGCTACAAACTTTGTGAAATCGACATTAAAAATTAAAAATGTCAATTTCCGTGTATTTAGTGATGAGCAAATTTTACACTGTACACGCGTGGAAGGTAAGCGCAAAACGAGCATGCTGTGTAGCACACCCGTCGCGAAAAGTAGGCGCGACTGCAGCACCCCGTATCTTTCCGGTGCCGCCAGCGCGCAGCCTGCGAGTGCAGCGGGGACATCCACTCGGTTGTGTAATAGCAGATAATAGTGCACCAATAACGCTCTAGCCTACGTCTCAGCTCTAAGGTGTCTAGCCCTACCATTCCGACCACGAACATGGATGGGAATAAGTAGGGATAATACTCATACATTTTCTTATACAGATATCGATCAAGTTTACGTTGGAATCTTCCCACCATGAGCAGTGGCGTGCATTTCATATAGGCAAATACGCAATGTCTACCCTGGGCTCGGCTTAGCTACCTATACCACAATCTATTTAAATATAAGAAGGTGCACACAACTATTTCAATATTATATAATTAGGGAAGTTTCACCCTTTTTTTGAAATACCTACCTACCTGCTCCGCAGCGCTCGCTACCATGGCGACACGCATAACTAAAATTCGATGCCGACTCTATATGTGTGCATCTGTAAATATACTCCTATGACGTCAGCGGCTCGCACCAAGCACGCACACATTCTTATTAAAATACGCAACGCCTGTTCGAAGCAGCCACGTCGAGTTTGACAGTTTGTACTTTTTATTTACCTATCCTATCTCTTTCATTATAGGGGCTAATTTCGTACTGCAAGAGTCCGGCTTGATGTGGTCGAAGATTGCTTTTGTTTGACTGACATTTTATAGGCGCAGAGAGTAGCGACATCTGCATGTTTAAAGTCATAACTATCTGTAAATTACCTTACTTATTTGAAGAGTCGAAAATCTTATTATCGCTTTGCTGAAAATGTGTGCGCATTTTATTCACTTGATAAAAATTGTGTTGTTAATAATATTGTTATAGGTACCTACTACACATTACTGACCATGAGCTTGTATTACGTCTCATGTGGGTCCCAGATGATTGCGTTAAACTCTGATTTACTTTTCCCAAAGGCATTGTATAACGCTACAATGGGTCTCGGATCCTTAAACCTAGCAGTTTGTTTCATTACAAAGCCCAGTGATTTATAGGCTTACTTATAAGTGAACTCAATGTGGTAATTTAAAGTCAGTTCACTGTCAAGTGTCAGTCCTAAGTCTCGTAATTGTGAGACTCGTGCGAGCGGAGCTCCGGCTATGTTGTAGTCCCGATCAGGTAGCGTGCGAGACCTGGTAAAAGTCATGGTCTTGCACTTAGAGCCATTGAACTCCAAATAGTTGCGGTCACTCCTGTCTACAACACTGTCTATATCTGCAGTGACTCCACATCATCTCTATCACCTATACTCAAGTATAACTTCAAATCGTCTGCAAACATCAAGCACTGAGCTGTCCTCACAACCCCTTGGAGACCATTTATCATGATTAAAAACTGTGTGTGCCCTAGAGTGATTCCTTGACATACACTTGAAAAAGTTTCATAGGAACGATAACTTATACCGGTTAATTGGACATATTTTTCGCGATTGGCAAAATAGTTGGCAAATAGTTTTAATAACTTTGGGGTTGAAGCTACAGCAGTAGATTTTTCAAGGAGCACAGCACTATTGACGCGGTCAAATGCCTTTTTAAAGTCAATATAGGCCACAACAGTTTGCAGTGACCTATCCATAGATGTTGTCTGTAGCATAACACTGTGATTAATCATAGACTCATAAATCTTCCCAGGGACTGAGAGCAAGGCTATAGGCCTAAAGTGTTCGACTTAAGATCTGGAGTCATTCTAGGGTATAGGTGTTACTCTGGAAGTTTTTCATTTACGCGGATACACAGAGAGCTTCAAAGATAAGTTGCATATAAATATTGGTTGGGGAAAATGTTTCTCCGCATTTTATATGAAAATTCAAAACATTTTACCAAAGTATGTAGGTGCCATTTTGTTCGATAACTTTCTGCCATCTTGTAGGTAGGGACATGATCCCATTGCTATAGAAATTCTGGGGCTTCTGAACAAAAAACCGCGACAAGTGGTTTTGGCAGTCCTCTGGTGGTGTTAAACTGACACTGCCTAAAGAATTCTGAAGAGACCGAAACAAGTGGAAATCTGAAGGTGCAAGGTCAGGACTATACGGCGGATGCATTAATACGTCCCAGCAAAACTCTCTTAATTTTTACTGACTGGCTAGAGATGTGTGAGGCCTATCATTATCATGATGAAAAACCACACCCCTTCTGTTGACTAATTCCGGCCGCTTTCTCTCAACTTCTTGCTTTAATCCCATCATTTGTTCGCAGTAGAGTTCATAATCGATGGTCCTGCCTAGCGGTAACAGCTAATAATGAATAATGCCCTTCCAATCCCACCATACACACAGCATTACCTTGTTGCGAGATAACCCGGGTTTCGCCAGAGTCTGTGAAGCCTGACCAGCCTTTGACCACGACCTTTTTCGCACGTTCTTGTCGTACGTGATCCACTTTTCATCACCAGTTACCAGGTTTTTCAAAAATGGTTCGGTTTCATTACGTCGTTATAAAGAATCACAAACGAGTACACGGTTCATTAAGTTTCTTTCAGTGAGCTCATGAGGCACCCAAATATGAAGGTTTTTTGTGTACCTAGCTTTTTTTAAATGCGCCAAAACTGTTTTGTGGTCAATCCCCAGTTCTTCACCTACATTCAAACTACTGATTTGCCGATCTTGCTCCACTTTTTCAAAAATGGCATCCATTTTATTCGTAACAGGGCGCCCAGAGCGAGGTGCATCTTTGACATCAAAATTTCCGGATTGAAAACGCTTAAACCAAATTTGTGCTAGTCTCACAGACACTGCACTAGGTCCATAAACATCACAATTTTTTTTCGCGGCTTGCTTTGCATTTTTACCGTTTTTGTACTAAAATTTTAAAATGTATCGAATTTCTTCATTAGATTCACTCATCTTGACAGCAAGAAAAACAAATAAAAATCACACATTTTACCTAATTTGAATTTGGAATTATCTTTTCTAAAATTTAAACTTTTTAAAAATACCAAAACCAGCCAGATACAAATGGTATAGCCAAAGAGATTTTATTATAAGTTCATACATACTATTTGTGAAAAGAGTTTTTCCCCAACCTATTAGAAGTGGCTCTTCAAGGGTCGATAGGCACTCCTTAACGACGTAAGGTGGTACTCTGTCTGGACCTGGAGAGGATCGAACTTTTAATCGCCGGACAGCATAACGAAGATCGACAGCAGTGAATCTGTCAATAGCGACGCATGACGAGCTTACACCAGAGCTGGCGCTCTGCTCGGCGGCCTCAGCGTCTAGTGTCTAGTGTCTCAGCGTCTAGTGTCCGTCGGTCGGGAAGGAATATAGATTGAAAGTATGAAGCGAAATCGTCCGCTCCCTCAAATTCTGATACAGGTTTATCTTCATACTCATATTTGTCACAGATCCGTCTGCTAGTACGTTGGTCTCTGACAAATTTCCAAAATTGAGTCGGGTCACTACCAATGTCTTTTTCAGTTCGTCCTATATAGTCGTTATAAGTTAAGTCTATAAGTTCTTTTACTCTGGCTCGGTAGTAACGAAACATCTCACTATTAAATTCCTTCCCCTCCTTTTTATATCGTTTCAGATGAAAAAACTTATTTTTGATGTTGCGTATAATTTCGGGAGTAAACCACATAGGATAAGTGAACCGCGTGGCGTTCCCACTACGCATTTTTCTAGGAACACAAGCATCTATACACTGAAACAATCAACTGTTTGATCTACGTCGTCCATTTCATAGAATCCACTCCATGAAATTGACGCAATAGAAGCGTATAGTACACTTAAATCTGCCTTACGGAAATTCCACTGAGCCGGAAAGTGACTGCTATCAGCGCGACCGGGCGGGGCGGGCGCGTCAGCGACGACGGCGGCGGCAGCGGACGGACAGGCGCGCGGCGCGGGAACAGAGCGGCGGATGGTAACGCGTCCGGACGCACGAGCGGCTCCACGTCCCCACTCACCTCAAAACGTGCACTGCCTAGATCGCTCAGTACAAGGTCTGAAATACCACCAAAATTATTTATAATTTCATTTAACTGTTGAAACTTAGATATTTCTAACACACAACTATATTGAAGCAAGGGGCTTATACAGCAAGAATTCAAATTAAAATCGCCAGTAGTAATTTTTGCCAGCTTATAATACTTATTTACTGTTTTCGATAACGTTAAATAAATTAACATATGTTCTATCATTCGATGATGGACTAATGTATACAACCCCACATAAAAACTTAATATCTTTACATGATACTTTGGCGAATAAGAGTTCGAAATCCCCGAAATCACCTTCGATGTCTAGAATTTGTTCGGCGCTGTAATTATCACAAAATAAGAATTAGATTAACATTTGCGGTATAGAAATGCAAAAGAAAAATAAATCTGGATGTAAGGAGCTCTGAACCGGGATTCAAACCCGGGACCTGTCGCTTACCGGGTGATTGCTGTACCAACTGAGCTATCCAAGTCTCAACACAACTCGCGAATTATACTCATTTTACAGTGAGCCACTGTAAACTATCACTATCCTTGCGATGGAAATCGTCAAATTGTTTAAAATTTATAAATTTATTACTAAGATAGAATTATGATCGGTTTTTAACTCCTTTTTAGGGTTCCGTACCTGAAGGGTGCCAAATGTAACTCTATTACTAAGCCTACACTGTCTGTCTTTCCGTCTGTCACAGGGCTCTATACTAAAGCTTCATTCGTAATAGGTAGAAAATTCAAATTTTCACAGAATACTGTTAAGCGTACAATAAAATTTTAATAAAAACTTGAAAAGTTGTGAATAAACCTCGCGTTAACAATAGAGCCATCTGAGATGACTTGTTTGACAGTTTTTACCGATGGCGCTAAGAGTAGCTTGTCAACCTTTTTGCACCGAAGTTCATTGGTAAGATAAAAGATGGCGCTAAGATCTTAAAGGCATTCAATGTTATGTACCATAATGTTTTTAGGTTTCCATACCCGTAATATGTGTTCGTACGAAACTATTTGTGCGCGAGTCCAACTCGCACTTGGAGCAATTTCTTACTTTCAATGGTCTTACGCTTGGCCAATATACTGCGCCATTGGGAAAGTATCGAATAGAACTAGAATGAAACGGGATTTCCCAGAAACTGGGAGAATGATGGCAGGCGAGGTGTAAATCAGATTTTTCAGGGACTTTCGAAAAGGTACGGAAGTCGGTAGCAGACGAATGACCGATACATGCAACTGCTTGTAACCATTCCCCCGGTTAACCAATCCTTTTTGATCCATTTGTGGATATAGGTACCTACCTTGAAAATATACTTTCATAGATTTATCCATCCTTATTGTCATAAAATCTAGTCTTAGGCGTAGCCTTCATCAATTAGTACGGTAATTGATTCATTTAAATATATTCAGGTTTTGAGTGGCTTTCTATTTTTTTAATAATTTATTTGGTAAAATTACTTGTTACGCCCAAAATCAAGCCATCGTTTGTTAATTTGGAGAAACGCCAATTATTTTAATTAAAATATATTGGAGCCTATATTTCATAGTCAGACAATCTCAAAAGTGATATTCCATATTTTGGAGCCCGGAACTAAAGATTTAGAAGCTATTTATATTACTTAGCGTGACGTAATAGACACCGCTATGATTTCGTAGACCATTTCAAAGTTTTCGTAGGTTGTTGCTACGATTTCGTAGCTTTTATGATTTTTAGGGTTCCAACAAAGAACCCCTATAATGTCGCCATGTCCCTCTCTCTGTCTGTCTGCGACTTAACTCAGAGACTCTTAGTACTAGAACGCTGTAATTTGGTGTGAATATAGGAATTATGTCATGAGAAAAAATTTATCTTAGTCAACCCGTCTCATATTGTCTATTGTCAACCTGTAAGAGCAAAGTAAGTTTATAAACTAATTGACTTTAAGCCTTTAGAGGAATCACAATGATCAAATTTAGTAATCAGTAACTACTATTTTGATAAAGATTATTTTTATTTAAGTACTCGCACTTGACTGGTTTTTATATCTATAAAATATAAAATAAAAGTTCTTACGATAAATTACAACAAACCTACAGTTAAAATTTTTAGAACGCATTCTTTCAGATTTCAGAAATGCAATCGTGTGAATATCTGGGGCCTTATTTTCTAACTTCGAAATCCATTGCAATTTGCCTTCAAACACGCCGTGATTGGCTATAAATGACATCACACATCATTTTTGACCAATCACAAAGCTTTTGAAGGCTATAGCCATGGATATTGAAGTAAGACAATAAGGGGGCTGATCATTGTAATAGAAAAAATCGGAAACGTGGTAAATAAGGTGTTCCTGACCTCTTTGTCAACAGTACAGATAAACAGTCTTAAGAAAGTGATCCCGGAAATAATGTTTATATACGCTATCAAGGTGATATGGTAACCTTTTCCCTCATACCATGGTATTCTGCCCATTATTAGGCATGTGATATATAATCAGTGCAAATTATTCTCGGGTAGATCATGAATTATCGTTATCTGATCAAAGACCAGAAGAAAAGAATATTTTTGGTAAAATTTTGGTCAAATATTTTTTTCATTTCCCAGTACAAAGTGGTTCAATCAGCTGACTAAACTTCTATGGAGAAGTAAAAAAATGTAAACGCAAAAAAAATATTTTTCGGTGGAATGTGGTCTATTGGGGACTTCATCTACTTTATCATCTGTTAATTTTTTTTCACTTTGAATTGTCGGATCTTATACATATACTTATTCTGTACCTTTAACTAAAAATAAAAAGCCTTACAAAACATTCGGATATCTATCTTACTTAAAATAACACATGGTGGACGACGACCACCAGTGGCTCGAAATATATATCGAGATGTCAATGCTTTTTTATTAATATTTATATTCTGGTCCCTTAACTTAAAATAAAAAACATACAAAACATTCTAATATATATGTTTCTTAAAATAACACAATGGTGGCCAAGGAGTCAAGGCCAAAGTTGAATGAACGAATAGTGAAGTGATAGTTATTACAGATCAGCTGTCAAAAAGTTCATAAAAAAAGATAGAAACAAGGATGGGAAAAGCGATGATATTTTACTTCTAAGTCCATCACACATTATCAATCGAGAAATTTGTTTTTTATCACTGGACCCGAACATCTTGAGATGTTTATTATTATTTGTCTATATAATTTAGATACATTTTATTGTACAGTTTTAATTACATAATATTATATTTATGTTACACATGTGAGTTTAAGTTTAATTAGAGTATAAAATAGACAATTGAAAAGTGGGTATGTTCAATACCCATTGATCTTTATTTATTGTGGTATACCTATGGAGTAGGAAAATGTACATACCTATGATTTCGAATGTGTTTGCCGTAAAAAAAAATCAATTAATATTCATTTTTCTCAAGTGGAATATAAAGTAAGTAATATAAAGTAAGTAAATAAGTTATAACTGGCGTTTGTCTGTGTATTTGCTTATATATTCTAAACTTCAAAGTGGATTAAAATGTCGTTTTCACCATCAATTAGAATACTAAGTGAGAAATGTTGAATTTTATAACACATTTTTTTAAATATATTTTTTAAGCCATGTTTTTAATGTAGGTATGGATGGTAAACCTCATTAATTGAAAACTTTCATTGTTTTTTTATATACCTATCGTCTTTTCAAAAAAAAGTCGTCATAAAACTGCTTTGTTGTCCACTAAACTATAAAAACCTAATTATATAATATGCATCTAATTAAAAATGTTAGTTATCTTAATTATAAGAGTTTTGGTAAGATAAAAACCGTGCATTATTATGACATACTAGCTGTTGCTCGCGGCTTCACCCGCGTTGAATTAGTTTTTGTGAATTCTTTTTTTAAAATTAAAACTTTTTAATAATACCAAAACCAGCCAGATACAAATGGTATAGCCAAAGAGATTTTATTATAAGTTCATACATACTATTTGCGAAAAGAGTTTTCCCCAACTGGCTTTTCCACGGGAACAGATTTATGGAATAAAAAGTAGTTTTTGTGCTATTCTAGATCTAGAACTTTATTTTTGGAAAGTTTTGAGCCCAATCGGCTCAATAGGTACGGCGGTGAAAAGGTGTCACATCACTTTTCTATAGAAACTTGAAACCATATTTTCATCCCATGGGAAGTGATTTATAGATATGATTTATAGTAGATGCGGCGTGAAAGAGTAACAAACACCCATCTATCCATCCATCTATCCATCCATCCAAACTTTCGCATTTATGATATTAGTGGGATAGTGGGAAGTAATAACATTTTATAACTCGACATGCGGGATCTTATTTCAATTTACAGCGCTTAGTTGATAGTTATGATTGTCGGCACTTGCTGGAACTTATTATTCATCTTTGCTTAGACGTACATTACAAGTGTCTTTTTTGAACAAAGATGGTTTCTAAAAAAACTTTATAAAAAAAATGTGCTTATGTTCCTTAAATATTTATATATTTTGTGGATGATGTATAATATTTGTCGAATAAAAAGTACAAGAATTTGTGTATAAATTAGCAGTAGGTTTCTATTTTGGGAACAGCTGCAACTGAAACCACAGCTATACATATACCTATATACTTTCACCTTCGCTCGTAGATAATTCAGTTCTCACGTCGTGTGTCATCGCAAGCAGAAAATCCCGCAATGTGGCAGTTGTCGATAAGAGCCTTGAAAGGGATGAAGGTAGCGTTTAAATAAGCTCTGGGATAAATTCTGAGGAGGCAAATATTTAAAGATGTTCCGACGGCAACATTTAAACATGCTTGCTTACATTTTTATTATTTATTTGACATAGACAAGAGATACCTTACAGACACATGTCAATGCATCTAACAGGGTAAAGCGTACATATCCTTAGCAAGAAGAAGAATATTTATTCAAAAATTAACATTTAAATACAAATATACTCAAAAGCAAACAATGACTGTAAATTTTAAAAAAAAACGGCTTCTGGTTGATCCAAATGCGCTTAAAATTTTATTTTTACTGTCCCGTACAGTAGATCAAAAACTTAAAATGTGCTTACAATTAAAACTTATCAAGTTTGCAAAAACGAAATATATCTTCTCTCAAGGCGCAAAACCACTTGAGATAAACCTTCTAACTTTGTTAAGAGAATAAACTTATTCATTAAATAAGATAAAATATGAACTCTGTGTACTTTGTTTATTGGGAACTTGTGAGAAAGTATAAGTCTTCTGAGTAATTAACTTGATAAGATTTAATAAAATCGCTTGTTTGTGGTAATAAAATCAAATAGAAGCCTATCTACTAAATTAAGTTAACAAAATTCAAGTTAACTTAAATGTTTTTAAAAGGACTGTTATTAGTTTTTTAGATGATACAGATATGTTAATGGTAATTTTTTGTTTGATGCCCCTTATTACATACAAAAGTGTTTGAAGGTCGTTTTATAGCGATTTTAGTGAAAACCATTGATTGAATAACTCAAAGTATTATAAATGCGTAGGACAAGATAAAAAAAACGATAAGAAAAAACTTCTATGAAAAATATGAATTTGTTTCTAATTTAATTTTCTATCTTGTACGTAACACACTTTAATATTATTTATTTGGTCAAAAAAATCCAATCAGCCAAAATATTTTTGTTTGAGATTTAGTAACGGGACACTACTTAAAGTTTAAGGTGGATATCCATTCTAACCGCTACAATGCCAGTACGGAACCCTAAAAACATTATGGTAAATAACTGTACAACATTCGGGTAGGTATATCGACGCGTTTCACTTGTGCTCAACGTACACCTACCTACCTACCCGAATATTGTACAATAACAAAAATATACATGCCGAAGCAACATCAAGGCTACAAAAAACCAACTGCTAAAATGGTAGGGCCTGACAAAAAATTTGACACCTTCTGTGTCAAAACTCTTTTTGTTATTTTTTATTTTATTTTAGAGTATGTCCTACAATCTGGCAAAATTTGAAACTTGTATGTATTACCGTCTTTAAGTTAGAGCCAAAACAAAAAACGTTAAAATAACGCAATTTTTCGAGGTATCATGTATGGAATTTTGGTATTTGTCGTATTTTGTGATAATTTTAACTCTCTCTCTATTACCGTTGAAGCTGTAGACACTGTGACAGACGGACAGACAAACAGACAGACAGCAGAAGCTTAGTAATAGGGTCCTGTTTGGTACGGAACCCTAAGAAGTAAAATGAAATTATAGGTGAAGAAACGCAGCTCAGACTATCTTATTCTTTGTCCTCTAATTTGTAAAAAATGAATACTTCGCGTAGCGGCGAAAAATATCCTTAGGAGTCTTTCTTATGTAAAATTACTTTTCTTATATGATCAAATTCATACTGGATTCTCGGTAAGTGGTCAGAAGTTTCTGTGAAATACGCAAAATAAAATGTAGACTTCCCATACTAATTGTACTTGAACAAGTAGGTATAGGGTCATAAAAAACTACTTTTCGAATTTCGCAAACATGGTCATTGAACCTTAGACATGACCACTTACCGAGTCTCCAGTATGAATTTGGTCATATAAGCAAAAGTCACCTTATATTACGGCCAATATTCGGTTAAGTCAAATTTGGAAAATATTTAGGAAATTAATATGAGGTGTCTAGTGAGATTTAATGTTATTATCAGACCAAATTTATGGTTTGAGCAAACACATTGCACCTCGATACATTAGTTAGAATTAATTATTGATTTATCGGTCTTACATTTAATCGGATTGTACTATTTGCGTTGACAACACTCGCCCATTGTGTACCTATGCCTTGCAAATTTAGATATACCTACCTATTTCTTTTTGTACGCCCGATTCTAATAAATAACCATTAGACATAGACATAGACATAACTTTATTGGTAATATTCATTACAGGTCAACTATTTTACATATTACAAATTATTGAAAAAAATCTGATTATAAACATAGAAACAAATTAGAATTATTATATTGACCGACAAAAAGACACAAAGAAAACATATTTAAAAACATAATAACAGATAGAAAATAAATTACAAAATGGAAATTATATCAATCAAATAATTCATTATAGCTATAGAATGACTTCTCGACTAGACAGGATTTTAATTTTGCTCTAAAAATGGAGAAAGTCTGAGCACTTTTTATAGTGTCGGGTAAATTATTATATACTATTGGCCTTATGTTTTTTCCAATCTATGTGTGATGCCCGCTAGATTTTAACATTATAATTTTATATTTTGGTTTACCTCATAAACAACATGAGTCTTTTAGTAACAAACTGTTTTATATTGCTCAAACTTTGAGAGCATAATGCGGGTGGTAGATTGATTACATCGCGATAAGGTTTTGTTAGTAAACCTGCGTGAATCATGGATTATTTGGCCTAAATAATATTTTAAAATTTACAATGTACAGTGTATGACAAATAGTAAAAAGACGGAAAGACGGACTCGCCCACCAAGGGCTCTGTTAAAGACATTTTTTTTTAGGATTTAATAACAAATCTATAGTTTTCAGACTTTTCCTATACTTGTAGTATACGACGGTATTACTTGCCAAATTTCATTGTTCAAGGTCAATGGGAAATGCTCTATGAATTTTGATTCCCTTGAGAGTGTCGAAATGTACCTTTTTTGCGGCATAAACGGCCGTATCTTTTTTTTACGTTAACTTAGAAGTTTGATATTTTCACAGCTTCAAGGGACTCTAGACTTGAATATACGGTTTTTATTTCAACACTATACCTCCACGCATTCCTGAGATAAAGGGTCTTAACAGACAGACAGACGGACAACAAAGCGATCTTATAAGGGCTCCGTTTTTTTTCTATTGAGGTACGGAGCCCTAAAAACATATTTGCATAAATACAAAAATGCGTTGAGATGCCGGAAATAGCAATTTTCGCGTGACAACGTCGATGATAATAATTTGTTTATAGGGTTTTATAAAATGATGGTACTGAAACACTTATATTATAACGACATCTCCGAGATTTGAGATAATTGTAATGCTGTTGTTGGTAAGGGAATATTATATCGTATATTATATGAATCTACAATTGGATCCTAGTTCCTTTTTGATTTTGGCTCTACAATCAGAAGATTTCAAGTTAAAACCCCATGAAGGGGCGCACTTTGTATCTGATCTACATGCCTGTTACTTGCATCTATCCGCTAAAGTTACCCTTGTGTCCTTACAAGCGTTTCCAGGGTTGTAGTAAGATGCACAGTACCTCGTTTGCTTCAACTGTCTCTTCGAAGTCCTCGCAATACTATAATAAGTCCATATAATAAAATATAATCGATACACCAAAATTTGTTGTTACGTCCCAACGCATTAGAGCGCGCATATGTGGTAACGGAGGATCTCGGTGCAAAACGCACATCAAAATATTGTTTATAGCACACCGTGCGTAAAATGACCACTTTACGCACGCTGCGCTTGCGTAAAGTCGGCATTTTCCGCACTTTTGCTATAAAATATTATACGAAACTCGTGCGAGAAACTTTTTCTCGACTCGTGTGATTGCAGCACTCACCTTCGGCTCGTGCCGCAAACTCACACTCGTCAGAAAACGTTTCATCGCTCTCGTATCGTAATGTACTATTTCCTTACTTTTGAATAAAAAGTACGCAATAAATGCGTTTTATAGCATTTCACGCAAACCGCTTGTTAAAAGTTAGGTGATCACATGAAAATTATTCAATTTTATGCGTTACATTTTAGCTGCATTATATTACAGCTGTAAACACGCTTTTAAGTTTGATAATGTAATGCAAACAAAATGTAATACATTAAAGTACTTAATTTTTTTGTGAAGACTTTACTATTAATAAACTATTTCCGCAATTTCATTTAAGACACATTTATTCAAAAGTAAGGAAAACAATATTATGATGTGCATTTTGTACCGAGGTAAAATATCCCCCTATAATAATAATATAATAATAATATATAATAATACCCCCGTAAATACACTCACTTACATTGTTTACCTTCACCGTTCACCAAGTGGAAGATATGTATACAAATAACTTTGTACATATATAAAGTACAAAACACTAAAGCTTACTCCATTGGCAGGGCCTGAAATCTGATACCAAGATGGAGAATCCTACCAACTGACCCACCACAAGATCTACTAAGAGTTTAACTTGTAAATGGTCAGGAGGCAAAAGGATCGAAAAGTCCATCACAAATTAGTGATAAAAAAAAATCTAACTACTCTACCACTACTAACTCCAATAAAAATAATGCTATTTTTAGATGAAATAAGCTAATAAGCAACCGAAAATTTGCAAGATAACCTTTTATATACTTCATTAAATTTTATAAATTTATTATCTTGCAGTGACACTTCAAAAATAAACGAGCAAATTATAAAACGATAGCAAAATGTCACTTGGGCACAAGAATTCTCTCAAATTAATGTCTTAGTTGACGCTGACTAATTAAAAAAGAACTCTGCGCAAAATTAACGACATCGTGCCCTCTAACGTATCAGTTCTTGCGACGATAATTTATCAAGGGACTGAGTTTCTGACCTTATCTCTTTAAGAGGAAATTGCAGTGTTCAAACTCCCTTCTTTCTTCCCGTACATTCGCTTCTAAGCCGATCAATTTACGAATATACCTATAGTACTTTTTTATTCTGTTGGTTGGCAGCTAAACATACCCAAAACTGAATTTTCACTGGTGTTCAAGGTTATAAATAAATATCCAATCATCATTATCAACTCTTCTGTTTAACCATAAAAAAACAATATTTTGTACTAACGGTAATTTTATAGATTGTTTGATGGTTTTCTTCAGGTTACTGCCACTTCGTAACAGCGTACTGACCTAACCGCTGAAATTAGCCTCAAACGTCCGAGCCCAAGCTTAGTAAAGCAGTCGTTTGTCTTGCTTAGTGGTGACAGGTCTAAAATTGAACGACAACATGTTATATACGATCTAAAGGCTTTTACGGGTAAAATCATAATTTTTTTCAGTGTTTTTCGTTTTTTTTTTTACTTATTCCGTATAAGATTGTTATGAAATTTTGTGAAGAGTGGATATGTTTCATGAATATTTTAGAATAAAAAATAATTTAAGATCATTTTGTTGTCCACTTGTTGGTCTGTGAAGACTAATTAATTGTTTGGTCTTACGGCGCTATAAGATACCGCTTCTAACTCATTGAAAATAAGGTATGGCTTTTTAAATAACGTTTCATTTACCCAACAACTCGGCAACAAAACCCATAGGGCACGGTCCGTTGACCTTCAATCTTAAAATTTTGCACCGAGGAAGGTTTTAAAATACAAGTAAAATTTTATTTAGAGTTTTTAAACCCAAATGTTAAATTTTACTTAGTTGGTGGTGTTACGACTGACTTCCCTCATTTTACTGTTTTACTCAAACTACATACATTTAGTTTAGACGTAATGTAAATAGACCAAAGCCCAATAAATATTGTGACCTATTCTTGTGTAGCAAACCCTAAATTTAGAGTTGAAAAACCTTAAATAATACAAGCTCATTTAACTTTTATCCATCTGCGTTAAAGCCTATTATGCAATGAAAAGTTTTAGGTTATGGCAGCTCTAAATCTAATGTTTGCTACACGAGAATAGGTCTCATTATGTTCTTAAAAATTCCTATTAGATTATTCGTTTCTTTTTCCCAATTATTGTGCGGAATGGCGCGTGTATTTGGTTCAATGACAAGCTTTTTGTATGTAGTCACATATCGCGTATCGGTTTATAGCGAACCCAAAACTTGAGAACTTTCTTAGGGTTTCATACCCAAAGGGTGCCAAATGGGACCCTTTACAAACCCTCCGCTGTCTATCTGTCCTTCTGACTCAGGGATCTACAGCTTCAACCATAATAGATAGAAAGTTGAAATTTTTACAGAATAGGTGTTACTATAGCTTCTATAATGACAAATAATAAAATAAAAAATAAAAATGGGAGTCCCCATCCCATAGAAGAAACCTCGAAAAAGTTGCATTAAACGTTATTGATTTTGGCTCTTACATGGAGATAGTCATACATGATTGTAGGATATATATTAAAGTAAAACAAAAAAATATATTTATTTATTTATTTATTTACTGAAAAAAGTTAGTAATACAAAAACTTAAATAGACCTAACCTAGGGTTAGTAGAATACAAAAATATACAACGGTTCGGACTTATTCTATAGGCAGGGTCCGACCCAATAAAAACATTGTACATTATGTATAACCAACATGTACGTTGCACATATTATTGCGAATGTAAGTGCTCCGATACTAGAGTTCTCCGTAACACGGAAGCACTATGAAGTTATTTTTCGCCAGAAGGCGCCCAGTGCACAAAGTTCGTAGAGTAATTTAATTTATTTTTGTGGTGTAAGCCGAATATATATATATATATATATACATATATAGATACGTACATATACTTATATATAACATAATACATACAAATATAGGATTTTAAAGTCGGTAAAAATGTAATAAATGAAGTTTTTGTTTAAAGATTATTCAAAATTATGATTCGATACACATCAGTTTTTCAATATAGTCATAAGATTTTGATAAAAGCCAAGTACGGAGATTTCTTATTAAATTATTTTTTAGTTTGGTTTTATCTGCTAAAGGTATTTCTTTGATGATTTGATTGTAAACGAATGGACCTAAGAAAATTTTAAAGCGGTTAGCAAATGCAGAGCGTACTCGAGGGACTTTGAGTTTGCCTTCAAGTCTAACTGACCTGTAACCTTCATCTCGATTGGCTGCAAAAGCGACCTCTTGAAATGTCAATTTTGTTACAATATTGGAAATAAAAAGTCTACGAACACTTAGTATTCCACTTTCACGATGTAGAAGGTTCGTGTCGTAACGAAATGGTTTTTTCAACATTACTTTGATAACCATTCGCTGAGCTCTTTCTAGCTGCAAAATTTTTGTTTTGGCTGCGCCACCCCAGGAGTCAATGCAATAAGAGAGTAAGCTTTGGCACATGGCGTAGTATACACTTAATTTAAGCTTATTGTGAAGAATATTCTTAAGGGACCCGAAAATGAAGGACAACTTTCGTATCCGCCCAGAAAGAGTTTTAATGTGTTCGTGCCAGTTGAGTCTGTCATCAAGAACAACCCCTAGGTAGTGGACTGTTCTCACACGTTCGATGGTATTGCATTGACAACGAGAGACAGAGGAATCAGTGAAGTTGTTACAAGTGTGAATTTTCAGAGATTGACTGTCATCTACGACTGTGTGATATGTTTTTGTAAAGCATAAGTACTTAGTTTTGCTTATGTTCAGCGTTAGTAAATTCTTGTCGAGCCACTCTTTAATCAACGCAACTCCACGATTTGCTTTGCTGAAGACTGTATCCCAATTAGAGTCAGTAAAAATGAGGGCAGTATCATCCGCGAAAGACACTATCCTGCCATCTATAGTATTTAAATCCGTCAAACTATTTATATATATCAAGAACAATACTGGGCCCAGGACGCTGCCCTGTGGAACTCCGTAGGTTACAGGCAAAGATTCACTAATTGTTCCCTCAATATTAACTTTTTGATGCCTATTCTCTAGATACGAGCGGAACCACTGCATCGGAAGGTCTCTTATACCAAGGCTTTCCAGTTTAGACAGTAGTATTGGAATAGAAACTGTATCAAAAGCCTTGGCCAGGTCCAGGAATACGCCGATACAGCGCCGATCATTGTCTAACTGCTCAACAAGGTAGCTAACCAAGTCATCTAAGGCGTCACCTGTTGATCTTTGGAGCCTAAACCCATATTGTTTATCCGACAAAAGCTCATGTTTTTCTAGGAAGCTGATGAGACGTCGTTTTACTAATTTTTCCAGTACCTTAGAAATGGTGGGTAACATAGCGATAGGTCTATAATTTTTGACGTTTTTAGCATCACCTCCTTTATGCAGAGGAATAATGGTGGCCAGTTTGAAATAGTCAGGAAAGGTGCCATTAGCGAAGCTTAGATTGAAGATATGGACAAGAGGTTCAAGAATTAGGAATCCGATTTTTTTCAAAATTTCGTTGCTTATCATATCCCAGCCAGCAGAATTAGAAAATTTTAGCTCTTTTATGGTACACAATACTTCTTCCGCAATAACAGGAGATAAGAAGAATGAATTGGGATGTTTTGTTGTTGAATTTATGTCATTAGATAAGTCTTCTTCTGATCTATTAAGGCGATTCAATGTAGATTGAGCAAGTTCCTTGCCTATGTTACAGAAATAAGTGTTTACTTTATTGACGGCTTCTACATTGTTAATTTTACCATCTAAAAGTGAGATTGAGGCATTTTTTGACTTTTTATCAAGGTCCGCTGCTTCTTTAACTATATTCCAAGTTTTACGAGAGTTGAATTTATTACGCTCTATTTTGATTCCAAAATAAAGATCACGAGCAGCTTTGGTTGCTATTTTACAGATATTTCGATAAGTTTTGTACGTTTTTTGGATATCTTCATTGTCTGGAAATTTTCGTGCCACTTTATGCAACGAATCTCTTTTAATTATAGATTTAACTAAGGATTCCGTAATCCATGGTTTTACAGCGCGTAATCTGTGTGGTCGTGTCACTACCTTGGTATGTTTTTCTATCAGAGACTGCAGTTTAATAATAAGCTGATGAGTTGCTTTATTTACATCCATTTCATTGAGGGTGTCACTCCAGTCAAATACATTTAGGGACTTGGCTAAGGACTCAAATTCAATTTTTGTGAATTTTACATGGGATTTAGGTTTCTTAGTTGAAGTAAAATTAATACTGTTAACAATTAAAAAGTGGTCAGTTGTGTCAGTACTTACAGTCAAACTCTTAATGTTGTGTTCAGCTCTAGCGATGAAGTGATCTAAGCAGTTACACAATCTCGTTGGATGTCGAGCTGTTGGAGATAATCCATGAGAAGAGAGAATATTTTCGTAATCAACAGTATTAGTGTCACTTTCGCTATTGTTCCCAATATTTATATTTATATCGCCTGTAATAAAAAGGTTTTTATTTTTAGATAATTTGCTTATCTCAACAGCCAAGTCATCTAAAAAATTCTTAGCATTATGTACATGAGGAGAACGATAAATACAAAATAAGGAAATATTTTCATCAATTGTCAAAAGTATGGTATTAGAGTCTCGAATTGGTAATTCTTGAATGTGGGTGTTCAAACTTTGTTTAATATAAACTGCAACTCCATCACTTTGAAATTTGTGCATTGAAGTGGTGTAAAGATCGTAGCCTGAGAGATATCTTGGTCTATAGGACGCGGTATGAAGCCAACATTCGGTCAGCACTATAATATCGTAATCGATGTCAAGTCTGTGCAACATTATTAAGAAGTCATCAAAGTTAGCCCGAATACTACGAATGTTAAAAGTTAAAATGTTGAAGTTGTCATTCTTTATTAAAGATTTGCAACTTTCCAAACACTCAACTTTGAATGAAGTGAACATCTCTGAATTGTCAATTACCGAGCAAATAAAATTATGATCTAGTTCAATCATTGTAATATCTTATAGTAATCGATAAGCCATCAAACTGAGGATTCGGGGATTGATATTCAGAGTAATAAAAAAATTAAAGATAATAATTTTAAACATATAATAGAGTGTTGTGTATTGTAAAATAGAATTTGCATTTTTTAAATAAGTATATTTGAATTGAATGCATAAGGCACTAAGATTAAGGTGGTAGGCATAATGTAGAAATATGATGTAAGAATAATAGCTTTTATATGAATCTAAGTGCACTGGGTTTCCCTTGGTTTCAAAATCGCACGGTAATTTAATTAGTATAGTGTCTATAAATATTATCAGGATTTTAATGTAGAAAATTTGCTTATTTGGGCTACTGACCCAAACTATGACAAATTTTGTTTTCAGATAAGTAGACACATAATAGAATTTACGATAGATAGCGTAAGGACAGTTAATTTGCCACGATAAATTAATTTTACAATAGAAACCACATTTGTTCTTATGAAGACTTTTCACAGTTGTGGTAATCAACGCATAACAATATACTATCAGGATTTTGTTGCAAAAACTTTGCATATTTGAGCTATTGACAGAAACTAAGTTATATTTTGTTTTCAGATAAGTTGACACATAACAATATTTATAATAGATACTGTAAGGACAGTTAATTAGCCATAATGAATAAATTTTACAAAACAAATAATTACATTTGTTCTTAAGAAGACATTTCCTGTTCATGAAAATTAAGGCATAACAATGTTCTTTTAGGATTTTGTTGCAAAAAACATCCATATTTGAGCTACCGACAGAAACCAATTTATATTTTGTTTTCAAATAAGTTGACACATAATCATATTTATAATAGATACTGTAAGGACAGTTAATTTGACACCATGAATTAGTTTTACATAATAAACAATAACATTTGTTCTTAGGAAGGCCTTTACCAATTATGGAAATTAAAGCACAACAATAATAATAATAATATGAAATATAATATATATATAATATGAAGTTAAACTTGTATTTTTTTAAATTTCTTACAATTGATATATTTATAAAAATTTTAAACACTAAATACTGCATTAAAGTAAACTTATTTACTAATTTCAGATGAATATTTTCCTTCAAAAACCCGAACAAGATCGGTCTCGTTAGTGATGTGCTCTACTTTTGAAAATTCGGTTTTCCGGACGTTAATTTTTCCGTCACGAGTCCAGCAAAACTTGAATTCGTTCTCCTTCTGAAGTCTGCGGGCTTGTATGAACAGCAGTCTTTTCTTTTTAGTGAGGCGTTCATTTATGTAAATATTCGTAAGGTTCCCTGTCACTTCAATGTCTTGGCTGGTGAGTCCACGACGGACTCGGGCAGCTTTGATAATATCACTTTTCAAGGTACGACGTGTCAAGCCTATCACTGTGAGCCGCGGTGTTTTTCTGTCATTTTTATAGGGGCCCACTCTTCTAGCATAGTCAATATCTTTATCATCGAGCTGTAAGCCCAGTTTCATTGCTGTAGTTCTGAATATATGAATTAAGTTTTCAGACTTATTTTCTGGAATTCCTGATATTTCGATTTCTTTCATAACAGACTTCTCATTTTGCGAATCCCGATCATCTTCGAGCTGTGAAATTGTGTTCTTTAAGCTCTCTATCTCATGATCACGACACTGTAATACAGAAAGTAGACTTTTATTTTCTTCTGAGATAATTGTAATATTGCCTTCCACGGCAGTTAATCTAGTTTCAAGGGACGTCAATTTATTTTCCCATTTGTCTAAGCGTTCAACAATAATTTTCATATCTTGCTTCCAGTCTTCTCGTTGTGTAGCAAACAGTTTATTGAAGTAATCCGTGAACGCTTGAGAATCCAAATTGACCATGGAAGATGGTTTGTCTTGCAACGGACTGTTCAGGAAGTGAGGCGATGAATTGCTTGTAAGCTGGACAGGTTCGTTCTTTTTAACTTTGCATTCTGGACACAACCATTTTATTTTGTTCATAGGAAGGATCTTGTCGAAATCAGCCTTTGGTATTTCCAGACAGCTGTGATGAAAATTTCTCTGACATTTTTTGCATTTTAGTATGTCTTTTTCGGCCAAGTTGTCACAAATGGCACATTTAGTACTCATTCTGCTATTCTGCTGTATATAAGTATCAGTTAGGGCTAACAAATTATGTACTAGTAGCGCTACCTGTGTCCTAACACGGTAACCAGTTATGAGCTGTGATACTTGCAGTTAACCAATTTACGCCGTGCGATGATTAGCATGCGTCAGAGTTTCTCAAAGGTGACACGATAGTGATTGAGGAGATTACAAATAGGTGGCGCTGATATAAATTAGGTTTTCAGGTTCCAGTAGCGCTTCAGAAGCGCTTTATAGCATATGTATTTCTTTGTTTAACAATCACAATACCACTGACCTGCGAGGATTATTTGCATTTTGTAAAATCTTCGTTTTTAGATTAACAATTTTACTAAGCGGGTAGGAAGAACAACTGCACAATCCACAAAGACACAATCGATTTGAAGCTTCAAATTAGTTATGCAGTTGTATTTAACCCGAGAAAACACTTGTGCCGCACTATTGATGTGTACTGCATCGAAATTTCACTTTCACTTTAAAAAATAATGGTATTTACTATTTTATATAGATTTTTGTAATCGAGACGATTAAATCAAGATGGTTCGCACTCAAGCGCCACCTGGCGAAAAAAAAGTAGGGTTCTGTATTACCATAACTTTTTTGTCAGGCGCTACCGTTGTGCCCTGATTTGTGTAGCCTTGATGGTGCTTTAGCATATATATTGTTGTAATTTACCGTAATAATTTTAGGATTCCGTACCCATGTTGTGGGATAGTACGAAACCCTTTGTGCGGGGGTCCGACTCACACTTGGCCATATTATTAAGTGAGAGCAAAGAAAAGCTTTTCGTTTCGTACAAATAAGTACATTGGCGGGATAAATCAATAATGTTACCATCACACTTTGAATTCATATCTTCAAAAGTTCCTTTTTTTTTTAAGCATAATAATGAAGACAAACCTAATTCTTTTTGTGACACTTGACTGTCAAGATAAGACACGTTAGGTAAAATCTATTCCACCATGTGTAAATAATCAATATTAAATGTTAGAAAGCTTTGCAGCTCTTTGAGCATTGTTTTCATCTCATTTTATATGTAAGACGTACTTAATTATTATACATTGAGATAATTCAATAAAGTATAAGAAGAGAAACTTTAGTGATGTGTCTGACAACGATAATTTTATTTACCGTCGCGATGATGAACTTTGCTAATAAAAAATATGCTGCGTAACCAAATCAAATCCGAACAAAAAATTTTAGTTTACATTGGTGATCTAAATGCATTTCTTATACCTTCGTTACGTTTGGCATTTAACACGCCTGCTGGAAAGCGTCGATAAGAACTAGGATGAAGCGCGCTTGCCCAGAAACAGGGAGAGTGAAGTAATAGCAGACGAGGCGTTAATCAGTCTTTCAAAAATGTGAATGTATTCGAGACGACAATTTGTGACTTTATAAGGTGAAATTAAATCAACCGACCAAATTCATACTGGAGACTCAGTTAGTAATCAGGAACTAGGTTCAGTAATCTTTATGGCCAAATTCTAAAAATATAAATTTTTCCTCCCATACTGGTTGGACTACAATTCCTAGTCTAGGCAGTAAAGAAGCAAAAAAATGTTTTCCAATTTCACCAAAAGGGTAATTGGAGCTTTTTTCTGATCACTAACCGAGTCTCCAGTATGAGTTTGGTCGGTTGATTCAATTTCACCTTGTATACAAATATAATTGTACCCACCTGCGGTTTAATATTACCCAAAATAAAAAAAATAAAATAGATTTACTGTCATGTCGCTTGCTTTTATTTATTCCTAGCTTTTGGTTTAACGACATGCTTTTTTCCGGGATAAAAAGTAGCATATGTGTTAAGTTAGGGTATAGGCTATATCCATTCTAAATTTCATCTAAATGTGTCAAGCCATTTCTACATGAAAGAGTAACAAACATACACACACACACACACACCACCTTCACACACACAGACACGCAAACTTTCCCATTTATTATATAAGTGTGAAGTGTGATTAATATACATAAATAAAAGTCATATAATTTTAAAAAACATTATTTCATTTTATTTTTATTAAATTTTAATTTAATAATATTTTGTGCTATGCTTGGGGTATCTCTGATGGATAGAATCCGAAATGAGGAGATCCGTCGGAGATCGAAAGTAACCGGCATAGCCTGCAGAATCAGTAAGTTGAAGTGACAGTGGGCAGGCCATATTTGTCGCCGACATGATGGCCGTTGGGGCCGAAAGGCTTTGGATTGGAGACCACGTACAGCAAAGCATAGTGTAGGCCAACCTCGTGCCTGCTGGACCGAGGACCTGAAGGACGTTGCGGGGACGGCTGGATGAGGAGGACGGAGGACCGACATGAGTGGCGAATTTTGGGAAAGGCCTATGTCCAGCAGTGGACGAACACGGGCTGATGGATGGATTGATGGAATATTTTGTGTTTCACACAAGGTTGGATTCGGATGAATAAAAAAATATTAAAAATTTTACTAAAAAAGGCAGTATTTAAAAAAATATCGTACGACCTAGCAACATAGATAATAAACCAATATTATAGGCAAAAATGAGCAGAACACGCACCAATACAGAGTAAAATAGATAGACGATAACATCACAGTTGTTATCATAGTTGTTTGCATCAGAAACGCGTCGCATCGCGTCATTATGTTGTAATTTGCTCTTTTCAACATTTCTTCCATTTGGTTCAAAATCGGTGCAGTTAAGACTTTTGCTTCCTTTTGTTGTTTTGTGTGACAGTAAGCTTGCATGGGGAGTTCAACAACTGAAGCATAGCAATGGCGGCGATTTACAAGTGTGTGTGGATTTACTATGGAATTAGGCTTACTATGACATGACGTGAATTTATTCGTGCCGGGCTCGTGCGTACATGCGAGTAGCCTTACTATGGGTGCTTCAGTTTTTGGTTGGCGAAACTCCTTCTGACTTTTTCTGTACTTCGATGATAGAAGTAGCATATCACTTATCATTATAGAAATTTTCGTATTTTGGCGTACGATCCTTAAATTAAGATATTCTGTCGTAATTATTGGCAAATTATCGTAATAATTATCGTACAAAATCCAACACTGCTGTCACATGAGTGCTTGTTGACGAAACGAAGTGAAGCTGAGTTTCATAAAAGGCGGCACGAGTGTCCTTTTGAAAATTACTTATATAACAGTTAGACACAACACGATAATACCCAACTTTCAGAATGACGACTTCTTAATTTAAAAAAACTATGATACCATAAATTACAATCTTTCTAGCTATTAAAGTCATGCCTGCCATGCCAAAATTAGTAAACAATCACCAAATTTAACAAGCAAATTTTTGTGCTATTACTACCCAGTAAATGCTCGTCAAATATGGTCAAACCCCGAAGTCCGTTGACGTCCAAAAATAGGTAGCGACGACGAGCGAAGCGAGGAGGAGCGTGTTTGGTTGACATGTTAATACATATTGGGAGCCGAGCGAAGGGGAGCGGAGCGATAGCATTGACTACACAAAGAAGCTCCAACATTTTACGAAACAGTTCAAACAAAGGATTTCATTTATAATTTTTGGGTAAACAATGATTTGTCTAGATTAGTTTACTTAAATGGGATAAAATATGTAACATATGTGGATAAAATTTTTAATTATAATGTGGTTAAATTTAAGGTGGTTGTTTCCTATTTTATGGGTTGTCGAGCGATTATTTTAGAGATAGGTACTTGCTTTGTGTAGCTTAGCAGGCTATAAATTTATTGGTTTAAATTTCATACTAAAATGGGGATTAAATTCTGGTATACTTACTATTTTGAGAGATTTATAGAGATTTTCTTGAATTTTATTTTATTATATCTGGTGATTGCTTAAACATAAGCCTAAATAAAATGGTATTACAATATCGCTTTTTGCGATCATTCAAAACAACGTGGGTTAACTATTTTTGCAAGCAAAACATTTTTTATGTTGTAAATTACCTGATTGTATGTAGTATGGAAAAAGTGCAAAATATACTTAATTCGCCTCTTGTGATGTGTCGTCACATCAGTTATAATAATGTAGACATTTATTAGAAGGACAATGAAAATAAAATTGGTATAGAAAAGGAAAAAATACCGATGCCGTCCTTCTAATATTTTAAAAAATCAGATGTAACAATTTAACATTTTAATCACTAATGTTACGCAATAATGTAATCAAAAGTTTTGTCTTATATTTGGACAAAAAAGCATTTTTAGGGTCTTAATCTAAATATCTAATAAGGACTCAATGCTATCAAAGAAAATAAATAGTTACCTATATAGAAAGAATATGTATAAATTAAGCGAGTGTTTATATATAATGGAATAGATAGTGTTGAAATAAGTAATGAGTATGTATGAGTAATATATATACATACATATATTATATCACAACATAATTTGTAGAACTGAAATAGGAGCGGAACAACAAAGAAAAGACTCAACACAAAAATTTTCTTAGTCTAGATTTAATTTGTTTTGTTTTTTACAAAATATTTACAACATACATAAACAAACAAACTCACGTCCGTCTCCCAGAAAGGTAGGCAGAGAATACAGATTTTTATCTGTTACGATCCTGGCACACCTCTCTCGCCTCTTCCACATCCATCAATGTAGTCATATTATAAGCTCTTCAATTCTGGGCACTTTTGACATTGCCCTTCCTCAGTATGTCGCCAATATGGTCAGAATACGTTCTTCTAGGGCGACCTGTAGGTCTACCATGAGTTTTGCTTACTATACACGTTAATGTCAGCGTAAAATATTAATATGTGAAATTGTGCAGCGCCCCTAGCGGCTTACTACAGGAACCAGCATTTCTGATACAAAATATTTTACACAGACGGTAACGTGTATAGTAAGCAAAACTCATGGTAGGCCTACCGGTCGAGCTTTACAACATAGGCAAGTTTATCTAACCTTGGTTGTAACTTTTTTCTTTCTTTACTCGTAAATTGATTTCGCAAAGTATCACTAAAGTTAGAAGACTTTCATTAATATCTTATCAATTGTACTGGGATAGATGAGCTTAGAAAAACTTTATCGATTAGAAGTCCAGAAGAGAAAGTTCCAACTGCTAATTAAAGTTTTCCTCTCATGAAAACTTTCCTGGTTGCTTGCTCGTAGTTTAGGAGAAATAATTGAAAAGAAGTTAAAAAAACTTTTTGGGAATAAATAAATACTTAATACGGACTGATCGGTTTTTTGGTCCAAAGCCTAAATAACGGGACAAGTTCGTCAAGTATTACGTTGAAGTGACGTGCATTTTTTTACAGTTATTTTTCCTGTATGCATTTTATTCGAAGAAAATTAACACACACGGAGGTGGTAAATATATCCTTGTTACTATTTTTAAATTTAACAGCTAAAATTCCTATATAAGTCTTCATTTCAAGCTTAGTCAGAATTAGATGACTAAAGATTGTTTTTCGGTCATGTCAGAAGTCATTATAAGAAGTATTATATTTTAAAACATTTTTATTTTATTTTTTTAATTTATTTATTTCTTCCAAACTTACATCTATCGTTACAGGCCAAGCCTAATGCAATAGAAGAAGACATAGACATACATAAGAAGACATACTCCAACATACACAGATACAGCCTAGATGTTGCATTTCATACGTAGGTATAGAGAAAAAGACCAGACGACAAAATAAAAACAAAAGTTATCAGTGCAACAAAATGTAAGTTGCATCATTTTCATTTCGTTTCAGCACTTTTGAGTGCACAACGTCACTCCTTGAATTTTTTTTAGGGTTCACTAAACGAAGGGTGCCAAAACGGGACCCTATTTCTAAACCTCCGCTGTCTGTCTGTCTGTCCATTTATCACAGAGGTATACATACAGCTTTTTCATTCTCAACTCGAAAATGTAGCATTTTTAGGGTAGTCAACAAGATACCCTTATAGTTTCGTCATGTTCTTTTGTCTGTCTGTTCGTGGCTTAGCTCAGAGACTACTATTTTTTCTAGTAAGCTGTAATTTGGCATGAGTATACAAAGTAGTAAATTAAAAAGAAGAAAAAAAATGTTGACTACCTTACACGTAAAGTGGGGCCTTGTTGTTTTTTTTTTCACGTTTTACCCTTTGTGTAGGGGGTCGTTGGATAGGTCGTTCTAAAATATTGCGAGTATGAGAAGATTATTTCTCGAATTAGGGATCCGTTTGCGAAATATTAATTCTTAAAGTGCAAATTTTTGTTAGAGTCAAGAAAGATTCCCCCTACTATGTATGTGTTACCGGCAAAAGCCGGTTTTAGGACAAACTAGTTTGTCCTAGGCCAAACTAGTTCATATATGGTAAGATCGTATTTCTGTTAAAACTTGAGACGTCGCCTCGCTCCGCTCCGCTTCGCTCGGCTCCTGAATTTATATTCACAAGAAACCTAACACGCACTTCCTCGCTTCGCTTATCGTGGCACCTACTTTGGCCTAGGACAAACTAGTTTGTCCTAAAATCGGGTTTGGCCGTTAAATATATAATGAAATTAAAAGGAAAACTATCGCAGCTAAGTAGGCTTTACATGTTAATAAGTTTTTCATTTTAAATCGAATCATGTAAGTCTATTAATTTATTTAAATGCAGAAAATCTGAACCCTCAGGCGTGAGTCCTACTCGCACTTCACCAGTTTTTTTTTTACGTTTTTGTTTCAGCTTTATCACAAAACATACAAGTTTCAATTTTGGTCAGTTTATTGTACATATTATAAACTAAAATAAGAAATAATCAAAATTAAAAATTTGGTCAAAAGTCCTCACCGAAAGCCAAACTGTTTGTCAGGCTCTGATGCTACCAACCATTTTATATAGCGGCTTGTTTTATGTCGTATTGATGTTGCTCTATATTGTTGTTATTTTCCATGTTTTTAGGGTTTTTATGTACGGAATCCTTTGTGTGCGAGTCCGACTTGCTCTTGGCCAAGTTATTTCAAACTACACATACAAAATTAGACCAACATTTAATGTCTAAGCTGAACCTATATCAATCCTCGTTACCCTTTATCTAACAAATAGGGACAAGTTTATTAAGCAACAATAAATTAATAAATAATTACAAGATAGATGGCGCTACTTTAAGACACGGTTCCACCTAATTTGATCTCGAGGCAGCACCCGTCCGTCCGACGGCTGTCCCCCGTCACCTTGATAAATTGATGTCAAGTGAAAGTGATGTGTTAATATCAGCAGATGGTTTTACTTTGTATTTTGTTCGGTTTTTGAAGTAAGACGGTTGAGAAGTAAAAGATTTGTAAGTACGCTTTTCATGCCTGAATGTACTTGTTTACTGCAATACACCCTATCGCCTCCAACGTCTATAGCTAGCATAAGATACACAGTTTGCTTATTAAGTTGTAGTATTTTTAGGGCTCCGTACCTCAAATAAAAAAAACGGAGCCCTTATAGGATCACTTTGTTGTCCGTCTGTCCGTCCGTCTGTCTGTCAAGACCCTTTATCTCGCAAAACGCGTGGATCAATTGAGTTGAAATTAAAACTATATACTCAAGTCTACAGTCCTTTGAAGCTGTGAAAGTATCAAAATTCCAAGTTACCGTGAAAAAAAGATACGACCGTTTATGCCGCAAAAAACGTACATTTCGACACTCTCAAGGGAATCAAAATTCATAGGGTATTCCCGGTTGACCTAGAACTATGAAATTTGGCAAGTAATACCGTTTAATACTACAAGTATAGGGAAATTTCTGAAAACTATACATTTGTAATTAAATCATTAAAAATAATGTATTTAACGGAGCCCTCGGTGGGCGAGTCTAAATCCACTAGGACGTTTTTCATTTACTGGCCTAGTATCGGCACCGGCAGGCACGGCTGATATGGCGGCAAAAGTATATGAAAAAAAATGCGACAGCATGTATTTATACAATTTACCTCGATCTTGGACTTACCATCGCCATGCCGATGCTAGTGCTGTGCAGTAAATTTTAAAATACTATAAAACACGAGGAAACGTACAGCTTTTAGTGAAAAATAAGTTTTAGCCAAATTACCGTATTTTAAGCGACAGGCTAAAGCTAACATGGTTTTACGTTACATCAAGGTTTTTTTAAGCTGATAAAAAGCCGTTCGGAATTCGTTTCCGATTTAGTATGTTCATACATGGTGAAATCCAAGTGGTATTTGGAAACAAAGTAATTATACTCGTTCGTACAAACAACTTTTACCAGGTTCATACAAATAACATATACTATGTCCTATCACCATTTTTAAGGTTCCCTAGTCAACAAAGAGCCCTTATAATTTCGCAAGGTCAATCTGTCTATCTGCTGTCCGCGGCTTAGCTCAGAGAATTTTGGTAATTGAAAGCTGTAATTTGGTATGAGTATATATATTAATAAGTTAAAAAGTTTGGTAAAATAAAACCAAGATTTTTTTTTTATATACCGTCCTCCCTTGGAAATAAAGTGGGGATGAATTGTTTTTCTCGTCTAACCTATGGTGTGTAATGTCGTTGGATACGTCATTCCTATTTGTGTGACCATTTTTCATTTTTCAATTCAGGCATCCGTTTGCGGAATATTAAACGTTCAAGTACCTACATTTTTTTTTGTGTCCCCCCAGCTAAGCGGTTATTTTTAGATCTGTGAAAAGATTCACGGCCGTTGTATAATATGTAACTAAGTTAAAAGGAAATCTATCACAGCTAAGTAGACTTTACAAGTTAACAAGTAATAGTCGGCCAACTTAATTTTGTAGATTTCATTCATAGATTTTGTATGTAATTAAAAGTTTGTAATTTTTTATATATAATTTAAATCTATTAACTTACTTGAATGGTACTGAACCCTCATGTCACGAGTCCCACTCGCACTTGGCCGGTTATATTAGCATTGTGCTTCCTCTTTAGTTGCCCCACTGGAATGCCGATATTAAGTGAGTTTTGTCAACCAAGATGTTTTATTAAAAAGTCGAAAAGCACAATCTGCAGAAGTATGCATCAATGGAGCGTTTCGGCCATTTTAGCGTTACGAAAATTTGCGACAGCTATTTCCTTATCCAAAGGAAATTGGGTCCTGCGAGCGTTTTCCTGTGGACGTCGTTTTTGTGTTTCGGCTATCTTAAATACATCAGCACGATCATTCGTACTCGTCATACGATCACTTACTTCTTGAAACACATTTGACAAACTGAGATACAACTTAATGTTGATTATAAACGTATGGTCGAATATGGATATAACAATACAAGTTGTCAAAAACCAAAACCGCATATCTAGGTAAACAAACAGCACCTTCATTCGTAATAAACGATTACATATTGAGCAATAATCTGAGATTTTGTGAAGAGTATTTGGACTAAATTATCCTATTTGACATTTGAGAGTTTCAAGACAAAAATGCAGCGCTATGATTAGCAGATTCATTATATCGCTGCGTGAGATTTTATTTAATCAGAAAATTTATTTATTTATTTGCAAATACATAATTACATTACAGAAAACTATTGCGTAATTAATTGCATGACTTAAAACTATATACATATTTACATAAAAAGCGAAACACACATTATAATTACCAAAATTAGAAATGTCAAAAAAAAAAAGAAAAAAATATATATTTTCTTAGTCAATAATAACCTACTAATAATATTACATTACAATTTAATTAAATTCACTGTCAAAAAATTAAACTCAAAATGTTAAAATTATTTAATATTATATGTCAAAGATTCGGTAAGACTAGTTAACTTGAGTTTCGAACTAGAGTAAAAATCCTTCTATGAATCCTTCTCACAAAACGCCAAGCATTCCTTCATAATTTTCCTCCAAGGACTATTAAAAATATCAGCGTGTGGTACCGCCGCATGCAGCTGGTTCAATCTGGCAAGGGTCCGGTTCAGGGGGGACCAGCTGTGAGCACACGTACGTGCTCTCTCCAGACTGAAAAGAGGCCGGAGCCTTCTCATGCCGTGACTAAAGCGGTTAGGGACATTAAGCCTAAATAGTTTTTTCAATAGTGTAGGGGAGTCGAGTCTCCCTCGCAAAATCTGAATAATTATCAGCATTTGGTCTCGACTGCGCCTCGTCTCAAGGGAATTAAAACCAAGTACACCCAGAAGAAATTTGGTTGGGTACATGAAAGGGTATAATCTATACTTAACTTTGTAAATATATCTTAAAAATCTCTTTTGGACCTTTTCTAACATAAGATTATACTTGTCCTCATGTGGATTCCACACGCAAGCGCTAGTCTCCAGTTTACTCCTGACGAGGGATGTATAGAGCAACTGTGCAGTTCGTGAACTACGAAATTCACGTGCATTCCTCATAATGAAACCCAATCTTTTAAATCTTAAAAAAAATATCACAAACAAAAGCCCTATGAACAGGTTAGAATTGTTTTATATTTTATTTTGAGACAACAACAAATATTTTTTCATTTATCATTTTCAATCCGCGTTGTTAGCAAATATGATTTCTTATAAGAATGGTTCATTTTCACAGAGGGAAGAAAACAAAGTGACTGATAAGTTAGCGTCAAATTTTAACTATCAATAATACGAGGCAAGACGACGTTTTGAGTACAAACTTTTATTCAGTTAAAACTTTTTCACTTTTCATTTCTTTTTTTTTAATAGTGCACAGACAAAACAAGTGGCCAGTATCATTTCGCAGACTTGAACATATAACTTTTGGTCTTTTGGCATTATATTAGATTAGGTTACCTACTGATGTTACAAAAAAGGCACTTTAACAATAAATTTTCACAGACATTTTGCCCAATCAATATATTATTATATATTGGAATATTGTTGACAAGCTATTGCCCGCGGCTTTGCTCGCGTGGAAGTGTTTTTTAACCAATGTACTCTTAAGATATATTGATTATTTGAACGTAAGACAAAAACTATCATAGGCACTTTTTGGCTTGTTGGTTATTTTATTAAAATTACTTATGGCCTAATATTCTTCTTCTGTTTCAAGGTCGTACGCTTCAATGCTGAAGGTCGTGTCCGGATGCGAAGATCACTGTCATAGCTTCAGTTTTTTTTTCCATTTATTCGTATGTCTGTTCTCGGTATGCTTACCTATATAATAATACATAATATATAGCCACATATGCAGCCAAATTCACACTCAAGACACGGTAACTACTCCGTCTGAAGGTTCGATGACCCGTTTTGTGAAATTCGTAAAGAGTCAAAGCCCAGCCCAGAGTCAAATACTATTGAAAGTACATAGGTAACACTAAAAGTTTCCGGAACTGGCCACTTACATAAACAATATTTAAAAATTTATTGCAACATTTGAAAATAGAACTCTTTGGCTGTAGAATGCAGTTTGTTTCATCTGACTGTCTTTTGTTTTTACCTTGTGGCGCCATTTAAAAAATTGTGTGTCTGCATCAACATGGATTTAACTCGGGAAAATTTTCGTAGTATGATTTTCTACGATTTTAAGTGTAATTTGACAGCTCAACAGAGCATCGCTCGGCTTGAAACAGCTTTTGGCAATGAAGCACCATGCAAGACGACTGTTAGCTGGTTTGCAGAATTCAAGCGTGGTCGTATCAATCTCAGTGACGAATCTCGCGATGGTCGGCCGTCCACCGCTGTGACCAACAAAAACATCGATGCTGTGCGCCGTATGATTGAAACAGACAGGCATGTGACCTACCATGAAATTCGCGCATCCTTAGAAATAGGCATGAGTCAAATACAATCAATCCTACACAAACATTTGGGTGTGAGAAAGCTGTGCTCGCGGTGGATCCCACACAACTTGACCGAGGCTCAAAAAACGGACCGCGTCACTTGGTGCAGTGCCATGCTTATCAGATTCAACGAAGGTGCGTCAAATTTGGTGTGGGACATAGTAACAGGTGACGAAACATGGATTTATTGCTACGATCCCAAAACAAAGCAGCAATCGAGCGTATGGGTCTTTCAAGATGAGCCGAAACCAACCAAAGTGGCGCGCGTGAAAAGTGCATCTAAGCGGATGATTGCTTCTTTTTTTAATAAAACTGGACACGTGGCTACTGTTGCTTTAGAGAATCGTCGTACCGTGAATAGTGACTGGTACACGACCATTTGTTTGCCGGAAGTTATTGACGAACTCCGTAAAAATAACCGTAAACGCCGTATCATCCTGCACCACGACAATGCTAGTTCTCACACGGCCAGACAGACAAACGACTTTTTGAAGACGAAAAATGTAGAACTCATGAGTCATCCTGCATACTGTCCCGACCTGGCACCTTGTGACTTTTTTCTGTTCCCAAAAATTAAGAACCAATTACGCGGTCAACGATTTTCATCACCAGAAGAGGCTGTCGAGGAGTATGAAAAACACGTTTCAGAGGTCACTACAGGGGAGTGGCACAAAAGTTTTCAAAACTGGTTTGATCGAATGAAAAAGTGCATAGACGCCAAGGGAGATTATTTTGAAAAACAATAAATTAATTTTGTACCTTTAATAGTATTTTTTCATATTCATTCCGGAAACTTATAGTGCGTAAACATTTAATTTATCGAAATTAGCAAAAAGTGTTATCGATGCGTGATAAAGGGTTACTACGATGATAATAAAATCGCATCGAAATCCGTTGAGTAGATCTCGAGTTAAAAAGAAATATACTGACAGACATACAAAAGTTTAAAAAAATAGTTTTTGGTCTCAGTACAAATACGAATAGCACATCTCATTCAAAATTTAGAAAAAATATTCAACCTACTGACACGACTTTTCTACTACTTTGTTATAAGTATACATAGATAGATGTAGCTGAATTCAGCCCAAGGGGTAAGTCTTTTATCAATTTCAGAATATCTCGCGAACGGATCAGATGACAATTACTCTTGACTGATAAGGCTTTAGTCTGCCATCTACTTGGTAAAGGATAAGGGTCGAAAGGACGATAGGACTATTTTTCGTAGATAGGTAAGGTAATCGTATGAAAACATTTATAATATTAGTTTATGAAACTTACATAAAGAAAGAAGTTTTTAAAATGTGAGTGTGAGTTCGGGTTTGGTACCCTAAAAACCAATTTCGAAAGGGTTCGGTCCCAGTAAACGGGACCCTATTACTAAGCCTCCGCTGTCTGTCGGTAAAGGGTCCGTCCGTAAGGTCCATAGGTAGACAGGAGAAAGGTAGAAAATGAAAAAAAAAATGAAATTTGATTCCATACAAAGACCTCGAAAAAATAAAATTTTTCTCTTAAAGTTTACAAGTTTCAAATTTGGTCACATTGTGGCACATAGTCCATAGTAAATAACAAATAATAAAATTAAGGTTCTGTACTAGTTCTGTCTGAGGGTTCCAAATTGTTTGACTGGCGCTACCATTTTATCGCCTTATTTATTATCGTGTTAATGTTGCTATAGTAATACGGAATATTTATTTATATTTTTTCATTCATAAAAATAACAATAATAATTTAAAATCTAAACTAAGCTATAAAAGTAAAAAAAAAAACTACAAACTAAACCTACGTATGTAAAACAGAAAAATTTAATTAAGTTAAAACCTTTTTCCAAATAGATGCCAAATGGGAGGCGCCCAAGACACTGGCTGCGTTACCCTGTTGGATCGCTAGGCTTATGCGTTGTCCGAAGTATGCGCCGGCCCTTGGGTCACCCGAGGCGTCTACAAGGCGCGAAGATAATTCGTGGAAGAGTCGACGCGCCTCTGGCCCCCACAGCCCTAGGGTTTCAACCCCAAACGGCGCAAATATGTAGCTGGCTCCCAAGGCCACATATTTGCGCCGCTTAGCCGATTCTGCCGTTGCTGCCGCCGCGCCTGCCTTTGTTGCGGTCGCTGGGAGGTGGGATGGTGCGAGGGTATCTACGCATATAGCATCCCACACCAGCGAGTGTCCGTTTTTCCAGGGAACGAGTGTTATTCTGTCGGGCCTCTTGCCATCGTCACGTGCAATACCTTGTGGCTCTAATATTGCCAGCATGTTGACGGTGGCAAGGGCCCTTCGGATGACATCTTTTATACTCGCATGGCGGCTCAGGCGGCCGGCGCTTCGTTGACATGATAGACCGTGGTGGCCTAGTTCGTCTACGCTTGTGCCACATTGGCAGCGATGTGGTACATTTACTGGAATCCCTAGTCACAGACAGACGGCCATTGAAAAAGTGGTTTTACCTAATAGTGTGCCAATTGAAGCTGATGGCATTGCTTGTAGCCAGTATCCGGCCTCGTGCTCCCCGACAACAAGGAGACGGGCACGCTGCACAGGCTTCACGGAAGGTTTTGTTGTGATTTCCTGCAGAGCGGCTCGTCCCATAGTTTTTGAGAGTTTAAGACAATGGGCAGGGCCTCGCCTGGACAGGCTAGTGTCCATGCATCTCTGGCCTCCGTCAGGCCCAATGCCTCAACTTCACCGAGTGATGGGATAATTATATTACCGAAGAGAGCATTGGTACCATTGATGGAGGACAAAAAGGCAGGGAGCGCTACGCTTGAAATTTTCCTGATTCCCAGTCCGCCGAAGCGGACGGGTTACGTGGCTTGATCCCAACTTCTTTCTGTAAACGAGCAATTGAATAAGGAGCTGAGAGTTTTAACAATTATATTGTCTATAGTTTAAAAAGAGTGTTGAATTTACATAAAAATGAACAACGGAGAACATAGGTCAAATTGGGTACAAACAAGCAGTAACGGATTATAAACATGGCCATATGGGGGTTAATTTTGTATATATATATTTTTATATATTGTTGATATATATATATGTATGTTTTAGGGTGCCGTAACAGTATTGTGTATTGGTACGGAACCTTTTGAGCGCGAGTCCGACTTGCACTTGGCCAAATTATTTAATGTCATGTTAATTTGTTGTAATTCGAAATCTCCTTTCTAAACAATTATTCTACTTATAAACTTTCACCTATATAAAAAGCTTACAAAACGATCCAATTTTATATTTATAATATAAGTAGCGATGTGTATAGGAATAGGGTTAGTAATTCATATAAAACATTAATTAAATATTAATTAATACGTGGCATTAATGTCTATTTAAGTCATACACTTAAATTGATTGTGACAAGTAATAGCAAACTAAAGGGAGTAATTACAGGGAATACAATAGCCACAATCCTGTATATCACTAATTCATGGTAATTACTTACTAGATGATTAATTTGGTGGCCACATACCAGGAATAATTCGAACTTACACGCACTAATCTAATCAATCCCTGCTATTAAACTGAATTGCTTAATCTGTAATTGAAATACTGATATTACGTAGTTGAGTATAAATTTTATTCTTTATAGTTCCATTAACAATGTAATTCAATTAAACGAGTTGCCAAGTAAATAAAGATTCTCTAAGGTACTTGAAATCAAAATGAAAAATTGTTGAATTTCGAGAACACATTGAAGTAACGGTAAAATCCAGTAAAAAAATTATCGTGTCACATTTTTATTTAGTATGGTTATAATCAATATAGATAAATTTCAAAATCAAGGAACTGTTAGTCTATATGTCGTCAGCGAATCATATAATTCATATCATAAAGTATAGAATTGAAAAGCTTTTACCAATACAGCAGGCCACTCAAATTGAGTATGACTGTCAGGACATCCATATCCCGATATTCATACCAGTAGGACGAAATAGTATGACACAGAGGAAGAACCCAAAATAGGTACGAGGACGAACGGAGCGAAGAAGAGCAAGAAGGAGCGTGTTCGGTTTACATGTGAACTATTTTGGGGAGCCGAACGAACTACGTGACTCCCGTAGTTTTACCAGAAATACGATCTACCTAAGCTATTAGAAGCCGAAGTCGTGTAAAGTAGTGTATGAAACTATACATAACTAGGTATTAAAACACTCGTGTACTATTAAAAAAACTCGCCTTAGACTCGTTTTTTTAACTGACACTCGTGTTTTAATAACCTTTTATGTAGCAGTTTCATAAATTACTACACATAATTCTTACGCTTAGCTATTACTGTGCCTGATAGAGAGCATCTATAAGACCGGAGACGAAGGCTTTCAGCCTTCTGAATGGGTGATAGCATGCAAGGCGTTAAATATAATTTTCAGAGAAGTCCGTAAAAATCTACGGAATTTGGTAACGGACACATGACTGATGCCACGGAACTGTCTGTAATTACTCCCCCGGTACGGTTTTTCATACGTTATGCCGGAACATAACGAATGGCTTGCATAGTTCCGTCATAAAGGTGGAAACAAACATCTGCCAAATGGCAAGCTGTAAGGTGTTAAATAGTCTTTTCAGAGACGTCCGTAAGAATCTAAGGAAGTTGGTAACGGACAAATGACTGATATCACGGAACTACCTATAACCACTAAGTGCCGAAACATAACGAGTCGCTTGCACGGTTTCGTCATGAAGGTGGTGACAAACATCTGCCAAATGGCAAGGTGTAAGGTATTTAATATTCTTTTCAGAAACGTCCGTAAAAATCTACGGAAGTTGGTAACGGACACATGACTGATACCACGCAACTACCTGTAACCACTCCCCCGGTACGACTTTTCATGACGTCATCTTCGGTTTATCTGATCGAAGGACGTCATGCCGGAACATACGAGTCACTTGCATAGCTTCGTCAAGAAAGTGGTGACAAACATCTGCTGAAGCCTACCCCCGATCGTGAATCCAGGGGTCTTATCGTGTAACTTTAAATCAATCGCAATACCTTTGATTTTAACATTTAAAGTATGGTACAAATGTCAAATTAAAAGGTATCGCGATAGATTAAAAGTAAGACTTTAGTCCCGGTTAAAGGATTTGTTTGTCATTTAGGTCTTGGTATAACTGTCCACGGTGCGGTGCGTATTTGGATTAATTAGTGGTTTTATCTCAGCTTACGCCATTCGGGAAAGCTTCTTTCATGCACCCCAAACTGCTAGATTGAAAATGAAAATGGAAAATGAAAACGTATTTATTTTAGGGCTTGCCTTTGGTCTTTCAACAGTTTTTGTTTTGATATGTTGAGTCAACTACCTATCTGATGAATGTAAAACATAGACACATGTTTCTTTCAGACCTTTGTCTTTCCGTTGTCAGGTCCTGGTTACCTAATTGAACACATTTCAGTCGACAGATTAAATTTTTGAAAATTATGCCTTTTTAAGTTATTCATTTGTTTTATGTCTAAACGGCTTAAGTTTTATGTCTGAAATTACTGGTATGACATGAAAACATGGTTTATTTTCCGACATCCGGTGAAAAAATTCCTACATCAAATACTTTTTCTTAAAACCCAGAAAAACCTCGAAAATTCATTGATTTTGCGTGCTGGCAGCGCGCGAAGCAAGCGTTCGAATGTAGACTTTCTGACAACATACTGAAATTCAAAATCACTCAGTAAGATAATCGTGGACCATGGGCCAAGCCTTAACCACAAAAAACACAATACATGGCATAAAGTGCACTGAGAAAATTACCTACAGATGTATCGATGGTCTCTACACTACACCAACTACACTATATGAAGATCTGTTTAATTTTATACAAACTTTCATAAAATGCTGCTAATACTTGTAGAATAAGCAATTTAGTAAGTTTTTTTTTATATAAACCGATAAATGACGTCATGTTTTTTTCGTCATCTTCAAATGTCACAAAGAATAAAAACATGAAAATGTATACTAATACACATAACAATTAATTACATTTTACGAATGAAACGCAGAAGAAAATTAATCTGAGAAATACTTCTGTTTTAATTTTTAAAACACACTTTCATTAGTTCAAGACCTTACGAATTGTTGTTTTTACAAATCTTTGTGAATTTATAAGATAATTGTACAAAAAACGTGTTCATTCACTTAAAACAGTGTTCATAAAGTACAAGATACTTTGGGATTGCTTTCAAAACTGTAAAGATAAATACACTTTCTAAGTAAACACTTAAATTTTGCCAGCTATTAAGAAGATTAAAATTTAGATTGCGAAAACTTAAGGCTATAGTTTAATTAACTTTACAAACGAAATCTTATTAGAAACAGAGAAAATTATTCGAACACCTCGAGCAATTTATCTGAAAAGCCGTTGCAGCTTAACTGCTTTTATTGTGTCGTTTCAAGTAGGTACTCGTATCACTAGATCTAAAGAGTAACTTTACAAAGAAGATTCAATTCAAAGCGATGTTGTACAAAATTGGTTTTATTTGGGATAAAGACGAAACAGTAATTCGCGTTTGGGTTTTCAAGAAATTTCACGATATGAAAATACACACATGCACAATATTATGTGTGTCCCTTTTAGATACCCTTGTACAGTCAACATAACGGTAAAATACAATATGGTAATTCTTTTAACAATCGTATAAAAGTTAAAATCGTCCAAAAATGTTAAGCCCAACATGGCATCGTTTGTAAAGACTTAACATACGTAAAATATTGCTAGCATGGGCCGATTACCACCGTAATTTGAGTATTTTTTCCTGAATCCTAGTTTCTTAAATCATAATTTTTATAGTGGTCTTTTTAACACATTACGACATGAATCCCGAGAGGGAGTCATAAGTTATGTGAACTGTGAATTGCACAGTCCAAAATTGGTAAACCAGTTTCACCAACGAATATTTTTTGTAAATCTAACTCTAAAACGACTAAACTGATCCAATAGAAGCAGGATATGCCAATGAATTCTAATACTTTGTTCATAAAGGTATCTAAAATACTATGTACGTCAGCAAAAGATAAATATTTACAGGCCCATCGCAAACACTTTGATCCTAAGACCCACGGGTAAGTGATAGATGAGACAAGGTATACTAGGTCAATACATACACACATATACTATTGATCTAAGATCAAATTAAGATCAATCAATCAATCAAGATTAGGATCAAAGTGTTTGCGATGGGCCTCTATACCTTTATATTTTGCTGTATGTACAGACATACACAATACTCTTATTTTGCCAAAAATGATTTTTGGCTGATAGGCAAGCCCGCACGTACGATTCTTAATTTTATATAATTAGTTGAACAAATAACAGGAAATCAAGAACAAAGGACAAATACTAGTAAAATTTTACGAGAGGAAACCCATGTAAAAACCAAAATTGGTCCTACAAAATGATTCGTTAAAAACCTTTCTGTCAAAAACGTTGTTTTATGTTAACCCTACAAAACATAAGGTTTCGCGGTTACGCCCCATTAGCAGAGATTTCGCAGTTTCACCGGGTCTCAATCCAGTAGATTGTTAATAAAGGGAAAATTTCATTATAAGAATGGTTACCCTGAATAAACGATGAGTACTTTGAGGTGCTTTCAGTCTTTAATAGCCGACGTTGTTTAACCTTTAATGAGGCTTTCAGGGTGTCATGGACCCAGGATCGTGCGGAATTGCGTTTATGTCTACATACACGTCCTTTTGCTACCTACAGTCCAATAATCACGTTTTTTTGTAGTTTTGCAAAAATGTAGTATACTCGTAGTTGCATATTAAGAGTTGGTGATAAATTGATAATCCATTATTATATTTTTCTATGGGATTATATTTTCTCAATTGTTATCTCTGCATGATACAGGCGCCTAGAGATTATTTGAGGAGCCATAAGGGATAAAAATACCATAGCTCCGTATAATCTTATGACGACATCCAACCATCCATCAGCCTGTTTCATCATAGGCACTCTTGGCGGTCGTCCTGGAAGAAAAAGAGTGAGTGAAGCTAAAAATCTGGGAATGAAAATGGACAGCTTTTTGAATTTTGAAAATCATGTTGTTAATGTGGCCAAAAACTGTTTTTACAGGTTAAAGCTTCTTTATAAAATTAGAAAATACATAAGTGTCGAAGTTAGAATTCAAATGTGTGAAACTTTGATTTTGTCTAAATTAAATTATGGTGATGTAGTATTTGGAGGCTGCATACTGGCAAGGTCACAACGTCTCATCCAGCGGGTACAAAATGCGTGTACACGCTTTTGTTTCAACATCCCTCCTCGTACTCATGTCACGCCTTACATGAACGATAGCAATCAATTAAAAATGGCTGCTCGTCGCGAATTGCATTTTGCGGTCATGTTATTTGGGATAGTCAAGCACAAACAACCCAAGTTTTTATATGACAAACTTCAATGGTCCTCCACCGTCAATCGATATACTACAAGAGCTTCCGCTTATCTCATTATTATACCCAAACATCAGTCGGTTGGTTTCAAAGGCAGTTTTCGATACAGGGCGTCAAAGATATGGAATGATTTGCCCCCTCCCATTCGAGAATGCAAAACAAAGGAAACATTTCGGATCAAATTGAAAAAATATCTTTTAGAAAAACAAAAACAAAAATAACCCTAATCGAGAAATTATTGTTGTTATATATTCTTATATATTTATTTTTTGTAGATATATATTTTTATATATTTTATTATATATACATACTTCCTGCCCATTCCAATTCCTAGTTCATAAATCAACCCTTAGATATAAGCCACCTAGCATAGGTATAGTTTAAGTTTTAATTTTAGTTTCAGGGTTCAACAGAATAACAGCGCTGTGGCACTTACCGCAGCACTAAGCTGAGTTGAATCCCTTTTTATTTAACACCTTTTTCTAAATGTTAAAATCCTGCTACTTATATTTATTATGTTATACATTCTTATTCTTTGTTAATTCTAGTTATGTGTGATTTTTCATGTCTATTTTGTGTATTGTTGGAGGTATTTAAAATAAATTGCTTTTCTTTCTTTCTTTTCTTTTCTTTAAGAAATGCCCTAACTCACACACACTGGGCAGGTGGGTTGGTGAGCGCGGTGCCAAAACCCTTGCACCAGTGACGCCGCTGCCTGTCACCAGTCTGTTTTATATAGGGCCCGGCAATTGGGGATGGATATACCGCCATCCATCCTGACTCCCAGGCAATGGTGGGCCCGGTTTTTCCCAAGAGCTGTCCTCTTACTCTCCCCCGCATAACTACGGTGGCGGGGGAGGCGGGATGACGACATAACAGTAGTTTAATTTTCTGAGTCAACACACCCGGTATGACAGTTTATTTTACAGCGTCAATGCTTAGCGTGGTATAATAGGTCTAAAGCAACATCTAAATGAAGTTGACGATGTAGGATAGCGATTTAAAGCACCTTGTTACAAGCGATTCATTTAGTCTGATCATCATTTTATAACATAAAATCTATGCAGTAAAATCTTTTCTATAGCCTTAAATAGTACTTCGCAAAATTCAATATTTTAGACCGTTTTGGATCTTTCATTTCGAAAGTGCTACTATAAAGACGTATATCGTTTGTGTAGCGTTTATAACCATTGCAATATATCTCATTTATTTTTAGGGTTCCGTACCCAAACGGAACCAAACTGGACCATATTTCTTGGCCTCCGTTGTCTATTTGTCTGTCCGTCCATCTGTCACAGGGATCTACAGATTCAACCGTAATAGGTAGACAGTTGAAACTTTCACGTTTACGTGTAGCTGTGGCTTCTACCACGAAAAATAATGATATAACCAAATAATTGAAACCCATGGGGTGTCCCCATAAAATAAACCATGACAGGCATAAACCAGGCATTTTTTAACGTGATTTTGTTTTAGCTTAAAGACGGTAGTATATACAAGTTTCAAATTTGGTTACATTGTTACACACACACTAAACAAAACAAATCCCATCAAGAACATTGCATGTAAACCAGGTCGCCAAGACTAAGAAGCTCATAACGCTTTCACGGTTAAAAAGTTATCAGACCTCACGTAGAGCCAAGCCCTTAACTCTACAAGCCCTAACTCTACAAATCCTACATCTTGATCAAAAAGTATGGCTTGGCCGTTTTCAAACAGACACTCCTATGGACTTATAATATTATGTCATGCAATAGTTCCATGAAACGGCCAAGCATATTTTTTTATCAAGATGTAGTGTTTGTAGAGTTAGGGCTTGTAGAGTTAGGCCTTGTATAGTTAAGGGCCTGGCTCTAGAGTTTCTGAGTCTTGGTGACCTAGTTTACATGAAATGTTTTTGATGGGATTTCATTTATTTTTGTAAGATGCTCTACTTTTTTATTTTTTCAGGCTGCATTTCTTGCGCATCAACTATGGTTTTTTCTAGCCTACTCTCTATCTTTCCCTCTTTTCATGTTGGCTTATTATTTGCAATAAGCGATAGATCAGGGCTGCGAAGGCAGCGACGTGGCATTGTGAAGCGACGCTAAATATCCTTCCATCCCCTCACCCCTTGGATCACAGATAACTAAGCCTCCGTTGTGAGTCCGTCTGTCACAGGGGTCTACAGTTCAGTTTCAGCCGTTATAGATAGCCACTGATAGTTGATTACTAATTTGACAGAATGCCTACCTGTACTATAGTCACTAACACGGCAAATAATAAAATTTAAATAAAATTGATACCCGGGAGTGGTCTTCAGAAAAATCCTCAAAAAATAAGTTTTAATGTTATTTTATCCCCTCCCCTCCCTTATCTCCGAAACTAGAAGAGAAGACCGAAAAATATGTAAAAAGTCATGGTAATAGGTGATTATTGATTAAGTATTATGTAAAGATGACAGGAAAAATGCCGCGGTCAAGGTATTATTAGGGTTCCTTATTCAAAAAGGTGTCGAATTGTTCGTCAGGCGCAAGAATTTTAACGCTTTTTTTTTGTCGCCTTGACCTCTTTATGGGGTGGGGTGGAGGTAAAATTAATAGATATTTTATTATTTTCGTTGGGTGTGTGCAAATCGTAGCCTTCATACAAATTTCTGATTTTTTGGGCTTTTGGAAGTTGGGAATATATATTTTTTTTTGGCTCCGTACCTCAGTAGAAAAAAAAGAAGCCCTTATAGGATCACTTTGTTGTCCGTCTGTCCGTTCGTCTGTCTGTGAAGACCTTTTATCTCGACAACGCGTGAAGGTATCGAGTTGAAATTAAAACCATAAACTCAAATCTACAGAAGCTGTAAGATATCAAACTTCTAAGTTATCGTGAAAAAAAGATACGGCCGCAAAAACCGTACGTTTCGACACTCTCAAGGGAATCAAAATTCATTAGGGTATTTCTCGTTGACCTAGAACTATGAAATTTGGCACGTAATACCGTCTTATACAACAAGAATAGGGAAAAACCTGAAAACTATACATTTGTAATTAAATCATAAAAAATATAGTCTTTAACCGAGCCCTCGATGGGCGAGTCCGACTCACACTTATCCGGTTTTATTTACAATACAGAACCGTATCCCCCTTAAGAGGGTTTGGAGGGTAAAAGTTACAGATTTCTTAATTTATTTGTTTTTTGTGTGTTAATCCTAACCTGCATACAAAATTTCAACTTGATGTTGCCACACGACAACCGAACTCTAGACGTAAACGTGTTAAACGCCCTCCGTGTCGATGGGGTTATTATAATAATGTATAGGTAAATCCTTTTAATATTGTGAAACGCAACATGTTAGTTATTTTATTTTATATGTATAAAGATAATGATTATGAACAGTGTACTTCTCACTTAGTGGTGGGAGAGTGTAATGTATCAAAGGTGTAACTAGCTACGTATATGCGTGGGTACAAATAAACCAGTCAGCCATTAGCCACGGTGTTGTTATTTACCGCTCCCGATGTAATATTATTTATACTGTGTTTTGTTATGAAGTGTGTGCTTAGACAGTTTAGTCTAGTTCAGTTAATTTTAAATTTCGCATTAAAAAATTAACTGCCAAAATTGAAGAGTGTGGTGTTACCGTTTCAAGTAAAAAAAAGACTTAACTTACTAAGGAAATTATTTTGAATGGAATAAAATTCAATTTGATTTTGCTTCAGGACACGGATAGTAACGATTTTGCTTTGCGGCTTTGCCAATTTGATCTGAATTTATTTAAAAAATAACTGACTTGGCTAGGATAACACGGATTTACTGATTTTTCTGTAACCAGAAATAAAAATGACTCGAACAAGATCTAGTCTATCTTTACAAACCAGACGAGCAAAAAGAATGAGGACGATTAGATCTCAAGAATATATTGATGAAAGGGAAGCACAACTAAGCTCTCAGCGGGAACGTCAGTCGTTGGCTCGCACATCGGAATCCTACATTGTGAGGCAGTCTAGACTGAGGAATGATCGTGAGCGTCATGCAACATCTCGCACCTCAGAACCCTTTTCAGAAGACGAATCCAGATTGACCGCTGATTGGGAGCGCCAAATATTGCCTCGCGCCTCTAAAACTTTCACTGAAAGGGAATTTAGACTGAGCGCTGACTGTGAGTGCTACACGTTGTCTCGCGCTTCGGAAACTTCTATTAAAGGATTAATAAATAATGCTGTTTCATAAAGTGAACTAAAAAGAATTCAAACAAGTTGTATTTATTAGAACGTACAAATTATCGGAGGAATACTTTACTTTGACATTCTTAGTCAAAGTCAATTCGTCGTTCATCTGGAGGAGGAAAGGAGATTCTCTTCCCAACTACGTATTTTCGACACTACACAAAAACTTAAACAACGCGGGCGAAGCCGCGGGCAAAAGCTAATATATCCATCCATCCATCCATCAGCCTGTTTCGTCCACTGCTGGACATAGGCCTTTCCAGGATTTCGCCACTCTTAGCGGTCTTCCTGGAAGAAATGCCCAGACTCACACACGCTGGGCAGGCGGGTTGGTGAGCGCGGTGCCGAAACCCTTGCACCAGTGACGCCGCTGCCCGTCACCAGTCTAATTTATATAAGGCCCGGCAATTGGGGATGGATATACCGCCATCCATCGGTCCCAGGCAGTGGTGGGCCGCCTGGTTTTTTTGCCTGAGAGCTGTCCTCTTACTCTCCCCAGAATAACTTCGGGAGGATTTGCGTGTAAGATGGTGGTACCTCCACAGTCGAGCCCGGCATTAGCTCTACCACCTAATAAGCTAATATATAATACACTAATAATAAAGTTGTAAGAAACTCGTATCTGTAGATAGAATATTTCTGTGAAACTAAAAAAAAATATATTCAATTTGTTTTTGGCCTCAGTAAAGTGGCCAAAAGTAAAACCTTTGAATTTTTATCGTTCTTTCTCTCCGCCCGTATGTTCCGTTTTAATTAAAGAAACACTATGGATATGGATGAGTTTTTTTTTATTATCCTTGTAGTAAACTTGCTCAACAATACAAGATAGGTATAAGGGCTGTCGATAAAATAACCAACAAGCCGAAAGCTGTCGATATCCATGTGAGCACAGCTGCGGACAAAAGCTAGTTCTGAAATAAATCAGTGGAATGAGTACAAGATTTTAATTGTAAAAAAGAATAAAAAGAAGCCCTACCTATCCTGCATAAATATTTTATCGCCCTGTACACATAGAGATTCATATCATATTGATTTGACATTTTCTCAGATTATTGCATTAACTTAAGTCAGTCAGTCTCTAATCATTTTTAAAATCTTATCAGGGAAAGGAAATACATGAGATTGATCCAATTTCTGGAGCGGCCTTAATATTACTCGAATCATATCGAAATCATAAATGATTCGTATAGTTATGTTTGCCTGTATAATAAAGTAAACAGCTATACAAATTAAGTACAGGCAACAAGCTAGTTAGCTGCAATATTATTTTCAAATTTACTTACAATTGAGCTAGCTGAAAATGCTCTATCTTAAAGTACAACCAAATATACAGAAATGTGGTGGGAAGTATTTCCAACATTTATTTTTATTCTTCATTGGCCCAAAGCTTTGTTTTTCATTATGTTATATTACTTTTTATCAAAACTTTGTTTATAATACCTACATATAGGTGCAATACCATACAAAACAATGCAATATAAAGTCGGTACAAACATAAGCCACAAATATAACGATCTAGGGGAGCATAAAACGGACCTTCTCGAATTGGCTAACTGATACACAACCACTGGGTACTCGAATATTACTAGTCACGAAAGTGGCGACAAGCTTCGGCTGAAGCCTATCCATCTATCTTATCATTGGTCGCATGTAAAGTTATATATAGTTTTATCCCAGTTTACACCACTTGGGGAAGCACGAGCTCATCAAGCTATTAAATATAAAAAGTTCCATCAACCTCCTACTCACTACCAAGGCGTTCCTAAGTTCCTATACATATCTTTGGATTTTATCATCGGAATATAAGCACTCATACTAGAAATACTTTTTAAAAAAGAAGAATTCAGTTTTATTCAAAAATTGGTTCCAAAAGTTCTAAAACTTATACACACACTTTTAAAAGTTATCTGTAACGTTTGGAAATGTTTTTTCAAAAGAAACCTGATAGTTTGATGTTATCTTCCTGCAGTTATGTTGACAGAAGATCCATTCTCCTCCTCCGGGTGTGTACTATTATTGGTTAGGCGGAGGCGCCACTAGAACAAAGCCAACATGTATGAGTACTTGATACAAATCAAAGCGAGCGCACGTAACAAAATGCGTGCCCCATTTTGTTTGTGACTAACAGTTTGAATAAAAGCCTCTCTCGTGAATAAATCTCACTTTGAAACGGTGCACCATCAATATTTTCATGTCGTAAATTCCATTTTTGGTGCACGTACTGGGTTTGCAAAACAGATCTACACAGGCTGGGTAGACTCGGTTGTGCAATGCATTGGATCTGACATGGTGTGAACGACTGCCTGGCTATAATTTATGATGCCTAGCTCTTGAAATAACTTATGGCAGTGAAAATATTTATAGCATAGCTGATTTTAGTGAAATACAATATTTTGATACAATATTTTTGTCGTAATTGGTTCGTTTTTCTGGCTTTATGTTTCATTGGTGTAACACTTTCACCTCTACATAATAGGTTGGGGAAAAACTCTTTTCGCAAATAGTATGTATGAACTTATAATAAAATCTCTTTGGCTATACAATTTCTATCTGGCTGGTTTTGGTATTATTAAAAAGTTTAAATTTTAAAAAAGATAATTCCAAATTCTAATTAGGTAAAATGTGTGATTTTCATTTGTTTTTCTTACTGTTAAGATGAGTGACTCTAATGAAGAAAATCGATACATTTTAGAATTTTACTACAAAAAAGGTAAAAATGCAACGCAAGCCGCGAAAAAATTTTGTGATATTTATGGATCTAGTGCAGTGTCTGTGAGAGTAGCACAAATTTGGTTTAAGCGTTTTCAATCTGGAAATTTTGATGTCAAAGATGCACCTCGCTCTGCGCGCCCTGTTACGGATAAAATGGAAGCCATTTTTGAAAAAGTGGAGCAAGATCGGCATATCAGTAGTAACAATGTAGCTGAAGAACTGGGAATTGACCACAAAACAGTTTTGGCGCATTTGAAAAAAGCTGGGTACACAAAAAAGCTCGATATTTGGGTCCCTCATGATCTCACTGAAAGAAACTTAATGAACCGTGTACTCATTTGTGATTCTTTATTACGACGTAATGAAACCGAACCATTTTTGAAAAACCTGATAACTGGTGATGAAAAGTGGATCACGTACGACAAGAACGTGCGAAAAAGGCGTGGTAAAAGGCTGGTCAGGCTTCACAGACTCTGGCGAAACCCGGGTTATCTCGCAACAAGGTAATGCTATGTGTATGGTGGGATTGGAAGGGCATTATTCATTATGAGCTGTTACCGCCAGGCAGGACCATCGATTCTGAACACTGCTGCGAACAACTGATGAGATTAAAGCAAGAAGTTGAGAGAAAGCGGCCGGAATTAGTCAACAGAAGGGGTGTGGTTTTTCATCATGATAACGCTAGACCTCACACATCTTTAGCCACTCAGCAAAAATTAAGAGAATTTAGCTGGGACGTATTAATGCATCCTCCGTATAGTCCTGACCTGGCACCTTCATATTTCCACTTATTTCGGTCTCTTCAGAATTCTTTGGGCAGTGTCAGGTTAACATCACGAGAGGACTGCCAAAACCAATTGTCGCGATTTCTTGATCGGAAGCCCCGGAACTTTTATAGCAATGAGATAACGTCCCTACCTTCAAGATGGCAGAAAGTTATCGAACAAAATGGCACCTACATACTTTAGTTAAATGTAAATAAACTTTATTACAAAATGTTTTGAATTTTCATATAAAATGTGAGGAAACTTTTTCCCCAACCTATTATTTACGTTTTCCTGAAGTACTATCCGAGAAATTATCACCGCCATAATAATTAAGGAGCCAAAAGGGTAGGTGTCTATCATAACATAGTAATAAATCATAAGAAGATTTTGGTTTTTACTATTAGAAAATCAGTATAGTCTTTCAGATAAAAAAAAATACTATTTAGACTACTTATAAGCAATCAGTGTCGGGGGAAAATAACGTCACCGGAAAAATCTTAGTACCCACTAGTTACTATCGAAGAAAATTGCGCAGCGCAGGTCACTCTCACAATTATATATCTGTGGTTACTCTTTTTCGACCTTATTTAATGTGATGGAAATGGGAGTGTAATGTCAAAATCACTTTATAATTTATAATAGGCTATTATTAATTAATTTGAGACTAAAATATCATTAATATAAAAAAAAACGATCAAGAGCGAGTAGAACTCGCGCCTGAGGGTTTCGTGCTATTCAAATAAATTGATAGACCTAAATGATTCGAATAAAAATTACAATCTTAATTATGTACCTACAAATATTGGATGGATTCGATTGATGGTTCATGGTGGAATATCATCTTGAATAAATTATACACAAATTCTTGTACTTTTATTCCACATATATTTATTTTTATTCTAACTTAGGCTACCGGTTTCGTATTACACATCATCGGGCCAACAAATTATTAATTATTTAACATGACAGAAGGTCATGTCATGAATAACATTTCTGTCATGTTAAATAATTAATAATTTGTTGGCCCGATGATGTGGAATACGAAACCGGTAGCCTAAGTTAGAATAAAAATAAATATATGTGGAATAATAGTACAAGAATTTGTGTATAATTTATTCATTATGTACCTACAAAATGTATGAAACAAAATTGTAAAATTAAGCTGGTCGACTATTACTCGTTAATTTGTAAGACCTACTCAGCTGTGATAGTTTTCCTTTGTTTTCCTTTATATAGACTATTGCGATGAATTTTTCCACATATCCAAAAATAACCGTTTAGCTGGCGGGAGGGGAACAAAAATACCACTTTAAAGCTTAATATTTTGCAAATGGATACCTGATTTGAAAAATAGTTTTCACACACCCGCAATATTTTTGAACGACCTATCTAACGACACCCCACACCATGGAACAGACGAGAAAAACAAATCCTCTTCATTTCGTAATACCAGAAAAAAAATTACCACTTTGCCGGTGTGATTAATATGAATACCCATGCCAAATTACAGCTTCTCTGAGCTAAGCCATGCACAGATAGACAGCAGTACGGACATAGCGAAAGGAACCCTTATTCCTTTGTTGACTACGGAACCCTAAAAAAATATTTAAATATTGCGCATTGTAAAATTTACAATACTTGCAAAACCTTTTTACAGATAATACTATCTACCACTACGATTTTATAGGTGATAATACCAGACATATCACTCGCAATAATTTTACCATTAGCCAATTTACAAACTTTCCTTTTAGAGAAGTGTCTTTTGTAAAACAAGCACATTCAATATAAAAAAAAGGTCAGACTCGTAATTTTTAGCTACTTTTCGAGGTTCGACGATCGTGTCCCGGGAAAACTTTGAACATTTGAGAGTAGGACAACTTTAATTAGAGCTCAGCAAAGTCTCCTCGAACGACATTTGATAGCTAATGGAAAAACGTTCGCTTTTTTCGTAATTTAGAACGATTTTATCTTTGACCGTGAAACGGTTTTTTGTTTTGTTTAGAAGTGCGTAAATTTCAGATAAATTTCTTCAGAATCTTTACCTTTTTAAGCTAGAAACGGTTAGGGATTTGTCGAAAACTGGAAACCTTATAAGTGTTCCAATCATTATATTTCTGTTTACCCGCGGCATAATTCAAAAATCGAAATCAAATCAAATAAAAATTAAATCAAAATTGGTTGTCGCCGATTATGCTGAAATTCGGCATGTATGAGCAGATATGGTCCCTAGTTTTTCTAGAATTCCAGAAAAAATAACCAATAACATGAAGCAATAACAATATTTAAAAATATTTACTCATAATAATTACGATATATAAAGCACCAACACAATATGAGGAAAAACAAGTATCATTTTATAATGGCTGGTAGTCTCATATTATCAGTTTCAGTTAAATTATTAAACAACATTTATTACATTTTAGTAGCCCACTCTTAATATTTTTTGTATGTTTTTCCCGTTTTTATTACTTCTTCATTGTATTATGTATATATAATATTTTTATTCCTAGATTCCCCTATTTTATTTATTTTTTATTTATTTATTTATTTAAAAACTTACGACTATCATTTATTAATGCAGGTGTATATTTTATTTCCCGTATTATTATATATTTTTTTTATATTCTAAAGACATATTATATTGTGTAAATTAACTTTGACTTGTAGAAAGTATACTTAATGTATCTATTTTGCAAAAATAAATATTTTGATTTGATTTGATTTGATTTGACAAAAAAGAACCTTTTATAGTACTGCTTACACATATAAAGTATACAGATTATAACAAAGCTTTCCACGAATGTGTGGAAAACTAACTCAAAACAACCTGGATTTTGTTATTCATCAAAAACTGGGCAAGCCTAGAGTCTAGACTATTAGCGTGAACTAGTTCCCCCCTTTTAGCCATTACGGCACACACAAACTCGTAAATTTAAATTAGCTCCCAACTGTAGCCTCATACTAAACTGGTAAAATAGTGGGTAAATTCTAAATTTAGTGCTCGCTTTTGTGTCTCTATTAAACAATCGCAACTTTATCAAAGCTATCTTTTTTCTTGCACAAACAATAAAACATATCAAAAGTTAAATCTTAGTTACAAAACACAAATCAAAATCCGTTTTGTGGTTTTCAGTACCTAAACTGGGTTTTTGTCTAAATCAATCATATATAATTAATTACACAGATGAGTACAAATAAAAAGGTACCAATTTTTTAAACAAATATGAAAACAAGCTGAAAGGTTAGCGCTCAGCTCCTACAGCCGGCAATCAGGAGTGCGGGCCGTTTTATACTGACATGTATGTACTCGCCCGCACTCCCGCCATGTCACGTACTATACGTACGACGATCTTGGTAGGATTCGGTCGAATGCCAGTGCACGAGTCTACCGAGAACGTCGTACGTACGCGTCTATGTGTGCGTGTGCCCGGGATCATTGTTTGTATGGAGCAGGCCTTCTGTATGTACTTATTTTGTGGCTTGGATCTTTAACAGACCGTGTCGTTGTCGGAACGCAGAACTCTAGACTGCGCGTTGAGTGTCTGTCGCCACTGTATAGTTATATACTATGCCATACTATAATTAAGTACTAATAGTATTCATCTCTTTACAAACGGTCCAAAACGAACCCTCTCCCCCAAAACTCGGTTCAACTCGGTTTACGAAAGTCGCGGTCACACCGCAGTAACGTACGCACGTTGTCACTGTGACGCTCCCACGCATTTTCGTAAATTATGGCACGAAATTCAGAGTATGTTGTGCATTGTATGGTTCTTAAATACAACTTTTATAATAATAATATAGCATTATCAAGTACGTAAACAATCAGTTGGCAGCCCTAGGGCGTGTTTAGGCACCAAGCGGCCGTAGGTATTGATTTCAAGGACACCGCCTAATTAAACTAGGCTGGCACCTAGTCAGGCCTGGCGCACTGAACGGTTTAGGCATAGTTCTGTGGCGCAATTGTTTTTAGTGTACCTTTACTTTGCGAATCATGAACACGTGAGATTATAATGTATGGTAAATGTAACGTTGCAGTGCATGATGTGTTCAATATAGTCTGTACGGATTTACGAACTACATTTTGTGCTACCAGCTACTCCTACCTACCGCGGCGTGGTGCCACAAAATAAAGCATGTATAAATATATAACTAAATATTACCTCATTTGCGACCTCGGATCGAACCTAGGTCTCAACATTGAGAGGCCAGCGTTATAATATCGTAGCTACTGATAAATACCTTAATCACAATTTGATTCCCAATCGCAAGTCGCAGGTAACCCTATGATCGAACAAACATTGTTTCGAAACTATGATAGAAATAAATTTCTAAATTTTTTTAAACACTTGTCGATTTATCCATCGCAAGGAGATAACTAGTTAAATTTATATCACTGCGGTATAGAAAATCAGAAAAGTATATCTGGACGTGAGGAGCTCTGAACCGGGATTCGAACCCATTGTTTCGATGACCTGAGACGGTCATAGTAGAAGAAGCTCTCACGCGTTGTGATTCGGTACATTCTCGTCTGCACGCACGCGTGGTAACTGAGAGTATGCAATTAAAATTTTATGCGGTATATTAGATGCGAGCTAGTATGCACTTTATTGCCGCGTACGAGAGTAGCGTTTTATTTGAGTGTCTTTGATTAGAGGACCTTCTGTTACGTAGTTATTCTATGGCCTAGTGAAGCCCTCAAAGCCACACCGTTAACACAAAAAATATAATAAAAATAAACATCTTACGTATCTTACGGTTCCGTAGCCAGAGGGCAAAACGGTGCCCTATATATTATGAATACCTATTGACTTGGGTCAAATTTTCACATTTTTGTTTTTGTTGGGATATTATATTTTTGTTATTGACATCAGGGTTCCGTATCCGATAAAGTGCTAAACGTCAAAACCCAAATAAGTCGCTAGATAACGTTTTTTGTGCACGAATTCGACTTACACCTGGCTAATTATTAGGTCTACTCGATAAACTTCGAAATTAGTGTCGTTTCAAACTACCATAGTCTGTATTTTTTATTTTTTATCAAAAACATATCTCGACAAAAAATATTTTTTTGCAGACTTTTTTAGTTTCAAATTAAAACCAATTATTTGAATGACAAGCCTTTGCCCGCAGCTTCACCCGCGTTCCGTGAATTTTGGCTTGGGCGTTATTTTATGAACACACCCTATAGCTTATGTGTGGACCAGGGTCACTACAATGATAATAAAACAAAAAACCACATCCAAATCCGTTGACTGGTTCCAGAGTTATGTAAAGCGTTTAATAAATTTTTGCCCCGGTTTTGGCTTGGGCGTTATTTTATAAACATTGTTATAGCCTATGTGTTTTTAAGGGTCAATACAAAGAAAAAAAAAACACATCCAAACCCGTTGAGTGGTTCTTGAGTAAAAAGCGTTTATTCCATCGTTGCTCTGTTTTCGGCTTGGGCGTTATTTTATGAACACCCCTTATAGCTTATGTGTTGGCCAGGGTCACTACAATGATAATAAAACAAAAAACCACATCGAAATCCGTTGACTGGTTCCAGAGTTAAAGCGTTTAATAAATTTTTGCCCCGGTTTTGGCTTGGGCGTTATTTTATAAACATTGTTATAGCTTATGTGTTTTTAAGGGTCAATACAAAGAAAAAAAAACATATCCAAATCCATTGAGTGGTTCCTGAGTAAAAAGCGTTTATTCCATCGTTGCTCTGTTTTCGGCTTGGGCGTTATTTTATGAACACCTCTTATAGCTTATGTGTTGACCAGGGTAACTACAATGATAATAAAACAAAAAATCATACCGTTGCGCGGTTCTCAGACAGTAAACAGACAGGCAAATTCTAAAAATGGTAATTTTCGCTTCAGTACAATACCAATAATTATTTCATTTAAAATTTCGCGGAAATATTTAATGTATAGAGACGACCTTTTTACTACTTTGTTATCAGTGTTTAGTATAAGTAATAATATTTCATCAAAAACCTCAACTAAATCTGGAAGCGAATTATTTCGTTGAATTTAATACTTAAATTAATAAATATCGAACAAACTAACGACCTTCAGATACGGTTTTTGATGAAATCATTTTGATAACAAGCTTTTAGTGTTAATTTCCTGAATCATATTTTTTTTTATTAACATTTCAAGTTTATTTTCCTTCTCGGCCAACATCCTGCAGAAATGAGAACTTTTTCTAATGTCAATTACAAGATATTAAAGTCAACACTCACAAAAGCTCATTTCGCTTTTTGTACATTTTTATTTTCATGTTTTTTGCTCTTATTATAAACACCCCTTTTTAAAGGAAATGTCTAAAGGACTTTTAAGTCAAAGGCCATTCGTCTGAACTCAGATAAAAGGAGCCCATTAAGCTAACCAGTCTTTAGATTTAAAATAAAATACTCAACTGAGGTGTCGTGATTTATTAGCTGGACCAAGAACTTCCTTAACTTTTTCCATCTCACTTTCAAATGTTGGAATGTTTGTAGAATCAAATAAAGTTAAACAAAATGAACTTAAATACTTACTATTATAAACAACAAAAAAGATAAATAAAAGTAGTTAAATGTTCATAAAACTGGTACATAAAGAGGTTATTAAAAGACGAGTGTGAGTTTCACACGAAACTATACATAACCAGGACGGAGATTCTCGCACATGCGACAATTTGCGAAGGTCGAAAGCGGGTGATTTTTACAAGCTCTTGAAGAAAAGTATTAAACTTTTAAAATATAAACCTGTTGTACATATTCATAACATGCTTTACGTGTCATTTTAGGAGTTCTAGTTAATATAAATATCATCACAAGGCATCTATGACACGATAAACACAGGCGTATGAAAAGCAAAGCGTGTGAAAAATGTTGCGAGAATCGCTGCCCTGAGCGGCTATTCCGGCATTATTGCGCATTTGCAATATCAGTCATTAGATATTTGTTTTAAGTTGGCTATATGCCATGCGATAGAAATTAGAGTGACAAAACCACATCAAATAGAAGCTATAGGATATGAGGAATGACCACTATACGTTTTTAATAAATAAAATCAAAAAATATCTGTACATGATTTTGTATGGATATATAGGGTGAAATTTAATCAACCGACCTAATTCATACTAGAGACTCGGTTGGTGATCAAGAACTAGGTTCAGTAATCCTTTTGGCCAATTTCGAAAAATATTTTTTTTTGCTCCCGTACTGGTTGGACTAGTTTAAGTACAATTCCTAGTGCAGGTTCTACGGGAAAAAAAAATTTTTTTTTAGAATTTCACCTGGAGGGTCATTAAACCTTGTTCCTGATGACTAACCGAGTCTCCAGTATGAATTTGGTCGGTTGATTTAATTTCACCTAGTATAAGGTCCTACAATTCAAAGTGAAAAAAATTCAACAGATGATAGAGTATCCCTAATAGACCACATTCCGCCGAAAAAAAAACTTTTTTGCGTACTTTTTTTTTACCTTTCCATAGAAATTTTGTCAGCTGATTGAACCACTTTGTACTGGGAAGTGAAAAAATTATTTGAGCGGAAAATGTTTTCTTCTTTTGGAATTTGATCAGTGAACGATACATGATCTAGCCTAGAATTATTTTCACTTATTATTGTAGGACCTTATAAATTGATTTTATGGATTGAAAACTTACAATAAGCATTCCTTATATCCTATAGCTTCTATTTGATGTGGTTTAGGAACTCTAATTTCCATCGCATGGAATTTATCAAACTTTAAACAAATATCGAATTACTGATATTGCGAATGCGCAATATTGCCGGAATAGCCGCCCTGGACGTCAATTCCGGCACGAGCGCGAAAATTGCGAAGGCAGATTGCGGGTGACTTTAAAAGGGATTTTGTACAGATATGTTTTGATTTTTTTGATTGAAAACTTATAGTGAGCATTCCTTATATCCTATAGCTTCTATTTGATGTGGTTTATTCACTCTTATTTCCATCACATGGCATTTATCAAACTTTAAACAAATATCTAATGCCTGAAATCGCGCAATAATGCCGGAATAGCCGCCCTGGCCCTCAATTCTGGCACATGCGCAAAAATTGCATAGGCACATTGCGGCTGACTTTAAAACGGATTTTGTCCGGATATGTGTTGATTTTTTTGATTGAAAAATAGTAAGCAGTAAGCATTCCTTTTAACCTATAGCCTTTATTTGATGTGATTTAGTCACTCCAATTTCCATCGCATGGCTTTTATCAAACTTTGAACAGATATCTAATGACTGATTTTGCGAATGCGCAATAATGCCGGAATAGCCACCCTGGACGGCTATTCCGGCATTATTGCGCATTTGTAATGTCAGTCATTAGATAATTGTTTAAAGTTTGATAGACACCAAAGTATAATGACTGATATTGCGAATGCGCAATAAAGCCGGAATAGCCGTCCTGTTTTTATAATATCGTTAGCAATTTTTCATTTTTGTTGTAAAAGCTTGTTCTAAAAGTGTTCTTAATTTCCGTCGTTATTTCCAGAATGTCAGGTGCAGTCTTCGACCAATATAAAATTGCAGTCAAATTAGGTATCAAATTATAAATAAAAAGAAAACAACCAAAATATAAAACCCGGCCTAGTGCGTGTCGGGCCACGCGCAGTGTAGGGTTCCGTAGTTGCTCGGTACATTTTATAAGTTGGTATACTAATACAGATCACGCCAAACTTCTAGTCCCACACATTTAGAAGAACGGCCCATACATTATCGTGTTTAGAGGGGATCAAAAGTTTGGCGCGACCTGTACTCGTAAACCTGTAAAGCCTACTTAGCTGTGATAGTTTTTCTTTTAACTTCATTATATGGACTACTTCTGTAAATTTTTGTACATATAAATAACCGTTTAGCCAGCAAGTGGAGGGGGGGCACTTGACTCTAACAAAATTTAGCACTTTAAAGATTAATATTTTGCCAACGGATCCCTGAATCGAAAAATGGTTTTCACACACCCATAATATTTTTGAAAGACCTATTCAACGATACTCCACACTATGGGATTGACGAGGGAAAAAAAAACATCCCCAATTTACGTGTACGAAAAAAACAAATTACAGCTTTTTAGTACTATTAGTATCTGAGCTAAACCGCAGACAGACGGATAGATGGACATGGCGAAACTGTAAGGGTTCCTTGTCAGACTACGGAACCCTAAAATAACAGTCAGTAGGAGTTGTGTCCTGCGGATTACGTATCATTACACGAAAAAGAATAGTAGACTTAAATAATTTGAACGAACTTATCATTATCACTTATCAATCTTATCATATACTTTTACCTACAAAATGTATGAAAGAAATTACGTTAGTCAAATAGAATTTTACATTATAATTGGAAATTAATGAGACAAACAGACTGACAAGTTGCCTACTTGTGATCCTATTAGGTTTTTCCACATGAGGTACGAAACTTCCAAAACAATTGTTTAAAAAAAAACTATCTGCAGAAAAATAAAAAATAAAATTTGATTCGAATGTACAAATTAGTCAGGCACTCATGAAACATAGTTAATGAGCTTGTTTAGTATAATCTACTTCAAACTTGGCAGTGGTTACGGTTATGATCTTACGCCAGAGAGCATAGAAGTAATTTACAGAACCCAGAGTGACCTAGGCTACCATTTTTGTATTGGTTCGAACTGTCAAATTTCACAATTTTACTCTATACCTTGTTTATTGCAATCTTAGAATTAACATTTATCTAACGTTAACATTTCGGCTGCTAAATTGTAAATTCAACCATTTTTTTTTTACAAATTTTACAAGAGAGTAAAAAAACTTTTTTTTTTTTAAAGCTATTATCTCCCAAGCTGTTTATTATTTAGGGATGATTTTTTTTTGCACTGTATTTTTATGTAGTGTATCTGTATTTATGTATGTTTATATTAGTGTGGCTTAAGCCGTTAGAGCCATGCAACGCAAAATGTGCTCTTGGTAATATACGAACAAAAATGTTTGTTCCCCTAAGCAAAAAACAAGCAACTTTAGATACTTGTCTTTAGATTTGTTCATAAAAGTGCTTGCTAAAAAACCTAGATATTTGGAAAGACTACATTGATTTTAAAATAGTTATATAAAAGATATTAATATAAATTGGGTAAATGGTATCTTAAGGTATTTGAAAAAAATCTCCCTTTCTTAATAATTTATTGGTATTAAATTATTATCTGGTTTTATAAAGTATTAGAACTTTTTCTTGCTTGTCTTTTATTATTTAACTTATTTATTTTTATCATCAAATTTGACAATACAAAAGTATTTTTATTGAATTGATTCAGACTTATTTCGAAACAAAAAAATTGTGTGTCATGTGACATTAATTATTTAAACTTAAGAAATAACAGTATTTTAAATTAACTCTGTGATTTTCCTTAATTAGTTTATAAGCTGAAGTTTTACATGTTTTTTTTTTCTTCCGGCAAAATGCAAAGTTCCCGAAAAATCAGGAAATTGATATCTATTATTTTTGAAACATCTCACCTTTTTGAGATCTGTAGCTTTTGAAAACTATAATTTTCGAAATTTGTTACTTTTGACGCCTGCCACTTTTGGCATTTCTCACATAGATACTTATACTTTACATCATCATTTGAAATATTGTCAATATCCTCCTCACTATTTTATGTGTCCCCACTATCTCGCTATTAATTTCTGTCCAAGAATCCTCTAATATATTCATATCTGATTTTATACATACTTCTGAATTCATAAATATTCATACCCTGATTTGCAACAATCAAACATATAGAACAGCTTATAGTTTTTAATCTAATCGGAATCAGAATCTGTCTGTCGTATCAGTCACCTGTCACCTGTTTTCAATGAAACCAGAATACGAACATTCTTTTGTTGCTTCTGCTTCTGCAAGATTCCAGGTACCTAAACTTGGAGCAAACTGGTAGGGTCATGTCGCACATAGCAATGTAGCAGAATCACCACCAAATTCAAAAAACATATACTCTATTTTAGTCCAGCTGATTTTCAGGCAGACAATCTCTTAAGCCAGTTGCAACTTGTTCATGTTAAGTATCTCCTGTAAAACGCTCTCCACTCTTGACGACAGTAACAGTATCATCCGCAAAGAGCATACACCAGGGATTCTTGGAACACTGCGGTGAGAGCATCCATAATCCACTGTTGGGTATACGCCTCTTTTTTTCTTTGCCATTTTCATCGGTCTCTCGCCAGCCTCATCTATTGTCCACGAACAGTCTTCATGATATCGTCTCTCCATCGGGCCATTGGTCTACTGAACGCTTTTCTGGTCTCGGCTGCCACTTTGTTACTGACATCCATCTTTCTTTCTGGCAAGATGTTCCACTTATCTGAGTTCTTTGTCGAATCTCGACGTTCGGTACATGGCATGCTCCTGTGCCAGTTTTGTTTTGTGAATGTGAGCTTTGGTCAGCGTCCGTGTTTCGGCAACATAAGTAAAAACAGGCAAGACACACTGGTTAAAAATAGCAAAAACGGTATTTTGGCTCTAAAGACATCCAGTTTCCAGTTTTCTAAAGACAGTTAAATTCATCTTGCGATCTCCTTTACCAGACATACACCGCCAGGCTGGTAGAATTGCTATTCATAATCTTTGTCTTGGAGATGTTTACCCTAAGGCTAACCGTTAGAGATGTTTCATGCAGTTCTGCAAGCATACTTTAAAGATCTGCAACGTATTTAGCCAGAACGTTACTATTTTGAATTTCTTGTTAAATGGTACTCCGCGTGATGTGTTTAAATTTTTTGGAAACTCTATCTTTTTTTTAATAAAGTCTATTTCACCATAAACATGTAAGGAAACCTAAACTTGCAAAAAATTATCAAAATACCTATGATTCTGGTTATTTTTATAATTTGTTTTATTTATTTTCAGGTTTGGCTAGTGCACAAAACCATTCAACCGTAAGCTTAAAATAAAGTAACCCAATTTTTCAACAAAGTTAAAAACAAGCAACTAGATAAACAAAGCAAAAACAAGCAACTAGATTCGAGATACTTTTTTTTGCCTTAGTCAGCCTGAGATACTTAGATTTAAAGTGAGTTTTTGGCAAAAATTTAGTTACTTGGAATCTTTTTCTTCAATAACTTGAAGAATACAATTAATTTTTTTTTCTTGCCAGTGAGAATTTAATGGGCCAAAAACTAAAAATCACCAAAAATCGACATTGGAGCATTTTTTACATTTTTTTTACTTTTGACGCACTTGTGGGTACATAAATGTACATGGTATGAAAATCCTCAAGTGGGTTTATCCAAGGACACCTAATTGTTGGGGTGAAAAAATATAATATTTTGCACCTTTGTACTATAATGCTTCAGTTCGATTGATACAGATACAGATACAGATCTTTATTAACAACGGTAAGTTACAGATTGAGAAAAAAAATTGGTGTTTTATGGTGCCCTGAACTTTGTGCGGACAAGTTCATTTTATTAATAGTTCCAAAGACATTCTATGGACAAAAGTATTTGTGACCAGGCGAATGAGGCCAAGAAAAATACATTTGGTTTTCACATTATTGAGTGCCATTCCTTAATAATTCAAAGAACTTTCAGATATTAATTTGCCAATAAATTCCAAAGATTTTGTAACGTAGAATTTTATTTTTCAGAAAAAATTACCAACATCAGTGAGGTCTGGAATCGTTTGCGAAAAGTAGAAATTTTCCGATCCAGTTGTTGTGATGGACATTGCGAACGACGGTAGTGACAGATGAACTGGGCAAGCGTTATTTTGGGTGACAGGCTCGTTACCGTCCATAGGATTTAGAACAACTGGTCATGGTAAAATAAAATGTAGGCCAATCTCCTAAGAGTTAGTATATTTTTTAGTTATCAAGGATGAATTGTAGATTATTTCGAGTAGTATAAAATACGACGGAAAATATACATAGGAAAATGTAAATTGCTTACGAAATCATTTCTGTTGTTTCTATCGTCTGGAATTATTAACAAGTACATTTACTTATAAAATTAAAGATTATTTGTAAACATTAAAAAAACATGACATTATTGTTACAACATGAGTTTGTTAGTACCTATATGAATTGATACAAAACTAACAGATTTTTATCATTAATATTTACACTTTCTAGAAAATTCCAATGAGGGTCGGTAAAAGTTGATTTGCCTTTTGACGGATCGATCGCGTTGCTTTGGAAAATTTCAATATGTAATTGACAAGTTCAAAGTTCTGTACTAGAGTCGGTATCTTTAAGCGCTTTTCGACATTAAGGCATGAATGCCATCAAAAAGATATTAACGCTTTTAATTAAAAGCCAGAGCAAGATCTTCCAAATTTTGGTAGCATTACATCAAAATTGGCTCTCATACAAATTGATAAGAGTTACCCAGTGAATCGTCAAAAAACTGAGAAGACATCGGCTGTTACATAGCGTCAAATTGAGTGTATGTTATAGTTATAATGTTACGCCGACATTTATATAGACAGAATACTGGTTACTATTTACTATCATGGAAGATTACGTAGACTATCAATTTTATGCTCTTACATATGTAACACTAAAAGTTTCCGGAACTGGCCACTTACATAAACAATATTTAAAAATTTATTGCAACATTTGAAAATAGAACTCTTTCGCTGTAGAATGCAGTTTGTTTCATCTGACTGTCTTTTGTTTTTACCTTGTGGCGCCATTTAAAAAATTGTGTGTCTGCATCAACATGGATTTAACTCGGGAAAATTTTCGTAGTATGATTTTCTACGATTTTAAGTGTAATTTGACAGCTCAACAGAGCATCGCTCGGCTTGAAACAGCTTTTGGCAATGAAACACCATGCAAGACGACTGTATAGCTGGTTTGCAGAATTCAAGCGTGGTCGTATCAATCTCAGTGACGAATCTCGCGATGGTCGGCCGTCCACCGCTGTGACCAACAAAAACATCGATGCTGTGCGCCGTATGATTGAAACAGACAGGCATGTGACCTACCATGAAATTCGCGCATCCTTAGAAATAGGCATGAGTCAAATACAATCAACCCTACACAAACATTTGGGTGTGAGAAAGCTGTGCTCGCGGTGGATCCCACACAACTTGACCGAGGCTCAAAAAACGGACCGCGTCACTTGGTGCAGTGCCATGCTTACCAGATTCAACGAAGGTGCGTCAAATTTGGTGTGGGACATAGTAACAGGTGACGAAACATGCTACGATCCCAAAACAAAGCAGCAATCGAGCGTATGGGTCTTTCAAGATGAGCCGAAACCAACCAAAGTGGCGCGCGTGAAAAGTGCATCTAAGCGGATGATTGCTTCTTTTTTTAATAAAACTGGACACGTGGCTACTGTTGCTTTAGAGAATCGTCGTACCGTGAATAGTGACTGGTACACGACCATTTGTTTGCCGGAAGTTATTGACGAACTCCGTAAAAATAACCGTAAACTCCGTATCATCCTGCACCACGACAATGCTAGTTCTCACACGGCCAGACAGACAAACGACTTTTTGAAGACGAAAAATGTAGAACTCATGAGTCATCCTGCATACAGTGGCACAATAGTTTTCAAAACTGGTTTGATCGAATGAAAAAGTGCATAGACGCCAAGGGAGATTATTTTGAAAAACAATAAATTAATTTTGTACCTTTAATAGTATTTTTTCATATTCATTCCGGAAACTTATAGTGCGTCCCACGTATTAGGACTGTAGCGAGTAAAATGTGGGCCTGCAAAACTTTTTCGGATGGTACCTACAAAATGTATGTTTACGGTACCCAAAATTAAATAAGAGGATGAGATGTGATGAAATCCGATCTTCGATCTTTAAACCTAGGGTCGCCCGTCAGGTGATTATCGAGCGTGTCAAAGGATTCCAAATGGCTCCTATCTTCAGTCTTTTTCCTTATAAAATCTCCGATAATATCCACAGGGAACGTTACGAAGGAAATTGAGATCTTCCAAGAAATCGAAAACTTTTACGTGTGATTTCTTGAAAATTATAAAGTTGCTGATGGCACAGTATTTTTAACGTTTTACTCAAGAAAATAAAACGAAATCGCGGAATTGGTTTCAAATTTGATTATTTATTGTAAAAAAACGGGTCAAGTGCAAGGAGGACTCGCACCCAGTGGGTTCCGTTCCCTATATCGTTTAAAACACAAACGTTTTCCATGATCAGTTGTAATAGTCCAAGTTAAGTTAACTTACCTAAAGATCCATTACAGTTTATTTATTCAAATAAGTCGGACTAATTTTCTTTTGGACTAATTTTCTTATGTTTTTCTTCTTGTAATTGTGAATTTCAAGTTTCTCTAAGTCAACTGGAAGTATCCTATGAGTTTTCATGGTTAACCGTTTTTTATGAAATTGATTAGTCTTATTTTAACGGCACTATAGGGCCCGAGAAAAGGAGTCTCGTTAGACAAACAGACACACAAATGGAAAACAAAGTGATCCTTTAAGGATTCCTTTCTCCATTACAAAGTACAGAATCCTAAAAATCATAAATATTGAGCATCTTACGATACGTAAAACGATGAATGAAACATGACTTTTAGTTTTTGCAAGTCTTCACAGAAAAAGAAACGATTTCCTGTTCGCATAAAAAGAAAAACTACTGTTATAACGAAAACGAAATTGGTAGGTATCTATCCGTCACAATTTGTTTGACAGGAATGAATATGAACTTGAATTATTGCCGTCCATATATCTGTTCGGTTAGATGGAGCACCCGTTTTTATGACGACTGAATGTGTTATTATGCTAAGAGGAGCAAAAGTGTGATCCCTTTTCACTGTGGATTTATTGATTAACTGGATTCCAACCTAACACTTTTATTTCATCCTTTGAGCTTCTGTCGGACGGGCTCATGTCGGTCGGGATATCATTAAAATATTGAGTTGTTATGAGGCCACAAAAACAATAAATTACCGCTTTATCTACAACAAATGCAGAAAAGCCCTTCTTGAACAAAGTTGGAAAAGTATACATTTCACAACAAATAAAAAACAATCAATCCTTGGCACGATAAAATCAAAAAAATTTATTTTGTAATTTCATATCGCCAAATAGAAGAAATACAATTTATTCATCTTGACTGAAATTATAACATGCTAAATTATGGAAGCAGTAATCCATATAGGTAAATTGTAAAACCAACAGTTGATAAAGAAGTTTAAAGAAAGCCGTGATACATTTTAAAGAAAAATTTAGTTGTACTAAGGATTATAAAATGTGCTCACAAAACCTTATAAAACATAAATTTGTGACAGTTCTTGTGCCTTTCATCCACGCTAGACTTGGCTGGGAAATATAGCTAAGAAAAATACGCAATTCGTATTAATTTTAAAATCAGCGCGTTTTTGCCTCTGAGTAAATGAAGAAAGGGGATAATATAAGGTGCTCTAAAAATATCTGTTACGGCTTCAATTGGAGATAGTATTGAGTATATAGGTTACAATAGTGAAAAAATGTTGTACCCCGGAATAGTAATGTAAAGGACATCATTCAGCGTTCATACATTTTTGGGCTAAATCTGAAAGTGCCGGCCAATTTAGATAAAATATGTCATTATAATCATTTGTTACTATGGGACCAAAGCTGTAGGGTCATTCTCTACTTAGATGATTTCGAAAATTATTATTTTAGTATTAATTTTGGAAAAAATATCACATTAATAATAATTTTTTGTGCAGAAAAAATGTTTTAAACATATTTTACTATGAGATCAATGCTCTAGGGTTATTCTCTGTACTCGTAAACCAGTTGAAAATATATTTATATTCATACTTTTTCGATAAATATACCAGAATTTATTAATTCACTTGTCTAACTTTTAGTGGTTTAAATATGAATAAAAAACGGTAATATGGAATGAAATATTTATTTAAAATACAGTAAAATGGTCAATATTCGTTCTGTCTGACTATGATATTTTCAAGACCCTTTGCCGGTGGAATCATGCCGCGCAAAACCCATATACCATATGATCGTCATAGCGTGTGCACAGCATCCTAAAGTACGCCTTCCAATATTGCAGCTACAGTAGTAATGAGGAATTGCTTCTCTCCCAAGTAAACTAGGCTCCACGGCAATGTACACGTTGTAAGTTTTAGCTTGAACATGTCTTGACTGTATGCGACCTCTTATAAGCCAAAGATCTCTTCCGTCAAGCTCCCGAACTTCTTGAGCTGGCACATCCCCGCCAAGCTCTATGATAAACGCACCATCAGGTTGAACGTGCTCCCCGTAATAACTTCGGGCCTGCTTTATTTGATAGCTACCCAAGGCAAACAATGTCAGTTGCTCTTGCGTAAATCTCGGGAACTGATCGAATTCCGGTGTATTGGCTGTCATCGACTGAAAATGTGCTCTTCTTCTATTATAATTATTAACGATGACAAGATCTGCTAATCTATTAGGCAGAGTTATTCTCTCATTAATAATACTTAAAAATTCATTAGCATTCACATTATTTTCGATCAGGACGTGGAAGTCATTTAATAGAGCTGCAGCAATTCTAAAGTAGTCTATCATGTGTCTTAGTGATCGGTTACTGTGGACAATCCTTAATAGGCGAAAATCTATTTTGAAACGTCCATTTATGACTTCAACCACCCACCGACAAATGGTCACAAGCCGAGACTTGTTGGCTTGGTCACACAGTAAGCTGCAGTTTCCTTCGGTTCTTTGTCTCTGGCATATGCACTACGTAACCGTAGTCTTCAAGGGGCCGCACTGGGTCCCTGAATCCTCGGTCTAAAATGAATACGTCTCCTGGTCTAAAAAACCAATAAAAACCGCCTTCTTCGTTATCTACCGTATTGTTCATAATCACCACATCAGAGGTCGTTTCGGCGTGTGGTCCAAATACCTCAATAATGTGTCCATCACAGCATACATATAACATTGGTTTGAGAAGGTGACGATACTTATGACCACTTTACGATTTCCGTTGATAGAAATAGTTGGAGCTCTTTTGATGATAGATGTAAGTACCATCGCACGTTGTCACAGCTTTCCTTTCAAATGACTGGACTGTCTGGGTTGCCAAAAATACTTTCTGGGACTATCAAGTTTCGTTGTACCACTTCCTCATGTGGTCGAAACCAACTCGCGACGGCACATAGTCCGCAAGCAGTTCTTCACGACCTTTCCTCAACATTCTTTGAAAAGTTGATTTGGCCATTTTGAATATTGAGGCTAATCTTACATTGGAATCTCCAGTCCGCATTTTTGTCAATACTGCTGCGAGTATCTTTTTCTGGGCACGTTTTCTAACAAAAAAGAGAACTGTTCTTTGGTAATGCTGGTCCATGAGCGGAATTCACTTGGATTTATGTCTTCGTACTCCTCGAAGTTTAAAAACTCAGATGTAATATGGTTTTTCACCATGGTGAGGGTAAAGACTATCTGACTTGCAGTGAATTCTTCTATCAAGTTATTTTGCAGTGGAAGTTCATGCCAAATATTCTGTTGCAAGTGTTCTTCACAAACACGACTAGGTATTTGGTGGAAACAGCGCTCGAAAAAAAACATAGAAGATGCGTTTATGGTATAACGTATTGTCGTCAGGAACACTCAAAAGAGCAAAAGGCTAAGGATTCTCACTTCTCAGGCCAGCATTGCATTGACCGGCTCCCAGTAATAATGAATGCCACAGAAGGCGACGCCATACTAAACGTGTGTCCAGCACAGTTTTCATGGCCCTATATTTCAGTGCTAATTAGACATCTATTTTTTTTCATTCACTGGTTTCAAGTTATACAAGCAATATGCTACAAGTGCAATGAGGTATAATGCGCTATAAGTATTGCTTGATATGTGCTTTGATTTTCACGATTGCTTTAAACCATGTCCTAATGAGTAACGATAAATATTTATTACTAGCTTTTGCCTGCGGCTCCAACCGTGTGTTATTCTGTTTAACGACATGCTTTTTTCCGAACTAAAAAGTAGCCTATGTGATAAGTTAGGGTATAAGCTTTATCCACTCTAAATTTCATCCAAATCCGTTCAGCCATTTCAGCGTGAAAGAGTAACAAACATACACACACACACACACACACACACACACACACACACACACACACACACACACACAAACTTTCGCATTTATAATATAAGTGTGAAGTGTGATTATTTAGCACTACGAGTTTTCTAAGCTTTGTGCTACAAGTGTGATAATGTGTAATCTACGAGGTGTTTGCTACGAAGTATAATCTCCGAGAGCTCCAAAGTATTCGCTACATTAGGTATGAAATAAAATGTATTACAAACACATCAAACGGTACGTAGAACTGTGGTACAAAGATATAGTACAATTTTTTTGTATTACTTACGTTGTTTTCTTAAAATTCGAGCGCAAATCAAACCCTAGCAAATTGGTGAATGTCGGTAATATATTGGCAAAATGAATGCATATCTATGCATTCCACTCCGTTCAGCTCGGTAAATCTACGCCATCTTGGATCTCACACTTGAGTTTAAGACACAAAGCGGCGGCGGAAGTTGCAGTGCCATCAATTATTCACACTTCAAATTATTTGGAACGCTCCATATTAGCATTACAATTAAAGATGGAAACAGCTGCATTGTTCCCTGAAACAGGACTGAAATATGAGTTTGGTGTTTAACGTTTCTCAAACCCCTACTCAAAGCTTTTAGGTCTTTTTGCTAAGATTCTAAAAGTACTTCAAGCGTGTCATGGTAGAGATTAGTAACGACGTCCTAACAAGTAAGCTTCCACTGTGTTACTAATAAAATTCATTATATTATCACGACATGAATGCCCGAGGGGGTGTTAGAGGTGTTCCGGGTGTGTACTGTGAAACGGAAGTAACAGTTCACACTAGGCACACCCGGTTTCACCGACGATTTTTACGTCCCAACGTGATGGGTGATGAGCCCTATCAAATGAAATAAAATAGATTATTTTGTAAAATAGATACATATTTAAAGTATACTTTCTACAGGTCAAATTTAATCATTATAAAAACAATAGAATATTATGAAACAAATATAATACGGGAATTGAACGTCAAATGTAAACCCCAGAGAAACATCATATTTTTTTTGAAAATAATATTTAATTTTCTTTTCGGAGTTTATCAAGCTTTATTTTTGCAAATATTAACGAATCAGTTGGTAAATATTTATAAAATTACAATGACATCATAATCCTCCATCGCCAGACAGTGTGTTTCGTGCTCCGCCACCCAGCCATTCAGAAACACGGGAGACCTCCTCGGACGATCCCACCACGCCTAACCGTGGCCAAAATAGCTTTACCCTGTGACTGTGCCTCTGCCGGAGGCACAAAGTACAACATCAGATTTCCATGCTCCGCTGATCATCCACATATCTACACTGCAGACTTTCTTGGACAATTTTGATAGATGACACTGTTTGAAGAAATACGTCTCCCAAAAGCAAGTTACTTTCCCACAAGCCGATAGTGAACCGCATTGTGCTCTACACCTCATTCTGTCGTCGCCAAAACAAACTGCAGCCTTACGGGATTGCGATCCAGGTTTATACATAGATACATACTTATAAGGACTCTATAAAAAAGTAAAGTACTTGTTTTTGTGAATATTTAATATTAGGTATTTTATTTTAGCTTTACTTTAGTAATAATTTATATACTATGAGGGTTGTTTTCTTTTAAATATTTTTTTTACTTACATATATTTAATGTTATTTATAAATTTACCTGCATACTATCTGTATGTCTCAGGCCAATGACCATTGTTCAAGCGATCAGTCAGCGTCTGCGACGGCGGCGGCGTCACAGGAACTCGTGCAGTGTCCGGATTGTTCCCCATCTCGGAAATTTAAAGGTCAAAGAGGCCTAAAGATTCACATAAGCAGAGCACACAAATGCTTTAGTAACGAGAACGCAAATGCTAACCCCACAACTCCATCTACAAATTCACATTTTTGGCAGGAAATCAGCAAATATAAAAATTCATTCCCCACCGTAAAAAGGATACCACGTGGTGCTAGAAACACTGTAGCGTCCTCTCCCCGATCATGCATTCGAAATGTTTTAAATAAAAATGACAAACTGAGCTGGGAAGAATTTCTGACTTTCTCGTACCGGACATTGCACGTTCCAAGAGGAAGGGAAAGGGGCGGCTCGCTGACTCAAAATATTAAAGAAAACTGCAAAGATCCCAATGATTTATCTTTATCAGTTTTATCACACACACAAATTAATTTCAAAAATAAACATTCTGCTACTGCCAATTTATCGAAAAAAATCGAGTTGAAAATGAGCGACGGAGATGTTAAAGGAGCCGCCCAGCTTCTCTTTTCCAGTGACGTCGTCGCCCCAGATACGCCGGAAACATTATCCGCGCTACATTCAAAGCATCCTCCTCCAGCGGCATCTCTTCAGCTGCCGGATCCACCTGATGCTTCCGGGCGCACTCCGGAGACGACGTCAGCCGTTTTACTCACAATCAGGATGTCATCGAGATATAATATTATCTGGCCAAATCTCAAGTTTCCCATGACTTTGTCCATCATTCGCTGGAAACATGATGGTGCATTTGCTAAACCAAACGGTAGTCGAACAAACTCATAATGGCCGTCCTCTGTTATAAAAGCGGTCTTGTTAATCGAATCCTGAGCCATTTTAATCTGGTAATAGCCGCTTTTAAGGTCTAAGCTCGTAAAAACCTTACAACCTTGGAGCCTATCTATCCAGTCTTCAATGCGTAGCATTGGGTATTTGTCTTTGATCGTAGCTTTATTCAATGCGCGGTAATCGATGCACAATCGTTTTTCTCCGTTCTTTTTATTTACAATCAGAGCTGGGCTCGCATACTCAGATTTACTCTCACGGACTATTACCATTTTCCAAAAGTTCGCTTACCATATTCCTAATGATTTGTCTATCCGAATGTGACGTACGGTATGGCCTGTATTGCACCGGTTTTTTATCGTGCAAATCAATGACTATTTCATGGCCATCTACCTTTCCTAACTGGCTTATATCCAACGCTATGCATTGTTGATATTTCCCGAAAAGTTTGATCAATTCATCGCGATGAGAACGCGTATCAAAGTCTAATGATAGTTCACTGACAACACTGCAGAAGTCTTCAAAGTGTGTCACGTTTTGAAAAGTGAGATTATCGCCGATCCTTACATACATTAAATTAGATCGTTCCGTCACATTGCGCCCTATCAAAATGTCACATCCTGATAGTTCATTGAGTATGTACAGCTCAACATCGTCTATCTTCACAGAGTCTAATTTTATGCTGACCCGTACCACCTCCGTTACAACTTTTAAATTATCTTTAGAGAACCCCTGAAGTGTTATAGGGGATTTCAACGAAATCCTTTGGAGATCACAACGTTCAGCTAAATGTGATGTCATTATAGAACAGCTACTACCCGTATCTATGAACGCTTCATGAGTTAAATCATTAATGGTTATTTCCTTACAAAACTTATCTTTCGCGTTAGACAGTTGTACGTATTTAATTTCGTGTTTCTTTTTATCTTGTCGTTCGGTTTTGTCATCGTCTTTTGGATTCTTTTTAAGGTAGCATGACGTTTCCGAATGTCCTTTTTTACCGCAAAATTCGCATTTTACTGTACATTGAAATCGTTTGTGATTTCCACCGCAATTAAAACATTCTATTGGTTTACGTTGCGTTGTGTTTATTTGATTAGCGGTTGTCCCGGTTGACGTAGTTGCCATTGGTATTTGTGGACTTTGATTTTGCAATGAAACTCTGATATTATCACGAAATTCACGTGTATTGGTGCTGTTGACTGGTAGCTTAGTGGATTTAGCTTTGTAAACGTGGCTGTGCAAAAACGCAGCTAAACTCTCACAAGATTTAAAATTACTTGCTTCGACAGATGCTGTAATATTGCTATCGCCAATATTACCCAATATAATCAAGATTACGTCACTTTCAGCAAAATTTAAGCACAGCCCATCAATTTTTGCATTTTGTTCAAAAAAAAATCATATAAGGACTGATTGTCAACAGGTTTGCGGTCAACGATTTCTCTAAGTAGCTCAAACATATTCCGCCTTGCTCGGAATGTATTTGAGAGTTTTTATTTCCAATCCTTCCAAAGCCAAGTTGTCCATGTGTGGTCATTACGCAACAATGAGTCGTACCAAACTTTGGCTGACCCTCTAAGTTTATTTAAGGCCTGGTAACGAATCATAGTATCGGTCCATGAAAACGTTGTAGCATATGATTCAATTACATTTGACCAAGAGGTTATATTGTCTCTCAAAGGATCAAACTCAGGTATCATGTTGTGCAAAGTTATGGTATTTGTACTCACAGTTCCGGTATCTTTTGTCTTAGATACCTTTAACCTTTTGCGAGGTGCTGATGGAGGAGTTTTGGAGCCACTGCTGCTGCTGCTGCTGCTCGAACTTTTACTAGTGTTGCTAGATGAAGAACGGGAACGTTTTGCCCTGTGTTTGCGCTTATTTTTACGTTTTTTGCCCATTATTCAGATTTATACGTCACGTTTTACTCTGTTTTTGGGGCGAGAGAAAACTATAGCACTTCTGATATGAACTATACCCAAGGGAACTATTTAAACAAACTTCAGAGGTGTAAGTAGGTAATATTTCACGGAATCAACTCAAAAAAACCAAACAAATCAAAGAAATACAAAACAATCTATATCTTTTTCAACTCCAAGATCAGCCCATTCGCGTGTCCACTCTCCCGTCACGCCCGGTAAAAGTGTCTAAACTGCCGCGACTGTTGGCATTGCCAACACTTGTAAAAATTATTATATTAAACAAGGCGTTTAACTTTAATAAGTTAAGGATAAAAATATAAAATACAGAAGGAAATACATGAGGAAAAATATATCTTAGTCTACCTGTCTAATGAGATAGAACGTTAAAATACTATGCAAAACATCATCTACCTGTCTAATATAGTTAATAACTTCTTAAAGTCAAATTATCAACTAAAAAACGTTAAGTTACAAAATGTTTACATCAATGTGTAAAAACAAATGTCAAAATAATAATAAAAAGCAAAATAACGATATTAGTCCGCATAAAAACAAAGGATTTGAAAAACACAAATCAGTAAGAAAATAATTGCCGTTCTTCGGGCACAAATACACGCTTTTTAGGGCATGGTTTCCTCACGATGTTTTCCTCTACCGTTCAGCAAGTGGTAAGTATTAAATACTCGACACATAAATTCCGAAAACTCATTGGTGCATGCCCGGCCGGGGATCGAACCTGGATCTCAAAGATTGAGAGGCCAGTGTTCTACCCCTGAGCTACCGCCGCTTTTTATTAATTACTTTACTTTGCATAGCATTAAAAATTCATTTCGCAAGCCCATTTACCCCTTTACACGTTGGAACAGAATAATTTAAGTAATTGTGCTAATGTTGAAATGTTTAATTGACACTAAACAACTTCATGAAGACGGCTGGTGACGAACAAATGCAGTTGATTTTATTATGTCATTAAAATCTTTTTCTATGTAAGGCAGAAAATAAGTTAATAACTATAAAACAGATAGCAAACATACATGAAATAGTGGAACGGTATATATTTTATTTATTTATTTAACGCTATATGTATTAAAAATCCTTAATGTCAACACAGGAAAGCATGTTTCAAGAAGCCGCAATGCAGAAAACCCTTCCATGACGTTCAATTGATGTAACCGAAAATAGTTTTTCCACCGCCCGAGCTCATTTCCTTACGAAGCCTTGAAGCAATAAAACCCAAACAAAATGATCAACACTGTCTCCTCCGATCCATGTATATGAGAAGATCAGGGCCCATCTTTCATGTCGCAGTAACCTTTATTGGGTAAAAGATGCGTGGGCAAATCTTCATGAATAAATCAATCGCAAATCCTGCGCCCCCTTTATTATGAGAAGGCTGGCCCTCGAATCAACATATTTATCTTCGAAGTAAGAAAAAGTTTCGAGTTCAAAGGAATGTTCAAATAGACATTATATCCTAAGGTAAAAATGTAAAATAAATCATATTTAGAGCATTTATCACAAAAACAGGGAAAAATAAAATTATAGTATAATATATAAAATTAGCATTATTAATAAAAATGCTAAATAGTTTTATTTTAAGATAAGCACATCAAATTTGGTCAGTGTCGATAAAAGGGGGAACAGTTGTAGGATTCCTAGGTTGTCATAAAAATAACCACAAAGGTTTTTTATTGTGATCGCTCAGCTACATTTCACGACACAACATATCTAACTTCTTACCTAAAATACCGCCCCGCTTGTGAAATGATGGAGATGAAATTTTTGATGTGCAATTTGATGTAAAATATTCCCCTTTTCCGTAGGTACATAGACATTTTTAAACAAGAATCTCAAATCACGTCATAAATAAAAAAAAATTATATCAAATCTACAAAATATAATAATAACAATAAACAAACAAAAAACCCAACGCTATCCTAAACGAAGTAGTTTTAGGTAAAAAAACTCTGTCCAAGTCACTGCCCCCAGAGTACTGGCAAAGTTACCTCTTTGGATAGTCTGATTCTCTGGCCGAGGTAAACGCCAGCACTTGTCGAGTGCGGCATACTTGCGCCGTTTGTTGCTTTCGGTGGTGCCCGCCGCTGCAACAGCAATGTGTGCATGCATGTTGCATCCCACACTAGCGGCCGCCCAGACTTTTATGTTGTTAGAGTCTTGCCATCGGGCCTTTTTCCATCGTCTCGAACAACCTACGTTGGTTCAAGGATCGACGGTACGTTGATGGTGCATGGTAAAGGTTCTCCGAATAAAGTCATCCAGGACAGCATGGTTAGAGAGGCGGCTGTCACTGAGTTGACACGATAGTTCAGAACGGTCCACGTTTACTCCGCAGGCAGCGATTTACTACCGATATATTCTGAAGGAAGAGTCTGCAGCCAGTGGCCTGACTCGCGTTCCGAAGCGTAAAAGATATGAGCTCGCTCTGTATCGCTACGGCTTCTATATCAAAGTTCTTTGTGTTAAATTTAGCAGAGCAGAGTGGATTTCGATTTGTATGAAATGTTTTCGCTATGCACAATAGATGCCTTATGCCTATAGGTTAAACTTAGATTTTTTTATACTAAGTTAGGAGTGCTGCCCCAAGGGGCTTGAAGTTAAAAACACAAATGAGCTATGAAAAAATTAAGTAAATATTTTCGTTAATGCAATAAAGAAAAAGCCGAATCAACAAATTTAAAGTAATATAAAGACATTTAATTACCAAAATATATTTCCGCACAGCATGAGATCTCAATATCATTATATCTTAAATCACTGGGTTCATATTTTTCTATACAAGACCTCTCTTCTGTTCACGGAAGACAAAATGGGCGGAAATGCCTCGCTGTTCATTGATACCCAAACCTCCAAATCTTATTAGAAGCGAGGCCACGAACCAAGATCTACCTGTGATTGGAAAATTTAAAATTTTGCTTATGTCTAACTGGATCGAATGGATGTGTTGGTAGCTGATCTAATTGCAGCCACTGCTATTGTGTTTTATAAGGAATTAAAAAACTTATGAAAAATTGGATGCGTTCATAAAAAAAGTCAAAGGCTGTCCATTTGTTAAGCTGCCTTCTCTCTCTCCTACAGCATTTGTTAAATCTTCTTCATTTATTTCTTTACGTTTTTTCTTAATAATTTCATACAACTGAAAAGTGAAACAAAAACATCATCGAACGGAAGGAACATTAAGTAGAAATACATTACGTGCCCTAGGATGGGCACTAATATAAAATGATATAGACTTATTTATACTAATAATGAAGTAGTAAAAAGTCGTGTCCGTACATTGATATATTTTCAAAACTTTAAATCAAATGTGTCATTAGTATACTGACGCTAAAACTACAATTTTAGAACTTTTATGACCAGTTCAACATATAGGATGTTAATAATATAACGTACCCAAGCCGAAAACGGGGCAAAGGTTAAAATAAACGCGGGCTATAAAATAATGTTTTGCTAATCATACAAAATTATGAAACGATTAAAATATATATCCCTGTTTATATTTAAAAAAATTGACAATTGCCAATTGGGCTGCCATATTTCAAACTTAAATATTAAGATAGGGCAAATGGGATTGCAAACTTAAGAAACCTACTTTCATTATAGTCCTTAATAATAACGATAACAGGGAACATTCAAAGTCCATAACAGTTAAAAACTTCCAAAGGGACCGTATAAGCAGCCAATTATTTTATAAACAGCTAAAATTATACGTAACTTTGTCTCCAAACATGGCCAGGGAAATCCTTATGAGCATAACGACGATAAAATTATCTTTACCCCTGGAAATTATCATAATAACGCTCGAGACAATTCTAAAAGAGATCACTTCGAAGGAACATTTAAGAGTAGAGCTACTAAAAGTTTGGAGAGTCCTATAGGTTTGAACCAAAATGACGTATGCGAAGTTTAAACATTTTAATGAGACCACAGTTTAACTGATATTGGTGAACAGTTTTTCTAAACAAATATCTTAAAACGTTTAACGGCACGTAAAATGTCTGCATAGTTTTAATTAATAACTCAAAATACCTGCACTGTGTTTATCTACTGATGTCATCCATTAACTTTAATTTAAATTTCCCGTATATTTGGTTATAAATTTAGAATAGTGTCAAAATTGTAATGCTCTTATAATTATGTAATTTTTTGTGTTCAATTGTGTTGTGGCGATTTCTAAATAAAGCGTTTATCTATCAATGAAATATACAATGTGTAAATGGTAGAAATCATTCTTTCCATACTAAATTAAATTGCATACTGTGTAAATTCCTTTTTAGGGTTCCGTAGCCAGTCTGACAAGGAACCCTTATAGTTTCGCCATGTCCGTCTGTCCGTCCGTGTGTCCGCGGCTTAGCTCAGAGACTTTAGTACTAGAAACCTGTAATTTGGTATAAGTAATGCCCAGCGTGTGTGAGCATGAGCATTTCTTCCAGGAGGACCGCCAAGAGTGGCGAAATCCTGGAAAGGCCTATGTCCAGCAGTGGACGAAACAGGCTGGCTAAACGGTTGTTTATGCACATGTGGAAAAATTCAAAGAAGTAGTATAATTTAATGAAGTTAAAAGGAAAAACTATCACAGCTGAAAAGGCTTTACAGGTTTACCAGTACAGGTCGCGCCAAACTTTTAGTCCCCTCGAAACACGACAATGTATGGGCCGTTCTTTGGGAGAGGAAGTAAAAGTTTAGCGCGATCTTTATTAGTAAACCAAATTATGACATGTACTAGGCAACGACGGAATCCTAGACTGCGCGTGGCCCGACAAGCACTTGGCCGTTTTTTTTAAAAGTTTAGCGCGATCTTTATTAGTAAACCAACTTATGACATGTACTAGGCAACGACGGAATCCTAGACTGCGCGTGGCCCGACAAGCACTTGGCCGTTTTTTTTTTAATTTGCATGGTTGTGTTTTTTGCTCAGTATACTTAGTAATAGTATTAATAACAAATAGTATTCTATCTCCATACAAACAAGCCGAAACGAACCCCCCCTCTAAACTCGGTACAACAGTACAGTTACGACAGTCGCGGTCGCACCGCAGTTACGTACGCACGTTGTCATTGTGACGCGCAATTTCGTAAATTATGGCACGAAATTACAGTGTATGTTGTGCATTCTAGGGTTGCTCATATACAACTTTTATAATAATAATATAGCATTATCAAATACGTAAACAGTCAGTTGGCATCACTAGCGTGTGTTTAAGGGGCGGCCGTAGGTATTGATTTCATAGAAATCGCCTAATTAAACTACTGTTGTTACCTATACTGTGGTATAGTTGTGGTTTCATTATAAGATATCAGTTTTCTTTTTGTTGTTTGTTATAATAGTTCTTGAACGAATATAATTTCTTTTAATACTCTTATTTGTTTATTTTTCTGAAATAACGTATCTTTTTTACATTTTTTCCACATTTGGTACACTCGCTTTTCACCAAAAATTCTTACCACCCAGACGGTGAGCCCAATCGCCGTACTTCGGGCACAAATGGACCAACAACTTATTGTACCTTCCGAAACACGCAGACCGTATTTGTGCACCATCGGGATTGAACCCACGACCGGTGAGCAGGCGAGCGCTCTACCACTCGGCAGAGGCGGTCACATAAAAAATAATTTTCATGAATAGTAGAAGTCAAATACGTAAATATCTATACGATTAATAAAAGTACTATATACGAGTATGTTGGGTCTGTAGACTAAATAATTTTTTGAAATTTCAAATGATATGTCTTACTTTTTTACCACTTTATTATAAGAAGAGATGTTGTCCAAGGTAAAACAAACCTTATGCAAATCCGTCGAGTGATTCTCGAGTGAAAACTAAAAATGCATACATAGGTACAGACAGAGAGACAAAAATTCAAAATGTCGATTTGGCGTCAGTACAATACTAATAACACATTTTATTCAAAATTTTCATTTTTTCATTTTCATTTTCATTCTACTCGCAAATGCGATATCTATGAAGAAAACTTAATAACAAACGAATAGAAGGATGTAACGGATAAATTAGAATATCATAATTTCTGTGTTATTTAATCAGTAATCATTTACCTAACCATAATTATAACAGGGATTGTTACATGGCAAGTCAAAAATAATAATGTTTTAGAAATTACTATTCTAAAACAATTATGTCACATTTATCAACAAAATTCTTAATCTAAATTAAAATGAAACACAATAAAATATAAATTCTTATAATGTCAAATTAAGGTAAGTACAAATACGAGTAGTTAGGTCAAATTGTATTGAAAATAAACGTTTCGTAAAATTATTTGTCATAAATTCGTTCATTTTATAAAATTGGAAAAATGTTTAAGTTTTAATTTAAATTCCCAAAATGTCAATTTTTTGTACAAATTTGGCAATTTATTGTACATTTTTATTTTATTTCTTACTCCTTTTTTTTCTGGGTTTGTGAGTCGTATTCATGCATAGCTAAGACAGTCATTAAATAAATAAATAAAATAAAAAAATATCCCATTTGATTAAAGAACTTTCTTGTTGTCGTGCGTCTGTGAAGTCAATATAATGTTCTAACTGCACTAACTAACATTATGGTTAATGCCATAATTCTACTTCGTAACTTCTCAGACATGTAAAATATTATGTATTTAATTATTAAAAAATTTTGCACATCCTTACAGAGTAGTTCAAATCGCTGTACAGTATAATAAAAACATAAAAGAAAGTCCAATATAATCTTAGTAAACACAAATAGACACATAATATTATTAAGTAGATTACAGAAAAATTTCATAAATTTGCGTGACATTGTTTTACTAGTCTCTTTCCATAATTTTTCAACTTGCTCCCCTTTGTCAAAGAACGTCAAGTTTGAAGAGATGTCGTTTCGAGCCGTTCTCTTGTTTCTGGGATTGTGAAGACGAGATGCTAACCATCACGAAGATTTATAGAAGTGTCTTTTTGGATCGTTTGAGGGTAGTTCAATGTCGTTTATACTGAATATTATCAAGCTATATATAGGTACATTGGAGTTTCTACTTATCTTATAATCTTATTTATATCCTCCATATAGAGACTAATTTCGTACTGCAACTTGAGGTGTTCATCACTGTACAGTTGCCTACTATCCGATGATTCTAAAGATTTCTAACGACCGCAATAAGAACTGCTAATCGGTTCGTACATATTTATTTTTAATATTAAATCCTAACAATATATAAAAAATAATAATATACAAAAAACATATCGTCACGACATGAATTCCCGAGGGGGTGTCAGAGGTGTTCCCGAGTGTGAACCGTGAAATGCAAGTCACACTCCACATTCGGTTTACCCGCGATTCATCGACGGTTATTATGTCCCAACGTGACTGGTGAGCCCCTATCGCAGTGCTTCGGGCACACAAGCTTTCTGTAAAGGCAAAAAAATCAAAAATCTATTGAGATATCTGGGGGCACGGGACTGCCCCCGCCAAGTCGAGCTAAAAAGCGGCACGGCTGTACCGTCCTTTTCTCGAAACAGTTCAGGCCATTTTCGACCCCCCTATAACTTCGTTCGTAATAAAACTAGAAGCTTTAATTTTCAGTAACCAAGCAGGTATTGTATAAGTACGGTTTATTTCAAATTTCATTCAGTTTGAACCGGTAGTTTAAGAATTATAACTAGTCAAAGTTTCTCAATTTTGTCACTCACTCACTCACTTACTCACTCACTCGCTCACTGACTGACCGATCATCAAAACTCTAAGGCACTTCTAGCAAACATAGAAGCTTAAATTTGAATACAATTAGTGATAAGTGTATAAATCAAGGAAAAACTACAATATTTTGCAATTTCAGTCTAGTGCTCTATTGTATACACCAACTGCATAAATAACTTTGTAATCCTGTAAAAATATATAGTATTACAAAGTTACAGATGTAAGTTGAAGGTACCGGAAAGGAAAAAAAGTAGGACTATAATACTATCTACTACAAAAAGAAATGAGATGCTACAAAAAACAAAACTTGTAAAAAAAAGTCTCGCAACTTAGTTCTACCGTAAAAAGTTGTGAGATCCATGTAAATCCAAGTCGGTTAATTTATTCAGTCCCTACTTAAGGGACCTTCTGTCTTAAGTCATTACATCATTAGCTAACCAAACAACATTTTATAGTGACCATATCATTATTAAAAATATTTAATTTTTTAAATAAATATATTGACTTGGCAATCGCACTTAATAATCTAATTTAAAATAATATATATTACTTGTGAGATACATTATGTTTTCATGCAATGCGAGATATATTTAAAATAAAACAAATTTTAAGGCTGAACAGCTAGAATACATTTGCCTAGCAATAAATAAAAATACTAGCTGGCAATTTCAAGTGTCAATGACATTTGATAAAGATATAGTAAGCTCTATGGTCATACCATTTCGTTTTTTTTTAAACAATCTAAATAGTTACTGGCATTGGTACGAAAGTCAAGGCTTTTGTTGAAAAGTTAAAGTTTAAAAAAATCATCCATGTATGTAAGATTAAAAATTTTAGAAAAGGGATAAATACTAGTCCCTGAGCTTTTTACCTACTTTCTAAATAGCTAATCAAATTAGCGGGTTAGCATTTTGAAATGTTATGGATTACGCGCTTTCTTAGGGTGTGCAGGTATTCTCACCATGTGTTCCTTCACCGCAAGCGGTAAGTATTGGTTATAAACACAAATACTATACACATCAATTCCGAAAAACTCATTGGTGCTTGCCCGACCGGATATCAAACCCGGGTCTCAAGATGGAGAGGCCAGCGTCTTACCGCGTGAGCTACCGCCGTTTACGGAATATACATCCATCCATCCATCAGCCTGTTTCGTCCACTGCTGGACATAGGCCTTTCCAGGATTTTGCCACTCTTGGTGGTACTCCTGGAAGAAATACCCATACTCACACACGCTGGGCAGGCGAGTTCGTGAGCGCGGTGCCGAAACCCTTGCACCGGTGACGCCGCTGCCCATCACCAGTCTGTTTTTTATAAGGCCTGGCAATTGGGGATGGATATACCGCCATCCATCGGTCCCAGGCAATGGTGTGCCGCCTGGTTTTGCCTGAGAGCTGTTCTCTTACTCTCCCCCGAATAACTTCGGGAGGGTTTGCGAGTAAGATGGTGGTACCTCCACAGTCGAGCCCGGCATCAGCTCTACCACCTATAATAATATACATAATACGGAACTATATTATAATTTCATCATCACGCCGAAAATTAGTTTCTATAAAACTTTTATTCAATCTAAAAAGTAAAATTAATTGTTTAAAATTAAACGACACCTTTATTATTAATGTAGGCTTATTAGTTAAAACTTATATAGAAAGTATCGACTTTTTAAAATGATTTTAATTGGAGAAAAAAGTAATTTTTAAGCTTACTATGATGTCAGTCTGACTTTTTTGTTGGAGCTTGTGAAGTAGTTATCTCAAGATGCTTCATCCCTTTACTCATAAAACGGTCTTATTTACATAGGTAACATTAAAAGTTTCCGGAACTGGCCACTTACATAAACAATATTTAAAAATTTATTGCAACATTTGAAAATAGAACTCTTTGGCTGTAGAATGCAGTTTGTTTCATCTGACTGTATTTTGTTTTTACCTTGTGGCGCCATTTAAAAAATTGTGTGTCTGCATCAACATGGATTTAACTCGGGAAAATTTTCGTAGTATGATTTTCTACGATTTTAAGTGTAATTTGATAGCTCAACAGAGCATCGCTCGGCTTGAAACAGCTTTTGGCAATGAAGCACCATGCAAGACGACTGCTTCTAGCTTATTTGCAGAATTCAAGCGTGGTCGTATCAATCTCAGTGACGAATCTCGCGATGGTCGGCCGTCCACCGCTGTGACCAACAAAAACATCGATGCTGTGCGCCGTATGATTGAAACAGACAGGCATGTGACCTACCATGAAATTCACGCATCCTTAGAAATAGGCATGAGTCAAATACAATCAATCCTACACAAAAATTTGGGTGTGAGAAAGCTGTGCTCGCGGTGGATCCCACACAACTTGACCGAGGCTCAAAAAACGGACCGCGTCACTTGGTGCAGTGCCACGCTTACCAGATTCAACGAAGGTGCGTCAAATTTGGTGTGGGACATAGTAACAGGTGACGAAACATGGATTTATTGCTACAACCCCAAAACAAAGCAGCAATCGAGCGTATGGGTCTTTCAAGATGAGCCGAAACCAACCAAAGTGGCGCGCGTGAAAAGTGCATCTAAGCGGATGATTGCTTCTTTTTTTAATAAAACTGGACACGTGGCTACTGTTGCTTTAGAGAATCGTCGTACCGTGAATAGTGACTGGTACACGACCATTTGTTTGCCGGAAGTTATTGACGAACTCCGTTAAAATAACCGTAAACGCCGTATCATCCTGCACCACGACAATGCTAGTTCTCACACGGCCAGACAGACAAACGACTTTTTGAAGACGAAAAATGTAGAACTCATGAGTCATCCTGCATACAGTCCCGACCTGGCACCTTGTGACTTTTTTCTGTTCCCAAAAATTAAAAACCAATTACGCGGTCAACGATTTTCATCACCAGAAGAGGCTGTCGAGGAATATGAAAAACACGTTTCAGAGGTCACCACAGGGGAGTGGCACAAAAGTTTTCAAAACTGGTTTGATCGAATGAAAAAGTGCATAGACGCCAAGGGAGATTATTTTGAAAAACAATAAATTAATTTTGTACCTTTAATAGTATTTTTTGATATTCATTCCGGAAACTTATAGTGCGTCCACGTATATTGCAAAATACAATGGAATATTTTGCGTTAAGAAACAATAAATTAGAAAGTTTCTTAAATTTTATAAAGATTAACTGTTACGGTTTAAATGACAGAAACGAAATGAAGACAAGACAAGATCCCCCTAAGTTAAACCAAGATTTATGGAGAAGTCTTGTCTGTTAAATCGTTTGAAAGACAGACGTAAATAACTCGCCATGACAACAACACAATGGTATATTTTATTTTCACCTTAATAATTTACCTTTGCCCTAGTTTTCATTGTGATGGAGAATTACAGTTCAAGTTAAATGCGGTTTGTCACAGTCTTGGTGGAAAATGCATAGCTTATTATTGCTATTCTTATTTTTTAATGATAGTAGTGTAGCTACAAGTGCGGTAAGAAGACAATAGCTTACGAGGACGATTTGAAGCACGAGCAAATCGAGTGTGTTACAAGTTACGAGTAGTTATTCCATTACTCACGACGTTTTTGAATGCATCATCCATCCGTCAACATATTTCACCCGCAGCTGGACATAGGTCTTTCCAAGATTTCGCCACTTTTGGCGGTTTCTTTGAAGAAATACCCATACTCACACGCTGGGCAGGCGGGTTGGTGAGTACGGTGCCGAAACCTTCGCACCAGTGACGTCACCAGTCTGTTTCATATAAGGCCTCGCAATTTTGGATGGATATACCGCCATCAATCAGTCCTAGGCAATGGTGGCCAGCTGGTTTTGCCTAGAGCTGTCCTCTTACTCTCCCCCGAATAACTTTTGGGGTGGTTTGCGAGTAAGATGGTGGTACCTCCACAGCCGAGCCAAACACCAGCTCTACTACCTGTATTTAGTTGCTAGTTATATTTGAATGCAGTGTGAGTAAATAAACAAACAAACAATAAACAAATGAACTTTAAACGGGCATTATTTTTCTCTACGCAAAATTACAACTTGACGGAAATAAACATGCGTTCTTAGTTTGATCTTTGGGCTCACATGCCTTGATACTGTGCTGCTTTCAGTGGTAGGTGGATGTCGTTCGGCGATCAAACTAAACGAAACTTACGAACGCATCGAGCTCAACGCAGTTTATTTCCGTCAATTCTATCTATGGTATACGTTTACAAGGAAAGACAGCCAACTTTCTCTCAATAAATAATGAAGCCTACTTGAAATAAAAGATTTTGAGGTATTATTTAATTGTTATTTTGGAGCCGAGCCGAAATCAAGCGCCAACAAAATATCAAAAAGACAGGATTTTTTTTTTCACAGTTTTGGAACACCATGTTCGCGTTGGAATTCGATGAAGCTGAAATAAAAGAAATTAATAATACCATAAAAGCTTTCATATGGCATAGGATTTATCACTGTTGAGTAATTGTCCAAAATTACTCATGGTCCTTTAAAAAAGTAAAAGTTAAGCAAATAGTGTGGTAAAAATGACTTTGCCAACAGTATTCATTGATATAAAATGGGTACTTACGAGCACTTGCATTGAAAAAATAGTATTTCATTAAATGTGATTAATGGCATTTCCTGACCGAATCAGTATGGTATTATACAATAACCTACAGGTTTTCTTAAAAAAAATGAGTTTTTTCATTACGTTGTAAGTGAATGTGTACAACTAAAAAATATGCTTTAAAGTTTTTATTGTTTTTTAAATAAAACGTCACGACATGAATCCCCGAGGGGATGGCAAAGGTGTTCCCGAGTGTGAACTGTGAAATGCAAGTCACCGTTTTACCGACACGATTATTACGTCCCACCAGGATAGGTGGTGAGCCTTATCGCCCTACTTCGTACACAAATAGGGCATTATACTTAATATAGAATTTTTGTCTTTCTGTCTGTCTTAATATATTTTCCGTTTTGTTAGCTCGTGGACCACTCAACAAATTTGGATGGAGTTTTTTTTTTTTTCATTATTATCGTAGTGACCTCGTTCAACATACAGGCTACGTTAGTAAAATAATTCCCAAGACTTTCGGTTATCGTGGAATTCAGAAAAATACCCACATGAACCCAAAAAAACAATACATTCTTTTTTCGGGGTCAATCCTGTAAAAAATACATATTTGTATTTTATTTCATTCTTACGTTTACCATTACCGATCTTGACTAAAATATTAAGGTAAATGGTTATGAATACATATAAAAAGCTTTTAAAACTATTAGTAGATTGGGTATCCATCCATCACCCATTTGTTAATAACTCACGTCCACTGTTTTTTTTAAATGCTCTAAATGCACTTTATCAATTTATATTAACTTTTATCACTGCCGTTCACTCCTTACAGTAAGTATTAAGTAAGTGTTTGAAATCCATTTCGAAGGTAAACATGATAAACAATATTTATATAATGCTACCAGAATAAACCACATATTTTTAGAGTACTTGACAAATGCAAATAGGTTACAAGTCGTATTTTATCTCAAATTTCATGCGTTTTATCCGCCCAAAATACATGCTATTCAGGCAACTAATATCTTGCGTTTCATCCGCCTAAAATACATGCTATTCAGGCAACTAAGATTTTTTTAAAATTATAATTACAATAATTGGGAAGTAAAATATACTGAAAAAATGCCATTTCCTTAAAGCTTTTAAATTAATTGCCACTATTTTCATGAAAAAAAAAATTTAATAATTAAATTTAAAAAAATTTAATAATTAAGTATCAAAAGTTTTCAAATAAGGTTTACAAACAAGCTCACACACTGGTCCTTCATTGTTCCAATTAACAAGGGTTCCATGAACATGTTTTTATTATTACCTTCTTTATATACTTAAATGATTTTTATTACGTAGCACGTAGAACGGTGACGTGTAGTTAGAATAAATTTCGAGTTATTGACAAAATTACAATATTATACAACAAACCTAAAGGTCTCAAAAGTTTAACACATAGTTTGCGAATCTAGTCCTGGGTCAATTTGCTCCAGAGTGTCCCGACTTCTACTTTTTTGCTGAGTGGCTAAAGATGTGTGAGGTCTAGCGTTATCATGATGAAAAACCACAGCCCTTCTGTTGACTAATTCCGGCCGCTTTCTCTCAACTTCTTCTTTTAATCTCATCAGTTGTTCGCATTAGAGTTCAGAATCGATGGTACTGCCTGGTGGTAACAGCTCAGCATTATCTTGTTGCGAGATAACCCGGCTTTCGCCAGAGTCAGAAGCCTGACCAGCCTTTGACCACGACCTTTTGCGCACGTTCTTGTCGTACGTGATCCACTTTTCATCACCAGTTGTCAGGTTTTTCAAAAATAGTTCAGTTTCATTACGCCGTAATAAAGAATCACAAATGTTGTACTCATTCATTAAGTTTCTTTCAGTGAGCTCATGAGGCACCCAAATATCGAGCTTTTTTGTGTACCCAGCTTTTTTCAAATGCGCCAAAACTGTTTTGTGGTCAATCTCCAGTTCTTCAGCTACATTGTAACTACTGACATGCCGATCTTGCTCCACTTTTTCAAAAATGGCATCCATTTTATCCGTAACAGGGCGCCTAGAGCGAGATGCATCTTTGACATCAAAATTTCCGGATTGAAAACGCTTAAACCAAATTTGTGCTACTCTCACAGACACTGCACTAGGTCCATAAATATCACAAATTTTTCCGTGGAATCTGTTTCATTTTTACATTTTTTGTAATAAAATTTTAAAATGTTTCGAATTTCTTCATTAGATTCACTCATCTTAACAGTAAGAAAAACAAATGAAGATCACACATTTTATCTAATTTGAATTTGGAATTATCTTTTTTAAAATTTAAACTTTTTAATAATACCAAAACCAGCCAGATACAAATGGTATAGCCAAAGAGATTTTATTATAAGTTCATACATACTATTTGCGAAAAGAGTTTTTCCCCGACCTATTATACTTCTTACGTGTTATAAATACGTCAATTATATAAAATGCATGCTGTGATTACCTTATAAGTTACTTAAGTACAATGTATATTGTTAAAATTTGCTTACTAACTACTCACAGGTTTTCCTAGTGAAGAAAATAAATAAAAGTATAGTTTTATAATTTTGCACATTTTTGTAAATGTCCGACATTTGTGTGGACATTTGCATTTATAAACTGTTGGAAATCCAAATTAAGTTTTGTGAAGGGGAACCCTTTCGATCTCGGTACAAAATAAAAGAGTTTAGTATTTATAAAGTTATAGTATTTTCAAGAATTTTTAGCAGGATTGCGTCATTTTATAGATTATATTTCGCGTGAATATCCATACCAACTTAAGCATGTTTAACGTTGTTGTGTTGATTAATCTACAATGTAATGCATACAATAAGACAACTTTGGAAGTAAAGCTTAATTGACATTAAACTATGGTCGAACGATGTCATAAATCACATTTATTTAGTACTTTTTATCCAATAATAAGAAAAACAATCATAAATTGTGCATTTTGCACCGAAATCAAAACGTTCCCCTTAAATTGCGGTATCCTGCAAAAACATATTTTAGTGTAACAGTTATTAAAGTTTGAGATTTTGGGTAAGGATAGAATGGGTTCCTCAGTCCGTATCTTAGTTTATTATATGAAACGATTACAGAAAACTCCTTGACGACTCTAAAGGGTTAAAAATAAAACATTTTTACCAATATTTTACCAATGACCTGTAAAGATTTTTTACCAATAAATGATTGAATTGAATTGAATGCATCGAGAAAATAAAGTCGTTAAAGTTTGCTGTGTGGCAAGCATGCGCTAGAGACATGGGAGTCTATGCTACTTGTGCTCTTATGCTTATCGCGTTTGTTTATGTGCAAAAAAGAATTTCTTCTAATTATGTCAACAAACTTACTAAATTATTCATCTCTAAATCAAGCCAAGCCGTATTTAGCTGTATCCAGTAATTAATTCAAACTAGGTTTCCCTTATGAATATCAATTAGTTGGTGTAGTTATAATTTATGTTAAGGAGCAAGACATGTTTAGATCCAAAGCTGATAAAACCAAGTAATTTTGAGACCTTGTTCAAAGTTTACACATCGTTAATTAATATAATTTATTATTTTCTCAAAATATCAAGCTAATGAAGTGTCGTCAGTACTGTCAGTGAGTTTATTCTTTGTAGTCAAAAGAATGAGTTTTAACATTATTGAATTCATTGAATAAATTAGACCGTCGTCGCTGGGTTTTAGTTCTTACACGTTACAATAACAAAGATAGACTTATTTGAAAAAGGCTACGTATTTACAAAGTTCACGTTGGAGCTTCATTAAAATAATATTGGCTAAATTGTTTCATTACCAGGTATTTTGTAAAGGTTTAGGTAATTATAGTAAATTGTACCAAGTTTAGTATTAAATTTAATCACTATTTCTTAATTGGTGTCATGTTGACTTGAAAATTAACAAGCATCTACGAGAACGTGTATAATGTAACAAACCCATATGATACCACTTAGTATGGAACCCCTAATTATGATAACATTGTAATACATGATTTTAAGAAAAAAATAATTTCCATCAGCAGAGTTTCATTCAGTAAATGTTTTTCATAATCAGATGACTCATTACATACGAGGTCATTTTATATATTATATTTTTTTTATTTGTGTAGAATTTGTATTTGTGTACATATGAACACTTACATTTATTTACTTATAATAGTTCTGTCGTATTTTTGCATTATTTATAATACAATGTGTAACTTAGGATCGGCAGGAAGACCGTTTGGCTCCTAATACAGATTGACAAACTTAAAAGGGGAGTCCTTGAGTCCGAGCCGTCACAATGTACATTGTGTAAAGTAAAAATAGATGAAGAAAAGTGCGTTATAATTTTTTTCCTGTACAGATAATTCTCGGTGCACCTGTAACCAAATTAAATTTTTGTTATCCTTCTAATTCAAATGATATTAAGGTGGTAAAACAGAATCTTGGTGCAAAATGCACATCATAATATGGTTTTCCTTACTTTTGAATAAAAATTATGCAAAAATTGAGTTTCAAAATAATTTGCGGGAGTTGATCAGTAATAATTAGGGCTTCACATTCAAATACTATCATTTTATGATTTACATTTTGATTTCTTCCGATTAACAAAATTAAAAGTGTATTTATCGTTGTAATCGGATGTAATTCAAAATATAAGGCATAGTATAACATAACTTTTATGCGAAAACCCTATTATTACTAATCAATTTCCGCCAACTGCTTTAAAATGCAATTTTTGCATACTTTTTATTAAAAAGTAAGGAAAACAACATTATGATGTGCATTTTGCACCGAGATTCGGTCTTACCCCCTTAGCAAGAATCGATGATTTCTTCCCCGTTGAAATCAATTAGCGCTTTATTTTTACTGCACACAATAGAGACGAATGGGTAAACTTCGTTTTTCGTGTCAGCTGAGGTGTCTGTTTTAGGCTGAAATTAGTTTTTAGGATTACGTCTATAAAGCTATCTGCCGATTCGCGGTATGACTCAAAAATGGCTAAGCGGATAAAGCTAAAATTTAACATGTAGGTGTTAATTAAACTATTACCCTAATTAAATATGAAGTATGTGGATATATTAAAAAAAAACTTCTATTTTAGGTAACGTTAATATCCTAAATATTCCCCAACATATAAAGGACCCAGACAAAATCAATGACTATTCTTTGGATGTTCCCGGCGATCCCAACATTGACGATGACCTTCTCAACTTCTATAAAACCCATAAATTTGGCAAATAGGTCTTTGAAATGAAGAGCTGTAATGAGAACGAGGTGTTGAAAATAATAAATGCAATAGATACAAATGATTCTGGGTATGATGCCATCACAAATAAAATGATTCTCATAACATTAGCCATAATTACTGAGATATTGAATAGATCTATTTCCGAGTCTATTTTTCCGGATGCTTGGAAAATGGCTAGGGATAAACCCCTACCAAAATGTCCTACAGTTGGAGAATATAAAGATTTATGAGCCATTAGCATTTTACCAGTAATGTCCAAGGTAATGGAGAGGATCGTGTGCGCTCAATTTACCAAGTTTCTAGAAAACGAAACTAACCTCCCTGCTATCCAGTCAGGCTTCCGTGGTCAACATGGCACTACCACGGCTTTAGCTCACGTAATCGATGACATATTGACAGCGTCTGATTCTGGAAAAGGTAGCATACTCGTGCTGTTAGACTTCTCACGTGCTTTTGATTGCCTCAGTTCTGAACTACTCCTGGCTTTTTGGCCTTTTATGGGGTTTCAGAATCTGCCTGCAACTGGTTTCGCTCTTTTCTTACAGATCGGAAGCAATACGTGGTAACTGAGGATGACCAGGAAAATGTGAGACAATCTCAAGTCAAAACGATTACTCGAGGCTGTCCACAAGGATCTATACTCAGCCCCCTTCTGTTCATCCTTTACACATCAGGTCCCTTAAAACGGCCACTTTGGATGAATCATATTATGATTCTGTTCTATTGCCGTCTCTTTTGTATAGGTGAATAAATTCTAACTCTATTCTACTTTCAAATCATTTTATGATTTACCCAAGTCGGCCTTTTTCGAGGCCCAGATCTCATAACTAACCTTAAACACTGCAAAGTTCATCTATACGCAGACGACACTCAACTGTATCACTCTTTCAGACATCAAACCACTACTGAAGCGGTGCAAAATATAAATGAAAATCTTGATGTAATTTTCCAATGGACCAAGCAGAACGCTTTGCTCTTGAATCCAGGCAAGTCAAAATTCATGACGCTGGGAACAAAACATCAATGAGAACAGATCATGGAGCACTCACCACAAATTACCATAAACAATAATAGTGTAGAGAGAGTCTGACCGCGTGAAACTTGGGGTTGGTGATGAATCCAACACTTCGTTTTGAACAGCATGTTAGCCAAAAAGTTAGAACTGCGTTTTATAGGCTAAAGGTTTTGTATGGCATTCGAGATTTCTTGAAAGAAGAAGTCAGAATGCTTCTTACTGAATCACTCGTCCTTTTAGTTTTTAATTATTTTGATATTGTCTATGGTCCAAGGTTATTTGAAAAAACAAGTCGTCCTATACAACGGGTTCAAAATACCTGCGTAGGATTCTGCTACAAAATACCAAAACGCGCACATAAAACACATTACCTAACGAAAAAAAAAATCTGAAAATTAAGGGTCGCAGAGTGTTACACTTCGCCGGCCTAGTACATAAAGTTGTGCATACTGGACGACCTACCTACTTGTTCGACAAATTTAAATGGCTTAGTAACACACACGATAAATATACCAGAAGTAAGGAGTTAAATAAGATGACTATTCCGAAACACAAGACTGGAAACTTTAGGGGAGGGTTTCAATTTGCAGCATCAAAGATATGGAATGACTTACCACCACCATTGCACAAATACATGACTAACTGTTCCTTTAAATTTAAATTCAAATCAATTCTACTGAAGAAAAAAATCTCACTGACTGAATATACGTATCAAAGAAAAACAAAAAAAAGTGATTGTTGATCCTTTGATGCTGGCAAAGGTGGACCCACAAATTAACAAATAAAGATAAAAAGATTCTTAAGTAATTAAAATTATTTTTGCAATATTTCATGTACATTATTATTATTCTTTTTTATTAATGTATTCATATCACATAGTGTGAAAAACGTGCATACTTTACTGTTATGTATAAACCTTGCATATATATATGTATCTATATGTATATATATTTATACATAAATATAATATAATGAGATTTTTATAGATTAGACCTGTTAATTTCATAGTTTAATAATAATTTAATTAATTAATTTTACTAGAGCGCCCGCTGTAAATTTTTAAGTACTAAATTTTTTTTATTATGACAAAGTATTTAGGGGCTCGCTAGAAATCGGCGCTGTAGGGATCCTTAAAAATCTCCGACAGCAAATGCTGAGCGTGCCACCTTTTGTCGAACAAAATTTGTATTTAAGTTAGTCTTAATTCCTTTTTATTGTTTTAATTTTGTTTCATGTGTTTTGTTTGGCAATAAATTCCAATTTCTTTTTTTATTTTTTTTTATTTTTTATTTATTTATTTATTTTATTTATTTATTTGGTCTACCAACAGATGATACATTTTCAACGTACAATTACAATTAGCCTATAGAATGAGTAGAGTGTAACTCCAATTAAAGGTAAACACAGCATGATAACAAGAGAGGAGTGACGCGTGAAGCCGGCGGGCGAAAGCAGAGACGTGCCCGTCTCGACTCCGGAGACGTCTCGTCCCCCGCCCACCAGCGTTGGAAGTTTTAACAATAATTATTAGATATCTATGTTATTAATTAATAGAAGTTAATTTATACATATTTACTTTTATATTAAGTAATAAAAAGAAAATATACGATATAATAAGAAAAGTATGCAACAATAAATCAAATTCGAAAAAAACAAAACAAAAGAAAATGTAAATACCTAAAACATACAGAAATTTATTTAAGTAGTAATCTCTTAAAAGAATTTTCTAAAATTTTAATTATAAAGAATTTTTTTTTTCTAAAATATAAAACTTTGGCAAACAAACCCGGATGCTGACTTTAATAAAGTTGAAAAAACGCGCTCGAAATGATTTGAAATAAGTCTATAATATAATTAAAATTAAAATATTGGATTAGTGGTTTTTTTTTAGTTGCGGTATAAACAAAATTTTTGTATTGATAATAAAATATGAAATAAAAAGGTTTAGTAAATTAACAGCAAATCCATACACTCAAAAGGTGAATTTCAAAAATAAAATCTATCCTGTGAAAGTTTTTTATTAATTAAGAGCCGAAGGATAAAGGTATGAAGAAATATATACGTACAGTGTGTTAAGATAATGTTGCGGAAGCCGGAAACTGGCGATAGTACACGTCCATACAAACAACTTTCTTAAAACAGTGATTTTTTTCGTGTTTTGGTGATAGGTTCCATAGTAAAAGTTTTACCACTTTGTTAGTGTGATTATTATGTATTATACCGTGCAAAATTAAAGATTTCTAGTACTAATAGTCTCTGAGCTGGCGACAGACAGATAGACAGATGGACATAGCGAAACTACACGGGTTCTTTGTTAACTACGAAACCCTAAAACCTCTTTAAAACGAAAAACCTCCTCTAAAAGATTTTGTTATAATCATACATAATGTTCGTTAAATTTCGTAATATTCATTACATGTTCCTTCAAATAAATACATTTTATCTAATTATACAGGATGATTGGCAATTAAATGCAATCCTCTGAAGGGTTTGTAGAAGAAAACAATGGCAGTCAATTCGACTATATGATGCCTTATGCAAAAATGAACCATTTCTGAGATAGCGCATAAATTAATAGCTGTAGGTCAGTCGGTAGAACGATGGACTCTCATCCTCGATACCCTCGTTCAAATACTTCCTGGTCTAGAGTGCACGGAATTTCAGAATTTATGGTTGTAAGATTAGGCACACTTAAGGCTGTACCTGACCCTAGAACATGAACAACGCCAGATTTTCGAGGGTTGTTTTGAAGAAAGAAGAACTATTTTAGTATTGGAAAAAATATATTTGATTTATTGATCTGTTACCTAGGTGATCTATTTATAAACAATGTACTAAGATTTATACTTTTGTCAAAAAAAATAAGTTTTCCACCCTCTTTTTTTTGGTTTTCAAACGTTGGTTTCAAGAACCTCGGCTACGAGATCAACTTGATTTTGTTTTCATAAAATAGGTCATAGAAATATAAAGGTTTTCTACTTAAATCCAATTTTTTTCCGTACAAAATATTTCAGAATTAGCTAAAAATCCTCCAATCTGCTGTTTCGCGCGTAATTGTTAGTATTACGTATCCTAGACAAATAGGTCGATTAGCTAACCAAGAATCGCCTCTATCAAAAGCTAATAAAGTATTTGACATTGGCCTTTTTGTGTCGGACGGGTAATGAAAATTTTTCCTAGCCTATGCGTATGTAGCCTAGCCTTAACACATTCTAGACGATGAAGAAAAACACTGTTAACCTCTTGCGTTAAAAAGTGTGTATTTGTGCCCGAAGAAAGGTGATAGTCATCCTCTATCAACTTGATACGAAAAATTGTCGATGAAAATAATGTTCTATGAACAGTTTACACTCAGAACCACTATCGACATACAGTAAAACATAATTTAATTTACTATGTTTACTAATAAGATTTAGGCATAATTCTTTTTTTCCTATTGATTAATGCTAAACTATAAATTGCGCCTGTAGGAAGTAAAAACAAATCCTTAAAAATGAGATTATTTGTTCGACAAGACAGTTCCAACTTGCATTTGAAGATCAATGTAAGGTGGCTTTCGTTTATAAATCAAAATTCATACTAGAGACTCAGTAACTGGTCAAAACCAAGGTTCCGTGACCCTGTTTGCGAAATACGAAAAGTATTTTTTGTTTAAGAACAACATCGACTCAATTAGTATAGGAAGTCTAAATTAAATTTTTCATTGAACCTCGGCCCTGGCCACTTACCGAGTCCCAGTATTAATTTGGCTGTACTCGTATAAACGTCACCTTATATATTTTGAGATACCAAAATATATTTAGGCAACAAATACCTATTATATCTAGTAGAGCTTACTTATAACATGCGTTACGGATTATAGTGTCACTAGATCTACAAGTATCTATAGGGCCTTAATATATCGCCAGCACTGTCCATGAACAGGGCTCATTTATTTCGGAACGAGCTTCACAAATATACGGGTACGATATCTACTTGAAAAAAAGGCCTGCTAAGTGTGAATCCCGTACACAATAAATGAGTTCCGACGTTTTAGGTGCAATTCGTTTTATATTCACTTCATTTAATAAACTAAAAAAAAATGCATATAAACTTTACCAGCTTGTTCTTTTATTTTTGTTTTTTATTATATTAAACTTAGTTATTCTTGACTATGCCGCGGGAATACGAATAGAAACCGAAGCTTCGCTTAAAGGGTTTCGATTCTTTGATGGAACCCACGATATCTCTGTCAATAAATGGGAACTCTTATAACTTAACGATCAGTGTCTGTCTGTTTGATTGTCCGTCTATCTGTCCATGAGCGTCGGAAGACGAAAGTCTAGGGTTCCAAATATCAACGGGATTTATGGTTGAAAAATTTAAAAAAGAAACGTACTTTTGTGCACACAAAAACTGCCGATCGGTCTTGTCTCTCATATGTCCCCCTGCACCCCCCCCACCCCCTTCCGACGCCCATTTATCTGTCTGTCCATCGCATAGTTTAAGAACGTCCAGTCAATTGAAATTAATTAGAATTTGGCATGTAAATAAAAAAGTAATCTGAGCGTCGTTCTATTTTGAAAATATTGAATTTTTTATTATGTTATAATTTTTATTTATTACACTCAATGCACATTTACGCAAAACACAACAAATGATATTAAGGAATAATTTCATTTTGTACAAGGGCTAATTGCTAATAACAATAATTCTTGTCCTATACCTTCTCGTAGTATACATTCGACGAGTACTTTGCACACAACGACATTAACGTTGGCAATTTATTTAATTTATTTGACTTACCGGCAAACTTTCGATCCTCCCAAAAGTCCTTAATCTAGTATTTATAGTCGTGACGAAGGATCCCCGCTACGAACCGTTCCACTGACTAATGTTTCCGCATAAATCTTTCTCTCGTGTGTGAGAAAGCCTTTTACAAGTTGAGTAATTCCTGAAAGGTGTTTAGTCATTCATCACATTTCTTTTTTATGTTATTTCATCACATCTCTTTTCAAGGTTGTATGTAAGATAAGGTCATCTTCAAGATCGTACAAATCACGTCAGCGATTTTTTCATGGTTGTGTTTTTTTAAACGCGCAAAAATCCTTCTTGTCTTTCATTTGATGGCACAGCATCCAAACGTGCTAAACAACCAATCAGAGATCGCATTCAAAACTCATGTATATAAATGTCATTGAATATATTAATTTTAATCATGAAGATTCACAGCTATTGTTTTTTTTTACTATCTCTTTAGCCATGAGTGAATATGGATGGAAATATTAGGTATGCAAGTGAGAGGCGGACAGAATAGCTGCCATTTTTATTCCCAAGGTTATACATAATTTACACACTTATACATAAAGTCACATCAATGTTCCAAAATAGTGACTAAGTAAATTTCTGTGTAGGAGGAAATTTTTTGCTTATTTAGCAGCACTAAAATGTATGGCTTACTTATAACAGATAATTAATCATCATTTTCCTCGCCTCATCCTACTTAAGGTCGAATTCATAACTTTCATAAGACATCTTTAGCCATTTTCTCGTTTCCTTGCTATTCATTTACCATCCATATGGGTGGCTAACAGGGGTAATAATATGGTACTATTGTTTTCTTGATTTTTAAAGTTTAGTATTAAATGAAAGAAGTACCTACAATATTCTCATTGATGCATGATTTCATTTTAATATTGAACATCGAGGTAATAATCTATTATTTTCATTTTTGCTTCCTGACCGCATTGTATCGGCCTAACCGATGGATTTGAAATTTTTCATGTCAATAATTTATTCTGGGAGTTGAGAAAAAAAAATCAAATTTTCGATGACGTCTCATATTGAACATATTTTGGAAATTTCCATAGTAAGTCGACCGTGGATAAAGTGTTTTTTTTATTGAATCTGTTATGTTCTCATTATCGTTACAACAATTAGATGGTAATCCAGATGGTGGCTCGGATTCATCTTACAGGTCAAGAAGTAGAGTAGTAGAAAATCTTGAGACATTACATCAAATCTTGCCTCCCTGAAAAAAAATCTTTCAATTTGGAACACATATATTTGTAAGTACTTATAAATTATGAAACTCTTTAGATTGAAACTTAAAACAAATGTTTGAGTAATAACTCAATGTATTCGTATTATGACAACTCTCTGCGAGCTAGTTGGGCTGAAGCCAAATGCAAGAAGATATACATAGTTATATATATGTAGTTTAAGATGATTGATGATATTTTCATGTGACATTTTACTATTCATGTAAATAAATCAAGTAAGTCTTAAAGAGCATTAGGAAGTTTTACTTTGGCATCATTTGTTTTTAGATTCTGGTTGGAATATTTTAACCTTTCAGCGAAGGCTGGTTCCTTTCGTCTTCGAAAACTCACCAAATGAACCCATCAGTGGGTCTACAAAAACAAACATGTCTCCTAAAATTCACTAGGGGGTTCGTACGAAACCCCATCATTTATCTATTTAATTTTTTATTCTTATAGATCAAGTAACAGATATCATAATAACGATGTTTATTTTTTCATATAGCTTTTCTGACAGATGGCAACACAGCCAAGACAGCTTTGTGTGTGGACGTCAACGATGAGATATGTTTCAGTTTTCCTATACATTTTGTGACAAATCAAATCAAAATATTTATTTTGTAAAATAGATACATAAAGTATACTTTCTACAAGTCAAAGTTAATCTTTACAATATACAATTAAAAAAAATTTATATATACTAATAAGGGTAATACATACACAAAATATTAAGGTTGGGCTACTAAAATGTAATAAAGTTATACACCTGCATAAAATAGAGAAATATAGGAATAAAAATATTATAAATACATAATGCCAGATGACAGATGTCTGAGATGATAGATGTTTCAGTTTCTACCACTGTCAAGTACAGTGTTGCATCGGCCATACAAAAACCCATCCAAAGGAGATTCTTAAAATCTAGTTCATTGTGACAACTAAGTTGCGGAATCTTATCTGGTGGAGATTTTAATCAGCATTTAGCTGTATAAGAACATTTCTATGGTAATGATAATTTTGCTGTAAATCTTCCTAAAAGAAAATTAATAAATAAAAATAAATAAATAAATAGAATATAGATTACAGAAAGATAGATAAGACGACAGTGGAGCTAAACTGGTCTAACTGTAATTTTTCCGAATCAAGATATTTTTATTTCAAACTTTACATGGTTTTGGTTTATACTTGCATAATAGATGAGGAGATTCAAGAGAAAGACTAACAAAATCCTTGGTTATTGTACAACTTTGTTTTTTTTTGCAATTGTCTAAATTTTATTATTTACATAATGCTTGAGACGATCCTTGTAAGAAAATGCACAGATTTCATGCTTCCCGTAAACATCAAAGGGCATTGAAAATGTCTTTAGATCGACAACAAAAAATAAAAATGTGTAAAATCTCGGTTAACAAAAACATAAACAAGAGGTCAGTGTAGTTATCGTCGAACGAACATTCTTACATACATACATACAAATAAACGAATTGTTTAAGTAGACTCGGAGAACTCCCTCGCTTCGCTCGCTCGTTCAGTTAAGTGGTAGTTTGCCCCGAACAGTGAACTCGCGCTCGCCCGGTTATCGGCGAACAAACATGCATACAAACAAACGTCGGATTGTTCTAGTAGACTCGGAGAACTCGTTCGCTTTGCTCGCTCGTTCAACAACTTAATTACTAGTAGTTCACCCCGAACTTTGAACTCGCGCTCGACCGATTCGCGCTTAACCGATTTGGCTAATGCTTTCTTAAATTAATTCTTAAAAGAAGCTTCGCTTGCTCGTTCAATTAATTTAAATTAAATAGCTTACATTACTTAAACATCTTCATTAACATCTTAAGCCCCTTATATTTCATTTTTAATTTTAAATATTCTTTTTTATCTGATGCCGGGCCCAGTGGGGAGCGAAATATATCTTGAAATATTTTTTTTCTTTTGTGTAATACTTTAATATAATAAAAAAGAAAATACAAGCTATAAAAGTTTTTATATATTTTCATTTTATTTTTTATTTTACTATTATATATATATTTAATTAAATATTATTTTATTACTATTTACCCTTATTTACCTAACATCTTAAACAAATAAAAAATGTAATATTTTCAGTGTTAATAAATCCATCATTCACATTACACTAGATAAGCTCGCATAACAAAATAACTGCAGCGCCGCGCCGCGTCCGCGCGCTCTGCATAATGTACATACTATCTACCCATATTTATTAATATATTTCAAATCAATTCAGTTTTAAACATAGAATAGAATCACACCTCGGGGTGTTTTTTGAATTTTTAAAATACTTTGATTTGATTCTGAGATATGGGACTTTTCATTGCCCCAGTCGGAGTAAAAACGACCAAATGTTTTATTTTTATTTATTTTAAATCGAATTCTTAGACTATTTATTTCTATTAAGTATATTAAAGCTCTCGTTAATTTTCACATTATGAGACCTAAATCGTTATGATAGAACACATACTGGCAGAGTAATGGCCGTGTAACACTATCGCTGAAAACGGGCCCATACCAGCATTGAGCGAGAAAACATTTTCAATGTTAAAACGTAATTTCTCGTTATATTTGTACACACAAATATTAGATTTTAAGTAGACCCGGTCACTATAAACATTATTAGGAGTAAAGGACTTGTGACCAACTGTGCCGAATGTATTTTTGTCGAACAATTATCTATCAAGCATTGATATTAAAACATAATTTTTATGTGTGCAGCTATAACAGGGTTGAAATGATTGCGCAGATACAAATTAAGATTGTCTAAAATTCTTCTACAGCAAAATCAGTTTTAATCTGAGATAACAAAACTGCGCTTTGCGTAGTGCGTTTGAGAACACTTGAAAGAATTTTTGTTAACTCAAAATTAAAAGTTTACTTATTATCAAAACACTTGGGTAGGATCGGTTAAAATCATAAAAAACTTGTCATGAATATCATAGACTAGTCAAATATATCCGTACATTATGTATAAGATTACTTTGGTTGATATAGCCAACTTCTTTTAGAGACTTGGTAAGTGGTCACAACCAAGGTTCTTAGACATAGACAATTATTTGTGCCCTTGTTCAAGAACAACCCCGAATCAATTATTATAGGAAGCCAACATTTTATTACGCGATTTTCTCAGAAAGTGTAATGGAACCTTGTTTTAAAATTTTCAGTATGAATTAGGCTATAATAACCAAAGTCACAATAAATAGGTCAATACGACGATGTCTTGGTAGAGTCACGGGGAAATTATTTTATTTCATTTATTTATTATATTAAATCTTAAAATCACATTCATCATATGATTTTGGAAAATCTTAAATAATCATTCGTAAAACGGTCAGTGTCGATGTGATTTTACCCTAAGTGGCAAATTATTCCAAAATTACATAAAAATAACAAAAATTCAAAAACAAATACAAAATATTGTAATTAGTATCTTGAAGTAACCACAATATTTATATTAAGATAAGTCGAATCACATTGAATTACATGATTATTCGTTAAAAAGAATACATACCTTTACATTCACATTATTACAATAATCAATTTTTAAGGTTCACATGAAATAATCAAAGAATTCCTTAGGAATAAAGATATATAGACACATTTTTAAGAAAAATCTTTTTAATCTCTTGAGAAATTTGGACCTGTGATTAAATTTTACATCAAGTGGTCGAAATATATCTTACAGGACTACCTTTGATTATGTGTTTCCTTATATAAATACTAAAAGACAGGAAGTTAATTATATTTTTATAAATTTCATCTGGTAAGCTATTGAATAATACTTTAACTGCCATGAATTTAGTTGTTCGTATATAAGCTTCAGTTCTAGGTAATGAGACTTCAAAATTAAACCTATATCTTTCATTGATATTGATTCATACTTACCCTGAGATCTAGCTAGAACATCAAGATACTTTTTTTAACCAAATCACAGAGTTCTATGATATAAAGAGCAGTAAAGTGTGAATTTGTATATACATAAATCCACAAATAATGTTCTATCTTCATGATTCTTTATTTGTTCATAAACTAAGTATACGTATATGATATTTTTCGAAGTAGTAATATTTGTAATAAATATCAGTATATCAGATAGAAGTGTAGAAATCTAGATTACGATAAAGCAAAATAAGACAATGCCAGTAGTATCAAAGCTTACATTAGCGAAAAATGTGTACCTATTTGTTTATTCTTTCGTTTTATAGGACCACTCAGCTTCTTAGCTCAATGAGTTTGAAATTCATTTACAAACAAGAAATAACAAGGCTTACCAGAAAAACTCGCTTTCAAGGTACTTTGCACACGGCGAAAATTTTCCAGACTTTCGATTACAAATATTTTACGTCCCAAAACCTCTGGGTTTGGCTTTCATTACGGACTAAAAACTTTTATATCCCAGATAACCCGAAACACACAAACAAAAATATAATCCGAAAGCTCTCATCCCCTCAGTAGTGTAAATAGAGGGATCATGACAGGATTTAGATCCCAGGTCACGTAACATTTTGGATAAAATTGACCTTTGGGCACATTTCTAGTGGAAAGAAATAGAGGTTACTTTCGATTAGCTCAAACATCATTTTGACGTGGTGCCTGGTAAAGCGTCGACCGATATTTGGTCACAGATCTCGTGTGCCGACCGATTATTTGCCGAATTCTTGGTTGCTGCTTTCTCCAGGATTTAGACCGGAAAGGGGTCGGAGTTTATACATCTGGACAGACTTTGGGCTTTTAGTGATTAAGATAAAAGTTATGAAATTTATTCATAAACTAATAAGTGGGAGAGCTAACCTTTTAAATGTGGGCGTGCTCCATAGAAGCTTTAATTTAATTTTAAGTGTTACTTAGGGAGGATTATTAGTTCCCTTTTAAGAATGACCTTATTCTCAATGTACCATTTATATCAAAGAGGGATTATTAAATGTTCTTGGATAACTACTTGAAAAGTTTTGGGAAAATGAATGATTAAATCTTTAAAGCAGCGATATTTCAAGTGGTAGGAGGCCAACTCTTTTAATCCTGAGACTTGGGTTTAATTGCTGCCAGTCGAGAATGCACCAACAAGTAGTAACAAGTTTTTCCGAATTCACGTGCAGTACTTGTATATTTTCCACTTGCCGATGGTAGAGGAAAAATCCCTGTGAGATAAAATACCGACGAGGCTTACTCACTAACACGTGGGGACGTTAAAATTGTCGATGAAATGAAAAGGGGCTGTACAAGTGTTGACTTTTGTAGTGACAGTCCACATTCGGTAACACCTCTGACACCCCTTTGAAGAATATGATTTTTTTTTCAGCTTTTTAGGGTTCCGTACCTCAAGAGGAAAAAACGGAACCTTTATAGGATCACTTTGTTGTCCGTCTGCCTGTCCGTCCGTCCATCCGTCTGTCTGTCAAGACCCTTTATCTCGGGTTATGCGTGGAGGTATCGAGTCGAAATTAAAACATATACTCAGGTCTACAGCCCCTTGAAGCTATGAAAAAATCAGACTTCTAAGTTAACGTAAACAACATACGGCCGTTTATGCCGCAAAAATTGTACATTTCGATACTCTCAAGGAAATCAAAATTTATAGGGTATTTTACGTTGAGCTAGAACTAAGAAATTTGGCAAGTAATACCGTCTTATACCAGAAGTGTAGGAAAAAATCTCAAAACTATACATTTGTAATTAAATCACAAAAATATAGTCTTAACGGAACCCGCAATGGGCGAGTCCGACTCGCACTTGTCTGTTTTTTTTTGTAGTAACGGCACCATAACTAAATGTAATAAGTATTCAAATCAGTTTGAACTATCTGAACTTCTCAGGAAACATTTTGTTCAAACTAAAAAGAATTTATCAGATAACTAGGACAACATAGCATTATAATAAGCTACTAAAATTAATTAAATACTGTTAAGCAAAAATGTATGTATGTGTGCATATTATATAATACCTATTTCTATTTGTTGACATGACATGGATAATAAAAGTTATGTGGCTTTGGTATATTTGCCGATAATTGGGTAGTTCAATTATTGGCACTTGGTTGAAAAGGTAGGACAAAACTCATTGACCTCTCATAAACAACTAGACTCACAATCTGACTCAAAAAAGCGTCCACGATGCATCTTATCACCGCTATGGAGTGGCAAAATCGAGTGATAATTTCGTACAACTGACATTGCATCTTATGTTAACGACATAAAGTCTTAATTTGGTTGAAGATTTTTTCTACTTTGTACGTTACAGGTTCGGACACATTCTGACGAACTTTTCTTAGAGTCTGTGTGTCTAGTTGTTTATGAGAAGTCAATGAAATAACTACATTTACTTTTTCCTAATCACATAATGATAACGAAAAATTCTTCTGTTCATCCATTATAAATGACAAATATTAAAATCCCTTAAACAAGAAGTCAGCGCTCTCTATCTGAACGTATGAAATGTTGCCCGTATAAATATAAACTCGTATATTATGCATATTTGTTAATGTCACGAGACTAACTATTCCATTTCATAATCTTCATTCTTCATATTATATGGATCAATAATCATTTCCTTAAGGTGGTAACGGAGGATCTCGGTGCAAAATGCACATCATAATATTAATTTTTTGTTTTTGAATAAAAAGTTTTCAATAAATACGTTTTATAGCGATTCGCGCAAACTGCTTGTTAATATTCAATATTATTAAATTTTATGCGTTACATTTTAGCTGCATTACATTACAACTGTAAACACGATTTTAAGTTTGTTAATGTAATGCTAACAAAATTTAATACGTTAAAATACGTAATTTTTTCGCAAAGACTTTATTATTAAAAAACTATTTCCGCAAGTTGCTTTTAAACACATTTATTGCATACTTTTTATTTAAAAGTAAGAAAAACAATATTATGATGTGCATTTTGTACCGAGGTAAAAAATTACCCCCTTAACTTACTTGCCCACGTATTACGTTACCTCGAGTATCCTCTTTTTGTCAACAATGTATACATATAGAAATAATCGAAGTATCTTCCTGGTTCATTCAAAGTAAGGGTAGGTAAGTAAGGAAAGCAAGGATGTAATGGAGTAACCTTTATCCTCTTACTGAGATTGTGTTCTATCTCGCAGCTAAGCTGCACTAAAAAGGAGTTGCAGTCAGTATAGGTAGTAACTAACAGTTTAACTCAAGCGCGCTCCATAAGTAGCCATGTGGTGTTATAAGAGTAAAAATTTACGAAAGCTGCTTTGACATAATTTATTAATTTACAGGGTTCCGTACCAGAAGGATACAAAACTTACTCTCTGTGCGTCTGTCACAGGGTCTACAGCTTCAGCCGTAATAGGTAGCCAGTTGAAATTTTCACGAAATTGGCCTCTATCATGGCTAATGATAACAATGAAAATAGTAATAAAATAAAATAATTTCTTAGGATTATTTAATTTCTGTTATTAAATCTTCTGTTTTATTTATAGTTGGTTTACTTAAGTTTTTGTATCTTTTTAGCCTAAGTTGCTTTCAAAATAAATGTATAATAATAATTAAAAAAAAACTAAACCTGAAGGCGTCCCCATACAAAAAATCTTTCAGCTCTATTTAGAGACATTTCAAATTTAGTAATATTTTTGTACACACTCTACAGTAAAACAACAAATAATAAAAATCAGGGTTCGGTACTCAAAGTGGGCCAAATCATTTTAGCGACTTGTTTTTTGTTGCCTTGATGTTGCTAATTTCATATATATTGGACTCGCGCACAAAGAGTTCCGTACCACCACACAGTATGGGTACGGAACCCAATATCATTATGGTAAATAACAATAATATAGATGCAATAGCAACAGCAAGGCACCAAAAAATCAAGCCGCTAAAAGTATATTACATGAAAAATAATTCGGCACTATTTGAACATGGAACCGTGATTTTTATTGTTTATTGTTTCACTTTAGACTATGTACAACAATTTAACGAATTTTGAAACTTTAATGTTTCATCGTCTTTAAGATAGAGCTGAAACAAATAACGTTAAAAAAGGATTTTTTTCAACACGCTTGGTTTTGATTTATTTTTAATTTTTATTATTTTTTAAGATAGAGGCCATAGTAACACGTATACTGTGAAAATTTCAACAAGCTCCCTGTTCCGACTGAAGCTGTAGACCCTTACCTGTGTCAGACGGACAGATAGACAGCGGAGGCTTAGTAATAGGGTCCCATTTGGCACCCTTGGGTACGGAACCTTAAAAATTTGCACCCTTAGAAACAGAGATATAACCAAAAATATATTTGATAAATCTTGAATGACTTCGGACTAACCGATATCGTATAAAGCTAAAAAAAATATATAAATATAAAATATAGTAGGTAATTAAAGTCTGTGAGTCCGGTAAATAACGGTTTAACTCGACTTGAACCCAAAATGAGATTCTGTTTTACCACTTTGCTCCGTTTTTTTTTTCTCTACAAAATGGTCTAACTAGAATTTTGATATCTTTAAAAACACCGGAGACAGAAGGTAAATTATTTTAAGGTACATAGGTTTAAAAAGAGTTAGTCGCATACTGAAATATCACATTTTGTGAAATTCGGGGTAACTTTCATGAGATCGATTGTCACGTTTCTTTTTTTTTGTTACACGTTTACTCCATATTCGTACCTTTGGTAGAACAATGACGCAATTACGTGCTTTCAAATTGGCCAGGAACGGCAAATTAAGACATTTTTATTTTCTTGTCTGGCTTTGTGACGTTATGTAATAACAAACATTTATAAACATTTTATTATGAATATATGATAATGAATGTACCGTTAGCAAATTAAAACATTTTCATTTTGTGAACCACTCACACTGACCAATCAGACGATATTATTCCAAAAACTGTGGAAAGCTACAACAACATACACGCCTCTGTCTGAATCCATTGGGACTGACTATCATTATGTGTTGATCCGTAAAATGAGAGATGTATGGAATAAAAAATAATAAAAACTATCATTGTGTTTTCGTAACCCCATATATAGAACAATACTTTCAGAACATTTTAGCATATTAAGGTTAATTTAGCATATTTTGACAATTGCGTCATTCTTCTACCAAAGGTGCGATAGTATGTTAAAAGGTACAAACTAGACTTTAGACATGCATAATTTTTTTGGTGGCAAATGGTTTAATTTAGGTTTTGAACGATATATCTTTAAGATGATAATAGGTTATCTAAGGGCTGGACTTAGTGTTATCTTCATAACATTTTCATTTTATGTACGAAATGTGAATGGTTTGCAAAAAAATAATTTTAATAATAAATTTTAAATAAAAAAAATGTTGGTCTCTCCTGCAAAATTGGGTTTTTGAGTTAAATCGTTTTTCACCGGAGGCACAGAAGAAACTGTTTATCCAAGCCAAACTAAAACATATAGGGTACTCTACCTTCAAAAATAACCTAGCTATTTTATCCAGTTTCAACTATACTCCTATACTAAGGAAATCTTGGGGTTGAAACTCAATTCTGCTTTACCTGTGCCTTCTCTCCACTCAACTGAGTGCATTCTCCGCTAAGAGAGCTTGACCCAAAACTGTTTCTTTGTTGCCCGAGTGTAAGTGTAGTTACAACACACTTGCACAACAATACTTGCGATGGAACAAAGAATGAGATTTAATTTTCGACGTCCGTTATGCTGCAAAATGCTGGTGGAAGTGAATAATAAAAATTGTCTACAATACCCTACAGTGCTTTGTGGATTTTTATACAGGAGTTGTGGCTTTTGTGTCGGAATTGCTAATGGGTTGGCTCTGAGTTGCGTTTATCAATGTTTATTATTTAATTATGAATGACTAACTGTATTATAAAACGAAAAAATTCCATCCATCCATCCATCAGCCTGTTTCGTCCACTGCTGGACATAGGCCTTTCCAGGATTTCGTCACTCTTGTCGGTCCTCCTGGAAGAAGTGCCCATACTCACACACGCTGGGCAGGCAACCACTTGAGTTTTTGTACTATAAAAATACAGGTCTATTAGCCACGTGTTTATGCATGCCACGTATAAGCAAACAGAAAATATAACTTCGATGCTCAGCTTACTTAATTTAGACACGGACTAGGATGAGTTCGAAAAAAAAAATCCAGCCGCACTAGCCACCAATTATCTTACATCATGTAGAGGAGCTACTTTTGACCACCCCATAACTCAAAATCTATTAGATCTACCAATTTGCAATTTTGCGTGCATGTTTAGATTCTCTCGACTCTTATTTCTACATTTCATAAATTTTTTGTACTTCTTTATTTTCAATGCAGTAAATATTCTTAAACTTAAATAACAATTTACATCTAAACTAAACTAATTAAAAATTAAAATTACCTAGCAATTTCATAAATTAAACTTAACATTGCTTGAAATATTGACGTCCAAAAATTACTATTTTGATCACTTACTCACTCGTATAAAACCTAGACTACTTCCAGTAGTTTTCCAGCGAATAGAAAAGGAAAAATTTGAAAATTACCTATATTTAAATATTCTACAAATTATAACCACCAACTTCATCAGAGAGATCGGATGTATAAAGATTTATAACTTGTAGTTGATCGTTTGTAACGGCACGTGGAATAAACGTTTGTGTTTTAAACGGTTTAAGCAAAATCCTCAATGCATGCGTCTTATTCGCACTCGCCGGTTTTTTACTTGCAATACACTCTACTCTATACATATATTATAAAGAGGTGAAATTGTACGTTCGTACGAGTATGTAGGGGCTATTAGTCGTGTCTGGAATCAAGGAACTGATTTCAAAAAATCTCTTTAGATATAGTCAATAATTATACATTTTCACGAGTAACACTCACTGTTATAATGATTATAGTGTTAACTCGGACATAGGCTATATCTTGTTGTTAAGGGACGGGACCTTGGGATAAAGTATTTATTATATTCGCGAGGGTAACCCCTGAAACTACTGTACTGATTTTAATAATTTACTTCACTTGGACAAAAATTACAGTTTATTCCATGGGTACAGGCATTAGACCATTTAACACGGGACCTGGAAAAGAGCGACTCTTAGTACTGAAATTATTCTGCCGTTCTCTACGGGAGGGGAGGTAAACACGCACAGCACACATTTATTCATTCACGCACACTCCTGCAAAAAATTGATATGTCACCCTATATCAAAAAAACTAAACACAAAACGAGCACCCAAACAAACTTACATGAACAAATTGTTCATGTATTCGGCAGAGGGGGATAAGTTCGCTTGCCTAGTCCCGTGTTATATGGTCTAAGGTACAGGCAGTTCCCTAAGAACCTAGTCATTAATTATATTTGCGCGGGTGAAACGGGCAAAAGGATAGTAGAATATTTTAATACAACTTAACAAAAATCAATGATTTTTCACCAAAAACATGAATGTGAAAAAGGGGCGGATTTACGACTAAACAAAAATGTATTTGCATTTAGCATAGCATATAACATTTTCCTAAGTTATTTTATGCATTTTCCTTTCGCTACAATGATAGAAACATGGTAGATACTTGTTTTCACTAATAACACTACAGGGAAGTAGAACAAAAGTTTGACAACCATTTGTAGTTCCTAATAAATACAAAGTGTCCCGCTGTCTGGAGGTCGCCTTTATAATCGTGTGATTCATCCATTTTGACGGAACAAATTGAAAATTTGATTGTATTTGATAGAACTAATCTAAAACTAAATCCCTTGACTACTAACATCGTCATAAGACATGGGGTCCCACTGAGTGTAGACACACGATAAGAGAATATTTAGATTACTTTAGTTTGAAAATTTAAAATGTGATGTTAAGGGTCGATTGCTTCATTCTTTAAATATTTTTAATTCTAATAAAAAAATATTAACATGCGTGATAAGGAGGTTTGAAATGAAACAATATGCGTACCTACAAAAATATTCATAAATGTTGTTTATTTGATGGAGGATAAAGGGGTGGATAAAATAATATAACAAGCCAGGTTGAAACAAAAGGATTAATAATTCAATGTCAAACCCGGTGAAATGAGAATTTCACGAACAGAAGAAATATAAAATTTTACGATCCTTGGAAGTTTAAAACGAGTTGTTGAATTCATGAGGTGATTATTTATTTTGTAGCTATGTTGCAGTTGTAAGTACATACTTTGTAAGGATTTACTATGATATTTATGTACTCGCGTAAGTTTGCTGACTTTCGTTTTGCTAGCTTGAAGTTTTTGCGTTTGTGTGAGTGAACTTAAAAAAAAACTGAACTCTTTCTTAATGGAGTTTTTATAGAAATCATTGCAACTTTATAATGACTTAAATAAAATTAATAAAAACCACCTGAATGCCCATGGATACGATACCATGACTTGCCACGCACAAATTGACGATAATACCTATGTGTAACTTTGCGTTTTCTCGTTTGAAGGATAAAGATAGACAAGCAGACCAGGACGGCTATTCCGGCATTATTGCGCATTCGCAATATGAGTCAGTAGATATTTGTATAAAGCTTGATAAATGCCATGCGATGGAAATTAGAGTGACTAAACCACATCATATAGAAGATATAGGATATAAAGAATGTTAACTATAAGTTTTCAATCACAAAAATCTACACATATCCGCACAAAATCCCTTTTAAAATTACCCACTATCTACCTTCGCAATTTTTGCTCACGTGCCAGAATTGACACCAGGACGAAGATTCTCGCACATGCGACAATTTACGAAGGTCGAAAGCGACATATTCACAATGTGTACATATTCACAACATGCTTTATAGTTAATAGTTAATAGAATTATCATCACACGGCTTTTATGACGCGATAAACAGAAGCGTATGAAAAGCAAATCCTGTGAAATTTTTTGCGAGAATCGCCGTCCAGGCCCTCAATTCAGGCACGTGCGCAAAAATTGCGAAGGCAGATTGCGGGTGACTTTAAAAGGGATTTTGTACAGATATGTATGTGTTGATTTTTTTTATTGAAAACTTATAGTGTGCATTTCTTATATCCTATAGCTTCTATTCGATGTGGTTTAGTCACGCTAACTTCCATTGCATTGCATTTATCAAACATTAAACAAATATTATAATTACTGATATTGCGAATGCTCAATAATGCCGGAATAGCCGTCCAGTAGACCTACCATGAGTTTGTGTCTCGATAATCGTTAGCAAAGTGTGCGTAAAACATTTTGTATCGAATTTCAGGTTCCAACTGGTAAGCCGCTAGGGGGTGCTGTACAATTTATTTTATGCAGCTTCGCTAGCTAGCGCTAACTCATGGTAGGCCTAACAGTAAATAGCTTCAAACTCTCTCGCGCTTCCGCAAATTTCAGTGACCTTTCTTTTTTAAACGTATAGGCGTCCCTTTTGGTTTTTTATGTATTATGTTTTAGTGCTACGATGATGAAGTAATTTAGTAACCACAAGCATATAAGTGACTCATTTAAAATGAGTATATAATATCATTGAATAATTAGTTGTACCTACGTTAGTCTAAGTAAAAGTATATTCAGTGCAAACTTTGAAGGTGTCTTTCGTTTGTTCGTTACAGTCATTAATCTTTGAAAGTCTCGGATTTTTTGTGAATGCTTGCTGGGTTGCGGAGCATAAATTCTCATCTTCGTGACTTTCTCCTCTGTGACAGCCTTACAGTTTGATAATGGTTGGTAAGTTGTTTTTCTACGAAGATTTAGTTATTCTGTAGTCGAAAAAGTATATTATTGTGGGTGATTGTTTATATGATTTAATAAATGAGTACTTCTGAATCCATACTCTTAATTTTTTATTGCAAATTGTATTACGATCGCTCCAAAGGCATCTATTTACTCTTCCTTTTTTTTGTATTTTGTCTGCGTGCTTCGGAAGGAACGTTGAGCTAATTGGTCCATTTGTGTCTGAAATATGGCTATAAGGTTCATCACCCATCTCGCTTATGACAGAATAATCATCAGTGAAAAGCGGGCGTACCAAGTGTGGACTATGAAACACAGACACACCTCTAAAACCTCCTCGTGGATCAATGTCATTTTTTTATATATCTTGGTTATATTATCTATTACAAGTACAGACACTGGCAGGGAGTTCCATTTCTCAATTTTACGGATAATAACAAAGGTTCAAAACGTTCTGTTTGAATAGACAACATGAATATGGGTGAAAATTTGCTGCGCTATTCCGGCGGTAAAAAAGGGATGGGGGAATTAGGTCATATAATTCCTGCGCACACAAAACATAGCCTTTAAAAAACTGAGTATTCAAGGCTTTAGTGTTAAGTTAAGTTATTACCTATTTATCGCGCAGCGCTCAATTTAATCCATGGAAGCTAATTGATACTTGGCAAAGCAGCAAGGTGGTCGATTAAAGTTCGTAGCGTGCATTAAATCAAAAAAAGTTTGTGTTTAGGAGATCTCTAAAATAATTCCATTGTTAGAGACAATGTCCAAAGTAATAAAATAACACATGCGTGCATGGTGATCTGGGGCGAGGAAGTGGGGGGATCGTTTGTGTGTCGTTAGTTGCGCGCTACGAATTGTTACGGTGAGACGTTAAGATTTGTGGCGTGTATTTTTGTTTTAAGTTTAAGAAATATCGTTTATTTATCGATAGAATCTAATAAAGGAAATAAAAATATGATTTGAAAAACTCAGTGAAAATACGGCACAAAATTTATGTTATTTCCGATTTTTGGAGATTTAAAAAAGTGTTACGCCAATTTGTCTTCAAAAATGTAGTTTTATCTGGCGTTCTATGTATATAGGTTGTATCACCCGCCCCAACTGTTATCTGACATTTTATTTTTTCGTAAATATACCAGTTTGACCGACGCGGATGGAGAAAAATGACACTAGAAGAAAACTATTGTAAACTAAAGTAAACTACTGTACTAATCATAAATAAAATAATAAAAAACAATGAAATAAGAATTCATTTCATTTCGTTAGTATAACAAATTTTCGTTTTAATTTTGATAAAAACTAAAAACACAAAAACATTGCATAATATAAACCTAATCTTTAACCTAAGCAGTGGCGTGGCGTGCACGCCACTGCTTACAGTGAGTTGCGCAAGAACGTACGGGCGATATGTCCGAGGTTCGAGTATCGGGGCAACCAATGAGTGCTATTTTCGTATTCAGGGACGACTGCTCTTCGATGCACTCGAACCCAAATGGTTAATTGATCAAGTCGCGGCTCTATCGGCGTCGAGTCTTGTCGCGCCAAACGAAAACGTTTATTTTTCTCCCGCCGGACGTCGGTTGCAGCGATTGCATCGATGCTGCTGCGTCGTCAACCACCGAAGCCGCTTCTCCCGTCTAAGAATACGCATATTATTATGGCAACGGTGCAAAGCGTCATCCGTTTGTTTGCGCTATAACAATATTTTTGTTTCTCATAAAAATACATGCATGAGCTAATGAACGTGATTGCGATTACGCGCGATTGAATGAACCGTCAAGGCTGCATGATGTTGCGTCGATTGTCAAAGTTTTGTAGCCGCGCGTTGTCGTTTTGCAGCAGCGAGGCTATGCTCTTTGTGCACTATGCAGATTCGTCATCGCATCTACACTTCGAGAATTACCATGCACCTATTGATTGACTCATATTGACTTGCGCGCGTGTGTCGTTTGCTCTCAAATCATGCACGCCGTTGACACGTGTATGAATAAAACGTTGGGAATGAGTGGTCCTCTGCGCCGCTCGTGTAATCATTTCCCCGAATAATGTGCACAGATATGAATTGTTTTCTATCAAATTAATCAACGATTCATGCCTATGTGTGTGTATGTGTAGAGTGTGTGTGTGTGTGGTGTGTGTGTGTGTGTACCTTAAAAAACGGGCAACGATAGGCTTGGTTGTCCGCATTAAGGAACCGAACGTTCAGTACGTGTTCATCTTTCCGCTCGCGGTTGCCCGAACGAATCGCTGAACAAAATAAACACTGCAAATAGACTGGTTATTGCTGCACGGGCGCGCGCGTCATCACCATGGAATCCCACAAACGCCGGAGAATGATGTCGGCTGCTTCGGCGCGGCCACGGGCACGAGCCTTGCCACCGCTGCTGCTACCGGTGTTGACATCAAAAAACATCAGTTTACCGGAAGACGTGTACGTATACATGGCCAAGTTTTTCGATTTTGCTGATTATCGTAATTTAATTGAGTCGCTCTGGCCGGAGATGAATGTATCCGAGGCTATTGCAGCAAAATTGTGGCAACTCTCTACATATCGGACCACAACTACATTCATAAACGGTAAAACATTGAACGTGGAATACAATTGCGATCCTTGGAGGAAGAGGGAAGAGCGCGTTCTCGTGAGCATTGAATCTTTGCTACCTGTATTCGGTGGAATCGTCCTACCCAAAATGGACAAGTTTCAAAGCGTGTGCAAGTTGAAAAATTTCGTCGCAATGCATGTTCATTTGAACATGTGCACGGAGGGTCGATACGCCTCCTGTTCCTGTCATCTTCACGCCATTGACCCCCTGCTCTGCTACGGTGCTCCTGCCGCTGCTGCAACGTTTGTCAAGCCTTTGGAAGATACGTGCTGCGAGTTTCAACATTTCCACCATTATTGCTGGCAACATGTTAACCATTGGCTCACGTTTTTTCTAGATACCGTCCTCATGCCCTCGAAAGATAGCGCATCGTTTTTCGACGAGCACACAACCAGAGGTTACTTGAATTTTCTCAGTGAGACTATTAATTTCCGAGACACCAGCAACTAGGCCAGCAATAACGACTCGCTCCAAGCAGATTTACGCCACCAAGCAGTTTACCAATTTATTTATTTAACATACATATTGACTTTTATACCGCGCGATGTCAATGCGACTGATAAAAAACATCCTGTACAACTGTCTAGGTGTTGCATGAATATTTCATGATGGAAAAATGTCAAGCGTCTATCTCGTACGTGTCTATGTGGCGTATGCGCGCGGTGGTCAATACGATAGCGAGAGCGGACCTACCGAGACGCTACTAACCGGACTGTATATTTTAGTCAAACGACATATTGCTTTGCAAATAATAAGGCAAACAAAATGGTTCCGGAGGCTCAGCCATTTCATCTACCTTTGGAAATAATTCTGTACTTGAGCAAATTTCTCAAGTTTGAAGACTACAGAAGATTGGTCAACATCATCTGGCCCAATGGCAATGAAGGCGACATTGTTCGAGGAACGCTATGGCATCTGTCTACTCACAGCTTCGAAGCAACATTTCTCAATGGAAAACAATTAACCATAATATACAATTTTGATCCGGCTAGAATAAAAGAAGAGAGGGTTCTCATTGATTTCGAATCGCTCGTTCCTGTATTTGGTGGTATTTTACGACCAGCGATGAAGGGATTCAGGACAATAACGGAGCTGTACAAGTTTATTAAAATGCATGTCCACGTAAACCTTTGTTCGGAAGCTCGTCACGCCTGTTGTCCGTGTCACCTGCTGCTGTCCGACAACAACGACTACGGCTACTACGACCAAGAGAATCCTTTCGAAGCGTTTGTCAAGCCTCCGGTCGACGACCAGTGCGAACACGGCCACTTTCATCATTATTGCGCGCAACACGTCACTTCGTGGCTTGGCCAGTATCTTAATACCGGCATTCTCTTGAGGGAATCGAAAGAGCTTTTCAACGAGGACATTGCCGAGCAATACTCATCTTTTCCAGAGGACATTGTGTACTTTCAAACGGGCAAACGCGCAACCCTGCAACACTTGCTCAAAAGTCCTCTGGCAATCGACGCAGCAATTTATGAAATGAGCGACGATGAAGCAGCACCGCGATGACGAGCGTACACGTAGAAATTGTTTGGTACGAGCCTTTTTATTTTATTTTAATAAACTCTATGAAATAGCCTTGCTTTTATTTTATTGTATTCCCGCTGTAGGCCCATCTACATTATATCATAGCAGCTGCGGCATGACTGGTTGATCGGATGTAACCCCGGGTTATTATCAATGACCATTTACAATTTGTAAGAGACTATCGCGGTCATTGTCCAGTTCCGGTTCAATAGGTCGTGTGCAAGCGCCACCGCCACGCAAATCATTTTCATTCACGCTCCTGCTCATATTAAGTGTACAACGGCCAGTCCGGTCAACGTTTCGTCCCAGCTAGACTAGATATTTATCCAACACAGTTTATTCTTTTCTCACATTACAATAATATTTGGCATTGAAATATACACAGCGAATGATTTAGTCTAGTCTGATAATCGGTCAACACTGCCGCATCTAATAGAGAATTAATGAGTTGGTAATGTAATCTGTGTGGGGTTAGATGATAGAGGCTGAGAGGAAATGCGATCGAGACTCGCAACAGAGTAGCCAAGAGCTGCTCGCGTAGATAAGCAGCTAAGATTTCGAGCCGCCTGAGATTGCACGGCAATCAGCGGTGTCGGCGGTGTCACGGACATGGTATTCCCACTGGTGACAAATCTAGATAAGAAAGCACGCGCGTTCGTTACGACTCGGAATAACAAAAACGCCGGCACGCGACCGTGATGAATAATCCTGCACGCGAGCGAAAAATATGGTAGTTCGCATAGCCGCGAACAACACGTTTTGCCGCGGACGTGATATGATACTTGAGCTTCTTCGTGGTCCGCTACTCTACAGATTCGCTCAGACCTCTAGACCTCTAGCGCGCATGCAACCATCAAATGTTGATGAAAAATATTATTTTCTTGACCGTAGCACCGATGCGACCACCAACAAAATCCGCGCGAACGTCGTTGCATCGTGCATCAGTCTCCCCTCGATGCAAAAACTCCCCCCTACCCTTGCCACAATGCTTAATTATCGAGTTATGATGCGTACGTTATTGTGCCGCGGACTGTAGGTTAAACTTAACCTTTTCATTGCTTTTCCAGCAAAAGTTATAAACTTTTTGCTGGAAAAGCAATGAAAAGGTTAAGTCTAACAATAAAAAAAAACGGTCAAGTGCAAGTCAGACTCGCATACCTAGGGTTCCGTAATTCAACAGTTTTGGGAACAGTGAGAAAGAAGATATTTAAAATCTTGCCCATAACTGTTTATGATGACTAAAAAAAGAATTGATTGTACCACATTTTAAAATTAAACTCGTATATGAAAAATTTGATTTTGTCATTTTAGTATCGTGAATTTCTCAACCGCTATAGTTTTCCTGTAATTTTTAGGTTATCCCAAATTATCTTGATTTTTTTAATTTTTTCGGTCCACCACTTTCGGAAATAAGGGGGGGCAGGGACATGCATTTTTTTGTGGTTTTTCAAAGATTTCTCGAAATCAGTGACAGTAAGTATAGTATATATATAAGTATATGTTTTTATAATCAGCTCTTCAATATCTACAATTTGATACCCATATTGTATTTCTAAATTTTTTTTTTTATTTATTTTACTTTTTTTTTATATTTCTCATTTGTGTTTCACCTTTTTTTAAATTGCTATAGTTTTCCTGTAATTGGCCAGTTATGGCCTATTATCATAATCTTACATTTTTTTTGGTACGCCAGTTTCGGGGACCTGCATTTTTTTTGTGGTTTTTCAAAGATTTCTCGAAATCGGCGCCAGTAAATACAGTAAAAGTATATACTTTTTTAATTATCTCTCTTTAATATCTACAATTTTATACCCATATTGTATTTTTAAGAATTTATTTTTAATTTTTTTTACTTTTGTATTGAAAATATTTTGAAAAATTTAGAATTTTTTAATATTTTTTTTGTACCATATTGTGTAGGCAAGTAAATGCTATTTTTCTAAAAAATGTCAAGCCTTTATACTTAACGATGCTAAAGTTATGAGGCTGTGACATACGGACGGAGGGATGGGCGGACAACGAAGTCTCACCATAAAGGTTCCTTTTGACTTTATCGACAACTCTACCTATAATCACCGATATGGTCAACAGATCAATATCTGAAAATACTTTTCCTGATGCCTGGAAATTAGCAAGGGTTAAACCTTTACCGAAGTGTGCATCAGTAGAAAAACATAGAGATTTAAGAGCTATTAGTATATTGCCTGTGGTTTCTAAGGTCCTTGAAAGGGTTGTGTGCTCCCAACTAACAAAATATTTAGAGAAGGAATCAATTCTCCCACCTTATCAGTCGGGCTTCCGTAGTCAACACGGAACCGCTACGGCTCTGGCTCACGTTACTGACGATGTTCTAACAGCTTCAGATGCGGGTAAGGGCAGCATTCTAGTCCTGCTGGATTTTTCTCGGGCCTTCGACTGCCTCAATGCTGAACTATTGATCGCTAAAATGTCCTATTACGGAATATCTGAATCAAGTTGTAGGTGGTTCCAGTCTTTTCTCACTGATAGATCCCAGTACGTTGTGACTGAGGATGAGCAAGGGAACATTATGCAGTCACACATAAAACAACTAGCACGAGGTTGCCCACAAGGATCAATCCTTAGTCCACTCCTTTTTATTTTATACACTTCAGATTTGACCAAAAATTTAAATCACTGCAAGGTCCACCTATACGCGGATGATACTCAACTCTATCACTCGTTTAAACACCAAAATACAAAGGAGGCAGTGCAGCACATTAATAATGATCTACAGGTCATATTTGAGTGGACTAAAAGAAATGCGCTGGTTCTGAATCCTTCCAAATCAAAGTTCATGGTCCTTGGAACAAAGCGCCAATGTGAACAAATTGCCGAAAAATTGCCCCAAATTGAGATTGACAATAAAACCGTAGAAAAAGTTGCATCTGCGAGAAACTTGGGCCTACAAATGGATAACGAACTTCGTTTTGTTGAACATGTTAATAAAAAAATTCAAAATGCTTTTTACCGCCTGAAGGTTATGTATGGTATTAGGGACTTCCTGAAACAAGACGTTAGAGTAATACTTACTGAATCCCTTATTCTCTCAATATTCAATTATTGTGACACCGTGTATGGACCAAGGCTATATGGAAAGACCAGTCGGGCTATACAGCGTATCCAAAACGCATGTGCACGTTTCTGCTACGGGATACGCAAGAGAACGCATATCACTCCTTATCTAAATGAGATGAAAATACTCAAAATGGAGGGACGGAGAGAAATGCATCTCGCAAGCCTCGTACATAAAGTTGTACACACAAAGCAACCGAAGTACTTGTTTGATAAATTTGAATGGTTAGGAGATTCACACACTAAGTTTACTCGAAATAAGGTACAAAACAAAATGTCTATTCCAAACCACAAAACTGTTAATTTTAGAGCAGGGTTCAAATTCGCCGCAGCTAAGGTTTGGAATGACCTACCACCACCGTTACAGGAAAAAGTACCTTACTGTACACTTAAAACTAAACTTAAATCTTTTTATTTAAACAAACAAATTTCATTGACAACAGATCGATATAAAATATCAAGATCAGCGAAAAAGAAAATCAAAAAGGTCAGTCAGTCTAATAGGCTGTAATTGTGATTCTCTTTTTTTCTTCTTTTCTTCACAATGTGCTTTCATACAAAATAATATAGTTGCCATTTTTTTTTCCTCTTCATGACAGATTGCACCCTTTTTGCACAACGCACATGCACTCGAATTTATAAATTATGTATTAGTTTATTCCTGTTGATATATCACGTACTAGCACTTATTCTTTTAAAATTTGTTGGTATTATATTTTATTTTTACAACACTTTTTGTACAACTATATAAACTCTTATAACTTTATCAAGGATACCTTTGTGTTTTTTTTATGGCATTTATTTACATTTATGTACTATTTATGTACTTAAATTAAAATATTTACATGGTACTCACATGGTAACACTACATACCTACATATACATAAGTAGACAATTTCCAATTTATTAAATAAGTAAAATCACATCATACATGTGTATCAATCACAATCAAAAACAGTGATATGTTAGGTGTTGTTTAACTTTATTTATTGTTCATTTATCCCTTTAACAATGAGGTATGTATATCTATATTCAGAGTTTTTTTTTTTCGTGTTATTTATTTCTTTTTGTGTTTAATGTAACTGTTTCTTTTGTAGACGCACCCTCTGCAATTGTATCAAAAAATTATTTAATTTTACAGGGATGCAGTGAAAAACAGCGCTGTTCGAATCATTGCTTATGATGCGACAGCATTGCTGAACGCATGACCTTTTGTCAAATTAGCTTAAGATTTTATCTATTATTATAATTATGTTATTTTTTTTTTTTCTTGTTTGGCAATAAATGATATTTTTCTTTCTTTTCTTTTTCTTTCTTTCTTTTTTACCTTTTAGGTACTACGGAACCCTAAATATGAAAACATCACTTTGAATAATTATTATTTTTATGACGGCAGGGTAGGCACTACCTACTTTTTAGTAAAATTTTCATACAAAGTTTTTATTTTTCAAAGTATTATTTAAATTTTTTCATAATTTTCTTATAGAAAAACTTGACCTTCTTGTTGCTTTTCTAGCAAAAAGTTATATTCATGCCACTGAATCGTAGGAACAAAATATGTAAGTACGTGAATAACAAATATTCCAACAAAAATATTTAATGCACGCTACGAACTGAAAATTGACCAATGTGAGCCATCCCAAAGGTGACTGCAGTACTCTACGCACAACCGAACTTGAGCTTTAGTTGTCTTGCTCAGAGCTACACACCCTGCCCTTGGTATGAAAGAGAAGTTTTTTTAGATTTTTCCGTAAACACCCGTACATTTTTCAAGTAAGTGCTTTCGTTCTTATTCAATACTCGTATGATTGGAAATTTTATGGCTTCAATAATTACATAGACAATGTAAGCGGGACATACCTCTTGTTAGATTTGTTAGTAGAAATAATTTATCACCGTTTTAGTTCCGTTTATCGAGTTTTCTGATCTCTGTATTTCTTTTCCTAAAGAACTGTATTAAAAAAGAACATTTTTAATCATATCATTCCAAGAAATTTGGAAGAATTGACATTGTATGTTCTATTGAAATTACTTAAACCATTAAAATTTGCTGTTCAAGTTCGTGACAGTTTTTGTGTCGCTTAGTTACGAAATAGATCATAATAAGTAAGTGGTGAAACAGGCATTTAATGGAATAATAAATAAATTGTTCACTTCATTCAACGAAAATTAACCCCAAGCTAATTATAAATTTTACAGAAGTCTCATAAAGCAAATTTCACAACAAAAATATTCAGCTATTTCTAGTTATTTCAGAGAGAACCTCTTTGAAGCCGGTGCGGGTAATGTCGTAGTATGCAGCTGTACCTAATTAAATAAACTTTGTACGTCACAAGGAGCAACGCAAACGGGCGAGGTCAAGAGGGCCTCTACCTGAAATATAATAGATTTGAATTTTAATTTGCTTGTGTTTTAAGAAATACGAGTATACTTTTCTTTTGTTTACCTGAGAACCTTGAGAACTCTTAAGTATTACGAGAATGGGAGATATCTACAGCCACAACACCAGAAATAGTGAAAAGTTGGCTCTTCCCAGTCGTAGATTGGCTAAATTGACTAAAAGCTACTTGTGTCAAGGTATAAAATTATTTAATCAGATTCCGAAGGAAATATGTGCTTTGAAACACGAGTCATTTTGCAATACGATTAGGAAGCAACTTATTGAGAAGACCTATTATACAATTAACGAGGCTTTGGCTCATAAGAATATTTTCATTTGTGATGTAGAATTAATTTGACACTGTTACTTAAAAGTAAGTACATGATAATGTCGTACATGAATTGAGAATGGTACACGACCATTTTTTTGCCAGAAGTCTTTGAAGAAATAAGAAATAACAACCCGACAACGCAGAATCCTTCTTTATAATGACAATGGTAACTGCCACACATCGGCTGAAACAACTCTGTATTTGGAAGGTCAAAAGATCGAATTGATGGGTTATCCGCCGTACAGCCCCGACTTGGCCCCCAACGGTTTCTATTTATTCCCAACCATGAAAAATAAATTACGTGGTCAACGTTTTTCGAGCCGTGAAGAGTATCAACATACATTCAAAATGCACGTTTGGAGATACTTCAATCCGAATGGAAAAAGTGCTACGAAAATTGGCTCCAACGTATGCAAAAGTGCATCGATTATCATGGCGAATATTTTGAAAAGCAATATAAAACCGTCATAAATGCTATATGTTTGTTTCACTTTGTTATTCTGGATACATATGTAGTACAAGTATTGTTTAAATCATTGGAAAAACTCTTTTCGCAAATAATATGTATGAACTTATAATAAAATCTCTTTGGCTATATCATTTGTATCTGGCTGATTTTGGTATTATTAAAAAGTTTAAATTTTAAAAAAGATGATTCCAAATTCAAATTAGGTAAAATGTGTGATTTTCATTTGTTTTTCTTCCTGTTAAGATGAGTGAATCTAATGAAGATATTGGATACATTTTAAAATTTTGCTACAAAAAAGGTAAAAATGCAACGCAAGCCGCGAAAAAAATTTGTGATGTTTATGGACCTAGTGCAGTGTCTGTGAGAGTAGCACAAATTTGGTTTAAGCGTTTTCAATCCGGAAATTTTGATGTCAAAGATGCACCTTGCTCTGGGCGCCCTGTTACGGATAAAATGGATGCCATTTTTGAAAAAGTGGAGCAAGATCGGCATATCAGTAGTTACGATGTAGCTGAAGAACTGGGGATTGACAACAAAACAGTTTTGGTGCATTTGAAAAAATCTGTGTACACAAAAAAGCTCGATATTTGGGTGCCTCATGAGCTTACTGAAAGAACCTAATGAACCGTGTACTCATTTGTGATTCTTTATTACGACGTAATGAAACCGAACCATTTTTGAAAAACCTGATAACTTGTGATGATAAGTGGATCATGTAGGACAAGAACATGCGAAAAAGGTCGTGGTCAAAGGCTGGTCAGGCTTCACAGACTCTGGCGAAGCCCGGGTTATCTCGCAACAAGGTAATGCTGTGTGTATGGTGGCATTGGAAGGACATTATTCATTATGAGCTGTTACCGCCTGGCAGGACCATCGATTCTGAACTCTACTGCGAACAATTGATGAGATTAAAGTAAGAAGTTGAGAGAAAGCTGCCGGAATTAGTCAACAGAAGGGGTGTGGTTTTTCATCATGATAACGCTAGACCTAACATATCTTTAGCCACTCGGCAAAAATTAAGAGAGTTTGGCTGCGACGTATTAATGCATCCACCGTTTAGTCCTGACCTTGCACCTTCAGATTTCCACTTGTTTCGGTCTCTTCAGAATTCTTGAGGCAGTGGCAGGTTAACATCACGAGAGGACTGCCAAAACCACTTGTCGTGGATTTTTGATCAGAAGCACCAGAATTTCTACAGCAATGGGATAATGTCCCTACCTACAAGATTGCAGAAAGTTATCGAACAAAATGGCACCTACATACTTTAGTTAAATATAAATAAAATTTATTAAAAAATGTTTTGAATTTTCATATAAAATGCGAAGAAACTTTTTCTCCAACCTATTATATGAGTTATATCACCGCCCAAGTTCTTTGAAAAAAAACTGGGCAGGGGAAAAATTCTTCCGTTGATAAATCATTATGATGTATTAATTTAAAAAAAAGTCTTTAAATTTAATTGGTACATTAGAACTGGAAAATAATTGTATGAAAAAAACTGATCTGAAATTCGCAACTGTCAAAAAGCCTTTATCAAGGTACTAATTGTTGGATTTTCGTTTTATAAGCTGAACAAAACTCTTAGTATAATCGAAACAATAAATAAATAAATATATAAATCGATTCAGGGATTCAGGAACGAATTAAAAGCATTATCTATAGCTTTTTTTTGTTATTGAATGAATTTTAAATGAACGAGTTTTATGCAATATGCAGGTTAATTTTTTATTGCAATGAAACTCCATAAGTCAGTAAACTTTCACATTATTTTCTTTTTCTTATGTGTGTAGTTAAATTCTTGTATTTAATAATTAAATTTTTTCAAAAATAGCGGATGGGTTGCGGCCTGAAAATACTAGTCAATAATGCAGTCAATCATTCTGTCAAGGGAAAAGTAACATCTGCCTACAATTTAGCCAAACACTAGACAAACCCTTGTTAAACGCTCCGAAAAACTCGTTGAAAGAAAAATAGTGTTGTCGAGTGTCGATAAGTTTACGACATAGTTACCTCTTGAGATTAAAAAAACTACAAGTGTCTTGATGATCATGTCTTATATTTCTTTAAAGGCAAATTCTTTTGTTTTTGTTTTAACATTGGAAATGTTTTTTCGTTCGCTCCAGTATAGGCTCCGATTTTACGAAAAAGTGCGATCCTCTTATATCTCAGAGAGTTGTGAAGATATGATATTTAAAAAAGGCTTTAAAGACGCGTACTTACAAGAGCTGCAAGGTTCAAAAAGAATTATTCGAGAAGATCAAAAACAAAAAAAAGTAAAAGGTGAAATAGCGAAAAACATTTTTTTTTTTCGAAAATTTGAATTTGGCGCTCGATATTTTGAAAACGTAAAAGAATATCAACAATTTGAGAAAAACTCCTCTGGAAAATTTAGTCAGCTACAATTTGAAACTAAAACAACGATCGGGTTAAGGGTTTGCTCTGTAGCCTCACCTTTTAGAAAAAAGTCAAAAGGTCAGAACGACATTTTTGACTTCATGTTTCGCAGAGTTCGTTATCGGTGTTTGTTGTGAATTATCGGGGTTCTAAGGATTTTTTTTTGATAGCTTTCGGCTGTTGTTACATTTTTCGCTAAATACTGTTCCCGTTGAGATATTTGAACGAAAAAAATCTTATTACTGTCCGAGATGGCGAGGAGTATCCATGGAAAAAACTTTTGACAGTTGTAACATTTTCGCTAAATCTGGTTCCCGTTGTTGAGATATTTGACCGGGAAAAAATTCCTACTGGATATTCGGTCAAGTATAAGAAATCCGGGTGCCAAGGTTCCAAAAAAAAAAAAAAATATTATAAAGTTAAAAAAAAATTGTTTTAGCCATATCTCCGGGACGGTTGGTCTTGGAATCCCTAAATTTGGATCCCATGGGTCCAAAAAGTTCTTCAACTTTAAAAAATAATAATTATCCGAGGCGCGAAAAAAATTTTGTTTTGGCCATATCTACGGAACGGTTGGTCTCGGAACCCCCAAACTTGGACCCCAGGACTTGTTCAAGTGTCAAATATTTTTCGGCCCATATCTCCTAAGCGGTTGAAGCTAGACCCTTGTTGATGGTATTTTAAGAAAAGGGCTCGATGAGATCTACCCGAATACGCAAAAAAAAGTTTGTGCCCGTTTGTGCCCATTTTTAGACACAGGAAATTGGACATTTGGACATTTCCTTTCCTTTATTCCGACTTTTTCGTCGCTCAGCGACAATATTTTTTCGAATTCCGTAGATTAATTTCCAATGTACTCGATAGTCGTGTGGGGCACGAAATATTAATAGCTTTAACAATTTTAGCGCATTGCTGTAACTTGTTTCGACTGTGCTAAGGTTTAATTTGTGATCTAACCAGCAAAAAACAAACGCACGATTTATTTGTTTAATATTCTTGTCATACGCGCTTTAGAAAGTTTTATCATTACATCTTTTTCAAAACTAATTAAAATATTTTACTCCACCTTTAGAGCCCGTAATTAAATCTTTTTGAACTGCGAAATAAGTGCCATAATTGGGTTAACATTAAAAAACGTTTTAACCTGAACTACCAAAATAAACTTTCAACCATTATCTTTTACAGTTTAAAAGAATATTATACAAAATAAAGAAATAATTTGAAATTTGTAAGAATAACCCTTACTGATGAATATCCAAACATAGCACTGGACAATAAAATTAGTACTCCGTTCTGTCATATGGCCAAGACAGAAAAAAATGAAGTCTTCAAAAGGCTCTAGCTTTAAGGTTATGTAAACGTGATCAGTTATAAAAGAGTAAAGAGCTGTGCCATAACCAAGACGGTTCAGACTTCTTTTTCGTATTTTATTTTAAAAGATAATTTTTAAATGACAGGCAACTGATGATTTATAAGGTGACTTTTATTTATGCAGCCAAATTCTTACTGAAGACTCGATAATTGATCAGTAACAAGGTTCGATGACCCTTTTTGTGAAATTCGTAAATTATTATTTTTGTGTTCCCCTGCAAACGCAAGCCCAGCCCCGAGTCAATTACTATGAGACGTAAAGATTTTATTTAGCGAAATTAGCAAAAAACGTTATCGATCCGTGTTACTGATCACTTACCAAACCGCCAGTATGAGTTTGGCTATATAAATTAAAGTTACTTACTTTATAATATATATTTCGATACTTTTCATCCACTAAAAAGTTGTAATATATCCAGAAGTTATATTCAATATCACAGTCACTATGCTGAATAAAATAAGCTAACTGAAGCAGATGAAAGATTAATCTACTACAAAACGTTTTAGTTTTGTAGATTTTTAACAAAGTTTCGATATTTTGGGCAGCACTAGAAAATAGATTTTCCCTGTTCCATAAAAATTTACCAATTACCGCGTCGCCGCCGGGGTGGGCCCATTTGTCACAGTTCACAAAAAGTGCGGCCTACGGACTGTCATTCCTTCTGTCTGTCATGGACCTCCGTCAAAACCCTTGGACAGACGGAAAAGAGTATTTATAGCCCCATCCTTTGTAAGACGAAGAATAGAGAGACACGAATATTATGGTTTATGATACATTTTCGCATAAAACACTCGGCTCGTATTTAGAAAGAAAGAAGAAAGAAAATTTATTATTTAATAAATAGGATCGTAAGTTTCGTATAATTTAGTAGATGTAATAATTACTTTTTTTACAAGTTTAGTAACTATACTAACGCTTACAACTAAAGATTCATCTAAGGTCCAAGCACATTTTTTATTAACCCAGAATAGAACGAGTAAGACAGGGTTGGGGTTTTATATCATATCTTACTAATAATAAAGTTGTAAACTAGTCGTGTCTGTACATTAAATATTTTACGAAATTTTAAATGGAATGGGTTTGTAGTACTGTTCTGGCAAAGCCATTATTTTTAGAATTTTTGTCTGTCTGTCTGTATGTATTGTATGTTCCGTTTAACTCGAGAACCATTCAATGGGTTTGGATTTGGTTTTTTAATTTTCAATCTTAAAAAAATAACACCGAAGCCGAAAATGGGGCAAAGATTAAATAACGCGTGTGGAGGCTAGCAAAAAATACATTTGTACCTACGCTACTCAGGCAGCTGCAAAAATAAAAATAACAGAAAAATAAATTGTCGCCACTTTATTCTTAATGAATTTCTAATTAAATTTTCGATTTTAGATCAATAGTCTACACAAAATTTCATTCTATAACCAGTCTATCTACGAGCTAGAGATCCGTGACATTCGGACGGGCAGCAGAGTAACAATTAAGAGGGCTCCGTTTTGCTCTTTGGGAACGAAACCCAAAATATACAGAACAATTTAATATGATACTAAGATGAACACGTCGACAAAACGCTGGTATTTTGTTACAGTGTTATTACACGTAAGTGAATCACGGTTGTAGACGCATAAATTGAGTTATTAGCACCTAATAATAATAATAAATTTACTACTACTCTTTTAAAATGTAAATAAAGTGATACATAATAGCCCAATTAAGTCACATGAAAAAAATTAAGCTTCAGGAGCCACGAGTAAATGAGGGTTGTTAATCATTTTTAATTATGTGAGATTTGAATGGTTTTCTGAGACATAATAAAAAAAAGAAAAGTCAAAGCATAATGCAGAATAAACATTTGGTTGGAGAAGATTACGAGACATAGGAAATTGTTATGATTGAGGTACAAATTACCTACAACCTCGGGTGGAAATGTCTATAGATAAAAATACATTTTGTTCCCTTTGTCCATCAAGTAGGTGTTAATTTTACATATTATTCTAAATAAAACAACTTTATACCAGATGAAAAAATCCAATGTACTTATAATCGAAAATACCAAGTTTAGGGGAGCTTATTAAAAAATATATAAATGTTTATAAAGGCTGCGAATTCATCAATACAAACCAACATGTATAATAGCAAAAAGATTTTTATTTTCTATGAATTTGGAATGAATTTTTTGATTAGATTAATCGACATCATTTCATTTCAGGTAACCATTTGTTTTCAATATTTATATTTAAAGTCTGCGTAAAAATAAAGCTTACGTATATTTTATTTTGTTTTATTGTGTGTTTTTATGCTTATTTTAATTTTTTTTACTCACTCGTTCAAACGAAAAGAACTGAAGATTTCGAACTCGATGTTCATTGCCAAGGGATTATTTAAAAAAAACTTGGCATGTTTATGTTCGCTGTCAATTTCAACAGTCACAATTACATGACAATTGTTTTTTTTTTTAATACGGAATGAACTTGAAAGCGAAGGTAATGGTTTTTAAAATCCTGTGTTTACCAACTTTTGAGTTTTTTTTAAATCTTTTAATTCGATAATGATTCAATTCTGAAAAAAATATATGATGCTCAGAAGGCCAATATCTCGAAATGGTTCATAGTTTTGTACCAATTATTAATTTGTAATGTTGACGATTCTATTTTTTTCAACTACATATTGCTAGCCGTGACGAATGAGCTCCAATCTGTTTTTCGTTGTTGACCCTAATCTATATTAATTGTATAACAGCTGAACGCAGCTTAATTAGACTAAAATAAGCAATGAATACAAACAAGGTGCAGGATATAAAATATTTTTTTTTTTTTAATATTTTTTATTTTCAAAATCTTAACCTAGGTACATAATATGCACAATCAACAAAAACCCGTAGGGTTTATCAGTGTTTATCAGTGAAATATACCAACCCATACAAAAAATCATAAATTGTATTAACATGTACAAACTAAACTGAATGTTCATTATAGAACTGCAAACACAGGTAAAAACTTTTTTTTTATATTAACTAATTAGAAAAAATAAGCTAAGTGACCCGTCGTGTTGCAACCTTAAGCACTGTTAAGCCACACTGTAAAAACATACAGTGATCCTACGCCTTTGATGTCTGCGAAAATGCCGACAGGCAGCGTCTAGACAGTGGCCATATTGATAGGGTTGTCACAGTTCTTAACAATAAAAATAAAACCCAATCGTGTATTTATATCAAGTATCTTTAATAAGTTTAACATTCATACACTAAGACTTGCATAACAAAAAAGTACCTACATAACTTAGGTTTCGATGTACAAAGTGAAATTAAATCAACCGACCAATTTCATACTGGAGACTCGGTTAGTGATCAGAAATAAGCTTCAATTACCTTTTTAAAAAAATTTGAATATTTTTTGTCTTCCTTACCTACTGACTGGACTAGGAATTGTACTTAAACTAGTCCAACCAGTAAGGGAGCAAAATAATGTTTTTTTCTAATTTGGCCAAAATAATTACTGAACTTAGTTCTTGATCACTAACCGAGTCTCCAATATAAATTTGGTCGGTTTATTTAATTTTACCCTATATAATATCTAGATAACTTGAGACTAGACACTTAACACAAAACCAGGTATTGCTGTCACTGAGATCCGTAGCCATGTCTCTGCTCCTCATTAGACCCCCATAAGACCCCTACCGAGAAGCAGCACCCTGAGACTAAATACTTAACACAAAACTGGATGTTTATAGGTATCGCCACTACTGAGATCCAGTAGCCATGTCTCTGCTCCTCATCAGAACTTCATAAGACCCTGCCTAGAAGCAGCACCCTGAGACTAAACACTTAATACAAAACTGGATGTTTCTAGGTATCGCCATCACTGAGACCTAGTAGTCATATCTCTTCTCCTCAGCAGACCCTCACAAGACCGTACCTACTAGGAGCTACACCTGCTGGAACTATTTGACACCAAAATCTAGTCACCACCACTCTTACAGTGCGGCTGCCATTTTGTGTCGACCGCTTCACAGTCATTTTATTCCTTAACTGATAACTTTATGAAATTACGTATGTACTGTATATGTTACGGGTAAAACCCGAAGTCGGGTAAAGTCCGAAAAATTCAAAAATAGGTGCGCCGACGAGCGAAGCGAGGAGGAGCGTATTAGGTTTACATGTTAATAAACATTACCCGGGTAAACCTAGGCTTACCCTATCTCTTAGCCTTAACGCATATATACGTCCTACATTACCAGCAATTTTTATTTTGTAAGAACTTTACCTGTCCTTCTCCAGTGGAAAAAGGTGGAATCTCAATCAGCCGCGGTCGCAGTTTAATAATTTGAGGGGGTCATTTTGGCCCAAGTACAGTTCAAGAGGCCAACATTAACAGTAAAACAGGTCAAAAAATACAAAATTTTTGATAAAATGAAAAATACCACGTGCGGATGATTTTGAACATTTCGCGGGCTTTTTAAATTTGTTTTGTACTGTTTGAATTACTTTTTAGAATTTAATTTTGAATATTTTTGGCTAAGACGTTAGTATGCAGGTAATAATTTATTTGAAATATTCGTAAACCGTCAAGTTTTATATTTTTCGAGTTGAATTTTCGAGACGTGAATGATTTTGGGGTGGGTCATGACCCCTATGACCCCCCCCCCCCCCCACCACTCCTCGGGCCGCCACTGATCTCAATTCCTTGTTAAGTCTGGGTCTTGCACAAAACAAGTACAAAGCACCATTTTTTTTTAATTTATAAAAAAATTGCTTTACTGTTCGAAACAGAGCATTCAATTCACAACAAGTTGACCAGAGAGACCTAGTTATTACTGGGTATCGATAATGTTACTGGGTTATTTTATTACACTTGCGAGTTGCGACACGTCAGCCCGAAGAGACGCGACCCCGACTGCTTATTCGAAAGTAAGTATGCAGTCGGGGCTAATACCTCCCGCGTCTTGCCCCGCAAGCCCCGCACGATTGCCCTGTCTACATGCGTTGGTTAGACAACTGTATGGAATAAAATCTAATCTTAAGGTGGTTGCTCCGAATCTCGTTCCCAAACGCCCAAGCTATTATTGTTTATCTTTTTTTGAATAAAAAGTATTATTAATTAAAAATAATGTTAATTACGATCATGAATACGCTTAAAAGTTGTTGTACAGGATAATTTACAAAGTAATGCATAACATATGACCTTGACAGAAAAGTCCAATTTACATTAAGCTATTGCCCCGTAGTGCCATAAACAACATGTATTTATTACTTTTTAGGGTTCCGTAGTCCGACAAGGAACCCTTATAGTTTTGCCATGCCCATTCTGTCCGTCTGTCCGTCTATCCGCGGCTTAGCGCAGAGACAATTAGTACTAGAAAGCATTAATTTGGCATGGATATAAATATTAATCACGCCGACAAAATGGTAAAATAAAATCTTGAAAAAAAATTTTTTTATGGATACCTCTAGACCGTTCAAAAACATCGTGGGTGTGTGAAAACCATTTTTCGATTTAGGGATCCGTTGGCGAAATATTTAGCTTTAAAGTAAAAATTTTACTTAGAGTGGAGCGTCCCCCCCCCCCCTGCCGGCTAAACGGTTGTTTATAGAAATATGAAAAAATTCACAGAAGTAGTAAAAATAATGAATTTAAAAGGAAAACTATCAAAGCTAAGTAGGCTTTACAGGTTTACGAGTACAGGTCGCGCCAAACTTTTGGCCCCCTATAATGTGTGGGACCAGAAGTTTGGCGCGGTGTGTCTGTATTAGTAGACTAACTTAATATATACCGGGCAACTACCGAACCCTACATTGCGCGTGACTGGACACGCACTTGGCCGGTTTTTAAAAAAAATTTACAAAAGCAATCATTTTGGAATGTAAACTGTTGCAATTCTTTATCCGTCGACGCTAGCTATCAGGCTAAGTAGTTAAGTAAAAAAAACGGTCAAGAGTGAGTAGGACTCACGCCTTGAGGGTTCCGTACAATTTGAATAAGTTCCATCCATCCATCAGCCTGTTTCGTCCACTATTGGCGGTCCTCCTGGAAGAAATGCCCATACTCACACACGCTGGGCAGGCGGGTTGGTGAGCGCGGTGCCGAAACCCTCGCACCAGTGACGCCGCTGCCCGTTACCAGTCTGATTATATAAGGCCCGGCAATTGGGGATGGATATACCGCCATCCATCGGTCCCAGGCAATGGTGGGCCGCCTGGTTTTTTTGCCTGAGAGCTGTCCTCTTACTCTCCCCCGAATAACTTCGGGAGGATTTCCGAGTAAGATGGTGGTACCTCCACAGTCGAGCTCGGCATTAGCTCTACCACCCAATAAGTTAATAGACTTAAATGCTTAAAAAAAAAAAAACTTATTAACCTTCAAAATGTAGTTATACCAAGGGCGTACAATTTGTTACACATGTAAGACAAATGCGCTAGCAAAAACGCAAACCATCACCGCACGCGCGCTCTGACAACAAATCATCGATCGCGTGCCATATTTGAAAATTCTTTTGGTCGAATATCGCAGATTTTATATTCGAATATACGAATTCAAGCCTTAACCGTCAGATACGGACGGAAAGACGGACAGAAAGCAGAGCGAAATTAACAGGGCGGACCCTTTGGCCGCGGAACCCTTAAAACTAGCACGTCTGAATGATGAATTGATGAAATTTCATCGAAGATTTTATGAAAATAACATATTTTGAAATGATATCTATCAAATCCTTTAACATAATTATTATTATGTGACAATTTACTACAAGTAAATTAAATTTTTGCAAAGTTTTGTGAATTGCAGTATCTGTTTCTGTATAATTGAGGATTTAATTAATGTAAACTGAGCCGAGCAAGGTAAAGTTATACGCGTTCAATTTCTACTGGCAGTATCGTTGACATAAAGAAAACAGCTTGCGCTTTTTGCAGTTATATTTCAGGTTGCTACAGCAAAAGTTTTTGTAATTAAGTTAGTGAGTTGTTGGAAGCGATCAGGATCTCAGTTTGATATTTTTGTATTTTCTTGCAGTAGCAAAAGACCAAACATCTGGAAAAGTTTGCTAGTATAGTTTAACATCGAGTGGGAAATGGAAAAGAAAAAGTATATGGCCATTCCCCAAACAAGGCTGTATCCATTAATTTTGGTGATGACTAGAATATTGGCATAACTTTAATTTGTGGCGTTTGGAAGACATCTAAAAAGAATATTGTCGCTCCATTTTAACTCGTGGATGTCGTATAAGGCGATTAAAGCCACGATTATACTATCCTATTTATCGGAATCCTTACTAGGATTCCAGAATGGGGCAACTAGGAATCGTCTTATTTTACTAATCTTAATTTCTTCCTTAATTTGTAGATTCTGAAAATGTAATTAAATAAGTATTGTAGTTAAGCCCTTGAGAATGCTGAATAGCGAAACCGGTTGGGTATAATGTTTAATATAAGTATATTGTGGATAAGTACATGAGTTATAAATAAACATAATGTTAATTTCTTCCGCTAAGGAAGCGGTGTATGTGTCTATTATACCCGGTAAATATGTCGTCAGCATATTATCATGATTTGCGGCAGATCGTAAAGTATGAAATAGAAAATCATTCCCCAAAAGTTAAAGATTGGAGCGAGAAGGAGCGTGTTAGGTTAACATGTAAATACATTTTTGGAATGCCGAATTCTATAAGTTGCCGACCGAATACATTGTCACGGTATGAATTCCAGAGGGAGTGTCAGAGGTTCCCGAATCTGGGCTTTAGCCTAAACTCAATCGATAAGGTCTATAACCAAATTTGAGGCCAAACCCATTGAGAAACTAGCTTCCTACTAACTGAGCTACTACTCCGTTTCAAACATAACGAAAAAAAATTCAGTCAAAAAGCAGAATACAATTTCCACGATGATATAGAGGCAGATCGTTACGTCAAAGACGTCGAATGTATTGATCCAATTTCAAAACGAATTGAAAATAAGACATTTTATTCCTTTCTAGACTCGAGACAGCAGACTGTTGTCTGCGGTGAATTCAAATTAAGTATTTTGTCTCCTTTTTGTGCTTTACAGAGAAAATTGGAAAGTTTGTATGGAAATCCTGAAAATAATTGTACTTCTACACTGGATCATGGAAATTAAATGACAATATTTAGTTTAAGCGAGATGAAACAAATAAAAGGTGTCTTGAATTAAAAAAAAAAATACTTTCAGAAAAAATCAAACCAATATTTATTGTATCTTGTATCATCAACTGGGAACAAATGAGCTAACTTCTTTATGTTTATGATAAACATGCATGTTTTATCTTGAAAAGGCAAGTTAAATACTGGGCATGCCATGCCATGCCCATAAAAGATCATCAAAGAATCATGTCAATATTTAGTCGATTAGAAAATTACAGGGTACAAATAAAACACAATTGATATAAAAATTACATTGAAGTACTTATTTCAGGAAAACAAAATACAAGGTGACATTTATTTATGCAGCCAAATTCACAGTGGAGGCTTCGTAAGTTATCAGCATTATCACGGATCAATATATTTTTGCCTAGTGGAAAAAATATAATTTTGACTTTTCAAAGTATCGGCTCAGGGCTAGGCTGGGCTTGCGTTTGTTGCGAGCAGGAGAAAAATAAATTTCAAAATTCACACTTCTTTTTAGAGTGAAGTTCATCTAAAGTGAAGTACGAAGTTCATCCTAAAACTCATTTTAAATCTGTGCCCAATTTTCTTTCACAATATCTTGGAGGCTATCTGCAAGATATCCTAAGTTTTAGCAGAGTCTATAGCTGAGATTTCATATTTCGCCTTCAAGATATCTACAATAACTTTTTAGGTAAGGCAATTCTACTTGGGCTATCTACCGTACTTAAATAAAACTTGTAATAGTAATACAATTCTATATTGCATATTAAAATATACCGTACTAATTTAAACTTAACACTCATAATTATTGATTCTCGATAACAATTGGTTTTACAATGGACTTATACCAGCGAAATCGTGCCTGCTGCCTGCCAATTAGTTCTTAGGCTTTTAGGATAATGCCAAGAATGCAGTACAATTAAGAGAAAGCACTCAAAACATTAAAATTAAATAGCCGGATGGATGATATACACTAACTAAACATAGCAAAATAATAAAAAAACTGGTCAAATGCGAGTATAACTCACGCCCTGAGGCTTCCGTACCATTGTGATAATAAGTTAAATATATAAATATAAAATGCATGAAACAAAACTGCAGAATTATGTTTGTCGAGTATTCTGCCATGTAACCCTAAACCTATAACAAAAACCAGCCAAGTGCGTGTCGGGCCACGCGCAATTAGGGTTCCGTAGTTGCCCGGTACATATAAGTTGGTCTACTAAAACAGACCGCGCCAAACTTCTGGTCCCATACATTATAGGGGGCCAAAAGTTTGGCGCGACCTGCACTCGTAAACCTGTAAAGCCTACTTAGCTGTGATAGTTTTCTTTTTAAATTCATTATATATACTACTTCTGTGAATTTTTTCACATTTCTATAAACAACCGTTTAGCCAGCAGGAGGGGGACGCCCCACTCTAGCTAAAATTTTTACTTTAAAGCTTAATATTTCACCAATGGTTCCCTAAATCGAAAAGTGGTTTTGACACACCCACAATTTTTTTGAACGGCCTATCCAACGATACCCCACACTATGCGATAGACGAGAAAAAAAAAATTCATCCCCAGTTTACTTGCATAAGAGGTACCCTTAAAAAAATTTTATTCGAGATTTAATTTTACCATTTTGTCGGCGTGATTAATATTTATTTTTATGCCAAATTACAGCTTTTTATCACTAATAGTCTCTGCGCTAAGCCGCGGACAGACGGACATGGCGAGTCGGACTACGGAATCCTAAAAATCAGCGTTTTCAGTACCTGTAATTTAAATAGGGTACAGAAAGTTCCAAATTTCTGATTAGTTAAGTTTTTGAGATAGACCCCGTAACAAAAATGGTCTAAAACTGACAAATTTGATAGTCCTCCCATTATCTAATATATAAAAAAAAATTGTAGTCTACTCAATGGGTTCTAAAAAATGACTTACAAGACAGGGCAAGAAAAACAAAATTTCGTCTCCTTTTTCATGTGACCTTCCTAAAAACAATTTCATTTTTATTTCAATTTTCGGTTTTGCGTCAACATTTTACAGAACATATCCAAACTTCAGGTATGTAATTAGTAATTACTCATTCCGTCAGCAAGCTAGAGACCCTTGACATACTAGGACGGACTGACGGACAGACAGCATAAGGGCTCCGTGTTGCCCGTCGGATACGGAAACCTAAAAATGTGCATAAATAAAAGATACAAATACTTATATATTACATAATACTTGTAAAACTTGTACGTTATCTTCATAGCAATACTTTCCAGAATTAATATGTTGTCCAGGTTTGTAACCTAAAAATCTTAAGCCGGCCTGAATGATAATTATCTTTTATGAAAGAATGTTAATACGTGCACAATTTCGTTAAAACGATTATATTCTCACAACTTATGGGCAAAAATAAATTAAAGGTTTGGCTTTTTATTAACCTAAACTACAGCCAAATGGTTTTCCGAAAGTAAAACGTTTAAAATTTATTTTTGTGACCGTAAGAATTTTTTAGAGCCCATAATTCTGTATGGGTTAAGAAAAATACAGTCTCCGAAACCAAAAAACCCCTGACTTGTACGCTAGAGATCTTTTCAACGATATTTAAATTTGTTTTACGAGTGGGATTTCGTATTTCAGTTCAGACTGGGTTGGGTAGGACATTTAGCTCAGCACTTAAACTTAAATCCTACGGTCAGGTATCCCAAAAGTATTGAGTAATACAGTGCTTAGGATATATATTTATTGAATAATTGTACGTTATTAAGTATAACTACTACTACTATATACTACGATCCAACTTTACTGACAATAATTTAAGGTAACTTTTGCGTATTATCGTAATTTTTTTTGTTTTTATTTTAAGTTTATAATAAATTATAAGTTTCAATAAACTCACATGGGTTTGTCCAGACACTGCGATTCATAAATTATACGTGCCTGAGATTATGCCCACAATAGCATTCAGAAAAAGCACTGACAGGTACCCACGTACAAAGTATAAACAAGAAATACAACTACAATATGTTGTTACAAAAAAGAGGAAAAATAAAAATAAAACATTCATACAACGGATGGAAAAAATAGTCTGACATACTAGTTTATCGTAAAAAGCACTCACATCTATTGACAATAATTTATATAAATAATCTAGACACTAAGATGCTACAGCTATGTCGTTATTGCTCAGAGTGCTCCGATCGTGGAATTTTATAGATAACATCTGTAAATTTCAATTTGATTTAAAGTAGTCGTTTGTTCAGTAGTAGTCAGATTTGTCAGAATAAATTGTGTCCGTCAGTTAGAGTTGTTTTGTTGACTAGCCCTCGTCCGCGACTCTACGTTTCAATCAATCAATCAATCAAATCATTTATTTGTAAAACATAGGTTTACACGCGTAGATCACAAATATTTATTATAGTTTTCTATATTTTGCCTTAAAGTCGTACAAAAATTCATATAACAAAATATACACAATACAAAATAAATTACATGATTTATGTATGCAATACGTTTACAACAAAATCCCATGTCATATATAATAATATTGATGTTATTAAAATTTTCAACTTACAAAATGTCTTGAAAATTTCAGAATTAAATTAATTGAATAAAAATAATTTAAATTATGTCAAGAAATTCAGAAATAGTATAATAACATTCTTCAACAAGATATGTCAGTAATTTATATTTAAAATTTATCAGGTCCAGGTTTTTTATATCTTTAGGCAATTTATTAAATACTAGCTTTTGACCGCGGTTCCGCCCGCGTGTTATTCGGCTTAACGACATGCTTTTTTCCGGGATAAAAAGTAGCCTATGTGTTAAGTTAGGGTATAAGCTATATCCATTCTAAATTTTACCCAAATCCGTTCAGCCGTTTCAGCGTGAAATAGTAACAAACACACACACACACACACACACCCTCACACACACACACACACACACACACACACACACACACACGCACACAAACTATCGCATTTATAATATAAGTGTCATTTTGGGTCCTAGGCGTACTATGCTTTTTTGTGTTAAGGTTGTGTTGCTCTTTTCTATGTATAGTCTATTTCTATTGCGTAGCTGCCTATGGTGTTTCTGAGAAACCTTTTGAAATAGTTCAGAGTTTGCTTTCACAAATAATACAGCCTCGTAAATAAACACACATTGTATCGAAATAATCTTTAATTCCTTAAAATGAAGCTAACATGTGTTTCTAGATTGTAATCCACAGATAGCCGTAATACACTTCTTTTGTCTATGCAATCTTTGCCTCGTTTTCGGCTTGAGCGTTATTTTTATGAACAAGCCTTATAGTATATTTGTTGCCCATGGTCCCACGAACATATTAAAAAACCGCATCAAAATCCGTTCAGTGGTTTTCAAGTTAAATAGGAACATACAGACACGGAGACAGACAGATAAAAAAATTACTACTATATTATAAGTGAAGATATAGATATTTATGTATGACTTCTGTAAGTTACACTCATAATTCAATCATGAAACGTAATAAGCGTAATCCGTCTCACCCTATATTTATAATTTTATTTTATCACTTGGTAAGTCCCAGCTTTTGGGTTTCTAGGGCATTAACTAGAGTTTTCTTTGCCTGAACATCATAAAAATGGATATACCGACCAGTGGCAAAGGGTGAACATTTTGAAAAAGGAAGCCGGACAACAAAATCGCCTTACTCAGAAGAGCAACCAAGGAAAACATAAAAAAATTTCTTACTTTGCAACTCCCTGTCAGCCAATTTATATTTTTCGTATTGAGATTTATGGAAATGTTTGACAAGTACGGAATAAAGAAATGTCGTATGGGTGGCATTTCCTAAACAAGCCGTTGGGAATCGTGTTATATGGACCCTTCGCCTCTGATAACCACTCGTTATACCTAAATGTCTATCAATTTTGATAAAATATTCACGAGTACCAAGATATTTTTTTTTTTTGTTTTAACTAAGATTCTATAAGTTTTTATTTTAAGTTAATAACACTAACAAATACGAGTTATTTCAAGATTATGCCGAGAACATGTGTATGTACCTTGGATCATTATTGTAGCACTAAAATGTTAAACATGATGCCATTTTTAATGTAATCTGTTTTGTGTGCAATAATAAATAATTAGATAACCTGAAAAAATCATTTTCCGAGAGTACTGTATTGTTCTCCGGAACATTCGATTGGATCAGCCAAAATTAATGACCCGGTCGTAATGTTCTGGGTAACCATGAATTTATCCGATAAATATCAACGCAACGATGGTTGGTCATCGGTGAATTATCGTTTTTGTGATACCGAAAATATATTTTCTTTTTTTAGTGACCTAACTTAATCGGAGGAAAAACTTATTTTCAAATAGAAAATGACTTAATAGTGGTCACTCCTTTAATATTATCCACGACTCCAAAATGCTAAATGCTTTAAATTTTTACTTTCATTTCACTGCCATTAGACTCATTATTTTATAATTTTTAGACAAATTTTAACTAAATTGACGTTGGCGTTGTGGCAGCTGCAACTAGTGATGGCGTAAATTTTAAATTGAATTAAAATTTAACTTAACTTCCCGTTGATTTATCTTCAATCCTTTTTGTTTTATAGGGTTCCGTATCTCAAGAGGAAAAAACTGAGCCCTTATAGGATCACTTTGTTGTTCGTCTGTCTGTCCATCCTTCCGTGTGTCTGTCTGTCAAGATCTCTTTTTTGGGAATACATGGAGTTATCTGTGGTAGTGGTACTCTGGTCTACCAGTCCCTTGAAGCTGTGAAAAAATCAAATTTCTAAGTTAACTTTAAAAAAGATACGACCATTTATCCCGCAAAAGCGTACATTTCGACACTCTCAAGGGAATCAAAATTTATAGGGTATCTTCCGTTGACCTAGAACTATGAAATTTGGCAAGTACATAGGTAACACTAAAAGTTTCCGGAACTGGCCACTTACATAAACAATATTTAAAAATTTATTGCAACATTTGAAAATAGAACTCTTTGGCTGTAGAATGCAGTTTGTTTCATCTGACTGTCTTTTGTTTTTACCTTGTGGCGCCATTTAAAAAATTGTGTGTCTGCATCAACATGGATTTAACTCGGGAAAATTTTCGTAGTATGATTTTCTACGATTTTAAGTGTAATTTGACAGCTCAACAGAGCATCGCTCGGCTTGAAACAGCTTTTGGAAATGAAGCACCATGCAAGACGACTGTTTATAGCTGGTTTGCAGAATTCAAGCGTGGTCGTATCAATCTCAGTGACGAATCTCGCGATGGTCGGCCGTCCACCGCTGTGACCAACAAAAACATCGATGCTGTGCGCCGTATGATTGAAACAGACAGGCATGTGACCTACCATGAAATTCGCGCATCCTTAGAAATAGGCATGAGTCAAATACAATCAATCCTACACAAACATTTGGGTGTGAGAAAGCTGTGCTCGCGGTGGATCCCACACAACTTGACCGAGGCTCAAAAAATGGACCGCGTCACTTGGTGCAGTGCCATGCTTACCAGATTCAACGAAGGTGCGTCATATTTGGTGTGGGACATAGTAACAGGTGACGAAACATGGATTTATTGCTACGATCCCAAAACAAAGCAGCAATCGAGCGTATGGGTCTTTCAAGATGAGCCGAAACCAACCAAAGTGGCGCGCGTGAAAAGTGCATCTAAGCGGATGATTGCTTCTTTTTTTAATAAAACTGGACACGTGGCTACTGTTGCTTTAGGGAATCGTCGTACCGTGAATAGTGACTGGTACACGACCATTTGTTTGCCGGAAGTTATTGACGAACTCCGTAAAAATAACCGTAAACGCCGTATCATCCTGCACCACGACAATGCTAGTTCTCACACGGCCAGACAGACAAACGACTTTTTGAAGACGAAAAATGTAGAACTCATGAGTCATCGTGCATACAGTCCCGACCTGGCACCTTGTGACTTTTTTCTGTTCCCAAAAATTAAGAACCAATTACGCGGTCAACGATTTTCATCACCAGAAGAGGCTGTCAAGGAGTATGAAAAACACGTTTCAGAGGTCACCACAGGGGAGTGGCACAAAAGTTTTGAAAACTGGTTTGATCGAATGAAAAAGTGCATAGACGCCAAGGGAGATTATTTTGAAAAACAATAAATTAATTTTGTACCTTTAATAGTATTTTTTCATATTCATTCCGGAAACTTATAGTGCGTCCCACGTAATACCGTTTTATACTACAATTATAAGGAAAAGTGTGAATACTATGCATTTGTAATTAAATCATAAAAATATTGTCTTTAACGGAGCCCTCGATGGGCGAGTCCAACTCGCACTTGTCCGGTTTTATACCTTTATATTGCAAAATAAAGGTAGCAATCGATAAATAATAACCAAAACGAGTATACGAGAAATAGTACCCATCACTTTTCGTCAATGTTTTGTTGACACTTACTTATTATTATTACTGAGCCGTCAATATTTATGTAACTTGCTAAAAGTAAGGCCAACGAAACAATTTAAAAAAGGTAAACGATCGGACCTTCACTGAGTTACAGTCAATTGCACAAGACCGTACGGCCTATAACTCCAAAGTTAGGGGTCGGGGGTAGCGGGGGGTGGTATTTTTGAACTCAGGAGACACAGTTCTATCATGCAACGATGTTAACTCCCAAGCCGTTACGCTCGACCTATTAGAGTGCAGTATCTTATTTATATTTGCTTGTTAAAAATGTTTTCTTTCTGTCATGTTAAATAATTAATAATTTGTTGGCCCGATGATGTGTAATACGAAACCGGTAGCCTAAGTTAGAATAAAAATAAATATATGTGGAATAAAAGTACAAGAATTTGTGTATAATTTATTCAGTGCAGTATCTGTTGCACAAGTTGCAGTGTGACGCCTATATCTGCACATCGGTCCGATGCACATTACATGTGCATGTAGCCTAGCAGACCGATGGTAACCTAAGCTCGCAGCCAGGTATATACAACAGTTGGGATACCTACTGGACGCGGTGTCGCGTCAGCTTATCTACGTCAATAATACCAGGAAATATTGTACAATAACTTTTATTTTCAAAAGTATAAAAAAACAAATAAGCGTATTGTTCCCCTAAAAGGCCCAGTATGTGTTGGGGTCTGGGCCCTCACGCCATCCGATGCGGGTCCCCAGCACCCCGGACTTCTTGACGACGTGCGACAGTTCTGGTGGTCCTTCAGCACTCCGGCGCGACCTGGTGGGATCGGTCATCTGTAAATAGAAAAATTAACATTAATTTCGTTGAAGCTTACAAGACGTTCTGAGGGTCGGGGCATAGGACAAACTCTTTGCTTAGTAATTGCAACGGTAATAAGAAACTTGAATGGGTCGTTGATAGGAGTTTGTAGAAATTATATACTCACAGCTTTTTGATGGTTGGGCAGCTCCAGATTTGATCCAGGCCTCGCCGTGACCAGCATGCACACCGCCATCAGCACCAGCAGATTGTTTTGCAGCATTTTGCTTTGGTAGTTTTTGATTCAGTAGCTGCGAATGAAAAGAAATAAAATATTAAATTCAGTCATAAAACAGGCGCTTTATCCCTGGAAAGAAGGCACAGGAGAAGAATAAAAATGCACAAAATAAATAATTTAAATATTCAATACTTACATAGAGCACGGAGGGTCACGAGTCACGGGTCACAGTATTCCTGTGGGTGAACTTGTTCACTCAGTGGCTGTCGGTGGGTTTATGAATATCAAGGAAGATTTGGGGACCTTATATAGTAGCCTGCTGATATCAGCGGCCGCGAAACGAACGATCCAATGACGCAATGTAAGGAAAATTGATTAGGCATTCAGGCAATAATCCTGAAATAAAATGAATAAATAATTGTGGTTAAATCGCGAGCGGTTTATACTTTTGCGTCACCCATAAGAAATAATGCCGATAACATTGTAATAATAGGCAACTATTTCTGTGGTTTGGCTGAAACCCTGACGTCAACGGAATTTCACCATATTTTTATGCCATAATTAAATAAATGTTATCATACCGTTTGTTTTTAAACCAAAGTTGGGTTTATGTAGCTAATACAACGTGCATACGTTTTGACATGTCAACTTTTTAGAACTCCGTACAAGATTAACTTGCACGCCGACCAGGTGCAGCTCCGTCTTGGCCGTACGTACCGGGCTACTGATAAGACCGCTCTGCACGTGACTATCCAAGGCTGCATGGAGATCTCGGTCACACAATGGAATGAGGTGCAGCGACTGTGCTATCTTTGAAGAAAAAAACATGTATTTTACTCAGGCTTATCGACAGCGGCTTGGGGCCCATCAGCGAACACGTCGCAACATACAAAAGTCCTGCCGTGAATTTATTATAGCAACGGGACGCAGCGATAATGTTTAATTAACTACACACATGACGCAAACTTGGCTAAAATTCTGTCGAATTCCCAATGACATCATTCGGCTTTGCCACACATAGTCATGCCTAGCGATACATACCTTTTAGTGATCGTTATCCTCATTACAACGGGTCGATAAGTAAAATAATTATTTGACCTATACCTATGGGTTCAATCGTTTGGCTGACAAGGAAAAATACTTCGGGAATCACGAAATGACGTAGCAACGAACCCGTGCAAGTTTTTATAAAACCCAAGATAAGGTATTTGGGATTATTTAGTTGCTACGGCCACAGAACAAAAGTAAAGTGTGACAACGCTTTTCGCTAACATAGGTATTTGCTGCTGCCTTATTCTCGCCGTCCGAGGGTCCGAGCAGGACAGTGCATGACGGATGACGCACAGCTTTCATAATGTAAATAATGCTTATGCAACATTACAGCATAGATGTGTCTCAAGTGTTGCGGCACATTGCAGCATACAGACATAACAGACGTTTCGTACTTGCTGCTGAGGCAGCCTAACGTTACTACTATCATTGCTGACTGTCGGCATGACGACGGATCGTAGTAAAGACATGTTCACGTCATAGTATCTTAACCTACGCAACATTCGTCTATGTGTACCATAACTAGACATACACACACATATACACATACAAGGAAAACGTCTCTACATTCGTCACGAACGTTTCAGGATTAAGGAATGTGAGTAGCAAAGGTCTACGAGCAGGTGAGCTTTGCTCAGGTACGTTAGATTGTTGTGTAGAAGCTGACACTAGCCTAGGAACGACGTTACGTTACTAGAAGTCTAAGTTTTGCGTTACGGCGTTCATGGGCTGTGCGGCTGTGATTTTCTTACTTTTCTGCAACACCTGCAAGTCTTTTGCAGAGATTTATGTCTAGAACTTATCCAGGAGCATGCCAGGAGGCTAGCGACCATCGTTTGTAGTGAAAAAATTCAAGTGCATTTTGAGTAAAATGCATCCTAGTGCATTGGGTTAAGATTGCAATGGCGAAATTCCTAGTCACACCTTAAACTGCATCTAGGCATTATAGACCGCACGGTCCTGTGTTCCTGACTGTATCTCCATTCTTATCTCTCGTACGCAATAATGGCGTCAATTGGTTGACATAATGCACTGATCTATATATATATGGATAGGTTTTTCAGGACTTTGACAGCGTACCGACGTTATTTTGACGTTTTCGAGAGCCACCTACTAGTCAACCAAATAATTACAATGAACATTTCTTTTGAGAACAGCCGTAATAGAGGTGCGAGAGGGTAGCGGGGTACACCATGTAATTTTCTCAACTAATAGGTGGCTCTCATATATCACCTACGACGGATGTCGCCTTTTTGGTACTTATAGTTTATGAATTGATGATGATGACGTTTAAGTGATGTCCTATTTCAATCTTAGGTATCGAAATAAGGACTCGAAATATATCTTGCTAATTTATTTATATGCATATTTTAACTAGAATTAATATATTATATGATTCACTTAATACTTCTCCACTTACTTTTAACAACTACTCCGAATAAAAAAACCTATTTTAACTGTCCCATGAAAAAATCTAAAAAGTGTTGATATGAGTAAGTATCGATACTTTACAGGTACTCATATGGGTAGTCGGGAAAAATTATTTGAGAACTACATGGATAAGTATCGATAACTTGTGGGTATCGGAACATATATTATACATAACATGTGAACAAACCTCAGACTAAGTGAAACAAACTAACGCCAACTTGTCAATCTTCTACTTTTTAATTTTATATTTTTGACATCTACATTGTCTCTGATAAAATTCGAATGGGTACGGAATTTCTGACGGCTTTTCAAGCCGACAGCAGGTCTAGTGTATTATAATAATATTATAAGATGTCTATGACATAATGGCGTCAGTCGGTCGACGACGACAGCTGTCGTTTCGTGGATCGTGGTTAGCGATGGTATTTATCCGAGTTTAAACTCACCATTGGATAAAAACTGAGTTTTTACCTATATTCATCCAGTTATTAACTAAAAATAGTATATTTATATTTATCCTAAATACTATTCATACAATTTTTACTTTTGTTTCGTGTTTCATTCTTTATGGTGAATTGACCTTATGATTATTGGTCTTGTGTGCACATGACCTGACCATGAAAATTGAATATCAGTAGAATATCAAACATTTATTTCACCTTTTCTTTTTCAAATGTACTGTAAGTACTCAGTAAATGACCTGTAAGTTAAATCTAACAAAATGAAACTGGTTAAGTGCGAGTAGAACTCGTGGCCTGAGGGTTCTGTACATATAGTTTAAAACACAAACGTTTTCCACAATGCCTTATTTTGACAATACATACAGCTACAAAACGGTCACTGACTCAGTGATTGACATGGTAGATTAGTTGGTTGGGGGGGTTTGACATTAAAATGATTCAGGGTGGGGTGGGGGGGATTTGTAGGGGACTATTATGTGTCCCCCAAAAAAATCAGACATTTGTCATTTTTTGACTTTTGACATGACTTGGGCTCAAAGTGAGGTCGTTTGTGTGGGATTTTTGTATGAAAAATTATATTTCTGTCTAACCGAGCTGGCGAGACCGGCAGTCGAGCCAGCGAGGTGTGTCCATGGAATAAACTTGGACTTTGACATTTTTGACTTTGACTTTGACGTTTTTTTTTACATTTTCTCTATATCTTGTTCCCGTTGAGATATTTCTATGGGAAAAAATTCCTACTGGTGTCTTGCTGAGCTGGCGAGACCGAAGGTGAAACCCACGAGGAGTATCCAAGGAAAAAAATTGTCATTTATTGACATTTTCGCTAAATTATGCTCCCGTTGAGATATTTGAACGGAAAAAAAACCCTACTGTCTATCCGAGCTGGCGAGGAGTATCCATGGAAAAAACTGAGTTATTCGAACGGGAAAAAATCCTACTGGATAATGGGTCGAGTATAAGACTTCCGGAAACAAAGGGATTCCTACAAAAAAAAAAGATTGAAAATAAAATTTTGTTTTGGCCATATCTCCGGGACGGTTGGTATTGGACCCCCCAAACTTGGACCGCAGGGGTTCAAAAACAATATTTATTTTTTTTCAACTGTCAAATCTTTTTCGGCCCATATTTCCGGAATGGTTGGTCTTGGAACCCTCAAACTTGAACACCAGGGTGACAAAAAAATGTTCTTTCTTTTTCAAGTGTCAAATCTTTTTCGGCCCATATCTCCTAAGCGGTTGAAGCTAGACCCCTGTTCCTGGTGTTTTTTTTAAAGGGCTTGAAGAGATCTACCGAAATATGCAAAAAAAATTTGGTGTCATTTGCTCACATGGCTATATCTCGGGAACGTATAGAGCTAGAGCTACCGGGTTTTCACTAAAGGTAAATGGCGTAACAACGGCCACTTGATGTCAATAAAGTCGAAATTCCTATGACGCCTTAGAAACTGTCCAAATCATTTGGACATTATTTCTAAGATATCAAAAAAATGTTGCCCTTATTGACATTTGATACCCCTTTGTTTTTTTCATTCTCATATACCCAGTAAACTACGTGGAAGCTGAATATAACAAAAAAATATAAATGTCAATAAGGTCGAAATTCGTATGACACCTTAGAAACTGTCCAAATCATTTAGACATCATACAACCCTTTTGTTTTTTCATTCTAATACATTCAGTAAACTTAGTGATGCTATAGCTGTATATAACAAAAAAACATCAATGTCAATAAGGTCGAAATTCGTTTGACACCTTAGAAACTGTCTAGATCACTTGGACGTAATATCTAAGGTATCAAACAAATTTCGCCCTTATTGACATTTTTAAGCCCCTTTGTTTTTTCATTCTCATATTCTCAGTACTACGTAGAAGCTGAATTTAACCAAAAAACAGGAATGTTAATAAGGTCGAAAAACGCCTAAGAAACTGTCCATTCAAAGTACTTAGGTAGATTAATTATTTTGAAAATTCAGCGGATATTATGTCGTAACGTCGATAGTTCTCCCACTTTTATGATTAGATTTATATTTTCCATGTCTTGAGTCAGGTTTTATGACCAAATCATGAGCATATGTAGCTTATGCCCTTCCTCGTGCATGCCTAAAGAATATTACTACAATGGCGATTGTAGTTTTTTCAAATTTCCATAGAAAAAGTATTTATCCTACGTTTTGAGTTTTTATCCTATAGAAACGGAAAAATACGAGTATTTATCCACAAATTGATTAAAACTGAGTTTTTATCATTTGAGTTTTTATCCACCGCCCATTTCTACTCGTGGTACAGGTGGGCAGTCAGTACCGCAGCTACCAACATTAGGTCGCCGTTTTGAATTTTGTGAACAAGTTCTTTCTTGTTTGGATTGCGTTCGAAGTGTATTCTTTCGTTTATGTATTTGTTTAGTTTTTTATTATTAAATAACCGTTACTGTTAGTTTTTTTTGTTGATTTTACTGGTAGTGTAAGTGGTTGTTGATTTCAATTATGGAATCACCTACTGGCAGACAACCTTTGAAAGATATCAATTCACCACGCAAAAAACGTCAAAAGGTAAGTAAGTCAAATTATTAATTGATTTTTCTGGACTTGAACCACTACTATAACTTCTATTTTTAAGGTTCCGTACCAAAAAGGATTTTTTTTAGGGTTCCGTACCCAAAGGGCAAACGGAGCTCTATTGCTGTCACTCTGTTGTCTGTCTGTCTGTTTTTCCGAATAGTATACGGCTCTCTAGCTCTAAAACAGAATGATTTACAGATTATCTGCAGATTATGTACGGAATCCTAAGAGAGGACTCGCACTTGGCTGTTTTTTTATAATAACAATTTAAATGTTCTATTCTTTACTATTTTTATTTACACCGGACGTATTTCAAAAATGTTTTGAACCCCTGAAAGTGTGTTCACCTTTTTTAAATCTTCCCGTTGTTGGCCTTACTTTAGGTGTTTTATAGGTACGTCGTAGGGTGTCTTCATTCAGTGGTTCCACAATAAGATGAGACAGTGTGACACGGTTGGTGTTCTGACTGCATGACATGATCCAACAGATTGCTATCATTATTGTTTTAGGTGTCAAGCTTGGAACTTCAAATTGCTGCTACTATAGAGAAAAAAAAAATTAAAACCTATTTTAAATACGACAGCAATAAGAAAAGTTTTAAATTCTGGTTTGTAAAATACGTTATCTATGAAAACCATGATATTTTAAAGCAGTTTATTGCTATTTATAGACATATTTTTTACCTTGTATTCTCTATCGTCAAAACATAGATTAAAGCAGGTACTCACTTTAAAAAAAAAACAAAATTAGATTTTTAAAAATTAACGACTGAAATCAATGGTCAACATTCTATTTGTCAAAATTGCAGGCCCTGCGGCTTTAGAAATAAAGCCGTTTGGGGCTCATTCGAATCATCTTCGTCAAACGACGAAAGAGACAAATGTATGTAAGTAAGAGAGACAAATAACAGGTATCCTGCTCACTCACGTAAGTTTGTTCTTTTTGTCGATTGTCGAAGACGAATCGAATGAGCCCCGAACGGCTTTACTTCTAGAGCCTCTGGTTGCAACTAATACAGGTTTTGAACCTATATCAGATCTACGAGTATTAGTCAGATATGTTGACAAAAACGGTCGCCGTTATTAAGGCGTCTATTGGGCTGTATGGCCGATGTTGCTGCCACTTTGTCTTCCGTTTCATTTTATCCCATTTCTCCTTTACAGACTCTTGAAAACGCTTTTGAGAGGATCATTATTAGGGAAACATACTTTTGTGTTAAAGTGAATAGAAGGAATTTAGGTATAGAAGGTTATTCCTAATCATAAATTCATAACATATAACTATGTTTGTAAAATAAAACATTAGTAATATGTATTTTGTTTCTTATTAACGTCACTTTAATATCCCACTTATTTTTTTTATTTGTTCCATACTATCCATCGATAATAATAAACAAAATAAAAAATCTGTATTGTTTTTATGGAAGCTTTTGAAATTTAAGGTTACTCAGATTTATTTATTTTATGGTCTTTTATTTATAGTTTACAATATATCCATAAAACACAGGTAAAAATAATTCAAGGTATATTTTGGGCCCTACTGGGCCCAGCGTTACATTATATTATTATATAGGACATATTTTTCAACTGACATGTATGTACAATAATTAAAAAACAATAAAAAACTTCAAAGAGCCAAATATTTATATATTAAAAATATATATTTTATGGTGTTTTATATGTGTTATGGCCAAAAATTATCCCCCAGACACTCTAAAGTCTCAATCACAAGTCTGTTGAACTGAGGCCACGTATTTGATGACATTAAGCATCTAGGTGGCGCTTCTATACGAGTATATAAGCATGAAGCTTTGTATCTTATATGATACGTACCTATATGTACGAGTATCATCTGCTGCCGTCCCTGGCAGCAAGATAGCAGGAAAAATTGATTGCTTGAACCAATACTCAGCTTTAAAACAATAATCATTTTACATTGGAGAATGGAGCTTAAAGTAACTGTAAAACAGTAGATATTAATTTCCTACCACGGCGTAAAATCGAATTTAAATGTAAAAGGAATCCGTGTTTTATCAGCGCAATCTGATGTTAAACCGCTAAGTCTACGCATTTTCTTACAAAAGCAACATTTCCCTTACATTTTCTTTGATATAGACCAGGTTCAGAGCATTTTGTTCTCAAGCAAATTTGTTTCTAATCCCCAGAAACGCTGAGTCGATATTGTAATCACGTAGCCTTTTAGCTCCGGTTTAAGTAAATGACGATGAATAAGACCATAAGACGCAAAGACATAGTCGTTTTCAGTCCAATAAGCTTTAACAATCATCCCCCTGGCCTTTTAGCTTTAAAGACTTGAAAGCTCATTTGCTACCAAGCTACTTTCTAACTTAATGTTCAAGATACTCTTAGCATATTTTGATCATTCATAGCTGCTTACTTTTTAGGGTTCCGTGCCCAAAAAAGGAAAACGAAGCCTTATTAATGTCGCTCTGCTCTTTGTCCGTCGTTTGTCTCTCTGTCCGTTCGTATATCACGGGTCTATAGTTTGCAGACGGAAGAGGTACTGAATCGGAAATTTGGATAGATTTTGAAAAATTTTGACCAAAAACCGGATATTTCATAAAAAAATGTTTTTCTTATTGTTCTGGCTTGTGGTATATCGTTGTCTAGAACTGACTATAAACAGTTTTTTTTTTAATCTCCAAAGGTAAAGAAATCAATTTTTCAATTGTCAATTTTAAACCATTTTTGCTACGGGATCTATCTCAAAAACTAAACTAGTTAAGAATTGAGAATTTTCTTGGTATTGTGTGCCATGTACTCTTTTTAAACAAAAAATACTGAAAACGCCGGTATTTAAGAGAATAGGTTCCGATTGCATTGATCGCTGTTACTCCATGCCGAAAAACCTGCAGTGCGAGAGGGACGAATTCTGGAAAATTATCAAAACGACGACTTTTATCACGAATTTTATTATTAAAAAAAAAACTAAAGTTTGTATCAAATATCTGTTCGGATAACAGTATAATAAAGTTTATACAGATTTTAATTAATAAATAATATAATATGATTTTGCTCAAATAATGTTAAAACTCGACATGAAACCTTTTTTTGGAGTCATCTTTGATTTTTTATGATTCAATATTGGAATGACGTCTGAAGATTCTGTTTCGATAAGAGTGTACATTATATTCTTGACAGAAGTCAAATTTTTTTTCAAATATCTAGTATTGCTAGATTCTTCAAACAAGGAAGAATAAATCATGGTTTTTCGGAACCTATCCTCTTAATATATGTTTAGAGTTACGTACCAAAATACTCGACCAACTTAATTTTGCAGTTCTGCTTAATTCATTTTGTAGGTACTGTTGAGTTTGTAATTTTTATTCAAAACTCATTTACTTTTTAAAAAAGTACGGTACACCACATTCACATTAGAGAGGTCTAAACAAACAATAATACAACAACACTTTTGTGTGATGGTCTCGCTCGCATTCGGCAGTTTAATAAACAAACCTAACAAACTCGTCCGGCTTTGCACGGACAGCCTATCTGTACCTATATATTTGTGGGCTCTGGAGAGCGTAATGATAAGTTTATCCACTGGCGTGCAGCGTAAAGCTCCAAACCTTGTTGACACTTTTTCTTTACAGAGCAAAGTGTGTTTCAAATTTACAGAGTGATTCTTCGTAATATAATTTGTTGTTTAAGGGGCGATGTAAATTTTGTTTTTGGCACTCTCACTCCAAGCAAAAAAACGCGCAGTGCGAGAGGGGCGGATCCAGCGCAAAAAAGAAAAAAGTAAGTTTTATAATATTATAAGAAAAAAACAAAATACCCAGCAAAATTTCATAAATCAAGTATCTAGATATTGTTATAACCCATCTAATAAAATATGTTTGAGTTCTGTACATGATACCTGTCCGTCAAACGATGAGAAAAAGTGTGTTTGAAGACCTCATTTCATTAATTATTTCTATCGAGGAAAATTTGTCCAAACGTGTTTTCCAAAATCGAAACCCTAATAGTCAAAATGCATAATAATATACCAAAAATTATTGATTGAAAAACACTTGTACTTGTCCACTTATTTGTATAAATAAATATATAATAATAAATAAGTGGACAAGTACAAGTGTTTTTCAATCAAAAATGTATCAAAAGTTACACCAAGTGCCAACAATCACAAGCATCAACTCCATACCAAAAATTCATTATAATTTTCCGTTTACTTCATGAAATACACAAAAACAAAGCATCCGTATATTTTTTACATAGCGCCTTAACTTGATGGAGTAACAAACGACTGAAAAATTCACCAATAGTATATGGACATGATTGTTATAGTGTCATGGACTTAGAACTTTTTGGAACTAAATTAGACTTTAAAACGAGTCAATAACCTTATTATGTCGACTTTCCTTTTTAGACGACTTTTCTGAAATTTCAGATATTGAAAAAATATATCGGTTTTGCGTCTTTATGTCGACTTTTATAGTTTTTCCTACATTTTGTACCTACCTCAGTGACAAATTGTAAACCGACGGACTTGAGATTATATGATTATATTATTAAATTACTTTGATGAAATTCATCTTAGGTTGTTAAAGCCACATTTACACTGGAGATTCGGTAGGTGTTCTGAACCAAGGTTCAATGACCCTTTTTGCAAAATACGAAAATATTATTCGTGCCCTGTTTACAACTGTTTTTTTTTACATCCCTGAGTATACGAAGCACAAATTTTTAGAAAGAGTCATTGTACCTTAATTGTGATCGCTTACCGAGCCTCCAGTATTAATTTGGCTGTATAATCCAAAGTCACCTTATATCATACATATTTCAATATTTTCAATAGAGCCGTGTTAGATGAAAATCCTGCAAACATGTGTTGGTAATGCCTACTTTTAAATTACCTAATTGAAAAGATAGATGGGGTTTTGGTAGTGGTTATATTTCTAGTTTTCTGGAGTTTGACTCGCAGTTTTCTCTTGTTTATAACATATGACACAAAATATTCTTAAAGCCCTTTCACAATTCTTCTGATATTTGAATTGTTTATGCCAATTATCCAAGAAACCGATGATAACCTTTCAAGGCGTGGATTCGACTATCAATTTTTGATAACCTATGAAATTATTTTACAAAATCGTATTTTAAACTATGCCTTTGCTACGCCTGGGTTGAAAAGTCCTATAAAAATATGGGGTAGTAGTAAATGTATATATGTAAACTATTCTTAACTTTCAAAGGGAAATGTGGTCAAATGTTAACATTCTAGTTACAAAATTCAAAGTTAAAACAAATGTAAAATCGTGTCAAAACTACTAACAAATCTGACTGCTCTGGATTCAGCATTGACAGAGATGTCAAAAGGTGATTGAAAATAAACAACATTCACATACTCACCCACAGAAATGCAAATAAAAACGGAATAGACGTATTATTTGCATAAACCCCTTTTGTCCAAGTACAATAGTTGGGCTAGAGAGGGCTGAAAGAGGAAATCTTTTTGGATTCTGTAGGGGAAGTTTACAGCTTTGTTTGGTTTGTTGGGTAAGGTAAAATTAAAACCCATAACGATTTTTAATCTCCAAAAGTCACATGTTATTGTTTTAAAACTTACATTAAACTGTCATCACATTTTGGTTGGTTGTAAACTAGTTTTTAGGGTTCCGTACCCGAAAGGTAGCACGGAGCCCTATTAATTATTCTGTCCGTCCGGGTATGTCACGGGTCTGTAGTTTGCAGACGGAATGAGTTACAGACCTAAAATTATGTAGAATGCTGACCCATAACCGATTATTGAAATAAAATGAAATGAAATTATTTTGGGGGGCGGGGATACATGAAAATAGAGTCGAAAAAATAATTGTTTTAACAAAAAATGTGGGATTTCATTGTCTAAAATTGACTAAGTATAGTAGAAATATACATATTACAAATTTTACTTTTCTCGAAAAATAAAGAAATGGGGGCCATCAAAGTTGTTAGTTTTAGACCAGTTTTGTAATGAGATCTCTCAGAAAAACTAAACTAGTTAGGGATTTGGAATTGTCTGTATTAGGTGGTATGTGACTTAGACTGTATTAAAACAAAATATACTGAAAACGCCGATTTTTAATACAGGTTTAGAGTTACGTACCTAAATACTCGATCAAATTAGTTTTGCAGTTTTGTTTTATACATTTACTAGGTGGTGATAGGTTACTATTAATGTATTATTTAATTGGTACGGAACCCTCAGAAGCGAGTCCTATTCGCATTTTGCCGATTTTTTGTATTTTATAGAATGGTATAGCACTCGCCTGCTAACCCAGAGGTCGTGAGTTCAATCCCCGAATAATTTGTGTTCGGTCTGCGTGCTAAGAAAGGAATGAGATTTTAAAACGGTAAAATTCACATACTACAACAAAAACTCTTTTTACAAATGAGGCCTTTTCCACGACGCGACGATACTAGAGCCCAAAACGTGATAGAGAAAAAATTGCAAAGTAAATGATGTTTTTTCAGTTCAAAACAGTAGTCCTTCCAAACTAATAAAGTGAAAATAACATGTTACCTAAAAAATTAAAACCCGTTTTTTTAACGCTCTCGTGTGTAAGAAACAGCAATACCTATCCAACCATTTCTTAATTCACATCGTCAAAATTATGTTAAATTGTCAGATCAGATCAATAAGACCCTATCAACCCCTGCTGAGGTATCACAGGAAATAAGTCACAAGTGGATCTCAGCGAAACCTTCAGTCGAAGCAATGAATAACAGTTTTCACACAAAATCCCATAAATTAACAGAACCGGGGTGTTACGAGACATTTAATTTTGGAAATTTACCCCCGAGACCTTAAAATTATAATAGCAGTAGAATCATAATGGCTGTAATGCTGAGTTATCGAGTAAAAGTTTTGAACAACGGCTATAAAATGCGTTCTAACTGGGAGTTAGGTATTTCCATGCGACCCGATAATAACTGCAAAAGACTGTTTCAAGTTTACGTTTAAAAATACGCATTACTAAATAAGCCACACGAGTTTACAAAATAATTTCATAATGTGACATTATCTATGATTAACCATATTTTTCTTGGAGTTCCAAATTGGTTTTTTACTTAAAAGCCACGTTTCGGTACGATCAGATAAATCAGTAGACATCAAAGCTTCAGTTTAAGGATAAGTATTTTTTTACACATAGAACCCCAAAAAATTTAGCCGCATAATTTAGCTTTTCCTTGCATTACTTAAAGATTCAAGATTCAAGATTTTATTTGTGAACCAAGGGTATAAAAGTAGGTGTAAATTACAATATTATGTCTCCTCTTAGCTCTGCCCAGCAGGGCGTACAAATATTTTACACATGCAATAAAAAACATAAATGACAAGCTAACAAGCAAAGATTTATCATGCAACTTTGACCTGCAGACATGATACACTGGTGGTCAAATCAAATTAATATACAAAACTACAACAAGGTCAAAACACAACGCAAACAAATTATAATTCAAACAAACATGACAAGTATGGCTTATAAGGGTAATTTTTACAAACATAATACAATACAAATACAATCTTAACCTATCAATTCTAATAAACAAATCAACAAGTCGAGCCAGGTTGCGTTCAAAAACCATAAAACACTGTGTATTACCACTTGACTTCGTCAAGGATAGTTTTGGAGATAGGTCATGTCATGTAATGTCATGATATTTAAATGTTTGATACAATTAAAAGTTTAATTTGAATCAAAATAATGTCATATACACTTGCAATAAACTTACTTATACTAGCAATCAAACCAAGCAGTGGCAGATGGAAAGGGTCAAAAGGACCGCGTGAATTGCTATCAAAATATTTCGTCAATAAAATCTGGTATGTTTAGGTAGAGAACACAAATACTATCATTTTTGGCGACACATCAAAGTGATAAATCAACATAAAACACCGTTATACGTGGGACGCACTATAAGTTTCCGGAATGAATATGAAAAAATACTATTAAAGGTACAAAATTAATTTATTGTTTTTCAAAATAATCTCCCTTGGCGTCTATGCACTTTTTCATTCGATCAAACCAGTTTTGAAAACTTTTGTGCCACTCCCCTGTGGTGACCTCTGAAACGTGTTTTTCATACTCCTCGACAGCCTCTTCTGGTGATGAAAATCGTTGACCGCGTAATTGGTTCTTAATTTTTGGGAACAGAAAAAAGTCACAAGGTGCCAGGTCGGGACTGTATGCAGGATGACTCATGAGTTCTACATTTTTCGTCTTCAAAAAGTCGTTTGTCTGTCTGGCCGTGTGAGAACTAGCATTGTCGTGGTGCAGGATGATACGGCGTTTACGGTTATTTTTACGGAGTTCGTCAATAACTTCCGGCAAACAAATGGTCGTGTACCAGTCACTATTCACGGTACGACGATTCTCTAAAGCAACAGTAGCCACGTGTCCAGTTTTATTAAAAAAAGAAGCAATCATCCGCTTAGATGCACTTTTCACGCGCGCCACTTTGGTTGGTTTCGGCTCATCTTGAAAGACCCATACGCTCGATTGCTGCTTTGTTTTGGGATCGTAGCAATAAATCCATGTTTCGTCACCTGTTACTATATCCCACACCAAATTTGACGCACCTCCGTTGAATCTGGAAAGCATGGCACTGCACCAAGTGACGCGGTCCGTTTTTTGAGCCTCGGTCAAGTTGTGTGGGATCCACCACGAGCACAGCTTTCTCACACCCAAATGTTTGTGTAGGATTGATTGTATTTGACTCATGCCTATTTCTAAGGATGCGCGAATTTCATGGTAGGTGCGCGAATCACATGCCTGTCTGTTTCAATCATACGGCGCACAGCATCGATGTTTTTGTTGGTCACAGCGGTGGACGGCTGACCATCGCGAGATTCGTCACTGAGATTGATACGACCACGCCTGAATTCTGCAAACCAGCTATAAACGTCGTCTTGCATGGTGTTTCATTGCCAAAAGCTGTTTCAAGCCGAGCGATGCTCTGTTGAGCTGTCAAATTACACTTAAAATCGTAGAAAATCATACTACGAAAATTTTCCCGAGTTAAATCCATGTTGATGCAGACACACAATTTTTTAAATGGCGCCACAAGGTAAAAACAAAAGACAGTCAGATGAAACAAACTGCATTCTACAGCCAAAGAGTTCTATTTTCAAATGTTGCAATAAATTTTTAAATATTGTTTATGTAAGTGGCCAGTTCCGAAAACTTTTAGTGTTACCTATGTAAAAGGATACTTCCTCAGTGTCGAAGATAAATGCAGTATTTTTGTAGTCATACATTCTGTCGCTTTTCTGGGAAACAATATACAACTTAGTTAAAATATGTAAGTAAAACATTAAAAACGAATTGGAAATCGAATAAAGAGCGCAAATTTTTAGATTTCGCTTTAAGAAAGTTGCAAAAATGTACCTAAACACTATGAAACATTTTACTATGACAACTGTTAGCTTAATAGGCTAAGGGAAAAATGTAACGTTTTCGCATTAAAAACTCTAATTGAACTTGACTTTTAAGGTGGTTGCTCCAGATCTAGTTCCCAAATGCACTGTGAATGAATGAAATGAAATAAATTAATAAATATAGCATTCCAACAAGAATCCCCGAAGGGGTGTCAGAGGTGTGAACTGTGAAATGCAAGTCACATTCCACACTCGGCACATCCGCGTTTCCCTGGCGATTTTTACGTCCCAACGTGATGGGTTGTGAGCCATCACCGTTCTTTGGGCACAAATAGACACTTTATAGGGTATGCAGGTTTCGTCACGATGTTTTTCTTCACTGTTCAAAGTGGTAAGTATTAATTACCCTGCACATAAATTCCGAAAAACTCATTGGTGCATGGCCCGGCCGGGGATTGAACCTGGATCCCAAAGATTGAGAGGGCAGCGTTCTACCCCTGAGCTACCGCCGCTTTTAAATGAAATGAAATAAATACTTTATTTTTGCAATGTAGGTACATAAATACACTAACCCCGCGTTAGGATACATTAAATTTAAAAGAGGAAAATACAATATATTATATTGGGTTTTGGGTTTGCTTTTATTTAATAATTTAATACACGTACATTAACTAATGTATATTTAATTTAAAAAATAATGTATATATATACAACATGAGGATAATAGCTACCCGTATAACAAACACAAGTGCGTTACATACAGGTTGAAAATTAACCTCCTAGCTTTATGGAAATCTATGAGTCAGAATCACTAATACAAAACAAAAACGTTAAAAAAGAGATTTTTTGGTCTCAATTTTTGGATGGGTGGCTAACCTATGTGACGTGACATGTGACTGACAATAGACCGTACATATAAGGCTATGTAGCTTCGGCTTCGTAGCGCGTTGTCTCTTTTTTATTATGAATCATCACAAAACTAACGAAACATGTCTATTTTATTTCGAACACATAACAGTTTCCTTTGTTATAGCTAGGGGGTTCATTTTCAACCTGTACCATATAAGCTGACTTTTATTTATGCAACCAAACTCATACTGGAGTATTGGTAAGTGATCGGTAACACGGATCGATAATACTTTTTGCTAATTTCGCAAAATAAAATCTTGACGTCCCATATTAATTCGCTCGAGGCTGGGCTTGTGTTTCTAAGGAACACGAAAAGAATAATTTACGAATTTCACAATAAGGGTCATCGAATCTAGTTACTGAGCACTTACCGAGTCTTTAGTAAGAATTTGGCTGCATGAATTAAATTCACCTTATATAAATACATGCCTAGCTCCGCCCATTCGATTAGTCTTGCTAAGAAGAAGGGCAAGAAACTTAGCAAGATCATGTATTTTTTTTCATCATAATTATTTCTAATATTTAACATTGTTTTAGTAAAAAGAAAGAAAGTATAGGACATGAGAAAGTCGGATAATCAGGCCAAAAGTTGAGTTACGTAATATTAAAAACAAAATGAATTAATAGGTTGTCTCTTTATCATCCTGTTCTATCACTTCTATCATCTTTTACAGTCAGAATAAATTTTATATATCTATCTATTGTAGATATCTATCTAGGTGGTAGAGCTGATGCCGGGCTCGACTGTGGAAATACCACCATCTTACTCGCAAATCCTCCCGAAGTTATTCGGGGGAGAGTAAGAGAACAGCTCTCAGGCAAAACCAGGCGGCCCACCATCGCCTGGGACCGATGGATGGCGGTATATCTATCCCCAATTGCCGGGCCTTATATAAAACAGACTGGTGACGGGCAGCGGCGTCACTGGTGCAAGGGTTTCGGCACCGCGCTCACCAACCCGCCTGCCCAGCGTGTGTGAGTAGGGGCATTTCTTCCAGGAGGACCGCCAAGAGTGGCGAAATCCTGGAAAGGCCTATGTCCAGCAGTGGATGAAACAGGCTGATGGAAGGATGGATCTATTGTTAGTAGATTTTCTTCAAGAAATAATGAAATATATAGGTACTTTTTCAGCTCTCGAATATTTTAAACGAAAAAATCGGTCAAGTGCACGTAAGTCTTGCGCCCTGAGGGTTCAGTACAATTCACATAAGTTAAGAGACTTTAGTAAAAATCAAAGAAATATTACAAAAGTAATTTTGTAAACGTAGTGCATTATCCAACAAATTTATATTGAACAAAATTGCAAATCTAAGTTGGTCAAATAATATTCAACATAGAATGAGAAATTTACAACGTAAACTAGTAAGAGTGATCGATGTGATTGATTCAGTATCCGCTATTTATCATCGTATAAGGGCCTTTTAATCCCAGGGACCATCTTTGAGCAGCGATGGTAATGGTGAAACGTAAGTGGTCACCACCGCACCTGCTAAGTGTAATGATTGTAGTATTTTTACACATCTAAAGAAAGTAAAGGTGTATGTTCATTGTAAATTAGCAAGATGATACAACAATGGTTTTTCAGTTCCAAATAATACTTTTAATAATCCACAACATTTCACAATAGGCATGATGACTAAAAAAAAATTATTAGTCCGTCAGTTAGATTATCAGAAAATATTGGACACATTTTTTTTCTTTTTAAAATAAAACAAACAATGATGAAGATATAGCCCGCTGAAGTTCCGCGTGACGTCACATCTAGGTACAATTTTACTTAGAAGTGACGTCATTTTCCCCCACTCCCAAACTTTGATGCGCTTTATCTCTGCCATTTTTTGTTTGATTGACAAAAGAAAAAATGCGTGTCCAATATTTTTTGATAATCCAAATGACGGACTAAATAGAATAATATCTTGTTTACCCTGTATACAAGCCTATTGTTTAATTATTATAACAAATTTATTGCGTTTACTAATACTTACTCGGGTTTTTAAATAAAACATTGCTACGACACCATATTATTTCAACGTAAGTTCACCGCTATGCACAAGACCCATGTTTTCGTAGTGCTGAGACAAAGAATTGTTTAATTAATCGGTAAGCGGCTGGTCAAACGATATGGCGAGTGAATTTTTATGACAAAACGATCCGTATGCAACGAGACTCATGCGAACGACACTTCAGCTATTTCGATTATAGGGTACCGTAACCAAACAGAGCCAATAAAACCCTTTTACTAAGCCTATGATGACTGTCCTTCCGTCTATCACTAAAACAGTAAGATTAGCCAGTTTTAAGTATTGTATATGTATTTGAGATAGACGGCCTACATGCTTTGATGAAAGTGTTTATGGTATGAATGTCATGTTGACATCAGTCTTTTTATTTCTGCAACAACACAGTGTAGTTTTTTTCACAAAAGAATAAATGTGAGAATGAGATTTACTTACTTACGTTATTAAATAATTATTTAATTTTGTATATTTTCACGATATGATATTGTCATGTATTTTCGTGTTTTTTTCGGCGTCTTGGGTGATTTTTTTGCTGACACATCTATGCTCAACCACCTAATTTATTGTAACAAAGACATGACAGAACAATAAAATTGTTAAGTTTCTCGAGAATTTTATTTCCTTCAACTGAATCCAATGAAAAAATTATTATTAAAAGCTCTTAACTTTATTGAACTGACTCAGCCGTAAAGTATGTAAATAAAGCAATGTTCAATACTTTTGAATATTTATGAATCTTTTATAACGAGCTATTTTACTTCACTGAAAATTGATTGGCTGGTTTAACATAACCGAAACAAAAAGCACTGGAAAGTTTGAACAAAAATATTTTAATTAATGCACAGTCCATTTGTAATCGTTTTGTTTCGTCAGTTTGGGAGTGAAATCATGCGAAATAATTATAAGTCATTATAAATAATTATAATATGTATAACTCTTCGGAATTATCGACTTCGACAGAATGCGGTCTAACGGCGGCACGTTACGTTCTTCAAAAATTAGACTTAATATTTATGACGCAATAATGCCAGTCAGGATATTGTAATTTTTTTCAATGCAAGTGTTCGTAAAAACCCTTTTTACATGCATCAAAAACATTTGTAAAGTCGTTTTACAACAATAGTGCTTTATTTATTTATTAATTCTATGGAGAGAAAGTTTGCAATGGTTCCTTTCCATTTAACTTAAGAGCTGTGCTCTTGTCGGTGGAGTCTTCTCCATTGATTTTGCACTCCGCCTTTTCTTTAAATTCTTCATACGATTCGACATTTACTTTCTCTTTTACCTGATCCATGAATGTTCCCCTTTTTGATAATTTTTGTCTGTCGGTATGTTCTGTTATAACTCTAGAACCACTCAACGAATTTGGATGCGGTTTTTTTATTATCATCGTAGTGACCCTGGTCAAATTATAAGATGACTTTAATTTATACAGCCAAACTCTTACTGAAGACTCGGTAAGTGGTCAGTAACAAGGTCCGATGACACTTTTTGTGAAATTTGTAAATTATTCTTTTCGTGTTCCTTACAAATGCAAGCCCAGCCCCGAGTCAATTACTAAATGGAGTCAACATTTTATTTTGCGAAATTAGCAAAAAGTGTTATCGATCCGTGTTACTGATCACTTACCAAGCCTCCAGTATAAGTTTGGCCGTATAAATTAAAGTCACCTTATATAGGCTATAAGAGGTGTTAATAAAATAATGCCCGAGCCGAAAACAGGGCCGACATTGAACGAATTCGTACTTACTGTAATACTGTGAGCTGTGCAGTTTGGTAAACACACAAAATATGTTTTACTCACCGTGGTGAAGAGAAGTATACAATCAGTGAACTAATGTCCACAATCTTTGTATAATCTAGCTTTAGTTATGCTTTGGTGGTATAGAACACGAGGCAAGAAGAGTCTTGTTTATGACTTGTAGAACTGTTTGAGTAATCGCCAAATATAGTAGAGGGTAACGCAAAACTCACTTCCTTAGGCTTCACAAGTTTAGTGAGGTTTTTGTAAAAATAGGGAAGATGACGAGTATATTTTGAACCATTTGCATTTACAAATATATACCAAGAGCTCATTAGATAATAATTGTATTTTATTCTTTCTTACTAACAATTTTTCCAAACATGACGATAATATCGAATACTATAAAAACGCTTCCAAATCATCTCATAATTTTTCCTTTTCTGGGGTTCTGTACCTAAAGGGTACCAAACGGGACCCTATTAGTAAGCCTCAGCTGTCTGTCTGTGTTTTTTTCTGTGACATTTTTACAGAACACGCCTTATTATGGCCTCTATCATGGCTTATAATAAAAATAGATTAATTGGGGGTCCCCATACAAAAAACCCTCGAAAAAGTAGCATTTTTTTAACGTAATTTGTTTTATAATTTTTTATCTATATTAAAGACGGTTACTGGGTATAAATAGAGTGCGACCATTAAATGAAACCACATATTCTACCGACCGGTACTGAACCACTTTTCCCACGAGTCATACCCGCGGACACCCTTAGTTTAGGAAATAATTGAGTTCCAAACAAAATGCGTGAGTTTGAGCTCAAACAGCTGCAGGTTTCACGGACGACGCTCTCTCTAAACTCGCCCGTATGTCGGTGCATTAGGGTTCACGCATTTTTGTTTGGAACTCAATTATTTCCTAAACTAAGGCTGTCCGCGGGTATGACTCTTGGGAAAAGTGGTTCAGTAGGGTCGGTAGAATATGTGGTTTCATTTAATGGTCGGACTCTATTTACACCCGGTATAAACATGTTTAAAATTTTATGAGGTTGTTGTTCATATTTTAAATTAAAACAAAAAGTGATAAAATTAGGGTTCCGTACTCACCTGGAGCCGAATTGCTTGTCAAGCGCTGCCATTTCAGCGCATCGTTTTTTGTAGCATCCATATATTATTGGTTGTTTACCATACTTTTTTTAGGGTTCCGTAACCGTATTTGTGGTAGTACGGAACCCTTCGTATGAGGATCCAGACTCGAATTTGGCCAAATTATTTCCGATAGTCAATATCTAAAGCAAGAATCTCTAAAGAAGCTTTACGTTATGGGGGTGTATCAAAAGACTAAGATTTGTTTTTTAACTACTTGGCAACCCCAAAAATAGTGTTAATGCATTCAGTCAACTTTAAACGAGAACATATGTTTTTCAAATAATAATATGTTGTAGTCTAATCCGCCGACAAAAATATCGCTAAAAGCCGTCCCTTTCCCACAACAGAAGGATTGCTAATACAACATGGTTAATATGGGTACACAGATCAATAACTAAATTCTATGTATCGGAGTCCTATAGGGTCGAAGTTCATCTTGTAAATACCTTTATCACTCAGATAAAGAACTCATAGACATGGGCAGGATATAGGATTCGCTTTGCCCTGAAATCTATGCATAAACTTCATCCAATTTTGACATATGAAGACTTTTTGTATTTGTTTTGTTTTTCCATTTACATCTTTTGATAGCCAGAACTTAAAACTCTTCAATTGGAAATCATTAACACAACCTTGCGCTTACGCTTTGCTTTCCTGAGTACACTGCCAAAGCAGTATAGACAAAAAGCTTGTTAAAAATACTTTCCAGGTTTCGATACAGATAATTGTTTGACCAACCGAGCAATTTATCGCTATTTATTCAGGAATCCGCCATTCTTTGAGTACACATTTCATGTTCGTAAAATCCCTTATTAACCGTGACAAACAAATGTCATATTCTTGTAATAACATGAACTTTTTATTCGAGATCTTTGACGTACTAAAATTTCGATCTCTTTTTATTATAAAAAGCAGCTTTACCAACGAAATATATTCAACATTAAGTGATATTTTAGCAAAAATATATTATCACACGAAATGATTATCTGTCATTAAATATAATATGTACAAGTAGGTATGTGCGATGGTACAAACGATCATAGTCTGACTCATTAGCCAAAGCCCCGGGCGTTGCTTTATCCTCAATTTATTAGATGCTGACTATTGACATAGAGGCGTTCGTACATTTATTCATTCAGAATAATAAGCAGTCTTTAGGATTGATTTCCAATACTGAATGGACTTTCTCCATATTTATTCTATGGATTTGGCTGTGATATTAAGAATATTTGTGAGATATTTTCTGAAATATTTTCTGAAATATAGTTCATTATTAGTCAGAACGTAACTCAGTGTAAATGAACGGAGGAGTAAATAACTTTTGACGTGTAATATCGAGTGCTTGAGAAACTTTCTTTATCAGAGAAGTTTTATCTACAACAACAAAAAAACTGCGTATTTTGATGCATGATGCATGCATTTACCAATTAAACATGAAAAAGGTCGAACATGTCTTTACTAGATTTTGTTTTGATCTTTCAGAGATAAGCCCATTAAAACTCATAGAACACTCAATTAAAATTCCTCATATTAATTTGTGTGTAATCAATAATATTAATAAGGAATATGAATAAAGTATGAATAGTTATGAAAAGAGATAATTAAACAGGTATTCAGGGTCACGATCGATTTAGGATCGGAGCACTCTAAGCAACAACATCCATCCATCCATAGATATCTATAGCCGAGCGACCGACGTACCACGTGACCTTACTGCTTGTGTAGAAAGTGTAGGGAAATACGAACTTTGCCGAGCAGTGGCGAAGATTCGTATGCGCATTAAAAGTTTGGGAGTACTGTATGTGTGTTTAGCTTTTAATTTTCAAAATTTTGTGATAGTTAATCATAATAAAAGTTTAAAACGATTCAAAAACGTCTTCAAACGCAGTTTAGATGACTGAGCACTGAGCAGCCTTCAAAACATAGTGTTTTCTTACGACAAATATTATTAATTATCCTAATAATATTATAAATGCAAAAGTTTGTGCGTGTGTGTGTGTGTATTTTGTTACTCTTTCACTATGAAACGGCTGAACGGATTTGGATGAAATTTAGAATGAATATAGCTTATACCCTAACTTGACACATAGGCTACTTTTTATCCCGAAAAAATGCATGGTTCCTGTAGGATAGATCAATATCATTGAAGAATCAGGTGTCTAATTAGCGCGGTCCTTATCGTTTGTGGTGTTATAAGACAACACTTTGTTATTTCATACATCAGGTGTCTAATTAGCACGGTCAGTAATCATGTGTGGTGAAATAAGACAAGGCTATGTTATTTGATACATATTAATAGAAACCAAAATATAAATCCTAGATAGATGAAAAAACCGGTCAAGTGCGAGTCGGACTCGCGCACGAAGGGTTTCGTATTATAATCACACTAATATTATAAATGCGAATGTTTGTGTGTGTGTTTTTTACTCTTTCACGCTGAAACGGCTAGACGGATTTGGATGAAATTTAGAATTGATATAGCTCATATCCTATCGTAACACATAGGCTACTTTATATCCCGGAAAATATCATTTCGTTGAACCGAATAATACGCGGGTGGAGCCGCGGGCAAAAGCTGGTTTATTATAAATCAAAAAAATCTTTCAGACAGAAATAAAAAGATAACATGTTTTGAAGAAAAACCTAAGAAAAATACTTTTTTTAAATCGACACGAGCCGCAATTACTCGTGAAACTTGAAATAGGGCTTAAAATGAAATTGTAATTTGAGGCCCTCGCATTTGATATCGAAGACGACAGAATTAAAAGAGGAGGTAAAAGGCTAGAATTTCTCATTTATTTATTCAGGCAAGGTGTACCAGGAGCAAAGAGATAATGGGAAAATAAATAACTTTTCTTCGTGTAATAAAGCTATTCAGTGTTAACGACATTATTTTCTCATTTCCGCCAAATTCCATTGAACATCCACGAGGAAATGCATGAGACCAAGCGAATCTATAAAAACAATTCACACCATTTTGTGAGTCAAATACTGTTACAACTCGAATGGTTTTAGTAAGGAATTGCAGAAATAGGTTACCGACAATCAATCTCGCTGTTACGTCGACATTCGGCATTTTGGGACATCTAACAGGTATTCGATAAGAAGTCCCATACATACTCGGCTCTGAGGTATTCATTGGATTTGTAATGGAATCGTAGGAAGTAATAATAACGTTCAACAAACCCCTCTCAGTTACAGGCTTAATACAACTACGAGTACATACATATACAGGTTGAACCAAACGAATGCCCCCTGGAGGGAAAGTACCTGTATTAAAGATAGCAAATTCTACTTAATTTTTTACTTACTTTTGTTATGAAAATGTTAAATTTCATGGTCTTTCTTTGATAAACGGTACTATATTACTTAGAAGAATTTGGTTCTTATGCTTGTCCCTTGCGATGGGTTTTATAAAAATATACGTTATTTTTTTCACATTTGTCCGGTTCGATTCCTGGCTTATGCAGGTGATATTTTAAATTATTCGAATGCAGTTTTCCTTAATTTTAAAAATAAAATAAAGGTTCCCTTAAGTAAAATTTGTTATCTTTTATATCTAAGGTGCTTTCCCTCCAAGGGGCATTCGTTTGGTTCAGCCTGTATACAACTTACATTAAGAAAATACACATTTTAATAATATTATAGTGCCTTAAAGATAATTGAACCTTCTAAACCCATGAAGTTGAGAGTTATCGTAAATTTACAACTGAATTTATATATAACAGAAAATTTGATTCTTCAGAGCCACTGTACGAGTAATGTAATTAAAAGTAAGTTGATGGAAGAAAGAGATTTTTTTATTGCATAGAGTATGAGTCTTCGAACTCGAGCTTCAGTTCAGCAGGAAGTAGTTCGTGAGCTTTAAGGGCTTTAGAAATGCGAGTGCAACAAAAATCACTTTCGCGAGGTTCATAATCTGTTTTTCTTTCAACTACTGATTAAAGAACTGAAGTCAACTTAAATAAAACATTCGTTTATTTTTAGGGTTCCGTAGTCAACAAGGAACCTTTATAGTTTCATCAAGTCCGTCCATCTGTCTGTCCACGGCTTAGCTAAGAGACTCTTGATACTAGAAAGCAGTAATTTGGCATGAGTATACATATTAATAGGGCCGACAAAGTGGTAAAATAAAACATGAAATTTTTTTGTGTGCCTCTCCTACACTTAAATGTGGGCGTGTCGGACCCACAATACTGGGTGTATGATATTATTATACCTTATTCTACCTTGTTTTTCACAAACATTGAAGTGAACCTTTGACTGGTAGCTTTGAGCTAGCGCGACAGCGCCACCGCAGATGAACTTTTAGTCTGCGACCGAATTCTGCGCCGTGCGCATGGATTAACCTTGGTGTGATCCCAATTTGTGAAACATAAGCCTAGCAGTGCCAACCATTTCGTCAGACCTTGGAGAAGCTTCAAACCCAACCCCAGCTGCTGGAGTCATACTGGAGATGTTCAAGGTGAGTGATGGACATTGTGGAATTTGGCGTAGACTCATTACAACCCTACATCATTCCGGTATTACTATTCTTAACAAATATCTTTAATTTAGAGTAGTTATCGAACACTGGGGATGTTTTTTTTTCGCCCCTATCTTACAGTATGGGGTGTCGTTGGATAGGTCTTCAAAAATAATCCAGATGTCTGAAAACCATTCTTCGATTAATTTTTTTTTAATTTTCAGCCTTAGTATGTATATATACATATTTATATACTAGGGCTGAAAATTTTTTCACATATCCAAAAAATACCTTTAGTTAACAACGGGCAGTAGGGGCACAATTGACTCTCACAATAATTTGCATTTAAAAGCTAAATATTTCGCAAACGGATCCCTGAATCCAAAAATAATTGTTTTCACACACCTGCAATATTTTTGAAGACCCAATAACGAAATTAAAAGGAAAACGATCACAGATAAGTAGGCTTTACAGGTTAACGAGTAATAGGCGACCAACTTAATTTTGCAATTTTGTTTCATACATTTTATAAATTTTTAATCGAATAATGTAACTTATTTGAATGCTACGGAACCCGCAGGTGCGAGTCCTACATTTGAATCGAATGAGAAAATCTAAATAATACACTAGCGAACCAAACAAGACTTTTTGATGTACAATTTATTCTTGTACGCATTCATAGGCTGAATTTTAATTTGCACTCAGGTTCTGTCTATGACTTTGTTATATTTGTCTAAGACATTTTGAGCCCCGTCTGGGATTTTTTTATCTTAGATATTTGTTAATAATTGATTTTGTAATGCATTCTAACAATATTGTACGTTAGCGATGAATTTCGCTAGTACCAAGTCGATATGTGGCGTGCTTAGAACTTTTTGCTGGAAAAGCAATGTGAAGGTCAAGTTTGACGGAGTAACATGAAAAAATATATATACAAATTCATGTACTCTAGGGTAGGCAGTGCCTACCCTGGCATCATACAAATAATGAATTTACAAAGGGACATTTACATTTTTTCATTTTTTTTATTGTCATACTTGACCTTCTCTTTGCATTTCCAGCAAAAAGTTCTATGCACGCCACATCTATTAGATATATTATACAGGTACATATTTAATATACTTAATTAACAATGGTTAAACGAATCTTTCCACCTATAATAGAGGCATCCTACTCGTATTTCAATTTTGGTCTCTAAACGTGCCTCACGACCGCCAATTATTAACAGCTTGACCCAAATAAATTACAGGAAATCAAGTTATCCAACTAGTATTCTTAGTTTTTGGATTTTAGGCTAAAGAGATAGTTTCAAACGAGTCATTTAGAGGGATCCAAAACGGTTGACGTGATAATTGTAAGACACAATTTTGCTACAAAACCGCAAGTTTTCGAACGCGATTATTTGTTAGAGATCTTTTATTCTTTGCTATGTTACAATAATTTTACACAGGTATAATGGTCTAAGGAATAAACAATCAACACAAACACTTGGAAATCATGAAGTCATAAACTGCTTTATAGATAAATATGGTACTCATGATAACTTAAGTACTAATAATAACAATAACATAATAACTACAAATATTAGATTAGATATAATAGTTAGGACCCTATCCCAGGGTTAACCTATTCATTTATAATGAAAAAATAACAAATAAATATGAATGCGTATCTGCCTCAATTGCCGTACATACAAAACTAACTTTTGCCTGTTACTTCGTCCGCGTTAGATGTGGATATAAATTTGAATAATATTTTCTCATACAACTTCAACATCCCGTCAGGGAAAACGTTTTTTTTTAAGGTAAATATTTACACCCTTTTTGGAGTTGATCAAAAAATAACTCTTAATAATTCTTAGTGCATCCCTTATTACGTCTTTTCAAAAGTCTTATGCCGAATTTCAAGTTAATACACACAGGGAGTACAATTTTAGTTACTTACAAACTTTTAGATCCCGTTTCACCTAAAACACATTATTTTTGAAAAATTCTGTGTTATGAGTTTTATTATTTGTTATTAACAGTTTTTTTTACCAATTTTCAACTGCCACACGCATGGAATACGATTTTCGATAGCAATTCTACCGCTATTAATCCCTATAATTTGATTTTAGAAATATCCTTTTATGTGCACCCCGCACTCTTTAAGAACTGCATAATACTTATGTTTTAATTTTTAGTTTTATCTTCTGCGGTTTAAACTAAGCATTGTCTGTCAGTCAGTCACGGAACTGTTTTATGTATATGTCACTGGCATTTGGTTAAATTAGTCACTTGGTTGTAATTAGTTTTTCGGGAGTCCTGTAGCTCAGAAGAGAGGCGGTAGCTTAGGTTATTTTTTATGACCACCCAGAAATACGATTTAAACCTTAAGACTAGCCATTTAGTTAAGTGACTGATTTAACTAAATCCCGGCGACATATATACGAGTAATACCTTCCTACTATTCCTAAATGTAGCTCACGAAAAGTTTCATGATTGGCACCTCATTATCAGACTCTGCTAGTCAAGGATTGAAAAAGATTTCAAAAAGACAAATTTAAATGGTCCAAAGATAATTCTACTGATATCCATTAAATATTTCAGTTTATTTTCTACTAGCTTTTGCCCGCGGTTTCACCCGCGTTGAATTAGTTTTTGTGTACTCCTATTAAATCAGTCAATATTATTCGGACTGTTACCTACAGTAAACACAGCTGGTGAAATGTGTGTGGTATGCGCCTATGTTTCCCATTTCGTGTGTCTCTTTTATAGTTTTTATATGGAAACAAAGGGAAAAAGTAGTTTTTGTCCTATTCAAAGTCTAGAACTACATTTATGCAAAATTTCAACCTAATCGGTTTCGTAAGCATGGCGTGAAAGAGTAACAAATCACTTTTCTATAGAAATTTGAAAGCTCTTTTTCATCCTATGGGAACTGATTTATGGGATAAAAAGTAGCCTATGTCCTATTCCAGGTCTAGAACTACATTTATGAAAATTTTCAGCCCAATCGGTCCAGTAGTTACGGCGTGAAAGAGTAACAAACATTCATCCATCCATCCATTCATCCATCTATACATCCAAACTTTCGCATTTATAATATTAGTGGGATCATGACACCCTGGTTGCAATGATTTCATTTCGCAAAGACGATTTGAAAGTGCCCACGTATCGCAAAACGCCACTAAATGACGTACAATTATAGACACAAATACCTTATCGACGCTCGTGGAGGAGTTTTATTGAACCTCTAAGAATTCTTTAGAATAAATATTTAGACTTATGTGGTATTGAGCATCTAGGGCAACCAATCAATGAAAGATCTACGCCACATAAGTAAAAATATTAACCGTTTTCTAATTTTTGTTGAATTTTTTGGTTAGGAGGTAGAGATATACCAAAACTGAGATACGCGGTGTTCGAACTTAAGCGTAGATAAACAGATAACTCCTTTAAAAGGACATTATATAAACGCAAAGAATTTACGCACCACCAATAGATGTACACAACATTTAGCTACGCAGCTATTAACATGGAATAAGGTATACATACACATCTTCATCATAATCATAATCATCATCAGTCAGCCTGCATCCACTCACTGATGGGCATAGACCTGTTCTTTTCCACGCCATTTCCGTCGGTCTCTTGTCAGCCTCATCCATTGTCCACCAACATCCTTGACAATATCATCTCGCCATTGGGCCTTCGGTCTACGTAAGTACATACACACAACACAATAACTATACCTATAGATAGGTGCTTCCTGCAAGGTTGAAAATACCAGCAAATTAGCTTTTTTTTGGTCAACGAAATTTCATATAAGTTTCTTTTTTTTTTCACTTCAAATATCAACGGAAAATATTACATATTGCAAAATGTGGTTTCACTTGTGTTTTACTTCTGTGACGCAATAAAAATGACCTGGCCCTTTTCCGTTTGAAAAGCTTCGTTTGTAAAAACAAAAGAGCTGTTTGCGACAGTTTTATGAACTATTACTGTGATTTATTTTCACAATTTTTGATTCTGTGGCTTCGGTGTTATAATTTACAAAAGTGTCCCAACTTTAACAGGAAAGCACTTTTCTTCATTTTTCATCGCGTTGGTACAGTTACTGTGGAGTGTGAAGATTTTTCTTTCCTCGATGTTTGCATTTTTAAAAACCAGGTTTTGATTTATAAATGGTTTGTTTTGCACTGATTGGTTTAGCTCTGTGGCCGAGTGATAAAGTGCTCACTTATATAGTAACCCAGAGGTCTAGGGTTCAATCCCAGTGGTACAGATTTGCCTGCTTTAGTCGGCACGCTAAGCTGTTAGTCCATTTGTGCCCGAAGTAACCGATAGAACTCATCACCCAACACGTTTGGTACGTAATATTCGTTGGTGAAAAGCGAGTGCACCAAGTTTGGACTGTGACTTGCTTTTCGCAGTTCACACTTGGGCACACCTCTGACACCCTCTCGGGGATTCATGTAGTAAAGATAAGTGACTTAGCTTGTTGTCAACAATCAGTGAATAATTTTAGGAGTTAATTTACTCTCTATTGCTACTGAAAGCCGCGAAAAAAAATTATACTAAACATATTTACCCATCAGTAATAGAAATAATTTAGACAGCAACATCATATTTTTGATAGGAATCGCTTGGCGTCCAATTTATTCAAGTCTTCATGGTTATGTGTATTTTGATAATATTGTGGCATAGAATAATAAACTAGTATTTTCGGTGTCCGTCTTTGCCAGATTAAGATTCTGGGTTATTGAAACACCGTTTACCATGTACCGTCCATCCATCCATCAATCCAATAGCCCGTGTTTGTCTACTGCTGAACATAGGGCTTGCCCAAATTTTGCCACTCATGGCGGTCCTCCGTCCTCCGTCCTCCTCACGCCACCCAGCCGCCACCGACAACGTCCTTCAGCTCGTCGATCCAGCGGGCATGAGGTCGGCTCCACTACGCTTTGCTTTACGACACGTGTACCGTGACGAGTACAAATTTAAGGGCCACTTGCGCCAAATCTGCGGTTAAATAATTGCTAACTGTGGTCACCTAAACCTTGGTCATCTCACCATTAGCAAATGTATTGCACCAAAGTAAAAATAACTCTAGTTAGTTAACCGTCAATGGTGCCAACATTGGAAAATAAAAGAGTGAACTATTTATTATCCGACCAAGATTCAATGGTTACCAAAAGTTTGTATGTCTCTTTCGCACTACAGTTTGGTATATATGTTCGTCTCATTTTAAATATATTTCGATGACTTTCAAATTATTCCCGGTTTGAAACTGTGAATTGACACATGATTGATTGACAGTTTGTTTGTTGAGTTGCTCTTAAGGTAATTATCGTGCAAACTAAATTTATCCGAAATCGCCAGAAAAATGGAAAAAAAGAGGCAAAGAGCGCCCAATTTTACTGTGCCAGAAACTATGCTTCTATACCTTTTAGAGAAATATAAACACGTGGTTGAAAATAAGAAAACGGACGGGGTCTCTATCCAAGAGAAGGCTTTAGCTTGGGCCAAATTTGCCAGAGAATACAATGCAACCACTAAGGGGACATCTAGAACTGCAGAGAATTTAAAGCAGGCGGTGCTAAATTTAAAAAAACGCGTGAAGAAAGAACATTCAAGCGAGAAAATGATGATACCAGGTGAGCCTTACTACACCCTTTTTTTCTCAAGATTCCATGTTCATATTTCATGATTCGTAGAAAATATCAGTCTGATAATGTAAAATAGGTCCAACAATTATGTGGGATAGTTATTTATCATGTAAATCAATAATTTAAAAAGTAATTCTTATATTTGAAAAATTATTTATTAACAATTTCTTACATCTAATCCTTCTAGGTGTAGTTGGTAAGATATTATGAGTTGATTGTAAATTATGGGCTGTAGCCATGCCTGTATACATGCATCAACATGTAACTCTGATTCTCAATCAATATTACTACTTGTCGCTACTTTAACCTGTATATGTAGAAGTGTAGAATAGAATGCCCTGTATTGCTTTTGAAATGTAATTTTATATTTACAGTGTCAAATAATGCACCGTCCACAAGTCACACAGCCATCAATAAAGAAAACTTGGTCCACATCATTGAAGAATGTGGAACGGATTGGAATATTGTGTCCAAAAATGTAGGCGCTTCCGAACAGGATTGTCAAAATATCTATGAAGTTTTGGTGAAAGAGGCTAAAAAAGATAGCACGAATATAAAAAAACATATTATGCTCACAGGTAATAACAAGAAAATGTATTATTTTTACTAGCATTATCTCAAAGAAAAATATCTTTTGAAAACTGAATAAAGATTTTTGGGTTCAATATTATTGTGGATATGAAAGCAGAGGTGTACATAATATGTGAGTGTGAACTGTGAAACACAGTCCACACACATGCAACCAAGTTTCACAGACGATTATTATGTTATATTAACCCTGTCGCTGTACTTCAGGCACCGAACATAAATGTGCCCTTACAGGATTTGAACCTGTGACGTCCAGATTAGTAGTTTATCACTCAAACCAGTAGACCACAGAGGAGGTAATAAGGTACTACTAAAAACTAACTATTCATATAAACTTTCATTATATTTTAGGTGGGGGTCCTCCGGATAATTCTGAAGATCCAATTTTAGAACGAGTGAAAGGAATAATGGGACCGGAGGTTGATGGATTTCATAGTAAATATGATGGAGATAGTATTATGGGTGAGGAATTCATAGAAGACAATGAAAAAAAGGAAAATTTGTCTGATAGTGAGGAACAACATGGAAAGAAAAGAAAGTTCTTCGACTGCAACCGAAAAAATTTAAAAACCAAAAAAGATAAATCTTTTGTAACTTCGATAGATCCCGATGGTTCCTGAAAACATGTATGTATTATTGTTGGTAGCTACAATATGAATGCAAATTGCAGACTTAAATAAAATCAATCAGGTAGGTACTTACAGTTCCGTATTGTAAACTAGTTTATCTTCTATAAAACTCAACAAATTTTCGGTCGTAGATTTGTGCATGCGAAACCTGCGGTGGAATGCCTTCTCTCGTAAGGTCTGGAAGTGGTCCGTTCTTTCCAAAACCGTTCTATTATAGAAATCACTCTCTATAAAAGCAATTTCTTCATCTTCGTCGCTAAACGAAACGTCAGATTCGAACATTTTAGATAGGTAGGTAGTGAAATTAATTAATACAAACTTGTGAGATGAGTAACAATTATTATTTGTCTTCATTTGACAAAAAATGACATACAATGTTTACATAACAAAAAAATAATTGCATAAAACAGCAACACTGGAGCGATAACCGTGTGGTTAGGGCTTTTAACCCTCGAATATTGGCTGGTTAATTTTGACGTAAGCTAACCGTAAGATAACCGCTGGTTAGAGTTCGTGCAAGACATTTTTTGTATTTAACTTGAGTTAAGGCCTAACTCGTCGGTTAAGATTCCGGCGCAAGTGGCCCTAACAAACATTAATAAGAGCAAGGTTTATGCGAATACGCACGGCCCTTGCAACACTGGTTGCCTGCGATGACAAGGACACCTCCACACATCTTTTTGTGTAGTATTGGATAATAACTACACTACGACAAATTAACGGGAAGGAGGGCATTATTTTCAATTAGGGTGGAAAACATTAAGAGGAAATTTGAAAAATATGTGGTCCAAAGAGCCGTCTTCAAGGTTACAGTCACAGAGAGATGAATGTCTTAGTTTGAATTTAAACATGCGAATAGGAGTACAATAACACTAATAAACTTCTTGCCAAATTTCTTAAATATAAAAAAAAAGGATTGGAACTGGAAAGGATTGGATTGTGGTAACCACAGAACTGTGGATGTTGACCCAAAGTGACAGTGACGTCTCTTCGAATAAATGTCATAGATAAACACAAATGTATATCTTTATTACTACAAGATATTTGCTCACACAAACTTTGAAGGAACACATCCAACCACAAAATTAAAAATTATATGACGTATAAAGCAAATATAAAAAAAAACGGCCAAGTGCGTGTCGGGCTACGCGCAGCCATTCCGCCCAGTATATTCTATAAGTTGGTCTACTAATACAGATCGCGCCAAACTTCTAGTCCACTCGAAAGTTGCTCTCCCGAAGAACGGCCTGCACATTGTCGTGCTTAGAGGGGACTAAAAGTTTGGCGCGACCTGTACTCGTAAACCTGTAAAGCCTTCTTAACTGTAATAGTTTTCCTTTTAACTTTATTGTATATACTACTTCTTCCATATATTCATAAACAATCGTTTAGCCAGCAGGGGTGACACTTGACTCTAATAAAAATTAGCATTTTAAAGCTTAATATTTCACCAACAGATCGTTAAATCGAAAAATGGTTTTGACACACCCATAATGTATTTGAACGACCTATCCAACGATACCCCACAGTATGGCATAGACGAGGAAAAAATTTATCACCAATTTACGTGCAGTATTAGACATCCTTAAAAAAAAATTGCGAGATTTTTCTTACCGTTTTGTCGGCGTGATTAAAATGTATACCCATACCAAATAACAGCTTTTTAATTTTCTGAGCTAAGCCGCGGATTGACGGACGGAGAGACGGTCATGGCGAAACTAAAAGGGTTACTTGTTGGACTACGGAACCCAAAAAACTGGCATCTATGAACCAGAAATATTTAAGTAAAGAGTGAACTATTTTATATATTTACAAATACTACATACTACCTTTAGATTTTAAAGCACATGGATTATCTTTGTTTCTTGAAATGATAAAACAATTTTTAATTTTAATTTTATCTTATGTACTTGGTCAGAAGAAACTGTTACATTTGTGGAAAGAAAAAAATGTATTTGTATAGGTATTCCACTTTTGTACGAAGTGCAAAGGTTGGCTCATATATTTGCTAACTCAATAGTGGAATCAAGTAAATAAATGTTTAAACGTCTGCCGCCCGACGGCCTAGATTTACATTTGAAATGGCCGGGTCACGGATTTTATTACCTTTTTTGCCGAGGTAATTCGGTAACATATCCTGAGCTTTCCTTTGCAGATTTATTTTTGGTTATTTTTTCGGCGTTTTTCAGTCTTTTGCGGTGAAACGATTGAGAAGACTGTGACATTATGTATGAATATAAAGGCTTAGTTTTTCGAATAAGCGTGGATGAAACCAAAACCTCATCATAAGATTTTTGAAAAAAATATTTCCGTAGCAATGATATAGGTACCTACCTTTTATTTTTACAGCTAAACTCATACTGCAGGCTTGATAAGTGATCAGCAACACGGATCGATACCACTTTTTGCTAATTTCGCAAAAAAAAAATATAGGAGGCATAAACAGTGATCTCATTGAAACATACTTAACGAATAGATATCAAACAACAGAAGTGTGTAAAATAAATAGGCATACAAAAAGTGAAGAAATTTTCTCATCAAACCTTTGTAAATGGTGTACCGCAGGGAAGTGTCTTGGGTCCATTATTGTTTTTATTATATATAAACGACCTCCCTAGTGTCATAAATCACCCAATGGTTCTTTTTGCAGATGACAGTACGGCAATCTTTATCAATAATGACATTAAAACTCAGGAAGCTGAAATAAATGACTCTTTGAATAATATAATTACCTGGTTGACATGTAATAATTTACTCATTAACTTGAGCAAGACTAAAATTATGACATTCAGACAAAGGTTACACCCCGAAAACATCGATATAATACATAATAACACCAAAATTGAAGAAACGGAAGTTGCCAAGTTTCTAGGAATACATATAGATTGTCATTTAACATGGAAGGCTCAAGTTGATCACATATGCAAAAAAATAAACAAGTTTTCGCACGCACTACATATGCTATCAAAAATAGTCAGTCGGAATACCGTATTGAAAGCGTACCATGGATTTGTCGCATCAACGTTGAGATTTGGTATTATCTTCTGGGGCAATTCAACAAATAAAGAAGCCGCGTTCAAATCTCAGAAGAAGTGCATACGGGCTATTTGTCATCTAAAAATAAGAGATACCTGCAAACCTCATTTCAAAGAGTTAAAAATACTAACGCTGCCATCACTTTACATATATGAGACTGCCTGTTTCGTAAAACAAAATCCGCATCTCTTTAACAAATTCAAAAGTAAGCGTCTACAACAAATGTTTGCAGCATTTCCATCAAACACGGCTCTATAACATAAAAGTATTTTGGGTATGGCTCCTAAAATTTATAACAACATACCAAGTTCTATTCGTGACATTAAAGCCTTTTATACATTTAAGAAAACATTAAAAAAGTTATTAATTGACAAAGCCTATTATAGTGCTCAAGATTTTCTTTTGGACAATTTTCAATGATACGTGTACACAGTTATTATGGCTTTACCTTAGATTATATAGATATGACATTATTTTGATTCAAATTAAACTTTTAATTGTATCAAACATTGAAATATCATGACATGACATGACCTACCACCAAAACTATTCCTGACGAAGTCGGCAATACACAATGTTTTATGGTTTTTGAACGCAACCTAGCTCGATTTGTTGATTTGTTTATTAGAATTGATAGGTTAAGATTGTGTTTGTATTGTATTATGTTTGTTAATTGACACTTAATGCCATACTTGTCTTGTTTGTTGGAACTATAATTTGTTTGCGTTGTGTTTTGACATTTATGTAGTTTTGTATATTAATTTGATTTGACCACCAGTGTATCATGTCTGCAGGTCAAATTGGCATGATAGATCTTTGCTTGTTAGCTTTTCATTTATGTTTTTTACTGCATGTGTAAAATATTTGTACGCCCCGCTGGGCAGAGCTGAGAGGAGACATAATATTGTTATTTACACCTACTTTTATACCCTTGGTTCACAAATAAATAATCTCTTGAATCTTGAATCTATATTAATATATAGTATAATATAATATAATATATAGTATAAATTAAAGTCACCTTTTATAAGTATATTATGATGTAAAAAATTTGAATAGCTAATTTATATCACACTAGCCTTTGCCCACAGATTCGCCTGCAATTTCTTATTTCTCTGCCCCGTTTTCAGCTTGGCAGTCATTTTTTGAACACTCCTTATATCCTTTACGTTGATCAGGGTCACTACACTGATAATAAAGAAAACTGCATCCAAATCCATTGAGTGGTTCTCGAGTTGAAACTGAACATACATAAAGACGGACACAAAAATTCAAATTTTGTTGTTTTGGCCTCAATGTAATACTAACTAATAACCCATTTCAATTGAATTTTTGCGAAAATATTCAGTGTATACACAAGAATTCATTTTAAGTATAGATACTTACCTCTTTCAAACGTTCAACACTATTAAAGGAGCAATATTTGTTTTTTGTACTCGGGTTCATGAAAACAGCTCTAAGGATTTTGGAAATGAGAATTTTAGTGACGAAAATCGATCTAGGGGTCATTTATATGAGAAATTGTGCAGCGCCCCTAGCGGTTTACTACAGGAACCAGCATTTCTCATAAAAATATTTTACGCAGACGGTAATGTGTGGTAGGCAAAACTCATGGTAGGCCTACAGGTATTGTAGTGACAACAGCGCCATCTATTTTTGGCATGAATACGGCGTGAAATGACATAACACCCTCGTAAGCATTCAGTATGTGCTTTACCGGCCGCTATATCACAAGTTAGTTACAATAATTTGGTATACGTTACCATGATGGAAAAATGCAACGGTTTTTGAAAGAGTACTTGTCGTGAAAGCAAGAGATCGCAGGTTAGAATTCTGATTCATACATTTTTTCAAAGTGGTATTTTCTTAAAATTTGTTTCTAATTGATCTTTTCTACTTTGTTGCACTCTTACTATTATATTTGCTGATAGCTCAAGTAAAAAACTGAGAATCTGAAAATTAAAGCGTTCAGTATCAATATCCTTAAAGAATGTGTTCACCAAAACTTTGTCTCTTTGTCTTGTTTGCCTGGGTTTTACCTATATTTAGACTAGCTTTTGCCCACGGCTCCACCCGCGTGTTATTTGATTTAACCACATGCTTTTTTCCTTGATAAAAGTAGCCTATGTGTTAAGGGGTAACGTTTCGAGCTCAGTGCAAGGTGCATAACATAAGTTTGTTTACCTTATTTTAAAATAAAATGTATGAAATAAAATAGTTTCATCTTATTTTGCGACTATTTTCAAATAATTATCAGGGATTTTTAGCAGAATTGCGTCATTTTATGCATTACGTTGTAAATGAATGGGTATACAAACATAAAAGCGTGTTTTAAGTTTGTATGCCCATTCATTTACAACGTAATACATAAAATTACAAAATTTTTGTAGAAAAGCCTAATTGACACTAAACAATGGTCGCAAAATGTCATATATCACATTTATTTAGTACTTTTTATGCAATAGTAAGAAAAACAATCATAAGTTGTGCATTTTGCACCGAACTCGAAACGTTACCCCTTAAGTTAGGGTATAAGCTATATCCATTCTAAATTTCATACAAATCCGTTTAGCCGTTTCAGCGTGAAAGAGTTACAAACATATACACACACGTCACACACACACAAACTTTCGCATTTATAAATAAAAAATAAATAAAAAAATAAAAATTAAATTAATAGGTGCACAAAATAGTACACACGCAGCGTCCAGAGTATTTATATAACAAATTTAAATGGCTTGGAGATGGCCACGACAAATACACCAGAAGTAAGGTCCTCACTAATATGTCTTTTCCAAAACACCACACAGCAAATTTCAGAGCAGGTTTTAGATTTGCGGCATCAAAGATTTGGAACGATTTACCGCCCCCACTTCATAGAAAAATAAGTTATCTTTCATTTAAATTTAAACTAAAATACTTACTACTCGACAAACAAATCACCCTTGCTCAGAATCACTACAAAGTGATAAAAAGCAAAAAGAAGAAAATTATTGTAAGCAACCTTTGATGCCAACGTCAAACTCCTTGAACAATTTACCCCTATATATTATAGTAAACAGCCACATACCATACGACTAAAATAGCTCGTTGCACATACCACGCCATGCACATATCAATTTCCCGAAATTGTGAATATTAGTCACAAATATATTTAGTGTAATGTAATGTAATTTATTTAATCTATGTAATATTTGTACAATAAAAAAAATGACATAATATATTGTTAGTTTTAATACTAAACTTAGTTTAAAGCAATTTTTTTAAGAACTCAACTTTTATGGAAGTCTCCTTTTTAATATATTTTTTTAATTTAATTTATTTATCATTCTGCGCGCCTTTTTGCACCAATCTAACAAAACATTATGTCGTCTTTTTAAAGGGGTACGCTGCAAAAACAGCGCTGTTTGGAACCCCGTTGTCCAACAGCATACGCTGATCGCGTACCTCTTGTTACCAAATAAAGCTACAATGTTTTAGTTTAAGTTAATTTAAATAAGTTTATTTTTATTCTATAATGTCTTTTTTAATATAATTTTTGTGTAAATTTTTTATGCATATTTTTGTGCTTTTTTGGTAATAAATCATTTTTTATTTTTAATCAATTTCATACAAATTGGTTAACCATGAAAACCTATAGGATGTTTCCGGTTGACTTAGAAACTTGAATTCCGTTAAAAATTAGATCAGCACACGTCTCGTATAAATCTGAAAATTGCCTATATTTAATTTATCAAAAAGAAATAAGTGAGCAACTCAATAAGACCCTTCCGTTATGTATATAGAGTTTAATAAGTGTCAAGTTAGTATCAGGCAGAAGATAAGTAAATCTGGGTGTGAGGGGCTCTAAGCCGGGATTCGAACCCGGGATTTTATTATTACATAATAGATTCTCAAAATCGAAATACATTGTCAATTTATAATAATAATAATAAGCCGGAGCCGTTTTGCTGTTGTGATTTATGGGCACATTTGTACCTACTTTATTTTGTAAAAATTGTGTTTTTTAACATGTTTATTATTGTTCCGTGTGTTGTAATGTTAAATTGTGCTAAATATTAAGTTTGTACATGTTACAATAGAAAATAAAAGATTTATTTATCTTTCTATCTTAAATTGATGTTTACATTAAAAGAACAATCAAAGTTATTATTCTTAGTTGGAAACAAATAAATATCTCGGAGAAAGTTTTGTTTTCACAGAATAATAGATCTTAGCTGAAGAGTCAAAAAAGGAATCTAAAATCAATTAAAATACTAAATGGAAAACTAAATAAAATGTACGAGTAAAAATAAGCTTTTTCGTAAAATCAACGAAGCTAGCCGGTTTTGTCCTTTTTTGTCAAACCCATATTGTTATTTTTTCAAGAATCTAGGCATGGCCATTTTGCGCGAAATAATTTTAGAGAAGATATTTTCTTATTTTTTTCGTTTCCCGAAGGTTCTTACCTGCTGAGGTCATATATTCCTCGAGGGTTAGCCTTTTATACAAAGTACGGTAACAAAGAAATCGGAATAAAGAAAAGGTTTAATTTCCATATCCGCTTGTTTGACTTTCGTAATCTTTTTTCAAAAGTGTTTTTAACACTTTCTAGTTAGTCCCCATATACATACTTTTAGGTTTGTTGCTTTTCTTTCCAGCTAGACTTCTCGAAGTCTCGGCATTGGGCATGTATACATTTATGAAAAACAAAACATCGCCATAATATGAATCCCCCAGGATGTCAGGAGTGTTTCCGAGTATGCCGCGAAATAGGTACTGTAAAATCTGTTTATTTTATATTTTCTTTCTGTCGTGTTAAATAATTAATAATTTGTTGGCCCGATGATGTGTAATACGAAACCGGTAGCCTAAGTTAGAATAAAAATAAATAAATATATGTGGAATAAAAGTACAAGAATTTGTGTATAATTTATTCACTGTAAAATCCTTTTTACTGGAGTGCCCTGCAAGTTTACCGGGTTACCTCCTAAAATCGCCACACTGATTCCCTCACAGAGGTAAGCACCAGTCAAGGTGTTGGAATCATGCGGTAAATAAAAAATATGAACAAAAAATTAATAAAAAATTCTTCACTTTCCAAAAAGAGGGACTAGGGACCTTCTTCCCTAGAAGGACGTATGTCGACCAAATAGGCGACATACTGAAAAAGGGCAAAGTAAAAAGTACCCGGAATAGAAGAGCTTGTATGACTAGATTGATAGGATGATTAGATGGATTGGATTTTAATCTACATATCTGAAGTTTCTTGTTTCGTGCAATGCAATATACATAATCTTTTTAAAAAAAATTCAAGGTAGGCGATACCAACATGCAATTACAGCTTTTCCATCCACCACAGTTTTTCTTAGCAAAAATATACTAGGGATGGCTCCTCGCATCTACAACAGATTGCCATGCTCAATCAGATAAATTGAAACCACACTAATATTATAAATGCGAAAGTTTGTTTGTGTGTGTGTATGTTTGTTACTCTTTCACGCTGAAACGGCTGAACGGATTTAGATAAAATTTAGAATGGATATAGCTTATACCCTAACTTAACACATATGCTACTTTTTATCCCAGAAAAAGCATGTCGTTAAACCGAATAACACGCGGGCGGAGCCGCGGGCAAAAGCTAGTCGGTGAATTTTTAACAGAATAATTTTTAAGGTTTAGCCTAATGGGCGACGGATTATTGACCGGACCATCATGAATTTTATGAAGTTTAGATTTTGTTTGGGAGTATTCTTTAGTAGTAAGTCTTTTAGTTTGTAAATAATATTGTTTGTTTGTGAATATTATTGTATAATCTAAATATTTGTACGCCAAATATGGCACATCACGGTCTAAGGTCTTAAAAATTTTACTTTACATTTTATGAACCTGTGCTGAACAAATAAATAATATTTGATTTGATTTGATTTGATAGATGTAGAAGAAGCAAAAGAGATGTTTCAGGATCGTAGCAGATAGCAATCTGTAGTCTCTGCCTACCCCTCTGGGAGACAGGCGTGAGTATATGTATGTATCTACGTATGTTTCTAAAAAATAAAACAGCAGATTATTTTATTCCATCACTATGTAAAAATATCGTGACCAAGTATCTAAAAATGCAAATGAAATTACAACTTTCAGAACTCAATGCAATAATTTCCAACCCATAATTTTCTATTTTGTCCTGTAGTCTATATTTCATAAGCTCAATAAACTTACTGTGTAGTTAACTCCTTCGTTGTTCTGAATAATAAATATTAATATAATAATCCTACTTCCTACTATCCTACTAATCCTACTATCCTTCCTACTAATATTATAAATGCGAAAGTTTGTGCGTGTGTGTGTGTGTGTATGTTTGTTACTCTTTCACGCTGAAACGGCTGGACGGATTTGGATGAAATTTAGAATGGATATAGCTTATAACCTAACTTAACACATAAACTACTTTTATCCCGGAAAAATGCATGGTTCCTGTAGGATATATCAATATCATTGAAAAATCAGGTGTCTAATTAGCGCGGGCGTAGTCGTTTGTGGTAAAATAAGACAATGCTATGTTATCTCATCACACTTCACAGTAATATTATAAATGCCAAAGTTTGTGTGTGTGTGTATGTTTGTAACTCTTTCACGCTGAAACGGCGGAACGAATTTGGATGAAATTTAGAATGGATATAGCTTATACCCCAACTTAAGACAAAGGTTACTTTTTATCCCGGAACAAAGCATGGCATTAAACCGAATAACACGCGGGCGGTGCCGCGGGCAAAAGCAAGTCTAAAAATAATAATCAGGTCGCAGACTCAAGAGTGGACAGGCAGACGAACGGACAAATACTTGACTATAAGGGTCTCTGATTTCATCAGAACATTGGAAACCAAATAAAGTCATTCCTTATCCAATGATACAAAACCTTTTTACAACTTTTTTCCTTTAATGAAGATTAAATGGGAGCAAGACCCACCTAATTGAAAAAGGCAGTTGAGTATCAGTAATTCGTTCATTACTGACTTCCATAGATTTATAAAATACACATTACCACAATAACATATGAATAAAGTCCATACGTTACATATGTTTCTTTTTAAAAGCCTCTGTGGTGTAGTGGTTGAAGTACATTATTACTAATCTGGAGGTAATATGTACAAATCCCTTAGAGACATATTTGTATTCGGTCAGCGTGCTTCAAAAGGCAAAAGGCTTGGGGCACGACAATCTTATTTAGTGATTTTGCACTTAAGTATATTGTCAGAAAGTCTAGATTAGAACGCTTGTTTCACGCCCTGCCGGCTGTATAATGAATTTAATGAATGAGTGACTTTTCAAGGTACACTTTTTGGATTTTACGAAAAAGTATTTGGTGCAGGTATTTTCTAACTTTGCATTTTAAAATAAACTTTGTTTTTCTTGCTATAGCAATTATTTCAGACATAAATCTCAAGCCGCTTAAATACGAATTTATCCCTAAAAAAGGCGTCATTTAAAAAAAGCTGTCGAGTGAAATATGATCAGTTAGGTTGGGGTTGTAGATAAAATATCGATGTATCGATATTTGTTGGACGATATATCGATATTTTTATGCGATATTTTGATAAATCGATATATCGATATTCAAAATCAGGTATTGAAAAAAGAATGAAAACCAATATTTTTGTAGTAGAATTTCTGCTAAAACACAAAGTACTAGATAAATAAAGGATATATGAATAGAATTTGCAATATTCCGCTAAACAATTCTTGTCGTGCTATTCAAAATGCAGACTTGTGCACCGACCGCCCGCCCGCATAAAAACTAGCTGCTGAGCTGTCGGGCGAACAACATCAGTTGCTGCGGAGCGGCTGGGCGAGCAACACATCAGTTGCTGCGGAGAAGCCGAGCTAGCAACACATCCCGAGGATGCCTCGTTCAGAAGCGAAACACGTGTCGATAAGTTTTCTTGCTTGTTACTTAAGATTGCTTTGCTTGTATTGCTTGCTTGTTGCATGTTTTTATGCGGGCGGGCGGGCGGTGCACGAGTCTGCATTTTGAATAGCACGACAAGAATTGTTTAGCGGAATATTGCAAATTATATTCATATATCCTTTACTTAGTGATGGACTACCGCAAGGTAACGCTTATTTCAATTAATCAAAGAACTAGAGCCATAGAGTCCTAGAAAAAAAATAAAATGGTACGTTTTGATCGCAACAAACAGACGAAAATTTTTAACTATGCTCCTTTTGCATTTGATCTTATTATTAATTTATTTATTTAGGATATATATTTAAAGATTATTATATAAGTAATATATTTAAAGAAATACTGAGACCTATTCTGAAGCAACATCTCCTAATCTGACGTTTATAAAAAGTGCTCTAAAATGAGTTAGCGCGACCTAAAATTTTTTGGTATTCTGAAGCTGGCGTTTACGAACGTCAAATTAAGATTGTCACTAAATTTACGACACATTTACGATGGCAGCTCTAAAGCATTCAACTTAGGTTTTTTGGTATTCTGAACAATTTAGAGTTTGACAGCTCTAATTTTAGAGATTTTTAGAAAATTTTAGGGCACACCTATTTAGGTGCGCTCTAAAATATTACTAAGTATAAATGCGAGTTTTGTTCACCTTTTTCCCAGTATTAGTTACTTTTATTTGGTTTCTAGGTGGAACTGAATAATCACAGGTGTGTTCTAGTACCTTACCTAATTTCATAATCCAGCAGTTAAGCTAAAATATGTGTGAAAACACTGCTATGATTTCAAGTGAATTTTGTTTGTACTACTGCTATTTATCATTAAATTTGTTGTTTTTTTCATGTGTTCATCAATCAGTTGCAGTAAATAGGTAGGTAGGTAATACAAAAGGGAAAGTTTCTAGATTTACTTATCATTAAAATTTCATTTTACAAAATGATGACTTTTATTTGTTACTTATTCTTAAAAGGTTAGGTACCTATACCAAGCATTCAAGGGCGGATCCAGGATTTATTTTTGGGGGGGGCACAAATGCCAAATAGGGTAGCGTTAAAATCACTTTTCAAGATTAAAATATTGCTCGCTGTCAGACAAAAGTAGCTCGATGCTGGTTCCAAAACATCTACTTTTAGGTTTTGGAACCAGCATCGAGCTACTTTTATCTGACAGCGAGCAATATTTTAATCTTGAAGAAGTGATTTGGATCGCTACCTAGGTATAGATATAGAGTGTCCCGCATAGGACTATATGTTTTAGTCCTACCGGTAAGCCAATAATGCTGCAAAGTTAGTACCTAAATAGTATGACACAAAAATAAACTAATATAACTAAAGGGGTATAGTGTTAATCTCCCAACTTCTTGCTTTATTTGAAGAAATACAGCGTTGAGCTTAGTTCTCTAAGGAAGTTTTGACAGCAAACCAATTGAGCATTGAGAGTGCTATTTACAACAAATCATTAATCATTGTATTTGCTTTATATATAACTAGACGGGTATAATTTTACAAGTTTAATATTTACTAGATATGCCCATGAGTCTGCCTGCCTTAAAAATATAAAAGATGCTTACAATAGGTAAAAAATTTAATATTAAATTCAAAAACCACATGAATCGTTTTAAATGAAAATTTTATATCTTACTGAAGTTCAGGAAAAAAAATACCTAATTGACATTGCAATTAATATGTTAGGCACCGCAAAACGATAATTTATTAATCTGAAAGTCCTTTAGAACAAAACAACAGTCTCTACTTCTTCTGAGGTCTCATTTGCGGGGTGGGTGCAGGGGCAGGTTAGATGTAGGTAAGGGATACTCTTCGATACAACTCCCCCCGACCAAAGTGTATAACTTTATTACAATACATACACCAAAATAATTAGACCCGTTGCTAGTCATGGTCCTACTTAAGGAAATAGAAACAGCATGAAGGATTTTTGTGTTTATTATAAATTTGTTTTCGTTTTAACATTTTCAATAACATTCACAATTTACATAAACAAAGGAAAAAAATCACGTCTACCCAGAAATTTTTAACTTAGCCTATCGATTCGGTAAGAATGTTAGGCATGGCAAGTCCGGGAGCGTAGCATAGTTTCATTATATCCTTCAGCACCAAAGCGGTAGGCTAATTTGTAACCTTAGATATTCTTCTAAATTCGCGAGGACATCTCCTTGAAATAGGGCTGAACGGCTTCAGCTTGCTGACCCAAAATCTGGCCCAGAAAGGTGAGGTGGACCTTGGTGCGTGAGATCCCTGCTTTATGTCTCATACTTATCATCGGTGGCAGCACATGTTCCACTATGTCTTCCTCGTTTAAGCATCCTATACATAGGGGTTGTCAGTCACACTTGTAGTGAAGATGTGTTATATTCAGTCTGTTTAAGCTATAAGTACTTTGTTGGTTTGCTGTTTGTTTTCGGTAGGTACCATTAATCTTGACAGCTGACGGTCATTCCCGTGCTTTATATCTTTTGTTCCGCTCGGTAAGAGACCCCATTGGTGAATATTCAGTCGAAATTATGTAATACTTAAACAGATTTGGAATAAAAATTTATCCAAGGTAAATAAATTCAAAATCCAAAAACTTGCGACTTGTTTTTTTTTTTATTTTACTAGCCTGGGCCTACAATCATTATGATAAATTGTAAAATTTTAAAATAACAACTCCAAATTGGATTTTAATTAATAATGAGCCACACATATAAGTTAATTATTATTGTTTTCATAGTTAACAATCATTTGAACTAAACATTTCTAAGCCAAAAGGATTTTTTATTCATAAACCGGTAATTATCGATGAAAGTTCAGCTCTAGTAGACCACAGATACAAAAAAAAATTTCATCAATAATTTCTTCTGTGAATTCAACTTAGAGCATCTTAGGAACCTCTAAAATGTGACTTAAATTTAGGGCTGGTTGCTACTCAGAATACCAATTTGTTAAGGTGTGTCCTAAAATTGTGACTTTTTAGGGCGCTCTAAATTTAAGTGTGTGCCACACAGAATAGGTGTCACTATGTGTGCAAATTGAGATTACTAAAATCTACTCGATATATATTTATATATCAATATAAATTTCGGATAATTTTGAAATATATCGATACTTTTTAGCTATACCAACATCCCTATGTTAGATAACTGTCTTTAAACTAAAAGATAAAGGTGTGAAAAAACATGTCTGTAAGTTTCACATTGATCAAGTAAGTAATTGAATCCGCATATAAACCCTTGAAATCTAGAAAACAAGGGCCCGAAGTACGGTGATTGAGCTCACCACCCAACTAGCTGAGATGTAATTATCACCGGTCAAAACATTGTGAACTGTGACTTCCATGTTACAGTCCATACTCGGAAACACCTCTGACAGCTCCTCGGAGGTTCATGTCGTGACATTTATTGTATAATACTGGTCAAGAACCTTCAAACAGGGCAAAGTATTAATAGTTTTGATTGGTGTTCAAGTACTTCGACAATACCAATTGTGTGTTTCTTATTCACACAATGCTCACTTTTGGAGCAACATTATTATATAAGTCGGTATATTTTGTAAGTACATACAATTCAGAAGGCACGTATTCCAAAGAAGGTCCGAAAAGCCGAGAAGTTATGAAAGTTTATCAAGTTGGGATAGATAGTTATGAAATAGTTTGAAAAATATCTTCGCAGTTTCTGTTCTGAAGAAGACAACGAAATTTTACTGCCTCTGAATATTGTTTGCCGCAAACTAAAACCCCTTCATAAAATAAAATAGCTTAAATAAAATTGTTTTCATGGAAAATCTTAACTTTTTTCAGCAAAGCTCGCCTTTCAAGCGACAGTCAAAGCGAAAAAGGAATTCGAAACAAAGTCTCTTGACTCAAAACACGAATATTAAATGTTAATAAGAGAACTCATTTGAATACTCGCAATTTCATTTGCGTGGCTGACGTGTAAGCGAGGCCTTAATTTCGTCTTTTGTATACACTCAAGATTTTATGAACAGGGAAGCTTTTAATTCGTTCTCCAGGACTTACAAATGTGGCAACCATTTGCATAGTTCCTAAATTGTAAACCAAACACAAGTCCCAGCTTTGCTTTAGAAACATCTGCCTTAAGTTGATTCGCAAAGTTCCAGTTTCACGTTTTCCTTTCAAAAATTTTTATGATTCCTATTTAAATAACGTATTATTTCTCAGAGGAATCTTCTTTTTTCTATGTCCCTCCAAGAGTCAAATCCATTTTACTTTTGTATTCTAAGATAACACTTATCGTATGCCTTAACCACATTGTTATTTTATTATAAAAGTATGAAAATAGACCGTTTCGATTTCTCCTGAGATAAGAATATTCCGACTCTTGGGTGCAAACTCGTTTACATAGTTAACTTTGCGGCAAAAAATGTAACTATCAGACATTTCTCGGCATTTTTCTTGCATAACGAGCGGTACTTTCAAGATGTTTACAGAATCCTGAGATCGTCGTTGTTCCGTAGAAAACTTGGCTTCAATTTCAGATGTTTTATTCATCGGTAGGAATTAGAAGTACGAATGTTTGTTTGTTTTGTTTAAATGAGATATTATTTTGTATTTAGAATTGTGTTTTAAAGTACAAACAAACATAATAGTAGTTTATGAAAATGGTACTTGGAAAAGGGCAGGCTAGGTAGGGAAGCTAGTACTTACGTGGAATTCTTCTAGAAGTCTGACGCGTCCCACGCCTTGCACCCGCGCACTACAAATACGCTGGTTAGCTTACAGTTTTGTTTCTTTCTAAAAACAATAGTCCTTGGATCGATCCACACTCGTAAATAAATGTTGCACACACGGTTTTTACATTAAAATGATGAATTTCCGACGGAGCGATGCGCACACACTGGCTGTTCAAAATGGAAGGGGAGCAGGGACAATAATGTGCACCTACCAGAGCAGAGCGTCACAGACGGCCCACGGCGAAGTGCGTGTGACATAAGGATAGTCCTAATTACCACGTCCATCCATCCATCCATCCATCCATCAGCCCGTGTTCGTCCACTGCTGGACATAGGCCTTTCCCAAATTTCGCCACTCATGTCGGTCCTCCGTCCTCCTCATCCAGCCGCCCCCCGCAACGTCTTTCAGGTCGTCGGTCCAGCGGGCACGAGGTCGTCCTAAACTACGCTTTGCTGTACGTGGTCTCCATACTTAAGCCTTTCGGCCCCAACGGCCATCATGTCGGCGACAAATATGGCCTGCCCACTGCCACTTCAACTTACTGATTCTGCAGGCTATGTCGGTTACTTTAGATCTCCGACGGATCTCCTCATTTCGGATTCTATCCATCAGAGATACCCCAAGCATAGCCCGCTCCATAGCTCGCTGAGCGACCTTAAACCGGTGGATCAGACCCTTTGTAAGAGACCACGTCTCAGCGCCATACGTCATCACAGGAAGGACGCACTGGTTGAACACCTTAGCCTTTAAGCACTGAGGTATTGACGACGTAAATATGTGACGCAACTTTCCGAATGCTGCCCAACCCAAGCGTATTCTTCTGTCAGCCTCGGCGTCGAAGTTGTTTTTATCCAGCTGTATGACTTGACCCAGATAAACATATTTTTGAACAACTTCAATGCTGACATTGTCGACGGTTATTGGCCCTCGGATGACGTGACAGTTGGACATTACCTTAGTCTTATCCAAATTCATCCGCAGGCCCACTTGTCTCGAAGAATCGCCAATTCCGCCATTATGACGATGTCATCGGCAAAGCGAAGATGTGAAATGTACTCTCCGTTTACGTTTATGCCTCGTCCATTCCAGTCTAGTGTTTTAAAGACGTCCTCCAACGCGGCGGTAAACAGTTTTGGAGAAATAACATCTCCCTGTCTCACGCCGCGCTGAAGATGTATCGGTCTTGTTTGTACACCCTGTACTTGGACGGACATCGTAGCGGAGTCATACAGACACTTCAACAACTCCACGTAACGCCAGTCAACTTGGCAATGCTGCAAGGACTGCAGAACAGACCAAGTTTCGATGGAGTCGAAGGCTTTCTCGTAGTCCACAAACGCTAGACATAAGGGCTGATTATACCCTTGAGTTTTCTGTATAACCTGCCTTAGCGTGTGAATGTGGTCCACGGTTCTGTAGCCTTTTCGAAACCCAGCCTGCTTTGGAGGTTGGAAGTCGTCGAATCGCTGGGCGAGACGATTCGTGATAACTCTTGAGAACAGCTTGTAGGTGTGGCTCAGGAGCGCAATTGGTCTATAGTTCTTAAGAAGGATTTTGTCCCCTTTTTTGAAAAACAAAATGACCAGACTCCTGCTACACTCCTTTGGCGTAGTACCTGTGCGAATGACGGCATTAAAGAGGTCCTGTAGCTGTCCGAGTATAGGGTAACCTCCAGCTTTCAGGAGTTCAGTTGTGATGCCGTCCTCGCCCAGCACCTTGTTGTTTTTCAGCTGTTCAAGAGCTATCATAATCTCACCCATTTCGACATCCGGGAGTTCATCGGTGTAGTGGCGGACCAGAGGTGCAACGAATCCACATCCACGAATTGTAATTCTAAATGATTAAAATCAGTTATTTGTTGCTACGAAGCAGTTTTAATTCCTAAAGAAAACGTAAAGATTTTCCACAGCTTAAAAAACGAGGCCTCGGTGGTTTTTTAATAGTACACGAGTGTTTTAATACCTAGTTATGTATAGTTTTATACAATACTTTATCTAAACTCATGCCTACAAATCTGTTTTCATAATTTTTGTAAATTTGTCGTTAGCCATTTTTGATTATTCTTGTAAAAGCTTGTTCTAAAATTGTTTGTTATTTCCGTCGTTATTTCCAGAATGTCAGATGGAGTCGAATATCATCACCATCATTCCTGTCATTAATTTTAGGGCAAAATAATTCTTTTGGCCCATAAAATCACAATAAGTAATAAATAAATTTCCTCGAAAAATATGGTGCGACACTTCCATGGGCGCAACCATGGAAGTAATATGTAGGCGCAACAACAAACAGTTCATCCATTGACAGACCGACTCCAACGCGCCGTAAGCCATAGACAATACCTGGTTGAAAATAAAGTTGAACTGTAACTTCGTTACTGTTTTGTACGTATTGGAGAACATTATATAAAAACCTCATTGGTATTTGATATTAAACCTCAGATATGGCTGTATGGGCTAAGTTCCCTTTGCCTTCCTAGTTAGTATCACATGTACTGTAATCTCAGAAAAGTTATTTTATAGCCATTAGTTGTTCGGAGACGTATACTTATTTTTTTTGTGTTTTGGAGACGTTCATGAAATATATTTTTATATTATGCCAGTAGATTTGAGTTTGTAATGAGGATTTTACGATATACGGTTAGATAAACGTATGTTTTCAACTCGTTTACCACAATATGGTAACCATTCAACTTACTTTTTTTAATTTATACGAATTATATAATTAATAATGTTAGAACTTTTATTATATTATCCTTTATATAGTATCAACAACAACAACAGCAATACAACTTATTTGTACAAAAAGTAAAAATATTTACACTTATATTTATTGAACTTATTTTTTAAAGCACAAACAGGCATACAACCTTGTATTGTTATCTATACTTAGTCCATAAAGATAAAAATGAGATAGTAAAAGAACCAAATAAATTTAACTGTTTTTATCTAAAAAATATCCTAACCAAGAATCTAAAAATGCAAATGAAATTAAAAATGGTTAAACTTATTGCAAAAACTTCCAACCCATAATTTTCTATCTTATCCTTTAGTCTATATTTCATGAGCTTAATAAACTTATGTAAAGCAATGTCACAAGTCCAGGTCAAAAAGCCAGAAAATTATAACCTCAATTCGCAGAGCATAGTTCGTCCGTTGTTTGACAGGGTCTGCCCGTTTTCACTTTACCCTCGAACAATAATTGTTACTCTAGTGGGAGTAGCCCATAAATTATCCTTTTGCAGAGATGTTGTCGATTAAAACTTATACAAATTTATCTGTTTCTAAACATCGACATGAATATTCATATTTTGAAGGGTTTAGTGGTACTGGAACGCGTCGAATTTGAATTTATCCGATTATGGTAGAGCAGACGAGGCTGAATGTTATCTGTTACAGATGTCTACCGACTGAATAAAAATAAGGGTGGTCATATAAACATAATTTGACTTATGTACTCCTTTTTAGGGTGCCGTAGTACCTGAAAGGTTAAACCTTTATTGTGAGACTCCGTTGTCCGTCCGTCCATCCGTATGTCACAGTCTCATAACTTTAGCACCGTTAAAGATAAAGATCTGAAATTTGCCACAAAAATAGCATTTATTTGCTTAACCAATTGTTCACTAACTATTATTCACTTGAACTAAAACACTGCACTGTATTACTGTGGAAGTCTTATTTATTCAGAAAATCACAGAGGCCTGTACATTTTAGGATGAGACAAAACGATTGCGCAATGCAACTACGTTGAGCGCCATCTAGTTAAGACATGATACAACTAAAGCTACTTAGACGTTTGAACATTGCCGGCCTCCAAGGACGAATTGTCCTTTGTAAGAATATAATCTAATGTATAATTTAAACAAAGGAATGGAACAAACCATTTCAAATTAGAATAGGTGAATCGAGAGGGATTCACCAATACTGATATCAACTAACATACAAAATTGCTTAACTATTACCATGCAACAGATTAACTTAAAGACTGTATTAACTTAAATTATGTTCATAGTTAAGGATCCAACGGTAAAGGGCAGATTTTGGTTTTCGGTCTAAGGAAGGTACTGTTTTTTAACTTCAATGTAACAACACGAGTTAAGCCGTCTTTACCAGGATGCTTATCTATGATGCGGCCTAGCAACCACTTTCCGGGAGGGAGTCTTTCATCTTTCACCAGAACTACTGTTCCGATTTCAGGATCTGGATTGCGAACTGTCCATTTATATCGATTCTGAAGGGTTGTTAAGTACTCTGAGCTCCATCGGACCCAAAGTGATTGCAACATTTTTTGTAACATTTGCCAACGTTTTAGACGCGAGATATTGACATCCGTGAGACTTTCTTCCGGAACAGTGATCGGAGCTTCTCCTATAAGGAAATGGCCAGGCGTGATTGGAGAAACATCTTCTATTGAAGTACTTATTGGGGACAACGGTCGAGAATTTACACACGATTCAACCTGAGCCAACAACGTTGTGTACTCTTCGAATGTAAGAAGGGTCTGTCCAATAACGCGCTTGAGATGGGTCTTAACTGATCTGACACCTGCTTCCCAGAGTCCTCCAAAGTGGGGAGAACCAGGTGGAATAAAGTGCCAAGTGGTTTGCTCATTAGCTAGGATTGGTGGGGTACGCTCGCTGCACCTATACCTTTGATAACGTTCTCCAATTGTTATTTTAAATAGTAATATAAAGAAGCAAAATTTTGAAGTTCTAGTGTTACGTCCATAATATCCATTTGTTGAAGATACTCCATCAGTGTTATTTCGTTAGTTTTCGTGCTATTCAGTAATTACGACATAAAATAGTGAAACAAACAAAGGAATATCAAAATACCTACATTGTTATAATAATTTTCGTGTGTTTGATTACATGTTATAGACAAGTGCAATAATCATTGAAATAAGTTACTAGAAAATCAGTGGAGTGAACATAGTGCTGCGCCACACTGAAAAAACCGAAATTTACGGTTTTCAGTTTATACAGCGACATCTGTGAGAAACACGCCGTACTAATTATCGTGCCAGTAAACGGCTTGCTTGCGCGCTGCATGCCATACACACCGTAGCTACGCTGAACTACTATACTAAATTGCCATTAGTATTTGATACAGCCAACAGAGGGTGGACTAGATCCACATCGTGCTTAAGCGTAGAATTTTAAACGTGCTACGCCAAGCTACGAGAGCGTACTACAAGCTACGATTATCTGTTTACTAAACTGCAAGTTACCATGTCATGTAAAGCCTGCAAGAAAGCAGTGGTCATTTCAGAACGAATAAGTTGCTGCTCGTGTAAAGGTGCGTACCACTATAAATGCTTGGGGATCACCACGGTACAATACAAAAAAAACCCGCAATGTTATGATTTTAACTGGTTATGTCCACAATGCCAAACTAAAACAAGGAGACCTAAAAATGATTCCACTCCCGTCAGAAGCCTGCAACAAGAACGTTCAAACTATGAGTCAGACTCTGACCGAAGCATACCAGGGGACACACTTCAAGATGACTCTGACAAAATGTCTCCCGACCTCGAAAAACTTGGCGATCTGTTGGACAAAAAGCTAAATTCAATGCAGGAAAACATAATAGCAAAAATAGCCGCATCAATAGAAGATAAATTCGCTGAATCTATCAAAAAGTTGGAAGAAAACTTCTTACAAAAATTCATTAAATTGGAATCTACTCAAACTAATACGTTGTCTCGTGTTAGTAAAATGGAGAAACAAATACAAAATATGCAAGAAAAAAGAGATAAGTTAGACTATGAGCTACAACAAATTTCAGGTAAAATCACAAACCACCCAACTTCGACTCAAGTAAAAAATTGTCAGTGCGACAACAGCAAAAAATTTGTTCTGTTTGGGCTGAACGAGGTGCAGTACGAAGAGGAGTATATATTGATGGATCAAATAGAAAATATATTCAGAGATCTATATAATATTGACATCTCGGGACATATTGAATTTATAAATCGCATAGGAAAGAGAGGATCATATCGCCGACCTATAATGGTGGAATTAATAAGTAAAAAAACGGCAAAATACATACTGGACAACGCTTCTTACTTGAAGAATACTGGTTTATATGTCTCTGAGTACCTGGATGAAGCTGGAAGAAATAAAAGAAGATTAATGCAGGATATGATGAAAAATGCAAGAAAAAATGGAAAGCATGCAGTTATCAAAAACAATAAGCTTATAATAAACAGAATTGAACAAAATATCGAAGATACTAAAATAAACGACTCTCAAAATCCAGCAAATAGCACAAACAATACATTTCGTAACTAAAAAAGAATTTAATATATTATTTCAAAATTTTCAAAGCCTATTTAATAAACAAGAAAGTCTCGAAACCTTCCTTGAACAAAACCCAACATATCAAATACTCTGCATTTCTGAAACTTGGCTATCTCCTGGAAAGCAAGACCTCATAGACTTCACTGGATACAAAGTAGCGGCATCATTCAGCAGAACAACTCGAAGAGGCGGCGGAGTGTGCATCCTTGCAAACAAAAACATACACCTAACAGAAATTAAAGAGATATCTAACTTATCGGTTGAATATGTTGTAGAAGTGTGTGCTGTAGAACTAGTTGAAGAAAATATTCTTTTAATTGTTATGTACTGGAATGGAAAAAAAGAGACAGTGTTTTATAACCAACTTGAAAAAATTCTCAACCTTATTAATCTCAAATACTTAAAGTCAAATATAATCATAGGAGGTGACTTCAATACAAATGTGCTGAAAAATAATGTTAAGACAAATAAATTTATAGAGCTTATGTTGGAATATAAATTAAGTCAATATATCAAAGAATCTACACATATTACACCAACCTCATCTACTTGCTTAGATCTGATATTTACAAATATGGATAGAAATAAATTTTACACGTCTGTAGAAGAGTTAGGGTTTTCTTATCATAAGGGCACCGTTATACACCTTAATATACCACCCCAAAAAAATAAAACTAACTGGCACACCCATAGGAGATTATATAATGACGTTAATATACAAAAATTCAAAACAGAATTACAAAACGTTGAATGGCAAACAGTAATTTCACCAAATAACTCAGTTAATGAAAACTACGGGAATTTTAATGATATACTACAGCAAATATTAAATAAATGCATGCCTAAACGAAAAATAAAAATTAAAGCAAAAAATAAGAAATACTGGCTAACCACTGGAATAAAACAATCTTGTCACCATAAAAGAATGCTCAAAATAATATCTCAAAAAACAAGGAATAAAATACTTAAAAAACATTATAAAAGCTACGCAAAAATACTAAAAAAGACAATAATCACTGCCAAGAAGCTCAACTATAAATACAGAATGAGTAAATCTAATAATAAAATGAAAACTGTATGGAATATAATAAATGAACGTACAAATAAAAAAAAAGAAAAGCAAAAAAGCAATATAACATTATTGATAAATAATACCCCCATTTCAAAACCTGACATCATAGCAAACACTTTCAATAACTATTTTACATCAATAGGTCACCGAACAACAAGTTCAGGGACTCACTACCCACCAGTACTCTCCTCCACCGACAATACAATGTTTTTGCGCCCTGTGAACTATCAAGAAGTCAATAAACTAATTAGAAATCTAAAAAATAAAACCAGTCATGGTATTGACGAATTCCCTCCAAGTCTTATTAGACAGTGCTCTGATGAACTATCTCTACCCTTATGTATTTTAATTAATCAATCTTTTGATGAAGGCACATTTCCAGACTTACTTAAGATTGCAATTATAAAACCTATTTATAAAAAAGGAGAAAAAACAGACCCAGATAACTATAGGCCGATTTCACAATTGCCTACGTTATCCAAAATATTCGAAAAAGCTATGTGCAATCGAGTATACAATTTTTGTGAAAAATATAACATCTTCCATGACAGCCAAAACGGATTTCGAAAAAAAAGGTCTACGATCCTGGCAGTGTACAAATATATTCAAGAGGTTCTCAATACTATAAATGAGAAAAAATATGGAGTTGGAGTATTATTAGATATGACAAAAGCCTATGATAAAGTACAACACAAATTCTTACTGAATAAACTTTATTCCATAGGAATACGTGGAAATTGCTACAAATGGTTCAGTTCATACTTAGAAAATAGACAGCAAATAGTAGAAATAGAATCTTATAACAATACTACAAATGAAATAACAAACGTACGATCAGAATATGAAACAATAAATGCCTCTATTCCCCAAGGAAGTGTTATTGGATGCTTGCTATTTATACTATATATTAATGATTTGCCAAAAACTATCAACAAAACGTGTGTTCTGTTTGCAGATGATATGTCGGTGTTAATGGCATGTGATAACAATATCAACATGGATCAAAACCTGAACTCATTATTCTATAATATAAACGATTGGATGAATAAACATAATCTAGAGATAAATTTTAATAAAACAAAAATAATAACTTTTCACCCGCACCAAAAAACCCCCCTTAAAATAGATTTTTCATTTAACTCCATTAAATTGGAAACAGTAAATAATTTTACCTTACTTGGCTTAGAAATAGATACACACATAAACTGGAAACCACACATTCAAAAAATTAGGAATAAAATAGCCAGATTTATATACGCTCTTATGGAAATAAAAAAATCCACCGACTTACAATCTGCTCTTACAACTTACTACGCGTACGCTTACTCGTGGTTCACCTACGGAATAATCATGTGGGGAAATAGTACAGACGCGCCATCTCTCTTTATAAAGCAAAAAAAACTCATTCGCATACTAGTTAACATTAAGGATACAGATAGCTGCAAACCACATTTTACTAATCTTAAAATTTTGACCCTGCCCTGTATATATATCTTAGAGGTATGTAAATTTGTTAAAAACCACCCAAATTTTTACACAACACGGCATGACATACCTATAAACTATTCATTGCGACATAAAAACAGATTGATGTTACCTACCTCCAACCTCACCAGTCATTCCACTAGTCCGTTTGTTATGTCAATTAAAATTTATAATAAATTACCGACCTGTTTAAAATCCGAAACAAACTATTTAAAATTTGTAAAAGAGCTGAAACAATTCCTTATCAAGAAATGCTACTATAGCATTACTGAATACCAGAATGATAAACTTTGACTGAGCTTCAGTATTAAATAATTTAATTTTATTATTATTAAGCTAGGTACCTAGGGTTAATTTACACCCCAAGATTGTGTAATATAAACCTAAGTTTAGAATGTTGTTTTGTAGTGATAGGTACAACTAATGTTATTACACCTAAGGCCTAGTTGGTATTTTATATAGATATTAAGTTAATTAAGAATGTATATGTAATTTTAAGCTATGTTGCTGTACCCAAACAGGGTGTCATTGTACTACCAACATCTGTGTATATGGCAAATGCAATAAAGAACTTGAACTTGAACTTGAACTTGATTTTTCCAACCACTTCAGATTTTCGATTTTTAAACATTTGATCTAGCTCTTTGGAGGCACCAACGAAGTTAGTGCCACAGTCACTCCACAGGTCGCGACAGTGACCGCGCCTGGAAACAAATCGTCGGAAAGCCGCCATAAAGGCAGCTGTAGAGAGGTCACTAACAAGCTCCAAGTGGATAGCCTTGGTGACAGTGCACACAAACAAAGAGATGTAAGCTTTACAGGTGCGTTTACATCTACCAGGATACAGTTTCAGAAGGACAGGACCTGCAAAGTCCACTCCACTATTACGAAACGGTTTATCTGGGGTGACCCGACAGGCTGGTAATTGACCCATAATTTGATTAATTGGCGTAGCGGATTGTTTAAAACAGGGTATACATTTACTGACAGTCCGTTTGACTAAGCTCTTTGCGCCGATTATCCAATATTTACAACGAATACCATTTAAAGTCAGTTGCGGGCCTCCATGCAATCAGTGAACATGAGCATCATTGACAATTAGCCTGGCGAAATGGCATTTAGACGCGAGTACGATCGGAGACATGGCATTAAAGTTCACTTGAGCATTGCGTAGACGCCCGGTAACACGTATAATTCCGTTTTGATCAAGAAAGGGTGTAAACGAAACAAGCACACTGGATTTCGAAATTCTTTGCTCCTTCTTGAGCATTTGTAATTCCTCCTGAAACCAGATTCCTTGGGAAAGACGTATACAAATGTTCGAAGCATATCTTAACTCGCCCACAGTTAAATGCTTAGGGATGATTTCAGGAGAAGTGAGGTTCTTTTTTGCTTCAATTCGAGCCTTGCACAACTTTACAAATTTTACTAGGTAGGCAGTAACGCGAACTAGTTTGTTCAAAGAGGAGTACCTAGCGAGGTAAACAAGTCCGTAATCATCCTCGTTCGATACACCAACAGGGAAAGAAGATATGTTATTCTCCTTGGTTTGTGTTTTTTCTTTACATTCTAGTTCAGTTGCTGGTATGTCGAGGGAGGATGAACGACTTTCATTAAAGTCATTATTTTTATGCAGCAGAGTTGGACCATGCCACCACAATTCACAGTCTTGCATTAAATCAGGGCGAATGCCACGCGAGGCAACGTCAGCTGGGTTTTCTGCGGATTTGATGTGGTGCCACCGGCCACTGCTCACATTGTTTACAATTTCAGTGACACGATTAGCTACATAAGTCTTCCAAGTGTTTGGACTTCTTCGAAGCCAAGCTAACACGATCATGGAATCTGTCCATGCATAAACAGATTCTTCCGAGAGTTGAAGACTACATTGAACATCCTTGAGGAGCTTAGAAAGCAAGACTGCACCACAAAGCTCTAAACGTGGCACCGATACTTGTTTTACAGGTGCAACCTTGCTTTTAGCTATTACAATCGAAATATTAATTTCGTGGGCTGTGATAACTCTCAAATACACCACGGCAGCGTAAGCTAAACACGAAGCATCGCTGAACCCATGAATTTCCACCTTCTCAATGCCGTCTAATTGGGTATGAACCCAACGGTTCAGATATAGTGTTGGCATGTGATAGAGCTGGTCACGATAACTAGACCACTCTGAGGCAAGTTCCAGAGGAAGTTCATCAGTCCAATTCACGCCACTAAGCCAGAGTTTTTGTAAAAATATCTTAGCTGTAATTATAACCGGTCCTAAGATTCCCAAGGGGTCGAAGGCTCTTGCGATGTCCGACAGTACTGAGGTTTTGGTAAAACTTTCGGTGGGTTTCAAAATTTCCAACTTAAACTCGAAAACATCGTAACGCGAGTTCCATCTAATTCCTAAAGCTTTGATTGTATCATCGATCGTGATATCAACGTGTTCTTTGATTGATTTGTCCGTGCTAGGGACCCTTTTCAAAACCTCAGGACAATTGGATGCCCATTTGTGCATTTCAAATTTACCTTTAGCCATTACTTGTGTGATTCGATGTTGCAATCTCGCTGCTTCTCTCTCACCATTCGCACCCGTGAGCAAGTCATCCATATAAAAATCATTATTAATTATATCTACTAAATCTGGGAACTCTGATCTTTCATCTTGAGCAAGTTGCTTTAGCGTACGAATGGCAAGAAACGGAGCACACGAAGTACCATAAGTTACGGTTAACAAACGTTTCTCTACGATACGATCGTCAGGAGAGGGACGCCATAATATGCGCTGGTAGTCAGTATCTTCCTTTGCGACGAGTATCTGGCGGTACATTTGTTTCACGTCCGCAAGAAGACAAATCTTATGAGTGCGCCAGCGAATAATCAGATCGCGTAAATCTTGTTGTAGTGGTGGCCCGACTAGTAACTCACTATTAAGAGCTGAGCCATCAGAAGGTTGTGCTGTTCCATCGAAAACCACACGTAACTTGGTGGTAGCGCTCGATTCTCGTAAGACCGCATGATGTGGAAGATAATAAACCTTGTGGTCTAGTTTCTCTTGTGGATCTATCTCTTCCATATGATTGAGTTTTTCATACTGGTCTATGAAGTTTATGTAATCCCTTTTAAAGTCAGGCTTGTGGGCAAATCGTTTTTCCATGTGCCTTAGTCTGTGTAATGCGATTTGTCGTGAATCGCCTAAATTCTCGTCATGTGATTCCTTAAAAGGAAGTCGTACGACATAGCGTCCATCTTCTTGTCTGGTGTGTGTTTTTTGATAGTGCTCTTCACATTTCTCATCCAGCAGCGTCATGGGTTTTTCATGTGTCTTGTACTCTTCCGTCTCCCAGAACCTTCGTAGTAGTTGATCAACCTCCAGTAGTGTTGTCGAAACAGTGATATTGTGAGAGGGCAGATCAGCTGACGATTTCGTAGTGCCTGACAGTAACCAACCAAGTTTGGAGTTTTGTGCTAGAAGAGAATCATATTTGTGAAGTCCTTGAAGTAAAATGCAAGCATAGACGTCTGCGCCTAGCAGTACATCAATTGGCCCCGGTCGGTGCAAGTGAGGGTCTGCTAACTTTACTTGAGATAGAGCTGGCCATTGTGAGATATCAAATTCTTTGGCGGGTAGCAATGGTGTCAGTTTCGGGAGCACGTGCGCGTTAACTCGCGTTACGTACTCAGTGTCAATCTGTGAATAAATGTCTAAGCTCACGACGTGACGTGAGTGTCGAGTGTGATTGCCTATGCCAGTGACATTCGCGGATTGTGCTGACCTTTTCAATCGTAACAGTTGAACTGCTGATTCAGTTATAAACGTAGCCTGTGAGCCTTGATCAACAAGGGCTCTTAAGTAGACGAGAGAACCACTTAAGTCCTTGACACCAATCTGGGCTGTAGCCAGTATAACTTGATTGTCATTCATGGCAACTTTCATACTTGTTATTTGTGTATTTTCAGGTTCATCAGTTTCTGTGTGTGCCGCTTCTGTGACAATTTGCTTAGCAATGATGTTATTGTTGTGCAAGAGTGTATGATGCTTATGATTGCAAGTTCTACATGATGTTGTCTGTCTACAGTTCTTGATTAAGTGTCCTTTGACCAGGCAATTGAAACAAAGGTTGTTGTTTTTGACGAATTCTTTTCGCTGATCAACGTCTAATTGTGTGAATTCAGTGCAGTGGCAGATGTAGTGATTCTTATTACAATAGGAGCATTCCGTATTAATTTCAGCGGTGAAAGCTTTCACTTGCTTGGGTTTTTGTGGTATTACAGGTGTGTAATATGAAGGTTCCTTTCTTTCTCTTTTCTGTGTTGCTTGTACCATTTCCATGGCTAGGAACCGTCCTTCCAAGTATGAGGTTAATTTCGCATAGGAAGGTAATTCTATAGAAGACCCAAGTGATTGCTCCCAACATTTGTGCGATTCATAGTCTAACTTTGAGACTACAATATGTACTATAATTGGATCCCAATTATTTGTGTCTATGTCTATACTTTTAAGACTGCTTAAGCATTGATTGGTAGTATCGAGAAGCTCTTTAATGCTTTTAGGGCAATCATTTGTAAGTTTCTTTTGATTTAGCAGACGATTCAAGATAGTATTTGCTATTACTCTAGTGTTACTGTAGCGATTTACTAAAGCATTCCAAGCCCTTGAATAATTAGCAGCCGTGACATCATAATGCCGAATCAGCTGTTCTGCTTCTCCTTGGAGGCTCGACCGTAGATAGTGATGTTTATGTATATCGCTGAGTCCGTTATCGTTGTGTATCATAGACATAAATAGATCTTTGAAATTCGTCCATTCATGATAATTACCAGAAAATGTGGGAATATTGATCGGTGGTAATTTGGTTTTACTGTGAACTGTGAAGGTAGGTGATACATTTGTAGTTGTAGTGCTCGTTTGAGCCGCAATTTGTTCTTTTAGGGTAGTTTTGAATTCTAAAAACAAGTCCTCGGCCTGTCCATGAAGCTCTTTTAACTTTTTCTTTTCATCTTTTGTAACCGTTTCATCCTTAAGAGCTTCTCTATGGTCAGTCGCAAATTTTGACCAGTAGTCTTCTAACAAGTCTTTTCGTGTTTCTAAATAACTAATAGTGTATCTAGTTGTAGACGTTTTCTTAAAGTTTGTGTGAAGTCGCTCAATTTGTTCAAAAAGTTCTTGTTGTGACGTAATATTCGACATTGTGACACACTAAACAATATTCTTCTTATAAAAATGTTACAAGTATTTTTTTTTTTTAATTTTCCAAGTCTTTTAGGCACACTATTATGCTTACTTTTTGCAAACTAATTTGTGTAAGTTAAATTTATTTCAAAAATTTTTCTAAGTGTTTTTTTTTACAAATTATTCTAAGTCTTTGAGCAACCAAAATTGCACTATGTCCAAAATACGTAAATGATTCTAAGTTCTTTTTAACACAATTTTTTTTACAAAGTTTTTAGCACTTCACATTTTTCCAATGTCACTGTACTCACGATTATCCGGCTCGAAGGACCAATGTTCACTAACTATTATTCACTTGAACTAAAACACTGCACTGTATTACTGTGGAAGTCTTATTTATTCAGAAAATCACAGAGGCCTGTACATTTTAGGATGAGACAAAACGATTGCGCAATGCAACTACGTTGAGCGCCATCTAGTTAAGACATGATACAACTAAAGCTACTTAGACGTTTGAACACCAATACGGTGTCAAAAAAAACCTTTTAAAATTGTTTAAAACACGAATATTTCCAGGACAAAAGTGAGGAAAAAAAAATCCTAAAAAAACAATTTTGATATCAAATTGTAGATATTAAAGAGCTGATTATAAAAATATATACTTTTACTGTATTCACTGGCACCGACTTCGAAAAATCTTTGAAAAACCACAAAAAATGCATGTCCCCCGTTATTTCCGAAACTAATTAACCGAAAAATATGAAAAAATTCAGGGTGATTTGGGATAACATAAAGATTACAGGAAAAATAAAGCGTGTGAGAAATTCATGATAGCAAAATGACAAAATTAAATTTTTCATTCACGAGTGTTATTTCGAGTACGGTATAAAAATATTTGAGTCTCTCTTTTGTGGTACAATCGTTTCTTTTTTTAGTTATCATGAAAAGTTATGGGCAAAATTTTAAATACCTTCTTCCTGACTGTTTCCAAAACTGTCGAATTACGGAACCCTAGGTATGCGAGCCTGACTCGCACTCGACCGGTTTTTATTTAAATTAGCTTGCCCTAGTTGAAAAGTAAAAACTTAAGGGACCTTCTGTCTTAAGTAATTAGATAATTAGCTAACCTAACAACATCTTATGTTTTAAAAATAAAAAGATAGACATGCCAATCGCACTAAATAATCAAATTAAATATAATATGTATTACTTGTGAGATACATTGCTAAAAAATAAAATCTTAAAATAAGGTTCACTTCTTCATGAGGCATTATATGGTCAAATCGATTGCAATTGTTTTCTTCTACAATCCCTTCAATAATAACCGGTTACTCTGTATAGTTTAAATATAAAAGAAATACCTATTGGTGATTTGATATTGCAAAACTGTTTTTTTTTTCGTTTTAAATGTCTAATAATAAATAATATAAAATTATTCACGAATAGTAACTATCCAAACTTTGCTTACTCAACTATATAAGTTAAAACTCATTAACGTAGGGATTGTACCTTTCACTAATTTCTTTTCGTAGAAACTTAACAGTTTTAATAAATAAAGTATGTGAGATTACAGACGGATGGAGCATTCTATTCTCAGGTACTCCAAAAAAAAAACTTGTTCATTAAACAAGTTAAAAACTGCAGTAATCATAACTTTCGGAATAGTACTTTTATGAAGAAACTTTTTGCAATATGATTGTGAATAACGGATCGAAACCTGTTATTTATCTAGGTAAAAATATTTCATGTAACTGATTTATTTTGTCTTGGTTTGGTTTTTGATGCAAATTATTAGAAAACTATAATTATTATAAAAGCTGTCTGAATCGCTGCCCGAATAAAATTTACATTTAAACATACTTTTCTTTCCGGTCATTGTAGGATATTTGTAAGCGAATACGAAAAGTCGATTACACTCAAGGCTATTAATGAACATTTTATAAAGTTACCGACAAAAGCAAAGCCTAAGGTCCCTAAGTAAAGTAAAGACATCACCCTAAACATGCCCTTGTCTGTCCAAATGATAAATGAGTAGCTATTCGTAAGACATTAATATTAACTTATTCAGCTTCATCTTAAAGGTTTGAAAACCAGTTGTAAGGAACAACATGAAAGCAATATACATGTAGGTATATGTCACGGTGAGAATCATTAATACTTTATTTTACCATTTTTTTTTTTACTTTGTCTGCGGTTTCCGTTTAACTAAGAAATTACCTGTATTAGGAGACCCCGCTCTATATAGGTATATTTACGTGAATAAGTTGAGATGAACATTTACGTGAACAAAGTTAAGTTAATTTAGTAGTTAGAAGAGAAGTTACAATTAGGAGTTCCAAAGCAAGCTTTTTGACATTAAGAGTTGTTTAAAAATTAACAAAATTTTTACAGTACATTACAGTACAGTACATTAGCTAAGTTTATTACTTGTTGTTCAGGTATATTCTCATTTGCGATAGAACAGTAATGAATGATCGCACTTAATGAGTCCTAAATAATATTATTTTTATAAAATAAAATTATAAAATAAGTAGGTACTACTAACAATATTTATTGTGCTTTTATTTTTAACATCCATCCATCAGCCTGTTTCGTCCACTGCTGGACATAGGCCTTTCCAGGATTTCGCCACGCTTGGCGGTCCTCCTGGAAGAAATGCCCATACTCACACACGCTGGGCAGGCGGGTTGGTGAGCGCGGTGCCGAAACCCTTGCACCAGTGACGCCGCTGCCCGTCACCAGTCTGATTTATATAAGGCCCGGCAATTGGGGATGGATATACCGCCATCCATCGGTCCCAGGCAATGGTGGGCCGCCTGGTTTCTTGCTCTTACTCTCCCCCGAATAACTTCGGGAGGATTTCCGAGTAAGATGGTGATACCTCCACAGTCGAGCCCGGCATTAGCAAGCAAGCCTGGAGACAGCCCAAAAAAAATGCTGAAAAACCTTGTTAATAGTATAATTTAAATATCAAGAATTTAGAATTAACAACGAAAATAAAATAAAAAAGGCATAAAAACTAAATTGTAGAAAAGTATATCGTCGAGCCCCAAAAATTTTACAATAAAACTTAATTTAGTAAATCACCTTTTTTATGGCTTAGAATTTTCTAATATAGCTAAAACGACGCTTATTTTAAGCCTTAAGCTTATTTTATTACAAATTTGAAATTAGAAGTTAATCTATTTTTCTTTGGGATCCCAAGAAATATCGCGGAAATATTAATAAATCTTAGGCGAGAGGAAATATATCTAAATGAGTGAAAGTTTTAAGAGCTGTCGTTATTCAGCCTTACATAAGGAAAGAAAATGACCCAAACAGAATAAGATAATTACTAAACTACCAAGAACCTGTTTCCTTCCTGGGGTCGATTCGGCAGGCCTTCTGGTATGGGGTGGTCCCCAAACCGCACGCTCGTAGTTAGCCAATCCTCACCACGCCGTGAACTGCAGCCAGACTCAGCTATGCGACAGGATTGTCTTCCAGGTGTCTTGGAAATTAATTAGTGCTGTGCATCCACACAAGATACCAGGAGGATGGTGTTATTTTGAAATTAAATGAGACTTTTTAAAAACCCTTAAAAAGCCTGAAGGGTCGCAGGAGAAGAAGAGAAAAGGCTTGAAAATAGACTTCAAAGCAAATATGTTACAAATCCAAGGGATTAAAATTCAGAAATTTATTTAGTTTAAAGTCTTGTGGACTCGACGACAGTACTCTTCAAAAAAAAAACAAACAAAAACCATGACAAGACCTTCGAAATTTTAAATTTTGAAAATTCTGTAAAAGAATCAAAGATAAAGAAAAACTAAAATCAAAGAAACAGGTTGAATACAGCCAGGAACACAGATCCGTCCGGTCTATAATGCCTGAATGCAGTTTCAGGTGTGACTAAGAATCTTGCCATTGCAATCTTAACCCGATGCACTAGGATGCATTTCACTCAAAATGCACTTGAATTTTTTCACTACAAACGGTGGTTGCGAGCCTCCGGGCTTGCTCCTGGATAAGTTCTAGACATAAATCTCTGCAAAAGACTTGCAGGTGTTGCACAAAAGTAAGAAAATCACAGCTGCATAGCCCATGAAGCCCACGGCGCAAAACTTAGACTTCTAGTAACGTAACGTCGATCCTAGGCTAGCTAGGCTTTCTTAATCTAGAAACGTTCGTGACGAATGTAGAGATCATGTCACGTTTTTTTTTGTATGTGTATATGTGTGTGTGTGTGTGTGTGTGTGTGTGTGTGTGTGTGTGTGTGTGTGTGTGTGTGTGTCTAGTTAGTGTACGAACATTTTATGAACATTTTATTTATTTACATTATAAAGCTGTGTGTCATCCGTCACCGTCTTGCCCGCCGGACTCTCAGACGGCGAAAGCAGCAGCAAATATGTTAGCGAAAAGCGTTTTCATACTTTAGTTTTGTTTTGTGGCCGTAGCAACGAAATTAACCCAAATACTTTATCTTGGGTTTTTCATAATAACTCCACGGGTGTGTTAGCACCTCATTTATCGATTCACAAAGTGCTTTTCCTCGTTATAAACGACCCGTCGTAAAATGAAACGATCGATAAAAGTCGCCTGAATATATGTGGCAAATACATGCAATGTCGTAACGGGGAATTCCAGTGAATTTCAGCCAAGGTTGCGGCAAGTACCTTGGGCGTGGAATCACATAAACAAAAATTATGTGCGGCGCGCCCGAAGTGTCGCTACGCTAAGTGTCTTAATAGGAAACCCCAGTAAATTTCAGCGGAATGTGGGCGTGTAATGATATAATTAGAAATTATGACTGCGACACTGCGGCGCCCGTAGGCGAGTTTACGGGCGCCTCGCAGGCGAGCACCCGCTGTGTAACGTTCGACTGCACTTTCGTATGTTGCGACGTATTCGCTGATGGGCTCCAAGCCGCTGTCGATAAGCCTGAGTAAAATCCATGATTTTTTCTTCAAAGATAGCACAGTCGCCGCACCTGATTCCATTGTGTGACCGGGAGCTCCATGCAGCGTTGGAGAGTCACCTGCACCGCGGTTTTATCGGTAGCTCGATGGTGCGACGACTCCGACACGAAGTCTTTTAAGATTATATGTAACGTAACGTCGTTCGTAAGCTCACCTGCTCGTAGACCTTTGCTACAGACATTCCTTAATCTTGAAACGTTCGTGACGAATGTAGAGATCATACCACGTTTGTATGTGTATATGTGTGTGTATGTATATAGTTATCGTACACGTACACGTATGTTGCATAGGTAAGATAGTATGACGTGAACATGTCTTTACTACGTTTACTACGACCGTCGTCATGTAGCAGTCAGCATGTCAGCAATGATAGTATAACGTTAGGGTGCCGGAGCAGCAAGCGCAAGTACGAACGTCTGATATATGCACTCTGTATCAATGCGCCGCAACGCTCGAGACACATCGATGGTGTAATGTTGCATAAACATTATTTACATTATGAAAGCTGTGTGTTATCCGTCACCGTTCTGCTCGGACCCTCGGACGGCGAGATGTTTCGCTATGTTAGCGAAAAGCGTTGTCAAACTTTACTTTTGTGTAGCAACCAAATAATCCCAAATACCTTATCTTCGGTTTTATAAAAACTAGCACGGGTTCGTTGCTACGTCATTTCGTGATTCCCGAAGTATTTTTCCTTGTTAGCCAAACGATTAAACCCATAGGTATAGGTCAAATAATTATTTGACTTATCGACCCGTTGTAATGAGGATAACGATCACTAAAAGGTATGTCGCTAGGCAGGACCATGTGTGGCAAGGCCGAATGATGTCATTGGGAATTCACCTGAATTTCAGCCAAGGTTGCGTCTATCGTGTAGTTAATTAAACATTCTCGCCGCGCCCCGTTGCTATATGCGCACCTTTGAAAACAAAATCACGGCAGGACTTTTGTATGTTGCGACGTGTTCGCTGATGGGCGCCAAGCCGCTGTCGATAAGCCTGAGTAAAATACATGGTTTTTTCTTCAAAGATAGCGCACTCGTTGCACCTCGTTCCGTTGCGTTACCGAGATCTCCATGCAGCCTTGGATAGTCACGTGCAGAGCGGTCTTATCGGTAGCTCGGTGGTACGTACGGCCAAGACGGAGTTACACCTGGTCGGCGTGCAAGTTAATCTTGTACGGAGTTTGAAAAAGTTAGCATGTCAAAACGTATGCACTTTGTATTAGCTACATTAGGTACAAACCCAACTTTAGTTTAAAAACAAACGGTATGATAACATTTATTTAGTTATGGCATAAAAATATGGTGAAATTTCCGTTGACGTCAGGGTTTCAGCCAAACCACAGAAATAGTTGCCTATTATTACAATGGTATCGGCATTATTTCTGATGGGTGACGCAAAAGTATAAACCGCTCGCGATTTAACCACAATTATTTATTAATTTTAATTCAGGATTATTTCATAAATGCCTAATCAATTTTCGTTACATTGCTTCATTGGATCGTTCACGTCACAGGCGATGATATCAGCAGGCCCCTATATAATGGGCCCAAATTATCCTTGATATTCATAAGCTCATCGACAGCCAACGTGCCAAGTGACCCGTGACTCTCCGTGCTATATGTAAGTATTGAATATTTAAATTAATTATTTTGTGCATTTTTATACTTCTCTTGTGCATTCTTTCCAGGGATAAAGCGCCTGTTTTATGACTGAATTTAATATTTTATTTCTTTTCATTCGCAGCCACTAAACTATAAAATGAAGGCGGCCATCTGCGTGGCTATGATCATCGTCCTGATGTCGGAGGCGAGGCCTGCCGCCAGGCCTGAGGTGCCTCCGCAGGTTGCTGCTGTGAGTATATCATTTCTACAAACTGCTATCAACGACCCATCCAAGTTTCTTATTACCGTTGGAAGTTTTAAGCAAAGAGTTTGTCGTATGCCCCAACCCTCAGAACGTCTTGTAAGCTTCAACGAAATTAATGTTAATTTTTCTATTTACAGATTACTGATCCGACCAGGTCCCGCTGCAGCGGCGAAGCTGCGGGCCCTCACCACGTCAAGAAGTGGGAGGCCATTGGGACCCGGATGGGTTTCCCAAACGGCCCAGACGAGAACCAATACTGGTGGTATGAGGCGTCATAGCACCAGTATTGGTTGAGACTGGGTCAGGGGGTTTTTTTTTTAAATAAAATTTTTTATAAAGTATTTCTTGGTATCATTGATGTAGATAAGCTGACGTAGGTATCCCAACTGTCGTATATACCTGGCTGTGAGCTTAGGTTACCATCGGTCTGCTAGGCTACATGCACATGTAATGTGCATCGGACCGATGTGCAGATATAGACGTCACGCTGCAACTTGTGCAACAGATACTGCACTCTAATAGGTCGAGCATAACGGCTTGGGAGTTAGCACCATTGCATGATAGAACTGTGTCTCCTGAGTTCAAAAATACCACTCCCCGCTCCCCCCGACCCTTAACTTTGGAGTTATAGGCCGTACGGACTTGTGTCATTGGGTGTAACTGTAGCAAATGCTACAATATGAAGTAAAGCACATCGTGAGTATATATGAGAGTTTGTGATAGATTGTATAATATGTCGTCAGCAGATCCTAAAGTATGAAACTAAAAAACTTTCACCCAAAGTTAAATATAGGTGCGACGACGAGCGGAGCAAAACGAAGCAATGTTAAGTGATTAAGGTTACTTGTGATCATTAATTTAGGGAGCCGAGCGAATGCCTGATTTATTACTTTCTTCAAACACATAAGAAAAATTTTAATAATCGCCAGTGAAAGTGATTAATCTACCCGAATTTATCACATTCACCAACTGATCAGGTAATTATTAATACTGACCAATAATTATTACCTCATTTGCTCTCACCGTTACATAAATAAAAACCGGCCAAGTGCGTGTCTCGCCACGCGCAGTGTAGGGCACCTTCGTTGCCCAGTACAGTTTATTAGTTTGGTCTACTAATACAGAACGGCCCACATTGTCGTGTTTGGAGGAGACTAAAAATTTGGCGCGAGCTGTAGTCGTAAACCTGAAAGGCCTACTTACTACTGATTTTTCATTTTAGCTTCATTAATATACTACTTCTGTGATTTTTTTCACATATTTATAAACGACCGTTTAGCCGGCCGGAGGGGGACACTTAGGGGGACTTTAAGGGATCTGTTGGCGAAATAATAAGCTTTAAATTTGCAGTTTAAAGCTTATTATTTCGCCAACGGATCCCTAAATAGAAAATGGTTTTCACACACATCTACAATGTTTTTGAACGACCTATCTAACGATACCTCACACTATGGGATAGACGAGAAAAATTTAAACTATTTTTTTTGTTCCCTACAATCATTATTTTTTAAGCGGTTGCCCAAAAGACGAAAATCTTGGATATCCCACTATCCCACTTCCCACTAATATTATAAATGCTAACGTTTGGATGTATGGATGTTTTTTACTGTTTCACGCCGTAACTACTGATTCGATGGGGCTGAAATTTGACATGAATGTAGTTCTAGACCTAGAATATTTTTTATCCCATAAATCAGTTCCCATGGGATGAAAATGAGCTTTCAAATTTCTATAAAAAGTGATGTTTCACGCCATGCTTACGAAACAGATGAGGCTGAAATTTTGCATAAATGTAGTTCTAGACTTTGAATAGGACCAAAACTAGTTTTCCCTTTGTTCCCATAGAAAAGCTTTAAAAAGGACACACAAAATGGGAAACAGAGGCGCATAACACACACATTTCACCAGCTGTGTTTACTGTAGGTAACAGTCCGAATAATATTTACTGATTTAGGAGTACATATATAAAAACTAATTCAACGCGGGTGAAACCGCGGGCAAAAGCTAGTGTTTCATATTTTTTAGTATAAATATTTTACTATGAATGGATGCTAGATAGATTCCTCATGTGTTATTCATACGAAAATGATACCAATGTTGTTCTATTAGCTAAACCAGATCCGTAAGATGTTTTTGTTTCAGATGCGGCGGGTATGGACTCCCCCCGCTAGTACTCACCCCTGTGGTTGGAACCGCCGCGCCGGTAACCGGGCTTATTCTACTCAGATCTATCCAAAAATATCTGTGTATAACTTCACGCTTTGGTCACTATCTACCTATAAATAGTCAAAGCGTTATTACCCGTTCTTAACATTTTCCAACGACTTTTTATCATAATAAGAATGAAAAATTTGAGCTACGCGACGACTGGCTTGCACCGGCCGCCACGCACGTAGCATGCAATGGATTTCAAAGAATACAAGCTGTTCTTTTTTGGATACTTTCGCTTTTGTCCTTCTTTATGATGCCGCCAATAACTTTGGTTTGCTTTGTGTAAATCAACATTTTGCAGTTTCCCCTATATTGAAGGATATAAGATAGGTACAAAGTCCAATGTGTATAGCTCTATGTGATCTTGGCCGTACTACCCGCATTAAGCGCTGGCATTAATGAACAAGATTATTCCGTTTAATCCGTTGCATGTCGTGCGTGCGTTGCGACCACTGCTGCGGTCCAGTTTTGGTGAACATTCTATCGTTTTGGATTACAAATGTACGTTTTGTTTTAAGGGTTACTATATTTTCGTTCATATATTTATTTATATTTGTGGAGTTAAATATGCAATTTTGCGGGATATGCTGTTGATATGTTTTTTTATTGTTGAGCTCGGAGTAAAAATCTTTCATGTATATTGATTTTATTAAGAGTTTTTGAAATTAAAAAAATATGCGTTAGTTTCAACGACATTATGTGCTATTTTATTTTACTTTATCACAAGGCCATCTACAGCAAAATAATCAACACATAAAATTGACAATATCTATTCACAAAGCCAATAACAGATATCCACATCAAATTCTTTAAATTTTGGAAAGCCTCTATTATGTAATATGAGTTTCATTGTTGGCTGCCATAAACGTACAAAAACGGCGGATGGAGTCGCCGCTAATAAACAACTGAAGCATAGCAATGGCAGCGGTTTAAAAGTGTGTGAGTGGACTTACTATGGAAAATAGCCTTACTATGATTTGAATATGTGCCGGGCTCGTGCGTAAACGCGAGTAGACTTACTACGGGTGCTTCAGTTTTTGGTTAGCAAAATTCCTTCCACCTTTTTTTGTATTTCCATGGTGGCTGCAAATAAATAAATGACGCCACAATGCATACAAAATTACACAAGCCCCTTTATGATTTTAATGCTGACTTATGCAATCAGGTCAAAATTCGTAATTCTTGCGCTCTATAAATATGCGAATCTCCGTAATTCCCCATGTAACAGCCAGTATTCACACAAATTTTTGCAAAATTCAGCAATCAGCACAGCGCAAAATTACGCTAATCAGTAACCCAGTTGGTACACAATTTGAAGTACCTTAAAATGTTCAGGCGCAAAATTTACTCGTTCTTGATGACTACACAACACACATACACACACACACACGTCTCTTCATTTACTTCACACTCAAGTGAACATGAATACATTAGAATAAATCACACAAGGTGTGTCTAAGCCTCTTTAAGGAGAAACTGCAGAATTTGTCGCCTAACTAATGTTATCATCGGGACCAATGAATATACATTCTGTCTTTAGAAACTAAAATTGAATTTCCTTGGTGAAATTTAAATACGAAAGACATTAAACTTCGGTTTGTATTAAAGTTTGGTATAGATGTACAGGTTAATGCTAAGGAGGGCCAAGCCAACTGGCGACCGAGCATGTGTTTGATAGTGGACTGCTTAGCCGAAGACTTTAGTATAAAAACTGCTTACATTTCATTTTTGATTGATTTATAATTATTTAGACACGTACAAGACTCGTATCATAAAAATAATAATCCTGACCTTCAAAGTCTGAGAATAAAATAAACATTATATTCTCATGACTTATACGAATATGAAAATCTAAATATTATATCTGAAAGTATTTTAGCAACTTTATTGTTACGATGATGCCCATGTGGCAATTTTTTTTTATATTACTAGGCTACAATAAAGTAATTATAAAATTAAAAGAAACGGTTTTAGAAGTTGTTACGTTGTTTGTCAGTATATTAATGTACCACCGCGTTTCTGTGCTTTTATTGCATAATTGTTTTATCGGTAGATAAAAAATCAGCACGTATAATTTATTATTTTACTTCAAGCTAAGCAAAGAGTACAGCTTTAAATTCTTTCACAGAACACCTTCAGTGTGTGAATTACCAACAATTAGGCTGGACAGCTAACAATAAGATCCTTGCCTAAGCTTAATAAGATCTTAGAAAAAAGAAAGGAGTCTGAAAAAAGGTGTGAAGAGCTCATGGCACAGAATTTCGTATCATAATATAAAATAAAAATTAATACTATTTGTTTTTGTTCGATCAATGATAGTGATGTGGAGACTGTGTTTTTTACATTGTGTTTTTTCATACTCCCTAGTGTTCGCTATAAATTTTATTATGTGTCCTGTCTAAGTCACTCAAATGATTATTTTAGTGACTTAGACAGGACAGACCCTTTTTAATTACAGTGCCATCACATCCATTAGAAATCAATTGTGTGTGTTAAAGATAAGCTGCCTTATCGTTGACCATATTATAACGACAGAAAGGTTTTATGGGCTAAGTTCCCTTTAGGTATATTCCCAAGAAGTACGATAAAACAAAAAGTGGACTTTTTGGCAGAAAGTGCGGAATGATAGATGTCTTTTTATTTGATTACTCCAATTAATTTATACCGTGGCGTTTCTTGTTGATCGATCACGTTAAATTACTCAAGAAACGTTCACGAAAGTGTTAATGTGTTGGGATTTTCGAATAAAAAGGTGTATTTGTGATTTCCGGTTCGAGCCAAGAAGTCGCACATAGGATTTTATGAGGTCTTTTGGGTTCTTTCGTTCGGGGTTCGGATTAGGAGTCTGCTCATTTAAAATTACTTCAGACGTGACAGTACGTGCTTAGATCTCTTTACATAAAAAAAGAACCCCGCGTTTTTATTTCTAAATTTTTCATGAAATTGTTATTTCAAAATATCATTAATAATGTACTGTTGGCGACAGGATGACATGGCAAATTTTCTAGTGATGTGATATCACATCACATACCAGGTAGTCGCATCGATAATATGTTTGGCACGTAACAAAATAAGCGTACAATTATTATTATCTTTTTGTTTAAATTAACATTTTATCCATCACAATCAAAATCATATGAACTTATTTAACATCGCTACAAACACTACAAGTTCTGAAAAGGTATTGTTCATCTGGCCTTACTGACTTTGATTCGGATTTTATTCTGGACAGAGTTCTTTTCGATATGCCGGTGTAAAAGACAGCACTCCCCAGTGTCAGATTGACAGGATATTTATAACAATATTTTTTCCGTCCAGTGTTACAATTTTCCAATACTTTTCAGGCTAGTTATCGTGCTTTGAGAATGAATTATTGTTCTTTTTGACACGTAACGAAGATACATCAGAAGTCATTTTCGATACAAAACTAAAAGCAAAAACGTGAGCAAGATCTAAATCGATCAACATGGTCAATGCCGACTGGTGTAGCTCTACGATTAAGATAGCGCGGGTGCTGCGCGGGTGTGCGGGGCGTCACCCCCTCCACGACTTACCTCTTACCCCGATCACCATGACGTCATCAGTACTTGAAGCACTAACCTATAGTGATTTGAAGGCAATAATTTTGATGGAAGTAGATAAAATATTGTGTCCAACTCTCAGATCAAATAAAAAGTCAAGACGTAGTCTTTGTGAATTAGACGGGTGAAGCAGGCCAAAAGTGAGACAGTCTCGTGTTCGTACACGGCTTGAAACTCACACATGCGCAATCTGTCTCAGTTTTTACTTGGCGGAAACACTCACTTAGTGCACACATGTTTACGAAACCGGCTTCATGTCAATGTTGACAGCACTCAGTCTTGAGTTTTTATTTGTTCTGAAGTCCAACTGAACATAGTTAGCCACTGCAAAACTCATACCACCTATTTGTATGGTCAGAGTGATCAGGTCTGGCCGTACGTTGGTTGTTGTAGGTAGTTGTAGTGAAGTTATAAGTAGAAACCACGTAGAAACAGACTGGTAGTTTGAAGGTGGTGTATTGTAGAGAAAGGTATAGGTTCTCTAGCTGTGATCTCCACGGTGGCTAAATAGGTACTTGGTTAAAAAAATAAAGAAAAGGTAAAAAGTTCAAGTAATACATGACGCAGGCGCCGGTCAAAAGTATGCCGTAACGTAGCAAAATGTACGGTTGAATGCCCGTACACTATTTATAAAGTTGCACAAAACACTATTTGAGTGACTTAAAGACATGTTGACGTTTACAACTTTTAAAAGGCGCTTTTATGATGTATAGTCATATCAGTTTATCCGTAAGTACTAATTGGTCTATAATTGGTTAGTGGTAATTGGTTGTTTTTTTTAAGTAGACCAGAAATTTACAGACATTAAATAAATACCCGTTTGTCTTTGTACAACTTGTAACAAATGAAACGGAAATGTTTGTATTTAAACGTATTCCTTAATCCTAGAAGTGTAAAGTGCAAGTGAACAAAGTAGTTCGGCTTCACTACTTGTTTAAGAGGCTTCTTTCCGCAGTGCTCCGCAACAAACAACCATTCAGTCTAACTCGAGGAATTTATGTTTAAATTTAAAAAATGGCTACATGCAAATTCTGATACATATCTCTTAAGTCAATAAAAACCATTTCTTAAAATAAAATTAATGTACAGGTTCTAGCTTTGTAAGAACTCAAGAGGACCTTTTATAGGCTCATAACTTTTTACTTGAAAGGAATTTAAAGTTTTGTTTTCATAGATTTTACAGATACGTGTCTTACATTAATATTTCTTCGTTTTTATTTATTGAGGAAACAAAAAGTCATATTCATATTCATATTCATTATTGCACAGAAAAGTTATACGTGCAAGCAGTCCTAAATTAAACGTGCTATAGGCGAGCTTCTCTCTGAGAGAGATTTCTGCCAGCAAAACCTAGGTGCTAAGGAAATATTAACTAAAAGTGTGTGATCAAATGTGCACACATAAAGAAACACGTGATATATAAAATTAAAATGTGGAGATAATATGAACTTAAAAGTACCTTAAATATACCTTATTTATTTAAATAAATAGGTATATAATAAATCAATTAATAATTACTTAAATATAAAAAGAACAACCATCCTTAAATACTGTAATATAAAAATGGGAATAAACCATTTTTATAGTTTAGGTAAAAACTAATCTTAAATATAACACAGACAAAAGTACAATAAATAAGTTATACAATGAGTGTGTTAAGACATGTTTGTATGTAGTACCTATAGTATAAGTTCTAAAACAAAACATCACTTCTAACTTAAACTATAATATTCTAATAAAATTGAGCTTGCTATATGAAAACAATCCACGTAAATTATATTATTATGCTGCACCCCAGGAAAATGTTTTGGAGTAATTTGTATACCTAACCATAACTGAATTAATGAATTGACACTTTACTGTACACATAAAAACGTTAAAAAGAAAGAAAAATAGAGTTTCGGTTACATACATATGTATAAAGGCGGACTTATAACTTGAAACGATTTCTACCATCCAACCTTTGGGTGGTGAAGAAATTATAATAATAGAAAAATTTAATGGGGATAGACGATACTGAAATAAAAGATCAAATAAAGTCAAATATAAATTGTGTAAATTACAGATAGTAGTAAAACTTGCACGTTCTATCACCACGTACGTACAACCTCATATCTAATATGAAACATGTACCCGAAGGTGAGGTTATACAACGTGGGACTTGTAGTCATGACAAACCTTTTGTTCGTTTGTGTAAGAGTAATCTCGCCTAGGAGAACCTTAAGAAGTCAACACTTAACAAGATTGTTTCCGGGCACAGTTACAAATGTGCATTCGCTGAAATGTAATTTTGTGTCTGTTTTACTATTTGTTTTGAGTTCATAACAAGACTTGGCTGCCTTCGAGTATGTTTTGTTTTTTATTATACTATGAGTCTATATAAATAAAATATTTTAATTCAATCAAATCATTATGTATATTATGCGTGTTTTTTTAAACTAATCGGATCGATAAAAGACTAGGAATTTTTCTTTTTCAAAAATTTTATTTTTTACTTTTGGTATTAATCAAGATCAGTCCAGAGACTCCTTTGAGCATTTTTTGCTATTCCGTACAGTTTCGGATTTGTTCATCTACGCCCAATTGAAAAACTACATAACTCTGTATACTTCCATGTATTAAAATCAAAATTTTATCTATTTTCTCAACGGAAAATAAAATTAATAGAATGCATATTTATCGTTCTTAAATTGTATAAAATAACAAACGTAAAAAATATAATAATACGTAAATTAAAAATAAAGGAATAAGTTATTTTTGTATAATTTATTTACTTAAATATGATTAATTGACTTGTTTATCTTTATAATGGAACTAATAAAGATATACTGAATAAAATTAAGTTGAAAGTGAGATATATATTTCGGTTCCTATACTGCGACTGATGCCGGAAGGATAGGCCCGAAATATATCTCACTCAAATTTTTATTAAATCTATCTATAATTTATTTATAATTGTAATATGCATGATAAATACATGTATTGAGCATACTAAGTACTAATACGCCCATTAAACAAATATTATACCTAAAAAACATTTTCATACTTTATGTCGTGAGTAAGATAGCGTTTCTTTTTCTGAAAACTTTTATTTCTTCTACAACTTTGATTAAGGAAATGTTTTAAAATGTCACTTGCCAGCTGCTAGTTACTTTGAAGTTAATATTAAAAGTAAGGGTTACTTCATTTAATTTCGTCTAAAACCGTGACTTTGCGGACGGGACGTTAATTAATTTTATTTTAAGCTTTACACAAAATTGGAAAATATCGAATTTCAATTAGCAGTGTCACAAGAGAATTAATCGGCTGAAGAGATTTCAGTTAACTGAAACTACTCTATGACTGATAGTTTAAGTGTGTTTAAATATAACTATTAATGAAACCTCAAAAGCTTTGTTTCTGTAAAAAGGTTATTTATATTAGTTATTTTACTGAATCTTAGTTTAATCGTAGTCGAATTCAATTTTGTTATGCATATCTTTATGATCACAATCTGTGCATCCAGTGAATAACGATTTAACTCAAAAGGCCCAAATTTACAGGAGAACCGAAAAACTATTTTTATTGCACAAAATAAATAATTTTTTGCCAACCATTCGTACACAGAATTAAAGAGTCGTATTACTGTGTATCTGTTCAGCCCCTAGAAAACATACCATAAACCAAACATATCGATATATCGTTCAGAAGCTGAATTAAACAATTTAGCAACAACAAAATTATGCATTGTTAAGTGCATTATGATTTATAGATGTAATATCTATAATGTGTAATAAACAAAAAAAAATAAACGTGAAAATCGGCCTAATTAAAATTTAATCTAATTTCACAAATAAGTACGCAACTAGATCTTCTTAAACCATTTTGTCCCGTCAAAAAATGTACAATATAAAATTGTCAAACGTTTATCTCCGGCGTTTTTAAAGATATCGAAATTCCAGTTACCTAGACACTTTTTTCATAGGAAACAAAAACGCAGCTAAGTGGAAAAAAAATCTAATTTTGGGCCTAAGTCGAGCTATATCGTTATTCCCCGGACCCACAAATTATTAGGCTTGTGTATTTTGTAGTTGATACTATTTTGAGGTATCTCTTATAGATAGAATCCAATCCGTTGGAGATCGATAGTGACCATCATAGCCTGCAGAATCAGTAAGTTGAAATGGCAGGGGGCAGGCCATATTTGTCGCCGACATGATGGCCGTTGGAGTCGAGCTGAAAGACGTTAAAATGGAGATTACCTACAGCAAATCGTAGCGTAGGCCGACCTCGTGCCCGCTGGACCGACAACCTGAAGGAAGGGTGGCGGCTGGATGAGGAGAGTGGTGAAATCTGGGAAAGGCCTATGTTATGTCTAGCAGTGGACGAAACAGGCTGATAGATGGCAATAAAGCTTGCACTATGAATCACTGAAGGTGTGAGATCAGAGGTAGGTAACTACTCATATTTCCGAGGTTGGACATAATACATTTTAAATCCGCACTCAGACCCCAGGTTTCACCGACGACGTACCAGTATTCATTGTTATGTTTCTGAGTCTTGAGATATTTTAAGCAAGGCAGGCTATACAAAAACGGTTTATTCGTGATTTCAGTTCGTTTTATTTTGTTGTTTGGTGCACAATAAAGAGTATTTTCAGTCATATCTATTTGAGACGAAATATGAGATATTAATTTTCTTTACAATCCAAAGGACGTTAATAAATTAGAAAATCGAACGAGGCTCCTTACATTTATTAATAATAATTGATATTTATGTCACTCATCAAGTTTAATGGCAATGGACAATATTTATCTATATACAGTCAATGACACGGTAGCGTACGGTCTATAACTTCAAAATTAAACATCTAGGTAAGGCAAGGGTACTATTTTCGTACCCAGTGATGAAGATTCTATAATGCATAGGGGTCAGATGCATTTCCGAAAATTTTGACTTTTTTTGTATGTGCCGCCTCTAAAGTGATATGAGTATGGGTCAAAGCAGCAGGTAACATGAATTGCTGGGGCCGCAGCATCAGCATCCAAGCTGGGGCCGAATTGCCAGAAACCTACAGCTCACGTTCTCACGGAACGATACCTAGAACGCCTAGAATAAACATACTTCTTGTAGAATTATCTGCTTTGTTGCCATGCAGCGGTCACCCGCCTCTCATAGGCCATGCACCGCTTTGCCACTTTTGCATAATGTAAGCATGACGCTGGACTGCAGCGCAGCATTCATAGCGGGCACTCACAAGATCCACTAGTGCTATAATTGTAGTTCTTTTTCAAACAGGAGTACTAAAGTGGGATGATACCTAAGTGCGACGTGTATCTAAATATCGGCTGACGTGGTCTCAGCATTGCTTTTACACGAGTTAAATACCTTATCACTAAGTCGCCCGATAACCTAACAGTTTCGCGTTTTGGAGAAACCCAGTCTATTTTGTTTATATCTTCTGTGTTATCAGTATTCGGTCAAGAGTCACATACTAGTTGTTTCACCCTACTAAAACTGCATCCGATCTGCATCATTGTCGTTGTTAAGACACGCTCTTATCGCGCACACAATGCCGTATGTGCTTAATAGGTATGTTTTACCTGTATACTAAAGTTACAAACTTTTGACCTGGTTTTCCCTATGAATGCCCGGCATTTATACTATGGTGTTGCGAGCTAAGACAATGCATCGAGTACAGCAATTAAACGTTGTTATCGATGTCCCAAATTGGTAGCGTAATTTTTATCGTAGGTATGTGATACGATCTATAGTGACTATGTTAACACGTGAGTGACTCCCGGGGCCCCAGTATGGGAGCGCAGGATGAATTGTAAATCGTCTATTTTCATAAGGATGAAAGTTTGACTGACGTGGTCCAAGAATATTTTAGTATTCACTCGTTTATTTTAGGAATGATCCAATTACCGCGCCGAACGATAACCCGCACGCGAGGTTGTGGGGAATTCCAAATCGATATTATCCCTATATTGTTTTCTTTTTTCGGTACGATAAACAACTGGAGTGGTATAAATTGCTATGCGGGCAGTCAGTCGCTAGACACTACACGGTCAACATTACCGCAAGAACATCATATAGACTTAGGAGTCCCGTGACATCCATCCAGAACTCAAGATGCAGTCCCAAGACAGAATACTCAGTTTCCCGGTGGACACCTTCACGACGCGCGGGCCTTCTATACCCGAGGAGGCCCCTTTCAGCCCCGGCGAAATTCTGCAATTCAACAAAGCATACAAACAGTTTCTTCAGGCGGAACGACAGCTGGACGACCTGACTTTCCTTAACGGGAAGCCATGCCCCGTCCGCTACAACTTTGATCCGACGAGGCCAGAAGAAGATCGTCTGATGGTGAACTGGGACTGGCTCATGCCCTTATTTTGGGGGCCGCCGCCAGGTGAGAGGGATCTCGTGAGGGTGCCCACTATACTGGAGTTTGTTGAAAAGAAGATTCGCTTTTCGAAGTGCAAGGCGGTCGCCGGGGACACCTGTTCCTGCGGCAAGAGGCCTAATGTAGTGGTACCACCGGGACGTGAGTGCAGGATCCCACAGCACTTTCATCATTTCTGCACGGCGCACGTCTCTGCGTGGATAACCAAGTACATGGTCCCGGCGATTCTGCTGAAAGAATCCCAAGAAATCTTTAGAGAGGTCATCCAGAAAGTGCATGAAGGTGATCCGCAAATCCTCGAATACTATTCGACGGGTGACCGGACGGACACAGAAATGTTGCTGCACTCGGCTCGCAACATCAGTGATAATAGTGCTAAATAGTGCAGCAATGCTGCTGCAATGTGACGTTCGCTTATTAAAATAAATATTTGTGTTTATAATATGTTTACTTTTTTTTTCTTGTACCCCTATGAGTGTAGGATGATGGAGAGTTGTGCAGGTAAGGTACTGAGATCATTCCCTCTGACGTTGCTTCAAGTTGAAATTTAGTTTCTCTCGTGACCACTCTATGTTAGATACAATCAAGTCAAGCTTGGACTGCACCAGATGTAACGTCTAGGTAACGTGCTACTAGCCGCTGCATAGCACGTCACATCACTAACGCAGATAAGTTGCAAGGCGTGATGATTAGCGTTATGTGCACATGGGATGCAAAGCTCCGTTATCACAAACTATGCTTGGCATATGCTTATCATATGTCTTGAGCAAGGCCTGAGTGTGCATTCGCCTCTGACTACGTGTATCTGCGACGTTTAGGTATGGAGCTGACCATACAGGAATATGAGACGTCTAAATAAGGTTTTTCTTAACTTTATATCTATGAATAACTGCATGTAAGCCGCAAACAGTATTATGACAAAGACCGGCGGCAATTGGCGTTACATCTGTAACTCCTTATGGACCGATAATACGTATGACCACATGGCACGCTATCGTTTAAATATGGAACAAACTATGTGTCACTACTCAAAAGATAGGTAAATATGATCAGACGACGGGACCTTCATCGAAATATTATTACAGGCTGCCGGCCGAACGTAAGTAGCTCCAGCGTATTACGGCAACCCACGTTTAGTTGGCACTGTCTTGAAATATTCGGGAAAACCCGTGCTATATTCATTTTATGATCTGTATCCGACTGGCGGCGTGTATTTCAAAACGAAATCAAAACTGATGAGTGACCATAGAAAATTACCGGGACATACACGTGTGCTTCATACACGTATACACCTCACTTATACTTAAGATTTGTCATTGTATAGGTGTTACAGGTTTGGTTAGACTATAATTCTAAATATGTATACTTTTCATGATTCCTGTAATGTTAGGACTATGGTATGACAGATACCTTACCTAAACACTGCACCGTACCTACCTATCGCTGCATAGCATGTCGCGGTGCCCCTCTATCGTGTTACAAAGTGTAGTGACCACGGTTATCTATGCATGGATGTAGATTGTACAACATCTTAGTGGATAGAACTAGTACAATATATTATTATCATTATTAAACTAACTACCTAAATATCTAGTATCATGAAGGAAACTGGTATGTCGTGACATTTGTAAGTCGGCATGCATTTTGAAATGAAATAACTATGTATCGGGAACAAGTTTTTTTTTTTTATTTTCAAAAACAAACACTCACATGCACAATATACTCAATACTGATGTACACAAATACCTAATACTTATTATATAAACAAATGATCATATCTATGATTAGCACTACTTCGGCCGGTTGAGAGTTCCACGCCACGATGCCTGCTCACGCAAAGCTAGTGCATACTGCATCAAGTGCCTGTCCAGTCGCCGCTGCTCTGCCTTCTGACGTTTTCTCTCCTCACGCTCCAAGTCTTGTCTGCGCTTTTCTGCTTCTTCTTCCGCCCGCTCTTGCTCCTTCCGAGATTTTTCCCCGTTGTCTCGATGAACGGCTTCTCCAGAGTTTCCGCTCATGGTGGATGATGATTTTGTGAATGATGACATGGTGATTTTGTTAAGACTGATCGATTGTACACAGCCTTGTGATTATGGCGAGTGTATATGTGCTAATGATTGATTGTATATGTACTTTCCTCCATTTATACTAACCCGAAAACTACCTAACAAGGACTCGTTGTTCCATAATTATCGCGAATTTTTTCCCACTTGAATAAGCTCGTTATAATGAGGGATAATTCAAATACCGTGACATCATGGTGTACCGCAGTAACGACAGAATTGATAAGCAAATTAGGTAGAGAAACGTATTTTGTGGTAAAATGGCGCAATATCGATGATGTCAACGGGTAATACATGCATATATCGGCAATACCCAGTTATTTTCAGCTGAAAAGGAAAAAATTGATAAGGATAATGCATACAGTTTTACATTTTATTACGGGAGTCATATCATACACTGTGTTAACTTCTGTTAGCTAGCACAATCATGCTCCGTATGGAAAAAAGTATAGGTAAGCTTCAGTACGTGCTCGTTACGGTACAAATGCAACCAACGATTGTTTCAACTCTAACTGCAAGCACCCCGGCATGCTGAGTATGCACGCAGTCTTGCTACGTGACCTGCAGTCTTACTCGACTATGTTGTATGTTCTTCGGATGTTCGGCTCCGACAAGCTATCCCACTACAGCGTTGCAGCGTGCACTCATGTCCGCAAAGCAGTTTACCAAGCGAACCCGAGAGACTTGGGTTTTTGTTGAATCGTCCATGCACACCATCGTTAGGTGATGAACACTTAATTACCTCGGCAGGTGTACCTGTACACCTTACCGTAGGTATGCCTTACCATAGGTATGCCTTACCGTAGGTATGACGTCAAACCTTATCGAACAATGGTGTATTGTTTCATTTTTCCGAACTATTAATATTTCAATAAACCCCACGGACAGGATGAGATCGATTAATTGAACCCGATAACATATTTAATTGAATGAGAGGAAATTAATATAAATACCATTTAAGTTCAGCGATAAGAGCGTTATCGCCGTCGCGGGTGGCCGTTCTTATGCTGTAACGATTTACTGATATGGATGTTGCTACCTACAACCAATTCTACAACAAGGTGCACTTACAGGTTAACAGTAAAGAGTTTTTGCGCTCATATTCACAGAGACCTAAGGTTAGGCTTGAGACTAGGTCTCACTTTTACATAGCAAAACCTAGATAGAACTCAACAATCATATTTTTCCCGAGACCATGCACTGTGCATCAGAGTCGTTGCTCCGCTGTATACATTAGTAGCATCCCCCCTTTCCCCTGGTCCACCATTCTTTATTTTCACCCCGTACGCTCTTGTGTCACTGACTGTATGTGTATATTATCTCTTTTTATTTTGTATTATATTTCTATTATCAATATGGAAATATCTGATTTTCATACAATAGGCAAATATTCTATCTACAAAATTACAGCACGACGTGTGCACGAAAATAAAACTCACAAACACGCTTTTAAAGTAATTAATGATTATAATTTTAATGTAGTAGTTGTAAATAAAACATATTGCAAACATTCCAACAGCGAAAATTGTAGATTTCCACATGTAAATTGTACTGTTTGATATGTACTTATAATTAGCATGTAATAAAATATTGCCAGATTGTAAACACCCCAGTACACGTTGGCCCATGCATTGGCACGCCGCGCTGGCTGGCTTTGAAAGAGACAAACCTATGCAGGTAAGTATACTGCAATCTTCTCGCTTAGTCGCATAGCATAGTCACTTTCACACTGGCCAACACGCCAGTTGTTTACAATCTGGCAATATTTTTATTACATGTTAATTAAAATCTACAATTTTCGCTATTGAAATGTTTGCGGTATGTTTTACCACATTAAAATAATAATCAATAATGTACGCTTTTATAAGTTATACAAGAAATAAACTTTTTAAATATAAAGCAGCTTACAAAAAATGCAAAGGGTTTCATACTCGTACATTTATGTAGACGTAAAAATAAAAATTAATTATAAGCAAACCCAAAATCTATTTTAATAAATTGTATTTCCTCTTATATATATTTTTTATTATTAAATAAATCCTAACGTGCGATAAGTATTTACGTACCTATATTGCAGAAATAAAGTATTCATTTCATTCACATTTTACAAAGAGTATAAAAAGTACTGGATAAATTAAGGCAAGGTTATCCAGAGAAATCTGTCCTGCTCCGACGCTTTCATTTTTCACATGTTTATCCTGCTCAGCGGAAGCGGGCCACTCAGAAAACTCGCGGTTTTGAGGTATTTTCATTTATTATTTTGGAATTAGAGGGATGGGTTTTTAATATGATGGCCATTTTATATCATATTTTTCACGACGTTTATTTAAGTATAAGTTTCATTGTCCAAAACTTAATATAGCCCAAATGAAATGATATTTACATAGATCTTTGTTTAGACTTATCTTTGGGATTTAATTGGATCGAGTAAATTGTAAGTAATCGGAATTTAATGTGACATATATTTTTTGCAAAATTTAATCGTCGCTTTTTATTGGTTTAAAATTAATTTGAAAAGAGACAAAGTCGGGATAACACTCCCTTAAATGCCGAACGTGCCCAAGTCCAACAAGACACACTTAAATAAAATATAATATAGCTTTATTGTCACACCACAAAGAAAAAAGAAAAGAATACCATTAAACTTAAAAATATGATTAGGTGCGCCTTATCGCTTAAAGCGATCTTGGCTCATCATTAGATTATTTCCGCATTGCTACTTACTTATTATTTTCATGGTAGATTGGTCTAGTTACTAGATCTAACACACTAAAATTTCAGCTTGTGGAACTCAAAGGTTTTCAAGATATAAATTTTTGAAATTTTTCATTTTTCGTAAATTTTTGCTTTATCTGCATTATCAAAACGCTGATGAAGTTTCAAAATGAAATAACGTTCCATTTATCACAGTGACAAATGTCAATAGAATGCACCCTGCCTAAAAAAATCTTAGTTGTAAAATTATTGAGGTAGAATGGAACGTGTTTTACACGGGAGCGGTCATTTTGTAATTTATCGAATGATATTATGGTATGTGGGAGAAAAATCGTTTACCAAAAGTAAAAAAAATAGGTGCGACGACGAGTGAAGCGAGGAGGAGCGTGTTAGGTTGACATGTTAGAAAAACTAAGGAGCCGAGCGAAGCGGAGAGGAGCGAGGCGACGTAGTCCCTAGTTTTAATAGTAAAGTCGCCGTTTTCAACATTTTTATTCGCCCACAGTCTGTCACTCAGTATTTTTGGCACTCGTTTAAATACAAGCCATAGGTATCTGTACAAATTTTATTCAAGTATAGTTTATTCCTTAAAAAATCCACGTTTGTTAGACTACGCCTAGGAACAAAATTCTTAGGACCAAGTGTCTAATTATTTTGGTGTAAATAAAAAAAAATGGTTGATCTCCGCAAGTAGATGAAAGTACCATGGGGTGAGGGATACGCCCTCCTACCCCCCCTTACCCTCCTACCTCTTAATTAGTGCGGAAATAATCTAATGCCCTTCCGCGATCTTTTCCAGACAACCTTTGGGTGGAAGAAATTGTTCGAAAGGATTGCTAATAGGCGTCGCGTCGTCCATAACTAATACAGATAAGTAAAATAATAGTAAAGACATTTTGTTTATTCTTAGGGTAGTTGAAATAAAACAAAACTATTAATTATTGACGTGATTTGTCATTCCATTCACATTTTCAGTAATTAAAAAGCTAACACTAAAGGAATTAACAATGGAAATCTTCTGATATGTTGCAAAATGAAAATTTATTATTAATCCAACTATGGACAACTCTAAAGTGACAAATAAGGATACATATCTTATTGGATCGCTGTGAAAAAAAGTAAACAGTGACTGGAACAATGAAAATTCGGATACCTATAAATAAATAAGGTGGACCGTTGCCAAGTGAGATGAAATGGTTTCCGGTGCGGCGCCAGGATACAGTATGTACCGATGCAGTGTTTTTTGTAAACGTTTTCGAGTTTCCATGCCCAAAACTACAAAAACTCTTTCGAACGGTTTGATATTATTAATCATGCTTATTTTGTAACATAAGATTTTGACAACTCCGAAATAAACGTAGTTTTCCTGTTCTAAATAAAAGGATTCCTTTTTAAGCCTAAGCACCACGTCAAGCAGTTTTCCTTGTTTTTATGGGAATGCATTTTGATCTATTGGGCATGGATTTTCTAACACACTTCTATCAGACTTGTATGAATATTTATTGTCGAAACCTTTACTTTTGTTTAGAGAAACAGCATGTATTTGTGTCCAATATCTGGCGGTTATTGATTTGCCAATTCTTTTTACGTTGGTAATCAATAATCTTCTGTGAAAAGTTTGTGTACGGATGAGCTTCTGAAATATTACAAAAGTACACTCCTACTCAAACTTTTCATGGACGGAATTTTTAATATCCTTTTTCTTCATTTAAACCATCGTCAAAACATTTTAATAACTTTTAATAGGGTCTACAGATCAATCCAATTAATCTTCTAAAATGCAGTGAAAAGACACCAAAGTGTTTTAAGCAGACGTCATTCCCAAAAACCTATAAATCACTTCCTGTTGTCCCTGTATCTTAAAAGCATCAAAGAAAGTCGAATAGTGCATGTTAGGGAAATAAAATGTACTAGCTATCCAGTACTAACTTTCTTATGGTACTCTTTAAGTAAATTTTTACACGAGCATCAATATAGGATAGTAGATTATATACTATTCGCCAATATTTTGGAAACCCTGCTAGCACAAATACAACTACCTATAAAGGAAAACTCCTCATACATTTAATTAGTAAACGTGAAAAATACAGCAAAACATGTAATTTTTCTTTTAAGTTTCTAATGAATCAATTAACCAATATGAACAACAATATTTAATCAGAACAAATAAAATAATTCATTTTGTGATATATGTAGGCTCATTAACCGCGGGAGCGTCGGAGCCATGGGGATATAAAGTACCGAGACTCGCGGGAGGCCCCGCGGCTCGTTGGCCCTACCGCGTTAGCGGTTATATAAGACTATATTAATCCGTTGGTTACTTCGTAGTAAGCGATCATTAATATTCGTCGACGAAAACATATTACATAAGCTGATTGGGCTAAACGTTGATTTGACATAATTACTCGTATTATGTTTCCAAGGCAACGTTTCAAATTTGTAAAAGTTAAGAATCGATTTTGTCGATCAGAAAGACTCCTTCATCCATCAATTTGATAGCTTATAGTTATACGAGTTAAAGTATTAAATCTCAATGAGTACTAGATCCACTGAAAAGTAAGACAGAATACAATTCTATTAATATTCTTGCCAATCCGTGAGAAATTTATCTCGGGTTACTTTATATTAGGGATGCAACGATTACGAAGCGGTGCATCGTTTTGCATCTGTAATCGTAATAATTACGATTAATAACGAAGCGATTCATCGAAGTAAGAATCGTGACGATTATTAAATTGAAAGTTCTTCAGACAAGGCTGTATGGGCTTAGTTCCCTTTGCCTTCCCACATGGTGACATAATAAAAAAAAGTCAATTGAGGTTATGTAATAATTTTACGAGTTAAAATTGTTGTGTCAATGCAATTATTTAATTTACTAATCAGATTATATAAATAGATTGTATCTAACCTCATATCGTAAAATCCTCATTACAAACTCAAAACTACTGGCATAATGAAAACTATTTTTCATTAACGTCTCTAAAAAAATTAAATTACAGTATAGGTCTCCGAACAACGTAATGCTATAAAAAAAACTTTTTCTGAGATTACAGTATATGCGATATTAACTAGGAAGGCAAAGGGAACTTACCCCAAACAGCCATGTCTGAGGTTTAATATCAAATACCAATGAGGTTATCATACAATATTCTCTAACACGTACTAAATAATATTGCGGCATGACAAAGGAGGTAACAATTTAATTTTATTTTCGGCCTGCATTGTCTATGGCTGCCGGCGCGCGCAACGGCGTACACATGCGTGGTGGACTGTTGGATTTTTGCGCCATAGCTTACGTGGAAATTATTATATACTGTGGTTTTATAGGTCAAATTTTGCCCTAAAATTACTTACAGCAGTAATGGTGATGATAATTTGACTCCACCTGACATTCTGGAAATGACGACGTAAATTACGAACACTTTTAGAACGAGCTTTTACAAGAAAAATCAAAAATGGCTAACGACAAATTTCATTAAGATTGTTATGAAAACGGGTTTAAGGGATGAGTTTAGATAAATTAGTGTATAAAACTATATATAACTAGGTATTAAAACATTTTTATGTACCAGTTTCATAAACTACTATTTTATCTGGGAATCATTTACAGCGGCTGTGTTTAAACAAAAATGTAATGAGTGTCAATTTTGATTATTGAGAAGATTGACAAAGGAAAGATTTGTGTGATTGAACATGTGATTTAAATTTAATGGCAAGCTAAAAAGTTAAATTAATAACTAAAAATAATGTGAGATTTTGTTTTTCTTTTTTTTTTTCATTTATTTCTTTCAGTGGACATATTATAAAAACACATTCTGAGGATTATCTAACGATTTTTTTTATATAATCGTATTGCATCTGTTACAGTAATGAATAACGATTATTATAGATAACGTAATCGAAATCGTAATGGCCGAATCGTTGCATGCCTACTTTATATACAAACCTATCCATTTATTTTATAATTTATTATTTTATATTATTTTACAATAACTTAAGTACAAACACACACTTAGTGCCGAAGCAAATCGTTCTTTAGGGCTTTTTTAATTAATGCCTGACACAAAAGCACATCAAATAACTAGAAAAGCATGAAACGAACATAATTCAAGCCCATTTGTGCATGAATTATTCAAATGTATTCATATGTGAAGCCAACATGAAAATTCAGGGGTCGTGAAAATTAGCCCCGTATAGGAACAAGCTTAACGGGCATTTATGCGGGACCTATTGTTTTACAAAACACTAAATTTATACGAAAAGTTGCGTAACTTACTTTTGTAAGGGTGTAAATTAGGTGCCAAATCGGAAAAATACAAGTTTTTTGTTTGGGTATAGGTACCTTTATGAATCTCCTCAGTCAAGTTTTCTGTTCTATGAAATAAACTGCATTGGACTCATAAACCTAGCATAAGAGACAGGGTGTGGTACTAACATACATACAACTATTAGCGTATAAATTGTAAACCCTCCTCTCTTTTAGATCAGGAGCTAAAAATAGCACACTTTTTCAAGTTATGCCAGTATGTCCATCGCACAACGAAAGAGATAAACATATCTGAAAAATTGCGCGTCAGCGGCTTTCATACTACGCTATAATATGATAGCATATAGTATATAGCTCATAGCACAACAATATCGCGCATCATACATTGTTATGGACACGTTCCCACTGTACTGTACTATATTATTGGCTTACTACACGCTTACTATATTAGGTCCTTCTTTGCTATACTATATAGCACAATAGTATAGCGTAGTCTGAAACTAGCTTGCGGTGAATCAAGAAAAAGTTGGATATTGCTGTATTTTTAGTAAATAATATTTAATATAAATTCACAAGAGAGTGTTTAAAAAAAATGGCATTCTTATGTTTTAGATAATAGGTTAATAAGTTTACAACAGTCATTATTGTTATTTTTACTCTATTAGTTTGGATGGACTACTGTTTTGAACTGAAAAAACAGCCTTCGCTTTGGAATTTCTTCCAATGGAGCGAATTTTTCACCGTCACATTTGGGCTCTGTTGTCGTCTCGGAAAAGAACTAACTTATAGCTTTTTTTTCAGAACCCTGTCTATTGTAGTATGGGAGTTCTACTGTTTTAAAATCTAATTGTTTCCCTCTTATGTCGCCTAACTAGAGATAATTTGGACTAGCTGGGGACAAAACCAGGCGACACATCCCTACATGCGTCTATACGTGTGATGGTGGCAACGTATCCAGGTCTTATCCGAGGAGTAAATCATTCTAACCCCGCTTGTGTGAAGGCGTCATGAATATGAATCTCAAACGTTGAGCTGGTTCATTGCATTTGACTTCATTACCACTTTGAGTAGATTATACTGAGTGGCAGGATCCCTTTAGTATAACATGTTACACTGGGTTGGGATGAATGCAACGATTTTAAAAGTATGTGCAATACCCTTAAAAATAGCCTTGTAAATTATTTCTTCTTACATTAATCACCCTTCTATAAAAGGATAGTTACATTTTTAGAGTTCCGTAGTACCTAAAAGGGACAAAAGGAAACTTTACTTTGAGACTCCGTTGTCCGTCTGTCCGTATGTCACAGCTTCATAACTTTAGCACAGTTAGAGATAGATACTTGAAATTTACCAAAGGTATAGCATTCACTTGCCTACATATAACGGTATAAAAACATTAAATTGTTCAAAATATTTCCAATACATAAGAGAGAAAATAAAACAGAAAAATACAATAAGGGTATCAAATTGTAGATATTAAAGAGCTGATTATAAAAATATATGTTTTTAATTACATTTACTGGCACCTATTTCGAGAAATCTTCGAAAAACCACAAAAAATGCATGCCCTTTAATTTAGAATTGGTCGACTGCAAAAAGGGTAAAAAATAAAGATTATAGGCCATAACTGGTCAATTACCGAAAAATTAAAGCGATCAAAAAATGTTTACAACTAGACACACAGTCTCTAAGAAAAGTTCGTCAGAAAGTGTTCGAACGTGCGACGAGCTAAGGAGCAAAAATCTTTAACCAAATTAAGACGTTATGTCGTCAATATAAGATGCAATGTCAGTTGTACGAAATCGTCATTTGATTTTGTCACCCCATAGCGGTGACAAAATGCATCACGGACACCTTTTGAGCGACATTGTGAGTCTAGTTGCTTATGAGAGGTCAATGGTTATCATAAACAGTTATAGGCAATATTTTAAATACGTTCTTCTTGACTGTTCCCAAAACTGTCGAACTACGGAACCCTAGGTATGCGAGTCTGACTCGCACTTGACCGGTTTTTTTTGAGATCAAAATAGAATAAGTATTCGAAGTAAATATAAGTATGATGCCTGTACATGTAATACAGTCCTTCGATACAAAAGCCTAAGCGTTTTGAAACACAGTTGCAACCCGTAAATAGACAGGCAGAATACAGTAAGGAATATTGTTGGCAGCTAGTCATTTAATATGAACTAATTTTCAAAGGACTTTAGTGGGCATTTAACTTTTAGAAGTTTCGATTTCAAAATATTATTAGTTAGGATCTTAATTCAACCATATTTAGAAAAAAAAGATTTAAATAATCCAAAAAAACAATTTTTATAACAAGATGACGTGTTTCTAGGGGTTACGCGCCCAAAAAACAAGACAGAGCCGTATTAATGTTGCTCTGCTGTCTGTCCGTCTGTCCATCTGTTCGTCTGTATACCACAGGTCTCTAGCTTGCAGATAGGTATGTTACTAATATTTAATATTGACCCAAAACCGAAATTAAATTAAATTTATATTAAATTAGTTTTCAGTATACATGAAAAGGGAGACAATTGTTTTTCTCATTATGTCGAATTTCATTGTCTAGAACTCATTGAGTAGAGAAAAAATATATATTTTACCTACAAATATAAAGAGATAGAGGGGGGGCCATCAAAGTTGTCAGTTTTAGAACATTTTTGTTACGGGGACGATCTCAAAAACTGAAATAGATAGGAATTTGTAATTTTCTGTATATTATGTGCCATATACTGTGTTTAAATAATAAATGTTTGCTAAGTTCCTTGCCTTCTTCTTAGCAATACTAATCAAATGGTGCGGATGGTTAGGCATTATTTTTATTTATTGTTAATTTAGTTTATTTATCAACTTATTTGTTCATTGCATTTGGCATGTATTTTTTATTCCTTTAATGCTATATTTTATGCAGGTGTATAATTTTATTACATTTTAGTATCCCAACCTAAATATATATATTTTTTTATGTATTCCCCGTATTATTATTATTTTTTTCATTATATTCTGTTGTTTTATAAAACCTTGTTTCTGACATGTAAAAAGTTTACTTATGTATCTATTTTACAAATAAACTTTTTGAATTTGAATTGAATTTGAATAATAAAAACGCCGTTTTTTAAATAAGTCGACCAACTCATTTTTGCAGTTTTGTTTCATAAATAGTGATGTGTTGTAATTTTTACACAAATCATCAAGTCTATTTACTGATTTAAATGGTACGAAACCCTCATAGTGTTAGTTCTAGTCGCACTTGACCGGTTTTTTTTTTCTTTAGTGCCTTCTAGACCTAGTTTACGATATTTTCCTTAGGAGCATTACTTTGCAAAGGTGAATAATATGTGATCGATCCAACCGTGTTTAGGGTTCTGTACCGGGACCTTATTCCTAAGACTCCGCCGTCCGTCTGTCCGTCGGTCACCAGGCTGTATCTCATGAACCGTGATATTTAGACAGTTGAAATTTTCACAGATGATGTATTTTCGTTGCCGCTAGTACAACAAATACTAAAACCGGCCAAGTGCGAGTCGGACCTACGCACTCCCATACAACAGACATGATTTTTTTCCGTTTTTATAGATAACTAGCTTTTGTTAGCGCGTGTTATTTGGTTTAACGACATGCTTTTTTCCTGGATAAAAAGTAGCTTATGTTTTAAGTTAGGGCATAAGCTATGTCCATTCTAAGTTTCATCATGAAAGAGTAACAAACATACACATACACACCCTAAATTCGCATTTATAATATTAGTGTGATTGTGATTGTTCGTGCGCGAGTCCGACTCGCACTTGGCTGGTTTTTTTGAAATATGGTCGATGTACCTGAGCTATGTAAAGATAGGTATCCTAACTGGCCGGCTATTCCGGCATTATTGCGCATTCGCAAAGATATAAAGTTTGACATATGCCATGCGATGGAAAATAGAGTGACTAAACCACACCAAATAGAAGCTACAGGTTATAATGAATGCTTAAGTTTTTGTTCATGTACCAGAATTAAGGGCCTAATAGCATTAAGAGATAGATACTTCTAAAAGCCGGTATCAAAAAAACTATACTACCGCTATGGTCAGTAATCGAAAAATATATTAACTGTACTTTCATCAAGCAACTGTTACCTAGTTAAGTTGAGTTATTATATTAATTGAAAAATAATTTCATTAAATAAAACATTCTCAGCCGACTTTTCTTTGATACAATAAGGAAAGAGCAACAATTTTGTTTGTTTGTCTTGGATATAAATTATAAATATCTTTTAAATTTCTAATTCAGCCGACTATATCTCGAGCAGGACATTAAAATTTAATGACAATCTTTAATAATATAAGCAACTGGATACATTCCAAGTAGGTACAGTCCTAATGTACTTTGTTCAACTAGCGTTTAACAGACTTTTTTAAACTTTACAAACTTCAAAAAATACATTCCTATAAAAATACAAGTCCCTTGCGAAAAATGTGTTAATCTTTCGACTTCCCACCTGACTTATAATTAAATGGGCTAAATAGAGCCTAAAATTAAAAACAAGGAAACCTGTAGGGAAATGAGGGACGCTTTCAGAAGCTTGCTCGTTATCTTCGAGACCGTCTGAAGAAAATAATCAACGAAAACAAAGAAATACAAAACATGAAAAAGACGTCACAATTTTTAACGCGGTTCATTGATATTTTTTTCTTTATTTGTGCCCCGAACAAACTTTACGTACACATGCAATTTTATGTCCATTCGTTAAAAACACACTACCTTCTCGAGTTAATTAAAAGCTAGCCTTATATATTACAATTGGCCCTTGTAGCCTCCTATATTTAAATAAAGTCGAAATGAACGTTAAAACCTTGCATTTGATTTTGTAATCGACTGCTCCGAAACTTGGCGTTTACGGCAACTACGTTGATGCCACGCGCTCTCAAAATATCTAGTTTTTATTTATTAACTCTGCTGTAAATCAATTTTTTTTAATTTCCTGCAATGAGTTTTATAAACTATACTTTTTTGGTATTTTAGTGCAAGAAACATACAAATAACATTAGCGGTTTCCAAGAAATAACCAATTTTATTCTAAAAACAGCTTGACTTTGGGAAATATTTTCAAGGTGTTTTTCATAGGCAAGAATAATTTCCTGTGATGAGATTGTTCCTTATACTTTACATAATGATATATATTTTTTTCATAATTTTTAATTAAGCCGTTTAATAGAAATACCTTCATCAATGGGACTAATTTTAGGATGACGCTGGGAACACACGCCTTAACTTCTCAGTAAGAGAAGTTCTCACCAAATTGCATACTCGTTTAAAAATGCAGTTTCGACTTCACCCATTATTGTCACTATTTCAGGCCTCACGACTGAAACTTTTTTTTTAATGCTTTATATTCAGAGGCAAAATTGTCACGAAGAAATAAAGAGTTTATTTTCGTTTTGATTCCAAGATCTAAATTTCAAAAATGAAACGAAAGTGGAAGTCACATAAGTACTATGAAGTTAAAATGTTGATGGTTGTGATGTACTATGAACAAGATGTACTATGAAGTTATTAGTCCCAAAAATATTAAACAAATTCGATATATAATTAACGTGGGAGAAGCCGCAGACGAAAGCTAGTATCCCAATATTTGATCTACTTTGATCAGCAACAAAAATAACTTGTATAAAATGTACAACAAAAAAAATATGAGTAAAAATTTGTTTTTGTTAAAGGTGTTCCAAAAAAGAAAATAATCAATATGTTTACGGTAGCACGAGAATCTTATCTTGTACGGAATTAGGTTAAGTTTACTTAGTAATTTTCCCACATTAGTTGTCAACTTGCGATAGTCATCAAAATATCGCGGTCATTTCGTTACGATCAAAGACAAAATATCATGAGAACACAAAAATGACAAGTATTTTTTTTCTTGAAGATGTAGTTTACCGCAACATTGCGATTTTAAGCTTAAGGGGGTACCGAGTTTATTGCAAAATAATTACATTCGTTTAATCCCTCGCTGTATCGTTATTACTTGAGCTTTAGCTATGCCATGGACTATGGATGAAATTATTAAAAGCTCGAATATTTATCTATTATTAGTGATAACATTTCCCATAAACTGAAAAAAAAAAACTTAGATTCTTTGGTGGCGTTAATTTTATTTAAAAAAAACAGAAATACGGTTTTTATACAGCTGTATACGAAAATAACCTTTGCCCACATATGAAAATATTTAGCCAAAAAATCCATTTTTCTTCTGGATTGCGATCAGTCAACGATACATAATCTACCCTAGAATTATTTCCACTAGGTAATTATTGTATGACATTATTATCTTCCAATGTAAGGTTAATTTTAACTTACATAGTAGATACTTACTGATTTTATTATATTCTAACACTTTTGTACACGTCTGTACGAGGGTTGGTCAAGTGAGAACTTTACAAAAAAAAATTTATTTTTCGGGGACATTGGGAATTAATGTATTAAAAGTCAATTTTGGGGAACTTGGAACTTGGGGAGATCGGGCATCACCCTTCCAGAAAGCAGACTTTGGATCTATATTTGAAACCAAAGTAAGGTCACAGTTTAAAAATCCATACAGCTGTCCAACGAAGGCGTCGAACGCAGTGGTTGTGCGGGTCTTATGGGGCGAGGCTCCGAAAGCCGTTTTAAAAAAAATAAAAGCTTTTTTATTTCGTGTCAATAGATGGCGGAGTAGTCACTGAAGTTCTTATGTCAAATTTATTTTTCAGTGTATTGTTGTATATTCTGTACTGTACATACGCAAACACGCATTTTGTTATTAAACTGTTGGATAAAATATAATTTTAAGTGTTTTACGCTCGCAGTACATTAAGTTGATCTTATGCTCCTCTGTATTTGCATTGCATTGCAACTGTTGAAAGCATATTTGAATACAGTGACTTTTTGTGGTAATAGAATACAGTTGTGCGAGTGATTACTGACTATTTGCGTTTCATCATGCTCGAGGACTATGGCTCATGGGCTCTTGCCAACTTGAAGGCTGAACTATATAAAAGGAATGCCAAAGTTACGGGAGGGAAAGCAAGGTTGGTCGAATCAAGTAAAAAGTGATAAGGATATTGATTCGCTATTCATAGTCGCCTACACAGTTCCATAGTCAATGGTTAAAGACGACAGAGGCATAGTATTAAAATTTTAAATGCTTCATTATTTCGTTTGCTGGGAAAGTATGCACTCCTTTATTTTTACATGATAAAAAGGCACAGTCACGCATTTCTATAACTTTTCATCCGAAATAAGTCCAAAAAGATGTGTGGAGTTGAATTTGTATTTGTTGCTGTTTTGTGTTTTGTTTGAGCAAAGCACAAACAAAGCAGAGTCTTTGCCAAAGACAATAAAAATATTATTTTCTATGTAAAATGGCAGTTCGATTTCCTTGTATTCAGCGCCATCTATTCGCTATTGAGAGTACTCATCTGACAGCTGTCAAAGAAAACGCCTTATTGTATGTAGCTCAATGGCACAGAAGATATCTACTGTGTCGGTGGCTTACCTCCCACGTCTCGTCCCGCAATCTCCGCACAATTTTCCTGACTGAGCGCTTTCGTTGACCAACTGTAAGGATTTAAAAAAATCGGTGGTACGTCGATAGGGCTCACCACCTATCACGCTGGGTGGGACATAATAATATTTAACCTTCGACGAAACGTAAGTGTAGAAATATTACACCTATATACCAGTATACCAATGTCGAAGTAAAGGTGACATTCATACAAAAATGTAGCATATGGCCATATGTACATAGCTCCACCTGTGGGTCTAGTAAACATGACAAATATCTATTGACTGCAAACTTAGAGCCAGCGGCTATCGGAACAAAGAGATAGAATTTCTTGGCGCAACGCCCGTTCCTGAGGTTACCAAGGAAACTTGGTATTTCATTTTATGTGAGGTATAGAATGAAATAGTTCTATTGAAGGAGAACAGGTGATATTAATCTGTTTTATTGGTTGCCGTAAGAAGTACGACAATAGTACGATACACAAACCAAAGTTTGCGTTCCAAAATTTGTCTTTGAGTTTCATTTTTAAGCGGGGTAGCAAATTATTCCATAAAAATTGCTTTCTTCAATGCAACAAAAAAAAGTACTTACATTCTCTTATCAAATACGCAGAATATTTGTAGAATCACTTTGTTGTCTGTCTCTCAGTCTGTTTTATTTCAAATTCTCTTTTATAATTTATGCTTGACCAACTTAATTTTCCTATTTTTGTCGTGTAATTTTTGCACTTAAATAATAATAATAATAATAATAATAATAATAATAAAGTCGTTTATTTCGGGCAAAAAACCCATACTAAAATATTTAGATTACAAAAAAATAGAAAAGTACACTTCTATATAATAATATAATAAGTTTTGTATTCCTTAAAACATTTTACATGTAAGTAACTATTACAATTCGGAACCCCTAGAGCAAAAGTCTTCCTTTCATTTGTCCTTTTTAGGGTTAAGTACCCAAAGGGTACCACATGGGACCCTATTATTAAGCCTCCGCTGTCTGTCTGAACGTCTGTCAGAGGAGCTACAAATTCAACCGTAATATGTAGTAATTTGAAATTTTTACAGAATCGTGTTACTGTGGCCTCCAGCACGATAAATAACAAATTAAAAATAAATATAGGGCGTTTCCATACAAAAAACCTCGAAAAAGTTGCATGATTTAACTGTTATTTAGTTGCCTATAGACGGTAACACATACAAGTTTTAGATTTAGTCAGATTGTAGGACAAATTGTAGTAAAACAAAAAAATAATAAATAGTAGGGTTCCGTACGCAGACAGTGCCAATTTTTTTGTCCGGCTCTACCATTTTAGAGACATGTTTTTTGTAGCCTTGATGTTGCTTTAGCATGTACACGTAAGTCTTGTTATTTACCATAATGTTTTTAGGGTCCCGCACCCGTATTGTGGGGTAGTGCAGACCCCTTTGTGCGTGAAACCGACTCGCACTTGGCCAAATTATTGGTATAAATCCTTGAATGGTATTATTTTTTTGCTTTAAATGTAAAAGCTTTTTAACAATGATTGTAAATTCTTTTGTTATCTCATCAGGCACAAAAAGCAATCAAACTAATCAATTTACTCACCCTATAGCCCAAAATCCTTTAAAAACCAACTTAATTAAAAAATTACACTAATGAATGAATTTACCCTTGACTGGCAAATAAAATAATTTGAATGTTTGATTAAAACCATTGACATACCAAAACACGGACCTCGGATCTATTACAAAATTTACCAAAAAAGTGTCCTTAGTGAAGTGTCAAAACATTAAGAAACAAAACATTTCAATTTGAATCTTAAGTCATTGCTGCACGGCTTAATTTTGATTGACGTGCGATTGACACCCTATGTCCACTTGGTAGTACGTCAATGATTAAAACTAATAGTTTTACTTCAAAAAGCTTGTATTTATTTTATCAGAATACATTTTAATGATTTTGGAATTTGACGACAGCAATAGGCCAAAGAGTTATGTCAGGATCGTCACAGATGGAAATCTGTTGTGCCTGTATACAACTATATCTATGTTCGTATGATGTCAATATTTTACTGACGGTACCAGTAATTGTAAAACAACAATTTCACCGTTATCAAGGAATACAAAAATTTAAACGATATGACAAATGGGGTGAAATGCGAGGATAAAAATGGAAAATGAAAACTTTAAAGTGCAGTGTGAATTAACGATCTTTCATTGCTTCAGAGGAAAAACTTGGAACGCTAACATTGCGAGGATAGGAATTTTTTACTTTATTTCTGCAACGTGCTGATTTCCCGGGAGGATTAGTAGCATTTGTCACAGTCTATTTATAATGTCACAGACATAAGTACAGAATCTAGTTTGCTAAATCTGTTTTCTAGCAATGTTTTCCACTCTTCCTCGTAGAGCTTTTTTATGAAAATTGATGGGAACCAAACTGGACTCTGGGGACTGTTACTTTTATCAGGAGTCACTTAAAATTAAAACATTTCCAACAGAATTGCTACATAATATACTACCCTTTTTTTTTTTTTGAGTTACTAGTATCAAGGTTAATTTTGTACATAATTGGAAGTGCTATCGTTCTTACAATATGACATGATGCTAAAAGGTGTTACGTTTTTTCAGAGATTAAAAGTTCTTTAAGCTTTAATTTCATAATGAATATATACTAGCTTTTGCCAGCGGCTTCGCTCGCGTGGAAGTGTCTTTCAGTCAATGTAGGATAAAATTTTTGGCTTGGCGGTTAATTTTTCAACACCTTTATAGCCTACATGTTGACCAAGGTCACTACGGTGATGATGAAAAAAACCGCATCCAAATTCATTGAGTGGATCTTGATTTAGAACGGAACATACAGACAGACAGACAAAAATATAAAATCATAATTTGGCTTCAGTACAAAATTAATTAACCATTTCAATGAAAATTTCAAATATTTACAGCGTACTACAGATACGACTTTTTACTTATTCATTGTTAGTATAGATATAGATATTTTTAACATTTATATGTCCTTTTTGCGGTAACGGTTTTTCTTTAATATCATATTGAACAAAAACTGCTGCTGCAAAAAGAAATACATGATAAGGTTTACTAATTGGAGGTACATTATTTATAAATTACTCTTTTAACATACAAGCAAACTCTATTAACAGAACAAAAAACACGGTCCCCGATTTAACGAGATATTTCTTTTTCTGTGAAAGAAAAACATTGCTCTGCCACGTATCAAATTTCAATTCCGGTATCTCATCAAGAAAATACCCTCATTTCTGAATATCTCGCCTGCAGCCTCTACACGGCCTGTCATTACCATTTGTATGCCATTTGTCTTTTGTCTCTTCATTCCTTCCTCTCTGCAAACTCATCGATAAGGAGGTGCTTCAAATCTTGAATAATGAGGAAATGAGATTTTTATTAGAGCTCAGCATGGTGTTGGAAATGATTTAGACTTGGTAGTGAAGTAGATTATTGTGAGTTCTTGAGAACTACCAGATAATTATATGAGATTTTTGCTGTCCACTATTTCTTTTAACTGTATAGTTTTATCACTACTTATTCTTGCCCAAGAATTGTTAGGTGTATATCTAAATTAATTATGACGGCTGCCATCACTTATGTGACACCAAACAAACCATTGAGTGCCCGGAATTAAAAAAGCAAGTACTCCGTTTATATTGAACTGCTTTGATTTATGTCCTCTTCAGGTTTAAGATTCGCAGATATAATCAAACCAAAAAAATGTTGTGTCACGATCATAAATAAAAAACCGGTCAAGTGTGACGGTGAGTCAGAGTCGCATACCTAGGGTTCCGTAATTCGACAGAATTGGGAACAGTCAGGAAGAAGGTATTTAAAATCTTGCCAAAATCATTATGAAAACTAAAAAAAGAATCGATTGTAGCACAAAAAGACTCAAGTATTTTTATACCGTACTCGAAATAAAACTTTTTGATGAAAAATTTAATTTTGTCATTTTGCTATCGTGAATTTCTCACCCGCAATATATTCCCTGTAATCTTTACGTAGTTCCAAATTACAATTTATTTATGATCTTTTTAAAATTTTTCGGTTCATTAGTTTCGGAAATAAGTGGGGTTTTTTGGTTTTCCAAAGATTTATCGAAATCGGTGCCAGTAAATATAGGATTTTTATAGTCAGATTTTTAATATCTAGAATTTGATACAGATACTGTATTTTTTTATACAGGATGTAAATGCAAAGTCAAGAATCCCTTTAGGGTATGAAAGTATACACGATTCTGATGTCATTACGACAAAAAATTATCCATCCATCGATCCATCAGCCTGTTTCGTCCATTGCTGGACATAGGCCTTTCCAGGATTTCGCCACTCTTGGCAGTCCTCCTGGAAGAAATGCCCAGGTTGGCAGGCGGGTTGGTGAGCGCGGTGCCGAAACCCTTGCACCAGTGACGCCGCTGCCTGTCACCAGTCTGGTTTATGTAAGGCCCGGCGATTGGGGATGGATATACCGCCATCCATCGGTCCCAGGCAATGGTGGGCCGCCTGGTTTTATTGCCTGAGAGCTGTCCTCTTACTCTCCCCCGAATAACTTCGGGAGGATTTCCGAGTAAGATGGTGGTGCCTCCACAGTCGAGCCCGGCATTAGCTCTACCACCTACACAAAAAAATATATACCTTGAATTTTCACTAAAAATCCCATCATTTTTCTAAGCTATGGTTACGCAGCTCATCGACCTCCCCACACATCTAATTGTACCCCGCAACCTGCACCTCTCATCCGAGTGGCCAGCGACCGTGAGGGTGTCCACGCGATTAGTGTATTTTGAATAAAGAAAATCTTCTTATTATGAGGTGCTGGTACTTTATTTAGAGATCCCAGTATTTAAAATAATATTTTTACCGACCATACTAACACACCCTTAAAGGATTCTTGACTTTGATTTTACACCCGGTATATCTCAATTTTTATATTTTTTTTATTTCTATAGTTTTCCTGTAATAAGCCAGTTAATCGTCATTTATTTAATTTTTTTCGGTCCAACAGTTTCGAAAAAAAGGGGGGGGGGGGGACATGCATTTTGTGTGGTTTTTCAAAGATTTCTCAAATTTTGTGCCAGTTAATAAAGTAAAAGTTTTTATAATCAGCTCTATAATACCTATCTACAATTTGATACCCATATTGTATTTGTTTTTATTTTCAAGCATGGAGTGTTCTTGGGACCTTCCGGTACACCACCTGAAAGGAAAGAATCACCAAATCCCTCGTCGGGGGCTACTCTCGTTTGCTTAGCCTGCTAAACCCATTAATATAATAATAATAAAAATAATAAGTTCTTTATTTCAGGCAACACATTGCAAAATATACAATATTATGACAAGGGCCCATATGTAAATACCTTACAGACTAACATATGGATGCAGAAAAAGTTTCTTCGCATTTTATATGAGAATTCAAAACATTTTTTAATAAAATTTATTTAAATTTAACTAAAGTATGTAGGTGATATTTTGTTTGATAACTTTCTGCAATCTTGTAGGTAGGGATATAATTCCATCGCTATAGAAATTCTGGGGCTTCTGATCAAAAAACCGCGACAAGTGGTTTTGGCAGTCCTCTCGTGATGTTAACCTGACACTGCCTAAAGAATTCTAAGGAGACCTAAACAAGTGGAAATCTGAAGGTGCAAAGTCAGGACTATACGGCGGATGCATTAATACGTCCCAGCCAAACTCTCTTAATTTTTGCCGAGTGGCTAAAGATGTAAGAGGTCTAGCGTTACCATGATGAAAAACCACACCCCTTCTGTTGACTAATTCCGGCCGCTTTCTCTCAACTTCTTGCTTTAATCCCATCAGTTGTTCGCAGTAAAGTTCAGAATCGATGGTCCTGCCTGGCGGTAACAGCTCATAATGAATAATGCCCTTCCAATCCCACCATACACACAGCATTACCTTGTTGCGAGATAACCCGGGTTTTGCCAGAGTCTGTGAAGCCTGACCAGCCTTTGACCACGACCTTTTTCGCACGTTCTTGTCGTACGTGATCCACTTTTCATCACCAGTTACCAGGTTTTTCAAAAATGGTTCGGCTTCATTACGTCGTAAAAAAGAATCAAAAATGAGTACACGGTTCATTAAGTTTCTTTCAGTGAGCTCATGAGGCACCCAAATATCGAGCTTTTTTATGTACCCAGCTTTTTTCAAATGCGCCAAAACTGTTTTGTGGTCAATTCCCAGTTCTTCAGCTACATCTTAACTACTGATATGCCGATCTTGCTCCACTTTTTAAAAAATGGCATCCATTTTATCCATAACAAGGCGCCCAGAGCGAGGTGTATCTTTGACGTCAAAATTTCCGGATCGGAAACGCTTAAACCAAATTTGTGCTACTCTCACAGACACTGCACTAGGTCCATAAACAACACAAATTTTTTTTTGCGGCTTGCTTTGCGTTTTTACCTTTTTTGTAGTAAAATTTTAAAATGTATCGAATTTATTCATTAGATTCACTCATCTTAACAATAAGAAAAACAAATAAAAATTACACATTTTACCTAATCTGAATTTGGAATTATCTTTTTTAAAATTTAAACTTTTTAATAATACCAAAACCAGCCGGATACAAATAGTATAGCCAAAAAGATTTTATTACAAGTTCATACATACTATTTGCGAAAAGAATTTTTCCCCAACCTATTACATACAAAATAGAACTAAGACTAAGACAACATAGCCTATTTTTGACGTATTTTGGTCCGTTTCGCTTCCCTGAAGCGTCGAAACACGATCCCCTCAGGCCAGAAGTCAGCATTGAGGAAACTGCTAGCATGAACAGCGGACACACGGAGTTTGAAAGACAAACATATTTTTGTCTTTCAGATCCAAGTGGCACTATCCCTACGTCCACAATCCCTCCAATGCGACCTGTGCACATTTTCTTAAGGTGACGCGTCAGATCTTCTAACGTCACACTTTTGTGCACTCTGGAGAGGTAGATCTGTGTTATGGGCTCTGCAGCCTTCAGGTCACATGAAGCTCCAGGGGCGGTACCGCGCTTATTGCGGTTGTGACAGCGGCGGCGCTTCTTCTCTACTAGGGCTATCAATCGGCGGGCGTTGAACGGGAGCAGACACGGCCGCGGGCGTTAATTTGTGGAATAAAAAGTACAAGAATTTGTGTATAATTTATTGAAGATGATATTCCACCAATCGAATCCATCCAACCTTTAAGTAATCAAGTATCGAATGTATGAAATATTAATATCAAAGAATAAAATACGGCACTTACATTTTTTTCAAAATATAATCATCGCTGTTTCACGGCTTAAAATTAAGTTGAAACGGGACAAAATCGGGATACCCCCCCCCCTCCTTAATTACCTATGGTAGTTACTAGGTTACAAGTACGTAATTAAGTCAAACTATTTTCAGGTTTTAAAAGCAAAAGTTTTAAATATAGAAGAGTACGTCACCTGCTTGAAAAAATTCATTGTTTGATACACAACATGCATTATCAGTTGACATCATAAACCATTCTTTATCTCACAACCATCATCAAGGTAAATACTAAATTCATTGATAGCATCTAAATTAAGACGTGGATGGAAAAGAATGTGTATGAAATCAATAATTAATAAAATCAAGACTGGATTACAATTTTAAATGAGCATAATCCCAACTTTTGCAAGGGTATTTTTTCGCTATTCAGTAGAAGAGAAAATATTTTCTAGCTGGCCAAGAGGATGTTATCTTTATTAGGCACTCCACTGTTGTAAGAGAACCTATCAATATCAGACGACATCCAAAACCACTAAACCCTATTCTTGTAGTCCACAAATAGCTCCCAGAGAGACCCCTCCATTGTGGTCATAATGACCTCCACTCACTATACAAAGATGTCCAGTAGGTAACGACGGCTGTTAAACGAACAATGAAACCCGTCTAGCTCCCTAAAGGCTTGAAATACCAACTAAATGTGTAGCTCACATACGCGCACCACAGGTTAATTTAAAGATTTTATCCGTATAGTTTTTTGACATGAACATGTTGACCACATGCGTATGTAATAGTAGTTTATGCTACGAGAGCGTAACGGAGGCAATAGTTTGTACGGGGAACGATTTGAAACACGAGCGATAAGCGATAAACTTACGCACGAGTATCATACTACGTTTTTCAATTCAGTGTGAGCAAATTAATTAAATGTAATTAAATAAACAAAGAAACAATAAATACATACTCCAAATGAACTTTAGGTGGGCATTCTTTTTTTCTTTTTATTTTCACGCAAGTTGTCGACTTGACGGAATTAAGCTGCTTCATACACAACATGAATTCGACTCCACCAGCTTATTCTACATAATAATGTTAACAACAACGGCTGCCCGATATTGTATATTCTTTAGATACAAAGAATGTTGTTAATAAGGAAGACCAATCGATAACATTGTATTTTTCTTAAATATTGTACAGAGAATGCAAGTGGCCAGTATCATTTTGCGAACTTCATACTTTTTGTTTTTTGGCATTATAATCAAAAAGTTCTTATTCATATTACGATTATTCATAATACTTGGTTACCTACCAAGAAGTTTATTTTAACCAGATCCTCCTTGTTACCTATATAAAGTGACTTTAATTTATTTACCAAATTGTTACTGAAGACTCGATAATTGCTCAGTAACAAGATTCAATGACCCTTTTTGTGAAATTCGTTAATTATTCTTTTCATGTTCCTTACAAACGCAAGCCCAGCCCTGAGTCAATTACGATGAGACGTCAAGATTTTATTTTGCGAAATTAGCAAAAACTGTTATCGATCCGTGATACTGATCACTTACCAAGCCTCTAATAAGGCTGGCTGTATAAATTAAAGTCACCATAAGCAGATTAACAATAGAAATTTAAAAAAAATGAAAACTTTAAACACTCTTGCGGTAAAGTTGACTTTGACAACGGATTAGACGCATATAAAACAGAAATTTACGAGCACTTGCATTGAAAATATAATAACATGATCCTGCTACACCTCGTAGCTCTACTGAGTTTTCGTAGCGCTAATTAATATACTTCCCTCTAAACTACGGCGTAGAGCTAGGTATATTTTCATAAGTCAGCATATGGAGTTCTGAAGTGAATTATCTAGGTTTGGGTTTGCTTAGAACCCAGGTCTAAACACTAAGTGCCTTCTAAATACTAAGTGCCTTTCCTAAAAATACAATTTATCATGGCAGTTTTGATACGATTTGGGGTTTTGACATTTTTACTAATAACGAAATTTTGTATACACATATATGAGCTAAATAAATGTGTTATTTCTAGTGGGTTATTATTAATTCAAGTTAAAATTACTATTTTGGTCAAAGAACAAGCATGGCCATCCAGCGTGGCAACACCCCGCCAGCCTTTTGGGAACCCCGGCCCTCAATACTGGCACGTGCGCTAAAATTGCTAAGGCATATTGCGGGTGACTTTAAAATGGATATTGTGGGGATATGCATTGATTATTTTGATTGAAACTTATAGTAAACATTCCATAAATCATATAGTTTATATTTGATGTGGTTAAGTCACTCTAATTTCTATTGCATGGCATTTATCAAACTTTATCTAATGACTGATATTGCAAATGCGCAAAAATGCCGGAATAGCCGCCCCACCCAGCAACGCCGACGATTTGGCCAGAATTTTTTATCTATCATAAATAGGTAATGTTATTTTTGAATAATTATAAAATTATATAATTATTAAATATATAATTATAATTAAATAATTATTTTTATATAATCCATCCATCCATCCATCAGCCTGTTTCGTCCACTGCTGGACATAGGCCTTTCCAGGATTTCACCAATCTTGGCGGTCCCCCTGGAAGAAATGCCCATACTCACACACGCTGGGCAGGCGGGTTGGTGAGCGCGGTGCCGAAACCCTTGCACCAGTGACACCGCTGCCCGTCACTAGTCTGTTTTAAGGCCTGGCAATTAGGGATGAATATACCGCCATCCATCGGTCCCAGGCAATGGTGGGCCGCCTGGTTTTGCCAGAGAGCTGTTCTCTTACTCTCCCCCGAATAACTTCGGGAGGGTTTGCGAGTAGGATGGTGGTACCTCCACAGTCGAGCTCGGCATCAGCTCTACCACCTACAAAATATAATAATATATAATAATATAATAATAATTATTAATTTAGTTATGTTATGTATCGTTTTTAGACTACTATGTTAGTAAGTTGCATGAAATGACTAAAATAATAAAGTTATAGTTACAATTGAGAAGACCTACAACAAATAAAATAAAAAACTAACTTAAATAAAAAAGTTATAAATAAATTAAATAACTAAACAAGATAAAAAAATTAACCAATGTCGCTGTCGTCTCGTAGTTCACTCCTTTTTAATCAGACTAAAACATAACAAACTTTCTAAAATACGGATTGAAATTAGCAGTAGTTTCAAAAGCAGCAATGTGACGCGCGGTAGGTAATAGAATGACGGGTGTGTTTGACACTCTACAACCGCTTTAGAATGCAAATTAATTGCCACATCATATCATAAATACCGGAAGTCAGAACTGACTAAAGAAACTTTAGATTGCTGGGTTTAATTAACAACTGTTAAAATATGATGGGTTGTGATGTCGTCAAAAATAAAACTGATATACGAGTAGGCTGTGTCTATGATTATATACGACATGACTTTTGGTTTTAAACCCGAATAACGTCAGCGTATTTAATAGTATTTTGTACAACAGTGATATAATTAGAGCCTTGGGAAGCGATTGCTCATTCACGCAATGAAGCGACACTGAGGTTTGTAATATGCTGTACGAGTGTGTTTCCCAATGGCTGATTAAACATTTTACACTAAGACACAATACTTTATTTACGATCATCTATTAACTTATTTAATCATTGCATTATGTAGGCATATACAATATTTTAATTTTTTACTTATGTTAGTATATATTTGGTTAGGTATTATATTTATTTATGGTCTATTTAGTTTATTTATCCACTTATTTATTAATTGCATTATGTATAGTAATATTCTTATTCCAATAAGTCTTTTTTATGCATGTGTATAACTTTAGTAGCCCAACTTAAATATAGTTCTTTTTTATATATTTCCCGTAAGTATCATTTTTGTTACATCATAAAATATTATTTTTATACAGATTAGATGTGACATGTAAACGTATACTTCATGTATCTATTTTATAAATAAACATTTTGAATCTTGAAGCTTTAACCATCTTTTCCAATAACAGTGTCATGAAAATTGGGAAAAAGTAAGATTTTAGAAAGTTTTTAGATCTATTTTTTCGAAGCGTTTTGATCTTTGATTCGATCTATACAATCGCAGAATCGTGGACACGATTTCATACGGTTTCACGGAAAATTTTGCTAACAAATCACATATAATTAAAAAGAGTATGTACCTACATTTAATTAGGTATTCGGAAAGTATTTGATTTCAAAATTCAAAATTTATTATGTACTAGCTTTTGCCCGCAGCTTCACCCGCGTTCAGTGAATTGTATATTATTATTTATTGTATTATTTTTGTGTATACCTATACATACCTATATGTTATATTATATTCAATACGTTTATAATTTATTATTTTGGGCACCACCTTACATTTTTTCTGCAACGCCCCAGGGTAACTGGAAGAAAATGCTAAATAGCATTAAGTTCACCTCTGTACATTCATATGTTATTGTGCAATAAAGTATTTTTCATTCATTCATTCAATTTTTGCCCCGTTTTCAGCTTGGGCGTTATTTTTTGAACACCCCTTATAGTCTATGTGTTGACCAGGGTAATCACAATAATAATAAAGAAAACTGCATTCAAATTTGTTGATTGGTTCTCGAGTTATAAAAGCATTTATTAAATCTTTGCCCCGTTTCCGGCTTGGGGTTATTTTATAAACACCCCTTATAGTCGATGTGTTAAAAAAGTGACTACAATGATAATAAAGAAAACCGCATTCAAATCCGTTTATGGGTTCTCGAGTTATAAAAGCGTTTATTCAAGTTGGAGTAGGTAATTGCGACTCAGAAATATTGTTACACTAGCTTTTGCCCGCGGCTCCGCCCGCGTGTAATTCGGTATAACGACATGCTTTTTTCGGCTCGTTTCTCAACTCGTCCCAATGGACCGAGTTGAGGAATTTCAAATTGAATATTTTTTCCGTTCCCAACTCGTCCCACTGTTTTTTTCTTTAAATTTTATGTTGGTAAAGTACAGACGCAAACAAAACTTTCATTAGAGGTAAAATGGGTAGTTAAAAAATATATTCTTGAAATATAATTTAAAAAATCAACATCATTTATATACTAAAGTGATTGCAATAATTATTAAAAAAATTCTGTGTTATAAGAATCAGTCTTATTTACTTACATCTACCAACAATCGAGTATTTTGCTTTCCCAAACGCAAAAATTATGATTGCTTTTCATATTTTTGAATAAAACGTATTAAATGAATGTAATTTATGGTATTACGTGACAAAAGTTTAATTTCAGCTATATGAGAATGAATATAATCCTTTGTGAGAGAGAAAGAAAATAGTGCTACCCTTTCATGTTTTAAGAAAAAAAAATTTTTTCCTTTGTAGTTGCTTATAAAATTTAAACAAGCATTTAATAGACAATCGGTATTTGATAACTTGAAAAACATAAACACTTTTCTCCCTGACGTTACTTCACGCTTATTTTATTGTAAAACATATGGTGGGACGGGTTGGGAACGGAAAAAAGATTTAATTTGAAATTCCTCAACTCAGCCCATTGGGATGAGTTAGCAGTGGGACGAGTTGCGGAACGAGTCCTTTTTTTCGGGATAAAAAGTAGTTTATGTGTCAAGTTAGGGTATAAGCTATATCCATTCTAAATTTCATCCAAATCCGTCCAGCCATTTCAGCGTGAAAGAGTAACAAATATACACACACACACACACACACACACGCACACGCACAAACTTTCGCATTTATAATACCTATTAGTGTGATAATTACATAATATTAATATAATGATAATATTTTCGTATGTGCCTTTTAAGTTACTTTGGCAATAGAACTTTAACAAATATTTTAATTAATGTTTTATGACTCAGGAAAAGTTAACGTGTGTGAATTTTTACTCAAATTACCAACATAAATAAAAATTAATTAACGCTAATTGTGTGAATTTCTGTTCCTATATTGAATCATTTTTTGTCAATCGATATTTTCTGTAATGATTTTATTTTGATTAATTTTTTCACCACGATTCGAAATCGATCTCAAAATCGATCTTTTTTAGAAAGAATCGACATCCCTAATTTTATTTCATGTTTTAAGAAGCTATTTAGTGATTCCCATTCAAATCGATAATTTTGATAGCTTGACATACCTTTTAATACTACTCGTCGTAATGTATCTAAAATCAACAAATTGGCAAAAAAACACCGAAATACACATTATTATTATATACATAATGTGTTCGCCTTAAAACGTATCGGAACGCACATTGTATGTGTCAAGATATTTGATTTTTATTGATATGGCAACACGAGCTGTCAAATTCGTGAAATGGACGCGGGTCCGGTTGGTTTTAATGGCGTTTTAATTCAACAAGAGTTGCAAAAGGTTATGTGTTTAGTATTTCAAGGAAATAAATAGTTAAAATATAGAAATAAACCAGTTGATCAGTGAGAACTGTGATCCGGGACGTGTACGCGAAAAGTTTCGTAAATCCGACAATAGTGGAAGGTGATGAGAAAGGATTCTCATTACCACGTTTTGCAGAAATCGTGATACCTTTAACGGGTTGGGTGTTAAAGTTGAGAACGGGAAGTATTAACGAAAAGATTCAACGGCTTTGGATGCTAAACAGATTTTTATTTAGTTGTCATGACAACACCAATTTACTATCGTATTGTCTCACGCTTGACACTTGGCAGGCAGTACAAAGACAACAATCATAGATTAGTCTTAACATCCACCTCTGTTTGTGATGCCTGCCATCTTCTTCAGCATTTCTGTTCTGGGCCCATAAAGTGGTTTGGTGAGCATGTCTGCAATCTGCCTGGCTCCTGGCACATGGCAGATGGTTATGCTTCCATCCTGAATACATTCTCTTATGAAGAACGAACGAAGTCTTATGTGCTTAGTTCTTTGATGGAACTCTGGTGGATTCTTTGCCAGCTTGATAGCAGATTCGTTATCCACACAAAGACATGCTGGACATTCTTCACCTGTAATGTCTTTCAATATTCTTCTCAACCAAATGATTTCCCTAGCAGTTTCACTTGCAGCAATTATTTCAGCTTCTGTGGAGGATATAGCGACAACACTTTGTCTTTTGCTATTCCAAGCTATTGCACCCCCAGCATACATGCATAAAATGCCTGTGGTCGATCTTCCAGTCTTTAAATCACCACCGTGATCAGCATCACTGTAGCATTCTAGGTTGAGATCCTTAACTGGTTTGTAGACGATTCCGTTATCAATCGTCCCTTTAAGGTAACGCATAATCCTCTTGACGGTTAAGACGTCTTCTTTCGAAGGATTATCTAAGTTACGCGATGCAACACTGACTGCAAAGGCTATGTCTGGCCTTGTGCCTGTCATCAGATATGCAAGAGCACCGACCGCTTGTCGATATGGAAAGGATGACGTAGTATCTCCATCTTCTTTCACATCAACTGCTTTCAGAATCGGTGTCACAACTGGTTTGCATTTGTCCATGCCAAACCTCTCTAAGACGCGTGCTGTGTACGCCTTCTGATGAAGCAGAATGGATCCATCGGAGTATCTTTTAATCTCCATCCCAAGAAAGTAACTTGCCGGTTTCTCAGTTATCTTGAAGCGCACTCTCATTTCCTCTAAGAAACGCTTTCCCTCTCTTTCGTTCGTTGATGCAATCAGTCCATCGTCGACGTATAATGCAAGAATTATTTTGTTAATACCTCGCTTTCTTACAAAGAGGCAAGGATCAGACTGACTCTGCATAAAACCGATCTTGACAATGTAGTCGGTTATGCATCTGTTCCAACAGAGGGGTGCTTGCTTCAGCCCGTATAGGCTTTTCTTTAACTTGAATACAAGCTTTTTATCAGTGGTATAACCTTCTGGCGGCCTCATGTAGATTTCTTCATCCAACGTGCCATACAAGAAGGCAGTAGAGACGTCGAACTGTGCTAGCTTGAGCTTCTCCTTAGCAGCAACGCTCAGAACTGCTCTAATAGTGCTGCTCCTAGCCACAGGACTGAAAGTTTCATGAAAGTCTATATCCTTCTTTTGTGAATACCCCTTTATGACTAGCCGTGCCTTGTACTTATCAATTGTACCATCAGGGTTTGTCTTTAATTTGAATATCCACTTACAAGGAATGGCTTTTCGATCTTTCGGTAGTTCCACTAACTCCCAAGTTTTGTTATCTTTCAGCGAAGAAATCTCACTATTAATGGCTTCTTGCCATTTCTCACTGTCCTTACAAGACATTGCCTCTTTGAAGGTTTTCGGTTCAGTCATCATGTGCCCTTCTGCCGCCATGATGTAATCTTTGAACCGGCTTGGGGGTAAAAGAGTAGCTCTATTTCGCAGAGTCATTTGGCCTTCTCTTTCGATATCATTTTCAGACAAATCAATATCTTCAGCAGGCTCTTCGTGCTCTTCGATTCGCTCACCATTTTCCTCCTCAGAGTGAGCAGACTCAACCTCTGAATTACCTTGATCCATTTCAAAATTATCATTCATGGCACCTTGTTCATCTGTTTGTGCTCTTGAAAACGAAGGTTCTTCCATAAACTCATCATCATTCGCCTCGATTTCTCTCTCGTCATCGGCGTTACTCGTTTCTGTATCTCTATGGAGATCTTGTAGCTGATAGCGAAATATTCCATTGTCAGTACTCGATGGCTTTTCTGGTAAACTTTCTTTTGCAGGTTTTCCCAGGAGTGGAATTTCCTCAAACGTCACATCTCTGGACCTAATTAGTTTAAATACTTTATCACTCCAAATTCTATAGCCTTCATCTCCTTCGTACCCAATGAGAATCCCTTTTTCCGCTTTCTTCTGTAGCTTTTTGCGATTAGCTTTCGGGATGTGCGCATAGCACGTGCAGCCGAGAATCCGTAGGTGCTTTATCGATGGCTTCTTTCCGTACCACAATTCATGAGGAGATTTGCCTGGTACGCTAGACGGCCCAGTTCGATTTAAAACGTAGACAGTTGCTCCTACAATTTCTGCCCACAGACCATCAGGAATTTTCTCATGTGCGTGCATGATGGCGCGCGCTGCTTCTACTACTGTGCGATTTTCCCGCTCTACGCATCCAGCTTGCTCGTGTGTGTGGGGCATCGTCAGTCTTTGCGTGATGCCATGTTCTGTTAGAATCTTTCTAAATTCACTGCCGACAAACTCACCACCGTTATCGCTGAGAACTTCTTTGACAACGTGTCCCGCAACTTTAGCTTCAGCAAGGAACAGCTTTAGCTTTGATGCTGCTTCAGATTTTTGACGTAGAAAGTAAACATGTCGATGTCGTGTGTAGTCGTCTTTGAATAGAATATAGTATCGATTCTTCCCGATAGAGTATGGAAATGGTCCGCAAATATCGGTGTGGATTAGTTCTCCTGGTTTAGTGGCTCTAACCCTTGTTCCGAATTTTCGCTTGTGAGCTTTTCCATAAACACAGCCTTCACAGAGATCCGATTGCTCCATATTCACTTTCAATCCGAGCTCTTGTTCGATCACCTGTTTAACGTGTCGCTTGTTCTGATGTACTAGCCTTTCATGGTACACTTGTAGAGGATTTGTCAGTAATTGGTTGACTTCTAGACTCTTTGGCGCAACGCATTTAAGCTCCAGCTTATACAGCCCGCCCTTGATATCTCTTGTCCCAATAACTTTGGTGACTCCATCTATTTTCAGTACACATTGCTTCGGCGTAGACTCAAACGTACTCTTTGACGAAATATCATGCGTAGCAAGAACTGAAAACAAGTTTCTCTTGATGTTTGGAACATACCAAACATCCTTCAGCAAAATTTGCTCAACTTTACCGTTGACATTGGCTTCAGCACGAATGTTGCCTATTCCTATGGCTTCTATGGCTTGCCCGTTTGCAGCAGTAACTGTATGTGATCCTTTGAAGTGCTCAAAGCTCTCAAAAAAGTCGCCTCTATTTGTCACGTGGGTTGTCGCACCATTATCGACGTACCAATTTGTTTTATCAATGGGCAGCTTGTCTTCAAGGGCTAACACGGTCAGATTAACATTTGTACTTGTTGACTGCTTCGGTGGTCGACCATCTCTTATCCACTTTAGGCATTTTCGTACTCGGTGCCCAACTTCACCACAGTAGTTGCAGTTAAAAACTTTAGTTTTCTTCTTGAACTTCTCTGTTTTCACGACTAATACTTCTTCAGGATTTGTGCTATCTTCTTTGCTCATTAAGGCTTTCTCAAAGGATATTAGCTGGACAGTTAGATTCTCAATTGTTCTATCTTTCTTATTCACAAGAAGCCAACTTGACTTAAAAGCAAAAAATTCATGCGGCAAAGTGCCGAGAATTTTACATATTAGCAGTATATCTGGCAGACTTGTTTCTAAATGGCTATTTAGATCATGCCAAATATTTTTCAAAGCAGAAATATGCTTCTTAATATCATGCTCAGGATCTTTCTTGTGATTGAAAAATTCTATACAAAGATCGTAACTTTTGTCTTCTGCGCTGCCGCAATAAAGGCGTTCGAGCTCATCCCATACCTCTTTAGCACTCTTATAGCGCATTATCTGGTCAAGTACTTCATTCGTCATATTAGTTGTAAGTAACGTTAGTACTGTACTGTCTTTAGTATAAAAATCTGCGAGTTCTTTCTCATACTTAGACTTTTCATCCTTGTCGGCCGTTGCTGCTGGTGGTTCGGGCTTGCGCAATCTCCCTTCGATAATATCTACCGCACCGGGAATGCCCCTGCACACAGTTTCAATTCGATACTTCCAATGCTTATAGTCTTTTCCATCCAGGAGCCCTACTTGTACCTTGGAAGCCTCTGCAATCGCCTTATCCATGGTGATGACTCGGGTGATTTGACAGGCTGGTACAAATTTCGCTGCAACTTTTCAGTCTTACCCGGAGTATAACTATCTTGCACCTTCTTTGTACTTTATTACTCTGCTACCATGTTAAAGTTGAGAACGGGAAGTATTAACGAAAAGATTCAACGGCTTTGGATGCTAAACAGATTTTTATTTAGTTGTCATGACAACACCAATTTACTATCGTATTGTCTCACGCTTGACACTTGGCAGGCAGTACAAAGACAACAATCATAGATTAGTCTTAACATTGGGCTGGCTCAGGGTTAGAGGGTTGCGTTTAGGAATCTACATCTGCAAACTGCTGGCTGGGCTGGTCGTTTGTCAGAAATCTCCGTGCCGAGGTCGACGACCGTCAACGTCAGAAGAGAGGAAACGCACACCCAGGGGACCTGTGCTTTCCTCTGAACCAGGGCTGAGTCGTGACCCGGATCGAGTGCGGAGGACCCGTCCAGGACGAGAAAGTGAACTTTAATGTGAGTGTTTTAACCATTTACCCTTCTAACGGGATTTAGTGTTTAAGGAAAGCCCCTTTTCGACAGAATTTAGTCTTTGGACAATATATATGGGTCCAGCACGCGAAATCTAAATTACACCTGTCGAGAGGGGGGTTTATCATACATAATGTCTTTATTTTAAGAATAGTCCTTCTCCGCAATTATTAACTATTAGCCCCATTTCCGGCTTGGGCGTCATTTTACCAACACCCCTTAAAGCCTATTTGCTGACTCACCACGGTGATAATAAAGAAAACCGCATCCGAATCCGTTAAATGGCTCTTAAATACGGAACGACTTAATAACGGAACATAGGTACATACATATGTACATACAGACAGACAGAGAGACATACAGACAAAAAATTGTAGTTTTGGCTTCAGTACAACTTTGTTTACCCATTCAATTTAAAATTTTGAAGAAACATTCACTGTACTGATACTACTTTTTTAATACTTTGTTATTAGTATAGATAAGCTCCCTTTTCAAAGTCTCTTATAAGGGTTGACTGTTATAGCACAGCACAGTACAAACTCGAAAATATCTCTGAAACCCCTTCGGGGATACATGTGTCGTGACGACATTTGTTTGTTTGAATAAAAACGTAGTACCCCTGTAACTTTTAAACTGTTGCGCAGATCCGAACGAAATTTGGGTAGCCACCGATTTTAACCGTTTTTAAAACAAGCGGCGCTAAACTGAAACTGAGCTGAAAGCTGAAACAAAGCCCAGTTTACAATATAGGTATCAAAAGCAGCCACGTCCACTTACGGACTGCAGCAGGGAGGGGGGAGACGTGTGCGCTTGACGCCGCGACCACTTCAGAATGCAAATTAATTGCCATGCTGCAGTACGTACTTGTGCTACGACGAATAGCTAAAATTGGATAAAATGCATACTGGCCGGGTATAAATATGCTAAAAAAAATCTTTAACAGCTTCCAGATAACTTCACTTCTGGCACTCACTCTATATTTGTCCAATTTTGCCTGAGTAGTTTCACTGTAATCACACGGTTTCTTTGGAGGTAAACAGGATTACGTAATGGTTCCCCGTTTGGCACTGAAACACAACAAACTGCACATAACACTTAATAGGGGAAACGTCACGTAATTCTGTTTGCCTCCAAAGAAACTGTACGAATACAGTGAAACTAGTCAGGCGAAATCTGACTAATACATCGTGTGTGGCTGTTTATATTCATTTTACACCCAAAATACCGATACTTCAACTTGTAACAAAAATAAACCATATTTATAGTATTGAAGCAGAGAGAAACAAAAAATAATTTTAATGTTAACCTGTATTGACTTAATTGACCGGTTTGCATTATTAGTGAATTTTATAAGTTTTTGTGAATTTTACGAAAAAATTTTGGATGTAGGAATTTTGCGCCAGACATCGTAAAATAAACCATGTTTTCTTCTTAAAGCAGTAATCTCAGACATAAGACTCAAGCCGTTAAGACATAAAACAAGTTAATAACTTAAAAAGACATCATTTTCAAAAATAAAATCTATCGAGTGAAATGTATTCAATTAGATAACGGACTTGACAACGGAAAGATAAAGGTCTGAAAAAACACATGTCCAAATTTTACATTGATCAGATAAGTAGTTGACTCAGCATATTAAAACAAAAACCGTTGAAAGACCAAAGACAAGCCCTTAAAATATTGAAACCGTATAGGAATTACAGATTCCATTGGCCGCTGCCGCTCAATATAACAATGAAAGTTCATTGATTGTCGGTCATTTAACGTTTACGTGTTAATAACGATTGGATTACCCGTACAGCCTTAGATTATTTTGTTTGTTCATAATTTATATTTAACCCATAAAGTGGCCGGAGGCACAATCGTACCAGAATAGTTTTAGGTTAAACGTGAATGAATAAATTTATTGATATTAGCCGTAGCACTAGCACAAATGCACACAGTGCTCTATGATGAAGGTGCTAGTATGAACTTTATTGTTTAAGACATAGGTCGCGAACTAGGTTGACCATACATACTGCTCATTTCATTATAAACTGTGCTTTGCAGTTCACATACCACTATAGTTACAAATGCTATCGTCTGTAAAATTAGAAGTACGATGGCGATTCCAGCGTATACGAATAATTTGCAATGAAAGACGTGTTTTTATGGTTCCGTACTCAAAAACAAAAAAACTGAACCCTAATCATTGTTGTCCGTCTGGTAATATATCCATAGACATAGGATTCGCTTTGCGTTGAAAATAGCGGCCCGCTTGCTTGGGTGCGATTACGGATTTTGTTATAATATTTAAATAATGCGTAACTAAATTGACATCTGTGGGCCGAAATATATCGAAAATTGTAAATATATACATATTTTCGTGTTTTTCCATATAAATATTGTAAATAAAGGCTCAAAAAGGGTAAAATATACATTTATTCATAAATTGATAAATAGTATTTGGTGTAGACATGGTTTCTTGTACAGTGAATATTTGTGACTTTACAAGGAAAAAATAACCCAAATAAATACACATTTCACAGGAAAATATGATTTTGGCATTGGAATGTTTTAACATTTTGCCCAATTTCTCGTATTAATAGGATCTGAATATTTTTTTTTATGATAACGTTCCGATGTATTTTGATGTAGATAGCTTTATTTCATTGTTAGATGCAGGATTGGCAAAAATATTAAATAAAATAGTAAAATTGTCGGGTAGGCTAGGGCTTGATAAAGCGGTGACGTCACGAATATCGATAAGACAGTATATAATAAAATAGACGTCACGAATATCGATAATAAATATGTAGGTAATTTACTTAGGTACTCTACTTTATTTTTTTATATCATTTTCGATATGGCATTGTTCATCTTGTACATCCTAAATCTATGGATAAATCACTCTTTGAACTTCATATTTCGGCCGTTCGATATAAGATTACTTGCATTTTACTGCATCCAAAATAATAAATAAAAACTCCTTGAACTCGTGACTTTTCTGAGCGGCCCGCTCCCACTAAGTATGATGGAAAAGTGTAAAATGAAAGCGTTGGAGCAGGACAGATTTCTCTGGATTACCTAGCCTTGAGTTAAAACTAATAATATCCTTCAGTGAAGTCTACAGCCTCATAGTGCTGTTCAAAATTGAGTTTCTAACTTAACGTTGAAAAAAGTAATTGCCTTTTACGCAGAGAGCAACTCTGCCTTTTATGTAATCAATAACATATAAATTGGCTCACCATAAAAACCTATAGGGTACTTCTAGTTGACTGAGAAACTTGCAATTTCGTTCACAGTTAGTTCTTATAGTAAACGTCTAGAAAAAAACTGAAAATTTGCGAATATCATAATATAAGATCTTACAATTCAAAGTGAAAAAAAGAAGTAATTAAGTATAGACAAAATAGACCACTTCCCACAAAATAAATGACCAAAATTTTTTTTTCTTCTTTTGTGTGATCAGTTAACAATATACAATCTACCCTTGTTTTATTTTCACTTTTTAAAGTAGGAACTGTTTATTACAAAAAGAAATAACGGTCCAACTTAAAACCTAGACTGAGACCCTTTGGACACCTACTCAGACGGACAGCAGTGGCTCAGTAAATGGTCCCGTTTGGCACCCTGCGAGTACGGAATCCTAGAAAAGAAACAGTTATAAGTGTAGGTGTTATTATTTAAATATGATATAACCAGGCAGACTAAGTCCATTTTGCAGTTATATTTTAAACAACTATACCACGTATATAAATCCTTTTAAGAAAACAACATGTATAAAGTACGAGGTAATATAAGCAGAGGTTAGGTAAGTTAAAGTAGGTAATTTGCATACCTACAATGTTTCAAAAGTTAACTGGTCTGGCATAGTTAGGAAATGTAATTGTTATCTTTAAAATAGTATTCTCTAAAGATTTTGAAACCACAACCTAATCTAGTAAACCATGTCTATCTTAGTTTCGGAACAAAATTTTTAGATGTTAAATCTTTAGAATTACCCAGGTTCGGTTTTTTTTAATTGAGTAAACTTATTGTAACTTTGCTTTGTAGCTAACACAGAAATAAAGTATAGGCGAAACACGAAGAGAAGAATTACCCCAAGATGGGTTGACTAAAAATATGAATTTTCTGTACCTAACGATGGCTACGAAGAGTCAAATACTCGTAATATGGGGGCACGGTAGTGCCCCCGCCAAGTCGAGCTAAAAAGCGGCACGCCGTACCATCCTTTTCTCGAAGCAGTTCAGGTCATTTTTGACCCCCTATAACTTCGTTGTGGATAAACTAGAAGCCTGAATTTTCAGTAACCAAGCAGGCATTTTATAAACACGGTATACTTTAAATTTCATTCAATTCATATAAAGAATTATAACTAGTCAAAGTTTCTCAATTTGTCACTCACTCACTGACTGATTGATTGACTTGGAAATCGCACAAAAAAATATAATTGAATATAATATGTATTACTTGGAGATACATTGTGTTTTCATGCGATGGCCAAGTCAATCTATATATTTAAAACATAAAAGATTTTTAATATTGATATGGTCACTAAGATGTTATTAGGTAAGCTAATTATGTAATAACTTAAGACAGAAGGTCCTTTAAGTAGGGACTGAATAAATTAACCGACTTGGATTTACATGGATCTCACAACTTCTTACGGTAGAAGAACTAAGTTCCGAGACTTGTTTTTTTTACAAGTTTTGTTTTTGATGGCATAAATTTTACTCGTTGTTGTTACTGGACATCAGTAATTCTCTTAAGCAGTTTTTCCCATAAATTTTAATATTATTTATAAAGGAATTTTTGCCATTATATCGTTTTAATGATAACGAGAATTAAGAGCTTTTGTATCAAATAAAATGAAGTAAACAAAGATAATCATACGCTCGTCCAAAGTCACTTTTCTTTTGAAAAAAGAAGATGGGTAGAACCTTTTTTTAACGGAAAAATAAATGTATGAAAATATCTTTTTACGACAAACTTAGACAACTTAACTTCAAAACAGAGACCAAGAGGAGAAATGCCATGCATCCAGCCGACCGCTCATTTTCAACACAGTATTCTTATTTTTTTTTAACATTTTGTCCCATTCTTTTAAAGATATCTGGACACGTATACAGGAAACAATACAAAGGCTAATCGAAGGGAATCAGAGTAAGGCGACCGCATTCATTTTACCAGAATTTATGATAAACGCAAAAATCCTGCACCTATTTCATCGATTCGCTTGAGGTACAACCATAGACATCACTATTATCAGTGGGTACAACAGGCTTTCCTTTTTTTTTCCTTAAAGTGTCTGAGGTTCAAAACAGAAAAATAATAAATTTTACAAATTAAAGGTGCCAAAGTAAGTTCATTGAGCACCATCATAATAAAAATTTTAGTAAATTCTGGAAAAATACAAACAAGCTGATTCAGAGACCTGCCCTCCCTGTGAGTGTAGCCGGAGTACACGAGCCCACTGACATTGCTAACCTGTTTAAAGAGCATTTTAGAGTTCGATCTTCACTGGGGCCTTCGTCTCTGGGGACTCATGATGAGGCTGTTGTGAGGGAACGTAGCGTCACTATCAGTGCAAAAGATGTAGAAACTGTCATCAAAGGCATGGTCAGAGGGAAGAGTCCTGGTCACGACAGCCTCAGCATTGAGCACTTGAAGTACGCAGGAGTTCATCTACCCAGAGTGCTTGCCATGTTTTATACGCTGTGTCTTGGCCATTCATACCTACCTGAAAAGTTAATGCGTACAGTGGTAGTCCCAATTATTAAAAACAAAACGGGAGACACTTCTGACTTGGCCAACTATAGACCAATATCTCTAGCTTCTGTAATCGCTAAGGTTCTGGACAGTCTGCTTGATAGACATTTGAAAAAGCATATTTTTCTTAATGATGCGCAGTTCGGATTTCGTTCAGGTCTCTCCACGGAGAATGCTATCTTTTGTCTCAAGCGGACTGTCGAGTACTATACAGCCAGGAATACCCCCGTGTTTGCATGCTTTTTAGATCTCTCTAAAGCATTTGATCTTGTATCGTATGATGTGTTATGGGACAAACTAAGAAGAGAGACCACTGTACCAGACGAGATAATATGTCTGTTTAAACATTGGTATAACAACCAGAAAAACAAAGTTATGTGGGGAGGAGCCTTCTCGGATGAATATGGGTTGAAATGCGGGGTCAGGCAGGGTGGGTTATCCTCTCCCCGTCTTTTTAACCTGTATATCAATAAGCTACTCGATGAGCTCAGCGACACCAATGTCGGCTGTCATGTAGACGGAGTCAGCGTCAATAACATAAGCTACGCTGACGATATGGTGCTGCTGAGTCCATCGGTAGGCGCGTTGAGGAGGCTTCTTTCCATATGCCAATCGTATGTTGAGGCGCATGGCCTTAAGTACAACGCAAAAAAGAGCGAGTTTTTAGTATTCAAGGCAGGGTCTAAAACTTATCCTATTGTGCCTGAAGTCAAACTCAGCGGTACCTCGTTGTCCAGGGTCAAGCACTTCAAATACTTGGGGCACTGGGTTCGAGAGGACCTCAGTGATTGTATGGATATAGAGAGGGAGCGCGGGTCGCTGGCTGTCCGATGTAATATGCTTGCCCGCAGATTTGCACGGTGTACGAATCAGGTAAAGGTGACGCTCTTCAAAGCATATTGCCAGTCCTTTTACACGTGCCGTCTTTGGGTGGACTACACGCAGCGGGCATACAGTGACCTGCGTGTCCAGTATAATAATGCTTTCAGGATGCTGTTGGGGTTACCGCGATATTGCAGCGCCTCTGTCATGTTCGCGGAAGCACACACAGATGGTTTCGCAGCAATCATGCGAAAGCGCTGTGCGTCGTTGCTCAATCGAACTCGGGCCAGCCCCAATAGTGTCCTGAAGGTATTATCTGACAGGTGGGACTCGCCCCTTCTTAAAAAGTGGATAGAGCTCCACAAGTCAATTTAATTTTAATACGACTTTTACTCGCCTGATCTCTTACTAACACTAGTTTATAAGTTATATTGTATTACTAACACTTTATGGATCCTGTCCGAAATAAATGATTTTATTATTATTATTATTATTGTGGTGCGTTTAAAACTTTATAAAAACTTCGAAAAATAGGTTGGAGTGAAGAAAGTAGTGTCAGAGGCAGCAGCGTAGAGAAAGAAGATTTGAAACAAGAAGCCAATACGGTCATGAAAAAAAAGGCTAGGATCTGAGCTGTTCAGTTTCATTCTTGGTTAATTCTGGATTATAGATACCTACTTTAAAAAAATAGCATTACAATATTAGTGCTACATCGATCTTTTGATACGTACGTAGGTATTACTTATAAAACCGTTGTTGTTGTAATTATCTTATTGTAATAAATAAGTATATAAAATACATAACTAAACCTAACTTTCCTTAGCTATTCTTACACATACCTATGTATGAAGAGATTGTTTCCAATTAATGATCCTTGATGGTAAGGATATGAAAACACTATTTGGCCGTTATGCTCACTGAATAACGATAATTATGACACGATTAATTAGATAATAAAGCTTTGCTAGTGAACAAGATTCCCCAGGGTAAATATTATCTTGGAGTTATTTGAGCAGGAAAAATTACTATTTTGCAAGTGGCTTTGCTTTTTGTTATAACATAGAAAATAGTTATCTTTTTCTAGAAATCTTTGACTTCTTGCTATTTTTAATAAGGAGTACATACAACTGACAAGAACCCTATAGAAAGTGACATAGCTGGCAGAATCAATAAGTTAAAGTGGCAATGGGCAGGCCATATTTGTCGCTGACATCATGGCCGTTAGAGCCGAAAGACGTTAGAATGGAGACCACGAACAGCAAAGTGTAGTGTAGGCCGACGTCGTGCCCGCTGAACTGACGGCATAAAGGACGTTGTGGCTGGCGGCTGGATGGGGAGGTCGCAAGGACCGCCAAGAATGGCGAAATCTGGTCAAACAGTAGAAGAACACGAGCTGTGGATGGATGGACATAATATTTTTAGGTAATATTTTGGCAAATTAATAATTATATAAGTATGATTTTATTCTAATACTATCAAGTAACATGAAAATGAGCTAGTATTCATTAACTTTCAATCCGAGCTCTTGTTCGATCACCTGTTTAACGTGTCGCTTGTTCTGATGTACTAGCCTTTCATGGTACACTTGTAGAGGATTTGTCAGTAATTGGTTGACTTCTAGACTCTTTGGCGCAACGCATTTAAGCTCCAGCTTATACAGCCCGCCCTTGATATCTCTTGTCCCAATAACTTTGGTGACTCCATCTATTTTCAGTACACATTGCTTCGGCGTAGACTCAAACGTACTCTTTGACGAAATATCATGCGTAGCAAGAACTGAAAACAAGTTTCTCTTGATGTTTGGAACATACCAAACATCCTTCAGCTAAATTTGCTCAACTTTACCGTTGACATTGGCTTCAGCACGAATGTTGCCTATTCCTATGGCTTCTATGGCTTGCCCGTTTGCAGCAGTAACTGTATGTGATCCTTTGAAGTGCTCAAAGCTCTCAAAAAAGTCGCCTCTATTTGTCACGTGGGTTGTCGCACCATTATCGACGTACCAATTTGTTTTATCAATGGGCAGCTTGTCTTCAAGGGCTAACACGGTCAGATTAACATTTGTACTTGTTGACTGCTTCGGTGGTCGACCATCTCTTATCCACTTTAGGCATTTTCGTACTCGGTGCCCAACTTCACCACAGTAGTTGCAGTTAAAAACTTTAGTTTTCTTCTTGAACTTCTCTGTTTTCACGACTAATACTTCTTCAGGATTTGTGCTATCTTCTTTGCTCATTAAGGCTTTCTCAAAGGATATTAGCTGGACAGTTAGATTCTCAATTGTTCTATCTTTCTTATTCACAAGAAGCCAACTTGACTTAAAAGCAAAAAATTCATGCGGCAAAGTGCCGAGAATTTTACATATTAGCAGTATATCTGGCAGACTTGTTTCTAAATGGCTATTTAGATCATGCCAAATATTTTTCAAAGCAGAAATATGCTTCTTAATATCATGCTCAGGATCTTTCTTGTGATTGAAAAATTCTATACAAAGATCGTAACTTTTGTCTTCTGCGCTGCCGCAATAAAGGCGTTCGAGCTCATCCCATACCTCTTTAGCACTCTTATAGCGCATTATCTGGTCAAGTACTTCATTCGTCATATTAGTTGTAAGTAACGTTAGTACTGTACTGTCTTTAGTATAAAAATCTGCGAGTTCTTTCTCATACTTAGACTTTTCATCCTTGTCGGCCGTTGCTGCTGGTGGTTCGGGCTTGCGCAATCTCCCTTCGATAATATCTACCGCACCGGGAATGCCCCTGCACACAGTTTCAATTCGATACTTCCAATGCTTATAGTCTTTTCCATCCAGGAGCCCTACTTGTACCTTGGAAGCCTCTGCAATCGCCTTATCCATGGTGATGACTCGGGTGATTTGACAGGCTGGTACAAATTTCGCTGCAACTTTTCAGTCTTACCCGGAGTATAACTATCTTGCACCTTCTTTGTACTTTATTACTCTGCTACCATGTTAAAGTTGAGAACGGGAAGTATTAACGAAAAGATTCAACGGCTTTGGATGCTAAACAGATTTTTATTTAGTTGTCATGACAACACCAATTTACTATCGTATTGTCTCACGCTTGACACTTGGCAGGCAGTACAAAGACAACAATCATAGATTAGTCTTAACATTGGGCTGGCTCAGGGTTAGAGGGTTGCGTTTAGGAATCTACATCTGCAAACTGCTGGCTGGGCTGGTCGTTTGTCAGAAATCTCCGTGCCGAGGTCGACGACCGTCAACGTCAGAAGAGAGGAAACGCACACCCAGGGGACCTGTGCTTTCCTCTGAACCAGGGCTGAGTCGTGACCCGGATCGAGTGCGGAGGACCCGTCCAGGACGAGAAAGTGAACTTTAATGTGAGTGTTTTAACCATTTACCCTTCTAACGGGATTTAGTGTTTAAGGAAAGCCCCTTTTCGACAGAATTTAGTCTTTGGACAATATATATGGGTCCAGCACGCGAAATCTAAATTACACCTGTCGAGAGGGGGGTTTATCATACATAATGTCTTTATTTTAAGAATAGTCCTTCTCCGCAATTATTAACTATTAGCCCCATTTCCGGCTTGGGCGTCATTTTACCAACACCCCTTAAAGCCTATTTGCTGACTCACCACGGTGATAATAAAGAAAACCGCATCCGAATCCGTTAAATGGCTCTTAAATACGGAACGACTTAATAACGGAACATAGGTACATACATATGTACATACAGACAGACAGAGAGACATACAGACAAAAAATTGTAGTTTTGGCTTCAGTACAACTTTGTTTACCCATTCAATTTAAAATTTTGAAGAAACATTCACTGTACTGATACTACTTTTTTAATACTTTGTTATTAGTATAGATAAGCTCCCTTTTCAAAGTCTCTTATAAGGGTTGACTGTTATAGCACAGCACAGTACAAACTCGAAAATATCTCTGAAACCCCTTCGGGGATACATGTGTCGTGACGACATTTGTTTGTTTGAATAAAAACGTAGTACCCCTGTAACTTTTAAACTGTTGCGCAGATCCGAACGAAATTTGGGTAGCCACCGATTTTAACCGTTTTTAAAACAAGCGGCGCTAAACTGAAACTGAGCTGAAAGCTGAAACAAAGCCCAGTTTACAATATAGGTATCAAAAGCAGCCACGTCCACTTACGGACTGCAGCAGGGAGGGGGGAGACGTGTGCGCTTGACGCCGCGACCACTTCAGAATGCAAATTAATTGCCATGCTGCAGTACGTACTTGTGCTACGACGAATAGCTAAAATTGGATAAAATGCATACTGGCCGGGTATAAATATGCTAAAAAAAATCTTTAACAGCTTCCAGATAACTTCACTTCTGGCACTCACTCTATATTTGTCCAATTTTGCCTGAGTAGTTTCACTGTAATCACACGGTTTCTTTGGAGGTAAACAGGATTACGTAATGGTTCCCCGTTTGGCACTGAAACACAACAAACTGCACATAACACTTAATAGGGGAAACGTCACGTAATTCTGTTTGCCTCCAAAGAAACTGTACGAATACAGTGAAACTAGTCAGGCGAAATCTGACTAATACATCGTGTGTGGCTGTTTATATTCATTTTACACCCAAAATACCGATACTTCAACTTGTAACAAAAATAAACCATATTTATAGTATTGAAGCAGAGAGAAACAAAAAATAATTTTAATGTTAACCTGTATTGACTTAATTGACCGGTTTGCATTATTAGTGAATTTTATAAGTTTTTGTGAATTTTACGAAAAAATTTTGGATGTAGGAATTTTGCGCCAGACATCGTAAAATAAACCATGTTTTCTTCTTAAAGCAGTAATCTCAGACATAAGACTCAAGCCGTTAAGACATAAAACAAGTTAATAACTTAAAAAGACATCATTTTCAAAAATAAAATCTATCGAGTGAAATGTATTCAATTAGATAACGGACTTGACAACGGAAAGATAAAGGTCTGAAAAAACACATGTCCAAATTTTACATTGATCAGATAAGTAGTTGACTCAGCATATTAAAACAAAAACCGTTGAAAGACCAAAGACAAGCCCTTAAAATATTGAAACCGTATAGGAATTACAGATTCCATTGGCCGCTGCCGCTCAATATAACAATGAAAGTTCATTGATTGTCGGTCATTTAACGTTTACGTGTTAATAACGATTGGATTACCCGTACAGCCTTAGATTATTTTGTTTGTTCATAATTTATATTTAACCCATAAAGTGGCCGGAGGCACAATCGTACCAGAATAGTTTTAGGTTAAACGTGAATGAATAAATTTATTGATATTAGCCGTAGCACTAGCACAAATGCACACAGTGCTCTATGATGAAGGTGCTAGTATGAACTTTATTGTTTAAGACATAGGTCGCGAACTAGGTTGACCATACATACTGCTCATTTCATTATAAACTGTGCTTTGCAGTTCACATACCACTATAGTTACAAATGCTATCGTCTGTAAAATTAGAAGTACGATGGCGATTCCAGCGTATACGAATAATTTGCAATGAAAGACGTGTTTTTATGGTTCCGTACTCAAAAACAAAAAAACTGAACCCTAATCATTGTTGTCCGTCTGGTAATATATCCATAGACATAGGATTCGCTTTGCGTTGAAAATAGCGGCCCGCTTGCTTGGGTGCGATTACGGATTTTGTTATAATATTTAAATAATGCGTAACTAAATTGACATCTGTGGGCCGAAATATATCGAAAATTGTAAATATATACATATTTTCGTGTTTTTCCATATAAATATTGTAAATAAAGGCTCAAAAAGGGTAAAATATACATTTATTCATAAATTGATAAATAGTATTTGGTGTAGACATGGTTTCTTGTACAGTGAATATTTGTGACTTTACAAGGAAAAAATAACCCAAATAAATACACATTTCACAGGAAAATATGATTTTGGCATTGGAATGTTTTAACATTTTGCCCAATTTCTCGTATTAATAGGATCTGAATATTTTTTTTTATGATAACGTTCCGATGTATTTTGATGTAGATAGCTTTATTTCATTGTTAGATGCAGGATTGGCAAAAATATTAAATAAAATAGTAAAATTGTCGGGTAGGCTAGGGCTTGATAAAGCGGTGACGTCACGAATATCGATAAGACAGTATATAATAAAATAGACGTCACGAATATCGATAATAAATATGTAGGTAATTTACTTAGGTACTCTACTTTATTTTTTTATATCATTTTCGATATGGCATTGTTCATCTTGTACATCCTAAATCTATGGATAAATCACTCTTTGAACTTCATATTTCGGCCGTTCGATATAAGATTACTTGCATTTTACTGCATCCAAAATAATAAATAAAAACTCCTTGAACTCGTGACTTTTCTGAGCGGCCCGCTCCCACTAAGTATGATGGAAAAGTGTAAAATGAAAGCGTTGGAGCAGGACAGATTTCTCTGGATTACCTAGCCTTGAGTTAAAACTAATAATATCCTTCAGTGAAGTCTACAGCCTCATAGTGCTGTTCAAAATTGAGTTTCTAACTTAACGTTGAAAAAAGTAATTGCCTTTTACGCAGAGAGCAACTCTGCCTTTTATGTAATCAATAACATATAAATTGGCTCACCATAAAAACCTATAGGGTACTTCTAGTTGACTGAGAAACTTGCAATTTCGTTCACAGTTAGTTCTTATAGTAAACGTCTAGAAAAAAACTGAAAATTTGCGAATATCATAATATAAGATCTTACAATTCAAAGTGAAAAAAAGAAGTAATTAAGTATAGACAAAATAGACCACTTCCCACAAAATAAATGACCAAAATTTTTTTTTCTTCTTTTGTGTGATCAGTTAACAATATACAATCTACCCTTGTTTTATTTTCACTTTTTAAAGTAGGAACTGTTTATTACAAAAAGAAATAACGGTCCAACTTAAAACCTAGACTGAGACCCTTTGGACACCTACTCAGACGGACAGCAGTGGCTCAGTAAATGGTCCCGTTTGGCACCCTGCGAGTACGGAATCCTAGAAAAGAAACAGTTATAAGTGTAGGTGTTATTATTTAAATATGATATAACCAGGCAGACTAAGTCCATTTTGCAGTTATATTTTAAACAACTATACCACGTATATAAATCCTTTTAAGAAAACAACATGTATAAAGTACGAGGTAATATAAGCAGAGGTTAGGTAAGTTAAAGTAGGTAATTTGCATACCTACAATGTTTCAAAAGTTAACTGGTCTGGCATAGTTAGGAAATGTAATTGTTATCTTTAAAATAGTATTCTCTAAAGATTTTGAAACCACAACCTAATCTAGTAAACCATGTCTATCTTAGTTTCGGAACAAAATTTTTAGATGTTAAATCTTTAGAATTACCCAGGTTCGGTTTTTTTTAATTGAGTAAACTTATTGTAACTTTGCTTTGTAGCTAACACAGAAATAAAGTATAGGCGAAACACGAAGAGAAGAATTACCCCAAGATGGGTTGACTAAAAATATGAATTTTCTGTACCTAACGATGGCTACGAAGAGTCAAATACTCGTAATATGGGGGCACGGTAGTGCCCCCGCCAAGTCGAGCTAAAAAGCGGCACGCCGTACCATCCTTTTCTCGAAGCAGTTCAGGTCATTTTTGACCCCCTATAACTTCGTTGTGGATAAACTAGAAGCCTGAATTTTCAGTAACCAAGCAGGCATTTTATAAACACGGTATACTTTAAATTTCATTCAATTCATATAAAGAATTATAACTAGTCAAAGTTTCTCAATTTGTCACTCACTCACTGACTGATTGATTGACTTGGAAATCGCACAAAAAAATATAATTGAATATAATATGTATTACTTGGAGATACATTGTGTTTTCATGCGATGGCCAAGTCAATCTATATATTTAAAACATAAAAGATTTTTAATATTGATATGGTCACTAAGATGTTATTAGGTAAGCTAATTATGTAATAACTTAAGACAGAAGGTCCTTTAAGTAGGGACTGAATAAATTAACCGACTTGGATTTACATGGATCTCACAACTTCTTACGGTAGAAGAACTAAGTTCCGAGACTTGTTTTTTTTACAAGTTTTGTTTTTGATGGCATAAATTTTACTCGTTGTTGTTACTGGACATCAGTAATTCTCTTAAGCAGTTTTTCCCATAAATTTTAATATTATTTATAAAGGAATTTTTGCCATTATATCGTTTTAATGATAACGAGAATTAAGAGCTTTTGTATCAAATAAAATGAAGTAAACAAAGATAATCATACGCTCGTCCAAAGTCACTTTTCTTTTGAAAAAAGAAGATGGGTAGAACCTTTTTTTAACGGAAAAATAAATGTATGAAAATATCTTTTTACGACAAACTTAGACAACTTAACTTCAAAACAGAGACCAAGAGGAGAAATGCCATGCATCCAGCCGACCGCTCATTTTCAACACAGTATTCTTATTTTTTTTTAACATTTTGTCCCATTCTTTTAAAGATATCTGGACACGTATACAGGAAACAATACAAAGGCTAATCGAAGGGAATCAGAGTAAGGCGACCGCATTCATTTTACCAGAATTTATGATAAACGCAAAAATCCTGCACCTATTTCATCGATTCGCTTGAGGTACAACCATAGACATCACTATTATCAGTGGGTACAACAGGCTTTCCTTTTTTTTTCCTTAAAGTGTCTGAGGTTCAAAACAGAAAAATAATAAATTTTACAAATTAAAGGTGCCAAAGTAAGTTCATTGAGCACCATCATAATAAAAATTTTAGTAAATTCTGGAAAAATACAAACAAGCTGATTCAGAGACCTGCCCTCCCTGTGAGTGTAGCCGGAGTACACGAGCCCACTGACATTGCTAACCTGTTTAAAGAGCATTTTAGAGTTCGATCTTCACTGGGGCCTTCGTCTCTGGGGACTCATGATGAGGCTGTTGTGAGGGAACGTAGCGTCACTATCAGTGCAAAAGATGTAGAAACTGTCATCAAAGGCATGGTCAGAGGGAAGAGTCCTGGTCACGACAGCCTCAGCATTGAGCACTTGAAGTACGCAGGAGTTCATCTACCCAGAGTGCTTGCCATGTTTTATACGCTGTGTCTTGGCCATTCATACCTACCTGAAAAGTTAATGCGTACAGTGGTAGTCCCAATTATTAAAAACAAAACGGGAGACACTTCTGACTTGGCCAACTATAGACCAATATCTCTAGCTTCTGTAATCGCTAAGGTTCTGGACAGTCTGCTTGATAGACATTTGAAAAAGCATATTTTTCTTAATGATGCGCAGTTCGGATTTCGTTCAGGTCTCTCCACGGAGAATGCTATCTTTTGTCTCAAGCGGACTGTCGAGTACTATACAGCCAGGAATACCCCCGTGTTTGCATGCTTTTTAGATCTCTCTAAAGCATTTGATCTTGTATCGTATGATGTGTTATGGGACAAACTAAGAAGAGAGACCACTGTACCAGACGAGATAATATGTCTGTTTAAACATTGGTATAACAACCAGAAAAACAAAGTTATGTGGGGAGGAGCCTTCTCGGATGAATATGGGTTGAAATGCGGGGTCAGGCAGGGTGGGTTATCCTCTCCCCGTCTTTTTAACCTGTATATCAATAAGCTACTCGATGAGCTCAGCGACACCAATGTCGGCTGTCATGTAGACGGAGTCAGCGTCAATAACATAAGCTACGCTGACGATATGGTGCTGCTGAGTCCATCGGTAGGCGCGTTGAGGAGGCTTCTTTCCATATGCCAATCGTATGTTGAGGCGCATGGCCTTAAGTACAACGCAAAAAAGAGCGAGTTTTTAGTATTCAAGGCAGGGTCTAAAACTTATCCTATTGTGCCTGAAGTCAAACTCAGCGGTACCTCGTTGTCCAGGGTCAAGCACTTCAAATACTTGGGGCACTGGGTTCGAGAGGACCTCAGTGATTGTATGGATATAGAGAGGGAGCGCGGGTCGCTGGCTGTCCGATGTAATATGCTTGCCCGCAGATTTGCACGGTGTACGAATCAGGTAAAGGTGACGCTCTTCAAAGCATATTGCCAGTCCTTTTACACGTGCCGTCTTTGGGTGGACTACACGCAGCGGGCATACAGTGACCTGCGTGTCCAGTATAATAATGCTTTCAGGATGCTGTTGGGGTTACCGCGATATTGCAGCGCCTCTGTCATGTTCGCGGAAGCACACACAGATGGTTTCGCAGCAATCATGCGAAAGCGCTGTGCGTCGTTGCTCAATCGAACTCGGGCCAGCCCCAATAGTGTCCTGAAGGTATTATCTGACAGGTGGGACTCGCCCCTTCTTAAAAAGTGGATAGAGCTCCACAAGTCAATTTAATTTTAATACGACTTTTACTCGCCTGATCTCTTACTAACACTAGTTTATAAGTTATATTGTATTACTAACACTTTATGGATCCTGTCCGAAATAAATGATTTTATTATTATTATTATTATTGTGGTGCGTTTAAAACTTTATAAAAACTTCGAAAAATAGGTTGGAGTGAAGAAAGTAGTGTCAGAGGCAGCAGCGTAGAGAAAGAAGATTTGAAACAAGAAGCCAATACGGTCATGAAAAAAAAGGCTAGGATCTGAGCTGTTCAGTTTCATTCTTGGTTAATTCTGGATTATAGATACCTACTTTAAAAAAATAGCATTACAATATTAGTGCTACATCGATCTTTTGATACGTACGTAGGTATTACTTATAAAACCGTTGTTGTTGTAATTATCTTATTGTAATAAATAAGTATATAAAATACATAACTAAACCTAACTTTCCTTAGCTATTCTTACACATACCTATGTATGAAGAGATTGTTTCCAATTAATGATCCTTGATGGTAAGGATATGAAAACACTATTTGGCCGTTATGCTCACTGAATAACGATAATTATGACACGATTAATTAGATAATAAAGCTTTGCTAGTGAACAAGATTCCCCAGGGTAAATATTATCTTGGAGTTATTTGAGCAGGAAAAATTACTATTTTGCAAGTGGCTTTGCTTTTTGTTATAACATAGAAAATAGTTATCTTTTTCTAGAAATCTTTGACTTCTTGCTATTTTTAATAAGGAGTACATACAACTGACAAGAACCCTATAGAAAGTGACATAGCTGGCAGAATCAATAAGTTAAAGTGGCAATGGGCAGGCCATATTTGTCGCTGACATCATGGCCGTTAGAGCCGAAAGACGTTAGAATGGAGACCACGAACAGCAAAGTGTAGTGTAGGCCGACGTCGTGCCCGCTGAACTGACGGCATAAAGGACGTTGTGGCTGGCGGCTGGATGGGGAGGTCGCAAGGACCGCCAAGAATGGCGAAATCTGGTCAAACAGTAGAAGAACACGAGCTGTGGATGGATGGACATAATATTTTTAGGTAATATTTTGGCAAATTAATAATTATATAAGTATGATTTTATTCTAATACTATCAAGTAACATGAAAATGAGCTAGTATTCATTAACTATTAATCAATTAAACGTTTCTGATTATAAAATTATGATCCGAATAAATCTCAAACCGATTTAATTGCCAATAGGTCCAATAGCACAAAACGGAGTTGCGTTGGGAATATACAAGGGCTTTCGTTTATCTAAGTAGCCAATCTAATACTGGAGACTCGGGAAGTGATCAGGGCCAAGGTTCAATTACCCTGTTTGCGATACCCAAAAAATATTTGTTTGTACGTCTATACTTGATCAAGGACAACCTCAACTCAATTAAATCTAAATTTTATTTTGCCTTTTTCACAAAAAAGGTCATTGATCATTGGTACTGACTACTTACCGAGTCTCCGGTATGAATTTTGCTGTACAAATCAGCTGTTTCATACATTTGGGTCGAGTGGGTATTTTACTTTTCTATGGAACAGCTGATTTTTTTTAACGATTTCAGTGTTGGCTCCATAGTAAAAGTTGTTCATAAGGACGAATACTATCACCAGTTTTCGTTACCAAAATGACTTAAATTTCACGTTGTTTAAGTTACGGCTCATGTTAGAGGTTTCAAACTTTTTTTTTCACTACCACAATGCTTTATTAGTTTTTTTTTTTTAATTTTTTTAATTTTTTTATTTAACACACAGGTAATTTACTTATACTAGGTACATAAATTTCGCAAAACTTTGCAGTTTGTCTGCGAAAACGTAGCAGCTTTAATAGTTTCTACTTAAATTAACTCAACCCTAACTACTTTTGTCCTTTATGAACACACCTTAATACTTAATATAAATATAAATAATACTTGGTAACTGATACATAAGTTTGAAGTTAATTATGACAGATAATACTTTTTTAGCAAATCTTTAGCTTTGGAAAGCTTTCTCTCATTTACTACACAATCTGGTAGCTTATTTATTAAGTTAATAAACAATGGTCCTTTCAACCTACGACCGTAATAGTTGTTTACCGGCGGGCGACAGGCAAGCCAACCGCTGCGCCCCGCTCCCCTTTCCGCACGGCGCGTGACTTGCCCCCCGCGGGCCGGTTCTCGCTTATACGTGGCATAGTTATGAAATTCATTCTTTATTATTAAATATTCAACTTTTTTACAAACTGGCATTACATTACATATTTTAAACAATTTATGATAGTCTCCTTTACAGTTTGCCTTGACTTTTCTTGTTACCAACAGTTTTAAAAACCTTGTCTGTAATTTTTCAATCTTTTTCAGATGAGACTCGAAGGTCAGACCATAACTGTCCAATCCATAATCAATTATAGATTCAACCAGGGAAGAGTAAAGACATTTTAACACACATTTAGGTACTTTAAAGTGAAGATAATAAAATCTGCCTAACAGTTTCCTGAGCCGATCTATTACCGATTCTATATGATTTATCCAACTGAAACTTGAATCAATTTTAAGGCCGAGATAGGTAAAAGTATCAACTTTTTCTAAGCAGTCACAGTTACAATGGATTTGATTCGTCTTGTTTATATTTTGATGTAAACATTCATACGTATGTATTTTGATCATACACATTTTGTCTTTTCTATGAGAATACGGTGATTTTATATGCATAAACTTTGTCTTATTGGCATTTATAATGAGCCCATTGTCATGTGACCATTTAGTAACATTGTCTAGGTCATTTTGGATAGTTAGTAACATTTCCTCAAGGTTATATCCGTCATAGGTCATACATAAGTCGTCAGCAAACATATATTTTTTACATTTTGATATTACTGTAGGCAGTGAGTTTACATGGAGTAAATAACAAGGGGGTCCGCCGATGGAGCCAGTGGGCACGCCGCTGATGACAGGGCGCAGGCTACTGGTAGCGCCTCCCACGCGCACCACCAGCCCGCGCCGCCGCAGCCAATCTCGCACCCACGCCTGCATGGGGCCACTGATTCCTGCTTCCGACAATGATTCCAACAACTGTTCGTGTTCAAGAGTATCGAACGCCTTCTTATAGTCGATAAAGACAGCTAATACACATTTTTTGTCATTTAAACTATCATTTATATCACTAGTAAATTCTGATAAAAGTTGTGTCGTACTTTTTTTTTTTGAAATCCAAACTGTATATTATTTATAACGTTGTGTTTATCTAAAAAATTGCTTATTTGATAAAATATAGTTTTTTCAAGTATTTTATCTATAATAGACAAAATCGCTATTGGTCTGTAATTCGTGTATTCTTTTTTTTGTCCTCCTTTATAAATTGGTCTAATTATAGCTTTTTTTAATTGTTCCGGGCAGGTGCCCGATTTAATGCACATGTTAGTTAATTTGGCCAAGACTGGGCTTATCTCGTCTACCACGCGCCTTAAATCTATTAACCTTATGTTATCTATTCCTGATGATTTTTTAATACTCATATTATTTATGATTTTTTTAATTTGTTTAGCCTTTACCGGCACATATCTTACTGATTTATTGTTTTTAACAACATATTCTGATCGATTTAAGAACTTCGTGTTACAGTTATGCCTTATACTCTGAATCTCATCCGAAAAAGTTTTTGCAAAATAATCGCAAATGGTAGACATAGATACACTTGAATCCATATTGTTTTTTATAGTATCATCCAATGATCGAGTATTTTTTCCTAACAGAGAGTTTATTTTATTCCATAGTTTCCTTATATCCCCTTTATAGTTTTCTATTTCCATTATGTCAAACTTATTTCTAGTCTCGTTAATGGTATGATTACATTTATTTCTGAATCTAGTGTACTCTAACCTTAGTTCCATATTTTTAGGATTTTTTTTCCAATTTTTAAATAGATCATCTCGTTTTTTTATCATTTTTTCAACTTCTTTTGTTACCCATGATTTATTTCCCCTATTACTAGGTTTACATTTGACTGTTATTATCTTAGTACATTTTTGGTAACTAGAATTGAATATTTCGTATAATTTATCATATAATAAGGTAGCACTATCAATTTTTAACAATTTACTCCAATCTATTTCTAGCAAACATTTTTCTAATAATTTTTTATCTATTATTTTTATACACTTGTTAGGTGTATCGTTATCACTAAGGTTACACGGTATTGCTACTGCTGTGAAATAATGATCGGAGATTTTGTGCTGAATCACGACGGACTTCAGTCCACAGTCAGTTGTTCGCACAAAAATATGATCTATACATGATTGTGTTAGCTTGCCTTTCACCACTTCACAACGAGTAACCCCTGATATACACTTTACAAACCCTATTTCAACTAGAGTATTTTCATAAGTACTAACAATGGTATCGTGTTTTTCTAGTAAATTTATATTCATATCTCCACACAATATTACCTTGTTTCGTTTTTCAATATGTGAAATAATCTGCTTAAGCTCTTTTATAAACATGTTGAAAATTCTAAAATTTATTTTTGGGGGCCGATACACGAGTAGTACTGTAGTAGTTTCATTATTTTGTAATTTTACATTTACCATGATCGCTTCACATGTAGACATCTTACAACTAACTTGAGTAACATTTAATTCATTTCGAGAATATAGTATAACCCCTCCGCCTCTTTTACCTATTCTGGTTAGATAGGTTGCGGTATAACGAAAAAATATAAATGACGTTGTCACATGCCAAATACCGAGATTGGCCGGGTAATCTTACGTTTAGTTTTTAACATTAGCTAACTTTCATTGTTATGTAAATTTTCGATCCATCCATCAGCCCGTGTTCGTCCACTGCTGGACATAGGCCTTTCCCAAATTTCGCCACTCATGTCGGTCCTCCGTCCTCCTCATCCAGCCCCCCCCGCAACGTCCTTCAGGTCGTCGGTCCAGCGGGCACGAGGTCAGCCTACACTACACTTTCCTGGACGTGGTCTCCATTCTAGAGCTTTTCGGCCCCAACGGCCACCATGTCGGTGACAAATATGCCACTTCAACTTACTGATTCTGCAGGCTATGTCGGTTACTTTCTATCTCCGACGGATCTCCTCGTTTTGGATTCTATCCATCAGAGATTTTCGATCAATAAATTCTTTTTTGGCTACTCAAGGGCTAAAAATTAATTACAAGACGATTCACAAGATTTGAATACAAACATACGAGTATCTATGGACTGTCACAATGACTTTCTAGCATGGATGAATGTTTATGCTTTCTAGTCAGCTGATATTTGGTGAAGTAATAAAAATTTACTAAGTTTCTCAATAAAAAGTCTAAAATTACTTTGACGACAAACTAAGCGAGGAGGAGCTTGTTGGTTGCTTGTGCTCATAAATTCGAGAGCGAGCGAAAAAAAGCGAAGCGAGGCGAACCCTGGCCCTCAATTCTGGCACTAGCGCAAAAATATCTAAAGCAGATTGCGGGTGGTTTTAAAAGGGATATTGTACGAATATGTATTGTTTTTTTTATTGAAAACTTATAGTGAGTATTCCTTATATCCTATAGATTTAATTTGATGTGGTTTAGTCACTGTAATTTTCATTGTATGGCATTAATCACACGTTAAACAAATATCTAATGATTGATATTGCGAATGCGTAATAATGCCAGAATGGCCACCCTGGAGGGCGATTCTCACACATGCGACAATTTTTGAAGGCCGAAAGCGGATGATTTTCACAAGCTCTATATGAAGAATTGTATCAAACTTTGAAAATAAAAACCTGTTTTACGTATTCATTATATGCTTTAAATTACATTGAGGTTTATTTTGAGTGGTCACACTAGCCAACGTTCTGCATTGGAAACAGCCCTACAGCACTGCGTAACCTTGGAGTACTTATAAGGACTGCTGCCCGTTTGGTAACTCTATGCTGAATTTGTTGTTTTTCTTGATATTTTACTATGAAAAGATGTTAATATTTTTATATATTTCTATTACTGTATAGTAAGAGGGTTAATAAAGTACAAAAAGAATACTATATGTTGTTTGATATTTTTATATCCCAATAGGAATGTCTGATAGAACCCTTTTTCTTTATTTACTCGCATGCAGGTCGATCATAGTACAATATATTTTAATCAAAGTAATATTAGCTTGTTGACAATTTATCTAGAATTACAATGGTATGCCATATGCGTGGTATTTCCTACCAGGAAAGCCATAAAAACCACTAAACTAAACCAGGTCACGCGCGGACCTGGGGCGCCTGCAGGCGCAAATCACTCTCAATCACTCTAGGGCGGCAATTGCACGCGGGCGTAACAGGTAAGAGGTTTAAGGAGTTATAGTTAATAGAATTTATCAACACACGGCATTTATGACGCGATAAACAGAGGCGTATGAAAAGCAAAGCGTGTGAAAATTTTTGTGAGAATCGCCGTCCTGTAGTTCTATTCGGTTGCGTTTGCTTTTATATTTTTAGCCATTAGTTAGTAGATGTTTTTATGTTTAGCCAGCTAGAGATGAAATAAATTAACACTAGCTAGTATATCTATAATTACTTGCGACCCGGGTTGATCTTAACGCATTCCTTAGATGATTGGGTCAAAATGATTCGATCATCGATTGATTACCCGTAGGTCGGTCACACTTTTCAAATAAATCTGCTGTTTTATACTTAATTTGACGTTGTGAAACGCAAAAATGTAGCGAATTGATGCGAATGTAGAGAAACGTGAAAAAGACAGAGAGATTGAAATGCGAAGGACGTTACGTTAGGGTAATGGTTGTCTTCGATTCCAAAACCACTTAAATTTAACAATATAAATAAAGATATAATTGCTATATTTAGCCTTTTAGTTTCTTTAAATATTACTTATTACAATAAAAATTAAATAAAAACACAATTTTCAAAATATTTCGGCCTCATCCCAAACTCAAACTCATACACCAGTGGCACCTCCCCATGCCGACGGCCTCGCTGTAAAACATGCATTTTAATCAATACAGACACACATATCAACACACACCATACAACAAACACATACAGAACACAATCCAACACAAATTGCAAAACTAATAACTGCATTTACCTATTAGAATGCCGAAATTGCCCGGCATTCTACATAGGTGAAACTAAAAACGCATTACACATCCGCATGAACCAACACAGACACACTTCAGACACTACACAAAACAACATCCTGCCCATCCCCACTCACACTCGCCTCCACAATCAACTTTTTAACGACTGCTTCACTGTGCGTATCATTAAGTCATTTACTCCACCATTGACCGACATAGAACTGAGGACCTGGGAGACATCATACATCTGGTCACTTGGCGCACACTATGGACCCGGACTCAACAGACAACACTGACAGACATAACTCGACCGATTGACTCATCATCATCATCATCATCATCATCATCATCATCATCATCATCATCATCATCATCATCATCATCATCATCATCATCATCATCATCATCATCACACATTAATTCTGTAAATATCATTATTTTATTTTTTTCATTTTTTTTTCTGTAAATAGTCTTTAACTGTCATTCAACTGATGACGGCCTCATAGAAGAGGCCGAAATATTTTGAAAATTGTGTTTTTATTTAATTTTTATTGTAATAAGTAATATTTAAATTTAGAATAGAATAGAATAGAATAGAACAACTTTATTTGGTATATTTACATTTTTATATACATCTTATAACTAGGAACTAATAAGGATACCAAATAGGTCTCCACTCAGCATGTGTCATAAGCATAACATGTGCCATGACGCTGATTTTCAGTGGATGCCTACATATTATCTTAGTTATATAAATTGTTAGTAAAACTTAAAATTAAAATTCTAAATTATACAGGAAACACATTTGAAGTTCAGAGTTCAGAGTGCTACATAAAAATAAGAAACAAAAGACAAACAAGAAACAGTAAATTACAAATAACAAATTACAGTAAATTACAAACAACAACAAATCCCCAACAACAACAATTTTCAAATACAACCGCTACTATTTCAATATACTAATTAAATAATTAATTAAATATTGCTACGATATCGTAAAGAAGAAGAAGAAGGTAAATCTGGATGTTTGGCTGGTGTACCTAGCTGATATGCGAGTAAGTAATATTTAATTATGAGAGCATTTTCTGGAAATTAAGAAGATAATGTTTATAGTGTATCTTAAAAGAATTAACAGAAACAGAACTCTTTAAAGGAGGTGGTATGTTATTCCAGCACTTAGTCGCACGATAACGAAAACTCCCTCTGAAAGCAGCAGTTTTGTGAGTTGGACATTTAAGGCGATCAGAGAATCGTGGCCTATCAGAAAATTTTAGTTTATTATACAGGTACTGCGGATTTTTATGCTTAATGACGCCAAACAATAATACAGAAAAGTGGAGGTTACGTCGAGAGTCCATGTTCATTAAACTATTGCTATTAAGGTATGGCGTTATATGTGCTCTACGTGGTATCGGAAAACAAAATCGCACACATGAATTTTGTAAACGCTGTATGAGCTTCTTAGTGCGCACTAACATACAACCCTCCATAACACAGTCTGCATAATTTAATTTCGACAAAATGAGAGTTTCGCACAGTTGTATCCGACTTTCAACGCTCAAAAACTGTCGTATAGGATACAAAACACTAAGCCTATAATAGCAAGTCCGGACAGTATTTACCACATGTTTTTCAAACTTAAGATTAGAGTCCATTAATACACCTAAATTTCTGGCCTCAGTTACTTGCTCAATATCATTATTACATATTTTAACTTCCGGCTTATACATATAGTTTGCACCTGCAACTTTGTGCCCAGCACTATAAATTTAGATTTGCTTGGATTTATGAAGAGATTATTGTTTTTCGACCAAATAGCGATTTGTTCAAGGTCTTTATTGATTTCATTTACAGCGGTTTCGGTTTCTATGGGTTTGAAAGTTTTGTAAATTTGTACATCATCTGCATATATAAATTTAACAACTTTTATTATGTACTAGCTTTCGCCCGCAGCTCTGCCCGCGTGTTATTTGGTTTAACGACATCCTTTTTTCCGGGATACAAAGTAGCCCATGTGTTAAGTTAGGGTATACGCTATAGCCATTCCAAATTTCATCTAAATCCGTCCAGCCGTTTCATCGTGAAAGAGTAACAAACATACACACCCTCACACACACACACACACACACATACACACACACACCCTCACACAAACTTTCGCATTTATAATATGAGTGTGATGTGAAGTGTGATATATGTCGCGATCACAAGCAACCTAACACGCTCCTCCTCGCTTCACTCGTCGTCGCACCTATTTGTGAACTTTTTGTGGAAAGTCTATCCTATTCATACATAATGATATTTTCAATAATTTCCATGAAATTACCAATTCTACGATATGGCCACCAAATATATATATATGTATAAATGCTATACTTAATTTTTAGATTTCCGTACCCGAAGGGTGCCAGACGGGACCCTATTACTAAGCCTCCGCTGTCTGTCTGTCCGTCTGTCACAGGGGTCTACAGCTTCAGTAGAAATTTGAAATTTTCACACAATACGCGTTACTATAGCTTGTATCACTACAAATAATAACTTAATAAGAAAAGTATAATTAAAGGGCGGTACCCCCCCATACAAGGAACCTAGAAATAGTTGCATTAATTTACGTTATTTGGTATTGGCTCTTACTTAAAGACGGGAATATATACAACTTTGAAATTTAGTTAGGTTGTAGGACATAGTCCAAAATAAAACAAAAAAATAATAAAAATAGAGTTCCGTACGCAAACGGTGCCAATTTTTTTCCAGGCACTACCATTTTGTCGCCGTAATGTTGCTATAGCATCTATATTGTTGATATTATTGTATATTTTTAGGGTTCCGTAGCTGTATTGTGTGTTAGTATGGAACCCCTTGTACCCAATTCCAACTCACACTTGCCCAAATTATTATGCTTGGCCATTACCATGTCCAGTGTAAACAATGAAGCACACTCGCTAATAAACTTACTAAATTATACCTCATAAACTCATAACATAAGTAATAGTAATTCTCGTCCAGAAAAAGGGAAATTAAAAGCTGGCGAGATAATTTGTATTAAAAAATAGGTACCCATTAAAAAAATACACAATTTCCGCGTGAACCGTACAAAAGTCAATTTTCATAATTTTTCTATACTTAATCAATCGATTAAGTTAACGATGGCTGCACCAAATTTAAAATGTATTGTTCAATTATGACAAAATGATAAGGGTCTTTTACCTTGACCGTAAAACCCTAAAAAAATGCTAGAACGTCTTTGTGCAGTCACAGTTTAAAAATGTGGTACAGTCTTCAGGCTACGGTATACCATGGCGGTTCTTACTACCTCCGCATAAACGTGATAATCGTATACAAATATTTACCGAAACGTGTGGCTGTGTGTACAACTCGTGCTTAACTCATATTTAAATATCCTTGCTTTTTATTTGAAGTAGTGGAAGTTTAAACTTTTTAATTAATCTTATAATTAATAGAGAAAATCCAAACAGTAGAGCAAAGTTTCATCCAGGCTTTTTTACTCAAGACTCATTAGTAGGATCAGTTTTAATAAAGGAGTAATGAAATAATAAGCAGCAAAAGCTTCATCGTCGATAGTTATTCAACTGCTTTATGAAGCTTGAACTTGTTGTAATGAATTTAGTTAAGTTTAGCTTGCATTGTTTCGTTTATATAATAAATATTTTTTCTTTCTTAAAGCTTTTATATAAACTTTTTATCGTTTTAATTTCCGAATAAAGACAACAGCTACCATGTAATATTTTATTTTTATATTTCAACGTAGTCCCTTGCAACCAAAATGCAGTACATTTGTCAACAAGCGACATCAACCCATTGAAAGAATTATCGTTTGTCAAAATTATCATTCACGGCGGCCTTCATGTCTTTGCCAGTTAAAAACCTGCGACTCCTTATTTTTAGGGTTCCGTACCCAAAGAGTAACCAACGGGACCCTATTACTAATACTCCGCTGTCCGTCTGTCACCAGGCTGTATCTCATGAACCATGATAGTTAGACAGTTGAAATGTTCACAGATAATGTATTTCTGTGGCCGCTATTGCAACAAATACTACAAAATTAATTAAAATAAATATTAAAAGGGGCTCCCATACAACAGACATGATTTTTTTGCCGTTTTTATAGAAAAAGTACGGAACCCTTCGTGTGCGAGTCCGACTGGCACTTGGCCGGTTTTTTTTAATTTAAATTTCTGAGCTGGAAATAGTCACATGTATAGCCCATATAGGCTGGCAGTTAGGGATAGATATACCGCCATCAATTAGTCCCAGGCATGGTGTGCCTGTTTGAAAGCAGTCCTCTTACTCTCCCCCAAATAACTTCAGGAGTTTGCGAGTAAAATGGTGGTACCTCCACTGTCTAGCCTGAAATCACCTATACCTACCACCCAGTGGCGAAGGGTCCATAATAACACGATTCCCATCGGCTTGCTTAGGAAATGGCATCCATATTACATTTCCTTATTCCGTGCTCTTCGCTTTGTCAAATATTTCCATAAATCTCAATAAAAAAAACCTAAATACTTTACAGTACATTTATTCGAGCTCAAGTTTCAGGTACGGAGGACCTCCTTTCATAACTTAGGGTTTGCATTGGCCTTAGACCATTTAACACGGGACAAGGCAAGCGCACGCATTCCCCTCTGCCGAAGTACATGAACAATTTGTTCATGTAAGTTTGCTTGTGTGCGCGTTTTGTGTCTGTGTTGCAGCTTTTGATTTAGTGTGACATATCAACTTTTTGCAGGAGTGTGCGTGAATGAGTAAATGTGTGCTGTGCGTGTTTACCTTCCCTCCCGTGGAAAACGGCAGAATAATTTCAGTACTAAGAGTCGCACTTTTTCCAGGCCCCGTGTTAAATGGTCTAAGCTAAGGCATTGGCGGTCCACTATAACTTACTCAGTAGTGTAGTAACGTAGCTATACTAATAGCAAAATACATTTTTTTCCTAATTGCTGTGGGCTGTGGGGTGATGAAATCTCATTTACTAGCTCACGAGTAGTTCAGAAATAAAGAACATTAGGCCTATTCTCAGTCTTGATCGTAAAAACCCATGTTATCAGTCGAACTCCATACATTTGATGAGTTTTAGAGATCTCGATTCAATTGATTCTCCGGAATTCCTCCCCTGGTGGCCCGTCAAAGTTGTTAGTTTTAGACCAATTTTGTGACGGGGTGCATCTAAAAAACTAAATTAGCAAATAATTTGGCATTTGCGTATATTACATACCATATACTATATTTAAACAACAAATACTGAAAATTTAAATTTAATTATGGTCAGGCAATTTGTCAGATAGCAACAGAAAATAGTCGTATATCAGACAATGCTGCAAAACCTATGCCAGTTCAATTTAACTTCGTTTTTCCGGTTTAAAAAAAGAACAAATAATATTTTGCTATGACATATTTCAAGTCAAACTAAAAAGTCCTGTAAAATCATATTATACAGTTTCTTGTTTCTGCGAATAGCGATCTATGTTTTTGGAGATCGTGCTAAACTATTTAGACCCATATGCTTCATGAATGCCAAATGGGGTGTAGTTTCTGGGGAGAGATATAACTTCTTTTTCGACATGATAAAGTGTGGGCTGAATTTATTATTGTTTTATTCGAGCTTATATTCAGCAACAGTCGCTGTCGATGTAGTATGGACCGTGAGCCCTTACATTATATTTATTTTCTCGTGTTGTTTTACTATAGATATACTTTATAAGACTTGCTTTGTTATTTATATTTGTGTTATTTATGTGTATAAAATACACAATAAAAAACTAATCGTGTTTATTTGTTAATAAACTGGGTGAAAGGTGAGTGAATGCGAAAAATAATGGAGTATTATAATTTTACCATTAATTAATCCATTCAGTTACAATTTTTAGATTTAAAAAAACAACAAAATTAAATTTAATGAGCCCGACAGCTCAGCAGCTAGTACTGCTAGTACTAGTACTTGACTGCTAGTTACTAGTACTTGACTTGACTGCTAGTTACTAGTACTTGACTAGCTGCTGAGCTGTCGGGCGAACAACATCAGTTGCTGCGGAGCGGCTGGGCGAGCAACACATCAGTTGCTGCGGAGAAGCCGGGCTAGCAACACATCCCGAGGATGCCTCGTTCAGAGGCGAAACACGTGTCGATAAGTTTTGTTGCTTGTTATTTAAGATTGCTTTGCTTGTATTGCTTGCTTGTTGCATGTTTTTATGCGGGCGGGCGGGCGGTGCACGAGTCTGCATTTTGAATAGCACGACAAGAATTGTTTAGCGGAATATTGCAAATTATATTCATATATCCTTTACTTAGTGATGGACTTCCGCAAGGTAACGCCTATTTCAATTAATCATAAATTTAATCTGTTTAAAAAATATATACAGTTATCATACAAGGTGAAATTTATTCAACCGACCACTTTTGTGTGGGAGGGTTCAGGAGATGATAAGTGCTTTTAAGTGAATCTTGAAGGTTTGTGCATCTGCGCCCAATTTTTTTTGAAACTGTAAATTTCCGGTTGATTACGAAACGATGATTGTGCAATAAGTAAAAGCACACGAAAACGGCGTGGTTAACTTAGTCGTAAACAATTGCGTTAGTGGTGTGTGTCTGTTGGTACGCCTCATCTCTATACGTGCCGAGCCGTGTCTGTCTGTGTGCGTGACCCGCACGTGCCGCCGTGCGCGTGTGATGAGCTTCGTCAGTGCTCCAATTTTTTATCGGCAATTAAATAAACGGTATTTTTTTATTTTCGGTCAGCAAGAAAATTCTGTTAAAAAGTTATTTTGACAGCACAATATGTTTTTGTCGGCCGTAAAAAAAAACACCAGCAATACCTGGTCAGCAACTAAATCGAGGATTATCAGAAAATGAGTATATATTTGGTAAGCTTGATAATGTATGTTTGCAAAATAAATAGCCTTGATACAAAATTATTATTCGGTCAGCAGAATCAAAAATTTTAAAATAAATCTAACCCTACCCACATTTGTACACTGTCGACAAACCATAGAAAACCTAAATGTTATTTTCGTTACTAAACTCATATTCAGTGAACTATGTTCTTATATAATATAATGATCTTAACCCATGCAATCGATTAGCATAAAAACAATATATATGTATAAGCTTAAATCTTTAAGCGTCTGCATTTTAAAATTATGCTCAGGTAATAATTTTAAATAAGCCCGATTTTATTGAAAAAGTGGCAATGATCGGTTAAAGTGAGCGGAGTTTTGCAATACGAGCGGCTAGTTGTATGTGGGCATTGTCATTCGATGAATTGTTGCTGTGAAAATAACGTGCTTTCAATTATTTTTAATGTTTGCGAATAATTAATTATTATAATAAGCGAAAGTATATATTTTATAATCACATCTTTAATATCTGCAATTTGATACCCATATTGTAATTTTATAAAAAATATATTTTTTTTTACATTTTTTTTTATATTTCTCATTTGTGTTCAACTTTTTTCTAATCGCTATAATTTTCCTGTAATTGGCTAGTTGTTGCCTATAATCGTGTTTTTTTTTCTTTTTTTTTGGTCCTCTAGTTTCGGAAATATGGGGGACATGCATTTTTTTGTGGTATTTCAAAGATTTATCGAAATCAGTGCCAGTAAATATAGTAAAAGTAAATATTTTTGTAATAAACTCTTTAATGTCTACAATTTGATACCCATATTGTATTTTTAGGATATTTATTTTTTATTTTTCTCACTTTTGTATTGGAAATATTATGAACAATTTAAAATTTAATAAAATTGTTTTTTAATTATTTTATTAATGCTATTTTTGTAGCAAATTTCAAATCGTTAACTTTTGTAAATTTTTGTAACAGTGCTAAAGTTATGAGGCTGTGACATACAGACGGACGGACGTACAACGGAGTCTCACCATAAAGGTTCCTTTTACCATCTGTGCATGTTTCAGGTATTACGGAACCCTAAAAACGCATCCAAATCCGTGGAGTGGTTCTCGAGTTAAAATGGAACATATGTACTATCTGTAGATAGTTTAGTTCAGTACAATACTAATAATAATTTTACTTTAAATTTTGAAAAAATATAAATGCACAGACAGGAATTTTTTACTTCTTTATTTTTAGTAGGTACTTGCCTTTGCCCGCAGCTCCGCCCGTGTTTAATCAATATTTGGCCCATTTGTTTGTTTGTTTCGTTTGTTCTGGCTTGGGCGTTATTTTATGAACATTCTTTTAGACTTTACTATATGTTGACCAGGGTCATTGTAACGACTAATAAAAAACCGCATCCAAATCCGATAACTGGTTCTTGAGTTAACACGGAACATACATACATACAGAGAGATATTAATTTAGAATAACTCAATGAAGCAAAAAATATTCAAACATGTTGCTGTAAAAATAAAAAGAATTACTAAATCAAAATTGTAAAATTTTTAAAAAATCCGAACCACGATTTCCTGCTGTACTATTACGTAACATTGCTGCAGATATATTTAATTCCCTATGACCCAATATCACATTACATGCTGATCAATTTGGTTATTTTTGCTGTAAAAATAAAAAGAATTACTAAATCAAAATTGTAAATTTTTTAAAAATCCGGATCACGATTTGCTGCTCTACTGTTACGTAACATTGCTGCAGATATATTTAATTCCCTATGACCCAATATCACATTACTTGCTGATCAATTTAGTTATTTTTTCTGTAAAAATAAAAAGAATTACTAAACCAAAATTGTAAAATTTTTAAAAATGCGGATCACGACTTCCTGCTGTACTATTACGTAACATTGCTGCAGATATATTTAATTCCCTATGACTCAATATCACATTACATGCTGATCAATTTAGTTATTTTTGCTGTAAAAATAAAAAGAATTACTAAATCAAAATTGTAAAATTTTTAAAAATCCGGATCACGATTTGCTGCTCTACTATTACGTAACATTGCTGCAGATATATTTAATTCCCTATGACCCACTATCACATTACTTGCTGATCAATTTAGTTATTTTTGCCGACCGTTAGAAGCAGTTCTATTCACTTTATTTGCTGACAAAATGCATTTTGAAGCTGATCAAAACCTCTGTAATTAACTGACCATTTAAATGATAGTCTTTTTTATCTGAGTATCTAGGATCGCTTGATGCAATGTAATAATTATTTTAATTCATCTCTTCCTATCAAATGTTTCTGCTAATGTGCTTCAGACTTTACAATAAGGTTCTCTGTGGTTCACTACAATTTCCATGAAAAATTGGCCGGTTGAATTAATTTCGCCATAAATTTGAATGGCTATACCTATATATGTACACTTGTATAATACCTCTGATTAGTATAATACCTACTTATGTCTGGTGACCAGGGTCTGCTGGTGGGACTGGAAGGTAGGTACGGGATCTCCTCAACGAACAACAGCAGACCCTTCGAGTTTGAGCTTATTTGATTGGTATTTATTAGCACTTTGGTAAAAACATATTGACCGTTGCATATTGTCGTTAAAAAAATAATAATTATTCTTTTGTTTTACTTATTTCCACGAAAATCCATTCGACGTGGGTGGAGCCGCGGGCAAAAGCTAGTTAATAAATATATGTCTATGTCTAAGTGTCAAAAAAAGCTTTCCTCTAATTTCAAAACAATAAATAAAGAGGCCCGCTTTCACGGAGCAGGATTGACAAGTGTAAAAGGAAAGCCTTGTAGCAGGATAGATTTGTCTGTGTATATACCCTCACCTTGACGAAATAAATATAAAACAGTAAAATCAACAAATAAATTGAAATTTTGGACATCTTTATCCATACTTACAGCCAGGAACACAGATCCGTCCGGTCTATAATGCCTGAATGCAGTTTCAGGTGTGACTAAGAATCTTGCCATTGCAATCTTAACCCGATGCACTAGGATGCATTTCACTCAAAATGCACTTGAATTTTTTCACTACAAACGGTGGTTGCGAGCCTCCGGGCTTGCTCCTGGATAAGTTCTAGACATAAATCTCTGCAAAAGACTTGCAGGTGTTGCACAAAAGTAAGAAAATCACAGTTGCATAGCCCATGAAGCCCACGGCGCAAAACTTAGACTTCTAGTAACGTAACGTCGATCCTAGGCTAGCTAGGCTTTCTTAATCTAGAAACGTTCGTGACGAATGTAGAGATCATGTCACGTTTTTTTTTGTATGTGTATATGTGTGTGTGTGTGTGTGTGTGTGTGTGTGTGTGTCTAGTTAGTGTACGAACATTTTATGAACATTTTATTTATTTACATTATAAAGCTGTGTGTCATCCGTCACCGTCTTGCCCGCCGGACTCTCAGACGGCGAAAGCAGCAGCAAATATGTTAGCGAAAAGCGTTTTCATACTTTAGTTTTGTTTTGTGGCCGTAGCAACGAAATTAACCCAAATACTTTATCTTGGGTTTTTCATAATAACTCCACGGGTGTGTTAGCACCTCATTTATCGATTCACAAAGTGCTTTTCCTCGTTATAAACGACCCGTCGTCAAATGAAACGATCGATAAAAGTCGCCTGAATATATGTGGCAAATACATGCAATGTCGTAACGGGGAATTCCAGTGAATTTCAGCCAAGGTTGCGGCAAGTACCTTGGGCGTGGAATCACATAAACAAAAATTATGTGCGGCGCGCCCGAAGTGTCGCTACGCTAAGTGTCTTAATAGGAAACCCCAGTAAATTTCAGCGGAATGTGGGCGTGTAATGATATAATTAGAAATTATGACTGCGACACTGCGGCGCCCGTGGGCGAGTTTACGGGCGCCTCGCAGGCGAGCACCCGCTGTGTAACGTTCGACTGCACTTTCGTATGTTGCGACGTATTCGCTGATGGGCTCCAAGCCGCTGTCGATAAGCCTGAGTAAAATACATGATTTTTTCTTCAAAGATAGCACAGTCGCCGCACCTGATTCCATTGTGTGACCGGGAGCTCCATGCAGCGTTGGAGAGTCACCTGCACCGCGGTTTTATCGGTAGCTCGATGGTGCGACGACTCCGACACGAAGTCTTTTAAGATTATATGTAACGTAACGTCGTTCGTAAGCTCACCTGCTCGTAGACCTTTGCTACAGACATTCCTTAATCTTGAAACGTTCGTGACGAATGTAGAGATCATACCACGTTTGTATGTGTATATGTGTGTGTATGTATATAGTTATCGTACACGTACACGTATGTTGCATAGGTAAGATAGTATGACGTGAACATGTCTTTACTACGTTTACTACGACCGTCGTCATGTAGCAGTCAGCATGTCAGCAATGATAGTATAACGTTAGGGTGCCGGAGCAGCAAGCGCAAGTACGAACGTCTGATATATGCACTCTGTATCAATGCGCCGCAACGCTCGAGACACATCGATGGTGTAATGTTGCATAAACATTATTTACATTATGAAAGCTGTGTGTTATCCGTCACCGTTCTGCTCGGACCCTCGGACGGCGAGATGTTTCGCTATGTTAGCGAAAAGCGTTGTCAAACTTTACTTTTGTGTAGCAACCAAATAATCCCAAATACCTTATCTTCGGTTTTTGAAAACTAGCACGGGTTCGTTGCTACGTCATTTCGTGATTCCCGAAGTATTTTTCCTTGTTAGCCAAACGATTAAACCCATAGGTATAGGTCAAATAATTATTTGACTTATCGACCCGTTGTAATCTGGATAACGATCACTAAAAGGTATGTCGCTAGGCATGACCATGTGTGGCAAGGCCGAATGATGTCATTGGGAATTCACCTGAATTTCAGCCAAGGTTGCGTCTATCGTGTAGTTAATTAAACATTCTCGCCGCGCCCCGTTGCTATATGCGCACCTTTGAAAACAAAATCACGGCAGGACTTTTGTATGTTGCGACGTGTTCGCTGATGGGCGCCAAGCCGCTGTCGATAAGCCTGAGTAAAATACATGGTTTTTTCTTCAAAGATAGCGCACTCGTTGCACCTCGTTCCGTTGCGTTACCGAGATCTACATGCAGCCTTGGATAGTCACGTGCAGAGCGGTCTTATCGGTAGCTCGGTGGTACGTACGGCCAAGACGGAGTTACACCTGGTCGGCGTGCAAGTTAATCTTGTACGGAGTTTGAAAAAGAGCATGTCAAAACGTATGCACGTTGTATTAGCTACATTAGGTACAAACCCAACTTTAGTTTAAAAACAAACGGTATGATAACATTTATTTAGTTATGGCATAAAAATATGGTGAAATTTCCGTTGACGTCAGGGTTTCAGCCAAACCACAGAAATAGTTGCCTATTATTACAATGGTATCGGCATTATTTCTGATGGGTGACGCAAAAGTATAAACCGCTCGCGATTTAACCACAATTATTTATTAATTTTATTTCAGGATTAATGCCTGAATGCCTAATCAATTTTCCTTACATTGCGTCATTGGATCGTTCATTTTGCGGCCGCTGATATCAGCAGGCTACTATATAAGGCCCAAATCTTCCTTGATATTCATAAACCCACCGACAGCCACTGAGTGAACAAGTTCGCCCACAGGAATACTGTGACCCGTGACTCGTGACCCTCCGTGCTCTATGTAAGTATTGAATATTTAAATTATTTATTTTGTGCATTTTTATACTTCTCCTGTGCCTTCTTTCCAGGGATAAAGCGCCTGTTTTATGACTGAATTCAATATTTTATTTCTTTTCATTCGCAGCTACTGAATCAAAATGCTGCCAAACAGTCTGCTGGTGCTGATGGCGGTGTGCATGCTGGTCACGGCGAGGCCTGAATCAAAGCTGGAGCTGCCCAACCATCAAAAAGCTGTGAGTATCGAATTTCTACAAACTCCTATCAACGACCCATTCAAGTTTCTTATTACCGTTGCAACTACTAAGCAAAGAGTTTGTCCTATGCCCCGACTCTCAGTACGTCTTGTAAGCTTCAACGAAATTAATGTTAATTTTTCTATTTACAGATGACCGATCCCACCAGGTCCCGCCGGAGTGCCGAAGGACCACCAGAGTCGCACGTCGTCAAGAAGTCCGGGGTGCTGGGGACCCGCATCGGATGGCGTGAGGGCCCAGACCCCAACACATACTGGGAAGTTTAGGGGAACAATACGCTTATTTGTTTTTTTATACTTTTTAAAATAAAAGTTATTGTACAATATTTCCTGGTATTATTGACGTAGATAAGCTGACGCGACACCGCGTCCAGTAGGTATCCCAACTGTTGTATATACCTGGCTGCGAGCTTAGGTTACCATCGGTCTGCCAGGCTACATGCACATGTAATGTGCATCGGACCGATGTGCAGATATAGACGTCACGCTGCAACTTGTGCAACAGATACTGCACTCTAATAGGTCGAGCATAACGGCTTGGGAGTTAGCACCATTGCATGATAGAACTGTGTCTCCTGAGTTCAAAAATACCACTCCCCGCTCCCCCCGACCCTTAACTTTGGAGTTATAGGCCGTACGGACTTGTGTCATTGGGTGTATAATTAAATTGTAATGAAAAGTTAAAGCCCAAAGGATTTGAATAACGTGATTATCAGGGCAAAAAAGGGATAGCTATGTAGGTGGGGGTTGATGAGAGATTACTGATAATTTTTTAACAAGTTTCAGATAGGGCCCCGTGCACAGAGAGACGGATTCAAATTTCCATAAAGGACAAAACAGCGTGATGTAGAGCGCAAATGATGTTCATTTCATTGGATGGGGGTTGACGCATAATGACATTTATAAGCAAATCTGACAAAGTGTGGACCTTCGCTAAATCTGACGACGATGACGATGACGACGACGACGACGACGACGACGACGACGACGACAACGACATAACTAAAATTTAGATAATTTTTACGTGTTATTTACGGCGAATAAAAGTTATTCTCTGTTAAATGTGTGGTAAGTTTATTATCGGCTTTTTAACTTACAGACAACAACAACTTTAAGATATTTCGTATTTGCTACATTAAGTAGTTAAAGATAAACTTCAGTCGTAGTTATCCTCCGTATCGAAATGAAGGGCTGGGTTCTAAAAGTCGTTATGTCCCAAAATGGTCTTTTTGAACACACTGAAGTTGGTTAAAAAAGCTCGAACCCCGAAATTTCGGCGAATTATGTTGGATTATGAACCAAAATGCTTTTATTCTTGGGACTGCTCTTTTGATGCCACTGTATCATATTGTTTTCGTTTTAGGTTTGTGATCTTAGATATCTCAAATAAAAAATTAAAAAAAATGGACTTCTAGAATCCAGCCCTTCAAATAGGTTAGCAGTTTATTTCGATCTTAAAATAATACGCGGGTAACTTGCATCAGTCACTTGCATTATCGTGATTGACTCGAAATAGATCACTTAAGGGGTAACGTTTCGAGCTCAGTGCAAAGTGCATAACATAAGTTTGTTTACCTTATTTTAAAATAAAATGTATGAAATAAAATAGTTTCATCTTATTTTGCGACTGTTGTTGAATAATTTATCAGGGGTTTTTAGCAGAATTGCGTCATTTTATGCATTACGTTGTAAATTAATGGGCATACAAACTTAAAACACGTTTTTAAGTTTGTATACCCATTCATTTACGTAATACATAAAATTAAAAAATTTTGGTAGAAAAGCCTAATTGACACTAAACAATGGTCACAAAATGCCATATATCGCATTTTTTTAATACTTTTTATGCAATCATTAGCTGTGCATTTTCAAACCGAGCTCGAAACGTTCCCCCTTAAGCTTTTGAAATTATTTAAACGGTACTTACCAGTATTTTCCGTGATCAGACGAACTCTGCAAACTTCTAAAAACTCTGTTAGTGTACTTTGTCTTGTAAATTTTTACTTATTTGGCGTTGGTATAGTACGCAATTTTTTTTCGTGATACCCCGAGTGGCTGGTGCAAGTTCAAATACGTCATAAAATACCGAAACAGTGTAGGAAATAGGTATAGAATATGACTTTGACAAGTATGGCTGAGTGTGTCTCATAAAATACTTAGTAATAATTATATGTCTGTGCATAAAACTAACTGGCCGGAACTGTGAAAAAATTTACTTCTCCTGGTACGCAAAAATTAACTTGAATTTACGTCATTACCGAAATGCAATTTTGGCATAATAGTAGTTACCTGTTTATTGGGAGACATGAAATCATGATATCTGCTAATTGATAGTTTGCGAAAGTACTTGGCAGACCCACGAGAAGGTGACCAACCCTTGTCTACGTCATCTGATATCAGGCTTCAGATCAGATTTCTAACTCAACGCGAATAAAATGAAAAAATGAATGAAAACTAGGACACTTTCAGTTGACCTGAAAACTTGAAATTCCGTTTACAATTAAGTCAAATTGCACACGTCTACAAAAGAAACTGAAAATCACCTACATATATTTAATTATTCAAGAAGAGAGAAACGACCTACTTAATTAGACCCTGTGTATACACAGAGTTTAATAAATCGTAACAGTCATGTTAAATTGGTCGGTCAACTGCTGGTGGAATAAGCTTTGTGTTTTAAACGGTATATACGAAACCTTGGGGCACAAGATCTACTCGCACTTGACCAGGTTTTTTTTACACCAGCGTGTTTACTATATTTTTTCTATTTCTTTTTATTTCAAAGTTTTAGACAAGACATGATGCTTGACATGATGAATTTAAGTTGTTGAGGCAGTTGTAACCGAAAATTCTAAAGAAAGATTAAGAAAGGCAGATTTTTCTATTCTTAATACAAAATTACTAAATACCCAATAAGATTAGTTTAATTTTCGAGAACTCATCGTGAAAGTAAAAAATTCACAGCGCGTACCAAGCTCCGCCATGTTGAATTTGGAAATTAAATTACTTTGCTCTCCCTTTTGCTTCTGATAATCTGTTCTGGTACATTCGCTGATTTACTTAATTCTCATGCCGGAGGAGTTAAAGGGCTCTAATTTAGTATAATAATAAACATGTTCTTCTGCAAAACAATGCCTTGAATACGCAAATATCATGACCCCGATCTAAAATCTTTTATTTAATTTAACTATGTTTATTATTGAATCTTGATAACAATTGATTTAATCACGGTTTCATGTCGTGACGATGTACAGTACGCGCCTTACCTAAATTACTAAATTAAAAACTAGATGTTACAAAAATCAATGGAAATTACATTGAAATAACATTCATATCAACGCGTATTGCAAAGTGGCTGTTACGACGATCGCTACGTCTCCGGATAGCGCAAAATAAGAGAAAATAATACTTTTCACATATGTCTATGTTTCACATGGTAGCAAAGGATAAAAAAAATACCATAGTTTTGTAGCCCTTTAATAATCTTGGGTGGGTGAAAGAATTATTAAAATCGCTTGCATTCGGAAGGAGTAAGAAAATTCTTGAGTAAATCAAAGGAAATTTTCGATAACGGCGTCACGCGTCACTCCTCTCTTGTACTTATCATGCTGTGTTTACCTTTAATTGGAGTTACATTCTACTCATTTTATAGGCTAATTGTAATTGTACGTTGAAAGTGTATCATCTGTTGGTTGACCAAATCAATAAATAAAATAAATAAATAAATAACACTCAATTGGTTTTTGTCCAAAGTGAAGACAGATGTTTTTTTTATTGAAAATGGAATTTATTTTTGATATTTGGATATTGTGACCATTTACGTGCAGCAAACCCTAAATTTAGAGTCGGAAAACCTAAAATAATACGAGCTCATTTAACTTTTATCCATCTGCGTTAAACCCTATTTTTCAATGAAAGGTTTTAGGTTATGGCAGCTCTAAATCTAATATTTGCTACATGAGAATACGTGTCATTATGTATTTTTAGAAGTGTTTGGACCTCCCGTGTAGGAGGAGTAGGTATTTAAAGACCGGTCTAATTTTGCGGTTTGAGTATAATATAGGTATACATATGTATATAATATTATATACATTCACCTTATAGCATGTTAAGTAGGGGTCTGCGAAAGAACTGCAATAGGGCTCAACACCCATTACGCTTGGACATAAAAATATTCTTAGAAGAACGTGGGTGTAAGAATGTGACTTGCACGCCACAGTCCATACTAGGAAAGATCTCTGACTTACTCTCAGGGTTTCATGTCGTGACGATGTACAGTACGCAGCAGATGCATTATTAAGGGGCTACCCAAGTCGTAGAGACATTTTTGAATCGCTTAAAACTTTGTATAAGGTTATTACAAAATTTTGAAAAAAGTATTGACATTTATTGACTTATAGGTGTATCCCGTAATCGTTATTTAAAAACCTTTAACCGTTAACCTGCAACAAGTGAATTCAAAATTCTTGAAAGTAGTTTACAAAACTGATAAAATGCCTAAACTTTTTATTTCAAAAGAGACTGGTTAAAAACTTATACACAACCCACATACCGGCAATACGAAAATCTAAAATAATGATGTTTAAAACTTATACGAATAGATATGTAATTTATCATATTTAAAAAGTATTATTTTCTCTGTTTTGCGCCATCTTTGCAATGCATGCTAATATGAACATTATTGCAATGTCGTTTCTGTCAATATTTGTACCAACACACATCAGCCCCTTAAGAAGGATTTTAGGATAAACTAGTTTGACCTAAGCCTTCTTAGAAAGAGAAAAGCAGAAGAGAGACGGTAGGCTAGGTATCACGAGTTGAGCCACTACGCCTTTGTGACTATTTTTAAGACAACCTTTAACCATTTTGGCCTAGGCCAACCTAGTTTGTTCTGAAATCGAATATAAAGAGCAAGCCTAATCATTTGTCAGCAATCACGAGACATTTTGTGACGCATGCACTAGTTTTAATTTTAGGATTGAAAAACAAAATATGTTATGAAGTTGACGGCTAATACCTGAATTAGACTACTAAATATTTATTAAACTAAATTATTCTAAAATTATAATACATAAAAAAAAACTTAACTAAATTATATAAACATAAAAGTTAAATTAAATAAAAGACTTTACTTAAGTCGTCGCTGTCACTGGGCAGAGTACCCAAGACACTGCCCGCATTACCTCGCTGTATAGCAAGGCTGATGCGTTGCCCGAGACTACTTAGATTAATTAATTCAATCTGAATTTAAATATAAGTTTTCCATAAAATACTTGTAACAATAAAAAGTATGGAGTTGATGGTTGTGATTGTTGGCACTTAGTGGAACTTTTGATACATTTTTGATTATGTGCTTTTTAATCAAAAATGGAAAATAAAATAAAAAGTATTATATAAATATACTACAATGGAGACCTTGTACGGCAAAGCGTAGCGCAGGTCGACGTTGTGGGTGGCGGCTGGATGAGGAGGATGGAGGACCGACACGAGTGGCGAAATTTGGGAAAGGCCTATGTCCAGCAGTGGATGAACACGGGCTGATGGATGGATGGATGGATGAAATATACAGGTGAGCACAGAGCATGTATTTTACAACAATAATATATACAGGTATACTATTTTCTATTGTTTCGTATCTTATGATGAACAAAATATCGTTCCTTATAAATGGTACGCATCTTATTTTTCATGAGATGGAAAATGAAAATCAGTCAAGCATGTTTCACGATCAAAGTGCTTTTTCCTTTTTGTTGTTCTTAATGTATATTTTTAACATCTCTATGTCCTTTTCCTTTCATGTAGATAGACAAGACGACCGTTACTTAAAAACCTATCAATATCTATTAGAGTTATAATATTTTTTTATTCAAGGTTTCGAATTTTCATAAAAGAATTTCCCTGAACGGAAGGGTGTGGTAAATATCCAAAGGAAAGGGTATACCAAGTTGTATTATGGATACCTGCTATTAACGAGGTACGTTCGAATTACACAAAAAAGAACGAAAAATCTGCAGCAAAAATTTAAAAACAGAACCTTTTTTTAGGGTCAGTGTTCGTGGAAATGGTCTGAGTATTATACGATCATAATTTTTTACTGAGGCTCTTTAACATCATTTTGCGCTTCAGGCCCTCAAAGCGAGGGTTGAAAATGTATAGAAAAAAATGCGTACCGTATAATTTATGTCCACAGCTTTACCACTTACAATGATGTCGGATTTCCGCACTATTCTTTAAATTTATGACGCCTGTTGAGCAAAATCTACAGATTTATTTGACTACTTTCTCTTTCTTGCGGCTTTACCTAGGTTTACTGTGATAAAAATGTAATTTTTATGAGTACAGGCAACGATTCCTGAAAAACTGATAATAATATTTAAAAGACGAGTCTTATAATGGACATTAGGATTCTCTGAACCTATGTTGAAGCTTGTGTGGAGTTGGTACAAACTTGCGTGTTTGCATAGTGGGACAGGACGCCCGTATGACTTTTAATGTATATTTTGATTATCATAAAAAAGCAGTCTAACCAATGCAAGAAAATAACCTAAAATATATGTATGTCTCTCATGAGACACACTTCAGCACTACAGGCTATTGGTTCAAAATTTTACACACTTTTTGACCGATACGTCACTATTTTATGCAGTTTTCAGCAGAAGAAACATAGGCATAGCGAGGGGAGATGTTTTGGGGCTCAACTTTTTGGTACTCGTGATAATAACAATAAAAATATGTTAATTTTAGAAATATATTTCGGCTCACTTTGGGGCCGGCAGCAGTTGAATAAATGACGGAATGTAAAAATGACATAAAAATATATACAACCTCATGACTATTTAACTTGTAAATATTTTCATGACATTTTTACATTCTGTCATTTATTCAACAGATGCCGGCCCCAAAGTGGGTCAAAATATATTTCAAAATTTAACATATTTTTATTGTTATTATAACGAGTACCTTATAATATTAAAACAAACTAATAGCTTTGTATAGCTAAATATGTATTTATTTATTTTAAATTATCATAACTAAAACTCTTCAAAAATAATCAAGGGTACACAGCAGATATACCCAAAACCATTAATGTCATGTCAGTTACTTTTGCAGATGGTATCGCAGCGCTTAGTAGTAACTTAAACCTAAGAAAAGTCACTGAACAACTACTACACCTAAACCTGCACACTGCACCTAAATAAAATTTACACGTGGATGCAGAAATGGAAAATTAAAGCAAGTGCAACTAAATCTACACATGTCACATACACTTCCACCAGTAAAACTAGGTAATGAAGAGCTGCCGCAAAAAGATGCTGCCAAATATCTTGGCTTACATCTTGACAGAAAGCAAACATGGAGAAATGGAGAATATACATTCAAAAAAGTGTGATGAACTGAATCCAAAAGTATGATCTATGTTATGGTTACTGCGAAAGAAGTCCAAAGCTGTCCGTCAACAACACTACAGATAAATCAATATTGAAACCAGTATGGACTTATGGAATAGAACTCTGGGGAACAGCAAGTAACTCAAATATAGAAATACACCAACAATTCCAAAATTATATTCTTCGTACTATTGTAAATGCACCATGGTTCAGAAAAATATCAGAAATACACGAATATCTGAAAGTTCAGACAAAAGAAGAAGAAATTAACAATTCATGAGAACGTCACGAAGCAAGACTAAAACAACACGTTAATAAACTGGCTTTCGATCTTACTAGTGGTCACGTAAAGCGTCTAAAAAGAGACAAAAGAATAACCCATTCATTAAACTTCCATTCCATCCAACCATTTAAAAAAAAAAATAGAAATTTATTTTAAATTATCGAAAAAATTGTGATTACACATAAGAGAACTGAGGCCAGTGGGCCTAAGTCTCTCACAAATAATATTCAAACAAGAAGCTTACAATTTTAATAATTGATCGCAGATAGTAGAAACAAAAAAAAATTCTTTTGTAACGTTTGTTCAATACCAGCGACCAATTTCAACTTTCAAAATTACAAGCATTGTATTGCCTTCCCAATGTGCACCACGAGGATTAAATGCGCGACCAGTGGGTTAGCAAGAAAACGCTCTGTATACCAGTCGACCACAGAGGCGGTAATTTTGATAAAGTTTTAGAAATATTATATGTTAATTACAGACACCACATTTTTACTACTTGATTATTGTCACAGATTAAGACAAATACACAACCAAGCCTTGCAAGAAAATACCAAGTTAGGCTCGTTTCAATCCACAGATTGTTTCAACCACATTAGCTGCTCCGAGTGGCGTACAATGTTTTCGCTACACTCATGACGAAACCAGCGACTAGTTGTGTTCTGAAATGACGTCATTGGAAGCCGTATCCCGAGAGTCAGTTGGTGGTAATGTCAGTTATTCGTCCGGTGCAAACTTTCGTAGAATCTGCGGAAGTCATGCGCTCTACAGCCTAGGTCTTGTCACCTTTCCAATAGGTGTTAGAGGTTGCTCCCTGAAAAACTAAATCGGGGTAAAGAACACAAGAAAACAATGGTTAGCCCACAGTATATTAAAAAACCGTTCAAGTGCGAGTCAGACTTGCCTAGGGCTAAAAATTTCATCAGTTTTGAAAAAAATAGTTTGAAACCTTTTCCATCACTGTTTATGATGACTAAAAAAATATTAATTGTATTAAATAATTTCAAAATGTGTGTACATTGTAAGGATTTTTTTTATTATATAATTTGTTTTTGTTAATTTCCTAACCACTTTATTTTTTGTATTTATACCGTAATTTTTTTCATAATTTTTGGTCCTGTTATTTTGGAATAAGGTGGAGACATACATTTTTTACAGTTCTTAAAAGATTTATTGAAAAAATAAATGGCTAAACTTTTAAGTTAACTCCATAATACAATTTGGTACCCATTTACATTTTACATTTTGTATACCTTTTTGTTTTTTATTCCTTTTTTTATTTCTCATTTGTCTTTGATTTTTGTTATTGCTGTAGTATTTTTATAACTTTCTATTTTATATAGGTATACCTATATTTATAATTTATTTTTTATTTTTCGGTCTACATACTTAGAAAAAAGTAGGGTTTTATCGTGGGTTTTCAAAGATCTAAATTATAGCCCATCCGAAAAATAAAATGTACAAAAATGTCAAATCTCGCTACGGAATCCTTGCACTGTAAAAAGAGGTGAGATCTTATGTAAAGGCCATTCAGTTATGTTAATTAGCATGGAAGCACCTATTCAACCAATTTGTTATAAATTGTTTTCTAATTTAACTTCCTACCCACAATTAGTGACTGTATCATAAATACATATACATTTTTATTTCTATATATGGTGACTTTGCAATCGCAACGGCAACATGATAACTTATGAACGTAGTATCAATATTAGCGATCTTAAAAGGTATTTCCACGCAGCAGCACTTTATTTGTGCTGTGCGATTGTAAAAACGTCTAATTAGACATTTCATACTACAAAGACAATATAACCACATTTATTTACAATCAGCTCATTTTGATATTAATACTTCAAAATATGTTTTTTAACTTTTTCTCATAATTTCTCATTTAATTTTGTGTTTAAAATTTTCTTTATCGCTATAGTTTTCCTTAAATTTTCACGTTATAGTATTATATAATTGAAACTATGATAGAAATAATTTTTTATATTTTTAAACACTTGGCGATTTATCCATCGCAAGGAGATAACAAATTAAATTTTATATCATTACGGTATAGAAAATCAGAAAAGTAAATCCTTTACTTTTTTAATCGATTTAATTTTCTGATTTTCTGTACCGTAATGATATAAATTAAATTTGTTACCTCCTTGCGATGGGTAAATCGCCAAGTGTTAAAAAATATAGAAATTTATTTCTATCATAGTTTTGATGCGAGTAATGTGTATTCTTAACTACCCGATGCTGTAACAGGTGACGGTAGGGCAATAATAGTCTCAGACTTGTCTTTAATACACTAGCGTCCTCTAGGCGCCAAGAGCCTCACTACTAAGTAAGTACCTATACATATCGTTGCGGTATGGGAAAGCACAAGCGTAAATTCGCAAGTCATGTTGAGAACTGGATAGCTCAGTTGGTAGAGCAACCACCCGGTAAGCGAGAGGTCCCGGGTTCAAATCCCGGTTCAGAGCTCCCCACGTCCAGATACACTTTTCTGATTTTCTATACCGTAATGATATAAATTTAATTTTGTATAATTGATATTTTTTTCATATTTTCGGTCCACCAGTATCGGACATAAGGGGACATGCAATTTTTTTGCACCATCTAGTATCACAAGATATAAGTTATCTTGGTAAATGTCGTCAATGCAAAGCAGCGTGCCGCCAACGCCATCTAGTGTCAGATAGATACAGCTGGAAATTTCATTTTTCATACTTTGTATGAAAATGTTAAATTACATTTTTATATTTTTTTATTGCAATGTGCACGCACAATTTCAAATTCGTACGTTTGCTAGAAGTACTTTAGATTTTTTATGATATGTCAGTCAGTCAGTCTGTCAGTTAGGCAGTCAAAATATAGTTATAAACTTGTAATTCGGGGGTAGAGGTAGGTTAAGTAAATGCTCTTGATACTTAATTGAAATTTCAGACTTCGATATTTACCCGCCCACAACGAAAATTCAGGGGCTTTAGAGTGCCGTGAGCTGCTTCGAGAAAAGGATGGTTCGGCCGTTCCATGTTGTTCGACTTTGCGGGGCCGAGGCGACATTCTTACAGTACCTATATTATTTTTAGAAAGAATTTTTTAATTTTATTGTTTTATTATTTGTGATTGATTTTTTGTAAACGCTATTATTATTATTATTACATACAATCAGTTTTTTTAACAATTTTCGGTTTAGTAGTTATGGAGATAAGTATGTATTCCTGTTTTTAAGATAATTTTTTTAAATAAAAATAAAAAAATTACATAGGTACACTTTTTATTATTAATTATTCAAAATAAATAATGAGGCTCAAAAAGAGTAAAATATATTTTTTTAAGATGAAAATGTTTTTTGTTTAGGGAGACCCTTGAGTATTTTTTTTATTTTTATTAGTTTTCGTAATAGAGGCCAAAGTAAAACGAGCTCTGTGAAATTTTCAACGAACTACCTATTACAGCTGAAGCTGGACCCCTATGACAGACGGATGGACAGATAGAGACAGAGCGGGGCTTAGTAATAGGGTCAAGTTTGGTCCTCCTTCGGGTAGAACCCTAATAACAACAAAGCTTAAGTTATTTTCATGTAAAAATATGTCATGTGAAAAGTTACTTTTTCCAATTTCCTACCACTTTCTTCTTTATCGGAAACAGGTTCAAGAGATATTGGAAAATTATCTTTATCAGTAATTGATTTCCTCCTCTGAAGCGGAAATGTCGATATAAGTCGTTTTCCCGGGTCATTTCCCTTTAGCGTTGGCTTTTGTTCTAAAATGTTACTCAAACATTGGATTTTTAGGGTTTTGTCCAAAACGTTGCATTTCGTCTTAACTATCACTCTATTGTTAACATAATGGTAATAAATATAACAAACTGTTCGAGTTGAGTTGGAAACGGTGGCCAGACACTCCTTAGGAGCTTACCACCAAATAACACTTTTTGTATCGAGTGCCTTCGTGGATCGTGAAAAAATTTAACACATTTTTGTCCTTTTCGATTCCTTTTTTAAGAAACTTATAAGACTGATGTAAAAAATAACCCTCCGTCAAAAAATTATAAAATATTCAAATACACAATCTCCCTATTTGTCTTCGGCGGGACTATCAGAACCTTTAGATCCTTTCCCATAAATATAACATTATTAAGAATCCACTTTCCACTTCTTATTCACGTGATCGTTTCCAGTTCTTGTATTCTCGGGATAAGCCCTTACGTTCTAATAACATGTCTTTGTTAAAAACCCCCGTACACAACATTGGGGCTTATAACAATTCTTATAATGTTACAGTGGAACTTGTTACCACATAGTAATCACAGCTGTTCTACTATCAGCCTAATCAAGAAAAATATTAAGGTGAATGTACACTCAAACTGCATATTAGACCTATCTTTGAAGGCCAACTCTTCATATACGGGTGGTCAAAACACTTTAAAATACGAGTCGGATTCGGACTCGCGCACGAAGGATTCCGTACCATCTTCTCTGAATATATAAAAGGTAAACCTGACAGACTCATCTATCAACGCACAGCCAACACTACTGAACGGATTTCGATGAAATTTGGCATAAAGATAGTTGTAATGACGTAGGAATTCGCTGAGAAAGGATTTTTGAAAAATCGCCCCCTAAGGGGGTGAACCGAACTCCACGCGGATGAAGTCGCGGGCAAAAGCTAGTTATCTATAAAAATGGCAAAAAAATCACGTTTGTTGTATGGGAGCACCTTTTAGTATTAATTTTATTCTGTTTTTTAGTATTTTTTGTTATAGCGGCAACAGAAATACATCACATGTGAAAATTTCAACTGTCTAACTATCACGGTTCATTAGATACAGCCTGGTGACAGACGGGCAGACAGACGGATAGCGGAGTCTTAGTAATAGAGGGTCCCGTTGGTTACCCTTTGGGTACGGAACCCTAAAAAGTACATAATAGGCAAAACATAATCAAAAATAGATTCCACAAATAATTTGACAAAAACAAATAGAAAGTTTACTGTAATTTCCGTGAGAATTTCAATTCTAAGTGGGCATATTAAATAAACAAAGGGGTCACATTTATCAAGTAAATATAAACAATCTACGACATTAATCCCTTGACACTGTAAGTCTGTAACAAGTTTATTATGGTTTCATAGGATAAAAAACCATGATGTAGTTATTAAGTGGCGCGCCCGCCACGCGGCAATTAAGATAATAAGTGTTCCGGCGCATAGTAGAGGCACAAAATGAAATATAGTATGCGGATGGTTAGTAGTCCAACTTAAATATTTTTTGTATGTACTTTCCGTATTATTATATATATTTTTATATATTTTAAGGATATATATTGTTAAGATTAACTTTGACTTGTAGATTTTATGTATCTATTTTACAAAATAAATATTTTTATTCTTTGATTCTTTGATTCTAAGGCCTACATTTTTATTTCGGAAATTATCTAAAGGTAATCTTGTTTTTGATTTCTTATCAAGTCTTTAGATCAAATTTGGAAAACTAGCATTTTCCTTAGTCATCGATATTATTTCAACTTCCAACTTTTGTACATCCAATTAAGAAACGGACTCTTTCTCTTTTTCCTTTCGTTTCGAAACAAAACAAAAAAACCAAAACCACCAACATAATATAAATAATACCAATATGCTCGTGTAAGAAACCTTGCCAGAGATGCTCAAAGTAATAGCTATAAAACGCATAGGAAGTAAATTGAATGCGAAACTATCTACTCTTCCTTTCACCTCACGTACACATGGAACTCGTGAAATAAAGTTCTTATCATCAACATTTTTGCTATGTTCCAATCCTCTTTTTCCGCTATAATCGGACGAAATATATACTTTATTCCTCTACAAGTTTATGAATTTACAGGGCTACAATAATTGTTACTGAAATCCATCACTCGCGATACAAGATTATTTTCGAAGTAAATGTCCATTTTGATAATTTATATCTAGATTTAGATGTTTCCTTAATAATGATGTAAAACCTAACCAGATTTTTTAAATAAATTTTATCAAAAGAGCACAATTTCCGCGTTTTATATCATTGTAAAATATATTCGTAGCCTTACTGAGTTAATTCTAAGCAGACAAATTAATAGAGTCAACCAATAAAAATCAACGTAACTTCGTTTATTTATTTGGTTATGAAAACTTTTATCATGTTAAAATACTCTAGGGACGTACCAAACACAGTGAGTAGTGACTCTTAGTTTTACAGAATATCAATAAATCTTTACGTTACCGACCATTGATGCATGCATACGTATCCGACATCATGTTTCTTTTCTTGTTAAGTCTATCTATGGCACACAAGAAAAGACTGACAACATTTTTCAATAAATAAATAAAACACTTGCGTGGCAAAGTTGACTTTGACAACAGTTTTGAAGCATACAAAATAGGTAATTAAGAGCACTTGCCTTGAAAAAAATATTTAATGTTGCTATGACATGAATTGATTTTAATAATTTTCGTAACATGGACCCTCGTCCTTATATTCCTGATCAGGTTTTATTAAGTTTTTTCCTACCAAACAAAAGTGAGCATAATTTACATACCAGATGTGGACAGGTATTCAAACATCACATACTGGACAACTTTCCCAAAGAAACATACGTGTGGTGTGGCCTAATGGAATTTAAGGGCCGGCAGATAACGCTTGAATTAAGTTTTTAATATCCTAGTTTAGTGGCCTAATTCCAGATCCACTCTAGTACGGTAACATAAAGGTGGATTTTCACAGCCCAGAAATCCTTCAGCGCAAAGCAAGCCAATAGGTTGGGTAAGGAGAATATACATTCTACTACGTTACGCGACCGCCATACCATTTACTATGGCCATACATCATATGTAAGCTTCGTGGTTATTTTTATGATAACCCAGGAATCCTTCAGAAATCTTAAATCCGGGATTACTTTTTTAATTAATTAATACATTTATTTTTTGACGGTATATCCCCTACACGTAAATTGGGGATGTTTTTTTTCTCGTCTATCCCAGAGTGTGGGGTATCGTTGGATAGGCCGTTCAAAAACATAAGGGATGGGTAAAATCATTTTTCGATTTAGGGATCCGTTGGCAAATATTAAGCTTTAAAGTGCTAATTTTTGTTAGAGTCAAGTGCCCCTCTGCCGGCTAAACGGTTGTTTAAAGGTTGTTTATGAATATGTGGAAAAATTCACAGAAATAGTACAAGATAATGAAGTTAAAAGGTAAACTATCACAGCTGAGTAGGCTTTACAGGTTTACGAGTACAGGTCGTTATAAACTTTTAGTCCCCTCTAAACACGACAATGTATGGCCCGTTTTTCGGGAGACCAACTTAATTCCGAGCGGACTAGAAGTTCGGCGCGATCTGTATTAGTAAACCAACTTATAAAATGTACTGGGAAACTACGGAACCCTACACTGCGCGTGGCTCAACACGCACTTGGGTGGTTTTTCCTTTTTTAACATAGTTTTTAACATAGTAATTTTCTAATTGAAACACTATTCGTGGAATAATGCAGTTATACTTGGATACAATAGAACGTATATTTTAATACTCATATTTTAGAGCACACACATTTTCTCTATCTTTCAATTTGCCACAATATCCTCTTTCCTTTCATGTGGTTTCTTACATCGATTTCGTCGGTTTAGCTATTTCCTTTCTGCTGCACTCTATTGTGCTCTGAAATTTATTTAACCGGGTTCGCAATTTCGTGTAGTTTTTCCTTAGAGAGATTAAAGTTAAATTGATCCTGCGTTTTACTACTGTAATACTTCTTTTACTGACTTCTATTTTTTATTGTTTGTTAAGCACAGAGGATTAATTAGTAGAACATGATAAATTAAAAGGTATGTAAGTAATATAGTGGAGCTTATCTCTAAAAAATATATTTCTCTCACCAAACCTTAGTGGGAAAGAGAAATTGTATCACATAATCATACATATCTGTATTAAAAAAGACATAACATAACATAACAAACAATTCACAAATTAACTATTAAATACAATAAATCTATCACATCCTAACAATACACGAGTATATAGGAGAGCCTAAAATGTGTATTTTGTACGAAAAAAAATATTTCTCCCAAAGCACTCCACTGTTTATACAAAAATCAAAGTGTCATGTAGATAACGTTATTCTCGTATGGTACCGAAACGCAATAAAAACCTTTGGCACCAGAAATTATTAAAATTAACTTAGTGTCTTTTACCATAATGTATTAAACGTGTAAAAACACAGAGAAACGTGAAAATCGATGTAATTAAAGTTACATCAAATTTTATATTATGTGACATTTCAGTATGCGATTAACTCTATTAAAATTAAAACCATAGGCTTAGAACACACACTAATATCTCCTAAGCCTAGGATTTAAACTATTTTGCCCCAATACAAATTGACTTAAACCATTATGTCATATATCTGTCGCAGGCATTTGGTTAAATCAGGCAGAAGAGAGACGGTAGCTTAGGTCAGACTACGTGGCGCGACTCGCCATACCTAACCTTCGTGGTTATTTTTTGATGACCACCATTCAAACCAAAAGCCTAGTCACTAATATCCGATGTCATAAAGAATTTTATCTTTTTGCACCTTTTGCACCACCCTTAATAGCACAAATACAATAAGAATTTGTAAAAATAAAGAGAACAAAATAATGCTCTTGCACAGAGAATACGAAAATAAAGAAGTTTCAAAGTGTTTTTGCATGTCATTTCAGCAAACACAGGAGTCTTTGAAAAATAAAATACGAAAGTTGTCATAAATTTCAAGTTTTAACTGTAAAAACTACATTCTATAACGGCTGCATACAAAGTTGCACAAAGAATATATGACTGTATACTGAATAACCTGAATAAGTATAATAATAATAATACTAATACTCCTAAAATCAGGTCAAGAAACAAAAGAAAACAAATTGGAATCGGCATATAATAAATTAAATAACAGTATACAGGCTGTTTTTCAAATCATTTTCTTCAGTATTCTTTCTTGATACACATTTTACATTACACTGTAACATTATACAATTTTAAAACTGTGTCAAAATTTGCATAATCGTTTCCGGTTTTCATGCAATATTAAGCTGCTTATTTACTGCCGGTAACTATCAGTTATGTAATGCAAACCTAACATTTTTGTGCAGCAAATAGCAGCGTTGTAGACTAACAATCACTATGCGGTTAAACCAAAATAGTCGAAATTTTATTCAATAAAATAGTAGACTGAAAGGTTTATTGATTTATGAAACAGTATCTGTTATTATTATTTTTTATTTTGTCGTTTAGGCTTGTAATTATCTGCACTTGGTAGGAGGTGATATATTCTGATGATAATTCACGTGCCCGTCCGTCCCTAGCAGTGGACAAGGACACTTATATTTTATTCAGAATTTTATTCCTCTAACAAAAAATAGGGTTCCGTACACGCGTTAATTGCCATGCGCTAACATTTAAGCACCCTTTTTTGTGTTGCTTTGACGTTGCTATGACATCTGTAGGTATATTGTTACTATTCAACATGTTTTTAGGGTTCTGTACCCGTATTGTGTGGTACAGAACCGTTTGTGTGCAAAACCGACTAGCACTTGGCCAAATTATTCACCTATATTTCATTGATACGGAATTCTGGGGGCTCGGCGCTGCCCCCGCCAAGTTGAGCTAAAAAGCGGCACGGCCGTACTATATCCTTTTCTCGAAGCAGTTCAGGCCATTTTTTACCCCCTATGACTTCGTAGTGGATATAACTAGAAGCCTGAATTTTCATTAACCGAGCAAACGTTTTATAAACTCGGTATATTTCAAATTTCATCAAATTTGAACTAGCAGCTTAAGAATTTTGTCACTCACTCACTAACTGACCAATCATCAAAACTCTAAGGCACTTCTAGCAGACATAGAAGCTTCAAATTTTGAATACAATTAGTGTTTACTGTATAAATCAAGTAAAACTAAAATATTTTGCAATTTCGGTCCAGTTTTCTAGGTACAAACAAAATGAATAAATAACTTTGTAATCCCATATAAATATTTAGGATTACAAAGTTACATTTGCAGTTGTATGTAGAAGGTACCGGAAAGGAAAAAAAATAGGACTATCTACAAAAAGAAATGAGATGCCACCAAAAACAAAACTTGTAAAAAAACAAGTCTCGCAACTTAGTTCTTCTTCCGTAAAAAGTTGTGAGATCCATGTAAATCCAAGTCGGTTAATTTATTCAGTCCCTACTTATGAGGCCTTCTGTCTTAAGTTATTACATAATTAGCTAACTTAACAACATCTTGTAGTGACCATATCAATATTAAAAATCTATAATATACATGGTGACGTAAATTTCGTTCCAGGTGTCCAACTAACCTGCGACGCCGAGGAATAGTAAAAAAAAATCATAGTTTAGGAATGGTGTGATGCTTCCATCCATCGATCAGCCTGGTTTGTCTAATGTTGCATATATAGTAGGCTTCTCCAAATTTTTTTCACTCTTGGTGGTCCTTTTGGAAATACTGCCCATAATACACGCTGGGCAGGCGGGTTAGTGAGCGGGTGCCGAAGCACCAGTAACGCCGTTGCCCGTCAGTCACCAGTCTGTTTGGTGTAAGGCCCGGATATTGGGGATAATTATACCACCATCACTCGGTCCCAAGCATAGGATGTGATGCTAATGAATATTGAATTTTACAAACCGGCGGCGTACGGCGTATACTATACTACGCGTTTAGCCACACGAAATCATCATCTTCTTCTGTTCTCTATACATATAAAATACAACGTCTGTCTGTCTGTTCGTTCACTTATAACTTGAGAACCACTCAATGGATTTTGATGCAGTTTTCTTTAAATGATAAAGCATTTCTTCGGGAAGTTTTGAAGCTATGTATTATCACGCTATGACAAAAGGGAGCAGCGCAATGAGAATTTTAGTGAGACATGCGGAGGGTTCGCCGCCCTAGCGTAGTCGATCGTCGCGGGTTCAAACCCCGACTGGTAAAATTTGTTTTCACTCTTTATTTTTTATTGTTTTATTTTATTTTCAGAAAAAATATTCCCTTTTGTAAAAAAAAATATTAATGCTGAAATTATATTTCTTGACTGAGCAAAGACCAATAACTAAAATATTTTTATTTTAAAGTCCTTAGAAAACGCCATCTCTGTGAAGTTATCCTGGATAACAGCTCAGTAAGCTGGCGTTGAAATGGTTTTTATTTTAATACACTAGATGGCGCTGCATGTTTCAAAATATCGGATATGACGCAGTCTGGTTCAAATCAACTCACGTTAAAGTTTGTCTACACCATTAAATAGAGAAGATTTATTTGTTTGGTTGTCTATATCTAGAACTACTGAACTGACTATAAAAATTCAATAAGCACTCAATAATATTTTTAGTATGTACTGCCTTGCGTAGTCGTATGTAGTCTCATGGTCGAGGTTTCAATCATCCATGTGGTATGTTTTTTTTTAGGAGACCTCTCAAGTTTAAGTTTATTTGATCGGTATGGGTGAGTATTTTTGTAGAACATGGTGACCAGGATCTAATGACGGGACTGGGAAGTGGGTACGGGATCTCATTAACGGATAACAGCAGACCCTTTGAGTTTGGGCTTATTTTATTGGTCTTTAATAGCACTTTGGTAAAATATGATGACCAGGGTCTGATGATGGGACTGGAAGGTAGGTACGGGATCCCTTCGAGCAGACCAGCAGACCCTTCGAGTTTGGGCTTATTTGATTAATATTTATTAGCACTTTGGTAAATCATGGTTACCAGGGTCTGCATATGGGACTGGAAGGTGGTTATGGGATCTCCTCAACGGATAACAGCAGACCCTTCGAGTTTGGGCTTTTTCGATTGGTCTTTATTAGCACTTTGGTAAAACATGGTGACCAGGATCTAATGACGGGACTGGGAGATAGGTACGGGATCTCCTCAACGGATAACAGCAGACCCTTCGAGTTTGGGCTTATTTTATTGGTCTTTATTAGCACTTTGGTAAAACAAGGTGACTAGGGTCTGATGAAGGGACTGGAAGGTAGTACGCGATCTCCTCAACGAACAACAGCAGAACCTTCGACTTTAGGCTTATTTGATTGGTCTTTATTAGCACTTTGGTAAATCATGGTGACCAGGGTCTGCAGATGGGACTGGAAGGTGGGTACGGGATCTCCTCAACGGACAACAGCAGACACTTTGAGTTTGAGCTTGTTCGATTGGTATTTCTTAGCACTTAGGTAAAACATGGTGACCCGTTGCATATTGTCGTTCAAAAAATCATACCCAATGGATTTTGATGCAATTGTCATTGAAAGATAAAACATTTCTTCGGAAAAGTTTTAGGCTATGTGTCATCACGCTGTGACAAAGGGGAGCAGAGCAGTGAGAATTTCAGTGAAACATGGAGGGTTCGCTGCCGTAGCGCTGCCGATCGTTGCGGATCAAAACCCTGACTCTTAAAATTTGTTTTCACTTTTACTTTGTTTATTTTATTTTCAAAATACATATTTCCTTTTGTTAAAAAAAGGTGACCAGGGTCTGATGATGGGACTGGAAGATGGGTACGATCTCCTCAACGGACAACAGCAGACCCTTCGAGTTTGGGCTTATTTGATTGGTATTTATTAGCACTTTGGTAAAACATGGTGACCGTTGCATATTGTCGTTCAAAAAGTCATATTCTTTCGGTTTCCTTATTTCCACGAAATTCTCTTCGACGCGGGTGGAGCCGCGTGCAAAAGCTAGTAATTAAATATAGGCACTAGCACGGATTTCAAAGTCCCTATAACACGAGTACTCAAGCCAAAAAAAATAGTTACGAGGACTCCAGAAAACCGGTAAAAACCGGTCAAGTGCGTGTAGGACTGGCATGCTGAGTGTTCCGTTCCATTAAACTTGAATAGACTTAAATGAGTTAAATAAAAATCACAAAAGGCTTCGAGAGCATTAAATTCTCTTAGACAAAATGTATCAAACAAAACTGCAAGGTGGTACGTATTCGGGTACATTACCCTAAATCTATGTAAAAAAATGCCGTTTTCAGTACTTTTTGTGTAAATATAGTCTATGCAACATAATAAATAGAAAATTTTAAATTCCTTACTAGTTTATTTATAAAAATAGATCCCGTAAAAAAATGGTTTAAAGCTGACAACTTTGATGGCCCAAATGATGGATGATTTAAATAATTTTCTCCAGTCAATGAGTTCCAAACAATGACACCAACCATGCAGGGGTAAGGAAAAACATTTCTTTTTTCGGCTCCTTTTTTATGAAACCCAAATATAAATATAATTTAATTTAGCTTTTAATTCAATATTCAGTTTTGAGTCCTTGATCTGCAAAACATATCCTTTTAGATATGTAACTCATTCCGTCTGCAAGCTGAAGATCTGTGATACGGATGGACAGACAGGTCAACCGCACAACGAAAGAAATAAGCATATCTGAAAAAGCGTTCGTCTGAGCAGAGCGGTAAATCAAGAAGAGAGTGGATAGTGCTGTTTTTCAAGGAATAAAATTCAATATAAATTCGAACAAGTGCGTTTAAAAAAATTTCTGTGCTATCGTTAAGATAATAGGTTTACAAATGCTTAAAACAGTACATAATCATTGTTATTTTTACTTTATTAGTTTCGATTTTTGTTTGAAATGAAAAAATAGCCTTCACTTTGTATTTTTTTTCGATCAAGCCAATTTTTCTCTAATGCGTTTTAGGCTGTTACATCGCCTTGGAAAAGGCTTTGTTTATAGCATGTATTTATTTCAGAACCATATATTTTGTGGTTTGGGAGTACTAGTTGTTCAAAAACTCTGTTTTTTACTACCTACGTCGTCTTAAATCGGAGCCCGTGTTGCCCCATTGGGCGCAGAAACCTAAAAACAGGCGTTCGTCAAGAGTTTGTATTGAGAAATAAATTAAGACATTTATGTTTAAGCCCAATATCTAAATGTTGACATAGACTATAGGTTTTTGATCTACTCGTCCACGTATTAGGTGCGCACATTTCGTTTGATTCGAGTCACTTGCTCGCAATAACGAAACTGAAACCTCAAACGCTACTGATTGCTAAATGCACCAATTTCTACTTTTCCGTGACCTAAAAGATAAATAGAACGTTGCACATTGCTTAGACTCACAGCAACTTGATTGCACTTATAAATGTAAGCTACCGTCTCTGTGGTCTATTGGTTCAAATCCCGTTGGGGTTTAATTAGTGTCCAAACTTTGGAAAGCACTTTTAGCCTTGGTCCCGGCTACCTATTGCTTGACTAATTACTGTTGAACCTCTGCATCCTCCCTAGGGTCAAAGAAATAATTTGGCCAAGTGAGAGTCGGAATTGCGCATAAAGTGTTCCATACCACACATATTACGGGTACGGAACCCTAAAAACATCTTTGTGCGTAACAAATGACCGCCTTTAAGATCTTAGCACCATCTATCATCTTACCAATGAACTTTGGGGCAAAAATGTTGACAAGACACTCTTAGCGCCATCTATCACCTCGGTAAAAGCTGTCAAACAAGTCATCTCAGATGGTATGTATCTACATTTTGCATGAATTATTATATATTCTAAGAATATATACTAAGTGTAGTGGCCAAGTGCAAGTTAGACTCGCAAAGAAAGGGTTCCGTACCACCACACAATACGCTTACGGAACCCTAATAACATACATATTAACAATATAGACAGATGCACTATGATAAGAAACCGGACAAGTGCGTTTTTATGATTTAATTACAAATGTACCTATAACTTTCAGATTTTTCCCTATACTTTTAGTTTAAGACGGTATTACTTGCCAAATTTCATAGTTCTAGGTCAACGGAAAATACCACTATAAATTTTGATTCCTTTCGCCTGTTGAAATACACGTTATTTTTGACAAAAACGGCCGTATCTTTTTGTTTTGTACTTTGAAAATTGATGTTTTTCACAGCTTCAAGGGAGTGTAGACTTGGGTGTATGGTTTTAAATTCAACTCGAAAACTCCACGCATTTCCGAGATAAAGGGTCTTGACAGACAGATGTACAGACGGGCAGACAGACAGACAACAAAGTGATCTTATAAGGGGTCCGCTTTTTTCTTCTTGAGATACGGAACCCTAAAAAACAAGACACTAAAACGGTACTGCCTGACAAACAATTCAGCAACCTCTGAGTACGGAAGCCTAATTTTATTATTTGTTATTTTACTTTACTTTATACAGTAATGTGTGTAAATTTGAAACTTGTATGTATTACCGTCTTTGAGATAGAGCTGAAACAAATAACGTTAAAAATGTGCAGGTTTATTGAGTGGGAAACCCCTTAAGATTCAAACTTTTTTAATTTTTATTATTTGCCGTGGTAGAAGTCATAGTTACTCATATTCTGTGAAAATTTTAACTGTTTGAACCTATTACGGCTGAAGCTGTAGACTTTTTATTTTTATCTAAACGGTATTAAAATTTATAAACTTCCAAACAACACAATATTAAATGATATGGTTGTCTCACTTTTTGGTTTTATTTTTTATAATTGTTTGTTAGTTAATTATATTTTTATTCATAAACACAAAGAAATATACAGTTCAATATGATATTTTTGACACTTCAGTACGGTCGTACAGGCACATAGAAATAATAGTATGACATTTAAAGTAAAAAACTGACATCTACTGACAATGAAAATTTTATATTATTTAAAATGAGTAAAAAACACTTTTTTCGAACTTGTCAGCCGGAGCGCCTGACGTAACAGCCAAGTTTGAGTGCGAGCTGATAAAAACTTTATTTTAGTGAGGTTTTTTTCTTAATTTGAGACAACACGAAAAGAGTTGCTAAATTTTCCGACGGAGTCACCTTAATTCACAATACAAGTAGTACCTCCTACAGAAAATAGAAAAAAGCTTTCTTCAAAAGGCGCTTCCAATGAAATTGTTCACCTACATAATAAAATCTCACTCAATTAAACGTCTACGAAATAAAGTAAAGCAATAAGATAAATAAATAAGCACAAAATAGACCGAAACTACAAATTATAAGCAGACAGTGCTCCTGTTCCTAGAAACACTCTCGTAACTCCCTTATTATTTGCTTAAGTTAACTGTGTGATTGATTTTCTACCTCAACGACACCCTTTCCTATTTTCCCCGAGATGATAATAGCACGGAGCGTGGCGTGTAATAATATCTTCATAACTGAAAGCGCAGCTGCTAGAGTACCTAGGCTTATTGAATAAACAGTAACGAGATACTTACCTTTATAGCAATTTGATATGCAGGTGCAAATTCGAAGATTATGTATTGTAAATAAAGACAGAAAACAACCGTAGTTGGAGAATTGGCTGTCTTCTTTTCACCAATATGAAATGTTAATAGAAATTAACATGTTATTTTTATATTTATTCACTATTAATTAAGTTAGATTGAAAATGGAACGTAGTTAGAATCAATTGTGAAACGCAACCTCCAGCGGCCATTACTTTTTCTTTTTACCTCTCTCTCTGCGTCGTCGCACGCGCCTCATTTATTATTGTAATTTTTTGTCTCAAATACATTTAATTAAGTGGACTATAGCACGATTAAAATCAAACTAAGTTCATCAAGATATCAAATCGTCGTTTCATTTGCCACCACATCAAGAAGACCTTCAGCATTTGTCAGTCATGCGTATACCAAGATGCGTAGCTATACCAGGAGCTGTGTCTTATTTACTTCATGGTTTCGGAGATGCTTCAGAATCAGGGTATGCTGCATGTGTATATCTCAGGTCAGAGAACTCATTGGTAGAGGTCAAAGTCATGCTACTTATAGCAAAGTCAAGAGTCGCATCTAAGAAGTCAAATCAGACTATTCCTAAATTGGTGTGCAAATTGCTCAATCATGTAGCAGAGGCCTACGAAGACTCTATCAATATTCAGAGCATCAATGCATGGTCAGACAGTTCCATAGTATTATCATGGTTACAGGCAGAACCTCATAAACTCCAAGCCTTTGAAGGCAATAGAGTTCAAGAAATTCAAAATTCACCTAGAATTATCACATGGAGACACATATCATCAGAATTCAATCCGGCAGACTGTGCATCTAGACTAGAGGTATGTTTGCTAAAGTGCTTATCAATTACTAACGGTGGTGGTCTCCAGAATGGTTACATCACAAAGAGTGTGATTGGCCAAAGTCTCATATTACTAGATTAAAAGAGGTACCTGGAATCAAGAAGATTATACACAAAACTACCCCAATAGAATCATGGGATTTATCGTTGTTATCAAGAGACAGTTCATTCAATAAATTAATCAATGTAATGGCCTACATACTTAGATATTGTAAAAATGTTCGATCATCAAAGGAAACCAGACATCTTACTCAAACATTGTCCTTAGAAGAAACAAGAACAGCTATTAAATTCTGGGTCAGATAAATTCAATCAAGTTCATTTACCTCAGAACTCGAATTACTTAAAAGGGGAAAAGTGGTCGCCACTTCACTTCAGAAGTTAAGCATATTTTTGGATTCAGAAGGTCTTATCAGAGTTGGTGGAAGACTGAGGCAATCATGACTACAATGGAGAGAGCGCGTCACCCACTCTTATTGCCTAAAGATCATAGATTTGTTCAATTACTAATCGAGAACTATCACAAGTCATACTGTCACATTGCTACGAACGCTCTCATAGCTATACCAAGAAGAGAATACTGGATGACTTCGGTTAGACGCCAGGTATCGCGGATTATCAAAAAATGTATTACATGTTACAGATTCAGACCTTCTTTTCAGCCACCATTCATGGCAGACTTACCTGCGGACCGGGTAACTGCAGCTCGACCATTTTCAGGAGTTAGTACAGACTTCGGAGGACCGTACCTAGTAAAATCAAGTTTGTTAAGGAACGCAAAGTCAGTAGAGGCTTACCTTTGTGTTTTCATTTGTCTAGCTACAAAGGCTGTTCACTCGGAAGTGGTTTCAAGTTTGTGAGTCGAGGGATTTGTGGCTGCATTCACTAGATTCATCAGCAGGAGAGGCTTACTAACTCATGTCCGGTCAGACAGAGGTACTTATTTCATTGGAACTAATAATTATCTCAGAGAAATTAATCAGTTCAGGAAGCAGAACATACTCTGGAACTTCAACCCGCCTGCGTCACCTCATATGGCAGGTTTAGTAGAGGCTGCGGTCAAGAGTGCCAAAGGATTGCTCAAACGAGAGGTAGTGTAACGTTGTGTTACTTAAAACGCAACATTTAACGAATAATAATATAATAAATGATAAAAAGTTCAGTAACAGACAAACTTTTATTAGTAGTAAATTATTCCGCGCGCGATAGCTAGTCTCGCATTGTTCGACGCTCGCTCGTTCCTGGTGACCGGTGGCGGTAGGTCATTCAATGATTGAACGATCGACGGAATTACACATACGTGGACGCATCGCTTTGTTTTGCTATCTTAAACCTAATCTTAAACCTAAACTGTGATTTGGTACTCAATATAAATATATTGTGTTGTTCCCATACTGGGTAAGTTGTGCAATTATTATTTTAAAAGTAGATCTTTGTGTGTGCTTACGGATAAACCTAAACCGTTACAGAATCAAGTCCTTGTAATGTTTTCTAACGTTTGTTTTTATATTAGTTGTATTCATAGTATTATATGTTTGTAGTTAACCTTTATTACCGATCTAAATTGTATCAATTAGTGTTTTCTAGCCAGTAGAATGTTGTAACCGTTTCTGATAGTGTTTTACACATAGATGTGTTTACCTACCTATTTAACGCCACCTTAATTTTCTTTCACCTTGCAGTGGCTAAGTTGTAGTTCTAGATTGCCACATAACCCTAGGAGCTGCTGAAGACCTAGTGCCTATTAGGTCGTAATAAGTTCTTACGATTCCAGGAACTTGGGCCTGGATTATACATCTACTCGCCTACCCTCAAGGAAGAGATAGAAGTGAATTCTCAGCCTCGAAAGAACAAAAGAAGCAGGCTTCCAGGAGAGTGCGGTATTTCTGGACCGGGATCGAGCATTGTGACACTGAAGCAGGCTTAGTGACCCTTGACCCTCGACCTTTAAAAAAACTAAATACTAATAAAACTTAAATCTAAATAAACCTTTTAATATTTTGGATGCGCTCTTTTATTTATCTCTAGTAAATTAAAGAAGCGTTTCAATGGCGCCTAACGTGGGCTAAATTCTCATAGGCAAGTAAATGATTTTCAGAAGGTTCCTAGATTATTGACAAACAAGGATCAATAACACTGATAATCTCAATATGTACGGTTTGCTAGATTCTGGATCGGTCGTGTCGATCTTGGGGGGTAACTCTCATAAACGTTTGCTTCAATATGATTTCATATTATCAACTGAAGAAATAATAACAGTGTCTGCTGCAGGTGGCCAGAAGATGTCTTCTGTTGGATACATACTACTGCCAATTACATTTGAGGACAAATTTTCAATCATTAAGGCACATGTTATTCCCGAAATCGAAACAAAGCTACTCTTAGGCATTTATTTCTGGAATAAATTTAACCTCTGCCCAAAATATTTAACCAACATTGAGAATTTGTTTGATAATGATCCTTGTTTGTCAATAATCTCGGAACCTTCTGAAAATCGTTTACTTGCCTATGAGAATTTAGATGACACCCAGAAACAGATTGCTGACAACATAGTTAAGCAATTCAAAGACATTTCTTTTGAGAAAAAAGGCTTGGGTAGAACACATTTGATCAAACATCGCATCAATACTGGTGATGCTGAGCTAATCCGACAGCGTTATTATAGAATGTCACCGGAAAAGCAGCGAATTATCACCGAACAGGTTGATGAGATGATTGCGTTAGATGTTGTAGAGTCCTGTGAAAGTCCTTGGTCGTCTTCTGTTTTAGTCGTTGGCAAAAAGGATGGAAAGCCTCGTTTCTGCCTGGACAGCCGGAAACTAAATTCCGTGACTAAAAAGGATGCCTATAATTTGCCATACGTTTCTGAAATCCTTGATAACTTAAAGGATGCTAAATATTTATCTAGCGTTGATTTGTCAAAGTCGTTTTGGCAGATTTTAATAGACGAGGCTGACAGAGAAAAGACAGCTTTCTATGTGCCTGGTCGGGGCTCTCTTCAATTTAAAGTAACTGCCTTTGGACTGACTAATGCTCCAGCTACTCAACAAAGACTTGTTGATCTCTTGTTTGGCCCCGAATTTGAACTGAAAGTGTTTGCCTATCTAGACGATATTATTATTATTAGTAAAACCTTTGAAGAACACGTATCACTACTCTCTCGTGTTCTTGACAAGCTCAGCTCAGCTAACCTTACAATCAACCTTGAGAAGTGTCAGTTTTTTAGGAGTAAACTTCGATACCTTGGTTATATTGTAGACACTCAAGGCTTAAGAACCGACCCTGAGAAAGTGGAGGCAATACTCAACTACCCCACTCCCACTAACAAGAAGGAAGTAAAGCGCTTTCTTGGGACTGCTTCGTGGTATAGGCGTTTTATACCTCAGTTCAGCACCGTAGCAGGACCCTTGAATAGTCTTACTTCAACCAGAAAAAACTCACCTCCTTTTCAATGGACGCCTGAAGCTGATAAGTCGTTTCTAGAACTTAAATCGCGACTCGTTCAAGCTCCTGTTCTGGCATGTCCTAATTTTAACCATACTTTTGAGGTCCACAGTGATGCCAGTAATTTTGGCATTGGGGCAATGTTGGCCCAGACAATTGACGGTGTCGAACACCCGGTGGCCTACATGAGCCGTTCTCTGAGTAAGTCTGAAAGAAACTACAGCACAACAGAGCGGGAGGCACTTGCTGTGATTGCAGCTTTGGAACATTGGCGTTGTTACCTAGAGAATGGTAACACCTTCACTGTTTTCACTGACCACTCAGCGCTCAAATGGTTTCTTTCTCTTACTAATCCCATAGGGCGACTTGCTAGGTGGAGAGTTCGTCTCTCATCTTTTAACTTTGAGATTAAACATCGTCGTGGTAAGGACAATGTAGTTCCAGACGCACTTTCTAGAAGTGTCCCTGTTGATGTTTTAGTTGACCGTAGTAATCTTGTTACTTCTGTTCCTAGTACTTCTATACATGATACTCAAGATAGCTGGTACCTTAACGTCTTAAACGGGTGTCAGGATTCTCCAATAAGTTTTCCTAACTATAGAGTGGAAAAAAACGTCTTGTACAGATACATGAGAAATAAGAACATTCTCACCACAGAGTTTGACTGGAAGGAAGTAATCCCGAAAGAAAAGCGAGAGGATATTCTAGGACAATGCCACTCTGAACCCACTGCTGGCCATTTTGGCATGTTCAAGACTTACAAGCGCTTAGCACTTCGTTTTTATTGGCCTGGCATGTATGCCAATGTGGTGGAGTTTGTTTCTCGTTGCGACATTTGCCTTGCGTACAAACTGCCTACTCATGAGACTCTTGGTAAAATGGGTAGACCAAAGGATGTTGCTCGACCATTTCAAGCTCTATCTATCGACCTGGTCGGACCTCTCCCTAATACAAGAAAGCAGAACGAATATATCTTCGTTGTCACTTGCTGTTTCTCGAAGTACTGCCTATTTTTTCCATTACGCAGAGCTACTGCTGAAGTGGTTTCTAAACACCTAGAGAATGATGTCTTCCTCGTGCATGGCATACCTCAAACCATTATTTTAGATAATGGTTGCCAATTTATTAGCCATGAGTTAGACCGTATGCTTAAGAGATATAAAGTTCCTAAAGTCCATTTTACACCCAAGTATACGCCTCAAATAAACACAGTGGAGAGGTATAACAAAACAATTGTAACGGCTATATCAACTTTTGTGAATAACGATCATAGAACCTGGGACCAGAATTTACCTCAAATTCAGCTCGCAATCAATAACTCTGTTAACGAAAGCACTGGGTATACACCTGCGTTTTTAGTTCACGGCCGGGAGTTGGTAACATGTGGGTCACATTATTTAGAAAATGATAACCCTGATGAATTAATATTCCTTCCGCGAGATCCTTACGCTGAAAACTTGGGTCACCTATCATCTATCTTTAATGCTGTCCAAGCTGAACTCTGGCGAGCTCATGTTAAAAATACACAACACTATAATTTACGTCGAAAAGATGCTGAATTTAGTGTGGGAGACGTTGTCTGGAAGCGGTGCTATTTTCAAAGCGACAAAGACGCCCATTTTAGTAAAAAATTGGCCCCAAAATATCAAAAATGCAGAGTTATAGGGAAACGTTCGCCATTAGTGTATATTATGCAGGATATGAATGGGCGTGATCAAGGCGTCTGGCATATTAAAGACCTTAAAATAGTACCTGAATAACCGTTAGACTTAAAGATTTTTTTAATATTCATTGTGCCAAAATGTGTTACGTATTTATAATGCATTTTTTTTTTAATTTTTTTTTATTATCGTCTTGCAGTTACACTGTCTTTGATTTAGTAATATTAAATCTATTGCGTCAGATTGCAACATTACTGTACATGTTTCTAGTTGTAATAGGTTAGGATTAAAGAAATGGAATGCAGGTTTGTTTATTGATGTATGTTCGTTGCGGTTGCTTCATGAATCGTCTTAGTATTAGATTTAACGGATTTTACTGCAGGCAAAATCCTCTTCTGGGAGAAGGGGTAATGTAACGTTGTGTTACTTAAAACGCAACATTTAACGAAAAATAATATAATAAATGATAAAAAGTTCAGTAACAGACAAACTTTTATTAGTAGTAAATTATTCCGCGCGCGATAGCTAGTCTCGCATTGTTCGACGCTCGCTCGTTCCTGGTGACCGGTGGCGGTAGGTCATTCAATGATTGAACGATCGACGGAATTACACATACGTGGACGCATCGCTTTGTTTTGCTATCTTAAACCTAATCTTAAACCTAAACTGTGATTTGGTACTCAATATAAATATATTGTGTTGTTCCCATATACTGGGTAAGTTGTGCAATTATTATTTTAAAAGTAGATCTTTGTGTGTGCTTACGGATAAACCTAAACCGTTACAGAATCAAGTCCTTGTAATGTTCTCTAACGTTTGTTTTTATATTAGTTGTATTCATAGTATTATATGTTTGTAGTTAACCTTTATTACCGATCTAAATTGTATCAATTAGTGTTTTCTAGCCAGTAGAATGTTGTAACCGTTTCTGATAGTGTTTTACACATAGATGTGTTTACCTACCTATTTAACGCCACCTTAATTTTCTTTCACCTTGCAGTGGCTAAGTTGTAGTTCTAGATTGCCACATAACCCTAGGAGCTGCTGAAGACCTAATGCCTATTAGGTCGTAATAAGTTCTTACGATTCCAGGAACTTGGGCCGAGATCTTCGACCTCGGCATCATTATTATACATCTACTCGCCTACCCTCAAGGAAGAGATAGAAGTGAATTCTCAGCCTCGAAAGAACAAAAGAAGCAGGCATCCAGGAGAGTGCGGTATTTCTGGACCGGCCAAGTGCGAGTCAGACTCGCGCACGAAGGGTTCCGTACTATTATCTATAAAAACGGTAAAAAAATCATGTCGGTTGTATGGGAGTGCACGGGTCCGACTCGTAATTGGCCGGTTTTAGTATTTGTTGTTATAGCGGCAACATAAATAAATCATCTGTGAAAATTTCAACTGTCTAACTACCACGGTTCATGAGATACAGCCTGGTGACAGACGGACGGACAGCGGAGTCTTAGTAATAGGGTCCCGTTGGTTACCCTTTGGACACCTATAAAGTTACACACAAAAGTTATTCTGCATGATCAGTAGACCACATCCCTTTTATAATGTTGGTCACAAAAATAAATAAGGTATATTTAAAGTTATAAATAAGGAAAACTCCTTATTTATTTTTGTCACCAATATTGGTGATCATGCATTTACCATCTGATTTAAACAACACTGTATTTTTCATTATGTTAAACCATAACCTCGAAGGTAAAATCGTGTTTGAAGTTTATTTTTGTCGTTCGAGGGCTTCAATTTATCGTTCCTAAAAACCCGACGTGTTACCCGATAAAACTTTGTAATCTTGTCAATATCGATCAGAGGTTATTTCGGCCACGAAAGAAATGAACTGACCCAAATCTTGAACCATTTTCCTGTGATAGAGACTATCAAATCAGCAGCTTTATATGTATAAAAAAAAAACTTTTGTCGCAAATCATACAACTTTCTATTAAGTTTTGAAGTTATAAGAACCTTTTTGGAATGCGCAGTGATCCTCACTTCTTTTATTTTTCATAAAGATTCTTGGTTATAATCTCCATAAATCAACGTTATTGTTTTTACTTTTTGACTTTGCCATAAAGTTTTTGATTACGGAGTTTAATTATTAAGTTTTAGAACCCGATTATACATTCTCTTACAATTCTAAAATATATAAAACTTAAAGGTAAAACTATTTCGACTGCATTTTTTTTTAAATTGACATGAAAAATTCGGCTTTATTCAATCAGTATGAATCACCGTAATAATTAGACGAAGATAAAAAGAAACACAAAATTATTCTGAAAAAATCTAAAACTCATTCATTTAAAATAATGTGTAATAAAGTACTTTTGTCTAGTTTCTGTTGATTGCCTCACTAACCAAAAAATCAACCCTGTCACAAAGAAATACAGTCAAAAACGAAATACACAAATAAAAATGTTTTCATTGTGATACGGTTGATTTTAATTGAACTTGAAATATATGAATACCTTCTTTCTGTTATTTGATTCCAATATTGTTCAAGTTCTATTTGTTTTATTTTATGAGTAAATCAGTCATTTCCCTGTGGATTATGCGGAAAGCTGCATAAGCAATTCAAATGAGGCGGGTGATGGATGGTTTCTACACCAAAGCGAACTTTTTTTGGTTCCGCATTGTAGCAGAAAAATACAAGCAGGATGTAAAGTTAATGCACATACAGCTACCAATGTAATATCGAGTGGTATTAAACAATATATAACGTGAAATTTAAGTCATTTTTTTAATGAAAACTGGTGATAGTACTCGTCCATATGAACAACTTTTACTATGGAGCCAACCCTGAAATCGTGAAACTGTAATCAGCTGTTTCATACATTTTGTAGGTATATTTAACTTTTCTATGGAACAGCTGATATTTCTTTCACGATTTCAGGGTTGGCTCCACAGTAAAAGTTGTTCATATGGACGAGTACTATCACCAGTTTTCATTATCAAAATGACTTGAATTTCACTTTGTATAATGTGAGCTTTTTATTCTCTATCTGAAGGTTTACCTGACCGTTTCCCAGTATTCTCTCAGTCATTTTCACGTTTTAAGATAGCTTTTATATTCCTTTTAGCAAAGTCGAATCATCTGATTTAACAAAATGAACAGAAAATCACTTGTACTATCCCACAAATGTATTAAAATTATATTTCCTGACCTCGCCTTTATGGTATTTTCAAAGGAATTGATATCAATCTAAATTATAACGTTTCCATGAGTAGAATTAATGACACTGTTTAAACAGATACAAACAATTATACTGAGGGTCTTTGAGTTTTCTTCGCAGTAGTTTTAAGAACGATGCTCTTGTCATTGAATCATTTTGTTACTGGGATCTTTTTAATGTAATTTTTTGTATTTCTCCTCATCTTCCTCTATAATATAACTTTACTTAAAGAATCTTCCGTGTCTACTTCCCAATAATAAAAGCACACCAATCATCGTTATCTCTGATATCATCGATATTATCTTAAAGCAATCAGACCTCGGTTAACCCCCAACTGCTGATAGATGTGCTTTCCAGTCATCGCTAGCATCGATTTTATAACACTCAAATGACACTAAGACTCGAGGCCAAAATTGAGAGTCCTTAAGCCTAGATCACAAAAAAAGGTCTCACAGACCACAGACTCTCCGCGCATTCGGTGTCTACTACGTGGATTTCCGCTACTTCCCCAGTGCCATTCTAATTTGGCAAATTAATATACCGCGCAGACAAAACTTGGGATAACATGTTTTATTTTATCAGTTATTGTCGTATCGTTACACTTCCTACATGCCAAATTATCAAGAATTTTCTCCTTAGTTTAGCACTATGAAAGACGTTTAGGAAGTGCAAATTATGATTAAAGAAAAATGTTATATCAAGTTATGCCTGCGCGAGAATCTTTGTTTCTTGCGAGTCAGCCTGACATACGCGTCATAGAAATACGGTATTTGGTCTGCTGCACGCAAACATCGAGTGGCACCCCAGTTCCATCAATCAATTCGACAATTATGATTTGAAAAAAATGTTATATCAGTTAACAATACGGTATTTGGTCAGCCTTTCCCAGATTTCGCCAGTTACTTAAGAAAATTTTCAAAATATTAGTTTCACAGACTATTAGTAATTACGTGTGAAAATTTGTATGAGAAAAACATAGGGATGCAACGAAATGTAGGAGAATTAGTATTCGAATACGAATTCAATTATCACATTAATAGTCGTCGAATACGAATACGATAAATGAACAATTTTAATCAAAAAATGTCTTGATTTTGATATTTAGCCTAGCAACCAAAATAAATGAAAAATGACAACGAGAGTTTTTTCAGTTTTCATAGAGGTACAGGTCGACGAGGCTTTTTTCGTGCGAGGATTGGTGGTGGCCGAAATTGGAACTAACGCCATTATCATAAGAAAAAAAGTAACCCTTGTTACACAGCTGCGCTCTACCCCTCCTGTCAATGTTACTGAATGTCAATGTCAAAAAAACTTTATCGCCCGCAGACGATGCCCAAGACAACTTTATTTATCAGCTGTGGACATAAAATAATAATAAAATGCATGCAAAATCTTTTTGGTTTCTAATAAAATAACTGTTTAGGATTGTAGATTTCATACTTTATTTATACATTATTACATTTACAGTCATTTGGCAATACAATGATTTATGATAGTAAAAAAAATCAAAGAATTATCATTAAATTTAAAGAAATTCTGGCTTTGCCAAAATAATTTTCACATTAATAAATTCAAGAAACAATCAATTTTATTGTAAAATACATGATGTCTTAAATACTCTCAACCTACCTCAACATTAAATATAATACGAAGAATGTTACCTCTTAGTATATTTTATTTAATCTATTCAATATTTAGTGGATATTATGTACAAAGATTTAAAAGAAACTAATATTTCATTGAAATGTGCACAACTATATTTAAAATAATTTTGTGTAACAATGGAATACTTGAAAAAAAAACTACTTTAGTACAAACAGTAATTCTTTAATTAAATAAATTAACAAATATAAAATATTCTTGGTCCACCAACTTGCATTATAAAAAAAATAAGTTAATTCGTTTTTAGTAAGAGTTATAAAATAAGCTATCTTCTTAGCACACATTTCACTTAAAGAAATAATTAAAAACTCCTGCTTACAACTTTTAGAATAACGCCATTTCACGGGCTTACACGTAGGTAGGTCTATTTAATCTTTTCCATTTTTTTTTTACGTAAGACAATCATTTTCTTTTGTGCTAGGTTATTCGTAATAATAGCATTCTATACACTGTCGTGACTTTTATCGTACAACACTGAAAAATATATTTTTTCCTAAAAGTTCATAACTTTAGAAGTTTTATTTTTATATTGTTGTATTTGTATGTATTATTATTATGTAGCGGGCCTCCAGTAGTTTTGTGGTTAAAAATTTATAATGACATATTTTTTTTTTAATCTAGCATTAAACACATACACATAAAAAATGATAATAATAGTAGCTTGTGTGTTGGTCCATAAAAAAGTTTAAAATTTTAATTCACACTGGATTTTTCAATTCAAATTTAAAATTATATATTAAATTATTGTATACAATTTTGGGATATTTTTACCAAAAAGTTGAAAAAATGCGTTTTTAGTGTTTAGTTTGTTTGTGTATTACACACATGACAATGACAAACTTTTAGTAAAAAAAATAGTTGCTGCCTTTACTTATAAAAGCTAAATGGAACAGATATGTACTTGAGCCAATATAGCACAATATTACAGTAATGTGATTAAGCAGTATTTTCTGTAAAATAATATTTAATAATATTTTCTGTAAAGTAAAGTAGTGTTAAAAACGCAAAATTAACATTAAAAAATGGGTTTTTATTCGACATTTTCTTGGATCATGCGAAACTGCAACATTGCAATGATCGGATGACCCCATTATTTAAGAATAAAAATTTGTGTATGTTTACGATTACTATTTAAAAGTTCCACGAAGTATATCTTTTTGTATATTGCCTGAGTCAGTGGTTAATAAAGAGGCTTCAAATGTTTGAAATCATTTAAACAAGTGCAAATTTGAATTAAGGGTATTGGTAGTACTAAAGTTATTTTTGAAATTAAAAAATATAATAAACTTAGAAACAAAACGTGTTTTGTAATAAATTAACCCTGTATTCAATTAATGAGTAAAAACTAGTAACAAGGGAGAAATAGAAGTTAAAATGAAGTTTTGTGATTTCCAAAATAGATTTCCTTTGTTCCAAGTGTCATGATGTACTGCGGCTTGATTTTCACCTGCTGGAAAAATAAAGAGATATTAGTTTTTATAAAATATTTTGCGGATTTTTTCGATAGACACATTTTTTATCCCTTTTTGACTAGACAGACTACATTTTTAATTTGAGAAGAATGTTAATAAGAAAGGGGGAACTCATCTAGTCAACATATTTCAGAAGACGTGATTGTGCTCTATACCTATTGTTTTAACGAGTAAATAAACTTTTTTAAATATAATACTATATCTTTAGAAGCATAAAAAGACACAGTCGTCACATCAATAATTTGTGTGATAGAATTATGATATTGATATTAATGTATTTTATATATTTATCTTCAAAACATGTTTGATTATTCCACGTGCAATTATAAAAGAGCAAGGTAACCTGACACTCGCGATACATGAATCTCTTTGTATCCAAAAGTTCTATTAAGTTGAACTTTAAATGCCCGACTTCAGCTTTCTTTTTTTTTGGATTTGTTTGTAAATGTAACTACCAAACTACCAAAATTCAAAAAAGAAATCGAGCTGATACTGATGTCTATTACACCTTGCCCACATGCAGCGTTTTACACGCGCGAGACCTCGATCGTAAGCACTCGCGCTTAGTCAAAGTACTAGGCTCCAATACATTGCGTCCACATGCTACGTTTGTACCATAACTCGCGCGTTGATATTATTGTATTGGTGTCTAGTACTTCGATTACGTGCGAGTGCTTACGCGCGAGGTCTCACGCATGTTAAACGCTGCTGTATCTGGACAAGGCCTTAGCTTCCTTTTGTAGGCTACAGTGGGTATCTAGCTTTTATAACAACCTGCCTTTCAAGTATGTAAGCTCTATAGTACCTGAGATTTCGTCATCAGGAAGTACTATTTTGCTGTTATGTACATAATTATACTATTACGTTTGTACAGATTTAAAACTGAGTTCATTAAATGCACATAATTTTTTTTAAACTCAATATAGAACTACCTATAGTAATTATTACGCTCATACGCAGTGCAGTTAATACAATCACAAGTACATGTTTTGTATCGATAATTATGTTCCCGGAAGCAGAAACGATGTTGCTAGTGGTAAATTTCAAATTTACAAAAAGCATAAATATTTGTCTATGCTATTCGTATATAATGTAAGTATGGCCCGTACAACTGGTCGATAGAAACGAAAATTTTCCGAGCGTTCACGTCTTGGTAGTAACGATATTCATGAAACTGCCCCATGAATGCGTACGTGCTTAACACCGTCTCAAGCCTTAATATCATTTCTGGATGGCCCTTACACTATGGCAGATCGTTAACTCAGTTGTTTGTAACAAAGTTTGTTACTCCTTCAGTGCGATCAGAGCCGTGGGTAAATACTAGTTTTCTATGCATTAATTATATAGGTACTATTAAACAAGCAACATTTTAAACTCATAGGTATATAGGTATTATAGTATATTTGTTTATAATCTTGTCGATGGGTTTTAGAAAACGGCCTTAAGGATTTTGATCAAATTTACAGTACTTATAGGTGTTGTCGGGAGCAAAAAAATCAATCTAGCTACCGTAGTTTTCTGTGAATTTTCACGAACAAATCACCTATCTTGTCTCAACTTCGTATAAAATTTAGAATTTCGCGTCATTTGTGTTATAGCACGTCTGGGAGCTGAGATGGGAGCTGATATGAGAGCGTCTGCCAGATGACGTGACAAGCAAAATTTCCCTGGTTCGAACCACGGCAGAGTATTTTGTTCATTCCTATATTCGAATATTTATATACATATATCGAATATTTGTAAGTTTTTTTTTTCCTTTTTTGACGGGCTGTGCACGGTCGCCCTTGTCAGTGTATCTACTATAAATAAAGTGACTTTCGTCAATATAGCCAAATTCGAACTGGACACTAAGGACCAAGTTTCAATGACTCTTTGTGTGAAATACACAAAATAAAAATGTCGACTTCTTATACTGATTGAAGCGACGTTGTTCTTGAACAAGTATAGGGGCACAAAGAATACATTTTGTATTTCGCAAACAGGGTCATTGAACCTTGATCCTTACCTCTTACCCAGTCTTCAGTAACAATTTGGCTATTTAAACGAAAGTCACCATAAATAAAAGCTATACCACTAACTTATCACAAATTATCCGAAACTATACAGCCTACTTGAAATTGGGCAAATTCATACTCGTAGAATAGACTGCGCGTAGACTGTATTCATTGTTTACTCGAGCTATAAATTATTTTTCCAATATTTTTATGCATGGATACGAATAGCTTGTTTCTAAAAAGGATGTGAAAATATACCTATATATTTCTACAACATACACAATTTTTAGCGAGATTTTATAATAGAGGATCAATTTCAAAAAGAAAATAAATACCTACGTTATGATCGTATAATAATGATTCTGGGGCAAATTTTTGTAATGTTGCGTGTGTAAAAAGGTTTATGACAATAATATCCTTGATGACGAAATACTTTGAACATATTACTTGGTTTGTAAATTTTTCCAAAATCATACATAATTAGCTTTAGGGTAATAATTTTCTTCGTAGTTTTGCCCTGGACGATGAAAATTAGGTGATGTTGAATAAAAAAATATTTTGTTGCCCAATAGCTGTGAGAAAATGGGTAACTTCAGAAATTCTCTTAATTTGTCTGTTGACTATCGAGCTTTATAACATATATGTCATCGAATTTGACATGTCATTATTTTCTTAGATCTTTTTTCTGTTAAATTTAATTTATTCACATGTAAACCTAACAGGCTCCTCCTCGCTCTGCACGTCGCGCATATTATGGTTGCCAGGTTTTTTTTTTGATATTGTTAGTGATAAATGCTCAATTTGGCAAAAAATAACGGCATTTTAAATGAAAAACATCTATTTCACATTCTCATTTTTATGTGTTTTTATTGCTGGTTATATTTTAAAGAAGATCGTTTACGTTTTAACATGATATATTTTGTTTGATTTGTCATATTTGTAAAATTCAATGCAATTATAATCATACTGATATTGAAACGGCTACCCACGATTTTAATAGTCAGATTTGGCCTGACTAGTTTCACTGTATTCGTACAGTTTCTTCGTACAATATCAGTATGAATCTAAGCCACGAATATTTTAGTAGTAAAACAGTTATAATCACAGTTGAAAACAGTAATTAATTCGCTCTTTATTAAATGCGGGATACATTTATTGCGTACAACATTTCATTTCAATACTATCTGCGAAAAAATCCTCTCTTAAAAGCAGTTGGAACTAGGGATACTAAAGATAAACAATATAATTAGACAAACATTTGGGATTTTCCAATGATGTTGAAATATGGAACAGAGCTCATCCCGGCGGGACGCCCGAAACACGGGACGTCTCGGGAAATACGCTGCAGGTTTCACGGACGACGCTCTCTCTAAACTCGCCCGTATGTCGGTGCGTTAGAGTTCACGCATTTTGTTTGGAACTCAATTATTCCCTAAATTAAGGGTGTCCGCGGGTATGAATCTTGGGAAAAGTGGTTCAGTAGGGTCGGTAGAATATGTGGTTTCATTTAATGGTCGCACTCTATTTACACCCGGTATATATTTAAGTTTTTTGAAATCGAAGATTTTTGATTTTATACTTGACGATCTGCCGAGGCAAATCATGATATGCCGAATTCTATGATTTGCCGACGACATATCTATACTAATAATGAAGAAGTAAAAAGGTCGTGTCTGTACATATAATATTTTCATGAAATTTTAAATGAAATGGGTTATTGATGTTACTGAAGCCAAGATTTATAATTTTTGTCTATCTGTCTGGTATGTTCCGTTTTAACTCAAGAACCACTCAACGGATTTGAAAGCGGTTTTTTTATTATTACCTTAGTTACCCTGGTTAAAATAATATGTTCATAAAATAATGCCCAAGCTCAAAACGGGTCAGAGATTGAATAAACGCGGGCGGAGCCGCAGGCAAAGGCTAGTAAAGCTATAAAATACTTGCTTACCCATCAACACATGCACGTTCACGATGGCCTGCGAGTGGTTCTGTAGGTGGCAACTGTACGTTCCGCTGTCGTTTTGTGACGCAGAAGACACGCTAATTGTTGCACTGAAACACAATAATTTATTACTTTTCAGATGTTGTGAAAAATCTATAGTTTTTCGAATGTTGATACTATTGATTGTTGGCACTTGGTGGAGCTTGGAAAACATGATGAACAAAAAATTACTTGTACTGTTCCACAATTTATTAAATAGTTAATTTCTTAACTCATTCTTGTATCATTGATTCTACTCATGCAAACGTTTTCATTTAGATTTATATAATTCCTTTGAAAATGCCATAAAGGCAAAACCGGTCAGGAAATTGATAATTTAATAAATTTTGGAATACGAGTAGTATAAGTGATTTTTTGTTTATTATCTATAGTTTTTATGAAAACAGTTTCTTCGAAAGAAGCTTAAATAAAATTTGGTACTTCAAATTAAATTTCATTATGCTTATACGTAGACCAACGCTTTTTAAGTAAAAATCCAAATATTAAAAAAAAAACCGGCCAAGTGCGTGTCGGGCCACGCACAATGTAGGATTCCAAAGCTGGGTGTCAAACGGGGTGTCAGAGGTGTTTTTGAGTATAAATTGTGAAATGCAAGTCACGTTCCACACTGGTACACCCACATTTCAACGACGATTATTACGTACCAGCATAATGGGACGTGAACTCACAAAGTATGGACCCCCTCGTTACTATCCGAGGATGCCTTATTATTATCAACGCCTTATAATTACTTTGCCATTAAGAATGGGCTCGCACATTTTATTTTTATCGTTTTTATGTGACACGTCGTACGGCCAAAAATAATGTCACCCTATAATAAAGGAAAATATTGATGAGTTTACTATTTATTGGGTAAAATGGCAGGTAATCGAATCAACCCCTTTGTTTAAAGTTTGAGCATATCCGCTTCAATTTTATCTCATCTACTAGGTAACCAGGATATCTCATCTAAATTTAGCTATAGAGTATAAGTCTCGGATCAGACTTAGATTACATTTTACAATTTTAAAATGAAAATTGTTTATATTCCTACTTTGTTTCGCTTTTACCTACACTGTAGTAATGTTTGTTTAATGTGTGTTTAATCTTTCAATGTTTAATGTTCATGAGTTTTAATCCTTAGATCTCATTGTGAACATGTTTACTCTCTTATTTTGTCCAATTCTGCCCATTTAGATTAACTTATTTGTATATGTATACACTATTTCTTATTTAAGAGATATATAATATATATACAGTGAAATGAAATTATATAAACAATAAAATGTTCTCAAGATATATTTATATGCGAGTATATATGTATAAATGTTTTTTTTTATTACGATTTGCGAGCTAACAAATTGGTCGTCACTAAATCGTTAGATATCTCCGTTACCGCGGCAACATAATCGCTTAGAGGTAAAATAAATAATACTCTTTATGTAACGTAATGTAACGAAACAAACCGTAAACTTGAGTTAAAGCTATTTCGAGTTTTGTAGTTTTTTTTTAATATCACGTGAGTTAACAAAATTGGCCAACATTTTCTGCTTACATCGATTCGTTAACGCGGCAACCAACGTGAACGTTTATTTAAGTGACATCTATATTAACAATAAAGGAGTAAAAATGTCGTGTTTGTATATCGAATATTTTCGCGAAATTTTAAATGAAATGGGTTATTGATATTACTGAAGCCAAGATTTATATTTTTTGTCTATCTGACTGGTATGTTCCGTTTTAACTCAAGAACTACTCAAAAAAAGGGTTTTTTTTTTAATTATTACCTTAGTGACCCTGGTCAACATAATATGTTCATAAAATAACGCCCAAGCCGAAAACGGGGCTAGTTATACATGCGTACAGTAACAAACCTTAGGAACATAACGTAAACCTGAATTTGGGGAGGTCCTGATATTTAATAAGTATAATCATACTGGAGTACCAACTTCCTATATCAAGGCTACTCAAAAAATTTGACTTTCAAGCTCTTTACCTTTCAAGAGTAATAGAGACAGCGATTCCTCTGAGGAGAAAAAATTTTCATGAGTAAAAGAGAGAGACACAAAATAGTACCTAGTTTATGCTACAAGTGCGGTAAGGAGGCAATAGCTTACGAGGGCGATTTGAACACGAGCGAAGCAACGCAGTTTATTTCCGTCAAGTCTTTTTATGGTACACTAGGAAAGACCTATCAGACACTAAATAAAAAAACAAGTTCTAATGCGGTAGAAATGACTTTGCAAACAGTTTTGAAAAGGTCATTTATTGCGGCTTTCAGTAGAGGTTAGCTTCCAGTCTGGTTATAAACTTCTTGGTAAAACCACTTAGATCAGTAAGAATAGAAACTTTTATTTTACCGAAACCAAGAAACTGTTTAATTATTATTTCACTCTTAAAATTGTTCAGCCAACTTTTCTATTAAAATTTGGCGAGGGCAAGAGGGCAGTCGTAATTTTTGAATATACCTATTTTCACTTGGATAGAAGTACCGTTTCAGTATCTAATAGACTAACCTTAGAACATGAAGAGAACACGGTCTGAATTTTAAAATAACCTTTATTCACTACTTGGATAAAAACGATTAAAAAATATCTCTCACCTCAAATTTCGCCACGTCACTCGATCAACTACTTCATGTCCTTGTTTCTTCCACACCAGTCCATATAAATTATTTATAATCGGCGACGCAGTGGCAGCGACCGTAGTCACCGATGGCGTAGTCTTTGGTTCTTGAGTAGTAGTACTTATACTAACTGTTGAAGTGATTGTAGTAGTCTCGACACTCCAACTCTTATTCATTACTAAGTCTATCCTATTAAATACAGTACTCATTTTTGTAGTCAACTCTGTTGTAGTACTTGAAGGAGTTGTGATTGGAAGTTGAGTTGTTGTTGGCGGCTTTGTAGGCAACGATGAAAGATAATCCTCTGATATGATACAAGCTAAATTGATTAAGCTTCCAGCTTTGTAAAATCTGTCTTTTACTTCGTGTGTTTCATCTCCATTTATGGTAAGAATTGGAGCTGCAACAAACATTTTCGGTTAATAAGGTTTGTGAGATTGTAAAATTTCATTTAAAGAAACGTTTATTAGGTCATTTGGAGTGACATTATTTAAGGCTTTTAAGGCTGGGCACAATCTTTAGGCAGAGCGATAAAAGAAACGTTTATTAGGTAATAAGGTGAAATTATTCATGGCATTTAAGCAGAACTCAAACTACGCACATATTTCGTATATGTATAATTTGAGTCATCCTTACGCTTTGCTGTATGCATGTAAAGTTTTTTTTATATACGGTAAACAAAATTCACGCCACCAAGACTTAAGGTAACACTTATGCCGCCATATTGGTGCTATGTGTTTATAATAATTAGTAATTAAAGGAAGAGCAATAAGTATACGGCACATCTAGACTATAAAATACTCGTATATAAAGTAGTAAAAAAGTTGCGTCGGTTCAATGAATATTTTTTCCAAATTTTAAATGCAATCGGTTGTTAATATAGTACTAGTATTTTCGTCTGTCTGTCGGTTTGTCTGTATGTATGTATGTTCCGTTTTAACTCGAGAACCACTCAACGGACTTAAATGCAGTTTTCTTCATTAGCATCGTAGTGATCCTGGTCAACATAGGCTATAAAGAGTGTTCATAAAATAACGCCCAAGCCGAAAACAGGGCAGAGAGGGCAGTGCGTAGCTAGACTAAAATATATTTCTTGAACATAACATATATTAGGGTGAACAAAAATCAACCAATCTTTAATCTTTGCTATTACATTAGTTCGCATCAACCTAAAGGCAGCGAAAAAAAATCAAGGTGTCTACTCACGTAATACGGTTAAATTAGCTAAAATTGCTCTCGGCGGATGCGTGGATATTTGGCACATATAGAGGCCGGCGTCAGATTTCCGGACCGGATTTATACTAAGTCTCCAGTTATTGGGGTACTGGAACTTGACAGCTATTCGGTTGTCGCCGGCGTACGGCGCCGGACCGACAGTGAGGAGTTGCGCTGACTCGGGCGTGCGACGTAGCCACATTACCTGTGGAAAATATGTATATTTATTCAACGTAAGTTCTATCTGTGCACCAGATTTTGTCTGCGACCATCTTGTTGTTCATCCCAAGAACTAATTACCACATTGTGAAGGTATATGTAATGGTAACGCCCTGTCTAATATGTATTTTTTTAATTACACATATTGATGATTCGCAAATGCGAAAACTTAAAATCAATTTAACAGTTTTTACATAAATTACAAGCATATAAAGGGTGTTTTTTTAGAGGTATAGAACTTTGAAATGGAATAAAACAAAGATGATTTTTTTTATTGATATGAAATTTATTTTATTCGAAAGACAATCTTCTGGCATTATAATTTAAATATGACTTCTGGCATATGTCCGCCACGGCTGGCACGGACGTAGTCTAATCTGGAGGTCCAATTTTCGATGACTTTTTCCAACATTTGTGGCCGTATATCGGCAATAACTCGCCGAGTGGTCAATCGTTTCGGGCTTATCGGCGTAGACTTTTTTCGTTCATCAATTGAACAACCATGATGTGCAGGAGTTGTGGTTTCAACGAGACGGCGCAGCATGTCACACAGCTCGTGCCACAATTAATTTATTGAAGGAAACGTTTGGTAACCGCATAGTTTCACGTTTCGGACCCGTGAATTGGCCTCCAAGATCGTGCGATTTAACGCCACTTGACTATTTTCTGTGGGGATATGTGAAGTCGCAAGTCTACGCCGATAAACCCGAAACGATTGACCACTTGCAGGACAACATTCGGCGAGTTATTGCCGATATACGGCCACAAATGTTGGAAAAAGTCATCGAAAATTGGACCTCTAGATTAGACTACGTCCGAGTCAGCCGTGGCGGACATATGCCAGAAGTCATATTTAAATTATAATGCCAGAAGATTGTCTTTCGAATAAAATGAATTTCATATCAATTAAAAAAATCATCTTTGTTTTATTCCATTTTAAAGTTCTATACCTCTAAAAAAAACACACGTTAGATATATCGAGACAAACTGTTGATATTTTTACATTTATTTTGCAAATAGGCCCCGAGGAATCTACTTTTATTTATTTTTCCATGTGCGAATAAAAACCATCTTGTGGTTTTATTACAATTATAGATATTACATCAAATCTTGAGACCCAGGTTTGATCCCCGGGTATACCAATGAGATTTTCAAAATTTATGTGCATTACACGCTTTTTAGGGCGTGCAGGTTTCCTCACGATGTTTTCCGTCACTGAACAGTGACGGAAAACATCGTGAGGAAACCTGCACGCCCTAAAAAGCGTGTAATTGTGCCCGAAGTACTGTGATAGGGCTCACCACTTATCACGTTGGGACGTAATAATCGTCGATGAAAGGAGGGTGTACGGAGCGTGGACTGTACATTTCACAGTTCACATTCGGGAGCATCTCTCTGACACCCCCTCGGGAATTCATGTCGTGACGATATGTTTATGTTTATCACATCAAAACGACGTCATCATCATCAACCGACAGCAATCTATTACTGAATAGATAGGGCTCTCCTGACACGCAGAATAACACTGAACATGAGGACAGGGAGATTTCCCATAACCACCACAATGGGTAGGTGATTTGGTGATCTGTTTCTAATTTGACTGCCCGTTGCATTAAGTCTTGTTGTATTGGTGGCTACACCATCAGATAATTGATCGTTTAAGTCGTGCCTTGGATTTATACAACAAAGAACTGTACAGTGTTTATTTATTTATTCTTCTTACACCATTTTTAAAAATCAAGTCAAAAAGATTTTGTTTATGTAAGCTACTGATTTTGTTTTTTCTTGTGATGTCGATCTCAAATTTATTGCAATGTTTATATAGAATTAGAATTATTTGAAACTTGTAGGTCTTTTTGTGTACTTCTTCTTTACATGTTATCTTAGACATATGAACAAAGCATGTTATTGCCCTGTGACCGTTTATGTTTCATAAAAAAAAGAAAAAAAAAGTCTTATCTGTTACTACAAGTAGGCAGGGCACACCAAATACAAGCTATTACGGCACGTTCAAAAAAATTGCTTAGGAAATCTAAATCTTTCTAGTGATTTTAAAAGGAATTTTCTGCGAACGTGTATTGTTTTTTTTTATTAAAAGCTCTATGTAGATAACATTCCTTGCATTACATCCCAAAGATTTTTTTTTATGAGATTTTGTTACTCAATTTTACAACGCACCACGCCCTCATTTCTGGCACGTGCGCAAAAATTGTAAAGGCAGATTTCGGGTAACTTTTAAAGGGATTTTCTACAGATCTAGAGTTTATTTTTTATTGAAAACATATAGGAAGCGTTTATTTTATTTTATTGTTTTTATTAGATGAGATTTAGTCACTCCTCCTTACATCGCAGGGCATTTAAACAAAAGACAAACGACGTAAACGACAATATTGCGAGTGAAAAATAATGTGAGAATAGCTGTCCAGTTTGATATTATGGAATGATAATTCAAAAGCTATTAAAAAAATTGAACGAATGGAAAGCAGAGCGAAATGTGGAGGAAAGAATTTCAAGTTAGAACGGGCGAGAATTCGTTCATCTACGTATGATATACGTGCAATTTTGTACTTTTTCTTAGAAACTTGCAAAAAAATAATGCATAAATACTCGTAAATAATCAGAATATTATTATGAACTTGTTACTAAGAAACGAAGTCTAAATATCTGAATCCCCTCCAATTAGTCACTCTGTTTACTTAGAGAAGTAGCAAATCAATCACAACACATAATATTACGACGCGCAAGGAATTCGGGGTTTGGAAACCCAGAAAAGGTTGCCATACTCACGATCCGTGCCAAGAAAACCATTTAACCGATTTCAGTCTGAGAAATTTAAGGTCTGTGATTCTATCCTCTGTAAAGACGCCGTTTGTGTAATTGTCTTGTCTCGGTTGTGGGTGTTTATTGCTGTTTGCGTAACAGAGGATTGTGTCCCGAATTTTGGGCGGGAATATTCGATGTATCTAATTCCGTTGATTGAATCGACTCTGTTCAGGCAGGCGCCTATAAAGCTAGATTATATTAGTATAGCTACTATCATATATCAAAGTGACACGTGAATGGTGTAAACTTCATACGAGTATACCTATACATGGCCACTGATACAATTATATCTGTTTTTCGGATTATCACCTTGACGCGGGTTTAGGTAAGAACTACTTACAATGGTATACGGTGACTTGTTGAAGACTGTAAATTTCAGAACAATAAATTTAAAATGCTTGGTGTATCTCTGATGGATAGAATCCGAAATGAGGAGATCCGTCGGCGATCGAAAGTGACTGACATAGCCTGCGGAATTAGTAAGTTTAAGTAGCAGTGGACAGGCCATATTTGTCGCCAACATGATGGCCGTTGGGGCCGAAAGGCTTTAGAATGGTGACCACGTACAGCAAAACGTAGTGTAGGCCGACCTCGTGCCCGCTGGACCGACGACCTGAAGGACGTTATGTGTGGCGGCTGGATGAGAAGGACGGAGGACCAACATAAGGGGCGAAATTTGGGAAAGACCTGTGTCCAGCAGTGGACGAACACAGGCTGATGGATGGATGGATGAATTTAAAATGTTTTTGGTATCACCACTCGTATCTCCAAGTATAGTATAATCAAAAAAGTTGGCTTGAGCTGCCGGTAACTATAAGTTCCGATCTACAATCTATGTATTACAATCGTAGTAAACTTACCTATGAGTAATTTAAAAATACACAGTACGTAGTAAATAAATAAAAAACTAGGGTTTCATGTAAACCATTTAAAACACAAACTTATTTCACAAGCAATTATGGCTGACTAACCTAACTTGAAACTTCAATCAATTAATGCACATATTCAAAGGTTCTAACTAATTTAGTCCATTAACTGTTCTTGAATAATTAAATATACATAATTTTCAGATTTTTTTCCTTCACTTAAATATAAACGCAATTTGAAGTTTCTAATTGAACTGGAAGGACCCTATCATTGTAAGCCAATTTGTATGAAATGAAATACGTGGGCTTATTTTACTTATTTTCGCGTTGAGCTAAAAGTATGATTTTTCAACAGCACTATGAGTAAGAAGTATTAGTTTTTGTTTTCTATTTGGCCATTGGCTTGCTTTCTGCCACCATTTTCTGCCAATATCAGGTATTCAGAAAATCGTTTTTTTTTATAAAAAAGGACTATAAGAACGACCACGAAAAAAAAACAAAACAAGCTGAATATACCGGAAACAAACACAATACAGATGACAAACATACTTCTTATCTAATGTCATTTAATTCTATGAATTTAGCTAGGACGAAAATGGCTTTTTTATTTTTGAATAACAACAGGAAATTCATCACATCACTATTATCATCGGGAAGGGAAATATTGCATGCACTAAGTACCTCAACCAATGGTCTCTATTTATTGTTAAAAGGACAATTAAAGAAAATATGGGACACAGTCCCTCCTCAGTTTGGCAAACACATACTGGAGAGTTGCGCAGTTTAAATTTAAGAAGTTTGACAGGGGAACATTCATGACTCAGTCTTAATCTACTAAACACACATTTGCTAAATTTTCGGAACTTGTAAATTAAAGAAAATATGGGACACAGTCCCTCCTCAGTTTGGCAAACACATACTGGAGAGTTGCGCAGTTTAAATTTAAGAAGTTTGTCAGGGGAACATTCATGACTCAGTCTTAATCTACTAAACACACGTTTGCTAAATTTTCGGAACTTGTAAATTTTGTAAAGTTGGATTCAATTTTATATCTTTAACGGGGCCCGAGAAAAAGCTCAACGAACACAAAAGCAACTTATACGGCTTTTTATACAGGTTTAAGAAGTAAAGCGGTGTTTTAAGAGCTGTTGTATCTTCTTAGAGCTCTATAGCAGCTTTTCATACAGCTTACGGCAAGTGTTGCTGTACAAAAGCCATATATTGGTAACTTATACCTCATTCTGAAATGAGCCTCCATAAAAGCTGATTGTACCACCACTTAAGATCATTAAGCTGTATAAATGAACGTATGATGCTGTTGTAACCCTTAATGGCGTGTAAGAGAGTTACAATAACGCTTTTTTTCTATAGTTGAGTTAGTGAACACCACTTAAGAGCAAATTAAAACGGGTGTTATAAATAGTCATTCAACAGCTTTAAAATCTTTAAGCTATCAGAATGTTACCTACAATATCCAATAACGGCACTCTAGCACCCTTTTACCACCTCGAATAGAATGTTGGGTTTTTAAACACTCTTAGTGTTTAAAAAGGGGTAGTATGCGGCTGAAGCAGCCATTGATCAAATGAATAGATTATATTTTTTCCATATTATTTCCATATTTTCTCACATAACACTTCAACGAAGTACTCAAATATACAACATTCAACAGAAACTAGCTTGTATAATTTGTATTCACTGTTGAAACTTCAAATAAAATTAGAGTCAATACTGTCTACAGTTATATTTACGTATATATTTTTTGAAGGCGCGTGAAAAATGAGATGAAAACTTATGTACATTTTACACAACAAAATATACAACAGTAAACACTGCGTTGCATTAGAATAGAGCTTTTTAAACATATTATTCTTGATGGTAAACAAAATATGTATTACTTTGACATATCACACGTACATCATACAAGCAAACGACATGACATTTTGAAATTGAAATAAAACACAACTGCATCACCAAAAACGATCCACAGTGGTAGAAGCAGGAAAAATACGGTAAAAGAGCTTGTGCTGGTTCACGTATGCCCTTAATATCGCCCAAGTATTACTATTACTTAATACTACCACCTTTTAAGCTCTTCTGTAGCGCTTTTATACGGCAATTGTAATACTGTAGAGCAATTGTTGGCGCTACAGTTGAATTATTAGGCGCCCCCTTTGGGGGTACAGCGGCTGTGTAGCTAGCTATAGCGCTTTGTAATACAGCCTTTACTGGTATAAGAATTAGCTATTTAGCTTTTGTAACACCAGCTGGTATTGACAGACGGATACACAGACAGACAGATTGACAACTGAGTACAGTGAAATTTTTTTGTTACGTAACTTTAGCATCAGTGGAAAAAAAATTACCCCCATGTGAATAATGATTTTTTCCGCATACATTTCTTACGGCTATACTTTGAAATTCAAAGTGTCACGTCATCAATCATTTTCTTATTTTCACAAAAAGCTTCACAACCTGGAACCAAAGGTTTATAAGGTGACATTTATTTATACACTATCAGTAATAATCGGTATCAAGCTACGACGACGATTTTTAGAAAATTCTTGTTTTTTTTTTTACTTTTCCCTACAAACGCCAAGCTCCTGCCCCGATCAATACAATGGAAATTCAAAATGTTATCTTTCATATTACGCAAAAAATGTTATTGATCCGTGATCCGTTGATCCCTCACCAAGCCTCCCGTATGAATTAGGCTTTATAAATAAATGTTATCTTGTATAAGTTATGCTTCGTGCATTTAAACCGAAAAGCAAAAATATCACTATAAATACAGAGCAATGTTTTAATTTACCTATTTAAAATATAGTCTGCCATTTATGTGATGTTTTACCGAAAAATACAAATTTCTTTGAAACAACTATTTATATATTATTAATATTATTGTATATATTGGGTGTTATAAGTTCTGATTTCACAAACTTTCTACAAGTTTCGGCTGTGGCTTGTCATTAATCTCATGACGAAAATACCGCTAAGCGACTCTTCTCCGGCATGAAGTTATAATAAAAATAATATGGCCAAGGGCGAGTTCGACCCGCGCTCAAAGGGTTCCGTACCATCACACAATACAGGTATGAAACCCACTTCAGGTAAATAAAAAAAACAAGCCGCTAAAATTATAGGGTCTGACAATTAACGTGCGATAAGTGTATTTATCTACACGTATTATTGCAGAAATAAAGTATTAATTTCATTTCTATAATTCGGAACCCTTTGAGTACGGAACCTTGATTTTTATTATTTTAGTATGTACAATAATTTTACTAAATTTGAAACTTGTATGTATTTAAAATGCAAATTTGCAATTGCAATTTTTTAAAGTTTCCTGTATGGGGAACCCGTTTGTCTTATTTATTTTTTAATTTAATTATTTGTAGCGATAGCCGTCACAGTAACACATATACTGTGAAAATTTCAACTGTTTATCTTTTACAGCTGAAGCTGTGACAGACGGACAGACAGACAGGTCTAAGCATAAAACAAACAGTGGAGGCTATTACAATACTATAATATTCTCTACTATTAGGGGACTACTATCTATATAGGGTCCCGTTTGGCACCCTTCGGCTACGAAACCCTAAACCGTGAGAAGTTACAGGCAATTGCGTCCGTCACCGACTTCCGTATATTTTACGAAAGTCTCTTGCCTTCACTGGGAGAGTGAGTATATTCCGTCAGTCTTGGAAACATCACGAAAATTTTATCACAAATCTTACTCATCACTGTTAATAATGTCCAATAAAGGATTTAATATGTCAAATAATTATAAACACTATAGGTATATATTATATCGTAGTTCAATAATACATGTATATAATATTTAGGACTACTTTTTCATGTTTTCGTTTAATTATAACCGCTATATTTTTCCTGTAAACAATACGAGCCGTTATTACAGTGAGCACTCCATGCCAACTAGAACACCCACCTTAAGCTTATATCAAGCCACTGAAGTCTTAACAATAGGGCAGCTTTTTATCGTACTAACCATCACTCGACAACACAATAATATTAATTTATTAACCTCAAATAGAACCAAAAGAAGAGTTGATTTTGTTTTAAAAAATGTAAAATTACGAACTTGCTTACAAATCGATTTCAATGATTCCTGTTAGTTTTTCTGTACAATTAAATTAATAAATCCTTAAATATTCACCCTCTAAATCTATTTGATTGTAAATTTTGAGTCAGAAATTATCTACAAAGTCTGTCACATGATCAAACAGAAGCCCTTCTTGTGGTTACCAAGTAACACATTATGTTTTATCCGCATACTTTTAACCCTTATTAATCTACTATCATTTTCATATATATATTCTATCTATTGACATATCCTTAGGTATATATATACACTACAAACATACCTTCACACACCCTTACTCACCCTCTCACTCACACATACGCACCCTCACCCTCTTTCTCCCATACATATACACACCCTCACACACCTTAACACACCCTCCCTCACAAACACACATCTTCGTAAAATTGGCTTTCGTATTTTAGGAACTAATTTATATCCATATTTTTATTGTATAAAAATGCTCTACTTAAGTAAAACTTACATACCGCAATTTTTTAATACATGTTTTGAGATAGAGCCCAGTTATTCACGCTTCAAGACAACTTATAGTGGTAACTAGTGTCTAAATTGTTTTTGTTACATATATATCTTAAATAAAGAAATTATTATTCTATTCTAATACGTGATTATTTTCACATTTTTCAGTCCTCTAGTTTTGGAGATAAGAGTGGGAGACATATTTTTTTGTCATTTGGCAAAGTTATATATTTTTACAGTCAGCACTTTAATACATCTGTATACTTTAGTATCGGTATTGTGTTTTTACAAAATCTTTTTTTTATTTGTTATCTTTGTTTAATTTTTTTACAACGCTGTTTTATTTCTAAAATTTTCTCGTTTATTATCCGATAATCTACATTTGTTTTACACATTTCGGTTCACCGGTTTCGGAGATAAAGATGAGCAAAATACATTTTTTTATGGATTATGTAAAAATTACTCTGTACAGGCAATTATACCACAGTTATGAGCTTTTACTATATGCAGTAAAAAACTAAAATTTAATACCCATATAAAATAGTAAAAAGAAAAAAAAGATCTCTCTTTTATGGTGAGTAATTTCGAATCTTTTTAAATTTCTTGTAACACTATTTTTACTATTGTAATATTGCAATTTTTTGCCAAATTTTAAGTAGGTATTTAAGAGGCATCTTACACTTTCCTGAAGTAATCTCAATTTTCAAGCGCCTAATTTATCATCTTAGGAAAGATTTTTATACTGTTTAATACGTGATAAACATAGACCAATCTTTCGTATTGTGTGTTAATTTACCACAATTCCAAATACTACTTTGTATTTTTTGTAGTGATCAATCTCCCACACCTCGTTTACGAAAAACTGATCACATTGTCAACTTTAAGGATCTAATTCTGTCTATAAATTTCAATAAATTTGCTAAAAAAAAATACCAGTACATCAGACATATAAATTTGTTGTGACATCATTTACCAGAATATGTATAAATAATCACATTATCCCCAAAAAAATAAAAGAATTCCGTCAATTTTCCCAATTAATGTAGCCAGTATACAACGAGTTTTTGTATTGAATACAGCTTATTTTACATTCAAAATTGCATTTCAAAATAGCCTATGACTTTGATCAATTGTATTCTGTAATTTTGTTGACATTCCTTTTATTTAATTAGACTCAAAAACATCATTATCTTTACTCCAAATTCCAATAAATTACGATGCACAAACGCGCACCGATCAGTACGGCGCGAGCGCTCAATCAGGTAGGATCTATGTCAGTTTTTTCCCGCCATACTGCGTCTCGACTCTCTGTACGCGATATCTCGTATACGATCGCAGAGTTTTGATCATTGATCGACACTTTTTCGTACTTCAATTTTGTTTGTTGTCAAAAATAATAGTATTTATTTCGGAATATTTATAATCTTATATTTTGGTGTTAGTTTAAATGTGTGTTTATTTGCTGTATGGACCGGTTCGGATTTTCCGCTGAAAGTCGTAAGGCTACTCAGAGATGATGTTTTTTGGCAGGAAAAATGCTTCCTAAATTGACTCGGTTTTACCATGATTGCGTATTGCCAGAAATCATAGACCCTAGAAAGACAAGATCAATGCCCTTACGGCAAATATATATATATATATAATGAAATTAAATCAACCGACCAAATTCATACTGGAGACTCGGTTAGTGATCAATAACTAGGTTCAGTAATCCTTTTAGCCAATTTCGAAAAACACATTTTTTGCTCCCTTACTGGTTGGACTACAATTCCTAGTGCAGGCACTAAGGGGCAAAAAATATTTTTTTTTGAATTTCACCTGGTGGGTCATTAAACCTTGTTTCTGATGACTAACCGAGTCTCCAGTATGAATTTGGTCGGTTGATTTAATTTCACCCAGTATAGCGTAAAATTAAACCATTTGTTGACTGTGGTACCAATATATTTTTGTTCCAATGTATATTTTTATAAATTAAAAGTTTCGTAAGATGTACATTTGTGTTTTTTTATGAACACTCAATACACACTTCCTTCCGATAACATTTTCAAGAAAATACGCTACACCTGCGCCCGTACACTTTGTTTTAATTTCTTACCATAAGCTCACTTTATATTTTTGTTGTAAACTGTTTGTTATTATTTAAAAACATTACAAATACTCTATCTTTTAATATTTTTTTATAAACAGAATAATATATCACTATTATATAATCACATCACAACCTTGACAAAAATTATCCTCACACATTAATTTCACTACCCCTTCACTCCCACATCCTCACCTTGTAGGTAATACCTACACAATAGGGTAAAAAAGAACCGCGTCCAAATCCATTGAGTGGTTATCGGGTTTAAACGGTACCAAGATTCAAGATTAAAAATGTTTATGCGTAAAATATATAGTATAATAAATTACACATATGCATAAAATAAAGTCTTATTGGAATAAGAATATTATTATACATAATGCAATTAATAAATAAGTTGATAAATAAACTGAATAGACCATAAATAAATATAATGCCTAACCAAATATATACTAACATAAGTAAAAAATCAAAACATTGTAAGTATATACCTACATAATGCAATGAATAAATAAATAAGTTAATTTAAAGACAGGCCGACAAAAATAAAAAAAATAGTACAGTAATAAATACTAACAAACAACCCACTTTATTTTAAATTTTGAAAAATCATAATATTTATAAAAGATGCAAACATCAATACGTCTAGGTCGCGCTATTCGCAACATCGTCGCATCGTGCTCGAGGGTCATGAGAGGTCACGCAGCGTATTTACCGAAACTTCGATAGTGTCATTTTGTGGACTGGCTCTTAAGGAGAACGGAGTCTCACCGATAAAGAGTGTCGAATGTTTTTTTATTTTTCTAACTGTTTTTGCGCTGAAAGCGCGAATTTAAACAAGAGACCTAAGCTTTTATTTATTTTTTAATTAAACTGAAAAATCGGTTATCATTTAGACCAAACCGTTTGTGGAAATTTTATCACTTGTTAGGTTTTTTTTTCCTAAATTGGACAGCGTTTTGTAAATAATGGCACCCCTAAATGGGTTTGCACCCCAATAAATTTCAACAAACCGATGTTGTTTTTTACTTCTCTAAAAACGTTACCAAATAAATACTTTTAAAAGCAATATATGGATTACCCTTAATTACTCTTTCTAAAGCTAAGTCTTAGTTAGAAACGGCTTACGCTGTGTTGTTAAAATACGCAATTATTAATTAGCAACACAAAGTTAAATCTAAAATGACGAAACTTCTACTTTTCCACCCAAATAAAAGTTTAGATATTTAAAATTATTAATTATCAACACAAAATTCAATACAAAATTTAACATTATCTCATTGCGGTATAGAAAAGTAAATCTGGACGTGAGAAGCTCTGGACCGAGATTCGAACCTCTCACAAACTGGGCGATTGCTACTCGTATAATGAAATCTAAAATGACTCCTATTATTTTCACTCAATTAAAATTTTAGATTTACAAACGTACTTGTAATCTTCGTTAGTATAGATTGACATTATCAAATCAGTTATAAGCCTACCAGAAAAACCTTGCAAATTGTAACTTGTATGAAAACTAAACAGGCAGAGACATGAATAAAATAAGAAATGTACATTTTGTTGCTCTAATTTTTGTGTCCTAAATAAGCTTTCTGAGGTCATACGGGTAACTTTCAATGATCTTTGTTCGGCAAAGGGGTCTTGGTAGTATTTTTATTTTGACGGGGTTACAATGATGTTCAGACACGAAAAGATATTACGAAAGATACGAAAGATATTATATAAAAATAAAAATATATTAATGATACAGACTGTGCCATGCTATTAGTAAATTTATAATCTGGTGGGGACGGATACCGCGATGTATTAGACGTTTTCGGCGGAAACAAAAAATTTATAATTCCATGAATAACTAAAACTTACTGCAAATAATTAACCATCGCTACAACATTAAACGAATTGCAAGTGTCGACTGAATAATCAAATACTTATTATTTTCTCAAGGCAAAATACGAATAAGAGTACATTATGCAATAACTCATCAGGGCAAACAAGAACTTCTAGCTTTTTGAAATTCCACGTTTTGAAATACCGTATTATACTAAGTGTACTCTATCCTGCTGTGGTCACCGAAACTAAACACGGACCCATTTTCAGAACTTCCTCACAGTAAAATACACAGGTAGTGCGTTGAGATGGGGCAGTATGGGAAAAATGTAAACTATACCTATAAATATTGTAATAATATTTTATATATTATAATTATGTATATATCTTCAAGTTTTTGTAGTTCGTTTTTGTTTTCAATTTGAATTTCATGTCAACCTTCTTGAGTTATGGAAAGGCGGGGCTTTCTCTTACAGGTGTTTTTGTACTTAAAAGGAAGTCCCTAAAATTTGAAATATTTATAATTGATTTTAATTGATCGATTAATCGGGGCCAAGAAAATCGATTTTAGATCGATTTTTTCGAATCGATTTGATCTTTGAATCTATCCATACAACCGCAGAATCATGGACACGATTTTTTTGCGGTTTTACGGAAAATTTTGCTAACAAAGCACATGCAATTAAAAAGAGTACCTACATGTAATTAAGTTTCCGGTAAGTATTTGATTTCAAAATTCAGAATAATTATTTATGGAGAGCCTTACATTTGAAGATAGGAAGTTGGAGTGGGTAATTGAGACTCCGAAATATTGTTAGGTACATAATATTAATATAATAAAAATCGAATAAAAATTGTATTTTTTATTTGTATTATGTATGTGAATTTTAAGTTACTTTAGCAATAAAACTTTAATAAATATTTTAATTAATGTTTTATTTATGACAAAATTACTAACTTACAATAAACTCGGGAAAAAATAACACTTATGAATTGTTACTTGAATTACCAATATAAATATAAATTAAGTAACGCTATTAGGTGGTAGAGCTGATGCCGGGCTCGACTGTGGAGGTACCATCATCTTACTCGCAAATCCTCCCGGAGTAATTCGGGGGAGAGTAAGAGAACAGCTCTCAGGCAAATCCAGGCTGCCCACCATTGCCTGCAAACGATGGATGGCGGTTTACCCATCCCCAATTGCCGGGCCTTATATAAAACAGACAGGTGACGGGCAGCGGCGTCACTGGTGCAAGGCTTTTGGCACCGCGCTTACCAACCTACCTGCCCAGCGTTTGTGAGTGTGGGCTTTTCTTCCAGGAGGACCGCCAAGCGTGGCGAAATCCTGGAAAGGCCTATATCCAGCAGTGGACTAAACAGGCTGATGGATGGATGGAAGTAACGCTTATTAAGTGTGTGAATTTTTGTTCCGATTTTGAATCGATTTTTGTGAATCGATCTTTTCTATGCCGATTTTTTTGGATCGATCTTTTCACCACGATTCGAAATCGATCTCAAAATCGATCTATTTTAGAAAGAATTGACGTCCCTAAATGTTGCTAGTAAGAACCATGTCTTGAAATGAAAATATTAAGTGTGAAATATTGTAAATGCCCTTTTTTAGGGTTCCGTACCCAAAGGGTAACCAAGGGGTCCCTACCCTATTACTAATGCTCCGCTCGCAGTCTGTCTGTCTGTCCGTCTGTCACCAGGCTGTATCTTATGAACCGTGATAAATAGACAGTTGAAATTTTCACAGATGATATATTTCTGTTGCCGCTATAACAATAAATACTAAAACCAGCCAAGTGCGAGTCGGACCTGCGCACTCGCATACAACAGACATGATTTTTTTGCCGTTTTTATAGATAAGGGTACGGAACCCTTCGTGCGCGAGCCCGACTCGCACTTGGCCGTTTTTTTAGAATTCATACCACTTTTTACTTGTACAGTGGAGCCCACATCATGCTAAACACTTTCAGTATAAGCTGACCTTTCATTGTCTAGGTTTCCGGTACAATGAGAGGTCAGCTTATACTCAATGTGTATAGCTTGATGTGGGCTCCACTGTACAAGTATTTGTATGAGCTAATTTACTATAACATCTTTTTGTGATTTTCGAATTAAATAAAATAAATAAATAAAAAGATGTTTATTTGTCTTCAATTAAAACAGTATACAAAAAAAAATAACTTTACAAAATAATGAAAATATAAATAATAATGAAATAATGAATAATTCTTACAACAATATTTAGTCCAAATTAATACCACATTGTATGGTTGCCGTTAATACGTGTTTTTATTCTGGAATGTCTACCTGATTCCAAACCTAAATAATATTTTGGTGAAGTACCTATTAAGAGAAGTGAACCTAATTCAAAGGAAATTACAATTTTATGTATTAATGTAGTAAATGAGATCTCCTATAATAAATATTAATTAGGGTTCGTTTAAAAACATGAACGATGGAAACCCTTATGGTATAGGTTCAGTGTATATCCGTTACTCCATGTCTGATTCAAAAACTAATGTGCTGATTTAACTGAAATTTTAGGTAGTTGCAAAATTAGATAAGCCTTCCGGAAAAATGCCTTTCAAAGGAATCCATACTTTGGTGTAAGTTCACTTGACATATCGTTCGAACAAAAAAAAATTAAAAACCATGTATAGGCTACATCTACATTCATATATTGTATCATAAATTTTAAGTAAATGCACAAAAAAACAAAGATTTAAAAGTAAATACAAAAAACGAGATATTTCCTTTGATTTAAAACGGTGGTATTAGCTTTTACCATTAGCCGGGCTTAACTGAGGAGGTACCACCATCTTACTCGGAAATCCTCCCGAAGTTACTTGGGGGAGAGTAAGAGGACAGCTCTCAGGCAAAAAAACCAGGCGGCCCACCATTGCCTGGGACCGATGGATGGCGGTATATCCATCCCCAAATTGCCGGGCCTTATATAAATTAGACTGGTGACGGGTAGCGGCGTCACTGGTGCAAGGGTTTCGGCACTGCCTGCCCAGCGTGTGTGAGTATGGGCATTTCTTCCAGGAGAACCGCCAAGAGTGGTGAAATCCTGGAAAGGCTTATGTCCAGCAGTGGACGAAACAGGCTGATGGATGGATTATGTTTATTTGCAGGACTTGGTAATTACCGGCATCACTACTGAATTATGTCATTTTCAAAAAGCTTTATAGCTATTTTTATTTGGTCCAAAAATAGATGACAAGAATCTTTTGAGCAAAATATTGTTTATCAAAATACCTATTTGTTTAGATTTTTACCTACACTGCCCCAACACCCTATCTTGTTTGTCTTTCTGAGAAGTTCTGTTTACAGATGACAATCTTTCGTCGTCGACGTTACTGTTCTCTGGTGGATTAGGAATCAGTTTCCGCGTCGAAGGAGAAAACAATCTTACCGTTTTATCCTTCAGCATTCCCACCCTGCAGTTCAACAGGGCTTCGGACCCCACGTGGGCGGTGACTTGACTCGCATCCGAACCTTCGCCCACTTCGCCCTCAAAGTAGGGTCCCCAATGGTGCTCATGGTGATGGTATGCTTGAAACGACCCTGGTCCATACTGCCGATTGTCTTCTAGTTTATCTAAAACAATTTTTTTGAAATTACATACATTATCGTTATGATATAACCCTGGAGATTATACCCCGTCAGAGTGTCTGTCTACTTTGTGTGTCACTTCAAACCGAGCGCGAGCTCCAAGGAAACTTTAGAAATGTTGAGTGGTTGTTAATAATTAATATTTTTGTTTATAATTGATTATAAATATATTTCTTGAGTTCTTGATCTATTGGGAGAGAGCGACGATTGCGTAAATTTTACAAATCACAATTTTCATTTCTAAAGATTCATCGGAGCTTGCACGCGGGGTGTAGAATTATAAACAGTCGTAACACCCTCTTTTCACCGACGATCTTAACGTCTCAACGCGATGTGGGGCGAGCTTTATCGCCGTACTTCGGGCACAAATACACGCCTTTAGGGGATGCATGTTAACCTCAAGAGTGTTTTCCTTCACCAAGTTCAAGTTTTTTTTAGGCTATAGCATTTTAAGTGCAGTGTGGCGGCACGATCGCCACATAACTATACGTGTGTTAGATGTAGATAAGAGATGTACTTTTTGGTATAAATATGGAACCATTTTTTTAAATATATTATTAGCTAACATAGTGTCACTCTGACTACATAATTTATTATTAATATAAATCCTGCCATATGCAGAAAAAATGACCCAAAAGTAGCTGGGACTAGAAAGACAGAGTTTAACTTGAAACTTGGATCCATGGAAAATAAAAGACTCTTATAGAATACAATGGCTTAAGCAAGAAATAAATCTAGCTTTCGTTGTAACTATTCTGTAACATTATAGTCTAGAACCAACATTGTTTTTGTATATTTCTTATCAAAGTTTTTATGCCATAACTAACCTTTGTTTTAAAAGTACAAACAGATTTTTATCACGTATAATTAATATGCAAGAGGAATATGAGTATTTAAAAACGGATATGACTCACTTTTTAAACTGTGCAAGGAGGAAGGGGGCACAGGTCGAGCTTAAAAAAGTGAGTCCTATCCGTTTTTAAATATTCATGATGTCAACTCACTCTTATTTTAACAAGAGGAATATTTCTGTCATATTCTCCAAAAAATTAAAAATATACAAATCAAGCTGACTTAATCTCAGGTATTTAGAAGACTTATGGTCAGTTTCGGAAACAAGGAAATTTTGCTAAGCAAATGCTTAAGCGACGAATTAGCCAAACACGGCGCTTCATTTTAGAGTAAAGCACTCCATAAGAGTCAACAAGAAAAAAAAGTTTTATGTTTTTCGATCGCAGTTTTCTGAAGAAGCTATAAGGACCATCCTTTGAAAAAAATATATGACGTTGAGTGATTTTTTGTGAAGTGCAGTTACCTAATTATGATTAATTTAATCAAATATTCAATCCAGAAAAAAATAATTTGTAAACCTCAGTTTTCATGATATTTCATGTTTTAAAAATTCATTCTTTCTGTATTATTCAACAGATTCGCTTGGTTTTTATGTAGTAAAATAGGTATTATCGATACCTATTGCAGTTACCAAAAATTACAGTTCTTACGGCAAACATAGATAAAGAAATCTAAATAATATGTTTATTTCATGAACTTGAGGCATTTCTGTCGTCGTAACTGCCAGGACGAAGAGCGTACGATTGTGGACTAAAATACAAAGTATTAAATGTTGTTTGCCTATGCCATATCCCTCAACTGTGAAATCAGAGGTTACCCCAGCTGCATAAAACCGAGATTAAATTTTAAGTCAACCCTCACATTTTTTATGAAAAAAAGTGACATCACTTGTGCAACAGGGGGTTAAACTATTTTGTACTGTGCGCTATTAATGTTTTCTTAATTTATTATTCATAATCAGTACACGGTTAAAGCGAGAACATAAACACAAATTCATTAGTGTTCGTAAGTTTTAGTCTGTTAGTCTGTTGCGAAGTAATTCAGGCGACACACTTGGGATAAACATTTATTTAGGACCTTTACAAGTGTCCGCGACCGTACAATGAGTGTAAATGTTAAGCCCGTTTAGTTTTTTTAGCGATTAAATGTAATAAAAAGAAAAGGTTTGTGTGGAAACTACTGAAGTATTTTGATAGGATTTTTTTGATAAGCTTTATTTACACAAGCTTAAGGTGGAATACCTACATAATATATAAATGAAACAGTACTTAGTATAATATATGTAGGTAGTTATACATCGGGTTAATTCGGAATACCTATAACATATTTATAAATTAAATTAAATAGTACTTAGTAAGCTCGAAATAAGTCTGTGTTGGTTTAATTTAGCCCTAAGTGGATCTTCGTCAGTTTTTTTTAAAGTAATTCAGGCTACAAATTTAGGAAAAACATGAATTAAGGATATTTCCAAGTGTTCGCATTCGTACAGTGTTATGATGTAAATATTCGGCCAGTTTTTTCCAGAGATAAAAGAAAGTAAAAAGAAAATTATTAGTATAACTATTCATAAATATTTTTGTAGGCATTTTTTTCAAATATAAGGCGGCTTTCTTTTATATAGCCAAATTCTTACTGGAGACTCGATAAGTGGTCAGGACCAAGTTTTAATGACCATTTTTGCGAAATAGGAAAAATATTTTTGTCAAAATTTTATATTTAAATAAATATAAGTATACAATAGTGATAATAAACTAAATTAACAAATATTTGGCTATTTGAAGCTTTTTATTGCTTTTTATTTATTGTAGATGTATATAGATATAAAAAACAAAAAAAATCAATTCAAGATATATTTCAACTGACGCCGGGCCCAGGGGCCCGAAATATATTTTGAATTGATTTTTTCTGTGTTTTTCATATAAAATCAATAAATTTATATTTAAATTAAATTAAGTTATTTAAGGACAAAAACCTCTTCAAAATCAATGTATAATTTACTCAGTATAACAGATTAATAAACTCATCCATAGGGAGTGAGATCACGATGATATGATTATATACTAGCAAAAAATGAAAGTTTAAATAAAAATAAAAATTATAAAAATCAAATACACACCTCACATTCGTTTGTTCGAAATAATCAGTGGAGGGTGTGATTTCATTTAAGTTTACCTGTCAATTTTGCACCCGTTAACTCCGCATCACAGTATATGAACGAGTATATCCACGAAAGGAGTCAGAGGTTTCTTTTTTATTTCACAAAATTACACTCTTTATATAAAGGGTTAAGGGTTACAGCGTACTTCGAGCCTAAAACACGAAGTTCCACCATAGTGTCTACCTTCACCATTCTAAAAGAAAAATTATGTATGCATATAAATTCCAAAAACGCATTGATGCATGCATGACCAACAAGTTTCTAGGCGAGGTCTCGAGAGAAGTTCAGCCTCCCCAATAAATAAACTACACCCGCCTGTCGAATTCGTAAGAGAAAAGAACCTCATACTGCTATCATCATCTCAAAGCAGGCACACTCATCTCCCACAACCACTCAATCTTCAGCAGGCATCATTAAGCCGCAACCCTTGATCATTTTTAGGTCCATTATCCACCTGGCTGGAGGATATCCTGCTCTACGATCTGCGCGTCGTCTCGTGTCCAATCGAAAACTTTCTTTTTAATGGTACTTAGTTTTTTGACAGATGTGATCAGCCCACTGCTACTTTAGTCTGCTAATCCAATTAATGCTAATGCTTATACAAGTTGTAAATTTGATATCATTTTTCCTTCAAAAGGTTGTTCTAACCATAAGTTAATTATGGACAACCTTTACTACAGTGCGAACCCTCAAATCGCGAAAAAAATCAGCTGTTACACATAGGACAGTTAAAATAAGGTTAGCCCCACAAGTTTTTCATATTAATGGGTAGAATACCCATTTAAGAAAAAAGGTTATAATCTTAACAACCTGTAAACACATACATTATAACTTACAATATACTATACTTATATCAAACTTCCCAATGGCAATTTTTAACTATTACTTCCTCTCTCTTGTAATTAAAATCTTCACAGCAGCTGTTTATCCTTGGCATTTTGTAATTTTTGATTCAATAATTTATTTGCGATGATAATTACTTATTGAAGCCAGTCGTGAACATAAAGTATTAAGACTAGCTGATATTTATCGTATATATTAACTTAAGGTTTTGTTTATTGTGGTTCATGCATAACGTCATCGTTACTGTTACAAGTAAATTATATTTTTTACATGTAATTTAATTACTTTAATTTATGCAGTTATGTTGACAAAGAAGACATGGTTAATAGTTATTAACAAGGTTTATTTTACATTTTTTATTAAATTTGCAAAATAAATTCTTACACATGCGCTTAAACACAAAAATTTGAAAATACGATTTCGTTATTCTTTGAAAAGTATATTTTTTTACTGATTTCTCACCTAGTCACCAGTATGAATGTGGCTGTATCAATCAAAGTCTCTATAAGTTAGAGTGTTTTCAAGGCATGCAAAGCTAATGCACAAACCGATACTTTTAAGCGCTCCATCGTTCACACTTCTTTAATAATCGTTATTGTCCAGAGTAAAGAATAATCGTTACTCACTCGGTAACAAACGATCAGCTCTATCAGTCGCGCCCTCACGCTTGATATTTTCCCGGAGTTGCTGCGTGATGTTCCGGAATATTTCCCTGGATAAGGCGAGGCCGTCTCTCTCGTCACTGCGTCGTCTTCGAACGCCATTTTCTCGGTTATCCTCGTGGTAACGGAGTGGCTCTGCGTAAGAAACGTTGAGAAGAAATGGTGTGAATCTTTTAATGGAGCGCTCTGATAAAAGTAACGGTTGATGGAGCCAGCGAATCAGTGTTTTAATAAAAGCTTGAAAGCAACTTTCCCTTGAAAAAAGCTTGCGCTTTCAAGAGCTTTTAGTTAATTACTTAAATGTTTCCGAGTCATGAACAAGCAAAGTTTAAATATTTCTACACAAGCTATACACAAAAACGAATCGTTAATATTATATAAACTTATATTTCATTGTATTGTTATTGCTAAGGGTTTTGATGATTCCTTATACCGGTAAATAAATTTATTTCACCTAAATTTTTCATAAAGGTAGAGCATGAAATTCGTGATTTGAAAATAACAGCTTTTATTTGACGCGTCGTCTTATTTGTATTTTTAATATTTATAGGACTTGTTTTATGAAGTATATTTTCATGAACATAAGATTTGCCTAATCAGAACCCGCACATTGTGCAAGATGTAAGCTTTAAGACTAAAAACAAACATTCAAAAAGTCACGTAGACTTATAAAATTCTTATATGTTCTTATAAAAAATCCATCTAGTATCTACATATTATTAACAACCGTCTGTATCTTGTGAATAAATATCAAGAATTATGTTTTTACTGAACCTCTAAAAACTTTTCTACCAACATTATTCTAACTGAGGATTAATACTCCTTCGCAGGATTTTTGTTCTGTGATTTTAACACAACAAAAACAAACAATAAACCGACGAGTTATTAATGAATATGAAACATAAGTCCTTGAAAACTATACATTATGTACCTATAAAACATCTTAAAACAACATAAATTATACAATCCTAGAAAAAATAAAACAAATTATGTAAATGTATGAAATTAAAGAAGAATCTACATTATTTACTGGAAACTAAATCAAAACAGACCACTAAACCAAATAAAATATTTTGTCCAGGTCATCGCTAGGACGAGACAGGGTGCCGAAGACACTGGCGGCATTACCTCGCTGAATAGTGAGACTGATTCTTTGTCTGAAGTAAACCCCAGCTCTTGGGTCACCCGAAACGTCGACCAGGCGCGACGCTATGTCCTTAGAGAGCTGTCGCGCATCTGGTCCCCACGGTCCGAAAGTCTCTACTCCAAACGGCACAAACATGTAACCCTCTCCTAGAGCCGCATATTTGCGCCGCTTGTTACACTCTGCCGCTGCTGCCGCCGCGCCAGCTGTAACAGCGGTCGATCGCACGTGAGACGCGGCAAGAGTGTCAACACATGTCGCGTCCCACACGAGCGAGCGACCGTTCTGCCACGGAATGAGCGTCATTCCGTCAGGCCTCTTTCCATCATCACGCGCAATACCATTTGGCTCTAGGATGGCCGGCACGCTGACGGTTGCAAGAGCCCTCCGGATGACGTCATTCAGACTGGCGTGGCGGGACCAGCGACCGGCATTATGCTGACACGACAGACCGTGATGGCCTAGTCCTTGAAATGAAATCAGATAAGGTAAATGTTAGCTATTTTACATTTTAGATTCCCAAATATCGGGTGTACAAGATCACACACTCTACTTAGCATATTAAGCAAATGACTTTCACATAAATACACATGAACTTTTCATAAACACTGCCGTGGAGCGCCATCAATATCAGTCTTCAAGAACTAAATTAAACTGCAGTTTCTTGAGTTGCAGAATGTTGGAACTTAATTTCTTTTAGTGATTGTTATGTGATGATATGAACTTATGAGTTATTTTATGAGTGATTTATGAATTCTCGTCGCTATACATACTCGTATTACATATTATATTCATGGAAACTATGTAGTTTATATATTTCATTTTAAACTATAACTTTACTTTTTGTCCTATATATTCCAGTTACTTTAAGGTCGTGAAACGCCTGTATTTATAATAAGAGTACCTAAAACAGTTATTTTCAAATCGATATTATTCTTATTCTCCACGTGATTTAAATATTACATTTAGCTGCGGAAATGTTAGAGTACCTACACTAGAAAATATAAAAACTGAAAAACATGAATGTTTTTGGGGTTTCATACCCAAAGAGTAACCAACGGGACCCTATTACTAAGACTCCGCTGTCCGTCTGTCCGTCTGTCCGTCCGTCCGTCTGTCACCAGGCTGTATCTCATGAACTGTGATAGACAGTTGAAATTTTCACTGATGATGTATTTCTGTTGCCGCTATACCAACAAATACTAAAACCGGCCAAGTGCGATTCGGACCCGCGCACCCCCATACAAAAGACATGATTTTTTTGCAGTTTTTATAGATAATGGTATGGAACCGAAAAATATTAAATAAACACAATTTACAGAAAAATAATGCTTAAAGTAAAATCAAATTTGAAATTTTAGCAGGATATGATTTTTTTGTTTCTTTTTTGAGACTTTCAAAAAGGCCTACTTTGATTTCTTTCCTACAAAACTCAATTGGCACGCAGGAATTTGATTAAATAATTTTAAATACCAATCTCCATTGACCCACAGAATCAGATAAAAATATCCGATCCCAATGGGTTTTGAACACTGTGAAGCATAAGTAAATGTTTGTATGTACAAAAAATGCTTCAACAAAGACTCTAATACAGTTTGAACCAGTACAGAAGGCGGGCTGAATGAATGAACAAATGGCTGGAAGTTACTTGCTAATAACATCGCAATAGATTGCGCATCAGAGGTATGACGAGGAAGTTGAATTGTGTCGTTTGCGCATACCCTGAAGGGTGGGTTGAGTGAGATGCGGGAATTTTAACATTATTGCCCGGAAATTTAATCCAACGCAGCAAATGTAGGACGCCCGCCAGCTCGCAGGACTAACGATTTTAAAAAGATTGCCGGTAGAGGCTCAATGAGGATGGCCAAACATATAAAAATATGGTGTAGAAAAATACAATGCTTTCCAGTAACTTTGGTATGCAATAACTTTGCAGGTGTGTCTCTTATGGAGTCAAATTAGCTCAAAGTCAGTAAGCAAGAGCAGCACTCAAGTACTGAACTTTAATTTTGAATTGATTTTAAGGGGTTAGGTTACACCACTACCCGTTTTTTTCATTATTTTGCTATTAGAGAAATAACTCATAACATTACCAACATTGTGGTATACCTCAATCGTAAGCCTATCCATCTTCTACAAACAACCACATAGCATTCATTACATATCACGATACAATTTATCATACTGACCGTGCAATGCAACCTGGCTTTAAATTGGTTTTCAATTACATACTATGAACTACGAGTGTGTGCTATACATCTATACATACATTTTTTCACACATGTGTTCTAGAAAGGTACACAGAGATCACCGATCTGCTATAATCCTGACACACCTCTTTCGCCTCTTCTGCGTCTATCGATCTAGTTATACGAGCTTTTCTATTCCGGGCGCTTAAATAGCTAGTTAAAGTAAAATTATTCTGTAAATAGTGTGTCTGAGGAGCTTTTCCTAATAGTACGAGATGTATCAGAGACGTGCTACAAGACATGAACCTCAAGCTTTGCTATCTTCCTTATATATTAAGGATATTGACTGACTTTGTATGATTATGTATTCTAGATTTTTTTATTGAAAAGGGCATCTATCCTTTACAAAAAAGGTAGATATTTTGTTAAGTTCGTGTCCCACGTAGTTTTATTTGTAATTATTTTTTCTTACAGGCACCTAACATACAACGTAAATATAAATGAAAATCTGGCGTTTAATAGTTAATAGTTACTGGGCGGTGTTTCTCGCAAAGTTTTTCACACGCTTTGCTTTTCATACGCTTCTGTTTTACGCGTTATAAATGCTGTGTGATGATAATTATATTAACTATAACTCATTAAAAGACATGTAAAGCATGTTATAAATACGTACAACAGGTTTATTTTTTTAAAGTTTGTTACGTTTCTTCATAAAAAGCTTGTAAAAATCACACGCTTTCGGCCTTCGCAAATTGTCGCATGTGCGAGAATCGCCGTCCTGGACTAAAGAAGATCTAGGTAGCTGTAGCCATGGAAGAATTGGAGAAATGATGTAATGGGATATAATGAATACAAATAAATGAAAAATTAATGAATAAAATATCATTTCCATATTATTATATTTTTCATTAACTCCCATCACATCATTTCTCCAATTCTTCCATGGCTAGATCTTTGGTCCAGGTAACTATTCGCTCTTGACCGCCAGATTTTCATTAATATTTACGTGGTATGACGAATAAAAATACGTGGGATACAAACTTAACCAAAATATTCATCTTTTTTGTGAAGGATAGATGCCTTTTTTAATAAAAGTAAATTTAAAATACATAAACACATAATCATCAAAAACGTACTAACAATACAAGATTGAACAAATAGTATCATAAGACATAAGACATAAGACATTTTTATTCATAATTGTCATTATACGTCAGGACACAACACAATAAATAAAAATAAAAATAAAGAAAAAAGTATACATAGTATCTCAATCATAAATAAAATTTGAATGTCAAAAAGTTGAAACATGTCAATTACAATATTTACGTCGCAAAGTAAAAAGTTCCTATTCTAATAATAGTTATAATTAATCTATCAGCAGCTCGTCCACACTGTAAAACGTCCGCTCGAGAAGCCAATGTTTCAGCCTGGATTTAAAAGACTGCAAAGTGGTTGCGGCTGTAACTTCAGCCGGGAGTTTGTTGTACACTGACGGAGCCATGATATGAGTTGATCGTGAGGACTTTTCGAGTCTGCGCTTGAGGTTAGCGAGGTTGTCCGCGTTGCGCGTGCGGTACCTGTGGATATCACTATGTTTTTTAAACAAGTGCAGGTTCGCACGCGCATAGACCGCAATCTGGAAAATCACAATTGAGGGCAGCGTCATAATATTCTGCTCTATAAAGTAGGGCTTGGCTGACGTACGTTGCGACACCTGCACGATCGCTCGGACGGCCCGTTTTTGCATACGGAAGACGCGCTCCCAGTCTGCGGCGCGTCCCCATAGCTCGGTGCCGTATTGAAGGAGTGAGTGTACGGTCGCAAAGTAACACGTCCGAACCGCATCGCGTGGTACTGTATAAGACAGCCGCCGCAGAGCGAAACATGCGCTGCCCAGCCGCGCACACAGCTTGTCAATGTGCGATGCCCATGTGAGGCTGCGGTCTAGCTCAAAGCCTAGAAAGGCCGTTGTCCTCACTTGTTCAATTTTAACGCCGTCAACGAAGACGTTAAGATCCTTTGGGGGATGTCCTGATAGGTCAAAATGAAGGAAGTTGGTTTTTTTGAGATTAAGGACAAGGCCATTCGTTTGGAACCACTGTGCCAGCTGCGATGCCGTTTCGTTTAGACGTTTTTCGAGCTGTATTACGTTTGGGGCTACTACAACTCCAGCGACATCGTCTGCATACATCAATATATGGCTGGTCTGTATGGCTTCCGGTAAATCATTCAGTATGAGTGTGAAGAGAATATTGGATACAGACGAGCCCTGTGCCACGCCCATAAACGTCGTCAACGGCTGCGATCTTATCTTACCACCACCACCTACTACCACTTGCGATCTATTTCGCAGGAAATCGGTGAGCAGGTCGTGGGACTTGTCTTCGATGCCGTAGTGCCGAATTTTATCAGATAATATCCGATGATCGGCTACATCGAAGGCTTTGGAAAGATCACAGCACAGCACCGCAACGTGCAGCTTGTGTTCCCGAGCTTCGAGCACGCGACGGACAACCTCGCGCGCAAGCGCAGTCGTGGACCGACCCGCGCGGTACGCGTACTGCCGGTCCGACAGCGCTTCCGTCGATGCCAGGTACTCGGTGAGCCGGGTGCTGATCCCGTTCTCCATCACCTTGGACACCGTCGGAACCACCGCAACAGGTCTGTAATCATCGATATTTTCTCTCTTACCTTTTCCCTTGAAAAGCGGGGCAATCTTGCTTTGCTTAAGCGACCCTGGGTATGTTCCTGACCGAATACAGCTATTAAATAAATAAAAACAAATTGCTTACTATTTAATTTCGTAAGATACAGAAGATCCTTTGCGTACTAGGTACTAAATTATTTGGGTGAAATAGAAATTGGCGCTATACTTTTTTTTTACGCGAACCACGTGCGTGACGTACGTTGTGTACGTCGCCGATGCACTGAGGTGGGAAAGAGGTGCGCTTTCAACGTCATGGGATAGTCCACTCTTTTGGAAGTGCGAGATTTTGAAATTGAGACAACTATCCCAATGTGGAATTTTTCCTGGAATTAACCTATTTCAACAATAAAAACTATTTTTTTATTTAGGATTGGGGCTACCTAGGAAGGACTTTCCAGTTACTGCCGCGGAATTTGAGGGAGGGGGGAAGAGAGGGGGATGAAGGGGGTGGGGTAGTACCCCCCTTAAAGAGGGGAGGTACGAAAACCCCCCCTTTTTGAGAAAAAGAAAAAATAAATTTTGAGGTTAGAATGCGCAAATTAGGACAATACAAGTCACTTTTTTGACACAAATTCACTTCTTGATCGGCTTCGACGCTGTGGGAAGTGCAATCCCTTCATCCTTGCGTAACAAAGCGCAAGCATCCATGCTCACCTCCGCAGCTTCGGCTACGCTACGGCTCGCACGGTTGCCTGCGCTTTATTACAGCGGGCGGGGGCTGTTCTCCGTCCGCGTTTCCGGCTTTTTATAAACACTCTAGGGGTAGTAGCCACAAGACTGTATAGAGTGTGTATGTACACATAAGTACAAAAGTCGGTTTTAAGTTAAGACAGGTAGATCGTATTGTGGCATGAAGAAAACAAAATGGCTGGTTATATTCTGTTCAACCAAATTATAACATGTAATTTTTGTAATTTAAATTCAACTTATGTAAAAGAACTGTCAAATAAGTAACGAATTATTAACGTTGTATTGGGGTCTTACTCGCGATAACGAATAACATACCTTAATAGATATGTGCTTGACGTTTCGACGCCTCTGTAGGCTGTCGTGATCACAAGCTGATCTGATATTAGCTGAGTTAAAGCTGAGTTAGAGCTGAGTTAGCTTGTGATCACGAAAGCCTACAGAGGCGTCGAAACGTCAAGCACATATCTATTAAGGTATGTTATTAGTTATCGCGAGTAAGACCCCAATACAACGTTAATAATGTGTGAAAATCGCGAAAGTTTAAAGTTTACGAAATAACGATTTTTTTTTTAATGAAGGTTTTCTGACCTGTAATCAAGTCCTTTTGGGAATTGACGAGATTTAGGTTGGAAAATAACAACTTTAAAAAATTATTACTTCGAAAGTATTCACTTCTGTCAAAAATCCTTTGGTAGTACTGGTCCTAAGTAGTAGACCTGCCTAAAAAAAAAATTGAACTCCCAACTCCGCGGCAGTAGTTGTAAAGAACAGCCGCTTCCTACTTAACCAAATACTCAACCAATTTATTGATTTTTATTTTGATTTTAAAGTTTGTAAATATTATTAAAATTATTTAAGTCTATTTTCCCATTCGTACTTGACTGTTTTCTTAAGAATGAACGAAACCAGAATATTCTTGGCATTGTTTACAACTTTCAGACTTTGTGGGAGCACAACAAAAATTTGGAAGTTATTATCTTATTTTTACAATTTACCATATTCCTTGGCATTATATTTTTTTTCTTTCATTACAATCCGTTACAAAGCAGGTCTCCACTTATTATATTTTTCACTGCGTTTAAAATCCCATTTGCAAATACCAAGTATTTCAAAACTTCCTAACTTTAATACTACTTGAATTACTTGTCTGTAGTTACTAAGCTGTTTAAAAGTGTTCTTTCGTAATCAGGATTTGTTTTTCGCCTGCTTTAACCGATACTCAAGTTATCGGCTTAGTAAACAACATTTTTAGTCTTCTTGGAAATTAGTTTTAGACGAGAAGATTCAGTTTCCATTTTATTAAAAAGTAATTAAGAAAATGAACTTTTCCTTCAAAAGTAATTCAAAAATTAACTCCAATGGAAAATAATAAAAATGATAATGAAGTTTCCCAAGAAAAGTTTTGAAATGAAATTATTTTTAAGGCGCCCTGGTAATATGAAAATTTGTTTTCTGTTACCTTAACATGTCGCCTATCCAATGACTTCATTTGGAATCACATTGGCTTTACTCAAAAATCACACTCTCAAGATAGATTCTATGTTGATAAGTGAACGTATGGGGTAATTTAATTAGTAATTTTAAAAATCATGTTCACGAAATTTTAAAATAATCTGAAACCCGCCGTAAAAATAGTCGCATATTATATTTACAAACATGTATGAAGGGAAATTAATGGAAAGAGGGAATTAGAACTACCTAAAGCAAACGCGACAAATCAGGATTAAATTTTACCAATTTTACCAGCAGCCAGGATACATTTTAATTTGATTATTTAATTTAATTAAAATAACACATAGGCTACTTGCTATTCCGAGAAAGCAGGCAGTTCTCTGATAACTACTACACAAAAATCAAATTCTACTAAGTATTTTGTTAGTCCTTTTGATCTTAATGAAAATTTCAGAGGTGTTTACAAACCAAACGTGGCTCTGGCACCAATGGTACTTCTCGTATTTTGTCAAGTGTCAACTTGTGATTGATCAAAATTAATGTATTTTGATATACCAATACTAGTGACATCGGTGATTTTAGAAAACTGACATCGTTGATGTTACTTCAGTATAAAAATTATCCTTGTTGTTGCATCGTCAATTTCAAACATAACCACATCGGCATTTGTATTTAGACGTGTTTAGTGTACCTGAATACGAGAAATTCATCTCCATTACGTATAAACCTACTTTTACATGTAAGGAAAGAATGCTACCAGGCTACCAGGCTTGGTGAATAATAAATTTCATCTCACTTCGCTATTAACTTTTAAGTAAGGAGAAATTATTTAAAGGTAAAAACCAGCCAAGTGCGTTCCGTAGTTGCCCAGTAAGTTGGTCTACTAATACAGATCGCGCCAAGTTGCTCTCCCGAAGAACGGCCCATACATTGTCGTGTTTGGAGGGGTTTAAGGGTCCGTATAAGGCTAGATGCTCAACTTCAAATGAGCATATCACATTGTGTAATTTAGTTAATCGGTGTAGTAAAAATAATATAGACAGTAAACTATATGGTTGATAGACTGATTTTAGAAAAAACGCAAAATCTCTAAGTTAGCTCGATATAAAACAAATACGAAGTTACCTATAAATTTCATGTTTTTTTGAGTGTTAAAGAACTCTCTTTAAATCATAAAGCCTTGAAATTTTTATTAAAAATAAGTTAACAAATGACATCGTCGGCTCATCTTAAAATATTTTAAAAATTTGATCTTGAAGCAGAGATATTTTTGAGATTTGAGAGGTTTTTGTGGGCGCGTGTTTCTTGGTGATCGTAGCAGCCACGGCTGAGAGCGCGCTATTTTAAACTAAAAAAGAAACGTCGTCGAGTTCAGTTCTGATTAATGCGAAATGAAGTGCTCAAACTGACCTTATACGCAGCCTTAAAAGTTTGGCGCGACCTGTACTCATAAACCTGTAAAGCTTACTTAGCTGTGATAGTTTTCATTTTAGATTCATTAACTTGCATTGTGAATTTTTTCGAACAACCGTTTAGCTGGCAGGGGGGGGACACTTGATTCTCACATAAATTTGCACTTTAAAGCTTAATATTTCGACAACGGATCCCTAAATCGAAAAACAAAATAGAAGCGTTTCTATATGTGCCGCTAGACGGAATGCTTTCAGCGGCCAAAGTTCGGTAACTCAAAAACTAAAGTAGGTATTGACTTGGTTCCGATACTCATATTTTGCTCCAAAATTGTGCGCTCTGAATGAACTGCATCTGATAATATTTTACCGTTTAATGGTATGTTCAAAATATGTGGGTCCGCTAGAAGGATGTCCGTTCAGCGGCCACGGCTGAAACTCCATAACCACCATATTTGGGTCCAAATTGAGTATACCAAACTAGTAGTATCTTAAAATATTTAAGCACAAAAAAAAAACATAACATTTAATAAAAATGTACAAAGTTAAAAGCCATGAAAGATTTACAGTTTGCTTCTAGCGGGCGGTTCTGGGTCTCCGAAAGTACTGTACCTACGGTCTTGATTTTGTACGAATACTTGGATCCAAATTTGCAAAATCAGGCACAAAAATATCAGAATCGTAGAACTTGGTCGTGGAAAAATTATCGATTTTGTGTTTACCCAAATAATATAACTGGTACTGGGCAACTACGGAACCCTACACTGCACGTGACCCGACACGCGCTCATAGTTCTAAACACATCGATAATGTTCGGTTGGAGGCAAGTTAAGCTGTGAGTCTATATTTGTGCCCAAAGTACGGCGATACGGCTCACCTCGCCACCCACCATGCTTTATCACGCTTGAACGTAATAATCGTCGGTGAAACGTGGGTGTACAAAGATGAACTGTGACTTTGACATTTCACAGTCCGTACTCTAAAACATCTCTGACACCCCTTCGGGGATTCGTGTTGCGTCATATTTACCTGAAGCCACATGTAGGCAGCACAGTGCTACACACGTGAAGTAGAGCCCACTCCACTGCATATTAGAGGGCACATCACTAACGCACCCTCAGCCCTCACCTGTAACAAAGCATTCATTATTTACCTAGTTATAACGGTGAAGAGATTGAGTTACCTCAAGTTAGATTAAGAAGGCGGTAAATGTTGGATTTGGGACAAATTGGTTTCGCAGTCTCTGTTGATTAATCAGACGTTAGCTTCAGGACGAAAAAGTTTTGATGCGTTCATAATATATGTATCGTCACGACATGAATCCCCGAGGTGTCAGAGGTGTTCCGGGTGTGAACTGTGATATGCAAGTCACAGTCCACACTCGGTACACCCGCGTTTCACCGACGATTATTACGTGCCAACGTGATGGGTGGTGAGCCCGACCGCCTTTCTTCGGGCACAAATACACGCTTTTTTGGGCATGTAGGTTTCCTCACAATGTTTTTTTTCACAGTTCAGCAAGTGGTAAGTATGAAATACTCTGCACATAAATTACGAAAAACTCATTGGTGCATGCCCGGCCGGGGATCGAACCTGGATCGCAAAGATTGAGAGGCCAGCGTTCTACTACTGAGCTACCAACGCTTTGATACGTTCACTGGCACCATTTATGAACTATCTCTACATATTCTTAATTTGTTATATGTTTTAGTCTTATCTAAAGTTATTGACGCCAGATGGTTTTAGTCTTCTACTAAAAGTTTATTTATAGTAAATCAGTCATTAACCTCATTTTGGACAAACTTCATCAAAATATGATAAATGTTTTTTGATATTTCAGCAGTCTTCTTCGTTATAAGTTTCCAGACCTGTCTAAACATAAAATTCCTAAAAGTATTATGGGTAGAAAAGTTAAAATGTAATTTCCAATTTCGGACGAGCTGCATGAAACTTTTTTTATTTTTTACATTGCAAAAAGTATTTGAGTTTTAAAGTGAAACTTAATCCACTTGCCTCTAGGGTTAAAGGCGAATTTAATTATTTGTTTCAAGGTCGCAGGAATCTAACAATGTAATATTTTTAGGGTTCCGTAGGACCTAAAAGATACAACAGGAACCTTTATGGTGAGGCTCCATTGTCTGTCCGTCTGTATGTCATAGGCAGTCACAGCCTCATGACTTTAGCACCGTTAAAGATAAAGACTTGAAATTACTATAAAAAAGAATTCACCTGTCTTCAAAATATGGTAAAACATGATGTTGTTCAAAATATATCCAATACAAAAATGAGAAAAATAAAAAATAAAAATCCTAGAAGTACAGTATGTGATTCAAATTGTAGACAATAAAGAGCTGATTATAAAAAAAATATACTTCTAATATGTTTGAGGCATTGAGACCAAGAAAGGCCTAACATTTCCAGACACAATTGATTTTTAATTGTTTCTGGAAATGTAAGGCTTTTCTTGCTCTCAGTGCCTCATTTACTGGCAACGATTTCGAGAAATCTTTGAAAAACCACAGAAAAATGCATGTCCTTATTGTCCTTTATTTCTGAAACTGGTAGACCGAAAAAAAATGATATTATTTGTTTATATTTACTTGCACCTATTCTGAGAAATCTTTGAAAAACCACAAAAAATGCGTGACCCCCCTCCTTATTTCCAAAACCAATAAAAATATGAAAAAAATCAAGGTAATTAGGGATTACTTAAAGATTACAGGAAAAATATAGCGGTTGAGAAATCCACGATAACGAAATGAGAAGATTAAAGTTTTCATCCACGAGTTTTTGTTGTTGTTGTAGGTGGTAGAGCTGATGCCGAGCTCGACTGTGGAGGTATCACCATCTTACTCATAAATCCTCCCGAAGTTATTTAGGAGAGAGTAAGAGAACAGCTCTTTGGCAAAACCAGGCTGCCCACCATTTCCGGGGACCGATGGATGGCGGTTTATCCATTCCCAATTGCCGAGCCTTATATAAAACAGACTGGTGACGGGCAGTGGCGTCACTGGTGTAAGAGTTTCGGCACCGCGCTCACTAACCCACCTGCTTAGCGTGTGTGAGTATGGGCATTTCTTCCAGGAAGATCACCAAGAGGGCGAAATCCTGGAAAGGGCTATGTCCAGTCCAGCAGTGGACGAAACAGGCTGATGGATGGATGGATAAAAAAAATACTTGTGTTTTTCTGTTGTTACTACAAATATTAGTATTACACGAAAATAAATGTATTTAAGATAACCCATTTTATCATCCCTTACAAAATGCAAGAGTACAATTGACTAGGTACTTGTAACTGTCGAATTACGGAACCCAAGGTATGCGAGTCTGACTCGCACTTGACCGGTTTTTTTTATGTTCATTTTGTATTCTGTGTGGCTAGACAAAGTAGCATGCCTAATTTAGGTATCTGAACCTTTTTTGTGAATTCAAAAGAACTGGCTGCTGCCTTCGCTGAGCTTGTCTAAATCTGCCACCGGAATATTAAATATAAATCTAGAGATCTGTGTTTCCCTGTTGGCTTAATTTCGTATTTTATTTGAGGCAGATTTTCAGCTAAATGAAAGCATCCTTTGTTTTTGAATTACTAAGCCGAGTGTACAGAAGATACATAACATAATTATAAAATAAAAACTTTATTAATGATGCCAAACGTAAGATGTTTATATAGAATGAACAGAAAATCACTACTCCACAAATTTATTAAATACCAGCTTTTGCCCGCGGCTCCACCCACGTCGAAGAGATTTTCATGGAAATAAGGAAAACAAAAGAATAAAATTTTTCCAACGACTATATGCAGCGGTCACCATGTTTTACCAAAACGCTAATAAATACCAATCAAATAAACCCAGACTTGAAGGATCTGCTGTTGTCCGTTGAGGAGTTCCCGTGCCTATCTTGCAGTCCCAACATCAGACCCTGGTCACCATGTTTTAACAAAGCGCTAAAAAATACCAATCAAATAAACTCAAACTTGAAGGGTCTGCTGTTGTCCGTTGAGGAGATCCTGTACCCATATTCCAGTACCATCATTAGACCCTGGTCACCATGTTTTACCAAAGCGCTAATAAAGACCAATCAAATAAGCCAAAACTCGAAGGTCTGCTGTTGTCCGTTGAGGAGATCCTGTACCCATCTTCAAGTCCCATCATCAGACCCTGGTCACCAAGTTTTACCAAAGTGCCAAGAAGTGTGTCAGGATCGTTGTAGATGGAAATCTGTAGTCAGATTAAACTCATACAGTTTTGTCGTATGGGACTAAGTCAATACATAAACCTGGCTGTAATCACTTTTTCAAGCTAAATATTAGCAAGAGGTGTGTCCGGATCGTTGTAGATGTAAATCTGTAGTCAAATGAAACGGATAAAGTTTTCCCGTATGGGAACAAATCATTACTTAAACCATAGTATTTAATGTATCTATGCTTAAACCTGGCTGTAGTTACTTTTTCATGCTTAATATTAGCAAGAGGTGTGTCAGGATCGTTGTAGATAGAAATATTTAGTCAAATTAAACTGGTACAGTTTCTTTGTATGGAAAAACAACCGGATTTATCACGTATAACTAACCATTTGGTCAAGGAACGCCGATAAAGCAGCTAAGCAGCGTTTTTTCTCCCGACATGGTTCACAAATATTGAATTTTCAAACTGAAAACTTACTTTTATTCAAATAAAATATAGCCTTTGTTACTCAACAATAGTATAGCTTTTTATAAAAGAAATAATTTTTAGAATCGGTTCAGTAGTTTCAAAGTTTTCCCCAAACATACAAACGAACAAACAAAAATGGGTATTAGAAAAATTTCTAGTGTCGCACTACCGGCCTTCCTGTCCTCAGCCTGCAGCTCACGTGACCTCTTCGAAAAATTAATAAATTCATCACTTGGTGATGTCGAGGTCACGGGCTTGACCGAGGCCAGGAATGCCTGGTCACACGCCTGCCCCAATCAAAATTCCCCGTTTGCGTTACATTCACAAAAGCTATGGGACGAGCCCCTCTGCCGCCAAGTCCAGGAACATCTCTTAAACACTGCGACAAACGCTGCAGACCGGGCTCGCCTCCTAGCCACTAGTGAACCAGAGTCGGGGTATTGGCTAAACGCTTTACCATCGCCTAATATCGGCACCTTGCTGGACCGCACCACTTTCTCACTAGCCATCGGACTGCGACTGGGCGTCAATTTGAATGAGCCACATCGCTGCCGTTGCGGAGAGAGAGTCGACCGCCTCGGTCACCATGGCCTGTCGTGTCAGCGCAGCGCTGGCCGCCTGCCTCGTCACGCCAGTATCAACGATATCATCCATCGGGCTCTTGCGAGCGTAAACGTACCTGCCATTCTGGAACCGAATGGCCTGTCACGTGACGATGGTAGGAGACCCGACGGGATGTCGTTGATACCCTGGAAGAACGGGAGGTCCCTGGTGTGGGACGCGACTTGTGTTGACACAGTTGCTCCGCCCCACTTACAGGTGACCTCGACACAGGCCGGGACGGCGGCAGCGTCTGCGGAGGAGGCGAAACGGCGCAAATATGTATCCCTTGGCGTAGGACACATATTTGTGCCTTTTGGCGTTGAAACCCTCGAGCCGTGGGGGCCGGGAGCGCGGCAGCTCTACAAAGAACTGTAGTCGAGATTGGTCGACGTTTCCGGAGATCCCAGGGCTGGCGCATACTTCGGCCAAAGAATTGGCCTGGCAATTCAACGAGGTAATGCTGCCAGTATCCTGGGTACTCTTCCACGTGACGACAGCGATTTCGGCTCAATTTTTTATCTACTTTAATTAAATATTTTTGCTAGGTAGTTTTAGTTTAGTTTAGTTTAGTTTATTTCGTAGAATAATTTAGTTTTTTAAATTAGTTTATTTAAGTTTTGTTAATACATGTCAAATTAAATTTAAAAGTATTTTTAACAAACAAATTTTTCCTCTTTATATAATAGTGTAGATAGTGTAGATAAAGATTAACTTCCTGACCGGTTTCGTCTTTATAACATTTTCAAAGGAAATATATAAATCAAATATATAACGTTTACATGAGTATACTCAATGATACTTACACTTTTTTAGGGTTCCGTAGTACCTGAATGGTAAAAGGAACCTTTATGGTGAGACTCCGTTGTCCATCCGTCCGTATGTCACAACCCCATACATTTAGCACCGTTAAAGATAAAGACTTGAAATTTGCTACAAAAATAGCATTTACGTGCTTACATAAACTAGTGTAAAAAAATTAAATTGATCAAAATATTTCCAATACAACATCGAGAAAAATTAAAAAGATCTTAAAAATACAATATGGGTATCAAATTGTAGATATTATGGAGTTGATTATAAAAATATACACTTTTACTATAATTAGTGGCACTGATTTCGAGATATCTTTGAAAAACCACAAAAAATGCACGTCCCCCTCTTATTTCCGAAACAAATGAACCGAAAAATATGAAAAAAATCACGGTAATTTGGACTACGTAAAAATTACAGGAAAAATATAGCGGGTGAGAAATTCACGATATCAAAATGACAGAATTAAATTTTTCACCCACGAGTTTTATTTCGAGTACAATCGTTTCTTTTTTTAATTATCATAAAGAGTTATGGGTAAGATTTTGAATACCTTCTTCCTGACTGTTTCCAAAACTGTCGAATTACGCAAACCTGGTTTTCATTATGAGGGTAATCGCTCTTTATCTGTTCTAGTAATACCAGCTTAAAACTTTTTGCCTAATAAGTAGGGAAATTTTGTAAAATATCATGTTAAAATAAAATAAACATTATTGTTGTAGTTAAATTGGAATTGATTGAAACTAAATAATAATAATAGTAAAGTCATTAGATATCAAATTTGGTAAAATTTAATGTGTGCATGCAATTTCAACCTGTAAAAAAATAATCTCTTAAGTTAAAATATTGTAAAAAGGGGATCTGATAATGTCAAGTTGGTGATTTGGGATCATATCTTGGTTAGGGAGTACCTACTAATTCATTGATTTCTAGTGCTTCAAAAGCATAAGTCTTTTGCCTTTATCACAAATGTGAAAGGCTTTAAAACCTTTCTTAGCATCAAACGTATGATCACCAGAAATCAGGTGTTCTGCAAAGTTAGAATCCATTTTTTTAAGTCTCCAGCATCTGCAATGTTCCTTGACTCGAGTTTCAAAGTATCTGCCTGTCTGACCTATTCAATTTTTGCTACTTTTAAAGTAAGACATTTTTTTTTTCACCAAAAGTCAAAAATAGGTGCGGCTAAGAGCGGAACGAAGCAGAGCGGAGTGCGGAGCAGCGTGTAAGGTTAACATTTAAATAAATTTGGGAAGCCTGGCCAAGCGGAGTGGTGTGGAGCAAAGCGACACCCTAAGAGCAATAGCGCACTAGCGGCAAGCGAGGTAGATACATTTGTACGAAATCACCATTGTGCATGCGCCGTTGTGGTGGCCGCACGCGACCAGTAGCCCCACCGAGCCGTAGTGGCCAACGAGATCGAAGCGAAGCACCTGCGGCCCGTGGTCTGTCGCTGTATTTGCAACTGACGATTTTAGCCGCGGTTTTGGCCGCGTTGCCCTTGCCCTTGGAGTACGCCGTTACTCGCGTCCGTCAGTTTACCCTAGAGACCTGACACGTGATCTCTGCGTGGTGCTAAACGAGTAACAAACTTTCTTTATTTATTTGACCCAGATTTATAAAGAAGTCTCTAACTTTCGGGTTGGAGAAACCCAGCCCAACTACGGGTACGGCAAGGAGTCAAGCTTGAGCCTGATTTATTTATTTATTTATTTATTTATTTATTTGGACCACCAACATCTAGTACATAAATACATACATTGTTTAACGAGTTATAAGTTGTAGGGTATATGTCTAGACAATTATAGGCGGACACAGCATGCAAAATGGATGCAGATTATACATTATTAAATTACAAAATTATCATGATTACATATTAAAACAATTCAATACAAATTTTACACATGAAATATTTAAACACAATTATTATACCAGAGATTATGTAATAAAATAAAGTAAAACAAAAAAAAAATAAAGATATTAATAGGCTAATTATAAAAGAAAATCCTAACAAAAAAAAAAAAAAATAACAAAGCGAAAGAAGTTATGATGCTATTCATAGGCTGATTTAAAAATGTTTGACAAAATAGATTTTTTAAAATGATGTTTATTACCATTAAACAAGTCGAGATGCTGTGAGTGTTTATTGAGTAGAGCTGATAGCCTATTCAACGGAGAGTAATGTTGGCCCAAATTAGTCTTGGATGGCGCTGGTCTCAGAACCATAGCTCTGCGAGCACTCCTGGGAAGTCTTATTGGTATGTTAAATTGCAATTTCGATAATAGCTGGGGACAATCAATTTCACCAATTGCAAGCTTCCGAAGAAACTCCAAGTCAAGCAAAGTTCTACGATCTGACAGGGAGTGCACTCGGAAATGCTTTAATCTATCCACATATGATGGAAGCTTTTTAGCCATTCCACAAGAGTAAGATAAGTGCCACAAGAACCTTTTCTGTAGACGTTCGATACGGAGTATGTGTTTTTGATAGTGGGGGGTCCAAACCACGCTGCAATACTCCAAATTACTCCTTACCAAGGAGTTAAACAGGAGTATTTTTGTGGCTGGGTTGTGGAAAATTTTGACGTTGCGTATTGCAAATCCTAACATTCTTGACCCTTTATTTATAATGTTATCCATGTGTTCTATGAACTGAAGTTTAGAGTCAAAAATTACACCCAAGTCTCTAATGCTTTTCATATTTTGAAGTGTGGTATTGTCAATGTTATAAGGATTACCAATAATGCTATGGTTCCGTGTAAAAGATATGGAAGAACATTTTTTTAGGTTGAGTGTCATCTTGTTTTTTACACACCAATAAGCAACTCTATTTATATCCTCTTGAAGAAGCTCTGAATCATACAATGAAGTGATAGTTTTTGTCATTTTGAGATCATCGGCAAAGAGGAAAGCCTTGGAATGCTGGAAGCAGTTAACTATGTCATTAATAAAGATGTTGTATAACAGAGGTCCCAAGTGCGAGCCTTGAGGAACTCCTGAAGTTACCGGAAAAGCGTGAGATTGGTAGCCATTAACGACCACATTAGAACTACGACCCTTCAAGTATGATGTGAGCCAATTAAGCAAGGCGCCAGTAATACCGTAAGATTTAAGCTTTACAATAAGGATCGAATGGTTCACCTTATCAAAAGCCTTGCTGAAATCTGTGTATATAACGTCAACTTGTTGATGATTGTCTACAGCTATGACCAGTTCCTGTAAATATGACAACAAATTGGTATTTGTAGACCGATTCTGCATAAAACCGTGCTGATGGTCAGTCAATTGCGGTTTGAAGTGATTGCTTAAAAATGGGCAAAGCAAGGCTTCAAAAAGTTTACCGAAGGTTGACAAGACCGATATAGGCCGATAGTTTAAGACAACGCCATCGTCGCCGGACTTTAGGATAGGTACGACTCGAGATAGCTTCCACAGCTCGGGAAAGACTCCCGCTTGCAAGGATTTGTTAAAAATTATATACAGAGGCAACACAAGAGACTTTGCACAGTTAACCAGGAAAACAGGTGGAATGCCATCAGGTCCTGATCCCTTATAGATGTCAAGTCTTTTTAAGCCTTTCAATATGGATACTTCCGTCAAATCAATGCTAGTCAACATATTGCTTGTCAAATAATGCTGTGTAGGAGTGTTCGGGGCTTGACACTCTGTTTCGTAAACCGACGCAAAATGTGACGCAAAAAGGTCACATATGGTTTCACCGGTTTTAGCGATTTTATGGCCATTAGTCATTGTAGAAGGGTAGTTACTAGATTTTTTTCGTTTTGCTTTGATAAAAGACCAAAAATACTTTGGGTTAATTGCAATTTTTTGTTCAATGTCAGCGATATATTGTTTATAACAAATACTAGCCCGGTCATCACAAGCCTTAGACAGCGACCTTAATTCTTCTTTATCTAATGGATTATTGTATTTTTTGACCAATTGCCTCTTTTTATATTTATTTTTTAAGAGTTTAACTAAGTCCCTAGAAAACCAAGGCGGATATTTACTTTTTATTAAATTACTTCGTTTGGGTACGTGCTTCTCGATAATTTCATGCAATATGGAGTAAAAACATTTAACCATCTCATCAACACTTCCACAGGAATCTAGCTTGGCTCTCCAAGAAATCTTATCCAACTCGAAAGCAACTTTCCTATAATCTGCTTTAAAATAATTGGGAGTTATTCGATGAACTGCTGCCAAAGTATCGGAAAGTTTAAAACACAGAGATGCCTCTAAAGGAGGGTGAAAGTCGTCGATGGAACTTAGTGGACTGCAAGATTCTGTTACATCAAGAATGGGGACGTTACTTAAAATTAGATCCAATATTGTATTTTTAAAGTTCTTAATCAGATTACGCTGATTGAGACCATTAAGCAAAATAAATTCTAAAATTTGTTTAGCCATTGACGAATTTCTACAATTTAGCGAACCCGTTGGAGACCACTCTATACATCCTAAATTAAAGTCGCCCAAGATAACTACATTTACTATGGTCTCCATGGCTTTATTTGCATTATCTAAAAAGTGTTCTAAAATGTGTTTCTTTACTGGGGGCGGTAGGTAAACACCACATATGTAGATAACTTCATCTTTTTTACAAGTCTTGACGTCGATACTGATCCATAAATCTTCACACTTGCTCTCAAGGCAAGGGATACGACGTGAGTTATATTTTTTCAATATAGCAATGAGGACACCTCCTCCAGTTAATTTATTATTATGAAAACCTGTATCTTCCCGATCACGTCTGTATACTATGTATCGATCATCGAATATTTCCGAGCTAAGCAAACTACCCGGAAGCCACGACTCTGTAAAAACAATAACATCAAAATCATTGCATAATACATTGGTAAAAACATCATGTGTCTTAGTTCTTATACCACGAACATTTTGATAGTAAATTTTGAGAGGACCTATGGACATAAAATTATAGTCTATAACAATAACATATAATAAAAACACAAACTAACTATAACTAACAGCTTACACTGAGAAAAAAAATAATATTATTACGTTAATGTCTTAGTGGTAGCAAGCTTTTTCAAAGAGTCCATGTCTCTAATAAGCACGTAACTGGATGTGTCACTATATCTCATAAAAACCTTGCCTTGTTTTGTCCATACATATTTGTAGCCGAGTTGCTTTCTTGCAAGTCTAGCAGCTGCGTGAAGAGCCTTGTTGCTGGGCGTTAAGTGTTCCACGACGTATATTGGTTTTTGGTCTCCTCCGATACCCAAGTGTGAGGAATTAAGTTTGTCCTTGGGTTTGCTACGATTGTATTTCATAGAGGAAGCCAAGAAATCGTCCTTAAGCCGAGAGTTGGCAAACTGCACTACAATTGAGCGGGGCCGGCTTGAAGAGGCATTAGCCTTGGCAATACGGGTGCAATGATGTATATCAGATTCAGTGACTCTGCTGGAAATCACTTTGCTTAGTTGCGTGACTAATGTGTACAGATTTTCGTTGTTAAATTCTGGAACGCACTGGATTTCGATGTTATTAGAAAGAGCATGCTGTTCAGTTTGGTTAAGACGAGTAGTAATATCTTTGACTACTTCGTGAAGATCTTCGTTTTGCCTTTTTAATTCTTTAACCTCGGCACAATTGTCTTCGAACTCTGTCTTATAAGACTCGAATTTAGAATTGATGTTGTTCAAAGAGCTTTTTATATCCTCAACTTCTTTTATGATAGGCCTAAATTTATCTTCTATAAACTTTGTTAGTTTTCTCAGCAATACGTCCTCCTGTTTCGAAAACTCCTCCTGAATTATTTTGCGCAAATCTTCTGTTGTAGGGATGTCCTGAGTGATTTCTTTTCCTTTTGTTTTTCGATGAGTAATATTCTGTTCGTCATCGATCTGCATTATTTTCTGTAGTTGGACTGTTCTTACTGGTGTTGAAGAATTATCACCGATTCGTCGCCTTAAACTACAGCATTCGGGACAAATCCATGTCGCCTTTTCTTCCACTGATACTTCAGTAAAATCTTTATTCAAGATAATTACACAGTCGTAACAACAGCCATTTCCGCATTTGGAACAGATCAGTTTATTCCGGGTTGTCTCTAAGTTGGCGCCGCAACCAGCACTACACAAGAAAGTATGGTTCTTTTTGCTTTGTTTCTCAGTACTCATTATATTATGGAACAAAAAAAAAAAAAAAAGAGAAGCCAAAAATATAGATAATTATTATTGTCTGACCGGGAATGGAACGCTGATCACATGTGTCGTAGACGAATATCACATCCCTTGCGCCACTACTCCAGTAACGGTTGGTGCGAAAATGCTGTATATATGCGAGCTCGACTCAGAATGATACACACGTGGAAGTTTCTAAGTGTGTGTGAGTTCGTTGCACTGCACTACAAGAGGGACCGGTCGTCAGCTAAGCGAGATCACGACGATGACAAATGGTAAACAAACGGCCCGATTTTACACTAAATTCAAAATTGCGATAATACGAAATATTTGTTCACAAAACTGACTTCACTGTTGAATAAATCACATTCACAGCTTCCTAGTAAAACTAATTTCACACTGGTCTATGCACTTTTAACTTCGTTTTAAATTATTGTTTGAAGAGCAAGAGAACTATACGTCTGCATCCTTTGCGTGCGTACTATCTATCATTGATTCTTGTTTATGCTCGCGGAAGGTGTCTGACATGAGTTTGGTTTTGTAGTGGAATTTCATTAGTTTCGGCTAATAACTAAGTGGTTTGAACTGCAGTAGTTTGAGAACGTTGTCTGTCCGGTATAGCTTGTGACCGGACGCTCGTCTCCGTGAGCAGTTAGCATTCCCTAGTAGCGGCGTTGGGCGGCCACCAGTGCGAACGGGTTATGCGGGGCACGTGAGCTGTCCTCAAGTTGTCCGATGAACACTGCTGGTGCATGGACGCGTGCATTCATGTGCGCGATCATGTGCATTCATGTGCGCAATCGTGTGGTTTTAGTGGGAGGACTTCATCTCCGGCGCTCAATCTGGAGATTGGAGTTGACAACCCGACGCTAGAGCTGTTGCCCAAGTCACCCGTCCGCGTAGGAATTATCGAAAGCCGCAAGGTATAGATAGCGTGTGGAACAAGGGTTTGGCGTAATCATGTTTCGTGCACTTTTATTCCGTGAGGTGAGCGTGCGTGCAGCTCCGAGTACCTCCTTGGATAAAATGAGGGAGCCAGCTTCTCTGACAGGTCAAACAACACATAGTTGAGTCAATCATGTCGTATATTTTTTGACGGCGGAGGAGCAGCGCTTGTCAGTACCAAGGGGTTATCCTGTCTTGACCCTTGATTAAGGCGTCATTGTTGCTCACACAGGTAGGCAGAGTGCAGATGAGGTAGGTGCGATGTCGGGTGTTGCAGTAAAACGTGACGATCGTAGGAACTGGTGTTAGTTGACAAAGGTCGATAACATCAGCGGTTGTGAAAAAGATTACTTGAATTCATTTTTGAGTCTTGACTTAACTCAAGCTAAAAACTTGTTTTAGTTGAAGTTACAGAGGACCTCCTTTCTATAACTTTATGTTGGTATTGGCGGTCCACTATAACCTAAACTAAGTAGAAACGTAGCGTGTGGCATTGTCCGTCTGTCCCTCTGTCCTTGCCCTTGCAGCCTAGCCGAGCGTTATGGCCGCGCTGCCAGGCCACTAGTGCGCTATTGCCTTAGTCTTAACAGAAATATGATATGCCTAAGCAGATTATAACATGTCCAATTCTAAGATGTGCCGACGACATATATACAGTATATTACGCTTTATACAATATTACAGTTTTGGGAACGCCGAACACATTTTTTTCATTTTACTGTCATATAATAGTTAACAATGATCGTTGTACTTTTTCCCGATGACACGTACGAGTATGTCGCATACATTGTGGCAACGCACGATATAAACAAACAACGGTTAGTAAAGCTGCCTAAATGCAGCTGGTGACGTAGGTGGAGGCAGTTAGGCAGTCTCAGTCAGTCAGGATGGCTTTCTTCAGATACTGAAGTCATTAAGGTTCAACAGGACGACAATAATTCCTTGGCAGAATGGTGTGGGTCGCGAGGTGCGTCGATACTTTCACTATGTCTCTATCCAGTCGACTGCTATCACGGACATTGCAATGGTGGAGCCCAACAAGCGGTGCAAATACGCAGCTCTGGGTAACGGCTACACATTTGTGCCATTTGAAGTTGCGACGTCTGTGTCTGAGCCCTAGGAACCCGACGCTTGACAGCTGTACAAACGAACAGCATCGCGTCTGGAGGATACCTCAAGGGACCCAAAGGCAGGAGCTTCTTGAAAATCGTAGCAGCGATGTAATCCTGCCCGGTGAGAGCGATGACTGAAATAAAGTTTTATAATGAATAATCATAATTACTTATCCAATTATTTAATAAGAATGTTTTTTTTATATTTTTAGGGTTCCGTACCTCAAAAGAAAAAAACAGAAGCCTTGTAGGTTCACTTTGTTTTTCGTCTGTCCGTATGTCTGTCAAGACGCTTTGTCTCGGGAACGCGTGGAGGTATCGACTTGAAATTAAAACCATATTATTAAACTCAAGTTTACAGTCCCTTGAAGCTGTGAAACTATCAAACATCTAAGTTAACATGTAAAAAAATACGGCCGTTTATGCCGCAAAAAACGTAAATTTCGACTCTCTCAAGGGAATCAAAATTTAAAAGGGATTTCCCGTTGACCTAGAACTATGAAATTTGGCAAGTAATACCGTTTAAAACTACAAGTGTATAGGAAAAAATCTCAAAACCATATATTTTAATTAAATCATAAAAAAATCATCAAGGTTAAGCAACGGTATTCGCGGTCATAATTGTACGGGTTATCCGTAAATATAAATGTAAAATAAAATAATAAATATATAAATATAGATATAAAACTTTTTGTAAATTATTATTTTTAAACTTTTACTAATTCGTACGGAACCTTCGGTGGGCGAGTCCGACTCGCACTTGTCCGGTTTTTTATTATTTAAGTTGGTTTTTTCTGTTTAGCTGTACGTTTTCCTTTCATATTTATTATTTTTATTGTCTGTGTAGTCTTTTTTAAATTTGTTTATTGTGAATAATGTAACTTAACTATTACAATAATAAGTAATTTTCAAAATTTTAATGTATAATAATAATTAAATGTTATCAAAAATCGACTTTATTTAATCACAAGATTGCGAAATTTCTTATTACATTATTGCAATTCTTTTTGTTGTTTTCATTTTCTGGAAACAAATCAAAGAGTAGGGAACATAAATTGTCTCTTCACTCAAAACAGTTCATTCACTTCACGGTAGTGTACTTAGATGTGCATTATCTTATATATGCTTGAAGAAAAAAAAATCACAACGTATTACAAAATTAACATAAAAGCATTCCAAGCAAAGAAACCACGCATCTAAAATTTATAACCGCTTACTTAGTTATATTTAATTACATTAAAAAACGGAAATTTGAAGAGTAACATTTATCAGAGAGTCCCTTTAATTTGTTTTAGTCAAATAGGATCGTTAGTTTCCATTAAAACCGTTTGAATGCTAAAATATGAAAATGCTTATTCGCATAAACGTTCAAATTTTAACTTTTATAGCTCTATCAAATTTTGTCCAACATCCATTTTATTCGAGTTTTAGATATGCCAATCAGTAACTCTCAATAGTTTTAATAGGGGATGGAACTAATGGGATGCGGTGATCGTATGTTTGTAAGTACACACCTACACATACGAAAAGCATGTTTAGGCAGTGTTTTTCCAAGTGTGGCCGATGATTTTAACGTCCTAACATGATAGCGAGAGTAATAGTTTATATTTTTTGGTAGCGGTGAGCCTTATCGTACTTTTTTTTCTGACGGGTTTAAGTTTAGCAATTAAATGTGTGTCGTTAAACATAACGACAGAAACGGAATAATTATTAAAATAACTTTTATATCAGCGCGCAATGCAACGTGGCTATAATGACTATCGCTGCTTCGCCGGATAGTGAAATATATAAGAAAATTTTTTGCTTTTTCTTAAATGATTAACATTATTATATTAATTATAAGTTTTGAAAATCTTAGATTTTTTATTGCCCGTATGTGCATATCAGTTTTAACTTACTTCATTTTGAATTGAAAAGTACAAACATTTTAGTAGTTTATTACAGCAATATGTGCAATTTTCTTTTTAAAAAAATTGTGTATTTTTTGTTACTTATTGTAGTTTAAGGTATTTTTAAATTTTCACAATTTTGGAACTCTATATCACAAAAATTTGGATGAGTCTCAATTTTATTTTAACGAGATAAACTCGACCTTTCGGTGAAACTCATGTCATGAAAGTCTTTGACTTTGAATGCCTGCTCATCTTTTAGGGTGGTCCAAATACTAAAAATACATGATTCTGTCTTTACTTTTGACAAAAACAAATCGAAAGTTTCCTGTTTTACGAATATAGCGCATGTTTGTGACTGTACACAACCTGCCAGGTTTCGCCAAGCTCGGCCAGTTTTTTAAAGAGTTACCTTTTTTCCTGCTTCCCACAGTGAATACTCATGCCAATAATTTACGAGTTAAATGTTACCGACTATACCCTCATGGTCTATATGTTGTAATAAACGGGCGTCAATGTAGATACTAAACCTAACCTCGATGATTGTTTTTGTCCAAACATTTTTGATGGGGACTAGCACTAGTCCCTGACATATGGTAACCACAATCATGGTAACGGTCACAAGTCCGGGAGCAAGCAGGAACCAAGGAGGGGAAGCCAAGTTGCTAGGGGTGTTCCTTTGGTCTCTGATTGTAACAGCGAGTGCATGGATATGCAGCAGGATAGGATTCACGCCCCCTATCAGGCTGCATATCCACCAGGGCATCTGAGACCTGAGGACCATCCACGCCTCTACCTGGAACGAGGGTGGCCCTAAAAGACAGAGCATAAGTGACATGGGCACCACTTATGACTACCCAGGAACGCCCGTCTAACATCTCTCTGGTTCCAGATTAGGAACTGTCTATCGCATCGATACAAGACGAAAGGCAGGGATAGCGACGAGCTCCACTTTCCCTTCACTGGACCAGTTCTTATGTCAGCAAGCTGAAGCTGTCCGGCTCTACTTCAAGGAGCTGTCCTGGCTGGGCTTACTGACCGGGGGGAAGTGCACAATACTCACGATCACGGAGAGTCAGTGCAGGACTCATCGCCCCCGCCACGAATTTAGAATTTAGAATTTTTAGATACTAATAACAAACAAGTTGACTTTAGTAAGCCATGGAAAATAGGTGTTTTGACTTTTTAACAAATGTCGACAATTGGCAATTTACGGTTTTATTGGAAATTTCCGGTCTAAGAGTAGAAACCCGTGAAGCCTTACTGCCTGTGTTTCTGCCCAAGGCAAAATATAATGCTGCTTTTCATAGTCAAACAACGCTTAACTTAAAATTCTCAAGTCTTAGATCGGGGGTGTAACGAGTCGGTTAGTTATGATAAGTATCTATTAAAAAAAGGATGGTAAGAAATCCTACGAAAAACAAATTAAATCCCAGCGAACTGCTGCACACTGTAATACTATTTAAGCAACGGTAAAATTATTTCGGTACCTAATTAGTACCTAACATACTAATTGAACTGTGTAACATCTACCGAAAAAATAAATGAAAAATAAGTAAACCAAAATTTATCACGACCACCTGGATTATATAATGAACCTCCAAATTAACTGAAAAATTACTGAACTTCCGAAAGAAATACAAAAAAATCATAGTTCTGACAAATAAATCAAATTTAACGTACTGTAGGTATCTGCTTTATTATTTAATAGTGGTTATTGCAATATTTTTGTTTACTCTCAGTTTGGGAGATAATAAGATATCAGACGCCCGACAAGAAGCACATAATATAAACATTAAATACCACACCTTTGCGAACGTTTCCCGATTTCACGATTCTTGACAATTGCTACTGAGATGGGTACTAAATGGATTTCACTAATATCTCAAGAATCGTTTCCTGAAAGACATACGATCGAGCTCAGAGAGTGGACTGAAGGATATGGTTCGGCACAAAAAGACACAAAAATACAACAAGCATTGAATACCCAATTCCCAGCAAACAAGCAAGAAAAGTTTTTCTTAACGAACCCTGGTTAACTTTCAATTATTATTAGAAAAAACCCTTTTGTTTATAGAAAGTCACTCTGCCAAAAAATTAGCAATGGACAAAAAGAGTTTGCAATAATTGCCCCCAGTTTTTCAAAAAGAATGTTTGCAAACAAACACATCGTAAGCCTTGCTATTCGACTGAAACTTGCCACCCCTCCTTTGCTTAGTTATAATTATAGTTAGCTAATTATAATAATTATGACCACTTTTTGTATTTTCTTAGAGATTCAAAATATTCAAAATGTTTATTTGTAAAATAGATACATAAAGTATACGTTTTACATGTCAAATCTAATATGTATAAAAATAATATTTTATAATGAAAGAAATATGATACTTACGGGAAATATATATAAAAAACTATAATTAAGATGGGCCACTAAAGTTATACACATGCATAAAATAAAGACTTATTGGAATAATAATATTATTATACATAATGCAATTGATAAATAATTTGATAAATAAACTGAATAGACCATAAATAAATATAATGCGTAGAGTACACAAATATTGCTCATAACAGTATTAAAGTAATGGCGCTTTAGTTGAATAGAAATCCCAGTTAAGTAAAAGAGTAACCTCAACTTTAAATTTAGTGCCTCATAAAATATAAAAAATGTTAAAAAGTAGCTTAACATAATCTTTTGATGTTAATTAATAATAATTGAACATACACACAAACGTACTTTTTGTCAAAAATAAGGAAAACAATCATAACATAAGTGTTGCGTTTAGAAACGAAACCCGACGCATTTACCTATAGTCAGTTTAATTCCAAGTATATTTTGTCACTTTAGAAAAACGATGGACGTCTTTAGTCCTAAAAGTATTGTCTCGTAGATATTTTTCTTTCAGTTTTTTTCAAAGGCGTTGTTTGATTATAAAAGTTCTTTGAATCTTTGTCCTTGGCAACAAAAGAAAAGAAAAGAACAAAATAAATAATCATAGGTACCTATTGGTAGTACTCTGTACAATATCGTAATAATTTTGTAGAATTTTGATTCTGTAAATATATTTTATTGGGCAACACCTATAGTTAATAAATAGTATTTAGTAAGAGTAACGCAGAAATAAAAAGGAGTTTCTGAGTTGGACAATTATAAAGGCTTTGTAATCGTATATGTTCCTACATGAAAAAAAAAACGAAAACTAAGGAAAGGAAGCGTAGATGCAAAAAACTTTCAACTGCAACTATAACTAAATAAACATACTCATCATTAGCTAAATAATAATGCTTTTACTATGTTGTTCAGAGGACTTTTACCCGGTGGCAGCAAAACCCAAAAAACTTTTACTTTTATTATAACGAACATAAATTTTGACAGACTCTATTTTTGGACCGGGCAGTTTTCTAGGAATGTAAAATGTTTGTTAGAAAATGTTATTAAAATAAACTTACTTCGAGAAGCTATTCGGCTGAGTAATTTTTAGAGGGTTACAAAAATTAAATACGAACTGGTTGAAGCCTCTGGTAAATAGAAAATTTCCTTATCAATTACGGCAAAAAGTAATTAGCCGAGCAAGCTACACTATACGGTAACGGGATGCGATACTGTGCTACGCTACGCCCTGCCGTTGGTACCATGCTATGCGTAGCATAGTTTTCTATGCTAGCACGTTACAAAGTGGGAGGTATACAACCGTTTGCCATTTTTGATATATATCATCCATGTAGGCGGCCCACCACTGTCTGGGACCGATGGATGGCGGTATATCCATCCCCAATTGCCGGGCCTTATATAAAAAAGACTAGTGACGGGCAGCGATGTCACTGGTGCAAGGGTTTCGGCACCGCGCTCACCAACCCGCCTGCCCAGCGTGTGTGAGTAGAGGCATTTCTTCCAGGAGGATCGCCAAGAGTGGCGAAATCCTGGAAAGGCCTATGTCCAGCAGTGGACGAAACAAGCTGATGGATGGATGGATGGATCATCCATGTGTGGACAACTATTTACCAAGTTCAGCGCATTGGCTGAATTTAGTCAACAAAGCCATTACTAAAAACGCTCTTCCATCAATATGACAAAAGAAAACATTTGGTTTGAATATCCACAAATGGCTATCAACAGATGCGGGCGTTTCCCAAGTTTTTATTTACATTTTACATATCTAGATGTGTATTAACATAGAAAAAAATACTCGTAGTTACAAGTATTAAAACATGTATAAAGCTGCTGCTGTCACGGCCATTTTTCGCAAAGGAAATTGCTTTGTTAATCAAAAGATATAATAAAACAGTAGAAACCGCTGTGTATGTACATTGAAGAAAAGTAATATAAATAGAAGGGGGATGACTAAAGAAGAGTATTAGAATACAAATCAACGATTTTCGGAATTATTTTCTGTCTCTTTGTTCACGCACATCTCTAAAACTATTGAACCGATTTTCATGTAGTTTCCACAGCTGTACAGAACTTAATTTGAAATGGAATATAGGCTTTATTTCATTAAAATCGGATCTCTAAAAAATTTAGTGATCGTCATTTAAAGATTTTTGGCATATTTCTACTAGTAGTAATTAGAAGTTACGTAGCAAATAATAATTCCCGAACGTTAGTAAACTTTGGTAAGGATGCAGATTCTTCGAGTTTCGACTTATTTTATTGGTCTTTAATAGCACTTTGGTAAAACATGGTGACCAGGGTCTGACGATGAGCACTTTGATAATACATGGTGACCAGGTTCTGATGATGGGACTGGAAGATGGGTACGGGATCTCCTCAACGGACAACAGCAGACCCTTCGAGTTTGGGCTTATTTGATTTGTATTTATTAGCACTTTGATAAAACATGGTGACCAAGGTCTGGTGATGGGACTGGAATATTTCCTCAACGGACAACAGCAGATCCTTTGACTTTGGGCTTATTTGACGGGTATTTACTAGCGCTTTGGTAAACATGTTGACCGTTGCATAAAGTCGTTCAAAAAATCATATTCTTTTGTTTTTCTTATATCCACGAAAATCTCTTCAACGTGGGCGAAGCCGCGGGCAAAAGCTAGTCGGTAATAAAATTTCACATACATACATACTCGTACGCGTAGGTCTCTCCCAGAGGAGTTGGCATAGACCATAGATTTTTATCTACTATGATCCTGACAAATCTCTTTCGCATCTTCTATATTCACCAATCTAGTCATACAAGCTCTTCTATTCCGGGTTCTTTGGACTTTATGTCGCTAACTTGGTCGGCATAAGTTCTTCTACGGCGGCTGGCCCAGTTGAGCTTTACCTACCGTTTGTGCACTATTTCTTTTGTCAATCTACTTTAATTGATTTTCCGTCCGTGTCAAACAAACCACCCAAGTATTCTTTTGTATATTCTAATCCATCATCCAAGATCCATTTATATTAAAGCTTAATTAAGGAGCATAGAATATATCCTAAATAAGCAACTCGATGTGTGACTGTATAAATTTTGACTGAAACGTCTTTGAGAGGACGTTTAATATCCGCGGTATTGCAAAGTGGCTGTAACGACAATCGCTGCGTAAAATAGGAGAAAAAATTACTTTTTACATGGATGCGATGGACAGTTTTTTTATTGTAGAATATGTTCATAGTTCTATAAATTGTCTCTAATATGCCTAAAGAATCATTAAAATTGTATAGGAGGAGTAGGTCTAATATTGCAGATTGAGTATACTCAAACATTCACCTGTATCTAAGATTTATTTTTCTATGACAATTTGTTTTCTATTGAGATTTATATCTTGTTTTGCAATTTTGTAAAACTAAGGATGCAAATACTTAAAAAGGCTATATGAAACATAGCTTCAAGGTAAAATACATCAGGGTTCTTCCAGTTTGACAAAAATTTACATTGCTATAAGATATGCATTATTCTCTGCAAAAACCCACATAAATAACTTTATAAATTAAAGCTTAACAAACAAATTCCCTTTTATACTAAAGCTCTCGATAAGTTTTCGATAAAGGTTGGTAATATTACCAAATACCACATAAATACAAAAGAAATATTGTCTATCGAACTTGGCTAGTAAAGGTAGATATTTCAAGATCCTATCTGACATAATAGCGGTGAACACTTGAGATATTACGAACGAAAGAGGTGAATAAAATATGGCATTAGATAAAAATATATATTATCTACAAAGGTACATTCTTATTTTGTTATTTGCCAACTTTTGCCCATGACTTCGTCCACGTGGAGTTCAAAACAAACTTTGGCGATGAAATAATCATCAACGTTAATAAACTTAAAATGAGAGGATAAAAATATATTTCGAAATGAGGAATATTCTTTAAAAGCTTATTTTTTTGTGACTGAGCTTTACATCCTCTATTTTTCTCCTTTAAGGAATGGTTTATCCAAAAAACACGGCATTCTTTATTTCCCACCAAAAGACGTAATACCTATTTTCATGGTTTCAACTACAAAAATTTTGAATTTTCCATACTACATTTCATTCCCTATTTCATCCCTCTAGGGGTTGATTTTCTAAAAATCATTGCGACATAAAAGGAACTTACTCTCCAAATTTGATGTTCATAATTCCAGCCTGGTCTAGGCGTTGATAGATCAGTCAGTCACGGTATTCTTATAAACCTAAGGATAACAATTTTTAAGGACAAAGACAATGTATAAACGTATTACCATGAACTTCTGACCCAAATTCGTTACCGCTACAAAATGTAAATAAATTGGAAAATGAGGTAGAATAACAAACTAAAACACTGAGTTCAATAGCATAATTTATTTACTAAAGCCCGTGTACGAAATTGGAGTAAAGTGGGAGTGGAGCCGACCAATGCCATAACGAGCCATCTTTATTTAATCAGCAATCAGTTGCTGTTCAGGGTCCATTAATTTTAATGACCCCTTCGTGGGTACTTGGTTCCACCAGTTTGTATAATGCAAATTATTACCTTTGAAGAGTTTATTAGAAATTTACGACGGAAGCTTACAATTGGAATCTACCTATACTTTGATGAGATTTATGACTGATAACCAGAGGTCAGAATTAGGTCGTGTTATTTATGTACCTGCATCGAAATGTTGATATTAATATGGATCTTCCCGGGATTTCTAATGGACAATCCCGTATGGCCAACAATATTACAAATAAATAATATAAAAACCTCAGAAATAGATAAGAAAACTAAAACAAAAATAATTTACATACAATTTTTATTAGTATTTACATTAATTCACAATCTCTCCGTCTTCGCCTTAATCCCATTTACTTGGGGTCGGCTCATTAATTACATTAATTCACAATACAAATTATTAATAGTTCTAACAAATTATTAATCGTATTATTTTTTAATTTATAAATTATTTAATAAACCAGGGAATTTTGTATGAAATCAGTGTAAGTACATTAATAACGCTACCTAATTCCGACCTCTGCTGATAACGTTAAAGCTTTTGATTTGTACTTTACACGTTTTTCGCCGACTTGTTGTCTATTTGAGTATTTTTTGATTTTTATATCATTTAAATCATTAAAAGATTATACTTGCGATTGTCGGCACCTTGGTGAAACTGGAAACACATCGTGAGTTAAATTCAATTGTTTTAAATCTCACTTTTTATTTGCTTATATTTACTTTTGCAACCGGTTTCGGATATAAGACCATTTTTAAGGGATATTAACTAGATGTTTAAAGATGAGAAATTAGATAAAATCATCTTGGGAAAAAAAATGCAAATATATACTGAGACTAGTACAAGTACATTTATTCATGATTAAAAGATTTATTATTAAAAGATTTTATTGTATTTATTAGTATTAGATTACTTTCTTTAAAACAACATCAATAAATTATATTGAATTAACCCTTTTAATTCGCATTATAGTTAAAACAATAGCTCGCAGTCCAAACCATACATTGCATCCATCAATAAATGATCTCGTTTTGATCTAGCACTTATGTTTATGACTTTCGTTTATGTAACCAAATTCATGCTGGAGACTCGGAAAGTAGTCCGGATCAAGGTTCAATGATCCTTTCTAAGAAATACGCGAAATAAAATTTAGACTTCCCATACTAATTGCGCCGAGGTTGTTCTTGAACAAGTCTAAAGGCACAAACTAATATTTTTAGTATTTCACAAACAGGTTCATTGAACCTTGGTCCAGACAACTTGCTGAGTCTCCAGTATGAATTTGTCTATACAGGGCTGTTAAGATGATAACCTTTTTTCTTGAAACGGAGTGTTCTACCCATAAATATAAACCACTTTTACTATGGGGCCAACCCTGAAATCGCGAAAACAAAATCAGCTGTTCCATAGAAAAGTTAAATACCAACTTGAACTAAATGTATGAAAGAGCAGATTTGGTTTTCGCGATTTCAGGGTTAGCCACATAGTAAAAGTTGTTTCTATTGATGGGTAGAACACCCCGTTTCAAGGAAAAAGGTTATCATCTTAACACCCAGTATAAACGAAAGTCACCTTAATTATATTCTGTACCGTCTAACTCTTTGACGATGCGGTCGACCAATTGCTTCTGTATACTAAGGCAGACATTTACATAATTAAGCACGATGCATTTCAAACAACTACTCGTGGTAGCTCTCTTAGTAAAAGCGAACTAAGTAAAATTAATTTTCTGGAAAGCTTTTAAAATATGAGACGTAAGTGCAGTACAGATACAGTAAAGAGTTACTTCCTAAATTAGTAACTAGTACGAATATCTATACTAATAAAGTATCTTACTCGCAAATCCTCCCGGAGTTATTCGGGGGAGAGTAAGAGAACAGCTCTCAGGCAAAACCAGGCGGCCCACCATTGCTTGGGACCGATGGATGTCGGTATATCCATCCCCAATTGCCGGGCCTTATATAAAACAGACTGGTGACGGGCAGCGGCGTCACTGGTGCAAGGGCTTCAGCACCGCGCTCACCAACCCGCCTGCCCAGCGTGTGTGAGTATGGGCGTTTGTTCCAGGAGGACCGCCAAGAGTGGCGAAATCCTGGAAAGTCCTATGTCCAGCAGTGGACGAAACAGGCTGATGGATGGATGGATGGAATAAAGTAGTAAAAAAGTCATGACTGTACTGATGCCTGCAGCTTAAGCTCCCTATTTTTAAACGATTTCAACAGGCATGACGTCATAATAGTAACTGCCAGAGCCTGTTTGCTGGCGTTCGTACATGAAAGGTTTTGTGAAATTTTGAATGAAATGGGCTACTGGTATTGTACTGAACCAGCCTCAATTCTAAAATTTTTAGAATTTCTTTGTGCCTACCATCAGTCAGTCTGGCTTTTTGTTTGTCTGTATGTTCCGTTTGAACTAGAAAATCAGTCAACGGCTTTGGATGCAGTTTTTTTATTACCATCGTAGTGAGTGAAGAGTAAACATAATTTATGAGATGTTTATAAAATAATCGCCAAGCTAAAAACTGTCGATAATAATTTTCATCTTACGCGCAAAATATAAGGTGACTTTGATTTATACAGCCAAACTTATACTGGAGGCGTAAGTGATCAGTAACACGGATCGATAACACTTTTTGCTAAATTCGCAAAATAAAATCTAGACGTCCCATAGTACTTTCCTCGCGGCTGGGATTGTGTTTATGAGGAACACAATGTGTAAATGAAAGTCACCTTATAATATTGATTGAAAGACACTTCCACACAAAAGAAGCTGCGGGAAAAAGGTTGTATAAATTATAAAACTATTGAGATGTGGTGACCGACAGTTAAAATAAGTAAATGAAAAATTTTGTAGTAAAAAAGGTTAAAACACAGACAACTAATAGAACATGAGGTTATAGTTGATTGTTATACAAGGGAGGTAAGTTATCAATAGCACCCGAGATAATTAGGCACACGAGCGAGCGAAGCGAGTGAGGGTACAATTGATCACTTACACTCGTGTGTAACACTCTACTTTTCATCACTAATGCAAGGAAATAAAAAAAACATACAAATTCATAACATGATGATTAACTGCACCTGTACTTGTTCTCAGTAATTATATTTATCCTAACCGGTTTCGGTTTATCACCATTATCAAGGGTCTATCTACAATAAAATAACTAATTACACATTTTGCAGGATATAAAAATTATTTAGACGTGCAATCAATGAAATTATTCAATTATGAATTAATGTAAATTTATGTTTGCGTTATCGTTTTCAACAAGATAATTTACCTGGCGCCATTTTACTTTCATGTGACTTATTTTTGTGTCTTACTGGCCAGTGTAATTGTTTTAAAAATAAAACTAATTTAGTTGCTGTCTTAACTCTTAAAGGTCTTTTTAACATTTTATTTAGTATTACCTATACACGCAACTCAAATTTTTTCATAATAATATATAAATAAAATACAGAATAATAAAATATTAAGGAAATAAGCAGAAAAGATATTTTCCATTGTCATTTAGCGAGACGAGTGATTTACTGCATAGTTGGTGACTGTAAGGGACACTCGTTTGATTTTTAAATTTACTTACCTCCCTAGGTTGGTAAATCAAATTTACCTCCCGCATTTCGAGTTATATACGGCTTACTTTCAGAGCATTAGCGATGAAAAAATTATTTCCATACAAAACATGCTTTTAGAATTTGCAAGTTTCAAGTGGTGAGTGTTAAGAAAAACTAATTAATTTAAGGCATTGAACCAAACCTTCTGATGCAGAGTACTGTAACCTACCAACACACCGCTACTTTTTTGAGCAACCGTTGCCTTTTGTATATTATCAACATTAGACTCGGGTCTTAATCGGGGAAATAAATCCTTATCTACCTTAATATTCTTGACGTTTCGACGCCTTTGTAGTCTGTCGTCGTCACAAACTAACTGGTGAGATGTAGCAGCAAAATGTCCTTGTTGAGCCAGCGAGCGGTAGTATAATAACCATTTATCTTTTTCTACCCGTCTGTGTCTTTTTATAAAAATTGTTATGGTACCAATTCTGTTTTTTTGTTTGACAGACAGCATCTTTTGTCAAAATTACCCTAACTATAGGTAGACATAAACCAGACATACCCATTTTGTTTGCTTATAAAACCGAAACATATTCAGCTTCCGCTGCACTTAATAAATGAATATGTAATGTGCACGGCAAAGGCCTCTAATTTACCATGTAAACAATACGGTACGATTAACTACTTCAAACTTTGCTTTCACATATTCACATGGGTAACAAGTTTATAGGTACATTTTAAATAAATCAGACTCTGCCCCTGTCAGCCTCAGAATATGTGATAGGTTCTTAGATTACAGCTCTCGCAATAGGGAACAATAATGCGGTATCTGCTTTGGCTACTTTTCCACCTATTAACACGCTCCATTTAAACAAAGAACTACATACACTCCGTGGTACAAAATCTAGCCCAAAGCAACATTTTCATACTAACGAGGCCATTTCAAAGTGTTAGTTCTCCGTCAGTTAACGATTCTGATGAAATCTGGAAGCAACTATCCAGAGTATGGACGGAGGAGTTCCAGACCACTTAAAACACGTTAAGTGGCGTGTGGCAACGTCATCTAAAAAGAATATTGGCACTCCATGTTGTTAAAAGGGACATAGGAATGTCAAAAATATATGTCTCTGTAGTATTAAACGTCATAAGGGAGCGTCCATAAACTACGTGGTTTCATTATGGGGGGGGGGGGGGGGGGGGGAATTTTGGAGCCTGAGGTACATAGTTTTTTTATTATTTATCATGATACAAATTAATATATTAAATGAAAAAATTCATAATTGCTAAGTTTCTTGCCCTTCTTCTTAGCAATACTATATTGCTATTATATTATTAATTTATAATTCTATTATAATTCTTACATTATTAGACTTCAGTAGCGCATTTAACTGTGTAGACTTTGATGTACTCATTGGTGTTCTTATCTCTCTTAACGTATCTCCTCTTGTTACAGAATGGTTTGATACTTATTTGAGGGATCGCCTACAGTGCATACGCTCGGACGAGGTTACCTCGGAGTGGTGCCAACTTACTGCCGGTGTACCCCAAGGTGGCGTCCTCTCTCCTTTACTTTTCTCAATTTTTATTAATTCTGTATCCGATATTCTTTCATCCAATTACCATCTTTATGCAGACGATTTGCAGATTTATTTGAATGAATGCTGATTTATCGAATATTCAATCATGGACAGAAGCCTTTGGACTCTTAGTTAATCCCAACAAATCCCAGGCAATATTGATTGGTAGTAGGTATATGATCAACTTACTCAATCAGGAGAGTATTCCACCTGTATTGTATAATAATATTCCTATTGTCTACACAAAAACAGCAAGAATTTAGGTACAATTATTGACTGCAACTTGTCATGGAACTCTCACATCAATGATGTTAGTAGACAAGTTTATGCCACATTTCATTCGCTTAAGCGCCTGCAGAAATTTCTTCCCTTTGAAACTAAAGTAACCCTCGCACAGTCTCTTCTTCTCCCTCTAATCGACTATGCCGATGTCACCTTCTTAGACGCTAATTATGAGTTGGTCAGTAAACTTGAGCGTTTACAGAATCTGGGCATTAGATTCATATATGGGTTAAGGAAATATGATCATGTCTCACAGTTTCGTAAGAAGTTGAAATGGCTCTCAGTTAAAAAACGTCAAAAAGTCCACATTCTGTGTCTCCTATTCAACATTCTACGAAGCCCAACTTCCCCGGCATATCTTCGCGAACGTTACGAGTTCATTTTTTCTAAAGACAAGCAAGTTAGATCCCACACAGTCTCGCTTCTAAGAACCCCATGCCATTACACCGGTGCATTTGGAAATTCTTTTACCGTTCTATCAATTAGGTTTTGGAACTCACTTCCGCATACAATAAGGGATAGTCCCTCAATTAGCGTGTTTAAAAAAAGGATCAAAGAGCATTATATTTCTTCCTCTTAATTTGTCCTTCGTTAGGTAGTTATTATATAGTATGTGTAGTATATTTCTATATTTATCTTATAAGTATTGTTATGCATGTATTGTAAGTACATATAAGTATGTCATTATAGCTTGTTTCGTAGGTTAGGATAATAAGTATTTAATTATTATGTTAATTTATTTTTATAAAGTCATTTACCTATTATGTGCACATATGTTTACCCTATCTAATAAAATATTAACTTTCAGGCTTGGTTTGCTGGAAGAAATCTCATTTTTGAGATAAGCTCGCCACTGTACATTACATTTAAGACCAACATTGTATATATTTTTTCTGTGTACAATAAAGAATTAAGAATTACTAATCGAATGGTGCGGATGGTTAGGCATTATGTATATATAATATTTTATTCCTGTATTTCTTTATTTTATGCAGGTGTATAACTTTATTACATTTTGGTAGCCCAACCTTGATATTTTTTGTATTTCCCGTATTTATTTATCAACTTGTTTGTTCGTTGCATCATTTATATATAATATTTTTATTCCTAGATTTCTCTATTTTATGTAGGTGTACAATTAAATTTTGAAATTTCTGTAGCCCAACCTAAATATTTTTTGTATGTATTCCCCTTATTAGTATATACATATTATATTTTTTTATTCTAAAGATATTTATTGTAAAGATTAACTTTGACTTGTAGAAAGTATACTTTATGTATCTATTTTACAAAACAAATATTTTGATTTTGATTTTGTATTTAAAAAACCATTGTCACGGTTTTGGAACGCACCCTAGATTGAAACGCCTTGTAGACGTTTAAAAATGTATGTTTTGACTCGCACACCTCGCGCAACGTGTCGAAACGACTCGCGACTGATTTTCAGGGGTGGCTACTGCCACAATTTCTAAATTCAGAAGATTTATAGCATTGCTGTGTTTAATTAATACGTTATTATTATAATAAATTCTCAGACATTTTAACGATATACTTATACTGGAGGGTCGGTAAGTGATCAGTAATACAGATCGATAACACTTTCTGCTAATTTCGCTCAATAAAATCTTGACCTCCCATAGTAATTGACTCGGAGCTGGGCTTGCGTTTGTAAGGAACACGAAAAGAATAATTTACGAATTTCCCAAAAAGAGTCATCGAACCTTGTCACTGAGCACTTACTGAGTCTTCAGAAAGAATTAGGCTGCATAAATACTTAGCCACAAGGAGGAGAGTTTCAGGAAAAAGCTATGTCCTACGGCTAGTGCTTTCCAAAAGAGGACAAATTGAAACCACGTGGTTTATGGACGCTCCCTAAGATCATCGGATCTTAGTACCGTCTGCAGAGACGACGTAAACACCTATTTTCTGATGTGAGGCTTCGGTCGTGGCTTGTTACAAGCGCGTGAGTTTGTTGTGCGTTTATGAAACTTTTCCGAATCAGAATCCCTGAATAACGAAATGCACTTACCACTATCCCAACTGGTGAACAAGTAACTCTGTACAAATTAATGCACACTTTAATAGAAGCTGGATTATTTTACGACAGCGCGATTTCTCGTGAAGAGTATTAACAAAATTGGCTTTCATTACAAAAACGACGATTACGTTGCCACACGCCACAAAATTCCATTCGTTCCGAGTCACTATTAGCCCGATATTTTAAATCTACGAATCTCTTTATTTTCCAATATTCGATATGGTTCGATTCGATCCTAATAGTAAACGAAAATCGACAGAGTATGGTCTCGATTCAAAGGTGTCACTTCACTAATGCTCAGTTCTGAGAAGTGTCAGCTGGGACTTCTTATACGAAAAATACTAAAGTAAGTGACTGTAAGGGAGTGTCCCGTTCGATTTTCATATTTTCTTACCTCCCTAGGTTTGTAAATCGAATTTACCTCCCGCATTTAGAGTTAAATACGACTATCTTTCAGGGCATCAGTGATGGAAATAAATTATAACAACTTTTACACCTGCCATAGATTTGTGTCATGATTTAGAGTACCTGCCTTATTGCACGCCCCCCGCCGTCAGTTCACCCCACGATCGACGCCGAAGCGGTCACGCGTTCTCGAGTTTTGGTATAGTCCATTCAGAATTAGCTGGCGTCTTTCCACTTGAGACCGTCATTAGCAATAACAATAGTATTAAGTTGTGGCGGTTGAATTCGCCTGAACGAAACAATAAACACTTGTAAAATACGTGCGGCAGGCGGTGTTTCAAACGTTTTTGATACTTTCCTTATGTTATATTCCCTTTAATAATATAAGGAAAAAGAATTACCACTCAGTTGTTTTTTTAAACTTCGAAGAGATTAATTCAGTGGAAAGTATCAACACTGGTTGGTTTGCAACAAAACAGATAAGGCCGAAATGGCTCCTTTAAAAATGGATGGGCTCTATGAGTGTTTGGTTTATTACCTCTATTGTTTATGTTCAAGTGGAAAGACGCCAGCTAATTCTGAATGGACTATACTAAACTGGTGTGTGAGACCGGCGCGGCGGCGTCACCAAACATGTAAGTATTTTTTTTTGTTTTTTGTTTTATGGTCAACACTTATATTTTAATTTTATAATATTGCATAATGCCATAAGACTGGCCAAGGCTGATATTATAGTTTTAAAACTAAAGGATTAATTAGGTTTATAATTTTAATGTATTTTATTCTATAATAATATCTCTCCAAAATATCTGGAAAGCTCACTGGTAAATATTTCACCGATCTCATAAAAGTGAAAAAAGAGGAATTTGTGAGATAAGATTTTGAATGTTCAGAAAATTTGAAACCAAAAAAAATGCTTGAAGCAGTATTTGAAAATTGCGCTTCTTTCTAGTAATCCGTTTGTTTCATACATACATATTTGATACAGATACCCATTTTAGTTGGTAGTTTTAGTCCTAAACATCAAACAGACTCACTGAAGCGTTGGAAAATAGGAACGCAAGGGAGCAGTAATGCAACGTTCGCATCTAAAAACAGTGACAAAATTCATATTTAATACAAATACGGACTTATTAGTTACAGTCCAGTAACGAAATACTATAAGCATGGAAGCAAAATTACTTACCAAAAATATTCAATAACAATAAATATTTTAATTCAAATGTATAGCGTAATATAGTTATCTGTAAAGCTGTATTTTTTATGTAAATAAATAATTTAAGGTTTTACAGAAATCGTTCATTTATTCGTTTAAGATAGTTATAAGTATTAAACCAAGCTAGCCCGATGCTCTTACAGTATGTACTAATAAAATTAAAGCCACTTTAAAAAATGATTAAACTCTTTTGTTTGTTTTTAAAACAGTCAACCATTAGGATTTTAGCAGAAACATCAAAGAGTATGTAAGGAAAATGCGACAAAGTTTATTTCTTCCCAACATGTTTTCGTACATTTATTAAACAAAATAGCTGTGGCTGAATGTGTTTAGAAAGGATGCGACTTAACCCTAAGCGGGCTGTTTGTCAGCTTGTCACTAAGTAAAGCCTAATGCACGCTTGACCGCACATGCAAAATAAAATCTGGGATGAAACAGACATTCTAAGGGCCATTTTAAAATCATAAACAAAATATTTATGTCAATTTTTAGGCTCAATACAAATCCAAAACATTATTTGACAAAACCTCATAACATTTCCTCCGACTAGGGTTGCCAAGCCCTAAAATACAAAAGCCGGACTCGCCATTATATAAGGCCGGACATTTTGCCCTAAAAGCCGGACATAATATGTTTTTCTAATAGACAAACCTACCCCTTTTAAAGTCGAACATTACTTTTATAATTGAAAAATTCAATAATAATATATTTTTATTGTTAAAGCTACATAAACTATGAATCACAAAAAAATAAAGAAAGCAGTTATAAATAACAATAATCAATAATTTGATAATTATGATATCAATCAAGTGAAAAATGTCTTATTAAAGTCTTATTCCGTAGACTATAAATACACTGACAAAAAGCCTAACAAAATCCAGACAGGCCGGACACGTAAATATTTGGCCGGGCACGACCGTAAAAAGCCAACCCCCAGTCTTAGAATTTAGTAAAAAAATATAATTTTATATTATTACATTTAAATGTTGTATTAATTTAGAATACACATTTTTACGATAAAATTCTGGTACCATAATTATTATTGATATTTTTTCTTATTAATATGGGTATTATTGGTTGTATTGCGTATTCAAAAGGAAGTTTTACCAAATTATAAAGCTTAGATTTTAAGAAATGTTCGAAAAACCGCGAAAAATATGTTTTTCCTCCCCATTTTCTCTGATACTAATGAAAAAAAAATATGTTAACAAACAGTTGTATAAACTAAAAAGAAAAAAATATAGTGCCTCGAAAATTTTATAGGTAAAACACGAGCTAAAAAAAACATTGTCAAAAATCGATTGTACAATACTAGCTAATACTGCTACAGAATAGTGCGTTGAGATGGGACAAAAGAAACAACCTGAACTATAAAAGACAGAGAAATATGCTTAATGGACTCTTGTCATAGATTTTGGAGAAAATGAAAAATACGTTCAAAACTTTTTGAACATCGCAATTGTTTATTATACAAAAAAGTTATACTCACATCATGTATTCAAATATACTGGCTGTTAAGATAAAGTTGCGGAACCTGAAACTGGCGATTACTGGTCCATACGAGCAAATTTTTCTATGGAACCAATACTTGAATCACGTAAAAAAAAACTGCTGTTCCATACAAAACTTACATCTGGGGGCAAAGTCGAGCTAAAAATCGGCACGACCGTACTATCCTTTTCTCGAAGCAGTTCGGGCCATTTTCGAACCCCTATATTTTCGTTGTGGATAAAACTAGAAGCATTGTATAAAGACCGTATATTTAAAATTTCATTCAATTTGAACCAGTAGTTTAAGAATTATTACTAGTCGAAGTTTCTCAATTTTGTCACTCACTGACTGACAGATCATTAAAATTCTAAGGCACTTCTAGCAGACATAGAAGCTTCAAATTTGGAATACAATTAGTGTATAAATCAAGGAAAAACTAAAATATTTTGCAATATCGGTCCAGTTTTCTAGATACACCAACTGCATAAATAATATAAATATATAGGATTACAAATTTACATTATCAGTTGTAAGTAGAAGGTACCGGAAAGAAAAAAGAAGTAAGACTATCTACAAAAAGAAATGAGATGACATAAAAAAAAAACTTGTAAAAAAAAATGTCTCGCCACTTGGTTCTTCTACCGTAAAAAGTTGTGAGGTTGTTAGGTTACCTAATTATGTAATAACTTAATAAATTAACCGACTTGGATTTACATGGATCTCACAACTTTTTACGGCAGAAGAAGAACTAAGTTCCGAGACTTGATTTTTTTTACAAGTTTTGTTTTTGATGGCATATTACTTACAAACGAAAATGTATGAAACCATTTTATTTTACGACCTCCTTTCACTGAACATTGTTCATATGTTTGCGCCAGTTTCCGGATTCTATAACATTATGTTAACATCCTGTATATATATATATATGTATAGAATACCGGATAATACAGGTTGCCGGTAACATATTAACATATATATATATATATATATATATACAGGGTGTTAACATAATATATATATATATATATATATAAATATGTTACCGGCAACCTGTATTATCCGGTATTCTATACAATACCTAGGTAATGTACAGATTACCCAAGACATGTAGGTAATGTATGAAATATTATTTATTTATACTTTGCTTAGGTATTGTATACAGTAGCGAATGCGCAGCCGGTAATGTATACAGGCTGTACTCGTAAAAGCAAAGGCAAGAATCCTTTAAGGGTGTGTTAGTATGGTAGGTAAATATTTATTTATTAATAATACACGATTTGGCAACAGGCGGCCACTGCATACCCCGGCGGCGGCGGCGGTCATGGATGCAACTAGGTGTGTGGGGAGGACAGTGAAGTCAGATAGCTGCTACGGGATTATTAAATTTAGTTGATAAGAATGCGTAGATTAGAAATAGCTTAGAAAAATTATGGAATTTTTTGTGAAAATTCAAGGTATTTTTTTTCTCGTAATGACATCAGAATTGTGTATACTTTCATGCCCTAAAGGGATTATTGAGTTTGCATTTACATCCTGTATAAAAGACGTGAGTGGGAGCGGGAAATTGGTTAGGGCATGTATTTAAATTATCCTTTATGAACACAGCTTAGCCTTTTGGTTAAATGATATTTCTGGGTGATCATAAAAAAAACCACGAAGGTTATGAATGGCGGTCGCGCCATTACGTGTTACGACTCTCCATACCTAACCTTCTTACCTAACCTACTGGCTCTCTTCTGCGCTGCAGGACTTCCAAAAAACTTATTTTGACTGCGAACTTAATATTATCCCATGGGTTAGTAATAACTTAACACTTTGCCGATTGACTGGCAGGTACTCTATACAATCCCTGGGAATTGTATACATTGCCTTGGTAAACTATGTAAAGAACAATAATATTCATATTATTTCATACATTGCCTGGACGCCCCAGGTATTCTATACACTACCTAGGTAATAGGTAATGTCTTAAGCAGTAAATGGCTCTATAAATCATGATGTCTCAGATGAACAAAATGCATTGTTTTCACATATTTTAATTTATTTTAGTAGGTGTTCGAAGTTACCACCGTTTTTTTCAATACAATATTCAACACGTTTAGGTAACGATCTTACAAAACACCTACTAAAATAAATTAAAATATGTGAAAACAATGCATTTTGTTCATCTGAGACATCATGTTTCATAGAGCCATTTACTGCTTAAGACCTACACAATCGATATCTAAATAGAAATAGTGTAAATTTTTTTTTTCAAAACAACCGGTTTCGATTCCCGAGCTGAGTACAGGTTTTTTTTAAATGTATGAATGCAGTTTTTCTTGTTATTAAAATCGATGACATGGTTCCTAAGAACAGATCTTTGTATGTCTTATAGTTTCAGACTTTCCCATACTGACCGTTTTAAATGAGACACTCTGTATATATTATACATGAGTTTGACGTGACCAAGTGATGAAATGACACGATACTTTTGAGATTACAGACCATTTAATAAAGATAAAATAAAAAGTGTACAGAGCTTGCATGTATGGAACACTTCAAAGGAGAAAGAGTGAGATATCGCCTTGAGTAGCTGAGAGCTAAGTTTTACGTCTTTGGTTTTGCTATAGGTATTCAAACAGGCGTATTAACATTTTGCGTCCTAAATATTAATTTCAACACCCTCCTCTGGACGCAAACCCATTGCCTTGGTAAAGTTTTGGAGCTTCGATCGGTGAAGTCCCTTTGTTAGAGCGTCAGCCACCATGTCATGTGTGTTCTTGTAGCGGACGGAGACTTGGTTATTTGAGATCCTCTCCCTCACAAAATGGTAGCGGACATCTATGTGTTTACTTCGAGCGTGATAGATGTCGTTACCTGAAATGCTAATAGCACTCTGATTATCACAGTACATTTTAATTGGTGTACCTGACAGAGAAGGCCAGAAGTCTTCTTCCATTTGCTTAAGCCAGATAGCCTCTTGTATAGCTGTGGCCAATGACATATACTCTGCTTCGGTGCTTGACAAAGCTATTGTAGGCTGCCTTTTAGTACACCAACTAATGGCAGCTTCCTGAAACATAAATATGTATCCAGAACATGATCTTCTGTCTTCAGTGTCTGTTGCCCAATCAGCATCGCAATAACCCTCTATATTGTTACTGTTTTTCTTGAATGTAAGTTTTGTGTTTTGCGTGGCTTTCAAGTACCTCAGTATTCTTTTTGCCGCTGTCCAGTGCTGAGATGTGGGCTTGTTGTTATATCTACTGAGCTGGTTTACAATATAAGCTATATCAGGTCTCGTTCCCTGTGATAAATATAACAGGCAACCTATTAATTCTTGATAGGGAATGTTTTTCATGATTTCTTCATCATGTTCAGCTTTTTTTAATTGCAAGTTTGCTTCGCATGGCGTATACACAGGATTGCAATCGCTCATATTGAAACGTGTTAATATTTTTTTAATATACAATGACTGATCTAGTGAAATTTCATTCTTGGTCGGGTTGTGTATAATTTTAAATCCAATACAACATTTAGCTTCACCCAAATCTTTCATATGAAACTTTTCATTTAATTTCTTCTTTATCATCAAGGCAGTTTCTTCTTTATTAAAATAATATAAAATGTCATCAACATACACTGTTAAAAACAAGATGTCTTTTTCATCAACTATACGGTAGTATATGCATGGGTCTACTTTTGATCGTGACATTCCAATTTCTAGTAGAGTTTTATTTAATTTTTTATTCCATTGCCTGCTTGCCTGTTTCAGGCCGTAAATAGACTTTTTGAGAAGACAAACTTTGTCTCCGTCTTCAAAATATGGTGGTTGTGTCATATAGATACTCTCTTCAACACCACCTTGTAAAAAAGCAGTCACTGCGTCCATCTGGTGAACTTTCAAGTTATATTTCACAGACAAACCAAACATGTATCTAATGGAACTGTAGCGAACCACTGGAGCATAAATTTCATGGTAGTCTATACCTTCTTTTTGTTGATAGCCTTTCACAACAAGTCGAGCCTTATACCTTGTTATATCACCATTTTCATCGGTTTTAGTTTTAAAAACCCATTTACAAGGGATAACATTTATACTTTTCGGTTTCTCAACCAATGTCCAGGTGGTATTTTGTAGCAAGGCTTGATGTTCTTCTTTCATAGCTTCTATCCACTTGTCTGCCTTACTACATTGGAGTGCTTCAGATAGGCTTTGCGGATCTTTGTCTAAGATGCTCATAGCAGACTCACCACTCATACACATGAAAGATACATTGTTATCTTCATCTCGATAATCAGCAAGTGGAGTAGGTTCATAAACCTCATCACGTCTTCTGTGTCGTAAAGACATACAGGATTTTGGAAATTCAGAGCTTTTATCGGATAGGCATGAGTTTTCTGGTATGTAAGTTTCATCATTGGGGTCAGAGTAGCATGATGTTGATGATACTGGCGATGCATCATTTTGTAATATTGAACTCTCCTCTTCTACTCTATAACCATGATCATCACCCATAGCACTGTTTTCTTCTTCACTCTGGACTTCTTTATCCTCATCTTCAAACAAAGGTAAGTTATACATTTTAGACAATGGTAAGAGTCTTTCTTCTCTGTTATAAATTTTTTCTTCAATTTTCCTTCCTTCATGTTTATTTTCTTCCATTTTACTTACATTGACTTGATTTTCTTTCTCTATGTTACTAATTATATTTTGTTTTTCAGGAGCTGAGTTATTACCATCACTGACCAAATTTCTTTTTACGGTGGCCTCGAGGAATACAACATCTCTACTTGTTATAGCTTGTTTATTTTTAGGGTCTATAAATCGGTAGCCCTTCACACAATCACTGTATCCGACAAATATTACCTCATGTGATTTTGCATCTAATTTTCGGCGGCGTTCTTTCGGTATGTGCACCATAGCTCTGCACCCAAAAACCCTTATATGGCTTAAACTCGGTTTCTTGCCAGTCCACACTTGTTCAGGAGTGATGTAGGAGAGGGCTCTCGTCGGCGAGCGGTTGATGATGTGCGCTGCCGTGACCACTGCTTCACCCCAGTAACTGTTCTGTAATTGAGCATTTAAAACCATACATTTGGACCGTTCAATAAGCGTCCTGTTCATACGTTCACTAAGCCCGTTCTGCTCCGGTGTGTACGTATTACTGGTCTGGTGCAATATGCCAAATTTCCTGAGATAACTGTCAAAATTGTTGTTTACATATTCTTTGCCATTGTCAGTCCTCAACTTTTTAATTTTTCTACTTAATTCATTCTCAACTCTATTTTTAAATTCAATGAATTTTTCCAGTACCTCGGCTTTACTTTTAATCGGATAGACAAATACCTTACGTGAAAAATCATCTATGAAAGTGACAAAATACCTGGCACCTCCAAGTGATGCAGCTTGCATCGGTCCACATACATCGGAGTGGATGACTTCTAGCAAATCAGTTGCCCAGGAGCCTTCACTTGGAAATGGCTGTCTAGTCTGCTTTCCTTCAATACAACTAATACAGGTTATATTTTCTTTACACGGAGATAATTTTACACCTGTAGTACAGGTTGGAATTTTGTCCATATCAGCAAAGTTTAAGTGGCCCATTCGTAGGTGCCACAAGTAGGTATCATTTTCAGTAACGGCGGGCATAGCATGGGCTTCATCATGAACCACATTCATCTTGTACATATCATTTATCAGGTTGGCATGCGCTACTTTTTGGCCTTTTTGGTTCAAAATTTTACATCCATTTTCATTAAATTCAACTTTACAGCCCGTTTTAATCATTTTACTCACTGATATTAAGTTTGTTGATAATTCTGGTACATAAATAACATTTCTTACCTGTATTTTACAGATACAGCCCTGTGTGTCCGGTACTCTGATAGTTATGTTGCCACAACTTTCCACACGGAGCACTTTGTTATCAGCGATTCGAATACTTTTTACTGGTGGTGCCATTTCATTCTCGAGCCACTCCTTGTGCATCGTCATATGCATCGATGCACCGGAATCGACGTACCAGTTCAGCGAGTCATTGAGTGTGGTGGCTGAAAAAGCAGCAATAAAACCGTTATCTTTGTTACTTGTTTTATTTTTCTTATGCCAACAATTTTTACTTATATGACCGAATTTATTACAATTAAAGCATCTCGGCCCCTTTGATTTATTTTGCTGTTGAACATTGCTTTTCGGTTGATGTTTATAGTTTGAGTAAAATGCGCTTGTTTCTGGTGACTTTACTTCCTGTAACAATTTAGTCTTAATGGAATCTGCACATATCTTTACTCCGGAACTTTCAATAGCCATGATCATGGGCTTGTATACATCCGGCAAGCCCGCCAGCATCAGTGTTCCAAGCCATTCATCGTCCACCTTGAAACCTATGTTTCTTAACCGATGTGCGGACGACATAATTTTGCTTACATAGTCTTCAATGTTTGTACTAGTTTCTAAAGTCGTGTTTATTAAGTCTTTCAGTAGGCCAACTTTACGAGTCAAGCCTGAATCTTCAAAAGCACGCGTCAAGTTGTCCCAAACCTCTTTTGCAGTTTCGGCCTCGTTTATATGCACATAAAGTGTAGGATCAATTAATAAAATTAATTTCGACTTAGCTTTTATGTCCTTTTTTTCATCAGGAACCTCGCCAGGGCTGATATCTATACATTTCCATAGTTCTACCAGCTGCAAATAAGCCTTCATTGCAAACTTCCACGTTGCATAATTTTCTCGACCGCATAACTTTTGAATATGCATGGCTCCATTGCCATTATCAGTCGACATTTCGGTTAATCTTGCCTGAAATATGCTGAAAGGCTGAAATAAAAACCTACTCGGTGCCGAAAATCTGTGCGGTCAAGTCTGGCCGCATGCAATTTTTAGGTTAGAAATTTTCTTTTCACTGCTATTTTTTCAAAAACTGTCTTTTTCTTAGAACTTTCACTTTCCAGGTATGAGACGGCCCATAACCTGATGAAATGACACGATACTTTTGAGATTACAGACCATTTAATAAAGATAAAATAAAAAGTGTACAGAGCTTGCATGTATGGAACACTTCAAAGGAGAAAGAGTGAGATATCGCCTTGAGTAGCTGAGAGCTAAGTTTTACGTCTTTGGTTTTGCTATAGGTATTCAAACAGGCGTATTAACATTTTGCGTCCTAAATATTAATTTCAACACCAAGGCTAGTGAGTCGTATGTGTTTAAAACACAAAAAATACTTCGATCCATTTAGTTGTGTATCAAAATAATAAAATATAATTGCAAATATGTCAATAAATTGCCAACTAATATACTAACACAAGTCTTCACTATTAGAATCAGTTATTCTTTTTATAGAAATGTACAAAGCTGTGGAAACAAAGTAAAAAGTCATAAAAAATAATTATTGTTTCCAAAATAAGATACGACATAATAAAACAAAATGTAAAAGAAATTAATGGCACTTCTCTGAAAAAGATCCTTGATGGAATTTCCTAAAAGAAAAAGTTTAAGAATTTTATGAGATCATTCCAAAGTGAATTATGTATAATCAAATTTTGTGCTAATACTTTGCTCTTTGCTACAAGAACAACTGCCTGCAGTACAGGCTACCTTTTATTTTCTTTTGATTTAAGCTATTCATACAGCGCGATAAGTACTGCTTTTGTTTAAGCTGACCTGCGAGCGACTGTACATCTCAGGTTTTATGATTTTTAGGATCCATAACAGTAAAAGAACCGTATACTATCTAATCTGTTTCAAAACGATGTATTTTGGAAAAATACTCCAGTGGCTAAGTAATATTTGTTTTAATAATCGAATCGAAAATTACAAATGAAATTAAAAATTGGCGAAAAACCGGTCATAGTCATACTGAAATACACAAGATGACAGATAAAAATAACACTTATAATATATAAGTAGCAGCAGCTTAGTCGATAGAGCCCAAGGCTCTTGATCTTGAGACCCGCGTTCAAATACTGCCTATTGGTCGAGCACGCACAAAAGAGTTTTTCGGCTTTATTTGCATGGTATTTGTGAACTTACTACTTGCTCAACGGTGAAAGAACATGTATGTATACTTGGGATTGTCGGCACTTAGAGAAACTTGGAAAAAATCATAATTAAATTCACTTTTAAACTACTTCACTGCTTTTATTTTACAATTTTCTCCCGACCGGTTTCGATTAATATTTACATGTATTCAAGAATTCTTAAATTAAACTATCAATATAATGAACCATTAAAGATGTACACAATGTCGACATTCTGAATTCCTGAATTCCTTGATAATGGTGTATTGAACAGAAACCGGTCGAGAGTGAATTGTTAAAATAAAACCGATGAAACCAGCACAATGATATAGTATGGCGAAGGTAACACTAGCATAATATATATATTTGTGCCCTAAGAACAGCAAGGGGGCTCTCTTTCTATCACGTCACGATTATTGTCGGTGAAAAGATGTGTGCAAATGTTGACTAACTTTAGTAATAGTTTATACTCGGAAATACCTCTCACACCCCTTCGGAGGTATAATATACATCAACGTTTATGACTGACTTCATATTTAAAAAAAAAACCGGCCAAGAGTTCAGTACCTTTATCTATGAAAACGGCAAAAAAATCATGTCTGTTGCATATTAATTTAATTTTAATTTTATTATTAATTTTTCAAAGTGAATATATAAATAACTATTCTATGATTATTTCAAGCATTAATATATATCAAAAACGAGCAACAAAAATCACGTTTGTTTTTGCACTTATTAGTATTTATTTTATTTTGTTTTTTTAGTATTTGCTGTCATAGCGGCAACATAAATACATCATCTGTGAAAATTTCAATTGTCTATCACAGTTCATGTGGTGACAGACAGACAGACAGACGGACACAGGAGTCTTAATAATAAGGTCCCATTGGTTACCCTTTGGGTTTGGAACCCTGAAAATAACTTAATTGACAGATGTATATGAAAAATATCCAAAGTGACGTCAAAAAGCAACCGATGTCAAAATGTCCAGTTACCTCGAGAACTATGTATTTTGTAAAGAGATGCTGGTTCTACAGTTTCATTACATGTATAGATGTACATGTACTGACGATTTATTTATTTATATTCATTCAAAATAGTTCTATTAAAATTATATATTATAGTTACCATATTGAGTTTCATCCAAACCAATTTCATTTAATAAATAACATTCAAACAACCGCAGATACAAAATTAGTATCACATTTGTTCTATAAGCATTGCAGAAGATCCATTAGTCAACCTAATCAATTTCACATACCTAATACAATAAATAATAATGTTCCCCAAAATAACCCACTGTATCGAATGTGTCGTGAATACAACAATTGGGCAATTTCCTCGTGGCCAAGCTATTTTGCCAAACCAGTTTGGCCACGAGAAAACTCTTTTCCTCGTAGCCAAACTCTCCTTCAGAGTTAAAGTTTCGTTCAATTGTAGTTACATGATGAAACTAATGCGATATTTTTTGCTCTTTGGTACCAAATACGGTTTATTTTTTGTACAGATATCAATGTGACAGATGATTTATTTTTAGTGTTTTGACAGATGTCAAAATTGACAGATAATGAGTTTTTATAGATTTTTGACACACGTCAAAATTGACAGATAATCAGTTTTTCATAGATTTTTTGACAGATCTATGTCAAAATTGACAGATGTTGCGTTTTTCGACGTGATGAGCGACTCATGTGCGATGGTGCAAAACTGACACATTATTCTTTGAAATTTATTTTTGTTATTAGACTAAGCCCGCTTGTTTATAAGCGTAATAATATATATTAACGTACATATTTAGTTAAATTATATATTTAATTCTTTCGTATATAGGTATATATTTTATAGAAGCTTAGATTATGTAGGTTACTTGAAATTGTAATTGCAATATCTATTATTTTGAATGTTGTGTACGGTTGTTATCTAATTATGAACATTACTTGTTACTTATGTGATTGTCAAATATTTATGTAAATGCTTGGTTTGTGATTTGTTACTGCACCATGTTAATAAAATAAAAATAAAATAAATAAAATAACACTGCCCACATTTCTTCTTTGGATAGCCAAACTTACACGTTGGCCGAGGATTGCGCCAGCCATCTATTTACCCGACCATGATTTCACTAAAATATACTCATCTGCTGTTAGTCACATCTTATGTTTTTTTCCAATAAAATCTTTTTCACAATACTTTGTGAATACCAAAAAACAATGCAAGAAGTTCAGTAGTTCTTTAGTTACGAAGGCATTATATTTTTCGTGTAAATCTAACAGAGAGCACAGAAATACATACTATGTACGAGTTTGCAAAGAGCCGTTTCCGCATTTTTTGTATATACTACTCGAGTAGTTACGCTGCGGGCTATATATTATGTATTGTATATAAATATAAACGGATGTATAATAAACAATCCTCGAAAACAATGTCAACTGGGTGGAAATGCTTGAACAGTAGCTTTGGAAAAGTTGATTTTGGAAAACGTAGGTATTATTTTCAGTCTTTCAAATATACGACTGTCAAAATACAGCAGAACGACGTATATTTGGAAGGCTGTTCTCAAAGTACGCCCACATTTCATTTCAAGCCACACCTCGCATTCAGCTATTCTATTGATTTCTTACACTTAACAAATAATATGTAGATCCTTGTTGAATTTGTTTGTACTTGAACAAAGACTATTTGTACATAATTAGGAACCATTATGATAAGTCACTCGCCTTGTAACTGTTTGATGTAAGGTATCAAATTCTAATTATTTTTTTGTGAAGTGAGATCCAAAGTACGTGTTTCGATCGCTTGAAAAACTTATTTTAAGACGGTAAAAATTACGAATCCAACTATTATTAATAATAAAATTTTAGCATATCCGTTAGTGAATTAACAAAAACACGACTGACTTAACATGGCTCAATAGAAAAAAATCACGAAGTTTCCTCAAAATCTCCATTTTAAGGGAAAAATCAGATTCATTCGATTGATACTAAGAAATATTCAATTAAATTTTCTTTCCCTGTTATTAGATCAGGGAATCACGGGTTTCAAAATGTTTGTGTAAGCCTCAGTTTTCCGTAAAAGTCCCATCATCAGCCATTCATCAGCCCCAGCTTGTGCCACAAGAAGTTCGACTCGAAGTAGTAGTGGCTATGTAAAAAATATACGGATGCTTTGTTTCTGTGTATTTCATGAAATAAACGGAAAATTGTAGTACATTTTTGGTACAGGATTTATTTTTGGAAAACACGCCTGGATAAATTTTCCTCGATAGAAATAATTATTGCAATGAGGTCTTCAAACGCACTTTTTCTCCTCGTTTGACGAATAGGAATCATGTACAGAACTCAAACATATTTTATTAGATGGGTTTTTATAATATCTAGATATTTGATTTTGGAAATTATGCTAGGTATTTTAGTTTTTTTTCATACAATTAAAAAACATACTTTTTCTCTTTAGCGCTGAATCCGCCCCTCTCGCACTGCGCGTTTTTTCGCTTGGGGTGAGAGTGACAAAAATAAAATTTACTTAACCCCTTAAAAATTGTTTTCGTTTTCATCGTCGTATGCGTGGTTGCTTCGGATCTCACTTCACCTTAATCGTTTTTGCATACATGCTTTCCATAAGCCGCAGCAGTGATAAAGCGCAATCCCATTATTATATTTTAAAAAAAATGCTATTCAGATTATAGAGGTGTTGTGATAAAAAACTGTGTATCGTGGGCAAAAGGTTTACTTTAAGATAATTCAAATTTGCTGAAATAATTTAATACACGATAAAAATCTCAAAAAGTATAGCAATAGAATTGCGTGACAATCGCATTAGATCCCAATTTGTCACCAGGAGATAAGAAGTCGCCGACATGATGGCCGTTGGGGCCGAAAGGCGTTAGAATGGAGACCACGTACAGCTAAGCGTAGCGTAGGCTGACCTCGGGCCCGCTGGACCGATGCCCTGAAGGACATTGTGGGTAGCGGCTGGTTGAGGTGAACGGAGGACAGCCAAGAGTGGCAAATTGATAAAAGGACTGATTGATGGATAGACTTATAGATTTCAAGAGTAAATGTCGACACATTGGCATCTTTGTGCATTTCATCGAAAGATGCCTTCTTATGTTGTTTGTCAAAATTCATTCATTTATAGTCAAGTTTTGTTTAAACTAATAAAAAACTGGATGATGATCAATGGTGTGTATGGTTAAAGATCTCCCTCTAAGTCGGTGTTAAAGATATACGAAACACAAGTATTCCTCCCGAAATTGCGGTTAATTAAGAAACATGACTTGCATAAAACAGGTATGATAAATTAAAGCCAATAAGGGTGATACTTATATTTCGCAGTTCGCTGTGTTGTATAGTATTGGCAATAGTGAATTATTGCAAATAATTATAGTACGAGGGGTGGCTGATATAAAATCTCCTTTGTTAAAGAAAGTTTAAAAAATGTTACTGGCCACTATATTCTCGTATTCTTTGTTTATTCCTTTTTTAAAAATTATGACACTTATTTGTTTCTACGAGTTCAATTTTTTTTTGGCGCGTCTTCGTTTTTATCAAGTTGCAATAAAATTAAAAATGGATAAAATTGAGTATCGCGCTGTGATTAAATTCCTCGGTAAAGAAGGGAATACGCCGACGCAGATCCGAGAGCGCATGTTTAAGGTGTTCGGAGATTCATGTCCTTCCGAATTTGTAATAAAGTTTTGGTCAAAGCAGTTTAAACAAGGCCGTGTGAGCTTAGAAGACGATCCCCGTAGTGGAAGGCGCATTTCTGCAGTTACCGCAGATAATGTGGAAAAAGTGAAGAAACTGATCCTTGCCGATCGGCGAATTAAGCAGTGGGAAATAGCTAGAGATGTTGGCATTAGCAAGGAACGAGTTCATGAAATAATTCATGAACATTTGGGAATGTCCAAGGTGAGCGCACGTTGGGTGCCTAAAATGTCGACCCCGTTTGATAAGCAAAGGCGTGTGGAATGTTGTCAGGCATTTTTAGACTTGGTAAAGGATAAAGAGGAAGAAACTATCTTGCGAATAGTGACCTGTGATGAAACTTGGATTCGTCAGTGGGATCCCGAAAGCAAACAAGAATCGATGCAATGGAAATTTAAAGGGGAAAAACCACCAAGGAAGTTTAAGGTCCGGCTGTCAGCGGGCAAACTAATGGCAACCATTTTTTGGGATGTTGAGGGGATTCTTATGATAGATTACCTGCCAAAAAACACCACGATGAATGCTGAATACTATGCGAACTTACTTGACCAGCTACGCAAAAAAATAAAAGAAGACAGGAGGGGCAAACTTAGCAAAGGCGTTTTGATTTTGCATGATAATGCACCCGCGCACACGGCCTTTAAGGCGCGGTCATCTCTGACAAAAAACGGCTTTACAGAGATCAACCACCCACCCTATAGTCCAGACCTGGCTCCCTCTGACTACTTCTTATTTAAAAATTTAAAGAAAAATTTGAGAGGGCGCAGATTTTCAACAGACGAAGAGATGAAGGACGCTGTGAATGACTATTTTGACGAACAAAATAATAATTATTATTTTAATGGTATGCTGTCACTTATTGACAAATGTCGTAAGTGCATTTCAGTTGCAGGGGACTATATTGAAAAATAAAAAATAAATTATTAATCCATGTATTTTCTTTCATAGTCAGGTAGATTACTTTTCAGCCACCCCTCGTATGTGTCTGTGTTAAATAGTGGATATCCAAATCACCGCCGCTCGCCGTCAGTGACTGATGACGTGAATATCGAGCTTAGAAAACAGGTTCCGATAAAGCATGCGGTAGTCAGCCAGTACTAAATACGTACCTATACAAAGTAAGTACAAATAATTTGGCCAAGTGCAAGTCGGAGTCACGCACAAAAAACAAGGCGTTTAAATGGTGGTGCCTGGCAAAAAATTTGGCAACGTCTGCGTATAGAACCCTAAATAAACGAACTATTACTTTTTGTTTTACTATAGAGTATGTCCTGCAATCTGACTAAATTTAAAACTTGTGTGTCTTACCGTCTTTGGGTAAAAATCAAAACCAATAACGATCAAATAATGCAACTTTTTCGAGGTTTCTTGTATGGAGACACCCATTTTTTTATATTTCATTCTTTGTCGTAGTAGAGGCCAAAGCAACACGAATTCTGTGAATATTTAAACTTTCTGCCTATTACGGTTGAGGCTGTCAGCCCCTGTGACGAACGGACAGACATACAGACAGACAGATAGCAGAAACTTAGAAACAGCGTCCCGTTTGGCACCCTTCGGGTACGGAACCCTGAAAATGTATATTATAATACCTAGCAAAAATTTAATAATATGATGTAACGGTTATATTTGCATAAACTGTCCAGTTTTTTTTAGTTAGGTATCTTACCAACGACAGATATACAAAAAGGGTTTGGAGTTTCTGTTTATTTATGGAACCTTTATGAATACTTTAATGTCTGCCAAGTGGTACCTGTAAACGGGATCTATTAGAATGGTCGTTATCTGTTTAAAAGAACCCTTCATTTATATCCTACAGTCATAAAATATTTGGAATAATGTAGGTATATTTGTTGGTTGTTATTTTTCGCAACTGCGTCCTCCTTGCACTCAAAATCATACCCTAAATCGTGTCTAAGGGGTTTTATTATAATTATTATAATTTCGACGAATCAAAAAATTTTATTACACACCTTTTATATAAAAATACCCCAAAATGAATCTTTCCATACTATTGTCCAACAACTTTGCATATATATCTAATTTTACTTGGTTGCTGTCTTAAAAATATTAAAGTACCCCTGAGATTGTTTGACATTTATCGCAAGCATGAAATATGTAAACAACATTGTGTAATTATCTTAGTTATTAAAAAACCTTAAAAAATGCATACCTAAGCAAAACCAGTTTAGTGTATTGAAATATATAATAATAGTTTTGTGGACAAGTACAAGTGCCTTATTTAAACAAAGAAGAAAAGGAAATAAAGTAAAGTAATAAAGTTCAAGATTTAAAATGCTTTTGCATTTAATCTTTTTCATAATCTGCAGCCTCAGTTGACTGCTCGTTGGATGTTTGATTTTCTGCTCAGTGTTCTTTGATAAATGCTTTCTTTGATTATAATATAACATTGCTAGACAAGCATCATAAAAAACTGCTTACAAAAATAGGCCGATCATTTAAAAATTTTCAGTGTTTACATTCGAGTTCAAACGCACAAAAAAGTTTTTTTTCTCTATAAGTCATAATCATAAGTGCTATGTCTCAACAGCTCTGCCCTAAGACGGAATTATTTTTATTTACGTCTTATAAATTTATCTTTTGCTTAATCACATCACACTATCACACTTCACACTAATATTATAAACGAGAGAGTTTGTGTGTGTGTGTATGTTTGTTACTCTTTCACGCTGAAACGGCTAAACGGATTTGGATGAAATTTATAATGAATATAGCTTATACCCTAACTTAATATATAGGCTACTTTTTATTTTGGAAAATAGCATGTCGTTAAACCGAATAACACGCGGGCGGAGCCGCGGGCAAAAGCTAGTCTTCAATATTTTGATGCCACCCGGGATGTGGTCTGCCTTACCAAGTATTATTATTAGAATGGATATAGCTTATAGCCTAACTTAACATATAGGGTACTTTTTATCCCAGAAAAAAGCTTGTCGTTAAACCGAATAACAAGCGGGCGGAGCCGCGGGAAAAAGCTAGTCTTCAATATTTTGATACCACACGGGATGTGGTCTGCCTTACAAAGTATTATTATCATAAGCAGCCTTACACTGAGCCCCACAGGGGTGGGCGCTCCTTTAATAGGCGATTATCTAGTGATTTTTAGAACGCATAATTAAAATGTAGTAAAAACCTGGAACATTCATGATAAAGTTATTACTTTTTCAAAATTTTGGTTCTCAAAACTTTTAAAATGTAACAATCAGATCAATTGGTTCAGTATTAGCTAAATTTTTGTTTCTAATTGTATTAGAGGTCGCAAATATTATATTAGAAGTTATATGGAATTGATGAATATGATTTCAAAAATATTATTCGTTTAGATTCTTGTCGCTTGAGTATTTCCAGCAAAGGCCCAGGTAAACCGTAAGAATTGAATTTGAAGTTCCCGGGAAATAAGTTGTCTAAAACCTTATGACTATTTATGAGAGCCTTTTTCTGAAGTTGGTGGTCAAAACGACAAAATTTACAATTCTAAAAATAGGCTGTCAGTCAAGTCTATCAGGCAATCCCGTCAACTACCCAAGTAAAGTGGTTTCGGTCGAATTTATAACGATTATATTATTATTGTTCATTCAGATACTGGTCTCCGAACATTTTCGTTATACCTACGGACAAGCTCTACTACAGTATATAACTAAAATAGACGAGTTTTCACGGTGGTTTTCGAAAGCCAAGCAACTATCGGCAACATAGCAGGCAAGGCTCCACGTAGGGTGGATGGAGAAGCTTCACAAGAAGTTTAAAATTGGCTCCGTAGGGGAAGACAAAATTGCTACCTATAATTTCATTTCAATATTTCACTGTATGGGAGGAGAAAATTACTACCTATAGTTCCATTTTAATATTTCAGCGTAGTAGTTCCGCACCTCCTACAAACCCAAACAGACAGACAGACACACTTAAATGTTAATATTAAAGTTAATATTTTTGACAACACCCAAAACAGTCAGAAGTTAATCATGTGATAAGTAGTCGTAAGATGAAGAGCGTTTTGGTAATTAAATTTTAGGTTAACATAAATTAGCTTCCGCCTCTTTATTTCAGTGTTTTTGACTAAGAAGAGAGACTGAGTCAGGGTTTGATTTCCAACGCGAACACGTTCCGAATTGCTTTATTTTATGAGTAATTCAGGTAAATGTAAGGACGCGGCATGATTCCCGTATCTCAAAACTTCACGTGCTCTTAATACATCCTACTGACTATTGCAATAGAAGACGACCGACCAATTGCTGTGATATAGCGCCCTTTTAGAATAGCTAAATGTCACGGAACATCTAAAAACGCTATAGGTTTTTGCAAAATTATTAGCACTGCAATCGCCAACCCGCTTTCCCAGCATGGTGATTAAGGTAAACTCTCTTAGAATACAATACCTAGCCTTTCTGTAAGATAGATCTGAGATCAGAGCCAAGATCCGGGCTCCAATTTGTTGTTTTACTTAATTGTTTTCAGCGATAATGATAAGTTTAGATCCTATTTCCGGATGTGGACAGCTAAAGGTGATAATATTAATGTTTTGTTAAATAAAAATTTCCATTTTGTGAAATGCGGATATACTCGTACCAATATAATTTTCTTTCATGTCTTTCGAGAATTCGGCCCGTCTATCAGGTTGGCAAAATTGAAAAACGGAAATTGATTTATATATTAAATTGAGATCTCAGAAGAACTTACAAAATCATCGACGATAAACAATGAAAAAAACAAATTGTGATGTGTCGAATGAAGCCTATTTTAGGCAGTTTAAATTGTTGTTGATGGATCTCTTACATCAGTTATTCACTTAATTATAATAGTTTATTTTAATTATTTTTAACTACCTATGGATTATACATACATAAACTTAAATTTTATGTTCTGATATGGATAAATTTTCATTTTCTTTTTAATTTAATGAGCTGAAAATACATCAAACGCTACTTGAACCTTAGGTAACTGAACAATATCTTATTTTTATTTTCTAAAAACTCAAAATATTACTTGTAAAAAGAGAGATAGAGCTCTATTACTAATTTATACAAGTAGTTAAGAATCTCGAAGCTTTAAATACTTTAAATTGCTTTTGATTAAGAACTGTTGAAAATTTTATTTTATGTTTGGAATATTCAATGAGTTGAAACTTTGGAAATTATTTCAAAGCTCCAATCACTAAAATCCACTTTGTGGACCATTACGTTAAAGTTTTCAAGTTAGCATTAAATTATAAGAAATCCTGGACGAATTTGCGCTGAGGATAAAATTATCTGGATTTATGCCGTTTCAGTATAGAAATTTTTAGGTTTTCTTTCAACATTAATTTTATTAACAACAGTCTTTTGAATTACCTTATTATATTTAATTTGAAGTGGAATGAAATGGAATAATTATTAAAATTACATATCTCATGTAAGAAAAAACACGTGTTAGGTTCCAGAATGTAGAACTAATTACCTAAAATATACAGACGTATTATTAATTTTCCCTAAAAAAGACCGAGCCTAATTACGGTACAATAAACAATCAATTTTACTTACATTTTAATTTAATAAATCAAACAGTAAAAAATGTTTCTATTCCAATTGATGCACTATGTAAAGCACGCACTACACTGCACGCCACGAAATCGTCCGTTTTTCGGATTAAACCGGGGGGTGTATTCAGGCTACCGAATGAAGGACAATCCGTGATGCGCCCTCCTTGGAGGCTAACGATGTACTGAGCGTGGAATGAGAGCGGACCAACTGAGATCTGGCGTACTCCCTCAGACTTTTAGCTACATTGCTTAGCTCTTATCAAGTATCGATAAAGACAGTAATTGATGAGTTCATGAACCACAAATGCGTGGTGAGGTTGTGTCAAATACAATAGTATAGAAGTGCCGAGCATATAGTCGTAACGTTGACGGGAACCGTCATTTGAATACGCAAACTGAGTAGGAAACGGACTGCGACGGAAACGTTGCGCTGATTTTTTTTGTGAGGGTTAAAATATGTCGCTTCCGTAATTAAATTTAATCAGATTTGAGGAAAATTTAATTCCTTTGTACGTTCTTTCCGGTGTTTTCGGGAGTTTTTGCAACTGAATTTGCATTATAAGGGTTTAACAGAGTTTATTTCTCGTTTTTTAAACTATGCCCGAAGAGTAAACTTTTTGGTTTAGCTACGATATTGACTTAGGCAAATCATGGTGTTTAGGAAAGAAAAAAGACAATCTTTATTTAATTTAGTTCGGATTCATTTTATCTTTTTTTAATTAGGAAGTTTTTTTTCTCTTATTGTAGATTATGAAAGCACTCTGGACGGTTATACAAAAACCTGACTAAATGTCAAATCCTTTCAGTTCAAGTGATCGTATGGGATCTTGACCCCGTCTACAGTGACGACGTAAGTACCTATTCCTAGGGGTGGCCTTCGACCGTGGCTTGTCACCACCCTCATGACGAAACCATGCTACCACCGGAGTTCGTTTACCCGAATGAAGTCCTAGGAAGCCATACTGGGAGACTGGTTGGAGGCAGTTGCATCGTCCGTTAACCAATTCTGTAAATTTTGCGAAAGTCTATGGATGGACTGGTTATGCCTCGCTTTACTCTCCCGCTTTCTGGGCAAGAGGAATCTGATTATAGCTTTGGACTTCCATAATTAATCTTCTCTGAATATATAAAAGGCAAACCTGACTGACTCATCTATCAACGCACAGCCGAAACTACTGAACGGATTTCGCTGAAATTTGGCATATAGATAGTAATGACGTAGGCATCCGTTAAGAAAAGATTTTTGAAAATTCGCCCCCTAAGATGGTGAACCGAACTCCACGCGGACGAAGTTGCGGGCAAAAGCTAGTATAGTATATTTCCAAATGGCAGTTCTTGTTTATCGGACGACAACAAGTCAAGTTTTTTTTTAATTGCGTTAGGCAACTGTACGCCTGCAGTGCAAGCTTTTAAACGTTTTTAAAGACTATCAGCATATTTATTTATTGAACACTTCAACTCCTGTTAAACAGGATCAAAAGTGCATCAAAATGACTATCACCTCACAGGATGACGCAAAATATTGACAAGATATTGCAATCTACAAAAAGAAAATAATAAAAGTATGAAAAAAAATCTTAAGCTAAGAGTAATAACTACTTTACAGCATACAGCAGTGTGTAACAATGTGAGCAGCTATCCTAAAAAACTATAAAACTATATTATTTATATTTTAAAGACTATCAACCAGTTTTTGAATTAGGAAAATATCGTTATGTGATATCACGGTAAATCTACTGTGCTGATGTAAGGTGACGAGTAAGCCAATCACCGCTGCATTTTACACTTGAGCACAGCTTAACTTGAATTTCTCAACTGTGAAGTCGGGGGTAAGACGTCGCAATTAGAACTGTCAATAGGTAGCCTGTCATTCTGCCGTCAACACGTAGTTATTTCAATAGGTTATCTTCTCAATTCCAAGTTTAACGTGAGTTACCTTTCCATGTGAGACTTGTTATGCAACAGAGTGGTGTGAAGCCAGCTGTCAATTCGTTCTAATATTAAACATATCCCCAATACAAGTTGAGGAAACAAAGTTAGCAATAACTGTCAATAACATAACTCGAATAACATACGGCTGACAGCGTTTAATTTTCAATTTATTCATGCGTTTAGATGTGTTCTATTGAATTTGGAAATGTGGAATGAATAGAAAATGGTTTTAGTAATCTTGAAAACGTACGCTCGGTTTGGAGACTTAGTAATGTCTTGATTAATTTAATAAAAAATTAACATAATGAAAAACCTTTTTTTTTTTCAAGTCTGTTTGTCCTAGAGAGTTGCACTTCAACTACTGGAATTTATAAATAAACGAGTGACTAAACTACCTTACATGTTCCATTGAAGCAAACCGAGTTTGCTCAATGCTTTGGATATTTTTTAGGGTTACGTACCGTACCGTATCTTAATGGTACCTTCCATTCATCAGCCCGTGTTCGTCCACTGCTGGACATAGGCCTTTCGCAAATTTAGGCACTCATGTCGGTCCTCCGTCCTCCTTATCTAGCCGCCACCCACAACGTCCTTGAGGTCGTCGGTCCAGTGGGCACGAGGTCAGCTTACACTACGCTTTGCTATACGTGGTCTCCATTATAAAGCCTTTCGGCCCCAACGGCCATCATGGCGGCGATAAATATGTCCGGCCCACTGCTACTTCAACTTACATACTGATTCTGCAGGCTATGTCGGTTACTTTAGATCTCCGATGGATCTCCTCATTTCGGATTCTATCCATCAGAGATACCTTAAATCGCAGGCCCTTTGTAAGAAACCACGTCTCAGCGCAATACGTCATCACAGGAGGAACGCAGTGGTTGTACACGCGGTATTGACGACGTAAATATGTGACGCAACTTTCCGAATGCTACCCAACCCAAACATATTCTTCTGTCAGCCTCGGCGTCGAAGTTGTTTTTATCCAGATGTATGACTTGGCCCAGAGAAACATATTTTTGAACAACTTCGATGCTGACATTGTAGACGGTTAGTGGCCCTTGGATGACGTGACATTTGACATGACCTTAGACTTATCCAAATTCATCATCAGGCCTACTTGACTCAAAGAATCGCTAAGGCCACGCCCAGTTCCTGCAGCGATTCCGCCCTTATCACGATGTCATCGGCACAGCGAAGATGTTAAATGTACTCTCCGATTACGTTTATGCCTCGTCCATTTCAGACTGGTGTTTTAAAGACGTCCTCCAGCGCGGCGGTAAACAGTTTTGGGGAAATAACATCTCCCTGTCTCACGCCACGCTGAAGATGTATCGGTCTTGTTTTTGTACACCCTGTACTTAGACGGACATTGTAGCGGAGTCATACAGAAGACATTTCAGCATCTTCACGTTACGCCAGTCAACTTAGCATCGCTACAAGGACTGTAGAACAGACCAAGTTTCGAAGGCTTTCTCGTAGTCCACAAACGCTAGACATAAAAGCTGATTATACTCATGAGTTTTCTGTAGGCATAACCTGCCTTAGCGTGTGAATGTGGTCCACGGTGCTGTAGCCTTTTCGAAACTCAGCCTGCTCTGTAGGTTGGAAGTCGTCGAATCGTTGGGCGAGACGATTTGTGATAATATAATATATAATAATATTGGTCCATAGTTCTTGAGAAGGATTTGGCCCCTTTTTTTAAGAACAAAATGACCAGGCTTCTGCTCCACTCCTTTGGCGGAGTACCTGTACGAATGACGGCATTAAAGAGGTCCTGTAGCTGTCTGAGTATAGGGGAACCTCCAGCTTGCAGGAGTTCAGTTGTGATGCCGTCTTCGCCCAGCGCTTCGTTGTTTTTCAGCTGTTCAAGAGCTATCCTAATATCACCCATTTCGACATCCGGGAGTTCATCGGTGTAGTGGCGGACTAGTGGTGCACGTTTGTCGTCTTTATCGCGAGCAGCTGGCTTAGGAGCGTGTGATGAATAAAGAAGCCCATAAAGTGACATGCAAGGTACATTTTGGTACATGCAATTTTAAAATTTGGTCAGATTATTTCATACAAGATACTTAAGGTTCTAGTGATACAGCAAACATAATGAAGTTTCTTTTTATCTTTTTTTTTATGGTTTATTCACCAGATTTCTAAACTGTTCATTACGGTAGTAATCCAAATGGTAACTTGTGAAATAAAACTGGAAATCAGTCCAAGTAAATCATATTTATAAATAAATTAAATCGTAAATAAAAGTTAAATTAGAGTCCATGTAGCTGTAAATAAGATTTGTGATAATCTCGGGATTCGCAATTTAAATTTTTTTGCAGTTAAGTCAAATTTTTGGTCATAAAGTATGATGCATGGGGTATTATGTAAATGGCTATGCAAGCACTGTGTACCATTATGCGATAAAAAATTATTTGCCTGCCAAAATTAAATTAGAAAAATATTAAAAGGAAAATAAATTTTATTGACCTCTACTGTATAAGAGGTTGCTTGTTAGTTTTGATCTCTTATTTACCAAAATTATGTTTCCAGACTGACATATTAATATCATAAAATACATTGAAAAAATGTGGTTAAAATTATTGCAGGCAAACGACCAGTTGCTTTTTATCTCTGCCTGAAGATAATAGACGTTTGCTATTATTCGTTTGCTAGGTAATACCACGCAAAAAAAAAAGTATCCGTATCCAAAGATTGCTAAACCCTTTAGTCGCAGAATGTCTTAATCGCATAATGTCAAGGTTGTGGCAAATTATCCAAAGCGCGTATCGTCCAAATCCCAAAATGTTCAAATCTCGAAATGTTCAAATCGCAAAATGTCCAAATCTCAAAATGACTAAATCGCTAAATAGCCAAATTTCATTATGTCTAATGTCCTAATCAATCTAACAAATTGGCTACAAAAATACAACAAAAACCAAACGGGTATCTGTCCGTCCGTCCGACCGTCTAGTCTGTCCGCCTGTCCGTACGCCGGCCATAGACTTAATTATGTACTACGACAAGGCATTTGAGGTTCTTTGTAGCTTTCTGTAGATTTTTTATCTCTCAAGATATTGTTTTCGTCAAATTTCATTTATGAATTATTATAGTTTTGACATAATTTCTTACAAATTTTATTTGTAATATAGTCGACAACGATTATTTGGAAACTTTACGAATCAGGATCTGTCATCGAATTTCCGAACGAAAATGTCATTTATTGTCTATTCTTTCTTTGCCTTACAATTTGTTAACGTTGCCAACAGATGGTACATTACGCCAATAGTTTGTCTGTGGTAATATTTTAAGCTAGCAATAATTTTAGTCTCTGTTCACATTATTTTGTTTTGTAAAGTTGGTAATACTGACTAAGTTACCCAATCAGATTTGTAAGATTTGATTTGTTTAGTTGGTAGACTGTACCTAATTCTAATTTATTGGTGGGAACGCAAGCGTTTGGTTTTACTGCGCTTGGACATGGCTGTAAGACAAAGAAAGAATAAAAAATAATAGTACATTACGATACGAGAGCGATGAAACAGTTTCTCGCACGAGTATCGTACGTATCGCTGCGCTTGCGTAAAGTCGGCATTTTTCGCACTTTTGCTATAAAATATTATACGATACTCGATACGATACTAGTATTTTATTTAGTCTGACCTTTATCGGGGTTTCGCTTTGGTTTTTTGGTTGTTGTGTGTACTATCTGTGTGTTGTGTGTTATTCTTTATTATTATTTGTTAATCTTTATTTCTAATTGGTTTATTGTGTGTTATTTTTATTATTAAATCCCATAATTATTATGTAAAAAAATAATATTTATAATATATAAGATTAATACCTAGTCGGTTCTTAAATACTGTCACTGGCCATTTATTTTAAAAATAGAACACCTAGAAAAAAAATGAAATGGTGTTAGATTTTCAAATATTTTTTGATTAATAATCTGCCAAATCACAATTACATTCATTCATTTTTTACGATGGAGTGGACTCCTAAAGAGGACCGAGTAGCAGTAATTGCATTGCATCGTTGCGGCCATCCACCGAAGACGATATTCAACTTGCTTCAAAAATTAAAAATCACGAAGAGGTTCGTGTACCGTACCATCAAGGGGTACAATGAAACCTCTAGTATCGATGACGAGAAAAGAAATGGCAGACCTTGTTCCGTTAGGACTCCAGGGGTCATCAAAGCAATCAAGGCGCGTATTGCAAGAAATCCCGTCCGCAAGCAGAAACTGATGGCTTTGGAGATGGGATTAACCAGAAGTACCGTAAAAAAGTACTCAATGAAGACCTGGGACTACGAGCTTACCGAAAAAAGAGTGGACATCTTCTGAACGCGCGTCTGATAGCTATGAGAGCCAAAAATTGCAAAGTTTTGCTAAAGCGGTACGGAAGAAACAGACACCGCGATATCCTGTTTACAGACGAGAAAATTTTTAATATCGAAGAGAAGTACAATAAACAAAATGACAGGGTGTACGCTACCAGCTCTGCGGCCGCTGGAAATGCCATTCCTAGAGTGCGGCACGGCCATCATCCATCATCAGTCATGATTTGGTTGGGAGTGTCCTACTATGGCCCTACTGAAGTGCATTTTTGTGAAAAAGGTGTCAAAACCAGTGCAAAAGTGTACCAAGACACGGTTTTAGATCGCATAGTAAAAGATCTGCCCCAGACACTCTTTGGAGGCCGGCCATTTGTGTTTCAACAGGACTCCGCACCTGCTCATAAGGCCAAAACAACTCAGGAGTGGTTCGAGCGCCAGAATATCGAGCTAATAAGGCATCAAGATTGGCCCTCATCTAGCCCTGACCTCAATCCACTGGATTACAAAATTTGGCAGAAATTGGAGGAGAAGGTCTGTTCTAAACCTCACAAAAATTTGAGCAGCCTAAAGTCATCATTGATTAAAGCAGTGGCCGATATCGACATGAATATGGTCCGTGCTGCTACTGATGATTGGCCGCGAAGATTGAAGGCTTGTGTGAAAAATGGTGGCAATAATTTTGAATAAATTTTATGTTTAATGTAGGCTAATTAAAATACCTTTATTAAAAAAAAAACTTTTTTTGAATATCATGACTAGTTTTCATTTTATAGCCAATTTTGTTTGTGACAGAATTTAAGCGCCGACTAGGTAAGCAAAAATGTACATAAAAATAATATATGAATATGTACTGTGCTATATAAAGATACTTAAGGAAAAAAAAATATTTATCTAAAACCTAGAAAAATAATTTATTTAAACGGTAATGGAATATGGATGTCAGACGTTAAAGGGATTCGTTTCCCTCATTCTGAAATAAAAAAATAAATGAAATTAGTGTAATTTGTGGCATTTCGCGACTATAGTTTTATGTCGATTTTTTTTTTGCAGAATTGTCTTATTTTATGCATTACGTGGCAAATTAATACCCAAAACAAAACTTGAACATGCTTTTAAGTTGGTTTGGACATTCACGCAAACTATTATCCATAAAATATCGCAATTCTGTTAAAAAGACTTGATTATTACTACGAAATAGTCGTGAAATAACGTAAAACGCATTTATTTTATACCCTTTATCTCTATGCATATATAATACAACATCTGTCTGTCTGTTTGTTCGCTTATAACTTGAGAGCCACTCAATGGATTTTGATGTAGTTTTCACTGAAAGATAAAGCATTTCTTCGGGAAGGCTTTAGAGTATATATCATCACGCTATGACAAAAGGGAGCAGCGCAATGAGAATTTTAGTGAAACATGTGGAAGGTTCGCCACCGTAGCGCAGCGATCGTCGCGGATTCAAACCCCACTGTTAAAATCTGTTTTCGCTTTTTATTTTTTATTTTTTTATTTTAGATCAAAAAAAAAATTTTCTTTTGTAAAAAAACATTAAACTGACATTATATTTATCCTTTTACCCTGGCGCTGAAAACAGCTTAGCTAGGAGAGTTTCCGCTGATTGTAGGTACATTATGATTTTAATAAGCTTTGTACTTTAACAATATGAAATAAATATAAGGCCAAACTTATACTGGAGGCTTGGTAAGTGATCAGTAACACGGATCGATAACACCTTTGGCTAATTTTGCAAAATAAAATGTTGACCCCATTTAGTAATTGACTCGGGGCTGGGCTTGCGTTTGTAAGGAACACGAAAAGAATAATTTACGAATTTCACAAAAAGTGTCAGTCCTCAGGAAGAATTTGGCGGTATAAATAAAAGTCACCTTATATAATATATATTGCTTTTTTAAGCTTTTCCGTGTATTGATTAAGCAAAGATCAATAACAAAAATATTTACATTTTCACAAGTTCCTAGACAAAGCCATCTCTGTGAAAGCTATCCTGGATAACGGCTCAGTGCGCTGGCGTTTAAATGGTTTTTATTGTAATATACTAGATGGCGCTGCATGTCTCGAAATATCGGATGCTTTAATGCAGTCAGGTTCAAGTCACGTTAAAGTTTGTCCACACTATTATTTTATTTTATTATTTAAAGAAGTAAGATTTGTTTGTTTGTATATAATGGGTAATCTCTGGAACTACTGAACCGATTATAAAAATTCTTTCGATACTTAAAAGATACACTTTTGCTAAGTAACATATTTTTTTTTATTTAGTAAAAATACGTTTTCAGTTCGAAAATGCAATAACTAATGACTTTACAAATTTTGTGAATCAAGTGGGAAGAAAAAGTGCTGCTTGGGTGGTTTATCGGCATCGGCATGCATTGATCAAATGCTTAGTTATATTAACTATGTATGTAGGTGAAAAAAAAAGGTCGTTTTTCAAGGAAACTATATCAGTTTAACTAGAGATTTCCATCTGCAACGATCCTGACACACCTCTTGCTAACATAAAGCTTGAAAAGTGGTAACAGCTAGGTTTAAGTAATACCTATATATACTTTATTGCACACAAAAATATGATTACACTTGCACTTAGAAATAAGATGTAAATAGGCGAGCTTATTTCTAAGCAGAGATTTCTTCCAGCGAACCCCTTTGATTAGTAAAAATCATAATAAATAAATAAATAGACATACATGCGTTCATTTACACTAAACTACATAAATACATACATGACATCTTACATAAATCATAATATACCCCTTATATATGTACATATAAAACGCAACGCCTGTCTGTCTGTCTGTGCGGTCACTTAAAGCTTGGGAACTACTCAATGGGTTTTGATGCAGTTTTCATTGTAAAGTAGGGTATTTTTTTTCGCCAAGGTTACAGTGTATATGTCATCACGATATGACTAAGGGAAGCACACAATTATAGTTTTAGTTAATCATGTGGTAGGTATGTACGCCTTGCGTTTTGCATGTAGTCCGATCGTCGGGTTTCATATCATCCACTGGTAAACGTTTTTAGAAGACCTTTTAAGTTTAAGATTATTTGATCGGTCTTGACGAGTATCTTTGAAGAACATGGTGACCAGGGTCTAATGACGGGACTGGAAGGTGGGTACGGGATCTCCTCAACGGACAACAGCAGACCGACCCTTTGAGTTTGGGCTTATTTGATTGGTTTTTATTAGCACTTTGGTAAAACGTGATGACCAAGGATGTCCCAAAAAAATAAGAGTTATTTTTTTAACGCATACCCTCTAATTACATTCGTATGATGACAAAACTATTTTAAATAAAATTTCATGTACTTAGAACCATGGCAACCCGTGCCGACTTGCATCGAAACATGTCAGTACTTGCATACTAGGCGCGCGGTAGCTAACATATCGATGTACAAGTTATTACTTGTTTGTTTTATTGGTAATCGCATTGTTTTCGTTGAATCAAGATGTCAGTGGAGTTACGCAGTTCAAAAAAGGATATATTCTTAATAGGAGACGTAAAACACCAAATTACCGGTTCAAAACTTCCCTCTAATGGACAAGTGCTGGCAGTTCTGTTCTATAATATTCGTGAAGTGAATTTAAGTGTCAATGAAAGCGCAAATCTTACTATTCGTGAGTGCATTATCTATTAAAAAAGGCACGTATACCGACAAAATATTTACCCAACTGTGTGAAGAAACTAGTTACTTTATACCAAGTTTGGAGAGATTTGTAAAAAAATGCAAAAAAAACACAAGATGTGTTTGAGCAGCGTCGTCAAGAGTTTGTTGCAAACTTAGACAATTTGTTTGATATTGCACATGCCAATGTGCTTCAGTTAATAAAGATAAACGAAGACAGGATATTTCTAGAGCGGCAGAGAGAGCCAGGTCGCCCCGGTCACATAGCTGGTGTAGACAAAAAACTGACCGAAAAAGAGGAAAAGGCGCGACTTAGAAGCATTGAGGAGCAAAAGCGGCGTGCTACATATTTTTCATCTCTGACGCCTTCGACATCATCTTATGAACCCGTACAAGAAGATTTGTCATGTGATTCTGAACAAATGGAGTTACAAGAAAATTTGCACACCCTAACTGAGAGCACACGGCCTGATTCTAATAAAACTTCTATGAGAAAAAGTTGTAGCAGCGCTAGATCGATGTCAGATAAGTATGAGAAATTCTGTGTTTATTATTTAAGCAACTTTTGAGGCACTGGGACATAACACTGACGAATTTCCCATCAGCAAGTCCTCCATTCAAAGAATTCGCACGGAAAAGCGAACTGAGCGCGCCCAAGCAATAAAAGTTGACTTCCAAAACGAGGTTCCGGATACTGTTACTGTCCACTGAGATGGAAAACTGTTGCCTGCTTTAGATGCACGCAAATCTAAAGAAGAACGACTACCAATACTAATTTCTTACGATAATAAAGAACAACTTCTTGCTGTGCCAAAATTGGACAACTCTTCAGGACGCGAACAAGCCGAGGCAGTTTGGAACGCTATTGTTGACTGGAATCTTGAATATAAAGCGCAGATTCTCTGTTGTGACACTACTACTTCAAATACAGGTCGTATTAATGGCACCTATGTGCTTCTTGAACAGAAACTGAATAGATAAATGCTTATTTTTGCATGTCGCCCTCATGCTTACGAGTTGGTGTTAAAAGGCGTATTTGAAGCAAAAATCAGCCAAGTCACCACAAGCCCTGACATCCCTTGTCAGGGCTTGTGGTGACTTGGCTGATTTTTGCTAATTACTTAAATTTTCTAAAAAAGTAAACTAAAGATTAGAAAGACTGATCATTTAATGAGTGTAAATTACAACATTGACTTTATTAAAACCAACAAGACTTATGAAGACCCCGCCTTTTCATAATATAAAACAGAAAAACAGGAATGCAAAACAAAAAATAAATCGTTCACGAGAACGTTCAAAAGTGAAATGTATGATAAAAAGAAATGGGTATGTGGATGTGAGAGACTAAATGCTTTTTTTTTCTTTCCCTGTATTATTTTCGGCGGAGAAGCGATTTGGACGGAATATAAATAAAATTCGTTTCCTTAAATTGCGGCATTATTATTATTATTATTTGATCTATTTTTTTAATTATTCAATAAAACCATGCAGTGCACAACCGGTTCTCTGAGGCACCAGCCGCCACTGATACTGACCGAATACTATGAAATAAATGATCCTGATGAAGTCCTAATAAAACGGGATGGTATATCTAATAGCCATGTCTTCAGTATAATTTTTATAGGATACGATATACTTGTTAAGTTAGGAGAGTTTTGTATGTGTTACGCCTCTAGCCTTTGAACAACACGCTTGCTTGCCACGATGTTGTGCTTATGTAAAAGCCTATCATACTGATAGGGATTGAGCTCGGATTCAGACTTGATCGGTATTATACGTGGAGAAACCTTTGTGGTTACGGGATCCTACTTTGCAGGCTTAGGATAATTACAATGAGGACAGTGATTTTGTGTATAATGAACTGTGCACTGAAAAAAAATGATCATTCAAAAGTAGAAGATATGCATCCATCCCTTTTGACTCGGAAGAAAAAAATCCATTCTATTAAGGTGGATTTTGGTGGGTTATTCATGGAGAGAATAAGATTATTATCATCATCGTGTAATTTTTAATAAATTTCCTTCGCATATTTTCGTCTGTTTTAGTTGAAAATCCAAGAAATCCTTCTTAATTCCGACAGGAAAACTGCAGCTTTCTGAATTGGTGGGTCATTGTTGGAAGGAATATTAATGTAGAAGATTATTCAATCTTCATGCAATCCTTCTAATAAATTACCTACGGTAATTTAATCGTCTGTTTTAAAATCCAATAAATCCAATATTATGGCAGGAAAACTGCAGTTTTCCGAATGGGTGGGTTAAGCTTCGAGAGAAAATGTTAGTTTTTGGCAGGAAACGCAGTCAGAAGGATAAACTCAGAAGGAAAATCAGGATGCCTGTTTCGTCCACTGCTGGACATAGGCCTTTCCAGGATTTCGCCACTCTTGGCGGTTCTGCTGGAAGAAATGCACATACTCACACACGCGGTTGGTGAGCGCGGAGCCGAAACCCTTGCACCAGTTACGCCGCTGCCCGTCACCAGTCTGTTTTATATAAGGTTCGGCAATTGGGGATGGATAAACCGCCATCCATCGGTCCCAGGCAATGGTGGGCTGCCGGTTTTGCCTAAGACTGTTCTCTGTTCTCTTACTCACTCCCCAATAACTTCGGGAGGATTTGCGAGTAAGATAGTGGTACCTCCACAGTCGAGCCCGGCATCAGCTCTACCACCCATGTGTATAGTAAATATAATATATTTAAAATTTGTTTATAATTATTATATCATACAAATTATTATCAATCATACATTGTTTGGCTCGACATATTTTTATAATACTTATTTTTAACCAAAAAGTTAATTTGAAAAAAAGCACGTATTTATCTGCAACAACAAAAAAGACACTTCTTTATTATGTTAAATAAAAAAATCTATGGAGTATGAAAGTACCTGCTCGAAATACGCGAATGCAGGATAAAAGTTATGTTTTCAAAAGTTTTAAATGTTGTAGTAAATAATGGTTGTTCTGTCGCTCTGAATAAAAGTTGCTATCAACTTTTCTATCTCTACTCTGCGTGAGGGTTTCGTGAAAAAGTATGACAAGTCATACAAAATGTTCATATAGCCTTTATTTATACAGAAAAATTGCGCCTTATTTTATTTTCAACATGAAATTCTTAGTCAATAAAATCCGTATTTTTCTGTGTTGCTATGTAATTAGAAAGCAGTATTTCATGGTAAACGTTATAATATTCATATGATTTACAGCGAAATCCATCGCTTTGGAACTCTATATATTATTACTCAGAGTGAATTCAAAGTAATCAAAAAGAAAACTCAACCGTTGCTCGAAAAATATTTTTTGGGACCCGACTCTTCACTTGTTCAAGAACAGGAAGTCTAAATTACATTTAGGGTATTTCACAGACAGGGTATGTGAACCTTGCTTACCCTTACCGAGTCTCCAGTATGAATTTGGCTATATAACCCTATAAATATAAGGTTCACTACGGCTTTCGTTTATGTAGCCAAATTAATACTGTAGACTCGATAAGTGGTCAGGACAAAGGTTCAATGACCCTGTTTGCGAAATATGAAAAATATTGTTTGTGCCTCTATACAACAACCTCAACTCAATTAGGTCTAAATTATATTTTGCTTATTTCACGGAAAGGGTAATTGAATCTTGGTACTGAGCACTTACCGAGTATGAATTTGGATATAAAAACTAAGGTAACCTATATGTATATTATGTTATAGATGATGATGTTTGGTTGTCGTTGTGCGTAGCTGGATACCTTTTGCACTAAACTATCAAACAGGTATTGAATTTTTGACGGCTGCATCATTATGTTATGGGAAATTTTATCTAATTGATTTTCTAGATGAATTTAAATTATATTCCAATACTAGTATTCCAATATATTTTGTAAGAAAATAGATCGCAAGTGATTTTCGTTTTTACTTTGATATTTCCGACAAAAAGAAACAAAAAGGCTTTCAGCGAAGTTTTTTCTGTGTGTTTATTCAAAAATGTGTCTAAAACCACTAGGTTGTATGTGCTAAATAAGGAAGGTTTCGGGTAATAATTTTTTTCGTAGTACCCGTATTAATGAAATAGAATATCTTGTAATAGAAAATCATGGTTTGATATCAACGTTCCAAAGATGTTCCTAAGGAAAAGGTTACAAAAAACATTATTTCTTATTAAGAAACCCTATGAAATAAATTACATTATTTTCATTTCCATTGTTGTTAAACGGAAAGTTTATTTGATTCTCCAGTAAATGGGTTCTAGAATAATGTATGTAGCCTTTCGTTTGAATCATTTCAAAATCAGAAAGCTGAGTTTTTTTAGAACAACGATCGATTACTTAAATAATCTTGATTTTTTTAAATATCGGCATTTTTGTTACTTTTTAAAATTGCCATTGTGCAATATAAGTATCTTTGAAATGCTTGAACGTTATAAAGATATACTTAGTCTAGGATCCAACTGAGCAGACAAAAGTCCTGCCTTACTGGTGATCGAATGTAAGTGGATCTTGAGTGTATTATCTACGTATGGAAGAGCAGATGTGTACTAGCCAACCGTTTCTTACATTAATTGGCTGCGAACAAAAATATCCAGTGTTATAAAGAAAAAGAATTCATTTTCAATTGAAGCTGCAGATAGTTTCGTTTCAGAAAACGGCATACTTGAAGGAGTCTGCTTATACTCGAATGTAAGAGTGATATTGTCGAGCTGCTTTTTGAGTTTGTTTTCTTTTTATACTTATTGTTATAATAGCTCCTTCGTTTCGTACATTGCCGTGCTACTTAAAATTGTGCTTTACATTATCCCTTTGCCTATGAAGACAATACTAAATTTCATCTGTTGTTCCAATTCAAAAAGGTTACTAATTTTTTTTTTATTATAACGATAATCGTGTTGCAACGTTCTTTGTATAACTTTTGACTCGCTGAACAAAACAACTGATTATTATTCATCGACTTTTTCCTCTCATCGAAATAATAATACATTTCCACCTCTTTTTCTTCCCTTGTAGTTAAAAATTGAGGTTATGGAGTCTCGTGCTTGGCATCAACACGGTTCTCCCATATTGAAATGATTAGTTACTATAACAGATAAAAATGTAGGATCGAAGTCGCATTACAAGATTTGACCGACTGACGAATGAATTAATGACGAATTGGACACAACAAATAAATGCTTGTCAAAAAAAACCTTTGCATAAAAAAACAATAACTCGAATTTTAAAACTGACAACTGTTTCAGCAGCAATTTTACTCCAAGGGGTTATTCCATACCTTAAATGTTTTTCAGTCACTAATGTTCTGAAAGTACGTCGTATTTAACTCGAAATAAGAAATGTAAATTCTATTTACAGCCCTAGGAAGGTAAGCAAATTTGAAAATCGAAAGAGGCTACCTTATTGTCACTAACTCGTCTAGCTACATGGCAATGGAAAATGTTTGTTTTGCCATGGTTCTGCCTATATATTTTTGTTTTGCTATTCCGTATTTAACTTCTATTGATAATATCGAAAAATGTGACTTTCATACAATAGATGAATAGGTTAAATGGATGTATTGGTTTTATTTTTAAAACAATCGCACTAGCCAGTACGACACGTATGCAAACAAAAAGTCGAAAAATTGCGGCAGTTAAAAATTTTCTTTTTGAGAGTGTTGGTGCTGAAATATTTCATAAGTTTTATTTTACTTCCCCACTTTAGTGAGGTATAGCAGAATATTCAACACTTAATTGTCTAACAACCTTTTTAACCTTTTTGCGTCACATTTTGCGTCGGTTTACGAAACAGAGTGTCAAGCCCCGAATACTCCTACACAGCATTATTTGACAAGCAATATGTTGACTAGCATTAATTTGACGGAAGTATCCATATTGAAAGGCTTAAAAAGACTTGACATCTATAAGGGATCAGGACCTGATGGCATTCCACCTGTTTTCCTGGTTAACTGTGCAAAGTCTCTTGTGTTGCCTCTGTATATAATTTTTAACAAATCCTTGCAAGCGGGAGTCTTTCCCGAGCTGTGGAAGCTATCTCGAGTCGTACCTATCCTAAAGTCCGGCGACGATGGCGTTGTCTTAAACTATCGGCCTATATCGGTCTTGTCAACCTTCGGTAAACTTTTTGAAGCCTTGCTTTGCCCATTTTTAAGCAATCACTTCAAACCGCAATTGACTGACCATCAGCACGGTTTTATGCAGAATCGGTCTACAAATACCAATTTGTTGTCATATTTACAGGAACTGGTCATAGCTGTAGACAATCATCAACAAGTTGACGTTATATACACAGATTTCAGCAAGGCTTTTGATAAGGTGAACCATTCGATCCTTATTGTAAAGCTTAAATCTTACGGTATTACTGGCGCCTTGCTTAATTGGCTCACATCATACTTGAAGGGTCGTAGTTCTAATGTGGTCGTTAATGGCTACCAATCTCACGCTTTTCCGGTAACTTCAGGAGTTCCTCAAGGCTCGCACTTGGGACCTCTGTTATACAACATCTTTATTAATGACATAGTTAACTGCTTCCAGCATTCCAAGGCTTTCCTCTTTGCCGATGATCTCAAAATGACAAAAACTATCACTTCATTGTATGATTCAGAGCTTCTTCAAGAGGATATAAATAGAGTTGCTTATTGGTGTGTAAAAAACAAGATGACACTCAACCTAAAAAAATGTTCTTCCATATCTTTTACACGGAACCATAGCATTATTGGTAATCCTTATAACATTGACAATACCACACTTCAAAATGTGAAAAGCATTAGAGACTTGGGTGTAATTTTTGACTCAAAACTTCAGTTCATAGAACACGTGGATAACATTATAAATAAGGGGTCAAGAATGTTAGGATTTGTAATACGCAACGCCAAAATTTTCCACAACCCAGCCACAAAAATACTCCTGTTTAACTCCTTGGTAAGGAGTAATTTGGAGTATTGCAGCGTGGTTTGGACCCCCCACTATCAAAAACACATACTCCGTATCGAACGTCTACAGAAAAGGTTCTTGTGGCACTTATCTTACTCTTGTGGAATGGCTAAAAAGCTTCCATCATATGTGGATAGATTAAAGCATTTCCGAGTGCACTCCCTGTCAGATCGTAGAACTTTGCTTGACTTGGAGTTTCTTCGGAAGCTTGCAATTGGTGAAATTGATTGTCCCCAGCTATTATCGAAATTGCAATTTAACATACCAATAAGACTTCCCAGGAGTGCTCGCAGAGCTATGGTTCTGAGACCAGCGCCATCCAAGACTAATTTGGGCCAACATTACTCTCCGTTGAATAGGCTATCAGCTCTACTCAATAAACACTCACATCATCTTGACTTGTTTAATGGTAATAAACATCATTTTAAAAAATCCATTTTGTCGAACATTTTTAAATCAGCCTATGAATAGCATCATAACTTCTTTCGCTTTGTTATTTTTTTTTTTGTTAGGATTTTCTTTTATAATTGTATATATAATTAACCTATTAATATCTTTAATTTTTTTTTCGTTTTACTATATTTTATTACATAATCTCTGGCATAATAATTGTGTTTAAATATTTCATGTGCAAAATTTGTATTGAATTGTTTTAATATGTAATCATGATAATTTTGTAATTTAATAATGTATAATCTGCATCCATTTTGCATGCTGTGTCCGCCTATAATTGTCTAGACATATACCCTACAACTTATAACTCGCTAAACAATGTATGTATTTATGTACTAGATGTTGGTGGTCCAAATAAATAAATAAATAAATAAATAAACAATCTACTATTAAAGTATGGAACATTTTCATGGTTTAAATGAATAGGAAAAATGTAATAAAACCACATCCTAAACTTCTTTTCCAAAACAACATAACCGTACAAATTAAAATTATTATATTTATTATCTGCCCTATATACCTAAAGAAAACAGCAAATATTGAAAATCAATGTTTACAAAAGAAAATATTTATTTTTAATCTATTTTTCATTGGAAAAGTGGTGTGGTACTCTCATTAGAGTATAACGTTTCTATTTAACTAAACTGGACATTTTTACCCGGTATATATTAACATAACCACGCAGCTAGCGGCCATGTTATTTACATTTTTTTTTATTTGTGACGACATTTTACAAGTTTTAGGATATTTTTCCATATAATAGATGTGTGACTTAACATACTTTACCTCTGAGGTACAGAATTTGCAACCATGTCAACTGCTGCAACTGCAAGGACTCGTAAAGCAAGCGCAGCACAATTTTGGATGTGTAAAAGTTTGTATTGATCCCGTATTCGCAAATTACATAATTGTAAATATTGTATATTGTAAATAGAATTACCCCATTCTGTTGAACAGAACAAAAACTGAACACGCCCGGAAGCGATATAGGTTGGACAAATTTAACGCTTTTCACTAGCTGAATCTAAAATATACAGGCTGTAATCGTTAAGTGTGACCAGGCGATTATTCCGTAACTATAACAGAAAGAACGTTACCTAATCAGTAAAATGACATCAATATCTTTTTGAAATCAAACAAAAAGTATTCAAAATTTTGAAATTGAACACTCCCATACATTTAGTATGAGATAAGTAGAAAGGTTTTAGTTTCCTTATTTTAAAAGGTTATTTTAGGTTAGTACTATTAAAGGAAACTGTTTATTAACCAAACAAAGTAATAGAACAATGTTTTAATTGAACAATAGTATATAGGTATGTATTTCTTAGTAGGTGCAAAATTTTGTATTCAAAGCAGATGTTCGAAGTGACGTCCTTGTTAATCTCATACTAAATTGAATGTATGAGAGTGTTTAAAGTCAAAATTTTGAATACTTCTCGTTTAATTTTCAAAAAGTAATTGATGTCATTTTACTGATTAGCTAACGTACTTTTGATACCAGTTTAAAAATTTTTGATATCTGTAATAGTTACGGAATAATCGGCTGGTCACACTTAACGATTACACCCGGTATACTAAAGACGATATTCGTGGATATGGACTGAACTGGATATTTGCCGACCATAACCTTAAAACCAATATCGACACAAACGCAAACAAAACCAATTAAAAATATTTTGTCAATTTTTCTTATTGTCAATATGGTATATAAAGAATGTTTTTTTGGTGACATCCTAATTCCGTGTTCTATGATCTGTTCAACATTGATATTGACATAATTTCACAGGATTCATTTGAGAACGGAACTAAGAAGAGATGAAATAATCGCAAGGCTGCCCTAAATTTTATAGATACTAGCAAAGCCGTGATTACAACGTCCAATTTATCGCTTTCCTAAATAGGATCCTAATTAGGATGCGTGTAGAAGCAGTTACATTGTCCTTACTCCAATCCTATCCTAGTTAGGATGCCGATAAATCGGATCGTGTAATCGCGGTATAACTGTTGAAAACTATCAAGGTAACTTAATTAAATTCTGAACATGTAACGGACCATTTTGTATTAATACGCTTAGAGGTTTTAATTGCATAGAGATGTAAACAACGACCTTTTTGTATTAGTTTGTTAGCATTTTAGTTCATTTTAATTGGTTGAATATTAGTTCTGTCAATCTTAAAAGTTTGTATGAACAAGGTTGAATTAAATGGACACTGGGTGAAATTTGAGAATATATCAGATAAGATACCAGAAAATGAAAAAATAAAACAGTATCTCCGATGAATTTATGATAAAAATAGCTTAATTGGACCCTAGCTAAGAACAATATTGTTGAGATTAAAAGTATGTTTATTTTGGCTCATTATAAAAAACGCACTTCTTGGTAAGGGGTAATGATAAACATACCATCACGACATGAATCCCGAGGGGGTGTAAAAGGTGTTCCCGAGTGTGAACTGTGAAATGCAAATCGCCGCACTTGCTTTTTAGGGCATGCAGGTTTCCTCACGATATTTTCCTTCACCGTTCAGCAAGTACTAGGTCAGCAAATAATACTATGCACATAAATTCAGAAAAACTCATTGGTGCATGCCCGACTGGAGTTCGAACCTGGGTCTCAAGATTGAGAGGCATAGCGTTCTACTGCCTGACCTACCGCCGCTTTTTTTGAGGGAAATGATAATATGATATCCCATCAAAAACATTTCATTTAAACTAGGTCGCCAAGACTCAGAAGCTCCTAACGCTTTCACGGTTAAAAAGTTATCAGATCTCATGTAGAGCCAAGTCCTTATCTCTACAAACCCTACATCTTGATCAAAAAGTATGGTTTGGCTGTTTATAGGCCGTCAAAGAGACACTCCCATGGACTTAGAATATTATGTCATGCAATAGTTCAATGAATATGCTCTTTTAAAAAGCTTTTATTTTGTATTTTAAACACAACAAAAATAATAAATAGGAAAAAAATATGCTCAAGGCATTTTTCGGGCCCCTTACTGGGCCCGGCATCAGTTTGACATTCATTTACTGGACAATATTCAATGTTATTAAGTAAGAAAAAACCATTACTTACCTTTTCTCTAGGATAAAATAGTTAATCCAATCTTGCTGAAACCTACAATTAATTTTGCATTATTACTTTTAAAACACCTTAGTCTGTTCTTAGGTTCACAGACACCTCACCCAGGAGATTTTATTGGAACGAAGTTATGGATATGAATATAATTTGCAATATTCTTCTAAACAATTCTTGTCATGCTATTCAAAACTATGCTATGCACCGCCCGCCCTCCCGCATAAAACATGCAACAAGCAAGCAATACGAGCATAAAAGCAAAGCAATCTAAAATAACAAGCAAGAAAACTTATCGACTTGTGTTTCGCCTCTGAACGAGTCATCCTCGGGATGTGTTGCTAGCTTGGCTTCTCCACAGCAACTGACGTGTTGTTTGCCCGGCCGCTCCGCAGCAACTGATGTTGTTCACCCAAAAGCTCAGCAGCTAGACTCAGAGTTGTGTACGACTTCGACCGTCATGAAACTTTTGGTATAGTGCGTGTGCTTTGTGTGTTTACATTACAAGAATGTGCCAATGTAGATTCATATATCGAAAATTAATATGCAGTATCGACGTGCGGCGTGTGTTAATTAATAATAAATTAATACTTTTTTTTAAAGTTGACTGGCTCCTCACCAACGTTCCCGTATATCGTTCTGAACGCAGCCGAAGAGCGGAAAGGCGAGCGGTGACAAGAGAGGAGAGAGAAGCTTACTACTGGACTGACCGCCGTGCGCAAAAGGAATCCTGAAGAGCCCCGATGATGATGAGTCATAATCTCATAAAAAGCTCGACCTCGGGGGCAATTCCGGAGAATCAATCGAATCGAGATCTCTAAAACTCCATCTAATATATGGAGTTCGACTGATAAAATGGGTTTTTACGATCAAGAAGGCTAATTCGACAGACTCAGAATAGGCCTACTGTGCCTTCTTGCACAGTTAAAAAAGAAGGTCCTATCCGTTTTTTAAATATTCATGACGTCAACTCAGTCTAACTTTAATAAAGCAAAGATTATAATATGACGCATGTATAACAATTAATTTTAATTGAAGTTAACATAAAAACAACGACCAATGAAACGACAATTATATGTGTAAGAGTGAATGTGGGAAGTAAATTTTGAGGTATAAATGATATTTATTGCGTTTAGTCACAGTATAGGCAACAACAGTAGTCTAACTAGCCGGTGTCCTTGACATCAATACCTACGGCCGCTCGGCGCCTGAACACGCCTTAGGGCTGCCAACTGACTGTTTACGTATTTGATATTGCTATATTATTATTATAAAAGTTGTATTTAAGCAACCATACAATGCACAACATACTCTGTAATTTCGTGCCATAATTTACGAAAATGCGCGGGAGCGTCACGTGCGTACGTAACTGCGGTGCGCGACGAATAGTTCGAGAAAAATGTTTCGAATTAGCAATTTTCTTGCTAATCGTGTTATAAATGTAAGGTTCAATAAAATATGAAAATTTTGAGTTAGGCAGTTACGAGCTAAAGTTATACACATGCCTAAAATAAAGACTTACCTACTGGAATAAGAATATTATTATACATAATGCAATTAATAAATAAGTTGATAAATAAACTGAATAGACCATAAATAAATATAATGCCTAACCAAATATATACTAACATAAGTAAAAAATTTAAATATTGTATATACCTACATAATTCAATGAATTAATAAGTTAATAGATAAATAAACTATAAATAGATATAATGCCTAAATCCGCCCATTATATATATATTTTTTTCTCAATATGGCTTAATACTATTTCAGCTTTTTAACTTATATAAAATAATACTAAACAATATAATATAAAAGGATAAAAATATAAAAGACACAAGGAAATTGTGTCATGAGGAAAAAATATATATTTTAGTCTACCTGTCTAATGAGGTAGTAAGTTAAAATACTAAGCAAAACATCATCCACCTGTCTCATATAGTTTATCACTTTTTTATACTCAGATTATCAACGAATAAATGCTAAGTTTAAGTTATAAAATGTTCATGTCAATATTTAAAAAGAAATGTCAAAATAATAATAAAAAAACAATATAAAAATATTAGTCTACATAAAAACAAACGATTTGAAAAACACAAAATTGTGTAATAAATCAGTTACGAAATAAACGAACGGTAGTATCAATCAATATTCTAATGACACCAAGCGTCACTATCATCCAAATAGTCATTGATTTTATAATACGCTTTTCTCAAGAGTCCCTGCTTAATATATAATTTAAACTTATTTTCTGAAAAAATAAATTAATAAATTAAAGTCACCATATATTATATATAGTTGCCGAACAGTCAAGACTGGACATTCTCTTTAATAATTAAAATAGTACAAGAACAGGTTGAAGTTGAATTTGTTTGAAATTGTATTTCTAGATCACATAAACAAAACATCATTTCCTTGAATCAAAAACGTGGTATTTCAATAAAACCGCTCTCTAAACTTTTAAGCAACTATAAGACACGGTCTAAAACAAAAGCCCGATACTTCACAAATTGCTGAAAATTGAGGCACTAGACAACAAATCTGATAATCTCAGCCCCTGAGGCGGGTCTGTTAAAATACATAATTGACCAATAGCGACTAACTAGCACCATCCTATGTTGCTTTTAAACTTTCGTTATTAACTTGTATACGTGAGTTGGTTGGTGATTAAAACGGAAATTAATCTCTTTTGAGAGGCATTCCGCCATGTTTTTCATATATTGATTTTTCAGTGACCCTTAATTAAGAATAGCTGTTTTATGAACGACCAAATACTCGTACTAGAGGTCAATATCTGTGAACAAAACTTTTTTTTTTATTACGTAGCATAAGCACATGTTCAGCTGTTTAAAAATGTAAAAATGTGTTTTAATTTTGCAAATTAAAAAGCACTCGAGAAGCATTAAAAAGTTTCCGAATTTATTTAGTTTCCAATTATGGGTATTGGGTACATTTTAAACGTGGCCAACTGTGTGTTGACATAAATATGGCAGTTATTATATAGTTGACAATATCTCGATAAGCAACCATGAAATCAAAGGGCTTATCAGCTTATAATGACACGGCAATTTTAATGAACCAATGTACTTTCCTTAACTTATTCTCTTCATTTCACAAAACGAACTGATAGGTAGCATGAGTTATTAAAGGTAGTAAACATAAAATCATAGTTTAAAATAACACGCTTTTGACATTGTCACATTATTAGGCCAAAAAGCATGGGGCACATTTTGTTACTTTTCTTAATTAATATCGACAATTTTAAGCCCCCTTTTATTTATCCTATGCACGTCTGATCTTATTACAAAACTTAGACATTGCAAAGTTCACATGTATGCAGATGATACACAATTGTACCATTCATTCAAGCACCAAAACACGAACGAAGCAGTACAAAAAATTAATGAAGATCTTGAAGTTGTATTCCAGTGGACCAAAAAGAACACTTTATTACTTAATCCAACCAAATCTAAATACATTATCCTTGGTACTAAACGTCAATGCGAACAAATTGCAAAAAGTACACCTGATATCCAAATCGACGACAAAAGTGTGGATAGAGTTTTAAAAGCCAAAAACTTAGGTCTACTTATGGATAGTGAACTCCGTTTTGAAAGCCACATAAATCAAAAAATAAGGACGGCTTTTTTCCGATTAAAATTGTTGTATGGAATCCGAGACTACCTGAAAACGGAAGTAAGAGTAATATTAATAGAATCACTTGTTCTCTCCATTTTTAATTACTGCGATACAGTGTATGGGCCGAGACTTTTCGGAAAAACTAGTAATGCAGTACAGAGAGTACAAAACGCATGTGCAAGATTTTGTTATGGAATACCCCGTAGATCCCACATTACTCCATTTCGAAATGAAAAGAAAATTCTCAAAATGGAGGGTCGCCGGGAACTACATCTTGCAGGCATGGTGCATAAGATTGTGCACACGATGCGCCCAGAATACTTACATAGTAAATTTAAATGGCTGGGAGATGAGCACAGCAAATTTACAAGAAGCACATTCTTAAATATAATGCGCGTACCTACACATAGAACCGCAAACTTACGAGCAGGGTTCAAATTTGCAGCGTCAAAGGTGTGGAATGACTTGCCACCTCCACTAAAAGAAAATATGCCTTTTAACTCGTTTAAGTTTAAGTGAAAACATACCTTACTTGATAAACAAATTTTATTAGCAAAGTCAAGATACAAAATAAAACGGAAAAAATCACAGAAAAAAAGTCTGCTCTAGCCAGCGTAAGCGACGATGATGATAGCTATGGTAATCAAACCTACCTTTACCCTGCTCACATTATAAATAGTATTTGGATATTACATTAAGTTTGTTTTTATTACACTTTTATTTTATCAAAGTTTTCCCTCTATCTTAATATATCATACATATTATATAAATAATAATTATTATTAGAAACACTGCAAGCACACTAGAAGTTACTGATTATTTTTCGTTTGTTGTATGCATTTATTTTAAATGAATTCTCGTATATATATATTTTCATTTTAATCTAATTTTAATTTTAATTGTACCAATTCTTATGTTATCTTCTTTATTTATTTTATGTCATAATTTGCATGCCTTTTTGCAGCCTTTTTGTATGTATATTTTCATTTTAATCTAATTTTAATTTTAATTGTACCAATTATTATGTTATGTTCTTTTTTATTTTATGTCATAATTTGCATGCCTTTTTTTTGCACTCTTATCATTCCTACATTATTTCATTACGTCTGGAGTATGCTGAAAAACAGCGCTGTCCGCTCTCCATTGATCGGCAGCTTCGCTGAGCATACTGCCATTTGCCAGGAATGCATAAAACTTTTTTTTTTATTTTTTTCTCCTAGATTTTAAGACTGTAATTTGATATTTTAAGTTTTAAGTTATTTTTTGGCAATAATCTTTTTTTATTCTTTTATTCTTTATTTATTCTTATTCTATTCTTTAAAGCGCCCCATGCTTTTTGGCATACATGGCATAAATGTAAATTTAATAATTTTGCACTTGTATATAGTGACAAGAGCGTGTTTTTATAGTATATTTTCATTTAAATTTCAGTTATTACGGAGAGGACTCACTTTTTTAACGGAGCAAGGAGGCACAGGTTGACCTTTTGATGGGATTATGACTATCATATTCTATCATCATACCTACATGACTATAGGCTTGGGTTTCTGGGGAACACAAAATAATAATTTACGAATTTTACAAAAAGGATCATCTAACCTTGATACTAGATTACTAAAAACGTCGATTTTTTATAAATGTTTAGGGTTACGTACCCGAATAATGGACTAACTTAATTTTAAATTTTGTAGATACTGATAAGTTTGTAATTTTTATTCAAATCATTTCAGTCTATTTACTCATTTAAACGGTACGGAACCCTCAGGTGTGAGTCGTACTCGTACTTGCCAGTGTTCAGTGTACCAACCTCACCAATAAGCAAATCGCTGCACTACGCGCGGCGACTAGTCTGGAGTGGGTTTGCGACGTATGTCAACAAGGCAAGCACAACAGCTCCTTCATAGTTTCTGACGACGAAGAGGACAACGATGATGAAGAGAAGATTATCCTGCCTTCATTAAAACCGGCCGTGGACATAAAGAAGATGCTTCAGGATATGTCGTTTGCAATAGAATCCAACAATCATGTAAACAAACCAAATTGTCACGATTACTCCGTAATCACATACATTTGACGATCAATTATGAACATAGTCTGATTTCAACGAACGCACCATTGTTTTCACATTATCTTCAACACGATTTAACTTGTATTTATAAGTTAAATTTGTTAAAACATTTGCAACGTAAAAATTTCGAAGTATTTGACAAGCTGTCATCTTAGTTTTTTACTCATCGAACTCTATAAGTCATTGAAAAGTTAGTGTTGTTCGTAATCTGAAGTTATCTTTTATTTTTAATTTAATAAATTATTTTAATTTAATATTATTTGAATAAAATAAAATTTTTTTTCAAGAGCTAAATATAATTAACCAAAACGGATTGTATCCTAAGCCATAAAAATAATGGTTAGTTTTTAAAAATTGACAGGTGGCCATTTTGTCAGAATTGTCATTCACAGTCATTCACTGTTCTGTGGGTTCGCTGTGCATTAGTGTTTTCTGTTTCCGTTTTCTGTTTCCGATTTCTACGATTTTGCATTCTCATTTTGGACTTTTGTTTTGCTTTACGATTTGGCTGGACATATTTTTCTTGGAACGACGACCTTTGCACGGCATCACGGACTTTGATATAGCATACGATTGGTATTTTTTCTCAAGGAGTAATCAGGAGGTAAGAATGATTTAGATCTATTACCTACAACGGAAATCTATTAGACGCACTTTAATATTGTATTGCCCTCGTAACTAATTATTTGAATAGATCACAATTACTGAAATGTATGTGTGTAAAATTATATTTGTTTTTAAGGTTATAATGAGCGAGCCGCAGCCAGGTTCGTCGGGGACTGCTCCGCCGCCGCCGGTCAAAAAACCAAAATTGGCTGTTAAAAAACAGTTATCGCAAAGGGAGAAAAAAATTTTGGTGAATATTTATAATCACTTGGAGAAAACCTCTCCTACATACCCATCAAAAATGGAATTATATAAAACCACCTCAAAAATGAGCTCATTTGGGCACAGGTTAAGTCGTATGTTGGGAGAAATAACAAATCTTTTAAAATGGCGGAAATAAAAACTTTATTGAACGAAGGGTTGGCGAGAATCGGAGCCGAACAATGGTCGAAATGCGTAAGTCACGTCCTAAAGGAAGAGGAAGAAATGAAAAAGCTCGACGGCATTTTAGACACGGCAAGCGATGACACAGTGGTTCCATTTATAATTACGGTCACCGGCGACACTTCTGATAGTGATGATGACGAAGACGAAGATTTAAATTTGTTTTAATAAACACTTTTTTTATATATAATCAGTTTTATTTTATAGTCTATGGCTTATATATTTAATCTATTTAGTCAGTTTTATTTTAGTACCTATCCTACTATGGGCCATAGTCTATGCCTTAAAATTAAAATAATTAGAAAAATAAATTTAATTAAAATTAAATTAGAACACTATGACATCACTATGGGCATAAACAATACGCTGTCAATGTCAGTCCGCCATATTTGTTTACATGATTGTTGGATTCTATTGCAAACGACCCAAAGAACTGAAAAAAATGCTAAGAACTGCAAATTCTAGCAAATTCATTGCAAATGTGTAGTGATAAGGTGGATGATTTTGGTGATAAACTTAACGATAAACGATGAACTTCGGTCTTACCGAAAAATTCCAAGACTTAGAAAGAAAACATATTGCTTATAAAAATCATAACCAAAATCAGGAAACCAGAATCATGGCTCTCGAACAGAGGGTTAATGAATTTGAACAATTACAACTTCATAAACAAATTGAAATTGCTGGCATACCGCAAAAAGAAAATGAAAATCTATCCGAACTTATCAAAAAGATAAGCCTGAAAATCAAGACCAATCCTGATGACGTGAGTGCCCTCAAACGTCTACCTGCACGCAAGGGTGAACCTGCGCTGATTCTTCTGGAGCTGAAAGAGGAATCCTCGAAGCAACGCTGGATTGCAGCTGGCCGTGACGCTGAACCGATCTTGGCTGACTTTCTACCCGCCGCTGATGAAGTTATTGGTATTCACCGCGTAAACATCCATGAAGCTCTCACTCCACTCAATAAGTATCTCCTTGGAAGAGCTAAACATGAGCTCAGTGTCAGTTTTAAGTATATTTGGTGTTAGGACGGGAAAGTACTTGTAAGGAAAGAAGATAAACAAAAGTTGATTCAGATTAGATGTGAAAAAGATATTGAAAACCTTCTGGAGTGAACGACTTTCCTCTAAATTTGCATCTTTTAAACTTTTTGTTTCTGTTTAAATAAAATAAATACCCTTCTTTTTATTATTTCAAAATGATTGACCTTAAGGGTAATATTACCGAGTTCTATGATTGTAGTGATAATAAGCAATACTCATTGAAAATATCTAATAGAAAATCGCATAATTTAGTATTTTTGCATGTTAACATTAGATCTATGCTAAAAAACTTTCCTAAACTAGAACAGATTGTCCTAGAATCTAAAAATAGAATTGATGTCGTAGTTGTTACCGAGTGCAATATAAAAGATAATATTAGTCCCCTCTATAACATGGATGGCTATAGTATGTATACAAATCTACGTCAGACTCAAAAAGGCGGTGGCATAATAATCTACATCCTAAAAAAACATAAATTTACGACTAAACTAAAACGCCGACTTTGCACTTTGAATGCCTAACTGGTATGCTTATAACACCCGTTAAATACTGTGTAAAATTATGTGCCGTCTATCGGCCACCTAAAAAAGATAAGCATTTGTTTATTCGCGAGCTCGGTAACACTATCACTTCACTACCTGATTTTGACTTAGTGTGCTTAGGCGATATGAATATCGACCTAAAAACAGATGACACTACCAAGAAATCATACATGAACATGTTACACTCGTGTGGTCTTGAGTGTGGGATCTCAGATTATACCCGAATAGAAATTAGAAAAAATGTTGTTACTAAAAGCTGTATTGATCATATATTTGTAAGATCCCGCAATCGAGACGTCTTCACGGCTGCGCTCTGCACTGTACTGGCAGGTCTGGCAGATCATAGGGTGACGGTCACTACGATCCGAGCTCCGTCTTGTATACAGGGAACTCCCACTCTTGTGACGCGATGTAATACAAAAAAGTTGAAGAATATCCTAAATGATGTTGATTGGAAACCTATAGATAATATGCAGTGTCCTATACAAATATATGACTACACTAAAAATAAATTACTTCAATGTTTAGAAAAAGCCCAATACCATTGTAAAATATCTGATTCTAAACGTAACAAAGAAAACTGTCTCACGAAAAAGATTATTAATAATTGTCGTATAAGGGATGAATTATTTTACCTGGAAAAAAGATCCAGGCAACATGATTTTAAGAATTGAGTACAATAAACAAAGAAATAAAACTAACAAAATAATAAAAAAGCTAAAAATACGTATTACGAAAACCAGATAATCTATAACAAAGATGACCCGCGAAAATTATGGCAGATTCTGAACATGATTTCTGGAAAGTCTGTTTCCACTATTGATGATATAATCTTAAAATCATTTAAAAATACTGGTAATGTAGCCGACATAGTGAGTAATTTTGCAAATGAGCTCAAGAAAAATATACAAGACATTTTACCAAAATGCAAAGTACCAATTCTAGATGAAGCTAGCTACATTCAACCCCTATATAAAACAATACTTTTTCATAAAGACACTGATAACCAAATAAATGAACAAATTAAACAATTCAAACAAAACAAAGCACCGGATATGGACGGCATTAGAGCGTCTCATATTAAACTGATCGCAGATAAAATTACGAGTACTATAACGCGACTTATTAATATTAGTATATCAACTGGTATCTATCCGGATGATCTAAAGACTGATTTAGTTAGACCTATTTATAAAGGTAAAGTGGAACATTGTGACAGCTCTAAATATTGCCAAATAACAATGCTACCAGCGATTGACAAAATCTTTGAAAAATTTGTTAGTGACCAAATACATCGCTTCTACGAAGCTCATACAGTGATCGCTAATAAACAATATGGTTTTCAACCAAAAAGAACACCTCACTACTGCTTTCTAAATTTACTGACGATGTTAACGATTTACTTGATGATAAAAAACATGTACTACTCGTATTTATTGATTACAGCAAGGCGTTTGATACATTAAGACATGACACGCTGATAAAAAAAGAAAACACCGGAATCAGAGGTCCCTTGCTTATGTGGTGCAAGAACTATCTTGAGAACAGAATCTATAAAGATAATAACGATATTATAACATATTGTCAAGTTTATCACTATGCCGATGACACATGCCTGGTAGCAGCAGATAGAAGTATCAACAAAGCTTTGAAGATTAAACAAGGAGATTTCACGAGGATCTGTCAATGGTCTCACGACAATAGTCTAGCTCTAAATGCAGATAAAACTAAACTAATGCATATTCATTCTAGCCATAACAAAACCACTGCAGAAAATATACGTGTATTAGCTCACAGTCACAAATGCCTTCATTCTAACAAATCTTTTAATAACAGTTGTGAGTGTGAACAAATAGAACAGGTAGAGAAACAAACTTACCTTTATAGACAACAGGTTTAACTGGAGCAAACATATCTAAAAAGTTTGCAAAAAGTAACGATTAAAAAAGAGCGATTATGGCCAAATTTTATATAATAAAAAACAGAGTTCCATTTCAAATTCTATTAAAAATGCACAAAGCCTTAGCTGAGAGTATTATTTCATACGGCCTAATCAGTTATGGACGAACTTTCCCCTCATACCTAGAAAAAATACATAGGATTCAAGGAAGAATGTTGAAACTCATTACGCCATCTAAAATTAGAATAAATATGAAAAATCCAAACTGCATAAACTGCAAGATACTGTCAAATACTGCAAGATAATTTCAGAACATAACACTATAACACGAAATATTACAAATAAAAACCTTAAAACTACGTCATACCACAATTTTTACGGCAAAAGAACCTCAAAATTTATAATACCGCGTCTAATCAATAACTTACCTCCCGAAATAAAACAAAAAATAAATTTAAAAAATCACTCGTTTATATTAAAGAAGTACTTTCTAACTCTTATCCCTGAATGATTTCCTTACTATTTATTCATTATCGCACCGTCGAAATATGGAGCAACCTGTATATTAAAATCAGTAACTACAAGTACAAAGGCACAGTTATGCAAACTATCCTAGGAAGCTAAGGTATTCGATAATAGCTCTTATGTCTATGCTATTAGTAATTGTATAAACCCCCAGATAACTGTGTAACAACTTTGTCAATTTGTATTATGTGAATTAGAATACAATATCAATAAACTTTGCCAAGCTAGTATAGACCTTTTATGCATCTCAATAAGTCATGTTTTTCCGTCTGAATTTATAAGTGTAAACATTTTTTGTTTTTATTATGTAAGTATTTTTGTAAGTGCATTTATCTCGCTACCTAGAATCTAGATTATATTTAATTCTTTTGTATCGTCGACTCCAGGACCAAGACAAACCAAACATGGTTTCATGGTTCTGAATTACTTGTAAAAAAAATGTTGTTTTTCTAACTGGAAATAAATAATTAAAATAAAATAAATAAACTTGACCGATTTGTTGTGGTCAGGCAAGGTATCTCTGCCATGCAACCTCGAATGCTTCCACATATACTTTCATTAAGAGTTAGTCCGTAAATTACCGAGAATTAGGCTGAGCAGCTAAGATCCTTGCCTGAAATTAAAAAAACAAAAGAAATGTATACGGTGTTTTCTTTTTGCTATCGGCAGTGAAATATTCTTGGAAAGGTTTTAAATAATGTCAAGCGAAGACGATAATAATATGATGGTCGTATATAAAGTACTAACTTTTGCTCGTGACTTTGTCCGCGTGGATTTTGGATACAAATTCGAATCAGATTTTTGTATAGAACTTCAACATCCCGTTAGCCAAAAGGATATTTTTACAAAAATACTTTGAGGGTTTGATGTAAGAAGAAATCCTGTTTAGTGCAACTCTCTTAACAACGGAGGCAAATGTTTATATATCTACCGACATCTGAAGTTCCATCATAAGAAGGGCAGCGTCACCTGCTTTTGTTGACTATTCTCCCACAGATAAGTAGGGTTAACATTTTTGCTTGTTAGAAACCTATTTGCTATAAAATAGCATACTATTCTATTTATTCGACTACATGTGACATCCACATCACTCTACTTTAGTACTATTCCATAACTGTTTACTTTATGCGAGTAATACTCTCCATATAGACAAAAAGAGACTGCCCACCCTGACAAATATCTTTTTATTTAAAAATCATTATCAATTTTCTGCTAAAATAGGCGATATTTTATTACCTATACCTACGTTATTTCAGCAGAAAATTTATAACAGATTATGCGTATTTGTCAGAGTGTCTTTTTGTCCCTACGGAGTACACGTCACTAGTAATATTATTAGTACTTTTTGTCCAAGTATTAATACCTTTTATCTTTTATCCCAGTCACTCTATTCTATCCGTGTAAACTACATCTTTATTAAAATTAAACTCTTATTCTGTAGGCTTTACAGTTTTCAGTAATCAGAAGTATCAGTCGTTTCCCATGTTAAGAGAATAGGTTCCGATTGCATTGATCGCTGTTACTCCATGCCGAAAAACCTGCAGTGCGAGAGGGACGAATTCTGGGGAATTATCAAAATATTGGCGTTTTACCCTACAATAAAACGCTTATTAAATACTTACCTAATTAGAAGCCTATTAATTGAGAGCACTTCCATTTTCCTGTAAATCGTATCAACTTGACTTAGTTTTTCCCTTTAAGTTGGTACTTCCTTCCACCGCCAGAGCGCGCGAATTGACGTTTTGCCTCGTGGTGGCACTTCGCGGTTTCTTCATTGCGTCTGTGACTAAGTCTGCCAGGCAGAGCTTATCCATAGGCTTCTAATTAGGTAAGTATTTAATAAGCGTTTTATTGTAGGGTAAAACGCCAATATTAAATCCATACGCTAATTAGAAGCCTATTAATTGAGAGACGTGTTTGTTATCGCCTGGCGGTGGGGTACGCCAATGTGATATTATAATGATTTGATTAGAAGGTAAAAATAAAAAACTTTGTGTGGAAATGAAAAAATTAATAGTTTTAATAAATTCAGTACATCTTTTGCTTGCGACATATAATAAGGTAGTTAATTATGATTAACTAAATAAATCAGGTAATATACCAAATATCTGGTTTTAACAAAAAGTTGATTATTTATGAAACACCATGTAATGGAAGAATAATCAAAAAAGTAATTGATTTATGCAATGTATTGCACCAAAACAGTAATTTATTCGTATTAATGAAAAGATGTTTTCAACAAAAAGTAAGTAATTAAACAGACATAAATAAATTGCTCATATTGTTTGAGTGATTTGAAGCAGAATGCCTCACTTCTCGGCAATAGAATTTTCTAAAAGTGTCTCCAGAGCGCCAGTTACCTTGTTCTAGGATTTGATCTAAAGAGAAATTATTCAACCAATTTTTAGAAGCAACTGCCGCTCTAACACTTCCTGCACTTGCTTTGATACCAGCTTCATTTAGTAAAGATTTTACCCAGCCAGCAATAATTGTGCGGGATGCTGGTTTTGTTTCTCCTCTAAAGGTCACGAATAACGAAAAGATGTCAGTCCCTGTCAACCTTGATTGGTTTGTACTAATCAACCGTTTAATCCAATGCACGGGACAAATATTAGTGTCGGTACTGGGAAGTAACTTCCAGCCTGACTGCTGGTAGCTGCTTGTGTCAGTCTTTGAACCAAAAGACGGCCAAAAAATAATATGATCATTTGTCACGATTAAATGTTCAGGATCTGTACGTAAAAGGGTAAGATCGTGCACTCTTCTACCGGAACACAACAGGAGAAGGGCAGCTGTATGTCGTGAAGTTTCGAAAATATTATTTGGGTCAAATTGTCTAAGGGAAAGATATTTTATGAGGTCAGATACGTCCCAAATTGGTGGTTTTGGATCTTTGGGTTTTTTCAATGCAATAGCTTTTAGAACTTTTTTGACCAATACATGAGAACTGAGTGAGCCCGAGTTTTCCGTATTAGAAAATGTTGACACTACCAATTTGTGAAGAAGAATAGTACGATAAGCAAGCTTATCCTTTTGATGTAAGTCCGATAAATATCTTGCCAAATCTGAACCAGTCGGACAGTTGTATGGGGTGTTGTTTTCACTAGCCCATCGACACCACCGATACCAGGCTACTTTATATGTTTTAAGAGTCGATTCTCGCCAACCTGACTTGAGAAGAGATTTCTGTTCCGAAGACCAGGATTCTATATCCCTAGTCCACCCCCACACTTCCAAACCTCGAGCGTCATCTCGCTGATTCTCGGTGGAGGCAGTCCTGTTGACGCATCTATCAGAGTGCTGTGTAGATTCCATATCGAGTGGGGTGGTGCTAGTGCTCTGGCCTTTACGTCGGCTCGCCAAAATATTTTCTCCCACCTTGGCAACACCAATAGAAATATCCCCTTCGCCTGATTCATGTGGTGTAGTACCCGTGGTATCAAACACGGTGGAGGAAATACCCATGCAATCCGGTAGCTCCATTCTCTGCTCAGGGCATCTATAAACGCTGCTTGATCGTCGTTCTGGTCCAAAGTCACATATGTTGGCACTACATGCGCTATTAGAGACGCGAAAAGATCCACTTCTGGTAGACCCCATTTTCGAAAAATTGTGGTGGTCGCTTGAGGTAGCAAGTGCCATTCGGGTAAAAGTTGAAGTTTTGAAAGGTGATCGGCTTCGCAGTTGTATATGCCTGGAAGATGGTATACTTTCAGATGTATTTGATATTGGTCGATTATGTGAAAAATCTCGTACGTCAAATCTAACAGCGTCTCCGAATGAGTACCTCCTTCGTTCCTTAGATAAGCTACGACAGTTCGGCTGTCGCTCTGTACCAATATTGAAGCTTGGAACAGATAGAGGACGTGGGCTTGTTCTAGGACCTTCTTTATGGTCAGTAATTCTTTCTGGTTGCAATGCAATGGTTTCTCGGCTTCCAACCAGTGACCTGATAGGTTCTGGTTGTTGATTTTGGCACCCCATGCTAAGTCTGAAGCATCCGTGGTCAAGAAGTGGGTTGGTGATGGTGTATGTATTGGAGACGAGTTTTGACAATTTTTTAGCCACCAAGCCAGTTCTTTCATCAAAGTCTCTGGTAAGCAAACCTGTTGATTCTTGTTGACTTTTCGTAAGGAATTCATGAACCTTTGTAATAGACGAAGATGTAATCGCCCTCGAGGGACCACAAAACTGGCAAAGTTCAGGACGCCTATCAGTATCTGAAGCTCTTTTAGGTTGACCTTCTTTTGCAACAAGGTTCTGGTTATAAGAGCAATAATTTTCGAAGTCTTCTTCTCGGGAAGGACTTTTTCGTTTACCCATGGTTTCCAAATTATTCCCAGATACTCGATTTGGCTCTGTGGGGAAAAAATTGACTTTTTGCAATTGATTTGCCATCCCAACCGGTATAGAGTGTCTGCAATTATTTTTACCTGACGCTGAAGAATCTCTATCTTCTGGTTTACTATGAAAAAATCGTCTAAATAGACCAGTATCCTTATTCCTTGATCGCGGAGGATCTGCGCAATCCAATTTGTCAAAGAAGCAAAAAACCTTCAGCACCGAACTCAGTCCAAACGGTAAACACGTCATTTCGAACATCTGACCGTCGTAGATGAGACGCAGAAAGCGTCTGTGGGGCTTCGTTATTGACAAATGAAAGTACGCTTGTGAAAGGTCGATTTTGCACATCCAGTCCCTCGTTTGAAGGAAGTCTGGAATCCGAGAAATATTTATTAAGCTGAAGGGATCTGTGAGAACAAACTTGTTCAATGCCTTTAAATTGAAAATAGGTCGTGAAGAACCGTCTCCTTTCTTTACTAGAAAAAGTGTGGATACGAAGCTCGGACCGGCGGTCGCGAGTTTTAGGACACCTTGATCTTTGAGATTTTGAACAACTTCTGTCATTTCCGGTGATGCTTGAGTCTGATATTCGTGAAGGCAGGGCAAAACTAAAGGTGGTTTTGTTATGAAGGGTATGCGGTAACCCTGTATGATTTTTTGTATGTACGGTGGAGCATTCATTGCTTGCCACTCTTTGAGATAAAACTTGAGTTGCCCCGCTTGAAAAACCCGTAAGTCAAAATTTTCTGTGTTTATTGCCTCGTCCGAAGCAGCCTTTCGTTTATACGAACCTCTGGGCGTCGGTCCATTTCTTGCACGAAAGGGCGCATCATCGTGGCGTGATCTTCTGTTACCACTGTTGTTTGGTCCTTGCTCAAGACCATGATGATGACGGTGATAAGACCCACCCTGCGCGGGTTGGTATTGGTGACAAGTAGCACCCTGCGCGGGCTGCTTTCTTTTCTTACATGAATTGCCTTGCGCAGGCATGTTGAACCCCTGCGTGGGGCGGTGTGCATTTGAACCCACTTGCGCAGTGGATGCACTAGGATTCGTTAGCGGAAAAAACGCTTTACGTGTACCACCAGCTTTTTCTATTGCAGTAGTGAATGCCGTAGCATCGAAAAGATTTGAACTAGTCGCAGGTATTTTCCGAAGAGAAGATTTTTTACGAACCTCAGAATACTGTCTCGTCTTTGTTGAATAATATCCGGTCTATGGCCGCAAACCATCTGCAGGGCATCAACAGATACTTTGTGGAACTCTCCGTCTACGAATATTCCCTCAATTTTCTCTTTTAGGTTAGAGTAAGAAAGGTCGGAGGAGTCAGATTCTTGTGCCCATTTAAGTAAATCACGAAGACTTGCTTCCAACACTTCTTTCTGTTTTAATAGCGCAAATGTTAGCGCAGCAAAGGACTTCTCGACTACCGGTAGTTTTTTGGAAGTGTCGTATACCTTAACTTCATCATTTGCCTCCAATTGAACGAAACCTGGTGAAAAACAGTAAGCTTTTTGGACTTCAGAGTACCTCACTTCACTCCACGCTGCATCATCAAATCTCTGGAGAGTCCTCAGTGCATCCAAATATACCTGTGGTGTCTTCGGAATTATAGGTTCTTTAACGGTGGTCTCAAAAGATATGCAAAAGTCTGGTTGCGTACCAGTTGCAACTGATTCAGTCTCAAAAAGATTTCTACTAATGTCATAGCTAACATTCTGTTCAAAATGGTCTTGTAAGGGCGTGTTACATGGTTGTACCTGTTTTCGTAGTTCAGAAATTTCTTTAGAAAGTTTCTTAATTGCATGACCTGCCTTGCGATGTTTCCTACGTTTTCGGTTGCGGCCTGACGAGTCACTCGAGGTAGATGAACTACTAGATGACGAAGTGGATCTAGACCTCGATCTTTCGCCTCTAACACGCTGGTTTTCATTATCCATTTTAATTTTGTAACCCCTAAAAAGAGATCACAAAATAGGTCAAGGGAAACCCTAGGAAAAAAAAAAAAAAATATTTAAGAAGGATTTATGCTATCGCTATCACAACCCTAAATATCGAACGGAAAAAGCCGTTAAATTGTGTAAAAAGGGAGGAAAAGAAACATTGTTCTTTGTCTGGATACACGATTAGTATCGAAATAACTAATAGCAGTAAGTACCCAACGAGAGATAGGTCGTTGTAAGTACCGTAAGAAAAATATCTTATTGTATTTCCAAAGATTTTTTGTAAACCTCAAAACTATTTCTGGGTACCTAGCCTTCAACAATGTTGATACATCCTCCAATCATTGTCAAGTTCACGTGAAAAGCATTTTAATGTAAAAGTACTCACACAATACGATGCGATGGTCCCCTTGGTGCACAAAATTTCGTTAACGTTACGATTTCACAACGAAATAACTGTTCAAGTATAAAACTTTTATAAAACACGCCAAAATTCACAAAAACCGAAATTTTTTGGCACTGGTTCCACGAGCGAGTTGGAAAATGACCACGCGTAGCAGGAAAACAGACGCCAATGAAGAAACCGCGAAGTGCCACCACGAGGCAAAACGTCAATTCGCGCGCTCTGGCGGTGGAAGGAAGTACCAACTTAAAGGGAAAAACTAAGTCAAGTTGATACGATTTACAGGAAAATGGAAGTGCTCTCAATTAATAGGCTTCTAATTAGCGTATGGATTTAATGACGACTTTTATCACGAATTTTATTATTTAAAAAAAAAACTAAAGTTTGTATCAAATATCTGTTCGGATAACAGTATAATAAAGTTTATACATATTTTAATTAATAAATAATATAATATGATTTTGCTCAAATAATGTTAAAACTCGACAAGAAAACTTTTTTTGGAGTCATCTTTGATTTTTTATGGCTCAATGTTGGAATGACTTCTGAAGATTCTGTTTCGATAAGAGTGTACATTATATTCTTGACAGAAGTCCAAATTTTCTTCAAATATCTAGTATTGCTAGATTCTTCAAACAAGGTGTCGGCTTTGGCCATATCTAAAGATAATGGTCGTGGAGGCATGTCAGAAGCCCGTATAGGGGCCTGAACAACTCTGACACCAAGTCGGCAACTAACCACACGACAGGATGTAACTAAATTGAGCTTCAGAATAAATCCGTGATTTGCATAACCTAGTTTCAAATTAACACAACTCCCACATTGTCTGAATAATGAATAAATAATAACAAAGTCTTTTGGGCAAAATCGGAATAAAAGCTAGCTCTAATTAAAATAGTTTGCAACGTCGATAACTATTTATTTAAGGCTGAGCTTTTATTACGGTGCTAGCATAAAATGATTGTTGAAATGAACGGTACTATTTATGTACTTATTTAATTGTTTATTTATGAAGTCTGATTTAATTGAGCATTCCTAATAAATATACACGGTATAAACCAAGATCAAATTTGGTACTTGAAATATTTTCAAAACAAACGATAGAAAATTTCAAGTTCAGAAATATAGATAGAAAACATCTTTAAGTAGTCAGTCAGGGTAATATTTATGTCAAATGAAAATTGAAAACCGTAGTGCCGTGCTGGTGTAACTCGTAAATCATGAAGTAAATTAGCACTCCACTGCAAGCAAAATGATGAATTAATCATGGAATAACAACGGAATGTTCTGATGGTAATAAGACTAATGCTAATGACATTGCACATTAATTTGCATTGCTGACAATGACGTCAAACATCGATCGTAAATTTATCCCTTTGTATAGCTACTCTTTTTACAACTCTTTTTACCTTTCGTGAAAAATTGTAAAATACATAATCGATACAGATAATAAGAAATTTACCTACTTCAGTGTACTTCAGTCTTCTTCAAATACTTAACATTATATTTGATGCATTTTTAGGGTTCCGTAGTACCTGAAAGGTAAAAAAAAACCTATAAGGTCCGTCCGTATGTCACAGCCTCATAACTTTAGAGCCGTTAAAGGTAAAGAATTGAAAATTTCCATAAAATTCATTTGCCTACATAAAACGGTATAAAAAAATTAAATAAAACCGAAACTAATGAACCGAAAAATATGAAATAATTCATGTTAATTTGGGATTATGTAATGATTACAGGAATAATATAGCAGGTGAGAGATTCACGATAACAAAATGACAAAATTAAATTTTTAACCCACAAGTTTTATTTTGAGCACGGTATAAAAATATTTGAGTTTCTCTTTTGCAGTACAATTAATTCTTTCTTTAGTTAGCATAAACAGTTAAAGTGGGCAAGATTTTAAATACCTTCTTCCTGACTGTTCCCAAAACTGTCGAATTATGGAACCTTGGGTATGCGAGTCTGACTCGAACTTGACCAGTTTTTTAAATTAATACCTTGAGAACGGTTTTCTGATGTTTGAATAACTTACCCTCAGTAAAGGCATAGTAAAAACATACTAGTAAGCTATCTTCACAGAGATGTCGCCCGCGCGGCTTATATGTGTATGAGCCACTGCAAGCCTGCACGTACGAAGCACAGCAGATTGTTTTTTGTTTTGTTTTGCACGCACACAACGACAACATCTCAGAGGGTTTCTGGCGGTGTGACTAAGGTCGGCTGCGCTCCGCAGTCGCGCTTATATTACGTACGCCGCGCCGCGCTACGCGCTACAAAACAGATAGGTTTTTGGAGCCGCGGCCGCGCGCCGTGCGCGCATCGCCGCAAAATAAATTGAGGACCCTGCAGCAGTAGGCATTTATGCCTCGCACGGCGCGGGAGTTGTTCTACTATTCTGTTTTTACTAAAGTAAAGTTTGCTTTTGTACTTTTTGCTTTTTTTGTTTTGTCTTAACCCTACAGTATAACTTGTAGTTCCATTTTGTTTGGTTATATGTGGTTACGATAAACCTCCAGAAATACATTAAAACGCTGCACTATAACTTGTAGAAAATAAAAGAAAAATGTGTAAAAAGCAACCTCATTTCGAGTAACAATAAATAGAAATCAATACGACGCCACTCTTTGATGTAAACAACTGAGAAGATCATCAAGGATCAGAATCCATTACAAATAAAATAATATTTTAGCTTTAAAAGTAGATGGTTCATGATAATTTAGCTGTTTTTATTTCTGTTAGTTCATGATAATTAATAATAATATTTATAGAGTTTTATTTCAGGGCTATTTTGCCAATAAAAAAAACTGGAACTTTAAAATTATACTTTATTTTCACAACAACAACAAAAACGTTAAATATCGATATCGCTCCATATAACGGCGCAACTTATTGCGCCATCTATTGGTTTAGGAGATCAATCGGAAAAGAGTGAAGCCGGTCGGACAGTTTTGACTCTAGCAAAGCGTCGTCATGTTGTCTTTGGTAGCGCAGCCGTTATCTTGGATAATTTTTGTACGGGGAGCGGCCGGCGGCCCACCAGATAGTCGTTCAAAAACTCCTCACACCGGCTAGGGTTCGTACGCCGGGTTCCAACACTAAAACGTTCAAAACTTGACACGGGTCGCAACCCCGATCGTTCAAAAATAGCAGTGTCGCTACACCGGTGCCGAATTTTTCAACACCAACTCTGAGCAGGGTTCGCAAGGTTCGTATAGAGACGTCAAAATGTTAGTTATAAATCAATACGAAATCTATTGAAAATATGTGAAATGACTTTTGAAATATAGCAACTCGGTCAAACCCGTTCTAAAACTCAGTGTTGCAACCCCGGTGTTCCTACCTACCCTAGGGTTCTTTATTGAACGCTATTCAAGGTCCGCGATGAATCGTAAATTTTTGACGTAATCATTGTGTTTTCTTGTTGTGTTTTGTTAATTACTTAACTATTGTCATAATGAGTTAACAATTTGTGCAGTGATTTATGTAATTGACCTATCGTATTAAATTAAAAGTTCAAGTTATTCTTCTTTGGAATTTCCATTGTAACCACTGACTGAATTGACTACCCACATACAAGTATAAATTCGACTACATTTATCTCGGCAAAGTACAGTGCCGAATAAACAACAGCTGGAAAATATACTGGAGCTTACGTTTTATATTAAAAAAAAATATATAAATCGATTAGAGAGAAGCACAGAGTTTAACAGCTATATGTTACCTATATTGACCCACGGATCATAGACCTGGGCCTTAAACACATAGCAAATATATCAACTTAAAGTAACCCAGAGAAAAACGGTGAGAAGCATGCTCGGAAAAAGACTGCTCGATAAATTATCTAATGTAGAACTTAGACTGGCTTAATAGATGTAATACGCCAAGCCAAAAAATTTAAATCAGAATGGGCAGGGCATGTGATAAGACAGAAAGACAACAGATGGACCAGAGATGTAAATGGATGGTGCCCCATAGACCTTGTTCGAAGTAAGGGAAGACAAAAAACAAGATGGCGCGATGAACTGGAGAAATATGGTGGAGAACTGTGGACCAAATTAACGTTCGACAGGCATGAATGGAGCAGGATGGAGGAGTTCTTTGCTCAGCAATGGAATTGTAGATTTTTTATCAATTATAAATCTTATCTCACCTATATTAATCTCTATATAAATCTCATCTTATATCTTATTTATATTAAATCTAATCTTCATTTTGTAATCTAAATAAAATTTCTATATCCACATGGTTGCGAGTCACAGCTTCATAATTCGCATTCGTTTCTTCGCCGGCAATCAATTGATACCTACTTCAGCTCAAAATTTTAAACTTAGAACTCTTAATAACTAAACATACTCGTATCATCATCATTAATTAACTAAATCTTATTTATAGCTTAGCCAAAGATAAGCCGCACTGTAATAAATTTGTGACGTCGGTATGTGTCCGCTGCCAGATCGTCAATACTAAGCTTATACAATTTATGTTAGCTAAGATGGTGGTTTTGAAGATAAATGTTAACTTACTTGACTTTTAACCCTGCAAGATCCCAACTCCTAATCACACTTTTGCAGCTGTCTGTACATCTGCACTGGAAATCGACAGGTAATAATAGTGACAGCTATTTAAATCACAGGAAAAAAAGGAACCAAGAATTAAACCATTTCATGAGGTGACTTTATACAGCCTAACTCATACTGGAGGCTTGTTGAGTGATAACTAACACGGATCGATAATACATTTTGCTAATTTCGCAAAATAAAATCTTGACGTCCTATAGTAATTGACTCGGGGCTGGGCAAGCGTTTGTAAGGAACACGAAAAGAATAATTAACGAATTTCACAAAAAGGGTCATCAAACCCTGTTACTGAGCACTGATCAAGTCTCCAGTAAGAAATTTGCTGCATAAATTAAAGTCACTAAGATTTCAATAAGATTCTTAAAAAGAGCGTTTAAATATCCAGAAAACTGACCAAACGCTAACATGAAACATGTTCAAGAAATAGGTCAGAAAAATAAATAGGAAATGGCATCCGTCTGCCTTAAACTTGGTTCCGTATTTCAAGAGGTTCTTTCCGAAACATTTGCGAAAGCAAGCATAAAAATGTTTACTTTTATACAGGAAATGAAAACATATTTTAGTGGGTTTGTTAACTCATTAATATTTATCTGTCGCTGAAAGTTAAATTAGTTGTAAACTACTTTAACTACATATATATTTATGTGCATATCTTTGGGGTTCCGTATCCCAAAGTAAAAAAAAACAGAACTTTTACAGAGTTACGGCTGAATAAAACACTTGTTGTGTTTCTATTACAAGTAAAATTTCATTATTCCCTGCTAGTTTTACCTTATCGGCATTCTCAAGAGTTTGGTAGACAAAATCCTACTAATATTATGAATGCGAAAGTTTGTGCGTGTGTGTGTGGATGTTTGTTACTCTTTCACGCTGAAACGGCTGAACGGATTTGGATGAAATTTAGAATGTATATAGCTTATACCCTAACTTAACACATACGCTACTTTTATCTCGGAAAAATGCATGGTTCCTGTAGGATAGATCAATATCATTGAAAAATCAGGTGTATAATTAGCGCGGGCATAAACTTTTGTGGTGAAATAAGACAAGGCTTTGTTATTTCATACATCAGGTGTCTAATTAGCGCGGCAAATAATCGTTTTTGGGGAAATAAGACAAGGCTATGTTATCTCATCACACTTCACACTAATTTTATAAATGCGAAAGTTTGTGTGTGTGTGTGTGTATGTTTGTAACTCTTTCACGCTGAAACGGCTGGACGGATTTGGACGAAATTTAGAATTAATATAGCTTATACCCAACTTAACACATATGTTACTTTTTATCCCGGAAAAAAGCATGTCGTTAAACCGAATAACACGCGGGCGGAGCCGCGGCCAAAGGCTAGTATTGTATATATCATGAATGAATGATAAACCATAGAGTTCCATTGGTACGTATAGGGAAGCAATCGCGAAGCACGATTTCGCGCCACTTACACAGGTCCGCGGGCCACAATCGTCTCATAAACCCGGTGATGCTTTTTGCGACCAGACAGATTTCTTGTGCATCTGAAAATTTAAAAATGCCTTCCTTTGTTTTAAGGTCTGTTCCAGCCACTCCAGAAAATATAACAAAAGTCAAAGTGTAACATTCCATCGGTAAGTAATAGTACATTGCTAAGACCAGGAAATAAGCAATCCTGGACGAGTAAGTGAAAACTCCGAGCCCGTAGGGTGAGGACTTTTCTATATGAGGCCAGGATTGCTATTTAATGGTCGAAGAAAGTATAGTGCTTTTCTCAAAAATAAAATGAGACATTTTCATATTTTTCATGGCAATGAGTTATATCAAATATAATAAACTGACTAGGAAATATTAACAGTTACTTACTTGCTCATATTTGGGCGATTAGTCATGTTTATTGTTATTATTATGCTTATATAGTGAAACCGGTTGGGTAGTGTAGTATTAAATATTATCTGTGGAAAAGTACAAGTGTTTTTTCATCACAACAATTTATTGTTATTGATTTCTTCAGCAAAGCATTAGTGGAGTACAATATATATCAAAGCCCTCTCCTGAACTAATTTTGTAATTCATTTGCACAAAACTCTTTACAACAAAAACAAAAAACTTTGTTTGTTATTGCCAGCTGGGCAAAGGTATTTACCCTCATACAGCCTTCTTCGTGGACAACGCCATCTAGAGGAACGCTAAGAACAAAGAAAAAAACAACGAGAAAAACGCTCATTGAGGTTAAGTTTTAAGTATTCAATGGTTTTCAATATATCTATAAAATCAATAAAAAAATTATATTTTTGTTATTGTTATTGCAGTTATAAAATATAGCAAACATTTCTACACTCTAAACATGAAATTGTAATTATTATATTTTTCTTTGTAAATTGGCCGCTTAAAACCTTATGGTCACCAAACTCTTTAGTCTCTCAAAAACATAGACATGGATAGTTTCAAAAAGAAAACATGTGAAATGTACTCTGTGAACATATGGTATGTAATGGATTTTCATACGAATTTCCTGGACAATTATTCAGATTTTCTGGACACTTTTAAATAACTCGCCAGGATGAATTATTTTCTGGTAGGTCTTTACAGTATGTAATGGTAATATTACAATGTATTTTTGAGAAAACTAAATTTTTATCTAAACTTATTTTCAAATAGGCAATAACAAGCACTCCACAACGGCACCGCGCCGCCGTTTACGACCAAATCATATATTAAATAAACAACCACGTAAATGTAACACGTACAGATATTCTACCATTTTATATTGTTCATTATAAAATATTGTACTTTTTTATTGTTATTGGTACGTCTTACGAATTTTAATACTACAGAATTAGTTAAATTTTATTATCTCTCTTAACTCTATTATAAGTTTAGAGAGCTATATATAACATATAATTTTTTTTAATGGACACCGGCGGCGCTGACGGTAAACAATTTCAAAGTGGGAGATTGTACAAATACAAATACGTTTATTGAACCAAAGAAGAGAGTAACATAAGTTAATGTATCACAAATGTACCCTGGACTAGACTAATCTGATTTTCAGGGTACGGCCCAAGTTATACTTAATTGATATTAAAGCGACAGTTTCTTTACCCTATATTAATCTTATTAACTTATTGTTTATTACGTTATTTTTTTCATCTTAATCGTTATTTTTTATGTCTTGTTGGCATTTTTGTGTAATCGTGTTCGTTACGTGACACACACAGCATTTTTTTTTATTCAGTTCAATTATATTTTATTTTATTTTTAGCTTTCTGTCCTTGTTATATCTTTGTACAATATACAGTATATATTTACAATATCTATGTCTCGTATATGTATCTATAGGTAGTTAGTTATTTAATTATGCATTTATATTTATATTTAATACATTAAACCATATTTATTTTATTTTATATTATTTTGGCCCTGGCTGAAAATCAGCGTCGTAAGTTCATAGAGCTTGCGGCATATACTGAGCCAGGGACCTTTTTGTTGCTACAATCGTTATATTTATGTTTCATTATTTTCATTACTTTTCCGTTTTCTTTGTTTTTATTTTTGTTTTTCGTATACTTAATGTTTTTTGTTTTTATCTTTTTGTATTTTGTTTTTGTATGTGTTTGTGTAGCGACAAATAAAGATTTTCTTTCGTTCTTTCTTTCTTTACATTTTTAAGCAAATTATACTACTTATATACAAGAAAAAATCAAAAATATATAAATAATTCGAAATCCAAATTAGAACATCTTGCTTCATAGTTTTAGAATTAATCAACATAATGTAAATAAAAACTTATGTGTTATTTATTATAAACCAATTTTGTGTATGAATTGTGTTTGTTTTTTTTGAAAATCGTTGAAATCGGCAACTTGAAAATACAATTTTGAGTTAATGTCAAATGTAATTTTATTACAATTTCACGGTTTGAAATGAATTTGCAAAGAAACAATTATCGGCATAACCCGCCCCCCGCCTTAATTCTTTAATAGGGCAGTTTTTTTGTTGTTTAATTTGAATTGTTGGTATTGGGATAGGTTTAGGGGTGCATAAGGACTCGATATTCATTAGTTTATTTGTTTCACTTTGGTGGTTTTAGTTGTTGCTTACGCCCGTTTTTAATTTGGATAATAAGGTGGAATATAAATACAAGCATAAATGAATTATGAGCCTTAGAGACAACTTTGTCGGGTGGTTACAGCCAACATACTAATTTTGCTTTTGTACTATAAAGGGTTACCCTACGGTTACCCAGATTAAGGTGGTTAAACCAATTCTCGGTGCAAAATGCACATCATAATATTAATTCCCTTACTTTTGAATAAAAAGTACGCAAAAATTGCGTTTTAAAGCAATTAGCGGAAACTTATCACTAACAATCGGGTTATCGCATTCAAATTATGTTATTTTATGCCTTCAATTTAGATGATATTTGATTACAACGTTAAATATGCTTATCAATCGAATGCAATCAAAATGTAAATCATAAAATGATAAAATTTGAATGTGAAAACTTAAGTATTACTAATAAATTTTCGCTTATTGCTTGCAATTTTTGCATATTTTTTATTCAAAACCAAGGAAAAGTTATAATGTGCATTTTGCACCCGGATTTGGTTTTACCACCTGAACTAACTTTTTGTGATATATACTTGTCACATCAAACCATAAAAATAAACGTATAATTGCTTAAAGGTTAGCTAATTGGATCAAGTAGTTTGTTGCAAAAAGGCGCAATAAAAAAAACATCAAAATTCAAAACGATACAGCAGTAAAAGACTTTTAAAATAAGAATAAAACAACGTGAAATACTTTTGTGTTAAGTATTTTAAAATTATACTAATAATTTTATTCAACGTAAAATGTTTTCTTTAGTTTCACTATTGACTGCTTTATCACGATCGAGGTAGCAGAAAGGTGAGCTAGGAAAAATTAAACCAATAAAGACGCTGCATTTTCCTATCATGTGTGTGCAGCTTAGACCACTCCTATTAGTGGTTTTATTCCTGGTGACTTAAGGAGCTCTGGTGGAACACAACTACATACATAAACTACATACAACCACGTACAAAAACGAAAGCTTTTTACCGAATCCTCAGTGTCAATCCATCAGTCAGCCTATCCATCAAATTAAAATTCAAATTAGTTTAGAGTGACTGATTTATTAAGGAATATACCTTAAGCTTAAAATGTAAGCTTTGGAATAGCAAATTTATTTTAAGCCTCATTAATTGTTATAATAATACTAATATTTTCTAGTGGTAGACTTTTTTGCCAACAAATCTCATGTAATCTTCTTAAACACACACCTCTACGAAAAACCTCATCTTATTTCTTATAGAACCTTTCCAGTTCCCTAACAGATTTACTGGAATTGAACTGAAGCTCAACCTTTCCATCAAGCTTTCTTTGTGGTACTCTAGATTCAAGTATTTATTCTATATTGAAACAAGGGGTATTGATAAAATACCGCAGCAAAAGTGAGTGTAAAATTACTTTCATTCTTTCTCAGAAATCAAACCAACGCAATACGCAACGAGCACAATGCAATCCAGCGCGCCATTATTTTTCATTCAATATCACATATGTATTTGTTCCGTTCTCCGATATTGATTTGCGTATGAAATATGGAGCTTTCTTTGAATGATTTTAGACTTTTTCATTTTGTTTAAAAATAGCAACGTGTATTTCATCACATGCTATCGATAAAACCAATGGCACATTGATTTATACTCTCAATAAAACTGGTCCAATGTGAGTAGAACTCGTGCTCTGAGGGTTACGTACATAACGTTTAAAACACAAATGTATTTCACCAGCAGTTATAAATTATCAAAATAACTTGACACTAATGATCTTTTAAATTCCATGTAATTAAAAAGTCTAATTAATTTAGTCTCTTAAAATCTTCTTGAATATTGGTTATTTTCTGATGTTTTCCTAGATGTGTGCTACGAGTATGTGTTCATTTTTTCTAAGTCAACTGGAAGTACCCTATTGGTTTCCACGTGGTTTCCATGGTGAGCCAATTAATATTAAATTGATAACGTAAAGGGCAATTACTTTGTTCCACGTTAAGTTATAAGTTTGATTTTTTAAAAGCACTACGAAGCTGTAAACTCCTGTAGGTGTTACTAGTTTCAATTTGATATTTTTAATCAGGCCGAGACAAAAGGTCTTGCTTGACAAACGGACTGACCGACAGACAAACAGATGGATAGCAAAGTGATCGTATAAGGGTTCTGTTTTTGCATTTTGAGGTACGTTTGCAAAAGTAATACCTACCCCTCGACCAAGATCACTTAGAAAACATTAAGGTCTTCTTTAATATGGATAACTCTATCAATTAAAACCGAAAAATCGACTCGTGAATTACCTAATAGTTGTTGCAAACTCATTTCTATCGGACTTTTTATTTATTTATTACACTTTTTGAACATACAATAAAATCAATAAAAATATAAAACAATCAAACATGGTGTACAAAGGCGGCATTTGTTGTTAACAGCAATATCTTCCTTTGCAAGCAAACAGAAAAATAGTTGACAGAATAAAAAAGGAAGGAAGTAATTGCTGATCAGTAAGAAAATATCAAGTTAAAAATATATATCCTAATAGACTTACCTATCTTAGACATAAACTTACATATACAATACATGAACAACATACTTAATACGAGTACATACCTGTAATAAATAAACATACAAAATATCTTTGTCTTTTTTAAGCCATTTAATTCATGGCAACTAGAGTCTGATGATGAGGTCGTAAAAGGTTCAGTGGAACTTTTTCAATGGGCCGTCCTTTACGGGGGCATCTATACTCGTAACGTAATCCTGTTTGGGTTCATTATAATTGTGCATAATTTCCTGGCGTTTTGCGATACGTGTCTTCAAGTCATCTTTGTAAAGTGGCTGACAAAACATGCAAACCTGGTTCTGATCTTGGTGTCGAAATTGAAACGTTTAGTTATAATTATTATGTTTGGACTCTTACAGTTCGCTTTTAGGGTTACTTATTCTATTACTAAGACTCCGCTGTCCGTCTGTCACCAGGCTGTATCTCATGAACCGTATAGTTAGACAATTGAAATTTTCACAGTTGATGTATTTCTGTAGCCGCTATAACAAACAGAATAAAATAAATGTTAAAGGGGGCTCCCATACAACAAACGTTATTTTTTTGCTCGTTTTTGCTCAATATTGAAAACGGCAACAGGTAGACGCTTGAAATATTCACAGAATATTTATTTATATATTCAATTAAAGGTGTTAGGTGGTAGAGCTAATGCCGGGCTTCACTGTGGAGGTACCACCATCTTACTCGCGAATCCTCCCGAAGTTATTCGGGGGAGAGTAAGAGAACAGCTCTCAGGCAAAACCAGGCGGCCCACCATTGCCTGGGACCGATGGATGGCGGTTTATCCATCCACAATTGCCGGGCCTTATATAAATCAGACTGGTGACGGGCAGCGGCGTCACTGGTGCAAGGGTTTCGGCACCGCGCTCACCAACCCGCCTGCCCAGCGTGTGTGAGTATGGGCATTTCTTCCGGGAGGACCGCCAAGAGTGGCGAAATCCTGGAAAGACCTATGTCCAGCAGTGGACGAAACAGGCTGATGGATGGATGGAAGGATTCAATTAAAAAATAAATAATTTAATTAAAATAAAATTTATATTTAAGGGGGGGCTCCCAATCAACAGACATAATTTTTTTGCCGTTTTTTAGGGTTCCGTAGTCCGACAAGGAACCCTTATAGTTTCGCCATGTCCGTCTGTCTGCGGCTTAGCGCAGAGACTATTAGTACTAGAAAACTGTAATTTGGCATGGATATAAATATTAATCACGTCGACAAAATGGTAAAATAAAATTAAAAAAAAATGTTTACGGGTATGTACCTCTCCTAGACGTAAACTGGGGATGATTTTTTTTTCTCGTCTATCACATCGTGTGATGTATCGTTAGATAGGTCGTTTAAAAACATTGTAGGTCTCTGAAAACCATGTATCGATTTGGGGATCCATTGGCGAAATATTAAGCTTTAAAGTGAAAATTTTTGTTAGAGTGGGGCGTCTCTCGCCCCCGGCTGGCAAAACGGTTGTTTATAGATATGTGAAAAAATTCACATAAGTAGTATATTTATAATGAATTTAAAAGGAAAACGATCACAGCTAAGTAGGATTTAGGTACAGGTTTACGAGTACAGGTCGCGCCAAGCTTTTGGCCCCCTCTAAACACGACAATGTATGGGGCGTTTTTCTAAATGTATGGGACTAGAAGTTTGTCGCGATCTATATTAGTAGACCAACTTATAAAATGTTCTGGGAAACTAAGGGACCCCACATTGCGCGTGGCCCGACACGCACTTGGCCGGTTTATAGAAAATGGTGCGGAACCCTTCGTGCGCGAGTCCGACTCGCACTTGGCCGGTTTATTTAACCTTTTTCAATCCTTGAGAACCAAAGTTAGGTGACCAGGTGCCATTCAGGGAACTCCTCAGCGGGCTGCGTTAGAATAAGTAGGTAGATATTGTATCCATAAAACAGACTGACAGGCAACGCACAGCCTAAACTACGGAAAATTTAAACATTAAATAAACACACGTTCCTTAGAAAGTGCAAGAGCTAAGAAAATCAACCGCTTAAGAACTCGCTCCATATTTGTCGTCTTTTTGATGTGAAACATTATTTTAATTATTTTTTTTGTTATTGCCGTGATGTTTTTGTAAAAATCAGAGACATACACCACAGTCTATAGGTATATTGGCCATCTAAATGAAGAACTAAAATTTATTTGATTCAATTGTTTCTCCTTTACGCGTTATTTTGACACTTAAATGTTATGAATAACGTTTCGTAGCGGGCTCGTAAGTAATAAAATAACTCGCAAAAGAGAAACAATTCAATCAAATAAATTCTAGTCCTTTATTTAGACGGCCCATATGAAGTGGTGTATGTCCCTGGATTTTCCAAAAACATCGCGGTAAAGGCCATAAAAATATTATCATAATTATTGTTTTTCATCAAATTTGTCGTCGTGGACCGGTCTCTTAAGGACAGAAAACGTTTGAAATTATGTACCGTATCGTATCCTGTGCGTGTACTAAATTAAAATTTGGTACAAATGCTGTTAATAAGAAATAATAAAATACATACAACAGCATTTTTCAAAAATTTTTGCAAAAATTTGTAAGCAAAATTGTGTTTCCTGTGTATTTATTAACTTAAAATTAGGCATAAAACTATTGAAAATAAATAATCAAACATAAATAGAAGGGGTGCACCAAGAAAGAAGTTTTTAAAAAATCAATCCCTTAAAGGGTGTAAATGTACATTTTGTATGAAAAATAATAAATGTCTGACGAGATTTCTCATATGAAGTTCTATGGGAAAATTTAAATCGAATTTATATCCAAAACCCACGCGGACAAAGTCACGGGCAAAAGCTTCTACAGATATAACTTTTTTTGTTTATTCATCATAGGTTAATTACATTTCATGTTCAATAGTTGCTCTGCCGTAATATTGGTAGCAATCCAATCCAAGGACAGCATTTTGATTTATCTAATCATTTATCAGGTGAGCCAACATTACGGCAGAGGATATATTTCATAAAACGCACATTAGTACTAGCGAGACGACTAAATCATCAAAATGTCAGTTTCTAAATACTTCCCTACGTTATTTCTGCTCGAAGATAAAAGTACTACACATGTTTCATTACGCCAAAGAAAAGAAAAACGAAAAAGAAAACAGTATTATTTTCGATGATATCACAATTTTTTTACGTGCACAGAAGCGTGGATGTGCGTCGATCCCATTACCGTAATGTCAACGACAGGGATGACTCGTCAAAAAAGTTGGCGAAGGGTAAGTCCGCATCGTCTTAGTTAACCCGTAAAAACTAAAACTATAACTACTGGTTAGATCACTGAATAGCCGAAAACTGGAAATAATACTGGTCTATAGAAACATCTTTTACTTTATGGAGTTAAACTTGAAATCACGAATAAGAAATTTGCTGTTCCATAAAAAGGTACATGATTGTAATGTTCTAATTATAAGTGCTACCTAAGTAAACTGTTATAATTAATAATATACTTTTTTTTTAAATAAAACCTTTAACTGCAGTGATACACACATATTATCAGTTACTAGCTACTTGTGCATAATAAATAATAATACTAATTGATGGAACAGCAAATATTTTTTTTCGAGGTTTTGCATTTTCCTACCATTACAGGCTTTGCCTGGTTCGATGGATATGCTGTCTATTTGCAAATTACAAATTAATCTTGCTTTAATACCTTATAAATAACTATTTCAATATAAATCTACAAAAACAGCTCCTTATAGTCCAAACAGCGCCGTTCTCCTAAACTCATTCAGACCAACATGGAACATATCAGCCTTTACCCAAATATGATCCAAGATGCGGAGCGTGCGCGTCAGCGACGCCTGTGTCAGTAAGTTTGTGTGCGCAGCACCAGCAGCAGCGGGTGTCGTGGGCGGCGACGCACCATGTACCCATCAGGGACGCACGCTCTCACCGAAGTGACACAGGATTTTCCATCTTACCCATTTATACTTTGTGCACATAAGATACCAGAGCGAGCCTCATACCATTGATTCATTGTACCATTTCTAAAATAGAATAAAAAGGGTAGAGTACATAAGTGAGTAGAACAGAGGTGCAATTGTGTAAGCTAATAGTATTCAAATTCGATTGTCATATGGCTATTCGGCTAAGCAAATACGCCCGTTTGACAAATTACAAATTGACAAATTCGTACGTTTTTGGTTGTCAACAACAAAATAAGACAATTGTATTCATTTGACAGCCAAAAATGTACGATTTCAGCTGTCAAACGGGCTAATTTACTTAACAGAATAGCCATATGACAATCAATTACACAATTGCACCCCAGATTATACCTCGTACTGTCGCAAATACAGATATTGTATTGAGCCGATATTTTGTTTCACGATCTGCTCCATAGCAAAAAATGTTCGCATAGTCAAGTACTGTGTCTAAATTTAGGGTTTTCGGCGACTTAAAATGTAGCCATTACATATTTTTATGAATTGTTGTAATTTAATTATTGATTACGTGGGTGTCGTATGATAATTTTGACGCAAGAAACACTTCATATTGTGTTCTACTGTAAGTCTTACAAATCAAAATTTAGAGTGAATGTATGTTATACCATTTTTCGTATTTATTCCTTGATCATTAAGTCTTTTGACAGGGTGTTTCTTTCGCGGCGTTTACCTAGCTTCTTCTGTCTTCTATACTGATAATAAAGTAGTAAAAAAGTCTTGTTTATTTAATACTAGCTTTTGCCCGCGGCTCCACCCACGTGTTATTCGGTTTAACGACATGCTTTTTTCCGGGATAAAAAGTAACCTATGTGTTAAATTAGGGTATAAGCTATATTCATTCTAAATTTCATCCAAATCCGTCCAGCCGTTTCAGCGTGAAAGAGTAACAAACATACACACACACACACACACACAAACGAACACCCCCACATACACACCACACACACACACAAACTTTCGCATTTATAATATTAGTGTGAAGTGTGATTTCTGCGTAATTTTTAATGAAGTGGGTTATTGAATTAGTATTGTACTGAGGCCAAAACTTTTTTTAATTAAATTTACATCTTTCAGTTTGTCTATCGGTTCCGTTTTCTCTCGAGAACCACGCAACGGATTTGGATGCGGTTTTATTTATTATCATCGTAGTGACCCTGCGGGTCTACTACGTATCTTTGAATCGATTGCCAACTATGGTTGCTATTCACCAAAAGCAAAATAACCTTCAATGGGTATTGAACTATTTACGACTTGTGACGTCATTTCAAGTGCGAACGTATCCTCAGATAAGCCGAATTTGATAGTATATTTAAATGTTTTCGATGATAGGGACTCGATTGGCAACTGATTTAACGATACAGAATCAGGGAGCTGGTCAGCATAAGTTCATAAGAGGTATTGTTAAAATACCCACCAACCTGAAAACTATCGATAATTTTTAAAGATACATTGATTGATTCACTGATACATACACTTCCATGCGAGCGAAGCCGGTGATAAATAACAAAAAACCGACCAAGTGCGTGTCGGGCCACACGCAGTGTAGAGTTCCGTAGTTGCACAGTACATTTTGTAAGTTGGTCTACTAATACAAATCGCGCCAAACTTCTAATCCGCTCGGAAGTTGCTCTCCCGAAGAACGGCTCATACATTGTCGTGTTTAAAAGGGACCAAAAGTTTGGCGCAACCTGTACTCGTAAACCTGTAAATCCTATTTAGCTGTGATAGTTTTCCTTTTAAATTAATTATATATACTACTTTCGTGAATGTTTCCACATATTTATAAACAACCGTTTAGCCAGCAGGCGGGGCGAAGACTCGACTCTAAAAAAAATTAGCAATTTAAAGCTTAATATTTTGCCAACGGATCATTAAATCGAAAAATAGTTTTCACACACCCATTATGTTTTTGAACGACCTACACAACAACGATCCACACTATGGAATAGACGAGAAAAAAAGTCATCCCCTATTTACGTGTATGGGAGACCCATTACCCTTTAAAAACATTTTTTTGAGACTTTTTGGTACAATGTATGGTAGGTAAATTGTATGCCTAATTCTACGATTTGCTGACGACAGATACGTGACGCCAAGATTATTGTCTGTAGCACAAAATTCAATCGCGAGCGTAACTAAATGTAATTTTCTTGTCACTTTTAAACCACATTATTTCACCAACAAAAAAAGCCTTAAATATGACTCCGTCACGGCTATATTTTGCGGAACCCCATAAATGAAATTCGTGGTCCCGGCTCAATGTGTGGGGTAGTGTGACCTCGTAAGATAATGTTGATGACGTGCTAGTAACGTGGGCCCCAACAAATAGGGTTCCCGACATACATACGGACGCTAAAATTTACAGTTTACACTCCCGACCATCATCTCGTCGAGTAGGATAATTTTAGACTACTAAACCGGGAGTTGTGGTTTCGGAACCTTTGTGGTCATACGAGTAGTAAGGGAATATGTTTCGTCGAGCCTCGACTAGAAACTCATAAATTACTATGCGTATATTAAATTACGACTTATGCTCTTATTCACTAACGACGAACAAGGCGACGCCTAACTAAGTAACTCCTAATTTAGGTCCATGCTTACCATAATGTTCTATTTCACCAAACTATTTTTACTATGTGATTCCTAACCCGAGAGTAGCCTAAGTTTTTGATACTTGTCTTTGGTATTGTTTGTCAAGTTGTCTGTTTGCGGTTTTTTTGACGTTTTACAGTACTACAATCGCTACTGTCACATGCATGTGTCAGTTCAAGGGCGCCTAAGCATTACGCACTCCCGAACCGGTGTCGTAACTTTAGGTGACTCCTGACGTCGTCGTTAGTCATGACTTAAGAGTTAGTGAAACGTGTTTTTACTCTAGGCAACTCCTAAATACGTAGGCATCTAATTTAGGCGTCTCCTATGATTAGTGAAAACGGGCCTTAGAGTTGTAACAATTTCATACATACACAGCTTAATTAAAAATTTTAGGAGTCAAAACGAAGAAAAAATCCTTCAGGCCCAGAATGTTGATTTCCATAAATATTAAATGTCAGTCTCAAAACGTTAAATCCTAAATCAAAAAACCGGTCAACTTAAGTCAGACTCACATACCTAGGGTTCCGTAATTCGAAAAATGTGGGAACAGTCAGGAAGAAGGTATTTAAAATCTTGCCCATAACTGTTTAAGATAACTAAAAAAATAATCGATATTACCACAAGAGAGACTCTTTTTTATATTTTATTTTTATTTTTATATGTCTCATTTGTTATGAACTTTTTTTTAATCGCAATAGTTTTCCTATAATTGGCCAGCTATGATCTATAATCGCCATATTTTTCGGTCCACCAGTTTCGGATTTAAGGGGGGACATGCATTTTTTTGTGGTCTTTCAAAGATTTCTCGTTATCGGTGCTAAATATAGTAAAAGTGTATATTTTTATAATCAGCTCTTTTATGTCTACCTATAGAATTTGACACCCATATTGTATTTTTAAAGAATATATATTTAGCTATTTTACATTTTTTTTATATTTAAATATAATATTTTTATTATGTTATCAACTTTTTTTTAACGCTATAGATTCCCTGTAATTGGCCAGTTATGACCTAAAATTGCCATTTTTAGGGTTCCGTACCCAAAGGGTAACCAACGGAACCATATTACAAAGACGCCGCGCCGCTGTCCGTCTGTCTGTCCGTCTATCTGTCCATCTGTCACCAGGCTGTATCTCATGAACCGTGATAGTTAGACAGTTTAAATTTTCACAGATGATGTATTTCTGTTGCCGCTATAACAACAAACACAATACTAAAAAACAGAATAAAATAAATATTAAAGAGTGTTTCAGGTCAAAATTTTGAATACTTCTAGTTTGATTTTCAAAAAGTTATTGATGTCATTTTACTGATTAGGTAACGTGCTTTCGATATCAGTTTAAAATTTTCTAATATCTGTAATAGTTACGGAATAATCGGCTGGTCACACTTAACGATTACACCCAGTATATAGGCTCCTGAGCTCATTAGCATAACAGCTTTCAATAGTGCATGGTGTGACATCGATTTTCTACGAGGAAGCGTAATTCGTATGTGAAGTTTCTTTTTTACTAAAATAAGTTCCTGTTAATTAAGTTCCTATACTGTTGTAATGTTTTCCAAATAAATATATTCTCAGCGTTAGCAAAAGTTTCATTCCCATTATCCATTATATTATTAAGTAATTATTATCTATCCATCCATATATTATTCCATATTTCTATGTATTCATTCATTTATCCATCCATTTATTCATCCACCAGCCTACATTCATCCACTGCCCTCCCCAGAGCGCGTCACCTTGTTCGATTTTCGGCCAATCCTATCCAGCTTTCTGCGGTCTTGCATCATTTCATTAATTCTTATCACTATCAGTTTACCGTTAAAAATAATTCCTACGCATTACGGGGCTCTTGAAACCCCGTATTATATGCTTTCTTATGCGTTACGGCAGGCACGTATCCAGAATTTGTTTCGGGAGGGGGGAAATTAATTAAAACAACAATGTGAATTGTGAAAGAAACCTTTGTAATCACTGATCTTACTATAATATTATGAGGTATCAAATTATCGTACCCGTTTTTATAAAAACGTACTCTAACCATGGACGAACCTCTAACGTACTTAAAGTGGTTGTTCGGTTTAAAAGCGTTCGGAACGCACAAATATGTGTCAGATTCTATTTTTTGATATGGCAACACGAGTTGTAAAAAAGTGAAATGTCAAAGTTGTTTTTTCCGGTTTACTGTCACAATTTTGGTCTCAAGGAGATACGTGTAAAAATGGAATCAACCAGTGTTGAAGTAATTATTATGTATTTCAAGGAAATAAACAGTGGAAAAGTGGTGAAATAATTCTATTGATAAGCATCAATCGCGATCCGAGTCGTGCGTGAAAAGTTTCGCGAAATATTATTGCCAGTGGAATGTGATGCAAACAGATTTGCAATTCCACGTCTTAACAAGTGTTATTTCTTAGGGGATTGGCATACCTACACGTATTAATAACGCCAAAGTGGTAAAACACAACCGTGAAAAAAAAATTGTATTTCACGTAAAGTAGGGAATCCCTACATCCCTACATCCCTACATTCCCTACAAACCCACTGGGGATGATATTTTTATTTGCGTTTAAACTCGAGAACCACTCAACGGCTTAGAATGCGGTTTTTTATTATCATCATAATGACCCTAGTCAACATTAGGTTTTCATAACATAACCCCCAAGTCGAAAAGGGGGCATAGATTGAACAAAACGCGGGTGGAGCCGCGGGCAAAGGCTAGTAAATAAAATTAGAAAATTAATTTCTTTAAATTAGATTTTATTAGGTCGCTTCGAGCGCATTTAAGTGTCCTACAGGCATGCTGTGTTTGCCTATAATTGGGAATACACTCGTACATGTTGTGTTTGTCTTATCTGTATACTTTTGTAAGTGTAATTTCTGTTGGCAGACCAATAAAAATAAATAAATAAAAATAAGTGAACACATTTCCCGCCTCGGTGTCTATTCGATGCCGCGTTGACTGCGTCAGTTGCTTTTGTGATTTACGTTGTTAGGTGATTTGTTGTCGTCGCTATTTTCGATAAAATTCCGTTTATTAGGAGCACGTTACTTACTGTCGTTAGTTATTAAAATATTGACTTGCGTATTTAGGTTAATATGCTAGATAAAATGTTCAAAAAGACGTTTAGAGGCTAACACGACAGCTAAATTAGATTTATTTCTAAAGCAATTACACTGGCCAGTAAGACAAAAAAAAGAAAGATGAAAATAAAATGGCGGCAGTAAAATTATCTTGTTAAAAACATCATTTCGAAATTGATTATCGACGTTTTTTATTGATTGCACGTCAAATAAATTTTTATATCCTGCAAAATGTGTTATAAGACTTATAAGTTATTTTATTATAGATAAAACCCTTGATAATTGGTGTAAAACCGAAACCGGTTGGGATAAATATAATTACTGTGAAACAAGTACAGGTGCAGTTAATCATCATGTTATAATTTTGTAAGTTTTTTTTATTTCCTCGTATTAGTGATGAAATTAGAGTGATAATTGTGATCGATTGCACCCGAGATATTTAGGCACACGAGCGAGAGAGCGAAGCGAGGTTCGAGGTATAACTTACCTCCTTTGTATAACAATCTACTATTCATGTCCACGGCAGATGTAAATTTACAAAAAGCACGGTGGGCATTTTTAAAATTGTGACTCCATTAGGACAAATAAATTTATTGTTTTATTTAACAAAGATTTTTGCATTCTCATCACCTTTTCTCTTTTACTTTTTCTAATATGAAGAAACCGCTTCTCTTTAGAAACTATGACAATATGTACTACACAGAACAAATATTTCTTTTAAGTACAGTTTACGACGTAAAAGGGCACAAAATTGTTGCGATTAAGGTACAGTTGACTGATCAGAGTGAAAAAGCCCTGTGATTCCTTTTGAGTAGCTATTTTCTGCCCTTGTAACACTTCCTACTGTGTGACGTAGCGATAACAATGTACTATCTCACCTAAAAATTTGAGACTCGTGTCTTGACTCTTATTGTCTGGTAACAAAGACGATTTTAGATAAGCTTATAAGTCTAATTTGAGGTGAGTATAGATATTTGTATGTGTGTGTGTGTGGGTCCTTTATTTTCCCAAAGGAGCTTCCGAGACAACACTTGCATCACATCGTCTTTTCAAGTAAAATTTGTTTACCAGGTGTAAATTTACTGCTATCTTTAAATGAAACCATATTCCACTGATCATACTACACAACTTTCCCAAAGAAACATTTCCGTGCAAATGAAATAAATTGTTCACCCGTCCATACTAACTTTGAATACTTAACATAATAGATATGTATGAGCAAGTCCGTTTTTTGGGTTCCGCACCCAAAGGGCAAGAGCCCTATTAATTTAAATGTATTATTTTTCCGTCTGTCCGTCCGTATGTCACGGGTCTCTGGCTTTCAACTGGAATGAGTTACAGATCTGAAATTAGGCTATTATGTAGACTGTTGGCCTCAAACCGAAAAATGAATTAAAATGAAATGAAATTATTTTGCATGGAGTCCCATACAAGATGTCATTCAATATATTTATTTTCCAAAAATTCATATTAAGATTACAAGAAATGAGCTATTTGCCTAATAAAAGTTATTTTAAATGTTTACAATATAATGCAGTTTACCTTTGGCCTCAGAATAAGGTAGCTTGTTTCGCGGGCACCAAGCAAGACTAAGCTTTCCAATTTAAAATTTTAAGGTTTTTGCATCGTTAAGGCAGCTATATAAAATTGATAAAACTTACACTCAGATACATGAAAGAGGAGAGGAAAAAAATGGGGGCAATCAAAGTCGTCAGTTTTAAACCACTTTTATTACGAGGTTTATCTCAAAAACTAAACTAGTTAGAAACTTTCAATTTTCGATTAATTTCGGGCCAAATACTGTATTTAAACAAAAAATACTTTAAAATAGGTTCCTTTAGGGATACGTACCCGAATGCTCGACCAAACTAATTTTGTAACTTTGTTTCATACATTTTTATAAGGTTCTAATTTTTATTCAAATTATTTAAGGGGCTATTTCGATAAAAATGCCACTTTTTCAAGTTGTTTACCTGCTTTTCAGATGAAGCCAATAATTTGATAAATCAGTATATCAATTTTGGAACCTTTTTCTAGTTTTCTTCAGTACAAAAACGCGATTACGTAACTTTCGCTCGATAGAAATAGTTATTGAAATGAGGTCTTTTTCTACACCCTTTTTCATAGTATGACAAATAGGAATGACAGACAGACCTGAAAGATATTTTATTAGATAGATCTTAATGAGATCTAAAATTTCTTAGTTGTTGTGGTTCATTTTATATTAATTTAAAACCGACATTTTGCAATTTTTTCCGGAACCCGTCCCTCTCGCACTGCGGGGCGTTCGGCATGGAGTAACAGTGACCTTTGCTTTGCAAGCGTGACATATATTCTTAAGTGTATTAACTTATTTGAATGGTACGGAATCCTCAGGACCCTCCTCTTACTCGCACTTGGCCGGTTTTTTTTATTTGCTCGGCTAGTTTTCTTTGTAAATTACAAATTGCGAAATTTTGCGTCGGTGCACGACACGACATAAAGATGAAATTTAAGGCGTTTCGTGAGTAAAAAAAAATTCCTTTGAAAAGGTTGATCATCAGGACCCAAGGGTGGATTTAAGAAGTGGAGCCATCCAAATTATTGATGTAAATTTTGGTGTGGGGAGCTTCATTCTAACCTTGATAACTACATCAGTTAAGCTACTAGGCCAAGTTTGGTTTCGGACTAGACTCTTTACTTGGATATGGGCTATTGTTTGTTCCTTGGGGACGGGCAGTTCTCTAAGCACGTAGTCATTAATTACACTTAGGCTAGTATATTTATATATTCATACAAAAACAAAAAACGCTTCATTAGAGTCATCCATCCATCCATCAGCCTGTTTCATCCACTGCTGGACATAGGCCTTTGAAGATTTCGCCACTCTTGGCGGTCCTCCTGGAAGAAATGCCCAAACTCACTCACGCTGGGCAGGTGGGTTGGTTAGCGCGGTACCAAAACCCTTGCACCAGTGACGCCGCTGCCCGTCACCAGTCTTTTTTATTTAAGGTCCGGCAATTGGGGATGGATGTACCGCTATCCATCCTTTCCAGGGAATGGAGAGCCAGCTGTTCTCTTACTCTCTAGTAAGATACTCTCTAGTACTTCCACAGTCGAGCCTGGCATGAGCTCTACCACCTTTTTATAAAAGTATTTAGAGTCATTTAGATGTATAATTTGTCAGCATCAGTGGGAAATAAATCCTAATTAGGTATATGATCATTCTACCTTTCTATGTCATATAACTAGCAATGGTGAAGGGTTATAAACACGATTCCCATCGGTTTGTTTCGGAAATGGCATCCATACTTCATTTATTTATTCCGCAATCTTCGCTTTGTCAAACATTTCATAAATCTCAATACGACAAAAATACACTTGGCTTACAGGGAGTTGCAAATTACAAAAATGTTTAAGTTTTCCTTGGTTGCTTTCTGAGTAAGGCGATTTTTATATCCGGCTTCCCTTTTTAAAATATTCACCCTTTGCCAACTAGTATATTATTTAATAGAATATTAAGAAAGCTGTATTAAAGTGTCTTCTTAATTCATAATTCATAATTGATTTATTGCATTCATGTAGTACATATGTTGGCATGGTTAATAATAACAAAGTATTATATGATTCTATAACATGATACCCTTTCTTGGGCATAGCAATATAGTTGTATTGCATGCGTTTTAAAATTTGACATTACATAAAATTCACATAAGTTTGAAACGTGTTTATTATTGATAAGAATTAATTATTGATTGAGAAAAAATATATAAAATCGTTCAAATTGAAATTAAATTGAAATAATAGATAATAGTACGTTACTCTCACTTGAAACTTTAAATGCATGTCCGATAATTTAACAAAATAAAATAAACAAAAATAAAAATCTTTTTTAATATCTGTTACTTATCTATCACCTTATAAATCCTATTTAGACCAGATTGCTTAATTGCTAAGATTGCTAAGATTGTTATTATGTTTCGGTTAAAAACTCCTTAATTGTATAGTAACTTTTATTTTTCAGGTACGTTTGTAGTCGGTTGGCAAAAACATTATCTTTTATTTCAGTTTTAATGTCCTCAGGGACTTTATTATATACTTTTATCATATTGCAATACATTTTTTCTGCAGTACAAATAAGTCGGTAGCATCTGTGCTATTACCCCATAATATAATGCCGTAGCGAAGCCAGGCGTGCGCGTACGCGTAATAAGCTGATAAAGCTGTATTGAAATCGGTTGTTTTCCGTAGAACACTAAGTGCATATATAAATCGCGAAAGTTTTGTTTTTGTATTTAGGATGTGTTGTTTCCAATTTAATTGTGAATCTAGTGTTAGCCCTAACAGTGTGAAGGTGTGGACTTCCTCTATCGATGTCTTATCGGATTTTAATTCTAAACGCAGAGGATTTTTTTGGTATACCTATATATGTCTTAATTGTTTAATAATACATTTGTTTACTACCTTATAGTACTGTCTTTTTAATTTCTGGGACTTATAGATTTTATCTGTTATTTGATAAATTCCTATGCCTTGTTATGTCTTGATTCAGTTATTTGTAATTAAGGTAAAATTATAGGTAGTAGAGCTGATGCTGGGCTCGACTGTAGAGGTACCACCATCCTCCCGAAGTTATTCGGGGGAAAGTAAGAGAACAGCTCCTAGGCAAAACCAGGCGGCCCACCATTGCCTGGGACCGATGGATGGCGGTTTTATAAAACAGACTGGTGACGGGCAGCGGCGTCACTGGTGCAAGGGTTTCAGCACCGCACTCACCAACCCGCCTTCCCTTTGTGGACAAAACAGGCAGATGGATGGATGGGTGGATGGAAGGTAAAATTTATTTCATATTCCGCGTAGCTAGTATGTGCCAGAGTTATTCTTCATAATAATATGCTCTCACTTTTACCGTATTTATTACAGCAAGTATGATGGAATAAATATCGGTATCGACGGTATGTGCTAGACACTTTAGCGTGAGTTTACTTGAATACAAAAGCACTGCCGTTACTTATATTTTATTTTATTTCAATACTTAGTACCGTCAACATTTATTTTTTTAATACAAACTTCCGAGCCAATTGTTTTAAATATTCTTTTTATACAAAAAGATAGTATTATTAACTTTGTATTGGGGTCTTACTCGCGATAGCTAACAACATACCTACGTGTAGCTTATTTAAAATAGAGGCGTCAAAACGTCAAGCAATGTTGTTAGTTATCGCGAGTAAGACCCCAATACAAAGTTAATAATCTGTGAAAATCGCGAAAGTTTATAGTTTACTAAAAAGATAGTAGTCCAATCTATTTTTTGTGCAAATATTCCTATTTATGTATGAGCTGTGAATATGCCTCTATTTTAAATAAGCGAGTAATAAATATTTTTTTTGTATTTTTCAGGTTTTAGTTTTAAACAGTGCAATGTTTCACCGACGTTTGTTCGATTCCAACGTGATTACGTGATAGAAAGGCCTATCGATGTTACATTGTTTACCAAAATATAAAACACCTTTATCAAACCCTATTTGTATTATTGTTCTTTCAGTGTAATTGATATTTTTATTTTACATGAGTCAACGGATAAAGGCAAACTTGGATGCTATTAAGGGCGTGCAGGTTTACCTAACGTTTTCCTACCCTGTTCAAACACAGCAGACGTATTACAACTATAATAGAACGCGGCTATGAAGTCAATCCTGACACATGCCTCTAGGGTTGTTATACGTTCGATCACTGTATCGATAAAATTCGTCAAGTGTGAGTAAAGTCGAATGCAGTTATCAGATGTAAGTATATGAAGAAAGTGAAAAAAAAAACATCTAGGTAGAGATCATAGAAGTAGTTTAATTACTTAATACTTCTATGGTAGAGATAATATTTATATTCTTTACTTTATTATGTATCACTTTCCGAAGCACCATCACCATTATCACTACTGGAATCGTTTGTATTAATAACTAACTCAAAGTCATTATCTAAAATATTATCCACTTTAATGTCTCTGTTGCAATCGTCCCATATTTTGGCTTTAGTTTTATTCACTACCATTTTCCAATTATTTTTGGTTACGTGATTGCACGCTTCTTCTAACAATTTCATCATTTTCGCTGTGGAAAATGGAGGTTCAGTATTATGGCGTGCCGCATGTCCTTTGATCTGTGCCCATATCAATTCGATGGCGTTATACTCGCAATGATACGGCGGTAAACGAAGTACTCGGTGCCCATGTTGCAGTGCTAGTTCATCAATGACGTATCGTTTTACTCTCGATCTGTGAATATTCATCAATCTAATCAAATCTCCTTTCAACATAGACATACTTGCGTCTACACCTTTTTTTTGAAGCCATGCAACCAGATGGGCTTTTTTCTCAGAGTTTGAAGGTGGCTTATCAACTAACATGGAGTGATAAGGTGCATTATCCATAATAATAACTGATGGCTCAGAAAGGCTAGTCAGCATATTAGTGAACCATTGGGTAAACTTCTCACCATCCATTTCTTCATGGTAATCACCTGTGGTTTTAGACGCAAAGGCCAATAAACAGTTGTCTATAAAACCACAGGCGTTGCCAGCATGACAAATAATTAGTCTGGCTCCTTTTCCGGAGGGGACTTTGGATGCCGATGCCGCCGTATCGTCCGTCCACGAGCGACCAACTGTGTGATTCGCATTTAGCCACGTTTCGTCCAAAAAAACTACATTATCCCAATCATCTATAGCTTTCGCCTCGCGTAAAAAATCAGTCCTTTTCATGGCAATATCCGATCTTTCCATTAGCACCTTTCGTTTGTTGCATTGTTTATATCGGAATCCAATGTTTTTCAAAACCTTTGACAATGACTTTTTTGATCCGGAAAATAATCCAGTTTCCTTTAATGTCTGCACTAAATTCGACAACGTTGGGTACTCTTTACGTAAATAATAATTGTAAATATGCCTGCGGATGGCGTCAACGTCAAAATTATCTACATCGGTAAGCTTCGCTCTTTTTCTCTTGTTGGGAGAATATAGAACATTATCTTCGATGCCAGTCTCACCCAATTTTTCTTTCGTGATTTTTATAATAGTTTTTTTGCTGATATCGAGAGCATCTGCAACTCGATCCAACACCGATGTCACGGGCAATATCGGTCCGCCGTTTTGAGCTTCTCGTTCAAAAAAGTCACGAACACGTATGATAAGCTCACGAGACTGACTGTTAAGAACGAATTTCTTCGATCGTTTTGGCATTTTAACAATTCCAAGTAGTAAGCATTTCAAATTCCAAGTTCAAGCCCTTGCTTCAATCTGCCCCTTGGTCAATGGGTGAGATGGGGGATGGCACTAGGTATTAATAGCCAAAAACATGCACAAGTTTAGCACAATCAAAAGTATCAACCTTTGGAAAAGCGATCAAGGCAATACTTAAAATTGTTTTATCATACCTATTGACGTGTCATTGAATTAATTGACAGGAAATATTGTACTTTACATTCAAATTCAAAAAGTTTTCTCTAGGTAAAAAGAGTTCAATTCCCAGAGGTTAGTAATAAAGAAACAAACTCATTTATTCATTAATATTTATAATTAACTGAAGGAGAATATTACTAATATATCTAATTTTACGTTTTATTTACAATAATGCACATCATCATAAAACATAACAATATTTTTAGCTATACGAACTTTTTAACGTGTATCGATATATTGTCTGTGATATTATTGCCACTCACTATTCTGTCACACGCAATAAGTAATTATGTAATTTTTTCCTATGTGGTTGACATTGTCATTATTCAGAAACTTCATAGTTGCGCAATGTGTCAGGATTAACTTCATAGCCGCGTTCTATTATAATTTAACTTCAGTGTTGAGAGCCTGTTGGTATACATAAGTGTGTGTGTGTGTGTGTGTGTGTATTTCCAGTGAGTAGGTGTACGTGCAGGTCGTTAATCTTGGTAAGTGACGACGCGGCGTGACGCTCCCTGAAGGGCGCTCAGTCAAGATATCACGGCATTCTGAGGCGGCCCTGATTTGTTTCTATGTAACTATTGGATGGTTAGACGGCCGCTAGCCGTGAAAACTGCTGATTCCAATCAATTTTTGAATTTGTTTAGCAGTTTTTGTTGTTTGACCAGGATGATCTAAACATAATTTATAACAATCATACTAACGAAGAGCCAAGTTAAAAGCACCGGGAAATATCGGAAAAGAAAAACGTGTATGGTCCATTTAGTTTTTCCAATTCTCCTTATCATATCTTTTTTTTGCACACCTATGTTAAGGGGGTTGGTATCAAAATAATAAATCGCCATTTTGTCAACGTCTCTTTAGCCTACCATGCAATTTTTACCAAAACTAAACATGTCGGCAAAATTTCAGGAAGTTGATGTTTGAAATTGTAGGAATTGGTGAAACTTATCATAGATTGTTGTGACGAAAACACTTGTACTTTTCCACAAATTATTGAAAATGTACTAACCTTTTTATGTACCAGTTTCATACACTACTATTTTAGTACATAACAATTTTATTTAAAGGTATCTACCAATTTCATACTTATTGTTTCAGGGACTAGCCTCCTTACACATTTGCAAGTTCTTTTTTATGGGCCATTTCACAAAAATACGCTTTTTGTATGGCCTGCCGCCTTTATAGACGGTATTTTTTATGCTGAAATTATGCTGATTTGTTAAGGATTGTCAATAAAATTACAAAATCAATTGGTGGAAGGTTACAAGGTCATTCTAACATGAGATTTTGATTTAACCATGTTTATTCGATGAAAAAGTCGGGCAAGCTGGCATCATTAATCGTACAAAATATTTTTTGTAGTTATTGTGATCAATACTAAATATTCTGATACATTATGATGTGTCAACAAGTTTACATTCGTAATGATTTGAAAATTTTTTCCACAAAGTTATTGAATTTGAGCGAAAGATTTAGCTCTTTGAATGCGAAGTTGACAATGTGATTATTTTTAGAAGATTGACCGCTACAAAAAGAGTATTTTAAATCTTTCTTTCTTTCTAAATACTTTATTGCACAAAACAAAAGTTACATGTAAAACAGGCGGACTTAATGCTAAAAGCATTTTCTCCCAGTCAACCCGACAGAAAGTACAAGAAATGAACAGAGGCAGGCGTGCAGAAAGGCTTTAAGTGAGAAAAAAAAAACATGAATGTACTAATAAATAAAATAGATAAGTATATTTGTATTAAATGTAATACATTATCTGTTAATATGAGCCTATGTTAAAAATAGTACGATTTCAACCGTATAAACGCCTATAACTATGTAGAATAGTTTTTATGTTCACCCCACAAATTGTAATAATTAGATAAATAACAACACAATCAATAAATAGCAGTAATTCGGTAAACTAATATGAAAACAACAAGAAACTTTCTTCCAATTTTCTCTGAGTGTCGTGGACCAATCCAAGACAGTGACTGTCAGCTGAAGTTAACTAGAACGAGACAACAGTGTGTCACAGCTTTACTTGAGTACAAGTTCTGACTAGTTCATTGGAGAAACTTCACATAACAAAAGTGTGTAAGGATGAAAAGGTTTTCAGTATTAGGAGCTCGCCTTTTGCCTGGAGCTCCACCTACATTACGCTGGAGAGGCAACAAACTTGAACTCCAACCTTTATCAAAGTATTGTGTATCAATTTTGAAGAATATTTCCTAATGGTGTCTGCAGCAAAATTCCAAGTTTGTAGACTAGATAATTTCGAAGATTTCAAAATGAGTTAATAGTTTTATTAACTAGCCTTCACCTTTATACTATTAATTTCTTATCCTTTGTTAAATTCGTTGTGTGTGCAGATATTTGCGCGTGGTTTGTTAATAAAGTTTGTTAGACTGACTTAGTACTCACACGTTGGGCTACTTTTCCGAAATGTTTGTCTTATAAATCTGTCAAATAAACTATTTTTGGTCCTGTTTGTACGCTTGTCTTAGAGCACACAAGTAAAATCAATTTACTTTTAGTTTGTTTTACATCTATATTCTAAGGCAATTGAGTAACTGTTTAAGTAAGACTACCAAGAAATTAAATGAATATGCCCTCGTGGTATGACTGTTTTATTTTCAAACGATTGTATTGTCATAAGCATAAACGTCACTTTTTGCATCATTTATATCAAATTACAGTTACCAATGGTTAAATGTTCAAAAAACCTTAAAGTCTTTTTAAGTTTTGCGATAATGAGGAGAAAAAAGTTGAAAACAGATTTATCAAATAGTTCAGACAGATCAGTGATCTTTTCGTATTCTAGAGAATTACTTTATTCTTTGCTCGATGGGTATAAGTAGGTACCTAGGTAATTAATTACTTAGTACAAACTTACAAAATGTATGAAACAAAACTGCTAAATGAAGTTGCTCGACTATCACTTGTTAAACTTGTAAAGCCTACTTAGCTGTGGTAGTTTTTCTTTACATACTACTGCCGTAAATTTTTTCACATATCCAAAAACAACCTATTAGCTGGCAGGGGGGACAATAGATTCAAAAAAAAATTACACGTTAAAGCTTAATATTTCGCAAACGGATCTCTGCATCGAAATATGATTTTCACACTCTCATGGAAATACTCTTGAAAGACCTATAAAACGATACCCCACACCATGGGGTAGACGCAAAAACAAAATTCATCCACACATTACGTGAAGGGGAGAAGCCCTAAAAAAAATTTCAAGATTATATAATTACCACTTTGTCGGGGCGTGACTAATATCTATACCTATGCCAAATAACAGTTTACTAGTACTAATAGTCTCTGAGCTAAGCTGCAGACAGACAGATAGACGGACAGACAGCCAACCGGCTGGACATGGCGAAACTATAAAGGTTCCTTACAGAACCCTAAAAACAGTTAAGGAGGTAACTTTTAACCTCGGTACAAAATGCACATCATAATTTTGTTTTCCTTACTTTTGAATAAAAAGTATGCAATAAATAGGTTTAAAATCAACTTGCGGAAATCATTTATTAACAACAAAAGTTCCACAAAAAAATACGTACTTTAATGCATTACGTTTTACATTTAACAAACTCACAAGCATGTTTACATTTGTAATGTAATGCAGCTAAAATATAAAGCATAAAATTGAATAATTTCCAATAATTAACAAGCAGTTTGCGCGAATTGCTATAAAACGCATTTATTGAAAACTTTCTATCCAAATGTAAGGAAAACAATATTATGATGTGCATTTTGCACCGAGCCTTATGATGTTGGCCACACATTGGCTCCAAATATCACGTGACCACTAACACGGGGATCCCTAATAAATTGTGAAATAAGGATCGATTCAAACAAAATTGGTAACAACAGATTTCGTAAGTAAAGATAACGAAGTAAATGAAACATGCTACCTAGATAGAATTCCATTCGTTCGGATTTGTCCGGATTATTTACTTCAAATTACTTAGTAACACATAAGTATTAAATCAGTCTTCAATCTTCTTTAAACTACATATCTGCACCCCTCAAGTGCCGGCTATCCCTGCATATGGGTTTTATTATTAAATTTTGACACTAACATATCCAGACTTTTTTTGAACCACCCCGGTAAATTGTCAGAATTTTTAAAATTTTAAATGGTAGCCCTATTTACAAATGACGGAAACCCGAAAGGCTTACACAATATTCATGTCTGGAAACTAAACCCAGTCTTGAGACTTGAAAAGGTTTTTGAACTTAACAATGAATTTGTATCTTTACGAGACAATTTTATTTGACTATGTTTTTCATACTTTATAGTGCTAAAGGAAAATTAAAGTAGTAAAATAAAGTGAGTTGTAGTCATAACTTCAATCGTTACGTTAACTTATCTCCAGACAATTCAGATTTTATTCATCACGTTTCGTTGTATTTCTTGGTGTTTTATTTACTTGCTACAAAACATATAACATTCATTCTAATGATCACAATGACTTGTTTTACGTTATGATAGATAACGTGTGTACATATGTCACGTTAGTATTATAATACCAGCTGTTTCCCTTGACTTTATCTGCGCTAAATACCGAAATAAAAATAAATAAAAACCGGTGTCAAAAAGGGGTTTAATTGAAAATCTAGCCCGGGTTATCTTTTGTTATACAGATACCGTATGTATGAGGTAGACACCGTAATAAAAAAATAATCCCCCTTTCTGCTATAAAATAAAAACCTGATTAATATCCGCCCAATGCTAGATTTTCTTGAATCCCCAGCATACAGACGGACAAACAGATAAAAAAATGACTAACATTCTAAAATAATGTAACCAAAGTATAAACTTTGTAATAGTTGATGTTTATTCTTTATCCATACATATACTTTGATTTTTGGAAGATTTCCTAAAATATAATAAAGAAAATACATCATATCAAAATGCTATATTTTTGTGATCAGTTCTTTAGAAATACAATATTCTAAAGAACTTTAGGAAAAAATACACTATTTCTTTTTATTATTTAATTATATTAGCTACCATTTTTTTGCGCAAATAAATGCAAAGTCTCAAACAAAAACGGATCGAACGTTATGTTAGACGTTGTGACTATTTGTAACATCTTTTATATTTATGCCGGTACTCGTGATTGAATATTTTTGCATAATTCGAAGTAAAATGGGTTGTTAGATTGTACTGAAGCCAAAACCATTTATTTTTATTTTTGTCTGTTGCGTTTTACCCCGAGAACCTCTGAACGGATTTGGATGCAGTTTTCTTTATTATCATCGTAGTGACCCGGTCAACATTAAAAGCTATAAATAGTGTTGATAAAGTAACCGCTAACCCAAAAACTGTCGATGAAAGTTTTTAAAGATACATTAAAAGACACTTTAACGCAAGAAAAGACATTTATTTAGTTTCATTATATTGGCTCCTTTTTACCTTTTGGAAACGAATTCCTAAAAGTAAATAGCGCTAACTTAGCTTATCGTGATATTATGTACTTACAGAGATATGAAACGAGCAAAGTTTCTTTGGTGCATCAGCGAGGGCGTTCAGAATATAGGAGAAATCGTTTCTATTTCGGTAAGCTCACGTCACTTACAACTTTGATGACGTCATTATCTTCTAGAAATTGAGTTGTAGACAAAACTTGAAGTTTCGTTGGATAACGTTGGATCGTGGAAAACCCATAGGTTTCAGACCTGTCGTGTAAGAAAATCGTATTCATTTGAAAGCCAAAAACGTACGGTTTCAACTGTGACACGGGCTAATTTGCGTAGCCGAATTGCCGTTTGACAATCGAAATTGTACGTTTTAATCCGTCAAATGAATACGATTACCTCGCCCCTGAATTGCATACTATGATGGACAAGCTCTATTTAATTTCAACTTCAGTGTGGCAGTAAAAAACCGTCAAAAATTTATCGCAATGAAATTCATCGATTCAGGGATTTCTATAGCAAAGGCAAATAGAGAATTGGCAAATGTTTATTTGATTGAACAAATACCTGTAACGAAACAATGTTTGAATTTTTCTAAATAAAACGGCAATTTTACATATGGGCTTTGCCATCTATTTGGCCGAAGAAGAAAATTGTTTCTAATTCCGATGACGATTTTACCCATGGGGTCACCATTTTGGACACAATGTGCGGCGTGCTGGCTACTACTAAAACAAACCCATATCAACCCAATAGACAGTTAAAAAAACACTGAACCATTTATAAATTTACCTACAAAATATATAAAACAAAACCGCAAAACTAAGTCGATGTTATTTTCTACATAAAATTCGAAATTAATAACTTTCGATTTTATTCTTCCCCTTATGCCAGAACACTTCCTATCATGATAAATTTCAAGTTTCTGAGGTATCTGGAAGTTCCCTTATGTTTTTCATGATTTTGCATCACCAAAAGAAGCCAATTTGTAAGTGTAATTACGTAAAGGGCAATAACTTTTTTTACGTTTAATAAGAAAACTAATGCATTTTGCACAAAAGTAACCAGATATGATTATTGTAGAAGACTTCAGAATTATGTTCGAAATGAGAGGCCTTCCCAAGATGAAGGATCCTTCAGATATACAAGTTTATTCTTGTAAAGTTAGGAACTCTGTAGCGGTGACGCAATCACTCAACCAGACACCCTACATTTACTCTCCAGAGTTACTTCAGGGTATACTTACTAAATTATCTCCTCTCTTACAGAACAAGTGGCAAGATTATGCATCAAATCACTACACTACCGGGAAACCTATCCTAGAAATCCTAGCAGACTTCCTAGATGGTGAAGCTAGAAAACAGGCTGCCTTTGGTATAGCAGACGTGTTGCCATCTGTCAACCACATGGAGAGGACGAGATCTTCACCTCTACCAACACCCGGAGCTCAAAATGGTCGTAGAACTCTGTTTTTAAAATCAAGCAACACAGTTAATCCATCTTCATGTATTTTATGTTCTGGAGACCATTCTATAATTTGGTGAGACATTTTTAGCAATGCCTGCGAGTGAGCGGAGGTTTTGGGTCCGAGAAGCACACGCTTGTACAATGTGTTTGAAGAAGAGCAGTCATGACTGGCGTCGCTGCGCGGCGGGACCTTGTAACGTAGATAACTGTAATTAACAACATTCACGACAAAACCATGTAAACACGGCAAATGTCGACGATGACATGTCTGACAACACAACGGACATAGAGGAAAATTATAGAACCCGAAAAGTTCCAAAACTTGAAAAAAGATTACAACCTCAAAACGTAAGTTCGAACCTAAAGGAGGTTGACGACTCCATCCGGAATAATAATTCTCTTTCGACCTCTTTTTCATATTCTTGTTCGGGAATCAAAAGCGGTCGTGTACTGTTAAAAGTTTTGCCAGTTGTGCTGTCAAGCCCTAAGGGTGAAGTCCATACATTTGCCCTCCTTGACGATGGGTCTACGGCTACCCTGATAGATTCAAAGTTAGCCGAGGAAATAGGCTCTACTGGACCTATAGAAAACGTTTCTATCAACGGAATCACAGGTAGTCAGAAAAACGTCGAAGTAAAGAGAGTTAACTTCAAGATTAGAGGCAAATATGTTTCTGATTACCACGAAATAAAGGACGCTCACACTTTTCCGCTACGTTTGAAACCTCAAAATATTACAATTGATGATTTGGCAAAACTCTCATACCTGAAAAACATTACCGATCAACTGACATACAGCGATGCTAAACCTAGAGTACTGATTGGTTCTGTCGATTGGCCGTTGTTGCTTTGTAAAGAAAACCGTGTAGGAACGCATAACCAACCAGCAGCCTCTAGGACTGCTCTTGGATGGGTTTTGTATGGTTCAAGCAGTAAATATATTACAACAGTTAATTCTATCAACCATTGTACTGTGGAAAACTCTGACGAGGAATTAAACGAACTCTTCGTTTGACATCTTTCTTGGCTAGTTAAATTTTAACATAAAATTCTAAATAAACCTTTAATCTACTCAAAAGCCTGCCTTATCAATTTGTCGGCGACATTGCATTTTACAGTTCTATCATGAAATGAAATGAAAATTTGTTTATTTTCTTCACTTACAAATGTTGTTTAATAGTTGATGGGGTATCCTTTTAAGTACATGAAAATAACTGTGCCAGGATACCCCGCTCTAAGTTTTACAAAAATAATGTAAATAATAAAAATGTATTATTATTATTACTGTAAAATTATAAATTAAGCTGTTTATTTTTGTAAAACTAAGATTATTTTAATACATTATTATGACTATCACAAAATAAAAACTTAAGCTAACATATACAGCTATATATGCATGCAAATGTTAGTATAAAGGTAAGTGTGTTAGAGAATATGTACGTAAGGATGTATTTTAGTATAACAATTAAGGATGTGTTTGTGTGTATGTGCAAACAATAAAAAAATATATATATAATATATATATATATAGGTATATATCAATTAAAATTGAAATTAAAAGTCATTTCATTACTTCCAATAATACCTCCACTTCAATATAATTTAAGTCTTTAACCACGCAGTGACTGTAATTTTACTGTATTGTAATATAAGAGGGTAGATAGTAACTTGTTAACCTTATTGTATAGTATATAAACACTCAACAGACTGTCTTTTGTATTGGTGACTTGCAAATGTTTTTTAACACTATACCGTGTGTAAGTATCTACTGTTTAACCCGTCAAGTCACAGTCGTGACGATCGTCACGCCTACATATTTTTCCGCCGGCTCATACTCGTGACGATCGTCACGCCTCGCCCACATACACTTGAAACCGTTTTTACCGGCTTATAAGCAACTCTGATATTTAACATAAGTGTGTCGTCGCATTGCTTTGAAACCGACCTACATTTGAATGGCATATGGCAACTTTCGTGGAGAAAAAAAAATAAAATAAAAAGTAAACAAAACTGCTCATTTTTTCTTGCGCTTTCTGTGCTGTGGCGTGAAGAGGCTTCGAAAGAAATTTTTCAAAATATTGTGTTTTTGTGGTTATTTCTCCGAGAAAATGTAAGTATTTTATGAATTACTAATGTTTCATCGTTATTATACCATATCAAGTGAACTCTTAGCGAAATTTAAATTATGCAGACATTTTTACTAAATTTCAACTACTAACTGCTTTTTTATACATTCCTTGCAGTTTATTTGGATAAACCTTTAGCTTGCCCAAAAGATAATTTTATTAGCATGATAAATATCTTTACCAAACTGGATTTGGATGTTTACTTCAAGAGATATCGGAGTTTTAGTAAAACTCGGTACGCGCTTCCGCCATGCTGCTGATGTGCCGATAATTTTGCGGACGGGTGGGTAAAATGGTCTTTTATTGTACAGGTTAATTTCTTTTTTTATTATTATTAGATTTATAGGGCATAAATTTATGGTTTTGCGAGAGTAGTTGAAGTATATACAGGCTGTAAATAGAGTGCAAACATTTAATAAAACCACATACTCTACTGATCAAACTAAACAACTATTCGAAAAAAAAACCCGCGAATATCTTCGGAGAAAAAGATATTCAACTGTAACTCAAAAACTTGATCTCGTAGGAGGAAGGTCTATTTTAGAACGCTGAACCGGAACAGCTGTTTCACGGACGACGCTCTCTCGATACTCGCCCGTATGTCGGTGCATCGGTTCACTCATTTTAGTTTGGAACTCAATTATTTCCCAAACTTAGGGTGTCCACGGGTATGATTCTTGGGAAAAGTGGTTCAGTAGGGTCGGTAGAATATGTGGTTTCATTTAATGGTAGCAGTCTATTTACACCCGGTATAGTTTTCTAACTGTTACTAATTTATAACCATAACGCTGCGTTATATTTAATTCATGCACGAATGAGACCTTCAACGCATAAAATATAAATAAAGGTATGTTTAAAGGCTATTAAAATAAGCATACAAGTTTATAAAAAAATATTTTGAGAACTTCACATTGCATATTATATTAACATAAAATGTATTTTATTTATTGCTTTTTAAATAACATATTTCCCTTCTGAAAATTCTGCAAGAATACTGGTTTTTAGGAGACTGGAGCCTTAAAAGCTTGATTTTTTAGCAGCGCCATTAGGCCCGTTATCTCTGAGCCTTGAAAAAGACTCAATAGAGACAGACATACAACAAAGTGATACTACATACAGCAAAGACATGGTATTTATTATCTAATGGATATATTTATATAATTTGCAATATTCCGCTAAACACTCTTACCATGCTATTCAAAATGCAGACTCGTGCACCGCCCGCCCTCCCGCATAAAACATGCACAAGCAAGCAATGCAAAGCTATGATGGACTTCCGCAAGGTAACGCCTATTTCAATCAATCATAGTGTATATTGTTAAAAAAATGTTTTGCATTTTACTTAAATTATTCATTGTCTCAATTCGTGACAATAAAAAAAAATATCTTACGAATTTGAGATATAATAATAACGGACAGTTTTCTTCGAATGAAACCTTACAGTTTCGTACCTAAAGGGTGCCAAACGGGACCCTGTAAGCCTCTGCTGTTTGTCTGTCTGTCCGTCTGTCCCAGGGGCCTACAGCTTCAACAGCAATAGGTAGCCAGTTGAAATTTTGACAAAATACGTGTATGGCTTTGATTACGGCAAATGATCAAAATTTAAAAACATTTAAAACCACACAAAAAACCTCAAAAAGCAACATTTTTTTACGTTATTTGATTCAGCTACATCGTAAAGACGGAGATACATACAAGTTTCAAATGGGATCAATTTGATTTTACCTTAAAAGAATTAAAATTAAAATTTGGATTCCGTACACGGAGGGTGCTGAATTGTTTGTCAGGCGCTACCATTTAAGCGCAATACAATACATACAAGGAACCCTTATAGTTTCGCCATGTCCGTCTGTCCGCGGCTTCAACTATTTTTCGATTTAGGATCCGTTGATGAAATATTAAGCTTTAAAGTGAAAATTTTAGTTAGAATGGGGCGTCCCCCCCCCCGCCCCCCCTGCCGGCTAAACGGTTGTTTATAGAAATGTGAAAAAATTCACAGAAGTAGTATATAATTTTTAGGTGGTAGAGCTAATGCCGGGCTCGACTGTGGAGGTACCACCATCTTACTCGGAAAACCTCCCGAAGTTATTCGGGGAAGAGTAAGAGGACAGCTCTAAGGCAAAAAACAGGCAGCCCACCATTGCCTGGGAACGACGGATGGCGGTATATCCATCCCCAATTGCCGGGCTTTATATAAATCAGACTGGTGACGGGCAGCGACGTCACTAGTGCAAGGATTTCGGCACCGCGCTCACCAACCCGTCTGCCCAGCGTGTGTGAGTATGGGCATTTCTTCCAGGAGGACCGCCAAGAGTGGTGAACTCCTGGAAAGGCCTAAGTCCAGCAGTGGACAAAACAGGCTGATGGATGGATGGGTATATAATTAATTTAAAAGGAAAACTGTCACAGCTAAGTAGGCTTTACAGGTTTACGAGTACAGGTCGCGCCAAACTTTTGGCCCCCTATAATGTATGGGACCAGAAGTTTGGCGCGGTCTGTATTAGTAGACCAACTTATATGTACCGGGAACTACGGAACCCTACATTGCGCGTGGCCCGACACGCACTTGGCCGGTTTTTTATTATCGCTTTAATGTTGATATGGCATCTATGTTGTTGTTAACCCATAATGTTTTTAGGGTTCCGTACCCGTATTGAGTGGTAGTACAGAACCCTTTGCGCGCGGGTCCGACTCGCACTTGGCCACTTGTGCGGCGCCTGCGGAGTGAGACGCGGGAGGTAAGCCAACGAGCTACATACAATTTTCGAAGAATTAGTTCAGAGTCTCTCCCCGCAAGCCCGGTACAACCACTCTATCTAAACGCCTTCGTAGAACAACTGTATGCATTTTTAAACTATGCTTTAAACTGGCTCATTTGCACTTACACATGACGTGATTAGGGTTCCGTATTTTGATTGGTTTTGCTTTACGCAAAAATATGAACTTGACGTACAATCTTGCATTTGAATCCTCCAACTTCAATGTAAATGTACTTTCTCGTGACTCACATCAGCTTCGCAGTTGCTCTCTGTTCGAAATTCAACGTTTTAATTGCCTACTTCGATACTCCAATACGACGTTACGCTTTTGTAGGGCTGCAAATATCAGTACCCGCTCCGTATTTTTCGTCTGTTTGATGCGAAGCATTATTTTAATTTTATTGTTGTCATTGCCGCGATGATTTTGTAAAAATCAGGGACATACACCAGTTCATATTGGCCATCTTAATGAAGACCGAAAATTTATTTGATTCAATTGTTTCTCTTTTGCGCGTTATTTTGATACTTAGATATTATTAATAACGATTCGGAGCGGGTTGGTGAGTAATAAAATAACTCGCAAAAGAGAAAAAATTCAATCAAATAAACTCTAGGCCTTTATTTAAACGGCCCATATGAAGTGGTGTATGTCCCCAATTTTTCGAAAAACATTTAAATTTATCGCGAATAAAGGCCAGAAAAATATTTGACATATCGTTTTTCATCAAAGTTGTCATCGTCACGGACCGGGCTCTTAAGGTGAAATTATACTGAAACCGCAATATTAGACCTGTCTTTGAAGACCTACTCCTTCTATATAGGTGGTCCAAACGCTTAAAAAAATACGTAACATGCATAACAAAATCAAAAATAAATTACATAGTAAAAGTCTTTTTATTTTATCTTATTTATTTTATATCGTAAGTTTCTTATGATTTACGCATTTTCTTGCTCTTTCCAAATGCCTGAAGCAATATATATGATTCTTTCACCATACTAAAGACAATATAGATCTACAAAACTAATATCCAAATTTTTTCCATACCTCGCGTCCATGTTAAAAGTATTAGTTTCCCTATATTGCGCTACCCGCAAACGCAGTGATGATCGTAACAGCCACTTTGCAATACGCGTTGTATGATTGTTATTTAAATGTCGTTTCCGTCGATTTTTGTACTAACACATATCGAGTTGCTAATTTAGAGTGACTCCAGTAGGTACTAAAAACTGAGTTTTTGAACAAGTAGTGCTCCAAACTACAATAGATATGGTTCTGAAATAAATACATGTTATAAACAAAACCTTGGATGCGATGGAGAAAAATCGATCGAAGAAAATTGCAAAGTGAAGGCTATTTTTACATTGCAAACAGGCTTTCTGTCCAACCTAACAAAGTAAAAATAATAATGATTTCTGTTTTCAACATATAAACTCATTACCCAAACGATAGCTTAGCTTTTTTTTACAAAACGCATTTAAACGCATCAAACGCATGAGAATTTATATTAAATTTTATTTATTGAAAAACAACATTATCCACTCTCTTCTTGATTTATCGCACAGCTCAGACGCGCTTTTTCATAATGTTTAAAATTATATAAATAATTATTAACATCGGTTTAATTATTAATTAAACTTATATTTATATTTATATACCGGTGGCCCGGTCTAGTTACATAAATGGTTTAAAAATGACAACTTTGACGGCCCCATATTTCTTAATAATAATCAAGGACAAAAAATCCGTCAAGAAAAAAACATTTGTTCTCTACTTAATGAGTCCTAGACAATAACATCCGCTATGTTAGGGATAGAAAATAGTACATTTTGAGGCAAGTGCGAAAAGGTTGATATTTAGAGACACGATTGACTTTTTTGAAAAAACGGTCGGGACGAGAAGTGTCAACACTTTCGCACGTGTATCAAACGATGTTTTAATACACCTGCGAAAAATTACATGAAATTTTAATATAAAAGCAATTTTGTTGCAAATCAAAACAGATATAAGTCAGAAAGATATAAACACGCAGTCTGGTTGGCGCCAATCTGTACCACAAAGACTAGTGTCTCTTTCTAAAATCTTTTTAATTATAATTTCTGAGATAGATAAATAAGAATATAAATTATGACGTCTAAAAAATTTTCAATTTTTAAAACATCTTTTACAATTTGACATACATGTATAATATATTTAATAATAAAATATAAAAGTTTAGTGTATCCGGTAAAACAAAGGTTTACATGCTTAGTAAATGATGTGGCCGGTTTCGTCTAGATGGCGTCAGTAGTAAAAACAAAAAGCACGAGTGCGATATATGTCATTTTACGCCCTGAAAAATAATTAAAGTTATTTTTAAATTCCATATTTGTCTTTGGTCAACATTTCACGCATTAAATCCAAATTTCAGATCTATAACTCATTCCGTCTTCAAGTTAGAGACCCGTGACATACGGACGGACAGAACGGCGTTTTGGGCGCGGGACCCTGAAGTGTGTGTGGGATTCCATATGACTCGATGTTGTGGCTCTAAATAGATGCACGCAACACCGCTCATAATAGCGACCTGCTTTCAACTTTCCCTGTTTGCCAAACTTTCGTACTACACTTGTACGTTGCGAGAACATTGAAATCAACACCATAAAGCCTGAGCTCTTCCGTGCAAGTTCCCAGATAAGTTTGTAGAGTTTGCAAAAGAAGACGCCCAGTGAATTTCCTATGCAAGTTTAAATATGAATCAAAATGGTTTAACTTTTGGGACTTCTTTGTTGGTACGGTATCTAGATCAATATTGTTAGTTGGATGGCAGTGAACATTGCCCAGTGAGCCACCGCAGCTTAGAAGTTACAGGTCAGAACTACGCTGCTCGACTATGGGTGGAACTCACTCGCAAGTCTGAGTCTGAAGTCTTGGTACTTTTTTATAAACGCACATTAAAATCGAGTATTCTTAAATTCATTATAAGTAGTTTTTTTGTTGTATGGCATACTATTATTACCTACTGGAATATCGATTTTTTTGTTATTTTCCACGGCAGCACAAAACAAGTTATTCTTTAACGTCCTTTATTAAAGTTTGTGTCCAATTATTACATGTCGCAGATGAACGATATTATGTATGATCAGCTGCTTCACAAAAACACAATTCGTCGCACCTCTCTGTTAAAAGATTTTTTTATAATATTACGTCATAACATTGGCAGCAGTAATGTCGAATGTTTCACAATGATAATCCAACTAGACGTCGTTATTTAGCTGTTTTACATAACAGAACTCTATTTTAAAAACACTAATGCCAAGAAAAACAAAACTTGTAAAAAAACCAAGTCTCACAACTTAGTTCTTCGACCGTCAAAGTTGTGAGATCCATGTAATACCAAGTCAGTTAATTTATTTAGTCCCTACTTAAGGGACCTTCTGTTTTAAGTTTTTACGTAATTAGCTATAACAATATCTTGACCAATTATCAATATAAAAAATATTTTATGTTTTAAAGAAATATATTGACTTGGCAATCGCACTAAATAATCTAATTTAATATAATATACAGGTTGGTCCACAGGTGACTCAAAGAATTTTTTAAAGCTTCCTCACACCTAGGTGTATCCAAAAATATGCCATGTATGTTCCGCGATTTTTGGTAGTTTAGAAGTTATGATTTTTTCATGTGTATTTGCGAACTTTCTACCGCGGCTTAAAAAAAAAGTAATTATTTTGTGGTAAGAATTTTGTACATATTTTTTTTGTAAAATAACTGTCATGATTCATTTTTCCTTACGAATTACCAAAAAAAAGTTCGAAGTGAATTTTTTTGGATCGAGTTGGACTAAGTTAAATTTTTTAAATTCTTTTAAAATAATAAAGTGGATGTTTTATAGGTTCAAACTTATTGTTAAACTTCAACAGCTTATCAGCTTACTAATAAATAAAAAAGTGCATCTTGATAGCCCATTTTACGATGATATCGGCTTCCATAGTTAGTTAGGTAAAACATTGGATAAGAAAAAGTATTGTTTGTGAAAATAATTTAAACTATTTAATTCTTATGGCCCACATTAGTAAGAAATCACCAGATGCATTTAAATAAACTCAAATTGAACGATTAGTGAACAATAAAAAGAAAGTATTTTTATAAATCCTTTTATTTCACAGACATTTGGTATTAGTTTAAGTTTGTGTTTATGTGAATTCTTTTGATGATGTATTACTAATGTTGGCCATAAACATGAAAAAATAATAGCTAAAACAATTTTTACAAACGATACCTTTTATAACCAATTTTTTACCTAACTAACTTTGGAAGCCGATATCATCCTAAAATGGCCTATTAAGAAGCTTTTTTTTATTTCGTGGTAAGCTGATAAACTTATGAAGTTGTAAAAATTAGTTTGAACCTATGAAACAGCCATTCTGCAATTTTAAAAGAATTTTGAAAATTTAACTGTGCCCAACTCGATCCAAAAAATTTCACTTTGAACTATTTTTTGGTAGCTATGGATTTTTCTAGCTCATTATTTTACGTAAGCAAGAGTGACTCAAGTAAGTTATGTTACAAAAAAAATGTACAAAATTCTTACCACAAAAAAAGTTATGATTTTGTAAGCCGCTGCGGTAAAAAAATCGCAAATACACATAAAAAAATCATAACGTCTAAACTACCAAAAGTTGCGGAACTTACATGGCAGATTTTCGGATACACCTAGGTGTGAGAAAACTATAAACAATTCTTTGTCGTCACTATTTGGATCACGCTGTATATTACTTGTGAGATACATTGGATTTTCATGCGATGGCCAAGTCAATATATTTGTTTAAAACATAAAAGATTTTTAATATTTAAATGGTCACTTTACGATTAGGTTAGCTAATTACGTAATAACTTAAGTAGGGACTGAATAAATTATCCAACTTGGTATTACAGGGATCTCACAACTTCTTAAGATAGAAGAACTTGTAAAATATTTTTGTTTTTCTTCGATTTATACACTAAATTTAAAGCTTCTATGTCTGCTAGAAGTGCCTTAGAGTTTTGATGATCGGTCAGTGAGTGAGTGACAAAATTTGACCAGTTATAATTCTTAAAATACTGGTTCAAATTGAATGAAATTTGAAAAAAACTGTGTTTATACAATGCCTGCTTGCTTACGGAAGATTCAAGCTTCTAGTTTTATGCACAACGAAGTTATAAGGGGGTCGAAAATGGCCTGAACTGTTTCGAGAAAAGGATGGTACGTAGCTCGACTTGGCGGGGGCACTGCGGAGCACATTGCAAATACAAATACAAATACAAATTTTATTTTTCTCAAATGTTAGTAGGTACAAACAAAAAACTAGCCTAAGTAAAGTATTAAGTTCCTTTCTGTAAACCTGAAACACACAAACTAAATTAACCAGTGTACCAATTCATTTATTTTCAAATGCAGCAATTACAAAGGCTTATTTTTTACTTTATACTGACTGTAAGTATATTATTTTTCATCATCATATTATATAACATTGTAAACAAATAAATAAATAATATGTATGAACAAATAAACTTCGTTTACAACCCTATCATAATCTGAAGGCTGTATCGAATCTATGGAAATGTCGATGCAATGATCCAACTGATGCTTACTGTTCTATTGTCTCCGTCAGACAAAGGAACTAAACATACTTAATACCATTCCTTTTAGATCTATCAATTCTTCCATAATCGATTCTACTACATGTGCATAAGAGTTCTGATGTGTACCTTGTTATCTTGGTGGATAATATACACAAAGGCTCAACGCGTATGGCTAAGGCTGAACGATAAATAACGTATGTACAATAAAGTCGGATATCCTCAGTATTACGCACAAATTCGCCTTTAAAATGAGATTCATTTTCCGTTATGAGTTTGGGTTTGTATTATACATACGCATTAGAATCAAAACCACGAAGATTCTTGGCCCATGCGATAAAATATCGAAATAATAAACTTATATAGAGTAACTTGTTTTTGAGGGACCACTAACGCTTAGTCAATGACCAAAACATTTGATCGAAGTAATTTGAAGAGTGCATCAATAATTAAAATTATAAAAAGACTAAAAGTATACTAAGCAAAAAGAAAATTAAGGTTGAATTTCAATAAAACAGAAATACATTTCAACAAAATGTAAACAAGATTTCCAATTTTGTTCCGTAATTAAAACACTATAATAGTTGATTAATTGCATCGCAATTTCGCAATTTACTTTGTAATTGAACTGATTGGAATCGTTAGTTGAAAAGTTCCTTCTCTCGATAAAGTTGATGTTATGTGAGTCTGCGTTTCTTTTTTTTTCAAGTTGATAGTAATAACAAGGTCAAGAACGAGTTTGGCTCATGTATTAAGTGTTCCATACACTATTTCATAAAATTTATTGCAATAAAATACATAATGTTATATCTTCGCGACGTTCATCGACAAAGAGGTTTCAGAAGTGGTTTACCGAGGGACATTGCGTCACTCAAATATGAAAAATTCGTGTACCCTCATTTAAATTGTAAGCATATCGTCAAAATGTATAATTTTTATTATTCGCCTTTTGAAAGGAAGAGGTCGAGTAATGTTATAATTAGGGATAGGACATTCGGATCGATATATACCTAAAGTTGAAAAAATTACAGAAAATGTTTGCAACTATGGAGTCGGCTTCTTAAAATATTATTTATTTAGATAGTAAAAGTTGCGGAAATTACGGAATTACTTAAAACGTTACGATGATGTACCCAATACTTTTCAGGCATTGTCAACAATTCATAAGAAATTATTAAAATGACAAACCGATTAAGGTCAAAGAGCGTAGAAGGTTTTCGGCCAGCGCCTACTACTCTGTTCGACTTAAATCTGCTTGACATTTTAAAACATTCCTAGGAATTGTATACAATGCCTGAAAATATACAAACATTTACGGTAACACCTATTAAGTTTTAGGTACATAATTGTAACGTTTTAAGAAATTCCGTAAATTCTGTAATTACGGAATTACTTAAAAATAAATAATATTTTAAGAAGCCGACTCCATAGTTGAAAACATTTTCTATTTTGTCAACTTTAGGTATATATCAATCCGAATATATTTTCCCTGGTTATAATAATTTACAGCTATATACATCGCTTTGCATACTCTAAATACTATCCTGTAAATTGTATATTTTTTAAATTAAACAACATTTATAGCTTATTAAATCGCTTTAAATACTCTAAATACTAACTTGTAAATTGTATTATTCAGAACAAACACTTCAATAATAATAATAAGAATAAATGTTTTTTTATTTATCCGTATAAAATAACTTAGATTAATATTTTGAAGAATAAGTAAGGTTGAAGTTAGTGTATTTTTAAAATTTAAATAACGAATATGTATAACAGCAAACAGGGCTGTACCCAGTGTTGCCAGATAAGAAAATGGAAAATGCGGTGGTGGTGCTTCAAAAACGCGGATTTTTAACAAAAAAAGCGGAATATATTGTTTTCCCATTTACATCGATTATTATCTCTCAAGTTTTAATTGCAGTATTCTCGACGCGAATTATTTTTTGTGTGAAATGGTTCATGCACCATAGGAATTAAAAGCGAATTTCCTACTATCACGAACTGTCAGTTTCCTCCTTCCTGCCAAAAAATATATAGTACACTTTAGTGCCTTAGTGTACCTGCCATGAGTCAGAAAAAAACGGGTTGTTTTAGGAGATCTGAAAAAAGCGGAACCGCGTATATTAAAAGCGGAAGGCGGATCCATTGTCAAAAAAGCGGAGAAAAAGCGGAAAAGCCGTGTATCTGGCAACGCTTGCTGTACCTAACATATAAAAAATTAAAATGTCGATAAAGTTATTATTTTTATCCGATTTTGATATTGCTTTCTATGGAAAATAATATAAGGCTTATCTAAAATACCAAAATACTTTCTTAAGTCGGTTGAAAACCATTTAACTATTTTATTTTATAAGTAACCATTTTACTCTTGACTGGATTCCCATGTAATTATTGTGGTCGATGCTTTTACACAATTTCCGTTAAAAATACACGGTTAGAATTTATATCTAATCTCATGTTTCAAAGATAGCTATTTACACGTAAATTTCGGTTCCTTTTTTTTAGTGTTACTGAAGAACACTTAATGTATATTTCAAAAACAAAGGATTAAATTACGAAACCAAATAAATCATTATTTTGGTATATTTCAAAAACAAAGGATTAAATTACGAAACCAAATAGTTCATAAAGTCCTAAATCAGAAACGTAGTACTTAACAGTGAGTGCCTTCATTATGTTGGTAAATAACTCTCTACATTATCTAGTAATGGATCGTGTGAAGTGACGTGTACACTAATGGCTAGTTCGGTGTTTTGCTCTTTCCACAATTAGGCTTTTATGCTCTCATTCGGAGAGCCACAATGCAGTTTGTGTCGTTTAACACTGTTTAGATGCAGTTTTCAATGTCACTGCATAATAATATGTGCTAAGGATATAGACTGAAAGTGGAAGGAAGAGTTTCGATCGGGCTGCTGTAGAAGATTGTATGCTTTGCTATCGTTTTAGCATCGGATTGAATGGTGATCTATGGTCGCTGCCTACCCTTCTAGGAATTGTATGGAAGGCACGTGTTACAAGTACATTCGACTGCCTCGTATCGCGATCTACGATATACTTTGTCAAGATATTATCACATCCATGCTAGTTGGTACGAAGGTTTATATGGATTTGAACACAGCAGATATAACAGAATGTTTTTTTTTTTCTTTGTACTATATTGGTTCCGAGCTATTGTATTCAATGTATACTTTATTCGCGTTTCGGTTTTTTAGGATGAATGTTAGGAGGTGTTAAGGTTAATGCATACCCAAACTGTAATTATGACTTGTGTTTGAAGGCCCACTACTCCTATACGGATGGTCGAAACACTTTTAAAAAAGGAAGTGACTACGGTACCGCTAGCTGTCCTTTGATTTTTAAAATGATTGAACCGTAAGTCATATTTAGCTGTTGGAATTTCTTACTTAGCATGAACTAATAAAGTTCAATTTGCAATGTACAGTTTTATAAATTACTAGATTTTGCCCTTGACTTACTCATCGGAAAGTGCTCGGAAAATGATTTTTTCTGCATATCGTGAATTTAGTTAAAATTATGAGGGTCACCTTGCTCCGCTCGGCTCCTAATTATACTAACATATTAACCTAACCGCTCTCCTCCTCGCTTCGCTCGTCATTGCGACCTATCCCTAGCGGTCGAACAAAATTAAAACTAAGGAAGCCGCTAACGGTTTCGTAGTGACTTTCTTAAAAAAATACATAATAGGCATAATATAATCTAATGAACATTACCATGTTAAATATAAAAAATGTCTTTACTTTTGACAAAAACAAATCGAAAGTATCTTATGATTTACGAAATAATTTTCTTACTCGTTCTGAATGATTGAAGTGATTTTAATGATTCAAAACTATCGTTCAAAGTTTTTTCTAGGCCGTTGCGTCTATGTGAAATGTGTTATTTTCTCCTAGGTACGTTGCACTATCCGGAGATGCAGCGATCGCTGTAACAGCCACTTTGCAATACGCGCTGATATGAATATTCAATCTCATCGATTTTTGTACTAACACATATTGAGTTGCTAATTTAGCGTAGGCAACAATCACAAGTGTCTTCGGGCCCGGTAGGTATACGCCATATTCTATAAGGCACTACTTGAATGTAGATCTGTATGTGAGTTTATAATTAAAGTAAAATGCTTGGAATATAAAAATTTCTCTCCGGAGGTATCAGAGGCGTTATTTATAGTTGATTGTTATGCAAGGGAGGTAAACGATCAATTGCACCTGAGATATTTGGGCGCACGAGCGAGCGAAGCGACCGAGGGTGAATGTAGTGCAAGGGTGCAATTGATCACTTACACCCGTGTGTAATACTCAAATTTTCATCAATAATGCGGGAAAATAAAAATAAAACGTACAAAATTATAACATGATGATTAACTGCACCTGTACCTACTTGTTTGTTACACAGTAAGTTATATTTACCCAACCGGTTTCGGTCTTACACTATTATCAAGGGTCTATTAAATAACTAATAACACTTTATTAAATCCTTCAGAATGCCAGAAGGTGAAACTAGTTGGTAATTAAAAAATCTGTGAAACAGTACAAGTGTTTTATTCAGTTATAATATTTTACCTTCTATGCAACTGATGACGGCCCCATATATCGAGCAAAAATATTTTATCTTGTGGTTTTTTAAATTATTATCGAGTATCGCAAATAAAATAAAAATAAGAAGAGTATAATATATCTTTATTCATAATTCAGTAATAATGATGTTTCACCAAGTGCCGACAATCGCAAGTAGTAACTCAAAAAAAATGATTGGTCCAAAAATTATAAACAGATTTGATAGGACTACACAAAAACTAATTAACGCGGATGAAGCCGCGAGCAAAAGCTCGTATTATAATATTAAAAAAGTGACACGAAAGGCAATTTATTACTTTGTTTTCCAAAATTTCGAAAAGTGATTGATGAATCGATATGAATATTTTTCTATTAAACACATAAAGGTACTGTATATCTTGCTTTTTTCTTCAAACTCGCAGTTGTAATGATTGATTTGCATTTTAACCTTGGTCACGTGACCACAAAACTCTGTCAATAAAGCTTTAATCACTTTGAAAAAGTACGTGTCATGAGGTTATACCGATCGATATACGATCTTAGTTTTTGAGCTACATATATTAATCATCCCGTTTCCCTAGAAACTCTCTGCCAGCATCCGTTTGTCCGGATATTTATTACTCTAATTCCTATAAAAGAAAATTAAATAAGTACTTTTTAGACCAGCGCGCTTTATCTACGTGTAGATCTCATATACGCTTTTCATCAGGCTTGGCAGCGGCCAAGCGGGAGCTTAAAATAAACAAAAACGTAATATTCAAATCTGAGGATAAGTTCAAATGCAGAATTAAATAATTTGGCCAAGTGCGAGTCGGAGTCGTCCACAAAGGGTTCCATTCCACCACTCATTATTGGTACCGAACCCTAAAAACATTATAGTATATACAAAAAATATCAAATGACCGCATTTATGATCTTAGAGCCATTTAACATCTAACTAATGAACCTCGGCGCGAAAGGGTTGACAAGCAACTCTTAGTATAAGAAGTCATCTCACATGGCGCAATTTATTGTATATGAGGACCTTGTTTGAACTTTTTTACTTTAATTTTAATTTTTATTATTTGGCGAGATAGAGGCCATAGTAACACGTATTCTGTAAAAAAAAAAAATTTCTACCTATTACGGTTGCAGTTATACACCCTGTGACAGACGGACAGACAGACCGACAGTGGAGGCTTGTAGGGTTTAATTTTGAACTGTTAGGGTGCGGAACATCACAAAGCATCACAGATTCGATTAGGACTATTACGTGGCAGAAGACGTAGACACAAACTTTTAAAACTCTTTATAACCAAAATTAAAAAAACTTAAATCAGTTATTACTATTAAATTCAGTTATGCTAATATTTATTTTTTCACCTTGTGTCCGCAAATAAATGTTATTTTATACCAAATTTTAAGACAAGTACAATCGGGCGAGCGTACAACGGAATCACACCAAACGGTTCATTTTAAGCCGTTGGCTATGGAACTCCGAAAATAAATTAAAGGTTAGGAAATAAATCATAATCCGCTTGTGAGCCACGACAGCCAATAAACGTTCATCGCGAATTATGCCAAAGATAAATTGCCAGTTCCTTGGCATTAATGCGAAGTTTCTACCGAAAATAAATTACCTGTATCAGGTCTTCTCCCTATTTTTCGCTTTCGTTGGATTTTCCTTGCGTCTCCAGCTTTTCCTTTCTTTATTCGTGTTAAAAACTTCTGAGAATAGCTGAAACAAGGTTAATAAAATCAAAACTTTGTCATTAATCTAAAAAGTCTGACAATGTGTAACCAACAGTTTGCGTGGGTTTGTTTCAGTAGGAAAAGAAAACTTATCGCCACGACATGAATCCCAAAGGAGGTGTCCAACGTATTCTCAAGTGTGAATTGTGAAATGTAAGTTACTTTATACACTTGCAAGCCTAACATGGTTGCCACTTTAACACCATTTTTAAACAACATTTGACAGAAAATATATGGGATTCACTATCAAATGGTGTTTAATATGGTGTTATAGTGGCACTATGCTAGGCCCCTTGGTACTGCTTGTCACCTACACCATGACTTTGAGATGGTCAGAGCAGAAGAAGCTCTCGCGCGTTGTCGCGAATAGCGATTTTTTACGATGAAATTTAAGCAACGGAAGGTCACGAGCATAGACATTAAGAAACTATCTAGTATAGCTGACAGGTGGTAGCAATGGTTAGAAAGAAATCAGAATGGCTACCGTTCAAGAGCTTGAATTTTTGTGTTGTGAGTATTGCACGTTGCACTTGGGCTAAGAAAGCAGAATCAGAACGAGAAGATGACAGCGATGGATTCTTCTCTTGGGTAACGTATAGGGGACGTCCTGGTCTAAGACGACTAAGACTTTTGAGTTTATATGAAACTGCTATGAAAGAAGTTTCAAGAAAGAATTGGAGGTCAGGGGTGTCGAGGAAGGGGTGGTTTGGAGGACACTCTAGGGACACAGAAGTCCCGCCATCAGTATCACCTTCTGAAGGTGATGATGCTGAGATAAGAAAGAAATAAGAAATCGTTTTGTTACATACACACACACACACACGTAAGCTTCACATATCTATACTTTAGATACTCATACGTACTAATCATAATTTTTAAGGAAGTCAAATTCAGGCTAAAGAAAGATAAATCGCATAATTTGTGTTGTTTGCGACACGCGTTGTGATTCGGTACATTCTCGTCAGCATGCACGATTGGTAACAGAGAGTAGGCAATTCAAATTTTACGTGGTATGATGCGAGATAGTATCCACTTTATTGCCGCGTACAAGAGTTGCATTTTATTCGAGTATCCTTGAATAGAGAACCTTCTGTATGTATTCTGTGCCTATACTTATTACGTTCCAAACGTGACAGGTGGTGAGCTCTATCGCAGTACTTCGGGCACAAATAGACCAAACAATCAATTACTGCTACACCCATCCACGGCCTCTGCGTTAGCAGGCAAGCGCTTCACAACTTGGTCACAGAGGCGGAGAAAATTGTTCAATAAGATCAGCATAGCATTCTGTTATGAACACTAATTCTAGTACTTTTTTTACCACGTTGTTTTAGGTACATTATTATGTAAGTATTTTATTTAAGTTAAGACTACTGGTTACATACATATGTATGTAACAAATCATATGACCAAGAGACTATTAATTACACAAGCAATTCAAGTTAAAAACAAAAATTGGCTAAGAGCGAGACGGACTCAAACACAAAAGGTTCCACCACATATTACGGGTACGGAACCCTAAAAACATTATGGCAGTCACAAATATACATAAAAAATACACACCAAAACCGCCTTCAACATCCTAGCGCCATCTATCATCTTACTAATGAACCTCAATGCAAAAAGGTTGACAAGGCACTCTTAGCGCCATCTATTACCTCGATAAAAGCTGTCAAACAAGTCAATTAATTGTATGGGGACCTTGGGTTTAACTTTTTGAATTTAGGTATAATTTTTATTATTTGTCGTGATAAAGGCTGTAGTCACACGTATTCTGTAAAAATTTAAATTTTATGCCTAAATATTTTAAATTATTATGAAATTAAATTATTGAAGCCGTGTGTAGTTAAAGCTGTAAACCCCTGTGACAGATGGACAGACAGTTAGACAGACAGAGAGCGGATACTTAGTAATAGGCTCCCGTTTGGCATTTGGGCACAGAACCCTTAAAACTGAAATATCAAATGTTGTTATTTTACTTACACATACTTTTTATCGGTATCCTGGGTTAAGTAGGTATTTATTAATAAAGAGTATTTTGTTACTAAAAACACGATTAAAAATAAAGCGCAAAGATTTTTATTGCAAAAAGTTATGTAATACTTTGAATAGGATACATCCCCTAAGGCTACATAAATATAAGGTCAGATTGAGCACCTCATTTTGATTCAATCAGAATTGAACTCTATGACGTTTTCTTTAAGTTTAAAATAGCGTACTCTCAGCCGTGGCTGTAACGACCACCAAGAAACACGTGCCTCCAAAAAACCTGCGTTTTTATTTAATATCTCTGCTTCTAGATGAAATTTTAAAAATATTCTCAGACGAGCTGACGATGGCATTTGTAAACTTATTCTTAAAACAAAATGTTAAGCCTGTATGATTTAAGGAAGGCCCTTTAACAATCGAAAAACATAAAATTTAGACGTAACTTTGTAATTCTTTTTTATCGAGCAAACTTAAAGATTTTGCGTTTTATCTAAGATGAATCTATCAACTCTATAGTCTTCTGTTTATATTATTTTTACTATAGCGATCAACTAATCGTAAGTTACACAATGTGATATGCTCATTTCAAATTGTGCATCTAGCCTTATACGGACCCTTGAGCAGGATATCTTCGCGGCTTAGTTCACAGACTATTTGTACTAGAAACATATAATTTGGCATGGGTACACGTATATATTAACACGCCGACAAAGTGGTAAAATAAAATCTCGAAAAAATATACACGTAAATTGGGGATGAATTTTTTTTCTCCTCTATCCCATAGTGTGGGGTATCGTCGGATAGGGCGTTCAAAAACATTGTGGGTGTGTGAAAAATATTTTTAGATTTAGAGATCCGTTGGTGAAATATTAAGCTTTAAAGTTTTAGTTGCCGGCTAAACGGTTGCTTATGAATATTTGAAAAATTTCACAGAATTAGTTATATGTACAATGAAGTTAAAAAAAAACCATCACAGCTAAGAAGGCTTTACAGGTTTACCAGTACAGGTCGCGTCAAACTTTTAGTCCCCTCTAAACACGACAAAACGTATGGGTCGTTCTCCGGGAGTACAAATTCCGAGTGAACTAGAAGTTTGGGGCGATATGTATTAGTAGGCCAACTTATAAAATGCACTGGGCAACTAGGTATACGTGGGACGCACTATAAGTTTCCGGAATGAATATGAAAAAATACTATTAAAGGTACAAAATTAATTTATTGTTTTTCAAAATAATCTCCCTTGGCGTCTATGCACTTTTTCACTCGATCAAACCAGTTTTGAAAACTTTTGAGCCACTCCCCTGTGGTGACCTCTGAAACGTGTTTTTCATACTCCTCGACAGCCTCTTCTGGTGATGAAAATCGTTGACCGCGTAATTGGTTCTTAATTTTTGGGAACAGAAAAAAGTCATAAGGTACCAGGTCGGGACTGTATGCAGGATGACTCATGAGTTCTACATTTTTCGTCTTCAAAAAGTCGTTTGTCTGTCTGGCCGTGTGAGAACTAGCATTGTCGTGGTGCAGGATGATACGGCGTTTACGGTTATTTTTACGGAGTTCGTCAATAACTTCCGGCAAACAAATGGTCGTGTATCAGTCACTATTCACGGTACGACGATTCTCTAAAGCAACAGTAGCCACGTGTCCAGTTTTATTAAAAAAAGAAGCAATCATCCGCTTAGATGCACTTTTCACGCGCGCCACTTTGGTTGGTTTCGGCTCATCTTGAAAGACCCATACGCTCGATTGCTGCTTTGTTTTGGGATCGTAGTAATAAATCCATGTTTCGTCACCTGTTACTATGTCCCACACCAAATTTGACGCACCTTCGTTGAATCTGGTAAGCATGGCACTGCACCAAGTGACGCGGTCCGTTTTTTGAGCCTCGGTCAAGTTGTGTGGGATCCACCGCGAGCACAGCTTTCTCACACCCAAATGTTTGTGTAGGATTGATTGTATTTGACTCATGCCTATTTCTAAGGATGCGCGAATTTCATGATAGGTCACATGCCTGTCTGTTTCAATCATATGGCGCACAGCATCGATGTTTTTGTTGGTCACAGCGGTGGACGGCCGACCATCGCGAGATTCGTCACTGAGATTGATACGACCACGCTTGAATTCCGCAAACCAGCTATAAACAGTCGTCTTGCATGGTGCTTCATTGCCAAAAGCTGTTTCAAGCCGAGCGATGCTCTGTTGAGCTGTCAAATTACACTTAAAATCGTAGAAAATCATACTACGAAAATTTTCCCGAGTTAAATCCATGTTGATGCAGACACACAATTTTTTAAATGGCGCCACAAGGTAAAAACAAAAGACAGTCAGATGAAACAAACTGCATTCTACAGCCAAAGAGTTCTAAAATGTTGCAATAAATTTTTAAATATTGTTTATGTAAGTGGCCAGTTCCGGAAACTTTTAGTGTTACCTATGTAGGTGGTAGAGCTGATGCCGGGCTCGATTGTGGAGGTACCATCATCTTACTCGCAAATCCTCCCGAATTTATTCGGGAGAGAGTAAGAGAACATTTCTCAGGCAAAACCAGGCGGCCTACCATTGCCTGGGACTGATGGATGGCGGTTTATCCATCCCCAATAGCCGAGCCTTATATAAACCAGACTGTTGACGGGCAGCAGCGTCACTGGTGCAAGGGATTCGGCACCCCGCTCACCAACCCGCCTGCCCAGCATGTGTGACTATGGGCATTTCTTCCAGGAGGACCGCCAAGAGTGGCGAAATCCTGGAAAGGCCTATGTCCAGCAGTGGACGAAACAGGCTGATGGATGGATGGATGGATGGGCAACTACGGAACCCTACACTGTGCGTGGCCCGCCACGCACTTGGCTGGTTTTTTAAATATGATCCCACCAAAATCATGAACAAATAAAATGTCATTAGCTGGAAACGCACACAAAAGTTGATCGCCTTTGTTTTGATCTTTAATTTTTTTTAAAGTAATTATTATTGATACGAAAAAGCCTTAGTCCGCGGGACTTGGATTGAGTGAGTTGACTTCTTGACAGAAATATTTCTCAAGGATCATCCAGAATACAGTTTTAGATCACTGTAGAGAAAAAATTCGAGAAAATGTATCGAGGTTGAAAAATACGAAAAGCAAGCCCCAAACGATAGCTCCCGATAGCTAGCCGTCGCGCAAAAATGTACATTTATCCAAATTCATTCGTAAAATCCTAATTATGAAGTCAAAACTTCTCTCATAATGAAAAACAAAGATTATGAACGTCTCTAATACAGAAAAAAATTAAATTATAGTTTAGGTCTCCTAACAACATAATTCTATAAACTATCATAATCATAATCATAATCATATTATTTATTTGTACATTAAAGCCACACCTGGCACACAAATCATTTTATAAAACACACATTAAAATCGATTCATAAAAATAAAATAAAAAGTAAATAAATCACATATTAATAGGTAAACCGAAATTATTAAATGTCTACATTTTCACAAGTAAATAGAATATATGTAAATAAAAAAAAATTAAAGCAATGAAGATGTCAAGTACAGGTAATAATGAAAATAATTATTATAACAATCATAGTAACAAAACTATTAACAAATAGGAAATTAATATGTCAGAAATAGTTATAGGTAGGTACTTTAAAAAAATCTAAAAGATCAAAAAATTCAGTTAATCTGTCAGAAAATTTCATTGAAATTAAATAAAAATAGGAAATTATCAATCATTATAATATTCATTTATATTATAGAAAGGTTTTTCCAACAAATACGCTTTTAACTTTTTTTGGAATATTTTTAGGTTTGCGCTGTCCTTAATATCGACGCGTGAAAGGCAATTCTTCCTAAGCGACACTTTGGCCAAAAATGAGTTATACATGTCACCGGAATCAGAATTTTTTTCTGTCGTTTGGTCTGGGTCTCGTGGCTCTACGATGAATTTGAGTGTCGCTTACGAAACAGCAGCATTTGCAAAATCGGGACATTTTGTGCTTACTAACAGACAAAAAAATTGACTTTTTCAAGTGGTTTGGTGGTTATACCATTTGAATCATATATTTTTTTCTTTTAGATGATTGTTCCATGTTTTTATTTTTATTATCATGTATTTAGACACTTTTTCTTAGAATAAAATATTCCTTCTCGGTCAAATGGTAATTTCTTACTGGCTCAAACTACCTGATTAATGGTGATTATTATGTTTTATCCTAACTCGTAAAAGTTCATTGTTTGCGGTACGACAATTTCACTTGAAGTATTTTTTTATCGTTTCTGCACTAATATATTTTTACCTGAAAATACAAAAAACTAAAATTGTCGCTCAGACACTTTTACTTAATACTTGTTAATATAAAATCTGGCGGTTAGACAACTTTACTTTTCACATCTGGTTCACTTTAATGTCGGTTAGATAACTTTACTTGATCTAAGGCTTAGTAAGTTCCTGTCGGTTAGACAATTTTACTTGGAATGAATTACAATATTTTTGTTAGTTGGGATGTACATTATTTTGCGAAATGTTGGTTGCGCAACTTGCACAGCGCCCGTGATACGTACCTGCAAGTCGTCATTCAGCCGCGAGGCGTCGGTTAGGTCGGACGGGTGCACTCGTTTTTGTCAATTTTGCCGCGTTATGCACTTAGGAATGGGATAAACGGTAAGTAGAAAAGCATTTTTTATACGTAAAACATCATGAAATTTGTGCTGTAATAAATTCATTATTTTATTAATAAATTCGTTATTTTAAGAATCTACTTCAGTTTGTTCTCACTTTATTCTATAGATAGATACTGACAAATACAACTACATTCTATCTCCTTACTACACCCCTCGTTATATTCTCCTTAACTCGGTCTTTTCTTTAAACATGTACCTATTACCGATTTCTTTCAGAAGAAAGATGAACCGAAATCCCCATTCTTCTAGACTTATCAACATAGCGTTGGCAAATTCTGGGATAATGGAAAAAATATGTCGCAAGCGATTGACTTTTGAGGAAGATCCCGTAAGTGTTGATAAGATATATACTATAAAAGATTGTTTTTATTCTTTCATTCTTATTTTTGCAATCTTAAACATGTTTCTATGCGCGATATCTACAATACTTTACATACATACATAAGCTCACGCCTGTATCCCAGAGGGAGAGGCAGAGACTATGGTTTGCCACTTGCCACGATATTGGCATACGTCTTTCGCTTCATCCACATCCATAACTCTTATAAGTAAGTAACACTTTATTGCAAACCACAGTAGAACTAATTGCAGAGTAATATTCTTAAGGGGGTAACAGGAATTCGGTGCAAAATGCACATCATAATATTGTTTTCCATACTTTTGAATAAAATGTATGCAATAAATGCGTTTTGTAGCAATTCGCGCAAACTGCTTGTTAATAGTTAGGTGATCAGGATCACATGAAAACTATTCCATTTTATCCATTACATTTTGAATGCATTACATTACAACTGTAAACACGCTTTAAAGTTTGTTAATATAATGCAAACAAAATGTAATGGATTAAACTACATAATTTTTTTGTGAAGACTTTATTACTAACAAACTACTTCCGCAAATTGCTTTAAAACGCATTTTTTGCATACTCTTTATTCAAAAGTAAGGAAAACAATATTATAATGTGCATTTTGTACCGAGGTAAAAAGTTACTCCCTTAAGGTGCTGTACGTCGATCGCATAACGAAAGAGACAAACATAATCTAAAAAGGTGCATGTCCGAATAGTGCGGTAAATCAAGAATATACCAGATGTCGCTGTTTTTAATGAATAAAGTTTAATGTAAATTCACACAAGAGCGCTATTGAAAAAAACGCTCTCACATTTGTTAGATAATGGATTTTTATGTTGAAAACATTATTATTATTATTTTATTGGGTTGAACGGACTACTGGTTTGAATTGAAAAAACAGCCTTCACTTTGCAATTTTTTTCAATCGAGCGAAGTTTTCTCGTTTACGTTTTGGGCTCACGCATTGTCTTTAAAAGGGCCTTGTTTATAACATATTTTTTTCGAAACACTACCTACGGTAGATTGGCAGTTCTACTGGTTCAAAAAATCTAATTTTACGACCTATGTCGTCTTAACCTAAGTGTACCGACGAGGGTCTTGTCGTTAAGAGCGATCTCTTCCAGAGAACGCTTACGCTCACACGATTTCCGCCTTCGAGTACTTTTAATTTGGCCTTTTATCCTATAGCAAAGCAATAATCAGCGGCTGTTTTATATTTGTATCACCTACGTTTAAACGTATGAAAAGCAAATTATTGTTTTTAGTTATCTATCCAGCTTGCTATATTACAATCTTTACATACTTGCCTTCTGTCACTAAAACGACTACAGTCCCTTTAGTAGCTTTTCATAAAAACTCGATGGCGCCATTTTTCCAGTAAAAGTGTAACAAAAACGACGACTGTAACGCTTTTTTTTTTAAGGTAATACCTGAATCCCAGTCAACAAAATCGCAGATAAATGAATCGGAAGTCTCCCATGTATCCCACGTAGCTGCTTCGGACTCATTACTGGAAATTCAGGACCAAAATTTGCATAGCAACATTATCTGCTCGGACACATCATTCTTGTATTGGATGGATTCGATTGATGGTTCTTGGTGGAATATTTTTATATTTGCTTGTTAAAAATGTTTTCTTTTGTTTTCTTTCTGTAATGTAAATAATTAATAATTTGTTGGCCCGATGATGTGTAATACGAAACCGGTAGCCTAAGTTAGAATAAAAATAAATATATGTGGAATAAAAGTACAAGAATTTGTGTATAATTTATACATCATTCTTGGATGAATATGACGTACCTTCAACAGTTTGTAACATGCCTCTCTTAGACGAATCTCAACATGTTTCACAAACAACTGCCAGCTCCCTGGACAAATCACTTAAACCTAGAGATGATGTATCAGTAGCATTAGCTGATAACATACCTTTCCTAGAGAAGCCTGAACATACCACTCAAGCATCTTGCAGCCGCCTCTTGATGTCGATATTCAATCTAAAGCAAAAGTGGCACTTCTTCCTTGCTATCGATTCTTGCTTCCCATTTCGAAAGCAAAATATGATGATCTCAAAAAGCTCTGCACCGACAACGTAATACCCAGTTGTTTTCACCAAGAATATATTAATATCCCACGAGAAACAAATACCAAAGATGTATTGCCAGATTCCGACATGGAAGATCCAGATTACAATGTTTAATTTAATATTTGTTTTAAATACATAATATTCTGGTACATGAATAGAAGGCTTAAATATAGGCAACAGGTAAAACAAAATATGTAATAATCCCTTCATCTTTAAAAAAAAAACTATTAGAAAACGTCATACAATTATTTTTGTCCATTTGCGCTGATTTGTCTGTATTCAAGCCTTATGTTGTGTTTTATAGTTATCGTTACTGAAATACAATAATTTTAAACTTTGTAAGCATTTATAAGTGTAAGATGAAACATTACTTATTTGTTATTTACATTAAGTTTGAAGTTAAGCGAAGATAACTTTTTTGTTTAGCAGAAGACTATTAAGTTTGATCTCTATTGCAACATTAGTTTGCAAGATAAATATTGTGCCTATAGTTTGATCTCTATGCACCATAAGTTAGCAAGATAATAATTGTACCTATATTTTCTTTTATTTCTGAGCTAAGTTTATGACTGCTAATGTTACGTCGGTCCTATATAGAGACCAATTTACTTATGTTTAGAATTTTAAGTTTAAAATTTTTGTTTTGCTTAGCAACACCTTGATAGAGAACATGTTATTATTTCATGCAGATTTAAAAGACATACTTAATGTACTTAATTGCTAGCAGCTATATTATTATACTATTTTTCCTAGTTAACTATGAGACTGACTCGTCAATAAGAAAATTTTATAATAACTTACTCTTTAGGGTTTTGCATTGAATTATTGTTATCTGTTAAGCCAGGCATATAACAGTTAAACATTAAGGATGTTTGTGTTTTTGATAAAAAATTCTATTGTCACTATGGTCTTTATGTAAATGTAGAGAACCAATATATTTTTTGCTTTATTTGTGTTGGGTTTTATTTCAACTCATTAACCTTACCTAAAGGTCTCTAAACAAAATGTTGGTTAGTACTACAGTAATTTTTTGCGGACGGTGATTTAAGTAATATTTCCTAAATAAATAAAAATAAGTTTTGATGCAAAACTATTTTTTCCTGATTTACATACAACGTTGTATTGTTCCTCAGATGATTTCGCTTGTTTTTGTTTTCACAATGTGCGGAGTTTATGTTTAAATTACTTGTTTCACAAAAACTAACTTGAGTCATTTAGATAATTTTACTTGTTTCGAAAACTAGGTAATTTTTATCTAACCGACATTATTTCTTAAATTAAATGTGTATATCCAATGTATTTAATATCAAATGAAAGTACTAAAAACAAGGATTATTGCAATGTAACCATTGTTTCACTACGATGTTAAATAAAGCTTTTATGATTTTTTTTCTAAAAATAAAAACTTTGATTCGCTCTGGTGTAAAGTTGCTTCAGTGTCGCTTAGGAAGGATCGCCTTTCACGCGTCGATATCATTACTAAGCTTATTGTAAATCCTAATCCCAGTGTAACTCAAACTTTTGTTAAAGGTTGTATATTTTGCCATAGGGGCTTTAAGGTGATTGCTATTTCTAAGGTTACTCTGATTATTTACTCTGACTATTTTATTACTCTGACCATTTTTATTTAACCTCATATCGTAAAATCCTCATTACGATCTCAAAACTACTGGCATACTGAAAAATATTTTTCATGAACGTCTCTAAAAAATTTAAAAAATTAAATTATAGTATAGGTCTCCGAACAACAAAATGCTATAAAAAAACTTTTTCTGAGATTACAGTATATGTGATACTAACTAGGAAGGCAAAGGGAACTTTACATACAGCCATGTCTGAGGTTTAATATCAAATACCAATGAGGTTTTTATATAATGTTCTCCAATACATACAAAACAGTAACGAGGTTACAGTTAACTTTATTTTCGGCCAGGTATTGTCTATGGCGTACGGCGCGTTGGACTCTGTCTGTCAATGGATGAACTGTTGCGCCATAGTTTTAGCGAGGAAATGTATTTATTACTTACTGTGGTTTTATGGGTCAAGTTAATTATTTTGCCCTCAAATTACTGACAGCAGGGATGGTGACGAATGATATTTGACTCTACCTGACATTCTGGAAAACACGACGGAAATTACGAACACTTTCAGAACAAGCTTTTACAAGAATAATCAAAAATGGCTGACGACAAATTTACAAAAATTATGAAAACAGGTTAGTAGGCATGAGCTTAGATAAAGTAGTGTATGAAACTATACATAAGTAGGTATTAAAACACTTGTGTTCTATTAAAAAACTCGCATTCGGCTCGTTTTTTAAACTGACACTCGTGTTTTTAATAACCTTTTAATAACCTTAATTCTTTAAATTCAGACTTTTAAAAGGTATTCTAAAAATTGTAATACAATTTTACCCTCCAAAGTATTAATTAAATCAGGTTCTAGTGGTTAAATAAAGATAATTAATTTTGTCTTCAAAAGGAAATTATTCATCCAGTGAGAAATTTTAATTAATAGTGTTAAGTATTAATATAGTATTAAGTTAGTTGTTAATTGTGCCCGCTGGACCGACGACCTGAAGGACGTTGCGGGGGGCGGCTGGATGAGGAGGACAGAGGACCGACCTGAGTGGCGTAATTTGGGAAAGGCCTATGTCCAGCAGTGAACGAACACGGGCTGATGGATGAATGGAATTATATAAATCAATTGACGTGGTTTGTTCAAACTTACTTCATAAATATTAGAAGACGTTGGGATGAGCTATATAATGTTCATAGATGTTACGAACACCAGAACATTGATACGTCAACGTTTATTTCCATGGTTATTTGTTGCTGAACGCAGCCAATATTCCAAAAGTCGTAATATTTTATTATTGAAACGTAGCTAAAATATAAATTGATATTTTCTAAACGCAGTCAAAGTGTTTTTTAATATATCTTATTTTCATGCAGCTGCTGTTTTATTCATCCAAGTCTCCTACGACCAAACAACGTCACAGAAAACAGTTCAATATTTTCCTAGTGTTATTGTTGTCCATCTGCTCAGAATCGCAAACGAAAATTTTGGTATGCATTGTTTTATAAATTTAATGCAGTAATTATGCCCATAACTAATAACATAATTATCGTCTACATAAATGTGTTTTTCTTTGATTATAATCGAATATCGATGCTTTTCCAACCTCGCTTTCTTCTTGTGCATGTTTTTTAGAGTACAAAAGTATATTTTTTTATAATTTTAGATATCCTAATTATTAGAGCAAAATCATCCAAAGTCAGTTTGCGTCATTTTATCCCTTTAAAAAAATTATGGGGTACCTGAGGAGTAAGCAAGGAGTAAGTGAGGTTTAAGTAAAGACCAATGGGAGAGGAGATAAGAAAGAAGAAAGTGATAATTCTGTAAGAAGAAGATTCTTAACCGTAAAGCCCCCAAAAGTGGAAGTAGACCATTGTAGAAACAGACTGTGTTTTTGTTGGAAAACCCACATTAAAAAATAGTCCGATTGAGTATTTGATATCCTTAGAATTCTTACGACTGTAAACTTACGGAAACGAGATTCGGAAAATACAGTAGAGGTTTAATATTGATTGGGAACTACACTACTTCTGTTACCAAAGTTCATTATTATCATCAACTTTTATTCTCAAAATACGAAACATTGACATTTTCAGAAAAATTAAAAATAACTCCAGACAAAAACAATTTATCCCTATGATAAAACATGAATTGTTCTCTTTAGTGTGTTTTAATTTTGGTGATGGATTGGTACCATCGATCCATCCATCAGCCTGTCTTCATCCATTGCTGGACATAGGCCCTTTCAAGATTTCGTTACTCGTGTTGCTTCTCCATCTTTTTCATTCAACCACCAGCCACAACTTTCTTCAGATCATCATTCCAGCGGGCACGAGGTGCTGTATGTGTAAGGATGAACCTTTTGGCCCATAATGTTGGCGACAGATATGGCTCGCAGAACGACCATACACCGATGGATCACGCCCTTTGTAAGAGTTTTCGTCGGTACAAACCATATTAATTAATAAACTTTTAACAAAAAAATAATAACCGACTTCAAATATTATAGCAGACATTTACTAAAAAGTTTAAAATAATTATATACTGACCGATGGTACCAAAATAACACTTTTGCCGACTTCTTTCTTACTGAAAGATATGTTATCTAGTTGTCGGCGCATTCCCCATAGTAAATAACACAAAAACCAATAGTAGAGCGCCGACTTCTAGAGAACATGTGTCTCAGGAAGAAATAAGTCGGCAAAAGTGTTATTCTAGTACCATCGGTCAGTATATAATTATTTTTAACTTTTTTATGAATATCTGCTTTTATATTTGAAGTCAGTTATTATTTTTTTGTTAAAAGTTCACAAATTAATATGGTTTGTACAGACGAAAACTCTTACAAAGGGTTAAAGGTTTATTTATTTAAATACTTACCGTACTTTTTACAAAACGTATGGCGCATTTTGAGACTACCTTACTGTAAATGTGTTTTCGCCTTTCACGTGAGGTAAAATTAATCGTACGTTTTGATGATTACGACTTGCTAAGTAAATATAACCTTATTCATAGTATATTTGCATTACATCACTATGATTTAATCTTCTAAAGCGTAATACATCTTACTCCGAGAGCCCATTTTTTTCAGTATGGCGTAAAACTTCTGCTATTGATATAGCCTACATGCATCGGACTTGCGAAAAACATAACTCCAATCATGATTGTCAGGTAATAACTGATATTACCACAATAAGTGTAAATGTCCCTCCGCAAACGTATAAAATACACATATATTCTAACACTAAACAGCAATCTAAGTGTTAATTGAGATCATTATGACCCATTTCGATCGTCACATCAAATAATCGGACCGTCATTTTCAAAGCTTCTATATTATTGTATCAATGATATTTCGCTTTGTTCTGTTCGAAACGAGTAGAAATAAAACAGAAATTATTATCAAATTCTCCTTTCAAAGGGCATTTTGATAGGATCTCTGTACTAGGGCAAATTATTTTATAATATAAATTAATATACCAATAAATTAATAAATTATCGTACGTACCTACTTAACTAATACGATTCAGCTACTATGCAATCGATTTGACAACAGAAACGTTTCCATAATTTAGGGAGTTTGAGTTTCAAACCTATTTGTAATCGAATAGCTTTGAATATTCCACGAATGGGATTCAAGTCATTGAAAACTAATTACCTATTGATTTATCACAGTTTGAAACTGACTCCGTCGGGGAGGGTACGAATGTGATCCTATTGTTTTATTCATTCAAATACCTAACTTTCCTTATATAGGATGAACCGATGAGATGCCGAGAAATAAGATAGGCAATGTTTCTTAGACATTCCAAGGAAAAATATTTGGTATTTACGTATAACTACGATGACCTACCTTTTATATGTTTAAAGTTTCATGAGCTGTAATCTTTATCCATAAAATATTATTTTAATAACACTACATTACTTTGATCAATTTTAGGCTACGATTGTATTCTTTTTGAAAGATTAAGTTTACGGTTTTGTAGAGCTTTTTGTATCTCCTGAACAATTAAACGAATTGTAATATAACTAGCCTTTCGCCTACGTCTCCGCCCACATTTATTAGTTCTCTACACCGTTTTTACTTGGGAGTTATTTTATCAACACTCTTTAATAGCCTATACATATATTTAATAAGGTATTTAATAGTTCCAAACAAAAATTCGTGAACCCCAACGCACCGCCATACGGGCGAGTTTAGAGAGAGCGTTTCACAGACGTCGCTTCACGGACGACGCTCTCTCTAAACTCGCCCGTATGTCGGTGCGTCAAGGTTCACGCGTTTTTGTTTGGAACTCAATGATTTCCTAAACTAAGGGTGTCCGTGGGTAAGACTCTTAGGAAAAGTGGTTTAGTAGGGTCGGTAGAATTTGTGGTTTCATTTAATGGTCGCACTCTATTTACACCCGGTATATACACAGCCTTATCTGCCAGAGGTGTAGGTAGATTTTTATCTGCTACGATCTGGACATATCTCTTTTGCTTCTTTCACATCCATCGCTTGGTCAAGTCATGTCGCCAATTTTGTCGGCATACGTCTACGGCCTAGGGCGGCCCAACCGTCCTTTATCCTTACGCACTAAAAAAAAACTATAAAAGAATGCTCCGAAGCATTTATTTTTCTGATACTTTTTCTAGCTTTATAAATAAACTAAAAAAAAATTAAAGCATTGGATTAATAATATTTTAATCACTATTAGGAGTATTAGGCTAACTGTTTTTGTTTTTATATTTTCCAAAATAAAAATAAAATGTATGAAAAATCAAACACGGTGAATCCCCTACTCATAATATTGTTTAAAGTGAACGTGTAATTATAAATATAAAATCTGATCTCTTAATTTTTCTAAGCTAAAAACCACCGATACCTACCACTTAAAGTACGGACGTCCGCTAGTATTACAAATTTGAAGTAAATAACTACTATGTACTATGTACATACTACATACCCGTACCTGATTGTAAAGATGATTGTTGTTTATGGATACTTTATAAAACATTTATGGTGACTATAGTATAATAGAATATACAATAAGCATCACTAATACTACATCGTATAACAATTTCTTCTGGGGAAGTGAGGATACTTACAATAAAGAATTCCTAGAACTGGATTTGTTTAGGCATACATTAAATTCATTTAAATACAAGTTATGTCAAGCATTGTCTGATTCATACCTTTAATATTCCTACGAATGTTCTATATTTTTGTTAAGATTTGTACCTATATTTAAGTTGCATTATTTGTGTGAAGTGCTGAGTTCTATTACCTACTTAGATATATATAACTGGATCTCCAAGTCCAATAGTAAACCTTTTTGTAATACTGTACATTTTATAAGACTGTTTGCATCCGAAATAAATAAATAAATAAAAATAAATTATAGATGAAAAATTTAACTTAGTATTGCGTTTTTTTTTAACACAAACGTAGATGCGTCCAAAGAAAACATTGAATTGTTTTACTTAAATCATTAGGTTAGGTTTTTCATATTTGCCTACCATACATAAAAAGCAATGACGCCCTAACCAAGGCTCAGAAAGACTCAGCCAAGGCTCAACCCATGGATGAACCCAGCTGGTATGAATGATTCAACTATGTGTTGATTTTCAAGCTGTCTCTTTCATTCTCCAAGGAAGTACTCGGAGCTGCAGGTATCACTCTACTAGCATCATATCATATCACTTTTCTTAGGCAAGACGTAATAGACGCAAATTATAAAAAAAGTTTTTGCAGAAAATGAGTTGGGCCACGTTTTATATATAATGAAATAAAATTTACTTCTGCGTTCAAGATGACAAGGGGTTTATGGATTTGTGGATTTTGTAGCAAAAAAAGAAAAAAAAAACCTCTTTTAGTAGCCCGCTCTACAGTGCAAACCATGCTACGATGTTTTGCGATCACTACAAGTAACATACATACATATACTCACGCCTGTCTCCCAGGGGGATAGGCAGAGACTACAGATTTCCATCTGCTACGATCCTGCACACCTCTTTTGCTTCTACATCCATCAATCTAGTTATATAAGTTTGTCTATTCCGGGTACTTTTTACTTTGCCCTTCTTCAGTATGTCACCTATTTGGTTGGCATACGTCTTTCACTTATGCAGCATAAATTTCTTTCGTCTCCCTACTTTCAATGATTAAATGATTTTCAAGATTACACCCAAACCACTTTAAGTAAATATGTTTAAAATATACTTAACGTATATCTAATCATAACATGGTTTATCAAATTAAAATGATCGGTGTCCCAATTCTACTACGAAATGTGATAGTTATTCAACACTTTTTTGTCATAGATTTTACATAGTTTGTATTTGATGCCAAAATAATGTTCAATTATAGTTGGTCCCATCGTATTTCACATGGCGCAATCGCTTTTTATTCTTTAATTGGTATTGAAAATTTATAACCTGAAAAGTTAGTGAAAAAAAACAACTTTCTCACAAAGCAAGCATTTTCTCAAAGGCCGTGCCATTTCGCAGCTGAAGTTGCTGCGATGAGATAATAGAATACGTGAAGCCTAAAGCTGTCGTAATTAGCTTAATGGATAGCGTGTGAATAGCACAAAGCATTAAACAAACAAGTCACGTAATAGGATCAAATGAATGACTTTCTATACGATAGTTCCGCCCGATTAATAATGATAATTATCATTAAAACAGTAGCTAGCTCAGTTGTTAGATGTTAGGTTTTCAGACCGAGGATCAGTGTTCCTTTCATATTTGAGGCAAACAATAATATTTATAAGCTGTACCTCTTTAGAAGGTTCCATACCCAAAGGGTAACCAACGGGACCCTATTACTAAAACTCCGTTGTCCGTCTGTCACCAGGCTGTATCTTATGAACCGTGATAGTAAGACCGTTGAAATTTTCACAGATGATGTATTTCTGTTGCCGCTATAACAAAAAATACTAAAACTGGCCAAGGTTGAGTCGGACCTACACATTCCCATACAACAAACATGATTTTCTTGTCGTTTTTATAGATAATGGTACGGAATCCTTCCTGCACGAGTCCGACTCGCACTTGGGTGTTTTTTTTATTTATAAATACCCTATATCTAATTGTGACGCGTGGCAACGTCATCTAAAAAGAATATTGTCACTCCATCTTCTCGTGGACATCGTAAAAGGCGACTAAGGGATTAGAAAAAGGTATAAGGAGTGACAATATACGGACACTAAACAAACTTAAGAAAATAAATAAAAGCGACGGTAAACTTTGTTTATTTAACTTTTTACAGTTTGCCATGTAGTTTTTACGTAGTGTGTCACAATTATTCACAGAATTATGTCTCGCTCGGTGACATAAAAAACGGCACGGTGACCCGAAGCAAAATGCTGCGCGAAGCCTTTTCTTGCTTCCTTTTGACACGTTAGTATATAGACATAAAAATACTGCACTAATCCCCAACAAATTGCCGTGCAGTTCCACAAATCAATTATTTTCTAACTTATAAATACCTTATGATATCTACTTTTCAAAGAATTACTGAAGTTAGAAATATTTACTGGTTTCATGCATCTACAACTCAAATTAACTTTATTTATTTTCGAGCAAATCATGAATGGTTAGAGAATTTGACAACTAAAATATTATATAAATGAAATTTTCAAATTAATAATCGCATCAATATTAGAAGTACCATTTTCGTATTTTATGCGCTATTTGGAGACGCGGCGATCGTCGTAACAGCTACATTGCAGTGCACGCTGATATAAACGTTATCTCGATGTTTTTTCCGTCGATATTTGTACCGACACACATCGAGTTGCTAATTTGAGTCAATCTTAAGGCAGCAATACATGCGGGTGACCTTGAATGTCAAATTGGTGGTTGGTTTTAATCAGACGTTATAAAAGTAAAAAATAAATAAAAAATATATGATAAACTACAGAATATCACTGAAACATGGTTAAAGGACGGTGTTCTAGATTATGAGCTATGTGACAACAGATATCACGTCTTCCGATTAGACCGTGACCCCTTAGCTTCAAAGAAGAAATAAGGTGGTGGTGTTATGATTTTAACGCTTCGCACACTTCGCGCTCGTATTCGGTCTGAGTGGACACCTGTCGGTTCAGAATGTCTATGGATTACTATTCTAACTGGCTCTCTTCGTGGTCTGTCACACGATCTGCATGTTTGTGCTGTTTATGCAGCACCAGGTAAATCTCTAACAAACCATATTGATAATGCTGTTATCTCTATGACCTATGCAAAATCCGCTGATCCTAATGGTCATTTCATTATTGCCGGAGATTTCAATTTGCCTTGCATTAAATGGTCCGTCGACGGCCCTATTCATCTCCATAAAGGCTCTGTGGAACTTCAGAATTCTGGTATTCAACATATAGAAGAGTTTTCTCGTTTTGAACTGGAACAAAATCGCACTATCACTAATAGCTGTGGAAATACTCTCGATTTAATTTTTTGTAACTTGGCCTTAGAAGTTCGTCGATCGTCATCTGCTTTCGTCAAAGAGGACAAATTTCAACCTTCTTTGGAAATTGATGCTGTTGACGTACTCTCAACACCACTAACCGAAGCAACCTCTCCACGTTAAAGGTTTCGTAATGGTGATTATAAAGCTATACACGCTGTTCTGGAAAGCACAGATTGGAACACTATGCTTAATAAAGGTACAGTCAATGAGGCATTTAGCCGTTTTTATGAAGTTATCTACTCTGCTATAGATGAACACATACCCATCGATAACCGGAATAAAAAGCGCTTACACCCCGTGTGGTATAGTGATTCTCTTAAGAAAATACTAAAGGAAAAAAACAATGCTCATAAAAAATGGAAAAAATGTAAGAACCCACGTGATTATGGTGAATTTTCTTTCTTGAGAAAGCGACAAAAAGAGGCTCAACATCAATGCTTCCGGAAGTATGTCAAAGTAATGCAAAATCATATTAAAACTGATCCTAAGCACCTCTGGTCTTACGTTAAAGCTCGCCGAGGAACTTCTTCCTACCCACAATCTTTTGAGCACAATGGCAAACGTTTCAATGATGGATCCAGTATTTGCGAGGGTGTCAGTGATTTTTTTCACTCAGTCTTTAGCAACCCTGATAACTCATATACTGAGCATCATTTAGCAGCACCTTACTGTGATGATGAAAGCATTGTAAGTTGTCTTCGCGTTACTTCTGACACAATTGCGAAACTACTTGTGGATCTTGATGTAAATGGTGGAGCTGGCACTGATGGTCTTCCACCTTTTTTCATTGTCAAGTGTGCCTAACAGCTCAGCTTACCACTAAGTATTATATTTAATCGATCGCTGACTACCGGAATTTTTCCCTCAGTATGGAAGGATGCACAAGTAGTTCCTATACATAAAAAGGGCTCCCGGTGTAAAATACTCCACTATCGCCCAATTTCAATTTTAAATGTCTTCTGTGAAGTTTTTGAGAAAGCTGTGTACGACTATATCTACCCGGTTATATAAAGAGGGATTCCACCTCAGCAACATGGGTTTTTGGCCTCAGTTGGAAGAAGTCAGTCGAAAACTCTTCGCTTCTGCAGGTTCGATGAGAAGGCTTCGTAACTTCCTTCCAGTTACTACCAAGACTGCTCTGGCCCAATCCCTCCTTATACCTCTCCTTGACTATGCTGATTCCTGTTACCCTGACCTTACCCAAAAGCAACTCGACCAACTTGAGCGACTTCAAAATTTTTGTATTAGATTTATTTTTGGACTCCGTAAATTTGATCACGTTTCGGAATTTCGCTCCCGGCTTGGCTGGCTCCCTATTCGCTCACGTCGGAATGTCCATATCCTTTCCCTCCTGTATTCTGTTCTTTTCAATCCTTCTTCTCCTTCTTATCTCAAGGAACGTTTTGAGTTTCTTCACCAATCTCACGAACGAACGTTGCGGTCATCTGAAAATCTTCAATTAAAGACACCACTACACTCCTCTACCTTTTATGGCAAATCGTTCACAGTTGAAGCTGTGCGTTTGTGGAATGCTTTGCCCTTTTCTATAAAATCTTCTTCTTCCTCGGCTATCTTTAAAAGACGAATAAAAGAATATTTTTTCTCCCTTTAATAGGTACGTTCAAGTAGTTATATTATATGAATAAATATTAGTTTATATTATAATATTGTATAGTATGTATTTGTATGTATATTTACACGTAGTAGATTGTTTAGTATTTAAATAATTAGTTAATTTACATTGTGCAGTACATGTATGTATATATATTACATAAATATCTCCTGTACACCACCATCAACTTATCCTTTTTAACAGTATCTTCCACCCAAAGGTTGTCTGGAAGAATCGCTCTGAGCGATAAGACCGCCCATTGTACCCTTTCTGATAAAATATTTTTATTACTTGTTTTTTATTTTGGTGAACAATAAAGAGTATTTATGTTATGTTATGTTATGTTTTTGAAGGGTCGATCAATTAATACAAATCTGACAGAGTTTCTTAAGTTTGTGCTTCTAAAGATGGACAAGCGTAAACAGGTGGATGAGATCTACACCGATTTCGAAAAAGCATTTGACCGGGTAGATCACATCATCCTCTTGAGAAAACTATACCATCTCGGTATTCGCGGTGATCTTCACAGATGGGTCTCTTCCTATATATCCAACAGACGGCAGGCAGTGGTGATGGGAGGATATAGATCTGACTTTGTCAACGTGCCCTCAGGCGTGCCTCAGGGATCACATTTGGGTCCACTATTTTATAACGCATACCTGTATGATTTGTACGCAGTTTTTGAAACCTGTAATTTTTTAATTTATGCTGATGACAAAAAAATTTACCTAGACATTTCAAACGAAGAGGACTGCTTCAAGCTACAGTCAGATCTACATAGGCTGAGTGAATATTACAAAATCAACAGAATTAATGTAAATGCAGATAAATGTGTTCTTATTACATTTGCGAGAATCACTCAGCCTATAAAGCATTCTTAGTTTATTAATGGACTTGCCCTTAAGCGTGTGGATACTGTTTGGGACCTTGGTGTGAATCTTGACTGTAAACTTACCTTCGAAAAGCATCTTGATAGCATAGTAGAACGAGCCTATCATAATCTTGGTTTTGTGATGCGTGTGTGCCAGCCCTTTGATGACATGGCGTGTATAAAGATGGTATGGATGGTATTTGCCTTTGTCCGTAGTATAATGGAATATGCTAGTAGTATTTGGTCACCTCAGTACATCACTTATAAACAACGCATAGAGAAAATACAGTCTAAGTTTGTAAAGCATCAAAATTATAGATCCAAATTCTATAAGAGTGACTACGAAACATCTTGTGCACGGCATCACCTTATGGGCCTTAGAGGATAGACGTAAGTTGCTCAATATGTCCTTACTGCACGACCTTTTATCTGGCAGATTGGATGCTCTAGCGTTAGTTTCAGAACTAACGTTGTCGGTTCTTAGTTATCGCACACGCCACAGCAAGAACAAACTTTTTCATCTACCCGCTGTAAGTACGAATTATGCCGACAACTCTCCGTTATTACGGATCACCCGCCATCCATCCATCCATCCATCAGCCCGTGTTCGTCCACTGCTGGACATAGGCCTTTCCCAAATTTCACCACTCATGTCGGTCCTCCATCCTCCTCATCCAGCCGCCCCCCACAACGTCCTTCAGGTCGTCGGTCCAGCGGGCACGAGGTCGGCCTACACTACGCTTTGCTGTAGGTGGTCTCCATTCTAGAGCCTTTCGGCCCCAACGGCCATCATCTCGGCGACAAATATGGCCTGCCCACTGCCACTTCAACTTACTGATTCTGCAGGCTATGTCGGTTACTTTCAATTTCCGACGGATCTCCTCGTTTCGGATTCTATCCATCAGAGATACCCCAAGCATAGCCCGCTCCATAGCTCGCTGAGCGACCTTAATTCGGTGGATCAGGCTCTTTGTCAGAGACCACGTCTCAGCGCCATACGTCATTACAGGAAGGACGTACTGGTTGAACATCTTAGCCTTTAAGCACTGCGGTATTGACGACGTAAATATGTGATGAAACTTACCGAATGCTGCCCAACCCAAGCATATTCTTCTGTCAGCCTCGGCGTCGAAGTTGTTTTTATCCAGCTGTATGACTTGCCCCAGATAAACATATTTCTGAACAACTTCGATGCTGACATTGTCGACGGTTAGTGGCCCTTGGATGACGTGACAGTTGGACATGACCTTAGTCTTCTCCAAATTCATCCACAGGCCCACTCGTCTCGAAGAATCGCTAAGACCGCGCACCATTACCTCCAGTTCCTGCAGCGATTCCGCCATTATCACGATGTCATCGGCAAAGCGAAGATGAGAAATGTACTCTCCGTTTACGTTTATGCCTCGTCCATTCCAGTCTAGTGTTTTAAAGACGTCCTCCAGCGCGGCGGTAAACAGTTTTTGGGAAATAACATCTCCCTGTCTCACGCCGCGTTGAAGATGTATCGGTCTTATTTGTACACCCTGTACTTGGACGGACATAGTAGCGGAGTCATACAGACATTTCAACATCTCCACGTAACACCAGTCAACTTGGCATCGCTGCAAGGACTGCAGAACAGACCAAGTTTCGATGGAGTCGAAGGCTTTCTCGTACTCCACAAACGCAAGACATAAAGGCTGATTATACTCTTGGGTTTTCTGTATAACCTGCCTTAGCATGTGAATGTGGTCCACGGTGCTGTAGCCTTTTCGAAACCCAGCCTGCTCTGGAGGTTGGAAGTCGTCGAATCGTTGAGCGAGACGATTCGTGATAACTCTTGAGAACAGCTTGTAGGTGTGGCTCAGGAGTGCGATTGGTCTATGGTTCTTTAGTAGGATTTTGTTCCCTTTTTTGAAGAACAAAATGACCAGGCTCCTGCTCCAATCCTTTGGCGTAGTATCTGTAAAAATAACGGCATTAAAGAGGTCCTGTAGCTGTCCAAGTATAGAGTAACCTCCAGCTTTCAGGAGTTCAGTTGTGATGCCGTCCTCGCCCGGCGCCTTATTGTTTTTCAGCTGTTCAAGAGCTAATCTCACCCATTTCGACATCCGGGAGTTCGTCGGTGTAGTGGCGGACTAGAGGTGCACGTTTGTCGTCTTTATCGCGAGCAGTTGGCTTTGGAGCGTGTGAAGAATATAGGAGCCCATAAAATTTCTCGATTTCGGCGAGGATCTCTGACCTAGAGGTAACGGTTCTATTGTCATATGTCTTCAGCTTCGTCAGATTGGTCCTTCCTAACTGCTGGGCAAAAACTTTTGAGCCTTTGTTTCGCTTGATCGCGTCTTCAATGACGCGAGAGTTATGTTGGCGCAGGTCAAAACGAATTTGCCTTTTAACGCGCTTGTTAAGAAGGGAATAATCTGCAGAATCTGAAGACATTTCCCGTCTCTGCCTCATCAGGTCCAGAGTTTCACTTGAAATTTTGGACTCCTTAGTCCTTCGCTCCGGCTTGAAGTAAGCCTTGCCCACCTCGCGCGCAACATTCGTGAAATTGTTCGCCCGCCAATATAATAAAAATTTCCATGACTGCGACCTATTCTGTTCATCTAAGGTATCCTTTAAAAACAAAATTAGCAAAGTTCTTCTTGATTCACAGTTTATTAAATGACTCTTATAACGCATTAAACATCACTTTTAATTCATTCAACAACCCTTTCTCCCACACCCCATCATACACAAACACACACCCTCATGCACACACACAAATACACCCTCATCCTACAGGCTCTGTTTAGCCACGACTCTTTGAGTCATTTATTCTTGTATAATGTAATTTTTTTCTGTGTTTTATAATTTTAATTAAGTATCTCTAGTAATTTCTTTAGCGTAATGAATTTTATGATTTAAAATCTTCTATGTTATTTATCATTTCTATGTTTTAAAATTAGTTTAATAATGCATGTCATCAAATCGTACGTTAAACTCACTTTATTTATATGAACAGTCAATCTGGGAACAACTGTTATTGGCCATATGTACTAATTTTTATTCTCTAAGCTATATTTTTTGTAATCGCTGTTGTTGTTCAAAAAACCAAATGAACAATTAAATAAATATCTGGAATGATGAACCTTGATTAGAATTTGAAATTATTAGCAAAATCTTTAACACAATAAATACCTAACCAAAACTATGCAAAGAAACAAATTGAAACTTAATTAAATTGAAGATTTAACAACAAATGATTTCCCTTGATTATTATTGAAGAATTATAGTTATGATAATTGTGGTTAATTATTTAGGTATATTTTAGCGTGTTCGCAGCTTGATTTCCCGTCGAGCAACGGAAATATCAATACGCGACGAGTCGTGCGAGTGAGTAAGACGCAAGTTCCTGGGGTCACCAGCAGTAATTGTCCCCTTAAATGAAGATTCACTTATCAAACCGACACCTTTTTGTATAGATGCATAATTGCATCGACATAAAGGTATTAAATCCTGAAAACATCAATGAAAAAAGTAAAAATTAGATGTTCATAAAAATAACCTTTAAATAATCAACACAAATTTTCCTGTTCAAGTGTGAAAATTTGAAAGAAAGAAATTAAATAGAGATTTATTGCCAAAACACGACTTTTATAGAGAACAGAACAAACTGATTTTTAATAATAAAAGTTAATAATGCTATGTATATTTTTGGCAAATGGCTGCATGCTCAACAAAAGCCATCTGTTTTTTTTAACATAAAAACAATAACAAACGGTTTTGTTGTAAAGGAGGTGACAAGTCGTTCCAGACTTTAAATGCAGCGTAGTTGAAACTACATAAAATTTGATAAAATTTACATTTATAAAATTTTAGGACAGTGAATTTCATATCCCTATAATCCCATCCCACTAATATTATAAATGCGAAAGTTTGGATGGATGGATGGATGTTTGTTACTCTTTCACGCCGTATCTACCAAACCGATTAGGCTAAAATTTTGCATAAATGTAATTTTTGTCCTGGAATAGGATATAGGCTACTTTTTTTCACATAAATCAGTTCCGATTGGATGACAATGGGGTGTAAAGTTTTTATTGAAAAGTGATGTGTCACTCTTTCACGCCGTACCTTTTCAACTGATTGGCCTGACACCTTGCACAAATGTAGTTCTAGACCTGAAATAGGAAAAAGGCTACTTTTTATCCCAGAAATCAGTTCCCATGGGATGGCAATGGGATGTCACAATATCTTATTCAACGCGGGCGAAGCCGCGGGCAAAAGTTAGTTTTAAATCAGTTCATATAAAAAGTAAATTCCATATATTTACTGTCAAATGGTGTTTAAAATGGTATTAAAGTGGTAATGCACCATTAATACCAATAAGTTGCAGTTTAATGGGTCAAAATGTGTACGGATCACGTTCAGCCGCGCTCATACGTCGCGGCAACACCAGTACACGCTAGACCAGGGATCAGGAATTAGTGTAATTGCGGGTCCATTTGTAACAAAAATAAATCTGACGCGGTCCGTTTGCTAGATGATCAATAGAAACCTATATAAATGAAACCAGAATACTTTATTATTAAGGATACATCTAATTAAAGAAATAAAGTAAGTACCTAGAATTAATGCGAAAATGTCATCTTTTCATTCATTTGACTTCTGAATCCGCACAAAATAGGTTGGCGGTCCGGATATTGACCGGGGTCCGCCATTTAGTCACCTCTGCGCTAGACGGTGACGCGCTGGCGCGAGTTCACTCTGTGCGGGATCTAGGTGTACGGCTATATCCGGATCTCTCTTATGGTGATCACATTGTAGACACATATTTAAGTGCTTTTAAAACCTTGGGATTTGTACTCTGTAGAAGTCAAGGCTTCTCAGATATACAGACGATAAAAATATTGTACAATGCACTGGTTAGGAGTAAATTAGAAAGCATTGCGATCATCTGGGCTCCGCATGAAATTAAATAATAGTCACATGCTGGAACGGATCAAAAACAATTTTTTTAAAGTTTTTATATTTAAAACTATATGGGGTCTATCCGGGCTATCCGTTGTTTTACCAACCTTATTTATCTTAGGTATGGTTGGGTTCACCAAAATTTAGGTTAAGAGAGACCTATCTTTGACGATAACCGTATTTAAGATATTTAGAGTAATTTTGTGCAATCCTACGGTACCTGACAGCATTAGACTGGTGGTTCTGTTTGGTGAGCATGGACTGCGGCGGCGCGAGAAGCGGCTGCTCTGCGTACCCGGCAGTGCCAGGACCAACTTACTTTCGGAAGCGTCGCTCACTAGAGCTTTTAAATTGCTGAATAAAACTCCAGAAAAGACGGACGTTTTCACGTGTTCTCTGGGTGAATTCACAAGGATAACTTTGCAAATTTTATGTTCTTATTAGGTTTGTGGGTAATTAATTGTTTTATGGCTCTTTGGCCTTGTTTTTTTTATTGTGTGCATAGACATTATGTGTTTATTGTCTATGATTGTGTGAGATAAAAATAAATTAAAAAGTTATTTGTTTTTTGGTATTGGATGTTTATGTTGTATATTATATAACTTGTACCTGCGATTGTCGGCACTTGGTGAAACATGGAAAGAATCTTGATGAAAACCACTTGTACACTGTTTACACAACTTTATAGAATAACTATAGGTACTTTTAACCCAACCAGTTTCGAGTTGTTAAGCCCTTGAAAATGAATTAAATTTCGAAACCGGTTGGGTTAAAAGTACCTGTAGTTATAGTAAAGTTGTGTAAACAGTGTACAAGTGGTTTTCATCAAGATGTTGAATATTATATTTTAAATTGAAATATATATATTATTGGCAATATAAAGCTTTTTATTTGTTCACTTTGAGATGATAATAATAATAAGATATTGTATTTTCGAAATATATTTCGGCCCACTTTGGGGCCGGCATCGGTCTTTATGGCTTCTGTCGAAAGTACGTTCTTATTAAACGAACCTCATAAACCACTGGTGTGGAGGAGGTTGACAGACGACATATTCATGATCTGGCCACACAGCAGGCACTCACTGACTACCTTCCTTGAAAGACTTAACAACTGCAGCCCATTAAAATTCACTCATTCCATCTCTGCCGACACAATCACATTCCTAGAAATTGACATCACCATTACTGACAATAACCACATAAACACTTCAATCCACTTCAAAGAAACGAACAAGATGCAATATCTTCACTACCACAGCTGTCATCCACCACATACAAAAAAATCGATACCATATTCACTATCACTCCGTGGTCGTCGAATATGCAACACACAAAACGCACTCGATATCTACCTGAACACAAAATACAATGGACTTCTCAAGAGACACTACCCTGGTCAGTTCCTACGAAAGCACATATTCAATAGACCAAGATTACACCTTAATAATAACATTAACAACAACAATAACAATACTTCTTTTAACCGACCACGACTAATCACGACATATTTTCACGGAAGCCAGAAACTTAAAACACTTATCACCGATACTTATACCCTTCAACATAATCCCCAGAAATCCACAAATATGCTATCGAAAAAATCCAAACCTTAAATCATTACTCACAAAAACGAAACAGCAACCACAACAAAATGTCAACATCACAATATCTCCTGGTACATCACCATGCCGACGACCACGGTGCAAAACATGTGCAATCATTAATACAAACACACATATCAACACACACCACACCACAAATACATACAAAACACCAACTGCAAGACACAGAACTGCATTTACCTCCTAGAATGCCGACACTGTTCGGCATTCTATACGTAGGTGAAAATCTAAATGAACTACACATCCGCATTAACCAACACTGGCACACATCAACCATCCGCAATAACAATCTCTCCATCCCCATTCATGTTAACCCACCATTGACAGACATAAAATTGAGAACATGGGAATGCTCCTAGGTATGGTCACTCGGTGCGCACTACGGACCAGGACTCAATAAACAACACTGACAGACTAAGACTACTTACTGACACCAGACTCAGACCAGACTTATAACCAGGGTGCCATAAAAAGCAGCGCCATCTTGCGATTTTCGGTACGTCTTATCCCTGGTATTCTAAACAAATATCGGGATGTTACGGCCGGAAATAGCAAGATGGCTCTTCAACCAAAATTGTTTTTGCTTTCATTTTTTTTTAAATAATTTATGTAATAAAGTAGGTTAATTAGTCATAAGATTGTGTTTATTTTTATGTCATTTTTTTAATTTGTCATTTATTCGACTGATGCCGGCCCCAAAATGGGCCGAAATATATTTCCAAAATACAATATCCTGTATATTATATGTTACTTTACATACTGTAGAATTAGGTCAGCCTGTAATGATAGTATAAGATTCTTAATAAAAAAAATAAAAAAAATGTACAGCCAATATTTCTTTACTAGCTGTTGCCCGCGGTTTCACTCCCGTGGAAGTGTCTTTTAATTATTATCGTTAGGTTTATGCTTGGCGGTTATTTTATCAACAATCCTTATAACTTAATGGTATGTTGACCAGGTCACTATGATGATAGTAAAGAAAACCCCATCCAAATCCTTAGAGTTGAAATTAAATGAATGAAAATATAGGGTCACATGGGCGCCGGGAGGGGCTGCAAGGGGCACACTTACCCTGTATTGAAAAAAAATAGTAATAAAAAAAAAGTTGTCGCTGGAATAGCCAAGCCAATTACTGCGTGACGTAAACTCATAAACATATTGCCATATATATCTGTTCCTATAAATAAGGATACGAAGAAATATATCACAATATTGTAGAGGTTGATGCCTCGTGACGCCGACGTTCGCGTCGTAAATTTTCACAATTTTCTGTGCGTTGCTGGACTGTAAAACGCTGCACGCTGCAACTTACAATGGAAAAATATCCGACACAACGAAAATAATTCGAAATTCAAAATCCGAGTAGGTTTTGAGACACCCATTAAATTTATTCAACGCACGAATTCACAAATATAAAGAACAAGGGGCCCTACACTCATTTAAAACGGAACATACAGACAGACAAAAAAAATTGTTTTATTCAGTACAATATTAATTGAATTTAAAATTTCGCGCAAGATATTCAATACAGACACGACTTTTTCATAACTTTATTATAAGTATTGTAGACATAGATTGTACACAGGGAAAGTAAACATTTACAAACTTATTGTAAACAACTTAACATGTACAAAGGTAGACTATCTCTAAGAAGAAGACTATTTACGAGTATAAGTTCTTCATGTATGTACTGTTTATAAAATAAATATATTCAAATATATTCAAAAACAATAGAACTCCTATACTCCAATACATAGGAAACTAAAAAAAAAAAAAAAACATTTATAAAATAGACCTTTTCCAAGACGAAAGCGTAGCCCAAAACGTGATACAGAATACTTCGTTGCATCGAAATAAATTGTGAAGTGAAGGCTGTTTTTTTCAGTTCAAAACAGTAGTCCGTCCAAAGTAATAAATTAAAAATAACAATTGACTCTTGTAAACATACATTATAAACCTATTATCTATGACTGCACTACTCGGACGCACAAATTTTTTCAAATATGTTTTGTCCCTTTCGTTGTGCAATAGACATATTGTGCCTTTAACAGTCTTTTACAATACACGTAACATAGGTAAACGTACCTATATAATCAATTACCATTTACAAGTAATTAGTAAATCGCGTCACGTCCTCAGGTCGCATGGGTGACTTGTTGGTAGATCGTTAGCCAGGGTTGTTGATGTTCAGACTATTTTATCTGAATTGATGTTTCAACAACAAACTACATACAGACTGAGATGTTCAATTATTAATTTGCTGTTTAAACATTCCAAGGTACGGAGTTAGGCCGAGTAAAAGACAGTCAAGTGTACGAAACAAAATTGAGATAAATTGGCTAAGTGCGAATCGAAATCGCAAAGGGTTTCGAATCACCACACAATACGGAATCCCAAAAACATAATGGTAAATAACGACAATATAGATACCAAAGCAACATCAGGGCAACAAAAAAACCGGACAAGTGTGAGTCGGACTCGCCCTCCGAGGGTTCCGTACAAATTATTAAAAGTAAAAAAAAATCTACAATAAGATTTGGTCACCGGTACAATTATGACCGCACATACCGTTGCTTAACCTCGGTCATTTTTTTATGATTTAATTACAAATGTATAGTTTTAAGACTTTTTTCTATACTTGTAGTATTAGACGGTATTACTTGCCAAATTCCATAGTTCTAGGTCAACGGGAAGTACCCTATGAATTTTGATCCCCTTGAGAGTGTCAAAATACACGTTTTTTGCGGCATAAGCGGCGGTATCTTTTTTTACGTTAACGTAGAAGTTTGATCTTTTCACAGCTTCAAGGGACTGTAGACTTGAGTAATATGGTTTTAAATTCAAGTCGATTTCTTTACGCGTTCCTGAGATAAAGGGTCTTGACAGACAGACGGACGGACAGACGGACAGACGGACAACAAAGTGATCCTATAAGGGTTCCGTTTTTTTTTCCTTTTGAGGTAGAGAACCCTAAAAAACATGGCGATAAAATGGTAGTGCCTGACTAAAAATTGTGCACCCTCTGATTACGGAACCCTAATTTATTGGTTGTTATTTTAACGCATAAGTATGTGCAACATTCTGACTAAATTTAAAAGTTGTATTAGAGATAAAGCTGAAACAAATATCGTTAAAAAATAAAAAGCTTTTGAGGTTTTCTGTATGAGGATCCCCATGGGATTTTATTTTCGTATGACTTGACGATAAAGGCCATAGTAACACGTATTCTGTCAAAATTTCAACTAGCTACCTATCACAGCTGAAGCTAAAGACCCCTGCCACTGACGGACAGTCTAGACTTAAATTGAATTTATTGATTCATGTCATGACGAAACATATATAATATGCTTGAGGGTTATACCGGTTTCTCAGGGCCCGAGTTAAATTTCTAATTTCATGCTAAATTTATTTCAGACGAATCAGTTTAGTTTCAGAACTGCACAGATCGTGCCAAAAAAGTAACAGTTTTTTTTACGCTTAATAAATTAGGTTCTTTATGTAACGTACCAATGAAAAACTTCAAGCGACTGCAATTCCATTTTTGTTTCTAAAAAACGGTTTTTAATTTTAAACAAAGCTTTGCTTGCATAGTTTTTTTATTTCTTATTTGGCATAAAATATTTTATAACTGCTTCAAATGAAAAAAAAACGGTACTTACGATTTAAAAACGCCAAGGGCAAACTGTAACATTCCGTTACAGCAATTTAAGAAAAAAAAAAAAAAAAGTGGTATTATGAGTAAGGTGAAATGTATTTTTAGGGTTCCGTAGTACCTGAAAGGTAATAGGAACCTTTACGGTGAGACTCCGTTGTCCATCCGTCCGTATATCACAGCCTCATAACTTTAGCACCGTTAAGGATAAATACTTGTTTGCTACAAAAATAGCATTCGCTTCTCTACACAATATGGAGGAAAAAAAATTTGAATTTTTTTTAATTGTTCAAAATATTACAAGACAAATTCAATATCCCAAAAATACAATATGGGTATCATTGTAGATATTAAAGAGATGATTATAAAAAAAATAGTTTTACTATATGTATTTAGAGGCACCGATTTTGAGAAATATTTCAAACACCCCAAAAAAAATTAAGATTATATATATGCCTATATTTGGACAATTAAAAGAAACCTATAGCGACTAAAAAGAAGTTGATGACAAATGAGAAATAAAAAAAGTAAAATAAATAAAAAAACATATGTTATGAAAATAATGTATAAAATTCTAGATATTAAAGATCCGATTATAAAACTTACTCTTTTACTACCTATATATTTACTAGCACTGATTTCAAGAAAACTTTAAAAAACCACAAAAATGCATCTCCCCCCCTTATTTCAGAAACTGGTAGACCGAAAAAAAACAAAAAAATGATAACTATAGTGCCTTACTGGCCAATTAACTACAAGGACACTATAGCGATGAAAAGAAAGTTGATAACTAATGAGAAATTATAGAGCTAATTAAAAAAAATATATTTTTACTATATTTCCTGGCACCGATTTCGATAAATCTGAAAAACCACAAAATAATGCATTTCCCCTTCTTATTTCCGAAACTAATGAAACGAAAAGTATGAAAAATATCATGGTAATTTGGGATTACGTAAAGATTACAGGAAAAAAATATAGCGGCTGAGAAATTCACGATACCAAAATGACAAAATGAAATTTTTCATCCATGAGTTCTATTTCGAGTACGATATAAAAAATTGAGTCTCTCTGTTGTGGTACAATCTTTTTTTTTTTAGTTATCATTAACAGTTATGGGCAAGATTTTTAATACTTTCTTCTTGAATGTTCCAAAAACTGTCGAATTACGGAACCCTAGGTATTTATTTATTTATGCGAGTCTGACTGGCACTTGACCGTTTTTTTTTTTGTGATTTAATGTAGTCAATCGTACCAAGACTTGACGGATTTATATTTGGTGTCATGTGGACAAACCTAAGGATTATTTGTGACTCAGTCCATTGATTAAATTATTGAAAATTATATTTTGCGAAGTCATTTGTTTACGGGGATACTGAAAACTTCACATTTTAAACTAACTTCATAATTGATTTAAGTATAACAGTCAATTTGTAATGGGGATTGATTCTTATTGTTTGAAAGTGTGTTGTTACAGATATAAACGACGGTGAGCTCGATTCAACTGTTATAATTATCAAAAAATTATGAAAACTACCTACTAAAATATGCACGTAACTTAAGTCTAACTTAATTAATAACAAAATCTTAAAACTAACACGAGAACAGAATTACAATAAGGAGAAGCAAGTAATAGTTCGACTTCACTCACTGGATTCCGAACCGGTAACCTCTGGTCACCGAATTCCGAAACGGTGACCTTTAGTATGCAAGACCCCTTCGCGCCTCAGAACTAGTGTAGGAGTGACGAAACAGGTTTGTACTCACGGATGCGCGACGAACGTTACCGAAATTCCTAATATTTTTAAATGCTGGCAAATTGAATTCCGATACTGGAAAAGGGCGTTTCCATAGGCTGAAACAATTGAAATAATACTAAGCACCGTATACACTGAAGGTATTACCTTCCGTTTGCACTCGAGTTTTATGATAACGATAAAATAACTTACCCCGTTAAGTATTTATTATGCACAATTAAATGTGCGTATAAACGTGAAGAATGCTCCAAATAATGTAATAGTCAACTGAAACAATCAATACAGCACTATATAAGATATGTGTCAAAGACATATTATTCTCTTGCCACGATAGCCTTATCAAAAAGTAAATAAGAAACTCACCTATGCAAAATATCACCGCACACACTATAATTTTGGCACAATGTCATTTACAGCCGTACGAAATAATAATTTAAAACAACAATAAATAATGTCTGCAAAATGGCTAAAACTCTTAAGACCGACTGTTGAGCTCCGTTTCTTTGTCTCCACCCTCCCTCAACTGTTACCTTCAATCCTCTCACAAAATATGAATCTCCGGATACCCCCCGCTATTGCAATTATCAATTGTGTGTTTATATTACTACTTGGATATTACTATACTACTACCGCCATGTGTGGTAAATAGTGGACAGCAATCATGACAAATTTTAACTAAAAATATCGTATAAAAAATATTTAGAATGTAAATTCAGATAAAGGACCATTTTTCACACAGCGGAAGATAACCAATTTTTTGGTCAATAACTATTTTATGTATGCTATCTATGATTTATTTTTTCATTAAAGAAAGGCATTTAGACCAAAATTAAAAATTTAATTTAGTACTAACTTCTGTACTTTTTTATTTATTTCTTCTTGAATATGGTCACACAGTGGAATATGTTTCACTGCTCCATCTGTTTTGTTTCGCTTTTTCCAGTAAAATAGCCTGATTTTCACATTTCTTTTCAAATATTATTATAAAAGAGAGTATACGGCTTCGATCGTCATCGACAAATCGATAAAAAATCAACATTTCAAATAAAACAATATTCTTTAGTAGGGTACAACTTCCAGTTAATATGCTCAGAGATGATGGTGCAGCTTCTTAGCGATGGCGTTAAACTTTTCCGACCCAGAAAGAGGCGACTTTGATAGCGCTTGATTGATATGCAGAAAATTACACCACTTTGCTAGAAAAGCCTAATTTAGGTTAAACTATAAATTGTCGCGTAGTGCAATAAACCACAATTATTGAATACTTTTTATTGAAAAATAAGAAAAAAAATCGCAATTTGTGTGTTTGGTAATGAACTCCAAAACAAACACCGATTGTAGGTAATTGGTCTAACGGTCGCACGCTGCTACGGTGTTTCTTTAAGGCGCAAGCATGCCTACTCTTAATTAGCAACTCGATATGTGTCAGTACAAAAATCGACGGAAACAACATTAAAATAACATTCATACCAGCGCGTACTGCAAAGCGGCGGTTGTGACGATCGCTGCGTCTCTGGATAGCGCAAACTAGGCGAAAATAAAGCTCTTGACAAGGACGCCATGGACCTAGAACAATTTTTGAAGAATAGTTTTTTAAAGTTATATTAAATACTGGCCTTAACACTCACGTATTATTATAGAGTTTGACCGAGACAATTTCGTTTCATTTCTAGAAGCAGCATATGCATAGTCAACAATACGTATATTAATACGTGGTTGTTAAAGCCATGTTTAATAATAATAAAGTATATCAGCTCACGTGAGTTTTAATAATATTAATAGTTTTGTTTATCTAAAAATTGTCTTTATTGAATTCGGAAGGAGTAGGAAAATTCTTACGTAAATGATAGGAAACTTTCGATAACTTTCGATTTATTTTTGCCAAAAGTAAAGACACTAAACAAAAATTAAACATGGAGTTTATTCGTAATTATGTTATGTCTATTATGTATATTTTTTTCAAGTGTATGGACCCTTAGACCAAATAACACGGGACTAGGCAAGCGGACTTATCCCCCTCTGCTTGTGTGCGCGTTTTGTGTCTGTGTTGCAGCTTTTGATTTAGTGCGACATATCAAATTTTTTGCAGGAGTGTGCGTGAATGTGTAAATCTGTGCTGTGCGTGTTTACCTCCCCTCCCGTGGAAAACGGCAGAATAATTTCAGTACTAAGAGTCGCGCTTTGCCAGGTCCCGTGTTAAATGGTCTAAGGTATGGACCACCCATGTCAGAGAAATAGGCCTCCAAAACAGGTCTAATATTGCGATTTGAGTATACATTCACCTTAAGTAAAATATCTTACATTTTGATTGAAATGCACTTGTACTTGTCCATTGTAAAATATCTTATTTTCTTTCTTCGAACTCTGTCACCGGCTCACGGATTACTTCAACCCAGCCCCACGACTATTCCCTAGATTATGTATCGTTAAGTCGGTTGCCAACTGGTTTCCAAACGTCAAAAACATAGATATATCTACTATCTAATTCCGATTATTTAAGGATACGTTCTTGCCTAAAGTGACATCACAGTTTGTGAACATTTCAAAATTATGTACACTGAAGGCAATTTTAAAAGGTCAGTTTTTATCTCGGTGTTTAGTGTTTAGCAGCCAGATAGCAACCGACACTAAAATTACATAATAGGCACGCTGGACATGCGGTTGAAATGAAACAGAAATAATTACACCTCTGAGCCCGAGTAAAACGAACTTGTGGAGTTTGCTTAATTTAGAGAAAATTACAAGAAAGCAAATCAGAAAAAGTAATTAATTATTATTAATAATTAATTAATTATTTATAATAATTAATAACTTTTTCTCATTTGTTTTCTTCTAATTTCTTTTTGTAGGGAATTCTTGCGTGATTTAATAATTTATAAGGTAATACAAGTTCATAAGCAAAAAGTTTTGAAAAAAGTCACGTAATTTAACTAGATTTACATAAAGTAAACGAAAAAAAAAATGTTCAAGTGCCATTAGGTTAGGACTCGTAAAATGAGGGATCTCTTTTTTGTAAAGTAAGTTTGTAGAATTGACTAAATTGTATAAAAATTTATAACTAAATAAGTAGAAATAACTTTTTTTTAAATCTTATTTTTTTAAACAGCCATATATCTTCAGATATAGTCAGCTAAAAAATAATTAAAATATTGCTTAAACTTTAGATGTTATGATGGTGTGTTTAACAGTTGGGATTACTTACTTATTTGAAAGAAAAAAAAAAACTTCACTTCTGATTTTTCCATATGGGATTCCATCTATCCGTCCATCAGCCAATTTTGTCCACTGTTGGACATAGGCCTTTCCAAGATTTCGCCATTCTTGGTAGTCCTCTTGGACAGGCGGGTTGATGAGCGCGGTGCCGAAATCTTCGCACCAGTGACACCGCTGCCCTTACCAGTCTATTTTATACGAGATAAGGCCCGGCAATTTGGGATGGATATACTTACCGCCATCTATCGGTCCCAGGCAAAAGGTGGTCCACCTGATTGTGCCTGTTTGAGAGCTGTCCTCTCCCTACCCCCAAATAACTACAGGGTTTTGGGAGTAAGATAAGAATAAGAGTACCTCTACTGTCTAGATCCACTATAACTTACTCAGTATTTGTAACTCAGTACTTACTAATAGCAAAATACTTTTTCATCACCAATGCTCGGAAAGTAAGTCATATTTAAATCGAAATGTGGGAGGTAAATTCAGTTTAAAAACCTAAGGAGGTAAGTAAATTTTAAAATCGAACGAGACTAACTAGATACATAGTCACTAACTAGTAAGTCATTCGTCTTGCTAAATGACAATGGAAAATATCTTTTCTACTTAAGCTCTTTTTATTTTGTTACTCTGAAAAACTTCGGGTGGTTTCCGAGTAACACCATTTTACTACACAGTTGAGCCCGGCACCAGCTTTACCACCGGGAAGTACCATTTCGATGATCAGTCAGTAAGCAGGATTTTTACTTACTGTGAAAATACCACTTAGAAGGTCGTAACTTTTTAGTGCGTAAAATTATAAACTATTTTTTTTAAGTATAAGGCTACATAATAGACCTTCGTTTTAAATTTAAATTTAGAATTAATAAAAAAATTCAGAAAAGGGACCAGAACTCAAAGTCAGATAGATAAAAAAGAGGATCTTTTTAACCAACTATGATAGAAATAAATGTATACAGGTTGAAAATGAACACTCTAGCTTTATTGAACTCTATGAATTATGAATAAGAATCACACAGAACACAAAACCGTAAAAAAATGGCCAAAAAATGGCGGTAAATAATGCACATGGACTATGTACACATAGGTTTTGTAGAGCGTCGTCTCTGCCACCGGAGTATTAGTGCTTCTTTGGCGGTTGATATCTTTTTTTTACATTATGAATCATGACAAAAGTAACAAAACATGTATGTTTATTTCGAACATATAACAGTTTCCTGTGTAAGGGCTAGAGGGTTCATTTTATATTTGAAAACACTACATTGGCGATTTATCAAACGCAAGGAGATAAAATTAACATTATATAATTGCAGTATAGAAACGCAGAAATAAAATTCGAACCCGGACCTCTCGCTTTCCGGGCGATTGATCTACCAACTGAGCAACACAACTTGCAAATTTTCAAATGTGCTTTCCGAAACTGCGATATAAAATACCTATTTGTAGATACTCACTTTACAGAGAGCTCTCGGCGTATAAAAGACCCCTGTGTATTCAATGCTAATCAAAGACCATTATGCCTTACCGCATCATCTGTTGCAGCATCGGGTATAGAAATAGACTTATTTCCATGCTGCCATCCTCAAAAAAAAGGATCAAAGTTGAAGGATGATTGGTAAACTTTTCTTGGAACTTTTAAGAATCTTAAAGAGCAGATGGTTAAAAAAAATAGTACATTATGATACAAGTGAGCTGCGTTGGATATTATAGTCGAGGCGGGATTGCAGGCCGAGCCGAAGGCGAGGGCGTAATGGAGCCGAGAGTGTAATGTCTATTGCTCACGCGTTTCATACGACGTTTTTCAACACACTTGCGAGGAAAAATAATAAAATTTCACTGTCTTTTTTTTCCACATAATCGAAACCACAGCTGACTGAACTGAACTGACAATTTTCTTTGAAAAAGGCGGCGGAAATTTTGATTTTTGCGCAGATGGAAAAAGAGGCACTGACGCATTCGCCAAACAACCAAATATTAAATATTAACAAAATGAATGTTTTTGTATTTACAACAAAAATTTGAGTTAATTTGTTGATAAAAATAAATAATTTGATGAAATTAAATGTTTATTTAGTATATTTGACTTAGACAGTCTATTTATTCGCAAAAACTTTACTATTTCTCAATTCATCAAAACTCTTTCCTAATATTAATAAAAAACTGTAATGCAAGAAACAATAGTGCGATAATGTAAACTAAAAAGCACACGTGTTTATGCTGCTTTATGAACCTAAGAACGCTGCAATAAGGGCCACTTTATAAGCAAGTGTGTTGAAAAATAACATTAATTATAATATACTAACAAATTATTTATGTAAAATAATAATACTAGTCATAGCCCATAAGAGGCTCAAATAAATAAAATAGATACGTAAAGTACATATACGTTTTACAGGTCAAAATTAATCTTTATAAAAACGAAAGAATATGATAAAAAAATATAATACGGGAAATAAATTAAATATTATTGGCATTATTATACTAAACGGCCTTCAGGTGCATTCTACACCTGAATGTTATATCTGAGTATTAAATCTGTATAATATTCATTTTCTAATAAGCAAAAATCTAATGATGTGTTTGTTTCATACCATTTGTTCTCTATTTTATATTTGTTATATATTTTGATTACATTTTACGAAATAAACTGATCAGAATTGTCTGAAAGCCTGGAAGTTATGTCGGCTCGCGACCAACTCCCGATATTTCAAAGCCTCGTCCAATTGCGAGAAAATCAACTTGCGGTCATCGTCCCTTAGAGGAAAGTACAGGAGGTACAGGGTGTAATCATGACGTGCTCATTATATTAAACCACATTCTCTACTGATCATCCTGAACCACTTCCATAGAAGAACTTTTAATAAAATGCGAAAAATAAAAAAAAGTTCCCATAGAAAATGACATGGAGTTATTTTATTAAAAATTTGTATGTGGAAGTGAATTTTTATTTTGCGTTTTCTCAAATGTTTTTTTATGGAAGTGGTTCAGTATGATCAGTAGAGTATGTAGTTTAATTTAATGAGCACGTCATGATTACATCCTGTTTATGGTGAGCAGTCTGGTCAGTTTCTGAACATTCACAATTAGGAACGGATCCAGAAACATATTTGGGGGGGCTGAGGGTAGGTTTCATCGAGATTTTTTAGGAAATAATTGTGATCACCATACCCTGTACTAATAAAATACGTGCAGGTAAGTTACGTATGTTTAGACTGTAGTACAACAAAAGTAGGATATTGTACAAAATAAATTTGCGAGTCCTATATCATATATTTTGGGGAGGGGCGGACTTCAGTCTCCAAGCCCAAGTTCCATGCTATTTAATTTAGTCTTAAAGTTACCATGACCGATAAAAAACTTGGAAGCTTGATGATCATTAACAAACCAAGTAGTACGTTGACCAATCAAAGTAGCTCGGTATGTATGTGCCCTTGTAGATAGCTCATAGTATTCTTGGAGATCCTATCTAGTGGGTAAAAGTTATTTTTGCACTCGCAATATCAATCGTTCGACTTTTTTTAACAGTATGTAAATGCCATGCGATATAATGTGGAGTATCCGTAGAAGATATTTTTTAATATCACCCGAAATCTGCGTTACCAATTTTTCCACATGTGCCAGATTAGCGGTCTAGGTTTAGCATTTGATTCGATTAGCAAAAGCCTATATCATCTACAAGGCTTTGAGATGACATCCACTCAGAACAGGTTTTGAGAGAAAATCATCGAACTCAATGTTCCATAAGTTTGGTTTTAAAATTGACCCTTGAGGGTAGCCTCTATTAAAAATCGAAGTCAAAATCCAACCGTACTGGTCAATAAATATTGGAGGTCCCGGGTTCAGATCCTTGTTCCTGGCATCCATATTAACTTTTTTTTGCGTTTGTATGGAACCCTAAAAACAATAGAAATATTAGCAAAACGTAGAACAACGCTAAATATGGTAAACAAATACGTATTTGTAAATAAAGTGAAATAAAATGAAAAAAAAAGCTGCCATCCTCACTCATCTTAAATCAGAAAAAGCACTTTAATTGTTTTGCAAAATAAAATTCCTAACGTAAAAGCTTCTCTATGCCCGAGGCTTTTTATCCGACTTTTATCGGAGAGGCGGACAGAAACGTGACAAGAAGAGAGATAAATGGCCTTTTAGGGTCTTTGACCAAGAAAACCTTGTCTTATCCTGTTATGTCGGTAGCCAACAACGATCGATTACACGATCCTGGATACGAAATGTCCAAAACAATACTTTTCTGTAAATTCTTTTGAGTGCATACAAGTAAAAAGGTCTTTTTGTTGGTAATTTCCTCGTTATTTCTGGTAAACTTAAAAAAATTAGGAGCAATCGTTTTATTTAATGCAAAATTTGCCTCGTTTTCAACTTGGATGTTATGTTATCAACATCCCTAATAGCCAATATGTTAAACTGGGTCACTTCAATGATAAAATAGAATCCCGCAACTAAATCGGTTTCTCGAGTTGGATGATACATATACATACGTACAGACAGACAATAATTCAAACAATGGTAATTTTGGCTTCATTACTAATTTAGTACCAATAAACCAAAATCACCACCACAAAATCAGCACCAAAAACAGTGCGTCCTTCCTGTGATGACGTATGGTGCTGAGACGTGGTCTCTTACAAAGGGCCTGATCCACCGATTTAAGGTCGTTCAGCGAGCTATGGAGCGGGCTATGCTTGGGGTATCCCTGATGGATAGAATCCGAATTTGTCGGAGATCGAAAGTTACCGAAATAGCCTGCAGATGTATGTTGAAGTGGCAGTGGGCAGGCCATATTTGTCGCTGAGATGATGGCCGTTGGGGCCGAAAGGCTCTAGAATGGAGACCACGTACAGCAAAGCGTAGTGTAGGCCGACCTCGTGCCCGCTGGACCGACGACCTGAAGGACGTTGCGGGGGGCGGCTGGATGAGGAGGACGGAGGACCGACATGAGTGGCGAAATTTGGGAAAGGCCTATGTCCAGCAGTGGACGAACACGGGCTGATGGATGGATGGAAACCAAAATAAATAAAAATATTCTATGTACAGCTTAGACCATTTAACACGGAACCTGGCAAAGCGCGACTCTTAATACTGAAATTATTCTGCCATTTTCCATGGGATGGGAGGTAAACACGCACAGCACACATTTACTCATTCCCGCACACTCCTGCGAAAAATTGAGTCGTCACCATGAATCAAAAGCTGCAATACAAACACAAAACGAACACACAAGCAAACTAACATGAACACAGTGTATGTATTTCGGCAGAGGGGGATAAGTGCGCTTGGCTAGTCCCGTGTTATATGGTCTAAGATCGTACAGGTATGATTTATTTACTACTTCGTATATTACTATAGACATAAATATCGGCGAGTCAAATGGAGACAAAACAAAACATAAACCTATCGTCAAGATAACGTGCATCCCCGGGGTGGTGTCGGATGTGTTCCCAAGTGTGGACTGTGGATTGAAAGTTAAAAAACGAAAATTACTGATCAATCTGCGAGAAATATACCTAGTTATGCATGGTTGAGTTTTGACTATTTTTGACTGAACGTTTGATATTTTGTGAACAGTTGTCTGTTTTTGCCCAGAAATTTAGCTTGAAAATGATCTCATGAATCATAAAACAGTTTGTCAAAAAGTAATCACGAGAAAGCTACGACCTAAAAATATAAAATGGAAAGCCAAAGGAATGTACTTGAGTTATTTAAGTACTGTCACAAAGATAAATTAATAATTCTTCCTTTGAAAATGGAACTGTTGGAACAAATCCAAACTGATGCTGGTCAGCAATTTCCAATCATTGGTTACATATTGGGAAGGATGCGGTTTCTCGGATTTCCACGTTATTCGCATAGTTTCTCAACTTTTCCTTATAAACATGCAACGTAATAATAATAACTTTTAACGTAATATTTCTTTTGTAAAATAGATACATAAAGTATACTTTCTACAAGTCAAAGTTAATCTTTACAATATATATCTTTAGAATATAAAAAAATATATACTAATAAGGGAAAGACTTACAAAAATATTTAGGTTGGGCTACTAAAATGTAATTGTACACCTGCATAAAATAGAAAAATTAGGAATAAAAATATTATATACTAGATTTTGCCCGCGGCTCCGCCCGCGTCGAAGAGATTTTCGTGAAAATAAGGAAAACAAAAGAATATGATTTTTTGAACGACTTTATGCAACGGACACCATGTTTAACCAAGGCGCTAATAAAGACCAATCAAATAAGTCCAAACTCGAAGGGTCAGTCCCATCACCAAATCCTGGTCACCATGTTTTACTAAAGTGCTAATAAATACCAATCAATAAGCCCAAACTCGAAGGGTTTACTGTTGTCCGTTGAGGAGATCCCGTACCCATCTTCCAGTTCCATCATCAGACCCTGGTCACCATGTTTTACCAAAGTGCTAATAAAGACTTATCAAATAAGCCCAAACTCGAAGGGTCTGCTGTTGTTCGTTGAGGAGATCCCGTATCCATCTTCCAGTTCCATCATCAGACCCTGGTCACCATGTTTTACCAAAATGCTAATAAAGACCAATCAAATAAGCCCAAGCTCGAAGGGTCTGCTGTTGTCCGTTGAGCAGATCCCGTACCCATCTTCCAGTCCAATCATCAGACCCAGGTTACTATGTTTTAGCAAAGTGCCAAGAAGTGTGTCAGGATCGTTGTAGATGGAAATCTGTAGTCAGATTAAACTGATTCAGTTTTCTCGTATCGGAAAAAATCAATACATAAACCTGGCTTTAATCACTTTTTAAGCTAAATATTAGCAAGAAGTGTGTCCGGGTCGTTGTAGATGTAAATCTGTAGTCAGATTAAACTGTCATAATTTTCCCGTATGGGAAAAAATCATTACTTAAATCATAGTATTTAATGTATCTGTGCTTAAACCTGGCTGTAGTCACTTTCTCAAGCTTAATATTAGCAAGAGGTGTGTCGGGATCATTGTAGATAAAATCTGTAGTTAGATTAAACTGATTAGTTTTGCCATATGGAAAGAAATCATTACTGAAACTACAGTACTTGATGTACCTATGCTTAAACCTGGCTCTAGTCAATTTTTCAAACTTAATATTATCAAAAGGTGTGTCAGGATCGTTGTAGGTGGAAATCTTTAGTCCGATTAAACTTATACAGTTTCCTAGTATGGAAAAACAACTGGTTTTATCACGCATACCTAACCATTTGGTCAGGGCACGCCGATAAAGCAGCTAAGCAACATTTTTTTTCCCGACATGGTTCACAAATACAAAATTTCCAAACTGAAAACTTACTTTTATTAAAATAAAATACAGCCTATCTTACTCAACAATTGTGTAGCTTTTTACAAAAGGAAGAATTTTTAGAATCGGTTCAGTAGTTCCAAAGTCTACCTCAAACATACAAACAAACAGCGGCAGCAAAAATATATTTAAATTTAAGTTAATAAAACATATATTTCAAAAACTCGAACAAAAAGTAAATTATTGAACAAAGGATATATAAAAGCAAGTGTTACATAAAATTCAGTTATAAAGATAAAATGATTATAATTATATTTGTATTTTAATGATAAAGAAAGTGTATTAAAATAAGTGAGATGATATATTATGTGAGTCATAATTAAGTACAGGTAACATGACAGTATTTTAGAAAAGGGAAGATATTTCTGCCAACAAACTGCCTTACAGTTTGGCGGGATATAATATTTATGTAATGTGCTGTTAAGAAAGTGAATAAACGATTTTTTTTTTAAACAAATCTTTCCTCTTTATATAATATTATATTATATTATATATATTGTTTACCTATTATATATTAATGATGCAATGAACAAATAATTTGATAAATTAATACGGGAAATACATACAAAAAATATTAAGGTTGGGCTACTAAAATGTAATAAAGTTAAACATCTGCATAAAATAGAGAAATATAGGAATAAGAATATTATATATACATAATGCCTAACCATCCGCACCATTCGATTAGTATTGCTAAGAAGAAGGGCAAGAAACTTATTGTTAGTAGAGATTGTAAATAATGCCAGGTAAAGACGATATTTTCAATACTCAATATATTTATTGCAAGCATAATGTACAGTATATGGTAGTATGTTTAACAATACATTTTTAGATCACTATGCACCCTGTTGGGCACTGCAATAGTACGAGAAAAGGCGGCTTATTTCGAAATATTGTTAATAATACAAGCTATGTTTAGTTGTATAAGATAGTAATGGTAGACATAAAATGGTAGAATAAACAAAATTATTATTTGATAATAGACTATTATCGTTCAAATATTCTTGGACGGTGTTACTAAATTAGCAATCAATAAATCTCTTAGGTGTTTGTACAAACTAGGCAGCTGTTTTGGTATTTTTCTAACTTGTTTAATATATGAATTGACATAACATAAGTGTTTGAGGATTGTAATTTGAGACGCGTTGATGGAAGTAGGTAGTAGTTTACTGTTTGCACGCAAGGAATATTTAGTACCTAAATTTACCCTTTTTTTGTAGATTTCCTTGTTGTTTCGAACTAATTTACATATTTCTAAGATGTATATGCACGGTAGGGTGAGAATTTTATATTTGTGAATGTATTGCTTACAAGTGTCGGTTTGTTTTATGTTAGCCAAGTCAAGAATACGGACAAGTTTTTTTTGTAAAGTAAACAGTTCTGTTAAGTCTGTACTGTTTCCCTAGAGTATAACGCCGTAACTGAGCCACGCATGTGCATACGCATTTTTGATTGTTATAGATAAAAAAAGTATCGTGTCTAAGGACACTCGTGCAGCCTATTACGAAACTCACTTCGTTTGTACCGTAAACAAGTACTCGTTTCCCAATGGCTCACATTATGTCACAGTTGCACAAAATATTATTGTTAAAATTGTATCACATTGTCATAGAAAAATCAAGTATCAAAATATATAAAAATATTTGTGTTACAATTTTATAAAATATTTATATTTACTAAGAGTTAACAATAAGATTAAATTATTCAATCAATACTATAACTGAGACAATTTATAAAAATCTAAAATTAAATTTAAGACTGTTTTTGCCCTATGATTAGCAGAATGTGGCGTTTGGGTATGAATTTGCACTGAAAAAAAAATAAATATCATCGAAAAAAGTAAAGTAAAATTGCGATCATCCTAGCGACTTTGACAGGTACAAATAACATCGTGACCATTTTCTTCTAGCGTTATAACAAAACCTCTCACCTTTTTTTCTTCAAAATAAAGGTTTCTGTTAATTTATTAATTTATATAATCTGTAGTTGTAATACCTACAAACAGCACAAGAATAATGTAACAACTAGGGAAGAACGGTCCCTTCTAATACAGGTTTTGTTAGCTTAAAAGGAGGGTCCAAAGTACTTATAAATTACTTGTGTATAAATAAATAAATTTTGTATTTTGTATTTGTATTTGTAATCAACATAAAGCCTAAGAGTTGTGCGTCATTGATTTTAGCGTATACCACCAGTGACTACGTAAATCTACGTTGACTAGGATAATTAAGTCTCGCTCCAATTCATTCCGTAGAAAAGACTCGTTACTTTCCCGGAAAACCTTCTTTAATTTAAGGGTATACAATGGAGATGGTGAGACAAGTAAGACAGCATTCTGCGTGGCTGTGATACGGCAGAATATAAAACGTTTTTTTCAATAGACTATGAATCTACTAAACATGTAATATGCATATAATCGTTTTCTATCGAGGGAAAACTGGTAATTGCGTTTAGTTTTTTGATTCTGAAAACCGTGGAAGCCAATCATGCATGTTTAAATAAACCCTTATCGTTGTAAACGCACCCAAAAGTAAAAAAAGTTCCTCAGGGCCCAATGTCCTTTTAAAAGGGCTTCGAGTTAATAGCATTCTTGTCTAGCTGTCCGCTTCGTAATTTAAAAAAATATTTAGGCTTATTAAGTTTATATTTAGAATGCAGGTAGAGAATTACACTAGGAACCCAAAAAAAAACAAGTAATTTATAAGTTTAACTAAATGGACCCACCTATTTTCCAGCTATGCCGTAAAAGACAGACATTAAAGTTTTATTTTAGAAGAAGATTTTGAAAAAGTATCTATTTACTACAAAGTTATTATTATATTTTTTCAGAAATACTTTATTTATGTAACATAGCGTACCCTCTTAACAGTACGAGTATGTTCACTTAGTACAGCTACTTTTAATTAAAAAGTAATTTTCTTTAAATGATGGCTCCCTGTTCCTTTGGACTGATTTCCATCAAGGCTTTTTTTAATTAAGGGTAGCGTAGGTGCTCTTTTCGAAATTGCTTCCCGAAGTCGTTTGAAATTATGAAATGGTTTTTATTAGGTTATTTAATTGCCTCGAATTTTGTTACAAAATTGCTTTTGTTGACCAATGAAACCTTTACTAAAAATAAAAAACTATCAATTGATTGTCCTTGAAAGGACGCTTGTTTATACTGTTTAAAAACTGGGAAATATCTTTGAGTCACAACCAAAATAAGAGATGGCAGGTTGAATTTCAAATATTCTAATATAGTAATACTAAACATACATCTTTCTCAAGATTATTACTTTATTCTTATTATTACTTTATTTTTACCTGATGAATACTTGATGAAGCCCGACTGAAAAAAAAGTGAAGCAGGTTAAAATTGGCTTACGATTGAAGAGCGGAGTATTATTGAAGAAAACAACCGCGAATGTCAAATGCGTTTATTTGACTGTGTGCTATTCATTAAAACTAATGTGGTTGAATATAAAATGCTTTCGCTAAAGTATAACAACATCTGTAAATACAGCATTGCAAGAATTGGCTGTACAATCACTGGCGTGATAAAACATCTCCAATGGACAAAAACGACTACCTCCATAAAAGAATAAAGAAGAGAGGCTGAAACAGGTTTACAGGTTTCACATCACTTTTAAATGACTGTAAAAAAAACGGAAACGTGTAACCATTTTCCATGTAGAATTTAAAAGCTACTTTCAGATCTACAATTATTTGTAACCTTCACCACTATAGCAACAATGGGATGCTTACACAATTCAACTTAAACAAATTGTAGTCATTATAACAGCTATGTTAATAAGACTTTCACAATATCCAGGATAAATCCGGTGGAGAATGTAATAATTGAAATCGTTTATTTTGCGTATCCCAGCCCTATTGTCTGCAACCTGGCAGGGTGAGGCACATAACACAGTGATGGGCGGAAAGTTTATAATGTTTTATATTTCATAAAATTCAGTTTTTTTTCTCTTTAGTGCACATAGTGTTGAATGTACAATAAGTGGACTTAGTGATTAGAGAACAATTTTTTTTGTATGATGTGTCACGTTTTTTTAAGACAAAACATATAATATTTAGCTGAATACGATTCTGCCTTGAGTGGGCGGTCAATCAAAATATTGAAAATATGTAACAAATAAAATCATTTTAAACGCGAGAGTTCAAAAAAAATAAAGTAACGAATTATTATATTTAATGTTTTCTACAACAAACCTTTTCTACAAAACTGTCTTAAAAAATTATAAAAATATCAAAGCAGCGGTCTATTCATATCCTGCATTGTGTAAATGCACCCATCACTATTTGAGTATTCAAGTCTCCAACACGCCGCCTTCAAGCAAATTCCGTACATTACCAGAAGTCTCTGGCTAGGCACCTGATTGCATTCTTAGGATTTTATTTTGAATTAATTTTAATAATATAATATGTTTGTTTATTATTTAACACCTATTAATTAAGTACAATGCATTTTTTTTCTTTGCTCTGTCCCCCTTAGTTAAAATAACCAACGACTCCTCGAGGTCAAGATCGTATAAAATTATAATAAATAAAAAATAATTACTAAGAACTTAGCGCTAAGCCAACTCTAATCAGATACAATTTTAAGTAAAAAAAAAAAATCTTCTTTATAAGTCAATATTTGTAACTGAATTGGTGGTGGCTAACGATCGCATAAATCATCGATTTATTCAATTAAATATTCTGAGGATTACACATTACAAAGGACAACATAGTTTTTTTGTTAAACCTATGATAAGTTGTGTGCTAAATCCAAATCTGAACTCAGATTTTTTTCTATCTGTTCTCAATTTGACGTTAAATTAACTTTACAAATATTACATATTTTTCATACTTTTGAAGAGATTTTGCACTTTAATTAAAATCAGAGTGAGTTGAAATCTTAAATATTTAAAAAACGGATAGAACTCACTTTTTTTTATCTGTGCAAGGAGGCACAGGTCGAGCTTTCGATGAGATTATGACTCATCATCATCAGGACTCTTCGGGAGTACTTTTGCGAGCGGCGACGAGAGAGGGGAGGAAGCTTAGTAGTCCACTGACCGCCGTGGGCAAAAGTACTCCCGAAGAGTCCTGATGATGATGAGTCATAATCTCATCGAAAGCTTGACCTGTGCCTCCTCGCACAGTTAAAAAAGTGAGTCCTATCAGTTTTTTTATTATTTATTTTGCACTTTCTTGCTACCATTTATTTAGTTTTATTTTTCATCATAACAAATCCTTAATTATTTACTTATCAAAGTAAAAAAAACAGAATTTTTGATTCGGTCAAATTTTTAAAACAAACAATATTTTGTAACAGCTTGTTCTGTTCTGCCCATACATTTCACGCTGGGTTTATACTATGAAAAATCGAGTGTGATTGTTTTGAGTTATTAAATTAAAAACTACGCCTGGTCTCATTAATCTTTTGAACTTACTATTGAGAAGTTTTATTGAAAATTGAAGTTTAAAAACTAATTTTATTAAGCCTGAAGCCTCACCAAAAGTAGTAATAACACGCGTTTCAATCTTTCTTAAACAAATGTGACAAAGTGGTAGGGAAAATCTGAGTTCAGATTCAGCACATTAATTCCTACAAGAATAGCAAATATATTTCAAACTACGAAAAAAAATGCTTATTTTTGTTGACCTGTGTTAGTATGTAATACCAGTCATCAGGTAAGACAAACAAAAAAGACAAGTATAGGTTGGAACAATTCTACGACTCAGTTGACAACCTCGGTAGCTCAGTCTACACAGCACTTGCCTTGCAAAAATAAAAAAAGAGGATTTTTTAAATAAAATATTTATCTTTTCTACCAAGAAGTGTAATAACTATATTTTCCTTCATTTGTTTTGCCTAACATGCACTTGATACTAGAGCAGATTTAGGTCAGAGTCATTTTTAAGTTATTTTTTCATTGTTTACTATGTCAACCATACAAAGTATTGCTGTACTTGCAATATGAAAAAAACCTCTTAAAGTTAATAAACGCTGACTGTGAAACAGCAAGTTTTAAATTAAAATGGCGGAAGGTCTTGCTTGCGCACTCAGATAGCAGGTAATGAAATCTTTTAAGCATTCCACCTGAAGGTTAAACATAAACATGGGATTTGAGAGAATTCAAGCCGGAATTACTCGGAATTTCTTGTGTTGCTCTAACAGTATCTAGAATAACCGCATTTCACCCAAGAATTCCTTGGCAACAATTCCTTAGATAGCTTCTTCTGTCCGATTCAGAGAAATTAAGCTTTAATTACAATGTCTCTTACTTTTGAGTTACAAACATACTATCCTTGAAAGATGTGTATACTAAGATAGCCTGAACAAAAACACATCCTTTTGTAAGACCAAACAGTTTACTGAGACATTATAATCTTAGATACTTTTTATGTTTTTCTTCACACAAAAATTTAAATGTATCAAATTTAATGCATCGAATTCACATTATTTATTTTGTAAAATAGCTACCTACATAAAAAAACCTTTTACACGTCAACAACAATCAACGTCAACAATTGAATTGAAAACAATTGAAAGAGATAAAACAATATATGTAATACGGGGCAATACAATAATAGTAGTTTATGAAACTGGTACATTTCGGCTCTTTTTTAATAGAACACGAGTGTTTTATTACCTAGTTATGTATAGTTTAATACACTACTTTATCTAAACTCATGCCTACTAACCTGTTTTCATATTTTTTGTAAATTTTTCGTCAGCCATTTTTGATTATTCTTGTAAAAGCTTGTTCTGAAAGTGTTCGTAATTTCCGTCGTTATTTCCAGAATGTCAGGTGGAGTCAAATGTCATTCATCACCATCCCTGCTGTCAGTAATTTTAGGGCAAAATAATTATTTTGACCCATAAAACCACAGTAAGTAATAAATAAATTTTAATTTAAAATAAAAAACAAACAGTTCATCCATTGGTTGACAGACCGAGACCAACGCGCTGTATGCCACAGACAATATCCGGCCGAAAATAAAGTTGACTGTAACCTCGTTACTGTTTTGTATGTATTAGAGAACATTATATAAAAACCTCATTGGTATTTGATATTAAACCTCAGACATGGCTGTATGGGCAAAATTTCCTTTGCCTTCCTAGAAAGTATCACATGTACTGTAATCTCTACTACTTTATGTGAGTTTAGATAAATATTATTAACTAACCTCATATCGTAAAACCCTCATTACGAACTCAAAACTACTGGCATAGTGAAAAATATTTTTTATGAACGTCACTAAAAAATTTAAAAAATAAACTGTAGTATAGGTCTCCGAACAACATAATGCTATAAAAAATCTTTTTATGAGATTACAGTACATGTGATACTTAATAGGGAGGCAAAGGGAACTTAGCCCAAACAACCATGTCTGTGATTTAATATCAGATACCAATGATCATATAATACTCGTGTGTTCTCCAATACATAATAAAGTGTGTTTTTTTTAGAGGTATAGAACTTTGAAATGGAATAAAACAAAGATGATTTTTTTTATTGATTTGAAATTTATTTTATTCGAAAGACAACCTTCTGGCATTATAATTTAAATATGACCTCTGGATATGTCCGCCACGGCTGGCTCGGACGTAGTCTAATCTGGAGGTCCAATTTTCGATGACTTTTTCCAACATTTGTGGCCGTATATCGGCAATAACTCCCCGAATGTTGTCCTCCAAGTGGTCAATCGTTTCGGGATTATCGGCGTAGACTTGCGACTTCACATATCCCCACAGAAAATAGTCAAGTGGCATTAAATCGCAAAATCTTCCATAAAGTGGATGGACACATATCCAATTCCTGTGCACGGTGGCGGATAGACTGATTCGGGTCTTCCTCTACGCTACGCTCTATAGCAGCAATGACTTCTTCTGTACGCACTGTACGACATCTCTGTGGATGCGTATTATCATTTAGAGTAAACGTGGTGCAAAAAAGTTTCATAGTTAATTGAATTAATTGCTCTGATGGACGGTTATGTTGACCGTAAATTGGACGTAATGCGCGATACGTCTTTCGAACAGAACCATGATTTTCAAAATAATTTTTCACAATTTTGAAGCATTGTTCAGGCGTCAGTCTATTCATGTTGAAATGCCAAACCAAACTAAACATAAATCACTTTACAGTTGACAAAATGGCCGCCAATTAAAAAAGTGTTGCCAACTTAAAGTTCTATACCTCGAAAAAAAACATCCTTTACATACAAAACAGTAACGAGGTTACAGTCAAATTTATTTTCGGCCAGGTATTGTCTATGGCTTACGGCGCCTTAGACTCGGTCTGTCAATGGATGAACTGTTTGTTGCGCCATAGTTTTCGAGGAAATGTATTTATTACTTATTGTGGTATAGGTCAAAAGAATTATTTTGCCCTAAAATTACTGACAGCAGGGATGGTGATGATATTTGAATCCACCTGACAGAATTCCTGGAAATAACGACGGAAATTACGAACACTTTTAGAACAAAACTTTTACAAGAAATGGCTTACGAAAAATTTCCCAAGATTATGAAAACAGGTTGTTAGGCATGAGTTTAGATAAAGTAGTGTATAAAACTATACATAACTGGGTATTAAAACACTCGTGTTTTTAATAACCTTTTTATGTACCAGTTTCATAAACTAATATTATTAGTTTGGTTTACACATAAGTTGAATAATTATTATGAATAAAATTATAAATATATAAACATAAGTATCTAAATATTATACTTAACTAACACAATCAAAAAATATACAAACGAAAATATTAAATATAAATAATGCATTAAAAAAGTAGGTCGATAGATAAAAAACTATAAATAATGCCTAACTCCACCCATTCATTTTGTCTTGCTAAGAAAAAGAACAAGAAACTTAGCAGGATCATGTCTTTTTTATATGTCCTTCTTAACCATTTGGTTACAATACATGATTATATAATATTTTCTAACTTTCAATGACTGAATGATGAAGATGGTACTTGGCAATTAATACGACGCAAGAAGGTTTTTAAGCCAATTCAATTGCCAACGAGAATGGACCATAACATAATTTTTGATTGGCGTTTTATTGGTGGTTTTAGTGCATCTCCCTGGTGTCCCAAACTATTTCGCAAAAATGCACCTAGCGCCTCCAAGATGGATTCTCTAAATGATCAAAAGATTTTACCTTTTGTAAAGTAAGTTACATTAATTAATCCCAAGGTTTTTAAATATAATTCATGTCATACTTTTGTCAAAAACTTTGTCACTGACTAAACAGCCGAAATATATTTGTTTTTATGCTTTACCATGCCTAGTTCCATGTAAAAAAATATACGTTTATAGCACGTACCATTATATATCTTTGGTTTATAGCATACATACATAGACAAAGGATTTACTGATGTCATACCTACATGCTCAGATAAAGAACATAAATGACAGGGAATAGACAATGCAGAATTGCAGAGTCAAGATTTACCATAAACTTAGGATATACTTGGGATATACTGTCATAAAGACGAACATAGTGTGCGAGGGAAAAGAAAATCCCTTATGGCAATATAGAAAGATAAAAAAGGAAAGCGAATCTTATGACACGGTAAGAATGACAGGACTACACTATTCTGCAGCCTAACGAAACACAGTACAAATGGAGTTATGTATGAAAATTGTGCTAGGACGAATGGCGATATGTTCTAACTCTTTCACTCACTTAGCTTGTCTCTGTCTAACGTTGTGTCAAGTCAAATGGCAGTTGTTTGTTTATTTGTAAAACATAATTTATATGATTATAATGAGATTTAACTGTGTTACATTAATGTAGTGCTTTATGTTTCATACTATTGTGTTTTATTAATAGAGAAGTAAATAGAACTTATATTTGCATCACGCAATGAACTATAAAAAGCGTGAAATATGTGAGGTGCGAAGCAGCCGAAATGATGGTGAAAACATTATATTCAGGTCAAATTTCTTTTAAAAGAGACTCGGTAAGTACCTCTGTACTCATCTTGCGACTAATTTTACGTTATAAAGAAATTTAAAAGTGAGAACATTTTCATAACATTTATTCGTAAATTGAATAGTGATGGGATTGTGTTGATAAATCATAACATTTCCACTAAGGTTAGGGTGTCATAATTTCATCCTAAAGGTGAAAAATGTGGCTCTTTTTCGCTGACACTCCTTAATAAAATTATAGGATATAATATTTTTTTATGTAAAATATGGAAAATGTTTTGTATTATTTATTTTCTGTTGATTGGTTAATCAACATAACTTATAGAGAAAAATTAAACTGACAAAATAGTCAAATCACTTTCCAAAAATGCGAACTTGTTTTTTTTTTGGAATTACGATATTGTGAAGCTGCTTTTTAAAATAATACTATTATTACAGGTGACATTAGTAAGTAAAAGTCACCGGCAGTGAAGACCTCATTTATCTATCAATTGAAAGTGTTCCTGTGGAAAGCACTTTGATTACAAACATTTCAATAAGAAAACTCGGTTCAAAAAGTCAACCATACCTTTAAATCAACTAAAAGAAGCATCACTTCCTGATAAGATTTTGCATGAGTTTACTTGTCACGGTACATACATATGTCATTTTATTAAATTCCGTACCTCAAACGGAAAAAATGAAAACCTTATAGAATCACTTTGTTGTCCGTCTATCCGTCTGTCCGTCCGTCCGTGCATCCGTCTGTCTGTCAAGACCCTTTATCTCGGGAATGCGAGAAGGTATAGAGTTGAAATTAAAACCATATACTCAAGCTGTAAAAAAATAAAATTTCTAAGGTAACGTAAGAAAAGATATGTCTATTTATGCCGCAAAAAACGTATATTTCGACACTCTCAAGGTAATCAAAATTTATTGGGTATTTCCCGTTGACCTAGAAATATGAAATTTGGCAAATAGTACCGTCTTAAATTACAAGTATAATTAATAATATATTTTATTAAATATTTAGAATTTGTACCTACAAATTTGTACGGAACCCTCGGTGGGCGAGTCCGACTCGACGGTTTTTTTATTTATGTGCCAGCCAGATTGAAGTTGCAAAAATTTACTTTTTTAATATTATTATTTAAAGTTTGTAGACGTAATTGTTTTTGTCTTTTTCAGAGCCATCTACTTCAGGGCCAAGTCCAAGTCAACATCATTGCTCATTTTTTTTATGTAATAAGAATTAAATTGAACAGGAAGCTTTTTATTTATTTTTCTTGCATAAAAAGTCCGAAGGCTTCAGTTTTATCTAGAGCTGTTAAAACTAGAAACGTATTACTGCAAAATTGTCACATACAAATTATTGAAAGCCCTGTTATCAGGTAACTGAAGTCTTCGTAATTGGCCTTTTTATTACACATGAAATTCCTACAGTAAAAAAAATCGATATCAATAAAATATATTGCTTCTGTAGTACATCCCTACACACTTATGTTGGCAGCTTTGTTTGTGATTTGTCATTTCTTATTGTAGTTTGGTACTAGTTGCGGGGCATTCCGTGGCAAATACGCATTAATCAGTTAAAGGGAAGTCCCGACCCATGTTACGTAGTATACATTATTTTCCCTTTGCTATTCTGTACGCAAGGAAAGAGCTCTTCAGATTTGTGTTTGTTTTTTTGCAGTTAATCGTAATTATTTTGTATAAATTATTATTAATCACATAAATAACCCCGATAATTGCACATTTCACATGATTTTAGTGGATAGATTTTTCATCAAAATAAATTACATGTATGCTAGGGCTACACTCAAAATTTATCGATATCGTTGTTGATACTTATCCAGGAAAATTAAAATGAAAATCCATGTTAGATTTGCATTTTCAATCTAATATATGACAAATGTTGACCAAAAAGGTAACTTTATTTTGACAATATATTTACAACAGATTCCCTCTGGATCCTGCCATTAAGGGAAAATGGTTTTATTATATTTTTACTCTTTTTGGGCCTTATTATCTATTTTGAATATATATTATTTATTTTAATATATTTATTTATTACTTTATATTTTTCAGGGACAGTTGAAACAGAGAGTCTTAGGTTTAACCACTTGAATGCCAAGGTACGAAACTGAACAATTTCAGAAATTTACTATTCTCTATTCTTTGGGAAGTCTAAAAGCATGTTCTCGGCAAAAACTTATACCTGTATTTACAATAGTTTCACATTATTTCATTGGATCTCATATGCAAAATGTAATAAAGCCCAAATAATCTCCAACGAGGTAAGTCTCTATCCATAAAATTGAACTTTATTCCCCAATAAACAGGTCCCCGAAATCACTTTTTAACGTTATGAAATACATTATTGAAATTTACTTTGATATGCAGCTTGAGTATGAATGTCAACTTAAGAATTTAAAGATAAAAACAATTTTATTTGCTTCAAATATAGTACATACAGAGATATTATGTTTAAAAATGTCCAACATATTTCATCTTAAGAAGGCATGCAAATATTTGCAAATGGTAGAAGTTAAATTTAAATCTTTTAATTATTATAAGATGGAGACGTCACCAAACACACAAAACATTATGAGAAAGTTATTAAAAGTTACCCAAAATAAAAACACATTCCTCTCAGAAACTAACAAATCAAGAAAAAATAAATTAGAACAGAAATAAAATTACAATGTCACAGACATTTGCATATGAAACATTTTATTTATTAAGGAAACTGTTCGTTCGGAGCAAATTAATAAGATTGTTTTGTTAAAAGGCCAAATAACTGTAAACAGAAACATAATTTTGAAGTTTTGCTGGTAATAATAATGAATGTTAAAAATAACTAATGACTGTTTCATTTTTTCATAGGTATATTAATTTACGCTTTAATAAAGTTTAAAAATATTTAACATATCCATAAAATGGTCGCCGACCTCCGGGATGGAGATGGCACTTGATGATGATGATAACACATCCATCTGCTTGAACGGTAACTGCACATAATCAACGCACACAACGACAAATTAAAATTCGTCACGCGTTTTTGGGCTGTCAGTCTAGGTATATCCTAAGTCTATGAGATTTACTTTCTAAAGCCAAAGATAGGTTTGTTAGTATTTTTAATTACGTTCCGATATATTTACTTTACGGGCATAAACAGAGTCGAAAGTCACTCAAAGTAAATGAAAAGATTACGTAACGTAAACGGAACACTCAAGAAAGCTGCTGTCGTCTTATTAAAGTGACTTCAATAAAGTGATAATGGACCAGACGTCTGTGCCCTCAGTGCCACATGCTGCCTGTTTATATTTAAGAAGCTCCGTGAAGAGTTGTCTATATTTAAGAGTAGATGTATTATGGTTGTAGACAAATGTGTTGAATAATAATTCATTATTATCGTCAATATATAATTTTATTTTTTTATTTTATTATTTTGATGTACCTTTAATTTTTATAAATAATAAGTCAAAGTTAGATTGCATAATCAGCAGTTTTACAAAACCACTAGTGGTTTTACGAAACAGCTCTGTTATGAAAAATAGCTAAAAATGTTCAGGTGTTTTGCAAAATACCATGGTAAACGTTGAGCGGTTTTTTAAATATTTAATCAGTTTTGTAAATCAACGTGATTTTAAAAGTTGATTTGTAAATTTTAGTGAATTTTGTTAAAAATACAAGGTTTTTGTTTCGTTTCCAAATTTATGATTATAATCACCTTCCAGCGTTTTTTTCTAGAAAAAAAACTGTGGTGACAACCTGACCACTTATTGAGTCTCCAGTAGGAATTTTACTATATCGATCAAAGTCACCTTATATGGACTGTAAAATGAAAGTCACATTCCATACTCATGCGCCCACCTTTCACCTACGATTATTACGAACCAACATAATAGTTGACGAGCTTTTTCACCTTTGATCACAAATATAGATCCACAGAGTGAACAAAATGTGACCTTAGTAACCATAACGTATTTGAAACCGTGACGTGTTGTCGAGTACGAATAAATTTTATATATAGTATAACAATAAAGATAATAAATATTTATTTTTTTAATAGTTTTGAACCCTATTGTTGTTTTTTTAACCAGTAGAGTATTAGGTACGCGATTTCTAAATATTTACAACCTGTAAAAATAGTTACAAACCTGCATAATTCTAATAAAATCTGCCTATTTTGTTTACATTTCTCATTTGAAGGCAGGACTTGAATTAACGAAATTAAACAGGGAAGTGGAAACAATTCTCTAAAACAGCCCAAACAGAATAACAAGGACTGTTCCTACCATTACGCATTCGCATCTGCTGTACATTGTCTAATTTTAAATCAACAAATTCAAGCATTCTGAACTTTATCCTTTGAGAATTAGGACTATTGGTACAGTACCTTTTATCTATATTTCCTCGTCCCAGTTTAATTGTGCTAATTTTAATATAGAATACCTGCACATGGTTATTACATCACTGTCACTGGTGCGAGGGTTTCGGCACCGCGCTCACCAACCCGCCTGCCCAGCGTGTGTGAGTATGGGCATTTGTTCCAGGAGGACCGCCAAGAGTGGCGAAATCCTGGAAAGGCCTATGTCCAGCAGTGGACGAAACAGGCTGATGGATGGATGGATGGGATGGTTATTACATTTTGTTAAACGTGATCGGTATATTATGCAACCAGAATGTGATATGCAAGGTATTGTATATCAAAAAGTGTAAAAATATATTTTTTCATATTTTAATCGCACAAATTATTTCAAATATTTTTAGGAACAATCTTAAGGGGCAATTAGTCAATCGCACAACGAATGAGATAAAGGGCGCGTCCGAGTAGTGCGGTGAATGAAGAAAAGGTTCGATATTGCTGTAATTTGGAGTTCCGTAGTCCGACAAGGAACCCTTATAGTTTCACCAGGCCCGTCTGTACGTCTGTCCGTCTGTCCGCGGCTTAGCGCAGAGACTATTAGTACTAGAAAGCTGTAATTTGGCATGGATATAAATATTAATCACGCCGACAAAATAGTAAAATAAAATCGTGAAAAAAAAATTCTAATGGTACCTCTCATACCATTAAACTGGGGATGATTTCTTTTTTCTCGTCTATTTTATAGTGTGGGGTATCGACATTGTGGGTGTGTGAAAACCATTTTTCGATTTAGGGATTCGTTGGTGAAATATTAAGCTTTAAAGCGAAAATTTTAGTTAGAGTGGAGTTTCCCCCCCCCCAGGTTGTTTATAGAAATGTGAAAAAATTCACAGAAGTAGTATATATAATGAATTTAACAGGAAAACTATCACAGCTAAGTAGGCTTTACAGGTTTACGAGTACAGGTCGCGCCAAACTTTTGGCCCCCTATAATGTATGGGACCAGAAGTTTGGCGCGGTCTGTATTAGTAGAACAACGTATATGTACCGTGCAACTACGGAACCCCACATTGAGCGTGGCCCGACACGAACTTGGCCGGTTTTTAGTAAATAGGTAATATTTAAATTAAATTTACACGAGAACGTTTAAAAAAACCCATTTCTATATTTTAGAGAATAAAGGTTTTTATGTTTACAACAGTCATTATTGTTTTTTTTTTACTTTATTAGCTTGTACGTACTTCATAGATTACCTCCTTTGAACTTATGATTTGAACTGAAAACATAGCCATACCTTTGCAACCTGTTTTATATGTATTGTATATTGTATTTTTTAATCAGGAACCTATTTTAGTTTAGTATGGGAGTTCTACTGTTTTAAAATCTCATTTTTATCACCTGTCTCCTTAAGACTTTCAAGATAAGACCTATCCTAATCTTACTCCTTGAGGCAAAGTTGTTGATAACTTTTGCAATTTCAGGCAGTATTTCCTGCAGTATTCGTCAGCTCAGCCAAAAAAATACAGATTAATTGCATGGTCTCTCTGTTTAAGTCTGTTTACTGATTTGATGATTAATTCACAAGCCAGACATTTCAATAATTTTATGTGTTCCATGTTATTCTATTCTAAGCGTGTTGACCTATGTAACTGGTATACATAATATTTAATTTCGCCTATTGGGCGTAACATACAGACCGAAACAAAGCCTGACCCAAAACAATTACGCAAACTCATCGCTAGCTGGACATCGATCCCAAGCCATTGCCCTCAGGGCTAATCGCCTAATCCTTACAAACAGGGCCATAGGTTCAATTCAAAATTGGATCGAACGTGTGACGACATTTTCAAACTTTGAATATCAACTTTAATGGACTAGGGGCCTGTTCACTGTTTACTCAGATAAGCGCTACACATATTTTATTTTATTTAAATTTGAGGAAAAACATATTATAAAAAGCCGGTCAAGTGCAAGTGGTCTTGTGCCCTTGTGGGTTCCATAGCGGTGACTAGATTTTAATAAAAATTTAAAAAAAGTTACAAATTTCAATAAATCGCACTAATATTATAAATGCGAAAGTTTATGTATGGTGTATGTTTGTTACTCTTTCACAATGAAACGGCTGAACGGATTAGGATGAAATTTAGAATGAATATAGCGTATACCCTTACTTAACACATAGGCTACTTTTTATCCAGGAAAAAAGCATGTCGTTAAACTTAATAGCACGCGGGTGGAGCCACGGGCAAAGCTAGTATTGAATATGAGTTACAAAGCTTCATCCCACAAAATGTATTTAACAAAACTGTAAAATTAATTTGCTCATTATAATACTTAAAAAAAATCAATAAAAGTATTTTTCTGTTTTTTTTACGTGCATGTGCTGCAATACCTACTTATGAACGGAATTTTAAGTTTCAAAGTCAACTGAAAAGTGCCCTATAGATTGTCATAGTCACACAACTTGTATGAATTTGATTACGTCAAAGTCAAGGGCAATAACTTTTTTGCATCCAGCTACAAGCCTGATTTTAATATCACCGTAGCCTTCTGTAAGAAGTAACAGTTTTAACTTGTTAACTCCCGTAAGGATTCCTTTTTGTCATTTTGACGTACGGAACCCAAAAAACGGCTCACTTCTACAATTACTACGATCGGCATACCCAACTAACCAGTTATAGCAGTAAACTGATAGTCTGAATTAGCAATATAAAGCTATGTTAGTTTACGTAAAGTAAATGAAAAAAGTAAAATCAATTTTATTAATGTTACTAATCTGAATAAAAAAGTTTATAAACGATTAAATCGATAAACGGTGGGGCCTTGGAGATATATTTATAGTTGGAGAACCCCTAGTGGGTCTTAGGAGAAATGTTTGTCTTCGTAGACCCGCTGGTGGGTCCATTTGGTAGGTCTACGAAGACGAAACGTAAGCGTCTTTACTCGCCCAGACGGTGGCAGTGTGAATCTGATGAAAATGGTAAAAATTTAATTGTGTAATTTATATTATATTTATATATGCATTTGTGTAACGCGTTAGTTAAACTGCAATGTTATAATTTCAAAATAAATGAAAAATTATAAATAAATAATAAAATGGTTTGTTTAATATTCAGAGCACGTCATTAATACACCCGGTATTGTACATGTTACTGTTAAAACCCATATAGTAGCAAATCTTAGGTTTGAATTACTAATCTTAAGACATGTCTACTCGTACATAAATTAAGATTGAAATTTAACTAATTGTTTTGAGTGACGTTGGTCTTTCAGGCTTTTACTATGTGAAGTTGGCACGTGTTAAGATTTACAAATTACCAATTGCTAAAAAGAGGTTGTAACTTGAACTTGACCTCTCATAAACAACTAGACTCACAATCTCGCTCAAAAAGTGTCCACGATGCATCTTGTTACCGCTACGGGGTGACAAAATTGAATGACGATTTTGTAGAACTGACATTGTTAACGACATAATGTTAACGACATAACGTTTAATTAACATAACAATAACGTTTTAATTTGTTTGAAGCATTTTTGCTACTATGCACGTCTTACGTTCACACACTTTCTGATGAACTTTTCCGAGAGACTGTGTCTAGTTTGTTTATGAGAGGACAATGTTTAGAATAGGTGCAACGCGACGATAAGCGAAGAATATGAGTTTCAAGTTTGGTCAGATTTCAGTACATACTCTATAACATAACAACATTTTACTACTAACTAGCTTTTGCCCGTAGCTTCGCCAACGCTGAATTCGTTTTTGTGTACTCCTATAAAATCTGTTTTTTTGTCTTAGTGTTTAAATGAAATGGGTTACTGGTTTTATACTGAGGCCGAAATTTTGCATTTTTGTCTGTCTGTATTATTCGTTTTAACTCGAGAAGCACTCAACGGATTTGGATGCGGTTTTTATTTTCATCGTAGTGACCTTGGTCGTCACATAGGCTATAAGGGGTGTTCATAAAGTAACGCCCAAGCCGGAAACGGGGAAAAGATTGAATAAAGCTTTTATAACTCTAGAACCACTCAACGAATTTGGTTGCGGTTTTTTTTATTATCATCTTAGTAAACGTGTTCAACACATAGGATATAAAAAGTGTTCATAAAATAACGTCCAAACGGAAAACGGTTCAAAGATTGAATAAACGCTTTAACTCTGGAACCACTCAACGGGTTTGGTTGTGGTTTTTTGTGTTATTATCATTGTAGTGACCCTGGTCAACACCTAAGCTATAGGGAGTGTTCATAAAATAACGCGGAAACCGAAAACGGGGCAAAGATTCACTGAACGCGGGCGGGCGAAGCGAAGTAAAATAGGTAATAATAAATACAGAAACAAACGCTTTTTTCTACATTTACTTACTTATAACTTGCTAATATTAGTTCATAGTAATATCAGCTACATATTACAGAAAAACCTCTACCTCGGAAAAATCCTACCCTCTAATAGGTATATATATACACCCGACCCGCATCGGGCGCGGTTGGCGTGCTCCCCTGCGCGCCCTGTGCCATCCTGCGCGCCATCCGCCAACTAACATGCCGTTTAATAAAAAGTTTCACAAAACTTTCAACCCCCCATTTCACCATCTTGGGGATAAAATTTCGAAAAACCATTTCTTAGTGGATACCTACACTTCATAAAGAACACACCCTTCAAATTTCATGTCTCTAGGATTAGCGGTTTAGTATGTGGGTTGATTAACAGTCAGTTAGTCAGGACTTTGAAATTTATATGTTTGGGGTAGAATTTCGAAAAACCCTTTCTTAGTGGATACTTACACTTCACAAAAAACACACCCTCTAAATTTCATGTCTCTAGGACCAGCAGTTTAGTCTGTGGCTTGATATATCAGTCCGTCAGTCTGGACTTTGAATGATGTATATATAGATTAGTTTTCTCTTCTGAATGTTTTGTGTGGCACTTCCATCTGTGTACCAAGTTTTCCATCTGTGTACCAAGTTTTTTGTAGCTTTCTACTTGTGGCATTTAACTGTGTGGTGGTAGGAATCCGTTTGTTTGCGAGTCTGACTCGTGCTTGGTCAATTTGGCTATTTAATCTGTAAGTTGGATCTTATCTAAGCCACGATCTGGACCTTGATCAATTGTTTTAGTGATCATTATATTTAATAGGTTTCCAGTTTACTGGCACTTTAATGTGATTATATGAAGTTTACAAATAGAAATAGTCTATCTCACGAAGTACATACGTTTGTCTATGGTTGTAGTAGCAGTGACGTGTACAGATAAGCGTGTTTTGTGTGTGGCGCGTTGTACAACGATAGCCAAACGGACTTCGTGAAACAGAATGCCTGTACACAAAAAACCTAAAACAGTTATCACAACTTAGCAGACTTTAAGGCGAGGGTACCTGTTCGGAGAAATCTGTCCTGCTCCAACACTTTAATTTCTCAGTTGACATCTTGCTCACCGAAAGCGTGCTGCTCAGAAAACTTGCGATTTTGAGGCGTTATTATGAATTTTCAATGTTTATTTTAACTTTTTATGAATATTGTTTCAATAAAAAGCTAGACATTACAAAATCATTTCATTTGATATATTTTTCATTGCGAAACAAAACTTAACCAATAAAATAAACATTTTTTTATGTTTAAATTATCTGTTTGTTTCAGAATTATTTAAGTGCAGTAAAGTTAAGAAAATTTCTCAAAAATTCCAAAAATAATTTGAATGAATAACTAAAGAAGTACAAAATATTTGGTACTTTAAAAGGAGATTGACCAAATACAATAAAGTGTTCGTATCACTGTAAAGATTTTTGTGTCACAATGAAACATAGGTCAAATCTATGAGGAAAATGTCGGTTTTTGCACAAAACATTTTATTTGTCAATTCCTTTTTTTATTTCTTTTATTGTTGTTAATTTTTCAAAGTCAAATGTATACAAGTCATCCGATTAACACCACATGGTTTATACAGGGTATGGCGAGATAACCTAACCCATCAACCACAGAAATGTTGATTTTTATATACCATTTTGAGGTTATGTTTAAATCGTTCATATTTTTCTGTGTTATTCAATATTGTTATGATTTTTAATTTTGGTAAATGAATACTAATAACATTTAATTTGTAGAATGTTTTTCTGAAACGTGGGTACGAAGCTGAAAAGCGATTGACGAGAAAACAAAGGCATTTTTAATTTCGGGTAATTTACATTTATGTAAATAATGATGAGGATGATGATGATGATGATGATGATGATGATGATGATGATGATGATGATGATAATGGTGATGGTGATGGTGACGGTGACGGTAAGGGTAACAATGATGATCCACTACGACCGTGTTCGGTCATGGCGACCACTTCGACTACTAGTCGGTACGGCGCTGGTGAGCCCGAAGATGGCTAATGTCACCGATCACTGAGCGCAAGCCTATATAATTAAAGTGAATGGCCACGTAATGTGTTTGGCATCGAGGTCAGTTTAGCGCTGCTCCTCAAAATCAGGGTAGGAGTCAACAACAGCGAACAGTTAATACACCAATGGCCGCGATTAGCTATGCTGTTTGAAAAAAACTATTTTCCTCTTAAAGAATACGCAGTCAGTCAACATGAAATCACCAACGCTGTGAGTGACACGAAGTGTTTATTTATATTATCTTTCCACTATTGGTGAATATATGATATGATCTGATCTGTGTTGCTGTACTAACCATGCTTACTATAATCGATTGTTAAAGTTTATAAATAATCGATTTATTGTTTTTTGGTAGGTAAGGCTTCGGTTGATTAATAATGCGTAGGTAATTTTCCTTACGATGATGGCACGTACGGAATTAATTACAAAATAAAGTAAACGCAAAGTAAATACTATTTTTACTTGACAGCAGATAGGTATATGGAGAACTCCGCCATATATTTTTAAGTCCTTGTTCAGCGCCATTTATGTTATTTTTATGGAGACTAGCATGGGAAATTCCCCAACCACATAATCCGATTTTTAAATCGATTCGAATGCGTAGATTATATTTTTTGTGCCATGTAAAGGAGACTGGCTAAAAGGAATATCCAGGCCGAACAAATCATCAAAAACATGCGTAGAGAGAGAAATGAGGATACGGCCATATTTAAATATCCAACTGGTGAAAATACTTTAAGAAGCAGATTCTGATATATTATGGCGGCTAAGACTGAGAATTTTAGAAGCGCCAAGGTTTGTTATTAATGATATTATAATTTTTTTACATAATTGTTGGATGACACAACTGTTTTAAGAGCGAAACGAGTATGGTCAATCTCCTTTCTTCTATTTATTTTAGTGACCTGGAAATTGATTTAAAAGCAACCATTTTTAAGTAAAACACGAATTCCCTCGCCTTAAGAACTGACGCAGGCCATTGATCGATCGCCCGCATGCCTGTCGAAGCGCTTGAGGGCCGAGCTCAGACAGATGACCGATCTGTTCCACTAATATGCAAGAATTAGTACAACGAATATATCAATTTGTACAACCAGCGTACAATATATATATCGCAGGGAAATGAGGATATCAGGGACGTCGTGGTATCCCTAGAGATAACGCAAAATACCTGCACATATAGAATGTCGAAAAAACGAGATCGTTTTACTCTATTCTGACTTCTTACTAGATTCAGTCTGGTGAAACGGCATATCCCAAGTTTTTTTTTATTGTAAGAAAAGGTAATGGGTTGGAATATTCTACATATATACACGTAGACGTAACGTCAAGTGAAACCACAAATAATAATCAAATCAAACAAATTCAGAAAGTGTTCATTCATCTTTCTCTTTTATAAAAATAAATGAATGAATGAATGAATAATAAAGTGTCAACTTTATTGTACACAAAATAAAAGACATTAAAAAGAATTAAGAACAGAGTTTTTATAGCAAAATTATGTACAAAGGCGGACTTATCACTTAAAGTGATTTCTTCCAGTCAACCTTTGGGTGGTGAAGAAATTATAATAATACGAAAATTAAATGAAAAAGAATCAGTAAATAAAGTCAAAAAATACAAAGCGGAAATATTAATATTAACCTAAAAAATGTATGTTTGTACAAATATACTACCTACTGTATTTAACTAACACTATAATCAATATCATTAACTACATACATAAATAAATCAACAATTTTGTAAAATTATTACAAAAACACTTGATTTAATTTTTTTCAGCATAAAGCAATTATTTACTTTTAATGTGTTATGAGAAAAAACGTTATCAACTTTTCGTTATGTTGCGGTTGACCGGTCAAGTTATTAAGGATAAGACGACATAGGTAGTCAAAAATAGATTTTAAAACAATAGTACTCTCAAAATGCAATAGACAGGGTTCTGAAAAATTAATTTTATAAAAAGGACCTACTCCAAGACGATAGCTCACAGCCTTTCAAGACGATAGCAAGTGATGGAGAAAAATTTGCTGCATCGTAAAAAAATGCAAAGAGAAGGCTGTTTTTTCTGTTCACGACAGTAATCTGTCCAAACTAACTAATACAGTAAAATTAACAATAATTACTTTTGTAAATGTATAATTTATTATTTATTATTTATTATAATATTTTTTTTTCCAAAACGCTTTCGTGAGAATTTATATTAAATTTTATTAATTATAAAACAGCATTATTCAACCTTTTCTTGATTCACCACACTACTCGGACGCGCAATTTTTCATATATGTTTATCTCTTTCGTAATGCAATGGACCTACTGCGCCTTAATACCTTTATGAATAAATCATTTTTCAGAGCGGACGAAGTCGCGGAAAAAACTACACTAAAGGTTTTCACGAAATTTGCTACAAGCAAAAAAGGAAACTGACTTTCTAACTCTTCTTAGTAGTTGGAATAAAATCAGATTATCAAGCTCGTGTGACGTATGTGTGACGTTGAGTGAGGTACTACGTGGGACGCACTATAAGTTTCCGGAATGAATATGAAAAAATACTATTAAAGGTACAAAATTAATTTATTGTTTTTCAAAATAATCTCCCTTGGCGTCTATGCACTTTTTCATTCGATCAAACCAGTTTTGAAAACTTTTGTGCCACTCCCCTGTGGTGACCTCTGAAACGTGTTTTTCATACTCCTCGACAGCCTCTTCTGGTGATGAAAATCGTTGACCGCGTAATTGGTTCTTAATTTTTGGGAACAGAAAAAAGTCACAAGGTGCCAGGTCGGGACTGTATGCAGGATGACTCATGAGTTCTACATTTTTCGTCTTCAAAAAGTCGTTTGTCTGTCTGGCCGTGTGAGAACTAGCATTGTCGTGGTGCAGGATGATACGGCGTTTACGGTTATTTTTACGGAGTTCGTCAATAACTTCCGGCAAACAAATGGTCGTGTACCAGTCACTATTCACGGTACGATGATTCTCTAAAGCAACAGTAGCCACGTGTCCAGTTTTATTAAAAAAAGAAGCAATCATCCGCTTAGATGCACTTTTCACGCGCGCCACTTTGGTTGGTTTCGGCTCATCTTGAAAGACCCATACGCTCGATTGCTGCTTTGTTTTGGGATCGTAGCAATAAATCCATGTTTCGTCACCTGTTACTATGTCCCACACCAAATTTGACGCACCTTCGTTGAATCTGGTAAGCATGGCACTGCACCAAGTGACGCGGTCCGTTTTTTGAGCCTCGGTCAAGTTGTGTGGGATCCACCGCGAGCACAGCTTTCTCACACCCAAATGTTTGTGTAGGATTGATTGTATTTGACTCATGCCTATTTCTAAGGATGCGCGAATTTCATGGTAGGTCACATGCCTGTCTGTTTCAATCATACGGCGCACAGCATCGATGTTTTTGTTGGTCACAGCGGTGGACGGCCGACCATCGCGAGATTCGTCACTGAGATTGATGCGACCACGCTTGAATTCTGCAAACCAGCTATAAACAGTCGTCTTGCATGGTGCTTCATTGCCAAAAGCTGTTTCAAGCCGAGCGATGCTCTGTTGAGCTGTCAAATTACACTTAAAATCGTAGAAAATCATACTACGAAAATTTTCCCGAGTTAAATCCATGTTGATGCAGACACACAATATTTTAAATGGTGCCACAAGGTAAAAACAAAAGACAGTCAGATGAAACAAACTGCATTCTACAGCCAAAGAGTTCTATTTTCAAATGTTGCAATAAATTTTTAAATATTGTTTATGTAAGTGGCCAGTTCCGGAAACTTTTAGTGTTACCTATGTATATGTATGAATTGAAAGGAGGAGGTTCACAATTCGACTGTGTTTTTATTTTATTTTTTTGTGTATGTTACGGCATTTTTTGGTTTGGTTTGCTTTCAGGTAGGTCCCATTTTAGTTTGGTGGTGGTCAGATGATGGTCTTCAGAGATAGGCAGCAGAACTCCTGAACGAATGACGGCATTTACTCGATATTGAGGTAAATATGTCTGGCATTTCTTAACAGGTTTGAAATCTTTTTTTATCGTTTGGAAGAGCTTGCTTTCATGTAGATCCCATTTTAGTTTTGGTCATGGTCTGATGATGGTCTTCAGAGTTAGGCAGTGGAACTCCTCAATGGATGACAACATTTCACTCGATATCGTGACAAACGCTTTGTTCTAGGATGTTAATTGCAAGGTGTTCCTTAAAAATTGACATATATCCTCCTGACTTTTGATCCTGGCCTCATTATCATAGAACTCCTCAATGGATGACAGCATATCACTCGATATCGCGGCTAACCCTTTGTACTGGGATGCTGATTGCAAGGTGTTCCTTAAAATTGTCATTATGCTACCTGACCTTCGATCCTGGCCTCATCACCATAGAACTCCTCAACGTATGACAGCACATAACATGAGATTTCGGCGATCTCTTTGTGTGATTGTGCTGATTCCAGGGTATTACTTGAAAATTTACAATATGCCCACCGATCTTTGATCCTGGCCTCATCTCTATATAACTCTCATTGGCGGCAATCGCTTTGTGTTAGTGTTCACATTGCAGGATAAAACAAAAAAATTGAAATTATGCCACGGGACAGCAATCAAACTGCTCACTGTAGTCTATTCATTTTTCACAATTTATCCCGTCAATACTAAAAATCGTGAAATAAAAAAAACTTTAACAAAAAAATTATAACCGACTTCAAATTTTATAGCAGACATTCATTAAAAAGTTTAAAATAATTACATACTGACCGATGGTACTCGTACTAAAATAAAACTTTTGCCGATTTCTTTCTTCGTGAAACATGTTATCTAGAAGTCGGCGCATTCCTTAGAGTATAGAACACAAAAACCAATGTGGGAGCGCCGACTTATAGAGAACATGTGTTTCAGGAAGGAAGAAGTCGGCAAAAGTTTTATTTTGATACCATCGGGCAGTATGTAATTATTTTAAACTTTTTAGTGAATGTCTGCAATAAAATTTGAAGTCGCTTATTAGTTTTTGTTAAAAGTTTATTTATTTATTTCCTTCTTTTATAAGAAAACCTAACGATAAAAAAGGTAAGATCTAAATAATGAAAACACAAATATAATTTTAAAAATTAGCTTGGTAACTGCTTGTTACTTTGCTGTGCAATAATTGAGTATAATACCGGGTATAGGTAGGCCCAAAATGTAATCTTGAGTTTGTGATAATTGAGGCGGTCAGCGCAGAAGTGGCCCATCATTTCCCGACATAATTGATTATTAATTATGTCTGGAAATGATGGACCACATTTGCGCTGACCGCCTCAATTTATCATAATCATATATAAATATGTATTTAATTTAATAATATACTTGCACTGCTATATATTCAGATATAAAAATAAAACCAAGTAGTTGTTCATCATTTATTCCATGAAAAGAATTGTTTTTGGTACATGCTTACATACATTATAGACTCATGCCTGTCTCCTAGAGGGATAGGCAGAGATTACAGATTTCTATTTGATACAATCCTGACATACCTCTTTTGCTTCTACATCCATCGATCTAGTCATGCAAGCTCTTCTGTCCCGGGTACTTTTTATTTTGCCCTTTTGCAGTATGTTGCCTATTTGGTCAGCATACATTTCTTTAGACTTTCTTCTTTTATTTATACTCTTATAATATAAGTAATTATATTTTTATACCGATTAAATAAGAAGCTCAATGTCATTTTATCAAGAAAGGGCCCATAAATTACCATCTAATCCGCTTTAGATTTATAAAAACATAAAAATACACGATATAAAATTACATCACGTTGATAGATGGATCACGTTTTTACTGGAACTCGAAAAACAACGCAATATGATATTTTCATAACATATTACGAGCATTCCCTTGAACCCTGATCAATCTCTCTGAAAGAACAAGATTAGGGTTTAGTATTTATTTAATTACGGCACCATGATAAAGGTTCACAACAAGAAAATCTCTATTTTGACAAGGAAAATTAAATTTTCTGGGTTAACCCTGAAATAACTGTGTAGGCCATTATTACTTAAAAGGGGATTCTTAATGAAGCAATAAAATAAGGACATGATTTTGAGCCAGCAATTTTTTTTCGGTTCTCCGGAGAATTCATTAAGGTCTTACCAATTTGAGTTTTGTTAATTATAAATTATGTAAAGAGGTTTTGGTCTTGTCAGTTGGAGTAATTTCCGAACTTTGGACTTTTTACTTTCACGGGAACTTCTCTTGATTTAAAAGTTCATAGATTTCTTAGAGAACATTAACATAAAATTGTAAAAAGGCTGACTTAAAACTTAAATCCTTATATTAAAACTGTAATGTCTGTCTGACTACGGCATTGCTTGGGGGCCCACAGACAGGATATACGTATTGCGCAATATAATTGACCGTTAGTGTATCATATTGCACAATAAAGAAGGTGCAAGGGATGTTTGCATCGATATTGTACAACAAATTGCAACTGGTATGGTTAAGGCTTGGCTTATTGAATTGTATAAGAACAATATTTTTACAAAAATGAAAATTTTACAAAATTATTACGAGACAGATTTCTCAAAATAATCTCGGAATATCTTCAGCTAACAATACAAGGACAGAGATCCTAAAAATCAAAACCCTATGTCTTATTAATCAGTTGCCAGACTGCCTTAAATTATTTAAAAATTGAGTCTAACTGTGTGATGGTTTCTGAAACAGGCTATTAAAAATTAACATCCTTCCAAGATTAGAAGTAACTCAGGTGACTAACTAATTTAGGTGTAATACTTGTTAAACCAATGTGATATTTCTTAAGGAATTTCTATACTGAACAGCTAAGTTGGTTCCTTCTGCCTATTCATTATTAAACAGTAAGTATCTTACTGTAATATAAGAGTTGCTTTGTTGTTTCCATGCACGCCGTGATAATATGAATTAAAGTAACAAAAGCAATAAAAAATTACAAAACATACCTGAAATAAAAATTTAAAGGTGAAAAATTGGGTCTAGATCCCTGCCCTGTGAGAGGTTCCCTAGGACAATGGTGACATATCCTAAACAAGAAGGATAACAAAGTTGTGAATTTTCCTCTCAGCCGGGCTTACAAGGGGAAAACGTTTCAGTGGCTTGTGGCTTTCAGTACTGTCTGCTGCTACACCAGCAGCCACACTGGTCTGGATTACATGGTAATCCACTACTGTGTCGGTCGACAAATATAATATCATCCCACACCAGCGGTGTCCCATTTCTCCAAGGAACCAGATCCATTCCATCAGGTACCATCGTCACGTGAGACGGTCGGTTGAAGTACCGCTGGTACGTTGACGTTAGCAAGAGCCTTTTGGATAAATAATTAAGGGCTTAATCTAATTGTATTCATAAAAAATATTGAATTAAAAATGAATAAAAATAATACTAAATCAAAATACTGAAACTCGACATTTCGGTGCAGAGTTGATCACATTTGGAAAATATTTTGGAAATTATTTTGTGGTATCTAATGAAATGATGCATATTTTCAAAAAGAGAACACAGACAGAACCCAAGCCCGTACTTTAATGTGAAAATAATTAAAAATAAACGTAAAATAATTTGGCCAAGTGCGAGTTGGAGACGAGCACAAAGGGTTCCACCAAACATTACGGGGACGGAACCCTAAAAACATTATGGTAAATAATAACATTATAGATGCCATAGCAACATCAAGGCTATAAGAAACAAGTCGCTAAAATGGTAGCGCCGGACAAAAATTTTGCAACCGTTTGGAACCCTAAAAACTGTATTTTACTCATTCAGATTCAAATAATTTATTCTGTAAAATAGATACAATAAAGTATACTTTCTTTAAAAAAACAAAAGAATATGAAAAAAAAGTATAAGGTGACTCTCTTCTCATCACAGCCAAACCCATACCTGAGACCCGGCAGGTGGCAGGGCTAAGGACCAGTTTCTGAATTAAGAAAGTCTCGCTAAGTGGATACTTAAGTTACGAATTGGCCAATCACAGCGCTGCATTTCAAAGTTAAGCACTACTTAAGCAGAAATTCTGATTTTTGAAATCGGGGGTAAGGCTTACTGACCCTTTCTGCGACATCCGCAAAATAAAATACAGGTACATCTAATTGAGTCGAGGTTGTTCTCAAATAAGTATATAGGCACAAAAAAATATTTCTCGTACTTCGCAAACAGATAAAAATGTTATATATACCATCCATCCATCAGCCTGTGTTCGTCCACTGCTGGACATAGGCCTTTCCCAAATTTCGCCACTCATGTTGGTCCTCCGTCCTCCTCATCCAGCCACCCCCCGCTACGTCCTTCAGGTCGTCGGTCCAGCGGGCACGAGGTCGGCCTACACTACACTTTGCTGTACGTGGTCTCCATTCCAGAGCTTTTCGGCCCCAACGGCTATCATGTCGGCGACAAATATGGCCTGCCCACTGCCACTTCAACTCACTGATTCTGCAGGCTATGTCGGTTACTTTAGATCTCCGACGGATCTCCTCATTTCGGATTCTATCCATCAGAGATACCCCAAGATCAGGTGGATCAGGCCCTTTGTAAGAGACCACTTCTCAGCGCCATACGTCATCACAGGAAGGACGCACTGGTTGAACATGTTATGTATTATATACATATTGATGACAGTTGATAGATAAATAAACTTTAAATAAATATAATTCCACATTTATCACTAAAAGAGCTTATACTCTCTCACGATATAAATGATTCAACATCACTATAACAATAAATCAAAAACAAATCTATAGGCTTGCAAATAAAGCAACACATCTGACGAAGATGTAGTATTATAGTTCAGTACAATTAAATCAAATCACATATATCCATGTAACCGACACTCAGGTTCGGTTTCCTTAGATACTAATTGATTGCTCTCCGTTACAAATTGCGCAAACAGCGAGAATGTCAACAGTAGGTATATATCCTGTCTCTTGTTAGTTATGGATTACACAATATACCGGGTGAAAAAGATACAACGTAAATAAAATTGTCAAAACATACCTATATAAGGTGACTTTCGTTTTTATTGCCAAATTCATACTGGAGACTCGGTAAGTGGTCGGAACCTAGGTTCAATGACCCTGCTTTCGAAATACGAAAATTATTTCTTGTTCCTCTATATATAGAAGTACTCGTATAATACTTGTTTAAGAACAACCTCGACTCAATTTGTACGGGAAGTTTAAATTTTATTTTGCGTTTTTCACAGAAATGGTCATTGAACCTTGGTCCTGACTACTCCTGACCACTTACAGAGTATGAAGTATGATTTTTTAATTCTATTTAAACGAAGGACACTTTATTTGGCGGTCAACTCTTTTCACCGAAGATTCGTACGTTCCGATGTGATGGTGAGTGAGACTTATCGGCTTACTTCGGACACAAATGCATGCTTTTTGAGTCCATTCAAGTTTACCTCCCAGTGTTTTCCTTTACCGTTTAGTGGAAAGTATACAATATTATGCACAAATGCAAATTCCAAAAAAAATTATTGCTGCTTGCTCCATGGGCAGGCTTCGAACCCAGATCTCACGATTACTGCTGTTTTTGCTATAACTATATAAAAAACCGGTCGAGTACGAGTAGGACTCGTACCCTGGGGGTTCCGTTCCATTTAAATAAGTAAGACTACAATGATTTGAAAAAAAAAGCAAAATTGTTAGGTACCTAGAAAATGTATGAAACAAAACTGCAAAATTAAGTTGGTCGAGTGTTCGGGTACGTAACCCTATGCATGTACCAAAAATCGGCATTTTCAGTATTATACAGCATCTACAATCATACAGAAAATTCCGAATTCCTGACTAGTATAGTTTTTGAGATAGACCATGTAACAAAAAAAGTCTAAAACTGACAACTTTGATGGCTCTCCATTTCTTAATAATTTTTGACTTCTTTTTCATGTACGGGACTCCCCTACAAAAAATATTTAATTTAGTTTTAAATTCAATTAATTATATGGTTTTAGGTGAATTTTAAATAAAATGTCCTAAATTTCGGCTCTGTGACTAATTCCGTCTGCGGGACATACCCGCACGGACAGACAAATCAATAGGGCTCCTTATTACCCTTCGGGTACGCAACCCTAAAAGGACAGATAAGATACCATCAAATTACGTATTTGTTACTCTACATATAAAATTGAATAATTTTGCCTCAGAAAAATGACCTCGCAATTTTTGTTGTTTACTATTCCGCAGTGTTAAATTGCGACAGTGAATTTTTTGAGACGAGGTACGTTTTATTTTCATTTTCGTTTATTATTTTAATGAATGTTACTTATTTGATAACAGCCTGTATTATGTTCAGCGATTATTTGAACAAGGTATGTTTGCAATGAAACAGCGGATCTCGGTGCAAAATGAACAAAAATGTTATCCATATTTTTCAGGAAAAGTATGCAATATATTCGTTTTATGGCAATTCGCAAATTGATTTAATAACAGTAAGGTTATCACAAGAAAAGGTATATAATTTTTTGCAATACATTTTGATTGCATTACAAAATAACAAAATTAAATCTTTGTATTTTTTGAGACTTATAAAAACAGCAATCGATAATTTTACAGATATTGCGATAGTTTAGATTTTTTATTCAAAAGTAAGGAAAACCATAATAATATTATGATGTGCATTTTGCACTGAGATCCTTTACCACCTTAAAGGTCCTTCGTGAAATTTATAATCGTCGGTCGTAGAAAATACAGCAAAGGATTTATATTAACTTTTTATTAAAGTCATTACGTCTTCTGACTACCTACCGAGTGGACGAAGTAAATTTTTCTTTAAGATTGAAACTCAACGTATATATATAATATTTTCAAGGATAATTATTTCATGTTTCTCGACTTCAATTTTCTCAGATTTTTACTCAAACTTATTTTAATTTCAAATTCCATAAATTTAATATCTTAGGAAAATATTATATGCGTACAACTTAAGGCGCAATAGGTCCATGGCACAACAAAAGTGATAAACATTTATGAGGTGACTTTTATTTATGCAGCCAAACTCATACTGGAGGCTTGGTAAGTTATCAGTAACCCGGATCAATAACACTTTTAGGTGATTTCGCAAAATTAAATCTTGACATCCCATGGTAATTGACCCGGGGCGGGGCTTGCGTTTGTTAATTTTTTTTCATTCACAATTTAAGAGCTGTGCTCTTGTCGGTGGAGTCTTCTCCATTCACTTCTGCTCTCCGCCTTCTCTGTGACTTCTTGATACAATACGACATTTACTTTTTATTTCACTTGATCCATGAATGTTCCCTTGGCCCTTCCTCTGTATCTTTTTCCCTCCACTTTTCCTTCAATTATGTTTTTGTTATAATTGTCGTGTCGTATCAGATGTCCCGTTTCACAAAAAGGGTCATCGAACCTTGTTACTGAGCACTTACCGAGTCTTCAGTATGAATTTGGCTGATTTAAAGTAACTTTATGTAGATAAATTGTTGTCAGGCACAAAGGGTTCCGTACTACTCTACAATACGGTTGCGGGACCCTAAAAACAATATGGTAAATAACAACAATATACATGCCAAAGCAACATCAAGGCTACGAAAAGCAAACCCCCAAAATGGTAGGGCCTAACAAAAAATTTGACACCGTCTGCGTGCGAAACCCTACTTTTTGTTATTTTTTTATTTCACCTTAGAGTATGTCCTACAATCTAAAGTTTTTATGTATTACTGTCTTTAAATTAGGGCCAAAACAAATAACGTTAAAATAATGCGGCTTATTGTATGGTTATCCCATTTTTTATTTGAGTATTTTTCGTGGTAAACGCCATGGAAGCACGTATTTTGTGAAAATTTCAACTTTCTACCTATTACGGTTGAAGCTGTAGACCCCTCCGACAGACGGACAGACAGACAGACAGCGGAAGCTTATTAATAGGGTCCCGTTTGGTACCCTTCGGGTACGGAACCCTAAAATGTGTGCCTCCGCGTAGTGCGGTAAATCAAGAAAAGATTGGATAATGCTTTTACGTAAATTCTCAAGAGAGCGTTTGAAAAAACGTAATTCTTTGTTTTAGATAATCATCACAGTATCACATCACAATGTCACACTATCACACTAATATTATAAATGCGAAAGTTTGTGTGTGTTTGTGTGTGTGTGTATGTTTGTTACTCTTTCACGCTGAAATGGCTGAACGGATTTGGATGAAATTTAGAATGGATATAGCTTATAGCCTAACTTAATACATAGGCTGCTTTTTAACCCGGAAAAAACCACGTCGTTAAACCGAATAGCACGCGGGCGCAGCCGCGGGCAAAGCTAGTAGGTTAATGTGTTTACAACATTTAATATTGCTATTTTTACTTTATTACTTTGGATGGACTACTACTGTTTTGAACTGAAAAAAAAACAAAACAAAACCTTTTTTAATAATGTTTTTTCGATGCAGCGAATTTTTCTCTATCACGTTTTGGGCCCTGCTATTGTCTTGATGGAAAAAGCCTCTTTAAAACATGTATTTTTTTGTTTCAGAACCATATCTAATGAGGTATGGGAGTAGTACTGTTTTAAAATCTCATTTTTAGTGTTCCGTACCTCAAGAGGAAAAAACGGAGCCCTTATAGGATCACTTTGTTGTCCGTCTGTCCGTCCGACCCTTTTTCTCGGAAACGCGTAAAAGTCCCTAGTTGAAATTAAAACCATATACTCAAGTCTACAAGTCCCTAGAAGCTGTAAAAAAATCAAACTTGAGCCGCAAAAAACGACACTTCGACACTCTCAAGGGAATCAAATTTATAGGGGATTTTCCGTTGACCTAGAACTATGAAATTTGGCAAGTAATACCGTCTCACACTACTAGTATGGTAAAACTCTGAAAACTATACATTTGTAACTTAATAAAAAAAAAAAAATGTCTTTAACGGAACCCTTGGTGCGCGAGTCCAACCCGCACTGGTCCGGTTTTCTTTACTACCTATGCCGATGTCGCTTTAAAATTTATAGTAATAGTAACATGGTAACTTAAATATTATTTATGATTAATACTTGTGATTGTAAGCACTTGGTGAAACATCTTCAACATCTTAAAAAATACACTTGTACTCTTTCACTTAATTCACTTTATTAAACTACCGGTTTCACCTTACGGCATAATCAGGTTATAATATCTTAATTACTAAGAACTATGCAGGCTGTATTGATATTATAACCTGATGATGCCGTAAGGCGAAACTGGTAGTTTAATAAAGTGAAACAGTACAAGTGTATTTTGTAAGATGTAAATATTATTAATTTCAAAATTTGTATGATTTTATCTGCAGTCCAAAATAGCTTCTACGATATTGTAATTAGCGACTACATTTCCTAGTAAAGTCATTCATAAGTTTGTAACAGGGTTATATGTGTTAATGTATTCTATTGATTCACGCGCATGGTTGGATAATGATTAAGAATATGGGTGTTAATTTTCAAGATTTATTTATAAAAAACATTATATATTTTAAGATTAGTCTATACTCATTCACATTTTTCAATAATATAGGTGTGTACACACTTTATGTTTGTTTTAAGATAAGTATAAGACAGGAATCTCGGTGTACGTACAAACCCACCTAACAACTGATACACGCAAGTATATATTATTCAAATGTATGTTTTATGTTTTTAAATAAAAAAATAAGGTAAGTAAGGGGATCCCCCCTACCACAATACTTACTGCTACTTACTATTTTGTAAATATAAAATACATTAATGTGTTTTTTTGTGAATAAATTAATTTGAATTTGAAAGTATTGGTATATGGCACGTTTTTTATGTATTCCTCACTATCCCAAGCATTGATTCTCAAACTTATTCGTAATAAATTGTACCACTATTAATAATGTTGACTTGATTTATAACGGCTAAAACTAAAAAGTTCATTATTATATCAATATTGAAAACTTGCATGATTTAGAGAAACAGTCACCTTTTTGGAGTTTTGGGAACACATTAATAATAAATGTGAGTAAAATAATAAATCCAGCGACCGAAATATTTATTTAATACAAGCCCGGACATCTAATTTAATTTATACACTGGCAACGAAAAGTAGTAACTCATGTACTTTTTAAGATCATAAGACCTTTATATAGAACATCAAATGAAAGGTAGCGGTTTTTCTTTTGAGCTATTCTTTTATTAGTTAGCCATATTATTAGAAATTATCATGATTTTATAGAAAAATTTAGCGCTTAATTTGTTTGTAAATCACTCAAGCATCAACTCAATGTTATAAATGTACATTTTTCGAATAACTTTTATCACTTTCATGAATCACCAAACAACTGCCGGCCATGATCTTCATTCCTTCACCAGCCTCATCCAGTTATGGCCCTCCAACAACCTTGACCCTGTTGTCGCACCATCGAAATATGAAAGAACTTTTAAGTATTTCTGAAAAATAAAACCAAATTGACCGATTATTTAGCGTTATTTGCAAAATCAAAAAAAAAAAACGGCCAAGTGCGTGTCGGGCCACGCGCAGTGTAGGGTGCCATAGTTGCCCGGTACATTTTATAAGTTGGTCTACTAATACAGATCGCGCTAAACTTCCAGTCCCATACATTTAGAAGAACGGCCCATATATTATCGTGCTTAGAGGGGATTAAAAGTTTGGCGCGACCTGTACTCGTAAACATGTAAAGCCTACTTAGCTGTTATAGTTTTCCTTTTAAATTCATTATACCGGGTGCAAATAGAGTGCGACCATTAAATGAAACCACATATTCTACCGGCCCTACTGAACCACTTTTCCCAAGAGTCATACCCGCGGACACCCTTAGCTTAGGAAATAATTGAGTTCCAAACAAAAATGCTTGAACCCTAACGCACTGACATACGAGCGAGTTTAGAGAGAGCGTCGTCTGTGAAACCTGCAGTTGTTTGAGGTCAACGCTCTCTCTAACCTCGCCCGTTGTCGGTGCATTAGGGTTCACACGTTTTTGTTTGGAACTCAATTATTTCCTAAACTAAGGCTGTCCGCGGGTATGACTCTTGGGAAAAGTGGTTCAGTAGGGTCAGTAGAATATGTGGTTTCATTTAATGGTAGCAGTCTACTTACACCCGGTATATACTACTTCTGTGAACTTTTTCACATATCCAAAAACAACCGTTTAGCCGGCAGGAAGGGGGGGACACTCCACTCTAACAAAAATTTGCATTTTAAGCTTAATATTTCGAAAAATGGTTTTCATACACCCACAATATTTTTGAACAACCCATCTAACGATACCCAACACTATAGGATAGATGAGAAAAAAAATTCATCCCCCATTTACGTGCAAAAAAATGTTAAATTTTTATTTCATGATTTTATTTTACCGTTTTGTCGGCGTGAATAATAGTATACTCATACCAAATTACAGCTTTCTAGAACTAATAGTCTCTGAGCTAAGCCGCGCACAGACGGACGGACAGACGGACATGGCGAAATTATAACGGTTAATTCCTTGTCGGACTACGGAACCCTAAAAATTTCCTTCAACATACGGATCCCATCAATCCAAATGATACTTACTTTTAATTACGCCTCATACGCAAAATTTGTCAAAGGTTTCGATGAAATTTACGTAGTTCCATCAAAAGCTTTAATTATTTTCCTGTAATCCAGTAAATCCGTTTTCAATTAATGCCGCCGATAAACAGACATACTAAAAAGAGTTTTCGTTGTATAACAAAACCCTCAAAACCAGAATAAAACAAATACGTCAACATCAGACCTCAGTATACATAGCCAACAGAGTTCCCGATTATTCCTGCGACACCGCTCTCCGGTCTGGCATAGTTTACCGTAATTCAATTAACCATTACGTGGACCCTAGGGAACCTGCGAGTTAGCTAGCTTTAGCACTATTTGTTCAGGATTATTGGGATATTTGTTAAGAAAGGATGGTAAACTTAGTACCTATGTCGCAAAGCTATTTTTAGAGGTGAGGGGAAATACGTGTACTCCCAATATAATGCATCTAGTCTAGCAATGTGAGAGCGCCGACTTCTAGAGAACATATGTTTCAGGAAGAAAGAAGTCGCCTTAGTTGTATTTTGGTACCATCGGTCAGTACGTGATTATTTTAATGTCTGCTATAATATAAAAAGCCGCTATTTATTTTTTTGTTAACTTAGTCTCTTATCTCTTAAAATAAAGATCAAAGTTGTCAGTTTTAGATCATTTTTTTTACGGGTCTAATCTTAAAAACTCAACTCGTATGGAATTTGGAATTATCTGTATATTATGTACCGTTATACCTAATATTGTATTACCCCTTACTGCATACGAAACCATATATGATATCTAAAGTTTCTGATTTGTTTACAGTCTATTAAAAGATCTTATATTTAAAAATCACTTGAATCAGAAAAATAATTTCCTAATAAAAACGGATTACAATTATTTGTCTATGGGAAATGCATTCTGTCAAAATTATTTGAGGTCATATGTAACATGTCGACGCAGTGAAGTACAAAGACAAAAGTGTGAATTTCATGGGTTGAAATTAAATATAAACCGGTAAATTTGAACTTCACAGAAAAACAAAATACATTCTTTCAACATTCTAAAGCATGAGAACGTGTGTTTTTTTTATTTACGTTTTTTTTTCAGGTTATAGAACATTTTTTGCAACTGCCATATTTGGATTTGTATGCTTTCCCGTTAAATACTATTGTTCATGTAGGGCTTCGTATACATTTGAGCATTTTCATTGCTATTTTCAGAAATGGATCCTTCTTGCTTTTATGCCACTTCTAAGTATGTTCAGCTTAGGTGATAGTTTCGTGAGTGATGATGATATTGCTTCTGACTCCGACCCTAACTATGAACCTTCCTCTAGCCGAGAACCTAAAAGAAAACATCTTATCATACCCGACTCCAAATTTGATAATTCTAATATGATAGAATAGTTCCGACGATGACAGTATGGCTTTACAAAATCCCAGGCTCCATCTACATCCAAATTAAAGGGTAAAAAAGGAAAAAAATACTACTCAGTTATTTGAAAAAATGAGAAAATGCCAGTTTATTATAAAAATAACTTTCCATTGAAAGAAAACACAGATTTACCGGATACAGTGAGATATTTTCAAGTTTTTGTTCACGGATGACATGACTGATTATATTGCTGAGCAATCTAACATTTAATCTGTTCAAGATAACATCAACAAGCCAGCAATCGAAACATTTATTGGAATTGTAATTTCACTTGAAGGCATTCGAAGCCATATATGACCCCACATTATTTTACTATAATGCATACGAAGCCATATATATATGGCTTCAAACTGTTATTTCTAATATAAGAGATATAATTATATTTTCCAAATAGTATCGATTATTTTGTCATATGATAAATATTATTATTAGAGTGCATTACAAACTGGAAAAGATAAATTAGAAATAATAATAATAATATTTAGAGTATTCCAAAGCGATGGATTTCGCAATAAAAACATAATATTATTTTGTCATAGTTAATCAACATACTGAAACAAGTTTTTTTTTATTGCATCTCCTTGATTATTCTTGCAGTAAGGGTTTAAACAACAAATACTGAAAACGCCGATTTTTATGTAGGTTTAAGTTCACATACCCGAATATTCAACCAACTTAATTTTGCAGTTTAGTTTCATACATTTTCGTGGTAATACTAATAAGTATGTAATTTTTATTCAATGCCTAATGTTTAGTCTACTAATTTATCTGAATGGTACGGAACCCTCAAGGCACGAATCCTACTTGCACTTGACTGGTTTTTATTTAATAACTCTTGAAACACAAGGTGAAATTAAATTCATTCATTCAGAACTTAAGAGCTGTGCTCTTGTCGGTGGAGTCTTCTCCATTCACTTCTGCTCTCCGCCTTCTCTATGACTTCTTGATACGACACAACATTTACTTTTTCTGTTACTTGATCCATGAATGTTCTCCTGGGCCTTCCTCTCTTTCTTTTTCCCTACACTTTTCCTTCAATTATGTTTTTGTTATAATTGTCGTGTCGTATCAGATGTCCCAATATCTTTCCCCTTCTATTATATAATTTCGCTTTTCATTTACAATCTGCAGGACCTCATCATTGCTCTTCTTTTACATCCAACTAATTCTTTCCATTTTTCACCAACACCACATTTGAAAGGCTTCCAATCTTTCCCTGTCACGTTTTGTCATGGTCTAAGTTTCACAACCATATAGAGCAATGCTCCAGATGTATACTTTTATAAGACGTTTAGAAACGATATGTGGGCTTTGAAAAGGTACTTTTTGTTGTTAAAAGCTTGCTTTGCCATTGCTGTTCTAGCTGCTATGTCTGGTGTACATCAGCTGAAGTCATTGGTTTTCAGGCTTCCTAAGTATCTAAACTGTTTCACTTGTTCTATAAGTGTTGAATTTAATTTATTTGGGTTATGTTTTGTTGTAGTTTTTGATGTTTTTAAAGTTTTAGTTTTATTTATATTATTTTTAGGCCAATTTCTTGAAATACTAAATCCATGTCTACTAATTATTATTCTAACTGATTATGACGTATTTTATATTATTTTATTTTATATTTTATATTATGACTATGACTTTAAATTAACCGACCAAATTCATACTGGAGACTAGTTTAGTGATCAGAAACAAGCTTAAATTACTCTTTTGGTCAAATTAGATAAATCCTTACACTTTTTTGCTTCCTTACTGACTAGAATAGGAAATGTACGAGTACATAAACTAGTCCAACCACTAAGAGAGCAAAAAAATTTATGTTTTTGGAATTTAGCCTAAAGTATTACTGAACCTAGTTCCTGATCACTGTGATCACTAACCGAGTCTCCAGTTTGGATTTGGTCAGTTGATTTAATTTCAACCTATATCTATAGTTAAGTTTATAAAATCGCTTCTTGTGGCTTTTGTTTATAGGAACGTGGTATTATTTACGTAAATTATTTTAAAAGATGATAAAGAAGGAGAATTTCTGCGGGATTGCGGAAGTTCATTCTAAAGCCGAACAGTATTGACCCTGAATGATTTGAAGACACAATCAGAGTAGTGTACGGAGGTATCGCCAGATTGCGGTGGTGACAGGAGCGGCGTTCCATCGCTCCGGTCGGATGTACAAGTGTGAACAAGTGTGAACTGTGACTGACATTTCACACTTCTAAACCCCGTCAGGGATACATATCTTGTCGATATATGCCTTGCCGGCCAAACCTGATTTTAGGACAAACTAGTTTAGCCTACGCCAAAGTAGTTCTGGGTTGTCATAAAAAAAATAACCACGAAGGTTTGGCCAGTACTATACGTACATTTTAGCCTTCACGATTACACAAGCCTCAACCCCGAAGCTGTTATATAACGAGAAAAAACAAAACCTTACATTTCATGACAATCGTAATCATAATACCGTGGAGAATACACGATGTTTCACGACTTCTTCAGATGTTTGTATAGGACATAGTATTTTAAATTCAGATCCTCTTTTACGGATCCCTTTTCGTTTTTTTGTTCTTTTCACTAATTAATAAATCAAGTGGTTAGTTAACCTGTTAAAATTGTTTCACCTTGACCTAACATTGAAAATAGGTTACTTGATTTAGAAGTCTTTAATTAAACAGGATTTTCTTACACATTGTATTCGATTAGATTATGATTTTGACCGACGACCTGAAGGACGTTGTGGGTGGCGGCTGTATGAGAAGGACGGAGGATCGACATGAGTGGCGAAATTTGGGAAACGCCTATGTCCAGCAGTGGACGAGCACGGGCTGAAGGATGGATGGATGATTTTGAAACGTAAGCATTTAAATTAACCCTCTTAATTATCACTATTGCTAAGACAATAGACCGCAGACTAGATCATAAGTCTATTCATCCAAATTTAGCCACTCTTGTCGCCTTTGCCGACAGATATGGATGTACGACCAAACGATATAATCGATCGAATTTATTCTCTTTAGAGTAGCCCCTCTGTTCTTAAAACTAATGAGTCCTTCGAGAATGTGAAAGTTTCATAAGTTTTAAATTAAACATGCATATTTTATAAGAGGATCAACAAATTAGGATCAAAAGTTAGTACCTAGTGTAGAGAAAGAGAACACGTAAAAAGATAAAATAAAAATAGCAGTTATATTTTATATTGCGTGTGTCGAAATAATACAAGCACTTTTATTTAAATTGCACCTCCAGCTTTATTGGTTTCTGTAGAACAAAGTCTTGGTAAAAGAAATTAGTTTTCTTTTTAGGAAAACACGACTGTTTCTCGAAACGAATGTGCTTGTTATCGAAACAGTGGAAATATAAACTTTCTATTTAGCTGCAAATTACAAATAAATTTGAGACTACTCATAGTTAGTCTCACTAATTTAAATATTTCAGAATATCTAAATTCGACAAATTATTTTCTAATTAGTACTGCCTATAAGTAATAATTATCTGTGTTCGTGAATTACGCATGTTCAACTAGTACCTCTTTTGCTAACTGACAAATAACATTGAGGTAGTAGGACGGTCGTCATGAGCGCAGCAACCAACTGTAATTTCGTCGCGGGCACAAAATTGAAACTATGTTTCGGGAGAAACAAAATTTTGGCAATACCGTAAAGATTTTCAAACAGATTACTTAGTGGATTAAATAAATATACTTAGTTTTTATAATCGATGCAAAATAAGTAGATATTGAATTTTTTTACTTTATCTATATCAATTAAAACACATTTGGCTATACTTTTGGTAAAATCCGTTAAATTTACGTTTTCTAGATGTTTGTTTTTAAGATATTACTCAAAGTTCCTGATTTTTAGTTACCTATACATTTTTATAGATCTAGATAATTTCCAGTCTAAAATATAAACACAATCCATAGACAATACAAAATTTCGTGCGTTTGCGTTTGGAGGTTTGGGCGTGATACTAGCTACCCAAGGTAAGTAGAGAAGTTTTTGAATCGCAAAATTTCTATATGAACATTATAAAATTTAAAAAAAATATATGCTTAAAGCCTTAAACGTTTTAACCTACAATAAGTGAATAAATACTTTTCAATTGCTTGTAGTTTAAAAAACTGATAAAATACTTGAACTTTTTTCATTCAAAAGGGACTAAGATAAAACTTATACAGGCACACATGCAGTATAAAAATCTAACATAATGATGTTAAAAACTTATAAATATATAAATTACCCTGCATGAAAATTATTATTTTCTTTATTTTGCGCCTGCCGTCGTGGCGATGCGGCTATCGTCGTAGCAGCCACACTGCAATCCACGAATGTTGTTTCTATCGATATTTGTACTGATAACCATCGAGCTGCTATTTTAGGTTACTCTAGCCTCTTATGGCTCAGGATCCCCGAATAAAGTGCTTTTGAAAGCAATAATTGCAAGCCTACGGTAAATTTGCAACTCTATGTTTCAGAACAAAAAATCTACGGAAACGAAATTAAAATAACATTCATGTCAGTGTGTATTGCAAAGCGTTTGATACGAAGATTGCAGCGTCTCCGGATAGCGCGAAAATAATACTTTTCACATGGAAGCGATGAACAGAAAAAATTTTTTTAACAATAGTTTTGTAGATCTATAAATTGTATAGTATGGTGAAAAAATTATTAAAATCTCTTCAGGCATTCGGAAGAAGTACAAAATTCTTGCGTAAATCATAGGAAACTTTCAATTTGTTTTTGTCAAAAGAAGAGACAGTTTGTTTTAAATTAAACGTGGAATTTATTTTTGATTATGTTACGCCTATTATGTATTTTTTAAGTGTTTGGATCACCCGTTTAAGAGGACAAAGACAGGTCTAATATTGCGGTTTGAGTATACATTCACCTTAATTTTAATCATCCATGATAGAAAAATAAATAAAACGATAATAGTATTGCGACAAAATGTACGATAACTTGATTCATATAAAAAATGGTTATCAGTATTATTAGGTAATATTCAAGTCTTGAAAAGATTTTGCGGTTCAGTGAAAGCATCAATTAAAAGAGATAAGTGCCCGATTCAACATTTTCATCTGAGTTAGGGGTGTATAGGTATAATACCTCACTTCGCTTCGCATGATCCTGTTTTATACCAACAAATATTGCAACAATCACTCTGAAATTAATATATGGTAAAGTTGAGGATTAATGCTATGTCAATGCTGTGGTGAAAACTTGATTACATTAAATTTTCTCTATAGAAAAAAACTACAAAGTTACCACCATACCGTACAAGCATTCAATGAATACTTGAAATTAGATCTAAAACTTTGCATAATATAACTGATATTAGTATAAAGCAGCTGCAGACTGTTCCATAAAAATGAAAAAAACATCAGTGTTTCCGCTATTTCAAATAACTGATGTTTTGCTTGCGCGGCATCTGATTAGAGGAGGATAGACAGTTAAAAAGCAGAAGCGTTAGAGCAGGAATGCGAATTGAGGTATTAAGGGCCCTTAAAAGCGTTTTCCCAAATCATAATTACATACGTGTTCCTTTGTTCTGTTCGTGAAGGCAATAAACAAGTTGTTTACGAGACTAGAGATTTATGTTTTTCTAGGTCCAGAAGAAACGAAAGCCCTCAGTATCCAGGCATCCATTCGGCTGTTCGTGCGTAGGATAACTCAAAAGCTGTTTCAAATTAGGCATTAAGGGTTCAAAGTAATAATTGGACCCAAGCATACGGATGAAAACATTGCCTTTGTTTGTTTTTGGTATATCCCTAAATAAAAGAAGACCTTTGTTCGGCGTCAAGACTCGCTCTTAGGTATTCTGCTTTAGCTTCAAAAAGTTACTCGAGTCTAGTATTGTTTGATTAATGACAGAGCGGGGGAAATTTATGTGCAAAATGCAAATCTTCAATCAGAGTAGCAAGGTTTAAGGTGACGCCACGAAATTTTGGCGACATGGATCTCCATTTTTCTCAGCAATAAAAAAAAAACAATTTATATACTAAATTAAGCGCTTCATTGACATCATTTTGCCCGAAGATTTAGTTGATTGATTAATTTTCATAGCAGACAAAAAATATTTAGAAAACCTCTTTTAAAACAGAGATTTCTATTTTACTGACAATCGTAGTGAATGAAGCCTCTAAGTTTTTTATTTAAACTAGTCTACAAATACACTTCAATACGGCCGATTGGATTTATTAAATTACTTATAGTTGTAATTTTTAATGAAAATTACTGTTTTGCCGCATACGACCTTACGGCATAAGCTAGTTCTTGAGCGCGTATTTGTATGGAGTAAGCCCCCCTCACTCCACTCCCCTAAGGTACCGATTTGAAATTAAAAGTTTATCAATGCCTCGCCTTAATTTTTCTACGACGACTTTTTGAAGCTTCTTTCAACATTCCAAAGGTTTTTTTTTGTAGGTGACCTCAGAATAATGAAAACCATTACGTTGTAGTCGGATGCTGAGCTACTTCAGGGAGCTATGGACAGAGTTGATGTACGAGAAACAAGAACAAGATAGTTAATTAACTGAGGCCGGCCTCAAAGTGTGCTAATAGAAGATGTTGTAAAGAAGGTGTTAAGATAATTTATTTTTCCTTAAAACGGGGTGTTCTACCCATCAATAGGAACAACTTTTACTATGGGGCAAAACCTGAAATCGCAAAAAAAAAAACAGCTGTTCCATAGAAAAACTCAAGCTTAATATATGAAACGGTTGATTTATTTTTCGAGATTTCAGGGTTGGCCCCATAGTAAAAGTTGTTCATATTGATTGGTAGAACACCCCGCTTAAAGGAAAAAGGTTATCATCCAACACCCAGTATAACGTCCGAAAATTAAACGTGAAAAAAGCACAGAAACCGGCCAAGTGCGTGTCGGGCCATGCACAGTGTAGGGTTCCGTAGTTGCCCAGTACATTTTATAAGTTGGTCTACTAATACAGATAGCGCTAAACTTCTAGTCTGCTCGGAAGAACGGCCCATACATTGTCGTGTTTAGGGGGGACAAAAAGTTTAGCTTAACTGAGATAGTTTCCCTTTTAACTCCATTATATATACCACTTCTTTGAATTTTTCCACATATTCATAAACAACCGTTTAGCCGGTAGAGGCAGGGGACACATGACTCTAACAAAAATTATCACTTTAAAGCATAATATTTCGCCAACGGATCCCTAAATCTAAAAATGGGTGAAAAATGAACACACCCATAAGGTTTTTGAAGGAGATACCCGTAAAAAAAATTGTTTGAGGGTGATTAATAATGTATAGCCATACCAAATCACAGCTTTCTCGTACAAATAGTCTATGAGCTAAGCCGCGAACAGACGGACATGGCGAAACTATAAGGGTTCCTTGACGGACCACGGAACCCTAAAAAAGAAGTGATTGAGTATAGTTTATCGACTTCTTTCCACCGAAAGTAATACTTTTGCGCAAACTTTTTTTACTTTGACATTAATGTAGGTGGTAGAGCTGATGCCGAGCTCGACTGTGGAGGTACCACCATCTTACTCGCAAATCCTCCCGAAGTTATTTGGGGGAGAGTAAGAGAACAGCTCCCAGGCAAAACCAGGCGGCCCACCATTGCCTGGGACCGATGGATGGTGGTATATCCATCCCCAATTGCCGAGCCTTATATAAAACGGACTGGTGACGGGCAGCGGCGTCACTGGTGCAAGGGTTTCGGCACCGCGCTCACCAACCCACCTGCCCAGCGTGTGTGAATATGGGCATTTCTTCCAGGGGGACCGCCAAGAGTGGCGTAATCTTGGAAAGGCCTATGTCCAGCAGTGGACGAAACAGGCTGATGGATGGATGATGGATGGACATTAATTTTAAAATAATAAAATTAGAAATAAATTATTTTTCCTCCAGGTGCCTTTGCGAGTGACCAGGTATTATGATAAAAAGGTACGCCTTAATCATCATCGTATGGCCTTGGTATCCTGCTTTATTTATTATATATAAGACTCAGTTAGTGATCAAGAACTGGGTTCAGTAATTCTTTTGGCCAATTTCGAAAATACATTTTTGCTCCATTACTGGACCAAAAAAAATTTTTTTGTTATCTTCACCTGGAAGGTCATTAAACCTTGTTTCTGATGACTAACCGAGTCTCCAGTATGTATTTGGTCGGTTGATTTAATTTCACCAAGTATACAGTTACAATTCTAAGTCTAAGTTTGATAGCCATATTTTTGCCTAATGTAGCTGCTCCAGCCCACCAGCAAACTTTCTGTTGGGGCACCCTTCTACAATGTGACGGATAGTCTGTTCCGAGGCTCCACAGTCATAACGAGGTGAGTCAGCTATATCCCACTGCTGCATGTTGTAGTTGCACCTTGCACGCCAGTACGGATTCTATTCAGCGTTTTCCACAGCTTACGGGCGTTCTCTAAAGCCTGGTGGCAGACGGCCGGGTCAGATATGATGTCAGCCTGTGAACATTTTTCTTCTCGCCATTTTGCCCGCAGTCTGGTTAGCGTCAATCCAGATTGGTTTAGTAATCTACGCCTTAATAATCTAACAACAAACTTACACGAGTGATATCCATATATTTATCAATGTATAGTATATGGGAATATCACTTGTATATTCCTTAGCCATCTTTCATCCTGTTGCAATATCCTGCCAACCGAGTTGAAACTGGTCCATAAACGATGTCATTTTATTTTAAAAATGTTTGTACGTGTATTTTAATACTAGTATGATATATATGAAACCAGTATTTACATGATTAAACATGAGTCTTAACACCCAGTTAGCCTGGATAATTTTGTCGTAATTATTTTTTTTATTTTTCTTGTAAAAGATTGTTTATTATTTTCGTCGCAGTTTCCAGGATGTCAGGCTGGGTCAAATTATCAGTATCAGCATTGTCATTTAAGAGCAAAATAATTTTTTGACAAAAACAGTAAAAAATTAAATTTCCCCGTGAACTATGGGGCCGAATGGCCGAACTCCAACAGTCCACCGTGTCGTGCATGCGGCCCCGCGCGCACCCCATAATATGACCGAAAAAAGAAAAATGGAATTGTACCTATTTTTTTGATAATCGTCTTATTATCACAGGCTCAGTGTCATAGTTGCTTAATCGTTAACAAATAGGAAGCTTGAACTTTAGGCCGTTGCACATGGCTTTGTGTGATTACAAACATTATGTCAAGCTAAAAAGCGGCACAGCCGTACCATCCTTTTCTCGAAACAGTCCAGGCCATTTTCGACCCCTATAACTTTGTTGTGCATAAAACTAGAAGCCTGAATTTTCAGTAACCAACCAGGCATTGTATAAACACGGTATATTTTAAATTTCATTTAATTAGAATCAGTAGTTAAAGAATTATTACTAGTCAAAGTTTCTTAATTATGTCACACTCTCACTGACTGACCGATTATCAAAACTCAAAGGCACTTCTAGCAGACATATAAGCTTCAAATTTGGACTACAATTAGTGTTTAGTGTATAAATCAAGGAAAAACTAAAATAATATGCAATTTCAGTCCAGTTTTGTAGATACTCTAACTGCATAAATAACTTTGTAATTCTATATAAGTATATAAGATTACAATATTACATTTGCAGTTGTAAGTAGAATGTACCGGAAAGGAAAAAAAAGGAGGACTATCTACAAAAAGAAATGAGATGCCATCAAAAACAAAACTTGTAAAAAAAAACAAGTCTCGCAACTTAGTTCTTCTACCGTAAAATGTTGTGAGATCCATGTAAATCCAAGTCGGTTAATTTATTCAGTCCCTACCTGTCTTAAGTTATTACATAATTAGCTAACCTAACAACATCTTATAGTGACCAAATCAATGTTAAAAATCTTTTATGTTTTAAATAAATAGATTGACTTGGCAATCGCACTGAATAATCTAATTTAATATAATATGTATTACTTGTGAGATACATTGTATTTTCATGCGATGGCCAAGTCAATCTATGTATTTAAAACATAAAAGACTTTTAATATTGAATGGTCACTATAACATGTTGTTAGGTTACCTAATTATGTAATAACTTAAAGACAGAAGGTCCCTTAAGTAGGGACTGAATAAATTAACCAACTTGGATTTACATGGATCTCACAACTTTTTACGGTAGAAGAACTAAGTTGCGAGACTTAGTTTTTTTTACATGTTTTGTTTTTGATGGCATTATTTATACTTGCGATTGTCTTTACTATTTTGTAACGACTAACACAAGTCTGAGAAAAGAAAGACTACGGCTATAAATTGTCACGCTACATCATTAGGACATTGAGTTATTGCCTGAACCTAAATAGACAACCATAAAAAGGAAGGATCCAGTTAAATAAAATGCTACCGCTTTTGCACAAAACAAAACAAAGATGTCAAAATGAGGGACAACGTGTTTCCCAGAAGTTTGGAATATCTATGTAATGATACGTGTTTTTTTTTAATCGTGAATGTTTCCCTTATTTTGTCTTTTTATTTAAGGGGCTATTTTGTTAAGAATGGCACTTTTTGAAGTTGTATACCTGCTTTTCAGAGAAAGCCACCAATTTGATAAATCAGTATATTAATTTCGGAACCTTTTTTTGTTTTTTTTCAGTACAGAAACGCGATTGCGTAACTTTCGCTCGATACAAATAATTATTGAAATTAGGTCTTCTTCTACACTTTTTTTCATAATATGACAAACAGGAATGACATACAGACCTAAAAGATATTTTATAGCACACCGTGCGTAAAATGACCGCTTTACGCACGCTGCGCTTGCGTAAAGTCGGCATTTTCCCCACTTGTGCTATAAAATATTATACGATACTCGTGCGAGAAACGTTTCATCGCTCTCGTATCGTAATGTACTATTATTAGATAGATTTTAACAATACCTAAATTTTCTCAGTTGGAAATTTTGATAGCTATTTTGGTTCATTTTATATTAATTTACAACCGACATTTTGCTATTTTTGCCGGAATCCGTCCCTCTCGCACTGCGGGGCGTTCCGCATGGAGTAACAGTGACCTTTGCAAGCGCGACATAATTATCCTCTTAATCATTTTTATTTCCTTACGCTTACCCTTACTAAGGTCCGACTGAACCTGGATTTTCAGTCTCGGCCGTGAACGAGACCGAGACCGAGAAATAAATGTATTTTCGGCCGAGACTGAGACTTATAGATATATTTAAAAAACTAAGATGAAAGTGCCATCAATCACTTTTACGTCATAAAAATAAAAGAAAAACAATTAAAAACATCTTACAGGTTTTCACCATTTAGTAAGTCTTCAAGTCTTACAATTAGGAATGTTTACTATAGTTACTATGTACTGATAAGGTCACCCTTTATGGACGAGTCTCCGTACAAACTGATTGTGATATCTACAGCCTACTTATTTCTGTTTTTTAGGGTTCCGTAGTCCGACAAGGAACCCTTATACTTTCGCCATGTCCGTCTGTCAACGGCTTAGCTCAGAGACTATTAGTACTACGTGTAGAAACACGTACTCGTACATTGGGGATGATTTTTTTTTCTCGTCTGTCCCATAGTATGGGGTATCGTTGGATAGCTCGTTCTAAAACATTATGGATGTGGGAAAACCATTTTTAGATTTAGGGATCCGTTGGTGAAATATTAAGCTTCAAATTGCTAATTTTTGTTAGAGTCAATTAAGCAAGCCTGCCGGCTAAACGGTTGTTTATAAATATGTGGAAAATTTCACAGAAGTAGTATACCTAGTCCTGCCAAAAGTTCTGGATAGGTATTTTTATCCCAGACTAAATCTAGTCAAATTAATGAATGGAATTTTTTGGCTAGCTAATAATCAAACACTTTAAAAATATTATAGCCGCTCAAAGAAGTGACCAATAAAAATAACTATCATTGAAGCGTCCGAAGCAGACATCTTAAAACACGCGACACAGTTTGAGCTTTTCATCTCATAACTTTTTCAAGCATAGCCCTTACAATTACAATTTGTGGTAAGGCTTAAACCTGACTATTTTCTCTTGGAGATAAGTCAATAAACATTGAAAAACAAAGGAGTTTGAAATATTTTGGGAATCAATAATCAAGTACACACGATTTATGTAGTAATTTCTGGGATAGATTTGAAGCAGCTCCAACCCAATGACTGCCTTCCTGCGTAGAAACGGACTCCCTAAGAGAGTCAAAGTTTCTACGCAGTGGGTTGAGAGGACCATTTCCTCTGAATCACAGATACGAAGTACCTTAACTATATACACATGCGATTTTATTCATGCAATTTATTAATCAATAATCAAGTACACATGATTTATGTAGTAATTCCTGGGATAGATTTGGAGCAGCTCCAACCCAATGACTGCCTTCCTACGTAGAAACGGACTCCAAAATATTTTAGGAGCCATTTTACAGCACCATCGCTAAAAACAAATCACGTCAATTGGATGTCTAAGAAAAAACCAATTTTTGCCAAGCGATTTTACTAATTATTTTGATGACTTATAGCTAATAATAAAGAAATATTGTCATTGTTTATCCAATCATTGTCATAAAAATTCTACCTAAAGGTATTAGGGCGTATTTGTAAAAATAGCACCTACCTAATTATTCTCGGCGCGGCCGAGGATCTTTGCGTGTTTTGGCAAAGACCGACTGTCAATTTTGCCGAATTTGGCTATCAATTTTGCCGAGACTTGCCGAGACCGACACTGAGATCTCGCGCTTACATACATACATATGCTCACGCCTGTCTCCCATAGATGTAAGTAGAGACTACAGATTTCCATCTGCTATGATCCTGACACATTTCTTTTGCTTCTTCTACATCCATCAATCTAGTCACACAAATTCTTCTATTCCGGGTACTTTTAACTTTGCCCTTCTTCAGTACCAATGAGGTTTTGTCTAATTCGTACAAAACTATACATTGCCGCCTGACCAAGGAGCTTTCATGCCGGTACGAGACCTCACCGCTATAAAACATCCATGTGGCCGAACCTCACATGTGTGCGGTGGACTGCTAGATTTTTTACGCCATAATTTTAATAGTTATTAAATTTACATTTACTGTATAACTGTTAAAAGTTTTATATGCAAACTGACTGACCAAAAAAATAACGAACAACTTTATGGCAGCAAAATAAAGAAAAGCTTATGACTAATTTTAACAAGATTTTTTGCATTGACAATAATTGACTACGTAACTATTGCATGAGTTCACATAATGTAGTGTGTGAAACTGCACATAACTAGGTATTAAAACACTCGTGTGACACTGTTAAGAAAATCGCCTACGGTTGACTAAGCTACCATTACTTTGGCAACAATATGAGGTTTGTGTTGTTTGAGGTGTTTACACGGTAGCAGCATTTACTCGTGGCACTCGAGCACAACACCATCTGTTTATTGGTATGTATGCTATACAGTGTATAAACATGATGATGATGATGTTGAGGTGGGACGCCTGCTGGGCTCAGGCGGATGGTCGGCTCTATCCAATTCCCATTGTTTGGAGCTATGGTATCCTAATGTCCCAGAGGCATTCCCTCCTCAAATCTACCGCTTCTTTTCATGAACCTAAGTATATCTGAATGCATAAGATGCTTGAAATCTTCTTCCTTCATGTGGTCATCACCAAGTATCTCCCATCTCAAGCTAGAATATATAAAGCATTCTCCTAAGTAGTGCTTGCTAGTTTTTGTCCTCACAGCAGCGTGGGCAGAAGGGGTCGTCTTGTAAATTCATTATTGACAGATGTCTATTTAGCCTGGAATGGCCAGTTAGAATACCTACCAACATACCCAGGTTGACTCTGCTTAGGTTAAGGATATACCTTACTTTTTTGTAGACAGTAGCCGAGAGAAACATCTTCGACTGTCGACAGCCCTCGATGTTCCTCCATTCATCTGCTGATACTTCTGAAACCAGACGACTTATTACCTTTGTATGATAAACCCTCCTCTCAACAGGTACAATTCAGATTTCTGGTGCTGGGCCCATTGGTATTGAATAGACTCTAAACTCTGCTAGAAAGGGGTTTTCCAAACAAGGGGGCTTCTATACTAAATCCCGTTTTATAGGTAAACGATTCAAACACTCACATTCATGTTCACGTTCTCGTCCTGGACGGGACCTCTGCGCTCGATCAAGGTCACGACTCAACCCTGGCTCAGAGGAAAGCACAGGTCCCCTGGACGTGCTATTCCTTTCTTCTGACGTTGATTGTCATCGCGCTCAGCACGGAGATTTCTGATAAATGACCAGCCCAGCCAGCATGTCAGCAGATTCGTATCCTATACTCAACCATCTAACCTATAGGCTAGCCTGCCCGAGAAAACTATCACGATTTCAGTAAAACGTGGCAATGAAAATCTTTTCACATCACTTTGCACTATTATTGAATTTACGAATCTTTTCACGATGGGTCCCGGACCACAGTTAACACTGATTAACTGGTTTATTTAACACTTTTAACTACTGATTTCCTTGAAATATCAAATAAATAACCTCTTGCAACTCTGGTTGTTTTAAAAAGCCACCAATCAATGATTTTACGAATCTTTTCGCGTATGGATCCCGGACCACAGTTAACACTAATTAACTGATTTATTTCACTCGTTTAATTACTGATTTACTTGAAATATCAAATACATAACCTCTTGCAACTCTGGTTGTCTTACAAAGCAATCAATCCATGGTGGACCCACCGTCACGTCACAGCTCGACAACTCGTGTTGCCATATCAATAAAATAAAACACCTTAACCTCGTTCAAATACGTTTGCTGCGTTTCGAGACGCTTTTTAAACCGAACAACCTTGTTAGTGACATTTGCGGGAATTGGCAGCCTAGGTTCTGGTCCAATGAACCTGTCCTCTGCCCTTTCTATAGCTAATTCGTCTACTTTTTCATTACCTTCAATGCCTTGATGTCCTGGGACCCAGGCCACTATTGTTTCAGTTTTTTCACCTAGCTTATTGAGTCTTATTTTACACTCTCTTACCAGAGCCGATTTATTTACTGGATTTTTCAACGCAAAAAGTGCTGCTTGGCTGTCCGAGTAAATAATGACCGTTTTCTCGTTTATGTCCGACCTTAATAGTACCATGCTGGCGCATTCCATAATGGCGTATGTTTCTGCCTGAAATACGGTAGCTAAGGTACCAAGTGAGTAGGATGCGCTTCTTTCTTCTTCATCAGATATATAGACACCGGCTCCTGCCAGTCCTGTGTTACTTTTTCTTGAGCCGTCCGTGTAGCAATTAATGCTCGGTCAGTCTGTCACTAGCTTCCAGTATTCTCTAGTTCCTATATGTATACGATATTTTTTATCGAATAATATTTCTTTCTTAGTCAGATTGTTATTGGCTAAAAGCATTTCCAAATGACCGCCTGATGTGTTTGCTATAGAGGCATGTCCTTTATCTATAAAATTGCCCTTCCACTCTTTGTGTATTACCATTCTGCACCATTGCTCGGTAGCTCTTTTTTAACCTCTATATGCAAAGGGTTTAGACCTATTATCACTTCAAGAGCCCTAGTTGGAGTTGTTTTCAGGGCTCCAGTGATCATGAGACATGCTAGTCTTTGCACTTTGTCTAATTCTTTTCTCGTGGATTGTATGTCTGTTCTTTGCCACCATACAATTGCTCCGTATAGCAGTCGCGGTAAAATGATGGCCTTGTATATCCAATGCATAATGCTAGGCGTCAGACCCCATTTACTGCCTACTGCCCTTCTACATTGGAAAAGAGTTCTAATTACCTTACTACATTGAGTTTTAACATGAGTATCAAATCTCAATTTGTTGTCAAAAGTCACACCAAGGTACTTTAATTCTTTGACTTCTTCCAGAACTATGCCTTTTAACTTTATAGGTTGTAGTTCCTTGGGCTTTCTCTTATTTGTAAAGAGAACTAGTTTTGTTTTGCTGGGATTAAGATCAAGTCCTTTGTCTTTAGACCAGTCCGATACTTTTCTTATTGCGGTTATCATCCTAGATCTCACCGTACTTAAGTCTTTGCCTACTATCATTATAACTCCATCATCCGAGTACACTTGTAGATAGATGTGCATTCTGTTAACGATGGTTATTATTGAATCTATCAGGAGGCACCACATTAGAGGAGATAGGCAACCTTCTTTTTGCTTTTATAGTGTAGGTTTCCCCTGCTAAATGCGCAGATATAACCCTGTTTTCTAACATTGTTAACACCCATTTTACTATTGCTTCACCAATTCCTTCTCTTTTGAGTGATTCCTCTATTGCTCCAAATGTTGCCCTATCAAATGCTCCCTCTACATCGAAGAAACACGCGAGAGCATATTCTTTGTTACCAATGGCACGCTCAATCTTAATAGCAAGACTATGAAGTGCAGTCTCCGTGGACTTCCCCTCCATGTATGCATGTTGATTAGCATGCAGCGGAGAACCACTTACTTTTATTTTGTTCCTGATGTGTTTATCTATAATTTTCTCTTGTGTTTTCAAGATAAATGAAGATAAGCTTATGCTCCTGTACGCCTTGGCTTCTTGATATGTCTTTTTACCGGGTTTTGGCAAAAATACTGCTTTGACTTTCCTTCAGTTTTGAGGTATATTTCCTAGTGCAATGCTACTTTGGTACAGTTTAATCAGACCTTTACCTATGAATCTGCATGCATGTTGTAGAGCTGTAAAAATACCATCTGGCCCTGCAGACTTATAAGGAACAAAAGATTTGATTGCCCATTCTACTTCTTCTAGTTTAATAATGTCCGTTCATCCATGCCGGGTTTGTTATCTGTTCATTTTCTTTTTGTGTGGTTACTTCGCAGCCTGGAAAATGAGTTTTGAGCATTGTTTCCAAAACTTTACGAGGCTGCGTTACCACTTGCTCTCCTATCTTTATACTTCCATGTTGACACATCTTGTCACTAGCAAGCAGTTTCACAAGACGTGCTGCTTCAGAGTAATTGTTGATTTCTTTTCAGTAAAGTCTCCAGATTTTCCTGCTTTCTTTCGTACGAGCCTTGCTATATTCGTTCCGAAGCTATATGTACTCATCCCAGCTACGGTCGTCATCCGTTTTCAAGGCTGATCTCATAGCTCTCCGAGTCTTTTTTCTCATTTTTTTCAGTTCTTTGTTCCACCAGATTTGTCCTTTGCCTTCTGGTAAGTTCTTCAACGGACAGGATTCGTGGTAGGTCTGTATAAGTACCTTTTCCAATTCCATGGCACCTTGTTCTAATTCATCTGCCGATCTATATGAAGACACACTTGGATTCCATTTGCTTACTTCTTCTTCAAATTTAGTCCAGTCAGTCTTCCTAGGATCCCTTATTTTAACTACTTCTGTGCAACAGTTAAGTTGAAAAGTGATCCGTCTGTGGTCCGACATAGTGTCTTCAGGGGCCACCTTCCAACCACTCACTAGCTTACTTATTGAACCTGACGTCAGTGTTATGTCAAGTACTTCTCTACGAGATCTCGTGATGAATGTTGGTTCATTACCGACGTTTAAAATTGATAGATCTTTTTCATTCTAATAGTGCTTCTCCCTTGTCGTTGGTGTCTGTGCTGCCCCACACCTCATTGTGTGAGTTGGCATCAGCTCCAATAACAAAGGAGAGCCTCTTACCTTGGTAATATTCTATTAATTCTACAACCTCTCTCGGTAGTGGCACGAAGTCTCTTTCACTCTGCATATAGCTCGAGATAAACGCCACCCTCGTCTTTTGTGTCTCTGGAGAGATGATGACAACTTCTATGGCCACTAGGTCTCTGTAACAGCAAAACACTGTACATCCTAGCGCTCTTATTCTGTTATTAACATAAATACAACTTCTAGCAGCTTGCTCACCTGTAGTTTCATAGTAGAGCTCACCGCCAAGGCTACCCAGCCCCAAAACCCTCTTATCCCGAGTGTAAGGTTCTTGTAGAAGGGTTATGTCTACTTTGTTCTCCACTATTATTCTGCTTAGTTCGCACATGGCGTCTTTGCAGTGTTGGAGATTTAGCTGACAGATTCTAATTGGATTTTGCTTTGTGTGTTTTGTTTGTTTGGTGGGGGTGTGTTTATTGTGTTTGATGTGTGTGCATTAGGGTGTGTTTTTGCGTGCATTACGTGTGTGTGTTAAGGTGTGTCTTTTTTATTAATATCGGAGCCGGATGAAACCCCCCCCTGTGGAACTCCAGATCGCCCTCCATCATCAGTTTGTGTGGCCTGTGTCTTGGTGTTCCCCCGTAAATCCCTCTCGGCTCCCTTGTCAACCCCGCCCTTGGCACGTGCACCACAATAGCTGCATGTCGAGGTTGTGGCTGGCGTGGCTACAGTACTCTTTTTGTCGGACACTGCTCCAGTTCCCCCACTACGGATCAGCTTAGCCTGCACTAAGGTCGCCTCATAATTGAGCCTTTCGACTGGCGACTTCCAGGCTACAGCTGCTTCTGATGGAACGTTGATCAGCAAGCGAGTCCCTATTGGCATGGGATCCTTGCTGATCAACGACCATTCAGAGATCCTGAGGTCTTCTCTCTCTGAGTTCTGCCCTTGTAGCATCAGAAGAGGATCTTCGAGCATATCTTCTACTTTGCCCGGTAGCCAGATGGACACCCGCTCCCTGTCAAGTCTTTTTGCTGAGAGCTTTGTGTCACCGTGAACTCCAAAGTTACAGCTCAGCAACCAGTCTCGCGACTCCTCACGCATTGGTGTAACAAGGTAAAAACCTTCTGACACCAATCCAGAAGCTGCAAACTTAAGGTTCTTGCTGTCAACTTTGTCTTTCACGGCTTCTACAATAAGAGAAGACAGACGTTTCCTAATAATGGCGCCCAGAGCATCGTCCACCCTAAGACCATCATCGCGACAGATTGCGACGGTCAGTCCGCGAAGTTCCTTAGCGGCACTTCGCGGCCCCACCGCCCGCTCCTTACCACGATTCTGGCGTTTTGGCGGCCGTTGCTCCGTTGTTCCATCGTCCGGATCCGTAGACTGTCTTTTAAGCTTAGCTGGTCTACTGGGTCCAGAAGCTGCAGGTTTCTCCCGCCCAGACTCTTCCACCAACTTGTGTTTCCTTTCCAACCGGTTAAGCTTTCTTCTCTTAGCCCTCTCTCTTGACTTTTCTGCTTTGCTCTTATACCTTGCGCATCCATGTTCGTGGGTGCAGGTGACATCAACAAGTGCTCTTCTTCTTCTAAGGATAGGACTTTGCTGAACTGGTTTTGCAGATTCTGATCAGAAAGACAATCATCCTCAACATCAGTTACTTCTTGGCTCAGAGGCGCTACTGTTTTGGGAGGTCCCTCCTCTACCGGTTCACCCGAACCGACAGAGGGCTTCCGCTCCCCCGTTCCAGAGTTAATCTCCATCAGTGCCCGGTTCCTCACAGCTGATGTTCCGAAATCAAATGTTTTAAGATTAGAATTCATGATTTATAGGGTTGATATGGGAAGTGGTGACCGGAGGACGTCCGCAGTGCTCCCTTGCATAGTCCAGCTACGAATATATAACCGCGATGCAGCCGTGGGGATCGCCACTCGAACCACTAGCCAGAATCGTTTACGACTGTGGGAAATGCACTCACACCCAGATGGGTAGAACCCTACAGCGCTTGTAGATTCCATGCTGTCCGGGTCCACTATTCTTCCAGTGACACCCCTAGTGGCGACCCAGAGTGTACCTTTGCACCAGACTCATGGGATAGTACGCTGCAGGTTACAGATGATACCCCCGGGAGCCAGTCCATTTCCCACGACCCCCCGCTACCAGTAGCCTTCACTACGGGCCGTAGGCACGATTTCTCCCACCGTAGCCCTGGGGGTATGGAGAACACAGTCTCCACTGTACATCTCCATGGGCTGTACAGTGGAGGAAAAAACAGAAGGAAAACATACAGGAAGACATGTGACTATCCCCAGTGCCGGCCCTTCAACAGGGTGCAGATCCGCTCCCAGTGAACATCGCTAGTGATGACCCGGGGCGAAATTCCGCACACCTGACTGACTGACCAACAACGTACCCAGACACAAAGCATCGTCGTGATAGGAGTAGGAAGGGTTGGGTTGACAGGATGATGAACATTAGGGAAAATCTTTCCTAAAGATGATGTGCCCACCGGGTCGGCCCTCTTCCTTATCCAGGCTTGGGACCGGCACCATACCAGCCCTTACAGGCTCGCGTCTGGCTACTAGCACAAGTGAAAAAGAAAAGGCGTGCAAAAGAAAAGAAAGCAGCAGTGCAAAGCATGAAAAGGCAAGCATCGAGGCGGAGTTCATACATAGCCAAATTACATACATGATGGCCAACGCAGTTTGTTCCGGTCCCGATCTTCCTTTATGCATGTAATAAGGAAAACGTTTTTAACTTTCATAGACTAACTTATTTATTACAATAAGCAAATCAACGTAACGTTTTGCTCAATAAAAATTATTATTGACTAGCTACGCTTAAGGTGAGGTTATCCAGAGAAATCTGTCCCGCTTCAACGCTTTCATTTTACCCATATTTATCCTGCTCAGAGGAAGCGGGCCGCTCAGAAAACTCGCGGTTTCGAGATGTTTTTATTTATTATTTTGGAATTAGAGGGATGGGTTTTTAATATGACGGCCGTTTTATATCACATTTTTTACGACGTTTATTTTAGTATAACTTTTACTGTCCAAAACTTAATACAGTTCAAATGAAATTATATTTAGATCATAGTTTAGACCTAACTTTGCGATTTAATTGGATCAAGGAAAATGTAAGTAATCTTATATCGAATGATCGAAATGTCAATATCAAAGAGTGAAATATGACATATATTTTTTACAACATTTAATTAACGCTATTTATTGGTTTGAAATGAATTTGAAAAGGGGCAAAATAGGAAAACCCCCTTAAGCTGTTTAATTTTCATGACATAATCAAAGACTTTAATTAAACTCTTGCGTTGTGTAAACATTAAAATATTTATTTAGACGAATATAACGCGATGTATTTTAGTACCTTTTGTTTTATTTCCTTTATTATTATTTTTTTATTACCTGTCACTGCGCCTCGCCGAACTTGCAGTTTCCCGTAGACCACGAGGCATGCAACTATCTCGAAACGCCACCGGTTGCCTTTTCTCAATCAAAAGGTAATAAAATACATCGTGGTACACCCGTCTAAATAAATATTATAAAAATCGAATTTTTTTCAACTACAAATTGTAACAGTTACGAGTTTCAGTCGATAATAGCCTTGAGAAAATAGCATTAACGGGTTAACCACGGAGCATTGGTTTTATATAGTCTGTGGCGTTAACAGACCAATACATTTTTCGAAGGTTTTAGCATTTTTAAACGAAAACTATGAATCAGTAATTTGATCAGAATAATTTATAAGGAAACATGTACGTAACTGAAAAAAAAACAGGCATGTGCAAATTCAACTCTTGCACCGAGCTTTCTATATTAAAATTCTGCTTTAAATTCTATTAATTTCGCGAACACGGCTAGAAATGTAACCGTTTTATTTTTAAAGAATGACTACAGGTATTATTTACATGATATTTCCAGAAAAAAGAGGCGACATACATACGCATAGCATTCACGTTCATTTTACTAAATAACTAAAAAAACACAAAAGGCAATTAAGACCTCAATTGAGACAAGAGTTATATGTATTTATTTTTCTATTAGATACGGAACCCTAAAACTGTCGTTAGTATTGGTGTTAACGATAGTTTTTTAGGGTGAAGATTATTATACTAACATTTAGTTAGGGTCAGTCAAAAAATCATCGTGCTTGCTTTCCTGACCCAAATCAAAGTAGGAATTCCATTTTTACTGCTGATTCATGATAAAAGCTGTAAATTCAAATAAAATAGTTCATATAGACTTTAACGTGATTCACTTTTGCGGCCAGTTGTAAAGTGAGTTATAAAATGGACCCTTAACATAAAACTAAAATGGTTTTGTTAAACCAGGTGGCTCTCTGCTTGTCAGGCGAAACCCTTTTGTTGCCAACATAAAAAGTGTTCTGATTTCTGACTCGATTACAAGAGCCGTGAAGTGAGACAGGTAATTTTATTTATTTTACCGGGGCTCTTGGTGTGTAATTTTCGACATAAGAACTAAAACAAAACAAAAAAGCTATCATTACAAGATGCAACGAATAGTGATTTGGCCGAATACTGAATACCGAATATTCAGCGGCGCTTTAGGCCGAAGCGCCGAATATTCGGTGGCCGAATATTTGGTGAGAGATCTGTGCATTTCGCGCGCACACTCGTACAGGTTACGATACGACCTGTCCTGGTGCGGGGGCACGCGTTGTCGACGGTGTGTCATTTTCGAGCACACCGTGCATGTCACGGGCGCGCTTAGTTTGTGTTTTTTACTTTTGTGATCGCAATGTGTGTTTAATTTTGTTAAATACAAGTTTTTTACAACGAAAATTTGAAAATGTATAACTTCAATAATCTGCCTCTGACTAATTTTAAATATTAACATTACTTACGTAGTTATCTATATAGCAGATTGTAGTGAATAAGTGAATGAAAACGAGTTTTTCCGCCAACTTACCAAATATATACCAACTTTCTGATTAAAATGCATTTTTATTTTCACTTATTTAAATAGCAGATTGTAGCTAATAAAAACAAGTTTTTCTGCCATCTTACCAAATAAATACTTTCTGATTAAAACGTGTTTTTATTTTCATTATTAGATATTCGGTATTCGGGCAAATACCATCTACTATTCGGCCGAATATTAAAAAAATTGCCGAATGGGCCGAAAACCGAATAGTTGCCAAACATTCGTTGCATCTCTAATTACAACAAACCGGGTGTAAATGTAATTTTTTTAATCTGGTGATCGGTCTCAATTATCATAATATTAAGATACTCAATTATTAAGAATTTTATATTCGAACGAATATAAAGCTAATGAGACCTGCCCTGCGCACGCAACATTTACAGTAGATTCTAGTCAGCAAGGAAAATAAAAATATTTTTTCATTTCCGCAGATGGTCTTTTTCATTCGTCCAAGCCGTCTTTGGTAGTATGATCAGTAGATTATATAGTTTCCATTTACCCCCGTCATAATTATGCCCGAAGGGTATCAGAATCAAACCGATGATAAATGTTACGGCCCAACGTGATCATTACATCAACGGCTTATCACAAACACACGCTTTTTAGAAAATTCAAGTTGACCTTACAGTATTCCCCCTCATTTAAAGTATATAAATCTATCGTTAACTAATACACATAAAAATAGAAAAAAAATGTATGGACTTGTAATTTTTTCACTTTCTAGTACAAATTAGTTCAATCAGCTGATTGAATTTCTATGAAAAGCTGAACAAAAAGATCGCGTATAATCTTTTTTTTTGTAAATAGGTCTATTAAGGATACTCTACCATCTCTTAAATTTTTTTCACTTTGAATTTTAGGGCATAACTTATATTTTTTTTTCTCCCCACTTACAATAGGTACTATTTGAAGTTGGGACTCAAGATTGAGAGTCGGGTATCCTATCGACTGAACTACCGCTGGCTGCTTCTATGTACTGTAATATAAGTAGACGAGACTTAAGTCATACAAGTTAGGTTAAAGTAAAGAACTATTTGGGCTCATTTTTAGTTGCCAGTCGATAATCTTTATGAATCTTTATACGTCGTATTGATTGATTTAATATACATCGAGATCTTCCAAAAATAATCAAAATCAATTGAATACCAAATAAGACAAAAGACGAACTGCAACTCCATGGGCGTTGTAAATAACCTGTAAAAGTATTATAGAAATCCTGAATCAATGGTGAAAAGTTATAAGGGCTGGTACCAGATAACTATAATTGGAAACTATGCAGGCCTTCTTTTCAACATCATTGGAATAGCAGCAAAGTTAGTGAAAAGAACTTGTTTCATACTAAGAATAATTTGTTTTATTTGTCCGGAGTTTTAACTCAATCAGCCTAGATGAGGCTTTGCTATAAAGGTTTAACGATATGATATACGAGAAACGATAAACGTAACATTATAGTCCTCGTTTGAAGTTTTATGACAGTTGTTTGTTTTAGTAATCTAGAGTGGCCTTAACTAAAACGGCAAACTGTAAAATACTGCGCGCTCTGTCATTACAGAAGTGGTAGACGACCGCTACAGTTAATTTCTTTGTTTGAAAGGATAGAATTAGGGTGACTTTCGTTTATACACCAAATCAATACTAGAGACTCGGTAATTAGTCAGAACCAAGGTTCAATTACCCTTTCTTGAAATACGCAAATAAAATTCAGACTTCCTATATTAACAAAGTTGAAATTATTCATGAACAAGTATAGAGGTACAAAAACTTTTTTTATAGCACACTGTGCGTGAAATGACCGCTTTACGCACGCTGCGCTTGCGTAAAGTCGGCATTTTCCGCATTTGTGCTATAAAATATTATACGAAACTCGTGCGAGAAACTTTTTCTCGACTCGTGTGATTGCAGCATTCGCCTTCGGCTCGTGCCGCAAACTCACACTCGTCAGAAAACGTTTCATCACTCTCGTATCGTAATGTACTATTTCGTATTTCGCAAACAGTGTCATTGAACCTTAGTCCAGACCACTTACTGAGTATGAATTTGGTTATACGTGGGACGCACTATAAGTTTCCGGAATGAATATGAAAAAATACTATTAAAGGTACAAAATTAATTTATTGTTTTTCAAAATAATCTCCCTTGGCGTCTATGCACTTTATCATTCGATCAAACCAGTTTTGAAAACTTTTGTGCCACTCCCCTGTGGTGACCTCTGAAACGTGTTTTTCATACTCCTCGACAGCCTCTTCTGGTGATGAAAATCTTTGACCGCGTAATTGGTTCTTAATTTTTGGGAACAGAAAAAAGTCACAAGGTGCCAGGTCGGGACTGTATGCAGGATGACTCATGAGTTCTACATTTTTCGTCTTCAAAAAGTCGTTTGTCTGTCTGGCCGTGTGAGAACTAGCACTGTCGTGGTGCAGGATGATACGGCGTTTACGGTTATTTTTACGGAGTTCGTCAATAACTTCCGGCAAACAAATGGTCGTGTACCAGTCACTATTCACGGTACGACGATTCTCTAAAGCAACAGTAGCCACGTGTCCAGTTTTATTAAAAAAAGAAGCAATCATCCGCTTAGATGCACTTTTCACGCGCGCCACTTTGGTTGGTTTCGGCTCATCTTGAAAGACCCATACGCTCGATTGCTGCTTTGTTTTGGGATCGTAGCAATAAGTCCATGTTTCGTCACCTGTTACTATGTCCCACACCAAATTTGACGCACCTTCGTTGAATCTGGTAAGCATGGCACTGCACCAAGTGACGCGGTCCGTTTTTTGAGCCTCGGTCAAGTTGTGTGGGATCCACCGCGAGCACAGCTTTTTCACACCCAAATGTTTGTGTAGGATTGATTGTATTTGACTCATGCCTATTTCTAAGGATGCGCGAATTTCATGGTAGGTCACATGCCTGTCTGTTTCAATCATACGGCGCACAGCATCGATGTTTTTGTTGGTCACAGCGGTGGACGGCCGACCATCGCGAGATTCGTCACTGAGATTGATACGACCACGCTTGAATTCTGCAAACCAGCTATAAACAGTCGTCTTGCATGGTGCTTCATTGCCAAAAGCTGTTTCAAGCCGAGCGATGCTCTGTTGAGCTGTCAAATTACACTTAAAATCGTAGAAAATCATACTACGAAAATTTTCCCGAGTTAAATCCATGTTGATGCAGACACACAATTTTTTAAATGGCGCCACAAGGTAAAAACAAAAGACAGTCAGATGAAACAAACTGCATTCTACAGCCAAAGAGTTCTATTTTCAAATGTTGCAATAAATTTTTAAATATTGTTTGTGTAAGTGGCCAGTTCCGGAAACTTTTAGTGTTACCTATGTATATACAAAAGTCACCTTATATGTACCATCTTCTATTGTTTTTTTTTAGGGTTCAGTAAAGAGGAAAAAACGGAGCCCTTATTTATAGGATCACTTTTTAGTCCGTATGGCCGTCCGTCCGTCTGTCTGTCAAGACCCTTTTTCTCGGGAAATTAAAACCATATACGTACTCAAGTCTACAGTCCCTTGATGATGTGAAAAAACAAACTTTTTAAGGTAATGTAAAAAAAGATACAGCCGTTTATGCCCCAAAAAACGCCCGTCACCAGTCTGTTTTATATAAGGCCTGGCAATTGGGGATGGATAGACCGCCATCCATCAGTCCCAGGCAATGGTGGGCCGCCTGTTTTGGCCTAAGAGCTGTTCTCTTACCCTCCCCTGAAAAACTTTGGAAGGATTTGCTAGTAAGATGGTGGTATATCCACAGTCGAGCCCGGCATCAGCTCTACTACCTATATGGACCTTTTGACCACCTATTTGATCAGTGTCGTGACCGAATTGTGCGTGTTTATTGAAGAAAATTGTAGTTTATTGTGGAATTATTGCGATTTTTGCTTTTTCGCCAATTTTTCCCGCAAATTTTGTTTTTGGCTATATCTCTAGAAGTAGCAGTTAGATTCTAATGCGGTTTTCTTTTTCTAAAATAAGATTAAATTTTCTACACGAAACCAAAAAAAAAATCTTTTTTTTCTTGGAGAAAGAGGGGGGGGGGACTTTCTTCTGTAAAAATATTTGGTTATAAGTATACATGAATATATAAATATATACTATATATTATATATACTATAGGTGGTAGAGCTGATGCCGGGCTCGACTGTGGAGGTACCACCATCTTACTCGCAAATCCTTCCGAAGTTATTCAGAGGAGAGTAAGAGAACAGCTCTCAGGCAAAACCAGGCGGCCCACCATTGCCTGGGACCGATGGATGGCGGTATATCCATTCCCAATTGCCGAGCCTTATATAAAACAGACTGGTGACGGACAGCGGCGTCACTGGTGCAAGAGTTTCGGCACCGCGCTCACCAACCCGCCTGCCCAGCACGTGTGAGTATGGACATTTCTTCCAGGAGGACCGCCAAGATTGGCGAAATCCTGGAAAGGCCTATGTCCAGCAGTGGAAGAAACAGGCTGATGGATGGATGGATATATTTATATAATCAGCTCTTTAGCATGTACAATTTGATACAAATATTTTATTTTAGGATATTTTTTTTTATTTTTCTCACTTTTTTATTGGAAATATTTTGATCAATGTAATTTTTTACACTGTATCGTGTAGGCAAATGAATGCTATTTTATAGTAAATTTCAAGTCTTTATCTTTAACGGTGCTAAAGTTATGAGGCTGTGACATACGGATGGACGGACGGGTGGACAACGAAGTCTCACGATAAAGGTTCCTTTTACCTTTCAGGTACTACGAAACCCTAAAAATAATACTAATTGGTAAGCTCTGCGTTCATTTTCAGGGCTTATAATAAAAGGTCCTATTCTGAAGGCTTTAATTTTAGTTTTATTGCTGTCAAAACTTAACTACTTCCAAAGTAGTTGTTGTTAACAATAAATAACTATTTTGGAACGGAGAAAATTTGAGAGCACTCAATTTAAAATTCCTTCAGAATAGGACCTAGTATTCCAGCAATGCGGTCGGAAATAGGACCATTTGAAAACCTTGCAGGCCAATTACTTCTGAAATCTCCCATTCAGAAGTTTGACTCGGTTTTCCGTGATCTTTTAAAGCATCTCCGTTGACTTGAAACAATTTTTCACCTAGGTACTAGGTAACCTATTTTGTAATTTTTTTACTTTATCTCTTTTGTCTAAATTTTATATTATTAATCGATTAGTTAGAAGCAATGCTCATAGCAATTCAAATGGCAAACGGTATTTTCGCGAGCATTTAAGATACTAATATTTAAAAATATTGTAAAACTGGTAAAGAATAATAAAAGGCAATTAAAATATCGGGGCATGAATAGCAGTTGCGGTTCAATGGAAGCATCAATTGAAAAGAGACAAGTGGCTGATTCAACCACAACATTTTCATCTGGGTGGAAAAAGCCTGTTACCATTTCACGGTGAATTGTGTATTCCAATATACCGTGTTCTTTATTTTCATCCGTTCGTGAAAGTAATAAACAAGTTGTTTACGGGAGTGGAGATTTTTGTTTTTTTTTTTTTCGATTTCTGTTATTATTACGTAGGGTGGAAGACTTATGTGAGCGATAGCGAGAAGAAACATTTATTGAGAAATAAATACACTGCAAACTAGTTTTTATACGTCTCAACTTTAAATAACGAGATTTGTTTGGGCACAAATAAAAAGCACTAACAAAACATGGTCTTACTTATTACTATCATATACATAATACCAGTTCTAAAACTATGTTAGTCCTAAAAAACGAAAAACTCGAAACTCGAAACCTTTTAATTATGCATCGTACTGAATGCGCCAGAGTTCGAAGAAGATTTTTAAAAACCGGCCAAGTGCGTGTCGTCCGTAGTAGCCCGGTACATTTTATAAGTTGGTCTTATAATTAATAGAGATCGCGCCAAACTTCTAGTCCCATACTTTTAGAAGAACAGCCCATACATTGTCGTGTTTAGAGGGGACTAAAAGTTTGGCACGACCTGTTACTTGTAAACCTGTAAAGCCTACTTAGCTGTGATAGATTTCCTTTTAACTTCATAATAATAATATATATCTATTACTTCTGTGACTTTTTCCACATATTCATAAGCAATCGTTTAGCCGGCAGAGGGGGGACACTTGACTCTAACAAAAATTAGCACTTTAAGAGAGTAGGTTCCGATTGCATTGATCGCTGTTACTCCATGCGGAAAAACCTGCAGTGCGAGAGGGACGAATTCTGGAAAATTATCAAAATTACCACTTTTATCACGAATTTTATTATTTAAAAAAGAAACTAAAGTTTGTATCAAATATCTGTTCCGATAAAAGTTTCATAAAGTTTATACAAATTTTAATTCATAAATAATATAATATGATTTTGCTCAAATAATGTTAAAACTCGACATGAAAACTTTTTTTGGAGACATGTTTGAGTTTTTATGATTCAATGTTGGAATGACGTCTGAAGATTTTGTTTCAATAAAAGTGTGCATTATATTCTTGACAGAAGTCCAAATTTTTTTCAAATATCTAGTATTGCTAGATTCTTCAAACAAGGAAGAATAAATTATGGTTTTTCGGAACCTATCCTCTTAAACCTTAATATTTCGCCAACCAAACCCTAAATCTAAAAATGGCTCTCATAAATCCACAATGTTTTTAAACGATCTATCCAACGATATGCCACACTATTGAGCAATAGACAGGTATTTTGTGCTATGGGGTTGACGAGAAAAAAAAATCATCGCCCAATTTAACATTTTTTCGAGATTTATTTTTACTATTTTGTTCACTTGATAAATATGTATACCCATGCCAAATTACAGCTTTCTAGTACTTATAGTCTCTGAGCTAAGCCGCGGACAGACGGACATGGCGAAACTATGAGGGTTCCTTGTCGGACTACGGAACCCTAAATATGAAGTCATCAAATTAATTTGTCCATATCGTTATCTCGCATACAAGCTGTTGACACAAAGCGTATATTTTTTCGGGTTATCGAACACGGGAGTAGTACGAAATATTATATTTTGGTAGCCTGAACCCAATTTCCTGAACTACAGGATGTTTGGCTAAACGTTTTCCAATTTCCTATAAAATGGGCCACGAAACTTTCCACAAATATTATGGCTCGATACTGTACCTAGGGTAAGCTATATTTATACCACGGTTATAAATACCCATGCGTTATAAATGTTAAACCGTTCAATAAAATGAATCATAATATACTTGTTTTAAAACTATGTTCAAGATTTTTATTCGTCTTATTTTTAATTTATTTCTACGTATGCCGACCTAAAAGGCGACATACTGAATAAGGGCAAAATAAAAGGTAGCCGAAATAGAAGATCGTGTATAACTAGATTGATGGAAGTAGAAGCAAAAGTGTGTGTGTCGGGATCGTGGCAGATGGAAATCTGTATTCTCTGCCTATCCTTCTAGGAGACAGGCGTGATTATATGTATATTGTATTTATTCATTATTATTCGTGTTCAAGTTTACTTAGTCGCATTAGAGTTCAACTCAAAGTCTTATATGAAATGAAATAAAGTGAAAATACCCAATATTTCATATTTTCCCACCTGCTGTGAAAATTTGCAAGTCATCACACCTTCGCAACGTTCGTACTATTTTAGACCCAATAAGTTGTAGAATTTTGTCATAGTTAGTCCTTGAGAATTTCGAAAATGCTGGCACTCTTGAAAAAAAATCATAACTTACCTACCAGAATAATAACAATTATTTGAAATCTGCTCATTCAAATTTCTACATACGAGTAGCAATGACCTGTTTAAAAATAGCATACTTACTTTTATATGTATATAAAACGGCTTCAACGATTAAAATTTGAGCTGTAAACAGATATTGTTTATGAAAACTTTTTATTGGTATTTTTGAGTAGACTTTCAATTCTTTTATTCAAAACGCGCGCCTTGTGCACTGGCACAAACTGGAGTTATATAAGGTGACTTTGCAGGTATATAAGGTGACTCATTAAGTTATCAGGAACAGGAACAAAGTTCAATGACCCTTTCTGTGAATACGTAAAATTAAATTTTAGTTTCCTATACTAGCTGAGTCGAGTTTGTTTTTGAAGGGGACATAAAATATTTTTCGTCTCGCAAACAGAGTTATTGAACCTTGGTCCTTACCTGACTACTACCGAGTCCCCAGTATGAATTTGGCTATATCCACAATCGTCTATCGATATTACTAACAACATGTGTATTTTATATATCGTCACGACATGAAACCCGAAGGCGTGTCAGAGGCGTTCTCAATCTCAAGTGAGAACTGTGAATTTTAAGTCACAGTCCTTTAGGTACACCCGCTTTTCGGTGACGATTATTACGTCCCAAACGTGATAGGCGGTGAGCCCTATCATCATCATCATTATTTATTCATCAACAAAAAAATATTGCATTTGAAATTATCTTAAAAACTACAACTTAAAACTAAGCACATTGTGTATAAAATAATTAAATTAGAAGAAAAAAAAATAATTATACCTATTACAAACTATAAATTATCAATGGTACATGGTACATGGTCATATCAGGCATTTCTTCAATAAAAACTTCTTTAATTCAGTTTTAAATTTAGCGTAACTGGTTATGATTTTTAATTCTATGGGCAAACTGTTATATAGGACAACCGACTGGTGGCGCGTGCTGTGCTTGGCAATTTCCAATTTTGGAGAGAAGGCTGATGAAAGATCTTATCTATCGCCTTACCTCAGGCACAATGGACCAACATCTTGTCTTCCGAAGCACACAGACCGAACACAAGTTAGAGTGTACCTCAGAGATTAAACCCACGACCTTAGAGTTAGCAGGTGAGTGCTCTTACAGCCGGCTAGAAAAGCATTTTCATTAATTTTATAGTAAACATGAAAAACAAATGGTGATTTCAATAATGCGGAGCTGGATTTTCTTCCATGCCTTGCGTTTTAAATCTATAAATTGGTTTTTCTGCTTGAGTTAGCTGTAACATTATTTGTTGTTAAATTGTTATTATTGAGACTCGTCAAGTATAAAATTTAAAATTATGTTTCTATCTCGAATAATGCTTTCAGGTATATTTTTAGTTGTGACAATGATGAAAGAAACTTATAGAAAATAAACGAACACATGTCCATGCATAAAAAGTATCAGTTGATCTAGTTATAAGTCTAAGATTTCCATAAGTAGTTTTATCTATAAGGTCCTACAATTTAAAGTGAAAAAAATTCAACAGATGATAGAGTATCCCTTATATACCACATTCCATAAAAAAATTAAATTTCGCATCCTTTTTTTTTACCTTTGCATAGAAATTTAGTCAGCTTATTGAACCACTTTGTACGGGGAAGAGAAAAAAATATTTAAGCAAAAAATTTTTTCTTCTTCTGGATTTTGATCAGTGAACGATAGATGATCTACCCTAGAAATATTTTCACTTATTATTGTGGGACCTTATATATGTCAACGGATAATAAAATTGAAAAACTTTCAACAAATATTAATACGTGCGTGACAAGTGAAGCACGGAGGAGCGTTTAAAGTTAACATGTAAATAAATTTACATGCCGAGCGAAGCGGAGCCATTAATGACAGAGATTATTCATATGAGATAATTCAAGATATCACTGCAATATTTTATTTACTTTTATACTAATAAAAATAATAAAGTAGTAAAAGATCTGTGTCTATACATTGAATATTTTTACGTAATTTTAAATTAAATTCGTTATTGGTGCTGTACTAAGACCAAAACCATTTTTATTTTTTATTTTAGTCCATCCGTCTGTCTGTTTGTTTTCTTTTGACTCAAGAACCACTCAACGGATTTGGATGCGATTTTCTATTTTATCATACATATGTATATATTGTTGATAAAATAACCACCAAGCCGAACCACTTACAGCCCAAAATGTTGACCAAGCATCACTACGATGACAATAAAGAAAATTGCATCCAAATCCTTTGAGAGGTTTTAGAGTTCTAAAACGGAACTCGTACACATAGATTTTACAGACAGACAAAAGATAGAAAGAAAATTAATAAAAAAAATCTTTGGCCGCAGTAAGACACACGAATTTCTTACTACATTATTAATTAAGATAGAAAAGATGAGATAGGATAATTTATTAATTAATTTTACAAAGTCTCTTAAATAATATTTATCTAACCTCATATCGTAAAATTCACCCCACGAACTCAAAACTACTGGTATAATGAAAAATATTTTTCATGAACGTCTCTAAAAGATTAAAAAATTAAATTATATTATATAGGTCTCCAAACAACATAATGCTATAATAGTAGTTTATGCCACGAGAGCGTAAAGGAGGCAATAGCTTGTACGAGGAACGATTTGAAACACGAGCGATAAGCGAGTGTTTTAAACGTTACGAGTAAGTTATTGCCCTTACGCACGAGTATCATACTACATTTTTCAATGCATAGTGTGAGTAAATAAATAAAATAAAAAAAGAAACAATAAATGGATACTCCAAATGTATTTTAGGCAGGCATTCTTTTTCATTTTCTTTGCACGCAAGTTTCCGACTTGACGGAATTAAGCTGCTTTCAGTTTGATGCGTTCGAAGGCTGCTTTCAGTCATACATACCATGAATTCGACTCCACCAGCTTATTCTACATAATAATATAAACAACAATGGCTGCCCGATATTGTCAATTCATTAGATACAAAGAATGTTCTTAACAAGGAAGAACGATCGTTTTGAGTTCGTAATGAAGATTTTACGATATGAGATTAGATAAAAAAATATATAGTATAGGTCTCCGAACAACATAATGCTATGAAAAAACTTTTTCTGAGATTACAGTACATGTGATACTAACTAGGAAGGCAAAGGTAACTTACCCCATACAGCCGTGTCTGAGATTTAATATCAAATACCAATGATGTTATTATAATATATAATACTCTCTACCCGTACTAAATGATATTGCGGCGTGACAAATGAGGTCACAATTTCATTTTATTTTTGGCCTGCATTGTTTATGGCTGCCAGCGCACGCAACGCGTACATATGCGTGGTAGTTTGTTGGATTTTGGCGCCTTGGCTTACGCGTAAATTACTATTTAAAAACTGTGGTTTTATGGGTCAAATCAAAAGTATAATTTTTCCCTAAAATTATTAACAGCAGTGATGGTGATGATAATTTGACTCCACTTGACATTCTGGAAATAACGACGGAAATTCCAAACACTTTTAGAACGAACTTTTACAAGAAAAATCAAAAATGGCCAAAGTAATCAAAATCAAAAATGGCCGTATTTATTTATCAACTTGTTTGTTCGTTACATCATTGTAAAGTATACTTTGTGTATCTATTTTACAAAATAAATATTTTAATTTGATTTTGATTTGGCTAACGACAAATTTTATCAAGATTATGAAAACAGGTTATTAGGCATGAGTTTAGATAAAGCAGTGTATGAAACTATACATAACTAGGTATTAAAACACTCGTGTACTATTAAAAAACATGCCTACGGCCTTTTTTTAAACTGACACTCGTGTTTTTAATAACCTTTTTATGTACCAATTTCAGAAACTACTTATAATACACATTAAAAAAGCTTAATTTTCAGAAAGTAGCAGTAGCAGTAGTTGAAATTGAGGTTAACAGAAATAATTAGTATAGATATAATATTAGTACAGATAATTCAACTAAAAATGTGTCGTTTGTATCACCAGCTACATCATCCGCATAAATCCGGCAAAATAAATCAAAAGCATCTTGTTTTTCTTGTCACGCTTTTTTGGCCTAAATTAAGCTTTCATCTCTAATCTAAAAACATATAAAAAGTTCCTTTGGCAGCTTTCAAGCAAACAATTCTTCGAACGACATCATCAAAATACTTTCCAAATATTTGTTCAGGACGAGCTTAAGAAACCCTTCCGGTAAGAGGATTCAGAACCTTCACTGTGTGAATTGATCACAATTTTTATCCTGTTTTAGGATACGATATATAAAGACGTAGTTCCTTTTGAAGCTACTGTCACATTTTCTAACTTTTATTCTGGTTATGTGAATTACGATTTACCTATATATTATGATGACTAAAGACAATTAGGTGGACGAGACTCACTCAACGTGTTTAGTTAAAATTTATATATTCCTGAATTTTCGGCAGATTTAAATCTGCCATGGTTATAGGACAGAACGCGTTCTACATTGGTACCCACGAGTGGCGAAACGCCCACCCGGGCGACCGCGGCAGCGCTGGCACGACGACATTCAGAAGGTAGGGCCCAACCTGGACAAGACTGTCTTGGCAAACGATGGAAACCCAGAAATGGGTGCCCCAATTAAGTAAGAATTAATTTGCATGCAATCAATTAAATGTCATTATTTTATTTATAATATCAAATTATATTTAATTATGATAAATAACTTAAAGAAATTGTAAATTGGCATGACATTATTATTTTAGATTTCTTATATTTTTATTATTATTCATTTATTAGTATTCTACATTACATTACATTACATAAAATTATGATAACTAATTATACTTAATGTTAAACTTGATATCTGTAATTTGTATAGTCATTAATCTTATTTTTAAGAATTTATGTCATAAATTTATTATTATTGCATGCTAAATGAAATTAATGTTATCTAAGATGCCGGGAATAAAAAGGCTTCTTATTCTTATTCTTATTCTTATTATGGCTGTAGGATGACTGGTTGGTGCAGTGATTTTGACAGATTAGGAAATGTAGCGATTTACCCTTCATCTCTGTCGTGTATTTCTTCTTGCTGCGACAGCTAGAATTTTTTCATCTACCGACTTACAAACTATATGAGGTCCATTAATGATGACCTTCCCCAAAGTAATGTCTTTTCCATCGATTATGAAGTTAAACGGTACAATTACATGACAACCTATAGTCACACATATTGTTAACTCTTCCCTTACTTCAGGACAATTCCCCGACATGTGGCGCATGGCACATGTCATTCCCCTCCCTAAAGTATCAGATCCTACACTCCCAAACCACTATCGTCCTATTTCAATTCTTCCCTTCTTATCCAAGGTTATAGAGTCCCTAGTACACAAACAACTAACTAACCATTTAATTACTAACAAACTTTTGAACCCCTTCCAGTCTGGTTTTAGGACCGGTCACAGTACAGCCACAGCACTACTAAAAATCACTGAAGACATAAGATTGGGCATGGAGAATGTTATGGTGACAGTTCTCGTACTCGTGGACTTCAGTAATGCATTTAATGCCGTTGATCATGACTTGCTCCTCGCATCTATGGATCACCTTAATATATCCTCCCCTGCTAGGAAATGGTTTTCTTCGTACCTTCGTGGCCGCCGTCAGGCGATTTGCAGTAGTCAGGCGATGTCTGATTGGTGTGATTTATCTGTCGGTGTACCACAAGGTAGCATTCTATCCCCTTTATTATTCTCTATTTTTATAAATTTAGTCACTCCTTACTTTAAATCTTCTTACCACCTTTACGCTGATGATCTCCAGCTTTATAAGCAGACCAAAGTTGATGATCTTAACAATTGTATAAACGAGATAAATAGGGATCTACAGAGTCTTCACTCTTGGTCCGAACGCTTTGGAATTGCTGTAAACCCAAGCAAGTGTCAGGCTATTATTGTTGGTAGCACACGACAGATTATTAAGATTGATCCTGATCTCTTGGGAAAGGTAAGCTATAACGGGTGTAATATTGCCTTTACTGACTCTGTTACTAACCTTGGCCTTGCCATTGACGAAAACCTTGATTGGAACGTTCATATCGCGAATGTTTCCCGCAAGTTTTATGCTTCATTGCATTCTCTTCTATGTCTTAAAAACGTTCTTCCTATTTCAACAAAAATTTCTCTTGCTAACTCTCTTCTTATTCCTTTAATTGATTACGCTGACGTTTGTTACTTGGACCTTAAAGAGGAACTTCTTAACAAGCTTGATCGTTTGCTCAATACATGTATTCGCTTCATTTTCGGTCTTCGCAAATACGATCACGTGTCCGAGTTCCGTTCCAGGTTACACTGGCTTCCAGTTCGTGAGCGAAGGAATGTTAGAATTCTGTGTCTTCTTTTCTCTATTATTAATGACCCGTGTACTCCCCCTTACCTCAAATCTTTGTTTCATCTTTTAGATAACACCCACTGTAAACTCCTCAGGTCCTCTAACAACCTTCTCTTGTCTTTTCCTTCTCACCGTTCTGGTTTTATGTCCGATTCTTTTGCCGTCACGGCTGTCCGTTTGTGGAACGATCTACCCGTTAAAATTAGAAATGCCCCGTCTCGTCATGCGTTTAAACAGTCCTTGCGCAGACATTTTCTTAGTAAAATACAGTAAATCTGGTGTCAACATAGCAATCTGAAATTATCACGACTAGTAGTCTATTCTTGTATATTCTTGTATTTATTATTGTATTATATATATTTATATAATATTATATAATCGTATTTATGTAGTAATTATTGTTATTTGTTTAAAATATATTTATGTATTTTTATTAATTTATGTATTTAGTATTTACCTACAAATCTACTTATCTATTTTATTTATTAGTACATTCATGTCTTTTTTTTTTCTCACTTATTTTTTTTATGTCTTAAAGCCTTTCTGCACGCCTGCCTCTGTTCATTTCTTGTACTTTCTGTCGGGTTGACTGGGAGAAAATGCTTTTAGCATTAAGTCCGCCTGTTGTACATGTAACTTTTGTTTTGTGCAATAAAGTATTTAGAAAGAAAGAAAGTTATTTATTAACTACAAGTAAGTCTTGCTAAGAAAAGAGGAAATCTAATATATGTATGCCTTAATACATCAGGGGAAAGGATTGTAATCATATCATGTCTATATACACTTAAATTACATTTTTATTTTATTTTTATATACCTGTAATTCAAGTGTACATAGACTTTCAAACAAATCCCGATAATTTTAGAGGTTATCAAGAAACGTTAGTAGAACACATATTATGTAAAAACAATTAAAATTAAATAGCAAAATATTATTTAAAAAAATAATTTGAAAATAAAATGTATGATTATCCTAGCCATTCCCATAAGGAAAATGTTGGAAATAGACCAAAATAGTGGAATCAATAATAAAAATGACTTCGCGTGATCTAATTACTTTTCTTATCTCTTCGGGTGACCATGATTTCTTTGGATTTTCCGAAAATCTTCAGAGGGATCCAACTTTAAAAAATAATTATGAATATGGTTTTGAATGGTTTTAATAAAACCAGTTTGTATTCTTCTACAAAATACTAAATTATCGGGGTTAGGTTAAAAGTCACCTTGTATACCTACGCAAGATATATCTATACCGGTGACGCTAAGAGGATTCGTGAGTGGTGTTTTGGATGTTTTGTGATGAAATTTGATTAAAAATAAGACTATGCCAACTGTTATTATTGATTTAAATATTTTATTGATTCTTTAAAACTTGAAATACCAAGAGAAGGTTTTATTGAGTGTATTTACTTATTATCGCTATTCATTAGTGTTCACTTTCATATGTAGATCATGTTAAATACAGTCATGTCCCTTTTACTAATTTTGCAAGCCCTATGCTTTGTTAATAAGTTTTTATTCAATTAAAAAGTTTAGTTTTAGATACTATTTTTCCTGACAGTCCCTGCCTAATCTTACACTAATATAAAAGAGACGTGGTGTTTTTGAGTTTGAATGCAGGAGGTAATTTACGAAACTACTCATCTGATTCTAAGAATTCTTTCACTAACAGGAATCTACATTATTCCTGAAGGCTGCAGGCAATTTTTTTTCCCTGAGGACGGGCAATTTATTAGGGACATAGCCACTAATGATATATTAAGCTATTGATCTCTGGAACAACCGATTTTGAAAATGTTTCGCTTTTGAAATTAACAATGGCAGTAGTACGTTCCCTGGGGACGGGATGTTTCCGAGGGATATAGCCATCAATTAAATTCAAGCGGGTAATCTCTGTAACTACTACACAGATTTTTTAAATTCTTCGCTTGCACATAAGCTATGTTTTGTTCTCTGGGGACACGGTCATTTATAACTACGGAACCGATTTTGAAAATTCTTTCACTGTTTTAATATTTACATTCTTTACTTGGACAAAGGTTAGTTTGTACCCTGAGGACGGGCAGTTCTCTTTCGCTGTTTTATCAGGTTCTTTGGTTGGACATAGGCTTTAGTTTGTCTTCTAGGAATGAGCAGTTCCCTGGGGATATCCATCCATCCATCCATCAGCCAGTTTCGTCCACTGCTGGACATAGGCCTTTCCAGGATTTCGCCACTCTTGGCGGTCCTCCTGGAAGGAATGTCCATACTCACACGCGCTGGGCAGGCGGGTTGGTGAGCGCGGTGCCGAAACCCTTGCACCAGTGACGGCGCTGCCCGTCACCAGTCTAATTTATATAAGGCCTGGCAGTTGCGGATGGATATACCGCCATTCATCGGTTCCAGGCAATGGTGGGCCGCCTGGTTTTTTTGCCTGAGAGCTGTCCTCTTACTCTCCCCCGAATAACTTCGGGAGGGTTTCCGAGTAAGATGGTGGTACCTCCACAGTCAAGCCCGGCATTAGCTCTACCACCTAGTAGACATGTAGTATGTCTCCCTGGGGACATAGTCATCAATAATACTGAACCAATTTAAAAAAATCTTTCCCTGTTTTTATGATTAGATTCTGCACTTTGACAATGGAAATAGTTTGTTCCCAGGGGACGGGCAATAGTAAAGCGTTTGTAACGCGAGTTGGCCAGAAACACTCTAGGATAGAAAATTAGACCCGATTTCACATTACCCTGTTAGTTAATTCATAAATCGGAATTAAAATAAACAAGCACATCTCCGTTAATTTTATATGTCATGTCGAAAATGTAAAAAGCCATTAATAAATCAAACCTTAAGTGAATGACTCGAAAATCATTCACTCACATTCCAAGGCAACCAAAACAAAATTTCATTATTTGTTTTGTCATTGTTGCGTACACTGGCACTTTTTTCACTAGTCGTATTATAAGTGTCGTGTTTGGCAAGGCGACTGATTTGAAATACCGTTTATCTGTTGAATTCAATAGAAATCGGTTTACATTTCGTTTTGCTGGTTCGAATGTCAAATATTTTGAGTCTTTGAGATAGGTCAGTTGCCGGTTACTATGACAACAATGTAAACAATAATAAACAAGGCCAATCCCGATAGCTGTGGGTCTGTGTGACAGTAAGCTAATCGTTGTTACCAATCTTAAGAACCCATAGAACAGTCATTGAGTTTAACAACTGATTAAGGAAATTAAACATTCGTTATAGCATGGACACTTACTAACTTTAACAGTCCGTTAAATGATATAACAGGGGTGTCAGCTTACTAACAGAGTATGGTGAAATGGGGTCTAAATCAAGCACCGGAATATATTTGTCAACGGGAAATAAGGCTTGCCATACCATTTGGCTAGAAAATAAAATAGGAGACTAAAAAATCTTTTTAAGTCAGAAACGTGCCTTGGGCCTTCGCCCTGCCGAAAACGATGTAAATTTAAAAATGTGTAAAATTATGCTTTATAATGACTCGTATCCAGCAAAGACCTGTTGATAGTTAACCTGTTTACAGCTGGCACATACTTACATACATGCAAAATGTAAAAAATAATTATTTCGGTTTTCGTCTTTTCCGAGTTTTATTTTTTTGTGGAATTGCATAGTATTCCCCATTCAAAGTCAAGGAGCTTATTGTGCTTTGTAGAACTATTAACTCCACATTTATGAAGTAAATTGAAAGGACAAAGATCCCCGAAAAAGGAAGAAAAGTACAAGATTTGAATAATTTCGTCATCTGTGGCTTAATCAGAACTTCCGAATGAATAACACAAATCCGATCGCCATTTCTGTGGGAAATCGTAGGAGAGGCTTGAATTGGCCGAACTCCAAAATATATTGGACTCTATCCAAGTCACGCGGGATACAAATGCCTTGTTTGCATTTGCCAATATGTAATTTCCTACATTTATACCATTTATTTATGATGCTATAGTAGATGGTTGGAAAATAAAACACCAATTACAATAACTATACTGCCTTTAGCCAGCTATCGTATAAAATAGGCGAAATATAATAAACCCATAAACCACGAAATTCTGACTGATAAGTGATAGTTATGTCAAGTCAACCAAATAAAAACCTACCTAAACTCGCACATTTAACCACACCGTATGGGGCCATCCATAAATTACTTCGACACGAATTTCATGTTTTTTGATGCCCCCTCCCCCTTCGTCCTTGTCACATGGGGTCACATTCGTGTGACCCCATTTGATAAACTTTTAATTTCAAATCGACGCCTTAGGGGAATGGAGTGACGGGGACTTACTCCATACAAACATCACGAACTAGCTTATGCCGTTATGTTAAGGTCGTATGCGGCAAAACAGTATTTTTGATTTAAAATGACAACTGTAAGTAGTTTAATAAATCCAATCGGCCCCCCTTAACTGTTTGGCGTTGTCAGCGCTGCAGGTCGATGACTGTTTCGCCTGCTTAAGGCAGTGCCGGCCGCGCGTCAAGTGGTTTAGTATATTGGTTTTTGTGGCTTTCCTGTTTATAACTCCCACGTGTATTGTATATCGTTATAATCCTAGATAAATTGTCTAAAATACAGCAGTATTTTCATTAAAACACATTGAACGTTATTGTAGTACGATCGAACGGAAGGCAGGTAAACAAAGAAAAAGTTTACCCGTATTTTGAAGGTTTCGTATTCAAAAGTCAGGGTAAAAATCTTTAAAACACCTTTTTAAATCGATTAAACACTTACCTAGGCATGTTTTCCTCGTTTGTTGTGTGTGTTTAAACACATGTTTAATTCCCACACACGACACTGCACAACACTAAACTCGCCATTTTCCGCCATCTTACGGCACCACGGCAGAGATAATTCGGCTTTTTTCTAAATTTTAGCCTATTTTCACTAAATAGACTGTTTTCGTTGCACATTTATAACCTGTGGGACCATTTAAAACAAACCACGGACCAATTTTAAAAAGAGGGGCATCCACCATAGTATGACAAAAAAAAACAAGGCACGTAGCAGATTACAGCCTGCAAAGTTGGAACATAATATGAGAAAAAACAGGTCATAAAAAACTTACAGGCTTCATTCGCTCCCGCTTGTCATTAAAATATAAATCTCTGTTTTAAAAGAGGTTTTCTAAATATCTTTTTCTCTGCTATGAAAATTAATCATTCAACTAAATCTTTGGGCAAAATGATGTTAATGAAATGTTCAATCTAATATCCATCCATCCATCCATCCATCAGCCTGTTTCGTCAACTGCTGGACATAGGCCTTTCCAGGATTTCGCCACTCTTGGCGGTCCTCCTGGAAGAAATACCCATACTCAGACACGCTGGGCAGGTGGGTTGGTGACTGCGGTGCCGAAACCCTTGCACTAGTGACGCCGCTGCCATCACCAGTTTGATTTATATAAGGCCCGGCAATTGGGGGTGGATATACCGCCATCCATCGGTCCCAGGCAATGGTGGGCCGCCTGTTTTTTTTGCCTGAGAGGTGTCCTCTTACTCTCCCCCGAATAACTTCGGGAGGATTTCCGAGTAAGATGGTGGTACCTCCACACTCGAGCCCGGCATTAGCTCTACCAGCTAACAGCTATCTAGTATATAATCTAGTATATAAATTGGTAATTACATTTTTTTTTAATGCTGAGAAAAATGGAGATCCATGTCGCCAAAATTTTCAATGCGTCGCCTTATACTTAGAAATTATTTAATTAAAACAGCACTTCCAAAATATTTATATTTTCATAATAAGTTAAACATTTTATAAAATTATTTCGTTAAAGTTGAAGTACACAGTTTTAATACTTTAGATATACATGTGACTTCACGAATCTTATGACTCGTCTCCCCCCTTATCACACGATATCACACTTTGTTGAGCCCTCCCTCCCCCTAACGTGTGACGTAATTGATGGATGGCCCCTATGCGTAGAATATTTGAAAATTACCGAAGGTTTCCGAATTCCTTGCGACGCTGGTTGATGTGAATATTAGATTCGGATGTCATAGTACGATACCAAAATATAGGTACACTAGCTTTTGCCCGTGGCTCCGCCCGCGTGTTATTTGGTTTACCGACATGCTTTTTTCCGGGACAAAAAGTAGCCTAGGTGTTAAGTTAGGGTATAAGCTATATCCATTCTAAATTTCACCCAAATCCGTTCAGCCGTTTCAGCGTGAAAGAGTAACAAACATAAATATACACACACACACACAAACTTTCGCATTTATAATATTAGTGTGATTAGTGTGATACTCGAAAATAATGAGTTTCAATGTCGCGGTCAGTAAGTAAAAAGCTTTTGTCCAATTCTGTAGACAATTAAAACAAGCTTTACTTAAGTAATATACAATTACAAAAAAAATATTGCGAAACTACACAATTTCCTAATTTTATAAGCACTTGGGTAATTTTTTAGGTCAGTCCGCATCCAGTCCATATATGTATAAGAGCTAGGCAAATAAAATCGGCTACCTTTTCCTCTCGTACTGCGACTTTTACAATGTATTTTCTATGTAGCAATCATTATTAATTGTATATCTCTCTTTTTTAGGGTTCCGTACACGAATTACTAAGCCTCTGCTGTCTATCTGTCTGTTCATCTGTCACAGGGGTCTACAGCTTTAACCGTAATACTCGTAGGTAGCCAGTTAAAATTTTCACAGAACACATTTTACTGTGGCCTCTATCATGCATGACAAATAATAAAAATAATGAAAAACAAGGGATCCCATACAAAAAACCTCGAAAAATTAGCATTTTTAAACGTTATTTGTTTCAGCTCTATCTTGATACATACATGTTTCAAATGTGTTTTAATTGTTGCACATACTCTAAATTAAAACAAAAAATAATAAAAATTAAGATTATGTACTCAAAGGGAGCCGAATTGTTTGTCAGACCCTACCATTATAGCGCCTTGTTTTTTGTCGCCATTATGTTGCTTTTGTGTTGTAATACGTTGTTATAATGTGACCTATTATTGTGCAGCAAACCTTAAATTTAGAGTTGACAAACCTAAAATAATACAAGCTCATTTAACTTTTATCCATCTGCGTTAAAGCCTATTTTGCAAAGAAAAGTGTTAGGTTATGGCAGCTCTAAATCTAATATTTGCTACACGAGAATAGGTGTCAATATCCCATTATGCTTGAATGTGTGGTAGTTGGCATTTGTATTGTTGTTATTTACCATACAATTTTTGTGGTAACATACCCGTATTGTGCAATGGTACGGAGCCCTCTGTGCGCGAGTCCGACTAGCAGTTGGCCAAATTATTTTTATTCACAATGGCGTTTCGCTTGGCCGTGACCGCGCCTGATGCTGTAAAGCGTCAATAAGACATAAGAGTGTGCTCGCCGGCGTACTGAGTCACGTTTTAGGAGCTCCATGCGGTCGATGTCGTGTGCAAGAGCTAGTTTTAAAATAAAACGATCCTCGGCCAATTTATTACTGTTATGATTTCAGGAAAGACAAGAACAGAAAATATATACCTAGTAGTTTGTTTTTAAAGGTCCTGGGTAAAGTAGGTACGTTTTAGAAATATTTACCATACAGAAGAAATACTTAGATACTACAAATGGAGACAATCTCCAAGCCAGTGCATGACGGGTACCAGCCGTCGTCGTTTAGCCGTTTAGTAATCAATCAAAAGTCCGCGCCTACAATTTAAGTTCATTCATTCTTTCATCAAATTATTCATTCATTTAATCAGATAATTTTGGTCTAATATGGAGTCGCTTATATAACTCTTTAACCAGTAGAATTTCATCGTGCCAAGATCATGCCTCAACTTAAAGTGTGTCGACATATATTATTTATGAGTAGTTATTATAATATATATATAGTAATACGGGTATCGTTGGAAAGCTAGAAAGTTGGGCAACAAAAAGAAAATATAATAATAATATCTATTAATTTGAAAAAAGTTGTGGGTTGTAATTTGAGACCCAAATTTTATGCCTACCCGCTTTTTTATTATGTATATATATTTAGAGTTATATTTTTTAGTATTTTTCCTTATAATTTTCTATAATATTATAAAATTTGAATAAACATATTTATACATACATTATTTTTGTTTTTTGTGGGATATTTAGTTTAGTTTTAAAAAAAGAAAACTGCTTCAGAATCTGACAACTACTTTTGGAGATATAGCCAAAAACAAAACTGGCGGGAATTCTACAGGTTAAAATACACATACGCGACCATCCACTTTTTGTACCCTCGAATACATCACCTAGAATACCTCTCCATTATATTCACAACGAGCCATCCACTCCCGTCGAGACCATCAAGACCGGGCGCTGACTCCAGAACACTACCTTTTAATAACTAGTGATCCCAGAGTAGGGATCCATATGGAAGTAGACAAATTGTACAGCTACATAACGGAAGCATCCAGCGGACTCTTCTTATGACCGCATTAGCCCAGAGGTTGAAGCCATTAGCTTTCCAACTATGACAATTTGAGCTGACATTCGTCAACATTAACTTGGTCTCACTGCTGGGAATAAAAAGGTTTTAGGTTGAATTTTGTTAAAAGGACATTAAATGTCGAAACAAAACTTTCGTAACATAGAGCCTAGACGCAGCTGAACTCTACAAAACTTTCATTCTACTGATTATACTGAAAAACTCATGGCAAATAACTAAATATAACCGCAATTTATAAAAAAACCGGTCAAGTGAGAGTAGGACTCGTGCCCTGAGGATTCCGTGCCATTCAAGTAATTAATAGACTAAAGGCATATACTTTGGTCTCTAAAGAAAAACAACTGAGAAAAGGATTAACAAATTTTATACTAAAACAGTGGCGTGCCTATGCGCCTTAAGTAATTTGGACAGAAATAAAATAAAATAAAATATTAAACAAAACAGCAAAGTTAATTTATTTCAGTATTCGGGTATGTTTCCGTAAAACAACATAAAAAGCCGGCATTTTTTGTGTTTGTTGAATAAACACGGCATATAGGTATATTACATAATATACAGCAATTCCAAATTCCAAACTATGATTTCTAGATAGATCTCTTAACAAAAATTGTCTAAATCTATATTTATATTTAACTTAATGAGTTCTGGACCAGGGTTAAAAAAATATAAATCATCAACTTCTATTTTACGTACTGGACCCTCTGAAAAAATATTTTAATTAAATTTTTATTCAATATTCGGTTTTGGGTCAACGTTCTTCACAACATATCCAAATATCAGATCTGTAACTCATTTTGACTACGAGCTACAGACCCATGACATACGAACGGACGGACAGTAGAGTAACTTTGGCCTTTGGGCACGGAACCCTAAAAAGTAAGATATGAATTTTTCAAAACCTAATAATATTTTATTGGTAAAAACAATAATATTTTATTGGTGATAATGTTATATTGGTGATGTAATCATGTCATTAAAACAATGTTTTCGAAAACAATGAGACCTTCCTTCTTCAAACAGAAAATAGTGTCAACGAGTACAATATGCCGAGCATGTAGGAATAAAAACTCATTTCCATTCACATATTTTACGTGAGGATCTGCTGATCTCGAAACTGATAACGTATTCAGTCCGCAACCTCACGCTGCAGCTCCCAGATAAACGTTGCTACGAGGACCTGGTAGAGAATACGTCGTGTTTCATATGACGCGACGTTTGCTACGTTTATATAGCATTTAAATTGATAGAACTTCAACAACTGTAAAAGGTTACTGAGAAATCTGTAGAGAAACCTACAGCAGCCGCGGATGCTGAGCTTTAACTGTTTTAAGTTTTGTACAAAACCCGAAAACACCTATAAAAGGTGACTTTCGTTTACACAGCCAAATTCATACTGGAAATTCGATATTTGGTCAGGATCAAGGTTCAATGACTCTTTCTGTGAAAGAAGCAAAATAAAATTTAGAATTCCAATTGAGTCAAGTATATGTATAAAAAATATTTTCATGTTTCGCAAATAGGGCAATTGAAACTTGATTCTGATCACTTACCGAGTCTCCAGTTTGAATTTGGTAATTTAAACAAAAGTCACCTTTTGTAATGATTTTGCAGTTAGTAGGAAAAACTAGAATATTTCTTTAATTTCTACAAGAAATAACACCAAGTGTTGTTCGGTCGTTGGAAGTCAATAAAATACAAGGTATACTGAAGGTTTTATTTCAGTCAATTTGGTAAAGTGCACTTGTGCTGGACCAAACCCGAAACGGAACCACATTATTCAGTCTGATTTACGTCCTAAAAGTCTGACCAAGAAAAATTTTACGTCACTTACAGGAAAAGTGTTTCAAATGGTAATTTTATAAACCTATTAAATTGTTTTATAGCTTTTTGTGCGAGAATACTCAAGCACATACTCTTACTTCCTATAAAATCTATTATTATAGTCTTCATTCTTGAGGTAGGACTATTTTGGGCACAATTGTTTTTCATTCGAAATTTAATTTCACCATTACCTGACGCCAGCAAAGTAAATCACGTAGTTTCTATTTTTCCCCTTGCAACATTTCAATTATTGATGGACCGTCATTGCAAATCACAGTCCAAACTCGTTTAATTGTTTCAACGAAGATTATTACTTTACAGCGTGATAAGTGGTAAAATCCCTATCGCCGTACAGGGCACGGGCACAAATCTCATTAAATATGAACTTAAATTTTTACGTGCCTTTCAAATCACGCAGACTTCACAAATATGTCCCTACTAGACTAGACTATTCTGGCAGTATCACCACAATTATTGTTTTCTATATCTTTGCAAACAGAGCCCTAGGAATATGCATTTATCAAGTATGGAACAAAGGACAGTGCTCCTTTAATCGATTCTGCCAACTATAATTAAAACTATGCCAATCAAATTTAAAGTTTAAAGTAGCAAAAATAATTCACATAGTTTCCGTTAGAGCAAGCCTAAAGTTGAATACTTAAATTAAGGGGCTGCTTCTTCGATCAAGGGTTTACATACTTGATCGAGGGGATGCAATGATAAAATCGACACATATTGTTTTTTTTTACCTGCTATATCGGAAAAAGTCACTAGTATGAATAATGTGTATAAATTTTGTAACCGTTTTTTTGTTTCTTGTAGTACCTATAGAATCGTGATTGCAGAAATTTCGCTCGATAGAAATAATTATTGTCTTCGCAGGTCATGTTGAGAACTGGATAGTTCAGTTGGTAGAGCAACCGTCCGGTTAGCGAGTGGTTCCAGGTTCGAATCCCGGTTCAGAGCTCCTCACGTCCAGATTTACTTTTCTGATTTTCTATATCGCAGTGATATAAATTTAATTAACTATTGTCTTCATCGACACTTTCTGTTCTAATTTGACGAAAAGAATGAGTGATAAAGTAAACTATTATTTGCAGTTACGAAATACAATGAATCTAATAAAAAAAAAACTGTAAAGTTATCGATAGAGGAAAGGCGGGAAATTCTAGGGCGAGTATGTCTATAAGCTGAGAGCACGTCAATAAATCTACTATGTTATTGAGTAGCAAATTATACCACCAAAATATTACCTAAAGTGAAAAAATTGGCTGAGTTCTAAGGTTTATAAAAATTTTAAAAATATTGGAAATTTTTAAATTATATGATGCGAAAATAGCTAAGTAAGATATGTTCTAAATATATTGACATTTAATGTTGCTTATTTAGAAAACTATTCTCTAATAAGCCGAGTTGTGAAATACATGTTGGCAATTCTGGCAAATGCGATATAAAACTGAATAAAAATCAGGTACTTTTTAATAGGATTATTACAGATTTTTGAACAAACGTTTTATTTGCATTGTGTAAATTCAATTTTGATCTTTCTTAAGTAATAAAAAAATACAGTTCTGCTTTATGTAGGTATTGGGAGAAGTTACATGAATGATTAATTAAACAACAAATTCGTATTATATCATCATCACTTCAACCATGCCGACCAACACGGCGACATACTGAAGAAGGGCAAAGCAAAAAGTACCCGGAATAGAAGAGCTTATATGACTAGATTAATGCATGAAGAAGCAAAAGAGGAGTGTCAGGATCTTAGTAAATGGAAATCTGTAGTTTTTGCCTAACACTCTGGGAAACAGGATGTTGTATGTATCATCACCACATATCTATTTTATTATATTATTTATATTAAGCTCTTTGGGTCTTTTTCACAAGTTCTTGGTGTAAAATAGAAATTGGGTTCACACTGCGGAATCATAAATCTGTCTATGATCGTTTCCCGCTTGATCCGTTTTATGGACGTACTTTTGAACAGCTCTTATCCTTGGATATAAAGCGTGTAAACTGTAAAATGGTAGATATTTAAACCGTCCGTCTTTTACCTTCAAATCACAAGCAATTTAAAAGCGCTGATGAAACTGCACTAGTTCTGGAACTTTCAAAACTCTTGTTGACCTAAATCGCTATCGTTTATTAATCTAAAACTTTCTTTGTAACCGTACTTAGTTTTGAAATGGTTTGTAATAAAACTTTTGCAGTGGGATAAAATTATCACTAAAATTAACCTTTTATGTTTTATCCTGGGAAATTCAACATTTGAAGTTAAGTTTATTATTAACAAATTATATAATATTATATATTGTAAATATATTTGATGTCTTAATTTAGACGAAACCGGTTGCTTCAATTAAATAATATAACAGAACCTAATGGAATAATTACTAAGTATAATATACCTGCGAAAAATTACACGAAATAATAAAATTTAGCAATTTTGTTGCAAATCAAAACAAAATACAAGTCGACAGAAGAAAACGCAGTGTCTGGTTGGCGCCAGTCTATACTACTACAAAGACCAAATTCTTTTTTTTTTATGATTTTAATTTCAGTTCTAAGATAGATGCAATAGTATATAATATAAAATATGACGTCTAATATCGTTTTCAATTTTTAAAACATCTTTTACCGGTGACATAATTTAGTAAGCAATATGTAAACGTAAAAACAGTATGTAAATGTTATTAATTCATCCATTTTTAGGTCATTCTAAAGATTTTTCCAGTTTGTTTGTACAATTATTTGACAAAATCGGAAGAATATTGTATTAAAATAAATAATAAACTAAATAGTCGATTTCAAACAGTGCTTAGTACAGTTTAATCTACGATCGTATAAATTGATTTCAATGCAAGTGCTCGTAAATACCTGTTTTTTACCATCAAAACTGTAGTTTATAGAAAGATTAAATTTTCCAACTAGGTACTTATTTATTTCAAAAAACATGTCACTGCACCCCATTTTCACATTCTCGTTCCAATGGTGATTTTAATAACCCAAAGTAATAAGGGGTGATTTAATCGCCGTTCTTTAGGCAACTATCGCTGATTAGGGCATTCAATAAGAAGCATCAACTCTAAACACACAATTCTACATGACCAACTGACAGGATTTGAATTAAGATCTCAAGATTGAAAATTCGGCGTCCTACTTATTGAAGTAGCGCCTATAGTAGTTATTTACTAAGCAATAAAGTTATCAAAGAGCTTCCCAGGTATCTACGTGGTTTGGTTTTAATTAGTTTCCAGGGCATAGATTCACTTCATCTATGTCATAAAGGCGCATGTTTGTAAAACGCTACGCAAACCAGGTATAAGTCAAATGCATTCAAAGTATGTATATTTGAACATAACGCAGATTAAATTTGCATTCAGTTTATGAAGTATAGAATTACAGAGGCTCTAGATCAATTTTTTTATGAAATTAATAGCGATGATTGGAATCTATCGCATTATATTAAACGAGATTGATTGCTAAAATCAGTTTGTAACTGAATACTGAAATGTAATGATTTTAGCAATCAATCTCGTTTAATATAACGCGAACTAACGCGACAGATTCCTACAATCGCTATTAACTACATAAAAAAATTGTTTTAGAGCCTCTGTAATATATTATTAATTAAAATCACTACTCATTCTAGAATATAAATGACCCATTCACATGTTATTTTGGAGCTTTTACAAAATGTCTTCTTTAATACGAAGAAGCCTTGATTAAGCCGCAGAAAATTATCAAAACTTTGAGTTTGGGAAAGTTTGTTTTCAACTAAGTACAGGATTTCATTAATAGAGAAATACTAGAACAAAATTTTACAAGAACTCCCCTGTATGTCACGAGTTTAATTTGCAAAAAGAGTTAAACAAAGTGTACAATAAAATACATTAGCTGTTCCTTCGCGTTGGACGCAAGGATGTTTAGGTTTGGATATCGGCATAAAATTACAATACCGAAATATAGCCTTTGCTCATTGGCTGTGGGTGGCTGGTCTTTTCTTCACCTCCTCCACCTCGCGCGTCCCGGCCCGCGAGCTCTCGCCCCGTTTCCTGTACCGAAATGGAAAAGGTATTTAGTTATTATTTACCTCTACCAAAACTCGTATACGGTGAAAAAGCAGTCAAACTGTACCGAAAAAAGTCCCTGCCCTCAACTATACAATTCTAGACTAGTGACCGTATATTAAGCTAGTTAGTCGTTTAGTGGGAAAGTTTATAACTTTAGCTTCCTCCGGATCATGTTTGGTTTATGCACCTGTTGGGTTTGTGCTGTATGCAGAGCCTTGTAATTGAAGAAAGGAAAAGGCTCGTGAATATATCCAACATTGAAATGAAAACGCAAAACTTATAATAAATATGCAACCCTTACTATTCATGACAATAAAGACAGTTATGAAAGGTATCCATCCATCCATCAGCCTGTTTCGTCCATTGGTGAACATAGGCCTTTCCAGGATTTTGCCACCCTTGGCGGTCCTCCTGGAAGAAATACCTATACTCACACACGCTGGGCAGGCGGGCTGTGAGCTCGGTGCCGAAACCCTTGCACCAATGACGCCGCTGCCCGCCACCAATCTATTTTATAAGGCCCGTGGGCCGCCTGGTTTTGCCTGAGAGCTGTTCTCTTACTCTCCCCCGAATAACTTCGGGAGGATTTGCAAGTAAGATGGTGGTACCTCCACAGTCGAGCCCGGAATCACCTCTACCACCTAATGGTATATCCTAATAAAGGTATATCAGATAAATATCAACCAAAGACCCTTGCTAAGTGTTTTTTGCCCTTCTTCCTAGCAAGAATAATCGAATGGGCAGAGTTAGGCTTTATATTTATTTATGGTTTATTTTTGTGTCAACTTATTTATTTATCGTAATATGTATGTTAAATATTTTCATTTATATATTTTTTGCTTATGTAATGCCAGAATTATACACATTTTATTGTATTTCCCTTTATATTATATTTATTGTTACATCTCCTTCAATTGTTTTTTTAGGGTTTATACTCGTATGGACGCATAAAACGTGCATTTTATGTACCTATTTTACAAAATGTTGAATTCATTGCACTGACAGCTAACAGTTGCGTTGCAATATTTTTGTTGTGGAACTACGACAGCATTTCGTGCTTTATTTGCGTCTACGGGTTGGATTCGGAGTAGAAGGGGATCACACAACATATTTGCAGAATGCTACCTACTGAGTAAATTTTCTCGTGTACAGTCGACTAGATACAGTGAGATTATTGTTGAGGTTACCCACCCAGAATTTAATACAGGTAGTTGGGCACTGATTTGATTTAGTATGTGATGGATGAATGATGAACATTGTCAATCTATATCAAGTTCAAATTCAAATTATTTATTTATACAATAATATTTAGTTATGAAACTACCCCCAAACATGCATTATTGATGGTTCAGTCAATATCCGTCGTCAATTAGGGCATGCAATTAAAAATATTTCTGTTAGATATTTATCGACTTTTCAGGAATTGATAACGGATCTTGTTAGGTCCATGGCATTGATATTTTTTTAAATATTGTAGGTAATCTTAATATCTACGACTTCTGAGTTAGGGGGTACGATAAAAGTTAGAAGAGAACCAGCCTGCCTCTCCCTCACTATGGTCGGACGGTTTTCCGAAAACCCATTTCCATGCATCTATCTTATGATGATAACGGACATACTATACTTTTTATAAACCACCGCTATGGCTGAATGTTAGAGCGCTTGCCTGCTAACCCGGAGGTCGTGGGTTCAATCCCCGTAGTGCACAGTGATTTGTATTTTGTCAGCGTGTTTTGGAAGGCCATTCGTGCCTGAATTACGGTGATAGGGCTCACGACCCGTCAGGTTTGGGACGTTATATTCGTCGGTAAAAAGTGGATGTAACTTGTAAACAGTTTTGACACCTCCTCGGGGATTCATTTCGCAATAATATGCATGTTTTTACATATTTATTCATAGATACTTTACCACATGGAGGTGGTATATGTGGCTATTCACTTTCCATAGGCCGTTTTGCATACTTAACAAAATATATTTTATGAAACATGTCATGGCATGTTTTTCTCATTATAAATTCAATCATTTCGTTATCACAGAGAAGCAATAATTATTTACTCGGAATCAGCAAAAGCCATGCTGCAAATAGTCTGAAATATAGTCGCGTGCTAAGGCCTGTCAGTCAACAGTTCCAAGTCTCGACACGAGTTCCACATTCCACTGATGGTTTATTCATACGCCTCTTTAGCCAGAGTGAGGGCAAGCAGCAATGGATTGAGCACTCACGTTATATGTACACACACGCTGTGTACAAAAGTGTAAATAGAGGTGCGAGTAACGTCGACAACATGTTACTTCTCTCGAATGTATGGGTACAGGAGTACGAAATAAATTATTCGTCTCAGCTATCATTGGTTTTTAAGCAATAAAAATGCGCTTCAATTTAGACTTTCTTGTCATACATGTTGGTTTAATCGAATTTAAGCGGACAGACTAGACAGGTGTCTTTTAATACACATATTCTACTTATACCACATACGTCAATTACTAGCAGACACGCATGAGTCCACGCGTGGCACTTTTCGCTCAGTGAGCTACTGATGGCTCTTTTAAATATAAATATTACTTGTTTCCAAACAAAATATATACGAGAGATTAGTTTAGGTATTAACAAATATGTTTCAAGCATAAGTCAGCTAAAACAACCAATTCTTATACGTTTCTTGGTACGATGTAGCTTATGCCATAGCTTAGCCATGAAACTTGCCACGCTATTTAATCCTTAACTTTGGTCTGCTAGTAATTTTATATGTCTGTGACTTATATAAACAACTTTTCCTAATAATCATAAGGCTGGCAGGTGAACTGACGTCACAGGTATTAATGATGCTCTTTCTACCAGTGATGTACCCAATGGTCGAGATAATATAAATATAATGTATATCAAAGTAAATTTAGTGTTTGCCAACCCTCCTGGGAGATAAGCGTGAGTATTTATGTATGATATTTAAATCATTAAAATAACTTATAATTTATTTTAAAATAAAACATACGACACTTATTATATAAATACAATAACATACAATTTACAAAATTTCGCTCTTGACGACTTTACAAAAACTAGCGACAATAAACTTTTTTCCGTACCACCTGCGCGGCTAATTTGGTTTTTAATAAATATTGTCTATATAGGTCATTCACCAACAAAAGAATTTCTTAATCAGTAACTAGATTTTACCCGCGGTTTCGCTCGCGTAGAAGTGTCTTCCAATAAAAATAATTTATCGACATTTTTCGTCTTGACGGTTATTTTATGACCACCTCTTATGGCTTATATGTTGACTCATTGTTATCACTACAATGATAATAAGGAAAACCGCATTCTAATCCATTGAGTGATTTTAGAGTTAAAACGGAACATACATAAAAACGGGAAGACAGACAAAAAATTAAAAAAAGTATAGTTTTTGCCTCAAATACCTATTTAAATTAAAGTCTTGACTAATTTATTATAAGTATAGATAGATGAACGAGCAGATGTATGATTGGCAAAAGTCATTGAAACCTTCCCCACGTTCTATTTTTCTCTATATTTTTATGGCGGCATACTGCATTCTAAGAAGCGATCAATAAGGCTTTTCCGTCGGTTCGGTGCTGTGGCCCGGCATCTAGTAATTTGTCTCCAAATCCAGCTTGTCAAGGTAAGATTGGGAAGTGATGTTGTAGACCGCAACGCTTGTTTGTGGGGTTGAGGAATGGTAAGGGGTTCGCAACTTAACCGAAACATTATCGATATTTGGAACTGGTATTTTGTACCTGTATATAAAATGATTTATTTGGGAACGTGCTATGTAGACAGGTTATTAATTGATTACTCGTCCACGAAAGACTGATACCACGACATTTGCTGAACCGCTCTGTCCCGACTCCTGTTACAGTAGGATTTTTTTAAATGTTGGAATCTACTTAAGATCTTATCTTCCAATGAATGGCATTTTTGTCTATTGTTAAGTTCGACCGCTAAATGAGCAGTCCATAACGAAACGCATAAACAACAAAATATTTTATGTTAATAGCAACTTTTCCACCTAAACAAAAAGGTTCAAATTTGAACACCAAGTCGCCAATGCATTTCAGACTCCATTTTTGAAATTGGAAGTGACAGCCATTTTGTGTGTCAGTTACAGAATGATTAATTAATTTCGAAACTTAATATCGTATACTTCTCTGTGTTTTATTCTGGATATTTCATTGACCCTGGCTTGAGTTTATAGGATTTTGATTGCTTCCATCCATCAGCCTGTTTCGTCCACTGCTGGACATAGGCCTTTCCAGGATTTCGCCACTGTTGGCGGTCCTCCTGGAAGAAATGCCCATACTCACACACGCTGGGCAAGCGGGTTGGTGAGCGCGGTGCCGAAACCCTTGCACCAGTGACGCCGCTGCCCGTCACCAGTCTGTTTTATATAAGGCCCGGCAATTCGGGATGGATATACCGCCATCCATCGGTCCCAGGCAATGGTGGGCCGCCTGGTTTTGCCTGAGAGCTGTTCTCTTACTCTCCCCCGAATAACTTCGGGAGGATTTGCGAGTAAGATGATGGTACCTCCACAGTCGAGCCCGGCATCAGCTCTACCACCTAAACTTGCTTACTATTTGGATTTTTGTGAAAAGTGTGCTCAATAACGACCCCGGCTGTGTATATGGACTTTGATTTGGCGGTAATAAGAGGTACAAAAATGTAATGTGTGTAATTTTAAATGTAACTTCAAAATGAATGTAATTTTAAATGTAACTTCAATAATTACCGTAGATTGCAGCCATACAATTTTATTTTTTATTTTTAGGTACTTACTGGTTTTTATTGGAATTAAGTAATTATAAGTTAACATAGTTATTTATTTAATAAACATTAAATGTGTGTTAAATTAAAGTTTCAAAGAGACAAATGAACTTTTTTAATCTTAAATTGTGTTTTTCTTAATAGCATGCATATAAAATTGTGTAAGAATCTTAAATCGTTTCACTCTGTATCACACCTGTACCTTGCTGCCGCTTTCAATTTCAAAAGTACTATCTGGAATGCGTTGCCGTTCAAATTTGAGCCTTTTTTTCAGACGTTAAAGTCGCTATTAACATAAAATATTTTGTTGTTTATACGTATCGTTGTGCACTGCTAATTAGTGGTGGAATTTCACCATAGAACAATGCAATTCATTGGAAGATAAGCTCTTAAGCCGAATCCGACATTTAAAAAAATTCCTACTATACAATTTCTCATAAAATCATGCCGGAAAATCCACGAGCCGCTTGGCGGTATGGTTTCATCGTGGACGTAACTAGCTGGATGGGAAAAGGTCAGTTAATTAGGTTTTGGTTCAGGTACGCTCGGCGCATTTAGAGTAATGAGCAGTTGCATCTCAGTTTCTCTAAGCCACTTTAAAGGAGCTTTTTCTTTAATTTTGTAGTACTGGCGTCGTCTTTGATGTTTATCTTTCAGTGCCAACAAGATGGCAAAAAACTGAGACTTGAATATTAAACATTTTATATCGCAGAAGATGAAGATTTGTATTGTCTCTCTATCTACCCCTCTGATGAACAGACGTGCGGCGCGTAGCTAGTAAGTATTGAATTAAATAGTAAACATAACAAAATACTTGTTCTTCTGGATGTTTTTACAGATTCTCGTAATTACGTCCGCACATTTCTTGAGTAGAACAATTTAGGGTACTTTTATTGGGCTAGTTTGTTTCATACATGGTTAACTTTTATGAGTACAATATAACGTTTGAACCGGAACACAAGAGCCGTTCAGAGCAAAGGGCAGTCGGGCTGCTAATGGTTTGGTACACGCGTACTTTCCTTATTGCTTATAGAAACAAATGGATGACTCAATGACTCATTTGTGTAAGCTGTTATGTAATTAATAACGTTCAATAAAATTACATTCGTTTTTACTACAGCTAAATTATATCACTATTGATCAGCAATACTTTCCACGTGTTTTGGGGTGAAACAGTTTTCTGAAAAACTGTGTTTGTATAATATTCTGTTACTTTTGAAAACAACTTGTCTGATAGCCTCTATCTTCAGTGTTGTATCACAGAGTGATACAACCCAGTTCTATTGCTTTATATGCTCAAGACTTTATTTAGCCTTTGCGCCTGAGGTGATCTTTATTATGCCTGAATGTTGTCCCTTCTACGTCAACCTTACGCCATAAAAGAGGCCCTATTACTATCTTTATGCAACTGTCACGCTTTTCTTTTCTTTAGTTTTGATTACGTCTAGACTGGTATTTTTTTATAAAGCGATGCTTATGTTGCTTGTATACCTTTCATTCATACAGTCAGTGTCGGGTTTGCATGTACATATATAGGGGTTTAAAAGTAATGTCACGATAGATATCCCACTTCCCACTATCTCACTATCCCACTTATATTATAAATGCGAAAGTTTGGATGTTTGGATGGATGGATGGATGTTTGTTACTCTTTCACGCCGTAACTACTGAACCGATTAGGCTGAAACTTTACATGAATGTAGTGCTAGACCTGGAATAGGATATAGGTTATTTTTTATCCCGTAAATCAGTTCCCATGGGATGAAAATGAGCTTTCAAATTTCTATAGAAAAGTGATGTGTCACCCTTTCACGCCATGCTTATGAAACCGGTTAGGCTGAAATTTTGCATCAATGTAGTTCTAGACTTTGAATAGGACAAAAACTACTTTCTCCCTTTGTTCCCGTGGAAAAGCTTTAAAAGAGACACACAGAATGGGAAACATAGGCGCATAACACACACATTTCACCAGCTGTGTTTACTGTAGGTAACAGTCCGAATAATATTGACTGATTTTATAGGAGTACACAAAAACAAATTCAACGCAGGTGAAACCGCGGGTAAAAGCTAGTTTAACATATTCGTTTATATTTCAATAATACCCACGCAAAAAATATCATTATGCAGGTTCACTTTTCAGTCACGGGCCCGTAGGGACCCGGTCATTTGAAAGGCATTCATGGGGCCGAAGCCAACACTGAAGAGGCCTTTGGTACCATTGAATCTAAATGTGAGATGGTCGCATCCATGGAGGCTCCTCCCTCAATGTATCATTGAGATAGACTAACGGACACTTGCCAAACTATTGCCAGGTAGGAAGCGACTTGGAGTGGGCTATGAGGATAGCTACCATATTATGCCATTAGACACTTCCACCCTCGAGCTCTAATGCTCCACTCTGAACACTGTCCAGTGGACAGCCAATGAAGGTAAGCCAGAAGCGGGGACGTAATGTTGTCGTCCCCTGGAGTACTCGGTTTCATGGTATAGCTACTCACCAACAGCTTGCCAAAGCTGCCCCGCAGTAGATCGGGTAGCTGCCCCGCGGTAGATTGGGTAGCTGCCCCGCGGTAGATCGGGTAGCTGCCCCGCGGTAGATTGGGTAGCTGCCCCGCGGTAGATCGGGTAGCTGCCCCGCGGTAGATCGGGTAGCTGCCCCGCGGTAGATTGGGTAGCTGCCCCGCGGTAGATCGGGTAGCTGCCCCGCGGTAGATTGGGTAGCTGCCCCGCGGTAGATCGGGTAGCTGCCCCGCGGTAGATCGGGTAGCTGCCCCGCGGTAGATCGGGTAGCTGCCCCGCGGTAGATCGGGAAGCTGCCCCGTGGTAGATCGGGTAGCTGCCCCGCGGTAGATTGGGTAGCTGCCCCGCGGTAGATCGGGTAGCTGCCCCGCGGTAGATCGGGTAGCTGCCCCGCGGTAGATTGGGTAGCTGCCCCGCGGTAGATCGGGTAGCTGCCCCGCGGTAGATTGGGTAGCTGCCCCGCGGTAGATCGGGTAGCTGCCCTGCGGTAGATTGGGTAGCTGCCCCGCGGTAGATCGGGTAGCTGCCCCACGGTAGATTGGGTAGCTGCCCCGCGGTAGATCGGGTAGCTGCCCCGCGGTAGATCGGGTAGCTGCCCCGCGGTAGATCGGGTAGCTGCCCCGCGGTAGATTGGGTAGCTGCCCCGCGGTAGATCGGGTAGCTGCCCTGCGGTAGTTCGGCTTATTATGATTATATTAAAATTATTATTACCATTTTAATTAGTTTTTTAGAATTCCATGCCTCAGAATGAAAAGTAGGAACCCTTTAAGACCACTTTGTTGTCCGCCTGTCTGTCTGTGTGCCCGTCTGTAAAAATCCTTTTGCTCGAGCCCTGTGAGAGATATAAAGTTGAAACTGATACTGCCCACAGAAGTCTACGACCCCGTAGTTCTATTTAAAAATCAAGCTTATAACTCAACACGAAAAAAAGTTATTCCCATTTACGTAATGAATTTCATACTTTGTTCATCATGAAAACCTAGAGCACTTCCAGTCGACTTGAAATCTTGATATTATGTTTATAAATAGGTTTTACAGCACACGTATAGGAAAAAATCCGAAAATTACATGTATTTGATTATTCTAGAAAATTATGTTTTTATTGCGAAATCCAAGATTAGCTTCGGAATACACTAAATATCATCATTAGAGTGCATTACAAATTAAGAAACAAAAATTCGAAACAAATGAAAACATTCTTTTTGGAATTCTCTTCTTTGCATTTGTTTCTAATTTATCTTTTTTAGTTTGTGATGCACTCTAATAATAATATTCTAGAAGATTTACTTGTCCAATTTAGTGAGACCCTTTGATAGAAAGAGATCGTAAGTGTCAGGTTATGTTGGTTATAATACCTGCTCGTTGAGTAAGTTTGTATTTTAAACGGTATGTACGGAACCCTTGCTGTACTTTGCTGTTTTTTTTTTCAAATATATGAGTATATACTTAGTATTCAAATGAATAAGAGTCATTAGCAACGATGCTATTACTGGCGTAGTCAAAGTATTCTTCTGTTGTAACAAAATACATCAAGTAGAAGTGTTAATGCTTCGGACCAACAAATTGCAGCAAAGACCATATTTCACTGCTAAGTAAACATTGCACTGTAAAAAGCAGCTTCTTTGCAATTGTTTAAAATTAACGACGCAGCAAGATTTTCCCCGTACTTTTCGCGGGATTAGTGCATTTCCATTTTGCACGTGAGAGAAAAGTGGGCAGAAAAATAAGGTATTTTAGAAGGAAAAATACGAGATTTACTTGCAGTTTTGCATAAAACATGTTCATGTTTTATAATGTGGTTTTAAAAATAAAATGAAACTCACGACACTCGGTCCAAGTCAAGTCTGTTGCATTTAATATCTAAATCGAGTCACCGGGTGCTTTTTTTCAGCAGTTTTATGCACACTCATTGCTTACGTTTTATTACCACGCTTTATAAATTAGAAAACACTCTTATGTATATTTACTTGGAAGTCCATATATTCTGTGTAGCATCAAATATCTAATTACTAATATTACGAGTATGTGTAATCGATTCACTGGCCGCTTTTTGGTAACGTTTCCCTTCATCGCTCTACAGCAGTTTCATGTAAACTCGTGGTTCACGTTTCATTAAGTGGTTTTAAAACATGATTAAACACAGGATGCTCGGAAATCCTAATGCTATGTTTCGCATCTGCATCTAATATCTAATTTAATTACTAATAATTATGCAATCAAGTAACCGGCTGCTTTTTGATGCATGTTTTCCTTTACCGTTCAGCAAGTGGTATACAATTAAATTTTAATTATATACCTATATATGTAAGTCCTACAATTCAATACAAAAAAAATATTAAGAGATGACAGAGTATCCCTAAAAGACAACTTTACACAGAAAAAAAAATTTTGCGTGGACTTTTCAACTTTGAATAAAAAAATTGCCATTCGATTGTTCCAATTTGTACTGGGAAGGGATAAAATTAAATGAGCAAAAATTTTTTTCTCTTATTGAAAGTGATGATCAGTTAACGATATAATCATCTAACCTAGAATTATTTTCACTTATTATTGTAGGACCTTATAATATTTCGGGCCGTTCGCGTCGGGCATCAGTCACAATTAAGTATGGGAAAAAAATGGATTCTCCGAAGTAAATATCACTATATATTCAAAGCAAAGCTTAGTGTAGACTGACCTCATATACGCTGGACCAACGACCTGAAGGACGTTGCGGGGGAAGGCTGGATGACTTCACCACTCATGTCGGTCCTCCGTCCTCCTCATCCAGTGGATGATCTGTGGTGGATGAGGAGGACGGAGGAACGACATGAGTGGTGAAATTTGGGAAAGGCCTATGTCCAGCAGTGTACGAACACGGGCTGATGAATGGAAATATTCCAATATTGGTAATCCAATTTAAGTATACTATCTATACCACTATGTCACTTTTCCGTCACTATTTATTCACTTGTGTATATACATCATGGAATGCAATAAAATATAGGAATATGAAAATATATGAATATTTGCCAAAAATAATACTAGAACGTATTCATCAGACTTAACATAACATACCCAACCAAGCAAAAAGCAGTAACTAGGTATGTAATTTAAAATAACAACGGGCTAAGTGCGGTTGTAAGACTAGCACCCATAGGGTTCCGTAGCATTCAAACAAATAATAGACTTAAACCATTTGAACAAATATTACAAACTTATCATTACCTAGAAAATTAATGAAACAAAACTGCAAAATAAAATTGGTCGAGTAGGTTCGTAACCCTAAAACTACAATTATAAATCGATGTTTTTAGTATAATTTGTCGTTTAAATACAGTACGTAGCTTAAATGACATTATATACCTACGGTAAATTTAAAATTAAAACTATCAGTTAAAACTTCCCACATTTCATGAAGTTTGAAAATTTAAAAAAAATGTCTGCGCTTGATATTATGAATTTAAGACAATGACATCACACAATGCCAGAGTAAAAAATAATTTCATTTTATTTATGAACTCCTCCTGAAAAAACCCCTGTGTTGATTGATGCCATACAACTACAAGATGCCATTTTACGCATTTTTATTGGTTTCCGATGTATGAACTATTTGAAGGCAGTATTACTTATTAAAAAAAAGGAATCTATTCTTCGAGTAAAACCAGGTATCATCAATATTAAGGATAACTACTTTCCCTCCACAGAGCGTTTTTAATGTCCACACTATATTGAAACCTTATATACAATTATAGTTTTGTCTATGAAATAAGAGACATCAAGCCTGGTTACTAAAGCGGCAACTGAGTATGAATGAGTAGTTTATGTAACTGCACATTTACGTTAAAAAAAACTGCAACCATGTTTTGATTTTTATAGCCTTTGTTGAGTTGCACAAGATACTAGGACGCGTAACACTATGAAGCATTTTACTTTTTTCCAGATGTAATTTTCGTCGAAAACAGTGCAAGAAGCGAGTGTTATATTTTTACAGTCTTCTTTAGTTCCAAAACACGTACCACAATACTGTGCCGTAAAAGCTGGGTCTTATAGCCAAAAAGTTAACATGCAGCCCTTTGATAAACTTTGTGTTCAGTAAACGATGGCGACTCGTTCAAAGTCAGGAAAATATTAACATGTTTTGGAACCAGCTACCTTTGCGCTTCAAGTCACCGTCATTTGCATTTACAGGGGACAAAAAATATTCTTTGAATATAAATAAAATATTATGAAACGCTTGACGTAAATATGTAATTGTTGGTTTTAATCTTAAATTTAATTACTTTTTACATTGATATTTCAAATATTTACTTTTATAATTTGAACTATGTAGACTTAAAAGTACCACTGCAGTATTACGGAATGAGCAGATAATTTATTGATACTGCTTTGCTCAAAAAATGTACTTTTCTAACCTAGGTATTAATATCCATCAACCACTTATCTTAGAAACATGTTAATTACTTTGTCTAAATAGTTAGCAAGAAGTTTTTTTCGGTTAATAGAGTTATGGCTACTTTCAGTGTTAATTTTGACCCTAAGAATATGGCAGAAAGATTGACTGTAACCAATAAACAACATAAATACCAATTGCAAAAATCATTATGAATATAGAAAAATATATTTTAAAATTTAGGTCACTAGTAATTAAAATCCGAGCAATGTGAAATTGTTCAGAAATTATAGATGATTATTTCCAACGATATAACACCCTCTTTTCACAGAAGCTATACGGGAGAGAGTAGAGGACAGCTCTCAAACTGGCACAACAGGGTACCCTAGCATGCCTGGGACTGATGATGGCTATCATACTCATACTCACATGCATCTCCAATTGCTGGGCATTATAATATGGACTGGTAATAACGGACAGCGGCGTCATTGGTTTCAGCACCGCGCTCACCAACCCACTTGCCTAGCGTGTGTGAGTATGGGAATTTCTTTCAGAAGGACTGCCGGAGAAGCGAAACATTGGAAAGGCCTATGTCTAGCAGTGGATGAACCAGACTCATGGATAGATGGGGGGATTTTGACGTCCAAACGTGATAGGGAATTAACCTTATCACCGTACTTCGGGCACAAATACACGCTTTTTAAATCATATGCAGGTTTACCTCACAGTATTTTCCATCACCATCAACAACAGTGTTAGCGACGCGCTCATCAACCTAACATTTTATTATTTTGTTTATTATGTGGAAAGCGGGCAGTATTGGGCACGCTCACCAGTCTGTACTGAGCTACCAACCGCACTGCGCGGTTACGTTGTTAATTTGTTTTTCTTTGTCTAATATACAAGTTTGTTCCCGAAATTTTGTCATTTATTTGCGCACCACTTCTAAAAGTCAACAAAGTGGTCTTCGAACCAGATTAATGTTCCACACCCCCAAAAAGATGGTGAATACACGAAGTGCACATCGTGCGCATCATGAAAAGGAGTCACAAGATGGCGGAGAACGAATAGACAGTGAATTGAATCCAGGGCCTTCTACCAGTGCTAGCGTGTTACCTAATACTTTACTACAAGACAAGCAGGAAACGAATGTGGCAAAATTTATGAGTCGTACTTTTAATTTGGAAGGAAGTACTATCAAATCGGAGCCACCTCATCCCGTCTGTAAGGTACCTTGTGACAAACCAACATACTCTCATAAAAGTAAAGCTTCGTCAAAATCGTCACGATTCAAAAAAGTTATAAGGAAAAAGTTACAGTTGGAAGCAGAGAAGAAGAAGGCAGAAATTCAAATGTCACTCATAGAAAAAGAAACAGAACTCAAGATCGCGGAACTTGATAATGAGGACAGCAATTCGGAATACAGTTCACAAGTCGGAGAAGAAAATAGTTCTCAGATTCAAGTTGAAAAATGGGTCGTAGATCACCAGGCTATAGTTGAAGAGGCCCGACAGCGGGAGCAGCTCGCCACCAGTCAAGGTCACATCACGGGCGAGCGCACCCCGCCGCTTACTTCAATGGCAGCCAACCAGCCCACCACCCCTCAACACGTTTCCACGTCAGCACGCGCGCTGCAAGCCGCGCCGCAAGCCTCGCCGCTCGCGGCGCGCACGGTCTCAGCTTCAGCTCAACAACAAACTGAATAACACTGTAGAAATGTTAGCTGGAGCACTTAACAACATCTCCAGGGCTGCTGTCAGTAACACGCCGCACACCAGCTTACTCAGCCGTCTGAGTACCCCGAAGGACCTAAGGCTTACTTTGGAAAGACGAGCAGTGTACGATGCCAGACACCTACTCTACTGCGCTGAAAAGGCTAAAAGGTATAGAAAAAAAAATGGAGAATACTTCAGTTTTTGCTAGTAGGTATAAAGAACGTGTTCAACATTTACTGAATAATGGCTTTGCTAGGGAACTGGAGGTGGGTACCGAAGCAACTTCGAAGGTTTGGTACTTACCTCATTTTGGTGTCGACAATCCTAACAAGAAGAACCTTCGTTTGATTTTCGATGCAGCGGCCAAAGTAAACGGTACGTGTCTAAATGACTATTTACTTACCGGCCCCGACTTGTTGTCATCTTTGTTTGGTATAATGCTGCGCTTTAGGGAAAACAAGATAGCAGTAACAAGTGACATTAAAGACATGTTTTTACGCATCAAAATCCAAAAAGAAGACCAACACGCTTTTAGGTTTCTATGGAGGGACAGTCCAAGCGAAGATGCGAAGACGTATGTGATGACGTCATTAATTTTTAGAGCCAACTGTTCACCATTTATCGCTCAGTTCATTAAGAACAAAAACGCAGAACGGTACGTATCAACACACGCGGCTGCCGTCGACGCGATATGCCATTCGCACTACATGGATGACTATATAGGAAGTCTACCTGACGAAGCGACTGCGATCGTAATGGTAAAGAATTTAACTAAAATTCATAATGCGGGCGGTTTCTAAATACGTAACTGGACTAGCAACAGTGTCGCTGTGCTAAACAGTGTGCCGGAGGAAACCTTAGGTACTGCTGCTGTTAAGTTCAAAATCGATCAGCAGTATGAAGGTGAGCGAACCTTAGGGCTTATTTGGTATCCTAAGGATGACATGTTAGGGTTCGATGTGTCTTTGAAGCGAATTCCGGAAAGTATAATTGAGGGCAAGGAGCGACCTACTAAGCGTCTTATGCTACGGGTAATTATGTCCATTTTTGACGTTCTAGGTTTCCTATCTCCTTTCACTATACAAGGAAGAATCTTGCTTCAAGATACGTGGCGTTTAAATATCACATGGGATGATTACATTCCCGATGATGTTTATAACAAGTGGTGTAAATGGATTGATTTACTTAAGGTACTAAAAAACATACGAATACCCAGGTACTATCGTCGCACCAGTGACCCACACGTGACGATGACGCGTGCGAGTGAAACAAAAAAACCTGTTTGCAAAGATATCGCTGTCCCCTTCACCACGCGCGGCTTCTCCGCGCCTGGCGTGCCTACACAGGCTGCTACGAGCGGCTACGAAAACGTAGCGGGGATTTCAAGTGCTACGCCGTCGGCTTTAAGTTATAGAAACCTACAGCTACATTTGTTTAGCGACGCGTCAAGTCAAGCAATGTGTGCGGTAGCTTACTGGCGCTGGACTGAGAACGGTAAAATGTATGTATCGTTTATAGCGAGCAACTGTCGAGTAGTACCTGTTAAACCTATTACAGTACCGAGGGCCGAGCTTGAGGCAGCACGGCTAGCAGCTCGTTTGGCAGATGCTATGATGAAGGAGCATAAAATAACTACCACGGTGCGATATTTTTGGTGTGATTCAACATCGGTCATTCACTGGATACGGAACAATACGCGAAATTACAAAACATTCGAGGCGAATCGTTAAGGTGAGATCGATGATCTAACGCGTATACGAGAATGGAGATACGTTCCAACTAAATTAAATGTCGCTGATTTGGCCACGCGGGAGGTTTTCAACTACACAGCACCGGGTATGGGTATGGACGGCATTAGAGCGTCTCATATTAAACTGATCGCAGATAAAATTACGAGTACTATAACGCGACTTATTAATACTAGTATATCAACTGGTATCTATCCGGATGATCTAAAGACTGGTTTAGTTAGACCTATTTATAAAGGTAAAGGTGAACATTGTGACAGCTCTAAATATCGCCAAATAACAATGCTACCAGCTATTGACAAAATCTTTGAAAAATTTGTTAGTGACCAAATACATCGCTTCTACGAAGCTCATAGAGTGCTCGCTAATAAACAATATGGTTTTCAACCAAAAAAGAGCACCTCACTTCTGCTTTCTAAATTTACTGACGATGTTAACGATTTACTTGATGATAAAAAACATGTACTACTCGTATTTATTGATTACAGCAAGGCGTTTGATACATTAAGACATGACACGCTGATAAAAAGATTAGAAAACACCGGAATCAGAGGTCCCTTGCTTATGTGGTGCAAGAACTATCTTGAGAACAGAATCTATAAAGTTAAAATAGGCTCTGCTCTCAGTGACGAAGTTAAAGTCACCGAAGGTACAGCCCAGGGATCGGTTCTAGGACCTTTACATTATTTAGCGTACGTTAACGATCTTAACAATATTATAAAAGATTGTCAAGTTTATCAGTATGCCGATGACACATGCCCGGTAGCAGCAGATAGAAATATCAACAAAGCTTTGAAGAATATACAAGCAGATTTCACGAGGATCTGTCAATGGTCTCACGACAACGGTCTAGCTCTAAATGCAGATAAAACTAAACTAATGCATATTCACTCTAGCCATAACAAAACCACTGCTGAAAATATACGTGTATTAGCTCACAGTCACAAATGCCTTCATTCTAACAAATGTTTTAATAACAGTTGTGAGTGTGAACAAATAGAACAGGTAGAGAAACAAACGTACCTAGGGCTAGTTATAGACCACAGGTTTAACTGGAGCAAACATATCGAAAAAGTTTGCAAAAAGTTACGAGCGATTATGGCCAAATTTTATATAATAAAAAACAGAGTTCCATTTCAAATTCTATTAAAAATGCACAAAGCCTTAGCTGAGAGTATTATTTCATTTGGCCTAACCAGTTATGGAAGAACTTTCCCCTCATACCTAGAAAAAGTACATAGGATTCAAGGAAGAATGTTGAAACTAATTACGCCATCTAAAATTAGAATAAATATGAAAAATCCAAACTGTATATTCAAATACTGCACGATACTTTCGGTTCATGAAAAAATTAAACTTAATCTACTTATAGAACAATATTTCTGCTCAGAGATACAACATAAAGTAGAACATAACACTATAACACGAAATATTACAAATAAAAACCTTAAAACTACGTCATACCACAATTTTTATGGCAAAAGAACCTCAAAATTTATAATACCGCGCCTAATCAATAACTTACCTCCCGAAATAAAACAAAAAATAAATTTAAAAAATCACTCGTTTATATTAAAGAAGTACTTTCTAACTCTTATCCCTGAATGATTTACTTACTATTTATTCATTAGCGCGCCGTCGAAATATGGAGCAGCCTATATATTAAAATCAGTAACTACAAGTACAAAGCCACAGTTTTGCAAGCTATCCTAGGAAGCTAAGGTATTCGATAATAGCTCTTATGTCTATGCTATTAGTAATTGTATAAACCCCCAGATAACTGTGTAACAACTTTGTCAATTTGTATTAGGGAATCAGAATACAATATCAATAACCTTTGCCAAGCTAGTATGGACCTTTTATGCATCTTAATAAGACATGTTTTTCTGTCTGAACTTATAAGTGTAAACATTTTTTGTTTTTTATTATGTAAGTATTTTTGTAAGTGCATTTATCTCGCTACCTAGAATCTAGATTATAATTAATTCTTTTGTATCGTCGACTCCAGGACCAAGACAAACCAAACATGGTTTCATGGTTCTGAATTACTTGTAAAAAAAATGTTGTTTTTCTAACTGAAAATAAATAAATAATAATAAATAATAATAACAGTGTTTCAGGGTGAGTGGTTCACAGGACCAACATTTTTATACAGTGAGGAGTCTTTGTGGCCGGAAGATATACTGCAGTCTCAGTCGAATGACGATACTGTGGAGTGTATAGCAGTCACTAATAAGGAACCAGTCCTCTCTTTACCTGTACCTGATCCACTGCGATTCTCATCCTGGTTACGTTTGACGAGAACTACAGCTATTGTACTGAAATTTATCAATAAATGTAGGGGTTGCAGGATTGCCTGGATTGTGGTACCATGGAACGCGCAGAGCGTTTGCTTCTAAGACAAGCACAGTTGGAGTCGTTTGGCGAGGAGATAGCTGCAATCACGTGTGGCAAACCTGTTGCTCGTAATAGTAAGCTACTTACCTTATCACCTTTTATCGACGAACATGGATTGCTGCGAGTTGGCGGACGCATTGATGCGGCAGCTGATGTTAGCCTGGATGTGAAACAACCTGTTATTTTAGACGGAAGACATCCCGTAGCGAAGCTGATCGTCAGACATTATCACGTCAAAGCAGCCCACGGAAACCAGAAAACTGTAGTTAACGAGGTAAAACAAAAATATTGGATTTTGAAACTTAGACCTACGGTGAAGGGTGTGGCATCGCGGTGCATGTTATGCAGAATACGTAAGTGTAAGCCGCAAGTACCAAGAATGGGAGACTTACCTCGTGCTAGGATGGCTCATCACCAACGACCGTTTACTTACTGCGGACTGGACTTGTTCGGCCCTATGGAAGTTACAGTAGGAAAACGTCGACAGAAAAGGTACGGCGTATTATTCACTTGCATGACTGTCCGTGCAATACACATTGAAATAGTGCCAACACTTACCACAGATTCCTTGATTATGGCTCTGCGCCGTATGGCGGCGAGACGAGGCTGGCCATTACGTCTATTTTCGGATAATGGAACTAACCTTAGAGGGGCAGACAGGGAGCTGCAGAAGTCTATGCAGGAACTGGATACCGAAGTTTTGAGAAGCGAAGGTACGAATAACGGTATGGAGTGGACCTTTATCCCCCCTCTTAGTCCTCACTGGGCTGGAGCCTGGGAGCGGCTAATACGCAGTGTTAAAGCGTCTCTTCAAGTTATATTGAAAGAGCGAGCGCCCAAGGACGAGGTACTGATTACTCTGATGGCGGAAGTTGAGAACATTGTAAATAGCCGTTCTTTGATGCACGTCTCGGTGGAAGCAGGTAGTATTGAGTCTCTCACTCCAAACCATTTCCTTCTCGGTGCGTCGTCAAACTTACCGGCTATCGGGGCTTTCGATAACTCTGATCTCTTTTTAAGAAAGCAGTGGCGTACAGCTCAAATGTTGGCTGATATGTATTGGAAAAGGCGGGTTAAAGAAATCTTGCCAGATCTCTTACCGAGAACGAAATGGAACGAGGAGCATAAGCCGCTGCAAGTTGGAGACCTGGTGCTGGTTGTGGATCCGAACTCAGCAAGGAATATGTGGCCGAAGGGAGTTATTACTCAGGTATTCCCAGGCAGGGATGGACGTGTGCGGCTTGTGGAAGTTAAGACGAAGACGGGGACTCGGCGGCGCTCTGTGGCACGCGTCGCACCTATTTAATTGGTTAATTAGTGCTGTGTCAGCACTGGGGTGGAGAGTGTTAGCGACTCGCTCATCAACCTAACATTTTATTATTTTGTTTATTATGTGGAAAGCGGGCAGTATTGGGCACGCTCACCAGTCTGTACTGAGCTACCAGCCGCACTGCGCGGTTACGTTGTTAATTTGTTTTTCTTTGTCTAATATACAAGTTTGTTCCCGAAATTTTGTCATTTATTTGCGCACCACTTCTAAAAGTCAACAAACAGCAAGTGGTAAATATAGAAAAAATAGGCAAATAAATTCCTAAAACCCATTGGTGCTCGCTAAGCCGGCAGGATTAGAACTATTGAGAACCTTTGTACCAAGATTGAGAATCGGGCATCCCACCGATTGTGCAGTAACCACAGCGCTAGAATAACCATGTCATGAAAATTTCGATTATTTTAACTGCTCTATCCATTTCAATATCTATTATAAAACACCGCCATTTGGGGACTTCTTCTCTTGCGGGAGTAAACACTACCTTTATGCTTTTCAAGCAAAAAGTTTAGAGCGTTTGCGTGTTCTTTAAGTTGGTTTATTGTTATGTTTCAGTCGTTAAATTGATCGAGTAGATCTCGTTTTTCCAAAAATGTATTACGTTTCACAGCAACAACAACGTCATCTATTCACAGCCGTCAATTTTTATGCTCCATCCTTCATTTTACGATATAACGATCGCATCGCAACATGGAAACAACTTTTATTAAAGTATAAAAAAGTAGAGTGATTAAAGCAAGCAATGTTTATCCGAAAACTAACTTTTAAAAAGCTGATCAAGTGTTTTATTCAAAATATTTTCAATAAACACCCAAGCTACATTTTGCATAAAAACATACATATGTATGAACTGACGGGCATCGCGCTCTCTGCATACAAATTCAGTAAAATATCATCAACTGGCAAAAAACACGATGAAAAACGAAAACGAAACGTTTTTCATTCGCAACGTAAAGATTGATCCTACGATATAATCTGCCACGGACGGATACTACTCGTATTTAATAAATGTTTTATTTCAGACAAGTTCCCCCATATTATGACAACAACAGTAAAAAAATAAAAGATTACATGAAACGATTTTAGGCAACATAATGTAACTACAAATAATTAAAATATCAAACATTTAGCCATCAATATTGATGATGACACTCGTATACAGTATTTCATCAACCATAATTTACTAATAAGCTAGTATGGTGTGATAAGTAATCGTTTGTGCCGGACCTGAGTTTTTTAGGGTTCCGTAGTTCGACAAGGAACCCTTATAGTTTCGCCATGTCCGTCTGTCTGTCTGCCCGCGGCTTAGCACAGAGACAATTAGTACTAGCAGTACTAGAAAGCTGTAATTTGGCATGAATATAAATATCACGCCGACAAAATGGTAAAATAAAATCTTGAGAATTTTTTTTTAAGGTTACCTCTCATACAAGTAAACTGGGGATGAATTTTTTTTTCTCATCTATCGTTGGATAGGCCGTTCAAAAACATTGTGAGTGTGTGAAAACCATTTTTCGATTTAGGGATCCGTTGGTGAAATATTAAGCTTTGAAGTGAAAATTTTAGTTAGAGTGGAGCGTCTCCCCCCTTGGCGGCTAAACGGTTGTTTATAGAAATGTGAAAAAATTCACAGAAGTAGTATATATAATGAATTTAAAAGGAAAACTATCACAGCTAAGTAGGCTTTACAGGTTTATGAGTACAGGTCGCGCCAAACTTTTGGCCCCCTATAATGTATGGGACCAGAAGTTTGGCACGGTCTGTATTAGTAGACCAACTTATATGTACCGGGAAACTACGGAACCCTACATTGCGCGTGGCGCGACACGCACTTGGCTGGTTTTAAGCTCTAAAACATAACATCATGTTCAATGTCTGTAAGTTTTGAAAAAGATAAATGTCAGTTTTTATTTCGTTGTCGTAAAGGTATAAATAAATATAAAATCGTATAAAATTGATACCTATAGCTTAAACAGGCGATTGTACAACCAGGGGCTTTATCTAAATTTAACATCAATCGTTATCACTTTTAAAGATATCGTGATTGACTAGAAAATACGTCACACATTATTTCTAACAATAGATGTTGAAGTTAGGTTATAAGGCCCCAACTCCCGTTTACGACCTGCCGTATAGGAACAAAGACGTTAGAAATTATGATTGTACTAGCTTTTGCCAGCGGCTCCGCCCGCTTGTTATTCGGTTTAACGACATGATTTTTTCCGGGATAAAAAGAAGCCTTTGTCTTAAGTTAGGATATAAGCTATATCTATTTTGAATTTCATCCATATCCGTTCCGCCGTTTCAGCGTGAAAGAGTAACAAACATACACACACACAAACTTTCGCATTTATAATATTAGTGTGATAGTGTGATTATAATATTAGGTGCTTACATATGAAATTAGCGTTTTGTCGTACTGACCACTTTGATCTGAAATATCTTTTCTTTGGTTAGGAATTCCAAATTCGAATTTATAAATTCATTTAGCTGGTACATTTGAGTTTTGAAAACAGTGATTCATTTGTTTTTTCCTCATTATTTTTTTCTCTGGCGTCACATATTACCGCACAATGGAAAAAATTAAATATCGGTATATTTAAGAGTACGAGTTTTACCGTGGCACCAGTGCTGCAGAAACAGCTCGAAGGATAAATGATGTGTACGGCGCTGGTGTCGCAAAATAAAGCACGGTACGTTTTTGGTTTCAACGTTTTCGTTCTGGAAATTTCGACCAAAGTGGAAAATGAATAATAAAAGGCTATTGCGGAAGCGGATCCATCACAAAGCACTTCAGAGGTAGCTGCAGGCTTCGGGTAAGTGATAAAACTGTATTAATCCACTTGAAGCAAATCGGGAAAGTAAAAAAACTTGAACGATGGGTACCTCATGAATTGAGTGTATCGAACATGCAAACACGCGTCGACTGCTGTGTTACTTTGCTCAACCGACACAATAATGAGGGGATTTTAAATTGAATTATTACTTGTGATGAAAAATGGATACTGTACAATAATCGGAAGCGCTCGTCGCAATGGTTGAACCCCGGAGACCCAGCTAAATTCTGCCATAAACAAAATTGACTCAGAAAAAGTTACTTGTGAGTGTTTGGTGGACTAGCGCCGGTGTCGTTCACTACAGCTTTCTAAAATCTGGCCAAACGATTACGGCAGATATCTATTGTCAGCAACTGCAAACCATGAAGGAAGAACTAGCTGCTAAACAACCGAGATTGGTCAATTGCTCTAGGCCACTGCTGCTTCACGACAACGCAAGACCACACACTGCACAACAAACAACCACTAAGTTAGATGAGCTGCAATTGGAATGTCTGTGATATCTACCGTACTCCCCGGACCTTGCTCCAACAGATTACCATTTTTTCCGGAATTTGGACAACTTCTTACAAGGAAAAAAAATCAACTCTGATGCGGCAGTCCAAACCGCCTTCAAAGAGTTTATTGATTCTCGCCCCCATGGTTTTTTTAGTAAAGGGATCAATGAACTACTTATGAGATGGCAAAAGTGCATAGATAACAACGGTTCATACTTTGATAAATTAAATATATTTTACAAAAAAATGACTTTATATTCCTCCCATACAAAACGCTAATTTCATATGTAAGCACCTAATATTTGGTAAACTGGAAGAAGTTTATTTTAGAGATTATTCCGCCTTTGCCTTGTTTTATTTTTCAATATATAAAATTCAATGTTGCTGCATTTTTTTGTAATAAAGTGTTTATTATTATTATATTACGAGTATATTTTAATTTGTATTTACTTGACACAGTGTTGCTAGCAGCTGAGAGTTTACACTTTGTCAAGGTATTACGGTAGCAAGCTCAAGCACGTCGATGGTTGCAAGGCGCAAGTGAGGAGCTGATTCGAACGAAGACTACCGTTCCAAGCGCCAGATTTACCGATGTACTCATAACCCCCTGTCCCGGTCAGCTCCCAATTTGCAGACCTGCAAGGTTTGTGCTGGAATGCTTCCTTTGTGTAGCTAGTGCAGATAGATACTTCATCCCAGTAGACAATTTATTAGTCGCCTTATTTCTATCTCTCTTACACGACGAATAATTGTATCTATTGACTGCATTAATTTTACTCGCAGTTACGAATTAAACGCCATTTCTAATGCATTTCTATTCCTTTTTCACGCGTCATATTTTCTTTCGGTAATTAAGAATTTTGATTCTCAAATACCTTAATTCGATTTTCGCATATATTTATATAACGATATCTTGTTATTATTATCTCAAAGTGAACAAATGAAAAGCTTAATTTATGGTTATTTATTAATAGTAATTTATAAATAATTTACGAATTTCACAAAAAAGGTCATCAGAAGCTAGGGTGACCTCCTTGAACTTCGTCCGTGAGCATAGACCGCCCATGATTAAACTCATTAAACCAGTGATACAGAGTACCTATTGTTTTCGATGGTGCTTTAAAATTTGATGTGAGTTGGTCGATGCACTGTTTTTGAGTAAGCCCTCGCCAAAAATCGTAAAAAATCAGCCTTGTTACTGAGGGCTCGTCTGTGGAGGTAACACCATCTTAGTCGGAGGATACCTCGGAGACAGGCACAAACTATGTAGTTAGCCCACCATGCCTGCATGGGACCGTTTGATGGCGGTATATCCATCGCGAATTGCCGTACTTTAAATAAACAGACTGGTCATGGGTAACGGCGTCACTGGTGCGAGAGTTTCGGCACCGCGCTCACCAACTCGCCTGCCCAGCGTGTGTGAGTATGGGCATTTCTTGCAGGAGGACCGCCAACAATGGCAAAATCTTGGAAAGGCCTAAACAGTAAAGGCCAGCAGTGAACGAAACAGGCTCATAAATGGGTGGATGGACTAAGCACTTACCGATTCTTCAGTATGTATTTGGATGTTTAAACTGCCTTCGCTCAGCGATTCTTTTGCTGGCGCACTTTACAATAAGGCGAATAAGGAACTTACTATTTTCCCTATTTGCAAAAGTAATTTTAGTAGATTGCTATTGACCTGGTTATAGGCCTCCCCTATGCAGACTTGGAAAAACTCTTCGACATCGAATTTTAAACATCTATAAGTTTGTGTGTAATGTTCGTATTCTTTTTATCTTTTTCTTAAAATTGTCATCGCATGTCCTTGTTTAACAAAAATAATAATAATAATGGCGTAGGGATGTGACAAACCCCACCGCCTATTGGTACGTCCAGATGGCGTCAGATTGTGATGACCCCTTCGCCCTCTGCTACGTCCAGTGCAACCAGTCAACATAGGGGCGGCTTGTGGCGAGCCGATGGTGAGTGGGGACACCATGGACCATAACTCCAGGGGAAACACACACACATGCACTTACACACATAGCGACACACCTCCCCGCCTCTGCGCTTGCCTTAACCAGCCGGCCAGAGTGGAGTCGCAAGAGCGGAACCTATGCTCCAGGTTGGAAGTGTAAAATTTCATAACGCCAGGGACACTTGACTGTATAGGATCTTCTTCCCCACAGACTCATCTCTCGACAACCTGAACTGCTTACATAGTGTTGCATCCGGGCCGCCCCATGGTGACTAGATAGAAGGCCCACAACGGCTATCCTTCTAGGTAGTTACCAAGCAGCAAGTCACTGTCTGCTATACCTAAATTTGTGAGAGATTCTTGAGACAAATGTCCGTTATCTCACTCATAGCCCTGTTATCCGGTCCATTTAGCATCCCATCCTCATAGCCCCTCCAAGTCGCTTCCTTCTTGGCAATAGTTTGGCAACTATGGGGAACTGTCCGTTTGTGTATCCCAATGGTACATTGAGGGAGAGGCCTCCATAGATGCGGCCAACTCAAACTTTGATAAAATGGTACAAAGGCTTCTTCAATATTGGCTTTGGCCCAAGAATGCCTTTCAAATGACCGGGTCCCTATAGGCCCGTAACTAAAAAGTGTACCTATGTAATAATAATGTAAAACGTCATTTTTCAAATTAATTTCTACTGATACTATCAAACTTAATTTGTGTCTTTGTTCAGACATTCATATCTTTTTATTAACATACTTATAGGGTACGCAATTTTCTATAATACCAATTACTTATTTTAATCTGCACAACGGGAGAAGTACTGATGCCTACATTACGGTTTTCACTATACTATTAGGCATCAGTAGCCATCGAATCAGTGCTGAGAAACATGGACACCGAAAAGTATAAAATGTTTTTATATTTAGTACATAATAGTACATTATGATACAAATGAGCAGCGTTAGCTTGCCTTCGGCTCGGGCTTCAATCCCGCCTCGACTGTATCTAATGCTCACGCGTTTTTCAACACACTTGCGAGGAAAAATAAATTATTTAATATCTTATTTTTCCACATAATCGAAACCACTGCTATGAATTGAAAAATAGCAGCGGATATAATATTGTTCTTCCTTTCGTCCCATTGTCATTGTCACAGGCAAAAGTTTGAGACAGTTTATTTATTCGCAAAAACTCTACTTTTTCTCAAGACATCAAAACTCTTTGCTAAGATTGAAAAAAAAACTGTAATGTCAAAAACACTAGTGCGATATTGTAAAGTAAAAAGCACGCGTGCTTAATATGCTGCATTATGAATGACCCTAAGAACGCGGTAATAAGCAGGGCCACTTTATAAGCAAGTGTGTTGAAAAATATGTTATTAGAGCCTGCGATGTTTTATTCAAATAGATGGTATCAATAAATATTTTCATTTTCATATTTATGAAGCCATGAAAACGCAACTTTGCCGAGGCGTAACCAACTAAGGAAAACAGGCCGCTTCCGTTTCTGCAGAATGTGCGACGCTTGACGAAGCATAATTGTGTGTGTCAACACATGGGGAGTACAAGGAAACCATAGCGTAAATGTTTGTTATTGGCTTTGATGAAGAAAATGTCTTAATAGAAAGGTGTAGAGGTGATAATTAACTGTCTCTGGTTCAGCGATCATACTGGTTTATTATTTCTGTGCGAAACGTGACCGCAATCAACCAACCGTATTAGAGTTTTAAGCAAATACTAACCTTTTATAATCGCCAAAATGATCGTTATGTTATACATAAATAAATACAGCAATCAATATTTAAAAACGGCGATTTTACTATTAAAAAGTCTTCCTGCTGATCTACTTTGGCACAACAATTTGTGATAATGGCGAAAAGTAGATTTTTATTTTTTAATAGTGCACACACGGCGACGTTCTATGATGTTCCTTTTAGTACAGATACTATCCCACGACACGACTCAGACCAGATAAAAAGTCAAGAAGTTTACTCTATGTAACGGGTGAAGCAGGCCAAAAGTGAGACAGTCTCGTGTTCGTACACGGCTTGAAACTCACACATGCGCAATCTGTCTCAGTTTTTACTTGGCGGCAACACTCACCAAGTGCACACATGTTTACAAAACTGGCTTCACCTCAATGTTGACAGCGCTCCGTCTTGAGTTTTTATTTGGTCTGAGTCTCACGATGTCCGTTTGGCTATGGTTGTAGTTGTGACGTGTACAGATAAGCGCATTTTGTGTGTACGTTTTGTAGCACTGCGAAGGTTATTTATATTCAATTCAGTTTTGGCTTCAGTACAATATTATAAACTTGTTTCATTTAAGACTTTGCAAAAATATTCATTGTACAGACACAACTTCTTAATACTTTATTATTAGTTCAAATTACAAAGTTAATGGTTTTCACTGTTGGGTCAGTTACAATCTAATTTTATTATTATAACAAAATTCTGCTAAACTGAAGCATTGGCACAAATATTATGTATAATAATTCAATACATACGTTTCTTTCTCTATTTTGAGGCAAACTCTCTTTAGAGAACACCAGTTTCTATACTTAATTGGACCGAACGACTAATGATCTTCATTACTCAAGCCTGTCTCTCAGATATTTAGACGTTCCTTAATTATAAGCTGTCAAGATTTTTACCTCAAAGCAAAATATTTTCATCAAAATCTTAAATAATAAATTGTGGCGAAGCTAAATATTTTATCCCCAGTCTCGGGAATTACTATTAATTTATACTTATAGAATTCACAAGGTAAATGTTGATTTTAATGATCTCCGCTGGATGTCCACTCCAGGGAAACGACATTTATTTTAATGAAATTTCTAGCTTGCTTGCATTGTGTTTGTTTGTTTGCCTAAAATTTAAAAAGTGCCTATATTTAATCCAGTAAATGAGCCGAAAAAAGTATCAATTGCAGAAAAGTGTTGAAACAGCACCGGTTTAAAAAAAATACTTTATCGTGTTTTGTAGACTTCTAGCAACATTCATCCACATTGACCTTTAAATTACTTCTGAAAATGAGGAAGTTAAGGGGGTTTTGACCCACCAAAAAGTAGCAGCCAAAAAAAATACAATTTAAAAAAATCCTTCTTTCACCTATTCCCTAGACCCTAGGAAAAATCATCAGCATTGACTCCTACATTACTTCAGAAAATTAGATAGTAAGGAGGTTTTAAATCCCCCAAAATTGCTCTAACATGTAGCTAGCATAAAAAATATATAAACTCGCTATTTCGCCTCCGAAATGGGGTCTAGGAGTTTTTTTGGGTCGTTGACGACGAATCCGATGTCCAAATTGAGCAATTCCGTAGCAAAATTCCATTTCCGTCTCATCAGACATTTGTAAATGTTCGTTCCACGTTAACTCCATGATCTTATTTAGTCCATCGAACTACGGTTCAAAATTCTCATATTATTGTATGTTTTTCATTAATAATAATTATCGATATCGTTTTTTACGTTTTATTTAAAGTGTATTAATAATACGTGTATGGTGGTAGAGCTGATGCCGGGCTCGACTGTGGAGGTACCCCCATCTTACTCCCAAACCCCCCCGAATTTATTCGGGAATGTGTAAGAGGACGGTTCTCGGGCAAAACCAGGCGGCCCACCATTGCCTGGGACCGATGGATAGGGGTATATCCATCACCAATCGCCAGGCCTTAATTATGGTGCTATTAAAATATCTGTCACGGCTGCAATGGCAGAGGGTGTAATGTATATTACAATAGTAAAGATTTCAAAATTTTTATTGATCTAAGGTCATAATTGTTTTATACAAAAATATGTGCGTGTTAATTTACATTGATTTACTTGTATGAAGCCGTCCCCTAGTAACACAAAACATATAAAAAGAGAAAGCAATTGTTCTAATTGACGAAACGACACATAGCGCGTTGTTTGGGAACTACGTTATGCTGAACAAAGTAAATTTTTATTTATTTTCTTTATTTTCTTAAATTTATTTAACTATTCCGGGGTACGAAATTTCTTCACTGTCTTAAAATCCTGTATCCCTTTGCAGCCGTGTCAGATATTTTTTGTACCTTATTATGAAACAGACTGGTGACGGGCAGCGGCATCACTTGTGCAAAGGTTTCAGCACCGCACTCACCAACCCGCCTGCCCAGCGTGTGTGAGTAAGGGCATTTCTTCCAGGACGACCGCCACGAGTGGCGAAATATTGGAAAGGCTTATATCCAGCAGTGGACAAAACAGGCTAGTGGATGGATGGACGTATGCTATATATTGTTTATGCTTTAATATAGCGTACACGAACACTATAATAATATATTATAAAATAAATAAAAAACAAGGCCCAAATATCGCGGAATATTCGGAAACGCCTTATAAAAGTATACGTCTGGAGCATTGCTCTATATGGATGTGAAACCCGGAACACGACAAAACGTGACAGAGAAAGATTGAAGCTTTCAAATTGTGGTGTTGGTGAAGAATGGAAAGAATCATTTGGATGCTAAAGATGAGCAATGAAGAGAGCCTGCAGATTTAAACGAAAAGTGAGACTTGATAAAGACCAAGGGGATTGGGACATCTGATACGACCAGGATACGACACGACAATTTTACCAAAAACATCATTAAAGGAAACGTGGAGAGGAAAAGAAAGAGAGGAAGGCCCAGGAGAACATTCATGGATCAAGTAAAAGAAAAAGTAAATGTTGTGTCGTATCAAGAAGTCAAAGAGAAGGCGGGGTCCAGACGCGAATGGAGAAGACTCCACCAACAAGAGCACAGCTTTAATGGAATGGAATGAAATGCACAAGTTAAATGGAGTTGAATAAGTAAATATCTGTGGAGTTGATGCTTGTGATTGTTGGCACTTGGTGGAATTTTTGATACATTTTTGATTGAAACCCACTTGTACTTGTCCACTTATTTATATTATTTCCCTTACCGGTTTCGCTGTTATAGCATTATAATAAATAATTAATAATTAAAATAATAAATAATGCTATAACAGTGAAACCGGTAAGGGAAATAATATAAATAGATATTTATATGTTTGATTGAAACACACTTGTCCACTTATTATAATAATTATTTATTATAATGCTATAACAGTGAAACCGGTAAGGGAAATAATATAAATAAGTGGACAAGTACAAGTGTGTTTCAATCAAACATGTAAATATCTGTGATTTTTATTTTTTTTCCTACACTTGTGCGCCACGGGTAAAGGCTTACCTTTATAATACTTTTTATACCACTATTAAAAATATCGTCTTCACATGACATTATTTATAATCTTTTCAACTACCAATTCCATGAAAAATGAGAAAAGAAAACACGGGATCCTTTTTTTTTAGTTTATCCTATAAGCTTAAACAAAATTTTTATTTCGCTTAATTGTCAGTAATTTACTTATTAAAGGTGTTCTGTGGGAGCATTCGGCGCTGCAGGCTAGGATAACTTGGCCTAAAGCAAAAGAAGAAATGTTGGTCTCTGCTTGGTTATCTTAGCGGTGGCGTTATAATAAATTTGGCCAATCACAGCGAAAACTTGCTGTGTTATCACAGTAATATTTTAAATGCGACAGTTTGTGTGTGTGTGTGTGTATGTTTGTTACTCTTTCACTCTGAAATGGCTGGACGGATTTGGATGAAATTTAGAATAGATATAGCTTATACCCTAACTTAAACCCAAATAACACGCGGGCGAAGCCGCGGGCAAAAACTAGTAATATATAAAGTATATTATATTATAACAACGGACAAACAATGTAGGTACGCATAAGACCATTTTAATGTTGCATAAAAATTATCACGTTGCAAATTGAAAAATTAAAATTACGAGGATGTCATGTGAGTCATCAATGAGGTTATCAAATCATGCATTATGATGACTCTGACATGAAAAAGAAACGGCCAAGCGTGAATCGGACTCGCACATGAAGGGTTCCGTACTATTTTCTATAAAAATTGCAAAATAAATACGGCCAAGTGCGGGTCGGACTCGCGCACGAAGGGTTCCGTACCATTATCTATAAAAACGGCAAAAAAATTATGTCTGTTGTATGGGAGTGCGCAGGTCCGACTCGTACTTGGCCGGTTTTAGTACTTGTTGTTATAGCAGCAAAAGAAATACATCATCTGTGAAAATGTCAACTGTCTAACCAGTATGTTTTGTAAACGTTTATTTTTTCTTCACTGTTTCCATGAAACGGCTACGAAAACAACTTCATTTCTTGTAACTGTGTTTCTTTCATTGTTTTATAAAAATATGTTATTACTTGGTGAGACCTGTTACATCATTTATCATCAGGTTTTTCCATAAAAAGTGACGTGAAACAATTGATAAAAATATGGGTTCATTTTGTTATTTGAAAAGTCTGTGATGTAAGATTTTCATATTGTATGAGTGCTTGACACGGTCCTTTGATTAACAACATTCATAAAAACATGAATTAATAAAATTAAATTTACCACTTTGCTATCACTTTTTTTTTTTTGTAGGGTGTGGCAATCTTCAGAAGGTGTTGATATACCTACTTAGTTGTTTGGCAACGGTAAGTCTGCAGAGGGCTATAATTGTTATTTTTTTAGATTTATATTTAGTCACAGTCCAGGGCCGAGTTCTAAAAGAAAAGGCCGGAGAACCGTTTTGAGCTACTCTTGACCGGGGGAGGGGAGGAGGGATATCGTGACTCATTTCCTATCGGACCTACGAAGATCCAATTTTAAATATCTGTTAAGCCCACGCAAAATCCAAAATTTCATGAAAATAAAAGTACTCGAAGTATTCACTAACTGACTGACTGTCCCACTCACTCATATAAAACCTAAACCACTTCCAGAAGACTTAGAAACTGAAAGTTTCAGATAAAGATACGTCATTAAATCTATACAAGAAATTCGGAAAGCTTAGTTATTACGGAAGTTATTTGTGTTCAATATAAGGCGGGTTGACGAAGATCATTTTTTTTTCTCGTGACATAATTCCTATGGTCTTATATACCTATAGGTATTTGTTATGGCTTTACTTAAGTAGGTATAAGAAAATTGTAAAGATTAAGATTAAGTTACAAACATTTTGAAGAAAAAAAAGAAAAATTGAAAAAGACATGTTTGCTTAGTTTATTGCCCTTCTTCTTAGCAATACTAATCGAATGGTGCGGATGGTTAGGCATTATTTTTATTTATGGGTAGTTTAGTTTATAAACTTATTTATTCATTGCATTAGGCATTTATATATAATATTTTTTATTCCTATATTGCTATATTTTATGCAGGTGTATAATTTTATTACATTTTGGTATCCCAACCTAAATGTATATTTTTTATGTATTTCCCGTATTATTATCAATTTTTAAATTATATTCTGTTGTTTTATAAATATTAATTTCCGACATGTAAAAAGTATACTATTGTATCTATTTTACAAATAAACTTTTTGAATTTGAATCAACTTAATTAGACCCGTTGGATACATAGAGTTTAATAGATCGTACGTGTCAAGTTAAGGTGGTTGTTCATAGCTGCTCATGGAATTATTTTGTGCTTGTACAACACTCTCAGGGCACGAATATTATTCGCACTTGACCGGTTTTTCTATTTTGCAATGCACTCTTTTCGATACTTATATTTTAAGGTTGTAAAGTTTGTTTGTATAAAGGAAGTAATCTAGTGAACCACTGAACCGATTATAGAAATTCTTCTGCTGTTATAATGGGTAGATTCTTTACTTGGACATAGGCCATAGGTTGTTTACGGGGGACGGGAAGTTCCCTAGGGACATAGCATTCGCGTTGATAATCTCTGGAACTATTACCCCAATTTAAAAATTCTTTCATTGTTGTTACGATAAGACTCTTCGTTTGGGACAGGCAGTTTTCCAAGGATAATAGTCATAAATTCGGCTTTGATTCCTTGAAATGTGTGCCTTTTTGTTTTTTGAGAAAATTTGTGGATTCTTATAAATGAAAAAAAGTAGAAATATTTTATTTATTATCAAATAACTACAGAGCAGGTAATATATTTATTTTAATTAGTAGGGAACTTCTGAATTTACACAATTACACGTTGTAAACTTTCTTTCAAGAGGCAGGCTCGTACAATAAATTATTTCTAAAACCAAAGTACGATAATGAGTATCAGGGCTATTTAATTTAATATCTTGTGAACTTTCCAACATTTTTCTTTCTGGATATGATTCTTTAAAATTATTTATCATACTAATTAATTATAATACCATATCATTAACTTTCAACATTGTTTCAATTTGTTTACAGGAAATTAAACGATCTGACTTGACAGGTACTACGAAACAGTCCAGGAAGAATGTGAATGCTGATATAATTTATTATTGCAATTTTATTACAATTTAGAGTTTTGCCAGACTCTACCCCTTCGCCATTTCTAAATAAGTAAACTGCCTTTTCACTTTATACAATGTAAGGAGTACCTAACTGATAAATTATCTTAGCATAGTCAAAGTTCTTTTGGTTAGGCAATCTCCCCTTAATTCAATCAAGCGTGTTTTCCTGATCAAAGTTTAAAACAAGAATAATTTTGTTTTCAGTTTGCTTACTCGCAACTTGGCCGACGAGTACGCTAAGTTAACGTTTTGTTTGTAACTGTTTCTAATTTTACTAAAAGTTGTTATTTATCGATGAACTTCATTCCCTAAGTGAAACAATACAGCCATTGCCCTGAAACGGGGACCATTGTTCCTTTCATAAAGTCCACGAATTTGTGAACACATTAAGCTTTACGCTTTTCCAATAATTCTCATACTGCGCATTTACACCGTCGGTAATAACCTTGGTAGCTTTATAAAATTGTAAAGCCGAGCAATAATACTAAAAACCAAAAACAACAGGCCTTATTATATACCTTTTGTACAAATAATAACCTTTTATTTTTTTATGGTTGAGCGAAGCGACTGCCGGCAGTTGATCAAAATTGAAATCGCAATTGTTTTTCTGATTACTATTGTATTTCATGGTTTTTGAGCTTAATATTAATTTCCTTTGACAACTTATTTACTAGTAATATGAAGCGTGTAATGATTCAGACAAAATAATTCAGTATAACAAAATCAATTCTATCAGATCTGCAAAATTACTTTTTGTCAACGTAGTTGTTTAATGAAATTAGTGTATCTCACTAACTGATAGCATAAAAATATCGATCTAGGGAATTATTGCAGCTTAGAGGAAGATGTAGTTACTTGAATAGAAAAAAAATGCTTCAGTGTTTTTGCCATAAAGAGATAATTGACTAAAGAACAATTACAAAATAATAATATTTTATGATGCGGTGAAGTAAGGTCTCAAACAGATCTCTATCTAAGATCTGAGCAAATCTCTAGCAGGATGCCTAATTATAAGGATGCGTCCCAAATTTATTTGCCACATACTGAAGAAAAGACAACTCAAGAACACCTAGAATATAAGAGCTGTATGACTCGTATGATGTATTTCGATAACGGCTTTTGTGAAATTATTTGCTGTGTTCGTCACCAAGAATTGTTTTTTGCTTTTGTGTAAATTCTTGTTTAAAATAAATTTTAATCTTGAACTGTCCACGGCCTTGGAAAAAAAACAGTTTTGATAGTCAACACAAACAATAAATATAGACATTGAAACCAAGTGTTTTAGAACAACTAATCTTAACCTTTACGGTACTGCCGATTAATTTTAAAAGCTTGAGTAGCATTATACCTGATACTCCAAACTTTTGTTTGGTTTGGTTTTATTCCAACATTTTCAATTCTACGTACCTTACCTCATTAACTCATTTCATATAACGGGGTTTATTTGATCGAAGAACGGTACAAAGCTCGCAGGGCGCGAATTCTAATAACACGTGTCCGTTTTTGGGGTCTTGGTGCTGTAAAAACCAACGTTAGGGCTTTTATTTATTTATTTGTCTATGGAAAACATTATCTTATACATATTTTTTTTTAATAAAATCTTAATACACATGCCAGTGAAGTTTCCATTGATTAAAAAAGTAGTTAATTTTACCTTATCAAAAGAGATATATGTACACTAGTTGCAAACAACAATATATGCAATTAAGCTAAAACAATTACAACAGTAAACAAATATGATTAAATAAACATGTCATTATTATTTGGAAACAGAACAGATAGAATTTTTGTACCTGTATATCTTTTCATGAAAAGGGTCGGCGTTATTATAACATTTATCGTAATTAAAGCAAGATCGTATTATGAATCGGTTTTTGCATAATTTGTTTATTTCATTAATAAGTTTTTTTTTGGAGATTATAATGATTTTGAACGAGTTCTGAATCTTGGAGTTGGAAAATTAAATATATGGTCTCAACTAGGCCATTAAAAATGTGATATGAGAATATTTGATCTCGGTGCTCACGACGACGTATAAAAAGTGATATGAAATTACAATTAAAATATATTTTAAATCGATACCTGAGTCCTTTTAAAAAAATATTTTGGATGCGTTCTATCAGCCCACATAATATATTTAGAGTAAATAGGATTCCATATGGTTGATGCGTACTCAACATGAGGTCGGACATACGCATTGTAAAATAGAACAAGAGCATTGGGATCCTTAAAATCTTTACATTGTCCGAATATGAACCCAAGCATTCTGAAGGATTTGGCTGTGATTTTATTTATTTGAGACGTTAATTGTAGGTTACCGTCTAGGTGGATTCCTAAGTCTTTGTCATCGGTAACCCGATCAGGTTTCTGTTAAATAATGAGTAATTAATTATAATTGAGAAAACAAGCAAAATTCACACAACCGGTTAAGATCACTTTGCAGCCTCTCACAGTCTTCAGTAGTTTTAACTTATGATCTTATATATATCTCATATCTTATCTTATACATCGTTGATAAAAATATGAAATAGCACCAGGCCCAAATGAGACCCCTGAGGAACTCCGGAAGTCACAGGCACATAGCTTGAGGTATATCCTTTGATCTACAGCTTGAGATTTATCCCTGATATGACTCCTACCACCATAATAGGTTACCGAGTATCTAGCTCACTTAACTTCCAAACCAGTTGCGAGTAGGAAAAAATATCGAATGCCTTTGAATGGTCCGTATACACGGCATCGACCTGGAATCCGTCATTCATAGATTTTTAAGCGTAATCAAGACACTCACATTATTTTGAGTCGGTTGAACGGCGACTAACAAATCCGTATTGTTTCCAAGAAAGAACTGTCATTAGAAACATTCAACACCCGTATCCTCACTTTTCACCGACGCTTTTCACGTCCCAACGTTATAGGCGGAGAATCTTTAAATACACGCTTTTATTAGCACGCAAGGTAACCTCACAGTGTTTTCCTTCACCATAGTTAGTTTTCCTTTACCTTCACCGTTCAATTAGTGATATGTAGTAGTTGAATGGTTAGATTCAAACAATCTTCAAATTAACTAGTCAAAAACCACTTAAGTACAATTTCAAAATACAATAATGTTTCTCTGGACGTAACTATTAAGCAAGACGATATTTTAATTGAGGAATCGGAAAAAAATAAATTTTTCGGCATTAATCTTGATGGGCACCTAACTGGAAATTCTACATAGATGAAAAAATTAACAGTTTTGGTCACGCTCTGTACAAATTGAATCGAGCGTCACGTCGGGAAGAAAACTGGCTCTAACCGCATATAACGGCTACGCTGGTCTGTTGTATTGGGGAAACTCTGTAAATATAGATAGAGCTTTTATAGCACAAAAAATTGCATACGTGCGATTTGCGGTGCGAAACCCACAGATTCTAGCAAGCCATTGTTTCGTGAGCTCAATGTCCTTACACTAGTCCCAATATACATTTTGGAAGCTGGAGTTTTTGTAAAAAGCCCTCCTTCTTTTTTTCTAAAACGGTAGGCGATGTTTATAATTAAAATGTCAGAAATAAAAAAAGAATGGTCCTCCCAAAAGTGAAATGTGCAACGTTCAGCCGAAGCACTCACCCGATGGACTATTGATGAATTTATTTTAAACAACTTTATTGTTTAAGAATTATATTTAATATATGTATAAATTGAAATTTTTGCATGCCAGTCTTGGCGAAACATGCCTTACCTTATTTAATTTAAAACCTAAATATTAGGTACCATGTTTTATGCAAATAAATTGTTTGAGTCTTATGAGGGGATCGGAATAGGTAGAGTTCCGCGATCCCGGCATTTGCGATAGGCGTATCTGTATCTACGTATGATCTACGTATCTACTTAAAAACTCAACCTATTCTGACTCTTGGTAATATGTCATCAAATACTGTACACATAAATTCCAAAAAGTCATTGGCACGCTTGACTGCCTGGTTTCGAACCCGAATTTCAAGGATTAACCGACCGAACTACGGCTTCTTCTTGAATAACTCTCAAGGTCGTTTCAAAGCAACAGAGAGGCGAAGCCAGGTGGAAATTTAGTTAAAGTAAAATATTAAAAGGCTTGGTTATAATCCTCCTTTTTTAACTTACGAGAGAGACTTACCATTTTTCTTACAAAAATGAATTGTACCAGAAAATTACTTTAAATCCTGTAATTTTTCTACGTTATCCTGGGACCGCCAGACCGTGGTTATAATAAGGAGCTTAAAATCATTACATACTGTAAGTAAACTTAGGCTTATTCTTAAGTTTATTTTCAACAAAATATTTTTTTGTGTTTAATATAAGTACATGGCTCTTGATAATAAGATCTTAATTATAAAATGAATTCAACAGCAACGATGAGTTTTTAAAAAAACAAATCTGTTACTAATATTATAGTGGATATTATTACGAGTAAAGCACACATTCCGTCACATTGCGGAATAGAAGCGCAAAAGAAAAATAGTCAAGTGCGTGTATATAAAGACCAACTTCTCACCATACTTCTTTACTGTCCCAATTGACTAAATGAATAAACCACTTGTATGTTTCTATTATATATTTTTTATTTTTATACAATAATTGATTATTTCTATTATGGTGGGCATACTGGGGCCTGAAATGACCTGAATTATATCTATATTTGTATTTCTTCATTATCTTATTTTATTTGAGTAAATTATGATAAAATGGGATATTTGGATATGAAAGGGGAAAAGGGAAAGTAAAACCATCTATCTAGACACGCGGCAGCGTGTCCAGGGCCGAGTTTTAAAAGAAAAGTTTTACTAACCGTGCGTGTTATATTACAAGAACTATTTTGAGCTAATTTTGGTCTTCCATAATTTCTTAATGGACCTACAAAGTTGCAATTTTATATCTCAGTTAAAAGTCCATTTCTGGAAATATCTAAAATCCTAAAGTTAATGAATGAAACTTTAACAATGCTTGAAATATTCAGGACCAAAAATCATTATGTTTATCGCTGACCGACTAAATGAGTGACTTACTCATTAACTCACTCACTTATATAAAATCTAAACCACTTCTAGGGGACTTAAAAACTTGAAATTTCACATAACGGTAGGTCACCGAGCGTAAACAAAGAAAAATTACTTATATTTAATTATTCCAGAAGTTATAACAGACCAACTGATCAGAACCTCTGGATATAGACTTTTATAGATCGCAACTGTCAATTATTTTGTGTTTTTATGTTTTTACTTGACCGGTTTTTCTTCTATCTTGCAATGCACTATAATCGACACTTACAAGTACGTAATCTTTGTTTGTATATAGCAAGGTTTCTTAAACCGGGGTCCATGGACTCCTTAGGGGTCCGTGACATGAGTTCCAGGGGTACACAGCCACTCAGTTCACTCTCATGTTTATTATACTGAGTCTCAACAAAGTATCCTTTTCATTAATGTAAGTATTAATGTAAACTAACCAATAAAAGTGAATTTAATAGCTTTATTTTATTTTCCTAAACATTTGTTTGACAGGGGTTCGTGGAATCTTTGAAGTTGTAAAAGTGGTCCGTGGCTACAAAAAGTTCAAGAACCATCGGTATATAGAAAGTAATCTGTGGAACTTTTGAAACTATAAAAAACAATCTTTTACTCACTGTTTTAATTATAAGATTCTTTGCGTGTTAAAGTTTGTTTTCTGGTGACGGGTACGGATGCGGGGATTATATCTGGAACTACTAACCCATTTTGGAAATTCTTTGACTGTTGTAATGACTCTTCACTTGGACAAGGGCTGTATATAGTTTATTTTCTAAGAACAGTCAATTTCCTAGGAACATAGTAATTTTATTACATTCGCGCGGTCGAATTCGGCAGCAAAAGGCTTATAAAATATGAACAAGTATATATATATTATATTATATACAAGTTAACAAAAATCAATGATACCCCACCAAAATCATAAATGTAAAAATGGGGCCGTGTGTTCAATACAAAGAAAAGAAAAAATAATTGAGATCCGAAGTTTATAGATCAAATAATTCAAGGGTTTTAAAAAAATTGGTGGGTTCCTTGCTACTAAATCTAAAGAAGATTTCAAAGTCGATTTCATGTATGATGTGACTTTAAAACATTTGAACTTTGGCTATGAAAAATTACTACATATTCAGTAACAAGGAAACCTAATAAATTGTGCGATATTGCAGTTATGATTGGAAGGAACCTCCATTAGTCTCGGCACCCAATTTGATCTCAATTCTTTTTCGGTGAAGCCGACACCCTCTACTACCTTTGTACTGAACTCGGCCTCTTTTTCACGTTTATGATTTTGGTGGGATTTATATGGACTTGTTCAATGTGTTCTAACGGTTTCACTAGAGATAGTAAAGATCTAACATGTCTCAGGTTCAAGCCCCGGTTAAGTGATCGTTACATTAGAAAAAATCATTTCTAATGCATTTCCTGTCTGTGACCGTTGCAAAAATATTATTTTTAGAAATGTATAAATATAATATACGAAATAGTCTTTTAATAGTAGTAGAGTAGAAAATAATCAAAGCTTTTAGTGTATTTAGATAATAAAATGTGTATTTCTATAGTAAAAATGTATGTCATGAAACAATATAAACTCTTTTAATAAAATTATAATAAAACTATAAATAAAACTAGTATCGAAGTAGAAAGAATGCAGTAGAAATGCGTTCCTTACGGAGTATATGTGGTTTGACATTGAATGATAGAGTAAAAAAGGGATCGTTGCGGCCTGAAAGAAGAAGTAGTGACTAGAATAGGAAAAGGAATGTTTCGGTGGTTTGGGAATATAGAGGGGATGAATGGAAGTGGAGTGACGAAAGAAATGTATCCTGCATAAGTGGAAGGTAAATCTCGACCGGGCCGCCCTAGAAGGACGAACGCCGACCAAATAGGCGACATACTGAAGAAGGGCAAAGTAAAAAGTACACGGAATAGAAGAGCTCGTATGACTAGATTAATGGATGTAGAAGCAAAAGAGGTTTGTCAGGATCGTAGCAGACGTAAATCTGAAGCCTCTGCCTACCCTTCTGGGGAAAAGACGTGATTATATGTATGTATTTATAAAACTGGTAGCTAATTGAAAATATTGGTTTCTCTTGTACGTTTTATTATACATTATAGGTATAAACCAGTTAAGCATTGGTTATTATCAACAATATTCTTTAAAAAAATAAAACTTATGTTACTGTAATATATACATAATGAATTTTAAGTATATTTTGTATTATTCTTATTTTTATAAAGGGACCTTGAAAATCCTTATGCCTGAAAATTTCAGTTTTTGTTTAAAGTTATTATTTTATTAACTACCTATATCTTACAGGGTGTACACGCACAGGACCTGTGTTTATGAAGAAATGTGATGGGTCAGAAGGTACATTGTTTGATTTGCTAGATGTTTCAGTTATACTTGAGAAGTCTGATGACGCTGATGTATTCGATGAAATATAATCCGTTTTAAATCTTACTTCACTTGATTTTTTTTCAGTAACCTTTTTTTTGGTTTTTCCTTTTTTTTCCTTTTTCTCTTTTTTTCCTTTCTTTTGTTTTTTTTCTTTTTGATTTCTCCTTTTTTTCCCCGTACTTTCTGAAAGTTCTTCTAAAAATTTTTCTACATAGCCATCTGCTTGTGCTTCTTCTCTCGTTTCCGTTTTTGTTTCTCCTAAGGCGTCAACCATTTCTGTACTATCTTTTGTAGCAGCAACGGTACTAATGTTACGGGAAGATTTTGCATAACTTGATTTCCATTTTTTATAAGGCTTACCCTGCCATTCTTGGTCAATGTATTTTACCATATTTAAATGACAAAAGAATATGATTGATGGTAAAAGAAGGTAAGATAACAAAGTCATTTCAGTTGACTAAATATAGTTTACCCATAATTTAAAGATATGTTAACGTTCATTTCGTGCTTGGATTTAAACAGTACGAGCATTTTTGACAAGTGTCAACAGGAAGTGATCCAAAGCCAATAAATTAAAAGCGAAGTTTTTTTTATAATGCTTTATATACACGTTAAAAAAAGTTTGTCAAAGAAAAACTTTATTCTGAGAACGGTCATAATCATAAGTCAACATAGTCAGATACAGTCCAAGTCAAAAATTTTTTTGGTTTTACGGCACATACGAACAAATATTTTAACATTCATTAGCCGTAGTGGAAGCCAAAACAATAAATATGCTCTCGCATTGAAGCAGTTAACTATACTGTAAATAATAAACCGTAATTAATTCAGAAGTCAAAAGACGTTTTTAATTAAAATAGTATATTAAGATGTCTATGCTTTTTCAGATTTGTCCTTGTATTGAGTGTCTGTGGATTTGACACATTTTTTTTTTTCATGCCAGACCGTTCTTATACCAATGATATTATAATAATGGTACTCACAGACGTATAACTTATAGGCTGTCCGATATATCATGATATGGGTGACAGTTCAAAATTGACAGTTACAGTGATGTACCCTAATGAAATATAATCGATTTTTTTTTAGTTTCGAGAAAGTTAACAAGGGCTATCGAATCGATTTTTATTTGATTGATCTTTGATTACCTAAACTACTGTTTGTATATTACTAAACTTATTAAATTAAACGAAGCAATAACTCCAGAGCTTGAGAGTTCAAAGATTTTTTTTTGTTTTTCTCGGAATTTCGCCAATAACAAAACAAAAAATCAACAAAAAGTAACAAACGTCAAAACAAATAGCACGTGAATCAACCGCAACGAAAACACAAACCGCATACAAGAGGCACTCTTAATCACGTGATCGTTTAGGATGGCCGCACCGATTCATCGATATATTTTCGATTATGTTGTGTCAGTACCTATGGGTTAGCGTTCCGATCCACGCATCACGTAGCAAAAAGACATTTTTATTTACCGAATCTTTTCTTTGTTAAATTTATTAAATAATATAATAAATTATTTCATTATTTCTAAAACCTATTATTTTCTTTTGTGCCTGGGTGTATGTAGTATGGTGTAAGTGGTATAGGTGAAACGGAAAATTACGAACTGTCACCCATATCATGATATCTCGGACAGCCTAAAGATAAATGTCTGTGAATGGTACTATACTTTTATCTTTGGTTCATACGTTTACGTTTCGACGGTCTCCTTTAAAAAGGACAGTTTTGCATAGCGTCAAGTGACATAAAAATACGAAGAAGGTACAATAGGAGGAGTACTACATCTCGGGTAATATATAAAATCATAATAATACAAGGTAGATAGGGATATTTAGGAGGACGGTATGGTAATAGAATTAATTGCGTAGTGAAAAGATAATATTACTATCTGAATGTAAACTAAAATCACGAAAAACGCCATTTGGTTTTGCAACAAAAAATATATTTTGATGCAAAATTGAATTATTATTTGTACACAAAGGGTTCCTTACCACTACACAATATGAATACGGAACCCTAAAACTTTATGCCGAATGATAGTAATATACGACAGTTGACAAAAACAGGCGTTACAATTCGGCACCCTCGCTGAGTACGGAAACGCACTTGCGCGGGCAAAAGCTAAGTTTATTGATAATTTAAAAGAAATACATAAGCTTTCGTACGGACCATCAACAACGGTGTTATAATATTTGTTGTATCCTGGATGATGTGCGACACGATTTTTCATGTCACGCATAGAACCAAAGACATGTTTTGCATAATTTTACACAACACGGTTTATTACTTACACGCAGCGATAAAAAATTCCCCTGTAAATGTTTGCCATAAACATAAAATGTTAAGTATTACGTGAATCTGATACGGTTCTTATTTAATACGGCTACCAAACCGGTAACCGGTAGTAAGCACGATCATTTACCTGATAAAATATTGCCACAAAGCAGCTCGGGGCATTAAGTTGTTGCATCCAATTGCACTGGACCGACGCCATACAATACCTAATGCCTGTCGCATGCGACAATTTAGTGCTTTTACCACAATAGAGAAACTAAGCGAAACGGGTTCCCAAAATCGTAAATACAGTATTTGCAGTAAAATGTATAATAACTAGAGGCTAAAATGGCATGCCACGTGATCCAAATCGATTCTGCGGCTACGCATCGATTCACCATAAAGAATAAAGAATAAAAAATTGGCTCTTTCATAGAAATAACAGTTGTATCGAATCGATGCTTACATACTTGCTATGCTGCTCTGCTAGGCTTATCATAGTTGAAGGTACTAACACTGGGGCATCGTTGTCATCACCGGGTGCGACTTTTGTCTGTTTGTGGTCTTTCATTTCCATATCCTGGGCGACTCTTGGCGTAATGTGGCGTTTTGACTTAGAAATCGTAGAATGTCTTATCCATCCTCTCTCCTTCTTGTCTTACCTACGCTACAGTTATATTTACCTCTTGCTTGTCCACTGTGTTATTCATTATTTATATAATATGTGTACTTAAGACTTATTATACTCACGCCGATAAAATTGCTCGTAAAGAATTCTCCGTTTAAGGCTGCATATAAGGTCAGATTGAGCATTTCATTTTGAATCAATAAGTACCGAACTCTACGACGCACAGTGGGCTGAAATCGAATTTTCGTGGAATTAGTGATGAATAAAAACTACTTTTCAGATTTTTTTGATGCTAGTGTATTCTACTAATTACGACAATGATTTAATTATAGAGACTTTTCTTTCTAATATTATTATCTTAGCCAATAAACTACTTTGTTTTTTTTTTGTATGGAGAAATAGATGTTGAATACTCCTAGGTGGTGTGGAATAGAACACATAGTAAATTTTCTAGAAATTTCCAAAAATGTCTGCGACAAACTTATGTTACCAAACAAAATGTATGGAGCCAGCTACACTATTAAGTTGGTCAGTAAATTGCCACAATTGCGAGCATTTGCGAGGCCACTCCTTGGGTATGATGATAGCTTAACATACAGACTATTAGAATCTTCAATCCATATGTTACGATTTTTTGTGAATTTCGAATGAACTGACTAAATGTATTTATCTCCATACAAAAGAATAAACAAAGTAGTTTATTGGCTAAGATAATAATAATACAAAGAAAAGTCGTAAGAATTAAATTATTGTCGTAATAAGTAGAATAAGCTAGCGTCAATAAATATCTAAAAAGTAAAGTTGTTTTTTTTATCACTAATTCCATGAAAATTTGATGTCAGCTCACTGTGCGACGTTTTCTTTAAGTTTAAAATAGCGCGCTCTCAGCCACCAAGAAATACGCGCCTACAAATGTCTGCGTTTTTATTTAATAACTCTGCTTCTGTTGATTTATTTATTTTTAAATTTCAAGGCTTTATCATTTAAGGAAGGTCCTTTAACACTCAAAAAACATGAAATTTAGAGGCAACTTCGTCATTTTTTTCAACAGAGCGAACTACGCTCTATTAAAAAGATTTTGCGTTTTTTCTAAGATCAGCCTATCAGCCATGTAGTCGACTGTCTATCTATATTACCGATTAACCAAGTTACACCAAGTGATATGCTCATTTGAAGTTATCTAAAGGCATCTAGCCTTATACAGACTCTTAAATACTAAGCTACTCTTATTTTTTCACGCGGGTAAAGTCACATTGTTATATTTTAAAAACTTACTTATATTTAATATGTTTAACACAATTCATGTTAATTTCTGGCCTTAAGTTCTGATTCTTACTAAGTAAATCCAAATTAAAGTTATGATTATAAAAGCGAAATTATAACAGAAATATGATCAATTTTTGCTCTTTTGTTAAGAATAACCAGATTAAAATAAAACACAAATATAAACTGTATTACAAAGCAAGCGCTGTACTCAACATTTTTATTTGTTGAGATTGTAACCAAAGTCGACAGCGTAACATACTGTGACTTTTATGGTAACCGAAAGCTAGCGGCGAAATAAAGTACAGCGAAGATTAAAAGCGACTGAAGAAAACAACGCTATCTTCCTTGTACGTTGTTACACATGAGAGCCCCTGGGAGTATTCAGCTATAGCCATAACGTTCTCTTATCAAGACAACGCAGAGAGATCGCCTTTTTACGACTCCATGTGAACTTTCCTTAATACCATGTACAGTTGGCATCACTCAAGTTACCTTTTTGTTTGATTATAATCTTTACGTAGACGAAATAAGTACTGTCATGCTCGTTACACCTAACGTGAGATGTTCTCCTTACTTTACTGACAACATGAAATGTGGGAATTCTCGCTACGCACTTACGTAAGCAACGACAAGGTGACTTTACAATCAAAATATAAACATTTATATACATAATATGTTCAGTTAGACACATTACTTTATCTTTGACCATCCAATATATGAAAAATGAGAAAACGCCGGTTACTTTCTTTTTTTATGGTCCTGGCAAGGATCTTAGCTGCTCAGCCTAATTTTCGGTAATTTACGGACTAACCCTTACTGAAGGTGTTCCGTAGGAGCATTCGTGGCTACATGGCAGAGATACTTTGCCGAGCATGAAATTATCAAAGAAAATTTATTGGAAGAAAGTAAAGTTCAAGTTCTTCGAAGTGATTTTCTGTTCATTATGTTTTCCAAGTTCCACTAAGTGCCAACAATCAATAGTATCAATGTTCTGTATAATTCATTGAAGTTGAAGTAGGTTCTTATAATAAAAAAGGAAAGTACTAGAATTGCTGGTACCGATTGCTATATTCATAATTACCTATACACTAACATAATTTCCCCAAGGATGAATTTATAAATGCCATTGAAGATTATTTTAAAACTGCGACAGAAGAAGCATTACAACCAGTAACGGCAAAAGATTGGGTGGGCTAGGCACGTCCAAAAATTAAAAAACGTGTAAAAAGCAGCAAACCCTGGTTTAAATACGGTACAAGTCGCGCAACGAGTTACGAGCGCTCGGCGGAAGTGGTGGGGGACTAGCGCATGCGTTCATTCGCGCACAAAATTACTAGTGCGATAAAGAAACAATGACTAGTGCAGTCAAGGTCACCGCTCATAAACCGTTGCGATTAGGATAATTTACAATTCATAATGTATATATAAAGAAGAGATGAAGACAACGAATACCACCCCGAGTCTTCTGCTATATCCATTGAAAGTGAATAAAAGATCGTAAATTTTTATTTCTGTTATCATCAATATGTTTATAAATTGTCATTGTTATTTATTTAAATAAATTAATATTAATGTGTTTGTTTATTTATTCACGTATATAATTCACGACTTTAATTTATACAGCCAAACTCTTACTGAAGACTCGGTAAGTGCTCAGTAGCAAGGTTCGATGACACTTTTTGTGAAATTCGTTAATTATTCTTTTCGTGTTCCTTACAAACGCAAGCCCAGCCCCAAATCAATTACAAGTGCAGTCAACATTTTATTTTGCGAAATTGGCAAAAAGTGTTATCGATCCGTGTTACTGATCACTTACCAAGCCTCCAGTATATGTTTGGCTGCATAAATTAAAGTCACCTTATATATTAAAATATACTTAGATATAAATACATATTTTATTATTTACTTAAATAATAATTCTTTAGGAGAAAACGTCGATAACTATTGCTGAACATAAACATTTTTGTCACATCCCTAGCAAATTCCTCTAAGTCGCACTCCCGCCATGTCGCGATCTGTATTAGATAAGAAAACAAATACTATGCACATAAATTGGAGCATGGCCCGACCGGGGATCGAACCTAAAGCCAACAAATGACACATCGTCTGAGTTTCCATTCGAGCTTATGTATGTATATTATAAAATAATATATATTTTTGTTGCCATAGGCATGCATGCTTTAAGATTGTTGGAAATAAATTACGTCTTGACTTCGTATATTATCAGCCTTTTAGGTTAACGTACCCAAAGGGCAAAACAGACCCCTATTAATGTCACTCTGCTGTCCGTCCGTCCTTATGTCAAAGGTGTAACATGTGTACGAAATTAGTTACCGACCTATAATTTGAATATTTTGTGCAGAATGTTGAATTTTTCAGAAGAGGTGCCACATATGAAACATTTTGTTTTTATTATTGCAAATACAAAATACAAATATCTTTTTTTACATCTATCCATCCATCCATCAGCCCGTGTTCGTCCACTGCTGGACATATGCCTTTCCCAAATTTCGCCACTCATGTCGGTCCTCCGTCTTCCTCATCCAGCCGCCCCCCGAAACGTCCTTCAGGTCGTCGGTCCAGCGGGCACGAGGTTGGCCTACACTACGCATTTCTAGAGCCTTTTGGCCCCAACGGCCATCATCTCGGCGACGAATGTGGCCTGCCCACTGCCACTTCAACTTACTGATTCTGCAGGCTATGTCGGTTACTTTCGATCTCCGACGGATCTCCTCGTTTCGGATTCTATCCATCAGAGATACCCCAACCATAGCCCGCTCCATAGCTCGCTGAGCGACCTTAAATCGGTGGATCAGGCCCTTTGTAAGAGACCACGTCTCAGCGCCATACGTCATCACAGGAAGGACGCACTGGTTGAACATCTTAGCCTTTAAGCACTGCGGTATTGACGACGTAAATATGTGACGCAACTTTCCGAATGCTGCCCAACCCAAGCATATTCTTCTGTAAGCCTCGCAAGTTGTTTTTATCCAGCTGTATGACTTGATCCAGATAAACATATTTCTGAACAACTTCGATGCTGACATTGTCGACGGTTAGTGGCCCTTGGATGACGTGACAGTTGGCCATGACCTTAGTCTTCTCCAAATTCATCCGCAGGCCCACTCGTCTCGAAGAATCGCTAAGGCCGCGCACCATTACCTCCAGATCCTGCAGTTTATTTACATATCGGGTGTAAATAGACTGCTACCATTCAATAAAACCACATATTCTACCGACCCTACTGAACCACTTTTCCCAAGAGTTAAACCCGCGGACACCCTTAGTTTATTATTTATTGAGTTCCAAACAAAAATGCGTGAACCCTAACTCACCGACATACGGGCGTGTTTAGAGAGAGCGTCGTCCTACAAACAACTTCAGGTTTCACAGACGACGCTCTCTCTAAACTCGCCCGTATGTCGGTGCGTTAGGGTTCACGCATTTTTGTTTGAAACTCAATTATTTCCCAAACTAAGGGTGTCCGCGGGTATGAGTCGTGGGAAAAGTGGTTCAGTAATGGTCGGTAGAATATGTGGTTTCATTTAATGGTAGCAGTCTATTTACATCTGGTATAAGTAAGTAAATCAATTGATTAGTCGTTAGCCATTTTTGATTTTTCTGGTAAAAGCTCGTTCTAAAAGTGTTCGTAATTTCCGTCGTTGTTTCCAGAATGTCAGGTGGAGTCAAATTACATCATCATCACTGCTGTTAGTAATTTTAGGGCAAAATAATACTTTTGATTTGACCCATAACAGCACAGTAAATAGTAATTTCCACTTAAGCTATGGCGCCAAAATCCAACAGTCCACCACGCATGTGTATGCGTTGCGTGCGCCGTCAGCCATAGACAATGCAAGCCGAAAATAAAATGAAATTGTGACCTCCTTTGTCACGCCGCAATATTATTTAGTACGTGTTAGAGAATATTATATAATAACCTCATTGGTATTTGATATTAAACCTCAGACATGGCTGTATGGACCAAGTTCCCTTTGCCTTCCTAGTTAGTATCACATGTACTGTAATCTCATATTTTTTTTTATAGCATTATGTTGTTCGGAGACCTGTACTATAATTTATCTAACTAGGTAAAAGTATTAAACCAGTTTTATAAACTACTATTTTTTGTGGTTGAAGAAAACACTTGTACTGTTTCACAATATTATTGTATTTATATTTCCGACTAGTTTCGCCTTGAAGGCATTTTCCAGGTTTTTATCTGTACGAGTTGGTCACCTGGAAACCTGGAAAATGCCTTTAAGGCGAAACTAGTCGGAAATATAAATATAATAATATTGTGAAACAGTACAAGTGTTTTCTTCAACCATGATGATGTTTCACCAAGTGCCGACAATCGCAAGTATTAACTTTACTATTTTTTGTGTTTTAGAGACGTTCATGAAAAATATTTTTTATTATGCCAGTAGTTTTGAGTTCGTAATGAGGACTTTACGATATGAGGTTAGATAAAAATTATTTTCTATCGCGGTCGTCCTCTTATAATTCAGATGGATGAGGTTGGGATGTCTCTGATGGATAAAATCCGAAACGAGGAGATCCGTCGGAGATCGAAAGTGACCGCATAGCCTGCCGAATCAGTAACTTGAAGTAGCAGTGGGCGGGCCATAATCTGTCGCCGATGTAATGGCCGTTGGGGCTGAAAGGCTTTAGAATGGAGACCACGTACAGCAAAGCGTAGCGTAGACTGACCTCGTACCCGCAGGAACGACGATCTGAAGGAGGTTGCGGGTGGCAGCTGGATGAGGAGGACGGAGGACCGCCAAGTGCGGCGTAATATTGGGAAGGCCTATGTCCAGCAGTGGACAATGACAGGCTGATGGATGGATGGATGGAGGTTTGAAGTGGCAGCTACTAAGATGCTTGACCGTAACGTGTGCACAGTTCACAAAATATTATCATATTATAACCGGGGGCAACAAAATGTTAATAGCGGGTGCACTCTAGGGTTAACTTTGTAATCATTTTACATTAGAAATAGAGTTGACGGCTGGCCTTTCAAAGTTTAATTTATCCCTGTGACTCTGTCAGGTGTTCAGAATAATCTGAGCTTGTTTCTATTACATCAAAGGAAATTTTGAATAAGGATCACAATGAGGCTAGAACTATTGCGTATATTTATTTGTATTAGCACAATGTTGCTTACATAAATGATCGTCCTTAATTTAAATATGGGTTTCTCTTCACAGTAGAACAAATATGTTGAATAAACCCTTACTTTTCAAGATTATTTGGGTTCTGTACCTCAAAATGACTAAACGGAACCCTTATACGATCACTTTGTTGTCAGTCTGTCTATCTGTCAAGACAAATTAAAGGGAAACTAAATGTAAGATTAGTCACAAAAAAATATTATTTAGGCTTAATTTAAGAGTGATATCATAAACCACAGATTTGGGATTCCGTGGCTTATTGTGTTAAAATATAATAAGTTAAAAATTAAAAAATTGAACAAAAAAATTAAGAAAAAATTAGAAGTATCAAGTTGAAACTAATACTTCCTACAGACAGAAGTCTAGGGCCCGATTAGTACTGATCAAAAATCAGGCTTCTAACTTAACGCGATAGAAAGTTATTGCCCTCTACGCAAACCATTCCATACAAACTTTCTCACCATGAAAACCTAGCGTAAAAAAACGTAGCGTGGAATCCTCAATACAGTGTACACTCTCAGCGTGTCTAAAGTATTCAACGTTCATTTACTAGACACTTAGCTTTCACATCTACAGGCATATCACACAGATGTACATATAACCAACTTCTAGCCTTCTTTCACATGAACTCTCTGCGAAACCGTCGTAAAATACAAGACCTCATCTACTTACACAAAATTGTCAATCACCAAATTAATTTTTCTAGTCTCATTGAAAGTATTCACTTAACAGTTCCCTTTAACTATCCAAGATGTCCTATTACCAACATATTTAAAGTCCCTTTCTCTAAAACTAACATAGGTTTGAACTCTACTCTTACTAGAATTTGCAAGACCTATAACGAAGTGAACTTAAAAAACAACATAGATATTTTTAATGATTTGCTCAACAAATATAAACATCAACTGCTTACATCTATTGCACCTTTAAATTGTCATTTTTAGTTAATTTTTTAAACTGTTATATTTTAACCTACTAATGATACTGTTATCTTATTTATCTACTGAGAAAAGTTTATTTTTGTTTTTTTTTAACATCTTAGTAAAAATTTTAATTCAAGAATGATGTGTATACCTATTAAAGGGGTACGTATCAGATGCACAACCTTCTTGAATATAACAAACAATGTTTAATATATATCCTGTTGGTGTACCAATTAAAATAAATTAATAAATAAATAAATAAAACCTATAGGGTAATTCCATTAGACTTAGAAACTTAAATTTTATACACAATTAGTCTTTTCAAAAAGTAAATAAGAAACCAGACAAGTGCGAGTCGGACTCGCCCACCGAGAGCACCGAACAAATTAGTAAAAGTTTTAAAAAATCTACAAATATATTAATATAAAATAAAATAAAATAATAAATATGAAAAAATATATATAAATAACTAAAATTCAATAAAAATAGTCAACCGTACAGTTATGACCGCGCATACCGTTGCTTAACCTCGATGATTTTTTTATGCTTTAATTACAAATATACGTATTAGACGGTATTACTTGCCAAATTTCATAGTTCTAGGTCAACGGGAAATACCCTATAAATTTTGATTCCCTTGAGAGTGTTGAAATACGTTTTTTGCGACATAAACGGTCGTATCTTCTTTTTACGTTAACTTAGAAGTTTGAATTTTTTACAGCTACAAGGAACTGGATTTGAGTATATGGTTTTAATTTCAACTTGATACCCCACGCGTTCCCGAGATAAAAGGTCTTGACAGACAGACGGACAGACGGACAACAAAGTGATCCTATAAGGTTTTCGTTTTTCTTTTTGAGGTACGGAACCCTGAAAAGGTAAAACATGCAGGGCCCATATTATACTTAGAAACATCATACATATTTATTACGTAGTACACATATAGGAAAAAATATGAAAATGACAGATATTTAATTGTTGAAGAAGAAATATAGTTTCCGATAAATAAAAAACATTTGGATACATGGACTATCGTAAGTGTCAAGTTAGTTTGGACATTTAACTGCTCGTAGAGGACGTTTGTACGGAATAATTTGACACTTTGAATTAACAATTTATTGTTGAAACAAAAGACATAAAAAACTGAGTTTCGGTAACATAATTTTGTACAAAGGCAGACTTATCACTTAAAGCGATTTCTTCCAGCCAACCTTTTGGGTCGTGATAATATCGCCGTTAAACAGACTTTTGTTTTTTTATTTATTATTTACGCTTTATTACCTTCTAACATAAATCGCTTCACCGACTACTTAAAAAAGCCCAAACGCGACTGTTTTTTACTGACCCTTGACCTTTCAGTTTTGAAAATATCTGGAAATCTTGAAACACGTAAATATTGATTTTATCTCAGGAGTCTACATTCAAAATTTTGGCTGCCTAGCGAGAACGGTGTCGGTTAAATGGAGGTTTTTTGTTAAAATTTTGACACCCTTTTTGAACCCCTTGGGGTGCGAATTTTCAAAAATCCTTTCTTAGTGTGCGTTTTGACCCTTCTATAAATACGCCCCCCACATATCAAGTCTGTACGTTCAGCGGTTTGGGCTGTACGTTGTCTGTCAGTCAGGACAAAACCTTTTATATTTAAGGTGACTTTAATTTATGCAGCCAAATTCTTACTGAAGACTCAGTAAGTGCTTAGTAACAACGTGCGATGACCTTTTTTGTGAAATTCGTAAATTATTTCAAACGGTATGTAATGTACGGAACTCTCAGCGCACGAGCCCTATGTGGACTTCGTCAGTTTTGTGGATTTAGTTTAAATATATTACAAGATTAAATACCTTATTACAATAATTAGTATTAAAGTAGTATTATGCTAGTCACGACATCTTCTTTCAGGCTGCATAGTTTATTACTCTTAGACGCCTCTGTTTAGTAAATTTTAATTATTATTCACATTTATTACGTTATTTAATTTTGAAAAAGTAATACTTTTGTATTTTTAAAGCAGCAGTCTGCGCACTATTTTTGCTCTTTTAAAGGTAATAAGCACGGACACGGAAAAATATGTTTATGGTTATAAGTAATAAAATAATTCACTTGTCGGTTCTGAAGCAATATTATAACAAATATAGTCGAAATGTTCCAAAATGGACTGATCGAAAATATGACATAGAAAATAAGAGTACGAATTTGCCCAAATGTAATATCAGCATTCGTGGGAAAGTAAATTGTATTCCTTTTTTTGTGTGATACGTTGTGGCAGTAATTTGTAACACTTGCTGTTTGAATATTAGAAATAATGTCAAGCTAAAATATGATTTGTGTTATGCTCGTGGGAGAATATATTCGTAAAATCACTGTATGTTTAATACAAAATATATGTTTACTTGGTTTATTGTTTATAATAAAACTTACATTTTAGAACAATACCTAACTCTATAGTTTTCACACCTCATGAAAACAGCAAAAGTTTTGATATAAGGACTTGAAACTTTTGAACACACACAAAATACATAAACATACTCTATCAATCAAAATTAAAGGTTTTGTCCTGAGTGACTAAAGGACTATGTAACCAAATAACGTACCGCCCAAACAGCTGAACATTAAGACTTTATATTTGAGGGTCATGTTTATAAAGGGGTGAAATGCACAAAAATATTTTCCAAAGAATTTTGGAAAACTCGCACCCTCATGGGTTCAAAGTATGAAAAGAGAAACACAATTTAGCTTACATCATTCACGCTAAGCAAATTAAATTTTGAATTTAAAATCCTGAGATAAAATAAATATACACGTGTTCAATGATTTTTCAGAATTCAAAAACTTATAGGTTTGGTTCTGTCTTTTATTAAAAATAAGGAAAATTGTAATATTCTTTAGATACTACCTATATATAAAACAGTAGTCTTATCCAGTCATCTGCTAAGCGATTGAGAACAATCTTTGTACATAGGTACCAAGGCTACATCCATCCATCCATCAGCCTGTTTCGCCCACTGCTGGATTCCAAGATTTCGCCACTCTTGGCGGTCCTCCTGGAAAAAATGCCCATATTCACACACGCTGGGCAGGTGGGTTGGTGAGCGCAGTGCCGAAACCTTCGCACCAGTAACGCCACTGCCCGTCACCATTCTTTTAAGGCCCGGCATTTTGGGATGAATATACCGCCCACAAACGGTCGCAGGCAATGGTAGGCCACCTGGTTGTGCCTGTCTGCGAGCTGTCCTCTTAGGGCCTGTCCGCACTGTGAATTTTCACCGCGCGATATTTACTCTCGCGAATTATTTCCGTGTATTATTATATTTTATTTTATATCGCTAGTGCGAATACTCGTAATAATATATACTCGAAGATTCAATGTGTTACAGAATTGCGAGAAAAAATCCGCGCGGTGAAAATTCGCAGTGCGGGCAGGCCCTTACTCCCCCCCAAATAACTTCGGGAGGATTTGCGATTAAGATGGTGGTACTTCCACCCAGAGTCGAGCCCGGCACCAGCTCTAACACCTCTAACCAAGGCTATATAAACTTATATAAATATATATATATATATATCGGGTTTCAAGCCTGGCCGTTGGACACTGTGGGTCTAGCATATAAAATCAAGCAAACAGGAACACAGGCTCAGTTTTCACAAGTTTAATTAGCATTCACCAAGATTATTTCAATGTATTATAGTAATTTTATCATTTCGCACTATTGTTTCACTGCACTTTAGACATGGTAAGCTACCACGGAACGAAGGACAGTTCGAAGGTGCATCCCACCGAACGCGCCAATGCAGACTTCTAACACTGCTGGCCGGCTGGCCGTCACAATGGTCACCGAGACCAAAGATATATAATGGTACCATTATATATCTTTGACCGAGACTCTGTCGAAGTACGCCACGTTGACAGGGGGCGCTGCCTTTCAACCGCGTGACGCGTTTGTTCCAACTTTGCTTCCGCTTCCTTTATAGACCGGATGTGACATAAGGTACTCGTATATATAAAATACCATCATAAAGTATTTATTGTTACGCATCAGTTTTTAGACTTTTTAGGCACGCCATAAGCAAAATAAGAAAAAAAAAACCATCTATACTAGGTGCAAGAACAACCTCGACTAAATTTGTAAAATTTATTTTGCGTATTACACAGTAATAGTCAATGAACCTTGGTACTGACGACTGATCAAGTCTCCAATATGAATTAGGCAATATAAACGAAAATCACCTTACTATATAGGTTGAAAAAGAACCCCGTAGCTATAATAGAGGAAACTGTTCTTAATTAGAAATATAAAATACATGTTTTTAGGGTTCCGCACCCAATGGGTAACCAACGGGACCCTATTACTAAGGCTTCGCTGTCCGTCTATCCGTCTGTCACCAGGCTACATCTCATGAACCGTTATAGTTAGACAGCTGAAATTTTCACAGATGATGTATTTCTGTTGCCGCTAAAACAACAAATACTAAAACCGGCTAAGTGCGAGTCGAACCCGTGCATACCCATACAACAAACATGATTTTTTTCCCGTTTTCATAGATAATGGTACGGAACCTTTGCCGGTTTATTTACTTTTGTCAAGATTCATAATTTAAAAAAAGATATCGACCGTCTAAAGAAGTACTAATACTCCAGTGACAGAGACAACGCTCTACGAAACCGTAAATACCAGCAGGATATGTACCGTCCATTGTCAGTCACATGTCACGTCACGTAAGTTGGCCATTCATTCGAAACTGGGGAAGCAAAAGAAAATTAAAAACAAAAAGTCTTATTTTTTACGGATTAGTGTTCTATTAGTGATTCTGTCTGATTCATAGATTTCAATAAACCAAGGAGGTTCAATTTCAACCTGTATAAATACTCGTATGCCAGCAATAAGTGTATTTTATATTACTACTAGCTTTTGCCCGCGGCTCCGCCCGCGTCGAAGAGGTTTTCGTGTTAATAAGGAAAACAAAAGAATATGGTTTTTTAAACGACAATATGCAACGGTCACCACTTAGAATCATTTAGAATCATTTATTTCAATATACAACAAGATAAACTTACAGACTAAATATGTCCAAAACGCTTATTTGCTATTTTACAAATAAATTTTAACAGAAAAATTAATAATTAATAGAACAGACAGATGTTATTAGTCGCACGTAGTGCTTATCCTAAATAAGGTTTCACATAAAAAATAACTGCTAGTAGTTTTAATTTTCCTAATGGGGTCAGCAAATAAATCTAGATCTGGCGAGTGGTCGAGTAGTGAGTTGAGGAGCGCGGGAGCGCGTACTGTTGCCTCGTTGTTGCCATGTTGCGTACGCGCGGTCGACTCCGCTAGCAGTCGGTGCCGGCGCCGCGGGGCCTCCCCGGCGTTGCCGCCTCGGTGTGCCTGCCCCGGGACATAGAGCTTTACACTCTCCAGGATTGATGGATTGTCGATTACATTCCGTAGTAAGAGGCAATAGTGAACTATAAGTTGCAGCTTTCGCCTAAGTTCTAGGGTGTCAAGTCCGATCATACCCGTCACATAAAGAGATGGGTAACGAAACGGATAATACCCATATAATTTCTTATAAATGTACCGGCTAAATTGTTTGTGAATTTTTTCCATCAATAGACTATATGTGGTTTCTCGTGGATCCCAAACGACTGCGTTGTACTCGAGACAGCTACGTATATATGCATTATAAAGCATAATCGCGGGACGTGGGTCCCTGAATTTGGCAGTTTGTCGCATTACAAATCCCAAGGTTCTTTTAGTTATGTTTGTCATATGTCGTTTAAAGTCAAGTTTCGTGTCTAACGTCAATCCTAAGTCACGAATTTCGTCAATACGTTCCAACGGAGCGTCGGGGAGTTGGTACTGATATTCCAGCGGTGTCGGAAAACGGGGAAAGCTAATCGCCTTGCACTTACTGCTGTTGAACTGCAGACGGTTTGCCTCGCTCCACTCCGCCACCCTGTCGATGTCACACTGCAGGCGCTCACAGTCGCTGAAAACACTTACGCTAGTAAAAAGCTTCAGGTCATCAGCAAACATAAGGCATTTACTTCCCTCGAGTACCTTGGGCAAGTCATTAATCATGATTAGAAACTGAGTGGGGCCCAAGGTACTTCCCTGACTCACACCAGATCTGGTGTAATAAGGTTGAGACGTATATCCTGCACGTTGTACATATTGGGAACGATCACTGAGATAACTGGCAAAAAAATTCAAGAGGTTTGGTGAAAATCCTATTTTTGCAAACTTAGTCATTAAAATTTCATTATCGACGCGATCGAATGCTTTTTTTAGATCGAAGTAAGCAGCATCAACCTGCCGACCCGAGTCCATCTCAGCGATGGCATAGCGAGTGAAGTTCAGGTGATTCGTAGCGGTAGATCTACCCGCCCTGAAACCATGCTGACTGTCGTCTAAGTGAACCCGAATCTGCAGACCGACGAGCCTATCGATAATCGATTCAAATATTTTGGCAAAAACTGATAAAACAGCGATTGGCCGATGATCCAGTAGATTGGACCCAGGCCCACCCTTTGGTACTGGAGTTACCCGCGAAACCTTCCAACGGGACAGATAGACACCAGATCGAACAGAGAGATTGCATACGTGCAAAAGAGGTAGTTCTAGGGCATCCATGCAATCTTTCGCTACAAACGGGGGAATACCATCCGGCCCGGTGAAAGAGAACGGCTTCAGACGCCTGACAGCGCGGCGCAAGTCGACTTCACTCACCCCGGGCACGTCCACGCGCGTGGCATCGCGCGGCGCCCCCCCGGCGCTCCGCTGGGCGCGGTCAGTGTCCAAGTCAGGTACGTCATCCAGGAACACCGAGCTGAAGTATTCAGCGAATGCATCAGCGGCCTTCTGACCCGTTACAGTTCCGTCTTTGTAGGTCAGTTCGTCATATTTTTGTCTATCTTTTTTCTGGTCATTAACATATTTCCAGAAATTAGATGGGTCCCTACATATGTCAGTCTCAATGGAATTTAAATACGTTTTATATGCTTGGTCAATTTGTAATTTGACAAGCTGCCGATAGTATTTAAAAAGCTCTCTGTTGACTTCTTTCTTTTCGATTTTATACCGCTTGTGATTAAAGAATTTATTTTTTATGTTGCGTATTATTTCAGGGGTAAACCATTTCGGATACGAATACCGACTGCTATACCCGCTACGCTTCTTGATAGAAACACAGTCGTTTATACATGCGTAAAGTTTAGAATAAAAAAGTTGCGTCGCAATATTGACGTCAGATATACATATTAAATCGTTCCAATCAATGTTTGCGATAGCTGCATATAGTACACTAAGGTCTGCCTTACGGAAATTCCAATCTGCTGGGAATGCAGAGTCAGGTGAAGAGGAGAGGAGAGGGTGAAGCGGGGGCGGCGGCGGCGGCGGGGCTGTCCCACGCGGCCACCACACAGTCACCTCGAGCGGCGGATGGTACAGGTCGATCGATACTAACGGGTCAATATCGCTCGACACGCTCACGCGCTCCGCACTCAGCCCGCACAACACCAAGTCTAACTGCCCACCAAAATGGTTTATAACCGTACTGAGCTGATTAAATTTACAAAAATTTTAAATAATTCAAATTGATTTTTAAGATTAATACTCATAGAATTTAGATTAAAGTCACCCAACAATATTAAATCAAGTTCAGGAAACTTGCAATAGGCATTCTCAATTACTTTAAGCACATTGGAGTATTTGTGTTCATATCGCTTGAAATCCGGCGTTAAATACACGACACAACATATAAATTTTAAATTTTTGTATCCGATTGCGGCGAACACAATTTCCATATCTGGCGTGAGTCCGTCGATGTCGGTGATCCGTCGCACGGTGTAACAGTCGCGCACCGCTAGCAGCACACCTCCGTACCCAACGTCCCCCGCGCGATGCTGACGCAGCACGATGTACCCGGGCGGGAATAGTTCCGAGTCTCCGACAGAGATATTTAAGTTTGTCTCTGTCACGGCTATGACGTCTGCAGAGCAACTCAATACTGAATTTTTAAAGGTAGCAGTTTACCACGGTTTACCAAAGTGCTAATAAAGACCAATAATATAAGCCCAAACTCGAAGGGCCTGCTGTTATCCGTTGAGGAGATCCCATACCCACCTCCCAGTCCCATCATTAGATCCTGGTCACCATGTTCTACAAAAACACTCATCAATACCGATCAAATAAAGTTAAACTTGAGAGGTCTCCTAAAAAAAACTAAAAATTTACCAGTGGATGATTGAAACCCCGACGATGAGACTACATACGACTACGCAAGGCGTATGTACATACCACATGATTAACTAAAAATCTTATTGAGTGCTTAAAGAATTTTAATAGTCTGTTCAGTAGTACTATATATTACCCATTATATACAAACAAACAAACAAATCTTTCTTCTTTATATAATAGTGTAGACAAACTTTAACGTGAGTTGATTTGAACCAGACAGACAGTCTTTGACTGATCAAATCCGATATTTTGAAACATGCAGCGACATCCAGTGTATTAAAATAAAAACAATTTCAACGCCAGCTTACTGAGCCGTTATCTAGGATAGTTTCACAGAAATAGCGTTTTTTAAGACCTTGAAAATAAATATATTTTAGTTATTGGTCTTTTTGCTCAGTCACGAAATATAATTTCAGCTTTAATATTTTTTTACAAAAGAAAATATATTTTCTGAAAATAAAATAAAAGAATAAAAAATAAAAAGTGAAAACAGATTTTACCAGTCGGGGTTTGAACCCGCAACGATCGACTCCGCTACGGTGGCGAACCTTCCATATGTCTCACTAAAATTCTCATTGCGCTGCTCCCTCTTGTCATAGCGTGATGATACATAACCCTAAACCTCCCCGAAGAAATGTTTTATCTTTCCGTGAAAACTGCATCAAAATCCATTGAGTGGTTCTCAAGTTATAAGCGAACGAACAGACAGACAGACGTTGTATTTTATATGTATAGAGACTAGCTTTTGCCCGCGGCAGCGCCCGCGTGTTATTCAGTTTAACGACATGCTTTTTTCCGGGATAGAAAGTAACCTATGTGTTGAGTTGGGGTATAAGCTATATCCATTCTAAATTTCATCCAAATCCGTCTAGCCGTTTCAGCGTGAAAGAGTAACAAACATACACGCACACAAACTTTCGCATTTATAATATTAGTGTGAAGTGTGATGAGATAACATGCCTTGTCTTATTTCACCACAAACTATTAAGGACTGCGCTAATAAGACACTTGATGTATGAAATAATAAAGCCTTGTCTTATTTCTCCACAAACGAAATGGACCGCGCTAATAAGACACCTGATTTTTCAGTGATATAGATCTATCTTACAGGAACCATGCATTTTTCCGGGATAAAAAGTAGCCTTTGTGTTAAGTTAGGGTATAAGCTATATCCATTTTAAATTTCATCCAAATCCGTTCAGCCGTTTCAACGTGAAAGAGTAACAAACATACACACACACACACACACACAAAAACACACCCTCGCACACACGCACGCACAAACTTTCGCATTTATAATATTAGTAGGATAGGATTTCAATGATAATTAATAACTGATACAATCTACAAAACTTATTTTATTCTATACAATTGAAATGATGTCGTATTTATATGTAAATGGTATTTGTTATCTCAAACCGTATTAGTTTTTACTTTGTTTTGTAAAAGCACATGAACAGTCAGTTTTTTGAGTTAGAAATGCATCCATCAATTTGTTTTTGTTCTCTGATCTTAATCTTTTTATTTTTTCATAATTGTTTGTTCGTTTCGTCGAATGCAAGTTACATTATTTTAAATATTATTTTGAAATAACTTTAACGAGTATTTCTTAACAAAACACATTAATAAAAATATAGTTCGCTTTGATGAGCTCTTTATTTAAGTAGGATTTAATAAAGATATAACTTTAAATATAAATAAGAAAAAGAACACTTACTTGATTGATGATGGCCCTCCCAAGGGCTGAATTATATTCAATGTTCTTTCTCCTCAATGTATATTCAAAATTCTATTTATATTATATGCTACAAAAATGAAAATAAAGTTGTTTTTAATAATTTTGTTAAATTAACAAATAATTCCTTTATTACAGAAGCAGGAAATGTTTAAAATTAACTACGTCAACAATAAATACTTAACAGATGTATCATTTTCAACAAATGATTCAACTTCTTTGACGAATGTTGCTGCTACACTTCTTCATTCGTGGGGAAATAACGTTACTGTAAGTATCTTCGACGCGTCTTTATACTAAACTAGCTTTTGCCTGCCTGCAAAAGTTTCGGATGTAAATCGAATGAGATTTTCCCATAGATTTATACAACAATTTCAGGCTTTATGTGGGGTGTTCAATGTTGCTGACAATGTTTTTAAATTAAATTTTATATCATTGCGGTAGAAAATCAGAAAACTAAATCTGGACTTGAGGAGCGTTGTGGTATGGGAAAGCACATGAGTAAATTCACAGGTTGTGTTGAGAACTGGATAGCACAGTGGAAGAGCAACCGCCCGGTAAGAGAGAGGTCCCGGGTTCAAGTCCCGGTTCAGAGCTCCCCACGTCCAGATTTACTTTTCTGATTTTCTGTACCGCAATGATACAAAATTTAATTTGTTATTTCCTTGCAATAGATAAATCGCCAAGTGTTTAAAATATATAAATTTATTTCTATCATAATATTTTTATAGCTATATTCAACGACGCCGTTTCTTTGTAAAAAATATTTTTGCCTTTTTTTTGGTTAGCGCCAAGATTACCAGATTTTTAGGAGAACTTACTCGCGAGCAAGCCACTTAAAACTGGGCACGTAAAAACAACCAGCGTATTTTAGTTTGTCCCTGAGCCTTATTTATCTTCATGGCAAAACGGAATAATTTGACACTTTGAATTAACACTTTATTGTTGAAACAAAAGACATAAAAAACAGAGTTTCGGTAACATATTTTTGTACAAAGGCAGACTTATCACTTAAAGCGATTTCTTCCAGCCAACCTTTTGGGTCGTGATAATATCGCCGTTAAACAGACTTTTGTTTGTTTATTTATTATTTACGCTTTATTACCTTCTAACATAAATCGCTTCACCGACTACTTAAAAAAGCCCAAATGCGACTGTTTTTACTGACCCTTGACCTTTCAGTTTTGAAAATATCTGGAAATCTTGAAACACGTAAATATTGATTTTATCTCAGGAGTCTACATTCAAAATTTTGGCTGCCTAGCGAGAACGGTGTCGGTTAAATGGAGGTTTTTTGTTAAAATTTTGACACCCTTTTTGAACCCCTTGGGGTGCGAATTTTCAAAAATCCTTTCTTAGTGTGCGTTTTGACCCTTCTATAAATACGCCCCCCACATATCAAGTCTATACGTCCAGCGGTTTACAAAGCCTTTTCTATTTCAGGTGACTTTAATTTATGCAGCCAAATTCTTACTGAAGACTCAGTAAGTGCTTAGTAACAACGTGCGATGACCTTTTTTGTGAAATTCATAAATTATTCTTTTTGTGTTTTTTACAAACAATTACTATGGGCTGTCAAGATTTTATTTTGCGAGATTAGCAAAAATTTGTTATCAATCCGTGTTACTAATCACTTACCAAGCCTCCAGTATGGGATTGGCTACATAAATTAAAGTCACCTTATATATTGATAAACTTTTAAAATTTTATTTTATTTAAGATCCCATGATCTTATGATTTTGGAAAGACAAAATTTCAACAAATAGCGCCATACCGAAAATTATTTTTGTTTGACACCTTTTGGCTTGAACTAAACTGTCAATTTTTAATATTTGATATTATTAAGATAATTTAAAATATATTTCTGCCATCATATTACATTTAAATGCTTACTGAGTGATTTAAAAGACTAAAACATTTCACTGTAGCAGGTTAGCAGGTTTACTCTTGAAATAGAGTTCGCGCAGCACTGCAGGCGTGTATTAAAATACTGTCAGTAATCTAAGCGATAATTTACTCTTTCTCCTCAAAGACAACTTCATTGTCTAACTTATTTTTAACCGACTTAAAAAGGAAGTTCTCACTTAGGTAAGTAGAGTGATAAGTAAACCGTGCTTATTCCGAAACTATTTCGAGATTTTAGGTTTTTAGACCGCATTATTCTATTTAAAGCTTTAAAAACTATGAGATCGTGTATATTTCAACAAAAATACTTTCAATTTCATTTGACCTCTAAGTGACGTCACAGGCTAGGTAGGACGATGAGGAATAGGTCCATTGCAAAAAAAAAAACATATTGTCTTTTCCGTATCAATGACAACATGACGACAACAAATTAGACAGTTGACAATCTATTCACGGTTGCCGGTACAGGTACATTTACCGAATTTCAAGTAATTTTGGGTCCATCCATCCATCCATCAGCCTGTTTCGTCCACTGCTGGACATAGGTATTTCCAGGATTTCGCCACTCTTGGTGGCCCTCCTGGAAGAAATGCCCATACCCACACACGCTGCGCAAGCGGGTTGGTGAGCGCGGTGCCAAAACCCTTGCACCAGTGACGCCGCTGCCCGTCACCAGTCTGTTGGGGATCGATAAGGATGGGCCGCCTGGTTTTGCCTGAGAGCTGTTCCTTACTCTCCCCCGAATAACTTCGGGAGGATTTGCGAGTAAGATGGTGGTACCTCCACAGTCGAGCCCGGCATCAGCTCTACCACCTTAAGGGTGGCACCTTTTGGGTATTTATGTGAAAATTGTGTACAAAAATGCATTTAATTTTTTCCGATATTTTCCCAAAGTAAATGGAAAATTGTCGTATAACCAATAAATAGATTGCGATTGCTAACCAAATTAATATTTATTTCTAGCCGAACATTGTGAAAAAACTCTACTTGAAATATACTGTATCTACATAAGTAGACTGACAAATGTTTTGTGAATAAATTCTTTGGTCTTTGGTTTTTTCGACAATGCATGACTGAAATGCAATTCACAGTCTAAACTCATTCACCCACGATTCACCGATCAGTATCCCTATCTGCATGATGTGTTACGAAGACGCAGACCAGATACAACATTCCCGTATAGAATCTGAACCCGCGCCCTCTGGATTAGTGGTCGAGTACGTCATTGTAGGTTGAAGTCATTATAAACTAACGAATTAAGAATTACCGATAACCAATTTATATAAAGAGATGTGATTAAAACGCTAAAACAAATTGTATGTAATATTTTAATAGTTTCTTTTTAAAAATAAATATACAAATCTGATTATTTCTGGTTCGGCTTCGGGCCTTTTCATGTTTGACTGCTGGTAACATTTAATCTGTTACAATGAAGATGCTAATCATAGTCAAAATCAATTAAAATATTTATTTTGTAAAATAGATACATAAAGTATACTTTCTACAAGTCAAAGTTAATCTTTACAATAAATATCTTTAGAATAAAAAAATATAAAAAATAATATGTTTATACTAATAAGGGAAATACATACAAAAAATATTTAGGTTGGGCTACAAAAATTTAATTATACACCTACATAAAATAGAGATATCTAGGAATAAAAATATTATATATAAATGATGCAACGAACAAACAAGTTGATAAATGAATACGGGAAATACATTCAAAAAATATTAAGGTTGGGCTACTAAAATGTAATAAAGTTATACACCTGCATAAAATAAAGAAATATAGGAATAAAAATATTATATTTACATAATGCCTAACCATCCGCACCATTCGATTAGTATTGCTAAGAAGAAGGGCAAGAAACTTAGCAAACATAATTTTTTTAATTTGTAACATAAACTTAATCTATAGAATTTTCCAATACCTACTTAAGTAAAGGCAAATATAAAACCATAGGAATTATGTCCAAGGGTAAAAAAAAATATTGATCTTAATCAATCCGTCTCACATTGTCAATTACCTTTTACAGCAAAGTCAGTTTACATATTAATTAACTATAAAGGGCTGAAGAATAGCCTTAAGAGGAATCAAACATTTCGTATTAAAATTTGCTAATTATGACTTACAATTTTGATTAAGATTATTATTATTTATTACACCATGCTTCATTATTGTCCAGATAATCATCGATTTTATAATAAGCTTTTTTAAGTAGTTCCTGCTTAATGTATAGTTTAAACTTATTTTCAGGCAAACTAAGGACCTCCTTTGGAAGTTTATTGTAAAATCCTATACCATGTCCTACAAAAGAGGTACCTACCTTGGCAAGTCTGAATTTCGGAATAGCTAGTTTATGTTTGTTTCTGGTTTCAATAGAGTGGTGCACACCAAGCCTCGGGAGATTATCAATATTTTTTCTGAGATATCTAATAACTTGATAAATAAATTCACACGGGACCGTAAATATATTAATTTCCTTAAACTTTTCTCCTAATGAATCTCGATACTTCATGTTATAAATAGATTGAATTGCTCTCTTTCGCAAAATAAAGACTGCTTCTATATCCGCGGCTCTACCCCACAACATTATTCCATATGACATTATGCTGTGAAAATAACTAAAATATACTAATCTAGCAGTATCCTCATCAGTAATCTGCCTTATGCGTCTAACGGCGTAAGCGGCTGAACTAAGTCTACCACAGAGAGCTTCAATGTGGGGACCCCACTGAAGACGAGAGTCTATAGTAATTCCTAAAAACTTAGTTTTTATAGTCGTAATACCTTTAAAATACCTTCAAATGATCTTCACAACAAAACAAATGCTGCTCAGACATGCACTCCAGCCATACTCCGCATTACTTCCTTGCACCTCTTCCGTTTCAAGAGTTCTCATGAATCCAAAAAGTTTTTGTCGGCCAATATAGTGTAATTGTTACTAAATGGTAAAAAGGATCTAATACGATATTTATTGGGTCGATTCATAAATGTTATTATACAAGTATTAATTTCAATCTTTTTAATAATCCTTATCGTATCCTTCTTGTTCAAATTTTGTTAATACATAAATATCTAATCAAAATAATGTAAATTTTGGCTGTTGTTGTTGATGCAGTCAAACTTCAAACGTAAAACCAGAACCAGTAGACAAAAACTTCGTTCTTTTTTTAAAAAGAGTCAAATTTAAGGCAAAGGTATCAATCTCTTCTTTCTCTATGTACCACAACAAAACTTTGGAAAATTATAAAAAATTAACTGCTGCTTGAAATAAATATATATTATTCATTTTTTCGTTATTTTAGCCAGATATTCATAAAAAAATATAAAACCAATGTACTTTACATACCTAATTCGACTTTTTTTTTGGTTTGTTACTCCATAGCTATCTGTCATATCTTAACCGATTAAAATATTTGTTTTTAAGTGTTTGCTTTCAGGTTGCTCGTATTTTAGTTTGGCCGTGATCTTTAGAGATAAGCAGTGGAACTCCTCAACTCCTCAATCCCATCAATTCGATATTCCTGGTTGTACCAGGATGCCGATTGCAGGGTGTTTGTTATTTAAAAATTGACATTTACCCACCTGACCTCAGATCCTGGCCTCACCACTATACAGCTCCTAAACGGATGACAGTATACAACTCGAGATTTCGGGAATAATTAGTATATTCATTAATGTAATTACTAATGTATTTTTTTTTCATTCACTATTTGGGAGCTGTGCTCTTGTCGGTTGAGTCTTCTCCATTCACTTCTGTCTTCTCTTTGACTTTTTGATACGACACGACATTTACTTTTTCTGTTACTTGGTCCATGAATGTTCTCCTGGGCCTTCCTCTCTTTCTTTTTCTCTCCAATTTTCCTTCAATTAAATTAATGGTTTATAATTTATAGCTGGAACAAAAATTCAAGGATCCACCACATCGAGGTTTTAACTGTGATAAGCAACATTGAATTATTTTATGTGTAGGAGTTAATTATACCTAAATTTTTTTTACAGTTTTCATTCTCTTTTGTAAATTTACGTACAAGGGATGGGGAAGAATCTTTTAGTGGACGTATTTGTAGTTTTTTTAAGTATAACTGGGCAGTGGCTTGGATGAAGAAGTTCTCAAATATTCCACTTATATGCCCTGTTGCTGCGGTAAGTTTAGTATAATCACTATAGAATCCTAACTTCTGTCTGCGCTGACTTTAGTGCACAGGGCCATCTTGTTTATTACTGAAGAACGATGTTGCACTTACGCATTATTATTGTTCACTATGTTGACAACTGCTTCATTGACACAATTTCGCCATTTTCAAGGTGAGTATTGTACTTGGGATTACGACGCGGCGTTCACTGTTGCCTTCGATCATCAATAATATTGATGTCAATACTGTTGTTGTCAAACGGCCACTGGCAGCCGCGCCGAGTGGTGAGTGCGGCCCTTAAACAGGCCGAGATAACAACTTCATGGCTACCACTGGGCACTGTTGCTCAATTCATAGAGAACAAACCAAGTTAGATGGAGTAAGCTGTCAATCACGATCCCTGTTAAAGACTTATCTAAATGGCTTCATGTATTTTGCAAGGAATGGTAAATTTCTCCTTTACTGATACTGCAGCCTTATTGAAACCGGTGTAGTAGGCCTCATCCTAACTTGGTGCACGTTCTGCTACTGCTGACCTGTTTCTTTATGGACCGAATAATGTCCCCAATATAAATAGTCAAAATTTATAATACGTGAGTGCAAAACCGTTCTTTTTAGGGCTCCGTAGTCCGACAAGAAACCCTTATAATTTCGCCATGTCCGTCTGTTCGTCCGTCCGTCTCCCTGACTAGAGACTATTAGTACTAGAAAGCTGTAATTTGGCATAAGTATACACATTAATCACGCCGATAAAACGATAATACAAAATCAATAAAAAATGAATATTTTTTTCTCACCTATCCCGTAGTGTGGGGTATCGTTAGAGAGACTGAAAACCTACTCAGATAGCGGTTCCACTTGTTATGAATTTAGGTCATAGTTTTGGTTTTGGTGACCACAACAAGAGGTGATTGAAAAAAAAAATACCTTTAAAATATACATTGGTAACCATTTTCATAAATTTGTTATTTAAGTTGACTTTCGTTTATGCAACCAAATTCATACTGGATACTCTGTAAGTAATCAGGACCAAGATCCAATGTCCCTGTTTTCAAAATACAAGAAATATATTTTTTTTAATTGATTTGAAATTTGTTTATATGGCGTCGAACGAACGCTACGCGTCTCGCAGTATGAATCGCGAACAAATAAGTTGTAACATTCACGCGTTGCCACTCTGTGCATTGCAATTTTGCATCAAAAAAGGTAATAGCAATCAGTTACCGCTTTTTAAAAACCGGTATCGCGGAAAATTTAAAATGAATTATTTTAAAGGTAACCACAATGTAGTACCGGTTGTAATAAAGGTTGTGGTACGTGTAAAATACCGGTATTTACAATACCGGTTTGGGTCCGCTCAAAAACATTGTGGCTGTGTGAAAACCATTTTTCAATTTAGGGATCAGTGAGCGAAATATTGCGCTTTAAAGTGCTAATTTTTGTTAGAGTCCAGTGTCTCCCCTACTGGCTAAACTGTTGTTTAAAGATATGTAAAAAAAAAATCACAGAAGAAGTATATCTAATGAATTTAAAGGGAAAACTATCACAGCTAAGTAGGCTTTACAAGTTTACGAGTACATGTCGCGCAAAACTTTTAGCCCCCTCTAAACACGACAGTGTATGGACCGTTCTTTAGGAGAGCAACTTCCGAAGTTTGGCGCGATCTGTATTAGTAGACCAACTTATAAAATGTACTGGGTAACTACGGAACCCTACACTGCGAGTAGCCTGACACGCAGTTGGTCGGTTTTTTAATAATAATTTAGTATATCAGCTCACGTGATTTCAATACGATCTAGTTTGTTAATTGCATTAACTAAGCCACACATTTTAAAAGCTAAAGTAGTTGTAAAAGTATAAAAATGCGACGATACCACAAAATGTCCCCTGCATAATATTTTTATCTATAAATTTTTCCAAGTAAAACAATGTATTTTTTTGTTGCAGGGAAAGTATAGATATGTTAATGTTGAACTACCTCCGAAAAATATGCCTTTTCTACCAAGCCATGGTAATTTTAGAGTTAAAGGCAAAATTTTTTTAACTGGATCTTTTCATGTTGTTATAGTTGAAGGATCATTGTTACTGAGAATGAACAAAAAAAAACATTAATTATAATAGTTTGTTTAAATGTCATGCTATAGGTGATTTTAAAGTTGACTTTGTTAGCTTTTTGAAGAATGCACTTTAATTTGAATTCAATTCGAATTTACAGTAAACTGCGCTCGCGATGGAAAAGGCAGTCTCGTCCAAATATAGGTTTTTAGCATCTGAGAGAGAGAAAAAGAGAGCAACAAACTTCAGACAGCCAAGTAAGATTGGGCGTACTGTACTTTTGTTTACAGTGTACCTACAGACAGCATATATGATTTATCATAGAAGGTATAGTAGGATTTTTTTTTATGTCGGAATCCACTTAAGATCTTATCTTCCAATGAATGGCATTGTCATCTATTGTGAAGTTCAACCGCTAAATGAGCAGTGCATAGCGAAACGCATAAACAACAAAATATTTTATGTTAATAGCAAATTTACCACCTAAACAAAAAAGCTCAAATTTGAACGCCAAGTCACCAACGCATTTCAGATTTAATTTTTGAAATTGGAAGCGGCAGCCATTTTGTGTTTTAATTACAGGATGATTAAGTAATGACTTTCGGATCTAAATATCGTATACTTCTCTGTGTTTTATTCTGGATACTTCATATATTTGACCCTGGCCTACGTATATAAATTAGGATTTTGATTGCTTACCTACTATTTAGATTTTTGTGAAAAGTATGTTCGATAACGACCCCGGCTGTGTATAAGGACTTTGATTTAGCGGGAATAAGAGGTACAAAAATGTAATGTATGTAATTTTAAATATAACTTCAACAATTACCGTAGATTGCAGCCATACAATTTTATTTTGTATTTGTAGTTACCTAATGGTTTTATTGGAATTATATAAGTAAAAGTAAACATAGTTATTTAATAACCAACAAATGTGTTTTAAATTAAAGTTTCAAAGAGACAAATGAACTTTTTTAAACTTTAATGCTCTTTTTCTCAATAACATGCATATAAAATTATGTAAAAATCTTAAATCGTTTCATTATGTATCATACCTGTACCTTGCTGCCGCTTTCAATTTCAAAAAGTACTATCTGGAATGCGTTGCCGTTTTAATTTGAGCCTTTTTGTTCGGGCGTTAAAGTTGCTGTTAACATAAATTATTTTGTTGTTCATGCGTTTCGTTGTGCACTGCTAATTAGTGGTGGAACTTAACAATAGAACAATGCCATTCATTGGAAGATAAGCTCTTAAGCCGATCCCGACATTTAAAAAAATTTCTTCTATAGGTAGGTACCTAAAACATTTATAAGCAATGGTGATGAAATAAGTTTGCTATAATTATAATATCAGGTAGCATATTATTGTTACACGTAATCGCAATTAATTGTTCTAAAACATGGATCATAGCCGTGGGTGCACGTAATTTCAGGTTTAGGGCCACCAGGAGTATACCGGCGACGAAGTATCCCCGATGACTAAGTTCCAATGTAACGAAGAAATATCACCCAAGTGCAAAATTGTGGTTTTATACCTCAAACACGGACCTGCAAAGGAATTAATTGTTCTGAGTTTTATATTTTATTCCATTTATACTTTAACAATGCCTTGAAAAAAAGCGTTGCTTGGCAACGACGCAGGTTCAGTTCTTATGGACTAGGAGGTCACGGGATTTTGCAGAACCATCATGGATACGGGTAGATTTATTTTTATGGGTTGTAAAGTGATCCCCTTATGTATATTATGTCAGTCTGTCTGTTCGTAGTGGTTGCATCTTCAAGAAATAGCCGATGAAATATGCTTTATCGTTCAGCAAAAAAAACGATACCGGAAATGGTATGTCTAAGTACTATACGAAGCATGGCGTCGCCAAAGGTGGAACGAGTAAGTCTGTCTGCTCCCAGTGGTTGCATTTTCGAGAAATATGGCATGAAAGAAAATATTTTTTGAACTTAGCCCATACAGCCAACCTCAGACATGGCTGTATGGGCTAAGTTCCCTTTGCCTTCCCATTAAGCGGGAAACAAAAGCAAAAAAAAAAATTTTGTTTGAATACAATGCAATCGTTGCTTTTTCTCAAGGAATATTTTCTTTCATGCCATATTTCTCGAAAATGCAACCACTGGGAGCAGACAGACTTACGCGTTCCACCTTTGGAGATGCCATGCTTCGTATAGTACTTAGACAGACCATTTCCGTTATCGTTTTTTTTGCTGAACGATAAAGCCTCTTTCGTGAGCTATTTCTCGAAGATGCAACCACTATAAACAGACAGACCGGCATAATATACATCAGGGTATCACTTTACAACCCATAAAAATAAATCTACCCGTATCCATGATCGTTATAGATTTTCTGTCTTCATAGCCAACAGTGACAAGTCTGATAGCCGTTCCTGTCCTATAGAAGTCCTAAGAGATTTTTTTTATCAGTTTTAATTTCGAAATACGGTTGTAACCGGAATGTAATGGAATACATTTTCTAAATTTCAAATTTTAAGCATGTTTTTAATGCAATTAATTGTACATACAGATCAACTGAAATGTCTTTAGACAGTTTTATTCAGACTTGAAAAAAATAGAGTTTCTCCGGTTGTAATACTCCGAACGTATTACTCAGGTCACAGAAGGTACACATTACCTTTGAAGTACGATTCCGGGTCAGAAATTCTCTCATCTTCTGATGACTCATCAAAAAACTCATCGTTAAATTTAGTCTTTTACTTTTCAAAAATTGCTATAATCTCTGGACACGTTTAAGAGGCCGCTCCTTTTTTTTTGTCTGTTTGATGCGAAGCATTATTTTAATTATTTTTCTTGTCACTCCCGCGATGTTTTTGTAAAAATCAAGGACATACGCCAGTCCATATTGGCCATCTAAATGAAGACCTAAAATTTATTTGATTCCATTGTTTCTCCTTCACGCGTTATTTTGATACTTAGATATTATGAATAACGATTTGGAGCGGGCTCGTAAGTAATAAAATAACTCGCAAAAGAGAAACAATTCAATCAAATGAATTCTAGGCCTTTATTTAGACGGCCAATATGAAGGGGTGTATGACCCTAGTTTTTCCAAAAACATCGCGATAAAGGCCAGAAAAATATTTATCATATTGTTTTTGATCAAAGTTGTTGTCGTCGCGGACCGGGCTCGGAATGAATTTTGATTTTTTATTTCACTCAGTCTATTTATTAAAAGATTACTTAGTAAAATACTATTTTAAAAGTAATTTTATATTTTTCCCGCAATAACTGATGTCTGCTGACATGCGTCGCGGGTTGATCTGAGACGTCCTCTTTTGTCAACTTTTGAGCGCCCATTTGACCCGGGAAAAGAGAGATTCCTTATTTTACTTTCGTAATTTAAAAAAAAAAACTGATCAGAGCTATATATTTATTCGAAGTAATGTGATTTTTTTAATAAAATAGCCGTTCCAGCAGTTACTCCCAAAAGTGTTATAAAATCTTTAAAATGTTGAACATTACAAATTGCCCCAGCATTAAATACACTTACAGAGCCATTACAGCGCAGACATGGCCAAAACTCGTTTTGAAAAAAAAACATATTATTATACAATATTATATATGGATTAATTCTCATACTTAACGATCATGGATGAGAATTAATGTATATATGATATTGTATGATAAATAAGATATGACTTTTTTTCCGGGAAGTACGGTCTAAAAGTCTGTCTAGTTGAGATTGTTGATAACATTTTACGAATTTTGGTTACACACGTTCGGAACAAGTGGCGTGCATAGAACTTTTTGTTGGAAATGCAATGAGAAGGTCAAGTTAGACAATAAAAAATACGAAAAAATTTAAATGTCACTTTGAAAAATCATTATTTGTATGACGCCAGGGTAGGCACTATTAGAGTACATGATTTCGTACAAAAAAATATATATTTTCAAATTGGTTTTAAATTTTTTTCATGTTATTCTCATTGCATTTCCAGCAAAATGTTCAATGCACGCCACTGATTCGGGGCCCCTGTAGACCGGGGGCCCCGTATCACTGATACGGCAGATACGGCGGCAGCTACGCCCCTGTGCAATAACATCTTAGTCTGTTCCTTCAAAGAGGATTTGTAAGATTTTATTAGTTTACAAGCCTTTGCCCGCTGCTTTGCCCGCGTTCATTGAATCTTTGCCCCGTTTTCAGCTTAGGCGTAATTTTATGAACACTCCCTATAGCTAAGGTGTTGACCAGGGTCACTACAATGATAATAAAACAAAAAACCACAACCAAACCCGTTGAGTGGTTCCAGAGTTAAAGCGTTTATTCAATCTTTGCCCTGTTTTCCGTTCGGACTTTATTTTTTGAACACCTTTATAGCCTATGTGTTGAACGCGTTTACTAAGATGATAATAAAAAAAACCGCATCCAAATTCGTTGAGTGGTTTTAGAGTTATAAAAGCGTTTATTCAATCTTTTCCCCGTTTCCAACTTGGGCGTTACTTTACGAACACCCCTTATAGCCTATGATAATAAAAAACCACATCCAAATCCGTTGAATGCTTCTCGAGTTAAAACGATAAATACAGACAGACAGACAAAAATGCTAAAAATTGTTGTTTCGGCCTCAGTACAAAACTAGTAACCCATTTCATTTAAACACGAAGACAAAAAAATCTTTAGGCCATATAGGTACTATAAAATAAACGGTCAGAAAAATATGAACCGATTTTATAGGAGTACACAAAAACGAATACAGCGCGGGCTAAGCCGCGGGCAAAAGCTAGTTAGAATACATGACCTACAATAAACCAGTAAAGTGCAACACCTGTTCATTGAGCCAGCAACCGTCACTAAAATAGACAAACAATCTACCAAAATAGTAAAAATCTACCATATGTGGTCACACTGGTTGCCGATAGCACCTAACGTAGGCTGTCACTTACTTAGGTATAACAAGTTCTAATAGATGGCGCTCGCCTTTTCTTGTATGAAAAATATTCGCAGCACTTGATCCTTCAGCCAAATCCTTAAATTCTCAATTGCTTTTCCAGTAGAAAGTTCTATTCACGCCACTGGTTTTTCGTGATTATAAGCTAATCGTTGGTACAGGAGCCCAGAGAGTTCAATCCACGTCACTTTCAGGATAAATTGGAGAAAAGGACAATGGTTCGTACAAAATAAAAATCAACCACGTGGTTTACAATCTCCACATTATTTTATTTAACATTGACGCATGATGTCGAATTCTAACCAGTTCCTTGAAAAAATGGTTTACATCAATAATTCTATGTCCGCTGGTACTGGTATAGAATTCATCCTGTAACAAAAGTGAATATTGTAAGCAAAAAGCTAAGAATACATTTACTCTTTAATATTTTATCTTGATTTATTCATAAACTCACGAAACTCACATAATTTTCGATGCCTATTTCGTATGGACGTTCTTGTTCATCTTCATCAGTATGATCTTCTTCATGTCTGCGCTTCTTAGTCACATCCTAAGGTCTAGAATAAATTGACAATGTTATACGAATGTGACAGTAGAATACACGTCAGCATACACAACCAGTATTTGCCGTGTGGGCAGAGATTGCTGGTTTGATATTAATCATCATCAACTGATAAAAGATTGATTGGACCTATAAAAATTAAAATATGACAATGATAATGGTGAAGAAATAATATTATAATGAAATGTAATATTGTTTTATTTGTATTTTTTTGAATATTTAACATGTTAATGTTAATATATCAGGCGAAAGTTTTTGCAGGAGTATATGCACAATTAACGGATCCCAATTTCCAATGTTGGTTAAATTAGCAATGGCTTCCAAGCATTCCATTGTGATGTCATGCATACTTTTAATCTTTGCTGCTGTAGGAATTTGTATACTTGGTTATATACTATAAAATACATACGCAAGGTGACTTTTATTTATGTAACCAAACTCGTACTGGAGGCTTGGTAAGTGATCAGTAATACGGATAGATAACACTTTTTGCTAATTTCGCAAAATAAAATCTTGACGCCCCATAGTAATTGACTCGGCTGGGTTGGCGTTTGTAGGAAACACGAGAAGAATAATTTACGAATTTCACAAAAAGGGTTATCGAACCTCGTTATTGAGCACTTACCGAGTCTTCAGTATAAATTTGGCTGCATAAATAAAAGCCAAATTCTTACTGAAGACTCGATAAGAGCTCTGTAACAAGGTTCGATGACCGATTTTGTGTAATTCGTAAATTATTATTATAGTCTTATTATACTTCTATATTCTATTCTATATACTTGATGGTAGAGCTGATGCCGGGCTTAACTGTGTAGGTACCAACATCTTACTCGCAAATCCCCCCGAAGTTATTCGAGAACATAGAACAGCTCTCAGACACAACCAGGCGGCCCGCCTGGGACCGATGGATGGCGGTATAACCATCCCCAATTGCCGAGCCTTGTATAAAACAGACTGGTGATGAGCAGCGGCGTCACTGGTGCAAGGGTTTCGGCACCGCGCTCACCAACCCGCCTGCCCAGCGTGTGTGAGTAAGGGCATTTCTTCCAGAAGGACTGCCAAGAGAGGCGAAATCCTGGAAAGGCCTATGTCCAGCAGTGGACGAAACAAGCTGATGGATGGATGGATGGATTTTAAATATCAGAACATTGTGCATATGAATAGAATAGTGTAATAATCAAAACTTTTCTTATTCGATACAATTTTAAGGGGAATTACGTAGTAGAGTAAATATTATTTAATGAAGCAAGTTTGCGTAAATCGAGACATAGATAATGTTGCCATGGACTTGCCACGACCGAAATATTTGAGTGCTGCTTAGCTGATCATGCGTACTTATCGATTGAGTAGTGGTTGTGTATACCACTTAAATTTGGGAGATGTTTAAATTTAAGAGCCCTTCAACTGATTGGTGTATTTGAGAGACTTTTCAGTATTCGGCTGTAAGACTCCCAAATTTCGTTTTTTTCTCGAAACAGGAGAGGGGTAGTGTATTGGTGTCTCCCTACTTTTGTATGGGTCCATATTGATTGAAAAGGAGCGCAGTATTATTTATGAAAACAACCGCTCATGATAAGTGCGTTTATTGGACTGTTTGTGCTATAGATTTTGATTAATTAGGTTGAATATAAAATGCTTACGCTTAAGTATTGCAACACGTACAACCTTGTAATAGTTGACTGTACATGCTGCCGAGAACAAAAAGGAATATAAATACAGAAAATTAATAACATTAACTTAAATAAATTAATTATTGATTTCTAAATATTATGTAACATAATTAAATACAAAACATAGGCATTCCAAACTTCACTGATTAGCTGATTACACTTTTGGTGTCTGGTTTGGGATGAGGTTTTGACGATGATTTTCATTTTTTACTGGTCTTCGAATCTATCGTCTCGTTTGTATCGTTATTTGTTTTAAAATTTGAGTATGATGTTATAGTGAATGATATAATTTAAGTAGTTGGTGCTCCAATTGTAATATGGCTCCTTCTTATTGTTTTGTTTTTTTTTTTATCTTATTTATTTTAAATCCATACATCTTATCCATACGTTCGACAAACTTTCTGTAAAAAAGTAGTGATTAAATGCGGATCTTGGTCGATCTTAGCGGTGATCTTATTTCCCTAGGTTGTGTTGAGTCGACATATTGTTTAATTTCGACACTGAAGCCGCATCCTTGTGCTTTTTTGATAATGAGGTTTCGGGCATGATATATTTCTGCCAAAGAAGTCAATATATATATATCATGGCATGCTTCGTAAGCTAAGTGTTTCGCAATCCCATGCAGTAATTTTTGCGGCTTTTGTTTTCATATTGCTTTTCCTTTGATTGAATGATGTGTCGATAGTCCAGCTGATTACTTTCCGAACGCAGATCACTGTCCCTTCCTGTGATATGAGCATCTTCTCAATTAACTGAGGAGACCCGCTTATAGGAGGCCAGCTAACCAATTGCTAACACAGTAAGAGCGAACAGTAAACACCAGGCCTTATTAGGTTCAAAGCTCCAAAATGTAGGAATGTCTCCCTACGTTTGTACGTGTCCATATTGATTGAAGAGGAGCACAGTATTATTTATGAAAACAACCGCTCATCATGAGTGCGTTTATTGGACTGTTTGTGCTATTGATTTTGACTAATTAGGTTAAATACAAAATGCTAACGATAAAGTATCACAACACGTACAACCTTGTGACAGTTGACTGTACAGGTAGGTAGGACTATACGATAATGCAGTGCTGTAGGTCTTCCTCCGCGTATTAAGAGAGCCCACGACACGGCGACCTTAAATCGCTCCAGCAACCACTTTCTCCACTGTTTGGAAAATGCAGCAGTGGTTTTGTTATACAGAAATGGATGATCTTACAGATGAGCTTTGGTTCTTTGAGGCGGTTGATCATATCGATCGTACCTAGGTACGAGGCGTCGCTTATCACGTCTGCTGCCACTGATAAGCACAATCAGGGGGCTTGCAGCACTGCATTATCCTTCTATTCGTCCTACCCCTCCTCTGTTTTGAGGAACAAACGAACTTGCGAGTCTTATCATACTAGAAGTTGTTTCTTTTTATTTATTTATTATATTTTTTTATATAGCATATCCCGGTTTTTCACATTGCAGCATTGCCATTCGGCCTCGCCAAGGACGCTTAGCAGAGGATCAATTCAAAGAACAAGAAATAGTTTCGTTCAAAAACGTGGCTTGGCCTTCGGCCTTGCCATAAATACTTCACCAGGGGATCAAAACAATTATATCAAAAAATCATTTTGTCAAATTAGGGTTCATTTTCAACCGGCATTTAAGGTGACTTTAATTGAACGAGCGAGTTCCTCGAGTCTACTAGAACAATCCGGGGTCTATATGTATGTATGAAAGTTTGTTTGACGATAACTCGAGTGTCGTTGATTGGAATGTCAGGAAATTTGGCAGGCGAGTAAACAAGGCAAGAATAATTTTTAAATTCAAATATGAGCCAAATCGGTCAAGTGTGAATTGGGCAAGCACGAGTTCACAGTTCGGGGCGAACTACCAGTATAAACAGCCAAATACTTACTGAAAAGTCAGTAACAAGGTTCGATAACCTTTTTTGTGAAATTCGTAAATTATTCTTTTCGTGTTCCTTAAAAACGCAAGTCTAGCCCCGAGTCAATTACTATGGGACGTCAAGATTTTATTTTGCGAAATTAGGAAAAAGTGGTTTTGATCCGTGTAACTGATCACTTACCAAACCTCCAGTATGAGCTTGTCTGTATAAATAAAAGCCACCTTATATATATATTATGTATACTCGTTTGTAAACAATTAATGTATTTTATATTACTATATTTCAATAATAACCGATACAATCAACAAAACTTATTTTATTCTATAGAATTTAAACTATTTCGGATTTATATATAGATGTAATTTGCTACTTAATCTCAAACCGTATTAGTTTTTACTTCATTTTGTAAAAGCACACACACAGTTGGTTTTTTGAGTTTGAAATGCATTCACCAATTTATTTTTGTTCTTTTGTCTTCACTTTTCTATTTTTTCATAATAATTTGATTGTTGCATCGCATGTAAGTTATTTTATATAACCTTTTATTTTGAAATTACATTATTAAGTGTTTCAAAACAAAACGTTAACTCTAAATATAAATAAGTAAAAGAACATTAGTTACTTGATTGATGACGGCCCACTAATGGCTGAATTTTCTTTTACTCAATGTATATTCAAAGATCTACCTATTTTATATACTCCATACAAAAACATAAAAGATCAAAAATTTTACAATTTCGTTAAATGAACAAATGATCCCTTTATTACAGAAGCAGGAAATGTTTAAAATCCACTTCGTCAACAAAAAATACGTGGCAAATGTATCATTTTCAACAAATTATTCAACTTCCTTGTCGAATCTTGCGGGTACAATTCTTCATTCTTGGGGAAATAATGTTTCGGTAGGTATTTTAATTGTGATAAACCGACGTGTATTTATTACTAAATAAACTCTTAAAATATCATTTCAGATCTCAATCTTAATGACCCACAGCAAAATTTTGGAAAGACAAAATTTCAACAAATAACGCAATACTGAACATGTTTTTTTCTGCCACTGTTTGTCTTGAAATAACCTTACGAAATTTTATATTTTAACATGGTGATGATGAGTTGAAAAATATTTCTGCCATAACATATTATATTTAAAAGCGTAGTGATATAAAAAACTGAAAAATGGCATTGTAGCAGTAACATTATTTGTTTTTCTTGAAATAATACTTTTATTTATTGAAGCAGGCAATCAACATTAAGAACAACGAGTACTGTAACATAATTTTGGTGACCCCAAGTTATATTACAAAACTACTCTTGCCCGCGGCTCCGCTCGCGTTTATTCAATCTTTACCCCGTTTTCAGCTTGGGCGTTATTTTATGAATACTAGGTTATAGAATATAATAATAGGTGGTAGAGCTGATGCCAGGCTCGACTGTGGAGGTACCACCATCTTACTCGCAAATCCTCCCGAAGTTATTCGGGGGAGAGTAAGAGAACAGCTCTCAGGCAAAACCAGGCGGCCCACCATTGCCTGGGACCGGTGGATGGCGGTATATCCATCCCCAATTGCCGAGCCTTATATAAAACAGACTGGTGACGGGCAGCGGCGTCACGGGTGCAAGGGTTTCGGCACCGCGCTCACCAATCCGCCTGCCCAGCGTGTGTGAGTATGGGCATTTCTTCCAGGAGGACCGCCAAGAGTGGCGAAATCCTGGAAAGGCCTATGTCCAGCAGTGGACGAAACAGGCTGATGGATGGATGGACTAGGTTATGTGTGGAGGGATTCGAGTAATTGAAATATGGATCAAAATGTTGAGCACAATAAAGGATTTGAGCACTTCCATTCACTAAATTTTTATGATATTTTTAGAATCGTTCTAATAATTAATCTAATAAAAGTTAATAATATTCTGTTGTTTCTCTATGATTTATTAACCTTTACTTTAATACTAACGTATAATCTAAATATCAATGTTCCACATCGGGGATTTAACTGATGAACAACACTGAATTATTTTATGTGTAGGAGATATATATACCTAAACTTTCGCAAAATTCATTTACAACTTTTTCTTACAGGTTTCATTTTTCTTTGAAAATTTACATTCAAGAAATGAAGACTCATTTAGTGGGCGTGTTTGTAGTTTTTTTAAATATAACTGGGCAATGGCTTGGTTGAAGAAGTTCTCAAATATTCCACCCATATGCCCTGTTGCCGCGGTAAGTTTAGTGACTAACATTCACGTCACAGTTTAATATTACTGTGCTTACGTAGAGATTGATAACTTTTATCTGCGCTGCTGACTACTGACTTTACTGTTTAGAGCCATATATCTTTTTATTAAAGAACGATTTTGCACTTCCGCATTACAATTGTTGACTATGTTGACAACTGCTTCACTGATACAATTTTGCCATTTTCAAGGCGAGTCTCGTTCTTGGGAGAACAACGCGGCGTTCAGGCGACGCCACAAAATTTTGGTGACATGGATCTCCATTTTTCTCAGCATTAAAAAAACATATGTAATTACCAATTTATATACTATATTGAGCATTTCATTGAAATCGTTTTGCCCGAAGGTTTAGTTGATTGATTAATTTTCATAGCAGAGAAAAAAATATTTAGAAAACCTCTTTTAAAACAGAGATTTCTTATTTACTGACAAACGGAAGCTAAGGCCTCTTAAGTTTTTTAATTCAATTAGTCTACAAATACACTTCAATATGGCCGATTGGATTTATTAAATTGCTTATAGTTGTAATTTTAAATGAAAAATACTGTTTTGATACATACGACCTTACGGCATAAGCTAGTTCGTGAGCGCATATTTGTATGGAGTAATTCCCCCTCACTCCACTCCCCTAAGGCACCCATTTGAAATTAAAAGTTTATCAATGCCTCGCCTTAACGGCCACTGGCAGCCGCGCCGAATGGTGAGTGCGGTGTGGCCCTTACGCTGATAGTCGGATGCGTCGTCAGTGGAGTCGGGTTTATCGATGCAATTATAGCTCACAAAGTCATAAGACATAAGACACTTTTATTCATAATTATCAACATGCGTCAGGACACAACACAATAAATTAAAGTAAAGAATAAAGTACACATAATTATCTCAATAATAAATAAAATTTCAATGTCATAAAGTTGAAACATGTCAAATTACAATATTAATTACAATATTTACGTCGCAAAAAGTTCCTATTCTAATAATAGTTATAATTAATCTATCAGCAGCTCGTCCACACTGTAAAACGTCCGCTTGAGAAGCCAATGTTTCAGCCTGGATTTAAACGACTGCAAAGTGGTTGCGGCTGTAACTTCAGCCGGGAGTTTGTTATACACTGATGGAGCCATGATATGCGTTGATCGTGAGGACTTGTCGAGTCTGCGTTTGAGGTTAGCGAGGTTTTTCGCGTTGCGCGTGCGATACCTGTAGATATCACTATGTTTTTTAAACAAGTGCAGGTTCTCACGCGCATAGACCGCAATCTGGAAAATCACAATTGAGGGCAGCGTCATGATATTCTGCTCTTTGAAGTAGAGCTTGGCTAACGTACGTTGCGACCCCTGCACGATCGCTCCGAGGGCCCGTTTTTGCATACGGAAGACGCGCTCCCAGTCTGCGGCACGTCTCCATAGCTCGGTGCCGTATTGAAGGAGTGAGTGTACTATCGCAAAGTAACACGTCCGAACCGCGTCGCGTGGTACTGTATAAGACAGCCGCCGCAGAGCAAAACTTGCGCTGTCCAGCTGCGCGATGCCCATGTGAGGCTGCGGTCTAGCTCAAAGCTTAGAAAGGCCGTTGTCTTCACTTGCTCAATTTTAACGCCATCAACAAAGACGTTAAGATCCTTTGGGGGATGTCCTGATAGGTTTAAATGAAGGAAGTTGTTTTTTTTGAAATTTAGGACAAGGCCATTCGTTTGGAACCACTGTGCCAACTGCGATGCTGTTTCGTCTAGACGTTTTTCGAGCTGTATTACGTTTGGGGCTACTACGACTCCAGCGACATCGTCTGCATACATCAATATATGGCTGGTCTGTATGGCTTTCGGTAAATCATTAGTATGAGTGTGAAAAGAATATTGGATACAGACGAGCCCTGTGCCACGCCCATAAACGTCGTCAACGGCTGCGATCTTATCTTGCCCACACCACCTACTACCACTTGCGATCTATTTCGCAGGAAATCGGTGAGCAGGTTGTAAGACTTGTCTTCGATACCGTAGTGCCGAATTTTAAGATAATATCCGATGATCGGTGACATCGAAGGCTTTGGAAAGATCACAGCACAGCACCGCAACGTGCAGCTTGTGTTCCCGAGCTTCGAGCACGCGACGGACAACCTCGCGCGCAAGCGCACTCGTGGACTGACCCGTGCGGTACGCGTACTGCCGATCCGACAGCGCTTCCGTCGATGCCAGGTACTCGGTGAGCCGGGTGTTGATCCCGTTCTCCATCACCTTGGATACCGTCGGAACCACCGCAACAGGTCTGTAATCATCGATATTAACTCTCTTACCTTTTCCCTTGAAAAGCGGGGCAATCTTGCTTTGCTTTGTTTGTTCCTGACCGAATACAGCTATTAAATAACTCGGCCAGTATGGGAGATAGTTCTGCTGAAGCAAGGTACAAGGTTTATATCGAGATATCGTAGACGTCTTGGTTGGGTTTGAGAGCGATAAGAGACGTGATGACGCGGTGGACTTCGTCAGGTGTAAAGAGATGGAGACAGAGAGAGCGGTCGGCAGCGGGTCGCGCGGCGGTACGTTGGCCGCTGGCGCACCGCACGCCGATGCTGCACCTCGACCACATCTCCTCCACAATTGAAGTTCTGTCCGTTTGAGTCCTTAAGAAACATCCGTAAAGTCAATACAAAGACGGTTATCCTTTCCTCTTTTTTTATTCACCACTTTCTACATTGTTTTTGCCTTGTTATTGTTTTTATAAATCATGTTTGTGTAGTAAGATGCTCTTTGTTCCGTTAAAATTAATTTATATTTATCGTTCAGGGATAATACAAGTGTATTCAACCCATCGCCAATAGGATTTTTTTTCCCAGCTGAAATATGTCAAATAGAAGGCAATTTAAATTTAGTGTGTCTGAAGAAATCCATGAGTCATCTGTTTTAATAGTTTTTTTTCAATAAGGAAAGCAAATGTCATATGTATTCCTAATAATATTAATAACGGATGTTGCTAAATCCTCGAGTGATGGACCCTTTTGCGCCCATATATTCTGCCAGTCGACACTTAGGATCGAGGCGGCGAAGTTCACTCGGCTTATGTGGCTATTAAAGCCGATTTTGAAGGTTTTAATTTTAATCTAAGAAACTTACTAAAAACCATAATTTTAAGTGACAGCACTATATTTTGCTATTTTGAGGGGCACACCAACTAAAATTAGCATGTCTTTATACGCTCTTAAATCAAACAATTTTTTTATATTCAATCAAATGACAGCTCTAAAATGTGCCTTGAAATTACCAAAACAAGTTAAAATTACTAAGTTGAGCAAATTATTGCTGTCAAACCAAAATTTTAGTTTGACGTTTATAAAATGGTGACTTGAAATTGGCTCTTCGTTTTAATCATACTTAAGTTTAATTTGATGTATGTCAAATTCAAACTAAAGCCCTCAAAATTGGCTTTATTGTTTCTATATCTGTCGAGTAACGGGAGCCGCGGTCGGACGATGTCGGACTATTTTCCCGTGAACAGCGTAGTGATCGCTCACGTTGGTTATTAGCGGAGACGCGCTCACGCAGTCGACTGCCAAGTTAGAATAGAGATGATCGAGGCTAGTAATAGACAGGGGCTTTACTCGACTTGGAAAGTCGACAAAATTACCCAAACCATGGCTGGACAACAAATCGCACAAACATTTCTTATCAGGTGAGTCAATTAGTACGTCAACATTTGCATCTCCAACTAACAGGCATTCCAGACTTAATTCATTGATCTTTGTGAGCAGAGGTACCAAGTGTATCAGAAACTGCGTACATGTCACCTTAACTTTCTGCAAACAACAGTTAAATTATAGTCAATTAAATCTACAGCTGATATCTCACAATAAAGTTCGGTAGACAGCCGAGTCAATGTTACATTTTAATCACTATCATCACTATCACTGAGCACTATTGCTCAATTCATAGAGGAAAAACTAAGACGGAGCGAGCTATCAACTGTTGAAGTTGGGGTGACGACTTGTCGCAATTGCTTCATGTATTTTGCGAGGAATGCTGAATTTATCCTTCACTGGTACTGCAGCCTTATTGAAGCCGGTAAAGTAGGTCTCATCCGAACTTAGTGCATTCTCTGCTACTGCTTGACCTGTTTCTTTATGTACCGAATATGTTCCAAATATAAATACTCAAAATGTATACATGAGTGCAAAACCGTTCTTTAATAATAATTTAGTATATCAACTCACGCGAGTTCAATTCCATCTAATTTGTTAATTCCATTAACTAATCGATGCACCGTAAAAGCTAAGGTAGTTGTAAAAGTATAAAAATTCGACGATACCACAAATGTATTAATTTTTTTTTTCCAAGTGAAACAACATTTTTTTATGTTGCAGGGAACGTATGGTTATTATAATGTTGAAATTCCTCCAAAAAACATGCCTTTTGTACCAAGCAATGGTAAATTTAGAATTAAAGGCAAAATATTTTTAACTGCATCTAGGAAAGTTGTTATAGCTGAAGGATCATTGATACTGAGAATGAATAAAGAAAAACATTGATAATAAGAGTTTGTTTAAATGACATGCATGATATAGATGATTTTAAAGTTGAATTTGTTTGTTATTATAATTATATATTATATGTTTAAGCATGCAAATTAAGATGAGCAATTTATAGGTATTTAAATCTTACAATTTGTTTCATTTCTTTCTTGTGTCAGCCAGAATCACACCTACTTGATAAGGTTTTGTGTAACTGAGTATACTCAAATAAAATTTAATTTTAACAGTTACTGACCATTATGTTACTTTTATGGGTGACTTTGTAATAAATTTTTTAGGAAATTATTACAAACATTGTATACCAACTACGACTCGTCGAATAGAATGGTACAAAACTAAGCCATACACAAGATTACCGGTGTTGAACTTTTTACAAACAATTTATTTGGATGAATCTAAATGCATTATTTATGCCAACGACGACGTAAAGAAATTAAAATAGTAGTTTATGCTACGAGAGCGTAAAAGAGGCAATAGCTTGTACGAGGAACGATTTGAAACACGAGCGATAAGGGAGTGTTTTAAACGTTACGAGTAAGTTATTGCCCCTACGCACGAGTATCATACTACGTTTTTCAATGCAAAGTGTGAGTAAACAAATTAAATGTAATTAAATAAACAAAGAAACAATAAATACATACTCCATATGAACTTTAGGCGGGCATTCTTTTTCTTTTTCTTTGCACGCAAGTTGCTGACTTGACGGAATTAAGCTGCTTTCAGTTTGATGCGTTCGAAGGCTGCTTTCAGTCATACATAACATGAATTCGACTTCACCAGCTTATTGTACATAATAATGTAAGACAACAAATGGCTGCCCGATATTGTCTATTCTTTAGGTACCTACAAAGAATGTTGTTAACAAAGAAGACCGATCGATAACATTGTATTTTTCTTAAATATTGTACAGAGAATGCAAGTGGCTAGTATCATTTTGCGAACTTCAAACTTTTTGTCTTTTGGCATTATAATCAAAAAGTTCTTATTCACATTACGATTAAATGAGGTTACCTACCAAGAAGTTTATTTTAACCAGATCCTCCTTGTTACCTATATAAGGTGACTATAATTTATTTAGCCAAATTGTTACTGCAGTTTTTAATTATTTAGATATAGTCAGTAGATGTGTGGTTTCAAAGATTTTCACACCCGGCTTACAGAAAGAACCTCTCCGAGTGGCGTAAACTTAGATACACCCACCGATTACCGATAGAGGCCAAGCGTAAGCATATGGTGAGAATAAAAAAGGAATTTCAAATATTTTAGTAATAATGTCAAAATTAAACTGATTTAAACAAAAATATTAACAATCAGCTTTTGCTCACTGCTTTGCCCGCGTTGATTTAGATTTTGTGTAAATATTTTTCGATCCGTGGATTTTATAGTACCTATTTGACCGAATGATTTTTAAAGAATTGTTTTGATCCCCTGGTAAAGCATGTTTGACTAGGCGGAAGGCCAAGCCACGTTTTCGAACGAAAATATTTCTTTGTTCTCTGAATTGATCCTCTGCTAAAGTGTCTTTGGCGAGGCTGAGGGCTGAACTGTGTTTCCGACCTTTTTTTTATATTTTTTTTATCCACGATACTTTGGGATCCAATTAAAGTATTGTCACGAGGTGGGGTTTGGGATAAATTAATTTTATACCAATTTTTACCAAAAACCACTAACTGTCTTTATTTGTAATCACACACACTATTTAAACACAGCTGAAACTAAATAACAACTGGAATTACTAACTGATCTCAGTGGACTCGCTGGAATGTCTAATTTGTCCGTACTATAATTTGAAAAATGTCTCACCAACACTAAGTAGAATCTTTACCGGGTTATTTTCGCTCTTTACAGTCGCACTTCACTAGTCACTACTAGAGTTGTCCTTTAGTTCACTAGAGTTTCCGCTTTGTCTCGTAGTTAACACTGAACTGAACTCTCGACCGCTATCCGTCCCATTTTTATATACCGTACGCCGGCTTTGCAATCTGTCTAGAACCCTCTCGCACATTACGCTTCAAGGATCCCAGCCTATATTCATCTCTCTCCTACTTCTTTCCAGTTCAAGTGACGCGATGTCGCTAGAACCCTCTAGCGCATTATGGAACGCGCGTCATCCTTCACGTCAGCGTCTCAAGGACTCCAGTATGTATCTGTCCCTTTCCAACCTAAATGCTTCCTCTCACTTCTTCGCCCGAGACATTCCGAGCTCAATGGCGGAAACTTTTTGCATTGTCCAGTTGTAACCTTGGCCCAGAAGCGTCCACACGTCATCCACGCTGAGTATATTTACGAGCTTCTTTACGCGTTCCATGATGTGTAAGATTTTTGTTTCGTGCGCCGGTACTACGTAACATTGCCCCCTCCTAAGACATGCTCGTACCGAGCATCATTAGTCCCGTAGTATGGCACCAATCGATCTACACGAACAATCCATCCCATTTGCCTGTAACTTAGGGGACTTCCCTTTGCTGCGCACTGGGTTATGTAACCAAACCAGCCCACCTTCGTCAAAACCACTATTGTTCATCTTCCGGTCATAACGAGTCTTCATCCTCTCGGACATCTGTTAGCCTGATTGTCTGACATGCTCATATACTTCATTCATTCGGTTGCGTAAGTCATTTGCATAATCTGTTATACTACGTGGAGAATCAGGGGAAATGCCGGTAATCAAATCTGCTGGTAACCTTAACTCCCTCCCAAAGTTTGCAAAGGCTGGCGTCACGGTCGTACTCTCGTGTACTGCACTTCGGTACGACAGGAGAAATGGTTGTATGTGCTTATCCCAATCCTTTTGTCTGCTTGTAACAAGCTTTGCCAGATATCTCTCCAATGTTTGGTTAAATCTTTCTACCATTTCATCAGATTGTGGGTGGTATGAAGTAGTTCTGGTTTTGTGAGTACCCATCACTCGACATGTTTCCTGAAATATTTGAGACTCAAAATTTCTTCCTTGATCGCTGTGGATTTATAGGGATACCCCAAACCGACAGAAGACTTCATTGACTAATTTATCAGCAACTGTTGAGGCTTCTTGATTAGGTATGGCGAAGACTTCTGGCCACTTCGTGAAATAATCCATTACAATCAAAAAAGCGACGTCTAGCGCTATCCTTTCCCGGGGGCCCCCACATTGTACACTTTCAATGCACCTCTGCTGCGTGTGTGAGGTCCTTTCACAGCCGCACAACTGGTACATTTACGACACCAATCCTCAACATCCTCTCGACAATGGATCCAGTAGAACCACTCCCGGATCTTCAACAGAGTTCTTTTCACTCCCATATGCCCTCCTGAATATCCATCGTGGTAGAGCTGTAGGACTTCTGGTACCTTTGCTTTAGGGACGACCATCTGCAAATGGCAGCGATCCCCTCGAGCATTTTCCCATTAACGGCACAAGACATCATCCTTGATTACTAAACTATCCCACTGTGCCCAATAACTCTTCGTGATCGTGCTCATCGCTGCAACATCACACCATCTAGGCTTAGGAGCATTAGCCTTAATCCACTTGAGGATTGGCTTGATATCTGTGTCCATTTGTTGAGCATGCGTAGGGTCTCCTTTCATTCATCGCTCAGGTCCGTTCTTAGCATTCTAACAGATAATGCTTCCTTAGTCTCTTGTCTGACACAGTGCTTGCAGTCTTCAGGACAAGGCCTTCTTGATAAGGCGTCCGCTTTACCGTGCGACTTCTTACTACGATGTTCGATTGTGAAGTCAAATTCTTGTAGTAGTTCAATCCATCTCGATACTTGTCCTTGAGGATTTTTGAACTGCAACAACCACTTCAATGCAGCATGGTCAGATCGTAAATGGAATTTACGTCCTAGCAAATATTTGCTGAAATGCTGCAATGTCTTCACTACGGCGAGTAACTCCCGTCTCGTGATGCAATAATTCCTTTCTGGTTTTGATAAGTTTTTGCTGAAGTAATAGGAGTACCGAACAGACGCGTCTTTAATTCCTGAAATGCCTTGTCACAGCTCTCATCCCAACAGAATTGTCTCTTCTCCTCAGTAAACTTGTGTAGAGGTTTGACAACGTCAGCAAAACCCTTGACAAACCGTTGATAATACGAGCACAAACCCAAAAATGCTCTGACCTGCGTTTTATCTTTTGGAACTGGCCAATCTTTGACGGTGATGATCTTCTCTGGGTCTGTTCGCACTCCTTCTTTCGAAACCACGTGTCCCAATAAGCTTACTTGCTGTCTAAAGAACGAGCACTTCTTCTGACTTAACTTAAGATTGGCTCCTCGGATTTTTGACAGTACTCGTTCCAAGTTTCGAAGGTGATCTTCGAATGTGCGGCCTATGATGATAATGTCATCTAGATAGACAAGAAAGGCGTCTCCAATTAATCCAGTAAGTACAAGCTCCATTAGCCTTTCAAAAGTTGCAGGAGCATTGCACAATCCGAATGGCATAACATTAAATTGCGATAGGCCCTTTCCTGTCTTCTCCTTATCCCTGGGGTCTATTCCCACTTGCCAGTAGCCACTTTCGAGGTCTAGCATAGTAAACCATTTCATTCCCGGCAACGTGTCCAGTGTGTCGTCGATCCTAGGTAGTGGATAGCTGTCTTTTTTCGTGACGTCATTCAGTCGATGATAATCTACACAAAAGCGCAAGCTGCCATCCTTCTTCTTCACCAGGACCACAAGAGAACACCATGGACTGGATGAAGGTTCTATTACTCCATCCTTAACCATTCCGTCAATCATTGTATCTACTTCCTTTTCTCTTGCTACTGGTAGTCTTCTTGGTCGCTGACGAACTGGTTTCTGATTCTGTGCTGAACCAATCCAGTTTTTCCTAACTCAGCATAATTCTTAGAGAAAATGTCAGCGTACTGGAGTAGCATCTTCTTGGCTTTTACCATTTCTCTTTCAGATAAATCTTTGCAACAGTCTTCCAGTAGATTTGACACGTTAAATCCTGCACCTTGGACTTTATTCGCAGAAGGCAGATGTTGGCAGTTACGCATCCATGCTACTTCCTCACTCAACGTATCAACCAATCAACGTACCCTTCTTAATTACTTGTTCCTTCTCACTCAGGTTCAGCACACGTACGCTTGCAACGTCCATTGCTCTCACTAAAGTCCGTGCCATCTTCCATGGAAGGTTTTTGTCTAAACTTTCAATGAGAATACATCTATTTTTCTGTCCAGAATTCTGCGGAAGTCTAACTGGAACGATTGTTTCCGACCGGGGAGGAAAGACAACCCTCTTTAAGCAGTATACTACCCCTGATGGCGTACCTCTCATGAAGACTTCTTCTGAACCACATTTCAAGACTCCAAGATTAACGTCGATCTCACAACAGTACTGTCGCATGAAGTCCAAACCCAGGATGCTCTCACCTCGGACGGGTATGCGCTGACCGGTAGCTGTTATTAAATTTACGCGGTCATGGTTACTGAAGTAGTCTCCAATAAAACGATTCGCTAGTTGGGAACTGATAACTGTGCGAGAGGCTCCAGTATCCAAGGTCAGCTTACAGGGTCTTCCGTTCACTTCACCTTTGATGATCAGGCTGTTTCCATCATGGGCTTGTGAAATCGAAATCCTTGGGGCTCTTCCAATACCAGCCAGCACCCGTCCCACATTCCAGGCGTTTACTCGTTTCCCTGCTCCTGGACGGTGACATCAGCCACCCTTCCATCCTGGGTGTGATCCTCGCTGGCAGTGCTTCGTCTCGGTTAACTCATCCGGAGGTGGCCCCTTTCCCCACAGGTGTAGCATCTAGGGCTAAACCTAACACGGTCACGTACAGGTGACGCCACAACCTCCCTGATGCGGTGGGCTCAATGGTCGTGCCTTACTGCTTCCACATCTAGCGCATGAGCTAAGGCATCCTTCAGCGTCTCATGGTGCCTAAGCCTAACAGCAGCTCTAACTTCCATGTCCCGTTTACCATCGATAAATGCCTGGATAAGATTTCCGTCGATGAGTGTAGGCGCAGACTGATAGGCCTTTCGAACCAGCTTTTCAATTTCCAGGGCCCATTGCTGTAGGTTTTCACCACTGCGTTGCACACGGTCCTTCAACTGGGCACAAAAACCATGTTCCAAGTGCGCGTCACCATATCTGGACTCCAGCGCCTCGAGCAGCTACTCGTAGGTCACGTTCTTGCCAAGGGCCTCCAGTATGGTTAAGGCCTGGTCGCGAAGGCCCAAGGTAAGTGCGGTCATGGCCTGTGCTTTAGTTCACCCATTTGCTTCCATCACAGCTTCAAACTGGATCTTATATGCCGACCACAATGATGTTCCATCAAAGGGTGGCACTTTAAGCCCACGCACTAATGGTGCAGCAACTACAGCAGCCAAGGTCCCGTCTCCAGCCTTCAGATTTCCCAACGTCTTTTCCATATTAGCGATCTGTACCTCGGCCTTGGATATACGGTTCTCATGCCGCTGAACTTCCTCCTTCACTGCTGTGATGTCCTTGCCAAATTTCGCGTGTTGGTCTTTCATTGGGAGGATCTGTTCCTCCTGTCGGTGGGCCTGCTCTTTCTGTCGGCGGACCTGCTCCCCCTTATCATGCTGCAGCTGCTCCTCCAACCAGCGGGCCTGCTCTTCTTGACGGCGAGCCTGCTCCTCTTGACGGCGGGCCTGCTCTTCTTTATCACGCTGCAGCTGTTCCTCCAACCGGCGGGCCTGCTCCTCCTGACGGCGGGCCTACTCCTCTTGACGGCGGGCCTGCTCCTCCTGAGGGCGGGCCTGCTCCTCCTTACCATGCTGCAGCTGTTCCTCTAACCAGCGGGCCTACTCCTCCTGACGACGGCCCTGCTCCTGCAGCATCAAAATCAGCGCAGAAAGATCCAGAGCCGGTGACGCTAGAGGAACTCCAGATGAACCGGGAACTGACTCCGTTGTCGGCTGATTACCACCCGGCGTCTGTGTCGGAGAACCCGGAGTCTGTGTCGGAGAACCTTCAAACCGCCTCTGATCAATCTCCTGCTGGCGTTGGCTCCTGGTACGGACACCATCCATGTCTTCCTTTGGTAAGACTGGCATAATTTATCCCACTTCTGACACCAAATGTTACGAGCTGGAGTTCGGGATAAATTAATTTTATACCAATTAGTACCAAAAACCACTAACTGTCTTTATTTGTAATCACATACACTATTTAAACACAACTGAAACTAAATAACAACTGGAATTACTGACTGAACTCAGTGGACTCGCTGGAATGTCTAATTTGTTCGTACTATAATTTTAAAAATGTCTCACCAACACTAACTAGAATCATAACCGGGTTATATTCGCTCTATACAGTCGCACTTCACTAGTCACTACTAGAGTTGTCCTTTATTTCACTAGAGTTTCCGCTTGTCTCTTTGTCACTGAACTCTCGACCGCTATCTGTCTCGTTTTTATATACCGTACGCCGGCTTTGGGGTGGTGACGGTGGTGGTTTCATCACGTTAAGAAGTGCTCCATGCTTTTATATTTCACGACAGTGTAAAATGGCCTCGAAAGCCCTTGAAAGTGTAGTGAAAGAACTACAGAAGACAATTGAAGTTTTGTGCGCAAAGGTCAGCTCACTAGAAACTAAGGTCAGTGCCCAAAACGACCTATTAGTTAGAATCAACACACCTTACGTCTTTTCGCCATTATCCGTCACACCAACCAGTCCACAGAGCATTCCAGCACCGGCAGCGCTACAACAACGTCCAGTTCGACAGGCCCGTCTAAAGACGCAAGAATCGCGCAGCGCAAGTAAGCGAGAGGTCCCGGGTTCGAATCCCGGTTCAGAGCTCCTCACGTCCAGATTTACTTTTCTGATTTTCTATACCGCAGTGATATAAATTTAATTTGTTATCTCCTTGCGATGGATAAATCGCCAAGTGTTTAAAAATATAGAAATTTATTTCTATCATAGTTTCGATACGAGTAATGTGTATTCTCAACTACCCGATGCTGTAACAGGTGACGGTAGGGCAATAATAGTCTCAGACTTGTCTTGAATACACTAGCGCCCTCTAGGCGCCAAGAGGCTCACTACTAAGTGAGTACCTATACATATCGTTGCGGTATGGGAAAGCACAAGCGTAAATTCGCAGGTCATGTTGAGAACTGGATAGCTCAGTTGGTAGAGCAACCGCCCGGTAAGCGAGAGGTCCCGGGTTCGAATCCCGGTTCAGAGCTCCTCACGTCCAGATTTACTTTTCTGATTTTCTATACCGCAGTGATATAAATTTAATCAGCGCAAGTAAGTTTACTGCAGCGGCAGTGAAGAACAAAACGCGCAACTCACCTGTAGCCAATGGGAGCCCAGTAACTAACAACGCGCCGGCGCCTCGCATGGTTAAAACCGACGATCTTAAATCTAAGGGCATGGCCACGAACTCAGTGGCCGCGACTAACGACGCAAGTATGAACTTACCATCTCGGGTAGAACCCCTACTTACTACTAATGCATATGCGGTTAGTACTGTGAATCTAAGCACGGAAGACGCTGCTGTTACTTTAACAGCTATAGATAAACTCCCTTATGAAGAACAGGAAGAAAGCTGGACGAAGGTGGTAACGAGGAAACCGAGAAATCAGCACCGCTCCAAAAACATTCGAGTGGGTTCTGACAAAGCAAACAATGAACTTCAGACGGCTGAACGACTGAAATACATTCAAGCGTGGTCCTTTAAGCCAGAAACTACGACTGACAGCGTGCTTAAGTTTTTGAATAAAGTTGCGTTATCAAAACACTATATTGTCGAGAAGCGGAAACTGCAAACAGATAAGCACGCTTGCTTTGTTATTGGGATTCCAGAAAGTTTGTTCGCGCTTGTTGACACTCCAACGGTGTGGCCCCACAACGTCAAATACTCGGACTGGTTTCCGATCAGACCCCGCCGCCGCCGTCAGCAGCGGGGTGACTCTCAACGCTGTGACGTCGACAACAAGCCCGCCGCTGCTGCCGCCACCGTCGTCGCATCATAACTACCCTCTATCTGCGACTCCCGCACCTAATCGCGATCTAAAAATAGATATCTCCATTTGTCATCAGAATGTTAGGTCTATTTTAGGTAAAAGAAATATGATTGATGTCCTCTTGAAAAAGGAATTAAAATGTGACATATTTGCTGTAACGGAGCATTGGTTAACTGATACTAGGTTAAATGTGATCGGTTTTGATAACATTATCTTAGCTTCCAAATATTGTAGGAAGAGAATTGACGAACATGGAGGCTCCTGCATTTATGTAAAGAGTAACTTGAAATGTGTAAATAGGGTTGACTATTGTAAAATGTCTAATTTATTAAACTGTGAAGTATCAGCAGTAGAATTACCAGACTTGAACTTGTTAATTGTATGCATTTATAGATCTACTGAATCGAAACTCCCTGACTTTATTGACTGTTTTGAACGCCTTCTTGACAAAGCCCAAAATGAGACAATAGATGTTATCTTCGCGGGTGATTTTAATATAAACATTTTAATGGACTCGAATGATCGGCGTAAATTTAAAGATACAATTTCAACGCGCAATTTTTCGGCCCTTGTAGATTTTCCTACGAGAGTGGTAAAACGATCGAGCAGTTTGCTAGACAACTTTATTACTAATGCGGACATGTACCGCATCACTGTCAGTCCAGTGTTAGCGCACGTTAGTGATCACAATGGGCAGCGGCTTGTTATCAGTTGTACCAATAAAGCATTGTTGCCGTCGGCGAGCCACTGTAGACGTAGGCAATATTCGATGCAGAATAAGGCTAATTTTGTCAGGGCCTTGGAATCCTGCGATTGGACCCACACAAAACGTAAATATCTACATAGTCCTGAAAAATATGCAGCGGCTGTCTTGAATATTATTTCAAACACCGCTGATATTAGTTTTCCCTTTAGATCGGTTCCCATAAATAAACGAGGAAAATATTGGATCAACAATGATGTTCTAGCCATGAAGGATACCCTTCATCAATTACAAGACCTCGCCGTTCTGTTTCCAAACAGCGACCATGTAGCCAATATTGCCACAAACTATGCAAAGAAATATGAGGCTTGCCTCGATTCAGAACGCGCGTCGTTTTATTCGAATATAATTCTATCAAGCGACAATAAAGTAAAAAAAATGTGGCAGGTTGTTAGGGAACAAACAAAACCTCACGACAAATCAAAGAAAGACTTTACCGACATTGTGAAGCAACCAAATGGTGAGCCCTTCAACTCTAAGCTGGATCTCGTCAATTTCTTTAACCAGCAGTTCGTGGATGCTGCCAGGTTGGTGTGTGCACGGCGCGCGGATTTGTTATCTGCGCTTGGGCTCCTCGCCGCCGTGCGTCCGCCCGCTACCTCCTCGCTCCGCCTCAGAGCTTTCAATATCCAGGAGATTTATAAAATTATGTTGACCCAGATCGCTCCAAAGAGCACAAAGGACCTTAACGACACATCATGTGAATTATTGTGCCGAAGTGTGACTGTATTGGCGACCCCCTTAACTGACTTATTCAACACGCTGCTTAAAAGTGGCTCTTTTCCCAAAGCGTTAAAAAATGTTAAAGTAGCTCCTGTATTTAAAGGGAAAGGTAAACCAGAGGATAGTAAGGATTACAAACCTATAGCAATCATCCCTGCCCCTGCTAAAGTATTCGAGGTGGGTATATGCAATCGGTTAGTCAATTTTCTAATGGACACCGATGCTCTCTCGCCAAGACAATACGCGTACAGGCCAGGACGCTCGACAACAGATCTCGCTCGAGAGCTAGTGTGGCAGGTACTAAGTGCGCGTGAAGCTGGCTTGCAGGTCGCTCTGTTAAGCTGTGATCTGTCGCGGGCTTTTGATGTCTGTGATCATCGTCTCCTTGAGATGAAGCTGGAGTACTACGGGATGCGCGGGCCAGCCTTGGCGCTCATGTCTGACTTCATGCTTCATGCGGATTTACTGTCGTAGCTTCCGCGGGTGCACTTAGATCGGAACCAAGAAGGCTGGATATGGGTGTTGCACAGGGATCCTGCATCTCAAACGTGACTTTCAGTCTACTTATGAACGACCTGCCCGACTCACTGAACGGTGTGGAAGTTCTGATGTACGCGGACGATGTGGCTGCTATCGCGACTGCTCGTCGTAACGACTTACTTGAAATCAAGTTGCAAGAAACCGCGAATGGACTAGCATCATGGTTCCGTTCAAACGGACTCGCTATTAATGCGAAAAAAACCCATTTTGTAAGATTCGATTTGTCGGGACACATGGATGTACCAATAACCGTCACAATGAATGGCGATAAGCTGTCCCAGGTTGGCGCGGTCAATATGGTGGGATTTAAAATTGACAGAGCGCTCACCTGGTGCACCCACATCGATGCACTCTGTGACAGGCTGGGTCGGGCCTGCTTTGCGCTGGGGCGTGTAGCGCGTGTGCTGCCGCCGGAGGCAGTGAGACAGTGTTATTTTGCAACGGTGCACTCGCTGCTTAGCTATGGAGCTGAACTATGGGGTCGAGCGGCTGGTTGGGAACGAGCTTTTGTCATGCAGAAGCGAGCGGTGCGTACCATTGTACGGGTCTACGACCAGTCTGTCACGGCGAAACCCATATTTATTGACCAGAAAGTTATGACTCTGCCTGCAATGGTCGTTTACCACTCTTGCATTTACGTCCGCAAAAATCTAGCGGACTTTCGATGTAATAAAGATAACCACAGGTATGCGACAAGGGGCGCCAACAGGCTTGTTTCGCACATCCACCGACTTGGGAAAACACACAAATGTACTCGCGTTTTCGGTGTAGCTGTGTATAACTCGCTGCCTACTGAGATCACGAACGCTCCATCACTTACTAGTTTTAAAGGCAAACTTAAAAGACTACTAGTCGAGTTTGCGCCTTACACAGTCAAGGAGTTTATGAACAGATGATGGTACGTACTCGTACCTACATAGCATAAAAATCCTTTTTGACATAACTTGATAATTATAATTTGTTTTTATTTTTATCATGTAATTTAATAGTTATTTTTTATAACAATTATACTGTAAGTATTAATTAATTATTTTTGACATATAACATTATTTGTTATCAATAAATAAATCTAAATCTAAATCTAAACCTTTGCGATCTGTCTAGAACCCTCTCGTACATTACACTTCAAGGATCCCAGCCTATATTCAACTCTCTCCCACTTCTTTCCAGTTCAAGTTACGCGATGTCGCTAGAACCCTCTAGCACATTATGGAACGCGCGTCACGCTTCACGTCAGCGTGTCAAGGACTCCAGTCTGTATCTGTCCCTTTCCAACCTGAATGCTTCCTCTCACTTCTTCGTCCGAGTCATTCCGAGCTCAATGGCGGAAACTTCTTGCATTGTCCAGTTGTAACCTTGGCCCGGAAGCGTCCACACGTCATCCACGCTGAGATTACTTACGAGCTTCCTTACGCGTTCCATGATGTGTAAGATTTTTGTTTCGTGCGCAGGTACTACGTAACAGTATCTTCGGCGGGGCTGAAGGCCGAGTCGCGTTTCCGAACGAAACTATTTCTTGTTCTATAAATTGAAATTCTGCCACAATGCTTTGGGTGAGCCGAAGACCGAGCCGCGTTTCTAATATAAATTATTCTTGATCTCTTATTTGATCTTTAGTCAAAGTATCTTTGCCGAGGCCGAAGGCAGACCTGCCCTTCCCTCATTTGAGTTTGTGTTACAGAGGACCTCCGTTTAACCTTGAATTGGTATTGGCAGTCCACTACAAACTAAGTAGATACGTAGCTTGTGGCTCTGCCCTTCCGTTTTTTTTTAATAATTGTTTTTACCCCAGCCGTAGGCCTAGCCGCATTTCTGAAAGAAACAATTTTTTTTGTTATTGAATTGATTCTCTAGTAAAGCTTCTTCGGCAAGGCTGAAGGCCGAGACACGTTTCTGAAAGTTTATTTTCTAATTAATTTTATTTCTGATCTCTTATTTGATCTCCAGTCAAAGTGTCTTTGGCGAGGCCTAATCTGATAGACTTTTGCGTCATAAATAAATATTGAATTATTAGGTTTTTAATTCAATATTTACTGTGTCCCTGTTGGTTAAAATTTTCATTTTTGGCAAAAATGCTAGAAAATAGTGATCAAGCGTTAGTGAGCAAAAAAAATTACAAACATTTTTATAACAGCAGCAAAATCAAGAAAAGCTAACGACAAATTTTACCAAGTTTAGGAAACTAATCAAATCTAATCAAAATATTTATTTTGTAAAATAGATACATAAAGTATACTTTCTACAAGTCAAAGTTTATCTTTACAATAAAAAATATCTTTTTATTAAAAAAATATATAAAAAAATATTATGTATTATATACTAATAAGGGAAATACATACAAAAAATATTTAGTTTGGGCTACAAAAATTTAATTATACACCTACATAAAATAGAGAAATCTAGGAATAAAAATATTTTATATAAATGATGCAACGAACAAACAAGTTGATAAATAAATACGGGAAATACATCCAAAAAATATTAAGGTTGGGCTACTAAAATGTAATAAAGTTATAAACCTGCATAAAATAAAGAAATAAAGAAATAAAAATATTATATACACGTAATGCCTAACCATCCGCACCATTCGATTAGTATTGCTAAGAAGAAGGGTAAGAAACTTAGCAAACATGAATTTTTTCATTTGTAACATAAACTTAATCTATACAATTTTCTTATACCTACTTAAGTAAAGGCAAATATAAAACCATAGGAATTATGTCAAAGAGAAAAAAAAAATTGATCTTAGTCAATCTGTCTTACATTGTCTATTACCTTTTACAGCAAAGTCAGTTTACATATTAATTAACTATAAAGGGCTTAAGATTAGCCTTTAGAGGAATTAAACATTTCGTATTAAAATTTGCTAATTATGACTTACAATTTTGAGAAAGATTATTATTATTTTTTACACCATGCTTCATTATCGTCCAGATAATCATTGATTTTATAATAAGCTTTTTTAAGTAGTCCCTGCTTAATGTATAGTTTAAACTTATTTTCAGGCAAACTAAGGACCTCCTTTGGAAGTTTATTGTAAAATCTTATACCATGTCCTACAAAAGAGGTACCTACCTTGGCAAGTCTGAATTTTGGAAAAGCTAGCTTATGTTTGTTTCTGGTTTCAACAGAGTGGTCTACACCAAGCTTCGGGAGATTATCAATATTTTTTCTGACATATCTAATAACTTGATAAATAAATTCACATGGGACCGTAAATATATTAATTTCTTTAAACTTTTCTCTTAATGAATCTCGATACTTCATGTCATAAATAGACCGAATTGCTCTCTTTTGCAAGACAAAGACTGCTTCTATATCCGCGGCTCTACCCCACAACATTATGCCATATGACATAATGCTGTGAAAATAACTGAAATATACTAATCTAGCAGTATCTTCATCAGTAATCTGCCTTATGCGTCTAACAGCGTATGCGGCTGAACTAAAACTACCACAGAGAGCTTCTATGTGGGGACCCCACTGAAGACGAGAGTCTATAGTAATACCCAAAAACCTAGTTTCGTTAACTAACTCCAGCTTGGACCCCTACAATAATAAACTGACATCTACTTGAATTACATTTGGTAAAGTAAACTTTATACATTTCGTCTTTTTTGCGTTTAGAAATAAATTATTTGCAGTGAACCAATCAAGAATCAGAGAGAGAGTTGAATTCGCGTCATCAAGAATATCGTTCGATTCACTTTAAAAATAAGTGACGTGTCATCTGCGAATAGAACTATCTCAGATAAGTCTCTAACTAAGTAAGGAAGGTCATTTATGTATATTAAAAATAATAGGGGCCCCAATATTGAGCCCTGCGGAACACCCATTTTGACTAATGCTCCATATGACTTCACTCCATTAATATCTACCTTTTGAATCTGGTCACTAAGGTATGACTTAAATAACGCCAAAGATTTACCCTTAACTCCATAGTGATCTAATTTACATAAAAGTGTTTCATGATTAACGCAATCAAAAGCTTTTGAGAGGTTACAAAATACACCGAATGCATCCTGCTTTGCTTCCCAAGCGTAAAATATGTGCTTGACTAAAGCAACTCCTGCATCAGTGGTTGACCTCCCTTTAGTGAATCCATATTGTTCACTGTGAAACAACTTATTTAAGTTAAAATGAGATAATCATTGATTAAAAACTATTTTTTCGAAAATCTTACTAAATACTGGTAAAACTGAGACCGGTCTATAGTTGGAAGGGTCTTCATTGTCGCCTGATTTAAAAAGAGGGATTAATTTACTCAACTTCATTAAATCAGGAAAGACACCACCATCTACACATTTATTAAAGATTGAAGCTAAATATGGAGCTATTAAATCAATATTACAGCTTTTAACTTTAACAGATAGGCTCCATAAGTCCTCGGTTTTTTTTTTAAGTTAAGAGATTTAAATGCTTTAATGACAGTTTGTGAATTAATATGCTTAAAAGCAAATACAGAATAGCACTGAGGCACGTGATCACTCAAAAGATCCTTTCCAAGTCTTGGACTTGAATTTAAGCCTTTAGTTGCACGTTTTTCTCTATACAATTTTTTAGTGTCCCCTTCTTACTTCTTTAGAGTTTTTTTTTTTATGGATGTATCCCAGCATGTGTACTCAAGTAAAAACAAAGTCTTGTTGGAGTAACAATAAAAAAAAATCTTGAAGTCTTATGTGTTGTTGTCTTATTTAAAAAATATAAAATAATGTCTCCCCTTTTCTCTTTCCATTGTAACATCTCGGTTGTGCGACACGATATTTTGGTAATCTGCAATGCCTGACGGTTAGTTCTAAGTTTACTAGCTGTGGGAACACCTGTCAATGAACGGAGATGTAATTAAGAACACTTCTGCTATTTTGTATAGATGTCAGTTGAGGTAATATTCCGCCGGTGAAGGTGTGTCGATAAGAAATCATTAATATAGATTTAAGATTAGATAGAAGATAAGATTTGATAAAACTAGAAGAGTTAAGGTGATTATTGTTGATTTTATTGCTTTCTTTCTTCTGAATCTACAAAATTACAATTTTTATGAATAAAATACGACGTCATGTTTGAGATTAACAGATTTCTCATTGTTTTTTGTCTAAAAAATAAGGCATTTTCCATCCTTTGTGCGACAAGTGACACAAAATTGTGTGACGTGTCACAACGGAATCCTGTAAGGGTCTGTACATAATGTAATATTTTCTAACAGATCTCAGTCAAGGACTAGGTAAACAATGTGAATAACTCGAAGAGATAAAAGACTCATCACTCTTCTCTGATTTATTCCCAAAATTTTTATTAAAATTTATTTAAATTGTTGAAATTGTTATTAAATCATGAAACATGCTTTTTTACCTTCTTTTAACATGAAAAAACTATGTGATTAATTCAAAGGGATAAAAGACACAACAATTTTCAAATTTTTCTCTTCCTAAAATTTTTATTTACATTTATTTAAATTTGCATTCCTCGACCTAGATCAGTAATAAAAATGTTAACTTCGTAATTAAATAAATATCCACCTATATAAGATGACTTTAATATATATAGCCAATTTCATACTGGAGGCTTGGGAAGTGATCAGTAACATGAATCGATAACACTTTTTACTAATTACGCAAAATAAAATCTTGACGTCCCATAGTAATTGATTTGGGGCTGGGCTTGCGTTTGTAAGGAGCACGAAAAGAATAATTTACGAATTTCACAAAAAAGGTCATCGAACCTTGTTACTGGGCACTTACCGAGTCTTCAGTAAGAATCACTTTATATACGACAATGGCGGCTAAGTTTAATAGAAGTACTTTTTTATATTAATAATGTATTTTTACTAACTAAACAGCTGTTTCACGGATGACGCTCACTCGAAACTCGCCCGTATGTCGGTGCGTTAGGGTTCACGGTTTGAAAGTCAAATATTTCCCAAACAAAGGGTGGCCGCAGGTATGATTCTTGGGAAAAGTGGTTCAGTAGGGTCTGTAGAATAAGTGGTTTCATTTAATGGTAGCAGTCTATTTACACCCGGTATAGTATCGAAAAGTTCGCACAAAACAAAAATCGCTTAGAAGGTGGTCTATTAGGTCTATAATTTTTTCATTGTGAATTTTAGGACCATTTATAAAATTTTTATTTTTATTTTACACTCATACGTGGTTGGAAGAGTTGCAGTATTTTTCCTAATTATGTACCAATTATTTTTTGGAAGGTTATTAAATCTGCACCTAAGTACATTTTCTGTTAAATCAGCTCAGTAGTTTTGGGAATAAGCCATGAAGCCAATGAATACATACTGAAACGATTAAGGGTTTGCACTGATCATATTTTATTATGATTATGATATCAAGTCAGTTTTTGATATAGACCCTGTAACAAAAATGCTCTAAAACTGTGAAATTTAACATTATCCCGTTTCAATATTTTTGAACTATAAACATTTATTTGTAACGACTCTACTCAGAGTTCTAGACAATAACACCTCACATTTTTTCCGCTCCCTTTCATGTATCAGACACTGCCTAAAAATAATTTTATTGCATTTCTAATTTATTTTTTTCTAATTATATATTCGGTTTTGCGTCAATATTCTACACGATATATCCAATTTTCAGGTCTTCAGACAGAGACCCGTGACATGCGGGTGGACGGACAGACAGCAGAGCGAGATTAATAGGGCTTCATTTTACGTTTTAGGTATGGAACCCTAAAAAAAGTTAAATCATTTTCATGAGGACCAAAAACACTCCAAACCAGAGTCAGGTCAGATGCTTATTACAAAATAATTATTCAGAAAAATACTGACAGAGTCGATAGGACTATACAAAAAATATATCAAACCGGGCAAAGCCCCGGGCAAAAGCTAGGAGAATAATAATTAATACCAACATTATACTCGTACGCCTACAAATGCAGCGAATCAGCATCACGTACAATAAATATCCATTCAAATTCAAATTTATTTATTCAAAATTCCCATCTAAATCATTACAATTATATATTCTTAAACTAAAGCAATAACTTTCATATTTCTCTCTATATCTGTGTACTTATTATCAAAGTTTTCGTAAATATTCGAAATAAAATACTCGTGCCTAATAAGTTTTTTATAAAAATCTCATTACATCTGACAATATAATTTCAATTGTATAAAAAACCCATTATGGTTCTAAAATAAAATAACAATACTTACGAACAAATTGTATGTAGATATATTTGTGTTATAGCAGTTATTGACTCGGATTTTATAATGCACTTATCAATTTGTTTTATGGTAAAAATCTGTATATTTTTATATTTCCAACCATGTTTGTTGGCTTCAAATGTAAGTATCATTGCACATTTTTTAATATACTTTGCTTTACTTTACTATAAAGAAGGTTCAGAAGTATTCAGGTTTTCATGCGGTAAGAGCGCGGTAAATGAAGTATACTTGAATCTTGGTAATGTTCCGTATCGATAAATCACGACTATCGTAGCTTTACTTTCTGCGGGGACGCGTGCTCGTATCGAAGCATCGGATAACCCGATAATGTGCGCTGTTCGTCAATGGCCAGAAAGCCCACTCCACAATATTTGGAGAAAATACCACACTGAGTATAATAGTTAATTTTTATTTGTTTTATTTTAATGCATGTGATTGTAATGTAATTTTAATTTTATTGGACGTAAGTCTGGCAATAAATAATTTATTATTATTATTATTTACTTAGCGCAGTCACAACTATCGACTCTACGAAAGACGAAACGAACAGACGGACGAAAGAAAACGACTGGTCATTCGACTTCAGAGTAACGTACGATAGCGACGAAACTGCCATTATAAGTATTGCTGACTCAGAACAATAATTATACATCAATGATTGTTGACAGTAATGTTCCTTATACTTTGTATGAAAAAAGATTATTTTGTGCGAAGTTAGGTATTACATTTTTTATTAAATAGTTGTCAACAAGGATTCGCTGTATAATCGTCAATATGAATAAACAATTATTATAAACTAGCCTTTGCCTGCGGCTCCGCCCGCGTGTTATTCGGTTTAACGCCGTGCTTTTTTCCGGGATAAAAAGTAACCTATGTATTAAGTTGGGGTATAAGCTATATCCATTCTAAATTTCATCCAAATCCGTCTAGCCGTTTCAGCGTGAAAGAGTAATAAACATACACACACATAAACTTTCGCATTTCTAATATTAGTGTGAAGTGTGATGAGATAACATAGCCTTGTCTTATTTCAACACAAACGATTAAAGACCACGCTAATTAGATACGTGAAGTTTGAAATAACAAAGCCTTGTCTTATTTTACCACAGACGATATGGACCGCGCTAATTAGACTCCTGATTTTTCCATGATATTGATCTATCCTACAGGAAACATGCATTTTTCTGGGATAAAAAGTAGCCTATGTGTTAAGTAAGGGTATAAGCTATATCCATGCTAAATTTCATACAAATCCGTTCAGCCGTTTCAGCGTGAATGAGTAACAAACATACACTCACACAATACGCACAAACTTTCGCATTTATAATATTAGTAGGATTATTTATGTATAATCGTCAATATGAATAAGCAATTATTATAAACTAGCTTTTGCCCACGGCTCCACCCGCGTGTTATTTGGTTTAACGCCATGCTTTTTTCCGGGATAAAAAGTAACCTATGTATTAAGTTGGGGTGTAAGATATATCCATTCTAAATTTCATCCAAATCCGTCCAGCCTTTTCAGCGTGAAAGAGTAATAAACATACACACACACAAACTTTCGCATTTCTAATATTAGTGTGAAGTGTGATGAGATAACATAGCCTTGTCTTATTTCACCACAAACGATTAAATTCCGCGCTAATTAGACACCTGAAGTTTGAAATAACAAAGCCTTGTCTTAATTTACCACAGACAAAAAGGACCCCGCTGATAAGACACCTGATTTTTCAATGATATTGATCTATCCTACAGGAACCATACATTTTTCTGGGATAAAAAATAGCCTATGTGTTAAGTTAGGGTATAAGCTATATCCATGATAAATTTCATCCAAATCCGTTAAGCCGTTTCAGCGTGAAAGGGTAACTAACATACAAACACACACACGCACAAACATTCACATTTATAATATTAGTAGGATAGGATAGGATAGTAGGAAGTAGGATAGGATTAGCAGGATACAAATTAACAATAACATTTATAAATTTTAATAGATATTACTGACATTTAGTGGCTTCGTAGAAAAGTCCATCGATTTTAACCGGTTCTATTAATTCACATCAGTAAAATCAAACAATGTTTAAATAAATCCGGTCAAGTGCAATTAAAACTCCTACTCCGAGGGTTCCGAACTACTCAAATAAGTTAATAAGACTTAAATAATCTAAACAAAAATTAAAAATTCATAAAACAAAATTAAAAAATATGTTGGTTAAGAATTCGCGTTTTCAGTATTGGTTACATAATCCAGTATATAGTATATTATAATGGACTTAAATTTAAAATTCCATAAGTTTCGTTTTTGAAACAGGACCGCCCTTTAATTCAAATTGTCCAAGACTGACAAAGACGACACGGCATTTCTTTATTTTTAAGATAAAAATTATATAACGTGTACTCTACTTCAAGTTCTAGAATGAAAACCTACATGTCGGGGCACAGAAGAATTAATTGTTTTTTTTTTCAACTCCTTTTTCCTGTATGAGACTACCCCGGAAAAATTAAAATTGATTATTTAAATATAGCGAGTGTAAATAACCACTTACTATACTGATTACACTAAACGACTTTTTGAAAAAAAACCCGTGAAAATCATCAGAAATAAAGATATTCAACTGTTACTCAAAGACTTTATCTCGTAGGAGGAAGGTCTATTTTATAACGCTGCAACTTAACAGCTGTTTGACGGACGACGCTCTCCTTAAACTCGCCCGTATGTTGGTGCGTTAGGGTTCACGCATTTCTGTTTGAAACTCAATTTTTTCCCAAATTATGGGTGTCCGCGGGTATGATTCTTGGGAAAAGTGGTTCAGTAGGGTCGGTAGAATATGTGGTTTAATTTAATGGTAGCAATACAAAATATAACGGTATAAGGTGACTTTAATTTATCTAGCCAAATTCTTAATGAAGACTCAGGTTCCCTTGATGAAGGGATGACCCTTTTTGTGTAATTCGTAAACCATTCTTTTCGTGTTCCTTACAAATGCAAGCGCAGCCCCGAGTCAATTACTATGGGACGTCAAGATTTCATTTTGCGAAATTAGCAAAAAGTGTTATCGATCCGTGTTACTGATCACTTACCAAGCCTCCACTATGAGTTTGGCTGTATAAATAAAAATCACCTTATATTTAATGTATACCATTTTTCAATCTTTGAAGACCCAAGTGAAACAACTAATAAAAAATACAAAAAATACCTACCTATTAAATAATTTTAAAATAAAATAAATTTCAACCCTATGTTTATTGGTCAATAAAATGCTCCTCTCAAGCACACGGCAACGGGATAGAAATAATTTTTACAAATTTACATATATGAAGAAAATTTAAATAGGTACTCCAATCCTATTTATTTTTTCATATATTATGATGTCATAAAATATCCTGCAATCAAAGGAAATGAATTTTTTCTGCGCCGCACTACGCTGCTTTAGTGCGGTTTGAGCTAAAGTAAAAATATAGTTTACATACTATTTTATTGTGCCTCAATGATCCTTTTGTAGGTGCCATAAATAATATAGATTTTGATAGACAATGATACAATATAAAACATTGGATATACCAAGTTATAAACGACACTTATGTTTTTTTCAGCGACAAGAAACTGCACAAGTTCACTACATTGACTCAAATCATTTAAAAAATGTATTGATATTCACCAATAGATCTAGTTTTTTAACTACTTTGGCATTTACAAATACTCATCCCTGGGGAAATAATGTTTCTGTAAGTATCGATATCAGGATTTGTAGTGTAATAGGAATTTTTTGAAATGTCGTAATCGGCATAAGAGCTTATATTCCAATGAATGCCATTGTTCTATTGTTAAGTTCCACCGCTAATTAGCTGTGCACAACGAAACGCATAAACAATAAAATACTTTATGTTAATAACAACTTTAACGCCTGAACAAAAAGGGTCAAATTTGAACGGCAACGCATTCCAGATAGTACTTTTTGAAACTGAAAGCGGCAGCAAGGTACAGGTGTGATACAGGATGAAACAATTTCAGACTTTTACATTATTTTATATGCATGTTATTAAGAAATAAATAATAATAAAAAATAAAACTAAAAACACATTTATTGCAAAGAAACACAGAAAAAAAGGATTGACACAAGTATATACTTACATCAGACACTGCTTAATTATACAAAAAATAGTTTAACAGTAGGTACATACACAACACATAAATGATTAAAAATGGCTTTTAGGCAAACGGAGATTATCAGCTTTAATGCTGGACCGCGGTTCAAAGCGCTGTTTTCCAATAAACCCCGGTTCTTTAGTTGCTGTGCAGAGCAAGAATTACGAGTGGGTAGGTGCTTTTTAACAACTACAATAGTTTAAAATTTATACAAAAAAAAAACATGTACGTAATTCATTATATAAGTTGTAGGGGTGAGTGAGATAAGAACCTGTGAGGGTTTGTATGTGTGTATTTGTATGAGAAAGAGGTGTGAGTGTGTGTGTGTGAGAGAGAGATTAATAATGAAATGAGGATTGCTCATTTGTATTTAATAAAATACAACTTTATTCATTTGGTACACAATTTTGTGAGGATGCTTCAAATTTTCGCTCTGCTTTTACCGTTGCAGAAGTGTTTTTTTATACTTAACTTTGAAGTAAATAGACTTATTTTTTGGGTAGTGGTTATTCCAAATTTTAGAAGTGGCGTATTTGAAACATCCTTCATAGCCCTTGGTCGAATGTTTGGAGATGAAAAGAAGATTGTGTGCTTTTGATTGCGTATTACTATTAAGTGAGCAGTATTTAAGTTTGAAAAAGTTCATTAATCTCTTTGAAACTTTAATTTAACACAAATTTGTTATTTATTAAATAACAGTGTTTATTTATACATAAATAATTCCAATAAAAACCAGTAAATACCTACAAATACAAAAAAAATTGTATGGCTGCAATCTACTGTAATTATTGAAGTTACATTTAAAATTGCATACATTACATTTTTGTACCTCTTATTCCTTCTAAATCAAAGTCCATATACACAGCCGGGGTCGTTATCGAGCACACTTTTCACAAAAATCCAAATAGTAAGAAATTAAAATCCTATAAACGTAGGCCAGGGTCAAATTTATGAAATATCGAGAATAAAACACAGAGAAGTATACGATATTAAGGTCCGAAAGCCTTAATCATCCTGTAACTGAAACACAAAATGGCTGCCGCTTTCAATTTCAAAAATGGAATGGAATGGAATCTGAAATGCATTGGCGACTTGGCGTTCAAATTTGAGCCTTTTTGTTTAGGTGGTAAAGTTGCTATTAACATAAAATATTTTGTGGCTTATGCGTCTCGTCATGCACTGGTCATTTAGCGGTCGAACTTAACAATAGATAACAATGCCATTCATTGGAAGATAAGATCTTAAGTGGATTCCGACATTTAAAAAAAAATCTTCTATACCTAGGTTTTTGCAAGATTTATTTTGTTGGGTTCCGTTTTGTTGGGAAGCATATGAATGTATTTTCTATACTTTCTAAGAATTTTAAGCTGTTAAACAAAGAATATCATGGATTTCACAGATTTTTGCATTAGCACCCTTAACTCTTTTTTGACGTAAGAATTAATTGACTTGTCTTCAGCTGACGTCACAATAGTCAAAATATAGTCCGAAGTAAAAAAAAAACACATTTAAAAAAAGTCACTGGACAATTATGTTCAGTTTCGTACACATAAAAATGGCAATATGAAATTGCGTATACCTCGGAAGGGTTATGATTTAGAGCTGAGTTGTCACATTTACTATTGTTTGTATTGAAGTACTCTAACGGTTTGATCAGTGCGCAGTAATTTAAAAAAAGCAAAAACTTCTATACTAAACTAGGCATTGCTCTTCCGTGTGATGAACCAAAATCCTCGCAAACTGCTCTTTTCAGAGATGCTTCGAGTTTATGTGAAATATTTGTTATCTTGTCAGGATTGCATGTGTGATAAGGTTTTTTTGTTCTTTTAATATTTTTCTTTGTTTTATCTAAGGTTACTGTCCTAGAATTTTTCCTATTCATGCAATGCCATGAACTGCACCCGTCTTTATTATTGCAATGCTTATTGTAGATAAATTCATTTTTACCTTTTTAGTTCGAATTTCAGTTCTTAAACCATATTGAGGTAATTAATCACAATAATAGAGCTAAGTAATCACTATGTAGAACAAATCAAAAAGCAAATGAAAAAACTATTAATCCAAGAAATAATTCAGAGAGACCAAAATGTTTCACTCCCAACGACGAGTACTTTCCACGGCCTAATAATCTTAAAATAATCATTAGAGTTTACTTTTTTTACCTACTTACATTTGAATAACACAAACAACACCTTTCGAAAATAGTACACGGTCGCTATACACGACTGGGAAGAATTTTGTAAAATTTCAAATTATACAGATATGATGCAGAGTGTTGAAGTTTATATCCACGCGCAAAAAGAGCTTTGTAACACTGTAACTGACACTTTAACCCCAATATAACCGTATTAAAGGGATCGCAATATGCCAAGCATGACTATAGGTATATGAAAAAATCAAAATTGGTTTGCAACACACATAACTTGTTTTTTTTAGAAATTCATATTGGTTTGATCATGCTCCAGTTTCAGTTTTCATAACTTAATGAAACGCTCAGGCCGTGAGTTCAACTAGCAAATGACCTTTGTATATGTTTTATAGATCTGGTTTTCTTTTGACAAGTTACGTGCAGACAATGACAGAAACTCTCTGAGTGGACAGTGGTGCAATTTTTTAAGATACAACTGGTACGTCGTGTTTTTGAAAAAATATACAACTGTTCCACCTGTCTGCCCTCTTGCTGCTGTAAGTTCAATTCATATTTTATACAGTAGTTTGAATTCATTTGATTTTTCATTTTTAAAGGTAACATTTATAAAATGCTCAAAGTTATAAACCTAATTATACTGTGTAAAAGAGACGCTAAGAGATTGGTCGCAATGCAAACTAATGAAAGACGTCTCCTTCTCTATTCTAATGGCATGGCAATTTGGCAACAAGTTGTTTAGTGTAAGCGGACCCTCCTGATAACGATTTTCAATGTGCCTAAGCAAAATTTTCAAGATTTAAGGGCAGAATAACAAAATGCCACCGAATTTAAAATCAATTATTTTTATTTATGTTATGACTCCTATGACCCTACGAAAGAAGCGTGTCTTCCAAAGTTCGTAATGCACTGTAATAACAATATTTTGAGTATAATAGAAAAATATTGAAATTTTGGCCCGAGGGCATAGTATTTAGGCGATATAAGGAGCCACCACCGAAATGAGAAAATCCTTAAATCGTAAAATGTACGGTTTTTTATCTTTCGATTTTGTTATAAATGTTTGATTATAATTTAAACTTTTTGTTACTTCCATGTTCATGTTTTGTTTAACTGTATATCAATTATTATTATTTTTTTAAATTATTAATGTAAGTACTGTAATAGAATTACACATCATCAATCATCCAATAGCCAAGTTGATCGATCGAAAATGTCATGTCGCTCATTCATGTTTTTTATCTTTCTTTCCCTCAAAAGCCTTGGACTATTACAACTGTTATGCCTAAATTAGGTGTGTTCTTTCTATCACCTGATTTATTCTTTGTAAAATTTTCGATGGTGTTTATTTTTCTTTTTGTTTTATGTAATGTAAAAATAAGGTTTTTTCCAGTAATCTTGTACTTGTAACCCTGAATTTTTGAAAGGGGTTGGGTTAGTATATAAAAAGCTATTTTACTTGGTAAATAGTTAGTTAGTAACTAGTTATTTTAATTTTAGTATATTTGTTTACTTTTTATTTTTTATTTAGTGTCTTACATATTATATATATTATTATTTATTGATACTTATGGATACGTCTAATGATATTAATAATATTAGTTTTGTCTCTTGCTCGTCATCAGATGAGTTTTTAAGTGCGGATAGTGATGTTTCTCAATCTGGGGTGACTGCAACCTTGTACGACCGTTTAGGTGCCGAACTAAACAATTTAAAAAAAAATCTCAATATCGTTCACATAAATGCTCAAAGTATAGCTGCTCACTATTCTGACCTATTGGCCTCCTTCAGTAATCAACGCATCGACGCTATCCTCGTTTCAGAATCTTTTCTAAAACCTTCCTTGCCATCCACTTCTGTTAGTCTTCCTGGTTTTCGACTTCTAAGGAATGATAGGATTGGAGCAGGCTGCGGCGGAGTTGCGATATATTTGGGCTCCGATATCCCGTGTAAAATAGTCAGTCAGTCACCTAGCCAATACTCAGGTTTCGCTGAGCATCTTTTCTTAGAAATAGGTCTTCACAGTTCTAAAATTCTCCTTGGTGTCTTCTACCCACCAGATCGCAACGTTAATTACTTTAACTTCTTTGAAGCTCAACTTCAAGACTTAAGCCCTCTGTGTGATGATACAGTTATTTTAGGAGACTTCAATACAGATCTTCTGAAAGATGACTCTCGTTCATCTAAGCTTACTTCAATTGTGTCAAGTTTAAACTTGCACATTTTACCTCTTTCTGCTACACATCATGCCCCCCATTGCACCCCATCTCTTCTTGATCTTATGATCGTTTCTAAGCCTAGTAAAGTTGCTGCTCATGGCCAACTTGATGCCCCTTTCTCTTACCATGACCTTATCTTTCTGTCATATAAAGTGCGACCTCCTAAACATAAGTCAAAATTTTTACTTCTTCGCAGTTTTAAAAGCATGAATCTGGAGGAGCTTCGGGCTGATGCTGCTGCTGTTGACTGGTCCTCAGTCATTGACAGCGTAACTGTAGATGAGAAGGTGTCTCACTTCAACAGACTCTTACTGAATTTATTTGATAAGCATGCTCCGACTAAAAAAGTTAAAGTGAATCACCTACCGGCACCATGGCTGACAAAATGTATACGCAACTCAATGGCTAAGCGGGATAAGGCTAGGCGGAAGTTCAAAAAAGATCCATCTGATGCAAATTTCACTCTTTTTAAAAAGCTGCGTAATCACTGTAGTAGGATGTGTAGGGATGCCAAAAGACGCCATATACATGAATCTATCGACAGTTATAACCCTGCTCAAGTATGGAAATTTCTTAAAACACTAGGTATAGGCAAATCATCTGAAACCACTCCAATAAACATTGATTTCGAAGCACTAAATTTGCACTTCTCTACGTCTCCTGTCATTTTGGAAGACAGAACCAAAAATGAAACTCTTTCGAAACTTAACAGTAAGCCGAAACCTAGCTGTACTCCCTTTGCCTTCATGACTGTTACTACGAGTGACGTTAAGAGAGCTATTCTAGCCATATCGTCTAAAGCCGTGGGTGACGATGAAATCTGTTCTCAGATGTTGTTCACGATTTTGGACGATCTTCTACCTACCATCACCCACATTATGAATTACTCCTTGGTAACTTGCGCGTTTCCTTCAGCATGGAAACGGGCTAATGTTATTCCTTTACCCAAGATATCTAACCCTTCCTCTTTTTCGCAATATAGACCTATTTCAATCCTTCCTATCCTTTCCAAAGTCCTGGAATCCCTAGTACATGATCAGCTATCATTATATCTTTCTAACAACAACTTATTAAACCAATTTCAATCAGGGTTTCGTAGCGGACATAGCACGGTCACTGCTCTACTCAAGGTTACAGACGATATTCGTTTCGCAATCGACAGCAAAAATGTGACTGTGCTAACATTATTAGATTTTAGCAGTGCGTTTAACTGTGTAAATTTTGACGTACTGTTAGGAACCCTTAGCTCTCTTAACGTATCTCCTCTAGTATTAGAATGGTTTGATACTTATCTTCATGGTCGCCAGCAGTGCATACGCTCTGATGATGTTACATCGGGGTGGTGTGAGCTCACAGCTGGCGTTCCTCAAGGTGGCGTTCTTTCTCCTCTCCTGTTTTCAGTTTTTATTAACTCAATCACCGACAATTTATCTTCTCTCTACCATCTTTACGCAGATGATTTGCAGCTCTATTGCCATTCTCCAGTGGATCAGGCAAAATCTGCCGTTATAAAGATGAATGAAGATCTCACCAAAATACAAAATTGGGCTCAATCATTTGGACTTGTTGTTAACCCAAACAAATCGCAAGCCATGCTACTTGGTAGCCGGTACATGTTACAGAAATTGAGTGACAATACTTTACCAGCTGTAGTTTATAATGGGGTACCTATTGTCTTTTCTAAAACTGCCAAGAATCTAGGAGTTGTTTTTGATTGACACTTGTCGTGGACTCCTCAAGTCAATGAGATCAGCAAAAGAGTGCATAGAGCATTTCACTCTTTAAAGCGCCTCCAGAACTTCCTGCCTTTTAAAACTAAAATTTCCCTTGCGCAATCTCTACTTCTTCCATTGATCGACTATGCCGATGTCAGTTTCCTTGATGCCAACGAAGAGTTACTAAATAAGCTCGAGCGCCTGCAAAATCTGGCTATTCGTTTTATATATGGCTTACGTAAATTCGACCATGTCTCCCTTTTCCGCAAAGAACTTAAATGGCTACCTATCCGTCAACGTCGTGATTTCCATATTCTCACTCAGCTTTTCAGTATTCTCACTAATCCTCGCTCCCCTTCTTATCTTCGTGAACGATTCGTACCACTGCATTTTTCTAGAGACAGGCCGGTTCGGACACGTACTGTCTCTCTACTTAAAACTCCAGTGCACAAATCATGTGCTTTCGGCCAGTCTTTTAATGTCGTGGCTATCAGATTGTGGAACTCACTTCGCCAAAACATCCGTGACTGTCCAACAATTGGTATTTTTAAAAAAAGACTAAAAGAGCACTATCTTTCTCTTCCATAAGTGAATTTGTATAGTATGTAAGTGTGTACGTACATAATGTACACGCTATATGTATGTATATTATTATCTATATCTATTGTTTATGCAAAGATTCATGTATGTAATAGAATGTAGTTATGCTGTTTATGTATATGTAGGGATATATATATATATATATGTATATATGTATTAAAATTTTAATTTAACAGTGTGATGCGTAGTTTTGTGTACACGTATGTCTACTTATTAATTTATTATGATTTTTTTTATTTATCAGAGGGGTTTGCTGGAAGAAATCTCTACTTAGAGATAAGCTCGCCTATGTACATCCTATTTCTAACCTCAATTGTAATTATATTTATGTGTACAATAAAGTATAAAGTAAAGAATTGTATAACGCATTGGATTAACTGTAATTTTATACATTTTAATTAAAAAATAATAATAATACTTATACGTAATATTTTGAGTATTCCAAAGCGATGGATTCTTTGGTCGAGGGATGTATTTCGCAATAAAAACATAATCTCAGTTAATGAGAACTGTAAAATTTTTAACTGTCTGAAGCAATACATATTTTAGCGATGACAGCGCCATCTGTTTATTAAGAGCAAGGCGTGAAATCACATAACGCCCTCGTAAGCGTTCAGTATGTGCCTTAGGAGCTAGTTAGATCAAATAGTTACAAAAATATTCGGTGGACAAGTATGGTGAAAAAATTCAACGGTCTAGGTAAGTACCTCGGTGGTGCAATGGGTAGCGCGCTTGTCTTGATAACAAGAGGTGGCAGGTTTGAATCCTGTTTCTAATTGATCTTTTCTAGTTTTTAATGCACTCTAATAATAATATTGGATAATGTTGTTTTACTTTCATAGAATAGGCATGTGCATTATCGAAGGAAATTAATAAATACAAATACATTCTTACGACAATAATCCCTGGGGAGGTGTCTGAGATGTTAACGAGTATAGACTGTAAATTAAAAGTTACAGTTCACACTCGTACACCCACGCTTCACCGACAATTATTACGTCCCAGCGGCGTGATGGGTGATGATCCTTCTGTCACCGTTCTTCGGGCACAAATATTGACTATCAAATTAACCTTCCCTTTGAAGCAGACAGACAGAACACTTTTGTGTCCCTACGGGGTTTAAGTCAATGACCTCCGGATTATTGGTCGAATACTCGAACCATTAGACCCCAAAGGCGGCCTTTAAATTAAAAATCATAAAGTAGCGAGATAATCGGAAGTATAACATATGTCGCATTTTTAGTCATGATCCCAAGACACATTTTTCATTTTAATTTTGTGATTTCCTTTTGATATTCCACTGTATGTAATTTTTATAATTTAAAATATTTTCAATTTACCATCTAATAATATTATTTTTAGTACTTTCTCATGTTAATGGCATTTATAATTATTTTTTATTCCGTCGTTGGTAGCTGTGTGTTTATGAACTCGTAATATGTTAATTTTATTTAGTGCACGAAAGGGATAGACTGAAAATCCGCGTTGTATTGTTGTTCGACAACTCACAACAGATGCTGAGTCTGTCCCTTTGTATCATATCCGAATTAACTAATATTACCTTTTATTCATTTGTATCGTAAATTTTTTGTTTTCTGTTTAATTATTTTACCATTTACTTAAACTGTGTACTGTAAATTTTTTTTTAATGTTATGTTATTTTTATACATATCTATTTTGTTATCATTTTGTTTGTTGCAGGGAAGTTATGTATTTGCTGATATGGAATTACCTCCCAAAAATATGCCTTTTCTACCAAGCAGTGGTGATTACAAACTTGTTTTACGATGTTACCTGACTAAATCGAAAAAAACAATTGCAAATGGATCATTAATACTACGTATGAATAAAAACAATAAAATAATTAATTAAATTTGTTTAAGCTCGTGTACATTAAATTGAGTTTTCTAATACAATGGCCAAAAAAGTCCTTGCGGAATTTTCATGAAGGACCTTTGGGGTAGTTTTTCACAGGTAGAATGTTTTCATCTTGAGAAACGTTCATTTGATTTTGTTGTTATTAATTTAAAGATAAAGATAAAAATCTATAGGTGGTAGAGCTGATGCCGGGCTCGACTGTGGAGGTACCACCATCTTACTCGCAAATCCTCCTGAAGTTATTCAGGAGAGAGTAAGAGAACAGCTCTTAGGCAAAACCAGGCGGCCCACCATTGCCTGGGACCGATGGATGGCGGTATATCCATCCCCAATTGCCAAGCCTTATAAAACCAGACTAGTGACGGGCAGCGGCGTCACTGGTGCAAGGGTTTCGGCACCGCGCTCACCAACCCGCCTGCCCAGCGTGTGTGAGTATGGGCATTTCTTCCAGGAGAACCGCCAAGAGTGGCGAAATCCTGGAAAGGCCTATGTCCAGCAGTGGACGAAAAAGGCTGATGGATGGAATTTAAAGATCAAAAACTTACTTTTATTGAAAATAGTATGGTAAGCAAGAAAAGTTGTTATTTTATTGTATTTTTTTAAATAAATATGATTTCACATTTCACATTATGGCTATCACAAAAAAATTACGATGAAACTACTATTGTTGCTGCTAACGATATAAAATAATGCACTGTCACTAACATAAACCGCAGTAGGAAAAGATACCAAAATATGAAGACGTGTTTGAAATTCGGCGCTCTCTTCAGTATCGTAATCGCAGTGACTAACACAAGGGGTGCGCTTGGTTTTAACAGAAAAATCGCTCGAAGATCGCACTGACTTTCTGCATGCGTCGGTGGGCGATCAAACTGAACGTAGCTATGTGTTTACTCGGTGTAAAAATTACCTCATTTTATACGCAGTCCTTCAAGAGTTTAGATAAATACCCAAAAATAAGAAAGCATGCAGCACGAATCCTGTGTATGTTCGGTAGTTCCTATTTATGCGAGCAGATGTTCTCGATTATGAAAATTAATAAGAATAAACATCGCTCAAGACTAAGCAACGAACATCTTCAGTCTGTTCTTAAAATAACTACCACCAATATGACGGCCGACCTCAATGAAATTAATAAGAACAAGAGAAGTCAAGTCTCGGGATCCTCTTATATGCCCCTTTTATTATAGATAAACATATGTATGTAAATAATTAACTTAATAAAGATGTCACAAATTCAGTATGTATGTGTTTATTTACATATTTTGAGTCTGGCCCTTGAACACACCCTAAATTTTGAAATGGCCCTTTGGAAAATTGAGTCTGACACCCCTGCTCTATGACTTCATATACGATTATTTATTACCACTGTTTACGTGATATCCTCTTACTTCTTTGTACATTTATCTATCCATCCATCCATCCATCAGCCCGTGTTCGTCCACTGCTGGACATAGGCCTTTCCCAAATTTCGCCACTCATGTCGGTCCTCCGTCCTCCTCATCCAGCCGCCCCCCGCAATGTCCTTCAGGTCGTTGGTCCAGCGGGCACGAGGTCGTCCTACACTACGCTTTGCTGTACGTGGTCTCCATTCTAAAGCTTTTCGGCCTCAACGGCCATCATGTCGGCGACAAATATGGCCTGCCCACTGCCACTTCAACTTACTGATTCTGCAGGCTATGTCGGTTACTTTAGATCTCCGACGGATCTCCTCATTTCGGATTCTATCCATCAGAGATACCCCAAGCATAGCCCGCTCCATAGCTCGCTGGGCGACCTTAAACCGGTGGATCAGACCCTTTGTAAGAGACCACGTCTCAGCGCCATACGTCATCACAGGAAGGACGCACTGGTTGAACACCTTTGCCTTTAAGCACTGCGGTATTGATGACCTAAATATGTGACGCAACTGCTGCTGCCCAAATGCTGAATCAGAATGCTGCCCAACCCAAGCATATTCTTCTGTCAGCCTCGGCGTCGAAGTTGTTTTTATCCAGCTGTATGACTTGACCCAGATAAACATATTTTTGAACAACTTCGATGCTGACATTGTCGACGGTTACTGGCCCTTGGATGACGTGACAGTTGGACATGACCTTAGTCTTATCCAAATTCATCCGCAGGCCCACTCGTCTCGAAGAACTGCCAAGGCCGCGCATCATTTCCTCTAGTTCCTGCAGCGATTCCGCCATTATGACGATGTCATCGGCAAAGCGAAGATGTGAAATGTACTCTCCGTTTACGTTTATGCCTCGTCCATTCCAGGCTAGTGTTTGAAAGACGTCCTCAGTTTTGAAAGACGTAAAGAGTTTTGGAGAAATAACATCTCCCTGTTTTTATATCTATTTATCTATGCTTTCCTCATATTTTATATGCTCTCCTGATACCTACTTTCCAAGGACTTTCCTCTTATTTCAGTTGCTTCGTCTTTGTTCTTCTATTTTTCTAATCTTTCATCATATATTTGTGTGCTTTCCTGGATGGCCTTCCCTTTCTTTTAGTAGATAGTCCTCCTTTTTTTCCTTTCCCGTACATTCTACTTACAACTGTAAATATAACTTTGTAATCCTTTATTTATTTATTTATTATAATTACTACGAGTGAACCTAATTACAGCAATTATTTATATATAATTATGCAGTTGGTGTATGAAGAAAACTGGACCGAAATTGCAAAATATTTTAGTTTTTCCTTGATTTATACACTAAACATTAATTGTATTCCAAATTTGAAGCTTCCATGTCTGCTAAAAGTGCCTTAGAGTTTTGATGATCGGTCAGTCAGTCAGTCAATGTCAAAATTGAGAAACTTTGACTAGTTATAATTATTAAACTACTGGTTCGAATTGAATGGAATTTGAAATATATCGTGTCTATATAATGCCTGCTTGGTTACTGAAAATTCAAGCTTCTAGTTTTATCCACAACGAATGGATTTGCAAGTAGGTACCACCATCTTCCTTGCAAAAGGATTTGCAAATAATGCAAATATGGTGGTGCCTCCACAGTCGAGCCTGGCATCAGCTCTACCACCTAATATTATATGGCTCCCGCCAAGTCGAGCTAAAAAGCGGCACGGCCGTACCATCCTTTTCTCGAAACAGTTCAGGCCATTTTCGACCCCCTATATCTTCGTTGTGGATAAAACTAGAAGCTTGAATTTCCAGTAACCAACCAGGCATTGTATAGACTCGTGTTTCTTGGTGGTCAGAATGGATATAGCTTGTACCCTAACTTAACACATAGGCTACTTTTTATCCCAGAAAAACCACGTAACTAAACCAAATAACACGTGGGCGAAGCCGCGGGCAGAAGCTAGTAAAAAATAAGTTAACAAATGACATCGTCAGCTCGTCTTAAAATATTTTAAAATTTTCATCTAGAAGCAGAGTCATTAAATAAAAACGCAGGTTTTTGTGAACCCGTGTTTCTTGGTGGTCAACATTTAACAAAAAAAAAACGTTACTCGAAAATGAAATGATTTTTGATTGATTTCATTAGTATTTTCACTGGGCTATTTCTATAGGCGCTCTAGTAGCCAAGCGTTAGCCAATATGTTATTATCACACTAATATTATAAAATGCGAAAGTTTGTGTGTGTGTGTGTGTGTGTGTGTGTGAGGGTGTATGTGTGTGTGTGTGTGAGGGTGTGTGTGTGTGAGGGTGTATGTGTGTGTGTGAGGGTGTATGTGTGTGTGTGAGGGTGTATGTGTGTGTGTGTGAGGGTGTATGTGTGTGTGTGAGGGTATGTGTGTTTGTGTGTATGTTTGTTTCTCTTTCACGCTGAAACAGCTGAACGGATTTGGATGAAATTTAGAATGGATATAGCTTATACCCTAACTTAACACATAGGCTACTTTTAATCCCGTAAAAAGCCGTTGCTAAGCCGAATAACACGCAGGCGGAGCCGCGGGCAAAAGCTAGTAAAAAATTAGTTAACAAATGATATCGCCAGCTCATCTTAGAATATTTTATAATTTTCATCTAGAAGCAGAGTCATTAAATTAAAACGCAGGTTTTTCCGAACGCGTGTTTCTTGGTGGTGTTTTAACAAAAAAAAAACTTTACTCGAAAATCGAATGATTTTTTAATTAATTTCATTAGTATTTCCACTGGGATATTTCATTTAGGCGCAATAGTAGCCAAGCGTAAGCTCATATGTTATTATCACACTAATGTAATAAATGCGAAAGTTTGTGTGTGTATTTGAGTGTGTGTGTGTGTGTGTGTGTGTGTGTGTGTGTGTGTGTGTGAGGGTGTGTGTGTGTGTGTGTGTGTATGCTTGATACTTTTTCACGCTGATACGGCTGAACTTTTCTTTATATGTGCCAAAACCACGACCAATTTTGTACACATAAACCAAGTAAAATTTAACCAAGAAAGATGTAAGTATGTACATTTATTAAAAGTAAACCGACAATCAAACATTCTTACTTGTCACCGTATATTAATAAAATGGAGACGGATTCTCGGTTATTCGGCTACGCTGTCGACGAGCGCGTTCTGAGACAGGCCGCAGTCGCTCTTCTGATCCACTCGGATGTACCCTTGCTCGCCGAAAGTCGGGCCATAGGAGTTCTTTATGATCCAGTAGTCTTGTCCTTTCTCTATAAACAAAACATACAAATAATAAAATAGGATCATAATCGCAAGGAATAAATATTTCATTTGTTATTTTTCTAATTAATTTGAATTAATTTAATCAACGATTCACAACAGTTCTTCTATTCAAAGTTTTTCAAGTTTGACCTCCTTCTACTCGTGGTGTTAAATCAATAGATTAGGGTCTAAATGGTATTTCGCAAAGTACAATTTAATCGTTTTACAAGTGTTGCCAATTTTTCAGCCAAAAGCGAGTGGAACTCCCGTTTCAAAGATTCTATATGGTCCTACAATGATAAGTGAAAGTAATTCGAAGGTAGATCATGAATCGTTAACTGATCACAACCAAGAAGAAATCTTGTACGAGTATACAAAGTATCTTTAAGCTTTGTTAATTTTTCTGATTCCATCCCCAGAGGGTGCCAGACGGGACACTATTACAAAGTCCCCACTGTCTGTCTGTCTGCCCCGGGGGTCTACAGCTAGAGCCACAATAAGTAGCCACTTGAAATTTTCACTGAATACGTTTTACTATATGGCTTCTATCGTGACAAATAATAAATATTCAAAACACCGGCCAAGTGCGTGTTGGGTCACGCGCAGTGTAGGGTTCTGTAGTTGCCCAGTACATTTTATAAGTTGGTCTACTAATACAGACCACGCCAAAGTTCTAGTCCGCAGAATAAGTTGCTCTCCTAAAGAACGGTCCATACATTGTCGTGTTTAGAGGGGACTAAAAGTTTGTCGCGACTTGTACTCGTAAACCTGTAAAGCTTACTAAGCTGTGATGGTTTTCCTTTTAATTTCATTATATATATCATTATTAGAGTGCATTACAAACCAGAAAAGATAAATTAGAAACAAATGTAAAGACAAGAATTTGAAAAAATTCCTCGGGCCAGGATTCGAACCTGCGACCTCTTGTTATCAAGACAAGCGCGCTACCGACTGCGCCACCGAGGTACTTACCTAGACCATTGAATTTTTCCACCATACTTGTCCACCGAATATTTTTGTAACTATTTGATCTAACTAGCTTGTAATGCACATTATAATACTATTTCATTATATATACTACTTCTATGATTTTTTCAACATATTATATGCAACCGTTTAGCCGGCAAGAAGCCTTTAAGCTTAATATTTCGCCAACGGATCCCTAAATAATTTTCACACACCTATAATGTTTTTGAACGACCTATCCAACGATACACAACACCATGGGATAAACGAGAAAAAAATTCATCCCCAATTTACGTGTACGGGAGATACCCTTAAATGGCAATCAATTAATCTTTTGAGCATTTGTACGTCCTATTGATAGATTTATCGAAATATTCTAAAAATTAAATAATTTCTAGAAAAAGAAACGAGCACGGTTCTAGTCCAGATTGATTCTAAGCGTCCCCTTGAATGTGTTGAGTAATCTGTAAAGCAAAAGTCTAGGATATCTGAATAAATGCTAAAAGTGAAGTGAAGAATAAGTGAAGAAAATGTTCAATTCTTCTTTAAATAAGTGAAGAAAATGTTCAATTCTTCTTCAAATAAGTGAAGAAAATGTTCAATTCCATATCCCCGGTATTACGGTACTATAAAGTTAAATAAAAATATTAAAATAGGTTTCCGTACTCAAAGCTTGCCGGATTGTTTGTCAGGTCAGGCGATATCGTTTGTGGTCGTCTTGCTACGGCACCTTTATTGTTTAAATTTATTGTGTGGTGGTACGGAACCTTTTGTGCGCGCGCCCGACTGGCACTTGGCCATATAATTACCTGATCCATATCCAACCAAGAGTACGGCGTGGTTCGGTCGGCCTCCCTCGCATTTCAGTATTCCACCTGTGTATGAATCCCAGGACATGGCATTTACACCTGTGATGGAAAATTTAATTTTTTATTGTTAGTCATGTATGCAAATAATTAAGTGAGATCAAGACTATGGGATTCAATATAGAAAGAAAGAAAAGAAAAAGCCATTTATTTCAAGCCACCACACATGATGATAATACACAAATCTTATACAAATATAAAACAGAAACATACAACTGAAATAATTTTACAAACATATATAAAAAGGTTAAGTACCTTAAAATATTAAATTAAAACTTTATTTGGTGGCAAGAAAAGGGCATTATTGTCAGCATATTGCTGCAAAACATTAAGCTTTGCAGCACTGATTTTCAAATAATACCCGATGGGAGTGACTCACGGGAGTCAGTGTGCGTTAGCCTCATTCAGATTTGAATGAAGATTTATATTTAAATTTAAAACTAAATAGGGATGTGAGGTTACGTGTTGGGGGAGGGATGTTATTCCAACATTTAGTTGCGGAATACTTGAAACTTCCACGGAACGCAGCCAAGTGATGCTGTGGAGTAGATAGCAAGCGAAAGAAGAAAGATCTTGTATTCCATGTGTGATTTTTGCCCAACCAAGTAAGTTTATTATATAAATACGATGGACTTTGATATTTAATTATACCGAATAACAGACAGGATAGGTGTTATCGTCGGCGAGCCTCCATTTTCAACAAATCTGCCAGGTTCACGAATGGCGTTACATGGCCCCGTGGCGGGATGTTAAAGCAGAAACGCGCACATGCGTTTTGTACTCTCTGTATTAACTTTTTTGATCTTACAAGAAGGCAGTTATCATACATAACGTCGCAATAATTAAGTTTTGATAGGACTAGTGCTTCACATAACTTAACACGCAGTGCCTGATCAAAAAAAGGTCTGATTTTATAGAAAACTTTCAGCCTAAAAAAACAGTTTCGCACGGCCTCAACAACATGTCCTTCGAAGGTCAGCTTATAGTCCATAATGACTCCTAGGTTACGAGCCTCCTACACACGCTCAACTGATTCTCCTCTCGCCTTGACCTCTGGATTAAAATTCGATATACCATCAATCTGTTTTTTTGTTCCCATGACTAGATATTTTGACTTTTTTGGGTTCAGTATAAGACAATTTTCTTCTGCCCATTCAGTCACCCTGTGCAAATCATGATTAATAGCAGCAACTGCAGACTGGGTCTCATAGGGTAGAAAAGTCAGATACAATTGTTTATCGTCTGCGTATATGTGATAGTTGCAGAAGTGTATGTTATCGATAACATCTCGACTATACAGGATGAACAACAGGGGACCCACAATTGAGCCCTGTGGGACTCCTCTTGTTAGATCAGACATGGTGGAACAAATTATACTACCATCTGGACGAGTAATTTGTACTATCTGTGCACGGTTTTTTAAGTAGCTATCAAACCACTTGACTGCGGCAGTATCAAAGCCATAGTAGAATAGCTTTGATAACAATAAATGTTATTAAATATGGTCTTGGGGAGCAGGAAACGAAGTACAGATCCCGTATGAATTTCAAATATTTCATTGCTGCCAACTCGTGGTGGATATTTTGAGTTTTAGAACGATAAAGAATGAAAAAAATCTAAGGAATCTGTGTATAAACATTCACTTTTGTACGAGTTTATTCAAATGAAAACTGTATGATGTTTCATCTATTTGAATTACATTCAGGCCCAGTTGCACCAGAAAACTAAACTCAGGTTAAATGCCACGTGTATTGATAATTTTATTAAACCAGAATTGCTAAGAAGCTTTTTATGTATTGTCACTTCCAACTATAAATATGAGGGCATTTTTTTTCATTTTTTTTCTTTACTGAAGAAACAAACAGACAAATTATAAAGTTTATAAATAAGGTACTACTAGTATTAATGGTCAAATAAGAGGGCCGGATGTAATTTAACACGAAAAGGAATTTATTGTAAAATGTAGGCACACACAAAGAAATAGTAACAAAAACACGATATTGGGTGCGGTGCCTCTTGCGGATGACCAAAGACTGTGAGACTGACGGAAGAGGCGCCGCGCCGCGTGAAAGCTTAGATTCAGTTAAAACTAAATGATCTACAAATCACAATGCACGGGTAATTATGTTTTTGGTAAAATCAACGAGCGCGCCGCTAACAATTAGGTAATACAGATTCCAATAAAGTTTCTATTGATATACAAATAATTTCAATTTAACAAAAATACCAGTCGAATCAAGATATACTAATATAATTTAAATTATTTTAATGCGCGCTACAAAAGAGAAAATTACTACGACCATTACTGTAAATATTAAAACAATTCTAAGAGAGAACTATCTAATAAAAAATACAATTATAGGTTCATGTGCGTAGCACTGAACCCGCACAAATACTTTTTTATCAAATTTTTATAACAATAACTATTGAGTGAGAAAGGATCCAAATCCGAAGAAAGTTTATTATACGTATTACAAGTACGAATCAATAGTCTGTTATCAGCATACTTTGTCCTTACTTTGGGTAATTGAAACAGTTTAGGGTGCCTAACATTACGAGTGGGGCAATTGAATTTAATTTTGGAAAGAAGATTGGGTGTGTCAATTAAATTATTGATGACTTTATATAAAAAGACTTGGTCTAAATAATTACGTCTAGGTATCTTGAAGTGAGACAAGAGAAGAATAATCATCACAGTGAATCAATTGTTTAGTATTAATACGGTAAGAGATATGTTTGATGAACTTACGCTGGATTTTTTCTATCTGTTCAATATAGACTGCGTACTGAGAATTCCAAGTAGTTGAAGCATATTCAAGAATAGGACGAACAAAACTAGTAAAATTAGGGTGGATGTGTTTTTAAAAACCTTATCCATTCTTAAGACAAACCCAAGCATTCGAAATGCTTTGTTAGTAATTTTTTTAATGTGCGACGAGAACAGCATTTTTTCATCAAGTAAAATACCTAGATCTTTAACTTCATGGACTCGGTTAAAGGTTCATAAAAAGTTGGTAATTATATATTTTTTTTATTAATCTTCTGAGAAAATGTTATTACCACGCATTTTGTAGTGTTCAAAGAAAGTAAACTGTGAATACAATAATTGCAGAGAAGGTTAAGATCTTGCTGAAGAAAGTAACAATCAGCAGTAGATTTTATAACTTTGAAAATTTTATTATCATCTGCATATAGTAAAAAGGAACTATTTGAAAAAACACTAGAGATATCATTTATGAATGCGATAAATAATAACGGCCCCAAATGCAAACTCTGTGGGACGCCGGATGTAACGGGAACAAAACAGGACGTAAAACCTTTGACAGTAACAGCCTCAGTACGGTTTCTTCAGGTAAGAAGCAAGCCATCTCAAAAGGTCGCCATGTATACCGACGTCCTCTAACTTCAAAAGTAATATTTGATGAGAAATTTTGTCAAATGCTTTCGAGTAGTCAGTATACACGGCGTCCACCTGATGACCACTGTCCAACTCATGTAATAAATTCCAAAAACTCAGTTACTTTCTGTAGATTTATGCGGCAGAAAACCATGCTGCTGCGGAATTATATAGGGACTAATGTGAGGGAATATAAGGTGGAATCGAAATACCTGCCACGGATGAAATAGGAGATACTATTATGTTTATAGATTACATTAGTGAAGAAATTTCGTACCCCGGAATAGTTAAATAAATTTGAGAAGGTAAAATAATTAAATAAACATTTTCTTCATTCTGCATAACGTGGTTCACAAATTACGCTTGACGAGTCGTTTAGTCAATGATAACAATTGCTATCTCTTTCTAACCGTTCAATGAATGAAATTCATTTAATTGTATGAAACCGTTAGGTAGTAGTCGCAAAACTTCAATGAAGTTGTCAAAGGACGCCGCTCTATCCGAGCGAGCCGCTCGTCAAATAGTCAAAGGGCAGACCGCCTGCCGCCACCCCGTCCCCCACTACCCCTTTCGTCGCACGCGCTTGTTTTTGTTTGTTGTTGTGCCCCCACCCCAGTTCGCTGTTTTCGCTGGTCGCAGAGGTGCGTATCTCGCGCGCATTCTTTAAAAATGCCTCCTAGACCACGATATTCAAATCAAGAATATCTTGAGATGGTATCGTGCTACCGCGAGTGTAACAACGTAACCGCGCATGCAGTAAACCTATACGAGCAGAGATTTGGTGTACGAGTGAGCCATCATACCATTCTGGACGCCGTATACAGATTTCGAGAGCATGGTCGCTTTGACCCGCCTCCGGTTGACGCAGGCAGGCCTCGATACTCAGCCGAATTTGAAGAGGAAGTGTTAGACTTTTTCCGGCGTCACCCTCTTGCTAGCACCAGGGACGCTGCTAGAGTGTTTGATGTAAGCCATTTCTACGTGCGGCAACTTCTTAATCGGGAAGGGCTCCATCCTTACCACTTCTTAAGAGTGCAAGAATTGCAGCCACAAGACTACGCGGCTCGACTCGCATTTTGTCATTGGATTAGAGAAGAACGTCGCAACATTATGTGGACCGACGAGTCCACTTTCACACGGGTTGGAATGTTCAATATCCACAATGCGCATTTTTGGACCGAGACAAATCCTCGTGTTGTTCGGCCTGACCACTTCCAGATACGATTTAGTGTTAACGTGTGGGCGGGCATACTCGGTAATAGAGTTCTTGGACCAGTTTTCTTGGACAGACTGAACGGGGAAACATATCTTCGCTTACTGCGAACCCGTGTAAGCAGAATGTTGGAACGTATTCCTCTTGAAGAAATAAGTGGACTGCACTTCCAACATGATGGAGCACCAGCTCATTTCGCTGTGAACGTACGTGACTATTTGAATGGTGTGTGGTACGGTGGCGAGAGGTGGATCGGCCGAGGAGGGCCAGTGCCGTGGCCTCCTCGCTCGCCTGATTTAACCCCATTAGACTTTTTTTTATGGGGTCGTGTAAAGGACCCTGTGTACGGCCAAACCGGACATGATATTAGAACTGTGCGAGAACTAAAAAGGCGCATCAAGCGCGCTTTTCAGCAAGTAAAAAGTGAAACTGACACCTTAAATAAAGTGCAAAGACATGTATGCAAGCGTGCCTACATTTGTGTGCAACGCGAAGGCGGACTTGTGCAACAGTTTTGTAGATAAATAATACTGTTGTAAATTATGCAAATAACTGTAGCTAAGGTGTAATTGGTGTAAATAAGGTACAATTGGTGTAAAAATGCAAAGACAGAACATAATGTTTTTGTGTAATGTGTACCTACGGCAAAACATAATCAGGAGACCCGGCTTTAAGTGTGATGAGAAGTTTACCATCTTATTACATCAGTTTTTATCTGCGGAATGAATTAGAGGAATGCAATAACTGGTAAGTGCACTTTTAAACTTTTGCCTGCGTATTATTGGGTACTGGTTGGCCAACAGATCCAGCCGTTTGGAAATTTAACAGTACCCTAATTAGTTAATTTACCGGTGTCTTAATGACCAATGACGAAGAGTAATTTGCAATGTATTTCGTATTTACATCTACTTTGCGTGTGAGCGTAAGCACATTGGAGAGGCATGCAATGGCACCTATTCTCGTGTAGCACTTTTAAATTTCGAGCTAAAATAACCCAAGAATTTTCATAGCAAAATAGACCTTAACGCGGAGAGATGACAGTTAAATGAGCTTGTATTATTTTGGGTTTTCACAACTCTACATTTAAGTTTGTGCTACACAGAATAGGTACAAATATCTCTACCTGGTAGAGACGAACTGAGCAGCTGATTTCATTCATTGAACGGTTAGAAAGAGATAGCAATTGTTATCATTGACTAAACGACTCGTCAAGCGTAATTTGTGAACCACGTTATGCAGAATGAAGAAAATGTTTATTTAATTACTTTACCTTCTCAAATTTATTTAACTATTCCGGGGTACGAAATTTCTTCACTAATGTAATCTATAAACATAATAGTATCTCCTATTTCATCCGTGGCAGGTATTTCGATTCCACCTTATATATGATCGAAAAAATTTTTTTGAACAACTTGCCAAATACAGGTAATTTTGAAATTGGTCTATAGTCCTTCACATTATGCCTATTTCTATTTTTAAATATGGGTATCACAAAACATTTTTTCCATTCTGATGGGAAGCGACCAGAACTAAGGGACGGATGGAAAGTAATATGCAAGGGTAACGCTAACGTTTTAGAGCAATTTCTTATGAAAGTGGGATAAATCCCTTCTGGTCCGCTCCCTTTATTTATATTAACTTTACAAAGATATTTAAATACATCGGTAGAACTTAGTTTTATTGAATTTAGATTTATCGGTGATGGAACGATCGGTTGTAAGCATTTAACTGATCCGGAGGTGTTTCAGGTACAAAAGCCGATTTAAAATAGTTATTAAATAAATTACTAATATCCTGCCCATTATTAGCCTGGGAGTTTTCGTAGATCATCGAGTCAGGTATGTCGGGAGAAGATTTTCTACTTTTCACAAAAGACCATGGCATAAAAAGTGAATTAATTTGGGTTATGTTGCGTGATGCAAGAGGCCTTATTTACTTACCAATAGACAGTGGCCCGAGTTCATGAAGTGTTTTTTTAATAACATCAGTATCGCCGTGGGTATAGTAATTAGTGCAACTGACTACTTTTGCTTTAACTTTGCTTTTGTCAAACGCACACTTCTGCTGTCGTTCAACGTATGGGTAGTCTGCTTCAGTCAGTGCGCCGCCCAGTCGAAAGAATGCACTACAAATAAAAAAGAAGTTTGTCTTAATTTTTCGCCATCATATATCTTATGCCTTTTGTTTACTCGTTTAAAACATTATTTCTCTATAGATTCCAAAAATAAAAACCAGAGCAGCATTCGCAATATCAGTCATTAGATATTTGTTTATAGATTGATAAATGCCATGCAATGTAAATTAGAGTGACTAAACTACATCAAATAGAAGCTATAGGATATAAGGAATGCTCACTATAAGTTTTCAATCAAAAATATCAAAACATATCTGTACAAAATTCTTTTTCAAAGTCACTCGCAAACTTCCTTTACGATTTTTGCGCAAAAATCGCACAGGCAGATTGCAGGTGACTTTTAAACGGAATTTGTACGGCTATTTATTGATTTTTCTGATTGAAAACTTATAGTAAGCATCCCTTATATCCTATAGCTTCTATTTGATGTAGTTTAGTCACTCTAATTTCCATCGCATGGCGTTTATCAACCTTTAAACAAATATCTAATGACTGATATTGCAAATGCGGAATAATGTCAGAATAGCCGCCCAAGATGGCGATTCTCGCAAATTTTTTCACAAGCTTTGCTTTTCATACGCTTCTCTTTATCGAATCAGAAATGCTGTGTGATGATAATTGATAATGAAAATATAACTCCTTATAAGATACGTAAAGCATGTTATGAATACGTACAACAGGTTTATATCTTCATAATGAGCTTGTAAATATCACCCGCTTTCGGCCTTCGCAAATTGTCGTATGTGCGAGAATCGCCGTCCTGGGTGGCTATTCCGGCATTATTTCTCACTCGCAATATCAATCATTAAATATTTCTTTAAAGTTAGATAAATACCATGCGATGGAAATTACACTGACTAAACTACATAAAATAAAAACCATAAGATGTAAGGAATGCTCATTATAAAATGTAAGTTTAAAAAATCAACACATATCCGTACAAAATCCGTAAGTAACTTTAAAATGGATTTTTTACGGATATGTATTGATTTTTTTAAGTTGAAAACTTTCATGAGCATTCCTTACATCCTAGAGTTTGTATTTTATGTAGTTTAATCACTCTAATTTGCATCGCATGGCATTTATCTAACTTTAAACAAATATCTACTGACTGATATTGCGTATGCGCGATATCAATCATTAGATACTTGTTTAAAGTATGACAAATGCCAGGCGATGGAAATTAGAGTAACTAAACCACATCAAATAGAAGCTATAGGTTATAAGGAATGCTCACTATAAGTTTTCAATCAAAATAATCAAAACACATGTACGTACAAAATTCCCTTGAAAGTCACCCGCAACCTGCCTGCGCAATTTTTGCTCATGTGCCAGAATACCCACCCTGGGCATCTGTTTCGGCAATATTGCGCATTCGCAATATCAGTCATTAGATACTTGTTTAAAGTTTGATTTATGCCACGCGATGGAAATTAGAGTAACTAAACCACATTCAATAGAAGCTATAGGATATGAGGAATGCTCACTCTAAGTTTTTAATCAAAAAAATCGATACATATCTGTACAATATCCTTTTCAATATCACTCGCTATCTGCCTTCGCAATTTTTGCGCACGTGCCGGAATTGAGGGCCTGGGACTCAATTCTAGCAAGTGCTTAGGTTTAAAATTGCTTAGGCAGATTGCGGGTGATATTAAAATACGCAGACGCAGAACATCTTTTTAAAATCACGCACAATCTGCCAGTGCAATTTTTGCACACATGCCAGAATTGGCGGCCTGAACGTGTCTTTACTCAATAGAATTATCATCACACGGTATTTAGGACGCGATAAAAAGAGGCATATAAGAAGCAAAGCGTGTGAAAAGTTTAGCGAGAATCGCCGTCCAGGACGACAATTCTCGCACATGCGACAATTTGCGAAGGCTGAAAGCGAGTGATTTTTACAAGCCTTTTAAGAAGAAACATATCAAACTTTTAAAATATAAACCTGGTGTACGTATTCATAACATGCTTTACGTGTCTTTTAAGGAGTTATAGTTAATAGAATTATCATCACACAGCATTTATGACGCGATAAACAAAGGAATATGAAAACATTGCGAAGCCAGATGGCTTTAAAAGGGATTTTGTACAGAAATTTGTCGATTTTCTTGATTGAAAACTTATAGTTAGCATTCCTTATATCTTATAACTTCTATTTGATGTGGTTTAGTCACACTAATTTCCATCGCATGGCATTTATCAAACTTAAAACGAATATCTAATTACTGATATTGCGAATGCGAAATAATGCCGGAATAGCCGCCCAGGCAGGCTATTCTGACATTATTTACCACTCTCAATATCAGTCGTTTGACTTTTATTTAAAGTTTGATTAATGCCATGCCATGGAAAATAAAGTGACTAAAACAAATGAAATAAAAACTATAGAATATAAGAAATGCCCACTAAAAGTTTTCAATCAAAAAACTCAATACATAAGCGCACAAAATCCCTTTTAAAATCACCCGTAATCTGCCTTTGCAATATTTGCGCGCGTGCCAGAATTAGGGGGCAAGGACGGCGATTCTCGCAAAATTTTTCACACGCTTTGCTTTTTATACGCCTCTGTTTATGGCGTCATAAATGCCGTGTGATGATAATTCTATCGAGTATAATCCTAAAAAGACACTTAGAACATATTATGAATACGGACAAAACGTTTATATTTTAAAAGTTTAAATTCTCTGAATGCAGTTTTCCTTACATTAAAAAAAAAGGTTCCTATAAGTAAAATTTGCCATGTCTAATATTTAAGGTACTTTCCCTCCAGGGGGCATTCGTTTGGTTCACCCCGTATATATAGTATGTACTCTTCCGGACACCTAAATCGAGCCACCCCGCATTTTCAGTTTGTATCGTCCATAGCTAAAAAAAAAATGTTTTATCGACCAAAAAGTTTTTATGCAATTTTGAAGCTGGCACATTCAACACCAATTTGACGAAGAAAATGGTTCCTTTAAATTCGTAAACTCGAAAAACTAATGAAGAGCTTCATGTGTTCATTATCTAAGAAAACGTAAAAATACAGATACTTTAAATTGGAGCTCTGATTGTAATTTTTTTTAAATCTGCGGTTTTTAATAAATTTCTACGTCGTCTTTATTTATCATTTCTGGATTTAAATTATGGATACTCCGCCTGAAGTAGCGGCGCAAGTAGACGACTCCATATAAGCCGGTCCGCTACTCAAAGAGTGTACCATAGATACCTCGATACTCAAAGATATGTTCGCCGTTCACGAGGACCACGATCTAGAGAGACAACGGAACGACAGGATCGGTTTACGTTTACGACTAGTTTGAAAAATCGTCACCTAACTTCGGTCTAGATCCAGGAACAGCTTCAAGACTTCCACTGGGTGGCTGTTAGCACACGTACTGTTAGGAGAAGGCTTGAAGAACGTGGACTAAGACAGCACAAGCCAGTCAATGGACCGAAACTAGAGCGCGCTCACCGAATGTCGCGCCTTAAGTCTGCGCGTCAACATTACGCTGGACGGCTGGACGCAAAGGCGACGGAGCCAGGTGCTCTTTAGTTACAGAACAAAGATCATGCTTCATGGTAATGATGGAAGGAAAATGCTAAAGTTTCTTGCCCTTCTTCTTAGCAAGATTAATCGAATGGGCGGATTTAGGCATTATATCTATTTATAGTTTATTTATCTATTAACTTATTTATACATTGAATTATGTAGGTATGTATATACAATATTTAAAATATATACTATATATACTTATGTTAGTATATATTTGGCTAAGCATCATATTTATTTATGGTCTATTCAGTTTATTTATCAACTTATTTATTAATTGCATTATGTAGGTATAATAATATTCTTATTCCAATAAGTCTTTATTTTATGCATGTGTATAACATTAGTAGCCCAACTTAAATATAGTTGTTTATATATTTCCCGTATCATATTTGTTTCATCATAAAATATCATTTTTATACAGATTAGATTTGACATGTAAAACGTATACTTTATATATCTATTTTACAAATAAACAATTTGAATCTTTGAAAAAAGGTGTAACGAAGACGAGAGCATTTTGTGCAGTGTTGCATAGAAGAGAGAGTGAGTTATGGGAGTGGGTCGTGACTTGGGTTTGTGTCAGGACCTCGGATGCCATCACTAAATGCTGAACGTTACATACGGCAATGTTTGGAGGCCTATGTTATGCCGTATGCCGAGTTTGTGGGCTCAAACTTAATTTTTGGGGTTCCGTAGTACCTACAAGGTACACATGGAACCCTTATGTTGAGACTCCGTTGTCCGTTCGTCTGTCCGTCCGCCCGTCCGTATGTCACAGCCTCATAACTTTAGCACCGTTAAAGAAAAAGACTTGAAATTTTCCACAAAAATATCATTCACTCGCCTACATAATACGGTACTAAAAAAAAATTAAGTTTTTTATATTGTTCGAAATATTTCCAATACAAAAATGAGAAAATAAAAAAATAATTTATTAAAATACAATGTGGGTATCAAATTGTAGATATTAGAGAGTTAATCGTAAAAATATATACTTTTACTATATTTACTCATACCAATTTCGAGAAATCTTTGAAAAACCACAAAAATTGCATGTCTCCCCCATTATTTTATACTTGACTGGAAGAAATTTCTTTTAGAAATAAGTCCGCCTTTGCCCTCTGTTTTCTGAATTTAAATTGTATTTATCTGTTTTTATTTTGTGCTATAAAGTGTTTATTATTATTATTATTATTTCCGAAACTGCTGGACCGAAAAATATGAAAAGAATGTAAAATAAATGAAAAATTATTTTCTAAAAATACAATGCCACCAAAAATAAAACTTCGTTTTAATAAAAAAGATTGACTCGGCCATCGCATGAAAACAAATGAAGTAATACATATTATATTAAATTAGATTATTTAGTGCGATTGCCAAGTCAATCAATTTATTTAAAACATAAAAGATTTTTAATATTGATATGGGCACTATAAGATGTTTTTAGGTTAGCTAATTATTTAATACCTTAAGACAGATGGATCCTTATGTAGGGACTGAATAAATTAATCGACTTGGATTTACATGGATCTCACAACTTTCTACGGTAGAAGAACTAAGTTGCGAGACTTGGATTTTTTTACAAGTTTTGTTTTTGGTGGCATCTTATTTTTTTTGTAGATCTTTCTACCTTTTTTTTCCTTTCCGGTACCTTCTACATACAACTGAAAATGTAACTTTGTAATCTTATATATTTATATATGATTACAAAGTAATGTATGCAGTTAGTCTATCTAGAGCACTGGACCGAAATTGCAAAATATTTTAGTTTTTCCTTGATTTATACACTAAACACTAATTGTATTCCAAATTTGAAGCTTCTATGTCTGCTAAAAGTGCCTTGGAGTTTTGATGATCGGTCAGTCAGTCAGTCAGTCAGTGAGTGAGTGAGTGACAAAATTGAGAAATTTTGACTAGTTATAATTCAAACTACTACTAGTTCAAATTGGATGAAATTTGAAATATACCGTTTTTATACAATGCCTGCTTGGTTACCGAAAATTCAGGCTTCTAGTTTTATCCACAACGAAGTTATAGGGGGTCTAAAATGGCCTGAACTGCTTTGAGAAAAGGATGGTACGGCGTGCCGCTTTTTAGCTCGACTTGGCGGGGGCACTGCCGTGCCCCCAGATATGGTTATCATATTGTAGATATAAAATGCTGATTATAAAAATATATACTTTTATATTTTGTGAAACAGTACAAGTGTTTTCTTCAACCATATACTTTTACTATATTTACTGGCACCAATTTCGATAAATCTTTGAAAAAGCACAAAAAAATGCATGTCCAACTTATTTTCGAAACTAATGAAGCGAAAAATATGAAAAAAATCATGATTAGTTAAAATTACGTAAAGATTACAAGAAAAATATAGCGGGTGAGAAAACCACGATGACAAAATCACAAAATTAAAATTTTCATCCACGAGTTTTATTTCGTGTACAGCAGGGTTTCTCAAAGTAGGGTACGCGCACCCCTAGGGGTACGAAAGTTGATCGTAGGGGGTACGTGATAAAATTTAAGTAGACGTAGACTGTTCAGGCTAATTTCTCATGAATGGACTGCAATACAGGAAGAATATTCGGACCCCCACGCAGAGCGGTGAATTCCTTTTGCCTTTCGTGACTACTTATGTGAGAGTGAGTTTTCACATCTCAAAGTAGGTAACATCGGAGTACATGAATCTACTGAATGTTAAATATGAATGCAGTTTAAAACTGAGGAAAAATGCCCCTAAAATAGACTCAATTTGTGACAAGAATAAAGCTTATACATCGCACAAATTAAAGGCACATTATTATTTATGGCTGTATATATTTTTTATATCTTATTTTCTTTTATAGGCAGTTTATTAGGGGTTCGCCATTGTTTGGGAAATTTCATAGGGGTACGTGGGGCTATAAGTTTGAGAAAGCCTGGAGTACGGTATTAAAATATTTGTGTCTCTTTTGTTGCTATACGTGAAAATAAATAGATAACCTATTTTATTATCCATCACAAAATGCAAGAGTACAATTAACTAGGTTGGTGCCGTATATACAACCACCATCATGAGCATTGCAGCGCGTTAATACACATCTGGAAATGCTGGGAGTAGTCTACATCGCGATATCTTTTGATCGCTGTAGTTAAATTAATAAGGAAGGGGAAGCAGTACAGGAAACGCGGAACAGAACCAACACTCTACGGAGTACATTATTACAATAATACTGCTACGCTTACATAAGAAATTAAATTTGTCCTTAGCTTTGCTTGCTTTAACGATTTTAATATTGATTGATTTCATTCGAACTAGAAGACTTCCCGCTACTAATGAAATTTCTAATTGGGTATTTCATAAGATTTTGTTTATCTGCCTATCTTATTGATGGGTCAACAACTCGTGAAGTGAAGACACTTTCATAGACAATCTTTATTCTAATGTTAATTTAAAACGTGGTATAATCAATATTTTCTGATCTGACTAAGTTAAACAAAGACGTGTTGTTGTTTCGCTCGTCGTTTTTATTAAGTTACTGTTGTCAAAAGTGTAATTTTCCGCAATTAATTTATATGTAGTTGTTCCTAAGTGAAATTGGCTCCTGACTGTGAGTTTGCTTATTCGAATAACACTAAACCTGAACCATAATTCGTTAAAAGAGTGCTAAAGAAAACCGTTTGAATTAATTTGTGTGTGCTCAGTTAGTGATAAGGTGAACAAAGGAGCGTGCATGAATCATCATAGCACCTCGTCGCTGGCTCACTGGCCGTCTTCTCTACACGCTACTAGTTCATTATTTCACAGAGAAACTGTAACGCACGATAGCGTAGCGGTAGACGTGCCGTCTGAGAAGGGAGACGGACGGGGTTCAAGCCTCGCATGGGACAACTTTATTTTTCATAAACTTTTTTTTTTTTTTTTGCTTCACAATGGTAAATAAATGTTCTTTTTGCAAAGTTACTATCAAGACAAATGAGTTGCTTCGTTGCCATAATGAAAGCTACTGTAAAGCTACCTACCACTTTAAATGTCTAAATATGGCTATAGATACCTACAAAGATCTAATCAAGCTGAAACAAGTCTGGCTGTGTCCCAACTGCTCTAAGGACAGACATCGTATGGATCGTGGCAAGTCTGCTTCACCTGCTCATCTTCCAAACATCCTTCCCGAAGACAAGGTACCATCCTGCGATGAAGAAGAGTCTATTACTTTCTCGAAGTTTAGTCACCTCTTGGACTCTAAATTGGAAAACTTCAGAGTATCATTTTTTGCCGATATTAAGAGGACCATTAAATCGGAAATAAACTCAGCCATCGCAAGCTTAAGAAATGAGTTTACTGAAACCACCAATTTTATGGAAGCTGAACAGAAAGAACACAAAACGGACTTGAATGCAGCCAAACAACAAATTGGGGAGCTTGAATCTGAAAATGTTAAACTGAAATCGAGCATGACTTTACTAGAGCATCGTTTGAAAACTACTGAGAAAATATCTCGCAGTATGAATATTGAGATTCAGGGAGTTCCGGAAAAACGAAATGAAAACGTCGTCGCTCTTTTCAAAAACTTATGTAGTGCAATAGATCAGCCCATTGCTGACTCTGATATCAATGCATGTAGACGAGTAGCCAAAACCAATACATCATCTGATCGTCCACGTAACATTTTGGTAACGCTCCTCTCCATACGTCATCGTGACACGATCATCTCTGCTGTTAGACGCTTTAATAAATCTAAGACAAATCGTAGCGATCAGCTCAACTCCACTCATCTTGGACTTACTTGCGAAAAACAGAACGTGTACGTGTCAGAACATCTTTCACCAGAATGTAAAGAACTCCATGCTCTGGCTCGTAGAGCTATTAAAGAGAAATCCTACAAATTTGTTTGGGTAAAGTACGGCCAGATTTACGTCAGAAAAGATGAACAAGCTGGCGCGATCCATATTAAAGACAAATCTAGCTTTAGTAAACTTGTTTGATAAAAATTATTCTGTATATATCTAGAAGAATATTTTCTGTATTTTTGTCAATTTTAAATGTTAGTTTTTTATCAAAATGTCAATAGAATTAGATCTAAAACCACTGAACTATATTTAAACCTTCTAAATAGCGATTATGACCTTGTTTGTTTAGTTGAAACCAATTTCAATTCAAGTGTGCACAATGAGGAGGTTATTGATGAGCGTTATAATGTTTTTCGTAGAGACAGGGAAGAATGCGAATCTAGGCAGAAACAGGATGGAGGAGGTATATTGATTGCTACTAAAAAGCACTTAAGCATTATGCGTCGATCGTCATGGGACAGTACTTTCGAGAATATTTGGTTAACTATATTATCTGACTCTAATAACCAATCACCAATAAATATTTGTGTATGTTACTTGCCTCCTAAAATGCCTTTTCCAGATATACATTGTTTTTACAAACACTGTGAAGATATTATCTTAAATAACAGTGATCAGGGTTCTTTTATGGTCTTAGGTGACTTCAACACGAGGAATATTACATGGTTACGTCAGGGTAATACTGATGATCTAAGTCTATCTCCTATCGATCCCACTGGTGACAAAGCCACTCTTCTTATTAATATGACTGCTACTTGTAACCTTTCACAATTTAATCATATTCCGAATTATCAAGGGCGCATACTTGATCTTGTTCTGACAGACAACAACTCTGTCAACGTTTATAGTACCGAACCACTTAGTAAAGTTGATAGATATCACCCTGCGCTTGCAATTGACATAACTTGGAAATCAGTTTCTAAGTCTATGAAAAATAATCCTAAAGTTGATAAACTAAACTATCACAAAAGTAATTATAAACTTATAAAGCGTGACTTAAGGACGATTGACTGGCACAAGTTGCTTGCCGGTCTTGAAACAGACTCTGCTGTTAGTGAATTTTATAACAAAATAACCAATATTATTAAATTATACACACCAACTCATAAACCAGGATCTCAAAATTATCCTTATTGGTTTAGTTACTCCCTTAGACGCTGTTTAGAAGAAAAGAGAAAATATCATAAGTTATATCAAAAGTTTGGAAACCCAGAGATTATGATACATTTGACACATTGCGGTCTCGTTGTAAAATAATGATTGATGAGTGCTATAGATCCTTTTTGGTTTCAGTCGAGGAAGGACTAGAAGATAACGTTAAAGTGTTCTGGCGTTACGTTAACAGTAAAAAATCCAGTAACTCAATACCACAGACAATGACTTATCATGGTCAGCCTGCATCGGATAACAAAGCAGTATGTGAATTATTTTCCGAATATTTTAAATCTGTTTTTGAAATACCTACTAATTCGTCAGTACCTGATAATACTGAAGCAGTTAACTTTCCTGTTTTGTCGAAAATTTGGATATCTAAGCTTGAAATACTTAAAAAGTTGAAGAGGCTTGATGCAAATAAAGCTGCTGGTCCAGACGGGATACCAGCAATGTTTCTTAAAAAGTGCGCCGATGAAATTTGTATTCCCCTAGAAATTATCTTTAATAAATCTATTACTTCGGGTATTTTTCCTAGTAGTTGGAAAACTGCTTTTATAATTCCTATATTTAAATCTAGTGACAAAACTAAATGTGAAAATTACCGTCCCATTAGTATCCTTTCTTGTATGGCTAAATTGTTCGAATCCTTAGTATACACCCACATCTACAGTCATGTTAAACCTTTTATTACTGAACAGCAGCACGGCTTTGTCAAGGGTAGATCCACAGCCACTAACTTGCTAGTTTTTAAAAGTTTTATTAATGAATCTTTTTGTAAACGACAGCAAGTAGATGCCATATACACAGACTTTTCGAAAGCCTTCGACAAGGTTAATCACAGCATACTATGTTCAAAGCTATCTCACTATGGTATTCATGGTAGTCTACTTCGTTGGTTAGAATCTTACTTAACACATCGTAACCAATTGGTAGCTGTTAAAGGTTATCAGTCTTCTCCCGCTTTTGTTACATCAGGTGTTCCCCAAGGGTCACATTTAGGTCCGCTGCTTTTTATATTCTTTATAAATGATCTTGTACAGTGCATTGGGGGCGATTGCCTATTATATGCGGACGATCTCAAGATTTTCCGAGCCATTCATGATGCTTCTGATTGCTTGGCCCTACAACAAGATATTCAAGCTGTTTATGAATGGTGCTCTATAAATAAAATGTATTTAAATATTAGTAAGTGTTTTGCAATTTATTTTGCTACCAAGTCGCTGAAATATGTTTATAATTATAAAATTAATAATACTTGCTTAGAACGAAAATCATTAGCGAAGGATCTAGCCATATTGTTCGATGGGAAACTATCTTTTAAACAGCACTATGATTACTTAACTGCGAAATGTTTCAAGTTAATAGGGTTTCTTACACGAATTACCAAAAACTTTAAAAGCCCCAAAAGTCTTTTAAGTTTGTATCTTTCAATTATAAGACTCCTTGCCGAGTATTGTTCTATCGTTTGGACACCATTTTATAAAGTTCATATTCATAATATAGAAGCCATACAAAGGCGTTGTATGAGTATTATATGTCGTCGATACGGTTTAAAACGTCAGCTACCAACATATGAATCAAGAACTAAATATTTCGAATTACAGCACCTATCGACTAGGAGGAACATCAGTGAATTGATTTACCTTTTCAAGATCATCAACTCTCACATAGATTGTCCTAAACTCTTAAACATGATAAATTTTAACGCAAAAATTAGAGAGCGTGCCCCGCGCATTTTTGGGCTTCACACTTTTAAGAGCAACATACTTATAATACACCATTAGCAAGAATGTGCAGATCGTATGACGCGCTAAAAAGACATAGCGATAACTTTGATATTTTTTCAAACAACTATAGTTTATTTAAAAAAACATTGTGCTCACTTTATGAAAAAGGTTATTAAAATTTTATTTTTCGTTCAATTTAAATTTTGTAATTTTATATTTTGTTTGTATAATAGTTAAGTACTTAATGAATGTTTAATTTTAGTTTTTAATTGTGCATGTTGTGTGTATACGTTTTGGAAAGCAGCCTTGTTCAAACAGTTACTACGTTATTATAAGCAATTTTCGGCTGTAATCTGTTGTATATACCTTGAAATAAAATAAAATAAAAATAAAATAAAATTCTTTTATTAGTAATTTTAAACAGTAATGGGCAAGATTTTAAATACCTTCTTCCCGCCTGTCCAAAACTGTCGAATTACGGAACCCTAGGTATGCGAGTCCGACTCACACTTGACGGGCTTTTTATGCATGACAATGCCCGAGCACACACAGCAGGAATTGTCACAAATTACCTCCAAGACGTTGGTATCACGGTTATGCAATGGCCATCAAAAAGCCCCGACATAAACCCATTATTTACATGTAATCGTAAATTTAATCAGGTCAATGCCAAATCGCATGCATGCAATCATAAATTTTTTGAGAGGAAATAACTGAATAAAAATTGGATGTGCCAGCTTCAAAATTGCATAAAACTTTTTTGGTAGTTAAAACTTTTTTTAGCTATGGACAATACAAACAGAAAATGCGGGGTGGCTCGATTTAGGTGTCCAGAAGTGTACATATATACATATTTATACATATATATTATATATTTTTATATATAATCCCTACAACCACTGACCTCAAACCTGCATCTACAGTGTCAGCGCCACCGCACCCATGACTCTTAGTGTCGCAGTCCACCAACTGCTGTTCTGAAAGATCCAGGATCTCTCCGTGGTTCATTGCGTATGCACTTTCAAGATTGCCTGAAAAATGTTCAGAAGATACATTTATTATAATCACAATTAATTGTTACTAGCCTTTAATTCAACCTTTCCTCTGTTTTGTCTTGGGCGTCATTTTTTGAACATCCCTTGTAGCCTATGTGTTAACCAGGGTCACTATGATGACAATAAAAAAAAGCATCCAAATTCCTTGAGTGGTTCTCGAGTTAAAACGGAACCTAAAGCTGTTTCACGGACAACGGTCTCTCTAAACTCGCCCGTATGTCTGTGCGTTAGGGTTTACGCATTTTTGTTTGGAACTCAATTATTTCCCAAACTAAGGGTGTCTGCGGGTATGATTCTTAGGAAAAGAGCTTCAGTAGGGTCGGTAGAATATGTAGTTTTATTTAATGGTAGCAGTCTATTTACACCCGGTATGTAGATAGATGCTATCCATAGCCGTCATCGCCGGAACTGTGGCTGACGTTGCTGAATAGTAACTAACATAATAGCAGCAGTAGACAAAATCGGGCTGCCATGAATAAACAAAACTGCAAAATCCTGTGTGTGTAGTATTACAAGTTTTATATGTATATGTTATACACTTGAAATTTTTGTATTTACATTGAATGTTTATTCCAATATTTTACAACAAAAGAAAAAAAAACGTTTCTTTTTAGGACGTACCTACTGAACTAAAGGCCCAACAAGAACCACACCCCCCCTGATCTTTTACTGGTGAGACAACGTTTTCATCACGCCAGTCGAATGCCGCTGGGACATCAGTTACACCCGATGAGAGACTCGCATTTGTACAACCTGCGTCTTCGTGTACACTTCCAGTAAAGTTACAAGATGTCAAGTACATCTTCTCTTCTGCAGTGTAGTCAGCAAACATCGTAATACCTAGAAGAAACAAGATTGAGAAATGTTATTACTTCTGGTTATAACTAGTGGAGTATACTATCAGTTATTATTACAAAGGGTTCAGTTAAATCAGCGATACACATCACCTAATTATTTGCAAAAACAAAACGTACCATGAACAGCCACACCATTTTTAATGTTCCGTTCGTTAACAATTTTCAAATATTCCTTGAAGTTTTTAAACCTCATGCTTTTTTCTTCTTCATCCTTGTATTCACGTCCGAAATCCACGATGAATTGATCAAAATATTCTGCAGCCTTTTCAAAGTCGAAAAGTTCGACTTTGAAAGAAGGCAGGGCCAGGTTAGCTCCGGCAAATAGGACGACTAGACCAAGGCACAACATTGTTGACTGATGTCATTTACGTTCGTTATGGCTTATTTATATCTATTTACACGTGGATACATAAAACGGCAATGTGGATAATTTCGATAATTCAGTATATCAGTAAATATATTAATGTGAATACACTGTATTAACAATCCAATACTTATCGTTATTGAAAAGAAAAAGCTTACTCTTTTAACATGGTCAATATAATTTTAAACTAACAAATATAAGTTAAATAAGATGCATAGTGTTGTGTCTTGTGTATGATCAACTGTGGACCCCACACTAAGTCTAACTTGTCCCGGTGGGACCTAGGTCTGATTACAAAAAAACCGGCCAAGTGCGTGTCGGGCCACGCGCAATGTAGAGTTCCGTAGTTGCCCGGTACATATAAGTTGGTCTACTAATACAGACCGCGCCAAACTTCTGGTCCCATACATTATATTGCTTGCTTGTTGCATGTTTTGATGCGGGCGGGCGGTGCACGAGTCTGCATTTTGAATAGCACGACAAGAATTGCTTAGCGGAATATTGCAAATTATATTCATATATCCTTAAACATAGTGATGGACTTCCGCAAGGTAACGCCTATTTCAATTAATTACATGACATAGTAATGGTGAAAATTTCAAAATATTTGGCTTATAGTCTTATCAGTTTTACAAAAAATAATTCGTTATGTATTAAAATGAGGGTGAGTTTAATATATAATGAACTATCCATCCATCCATTAGCCTGATCCAAGATTTCGCCACTATTGGCGGTCCTCCTGGAAGAAATGCCCATGCTCGCACACGCTGGGCAAGGTGAGTTGGTGAGCGCGGTGCTGAAATCCTCACACCAGTGACGCCGCTGCCCGTCACCAGTCTGTTCTTTTATAAGGCCCGGCATTTCGGGATGGATATACCGCCATCAAACGGTCCCCGGCAATGGTGGGTGGGCCATCTGGTTGTGCCTGTCTGCGAGCTGTCCTCTTACTCTCCCCCGAATAATTCGGGAGGATTTGCGAGCAAGATGGTGGTACCTCCACAATCGAGCCTGGCACCAGCTCTACCACCTCCACAAAATATATATTACTCATAAAACTAATTTTGAGTTTTACGAAAAAAAAACTCGACGTATCGGTCAGAGTCACTCTTAACCTTCTTCAGGCTCTACGCGTTGCTTCTATGCACGAAAGACCCTCGCGAAAACTGAGTTCCCACTTCCATCACCGCCACGCCATCACTTCCCCTGCCACGTCACCCCCACTCGTCACGATTGGCACGATTTGTCCAGGTTCGGTGTATTGATGAGGTAGAAACGCCATCACTTCCGCTGCCACGTCACCCCCACTCGTTACGATTGGCACGATTTGTCCGGGTTCGATGTGATATTGAGGTAGACACGCCATCACTTCCGCTACTACGTCACCCCCATTCGTCACGATTGGCACGTTTTGTCCGGGTTCGATGTGATATTGAGGTAGACACGCCATCACTTCCGCTGCTACGTCATCCCCATTTGTCAAGATTGGCACGATTTGTCCGGGTTCGATGTGATTTTTAGGTAGAATATTGGCGACTACCTGTGTGTTTTCGGAATTAGTTATACAAATCGCACTGACTAATCCCACTACTGTAGGAGCTTTTTCTGCGAAGGCTATATTTAGGAGCCGGCAATATCAACTTTTTGATGCTTCTTTTATGCTCTTTAAGTCTCATAGAAATATTTTACTTTGTCTCTCTAAAATATCTTCTTCCGCAGGACTCTCCTTGGTCAGTGTTTTGTACTAGATTTATAAACCGTCTCTTAAACAAAACTTTTGAGGTATTAGATGTGTTATTTTGTCTATGACAACTTAGACGAAGAGCATGCATAGTGGAACCGTTTCTACGTTTGCCACCTAGGGGAGAACTTTTGTAATGCATTGGCAATGACTCTAATTATTTTATCCATGCTCAGCATCCACGTACTGTGGATACCACAGGCGTAGTGCTCTTAAGAGTACGAGGTAGGACAGGTGTGAAGGATGATGGTTCGAGTCCACTCTTAGATAACGGTCAGGGTGTGAGGGTGTGTGTGTGTGAGGGTGTGTGTGTGTGTATATTTGTTACTCTTTTACGCTGAAACGGCTGAACGGATTTGGATGAAATTTAGAATGGATATAGCTTATACCCTTACTTAACACATAGGCTACTTTTTGTCCCATAAAAAAGCACGTAGCTAAACCAAATAACATGCGGGAGGAGCCACGGGCAAAAGCTAGTAAAAAAATAAGTTAAGAAATGACATCGTCAGCTCGTCTTAGAATATTTTAAAATTTTCATCTGTATTTCTTGGTGGTCGTATAGTTTTAACAAAAAAAATACTTTACTCGAAAATGAAATGATTTTTAACTGATTTCATTAGTATTTCCACTGGAGTATTTTTATAGGCGCACTAGTAGCCAAGCGTGGGCCCATACGTATATGTATAAAAAATAAGTTAACAAATGACATCGCAGCCCGTCTAAGAATATTTTAAAATTTTCATGTAGAAGCAGAGTTATTAAATAAAAACGCAGGTTTTTGTGAACGCGTGTTTCTTGGTGGTCGTATACATTTACTAAAAAAAACTCTACTTTTTTTATTTCTTTAATCAGTATTTCCGTCGAGCGATTTGTATTAGGCGCACTAGTAGCCAAGCGTAAGCCCATCGACCATAAAAAGAGCTTAAATTTGTATTCAGTATGAATAAGGTTGTAGGAAATATCTATTCTAAACTTTCTTAACAACTTTCAGAGGCACCATCGTAAAAGCGGAAATGCATAACTTAAACCACTAACAAATACAACTACTTACGCTGAGGGAACCATTGCAACGGCTGCTCAATCTGGAATGTGCTGATCACCTGTCCTTTTCTTAAGTGTAAACTTTAGCTATAAGTGTGAATGAGATAGGTGGAGCTGAACAGAATGCACGTTTTACTCTTGAGAATTGCCGGGAAGAACGTTTCAGCGATAAAACTGCTTTCTGCAAAGACAGCCCCATTTCGTTGTAACGTGGCCATAAAGGAACTTCAAATTATCGTATAAGAAAAAGCAAGCTCAGCAATGTTAATTGAATTGCAATTACCTACTTGATACAACATGTTACAGTAAGCATTTGTATATTAGAAAACTAGAGTTTTATTTTATCCGTTAAACACAGTAGAATCAAATTAACATTATATCTTTGCGGTATATAATTTAGTATTAACTTAGACTCTTCATACATAACAATTCATTGTTAAATGTAACGTTATTGATATTTTTGTGTGTGTTCGTATCGAAGTCTTTAGCTCTGATCCAAGGAAAAGATGAGAGTACTCTGATTCATACTGCCAATATCATTTTAAATCTGTAAAAACCTGTTAAGAAACTTATGTCTGAATGTCAACGTTCAATAGAAATTTTCAACGAGGAAAATAAGGTTGGTCGCGTCAAACAAAACATTATCTAATTGTTCAAAAAATCATTTACAATTGATAATTATGGAGATGATCATTTTTAGATAATGGTTTCACGTCATATACGAGTATAATACTCATATAAGAATATAGTACATATTACTTGACGGAAAGTTGACTTATTATAAATATTTCCATTGTAGATATAAATTATACAAAAGCAATCATTGTTGCCGATTTATGTTTCAATTTATGTGATATTTAAGATTGTATCGGGAAAATACGATTTTTCAAGATAAAGATCTCCTGGAATTAGACAACATAAATGCAATATGTCATTACCCACATAATTCGCTTTTCAATGCAACTATTTTTAGCCGTATGTGGTGAGGTTGCTTTATTAAATATTTGATTGGCAATATTATATAAATAAAACAATTGTCTTCGACATACATATAATTCGGCCCGCTATGGTGCCAGCATAATTCATCTATCCATCAGCCTGGTTCATCCAGCCTGGCTGCGTTTTAAGATCTTGCCACTCTTTGCAGTCCTCCTGGAAGAAATGCCCATAGTAACACAGGCAAGTGGGTTTGTAAGTGCGGTGCCGAAACCAGTCTGTTTTTATGAGGGCCGGCAATTGGGGTTGGATATACCACCATAAATCGGTTCCAGGCAAAATAGGCCACCTGAAGTATTTGATGAAAGTTGGCAAAAAAAAATTGGTAGTATTTTCATGACGTATACACAAAAGAATACAATACAATTCCTTGACTACGAGTATAATCTTTTAAAATACAAACATTTATATGTTTTATCTATATTTATATTTTGCTTTTATGACTTTAAACGTGAGGTTATTACAAGTAATTTGACGTAAATATGTATTTAAAAAATTCCTTCAGCCGTTTCCTAATCTGGAGGAGCCCTGATGTCTTTTAAAAATGTTTGTTTGTTACTTAGAAAGGGAATGGCTGAAATGTAATGATAAAGTACATTTTTACTATTAGCTCATGAACCCCTTTCATTTGATACCCTACAACCCACTGCTAAGTTTTAGAAAAAATAACATACGAGAAAATTACGACGTCATAAAAACCAAACAGTGCAATTTCAAGGAAAACTCCCGGTACGTAGCGTACAATATAAAGATTCCACGTCGCAACTTTCCGTCACAAAAAAAACTGCAACAAGCAGTTTGCTCCTCAACTGAGATTAAAAAAAAATCGTGAATCCACTCTATTTAAAAATAAGATTTGGTATACTCTTTTGTATTTGATGGACGAAAACCAAAATACTCTATAGAGTTTTTTTTTACAGTTTGTGGAATTGATTTCGCAGTTATTCTATGGTTACTGTCACGAGTGACAGGCACAAAAACACACTTGGTCAACTTCAAACAATAAAAATTTAACCCGTAGAATTTTTGCAAATATGTTGTCTTACCACACAGACATATAATTATTACTAAGTATACGTCTGTGTATTAGCAACCCGCCATTGCTTCGCACGGGGTCGAATTAATAATTTATTAAATGTTCGCGGTAAAAATCACGGATTTTACCCTAACTAATTGCTTATGGTAAATATGAATGGTAATATAAAATACGAATACTATGTTAGTTCTTATAGTTTATACAGTGTGAGCCATGTAAGCGGTTTTTTCATAACTAATAATTATAAATAAAACGTCAAAAAACATTATCCATGAGAATATTCAAAGGCGATGAATTTTGCTATAAATCATAATAATCCTAAGCACCAGTAGTTCATGTAATGGAAAATTAAGAAAAATCTTTGTAACCCTCCCAGCATACTAAATAAAAAAAAATTTCAGCAGGAAGTCAAAAATGGGTGCGACGACAAGCGAAGCGGAGCGGAGCGAGGATTCATCGTGTTAGGTTTACATGCTAATAAATTCGGGGAGTCGAGAGAAAGGTTGCTTTTAGTTTTTTAAGGTTCCGTAGTCCGACAAGGAACCCTTATAGTTTTGCCATGTCCGTCTGTCCGCAGCTTAGCTCAGAGACTATGAGTACTAGAAAGCTGTAATTTGGCATGATTATACATATTAATATCGTGGGATTGTGAACACCATTTTTCGATTTAGGGTTTCGTTGGCGAAATATTAAGCTTTAATGTGCCGGCTTAACGGTTACTTTATAGATATGTGAAAAAAATCACAGAAGCATTATATATAATGAAGCTAAAAGGAAAACTATCACAGCTAAGTAGGCTTAACAGGTTTACGAGTACAGGTCGCGCCAAACTTTTGGTTCCCTCTAATGGCCCCTTTTCCATTTACCGGCAATCCACCGGCACCGGCAACGGCGACGGCGACGGCACGGCTAAGGTGGTAAAAATGTATGAATTTGCATTTTTACCATCTTAGCCGTGCCGTCGTTTTACCAATAAGTGGAAAAGGGGCCAATGTATGGGACTAGAAGTTTGGCGCGATCTGTATTAGTAGACCAACTTATAAAATGTACTCGGCAGCTTCGGAACCCTACATTGCGCGTGGCCCAACACGCACTTGGCCGGTTTTTACAGAAAGTTTTCGATTATCCGGACCTTTGCAAAAATCTATTTTCTCCTAAATATCCTGTGACATAATATTTATGATTAAATTTTCGTAATTATTATGAAAAAATGCATTTAAATCCACTAAAAAGTTTAGACGTACGCGGATTAAGACTTTGTTTTATACTATTTAGAAGAGACTATTAGTCGTGGACACTTTTAGTCGTGGACACTTTTATAATTGCTGTGACAGCCATCCTTTTCTCACAACAGAAATATTGTCAAACAACATGTTTCTTATAGGGGTGTAGTCTCCACGGTTAAAATGTCATCTGATTCCTTTATCTGTGGATCGGAGTTTGGTTAGAATATTGCAAAATTATAGTGAATGATACAAAAATTTTTATTCAACATGAATCAGTTTGAATATGGGTCTTTTGCCCTACTTTGCCGTAGCGTTAGTATTACTGTACAGTCACTACAGAATGATGGTTAACATCAGTGAAGAATGGAAGCAAGCTGCTTGGCAAAACGAGCACGACAAAAAAATCCACGCTAAGAAGAGAAGGAAACCGTTGAAAATAGCTGATGCTAGTACTACAATGTCTGGAATTACATTTCCCAAAATAAAAGAAAATGCTTTTTTACAAAAAGTAGCAAAACTTAAAATTTTATCAAAAAAACTTTTAAGAAAGAAAAGTGATCCGTCAAGTTCCTCATCATCGAGAAACCCAAGTTCCATATCATCAACATCTTTGATAAAGACTATTGTGGTTCGTACAAATTTCATACAAAATAAGTTAAATTTATAAATGGTTCTGACCTATCAGTTATCAGAATCAGAATCATGGAACTGAAAACCAATTTTAATCATGGCTTGCGAATGTATTTTTACTACATGTACATTGTAAAAGTAATAGGCTTATTTGATAAATGTAATTTGGATTATAATTTTAAATCATATTTTATAAAATAAACTTTTATTTAACTTCTAATGGAACTTTTCTTCTACAATGCACAATATTTTCCTCTGTAACCTGATGTCACAGAGGAAATTTTCCTTTATACCAGATGTGAACGTGGGTAACATATAAATGTAGAAACTAAAACGAAATAAACATACATACATACAAAAATATCGTCAAAACATGAATCCTGAGGGGCCTCGGAGGTGTTCACAAATGTGAACTCTGAAATGCAAGTCACAAATTTGGTACATCCGCTTTTTACCGACGCGACGATTATTATATCCCAAGTGTAATGTGCTGTGAGCCCTGTCGCCGTACTTCGGGCAAAAATATTTGATACTTTACTGATAACACCTAATTATTATTTTTGTAGCACAAAATATCGATGAAAAAGCCTATTCACTTTTTGTGTACAGATACAATGAACCTCGAAAAAATTGCTTTACGTTATTTGTTTTAGCTCTATCTTATGGACAGTAACTCATACAAGTTTCAAATTGGGTTACCTTGTTGTACATACTCATTATAGGTATATTGTCATAAAACAACAAATAATGAACTTGGAGTTCCGTACTGAAAGGGTTCTGAATTGTTTGATAGGCCATACCATTTTAGCGCCTTATCTTTTGTCGCCTTAAGGTAACTACAGCATCTATATTGTTGATATGTAGGTTTTACAGTTCCGTACTCGTATTGTGTGATGGTACGGAACCTTTTGTTCGCGAGTCCAACTGGCACTTGGGCAAATTATTTAAACTCTTAATGACTTCTTTAAGTACGAGTTTCATAAACTACTTTTCAATAATTAACACGTAATTTTGTAGGTCTGCAATGTCTTAAACTACTCTCGTATGTATCAGTCATCAAATTAACTGAATTATTCTCTTTCTTAGAATATATCATATGGTCCATTTTGGAATGTATCTATCTGAATTTGCTTGTGATTATGTAATCTCTTCTCAAATAATACATTTCTGATAATTTTCAAATCCTTCCTAGACCTGTGCTACAAAGTTTCTAAGTCAACTGGTAGTATCCTATTGGTTTTTATGGTGAGCCAATTTGTATGAAATTAATTACGTAAAGGGAAATGACTTTTTTGCGTTGACTTAAAAGCTTTTAAGAACACTATAGGGCCAGAACTTCTGTATGGGATATTAGTTTCAACTTGATATCATTAACAGGGCTCGAGAAAAGGGGTCTTGACAGACGGACAGAGAGAGACAGACGGACAAAAAAGTGATCGCTTATGGGTTCCGTTTTTTTTTTCATTTCTGTTAAGGAACCCTAAAATATATCATAATCATGTTTACCCAAAACGTTATAGAATATAAATAAGGTCAGAAACTGCTAACTGAAATTAGTAAGATGCTCGTTATAAGGCTTGTAGAGACATAAACTTGCAGGCCTCCATACATTGTTAGTATTAATATTAACGCGAGTAAGATACAAGAAAATTACGTATAGGTTAGTTTTCATGAACCTTCAAGTTATATCAAAGCAAAGAGGTCGAAATATTAAAAAAAACTGTTTTATTTTATTAATATTGGTGTACCAGAATCTGATGGCAAATATTCATATGAAAATTGCCATGGGATTTTGGTACATATAACAATTTATTAAGAAGCCTGATATACCTGTACATAGAAATTTTAACAAAAAACAAACACAAATCAATTAAAGCAAGATATGTTATGATCTCTTAGAAATTTGAGAGAAGGTAGTACAATTTAACACACTGAATCTCAAAATGATCTTTGTTGTACATAATATTCATAATAAAATAAAACGTTTTTTATATTTATTTATTGTAAGTTCTAGATGGTTATAGTATATTATGTATGTGTGGTGACTAGATCGTGGAATGGAACATTTCATGAAATTGTCGCATTATATATTAAGTTGTTTGTTGACCATTTCATGATATGGATTGACCAAATCAATGAATAGAGATCGTTTGACGATATAATCAACTAACACAAGACCATTTCATAATCTGGTCAAACATCGTATGATCATATCGTAAAATACTTACATTTATTCACCACTAGCGGCGCTGATGGCACATTGTTATTGTTTGTGCGATGCGATTTATAGTTTTTCCGTGGCCAAAGTAGGTGCGACGACGAGCCAAGCGAGGAGGAGCGTGTTAGGTTGCTTAAGAATATAAATGCAGGATCCAAGCGAAGCAGAGCGGAGCGAGGCGACGTCGAACATTTCATGAAATTATCGCATTTCGTGAAATAGTCAAACGTCACTGGCCAAATCGTTAAACGTTGAACATTTAATGATCTGGTCAGTGGCAGTTGACTATGGTCGACTATTTCATGAAATGTTCAATTCTATGATCTGGTCACGACATAAATATGTAGTCTACCGGTCATACGAATTCTCACGTGACGTGAGCAAAGTAAGGGGCCATAAAGCGTAGCAGGAAACTATTATAGACAGAAAGTCTTTGTCATCGAGGCTCTTAAGGCGTAAAGGATGATCAAAGAAAAAAACCATTAAATTTAACACGTATGAACATGTAAGATTTTGTCCTATATCGACACAACCCTATTTTGACACAATCTCAATATGCCATAACCCTATAATGTTACATGTACACCCATGCATGATAAATGAAATCTTTATTTATAATTATAGACAGTTTACATTCATTAGTAAATAAACAGATTAAAAGTAAGCGTATTTTAGGGTTGTAACGAACACTATTTTGTATTTTTGTACTTTTTTGTATCAAAGTAAATATAGTTACGTAGTACCGGCGCACGAAACAAAAATCTCACACATCATGGAACGCGTAAGAAAGTTCAGCACGGATGACGTGTGGACGCTTCCGGGCCAAGGTCACAACTGGACAATGCGAGAAGTTTCCGCCATTGAACTCGAAATGTCTCGACGAAAAAGTAGGAGAGAGAAAGCATTCGGGTTGGAAAGGGACGGATACAGACTGGAGTCCTTGACGCGCGTTCCATAATGTGCGAGTGGGTTCTAGCGACATCGCGTCACTTGAACTAGAAAGAAGTGGGAGAGAGAAAGCATTTGGGTTGGTGAGAAATGGATATAGGCTGGGATCCTTGAAGTGTGTTCCATAATGTGCGAGAGGGTTCTAGACACATCGCGAAGCCGGCGTATAGTATAAAAAAGGGAAGGGTAGCGGTCGAGAGTCAGTTCAGTGTTAACTACGAGGCAAAACAGAAAAGCGGAAAATTAAAGTGCGACCCTAGTGAAGTGAAGTGCGACTGTATAGAGCGAATATAACCTGGTACCGATTCTATTCAATAGTGGTGATACATTTTTAAAATTATAGTGCGGACAAATTAGTCAGTCCGGTGAGTCAATGAGTCCAGTTAGTAATTCCGGTTGTTATTTAGTTTCAGTTGTGTTTTAATAGTGTGTGTGATTTCAAATAAAGGCAGTTAGTGGTTTTTGGAGCAAATTGGTATAAAATTAATTTATCCCGAACCCCAGCTCGTAACAATATTAAGAATATTACGAGTAACTGTGGAGCAATTTTAGAGTGCATTACTAAGTGAGCAAATCAATTAGAAACGAATTCTCTGAGATTTCAAAGCGGTCGATTTCGCTATAAATCATATAAGGAGTTACAAACGTAATGGCATAAATAAATAAATACTTTTAGTATTATTATTAGAGTGCATTACAAACTAGAAAATATCAATTAGAAACAAATGTAAAGACAAGAATTTGAGGAAATTCTTTGGGCCAGAATTTGAACTTGCGACCTCGGCCTTACAAGCTAGTTGGATCAAATAGTTACAAAAATATTCAGTGGACAAGTATGGTGAAAAATTCAATAGTCTAGGATAAGTACCTCTTGTTAACAAGGTTGCAAGTTCGAATCCTAGACCGAGATTTTTTTTCAGATTCTAGTAGTTAAATTAGTATCTAATCGATCTTTTCTGGCTTGTAATGCACTCTGATCATAATATTTAGAGTATTCCAAAGCGATGGATCTCGTAATAAAAACATAATCTAAATAAATACTTATCTCATATTAGCCTCCGAATTGTGCAGCATGTTGGATTTCGGAAACTGAATGGTTAATGCTGACACACACACAAATTTGCGAAGGCGGAAGGCGAGAATTTTAGGAAGATCTTTATAGAGAACCGTGTTAAGGCGACTCTATTCGCCCAAACTCCCATATTAGCGCAGTTCGCTGATCATATCCTTATTTATAGGTACTTGCTTATTATTTTTTCTTTTTCAACATATCCCATACCATATCCATGACTTGAAACTAAAACATCTATCAAAATCAAATACACAAAAAAGTTACAAGCGTATAAAAGTCCTGCATTTTACACATATTTTGATGAATGTTTATGTACCGTTATGTCCTAGAAGCGATAATCCAAATCAAAAAATTTTAATTTCACAGCATAGTATATTTTATATAATTCAAAAATATTTTTGTCTCATTTCGATTCTTGGGATATTTCTCTTGAAATCATAGGAACCACCAAAACCATTCTCGAGTTTTTTCAAAACATTAATGTTGTCTCGCGTTAGCTTGCCTCTCACACCGTCTTCAGCTAGTTCCGTACGAGCTCGGGAAATGAACGTTCGGGCCAACCAATAACAGTCAGTCAGTTATAGTGATTACACTTTACGAGAATATAATTTGGATTTAGAAAGGCAGCCGCCAGGCAAGCCTGGAGACAGCCCCAAAAAAAATGCTGATAAACCTCGTTAAGTATTTAATTTAAATATCAACCTTAAAGAAATTTAACAACGAAAAGAAAATAAAAAAGGTATAAAAACAAAATTGTAGTAAATTATATCGTCGAGCCTAAAAATTTTACAATAAAACTTAATTTAGAAAATCACCTTTTTTAAGGTTTAGAATTTTCTAATATAGCTAAAACAACGCTTTAAGCTTATTTTATTATAAATTTGAAATTAAAAGTTAATCTATTTTTTTGGGATCCCAAGAAATATCGCGGAAATATTAATAAATCTTAGGCGAGAGAAAATATATCTTAATGCGTGAAAGTTTTAAGAGCTGTCGTTATTCAGCCTTACATAAGGAAAGAAAATGACCTAAACAGAATAAGATAATTACTAAACTACCAAGAACCTGGTTCCTTCCTGGGGTCGATTCGGCAGGCCTTCTGGTATGGGGTGGTCCAAAAAACGCTAGTTAGCCAATCCTCACCACGCCGTGAACTGCAGCCAGACTCCGCTATGCGACAGGATTGTCTTCCAGATGTCGTGGAAATGAATTCGTGTTGTGCATCCACACAAGATACCAGGAGGATGGTGTTATTTTGAAATTAAATGATAATTTTTAAAAACCCTTAAAAAGCCTGAAGGGTCGCTGTAAAGAGACAAAACAACAGAATGAAGAAGTGCTCATGAAACCCGAGCAAGGAAACTAACGTTTTGGAAAAAGGACAAAAAGGATTTTCAGAGAATGAAACCAAAAGTACACAAAACTTACCAGGAGAAGAAGAGAAAAGGCTTGAAAATAGACTTTAAAGCAAATGTATCCCGTGTTACGAATCCAAGGGATTAAAATTCAGAAATTTATTTAGTTTATTTAGTCTTGTGGACTCGACGACAATACTCTTCAAAATGAGAAAAACAAACAAAAACCATGACAAGATCTTCGAAATTTTAAATTTTGAAAATTCTGTAAAAGAATCAAAGATAAAGCAAAACTAAAATCGAAGAAACAGGTTGAATAACTGTAGCGAATGCTACATTATCCTCAAACGACACAAAAAGAAATTAAACCACCTTAAAGAAAATTAATTTCAGACGCAGAACATAGTGATCGAATACCCTAACAAATCTAAATCGCCTTAAAAGTTGATGGGCGATTACAAAGGTTAAAGAAAAAATAACCAAAAAGGTGTAACTTAATTAAATAAAAACTAAAAGTGAGAATCCGATACGAACAACCCGGTGCGTATATTGAAATAAATAAGGTACACAAAACCAAAGCATCCTAAAATTAATTTAAACTAAACACTAGAACAGACAACAAGAATTTAATCGCAAAAGTGGAATGATTAAATCCAACTAAAAATTAACCTTACCCAAGAAATCGAATAATATAGGACAAGTAATATAATCACCAAAAATGAGAGCAATTTGAAAACAAAATACAATAATACAATAAATTTATTTGAACCAAAAAGGTGTAACAACACGTTTAACAAAATATCATATTAGTAAGAAGTGAATTACATACTTATGCTCGAAAATAATAATTAAGAAGTTGTTCCCAGATTAGGAATATCTGGTAACAGTTAGTCAAATACCACTTCTTCAATAAAAATAACAAAAATTTGTTAAAGGTTCCCTAGCACCCGAGCTAGACCGCGTACGATCTGTATTACGGTTGCCAGTTCCCCAGCTCGTTGGAGAGATGAAAATAAATAAGTAGGTCAGCCATTTTCATGAATCATGTCAGTGACATTTTACATAAAATTTTAGAGTATGATACAATAGAAAGTCATTGCAAAAACTTAATTATATTAGATAAGAGACGTAAGGTCTTTTATTTAGAGAAGGAGATGACAAAAAAATAAAATAAAAATATTACAGAAAAACACTAAACAATGTTAGGAACAATTTCTCTTGCAAATTAGATTAAAGGAATGAATGAATGAATAGGCGTGTAAAGGTGAATGAGTAGATGTAAGAGACTGTACCTCCCAAGTCCTACGACCGCAGTCTTGGCTTCAGTAATGCTACCACAAGGGAGGGTGTGTTTTTATAAAATGTGTGTGTGTGTATGTGTGTGTGTATGTAGGCTCCCTAGCCCTACGTCCAACCAGGGACTTGGGTTCAGCATTTGCTGCTAGGGAGGGTGTGTAAGGATATATTGGGGAAAATAAAATCCAATAAAACAATTCCAAAAATTACTTTATGACTTCAATTAGTTTTTCAGTTTCGTTATAGTTTTTAGGTCGAAGCCATCGAGAAACAATTAATTTACAGTGATAACTGTTGAGATGATAAATATTAAATTTTTCAGAATTTTTAATTATATGAGTTCGTCGCTCTTGGAAAATGCTAGGGTTGTAGTTAATTGATGAGTGAAATTTATATAAATTAGAGAGTATGTATAGCTGGCGAACGGTATTGACCTGCCACGCTCTGTATAAAATCTCAGTGGGGAACCTATAAGGACGAAAAGTGCTGAACTTAAGCACTGCTCTTTGAGCATATTCCAATTTGATGAGATGACACTTTGCAGAGCCACCCCAGGAGGCGATGCAGTAGTTTAATAGTGATTGGGCCAGCGCTTCATACACCTTTTTGATAAGATCAAAGTTAGCGACATGGCGAAGGTTCTTAAATATATATATGAGCTTGCTAATTCTACTGGCAAGCTGGTCAATATGATGCTCAAAGGAGAGATGGTCATCCAAAATAACTCCTAGATATTTTATTGTGGATGTTTGTTGTAAAACAGGACACTTAATTAAGTAATGTGACATAAATGTGCACAGAGGCCAAAGGTATGACGAGGTGGGAGCAAAGTGGTGGATCTTAGGCAGAAAGTTATGTATTTAGTCTTAGCCGCATTCAATGTAAGGACGTTTGTTGACAACCATTGAGTAACTGTATTGAAACCGTCCTGAGCATTCTGGAAAACAGAATCCCACGATGGGCCGGAGAAAAGTAGAACTGTGTCATCAGCGTAAGTGATAATTTTTGAAGATGGAATATTAAGGTCACAAAGCTGATTTATATTGATTAAGAGTAGTGTTGGTCCTAAGATGCTGCCTTGAGGAATTCCAAAAGTGATTGGTTCATCGTTGCTTATTACGGAGCCTATTTTGACACATTGAAACCTATCAGAGAGGTAGCTTTAAGAAGGTCTAATTGAGTACCTTTGATACCCATCTGTTCCAATTTTAATAGAAGCATTGGAATGGACACCGTGTCAAAGGCCTTGGCAAGATCGAGGAAAATTGCTAAGGTCCTTTTACCTGAATCCAAGCTTCTAGCAATGTAGTCAGTAAGTTGATGAACAGCATCGGCAGTTGAAATATTGTTCCTAAAACCAAATTTATTTTTAGAGAGGAGGTTAAAGCTTTCAAGGTATTTGACAAGTTGTTGGTTATGCGCTCAAAAATTTTTGACAAAGCTGAGAGAATGGAGATTGGTCTATAAATATTAACTCAACGAGAGATCAACTTGTTTTTTTTTTTTTCATAAAATACGTAATAGAAATAATAGAAAGGTTTTCTTCTCAAATCCAATATTTTTTCATCACAAAATATTTCAGTATTAGCTAAAAACCCCCCGATCTGCTGTTTCGCGATTAGTATTACGCGTCCTAGACAAATAGTTTAATAAGCTAACCAATAATCGCCTCTATCAAAAGCTAATAAAGTATTTGTCATTGGCCCCTTTGTGTTGGACGGATAATAACATTTTTTCCTAGCCTATGCCATACTCTCAAGCTTTTGAAATAAAAACCCTTTGCCGAGTTTCATATAACAAAGCGATGTATTTCGCTATAAAACATATTAGGTGCCAATCTTTGCGGCGTCACCTTAAATGTTTACTTATAGTAAGAGAGATCTATTTCTAAAGAAAACGAAAGAAAAAGCTCTTCCTAGTATTTATAGAAAAAATATGTGTTTTGTTGTAGAAAAAAATATTTAAAAAACTGGTCAAGTGCGAGTCGGACTCGCGCACGAAGGGTTCCGTACCATTATCTACAAATAAGGCAAAGAAATCATGTCTGTTGTATGGGAGTGCGCGGGTCCGACGTGCACTTTGCCGGTTTTAGTATTTGTTGTTATAGCGGCAACAGAAATACATCATCTGCGAAAATTTCAACTGTCTAACTATCACGGTTCATTAGATACAGCCTGGTGACAGACGGACAGCGGAGCCTTAGTAATAGGGTCCTGTTGGTTACCCTTTGGGTACGGAACCCTAAAAAGAAAAGGAGCGTACAGTGTTCATAGCCGATAAAATATTTTTCTTTACACTTTGAAATCTTCATTCCGTTAAAACAAAATTCGTGTTATGCCAAAGTTTCCAAGTTAATGTTTAATATACTTCCTCTTTTAAATATTGATTAAATTTTCTACCGTTGCAGGGTTTTTATCGAATTTATTATAAAATCTTGATTTTGTTAAATTCGACTGGAAGTAGTGGACATATTCTGAAGCACAACGATTCTTGAATGTTCATAAAAATAAATAGACAAACGGATGGATAACCATAATAGTTTCACCGTATTAATAAAAAACCGGACAAGTGCGAGTCGGACTCGCCCACCGAGGGTTCCGTACAAATTAGTAAAAGTTGAAAAAAAATCTACCAAAATATTTGGTCACCCGTACAATTATGACCGCGCATACCGTTGCTTAACCTCGATGTATTTTTGATGATTTAATTACAAATGAATACCTAGTTTCAAGATTTTTTCATACACTTGTAGTATTAGACGGTATTACTTGCCATATTTCATAGTTCTAGGTCAACGGGAAATACCCTATAAATTTTGATTCCCTTGAGGGTGTCAAAATATAAAATTTTTGCCATAATATGGCGTAACACACCGCAGAAGTTAAGATTTTAATTTCAACTTGATACCTTTACGCGTTCCCGAGATAAAGGGTCTTGACAGACAGACGGAGGGACAGACGGACAAGAAAGTGATCCTATACGGGCTTCGTTTTTTTTCACTTGAGGTACGGAACCCTAAAAAGAAGTATTTAGTCTCGGAATGACTTAAAAATTTACAAAGCAGAGTTACGAAATGCATGCGAAAGTCTATACGCTGAAAATGAACCCTCTAGCTATAGTTATATCAAAGGAAACTATTATATGTATATTATGTTTGAAGTTTGAAATGAAAAATATATTAGTTTTTTTTTACTTTTGTCATGTATATCGTACCGTCAAAAAAGCACTAATACTCCGGTGACAGAGACGAAGCTTTACAAAACCGAAGCTACATAGCCTATGTGCATTATGCACCGCCGGGAATATGTCCCGTCTATCGTCAGTCACATGTCGCGTCGCGTAGGATGGCCATTCATTCAAAATTTGGGAACCAATAAAAAATATAAAGAACTAGAACTTATTTTTTACGGTTCTGTGTTCTATTAGTGAATCTGAATAATAGATTTCAATAAAACTATAGTTCATTTTCAACCTGTGTACTAAGTAAAATTAAATCAAGCGATCAAATTCATACTGGAGACTCGGTTAGTCATCAAGAACAAGATTTAATGACCCACCAGGCGAAATTCGAAAAAAAAAATATTTTTACCCCATGGTGCCTGGACTAGGAATTATTGTGGTTAAACTAGTCCAACCAGTAAGGGAGCAAAAAAAATATTTTTCTACAAAGCAACAAGTACAACAAATCATAGCGTAGGCCTTACCTCGTACCCGCTGGACCGACGATCTGAAGGAGGTTGCAGGTGGCGTAATATTTTTAAGGCCTATGTCAAGCAGTGGACGATGACTGACTGATGGATGGATAGATACGTAGATTAGTATATTTACGACTTAGTAATAATAATTTACGGATGACGGACGTTAAACCAATGTCGTCTTTTTGGTTAGTAGTGGATATTTCACGGTACCTATCGAATAAAAACGTCGCCATTATTTTTGTACCATAGCGTTTGTATAAAACTTCGTAATCATCATCCTTGTGCTTGTGCATAAAGGAGAAATTGATGGACTAGCTAAATTGATGTATGTAGAATCGTAGCAAATTTAAAGCTGTAGTCTCTGCCTTAACTTTTGGGAGACCAGCGTGAGTATATGTATGTAGTACATAATATCTTTATTTAGTTATTTAATGCATGACGACAACAACAAAAATAAGTTGAATACCGAAGCAGTTAAGAAAAATCCATGTGAAAATTAAATGAAATGAATACTTTATTTCTGCAATATAGGTACATAAATACACTTATCGCACGTTAGGATTTATTAAATAGGTAATAAAAATAATTAAATTTAAAAAAGTTTTGGGTTTGCTTATATCAATAAGTAAATACACGTACATGAACTAAAATAAAGGTATATTTAATGTATGCAATTATGTATATACGATTTGACAATAATAATAGCTACCCATATACTAAATACTAATAGGTTACATACATAAATACATGCCTAAATCCGCCCATTCGATTAGTTTTACTAAGAAGAATGGGCAAGAAACTTAGCAAGATCATGTCTTTTTATTCAATCATTAATATTTACATTTATAGGTACAACAATGTTTTAGTAAAAAGATAGAAGGTACAGGACAAGAGAAAGTCGGATAATCAGGCTAAAAGTTGAGTTAAATAATATTAAAAACAAAACGAAATTAATAGATTATCTCTTTATCCTCCTGTTCTATCACTCATATCATCTCTTACAGTCGGAATAAAGTTTATATATCTATTTAGAATGTTTAAATAAGAATTCCTTATGATTTTGTTATGTAACTGTTATTTAACTGAAAAAACAGTTTTTATTTTTAACATTCGTTAATTCTTTGAAATTAAACTTTTACGTGCTTTGTAGAACAATTTATAAAATTAGTTTCAGTTTTCACTTCGTTATTTTTCGAACTCATTAATGAATTTAGTTGTTTAAGATTTTACTCAGCCCATTCGCTGTAATTAAATACAAATACTTACTTGTAAATAAAGCTTGTTTTGTCTTATTGTGACCATTGATTGCTTTATTTATTACTTCTTAATAATAACTAAAGGCCAGTTTTTGTATTTTAACCAATAATTTCAGAAAAAAGTTCATTTTCATTTTTCTTTTAGAACCGCCCATAACACAAATTATTTTTTGCAATGTTGTATATTTTCTATCTTACATCGCCATGGTATATTAATACTCATAAAATTTAAAAGTTTTTTCATTTTTGTTTTGTATCATAATCATAAGCAAAAAAAATATATATATATATATATTATTTCTTCAGTCTAAGTAATATGACATAAAATTTTTATAAAAGATAGCTTCAATTTATATAATTATAACTGTACAATAAATATAAAAAGTGTATAAATTATATAGACAAATTTATTCTCAAGGTATATACCCAACATCTTGAGAATAATTATTAAGTATTTGTTTATGTAATTTATATACATTTTATTTTCATTCTAAGTAGAAGTATTCTTTTATTTTTTTTATTTTGTTGTCCTTACGTCATGGAGTTGGCTAAATCAACCTCTTTATTCATATCATAAAGTATAAAGAGACTGATACTAGTTGCACGCACGGTATACACTTCCTTTATTTTAGCATGTTGGCACTCTGTGTTACAGGGGACAACTTATCTTAAGAATGAAAAGTGCGGAACGAGCATATCTGATTGATTAATATTGAATATTAGATAATGACAGGCCCGGATTAAGCTACTTCCTTTATTTTAACAGATTGGCAACTCTGTATTACAGTGCTACCAACTTATCTGTAGAATGAAAATGGCGGGACTAGCGTAAATATCTGATTGTATAATATTGAATATTAGCCAATGACAGGTCCAGAATAAGCTAGTTCATTCTCCTGATAAATTGGTGGCACTGTTAGTTGACATTGATAAGGAAAAGACAATTAGCAAATATAATCAGTCGATTCTGTGACGTCCTTTAAAGGTCAAATGAAAGTGATGTTGGTTGATGTATTTTTATTAAAATGTACAAGGTCTCGTAGTTTTTAAGGCTATAAATAAAAAATACGGTCTAGAAACCTAATATCTTGAAATTGTTTCGTAAACAGGACCGTGTACTTATTACTTTTCATATCCAATTACCTATCTTGGTCGAATATACCCTGAACTAAGAAATCCCTTATGCCGTGATTAAACCATCCGATTTATCGGAATCCTAACTAGGATCCTAATTAAAACGCGCCAAGAAACAAGCCGTCCTACATAACCGCAATATTATTACGGAAATAACACTTATTTATAAGTCCTGTCCTATCCTAGTTAGGATCCCGATAAATTAGATTGTGTAATCGCGGGTATAGCTTTGGGCACTAATACCTGAAACGTTGCAAACAACTAGGTTTATACAAAACTTTACATTTTTCCTTTACTTACGTACAAGTTTTACTTTGTTGCTTATTAAATTAATATAGGCATGCATTCTATTATTATAAGGCATGCAAGTTTAATATTTTTAACAATCTACCTAAAGGTTACATATTTATTTTTTGTTTACTTTAACTTGATTTATTCTACCACTCCAATTAGAGACTCCGTTTTGTCGTAGTCTAGGCTCATTAGATAGTTGTTAATAGTATATTTATATATGGTCTTATTTTGTCCGTAGAGTTCAGTCTTCTGTATAAATAATTGACTTTGTGTCCATTATTTATTCATACTTAAATTCTATGCATTTAAATGGTTTGCATGCTTTGATGCGTCGCACAAAGATGGTAATGATAAAGATGCACACAATTTAAATGCAAAGACTATATTCCAAGACAAGACTGTGAACCTGTTCATTGTGTAAACTTAGTAATCACACTATCACATCACACTATCATATCACACTAATATTATAAATGCGAAAGTTTGTGTGTGTGTGTGTATGTTTATTACTCTTTCACGCTGAAACGGCTGAACGGATTTGGATGAAATTTAGAATAGATATAGCTTATACCCTAACTTAACACATATGCTACTTTTTATTCCGGAAAAGAGCATATCGTTAAACCAAAAAAGCTAGTAGTGAAATATGTGGGGGATACAACACCTCCCTCAAAGAACCGGGCCAGTGTCTAGCACCCGAATAGTTCGCCGGGTTAGTGGAAAACAGTGAAACGCCAATTGAATCCAGGGTGTGCAGTCAGGGGCAGAATGAGATGCCAAATTTTCCTCAATATCCGCAGTGCTATTCGCTTTTCCTTTTACTTTTCCTTTTTTTTTTATTACTGCTCGGAACGTGAATGCTTGCGCTCACTCTAGCGCCGATTTTTATGCCCTCTCGCTCTTACGCACACATATGCATCTCACCTAACCCCCTCGGACACTATTTCTTTATTTATTCTGATCGAATCGTCACATTTACATAATATACTTATTGCTATCTTATACTTTGTACTTACGCCTATGTATACATGCAACTATCTTCACGCTACGACGCGCAGGAGCTGACTGGCAGCCGAAAATACGGTCCCGATCATGTCCCGACATAATAGGTTGGGGAAAAACTCTTTTCGCAGATAGTATGTATGAACTTATAATAAAATCTCTTTGGGTATACCATTTGTATCTGGCTTTTAAAAAAGATAATTCCAAATTCAAATTAGGTAAAATGTGTGATTTTTATTTGTTTTTCATACTGTTAAGATGAGTGAATCTAATGAAGAAATTCGATACATTTTAAAATTTTACTACAAAAAAAGTAAAAGGCAACGCAAGCCGCGTAAAAAATTTATGATGTTTATGGGCCTAGTGCAATGTCTGTGCGATTAGCACAAATTTGGTTTAAGCGTTTTCAATCCGGAAATTTTGATATCAAAGATGCACCTCACTCTAGGCGCCCTGTTACGGATAAAATGTGTGCCATTTTTGAAAAAGTAAAGCAAGATCGGCATATCAATAGTTACGATGTAGCTGAAGAACTGAGGATTGACCACAAAACAGTTTTAGCGCATTTGAAAAAAGCTGGGTACACAAAAAAGCTCGATATTTGGGTGCCTCATGAGCTCACTGAAAGAAACTTAATGAACTGTGTACTCATTTGTGATTGTTTATTACGACTTAATGAAACCGAACCATTTTTGAAAAACCTGATAACTGGTGATGAAAAGTGGATCACGTACAAAAAGAACGTGCGAAAAAGGTCGTGGTCAAAGGCTGGTCAGGCTTCACAGACTCTGGCGAAACACGCGTTATCTCGCAACAAGGTAATGCTGTGTGTATGGTGGGATTGGAAGGGTATTATTCATTATGGGCTGTTACCGCCAGGCAGGACCATGGATTCTGAACTCTACTGCGAACAACTGATGAGATTAAAGCAAGAAGCTGAGAGAAAGCGGCTGGAATTAGTCAACAGAAGGGGTGTGGTTTTTCATCATGTTAACGCTAGACCTCACACATCTTTATCCACTCGGCAAAAATTAAGAGAGTTTGGCTGGGACGTATTAATGAATCTGCCGTATAGTCCTGACCTTGCACCTTCAGATTTTCACTTGTTTCGGTCTCTTCAGAATTCTTTAGGCAGTGTCAGGTTAGGTTAGGTTGGGGAAAAAGTTACTTCGCATTTTATATGAAAATTCAAAACATTTTTTAATAAAGTTTATTTACATTTAACTAAAGTATATAGGTGCCATTTTGTTCAATAACTTTCTGCCATCTTGTAGGTAGGCTATCCCATTGCTATAAAAATTCTGGGGCTTCTGATCAAGAAACCGCGACAAGTGGTTTTGGCAGTCCTCTCGTGATGTTAACCTGACACTGCCTAAAGAATTCCGAAGAGACCGAAACAAGTGGAAATCTGAAGGTGCAAGGTCAGGGCTATACGGTGGATGCATTAATACGTCCCAGCCAAACTCTCTTAATTTTTGCTGAGTGGCTAAAGATGTTTGAGGTCTAGCGTTATCATGATGAAAATGCACACCCCTTCTGTTGACTAATTCCGGCCGCTTTCTTAAATGGCCGTATTTACATTATAGGTACTAATTTTCCGTTTTTCCTATGTACTCGGCCATCGGCCATACAACAAGTGAAATCTTTTTATTTTAGGGTTCCTTAGCTTATTTAACTATTTACATTAACTTTTCTTCATAAATTAAGAATCTGAAATACTACTGTGATATTGAAATTGTACTTAAATCGACCTTAGACTAAAAATATCTATTTCAGCGAAGTATGTATGGCTTATTTACGTTATTCTTCACTGTCCGACATAACTATATACTATTATTAATGTTATTCTTTCGTTGTCGTGCACAAAATTATTACCATTAACTTATTTTTCCTGACCTCTCATTTCCTTATAGTACACTTAACATTGCATTTCTTAATTACATACATATATACATATCGTCACGACATGAATCCCCGAGAGGGTGTCAGAGGTGTACCCGGGTGTGACTGTTAAATGCAATCAACCGCATTTCACCGGCGATTATTACGTCCCAACGTGATGGGTGGTGAGCCCTATCGCCGTATTTCGGCCACAATTACATGCTTAGGGCATGCAGGTTTCCTCACGATGTTTTCGTTCACCGTTCAGCAATTGGGAAGTAGTTATCGCGAGTGAGACCCCAATACAAAGTTAATAATGCGTGAAAATCGCGAATGTTTAAAGTTTACAATTGGGAAGTATTAGGCAATAACATTGACGTACTAATAAATAGACATGATGAGTCTGTGCTCAATAGTGTCCGAACTAAAAGAGAACCAAAACCATGGAAAATTTAAAAAGGGCAACAATCACACGTCAATCAAAATTAAGCCGTGCAGCAATGACATACCTTTATATTGTACATACCTATATTTTAAATATATCCATACCTTTGGTAAAAATAAAACTTATATCAAGAACTAAAAAAACTTGGTTCACAAAATCTTTAAGAAATAGTTGCAAAAACAAACGAATACTGTATGTATTATATAAGCAATCAAACTCACCTGTTTTAAAAAGACATTATCTAAAATATGCAAAGATCTTGAAAAAAGTATTATCAATGACACAAAAACAAGGTCGAATTAACAATTCTAGTCACAAATATAGGGCAATTTGGCAGATAATAAAAGAAAAAACCAATAAACAAACGAAACGCGACACCACTAACATCCAACTGCTAATAAATACTGAACTAATGAATAACCCGATCTCGATAGCCAATGCATTCAATAGTTTTTTCGCAAACATAGGCAAAACAGGTCCCGATTCATATAGTTCATATAGTTTCATATAGTTCGAGTGGCGGATCATTTACCACCGATTGAGTTTTGCATTCCATGTATTTACAGCCGGTCACTGTCGATGAAATAAAACGAATTATTATGAGACTTAAAAACACAATCAGCACAGGTCACAATGAGATACCTGTTAACTTACTTAAGCATTACGCTGACGAATTTAGCCAGATATTATGTTTCCTTATCAATTTATTGTTTGATGAAGGTGAATTTCCGGATCAATTAAAATTATCTAAAATAATACCTATTCATAAAAAAGGCTCCGTACTTAATCCAAATTTTTATAGAGCTATTGCACTTTTGTGTACTTTCTCAAAAGTATTTGAAAAAGCTGTTTACGCTTCACCAAGTATCTCGAAAAAAATAATATTTTAGACAGCGATCAACATGGTTTTAGAAAAAAGCACTCGACTATACTGGCTGTATATAAATATGTACCTTAGATAAAATTTTATCCTAACTCGACAAAAAGAAATATGCAGTGGGTTTTTTGCTCGATATGTAGAAGGCATACGATCGAGTTTCCCATACCATCCTCGTGCAGAAGCTGGAGTCAGTTGGCGTGCGCGGCACACTGTTGCAATGATTCAGGGAGTGTATTTTTTAATCATTCGAATTTCAATTCGCATACGAATCCGTATGATTCGCATACGGAAACTTAAAATCAGTATTTTTGAAAATTCATTCCATGAATCCTGCAACGAGTGGTCTCACCCACTCGTTTTCTGATTTCTACTAGTAGAATCTACACAAGAATGACATGACTGACATTGAATTTGACAAGTTAAAATGTTTTGATGCATATTTACATTCTTTATTCTTATCTATTATATTTATATCTATATCTATAATTTTCATTTTTATTTTTATTTGTGTAGAAATGTACAAATCTTTTTGCTTGCTGCCAACTTATTTGCCACCACAGTATTGGTTGGCTGGAAGAAACCTCTTGAAGAGATAAGCTCGCCTTTGAGCATATTTTTCTTTTTGTAATCTTAGTTTAAGTTTCTGTGTGTACAATAAAAGATATAATAATAATAACCTAAAATAGAAGTAAAAACAGACAACAGAAACGAAAACAATCAAAAGGAAAGGAAACGACAACGTGAGAACGAAAACGTCGATGAGAGACTGACATTATAACTTTTTAATTTACGTTCCGTTCACCTTGATTCATTGAAATATTTATTATCATTTAAAATTAACGAAATGTTGCTTTCCGGCTCTAGGTCCTACCTGCGCGCGCGGCCGCAGCGCGTGCAGCTACTACATTGGGATCATGACGCCAGCATAGTGAGTGACGTCACTTCCGATACGATACTAACTGACCACTCTATTCCGCAAGGAAGCGTATTAGGATATTTTCTTCTTAGTGTACATAAATGCCTTACCTAAAATTTTACACGATGAGTACTGTGTACTATTCGCTGACGATGTATCAATTTTGTTTGCAGTGGAGGATGAAATTGAGTTTAATGGTAAAATTAAGCAAACTTTGGATACTGTTACAAACTGGCTGAAAAATCACAATCTCGAAATTAACCTCAATAAAACCAAAATTATTTCTTTCCACCCTTACCAAAAAGAAACAATTAAACCTAAAACTTGACTATAATGGCTGTGTTATAGAAGTTGTAAAAACTTTCAGACTTTTGGGGATCGAAATTTATACATACATTAACTGGAAAGCCCATGTTGAAAAAAATCATAAAAATATGAACCAACTTAAATACGCACTACGCGAAATAAAAAAGTCAACTGACTCGGCGACTGCGATAACTGCCTACTACGGCTACGCCTACGCTTTGTTGAAGTATGGTATAATACTGTAGGGAAATAGTACGGAATTTGAGAAGCTCTTCATATCCCAAAAAAGCTGCATAAGAATAATAGCAAAAATAGCACGGAGACAGAGTTGTAAACTATTTTTCAAATTTTTTTAAATATTAACACTGCCATTATTGTACATACTGGAATTGTGTCTATTTGCACGTAAGCACGCTTACCTTCTTACTAAAAAACCAGAAACAATAAGCCGCTCCTATAGGTATAAGGATCACTTGGTGCTTCCAACTTCACGGCTTAAGGCTCTCAGCGATAATGTCCAACAGATGACAATTGATGACAATATTAAGAACATAAATAATGATAGTGTGTATATAAACAAAATTAAAATGTTATTGTGTGAGAAAGGTTATTACTCTGTGGATGAATATTTAAATAATAAAAATGTATGATATAATTGATTGTATAAGTTATCAACTTATTTATTATGTTTTGTTCTATTATTTTAATTTAATTTGTGTGTATTAGTAGGCTTTAGTACTGACATAATTGACATTACATTTGAGTGTAAATATAATAATTATAATTATGTAAATAGTTAATTAAATGTCATGCATGTCCTATATTTTGCAATACCGACAAGGTCGAATATGTAAGTGCCTACTATTTATTAACACCAACAATACCTACTCATATTCAGCAATAAAGATTTATGATTTATGATTCATTCGATTCAAATTCAAATGTTTTGTTTCTTAATATTTTGACACTTTACTAAGAACACTTTTTTGGTAATTTTTATACTAGACCCGAGGTCCATTTGGTAGGACGTCAATGGGTAAGAACAAAAATTCTTCATTAATCATTCATTTATGGTTTTAATGTGGAGAACACACAGACCGACAAGTTGCACATTATAATATATATTAGAAGCACTTATACAGAAAGTCAACTTGTAGCTTTTGAATCCAAATAATTCTGTCTAAACAGTAGTAGCCAATAACGTTTAAAGTTTCCAAGTCGTAACAAGCAGAAACAATGTTCATGAATTAACAATGAAGTTTCACTGTTATCGGGGGCATTCCAGCAAGATATTGTACCATAATTCAGGATCTGTTTCTGACTACCACTGTTGCTGTTGAATTAATTTGAAATCATAAATTGAATTGAAATTGAAATTATGTTCAGTTAACAGTTACATTTTAGCCATTGCAGACATTTTTAGGTTTCGATTAAAAAACGAATATGAAAAAGAATCGTGGAAATTTTAAAATTCGTGTCAGAATTGAGGGCCTATGCGGCTATTCCGGCAATAATTTTCACTCGCAATATCAATCATTAGATAAATGCCATGCGATGAAAATACGAGTGAATAAGCCACATCAAATAGAAGCTATGGGATATAAAGAATGCTCTCTATAAGTTTTCAATCAACAAAATCAATACATATCCCTACAATATCCATTTTAAAGTCACCCGCAATCTGCCTTCGCAATTTTTGCGCACATGCTGGAATAGCCGTCCAGGGTAGCCGATACATTTAAAAAATTCCGGTTTTATTATGCATTCGCAATATCAGTCATTCGATATTTGTTTAAAGCTTGATAATTGCCTTGCGAAGGAAATTAGAGTGACTAAACCACATCAAATAGAAGCTATAGGATATAAGGAATGCTCAATATAAGTTTTCGATGAAAAAAATCAAAACATATCTGCATAAAATCCCTTTTAAAGTCACCCGCAATCTGCCTTCGCAATTTTTGCGCACGTGCCAGAATTGACGGTCTGGGCGGGTATTCTGAGAAGTGCGCAAAAATTGCAAAGGCAGATTGCGTGTGATATTAAAAAGGATTTTGCACGGATATGTACTGCTTATTTTGATTGAAAACTTATAGTGAGCATTCCCTATATCGTATAGTTTTTATTTTTTGTGGTTTAGTCACTCTCATTTTCATTGCATGGCATTTATCAAAGTTTAAACAAATATCTAATGACTAATATTGCGTGTGAAAAATAATGCCGGAATAGCCATCCTGGGTAGCCGATACATTTAAAAAATTCGTCAGGCTTATTAAAACATTTTATTCGATTTGAGAGCGGAGCTCAAGGAGCCAAAAATGCAAAATAAAATTTTGACCATAGTATTGACTAGGGGCTAGACTTGCGATTAATAATGCTATCGCATCTACGATTTGTTATGTACCATAATATTTTTAGGGTTCTTTACCTGAGTTGTGGTGTTACGGAAACCTTTGGGCGCGAATCCAACACGCACTCGGTCAAATATTTTTTTTATTTGGTCCTTTAAGCTTAGAAAAAGAGCTTTATTCAGCCGAATTGTAAGTGATTTACTTATTGATGGTGTTAGGCTACCCTCAGAGATACCTTTGCCTAGTCCAAACCAGAAATAGAAATATATGATTGATTATCTAAGCCATGTTATTTATTATCATCGTAGTGAACCTGGGAAACATACAGGCTATAAGGGGGTTCATAAAATAACGCCCAAGCCGAAAACGGGGCAGAGATTGAATGAGCACGGACGGAGCCTAAGGCGAAAGGGTAGTTGTCAATAAAAAAAAAACATCCGAAGTAATTCTATAAAGTTTTTATAAAAATAAAAAATAAATATTATTTATTACTCATTTTTTACTTTCACATACATATTTAACAACACATTTTAAATTAAATAACAGATATGGTGTACAAAAGCGGCACTTATAGCTAATAGCAAAATCTCCCAGGTAATTGACCTTTGGGTGAAAATAAAAATATAATTAACAAAATTAAACGTTAAAAAACCAGACAAGTGCAAATGGGACTCGCCCACCGAGGGTTCCGTTAAAAACTGTATTTTTATGATTTAATTACAAATGTATAGTTTTCAGGTTTTTCCCTATACTTGTGAAAACTATTTAATCAAGCTTAAGTATATAAACACGCAATGCTTCAAAAAATCAACCCAGCTACTCTATAATTTAAAAGAATGAAAACACGGAAACTCAAAAGACAATCTTTATTCACGGTGTTTTTTTTAATCTTCTAAGACAAGCCGAAGAAATCATTTGTTAACTTATTGTTAATACAAATTTCAAGGCTCTATGATTTAAGGAAGGTTCCTTAACACTCAAAAAACATGAAATTTAGGGATAACTTCGTAATTTTTATCAATCAAGTGAACTTAAATATTTTGCGTTTTTTTTTAATCAATCTATCGGCCGTATTGTCTACTATCTATATTATTTTTACTATACCAATTAACTTAGTTACACAATGTGATATGCTCATTTGAAGTTGGGCATCTAGCCTTATACGGACCCTTAAGATAGTTACTATACTGTTTGGCATAGACTGCCGTTTTTTGTTAGTGTTGCCAACACTTGTATTAAGACGGTACTATTTGCCAAATTTCATAGATCTAGGTCAATGAAAAATACCCTATAAATTTTGATTCCCTTGAGAGTGTCGAAATATACGTTTTTTGCGGCATAAACAGCCGTATCTTTTTTTTACGTTAACTTGGAAGTTTTATTTTCTCACAGCTTCAAGAAACTGTAGACTTAAGTATATGGTATTAATTTCTATTCAATACCTCCACGAGTTCCCCGGATAAAAAATCTTGACAGAAAAACGGACGGACGGACGGACGGACAGACAGACGGACAACAAAGTGATCCTATAAGGGCTCCGGTTTTTTCCTCTTGGATACGGAACCCTAAGAAATGTTAATGCCAAAAAAGTTGCAGAGTGCTATTTACACGAAACATAAAATTAACAAAATACATAGTTATAATACATATCTCTTCTTGCTTAACACATACATACAAAAAAATAATACATAAACGTACTAAAATTAAAATAAACATAATTATACAAATACAGTTTATAATTGATGTAAAAATATATAAATGTTCAGATGGAGTTCTATTTTGACGGGTATTTGGTATGGAAAAAGTGCTTCACTTTGATTTTGAATGAGTTTACATCTTTTAAAATTTTGTACAGAAAGCGGTAAACGGTTCCAGAGCCATGCAGCGTGAAAAGTAAAGGACTCATTGTAAAAATATGTTTTCGCTTCCGGAAGTGCCAATGTTTTGCTTTTGCACCGCTGCATCTCATATATTTGTATACCAACTGAGAAGTAGATTTCTAAACAGCTCGATGTAAGACGTACATTTTACAAACTGTTGTTTTGAGATAATATCATGAAAAAATTAAATATAAGAAGTTTCTGGTGTGACAACGTGTGAATTCTGTACTGAAAACAATTGCCAAGTCCGTTTAAAAAATTTAACCCCAAGGGCTGAAAGGAGTCGTGTTGCGTGCCCTTTTCCCATTAAGATAAGCCGCGACGAGATGCGTGGCTTGGGATTAAAGACGAGGAACAAAGTGCTACCACAAATCTCCCCTGACATTCTAAAACAACACACCGGCTTCCTCTTACGGCCTAACAAGATAGGGTACTCATATATTGACTGAATGAACAATGTTTTATACGCCATAAAATCAATTATTTATGGTCCTACAATACAAAGTGAAAAAAATTCAAGACATGAGAGAGCATCCCTATTAAAACACTGTCCAACGAAAAAAAAATATTTTTCCGAACTTCTTTTTTCACCTTACCATAGAAATTTAGTCAATTGATTGTACCACTTTGTACTGGGAAGTGAAAAAATTATTCGATAATATAAATTTTTTTCTTCTTAATGTGGTCAGTTTACGATACCTGATCTACCCTAGAATTATATCCTCTTATTAAGCTTATATCATTTTTAAGACTTATAACTAACTCTTTTAGCTTTTACGATAGCAAACATATTGAAGAATGGAAAAATGTTTTGGAAAGGACGAAGTTGCGATAAGTTTCCAAGAATCCACGTTCGTTTCTTCTCTCTGCATACTTTCTTCCCGATCGATATTAAATACTTGATAAAAATATTTTTCATTTAGAAAAAGACTATTCTTTTCTTACTGAAAAGTATTCTTCATTCGCTACAGTATTCCTGAGCTGAAACCACAATTTATCAGAATTAGAGGCTGAAGAGGAGTCACGTATAGTATCTGCTGCAGGACGTGTGATGGAAGTCATTACTGAAGATCACAAAGAAAGACCTCTCAAGTGTGAGCTGAGTTACGATACAAAAGAGATATGAATTTCAAAATTTTGATTCTCAAAGCAATAAAATATCGATTCCAGAGAAAGCAAATACCAAGCGGCGATTTATGAAGTCTGCCTGCAGTTTTAGGGTTCCGCACCCAAAGGGAAAAACGGAGCTCTATTAATGTCGCTCTGCTGTCTGTCCGTTATTAAGAATATTGACCCAAAACCGAATATGGAATTAAAAATTTAATTGAATTTCAGTAATTTCACGGGATACATGAAAAAGAAGGCAATTTTTTTTATTCTTTCCCTTCAACTAGAACTTAAGTAAAGTATAAATATATTTTTACTTTATTCCCTTCCAAATACAAAGAAATGGAGGGCCATCAAAATTGGAAAATTTAGCCAATTTTTGTTACGGGGTCTATCTCAAGTAATCTCAACCACTAAATTTGGAATTTTCCGTATATTATGTGTTTTATACTCTATTTAAACAAAAAATACTGAGAATGTTACCGTTACGTACCCTACTACATAATTTTGCAATTTTGTTTTATACAGTTTATTTACGATTGTAATTTTTATTAACTGAATGGTGCGGAACCCTCAGGGCACGAGTCGTAATTGCACTTGACCGGTTTTTTAGTAAACATAAACATAAAAATATCGTCACGACATAAATCTCCGAGGAGGTGTCAGTGTTGTACCCGAGTTTGAAGTGTAAAATGAAAGTCACAGTCTGAACTCTACACACCCGCGTTTCACCCACGATTATTACGTTAACGTTGGTGAGCCATATCACCATACTTCAGATACAAATACACGCTTTTTTGGGCAAGCAGGTTTCCTCGTGGTGTTTTCCTTCACCGTTCAGCAAGTGTAAGGACACAAATTCTTTGGTATAAATTGCTCGTCGTTCATATAAACTTCGACCGTTTTGGTACTCTAATTATAAATTAGTCTGTCATCTACTCCGTGGAATAAATTACAGCTGGACCGTTTATAAAATACCCTTTTGCTGATTTTCATAACCGGACCCGTAAGATATTTAACTCTGCATAAATTAAGATCTATCCCAGATATTAATTTTACAACACATAAAATAAAGCTTACGTTCCCCATTTAGTATTTGCAACACAGTCAACCCTATAAGAGATATAGGGTTGCAGCTTCCTTGGAGCAACACATTCGTTAAAAAAACTTGATTATTTTAGTTATTCAAAAATATTTTTTCTACATCCGATGTAGGTATGTCGCATTTGAAAAATATTGTAGAAAACCATTAATAAGCCATAATTAATTCCTTGTTAAATATGTATTTTTTAATATGTACGTTCATTGATATCTCTGATAAAAATAATATGAGAACTACATACATTTTACTTGATATTTCAAACTAAGGTGAATATGACCTAAGGTAACGCATTGTCCTTAAAACAAATTGAGTGAAGAAATGAGCATTTACGAGCTAATACCATAGGCACTCCACCGTTTTAGTACAAAATTTGATAACCTGTTTCTCTGTTGTTTTTCGTTATAGATCAAAGTACAAGACCTCTATCATCTGGTACTGATGTTTTTAAACGCACCATTTTGCTAAAGTTTTTAATATTGATTTCGTTTTAAAGATATCAAACAGATTTACATACAAAGTTATTTTCTTGCCTTAAATTGTACCTTATACCAAAATTTTACTATTCAGCCAAATAGTGACTTTTTAAATGCCTGTATTAATTTAAAGAGGTCTTAAAGTTTAGTCAAATACGAAAAACAACAGAGAAACGAGTTATTAAATTTTGTACTAAAACGTTGGCATGCCTATGTATGCGCCTAAGCCTTTTATCACCAAAACAAATATTTTAATTAATATTAAATAAGATGTACTCATAACTGTTTTTATTTTTTAATTTAATTTTACTATAAATAAAATATACACAAAATATAATTAATTTGTTTAATTCAAGATACATTTAATCTCGTGTGATGCATTATCAATGGAAATGTATTTTGAATTTTATTATTTAAAGTAATTTTTCATAGCATAATTGTACCTTTTATTAGTGTATTAATCAATAAAACAATAAATAACTAAATAGAGAGACAATATTTCCTCAATAAACGAGAAACCAATTTTCTTCGTCCGTTTATCAAAACGGCGCTGGATATCAACCCTACAAAAGACCCTGTTTTAATGAGAACATAAAATGTTCCCTTTTTGAATTATTCTTCACAATTAGCATTTAAATTGAAGGAAAAAATTAACGGGCTAAGCCTGGCTTAGACCGTTTTGTTTTTGCGTATGTCTCACAAAAACGTTTCCTGTCCCGTCGCATGGTATTATAATTTTACGAGTGCGGTAAATAACGAAGCACTTTTCTTTTATCTTACCCGTGCCAGTTATAATAAGGTCTGCAGAGTGTTTTGTTCGCAGACTAAATGCGGGTTGGCAGTTGCTTCGTAGTTTTCTTCTTGATAACATTAATTTAATTAAAGGCTGCCTTAAAGTACGAGTAAGTAATTGTTTAAGTTATTAGCTTAACCATAGATGAAATAGTACAAGTAAGTCTATGGCTTAACAAAGGACTTAATTGTTTCTTTGACCAAGATTATTACTGAATAAAATACGGTTGTAATTTAATGCAGTCAAAATATAACGCATGAAATGTCATAATTTTCTTATGAAAACCTAATTATGTTTAAACTAGTTGTGAAAATTCCCGTGGAACGCATTAATTGCATACTTTTTATTCAAAAACAATTTTATGATGTGCATTTTGCACTGAGATTCTCTGTTACCACCTTAAGGTGCGTCCCTATGTCGATGTTTGCTTACTTTTAACGTATTTAACCCGTAAGTGGGTAGAAATTAAAATGAAATAAAAAATAAGGCACTTTTATTCAATATGTCGACATAAAGTTCCACAAGTAGATATTTTTTTTCATTACTTGTGTAACTTAAGATATTTACTTTCAAAATAGTGATTGACATTAGAATTAATATAACTGATTTTATTACACATTCAATGGATGTTATTTATTTTTGAGCAATACACTAACGATTACATTATTTAATGACCAAAATACATTTTTTTCCGATGTCTATTTTTCCTGCCAATAGCTTCATAAATTGATACGAATTCTACAACAATAACGCATGTGCCAGTGTGCTGTAAAGAGGGAGCGAATATTCAAGGCCGTTTTTCAATGGTTCAGAGACGCGCCTTAACTTTTATCACTTAAAGGCCCATAATACCTCAATTCGCACTCCTGCTCTAACGCTTCTGCTTTTTAACTCTCTATCCTACTCTAATCAGATGCCACGCGCGCAAAAACATCAGTTATGTTGAAATCGCGGCTACACTGATGGTTTTTTCATTTTTATGGAACAGTCTGCAGCTGCTTTATACTAATATCAGTTATATTATGGAAAGTATCAGATCTAATTTCAAGTATTCATGAATGCTATCGGTTTATTGTACGATTTGGGGGTAACTTTGTAATTCTTTTCTATCGAGAAAATTTAATGTAATCAAGTTTTCACCACTATGTTGACATAGCATTAGTCCTCAACTTTACCATATATCAATTTCAGAGTGATTGTTGCGGTATTTTTTGGTATAAAGTAGGATCATGCGAAGCGAACTGAGGTATTATTCGCCCTTAAATATGTATAGAAGGTACGGTAACGTGACTTTTTCGAGCAATATAATCATGAATACATAAATTGATAACATTGTCTTTCATTAATCAATTCGAGACGGAAACAATTTATTTAGAAATAAAGTACGTATTTAACGTATGTTTTTTGTAACTTTAATCTGATTTTTCAGTTCGCTTTTTTATGTACTGAACGCAAAATTATGCGATTTTCACTGATAGACAGGTGATTTTAAGGAAAACAAACTTTTTATAGGTCCTGTTTTTCGTCCAGAAAGCCTAGGGCTGCAACAATCATCCTCTAAGGCACTCTGTATTACGCTGCATCTTGAGCTCCATGTTGCTCTCAGCGTCTTCATTTTTTTACATAGAGGATTTCGCCCTATTTGCTTAGAGTCGTCTTGGTGCTGTAGCATGACCCAATCACGCGCGAATGGCTACGTGAGGACGCACGTCTTGACGTAATTAGTCGCAAATGCAAGCTTGAGATCATCATGCGCGACTATGGACCGTGCGCGCCAATTTTTAGCAGTTCCTCATCACGAATATCACAAAAATGTTAATTTAAGAATGTAAAATATATTAAGTCGCGGTCTCAGGAGATATTGAAAAGTATGTCGCAAATAATTTTGTCTAATTGATTACAGCGGCGCACATACTTGTCATGCTCGCACCACGGTGACTTGAATGAAGACGCTTGAAAACTTCGTGTTCATGCTCGCTAGTGCCGACGTTAAGAGCGACTGAGGTAGTAACTTTATTTCTTATTTTGACAGATGTGCGTGGTAAACATCGTATCAAACGAAGTCGCGCGTCTTTATACTACAGCTTGAGAATGGTTAAGGGAAAGCACTTTAACCAAGAGGATCTAAGTAGATCATTTCAGCCGGAGAAAGCAAAGACTGGTGTATATATTCTGAAATAATAGCTAGTCACATTTAAAGGAAATACGCATTGAGGTTTATTATTGTTCTGAGAAAATACGCTAGATAAAATTCTAGATTATCTATCACAAATAAGACGACTGGATACTTCTAAATCATTTACATCCTTTTGAGCTATGAGCTACTCTCTCAGCGATATAAAATTGTTATTTCAGCAATAATACAAATGGAAAAAATGTAGCATTCTCATTACGTACAGACAATCCAATACAATTTAATAATCCAAAAATATTTGTCATCGAAATAACGCAAATAAGCTCACAAAATTATCATTACGTACGAAATGTACAGAAAGGACTACAAAATTAATTGGTCAAGTATTATGCCACAATATGGACTACATAGAATTAGAAATTAATGATTTTCGTGTTTTTTATTTCAGTAGTGCCCAAAGAGCTTCCTTTGCACAAAATTTAAAAATAACTTATTATTTTGGAAGTTTTCAGGTAGGTACATAGGCTATGATAAATCTGTCTGTGAGTGTGATTTCTGTATGAAAATACGCTTTGAAAAGACGTTTCTTTTAATTGCGTTAAAACTGTAACTTTAGTAACAGCAGTAGAATAGCAAAATCTCTGATATTAATTTTAACTTAATACCCCAAGCCGTGCTTGATAAAACGGGCCTTGACATCACAGATGGATAGACAGAAGAACAGATTGACAACAAAGTAATCCTACGGGGTTCTGTTTTTCCTTGATGAATTGCGGAACCCTAGCTACTAGGCAAGGTAAAGTAAATAAACAATACAAAAACAATATTGTGCAAAGCTAAGCAAAGCGAGCTTAGCGAGGCGTATTATAAAAAATGTAACGGTGACGTATGTACAAAAATTGTTTTAATAAAACTTGTTTATTTTTGTATAGCCTAAACCTAAAACGTACATCCAGGAGACCTTTTAAGACAGACTTCAGGGGTCTCGCTGAGCGCCACTTTGTTCTAAACTTATTAATAAAATTTTGACCAATTGATTGAAAACCCGTTTCGAGATAATATTTTTTTGTCATATTTCATTGTGTCTGCAGCAAAATAACTTAAGAGTATAGATATTTTTAGCATTTGCTGAACAGTAGAATCTCACGTATGTAATGTCTCATGTCATTTCCTTTTCTTCGACACAAAGATCACACACATTATCTCTTTACTTTGACACAAACATGAAAATAATTGTCAAATAAATTGTTGTTTCGTATCCAATTCAAAGGATAGGTATCTTGATTGTTATGTCTCAAAGGAACAAGTGTCGTCACTTGTTTCGTAGCTTTAAAAATATATTTAAAATGATTGACAGCATAAAACTAAAATTTGTTAAAATGAAGAACACTAAATTGTCTATACACTGCAAAAAAAATAGTTTAATATTCCTGGTGAACATGGGCAAATTGGACGAACTAGTTAATTCTAAGTTCAAGTTTGGTAGATGACGCACAAGGTTAGCAGTTCACCTGGCGAACTCATACGAGCAAGAAGCGCAGCGTGTCAAGAGGCGCGTTGTATCTCAGACACGTGCATAAGTTGCTTAACTTAAGGACTCCGCAAAGTAACCCGTCTAAGTTAAGTGAGCGAGGCGCATAACTAAGTGGTTTGTACAAGTTACGCGCTACAGAAACTTGAGTTTCCTGCCGGTACGAGTCACAGCTCTTACATTTGTTCCATTATGAGTTGCTCACTCATTTGCTTGAATTTCAATGCGCCGTTGTTAGAGTAACAGTTGCAATTTACCGTCGCGTCGCACGTATGAACTTTTGTGTTACTCTTTTATAAAAATGTAAAAAGTTGAATGAATTCGTGAATATAATAAAATTCTTCGTGTCGCGTGGTTGTCGTACGTACCACTAGATTATGTATCTTTGAGTCGGCTGCCAGCTGGTTGCTAAATCTCGAAAACATTGATATACTATCTAATCCCGATTATCTAAGTATAAGTTCGTACTTAAAGTGACGTCACAGTTCACAAACAGTTCAATATCCACTGAAAGCAATTTTGATGGTCCAGTTTTTATCTATGTTCTTAGTTTTTGGCAACCAGTTGGCAACCGACACAACATTACATGATAGGCCCGCTGGTGTTAAAATTGTTCAGCGGGCCTATTACGTATCTTTGAATCGGTTGCCAGCTATGGTTGCTATTCACCAAAAAAAGATAAAAAATTAACTTCCAAAATAACCTTCAATGGGTATTGAATTGTTTACGAATTGTAACGTCATTTCAAGTGCGAACGTATCCTTAGATAAGATAAGCGGATATGTTCGTTTTTGACGATAGGCACTCGGTTTGGCAACTGATTTTACGATACAGAATCAGGGGGCAGGTCGCCATAAAAGCCTCCGACATGGCTTAACAGCTATTATCTTTCGATATCAGGCGAGACCAACAGCTTTACATGCTTTCCGAGGCACAGACGGACACAAACTAATTACCATTATTGGTCACCCATCCAAAGACTGACCACGCTAAGCGCTGCTTAACCACGGATTTTAACTGCTCACACGACCACACGCTCCAATTGTAATATAAATTTTTAAATACAAAATTATTGTTTGTTAACTAACAATTAATAAAAAATTAAAACATGGTATAAACTTGCCACATGGTACAACAAAAGAAATCTTATTGATCTAAAATAGTAACTTTAAAAAAAAATATTTTCGATATCAAAAGATAAAAATGACCCCGTTCATGTATTTAACAAATACATAATTTGTTTCAGGGTTGGTTTATTTGTTGTTTTTAAATACCTACGTTATGAAACTGCATACAAACAATCAACGGACTACATTTATTCAAACAGAGTGTAATCAAGGCCTGTAAGTACATAGTTTAATATCATGAAATCAGCCAGTTCCATAAGCAAAATACCTTTACATAAAAAAAAATGTGATCGTCGTAAAGCAATATATTAGAAATATAATTAACTAACTTGGTAACAAGGTAAACTATATGCCCGCATACATAAATAAGGATACAAGTGCCCGCTCACTAAAAAAATACCAACGTTACATAAAAAAAAAGGTTTTTACGCTCGTGTGGTTTTTGGGATGTCGTTCAGTAGAATATGTGGATTTACTCACACACTATATTGTTGGCACCGAATACACACCGTGGGAGCAGTGGAGCATTGTTGGAAGAAACAGTTTTTGTAGCCCGGAGCGTTCGCGTCCGCGTTTGGACTAACCCGAGGACAGTGTACACTGCTTCCGTCTGGTCTGTCTCACTGTTTGACGTAAGATCCAGGAAATATGACAACTGTAACAATTTCCATATTTTTTTTACAGGTTAATGTTGTTTTTAATGTAATTTAATTAACATAAATGTAAAAAAAAACAAATTAATGACCCTTTCAATAGAGTCGTCATCAGGCGATAAAAAATTATATTACTTGTATTTTCTCAGCCGGGAATCAAATATAATTATATGTACTATATTTTTAATGAATGGATTGAAATAAAGCGTTAATTTTGTGTTTTTTATTGTTTATATTAATGAAATTACCAATAAAAAACATTTACGAGTACTATATACATAAACAGGCAGATGTGTATTACGTAAGTAGTAATTTTAATCATAAATAATAGTAATAACAGGTGAAAAAAACGGTCAAGTGGGGGTCCTTATAAGGTTTTAAATATTGGTGTTTGCAGACAATTAAAACAGTTTTTATTACAAACATTTATTTGTGTTATTAAATCAAAAACCGGACATTAAACTGGCCAAAATGCGAAAATAATCAGCTTTTAGTTTTAGAGCATTAATGATAAAAAACAGTACTTTGGGCACTCTCCCGCAGGGCAGTGATCTGGGTGCAATCTTTTTATTAATGATTATTGTGTGTATGCTGGTTTGTGTTTTTCTTTAAGGATTATTTAATTTCTGTTATTTTAGGATCTATATTATAATTTATAGTTAGTTTATTGTTAGAACTTTATATTTTACTTGAAAGTGCTTTGTGCCAATTTATGTTGATAAAATGTTTAAAAAAATATACACATTTCTCAAATCACTGGGCAGTCAAGGAAATTACCATTGAATCTTTACTATCTAGTAATTTAGGTTAAACCGCACTAAAGTATATTTTTTGCACGAAGGATGAAACTGACAGTTCATGCTAGTGGAAAATGCGTTTTTAACTCCTATAATGCATGAACTATTTCACATTGCACTCCTTCGTGCAAAAAAACAGACTATACAGTAAAATATACTCCGGGAGTTAGTTGATCGCCCGGGCTCCAAACTAAAAAAAATCAAATCCCGTTTCACTTGTTACAATATGGTTATCAATGTCATGGCTATGGTTATCCACTATTGGCTGGTGCTTGATATTTGAATTATTCATTCACCTTATTATATTGAAACTATTAGGTATTGGTAAAAAACACTAAGATTTATAATGAACTGCCGGACGGAGTCGGGTTGACGGATGGAGAACTAAGCTTACGGGACTGCCTTTTGATGAATGTGCATCAAAGGAAGTTGAGATATAATAAAAGGAAAACGGATGATTGTTTTTGTGACCATGGCATGTTTTAAGACACGACCGTAGATTTAAAAAAATAACCATTTCACCGCTCTCTTATTCTTTAAAACTGAAAGGGCCAAATAGATTTTTCTTATGAACAGACTCACTTACGTACGGTCACCGTAATTGAAATGGATTTTGTTTTTCAATTTACTTGGCCGGGACACATGGTAATTCTGTATGTGCGTTAAATAAATTTTGTTTGTTTTTATTAATTATTATGTACTTTTTAACGCCTTCTACTTGATATTAGGACATATATATTTTACAAATTGATGAACTAAACTAATGACAGATCCTTCACATGAGAATCTATGGCTTGAAAATCATAAAACGGTGAAAAAATAATAAAGATAAGGAAAATAACTGAACGATTAAGGAAAATACTTTTAGAAAAAATCTCGTATATATAAGTATGTGTATGTGGTAAGGATTTTGTTCAACACTCGTTGAGTTACGTGTTGTAACGATGTCATGTATGTTTTTTTATTCAAATGTTTAGAAAGAGAAAGAAGGCAAAACTGCCGGTAGCAGTGTGCAAAAGTTTACAGGAAGCATGTTCGTGCGAAGTGTAACGTCCCGGGGCGCAGCACTCGTTTTTATTCCTGAAGCAACATTGCTTTTTGTTTCCGATACGGAGGAAAAAATTTACATTCTTTTTTCATTGTATATTTTATTGAAAGAAAACCGATTTGGTAAAAATGCAAAATCGATTCTCTATTTAGGCTTCGAAAACAGAATTATTTTTTCTTTTAAAGGTTTATTAATTCATCGGTTTTAGTGTCGTTTACTTTAAAAAGTATGTCCTCGGTCGGAAATAAATTCTTAAAATGAAATTCTGTTACCTAATCTTATAGGTCTCTTATTAAGCTCTGTAATACTATAGTTAAGTTATAATTAACAGTCCAGACGTCCATCCATTCATCAGCTCGTGTTCGTCCACTGCTGGACAGAAGTCTTTTTGCCACTCCTGGCGACCCTCCATCCTCCTCATCCAGCCGCCACCCGCAACCTCCTTCAGTAGGCCTACCATTAGTTTTGATCCCGATACACGTTACCGTCGTCGTCGGCGTAAAATATTTTGTATGAGAAATTGTTGTTCGTCTCGTAAGCCGCTAGGAGCGCTGGACAATTTCTCATATAAATATTTTACGCAGTCGGTAACGTGTATCGTGAACTCATGGTAGGCCTACAGTTCGTCGGTCCAGCGGGCACGAGATCGGCCTACGCTACGCTTTGCCGGCATCGGCCATTCGATCCTCCATTCTGACGTCTTTCAGCCCCAAATATTATGGCCTGCCCACTGCCACTTCAACTTACTGATTCGACAGGCTATGTCGGTCACCTTCGATCTCCAACATCATTCCAAATGTGTTTCTCCCTTACATCAATGTATGTATACATGTCCGTGGTTCATGATAAAATCAGGTTTGATCAAAAATCTAGGCTTTTTATCAAAAACCGTAAGAAGACAAAATTATGATTAAATCTTATCATAAACCTGATAAAATCCAGTTTTTTGATCAAAAACCTGAACTAGTTTAGGTTTATGATAAAATGATGAAATGTTAAGAACTATAGAGGTCACCTCGCTCCGCTCCGCTTCGCTCAGCTCCCCAAATTTATGAGCACAAGCAACCCAACACGATCCTCCTCGCTTCGCAAGATTAAATCATAATAATAATTCTTACGGCACGAGTAGGTAAATATACACATGCACTTGGCTTTGGCCCGTGCCATTTTATACCTCTAATAAGATCTAAGAGAAAAAAAAAACATAATAACAATAATAAACACTTTATTGCACAAAATAAACACAGGTAAATACAATTTCAATTCAGAACAAAGAGGGCAAAGTCGGACTTATTTCCAAAAGAAATTTCTTCCAGTCAACCATAAAACACATGGAGGAAAATTTATACATTGTTTTATTTAATTGATTTTAAGTGCAAAAAGAGAGATATATACCTATAATATAATAGCCTACATAAACTTATTAACCTAACAACATACCTACACCCCAAAAACTAACATACAGTACAAAAATACATATAGGTACATTTAAATATGACAGACTACATGAATACACAATAAATATTAAATACATATTAGTAGCTAGGACTGCTGGGAAGACCAAAAGTGCTTCTTCAAGTTGAATTTGAAAGAAGCAACTGAGGGAAGACTTCTAAGAGAGTGTGGAAGATCATTCGAAAGTCGGACAGCGTCCACTGTGAAAGAGAGAGAGAGTAACGTTTAGTGCAATGAGTTGGGATTGATAACCTAAGACCATACAAGGCCGAAGATTCCTTTTGCTCATGTCAGTGAAAAAATTGAACTAATCCTTCTTCCCCCAAATACCTAAAAGTAAAAGGATTATTTCTGACATTATAAAGTAGAGATATGATATGATACCTCCTATACCTCCGATAATGTACTGGGAGCCACTTCAATTTACGTCGAAACTCGGACACATGATCATTTTTCGCAAAACAAAAATAAATCTGATAGCTAAATTTTGAAGACGTTGCAGTTTGTCCAGCAACTATTCGGTAGCACCCAAGAACACAACATCAGCATAGTCAAGAAGAGGCAGAAGAAGAGATTGAGCTAGACTAATTATAATTTGCAAAGGCAAGAAGTACTGAAGGCGTTTCAGTGACTGAAATGAACCGTACATCTTACGGCTAACTTCCATAACATGACTCTCCCGTGACATAGTCTGATCCATGATCACGCCCAAGTTTTTGACAGTTACGCTATACTGTAGAACTTCACCATCAAAAACCACATTTGCAATATTATCCAGTCTCGAAATATAATATTGGCTACCAATGATAATTTCTTGAGACTTTTTCGGATTGACATTGAGCCCAAAGCGTTTTGTCAAATCCCTAATAGCCGCAAGGTCTGCATTTGTTGCGGCTATGGCATTGTTAATTTCGTCAGTTGGAGCCGCTGATGTGATGGAGTTAATGAAGACTGAAAACAGAATAGGAGAAAGAACACCACCCTGAAGAACACCAGATGCAAGATCACACCAGCTGGAATGGCAATTGTCAACTTTGATTAGTTGTCTTCTTCCATTAGGATAGGATTCAAACCATATAAGATAGCCAATGGAGAAACGTTAAGAGATCTCAGCACTCCGACAAGTACGTCAAAATCGAGAGTATTGAAGGTATTACTGAAATCTAGCAGTGTTAGGACAGTAAGATTCTTCTGCTCTATATTGAGATGTAAGTCATCCGTCACTTTGACGAGGGCTGTGACAGTACTATAGCCCGGTCGAAAGCCGCACTGGTGAGGGCTAAGGAGATGGTTGTTTGATAGGAAATCAGCAAATTGGACTTGCACTACATGTTCTAGAACCTTTGAAGGGATAGGGAGCAAGGAAATAGGGTGGAATTCGGAAAAGCAGGAAGGATTACATATTTTGGGAAGCGGGATTCCAAGCACTGGGAAAGGAGCCTGTTGTCAAAGAGCAGTTGATAATATACGCTATTATGGGAGCTATAAATTCATAGATAGGCACAAGCATATCCCTGCTAAGACCGTCGTCACCAACTGCCTTAGTAGTTATAGATCGAAGAATCTTCTGAACATCTCCAGAGGTTATCTCACGGAATTCAAAAGGAGGATAGTTTGATGGGATGCAGTGAGATGTGAGGGTGTTAAACTTATCAGCGCTAGAGTGTAGTGATACTCGTAGGGTGAGCTAAAAGGTCTAGATTTATCATAATTTTATCTCCTGCCGGTTTTTTATCAAATTCCTAGGTTTTTGATCAAAAACCTGATTTTAACATAAAACTGCGACATACATACTTGTATACATTTACATTTATGTACAGTGCGACAAAGCGCGTGGAGGACAATGATAGGGGGACACAGCTGTGAATCAAGGGTTACGTTTTATTAGGATATTGGTGTTTGTTCCGATTTTGATCACGACCAATATACGTGCCAAAAGAACCTTGTGGCACAGTAGAAAACTTTTTATAACATGTTGGGTGTGAAGTTTGGCTGCGACGTGGCGGCGCAGTTTCCCCGTCAAATCTTCCCTCTTGTCGACGTTTGCTAAATTTTACACATCTGTGACTATATTATGTGACTATTAATAGGTGGTAGAGCTGATGCCGAGCTCGACTGTGGAGGTACCACCATCTTACTCGCAAATCCTCCCGAAGTTATTTGGGGGAGAGTAAGAGAACAGCTCTCAGGCAAAACCAGGCGGCCCACCATTGCCTGGGACCGATGGATGGCGGTATATCCATCCCTAATTGCCAGGCCTTAAAACAGACTAGTGACGGGCAGTGGCGTCACTGGTGCAAGAGTTTCGGCACCGCGCTCACCAACCCGCCTGCCCAGCGTGTGTGAGTATGGGCATTTCGTCCAGGGGGGCCGCCAAGAGTGGCGTAATCCTGGAAAGGCCTATGTCCAGCAGTGGACGAAACAGGCTGATGGTTGGATGGATGGTGACTATATTAAAACCTTCAAAGATAGCGGGTAAACATTGTACGTATAAACGTTTATCTATTAATAATTACAGAAACAAAATAATATTGATGTCGTCAAAAGGCCCTTGCGAATTTTTTAAACGATTGTTAAACTGATGTAGTAATATGTTTTGTTTACAATCTTTATCAAGTAAAAATATAATGATTTTTTATCCATATGAATAGGAACAAACATCGTTGATAGAGTATAGAATATAATATATATATTAGTGATAGTTAAGACCCGTTAAACGTTAGAACTAGTTTTCCTTAATTAAAACTAGTTTTTACTAAATGCCTAGAAATACCTAGTCAAAACTAGAATAGAAACCAAAATAGGTTGCGACGACAAGCGAAGCCAGGAAAAGCGGTTAGGTAGACATGTTAAAACGTTTAGGAGCCGAGCGAAGCGGAGCGGAGCGAGGCGACCCCCAAATTGTTGTGTGGCACTAACTAGTTACAACAGGTTCCACTAGTAAGAACTAGTTTTAACTGATATTCAATTTTGAGCATTAGTTCATTCTAGTTTTAACAAAAGCATTTAGTAAAAACTAGTTCTAACTAGGGAAAACGCGTTCTAACTAAAAACTGGTTTTAACTGTAACATATACCGGGTGTAAATAGAGTGCGACCATTAAATGAAACCACATATTCTACCGAGCCTACTGAACCATTTTTCCCAAGAGTCATACCCGTGGACACCCTTAGTTTAGGAAATAATTGAGTTCCAAACAAAAATGCGTGAACCCTAACGCACCGACATACGGGCGAGTTTAGAGAGAGCGTCGTCCGTGAAACCTGCAGCTGTTTGAGGTCAACGCTCTCTCTAACCTCGCTCGTATGTCGGTGCGTTAGGGTTCACGCGTTTTTGATTGGAACTCAATTATTTCCTAAACTAAGGCTGTCCGCAGGTATGACTCTTGGGAAAAGTGGTTCATTAGGGTCTGTAGAATATGTGGTTACATATGATGGTCGCACTCTATTTACACCCGGTATTTAGTTTGGAATAGATTTACTCCTCTCTACTTTTTTCTCGGCTCCAAATTGTTTTAACATAGTCTAACTAAGCATTTTTGCTTTTTTAGCATTAGAAATGACATGGCCCTGCATTGCTAGTTAGAATTCAAAATAATATATGAACCTATTGTATAACAAGTCGATACTTTTTACTATGCACCAGCGGTAGCGCTTCGGTGTCCGAACATGCAAATTTTGCAAAAGAACAAACAGGCAGATTTTACTCTAACCCACAGACAATCTAGTCTGTGCTCAAAAACCACCTGGTTCTTTTTATTAAAAAAATTGAGCGTAAATCAAAAAATCAGAAATAATTTACAGACTCACAAAGTGGACTTTTCTTAAATGAATTTGGGTTCAATCAATCCCCACTCGGATTCTTAAAATTTCATAAACAATGAAGGTTAAGTGTTTACCCTAAACACACTATTATTGACAAAATATTCGTAATTATCCGTATCCGGGTTTTTCGGAATTTACGTGCATAGTATTTGTGAAAAGTTGAAGGAAAACATCGTGAGGAAACTGCATGCCCTAAAAGGCGTTGGGACGTAATAATCGTCGGTGACACGAGGGTGTACCGGGTGTGGACTGTGACTTGCATTTCACAGTTTACACTCGGGAACACCTCTGACACCCCCTCGGGGATTCATGTCGTGACATGTATATGTATGTTATTCGTAATTATTTTTAAAAATTGGGTGTCCAAAAAGACAACCCTCGCAGCGCCTTAGAGATGCAATAGTGTTCATAAATTTTATTATTTTTTCTTCAATATACGAGATTCTCTAAAAGAAAAATTTCTTGCTACATAAGGTGACTTTAATTTATGCAGCTAAACTCATACTGGAGGCTTGGTAAGTGATCAGTAACACGGATCGATAATAATTTTTGCTTTGTACAGTCAGTGACACAAGAGCGTACGGGGTGAAAATAAAAAATGGTGGACCAGGGGAAAGGGGGGATGCTACTAATGTATACAGCGGAGCAACGACTCTGATGCACAGTGCATGGTCTCGGGAAAAATATGATTGTTGAGTTCTATCTAGGTTTTGCTATGTAAAAGTGAGACCTAGTCTCAAGCCTAACCTTAGGTCTCTGTGAATATGAGCGCAAAAACTCTTTACTGTTAACCTGTAAGTGCACCTTGTTGTAGCATTGGTTGTAGGTAGCAACATCCATATCAGTAAATTGTTACAGCATTAGAACGGCCACCCGCGACGGCGATAACGCTCTTATCGCTGAACTTAAATGGTATTTATATTAATTTCCCCTCATTCAATTAAATATGTTATCGGGCTTAATTAACCGATCTCATCCTGTCCGTGGGGTTTATTGAAATATTAATAGTTCGGAAAAATAAAACAATACACCATTGTTCGATAAGGTTTGACGCCATACCTACGGTAAGGCATACCTACGGTAAGGTGTACAGGTACACCTGCGGAGGTAATTAAGTGTTCATCACCTAACGATGGTGTGCATGGACGATTCAACAAAAACCCAAGTCTCTCGGGTTCGCTTGGTAAACTGCTTTGCGGACATGAGTGCACGCTGCAACGCTGTAGTGGAATAGCTTGTCGGAGCCGAACATCCGAAGAACATACAACATAGTCAAGTAAGACTGCAGGTCACGTAGCAAGACTGCGTGCATACTCAGCATGCCGGGGTGCTTGCAGTTAGAGTTGAAACAATCGTTGGTTGCATTTGTACCGTAACGAGCACGTACTGAAGCTTACCTATACTTTTTTCCATACGGAGCATGATTGTGCTAGCTAACAGAAGTTAACACAGTGTATAATATCACTCCCGTAATGAAATATAAAACTGTATGCATTATCCTTATCAATTTTTTCCTTTTCAGCTGAAAATAACTGGGTATTGCCGATATGTATTACCCGTTGACATCATCGATATTGCGCCATTTTACCACAAAATACGTTTCTCTAAATAATTTGCTTATCAATTCTGTCGTTACTGCGGTACACCATAAGGGTTATTCAAGTAGGAAAACATTCGCGATAATTATGGAATGCCAACCAGTCCTTATAAGGTAGTTTTCGGGTCAGTATAAATGGAGGAAAGTACATATACAATCAATCATTAGCACATATACACTCGCCATAATCACAAGGAATCATCATTCACCATGAGCGAATCATTCAAATCTCGGAAGGAGCTAGAGCGCGCGGAAGAAGAAGAAGAAAAGCGCAGAAAAGACTTGGAGCGTGAGGAGAGGAAACGTCAGAAGGCAGAGCAGCGGCGGCTGGACAGGCACTTGATGCAGTATGCAGCAGCTTTGCGTGAGCAGGCATCGTGGCGTGGAACTCTCAACCGGCCGAAGTAGTGCTAGTCATAGATATGATCATTTGTTTATATAATAAGTATTAGGTATTTGTGTACATCAGTATTAAGTATATTGTGAATGTGAGTGTTTGTTTTTGAAAATAAAAAAAAAAACTTGTTCCCGATACATATTTATTTCATTTCAAAATGCATGCCGACTTACAAATGTCACGACATACCAGTTTCCTTCATGATACTAGTTCTATCCCCTAAGATGTTGTACAATCTACATCCATGCATAGATAACCGTGGTCACTACACTTTGTAATACGATAGAGGGGCACCGCGACATGCTATGCAGCGATAGGTAGGTACGGTGCAGTGTTTAGGTAAGGTATCTGTCATACCATAGTCCTAACATTACAGCAATCATGAAAAGTAAACATATTTAGAATGATTTTTTTTACATCATTATAGTCTAACCAAACCTGTAAGCTATACAATGACAAATCTTAAGTATAAGTGAGGTGTATACGTGTATGAAGCACACGTGTATGTCCCGGTAATTTTCCATGGTCACTCATCAGTTATGATTTCGTTTTGAAATACACGCTGCCAGTTGGATACAGATCATAAAATGAATATAGCACGGGTTTTCCCGAATATTTCAAGACAGTGCCAACTAAACGTGGGTTGCCGTAATACGCTGGAGCTACTTACGTTCGGCCGGCAGCCTGTAATAATATTTCGATGAAGGTCCCGTCGTCTGATCATATTTACCTATCTTTTGAGTAGTGACACATAGTTTGTTCCATATTTAAACGATAGCGTGCCATGTGGTCATACGTATTATCGGTTCATAAGGAGTTATAGATGTAACGCCAATTGCCGCCAGTCTTTGTCATAATACTGTTTGCGGCTTACATGCAGTTATTCATGGATATAAAGTTAAGAAAAACCTTATTTAGACGTCTCATATTCCTGTATGGTCGGCTCCATACCTAAACGTCGCAGATACACGTACTCAGAGGCGAATGCACACTCAGGCCTTGCTCAAGACATATGATAAGCATATGCCAAGCATAGTTTGTGATAACGGAGCTTTGCAAACATATTATAAACACAAATATTTATTTTAATAAGCGAACGTCACATTGCAGCAGCATTGCTGCACTATTTAGCACTTTTATCACTGATGTTGCGAGCCGACTTCAGCAACATTTCTGTGTCCGTCCGGTCACCCGTCGAATAATATAGTAAGATTTGCGGATCACCTTCATGCACTTTCTGGATGACCTCTCTGAAGATTTCTTGGGATTCTTTCAGCAGAATCGCCGGGACCATGTACTTGGTTATCCACGCAGAGACGTGCGCCGTGCAGAAATGATGAAAGTGCTGTGGGATCCTGCACTCACGTCCCGGTGGTACCACTACATTAGGCCTCTTGCCGCAGGAACAGGTGTCCCCGGCGACCGCCTTGCACTTCGAAAAGCGAATCTTCTTTTCAACAAACTCCAGTATAGTGGGCACCCTCACGAGATCCCTCTCACCTGGCGGCGGCCCCCAAAATAAGGGCATGAGCCAGTCCCAGTTCACCATCAGACGATCTTCTTCTGGCCTCGTCGGATCAAAGTTGTAGCGGACGGGGCATGGCTTCCCGTTAAGGAAAGTCAGGTCGTCCAGCTGTCGTTCCGCCTGAAGAAACTGTTTGTATGCTTTATTGAATTGCAGAATTTCGCCGGGGCTGAAAGGGGCCTCCTCGGGTATAGAAGGCCCGCGCCTCGTGAAGGTGTCCACCGGGAAACTGAGTATTCTGTCTTGGGACTGCATCTTGAGTTCTGGATGGATGTCACGGGACTCCTAAGTCTATACGATGTTCTTTCAGCAATGTTGACCGTGTAGTGTCTAGCCACTGACTGCCCGCATAGCAATTTATACCACTCCAGTTGTTTATCGTACCGAATAAAGAAAACAATATAGGGATAATATCAATTTGGAATTCCCACAACCTCGCGTGCGGGTTATCGTTCGGCGCGGTAATCGGATCATTCCTAAAATAAACGAGTGAATATTAAAATATTCTTGGACCACGTCAGTCAAACTTCCATCCTTATGAAAATAGACGATTTACAATTCATCCCGCGCTCCCATACTGGGGCCCCGGGAGTCACTCACGTGTTCACATAGTCACTATAGATCGTATCTCATACCTACGATAAAAATTACGCTACCAATTTGGGACATCGATAACAACGTTTAATTGCTGTACTCGATGCATTGTCTTAGCTCGCAACACCATAATATAAATGCCGGGCATTCACAGGGAAAACCAGTTCAAAAGTTTGTACCTTTAGTATACAGGTAAAACATACCTATTAAGCACATACGGCATTGTGTGCGCGATAAGAGCGTGTCTACAACGACAATGATGCAGATCGGATGCAGTTTTAGTAGGGTGAAACAACTAGTATGTGCTTCTTGACCGAATACTGATAACACAGAAGATATAAACAAAATAGACTGGGTTTCTCCAAAACGAGAAACTGTTAGGTTATCGGGCGACTTAGTGATAAGGTATTTAACTCGTGTAAAAGCAATGCTGAGACCACGTCAGCCGATATTTAGATACACGTCGCACTTAGGTATCATCCCACTTTAGTACTCCTGTTTGAAAAAGAACTACAATTATAGCACTAGTGGATCTTGTGAGTGCCCGCTATGAATGCTGCGCTGCAAGTCCAGCGTCATGCTTACATTATGCAAAAGTGGCAAAGCGGTGCATGGCCTATGAGATGCGGGTGACCGCTGCATGGCAACAAAGCAGATAATTCTACAAGAAGTATGTTTATTCTAGGCGTTCTAGGTATCGTTCCGTGAGAACGTGACCTGTAGGTTTCTGGCAATTCAGCCCCAGCTTGGATGCTGATGCTGCGGCCCCAGCAATTCATGTTACCTGCTGCTTTGACCCATACTCATATCACTTTAGAGGCGGCACATACGAAAAAAGTCAAAATTTTCGGAAATGCATCTGACCCCTATGCACTATAGAATCTTCATCACTGAATACGAAAATAGTACCCTTGCCTTACCTAGATGTTTAATTTTGAAGTTATAGACCGTACGCTACCGTGTCATTGACTGTACCTGAGCCCATCAGATTTTAGGGGGTTCTTTTTAAAGAAAAAGTACGACTCACTTCATATTGAAAAAAACTACTTGATTCGTTGATCTTTTACTAATCAAACGTACTATAAAAAAAATATTAAGATGTGTACAAACTTATGTCAAAAAAAAAAATTCAGCCCTATAATTTTTGGTTTCAAAATGTACCCTAGAAGGACGTGGTCACGGGATTTATTTGATATTTTTTTCATAAAATAGGTATACAAATTTTAAGTAAATCTACCAAAATCTAAAAATTATTTGCCTTTAAAACCAAAAACCGTCTAATCTACTGTATGGCACGTGATTACTAGTATTAACTATTCAATACAAATAGGTCATTAAGCCAACCAATAACCGCCTCTATCGAAAACTTATATAGGTAAAGTATTTGGGGAGGCTAGGAACAAAAAGTGACAATACACTATTTAGTAAACTTAAAAAAGGAGAGAACTGGTTTATCTGTGTAATTATAAAACAAAATATTTACCATGTATGTGTCCGTTAATAGATAGATAAGAACTTATTTAAAGGTATTTGCGTAGGTTTTAAAATGAAGCCAATCTGCAATAAAGAAAGTTGAACGAAATATGTACGTAAATGTCACCTTTTGTTCATTTGAAATTGGCCTTTTTGTGTTGGACGGGTAGTAACGTTTTTTCCTAGCCTATCATAGGCTATATATCAATAGGCATAGCATAGGCTGCCTATGCCATACTCTAAAATATCTCGTCTGTCCAAACAGATTAAAATTCCATGGACGGAACCTGGCAATAATGTAACTTGGCAGACTTTTTGCAGGAAACTTCCTAAACAGGCCATTTCATAACGCAGTGAAAATCCCCCTAGCGCCATTAACAGCTTAATGTTACTCACAAGGTCGCCGTACCCAGAAGATAAACACCTCAATTAATTAGGTGAGTTGTGAAAGTTACACAAATGTCCGGTACCAAAATTTTCACAAACTACCAGAAATTAATTTAGAAGGTTTAATGAAATTACGAGTGAATTCGGGGTTGAGTCAGACAACATTGATTATGGGATGTTTGAATTTCTAACTGTGACCGGTTTGTGGCCGGAAAATGTAAATTGTATTCGTACTTTATTAGCGAAACGTTTTGTTGTAACCAGCTTGTTACAATAAATTTGTGTTTCTACTTAAAATTGAATCTGTCTGGACGTTGGCTAAGCGGGAATAATAAATAAATATCATTAGAATTTTCCAAAGGTACATTTTCACTGAACACTACATGTAAATAGTGACGGTGGCTCTCAATCGCATAATGTAAGATAAGATAAGATATTAAGATATTTATGTATCTGTGTTGGCAACACCAAAAAAGAATTATTTATTGCTTATGACAATCCTGTATAACTGTATCTCTCATTTCGATCGTCGTTCCGTGTGCATTACCAAAAATATTCTTCCGTTAAAATAAATTAAAATAAATACATATTAGGTTCAGTGACGTGGTTTTCGTTGAGCTACTCTCGCCCTGCATCCAGCACCTACAAATATATGGTGTACGATATGCATTGATTGATGACGAATAAAATTAAAAATATGTGGTGGATAAATTCAAATACCCAGGTGAGACTTGCTAGCTAAGTTGGGAGAGCACTTACCTTGTAAGCAAGAGATCGCAGATTCAAATTTAGCTCGAGGATATTTTTCTTCTTAAAATGTCTTTCTTCTTAAATTTTTTACAATAAAGTTACGTTTTAGAGCTTCGATCATTAAAGTCTTCGCTGTGATATCGATTTGACATTTATAACAATTTCTCTATAATTTACTACATACATTTGCAGACTTTGATTTTGTCCACAATTTATTCCGTTACAAACAAGCTTAAGCTAAAAGTCATACAAAAAAAAATTTTAAGTCCATGTTGGTAATTTGAGAGTTCCGTAGACCAAGATAATTTGCGAGTTATAATTTCATGTTAGAAATAAAGGTCGCATCCAATAAAAGATTATCCACTTGTTCATAAAACACCTTTTTAAAATATAACATGCATTATTTTTTATGCGCATCGATTAAATTATTTTATGAAGACATCTAGTTCCAGTAATAAAGTAGTGAAACGTCGTGTAAAGTATCTACATTGAATATTTTTGCGAAGTTTTAAATTAAATGGGTCAATCCATCCATCCATCAGCCTGTTTCGTCCACTGCTGGACATAGGCCTTTCCAGGATTTCAACACACTTGGCGGTCCTCCTGGAAGAAATGCCCATACTCACACACGCTGGGCAGGCGGGTTGGTGAGCGCGGTGCCGAAACCCTTGCACCAGTGACGCCGCTGCCCGTCACCAGTCTGATTTATATAGGCCCGGCAATTGGGGATGTATATACCGCCATCCATCGGTCCCAGGTAATGGTGGGCCGCCTGGTTTTTTTGCCTGAGGATTTGCGAGTAAGATGGTGGTACCTCCACAGTCGAGCCTGGCATTAGCTCTACCACCTAACTTACTGGGTCAATACTGAGACCAAAACTATTTTTTTAGAATGTTTGTCTTTCGGTTCCGTTTCAACTCGAGAAACAGTCAACGGATTTGAATGCGGTTTTTTATTATCATTTTAGGGACCCTCTTCAACATAAAGGCTATAGGGGTGTTGATAAAATAATGCCGACGCTGAAAATGGGGCAGGGATTGAATGTAAGCGGGCGGAGCGGGTGAAAGGCTAGTAGGCTACTATATGGAATGTTTATAAAATAGCCGCCAAGCCAACTGACGATATTTTATCTTACGCACAAATATAAGATACATTGATTGAAATATATTTCATTCCACGCAAATGCTAGTACATTATAAATAACAATATAGTGGCTAAACTGATCAGATAACAGTTTTTTTTTTATTTTTATTCTGCATTTTTATTATATTATTTAATTCGGTAATTTAATTTTACTTTTAGTTCGCAATAAAACCCTCAGGGACAAAACAGTGTTATCTTTTATTTATCTTTTTAAGTAGAAAAGACAAATATTTGTGGAAAAATGTAAACCTCTCGTTTATTTATTTGTATTTTTTTATACGCTTTTATAAGCTTTTTTTAATGGAATACATAATTAACAATATACGGTATATGGAAAGGATACATGACGCCAAGTTTACTTAGTTACTTTGACTTTATTTATCTACATGTTTAATTTAAGTTTATTTTTAAGCAAAATCCATGTCGTTGAGTCTTATTTCTTGGCTTTCCAAAAAGATACATGCTGTGCAATATAAGACCACCCTTAGCGAACGCAGCACCACTATTAATTCTGGTATAGACTTACTTACGCTAAAATAAATATTTATCCTATTTTTATAAGAACGAGGAGTTGGTAGTTATTAAGAAACGTTCCTCCAATTCGGGTGTTATTGATGATCTCAAGTTTTTAAAAGTGATACGGCTAGCATAAAAAAAAAACTCCAAAATACATAGTAATATTACATAAAATATCATATACAATATTACATACTGTAAAGACCTACCAGAAAATACTTCATCAAGGCGAATTTTTTTTTCATTTTTTCGTTTTTTTTAATGAAAAATACAGTCTTTTACAATTATTTAAAAGTGTCCAGGAAATCTGAATAACTGTCCAGAAAATTCGTATGAAAATCCATTACATATGCTATGATGTTCACAGAGTACATTTCATATGTTTTCTTTTTAAAACTATCCGTGTCTATGTATTTAAGAGACTAAGGAGTTTGGTGATCATAAAGGCGACGCATTGGAAATTTTGGCGACATTGATCTTCATTTTTCTCAGCAATAAAAAAACATATGTAATTACCAATTTATACACTAGATTATGCATTTCATTGAAATCATTTTGCCCGAAGATTTAGTTGATTGATTAATTTTCATAGCAGAGAAAAAAATATTTAGAAAACCTCTTTTTATGCAGAGATTTCTATTTTACTGACGAACGGTAACGAATGAGAAGTTTTTTATTTAAATTAGTCCACAAATACTTCAATATGGCCGATTAGATTTATTAAATTACTTATAGTTGTCATTTTAAATGAAAAATACTGTTTTGCCGCATACGACCTTACGGCATAAGCTAGTTCGTGAGCGCACATTTGTATGGAGTGAGTCCCCCTCACTCCACTCCCCTAAGGTGCCGATTTGAAATAAAAAGTTTCCTAATTCCTCCTAATTTACAAAGTAAAATAAAATGAATTACAATTTCATCTTTAGAATGTAGAAATGTTTGCTTTATTTTATAACTGCAATAACAATAACAAAAATATATAATTTTTGTTGATTTTATAGGTATTTTTAAAACCATTGAATAAGCGTTTTTCTCGTGGTTTTTTTTTCTTATTTCTTAGCGTTCCTCTAGATGGCGTTGTCCATGAAGAAGGCTACATGGCGGTAAAAAAAAGTTGCCTAAAAGCGTGAAATTATGTTGCTTTATATTTCAGTTGAAAGTGCTTTGTACAAATAAATTACAAAATGAGTTCAGAAGCGGGCTCTGATGTAGATTGTACTTCACTAATGCTTTGTTGAAGAAATCAATAACAATAAACATGACTAATCGCTTATTATGAGCGAGTAAGTAACTTTTAATATTGCCCAGTCAGTTTATTTTATTTGATAGAACTCATTATCATGAAAAACATGAAAATGTCTCATTTTATTTTTGAGAAAAGCACTGTACTTGCTTCGACCATTAATTAGCAATTCTGGGCTCGTATATAAAAGACCTTGCCCTACGGGCTCGGACTTTAAACTTACTCATCCAGGATTGCTTGTTTCCTGGTCTTAGCAGTAATGTACTATTGTTATTCTCATTACAGAGATCTGCGAACTACAAAATAATTCAAAGTTTCAAACAGGTATCTTTATTTTTAATTGGGCTAATCAACTTTCTTAGTTCTTTTAATTATGCAACTTTGACGCGTAGCTTTTTTGTTAAAAACAAGAATATTGGATAAAAAGATCATTGGGTGTCTTTCGCATGAAATAATATTTTATGTTTATTGTAATTTTCATCAAAATTAGGGGGTAACTCAGTAGACAACTACGGTTTTAGGGTTCCGTAGTCCGACAAGGAAACCTTATAGTTTCGCCATGTCCGTCTCTCCGCGGCTTAGCTTAGAGACTTTTATTACAAGAAAGCTGTAATTTGGTATGAGTATACATATTAATCAAGCCGACAAAACAATAGAATAAAATCTCGAAAAAAAAATGTTTAAGGGTATCTCCCATGTTTCTCATCTATCCCGTAGTGTCGGGTATCGTTAGATAGGTCGTTCAAAAATATTATGGGTGTGTGAAACCCATTTTTTTATTTAGGGATCCATTGGCAAAATATTAAGCTTTAGCCTCGATTTCACCATACCCTGTTGGTTATTTCATAAATAAAACATTAAGGGAATTACTCAAAAATCATTCACTCACATTCTGAGACAACCAAAACAAAATTTAATTAATTGTTTTGTAATTGTTTTTCACTAGTCGTATTATAAGTTTCGGGTTCGGTAAGGCAACTGATTTGAAATACCGTTTATTCTGTTGAATTCAATAGAAATCGGTTTACATTTCGTTTTGCTGGTTCAAATGTCAAACATTGTGAGTCTTCGAGATAGGTCAGTTGCCGGTAGCCATGACAACAATGTAAACAATAACAAACATGGCCGATCCCGACAGCTGTGGGTCTCTGTGACAGTAAACTAATCGTCTGTTACCAATATAACGAACCTCTAGAGCAGTTATTAAGTTTAACTACTGATTAAGGAAATTAAACATTCATTATAGCTTGGTGGGACACTCACTAACTTTAACAGTCCGTTAAATAATATAACAGGGGTGTCAACTAACTAACAAAGTATGGCGAAAACGGGTCTTATGGTGCTTATTTTTATTAGAGTCAAGTGTCCCTAAATGGTTGTTTATGAATATGTGAAAAAATGCACAGAAGTAATATACAAAATGAATTTAAAAGGAAAACTATCACAGCTAAGTAGGTTTTACAGGTTTACGAGTACAGGTCGCACCAAAATTTTAATCCCCTCCAAACAAGACAATGTATGGGCCGTTCTTTGAGAGAGCAACTTCCAAGCGGACTAGGAGTTTGGCGCAATCTGTATTAGTAGATCAACTTATAAAATGTACTGGGCAACTACGGAACCCTACACTGCGCGTGTCGGACGACATACGCTTGACTTGTTTTTCCATAGTTACTCCGGGACAAATTTGTCTACTGAGTTATCATACATTTTTCAAGAAAGACAAAGATTTTTTTTTAATATTTTTATTTCGAAATGTTGCTTAGCTATCCAGTAAGCGAACAAAATCATTTTCGGAAAGGAAAAAGCGAAATTGTGAGTTTTGAAATTAAAAAAGTTATGTGGGTAAAAAAGTTGATTAACCCAACTACAAGATTAAATTAGTGAAATGAAAAATTGCATAAGTTTTGTTCCGTTTGGCAAACTTCGGGTACGGAACCCTAAAAATTCTAGTTTTCAAGGTTTCTTGGTGTGGACCCCCTTGAACTTAATTATTTTTACAATGTAATATTTGAAGTTGATGACTGTGATTTAAGTAGTCAGTATACAAATACCTACTACACACATAAATTCGAAAAAACCCATTGGTGTATCTTTGCAAGAAATCGAACTCAGGTCTCAAAATATAGAATTACCACTGCCAATGAAAACTCAAACTGCATGGCTATTTCAATATGATTCTACTAAGTCAACCTTGGTACGACAAAACTATTGTTTCAGGTATCACCCCTTTCGTATTCAACAGTGGAACTTTCATCCAAACCAATATTTTAATAATCCGAAGGAAATCTGTTCACAAAACTATTGCCACGAACTAACAACAAAACCATACTTATCTAAGATCAGAGGGACCTATGATTTACTTCGAAAACTACAATGAAATAGTATCACAACCTTGCTGATCCTATTCATCCACACCGCAGTAATAATCAAGATCGACCCTGTAAAGGGATTGTTTGCAAGTTTCAAAGGGATTTCTTTGACAGATATCCTGCGATAATGGTATCAAAGACAGCCAGACCGCGGAGATATTCAGAAATTCTTGCCGCGGCTTCAGAGCTAGCATTTCAGGAATTGGTATTTCAGATTTGTAAAAAAAGAAATATGCAAACGGATTTTACCCACCTTGGTATGTTTCGTCGCTTAGGTATATTCGCATATCTCAATAAACATAACATAAGTTAACGGTAACAATTTAGGCTTGGTCTAGCAAACAGGCTAAGTACGAGTTGGAACTGCCGCACCCAGGGTTTCGTAGTATATACAAATGTTACAGTTAAAACCCGAAATCGGTTAGAACTAGTTTTAACTAGTAAGTGTGATACAAAACTTCAGGGGTCTCGCTCCGCTCCGCTTCGCTCGGCTCCTAAACGTATTAACATGTCAACCTAACCGCTCCTCCTCGCTTCGCCCGTCGTCGCAACATATTTGTTTTAGTAACGGTTTTAGCTGTGGTCTGTGACATAAATAACAAATTATGTATTCATAACTGATTTATATGGAGAATAAATAAAAGACGCGTATTTCACTCAAAGCTTGTACTTGCCAACTGGCGGTTATAAATTTCTGATCTACCTACGTATACAATTGTGACACATGGTTGTACTACCTACATGCATACATATCACCCTCACACATAATTTAATGTTATCCTTAACAATTAATAAAGGTAAATGAACTTATCTAAACATCATTAAACATCTGTCTTATCTGCAAATTTACAATGTAACAGAAACTCAAGCATAGTAAACGCTTGCATTATTTTAACATCTAAAATCAACATCGTACAGTTGCATTATCTTAGCTTACATTATCACATAGAAAACTTGCTTAGTCGCTTACTTAGGTTCACAGGTGGCCTATATAAACTTATTGTACCTAAGCCAGCGCTCAAGCAGTGCCTAAAATAGATTATATAACAACAATATCTTTATTATGAACTACATTATGAATCAATCAATATCAAACCCGAATCGTTTTACAGGTTTCCTAATTCTAGATGGATATCCTTGTTTGATGATGGGTGGCCTCGAATTTTCCCCGGTATCTGATACTACTTCCTCCGCCGTTATTAAAGACTTTGCTCCCGCGGTCTCCCCACTCGGTAATTTTTCTGTTTGTGGAAATACATCCGACGCCGTGCCCGACTCACCCTGGTCTACGTATGTATGTACTCCAGTCGGATGATTGATTGACGAATCATCTGAATTTTGTGAACTGCCCTCAACTGTCACGCCCTCTGCGCAGTCTGTTGAGGTTGATGGATATACTAATGAATTTCTGACTCGTCGTTTTATTTGATCTATATGTCGATAGTGCATGGAACCATCTTCTCCCGCGACTGTGTAATCAGACCCCCCTAGTCTATCTACTACAATGCCCTTAGCCCATTTACTCCCGGGTCTGTACTCCCTGTATGCTACAGAGTCACCTAACGTCATTTCTCTAGATACCGATCCTTTCTTGTTAACGATTTTACTTTGCTCATTTAACACTTTTGTTGACCTATCAGGTTTGAGTAAATCTAAACGCACTCGCAGATCTCGACCTAACATCATTTTCGCTGGAGACTCACCTGTGGTACTGTGAGGAGTATTTCGGTAATGAATCAAAAATCTTTGAATAGCTACCCAAGTGTCCAATTTTTCCACCATCGCCCTTTTGATTACATTTTTAATGAGCTTCACCGCTCCTTCCGCAGCCCCGTTTGATGCTGGGTGGTACGGAGCCGAGTACATATGACGCACCCCGTTTATTTCTAAAAAGTTATTGAATTCTCGACTTGAAAAAGGAGGTCCGTTGTCAGAAACTACTTGTTTAGCGATCCCAAACCTGGCCCATGATTCCCTCAATTTCGATATGACCTGTTCTGCAGAAGTACCTTTCATTAAAAATACTTCTATCCATTTGGTACGAGCGTCAATCGCAATTAAATACGTTTTGCCTCCGATTGGCCCTAGAAAATCTAAATGAATTCTCTCTTGCGGTCGTGAAGGCCAGTGCCAAGGTATCGAAGGACTTGCTACTGGTGCCGGAGCTACTGCCATACACGTCTCGCATGCTTTCCCGTGTTTCTCTATATCTTCATCAAGCCCCGGCCACCAAATATAACTTCTAGCCATAGCTTTGGTCTTCACAATGCCCATGTGAGGTTCATGAAGTTCCGTTAAAATTTTATCTCTACAGGATTCTGGAACTACAACTCTATGCCCCCACATGACACACCCCAGCTCTAAATAAAGTTCCTGTCGCCTATTAAAATACGGTCGTAAATCCCTTTCCTCCACTACATCCGGCCATCCATCACTAATGTAGTTAACCACCCTGCCTAGTAATCTATCTCTCATTGTCATCAATCGAACTTCGTTATTGTCTATTAATAACGCATTGGACGTGAAGTGCAAGTATGATTGCTCTGGTAATTCATCCTCCTTCGTCTCACCTACTGGTAAACGCGATAATACGTCAGCGCAGTTGCTAGATGTATTTATGTACTGGATATCAAAATCATACCCCATTAAAATTATTGCCCATCTTTGCATCCTACTCGATGTCATACTAGGAACCTCATTCTTTGGTCCAAAAATACTAACCAACGGTTTATGGTCTGTTTTCAAATGAAATTTTCGGCCAAACAGATACTGGTGAAATTTACGCGTACAAAATATTATCGCTAAAGCTTCTTTGTCTATTTGTGAATAATTCAACTCCGCAGCATTTAATTTCCGTGATACATAGGCGATAGGTCGCTCTCGCCCGTCCTTGTCCGGTTGCGTTATTAACCCGCCAATCCCATGGGAACTTGCATCACAAGTCAGAGTTAATTCCCTGTTGGCGTCATAATGAGCCAGAACCTCACTACCTGACAAGAGCTCTTTTATTCTACGAAACGCTATCTCACACTCTTTTGTCCATCTCCAACTTGCATTCTTTTTTAATAGTGCGTGTAATGGATTTAGTGTTTCACTAGCTTTACTAATAAACTTTGAATAAAAATTTACCATTCCTAAAAACGATCTCAATTCCGTAACATTGCTTGGTCGGGGCATTTTCGTAATTGCTGTTACTTTACTGGGATCCGGCTTAATACCGTCTTTTGATATAATATACCCTAAATAAGACACCTCATCAGCAAAAAACGTACACTTGGATTTTTTTATTTTTAAACCCAGTGTTTTCAACCTATCTAAAACTGCCTCCAGAGCTTTAAGATGGGATGCCTGGTCTTTCCCAGTAATCAAAATATCATCCAGAAAGGTCTGTGAATTTGGAATGTATTTTACTATGGAATCGCTTATTCTACTGAAAATTCCACTACTAGAAGCAAGCCCATAGACTAATCTATTATATTTGAATAGACCCCGATGAGTGTTGATGACAGTGTACATTTTACTCTCCTCAGAAAGACACACCTGGTTATATGCTTGTGCTAAATCTATCTTTGTGAACTTAACCCCATTATTTAGATTTGCAAACAATTCTTCTACCCTCGGTAAGGGATATCTATCAACCATCAACACTGGATTCAAGGTGACTTTGAAATCCGCACACACCCGTAACCCTCCATCTTTTTTATTTACCGGAACCAACGGCGTAGCCCAGTCTGAGCAGTCCACAGGTTCGATGATCCCGCTCTTTAACATGGCGTCAATCTCCGCATCAACGCGCTCCTTTAACGCGAACGGTAAAGGCCGGGCACGACGGAAGACGGGCACCGCGTCTGGACGCACTCGCAGCGTCGCTGTACCCCCCGTATACCGCCCGAGACCACCATCAAACACTTCTTTATACCTGTCGAGTAGTACATGCAAATTGTCAGGCACATCAGTTTTGTCACATACAGAATAAACATGAGAACAGTTGCTTAACTTATCGTACCGTAAAACTGGAATGTTTATTTCTAATTCGGCTAGCTACTGCCGTCCTAAAAAACTCGTTTCACCTTTATCTAGTACATATAAATCCAATTCCTTATTATTATTACCATAGGACACTATTGGCGATAACATGCCTAACGGGTTTATTTTGGTCCCATCATAAAATTTAAATATTGCACTGGAAGGCTTTAATTTTATGTCACTAAAATATCTTTCATATGTCTTTTTACTAACAAAAGAACAAGCCGCCCCGGTGTCCAACTCCATAATAATTTCCTTCCCATTAATGGAAATAGGTAAACTCACCGGTCTATATTGATTTAAATCCATTTTATAAATAGCTTCGTCCTCAGAATTACAGTCGTTGCCGCCATCTTCCCCTGTCACAAAATAGGCGCCAGAGTTGCTTTTTGCCGCCCTTTTACCCGATGCCATATTTGGGCATACTCGCCGTAGATGCCCTTGCATTTTGCATGAACTGCACGTGTAGTTTGTAAATCTGCACTGTGCAGTAATGTGCGTAGTCGCACCGCACGCATCGCATCTCCGTCCGACATAACTGCGCGGCACGGCTCCCGAGTGAGGTTTGTTGTTGCTAAGCGCCACCGCCGACCGCCCGCCGCTCGTACCTGTTAAGCGGCCCGTATCCCTGCCGCGGATTCCACGCCCCGTGATGAGGTTTATGTCCGAAGCTCCGCTTCCACGCCCCGTTCTCGGTGTAATTGCACTCAGTTGCATATTTCTTACTCCGGAGTTGATTTGCATCATCGATGCATCACGTTCTGCTGCCTCCAAAGATTGTGCTAAAGCCACCGCCTTGGAAAACGTTAGGTTTTCCTCAGCAAAAAGACGTTGTCGTATGACGTCACCACTTACTCCGCACACGAATTGATCTCTAAGATTGTCCATTAACGCGGTATCAAAATCACACGTACGCGCTAGCTTCTTCAAAACGGTCACATATTGCTTAATATCTTCGTTACAACCTTGTCGTCTTAGTCGGAAGCTGTAACGCTCGGCCATGATGGATGGTTTCGGGCTCACATGATTACCCACCAGAGTCACTAACGTAGCGTACGAATACTCCGAGGGCTTCTTAGGGCTTGTAAGGGTCACCATAAGCTCGTAGCACTCGACACCCACAACGGACACTAATGTAGCGAGTTGAATGTCCTCCTTCACTCCGTTGGCTTTGAAGTACATCTCCAGCCGTTCACAGTATGACTTCCAGTTTCCACTCTCCATGTCAAACTCCCGAATTTTTCCGATAGACATAATGGAAAACTGTTAATCTTGCACTTTTAAAGAACTATCCTCGTCGTCCAGTGATTTATATGGAGAATAAATAAAAGACGCGTATTTCACTCAAAGCTTGTACTTGCCAACTGGCGGTTATAAATTTCTGATCTACCTACGTATACAATTGTGACACATGGTTGTACTACCTACATGCATACATATCAATAACATCTTGAATCACTTGCAGTCCCGAGTTGACGAGCTCTAATAATTTTTAGGGTTCTGTAGTCAAGAAGGAACCCTTATAGTTTCGCCATATAATGTAGTTCCGTCCGTCCGTCAGTCTGTCTGTTCGCGGCTCAGCTCAGAGACTGTAAATAATCGAAAGTTGTAATTTGGCATGGGTTTAAGTATACATACAGTGGTGGTCACATAATTACAGACACTGAAAGCATACTAAAATAACTAAGCTATTCCTCTCTATATATTTTAATAGACCACCATTGGAACTTTCTACACAATTTTAAAATATTTGTGTAAGTATTATGTACTGTATAACGAAATATTATCAACCCTAATCTTTTATTCTGTTTATTCTGATTTCAAGTAGTATAAACTTAACAAAGATGTGGCCATACACTTAAAGACACTCCATTTGCTTGGAAGAAATAATAAAAAAATATTGTTATCATTGAAATTATCTCTATTACACAAAATTCTTAACATATTTATAAAACATTTCGGTACTTATCAATATTTGGTCGCATGTCCTTTAGCAGAAATGACTGCAGGACATCTCTTGAGCATGGAAGCGATCAGTTTTGTACAAGCTTCTACCGGAATTTGCCCCCATGCTTCTATAAAAGCTATATAAAGTTGATCGACGTTTAATGTCTGCTTTGTCGCCACTGTTTCCTTCTCCTGGTTCCACAAATTTTCTATTGAATTTAAATCCAGACTGTACGGAGGCCAATCCAAAACTGTCACAGACTGGTTCCTTACACAGCACACAGCCTCCGACCCTTCTGCACCAAACAACTCCGAACGTATCAGTTCCGATCCCTTGAACGGATATTTTTTTGCCAACAACACCATCTTAAAGTCTTCTCGCAGAGTAGTTTTCCTTGGTCTCGGTTTTTTAGGTACGTTTTCGGTCGTGTTGAACTTCTTGATGTGTTTTATATCATAACCATGTCCTTAGAACAGTGCAAGTGGTTTGCTATTTTTCTGTATGACCAACAATTGTTATGAAAGTTCAAAATAATCTTCCTAGTGGACGAATTGTTTTTTTCCATATTGATAGGTTTAAAATGTATTAATTTTAATGAAAAAAGCTATATGGGTTTTATAAGTAATATCGACGTTTCCTGAAAATACGCGGCAAAACAAAGATAAACTGAATGTATTTTTTTTTCTTATTTTAAATTGAGAGCTTTTATTGTCTTTAATTAGCTGGCCAGCTACAAATACGTTAAAAAAGTTCGTGTTAAGTTCTCACAGTGAGCAGTGTCTAAACTACTAACGAACACAACTATATTTTGTCCCACATTTTAAGAATACAACGTCGTGTATGGTTTATAAACAACAACACTAGATTAAATACATATTTTAGCTAATGGTAGTACCATACAACTAAGATTATTGTGCACAATTAGGGTGTCTTTAATTATGTGACCACCACTGTATACGAATAATGCCGACAAAATGTGGTGAAATAAAATCTTTAGAAAAAAAGAGTCTTGTGACCCCTCTGCCAGATAAACGGTTGTTTTTGGATAAGTGAAAAAAATAATTACAGTATAATATACGTATAACTCAATTAAAAGGAAAACTATCACAGCATGATACATTGCATAGCTTGCAGTGGCGTGCATACAACTTTTTGCTGAAAAAGCAATGAGAAGGTCAGGTTTGACGATAAAAATAACATCAAAAAAATGTATTAAAATATAATATATAATTTAAAATCACCATGTACTCTAGGGTAGGCAATGCCTACCCTGGCGTCATACAAATAATGATTTTTTAAAGTGACATTTAAATTTTTTCGTATTTTTTTTATTGTCAAACTTGACCTTCTCATTGCATTTCCAGCAAAAAGTTGTGTGCACGCCACTGACAGCTAAATATTTTAACCAAGTTAATTTTGCAGTCATGTTTCATACATTTAATTAGTTTGTAATTTTATTATTTTTATTCGAGTCGTTCAAATCTGTTAACTTATTTTAATGCTGCTCGCACTTAACCGGTTTTTTTATCTATAATGCCTCCGTACTGCAAAAAAACCGAAAAAGACGTGTGTACCATACGTGTTAATGTGACCTATTCTCGTGCAGCAAACCTTAAATTTAGAGTTGAAAAACCTAAAATAATACAAGCGCATTTAACTTTTATCCATCTGCGTTAAAGCCTATTTTGCAATGAAAAGTTTTAGGTTATAGCAGCTCTAAATCTAATATTTGCTACACGAGAATAGGTGTCATCGTGTGCCCAAATAAGCATTACAATGGCCGAGAAAGGGGTATACAGCTTTTTAATGTGGCCTGATACGGCTTAGAGTTTCCACGTGATATAGAAGACGGCCACTATACAGATATTTTAGCTACTAGTGTTATGACGGACAGAGACGAAGCCTTCACCTAAAAGGTTTCTGTTTTCGAAACAGAACCCTAAAAAAGGATCAAAGGAAAAATGTCAAGGAGGATTCTCTTCCGGAGCTAGCTATATTTCACGAGTTTATACAGCTCACCCAGTCCCACCTTGAATATCCTTCCGTTTCATCTCAATTTTATCTTTGGCTTAGATAAGCCTTACAGATTTTTTCCCAGACAAATGAGATACGTCGGTTGAAGGCGGGCGATGTTTTCTTTCTTTTCGCTGTCCATCGCTGTAGCACTTCATTTTATGTGAAGCTTGCGCTATTTGTTATTTGGACCCTTTTAAAATGCTTTGTGTTAGAGAATCTCGGACGCTACTGCCTAAGATTAATCTCCGAAGCCTAAACAAAAGAGGCTGTGTATCAGTTGGCGTATTTCTCCGGAAATATAATAACAAGGATGGCTTGTTTTTCTAAAAAACAAGAGCACACGGCCGCATGAACATACCTGTTGTAAGATTATTACCTCTACGCGGTCGTGATAATATTTACCATCTTATACCATGACTGTGGACGACTGTACGTTTCTATTTTCGAAAGCCGCAAGGTGATTTGAATAGATAACAATTGGTCGTGTTTATTAGGAAAATCTAACCTATTTTTTTTCGTAAGTTACCGTTTGATGACCTTTATTTAAACCAAATTCACTTTTATGCAGTCAATCATTTTTAAGATATTTTTAATGATTCGAAACAAGTGACGTCACTTATTTCTTTGAGACTTAGATATCCTAAGAATTAGTATGAAAAACCAATTCATTTGACATTTATTTTTATATTTATGTCGAAGTGAAGAGGTACTGTGTGTAATATTTATGTCAAAGAGAAGGAAGAGACATGAGGCATTACATGCGTGACAGATTATTTTGTTCAGCAAATTCTAAAAATATCTATAATCTTAAGTTATTTTGCTGCAGAAACAATGAAATATGACAAAAATATATTACATCGAAACGGTTTTTCAATCAGAATGCCTTGGCATAAACTTCCCATACCCCATTGTAACCGGGCATGATGTGACAGTGATCCAAAGGCATTCTGGAGCTACATGAAATCGAAAAAAGGTAACTCGAGCCAGCAAAAATTAAAAAAGAACGGGCGAGACCTTTCAGATCAGGAATGTGCTGAAGAGTTTGCACAGTTCTTTCAGTCAGTATATAATCCGGATCCTCCAGTACTGAGCATCCCCGCAGCAGTGTCAGCGGCGCGAGCCTGGAGCCGGTGGCAGTGCGCCGAGCGCTCGCCCGCTTGCCATCCAAGCGCTCCCAGGGACCCGATGGCATACCACCCTTCGTTTTTAGAGACTGTCGGACGGTGTTGGAAAAACCTCTGCTACACGTGTTTAACGTAAGTATAGCGGCCGCTCAGTTTCCTGATCGTTGGAAGTTGTCTCGAGTGGTACCGGTACCGAAAAGGAGAGGAGGCCAGGATCCCACCGACTACAGGCCAGTGGCAATCCTATGTACTCCGGCCAAGGTATTTGAATCGACAATACACCACTGCTTATATGCGCAGATAAATATTTTTGCAGGGGTCCAAGCTGGAGTTAGTTAACGAAACTAAGTTTTTAGGTATTACTATAGACTCTCGTCTTCAGTGGGGTCCCCACATAGAAGCTCTCTGTGGTAGACTTAGTTCAGCCGCATACGCTGTTAGACGCATAAGGCAGATTACTGATGAAGATACTGCTAGATTAGTATATTTCAGTTATTTTCACAGCATTATGTCATATGGCATAATGTTGTGGGGTAGAGCCGCGGATATAGAAGCAGTCTTTGTCTTGCAAAAGAGAGCAATTCGGTCTATTTATAACATGAAGTACCGAGATTCATTAAGAGAAAAGTTTAAAGAAATTAATATATTTACGGTCCCTTGTGAATTTATTTCTCAAGTTATTAGATATGTCAGAAAAAAAATTGATAATTTCCCGAGGCTTGGTGTGCACCACTCTGTTGAAACCAGAAACAAACATAAACTAGCTTTTCCAAAATTAAGACTTGCCAAAGTAGGTACCTCTTTTGTAGGACATGGTATAAGATTTTACAATAAGCTTCCAGAGGAGGTCCTTAGTTTGCCTGAAAATAAGTTTAAACTATATATTAAGCAGGGACTACTTAAGAAAGCTTATTATAAAATCAATGATATTTGGATGATAATGAAGCATGGTGTAATAAATAATAATAATCTTATTCAATATTGTAATTAATAATTAGAATATTTTAATACTGTACGATTCCTCTAAAGGCTTAAAATTAATTAATATGTAAACTTACTTTGTTAAAGGTAATAGACAATATGAGACGGGTTGACTAAGATATATTTTTTTTTCTCGTGACTAATTCCCGCAGTCTTATATTTTTTTGTGCCTTTACTTGAGTAGGTATGTATATGATTTTGTATCATATGTTTTATTTTGAAAAATGGAATGTTTGCTAAGTTTCTTGCCCTTCTTCTTAGCAATACTAATCGAATGGTGCGGATGGTTAGGCATTATGTATATACAATATTTTTATTCCTATATTTCTATATTTTATGCAAGTGTATAACTTTATTACATTTTAGTAGCCCACCCTTAATATTTTTTGTATGTATTTCCCGTTTTTATTATTTCTTCATTGTATTATGTATATATAATATTTTTATTCCTAGATTCCCCTATTTTATTTATTTTTTATTTATTTATTTATTTAAAAACTTACGACTATCATTTATTAATGCAGGTGTATATTTTATTTCCCGTATTATTATATATTTTTTTTATATTCTAAAGACATATTATATTGTGTAAATTAACTTTGACTTGTAGAAAGTATACTTAATGTATCTATTTTGCAAAAATAAATATTTTGATTTGATTTGATTTGATAAGTGGCCAGTTGTCTGACGCACAGCACGGCTTCCGTCCGGGGCGTGGAACGGAAGGGAACCTGCTGCACCTGATGTCACGATTAGTGCCAGTGGTGGATGCCGGAGTACAGGTAAACGTCGCTTACTGCGACTTCAGAAAGGCCTTTGACACGGTCGACAACGACGTTCTGCTCACGAAGTTAGCAGGCGTGGGCTGCACACCGCACACGCTAAACTTCTTCGTCAGCTACTTGGGGGACAGGCGGCAGTACGTCGACTGTGGGGAACATCGGTCGGAGCCTTACTACACTAGATCAGGAGTCAGTCAAGGGAGCAACCTAAGGCCCCTCCAATTTATCATCATGGTAAATGATCTACCGGATGTAGTCAAATGTAGTCAAGGCGTCCACGTGTCTGCTTTTTGCGGACAACCTAAAACTGGTGATGGAAGTAAAAGATGGCGAGGATCAGAGGAAACTTCAGCAGGACTTAGACAGGATTGTTGAATGGAGTCAGAGGAATAAATTACATTTAATGTATCCAAATGTTCTGTAATGTCGTTAAGTCGCGCGCGCACCCCAATACTCTCGCAGTACCAAATTGGAGGAGAACTGCTGCAGCAAGTATCGGAGGTAAGAGACCGGGGCATTCGCTTCACAGCTGATCTCAACTTCCGAGAGCACATTAAGGATGTTTGCAAAAAACCTTTCAGGAATTTAGGGTTTGTCTTACGCCAGGCAAACGGATTTACTAAGATTTGTGCTTTAAAAAGCACGTGTAGCTTTATACGAGGCTCTTGTGAAAAGCCACTTAGAGGGTAGCTCGATGGTATGGTCTCCGAGTGAAGCTAAATATAAATCAATGTTGGAACGTATTCAAAATAAATTTACAAGGTTTATATATTTAAAGATGTATGGTGTGTATTCGGGATATCCTTTGCTGTATCCTACACTGTTTGTATTAGGCATGGTGGGATACAGCAAACTGGAATTGAGAAGAGACGCATCCTTTGCCGCGTACTTATTTCGTGTGCTGAGAGGCGAGGTGCACAACCCGGTCATCCTCGAGCAACTGCGACTGTGCGTGCCGGACGGACTGGCGGCGCGGCGCGGCGGTTGCAGCCGGCACTCCTGGCAGTACCGCGGGCACGCACCAATCTGCTGCAGAGGGCGTCGCTTACGCGCGCTATGCGTTTGCTAAACGCGGTGGCTGGATCCGGACGGGTTGATTTGTTTAATTGTAACGTGAGCGAGTTCACACAGGCCATACTAAGTATTAATGTAAAAGTTTAATTGTGTCTGTAAATTTAATTGTTAAGTGTTAATGTTTAATAAGCCTTTTCTATCGCATTAGGATGCATCCTGTAAAGATAGATGATAGGGGAATGAAAAATAAATAAATCAATGAAAATGTAGACGTTTATACTCGTAGACATGCCGGGAGGTGAGTGATGGCTGCAGAAACGTGCAAAACATTTTGCTAAAGACTATTTTATAAGAAAAGGAGCTAAGTGATCCAGGTTAACAACATCCAACCCAACATTTGAACGGTGTTGTCTTTCTATCATCCGGATGTCTACATAACCAATTATCCAACATATTTATATATATATCATAAATATTATTTAAATTTCTGATTGTATACATATATGTTATAACCATAGTCTGAGGTAATAACCAAGGTTGATATGGAGTCAACGCTTCTATTTTTACTCCAAAATAAAATATATTGTATATGTAAAAGACTAAAGACTTAAAAATGAGTTTAAATTATACATTAAACAGGGACTACTTAAAAAAGCTTATTATAAAATCAATGATTATCTGGACGATAATGAAGCATGGTGTAATAAATAATAATAATCTTTATCAAAATTGTGACTCATAATTAGCAAATTTTAATACGAAATGTTTGATTCCTCTAAAGGCTAATCTTAAGCCCTTTATGTATGTAAACTGACTTTGCTGTAAAAGGTAATAAACGATTAAGACGCATTGACTAAGATCAATAATTTTTTTTTTTTTTCTCTCGTGGACATAATTCCAATGGTTTTATATTTGCCTTTACTTAAGTAGGTATAAGGAAATTGTATAGATTAAGGTTATGTTACAAGTGAAAAAAATTCATGTTTGCTAAGTTTCTTGCCCTTCTTCTTAGCAATACTAATCGAATGGTGCGGATGGTTAGGCATTATGTATATATAATATTTTTATTCCTATATTTCTTTACTTTATGCAGGTTTATAACTTTATTACATTTTAGTAGACCAACCTTAATATTTTTTGTATGTGTTTCCCGTATTTATTTACCAACTTCTTTGTTCGTTGCATCATTTATATATAATATTTTTATTCCTAGATTTCTCTATTTTATGTATGTGATAAAATAATTTTGGTAGCCCAACCTAAATATTTTTTGTATGTATTTCCCTTATTAGTATATACATATTATTTTTTTATTCTAAAGATATTTATTGTAAAGATTAACTTTGACTTGTAGAAAGTATACTTTATGTATCTATTTTACAAAATAAATATTTTGATTTGATTTGCTTTGATTTGATTGACTACAACAACAAATGGGCATATTAGTACATGCAACTGGCTGGGGGAGACCGGAGTCTGCAATACAGTCTTTACTAACGCAGACTCTAGGCAAAGTATAAAGACTGTGCTCTAGGACTCAACTTAATAGATTTAAACCAAACTGTTATTTGATTATGTAGTAATTACCTATTTCATGTATTTAATGCTATTTTAATTGATAATAACCCAAAATGTAAATTTGTATTTGGGTTTGTATTAAATTATTCAATACATACATTTTGATTTTGATTTGATTTAATTTAAAAAGATCACCCTGGGCATGACGTAATAAACACCTAAGGCTTTTTTTGAAGTAATGATTTCATACACAGTTGCATAAAATTTAGATTTAAAAAACCGTGCTTTTTAGCGCAAATTTTATTATTTTTAATTTAACCTAGTGTGAAGTTTAGACGTTAATAAAATTACATTACGTGTGTAAATTACCCGTAACAAAAAGTAAATGTGTTTTTTATCTATACAAACCCGTTAAACAAATTACAATAATTAAATTTATATTTTTTTTTTAATTTTCCTTTAACTATGTTTACTTATTTATGTTTACTTTCATTTAAGGGCTTATTCTGTTATTAATTAATCATGAATCAAACAAAAAAAACTCAATTTTTTCAGTGCTAACTGTCCCGATCATCTTACATACATGTAAGAAAAGTATATTTGTATGTATGAAAAGTGTGTATTTATTTTGTTTATTTAAATATATAGTAAGTGTCATATAAGGTTAGAATGCTGAACGCTGTGTTTGGTCGATTTAGTGGTTCTGTGTTCCTACCCTTAACTCGCATTCACATATTTTAAAATAACTTAATAATAATTTTGGTCAAAAGCGCACATCACTAGATTTTACTGCCATTATATTACGTATGACAAGTGTCACTGTGTACTCCTTATAAAAAAAAAGAAGTAAATACACAGCAAATCAGTGGTCCATTTTCTGACTAAGATATTTTCCATTTGAGTAAAGAGTGAAGTTTCGTATGACTATTCATGTTTTATAGTTCCTTCTATGCTTAGTTATTGCTCTGAGGTATTAAGGTATTCATACACTCCCAACCATTGATAAAGTTTAATAATATCGTGTCTAGGGACGCTGTAAGACAAACACACATCACAACTCGTTTGTGGATCTTTCAGAACCAACCCGAACTTTGTCAAAGCAAATATAAGTTCGCAAAATGAGCGTTCCCTCAACTTTTCGCTATTGTGAACGCGTAAATGAGCACCATATTTCGTTTGAGATAATTATTTGACTTGTTATGAGTTTATCAATCATCAGATAAAGAGCCAGATTGTCTTTGCTTCAAATTATTCAATCGAAATGCTTTTTATTTTTAAATTGAGTAGAGATTGGATAGACAACTTGTAAGCCGGGTGTAAATAGACTGCTACCATTAAATGAAATCACATATTCTACCGACCCTACTGAACCACTTTTCCTAAGAATTATACCCGCAGACACCCTTAGTTAAAGAAATAATTGAATTCCAAACAAAAATGCGTGAACCCTAACGCACCGACATACGGGCGAGTTTAGAGAGAGCGTCCTCCGTGTAACAGCTTCAGGTTTCACTGACGACGCTCTCTCCTAACTCGCCGCATTTTCGTTTGGAACTCAATTATTTCCCAAACTAAGGGAGGCCGCGGTTATGACTCTTGGGAAAAGTGGTTCAGTGGGGTCTGTAGAATATGTGGTTGCATTTAATGGTAGTAGTCTATTTACACCGGTATAATACTATGAAATGATTACGAAAGAAACTGTTATTTACTCACGTGTTATTGTTGTTAACTACAAGCCAACTGATTCACCGATTTCATTTCGGCATTTTCAAGGCGAGTGGCGTTCTGAGGACAACGACGCGGCTTTTAGCGACTTTGTCAAATGGCCACTGTATAAATGAAATTTTATTTAAGAGAACCAATCTTAACCTAACTACAAACTTTTTTGAGGAAAAACATTTTTGTACGTCAAATATATGTAAAAAAGTGGTTTACTGTTTTTCAACGCCTAATTTACTATTTTAGGTAAGACGTCCAAGGGGTCTCCTCTAAAGTGAAAAATTTCGATCGATTTCTCGTTTGGTCATATTTGGTACATCTATTTCTGTTTTATATTTTCGATTAATAAGCAATCGATCGAGTCTTTTTGGGAAAACAGGGCCTGTATTCACAAAGTCGTGGACTTTTATAACTGCAATAATAAACTGTTTATCCAAAATTATGAGGTGGTGTGCGGAGACAATGTCCACGTATTGTATGCCGCGTCACAGATTACAGATTCGTTCGCGGAAATCAATGTTCATCCTCATCTTGATAAAAACACTTGTACTGTTTCACTTTTATAAACTTTGTCCAAAATTATCATCCTGTTTACTGCTCAATTGTGAAAGTGAGAAATGGATTAGCGGAACTTTTCGCAATCCATCCATCCATCCATCAGCCTGTTTCGTCCACTGCTGGACATAGGCCTTTCCAGGAGTTCACCACTCTTGGCGGTCCTCCTGAAAGAAATGCCCATACTCACACACGCTCGGCAGGCGGGTTGGTGAGCGCGGTGCCGAAACTCTTGCACTAGTGACGCCGCTGCCCGTCACCAGTCTTATTTATATAAAGGTCCGGCAATTGGGGATGGATATACCGCCATCCATCGGTCCCAGGCAATGGTGGGCCGCCTGGTTTTTTGCCTGAGAGCTGTCCTCTTACTCTCCCCCGAATAACTTCGGGAGGATTTCCGAGTAAGATGGTGGTACCTCCACTCCTCATACTACTTTTCGCAATGGTATAATAAAACTCTAGCTTTACCTACTGATGGAGGGCCTAGAACAGAACATTGTTTTATCAATCAAGCACACTTCTTTAACATTTAAAAAGAAAGCCTCTTTCTTCTTAGTAAATCAAATAGATTTTAAATTATTTAATAAATAAATATTATATGCTCTTTTCGACGCTTTTATTTTGTATTTAAAAAACATACATAAGTAAATAATAAAATAATATTTGTATTTTCCCATGAGTCAGCAAGAAATGCTTTATGTGTCATATAAAGATGATAAAGCCACCTTCACTTGTGTTGATGTTGTTCAACAAAATGCAATTTTTGTTTTTTCTTTGAATTATTGTATGTTTTAATGGAATAATGACATGGGCACCGCCGGGAAGTAGGTGCAACGGCTAGCACTTGCAAAATGCTTGCGAAATTGCGGCAAGAATTTGAATAAAATTCCTCGGGCCAGGATTCAAACCTGCGACCTCTTGTTATTGACAACTGCGCCACCGAGGTACTTATCCTAGACAGTTGAATTTTCCACCATACTGGTACAACGATTTTTTGTAGCCATTTTGAAAGAGGGATCCTATAAAAACACCTACGAATAAATCACTAAAGAATCTTAATAGTTTCGGAAATAAAGTTGTTTTCGTTGAGATCGCTTGTTGACGACAAATAACACGAAGTGGAATAATAAGTATTTTATACCCGGCATATTGCGCTGTAAAAAATGATGTTGGTTTTCTAAGCGTTTTCGTTGCGGGTTATTCTCAACTGATGATTTATGACTGTTTATTTTTAGGTAGAAAAAATTCTATGTACGAGTAGGTACCTACATTTACCACATTTAGTGACATAAAAGCAATTTTCTGAAATGGATTTCTCTTTTAGAAATTTTTCGTAAATGTGGGATTTTAATATCATATACAGGTTGAAAATGAACTCCCTAGCTATAACAAAGGAAACTGTTCTATGTTTGAAATAAAAAATACATATTTTGTTACTTTTCTCATGAGATGAAAAATAACAAAAAAAATATATATCGCCCATCAAAAGAGGTACTAATACTAGGCTGACAAAGACAGCGCTCTACATAGTATTATTTACCGCCGGGTTTAAGTAAGGTCTCGTTGTCAGTCACATGTCGCGGCGGGTAGGCATTAATTGGGAATTTGGGAACCCAAAAAAAAAGTAAAAAAAAAAACTGTTTTTATACGGTCTCGTGTTCTATTCATAAATTCAGATCAGATTCTGATTCATAAATTTCAATTAAGCTAGGAGGTTCATTTTCAACCTGTTTATAATAACCTAGGTATCTTCTTATCCCTGATAAAGTTGAAATTGAGTCAAGGCTTCTATTGTGACTCCAAAAAAAAGTTATTAAAGACTAAAACAACAAACGAGCATAGTAAATAGGACCAATTATAACATGCAACTGGCTGGGGGAGACTGTCCGCAATACAGTCTTTACTACTAATTAGATTTAAGCCAAACTGTTGAATTATTTTATTTTTACTATGTAGTAATTTCTTAATTCATGTATTTAATTATATTTTATTTGATAACCCCAAGTATAAATTATGGCTTTTTATTGAATTGTTTAATAAATACATTTTTGATTTAATTTGATACCATTCTATTAAGAATAACGATGTTGGTATTTTGTTTTTACTCTTGTTGGAATGTTAAGGCCAAATAAAAGATTTTTGGTGATTGTCGTCAATGTTTTTCTTTATCTTACATAGTGAGTGAGTTTAGGACCCACGCAATTGCTTAATGTAAACCTCTTTAGCACATTACGACATGAATCTTTATATATAATTATAATTAATACAATTCCTTTGTATTTGCTTATTTGAGACGTTTTCTTCTTATATCCTCTAAATCATTTAAAATAATAACTTAGGTATAATAAAAATAAATATTTGTGGAATAATTTGTACACGAATTTCTACACAATTTATTGAAGATTAAATTGCACCAAGAACCATCAATCGAATCCATCGAATATTTAATATAATCCCCGAAGCCTAATATAACCAACAGTGGTAGCAAAGCTTGAAATTTAACCGATCGAATAATCAATTCCAATCCCAATCATATAAATAATATTATATGTATAAATATAAAAGGAAAAATAATTGTACCAAGTACTAAAAATAAAAATAATTAAAAAACGATGACGTCTTTCATATACGTAGGTACCCTATAGGTTTCCATGGTAAGCTAATTGGTATGAAATTGATAACGTACGCGGCAGTAACATTTTCCACATTAATTTAGAAGCCTGATTTTTTTGCAGTACTTTAGGGCCGTAGACAGGAGTCTAACTGATGTATTAATTTCAACTTGATATCTAACGGGGCCCGAGAAAAAGCGTCTTGACAGACGGAAAACAAAGCTCCGTTTTTATATTTAAAGGTACGGATCCTTAAAAACCGCATTGAAAAGTGGTTCTCGAGTTAAAACGGAGTATACATACATACATGCAGAAAGAAAAACAAAAATTCAAAAAATTTTAGTTTTGGCTTCAGTATTTTTGTAACCCATTTCATTAAACACTTTCAATGTACAGACTTTTTTACTGCTTTATTATAGTATAGATTGTAAATGTTCTAACAACCTAGTAAGGGTTGAGCGTACTAAGTAAAGTGTGACAAGAATCACCCTCCTTCTTTCCCTCGTTGACGCGCGTCGCTTATCACGCGCTGCTGATAAGACGGGAAAAATCGTAAAAGGCACCGAATTGACGAGATACACTTATCCCGTTTTGACGAGCAAATACTTCATTGAGGCCACCAGCCTGTGAAGCTGGATAGCCTTTTGTTTATCTCGTAGAATACTTCATTCCCTGAGGCGAAAGCCATTGTCTTTCTGAAAACAAGATCCTACTTTATTTCATCATAAAAAACTAGTCAAGTGCGAGTCAAAGTTGTGCAATCGGGTTTTCAGAAGCTAAAATTTAATTTTTTGTTAGATTTTTCTAGTTTATGTTTCTAGATGAGGTACTTTTAAAAAGCAGTGGGTAAATTGTTTAAGTGTATACTTTTTTTGGCGCCTCTTTACTCAATTACAGAGGAAGGAATCAATGTTGGCGCACACCTTTACGAAATCATTTCAAAATTTTCTATTTTCGATCAAGTTACTAATAACGTGCAATGAACAATTAAACAACGTAATAATCTATAATCAGAACACAAATTATCCGCCGTTAAATAACGTCGTTCCAGAAATTCTAAACATGTCACTCATGCGAGATGCGAACAAACTAACCACTTCAAAAATGCATATTTCATAGCTCCGTTTTTGTTCCATATTTCAACTAATTTCAAGCCCCTATCATGAACAGTTTACTATTCAGTAGATTACGGTTAAAGTTATAGCTGTGTCATATATTGAGATGTACAAACGGACAAACAAACGAGTCTCTTAGTAATAAATCTTACTCTTAATGTACTGAACCCTAAAACGAAAACGTAAAGAAATTGGCTCGAAGATGTTGCTGGCCTAAATTATATTTTTCTTGATGGTCATACATAAATTCTAAATGAAAATATTGCTTGGGTTTCCTATAAACATTCTTTATTCATATTCTTTGATAAAGTAAAAAAAGAATAACTATATAGCTCTAGAGAAAGCTAAATTATAAATTAAACAATTTAATTAAGTAATTGTCTTCATTATCGGGTGTATGCAAATGTCGAGGGCTGAATTATTTGTTATAATCTAGAATAAAAATAGAAAAAAACAAATAAAGGGCGTTAAAAAGAAATTGCGTATTTTATTAAGTATGTAGAAGTTAAACAGGCCGTAGTGGCAGGAGCCCTCGGAAAACGCAAAGTGAAAACAAAATCATCGCATAATAGATTTATTTTTAAGGAGGTAGTACAATACAATACAATACAATATAACTTTATTTGCACACCACAAAGAAGGAAACAAAAATAATATAAATTACAATAGCCAAATAACGTAGGTACAATCAGGCGGCCTTATCGCTTATAGCGATCTCTTCCAGACAACCTTTGGGTAGAATCTGGTTTAAAAGGAGATTGATGAATAGGCGGTGCACTAATTTTAAAATAATATTTAAATATACTATACAAAATCTACATTAATAAATTAAAAAAAAAAAAAATTATGTATTATAGATAAATAACATGAATGAATAAATATATACATACATACATATATTACATAAATAATAAATAAACTTTAAGAGGAATGTAGATAGTTCAGTGGTCAGAGTGAGAGGTAGTGTTCTTTTACCAGTCTCTTAAAGACTGGTAGGGAAGGTGCTCTTCTTATAGATAGAGGAAGATCATTCCACAAACGGACGGCTTGTACTGAAAAGGAATTGTCATAGAAGGTCGATGAATGTATTGGGGTAGCCAGGAGTAGATTTTGAGAGGACCGTAAGATACGGTCATGAGTACCATGAAGAAACTGAAAGCGAGCTTTGAGATATGATGGGGTGGCAGGATTATTTAATACAGAATACAAAAGAGACAGAATATGAGAATTGCGACGACGACGAATAGGAAGCCAATTAAGACGCGAACGAAATTCAGAAATGTGATCGAATTTACGAATACCAAAAATGAACCTAATACAGAAATTCTGAAGACGTTCGAGTTTATCAAGTTGGACCTGAGTAAGATCGAGGTAACAAATATCTGCGTAATCGAGAATCGGTAGTAACAAGGAATGTGCAAGCGCAATTTTAGTAGCAGTCGGGAGGAAATTTCGAAGCCTTCTCAGAGCTCCTGCAGCCGCAAAAAGTTTTCTGCTAACTTCATTTATTTGGGGGTCCCATGACAGGCAACTATCTAATAGGAGACCTAAATTTTTTACTTTGTTGCTGTATGGTATTATAGTCCCATCAAATACAATAGTAGGAACTGTTTGCCAGTCAATCCTATCGGTGAACCAAGGACTTCCGATGATAATGACTTGCGTCTTGGAGGGATTGATTTTTAAACCATATTCGTTGCTCCAGACAGATATTTTTGATAGATCGGCATTTGTCGTAGCTATGGCTACTGGAAGATCTTCTAATTTGGCCTGAGTGTAAATTTGGAGATCATCTGCGTAAAGGTGGTAGGACGAAGAAATAAACTGAGATATATTATTAATAAATATAGCGAAGAGAAGAGGAGATAGGACGCCACCTTGAGGAACACCGGCAGTAGTGTCGCACCATTCAGAAAAGGTATCATCAATGCGGATACGTTGCCGGCGCCCCTGTAGATAACTACGAAACCAGTCAATCACCGTTGGAGATATGTTAAGAGAACGTAGCAGACCCAGTAGGATTTCAAAGTGAACTGTATTAAATGCGTTAGAAAAGTCAAGTAGGGTCAGAACTGTGAGTTGTCCATCATCCATTCCTTTGCGTATATCATCAGTAATTTTTAGAAGGGCCGTAGCGGTACTATGACCAGGGCGGAAACCTGACTGATGAGGATTCAGAAGGTTGTTTTTGTTCAAAAAAACACTTAACTGATGATGGACAGCACGTTCAAGGACCTTGGAAAGAAACGAAAGGATAGAAATAGGACGATACTCAGAAAAAGTAGTGGGATTTGCTTTTTTAGCTAAGGGAGTCACTTGAGCATCTTTCCATAAGTTCGGAAAAGATCCTGTGGAGATGGATCGATTGAGGATACAGGTGATGATGGGTAAGAGGATATCAAGGATAGGAACGATCATTTTACGACTAATACAGTCACTTCCTACAGCGTTGGATGAAATGGCATTAATGTGTTTCTTAACATCACAATCGGTGAGTTGACTAAAATTAAAAGAAGGGTAGTCGGGTGTTGGGATTGAAGAAAGATAGTTTAGAGTTTTTATTTTCGTTGCACTGTCAATAGTGGACGAAGAAGAAAAATATTGGTTAAGTGAATTTAAGTTCAAATCTTTCGAAATTGAGTCTTTACGAGATTTACCCACACCCAGAGATTTGAGAAATTTCCAGACTTTGGCTGGATCACCGTTTTCGACGGATTCGTGAATATGGCGTCGTTGAGCGTCTCTACACACCTTGTTGCAGTGATTCCGAATACGTGAGTACCTATCTTTGTTGGGGTCAGTTGGTCGACGTTTGAATCTTGCCTTAGCAAGATTCTTTTTTACCATTAATTGTTTAATGTCCTCGGTGAGCCAAGGAGCAGGAGCATGCTTTATTTTGATGGCTTTAACTGGAGCATGTTTGTCAAATAATTGTGTCAGTAACGAGTTAAAGACACTAATTTGACCATCAACGGAATCAGCATTTAAAACCACGTTCCAGTCAATGTTTTTAGCATCTTCCCTAAGGTTATCCAGATTCATACTACCAAAATTGCGCTGCAGAAGAACTTTTGGCTTAGCCTTGGGGGGACGGACTTTATAGGATAGAAAAACCAAATCATGGTACGAAAAAGCATCAGCATTATACTGCCCATGCTTTGTTACGTGTGCTAAGGATGAAACTATAATAAGGTCAAGAAGAGAAGGCTGACAATTTGGAAAATGGTGCGTAGAACTAGACGGAAGGATGTGTAGATTGTTGGAGTTAATGAGCGATCTGAAGGAAGCTGAACGGTGGTCATTTTTGAGGAGACATGTGTTAAAATCGCCCATCACAATTGTATGACTGTAAGATGGAACTAAGTTCTGAAGAAGACTTTCGAAGGATAAAAAGTAATTGATTTTCATGGAAGGGGGGTAGTAAACTCCAAGAAGAATCTTTGTATGATTTAACGTGACTTCAATAAATAGGTGTTCGCCAGCATCTGTCGGTGGGGGTTGGGCAGACATACTGACTATAGAGAAAGGAATGTGTGATCGCAGGTAAATTGCAACGCCACCGCAATTCCTAGGGACACGGTCATTACGAATAAGATGAAAACCTGGAATTGCGACAGATGTGGAAGGCAAACATGGTTTTAAAAACGACTCTGACACGAGAATAGCGTGGATATTTTTTATATCGAATGTTGTCAGCATATCTGGGTAATGACCCCAGATGCTTTGTGCATTGATATGAACAACATTAAAATTCTTTGAACAATCAGTAAACTGAGAAGACAATGAATCGTGGAGATTCGGGATACTTTGAAAACTACAATCGCTACTACTATCATCAAAAGATGAAGAAGAACAGGACAAGAATTCGTCACTCTGAGAACTATTATTAAATAAATTATATAACATACTTTAATAAGAATAACAATACTATAATATAATAAATACGAAAATAATATATAACCGCGAAAATAAAATGTAAAAATTTCACCTGCCAGTTGTGCGTTTAAAATAAATTTTAAATCGATGATGGGCAGCAGGTTTTAAGCAGTGAAAATAAATCACTGTACACAAAAAATAAAGTTAGAATATAACGCATTAAAAAAAAAAAACAAAAAGAACAAACCGTAAAACGGAACGTTATAAAAAACAATTCAAAAGTAAAATGTCAGTGTCAGTTATAGCCAAGCAAGAAACGATTTCAAAAGAAACAAAAACAAGATTACCTACAACAACTACACTACAAGTTAAATAAAAAATTAACTAACAGCCTACCTACTGCCCATTAACAGGAAAAAAAACTCAATTCACAGTAGCTGCTCCTCGTTTCCCTCTTGTTTTCTTCGGGGGTTTCGTTACCATCAGCTTGGAAGAAACAACAGAAACTTCACCTTCTGTTGCAATACTTGTTACATCCGGAAGAGACCGGATCTGATGCCGTTTCCCATCGAGCCCCAATACAAAGACTGATCCCTCCTGCGTCCAGCATTTGGAGACTCCGAAGCGTCGTCGTGCCGCCATAAACACGTCATGCCGGCGCTTCGTGAGAAACTCGGACAGGGTGATCCCGCTGCCTTTGAGCTTAGTTTTACTAAACCAAACCTTGTCACGGAGATGGGTGTCTACAAATTTAACCAGTATGGGCCTAACTGAGCCGGGAACTAAGCGTCCCATTCTGTGACACCTCCTGATATTGTTGACACTGGGATTCGGGAGTTCGAACCGCTCTGAAAGCACTTTGGAAACTGTAGCTGCCGTGTCCTCGCCCTTGGCTTCTTCCACACCATGGATCAAGAGAATCTTGCGTCGACCTCGCATCTCCAGTTGATCCAGTTCCTGTGCCAACATGTCCAACTGTCGCTGGAGGTTTTTGATGGCATCGGTGATGAAATCCCGGAATGCAGCAAAGTCCGCAGTAACTCCAGGAGAAGTATTAGCCTGCGGAGAGGCTTTCTGGTGCTCCTGCTCAAAGGCAGCCATCCTCTTCTCAAAGAGATCCCTCATCTCAGTCATGGTTTGCTGGACTTGTTCCATAGTGAGGGTAGTAAAGAAAGTGGTTCAGCGCAGTGTATATTGAGATTATGTGAAGAACTTGTTATAATGAAAGGATAACACTTCCTGGCAGGTAATTTGTACTATACTTTAATAATAAACATAGATTATGTAAAAATGAACACTTGTATTATTTTAATTAATTTCAAAATATTGAGCTTCACAAATTATGTCTGTAGTGATTGGGCCTACCCACCAAAAAAAAAGGTAGTACTCTCACGTTTAAAAAACATCAACGAAATATTAATTTTATATTAAGCAAAATGAAACAAGGAATAAGTAATTGAAAAAAAAAAGTTTTTTTTTTAATTTAAATAAATAAATATCTTATTATTCTAAAGTACGCAAACAAGATTAGATATAATTGATTGTTCTGTTTAATCAACTATGAAAATGGTATTTCAGAAAGGAGGGTTTGCCTCACTGTCGAACAGATAAAGAGACCTCCAATCTGTGCCTATTCACATGTTCCAATTCCACAAAACCCACTGACCCATCCAACTAATATCTTTATCTGGCATTCTTTATTACTTTTTATTACTAATATGGTTGGAATATGATGGATTTGCAGAAAACTCACAAGACTACTATATCAGATCACGTACACGCCACAAATCCTTAGAATAACGTACTTTGTTAACGTTTTACTAAATGTCTCAAAGTTATTAGGTGGTCCCTTTTTTACCTTACTACCAAGAATTTTTAAGAACCTGTGAAATGAAGCAAGAATTACAGAAATGACAAATGACAATAAATGAAAAGACAGTAGTGGGCTCCAGTGGCACAAAGACGCAATTACACTCCAAAAAATATAGCTAAATGACCGATGAGTAGCTAAAGGGATCTAAATCACAGTAGCAGAAAATATATAACGTGTTTACTTCAGCGATAAAACTAATAGAGCACGCCAATTTACACAAAATATCTACCTACGTCCTAAACTTATTTAAAACTATGTCTTAGCAGGTATGTATATTATACAGTTTGGTTTCCTTATAGTCCGCACGTGTTGACAGAAACAATTATGCTTCGTCAAGCGTCGCACATTCTGTAGAAACGGGCCTGCCTGTGTTTTCTCACCTTGGAAACGGCAACAATTAATACTGGAATAGACCTACGAGTTCATTGTGTAAATTTGGAATAAAGAATATTGGAATACTTTGGTGAACCAGCTAGTGACCTAATTTTTGCGAGAATGGTTCCGGGTCGGTAAAGAAATTCATAATAACTTGCCTCGTGCTAGAGGAGGGATTCGAATTCCACCGAACCATATCATCATACTCATATTAGGGAAACTTGTTTTCTGATTGATTTCGTAATTTGTGAAGCATTCTAATAATATGTTGATCCTTCTTTTAAATTTGTAAAGCATTCTAATAATAGTTTATCCTGCCTTTTGAAAACACTTTAGTGAATACCGCTTCTGTCGTCTAGTGGTTTGAACTTTTTATCCAGAGGTTACGTGTTCGAATCACGTTGGGACAATTTTGTGTACATTTAGCGTGTTCTGGAAGGCACGTTATACTGTAGGCCCATATTTGTGCTCAAAGACGGCGACCACCATCATGCTGGGAAGTAATGAATAATTATATCTGTGAAACGTTAGTGTACGAGTGTGAAGCATTTTGCAGTCCATATTCAGAAACAGGAATTCATTGCGTGACGATAAGCTTATTTTTATTTTTTTATTTTTTTTTATTTGTTATCAAAACATTTAAGTGAGTGCGTGAATCATTTTACGCCTTCGACTCCGACGCAAGAAGTAAAAATTATTGTATTTTTCGAAAAGGAACCCAAACAAAATAATTTATTGAACAAGTTTCCTTTATGATGAACGTTACCATCAACAGGAACGGTGAGATAGTAGGCGATAATAGCACCATTTATAAAAACTTCCGCTAACACGGTTACAAGACAAAGATCGTTGCCAGATGCTATTACGGGCACGCGAAATAAAAAAACAAAAGAATTTATGAAACGTGTACGCTGACAGTCTATTGTTTGGGCTCTTTCAGGGGCTTTTCGTACACACAACACAGCAAATCACTGAAGATGGTACAGGCTCATACATAGTGGTATGTGGCGGATTTACCATCAGGCTGAGAGGCTTGAGCCTAAGGCAGTTTTTTTATGCTGAAATAAATGCTGTATCAAAACCATAAACGCTTCAAACTATGGAGAAAATAGAAATTTGTTGTGATGAAAACACACAAATTAAACATATATTTAGGATTAAACTACCCAACCAGTTTCGCTGTGTAAGCATCATGAATATAGTGCCACCAATTTAACTGTTCATTAAAATCATTCGCCGTCTCTTTCTAATTATACTCTTTTCTACCGTAAAAGAAAGAGATGGGTGGATAATCCAACTGAACAGATAAGTTGGTGGCACTGTAGCTTTAAATTAAATTATTTTTTTGCATGAAACGAAACGCGCCCTGCATACTTTAAGCTGCAGTCTCGGTTCCGTTTGTTTGAAGTTATGTATTGAATTTTTAATGATAGTACTACTGTTTTAATTGTAGATGGCGTCCTTGTGCAAGTAAAATAAGATACACAGTATTGTTTCTCCTTTACTTATAAAACTCCGTCCCTTTTCTGAACTGTCACTTTACTCCGTCGTCCATAAAAACAAACAATAGGTATTCATTAATTATCCAGGTTTTTTGTTTTGTTGATAATTTTACATTTATTTTTTAATGACAGAAATACAGAAAACATGAATGATGTTTAAACAGTTTATTTGGAAATGAATGCTAGTCTAGCATAATATTGACGTGGTAAAAAAAAACTTTTGTAGGTTGCTTAGGACACGTTCCTAAATATTAGAAATGTCGGAAGCATGCAAAGAATTTTCGTTTTTTTCTGATGTAAAAAAATACCTTTTCTCAAATATACATTGTAATATTAACATTACATACTGAAAAGACCTACCAGAAAATACTTCATCCTTGCGAGCTATATAAAAGTGTCCAGGAAATCTAAATAACTGTCCAGGAAATTCATATGAAAATCCATTACATACCATAATGCTCACAGAGTACATTTCATATGTTTTCTTTTTAAAACTATCCGTGTCTATGTTTTTAAGAGACCAAGGAGTTTGGCGATCATAAGGTTTTAAGGGGCCAATTTACAAAGAAAAATAAAATCAATAATTTTTTCATGTTTGGAATGTAGAAATGTTTGCTTTATTTTATAATTGCAATAATACTTACAAAAATAAATAATTTATATTGATTTTATAGGTATATTTAAAATCATTGAATACTTAAAATTTAACCTCAATGAGCGTTTTTCTCGTTGTTTTTTTTCTTAGTTCTTAGCGTTCCTCTAGATGGTAATGTCCATGAAACAGGCTACATGGCGTTAAATACCTTTGCCCAGCTGGAAATAATAAATTTTTTTTGCGTAAAAGCGGGAATTTATGTTGCTTTATATTTTAGTTGAAAGTATTTTGTGCAAATAAATTACAAAATGAGTTCAGAAGCGGGCTCTGATATAGATTGTACTCCACTAATGCTTTGCTGAAGAAATCAATAACAATAAACTATTGCTCAAATATGAGCAAGCAACTTTTAATATGAGCAAGCAACTTTTAATATTACATAGTAAGTTTATTTTATTTGATATAACTCATGCAAAACATGACAATGACTCATTTTATTTTTGAGAAAAGCACAAATGTACTTGATTCAACCATTAAATTAGCAATCCTGGACGAGTAGGTTAAAAGTCCGAGCCCGTAGGTTAATTCCTGGTCTTAGCAGTAATGTACTATTGTTGGTTTTAGTTCAGGGTAACTGTCGTGTCAAAGATTAAATCTGAAAATACCTTAAAGAAACCAAAACATAAGTTTCTTTGCTTGTGCGTTTCAGCCAAGCAGTTTCATCACTTTGCATACAATACTATACCAATTAGATCACTTTTTTATTTTCTTTATTGTTTCAGCTTTAATAACAATTTGGCTTGGCCTTCAATCCCACAGATTTTTAGTACGGAAGCCGAAGCGCAACCTATACTCATAAGGTAGTTAACCTCTAGAATATACATGTTTTAAGCAGTTTATTCGCAAATATGGTTCTTTTTATCCCTTGCACAAAAAATAATATATTTTTATAACGTACACAAAGTCTTTCAAATAAAGTATCTAAGGGAATTTATGTAGAACATAAATTAGGTGAAAAACTACTTAGGTATTGGATTTTTAATTAATGTAATATGATCGAATTTAACTTCAGATGATACAAAATTCACTAACGTTTTGGCTCTTTTGCGCTGTATTATTCAAGTACGTACACGAGAAATCGATCACTTCCTTAGAATCTTTAAAAATGCAGTGGGAGTGTTATTCGTCTTAGTATGCATTATGTAGGTACTTAATTGTAGTGCTCGCGATTCTCTTTTTTGTGTGAGTAGTCCTCTAGAAAATGTCTGATTAAATGGGGTACAAAAATTGCATTTAATTGCAAATTTATAAACTTAAAAAATAGCGGACAAGTGCGAGTCGGACTCGTCTACCGAGGGTACCGTGAAAGAATTTTTTATGAATAAATTACAAATGTATAGTTTTTAGATTTTTCCCTATACTTGTAGTATAAGATGGTATTACTATTATATTATTCAACGGAAAATACCCTGTAAATTTTGATTCCCTTGAGAATGTCGTAATATACGTTTTTGCGGCATAAAGAGCCGTATCTTTTTTTCACGTTAATTTAGAAGTTTTATTTTTTCACAGCTTTAAGAAACTGTAGACTAGAGTATATGATTTTAATTTCACATCGATACCTTTACGAGTTTCCGAGATAAAGGGTCTTGACAGACAGACAGAACGACGGACGGACGGAAGGACAGACAGACGGACAACAAAGTGATCCTATAAGGGCTCCGTTTTTTCTTCTTGTGGTATGGGACCCTAAAAACAAACAATCTCACCAACTGTTATAGTTTTTAAATAAAATTAACAAAAAATAACGTTTTTTTTAAATATTGGGTATTCATTTATCAATCAGATTTAAAATACCTCAAATTTTTTCGTGTATCTTTCCGATCTATCTTTTTGGGTTAACCATCCATCGGCTCTAGTGAATTATGTAAAAGACTGACTCGGACACAAAGACAAGATAATCCGAATACAAACTGCTTGTTATGGCCACAAACATTTTATGAAAACCCCATGTAGTCCACAGGAAAGTTTATATCATGTTTTGTACAAATAAAATGTTTTACAAAGATGCTGGGCATTGACTTATTGCGGCTATCTCCAGACCCACCAGTACCAAGGTAAATGCTCACATAAGCATTCGAGACTTTATAACATTAACCGTAATGTATTCATAAATTACCCAAACGCGTACGTTATTACGCAAAATAAAGTTAATTGCGTACCTACAAAATGTTTGAACAAAATGAGCGTCCATATTAAACTGGGGTCCTGATAATGCGACCATTAAAAGACCTCAAAGCAAATTGTGCTGAAATTATCTATACGAGTACGAGTATACCGGATGTACAAAGACAGTTATGAAACCGCATTCTCTCCTTCTCATACTTTATTATTTTCCCAAAGAAAAATACATGGGCTTTTGAAAAAAGATGTTTACATAAAATAAAGGTTTTAGTTAATAATAAAAAAAACTGGCATCGAAAAGCAGTGAACGTACATATCTACGTTATACACTTATAAAATCTTACTTACTTATAAATCTTACTCGCAAATCCTCCCGAAGTTATTTGGGGGAGAGTAAGAGAACAGCTCTCAGGCAAAACCAGACGGCCCACCATTGCCTGGGACCGATGGATGGCGGTGTATCCTGTCTGTCCCACATGTCCCATTGTGTTGTCCCATGATGGGCCATCCCCAATTGCCGGGTCTTATATAAAATAGACTGGTGACGGGCAGCGGCGTCACTGGTGCAAGGGTTTCGGCACCGCACTCACCAACCCGCCTGCCCAGCGTGTGTGAGTATGGGCATTTCTTCCAGGAGGCCTGCCAAGCGTGGCAAAATCCTGGAAAGGCCTATGTCCAGCAGTGGACGAAACAGGCTGATGGATGGACACTTATACAATAATAATAAAGTAGTATAAAAAAGTCGTGTCGGTACAAGGAATATTTTAATGAAATGGGTTATTAGAGTTTGTATTATTCTGAAAGCAAAAGGTAAAATTGTCGAATTTCGTTTTTCTGTCTATATATTCCGTTTTAACTTGAGAACCACTCAACGGATTTTAATACAATTTTCTTCATTATTATCGTAGTGTCTCTGGTTATTTTATCAATAACCTTAAAACCCCTAAGCCTCCGCATAAAACTAAAACTATCCATACTCCTTAAAGATTCCAACTTCTTTATTAAAAGACACTTCTGCGCGGTACAGCCAAGGGCAAAAGCTAGTAGTAAATAAATGCAAACCAACTTTTAATAAAAATATAGAAAATTGCGTTAAATTATTGTAAATATTATAATACTTGAAAGATGCAACCACTGACATAAAGGTAATATTTCTATGGTTGGTTGCTTCTGCTTTCCACAAAAACAGCCGGCGATCAAAACTTACAAGTGCATTAGTGGATGAAAAAACTTCAAAAAAAAACACTTTCAAAGAAAAGTAAATCTTGGACGAACCCATATCAGGTGCCAGGAGTTGTCAAGTTGCAATAATTTCTCTTAAGTGTTTTTTTTTCTAGACTTTCAGCGTAATGTCATTGGAAACGGTGTTTTTTCGCCATACTTTTTTTATTATTATACGATATATCCTCCGAAAAACCGCACCGAAATCCTTTGAGGAGAATGAAAAAAGCCATTTGGTATAATTAATTAGTGCCACCGCTGTCGTCACTTCATAAACTTGTATATCTCAACTTGATTTGTCGCTTTGTATAAAATACTGAATTGCTTGTTAAAGTTTATTCTTGATGGAGCCGGTAATTGTTTCCCAATACTGCTTTGAACTATCTTTACTTTCTTTCTAGAGTTAAAGCAGTTCAAAGGTTGTAATTAATTGGCTGAAATAAGTTGTACTCCCGACTACTGGTAGAGCCACCGATAGTTCCAATTATTACCAAGTACCGGATTATTTTGTCTCTGTGTCCGTTAGTCAGTCTCTAACATAATTCACAAAAACCGATAGAGGGTTGAGCATAATACTAACCCAAAAATATAGACCGTTTTTTTATTATGATGTATTTTTATTCTGATGAATGAATTGTTATTTGTTTAATATAAATTATAATTATCAAGTTAAATGAACGGAAATTAAACTTTTGCAGTTATTACAATATAGTTAGCTTTATAAAGTTCAGTCCATTGTAGTTTCACATAGTGAAAAGACTATATGAAACGAGTAGACATAGATTTTTTTGTCATGACATAAATTCATGTCAAGGTATTTTTTTTTTATTTATTTTTAGTTACCGAGGTAAATTATTCTTAAAATAGAAAAGACATGATCTTGCTAAGTTTCTTGCCCTTCTTCTTAGAAAAACTAATGGGCGGAGTTAGGCATACAATTTAATGATTTCACGTATATATATTTATTTACTAGCCTTTTGACCCGTGACTCCAACCGCGTTTATTTAATTTCTAAACCCCGTTTCCAGTTGGGCGTCATTTTATTAACACCCATATTTATAGCCTATATGCTGCCCAGAGTCACCATAATGATAATAACAATACCGCATCCAAATCTGTAGAGTAGGTCTCTAGTTAAAACGGAACATACAAATATACACACATACAAACATACGTCAAAAAGACTTTTTCAAAACGTTTGATATTGCCGGTCGCATGATAAATAAACCTCATTGTTATGTGATTTGCAAGTATGTGTGTTACCCAACCAGCACCGTTTTTGTTATTCCCCAATAAACCTTTTAAAGTTATTATTGAAGTAGAAAGCCAATTAGTAGATACTCCTGTAATAACGATTACAATAAGTCCATCGTACAACGAGAAAGATAAACATATCTGAAAAAGTGTGCGTTCGAGCAGTGCGGTGAACCAAGAAAAGGTTGGATTTTGCTGTTATTCAATCAATAAATTTTAATATAAATTCACACGAGCGTTTTAAAAAAAACGCTTTTCTAGGTTTACAGCCATTATTGTTATTTTTACTTTATTAGTTTGGAAGGACTACTGTTTTCAACAAAAAAAAACAGCCATAACTTTTTCGATGCAGCGAATTTTTCTCTTTCACGTTTTGGGTGTGCTATCGTATTTTAAGACCTCCTTTAGTTATAATTATATATAAAAATTCAGAACTCAATCTTTTGTATTTTGGGAGTAGTGTGTTTTAAAATCTATTTTTTTACTACCGATGTCGTCTGAAGTACCATAAATATGTAGAAGGTAGCTTTATATGTATAGTGGTTCAAAATTCCATCGGCGGATATCTACAAATCTGGAGATCACGTATTTTAAGTCTCTTAAATGCGTCGTTCAGTGTACATTTTAGGTATTTTAAGTTATGGGCGAATTGTGACATGCATTTCAGTTTTCTGTTGTGATGTTGATGATTTTATTACAACAGCTGCCGTGAAAACAACTTGTCAAAAGTGGTTCTATAAAAAGTGTAGTTAGGCACTGTATCCGTTCATTTTTCAGCACTGAGCTGAATGTTACCTTCGTTTGCACTAGTTACTGCAATACTCGATCATCTTGTTGCTTTTTGTAACTATTAAATATTTATCGCGAAAATATTGACACTAGACTCAAGTAGAAATGGACGTCACTTTATGTCAAAGCTAAAACCAGAAGTCCTGGCTTTAGCTGGACTTTGAAATGTTTATGAAACTGAAAGCGTCCGTATAACTAAGACCTCTTTATGCGTTTCGCGAAGTGCAAACCACATAAAATAATATTGCAAAAAAATAAAAACGAATGCACTTGCTCCGTCCCACTTACAGGTGACCTCGTCGGACGGCGGCGCGGCGGCAGCGTCTACGGACGAGGCGAAACAGCGCAAATATGCAGCCCTTGGCGCAAGTTACATACATGCGCCTTTTGGCGCTGAAACCCTCGGGCCATGGGGGTTGGGAGCGCGACAGCCTTACAAAGAACTGTCGTCACGATTGGTCGACGTTTCCGGACATGCCAGGGCTGCCACATACCTCGGCCAAAGAATTGAAAGAAAAATGCTGCCAGTATCCTGGGTACTCTTCCACGAGACGACAGCGATTTCGGCTCAATTTTTACCTAATTTTACTATATAATTTTATAACACATTTTTGCTAAGTAGTTTTAATTTAGTTTATTTCGTAGGATAATTTAGTTTTTTTAATTACTTTATTAAAGTTAAATGTATGTAGTTTTTTGTTTTACAAATATAAAAAAACGAATGCTCTTTTATTCTTCTATTATAAAATATAAAAGTTTTATACATTCTTTGTGTTTAGTTAAAATCTTGTTAATGTTATATCGTTACTTACCGACGTATTTTATTACGTTCCCATTCAGCAACAAGAGTAGAAATATAAAACAGAAACAGTTCACCAACATTAAAAGATTTTACTTTAACTTTTTATGAGAATCTCCCCACAACCAGATTTATATTAACTTATTCAAATATTATAAACACTAGCCTCTGCCCGCGGCTCCGCCCGCTTTTATTAACTATGTGCCCCGTTTTAGTCTTAGGCGTTATTTTATGAACACCCCTTATAGCCTATATATTTTGGCCAGGGTCACTACAATGATAATAAAAATACGCATCTAAATCTGTTGAGTAGTTCTAGAGTAAATACGGAACATACATACAGACAGACAGACAAAAATCTAAAAAATGTAGTTTTGGCCTCAGCACAATATACAGCAACAATATTTAATGTTCAGACACGAAATTTTTACTACTTTATTAGTATTATTATTACTTGATATACATTTTTATCTACTTACAATGTTAGCCAAGTATAAAAATAGACATTTATTTCTATCATATTTTAATTTTTTTGTTTTATTCTTGTTTTTATATAGTTAAATTAAATTAAAATTAAAAGTCAACAATTTGAAGCGATGGCCGCTGGTAAGTACTAAAAAATACGAAAAGATCTGAAACAATGAAATTAAACAAATTTATTAAACCAAGAACTTCAACTTTTTGTAAAATTCAATTAATTTTATTTAATCAAAGACCAACATAAATGTTTTCCTTTCTTTATTTTGGACTTCTTTAATTAAAAATATTGCTTTCTCTAAAATTCTGCGTCATCTTGTGATGAAAAGCTTATTCTTATCGAGTTAATTTGACTTCCTAAGAAGATATTATACAGGATGAACCAAACGAATGCCCCCTGTAGGGAAAGTACCTTAAATATTAGAGATAGCAATATTTACTTATAGGATCCTTTATTTTATGTTTAATGTAAAAGAAAAATGTATTCAAAGAATTTTAAAAAATTACCTAAAATCAAACCGAACAAATGTGAAAAAAAAACAGGGATTCTCGCGTAACCTTAGCTTTGGTTGCATAGACATCTTAATATATTTTATTATCGGTTAGCAGTAGCGAGCGCTGCAACGTATCATTGTAGGTAGCTTTTAGATTTCGCCCAATGCCAGATTGCCAGCCCTAACGCGCCGACCAGGTGTAGGTAATTATCTTGAGAATGCGGTTGTGTTTTCCTACTGTTTATATTTACTACTTAGGCTTGGCTATGGTTTATTAGTGTACACGCACTTTTTTCTAGGATGCGTAATCTCGGGAGTGGTGTAAAACGCGCCACATACACAAAATGCGGTTATCTGTGCATGTCATTAGTACAACTATACCCAAACGGACTCCGTGAGTATTTGTACCTGAATCCGTTCAAAACTATCGTTTAAGAAACTCCTAAAAAACTAAACTTAAAGCTCACTACTTTAGTAAGCTAAACTCCTAAACACTTACACGTATAAAACAGGTGCATGGCATATCTGTGTTAGAGTCAATGCTGGGAAGTGCTGAGTAGTACACAGATAATGTTGTATACACTCTTCCGTAAACAAAACATACAAATCTGTTTCGAGTCAGCACTTTGGTCAAAATGTATTTATGCAACAGGTTATTATTATTTTTTTTATTATTGCGTTTGACGTCGCAATTATGTTCGTATGATAAGTTTCTACAGACACGCGCTGAACTGCGGCATGATTGTCCCACAAAAGAAAGTAAGGAGATTTGTCAGATCTCAGATCTCTTCAAAGTAATTCCACTATTATAATTCGAAATTCTAAAAAAGTAGCATTTCGAGCCACCATAGTCCACACTTTGTATACCCGCTTTTCAACGACGAATATGACATCCTAAACGTGATGGGGGTAAGCCCTATCGCCCTATATTAAAGGGTATAATAAATAAATGTACAGGTTTTATGATAATGGTTGCCGAAACTGTGCGGTAATTTAAATTCGTAGGCGAGTGTTTTAATATCTAATTATGTGCAACTAAGGCAATAGTTAATTACCCTTTTCATACCATTGTTTTTGTTTTAACACATTACTACTTCCTTATCCTTGTAATAAGAACACGAAAAGAAACAGCTTAGATATACAATTGGCCATTTATGAACAGGCTGAACCCAATTCGGAGAAACTACTTCGTTAACTAAGTCAACGAAACAAAAGTTGCTCTTTTCATTCACGTTGGAGAAGCTATTCACGGGCAGACATGCTGGTCACGATTATTTTATTATTTTCTTATGTCTATTTTATTATTTCAACGTTTATCATTGCGGTCAAAAAACGCATAAGAAAAAAAATTCTCTGAATCTCTCGATCCGATTAGTTATTAGTTTTCTTCCGTTTTATATGTAGGTATTGAAAAACAAGGATAAAAAAGGTATACGCCACATTTCACTCTTTGTTCTTAATATTTTAGCCATTTAATACACGACTACTTGCATTTTCTTGCATTCAACAAAATCGCAAAGATAAAATACGAACAGAATATATTAGGTTTGGGACAGTAAAACTTAACTTTATTACAATAAATGTCATAAGAGCATCGATTTATTATCACTAAGTACATGCATTATACTTCAATGCGTAAAAATGTAAATGTGAAACGGCCGTCATATTAGAAATCCATCCGTCTTATTCCAAAATAATAAATAAAAACACGTCGAAATCGCGAGTTTTCTGAACGGCCGACTTCTACTGAGCTGGATAGACAGTGTAAAATGAAAGCATTGGAGCAGGACAAATTTCTCTAAATGCCCTTGCCTTAAGTCTTAAAAACACCACACGCTATATTAGTATAGAAGAGCCTTTGGACCATGCATGACAGTGTTTCTACACCAGGGTAAAGAGTAAAGATTTATGGTGACTGACAAGTTTGACGGTAAATTATTCCCTTTTAATGTAAGAAAAAGTAGAAATAAGGAGGCGGGGACGACTGAAGAAATGGCGAGTGCTTCCAATAGTTCTTACATCGAGTTGTTCGGAAACGAAATCAATCACAATCCATATGGCCCCTAGGTAGGGATGTTCGTACACTGAACATTTCGATATCGGATTGTTAAAACGGATATCTATAGAAGGAAATTTATCAAACCAAACATGTGGCAGCCACAGATAACGATTAATCGAATTCAACGTGAAAAAGTTGTTAATGAGATTGCTTAGTTAATACTTTGCCGACTGAAAAGTTATGTGCCATACCTTTAACTCTGGATAAATATGGTATATTTATTAGCTACTTTTATGCAGTAAATGTAATTATTTAATAATAATGATAGTAAATAAATAATATTTCTGCTTTCTTAAAAAGCTTTTATTTTGTATTTTGTAAAAAGAGATAAATAATAAATAGGAAAAAAAAGGAAATTAGCTCCAGATATATTTCGGGTCCTACTGGGCCAGTAGAAAAATATCATTTATTGCATACTTTTTGTTCAAAAGTAAGGAAAACCATATTATGATGTGCATTTTGCACCGATAACCTCCGTTGCCACCTTAATGTTCCTCATATATAATATAATAATGTTAATCATAAAAATATCACTTCTAATAACTTAGCTTCCAACCCTAATCCGCAAGCATTGATTGGTGTGATTATATTCATTATTGTGTGCGCGGCGCTACGGCTAATCGGTACGATATGTGCGCTGAATGTACGGCGGTGAAAATGAAGGTCACTAAAATAGTGTTATTGTCTCGTCTGATTTGATACGATGCTTAAATTCAACTACTTTGATAGTGTGATTGGTGCTAATAATAAAGTAAAATGAAATGTATTACTTAAAAAAGCAAAAACAAAAGTTGTAGCGCTTCAAAACTTTCATCACAAGCTGCACTTTCGAAGTCTACAAAGTAAATAAATAAATGTAGATTAATTTACCTAACGATATTATTAAATACTCCTATCAGTGATATTATGTCACAAATGAAACGTCAAACTTAAAAAAATATATCAATTACTTTTAAATTAACTGTACAAACGTTTGTATATACAGGGTGTAAATGCAAAGTCAATAATCCCTTTAGGGTATGAAAGTATACACGATTCTGATGTCATTACGAGAAAAAAAATATACCTTGAATGTTCACCAAAAATTCCATCATTTTTCTAAGCTATGGCTACGCAGCTCACCGGCCTCCCCACACACCTAATTGCACCCTGCAACCCGCACCCCTCATCCGAATGGCCAGCAACCAGCGAGGGTGTCCACGCGATTAGTGTATTTTGAGTAAAGAAAATCGTCTTATGAGGTACTGGTACTTTATTTAGAGATCCCAGTATTTAAAATAATATCTTTACCGATCATACTAACATTCCTTAAAGGATTCTTGCCTTTGCTTTTACACCCGGTATATCGTCACGACATTAATCCCCGAGAGGGTGTCAGAGGTGTTCCAAGTGTGAACTGTGAAATGCAAGTCACAGTCCACACTCGGCACACCCGCGTTTCATCAACGATTATAACGTCCCGTGATGGGTGGTGAGCCCTATCGACGCTCTTCGGGCACAAATACACGCTTTTTAGGGCATGCAGGTTTCCTCACGATGTTTTCCTTCACAGTTCAGCAAGGGGTAAGTAACGTTTGTGTTAATCACAATTTCACAATCTAACAAGTGAAATTCGTCTTGCGATCTTCCAGTAAACGTCACCCTTAATCCGAGCTCTCGCGGACGGGCGAGCTGATTCCGAGGGTCATATTTCACGGGTCCAGCACTCTGCGGCTCTTTGTTCCGACTCGGCTGCGGTCGCTGCGGCCAGCTTCATAATTCTTCAAATCCTGCAAGTTATGTTTGAGATGTGGATAAAAGACCTTTTAAACTAAGCCTACGAAGGACTCGAGGAAAGTTGCGAGGGTAAAATCTTGAAATTTATCGGTCATGCTAATAGAAAAAGGTTTCCAAGAAATGTAATTAGAGTCTTTAGCAGTGACCGCGGGTGAAAACGATAAATCTCATTTCCGCTTTTGTTTTGTTTGGAAATAAGAGAAACTTTATTTAATGTGTTGAGTGGTGTTAATTGCCCCATAAATATACATAAAGTTTTAGCTTTAACACTGTCCGAAATTCGGTGAAGAAACTCATTTGCCGGAGCGACTTTTCGAGTTCTTGCCAAATTCATTAAACGGAAAATATCTTTCTTTTGCGCTTAGAGCATAATGTTTCATTCAAGAGTATAAAAATCCGTCTTAGAGAATTTGCGTTTATAAATATTATATTATATAATTTATAAACCTTTGAGATTAAGAAATCCGATGATGAAGTCAAAACAAATCAAAAAACTACATACGACTACTTTTTGCGGGGACTTTTTTCATTCATCACCTAAACTTGTAGTAACATTAGATTATTTTATTGTTTATTTACATTGACCTCTAATAAACAACTAGACACACAGTCTCTAAGAAAAGCTCCTCAGAATGTGTCCGAATGGCGACGTGCATAGTAGCAAAATTGCATTCAGCCAAATTAGGACGTTATATCGTTAAAATAAGATGCAATATCAGTTGTACCAGTACGCAATCGTCATTCGATCTTGTCACGTTTTAGCGGTGACATGATGCATCGCGGACACTTTTTGAGCGAGATTGTGAGTCTAGTTGCTTATGAGAGGTAAATGTTTATTTAATAGAAAATCACAAACAAAGGTAATTTACCTTTGTTTTAATTTACTTTGTTTTCAAGTGTTTACTGTTTTCTCCGGAAATTCTTATTGTATTAAAATAACTTTTTATTTAATGTCATTTTAACAATAAATTCTTAAATTTTTGTATTGTAATACCTACCATAAAAAGCATAGTTTAGATTCAACAACAAAGTTAAAAGTAAGCTTTTGCGTTTCAAGTAAAATAGTACACCTCAAACGAAAGCTCACTTTAAAAGTTTTTCAATCTTATAAAACGATATTTTGAACTAAGAATTGATTTTAAAAACAATTTATGGTCATTGAATTATTAACAGACTGATGCTTTTTCAACATGTTATTTATTCATTTTATCATTGTTTTTTGTGGTAACAATGGGCTTGTCTGTTACTGCGCCTAATGGAAAGCGCGATAACAGCTCACCCAGAAAGAGGGAGAGTGAAATCAGGTGAGGTGTAAGTCTGTCCAGGACGGCGATTCTCGCAAAAAAATTCACACGCTTTGCTTTTCATACGCCTCTGTTTTTCGCGTCATAAATGCTGTGTGATGATAATTCTACTTAGAAGACACGTAAAACATGTTATGAATAAGTACAACAGGTTTATATTTTAAAAGTTTGATACGTTTCTTCATAAAGAGCTTGTCAAAATCACCCGTTTTCGGCCTTCGCAAATTGTCGCATGTGCGAGAATCGCCGTCCAGTGACTTCCGAAAAATCAACGAATGATGGTTACACCAGGGCGATATACTCACATAATTTATTCTATAAAATAAGAAAAATTAAAAAATCTCTCTGTGCTTACTTTACATCACATCTCTTCATAAATTCTATTTTCACGTCTGTGATAGGACCCCTTCCGAAGAAATATTCCAATTCAAAGCGTTCAATTGACTTCGCCCATATTTGCACGCTTATTGAAATACATCGCTTCATCCTACTGCACATACATTTATTTTATTCGTTTTTTCCGCCCGTGCTTTAAAGGATACTTTCCTTTGGCCCCGTTTTCTGTGACTCTTTTAAAGAAGAGAAGTCTCTATCTCTCGGGCTGAAGACACCCCGGCTGGACTTCAAGTCTAGATGGGTTCTTATGGGCATTACGGATTCACTCCCGTAGTGAAAAGCAAGTTTCATGTCGGCTAAAGTCGACAAACCTGAATTTTGCTACACGCTCGTGGATCGTGCCTGACACAGGTTTGGACTCATAATGGAATGTTATTACGAGTAGTTTCAACTTTTAACTAAGTGGTGTTGAGTTGCAAGTATGCGTGCACGTTTGTTTATCCGGTATTGCTTGTAACCAGTCTCTGTGAACAGTTAGTATTCCGTAGTAGCGATATCGGGATCTTAAGTTTCCCTCAAGTTGTCCGATGAACCCTGTGTGTGTGCGATCGTGGAGGCTCAGTGAAAGCTTCGTCTCCGGCACTCTGACAACACAGCGCTAGAAGGCTTCGTCCGGGTCACCCGCCCACGTAGGCTTTGTTGAAAGTCACAAGGCAATGAAACATGGTTTGATTTGATTGTGTACATACATGTACAGTTAGGTCGAGAGGTAAGCACCCGTGCAGCTCCGAGTATCTCTTTGTAGTATGAGGTAGATAGCTTCTCTGGCGGATATAACAACACATGGTTGAGTCAGTCATGTTTTTATCGTCTAACAGTGGAGAAGTAGCGCTATTTCCTGCTCAGGGCTATCCCGTCTCTGTTAAGGCGTCATTGCTGTTCACAGGCCCAGATGGTGTGGAGCGTGATGTCGGGTCACTTTTTGCCTGTTACGGTTAACCGTAGCGCTTACAAGTACTGTAGTAAGGTGACGTTTGTCGTTAACTTTAGCTGTGCATCACGCCGCTCATAAGTGGGGAAGTGAGCACTTGAACTTGAATTTATTTAAGCTAGGGTTCAAGTTTCAGAGGACCTCCTTTCATAACCTATGCTTAGTATTGGAGGTTTACTATAACTTAAACTCAGTGTTTATGTAGCTACTGGATTTTCTGCCCCCTTACACTCGGCCAGTTAAGTAATTGAGAGTTTACGGCCACTTGCTGTCAGCAACATAGCGCGGCTCATTTGTCAAACGTCTAAGTGTGACACAAGCTTAACTTATACGAATAATACCTCTCATGTGAATGGTGAACATTATTAATTGTTCGCGTAACCTCTGAAGAGGAAGGATAAATCATGAATTGAATAGCTGATGAATGTTTGTACTAATAAAGATGTTAACTCAGACGTTTAGAGCATAAGTTTCAGAATTGAATACCCTCTCTTATATCTCTGAGTCATTAATTTTGCAATAAATATTTTATTGACTGGACCATTTAAGTGGTTCATCTTGTCGTGTTTCTCTCATTTTAATCCTATGGTAACAGTGCTACATGCGTAAGTTTGCTGGTGGTCAGTTGACGAAATAACGCCGCCTTCATATGAAACGACGTGACGCGTTGTACTAACGCCCTCGTTAACCGGTAAACTTACGTGTGTACGACTATACTTAGCAAATTATATTAACATCAATGTTTGATTAGTCATGCTTTCCATCTGAGACACCTAAACAACCTACTTACGCCTATTCATCGCCTAAATAAAATAACGAAATCTGTGTGATGGGACCAGACCACTTATGTACAATAAATTGCCTGATCATGTAAAACACGTATTCTATAGAAGTCTCGACCGTTTATTAAATAACTATAAATGTTCGCTAAGAAAAACTTGCTATTTGCACAAGTATGTACATTTTAGTTATTATTTGTAATGACTACTAATGATCAACATACTCGTAATTATATTATATAGGTAACTATTTTAACATATATTATTATAATCTGGGGGCTCGGCAGTACCCCCGCCAAGTCGAGCTAAAAAGCGGCACGGCCGTACCATCCTTTTCTCGAAATAGTTCAGGCCATTTTGGACCCCCTATAACTTCGTTGTGGATGAAACTAGAAGCTTGGATTTTCAGAAACCAAGCAGGCATTATGTATACACGGTATATTTCAAATTACATTCAATTTGAACCAGTAGAAGCTTTAAATTTGGAATAAAATTAGTGTTTAGTGTATAAATCAAGAAAAAAAATATTTATTTTTGCAATATCGGCCCAGTTTTCTAGATACACCAACTGAATAAATAACTTTGTAATATCATATAAATAAATAGGATTAAAAAGTTTTATTTGCTGTTGTAAGTGGAAGGTAACGGAAAGGAAAAAAATGTAGGACTTTCTACAAAAAGAAATGAGATGCCATCAAAAACAAAACTTGTGAAAAAAACCAAGTCTCGCAACTTAGTTCTTCTACCGTAAAAAGTTGTGAGACCCATGTAAATCCAAGTCGAGTAATTTATTCAGTCCCTACTTAAGGGACCTTCTGTCTTAAGTTATTAAATAATTAGCTAGCCAACAACATCTTATAGTGACCATATCAATATTAAAAGTCTTTTATGTTTTAAATAAATAAATTGACTTGGCAATCGCACTAAATATTTTAAGTTAATATAATTTGTATTACTTGTGAGATACATTGTGTTTTCATGCGATGGACAGGTCAATCTATTTATTTAAAACATAGAAGTTTTTTTTTTATATTGTCACTATAAGATGTTATTAGGTTAGCTAATTATGTAGTAACTTAAGGCAGAAGGTCCCTTAAGTAGGGACTGAATAAATTAACCGACTTGGATTTACATGGATCTCACAACTTTTTACGGTAGAAGAACTAAGTTGCGAGACTTGTTTTTTTTACAAGTTTTGTTTTTGATTGCATAAACTTATGGATACATCTATTATCCCACCTTAGAGTTTAGGTTTCGATGGCCCCTACCTAAATATGATTGCTAGATTGAACAAAAACTATTGATCCAGTTTTAAACCTGATACATTTTACCATCTTTTTCGATCGTATTGTTTTAAATTTGAATTCAGAATACCACACGACATGGAGCTACGCCTAACAAGTCGGGTATGCGCCTTGAAGAAGTCAGTTGATTTTTTATTAAAAAACATGTTTAATCAAATAAAGGTTTAATTTAATAACGCATGTTGCCTCCATGGGCATCTACGACAGCTCTCATACGATTAGGCCTATGCCCATAGAGCGGCATACTCTATAGTTATGTATCAACCGCTCTATGAAATATTGAGGGATCATCTCCCATTCCTCTTCTATGGCAGTTTTCAACTCACATTTCAATTTCACATTCCGAAGATATTCCCTGACGATGCCGGCCGTAAGGGCTCTTGCATTATCATGCATAAAAAGGAAATTTGGGCCCACATGGTCCGCGTATGGCATCACGTGAGGTTCTGAGCACTCACAAATGTACCTTTCAGCATTTAATGTTGGCAGCCGTGGTCCCATAACAACCTCAAGTTGAGTTTTGCCGCTCGCGGATATACCGCCCCAGACAGTCCATGAGCCACCGCCATAAGCAACCCTCTCTACAAAGCAGCATTGTGCAAAACGCTCTCCCTTACGTCGGTAGACCTTCTTCCTTCCATCATTGCCATGTAACGCAATTTTAGACTCATCAGAAAAGAGTACACGGCTCCAATGCTGCTGAGTCCAATTTAAATGAGTGCGCGCGAAATGAAAGCGCGCTGTTCGGTGGGCTCGCGTTAGTTTGGGACCATTAGCTGGCTTGAGTGGTAGTTCGAGCACTCACAGATACTCCGTGGAAGTCGCTAAGTTGGTTTTGTATCTCAATAGACGTAAGCTGACGATTTCTCAAGCAGGCCGTCACGATGAATCGATCCTGCCTTTCAGTTGTGACCCAAAATCGTGGCCTTCCTTGGCGACGAACAAAGCCGCCAGTCTCTAGGTACCTCCGATAAACATTTCGGACCGCAGATCGACCTAAATTAAGTTGAGCACTCACATTTCTTTGGCTGTGTCCGGCCTGGATAAGTGTCACAGCTTGGGCGGCGACTTCAGGCGAAGTATCCATAGATTATTGATAGAACCTCACCTTAATCTTAATAATAAGTAATGTTTGTTGCAAAACCAAAGAGAACAATCACACTTTCACGAATTAAATCCAAGTAAACCATTAAAATCAAGTTAAAATCAAGTTTTCTTAGTATTCGATTGTTTGATATCAACGAACAGGCTCCAAATTGTCTTTTGTTTCTTTAAACCCTGTGTTCGAAATTCAAAAAGGACTATTGAATGAAATTATGAATGTGCCAGGCTCAAAACTGCATAAAAACTTTTTGCTCGACCTAATATAAATTTTTAGCTAGGACCAAACGAAACTGAAAATGCAAGGTGGGCCAATAGATGTGTCCAGAAGTGTAGTTGTAATATTTTATTCAATATAATGATATTTTTGGTAGATCTTATTTTTGTGGTAGATACTATAAAAAATGTGTTGTGTAAATATTTACTCGACATTGTGTTTTGTTTACATTAAGATGTTGTTTTACTAAATAAATGAACATGAATATGATTGTTCGATAGGTCCTCGACTAAGGAATTATGTTTGCATATTGTGATAGTTTGAAATTTATCTGATATTTACATAGTATAAGGCATTTTTTACGCTCATGTAAGTAAATAATGTCACTTGATTAGATAAACACTAATCTCTTGACAATTTTATAAATACCAAATAGCTTGTTTCAGTTTAAAATGATAAAAATCGGCCAAGTGCGTGTCGGGCCACGCGCAATGTAGGGTTCCGTAGTTACCCAGTAAATTTTATAAGTTGGTATACTAATACAGATCGCGCCAAACTTCTAGTCCCATACATTTAAAAGAACGGCCCATACATTGACGTGTTTAGAGGGGGCCAAAAGTTTGGCGCGACCTGTACTCGTAAACCTGTAAAGCCTACTTCGCTTTGATAGTTTTCCTTTAAACTCCATTATATATACTACTTCCACATATCTATAAACAACCGTTTAGCCGGCAGGGGGGGGACGCTTGACTCTAACAAAAATTAGCACTTTAAATTAGCACTTAATACTTCTCTAACGGAACCTTAAATCGAAAAATGGTTTTCACACACCCACAATGTTTTTAAAAGACCCATCCAACGATACCCCACACTATGGGATAGACGAGAAAAAAAAATCATCCCCAATTTATGTGTATGGGAGGAACCCTTAAAAAATATGTATTGTAAAGATTAACTTTGACTTGTAGAAAATAACAAAATGAATATTTTAATATTTTGATCTTAAAAAAATGTACCGTTATTTTATTTTACCATTTTGTCGGCTTGATTAATATGTATACATATATATATATATATATATACCCATGCCAAATTACAGCTTTTTAGGACAGACGGACATGGCGAAACTATAAGGGTTCCTTGTCGGACTACGGAACCCTAAAAAAGATCCTAAACTATGTAGATGGAACTCAATTTTCTCATCCTTGATAGAAGTTCGTTTCACTCTGTGCTCTACTGTATCAACTGAACTAGAGAACGCACACAAAGGGATGTACCTGCATATATACAGACAAAGCTAAAAGACCGATGTATGTGGGCGTCATAATAACACTTAAGTGCTTCTACACACCCAGTCTGTTTGATAAACACGTTACATGCCATTAATTACGTTAATATGAATGTGGCCTCTTGTTCGAATGCGACATATTATGTTCTACTGTGCAGTTTCTGTCACTTCTAGGATAATACCAAATTACTGAGAGATGAATGAAGATTATTATCACTTAAAATCCAAGTAGATGCCGATCGAGACGTGCAAGTTAGTAATTGTTAATTGAAAAAAAATGTAATTGTTAATTAAACAATTTAGTGATTGTTAATTAAACAAATTAGTAATTGTTGTGATATACGGGAACTACAGTACGTATTATAGCACAGAATAGTAGACTACTAACATTGTGGTGATCTGTGCTGATTGCGATCCTCGTCACTGTTTTAACTCTTAAAAGATTTGCATAATGATACATTAACCTGCCATTGCTGAAACTGCTAGAGGTACCCACGGATCCTGAGTACCTGAGCCATTATCCACCAGATTAAAAGTTCTTTGCGTCTTTAAATTACCAAAATTATATTATAATTGGTTTTTAAGAAAAAATCTATAGACTTCTAGATGACAAGATTTTGCTTGCTAGCTTTTCTTGAAAGAATAATAATATTTCAAATACTTTCTATGTTTTTTTTTTTGTATTGTATTGTATTGTATTGATAATTTCTACGCATTAAGAATATCTGTTTTAGTATGAGTAGATGATGAGCAAACGTATGACAAAATTAAATACAATATTTCATTAAATATCATTAAAAAAACAAGAGCTTCCGCAAATATCTAGGTAACTGCAGTCTTAAACCTTAAAGGACTGATGGGATATATTGTCTCATCTTCTTCTGTTTTACTGTTGTTCTTTTTTTTTCAATGCTGTAAGGTTTTAAATTCAGCAAAATTCAGACATGGACTTATATTCCTTTCATTTAATTTCTATTTTAATCTAGTCAAAAATATTTAATTTCTTTCACAACTTCACGAGTTCGGTGCAACAATACTTGTTCAACGAAAAACACTTACGAGGGTTGAAATTCAGCAAAATTGAGACATGGACTTATATTCGTTTATTCGTTTCATTTAATTTCTATTTTAATCTAGTCAAAAATATTTAATTTCTTTCACAACTTCACGAGTTCGGTGCAACAATACTTGTTCAACGAAAAAAACTTACGAGGGTTGAAATTCAGCAAAGTTCAGACATGGACTTATATTCGTTTCATTAAATTTCTATTTTAATCTAGTCAAAAATATTTAATTTCTTTCACAACTTCACGAGTTCGGTGCAACAATACTTGTTCAACGAAAAACACTTACGAGGGTTGTAATTCAGCAAAGCTCAGACATGGACTTATATTCGTTTATTCGTTTCATTTAATTTCTATTTTAATCTAGTCAAAAATATTTAATTTCTTTCACAACTTCACGAGTTCGGTGCAACAATACTTGTTCAACGAAAAACACTTACGAGGGTTGAAATTCAGCAAAATTGAGACATGGACTTATATTCGTTTATTCGTTTCATTTAATTTCTATTTTAATCTAGTCAAAAATATTTAATTTCTTTCACAACTTCACGAGTTCGGTGCAACAATACTTGTTCAATGAAAAACACTTACGAGGGTTGAAATTCAGCAAAATTGAGACATGGACTTATATTCGTTTATTCGTTTCATTAAATTTCTATTTTAATCTAGTCAAAAATATTTAATTTCTTTCACAACTTCACGAGTTCGTTGCAACAATACTTGTTCAACGAAAAACACTTACGAGGGTTGAAATTCAGCAAAGTTCAGACATGGACTTATATTCGTTTCATTTAATTTCTATTTTAATCTAGTCAAAAATATTTAATTTCTTTCACAACTTCACGAGTTCGGTGCAACAATACTTCTTCAACGAAAAACACTTACGAGGGTTGAAATTTAGCAAAATTCAGACATGGACTAATATTCGTTTCATTTAATTTCTATTTTAATCTAGTCAAAAATATTTAATTTCTTTCACAACTTCACGAGTTCGGTGCAACAATACTTGTCAACGAAAAACACTTACAAGGGTTAAAATTCAGCAAAATTCAGACATGGACTTACATTCGTTTCATTTAATTTCTATTTTAATCTAGCCAAAAATATTTAACTTCTTTCACAACTTCACGAGTTCGGTCCAACAATACTTGTACAACAAAAAACACGCATTCTGTTACAAGTTGCTGGCAAGCGGTTACTTCTAATGTTAATGTATAGTTCTTGTGAACTTTGCTCCTAGACTGTAAGACGGAAAACTCGGCGTTAAAACCACTATAATAAAAATACGAGTATATATTTCTTCTTACATAATATATTATATATCTATGTTTATGTAGCAAAATTTACACTTGAGACTCCAGTGAGACTCGTATTCAGACTTCATACTGGAGACTCGGTAAGTGGTCAGGATCAAGGCTGAATGACCCTACTTGCTAAATATAAAATACATTATTTGTTTAAGAGCAACTTCGACTCCATTAGTATAGAAAATCTTAATGTTATTCACAGAAAGGATAATTGGACCTTGGTCCTGACCACTTAATGAGTCCCCAGTATGAATTTTGCTATGTAAACGAAAGTCACCTCATACTAATAAAAAGTTCGTGTCCGTACAACAAAGGTGAACGCCAAAAAAAACCCAGAGCGAACAGATACAGATGTGACATTCAATTACATCATTCTAAAATAATTTTACTAAAAGATTCGATGGCTAAATGTGTGATATTGCTATTTGTTTTTCATCAGGGCCGAGATTTTTCATCTCGAGGATATCTCCGATTTGGGGATACCCCACGATGTAAATACATTATTCAATAGTGTAATTACACTTCCATGGCCACTAATGTTGTGATATTGCTATTTCTTTTTTAAAAGGAGCGAGATGTTTCATTTTAAAGATATCTCCGATTTGGTTATACCCGACGATGTACGACGAACAAATCACTGTCTGACTGAAATGTAAAATGTTGGTGTAGTTACAATTTAAGCCAAAAACATAATTAAAATTATTATATGAAAATTACAACATATGTTGTAATGTTTAATATATATAGGTGTATATATATAATAAATTGACATTATATTTGACATTCTCTCTAATGCATAAACACCGTTTTATGAGTAATTTTATTTGAATTTATGCCCTGCACATTTTCAAAATTAATCGACTCCTTCATCATTCTCACTGCCAGCTGTGGAACAAATTGCTTATCCAATGTAAATACGCATTGTTAATGTATAATTTACTTTGTATATTTTGTTAAATTTGTTTTTTATTTGTAAAGACTTTGAGTAAAATTTTATTGAAATAAATACTTACCGTAAAATTTGTCAAACCGTGCACCCGCAAAGGCAAGCTGCAAAGAGAGGTGAGTCCTAAAGGTTTATAAATAATTTGCCAAGTTTAAACGAGTTCTGTAGAATCACAAACACAAAGTTCGTTAAAAGGATTTGGCAAATTTGTTTTTGGTATTCTATGTATTCTATTCTATGTAGAAACGATCTACTGTCACCAACAATTTTTCGGGCTCTCTAAATTACTTATAATTATTTCGTGTCCCGTAGAATTACAGTCGTGACGATCGTCACGCCTAGGCCGAATTGTAAATAAAAAATTATTATTGTTAGTTAATATATTATAAACCTAGTGATATGGGTATTTTTCGAAAGCTATTAAGATGAGCAATAAAATAAAAAATAAAAAAAAATATTATAATAATATAAAAAAAGCTGTGGATTGTTATTCTAGGCCCAAATCTTCTTTTTTTTTAATATATGTATAGAGTTATATATATTTTTTTTATTATTCTTTATATATTTTTATAATATTATAAAATTTGAAAAGACATATATATATAGTATGCATACATATATTCATATATATAACTAAGATTTTTTCAAGGAGAAAGCCCCCCCCGCAAATTACCCAAGAAAAAAAAAATTCTTGTAGGAAATCTAGTTTTAGAAAAACAAAATTGCATTAGAATTAGACAACTAGTTCCGGAGATATAGCTAAAAACAAAATTGGCGGGAAAATTTGCAAACTTGCAAAAATGCACGTTAATCGAACAGGTCCTGGTGTTATAAATGTGACAAATTTCAGATCAATCAGCGTTATCATACTGCAAATTAACAGATCAAAAATAGTTTTGTGTTTCTTATACGTTTTTCTTTTCTTTGACAGTTATAAGAAAATCTCACACGCTGCGCTGTTAACTTTAACAATCCCAAAGAAGCTGCTTGCGCTAGTTTTTACACTACAATTTGCATTTAGCATTGAAATATGGGTTCATGTTGCTGCTTGCTGTTACGACAACGCAATAACGTTGTTGTATTTCTTAAATAACTGCTAGGAAATCTTACGAAAACAAGAGGAAAAGCAGGTTCTTGTATCGAGTAAGCCTGCACTATGTGCATAATAAGTGAGTTGAGTAGGTTTAAATCACTATATTTTTAGTGCATAAAATTGTAACTGTAACACATGTACAACGATAAAATCTTAGTTGGTTTAGAATTAAGAGTAATTTATAGTAGAACTTATCTTAGTAGAGTCTTTATTCTTTAGATGGGCAGTTGTGTGCATTTCAAGGTAATTGATTATTTTATTAATTTTTAACCTTACGACAGGTTTATAAGAACTATCATTGGGTAGGTTCGTGTATGGTTGAAAGGAGACAATGGAGACATCAAATATAAAAAATACGTTTTACTCGGTTTTGATCAGCCAACAATCCCGTTGGCAGAAGGCAAAAAATCCAGACCTGAGCGGGTTCATTGCTCAATCAGTGTTCTCTACACGTTCATGTCAACAAAATCGTGCCTCTTTAAATTATTTTATGTTGGAAACGTCGCTATAGCTTTCCTGTTTTATCACGGGTCATGAAACTCCGATGGTTGTCAGAGATGCTCCCGAGTATCGACTGTGGAATACGAGTTACGATTCATACTGTCACCGAATTATCACCGACGATTATCACATTCCGCCGTGATGGGTATTGAGCCCTATAGCCGTTCCTCGGGCACAAATATACAGCTTTGCATTCTGAAGCACGCAGACCGAACACAAAATAAGCCCCTACGGGATTTGCACCCGCGACCTCAAGGTTTATATATTCTTTGACAAACGTCTACACAAATTTATGAAAGTTGCGACTCTGTGGTCAATGGCTAGAAAAAATGACGGGCACTTTTGATCTCTTAGTACTGTTGATCCGGGTCGCAAAAAATTGATTATTACAGACTGATAAACAGACACATGGAAACACTTTTGCCACTTTTACAATTTTATGAGTAAAACTAAATTATTGAAAATTAGATGTGAGGCGGCGCATGTTCCATGTTAGCACTTGCGACATCAAGTCGTGTCTCACACAACACATGCCACTCGTGCGCGAGTGGTTCATGCTACACTATACCACTTCCCTACTATACGATAACTGTGCCTTGGTAATACTTTCCGTCTACCATACGGCTGTTATACAGCGTGTACAGCCTTGACCTCAGCCCAAATGATTATTTTCCATTCCCGATAACGAAAAATAAAAGTTGCCTTTTCAGCGGTTTCAAGAACCTTTAGAACTGTTGAAGCGTTCAAAACAGCCATTTGTGCAATCCCAACTTCAAATTGTATATTTACCATTTTTAGGATTGGTTTGTTTGAATGCAAAATTAAATTGATTTTAAATTACTCGACCTTTATAGCATGTACTCCACTTTTGATTTACGTTTTATTTTGCAATGAATAAGAAACGAAACATACCTTTTGACCGATTAAGTATTGAAGTACTTAAAAAATCTTATAAGACATCAATAAGAACTAGGACAAATAACAAACAATAGCTAATTAAAAAAGAAATGATAGTTCAGTTTAAATTTTCGTAAAATGAAGTAGTATTGTATGGGCCAAAATTGTGATTTTACGGGTCTACTGAGAATAATAGTTCTTGATAACAGAAATATTATATAAAAAACTGCGTATGCTATTATGAAAAAGTTTTTTTTAAGCCTGATATACGTATACTACTTTAAGTTTTTATCTATTTATGTGAATGACAGTTAAAATATATTTATATATGTTACAGGTTAAACCTTATTTTAGGACAAACTAGTAGGTAGTTCTAGTAGGCCAAACAGATTTTTGGGTTGTCATAAAGAATACCTCGCCTTCAAGGAACGTCGTCATCCGCCAATCTAATAAACCGTCAGGGCTTGAGCATAAATGCATCTAAAGAGTTTTGTATTCTTCACGTAGAGGTAAAATAAAACAAACACGGCAGTGGCAAGTCACAGAGACTCACCGAGTTTCCCGTCTCACAGTCTAGGAGCAAAGTTTACAAGAACTGTAAATTAAGATTAGAAGTAACCGCTTGCCAGCAACTTGTAACGGAATGCTTGTCGTGCAAATTGTTCTGAGTTCTCACTTGTTCTTTTGTTGCAATGTTGCAGTCATGGAAGGAATAAGAGCTTTTATACGACACGATAATTATAACTGCTTTTTTTTGTTTTAACCTTATAAATGCTGTCCAACGACATTAAAACTTTTAGTGTTCAGATTTCTTGTTATTCTAATACAATTTACTATTCTAAGATTGCGGGTGGCGGCTGGATGAGGAGGACGGAGTACCGATATGAGTGGCCAAATTTGGGAAAGGCCTATGTCCAGCAGTGGACGAACACGGGCTGATGGATGGATGGATTCTAAGATTATACAATATCGAAGACACTATTACTCGTATTTCTCAATAGAATCAGATGCGTTAATCTAATAACTTTTACTCGTGTTGCACAAATAACAACAACAATTTTTATCTGACATTTTTCAATCGGTGCAACGATCGCAGCGCAACAGGAAAACATCGCTCCGTTACAAAAATACAAGAACTTTAAGCCGTAGAGTGCTTTAAACAAGCAATGTTATTCTAAAACGAACTTTCGGAAGCTGACGAAGTGTTTCATTCGAAATATTTTTATTCAATGAAGACCAAAGCTGAATTTTGCATAAGGACATACATATGCATGAGCTGACGGGCCCGGTTGCGCCTGCTGCATGCAAATTCATGGAAGAATCACCCGGCAAAAATAACACAGTGGGAAACAGAGACAAATCTGTTTTATATTTGCAATACGTTTACTGATCCCACAATACTGACACAGATACTCTATAATGCATACAAAAACAGATTGGAACATTACATGCAGAAATTCAAATTAAATCTACATAGCGCAAATGTTGTGGCCAGGAACGATTTAATTAAAAAGTTTGTAATCGTTATTTTCAACGAGGATACAAGGGTTGAAAATGTTTAGCCGTAAACATTATTCAATCGAACAGAATTACTTTATTTCCCATGAGTCTTAATGGAAGTCGTTTCTTTTTACGTTAGCAAAAAGGTGGGCAACGTCGTGTCTGTACATTCAATACCTTTTCAACATTTTAATTAAAATGAAATGGGTTATTAGTATTATATTAAAGCCAATTTGTAATTTTTAGAATTTTTGTCTGTCTGTCTGTCCGTATGTATGTTCCCTTTTAACCTGAGAACGGATTCGAATGCGGCTTTTTAATTATCTTTGTTGAGACCCTGGTCAACATATAGGCTACAACAAAATAACACCGAAGCCGAAAACGGGGTAATGACTGCATAAACCCGGCCTGAGCCACGGGCAAAGAAGACTAGTTAAAAATATATTTTGACCGAAGAGCATCTATTGACAATACATCGTTGTCCAGATAGCGGCTCGGATCCGATTAAAACCTTTTATTACAGAACTAAATGGAACTGGATCTGCAAAGAGAATAATAACTCCAAGACATCCCTTAAGAGGCCTGTACTCGGCGGCTTGAGGTCAGTCGCGCACGGGGTCGCTATGCTTGCATGCTATTTCATTCTACATTCAACTTCGGATTATATAGCACTGACTGACTGTTATTGGTTGACCCGAACGTTCATTTCCCGAGCTCGTACGGAACTATGGGGTGTGAGAGGTAAGCTAACGCGAGACAACATTCATGTTTTGAAAAAACTCGTGAGTGGTTTTGGTGCTTCCTATTATTTCAGTAGAAATATCCCAAAAATCTAAATGAAACAAAAATATTGTTGAATAGTATAAAATATACTATGCTGTGAAACTAAAATTATTTGATTTGTTGTATTGCTTCTAGGACATTACGGTACATAACCATTCATCAAAATATGTGTAAAATCCAGGACTTTTATACGTTTGTAACTTTTGTATGTAGGTATTTGATTTTGATAAATGTTTTAGTTTCACGTCATGGATATTGTATGGGATATGTTGAAAAATAAAAAATAATAAGCAAGTACCTAGAAATAAGGATACGATCAGCGAACTGCGCTAGTATGGGAGTTCGGGCGAATAGAGTCGTCTTAAGAAGGGCCCCAATGTGAAACTGGATATCATTTTATTCGCTCACTTCTCATCATCCTGAAGTGACAGTAATTGAACAATAACTCCCTTAAATTGTCACATTGGAATAAGAGGCCACATTTATATCAACGTAAGTAATTAATGGCATGTAACGTGTTTATCAAACAAACTGAGTGTGTGCAAGCACTTAACGAATGTTGACGCCCACAGCATCGGCCATTTAGCCTTGCCTGTATACGAGGGGTGGCTGATATAAAATCTCCTTTGTTAAAGAAAGTTTAAAAAATGTTACTGGCCACTATATTCTCGTATTCTTTGTTTATTCCTTTTTTAAAAATTATGACACTTATTTGTTTCTACGAGTTCAATTTTTTTTTGGCGCGTCTTCGTTTTTATCAAGTTGCAATAAAATTAAAAATGGATAAAATTGAGTATCGCGCTGTGATTAAATTCCTCGGTAAAGAAGGGAATACGCCGACGCAGATCCGAGAGCGCATGTTTAAGGTGTTCGGAGATTCATGTCCTTCCGAATTTGTAATAAAGTTTTGGTCAAAGCAGTTTAAACAAGGCCGTGTGAGCTTAGAAGACGATCCCCGTAGTGGAAGGCCCATTTCTGCAGTTACCGCAGATAATGTGGAAAAAGTGAAGAAACTGATCCTTGCCGATTGGCGAATTAAGCAGTGGGAAATAGCTAGAGATGTTGGCATTAGCAAGGAACGAGTTCATGAAATAATTCATGAACATTTGGGAATGTCCAAGGTGAGCGCACGTTGGGTGCCTAAAATGTTGACCCCGTTTGATAAGCAAAGGCGTGTGGAATGTTGTCAGTCATTTTTAGACTTGGTAAAGGATAAAGAGGAAGAAACTATCTTGCGAATAGTGACCTGTGATGAAACTTGGATTCGTCAGTGGGATCCCGAAAGCAAACAAGAATCGATGCAATGGAAATTTAAAGGGGAAAAACCACCAAGGAAGTTTAAGGTCCGGCTGTCAGCGGGCAAACTAATGGCAACCATTTTTTGGGATGTTGAGGGGATTCTTATGATAGATTACCTGCCAAAAAACACCACGATGAATGCTGAATACTATGCAATTTTACTTGACCAGCTACGCAAAAAAATAAAAGAAGACAGGAGGGGCAAACTTAGCAAAGGCGTTTTGATTTTGCATGATAATGCACCCGCGCACACGGCCTTTAAGGCGCGGTCATCTCTGACAAAAAACGGCTTTACAGAGATCAACCACCCACCCTATAGTCCAGACCTGGCTCCCTCTGACTACTTCTTATTTAAAAATTTAAAGAAAAATTTGAGAGGGCGCAGATTTTCAACAGACGAAGAGATGAAGGACGCTGTGAATGACTATTTTGACAATCAAAATAATAATTATTATTTTAATGGTATGCTGTCACTTATTGACAAATATCGTAAGTGCATTTCAGTTGCAGGGGACTATATTGAAAAATAAAAAATAAATCATTAATCCATGTATTTTCTTTCATAGTCAGGTAGATTACTTTTCAGCCACCCCTCGTATGTATGTTTAGATACCATACATCTGTTTTTTTGCGTTTCCTTGTTCAGTCGACAAAATAATGAAGCACAGAACTTCTCACTATCAAGAACCAGAAAATCGTTTACCACCATGGCTGGCTTCTGGAGGATATTGCGTGCGTGCATGGACACAAATTTGGACTTTGAGAATTCGTTTTAACTAATAATTGGTTAGGTGGTAGAGCTAATGCCGAGCTCGACTGTGGAGGTACCACCATGGTACTCGGAAATCCTCCCGAAGTTATTCGGGGGAGAGTAAGAGGACAGCTCTCAGGCAAAAAACCAGGCGGCCCCCATTGCCTGGGACCGATGGATGGCGGTATGTCCATCCCCAATTGCCGGGCTTTATATAAATCAGGCTGGTGACGGCCAGCGGCGTCACTAGTGCAAGGGTTTCGGCACCGCGCTCACCAACCCACCTGCCCAGCGTGTGTGAGTATGGGCATTTCTTCCAGGAGGACCGCCAAAAGTGGCGAAATCCTGGAAAGGCCTATGTCCAGCAGTGGATGAAACAGGCTGATGGATGGATGGATGGAATAATTTGCACAAGTGCAAGTCGGATTAGCGCACAAAGGGTTCCATACTATCATATATTACAGGTAGGGAACCCCAAAAATTTCAAAAACAACGTAGATACCATAGCAAAATTAAGTCGACAAAAAACAACGCGTGAAAATGGTAGCGCCTGACAAACAATTCGGTACCCTCTGACTGCGGAACCTATTTTTTTTCATTTTTTGTTATAATTAAGAATGGTATAAGAATATTGGTGTGGAGAAGAAAATACCAATTTTAATTTTGTATAGATTTTCAAATTCTTATTGTCATAAATAACTTCTAGTTATAAGGTATACACCACTGTTACCGCTGCAACTTGCAGATGAACAACTAAAATATGCATAAAACATCTGAAAACTGTAAACCGGCACCCACGGGTCAGTCTTTGCCTATATTAGGGCCACTATAAAACATATTGTGTTTCATGTTTTTTGGGGAAATAAATTTTTTGATATTTTTTTGAAAAAAAAATAAAAATTAAGGTTATTCGATCAAATCCGAAACATGTATATGTGTATGTATGTGAAATGTATGTGCTATGCGCCATTTTCCCATTTTGAATGTCTCTTATAATAGCTTTTCGATGGGAACTGATTTATGGAATAAGAAATGGTTTTTGTTCTATTTTAGATCTAGAACTTTATTTGTGGAAAGTTTCAGCCCAGTCGGTTCAATTAGTAGAAAAAAAGAAAGGGAAAGAAACGGCGTGAGAAACTTGAAGCCCTATTTTCATCTTATGGAACTGATTTATGGGATAAAAAGTAATGTCCTATTGCAGGTCTAGAACTACATTCATGCAAAATTTCAGCCCGATCGGTTCAGTAGCTACGGCGTGAAATAGTAACAAACATCCATCCATCCAAACTTTCTTAATTATAATCTTCTACATCTGCACTATTATATGAAGAGGAAAGATTTGTTTGTTGGTTTGTTTGTTTGTATGTTTGAGGTAAACTTTGGAACTACTGAACCGATTCTAAAAACTCTTTCTTTTGTAAAAAGATATACTATTGTTGAGTAACATAGGCTATATTCTATTTTAGTAAAAATAAGTTTTCAGTTTGAAAATTCAATATTAGTGAACTTTGTCGGGAGAAAAAACGCTGCTTAGCTGCTTTATCGGCGTTCCTTGACCAAATCGTTAGTGATGACACCGGTTGTTTTTCCATACGAGGAAACTGTATCAGTTAAATCTGACTAAAGATTTCCATCTACAACGATCCTGACACACCTATTGCTAATATTAAGCTTGAAAAAGTAACTGCAGCCAGGTTTAAGCATAGATACATGAAATACTATGGTTAAAGTAATGATTTGTTAAAACTATATCAGTTTCATTTGACTACAGATTTACATCTACAACGATCTCGACACACCTCTTGTATTATATTATAGTGGGAGTGGGATGGGATGGGATTAGTGGGATTTTAAGGGACAGCGGAGACTTTAGTAATAAGGTCCCGTTTTGGAAACTCCGGTATAGGGCGTTTATCCGAATGAGCTTTGTAGGGAAAGTACTTTAAATATTTTGATTATAGACGATTTCGCTTTTTTTTTTACTTTTACGTAGATTTGCATTCAAATATTTTTGAAAAATTGCCTTCTAGAACAGGAAATAGAACCTTCCTATATTTTTATAATACCGATCAAAAGGGTCAGTGATAATGATATGATAAGCATCCATCAGCCAGTTCATCCATCGTCCAACGCTGGACATAGGGCTTCCCAATATTTCGCCACTCTTAGCGGTCCTCCATCCTCCTTATCCAGCCGCGACCCGCAACGCCCTTCAGGTCGTCGGTCCAGCGGACACGAGGTCAGTCTACGCTACGCTTTGCCAGCCCTTTTGGACTTTCACTTTCATGAACTATTAAATTCTTGATTTATCCTCCCTCTAAAAATGTTACGCGACCACATAAAAATGTCCAACGTTCACATTAGAGGTATTACGTCATCGTATAAGTTAAGCTGGCGTCACACCAAGTCCGTTTGACAAATGAGCTGCGCTGTGTTACTGACAGCCACGCGGCTCTGCCGACAAGCTGTAAGCACTAAATTACTTATCTGCCCATGAGCAAACTTAAATGAATGAAAGCTTCGTATAGCTACGTATAATATTTATTTTTACTTGGTGTTAACTGGTGTTGACTACATTGCACAAGTTTTGATTTCTACACTTCTACACGTTAAAAGGTAAGTGTAGGTAGGTTTGTATTAAAAAAATAACATTACGACTTATCCCCGGGGCATATCAGGGGTGTTTGCGAATGTTGGTCATCAGAACAGAACAACACTCGTGACAAACCACTTTTCACCGACACTTTTAACATCTCCCGCATCGCCGAACTTTGGGAACAAATACACGATTTTAGAGTACCTTCACCATCTGTAATATGTACAGTACAATTGAAAAAATATCGAGTATAATCGTATTGAACAAACTACGTAATTCAAACTTTCGCAATTTTCACACATTAAATTTTTTCACTATTAAGGTATGTTGTTATAGTTATCGCGAGTAAGACCAAAATACAAAGTTAATATTTATTAGTAATAAATATTTAATATTTTTATTAGTTTTTAATTAAAATTTTAAGCTTTAGCACATAAGCAGGAAAACTTGTCTCATGTATTATTTTAAGATAAAAACTGTTATTTATTACTTGAAAAATTAATGATAGCTCTCAAGGACGGATTTACCTGACAGTTACCGGTCGGACGCATCTCAGATCTGAGGTGCAATTGTGTTAGACAATCGTCATCAAATTAGATTGTCATATGGCTATTCGGCTAATCAAATTAGCCCGTTTAACAATTGAAATCTAACGTTTTTGGTTGTCAAGAACAAAATAAGATAATCGTATTTATATAACAGCCAAAAATGTTCGATTTCAATTGTCAAACGGGCTAAGTTGCTTAGCTTAATATGCATATTATTATGACAATCAACGATTGTCTTACACAATTGCACCTCTGGGCGGGTATTCTGGTACGTGCGTAAAAATTGCGAAAGCAGGTTGCGGGTGACTTTAAAAGGGATTTTGTACAGATATGTGTTGATTATTTTGATTGAAAACTTATAGTGGGCATTCCTTACATCTTATGGTTTTTATTTGATGTAGTTTAGTCACTCTTATTTTCATCGCATGGCAGATATGTTGCTTTAAACAAATATCTGATGATTGATATTGCGAGTGAGAAATAATGCCGGAATAGCGGCCCTGATCCGTGACTTCGCATACACGCACGGTTTTACCCGGCGGACACTTCTCAGATCTGGACTGTCGGCGGCATCTCAGATCTGACATGGGCCTCTGTTGTGATCTTGATTTTATCAGAAAAAATTTGCTATAATATGCGGCGGTGTTACAAATGTTTAGAAGAAGAAACAAAACGTAAAAGAGGTTGGGTGAAAGAATAGCTAAGAAATCGACCGCGATATAGCTTTATGAATCTGCTCAGAGAAAGATTATTATATATGAACCTGTTGATTTGTTCAATTCTTATAAGCGGTCATATCTGCTTCTCACACACACAGTTGGATCTCGGAAATGTCTGCCCCGTCCTCGATACGGTCGATTTGAGCTCAGGCAGCGGGCACGGGCACGGGTATGTCTGTCAGCGCCTATATATGCCTGTTCTTCCCATACATGGGCAGACAGATCTGGCGGATGGATCCGTGCGTGAGTGGATAGCTATCGACTATCAAAAATTTGCATTGAAGCTTCCTACAAGACACATTTCAAAAGTTTACAAACTGACCTGTTTTAAACCTGAGCGTCATTCGCAGAAGTCAAGTCAAAGAAAGAAAGTTACCGCAGCAAGTAAGAATATCGTTAATCTTGATTGTTTATCAAAACGAGTTAATGGCGTATTGTACAATACATTGTGTTTGCTTCTGACAAAATAAATATAAAATGAAATTAATTAAATGGTATTCAACATAGCGTGATACAGATATGTCCCTAATGGTTAAAAATGATCCCTTTAAAATTATTAGAAACTACCCTTTAGTCTATGGCACCGCTGGCGCTGAAAAAATAACAAACACCACATACCCCTATTTACTTAGCGGAAGTCAAAATGGTGGTTTTAGGAACCTACTTACAAAATTTCAAGTCTAGACTGTATAGTTTCGGAGGTGTCTATAAGAATGAGTAGGTGATATTTTTCTTTCATTTATAAACCTAAAGACCTAAGTAATAAACTTAAAACAATAAAGTTTTAAAAACAAAATGAATAATTTTATTATATCTCGCAGCAACAATTTCATAGCAACTAAAGCCTTTAATTGCTACGCGGCGTAGCACGTAGCAAAAAGCACCACTACACTACTTCGTAGCCATTAATTCAGTACGTGACATAACTAACATACGAATCTTTTTTTTTTCTTGTCCAAACCTTTATTTTTTACAGATAATCAGCTTACGCCTTGCCATTGCTGCGCTTGATGGAAAGCGTGGCTAAAACCTAGAATGAAGTGCGTTCGCCTAGAATTTTGGAGAGTGACAGCAAGCGAGGTGTTTATTCAGTCTTTTTAGGGACTTCCGCAAATATCTATTAATCAAATCAAAAACATTTCATGTTAGTAGGTCGCCAAGACTCAAGAGCTCATAGCACTTTCATGGTTAAAAAGTTATCAGATCTCATGTGGAGCGAAGCCCTTAACTCTACAAGGCCTAACTCTACAAGCCCTAATTCTACAAACCTACATCTTGGTCAAAAAGTTGGCTTGGCCGTTTCGCGGCCGTCAAACAGACACTGCCAAGGGCTTTTAATATTATATGTTATGCTATATGTAGTTCCATAAATTTCAGCTTTCTAGGTCTTTTTTGCGTGCTAATCCTAGCCTGCATACCAAATTTTAACCTTCTCGGTCTTTTGGAACCTGGGAATATATTTTTTTAATTATTATTATGTTTATTTATAACTCATTTTTTTAATAATACAGAACTTGACCCCCTCAAGAGGGTTTGAAGGGTGAAAGTTACAGATTTCTTAATTTATTTGTTGTTTGTTTGCTAATCCTAGCCTGCATAACAAATTACAAATTTCTAGGACTTTTGAAGTTTGGGAATAGTTTTTTTATAAAACAAAACCGGACCATCCATAAGAGGGTTTGGAGGGTGAAAGTTACAGATATCTTAATTTATTTGTTGTTTGTGTGCTAATCTTATCCTGGATACCAAATTTCAGCTTTCTAGGACTTCAGGGAGTACCCTAGAGGTGTTGATGATCATCAGTGAGTGAGTGAGTGAGTGAGTGAGTGACGAAATCGACGTAATTTAGGTATTTATAAAATTCAAAGTATAAAGTATAGACAAATGAAACTTATCGTGTATAATAAAACTGCTTATTACATCTCTCGACTTCAGGTGCATAGGGTCGGATGTAGCACATTGTGTGAAATTCACTTTTTCCTATATTCTGTATCAACTTTTTTTTCTCTTTTTTTCTGTCTTGTTACCGTATTTCTATCTCTTTTCATTCAAAAGATTGTTTTCCAAAATTAGGTCCTATGTTCCCATTGACTGGAAAGCATATGGTCGGTAACTATAGAAACATTGAGATGCCAGTAAGAAAATATAAAAACCAAAAAAAAATACGGGACTGATCTAAACAAACGTTGTTTTGGCAATTATCTTTAAGAATTTGCATGGGTTCGATCTTTACATCAGACTTTATGCCTCAACAATTTTTTATTCGTTTTTATAGTTACAATAATACACGACCTTATGCTCCAAGTCTTTCATACTTTTACCTAAGTAAGAAAAGGACAAAATAGCAAAGATACGACCTCGCCCCCCTTCCCGCAAAAAACACGCCAAATGAACTTTTGAATTTTTGTCCGTTAGTCGTGTTGTGACCGCTGTCAGTGCGCACGCTTTTTACTTGCTGTATGCGATTATTAATTTAAAAAATGAATCGAAGAAACACGAGAACCGAGAAAATCTTTGAAAAGTTAACGAAATTAATGAGAATGGTAAGAGCATGTTTTGTTAATGCTAAAAAATGTAACCTCAACATGTTTTAAATTAAAACTTGCTTACGTATATTTGCGATAAATTTTACGTTTTCTCCAATATTTGTGCAAAACTTTCTGTGAATTAATACTAAAAACTGCAAAGACGATTGTGTTTAAGGTGGTAACAGAGGATTTCGTTGCAAAATGCACATCTTAATATTGTTTTCCTTGCTATTCAATTAAAAAGTTTGCAATAAATACGTTTTATTTGTATTTGCAAAAATCGCCGAATATTAATTATGTTTTCACAAAAGAATTTTGTCATCTTAGGGATTAAAATATTGAATGCACTAAATTAACAAACATTAAAGCGTGTTGTTAGTGGTAATGTAATGCATAGAATGGAATAATTTCCTTATGAAAACCTAATTAATAATAAACTATTTCCGCGAATTGCTATTAAACTCATTTATTCGATTAAAAAGTAAACAGACCAACGTTATGTTGTGCATTTCGCACCGAGATCCTCTGTTACCATCTTAAATCTGGTAGGTAGAAGAAGAATTAGATGAAAACTGTTGGAAAAAACAATGAATCACTGAGCGGTATTATAATTGTTACTCAATTAAAAACGTTATAAAAATTATAAAATACCAATTAGTGTATTACTTTTTCAGCATCAACATCATCGCTGCAAGATAAAATTAGGTATCCAACATACAACTCACCAAGACAAGTACATCCATTCCTTGATATCGATAATAGTAATGATGAAGATTTTTGTCCAACAGCTGAAGATTATAATTCTTCTGATTCTGAATGTAATAATATTCAACGGGAGAGAGTGACAAAAAAACTTTTTGCTGATGATCTAATAACAATCACCGATCTTCAGAGAGTAGATTGCGCAATCCATATGCAACATAATACAAGATCACCACCGCAAGATGAAGAGTCAGAAAATGAAACTGTATTAGCTCCTGTCAACAGTCCTAATCCTAATGTTCAAAATGAAAATGTCTTAGCTTCTGTTCCAAATGATATAAACCAAACGAGGCTAGTAGCAGCATCAACAACAAAAAAAGAACCAAAAAAGAGGAAAAGAAATCAAGACTGCCTGAAACGAAATATAGCTAAGAAGGCTAGAATGAAGGGACTACCATATAAATCAAGTGTTGCAAAAAAAACAAAGATATAGAAGGAAGAGGTTTAAGAGATCCTTGCTCTTGTAGAATAAAATGCTTTGAAAAATTGGATGCAGAAAAAAGAAAGACCATTTACGAAGAATTTTGGCAAACGTGTTTAGACTGGGAGCAGAGAAGGCAGTATGTTGCAGACAGAGTTACAAAGACAAAAAAATTAAGAACGAAGGTGGACAGCAACTTTGACAACGAGAGAAGAAAATACAACTTCAACTATACATTCAAAGTTCACGAAGAAATAATACCGGTATGCAAGATAATGTTTCTGAATACGTGTCGGTTGGGGAAAAATTCGTGAAAATAACACAAGAAAAGAAAACTGAGTTTTTTTTTTTTTGTTTGATAAACACTTGATAAAAACTGAAAGTGGTTTAACTGAATCGGACAAAAGAGGCAAACATACACCAGCAAACAAGACAGAGGAATCTGTTGTGAAATCTATAGTTGACCACATTTCATCGTACCCGAGCTATGAAAGTCATTATTCTAGAGCAAGGAGCTTAAGAAGGTTTCTTGGTCCCGAACTCAATGTAAGTGCGATGTACCGACAATACGTTACAAAAATGAAAGAAGAGGGAATGGAAGAAGAAAAAATTCCAAAGAACTGGATTTATAGAGATATCTTCAATACAAAATTTAACCTGTCTTTCAAGTTACCTGACATTGACACCTGCGACCGTTATCAAAGGCAGATTAGAGACTCAATTGACGAAGAAGAAAAACGAGACATAATTGATAAGAAGGAAAAGCACTTGGAAGAATTAGAGCAAAGGTATAATGTTAAAGAAAGAGATAAAAATGAATCTATAGGAAATAAGGCAAAGAGAGTTCTATCCTTAGATTTACAAAAGTGTTTACCAACCCCGAGTTTGACCAACACCCAATCCTTTTACCTTCGAAAACTCTGGACACTAAACCTCGTGATAAATGATACCACAACGAAAAGTGCTTCTAATTTTGTTTGGCCCGAAAATATCGCAGGAAGAGGGGGAAATGAAATTGCCAGTTGCATTTTGAAATGGGCGGAAAAAAACTTACAGGATTCAGAAGTTGAAGAAATTACTATATGGACTAATAACTGTGCGGGACAGAACAGGAATACTATGGTTATCGGTTGCTACTTTTTCCTTCTTTCAAAATATCCATCGCTCAGAGTAATAAACCACAAATTTTTACTTAAAGGGCACACTCACATGGAGGCTGACCATGTACACTCGATGATTGAAAGGAAAAAAAGAAGGTTGAAGACTATGGAAATAGTTATTCCCCACGATTGGGCGCAGTTCATCAAGACATGTGCCGGAAAAAACCCTTTTTTCGTAGAAGAACTAACAAAAAATGATTTCAAAGATTTCCAAAGACTTTTCAAAAAATCTGCTCCGTATGTGCAAAAGAAGAAGGATTTTAAAATATCGGAGACAGTATGGTGGATATTACAGAAAGCAAAACCAGGTGTTTTATTTTACAAAAAGTCTTTTAATAACGACGAAACTTTCTCTGAAATTTATTTCACATGAAATATTAAGAAACCTGCTCCAGTTCCTCAAGATTTGCCTCTTCTACGAGAAACAGAAAAGCCTATTTCATCAGCAAAATACCGAGACTTACAGACACTTTGTCAATGGATCCCAAAAGATTTCCACGAGTATTATAAAAATTTATGCCATCAAGAGCAAGCTAGTGATGTTCCAGATATCCCAGACTATGAATAAATCTGAAAAGTGATGTTTCAGATACCCCAGATTATGAGTTAGTCTGAAAAACAATATTTGATTGCTTAAAACATGATACAAGGCTGATTAAAATAGGAATGCTTATTTTGATTAATAAATAAAAATTAACAATACAAGATTTAGATTTAAATACTTTTTCCAAGTTTAATAATTGTTATGTTTTGTTTTTAATGTATGAAAGAGTTATTATCGTCGGAAATATTAATTTTAATTCATGTAAATGTGATTTTTAAATACACAAACCTAAATGGTGTATTGTTTAAAAAAAGATAAACTGTTCTGTTACTTTCTTTAATTTTGTTTTGATTGTTTTTTTTTAATTAGAAGTGATATTGTATCGGAGTTTTGAATTTGTTTTAATTAATTATTTTCTGCATAAGTGCAATTTTGTTAAAAATTTAGGATTAAGTTACATAAATAAAAGGTAGAAAGTATTGCTTTTATTTGGACAAGAATAAACTCTTCTTTTTAACATTATTATTATATATTCGACGTTTACTTTATTCCCCCTAACTGTCGGGTATTAATGTTTTTAAAAGTGTATTGTGTTTTAATTTTGGCACAAGGGCTCATTTAAATATAGTGACTACTGTAAACGACAATTTTTATTATTTTCCGAATCATAAAGTCGTATTTAGGTCGCAAAAAAAGAAAAAAAAGGTCGCAAATTCAGTCCCCAAAGGGATTTATATGTTTTAGTGAAAAGCAAAAAGAATTATATTTAAAAGAAGCCCAATTTTTTTTTATTGTCAGGAGCACAGAGGCGTATTATATAGATACGTCTAATAAAAAGTGAAGGTAGTTTGATTTGATTTGATGGCATAAAGACGGTTGTTTGAAACAATCCTAGATTTTATGCATAATTATTACCAAAATTTTATGGCATAAAGTCGTATGTTATCATATGACCAAAAATATTCCTTGCATTCCGAAAAACATTAGTGGCAGAACATATTATATAGATATGTATCCCGCTTGGATGATTTAAATCTAGAACCGAGGTCGTATGTTACTACCCTTTTTGAAATAAATGAGCCGCACACCCAGGTAAAACCCTTAACGCAGTCAAATGACTGTTTTTTTAAATCTTAATAAAAATGCCTTTCACATGGTCTAAGATTTTTTCTTAAAAGCTAACACTCGTTGATTTATAATTTTTTCTAAGATTGTTTTTGCTCTCCTATAAAGTTTGTAAAATGTCATATCCGACCAGATGCATCTGAAGTCGAGATCTTATTTTGAGAATTTAGTAGGTATCTCTAGTATTATCCAGACCGAAGCTATGAGGGTTTGAAAGTATGTCGAATGTCCTTTGGCTCGTCTTGGCGGGGGGCACCGCCATGCCCCAGATAGACGAATAACTAGGCAACTGCCACTACCTCATACTCGCGAAGAGTCGCTTAGCGGCATAGTTTCTTCATAAGACAAGCCATGACCGAGCATACCACCAGTAAAGTGTAAAGCAAGACAGAAAAAGAAAGAAAAGCCTATGTTCACAAGGTACACACTTATATTATAGGTTTTATTCCTCACAAAAGCAAATAATATAAAAAATAGATTTCATAAATTTTACATTTGCTACGGATGAGTCAGTAGAAGACTCGTCCAGAGCTAAGAAATACAACGCTGCTAATAAGTACGCTCATTCATAACGCAGCTCCAGCTCATAACTCAAGTGATAATGAAAGAAATACTTCTTAGCAGAGCTGTTCCTCTCAATAAAACCCTCATTGCAGGCTTTGAGCACGGCTTTCAAGTCTATCGTGAAATAAAAATAAATAAGCAGAGTGTGGCAGACCCCAGGATTATCCTCAAACTTATTATTATGAGAAAAGAAATAAGGCTACAAAATCATGACTGCACTTTCTTCAAACAAAACCAGACCTTATTCTTCGTGTCGCAAATTTCAATTTAAATGAATCCCATCTATTGTAAGCGTCTACTTCAGAAGCTAAACATACAGATTTTCTCGCTTTAAGTAAACTGCCATACAGACAGAAGCTTTACACATTTAAAGTTGCTAGTGAAATATTTCGTCTAAAGGTGGCAGTAAAAGCTATTTTTTTTATATGTACATCAATATACTTATTATAACTTTAAAAGTAAATGCCTTCAATAATAAATTTGGCTTATTGGCAATGTAAAAAAAAAATAAACATTTTGACACTTTTGAATATAATTTTTCATTCAGAATATTGTTTTGCTTTGTTTTGTTGATATTCATTTCCTTTTAGTCGTTATGTCGACAGTTCGATTGGATCAGTGCGTTACAAAATCACTTCTAGTTGTTTTAAAAAACAGCTCCATTATTAAACAGCTAAATGGCGTTCAGCTGGATGTTATACAAAAAGTCTATAATGCACTCTATTAAGAGTATCCAAAGCAATGGATTTTGCTATAAATCATATAAATTATGTAAAAAGTCTTTCATCAAAACGTCGAAAATTTATGCATTGACGGGCAAAGCAAGGAGGAACGTGTTAGGTTACTTGTGAATCACAAGTTGTGATCATAAATTTGGAAGCCGAGAGAAGGGAGGGGACCTCTGTAGTTTTGAAGGGCATGCCTTTGGCCTTTCAACGATTTTTATTTTAATATGCTGAGTCAACTACTTATCTGATCAATGTAAAACTTGGGACACGTGTTTTTTATACCTTTGTCTTTCCGTCGTCAGGTCGGTTACCTAATCGGACACATTTCACTATTTTATTTTTGATGCCTTTTTGAGTAATAAATTCAATTTATGTCTAAGCGGCTTCAGTTTTATGTCCGAAATTACTGCTATAACAAGAAAACATGGTTTATTTTCCGATTTCAGGTGAAAAAACTCCTACACCAAATACTTTTTCGTAAAATTCAGAAAAACCTCGAAAATTCATTGATTATGCATGCCGGTAGCACGCAAAGCGAGCGTTCTAATGTAGACTTTCTCGCTCAGTAAGATTATTGTGCACCAGGGGTAAGGTATTAACTAAATTCACTAAAATTTTTAATCCAGCGTATGTTGGACGCTGTCTTACAAAACTGCTAAACGTTGACCCGCCACACAGAAAGCAAACCGTTTATAAAATACTGCGGCTTCTTTAGTAAAATAGCAGAACTTTGTTTAGCTGTTTTCCATAACGGATCTGTTTTCAGCAGCCATCAGTTAATTAACATATATTATACTAGATTTTGCCCGCAGCTCCGCCCGCGTGTTATTCGGTTTAACGTCATGCTTTTTTCCGAGATAAAAAGTAACCTATGTTGGGGTATAAGCTATATCCACTCTAAATTTCATCCAAATCCGTCTAGCCGTTTCTGGGTGAAAGAGTAACAAACATACACACACACAAACTTTTGCATTTATAATATTAGTGTGAGGTGTGATGAGATAACATAGCCTTGTCTTATTACCCCACAAGCGATTGAGGACCGCGCTAATTAGACACCTGATGTATGAAATAACAAAGCCGTGTCTCATTTCACCAGAAACGATTAGGACCTGATTTTAATTAGACACCTGATTTTTCAATGATATTGAACTATCCTACAGGAACCATGCATTTTTCCGGGATAAAAAGTAGCCTATGTGTTAAATTAGGGTATAAGCTATACCCATTCTAAATTTCATCCAAATCCGTTCAGCCGTTTCAGCGTGAAAGAGTAACAAACATACACACACACACACATTAGTAGGATTTGTTTTTAAATCTAACAAAACATGTTTGCTTTACTGACTCCAGGAAATACATTTCAAAATCCTAGTTGTTGACATGTTTGTTTTGCTTATTATGTGGTTTGAATTGCACAGAAACATAAATTTTACACTAAAGCAATATACTTAGTTCCTTGTGTACGTGTAATACAATAAAAATACAAAATGAAACAAACTTTCATCAAAAGAAATTGCATCTCTTTTAAAATTAGAAACTTTTTCTATTTTAAAATAATTTCAACTTTTTCACAGTGGATGTTTGTTAATGTCGGGGATTTAATTTCACACAATTGTATTTCTTGTTCTGTGACTTTACTCGACTTCTAGTTAGAATAAAAACAGTTTTTTTTTTCAAAATCACTATAACCCATTTAAAAAAAATTTATAAAGATAAAACCAAGTAAACCCCGAAATCTATACTCAAGAGAAAATCAATAAAAACAGAGTAAAATAGAGGTTTACTAAATTTATTGTATACAGTAAATAAATCAAACAATTGACGCAGTTCTTACTTCATGAACGTGAGAAAAACATAGGTATATATTGTTTTTTTTTTTTTGTTACCGTGCGTGTCTTGATTATTGCAACAAACTTAACCAAAGTTTGTTATCTCTAGACTAATTCCTGCAGTCTTATATTTTTTATGCTTTTACTTAAGTAGGCATAAGTACTCTGTGTAATATAATATAAGCTTATGTAACAAAATATTCATGCTGTAGACTTGGTAAGTGGTCAGGTTGGCTATATAAACGAAAGTAACCTTATATACAATATTTGACAGAATGAACATACGATAATTTGAACACTCAGGTTATCGAAACTTCAGCCATCACTTTATTCTATTGATCCAATTCATGTCCAATCAGCGTTGCCATCTCTAAAAATCAGAAAGCCGCAAGAATTTCGTAAAAAAAGTTATTACACGTTAAATGTTAAAAAAACATAAGTAACGTTTTTGAAACAGTTTCAAGGTTTAACCTGTTTCTTAGTTTTATCCATTGTTGTCCTATTAAAGAGAATACTCTTACATTGGCATTAGGGCCCGGTATTACAAAATAATACTCGCTAAAAGCAAAGAACTCTCAGTAACAGTATATGTTACTCTGCGATTTAAAATGTGACCCATTTTGGCGGGGGCGATACGACTCACGGCCGTGTTGCGTGAAAAGTAATAAAATGATAAAGCCTAACAAAAGCTGGACAGGCTGGACGCAGTCAAAATTGTACGACAAGAGGTTAAAAAGCCTAACACTGTCCGGCTTTATCCGGACGGATGGCAACGCTATGTCCAATGAAGCAACCAACATATATTTAGCACGTTAATGGCCTCTTGAACGCGAAGGATATTAACTACTTCTGTTCCGTTGACTTGGTAAACGAAGTAGTTTCCCCGAATTGGGTTTCGACGTGCTCATAGGTGGCCAATTGTTTTACTAAGCTGTATCTTTGCAGGATTTTATTGAAAGGTTGAAGAAAATGTGTAAATACTTACGACGAAACTATTGCTCGTTGGTAAATCCATCCATCAGCCTGTTTCGTCCAATGCTGGATATAGGCCTTTCCAGGATTTCGCCACTCTTGGCGGTCTTCCTGGAAGAAATGCCCATACTCACACACGCTGGGCAGGCGGGTTGGTGAGCGCGGTGCCGAAATTGGTAAATACAATGTAATATTTGTTATAAATTGTATTTTTCTTGGAAGACGATTTATAAATTTAAAATTAATTTAATGTAGCAACACACAAAAATGGCGAAACAATAACAACAACCTTCACTTGAATTTGATTTTTTGGGAATCATTTCTGTGTAGATAACAGGCTTTACAAATATTTTTGCGGATCATATTGACATAATATGACTTTTTAATGATCTGACCTTACCTACCTAATTGAAATTTTAAAAAATGGCCCAGCAAACGCATAATAATCCTAAGAATACTGTGTCAAACTCACAGTTGGACACAGTTTAGTATGACAACGACGTCTGCAATAATGTGCACTACTTTTATCAGTCGAACAATCACGGCTGGTCCATTGTCACATGACACATAGTACGAAACAATCATGAACCTTTTGCCCTTTTGAGTATATGCCACCATTTTCGAATGACATTTTGCTAGAAACGAGTGTTTCTATGTTTTTTCATCCACCACCTAAGACTTTATTCCTTTGTGATTTTTTTTTCTATTTTTGTAATCTACGAATGATCCAAGCACAGTAAATAATTAAAGTAATCGTTTTATCATTAGCTTCGACTCAACGAAAGTTACTTTTTTTAAATATTTGTACAGATAACATGTATAAAATGGGTTCCCACACTGAGAGCAAGAAAGTCCTAACATTACCAGACATAATTGATTTTTAATTGTGTCTGGAAATGTTAGGCTTTTCTTGCTCTCAGTGCCTCGTTTATGAACCTTGTGAAAAACATCGTCCATCCATCAGCCTGGTATATTCACTGCTGGACATAGGCCTTTCCAAAATATCGCCACTCTTAGCAATCCTCCTGAAAGAAATTCCCATACTCACACACGCTGATCAGGCGGGTTGGTGAGCGTGTTGCCAAAACCCTCGTACCAGTGACGCCACTGCTCGTCACTAGCCTGTTTTATATGTATAAGGGCCGCCAATCGGGGATGAATATACAGCCATCAATCAGGCCCAGGCAAGATGTCAATAGACATTTAAGATGTCAATTAGGATGGCTTCCGATTCGTTTGCGAAGAAATTATCACATGCTAGCCTTATTGTTTAACGTTCTGAACAATCCCTGTGCCCCTCAATACCTCCGTGATCGTTTTAAGCGTTTACCTTCCCGCACTAGACCTCAGAGAACTTGCGACACCAGGACCCTACATGTACCTTCATGTAATACGGATTTCTACTCCAAATCCTTCACAGTTCAAGCAGCTCGATTGTGGAACAATCTGCCTAATAGTATTAGAGACAGCCCATCTGTATCGTCTTTTAAGAGAAAGCTTAAACAGCATTTTCTCCCCAAGAGCTAATATATATAATTCTTTTGTCTGACTACCCATTTAAACTTATTCATTTTGTTTGTTGGAATATTTGTATGTTTATTTAGTGTCTTTTGTTTAAAATATGATAGTTTATTCTAAGTATGTTCATTTTGAGTATTATACGTACTGTTTATTTATTGTATATAACTATATGTGTAAAAATATATGTATATTTGTATGTATTATTGCTACACATAAGTATGTATCTATAACTTAAATTTCTTTTTTCTATTTAGTTTTCTGTATTTAAAGTTGTGCACATTTATTTGCTCACCATTCTCACTACTTTTTCACCACATTAAAGGTTGGCTGGAAGAAATTTCTTTAGAAATAAGCTCGCCCTTGTACAAACTGTTGTTCTTGTATATATTTTGTTACTTAAGTTTTTTTTTGTGCAATAAAGAATAAAGAATAAAGAAGGTGTGCCACTGGTTGTGCCTGTTTCAGAGCTGTCCTCCTACTGTTTTTGAGTAACATAGTGGTACCTCCACAGTCGAGCCCAGTATCAGCTCTATTATTATCGTAATGGGCATGACTTTAAATATAATTTTCCTGAATTTCCTAAGACTGACGCAATACAGAACCGTAGATGCGCGAGTCTGACCGGATTTTTATTTATTAATTTAAAAAAAAGGTAATTTCAGGAGCTCTACCAATCGTTCCTAGAAAACCGTAATATTGCTTGTCTCGATATCAAGTTAATTCTAGAAGCTACTACAAGTGTGATGATATGTTACTATCTGTTATACTAACAACCTACAAGAAAACTAACAAACTTTAGGTAAACAGTTGTACTGGGTATTACTAAAGGTACACCGCTGACCGGTGAACTCAATATTAGAAGCAGCGGGAAACCAGATCTCCATTCACTACCATAGTATGGTGTTTTAGGAGTAAACACGAAATATCCGGGTTACGGAAGGCGAATATCCGAAGGAATTTGTAATAAAATCCACCAGCTGTTTTCAGCGCAATCGAGCTCGTCAAAGGAAGCAGATATCTTATAGCGATCTTAAAAATATGAAAGTACCTAAAACGTTTATTTCTCAGAACTTCTTGCTTTCATAAGAAATTTAAATAAATAATTATTTAAGTAACCCATAGCTTCTGAAAGGTAAACTAGTCGGCAGATGACGATCTCTGCCACGTAGGCTGATCTTGAAGCATTTATTCTCCTATAAATATTTTGATGGTAAAAGATGCTGTCTCTGACGTAAAAGTTCAAAATTAAATTTAGTAAAATACGTATTTTTCAGAGCATGTTGAACCTGGATAGTGAATTAATTCTGACAAACGCACCCGCAACGTTCTTTAGGTCGTCATTCTAGCGGGCATGAGGTCAGCCTACGCTACGCTTTGCTGTATGGTCTCCACTCTAACGTCTTTCGGCCCCAACGGCCTTCACGTCGGCGACAGGTATGGCCTGCCCACTGCCACTTCAACTTACTGTTTCGGCAGGCTACGTCAATCACTTTCGATCTCCGAGAGATATTCAAAGCATTCTGTAGCTCGTTGAGCGACCTGAAACCGGTGAATATATCTAGAGTTATTATTAATGTGCATTACAAACCAGAAAAGATAAATTAGAAACAAATGTAAACACAAGAATTTGAGAAAATTCTTCGGGCCAAGATTCGAACTTGCGACCTCTTGTTTCCCGGCCAACGCGCTACTTGTCTTCACATTTGTTTCTAATTTATCTTTTCTGGTTTGTAATGCACTCTTAAAATAATATCTAGAGTAGTAAAAAGTTGCAGCTGAACGCAAGTCCCGTAGTAAGGTGGGTCCCGCAGGCTTGTTAATCATTTTCCGAGTTTGAACAAGTCGCCAGTAACTGAACACAAAGTTCGTCAAAGGGATTCGGCTAATTTGATTTCAGTGTTCGGCTGCTACGGCAGGGATGTGTCTATTGACGAGGGACTTGCAGTAACGAAACGTTTCATGAGCCCACTAAATACGTTGATGCTATCGTATATTACGAAAACCTGCGCAAATTACATTTAGCTTCAAAACGTAACCCCTTTTATGCTTCAGTGAACCTTTTAGTTTGATAAAATGTTAAAAGGTTTTAACAAAAATATTGTCCCAGAAGCTCATGTTAAAACAGTATAACAACAATATCTAAATTTATTACGAGGAAAGTTTTTCTTTTGCCAAGTTTTAGTTCAAAAAGCGTAAAGTTGCCAACATGGCCAAGTTATGTTTTGATACAAACTTTTTTGGTACGAAAGTCTTCGAAAGTGCTTTTTATGAGGTCGATATCGAAGATGATATTAAGTCAATAGCTTCTATATGCATCTACGCCACCCTGCAAAATTCTCATCAAATTACCATATATTATAAAAAAACTAGCTTTTTGCCGGCAGATTCGCTCGGCGTTAGGGTTTAGCGGTATACTCTTAGTTCCCTAAGCAATTACCATTTATGACTTAATGGCACAATGGTATTGAAGGACAATAATATCGTTGTACGCAATATTCTAAATTAAAAAATTTCGGCGCACTTTGGGGTCGGCATCAGTCGAATGAATTTATTTTTAAATTCATTCGACTGATAGCCCCTTTTCAACTTACCAGCAATCCACCGGCACCGGCACCAGCAACAGCGGCGGCGACGGCACGACTAAGGTGGTAAAAATGTATGAATTTAAAAACGGGCCATTGCCGACCCCAAAGTGGGCCGAAATATATTTCGAAAACCTAAATCTTTTATAAATGTTTTATTTTATTCCATCCATTCATCAGCCTGTTTCGTCCACCGCTGGACATAGGCCTTTCCAGGATTTCGCCACTCTTGGCGGTCTTCCTGGAAGAAATGCCCATACACACACGCGCTGGGCAGGCGGGTTGGTGAGCGCGGTGACGAAATCCTTGCACCAGTGAGGCCGCTGCCCGTCACCAGTCTGATTTATATAAGGCCCGGCAATTGGGAATGGATATACCGCCATCCATCGGTCCCAGGCAATGGTGGGCCGCCTGGTTTTGCCTGAGAGCTGTTCTCTTACTCTCCCCCGAATAACTTCGGGAGGAATTGCGTGTAAGATGGTGGTACCTCTACAGTCGAGCCCGACATCAGCTCTACCACCTTGAAGCCCGGCATCAGCTCTACCACCTTGATTACCACCCTTATTTTATTTACTTAAACAATTAATGTAAATGAAAAGCTCACTGCAGCGATATATGTATATTTCAAGTTAAATTAATAAATGAAACCTTAACAGTACTCGAGATATTCACGTCTAAAAATCATTATTTTGTACACTGACTGAAAACTACATACATATTCAGTAGGAACATAAATAAATTCCTATAATTTATCTATGCTAGCAAGGATCTGAACAAACTTTCTTTTAGTACAAGTGAAGAACGTTGTACATTATTGCAGATATGTTATATTATGACTGAAGAAATCTTCATAAGCTTCGGCACAAAATTTGGTCCCAATTCTTTTTTTTTGCACTGCCTTTGTACTGAACAGTTTTTATGGGATTGCTGACAACAATATCTCCCATTAACATTTGGGATAAATGACAAATACATTAGCGAAATAAAACTTTAAAAAATATTTCTTAATGCGTTTGTAATTATTTTCGTAATATTTTGTTCTGTTTAATCTTAACACAGTTAAATTACATTAGTTTAATGGCATAAAACTCTACACAACAGTATGAGTTAATTAACTACAAATAAACTATATGAGCAAAATTCGAGTTAATACAACCAGGCTGCCTTCTCCTAATTGGTTTGTATGTAATACGAACACAGAGTGAACTAACGAAATTTCGTCCAAGCTTTACCTCTGTGCTGTAACACACTGTTTGTTCTGGCTTTTGTCTTACGGGTAATTAAAAGGGTTGTATTTTACCATTTTGTCACGAAATCCTAGAGATGCTCGATATTTGTGATATTATTTTTTATTAATTCGATAATGTTTATGTGTGTATGTAGAAATTTTTACTATTTATTTCAAGGTTTCGTAAATGGATAAATAACAAAGAAATTTCCAAGTAGCTTATCTTATTACAATTTATTTACAAAATTTTATCAATAGTAGAAATTTCCAAGTAGCTTATCTTGTTACAATTTATTCACAAAATTTTATCAATAGTTGATTTTTATAATAACCATTTTAGCTTTAAGGGATAAACAATACAAAGCAAATAAATAAAAAACCTACATGTACTTAAATAAAAGCGTTTCGAAAAGACATTATGCTTATACATAGCCATTTAAGACAGCCGATAAAATGGAACGTATCAGAAGGTTACTGTACAAAAAATATATTTATGATTTCCTCAGCTGAAGCCACCATTAGAGAAATTTGAAAGGTATAGTATATTTTAAAGAATGTACAGAAAGAAAAACTAAAAATAAAAGTAATGCTCGCGAAGTCATGACTGAATTATATTTTTTTGGACACAAGATTGTAGCTCCAGCAAAACTTTTGTCTTTTAGAAGCGAGTTTCTTTGCCAAGATTCTTTTTAAAACTTCCTTTTATTCTTTACTTTTGTTTTCGTTTTCTAAAACAGTAACACATTTATTTTTTGGGTGAGATCTCAGTAACGTAGTAATTGCGAATTTTAAGATTTACATTATAACAATATAGGTATTTATCTACATCTACATTTACATCTACACTCACATTCACATGCTAAGGCAGATTATACAGAAAACATGAGAGTAAATTCAGCCCTTACGTTTAGCATTTGTGGACTACAAGAAAGCCATCGACTCCACTTAATGACTCAGCTACGATGTCTAAAGTACAGTCTAAGTACAGGATGTATAAACAAGACCGATACACCTTCATCGTGGCGTAAGAAAAGGAGATATTATTTTTCCAAAACTGTTAACCACCGCGCTTAAGGACATCATCAAAACGATAGAGTGGAATGGACGAGGCATAAACGTGAATAAAGAGTACATTCCCATCTTCGCTTTGCCGATGACATAGTCATAATGACGGAAACGTTGCAGGAACTGGAGGAAATGGTGCGATGGTGCTTAAGCGATTCTTCGTAACGAATAGGCCTGCAAATGAATTTAGATAAAACTAAGATCATGTCGAACTGTCATCTAATCCAAGGGCCCGTAAGGGTCGACAGTGTCAGCATTGAAGTTGTTCAAAAATTATGTTTACCTCGGTCAAATTATCCAGCTAGGTAAAAATAATTTCGGCCCGAGGCTGACAGAAGAATATGCTTAGGGTGGGCAGCAAACTAAAGTTTTAACCAATGCGTCCTTCCTGTAATGACTTACAGCGCTGGGACGTGGACTCTTACAAACGGCTTGATCCAACGATTTAAAGTCGCTCAACGAGCTATGGACCGGGCTATGCTTGGGGTGTCTATGTTGGATAGAATCGTTAAAAATCAAAATTGAACGATACAGCCAGCAGAATCAATAAGCAGTCGTTGTTGGTGGCGGCTGGATAAGTTACACATTTTTTTCTGATGAACTTTTTCACCACCGTAGATTTAAAAAAAAACCTTTCTTTTTGCGCCCCTGAACTTCTTGATAAACTGGAAGGATTCTGTAGGAGTAAAAGATTTCTTTAGTTATGAGCTTGCTAGTTATATCTTTGTTATTTTATTTTCACTGACACAATAATAATGACAATGTACCACAGACATACAATTTAATTTCAATACTTCTAAGGAACGTACTCGTATGTTTTACATTTCATGTTTCTATCTTTAGCGGTTTAGGCTCTTCGTTGCCTGTTACTCAGTCTTAGTTTTACACTCATGAAATTGTGTATTCACAGAAACAGACACACCCTCACACACCCTCTCTTACATACACCCTATCATGTTATGGACAACCTATCTACACAATTTAGTCACATTTCCTAGGAATTTTCGCCCCAGTAGTTTTGTGATACCAATCCAAGGACCACGGTCTTGTGGCTGAAGTAAATATTCACTAACTCTCCCTCACCATATCACATAAATAACCACAAATTTAAGTTAAAATTTTCATGTACATTTTCTTATAATTATGTTAGTTATTGTTATTTAAATTAGTTTAACTTAATCTTTACTTGTTATCCACTAGTGAAAAGCAGAGTTTTCTAATACAGGTATTCTCTCACTAATTATTTTGTCAAACATTTCACGAAAACAACTTAACAGAGCTCACGTCCCTTAACATCACAAAATTACGCACAATTATAAAGAGCCCCCAAATCACCGATCACCTTCCCTTAAGGAACATTGAACCTCTCATAGGACCTCATCATCAGCCCCCAGTTGTCATGGATTGTAAAGAGTTTCAAAAAGACAAATCAAAAGGGTCCAAATATGATATTCGTGCTATTATCGATTGAAATCCTATATTATCCTTTACTTAGCCCGTGTTTCAGTTTGATGATCACGTGACCGTAAAAGGTGGCAGTTTCAATAGATTTATATCAATTTACTCCCAGTAAATAACTGATTCTTAGGGAAAAAATTGCGTATTTGTTAATCTAAGATGTGTTCTGTAAAATAGTAAAAGTTTTATGTCGATTTATCAAGTAGTATTCGAGATTTTAGGTTTTAAAAATAAAAAACACATACACACAACTTAGAGATAAATAGGAGTTTACCTATCTTCATATGTACTTCCAAGTAAGGTTAGCATGGTTAATTTTTCCAGAAGAATATATATAAAATAAAGAAAATTAAAACTCTTTCCGATATCTCATTAAAAAAACACGTAATAATCTGCCAGTAGAGCTTCGGTGGACATTTAAGTGACATTTATTTCATGTCCAATCTATAAGCTTTCTATTTAATATATGAACAAATATAAGAAATTCGTAAAAATCATATGTTTTTAATATTTTTATTAAAATTTTTGTTCTTGTTGAGACTAATACATATAGGAATATAATAAGTTTATTTAGGAAAAGCTAAAAACAAAATGTTTTTATTTTTTGTTTTCTTACAAAATTTCCCTCGAAAGTTTACCTGATGCTCGATACATTGTATCGGGAAATGTTTTGCCATTGGTTTGTCACAAGTCAGTTACTCATTCCAAAAACGAACAGCATTAACGGCAAAGGATGTACCCCAGTAGCAGTTTCACACACAAAACCTTTTGTATCACAAGACTTTCTTTGATAGAATAGCCTCGAACAAAGAGCGTGTCGATTCGGCAATATTACCCAATTTGTCAAAGGCATTGTTGGCTTTTGACATCCAATTTGTTACTGGGCATATCGGAATCACCCTACGATTTGCCACCTCATCTTTTCTTTACAAGTCATCTTGATAAACATTCGTTAGCTAACAGCTCGCATATAACTGTTGAAAGGCAACGCGAATCCTCGTTAATGTCAATTCTTTGACATTTGACAAAACCTTCACAAATTTGACAGGAGATGCGAACGTACTAGGGGCCGTGACAAGCTCCGATCAGTTTCTCGTAGGCTTGCGAAGAGCGCTCGATCGGTGTACGTATGTGGTCCAACTATTTACAACCGACTTCCAGGTGACATTGCAAAAATCGAATCGTTTTCCCTCTTTAAATGTAAGTTGAAGAAATGGCTCATTCAGCAGGCATTTTATTCAGTTGATGATTTTTTAAAATAAAGTGGCTATTATTATAATTATCAGAATTAGACGATGTGATGACATTAAGAATATTAAAATTATTATTATTATTTTTTTTTTTGTATTGTTTGACATTATTATTTTACATTTCATACACTGTGCATGACAAATTTGCTTAGATAAATTACTTTGTGACTAGTTATTTAACTTAATTTAATTTAAATTTAATAATTATTGTTTTACTCCATTTTTTTGTTATTTGATAACAACATGACATGTAACTGACCGTTATGAATAAAGTTCTGTATTCTGTATTCTTTTTACAAGCTTTTATTTAACTTAACTTGTGTGTTAGTCAGTTAGTACGTCTGTTAAAATCATAGAACAGAATTTCAAACCAGTTCCTCCAACATTAACTGAGGAGAAATTTTGCACACAGAACATTTGTGACATGTTTTTTGTCTTAACTAAGCGTTTTTTTTTTGTGATGTGACAATTGTACCCTTTTATGATAGCCCATATTACAATTCATCCAACTATGTAGGAAGTCCTACTAGACTTTGTCGTGACTCGATTGGTTTTTTAAGGAACCTAATAAAAGATAATATCTTTATCTTAAGAAAATAAATGCAGATTGCTGTGATTTAAATCGATTTATTCGATAACAATTTCGTAACCAACCTTTTACAAACAAATCCGCACGGTTATCATCTGTTAAAATTCACAGTGTTGCCATGATCAAAAATAACAACAGTCACAATATTTAACAAGTATGCGATATTAACAGTTACAAACTAATAGCTACATTATTAATCAGGACAGTAACTGCTACTTACTTTAGATAATAGTGTGATTAGTCTTACACTAATAAGCTAACGAACGTCTTTAATGTATTTCAGATGCGATGGAATACGGTTGAATATTATCCAAGAAAACAGGACACTTTGTCCAGACAGGATATTCGAGATTCAAAATGTTTCTTTTTAACATAGATACATAAAGTATACGTTTTACACATCCAATCTAATCTTTATAAAAATAATATTACATGATTAAACTAATATAATACGGAAAATATATAAAAAACTGGGCTTATGTTGGGCTAATAAAGTTATACATATGCATAAAATAAAGACTTATTGGAATAAGAATATTACTATACATAATGCAATTAATAAATAAGTTGATAAATAAACTGAATAGACTATAAATAAATATAATGCCAACTGTTAAAATATTAATTTCTTTGAATTTTTCTCTTAATTAATCCCGGTGCTTCATATTACATGACACGGCGGAATTCGGCAGGACTGGACAGGTTAGGATCCGATTGGATCAGATAAGGAGAACACTTTTCCTGTGGCCTTATCACGTGCCAATCGCTACCGTTGTTAATTGACGTCATAAAATTTCCTTAACCACCTCCATGACATGGGGTCAAATAAAAGGGTTTGCTAAGCAAAATACGTGATGTCAATCTAAATTCAATATGACGGATGCCCCAAGATAGCGTACAAAATTAATTTTAATTTTCTATCACTTAAATAATATATTGTTTTTAAAACTTTTTTTATTCGCGTCTGAAGTACTGGCGGTTGTAATTTTACAAAAGTAGGTACGAATTGATTTCATTGAACAGTGATAAGTGTTACCGAAGTATGTACTTTCTTTGCGCGACAAGTTTGAAAACAAACAATTCAAAATAATAATTCAGTTTTAGCGGTTTATTCCATAAATGCTGTGGTTAATAAAAAATATATACACTAAAAATATTATATAAATTATTCGATTTCAATGTTTTAATGCCTCTAAGCAAACATTGAGTTTATCACACATGCAGTACTCAAGTACTGCAGGTTTTCACAGCTTGTTAATAAATTACAGCCGCTTATACTTCAAGCGTGCAGAATGAACATATTATTTTGGCTCTATGCCGTAAAGATTTTACCGCCTTGTGTTACCTGATAATAAAACAAATATGGTTGGAAGAAAGGCGGGGAGAGAAAATGGCGTCGTCCGTATCATTTATTTAAAAAAATGTGAAAAAAACAACACTAGTGATATAATATTGTGTGTTAAAATTAACGTAACTAGTTCCGTTGTTCAATGGAACAAACGTGCAAGATGTATCTTTTCGGGTGTTTTCTCTTACTCTATATGTGTTCATGCTAAAAGTCACTCCATAGACCAGCACACACCCAGTATACATAACAATTCTGCAAGACATTTGCAAAATTGCACACATTAAAAACCAGTGTTAGTTGCGACCAGCGGGCCTATTAGGTACGTATCTTTGAATCGGTTGCCAACTATGCTATTCATCAAAAACAGATAAAAAATGAACTTACAAAACAACCTTCAATGGGTATTGAACTAATTATGATTTATGACGTCATTTTAAGTGATAACGTATCCTTAGGCGGATATGTATGTTTTTGACGATAGGCACTAGGGTTGGCAACTTATTTCACGATACAGAATCAGGGGGCAGATCTGTGATACGGAAGCGTGTGCTTAGCCTACGAATGAAAATCGTAATATTGGTAAAAAGTTACGAAAATGCCTGCTTGTGCTGTAGAATAGTGCGATAAAACCAGTAGAAACAGTAACTTCAAAAAGGATGCAATTTTATTTTTTAAGGAAGTATATAAATATTCAATACAAAATGTTTTTACAAAACCATCGCGGTTTAACTAAAACTGGTGATTCGATGATCGAAGCTTACGCTACGCGTTGGTGTCTTTAAAAGTGCCTCTTATTCTCTTATGTCCTTTAGTATTATTCAATAATTTGTCAATAATTAAGATGCAATGCAAACACTTGATTATGACAACACCGAAAAGCTACTTGAAATTATGTGACCCACACGTTGGGAAATACTGATCTGGAGTCCATTTTATAGCTGAGGCACTGAGAGCAAGAAACGCCTAACATTTCCAGACATAATTTATTTCTAATTGTGTTTGGAAATGTTAGGCTTTTCTTGCTCTCAGTGCTTGAGCTATAAAATGGACTCCAGATCAGTATTTCCCAACGTGTGGGTCGCGACCTACTGATGGGTTGTAAAAACATTATAGAAAACACGCACAACCTTCACGTTACAGCGCTGCATTTTAAAGCTAAGCACTACTTAACTTGAAATTCTCAACTGTGAAATCAGGGGTATGTCTATTAGCGGGACCTGAAACTCACCTCTCGTCTTAATGTAAATAATTTTTTATTTTAACAGTATATGGTCTTAAATTACTGTAATTATAATATGGATGGTAAAGAAATTAAAAAATAAAAGTGAGTTTTAAATGAGTCGCGATTCAAGTAAGTTTAGAAACCGCTGCTCTAGAGTATTAGAATAATCATAGCGCTAGCAGTTTCATTTCAGTTTAGCCTGGCTCAAGACCAAGCAGTGAACATGTTCTCATAACAATCAAATACATTTTTATACAAAAACATCATACACAGATTTATTATTTATCCCAAAACATAATAATTCAAGTTTTAATTCTTATTGCTAACTAGCCTTTACTCGACTAGCGTTTTTTTTTCAATTTCAACATGGCGGTTATTTTGTAAACACACCTTAAAGCCTTTATGTTGACCAAGGTTACTACGATGATAATAAAGATAACCGCATTCAGGTTCGTTGAGTGGTTCTCAATTTAAAATGGAATATACCTATACATACATACAGGCAGACACACAGAAAGACAGACAAATAAAAATTCAAAACATTTTAGTTTTGTCTTCACTTCACTTCAATATTAATAACCCAATTTCAATTAAAGTTTTGAAAAATATTCAATGTACAGACACGACTTTTTTACTACTTAATTATTAATGTTATATTCACAATTCACAAACCAATACAATACAGTATTACGTGTATTTCTGTCTGCAATAAATATAGTTGTAAACACTCTGATCTGCATTTAATTATGTTTTCAATTCTAAGCTTTCTAAAAACTTGCTATTTACAAAACATGACCTAAGACCGTACCCGAAGGAACAAATGAACAGGCTATATCCATCCGTCAGATTGTTTACAGCAAATAGTCTTTGCCCCTGTTCAAGTTCCAAAGCATATCGCACCTTTGGTAGAACAATGACGTAATTGTCAAAAAATGCAAAATTAACCTAAATATGCCAAAATGTTCTAAAATTATTGTTCTTTATGGGGTAACAAAAAAAAATGATAGTTCCAATAGTTTCAGACAGAGAGCGTGTATGTCGTTATAGCTTTCCACAGTTTTTGGAATAATATCGTCTGATTGGTCAGTTGTGCGTAGTTCACGAAATGAATATTTTTTTATTTGCGAACGGTACATTCATTATCATATATCCATAATAAAATGTTTATAAATGTTTATGTTATTTATTACGTTATAGAGCCAGACAAGAAAATATAAGAAAATGAAAATTTCTTAATTTGCCGTTCCTGAACAATTTGAAAACACGTAATTGCGTCATTGTTCTACCATATGTGCGAATTGTATGTACGTTACGTATATAAAACTGAGGTACTAATATACAATAAAATGTTGCTAAGCCCTAGCCATAAGTTCTCCTCGGAATACTTGATAAGTTTATTATGTACTTTTCATGTAATACATTCTCATTCTCCTGTGTACTTTAAATAAAATACTTACCCTTAATCAGCCCTCTCGGTTCGGTGTAATTCAAATTGATGATAATTTCCATCACAGGAACAATGACTAAGAGGAGTAGTGTGACACACATTATTCACAAGTTTCATAACACTGCTATGCACCGGTGTCAGAGAATACTGTCACTTGAAAATTGCAGTTTCACTAATATCAACTGAAAACTTGTCAACATTTACACGGTTCATTTAAAGCGTGCGAGCTGATATTAAACTGTTAATTAAGCGAATAAATATTATACTAAGGCATCTCAAGAAGAAATTAAGAGTAGCTGGATATATAAGGTTGCTTTCTTTTCTGCAAAATACGCAAGTTAAAATTGAGACAGTCGAGGTTGTTCTTGAAAATGATAGAGAATTAAAAAAACAACATATTTCGCAAACAGGGTTACCTTACCTTAGTCCTGACCATTTAATGGGTCTCCAGTGAGAATTTGGTTACATAAACGAAGGTCGCCTTATAAATCTTTTTCCAGTCTATGCATAAAGCATACTTTTTTGATTGCGTGTTATGATGCCTCATATAAGCGGTCATTGTGAAGACTAATCCACGCAACTGTTCGTGTAGTTATTGAAACTAAATACTCCTATATGACTTGTTAACAGGTACGTTGTTACTGTAGGTACTGAACAGAATTTGTGCCCTCGGCCATGTTTTCTCCGAATTGTGGGTTAAAATGAACCGCTGAGCCAAATATAGTATATTGTCTGGGCGCTGAGCTGAGCAGTAGCTATTATTAGAAACCATATATTTATTCTAAATATTTCTTTGAGAAACCCCTTAGTGAAATCTGCATCACAGTCCGTTTAATTGTTCTCTCTGTTATAATACGATACGATATACGATACAGCCAGGCAGACGTCATATTAAATATTTAAAGGGAAAAAAATATTTTTATCACAAACGAAAAAACTTCAATCACTAAGGAACATCAGCTACGATTACAAAAAGCTTTGTAATTAAATGACCATATATGGGAGGGGAACGTGGGGAGTTATTTTACGGTGCACGGTACATTTCACGAAAACACGGCAATATGATCACGTTATTCAATAGATAAGTCCCAACCGGCGTTTTTCCTGCTTCCTAACCGCACGCGAGTAACTAGCATCGTGTAGCTACTATAGCATAATGAACACAAACAAACAAATGATTATATTTTCAAGTATTCCCGGAATCCGAGGCTGGGTGTCTCACCTCGGTCCATACATCACACAGTTGGTTATCTGTTCCACTGACATTGATGAATGTTCTGAAACAAAGCAGCCTACTCCGCATCAAGTAGGTTGTCCCACTGATAAAAGGATTTTGTGCTTTATGATAAAGCATTAAATATTACACGTGAAGCATTTTTAGTGGCGCTGTCTTAACGTTTGTTTAATACTTTGTTCGTACCTACGTAGGAAAGGGTTGCGCTCTTAATTAATGGAATGAGATAACTTTCATTGATAAATTTTTTGAATAATTAATTACGTCTTCAATTACTAAATTAATTATAAACGCATGCGTGATGTACACTGACATCCAAACTTCGCCGAGTTTTCGAAGGTTTTAGTGAAATACGTGGCAAATAAAGAAACAATAAGTTGTTCCATTAGGCTAGCAACTTTTTAATGTAATAAATAACTCATCCATGTTTATACAGCTGAAATAATAAAGTTTTAGTGTCCGAAGGAGGCTGTTGAAATTAAATAAACATGGGCCGTATAATTACAAGCCAATTTTTTTTTATTATGCTTCGTGTTATCCTTCTTTTAAAAACTAAAACAAATCTCTTATTAATAAAGACCAACATGACATTTTAATGTTCAAAGATTAATAATTTGGTTTCACAATATCGGTAAAGACTGGACACAAAGATTATAAAATACAAAAGCAGATAGCAAAAAAAACATTATATTATGAAATTGTATTTTTTTCGCCAAGTGGTGCAAGGCATTATATTTTATTATGCAAATTCGTAAACATTTAAAAATATACATAATATCGGCCCGAAAATTTCATAACGATAACCCAATTCGAACCTCTGTTTTGTGAATTTGCTTATATATAGAAAACAAATCTTATTTTTCGTTGCTCTTTGTTTTTACTAGAGCACTCTCTAGTTCAGAGTTTCCATAAAATTATTTCATTAAGAAATCCTTCACTTATTAGAAGAGCATTACGTTAACCTACTACCGTTTATTTGAAACAACAGTTCACGTCAAGGAAATAGTGAAAGCCGCAGCATAAAGGTCGGCGTTAATTTGCTCGCTCCTGCGGGAAATCACGAAAACTATTTGTGAAGAGCTGCCCACCGAACAATGAACACTTTGTCTTATCTAAAACACTTACATTTCCGATAAAATAGAACAATTTAGGCTGAAACACTTTTAAACTGTGTTCTTTATGTTCAAAATTATTAAATATTTTTTGCATCATTTATTTTAAAAGTAAATCTTGTACGAAGGTTTATTTGCGTAGTATAATTTTATTATTTGAAATATAAATACGATTAGCTATATTTTATACACGTACCTACTTTGAATCGAAGTTGTAATATATTCCCAATAAAGCAAAATAGTAGATATATTGCTATAGAATGGAGGTAATTGATAAATATAATGATGAATATATTGTCACGACATGAATCCCCGAGGGGGTGTCAGAGGTGTTCCGTTTGTGAACTGTGAAATGCAAGTCACAGTCCACACTCAGCACACCCGCGTTTCACCGACGATTATTACGTCCCATCGTGATGGGTGGTGAGCCCTATCGCCGTTCTTCGGGCACAAATACACGCTTGTTAGGACAAGCGGGTTTCCTGACGATGTTTTCCTTCACCGTTCAGCAAGTCGTAAGTATTAAATGCTCTGCGCATCAATTCCGATGAAAACTCATTGGTGCATGCCCGGCCGGGGATCAAACCTGGATCTCAAAGATTGAGAGGCCAGCGTTCTACACCTCAGGTACCGCCGCCGCTTGTAGAAATAAAATACAGAATAACAAAATAAAAAGTGATTAGATCGAACAGATATTTTCCATGCCATTTAGCTAGACGAGTGACAATGTTTAATTTAAGGGGGTTACTTTTTACCTCTGTACAAAATGCACATCATAATATTGTTTTCCTTACTTTTGAAAAGTATGCCATAAATGTGTTTTAAAGCAACTTGCGGAAATAGTATATTAATAATAAAGTCTTCACAAAAAATTACGTACTTTAATGTATTACATTTTATTTGCATTACATTAACAAACTTGAAAGCGTGTTTACAGTTGTAAAGTAATGCAGCTTAAATGTAACGTATAAAATTGAATAATTTTCAAGTGATCATCTTACTATTAACAAGCAGTTTACGCGAATTGCTGTGAAACGCATTTATTGCATACTTTTTATTCAAAAGTAAGGAAAACAATATTATGATGTGCATTTTGCACCAAGATCCTCCGTTATCACCTTAAGTTTAATGAATATAAATGACCCTTGTTCGATTTTGAAATTTACTTACATCCCCAGCGCTGTAAACCAAATTTACATCCCGCATTACAAGTTTAATACGATTTAATTTCATAGCATTAGAGATGACAATTTTTTTTGCGTTTTAATCAATACGATAAAAAAATTCCACAAAGAATAAAACATTAAGTTGTATTACACGAAAGATCGCACTCGCGAACTACAACATTAAACAATACATCATCGCAAAGTGTTTTATTGCAGTGTAAAAATACGTGCTTGTTTATAGTAATTGCGGAGAAAGATTTTCTTTTGTTCAGTAAAATATAAATGTTTTGTTAGTAAGTTCATTACTCGCGTATTATATTTTGTAAACACGAAGATTTTCTAATTTTCCTTTGATGAAATACCTACTAGTTTTATAGGCTCTTAAGAAAAAGTTTTCTCATATGGATACCTATATTAAAACTAATATTTTTACTTAAACTAAGCTACTCGTACTATACCAATCATAAGTTACATAAAACATTCAAATATTAAAACATTTTTTCAACCCTGAGGTTATTGAGACACTAGAATTAAAATTATCATTAATTGAAAAATAAAACGCTTTCTGATATTACTTAATTTACGAATGCAAATTCTTACATGGGCTTAAAGTTTGCTATCTTGCTTAGTAGCATACAAGAACGAGTAGACTGCAAAAAGAAAATAGCGACATGAAATGAAAAATTTACATACCTATAATACATTCGTGCTTGAAAAGGAGCAATCGTTAGCGGACCGACAAGGTATTGACTTTGATAGCCCTAATGAGCCAAAGTTACAGGACCATCAATTTTTGATGGAACATTTTAGTGACTTTACCACGACTAAACGGTCAAAAGGGAGTAAGAGAGGTATTGGACTGAAACACACTATATAAGGTGACTTTCGTTTACTCAGGCAAATTCATACTAGAGACTCCGTAAGACCAAAGTTCAATGACCCTGTTTGCAAAATACGTAAAATATTTTTTGTACCTCTAAACTTTTTCAAAAACCACCTTGACTTATTAGTATAGGAAGTCTAATTTAATTTTGCCTGTTAAAATTAGAAAAATATAAATTAAGGACTGATATCATGAGCGCAGTACCTCAGATGTAAGCGTGAACAAATGTAATGCTATTTAATTTCGATATACCATGCACGCTCAATGAAACTGTGAAGGCAATACAATCGCTCCTATTTCTTCGCGGGCACAAAATTGAAAACGTGTGCCAGGCCAGAAGAAACAATTAACTACTGGGGTGTCCCAGAATAAAAGAGACAAAATTATCTTTCAAATATTAAACTAAATATATACTATATACTACCTTCTTTCCAATGACAAACAGAACAGACCACACACAGTATCTCTTTTAAAAACTCCATGTCATCACACGGGTGCTTTTAGAAATTCTTTCACGGTGACATCCATCAGACTCTGGAACTCCCTACCGCATACGATTCGTGACTGTCCTACGATCAGCCTATTCAAGAAGAAGCTTAAAGAGCATTATTTATAAATATTTTTCCCTTTAAAATATATATTTATTTATTATTTATGCAGGTATATACACTGTATTTATTTATGTTTATATTTGGTATAAACTAAATTCTTGTTTTAAACATATATTTATGAATACTTTTGTTATGTAGGTTTATGCCCATGTTTATATTACAGTATTTAAGTATGTTTGTTCTTTTTATACTTAAGTAATTATTAATTAATTTATTATGTAACTATTTATTTAAAAGTTAGGTATATTTAAGGTAGTTTTAAGTTCATATTATCTCCAAATTTTTTTTTTTTATATCACTTGTTTCTTTATGTGTGCACATTTGATCACACACTTTTAGTTAATATTTCCTTAGCAGCTAGGTTTTGCTGGCAGAAATCTCTCTCAGAGATAAGCTCGCCTATAGCACGTTTAATTTAAGACTGCTTGTACGTATAACTTTTCTGTGCAATAAAGAATATGAATATGAATAAATATATATAAAATTAGGGTATTTAGAAAATCTACATGAAATTTGCTCCAACTATACCTTAGTAGCCAATTTTTCAAAAATTCATAGTTGCACGCCTCATTATTGCTTTTCCAGATATGGCTGCAAATCTTTTTGCCAATCCGGCCCATGGTGTTTGAATGCTGTTAATGTTTTTGGTTTTTCTGTTAACTTCTTATACTCATTTTACATAAAGCCCAAAACATTTGGATTCCTCTAACTTGAGGCCCATTTTGGAGCATTGTTTTTTGAAGTTATGAAATCGATATTCGCCGACTGTAAATATTGAACGACTGCAGACTCGTAATGACACGACGCCATATCCGACCAAAATATAACATCCTTCCTTCGATAATACGTGGACGCACTATAAGTTTCCGGAATGAATATGAAAAAATACTATTAAAGGTACAAAATTAATTTATTGTTTTTCAAAATAATCTCCCTTGGCGTCTATGCACTTTTTCATTCGATCAAACCAGTTTTGAAAACTTTTGTGCCACTCCCCTGTGGTGACCTCTGAAACGTGTTTTTCATACTCCTCGACAGCCTCTTCTGGTGATGAAAATCGTTGACCGCGTAATTGGTTCTTAATTTTTGGGAACAGAAAAAAGTCACAAGGTGCCAGGTCGGGACTGTATGCAGGATGACTCATGAGTTCTACATTTTTCGTCTTCAAAAAGTCGTTTGTCTGTCTGGCCGTGTGAGAACTAGCATTGTCGTGGTGCAGGATGATACGGCGTTTACGGTTATTTTTACGGAGTTCGTCAATAACTTCCGGCAAACAAATGGTCGTGTACCAGTCACTATTCACGGTACGACGATTCTCTAAAGCAACAGTAGCCACGTGTCCAGTTTTATTAAAAAAAGAAGCAATCATCCGCTTAGATGCACTTTTCACGCGCGCCACTTTGGTTGGTTTCGGCTCATCTTGAAAGACCCATACGCTCATTCTTCTATTGGCGAAAAGACTTATATCAATCAAAATTTACAAAAGCTGGTTGAAAATAGCAGCATGATTGTAAATTTAAAAATATTTGTAATTTATTGTATTTACTGTTGGCAGCACAGTTCCAATGTAATTTAATTTAATTTAATGTATTTCTATTGTATTTTATTGTATTAAATGTAATGAATGAATCTTAGTCTGTAATAAAGGTATATTATTATTACTATTATTCTGTTTATGAGCAATTTCATCTCGGCTTCAAGAAGCCGGTAGTATGAGCACTTACGGGCCTAGGCCAAGTGAGTGTCATTGTTTTGGGTTGTTTGTGGCTGTTCTTGTTGGGACGTGGCATAAAGTTGGTCGGTTTGTAAGAATCTCCTGGTTATCCGGCATGTATTTAGGATGGCTGCTTTTTGTAGGCGTACGTTAGTCTTTAAAAGATTTAGGGAACGCAGAGACTGATGAAGTTGTTTGGGTATGACTCCAGTTGCAGACAATACTATAATGTTTACTTTTTGCAGTTTCCACATGCGTGTTATTTCGTCTTTCAAGTCTGTGTATTTACTTAGTTTTTCAGCAATTGTAGTTGGTAAATTATGCGTATTGGAAACAGCGATGTCGATCAGTTGTGCAGTCTTATGTTCTTTGTCAATAAGAGGAATATGTGGTCTATTGTAGTCTACAGTTTTGTCAGTTAGTATGGCTCTGTCAAAATAGAGTTTATAAGTCTATTATTATAAACAATAGTAGAAAAACGCTATGCTATGTTAAATGTAAACACATTTGTGTTTAGTCATAACATATCGCTTCAAATCACATCACATCACCTACATGAGCGTGTCATGAGACCGAAAAATACCTGACACTGGAGTGCGAGATTTTGCGTTAGCACCTTTATGAGCCTTTTTCAATTTCTCAGAGATTTCACTGTTATACATAACATAAATACATGTCGTTCAAATGTTGATGTCACCTGAATCAAATTAGTCATGCACCGCATATTTTATAGGCCTTGTTTGTCTATTTATTCGTGTGAAAACGTGGTGAAACATGTAAATCACATGAATCGTACAGTGGTTTCAGTAAAGGGAAGTATCATGCTCCACAGAGTACAAAACAACTTCAAAGAGATAATTTAAAAAGATACACATTAAGGGAATAATTCATGCCATACTATACTTCTTTCTTTGTGTGTTGAAAAGGGTTTACGCACTTATGAGTACCCATTATTACATACGGAGTGTTGATTTTGTCCTAAACTTCTGTCACAGAGGATTTAAATATGTAAATGATACTGATGCCAAAAAATCTAATAACTTTTAACTTTGAAATACAAATATAGTTACTTCTCAAAACGGGGAACCATCAAAATTAACAGTTTTTGACCATACTGATACAGAAACGGCTACTCATGATCACGCTCGTCGTAAGTAGCCTTTTCAATATCAGTATGAATCTAAACCACAAATCTTTTAGTAGTTTTTGACCATTATTGTTACGGGGTCTCTCTAGGGGTTTCCAACCGTACCACGTAACAAAAATGTACAGAAAATCCACTGTTCAAAGCTTAAATAAATATTTACCCTCGCCAAGCGACAATAAAGTGCAAACTGGCTCGCACCTGTGCTACGTGCTTATGATTTTAATTACCTACTGTAATTCAATACTGTAGGTAATTACCGTACTATAATTGTACTGTATTTTGGGATTCTATATAAGGTAACTTTTATTTATACAGTCAAACCCTGGAGGCTTGGTAAGTGATCAGTAACACGCATCTATAACGCTTTTTGCCAAATTCACAAAATAAAATCTTGACGTTCCATAGTAATTGACTCGGGGCTGTGCTTTCGTTTGTAAGGAACACGAAAAGTATAATTTACGAATTTCACAAAAAGGGTCATCAAACCTTCTTACTGAGCACTTACCGAGTCTTCAGTAAGATTTGGCTGCATAAATTACCGTCACCTTATAGGTATAGTACGCAAAAGTACTACGTTTCAATTGGATGGATCAATCTTTTTTTTGGCACCATCGAAACTAATAAAGTAACAACTAACAAATTCCTCTCTATGAACGCACATATATGATAACCGTTCGACTGATGCGAATCATACGGTATGGGTACACCCAAACAGGCCTCTGGAAGCGATCTATTTTGCTCGTGATGCTCATAGATTTATTTTATTTTGTTTTAGACTAGTTTATTTTGTAATAAATATGAGAAACAAATTTTCAGTGAATCAAAGAAAATTATGAAATCACAAAGGCATCCAATTAGCTATTCTGTAAAACTCAAAACAAATAAATTAACACATTCCCAGCCATTCTGTTTGAGCGTTCATTACGCGATGTTTGTCTAAGCAGAGCATGTAAATTTATAATCCTCTTCTTATCCTCCACAAAATGTTCTTGGTATTTCTATCAGATTTGAACGTAGGCATAATAGAACAACTCAGAGGTGGAAGAGAGACGTTTTGAACGAAGCTGAGGGGAAAAATTTACATGGTCAGAAATCACCGCGCTGACCATGGACAGACAGGCATGGAAAAGCCTAGTGTCGGCCCCAGACTGCGGAGGAGTAGATAGGGACTGAAGATAGGGAGTAAATAAATTTTCAATATGGGCAAATATTTCACCTTTCGAATATTAATTGTTCTGATCCCTCTGTTGATGATGCCTCAATTTATTTTCGTTCACAGTACAATTCATTCTAAGCTTCGTTTAATATTTTGTTTCGGATATTCTAATGTTTTTGCAAAACTATGACAGAAGTGAATACGGGAAGAACTTTAAAGGATATGTATATTTTTCCTAATATCTAAGAATAAATAAAATAAATTAGGTTTATTATAAGAAAGGGCTTGCCGATGATTGCTGATCTACCGGTTTATGGTCACTCAGCGAGCTATGCAGCGGGATATGCTTGGGATATCTCTGATGGATAAAATCCGAAACGAGGAAATCCGTCGGAGATCGAAAGTGTCTAACAAAGTCTGCCGAATCAGTAAGTTGAAGTGGCAGTAGGCAAGCCATATCTCGCCAAAGTGATGGTCGTCGGGGCCGAAATGCGTTAGAATCGAAACCACGTACAGCAAAGCGTAGACCAACTTCGTGCCTGTTGGACCGACGATCTGAAGGACGTTGCGGGTGGTGGCTGGATGAGGAGGACGGAGGACTATAACAGGCTGATGGATGGATTTTAAGATGTATATCTCCATTCTAACTACTGTTCTAATTTCGAAGGCTTCACTTACTAATCAAATTAAATCAAAATATTTATTTTGTAAAATATATACAAATCAAAGTTAATCTTAACAATATATATCATTGGAATATAAAAAAATATATAATAATACGGAAAATATATAGATAAATCTAGGAAAAAAATAAAAATATCATATATACATAATGCAATGAACAAATAAGTTGATAAATAAATACGGGTAATACATACAAATAATATTTAGGTTAGGCTACTAAAATGTAATAAAGTAATACTCGTACACCTGCATAAAATAGAGAAATATAGGAATAAAAAATATTATAGGTATATATATATACATAATGCAATAAACAAATGTGTTGAAGAAGAACTAAATAAACCATCAATAAAAATAATGCCTAACCATCCGCACCATTCGATTATTATTGCTAAGAAGAAAGACAAGAAACTAAGCAAACATGTCTTTTTTCAATTTCCCTTTTTTACATTACAATATTTTATTCTAAACATTTTTTTTATACCTACTTAAGTAAAGGCATAAAAAATATAAGACTGCAGGAATTATGTCACGAGAAAAAATGTATCCTAGTCAACCTGTCTCATATTGTCTATTACCACAGTTAAATTTTAAATTAAATTGTCACAATATAATTTTTCATTCAAATTTGCTATTTCTAAATTAAAGAAGCGGAGCAGAGCGACATCGACACGAACGTCCTAGTTTTAACGGAAAAAAAAATGCATGATCACGTAATGGTACTGTGTTACGCATAGGCGTGCATAAAAATCATTATTTGTATGATGCCAGAGTAGGCATTGCCTACCCTAGAGAACAAGAATACAAAATAAACTTTCAAATTTGTTAAATTATTATTTATTTCATTTTTTTTTTTTTTTTTTTTTATCGTCAAACTTGACCTTCCAATTGTGTTTTCCAGCAAAAAGTTCTTTGCGCGCTACTGGTGTTACAGTTTCACACCAAAAAGCGGTTTTCACCATCATATGGCGACATGCATATTTTTCATTTTTATTTGTAAGATATCTGATGTTGTGTTTCGAGCTTTTTATTTTAACAGTACCATAATAAACATTGTGTTCTTGAGTTTCCATCATTTAGGCCCAATAAAGCTGATGGCAACGAGAAGAAAGTAACAATAAAAATACATGACAATGCCCTCATTTTGGCTTCAATACCAAACGAACTCTTGGAGGCTATCCAAAGGCCATTTGTTTCTCATAATGGCCACAGTCGTAGTTGCTTTATAGATCATGAAAGTTATACTTTTTCCAAGTGGAAAACTAATTACGACAATTTCGTGATTTGGCCACTTCTGTATGTGTCTACATTATTAATGACAGCAATAAATTATATTTTTCTGCTTGAAACGAAAGCATGTATTTCTGAAACCATCTGACTAATTTTGAACTTTTTGTTATGAGATTGTGACAATGTGGAAGAAAAGAAAAATATTTGGGACGAAGTGTCTGAGGGTGGATGGAATTGAACTCGGGATCTCTTTGAAAAGTATTTGTGTTGGATGCGGTTTTTGGGGTTCCGTAGTCCGACAAGGAACTCTTCGTCGTTCATATTGCAAAAGGTTACATGTAAAAAAGGATGTTTTAAGATTCAATTCGTTCTATGTCATTAAAAAACAATGAAAAAGGCATAATACATATTTTACAACTCTAACAATAAACACTGGACAATAAACCTAACTTAAATCTCGCCGCTTTAATAAATTAATCAGTTTTTTTTTTGTTCTCCTGTAAAGTTGACCTCCAACCGAATTCGCTCTGCGCTGCAGCGTCAAGCTCCTACAAAATTGTATTGTATATTGTTCTTTATTTCCATGCGTTTTGTAGGAAATTTGAATGACGCCCGCGCACTTGTTGCGCCCCGCGCCGTTTCTGTGTGGCTTGCACCTAACAGTGTAATACACTGTGTGGCTTGCACCTAACAGTGCACAATACAATATTTTATGAGCTTGACGCTGACGCTTGCAACGCAGAGCGATTTCGCTTGGAGCTTCGTTGCCCGTGGCCCTTGCTAATCACACTCCTCCACGCTTCGCTCATCATCGCACTTATTTATTTTTCTTTTATCGTTAGATTTTGATCAAAATACTGATCGTATCAAAATTGTATTGTATATTGTATGAATTTAACGCCGATGCTTGCAGCGCAGAGCGAATTTGCTTGAAGCGTTGTTGCTCGTGGCCCTCGTGTTACACTGTTAGGTGCAAGCCACACAGTAACGGCGCGGTGCGCATCGAGCGCGCGGGCGTCATTTATATTTCGTACAAAATGCATGGAAATAAAGTACAATATACAATACAATTTTGTATGAGCTTGACGCCGACGCTTGCACCGCAGAGCGAATTCGCTTGAAGCGTTGTTGCTCGTGGCCCTCGGGTTACACTGTTAGGTGCAAGCTACACAGAAACGGCGCGGCGCGCATCGAGCGCGCGGGCGTCATTTATATTTCGTACAAAATGCATGGAAATAAAGTACAATATACAATACAATTTTGTATGAGCTTGACGCCGACGCTTGCACCGCAGAGCGAATTCGTTTGGAGCTTCGTTGCACGTGGCCCTCGATTATCACACTCCTCCGCGTTTCGCTCATCGTCGAACTTATTTATTTTTCTTTTATAGTTGGATTTTGATCAAAATACTGTGACATATAAATATTTTGACACTTAGCGATCTATCCATCGCAATGAGCACTAACTTATATTATTGTGGTATGGGAAGGCATTTTGTATCGACTAAGGCTAAGAGTCCCTCACATCCAGAGAGTTACTTTTCCTTCGATAATATAATGTTAATATCAGATAATATTTATTATTCTACTAGCTTTTGTCAGTAAATTCGTTAACGACATTCGTTATCAACCCTGATGCCATTTGTACCTAGTTGTTCCTTCTATGAACTAATTAAGAAATTGTAAACGTGTGACACTCCCTTGAAGATTCATGTATCAATGATGTATTGAGCTGGTTGATAAATAGTCCGTTAAAAATGATTTTTTTAATACACCTGCTCATAATATGATAGATTATGTGCTTGTTTAGCGTGCGTAAAATGACATATTTCGTACTCGTGCTTTTTGTTTTCACTACTGACGCCAACTAGGGGAAGCCAGCCACATCATTTAGTAAGCATGTAAACCTTTGTTTTACCGGTTAATCTAAAAACTGTTTAAGATGAGTATTTTCAAACGTTTATATTTTATCATTAAATATATTATGTACTAACTTTTGCCCGCGACTTCGTTTGCGTGGGTTTCGGATATAAATTCGAATCAGACTTCCCATAGATTTAAATAATAGCCTTTGCCTTTTGCGTCTATTCAATGTTTGCCTCGTTTTCGGCTTGGGCGTTATTTTATGAACACCTCTTGTATTCTATGTGTTGACCGAGGCTTGGTGTGCACCACTCTGTTGAAACCAGAAACAAACATAAACTAGCTTTTCCAAAATTCAGACTTGCCAAGGTACAAGGTACCTCTTTTGTGGGACATGGTATAAAATTTTACAACAAACTTCCAAGGGAGGTCCTTAGTTTTCCTGAAAATAAGTTTAAACTATACATTAAGCAGGGACTACTTAAAAAAGCTAATTATAAAGTCAATGATTATCTGGACGATAATGAAGCATGGTGTAATAAATAATAATAATCTTTATCAAAATTGTAAGTCTTAATTAGCAAATTTTAATACGAAATTTTTGATTCCTCTAAAGTCTAATCTTAATCCCTTTACAGTTAATTAATATTGAAACTGACTTTGCTGTAAAAAGTAATAGATAATGTAAAACGGGTTGACTAAGATACATTTTGTTTCTCTCATGACGTAATTCCTATGGTCTTATATTTGCCTTTACTTAAGTAGATATAAAAAAATTGTATAGATTAAGTTTATGTTACAAATGTAAGACCCCAATACAAAGTTAATAATGTGTGAAAATCGCGATAGTTTAAAGTTTACTGAAAAAATTCATGTTTGCTATGTTTCTTGCCCTTCTTCTTAGCAATTCTAATCGAATGGTGCGGATGGTTAGGCATTATGTATATATATTATAATATTTTTATTCCTATATTTCTCTATTTTATGCAGGTGTTTAACTTTATTACATTTTAGTAGCCCAACCGTAATATTTTTTGGATGTATTTCCCGTATTTATTTATCAACTTGTTTGTTCGTTGCATCATTTATATATGATATTTTTATTCCTACATTTATCTTTATTATACAGGTGTTTAATTACATTTTAGTAGCCCAACCTAAATATTTTTTGTATGCATTTCCCATATTAGTATATATATAATTTTTATAATCTAAAGATATATATTGTAAAGATTAACTTTGAATTGTAGAAAGTATACTTTATGTATCTATTTTACAAAATGAATATTTTGATTTGATTTGGGTAACTACGATGCTAATAAAGAAAACCGCATGCAAATCCGTGGAGTGGTTCTCGAGTTATAAAATCGTTTATTCAATCTTTGCCCCGTTTTCAGCTTGGTCGTTGTTTTATGAACACCCCTTGCAGTCTTCGTGTTGACTAGGGTAACTACGATGATAATAAAGAAAACTGCATCCAAATCCGTTCAGTGGTTCCCGAGTTAAAAAAGCGTTTATTCAATCTTTGCCCCGTTTCCGGCTTAAGCGTTATTTTATGAACACCCAGCTATAGCTTATGTGTTGAACCTAGTTACTTCAATGATAATAAAAAAACACATCCAAATTCGTTGAGTGGTTCTCGAGTTATAAAAACGTGGATTCAATCTTTTCCCCGTTTCCGGCTCGGGCGTTATTTTATTAACACCCCTTATAAGGTAGGGTCACTACTGTGAAAATAAAAAAGTGGCATCCAAATCCGTTGAGTAGTTCTCGAGTTAAAATAAGGAACATACAGAAAGACAGACAGACAAAAATTCTGAAAATTGTGGTTTCGGCCTCAGTACAGTACCAATAACCCACTTCATTTAAAATTTCGCGAAAATATTCAATGTACAGACACGACTTTCTTACTACTTTATTGTTAGTATATAGATGTTAAATTGTAAAAGATGTTTTAAAAATTCAAAACGATTTTAGACGTCATAATTTATATCATATTTTAGCTATCTTAGAAATTATTATTCAAAAGATTTTAGAAAGAGACATTGGTCTTTGTAGTACAGATTGGCGCCAAGACTGTGTGTTCTTCAGTCGACTTGTATCCGTTTTGATTTGCAACAAAGTTGCTTTTATTTTATTATTTCATGTAAATTTTCGCAAGTGTATTAAAAAACATCGTTTGATATACGTGCGAAAGTGTTGATATTTCTCGTCCTGAAAGTCAATCGTGACTTTTAACCTAGTAACTAGTAACCTTTTTGCACTTACATCAAAATGTACTATTTTGTATGTGCTATACGAGTATTTTCTGTCAGTCAGTATAGTTCTCGATAAGTTACGAAAGTTGTCGCTAAGTTAGTGTTCTTGTCGCTTAGTTAATATAATTAGTCGGAAGTTCAGTATTACATTTGGAAGATTGTATTAGACGCTGCACAGTGAGCTACACTTCGCTGGAGGTTGCATTTGTTTAAATGAACTTTGTTATTGTTCGGTAAATTATAGGAAATACCAATATCTAATGATTTTTTGAACAAGCTTATTTTTCAGTAACTTTCCGGAGCTTCAGTTACTTACTAACCATAATATTATTTGTTTCAGTGGAATAAAAATATCGCCATATTAGTATTTTGTGCAACGACATAATGAGGGCCACTGGGACTTATTTTTTATGAAACGAAGTGAAGCTGAATATCATAATGGGCTACACGAGTGTCCCAATGGCTGATTATGTCGCAGTTGGAAACAATACTTTATCTACAACCATCTTTTCAACTAACAATCTCATGAAGAAAGAGAAAATGTGTGCGCGGTGTTTTTTTTTTTTTAATTTGTTCATTTTAGCTGTTCACCCTAATTATTGGTAATTTATAGACTAACTCTTATTGAAGGGTTTCTGTGGGAGCAATCGAGGCTGCATGCCATAGATACTCTTTGCTTAGCAGCTATATAGGCCTTGACTCCATGCAAAAGAAGAAACATTTAGTCGCTTATTCAATTTGAGCAAATCACATCTGTGCGTTTCCCTTCTTCTGACGCCACAGAAACGCGGTGTAACGCACAATTTTATTGTTAGAATCTATTTTTGACATACATAGGTGGTTCCAAATATTATTATTGAAATTTAAAATAGTGAGAATATGAAAAAAGTTTATTTATAGCTTTTCTAAATATGCCCCTCCAAACTCTATGCACTTATGCATTCGGATGAACCAGCTTTCAAAACATTTAAAAAACGTATGTTGCGGGAGGTCGAAAAATAACCACCGAAATTTTTCGATTGTCTTGTCGCTTAGATCTAAATCTGGGCTGTACAGAGGATGGAGTAATATTTTTACCCCCGAAGTTGTCAAATAGTCCATGGTCCTAGCAGCTGTATGAACGGGAGCGTTATCTTGGTGAAAAAGAATTATGCCACGGACGCTGCTCCTCGGGCGCTCGCTATTCAACCCCCCGAAAGCTTCAGGCAGACAAACTTCGCAAAACCATTCTCTAGTAACTATGGTCTTCTAGTGGAATTACTGCTCTGATCCATTGCGTTGAAAAAAAACGCTATAACTTTTTTATTAACGCTCCGACCGCGAACAACTTTTGTGGGGAAGTCGTCCTCTTCAAACAACCATTGCTTGGATTGCTGCTTCTAGAGAGGATTGTAGCTATAAATCCAAGATTCTTCAGTTGCAAAGTTCCTTCTTCAAATTTTTCTAACATAAATTTGCAACAATCAACACGACGGGATTTTTGCTCTTCGGTACCCATCTCGAAGAAAGCTTCCTACTTTTAAGGCTGCGCCAAGCGTACGACGATTAGACACCTCGCTCAGTACTCTCGTGGTCATTTTTATTGTGGTCAATTTTATTTACTGCTGCGTGTCCATACTAAAAATGTATGGCGGATTTGTGGTACATTTTGAATAAATCGTATTTAAATTGCCAGGCAATATTTCTCAAATTGTAGCTTACATTTTGACTAACGTGATTATGTCACTATTGAAATTATGTTTTAGATAAAATTCTACAATTAATTTGTTAAAATCACTTAAACGCCAATACGCCTTTTTTACATTTTGGGATTAGTTTAAATAGTTTTTAGCTTTATAAACTATAAATTATTTTTCATTTTTGCTTCGGATAAAGGGTACATACATTTTCTGTGATACTAAATATGATTTTTCTAAATTTAGTATTGAATCATTGTGTGACTGCCGATTTAGCTTCTTTTGGTCGGCGCACAGGATAGTGGAAACTGCCTTTGGTTCAATCTTCCGTTCAGCCTGAATCTCTCGATGTGTAATATTTTTATCCTCCCGCAATAGCCACTCTACCCTAATGACATTTTTATGAGTTACTTCAGTTGGTTGTCGGCCGAGTCTGGGGCCATCGTTAAGGTTCTCTCGACCACGTTTAAATTCACGAAACCAATAAAAAACTGTTGCTAACTCAGGAGCAGACTTCTTAAAAGCAGCTTGTAAATTTTCTTAAGACTTCTTGAAGGTTAACCTTTGTTTATAATCATAGAAAATCGTAGCACGAAAAACTACTCACGAGACGCCCATTGTTGCAAACAATAGAAGAGTGACAGAAATGTTTTAATAGTACATTATGATACAAGTGAGCTGCGTTGGACATTATAGTTGAGGTGGGTTTGCAGCCTGAGCCGAAGGCGAGGGCGTAATGGAGCCGAGAGTGTAATGTCTAATGCTCACGCGTTTCATACGACGTTTTTCAACACACTTGCGAAGAAAAATTATAAAATTTCACCGTCTTATTTTTCCGCATAATCTAAACCAGAGCTATGAATTGACAATTTTCTTCGATAAATGGCGGCGGAGATTTTGTTTACGCGCGCGCAGATGGAAATAGAGGCACTGAGGCATCTGCCAAACAGCCAAAGAACCAAATATTAAATATTACCAAACTGGATACAAGTAAAAAGTTTACAAAAAAAATTACGAGTTAATTTGTTGATAAAAATTAATAATTTGATAAAATGAAATGATTATTTATGGTATTTTAAATGAGACAGTTTATTTATTCGCAAACTCTTTACTATTTCTCAAGACATCAAAACTTTTTGCTAAGATAAAAATAGATACTGTTATGTAAAAAACACTAGTGCGGTAATGTAAAGTAAAAAGCACCCGTGTTTAATATGCTGCATTATGAGTATTATGACACTAAAAACGCTGCAATAAGGGCCACTATATAAGCAATTGTGTTAAAAAAATATTGAAAAAAAACTACACGGTGGCCAATGATTGTGGGTTGACTGGATACCTACTCCGAAAATGATTACGATATTTCGATAAACGACCGACACACGACCGAATCTATTTTGCCTTGTCTACCACGAAACACTATCGTTTTCGATATTCAACTAACGTATCGTACAAAGTTCGATCGTGACCGAATGATTTAACGAAATCGTTGTCGATGGCTTTTTTTTCTTTTTTTGCTCTAACAATAACCGGATGTGTAAAAAAAAACGTTCCGACAACTTGACATTTCGTCATTGATATCATGCCATCCTTTTCACACTTGATTGATTGTGGTATGCTATCTCCGCTGTCATATTTTTTATTATCATATGAGTGTTTGGGAATGTTACCAAATGTCAACTGAAGTCGGTACCTATAACAAGTACCAAAACAACGCAGCGTGATAAAAGTTTTTCCTGCCAATTCAACGAAAATAATAAGTAAGTGCTTTTATAATCTTTCCAATGAAATGAACTTCCTTTAATGGGTCACATGATAAACAATTTACTGGAACGAAGACCATCCACAGCACACTGCACCAAGTAATACTTTATAATCTCTGACACTGCTTCCTCTTGCGATCCAATTAGATATCTACTGTATCAACAGAATTTCATAGCCCCCAACACTAACCCAAGCATTAACATTGATGTAAGTAAGTTTCCACTGCTTATATCTGTCATAATCTATAATTGGTTTTAGAACGACTGCTGCATAGTTGGACCTGATGTTCAGCTTCCTTGAGCAGCAACCTCAGTTGGCCAAGGAGTGCCTGCGGGACTTGGATGGTCGGGTCAAGGCTAGCCGCCTATGGCAAGAGTTAGCGAATAGCTAAAAAGAAGATATTATAATAATGCTATAGAAAAGCAACAAATTGAAGACTTGGCCATGTGGCCTTCAAGAAATAAAAAACAATTCTTCAGATTGTATCATTTATGAAGACAAGTACACAGAAAAGAACACAAAAGACAAGGCGGTATGGCTTTCCCTGAAGGGGTAAATTAAAACCGAAAAAAAACACCACCAAAAAGGTGGTGTCTGAAGGCCGCCGACATGCTGGTGGGAGGGGTGGTGGTTGGACCACCAATGAGAAGCGGGTACTAGATATAATGGGACCAGCCTTTGGCAAGGCGGTCTCAAATGCCAGAGTGCCTGCTTTCCCTGAGGTAAGGATTGTTTTAAAAAATATAGTAATGTTCAAGACTTTCATACCTATAATGATATTGAAACTAAATGATGCTTGCAATTTAATCACATTGTTTAATTTATTATTTCAGTCTGGAACTAACATCCATTCGTGAAATAAGAAACTTAGGTCCACTTGCACCAAGCAAACTTAACTCGGGTTAACAAACTTTTTGTTTTGTCCTTTTCACATCAAATTATACTGATAAGGACAAAGCATAAAAAGTTAGTTAGCCCGAGTTAAGTTTGCTTGGTGCAAGTGGATCTTAGACTTGTTATGCAAGACCTACTGACTCATTTAGAATTGGTTTTTAAGAAACCTAGAGCATTGATGAATGTAGCTTAACAAGTTTTAAAATAAAGCTCCAAGTGATATTGCTGTTTTATGTTCAACAGATGCACGGGGCAGAGGCCGTCAGTGGCATCCACCACACACGCTCCTTGCTCGCATGTCAGCGCTCGCAACTGCTTCCTCGAGCATCATCAGTAGTTGGCTGTTCAGGCTGGAGAAGTGTGTGCGAGCTGAGACCGAGCGGGCTAAGGAGATGCGCGAGGCTGTAGTCACTCTTAATGAGATGAGGGATTTTCTGCACGCTTTCGTGGAGTCAACGGCCAGCAGAGCCAATGAATAATCCATCTATCCATCAGCCCGTGTTCGTCCACTGCTGGACATAGGCCTTTTCCAAATTTCGCCACTCATGTCGGTCCTCCTCATCCAGCCGAACCCACGTCCTTCAGGTCGTCGGTCCAGCAGGCACGAGGTCAGCCTACACTACGCTTAGCTGTACGTGGACTCCATTCTAAAGCCTTTCGGCCCCAACGGCCATCATGTCAGCAACAAATATGTAATGATGAATGAATAATAAATAAATTAAAAACACTTTCGAGATAATATTTTTTTTTTATTTGTTAGCAAAATAAATTAAGAGACTTATGTAAAATTATATGGATGTTTTTTTCTGTGTATTCATGAAGCACATGGAAAATTGTAATAAATTCTCGGTATACTTAAGCATTCTCGATAGAAATAATTATTAGAATGAAGTCTTCAAACGCACTTTTTCTCGTTTGACAAAGGGATCATTTACAGAACTCAAACATATATATATGTATATCTAGATATATTTTTTTTTATAAAATTAAAAAACATCCTTTTTTCTCTTTTGCGCTGAATCCACCCCTCTCACATTGCGCTTGGAGTGAGTGACAAAAATAAAATTTACATAGCCTCTTAATAAGATTATAGATATTTTCACAATTTCTAAACAGAAGAATGTCACGTATGTAATGTTGTATGTCTCTTCCTTCTCTTTGACACAAAAATTACACACATCCTTAATTTACTTTTATATAAACATTGAAATAAATGTCAAATAAATTATTTATTTTTCATACCAATTCAAAGGGTATCTTGGTGATTATAAACATGTGACTTCACTTGTTTCGTAACTTTAAAAATATATAAAAAATTATTGACTGCATAACATTAAAATTGGTTTAAATTATACTTTACGAAAAAAAAAACAAGTTTAATTTTCCTGCTGAATGGCGAATTCCCACATTTTACCTATCAAGGTGGATCTATTGTGCTAATCTGAAACAAAAATAATATATAATAAGTAATATCATAGGGTGTGATCTGTAAATAGAAGGGTAGGATTTAGTGATAGCACAAGGTTAACTGGACATACAATTATTTCTATCTGTACCAATAATAAAGTAGCATAAAATTCTTTGCTGTACATTGATTATTTTTGCAAAATTTCTTATGGAATGGGTTCCCATTGTCGTACTGAGGCCAAAAGTACAGTTTTTTCTGTCTGTATTTCTAGTTTGAAGGCTATAAGGGGTGTTATTCAAATAACCGCCAACTCAAAAACTGAAAGACACTTCCAGGCAAGCCAAGCCACAAGCAAAAACAAGTGTAATATAAAACTAGTTGGTATACGATAAGCATCACCACATAAGTTTGATCAGTAAAGTCCCTGTGCAGTTACAGTTAAGGCTAAAGCAGTTCAATTACAAATGGTATACACACCTTGCTCTGTTTGCATCGAGGGCTTGTACCAAAGCAGCTCTAGCCCTCTGTCGTCGCTCAAGTCCCTGCACAGCTGCATGGTGGTTGGGATCACAGGGATGTGGAACAATGGGAGGCTGCAAGAGCTGCTCCTGTTGCATTTCCTCCACTTCCAGCTCCACAGGGTTCAGTCCGGCTCACATGCACTTATTGTGTAGTACACTGCAGGCAATTGTAATTTTGCCAGCGAACTCAGGAGTGTAATGCAACTCTCAAGCTGCCAGTAGGGACCTCCAGCATCCTTTGAATATGCCAAAAGTGCACTCCACGGTCTCCATCCAACTGCTCTAGATGGTCCATTATCTCACAATCACGCCAGATGAAAGCATTGTGGTCGGCACCATTGTGGGAGGCATCAATTGCAATAATTATGCAATCACCATCACATAACTGAAATACATGTGAAGTAGTATTTATTTATGTTTGTTTCTAAGGAAACAAATATAGAAGTGAAAGGTAAAACTTAAACCAACAAAGTTTCCATACATAATAGGATGCAGAAATAGTCATAGATAGGTTAAGGGACAACATAAATATCTTTTTGAATCAAGAATGCAAAAAGGTAACTTATGTAGTATATGATTTACAAGGACTACAAATTAGTTTTCACTCTTTGCTAGTATTTATTTTTGTATGAGTAACTGAAGCTATGAGTATATACATTTATCAAAAATATTTGAAAATTATTAAAAGATTTTGTATAATACTTACCACTTGAGTGTTTAGTGAATGATTATGCTTCTGATTAAAGCATTTTTCTTCATCTTCTGAGGGACGAATGATGGCTATGTGGGTGCAGTCGATACACTCAATGACCCCTGGCACTGCATACTTATCAAAGAACCTACAATAGTAATATCCTTTATAGTAAAATATGGTGAGAAAACACATTGAGGTGAGTGAGGATAAAGCATTATACCTTCTCTTCAGAACTCCCCTTTGCTCCCTGTTCTGTGGGAAGTATATGTGCCTTTGCACTATCTGGAGAGCATTGAGTGCACTCGTCACTTCACTGTCTGCTGTGCCATGGGAGCATCTATGGTCAATCCCGCGCACGTTTCCGCGGGGATGGAACTGCGGAACAATCTCCTGGCACAACTCTTCGAATAAAGGCCTCGTCAGTCTATAGTGCCTTTCAAATTCTATATCTGGCATTCTATTGACAGTAAGGCTCTCTCGGTGGCTTCTTCGCCACCTTGTACGGTCAGCCTGCTGCTCATCAAAAATGCGCAGCAAAAATGTAGTAAAGTCTTGCCATTACAGCTAAAACATGGAAAAACGTATTATTTATAAATTATGCCACCAATAAATATTATTAAAACAGCCAAAAACGTAATAATAATGAGTAAATTTCAAGCTTACGATATTACAACGACACCTCTTGAGCTCACGTAAGAAATCACGATAGAACTTCTGTCAAAATCGATTTATCGGCCGATGTTCGGAAACTTCAGAGTAAGCATTTCGATCTAACTGCTGTCAAAATGAATTTTCGTTCGAAAATCGATTATCAGAGTACCACTTGCGTCGACTGAACGACATTCGACCGAATATTGCACGATCGATTACGATGGGAGTAAGACCCCTGGTAGGAAATGCTTTATTCATGAAGTCCGCCTTTTTGTACTTATTTTTTGTGCAATAAAATATTTCTGATGATGATGATGATAATGATGATGATGATGATGATGATGATGATGATGATGATGATGATGATGATGATAATGATGATGATGATTATTTTCACCGTGGGATTTGTATTGAAATTAGCCGTCAACTATATATAATTTCATGTAAGAAGAGATTGTATTTATTCTCTGGCTATCAATTTTCGGAACAACCCAGGTACTGACAAACAATGTAGGTACTCGTTAAATCACTTTAAATGTTGTAATATGTAGCATAATATAGTAGATAAACGTAAGTATATTGTTAACCCAATTTTCGATAACAATTGAAGAACCATAGATATGGAAAACGATCGCACCTTGTGGCATTAGACGTGTTAAATGTTACACTAAACTCATAGTTAGCACCGATTCGATAAGTTTGACTGATAAACTCGATAAATTCTAAACGATAACTCTTATTAATATGAAAAAAGCAATGAGTTATAGATACTAGGAAATGAGAGCTAATTTTTTTTTATCGAAGCGATGACTATCCGAGACTTGGTACTATACGAGTACGTCCATGTGCCAAACGTCCATGTGCCAAATGTCATGTGCCAAATGTCCATGTGCCAAATTTCCATGTTCCAAAAGTCCATGTGCCAAATGTCCATATGCCAAATTTCCAATTTTATTGTTAATTTTCAATACACATTGTTTTTCTTCACCTAAGAAATTCCCATCGAAATATTTTCATTAGTTTTACCTATAATTTATTTATGGTTCTGCGTTAATCAAAAACTAACAAAGAAACAAAATTGTCTGATATTTTTTTAAGTACGCCATACATAATATCATAGCAGAAATTTTGTTTTGTCTTTTACTGACTTGAGAGTGTATACATGTACTCTAAATACCTACATACGAACAGCACGTCTTAAAAGTATGGAATCCACTTATTTAGTAAGTAATCATAAGTAGAGAGTTAATGTTTTCGAAATATATTTCAACCCACTCGGGGTCGTCGTCAGACGAATGTGGAACAGTCAATATCATAGATCCATCCATCCATCAGCCTGTTTCATCCACTGCTGGACATAGGCCTTTCCAGGATTTCGCCAATCTTGGCGGTACTCCTGGAAGAAATGCCCGTACTCACACGACGCTACCGGTTTCATTACGGTACTTTTCGTAGACTACAAGGCGCTGTGAGGTCAGCGCAGATGAAGTCGGGCACATTAGGATCTTACCAAATCCACACAATCTACACGAAGCAGCACTCACAACGAAGCTGCTAACATTTTTCACACTGAATTTTCAGAAAAGCGTTCCTTCTTTAGAATACACAAAGTGTCGACCTCGGAAGTCAATGCTCGTAAGTGGAAGACATAAAATCTTTTCGAAGAGGCCATAAAGAGGGCAATTCCTTGTCTCAAAATCGTTGACGGTACATAGGACTCTGTAGTAACCGAACGTGTGCCGAATGGTTGAAATAATCAAATGTGTTCGATACGTCGGTAAATCTTCATTTTATTAAACGGGAGACTCTATATTCTTTCAAACATGACATTGTTATTTAACCCGTACAATGCAGATAGATTATGCCAGAAATCTGTTGTAAATTAATTGATATTCAATGGATTCAATCAATGAAAATACAGAACTGATATTTGTAACCGGTTGGGTGTAAAGAGGTAACAAAATAAAAAATAAGTGTAAAACAGTGTGAAGGTATGTTTTCTTCAAGAAGGTTTTCAAATTACACCATGAGGGGACAACTGAAAGAATAAATAAAAAAAATATAGATATCTAAAAAAGTTAATAAATTGTTATCAAAAATCGATAATTCTACAGCTTGATACTCTCGGTTTTACTATACTTCGGTCTCATATTATACCTTAAGTCCACTCTGTTTGCCCGAACTCCCATACTAGCGCAGTTCGCTGATCATGTCCTTTTATTTATAGGTACTTTCTTATTATTTTTTCTTTTTCAACATATCATATACAATATCCTTGACGTCAAACTAAAACATTTATCAAAAGACAATACATACAAAAGTTACAAGCGTATAAAGTCCTGGATTTTACACATATTTAGATTAATGTTTATGTACCGTAATAATGTCCTAGAAGCGATACAACAAATCAAATAATTTTAGTTTCACAGCATAGTATATTCTATACTATTCAAAAATATTTTTGTTTCATTTCGATTTTTGGGATATTTCTCCTGAAATCATAGGGTTAGAGTTTTTTCAAAACATGAATGTTGTCTCGCGTTAGCTTGCCTCTCACAGCGTGTTCAGTTAGTTCGGTACGAGCTCGGGAAATGAACGTTCGGGCCAACCAATAACAGTCAGTCAGTGCTCTATACTCCGAAGTTGAATGTAGAATGAAATAGCAAGCATAGCCGTTCGCGACTGACTTCAAGCCGGCGACTACAGGCCTCTTAAGATAGATTTTAATGCGCTTCCATCCCTGAATGGATCCAGAATACGGATCTATGAATAGGCAAATGAAAAGATTACCTTGGCAACCTTGTATGCAAATAAACACTTTTCTAATAAATTATATTCCTGATTCACTGATCACTGCTTAAGAACCTTTTAAATTTGTTTGTCTGGCAAAAATGGCTATAAAGAAAACGATGAGGCCATAACAATTGTAACCTTCGTTGGTGTAGTTTTTTTTTTTTTACATGTATTAATTGCACAATAGACAATTTACCTTGTCTTGTCTAAACTATAATTATTTTAAAAAACCCGTTTTGTAAACAGACTAATGATATAGGAGTACCAGGTCCACAAACAAACAAAAATACATACAAACTTACACTTGAATGAGACGTATTTACTCTTCCATATTTACCTCGTCCGGGGTTATACCAGTATTGTTTATAATGGAAACTACATATACAACTGACTAAATACATTTCTGACTTCCGGCAAATAGCGACTCGAGGTTGAGTTTTGATATACATATTATGAGCCTGTGGAAGCAATTTTTATTTCCAATAAAATTGTATTCTTGGTGTCCATTAAGTCAATTTGGCTCTTCTTACATCATACAAAACGACAACTTCCAAGTCACTTTATGCCCATTTACATTTTTTTTTATCTTAATTCGTGCGTTTTTAGATACACTTAATTAGTCATTTTACTTGCACTTTATTTACTAACACCTTATTTAAACGTTTTATCGCTTAATTTGTATACCATAAAATAAAAAGAACCATCCATTTATATAGATTATAAATAGCTATATATATCCACCCACTATTAGTCGAAGGTCTCTTCTTACTCATAAAACAGTTTTTTCATGACAGCTTTTTATCGTGTCCACTGCAGTTTTCCAACTATTTTCGAAATTTAATCAGTCCTGGATGCAAAAAATCTACCCAGTGACCGTCATCTTGTTCTTAAAAGGCAACCAACTCTTGCTAGGATGGTTACTAACGGTAATTAAATGTACCCACTTGTGTTGATTGCCGGGGGCTGCCCGTGCTCCGGTTGCCCACATTTTCTACTTGCGCCGAATCTCGACTTCCTCGAAGCAACTAACTAAAACAAGGAACATAATACTCTTCAATAACGGGCTTATATTATTTCTAGCTTCTGAAACCTTGATAATATAAATTATCTGGGCCAAATAGCCGACCTCTAACGGAAGGTAAAAATAAAATTACTTTTATTTTTATCTGAAGTCTGTTAGCGTCAGGATTTCATTTCAAAGGGAATATACTTAATAATCATGATTTTATATTAAATTCTTCCACGTTTTTTAGTATCAAATTTAATACACTACCGTAAAAAATCCCTTTGTATATGAGTAAAATCTTTTTATTTTTGTTTACAAAATTTTTGGAATTCTTAAATATAGTATCAGTGCAATGTTTGACGAAGACCGTTTGGCTATGGTTGTAGTTGTGACTTATACAGATAAGTATGTTTTGTGCTTTTTGTAGCGCTCCCGAGGTTACGCACAGTGGATTTTTTTTATTGAAATTCTCTCATGCTTGTCCACTTTATTATTTTAATTTACCCAACCGGTTTCGTTATGAAAGCGTTTTCGAAAGGTTTCTATATTTAAAAAAATATTGCTGCGGGATGAGTTTGTTTACTTGCAATATTATGTACGTTTTGGAATGTAATTAGGTCGAGAAAATCCTACCTGCTTTCCAGAAGGTACATATCCTGTACGTAAACAAGTATTGCGATTGCAGATAGGATGCTTCTGACCTTCTCAGCCCTCAGTACATAGGTCAAAAACATCCTACCTGCACTTGCAGTACGACATTAGCCCTTATAGCGAAGGATATAAGAAAGGTACAAAATCCAATTTCTAAAGCTTAATGTGCTCTTGACAGTGCCGGGTGCAAAAAGAAAGCTTAAATTTCTGAAGATTTAGATTCTCACGCTCAAATGGAAAGCTTTTTTTAAAAACTTAGGTAGCCGAAAACCTGTGATTGACATTATTTTCCATAGGCAGAGTTTATTTTTTATCGTATATGCGATACATAATATTTGAACTGTCAAGTGCAAGTAACACGCAACACAGTATATCCACGTATTACCGACGATTATTACGTCCCAATATTATACATAATGAGCCCTATCGCTGTGCTTCGATGGATTCATAGCTTAACTTGCAGTCAGAAGCCGAAAACGGAAGACCAATATTTCTACGGAATTTGAACCTATGATCTCCGGATTACTATAAAATAAAATTATGTATATTATTATGTCGTCGCCAGATCGTAGAATTGGGCCGATCGTAAAGTATGAAAACGAAAATCTTTCACCAAAAGTGAAAAACAGGTGCGACGACAAGCGGAGCGAGGAGGAGCGTGTTAGGTTGCTAGTGATCATAAATTTAGGGAGCCGAGCGAAATGGAGCGGAGCGAGGCGACGACCCAAGTCTTAACGGAAATACGAAATGCCTGGGCACATCATGATATGACTATTTCTACGATCTGCCGACGACATAAAATTATAAGGTGACTTTAATTTATGCAGTCAAACTCATACTTGAGGCTTGATAAGTAAGCAGTAACACGAATCGATAACGATCATTCGATAATCTTCATGGTGTGACCGCAAACGGTTCCATAAGCGTATTGCACTCACGGTAAAAGAATTTGTATACATGCATGAACTATGCTCAGGTGTGCGAAGAAGCCAAGCCTTGCTAAGACGCTGATTGCGGTCGAGGGACGAAAGGGGCACAAAACGTTCTTTAAGATAAGATGGGGAACTAGGGTTATGGAGAATACCATAAAGAAACGTCAAAATATGGGAATCTCTACGGAACCTGATATTAAGCCAATTGAGTTCAGTGCGGAATTTGGAAATGTGATCATACTTACGCAGTCCGAATATGTAACGAATGCATAAGTTGAGAAGACGGTCAAGCTTATTAAAAAGTTCCATAATGAGGTCGGGATAGCATACATCCACATAATCTAAGATGGGGAGCAACAATGAATTAACAAGAGTAACTTTAGCAGAGTATGGCAGAAACTTTTGCATGCGTTTAAGAGCATGCAAAGATGCAAATATTTTTTTGCTGCTTTCAGACACATGCAAATCCCAAGACATGTTATTTCTAATGTGCAAACCCAAATTTTTTACCTCGGTACAATAAGGTAGTGGTATATTATTGAAGCAAACTTGGGGTAAGGTATGTAAGTCAAGTTTGTCCACTAGGGCCCTACTTCCTAGGATTATTACTTGCGTCTTAGCAGGATTAACTAAGAGTCCATGCTGCTCTGTCCAAACACTAATAGAGTCGAGATCGATGTTTAACTTCTGAACAGTATGAGACAAAGAGTCCTGCTTGCAAGATAAATACAGCTGCAAGTCATCGGCATACAAGTGATAAGAGCTGAAGTTCACAACAGAGACAAGAGTATTTATGAAAACAGAGAATAGTAATGGAGATATAACCCCACCCTGCGGAACTCCAGCTGTCACGTCACACCAATTGGAGAATTTGTCGTCAATACGTATGCGCTGCTGACGCCCATGTAGATACGAATCAAACCATGTCGCTGCAGAGTCAGAAATGTTAAGTGAACGGAGAATAGCCAAAAAGATGTCGTAGTCAACGCAGTTAAAGGCGCTGCTGAAGTCAAGTAAGGTAAGGAGTGTAAGTTGCCTATCGTCCATAGCTTGGCGGATATCATCGGTAACTTTGATAAGAGCAGAGCAGGTACTATGGGATGGACGAAATCCCGATTGAAAAGGGTTAAGGAGGTTATTCGCGTGGAGAAAATTCAGAAGTTGGCGATTGACCACTCGTTCAAGTACTTTGGAAAGAAAGGGTAAGATTGTTATAGGTCGATAGTCTTTGAATGTGGTGGGATTAGTAGACTTCGGAAATGGGACCATATACGCCATTTTCCACAGGGAAGGAAACCAGTAATACCAGTAATAATTTTCACCAGTAATCTGCCTTATGCGTCTAACAGCGTATGCGGCTGAACTAAGTCTACCACAGAGAGCTTCTATGTGGGGACCCCACTGAAGACGAGAGTCTATAGTAATACCTAAAAACTTAGTTTCGTTAACTAAGCGCTACGAAAAGTCGTAGAAGTAAGGTCTACGACACAATATCGTAGCCACTTAATATTCATTGGCCAAGTAGGCGTTATAGTTTGAATTTTTTTACATATATTTATGATATGGGTATGTTTCTTGCTCTTATGGTTAGGACTCACATCAAAGGCGTTGCCAGTCTCTGAAAATTGGCATAGAAAAGAGAAGAATTCCGTGTTGTGGCCGCGCACATTTGATAGAATAATAATATTATGTCACCCCTAAAAGAATAAAAATTAAGAATGTCGATAATTTTGTGAGCTATTAGTTCAATTTCTTAATTTATTTCATAATCAATTTTTTTTTAATCACGTCACTAAGATTCAAACCTTATTTATCTTTTCTTTTTAATTTGTAATTGATTAGTTTTAATTATTGTTTGTTTGTCCATTTTAGTAGTTACCTAAATATGTATAAATTTGCATGTGTTTCTTTGTATCCATCCATCAGCCCGTGTTCGTCTATTGCTGGACATAGGCCTTTCCCAAATTTCGCCACTCATGTCGGTCCTCCGTCCTCCTCATCCAGCCGCCCCCCGCAACGTCCTTCAGGTCGTCGGTCCAGCGGGCACGAGGTCGTCCTACACTACGCTTTGCTGTACGTGGTCTCCATTCTAAAGCCTTTCGGCCCCAACGGCCATCATGTCGGCGACAAATATGGCCTGCCCACTGCCACTTCAACTTACTGATTCTGCAGGCTATGTCGGTTACTTTAGATCTCCGACGGATCTCCTAATTTCGCATTCTATCCATCAGAGATACCCCAAGCATAGCCCGCTCCATAGCTCGCTGAGCGACCTTAAACCGGTGGATCAGACCCTTTATAAGAGACCACGTCTCAGCGCCATACGTCATCACAGGGAGGACGCACTGGTTGAACATCTTAGCCTTTCTTTGTATATTAAAGGATTTTTTTTTTTTCATTTAAAATTGTAGCATATTATATGGGAAGGCTGTGTGTTTCTATAATTTGTATCACTCTGCAGGCCAAATATATAGTAAACTAAGTAAATGTTTGAAATCCGAAAATACAGCTGGATCTTTTTATTCGTTCATAAATAAATAAGATACAAAACTATGACAATAGTTGCGCGAAGTAATTAAGTATGCAAGGCGAAAAAAACATGGTAACGAATCCCAAAATACCAAATGTATAAGAAAAAGATCAACAAAAGTTTAATATTTCTCTCCGTGACACAATACACCAAATTATAAATTAAATGTTTGTTAGAAAGATCAAAGAATATCTTCCGATTCCAAACTTGAGGATTTCAAGTTAAGTGGTTCTAATGCAACGCTGTAATTGGCTGATTTTGTGGCTTAATTTTCGCTTAGCAACATTTACTTTATTCAGGAACTGTCCTATGTTGATATCATATTTAATAACTGAAAGTTAAATAACTGTTGAAATTCATAATCTCAAACTCATTTAGATCAATTCTCAAATTAATTTTACTTTAACCTTTTAGTGATACAAATCTCTGTATCCATTAACCTTTTAGCTATAGGAAGAATCAATTGCTCCTTGTTACTTCTGTTCTACAATTGATATGTGAAAATCGATATGGGAACGTTAATTGGTATTTTATTCCCTTACGTGACCTCTTAGAAAAGCTATTGGAAATATAACCGCACTAAAGTGTACGGATCTTGAAACAACTCCAAGGAACCGTGATGTTCTTTAATAGACGACCACTGCAGTAAAAATGGATTTTGCGCTGAAGTAAATTACAAGAATAAATGTTATCGGAGCAAATGCACTGCCCTTTGAAATATACTTATGGAGCACGTATGGACCACCTCTCATCGTTCGTCGCTTTATGAGTGGTATTTTTCAAGAAAATACGGTTACGTTTAAAAGGCTCTTTCATCACTAAACTGCTATTATTAGATGTTATTATACTCTTAGATTGGTTTGTATAGGTTGTTCTCTTCTTTTTTTTTACCTGCAATGGGCTTACGTTTGGCCATTACCACGCCAGATTAAAAGCGTCGATAATACGTTAATAAGCCTGTCCAGGGACATTCGCAAAAATCCCATATTCTGTCTCCGAGCGAAATTAATTTACAGAATGAAATTAGGTAGATATATAATATACATATATCTTTATCGAAATGAAGGTAAAACATACTAGCCTTTATATTAACCAGGATCGTTACGATAATAATGAAAAAACCGCATCTAAATCCGTTGAGTGGTTCTCGAGTTAAAAAGGAACATACATCCAAACAGGTAGACAGTAAAGACACAAAAATTCTTAAAATAGAGAACATGCATATCGTTTAAATAAATAATATATTCAGTGTTTTGTATTCTAATTACTTACTAGTATTTAATGATGACCATGGGAAATTATTTTATTTTATAGTTATGTAATTATTTCCATTTTAAAAATACAACATTTTGATGAAATGAAACGCAAATGCAAAACGCGTCACCATTGGCTAACTGCCTTTTGTGACAAAGTGAGTACATTTCATCATAAAACATTAAGTTCAAAATAAATAAATGTAAAATAAAAGCCTCAAATATTTTGGTATAGGTTGTTTTAATCAAAAATAATTAAAAAACCGGCCACTCGCCATACACCGCAACCAAGAGCAGTATCATGTGACGTCACATGATGCGCGCTAAAATGGCAGCCGTTTAAAGAAGATTATTATGAAACTTATTTTGATTTTATAACTATGAAATATGGATAATTTAGTTGTAAATTCTTATTTATAGCCCTAAATTGATCATATATTAACGATTAGTGCATAAAAAAAATTACATGCATATTCTTTATTGTGGTTTCGGCCTCAGTACAATATATGTATGTGTACAAATAACCGATTTCATTTAAAATTTCGCGAAAGACACGTCTTTTTTACTGCTTTATTATTAGTAGGGATGTTGTCCAAAGTGACTACAGTGATAATAAAGAAAACCTCATCCAAATCCGTTGAGTTATTCTCGAGTTGAAACGAAAAATACATACATACCTACAGATACAGCAGTTAGGGAGATAGACACACGGACCAAAATTCAAAAAACTTTGAGTTTTGCTTAAGTGCCAATACCAGCAACACATAAAATTTAAAATTTCAAGAATATATTCGATGTACAGTACAGACACGACTTTTTACTACTTTATCATTAGACTTATTATTTCTAACGTATATGACTTTGAATTTGGTTTTCATGAAAATTATTTTATATGTGACCGCCGCTGTAGCCGAGTGGTAGAGCGCTCCCCTGCTCACCCAGAGGTCGTGGGTTAACCCCATGGTGCACATTAATTTGTGGAGTTCCATGGTGATGAGGACAGGATTGAAATTCAGGTGGCATTATTTCAATTTTTGAGTAATATCCTCCAATGAGCACACGAACACAAAGTTATGGCCGCAATCTCGAATTTTGTGCTGTCATCCGTTGGTAGTTTTATAGTGATGAGGCCAGGATCAAAGGTCAGTTATTATAGTGACAAATTTCACTTAATATCCTGCAATAAGCACAAGGCGTTTGCCGAAATCTCAAATTATGTACTGTCATCTATTGAAAAGTCGAAGGTCAGGACAGGTTCATGACAATTTTTAAATACATCCTGTAATCAGCATCCTGGTATAAAGCATTTGCCTCAATTTCAAGTTCCACTGCCTATCTCTGAATATAATCATTAGATCAAGACAAAACTAGGTCCTACTTGGAAGCAAAACCTTTCAAACAAAAAAAGAAAAAATAATTACTTAAACCTGGCTGTAATCACTTTTTCAAGCTAAATATTAGCAAGAGGTGTTTCCGGATCGTTGTAGATATAAATCTGTAGTAAGATTAAACCACGATTAAACTGATATAGTTTTCCCGTATGGAAAAACGACCGGTTTTATCACGTATAACTAACTATGTGGTCAACGCAGGCCGATAAAGCAGCGCTTTTTCTCCCGACTTGATTCACAAATATTTAATTTTCAAACTAAAAGATTATTTTTATCAAACTAAAATATACCCTATGGTTCTCAGCAATTTTATTATTTTATTAATTAGCTTTTTACAAGATAGTTTTTAGAATCGTTTAAATAGTTCCAAAGATTACCTCAAACATACAAACAAACAAACAAAGAAATCTTTCCTCGTTATATGATAGTTTAGATGTAGATGAAAAACCTTTTTGAACGTCACCTTATAGGTATATGTTACGCTCAAAGACCGGAAACACTCATTGAGCGAAAAAAACAGCTCACAGCGCGTACTATTGCTGTCTATCTGGTACTTGTTACAGGATAAAAATATTTCCTAGGGATATCTCCAAAAAGTTTAGAGACTAAAAGGACCCATATCGCAAAACACTGTGCGTCGGAATCTAAAATGGTTCCATACGCGTTACGGCTTTTCTTCAATACCACAATGCGTTGTGGTCGTATAAAATGACAGCCACGACACGAATTTCCCTATTTGGTCTTTCTGTGATAGCCACAACGCGTCGTAAGCGTTTTCATAAGAGCCTACATTGACCTCTCATGAGACGTAAATGGAGCCATAACACAAATTTCGTGATGTGGATGTTTTATAGTGACCACTACGCGTTGTGAGCTGTTTTTTCGCTCAATGAGCGTTTTCGGTTTTTGAACGTAACATATACACAACCTGCGTTTGTTGTTCACCTAAGCTGTGTGTGCATCCAATTCATGCCCAAAGTACGGCGATAGGGCTCATTTCATTACCCATCGCGTTTAGATGTAATAGTCATCGGTGAAAAGAGGGTACTGTGTGGACGTGACTTGCATTTCATAGTCAACATTCGGAAACACCTCTGATACCTCTTTGGGGATTCATGTCGGGATGATCTGGTCTGTGTGATGATATATGTATTTTATTTAATAAACTCATCTGTCAACAAAAAAGTCAGTTGCTACAAACACAATTTCGATACTACATTTTGATTAATTTTATTACAGATCCCTCGTTTCTCTTGAAACGAAATTGAGCAAGATTGAAGCATTATGACGTGGTCCAGTATTTATTGGCACGCTTTTACCACAAGTCGATACGAACGAAATGAGTTATGAAACTTTGTTAAGGCCAATCGTACTTTAAGTAGCTTATTAAACAATTTTCTTAGCGGATGATCATGTTCCACGTGAATACCTAGATAACTATTTCTGGATTAGTTCTATCGAAATATATATTCATAGGTGGTAGATCTCGACTGTGGAGGTACCACCATCTTACTTGCAAATCCTCCCGAAGTTATACGGGGGAGAGTAAGAGAACAGCTCTTGGGCAAAACCCAGGCGGCCCACCATTGCCTGGGACCGATGGATGGCGGTTTATCCATCCCCAATTGCCGAGCCTTATATAAAACAGACTGGTGACGGGCCCAGCGTGTCTGAGTATGGGCATTTCTTCCAGGTGGACCCCCAAGAGTGCGAAATCCTGGAAAGGTCTATTTCCAGCAGTGGACGAAACAGGCTGATGGATGGATAGATGGATATATAACAGGTAATTAGTTCCGTCATTATTTGTGAATAAACCGCGTTTTTTAATAATTTCATTTAGGACCGCCAAGAGTGGCGAAATCCTGGAAAGGTATATTTCTGGCAGTGGACGAAACAGGCTGATGGATTGATGGATGGATATATAACAGGTAATTAGTTCCGTCATTATTTGTGAATAAACCGCGTTTTTTAATAATTTCATTTATTTTTTTATTTATATGACTTATATGATTTATATGACCTACATTATAAATATACATTATTGAAGTAGTATCACGAAGCAGGTGAGGAAGCTTCTTGAGTAGTATGCAATGTATCGTGAATCGAATTACAATGGTCAATATTATCATTATTGAACATATTTTTCTGTCTTAAAAAAGTGAAAAAGGTGTAGGAAAACCTTAGGAAAAACAATTAGGTTCCCTCTAAATGTGCTAAAAGCAGGCAACTTAAATTATTGTATCAAAACATCAATCTATGAACAGAAACAGATTGACAACGATCAAGGCGACCCTAAAAAAAATATGAATATATATGGCTTTATTTAAAGTATTGAACATAATAATAAACGGGATAGATATAGGTATACATATTATGGCCACCGAACATCGTTGCCGCCGGCTCGACAGCTTACCCAATGACAGTTCTATTGCCCTGTGAAAAGGGTAAAATTGTATTAAAATATCAGCTTCTCTGATATCATTTTAACTTCGCAAATAACTTGAAAATTGCTGTAAGAGTTTCAATATGATAATTTGTGACTTATAAAAAATATACGTCACTTTTAATCCCGTAAAATGGAAACTTTTATTATTTTATTTTAATGCTTAAATCAAAATTGTGGGGGAAAGATTTAATTTTTTAAAGTACATTAATTTTATTTATCTAATAGGCTAATAACAATAAAAAATAAAAAATAAGTAATCCTAAGACCTACTTAAATATAAAAGAAAACAAAATATATACCTATACAAATAAATAAAAATATTAGATTTACTTTATTAATATACATTTATTTTTTTATAACCTAAAAATTCGTGATGCTAAAATAGTTGGAACGAGTTAATTTTGGGTTGAGGTAGCTACTTGAGCAAAAATGTATTATTAACTACTTTTACAAATTTCCTAACCCCTTTAATTGATTGACTCGTCGGCTCTTGAACTGAGTAATTAGTTTTAGTTAACTAGCTTTTGAGCGCGGCTTTAACCGCGTTATGACTGACTTTATTTGAAAAGAGACGATGTGACATAAATAACAGTTGCGGTGTGACAGGTGAATAGAAAACACTCTAAGCTTGTTTTAAAATATTGCTAAAACGATGTATGACGGTCAATCTACAGAGGAATAAAATTTGTCAGAAACAAAAAATCCCCGAAAAAATTAGTTTTTTCTCCCAAAAGTCTACATAAAAAGTGTTGATACCTATACTTTTAATATTTATTATTATTATTATACTTTTCTTTTATACATTTTTTTTCTTGTTTGTTCCGCATTGGATTCGTGCGCTGAATTATAAGACCCAATTGCACCCGGTAGGTATATGGCAATAGTGTCGACCCTCATTACCTAAAATAAACATAGAAATGTGGGTGTAAGGCTGCGGGTGTTATTATAATCTCTTCATGACCCAAAGGTTGGCTGGAAGAAATCGCTTCGAGTGATAAGTCCGCCTTTGTACAAAATTACGTTACTAAAACTTTATTTGTCTTTTTTCATGCCTTTTGTTTGTACAATAAAGTATCAATTCATTCATTCTTGTATATACACTTACATGTAATATCATAACATGTATGTCTTTTATTCCATTTGGTATTATATTTTATTAATTAAGTATATAGGTACATATTTGCTTATTATTAATAATTACCTACTTTTTACTAACATCACTGAAAAACATAATTTAGTAAGTAGTTACACAAGGTTTAAGGTGAGGAGTAACAAAAATACACAATCACTTTGCAGCAGAAAGTTTGACACCGCGTTGCCATAGAACTAAACGTATGTGATGAAAAGTAGCCTGTAAGTACTGCAACATCCATGCAACTTCAGCTCAATCTATTATGGCGTGAAGCAGTAACAAACATTACTTTTCTATAGAAATTTGACACCCCATGCCATCCCAAGAGAACTGATTTATGGGGTAAATAATAGGCAATGTCTTTTTCCAGATCTAGAGCTACATTTTTGCTAAGTTTCAGCCCAATCAGTTTAGCAGTTACGGCGTGAAGGAGTAACAAACAAACATCCATCCACCCCTAAATACATCCATTCATTTACTAAACTTTCACATTTATTGCATTTATTATATGAGATGATTTAATCAGAAATCTTAATAGAACGTTTGATCTGAATACGTCAATATAAACTTAACGGAAAATCTAGATACAATACAGCTGTATACGCACACAATCTCCTAGAAGGATAGAGAGAGGCTATAGACTACAGACATTTTCGTATTTACCTAAGCAAAAGCAATTGTTCTTATGTAAATACTTACAGAAACCGCGTAATACTGGTAGAGCAAAAGAAAAGGGTTTACAGATCTGATAAGATATTATGCGTATAAAAATCTTCCCCAGTGTTCGTGTTATCGAAAACGAGCCGAATCATAAATTGTAGGAGCCTTAAGCATTTTACTAGTATTCGGAAACGGATTAAAGAGAAAATAGCAGTCAGCCATTTTAAAACAAGGGAAAAAATTGGAACCGGAATAGAGGTGAAAATTGCCGGGAAAATTTCGTTTTATGAGGAAGTTTGCGTGAAAACTTCCAAAAAGTCTGAAACTTTGGATGTTTTCATTGTTTTTATTATTCTTACCAGAACAATAATTAAGTAACATTGGGAATACTTTGGATTCCAGAGGTTTCGAAACCAAGTGATTAGCTTAGTGAGTAAGTTGTTTCTTCATTGAAACTAACGGATTTTATTTTTATGATTATTCTTAAATAATATGAAGTTTGTATAGTTGATATACCGGGTGCAATATTTAAGTGTGACCAGCCGATGATTCCGTAACTATTACAGATATCAAAAAAATTTAAACTGGTATCGAAAGTACGTAACCTAATCAGTAAAATGACATCAATAACTTTTTGAAAATCAAATGAGAACTATTCAAAGTTTTGACTTAAAACACTCCATGGTACTTTTAGTGATGTCAGCGCCATTCGGAAACCGGCCTAGTTCGTCCCGTTCTATCTCTCTCTCGTCTCGCTTGAGGCAAGGCAACCTCAGAAAATTCTACATTGATTTTGATTTTTTCATACAAAGACAAAAGACACATCTAGGAGCGAGCGGTAGGTACCGTGGCCGTTTTGGAAATATTCCGTAAGTTTTTCGGAATACTCCCAGAAATTTTCCAAAATTTATGGAAACATTCAGAAATATTCTTGATTTTTCACCTCTAAACCATGAGCAATTATGGGTGTCATTTCGGTTGTCTTTAGCCGACTGAAGTGCACTATCTGTCATGGATTGTATAGAAAGCGTTCGGTAAATACGACCTTTGACTTCCGGAGATTCCTACGCGCATTATTTAAATGCTACTACTATACGTTATGTTAATAGTAGATTGTTATACGTGTGCATAAAACGAGATATTTCGCCAAGGCTCAGGCAGCTATAGTTCGAGGTAATATAGCTCGTTTGTAGCCTAGTTCAACACTCTGCTTTTCACTTCGATTGCGAGGAAATGAAACTGTGATATTGTTAACAAATCTTTATTCCCCTTCTCCAATACATGAAATTCTCATAACTTTTAAGATATATTTGCTTAGATTTTGGCGGCAATATCTGATGAACAACTATCTTTGCGTTTCTTTCCATTAATGTGCTAGGAGTAAATATTATTTCATCATCACTTGATGACATATTTATCTTTAAGTAATATTTATTGCAAATTTAAATAATTAAACAACTAGAGAGAAAAAACGACAGCCCTTCCCCTCTGCTGAGAAAAAACGACAGCTCTTCCCCGCCACTACTTTTTTTTAAATTCTGCCACCGATTGGAAAGGCAAAGGTAACTTAGCCCACACAGCCATGTCTAAATAACGTAAATAAAAAATTATTATAGACATGCATGTCTGAGGTTTATTTATTTTATATCATATTTGTTTAAGTCCTTCTGACTTCTACTGTGTATTTGGCTGTAAGGCCTATTGCCATAGTCTTAGAAGAAGTAAACACCTTTCTGCACCTTTCTAAAAAGTAGTTTAAGTCCGCTTACACCTAGCATAAACAAGAACTTTAAGAGCATGAGAAGTGAAAAAAATATTTAAAATCGAAAAATATTACTGCTATTTGAAACGCATTCAAGAATAAAAATCTGTCAAACTGATGAGTGATGATATTTACGCTTGGGAATTTTTATATCACAAACAGGGTTTATTCAGGTGGGCTAAGAAAATTCAGCATCGTTTCCACTTTATATATCATAAATACCTCCAAATCACACTTTCCACTAATATTAAAAATGCGAAAATTTGTGTGTCACACACACACAAGCATTTATAATATTAGTGTTTGTTACTCTTTCACGCTGAAACGGCTGAAGGTATTTGGATGACATTTAAAATAGATATAGCTTATACCCTAACTTAACACAAAGGCTACTTTTTATCCCGGTAAAAAGCATGTCGTTAAACCGAATAACACGCGGGCGGAGCCGCGGGCAAAAGCTTGTACACTATAAATGTCGTCGACAGATCGTAAAGTATAAAACCGAAAATCTTTCACCAAAAGTAATCTGATAAGGTTGCTTGTGATCATAAATTTGGAGAGCCGAGCGAAACGGAGCGGAGAGTGGCGACCCCTCTAGTTTTAACAGAAAGACGAAATGCCCGGGCAGATCATGATACGATCTACGATCTGTCGATGACAAATTAATGTAACACATAAATTACACTTTTTATTTTATTAATTAGTGCCTTCGCTATGATTTTAATTTTTTTTTCATAGGGAGCCTCCATAGAGTGATCGATTGTCACTCGAAACTGCTTTGTATATGAATTTTTTGAAGGTAGTATAGGAATAAAGAAGATTGAATGTCCTGTTACAAATCAACCGTTTTAAATATAGTTGTGTTAGTTACAATTAATTCAAACATTTGAATAAAAAATGCGTAAGTATCTAATTATTTTTTATTGTGCATTGTTGCCTGAGCTAAGGATTCCCAGTGTAACAGGAGCCAGTGCCTTACCAATATTTATCCTAATACGATTTGAAGACAAATGGTTGAGTAGAAAATAAATCAATAATAGTTAAAAAAAACAAACGAGTAACATATTCATTACAAAATAAATATATAAATAATAGTCATGCATGACTCTTAAATTTCGATACCTACGTTTATCCAAGTAATATAGATTCAATAAAGCATTATCGCTAATCTCAACAAGAACCTAGCAATTCCGCGTTAACCAATCGAGTAATTTGATTATTTGAGAGCAAAATTGTGATATTTTGTGACAGTCATCGTCGGCACACAATTGATTACGGGCCTAACATCCGTTCATCAATTGTGGAGCGATAACCGTCCGACAGAGTTTGCAAATGACAAATGTTTGCTAATGACTTGTAGCACCAAACCGAATAATTTTGAGCGGATATTTTACTGACGTCGCGGTTTTGGGTTGGACAGGCTTTTGTAATGATTCTGCAGATAAATAGATAACGATGCAGACGTCTTGTTTTGTTTTTGTTGAAAATAAATACTATCCAGGATGGCCTTCAAACAAACCCCGATGATTTTAGAGGTTATTAAGAAACGTTAGTAGAACACATTTTAAATGTAAAAACAATTAAAACTGAAAGTCAAAATATTACAAAAAAATGTTTTTTGGAAATTAAATCTATGGTTATCCTAACCCCATACGGAAAAAGTTGAAAATAGTGGGATCAGTAATAAAAATAACTTCACGCAATCTAATTATCTTATCTCTTCGGATATGGTATCTTTGGAATTTACGAAAATCAACAAAGGGCTCCAACTTTAAAAAATAAATATGAATATGATTTTGGATGGTTTTAATAAAACCAGTTTGTATTCTTGTACAAAATACTAAATTATCGGGGTTAGGTTAAAAGGCATCCTGTATACATGTTTAAGGGAGTATTAGGTGTTTTTACAAAGGATATTTGGAATTATTTTTTGATGTCAATATTTCTTACAAGTTATCTTAGTATGAAGTAAAAATACATATTTTAACATTTTTTACATTACGCAGGAAGTACCGAAAAATATCGAATATTCAAATTGATTACGTCTTATTACTAAAAATATCCAGTGAAAAGTCGTTTCACAAAACTGAATCTAGTAAGAAGTCGAAATAAAAATTATTTTGATAGCTTACGGAACAAAACATACCTCAAAATTCCTAATATCATAATTTTCCTGCGAGATATTTAATTGAAAGCTGTACCATAAAATCCCACGGAAATTATTCGCCTTGCCTAAGAAACCCAATACTCGTAGATAAGGTGAGACAATGATAAGTGATGGCGGCCTAAATTTCTTTTACCACCCTCGTTGACATGGTTATCAAATAGTAAGTACCGTACCAATATGTTTCATTGGATGGCAATTGATTTAAGTAAATACTTGGCGAAGATTGTATTTTCTTTACACTTCGCGAGACGAATGAATTGAATTTTGAAAACAAATAATTCAACCAAAAAATTAAATCAGTTTCAGCGATTTAAACTTACTTTATCTGGGGGCACGGCAGTGCCCCCGCCAATTCCAGCTAAAAAGCGGCACGGCCGGCCGTTTCATCCTTTTCTCGAAACAGTTCAGGCCGTTTCGACCCCCGTTATGGATAAAACTAGAAGCCTGAATTTTCTGTAACCAAGCAGGCATTTCAAGCGATATATTTCAAATTTCATTCAATTTGAACCAGTAGTTTGAGATTTATAACTAGTCAAAGATTCTCAATTTTGTCACTCACTCACTGACTGACTGACCGATCATCAAAACTCTAAGGCACTTCTAGCAGACACAGAAGCTTTAAATTTGGGATACATTAGTGTTTAGTGTATAAATCAAGATAAAACTAAAATATTTTGAAATTTCGGTCCGGTGCTCTAGATAAACCAACTGCACAGGGCCGTATTTTAAGGTGTGGAGGCCCCTGGGCAAGAACGAAGTTAGTTGTACTTAGTGTTTGAAAACTATTTTGTGTTTTAATATTACTCTTTGAATTAGTATAGGTACTTAGTTACATTTCTTAAAAAAGTAAGATAAAACTAAAAATATATAGTTCTCATTGACAAAGCCAATACAAATAGAAAAAAATACATCGTGAGCCCTAACATCTTTATGCAATTTGTACTTTCTGTATTATTATGTATGGTTAGTTAATAATATTTATACTGCGAGTTTTTTATTCGAAAAAACAATTAGTGTACAAAAAAAACCTTTTTCTTATTTTTATTCTTTATTGTACACAAAAAAGGAGATTACAAATATTTGATACATTAATTTGAGTACAGCGGCGAGCTTATCTCTCAAAGAGATTTTTTATAGCAAACCGAATGGGTATAGGAGTGCTTTAAAAAATAAATAGGTAACCATTATGTGTACGTACTACATGACTACTACATACTAAAATACTTATATAGGTGTGTGTGTATATATATATATATATGTATGCCACTAAAATATATCTAACATACATACTAGTATAACTGCTAACTTTAATATAAACTGACTATATATAAACATGACTATATACTTATAAAATGGATATGTAAGTATAATGAACATAACGATACATAATAATTGATAATACAGCAATAAATAATTAAACATATTTAGGATAGCTTAAGGATTTGCTGAATAGTATTCATTTAGTTTCTTTTTAAAAGAGGAGATAGTGCGACAATCTCGGATTGTGTGCGGAAGAGAATTCCACAGCCCGATGGCTCTAACAGTGAACGAATTTCCGAAAGCTCCGGTATTGTGAGAAGGCGTTTTAAGGAGTGTGACTGTGTGCGACCTGAGTGGTTTATTGATATCTCTGCTCAACAGGAAGTTGAAGCGCTCACGAAGATAATCCGGAGCTGTTGAACTTTTGAGGACATTGAAAAGGCAACACAACGTATGGAGATTTCTGCGCTTCCGAATAGGGAGCCACTTAAGTTCCGCGCGGTAGTATGAAACGTGGTCGTATTTGCGCAAACCATACACGAATCTGATGCCTAGATTCTGCAACCTTTCCAATTTACCCAAAAGCTCTTCATTCGCGTCAATAAAACAAACGTCAGCGTAATCGATTAGGGGTAGAAGAAGAGACTGCGCGAGAGTGACTTTAGTTACGAAGGGGTGAAACTTGTGGAGACCCCTCTTGTGTGGAGGCCCCTCTTGTGTGGAGGCCCCTGGGCTTCAGCCCCGGTTGCCCTCCCCTAAATCCGGCGCTGCAACTGCACAAATAACTTTGTTATCCCATATAAATATATAAGATTACAAAGTTACAGTTGTAAGTACAAGGAAGAAAAGAAAAAAGTGGGACTATCTACAAAAAGAAATGAGATGCCATCGAAAACAAAACTTGTAAAAAAATCCAAGTCTCGCAACTTAGTGCTTTTACCGTAAAAATTTGTGAGATCCATGTAAATCCAAGTCGGTTAATTTATTCAGTCCCTACTTAAAGGATCTTGTCTCTTAAGTTATTACATAATTAGCTAACCTCACAACATCTTATAGTGACCATATCAATATTAAAAATCTTTTATGTTTTAAATAAATAGATTGACTTGGCAATCCCACTAAATAATCAAATTTAATGTAATATGTACCTATTACTCGTGAGATACATTGTGTTTTCATGCGATGATTAAAACATAAAAGATTTTTAATATTGATATGATATGGTCACTCTAAGATGTTGTTAGGTTAGCTAATTAGGTAATAACTTAAGACAGAAGATTCATGTGTTCATTAGACAGAGCATGGTGTAATAAATAATAATAATCTTATTTAAAATGTTATTCATAATTAGCATGTTTTAATACTGTAAGATTCCTTTAAAGGCTTAAAATTACTTAATATGTAAATTTACTTTGTTAAAGGTAATAGACACTATGAGACGGGTTGACTAAGATACATTTTTCTCGTGACATAATTCCTGCAGTCTTATATTTTTTATGTCTTTACTTGAGTAGGTATGTAAGTATATGAAAAAAAAGGAATGTTTGCTAAGTTTCTTGCCCTTCTTCGTAGCAATACTAATCGATTGGTGCTGATGGTTAGGCATTATTTTTATTTATGGTTTATTTAGTTCATTTTTCAACACATTGTTCATTGCATTATGTATATATAATAATTTTATTCCTATATTTCTATATTTTATGCAGGTGTATATTTTATTCCCCGTAATATTATATATTTTCTTATATTCTAAAGATATATATTGTTAAAATTAACTTTGACTTGTAGAAAGTATACTTTATGTATCTATTTTGCAAAATAAATATTTTGATTTGATTTGATTTGTGACATGGAAAATATGCGCCTGCCTACAAGCTTTGACAGACCAGTAACTTTTTACCGCTATCTCGATCCCTAGCTTTTAACGTTTTATTCCTATCCTATACAGGGTGAACCAAACGAATGCCCCCCGGAGGGAAAGTGACCTGAATATTTAAAGGAATGTTTATTTTATTTTTAATATAAAATGATCACAATTTATCATAATTATAACCCGATATAAATTAAAACTAAATAATCCTAAAAACTTAAACAAACCAAATACCTAAAAATAAAAATATTATAAAATAAACCAAGTAAAAATTTTCAAAAATTACCTGCGTTTTTCCTGCGTCTTTTCCGTAATTCTAACAACATTAAAATATTTGGATACGAGTTTTGTTATTTAAATCACAAAAAGTATATGGTCTTCTGCTAATTTACGATACTATGTTACTTAGAATAATTCGGTTCTAATGTTTTTTTTGCACATCGGTTTGATTTCCGGTGCTCGCAGGTAATTTTTTTAAATTCCTTGAATGCAGTTTTCCTTAACTTTAAAAATTAAACACATAAAGGTTTCATTAAGTAAAATTTGCTACCTTTAATATTTAAGGTACTTTCTCCCCAGGGGGCATTCTTTTGGTTAACGGTGTATATCCCACATACTACGCTAGTGCATTTTTTAAATATATGAACTACCATGGGGTTAATATGTTGTAAAGTTAATGAAGAAAAAGCCGTTTTTAGGAAAAAAAATGTGAAAATAGGACTTTTTGGATTTTAAAACACAATATTTCTGAGTACATGATTTTTTTTTAAACATGTTGATCACCTAAAATTTTTGGGACGGATAGGAAGTATAGGTAAGGTGACCGATAATTTAAACTTTTATTCAATTTGACGCATTAACATACAAATGAGAAGACAAATCGTTCTTAAATAAAATAAAAACAAAAAATCATGTTGTCTGGTTAATTTTTTTAGGTGGTAGCATAGACTAAAATTATTTGGTATATGGTGGTAGGGTGACCCCGACGTATAAAATATAAAGTCCCTAGCCAGGGGCTGCAGGCTTTAGGGGGCAGGGGGGTGGAATGGTCCCAGTTTTCGATTTTTCATAAATATCTTGAAAAGTAAGCGTTCTAGAACACAATTTCTCACAAAATGGTATTTCTTATTTTTTATAATATCTGTAAAAAGGTAGATAAGGTGGTGCAAAATGTAAAAAAAACTGTATACTGTACAGTTTACTTAAAAAGTTACGGAAATTTTTGATTGCTTTAGGGGAGGTTAATCTTTAATTTCCTAGCCTTTTAGAGTTTCCTGTACTTATAACTATTGAATAATGTAATAGAATAGAGCTTTTAATGCAAAATTCGGAAAATATTAGAAATTTTAAAACACTATTTATTTTTAAGTATCGATATTATGATTGTGATAATTTACAAGTTATTAATAATTAATATTCATATCGACAATATTGTCCAAGTCGTCATTGTCATCTTGCATGTCCTTCACTGGAGGACCATTCGAGCAAGCACCATGACAAGTGTCACAAGCAATAGAACAGGGAATTCCTGCTTTTCTGCAGCAACAACGTCCTCCATATGTGTATTCAGTGGGACGAGGCAGCCATCTCCATCCTTGATCCAGCCCCATTTCGTTAGTAAAAGTTTTTCTTCCTTGGCGAAGTCAGGTTGAAGCCTTTGTGGATCTGTAAAATAAGTAAACAGATAACCTTAGTTTGTTGTACTGGACCCATTGATGTACAACCAAGTGGACATCAGGTCTGTGCTCAAAAGTGTCAAAACCAAACGAGAGTCTAAACCATTAAAAATTAAAAAAGGGTGTCAATCACACGTCATTCAAAATTAGGCCGTGCACCAATGACATACGATTCAAATTAAAATGTTTTGTTTCTTAATATTTTGACACTTTTCTGATAAATTTTATACTAGACCCGAGGTCCATGGTTTGGTATGTCAATGGCTGGACCACACAAAAATGAAGTTCATAAAAAAGTTAAATTGTGTCATCTTTTGTCATTTCGAAAAAAAAAAGTTGGTGACGAGTTAATGTAATATAGAAAGTTCTGTGTTATTTTTGAGAAAAGTAATATACAGCAGACGCTTCGACAGAAACAGCTATTATTGGCCTTGTAATATACATAGAAATCCTTGCCAGAAGCTCATCTTTCTAACTCTTACCCGCCTGACATTTGACAACCACCTTTTCCACGAACTCGGTAATAATGTATTAGTATTTCAATATCTTTACATTATGTCACCTTGTTATCTCGATACCTTTCTTCGAGGTTTTTCTTTTTTTGTCGGTTTCTTTGGTAGGCATGCTGATGCTGTTGCGTCGTTATAGCAATGAGTAGTATTCGCAAAGCCACTACAAACTTACCTATAACTTTCTGTACGTATGTAATCGTTTTTGTAGTAAGAACTACCATAGTATACCCCGGGACGTGTTAAGACTGCATTACAGCTTACGCAGTTCACTAAGCTCTCAATTAAATCAAAAACCTGTCCCTATAACCACAAATACCCTTGCTGGTGAATTAACAGAAACCATCAGAGAAAATGGATCTAATAAAGCACCCATTACTACCAGCTCCATCATCATTACCATTACCATAATAATACGTAGCACATGCGATACCATAAAGCATAAAAATCTCACCCTTGTACAGACATTAAAGGCGCTAAGTACTCGACGAATTGTGTTCTGAGAGTACGAATAATGGCTGCGGAATAGCTTTTGCAACGTTTTTGAAATTCAGCTTAAGGGGTAATTCTGGAAAAACAGTCGAGATGAGACTTTTAGATCTCGAGCACAAAAGTATGGGTTTTGATAGATACAATCAGATGTCATGGTCTTAGATATAAGAACTTCAATCGCACATGTCAGAATCAGCAGCCAGGCCTATTTCACTCCTTGTTCGAAAAGTTCAATGTTGCATAGTTCGAAATTGATTTCATGCTGAAACGGCTGGACGGATTTGGATGAAATTTAGAACGGATATGGCTTTTATCCTAACTTAACAATAGGCTACTTTTTATCCCGGAAAAAAGCATGTCGTTAAAACAGATTTTCAAGACTCCCATTTTACAATAGATATAGGGCTCCGAAACAACATGTTATAAAGGAGGCTGAATGGAAATTTGCTGTATGGAAAAGTTGCAATTTAGAGTTTTTTTCTGTCTAAACTAATAAAGCGAAAATAACAATAAATAAGTACTGTTGTAAACCTATAAACCGATTAACTAAGACACAACATTGCATTTTTTTAAACGATATCGTGTCAATTATATTAAATTTTATTCCCTAAAAACAGAATTATCCAACCTTTTTTTTAATTCACCGCACTACCCGGGCGCGCTTTTTGTCAGATATGTTTATCTCTTTCGTTATGCGATCGACATATTGCGACCCGTAGAGTCACAGTCATGACGATCGTCACGCCTAGGCCGAATTATAAATAAAAAATTATTATTGTTAGTTAATATATTATAAACCTAGTGATATGGGTATTTTTTGAAAGCTATTAAGATGAGCAATAAAAAAAAATTAAAAATATATCATAATAATATAAAAAAAAGGTGTGGATTGTTATTCTAGGCCCAAATCTTCTTTTTTTTAAAATGAGTTATGAGTTATATATTTTTTTATTTTTTTTTTGTTATTCTTTATTTTTTTTACAATATTATAAAATTTGAATAGACATATATATATAGTATACATACATATATTCATATATATAACTAAGATTTTTTCAAGGAGAAAGCCCCCCCCCCCCCACTTTCCCCAAGAAAAAAAATATTTCTTTTAGAAAATTTTATCTAGTTTTATAAAAATAAAAGCGCATTAGAATTGGACAACTAGTTCCGGAGATATAGCCAAAAACAAAATTGGCGGGAAAATTTGCAAAGTTGCAAAAATGCACGTAATCCAACGGGTATGCCTTCCGAAGCACGCAAATGTGCTTTTACGGGATTTCAACCCGCGAACTAAGAATAAGAACAAGATACCATTAATTCGCTGCAACAAGAACTTACATAACTAGCAAACCCAATACAAAAGAAGAAACGAGAGAATCAATAAAGTTCACATAATCACCAAGACAAAGAAAATACAGATTCGTTTGTTGCAGCAACGAAAAGGTCCAACTCAGCATAGGCATTGCGATAAAAGACCACAACGCGCTGATTTTCTGTCAGGCCTGCGTTCACACAGACCCGTTGAAAAATTGTGGTGCAATATACGTGACTAGGTTTTGTAAATATTTTCACATGAAAATTAAAACATATGTATATATACATACATACTATGCGTAATATTATATTATATATATACACATAACATTTCAACAAGGAGCAGAAGGCGGTTTTAATAAAGTATATACACTAAGTATGAAGGCAACACTATGGCAACGATTTTTGGAGAGAGAAAATATAGGGAAAGTTGTCGAGACGTTCGGACCACTATAGCACACACAGAACAAATTATTTGTTCTGTGATAACACAGAGGCAGTCAAAATTACAAATAACAATCATTACCTACTTTTTAAAATGAAAATATATGTCCACGACCACCATATCCATATTTCATATTTATTTTATTTAATACATAGATATTTATTACAAAGTTTCATTGATTTTATCTCCTGAACTAGAAGTTGCCATGTTGAATACTCTGTGGCTTCAGCCGAACAGACTCTTAACTTTTGTAATGGGCGGCGCGTGCCATGCATGGCGCATGTTGATAATACTCAAGGTTTACCGGATTCTACCATGAGAGTGTTTTTTTGGTTATAAAAAAGGCATTGAAGCGATACGACAAAAAATTTAACCTTTTATACCTTTTATATTTTATATTTAAAGACTTTATGTTGGTCAGTTTCTGCTTTTTATCATCCATAGCACTTACTCGTAAATGCTGGACATAGTGCACCTACTGTGTAAGACGCAAGTTATATAATAGTACATTTTGATGCAAGTGCGAAATGGTTGATATTTAGAGCCACGATTGACGTACTAAATAATATTGCGGCGTGACAAAGGATGTCACAATTTCATTTTATTTTCGGCCTGCATTGTCTATGGCTGCCGGCGCACGCAACGCGTACACCTGCGTAGTGGACTGTTGGATTTTGGCGCCGTAGCTTACGTGGAAAATACCATTTACTCTGGTTTTATGGGTCAAATCAAATGTATTATTTTGCCCTAAAATTACTAACAGCAGTGGTGGTGATGATAATTTGACTCCACCTGACATTCTGAAAATAACGATGGAAATTAGGCTTTTAGATCGAGCTTTTACAAGAAAAATCAAAAATGGCAAACGAAAAATTTTACCAAGATTATGAAAACAGGTTGTTAGGCTTGAGTTTAGATAAGGTAGTATATGAAACTATACATAATTAGGTATTAAAACACTCGTTTACTATTAGAAAACTAGCCTTCGGCTCGTTTTTTAAACTGAAATTCGTGTTCTTAACAACCTTTTTTGTACCAGTTTCATAAACTACTATTATATTACAGGGTACATGAGCACGCCCCCGACGCCCTGTTAAAGATTTGTCCGTCCACGCACTACTACAGGAGTCTTCAACCTTTTTTAGCTCCAGGGCCAATAATCAATTCCAGGTCAGTCAAAGGGCCACATTTCCGCACGTGTTAATACCACCTCAACAATAATTTAACCACCAAACATGTGAATTAAAATTTACTTTATTTGTCCAAAAAAAAAACCGATCAATCTGAGGATTGACACTGTTTACTTTTCACCAGATTGTCGTTATTAGCTTTTATTTGTATGGTCGTAACCCGCAGACTACCTTCCAGATGTACATCCGTAGGTAATCCTTTTCCTGGTTTTGGACTTAACATTTTTCATCCATATGTGCTGCTAAACGTGACATCATCTTTGTGGGCGTGATTTCTTATTATAATAATCTATACAATAGACAAATAATCCTTTAAATAAATATTTCTTTTAGCCTCTGAGGGCAGCTAGAAATGTCCCGGCGGGCCGCGGGTTGAAGACCCCTGCACTACTCGAAGTTTGTACTAGTAGTAGTGCGTGGACCTTATAGTAACCTCGGGACTGCTTCAAAACACACCAAATACACAAAACGTGCTTATCTGTACAAGGCACTAGCGTACTGCAATCATAGCTGAACGGACTTCGTGAGTTAGAAATACGTATATTTTTGCGTTCCTATCTTCCAATAACTAATCCAGGCTAATGTTTGTGTTTGTCCTTTAATACAGATATATATGTTTGTGGTTAAGTACGAAAAGGTAGGGTGCTTTGGTGAAGTTGTGACGGTAGCACCCCTTTTCGAAGTAAAAACCTCGTAACAGCATGCCGTTCCCGCCAACCCAATGGGTGGTACGTGACAGTGTTATTCGCTCGGAAAGTGTTGCAGGTTTACCGGCCATTTCCGGATTCTGTGGCAGGAAACACAGTGCTAAGGAAATCCTGACATTTTTAGTGCCGAGAAAACAAAAAAATTTTTGCTCAAAAGGAGCGGACATAAACTTTTTACGTAGTTTTACATCTTATTCGGCAGGGAATTTTACGCATTTGACTTTGACTTTGTGATTTATTAATCTTACAAGACGATTAGTTTATTTTGTAATTTTTATTTTAGCATATACCCCTTTTAACCTACAATAAAATAATTATTCACATAATCAAACTTTTAGAATAAATATAAGGTAACTTTTGTTTATCTAGTCAAATTCATACTGAAGACTCGGTAAGTGGTCAGAACTAAGTTCAATGACCCTTTCTGTAAAATACGCAAAATAAAACGTAGATTTCTTATAGTAAAATTAAGTCGAGGTTGTCCATATAGAAGCACATTTTTTTTTGTTTCGTATTTCGCAAACGGATTCATTGAACCTCGGTCCTGACCACTTACCCAGTCTCCAGTATGAATTTGGCTACATAAACGATATATATCACTTACATTATTACTTGATTAAACTGTTCTTTTGATTTGTTTGGTAACAGAAACGTTAGGTGCATATAATGTGCCTCATAGAATTTCTACTGTATTTGCATAATATCTAGAAAATTGCTGCTATACTTAATAAAAAAAATCACGTACATTTTTTAAGCACTCTTCACATCGTGCTTTCAGCAAGAACTACTTTCAGCTGACTAGACAGTAACTTTGAGTCGTTTGCGCTAGATAAAATGCATGGCGCGTGACCGTACCAACGACACCTTTTGAATATTCTAGTGTTTTACAGCACATGCTTATACGGGTCATGATTTCTCGTTCACTATTATTTGTTTAGTTTACGAAGATTAAACTAAAGATATAAAAAACTACCAGATTTGAAATTTTATACTAATTTATCTTTTATTATTTTTGTACAGAATCGCAAAAGAAAACTAAACGAACCCCAAATACCGGTTCATGGCTCCTCTCATTCAGATTTACTATTCTCTGCTGAGATATACCATCCATCCATCCATCAGCCTGTTTCGTCCACTGTCTTTCCAAGATTTCGACTATTCTTTCCGTGTGTACAATAAAAAATAAAGAGAATAAAGACTAAAAAAGAGTCGTCACGATTTATCATAACCTTTTTCAATACATTTGGGAGAAAACAGATTTAAAAAACTTCATATTGAACTATACAAACAACAACAAAAACCTCAATGAAAATTTTACGAAAATGGCGCGAATTTGTAACTACGCAATTACGCGTGCAAGAGATTTGCTTTTTAATTCTCACAAAATTACTAGTCAAACATGCTCGAACTTTTATTCTTTACGATATTTTCCTGAGGAAATAAAACTATAGGTCATTTAACAAAACACTTCACATTGATATACAATATTTTTTAAATAAATATTTTAGCTGCTTTACAAATTTACTGCAAATTTTTTTTTAATACCTTTTTCGTCGTACAATGGTGACATCTAGTAAGGCAATAAAAAATGCGTGTGCAGTTTAAGACATAAACTCGGATATACTTTTCCTTTGATTTAGTAGGAAGCAAGATTTTTATGACCGAATGGGCTTCTTGCAGATTAATATCTATCTCCATGCTACCACAGATGCTGCATTTTTCACTCAAACTAATTTATCTAAATATATAAGGTGACTTTTATTCATACAGACAAACTCATTCTGGAGGCGTCCCATTGTAATTGACTTGGGGCTGGGCTTGCGTTCGTAAGGAACATGAAAAGAATAATTTACTGATTTCACAAAAAGGGTCATTGAACCTTGTTTCTGAGCACCTACCGATTCTTCAGTAAGAATTTGGCTGCATAAATTAAAATCACCTCATATATAACAATAATTTGTAATATATTTCTAACCCTAGAAAATTCAAAAATAAAATAAATGTAACTAACATACGCACTGTGTTAAAAATAGGCTGCATGGGCTATTATTCTTTGTCTATACCAAGATGAAATGAAAACTGTAAAAAAAAACTGTACTGACTTTGTTGAAAAACGAGTGGTCAGCTTGGCAATTTATTCTTTGTGCTTTTCTGCATGGCATTTTTCCCCTTGGTCCCTTTGATTTTATACCCAATAGTCAAAGTTTTTAAGAGAATTTCGTATTATTTATGTACGTAGTTCAATAGAAATGAGTTTGCAACAAGTAACGAGTCGCGTTTTTCGGTTTTAATGGACAGAGTAAACCATGTTGATGAGGACCTTATTGTTTTCTAACAGATCTTAGGAATATTTAAGGAGGAAAAAAATGTCAAGTCACTTTTGCAAAGGTACATGTCTTTAAAGACGGTAAAAAGGCATGTTTTATCATTTTATAACAATTACGTAAAACAATGTAAACAAATTTTATTAAAATCCGAAGATTGAATTAAAATTCAACTTCAATTTATTTGCAAAATAGACATGCAAAAATCAGTAAATAAGTAACAAAGGATTAAATTAAAACCCTACTACTAAAACATTTACCATAAAGACCTATAAATTTTTTGAATAAAGTGAACAATAGCAAAATATAAATTCATGAACATTCAGGTACAAATGTTATATAATAATTAGTTAAAAATATTATACCAATATGAAAATTAATAAACACAAATTAAGAAGCAAATATTAATTGAGAAAGCATTATCAAATATTAGTTAATGCAAGTGGCCAGTTACACCTTAGTTTACCCTATATACATTCGTAATATTCTGATAATTTATAAAAAGGCCTTTCAAGCAAATACAATCATAGCCATTTTGAAAATTCGACGATATTTTTACAACTCTTGATATGTTTGCTAAACGCGTTGAATATTTTAAGAGCGCTCTAATTCTTGTTATGGTGAAATACACCATAAGTAGGATTTGACGAAACTAAATTATTATTTTTTCTCAAGAAGTGATTCTGTGTGTCAACAAGAAGGAACCCTGAGACTTAAATATTTTTAAGATTTCGAAAAAATTTACAAATTAATGACAGTCAAAATTTCTTGTTTTTGTATTGAGGTTTACAATGCTCCAGGCAATTTTCACCATCAATAATACGCATAGCTTTTTTCTGGATTTTCAAAGTATCAACAATGTTTTTGAGTTTCTCCACACTTCACGACTAATAGGATAATACTCTCGTAATCTGAAAAGTACATCAACTTGAGAGTATCTATACTGATCATTTTGCTCACACTTGTTAACTTTTTTTCAACACTCTGTATATAGAGTGAAAATCAATCAAGAGCTGGAGACTCGGTTAGTGATCGGGAACTAGGTTCAGTAGTCCTTTTGGCTAAATTTGATAAATACATTTTTTTGCTTCCGTACTGGTTAAACTAGTTTAAGTTATATTCCTAGCCCAGTCAACAACGAAGCAAAAATATATATTTAATGAATTTTACCAAAGGGGTAATTGAACCTTGTTTCTGATCACTAACCTAGTCTCCAGTGTAAACTTGGTCGGTTGATTAAATTTCACCTAGTATTCAATTTTTTATTTTTGTAAAAAATGTTTTATGTTCATACATTGTTGAAATTGTTATGAAAATATTTATTTCTTTATCAAAAGTGGTACATAGTTATATGTTGGTGGTTGTGACCTTTTATTAAGTGAAAAACACCTGTATTAAAAGGACACGCTCTTCCATATCCATAAAGTTATCGTAGCAAATAAACTTACTCTAAAATATTTATCTTAAATATAGGATATGGATTAGTTTAAGTTTAAATTAATAATAATATTCGTAATAGTTTTTAAAGTGCAGTGTGTGCGTGTGCGAGTGTGTGAGTGTATGAGGGTGTGTAAGGGGGTGTGTGCGTTAGGGTCCATGTGTGTAAATGTGGTGGTAAAATTGTAATTAAATCATATAAATTAAGTTAAGTTAGCCCTACGAAGGTGAGTCTTGGGATCGATTAGTATAATCACTAACTAAAGTAATTAACCGCTATATTTAATTATAGGTATTATTTTTGTACCTTATTTTTGTATCTTCGATTTCATCATAAAGTATACTTTTACCGTCTTAATACATATTATAAACGTTTGCAAAAGTGATTTGTCTAATTTTACCTATAAGTTATTTACGTTAGTTACATATATCTAGTCCTCGACCAATATCAGTTAGAAAAGTGTACAATAAGTAAATATCCATACAATAGAACCTATTTAAAAATGAAACTTGTCTCGGAAATTAAATGTTTTTTTATTTATTTCATTAGTATTTCCGCTGGGCTACTAGGAAAAAATGGAAACTCGTACATTTATTTTTCCACTAGGGCAAGAGTCTCTACGTGTAAAGCGATAATTAACGAACATGTTCGAGAAAAATAAAACCTTTCTGTCTAGTACCTTCTCAATTCTGGCAATTATAAACGAGGAGGCTAGTGATGCACACATTAGATTTAAATAGTAAATACTTGGATAATTTGTTTACTAGTGTAATAATTAATATTATGATTGCGGTGCAATTTACTCATGTTTCCCCATACCGTAACGATATGTATAGATAATATTCTCACGGAGTCCTTTTGGCTATGGTTGTTGTAGTGCGTGCACAGGCCCTTTTTTGGGTTCCGTGCCCAAAGGGTAACCAACGGGACCCTATTACTAAGACTCCGCTGTCCGTCCGTCCGTCACCAGGCTGTATCTCATGAACCGTGATAGTTAGACAGTTGAAATTTTCACAGATGATGTATTTCTGTTGCTGCTTTACAAGAAATACTAAAAAACACAATAAAATAAATATTAAAGGGGCCCCCCATACAACAGATGTGATGTTTTTGCCGTTTTTATAGATAATGGTATGGAACGGCTGGTGTTTTATGATAGTAGACTAAAGGGCTCATATATTCATCTTGGAAAAAACGTAAAATCTTTATTCACTCGATAGAAAAATATTACGAAGTTACCTCTAAATTGTTCATGTTTTTTGAGTGTTAAAGGGCCTTCCTTAAATCATACAGCCTTTGAATTTATAGGTATGTAAAAAAAAAGTTAAGAAATGACATCGTCAGTGCGTTTAAGAATGTTATAAATTTTTTATTTAGAAACAGAGTTATTAAATAAAAACGCAGGTTTTTGTAGGCGCTTGTTTCTTGGTGGTCGTAACAGCCACGGCTGAGAGCGCGCTATTTCGTACTAAAAGGAAACGTCGTTGAGTTCAGTTCTGATTAATGCAAAATGAGGTGCTCAATGTGACCTTATATGTAGCCTTAATAGTGAGCTACTTGGCGTCTATATGACGCTAGTGTATTCAAGACGAATCTAAGACTATTATGCCCGACCCACAGACAAGATAGCCAATCTTGTCTGTGGCCCTACCCTTCCGTCACCCGTTACAGCATTGGGTAGAAGAATACGAGTACTAACAAATTTAGATACTAACTCCTTAAATTCTAGGCGAAGACCGTTTGCTTCCAAAAAAAAATCTTCAAATCTCGAATAAGTTTTACTCTACCTCAAAGGTCAATTATCACTCATTTCTTATTTTCCTGTTGACTGGCGAAAACTGAAATTATTTTACAGTGCAACAACAAAGGTTTCGGCCGAAATTCAACACAAAGCCTTGCTGTGAACCAGAAAATATATCTTTCCGCTTTTACAGGGAATTTTCGACAAAAAAGCGGTAACGGCTATGCGGGCAGTTTCCATTGATTTTTCAATGAGGAATAGCTTTTGTTAGCATGTTTTTGTACTGTTCTGTTTGAATGTTTAAACTTAATCATAAAATGAGGTAAATTAAATTGGAGATAGCAATGGTATTTGTTTTTTTTTTTTATTATAAACCTTTTATTTTGTAACTAGCTTTTTACTCGTGGTCCCTTTGTCTCTTAACCCATTATCACTATGACTGAAACAATAGATCGCAGTCCAAACTATGACTCAGCTCCATCTTACAGATTAAGGCGAGGTTATCCAGCGAAATCTGTCCTGCTCCGACGCTTTCATCAAACATTACACATGTTTATCCTGCTCAGCGGAAGCGCGCCGCTCAGAAAACTCGCGGTTTTGAGGTTATTTTTTTATTATTTTGGAATTAGAGTTCTTAACACATTACATTTCTTAACACGTTTATTTTAGTTTTATTGTCCAAAACTAAACATAGCTCAAATGAACTTATATTTAGATCATAGTTCAGACCTATCGAGGAAAATGTAAGTAATCTTGTATCAAACAGTCAAAATATTAAGATCGAAGAGTGAAATATAACATATATTTTTTACAAAATTTTATCGTCGCTATTTATTGGTTAAAAATAATTTGAAAAGAGACCAAATCGGGGTGCTCATTGCTGAGCTTCTATTTATTACAACAAATAATACAGTTAACAGCATAATTGCATTTAAACCCATTCAAAATTGTTCTAGGTAAAAGCAAACAAACAAACAGATAAACAAAGCATGTCAATCAACAGTGTCTCGGTTTGAATAATAAGTAAATTAAGTTGATACTTATGTTATGATATGCCAACGCACTTGGTTGAATTTTTGATACATCTTGACTGAAATGCACTTGTACTTGTCCACTGTGGATAGTTATTTGATTTACCTAACCGGTTTCTCTATAAAATCATTTTCAAGGGTTTATTTAATGATAAATTATTTAATGATAAACCTTTGAAAACGGAAACCGGTTAGGTATGAGTAAATCAAAATAAATACAGTGGACTAGTACAAGTGCATTCCAATCAAGAAGAAAAAAAATAAAATGATCTAAACATTTAACATTCAAAAGTTACTTACTTGGGTCTACGTATATAAGGTTTATCGCCTCCTATAGGACCTCAAATATCATTCAGAGCCATGTAATTTCGCCTAATCTTTATGACCACATTCGAACATAGAATTTCCTTTCGGGCAGTCAAGCGTGAGGTCGCCGGTTCGATGTCAGATTTATGACATTGTCTCAGATGTGGGACTTTATCTGTTTCTGGTGTTCTTAGCATGTAAGTTGTGACAGAGTGCAATATGATTTCTCGTACAGTAGTTCTTTTATTTGCCCCAGCAACCCATGACAAAATTTTATCGTTTTGTATCGATACTTAAGCGACCGCGTAAAATATTATGTAATAGAAATTCTGGTTTTCAGTGCAAGTGCTTGTAAACACCCATTTTACTATATGCATCAAAAGTGTTGGCAAAATAATTTTTCCACACTTACTTTTATTTTTTTATTTTATTGAAAGAAAGTTGACAGTCTTTTCTTGTGTACCATAGATAGACTTGATAGAAATGAACAGTTTTCAGTTTAGTTTGATCATCGGACGACACCCGCTTACCATTGACAGCAGGCCAGTATCAAGGCACGTGAGATGACTGAAAGCAGCCTATGAATGCATCAAACTGAAAGCAATTATTTCCGTCAAGTTGGCAACTTGCGTGCAGAGAAAAAGGAAAAGAATGCCAGCCTAAAGTTCATTAGGAGTATTTTTTTTTGTTTGTTTCTTTAAGTGACTTCGGTTTATATTTCCAAATTTATATCGAAGTCTCGGTGAGTGGTCAAGACGAAGGCTTGATGACCCTGTTTGCGAAATACGAAAAATATTGTTTATGCCTCTTTGCTAGTGCAAGAACAACCTCGACTCATTTAGTATAGGAATTCTAAATTTTATTTTGCGTATTTCCCAGAAAGGGAAATTGAACCTTGGTCCTAACCACTTACCGAGTATCCAGTATGAATTTGGTTGTGAAAACTAAAGTCATCTTATATATTTTACGCTGTCGTTAGTAAGTATCAAGTGCTACACTCATAGTACTTTTACTTGCGAGAATAGCCGCCCAGGTCATTGTTTCAGTTCAAATTCATCTATGAAAATAATATCGTGTCTGTTTGTTTTGTAACACTTTGTGGAGCTTCTATTAAAAACTTGTTTTCATCACAAAGTACCTGAAGCAGTAAATTAAACAAGTATAGCACTTCCGCTTATGTACTCACAACAACTTTAAAGTTCATCTATCTTGTATACTAATAATAAAGCAGTAAAAAGGTCGTGTCGTGTCGTAATTTTAAATTAAATGGGTTATTGGTGTTGTACTGAGGCCGAAACAACAATATTTAGAATTGTGTATCTGTTTGTTGTACAAGTTTAAATTTTTTATTTAATTTAAGGGGAATCCCGTAAGGACAGACCCTCAAGGGTCTTTTGTTATTTATTGGGTCTTTCAACGGTTTTTGTTTTAATATGCTGAGTCAACTACCTATCTGATCAATGTAAAACTTGGACACGTTCTTTTTCAGACCTTTGTCTTTCGGTTATACCTAATTGAACCACATAAGTCAATGGAAAGAACTTTAAAATATTTGGTAAGTACTTCGAAAGCGTTTTAAGACACTCATCTGTAGCCTTAGCATGAAAATGCATAACGGTTAGGTTATACTCGTAGTTTGAACGTAACTCGATTTTGTATGGAATCAGATAAGTTCCGCTACCGCAAGGGGCGGTTATCAGATTCCATACGAAATCGAGTTACGTTAAAACTACAAGGAAACCGTAATGTTTTCATGCTAAGGCTACTGTATATATTCTGGGCAGATCGTAAAGTATGAAATCGGAAATCTTTCACCAAGAGTAAAAAATTGATGCGACGACGAGCGGAAGAGAGGTGATTTAGGTTTATAGGTAAATCTTGGGTAGCCGAGCGAAGCGGGGCAGAGTGGGGCAACCCCCTAGTTTTAACAGAAATGTGATAGTGAATCATGATATTTCAAATTCAAATATTTGCCGTATCAGTGGTCTTGATAACAAAGTTCGAATCCTGGCCCGAGGATTTTTTTCAAAGTCCTTACATTTATGCATACACCATTGTGATATCAGTTTTTTAACATTATCATTATTATCATTGATTTTCATAATCTCATAAATAATAATAATTATTATTTATTTATTTAAAATGCATAATATTACAGTCTTAAAACTAATGAGTTATACACTTCCATATTATTAAATTAAATATACTAACAATAACAATAATAAACACAATCAAATCAATTAAATAAAAACAGAGCAATACAAGAAATAAATATTAAAAAATAGGACAGTCCTGTCACACATCACGCTCGCAAAACGCCAAGCATTCACTAAACACATTCATCAATCTGTCAGAAAATAAATCACAGTCTGGTGCTATCGCCAATAGAGCATTAAGTGAAGTTCGTGCACGCACAAGTGGAGACATGCTACGAGCAACAGTACGTGGCGCAGGTACTAACAACAGAACATGCGTACGAGCTCTGAAATGTCTGTCGGGCACAAATAGTTGACATATTTGACTGGTGAGCTGCGGATAGTCTGATGCACCGCGCAATATACAACAGGCCGTGACTAACTGCTCACAGTTTCTTCGAACTTATAATGAATTAAATCCCAGCGCTCCAAGAAGGTACTTTGTTGGGTACTTAAAAGGATAATATCCATATTTCTTTTTGTACAGAAAATGGAGGAGCGCTTTCTGCACTTTTTCGAGCAAAAGCATATATGTCGATTCATGAGGGCTCCAGACAACGGCTCTGGCTTTGATCTTGCTTCTGACAAGAGCTGTGTAGAGAAGTTCCATCGCCTTGAGATTTTTAAAATCTCTGACGTTTCGCAAAACAAAACCTAGGCTTTTGGAGCAATCAGCGGCCAGGATTTTCACGTTCTCGTGGAATGTATGGTGTGTGTCAAAAGTGACACCAAGATCTTTGATACAGTTCACACGAGCAATTGTGTCAGACCCTGGGTCGCTCTCGTGAACGATACATAACAGCATTTGTGAGCGTTAAAGTGCAGTTTGTTCTGTACACTCCATAGATATACAGCATCCAAATCGTTCTGTAACAGGCCACAGTCAGCCATCTGATCTACGTTGACTATCAACTTGAGGTCATCAGCGTATAGAAGGCAGGAAGCGTGTTCAAGAATGGCCTCTATATCATTGATCATTATCACGAAAAGAAGGGGGCCTAGGATAGAACCCCGACTAACTCCTGATCGTGTGTGATAGGGTTTTGAGGTGTAACAGCCATACTTGACATACTGCTGACGGTCTCGGAGATAATCGGCAAACAGGCTAAGTAATCTTGGTGCAAATCCAATGGTACATAGCTTCCCAAGTAGGACGTCATTGTCAACCCGATCGAAAGCTTTTTTAAAGTCAAGGTATGCTACGTCTACTTGGGAGCTACACTCCAAATGTTCGGATATAGTGTCAACAAGTATTAACAGATGTGTGTTGGTTGACCGACGACTCCTTAATCCGTGTTGCGAATCTGACAAGTACGGCTGAATCTGAGGGCATAATTTATTATGCAACAATGACTCAAAAACCTTAGCAAGAGAACAAAGTATGGCGATAGGTCAATTCCGACGCTACGTTTCTACTTAGTTTAGGTTATAGTGGACCGCCGATATCAACCTTACGTTATAAAAGGAGGTCCTCTGTAACTTCAACTCAAACTTGACTCAAGAATGAGTTCAAGTAATCACTTTCCCACTTAAGGGCAGTGGATCGCACCGCTGATGTTATTGACTACTGTCAACTAACAACAGTACCTGTGATCGTCACGTTTTACCGCAACAGGCACAGGTCACCCGACATCGCACCCACCTCATCCGCACTCTGCCTACCTGTGTATGCAACAATAACGCCTTAAAAGGGTCAAGACAGGATAGCCCCGAGCAGTACCAAGCGCTGCTCCTCCGCCGTCAAACAATATATGACATGATTGACTCAACTAAGTGTTGTTAGACCCGCCAGAGAAGCTGGCTCCCTCATTATCCAAGGAGGTACTCGGAGCTGCACGCACGCTCACCTCGCGGAATAAAAATGCACGAAACATAATTACGCCAAACCCTTGTTCCAAACGCTATCTTGACCTTGCGGCTTCGATAACTCCTACGCGGACGGGTGACCCGGACAACACCTCTAGCGTCGGGTTGTCTCCTCTAATGTCCAGATAGAGTGCCGGAGATGAAGTCCTCCCACTGAAACCGCACGGTCGCGCACACGAATGCACGCGTCCATACGCCAGCAGTGTTCATCGGACAACTTGAGGACAACTCACGTGCCCCGCATAACCCGTTCACATTAGTGGCCGCCCAAGCGCCGCTACTAGGGAATGCTAACTGCTCACGAAGACGAGCGTCCGGTGACAAGCTATACCGGACAGACACGTGCTCGAACCCCTGCAGTTCAAACCACTAAGTTATTAGCCGAAACTAATAACATGCCACTACGAGTCCAAACCCATGTCAGACACCTTCCGCGAGCGTAAGCAAGCATCAGGTCGGCTCAAGTCTGACTCCCGTAGTACCCAATAAAACCCAGCCGGACCCGTAGTTTCAGCTAGGGTGTCTCCAACCCGAAAGTCAGAGACTTCTTTATAAATCTGGGTCGGATAAATAAAGAAAGTTTGTAACTCGTTTAGCACCACCCGGAGGTCACGTGTCAGGTCTCTAGGGTAAACTGACGGACGCGAGTTACGGCCAACCTCCAAAATAAATGTATGAGCGGTTAGCGGGTTTTTATTTTTCGAAATAAGTGGACTGTAAATGCGGGATACAAAATAACAATTTAATGATGTAAATTAAGAATTAGTTAGCTCAGTCGTTCAGGGGATGCAAGGAAACTGTCCTGCCTTTAGATATAAGTGATAAGAGTAGCAGAACAGAAGTGAAAAAAGACTCACCTACACCAAGGTCACCAGCCAACGGTCATCAGCACAAAGCGTCCTTTGTTATTCACTCCTCAGAGGATCCAAAATCTTCTATAACACTGCCGGCAGGCTATCCCCATATAAAACTGCCACTGGAGACACGATTTGCACTTGAAAGATTATTATTTATAGTTTTTTATATTTTTTTATTGCGGACACGCAACCATTGCGTCAAAGTTCATTGCGGAATGTTTATGGCGATAGGTCAGTAAAATTCCACGCGAGAGTGATCCGAGGTCTTAGGAATTGGGGTGACACGAGAAAGCTTCCATTTCGTTGGGTATTTACCACATGCCAGCACGAGGTTGAATAGGTAACTCAAAGGCCTTAAAAGCAAATCTGCACATGCCTTCAAAATGTAAGGCCGAATATTGTCAGGTCCTACCGAGCTGCGGGGCTTTAATATTCTTAGCGCTAACTTGATGTCTAAATCTGAAATATGGGTAACGCTAATGTAATTAGCCGTTTGCTCGTGGTCAGCTCGAATTGTGTCTTTCGCACTTAGTGTGGGTTCTTGTGCCAAAAATACACCAGAAAAGAACTCTGCAAAAGCATTTGCAGCAGCTTCACCGACGCATTCCTCATTCTCATAAGTCACCATAGGCTCAAATCCCCCCTTAGAACGGAGATTGTCAATGTGCTTCCAGAACGCTCGCGGATTCGCGTTTATGTTAGATTCAACGTCGCGCACATACTCATCGTATCTGTTACGAAGTTTAATTTTTACCTCTGATCTAGCTTTACTAAAGGCTTCATAAAAAGCCCTATCTGTAATCGATTTCCACTTTCGACGGAGAGCTGCTTTATGGTTTATGTCATGGATCAGATCACCAGTAAACAAAACCGGATATCTTCGGTGGTTACACTTTTTTCCAGTCGCGTTGTGAATTTATATTGCTTGGATCTAGGCGAGCAGTGCGACGATATGGATGCACATTAGCCATGAGTATCTCAATGTCCAAAGGAGGATGGTTTGTGCGTGACTGAACCTACGCCTGCTGCGCGCACACTCACACCAATCAGACACTCCGACGAGAGCACCACGCCCAGCTTTCCCCCATATTCATTCATAACCTCATTATTCTCTTTCATACCACGAAAGTTAACAAAATATCCATAATAATTTGAAATATTTACAGAAGCACTATTTAGGTTTAGTTCTCCCAAAATCAATATTTTTCCATCAATATTTGAATATTGGTTTTCTAGTGAACAAAACCAGTTCATGTAAATCCCGTCTTGTGATTCCGGATGAATATATACAACACAAATAACAAAAACTTCATTATTGAACATGAATGATGCCCAGAGGTCTTCCTCATGCTCGGTCTCCAGATCGCGTCATCGACGCAGGGTAATACCTGGGCGTGCAGCCAGTAGCATACCTCCGCGTGTGGTTGGGGGGGTCGCGACGCAGTACACTCCAGCCTCCATCGATAACTTCTGCGTCTCCAATTGAAGAGTTCAGGTTGCTCTCCGTGACAGCAATAATGTCGTGTTCGACTACCAGTAGGTTTTGCCGTCAGTGTTTAAGCTTAGTTCTTAGGCCCCTCACGTTCTGATAAATGAAATCTAGACTACGTGCTTTTCTTGGATTGGGGCTGCTGCTTTAATTATTCCCCACTTTTCGGCAATATCTGCGCATGACATCCCCCATATATAATCTTATTCTACCTACTATTGACCTTTAATATTAATGCGATTCTACCTACGATTTGACTTTTCATTGCTCAACGACGCATTTCATTGTTTACACGTCGAACCAATGTACCAATAATACCTATATATCCTGAAAAATGTGTTAGTTATTAAAAACCCTTGATAATGGTATAATACTGAAACCAGTTGGGATTTATATTTAGTACATTACTGCCGCGGTTTATAATGACTACTTTGCTGGTCGCGCTGATGATGGCCGACAGCGCAGCGTAGCGCAGCTCCAGGCCGACACAGCGCGGTCAGCGTGCCGCACTTGATGGACGAGCTGAGATAAAGGCCGAGACCGTAGTTACAGCGAGGACAGCAAGGGCTGCAATGATGGCAAAGCTGGAAGGCCTAGAGCGTAGCTAGGCTAGCTCAAGGCAATCATAGCGTGACCAGCGGAGCAGTCATTGTGGGCCAAGGCTTGTATAGTGCTTTACTCAAAAATGAAAGTACGTAATCTAAATAAAACTAGCAATTAATTTAAATAAAAAATATTTTTATTTCATATTTGGCTGTATAGATCCAACTACCATTGCTTAAAAAAAGTAACAAAAGCGCAGTTCAGCGAAAATTTTGTTTTTATTTAGTGACTTTTTTGCTAAAAATTAACTCTCAAAGCGAAAATCAATGTGTAAACACCGCCAGACATTAAAGATGAAGCTAAATTAGTAGTTGAAAATTTGATACCGCGAAACTCAAAGGAAAAATATAAGCTTGCATATGAAAAATTTGTGCAGTGGAAAATCATTAGGAAATCTAAATCTTTATCGGAAAATATTTTTCTTGCGTATTTCAATGATCTTTCCAACAAAATGAAGCCTTCGTCTCTCTGGAATGCCTACACAATGTTAAAGTGCATGGTTCGGATAAAGCACAATTTGAACATAAAAATTACCACAATATAACGAGTATGCTAAAACGACAGTCAGACGGATATAAATGTAAAAAATCAAAAGTATTGACATCACAAAATGTAGAAAAGTTTATAAAAGAAGCCCCCTACTCTGAGTACTTAAAAAGTGAAAGTAAGTATTTATTTGTACCTATCTCTATAAATACAAACAGTTGTGTTTCAAATAAAATCTTTTTGCATTTGATTTTTTAAAGCGTTGAAACGTCAAAATAGCGGCCGGCAATGTTTTGCCGGCCTGTTAGAGCGGCCAGCAAAACTTTGCCGGCCGCTCCTTGAAACAGAACGGCAAGGTCGACTTTGCTCAAACAAGGTTGTCAAAATAATGACCACATTACATGCATTTTTTTAAATACAATTATTGTGAAACGAGTACAAGTGTTGTTATTCATCATGGTCTTTACATTAGTTTCTAATTTATCTTATCTAGTTTGTAATGCTCTCTAATAATAATATTTAGAGTATTCCAAAGCGATGGATTTCGCAATAATAACATTATACGCATTACTGTTAATGAGAGTTTAACAGACAACCTTGTACTTAGTTGTTCGTACTTAATTAATACCCATGTATTTACGTATATACTCGTATTTAAGTTTTAGATTACCTACAGAACTAAAATAAAATGAAACTCTCATGTTGGACTAATAGAACTAATTTGTATCCATGACCGAACTACTTACCCAGCTTAAACAAAACGTTAAACGTGTCCAACAGTTTTAGTGGAACTAAAAATGCAAATGAACAACACGGTAAGTTAGATTGGTATACCGCGTTTCAGATGATGGTATAATTGCACTGTGTAATAATTCCTATGGTTTTATATTTGCCTTTACTTAAGTAGGTATAAGAAAATTGTATAGATTAAGTTTATGTTATAAATGAAAAAAATTCATGTTTGCTAAGTTTCTTGCCCTTCTTCTTAGCAATACTAATGAATGGTGCGGATGGTTAGGCATTATTTATATATAATATTTTTATTCCTATATTTCTCTATTTTATGCAGCTGTATAACTTTATTACATTTTTGTTCCGGACGACCGGCGAACACGTTAATGTCTATGTACATATAGTTAGGTATATAAGTTATGTTATAAAATAGAAGATAGGTTTATAAGTCATTCTGAACACTTTCGAATAAAGATGTTTTTTCTGTGGTGTTTCATTACCCTTACGGTTGTATTTTGTTCCAATAGATAGATATTAATTTTTAGTATGGTATATAATAATTTTAAATGTATATAAATACTGTTTTAATATACTTTTGTACAAAATAGAGAATAAAATAACAGGCTATAAGGGCAGTAGTCTCCATGCGGCAACGCCGCTTAGATATACCAAAAATTAGATTAGTTCTCGGGCTGGCCGCATGGGGGCTCTGCCGGGAGTATCCCATCTCGCTCTAATAGAGGAAAATCATATAAATATGAGACGCCTAGTCTACTACGACACACTTTTCTACGAACTCTGCCCGGGAGCAGATGGGAACCTCCCTCAAAGCCTTGAAACAGTAAAAGGTGTTTGATTTCTTCTCCAACCCCAGCAACAGTCAAGTACGGCACCATCAACCTACAGCCACTGCAACAGCCGTCCCGTACATTTATGGTCCTTCGAAACGGATTGAGAAGTCAAGATGGTCAACACGAGGTCTACGAGCGAGAGGAATATAGAAAGCTCATCTTCGCGAGCTACAGAAACAACGGCGTCAACAGAAAATACAACATCGACGTCAACAGAAAACACAGCAATAAAAGAAACAGAGAAGACTACCACAACAACCACGGGTGGAAAAGAACATGAAAACAATGAGAAAACAGCACCAGAGGCCCAGCTGCAATCCAAGGCAGCATCTAAGAAGTCGAAAAGCTTCAATACGAGCAAATCACAACGTGCTCGCCACATCGCTCTCGCACGTGAAGAACTAGCACGAAAAGAAGTCGAACTTGCCGCCGCTCGTCTCGCCGTCATAGAAGCCGCCGAAACAGAATCCGAAGACGACGAGAACTCCGTGATCTCCGAGCAAGACACGACACGTCGAGTGAACACATGGCTACACTCGAGCCAGACCCACATGCTAGCGATTAACAACAAACCACACGAACAGCGAACAGAAGAAGCCTGCCTGACACAGAAAGCTGACACATCAGCCCCGCTGCCTCAACCGACTCAAACAGAGAGTCAACAGTTCCCAACGCTGCTCAACGAACAGAACCACACCACGCCCGTCGGTCAACAGTCTTCATCAGCGCCACTCTACAGACAGAACGAGGCACCGCTCGTCGGACTACAGCCTCCATCGGCGCCACTCTACAAACAATTCGAGGCACCGCCCGCCAACCTACAGACTTCATCGGCGGGAGAGGTCGTGCCTGCTACAGCGTATCATCGAAACGACGTCGCACAGCTATCGTCAGCCATCTCCTCCGCCATAAAAGCTGCGCAACGATCGCCGCGCTTCAACGCCGAACTACCTACATTCAACGGCGCTTATCAAGATTGGTTATCCTTCAAAGCCGCCTTCAACGAGTCATCGAGTCATTACTCAGAATATGAAAACATATCAAGACTGAGAAAAAGCTTAAAGGGAGTTGCAAAAGAAGCAGTCAGCTGTCTCTTCATCGCAAACACGAACAGTCAAGACGTCGTGAAGAAATTAGAATCGCGCTTCGGCCGAGCGGACTCTATCGCCCTCGCTGAACTAGAACGCCTACGCGCGCTACCACGCCTCACAGACACGCCCAAAGACATCTGCATCTTCGCAAGCCGAGTCGCCAACAGCATCGCCACACTGCAAGCCCTCAATAGAACTCACTATCTCTACAACCCTGAAGTCACGAAGCTAACCATAGAAAAACTCACATCGACCCTACGACGTCAATGGTTCCAGTTCTCCGCAACACAGTCAAGAGATGAAGCCGACCTACTCAAGTTGGCGCGCTTTCTCGACATCGAAGCCGAGCTCTGCGGTCCATATGCACAGCCAGAGGTAGTTGGACCAGAAAAACAAGAAAAGACAACGGTGGCGCCGCAACGACGAACACAGAAAACATACGCTACTACAGACAGAAGCCAAAGTAAATGCCTAGTTTGTTCGAATACGGGCCACGCCGTTCCTGATTGCAAACAATTCAAAGATGCCGACTCCAACGGACGCTGGGACTTAGCGAAAACTCATCGCCTATGTTTTCGGTGTCTCCACTACCGCAAACAGACACATCACTGCAAGGCGAAAAGATGTGAAATCGACGGGTGCACTCACTTTCATAACAAACTACTTCACTTCACGCGCCAACTAGAACAGAATAATGAAGCGAATACAGAAGCCGTCACTTCTACGTGGACGCCTAAGAAGTCACAGTCATATCTCAAGATAATCCCCGTACGCGTACTCGGACCGGCGGGAGAAGAAGACGCCCATGCGCTGCTTGACGACGGGTCCACAGTCACCCTCATAGACTCCGATCTAGCCAATAGGATCGGAGCCAAGGGCCCCGTCATTCCACTGAACATAGAAGCTATCGCCGACACGAAGATCGCCGCTTCAACATCAAGACGAGTCTCCTTAACTATACAGGGAGCGACTGATCGTCACGAAATCCAAGCTCACACCATCCACAAACTGCAACTATCGCCGCAAATCATCACTGAGACAGACATAGCCAGCTGCCATCATCTACGTGACATAAGCACGAGCCTTCAATACGACAGCGCCACGCCGAAAATACTAATTGGGCAAGATAATTGGCACTTACTACTAGCGACAGAAGTGCGACAAGGACAGCGAGATCAGCCAGTCGCCTCTCTCACTCTACTCGGCTGGGTACTGCACGGCGCACATACACGTTCTCTGGGGCAACGAGTTCACTACGTCCATCACTTAACTACTACAGAAGACAGCATGGACGAACAGCTACGCCACTACTTTTCAATAGAAGCCCTCACGGTGAACCCGAAGAAGTCTCAATCTGATCCAGAACAACGAGCCCTGAAACTACTCAATGAAGGCGTGAAAGAGACAGAAGATGGGCGTTATCAAGCGCCGTTACTATGGAAACGCGACGACATCGAGATGCCTGAAAACTTTGAAAACGCATTGAAGCGATTAGCGACGACAGAAAAGAAGATTAACAAAGATGTGAAACTGAAACAGAAATACTGCGAACAGATGGATGCCCTTATCACTAAAGGGTACGCCGAACCTGCGCCTCTACAGAAGAAAAATAAAAGGACGTGGTATTTACCACACTTCCCGGTTATTAACCCAATGAAGCCGGGAAAGCTACGAATAGTTCACGACGCCGCGGCCAAGACTAAGGGGGTCTCGCTCAACGACCACCTACTTACAGGACCGGACCTCCTACAATCACTACCGGGGGTCCTTATGCGGTTTCGACAGTATCCAGTTGCAGTCTCCGCCGACATAGCCGAGATGTTTATGCAAGTCAAAGTAAGGGAAGAGGACAGAGATACACTCAGATACATATGGCGCGGGGGCGACGAAGAAGCGGGTCCACTGCGCGAATACAGAATGACGTCACTAATATTCGGCGCGACGTGTTCCCCGTCAACAGCCATATTCGTCAAGAATATCAACGCAGAGAAATACAGAGACAGTCATCCCGAAGCCGTGTCCGCGATCTTGAACAATCATTATGTGGACGACTACCTGGACAGCTTCCAAACAGAACATGAAGCTATCAAAACAGCTACTCAAGTACGAGACATACATCACGCCGGCCACTTCGAGCTCCGACAATGGACGTCTAACTCGAAAACAGTCTTACAAGAACTCGACCGCGACGACATACAGAGAAACACAGTGAACCTAGGCGAAGAAACCAAGACTGAACGCGTCCTAGGACTCGTCTGGAAACCCTCTACAGACGAGCTTGCCTTCAACCTAGACTTGGCCCGCATCTCGCCTACAGTATTACACAGCGACGCGCCCACGAAACGCGAAGCTCTCAAGATTATTATGTCGCTGTTCGACCCACTCGGCCTCGCTTCACCTGTCACAGCACGAGCAAAACAATTGCTACAAGAAGTATGGCGCCGCGGAACAGACTGGGACCAAAAGATTGACCCCGACCTAGCAACACAGTGGTCAGACTGGATGACACACCTCGAGCGCCTACGCAACGTCACCGTGCCGAGATGCTACACAGGCTACGCTACCGCCGCCTCGCTACAACTACACGTCTTCGTCGACGCCAGCGAGTCCACTTATGCTGCCGCACTATACTGGCGCATGGTGGGGCCCGACGAACACGTCACTACAGCACTTATACTGGCGAAGGCGCGAGTAGCCCCACTGAAACTGACATCTATACCGCGGCTAGAACTACAAGCCGCGGTAATGGGGAGTCGCATGGCCACCGTCGTGTTAGAAGAACACCAACAGAAACCCGAGTCCACCACCTATTGGACTGACAGCAAGACAGTACTAACATGGCTCAAGACAGGCTCACGTTCATACAGACCATTCGTCGCGCATCGCATCGCGGCGATCGAAGAGCACAGTACAGTAAGCGAGTGGCGGTGGGTTCCCACGAAACTTAACGTGGCGGACGACGCTACCAGAGACGTCCCCCGTGACTTGGACTCCGATCACCGGTGGTTCACGGGACCCGAGTTCCTGCGCAACGACCCATCTACGTGGCCAGAGGACACGACTACAGTAAAGATACAAACAGGTGAAGAGAAAACGAACTACGTCTCAGAAAAACGAAAGCCACAGAAGTTAAGCGAAAGCGTTCCTGATCCCACAAGATTCTCGAAATGGGAGAGACTACTACGCACGACAGCGAGAGTACTACAGTTCATCGATCTATGTCGCGCTAGTAAACACGTCACCCACTACAAGCGCACTAAGAAAAACATTAAAGCGGACCCTACGTGGAAACGACAAGGCCAGCGAAGTACACAGAAACAGAACACGAATTATAAGAAGAAAGAAGGCCTGAACAAGTTCCTGCCTATCGACGCGAGTCTCCTCCGCGCCGCTGAAACTCTGCTAGTACGAACAAGCCAACAGGAAACATTCGCACAAGACATCGAAGATATGAACAACGATAAACCGACGTCTAGTAGGAGCCGCCTACACTGGCTATCAGTAACCTACATCAACGGACTGGTAAGAATAAAAAGTCGCATCGGCGCCGTCTATGGAGTACCAGAAGAGGTGAAGAACCCTCCAGTCCTCGACGGAAACAGTCATGTGACAAAGCTGTGGATCGAATACACCCACCGACAACTCTCACACGCCGGAGTCGAAACTACGCTAAACGAGTGCCGCCAACATTATTGGATATTGCGACTGCGCCCAGTAACCCGCATGGTTATACATCGGTGTCTACTCTGCCGTATGAAGAAAGACAAACCGCCACAGCCACCAACAGGTGACCTGCCTGCGTGCCGTCTCGCTCACCAGCAGCGGCCGTTCAAGTTCACGGGAGTCGACCTCTTTGGACCACTAACAGTCACAGTCGGCCGCGCCACACAGAAGAGATACGTAGCCATCTTTACGTGTCTCACTACACGCGCCGTCCACCTAGAGATAGTCTCCTCTCTCAGCACAGACTCTACAGTGATGGCCCTACGTCGTATGATAGCCAGAAGAGGCTGCCCTACAGAGATATGGTCAGACAACGGGACTAACTTTCATGGCGCGGACAAAGAGTTACGGCGGACTATTGAGAGGGAAATAGCAGAGGAGGCGAACAAGAAGATGATCAGCTGGCGCTACACACCACCGGGTTCCCCATTTATGGGGGGGGTGTGGGAACGAATGGTGCGTGCAGTGAAGGCAGCACTCGGCGCCACACTACACGAACGTCACCCGACGGAGGAGGTCCTCTCAACCCTCCTTGCGGAAGCCGAATACACCGTCAATAGCCGACCACTGACCCACGTGTCAGTCGACCCAGACGACCCGGAAACCATAACTCCAAACCACTTCCTGCTCGGCGGTTCAGCACGCGTCCCCACGCCCGGAACGTTCGACGACTCAGACCTCATCGGACGGACTCACTGGAGAGCATCTCAACGCCTCGCAGATATCTACTGGGCGAGATGGGTGAAAGAATACTTGCCTGACCTACAATACAGGCGGGAGCCCCACGGTCGAGGTCCAGCGCTACAGACAGGAGACGTCGTACTAATAGCGGACGGCAATCTACCTCGGAACACGTGGCCACGAGGTGTCGTCGTTGCTACTTACCCCGGCGCCGATGGAATCGTAAGGACAGCAGACGTGAAGACGAAAGGCGGTATCCTCCGACGACCCACGAAGAAGCTCGTGATACTACCAACTAGGCCGGACGTCCTGCAGCAGCCGACGGAGAACAGATGTAACGTCGACGCGACGACGATACAAGGCGGGAGAGATGTTCCGGACGACCGGCGAACACGTTAATGTCTATGTACATATAGTTAGGTATATAAGTTATGTTATAAAATAGAAGATAGGTTTATAAGTCATTCTGAACACTTTCGAATAAAGATGTTTTTTCTGTGGTGTTTCATTACCCTTACGGTTGTATTTTGTTCCAATAGATAGATATTAATTTTTAGTATGGTATATAATAATTTTAAATGTATATAAATACTGTTTTAATATACTTTTGTACAAAATAGAGAATAAAATAACAGGCTATAAGGGCAGTAGTCTCCATGCGGCAACGCCGCTTAGATATACCAAAAATTAGATTAGTTCTCGGGCTGGCCGCATGGGGGCTCTGCCGGGAGTATCCCATCTCGCTCTAATAGAGGAAAATCATATAAATATGAGACGCCTAGTCTACTACGACACACTTTTCTACGAACTCTGCCCGGGAGCAGATGGGAACCTCCCTCAAAGCCTTGAAACAGTAAAAGGTGTTTGATTTCTTCTCCAACCCCAGCAACAGTCAAGTACGGCACCATCAACCTACAGCCACTGCAACAGCCGTCCCGTACAATTTTAGTAGCCCAACCTTAATATTTTTTGGATGTATTTCCCGTATTTATTTATCAACTTGTTTGTTCGTTGCATCATTTACATATAATATTTTTATTCCTAGATTTCTCTATTTTATGCAGGATATTAACAAAAAATATTTATATAATATATATATAATTATACAAATTACATTTTAGTAGCCCATCCTAAATATTTTTTGTATGTATTTTCCTTTATTAGTATATACATATTATTTTTTTATTCTAAAGATATACCTATATTGTAAAGATTAACTTTGACTTGTCGAAAGTACACTTTATGTATCTATTTTACAAAATAAATATTTTGATTTGATTTGCAGTTTGTCGTATAATGGTTCCGTTAACGTAGACTAAATGTGCTTAAAATATGCTTTCTATGACATCACACATGATTTTGAAAATATTTTTATTTCGCGTACAGATAGAAACCGTTGCTTCGGTTTCCAATTTTGACGGATAATAAAGCCGATTTTGAAGGCTTTAGTTTTAGTTTGACATACATAAAATTATAGTTAAATAAGATTAAAAAGAAGAGCCATTTTCAATTCACCGTTTTCTAAACGTCAAACTAAAATTTTAATTTTAATTTACTCAACTTAGTAATTTTAACTTGTTTTGGTAATTTAGAGCTGTCATTTGATTGAATTTAAAAAATTTAGTATTATTCAGGAGGGTTTTTTTAGTTGGTGTACCGTCACTTTATAATATAGTGCTGTCACTTAAAATAACGTTTTTTTATGTAGTAAGGTTCTTTGCTTAAAATTAAAACCTTCAAAATCGACTTTATTGTCTGCATGATCCATCCACCCATCATCCTGTTTCGTCTACTGCTGGACATAGGCCTTTCCAAGATTACGCCACTCTTGGTGGTCCTCCTGGAAGAAATGCCCGTACTCACACACGCTGTGCAGGCGGGTTGGTGAGCGCGGTGCGAAACCCTCGCACCGGTGACGCTGCTGCCCGTCACCAGTCTGTTCTTTTATAAGGCCCGGCATTTTGGGATGGATATACCGCCATCAAAGTGTCCCAGGCAATGGTGGGTGGGCCACTTGGTTGTGCCTGTCTGCGAGCTGTCCTCTTACTCTCCCCCGAATAACTTCGGGAGGATTTGCGAGAAGATGGTCTGATCTGTATGATATGAGTAAAGAATTTTTAAACTGTCTCTTTCCTAAGCTATACATGGGACGCACTATAAGTTTCCGGAATGAATATAAAAAAATACTATTAAAGGTACAAAATTAATTTATTGTTTTTCAAAATAATCTCCCTTGGCGTCTATGCACTTTTTCATTCGATCAAACCAGTTTTGAAAACTTTTGTGCCACTCCCCTGTGGTGACCTCTGAAACGTGTTTTTCATACTCCTCGACAGCCTCTTCTGGTGATGAAAATCGTTGACCGCGTAATTGGTTCTTAATTTTTGGGAACAGAAAAAAGTCACAAGGTGCCAGGTCGGGACTGTATGCAGGATGACTCATGAGTTCTACATTTTTCGTCTTCAAAAAGTCGTTTGTCTGTCTGGCCGTGTGAGAACTAGCATTGTAGTGGTGCAGGATGATACGGCGTTTACGGTTATTTTTACGGAGTTCGTCAATAACTTCCGGCAAACAAATGGTCGTGTACCAGTCACTATTCACGGTACGACGATTCTCTAAAGCAACAGTAGCCACGTGTCCAGTTTTATTAAAAAAAGAAGCAATCATCCGCTTAGATGCACTTTTCACGCGCGCCACTTTGGTTGGTTTCGGCTCATCTTGAAAGACCCATACGCTCGATTGCTGCTTTGTTTTGGGATCGTAGCAATAAATCCATGTTTCATCACCTGTTAACTATGTCCCACACCAAATTTGACGCACCTTCGTTGAATCTGGTAAGCATGGCACTGCACCAAGTGACGCGGTCCGTTTTTTGAGCTTCGGTCAAGTTGTGTGGGATCCACCGCGAGCACAGCTTTCTCACACCCAAATGTTTGTGTAGGATTGATTGTATTTGACTCATGCCTATTTCTAAGGATGCGCGAATTTCATGGTAGGTCACATGCCTGTCTGTTTCAATCATACGGCGCACAGCATCGATGTTTTTGTTGGTCACAGCGGTGGACGGCCGACCATCGCGAGATTCGTCACTGAGATTGATACGACCACGCTTGAATTCTGCAAACCAGCTATAAACAGTCGTCTTGCATGGTGCTTCATTGCCAAAAGCTGTTTCAAGCCGAGCGATGCTCTGTTGAGCTGTCAAATTACACTTAAAATCGTAGAAAATCATACTACGAAAATTTTCCCGAGTTAAATCCATGTTGATGCAGACACACAATTTTTTAAATGGCGCCACAAGGTAAAAACAAAAGACAGTCAGATGAAACAAACTGCATTCTACAGCCAAAGAGTTCTATTTTCAAATGTTGCAATAAATTTTTAAATATTGTTTATGTAAGTGGCCAGTTCCGGAAACTTTTAGTGTTACCTATGTATTGAGGACTGCCTGGAGGTTTGAGGTTCCTTGAGAAGTTTTAACTATGATGTTGATATATATGACTATTTAAATTAAGGGAATTGCTATTTGTTACCTATATAAAGATTTAATAATGTATCTCCTAGACTAAGGCATACTTTATTATTGTAATAATTTAAATTTAAGAAATTGCTATGCCCTGTCGGGGTTCATGTTTATTACAAAAATTGTTACTTAAGACCGGTACTGTATTGTACAATTTACAACATGAGTGCAATAAAGGAATACTGAACACTGTCACTGCATGGCAGTATCAGCCTCTGACTTTCTCCGTCTTGCTCTAAGATATAAACATTTTCTCGTAGTTTGACATCTCAGATTAAAATCTTGATCCTATAAAAAATACAGTAGATAGTTAAGGATACTAATTAAAGTCTTGACAAAGTAAAATTAAAAAAGTAGTTTTATATATGTATAAGAAATGGACAACGTAAATAAAATAAAAACATATATATGTTAACTCAGTATTTACATCGACAACTAGTAATTCTTAGGGTCAAACGGGACCCTGTTACTAAGCCTTCGCTGTCTGTTTGTCTGTCTGTCTGTCCGTCCCTCACGGGGTCTACAACTTCAACGGTAATACATAGACAGTTGAAATTCTCACTGAATACGTAATACCACGGCCTCTATCAGGACAAATAATAAAAAATAAGCCCAAGGGGGTCCATATAACAAACCGTGTTAACCATAGCGGCATCTGAGATAATTTGTTTGACAGCTTGTACCGAGGTTCATTGTTAGGTCGATAGATGGCGCTAAGATCTTAAAGACGGTGATTTTTATGTATTACAATGTTTTTAGGGTTCCGTACCTGGCCACTGCACGCGCACTCACACTCACAACTCACAACGGTACTCGCACTTGGCCAAATTATTTGGTTCAATTTTCTTAAAGCACAGGGCCGTATTTTAAGGTGTGAAGGCCCCTGGGCAAGAACGAAGTTAGTTGTACTCAGTGCTTGAAAATAATGTTGTGTTTAACATTACTCTTTGAATTAGTATAGTTACATACATATGTTTAGTTAAAGATATATATACGGCGAGTTATTTATTCTAAAAAACAATTAGTGTACAGTGGAGCCCACAACAAGCTAAACACTTTCAGTATGAGCTGACCTCTCATTGTATAGGCTTCCCGTACAATGAGAGGTCAGCATATACATACTCAATGTGTACAGCTTGATGCGGGCTCCACTGTACCTACAACATTAAAAATCTATGGAGGCCCCTGGGCCCCTGGGCTTTAGCCCAGGTTGTCCTCTCCTAAATCCAGCCCTGTTAAAGTCGACAGATAGCAGAGCGACGCTGAAAGGGGTCCGTTTTGCCCTTTGGAAACCTCTTGGGCATTGGGCATAAAAGTGGTTTTAGAACGAGAACGTTGTCTATTTTTGGTGGTATTTAACAGAGGTAACTGCTAATCCAATTTCCTATGTATCACCGTGCGAGAGTTTGATGGAACGGTGACGCCCCGTTTGATCAGGTGATAGTTTTCGGGCAATTCAGTTTCAACTAACTATTTAGAGCAGGAGTGAGCAAACCTAAACTATCGGCAGTCTACACAAAGGAATTGGACGGCGAGCGATTGACTAGCATTTAAACTAGCAAATGGAAAATACATATTAAGGTTTCAGCGTGAGGGGTGGTGAGCCTTATTATTAAGTAGGGCGTACTTCAGGCACAAGTTTATACCTACAGCGTATGGGTCCGTATAAAGCTAGATGCACAACTTCGAATGAGCATATCAGATTGTGCAACTTGGTTAATCAGTATAGTAAAAATAATATAGATTCAGCTTAGAAAAAACGCAAAATCATTTAGTTGGCTTGATAGAAAAAAAATTCTTCTAGAAATTCTTTCTAAATTTCATGTTTTTCGAGTGTTAAAGGGCTTTCCTTAAATCATACAGCCTTTAAATTTGTATTAAAAATAATTTAACAAATGACATCCTCAGTTCATCTTAGAATATTTTGAAAAATTCATCTAGAAGCAAAGTTATTAAATAAAAAACCGGCCAAGTGTAAGTCGCACTCGCGCACGAAGGGTTCCGTACCATTATCTATAAAGACAGCAAAAAAATCATGTCTGTTGTATGGGTGTGCGCGGGTTCGACTTGCACTTGGCCGGTTTTAGTATTTTTTGTTAAAGCGGCAACAGAAATAAATCATCTGTGAAAATTTCAACTGTCTAACTATCACGGTTCATAAGATACAGCCTGATGACAGATGGGTGGACGGACAGCGGAGTCTTAGTAATAGGGTCCCGTTGGTTACCCTTTGGGTACGGAACCCTAAAAACGGAGGTTTTGTTGGTGCGTGTTTCTTGTTGGTCGTAACAGCCACGATTGAGAGCGCGCTATTTTAAACTAAAAGGAAACGTCGTAGAGTTCAGTTTTGATTGATGCAAAAAGGTACTCAATCTGACTTTATATGTAGCCTTAAAGTGTTTTCCGAAGCAATGTGCCCCTAGGATTTGAACCCGTGACCTCCGAATCAGTACCGAGTATTTCTCCTTAGTCAAACAAGTAACCAAGTACAAGGCAAATACACAAAATAATGAAAGCGCGTGTTTTCTGTCTGAGAATGTAAAACAATTTCAACAGGTGTGAACGAACTTCCACTTTTGTACATAGGTAACACTAAAAGTTTCCGGAACTGGCCACTTACATAAACAATATTTAAAAATTTATTGCAACATTTGAAAATAGAACTCTTTGGCTGTAGAATGCAGTTTGTTTCATCTGACTGTCTTTTGTTTTTACCTTGTGGCGCCATTTAAAAAATTGTGTGTCTGCATCAACATGGATTTAACTCGGGAAAATTTTCGTAGTATGATTTTCTACGATTTTAAGTGTAATTTGTCAGCTCAACAGAGCATCGCTCGGCTTGAAACAGCTTTTGGCAATGAAGCACCATGCAAGACGACTGTTTATAGCTGGTTTGCAGAATTCAAGCGTGGTCGTATCAATCTCAGTGACGAATCTCGCGATGGTCGGCCGTCCACCGCTGTGACCAACAAAAACATCGATGCTGTGCGCCGTATGATTGAAACAGACAGGCATGTGACCTACCATGAAATTCGCGCATCCTTAGAAATAGGCATGAGTCAAATATAATCAATCCTACACAAACATTTGGGTGTGAGAAAGCTGTGCTCGCGGTGGATCCCACACAACTTGACCGAGGCTCAAAAAACGGACCGCGTCACTTGGTGCAGTGCCATGCTTACCAGATTCAACGAAGGTGCGTCAAATTTGGTGTGGGACATAGTAACAGGTGACGAAACATGGATTTATTGCTACGATCCCAAAACAAAGCAGCAATCGAGCGTACGGGTCTTTCAAGTTGAGCCGAAACCAACCAAAGTGGCGCGCGTGAAAAGTGCATCTAAGCGGATGATTGCTTCTTTTTTTAATAAAACTGGACACGTGGCTACTGTTGCTTTAGAGAATCGTCGTACCGTGAATAGTGACTGGTACACGACCATTTGTTTGCCGGAAGTTATTGACGAACTCCGTAAAAATAACCGTAAACGCCGTATCATCCTGCACCACGACAATGCTAGTTCTCACACGGCCAGACAGACAAACGACTTTTTGAAGACGAAAAATGTAGAACTCATGAGTCATCCTGCATACAGTCCCGACCTGGCACCTTGTGACTTTTTTCTGTTCCCAAAAATTAAGAACCAATTACGCGGTCAACGATTTTCATCACCAGAAGAGGCTGTCGAGGAGTATGAAAAACACGTTTCAGAGGTCACCACAGGGGAGTGGCACAAAAGTTTTCAAAACTGGTTTGATCGAATGAAAAAGTGCATAGACGCCAAGGGAGATTATTTTGAAAAACAATAAATTAATTTTGTACCTTTAATAGTATTTTTTCATATTCATTCCGGAAACTTATAGTGCGTCCCACGTATTAACATAGCCAAGTACTAAATAAATAAGAATTTTCATCGAACAATTGGGCTGTACATTTATTACGTAAAACATTTTAGTGGAAAAGGGTCCGGAATCTAGACTCTAGATATTTATTACATCAAACTATAAATTACGTATCATTCAATGGCTAATCGTTTATCTGATTTTCTGTCTTGTTTTTTACGCCTTCAAATAAATTCAGGGTTTTAATAATATTTTCTTTAAAATTTTCTGTTACGTAAGATAGATGGGGATTGGGAGGGGGTCAAAAAAACGAAAAAACCGTCTTACGTAATAAATGAACAACCCCTAATATAATTGACATTACTCTTTTCTCCCCCATCCCATCTGTGAGGGCTTCAACATATTGGAGTTGATGCTCGTGATTGTTGGCACTTGGTGGAACTTTTGAAACATTTTTCCCTAGTGTAAGGGAAAGGTAAGGGAAATTAATATACATAAGTGGACAAGTACAAGTGTTTATCAAACAAAAAAATATTCAACATATTTACTAACTATAGCCTTTTGTCTTCGGCTCCGCCCGCGCTGAAGAGGTAACAAAATTAAACATTCTGTAGGTATCACACTTCTTAATTTCACAAAATCCTTTCTTAGCTGGTGTCTGCATGGTTTATAGAATCTACGTGTAAAATTTCAAGTTTGTAGGTTCAGTTGTTCCGGAGACTTCGTTGAGTGAGATATTTCGTTTTTATTGTCCCGCAGGGTACAAAACGGGACCCTATAACTAAGCCGTCTGTCTGTCCGTCTGTCACAGGGTCTACAGCTTCAACCGTAATAGGTAATCAAACAGCAAAATAGATTGGCAATAGCAGGCAAGATCGTGGCGCGAATTGATTGTACAAATGAATATGTAACTTAGTGTGAATATTCACACAAAGAAGCCTGATGGCAATAAACTGACTTAATAATACTGATGTGTATTCATTTTTATTACTTTTTCAATAAAAACTTGTTACTCCTCGAACATGGAGCCACACATTCATTACAATACATTCAGCAGGGTTTATGTGAATCGCGAGCAATATAAATGACGAAAAATGCTTAAATTTTTTGCTATTTTCACAGGTCTAAGGTGTCCCTTTTAAGGAATATATATAATAAACGTCTGGACGGATTTAGATGAAATTTAGAATGGATATAGCTTATACCCGAACTTAACACATAGGCTACTTTTTATCCCGAAAAAAAGCATGTCGTTAAACCGAATAACAAGCGGGCGGAACCGCGGGCAAAAGCTAGTAAATCATAAAATCATAAAATCACAAAAATACAATATGGGTATCAAATTGTAGATCTTAAAGAGCTGATTATAAAAATATAAACTTTTAATATATTTACTGGCACCGATTTCGATAAATCTTTGAAAAGCCACAATAAAATGCATGTCCCTTTATTTCCGAAACTGGTGGACCAAAAAATATTAAAAAATCATGGTAATTTGGCATTACGTAAATATTACAGGAAAAATATAGCGGGTGAGAAGTTCACGAAAGCAAAATGACAAAATTGAATTTTTCATCAACAAGTTTTATTTCGAGTACGGTATAAAAATATCTGAGTCTCTCTTTTGTGCACCATCAATTCTTTTTTTAGTTATCATAAACAGTTATGGTTATGGGCGAGATTTTAAATACCTTCGTCCCGACTGTTCCCAAAACTGTTGAATTACGGAACCATAGGTATGCGAGTCTGACTCACACTTGACCGGTTTTTTCTTAGTTACAAATTTTTCATAACTCAAAATATGTGTAGATTTATTTTCACTACAATATAAAATCCTTTCATATCTTAAATCATCTCAGAAATTAAAATACAACATGCTACTTGCAACATGCTACAAAACCACACACAACGAATTGCGTTCAGCGAGAATCATCACGTTCTGTTTCATAAACATTTTCCATTGTGCACAACCGCAAACTATTTGCACTTTATTAACTCTTTAAAGAGGATAATAATGAACTGAATTCATGTACATATTTTACAGAGGCGACAGAATGCGGTGGGTGGCATTGTGGGATCAGGGCTGTCACTTATACGATCTGGTTTTTGAGTATTGTTGTATGAATAATGTAGTATCCCTGATTATTTCTTCTAGAATGTATGACTACAATATCGATTTGCAATCAAAGCCTCCGAATAGAAAAATATTAAATTATTATTGTACCAAGGTGTTTAGACTCTACCACTTTTAGGTGGTAGAGCTGATGCCGGGCTCGACTGTGGAGGTACCACCACCTTACTCGCAAATCCTCCCGAAGTTATTCGGGGGAGAGTAAGAGGACAGCTCTCAGGCAAAACCAGGCGGCCCACCATTGCCTGGGACCGATGGATGGCGGTATATCCATCCCCAATTGCCGAGCCTTATATAAAACAGACTGGTGACGGGCAGCGGCGTCACTGGTGCAAGGGTTTCGGCACCGCGCCCACCAACCCGCCTGCCCCGCGTGTGTAAGTATGGGCGTTTGTTCCAGGAGGACCGCCAAGAGTGGCGAAATCCTGGAAAGGCCTATGTCCAGCAGTGGACGAAACAGGCTGATGGATGGATGGATTGTACCAAGCAGAAAGGGATTTATTATTTCACGGGGGTTTAGTTTGGATACCGAACGCAAACCAGGGCACTGAGGGAACTAACTACTAGTGAATGAAAAAAATGAATTTAATGGTGCTTGTTATTGTTCAGTAGGCCTGAGTTTGGATCGCGATACTCGTTAGCGACTGCATAAATTCTGGACTCTGGTTCTTCTTGTAAGCCACTAGGGACGCTCTGTACAATTTCTCATATTACGCAGTTGCTAGCGTGTATCGAGGCCTAGAATCATTGGTAAGCTTACCGAGCAGTATGTTAAGTTTCAAAATTTTACTATCGATTTACCGGCCACTAAATATTTTACAAAATAAAAACTACTTAGGTACTGGCCATGAATAATATGGGCTTTCATAGAACTTTATGTTGCTAGAGAGATCAAGTAAGCAAAAATGTAAAGAGAAATGAATTCGTGGAGAAGATTTTGGATCAAATCCGCATTCAAACTGGGTTTTTTTTTAGAATGGTTGAATAATGAAATCGCTTAGTTGGAGTAAATTATTAAACCGTACTCAACGTAGATAGATACTTGCGTTGTGCTTTTTGTAGTTTTTATATCGGCTCTACAACACCTCTGCCATTAAATGTGACGTCATAATATGTTTTTGTTGTGTATAAAGAAAAGCAAAAATTATTACTCCTGTTCATTTTTTAGGGTTCCGTACCCAAAGGGTAACCAACGGGATCCTATTACTAAGACTCCGCTGCCCGTCCGTCCGTCCGCCCGTCTGTCACCAGTCTCTATCTCATGAACCGTGATAGTTAGACAAATGAAATTTTCACAGATGATGTATTTCTGTTGCCATTATAACAACAAATACTAAAACCAGCCAAGTGCGAGGCGGACCCGCGCACTCCCATAAAACAGAAATGATTTTTTTGCTGTTTTTATAGATAATGGTACGGAACCCTTCGTGCGCGAGTCCGACTCGCACTCAAAGATCCAAAGATTTAAAATGTTTATTTGTAAAATAAATGCGTTAAGTATACGTTTTACATGTCAAATCTAATCCGTATAAAAATCATATTTTATGATGAAACAAATGTGATACGGGAAATATATAAAAAATCTATATTTAAGTTGGGCTACCAAAGTTATACACATGCATAAAATAAAGACTTATTGGAATAAGAATATTATTATACATAATGCAATTTATAAATAAGTTGATAAATAAACTGAATAGACCATAAACAAATATAATGCCTAACCAAAGATATACTAAAATAAGTAAAAAATTTAAAATATTGTATCTACCTACATAATGCAATGAATAAATAAGTTAATAGATAAATCAACTATAAATAGATATAATGCCTAAATCCGCCCATTCGATTAATCTTGCTAAGAAGAAGGGCAAGAAACTTAGCAAGATCATGTCTTTTTTTCAGTATTTTTTTTTCTCAGTGTGGCTTAATACTATTACAGTATTTTTAACTTATATAAAATTATACTAAACAATGTATTAAACTTGAATAACTAAAGGATAAAAATATAAAGGACAGAAGGAAATTGTGTCATGAGGGAAAAAAAATACATCTTAGTCACTTGGCACTTGGCCGGTTTTGTATTATTAGCTATAACAACATTTTCATATCCACGCAGTAACATTTCATTTATTATTATCTTCAAACCATAACCCTAGGCGAGGTAAAGTGCAACTATAACAATGTTGCGACTGCATAGCGTGGTGTGGCTTTATTAACAATTTAATTTCAACTAAGAGCTTAAACATTGTCTCTTAGCGGACATAAGAAACCTCTTTAGTGCGGTGAAATAGAATTGCTGCGTGGAGTCTCTAAGCTTTGATTTCATTACGATTTATAGCTTTTATGTTACTTTTTCTAAAGTACATGACAGTATCATGTTTTTTGCCTAGTCTTTAAATATATTTCGAAATGTCCAAAAAAAATTTTTGCCAAAAAAGATTTATTTGATAAAAATTAAAATTCGTTAGAACATAATGTTGTTTATTATAATAAAACATGTAGCTATTAGGATTCACTGAAGTATTTTTTTTGAAATGTCTACTTAAGTAAACAAAAGTTTTTGTTATTTCAACGGTATTTTAACACCCTGTTCGTAACATCATGACATCAGGCAGTTAAAAATTTGCAGTTTTTATTTGTTTTATAAAGAAAACTATTAATTCTAGATTAATTTAGACTACCAAAAAAAAGTGTATCAAAATGGTATAACAGGTAAACGAATAAAAATTTCTCGATAGGAATACCTTAACCGAGTTTCTAGTGAAAGAAGTCCCTAGAAGTTCATTGAATTATGTAGGTATGTATATACAATATTTTAATTTTTTACTTATGTTAGTATATATTTGGCTAGGCATTATATTTATTTAGGATCTATTCAGTTTATTTAACAACTTATTTATTAATTGCTTTGTATATAGGGTGAAATTTAATCAACCGACCAAATTCATACTAGAGACTCGGTTAGTGATCAAGAACTAGGTTCAGTAAACCTTTTGGCCAATTTCGAAAAATATTTTTTTTTGCGGGAGCAGTACGGGGGTACTGGTTGGACTAGTTTAAGTACAATTCCTAGTGCAGGTTCTACGGGGAAAAAAATTTTTTTTTTTCGAATTTCATCATCATCATCATCATAAATACTTTATTGCACAAAAAATAAGTACAAAAAGGCGGACTTAATGCATAAAGCATTTTCTACCAGTCAACCCACAGATGGTACAAGATAAATAGGTAGGTGGGCGTGCAAGAAGAGTAAAAACTTTAAAATTACAAATTAAATGAAGATACTACTCTAAATTTATAACTATAGGTAACAATACCTAAAAAGAATATATGTTAATACATAAATAAATACAAGTTTTAATAAGTATATTGTAAATAAATACATAAATAAATACATACCATGACTGCAAAAAATAATAAGAATTAAAGAAGTTCATATTTGTGTGTTTTTGGAGAGGTAGTGTCTGTGCACAGAATACTTAAAAGAGTTACGGGAGGGGGCTTTTCTGACATCGTCGGGAAGTTCGTTCCAGAGACGAACAGCAACCACACTAAAAGAATTGGATACAAATCCGGAATGATGCAAAGGAATCGAGAGAAGAAGGTTATTTGAGGATCTGAGCATTCTATCGTGATTGTCAGACAAGAGATGTATCATTGACTTGAGGTATGAGGGGGTATTTGGATCGGTAATTATACTATAAAGAAGGCAAACAATTCTTAGGTTTCTACGGTCGCGAATAGGAAGCCAGTTGAGTTTTGCACGAAACTCTGAAACGTGGTCATATTTCCTCAAGCCAAATATGAAACGGATGCAGGTTTTAAGCAAGCGTTCCAGTTTATTGAGATGCTCTTCTTTAGCATCCAAATAACAGGTATCAGCGTAGTTAATAATAGGGATGAGAAGGGAATTGGCGATAGAGATTTTCGTTGAAATAGGTAATACGTTTTTCAGACTTAAAAGAGAATGGAGAGAGGCATAAAATTTTCGAGAAACTTTTTCGATTTGAGCATCCCAATTAAAATCCTGATCGATAACTAAACCTAAATCATTAACGGTAGAAGAGAAGCTGATACCGCAATCGTTATATTTCAACTGTGGCAGCGTGTCAAAGTCAATTTTTGTAATTTGTTGTGAACTTCCGACAATGATAGCCTGACACTTGTTTGGGTTTACCGCTATACCGAACCGCTCTGACCAGAACCTGGAGGGTCATTAAACCTTGTTCCTGATGACTAACCGAGTCTCCAGTATGAATTTGGTCGGTTGATTTAATTTCACCTAATAGTTATAATAATATTCTTATTCCTAATAAGTCTTTATTTTATGCATGTGTATAACTTTAGTAGCCAAACTTAAATATAGTTTTTTTATATATTTCCCGTATCATTTTTGTTTCATCATAAAATATTATTTTATACAGATTAGATTTGACATGTAAAACGTATAATTTATGTATCTATTTTACAAATAAACAATTTAAATCTTGAATCTTAAATTGACATAGGGACTTATTGCTCTGACAAAATTATCGTGTACGGCGTAAAAAAATGAGGCGTACCTTTTTTTTCAATTTTTGCCTTATAAGTTCCTAAGTGCCATTATCAAAATACCTATTTTCCTTAAGTCTGTCGTTTTTTTGTCAAGAAATCCCTAAGTGTTTTAAAAGTTCTAAGTCAAACGGTTTCCTTATTAAAAGTCCCTAAGTTGGAAGGGATTCTATGGTAATTATGTAAAACCAGTTCCTGGTCTTTTGAGATATATCAAACAGATAATTTGTATACTTATCCTATAATAGGTTTTATTAATTAATAAGTTGGAAATTCCAATAATAATTACTTTAAGAGTAATCGTAATGTATCTTACCAGCACGATGGTGGTGCCGTAGGAAAAAAAAAATACTCAACATACCCTCAGGCTACAGTGGGTCCAACACAAAAAATCGTATGGGTCAGTGGATCCAACACGGTATATCGCAATGCCGAGATAAATTAATATTCAATTTATTCCATTTCATCTTCAGACTCAACGTTCGTCTGTATTGGCAATGAAGTTACACCTGCAGATAATATGTCTCCATAGAATATATTTCATTATTTGGCACAAACCGCAGCAGGTGCTGGATATCCTTCAAATTTTCAGGTTTTAAAGACAACGTAGCCTGATACGCATCTGCTCACTGTCTGCTTATGTTTCTTAGAAAATGGCTTAAATAGCACCTTCATGGTATTTCTAAGAGAGGAACGATTTACTTTGCCAAATTTTACTTCTCGCCAAGAATGAAATATATTATATAGAGACATATTATCTGCAGAAGTAAGCAATTTTTATGTACGTAACTATATTTCAAGTGTCATATTTAATAAAAACTCACTATTTCGTGAGCGTGGGTTTCTCGGTTTTCGTAACAGCCACGGCTCAGAGCCTAGGTATAATAATAATTTGGCCGAGTTCAGTACCACCCCAAAATACGTTAACAGAACCCTAAAAACATGCATATCAACAAAAACTCTTAGTGATCGTGAGTATTCTGCACTTCCTCCCCGTCAGTCAGCTAAGCCAGGACAGCATCAGAATGTTGACACAAAAACTGGTCCAGTGAAGGTGTTCGCGCGACAGTCAAGCTGAACGCGCTTTGTTCGCAGTTTATAATCTGCGCATTTAGAGACCGCTAGTGGCGGCATAGTAACTTTGTTTGTTTTTAATTCTCGCTCTTCTTGTCTATGATTTTGATGGGGAGATGACTTGTTAATTTTGATCCCCCGAGTTGATTGTGATAAAATTGGGTGCCTAAAAGGTTGAATAGCCTGCTTTAGGGCCAACTGTGCTTGTCTTCTAGTGTGAAACCGTGTTGGGGAATTGTGCTCGTAGAAGCCGGGCTAATTCCAGGAAAAGACTTTGATGATTGCGTCATTTGGTGACACGTAATCAGTCTACGTGGCCACATTCCTTTGATTTCCTTCTGATCCCTGCCTTGTATTTCCCCTCCTTCTTACCGGCCCGGCCAGCAGCTGGAGCAGCGAAGCGGCACAATAAGCAAGGACCCCAGATTTGGACTTTCAATATTTTACTGGATTTATGTGAGTGCCCTTAGTTTATTAAATCTTTCAACTGAAATACCTTGTTACTGTCCGCTGGTGTTATGTAATCTTCTCATTGGGCCCGGCAAAGATACTCTCTGTGCAGGCCAGACAGGGAACAGGGTCTTTCATACATTTTGTAGTAAGCAGAACGCGTTTGAGTTGCTTATTATCAACAATTTTTGGTAGCAGAGCGCGGTCAAGTTGTTTAGTATCGGATATTAAACAACCCCGGACCAAGATATATTCTGTTTATATAAGCCGAACCGATATAGTGGCCCCGTTGGTCTTGTAAGATAATTTGTGAATTATACTTTGTTTTAGGTAGGTAGTTTGTAACCTTGTAACCTAAAGCCAGATCAAATAGAATATTTGTTATTTCTCATACTACAGTACTCGGACTGTGTATATGAATAGGTTTATGTTAGCTGGAAGGATATTTACACAGCTCCTTTAGCTTAAGGTATTATATTATATGTTTGTATTGTGGATAAACATATAACTTTATTAGCGCTGTTTAGGTTGTTGTACACAGATTTAAATTGTAATTGTTAGACCTTGTTGGTGTAACTTTATAACTCGGTTGTTTGTGTTTATATAAGATATTTGGTTATAATATAATATAACGACCTATTGTAAGCTTGTTTGAGTGCACTGTTACAAGGCTAAGGCAAGTTTATTTATATTAAGAACATTTTGTATTTACCGAGTTACTGTGACAACTTGTTTGAGTGTATACATTGGGGCGCTTTGTGGTTTGTGACATTGTCAGTTCCGTCTTTAATTGTTTGTATCTCTCAATTCCCGGTCTACAATGTCAAAGACTTCTCCGAGGAACATCTTGGCTAGCCAGCTGCGCTGGTTTGTCAGCGTTCAAGGCTTGTTGGCTCGAGCTGATCGGGGCGATGCAGTCCTGGAGCGGTACTCACAGATGGAGCATCGCCTCGAGAAAGCTGAGCAGGCGCTCATGGAGCTGTTGGACCAGGAGCTGCCACCGGAGGTAATGGCTAGCCCTAATAGTGATATGGAGCAGATAATGGACATTTACAATGAGACTACGCAGGTGGCATGTACGATAAAGAGATTGCAGTCTGGGGGTCCGGATGTCAAATTGGGCACCAGTAGTCAAGGGGTAGGGTTGCATAGCAGACTGCCTACCTTAGAGCTTGGTCACTTTGATGGACGTATGGAGCAATGGGTCGCCTTTAAGAATATGTTCACTTCTTTGATAGACGGTAGACAGGATCTGTCCAACGCACAGAAAATGGCGTATTTGGTGTCCAGTTTACAAGGAGAGGCTAGATCATTGGTACAACATCTGATGGTTGAGGAGCATAACTACGTCATCGCATGGGAGTTATTGAACAACAGATATCAGAACGTCCGGTTGTTAGCAGACGCGCATGCGAGTCAGCTGTTAGGTCTGCCTCGGGTTACTTCTAGATCGCATATCAGGGCTCAGTTACTCACACCCGTTACAGTGGCGTGAAACGCATTAAAAATGTTGGGACTACCAGTGGATGAATGGTCGTATCTGCTGGTACACATCATTTTGAGCAAGTTGCTGGCTGACTCTCGTTCACGGTTTGAACGCGAGATGGCAGAACGGGACGGCAGTGCCTTGCCTAGCTTTACGGACCTAATGAGATTTTTGGAGTTTGAAGCTAGGGCTGTGGAGTCATCTCCGTTGGAAGTGGCGCCACCTAGCGGGAGTTTGTGAAGATCCGCTGGCACATCACGACGCAGTGACGCCCAGGGAGTGCCGCCGTCCCGGGGACGTGTGGCAGCTCGCTTGGCTGCGCTGACTGCTGCCGTGGGGGAACAGACATGTCCCTGAGTTTGCTGAGCTGCCGGTCAGCGAAAGGCGGTGCTTGGTAAAAGCCAAGCGCTTATGTTTTCATTGCATGGAAGATCATTTCGCGCGCGATTGTTCCAAGCAAGGTACTTGTTTTACATGTGGAAGAGCTCACCATTTACTGCTGTGTGCTAACAGGTCTGGTGCGCCGGCTCCGGCACCGCAGCGCGGACCTGCTGCGAGAGGGGGAGCAGTCTCCACGTCGCAGCACCAGCGTCGCGCTACGGGCGGGGGAGCAGCCTCACCGTCCGCACAGCAGCCATGTCCGTCGAGGGGCCCTCGTCCAGGACGAGGCGCGCACCCGTCGGAGTGGGGAGAGAGTTCTCGGGTGAGTCATGCACACCCTAATAATTTTGAGGAGCATGCACCTGCGGTACAGGGCTATACTGTGGGCCCGGCTAGGAGGCCCCGGGGTTGGGGGTACTCCACGGGTGAGGGGCCCATTCAAAATTATAGAAGTGGTCCCCATGTTTCTGCAACTGCGGGCCCGCCTCGGGACTCTTCGAGGGAAGAAGGCCCTACGGGCGGGGGCTTCACTTCACCGGTTAGTGGACCTTAATTTCCCGCGCCAGTGCCGGCGCCCACTGGAAGGGAGTATAGTCGGGAGGAGCCGCAGAGATACTCGCCGCCGTCTCGTGAGTACCCGCGGTTAGAGTACCACCCACCTTATTTTAGGTATGGGAGAGCGGCAGGCTACGCCCCCCCTAGGATGGCGATGTGTACTCGCTCACCATATGTAGGGCAGTGGGTTCACCCTGGGTTGGCGAGGCCGACCAGCCAATAGCTAGCCTGTCACTCTACTAGCGCAGAGCCGAGGACGGTTCTGCTGCCCACTGCAATAGTTTGCATATGAGGTCCCCGTGGAGATTCGGTTAGGGTAAGGGCTCTACTGGACTCAGGGGCCCAAGGGTGTATGGTGACCACACGGATAGTTAATATGTTGGGTTTGAACTTGGAGCCTTCTTCGGTGCCCCTTCTTGGTATTGGGGGTTTAAAAGTTAAACGTTTGGTAGGCCGAACTCATATAAGGTTTTCTTCGGTACGTTCCTCCACTTTGAGGATTGCAGCTGCAGCTATGGTTATGGATGATATCGTAGGCTGGCAGCCCTCCTCAGATATCTCCCCATCTATACTATCGTGTACGTCTAATTTAAATTTAGCGGATCCCAAGTTTTATGTTCCCGGCCCAGTGGACGTCCTCTTGGGCTCGGATGTATTGGGATGGATTCTTTTAGGTACCCAGAAGGCACTAGGCACCTCATCACTGTTGGCGGTGTCCACCATTTTTTGACATGCTGTCTTGGGACCAGTCTTCGATGACTACACTCCGGATGAGTCGAGGGTCGTCAATACAGCATCCCTTGCTAAGACGATGCATCGGTTCTGGGAAGTAGAGGAGCCTCCCATGGTTCCGAGGGTGGACCCGGAACATGCAGAATGTGAGGCCTTTTTTTAAGCCAACACTACGAGGCTAGCTTCAGGGAGATTTGTATCGCGGTTGCCTTTTACAGCATCCCCTCCTATTCTTGGACAATCCAGAGCACTGGCAGAGAAGCGACTGCTGGCTATGGAACGGCGCATGCAGCGTGACCCAGTGCTACGTGAGAAATATATTGACTTCATGCGTGAGTACGAAGCACTAGGTCATATGTCACCGGCTCGAGTAGATTGGAGCTCTACTGAGCATTACTTCCTACCTCACCATGCAGTATTGAAGGCTTCTTCAGGAAAGCTGCGCACCGTGTTCGACGGGTCGGCGCCTACCTCAAACAGGAGTCTCGTTGAATTCGTGTCTACACTCTGGGCCAAAGCTTCATCGGGATGTCATAGATATAATTTTAAATTTCAGGAGACATCAGGTGGTGTTTGGAGCCGACATTAAGATGATGTTCCAAAAGACTGTCATTCATCCTGACGACAGGCGTTTCCAGTTGATTCTCTGGCGGGAGCACCCAGAGGAGCCAGTGACAGTCTTCGAGCTCAACACCAACACATATGGTTTGAAATCAAGTCCATATATAGCTATAAGATGCTTATTAGAATTGGCGGAGCGGGAGAGGGCCCGCTACCCGCGTGCGGCAGCCGTACTGACACGTGACCTCTACGTGGACGACGTGTGTACTGGGGCCCAAACAGTTGAGGAAGCTCTTATACTCAGGGATGAATTAATTGCTATACTAGCAGCGGGAGGCTACGAGTTAAGAAAATGGTTATCGAATGAGCCCCGTCTGTTAGAAGGTATTCCAGAGGATCACCAACAGAACCCTAACCTGTTTGCTGAGGTGGACGATCCTAATATGATAGCGGTTTTGGGAATGAAGTATCAACCGGTAAATGATATTTTCACGTTTCAGGTGGAATTGAAACCAGAAAGAGTATGGTCGAAGAGGACCGTGCTGTCCACCATCGCTCGCATGTTTGATCCGAACGGCTGGATCAGTCCGGTGATCTTCTCAGCGAAGTGTCTGCTGCAACGGCTGTGGATCCTGGGCGTGTCGTGGGACGAGCCGCTCACCGGGTCTCCGTTGGACGACTGGCTGGAGTTGATGTCATCGTTGGAGGAAGTCAATCGAGTTGCCTTACCTCGCCGGATCTTGCCGCCAGGAAAGTATCACGCTTCTTTGCATGGCTTTTGTGACGCCTCCGAACGTGGATACGCTGCGGCCGTATATTTACGAACAGTTGATAGTCAGGGTCACGTCAATGTTGTGTTACTTCTAGCGAAAAGCAAGGTTGCTCCCATACGTACTCGTCTTACTATTCCTAAGTTAGAATTAAGCGGAACTCATCTTTTAGCTAGATTGCTAAATCATATATCTCGGGAGTTAGCTGCCACTGTTGATTTTCAGGATGTGTATGCATGGTCGGATAGTCAAGTCGCGCTAGTATGGTTGCGCGCGGCTCCGCATACCTTAGAGATGTTTGTAGGAAACCGGGTTTCACAAATTCAGAACATGGGTATTCATATTAATTGGAGGCATGTCCCAGGTGAATGTAATCCTGCAGACTGCGCATCGAGGGGCTGCACAGCGCCGGAGTTGGTGTCACATGCTATATGGTGGGGTCCGGAGTGGCTCAGGGGACCTGAGTCTTCTTGGCCTGTTCAGCAAGTGGATAGGGCGACCCAGATTTTACCAGGGCTGCGTGTGCATGCTTTAGTTGCAGAGACCGATTTAGATCCTGATTGGCTGACTGGGAGATATAGTAGTTTAGACAAATTTTTGGCGGTTACTAGTTGGATTAAGCGTTTTATAAATAATTGTCGTAACCCCCGAAATAAACAGTTGTTGCCAGTGGTGAGTGCCGAGGAGCGTCGAGATGCACTGCTTCACTGGGTCAAGGTAGTGCAGGCGGACCGTTTCAAGTCTGAATTGCAGATTCTTCGCGATGAACGTGCCAAGCTGAAGGGAGCGGTCGCTAGATTAAATCCTTTTCTGGATTCACAGGGACTTCTGCGTGTTGGAGGTCGACTTCGGAAGGCTGACCTTGCTTACGGAAGCCGTCATCCTCTGCTGTTACCCAAGGAGGGTCCTTTGGTAAAGCTTTTGGTATCTGACCGACATGTTCGTAACTCTCATGCGGGACGCAATGCGTTATTGGCGATATTACAGCGGGAGTTTTGGATATTGTCTGCTCGCCGGGTAATTCGCAATGTAGTGTTCTCCTGCGTTCCTTGTTACAGACTGCGAGCCTCATTGATGCAGCCTCAGATGGGAGATCTGCCGGCTGACAGGATCACCCAGTCGAGACCATTCGAAGGAGTCGCCACGGACATGGCAGGCCCGTTCTCGGTCAAGACCTCCACTCTTCGTAATGCTCGGATTGTTAAGGCTTACCTGTGCGTATTTGTGTGCTTGTCCACCAAGGCCGTCCATTTGGAATTAGTGTCCTCGTTGTCCACGGAGGCCTTCGTTGCTGCGTTAGACCGTTTTGTTTCGCGTAGGGGTCTACCTTCATTGATTCGCTCTGACAATGGCACAAACTACCAGGGTACCTCAAACTATTTGAAAGATGTGTATAAATTTTAGAAAATAATTGTGTTAGTTTAAGTCATATCTGCGCCCAGAGGGGGATAACTTGGCGGTTCAGCCCGCCAATTTGCCCCCACTGGGGGGGGGGGATTTTTGAAGCCGCCGTGAAGTCGGCCAAGACCCACCTCCGCCGCGTCATCGGGGAGACCAGTTTAAGCTTCGAGGAGCTCGTCACTATGTTCTGTAAAGTTGAGGCCGTCCTCAACTCTCGTCCTCTCTGTCCCCTGTCATCTGATCCAAACGACCTCGAGGTCTTGACTCCTGGCCATTTCTTGATTGGGCAGCCTCTTACTGCCCTGCCGGAATACCCCTGGAGGGAAGAACGTACAACCCGGTTGTCACGTTTTCAAATGTTGCAACAAATGGGCCAGGACTTCTGGAATCGTTGGTCGTTGGAATATCTGCATTTGTTACAGCAGCGGGTGAAGTGGACAGACAGGACCGAACCTCCGAAAGAAGGAGACTTAGTTTTATTGAAGGATGCAAATTTGGCATCTCTACATTGGCGCCGGGGTCGCATTATCAAGTTAATATACGGTGGGGATGGTACTCCTCGTGTAGCTGAGGTGTTGGTTGGAGGTTCGATTCTGCGACGAGCTGTAGCATCACTCTCCCGGCTCCCGATTGATTGAGCTAGCGTTCTGATGGGGGCATCAGTCCGGAGCGGGGGATTGTTCGCGCGACAGTCAAGCTGAACGCGCTTTGTTCGCAGTTTATAATCTGCGCATTTAGAGACCGCTAGTGGCGGCATAGTAACTTTGTTTGTTTTTAATTCTCGCTCTTCTTGTCTATGATTTTGATGGGGAGATGACTTGTTAATTTTGATCCCCCGGGTTGATTGTGATAAAATTGGGTGCCTAAAAGGTTGAATAGCCTGCTTTAGGGCCAACTGTGCGTGTCTTCTAGTGTGAAACCGTGTTGGGGAATTGTGCTCGTAGAAGCCGGGCTAATTCCAGGAAAAGACTTTGATGATTGCGTCATTTGGTGACACGTAATCAGTCTACGTGGCCACATTCCTTTGATTTCCTTCTGATCCCTGCCTTGTATTCCCTCTCCTTCTTACCGGCCCGGCCAGCAGCTGGAGCAGCGAAGCGGCACAATAAGCAAGGACCCCAGATTTGGACTTTCAATATTTTACTGGATTTATGTAAGTGCCGTTAGTTTATTAAATCTTTCAACTAAAATACCTTGTTACTGTCCGCTGGTGTTATGTAATCTTCTCATTGGGCCCGGCAAAGATACTCTCTGTGCAGGCCAGACAGGGAACAGGGTCTTTCATACATTTTGTAGTAAGCAGAACGCGTTTGAGTTGCTTATTATCAACAGAAGGGAAAGCGAACCATGTCACGCAGCCTTTTTGAAATGTGTTCATTAACAGACTATTTCACACTCCCTAAAACTTACTGCCCCGTTAAATCATAGCCAAACGACGTTGTAATATTTATTTAAATCCATAGAATTGGACCCAAAACCTGGGTTCAAAACGTACAAGTTTTCAAATTCTACCGCATATTTACGCATTTAGAAACCAATATCTAAAGAATCACCTGTTTCGAAAAACAGTGAGTGGCTGTACAAAAGCTTCAGGTAAGCCCTTGGTTTACCTTGCGGTAAACTTATGAAAGTTGCAAAACTTCGGTTACGGCTTAAAAGGTTCTCTAAACAATCCTTTGATTATGTTGCATTATTATACAATCTTCAAAACTCGTTTGCAAAGAGGAAAACTTTTGAATAAGGATTAAATACCTAAGTTAAGTAAATGAAACCTTCCCAACTTCGTTTCAGGGTAGAGGGCGGATGAGTTTTTGCTTGGGATTACATGAAAATGCCATTTCAGTTATCATCGCCCTGGGTTTATGATTATACTTATACGTGACTTCAATTTTCATTTTATTTAACAACCACCCTAATAAATTACGGTTAAAGTTGGTGAACTCGTGGCCTTTTCGTATATTTTATTTCCTTATATGCTACCCATAGCAATTGGTTTCAGGGAACACGTTATATATAGGTAGAAGGTTTTAAGTGTATTTTTAACTAAGCCTACTTAATTTCCAGAGTACTTTTGGCTTTTGATGGGAAGGTTACGTTACTCCTGAAGTGAAATAGTATATAACTTTATACAATTACATATCAAGGAAGTTAAGATTTGATGGCGCTAAATACCTTTTTTAATGGGCGAATACACCCCATTACCTTGAAAACTGCAAAAAAATAAAAATAAAATAAAATAGGATTTGATGTCTATTTAGCTTCAACTTTTCTTACAAGATCTAAAATCTAGTTTTAGACAAAACAACCTATGTCCGAAGTTATTCAAGGAACAAAATTCAATGCTATCGGGAAAAACAACCAATGTCTAATGCATTTATGGAAGAACTACCAAAATCAAATGACATTGGTATTCTAAACTGTCATTGGCTGTTTTTTCAAATAACCCCTCATTTGGAATATCTGAAATTTCATGTCTTAGTTGATATTTAAGATTTTTATTCAGAACTAAACTAAACTGCACCTTGCCAGTTTAATTCATAGAGTAGTACATAAAATTAAACCGCTTTATTTACAATTCAATTAATTTGTATTTACTAAAAACCTTCATCGCTTTAATTCCTGAAGTACCACCACCGACAGGATGATCATCCCAAAACATAAAATTCCGGGTTTAAAAGGTGCCTTCAAATATGCGGCCACCAAAATTTGGAACGATTTCCCTTCTCCCCTGCATAAAAATATGTCAATAACTACTTTTAAAAGCTACTGGATGCACAAAAACTCCATATATTTAACGTTTTTATTATTTATACAGTGGATAAATATTAATAATGTTATAATAACAAATTAGTTCCCTGCATTATTTTTGAAGAATTTTAGTTATTATAATCCATAACATTTCAAAATACCAACCCGCTAATTTCATTAGCTATTTAGAAAGTAGGTAAAATACTAAGGGACTTGTAAATATCCCTTTTCCAAAATTTTGAATTTGATATAGTTAAATGATTTTTTTAAACTTTGACTTTTCAGCAAAAGCCTTGTAGACTTTCGTACCAATGCCAGTAACTTTTGGTTGTATTAAAAAAATAACGAAATGGTATGACAATAGAGCTTAATATATCAAATGTCACAATTTTTTTTTATTTATTGCTAGGCAAATGTATTCTAGCTATTCAGCCCACATCCCTGAATTTTTTTTTCAACCTATCTCTAAAACTAAGGAATAAAAAAATTTAAATGCTTTTCGGAATAAAACAAAAAAATATCTCCATAGATTTTTTATTTTTTCACCTTAACAGAAATGAAAACTTGTGGATTGTAATTATTTATTACAGTATTCGTTTCTCCTAGCTTGCGCTATCCGCGATTACGCGGTCGTCTTAACAGCCACTTGGCAATGAGCGTTATTTTTTAACTTCGATGTTATTTCCGTCGATATTTGTACCGTTACACATCGAGCTGCTAATTATGCAGATGTATATGCACCTTTAGTGGAGTCATGGAGTGATGGTCTTACGGTTACGATGTTTCAATGCCTATCAAGGTACGCAAATGTTGATGGTTATCAAAACAAAACAATACAATACATAATTTGTTGCGAGCGACAAAACGTGGTAGTATTCGGTTCAGTTATTATTTATCTATTTTTATATTACCGCTATTTTGCCATAAACTTATAGGTGTAATTGTCATAGGGTTAAGACTTTTAGAAAAATTTCTTACTTTTTCAAAACGTAATCCATCCATCCATCAGCCTGTTTCGTCCACTGCTGGACATAGGCCTTTCCAGGATTTCGCCACTCTTGGCGGGCCTCCTGGAAGAAATGCCCATACTCACTCGAAAGTGGGTTGGTGAGCGTGACGCCGCTGCCCGTCACCAGTCTGTTTTATAAAAAGCCCGGCAATTGGGGATGGATATACCGCCATCCATCGGTCCCAGGTAATGGTGGGCCGCCTGGTTTTGCCTGAGAGCTGTTCTCTTACTCTCCCCCGAATAACTTCAGGAGGATTTGCGAGTAAGATGGTGGTACCTCCACAGTCGAGCCCGGCATCAGCTCTACCACCTAAACCACTTCAAAACGTAAAGGATCGACAATTCCTTGGAGAGTGATAGTGAAAGAAACAGATTATAAAAATAAAAGGTTCTCCTATAGAGGAGTTCTCCAAATAGTTGCCTTATTAATAGTACGGCTTCGACTCTTTCAAAACTCTAACATTTTTCTGTGTAGTTAATTTTAGAGCTGACATACTGTAAACCAATCCCTTCTGGCGTTGTATGGCTACTTCGTCAGCAGATTTTGGCTCATTCGCCTTTTGTTATTACATTATGTATGTTGTACAACGACGTATCTTATAAATCGATAGTTTATTTATTCACCCCAAACATAGTCCGTCACTATTCGCAGCTGTCAAGGGTGTCATCACTCGATTAGTCCAATTTAAATGGCGGTATACTGGTCACGTATTAAGAAGTTGCCGCGAACGAAGTCACGAGCGCAAACCTAAAGGAGATTATTACAAATTATATTTCGTACCTTTATTTATTTGGGTTGTCATATTTAATTACCTTCATGTTTATTAATGTGCATTTTGACAGTTTATTTACCTTACTCATTTCGCCCGACGATGTCATAAATAAGACGAAACTAGTCGCGTATAATATAATAAATATACTGAAACTGGTACAATAAAATTTTATCTATCAAGTATACACACCATACAGTATAAATTATTGTTTTTGTCCAGCACCACATAAAATTAATAAATATGATATAATCTAGTCCCTTCCATCCAACCATCCTCGCTAAGCTATCAAAATACGGGTTGAGATAGACCCTACTGGAAGCTTAGCTGTAAGCCCATTAGTTGGCGCTAGTGACGTAACGAATATCTGATTCACTACACTAATGAACACAGCGACACGTCGATTTTAGTTCACCAACGTGGGTTTCGATTAAAAATTTAATTCTGAATTTTAAGTCTCTTCGTTCAATGATTTACCTCTGTAGAGAATGAGCGAAGAAAATTGGTAAAACCGTGGATTTAAATTTTAACACCGAATTAAAGCATTCCAGAAAATTGGCGGGTAATGCTTGAATGAAGTATAGAATTACCTATATATATACGTGGACACAGTTATACTAAATATTTTATGTAAGTACCCTTTTGAAAACATAAATGTACCTTATTTTTTAATTAGTTTGGCTTTCTTCAGGCTACGGCTTGTTACAGCTCTCTTGTCTTACATAATACCGAACAAACCGATGAGTGTTCTATGGATAGGACTTTATTTACATTATTTTGAGTGAATTACAAACTAGAAGAGATTAATTGAAATAAATTTAAGCTGAGACAGATATTTTTACCAGACAGAACACCTTGGAATTCGAACTGATGGTTGGGAGTGACGACGTAACCTATAAGGAGTTTGATATCGGGAAAAGTTCCGCTGACTTACATTTTACGCACTGAATGAACTTTCAGTCAATCGTTCTTCGATTAAATGACTTTCGGCCTCCTGTTGTAGACTCGATAAAAACTATAAAGGCTATTTTTGCCATATATTTTTTTCTACCTAGTATAAACTCACCTTTACATGGTTGTTAGATTTTGTCGTTTCTTGAACCAATTTGCTTTTGTTTTAGATCCAGATTACTTACTAATCGGCTATAAGCACTGATATCGACGCAACATTGTTTGTTAGCCCTCTGCTAGGCTAGTTTGGAGCCGCGCGTACCACCTGAACTTCATTAAGTCATTTTCAGGGACCGAAAACCTATTCGGATAGCGGTTCCGGTTATTATGAATTTAGGTAAATTTTTTGGTTTAGGTGACCTCAACAAGAGGTAATTCAAAAAAATACCTTTAAAATATACATGTTACCCTCAGGTAACCGTTTTCATAAATTTGTTATATAAGGTGACTTTTTTATGCAACCAAATTCTAACTGGATACTCTGTAAGTGGTCAGGACTAAGGTCCAATGACCCAGTTTCCAAAATACGATAGATATCTTTTTTAAATTTGATTTGGAATTTGTTTATATGGCGTCGAACGAGCCCTACGTGTCTCGCAGTAAGAATCGCGAACAAATAAGTTGTAAAATGCACGCGTTGCCACTCTGTGCATTGCAATTTTGCATCAAAAAAGGTAATAGCAGTCGGTTACCGCTTTTTAAAAACCGCGATATCGGAAAATTAAATATTAATTATTTTAAGGGTTACCACAATGTAGTAACGGTTGTAATAAAGGTTCTGGTACATGTAAAATACCGGTATTTGCAATACCGGTTTCGGTCCCTATTTAAATATTTTCCAATCGCAAAAATCTGTGTATTCTACCTATATATGAACGGTGCAATGTCACAAAACTCTTTTTACGTTTTTTTAATTTACTCAAACTGTATTGTATTTTGATTGAAATTCACTTTTACCTGTCAATCAATCGAAAGTAACACCAAGTGCCAATAATCATAAGCATCAGCTTCAGATTTTATCTGGAAGTTGCAATTAACCTGAGCGAGCAAACGGCGTCACAAGATCTGCTGTTATAGAATGCACTGGCTGTCTCGACTATGATGGGGAGTATCCGACAATTTCAGAAAACGATTGTAATGTAATAATGAAGGTTGTGATTTATTTAAGTGCATCTAATTATTAGATTCTAATAGAATACACTATTCGTAACATCACTATTACGTCCGTTTATCAGGATCTTTAATCTCTTCCGGCATGCAGACACAATGTATTTTACTGTTCGGAACACACTCTGGTTCACCGAAATGCATTAATGGACAAAATGTTGGGTATATCTGGAACTACGTAATTATAGCAATTGATTTATCAGTTTGTATGGACTTTTAATGCGTAACATTGGTTTCTTATCATTTACCTTGTCGATTGATGTCATTAAACTGATTGATGATTGTTTTCCCTGATTCGATGCCCGTGGCCATTGACTTTTTGGAAATCTTCGAACGATCGTTTACTTAAAAAAATAGTTCCGTTTAAGTTAAATCTGTTAGTATTCATATTTAAGTTACTTTCCCTCAGCGGACCGCTTTTATTTTTATACTGTATAAATAGAATAAAATTTATTCAGAATAAAACGTTGAAGTAATTTTAAAAAATAAAACGAAATCGTATAAAAACACACACAATGACGTGTACCGTCGCTTGCAAGGCTTCCAATTTTAATTTGATTTTAACCCTCGAGATGACGTAATGAGACCTGTTATCTCGGTTGACGTGCTAGCAATCAATCGTATCATGCAGCGTGAGAAGTTTCATAATACGATTTAAGGCAAGGTTATCCAGAGAAATCTGTCCTGCCCCAACGCAACTGTTCAATTTCACTGTTTATCCTGTTCAGCGGAAGCGAGCCGCTCAGAAAACTCGCGGTTTTGAGGTGTTTTTATCTATTATTTTGGAATTAGAGGGATGGGTTTTTAACATGATGACCGTTTTATACCACATTTTTCACGACGTTTATTTAAGTATAGGTATTTATTTCTTTGTTCTAGAATTGTATAATTTATGTTGTTTTAAGACGTTTTGTATAGGTATATAAAATAAATATATATAGGTAGTATAAGTTCTTTTGTCCAAAACTTAATATAGCTCAAATGAAATGATATTTAGATCGTAGTTTAGACCTATCTTTGGGATTTAATCGGATCGGGGAATATGTAAGCAAACGTGTATCGAACAGCCGTAATATTAATATCAAAGAGTGAAATATATATTTTTTGCAAAATTTAATTCTCGCTTTTTATTGGTTTAAAATTAGATTTAAAAGAGACAAAGTCGGGATATCATCCCTTAAAAGTGCACTATAACCAGTTTCCGCGGTAGTACTCGTATTTTCACTTTAAAGGTATTTCGAGTGTTAACAGTTGTACACTGTGTACCCATTTCCACTCACACTACTTATGTACGTATCATTGTGATAGGATAGAGTGGTTTGCTCTTCTTCGGACACAAATATAACGACCTAAATTCTTTAACCCGACATTTTTGTCCTTACGGTATTTTAATTTGTGATCCCTAGATCAATATACTGAAATCAGATCCGTCGAACAAATTCCACGAAGATGAAAGGCTTACACAAAATAAACAAACATTATGTTACATGCAAAAGTATACCAATTTGCCGTCTACCACATCACATACACGTAGAATCCACGCAATTATACGGAGGAAATGTTTTCTGCGAATCCAATTTATTCCTCGGCGACATCACACGCACGCAACGCTTCTGGAAGCAAAGTACTAAGTAAAAAAATACATTTGACGTGATGTTCCCTTAAAACAGTTCACGTGAACGAAAAACACGGGGAATGACAGCGTAGCATGGGAACATCTTCTTATTGAGACCTGATATAGGTACTATTCCAAAAAGACAACAGAACAGAACGTTTATAGGATTACTTTGTTGTCCGTTTGTATAATTGTTTAAAGTAATGTGTTGTGACACTAATAGGTGTCAAGTTAAAAGTAATACCAAATGCGAATAAAATAATATATTGTGTAATATAGGTACATGTTTATTTGAATGCAAAACGAAACTGGTCAAGTGCGTGCAGGGCTCATACCGTTTAATTCAAAACGTTTATTTGTAAAATAGATACATAATAGTATATTATGCAATTAGTGAATAAAGGACGGATTTAAAGCGAGGGCCATAGTTGAATCACGAGCAAGTAAAGGATTTTAACGACTTAATCACGACCGTAGGTATATAAAGTATTCTTATACCATTCCCACTCTAAAAAGCTTATTTTATTCACTGAAAACATTGAAGAAAAAGGCCTTTTAATCACTGTTTTGGTGTTTGAATTTAGAACACAGCAATATATTCGACCTCCATCTCAATGCATATACAACCTCCATGTGCAAAAAATATTCGATACAAACTCCTTACTCAAAGAATCTCGACATACAAACTCTTTGTGCAAATAACTCCTCAAGATTTGATTGGTCGATATTTGCGACAAGGAGTTTAGCATTAGAATAAAAACTGTTTTTTGTTATTTGCTGCCATTACAGAAAAAAAAAATTGGCATCATTTTGAATACTGTATGTAAGTTGTACGAACACAAAGTTTAGTGTTACTTTATAATAAATCGATTGAATATGCATTCAAGTGATGAAGAAGATGTGTTAACACCTGAGTTTATGAAAGAGAGGGCGGCCGATACAGTAGAAAACTTGTGCTACCCAACAAATCACGGCTCGTTTACCTACGATGAGTTTTGCAAATGGAAAAATGAAAATCAAAGTCTGTTTTCCTAACTTATTTTAATGAACTGTCGAAGAAAAAGAAGTCCTCGACATTATGCAGTATTTTTTTCTTGTAGTCATGGTATAAAGTAAAGTATGCAACTCTTGAATAAAGTACGGATTTATATTGAGGGCCATGAATCACTCGCGTCGCTTTTACTTGCTTACTTGCTCGTGATTCATCTATGGCCCTCGCTTTAAATCCGTCCTTTATTCACTAATTGCATAATATACTATTTTTACAGTAAAACAATAGAATATTATTTAAAAAAATATAATAATACGGTATCCCACGAACAGAGAATAGACCAAGCTAATTTGACACTTACGATCTATAAAACTATCCAAAGGGTCTAATTAGGTTGGTATCATATATAATTAAAATTAAAATTTAGTTATTAACGAAAATTATTATATGTAAACAAATATTTGTGTCTCTCTTTTGTGGTAAAATCAATACTTTTTTTGTCATCATAAACTGTTATGTGCAATATTTCAAATACCTTCTTCCTGACTGTTCCCAAAACTGTCGAATTACGGAACCCTAGGTATGCGAGTCTGACTCGCACTTGACCGGTTTTTTAATAAAAGGTAGGTGGTAGAGCTGATGCCGGGCTCGACTGTGGAGGTATTCGGGGGAGAGTAAGAGAACAGCTCTCAGGCAAAACCAGGCGGCTCACCATTGCCTGGGACCGATGGATGGCGGTATGTCCATCCCCAATTGCCAGGCCTTAAAACAGACTAGTGACGGGCAGCGGCGTCACTGGTGCAAGGGTTTCGGCGTGTGTGAGTATGGGCATTTCTTCCAGGAGGACCGCCAAGAGTGGCGAAATGCTGGAAAGGCCTATGTCCAGCAGTGGACGAAGCAAGCTGATGGATGGATGAGTCAAATCGGTCAAGCGCGAATCGGGTGAGCGCGAGTTCACAGTTCGGGGTGAACTACTTGTTGAACGAGCGTTCGAAGTTCTCCGAGTCTAATGGAACAATCAGGCGTTTCTATGTATGCATGTAGGGTATTAATATATGTATGTTTGTTCGACGATAACTTGAGTTCCGTTTATCGGAATGTCATGAAATTTGGCAGGCATGTAAAGAAGACAAAAATATTTTTTTAATTCAAACATGAGCTAAATCGGTCAAGCGCGAATCGGGTGCGCGCGAGTTCACAATTCAGGGCGAACTACTAGTTTACATGTAAATCTAACACAATCATCCCCGTCGTCGCACCTATTTTTAGGGTTCCGTAGTCCGACAAGGAACCCTTATAGTTTCGCCATGTCCGTCTGCCCGCGGCTTTGCTCAGATACTATTAGTACTAGAAAGCTGTTATTTGTTAATCACGCCGACAAAACGATAAAATAAAATCATGAAAAAAATTTTTTTACGATTTCCTTCCATACACGTAAATTGGGGATGATTTTTTTTCTCATCTATCCCGTATTGTGGGTTATCGTTAGATAGGTCGTTTGAAAACATTGTGAGTGTGGGAAAACCATTTTTCGATTTAAGGATCCGTTTGCGATATATTAAGCCTTAAAGTGCTAATTTTAGTTCCAAGCGTCCCCTCCCCCCCTGCCGGTTAAACGGTTGTTTATGGATATGTGAAAAAATTCACAGAAGTAGTATATACAATGAATTTAAAAGAAAAACTATCACAGCTAAGTAGGCTTTACAGGTTTACGAGTACAAGTCACGCCAAACTTTTAGTCCCCTCTAAACACGAAAATGTATGGGCCGCTCTTCTAAATGTAAGAGACTATAAGTTTGGCGTGATCTGTATTAGTAGACTAACTTATAAAATGTACTGGGCAACTACGGAACCCTACACTGCGCGTGGCCCGACACGCACTTGGCCGGTTTTTTTTACTTTTTGTTTCTACGACCTATCCATGGCACATATACAAAATAAAAACATTCTACAAAAAATTTACTTCCCATGCAAGTCCGTTTGGCTATGGTTGTATTAGTAATAGGCGCACACGCACTTTTTTCTAGTGTGCGTAGCGTCATCGGGAGCGCTACAAAATGCGCCACACATACAGCACGTGTACACGTCACTACACAACCATAGACAAACGTACTTCGTGAGATAGAATATCTTGTACCTACAAGCAGCGGAAGCTGAGTCGGAAGGTATCTCAATCTTGAGAAGTTGAGACCCTGGTTTGAATCCTGCTAGTCGAGAACCAAAGAGTTTTTTGGAATTTATGTGCATTATACAAGGTGACTTTAGTTTATGTACCCAAATTCATACTGGAGACTCGTTAAGTGGTCGGGCGGGACCAAGGTTCAATAATACTTTATGTGAAATACGCAAAATTTAGACTTCTTATACTAATTGAGTCGAGCTCAAAATAAAAAGCACACAAAATAAAAGCACAAAAAAGTATTTTTTGTATTTTGCAAAGCAAGGTCATTTAACCTTAGCCTTGATCACCACTTACCTAGTCTCCAGTTTGAATTTGGCTATATAAACGAAAGTCTCCTTATATTGCTGAAAGGTGAAAGAAACACATGAAGAAAGACCGCCGATAAAAGCGTGTATTTGTGCTCGAAGTACGGTAACAAGGATCATCCCCTCTCACGTCAGGACGTACTAATCGTGGGCTAAATGAGGGTGTAAAAGTGTTGGCTGTTCTAGTGATAGTCCACTCGGAACACCACTGCCACCCCCTCTCGGGAATTTAAGGCGTAACGATAAGTTTTATATTTAATACCTCTTCCTTCTCGTGTGTTCGCATGCTACGAAGCTACCATACGTAAGCCATTGTCACGAACTTCACAGTACATAAAACGTGACATTACGTTGTAATAGCGTTTATAAATTCCCAATACGCTGTTATTGGCCGATAAACAAAGCATGAGATCGTTGGCCCGTGGTAATGTACTTATTATACAGTCAGCGCCATCTTTAATAGAACAAACGCGAATAGTTAACTTTATTGAGCGTAACACTTTTTATGTTTTGCAGTAATTTATTTAATACACTATGCTTATTTTCTGGAATTGCTCACAGATAATCATATTTTCATCTTCGGCTTAAACATCTGTGAACTCTTCTTCGTCGTTGTTTCCCTAATTGTGCTCACAATTAGCTTAAGTATTTGTAGGATATGTTAGCCTAACTTTAAATATAAATAAATAAAAGAATACTGAAGCTTGAACTAAATTTCGGTCCTTACAGGTGGTAGAGCTGGCGTCAGGCTCGACTGTAGAGGTTCCACCATCTTACTCGCAAACGAATGCTGAAATGCCAAACTCAAGAGGAACTCAATCTTACAAACGTCACTCTAGTATGAGATCACGTCGCTTTTTGACGTTTGTAAGATTGAGGTCGGACTCAAAATGCACTCTGAATCTCAGCTTAAGAGGAACTCAATCTTACAAACGTCACTCTAGTATGAGATCACGTCGCTTTTTGACGTTTGTAAGATTGAGGTCGGACTCAAAATGCACTCTGAATCTCAGCTTAAGAGGAACTCAATCTTACAAACGTCACTCTAGTATGAGATCACGTCGCTTTTTGACGTTCGTAAGATTGAGGTCGGACTCAAAATGCACTCTGAATCTCAGCTTAAGAGGACTGCTCTCAAACAGGCACAACCAGATGGCCCACCATGCCCGGGACCGACTGATGGCGGTATATCCATCCTACATTACCAGGCCTTATATTAAACAGACTGGTGACGGGCAGCGGCGTGCAAGGGTCTCAGCACCGCGCTCACCAACCCGCCTACCCAGCGTGCCCAGTGAATATGAGCATTTCTTCCAAGAGGACCGCCAACAGAGGCAAAATCTTGGAAAGACCTTTGTCCAGCAGTGGAAGAAACAGGCTGATAGATGGATGGATGGACTGGGCCGTCATCAGGCAAGTAGTGATGATAATATATATTTTATGAATTATAATAATTAACTATTACCTATAAAATAAAAAGCTGGATTAAACCCAATTATATAATATTTATTAAAGAATTAGTTTAACTAGCTATATGGTGACTTTAATTTATGCAGCCAAATTCTTACTGAAGACTTGGTAATTGCTCAGTAACAAGGCTCGATGACCCAAATTATTCTTTTCGTATTCCTTACAAACGCAAGCCCAGCCCCGAATCAACTACTATAATATATGGGACTTCAAGATTTAATTTTGCGAAATGAGCAAAAAATGTTATCGATCCGTGTTACTGATCACTTACCAAGCCTCCAGTATGCGTTTGGCTGCATAAATAAAACTCCCTTATATATGTAATAAACAACCATATTATCTAATCTTCGTGGCACAAAAATATATAATATATTCATTTTGAATCACAAAATTAAAAACATTAATGACTTCTTAATAGCCACTAAGCCGCAAAGCTATAAGTAAGAACTAACGGAGGCATTTACATACAATTGATTTATCTTTAACTTAGACCATTCGTGCCATGAACAAAACCATAGTTAATAGTAATGAAATAACACAGACATTTTCCAGCCTTTACTTACTACACTGCAGCTGCTTTAAAGCTTAAGGTAGTAACGGAGGATCTCGGGGCAAAATGCACATCATAATATGGTTTTCCTTACTATTGAATTAAAAGTTTGCAATAAATGCGTTTTATAGCAATTCGCGCAAACTGCTCGTTAATAGTTAGATGATCACATGAAAATTATTCAATTTTATTACATTACAACTGTAAACACGCTTTTAAGTTTTTTCATGTAATGCAAACAAAATGTAACACATTAATTTTTGTTTTTTGTGAGACTTTATTATTAATAAACTATTTCCGCAAGTTGCTTTAAAACACATTTATAGCATACTTTTTATTCAAAAGTAAGGAAAATAATATTATGACGTGCATTTTGTACCAAGGTAAAAAGTTACCCCCTTAAAAGTAAATTGTACCATTGTTTTCTCTTATTTTATATCAAATATTTTTCAGCTCTAAAAAATATGTGAATGATGTCAAAAGTGACAGATGTCAAATTACACTCTGGAAAGTCATCTACCTGCCAATTAAAGTCTTTTCAAGAATGGTTCAGCCGTTTCTGAGGTTAGCCCGGAAAGACAAACAAAGAGACAGACAGACAAAAGTTACAAAAACACGTGTTTGGATATGGGCTTAGGATAAAGCCTTCATGTAGAAATCATAGACGGACACCTCAATTTAGTATTTTCTAACAAGATCCCTGAAAGCCATGTTAAATAAAATATAATTGACGTTTTATAATGCAGCCAAATTCGTACTGGAGACTCAGTAAGTAATAAATAAATTTCAATTACCCTCTGCAAAAAAAAACAATGTTTTTAAATTAAACTCGAATGGGCGCAAAGCATAATATTTTTGTAATAATTAATGGTAGGCAAAGTTACTACTTTAATTTCTATTTTCTACGGATAGTTAGATGGTAGGCAAAGCTTTTGACTTTTTCTGCGGACAGTTTGATGGTAAGCAAAGTTACTACTTTAATTACTATTTTCTTCGGAAAGTTTAATGGCAGGCAACGTTTTTAAATCTTTTCTGTGGATATTTTGAGGTAGGCAAAGTTACTACTTTAACATAATTTATACTTGCGATTGTCGGCACTTGGTGAAACTTGGAAAACATCACAATTAAATTCACTTGTACTTGTTTCACTGCTTTTAATTTTAAGGTTTACACGTTAATCCCGACCGGTTTCGGTTAATACACCATTCTCAAGGGATACAGAAATTCAGGAAATTAAACAAACATTACGACGTTATTAACGTGTAAACCTTAAAATTAAAAGCAGTGAAACAAGTACAAGTGAATTTAATTGTGATTACTACTTTAAGTTGCGTTACGATAGACAGACAGGCTTGGTATTATTATAAAAATGAATGAATGATGGTAAAAGAATTCCTGGGATGAAAGGCATCCGGTTTAATATTAATATTCGAAGGAAACTCTTCTTTGCCTTCTGATAGCTTCACTAACTAGATTTATTGTGCAGTAAAATTTTATGCGAACATTTTCCGAAACAAAAAGTAATTGCTTATTGCTTCTGGTTTGCAAAAAGTAATATAATAATTCTTCCCTCACAGGCATTTATATACCGCGTATATTACTGAACTTTTTCTATTTTGGCTATTACTGCCTGGGGTTTCATGGAATTATTAACTTTTCTATGTACAAAACTTGTTGCCATACAAAGACCACATTGGTATTTTCTTTTTCGTTTACATTAAGCTTTTCTTGTCTAATAGAACTGTATTTAGAATGAACCAAATTAATATCCCGCCAAACTATATAAGTCGAGCGACGTTTTTTCCTCGGCACTAAAACTTTCTTATTGGCGCCCGACGCGGGGTCGCATTTTTACAGAAACACTGGCCCGTTAAGTGAAAGTTAATCAAACGTGAATTTCACTCACCGAGTCCGGGCCGTACTTTTTGAAGGACCATTACATTGGGGATGGAGTATGGAGTGACCCATCAATTTGGCCTCACGCCGACCGCACGCTGCCCTGGGCCTGGGCTCGACGTGCGAAACGTTTTATTAGGGTTCGTAGCATTTACACACTCGAGCGTTTGGTTTGGCCTCGTATTCCGTTTTTGTCGCTGGACTTTTTGTGCGTCTGCGTTGGCCATGTAATTTTCATTTCGAATTTCGTTTGTTATTTTGCTAGTAGTAATAAACACATGAAAGAAAGAAGCTAGATATATTTTGTTGTTTTCGTGGTTCAAGCAATTATACTTTTCGTGGGGTTGCTCAAATCAATTTTGAGGGGCTTATGAGTAAAGTTTTATTATAAATTTATCTTTCTAAATATGATTTTTAATATAAGTTTCAATACTAACAGTCTGTCGACCCACACTTTAAATCCACTGCGAACTTTACAAACTAATTTACGATTCTTCTCATCGCTTCGTGAATTATTTTTCTCATAAACTTTGATTCAGGTGGGACACTTTACTTTTTGTAAAATTGAGGTTTTTTGGTTGCTTTGGTCCACACTGTTCGTAAGGGACCACTTTTCGGTCAAGAGCGTCTCTTACCTTGACAGAAAACAGTTACAATAACGCAGCTTAAGAGCACTTAAGAAGGACAAGAAGTTAAGCTTTAGAACGAGGGTGAAAATTAGCCGCAATTAAGAGTTAAATATTCCATTTATAAGAGTGCCTTCTTTACAAGGTTTCTTCAGAATCACTTGTCATATAAAAAATACTCGAAGTCATAATTTATAAGGTGACTTTCGTTTATGTAGTCAAATTCTTACCGGAAACTCGGTAAGTGGTCAGGACCACGGTCCAATGACCCTTTCTGTGGAAACGCAAAATAAAATTTAGACTTCTTATACTAATTGAGTCGAGGTTGTTCTTGTACAAGTATAGACACAAACATTATTTTTTGTATTTCACAAACAGGGTCATTGAACCTTGATCCTGACCACTTACTAAGTCTCCAGTATGAGTTTGGCAACATAAACGAAAGTCACCTTATATGTTTTTATTAGCAACTAGCTTTTGCCCGCGGCTCCGCCCGCGTCCAAGAAATTTTCGTGGAAATAAGGAAAACAAAATAATATGACTTTTTGAACGACTATATGCCGCGGTCACCATGTTTTACCAAAGCGCTAATAAATACCAATCAAATAAGCCCAAACTCGAAGGGTCTGCTGTTGTCCGTTGATGAGATCCCGTAACCACCTTCCAGTCCCATTAACAGACCCTGGTCATCATGTTTTACCAAAGTGCTAATAAATACCAATCAAATAAGCCCAAACTCGAAGGGTCTGCTGTTGTCCGTTCAGGAGATCCCGTACCCATCTTCCAGTCCCATCATCAGACCCTAGTCACCATGTTTTACCAAAGTGCTAATAAAGACCAATCAAGTAAGCCCAAATTTGAAGGGTCTGAATTCTAAGCAAATTTTACAAACGTTCGGGAATTATTAATTGCTACATAACTTCTAATTACTACCTGTAGAAACGTAAATTCCAAAAATCTTTAAATAACGATAACTTTTTTTTTCCAAGATCTGATTTTAATGAAATAAAGCCTTTATTTTATTTCAAAGTAAAAATCCGTTCAGTAGTTTTGGAGATGTGCGGGAACAAACAGACAGACAGAAAATAATTCTAAAAATCGTTGATTTGTGTTCTATTACTCTTCTTTAGTCACCCCCTTTCTATTTCTATTACTTTTCTTCAGTGTACAGACACAGTGGTTTCTACTGTTTTATTATATGTATTGTTTGATGATAAGATAACTTAAACATTACCTATATAAACTCTAATACATAAATAAGTAACTCTTAAATGCCAGAAAATATATTTAAATCGTATTTTGGCGTAATAACTTTATTTCTGGTAAAACGTAAAATGAAATGAGAGAAAAAGAAAGAAACATATACAATTTTTGCGATGAGAAGATTTTTCTGACAACCTATAAAAATATTTTCTCGGACGCATTTGCACGTGTACAATGTCATTATTTTTTGTATTTTAATTTAATTCCTGTGACCCATTTTGCTTACGCTGTCATTATTCGAGAGCAACATTTCCGACGGAAATTATTCACGCGCAGGCGACGGGCGTGCTGCCTTCAACTGCCATTCAAAATTCGTAAATGCCTGCAAACTTTCCTACAGAAACTCTCTAAGATATCTAAGACCTTATTAAACAGTAATACAGCTTCATTCGGTTTGCAAATGGTGCAAGAAGAAGGTGGTGGAGGTGTATCGTTGACATTTATTAAATCAGACAGCCGTTGCTCCCGGAGCAATGGTTTCAAATTGAAAGATCGATCGTGCTATTAACGAAGCCATATTTTCACAATACCTGGCGATATTATTAAATATTTTTGCAGTCAAGAGGTTATTATTATTGATTGTTGGATGATGGTTTATCGGGAGTGTTTAGGGTTCTGTGCGAAGAGGCCTGCATGAGGTTTGTTTTAATTATTTTCTTTTATGTTTTATTTTGATTTATTGTTACAATATTTTAATATTTAAAATTTATTTTAAATAACAATAGAAACTTAAATAATATAAAATAGGTATCCTAAATATACTTGAAAATGTTAAACTAATATAAACCAAAATACTTACCCAATAAAAGCTATACTAAGTAAAAATTTTTGCCAGATGGCCACCGTCATGTGGTCGAGTCCCCAGAAAGCTGGTGGCATTCCCTCTTTGGACTGCCAAACTAAGGCGTTGTCCGAGGTATGCTCCAGCCCTTGGGTCCCCGGAAACGTCAACCAGCCGCGAAGAAATCTCTTTAAAGAGACGTTTCGCGTCCGAACCCCACGGCCCAAGTGTTTCGACACCAAAAGGCGCAAACATGTATTCAGAACCGAGCTCTGCATATTTACGTCTTTTGGTTGCTTCAGCCGCTGTCACTTGAGTGTGGGACGGAGCGAGAGTGTCAAAGCATGTGGCGTCCTTTAATTTGGTGACTTTTTGCGATATGTTGGCTCTTTTTAAGTAATGGCTTACAAAATATGCTAAGTACTCCTTCTTATTGTTATCAATATCAATCAATCAATATCATCATCAATCAATCAATCAATACTTATAATAGAACAGTAGAAAGTGACTTGCCGCATTTCCAAGGGATGAGTGTCATACCGTCGTCGGGCCTCTTGCCATCGTTGCGTGCGATGCCGTTCGGCTCTAAGATAGCCGGCACACTAACGCTGGCAGAGGCCCGGCTGGCATGCCGCGACAATCGGCCACCACTTCGTTGGTAAGATAGGCCGTGGCGTCCGAGCTGATGGGCGTTAGTCCTGGCACCGAGCCGCAGGCTGACGGCCACAGTAAAAGTTACTCTGTCCAGCTGGGTGCCGATATTTGCAGATGGTAGTGCGTGTAGCCAATACCCTGACTCCCGCTCGCCGTAAGCAAGGAGACGAGCTCGATCCACAGAGTTGGTGGCAGAATCCAGTAGTTGTTTTTGTATCTGGCTTAAGATCGGCTCGTCCCACAGTCTCTGGGAGTTGAAATCGGTGGGTAATATTATTTAAATATTTTATGATTTAATATTTTTGTAAGTTTATTATGTTTTCTCATTTTAATTTGTATAGCGCAATTGATTACTGTAATGCTGTGCAAATTTCATGTAAATAATAAATAAATTGTTCTTTACGATTTTGAGGAACTTATATTTAAACCTTTTAATAGCCCCGCTGGTAGGTACTATAAGCGGTTATATAGATAAACAGGTTTTATATATTTTATAATCAATAATTTTATGTTTACAAAACCGGTAATAACCACATCAGTATTTTATATTATTAGTCCGTCTGTCACACACTGTCCTGTCCACTAGCTCAAGAACAACATAACTGAGTTAAAATAGTGCAAAATTACACAAAGAATCGAAACAAAAAATACTACAATGTATTCCACTGTGGTACATTTTGAAATTCTTAAAATAATTACATTTTTCAAACTCATTTCTCGTTCTACATTATATTTACAGAATCCATATATTATAAAGATAAACTGTGCAATGGAAATATTCGGCCTTCGTTTTTAACACGCTTTTTATTAGCTTCACTTGTTTCTTACAATAAACTAAGTATCTAGGGAATCGATTTTAAGCTACTTCTAATTCTCTGAAACTTTTCAAGGTTATGTAATTCGGATGACAATATAATAATTTGTACTTTGTTCCCTGGGGTCGTTCAGTTCCTTTGGGACAAAGCCATTAATTACATTTGCGCGGGTATACTACTATAGTTTGTTCCCCGAGCCAACTATTTATTTGCATCAGTAATGTTAAAGTTATTTTGCCTCTGTGGCCGAGCGGTAGAGCGCTTGCCTGCTAGCCCAGAGGTCGTAGGTTCATGCCCCAAGGTACAACATTGTTCAGTCTGCGTGCTTCGGAAGCATGCACGTTAAGCTGTTGATCCATTTTTTCTGAAGTACGGTGATAGGGCTCACCACACATCACATTTGGGACATAATAATCACCGGTGAAAAGCGGGTGTACCAAAACTAAATTGTGGCTTGCTTTTCCCAGTTCACACTTGGGAACGCCTCGTGACGTCGGGATTCATGCCGTGACGATATGTGTTATTTTATGACTAAAAGTAAAAACACCTCGACACATTATATTTATTATTCATCATATTAATTGTGAAAAGAAATCTTTCCGATTAATGTCGCGAGTTTACCATGATATTTTTGTTATGTTTCTTTGACAAGTTTCTTAATTTCGACAAAGCGCCCTCGCTTTTTTGGTACATATATAGCGTGTTAAGATGATAACGTTTTTCCTTAAAACGGGGTGTTCTGCCCATCAATATGAACAACTTTTACTATGGGGCTAACCCTGAAATCGCGTTTTTTCAGTATAGTCATTGTTCATAAAAGTCACAAGTGAAAATCACAATATTTTGTACTTTTTATTAAAAAAGTCTATGTATTAGTTTTTTTAAACTATGATTTTATTATTCAACTTGCTCCACTAAAACAATCGATACTCAGTATAAAATAATACAGGCTATAAAATTTAATCTGATTTCTACGAAAAGTATCTGGTTAACAGTAAAAACTTCATCAAAATCCGTTTCTCGTTATAAACCTCATGCCAAATTGTCTCCCCTTTTTATATAGACTGCCTCGTCATTTCTTTCTTTATACGTTCCACAGGAGTCTTTACAGATAAATTGCAAAGTCCTCCAGAGGCCATAGTCAAATCAATGGTAAAAAACGAGTAAAAAACTTCGTCGTGCATGGCAGAGTGTTTTGCTACCAAGATAAGTTATTATCCAAATTCGAGCTACCTAACAATTTAATGGTGTCGTAAAGATGTCGTGGGATATTTGTTCATTCGATTAGTCATTTATTTTGGCACGTATACGTACGTATACATCTTGACTATTTAATATATTTAAAGCTATTTATCAGTATATAAGACAAAGGAAACCAAGAAAAAATATAAATAGATCAAAGAAGGGGAAAGTTAATTCGTAGCAAGATCTGAAAGAAGTGATAATATCGACATTAACACAAAACGCAATAGCGAATTAACAAAGTTAATATTTATTCAAAATTTAAATTTATATAAAAAAAAATATTCTTAAGTACTTGTTGATACGTGAAGTGCTTTACATGTCAATATTAATCTTTAAAAACCAATAGATTCTTACTTAAAAAATGTATAATACGGGAAAAACAATAAATATATATTTAAGTTGGGCTACTAAAATTTAACAAAATTATACACCTGCATAAAATAAAGAATTATAGGAATAAAAATAGTATGTATACATAATGCAATGAATTAATACGTTGATAAAATTTAATCTTTGCATGCCAAAACAAAGACCAGACAGTGTAAGGATTTACATTTATCGCCTGACCCCCAAAACCGTAAGTAGCTATAAAGCATTTTTGCTCCAGTAGCTCAACAATAAAACATTTGGCGTGTTCTCCATGGAGCGGTAGATCAAGCAACGTCGTTGCCAACTTAGCGCTTTTTGTGCCAGACCCTGCGCTTTTTCTAGACAAAAAAGGTTTGTCACTTTAACAGTACATTATGTTCATGATGTTAGTCAATAGTTATAACAATGTAAAAGAATAACTTACTATTGAATTATTTTCTTAAACATATGTAAAGGAGTTGATGCTCGTGGCACTTGGTGGAACTTTTGATACATTTTTGATTGAAAAACACTTGTACTTGTCCACTTATTTATTAAAAGTGTTTTTCAATCAAAAATATATGTAAAGGAGATTGCTCCGGGATTCATTCCCAAACGAACAACCTATGATTGCTTTTCTTATTTTTTTTATAAAAAGTAGTTATTAAATATGATTTATGGCACTATGCAACAATAGTTTAATGTCCATCAGGCTTTTTAGAAAAGTTGTGTTACTTTTTGGATTACTTTGTGAATGTTGCTGCACAACAACGTAAAGCGTATTTAAAGATGTTGTGCAGGATGGTACTTTTGTGAACGAAACCTGGAGCAACCACCCATGAACCCATATAATGGCAGTTATTATGTTAGTATTCAAAGGGTCTATTTCCGGATTCGTCATATTTTATAACCAAATCGTAAGAAATTATTAAATCGCCCAAAAAACAACTTTCAGATAATCAATACTTATACGAGTAATAAAACAGTAGAGACCGGTGTGTCTGTACATTGAAGAAAAGTAATAGAAATAGAAAAGGGGTGACTAAAGATGGGTAATCAACGATTTTTACTATTCTTTTCTGTCTGTCTGTTTGTTCACGCACATCTCTAAAACTACTAAACGAATTTTCACGTAGTTTCCACAGCTGTACAGGACTTAATTTGGAATTTTATTTTATTAAAATCGGATCGTTGGAAAAAAAATTATCGTCATTTAAAGATTTTTTGAATTTACTTTTTTATACTAAAATTCTAGAAAAGCTTTTGAATACGAGACTTATTAAGTACCTAAACAAATACAATTTACTATCTGATGCCCAGTACGGTTTTAGAAATGGAAGGTCCACAGAAGATGCCGTGACATCTCTAACTACCCACATTATAGAGAAGGTAGATGATGGTAAAAAATGTCTAGCTGTATTTTTAGACTTAAAAAAGGCTTTTGACACAGTCTGTATCCCCATTCTTGTGCAAAAGTTGGAGAAAATTGGCATAAGGGACACTGCACTAAAACTATTTAAAGACTACCTAAGTGACAGGAGACAAAAAGTCAAAATAGGTCATTCTATCAGCAAAGATGCAGAAATAACTTACGGCGTCCCGCAAGGGAGCGTGTTGGGTCCTACATTATTCCTTGTGTATATAAATCAATTGTGCAGTATGAACATTAAGCACGCAAAAGTTATCTCCTACGCTGATGATACTGCAGTAGTATTTTCAAACACAACCTGGGACTCAACTCTAAAGAGTGCAGAATCTGGACTTTTAAAAATGTCACATTGGCTAAACTTAAACTTGCTCACTCTTAACGCGCTGAAGACCAACTTTATCTGTTTTACTAAATATAATCGAACCCAACCCCCCGATAACACTAAAATCAAAATTCATAACTGTACAAATGACCATCTAAACTGTAATTGCCCTGCTATTGTTAAGATTTCCAAAACTAAATACTTAGGCGTAATGATAGACCAGCGACTATCCTGGTTCCCACAAATTGAAATACTGAGTTCTCGAGTAAGAAGGTTAATTTGGATCTTCAAAATGCTTAGACATATAGCTACCCCTTCACTCCTCAATCAAATATACATAGCCCTTGTGCAATCTGTACTTAACTATTGCATACCAACTTGGGGAGGAGCTGCAAAATCTAAATTTATCGAATTGGAGAGAGCCCAAAGAGCATTATTAAAGGTTATGTATTTTAAACCCTACAGATACCCAACAGATAATTTATATTCTTTTTGCGATCTCTTGTCCGTAAGAAAATTGTATATTGCAAATGCAGTGCTAAAAAAGCATAAAAATTCTGTTTTCGACCCACATTTTTCAAAAAAGAGAAATAGAGGCAACATTATTAAACTTCCATTTTACAAATCTACTTTTGCACGCAGACAATTTAACTATTAGTCAGCTTATATATACAACGAGATAAACAGAAGTCTAGATATATGTACAAAAAATAACTTTGAATGCATAAAGCAAACAACATTATTATTAAAAACAAAGAGCTACGAAGAGGCTGAAAACCTAATTTACCAAATTACTTAGAAATAAAATTAACTAGTATGTAGTATGTAGATAAAGAAATATAAAAATAAAATATACAAACAAACAAACACACACACACGCACACACCCTCTCCCTCTCACCCTCATACACATCCTCACACACACACACACACACATACACCCTCTCACACACCCTTCCATAGCACTGACGCATGCTGCATGTTATTTTTCTTTTATTATACTTTTATTATGTACTAAAATCAATTTTTGTAAATTATTCGAAACAGTATTTTAAAACCAAAGCTGTGGACTGAAGGAGCGGAGTCTTCTGTTACAGGTATTTATTACTTAAAAGAAGGCTCCAGTTGTAATTGTAATTAAGAAAATATTTGGTTACCACAATAAACATTTTTGATATTTTTTTTTTTTTGATTTTTTTTTTTGATACTGGTAGTAATTAAAAGTTATGGTACGGGATCTCCTCAACGGATACAGCAGACCCTTCGAGTTTGGGCTTATTTTATTGGTCTATATTAGCACTTTGGTAAAACATGGTGACCAGGATCTCATGATGGGACTGGAATATGGGTACGGGATCTCCTCAACGAACAACAGCAGACCCTTCGAGTTTGGGCTTATTTGATTGGTATTTATTAGCACTTTGATAAAACGTAATGACCGTTGCATATTGTCGTTAAAAAAATCATATTCTTTTGTTTTCCTTATTTCCACGAAAATTCATTCGACGCGGACGGAGCCGCGGGCAAAAGCTAGTATATAATAATTATATCATTAAATATAAGTTTGTATGTATATAAAACTATTTGTCAACATTGTTCGTTGCTGAAAGTTGTTTTTTGGGCGATTTAATTATTTCTTACGATTTGCTTGTAAAATATTACAAATCCGGAGAATAGACCGTTAAGGATTGAAATCTTACAAAATTATTAAGTTGGATTGAAAGATTACAAATATTAATAATTATTTAAAATAAGTTTTTTATGTGAAATGGCTATTTTAATAATCAAACTATTTAATTTCCAGCATAAAACTAAAATTGTTTCTGATCCATAACAAAATCTAAAAAATTATAAGCACTCTGATCTGAAAAATAACCAAACAAACATAGTTGTAGGCTAATCTAGCGCATTTTTTGCTTACTCAAGTTGGCAACACCGGCATTGCTTCTGACGTGGGTGAACATTTATGTCAGAGATGCCGATTCCTTGTAATATACCTACCCTTGTTACGAATATAGGAAATACCTCGTGACAGGGGTCTTAAGGGCACTCCGATGGTAACTACATGAGTTATTGCGGCTCTTTATACGACACAAATTGTTTGTTCGGTAGGCGGAACGTTTTGTGTCCTGTGGTGTAAGAGACACAATCAACCTCCAGTTGAAATTGATATGTTAGCAATATCAACGTACGATCAAAATAGTGTTAGTTGAAATACCTTTAATTCTAATCACTTCATTTATTAAGGAGGTAAATACACGAAGAGAATTTAAAGAATACACTTTAATACAGCATATATTTTCATATTAAAGATAAGTAAAAAAATAGATAGTATTTTGTCCAATTGTGATATCATAAGAGCCATTGAAACACGAGTGCTTGTTTACAAAACGAACGAAATGAAATAATAGGCTGCACGAGTGTCTGATTATGTCTATTTGGACACAATACTTATCTACGACCACCAGAAATATAATCTTTGCGTGACATTATTTATAATCTATTCAACTAACAATGTCATAAAAATAAGAAAAAGAAAAGGGCGTTTTTTCTTTGGTCAGACAAACAATATAGGTATTTATAAAACCGTTTTTAATGTTGTATTTACCTCATTGTTGTTTGGAAGTACATAAAACTTTTAGGAAAACGGAGTATAAAAGACAAGAATCACGACTGCGCAGTAGCATTTCCCCCAACGTGACCTGTGTACTAAGATCACGCTTCTTTGTACTACAGAGATCATAGACCAACATAGATCTGTGCTTTTGTCTGTGTGAAGATTGTCAGCGCCAATTTAACAGCGGGTGCCAATGTAGCTTTTTCGGGCAAAGTTAGGGGAGCAAACTTCAATTTTGGGTTGGCTATGTTTCTTGTTTAGTAACACCCAAAAAAATCTTTTCTGTCCACGCAACGATAAATGTTCAGTTACTTTGGCCGGACTGAGAAATTAAGCAACAGATAAACATAACATATATCGTCCCGAAATATATCCTAGAAGGAGTTTTAGAGATGTTTCCGAGCGTGGACGGTCACTAGAACAGATAACAATCATAACACCATCTTTTCACCGACGATTATCACGAACCTTGTCGCCGGTCTATGGGCAAAACTTGCTTTTTAGGGCATACAATACAGGTTTACCAAACAGAGTTTCCCTTCAACATCAGATGCTTAAAAATAATATGCACAGAAATTCCGAAAAACTAATCCCACCAAAAACACCAATGTCAGAAAGGGGCTGAGTTCCGTTGTACCGAACAAGATTGCAAGATTCTCAGTTTCGCCAAAAAAAGAAACAAGATAAAATTGGGTGCCAAGTTCAATGGAGGATCCTTAAGGGTGTAAAATACCTCACTTCGCTTCGCATGATTCTGTTTTCTCTGAAATTAATATAATGATAAAGTTGAGAACTATTGGTATGTCGATATTGTTGAACTTGATTCTATTAAATTTTCTCTATAGAAAAAAAATACATTGTTACCTCCAAACCGTACAATAAACCGATAGCATTCAATGAATACTTGAAATTATAGGTAGATCTGAAACGTTGCATAATATAACTAATATTAGTATAAAGCAGCTGCAGACTGTTCTATAAAAATGAAAAAACCATCAATGTAGCCGCGATTTCAAAATTACTGATCTTTTTGGGTGCGCGGCATCTGAATAGAGCAGGACAGACAGTTAAAAAGCAGAAGCGTTAGAGCAGGACTGAATGGAGGTATTATGTCACAGCTGCAGGAATGTACAACGGTAGAAAGTTTGTTACGATCCTTGAATGTATAACTTATTATAACTTATAACTTATAAATTTGAAAGATTCAGTTTAAAAAATATAGGTACATAGGTAACACTAAAAGTTTCCGGAACTGGCCACTTACATAAACAATATTTAAAAATTTATTGCAACATTTGAAAATAGAACTCTTTGGCTGTAGAATGCAGTTTGTTTCATCTGACTGTCTTTTGTTTTTACCTTGTGGCGCCATTTAAAAAATTGTGTGTCTGCATCAACATGGATTTAACTCGGGAAAATTTTCGTAGTATGATTTTCTACGATTTTAAGTGTAATTTGACAGCTCAACAGAGCATCGCTCGGCTTGAAACAGCTTTTGGCAATGAAGCACCATGCAAGACGACTGTTTATAGCTGGTTTGCAGTATTCAAGCGTGGTCGTATCAATCTCAGTGACGAATCTCGCGATGGTCGGCCGTCCACCGCTGTGACCAACAAAAACATCGATGCTGTGCGCCGTATGATTGAAACAGACAGGCATGTGACCTACCATGAAATTCGCGCATCCTTAGAAATAGGCATGAGTCAAATACAATCAATCCTACACAAACATTTGGGGGTGAGAAAGCTGTGCTCGCGGTGGATCCCACACAACTTGACCGAGGCTCAAAAAACGGACCGCGTCACTTGGTGCAGTGCCATGCTTACCAGATTCAACGAAGGTGCGTCAAATTTGGTGTGGGACATAGTAACAGGTGACGAAACATGGATTTATTGCTACGATCCCAAAACAAAGCAGCAATCGAGCGTATGGGTCTTTCAAGATGAGCCGAAACCAACCAAAGTGGCGCGCGTGAAAAGTGCATCTAAGCGGATGATTGCTTCTTTTTTTAATAAAACTGGACACGTGGCTACTGTTGCTTTAGAGAATCGTCGTACCGTGAATAGTGACTGGTACACGACCATTTGTTTGCTGAAAGTTATTGACGAACTCCGTAAAAATAACCGTAAACGCCGTATCATCCTGCACCACGACAATGCTAGTTCTCACACGGCCAGACAGACAAACGACTTTTTGAAGACGAAAAATGTAGAACTCATGAGTCATCCTGCATACAGTCCCGACCTGGCACCTTGTGACTTTTTTCTGTTCCCAAAAATTAAGAACCAATTACGCGGTCAACGATTTTCATCACCAGAAGAGGCTGTCGAGGAGTATGAAAAACACGTTTCAGAGGTCACCACAGGGGAGTGGCACAAAAGTTTTCAAAACTGGTTTGATCGAATGAAAAAGTGCATAGACGCCAAGGGAGATTATTTTGAAAAACAATAAATTAATTTTGTACCTTTAATAGTATTTTTTCATATTCATTCCGGAAACTTATAGTGCACGCACGTATTTCATTACTTTTAGGTTATAAAGTTGTTTAGAAATAGAATTTTAAATAGAGTATAGTAAGTTTGTAAAGCTAAAGATTCAATGGTAACATCGTACATGCAAACCATTGACTGTGAAAACTTGTCGAGTTCTCTAATAAGCCACTTAAAAAGCTCTCTTTGAAATTTAAACACTGCTTACATTATTTTATTGAAGCCTGTAATAATTTTACACGAAATCTTTCTTTTACGATAACAACAAACAACAGAGTCAATTTAATTCGAACGCACAAAAAAAACAATTCCATTAAAACAAGAATAAGTAAACTTGAAACATTTATATTTTTCTTGGAAATGCTTAATTATATTTTGTAAATGAAAATATCACCGCCTCGGGACTGTTTTCATATAGCTTTATTATTTCAACATAGCTAACATTATCTATAAATCTACTATTATTTATGAATTTTACTGATTAGATATAATATTAAAAGCTCATTTTGTCATAATGAAGAATTTTATTTTACCACTAGTCTCTGTCCGCGGCTCCCCCTGTGTAAATTCAGCCTCTGCCCTATCTCTCTCTGCTAAGTTCTCAAGTCTTTTTAAGGTTTCCGTTTTTTCAGTTACGGAACACCAAAAATAAATAAAATATTTGTAGAACTTGGTGAAAGACAAAAGTATGACGACAATCCTTTTATGTTTAAACTGATTGATCGGGCAAGATTACTCCTAGTTCCATCCATCCATCCAGCCTGTTTCGTCCACTGCTGGACATAGGCCTTTCCAGGATTTCGCCACTCTTGGCGGTCCTCCTGGAAGAAATGCCCATACTCACACACGCTGGGTAGGCGGGTTGGTGAGCGCGGTGCCGAAAACCTAGCACCAGTGACGCCGCTGCCCGTCACCAGTCCGATTTATATAAGGCCCGGCAATTGGGGATGGATATACCGCCATCCATCGGTCCCAGGCAATGGTGGGCCGCCTGGCTTTTTTTTCTTACTCTCCCCCGAATAACTTCGGGAGGATTTGCGAGTAAGATGGTGGTACTTCCACAGTCGAGCCCGGCATTAGCTCTACTCCTAGTTATTCATTACTAATATAGAATAAGTATAGGTATATTGTTACCATTGACGTCTCATAAACAACAAGACACAATCTTGCTCAAAAAGTGTCCGCGATGCATTTTGTCACCGCTATGGCGTGACAAATTGGAATAACGATTGGATACAACTGACATTGCATCTTATGTGAACGTCTTAATTTGGTTGAATATTTTTGCTACTATGCACGTCGCACGTTCGGACACTTTCTGACCAACTTTTCTTAGAGACTTTGTGTCTAGTTGTTTATTATAGGTCAATGATTGTTACTAACATAATGGATCTATGTTGTCTGATAAATAAAGATGTTATTAATATTATAACATTACTTTGTTGTCTATCTGTCTGGTCTGTCTGTCTGTCAAGACCCTTATTCTTCGGCCTCGTTAGAGGTATCATGTTCAAAATAATACTACCTACAGAAGTCTACGGCCCCATAATTTTCTTGAAAAAATCAATCTTACTCAACGCAATAAAAAGTTGTTGCTTTTTACGTAATCAATTTCACGCAAATTTACTCACCATGAAAACCTATTGGGTACTTTCAGTTACTTTCAGCGGCGGTAGCTCGGGGGTAGAACGCTGGCTTCTCAATCTTGAGATCCAGGTTCGATCCCCGGCCGGGCCTGCATCAATGAGTTTTTCGGAATTTATGTGCATACCTTAGTATATTTAACACTCACCACTTGCTGAACGATGAAGGAAAACATCGTGAGGCAACCTGCATGCCCTAAAAAGCGTGTATTTGTGCCCGAAAAACGGCGATAGGACTCACCTACCATCACGTTAGGACGAAATAATCGTCGGTGAAACGCGGGTGTGCTGAGTGTGTACTGTCACTTACATTTCACAGTTCACACCCGGAACACCTATGACACCCCCTCGGGGATTCATGTCGTGACGATATATTATTATATTATTATTTACTTTCAGTTAACCTTGAATTTCCTTTCACAATTAGTTCTTACAGCACACATCTAGGAAAAAATGTGAAAATTATCTATATTTAATTATTCAAGAAGTAGTTATGGATTAATTTAATGGGACTCTTTTGATACCTTCACAGAGATCAATAGGTACGATAGATCGTAGCTCGTAAGTGTCTAGTTAAGTTGGTCAGTATGCTCGTTTTAAACGGTTACATACCTCAGGGTACGAGTCCTAATCTCACTTGACCAGTTTTTAGGGTTCTATATGCTAGGAGTGCCAAACGGAACCCTCTTACTAAGCCTCCGCTGTCTGTTTTTCAGTCTGTCAGTCATAGGGGTCTACAGCTTTAGCCGTAATAGACGGAAAAATTAAATTTTCACTCTACACCAATTACTATGGTCTACGACAAATAATAAAATTAAAATTAAAAAAGTTAATACCAATAAACCTCGTGTTAGTCATATCGCCATCTGAGGTGACTTGGTTGACAGCTTTTACCAAAGTTCATTCATCAGATGATAGGTGGCGCTAAGAGTAACTTGTCAACCTTTTTGCACCAAAGTTCATTCGTAAGATGTGATTTTAGGGTTGCGTAACCCTAATATGTGGTGGCACAGGACCCTTTGTGCGCGATTCCGAATCGCACATGGCAAAATTATTCTATTTTCTCTGTGTTTGTTGTGATCCCTGGCATAGCGGCTATTCGTGACGGCGAATTAAAGAACTTTGAAGTCTGGTTAGCGCTGAAAAATTAACCCACGAAAACTGTTTTGAACCAATTTATTCAGTGGTTGGTTGATGGTTTCAATAGCTTTTACTGTCTCTATGTGTCTATAATGAGACTTTTTGAATATCAGGTACCATTTTAAAATCTGGGGGCACGATAGTGCCCCCGCCAAGTTGAGCTAAAACGTGGGACGGCAGTAACATTCTTTTCTCGAAACAGTTCAGGCCATTTTCGACCCCCCTACAACTTCGTTGTGGATAAAACTAGAAGCCTGAATTTTCAGAAACCAAGCAGGCATTGTATAAACACGGTATATTTCAAATTTCAATCGCACTAAATAATCTAATTTAATGTAATATGTATTACTTGTGAGATACAATGTGTTATCATGCGATGGCCAAGTCAATCTTTTTATTTAAAACAAAAAAGATTTTTGATATTGACACGGTCATTCTAAGATGTTGTTAAGTTAGATAATTATGTAATAACTTAAGACAGAAGTTCCTTAAGTAGGGACTGAATAAATTAACCGACTTGGATTTACATGGATCTCACAACTTTTTATGGTAGAAGAACTAAGTTGCGAGACTTCGTTTTTTTTACAAATTTTGTTTTCGATGGCTTGATATTTTGTTAGAAACGCTTCTTCTTTGTTTTTTTTTAATTTATTTTCCGATTCGGCTATTCATGCAAACACATAGCGCGATTATAGAGGTTACATATTTTGGTGATTTTATAATATTTTAGGCCGAGTTCATTAACATTATCTAGATAAATGTCCAGAACAAAAATTTGGAAATTTGAATAATATCTTAACAACAAACCCGAAAACAAAACGTTATCAAAGATTCATCTGTCAAGTGATCCTTCACCAATAACCGACTTTTATTTACTGAATAAAAAAATTGCAGAATCGGATCATCGCTCGCCAGACAAAACTTTAGGCAAAGATTAGTTGCATTGGACAAAGCACTTAACTAAAATTTGCGTTGAACGCTCTTATCTAACATTTACTAAGTCAACAACAGCATTGGCTGTATTGTAACAACATTATGCTACGCCGTAGTTGAATATTATTATGCTACGCCGTAGATATTGTTACATTTTAACGTGCTAGTCTCAATAAGCATGCTTCTAATGCAGTAGCGTAGGTTGTTTATCTCGCGATGATGCGCAAATCAAGCCGTTTTAAGTATTAAGACGTTGCAATAGGGTTTTCGACAGGTGTCTTCGTTAGTTGAACGATCAATAGTTGTAAAAAGAGGATAACTAATGGTTGGGGAAAAACTCTTTTCGCAAATAGTATGTATGAACTTAAAGTAAAATCTCTTTGGCTATACCATTTGTATCTGGCTGGTTTTGGTATTATTAAAAAGTTTAAATTTTAAAAAAGAGAACTCATAATTCAAATGAAGTAAAATGTGTGATTTTCATTTGTTTTTCTTATTGTTAAGATAGTGAATCTAATGAAGGAATTCGAAACATTTTAAAATTTTACTACTAAAAAGGTAAAATTGCAACGCAAGCCGCGAAAAAAATTCGTGATTTTTATGGACCTAGTGCAGTGTCTGTGAGAGTAGCACACATTTGGTTTAAGCGTTTTCAATCCGGAAATTTTGATGTCAAAGATGCACCTCGCTCTGGGCACTCTGTTACGGATAAAATGGATGCCATTTTTGAAAAAGTGGAGCAATATCGGCATATCAATAGTTACAATGTAGCTGAAAAACTGGGGATTGACCACAAAACAGTTTTGGCGCTTTTGAAAAAAGCTGGGTACACAAAAAAGCTCGATATTTGGGTGCCTCATGAGCTCACTGAAAGAAACTTAATGAACAGTGTACTCATTTGTGATTCTTTATTACGACCTAATGAAACCGAATCATATTTGAAAAACCTGATAACTGGTGATGAAAAGTGGATCACGTACGACAAGAACGTGCGAAAAAGGTCGTGGTCAAAGGCTGGTCAGGCTTCACAGACTCTTGCGAAACCCGGGTTATCTCGCAACAAGGTAATGCTGTGTGTTGCAAAGGATTGGAAGGGCATTTATTCATTATGAGCTGTTACCGCCGGGCAGGACCATCGATTCTGAACTCTACTTCGAACAACTGATGAGATTAAAGCAAGAAGTTGAGAGAAAGCGGCCGGAATTAGTCAACAGGAGGGGTGTGGTTTTTCATCATGATAACACTAGACCTCACACATCTTTAGCCACTCAGCAAAAATTAAGAGAGTTTGGCTGGGACGTATTAATGCATCCGCCGTATAGTCCTGACCTTGCACCTTCAGATTTCTACTTGTTTCGGTCTCTTCAGAATTCTTTAGGCAATGTCAAGTTAACATCACGAGAGGACTGCCAAAACCACTTGTCGCGGTTTTTTGATCAGAAGCCCTGGAATTTCTATAGCACTGGGATCATGTCTCTACCTACAAGATGGCAGAAAGTTATCAAACAAAATGGCACTTACATACTTTAGTTAAATGTAAATAAACTTGATTAAAAAATGTTTTGAATTTTCATATAACTTTTTCCCCAACCTATGTCTGTTGCTTTCGTCCGCAAGAGAATATCACAAAAAACACACACTCAGCTTGATGTAAATCGCCAACACGATAGATAAAATGTTTCAACCCATCATACCGAAGAATTTTTGAAACAAATTCTCCTGCAAAATGTCAAGACTGTCTGTTTTTTTATCTTTAGGCTTACGCTTGGCAATTATCCTGCCTGATGGAAAGCGTCAAGTCAAGGGTGAACATTTTAAAAAGGGAAGCCGGACAATAACGTCGTCCTCTCCAGAACAGCAACCAAGGAAAACATAAAAATGTTTGTACTTTTGGATCTCCCTGTCAGCCGAGTGTATTTGTCGTATTCAGATTTATGGAAATATTTAAAAAAGCGAACAGCACGGAACAAAGTAATGTAGTATGGATGCCATTTCCTAAACAAGCCGAAAGGAATCGTGTTATATGGACTCTTTGTCACTGATCTATGCTAATAATAAATTAGTAAAAAAGTCATGCCAGTCAATATTTTCCCGAAATTTTAAATGAAATGATTTATTAGTGATGTACACAGGCCAAATACACAATTTTTTTAATCTCCATGTATGTTCCTTTTTTACTCGAGAACCCCCCAACGGATTTGGATGCGTTTTTTTTATTATCATCATAGTGACCCTGGTTAACACATAGGTTATTAGAGGTGTTCACAAAATAACGCCCGAGCCAAAAACGGGGCAAACGGTGGAACCCCTGGCAAAGGCTAGTATATAAATAATTTGGTATTGACTAAGTTAAAATTCAAACTAATAATTCTAAGAATTTTTAATCTATAAGATGGTTTTTAAGCCGGGATCTGTGAATCTTTTGGTTTAGCGATGACAAAAATTATTCAAATTATTATTTGAAAAAAATCTTGTTTTACTTGAAATTTGTTTCTAATTGATCGTTTCAAGTTTGTATTCTACTATAATAATATTAAGCGTATTCAAAGCGATGAATTTCGCTATAAAAACATAAACTTAATCAAGTTATTCTTTTTTATGTACCCTTTTCTATCGCATGTTTAAAAACACAAACGGCAGTTTTCTCCCACTCAATAGATAACACGAACAAAAATGTTCTCGAAATTAGTTCGCCCTTACATTCTATATTCTTTTTGCATTTCAGAGTTTATAAAATAGCAAACATACATATCTCAAGCCTGTCTACCAGAGAGGTAGGCAGAAACTACAGATTTCTGTTACGATCCTGACACACCTCTTTTGCTTCTACAATTCAACACCCATCAATCAACTCTTCTATTTATAAAATGATTGATAGAATAATTTTGTTTATCTTCAGTACGGTTAGCTAGAAAGGACCATAGTTAAATATTCGATATGCATTATTTCCATTGCTTTAGCATTGTGCTTCCATTTACTACGGTGTCTAGCGTTTACTGAAATTGCTCTGTAGGTAGACAAGACCATATTTTTTCAGGATGAAAACCGTTTCTGTGACCTTGTGGTATGAACGTTTTAATCCAGAGGTAACGGATTCAAACTGCCAGGTTTCACCAAGGGCGGCCAGCTTTTTTAAGGCCAGGGTATCCAGCGAAATCTGTCCTGTTCCAACGCTTTCGTTTTACACATGGTCATCCTGCTCAGCGGAAGCGCGCCGCTTAGAAAATTCACGGTTTTTATTTATTTTTTTGGAATTAGAGGGATGGGTTTTTGATATGACGGCCGTTTTATACTACATTTGTAGACGTTTTTTTAAGTATAAGTTTTACTGTTCAAAACTTAACATAGCTCAAATGAAATGATATTTAGATCATAGTTCAGACCTAACTTTGCGATTTAAATGGATCGAGGAAAATGTAAGTAATCGTGTATCGAACGGCCGAAATATCAAGATAAAAGAGTGAAATATAACGTATAGTTTTTACAATATTTTATCTTTGTTATTTATTGGCTTAAAATGAATTTGCAAAGAGACGATATCGGGATAACCCCCCCTTAAGAATTGCTTCTTGTCCTGCTTCCCACAAAGACTGTGTCATGCTAGTACTTGATGAGCGAAGGTTACCGACTATGCCCTCATGGTATATTGCATTTCAAAGTTCATACTTGGAAATACCTCGTACAGTGGGGTTCATTACTGACTTAAGGCCTTACCCCTGGTGCACGATAATCTTACTGAGCTATTTTGAACTTCAGTATGTTATCAGAAAGTCTACATTAGAATGCTCGCTTCGCGCGCTGGCGGCACGCAAAATCAGTGAATTTTCGAGGTTTTTCTGGATTTTACGAAAAAGTATTTGATGTAGGAGTTTTTCCACATGACATCGGAAAATAAACCATGTTTTTTGTTACAGCAGTAATTTCAGACATAAAACTCAAGCCGTTTAGACATAAAACGAAATAATAACTTAAGAGGCATAATTTTCAAAAATAAAATCTATCGAGCGAAATGTTTCCAATTAGGTAACCGACTTGACAACGGAAAGACAAAGGTCTGAAAAAACACGTGTCCAAGTTCTACATTGATCAGATAAGTAGTTGACTCAGCATATTAAAACAAAAACCGTTGAAAGGCCCATTACAAGCCCTTAATAATATTTCGTATGAAGCCACATTGTCTAACGTATTAGGTAATTAGCCAATGGTCATCGCTCTCCTCCCAGGTTAAATGTAGTTCAACCATCAAACAATACAAATTAAAACCCCTTCATTTACACGTGTGCGGCTGTGCGCGTCACGACTTCAGTTCATACATCACTTTGTTAGTTATCTGTTTAGTTGTGACGTTGATGAATGTTCATTTGAACAAACCCCGCGAATCCCGGCTTATCCATCGCGTCACGCAAGATATCTCTTACTTTAAATCATTTCCGTTTGCATCACTTTGGCATAAGGACTATGAGGAGGTTAAAGCTCGGTTTTTGATACAACCGGCTGTTACGCGGAAAACAATGAGTGAACAATAGCAGCGAGAGATAAATTGTATTGTCTTTTTAAAACAGGGCTTTGGTCGTTTAGTAAATTAGTTTTGGTAGAGTTTTTTTAGGTCTCTATCTAAAAACGTATAAAACCCTTTTAGTTTTCATCCTTCGTCTATCTGTCCGAGACAGAGAAGAAGAGGACGACGTTCAGAAAACAAATGAATGTATAATTTTTAGTTCTGTCATTTAAAACCTGAGTAAGCATAGTAAGGTTTACTAACTACTAGCTTTTGACCGCGGCTTCACACGCGTTAACTATTTCGAGTGAAGTAGTAACAAACAACACTTTTCTACATAAACGTGAAACCCAATTGCAATCCTATGGGAACTGATTTAGGGGATAAAAAGTAACCTATTTCCTATTCCCGATCTAGAACAACATCTGTGCAAAATTTCAGCGCAATCGATTTAGTAGTTATGGCACGAAGGAGTAAGAAACATCTGTGCATCCATCTAATAATCAAACTTTTGCTTTTATATTGGATGAGATGAGATGGGATGGGCCAGCTGGATTTAGCGTCAAATTTTACATATTTCTTAAATACTCTTCTTCAAACCAAGGGGAATGTCTGCTCACTCCGGTCCGGTCACTCAACGAGCTATAGAGCTATGCTTGGAATATCTCTGATGGATAAAATCCGAAACTAGGAGATCCGTCGGAGATCGAAAGTAACCGACATAGCCTGCCAAATCAGTAAGTTGAAGTGGCAGTGGGCAGGCCATATCTGTCACCGACGTGATGGCTATTGGGGCCGAAAAGCGTTATAATGGAGACCACGTACAGCAAAGCGTAGCGTAAAGCAACCTCGTGCCCGCTGGGCCGACAATCTGAAGAACGTTGCGGGTGGCTGGCGGCTGGATGAGGAGGACGGAGGACAGCCAAGAGTGGCGAAATATTGGAAAGGCCAATGTCCAGCAGTTAACGATGACAGGCTGATGGATGGATAGATGGGTTAACTAATACGTACAAAACAATACATTGTAGCCCAACCACAGATATAGATCCAAATAGATGCCGCGAGTGTATGTACTTCGCGTGCCCAATTGCGCGCCAAAAGGGAGAGCAATTAATGCTCTTCCTTCACAGATATTGACTCCTCCAACTTTGACTCTTATGTATTATGTCTTAAGTCTTACAATCCCTTCTAAGATTCAAACCGCTGTCAACCAATTTCATTGTAAAATGTGACACGCTTGATTTTAATAGAGTTTGATGCACTTGCGTCATCTATTTAGATCTATATCTGTGAGCCCAACATACATTTTCTATGGCGGCGCGCGGCGCGCGCTAGGACTGTTGATTGTTGGCGCCATAGTCTACGGGGCTTATTTTGTAGTTTATTGTTGTGAATCAAAAGTTTATTTTGCTCTTAAATGGCTGACAGCAGTGAATTGATAATAATTTGCATCCATCTGACATTCTGAAAACCGCGACGAAAATAACTAACAATCTTTTACTAGAAATTTTAAAAAAATCTTACGACAAATTTTACCCAGATTATAAAAGTAGGTAGGTATTGCATGAGTTTAAATAAAGTAGTGTATGAAACTACACATAACTTACCCGTAAAAAAACACGGGTTTTAATAAACTCGTAATGGACAAGTTTCAAAAACTACAATTTAATTACTTAAAATGCCTTTACTATTCATTAAACGTGTCAAAAAGTCATAAATACATAAAATAAATAATTCATTGATGCCCACGCCCTAGGAATCTGCAATCAAACTTTAAGGGGATGCGTTTCGGTGTTGGTGCAAAATGCTCAACTTATGATCGTTTTTTCAATTCTTGTATTAAATAATAGTGCATTTTGATGCAAGTGCGAAAAGGTTGATATTTAGAGTCACGATTGACTTTTTTCTAGACGCAGTCGAGGCAAAAAACAGTTGGGACGAGAAATGTCAACACGTGCGAAAAATTACATGAAATAATAAAATAAAAGCAATTTTGTTGCAGATCACAACAGATACAAGTCGACAGAAGAACACGCAGTTTGGTTGGCGCCAATCTCTCTACAAAGACCAATGTCTCTTTTTAAAATCTTGTTTATAATAATTTCTAAGATAGTTAAAATATAATATAAATTATGACGTCTAAAATCACTTTGAATTTTTAAAACATCTTTTACCATTTAACATAATATATTTATTATTAAAATATAAAAGTTTGAAAATACTCATCTTAAACAGTTTCTAGACTATCCGGTAAAACAAAGGTTTACCTGCTTAAGTTAAATGTTGTGGCCGGTTTCCCTTAGATCACGTCAGTAGTAAGAACAAAAAACACGAGCGCGAAATATGTCATCTATCATATTCTGAGCAGGTGTATGAAAAATGTAATTTATAGCATTTCGCGATCACACTTTAATATCGACTAGGCTTCACCACCAAAAGTATGGTATTTTATGCAAATTAATGTCCACAAGTGTGAAGAAAACAGTGTGTAGAAATAAGTAGTCTAAACAATAATGCGGACACCATATCTTATAGGTCATCGTTCAGAACGAATAAATCAGGAGTACCCCAAGGAAGTGTTCTGGGCCCACTTTTGTTTATATAGTTTATAAATGATTTAACAAAATGTACAAATTACCAAACCGTATTATTTGCAGATGATATATCATATTCACTGGTGAAAAAAAAACCTTGAGTGTGACACAAATGAAGCTATAAAATCCATGGTAAAATGGTTAGACGCAAATAAATTAGAGGTAAACTTATCAAAAACAACATTCCTACAGTTTCAGAACTATAACAATACAAAAGAACTACTAAATATTAAATACGGAGACACACAAATTGGGGAATCAGAAACTGTTACTTTTTTAGAGATCACGTTAGACAGACATTTAAACTGGAAAGATCACGTTGACAAAGTCTGTAAAAAAATTAAATTCGTATTAGCAATTTATAGACTTCGAAATGTAGCAAGTGATGAAATAGCCCTTAATGCATACCATGGATACGTTGCTTCGGTATTAAGATATGGCTTAATTCTTTGGGGAAATTCTACCGATATTGCAAGAGCTTTAGTAGCACAAAAAAACAATGCATTAGAGCAATATGTGGTGCAAAACCACTTGACTCATGTAAGCCCCTATTTAAAAAACTTAAGGTCCTTACCCTGCCATGCCTTTATATATTTGAAATGTGTAATTTTGTCAAACAGCATCCAAACTTATTTACAAAAAAAAGTGACGCGGATGGTTATAGATTGAGACAACCAGAAAATCTAGTGATTCCTAGACAACGAAGCGCTCTTTTCTCTAAAAGTTGTTATTCAATGGCTGTAAAATGTATTATTTATTGCCAGATTATATGAAGACATTGCTGGAACCATTGTTTAGGAGAAAACTGTTTAGCTGGCTCATTGACAGAGGTTTTTACAATGTCAAAGAATTTATGAATTACTATAATTATAAGTATTAGGATAAAACTTAACTTGAAAAATGTATATAATAATACTATCCTGACTTTAGTTCAAATAAATTGTTATGACATGCATGCCGAGATTATTAATAATTGTAAAGACATTGTAATTTAATTGTATTAAAGTATTTGTATACCTCCTGCAGGTGAAACATGCTGAACTGTTATTATATATTTAACATCTTTTGTAAACCATGCTTGGAACAAATAAATATTTCTATTCTATTCTATTCTATTCTATTAAACAACTTGAAACACGCTTTTACGAGTAGGTTGGTATGGATATTCACGCGAACTATATAATCCATAAAGTGATGTAATTCTGCTAAAAATCTCTGATTATAATAAAATAATAATCGCAAAATAACATTTCATTTATTTATTTTAAAGTAGAAATAAAAAACCATCATAAGTTGTGCATTTCGCACCGAGACCAAAACGAACCACCTTAAGAGATATATGGGCATTCTGCCAATTTCAACCCTAATTATCATACAATATTCAAAGTTATATATATACACATGTTTGTTTCTTAGATTAATTAGGGGTAGGTCTACGTCTTTTTATTATTTTGACGTAATAGGAGGGTTACCCCTCATATTCAATTAACTTATGAAAACAAATTTAATTCCAAATGCTTCAGTCTATCACCAACAAGTGACAATGATGCTCCAAATAAAGTGAATGATTCGATATCAAGAATCCTTTATCCTGTCGAGTTGTTTACAGCATTAATTTCCTTGCTTTTCCTCGAAACGATAACAAAGAACGAAGTGAACTTCAAGAACATCCAATAATGTTGAAGGAGCAAATAAAAAAACAAGAAAAGGCTCACATCAAAACGTCAACAGCCTGAATAAAATGACCTTTAAGTCAAGTGCTTTACATAATAAAAGATTCATCCATTTGACGAAAAGGGATACCAGCAAAAAGGCAAAATATTCAGTTGTTCATACTGAAGGATAGCATACGACCTTCGTATAAAAAACGAAGGGTACAAATAATGAATTTAAATTCAGGCCAATAAATTCACATATTATTCATAATCAAATGACTCAAATAAGATGTGAAATATATAACTTTTGAATCTCTTAAATATATCCATGCAGATACGATTATACTTTAAAAAATTAAGTTATCAGTGGGTAAATATAGTTTGGGAGATGTTTTAGAGAAAACTTTACGGTATACAGAGATCGAGATCTGGTTTTAGTAAATGCTAACCTGTACAACCGATAAATTGCAAGTTTCAATACAACAAATTTATAAATAATTCAACGAATATTTTTTTAAATTTAAGGTTTATATAAGCAATAACAAACAAACATACATCAAAGAACTTTACAAGACTTGTCACCGTATTTCAGAGATCAGAGCATCTTGCATGTTTGTTCATAGCTAAACTTGAGTTCTGTCCCCATCAAAATAATTAGGATAGTTCTCCACCGAGAGCGCAAGCAAACCACAAGTTTTCATTTCTGTTAAGGCAAAAAAATTAAAAACTATGGAGATATCATTTTATTCTTATTCCGAAAAACATTTAAATATTTTTTTGTATTCCTTGGTTCTAGAGATATGTTGAAACAAAAACAAATTTTAAGGATAAAGGCTGCACAGCCGGAATACATTTGCGTAGCAAAAAATAAAAATACTAGCTGTCCATTTAAAGTGTCAGTGATATTTGATATATAAGTTCTACGGTCATGCCATTCCGTTTTCTTTTAAATACAATCAAAGTACCTAGTTACTGGCATTGGTACAAGAGCAATTATGCCTACAAGGCTTTTGTTCAAAAGTCAAAGTTTAAAAATTTTGGAAAAGGGATATATACAAGTCCCTTATCTTTTTACCTATTTTCTAAATAGCTAATGAAATTAGCGGGTTCGTGTTTTGAAATGTTATGGATTGGCGATATATTATGGTTTGCAAGTTGACATTCAAGATAAAACTCATGACAGTATTTGATTTGTGACGCTACTTAAGAGGGCCTTAGCATACGATGCGAGTCTTTGGAATATTTATAGTAGATTGATATACAAGGGAGGTAAGTGACCAATTACACCCCGTAAGAGCGAACTAAGCAAGCGAGGGTGCTTAAAGTTCGAGGGTGTTTTAAGTCGGAGGGTGTATTAGAAAAAAATATATATACTCACGCCTGTTTCCCGGAGGGGTAGGCGAGACTACAGATTTCCATCTACTACGATCCTGACACATTTTTTTTACTTCTTCCTCATCCATCGATCTAGTGATTCAAGCTCTTTTATTCCGGTTACTGTTTACTTTACCCTTCTTTTGTATGTCTACTATTTGGTCGGCATGCGTCTTTCTAAGCCTGGTCAAGCTTTGCTTTCCACTTGTGCAGCATATATTTCTTTCGTTACTTTACTTTCATTCATGCTCTTACATATACTATCATTCAAAATTTGAAAAACCAGACAAGTGCGAGTTGGACTCGCCCGCCGAGGGTTCCGTTAAAGACTATTTTTTTATGATTTAATCACAAATGTACATTTTGCTAATTATTGCCTATACTTGTAGTACTGTATGCTTCGCTTAAAGTGGAGAGAAGGCACAAATAAGGAAGGACCAACACTTTATTGCCGCGCGTCTTTACGTCCCCTTCTCTCTTTTATGGTCCTCTAGTGAGATTTAGGTAAGCTTTGTGTTAAGGTTTATTAAATACTAAGTTTTGCCCGCAACTTCTTCCCCTTGTGTCAGATATAAATTCGAATGAGATTTTGCCGTAGAACTTCAACATCCCCTCAGAAAATATTATTTTTTTACAAGAGTACAATTACACCCTTTTTTGAAAAATCCTTTTTTGGTGCACCTTCATCCTAAAACACATGTTTAATTATGTATTTTAAATTGTTTTTTGTCAAGTTTCAAGTTAATACACAACACGCACGGAGTACGATTTTCCTTACAAACTTATACACCCCGTTTCAGTCATATGAAGCATAATTTTGAAAAAATCTGTCGTATATTATATTTTATTATTTGTTATTTTCGGTATTAGAACCAAGTTCAAAATTCATTCACTTAGGTGATACGATTTTCGATACATATATTGCTCCATTGCCCTTTCTTATTTTTATTTTTTTATTTAACTCATAGTAGATTTACATAAACTAGGTGCATAAATTTCGCAAAACTTTGCAGTTTGTCTGCGAAAACATAGCAGTTTTAATAGTTTTTACTTAAATTAAATCAACCCTAACTACTTTTCTGAACATACTTCATATATATAATACTTGGTAACTGATACATAAGTTTGAAGTTATTAGTTAATTATGATGACAGATAATACGTTAATACTTTAATCTAACGGGATGTTTAAAATTTTAGTTTCATCTTCTGCAGTTTACGCTAAGCATCGTCTGTCAGTCAATCACAGAACTGTTTTATTTATGTCATACCTACTTATTTATATAATAAGTTAAGTTAACTTTTATTTAATAATAAGTATTAAATAATTGCTGTAATCGGATTTGCCCGTAGTAATTATAATAAATAAATAAAATATAAATAAATAATACCTACTATATACTAAATATACTATACTATAAATAAATAATACCTACCTATTTATCCTTAAGCCAGGTCGCTGAGAAGTTTCATAATTAGCTTGACACGTCATTATGCATTTAACTTTTGTAGCCCAACTTAAATATAGTTTTTTTATATATTTCCCGTATCATATTTGTTTCATCATAAAATATTATTTTTATACATATTAGATTTGACATGTAAAACGTGTACTTTATGTATCTATTTTACAAATTTTACAAATAAACAATTTGAATTCGTCATCGTTGGATTGAATTCAAAAAGACAAATCGAAAGAGTACACACATGATAATTCTACTGATATCCATTAAGTGGTTCAGTTTCTACTCCAAAATCCTACCCTGATTACGAGTATCATGTTTTGTCAACCATTTTGCAAAGCCAACTTGAAGGAACCCACCACATTGCAAAACGCTACCAAATTACAGTCCGTCAAAAAAGTGTTGAAATGAATATTGAAGAAACTATTTTTCTTTCGCCTGGTTACACCAAACAAATAAGTACAAAATCTGTTAAATCGAGTTAACCACGTTGTTATTTCATAAATATACTACCCAAATTATACTACTTGAACGTTTAAAGTCCAATAAAGTTCATTAAAGTTTCATTTTCATTTCAACACTTTTTTGACAGACTTATACGTAAAATTAGAAACAACCCAAACACGATCACCATCACCTCTGATTCAGAATTAATTTAATTGAAATTGTTTATTTTGTAAAACAGGTACATAAAGTACACGTCCTACAAGTCAATTTATTTTTTTAAACCGGCAAGTTCGAGTCGGACTCGCCCACCGAGGATTCCGTACAAATTTGTTGGTACAAATTATAAATATTTTATGAAATTTAATTAGTTAGTTAATTTTTTATGATTTAGTCACTTCAGATTTTTCCTTATACTTGTAGTAGAAGACGGTATTACTTGTTAAATTTCAAAGTTCTAAGTCAACGAGAAACACCCTATAAACTTTGATGCCCTTGAGAGTGTCGAAATATAGGTACGTTTTTTGCGGCATAAACGGCCACATATTTTTTTACGTTAACTTAGAAGTTTGATTTTTTCACAACTTCAAGGGACTGTAGACTTGTGTAAGAATATGATTTAAATTTCAAGTCGATACCTCCATGCGTTCTTCAGATAAAGGGTCTTGACAGACAGACAGGCGGACAACAAAGTGAACCTATACGGTTCCTTTTTTTCTTAGAGGTACGGAACCTGAAAAATACAAAAGGTATAAACGAGGAATACATTAAAATAAATAAAAACATACAAATATATGCCCATCCAATTAGTCTTGCTTAGAAGAAGGGCAAGAAACTAAGCAAGATCATGTCTTTTTTTATTATTTTCCTTTTTCTTTTCAACCATTTTGTTTCAAAGGCTTACACAAGGGATAAAAATACAAGAATGTATCTTAGTTAGTCCACCTGTCTCATATACAGGGTGTAAATGCAAAGTCAAGAATCCCTTAAGGGTATGAAAGTATACACGATTCTGATATCATTACGAGAAAAAAAATTATACCTTGAATTTTCACTAAAAATTCCATCATTTTTCTAAGCTATGGCCACGCAGCTCACCGGCCTCCCCACAACCCGCACCCCTCATCCGAGTGTCCAGCGACCAGTGAGGGTGTCCACGCAATTAGTGTATTTTGAGTAAAGAAAATCGTCTTATTATGAGGTACTGGTACTTTATTTGGAGATCCCAGTATTTAAAATAATATCTTTACCAATCATACTAACACACTCTTAAAGGATTCTTGCCTTTGCTTTTACATCCCGTATGTATACAAGGTAAGCTTGAACGCCTCCAAAACCTAGGTATTAGGTTTATCTTCAGCTTGCGCAAGTATGACCATGTGTCAGATTTAAGATGTCAATTAGGATGGCTTCCGATTCGTTTGCGAAGAAATTATCACATGCTAGCCTTATTGTTTAACGTTCTGAACAATCCCTGTGCCCCTCAATACCTCCGTGATCGTTTTAAGCTTTTACCTTCCCGCACTAGACTTCAGAGAACTTGCGACACCAGGACCCTACATGTACCTTCCTGTAATACGGATTTCTACTCCAAATCCTTCACAGTTCAAGCAGCTCGATTGTGGAACAATCTGCCTAATGGTATTAGAGACAGCCCATCTGTATCGTCTTTTAAGAGAAAGCTTAAACAGCATTTTCTCCCCAAGAGCTAATATATATAATTCTTTTGTCTGACTACCCATTTAAACTTATTCATTTTGTTTGTTGGAATATTTGTATGTTTATTTAGTGTCTTTTGTTTAAAACATGATAGTTTATTCTAAGTATGTTCATTTTGAGTATTATACGTACTGTTTATTTATTGTATATAACTATATGTGTAAAAATATATGTATATTTGTATGTATTATTGCTACACATAAGTATGTATCTATAACTTAAATTTCTTTTTTCTATTTAGTTTTATGTATTTAAAGTTGTGCACATTTATTTGCTCACCATTCTCACTACTTTTTCACCACATTAAAGGTTGGCTGGAAGAAATTTCTTTAGAAATAAGCTCGCCCTTGTACAAACTGTTGTTCCTGTATATATTTTGTTACTTAAGTTTTTTTTGTGCAATAAAGAATAAAGAATAAAGAATAAAGAAGGTGACATTTAATTATGCAGCCGAATTCCTACTGGAGACTTGGTAAGCGCTCAGTATTAAGGTACGATGACCCTTTTAGTGAAATTCGTAAATTACTTTTTTCTCATACCCTACAAACGCAAGCACAGCCCCGAATCAATTACTATGGGAAGTGAACATTTTATTTTGCGAAATAAACAAAAAGATCGATCCATGATACTTAGCACTTACCGAGGCTCCAGTATGAATTTAATTGTACAAATAAATGTCACCTTATATATGAGACAGGTATACTAAACCTTTTACATGTATTAATTAAATTTAAGCCTTAAGAGGAATCATAAATTGGGAAAATTTGCTAATTACTTAACTTTGACCGCCTTTTTGAGCCCTTTGGGCTGCGAGTTTTCTAAAATCTTTTCTTAATGTACATTTTCACATATTTATAAACACCCTCATCATCCTGTACGTTGTCAGTCAGTAATTCAATCAGTCAGTCAGTCACTCAATCAGTCAGTCAGTCACTCGAGTGTTTTGTTGATTACTTTACTTTGTTGATACTTAAACAGAAATGTGGTGTAGAAGTTGAAAGTTCTTGAATCAAAATTATGCCTTCCAAATAACCCAAGATGGGACTTTAGGCCAACTTTATCAAGTGACCAATTAGTATTTTAAGAAGAAGACGCAATAAATATGCCTCATGTCTAACTGAGAATCTTCTAACTTCCAAGCTTTAATTACATTTTCACTCTGATATTCTCAGCGGGTTCTCTCCCATATCCAATTTTAAAGGTAAACAATACGCTGACATGACGAGCTTCGAAATTTCTCTAGCGGCGCCACGTATCTATGCTAGAATATTTTATGTTTCCCAATTTTGTACAGCAAAACGAAAACTGTTATGAATTTTACTACGCCCCTAAAACAAATTGAGATTAGTTTTTACTTTTGGTATGTTTCTATGAATAAACTTACATATTTTCCACGTTTTCGTGTTTTTGGCGCAAACGTTGGCAAGGAAATTCGGTATCAGAATAAAACACCGCAATTTTCTTTTCACAGAATTTACTAAGATATATCTGCACGTTTTTCAAAAAAAAGCTACGCTCGCTCAGCATACAAAGGCGAAGAGCGCAGGAACCCTAAGTAGGTAAATGGAATAAAAGGATATTCTATGAAAGTCACGGCTGCATGAGGCGACGGATGCGGGCTGCGAGGCCGACATCAATTTATCTTCTCTCCCGACTCCCGACCGATGACGCCGACATACTCACACTAACGCACAAACACTCAAAATCACTCTAAAGTCAACCTTATCACAATGGTGCAGAGCCATAGGCTGTATACTTTTCTAAGTTTGAATTTCCTATGTAGCGTGAACATTTTGCATTCACATTACCGTCGCACTTGTTTTATTTACTGCGTTCAAACCGTACAACGAGGCGACAGATTTACAAGACTTCTTTTTTCCACTAAGAGCTTCCATTATGGTACGGATTTAATCTAGTTTTGTTTTGAAGTTTTATCAGTTTATTTCCTATACGGTCGAGAGTCGATAAGCTGAAAATAAAAAGCTTCGGAACAGGCTCCACTGGACAGAGTTGAATTATTATAAGTGCAGACATTTATAGATTCGTAGGATTCATTGAAAATATCTTATATTATATGGACTAAATAAAGATGTAACTATTACCGTCTTAATTTAGATTTGACAAAAAAAGGAAGTGACTAAAGGGCCGTTAGCGGCCCTTTAATTTTTAAAATTACTGAACCGTAAGTCATTATTTAGCTGTTGGAATATCTTCCTTAGCACGATCTGATAAAGTTCAATTTGCAATTTACTATTCGAAAAGGGAAGCGGTCTTTTAATTTTATAAATTATTGAACCGTAAGTCATTGGAAAGTGCTCGGAAAATAATGTTTTCTGCATATCGTGAATTCTGTTAAAACTAATATGTACTTACATGTCAACCTAACCGCTCCTCCTTGCTTCGCTCGTCGTCGCAACCTATCTCTAACGGTCGAATAAAATTAAATCTAAGGTAGCCGCTAACGGCTATTTAGTCACTTTCTTAGATTGGGCCTGTCAGTTTTGTGGACGCAGAATCTGTCACGATGAAGGAAATAAAAACAACAGCTCATGGATGCGGACTCCATACATTTCTCATTTGTTTTTTATGTTTGATGATTCGTGCAGCGATGGAGAGGGGCGCCATCTTTCAAGGGACTTTGTATTTGTATTTTAAAATAGTGACTAATTAAATAATATTATAGTAAAAAATAGCCAAGTGCGAGTCGGACTCGCGTACGAAGGGTACCATCGTACCATTATCTATAAAAATGGCAAAAAAAATCATATCTATAGTATGGGAGTGCACAGGTCCGACTCGCACTTAGCCGGTTTTAGTATTTGTTGTTATAGCAGCAACAGAAATACATAATCTGTGAAAATTTCAACTGTCTAACTATCACTGTTCATGCATTATCTATAAAAATGGCAAAAAAATCATATCTGTTGTATGGGAATGCGTGGGTCCGACTCGCACTTGGCCGGTTTTAGTATTTGTTGTTATAGCAGCAACAGAAATACATAATCTGTGAAAATTTCAACTGTCTAACTATCACGGTTCATGAGATACAGCCTGGTGACAGGCAGACAGACAGACAGACAGACAGACAGGCGAACAGACGGACAGCGGAGCCTTAGTAATAGGGTCCCGTTGGTTACCCTTTGGGTATGGAACCCTAACAATGAAAATAAATTGTACTTGATCGATATATTTTTGTTTTTAATATAAATAGGTAGCTATCCTAAATTAATAATAAAGCTAAAAAGAGCACGATATAAATTTCTTCATAAAATTAGTAATGGAATTAATTTAATTTAACTACATTTTTTATCGTAACGTGGTCTCTTACAAAGGGCCTTTTCCACCGATTTAAGGTCGCTCAGCGAGCTATGGAGCGGGCTATGCTTGGGGTATCTCTGATTGATAGAATCCGAAATGAGGAGATCCGTCGGAGATCGAAAGTAACCGACATTGCCTGCAGAATCAGTAAGTTGAAGTGGCAGTGGGCTGGCCAATATTTGTCGCCGACATGATGGCCGTTGGGGCAGAAAGGCTTTAGAATGGAGACCACGCACAGCAAAGCGTAGTGTCCGCCGACCTCGTGCCCGTTGGACTGACGACCTGAAGGACGTCGTGGGTGGCGGCTGGATGAGGAGGACGGAGGACCGACATGAGTGGCGAAATTTGGAAAAGGCCTATGTCCAGCAGTGGATGAACACGGGCTGATGGATGGATGGTTGGAAATAAAACGTACGTGGTAATGGGGAACCTTCCAGCACTTTATTAAAGATTTTTGTGTGCCAATTTGTTAAAAAAATCTCAAGAACAATTTACGTTACTAGTTCTCTCACGATGTTGTTTTATTAAAGGAATAATCATATGAGACAAAGCAGCCTTAATTTCATATAAAACCTACTCATTGATAAGCTCGAAAAGAACAAAGACTTCCTTTTATGCGTTTAATTGAATTTCAAACATATTCATTCATGCGCGCAATTTCTTTATGGAATTTAGCTTTTACAGTCAATTGCACTGAGCTTTAATTCTATAAAAACTTGTACGTACAATTGTACATATATTAATATAATAATTCAGTAGTAAACGAAGTCAAAGCTCTACTTGATTAAAAATTTAAAATCACATAGTCGTTATAAGGCAAGACTCGAAACCTTCTGTTGGATGTAATTTCAAACTTGGCTTTCAGATTCAAATGTGCAGCACAGAGGTGACTCACAAACCAGGTTACGACGTTTCTTAGGCTGCACTTGCACGTTCCAGAAGGAAATTTTATTCACGCATTCATTTCCTTGGAGTATTGAAAACTCGTATTTCACAGGGCAGGATACGGCGATCTAAATTCTGTTTTTGAGGTCAAAACCATCTCTTACAGCGGCAAAATTATCTGGATTAAATATATGATTAAGCTATTTGTAAGCTTCTTTGAAAATGTCTCGTAAAATCTATTTTTTTAGGCCTCTTTTCAACATAATCGTTTAAGCCTTCCTCCTTTATAACACTAAAAACCTTCTGGAATATTGTAAGCTTTCTTGATTACTACTATCTATACATTATTCAGTATTTCCAGTTCATCTGGGTCAAACATTGCAAAATAATGGTCAGGCAAAACCCCACATCCCCAGTTATAACAATGCGAAACTTAAAGGATCTCTCCAAATTAGCGTAAATATTTCATTTGTAATTTTACTCGTCTTTATTCTTGTTAATAGTGATTTTTCAAAGCTATGTTTGAGAACCGTTATGCATGTCGAAAGTCTTTGTTTGAGGTGCTCGGCCAGTTACAATGTAAAAAATATTGTGCTTCTCTGTTCTGTAATTGATAGCTCTAATTTAAATCTTTATCCAAATGGACTAAAGTCTATTCTTGCCTATTGTCTTTTATCGCTCACTATTCACCACTTGAGGGTATCGTCAACAATAGACGCTCGGTCTTGGGTGGCTATACTGACTCATATCTGTGCTCACACTAATGAAGTTGTTTACTTAAATAAATTGGAACTAAAAATTAAAATTGAACTTTCTGACTTATACTCATTAGGACTATTCTATTATAATAACTTACGGCTATTAAGTCATAGGGTTACCTATTTCTCATGGATTGCACCTTTGCTTTTCCACTTGTGGTTTAAAATACGGGTGTATTCGTGTCGAGTTTATGACAATTTGTTATTGCTTATCATTTACATTCAAATGTAATAACTTACAAATATACTATCAGAATGTCCGTGGATTGCGTACCAAGACAAGTACGTTCTTAAGGAGTTTATATTTAAATGATTATGACATTGTTTCGGTGACTGAGACTTGGCTACTTGATAGTATATCAAACACTGAATTATTTGACGATCGGTACTTGGTCTGGAGACGGGACCGTGATTATGCGAAAACAGGCCAGGTATACGGTGGAGGAGTTTTATTGGCGGTGAAACGTACCTTCCATGCAGTGGAAAGACCTGAATGGCGGTCTTCCGCGGAGGACCTCTGGGTTACATTGACTCTCAAACACGACAAACCAAGAGTTTCATATAAAGTTCATATCTGTACCATATATCTTTGCGAAGAAACTGAAGGTCACTCGTTTCAGTCTCAACTAGCAAATTTCTCACAGAGACTAACAGAAATTATTTCTTGTCATCCACTTGACAAATTCATAATTTTAGGCGACTTCAATATGAGTGATATTTCATGGAATCCACTTCCCGACTCCTCTGATCTCGTACCTGTTACTTCTTTAAATAGTGACTATTTACTAAACTTTATAGATGTGCTTAGCACCTGCAATCTTGGTCAGTTCAATGGTGAAGTTAATTTTATGAATAGAATTTTGGATTTGGTTTTATGCAATGGTTCTGTCGATGTAAAATCTTGTGGTGATCCATTTTTGCCCGAGGATAAGTACCATAAATCCCTTTGTATCCAAGCTATTTTTACCGATATACATACTCTTGAAGAGCAACCTAGGCTAAAATACGTATACGATCGTGGTGACTACTCATCTATAATGTCTGAGTTGAACCTCGTGAATTGGCGTGACCTGCTCACATGTGGCTCGCTCGATGGCGCTGTGGCCATTTTTTATGATAAACTTTACGCGCTGCGTGACACATATATACCAACCAAAAAAGTAAAAAATGACTCTTATCCACTCTGGTTTAATTCAGCACTAATTAAAGTACTACGCGAAAAGAGCAAATACCACCTTAAATTTAAAACTTATCATAACCAAAATGATTATCAATCTTTCTCATTGTTACGCAAACGAGCGAAGGCCTTAGAGCGGGAGTGTTTCGATATCTATATATCTAAAATCGAAGAATCTATAAGGAACAACCCTAAATCTTTCTGGTCTTACATTAAAAGTAAAAAACAGACTAATAGTTTCCCTAAAGTAATGAAATTTCAGAATGAATCTGCGGAGTCTGGTCCTGATATATCTAATCTTTTTGCTAGATATTTCCAATCTACCTTCCAACAACCCAATGATCTGAATACGATGCAAAATGAAGTAACAGAAAGTTCAAATGCCTGTCATATATCATCGATAGAGATTGAGACTGAAGTGATACATAAATATCTCAAATCTATTGATCTAACGAAATCTGGTGGACCAGATCATATTCCGCCGATTTTTATTATAAAATGCGCCGACAGTCTCGCTCTACCGCTCTCAATACTGTTTAAACGGTCACTATCTGAAGGAATAGTCCCCAAAGTATGGAAGGAGGCATTTGTTACTCCAGTTCATAAAAAGGGTAATAAAGCTGATGTGGAAAATTATCGACCAATCTCCAAATTATGTCTTTTCGCTAAAGTATTGGAACGCCTGGTGTACAATCAGATTTATGCTGCCTTGAATTCCTCATTCAATGAAAATCAACATGGCTTTCTGAAAAAACGTTCTACAGTCTCGAATCTGGTGACAGCTACCGAATTCATAACTAAGTGCATGGATGAACGTGTACAAGTTGACGTAATTTACACGGATTATAGCAAATGCTTTGATCGCATTGATCACAATATTCTCCTAAAAAAACTTTTCACGGCTGGAATACACGGTGATTTACTCAGATGGTTTTCATCGTACATAGATAACCGGAACCAGGCTGTAGTACTCAATGGATTTACATCTGCTTGGACTCAGATTCCCTCTGGCGTGCCTCAGGGATCTTTGCTTGGTCCTTTGCTTTTTATAATTTTTATCCAAGATATTAATAATTGTTTTATTAACTCCGATAAAATTTTATTATTTGCTGATGATATGAAAATTTTAAAGAAAATTAGCTCAATGGATGATATTTACAAACTTCAGGCTGACCTCGTTAGATTTGATGAGTACTGTACCACTAATAAGCTTAACTTAAATGTATCTAAGTGCTATTACATATCTTTTTCCAGAAAGCATTCTGACCTTGACATTGGTTATTCAATGAAGGGTCACAGTATCAAAAAAGTAAATACTATTAAAGATTTAGGCGTGATCTATGATTCTAAACTCATATTTGATGAGCATATCAATCACATTGTTTGCAAGGCCTCCAAAGCTTTAGGATTTATAATGCGAACTTCTAGTGACTTCAAAAATATTAAATCTATAAAAATACTATATTGCGCTTTTGTCCGTAGTCACCTGGAATACGCATCGCAAGTTTGGAATCCTCAATATAATAAATACATTTCTCGTATTGAAGGTATACAGAAGAGATTCCTGAAATTTCTTGATTATAAGGCGCATCAATATTCCCTTGACTATGATCATCGATGTAGGAGATATCATTTCCTACCTTTGGCCGTAAGGCGTAATATATCTGACGTTTGCTTCCTCATGAATATCGCCAATGGATCAGTCGATAGCCCGAATCTTCTATCATTAATTAACCTACGAATTTATAAAAAGAGCACGAGACAGCACAATCTTCTTTATATTCACCCATGCAATACTAATTACAGACAGAATGCATTTATTTCAAGAGCAAGTAACCTGTTTAATAATAACTCTACTGATTTAGATATGTTTTGTATGAGCACCTCATCAGTTAAAAGAGCCTTGACAATCAAACATTTTAATTAGTTTTTTAAAATCAAGTCTGATACTTCTATTTATTTTGCATCTTATAAATACTAATAATTTAACCTAATGTTATATTTACTTGAGTTTGCTAAATGTATAGTTTAATGAATGGCTGACGCCATCATGACTCTTCTTCTTTTATACAAGTGTTAAATCTATCTGGTGGAGATTTTTTATCGGCATTTAGTTGTTTAAGAACACTTCTATTGTTATAATTTTGCTGTAAATCTTCCTAAAAGAAAATAAATAAATAAATAAATAAATAAATAAAAAATTATAGTTATACAGGATGGTCCAAATAGTGACGTCAAAGATTTTTTTATAGATTCCTCACACCCAGGTGTATCCGAAAATATGCCATGTATGTTCCGCGATTTTTGGTAGTTTAGAAGGTATGATTTTTTTATGTGTATTTGCGAATTTTCTTTTTTTTTTTTTTTTTTTAATTTACTAACTTTACATTAAATATTTAAATGGACCAGTGATGCTGTAAGATCACATGTGATCTATCCCAGCATCACAATACGTTATACAGAGAAATTAGCCAATAACCAGTGTGCTAACTAAAGTACAAAAACTTTAACACCTATTTAATTTACTCAAATAAACCAACATAAGCAATAAAATTATACAATAACCATAAAATTGTGCAAACTAAGGTACAAAATCTTTACATTTATTTAATTTACTCAAATAAACCAACCTATGCAATAAATTAGTATACAAAGAATTTAGCCAATAACTAGTGTGCTAACTAAGGTACTAAAAACTTAAGCACTTGTCACTCAAATAAACCAACTTAAGCAATAAATTATACAAAGAATTTAGCCAATATCCAGTGCGCTAACTAAGGTACAAAAACTTTAACACTTATTTAATTTACCTAAATAAACCACCTTACGCAATAAAGATCAAGAGCATTAAAATAGGTATAACCACGAATCAGCGCTGCTAGGTACTCAGCGTTTGACAGACGAAATCACGCAGGCTTTTTCTCTCTCTGTGTAACAGAAGGTTTTTCTGTCTTTGTGTAACCAAAGTAGCCAATATTGGTCTTCCTTCCGTGGCAACAAAATAATCATTGTGGCGCATAGCGAGCACACACAGAGAAAAATAAATAAATGAATAAAACGCAATCAGTCAATTATGCTACAATATACTTACCACAGAAACCGTGATGATATCGCTCACTTTAACTTTTTCATAACTACTATACAGTATTTGATTTTAGTTTTTTAGATTACAACTTCTACCGCAACGGCTTAAAAAAATCATTACTTTTTTTCTGGTAAGAATTTTGTACCTACATATTTTTTTTGTAACATAAATGTCTTGAGTCTTATTGTCATGTTTAGATTATTACGTAAAATAATCAGCTACAAAAAATCGATACGAGTCACCAAAAAAATTTAAAAACAGAGATTTCCCGGGAGATATTGAAATGGCTACTAGTGATTTGATCAAATACAAAAACTACAATTAGGTTCAAACTACAATATTGGTTCCATTGCTTCAATCAAAATCCTAGGATAAAAGTAAAAAATAGGTGCAACGACGAACGAAGCAAGGAAAAGTCAGCAAAGCAAGGTCGCTTGTGAATCTTGTGATCATAAATTGTGGAGCCAAGCGATGTTGAGCGGAGCGAGGTGACCTCTATACTTCTTAACGTTGCTATGAGCTGACATGCTCGTTTTATCATCTTACTGATACCAGTTTTTTGATCAAATCAGTTAATCAGTTTTGGGATTTAATCAAATCACTAGATTTTCTTAGAGAAATGATAAAATTTAATTGCAATTTTAACAATTCCCGGTATTTCAATCTCTGCTTTTATCATATCCCTGCAATAAACATACTTACACGTAGTCAAACTTGGGATTCCCTTAAATGCCTGTTTGGCGCGTGGATTGCTTGTGGCCAAAATCAGAACTAATTCCGCTATTATAATAATACTTGTTTCACAGCTGCGCTCCCTTGTCAATGTCTTCCACGCGTCAAAGAGCCTTGTTGCACTGTAGTCAGTTTTGCGCAAGTCTTACATATTTGTGTTTCGTTAAACTTTGTATTGAACGCGGCTTGCGGCTTGCGGCTTGTGGATGCGACTCCGCCACATGTCCCACTGAGAAAGCTGTTCTGCGCTTCATCTTAAGGTGCAGTGGGAAGCTAACTAAAATAAAATATGATGAAGTAGGGTTGAAAATGGCTATGCGTTCGATTTTATTGAAACGCTTTTTCGCAGTTAGGTTGTTTGTTTTATTAAACGGCTATATTTGTTGTTACATGTTACTGATTATGAGAACAGAAACACACACAAAAACTTTTGTAGAATAAATACAATACAACGAAAATGGGAAAAAGGGGCGGGTTCAGTACAAAGGCAGCGCAGGATGTCGGCTTCACAAAAAAAAGTTTTGCCGAGGTTTATAGAGGTTCCTTCAGTCATCATAACTGCAATAAACAACATTCTTCACTTGTTTTAAAAGAAAGTTTGTAAGATTCTTGCTACTGAATATGTAGAGAACTAATGCCAATTAGAATAAATGATAATGAATATTATTTTGCACTGTAGGCATATAAATACACTTATCGCTCGTTAGGATTTATTTAAAAATTAAACTTATAAAAATAACAGGAACATACAATATATTTAATTAAGTTTTGGGTTCATATATTTTAATCAAGTTTTGGGTTAATTTAATATGTTGTATTTTGGGTTAATTTTATTAAATATGTTTAATCAGTAAAGATCCGACCTACAATCTGAACAGCGACCTACTGTTTTTTCGATGCTGAAAATTTTAAAGGTAAAAATCTTACTTAAAATGACTATAAATAAAAAGAGTTAATGCCGACTGAGGAATAAGAGTATAATCATGCATAACAGAAAAGTACTACCTTGCTAATTTCGATAGGTACAATGACTTATTCATTGTAACCAGTCGACGGCTATACTTAATTTATCAATTGTTTTAACAAAGTTTAGTTACCTAAAACTTGAATAGAATACAGATACTATAGGTTGAATAATGAAAGTATGTTTTAGCACATTTTTTAATCAATCAATCAATCAATATAATTTATTTGTCCAACATAGGTATGTTAAAAGATGGAGTTACATAATTTGTAGTGCGCTATGTTCCGCCGTAAAGGCATACAAATATAGAAGATGAAGACTTACTCTCTTTGGAGATTATAGTATCTAACTATTGTTAGAGTACATTCCATACATCCATTCATCTTAGAGTGCATTGCAAGATAGAAAAGATACATCAGATACAAATTCTAAGAAAGACAAAAGTACTGAAAAAAAATCCTCGTGCCAAGATCTGAACCTGCAACCTGTTGCATACAAGGTAAATGCTCTGCTAACTGAGCTATCGAGGTTCCCACCCTAGACCGTTGAATTTTCCCACAATATATACACCGATTTTTGTAACTACTTGATAAACCAATTATTAATTCACAATATTTATGTGTTGTGTATTACTCACAAGGGCGTTATAATAATAAAAATTCTTTATTGTACTAAAAATATTGTACACGAGGCGAACTTAATGCTATTTAGCATTGTCTTCCAGTTAACCTTTGGTGGTGTGGATCATTATTGGGTAGTGCCGTTATGTGTATTAGGTACTTTGAATTCGTATCTAATTGCTCTTTTCTGTCTTGTAACGCACTCTTAAATTATTTAGAGTATCCAAAGCGATGAATTTCGCTAAAAATCATATATGTAGGATGTATCTGCAGCACGTCCCTGATAGTGTCTTGAACTCCTCGAAGATGATAATGATTTAGCATCTTAAACCTATTGAAATTGAAATTGTGAACAAAACAACTAACTGAAAAGGTGATTTCGTTGATCGATCACTGCCGAGGGACCAATTTCATAAAAGTTTGCCAATATTAGTAGCCTCTGTAGAAAGTTCTCTGTTCTGTTTTATAAAAATCTATACGAACAAAAATGATAGAAGATCTGTAGTATCGTATCCTATTTTTTTATTAGACATATTAGAATCTCTTGCGCTTGTCTCTAAACGCACGATGAACTAATAAATCCCTTTACCCTCTGTGAAATAATCTACAATTTTTTTCAATAACTTGCCTTTTCTTAGCTTAATTAGAAATTTTAACTAAAAATGTATTCATTTTAATTTTATTCTTTTAAAGTATTATGAAATATTTGAAGATAAATGTAGTTTTTATGTAATTAAACCTTGGTCCTGATCACTTACCGAGTCTTCAGTATGAATCTGGATATTCAAACGAAAGTCACCTTATTACGATACGTCGACGAGGTACGCACGCTAATTAAAAAGAAAACGATGGCTTACTTCCTCTGCCGGTCTGAATGATAGATATCCTTTGCATGAAATTACCACACTGTAAACATTTTACGCTTTGGTTTGACTGTCAATTTACCAAGCATCTCTTCTACTCCTCTATAATTCTGTCAAACCAAGAATCTCTCTCGTATATACAGGTTGAACAAAATGAATGCCCCTGGAGGAAAAGTACTCTAAATATTATGATAGCAAATTTTACTTAAAGGAACCTTTATATTATTTTCAAAGTTAAGGAAAACTGCATTTAAGGAATTTAAAAAAAAAATTTTTTTTTTTCTGACTTTATTGAATTTTGGGATATCTTTAAAAGTTTTGTTATTAAAATGTTAAATTTCATGGTTTGCCTTTAATTTACGATAATGTTACTAAGAAGGATTTGGTTCATATGTTTGACCCTTTCGATCGGTATCAAATAAAATAAAGGTTCCTTTCAGTAAAATCTCTAATATTCAAGGTACTTTCCCTCCAGGGGGCATTCGTTTGGTTCATGCTGTATACAACGAATTACTTTTTTTTTACTCTTGTACGGAGTATGAAGCTTTTTGCAGCTCCGATCAACTGCTACAAATTTAAATAATATATTTTTTTTTTAGGTTTTCCGTGGACAAGGAGCAGCCGCCGGCACTGTTTTTAACGAAACTTTGAATTTATTTATCAATGAAATACTATCCTTATGAATGGACAAAAAAAATCCAAGTGCGTAAAGTCCAACGAATTTAACTCATATGATAATATTGATATATTGACCTACCTTCGACTGCACCTTAACGTATATCGATTTCATAATTTCCACTAATATATGTGAATTAGAATTATATATCTATGATAATAGATTAATTATATATCAATAAGTTGAGATATCTATGATAATTTCACAATTAAAGGTGTATAATACCTCACTTCGCTTCGCATGATCCTGTTTTATACCAACAAATACTGCAACAATCACTCTGAAATTAATATATGATAAAGTTGAGGACTAATGCTATGTCAACACAGTGGTGAAAACTTGATATCATTAAATTTTCTCGAAAGAAACAAATTACAAAGTTACCTCCAAACCGTACAATTAACTGATAGCATTCAATGAATACTTGAAATTAGATCTGAAACTTTGCATAATATAACTGATATTAGTATAGCAGCTGCAAACTGTTGCATAAAAATGAAAAAACCATCAGTGTAGCTGCGATTTCAAAATAACTGATGTTTTTGCGTGCGCGGCATCTGATTAGAGTAGGATAGACAGTTCAAAAGCAGAAGCGTTAGAGCAGGACTCCAAATTCAGGAATTATGGGCCCTTAACATTAATGGGCATTTCATTAGTGATCATAATTTTGCAAAACGCTAAGTATTTTTTATTGAAAACACCACATTTTTATTCATTACGCAATAGGCAAAATTCTGACCACGTTTACGAAAAACCTTAATTTACTAAATATCTCTGAATGGACCCTATTTTATCTGGTGTACGCCAAAATATAGTATATTAAGAACCTAAAGAGAACAAAATTACACCCAAATGAAAATTCACGATTAGGAACCTAAACGAGTAAGTATCTATAAATCGTTGCTAGGAACTTCATCAACAAGTAAAAACAGAAATGCCCGAATCACACAGAGCGTAACTATATGTTTTATGCTCCACATTTAGCCCAGTGCACCAATGCACTCTATTCGTAAACCAAGTCCAAGGAGGAAAATTAAAATCTGCGGTCTCACTAGAATGCTAGTGCTCTGTACAAATTAAGTTTATGTGCATACCCGCCTCGACTAATGTAGTTTTTAGGGTTCGGTATTTAACAAGAAACCCTTTAATTTCACCATTGTCCGTGCATCTATCTGTCTATCTGTTTGTTTGTCTGTCACCGGCTTAGCTCAGATAGTCTCAGTACCAAAAAGCTGTAATTTGGCATGAGTATACATATTAATCAGGCCGACATAGTGGAAAAATAAAATCTTTAAAAAAATCAGATTTGTGTACGTATTGTGGGGAAGATTTATTTTTTTGCATCTATGATGTGCGGAATTTTTGGATAGGTCTTTCAAAAATATTGTGGATATGTGCAGACCATTCTTCGATTCAGGGGTCCATTTGCGAAATATTGAACTCACACGTAATTTATATATAGGTACAGGTTGGTTAGTTGATAATTTTTTCTTCAACCAAGGTGTTCTACTTATTAATATGACAACATTTGCTACGTTGTTGGCACCGTAAATTTCAAATCGCGAAAAAACAATCTGCTGTTCCATATAAAAAGTATCAAAGTGTATCAAACAGCTGATTTATTTTTCACGATTTCGGCGTGGCCTTATAGTAAAACTCTTCCATATATAAGGTGACTTTAATTTAATTTATGCAGCCAAACTCATACTTGGAGGCTTGGTAAGTGCTCAGTAACACGGATCGATAACACTTTTTGCTGATTTTACAAAATTAAATCTTGACGTCCCATAGTAATTGACTCGGGGCTTGGCTTGCGTTTGTAAAGAACACGAAAAAAATAATTTACGAATTTCACAAAAAGGGTCATCGAACCTTGTTACTGAGCACTTACTGAGTCTTCAGTAATAATTTTCCGTATAAATTAAGGTCACCTTATACAGAGTGTTGGGATAAGTACTTCGTTCCTTTAAACCACGTAAGCTATAGGTATAACAGAGTATGTTAAGCGTGTTTAATAAGTTTTTAATAATAGAAAAAAAAATTTTTGCTTTTCATTTAATTGTTCAACCCTAGTTCAGAACGCAATAGATAGATATAAATGCTAATTATTAATATTATAATTAAAATATTGTTTTAAAACTTTTAATATTTTTTTTTATTGTATTTAACACGCTTAGCATACTTTGTTAAACCTGTACGTGGCTTAAAGGAATGAAGTACTTTTCCTAACACTCTGTATATGTTGCAGGTTCATTATAAAATCATGTTTTTGATCAGAAACCTAGGCTTTTGATCAAGAACCGTAAGCACACAAAATTATGATTAAATCTTATCATAAACCTGGGAAAATCCAGTTTTTTGATCAACTCTTTTAAGGACACCCGAATCACATTAACCGTTTAATTTGTAGGTTTAGAACATTTTTTACCTTTCAGAAATTCTACTCTTTATATTTTCAGTGCCAATTGAATTATTTTTAATTTAAGGGTATGGGTGACCTATGATTAATCACGGTATTTTGCATTCATTCATGTTTAAAATAGCGCGTGCAGAACCGTGTTTAAAACCGTGTGATGCGTTTTCTAAAAACTGAGTTTAATTAAATAACTCGTTATCTAGTTGAAATCAAAACGTGTTTTTGTTAAGAATAGCTAGAAATCAATCAAATTTTATAAATAAAATATCAACAAATTTATACTCGAGATAAAATCAATAAGGAGTCTTAATAGAGTAAACTATTAGGGGCTACAAAAGATTTTATTTACAGTAAATAAATTTAGATACGTATAACTATGGGTATTCTAAATATTATTAGTACGCATTACAAGATAGTAGATCAATTAGAAACAATATCTCGAGTAAGATAAATATTTTGGAAAAATTCAAAATATTTATCTTGGGAATTGTTTCTAATTGATCTATCAATGGACTCAAATATTATTTAGAGTATCCAAAGCGATAGATTTCACTATAAATCCTATAATCCTTATAACAGGTATCCAGAATATTGCAAAAAAGTCATCCAAATTCTGTAATTTTATTTTATTTGTGTCATCGTCCCCTTTAAGAACAAAACTACCACGGATTTACCTAAGATTCAAACTTTACTCAATAGAAATAAAACTTTTTGTAAGAACTTAATTCCGTGCAATTAAACTGCTAAGTGAAAAAGAATGTATTGTCAGACTTCCTTTAACGTTCTGTACAATGACTGTTTTTAGTCTGTATTACTCTTTATAGCCTTTCGCTGAAATTTTTAAAAGAAAGAGCCTAATTATGAGAACTAGGTACTAATTGAGCTTTAAGAAGAAAATAACACTTTTTTGACATTTCCTTGACCTCTTTCTTTACTCCACTCATTGTTATCTTTTTATTGCTAACGCTTTGCTTATAAATTGCTTATATAAGGTGACATTTATTTATACATCCAAATTTATACTGAAGACTCGGTAAGTAAGGGTCAGACTGACATATCAAGGTTCGGTGACCTTTACGGGAAATCTAAAAAAAAACCTTTTCCCTACAAACGCATGCCCAGCACCGAGTCAATATAACGAAAAGTCAAAATTTTCTCTTTCAAATTAGGAAAAAAATGTTATTGATCCGTGATACTGATCACTTACCAAGCCGCCAGTATGAGTTTGGCTGCATAAAGAAATGTCTTCTTGTATAAAAAAACATGTTGTAGGCTACATTAATATTCCATTACAAGTTTTACTTCTACAAGTAAAAATAGTAGGAATTGATGTTTTTTTTTTTTTGTAGGAGTCGGTCTTTTGCTAGCAACGCTATAGAATAATGCCATAATAGAATATGTATTTTTCCTTTTTGTAAAACCTACGATTCTCGACCAAGGTAAAGGATTTTTTTTTATCTTTTAGTTTAGTGCTGTTTTTATCTTCTCCAAAATTGATGACGAGTCCCTTGAACTTTTTTTACCTCTTATAGTTTATATTTTCCCCATACTGCCATATCTCACGCTGTATAATTTAATAAAACAAACATTTTAAATGGGGATAAGGAAGAGTTTTAGACGTTCATTTATGTAAAGTTGTTGTGTAGACCTGCACTATGTGTTGACATAAACACACAAGCATTATTGTTTACCCACAGCATTTCACGTCGTTGAAATAATAATAATAATAATAATAAAAGCTTTTTATTTGTCTCAAAAAACACAATAAATTTTATACACAATAATTTTATACATGAAAAGAGACAAATCGGTCTAAGACTCGGCTTATGACAGTCTGTTATTTAAACAAAAAGCCGCCGATTTTCAGCCTTAGCCTTTAATTAACAAGAAACACACAAAAAAGAAAGATAATAAATAAACAAATTAAAACACACAGAATTTAGAAAGCAAAAGTACCAAAATTATATAAAGTTAAACAAAGTTAAGACAGTTGACATTACACAATTTATATTATTAGACACATTACTGAACCATAGGCCTACCACCAGCCAAGGACTGCAAAGAAAGCAGCCATCTGCGACATTTTTTTCTGAAGGTGACTAGTGTGTTAGCCGCGCAAACAGGTGGCGGTAACACGTTCCAGCATTTAGATGCTGCTATCTTAAAGCAGCCTCTGGTAGTGACAAGCGTGTGGTTGGGAATAATTAGTTGTGGCCGCCGAGCTCTAGAGGACCATACCAACTTTTCATGCAGGTACCCAGGGGTTTTACTATTTAATAAGTTGAACATTAGACACGCTAGTTTTAATACCCTGAAATTTGCCATGTTTAAAACCCCCCTTGCAATCAAATGAGGCGTAATGTGGTCCCTCCTAGGTATGGCATAGCAAAATCGCATGCACGCATTCTGGACGCGCTGAATAGCCTTAACAGTTTTTTTAAACAAACATGGACCAAATACTATGTCACAGTGACTTAATTGAGAGAGAACAAGGCTGTTACAGAGCTGAAGGCGAACCTTTTGTGCGAGGAATGGCCTCATTTTATAAAGGGACTTGAGTGCACCAAAGCACTTGCCAATTTTCTGTTGAACATGATCTTCAAATCGCAACTGTTCATCCATAGTGAGCCCCAAATTTCGCACTAGATTGCTTATTGGTATCACTGTATCATTTAACTTTATAACAGGATTAAGTGCCTTAATTGTGGTAACTTGATTCTTGGTCCCAAATATAATTGCAACACTTTTCTTGGGATTCAATACCAGATTATGCTTTTGTGACCACTGAAAAATTGCACCTAAGTCATTGTTTAATTTTGAGGTAACTGGGCTTATATCGTCCGGTTTTGCTGGCGCTTGTACATACAGCTGCGTATCAGCATAAAGGTGGTATCGCGAGTTTTGAATTGCTTGGGTAATACATTAAATAGTACATTACTGCTAATACCAGGACATAAGCAATCCTGGACGAGTAAGTTAAAAGTCCGAGCCCATAGGGTGAGGACTTTTATATACGAGGCCAGGATTGCTATTTAATGGTCGAAGCAAGTATAGTGCTTTTCTCAAAAATAAAATGAGACATTTTCATGTTTTTCATGATAATAGTTACATTATATCAAATAATTAAAATAAACTGACTGGGCAATATTAAAAGTTACTTACTTGCTCATATTTGGGCTATTAGGTTTATTGTTACTGATTTCTTCAGCAAAGCATTAGTGGAGTACAATCTATATCAGGCAGTGCCCGCTTCTGAACTCATTTTGTAATTTATTTGCACAAAACACTTTTAACTAAAATGTAAAGTAAGATAAATTTCCGCTTTTACGCAACGTTTTTTTATTATTGCCAGCTGGGCAAAGGTATTTACCGCCATGCAGCCTTCTTCATGGACAACGCCATCTAGAAACGCTTAGATCTAAGAAAAAAAACAACGAGAAAAACGCTCATTGAGGTTAAATTTTAAGTATTCAATGGTTTTAAATATACCTATAAAATCAATAAAAACTATATATTTTTGTTTTTGTTAATGCAGTTATAAAAAATACCAAACATTTCTACATTCTAAACATGACATTGTATTTTTTTTTTTTTATTAATTTGCCGCTTAAACCCTTGTGATCGCCAAACTCCTTAGTCTCTTAAAAACATAGACACGGATACACGGATAGTTATAAAAAGAAAACATAATGAAATGTACTCTGTGAACATATGGTATGTAATGGATTTTAAAACGAATTTCCTGGACAGTTATTCAGATTTCCTGGACACTTTTAATAGCTCGCCAGGATGAAGTATTTTGTGGTAGGTCTTTACTGTGTGTAATGGTAATATTAAAATATATTTTTGAGCAAAAATATTTTTAAATAAAAGCAACTAAAAGTAGCTCTAAAATTTTAGCGTTTCAAAAACACTTGGTGTACCTATACATTGAATTTTTGCCTATTTACGATTATTTTTTACAATTTAACAAAAACATTAAATATTTCAGGGTTCCGTCAAACCTTTTCGCGAATCTCTGGTGTCTCGCTTCCGCCAGCGATCGATTGAGCTTAAATACGACACGTTGGTGGAGAACTTATCCGAAGCCCCGTAAATAATATTATGTAAACTCTTTGATGTCGTCACTTAATTTTATAAATACTTTGTCGTGTCATATAAAGGTTAATTTCAAGCAAATTATTGATGGAACCAGTATGCTATTATAATGTTCACCTAACAAACTTTTTTTTTGTAGCATGAACTTTGTTAACCTCCCGCGAGCAATATTCAGCCCAATTCAAATGGGTAAAGTTGGCGGACAGGGAATGACAACTTCAGTCCACTAAATGCTTATCTAATCAGAGAAGGGCCCCTGACTTAGCCTTAGGGCCGAAGAGCTTCAGGTTTAGGAGTAATTAAACTTATAATTTATGGAGGCAGATCGTTATAAAATTTAACGTCAACGTTTGCGTCGGTAGGGTTAACTTCTTAGGTATTTTAATTTTACAATTTTACTAGTTCATCTGCACTCAAAAAGATTTTGGGTTTCGGTCAAAAAACACCAAAACAAAGAATACCTTTGTATTCAACCCATCAACCCAAGCTATACACCTTAGGTATACCCCTTTTCCATAAACCTTAACCATCAGTATTAGTACTTCAAAATGTAAAATATCTCCTCTCAAGTGTTTGTATAGGTGTATTGTTTGAAACGGAGGACGGATGACATGAGTGGCGAAATCTGGGAAAGGCTCATGTCCAGCGGTAGACGAAAATGGGCTGATGGATGAATGAATGGAAACAAAATATTTAGTTTTATCTTGAGTTATAACTATAATTTTATTATAATTTTGGGTAACTTCAAGTTTTTCTGGCTTGCACTACCTATCTATCCTATTTTCAATGAATGGCAGCTAAATCGACTAAGCCGTTCTTGAGTTTATGCTATGGACAGACGGATATCAAAGCATCGCTATTAGGATTTTTGTTTTTTAATGGAAAACAAAAAAAGGGCAAGTGTAAATTCAAACACATCTGGATTTTGTGCAACCATAAAAAGAATTATTCCAATTATCAACCTGATTATTATTAGAGTGCATTACAAACTAGAAAAGATAAATTAGAAACAAATGTAGAGACAAGAATTTGAAAAGATTCCTCGAGCCACGATTCGAACCTGCGACCTCTTGTTATCAACCTGATATCCTCAAAGAATAAAGAAGCTAGAACGCCTGTTCAACTTCCATAATAACATGGAAAGCAATGCTTCCGATAAATTGATTTAACTGACACCATTCTTCTAAAGCAGACTCAACTTTCAGCTTCTCACATTTTATATCCGATTAAAGAAAGAAATTGAAATCTATGGCACCAACATCTGACATTGAGCACCTCATTCTCAAATCGTAATGCATATTAACAATACAAATTTTTTGGTGCCGAAAGGTTGAATTCAGCTTCTGAACGATATCTCTCTAAGATAGTTCTTCTAAAATGGTAGTTTTTTGAGTTCAGTCTCTTTTCAGCAGTGGCACATAACAGGGATCATGCGACGCAATATGAGGTTTTGTAGAATCATACGAGTAAGTGGCAGTCTTTACTCATAATCATAACATAAGACACCGTAGCTCACATCCTTGTCTTGTGGTTTGTTCACACTTTAGCAGGATCTGATTACCTTTACACTATTACGTAATTATTTTATGGAGCACCAAGAATTATAGAAAAGTGCGACAGTTAATTTAAAGTCGCGGAAATTTATTTCTGACCCGCTCCGGAACTTTGCCCCAATTAAAATATTATTTAGTAGTGGCCGTTATACTTACAGAGAACAATTACTAGTTCTGACTACTTGTGACATATAGTATGACAAAGTTCTATAGTGGGTGAATATTTAGTTTCCCCCGCTTAACAACAAATAAATATGTATAAATCAACAGCCTGAACACATACTGGACATAGACGTCCGTTAATATTGCCTGTAAAGAAAAGAGTATATAATATTATTACAAAATAAAGTATACGTATTCTTATAATTCCAAGTAGGTATACGTCCAATTACAATAAATTATAAATCCTTCTGACACTGAGGTACTAAAACCAAATGGACAGAAAACGGTCTTTATTTCAATTTCACGAAAGTGATAATTTATTTATTATGCTAATTTCATATCAAAGATCATCGTGTTATGTATGCTTAATATAGGAGTATGTATTAACCAGTTAAACGTTCATGTCAGAAAATTTTGACACACGAAGTTCACAAACTTTATAACGATGAAAAGCGTAGGAGAGCCTATTAAATTCAACCAAGATTATGTAAACTTAGTTAAATCGTGTGACGATCGTCGGTGGTACATCTCGAACACAATTGTATTAGTTGAGTTGAGTTTCTATGACGAAGTTCTCTTTCGTAACTGCTAAATGCTGGAATTATTTACGGACAGCAAATTTAGCCCCTTCGGGGCCCTTTGGCAACTTAAGGCTTAAATGTTTCCTTATTGTGTTGTATCTAAATTGAAGTTGTTTGAACTGTGAACGAACAATTTTATTCAAGGTTTTTGTGTTTCTTGTTGTTGGCAACACTTTACCAAATATAATATAACTTTATTTAACTACCAGTATTCTCTCGTATAGTTTGTTTTCGCTTAATTTAAAGACTAATTTATAATACAACTAGCTTTTGCCCGCGGCTCCGCCCGCGTGTTATTCGGTTTAACGACATGCTTTTTCCGGAATAAAAAGTAACCTATGTGTTAAGTTAGGGTATAGGCTATATCCATTCTAAATTTCATCCAAATCCATCCAGCCGTTTCAGCGTGAAAGAGTAACAAACATACACACACACACACACACACACACACAAACTTTCGCATTTATAATATTAGTATGAAGTGTGATGAGATAACATAGGCTTGTCATATATCACCACAAACGATTAAGGACCGCACTAATTAGACAACTGATTTATGAAATAACAAAGCCTTGTCTTAATTCACCACAAACTATTAGAACCGCGCTAATTAGTCACCTGATTTTTCAATGATATTGATCTATCCTACAGGAACCATGCATTTTTCCGGGATAAAAAGTAGCCTATGTGTTAAGTTAGGGTATAAACTATATCCACACACACGCACAAACTTTCGCATTTATAATATTAATAGGACATATAGGATTATTTAAAATAATTGCCGCTTTCTTAAAGATTTATCTGAAATAGTGTTATTCGCAGACGACACGTCAAGTGAAGTGAATAGACATACCTATAGATGTCCTTGATGATGATGACGCAGATGCTCTAGAGTATTATTAAGATATCTATGCGCAAATGTTTTTTATTGGTTCACTGCAAATAACTTGGTTCTAAGTTAAAAAAACGGCCAAATGCGTGTCGGGCCACGCGCAGTGTAGGGATCCGTAGTTGCCCGGCACATATAAGTTAGTCTACTAATACAGACCGCGCCAAACTTCTGGTCCCATACATTATAGGGGACCAAAAGAATGGCGCGTCCTGTACTCGTAAACCTGTAATGCCTACTGAGCTGTGATAGTTTTCCTTTTAAATTCATTATATATACTATTTCTCTGAATTTTTATCACATTTCTTTATAGAACCGTTTAGCCGGCAGGGGGGGGACGCTCCACACTAACTAAAATTTTCACTTTAAAGCTTAATATTTCGCCAACAGATCCCTTAATCGAAAAATGGTTCTCACACACCCACAATGTTTTTGAACGCCCTATCCAATGATACCCCACACTATATTATAGACAAGAAAAAAAAAATCCCCAGTCTACGCGTATGAGAGGTACACCTAAAAAAAACTTTTTTCAAGATTTTATTTTACCATTTTGTCGGCGTGAGTAATATTTATATCCATGCCAAATTACAGCTTTCTAGTACTAATAGTCTCTGCGCTAAGCCGCGGACAGCCGGACAGACGGACATGGCGAAACTATAAGGATTCCTTGTCGGACTCCGGAACCCTAAAAAGACATATGTATTCACATTACCAATAACTTAGAATTATTGTAATTCAAGCAAATGCTGATTTATTTTTGTGGGAGTCCAAGCTAAAGTTGGTTAACAAAACTAAGTTTTTAGACATAACTTCTCTGACTCTGACTCTGTCTTCGGGGTAGGCTCTACGGTAGGCTTGGTACAGCCGCATACGCCCTCAGAGGAAGCAATTTATTGATGAAGATACTGTTTGGTATGCTTTACTTTCACAGCATTATGTCATTTGTCGCCGCCGACATGATGGCTGTTGGGGCCGAAAGGCTTTAGAATGGAGACCACGTACAGCAAAGCGTAGTGTAGGCCGACCTCGTGGCCACTGGACCGATGACTTAAAGGACGTTGTGGGGGGCAGTTGGATGAGGAGGACGGAGGACTGACATGGCTCGCCGCCAGTGGCAGTGTTACCGTGCCAAGACAAAATTACCCGAACTGCACTACAAGATACTTTGTCTAATAAATTAGTAAGGGAAAAACTTAGTTGTGTAAATTTGTCAGATATGCTATCTATCGAATGTCCTTTATTATTATACGAAAGACTATCACTGGTTTTTGGCATTATTTACGAAGAAAGTAAAATTAAATTAGCAGTTTCCCAATAAAAGATATACTAAACCTTGGATAAATACGAAATAAGCGGTAATGTTAGAAAAAAGAGATCAATTATTTAAAGCTTGGAAATCTATGCCCAATAGATTTCTCGTAGACTTGAATATACAAAATATCGAAATAAAGTAAATAAAATCGTAAATTCAGCCAAGAACAAGTATAGACAGGAACAAATAAGAAAGTGTAACGGTGATTTACAGAAAAAATTGGGTAAACATCAATTAATGGATAGGGAGAAATAAAGCAAACTTAGATGAGGTGATGATTAAGTACTTAGGTAAAACAGACAGTATACATAATAATTTTAATACATTCACGCAGGAAATACAAAAAAAAGCATAATTGTAAAGTAAATTCTTGGATAGAGGCTCCTATGTAAAAAAACCTTATGTATCTTATCGTTTTCAAAAATTGAGCGCTTTCAAAGTACCAAAAATTATTGATAAAATGAATTGTGAAAAGTCACCAGGCCTAGATAAAATTAGGGTCCAAGATCTTAAATATGTTATAAGACTGAGATTTGCCAAGTATTAGCAAAATTTATAAATATGTGTTTGGTAAAAGGTATCTATTCTGACGACTTAAAAAAATCTATTATCAGGCCAATTTACAAACAAGGCAATCATTTAGACTATAGTAATTATCGGCGCATTGCTATACTATCAGCCATAAATAAAATTGTAGAAAAAGTTGTCGTTGAGCAAATTGGTTCTTTTTTAGAGCATAATAATGTTATATCTGGGTCCCAAGATGGTTTCAGAAAGGGTCGTAGCACTTCGTCGGCTCTGGCAAAATTTAGTGATTATATAAACAGCCAACTGAACAAAGGAAGACGGGTACTTGCGTTGTTCATAGATTTCAAGAAAGCGTTCGATACGCTCGAACATAATCAGCTGTTAGAGGCGATAGATGAGTGTGGGATAAGTGGTCCAACCAACCAGTGGTTGCGCAGTTACCTCAATAATAGAACGCTACGCACAGTCATCAGCGGAACAGCTGGGTCTGAGGCCAAGGTCAGTGATGGCGTCCCGACTGGTTCAGTGTATGGACCAGTCGGGTACATTATGCACGTAAACAGTGTCGCGAACGTTGTACATAACTCCCAACTATACATGTACGCTGATGATATGTGCCTGCTTTTCGCTGGAAAACATGTTGCGACCATGATAAACAATATACAAGATGATTTTGAGAGAATAACTAAGTGGGCACAAAACAACGGGATAATATTAAACCTAAGTAAAACAAAATGCATACATGATGAAATTAAAATTTAACAGATCCTTGTGCAAATATTTACCAAGTTATTATACAGCGTGAAATTTAAGTCATTTTGTTAACGAAAACTGGTGATAGTACTCGTCCATATGAACAACTTTTACTATGGAGCCAACCCTGAAATCGTGAAAATCGTGAAAGCGGACAAAAGCTGGTAATTAATAAATAGATAACTATGGATATTACAAATGTGATACTGTGGTGGAAAACAATAATGCCATCAAAAACAAAAGTTCTTCTGCCGTAAAAAGTTGTGAAATCCATGTAAATCCAAGTCGGTTAATTTATTCAGTCCCTACTTAAGGAACCTTCTGTCTTAAGTTATTACCTAATTCACGAATGTATTAAAACAAAAAGAGACAATGTGATTTAGATAGTCATATTGCACAGTCCCATGTCCAAGTGACCACAACAAAGGCAAGCGCGGCAGCCGAAAAAGCAGAAGGTGTAAAAAGGCGCATGTATGGAGCCCTTGGCGAGGGCTTCATATTTGTGTCTTTTGCTGTTGAAACTCTTGGGCCGTGGGGTCAAGAAGCGCGACAACTTTATAAAGAAATTTCATCGCGTTTGGTCGACGCTTCAGGTGACCGAAGGGCTGGAAGCTACTTTGCCCAAAAAAATAAGTTTGGCCATTCAACGTGGTAACGCTGCCAGCCTTTTGGGCACCCTTCCCAACGATGGTAGCGATCTGGCCAGCATTTTTTATTTGTTATAAATATTTAAATTTTAAGGTTGTTTTTGTTAGGTTCTTTATTTATGATTATTTTTAGTTAAGTTTTGTAATGTTATTTAAGGTCTTAACACATTAATAAAGTTAATTTAGATATAAGCCGGGGAATATTGAGCTTCAATTTTATTTTATCAATGATGTTTATGTAATAAAATAAAATACACCTCAAGGATCAAAAGTCTAGACGTATGATGACCGCCGTAGAAAATACATTAATTATTCATCATGTGGCTACACTATTCTTCAAAGAGAGTATTTTGACATTTTCAATTCAAACACGAGACGGGTTTTTGTTAATATGAAACTGATACCGATCCCAAGAGAAATCTAAATATTTGCTTTAGCTTTTTCACATGTCTTTTATCTAAATCTATAACTATCATAAACTAGCGTTGAATTAGTTTTTGTGTACTTCTACATATAATCAGTCAATATTTTTCGGACTTTTACCTACAGTAAACACAGCTGGTGAAACGTGTTTGTTATGCGCCTCTGCTTCCCATTTTGTGTGTCTCTTTTATAGTCTTTCCATGGGAACAAAGGGAAAAGGTGTTTTTTGTCCTATTCAAAGTCTATAACTACATTTATGCAAAGTTTCAGCCTAACCGGTTTCGTAAGCTTGGCGTGCGTGACACATCACTTTTCTATAGAAATTTGAAAGCTCATTTTCATCCCATGGGAACTGATTTATGGGATAAAAAGTAGCTTACGTCCTATTCCAAGTCTATAGAACTACATTCATGTAAAATTTCAGCCTAATCGGTTCAGTAGTTACGGCGTTAAAGAGTAACAAACATCCATTCATCCATAAATCCATCCATACATCCATCCATCCATCCATACATCCATCCATCCATACATCCATCCATCCATACATCCATCCATCCATACATCCAAACTTCCGCATTTATAATATTAGTGGGAAAAAAGCCAATTTATGTATTTCATTATTTATTTATTTAAGGTGACTTTCGTTTGTACAGTCAAATTCATACTGGAGATTCGGTAAGTTCGGCCTAGGTTCAATGACCCCTTTGGTGAAATACGTAAAATAAAATTTAGACTTCCTATACCAATTGAGCCGAGGTTGGTCTTGAACAGTATAAATAGAGGCACAGAAAAATATTTTTCGTCTTTCACAGAAAGGGTAATTGAGTATTGTTTCTTACCTGGGTCACTTACCGAGGCTCTAGTAGATATGAATTTTGCTTTGTAAACGAAAGTCACCTTAATACGTCCCACTATAATGTCCAACTATCAGTGCATGATTTTACTTATATTTTACTTCGTACACGTACAACAAAAATTCAGTGCACCTGATACTTGCTACATCGTATCTGATTGGGATTTCCGAAAAATACACATCGAATCAACAGAATCCATACATTTTTGAGCTCCGGAAACTGAGTTTTGCAGAAATACAACAGTGAACTAAAAAATATGAAGCGCACGCAAACAGCATTGAAATACGAGAAAGTAAATATTGCGCTACAGTGAACTGCAAATAGAAAATCTTTGGAATTGGCTCGAACTGACTCCTGCTGACACACGGACCGAGACAGGATGTTCCTTCAAAGAAAACTTAATACGGAAGTTCAAACTCAGTTACTCGCACAGTTAGGTTAGAGAAAGTTTTAAGAACGGTTAATTGTACAACTAAACGTGAACCAGCTGCTATTTGAGAAACTACACGCCGCTTTTCAGTGAATTACGTATACACGTATTCATGCTTTACAATGAAATTTATTTCAGTTTTACTCGAGAAATACATTCCATTTTTTTGGGCTTCACATCTGTGATTTTTTCCACATTTTCTTAGACAACCGTTTAGCTGGCAGGGGGGGGACAATTGACTCTAACAAAAATTATCACTTTAAAGCTTAATATTTCGCCAACAGATCCCTAAATCAAAAAATGGTTTGGAAATATGTGGAAAAATTCACAGAAGTAGGATATATAATTAAGTTAAAAGTAAAACTATCACAGCTTAGTAGGCTTTACAGGTTTACGAGTACAGGTCGCGCCAAAATTTTAGTCCCCTCTAAACACGACAATGCATGGACCGTTCTTCTAAATGTATGAGACTAGATGTTTGGCGCGATCTGTATAAGTAGACCAACTTATAAAATGTACCGGGCAACTACGGAACCCTACACTGCGCGTGGCCCCACATTGTAGTAAGGGAGTAGTTAAATATCCGTATAAGGTGACTTTAATTTATGTAGCCAAATTCTTACTGAAGACCCGGCAAGTGCTCAGTAACAAGGTTCGATGACCCATTTTTGTGAATTTCTAAGCCCAGCCCCGAGTCAATTACTATGGGACGTCAAGATTTTATTTTGCGAAATTAGCAAAAAGTGTTACCGATCCGTGTTACTGGTCACTTACCAAGCCTCCAGTATGAGTTTGGCTGCATAGATAAAAGTCGAAGAAAAAATGGCATGCGCTTGTTCAAAGGTTTGCCATCCCTATCCTAGGGAATACTCATTTGCTACATATAATGAATACTTGCGCTACTGAGCGCAGTACTTTGAAACTTCTCAGTCTTTGGTGCCTGGGTGGTTAAATAAATATTACCTCAATAGCTGAATGGTACAAGGGTCTCTAAGGGTTAATGGATATGGGTTTTGCCAAATATAGAATCACTACCTCTATATTATACAAATATATTATTGATAAAAGCTTTGAGTAAAAAGGTAACATACTACTTACGAAATTGTAAAAATACAACATACATACAACGTGAAATTTAAGTCATTTTGTTAACGCAAACTGGTGATGTACTCGTCCATATGAACAACTTTTACTATGGAGCCAACCCTGAAATCGTAAAAAAAATATCAGCCGTTCCTGTTGGCTTCATAGGAAAAGTTGTTCATATGGACGAGTACTAAACCGTAGACCGTGAGGCATGCAACTGCCTCGAAACATGGGTGCCTTTTCTCAAACAAAAGGTAATAAAAATACATCGCAGTCTTCGACGAATTAACCACATCGCGGTAGATCCGTCTAAATAAACATTACTATCACCAGTTTTCGTTAACCTAAATGACTTGAATTTCACGTTGTATAAGGTGGTAGAGCTGATGCCGGGCTCGACTGTGGAGGTACCACCATCTTACTCACAAATCCTCCCGAATTTATTCGGGGGAGAGTAAGAGTCTCAGGCAAAACCAGGCGGCCTACCATTACCTGGGCCCGATGGATGGCGGTATATCCATCCCCAAGTGCCGGGCCTTATATAAAACAGACTGGTGACGGGCAGCGGCGTCACTGGTGCAAGGGTTTCGGCACCGCGCTCACCAACCCGCCTGCCCAACTTGTGTGAGTATGGGCATTTCTTCCAGGAGGACCGCCAAGAGTGGCGAAATCCTGGAAAGGCCTATATCCAGCAGTGGACTAAACAGGCTGATGGATGGATGGATGGATAAGGTGACATTAGTTTATGTAGCGAAATTCATACTGAAGACTCGGTAAGTGGTCAGGACCAAGGTTTAATGAGACTTTCTGTGAAATACAACTCTCCAGTATGAATTTGGTCATATAAACAAAAGTCACCTTATATATACATAACTCCGTAAAAACAGTTGTTTGAAGCAATATTTATTTCTTGGTTAATAAATATCATAAGAATAATACATTACGATTCCAGGTACGAAACCCAAGAACGTGATGGTAAACAGAGTATGCAGATTATGTACAACAAGGTGGTAGGGCTTGACTATGGAGGTACCATCATCCTACTCGCACAACCTGCCAAAGTTATTAACAGGACAACTCTCAAACTGGCTTACAACCTTGCCTGGGACCAATTGATGGCGGTATATTAGGTGCACATCCGGTGCAAGAACGTCACATGTCCATCCGAGAGCGCGAGGAACAACTGACCCTAAGACGTTGCCTCTTCAGTTACTCGCTAAATTGCGCCAAAACCGCAAAGACGAAAAACTACGCACCAGGTATATGGTCAAATTATGTAAGTTTGTATACATTTATCTCAGTTTTTGCTTTTTTGCACTTGTGACGTTCTTGCACCGGATGTGCAATATGTGGGCGCCATCTCGTTCAATCAGATACTAACTAAATGGCGGCATTCAACTAAATTCTTATAAGTTGCTCAGCCAAATGGGATGGCTAGGGATAGGTCGCAACGACGAGCGAAGGGAGGAGGAGCGGTTAGGTTGACACGTCAGTACGTAATAAGGAGCCGAGCGAAGCGGAACGGAACAAGGCGACTCCCTTAGTCTTAACAGAATTCACGATATGCAAAAAAAACAAACAAGGCGCTCTCTAACCAAAATCCCCAAACATTTTATCAGCTGTTGACGCCATATTTGTTATGGGACTACTAGCGCTATAGTGGCAAAAACATGAACTAAATTTAAATGACACGGCGTCTTTTGATTCAGCCGTGTCCAAAAGGCTAACTTTCGACAAGCCATCTCGTTAAACATTGAAGTATCTTAACTTAAATAACGAGAAGCCTGGGCATTTAGTTGGATGCCGCCATTTAGTTAAGTATGCTAGGCATCCAATCAGAAAGCTGATTTAACTAGATGGCGGCGACATATCCAATATCCATCCCCGATTGCCGGCCCTTATAGAAAACAGACTGGTGACAGGTAGCGGCACTATGGCGGTGAATTAACTACTCGACTTTCTCTCCTCTTGTCCGGTAAAGTTGTAAAAGCTAGACTGCCAACAGCAGTAAGTCACTACAAAAAAAGCAAGTCGGAGAAGCCCATGTATTTTGATGAACATCGGTCTCTCTGGTAAATTAATCGGAGGTGATAGTCAAGTACAATACATAATTTTCTAATCATATATACTTTTTAGGGTTCCGTACCTAAAGGTTAGCAAACGGGACCCTATTATTAAGCCTCCGCTGTCTGTCTGTCTGTCCGTCTGGGATCCACAGCCTCAACCGAAATAGGTAAAAAGTTGATATTTTCATTTAATACGTGTTACAACAATAAAAATATATTTAAAAAGAATATTTAAGGGCCTTTCCTTTCAAGAAATGACATAAAATTATTTAAATGTTATTGGTTTTCCTTCTTACTTAAAGACGGTAAAACATACAAGTTTAAAATTTAGTTAGATTGTAGGACATACTCTAAAGTAAAACAAAAAATAATAAAACGTAGGGTTCCGTACGCAGACGGTGCCAAATTTTTTGTAGGGGCTACCATTGTGGCCCCTTGTTTAATGTTTTTAGGGTTCCGCACTCGTTTTTTGGGGTGATACGGAACCCTTTGTGCGTGAGTCCAACTCGCACTTGGCCAAATTAATAGTACTTGACCGCAACCTTCCGTCATTTCATCAGTATATCAGGCGGCCGACATTTTATACAAATATTATATTTTAATATTAAAATGGTGATAACACCATTGAAGTTTTATTTATTTTCCACACGGCTTGTTAGATGTATAGTGGTATGGTTTTGCTCGATTTGATATCGGAATCAAAACCGGGCCGTAGAAAAATGCTCTAACCATCTAACAGTCCCGAAATGTCAATCCTACTCTGGGATTTCACTTAAGGCCTTACCCCTGGTGCACGATAATCTTACTGAGCGATTTTGAACTTCGGCATGTTGTCAAAAAGTCTACATTAGAATGCTCGCTTCCCGCGCTGCCGGCGCGCAAAGTCAGTGAATTTTCGAGGTTTTTCTGGATTTTACGAAAAAGTATTTGATGTAGGAGTTTTTCCACCCGACATCGGAAAACGAACCATGTTTTCTTGTTGTAGCAGTAATTTTACACACAAAACTTTACCCGTTTAGTCATAAAACGAAATAATAACTTAAAAAGGCATCATTTTCAAAAATAAAATCTATCGATCGAAATGTGTCCAATTAGGTAACTGGCTTGACAACGGAAAGACAAAGGTCTGAAAAAACACGTGTCCAAGTTTTACATTGATCAGATAAGTAGTTGACTCAGCATATTAAAACAAAAACCGTTGAAAGACCCAATACAAGCCCTTAATCGCGCATCAATGCTTCCATCATCTCTACCTAAAAACATATCTACACGTCGTATACTCGTTCACATACATATTGGTTCGTATGTAGAACCACACAATCACCTTGGAACATTCAATATACTTACTTAGGGATCTGAAAGCTACAATCCACATAGACTGATTCCAATCTCTTCGACCCTTGACATCAAATGCTTACCCAATGCTCAGTGGACAGAAAAGCCGTTTGCTGAACCAAATTCACCGACAAAACTTCAATATCCCGACACGAGAAGTAATAGAAAGAACACCGTAGCAAAATTTATAGACTAACCTTTCTCGCATACAACATCCGTCGACTGAGATGATATCTTATGCAAGACATTACGTCAAGCAAGGAAAATGTAAAGGCGAGCCAAAAGCAAGCGCTATATTTCAAATGCATTGCCAGTGGACCGTAAAATATTTATTTCCCATATTGTACCTGCGAATGCGAGTCTGTGAAATCGAAACATTTAAAAAAGGAAGGCACAGGCATTATTACATTCTTCAGAAACGGCTTTGCAATCTGCAATACACCATATTGGGTATAGTTTCTCAAAATTGTCCTTTTTGTAATGTAGGATCTTTTAAAAAGCTAATTTTCTAAATTTTATTTTCTTCCAACTTTGCTTTAATTTCGGCATTACTAGCCTAAATAGTGTGCACAAAGCGGCACTTTTCTGTTCAAGTCCACGATGAAAATACATTTTGCCCTGGACATAATGCAATAATGGATTTACATACATACTTTCCTGCCGCGCCACCACTGAAGTCCCGCGTCAGTATTTTTTGTCTGTGGAATATAAAGCAAAATGCCTTAATCAAGAGGACTTCAGTGCTGGTGCTGACTACAAAGCCGCAAAGTCCAAGTGACCCATATATAGAAAACTAGTTTTAAATTATCCTATCAGCGTGCCGATGATAAGCCATGGGCCAATCAGCGCTATTTTTATTTTCGCATACAAATAAATATAAAGAAAACTAGCTGAATGAAAACGTAAACCATAAAAAGCGTGCCAGTATTTTTCATAATCGAGTACTAACTTCTCGAGTGGTTTTATAAGCAATTGATTTGGTTGATAGGTATACAGAAAACTAGTTTTGAACTACCCAATTAGAGTGCCGATAAATAAGTCATAGGCTAATCAGCGCTATTTAACTAGAAACTAACGCTAACCAGAAAATTGATTAAATAGACGTAAAACCATAATATACAAAAAAGTAACTTGGTCAATAGGCGCGAATTTACGCTATAAATATTTTGTGAGAATTTTATTGTGTTTCTTAAAAATGGATCTTAGTAGCGAAAGTGACGACATAATATATTAACACCTTAGGAATAAAAAATGTGGCAAATGAAGTAATAGTTAATCTTTTGCCCCCAAATTCCAATGATAAATATTTTAAGATCTGTGAGAAGTTCATCACTTGGAAAACCAAAAAAACGGGTGAAATCATTTTCCGATTTTATTTGGCTTATTTTAGTGAGCTTTTGAATAACGTTTAATAACGGTGCGAACGTAACAATGTATTTTTCTAAATAAACGTTTTTTGGATTATTTTGATCTCAGCTCAAGTTCAAGAAGTTGAAAGAAAAGTAAATTATAAACCTCACAAAAGTGACTTTCTGCTCAATGCAACAATCTACTATTTTGTCACTGCAACTGAAAAAACGCTTTATTTATCAAGAAAACTAAAATTGGTAGCAAAATTTTTCAAAATCCAATATGTAGACATAATATGTGCGACTTTTGTACATGATTCCTATTTGCCGAACGAGGATAAAAAGTGCGTTTGAAAACCTCATTTTAATAATTATTTCTATCGAGGAAAGTTAAACCAAGCGTGTTTTCCAAAAACAAAACCCTATATCGTACCTATACAGTCAAAATGCATATACTAGAAATTTGTTATCATTTTCCTTGTATTTCATGATAAACACGGAAAAAAGCATCCCCATTTTATTTACATAGCCTTAACTAAAAGCATTACTGTAATTATTTCGAATAGAAATTAAATTTGTCCAAACTGAAATTCCTTTCATCAGCCAATTGCGTTATAATTACTCATAGCGAATATACGTAATGAAGTGAAACAATGCAGCACAAATTGGCTTCTCCACAGCTGCACTACTGAACGGCCGTGCTCCGAGCTCCACCCTGGCTATTCCAGTAAATTATAAAATCGATGGCGATCTTAGCCGAGTGAACCGATGTAATATAACTTACTTGCGTCATTCCGACACTGACTTGATAATTTCGTTTGAAATATAGACAAACTATTAGTTTGAAGGGATTTATCAAAAACCTATTTAGGTCTCGGCTATATTATCGAAAAAACTGGTCAGGTGCGGGTAGGACTCGTCCATCCATCCATCAGCCTGTTTCGTCCATTGCTGGACATAGGCCTTGCCAAGATTTTGCCACTCTTAGCAGCCCTCTTGAAAGAAATTCCCATACTCACACACGCTGGGCATATAAAATTGACATCAAAATACAAAACATTTACGAAAAATCAATTATAATGTAATGTCGGCCTATGTGTATAGTATAAGGCTGAAATTTTAATTTTAATAAGCTAAGTAGATATTTTTACAGTGTAATAATTTTAGTTAAAAAAAAGTTGTCGTGATAACAAGATCACATTCTAAAACCAGCAGGGCTAACACGGGGGTGCCCAAGACGTTTGTGACAAGGCGTGATAAATTATATAATTTTTTACAATTTGTCTTAAATGCTAATACGGGTCAACCATGTGACTCACTCTTGCTGGGCGACATGCCTTTCTTGTTGCCGACTTCATAGTGTGAGATATGCGACCAAAATTAAATGAAAAAATACGTTTCTAAGAATGCAGTTCGACACATATGTTCATTTGGATCTCGGGTTTGTTTGACTGTTTGCGGTCGAGCTATTTACAATGTATACTAGGATCCGTTTCAATGCAATTTGATCCTCATCTTGAATGCAATAAAGACTAATTAGGTTTGCAAATATATTGTAATGGAATTTTAAATCCTATTTTGTGAGAAGTAGAGTTTATTTTTGCGTTGCAAAATAAGGCCGCGCAAATTTTTTTTTATATCAGATGTCTTTTATTTATACGGCCAAACTTATACTGGAAGCTTGGTAAGTGATCAATAACACTTTATGCTAATTTCGCAAAATAAAATATTGTAAAGAACACGAAAGAATAATTTACGAATTTCACAAAAATAGTCATCGAATCTTGTCATTGAGCACTTATTGAGTCTTCAGTATGAATTTGGCTGCATAAATAAAAGTCACCTTATATTACAAGGTAAAATTTATTTATGTAGCCAAATTCGTACTGGAGGCTTTGTAAATAATTATATTATTCTTAATACTACAACTGACTAAACGTCAAGAAGTCCATGTCCCACATCAAGAAATTATCTCACGACGCCGTGTTAGCATTTAAGACAAAACGTTTTTATCGCCCGAATTGTGATAAAATGTGTGACTCAAGTCATGTCGCAGTAGCCCGTGTTAGGGCTGCTGCACAAGGACTTTTTTAAATTCTTGTCTTGAAATTGAATTTAATTTATCTTCTCTAGATAGTAATGCACTTTTATTTTTTTAAAAAACCAGCCAATTGCGTGTCGAGCCACGCGCAATGTAGGGTTCCGTAGTTTCCCGGTTCAAATAAGTTGGTCTACTAATACAGACCGCGCCAAACTTCTGGTCCCATACATTATAGGGGGCCAAAAGTTTGGCGCGACCTGTACTCGTAAACCTGTAAAGCCTACTTAGCTGTGATAGTTTTCCTTGTAAATTCAATATATATACTTACTACTTCTGTGAACTTTTTCACATTTCTATAAACAACCGTTTTGCCGGCAGGGGGGGGACGCTCCACTCTAACCAAAATTTTCACTTTAAAGCTTAATATTTCACCAACGGATCCCTAAATCGAAAAATGGTTTTCACACACCCACAATGTTTTTGAACGGCCTATCCAATGATACCCCACACTATGGAATAGATGAGAAAAAAAAATCATACCCAGTTTACTTGTACGAGAGTTAACAATTAAAAAAAATATATTTTCGAATTTTTATTTTACCATTTTGTCGGCGTGATTAATATTTATATCCATGCCAAATTACAGCTTTCTAGTACTAATAGTCTCTGCGCTAAGCCGCGGACAGACGGACAGACGGGCATGGCGAAACTATAAGGGTTCCTTGTCGGACTACGAAACCCTAAAAAGTGAATTAAAAAACTTCATGGAATCCTGGTAGTATTGGACGGTACTCTAATTGTGCGAGCCTGACTCGTTCTAGGCCGGTTTTTTTTTCCAAAATGCACTTGACAATGCAATGGCGGTGCGAAACGGAAAGTCGCGTGCGGCTCCGAGTCACACAAGGTCTCATGCTCGCACTTGCGATTCCACACAAACGTCAACTAGCGCTACAAAATGTGCCAGTGGAACGCGATAAGAGCATAAAAATCTTTTATGTTTTAAATAAATAGATTGACTTGGCCATCGCATGAAAACACAATGTATCTCACAAATAATACATATTATATTAAATTAGATTACTTAATGCGATTGCCAACTCAATCTATTTATTTAAAACATAAAAGATTTTTAATATTGATATGGTCACTATAAGATGTTGTAAGGTTAGCCAATTATGTAATAACTTAAGACAGAAGGTCCCTTTAGTAGGGACTGAATAAATTAACCAACTTGGATTTACATGAATCTCACAACTTTTTACGGTCGAAGAACTACAACCCGGTCACAATATCTGTGCACCTGACCTCGTGACGTCATATCGGCGGTCTGAGTACGGTGTGAAAAAAAGTTTTTTCGAGAAATGTGGAGGTAAAAAAAATTTACTAACCTTTTCAAATCAATTTATTATTGATGAAGGGTTTGTTATTAAAAAACAATAATTTTGATTACAAAAACATTTATTATTAAACTCAGTCACTATAAATTATTGACTCTATGCCTGACATTGTATCTTCCTCACTCTCACTTTCTGAACTCGCCGAACTGTCTTCCCCTAGTGATATTAAAAGTTGTGTGATGTTGTCATCTGCTAGATGATCCTTTTCCCAGTATTCTCGCTGTAGTCTCTCCACGTGATTCACTTCTTTTTTCCAGTCAGCTGGCGTAATTGACTTAATCGCACAAGTTCGTTTCACCACTTGGTCTACAGGTATGGTGTACTGTTTGTTTGCTTTCTCCGATTCAAAAAACTTGAGCACTTTCAAGATTAAATTTCTTGATTCGCTGTGTATTGTTTTTCCCATAACTTCAGTTTAACAGCTACAACAATTTTAATAACAACCAAACCAGTCCAAACTTAACAGTAAACAGTCTAAACTTAACAATAAACATTAAAAAACAAAACAACAATAAAGCGAAAATATCAAAATTATCGGGACGTGTAGCGGCAACGAAGATGCTAACTGTACTGTCGCACCGGGGAGTGCGCGGAGAGGTGACAGGGGAAGCGGGAGAGGCGCCACATTCCAGCGAGGTGCGCAGATACTGGGACCGGGTTATAAGTTGCGAGACTTGTTTTTTTTTACAAGTTTTGTTTTTGGTGGCATCTCATTTCTTTTTGTAGATAGTCCTGCTTTTTTCCTTTTCCGGTACCTTCTACTTACAACTGCAAATGTAACTTTGTAATCCTATATATTTATATGGGACTAGCTTTTGCCCGCGGCTGCGCCCGCGCTGTATTCGTTTGTGTGTAATCCTATAAAATCTGTTCATATTTTTCTGACCTTTTATTTTATAGTTAGTACCTATAATTATGACCGAAATTTTTTTTGTCTTAGTGTTTAAATGAAATGGATTACTGGTTTTGTACTGAGGCCCAAACAACAATTTTTAGCATTTTTGTCTGTCTGTATTTTTCGCTTTAACTCGAGAAGCACTCAACGGGTTTGGATGCGGTTTTTTTTATTATCGTCGTAGTGATCCTAGTCATCACATAGGCTATAAGAGGTGTTTATAAAGTAACTCCCAAGCTGGAAACGGGGAAAAGATTGAATAAACGCTTTTATAACTAAAGAACCACTCTACGAATTTGGATTTGTCTATTAATTTGGATATGGTTTTTTTATTATCATCTTGGTAAACGTGTTCAACACACAGGCTATAAATAATGTTCATAAAATAACGTCCGAACGGAAAACGGGGCAAAGATTGAATAAACGCTTTAACTCTGGAACCACTCAACAGGTTTGATTGTGTTTTTTTGTTTTATTATCATTGTAGTGACCCTGGTCAACGCCTAAGCTATAGGGAGTGTTCATAAAATAACGCCTAAGCCGAAAACAGGGCAAAGATTCACTGAACGCTGACGAAGCTGCGGGCAAAGGCTTTTAAACTAATAAAATCGCACAAATACTCACCGAACGAACAAACTAAGATGTTACTGCATAAATTATTATAGTAGGTATGTACCCAATTAGATTTTACTTTTAAAGTAGAATAGTTAATAATAAATACAGAAACAAACGCTTTTTTCTACATTTACTTATTTATAACTTGCAAATATGAGTTCATATTAATATCAGCTACATATTACAGAAAAACCTCTACCTCAGAAAAATCCTACATACTAATAGGTACTCGTATATATACACTAAACACTAAATGTATTCTAAATTTGAAGCTTGTATGTCTGCTAAAAGTGCCTTGGAGTTTTAACGATCGGTCAGTCAGTCAGTCAGTCAGTGAGTGAGTGAGTGACAAAATTGAGAAACTTTGACTAGTTATAATTCTTAGATTCAAATTTGAAATAAACCATGTTTATACAATGCCTTCTTGGTTACTGAAAACTCAGGCTTCTAGTTTTATCCACAACGGAGTTATAGGGGAGTCGAAAATGGCCTGAACTCTTTTGAGAAAAGGATGGTACGGCCGTGCCGCTTTTTACCTCGTCTACCCAGATTATAAATTATAGATTTTTTTTTATAAAATTATGAATGGTTTTATTGAGTTTTGACCTCTTGGAAAGGCAATGATTTCTTGCACGTACAGGCTTAATATAATAATCCAGCGAAATAATTCTACTTATTAAAGGAAAAATGCCAATAACGGCCAGTCTGCAATAATTTTAATGAGTCAGCGCGCGCTTAGACATTTAATTTGTTTACATTGAATGAAAACAACTGGTGCGAAACGAGTTTACATTTCATAATGAAGATTTGTAACGTTTAAAGAATATCTTTTATTTGGTAGAAGAAATAATTTTACAAAGCTATACTTTTATTACTTTTAAGGCGAGGTTATTCAGAGAAATCTGTTTTGCTCCGACGCTTTCATTTTACACTTTTCTATCGAATTGTGAAGTATTGTATAATGGCAATATATTTTTCAATGCAAGTGCTCGTAACGACCTATTTTTCAAGCATCGAAACTGATGCAAAGTTAATTTTACCCCACTAGTGTTATATTTTTATATTATTTAAAATGATGCCAGCCTTTTCTCAAGTACTGTAGTATATTATAATGTGTATGTGGGTAGGTGTTCAATAAAGCAGTTCATGTCCGGACACTTGTAGTTTCACTTCATGGTGACAGCGGTGCGCGAATTTATTAATTTTTATGTGTTTTTATGCGTGAATATTACTGAAAACGTGATATTTTGTGTTGATAAGATATTACAAACTCATAAACAATGGAACACGCGCGCCCACCAGTGGAATTAGTGTTGCAAGGGAGTCCCGCGAGTCGCGCTGACGCGTGGCGAAAATGGCTCAAGCAATTTCAAGTATTTCTAAAAGCCTCCGGTGTTTATAAAGAACCCAGTGATGTTCAAGCCAGTCTACTTATCAACTTGATCGGGCCAGATGGGTATGATGTCTACTCGACGTTTAAGTTTACGAAAGACCAAGAAAAGGATCGTGATGACGTCACTAAATTAATTGAGAGATTCAATGCCCATTTCGGAACCAAAACCAATACAACGTTGATGCGTTTCAAGTTTTTTACACGGAATCAAGAATCTGGCGAAAGCATAGACGAGTACGTCACAGTTCTCAAGCTGTTGAGTCAACAATGTGAATTTGAACACTTGGAGGACGGGTTATTGCGAGATCGCATTGTTTGCGGCGTCACGGACGGCTCGGTGCGGGATAGATTACTAAGGACGGATGATCTTACGTTAGACAAAGCGGTGAAAATTTGTCAATCAAGTGAACTTTCACACGAGGACAGTCGTCAGATCGACGGGGCTAAAGGTCACAATAGTTCATCACAGTGTGTGGACGCCGTGTGGATGCGCGGGAACCGGCGAGGCGCGAGAGGCGCCGGGCGCTGGGGGCGCGGAGCGCGCAGGCCGGCTGGCGGTAACCAGGCGGCGAGCGGGTCAGAGGCTACGAACCGGTCTGCCAGGGGCTCGCAGCGGTGCTGCATGGCTTGCGGGAGCGTCGATTGTGACGGAGGGTCTCGGTGTGCGGCTAAAAATTCCAAGTGTTATACGTGTAGTGCCCACGGTCATTTTAAAAAAATGTGAGCCGTGTATAAGGCAAATAAAGTGTACGAATTGCAAGAAGATGACCAAGATGATAACTTGTTCTATATTTCGACTTTGGATGCCGTGTATGGATACAGTAAGGACTCTAAATGGTATGAGACTTTGATTTTACCTGGTGATAAATCTGAGCATGTTTTTAAATTGGATACTGGCTCCGACCTAAATATACTTTCGAAAAGTGAAATTAGGATTGTGAAATTAGGATTTTCTTTAGCTGACATTAGGCCGGATCTTACCAGAGCTCAATCCTTTTGCGGTAATTACATTTTAATTGCAGGCTCATGTGAATTATGTTGGTTGCACAAAAATAAACAATACTTTATAAAATTTTTAATCACAGAAAATAATTGTCAAAGCATTTTAGGTAAACATACTTGTGAACAATTGGGGTTAATAAAAAGGATTTATAGCGTGGATATTGAACATTATAAAGACTTATTTCAAGGTTTAGGTAAAATACCTGGTCAGTACAAAATACCTATTGATAGTAATGCATGTCCGACTGTGTGTCCGGTCAGAAAAATACCGATGGGCATTAGAGACAGGTTACAGACGGAATTAAATCGAATGGAAAAATTAGGTGTCATCAGGAAAGTTTCACATCCAACAGAATGGGTAAATGCTATAGTAATAGCAGCAAAAAAAGACGGCAATCTTCGTATTTGCCTCGACCCACGACCTCTCAACAAAGTTATACGTCGTCAGCATTACCCTTTGCCGACGCTGACAGAGATAGCTACTAAGCTTAAAGGTGCACGCTATTTCAGCAAATTGGACGCTAGATCAGGTTTCTGGATGGTTGAACTTGATGAGGCCAGTACAGACCTCTGTACCTTTGGTACTCCCTTTGGGAGATACCAATTTTTGCGTCTGCCTTATGGGATCAACTCTGCATCGGAAATATTTCATTCCAGAGTGCGGCAGCTACTAGAAGACCTCGATGGAATAGATTCCTTTATCGACGACGTAATCTGCTGGGGTTCTACACGAAAAGAGCATGATGAGCGACTTGAATGTTTGTTAGAGAGAGCTCGTGAGGTGGGTATAAAGTTTAACACAGATAAGTGTCAGTTTGGCGTTACAGAAGTAACGTATCTTGGTCATAAGTTTAGCGCAGGTAGGTATGCAAATAGACGACAATAAATTAAAAGCGATAATGAATCTACCATCTCCGAATGATAGACAAGCGCTAGAACGGTTTCTCGGGATGGTAAATTATTTGTCTAAATTTATATCGGGTTATTCTGAGAAGGTTTCACCATTACGAGTTCTACTTAAAAAAGACTCAGAGTGGATTTGGGACACGAGTCACGATGCTGTAGTAGAGCAGCTGAAGCGTGAGCTGTGCCGCGCGCCGGTGCTGGCGCTGTACGACGCCCGACAGCCCGTCACCGTGTCAGTCGATGCAAGCAGCCACGCCTTGGGCTGTGCACTCCTCCAGGGTGGCCGCGTCATCGAGTTTGCTTCCATCACTCTCACAGGTGCACAGCAGCGTTATGCACAGATCGAGAAAGAGATGCTCGCTATTGTGTTCGCTTTGGAGCGATTTCACCAATATGTATTTGGTAAGTGTGACGTCACTGTTGAGACTGACCACAAACCTTTAGAAAGCTTATTTAAGAAAGCTTTAGATTCCACACCTGCGAGATTACAGCGTATGATGCTCCGTGTGCAGGCATATGATATAAATGTAGTGTACAAGCCAGGTAAATACATGTACATCGCTGATACTTTATCACGAGCACCTGTATCTGATCTTATGCATGATAAAGTATCCAGAGACATAGATGATCAAACGTGTTATTTGATTGAAACTGTGAGATTTAGTGATAAAAAACTAAATCTCATCAAGGAGCACACAAAAAATGATTCTGAGTGTCAACTTATCATTAATTATATACTTAATGGTTGGCCGTCTAATAAAAATGGGGTAAAAGAATGTGTACGTTCATATTGGGATTTTAGAGAGCTACTTCAGCATGTTCGTGGGGTAGTTTTTAAGGAAAATCTAGTCATTATACCGCGAGATTTAAGAAGAGAAATGTTATCTCGTGTACACGAAGGACATTTAGGAATAGACCGGTGCAAGCGTCGCGCGAGGGAAGTTATGTTCTGGCCGGGAATGTCACATGACGTAGAGCTCTGTGTGCGCCGCTGTGAGCCGTGCGCATTAGCAGCTGCAAGACCTCAGCGCGAACCGATGATTCCTCACTTTGTGCCCAGCCTGCCCTGGGCAAAGGTTGGAGGAGACATATTTGAGTTTCGAAAGAAATATTTTTTGATTTTAGTAGATTATTTTTCCAACTTTGTGGAGGTCTGCCCATTGAAGTCGTTAGGGACAAAGTCAGTGGTACTTGCTATGAAAGACCAATTTGCACGTCATGGCATTGCCTTTGAGTTCTTTTCTGACAATGGTCCGGCCTTTGCCTCGAAAGAGTTCAAAATGTTTGCTGACTCTTGGGGTTTTACCCACACCACATCATCACCCAACTATCCACAGTCAAATGGACGTAGTGAGCGTACGGTTCGAACCGTAAAAACAATATTGATGAAATCTATTACGACCAACACCGATTTTTACATTGGATTACTGAATTATCGTGCCACACCCCGAGATGGTATCGCAAGTCCATCACAGCTGCTAATGGGACGCAGATTAAATACACGTCTGCCTGTACACGCTGATAAACTTAAACCTGATCGCGACAATTCGGCTGACTATGATAAAATCTTGCAAAACCAAGATTATAGCAAGCTCAAGTATGATGAACATGCTCGTAACCTTCCAGAACTGAGGCCTGGCGATCATGTGGTCGCTATAAACGGCCATCAAAGAAAGAAAATGCGCGTTGTAGGTCAAGCGTCCCAACCTCGCTCATATTTTGTATCAGACAGTAACGGTAAACGCTATAGACGGAATAGGAGACACTTGATAAAAATGTACTCTGATCCTACGCTTCCATCATCATCTCAGGAAGAAATATTAAATCCTGGGGTAAATGACGCCAGTGATATCGGCATATATGATGATCCAAATGATATTGATAATCTGGTTGACGACGCAACTGACGAGTCAACCCCAGAGGATGAACCGTCGAATAGTATTCAGAGGCCGGCTGCTGCTAAAGCAATTAAAAAAATAAAACATTATTTAAAAAAATAAAGAATTTCTTAAAAAAAAAAAAAGGAAAATTTGAAAAAGGAATTTTGTTATGTCTCTTAGATTTCATACCTGAAAATTCTTGTCAAAAGTTAAAATTGTCTGTTATATGAATATGTATTATTAAAAACAAAAGGGAAGGAGTTAAAGATACTACAGGGTAATGTTATTAATTAGTGTTAAATTTGTTATTATCTGTTGTAGCAATTAAGCAAAAAATGTATTTGTCTTAAAAATGTGAAGGGAAAGATGTAGTATATTATAATGTGTATGTGGGTAGGTGTTCAATAAAGCAGTTCATGTCCGGACACTTGTAGTTTCACTTCAAGTACCATAGATAGACTTGACAGAAATGAGATGCTTTTAATTTGATGCGTTTGTAGGCTGCGTTCAGTTTGATCGTCGTCTAAAGCAGCCTAGGTACGCATCAAACCAGGGCTTGAAATAACGTCAAAAAGATGATAACGTTACCGCTGTCAAACGGGGTTAACGTTACTTCAAAAAGTAACGTTTTGCCAGTTAACGTTATTAAAGTGACTTTTTAACGGTAATAATTTATAGCGTTAATAAAAAACTAACGGATATTTTACTGTTAGTTACTCGTATTAAGCGTTAATTTTACCGTTGGTTACTTAACGTTATTAGTTATATTTCATTTCTATTCTGCGCGCGGAAAGAGTTTTGTCTTCATAGTTCTTTCACTTCGTTGGGCGTGGGCGAAATTTAATGGTCTACTTTACCTGCAAATAGCTAGGGATTAAATGTTGTAGGAATTTGAGCGGTTGGCCCTCAAACTAGAACTGAAATGGTGTTTAAAGGCAAAGTAAAAAAAAATGGTGAGTAATTACTTCGATTCTTACTCTATAACGCGTATTGTAAGCAAAGACACAAACAATAGCTTTTGTTTCGACGAGCCAGTTCTTTCTCTTTGATAAAAGACGCGGCCCATGCAGCGTGACGTGAACAACACGCGTGATGCACAAAATGGCAACATTGCAATCGCCTTGCCGCGCCATTTTAAGAGTAAGCGGCAACGTAGGATGAAATATCGTTCTAAATAACGTCAGTTTTAACGTTAGTTAATACCGTTTTTTACGGTTTCCGTGATTACATTACAGAGTTACCATTATCAAAATAACGTTAAGTATCGTTATTTTTAGTGTCATTTGGTAACGTTGGCAAGCCCTACATCAAACTGAAAGCAGCGTATTTTCGTCAAGGTGGCAGCACGCGTGCATAGAAAAAGAAAATGAATGTCCGCCTAAAGAGTCTATTCACTTAAAACTAGATATTGGCGGAACTAATATGCGGAGACATATTATAGGAAGCCAGATAAAACGGCTTTGATTTGATTTTGATCATTTGGAGTATTTCTTATTTGTTTATTTCTTTAATTACGTTTAATTTAAGCTATTGCCTCCTTACCACACTTATAGCGTTAACTACTAAACAGACTTCACAAGTTCACGATATCAGATCAATAATTAATTTTGAATCTCCTTGAGATAATTTTATTTTATTATATTTATTAAAGTATAAAATATGTATCTCCCAAATTAACTAAGTAAGCACTAATTTAATATTCAATGCTCAAGGCCTTTCAGAAGTTGTGGGACCATCAAGAAGCCGGATGAGGCAATTTGCTAATGAGAAGCCCTGTTGCATTCACGTCTAGTACATGCATGCACTCTCATCTTCATTCAATAAGCAGACGTTCGCCATTTGAATAGCGTCACTGGCGTTGAAAGCACAATCAGCCGTGTTCCGTGCTCCCTTAGAATGCGGCATCGCAATGATGCGCGAACAAATCATACATCAGCTAACGAGGTTAGGGTTCCGAATCCAAAGGGTAAAAAGGAAACCACCGTGTTTAGACTTCGTTGCCTGTCCGTCCATCTATCCGTCGGTCTGCCTGCCTGTCTATCTATCATAGGCATAGCCCATCTATACATATAGGTGAAATTAAATCAACCGACCAAATTCATACTGGAGACTCGGTTAGTGATCAAGAACTAGGTTTAGTAATCTTTTTGGCCAATTTCGAAAAATTTTTTTTTTTTGCTCCCTTACTAACTAGTTTTTAAGTACAATTCCTAGTGCAGGCACTCAGGACAAAAAAAAATTTTTTTCGGATTTCACCTGTAGGGTCATTATACCTTGTTCCTGATGACTAACCGAGTCTCCAGTATGAATTTGGTCGGTTGATTTAATTTCACCTAGTATATTATGTCATAGCCCATAATTTTGGTAACTATTATAAGAGACACAGAAAAAATTATATTTTCTCACCATAAAATATGAGGATTAAATTGTGAGTAATGGAAAGTTAATTATGAAAATATTGTTACGTTTTATTGAATACCATATTTTCATGACATTTGAAAAACTACATAAAAGGTCTGCTCTACATTCTAAGCTAAAATTGTTCTTTAGTTTTTTTTTGACGCTATGTCACACAATGCATTTACTATTAGATACTTTATTACGTTTTTACGCGAATGTGTTAAGCATGGTACGATATTCTCGGCGCGTGAGTTTCACTCACAGTTACTGCTTAATTTACGTGCTTTTGGGCACAGGCTCAGAGCATATTTGCTTAAACTCCAGAGACTGCCTTTTCCTGTCCAAACTTCTCGCCGCTAGTCTGACTGACTTGTATCGCATCAAAAACCTTGAGCTGGCCTGTAGTGCTACTATATTCATTTTCTTTTTATTTTTTCTCAAAAATTTGGTAACTGTTCATAAAATTAAATTGCGTATAAATATTATATAAAAGTAGTCTAAGTAGTTTTATATATGGGTTTTTTTATTCATAACATGTAGTATTTATTGTATAAAAGTATATACGTTTATAGCTATTATTTTTATTATTTATTTATTTATTTTCTCATTTACCGCGCCGTGCTGCACCTCGTACGCTCACACTTTCAGCACAACGCTGGGTCAGTTGCCTTTTGTACCAACAGACACATCGTTACGAAAATTCTGTGCATGTATTTACATTTTAATTTTTTTTTGTGTATTAATTATTTAATTTTGTTATTTCTTCTGTTGTAATGTTATGTTTTGTTATTGTATGTGTTAGTATTGTATCTTTAAGTGTGTGTGTCTGTTGCGTCAATAAATGTCTTTCTTTCTTAATTACTTATGTCTCTGCATTCAATCTTAGACTCTATGGGCTAGGTACGAGTATGTGTAAACAGGCCGTTCCGAGCATTTCAATAGACTGAGGGTGCAATCAGCTCCCATAACGCACGTTTCAGTACGATACACGAGTCTGCATCGTGGATCCCTTTCAATGCATCTGACCATCTGCTATCGGTACTAATAACACTCGTCATATTTGTTTTCAGTGAGAAATAATTACTAATGGTTTGGTTGAAAATTAAAAATCTTATTCCTATGTAGTTAAAACCCTTTATCGGCATCACTCGAAAACTTTTAATTTCTACACTTGACCTAAAGCTACAAGGAGAATAATTAATTCCAGAAATATTGAATCCTTAAGTATTCTCTACTTAGTAATAATTAACACACATAAATAATATTAAGAAAAATGTGCTATATTTCGACCCCTCAGTGGGTTCGTCATCAGATGACATCAATATCAACATCGTCGCCTGATGACGACCCCACTGAGGGGTCGAAATATAGCACATTTTTCTTAATATTATTTATGTGTGTTAATTAATGACAATAAAAACTAACAAATAAAAGCCACTAACAGGCTTTTTGAAGAAAATTATATTTAAAAAATTATATTTATTAAGCTACTTAGTAATAATTATGTCTGTGAGTTCAATGTTATTCTGTCAATTCAATGCAGACTGTATAAAGGTTCAAAAAGGATGAGCCTTTCAACACAATAATTGAAGTAAATAGGTCTAATCCTAATAATGTTGATAGATGGTGTCGCTAATAAGAAGGGAAATTGGATACAAAACTCGATTACCATAAATATTCCCGAGCATTACTGTCGGCATCAACAGCTTTTAGTTCAAGCAACAATTTAATTTCCTGGAGATAGATATTACAATGTTTCATTATGTTTTGGTCACTGTTAGTTTTTACCCGACTGCGTGTTTCTTGCTTCTCTATAAAATAATGATGGAAATTATTTTATTACATTTTTTATTTATGTACAATTAAAAGTTCGATTTTCGCAATTAGATACATTATATCAATATAGCAAAATGATAATATTTTTTTTATTACATCGCCATTTCTTGCATGGTTTCATGGTTCTGAATTACTTGTAAAAAAAAATGTTGTTTTTCTAACTGGAAATAAATAAATAAAAAAAATGAAAAAATACTGCGTTCCGCGGTTACTAATCTTTGCGATGGCTTCCTGCAATTAGAAACTTGCTTGCAGAGTCTTCAGATTGGCTTTTTTTCGCAATTTTGTGGAAATAAAAAGCTTGGGGAAATTTTTGGGTTAGAAAATGTTGATACTGGGGAATTTTGGAAATAGGGAAAATACAAGTATTTCCACTGTCTCCACTCACACTACTGTCCAGGGGAAATTTTCGTGGAAGAAAATTTCTAAATTAATGAATAAAAGTGGTTAAAAGCCAAACGATTGTCGGCCTAAAGTATTTACTTTTGAATTTTTATTAAAAGTTTGGTTAGTGAATTGTTTTATTAATTATGGTTAAATATTATATAAGGTCTTTCACTATAATTATAAAAAATGTAAAATTTAATCAATTTTAATACAATAAAGGAATGTATTACAGTTTTCAGATATTTGGGGAAAAGTTGCTGAAATTGTATCATTTTGGGGATTTTTTGTCTCATTCGGAGAAATTCCAGAAACTCTGGAGACCCTGCTTGCATCTCTACTAAACACCAGACCGCGGCAGTAGAGAATAACGGGCGTTCTATTTGTTTGGAACGCAGAACGCGCACTGTGTGGGCGACCTCTTAGAATATCATTGTTTTCCGGCCAATAGGTGTTTGTATTTCACATAATTGTGTTAACATCTCATAAATCTGACTAAACAAACGATCTTTGTGACGAATCTCAAACGCTTCATATTATAATGGTATTAATATTTAGTTGTATTAATATTTAATAATATTTCGTTAATTTTTGTAATTTTTTAGTAACTGTGTTTTAAATATAATAAGGCTTCATATTATACGTCCTCACATGATAACTACTTGAAATTCGCTATAGAAATTGCACTTGTTTACATCACGCTCATAGACAATTGTTGCTAAATTAAACAATTTATTTCTTCTGTAAAAGAAGCCATCTAGCAACGAATTCTACCCGCATTTATCTGTCCCTCTTATTTAACGAGAATAAAAGCTCACTGAAGCAGAGATTGGTCAATTTGAACATTTGAATTATTTTAGCTATCCCGTCGAAGCACTTACCTCAATTAGCTCTTGTCGAGATTTTTATTCACTAAGTTTTGTGAAGGATAAAGAAAAATAAAACATCATTCTTAGAATTTTATAATATAGTCTGCTCCGTACGTACTTTTGGCATTATTTTGTTTACTTTATGAACAGATAAAACTGCTACATATTTCATTATTATGAAAATATTTTGTTCAAGAAAATCATTTTTTATTTTGTCAATAATTCTGCATAAAAAGTCGAAATTCACTGATAACCAAATATCCGAAAATAGGTATAAGGGCTTCAAATTTGTTGTTTTGCTGATAGGTTTGAATACCATGCAAGTAAATGCTAAAAAATAATTGTTCTTTATTTAAAAAACCGGTCAAGTGTGAATAGGACTAGCGCCTGGGGGTTCCATAGTATTCAAATAAGTTAATAGACTTAAATAATTCAAATAAAAATTACGAACTTATGAAATGTATGAACATTAATGAAATAAAACTGCAAAATTGAGTTGTTCGACTATTACTCGTTAACTTGTAAAGCCTGCTTAGCTGTGATAGCTTTCCTTTTAACTTCGTTATACCGAGTGTAAAAGCAAACGCAAGAATCCTTTAAGGGTGTGTTTGTATGATCGGTAAAGATATTATTTTAAATACTGGGATCTCTAAATAAAGTACCAGTGCCTCATAATAAGACGATTTTCTTTACTCAAAATACACTAATCGTGTGGACACCCTCACTGGTTGCTGGCCACTCGGATGAGGAGTGCGGGTTGCGGGGTGCAATTATTTGTGTGGGGAGGCCGGTGAGCTGCGTAGCCGCAGCTTAGAAAAATGATGGAATTTTTGGTGAAAATTCAAGGTATATTTTTTTTTCTCATAATGAAATCGGAATCGTGTATACTTTTATACCCTAAAGGGATTCTTGACTTTGCATTTACACCCTGTATATACTACCGCCGTGAATTTTTTCACATGCCCAAAAGCAGTGGTTTAACTGACAGGGAGGAGATATTTGACGAACCTAATTTAGCATGAAATGAAGACAAACGTCAAAAAGAACCTAATTTTGCAATGAATGAAATTCATTACGCAACGAGGACGGGAAAGTTCAATTTTCGAAACTAATTTCTAGTATTAAATTGAACTTTTTCATAAAGGTAGTAGAAAAAAAAATGTTTTGCCACGTATCTACAGATATAGCTATCACGGAATAATATTAGTTCTATGATGACTCGTATGTAGTCTTTTGTTCGATTCTATTCTTAGCTTGGAATTTTTGAGGTAACTTCCTTAAGGGTAACTTCGTTCTCTCTATACAAGTACACCATACGTTGAAACCAAGACCATCAACTACTGTGAAATGTAGCCTACAATTGTATAGGTAGTTGGGCAACGACGCGACGCCAGAACTTGTGACCTGGCTCGCTGCCAGTGTTTGTGAGAACTTCTCACAATCTTCCCTTACACAAAGATGAAACTTCCACGTAAGCTTCGGTCTCTATATCTCTTTAATGACTTTTTAACTTTTCGGACAAAAGTCGATAATACGGAAAGTGTCTGCAGTTTGTTCACTTTTCATTAAAAGAAGGCAACTGTTGGAAAGTTGTGAAAATGCAACGTTATGACATAATATGTTCACGCGTTTTCAACGGAGGATTCCGTTATAACAAGCGCCTTATTATATCACATACTCGTACAGTTATGTTTATTTATTGTTACTGGTCATTTATGTCTCTTTGGTATATAATTTACTAAAGTCTTATTTTACTGAACAATTTTTGATTTTACTATCACTAAAGGTAAGGTGGGAGGTTTTTTAATGCAAGTGCTAGTAAAGCACTATTTTATATGCATCAAAACTGTTGTCAAAGTTAACTTTACCACATTAGTTTTTTTTTTCTAATGTACCATAACTTGACAGAAATGAACTGCTTTCAATTTGATGCGTTCGTTGGCTGCGTTCAGTTTGATCGTCGGACGACATCTACCAACCACTGATAGCAAGACCAAGCAGGTATGCTATGACTGAAAGCAGGGAACGCATCAAACTGAAAGCAGCTTATTTTTGTCAAGTTGGCAACTTGCGTGCAAAGAAAAAGAAAAAGAATGCCCGCCTAAAGTTGTATAACGTATATTTTGTTACGTTTTCGATGTTGTATTTTAGCTTAGCGTAGCAAAGGAGTAGATAAAGTTTTTTTTTGTATTACACCATACTACTTGTCTTTGTAATTTTTTGGAAGAAACGAAAAATTTCGGATTCATTCCTAAACTTAAGCTAAAAAACCTTCCTCTGTGCAAAATTTTGGGACTGTAGGTAGATCACTGCGAAGTACCCTATAGTTTTTGAAAATCACTCAGTGAGTGGGTCTTTAGTACAAAATTACGCTCTGAAAAACAGTATCTTTTTCCAGATAAGCAACTTTTTTTTTACAACTGTATGAGACTGAAGACTTTAGTATTCCAAATTTATCTCAAATTACCTTGAGCCTAGAACATGAACAATGCCAGACTTTCGAGGGTTCGTTTGAAAAAAGTAGAACTCACTTCATATTTTTTTTAAATGTATTTGATTTGTTGATCTTTTATTAAGGGAATGTACTATAAAAAAAATATTTGGATGTATACTTTTGTCTATAAATATAAATTTAAAGCCTATAATTTTTGGTTTCAAAATGTTCCTTAGAAGAACCCAATTCGACGCCGGACCGGATTCACTTGGTTTATAGGGTTCCGTAGACCAACAAGGAACCCTTATAGTTTCGCCATGTCCGTCTGCCCGTCCGTCCGTCCGTCCGCCTGTCCGCGGCTTAGCTCAGAGACTATTATTACTAGAAAGCTGTAATTTGGTATGAGTGTACATATTAATAACGCCGTAAAACGGTAAAAAAATCCCGGAAAAAAAATATTTTAAGGGTATCTCCCATACATGTAAATTGGGGATGATTTTTTTTTCGTCTATCTCATACTGTGGGGTATCGTTGGATAGGTTGTTCAAAAGCGTGACGGGTGTGTGAAAACCATTTTTTGATTTAGAGATCAATTGGCGTAATATTAAACTTTAAATTGCTAATTTTTGTTAGAGTCGAGTGTCCCCCCTCCTATCGGCTAAACGTTTGTTTATGAATAAGAGGAAATTTTGAAAGAGCGGGGGTGGCTTAGGTTAGAAGGTTAGGTATGGCGATATGCGCCACGTAGTGGCGTGACCGCCATACGTAACCTTCGTGGTAATTTTTTTTATGACCACCATTTAAACCAAAAGCATAGTAATTTAGTTAAGTCACTCAATTTAACCAGATGCCTGCGACATAAACATATAAGGTCCTACAATTCAAAGTGAAAAAAATTTAACAGTTGATAGAGATATCTCCAATAGACAGCATTACGGGAAAAAAATTTTTTTGCGCGAGTTTTTGTTTTCAGCTTTCTATAGAAATTAAGTCAGCTGATTGAACCACTTTGTCTGGGAAGTGAAAAATTACTTGACCAAAAAAAATGTTTTCTTCTTTATTGTGTTCAGTTAACGATACATGATCTACCCTAAAATTATTTTCACTTAATATTGTAGGACCTTATACCGGGTGTAAAAGCAAAGGCAAGAATCCTATAACGGTGTGTTAGTATGATCAGTAAAGATATTTTTTTTAATTCTGGGATCTCTAAATAAAGTAGCAGTACCTCATAATAAGACGATTTTTTTTACTCAAAATACACTAATCGCGTGGACACCCTCACGGTCGCTGGCCACTCGGATGAGGGGTGCGGGTTGCGGGGTGCAATTAGGTGTGTACTGGAAGGCCGGTTAGCTGCGTAGCCATAGCTTGGAAAAATTATGGAATTTTTGGTGAAAATTCAAGGTATATTTTTTTTTCTCATAATGAAATCAGAATCGTGTATACTTTTATACCCTAAAGGGATTCTTGACTTTATATTTACAACCTGTAAAATGTATATATAAATGAATATAGGTGGTAGAGTAGAGCTAATGCCGGGCTCGACTGTGGAGGTACCACCATCTTACTCGCAACTCCTCCCGAAGTTATTCTGGGGAGAGTTAGAGAACAGCTCTGACGCAAAACCAGGCGGCCCACCATTGCCTGGGACCATTAGTCTGAGCCTGGGACCGATGGATGGCAGTTTATTCATCCCCAATTGCCGAGCCTTATACAAAACAGACTGGTGACGGGCAGCGGCGTCACTGGTGCAAGAGTTTTGGCACCGCGCTCACCAACCCGCCTGCCCAATATGTGTGAGTATGGGCAATGCTTCCAGGAGGACTGCCAAGAGTGGCGAAATCCTGGAAAGACCTATGTCCAGCAGTGGACGAAACAGGCTGGTGGATGGTGGATGGATATAATGAAGTTAAAAGGAAAACTATCACAGCTAAGTAGGTTTTACAAGTTTACGAGTACAGATCGCGCCAACCTTTTACTCCCCTCTAAACACGACAATGTATCGGTCGTTCTTTAGGAAAGCAACTTCTATGCGGACTAGAAGTTTGGCGCGATCTGTTTTAGTAGATCAACTTATAAAATGTACTGGCCAACTACGAAACCCTACACTGCGCGTGTCCCGACACGCACTTTGCCGGTTTTTTTTCTGTTCAAAACAGTAGTATGTCCAAACTAATAAAGTAAAAATAAAAACAAAATGACTGTTGTAAACATATAAACCTATTATATTAAAACGTAAAAACGCGTTTTTTTTTAAACGCTCTCGTCTCTTGTGTCTATACTAAATATTATTAACCCGTAGAGTGACAGTCGTGACGATCGTCACGCCTAGGCTGAATTATAAAAAAAAAAATTATTGTTAGTTAATACGTGGGACGCACTATAAGTTTCCGGAATGAATATGAAAAAATACTATTAAAGGTACAAAATTAATTTATTGTTTTTCAAAATAATCTCCCTTGGCGTCTATGCACTTTTTCATTCGATCAAACCAGTTTTGAAAACTTTTGTGCCACTCCCCTGTGGTGACCTCTGAAACGTGTTTTTCATACTCCTCGACAGCCTCTTCTGGTGATGAAAATCGTTGACCGCGTAATTGGTTCTTAATTTTTGGGAACAGAAAAAAGTCACAAGGTGCCAGGTCGGGACTGTATGCAGGATGACTCATGAGTTTTTTTTTTCGTCTTCAAAAAGTCGTTTGTCTGTCTGGCCGTGTGAGAACTAGCATTGTCGTGGTGCAGGATGATACGGCGTTTACGGTTATTTTTACGGAGTTCGTCAATAACTTCCGGCAAACAAATGGTCGTGTACCAGTCACTATTCACGGTACGACGATTCTCTAAAGCAACAGTAGCCACGTGTCCAGTTCTATTAAAAAAAGAAGCAATCATCCGCTTAGATGCACTTTTCACGCGCGCCACTTTGGTTGGTTTCGGCTCATCTTGAAAGACCCATACGCTCGATTGCTGCTTTGTTTTGGGATCGTAGCAATAAATCCATGTTTCGTCACCTGTTACTATGTCCCACACCAAATTTGACGCACCTTCGTTGAATCTGGTAAGCATGGCACTGCACCAAGTGACGCGGTCCGTTTTTTGAGCCTCGGTCAAGTTGTGTGGGATCCACCGCGAGCACAGCTTTCTCACACCCAAATGTTTGTGTAGGATTGATTGTATTTGACTCATGCCTATTTCGAAGGATGCGCGAATTTCATGGTAGGTCACATGCCTGTCTGTTTCAATCATACGGCGCACAGCATCGATGTTTTTGTTGGTCACAGCGGTGGACGGGAGACCATCGCGAGATTCGTCACTGAGATTGATACGACCACGCTTGAATTCTGCAAACCAGCTATAAACAGTCGTCTTGCATGGTGCTTCATTGCCAAAAGCTGTTTCAAGCCGAGCGATGCTCTGTTGAGCTGTCAAATTACACTTAAAATCGTAGAAAATCATACTACGAAAATTTTCCCGAGTTAAATCCATGTTGATGCACACACAGAATTTTTTAAATGGCGCCACAAGGTAAAAACAAAAGACAGTCAGATGAAACAAACTGCATTCTACAGCCAAAGAGTTGCAATAAATTTTTAAATATTGTTTATGTAAGTGGCCTGTTCCGGAAACTTTTAGTGTTACCTATGTATACTATAAACCTAGTGATATAGGTATTTTTCGAAAGCTATTAAGATGAGCAAGAAAAAAAAAAAATATTATAATAATATAAAAAAAAGTTGTGGATTGTAATTCTAGGCCCAAATTTTCTTTTTTTTTTTTTATATATGTATAGAGTTATATTTTTTATTTATTTTTTATTATTCTTTATATTTTTTTACAATATTATAAAATTTGAATAGACATATATATATATATATAGTATATATACATATATTTATATATATAACTAATATTTTTTCAAGGAGAAAACCCCCCCCAACTTTCCCCAAGAAAAAAAAAATCTTTTCTTGTAGAAAATTTTATCTTATTTTAGAAAAATAAAACCGCATTAGAATTAGACAACTAGTTCCGGAGATATAGCCAAAAACAAAATTGGCGGGAAAATTTGCAAATTTGCAAAAACGCGCGTTTTCCAACAGGCAAAAAACAGCAATATTTAAGGTCGCTGGCAATATCCAACCTTTTCTTGATTAACCACACTATATACCTATACCGGGTGTAATCGTTATGTGTGACCAGCCGATTATTCCGTAACTATTACAGATATCAAAAAATTTAAACTGATATCAAAAGTACGTTACCCAATCAGTAAAATGACATCAACAACTTTTTCAAAATCAAACGAGAAGTATTCAAAATTGTGGCTTGAAACACTCCCATACATTTAATTTAGTATGAGATTAACAAGGACGTCACTTCGAACATCTGCTTTGAATACAAAATTTTGCACTTACTAAGAAATAAATATTATTCAAGATAGTTTTATTACTTTGTTTGGTTAATAAACAGTTTCCTTTAATATCAGTACTAAGCTAAAATAACCTTTTAAAATAAGAAAACTAAAATCTTTCTACTAATCTCATACTAAATGTATGGGAGTGTTTAATGTCAAAATTTTGAATACTTTTCGTTTGATTTTCAAAAAGGTATTCATGTCATTTTACTGATTAGGTAACGTACTTTTGATATCAGTTTAAATTTTTTGATATCTGTAATAGATGGAATAATCGCCTGGATTAAACCCTGTATACTCGGCCGCGCACTTTTTCAGATTTGTTTATCTCTTTCATTGTGCGATGGACATATTGTGCCTAAAGCAAAAGACGTTTTTGTTAATTATAATAAATTATGTAAGAGTGCCCAGTATGATCAGTGATTTATGTGGTTTTCATTTTGCAGCACATCAATAACGAAGACTATTTTCTTCTTGTAGAATTTCGTTTCACATTGAACAATTTAAAGCGATACCCACAACGTAACTTAAAACCCTTTGCTGTTGTTATAACAAGGGTTCCGTCTCATTGGCGGAGGCACTCAAGGGATTCATAAATATCCGAAGGGTTGGTCTGTAGCAACTAAAATACAAGTACTTGTTTAAGGAAGCATGTTTTCGGTCCGTATTTTTGTACTTTTAACTTTAAAAGTTTAACAAAGCTTAGTTTTTCGAATCTGTCACAGGCAGGTAGGGTCTATAAACTTGCTCTATTAAAGCTTATATAAGGGTGAAGCTGGAACTGCCATGGTATGCATTTTTGTGCCAATGACTGTGCAAAGAATTTGAGCCTGTGTGTTGTTTTTGGCGTTCCGCATAATGGCAAAATCGGAAATCTTATAGAACCCTCTGTCGTCCGTGTAACAAAAAAATATTTCAGAAAAAAATATTACTAACCACCCAACACAACAACAACAACAAAAAACACTCTTTTTAACTTTTGATAGAGGCGATTATTGGTTGGCTTATTGACTTATCTGTCTTAGACGGATAATACTAATAATCAAGAGCGAAATAGCAGATTGGAGGGATTTTAGCTAATACTGAAATATTTTATAGGCAAACAATTTTTGGATTTCAGTAGATTCTGTTCAAATTTGTACTACATATATCATGAAAAAAAAATCGACCAAGAGCGTGTCGAGCCACGCGCAGTGTAGGGTTCCGTAGTTACCCTACACAATATGCGGACTGGTCTACTGATACAGATCGCGGCAAACTTTTACTCTTTCCGAAGGATGGCCCATACATTTTGTTCCTGCCGATAAGAACCCTAAAAATATTTTTCACACACCCATAATGTTTTTAAACGACCTATCCAACGATATCCCACACTATGGGATAGACAAGAAAAAAAATTCATCCCCAATTTACGCTGGGAGAGTGAGAGCAGGCGAGGCGTTTATCAGTCACAGTATAGGTAACAACAGTAGTTTAACTAGGCGGTGTCCTTGAAATCAATACCTACAAAAACATGCCTTAAGGCTGCCAACTGACTGTTTACGTATTTGATAATGCTATACTATCATTGTAAAGGTTGCATTTAAGCAACCAGACAATGCACAACATACTCTGTAATTTCGTGCCGTAATTTACGAAAGTGTGCGGGAGCGTCACAGAGACAACGTGTGTAACTGTGGTGCGACCGCGACTGTCGTAAACCGAGTTGTATCGAGTTTTGGGGGGGGGGGGGGTTCGTTTAGGCCCGTTTGGATGGAGATAGAATACTATTACTTATTTTTACTATGCTTGCTTATAGTAAGCAACTGCCTGTAACACTGGACCGGTAGGGCTACTCATGACGTCATGCCGGAACACGACGAGTCGCTTGGTGGCGACGGCTGAAGCCTACGAGCAGTAAATAGGTGCCTCCTTATACGTCATCCCTGCAGACGGGACAGGTAATAGACAATATGAGACGAGTTGACTAAGATACATTTTTTCTCGTGACATAATTCCTGAGTCTTATATTTTTATGCCTTTACTTAAGTATGAGGAAAAATTTGTATAGAATAAGATTTTGCATTGTAAAAAAAGAAAATTGAAAAAAGACATGTTTGCTAAGTTTCTTGCCCTTCTTCTTAGCGAAACTAATCGAATGGTGCGGATGGTTAGGCATTATTTTTATTCATGGTTTACTTAGTTGATTTTTCATCATATTTGTTCATTGCATTATGTATATATAATATTTTTATTCCTTTATTTCTCTATTTTATGCAGATGCATAATTACATTTTAGTAGCCCAACCTAAATATTTTTGTATGTATTTCCCGTAATACCTATATTTTTTTAATTCTAAAGACATATATTGTAAAGATTAACTTTGACTTGTAGAAAGTATACTTTATGTATCTATTTTACAAAATAAATATTTTGATTTTGATTGGACCAACATTGTTGGCATATTTTTTATAATCCCTTAGTCGCCTTTTATGACTTCCACAAGAAGACATGGAGTGATAATATTCTTTTTTGATGATGTTGCCATACGCACTTTGTTGACCCCTTTTGTTTTTACAGATTTCGTGACATTTGAGCAGATCATGAAATGATCAATTGTAAAATATGTCCACGAATACACAATTACAGTGCAGAAGGTGAGATTGGAGAATTGCGATTGTGTACGTGCACACCATTGACATTGTGGAAAACAACTCTTATAGCGGTGCAGGCAAAGTCTATTTTTAAAAATTAAGGAAACATAAAGTATACGTCGTAACAAAAGAAGGATGAAAGTCAAACCATGTTTTTTTTTTAAAAAACCTGGCCTGGACTGCTATTGGAGCTGTTTTCCACAATGTTAATGATCTGCACGCACACAATCGCAATTCTTCAGTCTCACCTTCTGCACTATACGCACCGCACGCCTATCATAGGTGCAGACAAACCCTACTACAATTCTGACATACGAATTTTGTTTCTTCTGGTAATATTATCTTTCTTTATATCATAAAACTTGATCTCATAATTTCCTCAACCCTTCCTGAACAATTTTCAATAACCCGCCTCGTTCGAGCATTAGTCAGTTTCCTAAGTCGTGAAAACAAATAGTTGCGAAAAAAAAATTAAAATTAAAATGTAGGACGTTATTGTCTTTGGTATAAAACTAACATACATGACGAGGGCATAACGCATATTCATCGGGAAAATTAAACTCGATATTTTTCCGTAAAATTTACTGTTTTCATTTATTTTATTTATTTAATATGTAACTTAAACGACACAGGTAGGTAGAAAAAAGCACGTTGAGTTACTTTGTATTGACCTTATTCGATTTCACCACGTGATTTATGTGTCTGCACATTTCTCAAGGCAGGCCCGCGCAGAAATGAGCAGGTTCCGTAACGTTATTTTTAAATAATTAGTTAATTTAATAATTTAGCAACAAAAACTGCAAAATCGTCAAAGCAAAAATTAATTGGAAGGTTTTAGAATATTCCTAAAAGGGATTTAGATAAGTATAATAGGATATGATATACATACATACGAGTAGAAAAAATATCATACATTCACGGTATACATAAACAGGAAATATTAATGTATACTTATGTAATATATTTATATATAAACAAACATCTAAGCCCATCTAAACATCTTCCAGTCCAAGAGTGTGTTTTTGGTCTTATGTAAGTTATCCTTGATATTGTCCGGGATCTTATTAAAAAGTCTAGGACAGAGCCAATAGTGAAACCTCTGACCAAAGGAAGTGTTTGTAGTAATATACCGTCAAGTATAAGTCAACGCAGGTAAAAAGAGCTCCGAACGACGACATACCTGCGCAGTGAGCGAATTACCGACCAAATTGGTGGTATGGGGTGCGAGCGAGTTTTTGAAAAAACTCGAAATTGGTTTTGGTGGGTCTTGTGATTTCAGGAGAAATATCGCAAAAATCGAAATGAAACAAACATTTTTTTAAATAATATAAAATACACTATGCTGTGAAACTAAAATTATTTGATTTGTTGTATCGCTTCTATGACGTTACGGTACATAAACATTCTTCAAAATATGTGTACATAGGTAACACTAAAAGTTTCCGGAACTGGCCACCTACATAAACAATATTTAAAAATTTATTGCAACATTTGAAAATAGAACTCTTTGGCTGTAGAATGCAGTTTGTTTCATCTGACTGTCTTTTGTTTTTACCTTGTGGCGCCATTTAAAAAATTGTGTGTCTGCATCAACATGGATTTAACTCGGGAAAATTTTCGTAGTATGATTTTCTACGATTTTAAGTGTAATTTGACAGCTCAACAGAGCATCGCTCGGCTTGAAACAGCTTTTGGCAATGAAGCACCATGCAAGACGACTGTTTATAGCTGGTTTGCAGAATTCAAGCGTGGTCGTATCAATCTCAGTGACGAATCTCGCGATGGTCGGCCGTCCACCGCTGTGACCAACAAAAACATCGATGCTGTGCGCCGTATGATTGAAACAGACAGGCATGTGACCTACCATGAAATTCGCGCATCCTTAGAAATAGGCATGAGTCAAATACAATCAATCCTACACAAACATTTGAGTGTGAGAAAGCTGTGCTCGCGGTGGATCCCACACAACTTGACCGAGGCTCAAAAAACGGACCGCGTCATTTGGTGCAGTGCCATGCTTACCAGATTCAACGAAGGTGCGTCAAATTTGGTGTGGGACATAGTAACAGGTGACGAAACATGGATTTATTGCTACGATCCCAAAACAAAGCAGCAATCGAGCGTATGGGTCTTTCAAGATGAGCCGAAACCAACCAAAGTGGCGCGCGTGAAAAGTGCATCTAAGCGGATGATTGCTTCTTTTTTTAATAAAACTGGACACGTGGCTACTGTTGCTTTAGAGAATCGTCGTACCGTGAATAGTCACTGGTACACGACCATTTGTTTGCCGGAAGTTATTGACGAACTCCGTAAAAATAACCGTAAACGCCGTATCATCCTGCACCACGACAATGCTAGTTCTCACACGGCCAGACAGACAAACGACTTTTTGAAGACGAAAAATGTAGAACTCATGAGTCATCCTGCATACAGTCCCGACCTGGCACCTTGTGACTTTTTTCTGTTCCCAAAAATTAAGAACCAATTACGCGGTCAACGATTTTCATCACCAGAAGAGGCTGTCGAGGAGTATGAAAAACACGTTTCAGAGGTCACCACAGGGGAGTGGCACAAAAGTTTTCAAAACTGGTTTGATCGAATGAAAAAGTGCATAGACGCCAAGGGAGATTATTTTGAAAAACAATAAATTAATTTTGTACCTTTAATAGTATTTTTTCATATTCATTCCGGAAACTTATAGTGCGTCCCACGTAAAATCCAGAACTTTTATACGCTTGTAACTTTTGTATGTATTTGATTTTGATAAATGTTTTAGTTTCACATCATGGATATTGTATGGGATATGTTGAAAAAGAAAAAATAATAAGCAAGTACTTATAAATAAGGATATGATCAGCGAACTGCGCTAGTATGGGAGTTCAGGCGAATAGAGTCGTCTTAAGGCAATTTTCATTGTCGGGGAAGGACAGACTCAAACCAAGGAATCTTGTGTAAATTGTAAGTAGGGCTAATTCCACAAAGCAAGATTTGGCTGCAACGAGGGTAGACTGGGAAAAAACCTCCGGTTCAATTCACGGTAAAAGAGAAGTTGGTTGCGCAAACAAAGAAAAACCAACCGATTCAAGAACCGGTTATCATAACTAAGTTGTCAGTTCCAGCAACCTAACACTCGGTTGCACATAACAGATTATTGTATTTAACCAAACAAGTTCACTTAATTACAGGCAGAGTTTGGAGTGTGATGACTAAGTACTCGATAAAGTTAACAAAGTAAAGATTGCCAAGCTCATTTTAAAGAAGCTGATTAACCCCATAAAAGTTATTTACTTTGTTAATTTAACCATGTAATAAGTTAAAAGAGGTATTTAATAAACAAACTGGCCTAAGTAAAAGCACCAGAATCGGTTGATGATAACTGTTAAGACTTCCAAGTTTTATGTTCTAAGAAAACATTGTAGATTGCGTTGTACGATTATACATCGTGGTATCGATATTTCTTGTTCTAAATTGTCATGGTTTAATAATATTTTATTCCTATAAAAACCTTTTACCCCTATATATTATACCAATATTAGTGGGACATTTTCAGGGATTTGTTCATAGTCCTTCAGCTGTCGGAAAAGGCAGCTAGAAGTTGACTCTTTACTATCCAATTGGTACCAAACAGGTGTGTTATACTACCTTTGGTGCTTTGAGTATTGGTTTAACCGAGTAACCTTACTCGGTTTTAAATCATTGACCGAGTTCGTATCACTTAACGGACAACGTTTTTTTTAACCAGTACACAAATTTACCTTTTTTGACCTAGTTCAAAAATGTTTGCAGTTTAACCGTGTACCACTAGTCTCTTGCCCGTAACTGAGAGTAATCGGTTGCAAATCAGGAACCAATTTTACACGGTTTATGTTAACCAAATTTCGCCCCCTTTTTTTCCGGTGTAGCTTAGAACTCACTGACAAGTAAAACAAATCTCTAAAGATATTAAATACAAATTCATTATAGATTCAAATATTCAAAAGATGTAAAATGTTTATTTGTAAAATAGATACATAAAGTATACGTTTTACATGTCAAATCTAATCTGTATAAAAATAATATTTTATGATGAAACTAATATTATACGGTAAATATATAAAAAAACTATATTTAAGTTGGGCTAATAAAGTTATACACATGCATAAAATAAAGACTTATTGGAATAAGAATATTATTATGCATAATGCAATTAATAATTAAGTTGATAAATAAACTGAATAGACCATAAATAAATATAATAATAATAATAATAAAATTCTTTATTGCACAAAATTTTGTACATAGGCGAGCTTAATACTATTTAGTATTTTCTACCAGCTAACCCTTGGCAATGAGGAAGCTGTTGAGGGTAGTGCCATGGATTTACATAGATAAATTACAAATACACGGTAAATTATATTACCTATACTACATAATAATAAACATATACAATTATTGAAGGATACCTTCATTAAATCATTATAATACTTATACTACTTCACAGTTTACATATATACATAAATATCTGTAATTAAGAGAATTTATATAGTAACTCATAATAATTAATCATTCTGTAAATGAAGAAAGTGCTCTTTGAATTTATTCTTGAAGACTGATATAGATGGAGCTTCACTGATGTGTACCGGCAAACTGTTCCACAAGCGTGTTGCACTCACACTGAAAGAATTTGTGTACATGCATGTACAATGCTCAGGTCCCTTAAAAAGGCCAATTTGGATGAATCATATTATGATTCTGTTCTATTGCCGTCTCTTTTGCATGGGTGAATAAGTTCTAACTCTATCCTACTTTCATATCATTTTATGATTCACCCAAGTCGGCCTTTTTAGAGGCCCTAGTGTGCGAAGAAGCCAAGCTTTGCTTGGACGCTGAAGGCGGTCGTGGGACTTATAATGCCTGTCAAAATATTTACTAACATAAGTAAAAAATTAAAATATAGTATATACCTACATAATGCAATGAATAAATAAGTTAATATATAAATAAACTATACGAGGGGTGGCTGATATAAAATCTCCTTTGTTAAAGAAAGTTTAAAAAATGTTACTGGCCACTATATTCTCGTATTCTTTGTTTATTCCTTTTTTAAAAATTATGACACTTATTTGTTTCTACGAGTTCAATTTTTTTTTGGCGCGTCTTCGTTTTTATCAAGTTGCAATAAAATTAAAAATGGATAAAATTGAGTATCGCGCTGTGATTAAATTCCTCGGTAAAGAAGGGAATACGCCGACGCAGATCCGAGAGCGCATGTTTAAGGTGTTTGGAGATTCATGTCCTTCCGAATTTGTAATAAAGTTTTGGTCAAAGCAGTTTAAACAAGGCCGTGTGAGCTTAGAAGACGATCCCCGTAGTGGAAGGCCCATTTCTGCAGTTACCGCAGATAATGTGGAAAAAGTGAAGAAACTGATCCTTGCCGATCGGCGAATTAAGCAGTGGGAAATAGCTAGAGATGTTGGCATTAGCAAGGAACGAGTTCATGAAATAATTCATGAACATTTGGGAATGTCCAAGGTGAGCGCACGTTGGGTGCCTAAAATGTTGACCCCGTTTGATAAGCAAAGGCGTGTGGAATGTTGTCAGTCATTTTTAGACTTGGTAAAGGATAAAGAGGAAGAAACTATCTTGCGAATAGTGACCTGTGATGAAACTTGGATTCGTCAGTGGGATCCCGAAAGCAAACAAGAATCGATGCAATGGAAATTTAAAGGGGAAAAACCACCAAGGAAGTTTAAGGTCCGGCTGTCAGCGGGCAAACTAATGGCAACCATTTTTTGGGATGTTGAGGGGATTCTTATGATAGATTACCTGCCAAAAAACACCACGATGAATGCTGAATACTATGCGAACTTACTTGACCAGCTACGCAAAAAAATAAAAGAAGACAGGAGGGGCAAACTTAGCAAAGGCGTTTTGATTTTGCATGATAATGCACCCGCGCACACGGCCTTTAAGGCGCGGTCATCTCTGACAAAAAACGGCTTTACAGAGATCAACCACCCACCCTATAGTCCAGACCTGGCTCCCTCTGACTACTTCTTATTTAAAAATTTAAAGAAAAATTTGAGAGGGCGCAGATTTTCAACAGACGAAGAGATGAAGGACGCTGTGAATGACTATTTTGACGAACAAAATAATAATTATTATTTTAATGGTATGCTGTCACTTATTGACAAATGTCGTAAGTGCATTTCAGTTGCAGGGGACTATATTGAAAAATAAAAAATAAATTATTAATCCATGTATTTTCTTTCATAGTCAGGTAGATTACTTTTCAGCCACCCCTCGTATATAGCTATAATGCCTGACTCCGCCCATTTATAAAGTAAATAAATAAGAAGTGGTGTAATATAAATACATGGGTATTATATTCATTATATTTGCAAGACTTACCAGACAGAGAATAGCTGAATCCTTTCATCCTATAATCGAATCCAATTTCTATAGAAAACTGGATATTCTCTAACAAACAGCGGCTGTGTTACATTTCGTTACAACTCTAGTCCAATACAATAATACTAAGTTGCGAGCAAAGCGGGAGTGACGGCAAACTTTGGTTTGCCTAGCTATGTAGCTAGTCTAACACGGCGTTTGATGGTGGTTTAAAAGTTTGGGAAGCGTATAGTATATTGTGCACGTAGTTGCGGACATTTTGAGATTACAAGTCATCTCAATTTACTGAAATTGGCTCTACTAGTTTAAGCTCTAAGCTAAAGTAAGGAGTATTTAAGGTATTTAAATAAGCGAAATCCGCAAATATAAAATAGAAATTGAAAGAATTTATGATTGCAACGACTTGAAAAGCAGAGGTGCTATAATCGACGTAAGTATGTTATTTAGCTTACGTGTATGTCCAAAAATAAATCTCTTCTCTCTTCTCTCTCTCTCTCTACATTTTTAGTTAGAGAGATATCATAGAAAATCGATATTTAACAGAAATAACTATGATGTCATTACTGTTTGAAGTATTTACTTTGAAGATTAAAGTCACCTTCAATAGGAAACATAAATCTGTCACCGTCTTTGTGATCTAGTGGTTCGAGTGCTCGAACACTAATTCAGAGGTCATAGGTTCGAATCCCTTGCGGGCAGATCTATGTTTGGTCTGCGCGCTTCATTGTAAGCCCATATTTGTGCCTGAAGTACTGCAGCGATAGCGCTCACCACCCATCTCGCTGGGACGTAATAATCGTCGGTGAAACGTGTACTAATAAAACTATTTCACTGTTCATACTGGAAATTAAGTCTGACAGCCCCTCGGGAATTCATGTCATGACAATCTAATCAAATCTATTACTATAACTTTACTAAACCATATGGACTTGGGTTTGCAGCCCGAGCCAAAGGCGAGGTCGTAATGGAGCCGAGAGTGTAATGTCTAATGCTCACGCGTTTCATACGACGTTTTTCAACACACTTGCGAGGAAAAATAATAAAACTTCCCTGTCTTATTTTTTCACATATTCGAAACCATAGCTATGAATTGACAATTTTCTTTGAAAAGTGGCAGCGGAGATTTTGTTAATGCGCGCGCAGATGGAAATAGAAACACTGACGCATCCGCCAAACTGCCAAATATTAAAAAACTGAATATTTTTGTACTTACTACAAAAATTAGAGTTAATTTGTGGATAAAAATAAAATAATTTTATTAAATGAAAATGATTATTTATTATATTTTAATTGAGACAGTTTATTTATTCGCAAAAGCTTTACAATTTTTCAAGACATCAAAACTCTTTGCTAAGACAAAAAAAATGTAATGTAAAAAACACTAGTGCAATTATGTAAAGTAAAAAGCACGCGTGTTTATAATGCTGCATTATGACCCTAAAAAGCTGCAATAAGGGCCACTTTAATATTTAAGTTGTTTCTCCCCTTTTAAGTATGGAGTATACAAAAAATAAACACTCTGTCCTGTTCTGTATTCGTTTAATTAAACTAATATAATACAATTGCTAGAACGTGTTTCTTGTGAACCTACTTCTGGTGCAACAAATGTAAGAGCTGGGAAAAAAAAAATAAAACAATAAATTATACACAAATTCTTCTACTTGTATTCTACAAATATTTGTGAATGTGAATTACAAGAATTTGTGTATAATTTTTTGAAGATGATATTGCACCAAGAACCATCAATCGAATCCATCCAATTTAATTAAATTCTTATATCTTTTCGTTTTATAACTTGTTTTAAAGCAAGCCACATCTTTACCTGCGACACAACCAAAGCACGATGGGATACTTTAAAATGAAAAATGAACTCATAAATCTTGATTCAGTGCATTATATTACTGTATTGGGCAGACTCAGACTCAGGTTTTGAAAGCAAGGCCTAAAAGCGGTTGAGGTATAGTTACGCAACCGGTACCTATTAAATAATGGTAGCGCTTTATTTTTAAGACAAAATAGGTAGTAAAAATGAGATTTAAAAACAGTACAACTCATATATGTACTACCTACAATAGATACGGTTCTGAAAAAATATGTTATAAAGAGGTCTTTACCAAGTCGATAACAGAGCCCCAACGTGATAGAGAAAATTCGACACATCGAAAAAAGATGCAAAATGAAGGCTGTTTTTTAAATAAACAGTGGTCTGTAAAATTAACAATAAAGACTTGTTAACCTATAAATATAAAACTTATCTAAAAAATAAAAACGCGTTTTTTTAAGACTCTCCAGTGAGTAATACCAAAAACAGCAATACACCGCACTACTCGGTCGCGCACTTTTTCAGATATGTTTATCTCTTTCGTTGTTCGAGGAACATGGTAGACCGAAAATGGTTGGGATATAGGGTAACGCTACCAGAATACCGAATTCACAGAGTGATCGCGTCGCGGAGGCCTGTGCGGATATCGTCGTCTTATTCCGAATTTAGATTTTTGTTAGAGTCAAGTGTCCCCCCCCCCTCTGCCAGCTAAACAGTTGTTTTTGGATACGTGAAAAAATTCACGTCATTAGTATATCATTGTTACCGGCCAAAACCGATTTTTAGGACAAACTAGTTTTTCCTAGACCAAAGTAGGTGCGACGACGAGCGAGTTAGGTTGCTTGTGAATATAAATTAGTTTGACCTAGAAAAAACTAGTTTGCCCTAAAATCGTAATAACATATACAACGAAATTAAAAGGAAAACTATCACAGCTAAGTAGGCTTTCCAGGTTAAATAGTAACAGTGAACCAACTTAATTTTGCAGTTATATTTGATACATTTTCATACATTTCAAAAGTTGTAATTTTTGTTAAAATCATTAAGGTCTAGTAGTAAGTAACTTATTTTAATGCTACGGAGCCCTCAGGCGCGAGTTCTACTCGCACTTGACCGGTTTTTTTATATAGAAAGCGAATTCTTTATTAAATATCTACTGTAAATTTAGAGTCGTGATGGCAATTAATGTGCCCTCGGGTCGTCGATGAAGACATAAAAGCGGTGTTATGAGCGCGACGCTGATAATATTCCCTGTTATTGCTTCCGACCGCTTTTACGCGATATTTTATCTGAAATACGCCGCTGTGTAAGCGGGAACTGTTATCGGTCCATGATATCCTAGTTACTACGCTATTATTATGGAACCCGAAATGAATTCCTACCCCTGTCTAAAGGCAGAAAAGAATTCGAAAGAAAACCGTTAACAAAGATAGTACTATAATTGGAACATTAATGAATAACAACTTTGAGTGAGCTTTACAAAAGAGATTTTATTTATATAGTAAATAAACTACTAAAAAGAGTACAAAGGATTTGTTACCAAGGCTTATATATTTTATTCTAAAATTAATTATAGAAATATTGGATGGATTCGATTGATGGTTCTTGGTGGAATATCATCACACTATCCAAATAATATTATAAATGCAAAAGTTTGGATCTATGGATGGATGCATGTTTGTTACTCTTTCACGCCGTAGCTACTGAACCGATCGGGCTGAAATTTTGCATGGATGTAGTTCTATATAGACCTGGGAAAGGATATAGGCTACTTTTTATCCCATAAATCAGTTCCCATGGGATGAAAATGTGGTTTTAAGTTTCTGTAGAAAAGTAATGTGTCACCCTTTCAAGCCGTACCCATTGAACCGATTGAGCTGAAACTATGTACAAATAAAGTTCTAGATCTAGAATAGGACAAAAACTACTCTTTATTTCATGGAAAAGCTATATAAAAGATATACAAAATGGGAAAAACAGAGGCGCATAACACACACATTCACCAGCATATGTTGTTTACTGTTGGTAACAGTCCGAAAAATATTGACAGATTTTATAGGAGTACACAAAAACGTTAGGTGGTAGAGCTGATGCCGGGCTCGACTGTGGAGGCACCACCATCTTACTCGCAAATCCTCCCGAAGTAATTCGGGAGAGAGTAAGAGAACAGCTTCATGGCCTGGGACCGATGGATGGCGGTATATCCATCCCCAATTGCCGGGGCTTATATAAAACAGACTAGTGACGGACAGGGGCGTCACTGGTGCAAGGGTTTCGGCACCGCGCTCACCAACCCGCCTGCCCAGCGTGTGTGAGTATGGGCATTTCTTCCAGGAGGACCGCCATGAGTGGCGAAATCCTGGAAAGGCCTATGTCTAACAGTGGAGGAAACAGGCTGATGGATGGATGGATGGACACAAAAACTAATAAAACCCGGGTGAAACCACGGTCAAAAGCTAGTCGTCAATAAAATATATACAAATTCTTGTGCTTTTTATTGCACAAATATTTGAACCTTGAAAGCTAAAAAAATATAAAAAGTTGACTAAGTAGTCAAAGCATTTGTACGAGCGCGCCTATCAATTTCCCAGTAATAAACAACATAGGCATAAACCAAATAAAGTATAGTACGTTTATACGTGTCAGAGTCATGTTATGTGGCGGCTTTTTATATTTGGTAATAAAACACACGTGCGCCGTCTACCGACCCACTGGGGCAAGGATTCTGGGAGAGTTAATATAACAAGAATACTCGTACGTTTGCGATTATACTCTGTGTACGTACCTACATTTGTTTGTAGATGTTATTCGTCCTGAAAGATCAGCTTTTCCTAAAAATGTGTACCTACATGCTTATATTTACACTGTGCCCCTCAAATCTGCAAAATATTTGTATGGTTCGCAAAGGTATTACGCAATTTTTGCGCTGTAGTTTTTGCTACGGCAGCGATGCGTAGCAATTAATTTCTTCCAAGCTCACTACGCTCCGGCGCGGCGTAGCAAATCTACGCGAAAATAAAGAGTTCGCCGTAGCTAATTGGTGCAAGGAAAGAATGAGTTGGAAAGAACATTATTGTAAACAATAATTGTTAATTGCCATATTGTTAGTAGCTAATACTATTTCTAGGCTTCCTGTATAACACGGAAAAATAAATAGGAGGGGGAAAGAGGGTCCAATAGCGCATGTCTTAGGATCGTAAAAGGTTTATTGCCACAACAGATGGTTATGAATTACGACGGACAACATAAAGTTAGATACATATTACAACCTATTTCACTTTTAAGCGTCAGGTGGGTGAAGGAACAAACGAATAATATCAGTCAATATGGTAGAAAACGGGCACTACGTATTTTCTTTAATAGTTTATGGTCATTTAAAGAAAAATAAAAAGGGTTATGCACAAAATGTATTAATTCATACAATTTATCAGATACTTCATAAGACTATCATATTTTATAAAATTAACGTAAAATATTTTAAATACCTATTTTATAACGAAATTTCTTAAACATACCTACGATTCTACCATTAAAATTGTAGAGGGTTGCCAACTATTTAAGACTTACTTTAAACAGACTATCACATTTTCTTAGTTATTTAAAAACTTAAATTAAGTTTGTCTTAATAAACTACTCGTACTATCCGGATGCGGCGGACGCGCGACTGCTATGTTTACTTGCTTTTATTTTGACAGCGCCATTTTCTTCAGAGCAGGGTTCAATGGGGAAATGAACTGGGGTTCCGTCGCCTAGTCTCTTCGCTATAGCGTTGATCATCTGTGGCGTTGCTTCTCGTAGGTCCGTTGCCCAGCCGATTTTAGCAAAGAACCTGACAGTGAAACAGATCGATAAGTGTTTATTTTATTTATATCGAAAATATCCCTTTAATAAAGTAAATATTGCTTTAATAATGCTCAAAAAGTCGGCAAGACGCGAATAGTATAAGGAGGTTTAGGATCCTGCTCAATGGGAGCGGACCGCTTTACTTTAACTTTTTAGAAATATTTTTTACATAAACAATTAGACAATACTAAATCTTTTCACTTGATATATTCCTCATTGCAAAACAATACTTAAACAATGAATGAAACTGTTTCTTAGCTGAACCGAATACTACCTACTTGATTTATACATATTCTCGTAAGAGTGCACATCCAAAAATGGATGAAACTAGACCTTATTTTATCTACAAAAAAATGAAAAATATAAGTCTAGCATTTTTAGTTTTTTTTTTGACGAAATTATTTTTTCCAGCCTTGTTTGGTAGACCCTGTTTAAAAAAATAATCATATCTTTTGAAATACAAAGTGTATCTTGTTGAAACAAAAATAATAATGATTAAAAATAATTGATACACAATATAAAATGCCTAAAAAATCCATAAATTTATACAGCTAATTACAAAACAGGATTTTGTAAGAAAAACATCAAGTTTTTGTGCCGTATTTTTCACTTACTGTCAAATTTCTCGAAATAACCTCCCCGTTATGCAGATTTATTATTGCTTGTGTAAAACATAAAAATAGTGAATCTTCTATCTTCAACATAACTCTTGCTATGAGTGTACAAAACAAGTCATTCCGAGCCCAACGTCAATAATTTTTCTTAGGAAATCCTGTTTTGTAATTAATTGTCTTAATCTATGGCTTTTTTAATAATTTGATATTGTGTGTCAATAATTCTTAATTGTTATTGTTTTTGTTTCAACAAGATTCACTCCGTATTTCAAAAGATACGATTATTTTTTCAAACAGGGTCATGGAAATCAAAAATAGTTTTATTTTGTTTCATTAAATTATTTTTTATTCATTTTTTTGTCCATAAAATTAGGTCAAGTTTCACCCCTTTTCGGATGTGCACTCTTACGAGGGACAGACTGTATATACTTTAAGTATTGTTTTGCAATGAGAAATATATCAAGTGAAAGGAATTAATTCAATGTAAATTGCTTAAAAATTCCCATAATAATTTGAATAAGGACATGAAGAAGCACATATAATATTTTGGAATTTCTTATCCATATTTTAATCGCAAGAAAGCGTTTTTAGGTATATCGCGAATTCACTCGCCTTAAATAGTACTATCTTTTACTATAATCAAATTGTTTTTGTAGTTATACATGTTCCTTTTTACTTACGAGTACTGATTTATTGTTGTATATATATTACTTATATATGAATGTGTTATTAATATTATGTCTGTAAGTAATATGTACAGTATAATATTCATTGTAATCACAATATTACTTTATTTACTTTAATAATTATTTATTGGCAAAATTGTATCTATTTATTCTGTACATTGATTCTACACTTTTTCTTTTAATTTCCTCCATGCAAAGGTTGTGTAAAAGAGGTCGCTTTTAGTTTTTAAAATTGTTTGTTTATTTTATTTTATTTTATTGTTGTACAATAAAGAATATTGTATTTTAATAATACAGGCTATAATTAGAGTGCGATAATTAAATAAAACCACACACTCTACTGATCACACTGAACAACTATTCGGAAAAAAAACCGCGCAAATTTTCAGAGAAAAAGACATACAAATGTTACTCAAAGACTTTATCTCGTAGGAGGAAGGCCTATTTTAGAACGCTGCCCCGGAACAGCTGTTTCACGGACGACGCTATCTCAATACTCGCCCGTATGTCGGTGCGTTAGGGTTGACGCATTTTTGTTTGGAACTCAAGTATTTCCCAAACTAAGGGTGGCCGCGGGTATGATTCTTGGAATTCTTGGTTCAGTAGGGTCAGTAGAATAAGTGGTTTCATTTAATGGTAGCAGTCTATTTACACCCGGTATAATCGTGTACAAGCGGGTATACCAAGTGTGGACTTGAATTTCACAGATCACACTTGGGTTGGGAACGGCCCTGACACATCACGACTGAGGAACCATGTCGTGGCATACCTTTTATGTCTCCCCTCCCATGCAAAATTATAACTACATTAAGGTGGTAAAGCAGAATTTTGGTGCAAAATGCACATCATAATATTGTTTTCTTTACTTTTTAATAAAAAGTATACAAAAATTGCGTTTTAAAGCAATCAGCGGAAATTTATTAGTAAAATTAGTTTTTCACATTCCAATTCTATCATTTTATGATTTACATTTTGAATGCATCCGATTAACAAACTTAAAAGCGTATTTATCGTTTTAATTAAATTTAATCAAAATATAAGGCATAAAATAACATGATTTTAAGCGAAAACCTTATTATTAGTAATAAATTTCCGGTAATTGTTTTAAAACGCAATTTTTGCATACTTCTTACTAAAAAGATAGGAAAACAATATTATGATGTGCATTTTGTACCGATATTCTGCTTTACCAGCTGCTTTCTGCTGCTTTTTACTTTTTTTTTCTAAATATCTGTTTTTTTTTATTCTTGACGGGACCATAAAAACTTTTTACGTTATCGTCATTACGGATTCCACCAAGGTAATACTTTCCTGAATCGCTGTAAATTTTTCACCTACACCAAAGTGTATGGGAAAAGAAGCACAAAAGATTTTTTTTTATTTACTTAAAATTTCCAAATAATTCTGACCGCAGCAAAGTGTCAGCTCGGTGGGTCCAGTGATTATCGTTTTTAAATTATTCCACCGATAGCCAAAGTACTCAAACTTGTTAAGACACTCTTCAACCATGAAAAGAATACCTGATCAACCATGTGGCAACATTGAGGAAGTCGTAGTGTTCAGCAGCTTTGTAGTCGAAGGGGAAGGCGTGGTGATAGTTGTGCCAACCTTCGCCCAGCGTACACGTCGCAACGAATCTGTTCTCCGCTGATTTTATGTGCCTAAAAAGCATAGTTTTATAGAGAATAATAGCCATCAAAAACAAAACTTGTAACAAAACCAAGTCTCGCAACTTAGTTCTTCGAAAAGTTATGAGATCCATGTAAATACAAGTTGGTTAATTTATTCAGTCCCTACTTAAGGGACCTTCTTTCTTAAGTTATTACATAATTAGCTAACCTAACAACATCTTATATAGTGACCATATCAATCTTTTATGTTTTAAATACATAGATTGACTCGGCCATCGCATGAAAACACAATGCATCTCACGAGTAATACATATTATATTAAATTATATCTATTTATTTAAAACATAAAAGATTTTTAATATTGATATGTTCACTATGAGATGTTGTTAGGTTACCTAATTATGTAATAACTTAAGACAGAAGGTCCCATAAGTAGGGACTGAATAAATTAACCGACTTGGATTTACATGGATCTCACAACTTTTTACGGTAGAAGAACTAAGTTGCGAGTCTTGGTTTTTTACAAGTTTCATTTTTGATGCCATCTCGTTGCTTTTTGTAGATAATCCTACTTTTTTCCTTTCCGGTACCTTCTACTCACTACTGATATTTATATAGGATTACAAAGTTATTTATGCAGTTGGTGTATCTAGAAAGCTGGACCAAAATTGCAAAATAATTTAGTTTTTCCTTGATTTATACACTAAACACTAATAATTGTATTCCAAATTTGAAATTCCTATGTCTGCTAGAAGTGCCTTAGAGTTTTGATGATCGGTCCGTCAGTCAGTGAGTGAAAAAATTGAGAAACTTTGACTAGTTATAATTCTTAAACTACTAGTTTAAATTGAATGAAATTTGAAATATATCTTGTTTATACAATGCCTGTTTTGTTACTGAAAATTCAGGCTTCTAGTTTTATCCACAGCGAAGTTATAGGGGGTCGAAAATGGCCTGAACTCTTCGAGAAAAGGATAGTACGGCCTTGCCGCTTTTTAGCTCGACTTGGCGGGGGCACTGCCGTGCCCCCAGGTACCGATAACCCCAAGGGGTGTTTTAAATATCTACAAAATTGCCAAGCACTGCGTAAAGCCATGTTTTCCTTCACCACTCAGCCTCTGTTAAATAATCAAAAACTGAATATTGGCATGGATAAAACACTTCAATTGAAAGTCTGGCATTCTACTTACAAAATACTACAGTTTATAAAATAGTTTATAGGAATAAAATAGTTTCAGAGAAATCAATAAAAACTATATGTTAAAAAAACACTTCTAAAATACAAAAACAGACTCATGTATCCAACAACATACCTACGTAGTTTCCCACGTAGGAGTCGTTTCGAATCACTAAACTGAATGATGGATGACTGCAGTTGAAGTTCACTGACACCTAATGTCTAGCACATGCCCGATACACTGATAGAAGTGTATCTGCTGCACAGAGAAAATCCAGTTCTGAACTTACTCGTTATAAGGTTTATATCCGAACGCGTGGGCTAGACTGTTCACAGTCAGCTCGCTGTGAAAGACGCTGATGTATCGTATGAAGCACTGCCATGCGACTGCACACCTCCAGTCTTCGTTCCAGAGCCACACTCCAGTCATAGTGGGAAGGATCCAGCAAAGCATCAGTTTAAGGAGCCCATTATGCCTAAAAAAATTCAAGTAGATTAACGCCTGCTTGTTGCAATAGACTTTTTTTCTGTGTCAATAGTCGTGATGCTAAGGTGAGTAGAAATCGTGGTACAGGCTTAATTGTGGCATTTTAAGCTTCAAAACTAGCGACAACTATGTGCAATAAAAAGCCTTAATTTAGTATCCCTTTTTTCGACATATCAAATTTTATCGTCTATCTGTTAGTAATCTGATGAATGGGAAAGTAACGGTAGAAAAAATCTCGATATTTTTTCAAGGTTGTCTCTCCGTTGCATGTAAATTGGGGATGAATTTTCTTTTCTCGTCTATCCCATACTTACTGTGGGGTATGTTCAAAAACATGATGGGTATGTGAAAACCATTTTTGGATTTATAGATCAATTGGCGAAATATTAAGTAAGCTTTAAGGTGCAAGCCACATAGAAACGGCACGGATGCGGGCGCGCCCTCAGTGCACCTCTTCTATCTGTTTTACACCACGTCCCTCTCCTACATTTTGTATGAAAGAACATTGGACAGGCGGCACGCCACGGTAGCGCCGCGGGTGCACCGAAAGCGCACCGACCACACCTTCGTCGTCAGAGGAAGACATCTTGTCAGATCAAAATCAAACACTTGAATACCACCGACGCACACCGGTAGCGCGCCTCGCCGCTTCTATGTGGCTTGCACCTAAAGTGCTAATTTTTATTAGAAATATACATATGTGAAAAAATTCATAGAAGTAGTATATTTATTGAAGTTAAAAGGAAACCTATCACAGCCATTGACCTCCTTTTGGCCCCCTCTAAACACGACATTTTAAGGGCCGTTCTTCTAAACGTATGGGATTAGAAGTTTGGCGCGATCTGTATTAGTAGAGCAACTTATAAAATGTACTGGGCAAATACGGAACCCTACATTGCGCGTGGCCCGACACGCACTTGGCCGGATTTTAATAATTATTTTTCAGATACAGTACAAAAATTAGTAATTACTACAAGTTCCCAACTAGTTTATTTGTGAGATAATTCCCGTAACAAAGTTGTTCTAAGACTGTAAATTTTGACGGCCCATATTTCTTTATTTTAAGAAGATAAAAAACCTGCCAGGATAAGGAAAATACCTCTCTTTTGGGAACTTGAAATTTTTATTTTTTCATTTTTTTCTCAGTATTCGGTTCTGTGTTAATATTTTACATTAAAAGTCCTGTTCATAAGTCTGTAACTCGTTTCTTCTGCTAGCTAGAACCCCGTGGCATACCGACGGACAGATATAGCAGAGTGACATTAATAGGGCTCCGTATTGCTAAAAACAATTCAGTCACTGAAAAATACGAATTCATTTAAAATAAAACTAAAATAATTTTTCTCAACAGAGTACCCATCATAGTAGAATTCGAATATCCAGTATTATGTATATTTATTTAATGTTTATTTATTTTTTATACTTATGAGTATATATGTGTATATTTTAATTTAAGTATTAATTTAAGTAGGTTCATGAATTTGTAAGTATATGTAAGTTTATGCCCTAGATAATGTATTTTCTTCTTAGTCTCCTTTTTTATAATTAGCATTTACACCTTCCATGTAATTTCTTTGTCTATCTCTCTGTATGCTTCCAAAGGTTGCCTGGAAGATATTGCTATTAGCAATAAGTGCCACCTTTGTACACAATATTTGTTTGTTTCGTTAATCTGTCTCCCATATAATTTTTGTAAATGTGCAAAAAGTGTTATAAATAAAATAAATAATAAACAACTACATAATTTGTACAATAAAAATATTGGGTATTTTATGTTATTTTGTTTATCCATCAGGCGTGATAATGGCCAAGAGTACTCGTAAGACTACAGTAGACAATAGTAGAAATGTCAACATAGACTATGTTTACATGTGGTAAGACCATTGAATGTAGAAAAAACATTGAATAACTCAACATATTTAACACTAGCCTTTGCCCACAGCTCCGACCGAGTTTATTCAAATCATTGCCCCATTTTTGGCTTGATAGTTATTTTATGAACATGCCTTAAAGCCTTTGTATTGACCAGGATCACTACAGTGATAATAAAAAATCCGTTGAGTGGTTCTCGTGTTAAAACGGAACATACTACGGGCAGTAAAAATTCAAAAAATTGTGGTTTTCGCCTCAGTACATTGCCAATAACCTATTTCATTTAAAATTTCACAAAAATATACAATCTACAGATACGACATTTTGATTCAATTTTTATTAGTATTTATTTCCGAACCGGTTTCAGATTTACGGTAGTTTTTGTCATGGACGGTTCTTTATATGAGAAAATCCGTTAATTAAAATATCCGAAATTCATGAGAGCATATAAAATGTTGTCTTTTTGGTCATTAAAATACAGTTGAGTAGACCTGAATGATTAACATCGGTTTAATGAATACCCAATAAGCCAACATTAATTTTGGAAATTCACAATAATTAGGTATATTGTAAATTTTCAATGTTATTTAATCAGAATAACAGTTGTTCAAGCGAAAAATAGGGAGAGTTAAGTTGTAATAGCATACAAATTAAATTAACGACATGTCAAAAAACTATTACCGTTTGTTTAATTGATTCTTAGATTAATACATATACGGATACATTTCAGATAAAACTCAGAAAGTTTTGGAAATTAGTATGAAAACAATGTGCAATCTAAAACATCTAAACATGGTAATAATATTTATCAAAAGGTAATTTCATACCTCTCGTGCCACCTCAAGACGGGGTCGCTGGTAATATCGCTCATATCAATCTCCTTTCCCTTCTTAAGCACTTCCTCATTCTTCTTCATCAACAACCAGCCGATGTGAGAGAAGAACAGTCCTCGGTTGGCGTTGTGAGGGTCTGCATTCGTGTCTGAGTACTTGTGGTGGACACGGTGGTCCCGCACCCATTGCTGGAGGGAATTCTGCGAAAGTGGCTAGTAGTAGTCGTTAGCGGTAGTAGTTAGTAGTAGTTAGTAGTAGTAGTTAGTAGTAGTGTTTAGTTAGTAGTTGTATTAGTTATTAGCAGTTAGTATTAGTTATTAGTAGTAGTAGTAGTTAGTAGTAGTACTTAGTAGTCGTACTTAGTAGTAGTTAGTAGCAGTTAGTAGTAGTGGTTAGTAGTAGTTAGTAGTAGTGGTTAGTAGTAGTTAGTAGTAGTAGTTAGTAGTAGTGTTTAGTTAGTAGTTGTATTAGTTATTAGCAGTTAGTATTAGTTATTAGTAGTAGTAGTAGTTAGTAGTAGTACTTAGTAGTCGTACTTAGTAGTAGTTAGTAGCAGTTAGTAGTAGTGGTTAGTAGTAGTTAGTAGTAGTGGTTAGTAGTAGTTAGTAGTAGTGGTTAGTAGTAGTACTTAGTAGTAGTACTTAGTAGTAGTTAGTAGTAGAGTATTTAACTTAGATGTTAGTAGCGCCTCTGAGGTCTCGACCACTAATCTGTAGGTGACGAGTTCAAATCCCGTAAGCGCATTTGTGTGCGGTCTACGTGATTCGGAAGGCACGTTGAGCTGTGAGGTCATTATTTTGCTCGAAGTGAGATAGAGCTCACTATCCGTCATGCTGGGACGTAAAAATTGTTGGTGAAACGTAGGTGTATAAGTGTGGACTGTACCTTGCATTTCACAGTCCTAACTCCGAAACCTCTGACGCCCCCTAATTACGATGTTCATTATGCTCTTAAGAGAGTCTTGGGGTAATATTTAGATTCTTACTTTTGCTCCCATTTTAGTCATATAATATAGCCAATTTTGAAGGCTTTTATTTAAAATTTAGTTTTGACAGCACTAAAACTAAAATTAAAGCCTTTAGAATCGACTTTAGTAGCTACTAAAGTTTTCATATTGACATTCTATAGATGCTCGATTAATAAATTACCCCTTTCGGTTTTGCAATTCGTTAAAATAATGATCAATAGACAATGGAGCGTCAACTCTAACAAGAATCAAACTAAGCATTTTAACACAGATTACAAACGACATACATTTAAGTAGCGTACCATCAGAGAAATCACCACTGATACATTAGTCACCTTTATCAACATGCAAAACATACGAAATGTAGGTCTGCGGATTTTATCACGATAGTACGTCGTCGAGGAAGGATTCCGAATAGGATATTCAAAGCCGAACACTTAGCGAAACTTTTTTTAAACAAAGTGTAAGCCGCAGTCACGTACACGCACGTATGTGGGCTAGGATTATACAGAATACGTGACATTACATTTAAACAGAGGTTGGATAAAAATATTCAAATAAAAGTCGATACCTTTATAATAAACTAGTTTTTTGTCCCCGTCTCCGCCCACACTCTAACTGTCCTTTGACTTGCTTGACTGAACAGAAGTGCAAGAGCATCGATTCGAAAAATTTACGAATTCTTCCTATAAGAGCTACATTTTTGTTTTTATTATCGAATCGATTTCGAGTCGATAGCATGTTCCTATCATACTTTTACCACAGCTCCGGTTAATCCCGGTGCGATTATATATTTCTTCAAGTCAGTGGCGGATTTACCAGCAGGCTGAGTAGGCTTGAGCCTAGGGCGGCAGATTTTAGGGGCGGCAAATTTGGGGACAATTTCTTTGTGAGTCAATAAAGATTATTTAATTACGTACATTTACCCAATCTATATTACTGTGTAGGCATCTAATTTCACCTATCCTGTGTTATATAGTCGTATATTAATTATTGAGCTTTGATTTTGTCGGAAATATACCCATAAAAGGATTTATTGTGAATTTCAAAAATAGGAGTGGTAAAGGAGGGCAAAAATAAACTAGTAGAGGTAAGGGCGGCAAAAATTTAACAGCCTATATACTTGGAAATTGTGTAAATCGGCCACTGCTTCCATTTTCCCAAAAGAATCTTCTAGGTAACAATAAAAACTTCATACGTCTAAAAGAAAAGATGAAAATTATAAAAAAAATCTGGTATAACTTTCCTAAGCGAAGAATTATTTAGTTTCTGATTTTAAATTATTACGTTTTTCAGTCATTTATTATTCGTGATAAGTTATTTACTTATTTGATTAGAATAAAAAAATTAATGACCTCGTAAGCGAATGGGCTGTCCTTCATTTCTGTCTCTTCGATTGAGTAAAGAGGTTTCGTTAAAAGTATCCAGTTGAAAAATTTACAGTTTTATGTTCCAGCCCATTTGCAGAGACATTAGATTTTGTTACTGCGACTTTATTGCTTTCATAGTCATCCCTTGGTTTGTAATCAAATCGCAAAGAAACCCTTACCTGTCCTGCAGAGGAGAAACAAGTGAGAAGAACAATCTTCAGTGGCAGATTCGCTTTATAAGCTTTATGTGTCCATAGCCTGTGAGCTCCCCCGGTCACACCGAATCCACTGGCCACGTACATTATTGCCGCTGTAACAAGTAATTTTAATTCGTACCATCTTCTGTTACCCGTGCACAGGATACAAAGTAATCAAAATAATGCGTCCTAGACGCCTATTCTAGCATTCATTGTTGTGATAAAGATACTTGTACTTTTCCACAAATTATATTATACTTAAAATTATACTACCCAACCGGTTTTGCTGTATAAACATCATCTAGAGCTTTAAATTAAAATAAATACATATATGTTTGCATTGCTAGAAGGAAATTCATTTTCACACCACCTGCTCGACAATGTCCAATTACATATCATGCAACCTCAACGAAAGTAAAGTAAAGCATTATAAAGTTATATGAAACTCCCTAGGGAATAAAGTGATTTGAATTTGGAACGTTAAATTCGTGTCGAAACTCGTGGAAAACTCTAAGTAAAAAAATGCCCTTGTGGCATTGTAAAGAATCAAACTGGCCACCATAAGCAGAACTCAAAAAAAAATAAAAAGGTGCGTTTACAAAGAATTTGAAACAAAAGACGGTGTTTGGTGCTGTGATTGTCAGTGAATTTTATTGCAATATTCATCTTGACAAAAAAATGTCGAGCGATAGTGATTCTACTCCAGAGTTTACCAAAACAGACGCTTTAGAGATTATTAATAATCAACTACCGGAAAAATCAAGACGAAAAAGCACATAACGATTTTTTCAATGGAGTGCAACAAAAGGTGTCAATACTTGTCATTGTCAACATTTTCTTCCAGATGGTGTGAAAAGTAGAGTATGCCCCTCTGGAATAAAGGCTGTCTTGGTCTTGGGCAACTTGAACCCATCGCTAAACTCAGGGTTCAATATGCTGCCCGCGACGTAAGACACTGCTATAATCCCTTAGTGCATAATCTACTATCACACAAATAGCAATTTTAAATAAAATAAACATCTCAAACTAATTGAATATAATGTAGTTAACAAAGGTGAATCACCACAGCTTGCAAGTACAAGTAAAATAAGTTGTGTATAATTTATTAAGATGATATTCCACCAGAACCATCAATCGAAACCATCGAATGTACAAAATATATATTTTTTTTGCAAATACAGTGTCATACTCGTACATACTTCGAATCTCAGTTCAGGGCTCCTTACATCCAGATTTTCTTTTCTTGTGCTTTTCTTTACCGTTATTATATAAAGTCAATAATTAAATAGGTTTTTTTGCTCTTGGCCGTCTGTGACTCAGACGATAACAATGGACTATAATAGGTATCTTAATTTGACAACCTTTATTATACTTAATACTTTCAAAGACTTCATTTTTTCATGTGCTTAAGGTTATAGTTTTTGTTCGCTTAACTACGTTAGCGAACTTTTTTCATCAAAACTTGAGTTATAAAACAGTAACAAGAAGAATAGTTTTAGACTAACTTGGATTTTTTATTTTCATACACTTTAATACATACAAACATACATCATAACCAAATTTATCCCCCAAGAGGGTGCAGGTGTATTCTAATAATACTTGGAGTATTCCAAAGCGATGGATGTCGTAATCAAAACAATCTTCGTGCAAAATGTTATAAATTTTGGCTCATACATGTTACTTATTCTATTTTTCATTCATTACCATATTTTCCTTCACTGTTGTGAAAGTGGTGAGTAATATACTTACCAAAATCATGCATGATGATGTTTTTTCATGCAAAACAGAAATCATATTTACCAATTAGGAGTTAAATTAAATTGTAAGACTGAATCATTTAAAAAAAATGTGAGTTTAATACATGCAAGTTGCAAATTTTAAAATAACATTAGAAATTTATTTATTTATATTTCATTTCCTCATCATCTACCTTTACATGATGCATCCTAATGCGATAGAGAAGGTTTATTAAACATTAACACTTAACAATTAAATTTACAGACACATTGACACCTATTCTCGTGAAAACTTTTCATTGCAAAATAGACATTAACACGGATGGATAAAATTTAAATGAGCTTGTATTATTTTAGGTTTTTCAACTTTAAATTTAAGGTTACATTAATTCACATTAGCCCCCACCGTAGGATTCCATGGCTGGTAGAGACTTGAAAAAAACTTTGGCGGCGAAACTCGAACCCGGGCACTCTGGTTGACAGTTAAAGGGAGCTACCGGTATCATATTTCAAAGATGCAGCCGTGTGATCAGCTACGATCCCCCCTGGTTCACGATAATCTTACTGAGCCATTTTGAACTTCAATATGTTGTCTGAAAGTCTACATTAGAACGCTCACTTCGCGCACTGCCGGCACGCAAAATCAGTGAATTTTCGAGGTTTTTCTGGATTTTACGAAAAAGTATTTGATGTAGCAATTTTTTCACCTGACATCGTACAATAAACCATGTTTTCTTGTTATATATTAGCAGTAATTTCAGACACAAAACTCAAGCCGTTTAGACATAAAACGAAATAACATAAAAAGGCATCATTTTCAAAAGTAAAATCTATCGAGCGAAATGTGTCCAATTAGGTAACCGACCTAACAACGGAAAGACAAAGGTCTGAAAAAACACGTGTCCAAGTTTTACATTGGTCAGATAAGTAGTTGACCCAGAATATTAAAACAAAAACCGTTGAAAGACCCAATACAAGCCCTTAAGCAACGCTTGGCATAATCAGTCTTTTGATGGTTGACCAGTTGCTTCAGTTTACACATGGCTCGGCTGATATCTAACGAAAATGGTCGTTAATCCATGTCAGAGGCCTGTATGCGACCTAAACACTTCTACCACCGGAGACTTCAAAGATAAATTGATACCCTGAATCAGTTTACATTTTACTAGTCCTAAAGATACAAATTGTTGTAAACCTACATTTTTTTTATCAACACACAGAATCACTTACCAAACACAAGAGTCTGCCATTTTACAGGAAAAGCATAGTAGTAACTCCAAAACACACCAACGATATGATACAAGCCTATTAAAATAACATTTATCCATTTTATATCATTTTCAAGCCCTAAACATTTTTCAAGTTGCCTCAACTTTTCACTCAATGTTAACCGTCTTACTATTTCCATATTATTAAATAAATTTAAAAAAAAGAATTATAAATCAACGGTTCGGTACATCACGGAAGGCTATTCGTAGTTGAATGAATTGTCTGTTATAAGAATGTAGGGCTCACGTTCAAAGTGTAATAAATAACTATTGCAATCTATTCTTTAACTTATTAGTATTCATTTATTTGCCCTATAAATTTAAATTTAATTCATTAGCGTAGGATTCGATATAAAAAACCAAACAAGCTGAGAGCAACAATTACTAAAACTTAATATTTATCTATATAACAATGGCACGAAATAATTGTCGGTGAAAAATAAAAACAAGAGCCAACCAACTATTATAAGTTGATGTTACTATGATTGATACTCAGAGTACCCTTTGATCGTTTAGTTACATTTTGGGACGCCATTTTAAATAATTTAAAAAAAGTTTTGTTGCACCAAAATCATACAAAAACACTCCCTTTTCGCTCCGCTCTGCTTCACTCGGTTCTCCAAAATTTACGTGTAAATCTAACACGTACTCCGTCACCCCTATTTTAAACTTTTGGCGAAAGATTTTCGATTTCATATTTTAGGATCTGGCTAAAGCAAATCATGATAATGCCAAATTCTACGGTTTGCCGACGACATTATTTGATTAATACTTGCGATTGTCGGCACTTGTTAACATCTTAAAAATACACTTCGACTGTTTCACTTACTTATTTCTTACTTAATTTATTATATAAATAATATATTACTTAATTTATTATATCCTGATGATGCCGTGAGGTGAAACCGGTTGCTTAAATAAAGTGAATATAAGTGCAACAGTAGAAGTGTATTTTTAAGATAACATTATAATTTCTTTATCGCGAAATTTCGGTGTTCGTGAGTTCTGTCCTTTCGTATTCGTTCATACTTTTGTAGTTATTATTTGTCCAACTTTGTTAAACTATGAAAATTCATACATTCTTAAATTTAAAATATTTCGAATGAATTTTTTTACATGTGTAGTATAATACTACAAATTACGCACAGTACCAAATAAAAACCTATTCCAGTAATTTGGTAGGCAAGTTCATTAAAAAATGTAGGTATTCCTATTCTATTAGCCAAAAACGCTACAGATAATAAAGAATATGCATGTAAATTTTTTAATGCACAAGTCATTAATATATGACCAAATTAGGGCTATGAATAAGAATATACAATTAAATTGTCGCTATTTCATAGTTATAAAATCAAAATAAGTTTCATATTAATCTTCTACAATTCAAACGGCTGCCATTTTAGCGCGCATCAAGTGACGTCACATGATACTGCTCTTGCTTGCGGTGTATGGTTTACTTAATTTATTATACCCTGATGATGCCGTGAGGTGAAACCGGTTGCTTAAATAAAGTGAATATAAGTGCAACAGTAGAAGTGTATTTTTAAGATAACATTATAATTTCTTAATCAAAATCTTAAAACGGAACCAAAACAATTCTTACAGCTGTTTACTTTACTATTCACATCGTATTGTATGCTGATAAATAAAGTGGATCTTGGCAAACAAGCCTAATTGAATTTAGGTTACGAAACTAAATAAATTCATTAGCCAGCATGACTTGAATTAAGGCGACTTTAGGTCGATGTACGAATACGTTATAAGGAATCTAAGCATTCGTTTACTATTCTGTGTAATTTTGAGTAATTTTTTATCATAGTAATGAACTAGGAATCGGTAACAAAATTTTTCTGCTCCCATACGACGATTAGGTAATTACAGTATCAAAAACTGTTTTACAAATAACTACGTTTCGCAAAAATCAATGTTATGTTATAACACCGCGTTTCTCTGCTGTGATTGGCCCAATATAATAATATACCGCCGCTTAGATAACCAATCAGCGACTAATTTTCTTCTTTTGCTTTAGGCTAGGCAAAAAAGGAATCTCCGCCATACAGCCTCCAATGCTCTCACAGAATACTTTCAATTGGGGCTATTCCGTAAATTACCGACAATTAAGGTGAACAGAACAGCCAAGATCCCTGCGCAATATCATTTTCATATCCGAGGTGTAGAAAGCAGAGTATTGCCTGAGGTCTGCTATTGAAATGGATTTAAATATATTTATTTTTCCCCTATACCAACAAAAAGCTCTTCGCGTCTGCTTCTTTCAAAATAAAAGCACCTATTCTCGAGCATTTTTGAGAAAAATACTATTCTATCGTATATTTTAAACGAAAAACTAAGAGTATTAGGAATATGTTTACGAATTCGTAGTACCATTTCCATAATAACACATACTTGAGAGAAAACTTTAAAACCAGGAAAGATTTTTTGCAATAAAAAAGTAGATCCTCGAGTTTTTATCTCGAAAATCACGTTGATTTTCCTTGGACTTATTCCCAGGCCGTTCCATTTTTCGTTAAAAACCCCGACGCCGACATCCGCCACAGGTAAGTTTCAATAATCTCGGAAAATTTGTATTAATGCCCGGCCAGAAAATAAGAAGCTATTTCTTAAAGCAATTTATAGCCTCCTGTCGCTTTACTTATTACTTGGGAAAGAAAGTTTGCACGTGAATCGCGCCCTTTTTAGAAGCCAGCCAAGGATTATTCGCAGCAGCGGTGAATAGGTAAGAAAATTTGAAAATTTGGGTTTGCAAAAATACCAGAGAAATTTTATTTAAAAAAAATTCGGTCATGTACGAATGGGATTAGAATTCTGCTTTACTTTCATTTCTATAATTTTTAGGGTTTCGTAGCTCAAAATTAAATAACCGGCCAAGTGCCAAGTTACGTACCATTATAATTAAAAACGGCAAAAATATCATATCTATTGTATGGGAGTGTGCGGATCCGACTAGCACTTGGCCGGTTTTAGTATTTGCTATTATAGCGGCAACAGAAATACATCATCTGTGAAAATTTCAACTGTATAACCTATCACGGTTCATTCAATGTTCAATTCACAAGAGTAGCATTGTATGTTATATGCTACTAATTGTGTGTGTATTTCTTTTTTGTGTATATCTTTTTTATTGTTATTGAATACGTTGAATAGTTTATAAATTTTTGTTATATTATAATTTTTGTTATGCTGCACTATCGCATTAGGTTGGTAGGCCTGTAATGATAGTCGTAAGTTTTTAAATAAATAAATAAATGAGATACAGCCTGGTGACAGACGGACGGATGGACTGACGGACAGCGGAGTCTTAGTAATAGGGTCCCGTTGGTTACCCTTTCGGTACGGAACCCTAAAAACGGAATCCTCATAGGATCACTTTGTTGTCCGTCTTTCTGTATGTCTATCTGTCAAGACCCTTATTCTCGGGCCCGCAAAATTGTAACTAATACCGCCTACAGAAGTCGGTGCTGTTAAAAAATCTGGCTTCTAACACAACGCTAAAAAAAAGTTACTGTGTTTTACGTAACCAATTTAATACAAATTGGCTGACCATAAAAACCTATATGGCACTTCTAGTTGACTTAGAAACTTGAAATTCCATCTACTAGTAGGTCTTATAGCACAGGTATTGGAAAAGATCTAATAATTACTAATACCTATTTAATTATTTAAAGATATATTGCAGACTAACTTAAAAGACCCCTTAGATACATAGAGTTTAGTGAACCGTAGTCGGTCATCCATAACTACACTAGCATTGGTCACTTGCGCGCCGCGGTCAGTTTCCAGACCCTTCATATTATTTTCAAACCAAAACCACACACTCATAGAGCCCATCCATTTTTAAAGGAGCCTTTTCGGCCTTATCTGTTTTGTTGCAAACCAACCAGTGTTGATACTTTCCACTGAACTATCTCTTCGAAATTTAAAAAACAACTGAGTGGTATTTCTTTTTCCTTGTATTATTAAAGGGAAGATAACAAGAAGGAAAGTATCAAAAACGTTTGAAACACCACCTGCCGCACGTGTTTTACAAGTGTTTATTGTTTCGTTCAGGCAAATTCACCCACCACGACTTAATTCTATTGTTATTGCTAATGACGGTCTCAAGTGGAAAGTCGCCAGCTAATTCTGAATGGACTATACTTACATGAGTTTTTGACCACGGCGCGCAAGTGACCCATGCCCAACTACACGGGGAATATAAGTTTGTATTTTAAACGGCATGCAGAAATAGGGCACGAGTCCCAATTATATCGAACTTGACCACTTTTATTTTACCCATACACGAGCATCTTAAAGCGCTATTAAAGCCGATTCTGAAGGCTTTAATTTTAGTTTGAGTGCTGTCAAAACTGTTTTTTTCCAAAGTAATGTAGTTTCTGTTGCAAACACTAAAGATCTATTTTGGAATTAAAAAAATTTTGTAAAACTAAAACTTGCCGACCCGCTAAGCTTATTGCTCCTCTTTCTACTTGAGTTTTTGGCCACCCAAGAACCTTGCAATGCTTTGTTCTAAGGTCGGGTGCTTGGCAAGGGTTTGACTTTTATTTGACCGCTTTGTCTTGAGATCTCTTTTGTACCCCGTCAGTATTTATTGCCGGGATTTATGTATTTCCGCCATCATTAAGTTCTAACTCATTATAATCGTTGCTTGATGGTAAAAAATGGTTTTGTGTTCCTTACTTCAGACCTGGGATGTATTCGCAATATACTGATGTGATTTTCATAGGCCTTCTATAACAAAAGACCGATGGCACATGTGGCTGAATATCAGAACAGTAACCCAAATCTGACTGAAAGAGTGACCCTAATGTCAAAGGAATGGAAAATACTTACTTCAACGACATTGTGCTGAAATATATTTATTTGTAGCTACATATTTTCCCGTTGCCTTTTTACATTAATAAATTTAAATTATTGATTAGAGATTGTTTTATATCGGGTAAGAAACTCAACAAATTTCACCTTTTGGAATATCAAATCATTATAAACAATTATTTATTATGTAATTTTTCCGGTATTTTATTGAATAACACCGTTTTGCACGTCTGTGTGACACAGAGCACGACGCACTTGCAATATACGAGTATGTACTTATACATAATGTGTGAGTGTGTGCGTTACTTTTGTACATCTTGTTAAGCGGCGCCGCCGGAAGGGCTTTATGCAAGACATATAAACTATTCGATGTTGGAACACATATCATAAATATTATATATTTTTATCCACTTTATTCTTACAACAGATATGTAGTAAGTTTTGCTCAATTATTTGATGTAACAATAAATGTGGCCAATTACCATTCTGTACCAAATAATAACTATTTAATAAAATTTATAAATAAATATACTCGAACATCGTCACGACATAAATGCCTGAGAGGCGCCAGACGTAAATTTTAAAGTGCAAATTCACACTTGTACAGTGGAGCCCACATCGAGCTAAACACTTTCAGTATAAACTGACCTCTCATTGCATAGGCTTCTCGTACAACGAGAGGTCAGCTTATACTCAATGTGTATAGCTTGATGTGGGCTCCACTGTACATCCACGTTTCACTGAAAATTATTACGTCTCAGAGTGATGGGTGGTGAACTCTATCGCCATAACTTCGGGTACAGCTTAACTTGCATACCGAAGCATGCAGACTGCATAAATATGTGTCTATTCGGGATTTAAATCCGCGATATCCAATCAAGACGCCAAGAAGGTTGAGACGTCCACCCACTAGACTACAAAGACGGCTGAAAAATTAAATTTATGATGTATCTGTAACGTGCACATAATTAAATTGCTCAGACATTATAAAATACCAAAAGTAACCCATTTGCAAACAATGCATACCCGAACAAAATATATAGAGAATTGACATCAGATCGGCATAAAATAGAATACCTTCGCCATTGCATCTATTGACACCTTGTCAGCCGCAACTGAGATCGGTTGCCGCCAACTTTGTCGATTAAAACTTTGCTCTAGGTTTGCAAACCTACATGTGGAGCTAATACAAGCTAAAGTAATCCTTATTTCAAAGAGATAAAATGTCTTCCAAGTCAGTAGTTCGAGTTGTCGGTCTTCACTTGGCACAAAATGTCACTTGATAGAGAACTGCAGCATTATTGCAATTTTGACACAAGTATTGAGAATTTGGCGCTAAATGGGACTTAGTGGAGGAATCAGTGTTGCCCTCACGCTCAACAATCGAGTACCGATAGAAATACTAGTACAGTTATGTAAAAAGAGTTTCGGTGCAAAAGACATTTTAATTGTTACTGTAATAATATTCTAATATTCTTCACAATCGTTCTTAGTAAAATAAACTCGTTGTTCTTGCTGTGTCGTTTGCAATAAGAATTTCTTGTTACATATAATCGCTAAATTTTTTCTCTCCGTGCTTAGGCTAAAAAGTTAAGAGTACTGAAGTTATTTTAACAGGGTTTTTAAATACAATTTTATAAAAGTCGGTAATTTTGTGACGGGTAAGAAACCATATAGCCCGGGCGGTAGCGTTGCATTTTAGGTACCTCGTGATTTTAAGCCGATTGATTTCCATCTTTTTCAATAGATCTGGAATGGCTAATAACAGAACCAAGCGTCAGCTGGCGCACCAGCGGTGGGTGTGGCTGTGGGAGGCAGAGGAAGTGGTAAAAAAAAAGTAATTGTGCGCCGGCTCAAACTTTTCTCAAAGATAGCTGAGGCCATAATAAGCTAAAAAAAAATCGTCAGCTGCATAGTGGAGGGGGGAAGATGCGTCAGCTGCTCGCATGAACTTGTTTGCATTTTAGGAAGTGATTTTACGCCGATTGATTTCCATCTTTTTCAATAGATCTGGAATGGCTAATAACAGAACCAAGCGTTAGCTGGCGCACCAGCGGTGGGTGTGGCTGTGGGAGGCAGAGGAAGTGGTAAAAAAAAGTAATTGTGCGCCGGCTCAAACTTTTCTCAAAGATAGCTGAGGCCATAATAAGCTAAAAAAAATCGTCAGCTGCATAGCGGAGTGGGGAAGATGCGTCAGCTGCTCGCATGAACTTGTTTGCATTTTAGGAAGTGATTTTACGCCGATTGATTTCCATCTTTTTCAATAGATCTGGAATGGTTAATAACAGAACCAAGCGTCAGCTGGCGCACCAGCGGTGGGTGTGGCTGTGGGAGGCAGAGGAAGTGGTAAAAAAAGTAATTGTGCGCTGGCTCAAACTTTTCTCAAAGATAGCTGAGGCCATAATAAGCTAAAAAAAAATCGTCAGCTGCATAGTGGAGGGGGGAAGATGCGTCAGCTGCTCGCATGAACTTGTTTGCATTTTAGGAAGTGATTTTACGCCGATTGATTTCCATCTTCATTCCATTTCCATCTGTTTGTAAAAAAGCGTATAGGAGTTTGGGATTTATACTTCGCGGAGCGAATGGGTTCACAAACTTAAAAGCTTTGACAGCAGTGTACGGAGCATTGGTCAGAAGCCAGTTGGAGTGCAATGCCACAGTGTGGGCTCCACACGAGACAAAGTACTGTCAAATGATGGAGCGCATACAAAACAAATTCACAAGATATTTGTACTGGAAAATGTACGGCGTCTACCCTTTCTATCCATTGATGTATCCAACCTTATTCGTGCTGGGCATGGTTGGATACAACAAGCTGGAAGTTAGAAGAAATGTGTCACTTGCGCTATACATTTTTAAGGTTTTTCGAGGTAAACTGGCTAATCCGGCTATACTGGAGGGGGTGAAATTATGCGTACCCGATGAGTATGTGCACAGGCGCAGGAGGCCACGTCTATTCGCGGTGCCTAACGGGAGGACCAATTTGCTCGGGAAAGCACCTTTGACGCGTGCAATGCATTTACTGAATCTGGTGGCGGACAAAATTGACCTATACCACTGTTCTCTGAGCGAATTCGTAAAGGTGACAATGTATATTTTATGTTATGGTGAAAATGTTTGATATATGTTGATGTGTCTAATGTTAAGAATTAAATGAGTTAATTGACTACACTATTGCATTAGGAATACCCTGTAATGATAGCTGTAATTTGATAAATACATAAATAAATAAATAAATAAATAAATAAATCTTTTTCAATAGATCTGGAATGGCTAATAACAGAACCAAGCGTCAGCTGGCGCACCAGCGGTGGGTGTGGCTGTGGGAGGCAGAGGAAGTGGTAAAAAAAAGTAATTGTGCGCCGGCTCAAACTTTTCTCAAAGATAGCTGAGGCCATAATAAGCTTAAAAAAAATCGTCAGCTGCATAGTGGAGGGGGGAAGATGCGACAGCTGCGCGCATGAACTTGTTTGCATTTTAGGAAGTGATTTTACGCCGATTGATTTCCATCTTTTTCAATAGATCTGGAATGGCTAATAACAGAACCAATCCTGACAGTGGTAAAAAAAAAGTAATAGTACGCCGGCTGAAACTTTTTTCACAGATAGTTGACATCATACTGAGCTGAAAAAAAATCGTCAGCTGACGCACCCGCGGTGGGTTTGGGAGTTAGAGGTTGCGAAAGTGGTAAAAAAAAGTACGCCGGCTTAAACTTTTCTCACAGATTATTGACATCATACTGAGCTGAAAAAAAATCGTCAGCTGACGCACCCGTGGTGGATGTGGATGTGAGAGGTTGCGAAAGTGGTAAAATAAAAGTGATAGTACGCCGGCTGAAACTTTTCTCACAGATAGTTGACATCATATATTTTTTAATCAGTAAAAATAAATTGCAAGCTACCTCTTTAACATGACATTTTGTTGCAGAGTTCTCTGAATTTTGAGCGACAGCTACCGTTTATGTTTTGTGAACCATAATATACATAAGTAATATATCGCTTTACCGTTGTTCTAAATGCAAAATCGAACACAATTTACCTATATAGTCCTTATTTTTCCATAAAAGTAGGAATGACCTGCAAAATAATGTAATTTTTAAAACACCTGCTCAAAATATGATAGATCACGTGCCTGTTTAGCACATTTTATGACATATTTCGCACTAGCACTTTTTGTTTTTACTACTAACGCCATCTAGGGGAAACCGGCCACATCATTTACTAAGCATGTAAACCTTTGTTTTACTAAATACTTTAAAAACTATTTAAGATGAGTATTTTCAAACTTTTATATTTTATTATTAAATATATTTATTATGTATGTTAAATTGCAAAACATGTTTAAAAATTCAAAACGTTTTTAGACGTCATAATTTATATTCCATTTTAACTATCTTAGAAATTATTATTAAAAAGATTTTAGAAAGAGACATGGTCTTTGTATTACAGATTGGCGCCAACCAGACTGCGTGTTCTTCTGTTTCTGTTTTGATTTGCAAAAAAAATGCTTTTATTTAAATAACATGTTAGTTTTCGCAGGTGAGTATTGATATTTCTCGTCCCGATTGTTAAAGTCAATCGTGACTCTAAATATCAACCTTTTGCGCACTTGCATCAAAATGTACTATTTTATCACAGGTGCCTTAGCTTGAACCATTCAAAATTCGACTCTAATACGTATTTGCTAGAAATTATTTTTGTACTCATGTTGTCATGCATGGTTGCATATACGATAAAAAAACTAATCAAGTGCGAATAGGACTCATGCTCTGAAGGTTCAAAGTAACCCACGGGTAATCAATTTTATACAAATTGGCTCCCCATGAAAACCTATAGAGTAGTCCCAGTTGACTTGGATACTTGAAATTCCGTTCACAAGTACCTAGAAAACGTACCAATATTTGATAATTCAAGAAAATAATTATGCCCAACCTAATTAGACCCCTTTTATATATATGTGGAATTCAGAGGTATGGGCGGTGTCAGTGTCAGGATGTCGATGGTTAGGCCACATGCCACGTCTGATGACAGGTTCAGGTATGGATGTCAGGATGCCATCATCAGAGTAACATGCCACGTGGTCGTTGATACGTCGATCTCATAAATAATAGCACAGTCACAATGTTTACAATGTCTGTATTGATAATTTAATGTTACACACTTGAAATACAACGCGATGCACTTGATAAAAAGCGATATCATAAGTATCGGACATGATGAAATAACAGTAAGAACACAATCAATCACTAAAGCCTCATAGTGGGAACAGACAAGTTTCTTCGCACCCAGTTACTTCGACCACGTCTCGAAAATAAATCTCTGAATGTTCCATCTCAAAAATTTGATGTTTTCTCTAGTCGGTCGTTCACGTAACTCTGCCAAGAACCATATCAGCGCGGTATATATATCCCAACACTTGCGTTCCCACCAATCCAATAGGATTAGGTACAGTCTACCAACTAAACATAACAAATCTTTCAAATCTGATTGGGTAACTCAATCAGTTAAGCCAACTGTACAAAACAAAATGAAATATCAACATAAACAAACTTGACAAATTCTATCAACTACACTGGCGTACAGCGCCATCTCTCGGCAACGTCAACAAATTGTAAGTCAAAGAAAGAATAGACAATGAATAATATTTTTGCTCGGAAATTCATTCGACGATAAATCTGATTCGTAAATCGTTCTAAAATAATCGTTGTCGGCTGGTCGCTCCACTTCTCGATTCGACATATACATAGATTTTAATAGATCGTAAGTGTTAAGTTGGTCTTTTGTATAAAATTGTACAAAGAATAAGTTTGTGTTTAAAACGGTTTGTACAGAACCCTCTGAGCACGACGCACTCGTCCAGTTTTTATTTTATAAAGAAACTCACAAAACGTTTGGGCTCACGCGATACAAACGAGCTCTAAATTGTGCTTGAACAAGAATGGGGCAAGTTAATATCTTTTGTATATTTCAACAAAGATGCATAAGCAGAAACAATTTCTTTTTTATTGGAATTCTTAAGAATTCTTCGTTACTTAGAATCTACCAACAATATTTAAGCTGACAACAGCGTTTTTACAATGGCATTAAATGATTGAGGTTTAGTTTATTATTTCTGAATAAGTACATTATTTCCGCGAACCATTATTTCCTTATTCAGGGTTATATTTCTGTGCTTCCACGAAAACGATTTACAATATTACGATTAACTATAAATTAATTATACTTTATATGATAAAGTAACTTTCAATATTCAATTAGTAACCCCATGCCTAAAAGATTTTTTTCCACTTATATCTAAAATAAGGTGTAATTTACAAAGAAAAAATAAGGCATGGTTTCTTATCCACTAAACTCGGATTTTCAGGTTCCATAATAATAGCGTAGTAACTAGGATATCATGGACCGATAACAGTTCCTGCTTACACAGCGGCGTATTTCAGATAAAATATCGCGTAAAAGCGGTCGGAAGCAATAACAGGGAATATTATCAGCGTCGCGCTCATAACACCGCTTTTATGTCTTCATCGACGACCCGAGGGCACATTAATTGCCATCACGATTACTACTGACGCGTCGCTGTCTCGGACGTCATTCAAGACACGTCCCACTCTCTGAAAGGAGGAATCGTCAGGAAAATCTGTTTCTTGGTACTTTTAGAAAAAGGCTTTTTGTGATAAAGGAAAGTAAAGAATGCTCAAATTGTAATAGAACCAGAATTACGAGCCTTTTTTTAGTTTTTCATTTCCATTTTAAGTATTTGCAGCGCTGTATTTATTACGAGACAAGATTTTATGTTTACACGGCACTGAAAATTATGGAATACGGAAAACTCCTTTTGGGAAAAAAACAAACACGATGCGTCCCGTAAACTTAATAATGTATTAATTACGTACCGTAATTGCGTCTTTATTGTCTCTAAATTGAATTGTTTAAATTCATAAATTAATTATCATGTTCCCAGTCAATAGTATGTATTTATTGTCTACCATAGTGAAATCCTTTATTGGCCTTGTTAGCTGATGTTATTATTAGTTTATATTTAATGTATTTGCTGTGGATTTTTGTTCATAAATAAAATAAAATAAAATAAAACACCAAACTTTAAAGACAAAAATCTACACTCGGTAGGTAGGTATTAAAGGAATGCTTTAAACTTTTTTTTCTCCTTCTTTTAAGGCTGCAATTTGATATGTTTAGTTTTAAGTTTTTTTTTTGGCAATAAACCTTTTTCATTTTGTTTTTATTTATTTTTAAAGCAATTTAGTTTTATTTAGCTATCAGCCTAGGTGTTGAATAAAATTTGAGGGTAGAAAAGATAAATATTGCAATTTATATGGAACAGTTATGTATGTTCCAGAACAATTATTTATGTTCCAAATAAATAATAAAAATAAAATGTGTCGCAATTTCAGGGTTGTTGTTCATTGCAAAATACCGTTGTTCGGGTAAAGGCGAGTACTACTTATCACCAGTTTGCATTTGAGCAACATTTAAAAAATCAGTGTATCTGTATAATATTTAAAAAAATATAATATCAAATTATGGAATAAGTTTTTTAACTATACATATTTTAACTAACTTTAGGGAGTTAAGTCCACCTTTTAATTAAACCAAAAGTTAGCTTCAGTCTAAAATTTCCGAAAGTTGTGCAGCTTGTGTCGCTGGCAGAAGTTTATTTCCACTTGTGTTAATAAAAAATCAGTCAAGTGCGAGTAGGACCCGCGCCCTGAGGGTTCCGTTTCATACTAATTAGTTAATAGACTTAAATAACTTTATAATAGTTTATAAAACTAAACTGCATAATTAAGTTGGTAGAGTTTTTGGATACATACATAAAGTTCTAAATATTCAAAGGATATATAACCCTAAAACTAAATTAAAAATAAGCGTTAGTTTTTTTTTATTTCTGTATATCCTATCCTACTATCCTACTAATATTATAAATGCGAAAGTTTGAGCGTGTGTGTGTGTATGTTTGTTACTCTTTCACGCTGAAACGGCTGAACGGATTTGGACGAATTTTGAATGGATATAGCTTATACCCTAACTTAACACATAGGCTACTTTTTATCCCGGAAAAATGCTTGATTCCTGTAGAATAGATCAATATCATTGAAAAATCAGGTGTTTAATTAGCGTGGTCCGAATCGTTTGTCGTGAAATAATACAAGGCTTTGTTATTTCATACGTCAGGTGTCTAATTAGCGCAGTCTTTTATCGTTTGTGGAGAAATCAGACAAGGCTATGTTATCTCATCACACTTCACACTAATATTATAAATGCAAAAGTTTGTGTGTGTGTGTGTGTGTATGTTTGTTACTCTTTCACGCTGAAACGGCTGGACGGATTTGGACGAATTTTGAATGGATATAGCTTAGTTACTTTTTATCCCGAATAACACGCGGGCGGAGCCGCGGGCAGAAGCTAGTGGTACATAGTTCCAAATACTAACTAGTCAGGTCTGTAACTCATTCCGTCTACGAGCTACGAGACCCGTGGCATACTGACAGACAGACGGATGGACGGACACGAGTGATATTAATAGAACTCCGTTTTGCCCTTTAAGTACGGAACCCTAAAAACTAGACATTAAGTAAAAATCTTTTTAGTGTATATTTTAATGAAACTCATCTGAATTATAAAGAAGTATGCCTCAAACAAAAGTAGGAATTTATTAATATCAACAGTAAAATATAATAAAAATACCTTTCACATTGTTTATTTTTAATATTTGACTAGAAATATAAAATAAGGGTGATGCAATATTGTGAGCGTAAATAAGCTAAAACGTTTTCCAATAATGGCACCACTAAGCGCCTGTCAACTTTAAGGATCAATCCCCTGTTTGATTTCATGACATACATTATAAACACACAAACATTGTTACCCTTTTAGGGTTGAGATTCCTGGTCCAGGAGGATGGGGTTTGTTTCCAAAAAAAGTAGGCAAGCTTTTACACATATTGGTTTATTTGCTACCCTACTACGAGGGGTTACCACAAAAATGAGAAGTTTTGGAACAACAGAATATAAAACATTTTATATACAAAGATTCTGCATGGATCAAACGATACCGCGATGCAATCTACGAGTACCGCCCTCCTTTGGGGAGAAATGGAAACTATTAGTACAAACAAACATATTAACAATAAATTACTTTTCATGTCGAAATGGATATGCAGGTCTACTTTTATCATTTCAATAATGGCAACAGTTAACGCGGCAGTTTATTTCATGATAACCTATATTTCCTATATTGTCTATATTGACTTCAACACTAATACCCCATGGTGGATAGTAATAATAATAATATTTATTTATTTGCGTAAAAGAACTTAGAATTAATACAATCAAAAATAGCATCTTACGGCTAGTACATAATATTTTGCCTGAACTAAACTACGAAAAGTAGCCTGTTTTTTAGGCACAATAGGACAGAACATAAAGAAGACGTGTAAGCTTAAAAATATAATAAATGTTTGAAATAAAAGTAAAAGTCAATTAAATATAAAACCTTAAGTTTAATTGAAATATTACACTTAAAATAATTTAACTAAAATTTTGAATCGAAATAAATTTTGATTTAAGGGTAGACGTGCGAAGTGATGCCACTTAAAAAAAAGTTTCTTACTTAACGTCTAGAAATAGCAATAAATTATTTTGAAATTTTCATAAACAACGTCTATTTATAGCTTTTAAAGTTGTGCTAAAAGCGGCTGTATTTAGCGAAACTTTAAATTTTAGCCCGTCGATGACGTTTTCTAAGAAGACTTTCCTATTTAAAAACAATCAATTCATCAGCTATTTCTAGGATTTTAATTCAGGTTACTCTGGCAAGATTTTTATCCAATGTGGCGACACTTTAGCAGCTGTTACGTTAGGGGCTTAAATAGTATCTTATGCGCCCGTAGTATGATGACGCGCGACTTCGTTATCGCGCATATCGAACCAAAATAAGCGATTGTGTGAGGTAAAACGCGTGACAAACGAAGTGGCGCGTCATCATGGTATGGGCGCGGGAAACTGTCTGATTTAAACTGATCATAATCAATTATGCTGCAAAAGTATGAGAATAGAAAGGTGTAAAATGAAAGCGTTGGAGCAGGACAGATTTCTCTGGATAACCTCGCTTTAATGTAACTAACTATCTTTGTAAGTTTCACAAGAACTTCGACAAATACTTTACGCAATTTTTTTTTATATTATTAATTATTAACTTGGAAATGTTTTAAGAGCAGAAAGGAGTTACGTTACCGGCCTCAAATATCAATTTACTAGACAAATCAGAAACGCTTGGCTCAAACTTCCGCTTTTCTCGCAGTGTTTATCGAACGGGACTAGAGTTGATACAAAAATGTAACACGGCTACGCTGTTTGTTAGAGAATCCAGTTTTCTACAGAAATTGGATCCGATTTAAAGTATAAAAGAATTCTTCTACGAACGAGGCGAGATATTGAAAATTTCTTGATGGGTAAAAAGAAATTTTAGTTCAAGACGGAAAGATATTACTAAAGTTGGGCCATTGTATCAAGAATCAAGAGACGCACTATGCGGAACTAAAATGCAATGGAGCGACTAAGCAGACAAGTTTACTTTGCAGCGCCGCGCCACCCCGTGCCTTTTCACTGCAGTTGTCGCTACTGCGGTAATAGCTAATACAAAGCAATAGGTACATATTGTCGCGCTGCGCCGTGCTCCGTTGTATCTCAGTTCCGCATAGTGCAGGCTAATCCTAAATGCTCATGAAGTTTCATTATTACTTACTCAATTTTTCTTGCGTTCAAATACGACACTCTTTGCTCACAGAGTAAGTATGGGAACAACAATTCTTCGACATGTATTACCAAGTTATTTTATTTTCTTTGTTTGTCCACTGCTGGACATAGGCCTTTCCAAGATTTCGCCACTTTTGGCGGTCCTCTGGACGAAATACTCATACTTACACACGCTGGGTTGGAGAGCGCGGTGCCGAAACCCTCGCACCATTAACGCCGCTGCCTGTCACCAGTCTGTTTTATTAGGGTTCCGTACCTCAAGAGGAAAAAACGGAGCCCTTATAGGATCACTTTGTTTTCCGTCTGTCTGTCCGTCCGTCCATCCGTCCGTCTGTCTGTCTGTCAATGCCCTTTACCACGGGAACGCGTGGTCGTATCGAGTTGAAATTAAAACCATGAACTCAGGTCTACAGTTTCTTGAAGTTGTGAAAAAATCAAACTTCCAAGTTAACGTAAAAAAAAGATACGGCCGTTTATACCGCAAAAAACGTATATTTATTTCGACACTCTCAAGGGAATCAAAATTTATTGGGTCTTTTACTTCAAGTACCGATAGAGAAAAATCTGAAAATTGTACATTTGTAATTAAATCATTAAAAAAATAGTCTTTAACGGAACCCGCGGTGGACGAGTCCGACTCGCACTTGTCCGGTTTTTATTATAAGGCCCGGCAATTTTTGGTGAATATATGGACGTACGAATGACTTCGGGGTGGTTTGCGAGTAAGATGGTGGTACCTCCACAGCGAGCCCAGCACCAGCTCTGCCACCTATTTTTGTGCGTTATAATATCGTATTTTTTTCTCACGATTATGGAAATATCTGGAGTTCTTCTTTTAGATTAATATCTTCTCTCTCCTATAGTATTACTTTTATTAACAGTAACCCTACAAAGAAAAACAATTTGTAAACAATATATTTCGACACCTTCAATCATTAGTACAAAATATGACATTCAAAAATGGTTAAAAAGACATCCATCCATCCATCCAACAGCCTGTTTCGTCCACTGCTGGACATAAGCCTTTCCAGGATTTCACCACTCTTGGCGGTCCTCTTGGAAGAAATGTCCATACTCACACATTCTGGACAGGCGGGTTGGTGAGCGCGGTGCCGAAACCCTTGCACCAGTGACGCCGCTGCCCGTCACCAGTCTGATTTATATAAGGCCTGGCAATTGGGGATGGATATACCGCCATCCATCGGTCCCAGGCAAAGGTGGGCCGCCTGGTTTTTTTTGCCTGAGAGCTGTCCTCTTACTCTCCCCCGAATAACTTCGGGAGGATTTCCGAGTAAGATGGTGGTACCTCCACAGTCGAGCCCGGCATTAGCTCTACCACCTAGTAAAAAGACATATTTATGAAAATAAAAAATATATTCGTCAATTCCAGTTGTTTTTGTTGTTCTTTGAGCATACATTACATAAGGCACACAGGCACGCCACCGTTTTAATACAAAATTTTATAACCCGTTTGTCAATTGTTTTTAGATCAAATTATAAGACCTCTATCATCTGGTACTGATTATTTTAAAAGGCACCATTTTGCCAAATTTTTTAATATCTCTTTTGTTTTAAAGACATCAATCTGGACAGATTTACACGTACAAAGTTGTTTTCTTGCCTTAAATTACACCTATATCAAAATTTTATATTTCAGCCCGATAGTGACTTTGTAAATGCCTGTATTATATAGAGGTCTCAAACTTTATTCTATAACGAAAAACAACAGAAAAGCGGGTTATTAAATTTTGTACTAAAACGGTGGCATGCGTATTATGGACGTCAACTTTGGTTGCCAAATCACGAACTTTCTTATATACTATTATTTTTTGGTTCGTTTCATCTGATATAACGGGTGTAAAAGCAAGGGAAAGAATCCTTTAAGGGTGTGTTAGTATGATCGGTAAAGATATTTACCGGTACCTCATAATAACAAGATTTTATTTACTCAAAATACACTAATTGCGTGGACACCCTGACTGGTCGCTGGCCACTCAGATGAGGGGTGCGGGTTGCGGGGTGCAATTAGATGTGTGGGGAGGCCGGTGAGCTGCGTAGCCATAGCTTAGAAAAATGATGGAATTTTTGGTGAAAATTCAAGATATATATATTTTTTCCCGTAATGACATCAAAATCGTGTATACTTTCATACCCTAAAGGGATTCTTGACTTTGCAGTTACAGCCTGTATAAGCTAAATTTTGTGCTTATTCAAATTGTTGATGCCACGACGTAAATTAATCGTATTTTAATACTTGGACAATATTGGACACATTTATAATACATATTACAGTTACGTGAACAAGTTTACCATTAGGTATTATTAATAACACTCTCATCCTTTTGTAGTGGTTTATATGTAAATTTCCCATAAAAGTAGTTTTCAAGTGGTAAGGCCGATACATGGCGCCGTTATTAGTTCCGGCGCTATAAGTACAGCCACTTGAGATTAGGGCTGTGCACCTTTGATCAATTTAGGCAGGTAAGGAATATACCTGCGGAAATTATTATCACGTTTTTTTACTTATTCGAAAAACCTACTTATTTGAATTTTGTTGTATTGAAAATCTCATTTTATTTTTCATTCGTGTGTTTTTATTGGAAAACTTGTTCAGTATGATCAGCAGATTATGTGAATTAATTCAAAAATACCTGTCCATTTACCCACGGTATAGTTAATTACAAAGTTCTTGTCAAATTGTGCGATACTAGAAATAAAGAAGTACCTATCAAGTTGTTCGTTCGTGACACAGATTTTAATACAAATATAATGTGCGATTATTTTGATTACCACCTTTTATTATTTTACAATAATTCCCCGTCATCATTAAGAAAATCACATTATGCCTGAATAGCAGAGGTAATAGTAGTATTTACATAGGAATCCTAGTCAAACTCGTGGACTTCATACTTTTACTCATCCAATAAAATTTATTTCGAATTAAGGCTTTAGTTTTAGTGCTGTCAAAACTTGAATTTTTCGAAAGAATATAGCATCTTTTCTTAACAATAAATAACTAGTAGTTCGCCCCGAACTGTGAACCCGCGCTCACCCGATTCGCGCTTGACCGATTTGGCTCATGTTCAAACTGAAAGAATCTTTTTGCCTTATTTATCTCGCCTGCCAAATTTCATGACATTCCGATCAACGATACTCGAGTTATCGTCGAACAAACATTCATACATACATACATACAAACGCCGGATTTATTGTTCTAGTAGACTCGGGGAACTCCCACGCTGGTTCAATTATTTTTGAATAAAGAAAATTAAGTTTTGACAACCCCAAAACCTGTGCCTAAAACTAAAATTAAAGCCTTCAGAATCGGCCGAAATAACTGCCTATTTTGGATACTGTTAAGGCAATTTTTTTAATGTCTGGTCTGATTCAGCATCAATTAAAAGTAGTAAAATCTGTTTGCATTGCAAAACCGTGATGCTATTATCTTCTAGAAAGATATTAATATTCATTTTTGCATTAACTTTGTGATGAGGGTATTTTAAAATATGGAATTTTCATTTGACGTTTAAAAAGGTTTTCGGCGTAAATAAGATTACCTTAATTCTTGTTTCAACTAGGTACTGCTTATTCTAATTAAATAACTTGTCATTTAATATTTGTCAATTGCTTTTAAATTCAAAACACATCTTATCGGTTAACTAGGAATAGATACAGTTTATGTGAAACTAGCATTTGCCCGCGGTTCCGCCCTCTTTTATTCAGTCTCTGCCCCATTACGGCCTGGGCGTTATTTTATGAACACGCCTAGGTATGTGTTGACCAGGGTCACTACGATGATAACAAAAAACCGCATCCGAATCCGTTGAGTGTGGTTCTCGAGTTGGAACGGACAGACAAAAGTTCTAAATATTGTTGTTTTAGCTTCAGTGCAATACTAATTACCCATTTCATTTAAAATTTCCCGAAAACATTAAATATATAGATATACTTTTTAACTACTTTGTTATGAGTATAGACTAGTAGTTCTCCCCGAACTGTGAACTCGCGCTCGCCCGATTCGAGCTTGACCGATTTGGCTCATGTTTGAACTTGAAAATTCTTTTTGCCTTATCTACTCGCCTGCCAAATTTCATGACATTCCGATCAACGATACTCGAGTTATCGTCGAACAAACATTCATACATACAAACGGATTGTTCTAGTAGACTTGGAGAACTCGCTCGCTTTGCTCACTCGTTCAAATATTCTATTCGTACGGTCACTTTTACCTTGCAATCTCAACAAAACGTTTTCCAAAACTACTAGTTTTCATCCAAAATGAACACAAACTCTTATGCGTTAGCATAATGTAAAGTTATTGTTCGACAACAGCGCAATCTATTTAGCAGAAAGTTGTTTGACGTCGGCGGTAGTAGTTCTGCAAAGTTTGGACACTTGGATCACAGTTGTTTCAGGTCCGTGGGGAAATAGCGGCTAGTGATAGGATAGCGGAACACGGAAAAACGCGTCCCAAGTTGTTCACAATTTGATTCACTATTTACATGGTAGTGGAGTCATGTGCATACATATTGAAATGTATAATATATACGTATATATACGAAATCGTTGTGTGAAAATAACTCTCGGGTCGAGTCTCAGATTTGTAACGAGATCGTTAGAAATAATTAAAGCGCCCTAAAAATAACTCAAATAATGTATACAAATAATGCATTAAATATAAAAATCAGACTTTTAAGGTTCCAGTCCCAAAGGGTGCCAAACGGAACTATCACTAAGCCTCCGCTGTCCGTCCGTCTGTCACAAGGGTTTATAGATCGGCAGTTGAAAATTTTACAGAATAGGTGTTACTTTAGCCTCTAGCATGGAACATAGTTAATAAAAATTAATCCCCATAAAAAACGAAAAAGTAGCATGTTTTAACGTTATTTGTTTAAGTTCTATCTTAAAGAGGGTAATGCATAATACTCTGAAATAAAATAATAACAATTAGGGTTTCGTACTCAGTGGGTGCGCAATAGTTATTCAGGCGCTAGCATTGTAACGCCTTAACTTTGTCGCCTTAATTTTGCTAGGGCATCTATACGTATTGTTCTTATGGTACCATAATGTGTTCAGGGTTCCGTACCCATACTGTGTGGTGGTACGGAACCTTTTCCACGCGAGTCCGATTTGAACTTTGCCAAATTAGTAATGATATTGATGTAGCTTCAAATCAATAGGATTTCGCAAACGTGAATTTAGCCGTGACATTCTAAAATATCCTGAATTCACACTATGTCAAATCCAATGGTTTAAAATCTGCTATAATAATCTTATATAAAATATCTGTTGCTGCATGTTAAGGCATATTATTTATATGCTTACCTAAAGCTTTAACGGTAGTAACTTTGCGGGCATTATAAAATTTATTGTGAGTACGTAACGAGTAACTTCAAACATAATTTGCTAAAAGCAGTGGTAGCTCAGTCAGGGGTAGAGTCACATAACATTTCTGTGGATAGAACCCTGGCCTCTCAATCTTGAAACCTAGGTTCGATCCCGGTCGGGCATGCGCCAATGACTTTTTCGTAATGTATGTGCATAGTATTTGTGTGTTTATGTAATCTATTAGGTAACAACACAAATACTATTAAAATATAATAATTATAATAATAATCACTTGGTGAACGGTGAAGGAAAACATCGTAAGGATGCAACTGCATGCCCTAAAAAAGCGTGTATTTGTATTTGTGCCCGAATTACGGCGATAGGGCTCACCACCCAAGTTGGGGCGTAATAATCGTCGGTGAAACGCGGGTTTCACCTCTGACACCCCTTCGGGGATTCATGTCGTGACGATATACATACAGAGTTAAAATCATCTGGGCACTTGCATAAAGTGAGAGCGTACTTAGCCACCTCGGGTAGTCTTAAAAGCTTCTTGCTAAACTTATAGTACAATCTAATTGTGATTATAGTCAAGGTTTCAGTCCCTGGGGGCTCCGATGCACCCCATTCCATAGACAAGAGTCTGCTTCATTCCGCTCTAATGAAACAACCGCAATCTTATTATCATGTTAATTTACAATTACTGCTAGTTCTGTTTGCTTGTTATTGAAGCACTAGTATTTTGCCCTGGGCTCACCCTCCTGCTGTTTGTTTTTGTGAAGGCCCTAGGAAACTGGCTATAAAGAAGCGTATGTGTTACCCTAAAACAAAATGTATCTCGCTGCAAAAATTTAATCGCAATTCGTTAGTTTTTTTCAGAGTTGTAATTATAGTATAAGGTATCAAAGTAATTTTAACTTTGTAATGACATAATGAGTACTGGTAAAAAGACATAATAGAGGTTATTGTGCCTAGCACATACATTTAAATTTAATAAGAGGTGAGTTGAAAAGGAGATTTTAATTGGACAAAAGAAAATATATAAGCTGACATTCGTTCATACAGCTTAATTCATACCGGAGACTCGATAAGTTGTCAGGACCAAGGTTTAATGTCCCTGTTTGAGAAAAACGAAAATATTTTTTTTGTGCCTCTTTACTTATTTAAGAACTACCTTGATACAATTAGTATGGGAAGTCTAAATTTTATTTTGGCTATTTCACAGGAAGGGTCATTGAACCTTGATCCTGACGACTTACCGCGTCGCCGGTATGAATTTGGGTATATAAACAAAACTCACCTTATATAGAATCTATCCATCCATTAGCTTGTCATCGTCCACTGCTGGACATAGGCCTTTCCAATATTTCGCCACTCTTGGTGGCCCTCTGTCCTACTTATCCAGCTGCCACCCGCAACGTCCAGCGTGTCGTCGGTCCAGCGGGCACGAGGTCGGCCTACGCTACGCTTTGCTGTACGTGGTCTCCATTCTAACGCCTTTCGGCTCCAACAGCCATCATGTCGGCGACAGATATGGCCCGGCCACTGCCACTTCAGCTTACTGATTCGGCAGGCTGCTATGTCGGTCACTTTTAACCGACAATTATACCTGGTGTAAAAGCAAAGGCAAGAATCCTTTAAGGGTGTGTTAGTATGATCGGTGAAGATATTATTTTAAATACTAGGATCTCTAAATAAAGTACCAGTACCTCATAATAAGACGATTTTCTTTACTCAAAATACACTAATCGCGTGGACACCCTCACTGGTCGCTGGCCACTCGGATGAGGGGTGTGGGTTGCGGGGTGCAATTGGGTGTCTGGGGAGACCGGTGAGCTGCGTAGCCATATCTTAGAACAATGATGGAATTTTTGGTGAAAATTCAAGGGTATATATTTTTTCTCGTAATGACATCAGAATTGTGTATACTTTCTTACCGTAAAGGGATTCTTGACTTTGCATTTACAGCCTGTATAGAACAGAATAGAAAAGAATAGAAATCGTAAATTTCTACAAAGATATCGTCCATGTTCCAAAATAACATCATTATCAGACTGTGTTATTGCTTAGCGAAGATTTTTTTTAAATAATTTAGCGTTTTTATACGTTTGTCCTTGGTTAGTAAGACTTAAATTTGAAACCTTTCTCAGCCTCAAGCTGTATGCGCGAATCCCACCACGGTTGTCAAGTTCTTTCAGTACCTAATTCAGGTCCTCCTAGATACAAGAGGCACCTAGCTACCTGCATCAATACGTCGTGGTAAACGAGCACGTTGCTACGTCGCCAGTAGAGATTGCGCCGCTGCAGCGGGGTATACACCAAGGACGTGTTCTGAATCCTGAGAAACTTTGTCGAGAGGTCCAAAAATATATCATTGTCTTTTACAACGATAGTAACGTGTTTCTAAACATTTTGTTGCAGTTTCAGACTTTCAGAACGACTGAATTTCAGTCAAACACGCCATCACAACGATATATTTATCACTTACATATCGTTAATAAAATCGGTTCTGAAGGCTTTAATTTTAGTTAAATTTTTCCAAAGTAATATAGTTTCTGTTGTAAACACTAAAGAACTATTTCTGATTGAAGAAAATTTAGGTTTGACAGCACTAAAACTTAAATAAAGCCTTCAGAATCAGATCTGTATACATGAAAAGTGTACGATAAAAACCGTACATTTGCGAGTAGAACTAATACACATACTAGACTTAAATTATTTTGATAAAAATTACAAACTTATCAGTACAAAGAAAATACATGAAATAAAACCGCAAAATTAAGTTGATCGAATAATCGGGTACGTAACCGTAAACCTATATCAGAAATCGACGTTTTGATTATTTGTTGTTTAATACTTATTATGGCACAAATTTACAGAAAATTCCAAATTCTTATCTAGTTTATTTTTTGAGATAGACCCCGTAACTTAAATGGTCTAAAGCTGACAAATTTGATAAAAAATATATATTTGTACTTTACATAATGAGTTAGACTAGAGTTCTACACTCCATATGCCGAAAGAAGAAAAAAATCGGCATTTTTTTATGTTTGGGATCCCCCACCCTGAAAATTTATTTAATTTAATTTTCTATTCAATATTCGTTTTGGGAAGCCCAAAAAGCAAACAAACATATTGATTAATTCATTCCAAAAGTTGAAAATCAAAAAGCAAAATCCTAATAACAGAGTGTAAGCAACACTGCTTATTAAACTTGAAAAATAGAACCAGACAATTATATGAACCGAGATTATTTATCAAAGGAAAACAAGGTAAAACAATATTTTAAATTAAGAATCACATGGCTGTGCTCAAAGATTGAGCTCTAGCCCATAAAACAAGTTATTAAAACTTGCTCTGTATGAAGCATTTGAAGTATTGTATTTAGTAGGTTTATTATAATTAATATTATTAATAACATGAATTATTATGCTCGTAGTAGTACATTATGATACAAGTGAGCTGCGTTGGACATTACTGCGGGATTGCAGGCCGAGCCGAAGGTGAGGCCGTAATGGAGCCGAGAGTGTAATGTCTAATGCTCACGCGTTTCATACGACGTTTTTCAACACACTTGCGAGGAAAAATAATAAAATTTCACTGTCTTTTTTTCCACATAATCGAAACCACAGCTGACTGAACTGAACTGACAATTTTCTTTGAAAAATGGCGGCGGAGATTTTGTTTTGCGCAGATGGAAATAGAGGCACTGACGCATTCGCCAAACAGCCAAATATTAAATATTAACAAAATTAATATTTTTGTATAAACAAAAAAAATTTGAGGTTAATAAAAATAAATAATTAGATGAAATTAAATTATTATTTATTATATTTTAACTGAGACAGTCTATTTATTCGCAGAAACTTTACTATTTCTCAAGACATCAAAACTCTTAAAAAAACTGTAATGTAAAAAACACTAGTGCGATAATAGTAAGTAAAAATCACGCTTGTTTAATACGCTGCTTTATAATTATGACCCTAATAACGCTGCAATAAGGGCCACTTTATAAGCAAGTGTGTTGAAAAAAACATTTTTTATGGATCTGAAAATCTTTATTTGATCATTAGGGTAGTTTTCGCGAGATAGTACTGGTACGAATTTCAGAAAGTCTTTAGAACGCAACCTAAGTCTGCCGCATCTCGCTCAGTGGGCGGTTCGATATTGCACCCCTGCCTCGTGCAGAAAGTAAGGAACTACCTGTCGCCTGATAAATTAAAAAAAAACCGAGCTCAGACCCGACTTCTATTAGATAAAGTTACCTAACTCATTTAACGGAAATGTTCTTCTTGCCGCCGAGCTTAGTTAGTTTGGTAGGTAAAACATTTTTCTCGATAATTTTAAAGTTAGTTTTGAAATGATATTAATATAGGCATCCATAAATAAAACATACTTATAGTTAGGGTGTTCCTAAATGTTCAATATTGACCAAAAATGGTATTTACGTACGTAGTAGTAAATACACTGAAAGTGTTTCTGAATATTTTCACTATTTAATTACGACTCGGTTTCCACTTTATTGAAATTTTCAGTCATGTAACGTTATTGCACACGAATCTTGCTAGGAAGTTTCTTTGCTTTAGCGATATTGTTTATCTAAGTACTAGCCCTGGGGACTAATAAACATCCGACTGGAAACTAGTAACTACTACAACTAACTGTAGTATCCTGTTTCAAAAAACATCGTTTCAAGATTTGCTACCAACTTTTCTTACGCGTTTAATTGCTGTGTTGTGAAAGATCTCAAATACACGCTGAGCCTACTTCGTTTGAGGTTTAATCTGTTTATGCAATCCAAAGAGACAATACCCAAGAATATTTATGGTCGAGTTTTGAGTCCAATTTCCCTTTTCATCGAAGATACCATTTATCAAATTACATCAGGTTCAATCAAAGCTATTTATTGCTTCAATTATACCTATGTATATTTATAGAACGGGGATTTCTAATGGTTCTTGGGGACCACTTTCTCAGAATTTCGATAACTATTTAGTAGATTTCCTTTCGTACGTTTATATATAGCTGAAAAATACGTATTTACAATATCTTGTTTTTAGGTTTTTCGGGATTTCTCAGTTTCTCGGTATAAAATTAGTATCAGACATATTGGCCCATCTTTTACGTGACTTGGTGGAGAATCTCAATGTGGAAGATGTAAAAAATAAGCCTTTCGCATACTCAAACTAACCCGAGCTAAGTTATTCTGTCGACTACACTTGTTCTGAGAAATCTCAACACTTACCTCAACCAATTTAAGGGTTCCTCACAAACAAAGACGAGAAAAGGTAGGCCGTTTTATCTTACTGAAATTCATTTGAAGATAAAGTTTCCGTAAGTCTGTCTGTTTGCAAAATTAAATAATACAAAGTGCTATATGAAGACCACGAAAGTAATAAAATTTATCTTCTAACCCCTGGTCTAATTTCCCACGACGCAGTTTCACCCCGTATCTATTGTTTTTAATATTTTATATAAAATCGATAACTGAACGAGTAAACATTATGATAAGTAATTTTTGTATTGTATTGCTTGCAGGTACAAAATAAATTAAACATACGAGTAATTTGACACTCATTCAACAACTATGTCTAGATCTAGAGTGCTTGTTTGACTAGAAGACAGTGATTTGCGATGTGCAAACTGTAGCTACATGTACTATATCCTTATAATCTCACATTCCATCAAGATATATTTGTTAATGGTATTTACTCAATGCACGCATGATCTTATAGGTTGAATGCACAGATAAACTCATTAGGGCATAGACAATATAGACTCGCGCGTGCTTATGTGAATAATAAGATACGTTCAGTGCAGTCTTGCTGTTCAGGTGGATAAAATTAGAACTAAAGCCGAATATATTTTCATCTACTTCTATACTAAAATAAGTAAATTAGAACCAACATCAAAACGGTTTTGTAAGTACAAACATCGTCCGATGTTCGATAACCAATCAGCGTCTAATATTTCTTCTTTTGCCTTAGGCTATATAGGCAAAGGTATCTCTGCTGTACAGCCTCGAATGCTCTCACAGAAAACTTCAATAAGTAGATTACTGACAATTAGGCTGCACTAAGATCCTTGCCTAAACAGGATACATTTTAAATCCCGCGTTTTCTTTTTCAGATTTTTCATGACCTAGTTGAAAACGTGAATAAAATATCGCGCGAAGACGATAATTTTGATGATCGTAGATAAAGTATTGTATCTAACTGGACATAATAGCCATACTTCGTTGGTTTCGTAAAGAAGCACTTGTGTCCCAAGCACCTATAGTGATGTGAACTTACATACCGAAAAAGTAAATGCGCCGGCTGGAAAAAAGCGTTTGGTGATGGGAGATGATAGAAATATTTGTTCGTGGCCAAAATCGAAACCTTACTCAAACTGCGGCCGCCTATGATCATCCACGTGTCAAAAGAACCATCTGTCTATACTAATAATAAAGTAGTGAAAATCATTGTGTTTACTAATTGAAATGGGTTAATAGAGCCAAAATAATAGAGGTGCAGAGGTCAAAACTAAAATTGTTTGAATTTTTGTCCGTATGTCGGCGTGTCGAAATGTTCCAATTTAACTCAAGAACCACTCAACGGATTTGGATGTCTTTATTTATTATGGTAACATGTAGGCTCTAATGAGTTTTTTAAAATAACCACCAAACCGGAAACTGTTCTATACTCCAAGATTCGATCACTGAATAAACGACACTTTCACGCAAGCGAAGAAAGCAAAAGCTAGTCTAACATAAAATCGATTAAATTGCCCAATATTTCTTTAGGACATTTAAATTGCTTTGTTTCTTACCATGCTATCAGGTACCTTCCTCCATAAACCGCTTTTTTCCAACCTGTATCCCTTAATTAAGTTCATGATGTGATTTGTACATTTAAATTTCCCCTAAACTTGATTATTTCACTAAATGTGAGTAAGAGTGAGAGGAAATAGAAAAAAAAAATTTTTTTGAACAAATAGCAACTACGTAAGCATCGATTCGATAAATTTGACAGATAAACTCGATTAATTCTAAACGACAATTCTTATTTCATAAAATAAGAGCTGCATTTTTGTTTATCGAAGCGATGTCGAGTTGATAGCATGTTCATACTTGGTACCCAGATAAGATGGCGCTTCTGTACTACGAGTATGTACCTATAGGTATGTTGAATCCCAATGCACCAAGTCAGTGCACACACGATCGTATCTTAACGATACTCTCGTCCTGGGAGTACTGATTATGCTTAAGTTATGGTTTGTTAGTAGGTAGGTATACAGAATCCATTTCAATACCTATAGGAATATTTGTTTGCCTTCCATCCATTCATCAGCCTAGTCCATCCACCACTGTTGGCGGTCCTCCTGGAAGAAACGCCCATACTCTATCTCAATTTTATCTAAGAAGCTAGAACAATCAAAAATATTCTCATTTTTGTCTCGTGCTAGTAGGTTTTAGGCTGTGCGCTAGCCTGTTTGACCTCTGACGTTCTGAATCCTTGTTTACATGAGCTATCTATATAAAACTATATATTTTCAGGATCTGCATGAAATCACCTACTTGATTCTTTAATATTCATTCCAAGTAGAAGTTTAAAAAGTATAACAATAGTTTTAAATGTAAAATTATCAACCCTTGTAGGGTGTTTTATTATGGACGTCAGCCGTCCAACTAAGAGATCGTTGAAGAGCCGTCATAGCATAAGAAAATACAGTCTGAAATTGTTCTATATTAGTTCTAATTTTAACTTATAGTAGAGGATTTCGCAACCAATTTTCATATTCAACTTGCCACATGAAATAACGCAACCGAGGAATACTATTTAACGACCATGCCAACAAGTACATAAGAAATGTTAAACACGATTTCATCGTGCTAGTGTTTTGGAATGATTTTAAAAGCAATATCTGTTTCAACTTTTGCTTATTTTAGCAGTTTAGGATAGCGTTAAAATTGGAGCAAGTCCAAGAACGTTTTCGCTAACACGTATTGCAGATGTTGTGGACGCAAGTGGAATAAAGACATGTCATTTTCTAACGAGTCCATATTAAGATTCCAGACCTTATCGACCATAGGTGCATCTCACACCCACAGACATATAATTATTACTAAGTAGTACGTCTGTGCTCACACCCTGCCTGCATAAATGGCGCAAAACCTCTTGTCCTGTAAAGTCAGTTGACGTTAAGAGGTAATTTTCAGCCTTTTCACTTAATTTTAATTTGTTTATGTATAATATATTAAGTGCAAGTGACAAGTGTCACAAGTTTTCTCTAGAAAAATATTTTTGTGTATATTCACAAGATTATAACTGATTGATTATATATTTTATGAGAAAACAAATGTAAAGGAAGTTGATAGTTGAGATTGTCGGCACTTGGTGGAATTTATCAAACATTGTTGTGATAAAAAACACTTGTACTTTTCCACAGATAATGTGGAAAAGTACAAGTACAAGTACAAAAGTACAAAGTAAAGTACAAGTGTTTTTTATCACAACAACAAATGTAAATTCTATTGATAAATAGCATTTTGATTGTGCATAATTTGTGCATATTTCGCCCTTTTTATTGTACTTATGGTATACGTTTGTCTGTCTGTCTGACTCAGCCACATTCCATCAAGATATATTGGTCAGTGTTATTCACTCATAGATATCATAATACTATATGAAGTCAGTGTATTTACTCAATGCACGCATTTTCTTAAAGGTTGAATGCCTAGATAAACTCGTTAGACCATAGACAATATACCTAGTCGGTGCTTAAATTCTGTCACAAACAAAATTGGCTATAAAATGAAAACTAGTCATGATATTCAAAAAAAGTTTTTTTTTAAATAAAGGTAATTTAATTAGCTAACATTAAACATAAAATTTATTCAAAATTATTGCCATGTCGATATCGGCCACTGCTTTAATCAATGATGAATTTAGGCTGCTCAAATTTTTGTTAGGTTTAGAACAGACCTTCTCCTCCAATTCCTGCCAAATTTTGTAATCCAGTGGATTGAAGTCAGGGCTAGATGAGGGCCAATCTTGATGCCTTATTAGCTCGATATTCTGGCGCTCGAACCACTCCTGAATTGTTTTGGCCTTATGAGCAGGTGCGGAGTCCTGTTGAAACACAAATGGCCATCCTCCAAAGAGGCTTTGCAAAGAAGATTGCTTTGATGACCCCTGGAGTCCTAACGGAACGAGGTCTTGATGGTACGGTACACGAACCTCTTCGTGATTTTTGATTTTTGAAGCAAGTTGAATATCGTCTTCGGTGGATGGCCGCAACGATGCAATGCAATTATTTTACTGCTACTCGGTCCTCTTTACGAGTCCACTCCATCGTAAAAAATAAATGAATGTAATTGTGATTTGGCAGATTAATAATCAAAGAATATTTGAAAATCTAACACCATTTCATTTTTTTTTTTCTAGGTGTTCTATTTTTAAAATAAATGGCCAGTGACAGTATTTAAGAACCGACTAGGTAGACATACAAAGTCGCACGTGTTTAGTGGGTAGTAAGATAAGGTAAGATACGTTCATTGCCACCGTTTTATTGCTGTTTAGCTGGATAAAATTGAAACTTAAGCTGAATATGTTTTATATTTCATCTTTTTAGTGTTTTGAAAAGATTTTGAAAGCAATATCTGTTTCAATTATATTATATTACCAACTTCAACAGTTTGTGGTAGCATTAAAATTGGAGTAAATCAAATAATTGGTTCATTGCTCTCTATTTAGTCAACATTTCTTTTCTGTTATTTATAATGAATTCTTTTAAAGTCATTAAACTGGAAAGGTCTAAAACAATAAGTAGGAATAGTAAGTAATAGTATCTTTTACGCTTTTATAACATGTAACTTGCTGGGAAGACTGAGATACAATCAGAATATTTGGCCATACAACGAGGGAAATGCAGCCAGTGTCTTGGGTATCCTGCCGCAGGACAGCGATGACCTAGACAGGGTATTTTACCTTATTTAAATATATAAATTTGTAATTTTCGTAGTGTAACATTTACTGTTTATATTAAGATAGTTTTGCTATTTATTTTACATAGAATTATTTATGTTATTTAAGTTTCTTCAACAATATTTGTTCATGTTTAAAAGTAAAATCAGAATAATAATATTAAGATATCTTGGATACAATACAGTTGCAGTAAATAATCAATTCCACTTGCGGTTTTTCAAATAAGATAAAAATTGATTTATTGAATATTAAAATGAAATGCTTTGCTATGCTTTGAATAGATATAAGGATATAAGTCATTTACTAACGAGTCAAAATTAGGAACCCGTACTTTATGGTAGTTATACGTTTGTCTGTCTGTCTGACACAGCCACTTTTCATCAAAACAGATCCTTAGCCTTAAATCAAAACGGATAAAGCTATCGACTTGAACTTTAGAATAGTTATCCAACTTACTAATTCTTACTACTACGTAGGTTGCCTCGAAAGTTCTTAGCTGTATAAAAACTATCAACGGGTACTTCCCAAAGAACATTATAAATTACAGTTAATTTAGCTTTTATCGTCTTTGTATAATGAAATCGCATACTGGCCAATTTTTATTTTTTATGTTTTGTTGACAAAGTCAGTCCAGTTTTGTTTTTGCAATGATGCTCTCAAGAGAATCATTTTGTGATGATATTCTATGATTAGATGAGTGATTGATCACAAAAGAAACTTAACATCATTGATTGATACATTAACGGAATCTGACAATCCTCTCTACCTATACAACCTGACCTGATTTTTATTATTATTTGATTGATTTGATATGATCTTTGTATGATTTTTATGATTATTTATTATTTTATTAATTTGTAAATAATTAGTACCTAATTGATACATTCATACGCCGAAAGGCAAAATATAGAGATCCTTTATAATTTATTAAGATCTAATATACATTATCTAACCTATGTTTATGAATAAATATATTCTTATTCTTGTTCTTACCTTGGCCCGTGTGACTTCTTATTCCCCACCGTAAAGAAAACGATGCGTGGCCCGACATTCATAAACTTGGTCGAGCCAGTACAAGAATTTAATCGGCTTTCCTTCAACAACGCATTTTTAAAATGTTTTGAGAACTGGTTTTTGAAAATGTATTTTAAGAAACATTAATGTTATCTTTAGAAAACACTAATAGTTTTTATCCAGCTAAAAACTTTCGTGGCAACCTACGTATAGTTATATAGTTTACTCCTAGTTCTGGCATCTTTATATCGAAAATTTTCCCAAGAATATTTATTCGGTATCATTAAAGCGGCTTCCCATATTTTTCGAATTATTTGAAAATAGTGGGCTAACTAAAACTATGTCTCTTTATTTTTTAAAGGATGCGCCCTAAGTCTGAAAATTACAGAATTACAGGAGCATTTGAATGAAACGAAAAAGCTATAACGATGTTCTCTACAATACTCTACATTCATAGATTTCAAAGGTACGGATCCGTCACCGCGCGGATCAAATTCATCTATCCGGTTTTTTAGAGTTCCGTGCCCAAAAGCCCTATTAATGTCGCTCTGCTGTCTGGCCGTCTATTCGTCTGCCCGTCCGTATGTCATATATTTGGATATGTTGTGTAATTTTTTTACCCAAAACCGAATATTGAATTAACAATTAAATTATATTAAATAGGTATTTATTTTTTTCAATTTCTGCCTGGATTTCGGCTTGGTGGTTATTTTATGAACACCCTTGTAGGTTCCATATATGTATGTTGATCAGGGTCGCTACGGTTTTTAAGGTGATAAATAAAACCCCGAGTTGTTCTAAAATATAAAGAATTGTGGTTTTCACCTCAGTATAATACCAATAACCCAATAATTTAATTTAAAATTTCACAATAATATCCAACGAATTTTTTACTACTTCATTTTTAGTATACATAGTTAAGTTAGAATACATATGAATTTCCCTGCTTTTATACGTAGAAGAAAAGATAGCTTTTTTCATGACAAGGTATAATATTTTTTATTATTTATAAGAAGAGGCATATCAACAATATAGAGTGAAATTTAATCAACCGACCAAATTCATACTGGAGTCTCGGTTAGTGATCAGGAACAAGGTTTAGTAATCCTTTTGGCCAAATTCGAAAAATATTTTTTTTGCTCCCGTACTGGTTGAACTAGTTCAAGTAAAATTCCTAGTGCAGGCCATAAGGGGCAAAAAAAAATTTTTTTTCGAATTTCTCCCCAAGGGTCATTGAACCTTGTTCTTGATCACTAACTGAGTCTCCAGTATAAATTTGGTCGGTTGATTGAATTTCACCTTGTATAAACACAACATTTGTAAGTCAAAAAATATGTTCAAAAATTAATGTGCACAACATTCACACTTTTCAAGTGCAGATATATTCTTCTTGAATCGAAACAGATATATTTCGTACGTGATTGACAGCTTACACGACGACGACGATTAAACACTTTCTACTTTTTCCATACCTCTCTTCACACAAATACATAAACATAAGCACATACACACACCCTCACACAACAAAAAAAAAATCTCACGGGCTTAACTTACTTTTTCTTCTAATGTTCTTTTTTTATTGAATTTAATGTTGTTTATTTACATAAATTTTATAATATGTAATTTTTATCCTAAATAGTATATTTTTCTTTAAGACTTAACTTGTGGCAAAAAAAAGAAATTTACACTCAAATTTTTATTTTGTTTAGTTTCGTTATTGGCATAGGCAAATTTTCATCAAAAACATGTATATATATCTGAATGTAATTTGCTGTGGAACTAATAAACTTATTAAATAAATAAATTCATACTTAAGTAGCGTGATTTTTAAAAATAATATTTGCATAAATTCTTAGGATACGTACGATGCATTTACATATTACTAACAATTCGACATAAACTACAAGTCACTTTTACTTTATTTAAAAGTGAAAAAAACGTCTTTATAAGATTTTAAAAACAACACCACAAAAGAAATAAAGTCAGCCCTAAAACGTAACAATAGACTCGGTTCACTTAACGCCATCGATTTCACAATTTAGTATCGCATCCCAGTCGGACCCTGGCTCAGGGGGGGGGCTACTCGGAAGTGACAAATTCACATATCACACTCATAATGCGTGTGTCAGAGATGGACGTATTCTCGAACGATAAACGATCGACCGAACCTTTACCAGTACCGGGCCAGAACTCGTCAGTTTCAGTTGTGCAGCTGTTGGGAAGCCAATTTGTGCTGGACTTGATAGTTCCACTCTATGTTCGCATCCGCACCGAGCGACGCAATCAGCTTATGAACCTTACCGAGTGGAACTTCATTCAAATGAACTGGCAATTAGTTTTGCAACATATTTTGAATGTATTTTTTGATACAAGCTGGGTTAACTACGAATTTGCTTTTTAGTCGACATTGCGAAAACTTTTTGAGGTCGATCCCGTGACACCAGGAATTTCGCTGTCAAGAGACTAAAAATAGGATTTTGATGAGCATTTTTCCAGGTTGGCTGCATATTTTCAGCATATAGAGAGGATGAATATAATAATAATAAACTGTTACCATCAATAAATAATATTATTAAATAATATAGATGCACCATACCTTATACTAATTACTCCTAATTTACATATTTAAAATGATTATTGATGACTAAAAAAAATTTATTAGTCCGTCAGTTAGATTATCAGAAAATATTGGACACGTATTTTTTCTTTTTTCAATTTAACAAAAAAGTATGAAGATATAGCCCGCTGAAGTTCCGCGTGGCGTTACAACTAGGTACAATTTTACTTAGAAGTGACGTCATTTTCCCCCACTCCCAAACTTTTATGCGCTTTATCTCTGTCATTTTTTGTTTGATTGACATAAGAAAAAATACGTTTCCAATATTTTTTGATAATCTAAATGACGGACTAAATAGAATAATATTTTGCTTACCCTGTGTACAAGCCTATTTAATTATACTTGACGTAGTTAGATTTAAGCGATATGTCAACTAGTTGCTCTTCTCGAGTTTGCTGCGCCCCTACAGGGCGTCACTTGTACTTTTATTATTATGTAACATTTTTGTAACCTGTGACTTGGCAATAAAGAAATGAATGAATGATATGAATGAAAGTAGAGTGACGAAAGAAATTTATGCTGCACAAGTGGAAGGTAAAGCTCGACGGGCCGCCCTAGAAGGAAGTGTGCCGACCAAATAGGCGATATACTGAAGAAGGGCAAATTAAAATGTACAGGTTCAGCGTCAGGTATAAAGTTATATTTTTCAAGAACAAGCAAACCTAAGTACCTGACGATATTGGGCTTCAATGAAGTCAAAGCCTCAACTAAATATGTTTGCCTAAGCATAATTTGAATAATGCTTTTGTATTTATGGAATTAAATGCTTTTTTATTCCTATCAATTATTCCTTTCGTATGGTATTACAGGAATAAAAGGAATAAATCGACTGATTTCTGAAAGAAAAGAGCAACTTTCCAATTTTCGCTTTGTGTTCCTTGCTATTAAAGTCAGACTTTAAATGGCTTTTGTGACCAGTGACGTCACGAAGGCATTGGATCGTGCAAGCCATTGCAAGCGTAATCACAACACACATGTATCACAACAGGTATACAATAGATGTAGTTTCCATTTGTGAAATCCCCAACTGTTGAACTTAAATAGGTATGTTTATTGTGAGTGTTATTTTAATTTACCGAAAATTCCCAACTATGTATCAAAAACTAGCGTCCTTCTGGCGAAACCGGTCAGGTAATAAATAAATTCGTGGAATAGTACAAGTGATTTTCTGTTCATTATATAGTAAGTAGGTATCTTTTTAATGAAATAAAATATAGGTTGTTGATTAGAAGATCTCATTAAGTCTATCTAAGGTACAGACAATTATATTTATATAAATATTATTATAAGAGTGCGTTACAAACCAGAAAAGATAAATTAGAAAACGAATATTTATATTAGAAGACAAGAATTTGAAAAAATCCTCGGACCAGGATTCGAACCTGCCACCTGTTGTTATCAAGACAAGCACGCTACCAATTGCACCACCGAGGTACTTACCTAGACCGTTGAATTTTTCCACCACACTTGTCCACCGAATATTTTTGTAACTATTTGATCTAACTAGCTTGTAATGAACGCTCACGAACGCTGAAAAACCTCGGTGGTCGCGCCAAACTTTTGGCCCCCTCTAAACAAGACAATGTATGGGCCGTTCTTCTAAATGTATGGGACTAGAATATTGGCGCGATCTGTATTAGTAGACCAACTTATAAAATGTACTGGGCAACTACGGAACCCTACATTGCGCGTGGCCCGACACGCACTTGGCCGGTTTTTATTAATATCTTTATCAATTCGAAAATAATTATTCTTTATATTTTAAAACTCATTCTTATAAATTGTATCTTACCTAAAAATGTATTAAAATGTTGTAAAGAGAAGTTCTCTCTCCATAAAGTTGTTTATTGTGAGCACTTTCAGTAAAACATGTGATTAAAGTTTCATAGCTCACCACTACTTGAATAGTACAAACATACTATAAGGTTTTATTTATTTACAAAGTCTATCGGTACAGGAAAAATATGTGCGCATAAATTGTTACCTACATAAATACCTATTTCATATCTTTATACATACCTTCGAAACCTTCTTTGAGTCAGTGACCATCAGGACTCGAGGGACAAACTGAGTGTGCGTCCTATAGCGTGGAGGAGCAAATGAATATCCTCTAGAGCATAGACAAGACAGAGTGTCTATTGATTACGGAGATACCACATTTGCACAGGCTGTGCGGCCAAGTGCAGAATTGATAAACTCCATTAGCTATAGAATGTTAGAGTTGTGAACCTCTATGGACAATGCAGCATTGTTAATTCTATATATAGAACATTTTGATTCTAGTTCGAAATGGACTGCGTCAGGGTAACCAACGGGACCCTATTACTAAGACTCCTCTGTCCGTCTGTTACCAGGCTGTATCTCATGATGTATTTCTGTTGCCGCTATAACAACAAATACTAAAAAACAGAATAAAATAAATATTAAAGGGGGCTTCCATACAACAGACATGATTTTTTGCCGTTTTTATAGATAATGGTACGGAACCCTTCGTACGCGAGTCCGACTCACACTTGCCGGTTTTTTAATACACCTGCGAAAAATTACATGAAACAATAAAAGCAATTTTGTTGCTAATCAAAACAGATACAAGTCGACAGAAGAAAACGCAGTGTCTGGTTGGCGCCAATCTATACTACAAAGTTTTAAGATAGATACAATAAAATATAAAGATGACGTCTAAAATTGTTTTGAATTTTTAAAACATCTTTTACAATTGAACATATAACATATAATAAATAATAATATAAAAGTTTGACAATACTCATCCTAAGCAGCTTTTAGTGTATCCGGTTTTTTCCAGAAATACCAACAAAACGACAAGTAAAACAAGGTTTATATACCGCTTACTAAATGATGTCGCCAGTTTCCCCTAGATGGCGTCAGTAGTAAAAACAAAAAACACTAGTGCGAAGCGAAATATGTAATTTTACGCACGCTAAACAGGCTCGTAATCTATCATACTTTGAGCAGGTGTATTAAATAATATTTTGTATACTTCCATACGCCTACGCAAGTACGCATTGTTTGTTTATTTAGACCACACGGCAGAAAAGGTAAAGGCTGAAGCACTAGCCGTATGTTACGTACCCCGCGGTCCGAATTAATTGTAAGCTATCTTACAGTTCATTCAAATTCATGCCGTCCTTATCGCACTTGCTAAAAAAATAGTGTGCTATCTCTCACTCACTCACAGTTTGAGCGATGTAATTCTATTTCGGACCGTACGGGTAGTGTATACGAACCACTTCGAGCTGATTTCGACCACCCAAGACGCGAATCTATTGGACCTACAGAGTAGCAATTTTGCGTGCTTGTATTCGCTTTATAAATTCTCGACTTCAGATGCATATGGTCTGATATGCCATTTTACAAACTTTAAAAGAAAGCAAAAAAAAGCTTTGAAAAGATTATAACTCAAGGAGTGCTAGGTTTAAAAAAAAGGTTCAATAACTATTAAACTACTTTTTTTTCCGCAGTTGTGTTTCTTTTTGAGAGTTGTTCAGTGTGACCAGTAGATTATTTATTGATTTATTTATTATTTGAATAGCATTACAGACTACAAATCCAATGCACTATAAAGTAGTCATATATCATGGAACGGCAAGTAATATATCAAGTAGCGTCATAGCGGCGGACGAGACCTGACGGGTAGCGTGCGCACGTAATAAATATTACCTATTCGCGCCTTAACTACGTATTATTTGCATAATGTTCTGTGCTAAGTGCAAGAAAGTTCTCTCTTAAACCGGGAAACACTTTGAGTGTGAAGGTTCGTGTGGAAGAAAGTATCATAAGAAGTGTGTAAATAGTTCAAATGGAATATGCGATATACGATGTGAAGAAAGACCTGGAATCACTTACTAAAACGGTGGAATTTCTGTCATTGGAGTACGAGACCTTAAAAGTGCAACAAAAAGAAAATTCTTCAAAAGTTAATAAGCTGGAAAAAAAGGTTGAATCGCTAAGCAATAAATGCACCTTCCTTAAAAACAGAACATGCATGGTTGGGAGCAAAACAGCAAAAGGAAGAACGTAGAAATAGCTGGATTGATCCAGAAAAAAGATGAGAAAACGGAGGATATCACTAAGATCTTGGCGGACAACTTTAAAGATCCCCTTAAAGAAATTGAGTGGGTGAAGAGACTACCGGAGAAGAAAAACGGAAAGCCAGGTTCCCTAATCATCAGCTTCGCAAGGGTGGCTACACGGAATGAATGGCTCGCTAAGAAAAATATAAACATGACTAACGGCCAAATATACGGTGATGACAATAACCAACGCCTATATATAAATGAAGACCTTACCAAACAAACCCGTAACTTACTCTGAAAGACAAAGGTGGAGCTGAAAGAGAAGTACAAGTATATCTGGGTGGCAAGAGGCAAGGTACTTATCAAGAGAGACCAGGGCGAACGAGGAATGTGAGTAACTTGCGAAGAAGATATCCACAAATATAAATAAAAATAAAAAATTAATTACAATGTTCTATTATGTGTATAAGTAGTGTGTATGGTAAAAATGCCTATTAAGTTATTATGGAGCAAGAGTTTTCCCAAAGGACCATTGTTTATTAACTTAATAAATAAATTACCAGATTGTGTTGTAAATGAGAGAAAGCTTTCCAAAGCTAAAGATTTGCTAAAAAAGTATTATCTTTCATAATTTACTTCAAACTTATGTATCAGTTACCAAGTAGGTATTATTTATATTAAATATTAAGGTGTGTTCATAAAAGACAAAAGTAGTTAGAGTTGATTTAATTTAAGTAAAACTATTAAAGCTGCTACGTTTTCGCAGACAAACTGCAAAGTTTTGCGAAATTTATGTACCTAGTATAAGTAAATTACCTGTGCGTTAAATAAAAAAAAAATAAAAAAAAATCAAAAACACATAGAATAAATAAAATTAATACAAAACACGGGAAAAAAATAATTAAAGAACAAAAATAGTGTAAGAATTAATCAATATAAAGATTATGTAGAAACATTGTCATTGAGATTTCATCCTCACAAAACTTTAAAGATTCTCGCTCTACATCCGTCAGCTTATCAGAAACAATATCACACCCTGGTGCTGATACCGAGAGTGCATTGAGCTTTGTGACTGCACGAACCAGTGGAGACTCATTACGCGCCACGGAGGTGCTGGCAGATGTTGCCAATAGTCGATGCGAGCATGCACTAAGAAACTTGTTGGGCGCAAATAATTTACAAATTTCCGCGACACGTTTTGGGCAGTCCGCGCAGTATTCGGCATGCAGTCACCAAGAGCCTCCAGAGCATTGAATCCGAGCATGCCTAGCAAGAATTTTGTAGGGTACATAAAAGGATATAATCCGAACTATTTTTTGTACAAAAACCTCAAGAAAGCTTTTTGCACCTTTTAAAGCATGATGGCAAATTTTATGTGGTATCATTTAAGGATACCTGTCTACTTTTACCCCGTATTTATTTACGTTTTGACTTCGTCTGCGTGGTTCTCCGTGACTCGGTGTATGAGGGTGGCTCGACATTCCACTTTTTTAGGTTCTGTAATCAATAAGGAACCTTTACAGTTTCACCATGTCCATCTGTCTGTCTGTCTTCTGCTTAGTTCAGAGACTCTTCGCACTAGAAAGCTGTAATTTGACATAAGTATAGATATTAATCGCGCCGACACAGTGGTAAACCGAAATCATGAAAATAATGGGTTTTTTTTAGGTCTACCACTCCTCTACACTTAAACTGGGGATGATTTTTTTTTCACGTCCTCCCCACGATTTGGGGCGTCGTTGGATAGATATTTCGAAAATATTTTGGGCATATGAAATCTAATTTTCGATTCAGGGATCCATTTGCAAAATATTAAGCTATAAAGCGCAAATTTTTGTTAAAACCTAGTGTCTCCCCCCCTGCCAGCTCAAATTGTTTTTGTATGTGTGAAAAAATTTACATAATGAAGTTAAAAAGAAAACTATCACGCAGCTAAGTAGACTTTACAAGGTACCGAGTAATAGTCCACCAACTTAATTTTGCAGGTTTGTTCCATACATTTTGTGGGTAATGATAAGTTTATAATTTACTTATTTGAATGGTAAGAAATCCTCAGGCGCGAGTCAGCGCGAGTCCTACTCGCCCATAACCGGTTTTTCAAATTACATGTTCTAATATAAGTTTCCGGAATGAATATGAAAAAATACTATTAAAGGTACAAAATTAATTTATTGTTTTTCAAAATAATCTCCCTTGGCGTCTATGTACTTTTTCATTCGATCAAACCTGTTTTGAAAACTTTTGTGCCACTCCCCTGTGGTGACCTCTGAAACGTGTTTTTCATACTCCTCGACAGCCTCTTCTGGTGATGAAAATCGTTGACCGCGTAATTGGTTCTTAATTTTTGGGAACAGAAAAAAGTCACAAGGTGCCAGGTCGGGACTGTATGCAGGATGACTCATGAGTTCTACATTTTTCGTTTTCAAAAAGTCGTTTGTCTGTCTGGCCGTGTGAGAACTAGCATTGTCGTGGTGCAGGATGATACGGCGTTTACGGTTATTTTTACGGAGTTCGTCAATAACTTCCGGCAAACAAATGGTCGTGTACCAGTCACTATTCACGGTACGACGATTCTCTAAAGCAACAGTAGCCACGTGTCCAGTTTTATTTAAAAAAGAAGCAATCATCCGCTTAGATGCACTTTTCACGCGCGCCACTTTGGTTGGTTTCGGCTCATCTTGAAAGACCCATACGCTCGATTGCTGCTTTGTTTTGGGATCGTAGCAATAAATCCATGTTTCGTCACCTGTTACTATGTCCCACACCAAATTTGACGCACCTTCGTTGAATCTGGTAAGCATGGCACTGCACCAAGTGACGCGGTCCGTTTTTTGAGCCTCGGTCAAGTTGTGTCGGATCCACCGCGAGCACAGCTTTCTCACACCCAAATGTTTGTGTAGGATTGATTGTATTTGACTCATGCCTATTTCTAAGGATGCGCGAATTTCATGGTAGGTCACATGCCTGTCTGTTTCAATCATACGGCGCACAGCATCGATGTTTTTGTTGGTCACAGCTGTGGACGGCCGACCATCACGAGATTCGTCACTGAGATTGATACGACCACGCTTGAATTCTGCAAACCAGCTATAAACAGTCGTCTTGCATGGTGCTTCATTGCCAAAAGCTGTTTCAAGCCGAGCGATGCTCTGTTGAGCTGTCAAATTACACTTAAAATCGTAGAAAATCATACTACGAAAATTTTCCCGAGTTAAATCCATGTTGATGCAGACACACAATTTTTTAAATGGCGCCACAAGGTAAAAGCAAAAGACAGTCAGATGAAACAAACTGCATTCTACAGCCAAAGAGTTCTTTTTTCAAATGTTGCAATAAATTTTTAAATATTGTTTATGTAAGTGGCCAGTTCCGGAAACTTTTAGTGTTACCTATGTAGTGGAACTACTTTAAGGCGATCTATAAATCGCTCAAATAAAATAACATTACAAATATTGGACTACATCAAAGAAACAAAAATATTCTTCTTATTCCGGCCGGGCTTTGTCTAATCTACTCCTGACATTTTACCCTTGTACACTCAAAATCCAAAATGGTTGAGACGTTTAGTGTGACAGGGTTCTCTAGTTGAATAAGTTTTACCGTACTCAGATGAGAAGTTTCTCTTATTCTGAATGCAGAAACATTTAGTAAGTAGTATGTAGTTTCTCAAGCAGCAGCCGGCTCTTACAAGAAACCGTTACAAAAAGTTATCTTTACACTTGCTGTAACTCAGTTTTTACTTGTGTATTAAGTTAACTGTGTGCGAAACTTCGAGCCTTAGTCCGTGGCTGGTATATTTGAATACCTCTTTCTGTGAGATTTTTCAGACTTTTTTTTGAGTTTGCGTTTGCGAATGTATTTACTTTAAATGCCCATATTGCTGAATAAAAAATTATACCTAGGTATTTTGAGAGCGATTGTTAAATAAGGTGACTTTAATTTATGCAGCCAAATTCTTACTGAAGAATCGGTAAGTGCTCAGTAACAAGGTTCGATGACTCTTTTCGTGAAATTCCTAAATTTCTCTTTTCGTGTTTCTTACAAACGCAAGCCAAGCCCCGAGTCAATTACGTCAAGATTATATTTTTGCGAAATTAGCAAAAAGTGTTATTGATTGGTGTTACTGATCACTTACCAAGCCTCCGGTATGAGTTTGGCTGAATAAACTAAAATCACTTATACATACGTAGTTCCATTTCACACTGAATTGAATATTTGACAAATTAGCTTCTAAGAAATATAGTATATGAATAATTTTTAATTTTTATCATTGGTCGCTTGATCGACGGGAGGTCATCCCGTCGAAACATGAATGTCAGTTCACTCGGGGGTCATGTACATAATTTGTGACCTTATAAAGACCAAAATATGAACCTCTTTCGTCTGCTGAAAAAATCAGCTTTTCTCCAAGATCATCTTACTTCCTACTAAAAACTATAAATGCGAAAGTTTGTGTGTAATGTTTGTTACCACTCAGCTCGGTAACGGCTAAACGAATTTTAATGAAATTTCGTACATAGTTACTAGGTCCTGGAGTAGGACATGGGTACTTTTTACTCGGGAAAATCGTGGAAAGTTTTTATTTATTTATACATATTTATATTTGACAAACAAACAGTTACACATTACACAAAGAAATAACAAAAACCAACAAAGTTTCCACACATAGACAGACAAATGAAAAAACAAGCAGTACAGTATCAAAACACAAGATCGAAAGTAAAAAAATAAATTTAAAAGCAGCATAGCATAGCATAGTTATTGAAAGTAACACATTTAATTTTAAAATTTTGATTCTATTATTTTTAAGCAAAAAAAGGGATACAATAAACAAATCAATATCATAAACCTTTTTGTTGTATAAATTACACGTTATATGTAAAAAGCAATTTCTTGCATATTTTTTTGTGGTTAATGGAACAGAAAACAATTTTAAATTTCTAGTTGCCCTTGATGGACAGCGGAAATGTATTTGGATAAGCAACTGCGGAGTATCGACTAAGTTGACGATTATTTTATAAAGAAGTTCGATGTCATGTAGCTTCGTCTATCCATAAGAGAGATAAGGCTGAGGTTTTGGTCAGGAGGTAGTCTATAGTTTACGTATTTAATAAACTTATTCTGGATCCTTTGTATCATATTGATACAGTAAATGTCATATTGAGGATGCCATACAGATGAAGCATACTCAAGGATGCTCCTAACATATGCGAAATAAAGTGTCTTGAATGTTCCTATATTCTTGAACACCTCAAATGTACGCATAACAAAACTCAGCATGGAGTTAGCTTTTTTCGTGATTTTATTTATTGGAGACTCAAATGATAACTTTGCGTCAAGTATAACGCCTAAATCACGTTCCTTTGGAATGTTTTAAGCATTTTAGCGTAATAGATAGAACTTTCTGAAGAAACACATGCTATTTATCAACCCACAGTACTTACCTGTGGCATTGTAAAATAACATACCCCGGAATTGCTGAGCGGGTTTTAATGTAATTTGGCGTATTAAATAGGTATATGTCCCGGAATAATACATTATGAAACATATCCCGGAAAAAATACGGTTACTGGATACGTGTAAAATATTAAAATAGTTCTTAAGTAAGTTAGGGTAACAAGATGGTGCAATCGGTGAAAAAAATTGGCTAGCATTCAATTTGTGGTCTGTTTTCACATGAAAATCTTTTCTTTTCTTAAATATGCACAGTCAGGTCAAAACTTAGTATAGCCTTACGCTTTGGCTTGCCTGTTAAATTATTATAATAGAAGAGCTTCTATGACTAGATTGATGGATGTAAAAAAAGCGAAGCAGGCATGTAATTACTTTCTAGGAATAAACTTATATAATCGGTAATTTGTAATACGGAACCGGTAGCCTAAGAAATAAAAAAATAAATATTTGTAGAATAAAAAGTACAAGATTCTGTGTATATTTATTGATATAATCCTTTGAGGATCGCGTGATCAATTTATGTTAATTTCTGGCAATGTAGCTTTAATCTCTTGAAATTACGTTTATCATCATTTGTACTGAGCGCAATATTTGAGATTTGAGCTTTCTTATCCACTGTATCTGGGAAATATATATAATTAAAACCGCGGGTGTAACCGAGTGTGGACTGTGACTTGCATCTCACAGTTCACACTCGGGAGTAGCTCTGACACCCCCTCGGGGATTCATGTCTTGAAGATATGTAAATTTTTTGTTTTCAGACTTCATACATACATTCATAATACAGGGTTTCGTAAAAAACGGAAATCGTTATGCTTTCTCTGCCTCTGTCTACGGAATAATTAAAAAACCGGCCAAGTGCGTGTCGGGCCACGCGCAATGTAGGGTTCCGTAGTTGCCCGAGACATTTTATAAGTTGGTCTACTAATACAGACCGCGCCAAACTTCTAGTCCCATACATTAGAGGGAACCAAAAGTTTGGCGCGACCTGTACTCGTAAACCTGTAAAGCCTACTTAGTAGCGGTGATCGTTTTCCTTTTAACTTCGTTATATACCTATATACTACTTCTCTGAATTTTTTCACATTTCTATAAACAACCGTTTAGTCGGCAGGGGGGGGAAAGCTCCACTCTAAGTAAAATTTTCACTTTAAAGCTTAATATTTCGCCAACGGATCCCTAAATCGATAAAATGGTTTTGTCACACCCATAATGTTTTTGAACGACCTATCCAACGATACCCCACACTATGGGATGGACGAGAAAAAAAAACCCAAAAATTAATTATATAAAAATAACAATATAAAAATTATTATCTCCAGATTACGTGTATGAGAGGTAAACTAAAAAAAAAATTTCAAGATTTTATTTTGCCATTTTGTCGGCGTGATTAATATTTATAAATGCCAAATTACAACTTTCTATTAGTAATAGTCTCTGAGCTAAGCCGCGGACAGACGGACATAGCGAAACTATAAGGGTTCCTTGTCAGACTACGGAACCCTAAAAACGGCTAGTTTATGCTGCACGACTACACGAAAAAAAAACTAAACTTCGTCTCTAGAACCTTTGACGCTTATGTTTAAATATGACCCACTGTAAATTGCATAAATATGAACCTATACAATATGGGTAATTAATAAAATTTAATTTATAAAAAATACTTAAAAAGCACGTGAGAGTTTAAATAAAACTCAATAACAAGCACAATATGTCTTGACGAAACCCGTATCGTGTCGACGAACAGTTGTCAGAGACGAAACAATCCGTAGGTAGATAAGTATATAGGTATGTACTCTACGAGTAATACTCTCATGCTCGAGAGAATCGATTCGAGTGATTGAGCTTACAATTCAATTTTCCTTCGAAACTGTTGCATTTTTATTGATAGTTTTATCTACACTTCATAGAAAATTGAAACTATAGTTTCTGTAACATTTTATGCAAATATTGGGATTCTATAAAAACTTACAAGTCACAATAAATACCATCAATGCATACAATACAATCACATACTACATCATGATTTCGAATGAATACACTATATCAGAACCTAGGCTTTCACTTGTGAAATGGAACTAAAACAGGAGACAAGATTTTCTTTGCTTCCTTTTATAAATGAATACGTACATTAAGGCGCCATGTAAAAAACATACGGATACTTTGTTTCTGTGTATTTCATGGAGTAAACGGAAAATTGTAATGAATTTTTGGTATATGCATTTTGACTATATAATCTAGGGTTTTGATTTTGGAAAACACGTTTGGTTAAATTTCCCTCGATAGAAAAAAATAATGAGATGAGGTCTTCAAACACACTTTTCCTCCTCGTTTGACGGGTAGGGATCATGTATAGAACTCAAACATATTTTATTAGATGGGCGTTAACAGTTTCCTAGGTATTTTTTTTTATAAAATTAAATAACTTACTTTTTTCTCTTTTGCGCTGAATCCGTCCCTCTCCGCACTGCACGTTTTTAGCTTGGAGCGAGAGTGACAAAAATAAAATTTACATAAAAATCGTAACAAAATGGATACCACCGTTTTTAACCGTGTTATGCTATCTTTTTATATGCTAATTGAAAATAATTGAATCACTTAAGAAAACTTTCAGCTTTAAATTTTTTCGAATGTTACCCAAATATCTTTATTTGTCAACACAAACTTTCCGAAGCTTTCAACTTTTTTTATATATAAATGTTATTTAGTTAATGTTTTCCAATAAGAGTTTCAGATACTTGGGGGCATGATCACTTAAAGTTGAAGAAAAACTTTTACAAACTCTTAGAAGTACGGTTGTGCAACAAAATATAGAAATACCTATAGTATCGTAAACTGCCGAAACACTTAATAAAGCTACCTATGTACGAATACTTACCATATAACCACGTATACTTAAAACTGTCTCAATACTTACAACTGTTAAAGCTGTCTCCCAAAAGGGTCTATGTGGAGTCTAGCTAGGCTGGCACATTGGTGACCATCATGTGTTCTGCAAAATACCGGGTGTTAGTAGACTGCTACCATTAAATGAAACCACATATTCTACCGACCCTACTGAACCACGCTTCCCAAGAATCATACCCGCGGACACCCTTAGTTTGGGAAATAATTGAGTTCCAAACAAAGATGCGTGAACCCTAACAGCTTTAGGTTTAGGTTTCACGGACGACGCTCTCTCTAAACTCGCCCGTATGTCGGTGCGTTAGGGTTCACGCATTTTTGTTTGGAACTCAATTATTTTCTAAACTAAGGGTTTCCGCGGGTATGATTCTTGGGAAAAGTGGTTCAGTAGAGTCGGTAGAATATTTAGTCTATTTACACCCGGTATTTTGGTTCCTTCACATCACATTCATCAATATCAATAGTACCTACAAATTTCTGTTCTCCTGTCCTAGGGGTCATAAACTTGGCCATTCTAGGGCAACCCAGTCCACTTTCACACTTTCGTTTATTCTTCTCTTCTCTATATGCTCACCCTATGAGTGTATAGTATAAAATATCTTGTGTGAAATCCACTGAGATATTTAGTTACACAAAGTCGACCTACGATTACTTTTCGCACTAATCTCTTCAGAAACTTCCTTTCATCTTTTACCCTCGCGACCGATGATATTTCATACAAGCCCAACGAGTATATTGCCTACAAGAGCAAGTTACATTTAAGTGCTTGCTAAGTGTGCGCGAACCACAACACAAGGACCTCAACGTTGTCTCAGGAGTGTTCCTCGAGTGACGTCTTAAGACGGATCCACACCCTTGGGATTTCTTCTAAAACGGAAAATCTTTTAGCGAAATCTCGGTGTATGTCCTGTCCATCTACCCTCGACATAAACTAAAAACCGGCCAAGTGCTAGTCGGACTCACGCATCAAATCTTCCGTACCACTACACGTTATAAGTACGGAACTCTAAAACTATGATGGGAAATAACAACAACAATATCGTATCGGTGCCATAGCAACATCTAGGCAACAAAAAACAAGGCGTTAAACTGGTAGCGCCTTACAAACAGTCCTGAAACCATTTTTTAGAGTTCCGTAGTCCGACAAGGAACCCTTATAGTTTCGCCATGTCAGTCTGTCCGTCTGTCCGTCTGTCGGTCTGTCCGCGGCTTAGCTCAGAGACTATTAGTACTAGAAAGCTGTAATTTCCCATGGATATTAATCACGCCAACAAAATGGAAAAATAAAAAATGAAAAAAATTTTTTTTTAGTGTACCTCTCATACACGTAAACTGGGGATGATTTTTTTTCTCGTCTATCCCATAGTGTGGGGTATCGTTGGGTAGGTCATTTAAAAACATTCTGGGTGTGCGAAAACCATTTTTCGATTTAGGGATCCGTTGGTGAATATTAAGCTTTAAAGTGAAAATTTTTGTTAGAGTGGAGCGTGACCCCCCTTGTTTATAGAAATGTGAAAAAATTTACAGAAGTATTATATATAATGAATTTAAAAGGAAAACTATCATAGCTAAGTAGGCTTTACAGGTTTACGAGTACAGGTCGCGCCAAACTTTTGGTCCCCTCCAATGTATGGGACTAGAAGTTTGGCGCGGTCTGTATTAGTAGACCAACTCATAAAATGTACCGGGCAACTACGGAACCCTACATTGCGCGTGGCCCGACACGCAGTTGGCCGGTTGTTATTATTTGTTATTTTACTATAGAGTATGTACTATTATATTGTGAACTTTGAATCTTGTATATTACCTTTTTAAAGATAGAGCTGGAATAAAAAACGTTAAAATATACAAGGGATCCCTCGTTGGGTTTCAATTTCACGCATTCTGTGATAATTTCAACTGACTCCATTACGGTTCTAGAAGGCGTAAACGCTTGTGAATCTTGTGATAGGTCGAAAGACGGACAGACATACAGCATTGCTTAGTAAGCTTAGCTTAGTAAAACGGTCCCGTTTGACAACCTTCAGATATAGAACCCTAAAAAGACTGAATCAGGTGAACTTTGATTTGATGCATGCAGGTATAGAATCACATTAAATAGGAACCAGAGAAAATAACGAAAATATTTATTGTAATCAGGCAAAACTAGGTCCGCGGCAAAATGAAGAAAAGCATATAAAACAAGTTAACACAAACTGACATGTTAAAGTGCTAAAACCGGTCAAGTGTAACTCAGATACTCAGGATCAAGATCAAAACAAATAAAAGTAGAAAAGGACGACCCAAACAAATAATTCTATTACACATGAAGTGACGATTTCACGGACATTGTTCTAAAAGTTCCCTTTGGGAAAAGATTCCGCGATGCCGAAACCGCGAAGCGTTTAAACACCGGGATAACTTGCTACTTGGTATGAGTCTTAGTCCAACTTTATACAGGTGATTATCGATTGGCGATGTAGTCTATTAGGAATAGTATTCTGGTAATAAATTACGTATGTTCAAGTCACTGGAAGAGATTTAGACGCGTCGATAAGCGAGAGCTCACATGTGTGTAAAAGAGTTGTTCGGAGATATCTACATACGTGGTAGTACGTTTACGTAGGTAATAAATACAGGTACCAGCATAGCTAACATGGACGAAAATAATAGAGAAGTTTTGTCTTTCGAAGAAACGTTTGACCAATGGAAACGCAGGTAAGCTTTATCACGTGATTATCGTCTCCACAAATTAAATGACTCGTCCTGCGTTCAAACGTTTCTTTGAGAAACAAAATGTGTCATCTATGCTAGCTTATGCTGGGGGCCTAACATGCGCCCTCGAAATAGTGAGTTTCCAGGACACCTACCTACATCTACACTTTAGCAGTTATTTAAGGGGGAACGTTTCGAGCACAGTGCAAAATGCATAACTTATGATTGTTTATCTTATTTTTAAATAAAATGTATGAAATAAAATAGTTTCAGATTATTTTGCGAGGAATTTTTGATAATTATCAGGAGTTTTTGCAGAATTGCCTCATTTAATGGATTATAGTTAGCGTGAATGTCCACACAAACTTAAAAGCGTGTTATAAGTTGGTGTGGACATTCACTTACAACGCAATGCATAAAATTACAAAATGTTGGTGGAAAAGCGTAATTGACATTAAACTATGGTCGCGAAACGCCATAAATCACATTTATTTAGTACTTTTTATTCAATAGTAAGAAAAACAATCATAAGTTGTGCATTTTGCACCGAGCTCGAAACGTTCCGCCTTAAGTGCAATGTGTATTGTTAAAATTAGCTTACTAACTACTGGTTTTCCCAAAAAAGTAAATAAATAAAAAGAATTAGTACCAAGGAAGTTAAATTAAACAAAGACACCTTCTATTTGGTACCTTAAAGGAACAAAACACAAAACATTTCCATTTATTTCTCATTGTTCACGTTTTATAAGCTTGAGCCTTAGACCATTTAACACGGGACCTGGCAAAGCGCGACTCTTAGTACTGAAATTATTCTGCCGTTTTCCACGGGAGGGGAGGTAAACACGCACAGCACACATTTACTCATTCACGCACACTCCTGCGAAAAGTTGATATGTCACACTAAATCTAAAGCTGCAACACAGACACAAGACGCGCATACAAGCAAACTTACATGAACAAATTGTTCATGTATTTCGGCAGAGGGAAATGCGTGCGCTTGCCTAGTCCCGTGTTTAAATAGTCTAAGGCTTGAGCATGCAAAAGGAGAGAAGCCACGCAGCTCTTCGCATTGTAAAGCAAGGTCTTAACAGTTTGTATTATGACAATTTTCTGAGTTCTGGGACGAGCTGTTTACTGCCTAAGCATATACGTACCTACCATAACATAAAGACGCAAAAGTTATCAAAATCATCTCTATTACCCGTCAACGAAAACCGCTTTTGTGTCCGAGTGGTAAAGCGCTCGCATGCTAAAATAAAGGCAGTGAGTTTCGATCTTCTGTTGATCCATTTGTGCCTAAAGTACGGCGATAGGGCTCACCACACATCGAACGTTTGGCACGCGATAATCGTCCGTGAAAAGCGGGTGTACCAAGTGATTCATGTCCCAGATATTTTATGATGAGTAAGTAGTGGTCAATGGTATTCATTCCGCAATTTTCAAATAATTATAATGGTTAACTCAAAAAGCTTTATAACCTGGTTATTAGCTTCTTGAGTTTAAGTTTGTTTTTATATAATACTAGCCTTTGCTCGCGGCTCCGCACGCGTTTATTCAATCTTTGCCCGTTTTCGGCTCGGGCGTCATTTTATGAATACCCCTTATAGCTTATGCGTTAACCAGGGTCACAGCAATGATAATAAAAAAACCGGCCAAGTAAGTGTCGGGCCAAACTTCTAGTCCGCTCAGAAGTTGCTCTCTCGAAGAATGGCATACATCTTGCCGTGTTTAGAGGGGGCTGAAAGTTGAGCGCGACCTGTACTCGTAAACCTGTAAAGCCTACTTAGTTTTGATAGTTTTCTTTTAAACTTTATTATATACTAGCTTTTGCCCGCGGCTCCACCCGCGTGATATTCGCTTTAACGAAATGCTTTTTTCCGGGATAAAAGTAACCTATGTGTTAAGTTGGGCTATAAGCCGTTTCAGCGTAAAAGAGTTACAAACATACACACTCACACACACAAACTTTCGCATTTATAATATTAGTGTGAAGTGTGATGAGATAACAAAGCCTTGTCTTAACCCACCACAAACGATTACGACCGCGCTAATTAGACACCTGATTTTTCAATATGATCTATCCTACAGGAACCATGCATTTTTCCGGGATAAAAAGTAACCTATGTGTTAAGTATGGTGGTAGAGCTAATGCCGGGCTCGACTGTGGAGGTACCAGCATCTTACTCGGAAATCCTCCCGAAGTTATTCGGGGGAGAGTAAGAGGACAGCTTTCAGGCAATAAAACCAGGCGGCCCACCATTGCCTGGGACCGATGGATGGCGGTATATCCATCCCCAATCGCCGGGCCTTATATAAACCAGACTGGTGACGGGCAGCGGCGTCACTGGTGCAAGGGTTTCGGCACCGCGCTCACCAACCCACCTGCCCAGCTTGTGTGAGTATGGGCATTTCTTCCAGGCGGACCGCCAAGAGTGGCGAAATCCTGGAAAGGTCCAGCAGTGGACGAAACAGGCTGATGGATGGATGGATGTGTTAAGTTAGGTTATAAGCTATATCTATTCTAAATTTCATCCAAATCCGTTCAGCCGTTTCAGCGTGAAAGAGTAACAAACATACACACACACACACACACACACACACACACACGCGCGCACACACGCACATACTTTCGCATTTATAATATTAGTAGGAAGTAGGATGGATATGCTACTTCTGTGAATTTTTTTCACATATTCATAAACAACCGTTTAGCCGGCAGGACACTTAACACAATACTCAAATTAGCATTTTAAGGCTTAATATTACGCCAACGAATTCCTAAATCGAAAACTGGTTTCCACATGCCTACAATGTTTTTGAACGACATATCCAACGATACCCCGCACTATGGGATAGAAGAGAAAAAGGAATACAATAAACTTTAATTTAGTCTTTATTTCATAAAGCTAGTTCCAGTATTTTAGAAGTGATTGAGATTTTTATAACCGACCCGCTTTCTTTGCGGCCCAGTGTTTAATTGCAATATACCTTTATAAAATTATAGTTTAAAAAAGTCAAATTCCTATGGCACTGTAGAAGTCTCTGAAATATGAGTTTTCAATACTCCAAGGAAACGCCTGCGTTGATAAAACTTTCCTCTAAAACGTTCGGATTTCGGATGGGACCTAAGAAACGTCGTAACCTGGTTTGTGAGTCACCTCTGTGCTGCACATTTGAATCTGAAAGCCAAGTCTGAAATTACATCCAAAGGAAAGGTGCTGCACTATAAAAATTACTACCATTTACTTCCCCGGCAAAATGAAAGAGATTAAATAAGTTGAACTTTGACTTCAAACTGAGTTATTTGTGTAGCTCAAAACTTCGGAATTTAATTTTTGATTTTAAGAGTATGGCATAGGCTAAAAAAAAATGTTATTATTATAACCCGTTCAACACAAAAAGACAAATGTCAAATACTTTATTAACTTTTGATAGAGGCGATTATTGGTTAGCCAATTGACCTATTTATCTAGGACGCGTAATACCTAAGACAAACTATGTAATACTAATAATTACGCGCGGAACAGCAGATCGGAGTTTCAAGTTAATACTGAAAGTTTTAATAATAGTATGTATATTCGGAAGTAGATAAATTATTATTTACTATTTAACAAAAGATAATAAACTAAAAATCCTAAAAGTAAAAGAAAAAGAAGAACCTATGCTATAAAAATGAAATTAACTTAGAAATAAAACCCTAACAATCAAAAAGTCCGCCCCATATATACTGAAATATTTTGTAGAGAAAAAAATATTGGATTTAAGTGGAAAACCTTTCTATCTCTATTATCTATTTTATAAAAAAAAACAAGTTGATCTATTAACCGCGTTTTTGAAACGAGCGTTTGAAAACCAAAAATAAGAGGATGGAAAACTTTTTTTTTTGACAATTTGTGAATTGTAGTTACATCATTTTCTTGTACATTGTTTATAAGTGGATCACCTAGATAAAAGATCAATGAATCAAATTTTTTTTTTTCTATATTAAGATAGTCCTAATTTTATCAAAAGAACGCTCGAAGATCTGACTTTGTTTGTTTAGAACACTCTCACTGACCGTTTCTGTGGCTTGTTTTTTGTTTCAGTGGTAGAGCGCTCGCCCAGAAGTCATTCCCCGCGGTGGACATTCATTCTTAGGGTTCCGGTATCCAAAGGTTAACCAACGGGACCCTATTACTAAGACTTCGCTGTCCGTCCGTCCGTCCGTCTGTCACCAGGCTGTATTTCAGGAACCGTGATAGACAGTTATATCTTTCACAGATGATGTATTTCTGTTGCCGCTATAACAACAAATACTAAAACCGGCCAAGTGCGAGTCGGACCTGCGCTCTCCCATACAAAAGACACATTTTACCTAATTTGAATTTGGAGTTACTGGATCTATACAACCGTATCTTTGACCGGCCGGCCACACAGTTCGGACCAATATGCGTGCGTGAATTAACCTGTAACTTTCACTAGAAAAGTCGTGTCCTAAAATAGAATACTTTTTCAACAATTTAATTGAAATTGGTTATGAGTATTGTACTGAAGCCAAAAGATATTTTTTGTCTTTCTGTCTGTATGTATGCTCCGTTTTAACTCGACAACCGCTCAAATAATTTGGATGCGGTTTTCTTTATTATGATCGTATCGTAGTGACCCTGGTCACACGCGTATAGGCTATAAAGGGTGTTAATAAAATAACGCCCAAGCCGAAAACGCGGGCGGAGCAGCGGGCAAAAGGCTGTTACAAAAAAAATGCGTTTTTTTTTCTATTATTTCTTTTATTTCTACTATGTCTTTTTAGGGGTTTTAAAAAGGAGGATTATAAACTTTCGGTCCTAGAGCCTCAAAAAGAACATCAGTCCCCTTTTATAATAAAATTCAACCTACTTTCTAAGAAGGCGAGATGAAAATCTGGCAAAATCTCAGCACCCTTGCATCTTGCATCTCCAACGTTACGACGAAAGCAACGGTATTGTGAAATGTGAATGCAAATCGTGAAATTTGTTCGCTAGACGTCGGTCGCTGTCGTCACGTCACGCTGCGCTGACACGATGGCGGATAAATTGATTTTGACATCGACGACCGCACAGTCGCGTGAACTCGCGCGGTCTGATGCAGCCGTGACTTTCACGGGTAATCCAATCAATCAATCAATCAATCAATATAATTTATTTGTCCAACATAGGTATGTTAAAAGATGGAGTTACATAATTTGTAGTGCGCTATGTTCCGCCGTAAAGGCATACAAATATTTAAAACTTAAAAAATAAAAAAGGATTACATTAAATTAGGTACGCTACCAAAATAATAAATTCAACAATTAGTGTCATGCATGAAAGAAAAAATAATTCAATTTGGTAGGTATATAAATTAGGTAGGTACACAAAAAGGCAGAAAACACACCAAAAAAAACTAAACAACACATTTCACGACAAGGTTCCAATATACAAGAAACACAAATAATAAAAACAATATCATTAATTATGGTTAAATAATAATGTCATTTATGTACTATCATGGATCAAAGATATAATTAATGGTACCATTAGATATCTTTGTCATGGATCATCTAAAAATCGGTCGCGTTTCATTTCTTCCATTACTTGAAACATGCCTTTTCCTCCACACACTGTAGCATAACCATTTTTTTTAATACATTTTTACTTTCACAAGGGCAAATCCAGGATGTCATTTTGGGAGGGGCCATTGTAACACGGTTCGGGGCTTGGGTCAAAATATCACAAAGTAATCAAAAAATTTAATTTTTATATGTTAATCTCGTAGTAAAATAGGCGATAGTTATTTTTTGAATTCCATTAGTTTTGTTGTTTAGGGGGACTTAAGCAAACATGCTCTCGCGTTTGGACAATTTAACACATTCATTGAATTGATATTCTTAAGACGACGTAGGTGGAAAAAACGGAGTTTTTGAACAAGTAGTACTCCCAAGCTACCAAAGATATGGTTCTGAAATAAATACATGTTATAAACAAAGCCTTTTTCAAGGAAACGTAATAGCCCAAAATGCGATAGAGAAAAATTGGCTCGATAGAAAAAAATTTTAGACAATTTTTTCATTTTCTTTCGCCTGGTTACACTAAACAAATAAGTACAAAATCAGTTAAATCGAGTTAACCGTGTTGTTATTTCATAAATATATTACCTAAATTATATTACTTGAACGTTTAAAGTCCAATAAAGTTCAATAATGTTTCATTTTCATTTCAACACTTTTTTGACAGACTATAAAATGCTTGTACCCTGTGTATCCCCCGAACTAATATATAATTATTATTTTCGCATAAAAATAATATCTTTTGGTTGGCGCGTGCTAGTTTATACTCGTACATCATTTTAAACCTTCGAGAACAGAAAAATGCAGTAATTGCAGCGCAAACTTGAAATAAAACAATGTTACATTGCAACAAAAACATTCACACTATAATCAGAAAACTGAAAAATAGACACGAGAAACTCGTCTCCATTGTATGTAGGTACTATTTATGAGGCGTAATAAAATTCGAAACAATTTTAGTTTCCCTGGGAAGCACTAAAACATTCCGAACTATATTCGTGGAACTGCTCTGGAGTTTCAAAGACTGCCATCCCGAAGTATGTGTACTTTTCAGAGTTCCGTACCCGAAGGGTGCCAAACAGGGCCTTATTATTACTAAGCCTCCGCTGTCTGTCGGTCTGGGCGACTGTCAGTAAGCTTCAACAGGTAGGCTGAAATTTTCATGGAATGCGTATTACTATGGCCTCTAGGTGGGCCCCGTACAATAAACCTCGACAAAGTTGCATTATTTAAATGTTATTGGTTTTGGCACGTACAAGTTTAAGAGAATAGGTTCCGATTGCATTGATCGCTGTTAAGACCTGCAGTGCGAGAGAGACGAATTCTGCAAAAAAATCAAAATGAAGACTTTTAGCACCAATTTTATTATTTTAAAAAAAACTAAAGTTTGTATAAAATATCTGATCGTTTCAGAGTTTAATAAAGTTTGTACAGAATTTTAATTCATAAATAATAAACAGATATCGCGCGAGTTCATGTCCATCCTGAGGAATGCAGCAGTGCTGTGTGTGACCTAATAAATTATGCTAATGTCGATAATCACTACCGATTTTGTCAACAGCTATCAATTTGGTATATTGTAACTCAAAGTAATTTTGAAAATTATTAAATAAAATAAACTGGATAAGTACTTACTTGTTTATTGCTAATAGAGAAAAATATTTTTTAAATGCAATTTTGTCACTATCAGGTGCAAAGACAACCGACAGAGCAGAGTCGAAATCAGTATCTTCACCGTCGTTGACTTCAATTACGAATTTGTCGATCGTATTTTCCATTAGTCCGTCTTTTCAATAGCGATTAATTTCCGATTGTAAAGTATAAAATTGAAAATCTTTCAACAAAAGCCAAAAATAGGTGCAACAAAATTCGAATTCAAATTCAAAAAGTTTATTTGTTAAATAGATAAGTATACGTTTTACAGGTCAATATTAATCTTTATAAAAACAATATATAATAAAGTATAATACTTACGGGAAATACATAAAAATATACATATTAGTTACTAAAATGTTATAAAATAAATAAATATAGGAATAAAAATATGATATATATACATAATGCAATGAATAAATAAGTTGATAAATAAACCAGTTAAACCATAAATAATTATAATACCTAAAATTTCACTATATAATTCCAACTGCAACACAATTTAAAAAAAAAACAATGATTTAGAACATAACAAATGCAATCTTCTCCTGATTTTGATTTCGTGAACAAAATTCCGGCGGCGATATGATAAATACCTACTTACTCGAGTCTGTAAAAAAGAGTTGTCAATAAATAAAATCCAAAGAATGGAAACGTGAATAAAAATTGCCTTTGAGAGGTGCTACCTGCAGCCTTGAAACGCCGGAATCGGGTTTGTGAGTCACTTCAGTGCTGCAGAATCACTGATCAAATTTGAAAGCCAAGTCTGAAATTACATCCAACAGAAGGTGCTGCGTTATGGAAATGATTACTGCGTCATTTTAAACTTCGCCGAAAAGTGAAAGTGATTGAATAAGTTGACTTCGACTTCATACTCGTTCAACACAAAGTTGCTCTTTACCTTTAAAATTGTATTTTTAATTTCAATATGAAATAATTGAATACCAATAAGGCAAATGTCAGAGTTTTTCACTCGTTATTAACTTTGTATTGGGGTCTTACTCGCGAGAAAACAGTGAAAAAAAGAAAAAAAAGTGAAAACTTTAAACTTTCGCGATTTTCACACATTATTAACTTTGTATTGGGGTCTTATGTAAGAAGGTTCTCTAAAAGGTCTTATGTAAGACCCCAATACAAAGTTAAGAATGTTTGAAAATCGCAAAAGTTTAAGTTTTCACTCGTTTCAATAATTATCAATGATTTGCAAATTAAAATACTGGTACCTAGTTCAAGTTACATCCGCGCGGGGGCTTTAAAACGGATTTTCTAATTTTTCGAGTCCTCATTCGACCACGCGTGCTAAAACTCGTTTATCATTTAAAACATCCGAGTAAAGAAACTAATTGCAGCGCTCTGCTGAAAATTTTCAAACAATGTTGTAATGTAAAATAACATGGAAAGATATATACATATATGGAAAGATTCGCAAAAATATAAAAAATATGTTCCAAGCAGCTTCTCAACTTTTTTTGTTTTTTTATATACTTCTTCCATTCCGAATCAGACACTTTTTTACTGCCTTCTGAATGCTGCTAGAGAACCTTCCACCGACGAAACTTTTCCCTTTAAGTTGTTTTATGTTTATTGGGTGCGTTGTCGCGATGAGGCCATAATCCCCCGAGCCCTGTTTGCTGTTTGTTGCTCACAGCGGTAGAAACATCTGGCAAGCATTAATGCTACTTCAGTTTCGTAAACACCAAGATTACCCCTCAAAGAGAAAATATGATTCTCCCTCACTTCACTTTGTTAGTTGTCTATAAATTTTTAAACCCATTTGGTTGACTGTCATCGACTGTTTCTTTATACTGGTGGATCCAGGATTCATCACAGATAACAATGTTGTAAACGCCGAAAAGAGCCTGTTTCAAATTTAGCCATTGTTTCAGGACACTATTGTACAAGAGCTGCTTCTGTTCTGGCCCTCGATGAATCTACGACTAACTCCGTACGCGAAGATGCACGTGTAAAATCTAATCCGATCCAACCCGCGATAGGTATTTGTTTTTTTCTTCTTCTATAATAATAATTCGCCTATTTTCGTCAATATTATTTTTCATGCAGCCAGCACGTTTTCCTACGTAACAACCAAGGAAGGGCTACTATTATTGCTACACATACATAAGTATGTATCTATAAATTGAATTCCGTACCCAAAGGGTAACCAACGGGACCCTATTACTAAGGCTCCGCCATCGGTCTGTCTGTCTGTCCGTCTGTCACCAGGCTGTATCTCATGAACCGTTATAGTTGGACAGTTGAAATTTTCACATATAATGTATTTCTTTTGCCGCTATAACAACAAATACTAAAACTAGCCAAGTGCGAGTCGGACCTGCGCACTTCCATACAAAAGATATGATTTTTTTGCCGTTTTTATAGATAATGGTACGGAACCCTTCGTGTGCGAGTCCGACTCGCACTTGGCCGGTCTTTTTCTATTTGGTTTTCTGTATTTAAAGTTATGCACATTTATTTGCCCGCCATATTACTACTTTTTCACCACATTAAAGGTTGCCTGGAAGAAATTTCTTTAAAAATAAGCTTGCCCCTGTACAAACTATTGTTCACGTATATATTGTGTTAATTAAGTTTTTTGTGCAATAAATAAAGGGCGACAACTGCTTTCTTCCGCCTAGTTTAGTTGACGCTGAAATTCGCAAGACCCGCGTTAGACGAGACTACCTCAGGGTACCTAGTATTAGACTAAATCGAGCTTCGACAGCTCGATATACCACTGTCTGCCCCTCTCTAGGTAGGTCTGTATCAAGCGCTATCGAGTTCGATATGGTCCTTCATGTTAGAGGTGCAGGAGGGCTTTTGCCCTTAAAAATGTCTATTTAACTTCAACAAGCGATACCACTGATTTTTAATTTTAAAAGCGGCATATTCATACACCGTTGTGTTAGAGGTATAACCGTAAATTATTTAAGTGGATACTTCTCATGCCGCCTCTTCACTCAATCACAGAGAAAGGAATCAAAGACCAAAAAAACATACTCACTCGTATCACCGTGTCAATGGCGGCGCATTCGCTTACGAGATCATCAACGTTTTATTATTCCGTTAAAATAAGCATAATCTTATCATATACCAATAATGCATGATTAAAAAACATAGTAATATTATAATCAGAAAATAAATAACAATCATTGCTCGGAAGTGACGTACAAGTTCTGAGTACAGGATGTTCATACTTCTTTGTTCGCATCTCGTATAGGGGGAAGATGTACCCGACGAAAATTATGAGACACACTATTTCTGTATACGAGTATACCTATATACTCGGTCGCAAAAAATGTAGGGAAATTGGAATTTGGAATATTCATATTTCCTTCTAAGTAGTTTTATTTTAGAACTTAGAAACCAGCTAGTGCCTCAAATACATTAAAAAAATCTCAGAACTACCTGAGTGGCCTGTTATATAATCAGACATTACTCGGAAATTTTAAAAATAGATCCATTAACCAAACTCCATTCTATATTTTCCGGAGGGCGTATTAAAACTCGAAACAATTTTCGTTTTACTCGACAACGCTAAAACATTATAAACCATGTTCGTTGGAAGCGTAACGTAGCGGAAAATAGAGTACAATAGGACGAAGTCGTGGAGCAGTAGTTAGCCTATATATTGACCAGGGTCTACGATGGTAGGTAATAAAGAAAACCGCATCCAAATCCGTTGAGTAGTTCCAGGCTAAAACGGAACATATACAGGTGTAAATGCAAAGTCAAGAATCCCTTTAGGATATGAAAGTATAAACGATTCTGATGTCATTACGAGAAAAAAAATATACCTTGAATTTTCACCAAAAATTCCATCATTTTTCTAGGCTATGGCTACGCAGCTCACCGGCCTCCCCACACACCTAATTGCACCCCGCAACCCGCACCCCTCATCCGAGTGTCAGCGACCAGTGAGGGTGTCCACGCGATTAGTGTATTTTGAGTTAATAAAATCGTCTTATTATGAAGTACTGGTACTTTATTTAGAGATCCCAGTATTTAAAATAATACCTTTACCGATCATACTAACACACCCTTAAAGGATTATTGCCTCTGCTTTTACACTCGGTATTTACAACACATACATACTTACATATAGACAGACAAAAATTCTAAAAATTAATAGTAGTTTTGGCTTCACTGCAATACTAATAAATAACCTGTAAGTTCGCCCGAAAATACCCCGAGTTTTATAAAAAACGCGAAGATTTAACAAGACGTACGTTGAGACCTAGACACGGATTAGCACTACCACGCTCTCAGCTAAAAATGCATTCCTCAGGACCATTATCTATGTCCATAAAAATTTATAATAAATTACCAAAGTATTTGATAAAGGAAACAAACTATATTCAATTTTAAAAATTACTAATACAGCTATTGACCACAAAATGTTATTACAGTATCGACGAAAATTTAAATAATAAGTTATAAAACTCAAATAAGTATATTAAAAGACAACTGACAAATTAAACTGGAAATTTTAGTAACTTAATAAATCAATCTTTAATAATAACAATGATAGTAAAAATAATAATAATAGATTAATAATAATAATACTGAGACGGAGGGTTTTATGCTCGCCATCCAGGACCAAGTTGTCGAAACACGCAATTACCAAAAGTATATAATGAAAATACCAAACACGATAGATACTTGTCGACGGTGCAGTAGAGCTTCAGAAACAATACAACTCATAACTGGCGCGTGTTCATCAATAGTTCAGACTGACTATAAATTCCGACATGACCAGATTGCAAACATAATTCATCAAAAACTTGCCATACAACACAAACTCATTACTACCCCCCCATTACCATACTACAAATACAACGCTGAAAGTGTTCTTGAGAACCAGACTTATAAACTCTATTTTGACAGAGCCGTACTAACTGACAAAACTGTACATTACAATAGACCAGATATTACTCTTATTGACAAAGAACATAAGACTGCACAACTGATCGACATCGCCGTTCCCAATAAGCATAATTTACAGACTACAATTGCTGAAAAACTAAGTAAATACACAGATCTGAAAGACAAAATAACACGCATGTGGAAACTGCAAAAAGTAACCATTATACCCATAGTATTGTCTGCAACTGGAGTCATACCCAAACAACTTCATCAGTCTCTCCGTTCCCTAAATCTTCCAAGACTTACGTACTACAGCCTACAAAAAGCAGCCATCCTAAATACATGCCGGATAACCCGGAGATTCTTACAAACCGACCAACTTCATGCCACGTTCCAACAAGAACAACCACAAACAACCCAAAACAATGACACTCACTTGGCCTAGGCCCGTAAGTGCTCATACTACCGGCTTCTTGAAGCCGAGATGAAATTGCTCATAAACAGAATAATAATAATAATAATAATAATGAGCATCCTGTACTTGGCTTACGAAAAATAACATATTTGGCGAGACAGAAGGCTTTCTTATAGCAATACAAGATCAGATTATCAAAACCAGAAACTACTCCAGGTACATCCTGAAAGAAACAATTGAAACAGATAAATGTAGGTTATGTAATCTTGCCTCAGAAACAATAGACCAAATTACTGAAGGCTGCAGCACACTTGCCAACAAAGAATACACCCACCGACATGATAATGTCGCCAAACACATTCATCAACAACTCGCACTGAAATATAAACTACTACAAAGCTACACCCCCTACTGCCAATACAAACCTAAAAAAGTAATAGAAAATAGTTCTGCAAAACTATACTGGGACCGAGACATTATAACAGATCGTACTATCCTTAGCAATAGACCGGACATCACCCTTACCTTGAAATCCACAAAGACTACGTACCTAATCGACATCTCCGTCCCCAACACACATAACTTAAAACAAAAACATACAGAAAAAATTCAAAAATATATTCCCCTAGCAGATGAAATGAAACAAATGTGGTAACAAGAAACCGTCAAAATTGTCCCGATTATCATCTCTTCAACCGGTATCGTCCCTAAAACTCTAAAGAAAGCCCTAGAATTATTGGATCTACCTATAAAAACCTTCATACCCATGCAAAAATCAATAGTGATCGACACCTGCTCTATAGTCCGCCGCTTTCTTAACCCAACTTCACTCCCACTGCTCACCAATCATACAAAGCCTCACATAAACACAACACATAGCATGCCGCCAAACACACAGGAAATGCAATAGTACACACATACACTGACACAACGGAACCAGGATACTTGGCATAAGCCCGTACCTAGTCCTAAAAAAAAAAACCGACCCCGGTCGAGAAAAAAAAAGACATAGTCGAAATAATAATAATGATACTAATAAATTTATTTATTGCGCAAAACCTACAAACTAAGACACCTTTGCTCTTCCATATAACAGGTAGGTAGCTATTAATTTGCAACAATTTGATCTTAAGTTGTTTGTAAATTATATTAAGATGGTCCTATGAGGACGACATGTTCAAAATTTGTACCAAGTTCTCTTTAAAATAAAAGATTAAAAAAAAAAAAAAAAAAACAATTTTGAATATTTGTATGTAGTATAATAAGTTGCTTAAAGTAGAATCTTTACTAATAATAAATCTATATTGGGTGAAATTAAATCAACCGACCAAATTCATACTGGACATTCGGTTAGTGTTCAAGAACTAAGTTCAGTAACCCTTTTGGCCAATTTCGAAAAATGTTTTTTTTGCTCCCTTACTGGTTAGCTAGTTTTAGTACAATTCCTAGTGCAGGCACTAGGGGACAAAAAAAATTTTTTTTGGAATTTTACCTGGAGGATCATTAAACCTTGTTCCTGATGACTAACCGAGTCTCCAGTATGAATTTGGTCAGTTGATTTAATTTCACCTTGTATAGTAATAAAGAGCCGTCCTCTCTTATATTGCTGTGCCTGGACAAGGTCCAAAATTATCTAATAATATTGATGCTTTTAACTTGTGTATGTACATTATGGAATGCAATAAAATATATGAATATGAATAATTTGATTGAATAATTATTAAAATAATTATAATAACCTTTTTTATTTCACAAATTTTATGATTTAGCAAACAGTTCAAACAGATCAGTGATCATTTCATATTCTAGAGAAACAACACTATTCATCAGAATAACTATGATGAGTTATCGACGACGACAACTTTGATGGAAAACAATTATGTTAAATATTTTTCTGGCCTCTATTGCGATGTTTTTGGAAAAACTGGGGACATACACCACTTCATATTGCCCGTCTAAATAAGGGCCTAGAATTCATTTGATTGAATTGTTTCTCTTTTGCGAGTTATTTTATTACTTACGAGCCCGCCCGCCCGCTTCATAAAATCTAAGTATTAAAATAACGCGCAAAGAAGAAACAATTAAATTAAATAAATTTTAGGTTTTCATTTAGATGGCCAACATGGACTGGTGTACAGTGCAGAAGGTGAGACTGTAGAATTTACATTGTGGGAAACAACTCTTATAGCAGTGCAGAGCAGGCAAGGTCTATTTTTGAAAAATCATGGAAACATAAAGTATATATTGTAACAAAAGAAGAATAAGATAAATGTCAAACCATATTTTTTTGAAAACAGACCTTACCTGGTTTGCTATAACAGTTGTTTTCCACAATGTCCTTGGTGTGCACGCACACAATCGCAATTCTACAGTCTCACCTTCTGCACTGAATGTCCCTGGTTTTTCCAAAAATATCGCGCCGATGACAATAAAAATAATTAAAATAATGCTTCGCATCAAACAGATGAAAAATACGGAGCGGGTAGATTACAAAAGTTCACGATACACGTTAACGACTGCGTAAAATATTTATATGAGAAAATGTGCCGCGCCCCTAGCGGCTCACTACAGGAACCAGAGTTTCTCAAACAAAATATTTTACGCAGACGGTAGCGTGTATCTTAAGCAAAACTCATGGTAAGCTTCTATTGAAAAGGACTACATATACTCGTAAGTAATATATTTTATAATGTATAGACAAGAGAGATAGAGAAAAGAAGATCGCAAAGGTTCTTGCGTGTATTAAGCTCGCCCTTGACCGATTGTTCTGACTACACTAGGTACCTAAACATGCTCGAATTAATTGCATTTGCAATGACAACAAACAGTCGCGTACGATTGTGTGTTGAAATCTGCAAACTGGAACAATGCCTTTAAACGCAAACTTGACTTTAAATCAGAAGTTAAATGTATTTATGTCAACCGAATTCAGAATGTTCTTGTCAAGGTCATTATCATCAATGACAATCATCCAAGTAGAAACTTTGTAAAAAAGAGAAGGTTCTTTATTTCTTTAAATATTGAAAACCAAATACTGGGTCTATTTTGGATCAAAAATCGATAACATTTTTATTTCTACAATATAGACTGTTTTACCCATAATAAGTAGTGTATGTATAAGGTTTCAAATGGACTGTTTTTATTTTATTATTTATATAAACACATGTCTTTCATAAATTTTACAATGAATAAAGAGAAGATAAGAAATCCGTGACGCTTCTATTCATAGTTTATTTAATCTAAAAAAGGTCTTACACTGCGATTTTCCCTTTTCATTCTTTGGCATTCGCAAATATTAACAGCACTTTATTTATAAATGTTTCATTATGATTGTCTAGGCTACAAATCCACATTAAATGTAAAGCGTGGGCAAACGTGGGTAACTGCCAAAAGCCTCAATGAACTTTGGGAAATAACTATTTTTTTCTTATTTTATTATTACACGTATATTTAACTATAAAACTTAAAGCATATAGTTGTTTTCAAAGTTTACTAAGATGAACTCTTCATAAACGTATAATACTTAAATGTTTTAATTTTCTTTAAGTGATGAAATGAGCAGACTTGACATGGACAATTTTCTAAAAGTAATGAAAATGTGCAACTGAAAAAAAAAATTCTACAACTTAAATAAAATGCTCTCAATATAGTAAATTTGTATACATAAACCATAAAATAAAACGTAAAAAGTTAGTAGTGACATTGGTAAAAACCATTTTTGATACGCCGTTGTTCTACAATTTTTACAGTGCGACGGCACGGCGGCGTAGCAAATGCGGCGCCGCCACATTTTTCACACTACGTAATAATATTGCTACGCATCGTAGCAGAATTACATAATTTTCGGCGGGGCTGAGAACATACAAACTACCTAATAAATAAGTGATACATTCTGAAATGTTTTTCATACAGTACTGAACCCTATAGTTACATATAAATAAACACAAAAAGTTCATTATTGCTATCAATCATCAGACATCAGTCGAAACAAGAAGTCCAATTCTTATTACTACAATAATAATATAAGTTATTCGTTTATTTCACGGACGCTTAAAATGGAATACAAAGAAGCACCCTTCGGGGATATATTGTGGGGGGATTTAATTTGGAAAATCAACAAAAGAATGGATCAAGAGTTACGTACGCCATCCAAAACCGTACAGCCTGATGAAAAAAGTGGACCGAATTTACGTGCCCCGCTCACAAGCATACCGCTTACTGAAATGTTCAGGCGATGGGAAAAAAGTCTCGGATTCAAAAATGTGATTAAATGGGACAATGTGTTTCTAATTGGAGGAGTTCACGTTCTTGGATTTTATTGGTGTTATCATTACGCTGTTCCTGTTAAATGGCAGACCGTCTTATTTGGTAAGTACTTGTTTAATTTCATTGCGTTTCATCTCCGAGACACCTCTCTAAAATCAATAGTTGCAGAAATAATCCCAAACCGTAAAACATAGCACGAGATTGCGCAGTTTCTGGATCTCCATAATAGTCGTGTTTAAAATTCACAATCTATAAACCTTTTCTAAACCTGCATTACTTCTCCTGCCTCTTGAGATGCGACACCGATTTACAGGATATTCTACTAAATGAATAACCGGTGTATTATAGGTGACTTTAATTTATCCAGCCAAATTATTACTAAAGACTCGGTAAGTGCTCAGTAACAAGGTTCGATTACCCTTTTTTGTGAAATTTGTAAATTATTCTTTTCGAGTTCCTTACAAACACAAGCCCAGCCCCGAGTCACAATTACTATGGGGCGTCAAGATTTCATTTTGTGAAATTAGCAAAAAGTGTTACTGATCCGTGTTACTGATCTCTTACCAAGCTTCCAGTATGAGTTTGACTCTATAAATAAAAGTCACCTTATATACATTGTATATTTTATATGTATGTTAGACTATAAGGTATATATCTATGGGCCATTTCTTATTGTAAAATAGTTGAATGATGATAAACTATATTATATTATTATACTTCTAACAAACACCCGTACACTCACATTTCACTGATAATAATTCCATCTTAACGAGATATGGGGTGGTCTATCACTAGTACTTAGTGTTTTAGGGCAAATAGATAGATAGACAGATAGATCAAAATTTTATTCATACCTCTTAACGAAATAAGTCATCAGTGCTTACCTTTCGCCCGCGGCTCAGCCCGCATTTATTCAATTTCGTTTGTTTATCAAAACCCCTTCATGTAGGCTATAATATGTTGACCATGATGATCACTGTGATGATAATAAAGAAAACCGCTTCCAAATCCGTTGAGTGGTTCTCGAGTTAAAATGGAACATACATACAGATAGGCGAAAATGGTTGTTTTGGCTTCAGTACAATACTAACAATAACAAAATACAAAAACTCATTTAAAATTTTGAAAAAATATTCAATAAACAGACACAACTTTTTTACTACTTTATTATTAGTATAGATTGTCAATTTGTACCATTATGTGCATACCTAGAATTTAAAAATTTCGTTTTCTCTGAACTTGACAGTTGTATGAACAACATCATGAAGGAAGAAGATGAAAAGGGAGGCCTAGATGTAATTACTTTGACCAGGTCACAGACGTATAATATAGTATCTAACATTAATAATAAACGCATAGAGTCTACGCGTGGCAATTTTAGTTCAGTGAACTACGGACTCTTTTAAATATAAATATTGCTTGTTTCGAAACAAAATATATACTAGAGATTAGTTTAGGAATTAACAAATATGTTCTAAGAATAAGCCAGCCAAAACAACCCATTTTTATACGTTTCTTCGTAAGCCTAAATGTAGCTTACTTTTTGTATGGAAACTTGCCACGTTATTTAATCCTTATGTTTAGTCTGCTATAATAATAATAATTAGTATAGTTATAATTATATAATTATATGTCTGTGAACAAGTGAAAGAAAAGTTAATTCGTGTCGTACTGAGAGATTGGATAGACGGCGAAGAGGAGCGATCAATGGCGGTTACTCAAACGAAGAAAACCTGGTTTTATTGTAAAAACTCATCGTTGATGCAACTCAATCCGGCACTCGGCAGGATTCGAACATCGATCGCAGATTGAGAAACGGGCGTATTACCAATTTGTGCTACCATTTTTTCATCCAAAATCATAAAACTGATTCTTTATTCATAACTGTATGCCCTCAAAACTACCTCCATCTAGAAGTAAAACTTATGCTTATAATATAATCTAAACATATAATGAATTTAAGTAGTAATATTGAATAGTTTTGCGAAATTTTAAATGAAATTGGGTGTTTATTAAAGCCAAAACTTTTTTTTTTGTCTATATGTCTGGTATTTTTTGTTTTAACTCGAGAACCACTCAACGGATATGGATTTGATTTTCTTTATTATTGTCGAACTGATCCTGCTCAACATAATATGTTATAGGCTATAAGGGCTGTTGACAAAATGACCACCAACCCAAAAACTGTCGGTACTGCTGAAACATTAAATAAAACTCCCACTTGTTAAACATAAAGTTATTATAATATAACTTTATAGCCCTTACCGTGGAAGAAAAAGGTCGCAGGTTCGAATCCTGGGTATACATATTTTTTATTAATCTTGAAATTTGTATCAATTGATTTTGTAATCCATTTTAAGTAAGGTTATTTTAGTATAGGTAAGAGTAACTAACAGGCAGGCGCGGCAGCCGAAAAAGCAGAAGGTGTAAAAAGGCGCATGTATGGAGCCCTTGGCGTGGGGTCAAGAAGCGCGACAACTTTATAAAGAAATTTCATCGCGTTTGGTCGACGCTTCAGGTGACCGAAGGGCTGGAAGCTACTTTGCCCAAAAAATAAGTTTGGCTATTCAACGTGGTAACGCTACCAGCCTTTTGGGCACCCTTCCCAACGACGGTAGCGATCTGGCCAGCATTTTTTATTTGTTATAAATATTTAAGCTTTTAGGTTGTATTTGTTAGGTTTTTTATTTAAGATTATTTTTAGTTAAGTTTTGTAATGTTATTTAAGGTCTTAATACATGAATAAATCCATTAACATGTTCGACCTTATTTCAGCTATGTTAATGGCATTGGCCACTGGATTTGGAATCACGATGGGAGTCCACCGACTGTTTACTCATCGGTCTTACAAAGCCAACCTGCCATTGAGACTGCTCCTTCTCACGTGTTTTACAGCTGCTGGACAAGTAAGAGTTCAACTTTTTTACACCTACTATTAAGCTACCACACAGCACAAACTAATGTTTATGTCGCTCAGCAATTTAAACTTTACATCTACACAATCAAGGTGGGCAAACAATTTTGTGCTGTGTAGACTAAGCCTACAAAAATATTTCCTTTATTGATTAAAACATTATGTCAAATATTTCAGAATTCTGTGAAACAATGGGTACTAGACCATCGTGTCCACCACAAGTACTCAGACACGAACGCAGACCCTCACAACGCCAACCGAGGGCTATTCTACTGTCACATCGGATGGTTAATGATGAAAAAGAATGAGGAAGTCCTTCAAAGGGGAAAAGAGATTGATATGAGTGACATTACCAGCGATCCTTACTTAGTGTTCCAAGATAGGTTTGACGTTTTTTATATAAAATAATATATCAAATGCTTACATTGAAAAATTGCCATTTCCTACTCTTTAACTCTAAAGGTATGTTTGGTATCGCTCGTAAAAATTTACAAATACTGTAGCTGATTCCGAAGATTATTTTAGTATATTAGTTTCAGTATTATCAAAACTTAAATTTTAACAAAATTGAAATTACGTACATTTATGGGTGTCTCTGTACACATTGCGCAAAAAGGGTGTACGATATAAATCCAGCTTTAAGGCTGGTCAATGCAAGATACATATACATGTAAACTAAAAATGTATTTTCAGATACTTCATGCCCCTGAAAATGATTTTCTGCTTCTTCCTCCCAACGATGACAGGGATCTGGCTCTGGGATGAAGAGTGGAAATGCGCAGTAGCATGGCAATGCTTCATCAGATTTATCGCAATCTTGCACAATGAGCTTACTGTCAACAGCCTAGCACATTTTTATGGCTATAAGCCATATAATAAGTAAGTACTTACGTCTACTCATTTAGGATCCCAAAATTATATCCCAAAAGCATATTAAGGAGAAATAAAACTTAAATAAATCTGACATCGTATGTATTAGATTAAATCTACTGCTATTTCTTTATGAGCTCCTAATACTGAATAAAAAACAGTCATGAGTTCCGGCGTAAGAAGTATTTTATTTTATATTGTTATCGTTTTTTCTAACATTGTAAAATTTCAGAAACATAAGGCCTGCAGAGAACAGATTTGTAGCGACTTGCACACTCGGTGAGGGCTGGCACAACTACCATCATGCCTTCCCCTTCGATTATAAGGCTGCAGAACACTTTGATTTTTTCAACTGCGCCACTAAGCTCATCAGATTCTTTGCCTACATCGGGTGGGCTACAGATCTCAAGGAAGCCACACCACAGATGATCAACTCTATTGCTAAGAAATCGGGTGACGGGACGCCCGTGCACTTTCCAGTGGAACGTCAAGCCAATGCTGGATAATTTAAAGATATTTACCTATCTAGGTAGTCTGTAAATCATATTTGATTAGGCATAAGGAATATGTGACTGAATCTTTAGAATAAACATTTTTTAAATATAAAATCTTATTTTCTTTTCTTCTCCAAACAGGCCATCATACCAATTGTTTTCATGAGCATTGCATCAATAGTCTATTGGGAACAAGAAGATTTGTTAACTTTATCCGGTTCCCTATAATGAGGAGGATTCGGTTGAAATCCAGTGCGACTGATAAAACGTGTATCTTTTCGTCCATGCTTTAATGGTATAAACTTTAATTTGCTGTCACCCAGTCTCCATCCATAAACGTAACTACTACAAACAGGGTCATAGTATTTATCTTCGGGATTCTTTTGGTTTCTGACACCAAGATATCGGCGACGACCGTGCTCTGGTACTGATTTGTATAGAATACTAGCTTCTTTTTTATCTACTGGTTTCATAATATGCTCTGGAATTAAATCCTTTGCTGTCTCTAATAAAGATGAATCTTGCTTCGCGCTTTTATCTTTGATCGCAGATTTTACAATTATAGGAATATCACGTGCAAATATTTTCCGTCGATTTACTGCGCTCAACTCATTATCTTTAGTTAGAGCGGGCATTACCCCATCAATGAGTTTTCTTGCGACATCTTCTGTTCGGATATCTTTAAAATCTTTACCAAAAGCATACTTTTTTTCAAGCATGTCCCTGTTTTGTGTAAACCAATACGTACGTTTCTCGTCTGATTTTGTCATTGTTTCTTTCAGAAAGTTTATAAAAATTGGGTCTGTGTAATCTTTTGGCATGGCTTAAGTGTATATTAAACAAATATAAATAAGTATTTGTACAAATATGTGTAAATATATATAAAAATACGTATGATAATTATTTGTTTTAGGTAGATCAATGACATACGATTACTATCTTTTTCTACGAATTAAATCATTTAAGTTTATTACTGCCGTAGCCAGCCTGAATTTAAAAAGTGTATGGACTTTTCATTGACTTGAACCACGGAATAAAACGGAATTTGCTGCTGCGTGATTGCACACGCACATTCACATCGTAGTACCTGCCATCTTTTGGACTTACAGAGGAATTGCAAGATTGCAAGGGATGCTCTTAATAAGAGAAAAACCCATCCCTAAATAACAAAAATAAAATAATGATGATACTATTATTAAAAGTTTAAAAAAACCCTACATTTTCCACTAGCAGGTCTAACATGGTTGCCACTTTAACACCATTAAAGACAGCATTTTGACAGTAAATGTATGGGATTTACTGTCAAATGGTGTTTAAAATGGTATTAAAATGGCACCATGCTAGCCCCCTGGGAGCTAAATGCTCAAGTTCGGCACCAAAAAGCGCTAGATCTAGTGCCGAAAGCACTAAAATGGCAACACTGGCGCGAGGTTGGATGATTGAACAGCCTCAATTTGCAAAGTAGTTTTTAAGTAATTCGACGCAAAGTAAAGTAAGTAAAAATTAAAATTGCCTGGCAAGTGAATCGTTACTGTGTGCAGCCGAAAAGGTAACGAAGTGGCCAAAAACCAGTGCCAAACAACCAATTTAGGCAACAACATTACTACGAAGGTCAGGGTCCGTCCAAAGTGGCCCTAAAACCTAGAGTAACATGTTTGTTCCGACAAACATCCCGTAATGGCCACGGGGGACAGGAAAGTTTTATCATCTCTGCCGAAGCCCGAACAGAGTTTGGGACGTTTAAACTTTTATTTTACTCTTAAACGGTGTTGGCAGGCAGTTGGACGAGCTTTTAACTCAAATTATTATTTGATAAAACACTACATACATATTTATGTATGACACAGAAAACTCATTTTTATTCTTAAAAATGTAAATGTTAAGTTCTTGTTGTACGAGTAACTAGGTGCTACTAGAATCCTAATAACGGTTTTTTTTTCGCGGATTTTACTTTAGAAACCTTTTTAGTGTGATCAGTATATTAAATTAGTTTAATTACAAGATATCAGTCCATTTACAACGGCATACGACCATACTACACGCGCAATCTATACTCTATAGTATGAGTCTGTACTAATAATAGTAATAATAATAATAAAGTAGTATAAACGTGATTATTTATTTTTGTTTAATTTTAAATTGTTAATAATTAAAAACTTAAATAAACTAATAACCTACAAAAATAATAATTTAATATCTAAACTAAGCTATAAAAGAAAAAAAAAAAGTACAAACTAAATCTACGTATCTAAAACAGAAAATTAAATTAAGTAAAAAACTTTTTCCAAATCGCTGCCAAATGGGAGGGCGCCCAAGACACTGGCTGCGTTACCCCGTTGGATCGCTAGGCTTATCCGTTGTCCGAGGTACGCGCCAGCCCTTGGGTCACCCGAGGCGTCTACAAGGCGCGAAGATAAATCGTGGAAGAGTCGACGCGCCTCTGGCCCCCACGGCCCTAGGGTTTCAACCCCAAACGGCGCAAATATGTAGCTGGCTCCCAAGGCCCCATATTTGCGCCGCTTAGCCAATTCTGCCGTTGCTGCCGCCGCGCCTGCCTTTGTTGCAGTCGCTGGGATGTGGGACGGTGCGAGGGTATCTACGCATGTAGCGTCCCACACCAGCGAGTGTCCGTTTTTCCAGGGAACGAGTGTCATTCCGTCGGGCCTCTTGCCATCGTCACGTGCAATACCTTGTGGCTCTAATATTGCCGGCACGTTGACGGTGGCAAGGGCCCTTCGGATGACATCGTTTATACTCGCATGACGGCTCAGGCGGCCGGCGCTTCGACGACATGATAGGCCGTGGTGGCCTAGTTCGTCAACGCTTGTGCCACATTGGCATCGATGTGGTACGTTTACTGGAATCCCTAGTCGCAGACAGACGGCCATTGAAAATGTGGTTTTATCTAATAGTGTGCCAATTGAAGTTGATGGCATTGCTTGCAGCCAGTATCCGGCCTCGTGCTCCCCGACAGCAAGGAGACGGGCACGCTCCACAGGGTTCACGGCGGTTTCCAGAAGGTTTTGTTGTAATTTCCTGCAGAGCGGCTCGTCCCATAGTTTTTGAGAGTTTAAGACAATGGGCAGGGCCTCGCCTGGACAGGCTAGTGTCCATGCATCTCTGGCCTCCGTCAGGCCCAATGCTTCAACGTCACCGAGTGACGGGCTAATTATATTACCGAAGAGAGCATTGGTACCATTGATGGAGGACAGAAAGGCAGGGAGCGCTACGCTTGAAATTTTACGTGTATATTTAATATTTACGCGAAACTTTAAATGAAATGGGTAATTGGTACTGTACTGAGGCTGAAATAACAATTTTTAGAATTTTTGTCTGTCTGTATGTTCCGTTTATACTCGAGGACCACTCAACTAATTTGAATGCGTTTTTTTATTTCACCGTAGTGACCCTGGTCAACACATAGGCTATAAGAGGTGTTCATAAAGTAACGCCCAGCTGAAAACGGGGCAAAGATTGAATAAACGTGGACAGGCAAAGGCTAGTATCAAATAAATAAATGGTTTTGATGGCGCGAAGAAAACAGACATACAGCTATGAAGTAAATAAAAGTTTGATGGCTCTTACGTTTCTAATCAATTTATCTTTCTCAGTTCACACGCTCCACTTGACCTACTAAAACTAACTTCTCGGCCACATGTGCTAAGAGATTCCCCCATAAATCAGGCTGAACCTATCCCCTTCGTCGTCGCGTCGTAAAACGCCGTAAAATATAAAACTTCCTAACGACGGAACTTCTTAAATCTAACTGTAAGCCATTCGAAACTTCGGAGCTAACTGTAAGCTACTTGGAGATCCTTGCAGATGGATCCTGGATAGTGCAACTGCAAAGAAATCTCCGCATAAATGAATGCAAATGGGTCGAGATTCGGTTTATACAAGACCGTTCTTTGGCGATGCACCATTCACTTTGCATTACTTTGTAGACGTATGTTTGATCGGATTGTTTTGCAGAGTTTTGTTTTGCTTGTTTAGTCGAGCGTTGAACGACTGAAAAGTTAAGGGTTTATTTCAAAACAGCGGTGCAGCTTTCAGAGGATTTGTACTCGGAAGTGGACGCATTAGATAAAGGTTTTTTCTATCTATGGTACCTACTTAGGGACCAAGTGTTCCGTACCACTACACAATACGGTTATGGAATCCTAAAAACATTGATGCCATAGCAATATTTGAGGCGACAAAAAACCAAAGCGCCAAAATGGCAGCGCCTGATAAACAATTCGGCACTCCTGAGTACGGAACCCCAATTTTCATAATTTTACTTCAGAATGTATACAACAATTTAAAACTTGTTTGTATCACCGAAAGAGCTGAAATAAATAACCTTGAGAAAATGCTAGGTAGTTTTTCGATGTTTATTGTATTGGGTGGGACAAGGACATATTAAGTATACGTCGTCGGCAGATCGTACAGTTGGGCATATCATTATCTGTCCAGGCATATCGTAATTTTGTTAAAATTTGGGGGCTTGCTTCGCTCCGCTTTGCTCGGCTCCGCAAAAAGCAACCTCGCTCCGTTCGTCGTCGCACCTATTTTTCACTTTTGGTGAAACATTTTCGGTTTCATACTTTACGATCTGCCCAATTCTACGATCTACCGACGACATATACTACAATATATTATACTATAAGGAATAGCGAAAAATGCTCACAGAAGTCTCGCGGTCGGTTTTGATGAAAAACAAAACTGCTTCAATAGATTTTTGAACATTTAATTAGACATCATTGCTTCCCTGCATTTTATCCTTATAACTCTTTTATGCGACACTATCGGTTGGTGCAATAATATAAAGTGCGTTGTTTTAAAACAACGGGTTCGATTCTCGACAAAAGAAATTAGATTTTCGGAAATCGAATTATTCACTTTTTTGTTTTTCTTATCAAAATTGGCCCTAAGATTCCTTTGAGCACTTTTCGCTATTCCCTATAGTTTCAGATTTGTTCATCCACGCCGAATTGAAAAACTAATCCTGTATAGTTGACATAAAGACACAATTCATTTCTGATTGCAATTTAAATAGGTAATTTTCGTTGTAAATATCTTTATTGTTTTTGTCGAATCTACCTATGCAAATAGTAGGGTCGATGGCGGTTTGCATGTTCCCTTTTCGTGTTAAATTCGAGACACCGGTTGCGTGAAATCAGCACGCATTTGTATCACGGTACGAGTACTAGCTTACCATAACCGTTTTAGTTTGTTTTGTAATCGACTAACCTCTAACCTTCTTTTGTTTTTACAAGGATATTTAAACTGTACTTGTAGGTACGAGAGGTGGTCCATAATGCCGCAGAATGGAAGGGTCGTAAATTAAATTTAAAAAAACAACTATTTTTCCTTCTCAATACAATCTCTTTGGATGGGATGGCAATACATTTATTAGAACGGGAAATTAATTTTATCAAACCGTCAAAAAAAATGTTTTTCTTTGCCTTGAAATTTAATCCTTAATTTCATTATCATCATTAATTTTTCTCCCCCGCAACTCAAAAACCGGTCAAGTGCGTGTCGTGTCACGCGCTGAGTAGGCTTCAGTAGTTGCCCAGTATCCCACTAATATTATAAATGCGAGAGTTTGGATGTATGGATGGATGGATGTTTGTTACTCTTTCACGCCGTAACTACTGAACTGATTGGGCTGAAATTTCACATGAATGTAGTTCTAGACCTGGAATAGGATATAGGCTACATTTTATCCCATAAGTCAGTTCCCATGGGATGAAAATGAGCTCTCAAATTTCTATAGAAAAGTTATGTGTCACCCTTTCACGCCATGCTTACGAAACCGATTAGGCTGAATTTTGCATAAATGTAGTTCTAAGCTTTGAACAGGACAAAAACTACTTTTTCCCTTTGTTCCCAGTCGGAATAATATTGACTGATTTTATAGGAGTACACAAAAACTAATTCAACGCGGGTGAAACCGCGGGCAAAAGCTAGTATTTTATAAGTTGGGCTACTAATACAGATCGCGTCAAACCTCTAGTCCGCTCGGAAGTTGCTCTCCCGAAGAACGGCCCATACATTGTCGTGTTTAGAGGGAACGACCTGTTTGGCGCGACCTGTACTCGTAAACCTGTAAAGCCCACTCAGTTGTGATAGTTTTCCTTTTAACTTAGTTATGTATACTACTTCTGTGAATTTTTCCACATATTCATAAACAACCAACGACTTTTGTAAACAACCGTTTAGCCGGCAGGGGGGGCACTTGACTCTAACAAAATTAGCACTTTAAAGCTTAATATTTCGCCAACGGATCCCTAAATCGAAAAACAGCTTTCACACACCCATAATATTTTTGAGTGACCATTATCCAACGACACACTATGGGAAAAACGAGAAAAAAATATTTATCCCCAATTTAGGTGTAACGGAGACAACCTTAAAAAAAATTGAGATTTTTTTACCGTATTATCGGTGTGATTAATATGTATTATACCCATACCAAATTACAACTTTCTAGTACTAATAGTATCTGAGCTAAGCCGCGGACAGATGGACTGACAGACGGACATGGCGAAACTATAAGGGTTCCTTGTCGGACTATGGAACCCTAATAAAAATTACTAGGGGCTAGATCAGGGCTTTAGGGTGGGTTTAAAACTGTATTTGTGAACAATAGCCATCGTAACTTATGAGCAGGCGCGTTATCCTGCAAAAGCATCATACCTTCGCCAGTTTTCCTTTTTCATAGACCTAAAAATTTGCATTTTATATCTCTTTTTCTTTTTAATATGTACTAATAATAAAGTAGTGAAAATCGTGTTTGTACATTGAGTACTTTGTAGAGTCAACTGTTACAAGGTTGTACGTGTTGCAATACCTTAGCGTAAGCATTTTATATTTAACCGAATTAGTCAATATCAACAGCACAAACAGTCCAATAAACGCACTCATCATGAGTGCTTGTTTTCATCATCCGCTCTTCATCTATTTACCTGTACAAAAGTACGGAGAAACCCAACATACTTTTTTCAAATTTTAAATGAACTGGGTTATTAATGTTGTAGGTACTGAATAGCCAATCTACCTTTTTTGAAAACTTTGTCTTTCTGTCTTGTCTGTATGTGTATGTTCCGTTTCCGAGAGTCACTCAACTGAGTTAAATGCGTTTTTTTGATATCATGTAGTGACCCTGGTCAACATTATAGGGTATAAGGGGTATTTATAAAATAACACCCAAGCCGAAAAGGGGGCAGCTATTGAATAAACGCGGGCGAAGTCCGCGGGCAAACGCTATTTGATTAATAAAATCCCTTCACAATCGCAAAAAATTGTCGCGTCGCCATCATACATTTTTAGGGGGTGGTGGAATGTACATACATTGACAGTACCTTGGTGTTGGGTGTGTACCCTTCTTATGCCATTGCATGGTCTCTTGTTTGGCTCAAAGTGATGAACCTAAATTCCATCTCCAGTGACAATTTTCTTCGTTTAAAAACTGCCTACTAAGGATATGATCATGATCCCGTTGCTATAGAACTTCTGGGGCTTCCGTTAAAAAAACCGCGACAAGTGGGTTTGGCAGTCCTCTCGTGATAACCTGACACTGCCTAAAGAATACTGAAGAGACCGAAACAAGTGGAAATCTGAAGGTGCAAGCCAAAAGGTCCCAGCCAAACTCTCTTAATTTTTTCTGAGTGGCTAAAGATGTGTGAGGTCTAGCGTTATCATGATGAAAAACCACACCCCTTCTGTTGACTAATTCCGGCCACTTTCTCTCAACTTCTTGCTTTAATCTCATCAGTTGTTCGCAATAGAGTTCAGAATCAATGGTCCTGCCTGGCGGTAACAGCTCATAATGAATAATGCCCTTCCAATCCCACCATACACACAGCATTACCTTGTTGCGAGATAACCCGGGTTTCGCCAGAGTCTGTGAAGCCTGACCAGTATTTGACCACGACCTTTTTCGCACGTTCTTGTCGTACGTGATCCACTTTTCATCACCAGTTATCAGGTTTTTCAAAAATGGTTCGGTTTCATTACGTCGTAATAAAGAATCACAAATGAGTGCACGGTTCATTAAGTTTCTTGCAGTGAGCTCATGAGGCACCCAAATATCGAGCTTTTTTGTGTTGCCAGCTTTTTTCAAATGCGCCAAAACTGTTTTGTGGTCAATCCCCACTGATATGCCGATCTTGCTCCACTTTTTCAAAAATGGCACCCATTTTATCCGTAACAGGGCGCCCAGAGCGAGGTGCATCTTTGACATCAAAATTTCCGGATTGAAAACGCTTAAACCAAATTTGTGCTACTCTCACAGACACTGCACTAGGTCCATAAACATCACAATTTTTTTCGCGGCTTGTGTTGCATATTTACCTTTTTTGTAGTAAAATTTTAAAATGTATCGAATTTCTTCATTAGATTCACTCATCTTAACAGTAAGAAAAACAAATGAAAATCACACATTTTACCTAATTTGAATTTGGAATATCTTTTTTAAAATTTAAACTATTTTATAATACCAAAACCAGCCATATACAAATGGTATAACCAAAGAGATTTTATTTTAAGTTCATACATACTATTTGCGAAAAAAAGTTTTTCCCCAACCTATTATAAATATACATAGGTAACACTAAAAGTTTCCGGAACTGGCCACTTACATAAACAATATTTAAAAATTTATTGCAACATTTGAAAATAGAACTCTTTGGCTGTAGAATGCAGTTTCTTTCATCTGACTGTCTTTTGTTTTTACCTTGTGGCGCCATTTAAAAAATTGTGTGTCTGCATCAACATGGATTTAACTCGGGAAAATTTTCGTAGTATGATTTTCTACGATTTTAAGTGTAATTTGACAGCTCAACAGAGCATCGCTCGGCTTGAAACAGCTTTTGGCAATGAAGCACCATGCAAGACGACTGTTTATAGCTGGTTTGCAGAATTCAAGCGTGGTCGTATCAATCTCAGTGACGAATCTCGCGATGGTCGGCCGTCCACCGCTGTGACCAACAAAAACATCGATGCTGTGCGCCGTATGATTGAAACAGACAGGCATGTGACCTACCATGAAATTCGCGCATCCTTAGAAATAGGCATGAGTCAAATACAATCAATCCTACACAAACATTTGGGTGTGAGAAAGCTGTGCTCGCGGTGGATCCCACACAACTTGACCGAGGCTCAAAAAACGGACCGCGTCACTTGGTGCAGTGCCATGCTTACCAGATTCAACGAAGGTGCGTCAAATTTGGTGTGGGACATAGTAAGAGGTGACGAAACATGGATTTATTGCTACGATCCCAAAACAAAGCAGCAATCGAGCGTATGGGTCTTTCAAGATGAGCCGAAACCAACCAAAGTGGCGCGCGTGAAAAGTGCATCTAAGCGGATGATTGCTTCTTTTTTTAATAAAACTGGACACGTGGCTACTGTTGCTTTAGAGAATCGTCGTACCGTGAATAGTGACTGGTACACGACCATTTGTTTGCCGGAAGTTATTGACGAACTCCGTAAAAATAACCGTAAACGCCGTATCATCCTGCACCACGACAATGCTAGTTCTCACACGGCCAGACAGACAAACGACTTTTTGAAGACGAAAAATGTAGAACTCATGAGTCATCCTGCATACAGTCCCGACCTGGCACCTTGTGACTTTTTTCTGTTCCCAAAAATTAAGAACCAATTACGCGGTCAACGATTTTCATCACCAGAAGAGGCTGTCGAGGAGTATGAAAAACACATTTCAGAGGTCACCACAGGGGAGTGGCACAAAAGTTTTCAAAACTGGTTTGATCGAATGAAAAAGTGCATAGACGCCAAGGGAGATTATTTTGAAAAACAATAAATTAATTTTGTACCTTTAATAGTATTTTTTCATATTCATTCCGGAAACTTATAGTGCGTCCCACGTATTATACCAGCCTTTGCTCGAAGCTTTACCCGCGTTTATTTAATATTTGCCCTGTTATTTTATGAACATCCCTTAAAGACCAGGCTCACTACGATGATAACAAAAAATCATCCAAATCCGTTGAGTGGTTCTCGAGTCAAAAGCGTTTATTGAATCTTTGCCCCGTTTTCGGCTTGGGCGTTATTTTTAGAACATTCTTATAGCATGTGTGTTGAGCAGGATCACTACGATGACAATAAAAAAAAACGCATCCAAATCCTTGATTCTCGAGTTAAAACGGAACATACATACAGACAGACAAAAATTCTAAAATTGTGGTTTTGTCCTCACTACAACACTCAAAACTCATTTCAAAATATTCAATGTACAGACACGACTTTTTTACTACTTTGTTATTGTATAGATGTATGGATGGATTTTTCACTGTAATCTGGAGACAAGGAAAGTTTGTAGGTAAGGGCAGTTACCATTTTTTTAAACAAGTCTGAGAAAAGCGGCTTAGCTTAGATATTGTATTTAGCGGGGGCGGAGCCAGGGGATAAAAGCTAATAAGTGAATAAAAGAAAAACATAAAGCTAAACAATTTTTATTTCCTTAATGATCAACCAATCAAGCATAAAAATCGCAGGCATTGCTTAAACGCAATTATTATATACATCAGTAACCCTAGTCTTTGTTTTTAAGATACAATTGGTTGAACGAAATTATATATAACTATATTACACAAAGCAGTATTTACATACGATTAATTTACATTAAAACTAATTAATTAATTCAAAGTAATCAAGTGATGGAGGCCAATTTCATCAATCTGTTATTCTGTATCATCAATTATTAGCGTTTCGCAGAAACGAACCAGGCAAAATTAAAACGAAAATTAGTCCGTATGTTACTTGATTAACCGTTATTCGGGCACAAATGGACCAGCGTACCTTAGATCGAACACAAATTAATGTGCACTGCGGGCATTGAACCCACGACGTTAGCAGGCGAGCGCTCTACCACTCAGCTACAGAGGCTATAAAACAAATCTTATAAAAAATAATGATATTCAATCTAATGAACTTTATATTGTAATTTTCATAGAATATAACAAATGAATAGGAAATACAAATTGATTGATTAGATCAAACATGAGAATACATGGTATGTTGTGCTAAACGATTTCTGGTTTAAATAACATTGAGGTACCTATTGCATTACTATGATTTGACAGAGAACACTGTAATAAAACATTGGAAAGAAACAGTTGCTACTTTTGGTATACCAGAAATAGAGACTGCAGTGTAGATCCTAATTTAAAGGAAAATTTACAAAATTTGTAAGGGTATATAATAATCTAACACAACAAACAGTCCTTATTTTGCACAATATAATGGACGTGCTGAATCTGAAGTATCTAATAAGTGCAAAAAGTTTACTTAAGAGGCTATGTAAACTTTTGTCACTCTCACTCCAAGCGAAAAAACGCGCAGTGCGAGAGGGGTGGATTCAAAAAACTCAAACAGCTAGCAAAATTTCAAAAATCAAATATCTTAATATTGTTAAAACCCATCTTATAAAATGTCTCACTTCTGTACATGACCCCTTTTCGTTTAACGAGGAGAAAAAGTGCGTTTGAAGACCTCATTTTAATAATCATTTCTATCGAGGAAAATATATCCAAACGTGTTTTCCAAAATCAAAACCCGAGATTATGTAGTCAAAATGCATACACCAAAAATGTATTACAATTTTCCGTGTACTTCATGAAATACACAGAAACAAAGCATCCATATATTTTTAACATAGCCTCTTAAAAAATAATTCAGTTTTGCAATTAGCTTTACTATAGGATTGACAAAAACACTCCTCTAGAATCCGGATTTAGTGCAAACGAGCTGATGTTTAATAGAAAGATAAGAAACATTTTACCTATGTACCCAGAGCACCTCAAAGACTTCAGCAACGAAAAGGATTAATATAAAAGAACAAATGACAAAAAAATATAACAAAACACGAAATTTCAAAGTTAAATGGAGGATGTTCCGGTTCGTGGACATTAGAAATGCCCTATTCAAAATGTTAACTACGTGGAAAGAGCATTTATACCACGTCTGTAAAACTATATACCAAGCTTCCAGATACAATAAATTTAAATCAATTTTATTCAAAATTTTATTAGAAAAATGTTATTGTGACATAAATGTATATTTAAATGATATATTTTTTTTATAATAAAAAGCCTAGGGTGTGTTTATCTATAACATTCAAACAGGATTTTACAATAAAATTTATTTATTTTATATTGTTATTGTTTGACATTTTACTTGACATATTTTATTAACTTTCTCATTGTATTATATTCCTGTATTTTTTAGATTAGATTAGAATTATAATTTGTACGCTTTAGTGGCAAAAAGCATTGAGCCAAAGTGACATGTTTTCTAACTTATTATGTAACGTGCTTTTTACAAATAAACGATTGATTGATTTATTCATGATAATATTTGAGGGGAAAAATGAATTGACTTCGTAGCCGAATGCGCTGCCATAAATGACATTATTATGACATTTTTGGCCGACTTAAGAGACTTGAACAATTTACGGCTGTATCTGACACAACCCGCTTTTGTGAAGTGACGTTTATGCTGTTGGTCATTTGGCCTTTCCTTTACCGGACAAAGGGAAGAAACGCCGTGAACATTCACTTTCAATAAAATTTTAATCAACATTTGCCTGAGAGCCCCCAAAAAGGGAACCTCGACTCAGGACATTTGTCTTTGTCTTTGGAGAGACCGGTTTGACAGGCGACAATAACACTTACACGTTCTTTCTAGTATATTTAAAACCGCTTTACACATTATGCTTTCTCTTGGCGGATGGTTTCTCGAAGACCTGTTTCATCCCGCCCCTAAAATTAGCGAGCCTTGCGGCAGACCCTTCGTTGCTCCACGCAGAGTCGAACTCGGTCGTGTCCTGGTCTACCAAGTGGGTGTACTTGGTGCGACCGGAGCGACCGAATTTCTTCACTTGCATCACCTGGGTAAAAAGACATGGATTGTTTAATTCTATACAGTCAACACAAAATCTGCATCGCAAAAAATACAAGGGTTCCGTTGGTGTGGATTTATCTGAATATAATATATGCAGCAATAGACACCGGAATACGGTCCGGCGTTTGCCCCAGGAATCAAATCTGGTCTAGGATATTATCTAAGGCAGTCATTCATAAGATCTTGTTTATAAACATCTACCTTGTTTACGAGTATAAATTATAACTACTCATTTTGCGATTTTTATCTTGTTGTACATTAGGGGCCGTTCAAGTATTACGTAAGCACTATTGGGGGGGGGGTCTTTGTTTTGCTTATTTTCGATGACATGGGGGGTAGGGGAGTCTAGATGATGATTACGTCATCGGTATATTTTTGCCCCTTACTCTATGTTGAATACTGTATCAGTAAAATCTAATCTCTATCCTAAATCTATTTTATTATTTTTAAAATTATAATTATAGCATTATAATATTTAAAAAAAATATTTATAATTGAAAAATGTTTACGTAAGCATGGGGGAGGGGGTAAGAGCTTTGCTTACTTTTGCTGACAAGGGGGATGGGGGGGTAAATAATTGTAATAAATCTGCTTACGTAATACTTGAACGGCCCCTTATGAAAGATATAAGATGACATTAATTTATGCAGCCAAATTCATACTGAAGACTCGGCAAGTAGTCGATGTCTAGGTTCGATAACCCTTATTGGAAAATACGAAAATAATTTTTCTTATTCCTTACAAACGTAAGCTCAGCCCCGAGTCAATGCTATGGAAATACAACATTTCATTTGTCAAATTTCGCAAAAAAAATTATTGATCCGTCATACTGATCACTTACCAAGTATTCATTTGGATGTATCAAAGGATTTTGCTAAAATCATTATCTCAGTTTACTAACCTTAGGTAGAACAGTCTTATCAAATTGGTCATCCAAAGTAGCTCCTGAGAAGTCCTGTTTGAACACCTCATCCTCTTTGTCCAAGTAGAAAGCACCTCTGTCAAATAGAACACATTTAATTATTAAATCAGTTAACAATATTTTTAACGTATAGACGATGATGCATTTTGCAATCTGCAGCACTGTCGAAATTGTCACGTAGCAATATGTCGACAAACAATACAAAACAAAATCACTTGTATAACTTGTATTGCCATTCATTATGGATCCTTTTTACGACCAAGTCGTAAAATGAGCCATGTTCTAGCAATTAGGTCAACGGTTTGGAATACGAACTTAGTAACTTTAAAATTGTAAGAAGGGTTCTGTCCGTACAAATCTACGTATTTAAAGGGTTTTCACTGTTTTGTAGCTACATCTATTTGATTTTGAAAAAATGGGTTTGGTTCCCAGACAATAGATGGCGCTACACGAACCAATATTTAATGCAACACTACGTTAAGTTGCCTGATTAATTGATGAATGAAGTTCTAGATGGCGCTGTACACAGAATCGTATATTCGGTGGTCAGCACATACGAAGTCGCAGGCAAAAGGCAGTCAAAAATAAAATAGGAACTTGATTTGATGGTGACCAAAACATCCCGTAAATGTGAAATCCCAACTTCGTTGGTCCACTTGGGGGCCAACAACCAGTTGGGCTTTCACCTGCACGAAAGTTACCCCTAAAGCATGTTTTTTTGCGGTGAACATCTCCTTCTGTAGGCCTATCATGAGTTTTGGTTTCGATACACGTTACCGACTGCGTAAATATTTATGAGAGGGCAACATCTCGAAAATTAAAATGGCGTTTTATAATTTTGTATAAAATGGCTAGTTTTTACTGTGAAAGTTTTTCCAAAGTTAAGAAATTATACGTTTTCCATAAAACTGAGTTTTATGGTAGGTATAAAACAAATAACAAAAAACGTTCTGGGCTTTTATTTTTTATGCCTACCCTGGCCACAAATCCTGTGCATGCCACTGGCAGAAGGTACTGTGTATCGTGATCAAAACTCATGGTAGGCCTACTGAGCGGAACATACCTGTGGTAGTACTTCTGCAGGAACTTGTACTTCCCCTTGACCCCCTTGTTAGTGATGAGCTTCGGGTTGAGCCGTTGGTCGGCGCGCCGCTCCTCCTCTGTCATGTTCCGCACTCGCTCCACTGCCAGGAGTTCCTTCTCGATACTGGAACACGTTAGTATTGGATTAGTATAATGCAGTAGATACACATCGTCACAAGGGGGTGTCAGCGTTACTAAGTTTAGACTGTGAAATACGAGTAACAGTTCACACTTGTGATTATAGAACTGCAGCGTCCTGGAGACGACGACGGTGGCGGGGTTAACAGCCGGGTAACGGCGTCTAACGTATGGTGACGACTACTGAAGAAACCCTTCAGGCCCAAAATGTTGAATTCCTAAAATGTTGAATTTGCATCTGTCATTTTGACATCTGTGTGAAAAATAAATCATACGTCACATTTGACATCTGTCACTTTGACATCTGTCACTTTGACATCTGTTACTTATGACATCTGTATAAAAAATAGATAGAGAAATATAGTAGACATCTGATGATAAAATCAGTGAAAATTTGAATTCAACATTTTGGGATTTAACATTTTGGGCCTGAAGGGAAGAAACGAAGCAGTATGTTTCGATATCACGAGAAAAGTCTACTGTGAACTTATTACCGAAAGTTCACCTATTATAATACCGTGTCAAGGAAAAGGAGCTGGATGATTCAATACATATGTATGTAGTTCATCCAAGAACAAGTAAGTGTCAGGAAGGCCGGACTGCAGTGAAACTTTCTACAGAATAAATATTCAGATTCATCGATTAATCTATGGAACTGTGCTGGTAGCACTAGAGCCGTCATTTATGGATTCGGAAACGCGGTTGCAAGACATAATGGATAATTTTGTTTGTTAATAATAACACTTTGCTCTGAATTGTTGTTATTGCATTAAAATTATATTTTCTGTCATCAAAGTTTATATTTGTCAACTTGTAACCTATTTTAAATAAATAAAATTTTATAAAAATTCGCAGTAGTTCCATCATGGAACTCTGCAATAAAACTACTGCGAACGGAGGAATAATTTTGATTGTAAATGGATGTGGATGACAAATTAATGGTTTGTCTTTTTATTAAACAAGTGACCCAAAAAAAGGAGTGTAATGTTTTCAGGGTTCATATTTTTCTTAAATTCCACCATGACTTCTTAATGACTGAACCGATTTCGAAGTGTGTGGTATTTAGAGTCCTTATAGCACCCTGAGTGGAATACACTACAATTACATATATACAAAAAGTTATTTAGTAAAAATAAATAATGAAAAATATTGAAAAACACGATTGCCGGAATTTAATTCGTATTTCAGTGCAGTCGGGGGACTATTACATTGGTTACGTGTAATTTTGTATGTCCCCCGACTGCACTGAAATCCGAATTAAATTTCTACTCCGGCAGTTTTTTTAAATATTTTTTTATTATTTATTTTTATAATAGTAGTGCTACTTATTGCCCATCACTAGTCATGTTCAGCTGACACATGCCAGGATCGCATTCCTAGAACGGCCGCACTTTAGTAACAAGTGTAGTTTAGTGTAGAGAGGATACACTTACGCCTCCCGCTCCTCCTTGTCCCTCTTGATCCGCTTCATCTCCCTCAGTTTCCACGCCTCGTACTCGAGCTCGTCGTTCTCGTCGTCTGTGCACACGTCGTTGATGTTGCCCTCCTTGTGCTCCGACTGGAATGACGTCACAAGCGCATGTCACATTGTTTTTTCAATTGCTCATGAAGACCCATTTTATATGTATCAAAACTGTTGGCAAAGTGTCTGTCATCTGTCTGTTAGTCTGATGTCTGTATGTATGTTCCGATTTAACTTAGACCATTTAACACGGGACCTGGCAAAGCGCGACTCTTAGTACTGAAATTATTCTGCCGTTTTCCACGGGAGGGGAGGTAACCACGCACAGCACACATTTACTCAATCACGCACACTCCTGCAAAAAATTGATATGTCCCACTAAATCAAAGGCTGCAACACAAACACAAAACGCGCACACAAGCAAACTTACATGAACAAATTGTTCATGTACTTCGGCAGAGGAGAATGCGTGCGCTTGCCTAGTCCCGTGTTATATGGTCTAAGCGATTTAACCTAAGAACCACTCAATGGATTTAGATGCGGTTTTCATTATTATAGTCGTGGTGACCCTGGTTAACATATAGCCATCCATCTCTGTTCGGAATGAACAAGGCTTGAAATCACAGAACTCCCTCGTGAGTGTTCAGTGTGTGTATTACTGGCTGGTATATCAAGTAGTTACATAAATTCGCTGTACAGGTATGGTAGAGAAATTTAACGGTTTAATATTATTAATACCGCGGTAGCGTAGTTGGTAGCGTGCCTATCGTGAAAGCAAGGGGTTGCAGGTTCGAATCAAAGCCAGAGGAATTTTTTCAAAATATTTTTTTTGCTTTAATTTGTTTATAATTGATATTATCTAGTTTGTGATGGACACTTAAATTACCCACATAAGTATGTTGTGTATTTAATAAGACTTTTTTATTCAGTGATGTTTGTCAGATTATTAATGAATTCGGGACGAGCTTTGCGTGGTGTTCTTTGTTGCTCCGCTTGTCCATCTTTCTCCCTCTAACACATAGATTATCATAGTATTTATCTTACTCTCCCATAAGCAGTAAAGTAGTTTTACAGTAGGTCGTGGGACTAAATGGCAAAGTTCTTATAAGAGATGATTCTTTGATATCATAATGCTAGCTCGAAAACGAGCTTGGAAATTTTACCGCACTAGTGCTTTTCTTTTATGAATTGAGAAGACAGACTTGACGGAAATATCAGAGTGAATGATGCAATTTCGATGTAATATTTTTAGGCACCCGAAAAACCAAAAAAAAACAAGAAGCTTTATAATGTCACCTGTGAATTCTTCTGTTCCGCTCTGATCGTATCTTCCACTAGTTTTAGAGCCTCTCTTCTCCTATCTTCTTTCTCCTTCTTCGCGTCTGCTTCTTCTTTCTTCTGCTGTTTCATTTTTCTTTCTCTTTCTGCGACCGTCATTCTTTCTGATGCTCTTACGAACACTGGTTTCACTCTCGGACCTGTTTTTTTGGGATAGTAAAAATAAAGGACAAAAACTGTTGTATTGGATGATAGCTAACAACGCTCCGTATGGGAAACAGCTACATAACCTTAATATTATACGCCTTCGTACAATACGTACGTAGTTTAAAATATAAAGTTCAGTCCACAGAACATACTAACCAGCTTAATATGTTCCAGTCAGTCAGATAATTTTTGCGATGTGCAAACCAAAGCAAATTTTCTTGAAAAAATGAATATAGCCCTAACCTAAAATTATGAGTAATAATAATACTAAAATCATTAACTCAGTGTTTAACTCTAGACTTCTGTGGTCTACTGTTTAACTCAGCCGCTAATCCCGAGTTCACATTTCTCAATCCAGTAGGGGACGTTTGTGTTTGCATTGAGATGCGGTTCGACCCATTGGTATTACTGGCCGAAGTACAACGATAGGGCTCACCATCCACCACATTGAGACGTAATAATCGTCGGTGAAACGTTGGTGTATGAGTGTGGGCTGTGATTTTTTCACTCGATAATCACCTGTTACACTAAATCGGAGATTTATGTCGTTACTATGTATACTAGTAGTTCGCCCCGAACTGTGAACTCGCGCTTGTCCGATTCGCGCTTGACCGATTTGGCTCATGTTTGAACTTGAAAATTCTTTTTGCCTTATTTACTCGCCTGCCAAATTTCATGACATTCCGATCAACGAGACTCGAGTTATCGTCGAACAAACATTCATACATACATACATACAAGTTAAAATAAGTGGAAGGGACTCAAAAGGATGGGTAAACAACAAAATGAAAAAAATGGTATTGGAGAGGGATACACTGTTTATGATATGGTTCCAAGATAAAACAAACATGTTAAAAAGATTAAATTATACAAAATACAGAAATAAGTGTACAAAGCTATTCTCTAAAATAAGAAATGAACATGAGAAACAAAAAATAATCGAATGTAATGGTAACGTAAAGAAAATATGGGATAATATAAATAGAATACTTGGTAATAGAAAAAAGTCAACAGATGAGGTAATATTGAAACACTTGTCAGGAAATACAAAGCAAGAAATATGTAATAACTTTGCAACTACATTTAAAAATGATATCGATAATATAATTCATGATTGTAACGAAACTTTCTTAAACCGTGCTGACTATCGAAATGAGGCTTGTATGTCGATGAGATGGAGAACGGTGAATAGCAAGGAGGTCCAAAAAGTCATAAAGAAAATGAGTGATAAGAAATCGCCAGGGTCAGATGGTATACGTATGAGGGACCTAAGATATATAAGTGAACAAATAAGCCCAGTCATAGCTCACTTAATTAATTTATGTATAAAAAATACGAAGTTTCCTCAAAAACTAAAAGAAGCCATAGTGCGACCTATTTATAAAAAAGGTGATCATAAAAATTATGCTAACTACAGACCTATAGCTATCTTATCCAGTATAGAAAAAATCATAGAAAAATGTATAGTTAATCAACAAAATAGATTCCTTAATGAACATGCAGTTATAAACGATTGCCAGCACGGTTTTCAGAAGGATAAAAGTACATCAACATTACTTGTAAAATTTACGGACGAAGTTAATAGTTATCTCAACGATAAAAAATTTGTTGTTGCTGTATTTTTCGACTTTAAAAAGGCCTTCGATACCCTACGGCACGAGACGCTGCTTGGGGCGATGGCGGAGTGCGGGATCAGCGGACCGCTTAATAGCTGGTACCGCCAGTACTTGACGGACCGCTCGTACCGGGTGAGAGTGGGCGAGGAGCACAGCGGACCGCAGCAGTGGGCGGCGCGGCGCGGGGTGGCGCAGGGCTCCGGCTGTGGCCCGCTGTGTTACCTGATGCACGTGAACAGCATGTGCAACGTGGTCCGCCATTGCTCAGCGTACATGTTCGCGGACGACCTGTGCACGCTGCGGGCCGGCCGCGACATGGGCGAGGTGTCGCGTCTCGTGCAGGAGGATATCGACAACGTAGTGCGATGGTCGCACGATAACGGAATCGTACTCAATGCCGAAAAAACTAACCTCCTTGTTATCCGGTCTCCGTACTCTTGTACCCCGGACTCTTCATGTCAACTGGTTGCCCACGACTTTAACTGTTTCCATAATAACTTATCTAATTGTAAATGTAAAACAATAAAGCAAGTTCCATGTGTTACATACCTAGGAATGTGCATCGATGAAAATATGGGCTGGACTAAACACATAGAAAGGATATTAAATAAGCTACGCATATTGTTATTTAAATTCAAACATCTTAGTTACAAAGTACCAATTTCTGTGCTAAAAACTATATATATGTCGTTGGTTGACTCAATTATATCTTATGGTGTGGACTGCTATGGATCTATATTTAAAACATACATGGATAAGATTGAAAATATACAAATAAAATTCTTAAAATTCCTAGTCAGTAAAAATGTTAGGAAAAAACACAAAAATAATATCAAAATATTGTACTCATTATGTAAAATACTACCGGCTTCATTAAAATATAAATACATAATTGCAGTAAATGGCCATGGCACCCCAGATCATAAGATACCTAAACAGCATGGGCTCAACACGAGAGCAACTGCTCAGGGTAAATATGAAACAGTAAAAGTGAATAACTACTTTGGCGGCAGATTGCTTAAACGCAAAATTCCAATGTTATATAATGAAATGCCTGTTCGTATAAGATCTGAACAAAATAAAAATAAATTTGCAAAATTATATAAAACTTACCTTCTACAAAATATGTAAACATAGATTAAAATAACAATGTTATTATTTATTGTTAATGTACCTACCTACGAAAAAGAAGTGCGACTCCCTCCCCACAGACAAACCAAATTCCTACTTGGTTTTGTGGGATGTATTTAGATTTAAGTTATTCTTGAAATAAATAAATATATTCATTCATTCATTCATTCATACATACATACAAAAGCCGGATTGTTTGGAGAACTTCGCTCGCTTCGATCGCCCGTTAAAAAATATACATTTGATTGATGATAGAGGCATTATACCAAGTCGTGGGTATTCAGGATCAACGCGTAAACCCTAGGATTAGAAAAAATTCTGTTAAGAATCCAAGGGATCGCCTCGCTCCGCTTTGCTCGGCTTCCGAATTTATTTACATGTAAACGTAACACGCTTCTCCTCGCTCCGCTTTGCTCGGCTTCCGAATTTATTTACATGTAAACGTAACACGCTTCTCCTCGCTCCGCTTTGCTCGGCTTCCGAATTTATTTACATGTAAACGTAACACGCTTCTCCTCGCTCTGCATCGCTTCGCTCATTGTCGCACCTGTTCTTTACTTTTTTTCAATTATCCAAATCGTTGCATCCATTCTGTTAAGGATTTTCGCGTTGATCCGATTTTTTCCGATTATACTGTGATATTAAATGAATTATTATATGTACTCGAATATGTCCTAGTCATAATGTAGAATTGGCCATATCATAAATTCTATTAAAACTACAGCGGTCGCTTGACTACGCTCCGCTTCGCTCGTCTACCGAATTTATTATCATAGCTTCGCTCGTCGTAGCACATATTTTTGACTTTGTTAAAAGACTTTTGTTTTCTTGATCATCTTTATACTAATAATATAGAAGTAAAAAGGTCGTGTCTGCACATTGAACATTTTTCCAAATTTTAATAGCTAATGTTATTATTGTACTGGAGCCAAAACCCAGGTTTTTAGAGATCTCTCTGTATGTTTGTTCTGTTTTAACTAGAGAACCAATCAACAGCTTTTGATGTGATTTTATTTATTATCATCGCAATGCCTCAGATGAACACATAGGCTATAAGGGTTGTTCATAAAATAACGCCCAAGCTGAAAAGGGGGCAGAGATTTAATAAACGCGAGCGGCCTATTTTACGATATTATGACTACGAGCCTACGACTTATCTGTTCTAAATAAGACCATGGACGAATCTGGATGTATAACATTTGAGCTACAATACCTGTGTCCTCCTCACTGTCAGTGTACTCGGTGTCTGAAGACTCACTCTCCTCTTTAGCAGCATCCACCATCTCCTCTTCATCATCACGACCGAGTGCCTCTTTCTCTGCTTCCCTGGAAAAGTATATTCAAAGTAAATCTCTATTTCTCAAACTTTGAAGGGGCAAAGTGTAACGCTTCAGGGTAACCGTTTCGATCTTGGTGCACATTGCACAACTTATGATTGGATATATTATTTTTAAATAAAAATTTATGAAATAAAGTTTCATCTTATTTGGCGACTATTGTTTCATAATTATAAGGAGTTTTAGCGCAACTGCGTTATTTTATGGATTATAGTTCGCGTGAACATCCATACCAACTTAAAAGCGTGTTTAAGCGTTGTTGTGGACATTAAGGCGCCTAGGCACGCCACCGTTTTAGTACAAAGTTTAATAATCCGTTTCTCTGTTGTTTCTCGTAATAGACCAAACGATATGACCTCCATCATCTGGTGCTGGTATTTTAAAAGGCACCATTTTGCCAAAATTTTGAATATTAATTTTGTTTTAAAGATATTAAGCTGGACAGATTCACATACAAAGTTGTTTTCTTGCCTCAGATTGTACATATATAAAAATTTAACATTTCAGCCACATAGCGACTTTGTAAATGCCTGTATTAAACTATTGAGGTCTATACCTTTAATCTATAATGAAAAACAACAGAGAAACGGGTTATCAAATTTTGTACTAAAACGGTGGCGTGCCTAGGCGCCTTAATTGACAATTGTCGTGTTTAACAGGTTTGCATCGCTGTAGCGATGAGTTGGGCAACGGTTGCAGCGACGGATTTGTGTTAAACGGCCATACGTCAAAATGACAGATAGCCTATACGGTGCAGAGATCAGCGGAAATTATTTGCGCTGCTCGATGCTTGCATCGATGCTTGTCAAAGTCATGTGAAATGGTCGTTTATAATTCGTTGCAGCGGCTGCATAGTTCATCGCTGCAGCGATGCGAGGCTGTTAAACGCGACAAATGTTATACATAAAATTACACAACTTTGGCAGAAAAGCCAAATTGACATTAAACTATGGTTGCAAAGTGACATAATAGTAGTTTATAGCACACCGTGCGTAAAATGACCGCTTTACGCACGCTGCGCTTGCGTAAAGTCGGCATTTCCCCACTTGTGCTATAAAATATTATACGATACTCGTGCGAGAAACTTTTTCTCGTTTTTCATCGCTCTCGTATCGTAATGTACTATTATGCTACGAGTGCGTAAAGGGGGCAATAGCATATACGAGCAACGTTACGAATAAGTTATTGCCCTTTTGTACGTGTATCATACTACATTTTTCAATTCATAGTGTGAGTTAATAAATTAAATGTAATTAAATAAACAAACAAACAATAAATACATACTCCAAATGAACTTTAGGCGGGCAAACATTTTCTTTGCACGCAAGTTGCCAACTTGACGGAAATAAGCTGCTTTCAGTTTGATGCGTTCGAAGGCTGCTTTCAGTCATACATAACATAAATTCGACTCCACCAGTTTATTCTAATAATAATAATGTAAACAACAATGACTGCCCGATATTGTCTATTCTTTAGATAGAAAGCTCGATATGGTCTACTATGTTAGGTACTAAGCTCATTTCTGTCAAATATATCTATGGTACACAAGATAAGACTGGCAACTGTTTTCGATAAATGAAAAAAAAAACATACCTCAGACATGGCTGTATGAGCTATGTTCCATTTGCCTTCCCACTATATAGGAGAACAAAACTAAAAAAATGTATTAAAAAAAAATTAAAACAAAAAACACTCGTGCGGTAAAGTTGACTTTGACAACAGATTAGACGCATATAAAACAGAACTTTACGTTACGAGCACTTGCATTGAAAATCACATTTATTTAGTACTTTTGATTCAATAATAATAAAGCATGTTGTGCATTTTGCACCAAGATCGAAACGGTTTCCCTGAACTGGAAATACGAGCACGTAACTTCAAAGGGTGTTTTTAACTATCAAAAATATTTAATAACGTTGTAAAGTAAAAATTATATACTACGGGTTTTGTACCCTAAAAACATTATGGTAAATAAATGACCGCCTTTAAGATCTTAGCGCCATCTATCATCTTAATAATTAACCTCGGTGCAAAAAGGTTGACAAGGTACTCTTAGCGCCGTCTATTACCTTGGTAGAAGCTGTCAACCAATTCATCTCAGATGGTGTTAACAGGAGACCTTGGGTTTAACGTTTTTAATTTTAATTTTTTTTATTTGTTGTGACAGTAACACGTATTCAGTGAAAATTTAAAATTTGTACCTATTAAGGATGAAGCTGTAGACCCCTGTGACAGACGGACAGACAGCGGAGGCTTAGTAATAGGATCCCGTTTGGCATCCTTCGGGTACGGAACCCTAATAAAAAATAAAATGAAGCCCTTAAATATTATCAGTAGATTACGTGATTTGACTTAAAAATACCAGTCCATACATACCCGATATTAAAATTTTTGCAGCATGCATAAAAACATACACATCATTTTACACTGACCTAGCTGCTAGCTTAGCTTTAAGAGCTTGCCGACGTCTTTCAATCTCCTCTTCTTCAAGCTCATCTTCACTCTCCGAGCTACTCTTAGCTTCATCAGCACTCGGCTCTGAAGGCTCTGGCTCAGCATCGATAACCTCTGGTCTGTGCTCGGCTCGGCGAGGGGGTGAGGAACGTGCTGTGCGGAGACGACGTAGTCTAGGATCATCAACCTAGAAGATGTTTTTAAAGGGAAAATATTGTTGAATGGAAAAAGTTCTCTTTGGCACATATTTTTGATAGCAACATTTCCTATAGCATTACACTTATTTTATAAAATTCAATGTATTTTCCTTGCCATTTACAATAACTGATTTCCATTTGCTACGATACTGACACACCTCTTTTGCTTCTTCTACAATGTACTGTAATTCACTATTTTATGGAATTTACATATACATCCATCCATCCATCCATCCATCAGCCTGTATCGTCCACTGCTGGACATAGGCCTTTCCAGGATTTCGCCACTCTTGGCGGTCCTCCTGGAAGAAATGCCCATACTCACGCACGCTGGGCAGGCGGGTTGGTGAGCGCGGTGCCGAAACCCTTGCACCAGTGACGCCGCTCCCCGTCACCAGTCTCATTTATATAAGGCCCGGCAATTGGGAATGGATATACCGCCATCCATCGGTCCCAGGCAATGGTGTACCGCCTGTTTTTTTACATATACATATACTACTGTAATTTTAAAAATGCGAAAGTTGGCATGTGTATGTTTACAAACTATAGCACTTAGCTCTGTATAAGGTGAATGAATTTTTATAAAAATTGTCATATAGTTACTTTAGGTGATGTACTGCGACATAGGGTACTTTTCATCCCAGAAAAATTTATAGTTTCCGTGGAATTGTACCAAAACCTAAGTCTGTAATTGCCGATTGGATTTTTGTTCATTTTACCGTATTGGATAGTCTTACTTACTGAAGTAATGCAGATTACTTATCCCGAAAATATTTAACTACCTACCTACAGTTACAATGGGATCAAAAAAGGAACCTTAATTAGCTGAAAAGGTTTTAATGTAATTAAATTAGGCATATCGAATAAATGGATAGGATTCATCCATTAACAATCAATTAAAAATTCCTTAAACAATGGCTAGCAATAATTTTGTGATTTTGGTTTCACATAAAAGACAATTTCATATTTTATCCTTATTTTACACACTGGGCTCAAAATATCTTCTTTTAGTCATGCTATAGTTAGATTTGATTCAGCATTAATACCATTGTTTATATTTCCCACACTAACTACTAATATTATATAAAATATTATATATAAAAGTGAAAGTTTGTTGGGTCGTTACCTAAGATCCCAAAAACTACTATATTTATTTATTTATTTGGATACATTTGCAGAATATGTAATTGACATGAAACTTTCACTATTTTATAATTCAGTTCTTTTCTGGGAGTAAACCAATCAAAATAAAATGAAAATTGAAACACAGGCTATTGTTGTGTATTTTGCATTTATTTTTTTCACCGTGTCCATGTTGATTCCATTTTACTATTATACTCCCAAAAAATCGGGCAGTTCTCTAGCGACAATGCAAATACAAACACCACACTGCTGGTAAACTTTTTAAAACATACCATGTTGATTTTAGTCACTGAGATCACATAAAATGATATTACTTACAACCATGAAAACAACCTGAACTCACATAAATTCAGACAGTTCCCTGGGTTAGACACTTTTTGTCTTTTATGCATTACTACTACCATGTAAAAAACATCCTGAAAATATCTATGCCTACTTTAATACTCAACATCCTTAATTTAAAATATGTAAATTTTCTGGTTTATTCTTATATGTTACATACAGTTAAAACCTGTTTTTAGTTAGAACCAGTTTTCTCTAGTTAAAACTAGTTTTTACTGAATGCCTTTGTTAAAACTAGAATTAACTAATGCTTTTAATTGAATATCAGTTAAAACTAGTTCTTACTAGTAGAACCCATTTTAACAAGTTAGTGCCATACAAAACTTGGGGGTCGCCTCGCTCGGCTCCGCTTTGCTCGGCTCCTATAACGTATTAACATGTCAACCTAACAGAACCTATTTTTGTTTCTATTCTAGTTTTGACTAGGTATTTCTAGTTTTAACAAAGGCATGTAGTAAAAACTAGTTTTGACTGGGGAAAACTAGTTCTAACGAAACACGGGTTTTAACTGTGACATATATATGAAATTATAATTATAGAGTAGGTCATAGATTAACATCAAACTGGAAAATAGCCTCAGTTTAGTGCCTTTTAATTTAAAAAATTTTCTACTGGGCATGTGTAGGGTTAAACTATTACTATAGTCCCTACATTTCGCAAACACTATGCAGCCGAAGCAATGAGTAAAAGGGATAGGCTAAAGGTTTTATTCCACACAAAGGCAACTTGATTGATCACCAAACTCTGGTAATGTAGCTTTAATTTTCTTGAGATATTATCACCTTAGTGTGCTGATTTACTCTCCTACCAGTACTTTTTTAATTATATTATCCACAGTAGCTTATTTACAAGACCTGTGCCCCAGGAAAATTATTATACCTAATTTTGAGGAAGATATGCAAAAACACCCAAAACCAGAGGATTAGGTTTAACACATACCATAAAATTATTAGTGCCAAAAATATTGATAGATTCCACAGGACCATAGAAAAACTAATTCAGTGCCAGCAAAGCTGCAGGTAAAAGCTAGTAAGTGTATACTTACTTCAGTCTCAGAATCACTCTGAACAGGTTCATCTCTACTGATAACTTGAGGCAAAACTTGCCGCCGCTCAGGCCTCTGCTGTTCTATAAAGTCTTCTGTGTCAGATTCTTCTGATGAGGATGCACCATGAGCATAGTCTGGCTTTTTTCCTGATATGTATCTTTGAACTTTGACTTTTTGCATAGATATTTCACCTAAAAAAATTACATGGTTTAGTTGGCAAATGAAAAAAACATAGAAGCTGCATTTTAAACAAAGTATCATTTGAAAATGGCACCAAACTCAAAAGTCAAAAGGCCAAGTCATGCGACACTGGGCCAGCCGTGATTGGCAGACTCATAGACACAGTGAACACTGTTGGAGCCATTGCCATATTAACTGTGTTGATCAGTTGGTCCTAGGGCCATTTTTCAGTGCTTATTAGATCCCTATGCTCTTATTCGTTCACTGGGTTTAATATTGTAATGAAGTAACCTACAATAATTTCTAAGTTTTATTACAGTTGTGATACATTTTCATTTACAATGAATACCTGTCTTGTAGAATCAGGCTCCAGTAAGTTTTTAAAAAAGGCGTGAATATATGTCAGGACACAACACCGGTGAACAAAATTCGTTCATAGCACACTCAGGTGAAACATCTTATAGCCAAGACACGCATTGTAGCTTACCTTTTTCATTGCGTACAGGTACAGCACCAGCAGTACTCTGTATGCCAATAGGCTGAGCTGGTAGGACATTCATTTTTACGGTGATTGTGACCTACAAGTTATCAACAACAAAACAAAAGTAGTCTTTTATTCTATATTAAAATTACACTACGAATTAAATAGAGTTACTATTGTAACTACACTTCGATTCGAAAACAAACAAACACAAATTTTAGGAGATTCTACAATAAAAATGAGCAAGTAAAATACAAAACCAGCCAAAGACATCTATGCAAAGAGTATAGTAACTAGAGTATAGTAACTAGTACAGGAAAAGAGAGCCATCTCGCGTAAAAAATGGGAACATATGATAAGTAGCGCCTCCTGTCTCTGAGAGGGCGGAACTAAATCTGCTATACATACCTATAGATATCGCTATATGTAGGTACGCCGGTTGTTGACGTGCTCAGAAAATTAAACCACATGCTCTACTGATTATACTGAACCACTTCCATACAAAAACATACAAACAACAAAAAGAAATTACTTCCCCATATAAAATTATCAGTAAGTTATTAAGAATTTGTTGGGGAAATAAATATTTTTTTAGTGTTGTTTCAAAAGTTTTTGTATGGAAATGGTTCAGTATAATCAGCAGAGCATGTAGTTTAATTTTCTGAACACGTTATTAAAACACATACTAGGTACTTTAATTATTAAATATGTACTTTTTTGCTAATTTTAATTATGGTAGTATGCTAGCTTAATAAGGAAATATTTTCAATGTTGAATTATGTACTAAGTTCAGGCGTTATTTAAACTGTTTGGAAACATATAATCAATATAAATGAAACATGATTAAAGAATCAATAGTACTTTATTAATGCGTTTTAACTACTTTTAACATACAATTTTAACCGCCTATTTTTTTTACAAAGTAAAAATTTAACATAAATAAGAAAATATTTTATGATAAAACCCCATTTTTGTAAGGCTTATGTTTAAGCAATCACCAGATATATTAAAATATAATGCCAAATAAATCGCTATAAACCGCTAAAAATAGTAAGTAATTACCAGAATTTAATCTCCATTTTAATATGAAATTATAACCAATAAATTTATCTAAAAATAATCGCTGAACAACCCAGAAATAGTAAACAAGCACCAAAAATTTAACCGCATTATATTAAAATTTTCATCCAAGTATGGTACATATTTTTATCCTATAAAAGTAAATTAATCTAGATAAATCATTGTTTACCCAAAAATTATAAATAAATTCCTAAAGTTTGACCTATTTTACCGTACAATGTTTACTAAAGTCGGAGGTTCTTTGTATAAGCGCTGTCGGTCTTACTCTGTAAGACTACAGCATATGCTGAGTTCTAGCCTTTTTGTCTGCTTCGACACATGATTTCATTTAGCTTTAGTCACATTGTTTTATTCTTTTATGTTATTTCCTTGTGTTTGACTTTATAATTTGTTTTTATAATTTATTGTGTTGTGGTAGATAAATAAATGGATATTCCATTCTATTCTATTCTATTCTATTCTATTCTATTCTATTCTAGTCAGTGCTATACAAAACTTTTAAATGCTCTTCGTCGCTACCTATTTAAGGAATTTAATTTAACAGACTTCGGGCTTTGATCATAATATAGGTGCTTGCGTTATTTATACCATACCTAGTTATAGGTATGCATACATTTTAAGGCAAACCTAGTGATATATTTGGATAGTAATGCACAAAAATTTGCTTGTTAACATTTGGTGATTTTTTACTAATTGCTTTTGGGTTTTGAAATTTAATTTAACAGACTTCGGGCTTTGATCATAATATAGGTGCTTGCGTTATTTATACCATACCTAGTTATAGGTATGCATACATTTTAAGGCAAACCTAGTGATATATTTGGATAGTAATGCACAAAAATTTGCTTGTTAACATTTGGTGATTTTTTACTAATTGCTTTTGGGTTTTGAAAACATTTTGAAGTGCAGGCATGACTTTAATAGCTAGAAAGATTGTAAGTGGTATCATACTTTTCTTACAGGTTTAATTTTTTTTGTGCTTATTATACATATTTTGGGTAAGGCAGCTTAATAAATTCTTTTTGTGGTCCCGCGCCGTTCATTTATATTTTAACCCTTTTTGTAATGTTTATGCTTATCATAATACAATTGAGCACATTTTTTCATTGGATCATTTCCTGCGTAAGATATTTTACCTAATAAAATGCGATTGACTGATCTACACAAACTGTATATTAAAATGTTTATAGTTGAATCAACAAAATATTTTTTTAAATCATCATTGTGGCAATCACAACAAGGTGGAAATCCAACAAATGATTCTATGATCATTTTGATGTTTTCCTTGACAAATGTTTTTTTGAGGTTTGTTTTCAGAAATGTTGTTGTGATTTCTTGAACTTCATTAAAACTGTTTGACAATTGATTGGATGGGTAGCACAGCCATTGTTTCTTTTTATTATATTCTTTGGCCCTTATATATTCATTTCCTGCATCCATTTTCTGTGACAATACAGAGTTTCGACACACTTGACACGACTTTACTATTTTACTTAGGCATTTTGATAAAACCCAGCCGCAGACATACCTTCGCTGTTGATGATCAGATGGATCGGCAACTATCACATCATTGTACAGAACGTCAACCATTTTTTCGGAGACTTCAACGTTACTTTCTGTTACCTTTTTGTCGTAAGATTCTTTTTCTTTGATAAAAAAGTCTAACGTTTGGAGACAGTTATTAAAATCTGCTTCGCAGTTCGCATTAATAGCCTGTACTGAGCTAAAATTATTTAATAAAGATGTTTTAAATGCACCTTCGAAAGCACGACAGTTTGGTGAAACATTTCTGACACCCAAACTTCTTATATTGCCAAAAAAAATTTCTACTGGGTCCTGATTCAAGTTCCTTGTAAGAAGGCAATCAAAACCCCACTTTTTATGTACAATGTTCCATATTTCTTGCACGCCTTCGATAGTTTTAATAAATTTTTTTAGGGATGGGGCAGATGTTTCAACTAAACGTATTTTATTGCCAACTTTTTTTTTACAATAAATTTAACATTTTTTAAAAATTGTATGCCATCCTGCCACAATTTGTGATGTAAAGTGTTTTTCTTGACACCACCTCTATAAACTTTTCCATTTATTATATTAAAAGTACCTGCATTTAAGCTATCAGCTTATCTAACAAAAGCACCACCGGAATGAGTTGACGGCATTCTTCTGGCAAATTTTTTCTAGCAGTTAAATGCTCACTCGCAACGGCCACGCTATGGCTGAAAACTTGGGCTGCCATCTTTACCCGCATTTTCTTTATCTTCTCCGGGTTAACATGCTCTTCTGTCAGTTTATGAAGATACCTGTAAAGGATAAATTTATGATTACTGTTTGTATTGATGAACTTAGGCATTCACAAGACGAATGTGAACAAATTATAAATCTGTCAAGCTTAAGTTGAACAGGTTTCGACTTTCTATTTAGATTGCGGGGTGATCTGTTCGAAAATATACAAATGTGACGTCATCAAACATTTTCGTTATTCGGCCCCTACCTAATATACATTCTGTACAAACATCTAAATTTCAGCTCAATCAATGGCCGTTCTCGATTAATGACACGAACAAAATATAGAAGCTTCGCCGTAAGATTTTCGGTCTTTGATAAAACTAAGAAAGGAGGGAATTTATTGTGACTTACCTCAGCTCTCCATAGCTTTTGTCTGCTTCATATAACATTTGAAAATACTCCCACTTTATTATTTTGGTTTTGTTTTGATCACCAAAATCTGTATATTTTAAGTCTTTAGTAAGTAGGTTATTACGTAAACCCTTAAGCAGGTGAGGCACATCATATAGAGGAATAATTTTCTGTGAGTCAACCTCATATATATCTTTGCGCCATTCTTTACCTTTCCTCAAATATTTTGCCTTTGTGTCTTCAACTAGGCTATTAATTGCACTTACGTTAGTTGCCCCTTGATCGCATACAGAACATATTATTTTTAAACCAGTTTTATTCACATGTGTTATGATATGAGTTATAATTTCTTTTAATTCATTTTTGTGTAGACTTTGTGTAAAGTAGTAAGCTACTGGCTGCTTAAAATTCATTTTTATTCCTTTAACCATAAATACGAGTGCATGATTGGCTATCTTAATTTCTTCACCATGTGTTGTAAAGCCTTTTAATTCATCATTAGCAGCATCATATTGAATGTTCGGTGTGAGGGACATTTCATCAAATATTAATGTGCAGAGGCGGTCTTCCACGTTCATCTGACGAACTGTGTCTACCAAGTTTTCAAAGATGATTTTATTTGGGCCAGGAGATATCTTAATTTCTCTTAGGAGATTTCGTAATGATTTTGATGATGGCAACTTAAACCATGTGTACAAAAGAGTGTACAGCCTAGGGCTCTTTTTAAAAAATGACAATGCCATTATTTTTTCTTCTAAAGTATAGCGTCTCCCCTTTGGGGCCTTTAGGCCTTGTCTGTACTGCATCCCAGTAAAAAATTTTCCTGCCAAAGTCATGTTTTTAGTGACTCTATTAAATGCCTGTCTAGAAGCTAATTTTTCAGCATTAGTAAGACGGGTTTTGTAGTTTTTTGCTTTGTGCATCGTTTTATTCAATTGTCTTTTTAATTTTCTGTTTTCTTTCTGGGAAGCATTGTAATTCTTTAGTAAAAATTCTCGTGAATTTCTTTGGTGACCTGTAAACACAAACATAAAATATTACAAACAAAACTCCTTGAACATCACACCTGACCATGCACATGTGTGTCAGGAGAAGAATAAGGATACATTTTATTAAGAGACAATTGGTTAAGGGGGTAACTTTTTACCTCGGTACAAAATGCACATTATAATATTGTTTTCCTTACTTTTGAATAAAAGGTATGCAAAAAATGCGTTTTAAAGCAATTTGCGGAAGTAGTTTGTTAGTAATAAAGTCTTCACAAAAAATTTATGTAGTTTAATGTATTACATTTTGTTTGCATTATATTAACAAACTTTAAAGCGTGTTTACAGTTGTAATGTAATGCATTCAAAATGTAACGGATAAAATGGAATAGTTTTCATGTGATCACCTAACTATTAACAAGCAGTTTGAGCAAATTGCTATAAAACACATTTATTGCATTCATTTTATTCAAAAGTAATGAAAACAATATTATGACGTGCATTTTAGACCAAATTCCTCTGTTACCCCCTCAAGGATGTGATGGAAACAACAAGAATCAAGTTTTATACAAAAAATAAGAAAAAAAAAATCACCTTGGACAGTAGCTCGGGATGTCGAAGGCAGGTTGTTTGCCTTTTGTTCCAAACGGGCTTGAAGTGCTAAAAATGAAATAATTAGGTCATTTACGAAAATCTTCTCGTTGCATTTGCTCCACTGGCATGATTCGAATTCGGGTATCAAAAGTCTGCGTCCTATCGACTGCCCTACCATTGGTTGTAGTTTTGCTGCGGCAAAATAAACTGTCAGCAACCTTCAGCAGGACGCACGGGATCTCTGAATCTCAAGTAATTTTTAACTTATACCAGGGTGTCATTGTATTTTGTAATGTTAATGGTTTAATCAATAAAATATTAACATAGAAAATGAGGTACCTACCATCGGTAGAATGCTGTTTCTGGTCACTGTCAACATCTACTTTGGGTCCAGGTTCATGGTCAGGTATCAACATCCTTGGCATTGAATTTCTTTGGTAACCTGTAAACACCAATATAAATATATGACGAATGAATAGGTAAATAATTTTTGATACCCTTTGGATTCACTTAGGATGTGATAGAAACAACAAAAAGGACTTGTTTGTTTTAGCTCAACCTATTATTCTCAACGTATGCTAACATAAAAAACAGATGTAGGAACAAACTTTTAGCGTTAAGTGATTTACGGGTATAATTGACAAAACTTACTATTATAAACTTAAAGAGAATAATGAAAAATTCATTAAAACAGTTTCATTCTTCGTATTAAAGGTAAATAATCATTTGACTGCATTGTGTTTCCTTGTCTTCTTAACTAGTCAAACCACTTTAAGAGTAAGTGTACCGCGAAGTCTTTTTAGCATAACATGGGTGCAGCGGTTAAAAAAGTTTGGGAACCCCTGATGTAAATATTGAACAGTGTTTTCACCTTCAAAATAAATCAGTTATCTGCTAGATAAGATTTTAAATTTACACGGTCACTATAAACATTATTATAAGTCGGTACGGACGGGACTCACCATGTTTATTTTTTATAATACAAGTATAGTATAAAAACAAACATGGTGAGTCTAGTACTCCTAATAAAGTTATTTGCTGTCAGTAGAAAATTTAAGATCTACCTTGATCTGTAGAATGCTGTTTTTGGGCACTGTCACCATCTACATTGAGTCTAGGTTCATGGTCAGGTATCCACATCCTTGGCAGGGAGTAGTTATGCTCCAGTTGCAGTGAAATTCCATAAGATGAAACTACACCTGTAAAAATAAAAATGCAAGTCAAGTGGGAAATAAAAGAAAGAAAGGCAGAAATTCTCAGTGGATACAGGTATGAACATACACAGTATATCAAGGAGTGACTTGTTTTACAACATATAGGTACTAACAAGCACTGCTGTTTTATCCTTATCTCGCGTTTTCATCATTAAGGACACCGCCTCGACGATCTGAATCAGAATACGGATGTGAACTGTACTTCTCTGGCGTACACTTTAAATTGTGATAAACATGGACCTACCGCTCAAATGAAGACATGGAACTGCACAATTCGATAATCGATGATTCATCACTTTGTGTTCGGGCTTGAAGTGGTAGTCGCAGATCTTCTTATTATTATAAATTTTCAAGGGATCACGTTCTGTTATCTTGTTTCCAACAATCGCCAACCAAGCCTTGAATTGCTCAGGCCGTCTCTCGGGGTGAGGGAATCGATGCATGTAAGCACCTGCAAACATATAATACATATTCAAGTTTGCAATTAACTGGGCGAAATCCAATCTGATAAATAATTAGTAAGAATAATTGGTATGCAGATGATGAAGTAGCACCGAGACTCACGCAAAACCACAACTTAATCATTTACTTCATTCATTAATTCTTGTGATTAATTCTTGTGACTTACCTAATTCACTGCAACCAAAAATACAATATTTTCTCTTCATTTTAATTATCACACTTGGAAAATAATTTAGAAAATTAACTGAAAGACGACGTTCCTTTCAATGCACTTTTCTATCAAATAAAATTATTGAATGCCTAGATTTAGGACGAAATAAAAAATTATACAAAACAAAAATAGTTCTAATACAAAATAATAAATTTACTTCCTTACTTTGGTTATAATAAATCCATTTATTTATAGTAGTTATTTATTAATAAATAGAATATGCGCAGAATGAAACTTTTTTCCCAATGTAGCGATCCCAAATTGGCCATCTAGTGTATCTTTTATGAACTTTTATGTAAGTAAATAGTCTGGTGCACAATATACAGAGCTCGCCACTTTCCGTACATTAAAAGTCTTGTTCACGTCTTGTTCTATGTTTCAGTCCCCTGCATCTATGTGTGCGTTTAAAAACTCTGTCTCTCTCTACTACGGTACCTACAACACAAACACACTCAAGTTTTTTTTAATGTTATCTATGGTTTAAGAGCTCTGGATATACTGTCTTTTTAAGCTAAGAGCTAGGAAAATTTGTAAAAAGTCTTGTCTGTACTTTCAGTTCGCGCTAAAATTATGAACTTTTATGGAAAACAATATTGGGTATGAAATAAATAACACCTGCGGTGCTAATGTTTAAAATGTCAGTTGCTCCCGATTTCATGTCCACCGACAGTGACCGAGCAAGCACAAGCCTATAAAATTATAAACAAAGACAAACAGACAAGCTGGCTAGCTGGGCAGCTGGGTCAGTATAATAATAAGGGAGCGTTTCAAAACGTGCGATTATAGTGCAAAATTTCACACGTTAATTAGAAAGAGACATATCAATTTATAAGAAAGAGAAAGAAAGATCTGGTTGCACCAATCAGCGGGCCTATTGCATATCTTTGACTCGGTTGCTAACTATTATAAATAGTAGCTAGATTTGTCGCAAAAAGTTTTTTTTACCCCAGAAAGTAGCTAGAAGTAGCTAAATGTTTCTAAGATTTTTTTTTTAAAGGAAAATCCATTTTCAACCCAAATAATGGACGCAATGACACAAATTAGTAAGGCAAATCACTAGGAGCACAGTTAGAAATTGAATAATACAACTGAAACAAGTGCTGTTTTGCACCAACACCAACCACATGCCAAAATATATTATTGCGTCAGAGTGTAGTTGGCTCCAGTCGGTCCGGCGATCGAGATGGATAAAGAGAGAAATACGTAGGTGACAAGAGAAAATGAAAGAGAGAGATAGTAAAAAAAAAGTTTGGCTACCATAGTCAGTCGTCCATCCGATCATGGCCGCCACCGAGTCGACCATAGACATTAATTATCCAAGCTAATTAAACTTAGACGAATGGTGAAGACTTTATTACTTATTGTTTTGGACGTTTATAGACAGAAACAGCGCCACGTTTCGCTTTTTAAGTTCTTTTCGAGAAAGATGTTTCATGGATTAGGGCATTTTTGTATTTACCCTTTAATAATAAGTACTTTGAAAGCGGACTTCTTTCCTGAAAGGAAATTTAGTTTGAACTCTCACTCACGTTTTGTCTGTTACTTAGAAGTAGCTAGAAGAAGTAGCTAAAAAATCTAGCTACAAGTTTTTGTAATTTGTAGCTGTTCAACACCGAAAAATAGCTAGATCTAGCTATAAAGTAGCTAAGTTGGCAACAGTGCCCCTATCACTCAACACTCACAATTTTAAGGTTCGTTTGGAAACGAGTGAATTCCACTCGGAGTGATGCGAATTTCACCCAGACCCACCGTTCATAAATTAACACTTTCATCAGGTTCCAACACTGACTGCAGGATAGCGTATACAATTTTCAAAGCGTGACAGAGATAGCATAAGAACCCGTGTCGAAATCCATAATTTATAAACGCAGCCCTAGATCTTTCAAAAATTGACCCGAGTTAAACCACCGAGGGAGGGTAACCGAAAAGAAAGTGTTTTGAAACGCTTCGGAGTAATGCGAAAATCACACTGGGCCTACCTGCGGGCCTATTGCGTATCGTTGACTCGGTTGCCAACTACCTATTAGAAATCAGCACCTTTAACTGTCAAACGATAGCTTTCCGATTCTCTAAGCATCTTATCTTATGTGACGTCACAGTGGGTAGCGAGATCAATATCCACTGAAGACAATTTTGACAGCTATAATTTTATCGACCTAGGAACATTTTATTAACTTTGCGATCGGCTATGCATAGTTGTTGTCAAATCGATCGAAGACGATTCGTCGCAATGAGCTACTGCTTCGGAGCAGTTTTTCGCCCGAGCCACTATTAAGAAACCAAATTGAAATGTAAGCAAATGATGGTTGTTCTCTCGAACCGTGTACTTTTTAGATTTGGAAGTACCTATAAAAACAAGTGGAGTCAAACCGCAAACGACATTTGTCAAGTCGAAGTTTGGTACAATTTTATTTCCAAATTATCAGAATAATCTCGCAGAAAGTAGTTACTTTGACAAAATCATTTTTTAATTGGGCTGAATTAACTGTGTTCTTTACTCAAAGTCGAAAGCTAAACAAATTTTAATGTAGGCAATGGTCTCTCAGACAATGTATTTCTTTACATTTTGAAGTATATTAGAGGCCCAAATCAACGACATTGGGTGCCATTAAGCCATAGCCAAGATCGGTTGAAGTTGAGACTTCCAATTCCAAAATAAATACAAACTCCTAGCAGAAAGTAAGAACCTACCTACACTACCTATCACCTTCAAATTGTTATTTTTATCTTGGAATAATGACACCTTGTCATGACATGAAGCCTCAAGGGGGTTTCAGCCTAAGGACAGAATGTCACTAAGGGGGCACACTCTTCTGCGCTGAACGATATCTGGATTGTCATAAAAAGTAAATATAAAACCAACGGGGTTGCTTCTGCGATGAAGGATTTCTAAAGTCTTTCCGTAGTACCCCCAGTATCTATATCCCAACCTTTGAAAGAGGCACAGAATATATTAAGCTTAATATGATCTGCGGTCAGAGGTGTTTTGGAGTGTGGACGGTAAAATGCTAGTCGCACACTCATGTTCGGACAAGGTCTCATCAACGGTTAATATGTCCCTGGCACGATGGGTGGTAAGCGTTATCTTTATATTACCAAAGTACACAGACCAAACAAAAATGTGTCCCTCTACAATTCGACCTCTCTGAATTAGTACCAGTTAAGTACACAGAGACGGACTGTGTATTTGTGTTAAATTGTACCTCATTAATATAATTAATATTTTTTAAATTATATCATCTTTTTTTGTCAACGAATACAATTAAACACCTTTTGTTTTATTCTGATTTGTATTCTTTGTTTACCCACATTAAGATATGTGGAAATATTTTGTAGGGATAGCAGGACGTGCAATTTCACTAGCAAAAGCTGAAGAAGAGAGATTGAGGAATCTGCTCAGCATTACAAGGTGACGACTCTGGCTCCACAGCAATAGGTACCGGAACAACTCATTGGAAACGCCTGTCCATGGACTCCCACAAGTAGACGTAGAAGCGACCAACACTGACAAAAGAGTACTCGGGGAGATAGGAGCGAGAAAAGGAGCCCATAGAAGAAAGAGTTGTACATTCGCTGTGGGCAACTACTATTTGATTTATTACTTAATACTAGCTTTTGCCCGCGGCTCCGCCCGCGTCGAAGAGATTTTCGTGGAAATAAGGAAAACAAAATAATATGATTTTTGAACGACTATATGCAATGGACACCATGTTTAAGCAAAGCGCTAATATAGACCAATCAAATAAGCCTAAACTAGAAGGGTCTGCTGTTGTCCATTGAGGAGATCCTGTACCCATCTTCCAGACCCATCATCAGACCCTGGTCACCATGTTTTACCAAAGTGCTAATAATGACCAATCAAAGAAGCCCAAACTCGAAGAGTCTGCTGCTGTCCGTTAAGGAGATCCTGTACCCATCTTCCAGTCCCATCATCAGACCCTGGTCACCATGTTTTACCAAAGTGCCAAGAAGTGTGTCAGGATCGTTGTAGATGGAAATCTGTAGTCAGATTAAACTCATACAGTTTTCTCGTACATATGGGAAAAAATCAATACATAAACCTGTCTGTAATCACTTTTTCAAGCTAAATATTAGCAAGAGGTGTGTTGGGATCGTTGTAGATGTAAATCTGTAGTAAAATTAATTTGATATAGCTTTCCCGTACGGGAACAAATCATTACTTAAACCATAGTATTTAATGTATCTATGCTTAAGCCTGGCTGTAGTTACTTTTTCAAGCTTAATATTAGCAAGAGGTGTGTCAGGATCGTTGTAGATGGAAATCCTTAGTCAGATTAAACTGATACAGTTTCTTCGTATGGAAAAACAACCGGTTTCATCACGTATGACTAACCATTTGGTCAAGGAACGCCGATAAAGCAGCTAAGGAGCGTTTTTTCTCCCGCCATGGTTCACAAATATTGAATTTTCAAACTGTAAACTTACTTTTATGAAAATTAAATATAGCCTTTGTTATAGTATAGTATAGCTTTTTAAAAAAGAAAGAATTTTTAGAAACGGTTCAGTAGTTCTAAAGTCTACCTCAAACATACAAACAAACAAACAAACAAATCTTTCCTCTTTATATAATAGTGTAGATGTAGAAGTGTAGAAGGTAGATGTAGATGTAGATAGATGTAGATGTAGATTATTATGTTTTGGTTAATATTACATTATTTTTATTTTATTTTATTTAGGAAACATACATTCGCTTACAATTATTACAAAAGAAAATAAAAATAAACACAAACAGACCTAAAGTCCCATAAAGGTGAAACGCATATTGAAAAATTTCGAACACAGTTATATCGACACTGAATAAACTCAAAATATACTTTACATTAATCAGAACACAACTAGACTAACCAAATTAAGTACATACAAAAATACATAATATTAGAATTTGAACACAAATACAGCACATTTGATAAACATATATCTCACACATTGAACAACGCTTCTCTAACTTTATGTTTGTAACCAGATAAGGATAATGCAAAGATATCTATATCGCTTAGGCATTTATTATATATGTCAGAAGCACGTCGGAAAAATGAATTTTTTGCATAATTGGTTGAGCAGGAATGTGAATAAAAAGTATCTTTTGAACGTGAAGAATTTTAAATGTCACTTTTTCTAGTAATGCATCGGAATCAATTTTGTTGGTAATAATTTTGAAAAGAAATAAAGAATCTAGGTACTCGCGTCTATCTTCCAAGGATGGAATGTTATGGCGCTTAGATGTACTTGCGCAGTCTTAAAAAAGTTATTTGTACGATAGTCTAGTGATTTAAGAAATTTATTTTGTATTTGCTCAAGTCTAGCAATGTGGACTGCGTATTGGGTATTCCATATCACATATCCAAACTCCAAAATGCTGCAAACGTACGCAAAATATAATATTTCAAAAGTTGTAGCACGTTTAAAAGGCTTTGAGAGTCTTAGTATTAGACCTAACCTTTTATAAGCTCTGGTAATGATATTGTCAATATGTATATTGAAGTGTAGTTTTGAGTCGAGGGTTATGCCTAGATCTCTCACTTGGTCAACACGTTTAATAACATTTCCTTCGAGATTGTATTGAAAATGAATATGGCTATGTTTCCAATTAAAGCTAATTGTGTAGCATTTGTCTGGATTAAGGACAAGTTCATTAAGCTGACAATATTTGACAAGTCCATTTAGGTCCGATTGTAGTTCGTTACAATCTTCTTGAGATAAAATAGCTTTGAATATTTTTGCGCCATCTGCATACAAAAGATGGCATGAGTTTTCTAAACAGGTGTTAAAATAATTAATGTACAAAGTGAACAAGAATGGACCCAAATGAGAGCCCTGAGGCACTCCGGACTCAATAATAAGGTACCTAGAAATATAACCTTTTAGTGACACAGCTTGACTTGTATTACTTAAGTAAAATTTTAGCCACCTTAATAGATCCCCGTGTATACCAACTCTTTCCAGTTTTGAAAAAAGTGTATTGTGTTTTATTTTATCAAACGCTTTGGAAAAGTCAGTATACACGGCATCCACCTGGCAGCCAGCATCCATAGCTTTCAGTATAAAATCAGTGTAAGTGATAAGGTTAGTATCAACACTCCGGCCTCTAAAAAAGCCGTGTTGTGAAGGTGATATGGTGCGTGCAATAACCTTGGTCAACTGCTCGGTGACTTTTTTTTTCAAGTATTTTACCTAAAAGGCAGAGTTTTGAAATAGGCCTATAATCTTTGACGTCGTGTTTGTTTCCGCCTTTGGGGATTGATGTGATGAGTGCCCTCTTCCAGATTTCAAAGAAACAGCCTTCAGCTGGAGATTTGCGGTAAATGAGGGTGATTGGACTAGACAGTTCCTTAGCACATTTTTGTAATATAATAAGGTGAACTTGATCATGACCTGCACCTTTATTAATGTTCACTTGTTCCAAATGTCTGAAAACGAGAGCTTGACTGATGTTAATAATATAGATATCGATTTGACTTTTATGTGAGGTATCCGAGGTATCGGTTGAGGACCCGGTTGTACTAGTATTGTAGTTAGTGTCAAACACAGAGTGAAAATAGTCATTAAAATAGTTACAAATTGTTTCGGAATCTGAGGATGTTTTATCATCGTAAACCATGTTTTCGGGAATAGCGTTAACGGAAAACTTCCAGAAGTAATTAGGCAATTTATATATATTATCTTCTGCAAAACGAATGAAAGATTGATAGCATTCCTTTAACCAATTTCTTTTCTCTAGCTCTGAGTAACTTAAACTCTTGATAGTCCAGTGGATTCTCGTAAGTCTTCCATCTAGTATGTACTTTCCGCTTTTCGCGTATTAATTTTATAAGGGGTCTAGAATACCAAGGTGGAAAGTGAATGTTGTTACTACCTCTACGCACTGGAATGAACTTATTAAACAATTTATGTCAGATTGTGTAAAAATGGCTTACTGCCTGTTCCGTATTCATACCTGATAAAACTTGCCAGTCCACATTAGAGAGGTACTTATTAATTTGTTCAAAATCAGCGGCATGAAAAAGTACTTTATTTCTTTTAAACCCATTTTTGAGTGGGCAGCTAGGCAAGGAGATAGAAAATTCCAAGGAATTATGATGACAGTCCTCGGGTGTTAGAGGGTCAGAGCTTACTACGAGAGTACAACTTGCATTACATAAAACAAGGTCCAGTATGCGCCCATTGGTATTCGTACACCAGTTATATTGTTTTAAATCTGTCAAGTTCATGAAGTCACTTAAAACGTTTGCTGAGTTATTATTATTAGTTTTACACAGGTCGCTTAAACCATCCCTGAAGACCCAGTCTGCATAAGTGATATTGAAGTCACCGATAATCAAAAAAATATCATTAGGATGGTTAAACATAATTTCAGAAATATCATCAAAAAATGTTTGCAATAAGAAGTTATGATTGTTATTGTGAGGGAAGTAAGCACAAACAACATGTTGGCACGGGGTGCGAAGGTCAGCGCGGCCCGAAGGCGACGGTGCGCCCAGCTCCACGGTAAGCTACAGCTCCTCGCGGTTACGCGTACTCCACTCGTCGTGTCGGCGCATCGTGAACCCGCGCGGCGTAGCGCCAGCAGCACACCCCTTCCGCGCAAGTCACCTCCCCCCGCACCCTCGCGGTCTCGTCGGTAGACATTATAATCATTATGAAAATATTCAGGATCACTAAAATCACCCGTCAGCCACGTCTCTGTTAAACATATTACTTCATAGTTGGACCCTAATACATTTTGTAAGAAAGAGTGTGATTTAGTACGTAAATCCCCCACGTTCTGATAATAAAAGCTGGACATCCAATTGTAATTATATGAGTGCTGTTTCTTTTTTCCTGACATGTTAATTTATATATTGTTTTTTTAATGGCATACGAATAAATAAATAAATAAAAGCTCAGTAAATGTAGATTAGACATTGGTAAAAAATTGTATAGGAAATTGTAAGGCCAGACGTGAGTGACCTCTAATATAAATAACCTTTTTTTATACTAGTTATGACATTACGACTGCTTCAAATGAAGCTGATTACTTTATATTTGCTGATGACAGTTGTGTTATTGCAGCTGATGAAAATTATGAAAAGCTTCAGTCCAAATTATCTCGCGTTACGGCCAATTTAGCCGACTGGCTTTCCACCAACGATATGCTTTTAAACGTCGATAAAACTAAGATTATGCATTTTCAGCTACGAAAAACTAGAGGTCACGACCTGAACGTTACGTGTAACGGATTGCTGGTGCCACAAGTGGACCAAGTCAAGTACTTGGGCTTCACCATCGACGCTGGTCTCACGTGGACACCGCACATTGATGTTACATGTAAACGCCTATCCTCAGCATGCTTTGCTTTGTCCAGGCTCATACCCAGTTTGTCCCCTGATAACGTAAGAAAAGCCTACTTTGGCTACTTTCAGTCTATACTCTATGGACGTGGACATCTGGGGTGACTCTGCAGATCTTGAAAGGGCACTAAAACTACAAAATCGTGCAATACATATAATAGTGGGGGTGCCTTGGGACCATTCAGTCAAAGAATAGTACGAGTAGTAATAATACGTCACAGTGGGTAGCGAGATCAATATCCACTGAAGACAATTTTGACAGCTATAATTTTATCGACCTAGGAACATTTTATTAACTTTGCGATCGGTTATGCACAGTTGTTGTCAAATCGATCGAAGACGATTCGTCGCAATGAGCTACTGCTTCGGAGCAGTTTTTCGCCCGAGCCACTATTTAGAAACTAAATTGAAATGTACGCAAATGATGGTTGTTCTCTCGAACCGTGTACTTTTTAGATTTGGAAGTATAACAACAAGTGGAGTCAAACTGGAAACGTCATTTGTCAAGTTAAAGTTTGGTACCATTTTATTTCAAAGACGACTCGGTGGTACGAAGTGGACGAAGGGGAATAATCTCGCAGAAAGTCAACATTTTGGGAACTCAACATTTTGTGAACCGGGAGGAAAGTAGTTACTTTGACAAAATCATTATTTTAGTTAAGCTTAATTAACTGTGTTCTTTACTCATTGTAGAAAGCTAAAAAAATTTTAATGTAAGCCAATGCTGTTTGGTCTCTCAGACAATGTATTTCTTTACATTTGGAAGTATATTAGAGGCCTAAATCAATGCCATTGGGTGCCATTATGCCATAGCCAAGATCGGTTGAAGTCAAGACTTCTGTCACCGACAAATTGATAAGGCAGGCTTTTGAGTTGTTTGAAGATATTTATTTAGAATTTTATGTTAAAAACTTAACTAGCCAAGAAAGATGCCAAACGATGAGTGAAGTAAATTTGAATTTGCTTATATGTCTAATTCATACATAAAGAACCTATTTACAAAATGATGGCCAGCATCGTCGACATTTAAAAAATAAAGAAATAGACTGTAAATATATTTCACGGCTGCGAAAGGACCACGATGTCGCCGACAAATTGATAAGGCAGGCTTTTGAGTTGTTTGAAGATATTTATTTAGAATTTTATGTTAAAAACTTAACTAGCCAAGAAAGATGCCAAACGATGAGTGATGTAAATTTGAATTTGCTTAGATGTCTAATTCATACATAAAGAACCTATTTACAAAATGATGGCCAGCATCATCGACAACTTCCAATTCCAAAATTAATACAAACTCCTAGTAGAAAGTAAGTAATACCTACCAACCTATCATCTTAAAATTGTTATTTTTATCTTGGAATAGTGACACCTTGTCATGACATGAAGCCTCAAGGGGGTTTCAGCCTAGGGACAGAATGTCACTAAGGGGGCACACTCTTCTGCGCTGAAAGATATCTGGCTTGTCATAAAAAGTAAATATGAAACCAGCCGGGTTGTTTCTGCGATAAAGGATTTTTAATAGTGCCCCCAGTATCTATATCCCAACCTTTGAAAGAGGCACAGAATATATTAAGCTTAATATGATCTGCGGTCAGAGGTGTTTCGGAGTGTGGACGGTAAAATGCAAGTTGCACACTCATGTCTCATCGACAATTAATATGTCCCTGGCACGATGGGTGGTAAGCGTTATCTTCAGTAAAGTACACAGAACAAACAAAAATGTGTCCCTATGCAATTTGAACCTGCGACCTCTGGATTAGTACCAGTTTAGTACTCAAATCACAGAGATGGACTGTGTATTTGTGTTGAATTGTACCTCATTTAATATAATTAATATTTTTTTAAATAATATTATCTTTGTTTGTAAACGAATACAAACAAATATCTCTTGTTTTATTCTGATTTGTGTTCTTTTTTTACCTACATTAAGATATGTGGAAATATTTTGTAGGTACCTATAGCAGGACGTGCAATTTCACTAGCAAAATCTGAAGAAGAGAGATTGAGGAAACTCCTCAGCGTTACAAGGTGACGGCTATGGCACCACAGCAATCCAATGTAGGTACCGAAACAACTCATTGGAAACACCTGTCCAAGGATGGACTCCCCCACAAGTAGATGTAGAAGCGACCAACACTGACAAAAGAGTACTCTGGGAGGCAGGAGGGAGAAAGGGAGCCCATAGAAGAAAGAGTTGTACATTGGCAATGGGTAACTACTATTTTAATTAAAGATTTATTACTTAATATTAATATGTTTTGGTTAATTTTACATTATGTTCTAACAGATTTCTCAGATTAAATGAATAAGTTACCATGAATGAGTATAATTTATTGGTTTATATAGATATATTATTTAGATGCCAGCCACACAGCCAGTAGTACTGACTCTGCGTTTGACTACAAACCCCTTTAATTCTCCTTGACCATCTCAGTGTCTGTATAAAGATCCAATGATTGCATAGATTACAGTGAATGTAGAACTCTATATGACTAGGTGCATAAACAGTACTTTATACTTGACTTTGTACTTTTTTTACTACAATAAACAGGTAGCAAATCTGTTCTAAAAATTTATGGGTCAAAATGAAAAAACAATTCAAGAAAACTATTATTTTATATTTAAAAAATAATAAAAATCAAATTTTTACAGTTTCAGGCTACATCATTACAAAATAAAGACAAATTCTTATTAACTAGTGACTAACTACTACAGCCCTTCCATGACTGCCTGGACTCGACCATTTATCAATCACTGCCTGGATGCCGTAAACATTATTTTTATTGTAAATACAGTTTACATATTTTAGCAAGGAACTTACAGTGAACACAATCTAATTCAATAAATTGAAAATTAATTAGTAGATACACTAGACTAGACTGATGGATATGTCAGGATTGTAGCAGATGGAAATCTGTGGTCTCTGCCTACGCCTTAGGGAGACAGGCGTGATAATATGTAATTAGTACACATGTTGAGGCAGCGTGCTTTGCATTGCTTCAGAATACTTTTACTTCCATTAGAACTTCATGTCATGAGGTTATGAGTTTGATTGAGGCGGCACAACTAGAGAAGCCATGAAGTATGATCAACAAGGCCATGGATGGATACTGGGTGGGTTATACAATGTTTTAACAACAAATAGGTATAGTCTCTCAAAAAAATGTTGAAATGAATATTGAAGGAACTATTTTTCTTTCGCCTCGTTACACCAAACAAACAGGAATAAAATCTATTAAATCGAGATAACCGTGTTGTCATTTCATAAATAAATTATACTAATTAGACGTTTAAAGTTCAATATTCATTTCATCACTTTTTTGACAAACTGTATGTTGGAGTTTTACTCACTCTTTTCCATTGTTCCGTGGATCTGGTGGCTCCCTCAGTCAGAATCAGAATAGTAGCCAAGATATCTCTCGTGGCCTCTGTACGCCGAAAAGCAGCCATCTCAGGCCATGTCAGGATTCTGCTCAGCAATTGAGCAAAATCTTCACCTGCAGCTGGAAAACTTTTCTCGTCGGAGCCATCATAACATTTTGATGAGAATAAAATTAAATGTTAATAGTAAGTAATAAATCAACAGATTTTACTTACCGAAAAACAAAATTATGTTCGTTCGTCTTGCCCCCTGAATCTGTATCGTAAACTTAGTTGCCAATCCAAGTGCCTGTCGTCTAAAACATACATATCAGCTTATCGAAAGATAAGTTCACACTTGAAATGACTTCACAATTCGTAAATAGTTCAATACCCATCCATCCATCCATCAGCCTGTTTCATCCACTGTTGGACATAGGCCTTTCCAGGATTTCTCCACTCTTGGGGGTCCTCCTGGAAGAAATGCCCACACTCACACACGCTGGGCAGGTGGGTTGGTGAGCGCGGTGCCGAAACCCTTGCACTAGTGACGCCGCTGCCCGCCACCAGTCTATTTTATATAAGGCCCGGCAATTGGGGATGGATATACTGCCATGCATCATGACACTGAGTTACATAAAAGCCCCCTTGGTTGGACTAGTTTAAGTACAGTTCCTAGCTTAGTCAGTAAGGAAGCAAAAAAAAAATTATTGAATTTCACCAAAAGGGTTATTGAAGCTTCTTTCTGATAACTAACCGAGTCCCCTTGGACCGATTTGACAGCAACTATGCATAGCCGATCGCACATTTAATTAAATGTTCCTAGGTCGATAAAATTATAGCTGTCAAAATTGTCTTCAGTGGATATTGATCTCGCTACCCACTGTGACGTCACATAAGATAAGATGCTTAGAGAATCGGAAAGCTATCGTTTGACAGTTAATGGTGCTGATTTCTAATAGGTAGTTGGCAACCGAGTCAAAGATACGCAATAGGCCCGCAGGTAGGCCCAGTGTGATTTTCGCATTACTCCGAAGCGTTTCAAAACACTTTCTTTTCGGTTACCCTCCCTCGGTGGTTTAACTCGGGTCAATTTTTGAAAGATCTAGGGCTGCGTTTATAAATTATGGATTTCGACACGGGTTCTTATGCTATCTCTGTCACGCTTTGAAAATTGTATACGCTATCCTGCAGTCAGTGTTGGAACCTGATGAAAGTGTTAATTTATGAACGGTGGGTCTGGGTGAAATTCGCATCACTCCGAGTGGAATTCACTCGTTTCCAAACGAACCTTAAAATTGTGAGTGTTGAGTGATAGGGGCACTGTTGCCAACTTAGCTACTTTATAGCTAGATCTAGCTATTTTTCGGTGTTGGACAGCTACAAATTACAAAAACTTGTAGCTAGATTTTTTAGCTACTTTTTCTAGCTACTTCTAAGTAACAGACAAAACGTGAGTGAGAGTTCACACTAAATTTCCTTTCAGGAAAGAAGTCCGCTGTCAAAGTACTTATTATTAAAGGGTAAATACAAAAATGCCCTAATCCATGAAACATCTTTCTCGAAAAGAACTTAAAAAGCGAAACGTGACGCTGTTTCTGTCTATAAACGTCCAAAACAATAAGTAATAAAGTCTTCACCATTCGTCTAAGTTTAATTAGCTTGGATAATTAATGTCTATGGTCGACTCGGTGGCGGCCATGATCGGACGGACGACTGACTATGGTAGCCAAACTTTTTTTTTACTATCTCTCTCTTTCATTTTCTCTTGTCACCTACGTATTTCTCTCTTTATCCATCTCGATCGCCGGACCGACTGGAGCCAACTACACTCTGACGCAATAATATATTTTGGCATGTGGTTGGTGTTGGTGCAAAACAGCACTTGTTTCAGTTGTATTATTCAATTTCTAACTGTGCTCCTAGTGATTTGCCTTACTAATTTGTGTCATTGCGTCCATTATTTGGGTTGAAAATGGATTTTCCTTTAAAAAAAAAATCTTAGAAACATTTAGCTACTTCTAGCTACTTTCTGGGGTAAAAAAAACTTTTTGCGACAAATCTAGCTACTAGATATGGGTAGCAGTTGGCAACACTGGATAGGGGTGGTGATAAGATAACAAAAGTTGTGAACCGACTGTGTTTCGAGTGATAACGCCCCACCAGGCACTAGCCAGTATAGTCTTCATTTTCTTTTCAATAATTTGTAAGCTAGCTATCATGGCTGGAACTCCAGAACTTCAAAGTTTGGATAGACTTGTCGCGAGTGCCCTATCAGGGAAAGATCTCGACGAATTTAATAGAATCTACTATGGAAGAGCCGACCATCATACGCTAAAAATTACGAAGGATAGCCAAGAATTTGCGTCAAACAACAACTTTGAAATTGCAGGTTACACCTTTCATGCCAAGAAAGAAGAAACTAGGGCACCACGTATAGTAAGGGTAGGCATAATCCAGCACTCCATTGCAGCTTCTACTAGTCAGCCCCTATTGGAACAACGTCAAGCAATATTCCAAAAAGTTGAAAAAATCATAAATACAGCTGGAAGTGAAGGCATTAACATCCTATGTCTTCAAGAAGCTTGGAATATGCCTTTTGCCTTTTGTACCAGAGAGAAGCATCCATGGTGTGAGTTTGCTGAATCTGCCACTGATGGGCCAACTACTAGGTTTCTAAAGGAATTTGCAGCCAAATACAACATGGTTATTGTATCACCTATTCTTGAAAGAGATGAAGTTCATGGAGACACAATTTGGAACACAGCTGTAGTCATAAATGAAAGCGGAAAAGTTATCGGCAAACACAGAAAGAATCACATTCCTCGTGTTGGTGATTTCAATGAATCAACTTATTATTTTGAGGGTAACACTGGCCATCCAGTGTTTGAAACCAAGTATGGCAAGATTGCCATTAATATTTGTTATGGTCGTCACCATCCACAAAACTGGATGATGTTTGGAGTTAATGGGGCTGAGATAGTTTTTAACCCATCTGCTACTGTGGGTGGCTTAAGTGAGCATTTGTGGGGAGTTGAAGCAAGAAATGCAGCAATCGCCAACAGCTATTTTACTTGTGCTATAAACAGAGTTGGGACAGAATCATTCCCAAATGAATTCACCTCTGGTGATGGGAAACCTGCTCACAAAGATTTTGGTCACTTCTATGGTTCAAGCTATGTGACTGCTCCAGATGGCAGCAGAACTCCTGGTCTATCAAGGATCAACGATGGACTGTTAATAGGAGAAATGGATCTAAACCTATGCCGCCAAATCAAGGACAAATGGGGATTCACTATGACTCAGCGTTTAGATCTGTATGCTGAAAGTTTGGCCAAAGCTGTACAGCATGATTATGAGCCTCAGATTATTCATAACAATTGAGTCTTATTCCAAAGAATTAATTCTTTTTGCATTTTATAAATTTTTATTGTTATGTAATTGTTAATATTTTTTTATCAGTGTTATACATATTTAAAATGTTTATTTACTAATTATATAAGCGTAACTTCATAAATGGTTTATAATTGCATGACACCACAATCTATTATTTTGTTTCAACACATACCTGCGTACCATAATCTTATTATTTTGTTTTTTAACATATATCTACAATAAAATGGGATGATAATGAGAAAGCCAGTTTATAGATCAGAATAAAACTCCAATTTAAAAAACATGTGTAATGAGAATAATACAGAAGTGAGCTATACATAAATATAAGGGTTTGGAATGGGGTACACCCAGAAAACATTCTTACACATTGTAATCACTGAGGAGATTACAACAAATTGTTGATAATTACGCTCCTGCCATTATTTACAATACAAAATATGACTCTTGGAAAATTTTATCTACATTGTTATTTGTGGACAGCTTTAAAATTTCATTAAATTAATGGCATTACAAGGAATCAATACCTTTAGGTGATTGCATAAAAAGAATTGATTACTTAAAGCACCTAGTTAACTGGTGAAAGTGTGTATAATTTCAAAAACAAATGTGTATTATAGAGCAAGAAATGTCTTAATGTACCCCAATTTCTCAGATAAATTGGTTCATGACTATCCACTAACACTTTTATGCAGTCTTTGCACGGATTGCAGCACGTTTGCCTGTGACGGCCTGGAAACCTGACTTGATACTCGCCACTGAGCATCTTGAACCACAGGTTTCACATTGAAGGAAGAATAACCGTGTATCTTTCTGCAGGATGGTGTCTGGTGAACGGCATGTATGGCATGTGACATACTCTTTTATGTATCTACGAAGCACATTCTCTATTTGTTTTTGCTGGAAACGGCCTTTGATAATGAGTTGGCTGTTACCATCTACAGAACCACTGGTACCCAACTCAGCTAGTAAGAAGTCTAGTAAATGTTTAGGCTGCCGATGCAATGTTTTGCAAATTTCCGTAAAGTTGGCAAAGGATGTCTTTTTTGTTCCGATTCTAACAACTTGTGGAGGTCTCATGATGAACTTTTGCTTCTTACCAGAAACCATGCTAGGATTCTTCTCCCGCATGATATCGAACACACGCTCAAGTAGTTCATCATATGTGTAGTCACGGTCGCTACCAATCCAGTCTCCATGCACATCTTCAACATTCTCCTTATCCTCTCCTTTATTCTCATCCTCAGCTACAAGCTCATCAATGTTCTTTTTCTTCTTCTTCTTTTTGGACTTGGAGAAGTCTATGTCGAGGTCAAGATCGTCGACAACCTCTTCCTCGGGCTGTTCCGGCTCTTCCGCAGGAGGTTTCTCCTCCTTAGTTTCGGGCAGAGCGTTCTCGAGCTCGTCCAAGTTGAAGAATGTCTTCTTCTTCTTCTTTTTTTTCTTACCGAAGTTATCTAAATCGAGGTTATCATCCTCTGGGATGTCAACGTCTACGTCACCTACGTCGGCTGGCATCTCCTTGCTAGTATTTTCACCTTGTTCAGCTAATGCGGCCTCCATGTCAAAACCCGTCTTCTTTTTCTTCTTCTTCTTCAGAGAAGGATCAAATATCATATCGTCATCCATGATTATTATTTTATTACTTGCTAATTCTCGTTACAAAAATTAATTGGTTAGAATTTACAACATGAGGATAAATAAATGTCAAAAAGTTGCATCAGCTTATTGTCTATGGCTATGGTGCTTTTTTCCAGGCTGGCCAACCTGTAGAAAATCAAGCTTGTTTTCTTTGCAAGTTTGTTTTTATTTTTACACACTCTACGGCCGGCCAGCCGCGCCGGTAGTAAAAACCTTGGCTGTATCAGCTGCATTGACTAAGTTCCCTTTGCCATCCAATTACTGGGAGAGCTAGGAGACATAGTTAAAGAATACTATTGTACCAGGGCCGCGTTCAATTTGATCACCCGCTCATCACTGACAGCAGCCCCCTGATTCTGTATCGTAAACTCAGTTGCCAAACCTATCTAAAATCTATCGTCTAAAACATACATATCCGCTTATATAAGGATAAGTTTGGACTTGAAATGACTTCACAATTCGTCATTAGTTCAATACCCATGAAAGGTTATTTTGGACGTTAATTTTTTATCTGTTTTTGGTGAATAGCAACTATAGCTAGCAACCGAAACTGAGTTACGTAATAGCCCCGAGATAGCATATACAAATTGAACGCGTGCAAAAGAAATGTCATGATCGCCAGGCGTGAGCGGGCGATCAAACTGAACTCAGCCCAGAATCTGATGGCAAAAATTAATATGAAAATTCTCTATGATTGCATATATTTTTTTGCCATGAGATTCTGTGATACCTACTATTCTACGGCTAGAGATCTCAGGGCTCTGTCATACCTCGAAAAACACACGAATTTTATACAGTAAAAAAAGAAGTGCTGACCATAGTAAATGTTGCCATATTCATTTTAAAAGTGGGTCGCTCTTGACAGCTCTCATATATTCCTAGCATAGTAGACCATATCGAGCTTTGGCAGCTTGATATACTTGATATACTGCCTGTCCCTCTCTAAGTAGATGAACAGAGTGAGACAAAGTACTGTATAAAGCGCTATCGAGCTCGATATGGTTTGCTATGCTAGACTAGCTGGTCAGACTTTACGGCTAACTTCAGGCCACAGCGAACGACCATGCTAAGGACTATGGGTGTTGGTTGAATGTGTTATGATATGAAATTAAAATATTTATTTTGTAAAATAAATGCATAAATTATACTTTCTACAGGTCAAAGTCAATATTAACAAAAACAATAGAATATGAAAAAAAATACGGGAAATACATAACAAAAAATATTCAGGTTGGGCTACTAAAATGTCATAAAATTATAAAGCTGCATAAAATAAAGAATTATAGGAATAAAAATATTATACAGGTTGGCCGGGAATGAGACGTCCAAAATATTTTTTTGGCTGCCGTACATGTAGGGTTATGCGAATCACCCCCATGTATGTTCCACGATTTTTAGTAGTTTAGAAGATATGTTTATTTTAAATGATTTTTATAATAATTTTCACCTGAAATTAGTTTTGATTTTTTCTCTCTTTCTATTTAATATTTGTGAATGTTTTTTCAAGGTTATTTATGACAACTATGTTAGTAACTTCCTTAAATATTATGGTTTACCTAGGTTTTTGATGGTTTTTGTTGCCTAAGGGCAATAGCAGTTTTTGAAATCTTTTCGAAACCACTGACAATATTTTAAATACACTTTTCTATTTTTTGAAATTTTAAGACTATTATGATTGAACAGTAATTTTGAACTTTCGACTAAATTTTAGGCATGTTCCAAAATACCTAGGTAAACCATAACTTTTAAGGTAGTTACTCGCATAGTTTTCATAAAGAACCTTGAAAATACACAAATATTAAATAGAAAGAGAGAAAAAATCAAAACTAATGTCAGGTGAAAATTATTATTGAAATCATTTAAAATAATAATATCTCCTAAGCTACTAAAAATCGCGGAACATACATGGGGTTTATTCAGATACCCCTAAATGTAAGGCAGCCAAAAAAATAAATTAAATTAACCATAAATAAAAAAAGCCCTAACTATCCACCCATTCGATTAGTGTTGCTAAGAAGAAGGGCAAGAAACTTGGCAAACATGTCTTTTTTCAATTTAGCATTTTTTTTTCAGTACTAAAACTTATTCTAGAATATTTCCTTTTACCTACATAACTAAAGCTTAAAAAAATATAAACTGCAGGATTTATGTCACGAGAAAAAATTTATCTTAGTCAATCCGTTTCATATTGTCTATTACCTTTGCAATATAGTTTACAATAGATTACTAATTAATTTTAAGCCTTTAGTTAGAGGAATCATACATTATTAAAATTTTCTAATTATGAATTACAATTTTGATATGTAATGATTATGATTATTTATTACACCATGCTTCATTAGCGTTCAAATAATCATTGATTTTATAATAAGCTTTTTCTAGATGGCTTTTAATGAATAAGTTTTTTTAGCTTTTTTAGTTTCTGCTTTAAATAGTTTAAACTTATTTTCAGGCAAACTAAGGACCTCCTCTGGGTACCTAGCATAGTAGACCGTATCGAGCTTTGACAGCTCGATATACACTGTCTGTCCCTGTATAAATAGATCAACAGAGTGAGAGAGAGCACTGTATCACGCGCTATCGAGATCGATATGGCTTGCTATGCTAGACTAGCTGGAAGTTTATTGTAAAATCTTATACCATGTCCTACAAAAGAGGTACCTACTTTAATTTATTAAATTAATTGGTTTATTTTCGTAACCGACCGACATTACAACTTTACAACGATAGCTGAACGTGATTATTCTGTTGAAAGTCATAACCGTACCTACATTGTCTTTGAAGTACTCTGTAGCTGGAGTGGAAAGGATCTAAAGAATACAAATTACTCTAAGGGATACAAAAAAAAAGGAAGTGACTAAAGATCCTTTAGCGGCTCCGGCTCCCTTAGTTTTAATTTTATTCGACCGCTAGGGATAGGTTGCGACAACGAGCGAAGCGAGGAGGAGTGGTTAAGTTGACATGTAAATAGATATTAGGGAGCCGAGCAGAACTAGGCGACCACCGCAGTTTTAACAGAATTCACGATATGCAGAAAAAATCATTTTCCGTGCATTTTCTGATGACTTATGGTTCAATAATTTATAAAATTAAAGGACCGCCTCCCTTTCCAAACTGTTGATTGCAAATTTAACTTTATTAGTTCGTGCTAAGGAAGATATTCCAACAGCTAAATAATGACTTCCATCCATCCATCAGCCTGTTTCGTCCACTGCTGGACATCCTCCATCCTCCATCGCTCTTGGCGATCCTCCTGGAAGAAATGCCCATACTCACACACGTTGGGCAGGCGGGTTGGTGAGCGCGGTGCTGAAACCTTTGCACAAGTGACGCCGCTGCCCGTCACCAGTCTGATTTATATAAGGCCCGGCAATTGGGGATGGATATACCGCCATCCATCGGTCCCAGACAATGGTGGGCCGCCTGGTTTTTTTGCCTGAGAGCTGTCCTCTTACTCTCCCCCAAGTAACTTCGGGAGGATTTCCGAGTAAGATGGTGGTACCTCCACAGTCGAGCCCGGCATTAGCTCTACCACCTTGAATAATGACTTACGGTTCAATAATTTTAATAATCAAAAGACCGCTAGTAGGCCCTTAGTCACTTCTAAAAAAAAAAAAAACGTAACCTAATCGTTTCGTTCGAGATTGTTTCGTGTGTTGTGATGTGAGAAATTTAAGCTTCTTCTTGGTGCTGTATTTTACGTAAATTTAAAAATGAATTTAGTAAGAGTCCATAGGACATTCCCTAAGTTCATAAATGTATCAGCCAGACCCTTCTCTCAGCCAGCCCTTCTCGCTCAAAATGAGTCCGAATACACAGAGACACCTGAGTACCCACCTATCCAGGATCTATCATTACAGGCAAGGAAACAACGATTCAGAGAATCGATATACGAGAAAATAAAGAACGTACACACTGTAGAAGAAAAGCAGATCGCATTGAACATGCCCAGATACTACGGTTTCAAATGTTTGATGTTAAGGGAAGATTGGGTACCATTCAATTCCTTGTCCTTGGTCCAACATTACACTAGGAGTCATTTTATGACGATTGAGAAACTTCCTGAAGTATATAAAGAAACTGAAGATGCTGCAGATTCTATTACCAAGGAAATCAAATCTCTTATTGAGGATGTGATTTGCATTGAACATGAATGTTTACAGTGAGTGTTAGTTTATTATTTATTTCAGCTCAGATCAGGTTATTAAAATGTCATTTCGTATTTTTTATATAACAATTATTTTATAAAATTCAGAACATTTGGAACTTGACTTGTTTTTAAATCAAAGGTAACTTGGGTTTTTATTAGATATCAGTTGCCAGAAGTTCAGTTTGTTGAAGGAGACAAGGGTAGCAGGAACTTGGTACCCCCTGAAACTTTTTTTAAAACAACAATATTTTATCCAAAATATTGGTCTAATTATGTGGTTGAGAAAATAATGATATATCTACATTAAACAAAATTTAATAAAGATACCAGTGGCCCTTAACTCGCCTAATTATGAACATTTCTATTTCTAAACAGATATTGAACTAAACATAATCTTTTTTGGTTCAGTGTCGAATGTCAATAAGGGGGCAAAAATAAAGAATTTCTGGGGTGTAAAAAATAACCACAGCCATTATGCATGGTGGTCTGTCCACATACTTCAAGTCGCCATACCTAACCTAACCTACCAGCACTGAAGGATTTCTGGATTGCAAAAATGTTCAGTTTTGTTTTCATAGCGCCCCATAGTGTTCATTGGTTTGCACATGCATAAATAATAATAAATTCTTTATTTCAGGCAACACATGACAAAATATACAATACGATGACAAGGGCCCATATATAAATACCTTACAGACTAACATACCAAATAGAATTAAGACTAAGACTGCATAGCCTATTTTTGAAGGATTTTAGTCCTTGTCGCTTTCCTGAAGCACAATGGATAAAACACATGGATGTACAAAAAAGGTGGATTTGATTTGATTTGCTAGCAAGAAATTAAAACACCCTTGTAAACTGCTGCCATTGCTATGCTTCAATAGTTGCTTAGCAGTGACTCCATCTGACTTTTTTTGTACATCTATGAATTTTTTTATTTAAAAATACTTCTTCCTCTGGGGGGTTTGATATGAGAGATCTGCCTAACTATTGCAACCCTCAGCCACCCCAAATTCCAGCAGCCGATTTCTAATGCCAACCCAGTAACTTATATCTTTATCTTAATCACATAGATCCAATGTAACATTAATATTTAGAGATGCATCGATACGCTTGTTGCTAATACAATACCAATACCTTTATAAAAATGCTGTCGATACCGATACCAGAGAATATAAAGTATTACTTCGTAAAGAAGCTACACACACCTCCCCACGCGAGTTTATCGTACCCCACTTTTCCCTGCAAGACAGGGGTAAATCTGGATCCCAGCAGAGCTCGGCTGCCACTCGTTCGCTGCGCGCGTATTTTATTTTATTATTTACGATACATATTTTTTGATCAATATGGTTCGTTATTGTGGTATTTATGGATGTCTAGAAAACGAGAAACCAATAAGGAACGAAGATTTTTTAAATTTCCTTCTGATGAACCAAAGGTAGGTAAGGCATTTTCTTCTTTGTCCAATATTTTTATGTTACCCTTTACCTTTGAATATTTACCACCCCTTTACCTATCCGTTTAGGACTCCAACTCTCAAACAGTTGGAAACAATTTCAACATTGAGTTGATATTTAAAAATCAAATGTTTTTGTTCGAGCTGAGTAAACTGCAACATTTGAAATTTAAAAATCGAATGTTTTTGTTTTAGTTTTTGTGCATAGGATTAACCACTCTAAAATTTAGTAAGAGAATCATAGAAGTTGCTGACTTGTCTGTTGTCCCTCTCGGTCGACGACGCTAACACGACAGCCCTAGACTAGCTCACGCACACACACAAGCATGCTTATGAAAATTATTTTTTGTATGTGTAGGAAATTTAATCTAGTTTTAAAAAAGAAAACTGCATTAGAATCTGACAACTACTTCTGGAGATACGTGGGACGCACTATAAGTTTCCGGAATGAATATGAAAAAATACTATTAAAGGTACAAAATTAATTTATTGTTTTTCAAAATAATCTCCCTTGGCGTCTATGCACTTTTTCATTCGATCAAACCAGTTTTGAAAACTTTTGTGCCACTCCCCTGTGGTGACCTCTGAAACGTGTTTTTCATACTCCTCGACAGCCTCTTCTGGTGATGAAAATCGTTGACCGCGTAATTGGTTCTTAATTTTTGGGAACAGAAAAAAGTCACAAGGTGCCAGGTCGGGACTGTATGCAGGATGACTCATGAGTTCTACATTTTTCGTCTTCAAAAAGTCGTTTGTCTGTCTGGCCGTGTGAGAACTAGCATTGTCGTGGTGCAGGATGATACGGCGTTTACGGTTATTTTTACGGAGTTCGTCAATAACTTCCGGCAAACAAATGGTCGTGTACCAGTCACTATTCACGGTACGACGATTCTCTAAAGCAACAGTAGCCACGTGTCCAGTTTTATTAAAAAAAGAAGCAATCATCCGCTTAGATGCACTTTTCACGCGCGCCACTTTGGTTGGTTTCGGCTCATCTTGAAAGACCCATACGCTCGATTGCTGCTTTGTTTTGGGATCGTAGCAATAAATCCATGTTTCGTCACCTGTTACTATGTCCCACACCAAATTTGACGCACCTTCGTTGAATCTGGTAAGCATGGCACTGCACCAAGTGACGCGGTCCGTTTTTTGAGCCTCGGTCAAGTTGTGTGGGATCCACCGCGAGCACAGCTTTCTCACACCCAAATGTTTGTGTAGGATTGATTGTATTTGACTCATGCCTATTTCTAAGGATGCGCGAATTTCATGGTAGGTCACATGCCTGTCTGTTTCAATCATACGGCGCACAGCATCGATGTTTTTGTTGGTCACAGCGGTGGACGGCCGACCATCGCGAGATTCGTCACTGAGATTGATATGACCACGCTTGAATTCTGCAAACCAGCTATAAACAGTCGTCTTGCATGGTGCTTCATTGCCAAAAGCTGTTTCAAGCCGAGCGATGCTCTGTTGAGCTGTCAAATTACACTTAAAATCGTAGAAAATCATACTACGAAAATTTTCCCGAGTTAAATCCATGTTGATGCAGACACACAATTTTTTAAATGGCGCCACAAGGTAAAAACAAAAGACAGTCAGATGAAACAAACTGCATTCTACAGCCAAAGAGTTCTATTTTCAAATGTTGCAATAAATTTTTAAATATTGTTTATGTAAGTGGCCAGTTCCGGAAACTTTTAGTGTTACCTATGTATAGCCAAAAACAAAATTGGCGGGAGAAATTTGCGAAATTGCAAAAAATCAGGTTAATTGAAGGTAAAATAAAAAGTTAGGTTAAATAATAGGTTGGGGAAAAACTCTTTTCGCAAATAGTATGTATGAACTTATATAAAATTTCTTTTGTATCTGGTTTGTTTTTTTGTATCTTTGTATCTGGCTGGTTTTGGTATTATTAAAAAGTGTAAATTTTAAAAAAGATAATTCCAAATTCAAATTAGGTAAAATCTGTGATTTTCATTTGTTTTTCTTACTGTTAAGATGAGTGAATCAAATGAAGAAATTCGATACATTTTAAAAATTTACTACAAAAAAGGTAAAAACGCAACGCAAGCCGCGAAAAAAATTTGCGATGTTTATGGACCTAGTGCAGTGTCTGTGAAAGTAGCACAATTTTGGTTTAAGTGTTTTCAATCAAACACTGGGCCTAAAATAATACCTACAACACTACCAAAGGAACTTTTGTCACATTTAAAAGAAAAGCTAGCTTCAGAAGCGAATCAACAAAAAGACATTCAACAAAAATATAATTTATTAGTAGAAACGCTGAATGAAACAACAAAAAAGGTAAACTGCATAACAAGTCAAAAGGATAAAATAGGTATAGAAGCAAGAGAGTTGCTGAAATGCAGAAAAATATTATTGGAAAATAAGGAAAGAAATAGAAAAGAAATAGCAAACGTAAGTAAATAGATAACAGTTAAAATTAGAAAACACAAAAAAGAAACTAGAAGGAACATAATTCAGCATCACATAGAAAAAACAGGAGGAATTAAGAAAGTGCTCAAGCAACTCAAAGAAAACGCCATCGATACCAAGTATAAAAAGTACGGAGAAGAAAAAGACAACTAACAGAACCCATATTACAGAAATAGCGACACAGTTCTATAGAAACATATATAGAGATACAGAAAAAAATACAAATATCAGGATCTTTTAATGGAGGAAGAAACAACTCCAGTCATACTAGCAAGCGAAGTCCAAAAGGCAATCCTGTCACAAAAGAATTGCAAAGCACCAGGCGATGACCAAATATAAAATGAAATCATCAAAGGGTGTTTGAAATATATAGTCAACTTCATCTAAACTTCGTCAACTTCATATTTAATGAAATCTTGGAAAAGAAGAAATTATCAGAACAATGGTCGAAATCTACAATTGTTTTATTACACAAGAAAGGCGACAAAAATGAAATAAATAGCTACAGACCAATAACTTCAATAACTAACTTATACAAAATCTTCTCCAAGGTGATCCTTAACAGAATTAGCAACAAACTAGAAGAGAATCAACCAAAAGAACAGGTTGGATTTAAAAGTGACCACTCCACTTTGGACCATATACACACCATAAGACAAGTATTGCAGAAATATAATAAATATGGCAGGGTGTATTATTTGGCGTTTATTGATATAACAAGGCATTCGACTCTATAAAACATAAATATATATGGGAAGCTTTGAAAAACCAAGGTGTCCCAATAAAGTATATAGGGATTATCAGAGAAATATATAAAAACCCCACAGCTAAGATAAAAACGGAAAAATTGGAGAAGAATTCGAAATTGAAAAATGAGTTAGACAGGGAGATCCACTATCACCCAAGCTGTTCTCAACGGTGCTGGAACATATATTTAGAAAGCTGAACTGAGACACTTACGGAATAAACATAAACGGAGAAAGATTACATCATCTGAAATTCGCAGATGATCTGATCATCTTAGAAGAAACACCAGAAAATCTACAAACTATGATACAACAGCTAGCAGACGCGAGTGAAGAAGTGGGCTTTTCAATGAATACAGACAAAACAAAATTAATGACTAATGGGTTACAGAATACGATCAAGGTAAATAACAGCACTATACAATATATGAAACAATATACATACTTAGGTCAAATAATTTCACCAGAAGACCAGATGCAGAAAGAAATAGAAACAAGAATAAAAACTCACGGAGAAGATATTGGTCGTTCAAAGAAATAATGAAGAATCCTCAGTTTTCAATGTAAGACAAAAATAAATTATTTACCACTTGTATATTACCATGTATGACAGGCATTAACAAACAAGCAAAGAAGATCTCTACAAGTATGTCAGAAGAGGATGGAGAGGAGCATGCTAAGGGTCAAACTAAAGGATAAAATTAAACTGACTCATATAAGGGCGAGAACTGGTGTGACAGATGTGACATACACAGTGAAGGGATTAAAATGGAAATGGACGAGACACACAATATGGAGTAGGAAAAATAAACAGGCAAAAGATGACACTGTGTGGTATCCTCGGGATGGAAAAAGAAGGCGAGGAAGACAAAGGAAAAGGTGGGAGGACGAACTAAAAAGAGCTGCAGGAATAACATGGAGTAGGAAAGCCATGGACAAACAGTTTTGGAAAACGCTAGGGGAGGCCTTTGCCAAAAGGCAATCAGATTAATACTAAGAGAGAAAAAAAAAGTGTTAATGTTATTAGGGTATTCTGAATAAAGGCTTATATTATTATACTAGCTTTTGCCCGCGACTCCGCCTGCGTCGAAGAGATTTTCGTGGAAATAAGGAATACAAAAGAATGTGATTTTTTAACGACCGCGTGCAGCGGTCACCATGTTTTACCAAAGCGCTAATAAATACCAATCAAATAAGTCCAAACTCGAAGGGTTTGCTGTTGTCCGTTGATGAGATCCCGTACCCACCTTCCAGTCCCATCATCAGACCCAGGTTACCATGTTTTACCAAAATGCTAATAAAGACCAATCAAATAAGCCCAAACTCGAAGGGTCTGCTGTTGTCCGTTGCGGAGATCCCGTACCCATCTTCCAGTCCTACTATCAGACTCTGGTCACCATGTTTTACCAAAATGCTAATAAAGACCAATCAAATAAGCCCAAACTCTGCCCGGTGGGTCTGCTGTTGTCGGATGGGGAGATCCTTTACCCACCTTCCAGTCCCATCAGCAGATCCTGGTTACCATGTTTCACCAAAGTGCTAATAAATACCAATCAAATAAGCCCAAACTCGAAGAGTCTGCTGTGGTTCGTTGAGGAGATCCCGTACCCACCTTCCAGTCCCATCATGAGATCCTGGTCACCATGATTTACCAAAGTGCTAATAAATACCAATCGAATAAGACCAAACTCGAAGGATCTGCTGTTGTCCGTTGCGGAGATCCCGTACCCATCTTCCAGTCCTATTATCAGACTCTGGTCACCATGTTTTACCAAAATGCTAATAAAGACCAATCAAATAAGCCCAAACTCTGCCCGGTGGGTCTGCTGTTGTCGGATGGGGAGATCCTGTACCCACCTTCCAGTCCCATCAGCAGACCCTGGTTACCATGTTTCACCAAAGTGCTAATAAATACCAATCAAATAAGCCCAAACTCGAAGGGTCTGCTGTGGTTCGTTGAGGAGATCCCGTACCCACCTTCCAGTCCCATCATGAGATCCTGGTCACCATGATTTACCAAAGTGCTAATAAATACCAATCGAATAAGACCAAACTCGAAGGGTCCGCTGTTGTCCGTTGAGGAGATCCCGTACCCACCTTCCAGTCCAATCATCAGACCCTGGTCACCATGTTTTACCAAAGTGCTAATAAAGACAAATCAAATAAGCTCAATCTCGAACTCTCTATCAGTTGAGGAGATCCCGTACCATAACGTCTAATTACTACCAGTAGAAAAGCAAATTCCATAAGTCTTTAAATGACGATAACTTTTTTTCCGAGATCCGATTTTAATGAAATAAAGCTATTATTCTATTCCAAATTAAGCTCTGTACAGCTGTGAAAACTACATGAAAATCCGTTCAGTAGTTTTAGTGATGGAAGTTGATAGTTGAGATTGTCGGCACTTGGTGGAATTTATCAAACATTGTTGTGATAAAAAAACACTTGTACTTTTCCACAGATAATCTGTGGAAAAGTACAAGTGTTTTTTTATCACAACAAAGTTTTAGTGAAGTGCGTGAACAAACAGACAGACAGAAAATAATTCTAAAAATCGTTGATTTGTGTTCCATTACTCTTCTTTAGTCACCCCCTTTCTATTTCTATTACTTTTCTTCAATGTACAAACACAGCGGTTTCTACTGTTTTATTATAAGTATTGATTGATTATTATTATTATGACAAGCTACGGAGCGGGCCATGCCTGGGGTATTCCTAATGGATAGAATCTGAAACGAGAACATCCGTCGGAGATCGAAGGTGACCGACATAGCCTGTTGAATCAGTAAGTTGAAGTGGCAGTGGGCAGGCCATATTTGTCGCCGACATGATGGCCGTTGAGGCCGAAAGGCGTTATAATGGAGACCACCTACAGCAAAGCGTAGCGTAGGCCGACCTTGTGCCCGTTGGACCGACGACCTGAAGGATGTTGCGGGTGGCGGTTGGATGTGGAGGACCGCCCGCCCAGGGTGGCGAAATTTGGGAAGGCCTATGTCCAGCGGTGGACGAACACTGGCTGATGGATGACGCGTGACAACAACCAACAAAAGCAGCTGCCAAAGTGAGAGAATACACTGAACGAAGCGCGGGGCTCGAAGCTCGTTTGCAATGCAATAGGCGAACAAACACGCGCGTTTACTTTGCATTTTTTTGCAGCGCTAATTTGAAAAATATCATATCGGCAATAAAAATATCGCCGATGCCGATATATCGGCAAACCCGATGATGTATCGGTATCGGATGCATCCCTAATTAATATGGTCATATTCATGTAATCAAAACAAACTGTATTACAATATGTTGTTCCATCTTGAATAACTCTGAAACCTCAAGACTCACTAATTCTGTTTATTTTGAGCACAATAGGCTTGTATACAGGGTAAACAAAATATCATTCTATTTAGTCCGTCATTTAGATTATCAAAAAATATTGGACACGTATTTTTTCTTTTGTCAATCAAACAAAAATTTACAGAGATAAAGCGCGTCAAAGTTTGGGAGTGGGGGAAAATGACGTCAATTCTAAGTAAAATTGTACTTGGATGTGACGTCACGCGGAACTTCAGCGGGCTATATCTTCATAATTGTTTGTTTAATTGAAAAAAGAAAAAATACGTGTCCGATATTTTCTGATAATCTGACGGACTAATAATTTTTTTTTAGTCATCATGCCTCATTAAAGTCGATTCTAAAGGCTTTAATTTTAGTTTTCTTGCTGTCAAAACCTGAAAATTTTCAAAGGTTTATAGCTTCAGTTGTAAACACAAAAGAGCTATTTTGGATTGAAGAAAATTTATTTTAGACAGCACGACAGCACTAAAACTAAAATAAAGCCTTTAAAATCGGCTTTGTTATATCTTATATCTATCAAAGTAGTTTGTACTTAGCTACAACCAACGGTAAAAAAACTTGGTGAGCGCGGTGCCGAACCCCTTGCACCAGTGACGCTGCTGCCCGTCACTAGTCTGTTTTAGATAAGGCTCGGCAATTGGGGATGGATATACCGCCATCCATCGTGCCCAGGCAATGGTGGGCCGCCTGGTTTTGCCTGAGAGCTGTTCTCTTAGGCTGAGATTCAGAGTGTATTTTGAGTCCGAACTCAATCTTACAAACGTCACTATAGTATGAGATCACGTCACTTTTTGACATTTGTAAGATTGAGTTCGGACTCAAAATGCACTCAGAATCTCAGCCTTACTCTCCCCCGAATAACTTCGGGAGGATTTGCAAGTAAGATGGTGGTACCTCCACAGTCGAGCCCGGCATCAGCTCTACCACCTATAAACTAATTAATACTAATTATCGTCAAGCTGAAATCCTGAAAAGTGCCAACATGACGCTGACGTAACGGACACGTATTTGTGACCACCATTACAGTTGCTCTTTCTTACATTACTAAGAAAATAAAATAGTAATGAATCTGTAACAATACGAGTAAGATGGTGGTACCTACACAGTCGAGCCCGGCATCAGCTCTACCACCTATAAACTAATTAATACTAATTATCGTCAAGCTGAAATCCTGAAAAGTGCCAACATGACGCTGACGTAACGGACACGTATTTGTGACCACCATTACAGTTGCTCTTTCTTACATTACTAAGAAAATAAAATAGTAATGAATCTGTAACAATACGAGTAAGATGGTGGTACCTACACAGTCGAGCCCGGCATCAGCTCTACCACCTATAAACTAATTAATACTAATTATCGTCAAGCTGAAATCCTGAAAAGTGCCAACATGACGCTGACGTAACGGACACGTATTTGTGACCACCATTACAGTTGCTCTTTCTTACATTACTAAGAAAATAAAATAGTAATGAATCTGTAACAATACGAGTAAGATGGTGGTACCTACACAGTCGAGCCCGGCATCAGCTCTACCACCTATAAACTAATTAATACTAATTATCGTCAAGCTGAAATCCTGAAAAGTGCCAACATGACGCTGACGTAACGGACACGTATTTGTGACCACCATTACAGTTGCTCTTTCTTACATTACTAAGAAAATAAAATAGTAATGAATCTGTAACAATACGAGTAAGATGGTGGTACCTACACAGTCGAGCCCGGCATCAGCTCTACCACCTATAAACTAATTAATACTAATTATCGTCAAGCTGAAATCCTGAAAAGTGCCAACATGACGCTGACGTAACGGACACGTATTTGTGACCACCATTACAGTTGCTCTTTCTTACATTACTAAGAAAATAAAATAGTAATGAATCTGTAACAATACGAGTAAGATGGTGGTACCTACACAGTCGAGCCCGGCATCAGCTCTACCACCTATAAACTAATTAATACTAATTATCGTCAAGCTGAAATCCTGAAAAGTGCCAACATGACGCTGACGTAACGGACACGTATTTGTGACCACCATTACAGTTGCTTTTTCTTACATTACTAAGAAAATAAAATAGTAATGAATCTGTAACAATACGAGTAAGATGGTGGTACCTACACAGTCGAGCCCGGCATCAGCTCTACCACCTATAAACTAATTAATACTAATTATCGTCAAGCTGAAATCCTGAAAAGTGCCAACATGACGCTGACGTAACGGACACGTATTTGTGACCACCATTACAGTTGCTTTTTCTTACATTATTAAGAAAATAAAATAGTAATGAATCTGTAACAATACGAGTAAGATGGTAACAGAGAATCTCGATGCAAAATGCAGACCTCAACATTGTATTCCTTACTTTTCAATAAAAAGTAAGCAATAAGTAGATGAGTTTAATAGCAATTCGCGCAAATTACTTGTGATTAGTTTGGTATATATATATATATATAAAAAAAGTTATTTTTGCATTACATTTTGATTGCATTGCATCACAAAGTTTGTTAATGTAATGCAATAATGCCTAAGATGACATATTTTTTTTGTGAAAACATTACTAAGCAATTTTTGCGAAGAAGTAAAGAAAAGGAAAGGAAGTAAAAAACAAATGTATTTCAGGCATAACTTAACAACACAAAAAGACGTGCCTCAAGAGAGAGAACAGCGAGAGAATGAATTCAGCAAATGTATTTTGAGGAACATCAACAGAGTAATCACAAATAACTTAGCTGACAAGGTGTCCTATATTCTCTCTGCACAGGTAAGTTTTTAGCCACAATGTTAATTTTGCAGGTCGAATTATTTATGTAGTAGTAAATATGAAAGCAGTTCTGTGAAGCTCATTTTGTGCTTAGGTGTTGCTTAGCAAAATTTCCTTTAATCAGAGATTGGAGGTAAGACTTTTTGACAAGTACCAAGAGTGTGGAGAAAGCTTTAAAATAATCGATAGCTGCAAGCCGCGCCAAGGTAAAACCTATCGCCAGTTCCATTTCACATAATTACATGCGGATGCGTGTCTTTATGGATCGTAATTTTCTGCGAATTTAGAGTGATGTTAATTATGTTTTTCGGTCTAATTAAATGAAAGGGTTGGCAATAAAATTGCAGAATTCGATTGTTTAAAGAACATAGGATTCTCTGACATGAAATTTTGACTGCAACTATGATTTGTTAAATACAAAAATTTGACAAACAAAAAAAACTGACAGTCTTTTTATTAAAGTTAATGTGATGCATGACTGATTGATAAAACAAAGAAAAACAAAAAAAAAATAAGAAATAGATTGATGATTGATGAAGAATAAAAATTCTGGTACATTATGTCATTATGTGTCAACGGATATGTCTGATGTTTTAGCAATTTTATTCAGCAATGTTTCATAATTGAACTTAATTGAAAGAGTTCAATTAGACAATTTTATTATTTTTCCATAAATATCAAGTGTGGGAGATTGATCACTGCAAAAAAAACGTCTACTGGTCTATATTAAACATGTATTCAACAGACTGCATAAAAATCTTTTCTAAGATGATAAATTAGGCACAGGAAATTTTAGATTACAGGCTTAGATAAAACAAAAAGAAGATGCGGTACATTGCTTCTCGCGCGCGCGATATATAGAAACATAGGCTCAATAGCTTGTTAAGCTTGCCTCGCTCGCGCCACTGTCGAAGCTTGTCGCTCTACATGTCGTTCAGTAGCGCTTGTTTAAAAAAGAGGTCTATTTTTCAGTTGACGATATAAGAACTTACCGTATGTACCTTTAGTTATATCAATGATTACAGGCATGAAAATGTCAACCGGCCCACAACATATTGAGCTGTATGTGTGATTTATATAACTTCTTATTTTTTGTGTAATTTGAAGGTGGACTATGATCCTCGTCACGAAGCCTTTTGGATGGTAGGTGGAGTTGACCCTCCTAAGAATGTTGTCAAGTGGAGGAAACAATATCCGTGGTTAAAGGAGAGGAAAGATGAACCTATTGATAGACCAGTCCAGTATTTAGGTAAGTTATTTGTGGTGATTTTAACACATTTTAACTCTTTTTTTGGGAAAATATGTACGTAAATTCTCAATGAATTGGTACTCGAAAAATTTGTCAAAGACTTTCCGTGAAAAATCACAGACGTATAATAAATTATATGTCTGTGTGAAAAATGTATTAGTTTCGTTAATGGATATTCTCGGAATTTCCAAACAATTCTGCATTTAACATATGCTGAATCAAAGATAAACAGACAAAATTCAAAGTGATTATATTTGTTAACTATTATAATTTTCTTAATATGTATTTTTTTAATTCATTAATTTACGATATTAATAATGCGAAAAAAAGAAAATTTGCTCCATCCGTGCTGCTATAAACAGTTGTGTGGAATGTTCTCCATGGCCTTCGAAAAAGTAGATTTTGGCATTTTAATCAACTCCTATTTTATTTTCCGAATTAAACATGTAAGGCGCAAGTCATATAGAAATGGCGCGGGCGCGGGTGCGCCCTCAGCGCACTTCTTCTATCTGTCCCTCTCCTACATTTTGTATGAAATAACATTGGAAAGGCGTCGAGACGGCACGCTACGGTTGCCACGCAGGGGGTCACCTCGCCCACACCTTGTCGGATCAAAATCAAACACTCCCTGGCAGTGGCACGCCCGATGCGCGCCGCGCCGCTTCTGTGTGGCTTGCACCTAAAATGTCTTTGGGTCTAAAGTTATTAGCACAAACTCCTCTTTTCAAATTTGCCTAGAAATCTTCGACTGGCCGAAATTATGGGACGTTAGGCGGATTTTCTGTCTTTCGGAAATTATTGAATATTTAACTCCTCCATTCGGTCCAATGCCATTTTGAGTGGTGACGAAGCCAAAACATCACATTAGCTCCTCAATGCTACTCTATAATAAAATTGGCACACAACATTAAATATATCCGTCGGCATTGACTCTAAACCTGACTCGAAAAATATTGGTTTGCAAACTCCGCACGAGGGCTGATTGCAACCCACAGTAAAACTTTCTTCGGAAACTCACGTAGACTTTTCAACTTTTTCTTTTTCCGACCTTTTCCTTGCCATTCATTTCCATCTAAAGTGAAATAAGACTCATCATCCATAATACAAAGTACATGATTTTCTGCGTAAAATATTTTTTTTTTATAAGTTTGAATCTTTTTCTTGATCGGCGAATACATTTGGCTTAACATTTCCCATCACAGCCCAATTTTCTTTAAAGCTTTCTATAAGATTTAGCTACGCGACCGGCCGTCATCTCTTCGAAGAATTGCTCAAACTCGAAGATCGACTCGATGACAAAATACTATAAATGATACTACGGCTTTCACCCATTTTTTTATTTTGAATGCTCCACGACATTGGATTTGGGCCAGTCCGGATGTAAATTAACTAAATAACGTATGGTTTCCCGACGCGTATGGTACTAATAGTCCGAAGGCGCGTTCCATCTTTATATTTTTTATTTATAAACATACACTGAAAATTTAACTATATTAATCATGGTTAATATTAACAGTTGACGATAATTTTTTTAGGGTCACCAATTCTGGCAATCAGAAGCAACCTGCCCTTGAGGCCCATCATTCCCTACGGTGAAGCTGAAAATCCAGAATTCAAAGTCCCCAAGTTTGATTACCAACCACAAACTGTTGGATATCAGACAGCACACAGACACGGAACAAATATTCCAGGTAAGATGGTATAAATATTTTTTTATGCATCCAGACACATGGCAAAATGTTGGTATATGTTTACAAATCCCATTCATGTGTGTGGATATACGAATGAGATTTGCTGACATTTGATCAATGCAATGGTGCCATGAGTGCGGATCTGCGGGTGCTCCTTTACATTTACTAACAAGCAAATAAATCCTTTTGTTAGACTAATAGTAGTTGTATTTATGCTAAGAGCTTTATTTGTATTTATAAAAATAATACAAATTACATAAAAATACAAATTAAAATCAAAAAGAAGACAAAAGAGTAGCGGACTTTTGGCCACATGTTTTTATTCAGAAAATGGTTCATCGCTACAAATCATGTACTTTTTAATAAACTTCTTGTTTTTTGCCCCAACCTCCAAAACTAAAACATCAGGTAGAACACCATTTTTGTCAACCCTAAGTACGAGTAATACTAATACAAACTTGCAACCATCTCGAATTATAATTGAACTTTGTAAAATTGTTTATTTTACAGGGTTCTGGCCCGGCGATCGCGACGAATTTGGGCTTCTTTCCATTCATGGGCGCGGGCACATGCTTAACAGAAAAGAGTCTTTTGGCCCACAAGATAATTTAGAGGCACTGCATTGCCAAGCTATGAAAGCCAGTTTTGGATGGTTGCTAGCTCAGGCCAACTACCAAGGGTTTACAACATACAACGATATCACCTATCCATTAGCAACTCAAACCATTATATCTAATGGTCAACTATGGTCTCTTTACGCGTACCAATTAAATACAGTGACTTTTCACAATGACCAAGTGGACAGCAATCCAAAAAGCAATATTTGTTTCGGCACTCAGCCGCTTAAACTATATGAAAGCGTTGAAAACGGCAAAGTTAATGGCCTTAACGAAGATGTCCTAAAAATGATTGTACAGCTATATTTAAATGCACCAGAAGAACGCGAATACGACATGAAACCTTACTTAGGTAAAGAAGAACAAGTGATTGCTGATATTGAAGATGATAACAAACGGTGTTGGTTAGAAAACACATACAAACACATCGTTTCAAACAGACCGAAGCATTATCTAACACCTGAAATCTATCATTGGGAGTACATTTACAAAATAAAACACCAGACACGGTTCTTCGAAGCGAAAAGAAGACCATTTGAAAAGGGAATCAACCCGTACAAGCGAAGGTTGAATGAGCACCTACCTGTTTACATACCAAAAGCTTTACGCCCATACCCCAAGTGCCGAAAGAAGTTTGAGAACACATACTACCCAGATGTGTAATATAATATGAATTAAATGTAAAGAAATAGCCTAGAAAGTTAGAATAAATTGTGAATAAATTAATTTGCGATTTTAATATGAGATGCACTTCTTGGAGTACGAAATCTCATTATCATCAGAATTCAATATTGGGGGTGCGGCTAGTACTATTATCCTTTGAATCGAAGTTGCTACTGACGGACTACGATCACCAAGCACAGTAATTGTAAGTTCGGTTCTTTTTTTTATATTTGTTTTGTTTGACAAGAGATCCTGTAAAAAACTAGACAAAACCGGCCAAAGCAAATTGTGCTCGCCCATTTCGGGGTCCGTTCCACTACTACAGTGGGCAGTCGATTGACCAAATTGAACATTTCTTTTATTTAAAATATTTTCCTCGAATACCTGAAAAAAAACGGGAAAAGCTTTTTTGCCCCAGTAGTAAAATTTATGTATGAAAATCAATTTGCACCCTCGGGGTAAACTAGCCCTAAAATATTATAAAAAAATTCAATAGACACCTAAAAATTTTGTGTTCGCGTTTGTATCACGAGCGACCCTCCATGTCCTATACAAACGCAAACACAAAAAAAGAGGTGTATTTATTAAACGAGCGAGCGAGTTCTCCGAGTCTACTTGAACAATCCGGCGTTTGTATGAATGTTTGTTCGGCGACAACTCGAGTATCGTTGATCGGAATGTCATGAAATTTGGCAGGCGAGTAAATAAGGCCAAAAGAATTTTTAAGTTCAAACATGAGCCAAATCGCTCAAAGATACAAAGATTCAAAATGTTTATTTGTAAAATAGATACATAAAGTAAACGTTTCACATATCAAATATAATCGGTATAAAAATAATATTTTATGATGAAACGAATATGATACGGGAAATATATAAAAAAACTATATTTATGTAGGGCTAGTAAAGTTATACACATGCATAAAATAAAGACTTATTGGAATAAGAATATTATTATGCAATCAATAAATAAGTTAATAAATAAACTGAATAGACCATAAATAAATATAATGCCTAACCAAACATATACTAACATAATTAAAATATTGTATATACCTACATAATGCAATGAATAATTAAGTTAATAGATAAATAAATAAACTATTGTAAGTCTACTCGAGGGAAAGAGGGATAGCAAACATCAGCAGGGCGACTATCCCTTTCACTCCAGTCCTGCAGCTTCTTGGATACCATAGACAAGGTAAACTTTTTGTAATACTGTGTATAGCCTCCCAGTGTGTGCGGGATGCGTATATGGCTTCCCGTCTTCTGTACGTCCCCCAAGGAGAGCCAAGTCCGCTAAGGTTTTCTATGGGGTTAAACAACTAGAATATCGTACTCTGTATATCTCCTCGAGGTGACGAAATCGATACGTCTTTCTAGCTACCGTGTACAAGTTTAAGCCATGGAAACCCGTATTGAGTACATCCCCCTTGGGAGACGAGTAATGTACGGATTTTTCACAACGAGCACTTGTAAGAAAGCGTCTGTGATTCATCACATCACGTTGGGTGCATCTCTCATAGTTTAATAAAACAAAATTAACTCTTATTGCTTCAAGTGGAAGTGCTATAAGCAAATGATCTAGACACGGAAGCTATCACTCTCTATCTCTGTCTCTAAACTACCAAAAACACATGCAAGCGAGATAGGTAGACAACTTTTAACTAAATTACGGGCATATTGGCATGTAGTAAGTTGGGTCAAATTCGTAAAGAAACTGATTTCGTGCACATTTTGTCAAAGTTTATTTGTGATTTATTGCATTTCATCTCAACTGTTTTACTTAGCATTTCGTGACATAGCGTCAAATCAATATAGTGTAAATAAGACGCCACAACATTTCTTTAAATATTGATAATAATGAGCCTCCGACAAAAAAAAGATTGAGGTTGTCTATTTAATAAAAAAACAAATAGACATTTCTGTTTTAATTAAGTAGGTATTTCCATTACGAAATGTATTATTGACGTAAGTATACATTCATGAAATCATTGCTAGAAAATCACCCTAATTTATCTCTCCTGAGTCCATATACCGCGATATCCTAGCAGAAGGGATACCTAAATTGAACCACGCATTTTTTTATAATCTAAATAAAAATAAGCTTGAATAGGGAAATTCAATAATCTCGACGAGAACAATTAATTACCTAATTTAATATACTTACGTTATATATATACGGTAGAATTTTTATTCCAATATACTACAGTTCGTATTTTATCGTTACATTCTTATATCAGAAGCATCTGGTATAATGGTAGGTAGACCTACTGAATACGGATTTCTATTAACTTTAACAGAAAAAGCAGCTGGAAAAGCGTATCGATTTCATCCCCTCGAGGGGACGTACAGTGGACGGTATTTTGCTTGTTTATACCATACCAATAGAAAGCCGTAGCGAGCTTGGCTCTCCTTGGGGGACGTACAGAAGACGGGAAGCCATATACGCGTGCTATAAAAGGGACTTCGGCTCGGTTTGCGCGCGCATTGACGGGTGTGTTTTTTGCGTTTTTCTAGCAGATGATCAGAGGTTTTCCGAGTTGAGAGGGCTTTTGAACTTAATTAATAATACTATATACCTAATAGTCGAGCGCGAGTTCACAGTTCGGGGCGAACTACTAGTAATACTTATTTCAATTACCATGGCATTATCTAGATCTATTAGACCGGACGACTGCCACAAGCCACCCTAACTCACAATATACGTGGGACGCACTATAAGTTTCCGGAATGAATATAAAAAAATACTATTAAAGGTACAAAATTAATTTATTGTTTTTCAAAATAATCTCCCTTGGCGTCTATGCACTTTTTCATTCGATCAAACCAGTTTTGAAAACTTTTGTGCCACTCCCATGTGGTGACCTCTGAAACGTGTTTTTCATACTCCTCAACAGCCTCTTCTGGTGATGAAAATCGTTGACCGCGTAATTGGTTCTTAATTTTTGGGAACAGAAAAAAGTCACAAAGTGCCAGGTCGGGACTGTATGCAGGATGACTCATGAGTTCTACATTTTTCGTCTTCAAAAAGTCGTTTGTCTGTCTGGCCGTGTGAGAACTAGCATTGTCGTGGTGCAGGATGATACGGCGTTTACGGTTATTTTTACGGAGTTCGTCAATAACTTTCGGCAAACAAATGGTCGTGTACCAGTCACTATTCACGGTACGACGATTCTCTAAAGCAACAGTAGCCACGTGTCCAGTTTTATTAAAAAAAGAAGCAATCATCCGCTTAGATGCACTTTTCACGCGCGCCACTTTGGTTGGTTTCGGCTCATCTTGAAAGACCCATACGCTCGATTGCTGCTTTGTTTTGGGATCGTAGCAATAAATCCACGTTTCGTCACCTGTTACTATGTCCCACACCAAATTTGACGCACCTTCGTTGAATCTGGTAAGCATGGCACTGCACCAAGTGACGCGGTCCGTTTTTTGAGCCTCGGTCAATTTGTGTGGGATCCACCGCGAGCACAGCTTTCTCACACCCAAATGTTTGTGTAGGATTGATTGTATTTGACTCATGCCTATTTCTAAGGATGCGCGAATTTCATGGTAGGTCACATGCCTGTCTGTTTCAATCATACGGCGCACAGCATCGATGTTTTTGTTGGTCACAGCGGTGGACGGCCGACCATCGCGAGATTCGTCACTGAGATTGATATGACCACGCTTGAATTCTGCAAACCAGCTATAAACAGTCGTCTTGCATGGTGCTTCATTGCCAAAAGCTGTTTCAAGCCGAGCGATGCTCTGTTGAGCTGTCAAATTACACTTAAAATCGTAGAAAATCATACTACGAAAATTTTCCCGAGTTAAATCCATGTTGATGCAGACACACAATTTTTTAAATGGCGCCACAAGGTAAAAACAAAAGACAGTCAGATGAAACAAACTGCATTCTACAGCCAAAGAGTTCTATTTTCAAATGTTGCAATAAATTTTTAAATATTGTTTATGTAAGTGGCCAGTTCCGGAAACTTTTAGTGTTACCTATGTACCTATAATTGAGCCCATCCACTTTGTAGGAACGGTCTTTGAGATCCCGGCCCCGGCATGTATTATCATGTATAAATGATCTAAAATAGCTATCAAAATTTCCAATTGAGAAAATTTAGATATCGTTAGAATCTATCTAATAAAGTATCGTCCAGGTCTGTATGTCATTCCTGTTTGTCATACAATGAAAAAAAGTGTAGAAGAAGACCTCATTTCAATAATTATTTCTATCGAGCGAAAGCTACGCAATCGCGTTTCTGTACTGAACAAAACTAGAAAAAGGTTCTGAAATTTATATACTGATTTATCAAATTTAGTGGCTTCATCTGAAAAGCAGGTATACAACTTCAAAAAGTGCCACTTTTATCGAAATAGCCCCTTAAGAGGCTGTGTAAATTTTATTTTTGTCACTCTCACTCCAAGCTTAAAAAACGCGTAGTGCGAGAGGGGCGAATTCAGCGCAAAAGAGAAAAAAGTAAGTTTTTTAATTTTATTAAAAAAACTAAACTACCTAGCAAAATTTCCAAAATAAAATATCTAGATATTGTTAAAACCCATCTAATAAAATATGTTTGGGTGATGACAGACATGATCCCTATCCGTCAAACGAGGAGAAAAAGTGTGTTTGAAGACCTCATTTCATTATTTCCATCGAGGAAAATTTATCCAAACGTGTTTTCCAAAATCAAAACCCTAGATTATATAAGGTGACTTTATTTTATCCAGCCAAACTTTTATGGAGGCTTGGTAAGTGCTCAGTAACAAGGTTCGATGACCCTTCTTGGGAAATTCGTAAATTATTCTTTTCGTATTCCTTACAAACGCAAGCCCAGCTCCGAGTCAATTACTAAGTGGAGTCAACATTTTATTTTGCGAAATTAGCAAAAAGTGTTATCGATCCGTGTTACTGATCACTTACCAAGCCTCCAGTATAAGTTTGGCTGTATAAATTAAAGTCACCTTAAATAGTCAAAATGCATATACCAAAAATTCATTACAATTTTCCATTTACTTCATGAAATACACAGAAACAAAGCATCCGTATATTTTTTACATTGCGCCTTAATCTGTTCTGTAGGCCAAACCAAAATGGCTTCTATGTTCATTATGTTACAGTCTTCGTCACCGGAACAGAAAAGTTTGTTTGTCGGGCTGTTCGTTTACGCATGATATTGAATATAAGCCGTCTTTTGGCTGTATTGTCGATGTTATAAAATCATACGTTTGACTGTTAAATAAACGTAGGTAACATATTTTTTTCGATTATATAATCGACGCAAGATCCGCTATTTCCATGCAGAGAGAATCGGACTATCATAATGTTTTATCATAATGTTTTGTAGATAAATAAAACTGATAGTGTAAATAACAATAAATTTGAAAAGCGCTATCTAGCTATTCCAGTCAAAGTAACGAGATATTTCATTAGATGTATCTTTTTAACTCATCAAAAGATTAATTATTATTTTTTTACATTCATAATCCCCCTAAATTTACCCCTAAAAATATTAACCCCTAAAAACCCCATTCCACATCTTTTAGGGGAAAACTCCTAAGTTTGGAACCCTGTATTTAATATCTTTTAAACTACAACTTTACAAAAATCAATGATATCCAACAAAAAACATAAATGTGAAAAAGGGGCAAAGTTCAGTACAAAGCCAGTGCAGGATTATCGGCTTCGCCAAAAAAAGAATTGAGATCAAATTGGGTGCCGAGGTTTATGAAAGTTCCTCCAGTCATAGCTGCAATAATGTACAAGACAGTTTGTTAGGGTCCTTGCTACCAAGTTTTAAGCAGCTGTTTTCGCCTTTAATGCGATGGAACGACAATTCGAGATGATCTGTGATCGGTACCTCTATCTTAGAAACTCGAAGTCCGGGTGATATAGGAGTACTTTTGGCAGGGAATAGATACGCCTGTTTTGGTGGCATTAAAACTGACCAAATTGCATCGCTCCAGTCGGTTAATGCCTGGAGGGTCATTTTAATTTGCTATGTCATGGTCTCTGTATGGACAACGGATACTGTTCGCGGTAGCCTGCCCATTAAACTAATATATCTCAAGTGACAGTGCTGTCATCTGCAAAACCGAATATATTTTATTATATTAGATCGTTTATGTGGAGTAGAAAGAGCTTTGGAGAGAACAAACCCTTGAAGTACTCCGTCATTAATATTCTTAAGAGTGTATGAATACCTTCGCATGATCCTCTGTTATTTTAACAATACTGCAACAATCACTCTGAAATTAATATATGATAAAGATGAGGACTAATGCTATGCCCATGAACCATGCCCTGAATAACATTATAGAAATAACTATTATTTACACCGTAAAAAACGTTATTTTATTAAAATACGCTCTTTTTGAGAACGCGAATGCTTCGGTTGTCGTAACAGCCACTGCTCAGAGCGCACTAATTTAAACAATAATGAAACGTCATAGAATTTAGTTCTACTTGATGCAAAATGAGGGCCTCGATGCCGGGTGCTACAGAATCAATTAATGAACACTCGTATCGATGGTTCGATGATCATCAAGGATACTTCAAAAACTAGAAATAAAAAAAGCCAAGTAATTATTTTTTCAGATGTTTAATTGCAATTTTACAATATCAGTTTTAATGTTTACACCTACAATACATTAAATCTAAATAAAAACTGTAAGTAGGTTGGTAGGTATGTAAATTCTCTTAAAAATAATAATATGCTAATTATAATAAATACATCATTCACAACAAAACAACGCACAAATATTCATAAACAAGGTTGTATCTATAGATATACATATACTTATTATCCTATAATTCTTTAAATGAACTTACAGGCTTTTTTTAAGAATTTGAAGTTAAAAGTTTTGTTTCCAATCAGTATTTTTATTCGAGGTTTTTTGATTACTTTGCACAATTTACGGTATGCCTTACAATCTAAATGAACAATCAAGAAAATATCTCTTTTCGACCTAAAATATGGTTCTACATAAAAAGTATCCTTAACTTGCTGAATATCGTAATAATGAATATATTTAGTGCTTTTCGGTAGTCTTTCTATGATTTTGTTTTTATGTTTCTTTTTATTTTTCATTTGGTGTTGTAGATTTTTAATATCAATTGTAAAACTAAACCGAATAGATGCATTGTAAGGTAAGTTTTCTTTATTTACTGGAAAAGTTTTCTGCACATTAATTGGGTTTAATGATACGATATTGTGTATTTTATCGGACGGTGTTACTATTAATCCTTGAGTTTTAGTTCGTTGTGTTATTATTTCTGTGGTAGCTTTGTTATTGGAACATTTGCCTTTGTAATAAAATTCAGGTAATGCAGGACTAATCATTTCTTTTTCAGTTTGTTGCATAATAAATCCATTTAAAGATTCGTTATTAGTTGATGCAGTTATGTAATCAAATTTTGGTATTTCAAGGTCATATTGCGTCGTCCATCCTTCAATAGTTTCATCGTAAATTGTTTCATCGTTACCGTTGACGTCCTTTATTTTGAAGTGAGATGTCTCATTGTTGGGTGTGTAGGAATATTTGAGAGGTGTCATCATTGCAGGTATTAAGTTTTGTTTTTGTTTTTCGATATTACTTTGTACATTTGGGATATTGTTATAATTTTTCATTTTGTTATATGAACGTCGGTATCTTCCATTCCTGTATTTTATATCTTTTGGTTTTTTACTTCTTAATTTTGCTATAAGATTTTTTATTTTAGTTAAATGTTTGATTTTTCCAGTGGTATCTCCTTTTGTAACTATAAAATTCATAGCTTTTTGAAAAACTTTCTGAGCATTTGCTTGACTGTTAATTTTATTTTCAATGTTATAAAAATATTTGTCTATCCACAAACCAACCGAAATCTCATTGAATTTTTGGTCTAAAATGCACCCACAAGGTGCGTCTAAACTGAACACTAAATAGTGCTTTGATTTTTTTTCTGGTTTTTGCTCTATGATATACAATGTTTTTTGAATATCTTTTATTCTATACATACTGAAATTTTGTACTGATATTTCTTTAACAGTATCATTTATCTTTTTTGAAGACAGTAAACGTCTCATTGGGCCACCTTTAAATGGAAAGGACACATGACGTTTGCGTTTTTTATTCACGGGGTTATTTATTGAACCTTCTGGTAAAACCACAGTTTTTATTGGTTTGCCAGGTTGCTGGTGTGTTCCATTTTTGGAGTAAACTCTTACAACCATTTTGTAGTTGTGCCCTGATTTGATTTTTTGACCGTTTAATTTCGTTTTCTTGTGTAGAGATATTGGTGTGCCGGTTTTCTGGTGAGTTGCAGTTTTAGAATGAATCTTCACAACCATTTTGTCTTTCAGGTTCGTATTCGTTTCGTGACCGTTTATTTTAGGTTTATTTTCAACACATATAGGTTTCCCAGGTTGCTTGTGTGTTGCATTCTTAGAATGAATCTTCACAACCATTTTCTCTTTAAGATCCGACTTGGCTTTTTGGCTGTTTAATTTTGTTTCAATTTTGTGACATATAGGCGTGCTGGGTTGCTGATGTGTTGCAATTTTAGGATGAATCTTCACAATCATTTTGCCTTCGAGACCTGAATTGGCTTTTTGACCGTTTAATTTAGTTTTATTATTTAGACATATAGGTGTGCTGGGTTTCTGTTTTGTTGCAGTTTTAGGGTTAATCTTTACAACTATTTTGTCTTTGAGGTCCAAATTGACTTTTTTACCGTTTAATTTCTTTTCATCATTTTTTTGTGGCTGCCCTAAAATATTTGTTGTATTTTTGGTAGCATGATATATTAATTTATTTTTTGATGTTTGGTTTAAATTATGATTTTTCTTTAAATCTAAAACAAGATTTCCAAATAGATTATTGATTAATTATATTCGTTTTATACTTTTATTAATTTGATAATGTAGCAGGTTCTAATGGCTGTAGTTTTAGTGCTGTCGAAACTTAAAACCTTACAAAGTAATTGAGTATTAAAATTATACTATAGTAGTAAAAAAGTCATGTCTGTACAAGAGTACATTGCGCATTTTTTCAAAATATTGAATGTAATGAGTTATTATTAATATTGTACTGAAGCAAAAAAACTTTCTTTTTTCTGTCTGTACATACAGACTTAAAACTTAAGAACTTAAGTTATGATTGCACTAAAACCAAAGCTTTCAGAATCTGCTAAAATACTTACTTAACCGAAATATTCGAGGCCGTTTGATTTTTTTGCAGTATCGAGAGCTAACGAAGGTCTCGGGTTGACCATAAGATCGGGATTCCTTCATGCAATATATTTGTCTCATTTGGAGAGCTTTTTTATTATATCCAAAAATATCATACCATGGGCCTGCACGCCATCTAGAACATTTGTAGAGGATTCATTACAAAAGTAACAGCAAAGAAGTAGACAGAACTAGATCGTTCAACTCACGAAGACGCCTATCGAAACCCATAATGCAACGTCTTTGAAATTGTTGGCGGCACGGGCCTTAATTTTTCTCAGCCATTACAAAACATTTGGAACTGATATTTATGTATTTCATTTAACATGTCTGACATCGTTTTAGTCATTACTTTTCTTGATTGGTTAACTTTTACAGAAGAGAAAAAATTTCAACAACTGCTCTTTAAAACCTAAGATTTTCATTTTACAAGGACACGAGACGATTGAAGCCTCAAAACTCTCTGTACGGATTAGTCCAAGTACACACTTCAAAATGGTAACTGGATTTTGTTACATTAGCGATAGTATTTAATTTAAACGAGAAATACTGTTTTGACTCATACGACCTTACGGCGCGGCATAAGCTAGTTTGCGAACGTACTATCAGCGTTGCCAGAATGTTATACGTACTTTTGTAACATTTCACGTTACGTTTGACCCTTTCATGTTACCTCCATGTTACAAGACTCAAAATGTTACTTTGTTACAAAACTATTGAAATATTTTTTAGCAAACAAAAAATAATTGTAATGATTGCAAAAAATATTATAGGCTGTCCGAGATATCATGATATGGGTGACAGTTCGTAATTTTCCGTTTCACCTATACTACTCACACCATACTACATACACCCAGGCACAAAAGAAAATATAAATAATGTAAATAATTATTGCAAAAACACAATACATAATGCCTCCATAAATCGGGAACAAAAATCTCAGTGTATTCGTTAAATTTATCGAAGAAAAGATTCAGTAAATAATGATGTCTTTTTGCTACGTGATGCGAGGATCGAAACGCTAACCCATAGGTACGGACACTACATAATCGAACATATATCGATGAATCGGTGCAGCCATCATATAGGATCGCGTCAGTATGAGTACATCTTGTATGCGGTTTGTGTTTTAATTGCGGTTGCTTTAAATGCTATTTTTTTTGACGTTTGTTACAGTTTTTGTTGATTTTTTGTTTTGGTATTGGTGAAATCGCGAGAAACACAAAAAAAAAAAACTTTGAACTCTCAAGCTCTGCAGTTATTGGTTCGTTTAATTTAACTAATTTAGTAATTAACAAAAAATAGTTTGGATAATCAAAGATCAATCAAATAAAAAATCGATTTGATAGCCCTTGCTAACTTTCTCGATACTAAACAAAATCGATTATATTTCGTTAGGGTACATCACTGTAACTGTCAACTTTGAACTGCCACCCATATCATGTTATCTCGGACAGCCTATAATAATTCGTGTAGCGTCGTATTGTATTGCTTGTATTTCATTGTTAGTGTGGATGATAAAAATTAAATAAGAAAGAAGTACGAAAAAATGCAGCGAGAAGAAAACGGGTGCGATTTGCGAAAATGCGGTTTAACTACTGGGACAGTTTTTTTTGTGTAATAATAAAGTGCCACATAGTTCGTTTTCCACATAAAATAAAGTAATGTTACTTTTCTCGACAAAATGTTACTTTTTGAGCTATCTCATGTTACATTTGACTACTTTACAGTTGGCTGGCAATACTGCGTACTATATTATGGATCAAGTCCCCCTGAGTCCGCTCTCCCCTAAGGCGCTGATTTCAAATTAAATGTTTACCAATACGTCAACTTATGAATATGATTATGACATAACGGCTTCATTCGCGCGTCATCAGTTGCCTTTCAAATTAAATTTTCACTTCCTAGCATTTACTTAATTCATAATTTTGACTGATGCCAGCCATCCTAATAGTCGAAAGATATCTCTATAATATCCTTTAAATGCACAATATACTCACGCCTGTCTCCCAGAGGGATAGGCAGAGACTACAGATTTCTACAGATCCTGACACACCTCTTTTGCATCTTCTACATCCATCATCCAATCGTACAAGCTCTTCTATTCCGGTTTCTTTTTACTTTGATACATGAAAGAATACTATGCCATTATACAGGTTTACTTTTTCAAGTGGGTGTCGCTGTGGGTGGCCAAATCTACAAAAAACAAAACTTCGAAAAGTAAACAACAATAGTTACGGAACAGATCCATCCATCCATCAGCCTGTTTCGTCCACTGCTGGACATATGCCTTTTCAAGATTTCGCCACGCTTGGCGGTCCTCCTGGAAGAAATGCCCATACTCAAACAAGCTGGGCAGGCGGGTTGGTGAGCGCGGTGCCGAAACCCTCGCACCAGTGACGCCGCTGCCCGTCATCAGTCTATTTTATATAAGGCCCGGCAATTAGGGATGGATATACCGCCATCCATCGGTCCCAGGCAATGGTGGGCCGCCTGGTTTTGCCTGGAGCTGTTGTCTTACTCTCCCCCGAATAACTTCGGGAGGATTTGCGAGTAAGATGGTGGTACCTCCACAGTCGAGCCCGGCATCAGCTCTACCACCTTATACGGAACGGATAATGCATTGTTATCAATTTTTTTTAATCGCTGTATTTTTCCTGTAATTGGCCTGTTATGACCTATAATCGTTATATTTTTCATATTTTTCGGTCTACCAGTTTCGGAAATAAGGGGGGGGACCTGCATATTTTTGTGGGTTTTCAAAGATTTCTCGAAATCGGGGCCAGGAAATATATAAGGTGACTTTTATTTATACAGCAAAAGTTCTAGTGAAGATTCGGTAAGTGCTCAGTAACAAGGTTCGATGACCCTTTTTGTGAAAATCGTAAATTATTATTTTCGTGTTTCTTACAAATGCAAGCCCAGTTTAGCCCAGCCCCGAGTCAATTACTATGGGACGTCAAGATTTTTTTTGCGAAATTAGCAAAAGTTGTTATCGATCCGTGTTACTGATCACTTACCAAGGCTCCAGTGTGAGCTTGGCTGGATAAATAAGTCACCTTATATAGTAAAAGTATATATTTTTACAATCAGCTCTTTAATATCTACAATTTGATACCCTTATTGTATTCTTAAGAATTTATTTTTAATTTTTCTCACATTTGTATTGGAAATATTTTATACTAGCTTTTGCCCGCGGCTCCGCCCGCGTCTTATTCGGTTTAACGACATGCTTTTTTTCCGGGATAAAAAGTAACCTATGTGTTAAGTTGGGGTATAAACTATATCCATTCTAAATTTCATCCAAATCCGTCCAGCCGTTTCAGCGCGAAAGAGTAACAAAAATACATACACAAACTTTCGCATTTATAATATTAGTGTGAAGTGTGATGAGATAACATAGCCATGTCTTATTTCACCACAAACAATTGAGACCGCGCTAATTAGACACCTGATGTATGAAATTACAAAGCCTTGTCTTATTTCACCACAAACTATAAGGTCCGCGCTAATTAGACACCTGATTTTTCAATGATATTGATCTATCCTACAGGAACCGTGCATTTTTGCGGGATAAAAAGTAGCCTATGTGTTAAGTTAAGAGTATAAGCTATATCCATTCTAAATTTCATCCAAATCCGTTCAGCCGTTTCACACACGCACAAACTTTCGCATTTATAATATTAGTAGGATAAATTAGATTATTAAAAATAAACCCTTTCCTTAAGTTTGCTGTTTGTTACTTCCCAGAATTTGATCCCTAAAAGCTACTATGAGATGGTGTTATATATACGGTATTTATTTTAGTCAAAGAGTTTGTTTCTCGGATAAGGAAATAATATTTTCAACAATTTTATTGTTTCAGTTATGTTTTCATCAGAATCAGTCTGGGGACTCCTTTGAGTGTTTTTCGCTATTCCCTATAGTCTTAGATTTGACCACTAACTAACTTGTTCTTTTATGTTTGTTTTTTATTATATTATAGTATACACACAAAATATATAAAAAAATCAAGATATATTTCGGACCCTACTGGGCCCGGCATCAGTTGATATAATAATGACATTTACAATGAAATGATGGCACATAAAATGACATTGTGACAAATTGTAAATGTCATTATTATATCAACTGATGCCGGGCCCAGTAGGGAACGAAATATATCTTGTTTTTTTTTTAATTCTTTTATGTATTTACTAATATAATAAAAAAACCGGTCAAGTGCGAGTCAGACTCGCATACCTAGGGTTTCGTAATTCGACAGTTTTGGGAACAGTCAAGAAAAAAGTATTTAAAATCTTGCTTATAACTGTTTATGTTAACTTAAAAAAGAATTGATTGTACCACAAAAGAGAGACACAAATATTTTTATACCGTACTCGAAATAAAACTCGAGGATAAAAAATTACATTCTCAACCGTTATATTTTTCCTGTAATCTTTATATAATCCCAAATCACCATGATTTTTAAAATTTTTTTCGGTCCACCTTTTTCGGAGATTTTGATCCCCCCACATGCATTTTTTTGTGGTTTTTCAAAGATTTCTCGAAATTGGTGCCAGTTAATATAGCAAAAGTATAAATTTTTATAATCAGCTCTTTAATATCTACAATTTGATACCCCTATTGTATTTTTAGGATATTATTTTTTATTTTTCTCATTTTTGCATTGGAAATATTTTTAACAATTTTAAAATTTACATTTTTTTTACACCTTATTGTGTGTGCAAGTGAATGCTATTGTGCCAAAGTTATGAGGCTGTGACATACGGACGGACGGACGGACGGACAACGGAGTCTCACCATAAAGGTTCCTTTTACCTTTCAGGTACTACAGAACCCTAAAAACAAACATGACCCAATAATACGTATACATAGAGAGTGATAAGATAATAAATAACATATTCCCTTAAAACTGTGTGTTCTACCCATTAACCCTGAAATTGTGAAAAAAAACAGCTGTTTCATGAATTTTGGTCGAGTAGGTATTTAATTTTTCTACGGAACAGTTTTTTTTTGCCGCTGTTTGGTGTTTAGTAAAGGTTTTCCATATTCATGGGAAGAACGTCATGTTTGATGGAAAACAATTATCAAATTACCATCCTATACATATAAGGTCAAATATATATATATATACCTATACATATAAGGTTAAAAAAATTTAACAGATGGTATAGTATTCCATAGAAGTTTAGTCAGCTGATTGAACCGTACTGGGAAGTGAAAAAATAACACTGCGTTACAAATTTTGAAAAAAATTAATTACCCACTTCAATTGTTCCTGTTTATTTATTCATACACATAACATAATAAGAACAAATATGTACTTGTTTCTACCACGTACTGTTTTTGAGGTACAGTAGCTAACAATTTTATGTAAAAAAATAGAAAATTTGACGTCTAGTATACACGTAGCTTTATTTAATTAACTTGAAATAAATATATATAATTTAGCTATATAAAGCCTTTAGTTTCCTTTAACTTGTATTAATAATAAAAAAATATTAATTTTCGAAATATATTTCGGCCCACTATGATTCGACTGATGCCGGCCCCATAGTGGGCCGAAATATATTTCGAAGATTAATATTTTTTTATTTAATTAACAATATTTTGAATAAAACTGCCAACAAAACTTATAATTAATATATTTGCACACAATAAACTATAAAATATATGGTGAAAAGTTTATATTGTACACAAAAAATTAAACATATTTGACTTTTTCTTTGTTGTTTGAAAGTATTTTCCCGCTTTAAACGCCATTAGTAATCTCCTGACATAGCTGAGTTCCAGCGACCTAGAAACCGTTACTCAAGCTTTTTCATATCCTAATGAAACCACCCCCCCTGTTCATCAGTAAGATCTTCAAGATTTGAAGGGAAAACAGAGTTATGGGAATGAAGAAAGTGAATTTTTAGTAACGGATCTTTTGTATGCATTTAAAAAATCGTTCACCTATAGTTTTTTGCGTTTTTCGGCTCTGTGATTACTCTGTGATTATTGGACCAATAAAAATACCTTCTTCTAACTTTGACCCACTTAATTTAAAAAAAAATGGCTTTAAATATAAAAATCCTTTGCCATTTTTATCTATTGCTCTCACAAAATTCTTCATTAAGACCAGACTACACGTGAAACATAGGGGAGGTAAAATGACGTGTTCGGGGATTCTTAACAGCTTATACTTATGGGCAAGCATTTTATAATTGACATCCTCTACAAAAATTCCGTTAGTTTTGGCCAATCATTAATCAAATGGTGCTTATCAGTACATCTGCTGTCTGTCCTACATGCAAAGAAAACAACAGTACTTGGTAAATCCACCTTGCAAACCAATACATTGTCCACACTACTCCACACATAACAAAACTTGTATAAGAAGTGAATTTTTGCACTGGTGACGACTACTTACTTTTTTAAGTATTTATCTTGGAAACTGTTTTATTACACTACACTACAAACAGTTAATCTCAAAGATACTAACGTGAAATAAACCCGTTTTCTCAAAAGCGATTACATTTACTAATATGGAAAAAATGTGAGGGTCATTTAAAAAAACGGTTATCGGTGTGTACCTTAAAAACGAGACGTGATAGAAACAAAAGACATCCACTGCCTACGTACTATAACTAATAGAAAACTATAATAGCAATCAGTTTTTCGGGTACTGAAATCGTGTCACGCAGTGTAATTTGAGCAAAATCTTTTTTCTTCTTCTGGGATTTTATATAAGGTGAAATTTATTTATGCAGCCAAATTCATACTAGAGGCTTGACAGATACTCAGTATGACAGATCGATAACACATTTGCTAATTTCGCAAAATTAAATGTTGACCTCCCATAGTAATTTACTCGGGGCTGGGCTTGCGTTTAGCCCGGGCGGGAGCGTTGCATTTTAGGTAGTGATTTTACGCCGATTGATTTCCATCTTTTTCAATAGATCTGGAATGGCTAATAACAGAACCAAGCGTCAGCTGACGCACCCGCGATGGGTGTGGGTGTGGGAGGCAGAGGAAGTGGTAAAAAAAAAGTAATAGTACGCCGGCTGAAACTTTTCTCACAGATAGCTGACGCCATACTCCATACGCAACCTCTAACTCCCAAACCCACAGCTACTTGAGCAGCTGACGGTCGATTCACATATCAGTCATGTGAGATCTACGATCGATGTCAATATCAGCCGGCTTACTATGACTTTTGTATTTGCAACGGTAACTCCCGGGCTATTTGTAGGAAACACGAAAAGAATATTTTACGAATTTCTTTAATTTAAACTTGATACTGAGCACTTGCCAAGTCTTCAGCATGAATTTGGCTGCATAAATAAGGTATAAGGTGACTTTCGTTTTTATAAGGTGACTTTAATTTATGCAGCCAAACTCTTACTGAAGACTCGGTAAGTGCTCAGTAACAAGGTTTGATGACACTTTTTGTGAAATTCGTAAAGTATTCTTTTCGTCTTCCTTAAAAACACAAGCCCAGCCCCGAGTCAATTGGCAAAAAGTGTTCCATGTAACTGATCACTTACCAAGCCTCCAGTATAAGTTTGGCTGTATAAATTAAAGTCACCTTATAAAGACAAATTCATACTGAAGAGTCGGTAAGTGGTCAGGACCAAGGTTTAATTACCCTTTCTGAGAAATAGCAAAAAAAAATTAAGTCTCCCTATACTAATTGAGTCGAGGTTGTTCTTGAACCAGTATCCTTGGGCGCAAAAAGATAGTTTCTCGTATTTCGCAAAAAGGGTAATTGAACATTGGTCCTGGCCATTTACCGAGTCTCCTGTATGAATTTGGCTACATAAACGAAAGTCACCTATAAACATAAAGACAAATATATTTAATTTTAATTTGTAGATAATAACATTCAAAACATTAGTAGAATCTTTTACTGTACAATGTTAAATATTTTTATACTTACCTTACATTACATTCTTGTAAGTTACAAACTCGGCTCTGAACTCCTAATTTATCGGTACCATTGCAGTAATAGTTGGATACTTCACCGTACCAAAGAGATACACATTTTTGTATCGCAAGTTGTGTGCCTCCTTCACATCTGGAATTTGTGTACAAAAGTCTTGCTTACTTCTCAAAGGGAGGAAGGCGGGTAGCAACATTTGGACCAAGAGCAAAGACGCCGCCTCAGCCAGTTTCTGCAGACTGGCACAGTAGGCCTACCATGAGTTTTGTTCACGATACACGTTACCGTCTGCGTAAAATATTTATATGAGAAATTGTGCAGCGCCCCTAGCGGCTTACCAGAGGAGCCACAACATAAACAAAACTGATTGTAGGCCTACAGCCCCCTGATTCTGTATCGTAAACTCAGTTGCCACACCAAGTGGCTATCGTCTAAAACATACATATCAGCTTATCTAAGGATAAGTTTGCACTTCAAATGACTTCACAATTCGTAAATAGTTCAATACCCATTAAAGGTTATTTCGGAAGTTCATTTTTTATCTGTTTTTGGTGAATAGCAACTATAGCTAGCAACCGAAACTGAGTTACATAATAGCCCCGCTGAACAGGGAAGAGTTCCGTGTAGGGTGACCAGATTTGCTAGCATGAATTCCAGGACTGGTGGCTCGTCAAAAAGAGTCGGTGGTCATCTTGCCCGATAGAAACTCACCTTTCGATTTAATTCATTTTTATTGTGGGCAACTAGACGGACAGTAAAAATTTGAGGTAGTTATGTACAGTCAATACAATAAGTCTTTTGAAAATTTTAATTTTAATTTTAATTTTTAAAATTATTTAGTAGGTGGTAGAGCTGATGCCGAGCTCGACTGTGGAGGTACCACCATCTTACTCGCAAATCCTCCCGAAGTTATTCGGGGGAGAGTAAGAGAACAGCTCACAGGCAAAACCAGGCGGCCCACCATTGCCTGGGACCGATGGATGGCGGTATATCCATCCCTAATTGCCAGGCCTTAAAACAGACTGGTGACGGGCAGCGGCGTCACTGGTGCAAGGGTTTCGGCACCGCGCTCACCAACCCGCCTGCCCAGCGTGTGTGAGTATGGGCATTTCTTCCAGGGGGACCGCCAAGAGTGGTGAAATCCTGGAAAGGCCTATGTCCAGCAGTGGACGAAACAGGCTGATGGATGGATGGACACTCCTTAATACCTACTACTGCTCCATCTCATTACAAAATATACAACGTGGATTTTTTATAAATCCCATCCAACCTAAAAAAGGAGTGTAAAACCCTTTATTTCTCGATAAGCCACCAACACTCCCCATTGAATGATAATAAATTTTCGAGAGTTTAAAAAAATATGAAATTTTTTCTATATTTTTATTTTAATAACGGCAATATGAAAATTGAAAAATAATAACCGAAACTTTTCATCACCATCAACAATGAAGTATTACCTACATTGCTTTATTAACACTCCGTCATAAATAATTGAAGAAAAACATTTTAGACAAAAGGAAAGAGATAGTGCTATAGGCACGGAAGAGATAGCTAGAATAAACCATTATAGTATTTGGATTCAACCCTTTTTTACCTGATTGTACTTTTTATGTGCGAGCGAGTTGACCACAACAAAAATAGGTTTGATCGAAAGGTGTCAACTCGCCCGGGCGAGTTTCTTTCGGACGAAATGACCACCGACTCGACAAAAAAAAAGTAAAACAAAAAAAAGAACATTTTTATTAATTATACTTGGAATAGGTGGTAGAGCTAATGCCGGGCTCGACTTTAGAGGTACCACCATCTTACTCGGAAATCCTCCCGAAGTTATTCGGGGGAGAGTAAGAGGACAGCTCTCAGGCACAAAAACCAGGCGGCCCACCATTGCCTGGGACCGATGGATGGCGGTATCCATCCCCAATTGCCGGGCCTTATATAAATTAGACTGGTGACGGGCAGCGGCGTCACTGGTGCAAGGGTTTCGGCACCGCGCTAACCAACCCGCCTGCCCAGCGTGTGTGAGTATGGGCATTTCTTCCAGGAGGACCGCCAAGAGTGGCGAAATCCTGGAAAGGCCTATGTCCAGCAGTGGACGAAAAAGGCTGATGGATGGATGGATAATTGGAAACAAAAACTGCTGACAGTACTCGCCCATACTAATATAATAACCTTAAAAGGATCAAAATCTAAAATAAAAAAGATAATTTGGCCAAGTGCGAGTCACTTGGTCAAATTTTATAAAATAATTCTCATTCTCACCTTGCAGAGCACTCGGTCCAACGAAGAAACTCCCAGTTATAAAAATTTTCGTTAGATGTTGGAATCGTTGGAAATGGGAAAATTTTCCGTAGAGACATTAACTTGGATTTTTTGTTTGGTGCCATGTAGGAATAAAAAACTGGCGTGGAGTCATCACTGCTTTCCATCTAGAATAACGGATGAAAGTATCAAGTTCAAAACAAATTATCAATATATATAGGTAAGTACCGATAACGTAAACTAGACTTACATAGACATTGATGTCATAGTACGTTGGACCTTTCATAACTGCCTTTATTCGTTTATTTCGTGTCGTTCCAACGTAAAACATTTTAGGGCTGCAAAAATTTGAAATTGTATATATTTTACCTGCATTTGAAGCACGCAACTAAGCACACAATAAAAGAAAAATTATCACTGGACCTGTATAAGGTGACTGTTGCTTATGTAGCCAAATTCATACTGGAGACTCGATAAGTGGTCAGGACCAAGGTTAGATATTTTTTTTTTTGCTCCTATACGAGAGAAAAACCGACTCTATTAGACTATAGGCTGAGATTCAGAGTGCATTTTGAGTCCGTACTCAAGAGGAACTCAATCTTACAAACGTCACTCCGCTTTTTGACGTTTGTAAGATTGAGTTCGGACTCAAAATGCACTCTGAATCTCATCCTTAGACTCTGGGTGTACATAAAAACTTCAAACGGTTTCTGATACACCTTTATGTAAAATAACATGCTATGTTTGATTAAAATAAATAAGTAAATAGTTGTAAAATGAAACCATTGAAATAAGTAATAACTAAAAAAAAGTATAAGAAGTCTTTATTTTATTTTGCGTATTTCACAGAAAGGGACATGAACCTTGGGCCCGACCACTTACCGAGTCTCCAGTATGAATTTGGATATAGAAACGAAAGTAACCTTATAAAGATGACCCTTGATTTAAAAGGGGAAGTCTTGACTCAGCAAGGGTATACAAAGGCGGGATTTAAGAGGTTTAAGAAAGGGATCACACCGATACGCCAGTGGATTCTATACAGGCTGAAATTAAATCAACCGACCAAATTCGTACTGGAGACTCGGTTAGTGATCAAGAACTAGGATCAGTTATCCTTTTGGCCAATTTCGAAAAATATATTTTTTTGCTCCCTTACTGGTTGGACTATAGTTTAAGTACAATAGGCTTGTGGACAGGGTAAACAAAATATTATTCTTTTTAGTCCATCCTTTAGATTATCAAAAAATATTGGACACGTATTTTTTCTTTTGTCAATCAAACAAAAAATGACAGAGATAAAGCGCGTCAAAGTTTGGGAGTGGGGGAAAATGACGTCACTTCTAAGTAAAATTGTACCTAGATGTGACGTCACGCGGAACTTCAGCGGGCTATATCTTCATCATTGTTTGTTTAATTGAAAAAAGAAAAAAATACGTGTCCAATATTTTCTGATAATCTAACTGACGGACTATTTTTTTTTTTGTCATCATGCCTATTCCTAGTGCAGGCAATAAAGGGTAAAAAAAAATTTTTTTTTTTGTTTTTCTCCTGGAGGGTCATTAAACCTTGTTTCTGATGACCAACCGAGTTTCCAGTATGAATTTGGTCGGTTGATTTAATTTCACCTAGAATAGAGAATATAGGTAAATAAAAAACCGTGAGACTTACAATATATCCTGCGCGAACAAAGTATTTAAAAACTTTTGTTTTAATGAATTCTTTGATGCCGCAAATTGGAACAAAAATCTTTTATTAGTCGGAACAGTTTGGTACAGTTCAATGAAACGACTATTAGCAGGTATTGTCAACAATAACGTATGATCTGCAAGTAAATTGAATTTATTAAACGATATCCTCGTTTTTGGATGTAACTGTTGCCTTGTCCTTACTTAGCTCTGTACGTCCAGTGCCGTTGATCCAGCCGTGAACTCTTTCACAGGATGACCCATCTCCTCCGCACACCCCGCATCTGTCCTCTATGGTATCTGAGTTCACTATCCAGTCACAACCGACTTTCTAAAACATATACGTAAAACCCAAGATCAAACAATACATTTTTTTTTATTACTGAATAGTCAGAATTGACTCTATTTCATGTTCCGATTCTTAAACATTTATTTCCATTTAAACGTATTAAAAATCGGAATGAATCTTACCGTACAAACTCCATCAATGCATCTATCTTTGGCGCCAACTCTACAGGATGTTCCATCTTCAACAGAAGACATCAAACGAGCCAACTTGTCGTTTTCGTTTAGACAATACAGTCCGCAACGGTCGCCCGTAATATAAACCAGTAATGGCCGCCACTTATGAAGTGTCCCGTTTATGTAAACATTATTAAATTTTGCACATTGCACTTCGCGAAAATGGGGTTGCGTTGAATCACAGTCCTGTAAATGCAAAATGTGTAAAAGTAGTCTCCGGACCACTAGTACCATTGAACAGTACCATCAATGGTACTAGTGGCACTGATTTGTCCCACTAGTACCATCAATGGTACAAATTGCACTGATTTGTCCCATTAGTACCATCAATGGCACAAATGGTACGAAATTTTTTTTAAATTGATTATTAGAAGCGTTATTAACTTATTAGCTTAGTACGCTACAACTAAAGTGGAGCACATATTTATGTAATGAAACTACTGCGAATATCAAATTTAGCAGTATTATCTGTCAAAAAATCTGAAAAAATCATCTGTCACTTTGCCTTCTGTCAAAAAACAAAAAAAATCGTCCGTCACTTTGACATCTGTCAAAAAATCTGTATAATATTAACGATCTTTCATCGGTACTAATGCTAATTTTGATATTCGCAATAGAAATACAATTGAACTAGGTTCACGGTATCATCACTAAATAGCTAATTCTTAACCAGGATATTGCAAGTCCTTCCACGAATTGAAGAGCCGACACAAGGACTTCCACCAAAAGCAGGCGCAGGATTATCGCAGTATCGTCGAGATACCTGATCAAACATAAAAATACGATTGTAGGTCAACAATTACAATTTGGTATCGGTACAGTATGGAAATATTACTTATTAGGTATGTCTACACGACTACCTGTACTCCACCGCCACAAGTTCTAGAGCAAGGCTCCCAAGGTTGCCAATCGTTCCATTGTCCATTGATTGCTCCCGGCCTACACCCAATATGCACACATTCACCGTTGAAACACCACTGAAAATTAATGTACCATTTAATGGGGGTCCCCGACCTAAATTAGCAACTCGATTTGTGTCGGCACAAATATCGACAGAAAACGCATCGAAATAACGTTTATATCAGCGTGCACTGCAAAGTGGCTGTTACGACGATCGCTGCGTCTCCTAATTGCACAAAATAGGCGAAAATTGTAATTTTCACATGGACGCAATTATTCATCCGAAAAATTCATATGTGTAATATTTTACTTATCCAATTCTCTAGCCATTCATGTTTTAATCGAAAATAAATTACGTCAATTTGAGGTGTAGATGCATGAAATCAGTAAATATTTCTAACTTCAGTTATTATTTCGAAAGCAAATATCTTAAAGGTATTCAAAAGTTAGACAATAATTAATTAGTCAAACTGCACGGCAATTTATTAGAGATAGGTGCAGTATTTTTTATTCTAGTTATGTCTATATACAAACGAGTTAAAAGGAAGCAAGAAAGGGCTTCGCACAGCATTTTGCTGGAGGACCCCTCTGAATGAATGAATAAATACACACTCTATTGTACACAGATTCTAAAAATAGAGTACAGAGTTTCGAAGATACATATGTTATATAATAATGACTTAAAGCGATTTCTTCCAGCCAAGCTTGTGTGGTGAAGAAATTATTATATTACGTAATGTGGTAAATAATACTGGTCCCTATCTGTATTATTGGCCTATACGCCCAATTAATACCTTACCTTGTCGATTCCACAAGAGGAGCCTTGAGCAGGTGTGATTGTAATCTTGTAATCGTTACTACTGTCCGAACAAAATACATATTTGCACAAATCTATTGAATCACTTGGTTGGGCTTTCGAGCCCCGGTTTGTCTGGAAAATATTAATGTAATAAGTTTTTAGTATGCACTACATTAAAGTTTTAATGACTTGCCGTAAACACTAGCGATTTGCATGCGAGGCGATTGGTCAACGTGCTAGCCGCGAGATCGTAGCGAGCTCGCTGCGAGTGCGCGATTTGTTCGCCGCGAGTGCGCGACGTGTTCGCCACGCGTGCGTGATGAGCGTCCATTCCGCGTTTTGCTGCTATTAGCTTCGTCGATACTTCAAAGATATTGGTGTTCCTACAAACGTTGTCAAAAATACCAGTATAAAGTGTTTTACAGCGTATAGATTGATTCATTTCGTTAATAATAACATTATGCAGTAACAAAAAGAAATACAGACGAAACAAATTGCGATATAAAACGTTATTTCAAATAACGCTACATCATAAATAACTACAATAACAATAATACTCTTACAGGGATTCGTTTGAACCCCAAACCTGATCACTAGCATCTATTGCTGTTACCCACTGCACCTACGATTCGATATAAAGCGACCAATCCAGCGAACATATTCTAGTTTTTCACGTGACAGTCACGTGATTTCTCTATGGCACCGCTAGCGGAAATGCATACGCTTTCAACATATAAGGTGACTTTCGTTTATATAGCCATATAATTTAGCCTTACTATACAAATTCAGTCGAGGTTGTTCTTGAACCAGTATAGAGGAATAAAAAAAAATTTTTCGTATTTCTCAAACAGGGTCATTGAACCCTGATCCAGACCACTTACCGAGTCTCCAGTATGCTTTGGCTACATAAACCAAAGTCACCTAATATATTGCGTACGCGCACCGAGTTCGCTGCAAGCACGTTTACAAATCGCCTCGGTTGAAACATGCTCAACATGCTAGATAAGACTAAATCGTACAAAGCCAAAATCTCACCAAGAAACACTGAAAATCTAAATCGTACATAACTCCTGGCAGCATTTTTGGATACTGATACTGTATTTTGCTTGGTTTATCCATTAGACACCATCCGCCACCGGAACTGTAAAGAAAAGTGTCTGAAACGTAAGACTTTTGCATTATAGTGCCGCTGTCATAGGGGTAACTAGATAGTCTGCCGCCCCTAGAAATACCGACGTCATTGATTTAAATAGATGCGTTATCTAATTTAGGGCGTTATTTGTTCTACATTTTGGTTTGTATGTAATTTTTTTGTATGGATGGTTATTTCTATTTATCTTATTACGATCAGCATGCGAGACGTTAATAGTCTTTCCAAGGACTTCCGCAAAAATCTACGGAAGTCGGTAATGGAAGAATGACTGTTACCTACTACAAAACCGCCTGTAACCACTCCCCGGTACGGCTACCCATGGCGTCATGCCGAAATACGACGAGTCGCTTGGTGGCATGGTTTCGTCATGAGGGTGGTGACAAGCCACACGGCCAAAGCCTACCTCCAGTAAATATGTATTCAAGTCGTCTCTGCATACGGGGTTAAGATTCGATGGCCTTATGATCCTCAATACTGCAGAGACAAAGATTGTTGGCATACCTGTCTATAATCCCTTAGTCGCCTTTTACGACATCCTCGAGATAACATGGAGTGGCAGTTCTTTTTAGATGACGTTGCCACACGCCACGTTGGAAATTAATATGTCAATTTGATAGGTAATGATATCAGAAGTGGGATTACCTTCAACTTCAATGGCATTTCAACACATTCAAAACTTTACCCATCATAATATTTCTTTAACAGGTGTCATTCCCAAAACTTTTTTTTTGTTCTAGTTTCAAGATATTAGTCATTCATTCATAAACTTTCATTCATCCCCCGCCATCCATCGGCCCGTGTTTTCTCCACCTCAAGAAACATCTAAGAGAACAACACAGTAACACTGTGTATTGGATATCTTTGCGAAATCTTAAATTAAATGTGTATGGTATTGATTGATACGAAAACGACAACATTCAGAACTTTTTCTTTCTTTCTGCCTGTTCAATTTTAACACGGATTGGGATGCGGATCTTTTCGAAGCCGCGGGCAAAAACTAGTAAATCATAACCTGCCAAGTCAACTTGAGACCTGGCGAGCGACAAGCAAATATAACTGTAGTATGAGCGATCGCAGGCAGGACAAGAAAAGCGGGGTCTCAGGTTAACTTGGCTATTTTGTAAACATTACCAATATGAGCTATTAATTACTCACCTAAAAAGCGTTTTAACAGCCATCCTGCTACACACCGACCATGCCAATAGGGAAAATTGCAAGTGTGGCGCCATTATGTGATGCAACGTCATGCTACTGTTGACACCGCTTGTTGCTTTTGGCGGACACCGTGCTGCCGTGCCATCATCAAGTTGTAGTCCTAATCTGAAATGGGCATTAATAAAATGAAAACTAAATAGTAGTTCAGTATTAGCGTTTCGGTCCCGGGTACGCGATACCCAGGAATATTTCCTTTCCCGATCCCGGAAAAATTAGGCCGGGAATCACGGGTGTGAAAATCGAGCGTTTTCAATTACTAGACAACAAAAGTTCGCAGTTGGCTTTGCGATAAATCCATGGACGCTTTGGACTTTTTAAAGGCCTATTTGTCTTATTCAGACCAATTTATTTACTAATTCTGTAGGGTAATTGTTCTTAAAAATGATTTTTTTTCGGTTTTAATATTGTTGATTTTATTTTAATTTCAAACAAATAGGTTGTTTTGTGTAATGAAACTTTAAGAATTCCCAAAAATCCTATGTCCCGCTGAGTTTGGAAATCCAATTTATAATTTATGTTGTTTTACTCAATAGTTTGTGCGTACAACAATCTGACCAAATTTTATGCATTTATTTTTATTACTTGAGGTGATAGGGGCTATAGTAACAACTATTCTGTGAAAATTTGAAATGGCTACCTACAACGGTTTAAGCTGTAGACCTCTGTGACAGACAGACAATGCCACACGCTACGTTTCTACTTAGTTTAGGTTATAGTGGACCGCCAATACCAACATGAAGTTATAGAAAGGAGGTCATCTGTAACTTCAACTAAAACTTGACTCAAATATGAATTCAAGTAATCTCTTTCCCACTTAAGGGCAGCTGTTGTTATCGACCATTGTCAACTAACACTAGTACCTACCTATGATCGTCACGATTTACCGCAACATGCACAGGTGTGACAGACAGACGGATAGACAGCGGAGGCTCAGTAATAGAAAGAACCCTCGTTGGACACCCTTCGGATACGGAAAAATTTACGCTGTTGCCATTGCACGCCAAAGAGCATCAAAATGATTAGGCTAGATCACAGACGTATAATATAGTAGTAGACCTAATAAACGCATAGAGTCGACGCGTGGCAATTTTAGCTCAGTGAACTTCGGGCTCTTTTAAATATAAATATTGCTTGTTTCCAAACAAAATATATACTAGAGATTAGTTCATGAATTAACAAATATGTTCTAAGAATAAACAAACAACCCATTTTTATACGTTTCTTCGTATTGAAGCCTAAATGTAGCTTATTTTTTGTATGGAAACTTACTTATTTTTGGTCTGCTACTTAGTAATAATTATGTCTGTGGGCTAGATGGATATTAAGAAGTAAATTTTCTTACAGACGTCCTAGTAGACGAGTAATCTGGACACCCATCATCAGACCAGTGTCTTGCATCACAATGCAAGCTCGATCATTATCACAGACCGACCCAGGAAACGTTGCTCCAAACGTAGCATTCGAGGTGTTCGCAAACTGTTCCCTGAAAATTTCAATTTCAATAGGTACCAATTTACAGCGGATATTTCTCGCACAAAAGTTGTTCACAAACCTAGTTATCAACACTGCTACATCGTAATCTGGGTAGTATTTTTTGAAATCTTTTGACCATTTGCAGAAATTTTCTGACATTTGAATGAAGTTCTTAAAACGAAAAGGTTTGCTTTCTTCACCCATGACGTAGATTTTAGAAACTATCAGTTTAATTTCCACCCCCAGAGTCGAATCCTGAAAATGATCTGCAGCCTGAAACAATTTTTTTTGTTTATTTTTTTAACATAGTTCTACTACATATATACAAATAAATGCTCACTGTAACCTTTGCAAGGTTTAATGAATAAAGTTTTCTATTTATTATTTTTTGCGTAAGGATGTTGGGAAAATTTGTATAAAAATTGGGTCTAAAACCAACAGAAACGCAACTGGAGCCAGTTGTTAGGACTTGGTGCCTGAATTGTACATACATATATTACACTAGCTAAATCCCCCGGGTTTACTTGTTTTTTTTACAAAATGTTATAAATTACAAATACCATCAATAGTTATCCACAGTTTTAGAACGAGCGAATGCTGTGCGCTTCTCTGTGATGCATTGCGTTGCGATAGGTACAACCTCATAACGCGCCGCGAAACAGATTATGTTTGGTTCTTAATGGGTATATCGATGCCGACTTCTGACTTTGAACTCCGAAATCTGAACTTTAAAGAAAGAATTCAGAAGTAGGAAGTCGGAATCAAAGTTTGAAGTCAGAAGTAGGAAGTTGGTATCGATAAAGATAAACCCAGCAAGTATCCAATAAAAAAGTGTTTTCTTTAAAACAGCTCAGCTGTGATCTGAGGCGATGTCCGTAAGTCATTGTAAGTAATTCAACAGACATTGGTGTCGATTCGGTGTAACCGAAGTGTTCCGAATCGACAAATACCTTCTTAGCACCTAAATATCGAGTGGCTGCTTAATCGCGTAATAATAGCGCATATCACCGATTCTTCGGAGTCAGTCAGGGGAATACTAGCTAACATTTTTTACATATATGTGCGCCATGTGCCCAACACTCAACACTTGAGCTAACATTTCAACTAAACAATTACAGAATTTTTGTAAAATCTTGATAATCTGTATTACAGGAAAAAAGCTACACTTTTTTCAACTCCTCCTATCTCGGTCCTCCGGCGACTTTGGGACTTGTGGTCATAATATGAAATAGAGCACTAATTATGATCTTCGTTTGAGACATCTTTTGGTACTGTTGGACTTGCGCCCATTTTCCCCCTCATCCTTTCAATTGAAATTTTTTCATTCGTTTTGTACGGAGGCCAAAACTACAATTTGTAGTTTTTGTCTGTCTGTCTGTATGTATGTATGTATGTTCGTTTTAACTCGAGAACCACTCGACGGATTTGGATGCGGTTTTCTTTATTATCATGGTAGTGACCCTGGTCAGCATAATAGGCTATAACCGTTAATAAAATATCCGCCATGCCGAAAAAGGGACATAAATTGAAACTAACGTGGACGAGGCCGCGGGCAAACAGGGATGTTCATGAAATAACTGTCAACCCTGTAAACGAGGCAGAGATTGTAAAAAAACGCGGGTGGAGCCGCGAGCAAAGGCTAGTGATATTATTATAGTAGGTACTTTGGGTTATTACCAAAAAGGTGGCAACGCACATAGCAACGACGAAGCCGCCATGCATCCGTGAGTATCGCCCGCCTTGAGTATTGAACCGAACTATAATAGTACCTATAATACATAGGTGACACTAAAAGTTTCCGGAACTGGCCACTTACATAAACAATATTTAAAAATTTATTGCAACATTTGAAAATAGAACTCTTTGGCTGTAGAATGCAGTTTGTTTCATCTGACTGTCTTTTGTTTTTACCTTGTGGCGCCATTTAAAAAATTGTGTGTCTGCATCAACATGGATTTAACTCGGGAAAATTTTTTCTACGATTTTAAGTGTAATTTGACAGCTCAACAGAGCATTGCTCGGCTTGAAACAGCTTTTGGCAATGAAGCACCATGCAAGACGACTGTTTATAGCTGGTTTGCAGAATTCAAGCGTGGTCGTATCAATCTCAGTGACGAATCTCGCGATGGTCGGCCGTCCACCGCTGTGACCAAAAAAAACATCGATGCTGTGCGCCGTATGATTGAAACAGACAGGGTTGTGACCTACCATGAAATTCGCGCATCCTTAGAAATAGGCATGAGTCAAATACAATCAATCCTACACAAACATTTGGGTGTGAGAAAGCTGTGCTCGCGGTGGATCCCACACAACTTGACCGAGGCTCAAAAAACGGACCGCGTCACTTGGTGCAGTGCCATGCTTACCAGATTCAACGAAGGTGCGTCAAATTTGGTGTGGGACATAGTAACAGGTGACGAAACATGGATTTATTGCTACGATCCCAAAACAAAGCAGCAATCGAGCGTATGGGTCTTTCAAGATGAGCCGAAACCAACCAAAGTGGCGCGCGTGAAAAGTGCATCTAAGCCAGGGGTTCTTGAACTTTTTGTAGCCACGGACCACTTTCAGACTTACAAAGATTCCACGAACCCCTGTCGAAGAAAATTTTAGGAAAAGAAAATAAAGCATAATATTTAAAATCACTTTCATTGGTATACATTAATACTTCATCAAATAGTATAGGAAATAAGTTAGTGAAAAGGATTGTTGTTGTTTGAACTCAGTATAATAAATATGTTACGAGTCAACTGAGTGGCTGTGGACCCCTGGCACTCATGTCACGGACCCATAAGGGGTCCATGGACCCCAGTTTAAGAAACCCTGATCTAAGCGGATGATTGCTTCTTTTTTTAATAAAACTGGACACGTGGCTACTGTTGCTTTAGAGAATCGTCGTACCGTGAATAGTGACTGGTACACGACTATTTGTTTGCCGAAAGTTATTGACGAACTCCGTAAAAATAACCGTAAACGCCGTATCATCCTGCACCACGACAATGCTAGTTCTCACACGGCCAGACAGACAAACGACTTTTTGAAGACGAAAAATGTAGAACTCAGAGTCATCCTGCATACAGTCCCGACCTGGCACCTTGTGACTTTTTTCTGTTCCCAAAAATTAAGAACCAATTACGCGGTCAACGATTTTCATCACCAGAAGAGGCTGTCGAGGAGTATGAAAAACACGTTTCAGAGGTCACCACAGGGGAGTGGCACAAAAGTTTTCAAAACTGGTTTGATCGAATGAAAAAGTGCATAGACGCCAAGGGAGATTATTTTGAAAAACAATAAATTAATTTTGTACCTTTAATAGTATTTTTTCATATTCATTCCGGAAACTTATAGTGCGTCCCACGTAGGTACTTACAAAGCTACAAGTGATATAGGTAACCGTTTCTTTATTAACGGAAACAGAAAAAAACAAAATAACATTAAATAAAATTAAATCTACTGAAATAATAACAATCTAAAATATTAAAACATACCTACGTACAAAAAAAAATCCATCAGCCTGTTTCATCCACTGCTGGACATAGGCCTTTCCAGGATTTCGCCACTCTTGGCGGTCCTCCTGGAAGAAATGCCCATACTCACTCACGCTGGGCAGGCGGGTCGGTGAGCGCGTGAGCGCAGTACCGAAACCCTTGCATCAGTGACGCCGCTGCCCGCCACCGGTCTGTTTTATATATAGGTAAGGCTCGGCAATTGGGGATGGATAAACCGCCATCCATCGGTCCAAGGCAGTGGTGGGCCGCCTAGTTTTGCCTGAGAGCTGTTCTCTTACTCTCCCCCGAATAACTTCGGGAGGATTTGCGAGTAAGATGGTGGTACCTCCACAGTCGAGCCCGGCATCAGCTCTACCACCAAAAAAATACTTGAAATTATTCCTTACCATGTTCATAACAGTAAGAACGTAAGTATTATAATCCATATCCTTATGATATTCAACGAAGCTTTCGTCGAGGACTATAAGAAGAGTCATGTAATATGTCGGAATGTGCGTGCTATATTTCTTATTTATGAAATTCTTGAAAAAACTGGTAAGTATTGAATCTGTTGAATTTTTGTTCTCGGTGACATTTGAAAATGTTGAATTTTGTAGCTCCAATTTATTGTCGTTTTCAGTGAAATTCGAGGTGGATACAAAGATTGTGGCTGGCAAATTCTTTGACGAATCCTTCTTTGTGCGAATTTTACCAGCATTTTGTTCGGGTTTCGGTAACGTTACGTTTAAATTTACACCTGGAACTAAGGAAATTATGATAAAGGAAACATGACCTGTTGATTTACTATCGTTTTAGCGAAAATGAGAATTCAGAGGGTGGTCTGCTAGCGTATACTGATCATAATGAACAAACTTTCATTGAACAACATTTTTTGCACACCGTATAATAAGTTCTGTACAAAAACAAAATCAACTTCTTAAGTAGGAATTGTCGTCAGTTTGTTGTTTTGACATAGTAATGCAGAGACTTATGTGATAATAATCTTCAGACTGAAGCAGTTATAAATACGTGATCAATTAGCAATAATGTGCAAGCAGAGGTTGTTGTAAGGTTAGCAATCAAACCTACCTTCTGAGTTTATAAAACAGAACAAAGTGGACATAAGAAAGATAACGTGAACATAATTTATCATTCTTAATCATTTTCAAAATACAAATCAGAGAGTGTATAATTTTGTACAAATAATAGCGACATTCGATGTCATGTCATCGATTTGCGATAGCGATCGCTCAGTCAAAGACATTTGTCTAGTGTTTTTTCACCATCACCACCTTACTCCTGCTGATCTATGTAAATAAAAAAAAATGTTTGAAAAAAGTAAAGGTTCAACAAAAGTCTCAAAAGTAATACAAAGCAAAGACATGACTTTTAGATTTTTTTATTGTAAGATGTATAAGTATATAATAATATTGTTAACTGAAAAATAAAACCCAGTATTAAATCGAAAAAAGTTGTTTAAATCTTTCGCGGTCAGTTTTATTTAATGGTTGGTAGCACTGACCTAGAGAGGCTACGTTCCTTAGAGTATACATAAGCATATTTATACTCTAAGCTACGTTCAGTTTGATGATTACCCGATGACGCACTGGCCCGTTCAGAAAGTCGGTATGACCGTTGGATGATCACACCAAATCGCGACGACAACACGCCGCGACGACGCGATGACGAGCTATATTGCACCCGTGGCACTGGTCACTTCGTGTTGGGTGAAAACATGCACGTATTAAAAACATTAAATATACCCATCTGTGGATGAGTGAGTGGATGGAAATATGGTGGAAACGGTAGAAATATAAACCTAAGATTGCCAATATAAAAAAGAAGTTTGAATGTTTTTCTCACTGACCTCTTTACCCAGGTTTTAGAGATAGAATTTTGCTGAAACTTCGTTAAAATGGGAAATAAAACATTGGTAATCAGGAATGAAAATTATGAAAAAAACGCGCTTGATGTTTCGCAGAAGAATAATGGACGGAGAGCTAGTGACCAAATCGGTCATGTAGCTTCAGCTGTATTGAAACTCCGTTAGCTACTTCCCTGAACAACCTTTTCCCATAATCTCCGTGCTGGCAGGCCGCGGGCGGTGGGTGCGGGTGTAGTGGGGTGGGGAAAAAAATGAAAAAAAATGTGGGCTCAGCGGCTTTAATTTTTTTTTCAAACAGTTGCTCAGTACTCCCTATGCACCCAAAAAAATGTTTAAATCGATCGGGTGGTGGGAAGGGGTTGCCAGCGTTAATTAAAAGTACCAAAATAATAATAATTTTCATGTGGGCTCAGCTGTATTGGCTTTTTTTCTGACGCAAGATTAATTAATATGTGAGCCCCAAAAAAATAGCCATGCAAAAATATCGGTGGGAAGGTATCTAAAAAAATGGTTGAAATCGTTGAATTTCGTTCGAAAATGAGCTGAGGAGAAGGCAAAAGCGGAGTGTATATATAACTAGTATCTGCAACAATGCTCATCTGGGCATTCCTTCACCGTTGAAACCTGAAGGAAATGGGTGGATTGAAGAAGAGTCAACGTACAACTTCGTTTGGTTCGAAGGTGACCAATTACCAAAGTTTACAAAAGATGTCATAATTCAACCTGATGAAATCGATGAAGACGACGAAATAGAATCAGGTATGAGTGCAATATTAAACTAACGATCATTTGAATGAAATACGTACCCACAAGAAAATGTTGAAAAAAACAACGTTGACAATTCATATGAAATTAACACAATCACGATCCCAATAAAATAAAATTCAATTCCAAAAAGCAATTAAAAAACAAACAGTAATTGAAAGTCCGAATAAAATGAACACTGCTAAAATTGTTATTCAATAAATACAATTAATATGTTTCAGAGGACCATCAATGTGAGAGCGACTCCGGAAGTGACAGCGATACCGATGAGTACGAATAGAAGGAACAGCTAACAATCAATCAAATATTGGACGTTAATTAAATCATACTTTACAATTTGTTTTGTATAAATATAAAAATGAATAAGATTAAGAATACAAATGAATTTTACATCAATACAATTTCTTTGCATAAATGAAAATGAATAAAAAAAGCAATCACAATGAATTTTCTACGTGCAAACAATTTTTTCGCATATGAATAAAAATGAATAAGAAAAGAAATAAAAATAAATTCATATTTTTCACGAATAAAAATGAATGAAAAAAAGGAATATTTTGAATTTTTTTTAATAAAGGAATACAAATAAATAGAATATCTTGAATAAAAAAGAGGAGTAAAAATTAATAGAATTTTGCGCATGAATAAAAATGAGAAAAAAAAGAAATAAAACTGAACAACATTTTTTCATAAATAAAAATGAAGAAATAAAGAAATATAAATAAATAGAATATTTTTCGTAAATAATAATGGACAAAAAAAGGCATAGAAGCAGGGAATATTTTTTGCACGAATAAAAATAAGTTAAATTTCTATGAAAATGCGTAGACGCACAGCTGAAGCAGCTGCTCGTTCGGAAACGTTCGGGTTTTCCCGTTCAACGGGTGCAAGAAGGACAGCGGCTACTCTCTGTTAGCCGAACAAAATCGACGCGCCGTGAGGGCGCTGACGCGTTCGCCGACTGGGAAGTCCACGTCCGCTTTTGCCTTCTCCTCAGCTCATTTTTGAATGAAATCCAACGATTTCAACAATTTTTTTCCATACCTTCCCACCGATATTTTTGCATGGCTATTTTTTTGGGGCTCACATATTAATTAATCTCGCGTCAAAAAAAAAGCCAATACAGCTGAGCCCACATGAAAATTATTATTATTTTGGCACTTTTAATTAACGCTGGCAACCCCTTACCACCACCCGACCGATTTAAAATTTTTTTTGGGTGCACAGAGAATACAGAGCAACTGTTTGAAAAAAAAATTAAAGCCGCTGAGCCCACATTTTTTTTCATTTTTTTCCCCACCCCACTACACCCGCACCCACCGCCCGCGGCCTGCCAGCACGGAGATTATGGGAAAAGGTTGTTCAGGGAAGTAGCTAACGGAGTTTCAATACAGCTGAAGCCACATGACCGATTTGGTCGCTAGATCTTAGACTATAACTCTTGAGCTCATGTAAGTAACTTCAGAAGAACAGAATTCTCTTTCGCTACGTTTTTAATTTTTTCCGTGCTGCGGGTTCGTATTATAAAATATATTTAAATTTGAAAACTTCAGAAAGAAACCCAGAGAACACCCACCCACGATTAGGTCACGGTCACGAACAACATACCTAATGAGTTGAACAAAAAAACGCCTTATGTTAATTATTTTGACATCAGTGAATGGAGGCGACAGCCAGGCCGGGTTCCGAATGGCGCTGACCACTAAAAGTACCATCAAATCAATCACGCCGCACGGCCATCAGTGACTCGGAATGACGATAGACGCGACATAATCGATTATGTCATGACTCGGAACGCACTACAGCAGAGTCATTTTTGTGCATTTTCATTTTAAGGTTCGTTTCGAAACGAGCGAAAATCACTCGGAGTGATGCGAATTTCACCCTAGTAAACCGAGAGTAAATGAACTGATACCTGACAGTTCCACGAAACTGTAGAGATGGGATTCCACCCGGAGTATTTCCCGATTTCGGAAAGATTCTCATTGAAACCACCCGAGGTGTATTTATGCGGGTATTAACGTTTTTCACTACCTTTACGTGGTATATTAGGAGTTATCTCACGGATTTTATATGAAGCTAGGGATCATCTCTAAATGTATTACAGTTCATTCGTACATGAACAATGAATAGGAAAATAAAGTCATTTATGTGATTTGTGGTAAAAATTACTACGACCAGTTTGTTTATTTGTGATTTGTCAAAAAGTACAAAGGTGTTTCTTTTTGATAATAAAATTTTACGGTCACCCATCCCTAAAATAACCGAGACGAGCGTTGCTTAACATGAAGCAACAAAGAAAATGAACATTAAAATGAACGCAAATGTTCATGCGCATTCAAAGTTGGTTTTGAAGTATCTTAAAATCTTATGTCTTTTTATTTAATAATAATGAGTGTAAGTAAAGAGATTAACTAAAAACTACAAAACTAAATATTTAGAGTCTATTACGTATCAAGAACTCATTTTAACTTTTGTTATTTCATTTAGTTACACTAATTATGATTTCACCCGCATCAATACCCATTTCGGGTTGCAACCCGGGTTGCCACCCATTTTAGGTTGTCAACGAGAATCTTTCTGCCGCTCATCTCTACGACGGAAGTGTTTTGAAACGCTTCGTGCGAAAATCACACTTGGCCACCTGTCCCCTGATTCTGTATCGTAAACTCAGTTGCCAAACCAAGTTTCTATCGTCTAAAACATACATATCCGCTTATCTAAGGATAAGTTCGCACTTGAAATGACTTCACAATTCGTAAATAGTTCAATACCCATTAAAGGTTATTTTGGAAGTTCATTTTGTATCTATTTTTGGTGAATAGCAACTACAGCTAGCAACCTAAAACTGAGTTACATAATAGCCCTCCTGCCCCTTGATTCTGTAACGTAAACTCAGTTGCCAAACCAAGTGCCTATCATCTTAAACATACATATCCGCTTATCTAAGGATAAGTTCGCATTTGAAATGACTTCACAATTCGTAAATAGTTCAATACCCATTAAAGGTTATTTTGGAAGTTCACTTTTTATCTGTTTTTGGTGAATTGCAACAATAGCTAGCAACCGACACTGAGTCACATAATAGCCCCACTGATTGGTGCAACTGGTTTTTCTTTCTATTTCTTCTTTATAGATCGTCTCTTTCTAATAAACGAGTGAAATTTCGCACTATTATTGCACGTTTTGAAACGCTTCCTAATTGTGGACAAATATTGTAAGTACATAACCTAACGTGGTTTTCCGTAATGAAAAACTTAGCCGTTTACGATGTTTCATCTAAGAAACTTGCAGTTCCTTCAGAAGAAAACCTTTATGTTTGCTACGGACACAATGATGAAAATCAATTTGCCGATGTTTACGTTTGTTCCCATAACCTCATTGTTACAAAATTCGATGAAAACGGTGATGTTTTATGGAAAAATGAAGATGTTTCTGAACTTGCTTCCTCTACGTCCGCATTGTTCTTCAATAATTTTCCCGTTAATCTAACATTTTTGGCACTGTCCAACACTTTGTGTGTAAGTTTGTGGAATGGTGAACTATTCACCATCAATGCGGCAGGCGACAACTGCGACCTAGCTGGTTGTTGTGATAATGGATTATTGGTGAGTGCCCATCCTCTTTAAAATAAGATATGTCCTTCATGTTCAAATAGTTTGGTTTTGCTTAGTTTACTTACACTTTTATGATGCATAAATCTCTATCAGGGAGCCCCATTTAATGCTATAAATATTATTGAAGATCACTTTCAAGATAACATTATTTTATGTTAAATCACAGTAAAGAACATCAATAATTGGCTCGTCTTTATAACTGAAGGATCGCCTGTGAGGCAATAGGTAGGTGAGGGTGGAGAAATGATCTTGTGTTTCGGGGGTGAAGCGCAGGGTGAAGGCAGGCAGCTTAAATCACTTCTTTCAGTGCACTTGCAGATCATGCCGTGTGCACTTGGTTTACTTGTTATGGATGCTCAGAAGAAAATGCACACGACAATAAAAAATCTTTCCAAGATGAATGGACCCTATAAGATTGGCAAGTGCATTAACAAACAGGCCAAACAAATGGTGTATAAAGTATATAATTTGTTCTTTAAATTAAGAAAACAAGATCATTCTTCTACAGATGCTAGCCCCCACCTACCTCTTGCCATGCGAGCGATCCTTTAGTTGTGTGGTACATCTATAGCTTTTAGCTTTTGCTAGTGACTATGCTTGGGTGCAAGTGTCTTTAAATGAGTGGTTGAATCTCTGAGTAGTATCAACAGTTTTCAACTTGGTTGTTATTTTATCAACACCCATTATAGCCTATATGTTGACTAAGGTCACTGATGATAATTAAGAAGACTGAATCTGTTGAGTGGTTCTCAAGTTATTATGGAACATTCAGACAGTTGGAATTACAAAAATTCAAAAAATTTTAGTTTTTGCCTCAGTACAAAACTAGTAACCCATTGAAAATTTTGGAAAAATATTTCTTATCAAGACACAACTTTCTTTGTACTGTATTATTATTGAATGGCTAAATACTAATAGGGCACTTGTCACCCTTAAATTGCAAAGTAATAATTTTACAGGAAGTAGAAAAAGCAATGTATTTTTTAATCTCTTAATATCTAAACTTTGGTTTTAATATATGATACAGAGTATACAGGAAGCAATTAATTCCACCATAGAACTAAGTATATAGGTCTGTATATTTTAAGAAACAGCTTAAAAGATATCATGGACAAGTGACCTTTTAGTAATTAATTATGTATTAGATGGACATGTTCCCCTTTAACACTAAATAGTATTATGTTCAAGCAAAGAAAGTATTGTAAAAAAAACACTAAAATAGAATCAACACATATTTATTCAAATATTTTAATTACATTTCAGCTGTTGTTACTGGCCAATCATATATAATGTTCCAGAACAGAATATATTCTTCAGGAATGTATTCTGCTAACTTTTGCAAATCATTCATTTTCTTCTGTGCTATAGGTATTGGAGAATCATACATATTCTGCAAAGGTAGATGAAGATCCAACTGGTTCTTTTTTCTGAGATCAAAAGTATGATGTACTAGACCATCAATCAATTCTTTTACTAACACACTTTGAGCTTGTGCTGCATTGAACTGAAACTCATGATATTTAGAAATCATAAATTTCTCTTTCAATTCTCCCCACTGTATATCTTTGGATAGCTTAGTTTTATAATAAAACTTGGAAAACCAATCTTGAAAATTTAAAATATCCTCCTTTTCTACTAAATACACAGTAAACTTGTCTTTTATTTGCGAACACTCCATAATAATGGACTGGACCACAGAGGACTGGACATATTGATTCACTGTATACACTCTGTCGGTTTTTCTTAATTTCCTCTTGATAATCCCAAAGCTGCGGTCACACGGAAGAAAAGAATGCCCACGAAATGGAAAGTACAAGTTTTTTTGAACATTTTCTTCTCAACAAGTGCCATCAGGAATCTGATCATGGCGTGATTTTTGTTTTGACCAATTGTCACAGAATAAGTTAAGTTCGTCATATTCTCTGTCTAAAAAATTTTGTGAGTAATGCCACAGCAAGGAACATACGTCATCAGGTGTTTTGCGGGCAGTGCCTTCATGATACACATAAGTGTGTACTTTGTCATTGCCAAAGTTATATATTCCAAATGTATTTACAGATAGCTGTCTTAAGTAATAAACATCTTGTACGGGTATGCGGGGCAAGTCTGTAACAGCCATGTAATCAAAACTCAGGGACAGAATTTTCTTTTGACAACTTGGTACACATATGAATTTTTTTGTAAAAAATTTTACTTCGGCTTTGATTAACCAAAAATTCTGCAGCATAAGTTCTTTTGGCATTGTCGTTCAGACATTTGTTTCGCAATTTAGCTTTAAGTGATTCACATTCAAAACATGCATCCACAACTGGTTGACCAAAAGACAAACTGAAGTTATTTTTAAAGTACTGCCAGTAGAACTGATACTTTACGTCCAGCTCTAGATATTGCTCTGCGAATAATTTATGCATTTGTCTAACTGATAGGTCAGCTGACAAAAAGAAACGTATCTCTGATGCATGCGTGTGATTCCTTAGTAGGGAATGATGCAATGTGATTGTGTATCTTTTCACATACATCTGCAGGAATTGTGTTTGCACAAGGATGCTTGCCACATTTATCTTGTGGAATGACCCCTGCCTCAAGGAAGTTAGCTATGCGGTGTAGGCGTTTAGAAGTGACATTATGAGCATTCATAAAAGCTTTTTTGCACACTTTAGTTTGCTTACTGTTTAACAACAGATGGTATACAACATGTTTTGTTTTTGGTTTTCTTTTTGTGATCAATGTAGTATCTCGTCCTCTTGTCCTTTCCACACCTTTCAGCTCCATTAATCTTTAAAGATTAATATCTTGCTCATCTTTTGATCCCATTGTGTAGAACGAAGTGAGAACTTCATCAATCTCTTCTCGAGGATTAACATTCCTGAGACAATTTTTGCAGCAACTGAAACATTTAGAAATCAACATATCAAGAAAAGATATCACCAACTGAAAATTTTAGTTAATAAAGAAAACCAGAAAGTAATTTACCAGTTCAGATCTATGAATTCCGGCTCATTTTTTGCAGAAACGTATCGCCCTTTCCAATGCGTATGACTTTCTCCAGAAACCCTACATTTCTTAATTTGATTTCGTTGATATCCTTCTTCATGGCGAATGCCTTTTTTTCTCTTCCTATCACTCATTTTTCACAATTTGCCACGAATTATTAAAAGGGCACATATGCTTGGTCAAGTGCCGTTTTAGTATTTATTTGGATATTAGCAGTCCTGTCATGACGTGCAAAAAGCTCGGACAAATGCCTTTTTAACAGAAAACGGTGTAAATAGGTGTTGCCAAGATATAACAACAAAAAATGTGTTTTGGGTAAAAAGTGACAAGTGCCCTTTTAGTATTTAGACATTCGTACTATTAGTATAGATGTATAAAATGGAATTTTTAATATTATTTATAGATCTGAGTTCCTAGCACAGTAGACCATTTTATGGAGCTTTGATAGCTCGATATACACTGTCTGTCCCTCTTCGAGTAGATCAACAGAGTGATACAGAGCACTGTATCTAGCACTATCAAGCTCAATGCTAGACTAGCTGGTTTACAGGCAAATAAATGTTGCATTTTATATAAGAGCGTAAGCTCTTAATTTGCTTCTGTTATTTAATCATATATTAAAGCTGAAAAAATCTGGTACTTTTATATTAAATTCTGCACTTTGTACAATTCTGCCACAGTTTTTCGCTTCTTTCACATTCAACATTAGAGTATCTGTATTTTATATTATATAATATTGTCATTCCATTCAGGCTGTGGAATGGAGTCCAGACCAAGAACTGTTGGTTGCAGTTACTAAAGACCTGAACACAATTCTGATGTCCTGCACTTTCGATCCAATGCATGAAGTGAATCTACTTGACCAAGAGTTTGGGGAGAAGCAATTTGTTACTGTTGGGTGGGGAAAGAAAGAGACACAGTTTCATGGATCTGAAGGAAAAGCTGCTAGACTGAAGAGTGAAATCAGTGCTGGTGGGTTATTGCTAAAACTTTCAAGTCTCACAACGTAATATTTTTTTGGCAAATTCTTTCTTAGTGAAGAGTGGCCTCCATCTTGATCTTTTTTACACTGGCAAAATATTTTATTTGCACAAAATCTCAGCAGTACAAAGTAGTTGTAATGGTTTGCAACTTACAATGATTTATTGATATTTGAACTAGCTAAGTTCAAAATGTAATAAAATTTATTCAATGGTAATTAGAGATAGCTACTAATTAAAAGTGTAATAAATACATAAACATATATCTTAGATATCTATAAAATTAAAAATAAGAAGTAAATGTTAATTAAGAAAAAAAGTTTGTGGCTACAACTTGCAGTATGTACATGTTTAGGAAGAGTGGTGTCTCCTGACACAGGCAACTTACAAGCTTAAAAGGAGACATCAGTCACTTGTAATGTAACCTGTTATGTAATGACCAAATTATTTTTATTTTTTTATTTTTTTCAGACCCAAATACAGCTGGAGATGCTGTGAAGATAACTTGGAGGGGAGATGGCCAGCTATATGCTGTTGGTTTCACAGTCGAAGGAATAAGAAGATTCAAAGTATTTGACAGAGAAGGTCAACTCCAATATACCAGTGAGAAACAGCAAGGCTTAGAGTGCAACCTTTCATGGAGACCAAGTGGTAATGTTATCACTACCACACAAAGGTTACCTGATAGATATGACGTGTCATTCTTTGAGAAAAATGGCCTGAAACATGGTGGCTTTACAATACCAGTCAGTGCAACAACTCATGTTGAAAATCTGGCCTGGAGTTCTGACTCAGAAATATTAGCTTTGCAATGTTTTGACTCTGTAGATAATACACAAAAGGTTCTTTTATTCACTACATGCAACTATCATTGGTATTTAAAACAAACTTTGTGTTTCAAGTCAGATCAGAAAATTTGTCAAATACTATGGGACAATGATTTTGATGTTTCCAATAACAAGAAGCTGCATGTTATCCTCAAAAATGGTGAAATCTTTTCTTACACTTGGATTTGGAATATTGATCACAGTGGAGGAAGCACTGATGATGACAATGCTATAATTGCAGTCATTGATGGGAAGAAAGTATTAGTTACAGGGTTCAGACAAACGCTGGTGCCTCCACCAATGGCAGCATTAGAAGTAGAATTAGATACGTTTGTCAATTCCATTCATTTTGCCCCAAAATGTCAAGATGTAAATAGTGTAGATCCAAATACATTCTTTGTTTGCACAAGTGACCAGAGAGTAGTTTTCTATGAAATGATTAGCAAATCGCCTTTGCAGTATAAAGCAACAAAAACAATTTCTTTAAATAATGAAAGATTTCCTTTTGAAAATTATAACTGGCAATGGATTAATCCAAACATGATAGTAGCTGCGCAATTTACACATGATACTTATAATCTGATAAAATATAACATAGATTTTGAGAAGCTAAACATAAACAGTACGATAAGCGTGCCATCAGCAGTTACAAAAATCCACCAACATCCAAATGATTCTTCTAAACTGTTCCTTCAGCTAAACAATGGAGAAATTATTGAAATAACCAGTGAAGGAAATGTTGTCCCACAAGATATTTCATTTCCAACTTCTTGTCCAAAGTTTACAGTATTATCAATAGATAATGAGTTGCACTTTTTGGGACTTTCACATAAAGGCAATTTTTATCTAGACGATGCAGTTGCCATGAACAGTGTGAGTTCATTCTTTGTACACACTGATTTTCTACTGCTAACAACATTGAAACATCTGCTTCTGTGTACTGAGTTAACCAAAAATGGGTTAAATGCTATCAAAGATTATCAGAAAAATGAATCAGCACATGTTTACAAAAGGAAGATTGAAAGAGGTTCGAAACTAGTTATTGTTGTACCAAATGACACGAGAACTATATTCCAACTACCAAGAGGTAATTTAGAGGCAATTCAACCTAGACCTTTGTCTCTAAAGATTATTGGAAAATATTTAGATAACCTTAAATACCACGAAGCATTTGATTTGATGAGGAAGCAGAGAATTAATTTGAATCTTATTTACGATCATGACCCTGAGAAGTTCCTTAAATATGTAGATGTTTTTTTGGAAAACATCAAAAACAATTCATGGTTAAGTCTCTTCTTATCAGACTTAGAAAATCTTGATGTCACGAAAACAATGTACGCAAGCACATATGCCGACAGAAGTTCTGTGAAAACTGATAATGATACAAAGATAGAAAGAATATGCGATGTCGTTAGAGCTCATCTAGGTAAAAGAGATGATAGAGAAGGTAAAATACTACCCCTCCTTACAACTTTCGTAAAAAAGAACACTATAGTTGATCTAGAAAATGCTCTTTCTGTCATAAAGAAATTGAAAGATCAAGAATCTGCTGGTTCCAAACTTCCCGTGGGATCTGATGAAGCACTTAAGTATTTGCTCTACATGGTTGATGTCAGCCAGCTATTCGATGTGGCTCTAGGCATGTACGACTTTGATTTAGTTCTTTTAGTAGCAAATAAGTCACAAAAGGACCCGAAAGAATTTATTCCAATGCTGAACGAACTGAATGAAATGGATGAAAATTTTAAAAGGTTTACAGTCAATAAACATTTAAAGAGGTTTGACAGAGCTGTAGAGTGCTTGGCGAAATGTGGTCCAGATAAGTACGGAGAACTGAGGACTTTCGTAAAATATCACAGCTTGTATAAAAAAGCGTTGGAGCTGTTTAGTCCTGAAGAAGAAATCTACAAGCAAATGTCTGATGACTTTGGTTCGTATCTGAAACTAAAGCAGCAATTTGTAGAAGCTGGAATTATTTATAGAAGAGCTAAAAACAATGATAAGGCAATTGAATGTTTCAAGGATGCATTAGAGTGGCAACTAGCTATAGAATTATCCCATACCTGGCCGAAGGAACAATTCAAAGAATTGTGCAGGTAATTCTCTATGTCCGATATTTTATTTGGTTTATTTTTAAATTGTACCTAATAGACAATTTGAACTTCCCAGAAACCTCGTCACAGGATTACAAGACGAAAAGCGTCATACGGAAGCGCTTAAGATATTGGAGCAATTTTGTGAAAATAAAGAAGATACAATCACACACGCAATAGAATGCGGCCATTACAAGACAGCTTTAAGAATATGCTCGCAATGTGGGAGAGAAGACTTGACCAGTAAGTAATCTTTATAATACTACGGTAGATCTCTACACCATTGGTAAACAGAATTCATGGTAGGTACCAGTGGCGTGCATAGAACTTTTTGCTGGAAAAGCAATGAGAAGGTCAAATTTGAGGATAAAAACAAAATTGAAAAAAAAAACGTATGAAATCGTGTATATTACGCGACAGGCGGGAGTGCGGGCCGTTTCATACTGACATGTCCGTACTCACCCGCACTCCCGCCTTGTCGCGTACTATACGTTAGGGTAGGCAGTGCCCTGGCGTCATACAAACAACGAACATAATGATACAAATAATGGTTTTTCAAAGTGACATTTGAATTTTTTCATATTTAATTATTGCCAAACTTGACCTTCTCATTGCATTTCCAGCAAAAAGTCCTGTGCACGCATACCTACCCCCTACACGACTTAGTATCTTCACAAATAAAAAATATAGATGCAATTTAAAACAATATACAATTTTCTTTCCAGCTAACGCCCTGCTACCAGCCTTACTAAAGGACTATAGTAACCTTCAAGAGCAGATCGAGACCAACTGGTCTACATTCATAAAGCAGAAAGAAAGGCTACGCGTTGTAAGAGAAAAGAAAAAGGAAACTCCCGTAGAGGTGTACGATCCTTCTTATGCGAACAAAGACAGCGATTTGTACTCAGACGCCGGTAGTACTCTCGCTTCATCTACGTCGAGGAGTTCAAGGTAAACCAGTATTCTTTAGGGGTCTGTCCCGTTTTTGTTTGAGTGTTAGTCTGCTTCAATAGATACTATTTACATCAATGAAGTTGAATGTTAGCTAGTCTATCTTTTTGGCTTGTAATACCCTGCGAATACCGAAGCTTTTTATGTGGAAAATTATTAATTATCCTCTTCAGGTATCTAATGCCCTTGATACATAGATTTTGTTAAGGAGAAGAATTATGAAACAGGCCAAAAAAAAAGATTGAAAAGATATACATACTTTACCATGATGTTTGGAGCAGATAATGAATTTTTTACTGTATAGCAAAAGTTGTTCTTATAGACGAGTACTATCCTTAGATGTCGGCTTTTCACCAATAAAAAATCCAGCCTGAATATAAAAAAATAAATTCCTTATTTACTAGACATAAGTCAAAATTACAGATTACATCAACAAGATAATTAAATTAAAATATAGACAAAAAACAAATTCATATTAAATGTTCCATATTTTAATATGATAGCTGGTTATAAAAACCTGCAAAACATATAAAAACTATTCCATTCCAGTCGAACGTTCCGGTCAAGCAAGAACAGAAGAAAGCACGAACGCAAGGTGGCGTCTCTAAAAGAGGGCTCGCAATACGAGGACGTTGCTCTGGTGATGGCGCTCCATACCTTAGTGACGTCGTCGTTTGAACTGAGGACGCAAGTCAGGGAGGTCAATGAGGCGCTCTGCTGCTGTGGCAAGGACAAGGAAATGTTTATATTACAGGTACATTTCTGAAGAATGACTTCGTTGAAGGTCGTCTTTGTTCGAGTACGAAGCTCTAGTATCGTTTTTTTTAGTCACCATTTACTGGTTTTTCAGGCGCAATAACTATGAAGTTGATACTTGTGATTGTTGGCACTTGGTGGAACTTTTGATTAAAAAGCACTTGTAATTGTCCACTTATTTATTATATTTACCTAACCGGTTTCGCTATTGTAGCATTATCAAAGGTTTTTTGGGTGTTTACGTACAATATATGTATTGTACGATTGATTGATATTGATTCCAAGTGATTGATATATTGTACGTAAACACCCAAAAAACCTTTGATAATGATATAATAGTGAAACCGGTTAGGAAAATAATATAAATAAGTGGACAAGATACAAGATAGTACAAGTGCTTTTTAGTCAAAACGCCATAAATATATTCTGCAGCCAGACCGACATAATATTTAGCATGAGAGAGGTGCCCTTTATCCTGTCAGTCGACCTGCATTCAGCCGTTTCCCTTATTGTTGCCAGATTTTATGTGTGACCTCCTAATCCATAACCTCTGGCCATATCCTCTGGCACTATTTTCCAGGTAATTAATTAAAAAGACTCGTAATATTATTATTTTGGTCAAGAACGCGAATACGCCTTTGGCCTCGCCCTGGAATATATGACATGCACATGCTTGGGTAAGCCAAGTTGGCTTTCATTGTGGTGAGCATAGACTACAGATCTCCTTCTACAGTCCTGCCACACTTCTTATCCTCAAGTCAACTAAGGCTTATCACGCACTAGAAGATAATGATGTCTATCTTCTTTCATAATTCCAGAAAAGCCTCGAGAAGCTCCTAAAAGAAATGAAGGACAGTTTGAAAGAGATCTGGACAAGTGAACTGGTGCTGGAGGCGACGCATGCTGAAGTGTCAGCGCAGGGCGTGCCAGAAGGCTGCAGCGTCATACCGCAGGGGATCGCTACACTTGGTGAGATATTTATCTAATTTTACTGGTTTTTGGGACGCCATTTAAACGTGATCATTACCCGTGGAATAGGTAGGGTTAAAAAAAACTGTTGGCGGTAATAGTAGAGCATGGTTAAACCCACGAAATATATTACTTCGTTTTGATCGATTCTTGGTCTTCCGGTCCAAATGTCTTATACTACTTATAGACATAAAATTACATTGTTGTTGAATTTTATAGGAAATATAATATGATGGCCTTGGATTCGATATCATATAATATTTAGATTATAAGTGTATTTCTTGTCGCTATTTCCGAAATCCCGGGATTCGATTAAAAAAATTGTACTAATAATAAAGTAGTGAAAAAGTCGTGTCTGTCTGTATATTACATATTTATTCAAAATTTCTAATGAAATATATTTTATTATACATATTACGTATAGTATTGTACTGAACCCAAAACTATATTTTTTTTGTCTTGTAGCTATTGATGAGCCAATGTAGTATGTTCCGTTATACTATAACTCGAGAACCACTCAATAAGCCCTGCCTATTCCAACCGCTGACGATCACAGAAGCCAGGTAATTCTGCCAAAGGGTGTGGTGGTGGGGGGAGTTACACACAGGCACAAAAGCAGCGCAATGGAAGAGCCGAGTGAGCTACATTGCCTCAGTTGCGATGACTAAAACTTGTTGCCATTACAAAATTCATATTAGATATTTACAATTAGTAAGGAAGTTAGTAAAAGGCGATAGTGCTGATGCTGGGTTCAACTGTGGAGATAACACCACATTACTCCCATAAACATCCCGAAGTTATTCATGGGAGAGAGCTCGCAGACTGGTACAACCAGGATGGCGCTATAAAAGAGACTGGTGACGGGCAGCGGCGTCACCAACCCGCCTGCCCAGCGTGAGTATGGGCATTTCTTCCAGGAGGAACGCAAAGAGTGGCGAAATCTTGGAAAGTTCTATGTCCAGCAGTGGATGAACCAGGGTGATGGATGAAAGGAAGTTAAGGCGAGGTTATCCAGAGATATCTGTCCTGCTCCAACGCTTTCATTTTTCACATGTTTATCCTGCTCAGCGGAAGCGGGCCGCTCGGAAAATTGGCGGTTTTGAGGTGTTTTTATTTATTATTTTGTAATTAGAGGGATGGGTTTTTAATATGGCAGCCGTTTTATATCACATTTTTTACGACGTATATTTTAGTATAACTTTTATTGTTTATTAATTATAAGTACATAATCGTGTATCGAACGGCCGAAATTTTAAGGTCAAAGAGTGAAATATGACATATATTTTTTACAAAATTTAATCGACGCTATTTGTTTTTTTTAAAATACATTTGAAAAGAGACAAAATGGGATAACCCCCCCTTAAAGATGTTCAATATGATCAGTATTGTGATTTAAATGTCTTTTTTACCCACCTAGCATCTATGCTCGAGTCATAATCTAAAACTCTTAACTAAAGGGAAGCCTTTATTTTGGAATATTTTAATAAATAAGATATAATCAATCTGCTTTTCAGATACACACATGAGAATAGCACCAGTGATTCAAGATGTCCGCTGGAAATTGGAAGGATTTGATTAAGTTACACAATTACATATTTTATCTTATATAGTTTATTTTAAGTTTATTAAGTTTGATCATGCAAAAAGAACAACATGTTGTAAATTTTATAAAAAATTGAAATAAAAATTGTGTTACATGCTTGATTTAATCAATTTTATTTCATTCAGTCTTACATAATTACATAACTCAATAACAGATTGATAAATTAATAAATAATATTATCGTTACAAAATCACCTATTTAAACATTTCTGAGAACAAAAATAGCATTCAAAGTTAACTGCACTCGACCTATTATTATCAAAAACGACAGTTCTGAAATGATCTTTTAGTTCAAATTCTTTGTTTACATACAAAATATCGTTTACTACGGGGGCACCACAGACACACATGTTGGCATTATCTAGAAACTCAACTAATGTCCAGGGAATTATATTTGGTGCATAGAACAGTTTTTGTTTTAGAACAACTTTGGAAGCAAGATGTACCAAGTTGCCTACACAAAAGTCCCAAGGGGTGTATTTGTTTTCTTGAAACCTTTCTTCTCTGTGATGGAATTTGTTTGACGACAAGTCGAAGTATTCTAGACGACACTGTATTAGGCTGCACGGTAATGAGCGGAGTTCATTCTTGGGCAATGTCAGATACCTGCAAATAAAATAACATTAGGACTGCAGGCATAGGCGTAACCAGAGTACTGCCCCCCCCCCCCCCCAAAAAAAAACAGGTGACATTAATGTAAAATGAGGCTTTATCCAGTGGTGTTAATTGTCTCCTTAATTGGTTTGTGTGTGATCTCGTTGTATGGAGGGTTATCTATATTTTATCTTATTATGACCACATTATCGAAAACAGATATTTGTTGATGGCTTCATAAGTTGGAGCCAGGGGCCGCCGCCGCCTTAACACCCTCGCTACCATTGTTACGTCGTGAATGATGATTAGGTTTTTTGTATGACGTAGATATCAACGTTAGCAACGTTGCGGAATGTCCGTTAGTTTTTCATATGGCTATACTATTGATTATTATTGTGCTGTGAGGTCTTTGAAAGACAGGTACTTACAGCAAACGGGGTTCTGTACTTTGTACAAGGGACTCGAAGGTAATCTCCTGTACACTCGAAGAAATTTCCTGACTTTTCTTTTGAGTTTATCCTTCCGACTGTTTCCTACCAAAAGAAATAACCTTTTCCCTCCAAACTTTACCCACCAATTCGGAAAACTGCAGATTCCCTGCCATAATATAGGAGGATTTCTTGGATTTTCAACGAAAACAGACAAAAATTACCGAAGGTAATTTATTAGAAGGATTGCACGAAGATCGAATAATCTTCTACACTCCAACAATTACCCACCAAAATCCATCTTAATAGAATGGAATTTTTCCTTCTGAGTCAAAAGGGATGGATTGGTCTTCTATTTTTGGAAGGTTATTATTTTCATAGATGCAAGAAATACCATCCCCTCTTTTTTAATGACCACTGTCCATGGGCGTCGGAAGACGAAAGTCTAGGGTGGGGCCTTTCAAATATCAACGAGATTTATAGTTAAAAAATAAAAAAACGTACTTTTGTGCAAACAAAAACTGCCGATCGGTCTTGTCTCTCATATGTCCGCTGTACGTGTACTTTAGTCGTGCTACGAAATTCTATTTTTTACTGTCCTATTCCGTTTCCAGGGGCGGGGGGCAGCTGCCCCCCTTTGCCCCCCCCCCCCTTCCGACGCCCATGCTACTGTCGTTCCATAATAGCAGAGTGTACACATCAGCACCTCTAACATGGTAGACCATATCAAGCTTTGACAGCTCAAGGCTCAATATACCACTGTCTGTCCCCCTTTAGGTAGATCAACAGAGTGAGACAGCACTTTATCGAGCTAGATATGGTCTTCCATGTTAGAGGTGCAGATACAAATCAAATCAAATCAAAATATTTATTTTGTAAAATAGATACATAAAGTATACTTTCTACAAGTCAAAGTTAATCTTTACAATAAATATCTTTAGAATAAAAAAATTATATGTATATACTAATAAGGGAAAAAATATTTAGGTTTGGCTACAAAATTTTAATTATACACCTACATAAAATAGAGAACTCTAGGAATTAAAATATTATATATAAATTATGCAACGAACAAACAAGTTGATAAATAAATACGGGAAATACATCCAAAAAATATTAAGGTTGGGCTACTAAAATGTAATAAAGTTATATACCTGCATAAAATAAAGGAATATAGGAATAAAAATATTATATATACATAATGCCTAACCATCCGCACCATTCGATTAGTATTGCTAAGAAGAAGGGCAAGAAACTTAGCAAACATGAATTTTTTTCATTTGTAACATAAATTTAATCTATACAATTTTCTTATAACTACTTAAGTAAAGGCAAATATAAAACCATAGGAATTATGTCCAAGAGAAAAAAAAAAAATATTGATCTCAGTCAATCCGTCTTACATTGTCTATTACCTTTTACAGCAAAGTCAGTTTACATATTAATTAACTATAAAGGGCTTAAGATTAGCCTTTAGAGGAATCAAACATTTCGTATTAAAATTTGCTAATTATGACTTACAATTTTGATAAAGATTATTATTATTTATTACACCATGCCTCATTATCGTCCAGATAATCATTGATTTTATAATACGATTTTTTAAGTAGCCAATACAAATTGTGCCCTTATAGGATTTGAACCCGTAACTTTCAGATTTCTATTGAGACAGTCAACTGATGATAGCTAGTATTATATTTATTATTTTACGCTTAAAAAGTCACGATTATAACTCGTTATCGGCAGTCTCTGTATCTTAATAATAAAGCGATTCTGAAGGCTTTAATCATAGTTTTAGTGTTGTCAAAATTAAATTTTCTTTATTCCAAAATAGTTCTTTTTATTTGGAAAATTTTATGTTTTGACTATTTTAAATCACAGCACTAAAACTAAAATTAAAGCCTTCAGAATCGACTTTATTGCCTTGCGTACCTGAGTGTACAAATCCGACCTAATGTTGCTGGCAATTTCTCTAACATGTTATTGTCCAATTTTAAAGTGACTAATTTCTGCAGCTTCCAAATAGCTTTAGGCAGGACACCTAACTTGTTTCCACTAAGATCCAGGAGCTTTAAAGATTTTGTAATCTGAAAACAAAACTATTTATATAAGCTTAAATAATAATAGTCAGCGAAACTCAAAACATAGGTAGTACTCGTCGATATGAACACCTTTTTCTCCAGGGACTATGTAAAATTCCCAAAAAAAATTTCGCTTTCTCATAGTAAACCAGACGTCTGATATGGTCAATTTGTATGAGAGGAAGTTAAAAAAAGTTGCGAATTTCGCTTAGGACATAGATAATTTATATTCTTTATACATATTCATAACTAATGTTTACCCATGACTTTGCTCGGGTGGAAGATTTTCAATCAATTAATAATTTCAATCATTTTACTAACAAAATCCCATTCAAATCCTTTTAGTGGTTCTAGAGTTATAACGGAACGTGTCTGTGCATACAAACACACTTTTTTACCATATTATGGATATTTACTTCTTACTAGGTATTTGGATAACTTAAACAACAATCATTGTAATAAAAAATTGGCCTAGAACTTTGCATAGCCCTCATAGGGAAAGTTTTTCATATGGATGAGACAACCTATGTTTATATCAAGCCATCTTATTTCCTATAGTTAATCATAGGCGTAACTAGGATTTGCAGCTGGGGGGCCGGCCCCCAGTTCCAACTTATTAAGCCATTAATATTATTTAAGGTTAATACCATTCATCCATCCATCAGCCTGTTTTCGTCCACTGCTGGACATAGGCCTTTCCAGGATTTCGCCACTCTTTGCCGTCCTCCTGGAAGAAATGCCCATACTCACACACGCTGGGCAGGCGGGTTGGTGAGTGCGGTATCGAAACCCTTGCACCAGTGACACCGAAGAGGTTAATACATTATAATATAAATCTGAGCCAGGGCCAGGATATAATGTTTACACCACTGTAATCTCTGCCTACCCTTCTAAGAGATTGCTTGATGATAGCATATTATGTCAACACAGAGTGAGGTCATTATTTACCTGAGGTCCCAATAACCATTTCCAGTCAACTTCACCTTTAACACCAAGTTGATTATTTGCCAGATATAGTTCAGATAGATTGGGCATTCTTCCTGTGAACAGAAGCATAAATAGAAATGATGATAAGTTCCTTATATTAACAAATAGACATATTATGTTAGATACAAAATGATAAATAGAAAATTACCAAATTCAGCAGGTATTTTCTCAATTTCATTATTGCTCAAGTCCAGCACCACTAACTGTCGAAGTAAAAGAATGTCTCTACGAAAGTTGCAGAGTTTCAATCCATTGATAAACAATGATTCAAGAGTCCTCGGAAAACCTTTAGCTGGGAACTCACTGCGATCACGAATCACTAACTTTGAGGGTGCAATATCCTTTGCTGTCACACTGATGGTGGACAAATTCGTCAGCTGCAAACCTTGAGTGTCCCCTGTTATACAGGACTTCAGCAATCGCATGAAACATTTCAGTTGTATTGCTTCACATTTTATACATAAATCATGGGGGGGTTCTTCGAATCTTATTGTAGCTTTACCCTCATTTAAACACTTGACGAACACTTGCTTGATACTTTTAACTTTATACTTTGTTCCAGTTTTGTTTACAGTGGAAAAATGTATCACAAAATAATCTTTGTCACACTTGGGTCCCTTGCCTAAGGCCAAAGTGGATTTGATGTACTTTCCAGTAGAGCGTATGTTTAGGGAAGTGTGCAGCCGATTTATAACTTCTATTGTGCATTGTAATTTCATTTTAGAATGGAATCTTTTCTAAGACCTACAGTTTTGTTCCAAGTCGGCACAACGGATTGAAATGAAATGAAATGAAACCAACCAAACCAAACCAACCCCGCCAAAAACCACAGCTGTCTTGTCTGTCTGTTTTGACATTTTTTTTTCGGCCTGTTTTCTTTTCCCTTTTGCATCCAAAAGGGTATAATCATAGACGTATTACACACACCGGACTGAGCACTTGTTATAATAAACGTAAAGAACGGGAAGTCAAACCAGAGTATTCCATTTCTTTCTAATTAGAGTAACCATATTTACAAAAATATGAGCGGTGAGCTTGACTGCGCTAGTCATTTTTTCTCTATCGCACGTAGTAATTCTGTGCCAGTGTTGCAGGGTGTCCAGACTTAAATTGAACATTATGCCAGCTTTTTGCCTAAATTCTGCTAAAGTCTGCTAAGATTGAAGATGGAAGAAATGCTAAAATTCTGCTAATGATTGAAGTCATAATTTTCACGAACATATAAATAAAAACGCAAAAATAATTATTAAAAATATTAAATAACAACTTCTAATCATTTTATCTTCTAATTTTCTGTAGTGTCCATGTTTTTATAGAGAGTTGTCAAGCCTTGAGCCATCTTTATCATATTTTTTATAAAAAGTGGCATTGCTGTCATCCTTGGGTCTTGATAACCAAGATGAGAACATTTGATTCTTCTCCCACTCAGAACGATAATAATAATAATTCTGGCCATATTTTTTTTTTCATTTTTAATTGACAATTCACGCGCACGACACAATTGATTGACGACGACTACACATAAACAAACTGTACTTTCTAACTCCATGTACACACACAACTCAAAAGAAAAATATAGGGGAGTTTCCCTAAATTTCCCTTTTTCCCTACTTGAGAGTTACCAGTGGAGTAAAAAAAAGGTAGAATTCTTTAAATGTTTCTAGCACAGGTAATTTGTCAATGTCTAATCCTGCTAATTTTCTGCGGAGGATTTCTAAGATTCTGCTAAAATCTGCTATCTTTTCAGATCTGCGACACAATCTGCTAAGCCCTAAATTAGGGATCGAATTCTGCTACAATCGCAGAATTCTGCTAAATCTGGTCACACTGCAGTGTTGCCGGTAGTCTAACTAGAAAAAGACCGAAACCGAATCAGAAATTACCCGAATTAACCGTTTTGTGACTGTAATTTTTTTCAAGAGGAGAAGTAATACATTACCCTGCTTTTATTTTAACATTTCCCATACCTCTTTAAAAATTAACAGGCATTTAAAATTAACCCGGTCGATTACGTGCATTTTTGCAAGTTTGCAAATTTTCCCGCCAATTTTGTTTTTGGCTATATCTCCGGAACTAGTTATCAAATTCTAATGCAGTTTTGTTTTTCTAAAACTAGATCAAATTTCCTACAACAAAACTTTTTTTTTTCTTGGGGTAAGTTGAGGTGGGGGCTTTCTCCTTGAAAAAATCTTAGTTATATATATGAATATATGTATGTGTACTATATATATATATATGTCTATTCAAATTTTATAATATTGTAAAAAATATAAAGAATAATAAAAAAAATAAAAAAATATATAACTCTAAACATATATTTAAAAAAAAGAAGATTTGGGCCTAGAATAACAATCCACAACTTTCTTTTATATTATTATATTTTTTTTTTTTTTTTTTATTGCTCATCTTAATAGCTTTCGAAAAATACCCATATCCCTAGGTTTATAATATATTAACTAACAATAATAATTTTTTATATACAATTCGGCCTAGGCGTGACGATCGTCATGACTGTGACTCTACGGGAGATATTTTAAGTATAGTTTTATATTTTAAGTCGTTGTTACCTAATAAAATAATTATTAAGAATTTCATACATGGCATTATGCGCTGTAGCTGCGTCAAGACGATTTAATAAAAAAAATGTCATGCTATTTTTTGATAAGCTGCGGGTACGGGTAGTTTTACCCAGCAGTCATGGTTACCCGCAACAAACCCGCTTAGGGCCTAAATTACCTGAAATCGGGTAAAAATACCCGCACTGGCAACGCTGTTTTGTGTGCGAGTGAACACATTACGCTAGTCCTCCACCACTTTCGCCGAGCGCTCTTAAACCGTTGTTGTGACATTGTGACCTACCCGCAGACCACAGATATGTAATTATTATCGCAGACATATAATTATAGGTCTGTGGACCTACCTACACTTTAGCAGCCCCCTGATTCTGTATCGTAAACTCAGTTGCCAAACCAAGAGGCTATCGTCTAAAACATACATATCCGCTTATCTGAGGATAAGTTTGCACTTGAAATGACTTCACAATTCGTAAATAGTACAATACCCATTAATGGTTATTTTGGAAGTTCATTTTTTATCTGTTTTTGGTGAATAGCAACTATAGCTAGCAACCGAAACTGAGTTACATAATAGCCCCGCTGGACTCAAAATGCACTCTGAATCTCAGCCTAGGTCCTACTAACATGTCATCTCTTTTGCACCCTTTAGAAATCATTAATCATGCTGTCAGTGTTGTCAGGGGGTCGTCGTCCGGATATCAAACTGAACGCAGCCTTCTTAAAAACAAACAAACGTTGTTTGTTTTGTTGTCAAGTCTGGCAACATTCAAAAGAACTGTCGCCCGATTTGTCTAGCTGACTGACTGGTTTTTTCGCGTTTTTTTCGCCAACAAAGAAATTCAACAGTAAGTTTCTCAATTTCCAAGAAATCCCTAATGTGAGTATATACCGCATCTGTCGAATTGTTTAATAAATTATCAACCTTTCACTCTACTATCTTTTTACGTAGGTACTACGAGATGCTGATATTTTACTGTAGCAGATTAACATTTATTTATTTGATCACTTTGCTAACTCAAACGATTTTTATTGCTTACCTACCAATGTTGTTTAAATTTAAAGTAAATTAGTCACCACAATTTGTCATTTACAGTTAAGAAGTCTAGAAAATGGCTGCTCTTGTGGTTCAATCCCGTTTCGCCGGTCTCAAGATAGAAGATGACGACTTCCAGACTCCTCGAGAAGGTCAGAAAGCTAAGAAAAACAAAACCAATACGACCGCCTCTAAGAAGCCTGAACCTGTTAAGAAACCCAGCAAAAATACCAACACCAAATCTCAGGTAAGTACCCTTCAACAGTTATTCCTAAAATGTTTGTTTACAATCCTAATGTTGAATTGAATTGAATTCAACAGTTATTCCTAAAAGGTTTGCTTACAATCCTAATGTTGTTGAAGTAGATATAGCAATGTGAAAGATGAATAATAATTAAAAAAGTATACCTACCTAGTTTGTAAATAACAAGAATCAACAATAGAACCCCAAGACCGATAATGTTCAATATCTTGCAAACAACCGATCCTGTCAACTAGCCAGTGGGGTGCATAGGATTTTTAAGCAGGGTAGGGACAAAACTGTAAATTTGTAATTTATCCCAGATAATATTATGTTTAACATGAAAAATTAATAGGTAAAAAGTGTCCAATTTGACGTGGTTGCTTTGAACAGGCATTGCATATTTTAATAAGAATGTGTGCGGCTTGGCGCAAGCCGCTGACGTCATGGGAGTATAGTTACATATACACACATAAAGAATTGGCATTGAATTTTGGTTATGCATGTTGTTGCAGTAGCTAGCACTGCAGAGCAGGCAGGTAGGTATTTCAAAGAACGGGTGATTATAATATTGAAATAGTTGTGTGTACCTTCCTATATTTAAATAGATAGTAATCTAGTAACAAATTGTATGACCTGTATTACATTAAATCGTATAACTTTGACGCAAGCTTTCAAAACTATGTAAGAAAATACAGCAACTTATTTAAAAGTGTCTGCTTACAAGCTAAACAACTTTTTACAAAGGCAAAAATAATAGGTGCCCCAGATAAAATTAAAGCTGTGTGGAAGGTGATAAAAGAAGAAACTGGTAAAAATATTAACAAATCCGAAACCAGTAGTATTGTATTGAAAAAGGGAGATTTATTTATTAGTGATAAGAAAGATGTTGCTACAGAATTTGAAACGTTTTTTACAAATGAACCATCTGGGGTTACCAACGACCTCGATTCTAACTCTGTGAAAGCAAGACAGATGCTAGAGCTCAATGTTAATGCAGTACCATCCCTATTTAAATTTCATTTCGTTTCGTCTCAAGACATTTTAAAGTCATTTAAGCAACTTAACCTAAAGAAAACAGAGGACATGTGGGGCCTATCAGTAAGGGTTTTAGGGTCTATTATTGAAATGATTGCTCCTTACTTAGCTAATATCTTTAATGCATCAATAAAAACAGGCAAATTTCCGGATTTAATGAAAGTTAGTAAAGTTGTACCTATTCATAAGGGTGATTGCAAATTAGATCCCTCAAAATATAGACCAGTTGCTGTGCTACCAGCAATAAGCAAGATTTTTGAGAATCTTATGCTAAACCAGCTTTCCATGTACTTTCTCCAAAATAATATCTTGCATAGACAACAATTCGGATTCACAAAGGGTTGCTCAACATCTGATGCTGCAGTGGCCTTAGTGAAGCACGTGTTTGCGGCTTGGGAGGGGTGTAACGATGCCATTGGTATCTTTTGTGATCTCTCCAAGGCATTCGATTGTGTGGATCATGCTATCCTCATAGAAAAGCTAGATTTTTACGGAGTTAAGGGCCTAGACTTAGGTTTAATCTATTCTTATTTGACAGATAGAATACAGCACGTAGACATAGGGGGAGTTAAGTCTAGTGGCTCTCGTATCAAGATGGGAGTTCCCCAGGGATCAATTTTGGGCCCATTTTTGTTTCTGGTATACATCAATGACCTGAGCTATTTTGTAGAAAAGATTACTAGCATAGTAATGTTTGCTGACGACACTTCTTTGATATTTAAATTGGAAAAAAATAAAATTGAAGCAGATTACATCAATGATGCCCTGAAAATGATAAACAAATGGTTTTCCACGAACAACTTGTTGTTAAATGCTTCTAAAACCAACTCTATTAGATTTACTTTGCGTTGTGACAAACAAGACAGTATGCTCGAAGTTAACAATGAAACGCTTCCCTTTAAAAATAGTGTCAAATTTCTAGGTTTAATAGTTGACGAAAAACTTCGCTGGCACCTACACATTGATAAGCTGTCAAAGAGGCTTTGCTCTGCCGTGTTTGCAATCCGTAACATTAGACGACTAACGGACATGAAAACAGCTAAAATCGTTTACTTCAGTTACTTTCACAGTATTATGTGCTATGGTACTCTTTTGTGGGGTAACGCAGCTGATGCTGAACGTATATTTATACTACAGAAAAGGGCAGTAAGAGCTTTACTCCAATTACCCTCAAGACATAGGTTAAGACAAATATTTAAAGATATTAATATCATGACATTGCCTTCAATTTACATATATGTATCAATTATACATGCCAGGAAAAACTTAGGTGATGTGTTAAAAAACAACGATGTCCATAACTATGAGACTAGAAACAAACATAAAATCATTGTGCCCTTTACTAGATTGGCCAAAGTTTCAAATAGCTTCAATAGTATGAGCTTTAAATTTTATAACAAAGTACCAGAAAGGTTGCACAGCCTTAACGAAAAACCCTTCAAGAGACATATAAAAGCATTCCTATTAAGAAAGGCCTATTATTGTATTAACGACTTCCTTATGGATAATAATGCCTTCACAGACTCTTGATAACACATTTGTTAATTTATTTGCAAATATACCTATGACAAATTTATTAATTTACTTAATGCTTGCTTATATCATATTTTATGTCTAACCAATAGGCAGCTAATATTAATATATCTTGACTATGTATTCGTACTACAATATTTTTAATATTAAGACATTTGATTAATTAATTTATTTTATTCATTATATTAATTTTATTAAGGTGTATTATTGTAAATTTTGACTTGTATAAGTGGGAATTATTTCGCCTATGTACTAAAATAAATGAATCTGAATCTGAATCTAGTTAGCTAAGCCGAGCCCAGGGTAGGCATTGCGTATTTGCCTATATGAAATGCATGCCACTGCAACTAGCCGAGGTATGAGAAAGCAGGGAGCATTTAAAATCTAGGGGCACGGCGGTGCCCCCCGCCAAGACGAGCCAAACGAAGCGGAGCACTACGTACATTTTCTCGAAGCATTTCGTCATATTTTCGTACCCTCATAGCTTCAGTCTGGATAATACTAGAGATACCAAATTCTCACGATAAAATGTAGTAAGCAGTCTTGTTAAACACGATAAGTTTCATTTGTCTAGCTTTGATACTTTGAATTTTATTAATGCCTAAAATTCGTCACTCACTCACTCACTGATGATCATCAAAACCTCTACGGTACTTCCTGAAGTTCTAAAAAGCTGAAATTTGGTATGCAGGCTAGGATTAGCACACAAACACCAGATAAATTAAGAAATCTGTAACTTTCACCCCTCAACTCCACTTAAGAGGGGTCCGGTTCTCTATTATTAAAAAAATATATTCCTAACATCTAAAAGTCCTAGACAGCTGAAATTTGGTATGCAGGGTAGGATTAGTACACAAATAACAAATAAATTATAGTATGTTAGAGATATCGTGATATGGGTGACAGTTCGTAATTTTCCATTTAACCTATACTACTCACACCATACTACATACACCTAGGTACAAAAGAAAATATTAGGTTTTAGAAATAATGTATATCATTATTGCTAAAATACAATAAATTATTTATCTATAAATCGAAACAATAATCACAGTGTATATGTTAAATTAAAAAAAAAAAGATTCAGAAAAGAATAATGTCTTTTTGCTAGTTGATGCGTGGATCGGAATGTTAACCGATGGCTACTGACACTACATAATCGAAAATACATCGATGAATCGGCGCAAGATCTTATAGGATTGGTCAGTATGAGTTCATCTTGTATGCGGTATGTGTTTTCGTTGTGGTTGCTTTACATGCTATTTGTTTTGACGTTTGTGCAGTTTTTGCTGTTTGTTTTTAATGAAATACCAAAAAAAAAAATCTTTGAACTCTCAAGCTTAGAAGTTATTGGTTCGTTTAATTTAATCAATTTAGAAATTAACAAAAAGTTGCTTGGATAATCAAAGATCAATCAAATAAAACAACGATTTGACAGCCCTTGTTAATGTTCTCGATACTAAAAAAACGATTCTTTTTCGTTAGGGCATATAACTATAACTGTCAACTTTGAACTGCCACCCATATCATGATTACTCAAACATACTATAATAAATTTGGAACTTTCACCCTCCAAACCCTCTTAAGGGTCCGGGGGGTCGGGCACTGGCCGGGGGTCCGGTTCTATTTTATAAAAAAAATATATTCCCAACTTCCAAAAGTCCTAGAAAGCTGAAATTTAGTATGCTGGCTAGGATTAGCACACAAGCAATAGATAAATTAAGAAATTTGTAACTTTCGACCTCCAAACCCTCCTTAAGGGGGTCCGTCTATATATTATAAAAAACAAATCCCAACTTCAAAAGTCTTAGAAATCTGAAATTTGGTATGAAGGCTGCGATTTGCACACACCCAACAAAAATATTAAAATTTCTGTTAATTTTACCCTCCAACCCCCCATCCTATATAGGGGTCAAGGCAACAAAAACAAGGCACTAAAGTTCTTGCGCCTGACAAACAATTCGACACCCTCTTGAGTAAATTGCAAATAATAAGCCAACAAAAAAAGAGGCAAATATTGTGGGCTATTAAAAAGTCATAGCTAAGGTGCAAGAAATGCAGCCTGAAAAAATGAAAAAAGTAGAGCATCTTACAAAAAGAAATGAAATCCCATCAAAAATATTTCATGTAAACTAGGTTGCCAAGACTTAGTGCTTCCAAATCTCATAAGGAAAATTTGCTTCATCTATAACAGATGTAGTGCACCATTAAGTTACATTTGCCAAGCAAAAAGAGCGAGAGACAGCGTAACAAGTGCTCGCGTAAGAAAGAGATGGTAGTGGAAAGCCCCTTATCGTACCTACATGTTGACCAGTATAAGATGAACTCTTTTGGATTAAATCGGTTGGTAAATCAAATTAGATTATGTGATTATTTACGTACCGATGAAATGTTAAGCCATCTTACTTAAATCCTGAAGTTTGGCAATTTTTGCCACACCATCGTACTGTACAAGGGGCCATGATAAAGTTTAATTTCACAATTTTTGAACGCTGTACGTTGTAGTGTTTACGGCTCACGGAACTGGTCGGAACTGATTCGAAATTTTCGAGTGGCTGTCTATATAAGATGTATTTACCGAATGCGTTGACAGAAATCGGTCGCCTGTTATAAGATGTCTGTTGGGCTTAGTCTATGATACTAAGTAATAGATTCAATGAAAACATTCAAAGGTTGCAAATTTTTGTTGGTTACTGTCAACATGGAATAGTAATCTTCAGTACTATAATAAGACAACAAAGTTCACAAAATTATTTTGCAGGCGATAGCTCAACCTAAGAAGAAGAAGTCAAAGGGGGCTCCTGCTACGGCCGACCAATGGGAGCAGTGGAAGCAGAAAGACGAACAACTGGTTGATGGGAATTACGAGTCAGAGTTGCAACAGGTATGATTTTATTATATAATTCTATGAACTTTGCATAAATCCAGCTAGCATTGAGTACCTACAAGTTTTTAAAGTCAATTTCATCTTCTATTTTATAAACTTATTAATATATAATAGGTTCATGCTATATTTCAGGCCATAATGGGCCTGGCATCTGTTCAGAAATATAATGTTTATAAAATACAGTATAAAAAGTAGGGATGCATCCGATACCGATGTATCGGCGATACTTTGTGTTTGCAACGATATTTTTCAAATTTCGCGCTTAAAAAAGTAAAGTAAACGCGTGCGTTGTTTCGCCTATTATAAGGCAAACGAGGCACGAACTATGGTCGGGGAAACCCCGCGCTTTATTCAGTGTGTATCTCACTTCGGGGAGATGCTTTTGTCGGTTGTTGTCACCAGTGGCGTGTATAGGATTTTTAAGTAGGTTGCTTAAAATGGGGAATTTATCCCATATAAGATTATGTTATATTTTACATACGAAAAAATGCAGTAGGTACCTATAACAATATTATGTAATCAAAATGTTATGTAGTCAAAAGCAATCTTTAACCACATCAAGCTGGACACTTGTAGTACGAAATTAGCCCCTATATTGAAAGAGATAAGCTAGGTAAAAAGTCCAAACTGTCAGACTTGATGTGGTTGCTTCGAACAGGCGTTGCGTATTTTAATGGGAATGTGTGCGTGCTTGACGCGAGCCGCTGATGTCATGGGAGTATAGTTGCAGATGCACACATACAGAAATAGCATCGAATTTTAGTTATGCCGGGTACGTATTATAATATTGAAATAGTTGTGTGTACCTTCTTATATTTAAATAAATAGTGCATTAGTTAGCTAAGCCAAGCCCAGGGTCGGTATTGCTTATTTGCCTATGTGAGATGCACGCCACTGGTTGTCACGTGTCATACCTCCATCCATCAGCCTGTGTTCGTCCACTGCTAAACATAAGCCTTTTCCAAATTTCGCCACTCTTGGCGGTCCTCCGTCCTCCTCATCCAGCCGCCACCCGCAAAATCCTTCAGATCGTCGGTCAAGCGGGCGCGAAGTCTGCCTACGCTACGCTTTGCTGTACGTGGTCTCCATTCTAACGCCTTTCGGCTGCAACGGCCATTATGTCAGCGACAAGTATGGCCTGCCCACTGCCACTTCAACTTACTGATTCTGCAGGCTATGTCGGTTACTTTCGATCTCCGACGGATCTCCTCGTTTCGGATTCTATCCATCAGAGATACACCAAACATAGCCCGCTCCATAGCTCGTTCAGCAATCTTAAATCGGTGGATCAAGCCCTTTGTGAGAGACCATGTCTCAGCACAATACGTTATCACAAGAAGGACGCACTGGTTGAACATGTTTGCTTTTAAGCACTGCGGTATTGACGACGTACAGATAGCGCGCGAGTTCATGTCTATCCCGAGGAATGCGGTGGTGCAGTGACCTAATCAATTATGGTAATGTTTATAATTACTACCGATTTTGTCAACAGTTGTCAATTTGGTTTATTGTAACTCAAGGTAATTTTGCAAATTATGAAATAAAATAAATGTGATAAGTACTAACTTGTTTATTGCTAATAGAGAAATAGTACATTACTGCTAAGACCAGAAAATAAACAATCCTGGACGAGTTTTTTATATACCAGGCCAGCATTGCTAATTCATGGTCGAAGCAAGTATAGTGATTTTCTCAAAAATAAAATGAGACATTTTCATGTTTTTCATGGCAATGAGTTATATCAAATATACATAGGTAACACTAAAAGTTTCCGGAACTGGCCACTTAGGTACATAAACAATATTTAAAAATTTATCGCAACATTTGAAAATAGAACTCTTTGGCTGTAGAATGCAGTTTGTTTCATCTGACTGTCTTTTGTTTTTACCTTGTGGCGCCATTTAAAAAATTGTGTGTCTGCATCAACATGGATTTAGCTCGGGAAAATTTTCGTAGTATGATTTTCTACGATTTTAAGTGTAATTTGACAGCTCAACAGAGCATCGCTCGGCTTGAAACAGCTTTTGGCAATGAAGCACCATGCAAGACGACTGTTTATAGCTGGTTTGCAGAATTCAAGCGTGGTCGTATCAATCTCAGTGACGAATCTCGCGATGGTCGGCCGTCCACCGCTGTGACCAACAAAAACATCGATGCTGTGCGCCGTATGATTGAAACAGACAGGCATGTGACCTACCATGAAATTCGCGCACCCTTAGACATAGGCATGAGTCAAATACAATCAATCCTACACAAACATTTGGGTGTGAGAAAGCTGTGCTCGCGGTGGATCCCACACAACTTGACCGAGGCTCAAAAAACGGACCGCGTCACTTGGTGCAGTGCCATGCTTACCAGATTCAACGAAGGTGCGTCAAATTTGGTGTAGGACATAGTAACAGGTGACGAAACATGGATTTATTGCTACGATCCCAAAACAAAGCAGCAATCGAGCGTATGGGTCTTTCAAGATGAGCCGAAACCAACCAAAGTGGCACGCGTGAAAAGTGCATCTGAGCGGATGATTGCTTCTTTTTTTAATAAAACTGGACACGTGGCTACTGTTGCTTTAGAGAATCGTCGTACCGTGAATAGTGACTGGTACACGACCATTTGTTTGCCGGAAGTTATTGACGAACTCCGTAAAAATAACCGTAAACGCCGTATCATCCTGCACCACGACAATGCTAGTTCTCACACGGCCAGACAGACAAACGACTTTTTGAAGACGAAAAATGTAGAACTCATGAGTCATCCTGCATACAGTCCCGACCTGGCACCTTGTGACTTTTTTCTGTTCCCAAAAATTAAGAACCAATTACGCGGTCAACGATTTTCATCACCAGAAGAGGCTGTCGAGGAGTATGAAAAACACGTTTCAGAGGTCACCACAGGGGAGTGGCACAAAAGTTTTCAAAACTGGTTTGATCGAATGAAAAAGTGCATAGACGCCAAGGGAGATTATTTTGAAAAACCATAAATTAATTTTGTACCTTTAATAGTATTTTTTCATATTCATTCCGGAAACTTATAGTGCGTCCCACGTATAATATGTATTAGTAGGAAGTAGGATTTTAAATGGTGAAGGAGTAAAAAACAACAATCTATAATCAAATTATCTTTAGTTAAAATAAGTTATTTCGGAAGTGACGTAAGTTCTGAACATGCTCCCCTATACGAGATGCGAATGAAGAAGTATCCACATCAAAAATTATAATTTAAATAATGCATAAAGTTACATTTTACTTTCTGGAACTTATTATTTTATTTTTATTACCTATATATTATTAAACCATATATATTAAAGCGCATGGTAAGTAACTCGATGTGTGTCTTTACCACACATTCGACGGAAACATAACATTCATACCAGCGCGTTGCAAAGTGGCTGTTTAAGACGATCGCTGCGTCTCCGGTTTGTGCAAAATAGGAGATTTCTCGCTAAATGTAGAATCAAAATAAGCAATAATAAATTGGCTTAAAGGGGAAGTTTTTTCGAGAAATTTAGTAATAACTGAAAAATTCGAAACAAAAACTTGATGTTTTTTTTACAAAAACCTGTTTTTTAATTAAACGTGTAAATTTATGGCTTTTTTAATTATTTGATCTTGTGTGTCTATTATTCCTAATCATTAATAATTTTGTTTTGGCGAGATACACTTGGTATTTCAAAAGATACGATTATTTTTTCATCACCAGAAGAGGCTGTCGAGGAGTATGAAAAACACGTTTCAGAGGTCACCACAGGGGAGTGGCACAAAAGTTTTCAAAACTGGTTTGATCGAATGAAAAAGTGCATAGACGCCAAGGGAGATTATTTTGAAAAACCATAAATTAATTTTGTACCTTTAATAGTATTTTTTCATATTCATTCCGGAAACTTATAGTGCGTCCCACGTAATAAACTGACTAGGAAATATTAACAGTTACTTACTTGCTCATATTTGGGAGATTAGTTATGTTTATTGTTATTGATTTCTTCAGCAAAGCATTAGTGGAGTACAATCTATATCAGAGCCCTCTTCTGAACTCATTTGTAATTTATTTGCACAAAATACTTTCAACTAAAATTTATAGCAACATAAATTCCCGCCTTTACGCAACTTTTTTTTGCGCAAAGCATTCCAGCATCGCTCTGTATTGCTGAACCATAAAGTACACCTATAGAAAGATTGGCAGTACACCCTAAACAGACTTATTTTAACAAATCGTGCAAATCTACGGGCCAACATATTGGCTCTGACTGATAATGCCCTGCGCTCCTTTTTCATGTCTACATCATCTGTGAGTGTCTCCGTGATCAAGTGGCCCAGATACTTGAACTATTGTCTCCCTTCTCAGTTCCCTGCCTGCCAGTGAGACTGGTGGGAGTGCACTATATGTTTTTGAGCCCGCCTTGAAAACCACTATCTCGATTTTACTGGCATTGTATATGAGCACATGAGCCCCACATAACACTCACAGATTCTCAAAAGTTTTCTGAGGGCACTGATCGATGGGCTCAGCAGCACCACATCATCGGCGTAACTTGTTTATTTACAGTCACTCCATCAATAGATCAACCAATTTGAATTTTCATCGCTGAGCCTACCAACCAGCTGATCCATGTACAGGCCGAAGAGTCGTGGCAAAATCAAGCCACCTTGCCTCACCCCACACCCCAGCCTGTACTCGTCCGATAGCGACCCTGACCATCTTACATTATTACTTTGATTGCTGTACCAATACTTAGAGAGCATTACTAGCTCAGGTGGCAAACCATCAACATTCGACATCTTCTGCCACAACCTGTCGTACGCCACAAGATCAAACGCTTTGGATAGATCTAAAAAGCTGGCGTAGACAGGTGTATTTCTACTGGTGTAGTACTGGACAGTGTGTTTGAGGCTCAGTATTGCAGATTCAGTGAATAACCCAGCCGTAAAACCAAACTGGGCGTCATGCAAGATTATAATGTTTGCTTAGATGTCCATCAATCACACCGCCCAACACTTTCGCTATTACCGTCGCTAGTGATATGGGCCTATAATAATAAAAATATTGATTTTCAGGCCATTCTCTTGTCTAAACTTGACTTTGAAGAAAAGAAAGATGTCTACAAGCTGTCTAAGAAAGAAGCAGTCCTTGAAAAGAAGATCTCAGAGCAAGCTTCCAAGACCAGCAACAAGAAACAGAAGAAAAAGAATGTCATGAGTCTGGATCAGTTCAATGACATGGTTTCTGGTGACGATGTCAGATGTAAGAATATACTGCCTTTAATATCCTTTAAAATTCCCCTTTCCCTAAGGCCTGGCCTTCTACATCTCAAGGGTTTTTGCTTAAATATGCTGAGTCAACTACTTATCTGATCAATGGAAAACTCACAGACATGTTTTTTCAGACCTTTATCTTTCAGTTATAAAGACAGTTACCTAGTTAGACACATTTCACTTTTTTATAGGCATAAAAATGAAGCTATGTATATATTTTTTATCTCAGCAACTTGAGTTTTTTGTCTGAAATAACTGCTGAAGCAAGAAAACATAGTTTATTTTTAGTTGTAAAGCTATAAAATACCTGCACCAAATACTTTTTCGTAAAATTCAGGAAAAACCTCGAAAATTCACTAATTATGCATAACGCCAGTGTGCGAAGCGAGCATTCTAATGTGACTTTCTGACAATAAAGTCGATTCTGAAGGTTTTAATTTTGGTTTTAGTGCTGTCAAACCTAAAAATTTTCCAAAGTAGAATATTTCAAAGTATTACTTTTCTTTCCAAAGTTTTGAATGTTAATACCAAGTAAGATGGAATGGCAAGTTACTGACAAGGCACATTAATCAGATGCTAACTTCGAGTGGTGCGGAGGAATGGAAAAGTAGAGTTGAGAATAGAAGAACAAACACTAGAATTGTAGACAGTGAAGATGAACAAAATATAATTACTATACCACTGCAACAACAATGGGCAGATATAGTGGGAGTATCATCCGGGTCAGAAGAAGTAGTTATTCATCAGTCGTGAAGAATCGGAAAGATTGAATAAAATACTATGATCACTATCACCACCTGTGTCTCTTATGTAAGTATATTCTAACTATACAGTAATTCTGTTTTTATTTTTTCTACAGACCAACATGAGAATGAAAACGACGAGGAATCCATTTCTCCAAAATCTCCAGACAAAGACACAAAATTCTTTGAGAGGGTCAAGGATGAAACTAAAAATGAGCTCTTCAAGGATAAAATCAATGACAGAGTGAGGCATCGCCAGCCTGTATCAGATGAAGTTATAACCAGGGTTAATTTTATTGATGCTTTAGAGAGAAAGGATAAGGAAATAGAAGTTTTAAGGCAGGAGGTTCTAAGTTTGAAACAAGAACTTCTCACTGTAAAATCTAGGAATAAGAAGTTGTGTAATATTCTCGGACAAGGCGAGAGTGAGTATCCTGATTCTGTTGTATTTTTTAAGACAAAAGCTGCCTTTGGTATGTCAGTGTTTAAATCCTGTCTCAAATATATACTCATACAAATTAAACCACTGCATAATTTTGAATTGAGAAATAATCTGATATAAAAATCGGAATGGGGCAGCCGGTTTTTTTTTTCTTGTCACCAGTATTTCATTGTAATCCTTGATGGTATGATGAAGAAAACCTCAATTTTCAAGTTTAGAAGCACCTTGTATATTGTTGTTGGCGAGTGGCCACAAACGTTGGAAATGTGAATTAACAACTGCTACTTGTCCTCTTCTAGCATTTGTTTCATTGTGAGAAATAAACAAAATTCCATTATTTTTGTGCTTTATCGATTGCAAAACAATGGAATCAAAAACGCACATTACTATCCGTTTCAAATGTAAGGACAGGACCACACTACGTGCATCTCATTCACTGACGCACTTCCGTCAACATTGCTAACGCACACAAACATCAGGTATGTCAAGGTCCTATTCTATTAACATCTGAAACGGATAGTATGTTTAATAAATATGTTCTGGATTTAAAATGGTATGCGAGAGACAGTACTTATGGACCGACCAGGCAATTTTTGTATACATACCTACCAGTGGCGAAGGGTCCATATAACACGCATCCATACTACATTTCTTTATTCCGAGCTCTTCGCTTTGTCAAACATTTCCATAAATCTCAATACGACAAATACACTTGGCTGACAGGGAGTTGCAAAGTACAAAAAAAAGTTTTCCTTGGTTGCTTTTCTGAGTAAGAAGATTTTTTATCCGGATTCTCTTTTTAAAACGTTCACCTTTCGCCACTGATACCTACTACCTTAACCGCAAGCGCTGTACCGCGCTTTGGGTAGCGACATACGTAACATACGGGTTCGTTGTCGAACAAAATGACAGCTGCCCGACCCCCTCTCCCGCTCGCCACCCATTTACAGTTGGTTACTACTAATAGCTACTTAGGGCGCGGTATAGCGCTTGCGGTCAAGGTACATTTATTACCTACTGCCCATCACATTGCAAAGTTTGAGCGATATTCTTATTAAATAATAAACAACGACTCGTCACAGTTATGTAATATATATATATTTTTTCTAATAATTGTGAAATAAATCGTAAAAAATCTTTATTGTGAATGACACCACAGATCTCTCTTCCTAAATGATCTATATTCCTCTCAGTTGAACAGCTTGTCTTTTAATTCCAGTGAAGGACAAGGCGGAAGTGCTGGTAGAGGTAGAAAGGCTCCGGGGAGTGCAGGCGGAGCTGACAGCTGAAGTGTCGGCGCTCCATACTGAGCTTGAGAAAGAGCGCTCCAAGAACGGTGACCCACGGAGTAAAGACAAGGTAAGGATTGAAACTGGGGGATGTCTCACTTGTTTATCCATCTTTGTTACAGTACTGCATCTGAAATAGATGGATGTATATTCGAACCATAAGCGACTGAAACTTCTCTATCTTTCACGGATTTAGTTTTAATATGAAATATTTTTCCGACTAAATTTCGCTATTTTCAAAGTAATTGAATAAACGAAATGACGATAACCGCCGCATCGATTCTCTTGACGCGCCGTTTGTCATCGTTGCACAAAAAAAAACCTTTGTCCTGCTCACACTCCTCCGTCTGTCGGTATTAGTAGTTGGTCTTTTGAGCATAAAACAATGAAGCACTGGCAGCAGAGTGAGAGGGGCAGAACAATCCACTAACTACTGAATATATAGTGGACTACTAATACCGACAGACGGAGGAGTGTGAGCAGGACAAAGGTTTTTTTTTTGTGCAAAGGACAAAGATATGTTTGCTTCAAAGAACAGTAGTGTATGGACTGCTCTGATAAGCACGATATAATTGTTTTGCTGTACTTTTCCTAACTAAAGCTACAAGCTAAATTGTGTTCTAAGTTTCCCTTTATTTTAAAGATTTTACGTTATTATACTCTGTCCAGGGACTGCGTGTGCAGACCGTCAATCGGTGAACACGATGGTGTACCTTGTAAAATAAATAATATCCAAACTATGAACCGGACGAAATCGTTTTCAAAAGGAGTCATCTGTTACATAGACCGCATTTTCCGTGGACAGAGTGTAACAAAATAACTTTCCCCTTGCTTTATTTTCTAGATTAATTGTAATTTCAAATACTTCCTTGCGAAATCCAAAATATTGTCCCATAAATAAATTACACTGATACAGATGATGCTGTCTTCAAAATCATTAGTGCAGTAAGTCGAAAATAGCAATAAATTCAAAATGTTTTTTTTATTTAGTGCATTTACTGCACTAATGATTTTGACGGCAGAGTAGTAAGCTATTGGAACAGAAGTTTCGTTTTATTTGCAGAAAAAGCCAACTAGAAAGAAAAATATACGCTTTGACGTTTCCTCGGAGGCTATCATATAAAAAATATAAATATTGAAATTTCTAAAATATAAAAATTGTTAACTAAGTAAAACGAAAAATCCAATTAAAGTTATAACATCTCTTCTATTTGATTTTTATTTCAAATATGACTTGTGCTTTCTGATTGCTTGCAATTTCCTAAACTGATGATTTAAAAATGTTAATTTTATATTAATTCCAGAAGAAAAAAGGCGGTAACGGCGATAAGGAGAAATAGTAGCTAGGTACCTCACTATAAGCCTAGATTACAACTTTATAAGTTTACTACTACAAGTTCGCCATGATTCTATTTCGATTTTACTAAAGTCAATTTATATTCAGAAATACAAACAGTTTCTGAAAAAAAGAAGCGCGAATAAATAATTATTACTTTATGTATTTCCATGTGATATTTATTGAAGTAAGTTTCTTTTATTATGGTTTTGAAAATGTCAATGGCAGAGTACTCATTTAAAACGCTTAAAGTGCCGAAAAGGATGTTTGACAATAGTCAAAGTAACAGTGAAATTTGAAAAAAAATACTGGTTTGTATTATTTGTTTTAATTTACTGAAATTACCTTTTGAACGATTGTTCTTCTTCGGATGTTTGTTCAACTTGCTTTTGAATTTATATACCGTATTATTTAGTTACTACTTTAATAAAGCATTTTTTTAAATAAGTTAGTTATAAATTACAACTTGCGTGATCTTATTTATAAAAACCAACGGGTTGTGTCAAGAGATACAACCGTAAATTATTTAAGTGGATACTTCTAATGCCACCTCTTTTACCAATCACACAGTAAATAGCAGACATCGAATGTCTGTGGAATCAGTGACGGCACATTCGCTGACGAGATTATTTCAGTTTTTTTGTTATTTTGATGAAATAACTACTTGAATTATCATGGTTATAATAACAAATAATGAACTATTAAAATACGTAATAGTCTATAATCCAAAAATCAAATTATCCTTGAAAAGTTGTCCCGGGATTGACGTAAAAGATGCGAACAGAGAAGTATCCACTTCAAAATATTATATGATTTAATTTTAAGCCATGCAAAATTTTAGACCATAAAAATGCTCTTACGAATGTTACCGAAAAATCTGAATATTGAAATGACGTTGCAATAATAAATATATGTATCGTGTCGTTTTATCCATCGGGTGTATCGGCTACTTACTTAACACCTAAAATTACCAGTTCTACTGATCATACATATAGAGGATGTTGATTTGGTTCGTAAATTCCGTCACAGTGTTAATAATATTGCGTAAACGATATTGTCGTCGAACATTTGATTCAGTGTTGTAGCGCTTTAGAGTTCGGAGTAGTGACAAGGATTCTATGAAAGACGCGGGCGCGCCATGATATTTACTAGCACATCGCGCTGCGCTACTGTGAAAGAAAGTCTTGGGAGAAATAAAAGAAGGCATATCTCCATATCCAATCATTGGCTTTATGTTTTATTTGGATTTTCTTGAATAATCATTCTGTTCTGGAATAATAATCTCTGTGACTGAAGTTGTGGATCAAATTAACATAATGATGGAACTTTTTTTTTATAACTTTAGGTAAAATTAAATGTTTCACTTTCCCTTAAAACAAAACATCTGCGCAATGAAAAGTTAATACTGAAAAGTGTTTTCTTTTGTTCGATCTCAATAGCTCTATTAGAGGTTATGGTATTCATTATGAATGGTAGAACATGTGATTCAATTTTATTATTGTAAGTAGCACATCCTTGACACACCCATGTGTTGAGTAAGAGCATGGATAAGCAATCTCTAACATTATTATATATTATATAAGTTGATTTAAATGCAAGGCTTTTATTGAAAATTTTGCTGTGATTATCTCTTAGGGATAGGTATAATTATACCGTCTGAAATGCATGTTTTGAGAAGCAAAGATGATTATTTGTTTCTTATTTTATGTCACAAAAGTATAAAACTCAAATAAAACAAGATATTTTTTAAACAATGCACGGTTTTATTGCCCTATCTAATTCCATACACAATTTTATGACAATATTCACAATAATACCTACGAGTTGTTAAAAAGATCTATGAAAGCGAAGATTTAACTTAAAATTGTGTATCAATTGATCGACAAGGATTCTCTGACGATTCTTAGAACGGAGCCATCAGGACAGATTTTAATTCATGTACAAAATTAAAATAATATAAAAAATAGGCACATGAAATAATTAAATATTACTAAATTATAAATTATGCATATTTAGGTGCGAAACTATTAGAAACTTATAATACATAATAGGTTACTAGAGCTTTTGTTCCGGTTTTTATTCATACACATTACAAACAAAGTGTAAACATTCATGAGTAGCAAGAGAAACAAAGTGTGGTCGTGTTCAAGAGAGTTATCGATACCACACGCACTACAAAATACTACAAAATTTAATACTAAAATGCATCGAAACTATGTTTAATGGATGATTCATAGTTTCTAACGAAATCAAATCAACTTAATGCTTCCTGGCCTCTCAAACGAAATAACTTTCATGAGAACCGTTTCCCGAAGCATTATCCCTTGCTACAATTATCCATTTTTGAATTATACCTTTGACTAGCTGAATTAAAATGTATTTAATTAATAGTAGGTATAAAATTCAAGTTACATGTTCAGTGATCTATTTTAAGACCTCAAATTGTGCATTTAAATGCTATCCAAGATGTATTTTTTAAATAAATATTAATAAATGAGTTTCTTTAATAAATTCAAATGTTAAATATGTAACTCTATTGTAAATATTAAATTACCTACAAAATACGTGTCATATTGGCAGTAAAGTGATTATGGCAACGCGAATTTGTTTTCTATACTTATTTTTGGTCCGAATTTTATTAGTATCTTAAATACATCCCCAGAACATTTTCCAATAATTACATACACCACTTTGATACATATTGTTATAAAATATACGTCGTAGTTATGAAGTCTGTTATTATAAATAAGCTAAGCGGGGGCTATAAAAAACTAGGCGTTACTTAAGTAATATGGCAGTAAGTGGTAATTAAACGGCACTTGTACACTTTCATACATCACTTGCCGCAAATGTCGAAAAGTTTCGTACAAGCGACCACAGAGTTTGCATGTACTTACGAGATTCTCGCGTCACCACTACATTCTAGTGACACTATTCGAGTACCGGATGCACCGCATAAGTGAATAACAACTATTCGATGGGTTATTTTAAACAAATAACAAGACAAACAATACTAGCTTTCACAGAGTCTTATGTAAAACCACATTGTTCCGTGAACGATATCGTCTCACACACATACACAGAAATCCTACCTCAGTGTCAATGTCACTGAAACTCACTTGAATATCACTTCAACCACTCGTGTTTCGGTTCACTTTTTGTTTCAATTTGTTACATCGATCGATGTATCCAGATTTCTATCTGAGGATTGCTTATCAAACTGATAATCAAATTAAGAAAGAATAGTTAGTTCTCCCTCTTGGTAACTTTTCCAAAGTAGTTTTTCTGCGGTGTCCATTAACATGGCGGTACGTCTGCGCATATAATGCTGGTTAAAGGTTTGATTCCAGGACATTCTGAATCATTAACAATGCTGTTTTGCTTCTTGTCAACGCAGTACACGTTCCGTTGCTTTATTGACTCTTCTCCCTGAAAATAATAAAAAATAATTCAGATATAATATTGTTAAATTAATCCTAGAATTCCAAACCAATTTCGATCGTTAATGCACACCAACGAGGGACTTACTGGCGCCCAACAAGGGGCACAATATACCTTATATTTACAAAGATGCTGCGTCCTATCTCAGCAGAAAACTTAGCCACAAAATAGATAAGTACAGAAGGCCAGCTACGGCTGACCTTGATTTTAAATACCTACTCATCACATGTATTGCAAAGCGCATGAACTCGTGACTATAGTCGTGGCCATAGTATAAATAAGTAATAGTATTCTATCTCCATACAAACGGGCCGAAACGAACCCCCCAAAACTCGGTTTAAGACAGTCGCGGTCGCACTGCTGTTACGTACGCACGTTGTCACTGTGACGCTCCCGCGCATTTTCGTAAATTATGGCACGAAATTACAGAGTATGTTGTGCATTCTAGGGTTGCTTAAATACAACTTTTATAATAATAATATAGCATTATTAAATACGTAAACAGCCAGTTAGCAGCCCTAGCGCGTGTTTAGGCACAAAATAGGCACAGAATACCTATTGATTTCAAAGACACCGCCTAGTTAAACTACTGTTGTTACCTATATCTACTGTGTCGTGACTGACATTCTACCGAATCCTACCGAGATCGTCATACGTACATGTCCATGTGTGCGTGCGCCCGAAATCGCTGGTTGTAGGGAGCAGACCTTCTGTATGTATTTATTTTGTGACTTAGCTGTTGTAAATAATATACAGTTGTGACACTAGAATGAGATACTAACCGGCATGCGACAGAGCCGGGAGCAGACGCCCCACTGCCCCGTCCACCAGTAGTGCGTGAGGTGAGGCTCGCTGGGGCATGCGGGGCGACGGCACTGTTCCATCATGGCATCCGAGCGTGGCTGCTCGATGTGGTAGCACTGTGCCTGATCCACTATCCCTGTGGACGAATATTGGATTGTGATTTTTTTTTTCTGGTCTAATTAGACTTCACTGAGATTTCTTCCTCCCGTCCAATCGATCCAAGGTTTCGCACAAATATATTTATTACATTGTAGTTTGTTATCTATGTAATACTTGCACAGATAGAACAGTTCATTTGTTTATGATTCGTGCAATATTTTGAAGTTGAAAGAAAGAAAAGAAAATGGAATTTGATCAACTTTTGTTGTGATACAGGGGGGGGGGGGGTAATTGCACCCATTTCTCCCCCCCCCTGTCCCCGCGCCTGGAACTACGCGGTACCACAATATAAGGTTCCGTTTCGAATCGAGCAATGAGTGATGCGAATTTCACTTTAGAGCGTTCAAAAATTGACACGAGTTAAACCAAGGGTAAACGAACTGTTACCTGACAGTTGCACGGAAGTGTTTTGAAACGCTTCGGAGCAATGCGAAAATCACACTGGGCAACCTAATTGGTGCAACCAGATTTTTCTTTCTTTTCTCTTATATAGATCTGTCTCTTTCGAATAAACGAGTGAAATTTCGCACTATGATCGCACGTTTTAAAACGCTTCCTTAGTATAGGGCTACAAACTTATCTGACCCGGTGACGAGGACTGTCGTTTCTTGAATATAGAGGTCATTTTAGTTTGGCTTACAGGGTCAGAAAAGCTCGTTGGACTTTAAACTGTGTTGGTACTCACGGTGACGGTCGTCGACACACTGGTAGTGCCTCCGCCGGTAGCCGCTCCCGCACGTGACGGAGCAAGAGGACCACTCGGAGAACTTGTAGCGGAACTTTCTGCGCTGGTGCGGCGCCCGGTCCACTGTGTACTTGTACGTCACCACCGGGTTGCGGTTCTTACTCGAGATGTGTTGCTGGAGGAGGATAGGACGGTTAATGTGACGAGATGGTGGAAATGTCTCTTGGAAAGGTGATTGGCACCCAACTTGGGACAAAGGGGCGCCCGACATGGGGCGCATGTTTTATTAAAGTTTTATATATACGAACAACACTGTAATGGGTCCTGGTCCTGTGTAATTTTAGGAAGGTTAATCTATCGATCAAATTGGGTACCCAAAACGGTATGGGTGACTTCTGTTTAATAATTATGTTAAGATTTCAGATGGTAAAAATCCGAAAACTGAGGTAAGGACAAATTCAGATTTACATTTATTTGTAGTAAATATGGTACATTAGGTGTGTTATTTTATAAAACTAAAGAGAACAGATTTATATTTAACTACTTAAAAGTAAGTTATATCGATGTCAATAATAATAATTAATTTATTTATATTTACAGAAAATACAAATTAAATACTTGTAATTAAATGATTCTGTCATAATCCTTAGTCATGCTGGTGTAATATACTTACATAAACTTTAAGATCCTCAGCGATAGGCCCCGGTATCCGAACTTTCTCCCAATCACGATCTCTCTCATAGATCGCCTGAGATCCAGCAACGAAGTATTCCGTTAAAGGTTGGTTCCTGTAACACGAACGACACGTGAATCCCTTATTAAAGCAGCATGTTATTGAAAAACAACACCTTATTAAGAAATGATCTTACTGATGTGCCCCATTGATGTAGAGCCGCCTCGATCTTGCGCTCCCAATAGAAATGAAGTTGACGGGATTCACCTTCTCTTTTATTCTCACATTCCTGGAGCCTGCCGGTATAACAGCGACCTAAAACGTACCAAAACTTTGTTGCAAACATCACGTTCAAATCCTTTAAGGGGGTAACTTTTTACCTCGGTACAAAATGCACATCATAATATTGTTTTCCTTACTTTTGAATAAAAAGTATGCAATAAATAGGTTTAAAAGCAACTTGCGGAAATAGTTTATTAATAATAAACTCTTCACAAAAAATTACGTACTTCAATGTATTACATTTTGTTTGCATTACATTAATAAACTTAGAAGCGTGATTACAGTTGTAATGTAATGCAGCTAAAATGTAACGCATAAAATTGAATAATTTTTATGTGATCACCTAACTATTAACAAGCAGTTTGCGCGAATTGCTATAAATCGCATTTATTGCATACCTACGTTTTATTCAAAAGTAAGGAAAACAATATTATGATGTGCATTTTGCACCGAGATCCTCCGTTACCACCTTAACAATATTGTTAAATAGCATTTTGTAAAACTTCGAATACAAACCTCGCTAAACCCTGTCTGTTTTGTGGTTCCTTTGTTGTAGACCCCCTGCACAGTGTTGCAAGTGGAGCCGTTACCGCCGCACACTCCACACGCATCCTCCTTCACTTCGGAGTCGACGATCCAGTCGCATCCGACCTTGTGGCACACTCCTGAAACAATATATCAAGCTTAGTACAAAAAAAAAGTCGGAAGTAGTTTCGCCATCCAAAAATTTAAGCACCCACAGTAAGCCTACTCGCGTGTACGCACGAGACCGGCACGCAAACATTCACATCATAGCCTAATTCCATACTAAATCCACTCACACACTTGTAAGCGGCCGCCATTCCTATGCTTCGGTTGTTGATTAGCGGCGACTCCGTCCCCATTTTTATTTGTCTATGGCTTTAATATCAATTTTAGGTCCCGGCGATTATCACTACATGGACATATCAGACTAATGGAAGACAAATTGCTACAACGAGTACTTCTCCTGATAATAATCTGGATATATCTGGAGAAGCGATGACTATAATCTATCTCTTGCCTTATTGATAATTCTAGTGTACTGGCTCTGTCGATGGGAATTATGGTTTCTTACCAGCAATGCACATGTCTCTAGCTCCGTCGGTCTGTCGACACGGTGTTCCGTCAGCCACGAACCCATGCTCAAACTCGGGCCCTCCGTTCATCGGAGAACATAACAGCTCACACGGTTTGTCTGTGGATTGAATTTTTTAAATAAATAAACCATGAAAAGAGCAAGGTGCCAATGGTGTAGTTTGGCACAAGAATTTTTTTTGCAGGTTCTATCCTATAAATGATAACGTGGTTATCATCTTTCGTTTCGGTGAGACGAAGACATCCCAATTATAATAATATATGATAAGTAAGCGTAAGTAGAGGTACAAACCATAGAGTATAAATATTAGTACAAACCTTGATCAAAGTATGGAATCCAGTCTTCGGTTCCATTGTTGCCTTTCTTCTGACACTGCACTTCTCTAAAACTTGGTTCGCCTATTGGACATGCCTCTGTGTTACATATTTTATACCTGTTAACAAAAAACAAACAAGTTACAAAAGAATTCCTTTTTCACCTAAAGAACTTAGTAAATGGACCATACACACTATCAAGAATTCGTATCTCACCTGCTTCGTTCTCCAATACAGTATTTCCCGCTGTTGATTGGTTCAGGGTTGTTGCATTCCCTGGACTTGGTCTGCACTCCCGCGCCGCACGTTCGCGAACATTCACTCCACTCGCTCCAATCCCCCCAACTGCCGTCGCGGGGCTGCGGGGTCGGCGCGCGCGCAACGCATTTCATGTTTTGACACCACTAAAACAAAATACTGTTTTAAACCTAAAATCTTTCACAACAAGATTATCACTAATTTACCGGGATCTGCCATTTAATTCTTGGCATTTTTTAGTACGTTCCACTCTCCTCTCTGCAAATGGATTCTAAATTCATGACTGAAAAACTATTACAGACAAGGTTTATATATAGGCGTGTGTGAGTATGGACATTTCTTCCAGGAGGACCGCCAAGAGTGGTGAAATCCTGGAAAGGCCTATGTCCAGCAGTGGACGAAACAGGCTGTTGGATGAATGGATGGAGGTTTATATAAAAACTACGAACCCCTGCTATGTATGTTTAATTATCAGCTTCAAAATACCCTGTTTTGGTAGAAACAGATGGCATAATACCCTATCCCACAGCCTTCCAGGAGGCTATGTCCAGACTTAAACCTGCTCCTCAGTTTCATGCAAACTCCGGAGCGTTTTTAGGAATAGTAAAGTTTGATTCTCACCATGTCCGGGCCACACGTGGTCCCTGGCGCAGCGGGACGCAGCATGGTCTTGCATGTGTTATTCACGTTACACCACAGATGTTCGCAGAGCTCCGCTGGCTCAGCGCACACCTTGGATTCTTCTCCGAACTGCAGGTGGCATTGGTTCTCCGCGTCGAAGATTACACCTGCACGCGTTATTTTCAGATTAGAAAGATTACTTCGAGAGGCGTTACCCACTGGGTAATACCCAGTGCTGTTTTTTTGTAAAGTAAAACGAACTAACCCGCAGGAACTACTGGATACTCGTAATCCTCTTGCGATGGAGTGTCGCCTAGACATTCGCCAGAGCCGGTGCTAAAAATAATAAATGAATAATATCAGTAGAGGTAATTCTAAACTAGACTTAGATCGTAGTAGGACATGCGAGGCGGAAGATTGAAAGTGAATCTATAAGGAGACTTAAACAATAAAACAGACTTGACCTTCCCAAATAAATGTGTTTCGTTGCCATGCCTGCGTAAGCGTGCAAAATTACTCATTGTTAGCTGAATAATTATTATAATCCGAGTGTTGCGATGGAAGAATATCCTACAGAAACAGGTGTTTCGTAGGCTGAAACGATTTACTATGTTGATTTGTTCCATAGTATGCAAAACAGTCTCCATAAATATATTTTATAGTTAGCTTAGTAATCTGTCTAATGTTAGATACTATTTATATTATTAATAATATGTAAGAATTAAACCAAATGTTAACAAAAAATTAATAACACCAGTAATATGACAACCTGTGCAATTCTGTTAAAAAGATTTTAAACCTTTTAGCAAATACTAACTCACTAAATGGCGGCATTAATGGATTTACAAGTGAAATGGATGTAGGAATGTTATAGAAATGTTAGTTTTAGAAAACTGATAATTTCCAAAATATTGCCGTCGCTTCCGCTGGAACAAGTAAGCGAAATCCAAATCATAATATTTTTGTATTTCTTATGAAGTCCAGGGCTTTAACGTCTTATTGTGTTCGATCTGCGTTCTTCAGAAGGCACCTTAAGTTGTGGGCTATATTTGTACCGGAAGGACGGCGATAGGGCTCGCCAGCCATCATACTGGGGCGTAATAATCGTCGGTGAAATGTGGGTGTACAAAGTGTGAATATAATTCACAGTCCATACGCGGAAACTCTGAGAATCCCTCGGGCATTCATGAGACGATGTGTGATTTGGTACGATATCATGATTTCACCGCGGAGGTCTTACTCGAGGAAGTTGGTGACGTCCCGCTTGCTGCACCGTGACCAGGCCACCTGTACGGTGTCCGCCTCGAAGATCGGCGTCATGATGTGTAGGGTCGAACCCTCGCGCCGGTGGCACCCGATCTTCTCCGTGTCGTGGTACAGGCCGAAGCTGAGGATCAAAAATTGCGTTTTGTGAGATGTTGCCTACGGTTTCTTACATTAAAACAATTCAAGTGCGGATCGAAGTTACGCGCCAAAGATTGCAAATATATAATTGAAAATTTCAACCGCTGTATTTTCTTATAATTTTCGATCTATTAGTTCGGTGACATAAGGGACATAATCTGTTTTGTGGTTTTTCGAAGATTTTTCGTACGTTAGTAAGTACAGCATGAGCATACATTCATAATTTATATAAACGGCTACCCACGATATATTAATCAGATTTCGCCTGAATAGTTAATTATAACTATTTAATTCTTACGAAAGAAAAAACTGTGTTTATGAAATCAAAGTTATTTACAAATATATTTTTTTCAATTATTACTTTACAATGAATGAAGTGATTTATATTTCGGGTACGGAACCCTAAAAATATTTATGTGTAATGAATATGTAATGCCAATCCAAATATTAGCTGAGCCAGCTGAGCTCTCAATTAGATGTTCATTATTTACCTACTTGAACAAACTCGTCTGTTAAGTGGGTAAATAGGAAGACAAAAGTACTGCAATTTATTTATTTAGAAAAGCACAACGGGTTAAGTAGATAAGTATGTCCTTACTATGTACGTGTGCAAAGGTATGGACAATAAATCGTGCGTTACTGACAATATTTGCATTGTTTATTTACAAAATATGACTTACATAAATACCTAATAAATATACAGCCTAAGGAAAATTACTTGTTCAAAGGTTTATGTAAGTATTTAATTTGAAAAATATGTGTGCTTTAAACCAATATAATGAATCGGCCAAGCGTATAGTTGGAAACGTTACGAGTGATTTAGCTGTTCTTGTTTCCGCATCATCCGAAAATTACTCCCATTGATGAAGTTATTTCACTTAAACGGCCTACTTAAAAATTATTAAAAAAATATATGTCATTATTTAAAGTATAAGAAACAATCTCATTGTAGGAAATTATTCTCGCCTATAAGAAACACCTTGAAAATATTTCCCAAAGTCAAGCTGTTTTTAGAATAAAATTGGCTATTTCATGGAAACCGCTAATGTTATTTGTATGGTTCTTGCACTAAAGTATAGCTTATAAAACTCATTGCAGGAAATTTAAAAATGTTGATTTACAGCAGAGTTAATAAATAAAAACTAGATATTTTGAGAGCGCGTGGCGGCAACTTTGCCGTAAACGGCAAGTTTCGGAGCAGTCGATTACAAAATCAATGCAAGGTTTTAACTTTATTTAAAATATCTCAAGGTCATTGGAGGCTACAAGGGCCTTAAATGGATCACACTCTCTGGCACTATAGTCCATATAAGCGAAAGCTAAATATCATTAAAAACAGCATTATTGCATCTTAAGGAGGTCCTTATGATGAATGATAATTATGATAAACTCATGATTGTTTTTCACATTTTTGAATAACAATTATTAAATGAATATGGTTTATGGCACTATGCGATAATAGTTTAATGTCAGTTAGCTTTGGTAAAGCTGTGTTATTTTACACAGTGCTATTTAGTCGCATAGGGCATACGAAACACATTTATTTAATACATTTTATAAAAAAAATACAAAAACAGTCATTTTGTTGTGCGTTTGGGAATGAGGCCCGTCGCAACCATCTTAAGGGGCTATTTCGATAAAAATGGCACTTTTTGAAGTTGTATACCTGCTTTTGAGATGAAGCCACTAATTTGATAAATCAGTATATAAATTTCCGAACCTTTTCTAGTTTTGTTCAGTACAGAATCGCGATTGCGTAACTTTCGCTCTATAGAAATAATTATTCAAATGAGGTCTTCTTCTACACTTTTTGTCATAGTATGACATACAGACCTGAAGGATATTTTATTAGATAAATTTTGACGATGTCTAAATTTTCTCAGTTGGAAATTTTGATAGCTAATTTAGTTCATTTTATATTAATTTAAAACCGATATTTTGCTATTTTTTCCGGAATCCGTCCCTCTCGCACTGCGGGGCGTTCCGCATGGAGTAACCTTTGCAAGCGCGACATATCCTCTTAAGATCGCGAACTCCTTATAAATTCTAAGGAGATTGCTAACTAAAAAATTATAATAATGTAAATAATTACAAACGTAGGTATATGCTGGTGAAGAACAGGGTTCTAAACTGTAGGTTTGCACGGGAATAGTTCTTTTCGAAATCGTTGAGTATGGTCAGAAGAATGGAAACTCTACAGCCTGTATACAATGCAAATAGTTCTAACTAGGAAACGTGGTGAAGATGCGTTTATCTGTAATTTATCCACTCCGTTACCTCACGCATGCCTGTCAATTTGTACAAACGACTTTGAATAATTATGTACAGTTGTTAGCAAAACTCGTACATGCAGATTCTGTTGCCTGGGTACTTCTTTTTAATTTACATTTTAGCAGAGATTAAGGGTGGCTCTATATCGGCACCAGCCTCGGTGTCTAGTTGGACCTATTGAGCAGAGATTTGAATTTTCAGTGCAAAATTACAGGCCCAGGGAAAACTAGAACTATCTCCGAAGACATTACATGAAAAAACCGGCCAAGTGCGAGTTGGACTCGGAGACGAAGGGTTCCGTACCATTATCTACCTATATAAAAATGGCAAAAAAATCATGTCTGTTGTATGGGAGCCCCCCTTAAATATTAATTTTATTTTAATTTAATTATTTATTTTTAAAGTAAATATACCTATATAACTTAATATTCTGTGAATATTTCAAGCGAATACCGTATAACTGTTGCCGTTATCAATATCGAGCAAATACGAGCAAAAAAATAACGTTTGTTGTATGGGAGCCCCCTTTAATATTTACTTTATTCTATATTTTAGTATTTGTTGTTATAGCGGCAACAGAAATACATCATCGGTGAAAATTTCAACTAACTATCACGGTTCACAGCCTGGTGACAGACGGACGGACAGCGGAGTCTAGTATAGTAATAGGGTCCCGTTGGTTACCAATGTCAAATGAATCCAAATGTATGGAGATAAGATGTAATTGACACTCGTGCGTTGTCCACCACACTGTAGGACTTATTAAACCTTTGACGATCGCGCTCCATATATTCGTCTTGATTGTTATCGATGAAGATCGGGTTAGCCTAGCTACAGCGCTATTCAGCTTAACAAAACTCATTAGGATACCTTTCAGTGCATTTTTGTATACCTATTTTTAAAGAAAGGTCACAATCCCTTTTATAGGAGAACTCTGTTACAAAACCGCTTCATTATTCATCACCCGTAATATCATTAAGCAATTCTAGATTGCGTTTATCTTTAGAGCTGCGATTTAATCTTAATGGCTCTATTACTCTCCTACATACCTACTCTGGCCCCAAGCGAATGAGATGTTATCTATATTTTTCATCTTATAAATGAGAGGGCAGAGTGTTGTTCGTCTGATTGCTCTATACCTCGATATAATTTAAATTGTTGTTCATTTATTTTGGTTAATTATTTTCCATATTTGAAGATTCCATTTAAGTTCCGCCTAGTGTAAGTTTGTCGACTGCAACAATGCCCACTCGCCGTGCAAGTGCAAAACAAACCCCAAAAAACCCTGGAAAAACACGAAAAATATTCTATGACGGTACATTGATATAGATTGCCAATTTCTGCATCTTTTCAATCGATGTCATGGAAATTGGCGGATCCTTTACATCTCGCGAGTTTGTAACCCAAAAGATCACTAATACTTTGGAATATACGGAGGTACGTATTTCAAAGTCCCTTAATTTTCAGCTTATTCGTACTTACTAATGCACTTGTTTTGGTAAACAACAAAGTTGCAAGATCTACAGACAAAGCCAGGCCAGTAGGCAACCACGGCTCTGCCAGGACTGAAGGAGTAACAAACTAATATGAATATCGAAAAATCCTTCCAAGTGTCAAGGTTTTAAACTTTGTAGCTTCGGAGATATGGTGATAAATGAGCGAGTGTGTGGTTTTTCGCTTATAAATGTAATTACATCTGGCGCCGGCCAATTATGTCAAAGTCATTAGATTAGGAAGTGGCAAGTGTGATTGATGGTCGCTTCATGAATGGACTGTGAATGCGAGTCGCTCAACAAATCTTAATTGACACTTAAAATTTTCACGCTTCACGTTTACGCAATGAATACACATTTAAAATAATGGTTTACAGATTTTATTGTGATACATAAAACTATAGAACCCAACCAAGGAAAACAAAAATATATTAAAACAATTTAGGTGGTGTGGAAACTAATTACAGTAGTAACATTTCAATAATGTGCGCGGGAATATTTGCTTCTTTTCGGCAAAGTTCGTATTTCCGAATACTTTCCATACAGTCCATGACAGATAGTGCATATCCGGTCGACTATAGACAACCAAAATGACACCCTTAATTGCTTCCGTTCCCGATTTTTTTGCACACGTTCTAAAATAACTGTGACTCCTAATTTCTATCTTATAAGTTTCCAAATACTAGTGTAATGTTTACGCTAGTTTTAGAGAATATAAAAACAGGTGAAGACTTCTATACTCATTATATGTTTAGCAGATCTATGAGAAGATTTCACAGCGGATGGCTTGGGCGGGCGGACGCCGAAAATTGTACTGACTGTTTTATTTGGCTCATTATCGAGTACAATGCTCGCAAAAAATATCGACTTATCCATAAATAATGTATTAATTGATTAATGACAGTAATACTGAGTAAAACAATATTTAAATATTTTTATTGCCAAGTCTCGGCTCCAGAGCTATTATAATATTATCCAAAGAAGTCTGAATGTACTGAGTTTAGTCTCTGTTCTAGAGATAAAAGAAAAAGTTTTAATTAAACTACATGACTTCAAGTGTTGCAATTTGACAAACTTTTTTCGTTACAGGAGTTCTCTAAAAGCATTTATCTCATCTACTTATATTAATTACCAACGAAAACTCATCTCTAATGTAAAGTACTTTATTAACTCTAAAGCTAAGGGCGTCGGAAGACGAAAGCCTAGGGGGGGCGACCTCTTTTAAAAATTAACGGGATTTATATGTAGTTGAAAAATAAAAAAACGTACTTTTGTGCAAACAAAAACTGCCGATCGGCCTTGTCCTTGGACAAATAAACCACTTCTCCCTCGTATGTCCGCGCTGTATGTTTACTTTGATACTATTTTTTACTGTTCCTGTTCCATTCCGTTTCCAGGCGGGTCATCTGCCCCCCCCCCCCCTGCTCTCCCTTGCGGCGCCCATGTCTGAAGCTATTGAACCGATTTTGATAATACTTCAACTGCTGAGACATAATTAAAAGAGACCCAATGAAACCCAGAAAGTCAAGTCAGACATGTAATTTGAAGAGATGTGTCAATAAAGATACATTTGTGTATGATGGATGAGCCACATAAGCACCGGAATTTCATGTAATAACACACAAACATACATGACTAAGTAATTGATAACATCTTTTTTTGAAGTCAGTAAAAAAGCATAATGAGTGTGTGGGCCGACAGTAGAGGCGTCAGTGCCCAGGGTAACGAACGAAGATGCATTCATAATTGCTGGTGAATGAAGTTCATTGCCTGACTTCAAACGGTTGCATAATGTTGTATTGGTGCTAGGTATTGTTATTCAGTTGTGTAGTTTGAGCTGTAAAAGCGTACTAGTATACGTATACTTTACAATGGAAACAAATACTTTTGGTTATCTATCTCTCTGGTATGTCCAGAAAAAATAATTTATTAGGTAGGCCAATTTGCTCAATTTACTTACTTTTTAATGCTGTAGCCGTGTTACATCAATTCATAGAGATAAAGATTTAGGGTAAAAAGTTAATAGTGAACGTAGGTTTTGTGCCTTTGCGCAAATGGATCTTTGACAATAAAATTTGAAAGACAAACTTCAGGTTATTCTTGGTCCAGAAAATGCAAACTGTAATATATCACACTTCACGCAGCAACAAAACAAAAGTAATAAACCTCTATTAAAATAGTGGTTATCAAGATATTTCCAACATCATTATTCAGCCGAATCTGACTAGCGACCTTGCCGTAATCCCGGCTAGGGAATGAGTCAGTCGCTAAAGCTAAACCGAATTGCGGGCAGCAACAAGCTCCCGAATATAACTCGATACTGCAATATTACCAAACTAAAACAAACAATCAAACTGTACAGTCAGGGGCTTTCAATCTTTTTTACATATAACCAAAGAGGCCTTGTCTCTTTTGTAGTATTTAACTTTTCAAATTGCTCTCAATATTTGAAGCCCATATTCTAAACAGAAACGTGTTGTTCTCATTTCTTTTATAATAATAGAAATTAGAGATGTTTGAACCCGAATATCTAAAACCTTGTTTGTGCTTTAGAAAAATTAGCTTTCTTGGTTGGTTGAGAAACCCTGGTTGATGCTAAATGTTTAAAATGTTCATAAAGTGGTTCTTTTTACGTGTATACATGTAGTTTCAGAGCGTTAGCGTAAGAAAAGAAAACAGATTATAACGGAATTTGTTTTGATGAAAGAATTATTATGAGATTGTAAAGCTTTTGATCTATTTGGATTTATGTGATGAACCTTTGAATAAGTACCAAGTTTACATAAATAGATAACCTTTTTGGATGCTGAGTAAGTACATAAAGGGTTTCTGTTGACCGATTAAATGTATATATTTATATGTGAAAAGAAAATACATAAAATGTTGTGTTTGTTTCAGTTTTACAATATGTTTGTTCTGTACCACGGCAAGCATATAGGTCCTACAATAATAAGTTTCTAGGGTAGATCATGTATCGTTAACTGAACACAAACAAAAAGAAAAAAAAATCCAAATATTATTTTCAGTTCCCAGTACAATATCAAAATCAGCTGACAAATTTTCCATGTAGAGGTAAAATTTTTTTTTCCTTGGAAAGTGGTCTCTTAGGGATACTCTATTATCCATTGAATTATTTTCACCTTGAATTGTAGGACCTTATATAGCAGAGCGTCAATATACTTAGCTTTCCTTTATGGAGGGGGTTCACTGAGGCAGTTTGCGTTTGAACTCAGCATTATTTTAGCTGCAAAGGGACTCTCAGTTCGGACTTTAGAGGAGGTTAACCCTCTAATATACGATCATGAATAATAGTTTTCTTGTCTGTTCATTTTTGTTTTATCTCATACACAGATGTGGATTATCCCTAAGGCAAACTAGGCACGTGCCTCGTCGGGGCGCGAGGTTAGAAGGGGGCGCGCGCACTAAAGTTGTAAAGTTTTTAAACAAGGAAAATAATTAATATAAAATTAAAATTGACATATAAAAAAATTGTTAATTCTATAGAGATGTAGAGCTTCGGAAGCGTGCTCCGCCTTCTTGATTGTTACTATATCGCCAGACTTCATAATAGAAGTTGGTAAGATACAACTGCCATGTTACGCGTTTGTCGCGTCACGTCCATCGCAAACATCGGACGTTACCAGATTGCGGGAACGAGGGTGTAAATGTAAAAGAAAAACATTAAATCCTAGTTGAAATTTATAATATATGGCCGCTACAGGGCGCCGATGAAGTTCTTGCCTGGGGCGCTCTTGACATTTAATCCGCCTCTGCTTATACCTAGCCGTACATAAATTTGTTAGATATCATCACAGTTTTACAAAATTGAAATGTAGGTAGATTCACATCTGTGAATCACATTGAGAATTTGCGTATCCTTTCCTTTTTGATCGCCCATTAAATCATTTATTGCGCTGTAAAATATTTATTATAATGTATTTCCTATGATAGCACAAAGGTTTCTATTTTCGGGATTTTGCATTTGAATACAACTTTGTGATTTATGCCAAGTTTATTTGCAGGGTACGATGATGTTTGGGCGTTGTGAAAACGATTATCTTACCAAAGCAAAATTCGCAGAAACGATACGTTTGGGCTAGAAGGAAATGTTTGTAATTTCGCCAACACCTGCAAATCTTAAAAATAAATCTTCGCAGAGTTTGGGCCCACAAAAATGAGAAAAATTTCAAGTACCTAGTCGGTTCTTAAATACTGTCACTGGCCATTTATTTTAAAAATGGAACACCTATAAAAAAAAATGAAATGGTTTTCGATTTTCAAATATTTTTTGATTAATAATCTGCCAAATCACAATTACATTCATTCATTTTTTACGATGGAGTGGACTCGCAAAGAGGACCGAGTAGCAGTAATTGCATTGCATCGTTGCGGCCATCCACCGAAGACGATATTCAACTTGCTTCAAAAATTAAAAATCACGAAGAGGTTCGTGTACCGTACCATCAAGAGGTACAATGAAACCTCTAGTGTCGATGACGAGAAAAGAACTGGCAGACCTCGTTCCGTTAGGACTCCAGGGGTCATCAAAGCAATCAAGGCGCGTATTGCAAGAAATCCTGTCCGCAAGCAGAAACTGATGGCTTTGGAGATGGGATTAACCAGAAGTACCGTAAAAAAAGTACTCAATGAAGACCTGAGACTACGAGCTTACCGAAAAAAGAGTGGACATCTTCAGAATGTGCGTCTGATAGCTATGAGAGCCAAAAAATGCAGTTTTGCTAAAGCGGTACGCAAGAAACGGACACCGCAATATCCTGTTTACAGACGAGAAAATTTTTAATATCGAAGAGAAGTACAACAAACAAAATGACAGGGTGTACGCTACCAGCTCTGCGGCCGCTGGAAATGCCATTCCTAGAGTGCATCACGGCCATCATCCATCATCAGTCATGATTTGGTTGGGAGTGTCCTACTATGGCCCTGAAGTGCATTTTTGTGAAAAAGGTGTTAAAACCAGTGCAAAAGTGTACCAAGGCACGGTTTTAGATCGCATAGTAAAAGATCTGCCCCAGACACTCTTTGGAGGACGGCCATTTGTGTTTCAACAGGACTCCGCACCTGCTCATAAGGCCAAAACTACTCAGGAGTGGTTCGAGCGCCAGAATATCGAGCTAATAAGGCATCAAGATTGGCCCTCATCTAGCCCTGACCTCAAACCACTGGATTACAAAATTTGGCAGGAATTGGAGGAGAAGGTCTGTTCTAAACCTCACAAAAATTTGAGCAGCCTAAAGTCATCATTGATTAAAGCAGTGGCCGATATCGACATGAATATGGTCCGTGCTGCTATTGATGATTGGCCGCGAAGATTGAAGGCTTGTGTGAAAAATGGTGGCAATCATTTTGAATAAATTTTGTGCTTAATGTAAGCTAATTAAATTACCTTTTTTTAAAAAAAAACTTTTTTTAAATATCATGACTTGTTTTCATTTTATAGCCAATTTTGTTTGTGACAGAATTTAAGCACCGACTAGGTAGGTACATTAGAGCACCTTACTTATTAGTAAATAGAAAAAACGTCAATTTTAAGATCTCTCTGTCCAATGGCCGGTCTATTTGTACCATTTTTCCTTCATGATTTGTACCATAATGTTTGCTATACAATGTTTTTAACTGTTGTGTGGCTTAATTTTCCGAGAGTAATATAAAGTATGTAGTTATTTGGAATATCTTTGAAAATACTCAACGGTATACTTCAGTTTATCTACTAGAGCGCGGCGCTTCGTGTACCTACAATGACCCACTTTACAATATTACCCATAATTCATTCATACACAAAATGTGATCAATGCGGCCCTAGTCGGTGCAAAAGCTAGTGTTAATGCTTAGAGGTAACTTGTTTCAAGTATACACGTAGACTTACTTATGGCCAAGTTCGTGGGTGATGGTGTGAGCCAGCATGATGCCGTTGTCTTCGTTGACTGAGCAGCTTCTGTCAGGTTTGCACATGCCGGCCACGTGCGCCACGCCCAGGGTGCTGTGGACAGTAACAGAAATATGTTTAAAACCTCTTTTCTTCTGCATCGAAGTTACCCGAAGTTGGCCGAGGACAAGTTACGTAGTGGGGTCACTCCGTGTTACTTTTCAAGGTACTTCGCGAGTTCGCGAGGGATTTCCTGTGTATACGTGTTAAACTTGCACTGGGCAGAAAGCTTTCAAGACGTCAGAAAAAAAACTGCTATTAAATAATACGAGTATATAATACAAAAATATGACGTGACGACATTCATTTCATAATTTTAATTTCCGAAATTGTGAATTTGACAAGCTTTATTTAAAACAACTTCAGACATAATGTTTTTCGTAATCTTTTCGCGTAAGTAGCCCTAAATTTTTGTAATCTTTACAAAGTTATCAAAACTTAGTAAGGGAGCTATTACATGTTAAAAAGTGTCGCGTCATCTTTAAAACAAAGCTGAATGCTTTCCCCTCTATCCATTGCATAGGTATAGTAAAACTGTAAAAGCAAAACTTTTACTTGTAGAAAGTATACTTTATGTATCTATTTTACAAAATAAACATGTTGATTTTGCAGAGCATCCTCAGGCTGGTACGATGACAGAGTATCAAATCTAAACTTCAGATGAGCAAGATTTTGTTTTCCTTGGAAATAATCATTAGTTTTAAAATACAATCATCATTATACCAAGTTTTTACGACGTATATAGTTTCGTGCGTATCCCCGTATAGTACATGCCTAGCTTATAACTTTGTTGAAGGCTACAGAATACTATTAAACCCAAAACCACATCCTACTTAGTAAAAACTTAGACTTAAATAAGAATAAAATTAATGTTAATACCACTTATTACTAGTATAATATAGCATATTTTATGTTAATACCATACGTGAGATAATAGCGATGCAAAATTCAAGTTTTTAGGATGTTTGTATGTGGTTTTTGTAACGTATATAAAGTGAATTGCTGTTTGTCTACACGCAAAAAATTACAAATAATGAATATTGTTATATTATACCATAAAGCATTGTAATTATGTATAATAATGTAGCTAATTTTAAAAGCTCTGGTTAAAGTCATTAATTTTTTCGAATGTTATTTGATTTGTATGCCATTTAAATAAATAAATGAAGACACTCAGTTTGTCTGCATTTAATATATCTTAAAATAATAAACATAGGTACATAGTCAAATTGATTTTACGCTATACCATAAATACCATACCTCTGAATATATGAAAGGCAAACCCGACTGACTCATCTATCAACGCACAGCCGAAACTAATGAACGGATTTCGATGAAATTTGGCATACAGATACTTAGTTGTAATGACGTGGGCATCCGCTAAGAAAGGATTTTTGAAAATTCGCCCCTTAGGGGGTGAACCGAACTCCACGCGGACGAAGTCGCGGGAAAAGCTATTATATCATAAATTTCTTAAACTGTTGTTACTTATGATTGTTATGTTTAACATACGTATATAATAATGATAAGTAACAACAGTTTAAGAAACTTTTCCTATCGTAGCAAACAAAAGGTGTTAATTACTTCAAAACAATAGAAGCAGCTCTGCAAGCTCTCGGTATCTTTAAGGTGACTTTCGTTTATGTAACCAAATTCATACTGGAGACTCGGTAAATGGTCAGGACCAGGGTTCACCTTATATTGGACCATACATTAATTACCTTGCTGTTTTAATTTCCGTAAAGTGCGAAAAAGTATAATTTATTATGAAAATAGATAATCCACAATAATGTATTTTAATTTGTGGCTGATATTACCGGAGATACCAATTCTGTCTAGTATCTTATTACCTATTCTATATGACCTATTCTCGTGCAGCAAACCTTAAATTTAAAGTTGTAAAACCTAAAATAATACAAGCTCATTTAACTTTTATCCATCTGCGTTAAAGCCTATTTTGCAATGAAAAGTTTAAGGTTATGGCGGCTCTAAATTTGATATTTGCTACACGAGAATAGGTGTCTATCTGTAATCTAAAATCGTATCTATGGCTCAATCTGAAAAATATGCAAAGTGAACATAAATAAATAAAAAAATAAATTGTTTCAAAAATGTAGCCACTTGACGAATTTTATAAATTTTTCGTTTTCCTCATTTATTGTTGTTATTGTTCGGATTTATCTCACAGATTAAGATAGTCTGCTTTGGAAAAAATACAAATAAAATTAATCGCAAAATCCAAGTTTCTAAAAATTTCAAGTTTTCAATATTTCTTTCTATTCGACTGTTCTCTAAAAGTTCTATTTTAACATTTTAACCCCCTTTTTTCCAGCGTAATGAACGAAAGTCTTAATTTTTTTCATTTCCTTACAAAACTTTTTTGTTTCGAATACGTAGGTTGCTACGATTAGCTGTCTAAATCATTTTTTTTTCTAAAGACAACTTTAATGTTTCTCAAAATAAACTCCTTTAAGGTCTACGTATCGCCACATTTTCAAAATCTAGTCCTCAAAACATTCAAATCGCGTTTTGCGGAAGGTCAAAGAAAAGCCGATTAAATTTTTACACTGTTTCGACCGAGTTAATGAAAGTCCGGCCTCGCATTATTTTCTTTACGGTGGGGGATAAGAAAAAGTCACACGATCCAGGGGCTAATCGTCTAACTTGGACATCCATCGCAATCCCCTTCAAACGCACCGCGATTGGTTAGAAATGACATCACACATCATTGTTGGCCAATCACGACGCTTTTGGAGGCTATAGCGACGGATACTGAAGTTAGACGATAAAGAGCAGGTCAGGCTGTGGAGAGGATTGTCAGATTCCGTTAATGTTAAGTTTCTTTTATAATCATAGAATATCATAGCACGAAACGATTCTCACGATTCTTTTGAGAGCTCCATTGCAGAAACAAAACTGGACTGACTTTGTCAGCAAAACATGAAAAATAAAAAATGTATTGGCCAGTATGCGATTTCATTATACAAAGAAATTTCATTATACTGGCGAAAGTAAGACCTCTACCAAAATCTTCTTCGGTAGAGGGATACAAAGATCTTAGAGCTATTAGTATACTGCCTGTTATGTCCATGGAGAGAGTTGTCTGTTTGCAGCTGAGTAAATACCTAGAGAAAGAATCTATCCTTCCGGCTATGCAGTCAGGATTCCGTAGCCAACATGGAACTGCTACGGCTCTAGCACAGGTAACTGACGACATACTTACGGCTTCGGATACTGGCAGGGGTAGTATTTTGGTACTTTTGGATTTCACAAGGGCTTTCGACTGTATCAGTCCTGATCTCTTACTGGCTAAGATGTCATACTATGGCATTTCACAAACCGCTTGCAAATGGTTCAATTCGTATTTAAATGACAGGAAGCAGTACGTCATCACTGAAGATAGTCAGGGAGATTTTAAGGAATCTGAAGTAAAATCTGTGACGAGAGGCTGTCCACAAGGTTCGATACTTTCTCCTCTCCTGTTCATTCTGTATACATCTGACTACATAAAGAACCTCTTGCACTGTAAAGTTCATTTGTATGCAGATGACACCCAACTATATTATTCCTTCAAACATAAAACAACTAGGGAAGCTGTGCTGCTGATAAATGAAGACCTTGATTTTATATACAATTGGACTAAAAGACATGCCTTAGTACTCAACCCCAACAAATCCAAGTATATGGTGATGGGTACAAAACGTCAGTGCGAACAAATAATAGACTATTCACCGGATATTCTAATTGGCGGTAAAAGAGTTGAGAGGGTGAAAACTTCAAGAAATTTAGGGTTGCTGATGGATAGCGAACTGCGTTTTGTAGAGCACATCAATTTAAAAATTAGAACGGCTTTCTTTCGGCTTAAGGTTCTCTATGGAATAAGACAATAAATAAAAGAGGAAGTTAGAACAATGCTAACTGAAGCACTTGTTCTTTCAATTTTCAATTATTGTGACACTGTATACGGACCGAGGCTTTATGAGAAAACTAGCCGCGCCATACAACGTGTGCAAAATGCATGCGCACGGTTTTGTTTTGGGATTCGTAAACGTACTCATATCACCCCTCATTTGAATGAGAAAAGAATTATTAAAATGAAAGGTAGAAGAGAATTGCATATAGCAGGTTTGGTATATAAGGTGGTTCACTTGAAGAGACCGCAATATCTACATGAGAAGATCCAATGGCTTGGTGAATGTACATACACGTAGCAAAATTATCCACAAAATGTCTATACCAAAGCATCGAACAGCAAATTTTAGAGGCAGTTTCAAGTTCGCAGCATCCAAAATCTGGAATGATTTACCACCACCGCTACAAGTACATATGTCTTATTTAACATTTAAAAATAAACTTAAAACAATCCTAATAGATAAACAAATAACTGCAGCAAATAACATGTATATTTTAAAAAAGTCAAAAAGAGTAAATTGAAACAGTGTTTTTTTCATTCAGACCGGCGTTTTTTAATTTAACCCAAATCCTCCTTTAAAATAAGATTTTAGAGTTAATTAATTTATGTGGTTTATCTTATAGGTATATATGATTAATTACATACACAAGTAAATATACATACACTAGTAAATATACATTAATTACATATTTATTAACACCAAATTAAAACGGATAAATATACAAATTATAAGCAATTATTGCATTATAGGTACATATTTTAATTATTATTCGGGGAAATAGTATTGCATAGCAGATAAAGTAATAGACTCCTACTCCTACGCGTCACTATGTAATGTCTACTACTTTAAATATGATGTATATGGAACATGCTGAAAAACAGCGCCGTTCAGATGAAAATTGTGTCTTTTTATCTGACGGCAAATGCTGAGCATGCCACCATTTGCCAGAACTTCATAGAAAAGAATAATATTTTAGGAAAAGCATGTAGGTACAATATAAAACTTTATTCATAAGATTTCATTTTAACTATTTATTTTATTTTTTGTTGTATTAATTTAACACGATAATGATGTCTTTTTTGTTATTTATAGGTATAAGTTTAAATAGGTACTTTTATGTTATTGTGTATTGCGTGTTTTGTTTTATTTTATTTTTATTTATTTATTATTTTAATTAAGTTCTGTAAAATTTTTACTTTTTTGTGTTCTGGCAATAAATATCATTTTTCTTTCTTTTTCTTTCTTTAAAGAGGTTAATAGCTAAATTTACTTTAATTTATCATGCTCTTTGAGAAGTACCTGTTGATAGTTTTTATACAGCCAAAAACTTTCGTAGCAACCTACGAGTACGTACTTGCTTCGGTCTGCTTGTGACTACGATTCCTTACAGTGCGGTCGAAATGTCTAGGTATGTATGTTATTTGTCTACGAAACTGATTCGTAGCACAATTGCATAAAAAAAACAATTGTCCGCATCTTTGCTCGTGATATCCTTGTGAAAGATATCTTAAGCACGTTACAATAAGTGTCAAAATCGCAAAAGATAAAAGTTTGCTATGAAACAGTTGCCATGTTTGAAACATTATGTTTCAGTTTCAGAAAGCTCGTGATGACGATGACTGTCGCCATTGGCCGGATGACGCAAATCACTAAATAATGAACTGAGGAAATGTGTACTACAACCGTCGTTGTCTTGGTAGAAACGTGTTTGAGCAGAAGTTAAGGGTAGGAATCGAGTCGGAGAACGAACGACTAAGAAACCGAAAATCTTTCACCAAAAGTGAAGAGCGTGTTAGGTTGCTTGTGATCATAAATTTGGGGGGCCGAGCGAAGTGGGGCAGAGCGAGGCGGCCCTTTTAGTTTTAACAGAAATACGATATGCCTGGGCAGATCATTATAGGTATGCCTAATTCTACGATCTGCTAGCGACATATGCATATTTTGTTGACTGGTTAGATTTAGGCTTGGTTAAAAAAATAAGCGTTAGTTAAACCACAAAGGTGACCAAATTCTCATGTTCCCGCTACAGCTCACACGGGTGTCTGTGCTTTGTTTTGCAAGGGCGATGGTGCTAAACTTCCCGAAACGTCAGAGCACTTGCAGAAGTTATTGATTCAATGAAAACAACTCGTGATACTATTTTTTGCAATAAAAACTATATTTTTTTTTTTGGTTTGTTAAGCCATTAATAGTTTAATTGTGATATAAGATACCTAATTGACGCTTTAGGTTGATTATTTAAAACAGCATGAGTTATTAATTTATAATATAGCATTATTAGAAATTGTTTATGTTAATTTAGAAATGTAACGGTGGTAAAAATTTGTTAATTGATGTAATTTTTTTTTGAACACACTGTTTTTAGACATTATACGAATTTGGAGGCTATAATCTTAGATGCTCAAAGCTGGTCGCTGAATCAGTAACACAATAGACAACAGTACTATTTATTAGATGTTCGTTTAAATAGAACCCGAATTTAACTACGTAACAGGTTTTGGTGGCTTGCTTATTACTAGTAACCTAAGTATGTGCGTATGTATATGTATGTATGTTTTGTTGACTGGTTGGATTTAGCTCCTATAAATTTCTGATGTGATACCGTTCGTCTACTCGCTACTACTAGACAGCGACATGCAACGTTGTTCAAACATTTAAAAGCCTGTCAATAAACGTCAATTTACATTGACGCAATGTTCTAACCAAGTGGTCTAATGCAGACGTTGTTAAACATAGTTGTAAGTATTTCACGGGCTATTCGCGTCCGTTTAGAATTGTGGATATTACGACAGTGAAACTTAAAATTATGACAGTCTGTTAACAAAGTAACAAGTTTAGTAAAACTGGAGATAAAAAAGTCGAAGTCATTCAATAGAGACTCGAGGTAAAATCGGACAATGTAGAGACTTTTCGCAAACTTAATTCTTTAATTAAGCAAAATCTAATTTTATTCGAACAAGTTATTTGCTGTGATCAAAACTAGCGTATTTTTATACAAGTGTTTAGTTTTGTAAGTTATATTTTTCCAATGTGTGGAAAGTTGAAACCCGCATCGAGTTATTTTGGATTGATAGAAACCAACGTTGCCCACTTTACTGGAGATAAGAAGATTATGTACCATCCTGTCGCAGTAAAAAGTTTGTCCAATAAGTCTAGTTAGTGACTAATCTAGTAGTTTACAACTAGTAACTCGCGCAGTACATGCTAACTGCCCAAACATTGATACATGCAATGAGTAGTATAGTAAAGCCGGCGCGGCGGCACTGCGCGGGCGCAGCCGCGGACGGGAATAGGACGCTAATAATATGCGCGTGCGTATGAGTCACGCGGCGCCCGTGTTTCCATAGCAGACTGTGCGGGATCCATATACAAAATAAAACCCTACTACAGGCCACGAACATACTACAAATCGCTCCAATCTTTAGTAAAATTTGCAATTTATAAATTAGTGTTTTGTGGAAGCGGTAATCGGCAGCTGTAGCATGTAAAACTGAAATCGTAAAATTCGATTTTTCAGAAACTATAACTAAATGAATATAAAATAAGTCAAAATAAAGAACAGTCTTCAATAAATTCAAATCGCCGATTTAAAAAAACATGTATTAGTTTACACTAAACTTGGCCGTGTAGTCGTTTATTTGCGATAAACACTTATAAACGATTATATTCCTAGGTATCTAGTAGCCAGAATTTGCTAATTGAAGCTTGTGCTTTTCTACAGAGTTCCTATGAGTCAGAAGGAAACACATTTTTTTTATAAAATTTTGTTTGTTTTTGTGATAGTAGATATGGATAAAAATGATAAGGCTTGGCTAAGTCCATAATTTCAAAAATTACGTGTATAGTAAGTGCAGATATTCTATCTCATGATGTCTGTTTGGCTACTCTTATACTAGTATGTGCACGTAGAAGCACTTTTTACTAGTGTGTGTAACCTCTTAGCGCTACAAAACGCGCTTAAACGTACACGTCACTACACAACCACAGCCAAACGAACTTTGAGAGATAGAATACCTGTAGAAGGATTAAGTGAGAATGGAGCCTTGAAATTTAAAAGCATTAAATTAAACAGTAATTTTTCGAGTCTTACATATAAACTCCTAGTTACTATCCAACAATAAACTAGGAAACTATCCAAAGAATAAATACAGAAAGCTTTTCAGAAGCTGCATAAATAACAAATGATAAATCCAATAAATATACAAGCTTATCTCTCTTCAAAAATACTTTATTTACGATTCAAAGTATAAGTACCGTCTTAAAGTTACAATTTACGACATAGAGCCAACAAAAACTCATATTAATATAAAATATCGGAGTCGTGAACTCGTGACCGAAACAATAATTATTTTTGAAAGATTTATAAACCGTCATCTTTGTTATGAAAGAACAAAATTAATGGTTAAATATTGATTGAAAAAATAAATTATGTCTTCACGGACGCGGCAACGCGTTGATGTCTTTTGTACGGCGGAAAAATTTACGATTAATTAATTCGCACTTTTGTATCGTACCGATAAAAAGTGTGAATCGAATTCGACTGAAAATGTTAAAAGCATCATTTTGAACACGACTGGTGGATTTAGGGTCACCCGTGGTGGTCCGTTCACAATTTAATATTCGAATTTCGAATTGGTCCCGAAAATGTACATTAGCATCGCTTCTCGCGTGGCCCACTGCCAGCGGCGCAGTCGCTGACTGCACTGCATATCAAGTAAAATGAAAAATATTATGACTTGAAAGTAATTCCGTTTAGAGCTCTGCATAAAAGTTACGCCCTCTCTTTTGGTGCCATTTATTACTTTGAGTTGGGGCTGGTTCAAGTTTTCGGGGCTCTCATTGATCGTAAAAACGATCAACTTGAAAAAGTTCATGTACATTTATTCTATATGTACCTACGAGGGGTGGCTGAAAAGTAATCTACCTGACTATGAAAGAAAATACATGGATTAATAATTTATTTTTTATTTTTCAATATAGTCCCCTGCAACTGAAATGCACTTACGACATTTGTCAATAAGTGACAGCATACCATTAAAATAATAATTATTATTTTTATCGTCAAAATAGTCATTCACAGCGTCCTTCATCTCTTCGTCTGTTGAAAATCTGCGCCCTCTCAAATTTTTCTTTAAATTTTTAAATATGAAGTAGTCAGAGGGAGCCAGGTCTGGACTATAGGGTGGGTGGTTGATCTCTGTAAAGCCGTTTTTTGTCAGAGATGACCGCGCCTTAAAGGCCGTGTGCGCGGGTGCATTATCATGCAAAATCAAAACGCCTTTGCTAAGTTTGCCCCTCCTGTCTTCTTTTATTTTTTTGCGTAGCTGGTCAAGTAAGTTCGCATAGTATTCAGCATTCATCGTGGTGTTTTTTGGCAGGTAATCTATCATAAGAATCCCCTCAAAATCCCAAAAAATGGTTGCCATTAGTTTGCCCGCTGACAGCCGGACCTTAAACTTCCTTGGTGGTTTTTCCCCTTTAAATTTCCATTGCATCGATTCTTGTTTGCTTTCGGCATCCCACTGACGAATCCAAGTTTCATCACAGGTCACTATTCGCAAGATAGTTTCTTCCTCTTTATCCTTTACCAAGTCTAAAAATGACTGACAACATTCCACACGCCTTTGCTTATCAAACGGGGTCAACATTTTAGGCACCCAACGTGCGCTCACCTTGGACATTCCCAAATGTTCATGAATTATTTCATGAACTCGTTCCTTGCTAATGCCAACATCTCTAGCTATTTCCCACTGCTTAATTCGCCGATCGGCAAGGATCAGTTTCTTCACTTTTTCCACATTATCTGCGGTAACTGCAGAAATGGGCCTTCCACTACGGGGATCGTCTTCTAAGCTTACACGGCCCTGTTTAAACTGCTTTGACCAAAACTTTATTACAAATTCGGAAGGACATGAATCTCCGAACACCTTAAACATGCGCTCTCGGATCTGCGTCGGCGTATTCCCTTCTTTACCGAGGAATTTAATCACAGCGCGATACTCAATTTTATCCATTTTTAATTTTATTGCAACTTGATAAAAACGAAGACGCGCCAAAAAAAATTGAACTCGTAGAAACAAATAAGTGTCATAATTTTTAAAAAAGGAATAAACAAAGAATACGAGAATATAGTGGCAAGTAACATTTTTTAAACTTTCTTTAACAAAGGAGATTTTATATCAGCCACCCCTCGTATATATATTGAATCATTATTGTGACTTTTATTAGTGCCCCATACTAAAAATGTTTACTTACCTACGCTTGATGCCAGTAGCAAACTGTGTTGATAAGATTTGAAATTTCTCTTTGTTTTGAGCTATACTGTTGGTACTATTGTTATTTCCGTTATCTATCTACAGTGTATAATCGTATGACATTATCAGCACCATCGGGCTTAATGCCGGAAGGCGACAGATAAGCGCGCACACAAAATAGAATCCGCGCACCGCATGCCATCCCCACACATTCGAGAAGGCGAGACGGCTTGGCGTCGCTGCATAATCGACGCCGAATCTGAATTAATCGGCCTCATTATTTTTAACGAGTGACTTTGTCGGCAAACGTACTGGCCGCTACGCAGAATTACTTTTTAATTTTTCGAACGTGGAACGAAATTATGCAAGCAATTATTGAAAGGAGCATGTTGGGTGAGAATGGGGTCTTGAAGTAAGGGTCAGTTTGAAGAGTGGGTCAAATTTGATATGGCTATCTCGTGAAAAGGAAAATGCAGTCAAAAAAAATCGTGATGCGTTTTTCAGTTATCAACATACTAAAAACTCGTTTAAACCGCCTGACTCTACATTTGAATACAGGTGCTTTGATTTTCACCGACACACCTTAAACTTGACAAGATTTTATGATGCAACTCTCGTCTCCTAAAGGCGGTCAGCATTTAACTTTTCCCTCACGTTCCCGCGGTGCATTGATGGTGGAATTTTGAGGTCCCAAAGCAGGTCCGTTACCAGTGGCGAGACTTTCATGGACGCTCAAAGCTGAGCATGCCTTACTTTTTTCGTACATCAAAACGAAGTCGACATGTATATTATTCAATATTACTGGAAAATTACACCGCTTAAAATTTTCAGGCATTTAGCTGGAGCAAAAAAGGGATTTGGGTGGTCAACGGAGGCCTGTCCGTCTTAAAAATCAATTTTTTTTTTCATGTTTAATGTCATCCAGAACCTTTTTGACCTGCCTGACCAAAACCCTTGGCACGCCACTGCCCGTGGTCTTCTGATCGCCGTGTTCCAAGAACATTGGACTACCCGTTTGTACCGTTTGCCGAACAAGCTTCCTTATGGCAATTATTATCGCTTTTCAGAAAGTACGTGCTCTGTATGGAGATCGTTACTTTTTGTTAAAATCGAATATGCTTGTTGTACTGCCGATCATTGATACTTACGAAGAAGTAAACCATGAATAGTTTCATTTGAAAAAAGCTAAATCATTCAACAATCCTTTCGGTGTTCATAGCAAAAATATTGATAAGTAGGTAATATCGAAGTTTTCAAGTAACTGTTTATAAGTTTAACGTTCTTTTGAAACTAGTAAAACGTGTGGTTTATGTAAATAAAAGTAAATGATTCCTTCAGAGTTACGCAACATTTGCTGAGGCTGACCAGACGCGTGTTTAGGATAATGCTAGCCGTCCAAATGTTTTGTTGAACCTAACATATGCTAATTGCACTCTCGTATAGTCTTAGTGAAAACCTTACGAGTAAATACCAGAAAATTTATTTTCAGCGCTTGTGTTCTTAAGTTATTTTGTAATTTAAAACAACGTGCAGCGCGATTTGGCACGTAATAAGATCGCTTCTTGTTTATGGGCATAAGTACTTTTTAAGTCAACGAATCCCCAAAACACGTATCGAAGAGCCTTTAACTTAAAAGCGGCGGCATCTTTTATGTTTGTGATTACTGCTTAACATTGCCAATAGCGATTTGGAAATATTGAGGCAAAAATTATAATGATTTAAATCGTATTTAAATACACAACCCGCATTTTTGTGCTACGCGTTTTACTGCGAATTGTTAAATTCCATATTTAATTTTAATAGCTTCACGCATCGCGATCCATCGTGTCAAATTATTTTATCTGCACATCAGAATTGGGATCATTTACTTTTCATCTTGTGTAATTTTCGCTGATTATACGATCCGCTTATGGAGCTAAAAGCCCTCATGTATCTTGCTAAAGAACGAAGGCTTTCGAGACATATCGTTATAGATCAGCTTGTATTTTTGTAAACTAATTCGTGCGCGCGTAAACGTGTGTTTGTAAATTTATGCGCGAAGATAACGCACGCAATATTCTCGTACAATTTGTACGTAGAGTCGTTCCGTGGGTCAGACATCTCGGTGCCGTGGCGGCGGCCCACTTGGCTCCTGAAGATTATCGGAAAATAAACACTCGGTTAAACTAAATACGAGCGTGCCACAGACTAAACAAAGATCGCTCAAGAGTCGTCTCTGTGGAACGCTTGTCAACGTCTGGTTGGCACTGTTTAAACACGTTCTTTGAACCGTTTGATGGATTTTTAATATAATATAAAAGCTTGTAAATTATGTTCATGTTTGCAATGGTTAAGCCGCTAAAAATAAAATGAAATTTTAGAGTAGAACTGTATAATGAAATAAGATAAGTAACAAATTAAATTTATATCATTGCGGTATAGAAAATCAGAAAAGTAAATCTGGACGTGAGGAGCTCTGAACCGGGATTCGAACCCGGGACCTCTCGCTTACCGGGCGGTTGCAAAGTGTTAAAATCTCCAAGTGTTTAGAAATGTAAAAATTTATTTCTATCATAGTTAAGATAAGTAAGCTTGAGAAAAATATATAGAGGTACAAAACAAATACTTCTTTCTGGTTATTTCTTATCTCTTCAATACAACGCGCTAGGACGCAACTTCTTGATTGCACGTCTCTTGGATTCTGCGCCAATCTAAATTATGTGTACAGAGACACAAGGGTGATCTCACAGACGATCAAAAGCACCGACATTGCGCACCTGTTCCTATGTACCCGCGATCAAATCCGAAAGTGTTCTATTTTTGAACCGGTTACTCATCGCCCCTCTATTTACTTTGCTAACAGACGCCCGCTTCTGCCATTGACCTTGTCTCGGGTTGAAAAATGCTAACACACTTTTGCGGCTCTTTTCTAAGGTTTTTTCACTAAACTAAACATGTAACCGAAACCGTCGAACATGATAAAAAATCTCTCTAAATTGATTCGTTTACGCCGTCTCCATCAGTAAATTGTTGGATGTCATGTCGAAATTGACGTTTCGACAGTTAAATGATTAATTGAGACTTCAACTGAATTGAGTCGGCTTTTAAAAATAAAGCTAAACACAGATTGCTTAAACGTGAGTTGATTAATGTAAATATATGGATCAACGGGCTGACAAGCTCCGTCCAAAGAATAAAAACCACTCACAAAAGTGGCTTATTAATATAAACCGCTCGCAAAAATTTCATCAGGCAAGTTTAGCCTACCCATCACAGTACCCGTTTGAACTATTTCAACTTTCAATTCCCGTGTACGTACACTCTGTCATCCCCTCGGGGAGTCATGTCGTGATTATGAATTGTAAAATGCAAAAGAATTGGCTCAATTAACCTGTGAAACAAGCTACAATTTCGTATCTATACTATTAATAAATAGTAAAAAAATCGTGTCTGTACATTGAATATTTTTGCTAAATTTTAAATAAAATTGTATTTGTATTTGTACTGAGGCCAAAACCACTTTTTTTTATTGTTGTCTGTCTTTCTGTATGTATGTGTGTTTGTGTGTATGTTCCGTTTTAACTCGAGAACCACTCAACCGACTTGGATGCGGTTTTTTTTATTATCATCGTAGTGAGTGAACCTGGTCAACAACAACATAGGCTACAAGGGGTGTTCATAAAATAACGCCCAAGTCGAAAACGGGGCAGAAATTGAATAAACGTGGGCGGAGCCGCGGGAATAGGCTAGTATACGATATAAATACACATTTAACATACGAAAGTAAAAAAATAATTGTATTCGTTGACCCGAACTTTGCGCCTAACTTCAGTCAGTCTTATTCTTTTTATGACTTGTTTCATTTTAAATTTATTTTTTATTACATTTATTTGTTTATACTTATTTATAAATGTATGTATATATATGCATTTTAGACTTACATGCTTAAGCCCTGAAAAAGGTTTTGCACCCTTCAGCGTCTAACAATAAAGATCATTTTATCTAGATTCAGAGAAATATAACTTCATTAGAAATTTCCATAGATATCCTAAAATTCGTGAAACCCACACGGAAAAACGCCGCACCTATTAATTGAATAGAAATCTACAGGTTATGAACAAAACTTAATTTATTCAACGAATAGAAAGAAAACAACTTGATTTAAAATTGTTTTAAATACATACACTGCAGAAGGCGTGAAAATTTCAAATTATTGTATTACTAAGATTTCTTCAAAAGTTGATGTTAGAAAATAATAGTATACAAATAATATACAAATAGCTTTGGCGTGTGTAACAGTGTGATAAATTAGTAGTTGATGAAACTGGTCCTTAAAAAGGTTTTTAATACTTCGTTTGTACACGTACAGTTTCATACACTATTTTATCTAAGCCCATGCAATAGTTACCCCTCATATTTCAATCCATAAAATCTTGAAAAAAACTGTCGTAAGCTTTCTTGATTTTGCTGTTGTAAAATTGTTCGTCATTTTCGTTTCACAGTATCACTCGATCACTGTTGTCAGACATCTTTGCCCAGAATAAAACTTTTTACTAACAGAAATACAGATTTTGGCGCAAATAACAGTACACCGCGCACGCATGTGAGGTTCGGTCACAAGGAGGTTTCATAGCGGTGAGGTCTCGCAGCGCCATGAAGCCTCCTTGGTCGGGTCGCAATGTATTGTTTTGTACGTACTAGACAATATTATTTAAAAATCTTATTGGTATTAGATATTAAAACCTCAGACAGTTCTGTCGTGGATTTGCCTTTCTACTGTATATCAGAAAACAAAAAAAATATATATCCTGTAAAGAAACAAACTATAATATAATTTAAGTTTTTCGTATCAGACAGGATCGTAAAAAAATTTCATGCTGCACTATTTTTGAGTTCATAATCAGGACTTTACGATATGCGTATACATAAATATTTTTTTGGCTATACTACGTTTTCCATAACTCAATTTAGTTATCGGTGAATTAGTGTTTCTGTCGGAAGCAAGTTCAATATTTTATTTGGAGGACTGTTATTTGGACATGCTTCTCTTTAACATTATTGTTTGCTACTTTCGATTTATTTTATCTGTTGATATAAGTACTTTAAGTTACTTTTGTATCCGGAAACTAAGACGCTGCACAGTTAGTATTACAGTGAGCCCACATCGCTGCGGTTTCATTTGTTTTTCGAAACCTAATTTTGTTCTTATTTTGGAATGAATTGTCCATACCTGCAAGGCGAGTCGTGGAGGCTGCAAATGTCTTTCCTAGTAACCAGGATAGCTACGTCGTGGTGATGAGGGTTGGAATCGTCATCGGGATTAAGCTGGTGTTGCCATTTACAGAACGAAGCCAACGTCGCATCGGCGTTCGTGGACACTGACAGTCCCGGTCCAGGCGAACTCTGCATCTCTTCTACAAGGATGATCTTCACGACTACCACCTTGATGTAGTTTCCGATTGACGGATCCATGTACAGTGATGACACCTGTGTGAAAAATGTTTACATGGTACTGGATATTTTTATGTGTTAATTGCTAAGCAGCAACGATATTATTATGTAAGCTTACCATGTTCATTATAGTAAGAAGGTATGTCTCCAAACTGCTCTCGTTGTGGAAATCGGTCATAGATTTGTCAGCAACCAGCAGCACTTCAACATGCCGTGGTTTGCTGACCGATCGCGTTGATCTTCGTGGCTCCTCAAAATCTGGATGGTGTGACAACTGGTGATGATGTGGCCGACGCCGATTCTAGAATAAATATGCTATTAGAATACTGATGAAGCAGATAACGGGATTGTTTTCACTATGATTCTTACCGGTTTATACAGTCTTTGTTCTCTGTTATCCTTATCTTGGAAATTTTTCTTATCCCATAAATAGGGGGGTTGTTTCGTCGCACAGTTTCGTCCCGTCCTTCTTCGTCGGCGGCGCCTATTTCGGCGCCTTTCTTCTTTGCTTAGTTTACTTTTGTTTCTTTTTTTCGTTTCTAAGGATTTATTGGCTTCAACTGAATTGCTTGCTGAGGTAGAGGTGGAATGGTTTGCCTGCAACCGTCGTTGCTCAAACTGTAGCCTTAACTGTTGTTGTCTAGATTGTTGCTGTCTTCTGTACTCCTTAGGGCTTTTTATTCTTAACTCTTCTAGTCGTCGTCTTCGTGCCACGAGTTGTTCGCGTCTTCGTCGATCGATTTGTTCTTTGTTGTCTCTGTTTCTGTTGGCATACCTTGAGTATTCCCGTGTTCTATTATTGTAATTTCCTCTGTCGGGAGTGTTGTTGTGAGCCCGGTTGTCTACCGCCCTCTTTGCTCGATGCCAAGCCGCCAATTTATCTACAGCTGATCTTCTGAAAATTACATGAGGTCGTCCTTCCAAACTATTATCTGACTCTTGGTCTGACGGCTCGATCCAATACTCCCCCTGTTCTGTCCGCAACAACCCCGCCTGTGAACAAACGTTAAAATAAAACAATAAGCAAAAATAATTTGCAAGGTGGTAGAGTCAATGCCGGGCTCGACTGTGGAGGTACCACCATCTTACTCGGAAATCCTCCCGAAGTTATTCGGGGGAGAGTAAGAGGACAGCTCTTAGGCAAAAAAACCAGGCGGCCCACCATTGCCTGGGACCGATGGATGGCGGTATATCCATCTCCAATTGCCGGGCCTTATAAATCAGACTGGTGACGGGCAGCGGCGTCACTGGTGCAAAGGTTTCGGCACCGCGCTCACCAACCCGCCCGCCCAGCGCAGAGTGGCGAAATCCTGGAAAGGCCTATGTCCAGCAGTGGACGAAACAGGCTGATGTATGTATGTATGTATGTAAGCAAAAATAATAACATTATAAAAAGTAAACGTCCAAACAAGCTGTTTGGAAATAAACACAAAGAAATAACAAGGGCTCGAATGCTGGCTATAAAATGGAAACGAAATTGTTTTCCAGGACATTCGCAGAAGTTTATGGGACAGGTGAGAAGCAGGAACTAGTTATTGTAGTGGTTTACTGTACAGAATAAAATATGATTATAGATATTTGTGGGAAGATAGTGTTACAACTAAAAGTCGCAAACTAAAATAGCTAAATGCACTCTACAATCATTGTCAGTATTATGAATTTTAGTAATTTTAACTAGCCTGGTTCCATTTCGAGTTTATGTCTGATGCAAATCAACTTCATATTTCACAGGCGAAGTCAGACGACATGATCGTAAAATGTAATCTATCAGTTAGAGTCGACCGCCTGGCTCGTTAGCTCGTTGTTAGGATTTTCTCATCGCCGTGGACTCTAGATATCGTTAATTGGCCCTAGATCCTTGTCTGGGCACAGGCCATGTCTGATCTGGACACGCACAGGATATCGACTCGATGCTATCGGATCGCCATCAAACGATCACTTGGTAAGTTATGTTTCCGACCGCTTGTTGGAACCACCTCGTTGTTTGCTATCTACATAATAGGTACTTTGTATCTGATGACAGTACACGATATTATAACACGATTTATGACGGTCTTCCCTTTCCTTCAATCAGTCTCGGCCACCGTCGCGTCGTTAAGGAAGTTTATAGTAGCCGAGTTGAGAGTCTTTCGTTCTTCATCTTAAATGACGAGCAGTTATTTTATTTATACGCTTTAACATCGACGTTCAATTCATTTATTAGCATTTTTAATTTGTTGACTTGCACAGCCATTCATCGTGATGAATTAGCATTTTATGGTATTGTTGACTGACATTTATTATTTGGTGCAAGTTTTATAGCGTGCCTGCCTCTGTGATCACAAATATAATTTTCTTATCCAATTAGCGTATCATTATCAAGCAAAAGAAAATATGGCGTTTCTAAAGTAACACGTTTCAGAATCACAAACCGGTTATACCAACAGTAGGCTAGCGTCCAACAAATCACATTTCCGTGTGCTTGTTGTATTTTATTTGGAAGATAAATTGATAGTTAAGAAAGGCGGATGTTGATCCGCAGATTGAGACAAAATAGATTGTCTCGTCGGGGTTTGTTCTCAACTAAATTTTATTAACTGAAGTATTTCCACAATACGAGCCAAAAATAAATAAGATTAATCACAAAACAGCCGCTACTAATGCCGAATATATGTATTTTAGTTGCCAATCATTATAAAAATAAACTGAAGGATAGACCAATAAGTGTGGAGCGTGAAGTTTTGCAATATGGCAACAAACCCTGACCGATTAAAAACACTTGAAGTAAAGATGTTTGATGAGGAGCCATTGTTTGTAGAAAATAGAAATCGCATTACGAGTATTTTCAACTTCAAGTGGCTGTCCCTGATTGCCAATGCCTGATGTATTTGCTTTGTTTATGTAAACTATACAGATTACCTATAGATATCCTATTTCTAAACCAACTCTGTTGTTTGCTGAAGTTATTTAATCAGCTGCCCCTGAGACGGAAAAAGTAAATGAAGCTTTGCATCGATTTACGTAATTTACCGTTTTTAAAAAAGTATTTAACACGTCATTTATTTCAAAAGAATCTTTGCAGCGTTCGCTCGTAAGAAATACAACACTAAAGAATCAAAAGTTCATTGCGATGAAACCTAAAGAGACACTCCTTCGAAAATATCTTTGAGGGATTTCGCAAGGATTTAGCCAAGCAAGCGCTTTTCACGGTATATGATAATGAGTAAAGTAACGTTTATACTAGTACAGTAGTGAGTCCAGCCCCAGCCTGTCTGTCGCCGGCCTTGCGCTTGTGAAGGCCGACCTGGGACGATGCTCCGCAAAATATAACCAGCCTGGACATTCATTGAAAAAAAAAAGTTTTATATAAACAGGTATCTTTTATTGGAAACACAAATCTACTAATCAACCGAACAACTTTTAGAGACAAAAAAAGAAACTATTGTCACGTAATGCCATAAATTAAGTGGTGCGTTTTGCAACGAAACCTGTCGAAATTCACTGCTGCATTGTTACGGATCTATCAGAAACGATCTCCGTACTTATTATTCGCATATATTCCGCTTGCCACCTTCGTCAAGACCTATTTCCAATTCAAAAGACTAACACGTGTTCATTTATCAAAGATACCATCTACACTGTCTTATTATTCAATGAGTTTTTTAAAGACTATTTCTAGATAGCGATCAGCCGCATTATGTGTTGTATTGTATGAACACGTCCTATAGAAAGTGAAGGAAGTAGGTAGTCTCGAAATCTCGAACACTTGGCTATTTGATCTGAAGTGGTCAATATAAGAGGCTGTTGAGAGATTCGTGAATCCAAAAACATTTTGTTAAATATATATGTGTGTTGTTATGTCTAAGTATTTTTCGATCGACTAGTTAGTTATGTTTCAGTTGAATGAAATGATGTGAAATTATATTTTACGTTGAATTAGGACGTTTTGTATTATGTTAAGATTGATCTTTTCAATTTAAAACTGTATTATTTGTCAAATCGTTTCAGGTAATTCTAATCCCACATCAGCTATTACGCTGATGTGGGGACCAAAAAAACTATTTTAGAAATTTTCGTACAATGAAATTTCGAAGAAATGTCTTCGATAGGAAAAATGCAATTGTACATCAATCGTCATTGAAGTCAGTGTTTATGATTAAAAAATTTCATGATGAATAACAACACTTTTACTCGTTTCACAATAATTGTATAATATTTTCGGTATTACACCATTATCAAGGGTTTTTAATAACTAACATAAATTTTGCAGGATATATAGGTAATATTGGTACATTGGTTCGACGTGCAAACAATGAAAAAGTTTCACCAAGTGCCGACAATCGCAAGTATTATTCATAAAAAATTTCAATAAATATTTATTTCGAAGATTTCTCTTATTTTTCTATTTCCGTATTTTTCTTCTTAAGTTGTACTTTCCAAATTCAAGTTAATCAGGCCTATCGTTCTTGAGTAATGCCGCGGACAGGTATTTTTACGGAAATTTTTACTTTTGGAAAAAAAAATTTTTAACTAGCATACAAATCTGATGATAAGGCTTCAATTTAAATGGATTCCTAAAACACCTCTTCGTCCGTTTCGTCTCACAAAGTGCGTTGCGATGAATAAATTACAAGATGAATTATCTTTTCAATGAAAAGTGGGTACACTGTTTAACATTTAGCTACGGGCGGGGTTATTGAAGCGGAGAATTAAAACTAAAAGTCTGTTTGTTACAAAATAATAGTTAGAATTTCCAAGTTGATACAATAGATGGCGCTGCACGTTTCTGAATCGCGGTATAGAAGTTTTCTCCGCTAAAAGTGTATCATATCTATGGAATAAAATAAATCGAGTTTCCGTGGTACGAGGTCTTTCATTTTGACCAACATTTTTGGTCCCTCGATCGGATTACAGTTTCAGTACAACTGTTTCGGGTTTCGGGTACACCTGAAATTTCAGGATTCTCAATGTACACACGGATAGCTGTACATGGATCGTGTACACAAAGCTATTGAGATCACAAACAATGTCTACACCGACACTATCAAATCTTACACTTGGATTGCACTGATTTTGTAGAGTCTTTGACTTAATAGAGTTGTAGAGTCATTAAAAGTGCAATAACTAGAGTCAGTGATCTTATGCATTGAATTGCAGTGTTATAAAAAGTGGTTACGAAACTTATGGAGTGCATTGGATTTTATTGGTATACGTGAGTAATAGAATAAGTCACACCACAAACTTGGAGCAAAACTTAACTAAGACTACTTGGTTTAAAATGGAGGAATTAAATCTATCACAAATTAATTTATACGAGCAAATAAGTAAACTTCTTACTAATTACAAAAAAACTAGTCGAGATAGACTTAGTACAGGATTTATAGAAGCTAGATTAGAGATTGCAGATAAATATTGGGAAACTTTTCAATCACAACACAACGCTTTGATTACTGCTAAGGCCGAAGTGAAAGCAAAATTATCATACTTCAAAGATGATGTTTATGACAGTTGCTTTGAAAAGTATCTTGATTTAAAGACTCGCATGAAAGAAATGCTAAATGATATTCAATATGCTAAACTACAATCATCTGCAAATATCGTACAAGCTAATAACTCTGTAACAGAACAAACTCCAAAAGCTAAACTTCCACCAATCCAACTACCTACATTTTCTGGTGATTATAGAGAGTGGCTATCGTTTCGAGATTTATACAAATCGCTAGTGCATGACAACATCTCAATAAATAAAGTTAACAAATGCCAATATCTGAAATCAAGTCTGCGCGGAGAAGCAGAGAGTCTAGTAAAACAAATACAAGTCTCCGACGCTAACTATGAAATAATATGGGATATGATAAATAAACGATATGACAATAAGAGAAGTATTGTTAATACGTATATTGGTAAATTGCTAAATCAGAAAAAAATAACATTGGAATCTGCCAAAAATATTAGAGAATTATTAGATGTTACAACCGAGTGTCTAGCGACTTTAAAGAGTTTGAGTCTACCTACTGACAGTTGGGACGATATAATTGTTTATATTATTATCCAGAAACTTGATTCTGAAACTCACAAGATGTTCGAGCAAAGAATAGAATCTAATAGTCATTTACCAACTTGGAAAGAACTGTCAGAGTTTTTAGAGTTCAGATTTCGTACACTCGAAATGATAAAGTCTAGAGACGCACCACAACCAAGAGTATTACCACCTACAAGAAGTTTCGCTACTGAAATAACACAAACAGTCACGTGTGTATACTGCAAAGAGAACCACTACATATTTAGTTGCAAAGAGTTTTGTAAGTTGGATCTCACTGATAAGAAAGCATTCGTACAGAGCAACCAACTTTGTTTCAATTGTTTGCGCAAAGGTCACACTGTCGCACAATGTTTACAGTCCACTAGATGTAAGAAATGTGGCCGCAAGCACCACTCCTTGCTACACGGATATGTCACACCTTCATTAGGAACCACTGAGCAACCTGAAATAGAACAAAGAGTAGCAACACACACCACAACCACGAAATCCACACAAAGATGTCAAGTTATATTAGCAACTGCCATGGTTCATGTGCAGTCACAAAGAGAACAGAGTCACACACACACACTTCGCGCGCTTGTTGACCAGGGTTCAGAGGCAAGTCTGATCACCGAGGCAGCGTGTCAATTTCTAGGATACAAGAGATCACCCGTACAGGGCACAGTGATGGGAGTTGGTTCAGCCGCTTCTGTTACTAAAGCATGTGTGGAGTTTGACATAAGCTCCACCAACAATCCAGAAATTGTATCAAGAGTTACAGCATACGTTTTGAAATCACTTACATCTTATATACCTCAAACTTCACATACAGTTGACTGGCCACAACTAAGAGAGCTAGAATTAGCAGACCCAACATTCCAGAGACCTGGAAAGATAGACATCATCCTAGGAGCAGACGTGTACGCAGAGATTATACAAAGAGGAGTTAAGATACTCAAAAATAACAATAACACACTCGTCGCTCAACAGACATCATTGGGTTGGCTTATTTCTGGAAAAACCACAAACAACAACCAGACAAAGCAAGTTCACTTACATCACATCAAAGTTGAGGTTGATGAAATTCTTCGTTCCTTCTGGGAGATCGAAGAAAACACAGAGAAAAGAATAATGACAAAAGCAGAATCTCAATGTGAAAAGCATTACGAGATAACACATACAAGGTTAGAGGATGGTCAATACAGAGTAAGACTTCCATTTACAGCCACCCTTCCTGACCTCGGAGAGTCATTCACACTAGCCAAGAAACGGTTACTTACTTTAGAGAACAAATTCAAGAGAGACAAGGAATTACACATAAAATACAATGAGTTTATGGAAGATTATCTACAACAAGGTCATATGGAACTTGTCCCAACACCTGATACAGAGACTAATGTATGCTACATACCACATCAAGCTGTTATCAATGAACAGCACCTGACAACAAAGCTTAGAGTGGTCTATGACAGTTCAGCAAAAACCGCAAACGGAAAGTCACTTAATGACAACCTTTTAGTAGGGCCTGCTCTACAAAATGACATCCGAGACGTGACATTGCGTTGGCGAAGACATCGCTTAGTTTTGGTTGGAGACATTCGTCAGATGTACAGAAAAATTAGCTTGGATCCTAAAGATCGAGACTGGCTGCGAATACTTTGGCGATTTTGTCCCGATCAAGAAATTCAACACTTTCGTCTTACAACAGTGACATATGGGACATCCTGTGCACCATACCAAGCAATAAAAACACTCAGACAATTAGCTGAGGATGAGAGAGGAAATTTTGATGATCAAACTATTGACACATTGTTACAAGATTTTTACATCGATGATCTGTTGACTGGAGAACAAACTACAAACAAAATCATTGAGTTGAAGAGGAATATGACAGAGTTGCTACAGAAAGGAGGATTTTCACTACACAAATGGGCCTCTAACAGTACAGAGATAGAAGGAGCAGCACAATCTAACCGCAAGATTTTAGGAATCAATTGGAATGGATACACTGATAAATTTGAATTGCAGATAGTGCTTCCACCTTCGAAAACAAACGTGACAAAAAGAACAGTTTTGTGTGATATCGCAAAAATTTATGACCCAGCTGGATGGATGGCACCTGTTGTAATCACCGCTAAAAGCATGCTTCAAAAGTTGTGGATAGACAAAGTAGATTGGGATGATCCTTTACCCGATATTCTGCTACAAGAATGGTTAACTTATCGCAATGACTTAACCAATATGCCAACTATAGAGCTCGAGAGGTGGATTGGAGTAACAGACAATGTTTTGAAAGTGGAATTACACGGATTTTCAGACGCATCAATTATTGCGTACTCAGCTGTTGTATACTGTAGAGTTATAACACCAGACGGAGTCAATGTCACACTCATAGAAGCCAAGACCAGAGTCGCTCCTGTAAAACAAATATCACTACCGAGATTGGAACTGTGCGGAGCTGTAATATTAGCCAAGTTATTGAATAGAATTCAACACGCTCTCAGCATTCCAATTCAAGACACCTATGCATGGACAGATGCAACAATAGTGCTTGCATGGCTACAACGGTCACCTAGTTACTGGACCACCTTTGTAGCAAACAGAGTAACTGAAATCACCAACCTGATTGACAAAGAGAGATGGCATCATGTCACTTCACAAGAGAATCCTGCAGATGTAGCTTCTCGTGGGGTCTCTCCTGCTGACTTACCTGATCATCACCTGTGGTGGCACGGCCCATCCTGGCTGCATACACTCACTCCGTTGTCTTTTGATGAGGCAATTGCTGTGGAACCTACGGACTTAGAGAAGAAAGTGTCTGTGAAAGTTAATTTAGTGCATGTCAATGACAGTCAGTCTAAAAGTGAAACAAGTGATCAGTGCGAAAATAGTGAAATACTTCATAGATTTTCAAACTTGAGTAAACTTATAAGAGTTATTGCTATAATCCAAAGATTTTACAATTGCTTACAATATAAGCGTAACAACAAAATGTTGTTAAAATGTTCAAAATATCTATCAACAATTGATTTAGAGAATTCATTACAAACACTGATAAAAATGTCACAAAAGCAAAATTTTGAAAAAGAGATTTATGTTGTAAAGGGAGACATAAACAAAGATAAATACAAACTATTAAATAAACTAAAAAATGGTTCAAAAATTTCAAAGCTAAATCCATTTGTTGATTCTCAAGATGTTTTAAGAGTAGGTGGTAGAATTTGTAAAGCTGATATTCAATATGATATGAAACATCCTATAATTTTGTCCAAAGAATGTAATTTGTCGTATTTAATTGTCAAAGACACACATCACAGAACATTACATGGCGGTGTCCAATTAATGTTAAATTCTATCAAATGCAAACATCACATTATTGGAGTCAAACATCTTGTTAAACAAGTTATTAGAGAATGTGTATCATGTTGTCGTCATTCTGGTAAGACTCAGTCCCAACTCATGGGAAACTTACCTGAATATAGAATTACCCCGCAGAGACCGTTCAGTACCTGTGGCGTAGATCTAGCAGGGCCTGTTATACTGAAATTACAGAGTGGTCGTGGTTCAAATCGAACACAAAAGGCGTGGATTGTATTGTTTATATGTACAGCTGTAAAAGCAGTCCACTTAGAGTTGTTGACTAGTTTGACCACAGAAGCTTTTATGTCTGCTTTTAAGCGTTTTACCTCACGCAGAGGCCACTGCAAAAAACTGGTTAGTGATTGTGGCACTAATTTCATTGGGGCCAGCAAAGAGCTTGAGCAATCATTATTAAACAGTTTAAAAAACTTACCCGATGAAATAAGTGAATTGCTAGCACAAAATGGTACTGAATGGCAGTTCAATCCTGCCAGCGCACCCCATATGGGTGGCTTATGGGAATCTAATATTAAGTCCGTTAAGAGGCATCTAAACCGTGTATTAAATGATGCAAAACTTACCTTTGAGGAATATTATACATTGCTATGTCAAATAGAATGTTGTTTGAACTCTCGTCCATTGACGCCATTAAACAACGATGAAACAGCATCTGCACTTACACCTGGACATTTTTTAATCGGTGAAACACCTGTAATTGTTCCGCAAGAAAATTTGACCGATCAAAAAGTTCCATACATTCAACGTTGGCTATACATCCAGCAAAAATTGCAATATTTTTGGAGAAAATGGAGTCATGAATATTTGGTAAATTTGCAACAGCGTCAAAAATGGACAAGTGTTCAAAGAGATATTTCAGTTGGAGATATCGTTTTAGTTAAAGATGAGAGATTACCACCAGCAAAGTGGTTATTAGGTTTAGTTTTACACACCCATCCTGGGTCTGATGGTCGTACAAGAGTAGTTACCCTTAAATGTAACAATACCACAATTAAAAGGCCAATTCATAAACTTTGTTTGTTGCCAGTTAATAATATGTAAAATTTAGCTTGCTTAGTGGTACGACTTTTGTTACAATTTCACATTTAGTGATACGACTTATGTCACAGTTTCATATTGATTGTTAAAGGCCTGACGTCCTTTGGCGGGCGATATGTTTGTTACAAAATAATAGTTAGAATTTCCAAGTTGATACAATAGATGGCGCTGCACGTTTCTGAATCGCGGTATAGAAGTTTTCTCCGCTAAAAGTGTATCATATCTATGGAATAAAATAAATCGAGTTTCCGTGGTACGAGGTCTTTCATTTTGACCAGCAAAGTCAATTAAGTGTTATCTGCAAGGAGAATCGATCAAATATTGATTAATGGGAACCATCGGTGCGCAGGCGCGGCGTCTGTTCTTTAGCATTAACTAACATAGATAAGGGTTGGACAACAAGTGTTACGATCTATGCATAGACGGAAACTAAAGGTGCTTCTAACATTTTTGATTTTGTAATAATTTTACAACAAGACAAGGGCAGTTCTGGACCTTTCCGTAAAGTTATGCTTTTATAAAACCTTCTAAATCGACCCAAGCTGAGTTACCCTGTAAACAGAAAGTTATGCAACTTCTTCAACCAAATTTTAATACTTTTATGTAAAAACGAAAAAAAAATGCTGCATAAATTAAAGTCACCTTATATATTATTTATGATGGGTTTTTTGTATTATAAAATTGTTGATAATTGTTCATAGTTTGAGAATTAAAGCAAAATATTTTGAAAGGTTCGGTAGTGTCACAAGTGGTGGCAGCCCTAGATCATAATGAACACAATTTCATTCAGCGTGAGGTTCATTCATCGGCGGCGCGGGGAGCGGTGCGGGGAGCGGCGCGACCTCCATCACGTGCATCATTAATATACACCGCTAACACCGCTATGGGCTGAGGGTTCCGAACCTCTTTTTATCTTCTACCAAATGGTTTGTGAACATGCATTAGCATCCTTCTTATTGTGATGACCTTTGGGTGTTCCAAAAACACCTAAGGATATTTGTTTGTGATTTATTTTGCACCTTTACCGGAACTGATGAATCTGGTTTTCAATTACCTACATTTTAACATACCAACGGAACTCTAAAAATATACACGGCTTCGAATTGGACACGGTTTTGGCTTCTTCTATTATTATACTAAAATATAATTAATGTGTAGGCGGGTTGTGCAATAAAGGTGTGTCGGGTTAAACTGTATTTTTTTGTTAGAAACAATTATGTATATTTTTCTTTTTAAACATCTCGACAATTTTAAAATCTAAACATAGGCTGTTCTTAAAAAAACAGCATAAACAAACTAAACGTGGTTATAAACACAAAATTATGTTTTAAAACATTAAAAGATCTGTTATCGTATTACATATGAAACCATAATTATAGACTGCTGCATCGATAAAAAACTATTAAAAGTGGGGATAAAATTAAATGTTATGACTTAGGAGCAACGCCCACATGCCCCAGTGTTTTGAAATTGTTGTTTGAAGAAAATAATTCAATATAATAATGCTGCATTACTTTGATTGATCGTCTGTCTGAACGTCTCCTGCTGGCTACTTACTAATTAGAGACAAAAAATCTGTCTGAGAAGTCGATCGGTCCATACGTCACTCCTACTCACTAGTTTTGTTTGGAATACGTTATCTAATTATGATAATTTTTGCAATAACGTCTTACATATCAGTCAAGACTCAAGGCTTTTAAAGTTCATAACTTGACAAATTAATCCTGTCGTATTAATTAATTATACTGAATGGATAGACTAAAATCAATTGATTTTGACATTAATCAGTCTGTTCTTTTAATTTGACGCAAACGGGTGCAAGAATTTCTAAAATTTCCAGTGCAACTTTTTAAATTAATGTTGTAAATTAGTTTGGTGTCAATAGATCAATTAACTGAGGCTAAGAAAAATATGATAATTCGTTTTGAATATTTTTTTCTCACGATATGGACAGTTTCAAAATATGTCTGTCGATTAAGGTGGTTGCGACGGGTATCGTTTCCAAACGTACAATTTATTATTGTTTTTCTTATTTTTTAACCAAAATGTATTAAGAAACGTGGTTTTATATTTAAATTAGGCTTTTCTAGCAAAGTTGCCTTATTTTATGCATAATGACTTGGTCACACTTGTTCTCCTATACGTTTATTTAAATTCAATCTAATAGTCTGCGACTGTGGTCTCGAAGACGGCTCTTTGGACCATATATTTTTCAACAGTCCCCTGAATATTAACTGTCCTCCTATCTACCCAAGCCTTATTGAATGTTATTCCTTCATTCCCGTTAATACGTCTTATATATTATCTAATCCTTTTAAAAAAGTTATCTGTATCTCGGCAAAATGTATCCTATTAAGCCGTGATAAATAAACGGCGTTTGAATGTGTCAGATTGTACTTAATACTGGCAAAAAGTGGCGCCTGAAAAGGATACCATCACCATAAAAAAAGCTTTTAAAGTGCACAACAACTTTAAAGCGTGTTTGTAGTTTTTGTGCACCATGATTTACAAGATAATGCATAAAATGACAGAAGTTTGCTAGGAAAACCTCATTGAAATAAAACCATTTTCACTAGTGCCATAAACCAGATTTTATTTAAAAATAACAAAAACAATTATTAGTTATACGTTTGGGAACGAGATCCGTCGCAGCCACCTTAATGCAGTATCCGGTTCGATTCGAATCACAACATACAGGTGATTCATTTTAAATACTTCGATACTCTGAACATTTAAATGCAATTTTCTTCTAGCTTAAATCTTAAAATATTTTTTTGATAGATTTATAATACTTATAACTTCAGTTTTATAGATGAAATCGCTAATTTTATGATAAGTATGGCGGGTCAGAATATAAATAAATTGATTAGATACACGTTACAATAAAGCTATAAACATAGTGTGAGCTAAAGTTTCACTTTTATCATCACGTAGGTTGCTCGGTTTATGATCGAAAGTGAATGTTAGGCAAGAAACTTACTCGTACCTATACTACTTATATAGTTTAACTTTACTTTGTTGTATTTTATTGAAAATTGTTAAAGGCGCGTGCATGAATGTGATTGAAAGCTCATTATGCCTAAATTTTTTTTTAAACTTTCTGGAGCTGTGAATTACAATGCAACTTTCTTTTAGTGACCAAAAAGCAGCGGTTTGTGTCCGAGATACAACCATAAATCATTCAAGTGGATACTTTTTATGTCACTTCTCCTCAATTACAGAGATAAGAATCAATGGCAGGTCTAGATATAACAATAATATGTCAGCGATGGCGGCGCATTCACTTACAAGGTCATTTAATTGTTTTTATTATTACGATCAAGTATAAATTAAAAAATCATTAATAATAATAAGTAACAAATAATGGATGATAAAAAAGACAACAATCTTTAATCAAAATCGTTAACAAAGTTGTTCCGAACTGACGTACTAGTTCTGAAGATGGCCCCTTTACGAGATGCGAACAAAGTATCCACTTCAAAATCCTAAAGGAATTTTGGTTTCACCAAAGTCTGCCCACAGTGGGTTGATAGTTATATATAAGGTCCTACAATTCAAAGTGAAAAAAATTCAAGAGTTGATTGAGTATCGCTAATAGACAACTGGCCGAAAATAAACAAATGCGTTTTTTTTTCCGTTGAACCGCTTTGTACAGAATATTTTTTTTCTTCTTTATTATGGCCAGTGAACGATACAGAATCCACCCCAGAATTATTTTGACTTATTATTGTAGGTTGTAGGACCTTATAATGTTTGACAGCTACTTCTATGACAGGCAGGCTAGGAAGTCACAACTCACACACGGCTCCTATGCTGCATTATAGTGTTAAGACTTGAAACAAAAGTATTGCATAGTGAATTAGGTACATTAACAAAATCGCCAAAAATATTCCAGTGCATGAATCATTCTGAATAACAATGGTGGACAAGCAGGAAATGTCACTATAAGACATATTTACTTTAGAAAAAGCATGTCTTCCAATAATTTGGCCAAGTGAGAGTCGGACTCGCGCGCAAAGGGTTCCATACCACCACACATAACCCTAAAAAAGATATGGTACATAACAACAATAAAGACGTCATAGCAACATTAAAAGGCGACAATAAACAAAGCGCTAAAATGGTAGCGCCCAACAAATAATTCGGCATTAATACATCACCTATTGGTTTGGAACCTATGGGTACTGAAACCTAAAAACACACGTGAATCTGTTTAGATTCAGCAGGCAGACTGGCTGGACTAATAAATAAAACTCTTTGGCGCATCAGTAGAAACTAGAAAGCGCCGCGATGCCAAAGTTAATGTAACCAAAAGAGAATTTATACAAAACGTGCGTTTAATTATTTTAAAACTCGCTCTTTGATCTGATAAGTCACAGGCAGAGCAAAATGAAAATGTTCGAGAACTCATTATAGTCGGGAATGGACATCGATGCAAATAATTAACATCACACCAACAAAAAAAGATTTAATCAATTCTTTTATCGTGACATGCAAAAGGCGTTTATTATTTTTAATATGATTAAAGGAGGTACAAACGTAACAGTTTTATATGTAAACTATTATGATTTATAGCTTCATTAGTTTTATCGGCTTTAGATAAAATGTTGAAGTAGATTTTGTAATTATTAAGAACATCATATAATCATATACTTGCATTATTATTGCGTTAAATACATTTATATTAAAACAACAAGAAGTGTAAATCCCACCAAAAACATAAATGTGAAAATCATAACTGCAGGCATGAACAACGAACTTCAATTGATTAAAAAAAAAATGTTTTTAAGAGTCCCTGCTTAATATATTATAACAATTTTCTGAACAACTGAGGACCTCCTTTGGAAGTCTATTGTTAAATCTTATACCATGTCCTATAAAAGAGGAACTTACTTTGGCAAGTCTGATTTTTGGAAAATTTCTATGAAGTGGTGCTCACCAAGCCTCGGGAAAGTATCAATATTTTTTCTTGGAACGAGGTATATCGCAGTATCTTACTTCCGTGCGGTTGAAATCGCAGAGAAAAAAACAGAAACGCTCTCATCTAGTGGCAGAATTAGAATTGCTTGTGGCCTTCAGAATTGAAATTCGCGCATCAAGATGATTTATTGACATTACGTGATGTATGTGTGTAGGCTAAGTGTGTAGACCATGGATTTAAAACCTATTCTATAGGATTGTAATTTGTACTACATACATTAACAACGCCACGGACAAAATCTCGTGGTTTTTGTGTTTCTTTTTTGTTAATTCCTAAATGTTATTTATTATATGCCAATCAATAAATTAATAAAATAAAAATAAAATGTAGCTACAACTGGGAGCAATACGTTGCGAACACTGATTCCCGACTGCTTACTCTCCAGAAAACTTTTGTTTATCATCACCACACCAGGTACTAGGAGATACTAATAGTCTTACCACAAAACACATAAACATGGTTTAGACAAGCGTTTAACAGTTGAAGTCTCCTAAGCGTCACAACTACCCGTCATCTGTAAACAGATGGGAGGATAATCTTTACTATGACAAGGTTCTATGGGGGATCGGGATGCAGTTACTGTTACCCTTCAAATAGATACCTAACTCTAGAGTATTTTAAACGTTTTTAAACGAAGGCTTGAAGACATTTCTAGTCTTAAAAACCTCCCAGTATACAATACAAGTAATGTTGTAAAATTGTAAGATGGGATGAAAATTACTTATCTTTACTCCTAACATGAGGCTATATTGCAACAGACCCAGGCAGAACCCAAAGAAGGCTTAGGAATGAATAATGCAGATTTAGAGTAGCGTAGGAGAGTTTAAAAGCCAGTTACCATGTACGTAAACAATAGAAAATGTTAGTACTGAATTGGTTTTCACTACACTTATGTGTCCTTGTTCATATTGAGTTTAATTGGAACTAGCAATATAAATGAAAAGCTTCAGTTAATTGCCAAAACAGTCGACTGTATTACGAACAATTCGTACACAGGCACAGGTTGTTCTCCGCTTTAAAAAGAAGGCTCCGGTCATCACCTTTCATGTTTTAAGGGCTTCGAAACCAATAAATTATACTTATTCTCATTATTATTTTTAATTACTTGAAAAAATTACATGAAACAAGCTAGGCTGCCGCCCACTCCTCGCGCGATTCCCTTTATCTTCATTCATCATCATCATCATCATCATCATCATCATCATCGTCATCATCATCATCATCATCGTCATCATCATCATCATCATCATCATCATCATCGTCATCATCATCATCATCATCATCATCATCATCATCATCATCATCATCATCATCATCATCATCATCATAAATACTTTATTGCTCAAAAACATAGTACAAAAAGGCGTACTTAATGCATAAAGCATTTTCTACCAGTCAACCCACAGATGGTACAAGATAAACAGGTAGGTGGGCGTGCAAGAAGAGTAAAAACTTGAAAAATTACAAATTAAATCAAGATACTATTCTAAATTAATAACTATAGGTAACATATACCTAAAAATAATAGATGTTAATACTTAAACTGTACTTATACATAATATTTAAAATGAAATAGGTACATAATCAAAAATATTCATATTCATATTCTTTATTCATATTCTTTATTGCACAGAAAAGTTATACGTACAGGCAGTCATAAATTAAACGTGCTATAGGCGAGCTTATCTCTGAGAGAGATTTCTGCCAGCAAAACCTAGGTGCTAAGGAAATATTAACTAAAAGTGTGTGATCAAATGTGCACACATAAAGAAACAAGATAGATTCCAATACATAAATAAATACCAATTTTAATAAGTAAATAAATAAATACATAACTTAATATTGTAAATAAATACATAACTAAATACATATCATAACTGCAAAAAAGAACAAGAATTAAAGATTAAGTTCATATTTGTGTGTTTTTGGAGAGGTAGTGTCTGTGCACAGAATACTTAAAGGAGTTACGGGAGGGGGCTTTTCTGACATCGTCGGGAAGTTCGTCCCAGAGACGAACAGCAACTACACTAAAAGAATTGGATACAACTCCAGAATGATGCAAAGGAATCGAGAGAAGAAGGTTACTTGAGGATCTGAGCATTCTATCGTGATTGTCAGACAAGATGTGATGATTCCCAATGCCTACTTCTAGTTGGCGTTAGCAAGGAGGTTCGTCGACTCACCAGTCCATCGCAAGCTGAGAGCGCGATGCTTGAGGCCGGCTGGCCACTGACGGAGCCGGTGTAGTGGCAGGCCGTGGCGCGGGAGTCAGGTCGGTGCCGAGTGCGGCCGCTCGCGGTGTGCCGCTCCACCATCATGGCTGGTGTGATGAATGTCACTGACGGCCTGCGGGGAAACAATATATAGGCTGTAAATATATACGAATCTTAAAATATAATATAACCACACAACTTTTGCCCGTGGCTTCGATCGCGTTGAAGTGTCTCTCAATCTTCCAGTAGTATCGACAGTTTTCGGCTTGGCGGTTATTTTATCAACACCCCTTATAGCCTATATGTTGACCAGGGTCACTACATAATAAAAAAGAAGACACATCCAAATCCGTTGAGTGGTTTTCGATTTAAAACAGAATAGACAAACAGACGAAAATAAAAACAGTTTTGGCCCCAGTAAAATAATAAAAACTAACTAAAAACTAATCCATCTCATTTGAAAACACTACTTTATTATGAGTAGATATACAATTAGACATCTTCTAAGCCTAATAACAACTTTCCCAAAGAATAAAAAATAATTATAGTTCCTACAAAATTCACATATATAGTTTTCAAAGTTATGATTTCATTAAAGGGTGAGGGGGGAGGGGGGGGGGAGTTATCCCATTTTGTCCCTTTTCAAATTAATTTTAAACCAATAAATAGCGATGATTTAATTTTGTATTTTGCTCGATCTAATTAAATCGCAAAGATAACACTAAACTATAATCTAAATATCATTTAATTTGAGCTATATTATGTTTTGGACTATAAAAATTATACTAAAATAAACGTCGTGAAAAATGTAATATAAAACGGCCGTCGTATTAAAATATCCCTCTTATTCCAAAATAATAAATAAAACACCTAGAAACCACGAGTTTTCTGAGCGGCCCGCTTCCGCCGAGCAGGATAAACATGTGTAAAATTAAAGCGTTGCATCAAGATAGATTTCTCTAGATAACCTCACTTTAAAGATACATTTACGAGTATATATAGAACAAAACGAAAACATTTTGGGGTCAACGGGCTAAAGCAGATGTTGCTCTTTTTATGACAGCTATTAATTTAAATCTTCATTTCGCTATCATACTTCAAGTTTTATAACTATAAAAGTTCACCAAAAGAGATGTGCAATCAAATGTTTACAAAATCCAATAAATAAACAAAGATTTATCAATTCAGTTTGGTGACAATCGCCAGCGATACTGAGAAAGTCATCTACGTTTTGTTTTATTTTCTGGGAACTCGATACTGTCATTATTTTACAAATTCGCAAAGCAATAATTAATCCTTAAATTGCATATGCTCGATGATAATGTAAATAAAAACAAACCATTATCAACAAAGTAAAAGTACACAATTTATGTTTTTAAGACATTTATCTAATTATTAAAGTTGGGTTAATCCGCGTAGGGTTGTCAAGCGACATAGCGAAGATTCTTGACGGAGCATAACCTTTCAGAGTCCTCATCCATTACCACGAATTGAGCAAAGATCCCACATCAGTGGGATTCTTGCGCGCGTCCACCGGTATTTAATTTGTGTAGACTATACACAAATAGAAGAACGAATGAAATATAACGATGCTACGTTATACGAATTTTTATTTGTTTTTATCTGACATGGGTAACTTTGTCTTGTGTGTTTTTGTGAGAATGCTTAGGACGAATTACAAACTGTACTTATACAAATTAAATTTATATAATTGCGGTATAGAAAATCAGAAAATTAAATCTGGACGAGAGTAGCTCTGAACGTCCAGATTTACTTTTCTGATTTACTATACCGCAATGATATAAATTTAATTTGTTATCTCCTTGCGATGGATAAATGGCCAAGTGTTTAAAAATGTAGAAATTTATTTCTATCATAGTTTCGGTACTTATACAAGTTTTAAATACGTTTTTACAATGAACTAGTGCATTTGTTTTATTCTTAAAGAGTGACCTATAAAGTCTAATCAGTGTACTACCGATCAGAAATAGTCACATAAGTGTCAATATTTTTGTATTTGTATAATTTTTTTACGATTATATGCAAATATCTAGTCATATTTATATTCGTAATTATATTTTCATCGTTTCTAATCCAAGTTGAGAATTTTATAGTTCCAGTATCTGCTTCGTAGAATAATTTGCAGAAAACTAATAAAATCAAGAAAGTTTTATCTAAAATCATAAAATCCAAATCGGTATAACTAGTACAGTTTAATGATCTTAATAATTACTGGCATAGTTTTAATCACCAATTAATACATGCTTAGTGTCCGTCTATAGGTCAGTGATTAGTCCAAAAGTCGCAACTTTCTTTTATTATCAGACTGGGAGCTTTCATGTTATTCAAATAGCACTTGATTGCTTCACCATTATATTTAATCAAGTACCGACTAGATACATAAAAATTTGTAATAGTTACCTTTCTTTTAAATCTCTTTCAACGGTCGTTAAATGCATGACTGGTTAGAAATTTGAATGTATATATTGTAGATTCGTTTTACAAATAGTATGTCTTGATGTGTAGTTATAATTTCTGTTCATTTGCTATGGTGCTGCTTGTATAGAACTTTTTTAATTGAAATATGTGAAAGTGGAAGTAGATGTGGATTTTGGATAACTTTAAAAAAAAAAATAACGAGACTTAAAAGTAGGTCTCATTCTTCCTACTCATACTTTTAGTAGTCAGTTTTTGTCTCGCACAAGTTTTCCGCAATGCCGACGCTCTCATGCATCAGTTTTATTACTCTTGTCAGCCTCTAATTCTTCCATATCGACACAAAAATCAAGGGTACGACCACGATGTAAGGTTCCAACAAGCTAACAAGGAAAAATTGTCGATTGTTGAATAATGTGAGGTGATATCAATAAATTCCTTCTTCGGTTAAGTGCATATCGGCCAAGGAATCAGTCTGGTATGGCAAACTCCGCAAAACTGGATTCCGAAGCTACCGTCCAAGTATCAAGATTTCTTTAAAAAATCGGATGTTGTGTATTCCTGCAATGATTTGATATAATGAATGTGTGTTTTGCTAAATCTGATCTGTGATCACGTTTCTTTAAAAAGTCTGTCGAACGAATCTCATTCTACCTCAAACCTTAAGAATTCATCATTAGATCAATACAATATAACTTCCATAACAGTTGTAAATAAATTAAGAGTTTTAAGAGCTTTCTGCGACTACTGCATGTCTCGTAGGTACCTACACACACATGTACAGCTAGGTCAGCTAGGACTTTTCAAAATAGATGTAGTTATTTTTCAAAATGTGTAAAAATATTAGATGTTGTAAAGATCCCATTATGAAATGTCCGAAAATCTACATGTACATGCTTTAGCCAAGTTAGCTTATTGGGCTTCCGTTCTCGATTAATGCGCTATCAGGCATACAAAAAATCTTATCTACAGTTTGCTATCTAAAAAGTTTGCTATATAAAGAGTCCAGTGATTATGTTTTTGTATTAAATTCTTTACCACAAAGAATTAAGATTGAAAACCGAAATGCAAGACTGCATTAAATACATTGCTTAATTTAAGCATTCAAACGTGGGGCCGCTTTTGAGCCGGGTCGGTGTATCCAGATATTATTTTTTCGAAGGTTACACCTGTTCATCGATAGTTTGCTATAAAGTAACTTAAAATTAATCAGACGAAACCCGATTTATGTTTCAAAAGATATACGAGTAGGTAAAAAACTGTTAGCTTTTATTTAGCTATTACCCTACAGAAGTAACAAAACGTCTAGAATACGTTCTGCTGCCGACGACAGGGTCATTTCGCTTTCACGGTTCTCACTAAACACACGGAACTCTGAAATTACCGTCTGTGAAAGCTATGTAAACCTCCTTGAAATTATATTAGTTACATTGTTGGTTCCACATTTGCTGATGTTTGTTTCGCCGGCGCCCCACAGCGGCGGTAGAGTCCAGATAATCGGTATGAATCTTAGTCCAAGCCACGGTATTGCTTCTGTACAATTGTCCAATAAAGGCATACCTAGACAAAGCAATCGTGCAGATTGAGAGGGGTCATGCGGGGAATGCTTCAGTAACGACAATTAAACGACAAAAATAGCCCTCGGCTCAGGAAGGTACTCGCGATTTCGCGCGCTACGCGCATATCACTTTACCGCCTGCTAGATGCGATGATGGTTTGGTACTGTCACAAACCTAGCAAGACTGTTTCGTCAGCATTTAGTTGAAGATAAAACTACTGTGAGTAGTTATACTGTGGTCCGAACTGCCGATGGACAAGCAAACATTCACTCAGCGCTGCCGATGGACAAGCAAACATTCACTCAGCGCTGCCGATGGACAAGCAAACATTCACTCAGCGCTGCCGATCGACAGGCAAACATTTCAAGTGGAGACTAAGCATACAGATAAGGCTCATTACGGCAATTAGTGGCGGCAAACAGGGTCGCCCCAGATACACGCCTTTATTGACACAAATGTCTGCGTACACGCACTTTGGTTATTTAATAGCTACTACCTAAATATACTGAAGGGAAAGCCCTAGCATTTTTGTTCTGTGTGATCTGAGAGCGTTACGCAAGTAATAAGAAAAGAGCTATGAAACCGCTCTGATGCGCTTCTGTGTCCCATACTATGCAATTTAGAGAGCACGTGTCTTTATTACACTATAGATTTAGATATTAGGAAATAAATTTCAATACTATGTGGGCTTTTCCTTTTTTATGATAAATACACATGAGCTTACAGGGCAGGACAGCCCTACATTACATGTCATAAGAACAGAAGCTGTCAGCCAGGGCCTGAGCCATGACATGACTCAATCAGTTTTATGTTTTATTTATGGATTACCTTTTAGAGAAAAGGTCCATGCGATATACAGTTGATAATAAAGTAAATATAGGTAAATGGGTTACAAGATCAAATACATAAAATTTATACTTTTTACTGGATTTTACAGTGCATTTGGTACAAAAGCATACAGTTTTAGACAATTTTCTTAATTTATTTGTAATATGTGACAAACAGTCATACAAAGCATCAAAAAAGCAGCGGCGCGGGGCGTAGCAAGTCTTCAAAGCGGAGAACTACGAAGATACCGGTTGTCGCTACGGCGTAGCTAAATGCGCTCGTCAAACGTACGTGTGCTATGTCCGTTCATTTGTATCTATTCAAGCAAGCCATATACGGTTGTGCAAATCAGGCCTGCACTGCGCCCGGGTTGTATTTCGTGACGCGTTCTCTAGGATTGCTCACTTGAGTTAATTAGTAAATTGCATGTCTTTCAACATGTCACATTACGACGCAGACATCGCGAGCTTATTCATATTTATTTTATTATGGTGTTTGTGTATTAAGCTTTCCTTGCTAGCATGTTGAAACCAAAAGTCTCGTATATTTGTATCTCAGTGTAAACCCTGTTATTTTTAGTTATGGGCTTCTAGTTACTATATTAGGCCTATTTTGGCTAAGCTACTCTTTAACAATTATATTTTCTGAAGTCGATGAGTTTTCGACAAATCATAAAAGAAATTGCTTTTATAAATTGTCTCATTGAATATCTGTAAGAATTGAAATAATTTTCAACGCCATGATTTTGTTTTCTATTTTGCATAATTATTATTAATCCGTCAAATATCTCAAGGCACAATCCCTCTTCATATCTAACTGTTATTCAATTGTTATTTAAAAGGTAACCGAACGAGTGAACAGAAATTGGATAAACAAATTATTTAACAATCACAAAGTTATATTATAATTTTATAACGTAAGCTCATCGAGTTTCACTGTGGGTTTGTTAAAGGGCATCGCGGCTATATAGCGCCGTCTTATAGCCGTCTTAAACTAAGCATCTTCTCGCTTGTATTGCAAAGTACATTTAATACAAATTACATACATTGTAGATTGTAGATAATTTGTTTACTATGTCGAAATTTAAATAATATCACACTATGACGGTCAATTTAATGCCATATTAGGCTTTTGCTATCGGAGTAGAGTAGGTGTTTGTGATCGAGGCTATAAAAGCCTTATACGCATAATCTGCGGCACTATTCCACTAGTTAAGTTATCTCGAAAAACGAAGCTGATATGTTTAGTAAATAAAATGAAAATTTTCGGTGGCCATACTTTCAAAACGACCGTTGTTGGATGGCCTTGAAAGACAGTTTGCTGCGATTTTGTTGCAATTCTCCCACTAGAATCGGAAAATATCAGAAAATTAGACTCATTAAAGCAAGGCCTTTTACATCGTAAATAGATTGATCAATTTCAATTTAGATGTAATGCCTGCTAATGGGCTGCCGTGGTTTGCATGTCTAGAGCAGAGGGTTGCCATTTATGGTCATAATGGGAAATTCTGAACTTGAGGCTGTTTCTCAAGCTTTTTTAAAAGTCTCAAACAAATTTACTATTATATTACTTGAGTTGATTGGGTTTTTCTAAGGTTAGGTTCTTTTCTTATTTATGATTGTAAGTACAAGCATGAGTTCAAAACTAAATTTATATCAGCAATACTCACTGTTATAATTTAATCAAGGGGTTATATAAGGGGGGAGGGGGTTATTAGCAAAAAAATTTTTTATCGGCATTTATGTGTTCAGGAATATTTCTGTTGTAGTGATTTCAAAGATTCAAAATGTTTATTTGTAAAATAGATACATAAAGTATACGTTTTACATGTCCAATGTAATCTTTATAAAAATAATATTAAATGATTAAAGTAATAGGTATAATACGGGAAATATATAAAAAAAAACTGGGCTTAAGTTGGGCTAATAAAGTTATACATATGCATAAAATAAAGACTTATTGGAATAAGAATAGATTATACATAATGTAATTTATAAATAAGTTGATAAATAAACTGAATATACCATAAACAAATATAATGCCTAACCAAAGATATACTAACATAAGTAAAAAATTAAAATATTGTATATACCTACATAATGCAATGAATAAATAAGTTAATAGATAAATAAACTATAAATAGATATAATAATAATAATAATAATAATAATAAACACTTTATTGCACAAAAAACACGGATAAATACAATTCACAATGTTGAAAGTACATGGCAAAGGCGGACTTATTTCTAAAAGAAATTTCTTCCAGTCAACCAAAACACAAATGGAGAAAATATGTACAAATTGGCGCTGAAAATTAATTCCAGTACAATATGTTTATAAATAAGATAAATCTACATACACTTATTAACCTAAAAGTATGCCTAACCTAACACCCTAAACACTAACATACCGTACTAAATTAGTACATATATATTTATATATATATATTTGACTACGATAAACTACATAAATACTTACAATATATACATATTTAGTAGCTAAGACTGCTGAGAGGACAAAAAGTGCTTTTGAATTTGAAAGAAGCAATTGAGGGAAGACTTTTAAGAGAGAGTGGAAGATCGTTCCAAAGTCGAACAGCGTCAACTGTGAAAGACCTAGAGTAACGTTCAGTGTAATGAGTTGGGAAACTAACAGGACCGAAGATTCCTTTTGCTCATATCAGTGCGAAAATTGAACCTATCTTTTAGGTATTTGGGGGAAGAAGGGTTGTTCAAGACATTATATAGTAGAGATAAGATATGACTATACCTCCGATAACGTATTGGAAGCCACTTCAGTTTAAACTCAGACACATGGTCAAACTTTCGCAAATCAAAAATAAATCTGATAGCCAAATTCTGAAGACGTTCCAGCTTGTCGAGCAACTCTTCGGTGGCATCCAAGAACACAACATCAGCATAGTCAAGAAGAGGCAGAAGAAGAGATTGGGCTAGAGTGATTCTAGTTTGCAAAGGCAAGAAGTACTGAAGGCGCTTCAGTGAGTGAAATGAACCGTACATCCTACGGCTAACTTCCTTAACATGACTCTCCCACGACAAAGTCTGATCCATGATTATGCCCAAGTTCTTGACAGTTTCGCTATACTGCAGAACTTCACCATCAAAGATAACACTTGCAATATTATTAGTCTCCAGTCTCGAAATATAATATTGGCTACCAATAATGATGACTTGAGACTTTCTCGGATTGACATTGAGCCCATAGCGTTTTGTCCAATTCCCAATAGCCGCAAGATCTGCATTAGTTGTGGCTATGGCATTGTCAATGTCATCCATTGGAGCAGCGGAGTACAACTGAAGATCGTCAGCATATAAATGAAAGGAGGAGGAGAGGGCAGAATGATAGAGTTAATGAAAACCGAGAACAGAATAGGAGAGAGGCAACCACCCTGTGGAACACCAGATGTAAGATCACACCAGTTGGAATGGCAACTGTCAACCTTGACTAGTTGTTTTCTGCCATGAAGATAGGATTCAAACCATGAGATAGCCAATGGAGAGACATTAAGAGACCTCAGTACTCCCACAAGAATGTCAAAATCGACAGTGTTGAAGGCATTACTGAAATCTAGCAGTGTAAGGACAGTAAGATTCTTCTGCTCTATATTGAGACGCAAGTCATCCGTCACTTTGACGAGGGCTGTGACCGTGCTGTGGCCCGGTCGAAAGCCGGACTGGTGAGGGCTAAGGAGATGGTTTTTTGTTAAGAAATCGGCAAACTGGTCTTGCACGACATGTTCTAAAACTTTTGAAAGGATAGGAAGCAAGGAAATAGGGCGGAACTCTGAAAAGGAGGAAGGATTAGATTTTTTGGGAAGCGGGATGACGTGTGCTTTTTTCCAAGCACTGGGAAAGGAACCTGTTTTCAAAGAGCAGTTGATAATCTCCGCTATTATAGGAGATATAAAATCAGAAATAGGAGCTAGCATATCCCTGCTAAGACCGTCGTCACCGACTGCCTTTGTAGTTATAGATCGAAGAATCTTCTGAACATCTGCAGAGGTTATCTCATGGAAATCAAAGGGAGGATAGTCAGATGGGATACAGTTTTGAAGAGAAGCAAGGGTGTCAACCTTATCAGCGATAGAGAGAGAGGATAGATATAAAGAGAGAGGAGGATATAATTACTAAATCCGCCCATTCGATTAATCTTGCTAAGAAGAAGGGCAAGAAACTTAGCAAGATAATGTCTTTTCTCTGTCAATCTTCCCAAAAGAAACATAACTTGGGCAACTGGGAGTTGGGCTTGCGCACAAAGAGTTCAGAGTGGTAATTATCAACAATATACATACATGACCAAGCAACATCAAGGCTATTAGAAACAAGCCGCCAAAATCGTAGTGCCTGACAAAACATTTTGGCACCCTCTGCGTACGGAACCCTAATTTTTATCATTTGTTGTTTTGCTTTAGAGTATACTACAATCTGACTAAATTTAAAACTTGTATAGGTATATATTACCATCTTTAAGTAAGAGCCGAAACAAATAACATAAAAAAACAACTTTTTCGAAGTTTCTTGTATTGTATTTCTTGTATTATATATTATTACCCACTTTTGATTTAAATTTATTGAATATTTTATTATTTGTCGTGACAGAGGCTATACACGTATTAAGTGGAAATTTCATCTTTCCACATATTACGGTTGAAGCTGTAGACCCTGTGGCAGACGGACAAACAGACAGCAGAGTCTAAATAATAGAGTCCTGTTTGTCGGGTACGGAACCCTAAAAATAAGATAAAATATTAAATACACAAGTCCTAAATGTGCGCGTTAGTAATTAAATGTACTTAAAAGTTCAAATAAATCACGGGACAAGTAGTAATTTTGGCGGCGCCTGCGCCGGGCGACGGACAGACCTTCTGTTTTATTTTATTATAACATAACACATTAACGAGGTTCTTGAACTTGTCTCGTGTTTCATATTTTTGAATTATTGACTGCGATTCTGTGAACCAAGCGATTCTTCTCCGCCGTAAAGTTATGGCTATAAAATAATAATTAACTGACATTTACCTGCCTCACTACGGTAAAATATGCCATTTATTTATTTGTGTACTTGTTTGCTCTCCTAGTACTTTTCGTCGCTGGCGTTGCGACACATTTATATACTGTATTATTATTTTATTCTATTATTTGATTGGTATTTTTAGCACTTTGGTAAAAACATGGTGACCGTTGCATATTAATGTCGTTCAAAAAATCATATTCTTTTAGTTTCCTTAACTCCACGAAAATCCATTCGACGCGGGCGGAGCCGCAGGCAAAAGCTAGTATGTATATTATATAAGGTGACTTTCGTTTACGTAGCCATATCCATACTGGAGACTCGGGAAGTGGTCAGGACCAAGGTTCAATTACCCTTTCTGTGAAATAAGCAAAATAAAATGTAGACTTCCTGTACTAATTGAGCTGAGGTTGATCTTGAACATGTTTAGAGGCACATACAACTATTTTTCGTATTTCGCAAACGGGGTCATTACGCCTTGCTCCTGGGCACTTACCGAGTATCTAGTATGAATTTGGCTATATAAACGAAAGTCACCTTATATAATATACTAGCTTTTGCCCCTCGGCTCCGCCCGCGTTGAATGGATTTTCGTGGAGTTAGGGAAAACAAAATAATATGATTTTTTGAACGACAATAGATGCAACGGTCACCATGTTTTTACCAAAGTGCTAATAAATACCAATCAAACAAGCCCAAACTCGAAGGGTCTGCTGTTGTCCGGTGAGGAGATCCCGTACCCACATTCAGTCCCATTATCAGGCTCTGGTCACCATGTTCTACCAAAGTGCTAATAAATACCAATCAAATAATCCCAAATTCGAAGGATCTGCTTTATCCGTTGAAGAGATCCCGTACCATAACTTCTAATTACTACCAGTAGAAAAGTAAATCCAAAAATCTTTAAATGACGATAACTTTTTTTTCGAGCTCCGATTTTAATGGAATAAAGCCTATATTCTATTCCAAATTAAGCGCTGTGGGAACTACATGAAAATCCGTTCAGTAGTTTTAGAGATGTGCGTGAACAAACAGACATACAGAAAAGAATTCTAAAAATCGTTGATTTGTGTTCTATTACTCTTCTTTAGTCACCTGCTTTCTATTTCTATTACTTTTCTTCAATGTACAGACACAGCGGTTCCTACTGTTTTATTATATGTATATTGTTTATGTATAAAAACCAATTAATCCTGATATATCCCAAATAACAACAACCAGGAGAGCCGGTGGTGCCAACTTGTTGAAACTACAGAGTGCTTGCGTTTATAAATAGTTTGTATGTGTAGACACTTACACACGTGCGATCTTATTGAGCTGAGATATGCATTGTAATCGTAATTGCTGGCTTATGGTGCCAACTTGTTGAAACTACAGAGTGCTTCCGTTTATAAATAGTTTGTATGTGTAGACACTTACACACGTGCGATCTTATTGAGCTGAGATATGCATTGTAATCGTAATTGCTGGCTTATGGTGCCAACTTGTTGAAACTACAGAGTGCTTCCGTTTATAAATAGTTTGTATGTGTAGACAATTACACACGTGCGCTCTTCTAGAGCTGAGATATGCATTGTAATCGTAATTGCAGGCTTGTGGTGCCGACTTGTTGAAACTACAGACTGCTTGCGTTTATAAATAGTTTGTATGTGTAGACAATTACACACGTGCGCTCTTCTAGAGCTGAGATATGCATTGTAATCGTAATTGCAGGCTTGTGGTGCCGACTTGTTGAAACTACAGACTGCTTGCGTTTATAAATAGTTTGTATGTGTAGACAATTACACACGTGCGCTCTTCTAGAGCTGAGATATGCATTGTAATCGTAATTGCAGGCTTGTGGTGCCGACTTGTTGAAACTACAGACTGCTTGCGTTTATAAATAGTTTGTATGTGTAGACAATTACACACGTGCGCTCTTCTAGAGCTGAGATATGCATTGTAATCGTAATTGCAGGCTTGTGGTGCCGACTTGTTGAAACTACAGAGTGCTTGCGTTTATAAATAGTTTGTATGTGTAGACAATTACACACGTGCGCTCTTCTAGAGCTGAGATATGCATTGTAATCGTAATTGCAGGCTTGTGGTGCCGACTTGTTGAAACTACAGACTGCTTGCGTTTATAAATAGTTTGTATGTGTAGACAATTAGACACGTGCGCTCTTCTAGAGCTGAGATATGCATTGTAATCGTAATTGCAGGCTTGTGGTGCCGACTTGTTGAAACTACAGACTGCTTGCGTTTATAAATAGTTTGTATGTGTAGACAATTACACACGTGCGCTCTTCTAGAGCTGAGATATGCATTGTTATCGTAATTGCAGGCTTGTGGTGCCGACTTGTTGAAACTACAGAGTGCTTGCGTTTATAAATAGTTTGTATGTGTAGACAATTACACACGTGCGCTCTTCTAGAGCTGAGATATGCATTGTAATCGTAATTGCAGGCTTGTGGTGCCGACTTGTTGAAACTACAGACTGCTTGCGTTTATAAATAGTTTGTATGCGTAGACAATTACACACGTGCGCTCTTCTAGAGCTGAGATATGCATTGTAATCGTAATTGCAGGCTTGTGGTGCCGACTTGTTGAAACTACAGACTGCTTGCGTTTATAAATAGTTTGTATGTGTAGACAATTACACACGTGCGCTCTTCTAGAGCTGAGATATGAATTGTAATCGTAATTGCTGGCTTGTGGTGCCGACTTGTTGAAACTACAGAGTGCTTCCGTTTATAATTTTGGACGCACTCTTATGTAACGATCGGGCAGTTACTTAGTATGATAAAATATGGATTGGCACGGATATAATATAATTTAAACTGTGAAAATCTGTGTGTTATGGATCTTAACATTACTTGAACCAATATTATTATTAAATTCTTCTGTATGAGTAGATTATGTGGTTTCATTTTAGTCTATGTACTCGTACTACACTCGGTATTGTACATCGTTAGAACATGAATTCGAGAGGGGATGTTGGAGGTATCTCCGAGTATACCTAGATTGTGGAATGGAAGTCACAGTACACACCCGTTCACATTATTACGTCACAGCGTGATGGGTGGTGAACTCTATCGCCGTATTTCGGGCAAAAATATTGCCCTACAGATTGAGTGTCTTCCAAAACACCGAATTGTGCCCGAACACAAATATGAAATTTGAACCCGTGATCTCCGGATTAGTGATCGAGTACTCTAACCACCAGACCATAGAGGCGATCTCACTAAAGCACAGATATGGTAACACTAGGCAACATTTACAAAGTGTCAACAAAAAAACACAACAACCTTTCATCATTACCAAAAGAAAATAGCTCTTTAAAAATTGCATTTCAATCTAAATGAGACAGCAGAAGTGATCATCCAAAATACCATCATTGTCTTCTTTTAAGTTAATGCAAATGGTCGATGATAACCAGTTAAGTGTTATTTGGAAGTCGCCAAACCTATCGTGGCGCTTCATACATTATATAATAAGCAATAATAAACATCACAAAGTTGATGATGAAAGGAATATAAATTAGGCATTAAACGCCCGTTTGATCAGAATTCAGTGCCTAAAATGTGTTTTCTTTGGTGGTGGATTAAAATTTGTTTTAAAATTATCGGCGAAATCGTTTAGTTGCTTGTAGTTTTTGTACATTGCATGGATAACTTATTTACATTTACCCAGCGAACGTTCACTGCATTTACCATGCTAAAGATGGAGGTAAGTAAGCATTTCTGCATTAAAGGGTGTACAATACCTCACTTCGCTTCGCATAATCCTGTTTTTATACCAACAAATACTGCAACAATCACTCTGAAATTAATATATGATAAAGTTGAGGACTAATGCTATTGATTCCATTAAATTTTCTCGATAGAAAAAAATACAAAGTTCTCCAAACCGTACAATAAACCGATAGCATTCAATGAATACTTGAAATTAGATCTGAAACTTTGCATAATATAACTGATATTAGTTTATAAAAATGAAAAAACCATCAGTGTAGCCGCGATTTCAAAATAACTGATGTTTCTGCGTGCGCAGCATCTGATTAGAGTAGGATCATAGTAGGATAGACAGTTAAAAAGCAGAAGCGTTAGAGCAGGACTGCGAATTGAGGTAATATAGGCCCATAAAGGTGTTTGAGACGAGTGTCGTTGCCAAATGCACAACATATGATTGTATTTCTTATTTTTGAATAAAACCTATAAACAAATGTGGTTCATTACGCGATAATAGATTAATGTCAGTCAGGCTTTTCTACCAAACTTTTGTTATTTTATGTATTACTGTGTAAATGATTATGCACAACAACTATAAACACGCTTTAAAGTTATGGTACACTGTCATTTACAAAATAATGCATAAAGTAGATAAGTTTGTTAGAGAAACCCGACTGACTTAAACTATTGTCGAGTAACGCCATAAACCACATTTATTTAATACTTTTTATTAAAAAACAAAAAAAACAATCATAAGTTGTGCGTTTGGGAAATAGACCCGGAGCAACCACCTTAAATTTAGTTTCTGACGCCAGATGTGAAGGCGCAGAATAATTTTAAATGATTTAAATTTTAAACAGCATAGTTTTATACAGCCATGGAAAATTGTATTTCTTTGTTGACGAGACGGTTGACCTCGTCCCTATTGCAATTCCGGAAACCCTAGTTTTGGACAGCAGATGCTGATTTATTCAGATATTCGCAAAAAATCGAAATAAACGGTTTCAGCATGCCATATTCAGCGCGGGTCCCGCTAAGGCATTACATTGCGCAATGCTTGCAATATTCATCGTTCATTGTATTACAATAAATTGCCCCATAAATATGTATGAGTTGAACTTCGGAGACCATACCGCGACTTTCCACTGTCGACTTTTTGTCGCTCCCCGATTAAAAATGCAGAAGTGTCCCAATTCCCAGTCCCCAGAGAAGTGCGACCAGTGAAACTGTTATGACAGGCGGCGGCCTTTTAACTCTTCTTCAGGCAATATTTTAAACTAACATGTGACTGATTTTTGTCGTTTTGTTGTCGAGCACATCCAGCATGCATGACAGTTTACACAGATCCGCATGAACTGATGATACCTACCAGTTTGATGCAGCTTGCGACCGAAATAACCGAATTCAGACACGTTGCGTTTGCAATTAGCTGTGAATCCTGAATTGAAAACAGGATGTAATATACCAGGAATCTTAACGCGTGAGCCCTACAATTAGCAAACATCGGTTGTAGCTATTTAGTTGTTCGCATGAGTGGGAAAAGTGCACGAGTAGCTTCCCAGTATATCTCAGCAGCGGTCACACGAGGCGAATGATGGCGTGGCACGGGCGCAGCTTCCGAGAATCTATTGTTGAGAGAAACTTCCGCGACAGCATTTTGATGGCGGCCACTGGCGCTTGATACGGGAATAGGCTGTGTAGACAATAATATCGCTAAGTCAAATTGAAAATCATTTAATTTAACTGAATCAATATGCAACTGAGACAGAGAAGATTATGTTTTTATTGCGAAATCCATCGCTTTGGAATACTCTGCCTAATACATATTATTACATTACAAACTAGAAAAGATAAATTAGAAAAGACTTTGAAAAAATTCATCGGGCCAGGATTCGAACCTGCGACTTCTTGTTATCAAGACAAGCGCGCTAACCGTCTGCGCCACCGAGGTACTAACCTAGACCGTTGAATTTTTCCACCATACTTGTCAACCGAATATTTTGTAACTATTTGATCTAACCAGCTTGTAATGCACATACTGAACGCTCACGTGGGCGTTATGTGATTTCACGCCTTGTTCTTAGGAACAGATGGCGCTGTCGTCACTACAATATGTGTTAATCTTAGTTAATGAGAACTGTGAATTTCTTAACTGCTTGAAGCAACACATATTGTAGCGACGATAGCGCCATCTATTCCTAATAACAAGGCGTGAAATCACATAACGCCCTCGTGAGCGTTCAGTATGTGCATTACAAGCTGGTTAGATCAAATAGTTACAAAATATTCAGTGGACAAGTATGGTGGAAAAATTCAACGGTCTAGTTTAGTACCTCGGTGGCGCAGTCGGTTAGCGCGCTTGTCTTGATAACAACAGGTCGTAGGTTCGAATCCTTGAGACAGAGAAGCCTAAAGCAACGTCTTAAATAGTTAACAAGTCCATAGACCAGCAAGATAAATACAAACTATGTTGTAAATCCCTTGAAATTTTCTCAGGAACAAGGTTTTTTATACGAAGATGTACAAGCGAGAACTGCTGGAAAAGCTAGTAAACTTGATTATATTTCTCATCGACTGATTTCGCCCATTACAAAGCATTAACTACCAAAGTGGGCTTAAGGCTTATAATCACAATGATTCAGATTCCTAATCTGGCGGTAAGGACTGCATTCTTGAGCCAAATGGTGCGAATAATTTATAAAAGACAAGATATTATCGATCGATGGTCAACTCAACTAAACGTAACTATGCAAGTACAATGGGGCTGACAAGTAGAAATTCCAGACTATGGTTTCTAATTTAAACACATTTAATTTTTTTTTTTTTTTTTTTATGTATTTATTAGAAAATATTATAAAATTAAAATATAAAACTTTCCTACCGTTAAATTTTCTTTACAACATCAACGAGATTTTTTAGCACAATCTATAAAATATTAATGTTCATTTATCCATTTAAAACTATTGTTTACTTTTCACTCGTAACGAAACGGGGGGGGGGATTTTTCAGATATTTATCTTCTTTTATGCTTATAATAAAGTAGTAAGAAAATCGCGTCTGTACATTGAATACATTTGCGAAATTTTTGAAGAAATTAATCATTAGCATTATACTAAGGCGAAAACGTTTGTCTGTCTGTATGTTCCGTTTTAATTCGAGAACTTTTTAGTGCATTTGAATGCCGTTTTTTATTTATTATCGCTACAGTGACCCTGCTCAACATACCTATAGAGGCTATACGGAATGTTGATAAAATAACCGCCAAGTCGAAAACTTTCGATACAACACAAAGATTGAAAGACATGAGCACCATACGAGCGAAGACACGGGCAAAGGCGATTTATAAATAAAAAAATATATAAGATTTTACTCATTGACTGTACCTGGTTGGCTTAGCGAAGTGAAGTTTAGGCGATTCGAGTAAATTAATTAAGATAAAGTACAGCGTTGCGGAATTAGATAAACAGTATCGATTAGATCATAAATATTTGATTGTTCCAGAACCAGTAATACCTCACCGTTCGGTAATTTATTAAAGCTTTGTAGATAATTGATTTTAAACAGATAAATCTCATATCCTTGTTAGGAAATTACAAAGTGTCCCGGCAATGGCGACAGTTGAGCTTTCCTTTGTTACTCATTATATTGAAACAGGATTTACTTATTCAGGCTGGACTGTTTATACTTAATATAGATTTATGTGCGGTGATATTCGTTTATATAGCCAAATTCATATTCGAGACTCGGTAAGTGGTTCTGGACCAAGGTTCAATGACCCTGTTTGCGAAATACGAAGAATATTTTTTTGTTCCTCTTGATTTGTTCTATCTATACTTGAACAACCTTGACTCAATTAGTAAGGGAAGTCTACAATTTATTTTGCATATTTCACAGAAAGGGTCATTGAACCTTGGTCCAGACCACTTACCGAGTCTCCAGTATAGATATGGCTGCATATATGAAAGTAACCGTATATTTATTTATATATATTTGTTTATTTACCCAGAGAACACATCGTCAGTAAACATTACTCACATATTTATGTTCTATTCGTAGGCATGAGCCTAAGGATTATGAAAGTCATGGAATAATCTTAAAACGTAAAATAACGATTTGATAACCCATCATCAACGGATCGTATCCCAACAACAGAATGCAGTAAATACTCGGTTACCGTTATTCCTGTATACGTTTATTTTATTGTCCAGCCTTAAGGTATTAACGTCCAGGGATTTCTATTGCAATTTGCGCATGTCTTACTTCATAAATATACAATCTGAGAGTATATAGTTTTATGACAGCGCGGGCTAGGAGCATAAAGTTTATGTTAGTTCTAAAGTAGTCTAATCTGGGATAAATCCGGCCGGTCTAGAACTGTAAAAACCACGGGCTGATTGATAAGTACTAGATTGAATCGACCTTGCAGATATCTACAAACTCAGACTAAGTATGTATTTGGATTACGAATTGAGTTCCGTATCTCATGACGGATCGAAGCGAAATGGTTTCGCACAACCACTATCGAAGCTCTACTCAATGGCTGCCTCGAGATTTGCGATCAGTTGTAGAGCTGGTGCCGGGCTCGACTGTGCTGGTCTTGAAAACCATCTTGCTTGAAAACACCCCCGATGTTATTCTCGGAAGACTAAAAGGACAGTTCTCAAACAGGCACAACCAGGTAGCCCACCATGCCCGGGACCGATTGATGGCGGTATCATCACAAGTTGCCGGGCTTTATATAAAACAGACTGGTTACGGGCAGCGGCGTCACTGGTGCGAGGGTTTCGGCACCGCGCTCACTTACCCGCCTGTCCAGCGTGTGTGAGCATAGGAATTTCTTCCAGGAGGACTGCCAAGAGTGGCGAAATTTGGAAAGACCTTTGTCCGGCAGTGGACTATTCCATCCATCCATCAGCCTGTTTCATCCACTGCTGGACATAGGCCTTTCCAGGATTTCGCCACCCTTAACGGTCCTCCTGGAAGAAATGCCCATACTCACACACGCTGGGCAGGCGGGTTGGTGAGCGCGGTGCCGAAACCTTTGCACTAGTGACGCCGCTGCCCGTCACTAGTCTGTTTTATATAAGGTCCGGCAATTGGGGATGGATATACCGCCATCCGTCGGTCCCAGGCAATGGTGGGCCGCATGGTTTTGCCTGAGAGCTGTTCTCTTACTCTCCCCCGAATAACTTCGGGAGGATTTGCGAGTAAGATGGTGGTACCTCCACAGTCGAGCCCGGCATCAGCCCTACCACCCATGGACTATTGCGATGCTACAAGTAGTCATGATAGGTTCTACAGTTTAATGCCCATACGGAACCCAAAAGAGATGTACGGAAATAAACCCCAGAAATTATTAGCTCCAGTAAGTAGTGCGTGCGGCGTTTCAGGCGCGTAGCCAACGAGTTGTCCGGTATTAATACCGACTTGTATCCAACACAAATAATGAACGACATAAGATGATAATTAGGCAAAAGGCGCCCGTCACTCGGAGGGTTAGATATTACAGCTGGCGCCGACATTTCTCTGGTACGGAAACACCACAGTCGGCCTTGAGTCTGTCTGTTGTCCTATTAAAATGAGAGTTGAAAATAATTCTACTAATATTATAAATGCGAAAGTTTGTGCGTGTGTGTGTATGTTTGTTACTCTTTCACGCTGAAACGGCTGATTGGATTTGGTTGAAATTTTAATTGGATATAGCTTATATCTTAACACATAGGCTACTTTTTATCCCGGAAAAAATTCATGGTTCCTGTAGGATAGATCAATATCACTGAAAAATCAGGTGTCTAATTAGCGCGGACCCATCGTTTGTGGAGAAATAAGACAAGGCTTTGTTATTTCATACATATCAGGTGTCTAATAAGCGCAGTACCTAATCGTTTGTGGTGAAATAAGACAAGGCTATGTTATCTCATCACACTTCACACTAATATTATAAATGCGAAAGTTTATGTGTGAGTGTATGTTTGTTACTCTTTCACGCTGTAACGGCTGGCCGGATTTGGATGAAATTTAGAATGGATATAGCTTATATCTTAACACATAGGCTACTTTTTATCCCGGAAAAAATTCATGGTTCCTGTAGGATAGATCAATATCACTGAAAAATCAGGTGTCTAATTAGCGCGGACCCATCGTTTGTGGAGAAATAAGACAAGGCTTTGTTATTTCATACATATCAGGTGTCTAATAAGCGCAGTACCTAATCGTTTGTGGTGAAATAAGACAAGGCTATGTTATCTCATCACACTTCACACTAATATTATAAATGCGAAAGTTTGTGTGTGTGTGTATGTTTGTTACTCTTTCACGCTGTAACGGCTGGCCGGATTTGGATGAAATTTAGAATGGATATAGCTTATATCTTAACACATAGGCTACTTTTTATCCCGGAAAAAATTCATGGTTCCTGTAGGATAGATCAATATCACTGAAAAATCAGGTGTCTAATTAGCGCGGACCCATCGTTTGTGGAGAAATAAGACAAGGCTTTGTTATTTCATACATATCAGGTGTCTAATAAGCGCAGTACCTAATCGTTTGTGGTGAAATAAGACAAGGCTATGTTATCTCATCACACTTCACACTAATATTATAAATGCGAAAGTTTATGTGTGCGTGTGTGTATGTTTGTTACTCTTTCACGCTGTAACGGCTGGCCGGATTTGGATGAAATTTAGAATGGATATAGCTTATACATATGCTACTTTTTATCCCGGAAAAAAGCATGTCGTTGAACCGAATAACACGCGGGCGGAGCCGCGGGCAAAAGCTAGTATATTATAAATAGTCGTCGGTCAAGTGCGAGTCGAGTTGGTACTGATAATGTTCAATCTTTTATTCGTAGAAATAGTTTACGATAATTTAATAGCGCTTGAGCTTTTGAAGTTTTTTCATAAAGTGATGATGGGTATTCTTCTTGTCAGAATAGATATACATATGTATAATAATTAATAATACGTTTCTTGCATGTTACTAAAAAAATATAATTAGTGACATGTGTTTGGAAATAATAGTCTTGCACAGCAAAATCTGCCTAATTCTGCTATTCCGATTATTTAAAAAGTAAAATAATCATGTTGACAAACAAATAATGAATAAGTCAAAGTTTATTTGGCTTATATTTTTCAGAACGATTTGATATTAATTGGTAGTTAGTAGACTTCCCGTGACAACGATGATGGTATTTTCTATCTCTGATCTCTAATGAGACGAAGAACCACTTCAGGCAGATGGTGACAGAGACATGATGAGTGCTGCTGATATAAAATAAACATCATTATAATCATCAGTTGGTCTCCGGGCACGAGACGATATGTTTCAGATTTATATCTTAACATTCGTAGAAAACCATTCGAATAAATTACTGCGACAGATGAAATTTCCTGTGAAATATTCTGGTTGAATTACGACACAAGCTCGGTCTGACCTATTCCTTATCGGAGGCCGATCATAACTTCATAATGTCTAAGCCATTAGTCAGTTTATTTTATTTTGTCTGAATTAAATACTTCCGTACTTTCCGTCGTAATGGACCTAGTTACTTTTTTCTACAATGGGCGTGTCAGAATATTGCAGCGGAAACGAAAATTTTGTCTCTTCTGTTTAAGAGGACGTCCCTGCAAAACGATAATTTATTCTTTCTTGTTTGAACAATCTAGCAATAATACATAGTTTCTGTCAAGAATGTAATACACACCGTTAAGGAAACAAACTGTTCAAAAGTCATTCCAATATTGGGAAATAACAAACCAAAGAGCTACTCTAAAGAAAGTTTTCATGTCGAAGTTAAAGAATTTGCACAAAACCGAGACATATTATTTATGGATTAAAATCTGTATAAACTTTATTAAACTCTGAAACGAACAGACATTTCATATAATCGAACAGATATTTCGTTTGTTTTTAATAGCAAAACTGGAAAAATGTCGTCATTTTTCCAGAATCCTCCCCTCTCGCATTGCGGGAATCCGTCCCTATCGCGCATGAAATAATAGTGATTGATGCAAGCGCGATCTACTCTCTTAATAGATCTCACCTACCCTTTTAGGTTACAGTCGTTAGACATGTGTGTTTGATAAATAACCGAATTGAATCACGTGCTTCCTGTATCTAATGAATGAGATAACCTTTACCTATCTCCTATCATCCGCATTATGAATATTATAGAACACCCTGCAGTAAACGATAGATGACGCGCGAATGGTTTGATACAATTATATATGTATATACATTAGTACTATACAATTATAGATACAGCTACATTAGTTGGTACATAATACCTAACAGAGAGATAAAAGAGATGCAAGGTCTGATGGTTTACTGATAACAGTCAGTTCCAGTAGATGTCTCTCGTGTGATATAATGTGGGAAGTAAGAATTGGCTACGTTTTTATATTTGAATAAATAAAATGGATTTAAATAAAAAACACTCATATTTGGTGTAATACTAACATATTTGTAGTACTTAAAAGATTTTTCATAACTTTCTATGTTTTAGTTTTTTGATTAGGTCATCAAAAATAGAAAGTGACGTTTAATTTAGAATATCTGTGTTGGTTGTCAATTATGACTTATTATAAGCTAAGTCTACGAGCACTCTCCATTATGTACAACATACTCTTGAGATAATTTAGTTATTGAACGATACAACTAAAGTATACGATGCCTATGTAATGCACCGCGTAGGGTAATAAATTCTAGAAAGAAAGCTCTTCCTCTCCGCGTGAGAGCATTGAATCCTAATTTTAATTACTTACATTTTACGTTGCCAGCTCATAGTAGATAGTAGAAGAGCCAAGTTCAAATATTTGCGAAGGTCGATGTCACGATTTGTGATATATAATATACATAAATTGTATGTTATTCGGTAACCGGCGACGCGACGACAGCGGCGCCGAAGCTTCGGTCTTTCATTAGATTGTAGACAAAACAATCTTTCTTGTTAGGGTTCTATATTACTTTACAAAGGGTTTAAACTTTTAAAGATTGTTCTTATGATAAGACGGCAGACGGTAGAGGGCGATCGAAACGACCGACCGCGAACTCTCATCCAGAAAGATACCTGATTTTGTAGTTAATGATTAATGATCTATCTATCACCATTGTTGCAGGATTTTTAAACTACTTATTGTTATCTATTCAATCATCAATGCCTTTGAATCACACTAATATTATAAATGCGAAAGTTTGTGTGTGTGTGTATGTATGTTTGTTACTCTTTCACGCTGAAACGGCTGGACGGATTTGGATGAAATTTAGAATGGATATAGCTTATACCCTAACTTAACACATAGAATTTTCTATTTAGTAAAGTTAATTTTTATTATAGGTTTAACAAGGATTTTAGGTTAGTTTTACCCTTTTTAATTTAGGTAAGTTTTATTTATAATTTATATTCTATCATTGTATATTAAAGATACACATAGGCTACTTTTTATCCCGAAAAAAAAAGCATATTGTTAAACCGAATAACACGCGGGTGGAGCCGCGGGCAAAAGCTAGTCAAACTAATATTATAAATGTGAAAGTTTGTGTGTATGCTTGTTACTCTTTCACGCTGAAACGGCTGGACGGATTTGGATGAAATTTAGAATGGATATAGCTTATACCCTAACTAACACATAGGCTACTTTTTATCACGGAAAAAGCATGTCGTTAAGCCGAATAACACGCGGGCGGAGCCACGGGCAAAAGCTAGTAAATAATAAATTCTTACTTATGGTAATTGAGATGATTAAAATTAAAATAAAATATTGGACAGATTTGAAAAGAATCATCTATAACTGCAGAAGACGGAATCGGCCAACGACTAGCAAATTTTACTGTACCGGTTTCTTTATCATTCTGATAGCAACAAAATATGGTTGATTTTATTATTTTATTTCTATTTCTCGCGGCCGGGTTATCAGGTGTAGGTAAAACGCTTTTATTTTGGAAGAGATTAAGTCTACTTTGTAACTATTTGTAACCAAGATTAAAGTAAAATGATTTCTTATTGGTTATTTTAGACTTCATACTCGTAATGGTTATTATTCTCAATGTTATCTTTATTGAAATAGGTATTTATTATATATGGTGAAAAAATCATTGAAGTGATTTTAAATAGATCCTATTTTAATTTGTGGGATTGATATAACAAATTACACGTAACGATAAATCTTCAAACATTTTGTTTATTTTATTTATCGTTTAAATTAGAAATTTAAATAACCTAGATTATATTAACTCTATAGTACAATGAGAAGTGTGTTTGTGCTCAAACAATAACGATAAAGCCCTACCCCTATCAAGTAGGGACCTAAGAATCGTCGATCAAAAGAGGGTGTACATCTTTCAAACCCACGAGGATTTATGACGTGGCGATAAATTATGTTGTCTATATAAGGTGACCTTCGTTTATATAGCTAAATTCATAAAGAAGACTCGGTAAGTGGTCAGAGCCAAAATTCAATGACCCTGTTTAAGAAATACAAAAATTATTTATTATTAAATTTAAACATTTATTATTTTGCCTCTATGGTTGTTCAAGTACAAGCTCGACTCAATTAGTATCCATCCATTCATCCATCAGACTGTTTCGTCCACTGCTGGACATAGGCCTTTCGAGGATTTCGCCACTCTAGGCTGTTCTCCTGGAAGCCCATACTCACACACACACACACTGGGCAGGCGGGTTGGTGAGCGCGGTGCCGAAGCCCTTGCACCAGTGACGCTGCTGCCCGTCACCAGTCTATTTTATATAAGGCTCGGCAATCGATGATGGATGAAATTATTAAAAATGCTCGAACACCCTCAGTATAGAAAGTCAAAATTATACGCTGCGTATTTCACAGAAAGGGTCATTGAATCTTAGTCCTGACCATTTACCGAGTCTTTAGTATCAATTTTTTAATGAGCACTTAAAAGGAGACAATGTTTTATTCAAGCGTGTCCTCCCTACTTATGAAATACCTATAAAATTAATAACCGCGGTACACTACACACAATTTGAGTGCACTTTTCTTTTACAACTGTGGAAATACTTGCTCTAATTATAAACACTTGCTCTGCTTACAAACAAAATAAGGTAGTACCTACGTGTGTCTACCGTTGCGCAATAGGTACTGAAGTTATTATTGTAAGCAGTTGTCTGCGCTTAGTTGATACATAATTCATGTGTAATGTATGATGGTGACGTACTTCATGCTCATACCTCATGTGTCTAGATCAGGTATGGGCAACCTTTGGGAAGTCGCGGGCCAATCAATCAAAATATACATAATATGCGTATGTATACAACGACGCAATCGGTGAACCGTAGGTTTAATTTTTACTTATTGAAATAGAAGTTTCATAATTAACTAGAAAAGTTACAATGTTATATTTTCCTTGACCTTGATTTTCAGATGCAAGACTACTAATATTAGAATCAACACAAATATACAGGCAAAGAATTTTGCAATTTTTTATAGGTCGGTTTGGTTTGTGACTTAGATTTATTGATTTTCATGCCTGCTTTTGTACATATTTGTTAAATTTAAGCTGCCGCTAACTCGCTTCTTACTCAGATCGGCAAAGAATTTAAGCGCAGCCTGTACTTAACTCTTTCAGTAACACGGACCGCCCACAGACCTGGTTCCTATTGTCCTTTCTTTTCAATCTCGTTATTTCCCTGAAAGTATTAAAGTTGCAGGAAAACAACGAATCGCGGCTTTTTGGTAAAAATGTTAGTCCGATTTTAAATTGTGCCTCGCCGCGGGCCGTATTAAAAACCGTTACGGGCCGAATGCGGCCCGCGGGCCGGTGGATGCCCATATATGGTATATATATATATATACTAAAATTTCACTAAGTAGAGAAAACCGGTCAATTGCGAGAAGAACTCAGGGTTTCGCACCATTCTGATAAGTTAAGTATATTAAAATTCGGCGTTTTCAGTGTTTTCGTCTAAATAGAGTATATAAGGCCTTCTGGAGCTACATGAGATCGAAAAAAGGTAACTCGAGCCAACACAGACTAACCAAGAATGGACGAGTTCTATCAGATCAAGAGTGTGCAGAAGAATTTGCAGGGTTCTTCCAGTCCGTGTACAATCCGGAACCAGCCGAATTGAGCGTGCCGGTGGCGAGCGGCAGTGGCGGCAACGGTGGCTTGCGGACCCACCTGGCGCTGTTGCAGCCAGCCGAGGTGCAACGTGCGCTTGCCCGCCTGCTGCCAAAGCGCTCGGTGGGACCAGATGGCATACCGCCGTTCGTGTTTAAGGATTGCCGCAGAGTGCTGGAGGCACCGCTGCTGTACATATTCAACGTCTTTATCACGAACACAACCTTTCCAGAGCGGTGGAAACTCACTCGGGTGGTGCCGGTGCCAAAAGGTCGTGGAGGTCACGAACCCAGCGACTACAGGCCCGTGGCGGTGTTATGCACTCCAGCCAAAGTGTTCGAGACAGCCATATACCATAGTCTCTATGCGCAGATTAAGGCCCAGTTGTCAGACGCACAGCACGGCTTCCGTTCCGAGCGGGGGACAACGGGGAACTTGCTGAGTTTGATGACGCGATTAGTACCAGTGGTTGATTCCGGAGGACAGGTAGATGTCGCTTACTTCGATTTTAGAAAGGCTTTCGACACTGTTGACAATGATATTCTGCTCACGAAGTTGGCAGGCGTGGGCTGCACGCCGAACACGCTAGCCTTCTTCGCCAGCTACTTGCAGGACAGACGTCAGTATGTCGATTGCAGCGGACACAGGTCAGAGCCCTATTTCACAAGATCGGGCGTCAGTCAGGGTAGTAACTTGGGACCTCTCCAGTTTATCATAATGATAAACGATTTACCAGAGGTGGTTACTGAGTCGACATGTTTACTCTATGCTGACGACTTGAAACTAATGATCGAAGTAAGCGACATCGGGGATCATGACAGGTTACAGAAAGATATAGATCGACTTAGTAAGTGGAGTCAGGAAAATAGGTTGTATTTTAACATCAACAAGTGCTCAGTACTGACATTTAGTCGCGCGCACCCCGCACCACCATCGGTACCATTTAGAGGGAGAACCGCTACAGCGCGTCACAGAGATCAAGGATTTAGGCGTGCGATTCACCGCCAATCTAACTTTTAAAGAACACATTGTCGATGTATGTAAGAAAGCATTTCGCAATTTAGGTTTTATCCTGAGGCAATCGAACAGCTTCAACAATATATCCGCACTACGTGCCCTATATGAAGCCCTAGTAAAAAGTCATCTGGAAAGCAGTGCTTTGATTTGGTCTCCACACGAAGCGAAGTATATAATAATGTTAGAGCGCATTCAGAATAAATTCATGCGATTCTTATATAAAAAAATATACGGTGTTAATCCTGGATTTCCATTGTTATATCCGACTTTGTTTGTTCTTGGCATGGTAGGATATTACAAATTGGAAGTGAGGAGGGAAGCGTCCACCGCCACGTACTTGTTTAAAGTGCTACGTGGAAAAGTGCACAACCCGAGCCTCCTTCGGGAGTTGCAGCTGTGCGTGCCCGAAGAGTATGTGTCGCGGAGGCGGCGGCCACCGTTGCTGAAGGTGCCGCGCGCGCGCACCAACTTGTTGCAACAAGCTCCGCTAACGCGAGCACTACGCTCGCTTAACGCGACCGTTGGACACGTTGATGTATTTTCTTGTACGTTGAACGAGTTCGCGGGGGCCATATTAATTATATGTACTAGGTTAAGTAGTAATTAAGTTATCTGGGATTTATATTTGGTAATTTAATTATATATTTCTATTATTATGTGAGAATTTAGAATTCCTAAACTAACGCAATAGGTAATTCTGTAATGTTAGTTTTAGTTGATTATAATAAATAAATAAAAAAAAAAATATATACAGAAAATTCCAAATTCCTAACTAGTGTAGTTTTTAAGTTAGACACCGTAGCAAAAATGGTCTAAAATTGGCAAATTATATTTGTACTCTGCTTAATGAATTCTAGACAATGATACCCTACAGGCCGGGGTAAGCACAAAACTTGTTTTGGCTCCTTTGTATTGAGCCCCTCTGAAAATTTAATATTCGGTTTTGGGTCATCATTTTACATAACATATCATAATTTTAGAGTTGATGCTCGTGATTGTTGGCACTTGGTGGAACTTTTGAAACATTTTTTTGTTTGATAAACACTTGTACTTGTCCACTTATTTATATTAATTTCCCTTACCGGTTTCGCTGTTAAAGCATTATCAAAGGTTTGTTTGGTTGTTTACGTACAATATATGAATATATGAATATCATAATTTTAGCATATCTGTATACATAGGTAACACTAAAAGTTTCCGGAACTGGCCACTTACATAAACAATATTTAAAAATTTATTACAACATTTGAAAATAGAACTCTTTGGCTGTAGAATGCAGTTTGTTTCATCTGATTGTCTTTTGTTTTTACCTTGTGGCGCCATTTAAAAAATTGTGTGTCTGCATCAACATGGATTTAACTCGGGAAAATTTTCGTAGTATGATTTTCTACGATTTTAAGTGTAATTTGACAGCTCAACAGAGCATCGCTCGGCTTGAAACAGCTTTTGGCAATGAAGCACCATGCAAGACGACTGTTTATAGCTGGTTTGCAGAATTCAAGCGTGGTCGTATCAATCTCAGTGACGAATCTCGCGATGGTCGGCCGTCCACCGCTGTGACCAACAAAAACATCGATGCTGTGCGCCGTATGATTGAAACAGACAGGCATGTGACCTACCATGAAATTCGTGCATCCTTAGAAATAGGCATGAGTCAAATACAATCAATCCTACACAAACATTTGGGTGTGAGAAAGCTGTACTCGCGGTGGATCCCACACAACTTGACCGAGGCTCAAAAAACGGACCGCGTCACTTGGTGCAGTGCCATGCTTACCAGATTCAACGAAGGTGCGTCAAATTTGGTGTGGGACATAGTAACAGGTGACGAAACATGGATTTATTGCTACGATCCCAAAACAAAGCAGCAATCGAGCGTATGGGTCTTTCAAGATGAGCCGAAACCAACCAAAGTGGCGCGCGTGAAAAGTGCATCTCAGCGGATGATTGCTTCTTTTTTTAATAAAACTGGACACGTGGCTACTGTTGCTTTAGAGAATCGTCGTACCGTGAATAGTGACTGGTACACGACCATTTGTTTGCCGGAAGTTATTGACGAACTCCGTAAAAATAACCGTAAACGCCGTATCATCCTGCACCACGACAATGCTAGTTCTCACACGGCCAGACAGACAAACGACTTTTTGAAGACGAAAAATGTAGAGCTCATGAGTCATCCTGCATGCAGTCCCGACCTGGCACCTTGTGACTTTTTTCTGTTCCCAAAAATTAAGAACCAATTACGCGGTCAACGATTTTCATCACCAGAAGAGGCTGTCGAGGAGTATTGAAAAACACGTTTCAGAGGTCACCACAGGGGAGTGGCACAAAAGTTTTCAAAACTGGTTTGATCGAATGAAAAAGTGCATAGACGCCAAGGGAGATTATTTTGAAAAACAATAAATTAATTTTGTACCTTTAATAGTATTTTTTCATATTCATTCCGGAAACTTATAGTGCGTCCCACGTATCTTTATCTGTACCTCATTCCGTTTGCACGCTAGATACCCGTGACATACGTACGGACGGACGGACAGACAGCAGTTGGGCGTGGAACGCTAAAAAACGAGGAAAAAGCGATCCAACAATTTGTTCGTCAACAAAACTGGTACTCACCGAAGATCCAGCCTCAGATCCCTGCCGTCGACAGTGAGGTTGTAATGCAGCACGTGGTCCAGCTGGTGGTCGCGCAGGTGCAGGTCGCGGCGCGCACGCGCGTGCCCGTGCTCGTGCGCGTGCTCCAGCGTACGCGACACGAGCGTGCCGTCGCGTGACACGCGCACTGGCACCACCACCTGCACCTGGTTCGGGTCCAGGTCTCGGTGGGAGTAGATACCTGGAGCAAACAATATTTATTGTACTACGTGAAGAAACAACACTAGTCTCCTCGGTAAATTAGAAGTACGACGGGGGTACGCACTACCGGCCAATCACTGCGTGCACGCACACACACACAAAAGGTTAACAGGCTGGTGCTTGGGTGCTTATGTATGTCATGAGTGTCAGGGGTTTGCTGGGAGAGAGAACATTTTCTTTTTAAGGTTCCGTACCCGAAGGGTGCCAAATGGGGCCCTATTACTAAGCCTCCAGTGTCTGTCTGCCTGTCCGTCTGTCACAGCTTCAACCGTAATAGGTAGAAAATTGAAATTTTCGCATAATACCTGTAACTATAGCCTCTATCAACACAAAAAATAAAAAAACAAGTTTAAATAAAATATCTCGATACAAAAAACCTCGAAAAAGGTGCCTTATTTAAACGTTATTGGTTTTCGCTCTTACTTATAGACGGTAATACATACAAGTTTTAAATTTAGTCAGATTGCAGGACATACTCTAAAGTAGAACAGAAAATAATAAAAAGTAGGGTCCCGTACGCAGACGGTACCATTTTAGGGCCTCGTTTTTTGTAGCCTTGAAGTTCCTTTGGCATGTTTATTGTTGTTTTTACCATAATGTTTTTATTAGGGATGCATCCGATACCGATACCAATATAAGTATCGGCGATACTTTGGGTTCGCCGATATATCGGTAGGTATCGGCGATATTGTTATTGCCGATACAAATATATTTTTCAAAATTCGCGCTTCGAAAAAGTAAAGTAAACGCGCGCGTTGGTTCGCCTATTGCATTGCTGGAAATAAGCCTTTCCACAATTTCAGCACTCTTGGCGGTCCTCCGTCCTCCTCATCCAGCCGCCACCCGCAACATCCTTCAGATCGTCGATCCAGCGGGCACAAGGTCGGCCTACGCTTTGCTGTACGTGGTTTCCATTCTAACGCCTTGCGGCCCCAATGTCGACGACAAATATGGCCTGCCCACTGACACTAACTTACTGATTCAACAGGCTATGTCGGTTACCTTAGATTTCCGACAAATGTCCCGCATCAGAGAAAAGTATCAGTAAAATCGGTATCGTGTCGGCAAAAAGGCGTATCGATGCACCCCTAGTTTTTACGATTCCATACCCGTATTGTAGGGTGGTACGGAGTCCGACTCGCACTTGGCCAAATTATTCTGTTTTCATAACCCTAGTGATATATCGAGAGCACAGAACAGAAAATATTTAATGTTCTGTGATCGAGGGTATACTGTGAGAACCGACTAAGTGACAAAATGGCCGAAAATGAGTTAATAAAATAGCTATACTCAGTTTTTTGTGCTCTTTCTTCTGGTAAAACAAGTTAAATGCTAGTCCTCTTAGACCCTGAGATTTTTTGTGTAAATACCAACTAAATAAAGGCTTAAAACAATTCAATGAAAATAATATAAATGCCCTTAATCATACCATGTATAAATTTTACGATAGTAAAATGCAATTAAACATTCTTAAACGGTTTTATTTTGTATAAAAATCTGCGAAATAACGGATTTTTTTCAAACAATTATTGCATGTATCAAACTGTCGTGTGCTCATACATGGATCCTTCGGCACTTTTTATTCTTATAGCAGAACTCCAAAAACGTTTAAGCCACTTGAATAAAATAAAAAAACCTCACCCGCAAAACATTTTGTTTTTTAAAAATAATTTATTTGCCAAGATATTGAACACGATCTAGGATAAAATCATGTTATATTTATTTCACAAGAGGTTATTCTAATTTCGGCAATAAGATACCTGGAAAGGTAATCAGACTTATTCTATATATTTAAGGCGCATACATACCCTAAATTAGCAAATCGAAGTGTGTCAAATATCGACGAAAACGAACGACATTAAAATTAACGCCCGTATTGTAAAGTTGCTGTTACGACGACGGTCGCTGCGTCTCCGGACAGCGCAAAATAGGAGAAAATAGGTAATACTTTTAAACCGACAAGACAGTCGGAAAAATACTATTATTTTATAGATCTATTGAACTTTAAATTGAATTTGTATTCTGTAAATTGTCCATTTGGTGAGAGAATAGTCAAAATAGCTTCAGGGGTATGGAAGGAATGATATTATATAATTTTTGCATAAATCGTAAAAATCTTCGAAAACTTTCGATTTTTTTTGTGACGAAGGTTACAACAGTTTTTTTTATTAAAGTTAAAATTAAATTTTGACTAGATTATGCCTATCATAATTATATAAGGTCCTACAATTCAAAGTAAAAAAAATAACTAAGAAATGATAGAGTATCCCTAATAGATCATTTCCCACCGAAAATAAGTTTTTTTGTGTGACCTTTTTTTCACAAGTCCATAGAAATTTAGTCAGCTGATTGAACCACTTTGTACTGAGAAGAGAAAAAATTATGTGACCAAAAAATTTTCGTCATCTTAAATTTGATCAGTTAGCGATACATAATCTACCCTAAAATTATTTTCACTTATTATTGTAGGACCTTATATACTTTTCAAGTATTTGGCAAACCCGTGTAGGAGTAAGCCTTCAAAGTCAGTCTAATATTGCTGTATGCGCCTTAAAAACAAAGATATACAGGTATTTTTAGCTATTCTGATTACATAATGTCAAATCGCCTGATTGTTTTCTAGATATCATACGACAAAAATTGCCGTTCTTGTTGTTATTAAACTTGATGTAACTTTTCTAAGAATAACGGAAACCAGGTTTCGATGTATCGCAGCAATTATAATGGTAACACTGCTGATGACGAGTAAAACGCGATAACTAGGCACGTGGTGTGTGATGTTGGCCGTGCTATGTGGAACCTGACCCACTGATGAGCTACTGCATTTCACTGGTATCATGGAGATGGACTTTTGTCTAATATTTATCAGAATTACCTAACGATCAGACACTACCATTTGAATATATAATACATATATAGGTACGTATTTATTAATTACGGTCATTTAATTTTTGTTTATAATTCATTCTATGTCGATTTGGTAAACTCTTTTTTACGGTAAACTGGTATTTTTTGGAAATCATTAATAATTATTTCTTGTTGTATCAGTTGAATTTATATAACAAATAAAACAGTACATTTTACGACATAAATCCCCAAGAGGGTGTCAGACTATGATATGCGAGTCACAGTTCATACTCGGACACCCACGTTTCACCGAAGATTATTATTATGCCCCAGCGAGGTTGGTTGTCCTATTGCCATACTTCGCGTAGGTATAAATATGGACACAGTTTAACATGCGTTCTGAAACACGCAGACCGATCACAAATGCGCACCTACGGGATTTGAACTTGCGACCTCCGGGTACTTAAACCACTAGAGCATAGAAGCAGTTGATTGATTTACCAGTTGTAAAACCAAGTAGAGTATAATTTATGAGATGTAGAATATTGTAGAGACAAGTGTAGGCGTAGGCACCAGATATACAGAAACTAGACTTTGATAGAGCTGTCTGTATCAATTGTATCGTGAATCATTTAGAAATTTGTTTATACTCTATTAATAAAGAAGTGAAGGCGTAGCTTGATTTATTTGATCTAATTTATCGAGTGACACTTAGAAACTTAAATATATTCACTAAAGACATTTATTGAAACATCAGATTTAGCCTCTAGATATAATATTTTCCTTATAAGTCTTTAGTGTAACAAGAGTTTCCTTTAAAAGCCCTTCCAACCTGATAGAATCTGCAAGAGAGGTGATAAAAAGGTGAGGCACCATAAATATGGCAGGGTCACATCTTTTCTTTGCCCTAGCGATATTATTAGATAGTAACAATTTACCATACAAATTTCTAAAACAAGATAGATATGTATTTGTTGATTTATTTTGTGCAATATTTGGATTAGATTGCTTTCTCTGTTCTTTTTTAACCGTGATACCTACAAGTATTTCAAAATAAAGGTTCACATACCATGATCATAATCATAAACCCGAACCTATGAGTACAATAAAGCCGATTCTGAAGGCTTTAATTGTAGTTTTAGTGCTGTCAAAAATACATTTTGTCAATTCCAAAATAGTTCCTTAATGTTAACAAAAAAGCTATATTAAGTACTTTGGAAAAATTCAAGTTTTGACAGCACTAAAACTAAAATATCTAAAATAGCCTACAAAATCGACTTTATTGCTATCAATGTGCATAAGGGTCTACCGGAAGGTCAGCAAGCCCATGCCCTACAACTGACGCAAACGCAATACGCAATTTTCCATACAATTGTTCCCTTCTCATTCTTCCATAAAACGGTCGTAAACTTGTAATCAGAGTGAGTGCAGCTCGATGGCGCCGGGCGCTGCCGGCTGCCCCGATGATGGCGCCAGCTCTAATACAATGACGTTTGTCTTTGTTTTCTTACACAGATCTACGCCTTGCCATCCGGTTTGTAATCGTTGAGTTCTTTTACTGCATCTTTTTTGTGTTGGGTAGTGACTTCGACTAAGTAAGCATAAGTACAAAAAATACTTGTTATGGACCCAATTGACAATTACGTGTAATAAGTTAGAGCAAAGGGGCTGAGATGTGCTCCTGTAGAGATAGTGGTCACGTGGGATAAGTGGGCAACTGACCATTTTATTACCCTTGCTTTTCGTTGTTCGTTATTTTGATTACGATGGTCTACACTGGCCCTCTATCCCTAAATTACATTCGGAACGTGACTTTGACAGCCCGTTTAATTTTATCGTGTTGGCGCCATATTTGGATAAATAACCGTCTAGTATCTTAATGTTCTGATGATTTATTTTGTTTCTTTTAGTAGGTACCATTATATATAAGGTGACTTTTGTTTATACAGCCAAACTCATACTGGAGGCTTGGTAAGTGATCTGTACTGGAACACGGATCGATAACACTTTTTCCTAATTTCGCCTACGACGAAATATTCGCTGAATTTCGCAAAATAAAATATTGATGTCCCATAGTAATTGACTCGGGGCTGGGCTTGCGTTTGTTAGCAACACGAAAAGAATAATTGACGAATTTCACAAAAAGGGTCATCGAACCTTGTTACTGAGCACTTACCGAGCCTTCAGTAAGAATTTAGCTGCATAAATTAAGAAGTCACCTCATATATTTCTGTTTTCAACATTAGCTCTTCATACATTTCGTTTAGTTAACAACAATATGGTAATAATAATATATTTCTGCTGACAAAGCTTAACTGTAATTTGTGAACGATTCTGTTATTTAAAAATATACTAAATTATAAAGTTTCACAACACAGTTTTCAGGGTTCCGTACATGAAAGATAAAAAAGAAGCAATATGGTAAAGACTTCATTGTTCGTCCGTCCGTATGTTACAGCCTCATTAACTTTTGAACCAAGTCTTAAAATATTACAAACAAATATTTTCATACATAATGTGGTGTTATTAAAATTATGAAAAGCCCAAAATTATCAAATAAAAGAGAGCAAATAAAATGATTTCTTCTAAAATTCCTATATGGGTATCAAGGTAAAGGTTTTAAAGAGTAGATTGTAAAGATATTTAATTGTGCTATAATGGAACTATGGGACGTCAAGATTTTATTTTGCGAAATTAGCAAAAAGTGTTATCGATCCGTGTTACTGATCACTTACGAAGCCTCCAGTATGAGTTTGGCTGCATAAATTAAAGTCACCTTATATAGTTAAGTTATATTTACTTGCTCCAGTTTCAAGAAATCTTTAAAAAGCCATAAAAGTCCTCTCCCTAGGACCGAAAAAACTATATATATAAAAGAATACCCTGATTCACTTATCTAATAGGATAAGGACAGTATTTTAAAATAACATTTCCTGACTTTCCCAAAAACTGATAAAATACGGAACCTGGACGGTGCACGAGCCTTCTGGCTCGCACGCTGTCTGTTTTCTATTGTGTGGTGTCAAAACTATAAAGAATGCTCTTTGAAATAAAGTTGTTTGTATCTATTTATTCTAAATTAGGCCAAGACCGGTGCCCGTCACAAATTAAATTGAAGATACCGTAAGGCCTATATCGATAATATAACTTCAAATAACCTACAGCTTCATGTTCTTACACAACACAGCCTAGTTCCATGAACTGAATAACCATGTTTATCTAACCTTTCTCTATGATACTATTTCAATCAAACATCAAATGTCGGATTTTCTGCGAAACAGCGAAGCCTGGCGCTAGATACATGACACTATTATTATAAAGGCTATACAAGTTCCAAACAGCGCCTTCTTGCACGCAAGTCCAAACAAAATTGCCATCTAATACTAAGTGCATAAAGATCATACCACTTCTCCCTTGTGTAGATCACAACTTTGTCGTAATTACTCGTGTTTTTCTCACTCCATATTAGTATCATCGAAGTCATAAATAAATTAATAACTGCCCCCGTAATAGAAGTAAAAACTGGACCATCATTTCTTTAGAGGTTCATTACCATTCTTGTAGAAGTTCAACCTGGACTAGTATGAATATGGTTTTACTAGTTAATTGTCTCCTTTTACGACAAACTTCAATGCTTGGTGTGACGACTATAATTCTATGGAAGTAATATAGGATATTAGCATTTTGTTTAGCCCGCGGCTCCAATCGCGTTTATTCCATCTCTGCCCCGTTTTCGGCTTGGGCGTTTATTTTATCAACACTACGATGATAGTAAAAAACCGCGCCCAAATCCGTTGAGTTATTCTCGAATTAAAATGAAACATACATATATGAAATTTACAGACACGACTTTTTTACAACTTTCGGAAGACACGTTGTGTCCACATTTGTGCCCAAAGTATGGCGATAGACCTCACAAACAATCACGTATAAAGTCACCTCTGGCACTGCCTCGTGGATTCATGTCCTAAAGATGTTTAATCTCCATTAGGTACATATTTTTATAAGATCTTCTTTCCGAAGTTGAAATAACCACAACGTGAAAATTACTGTGTATAATTTTTTCATTTTAGACGAATGATCATTGAGGCATAATTAAAAATAATTTCTAGCCAAACGCTTAAGGTCGAAGTCAAGTACACCTCTGACCAAGCCTGATTTGTTCTGGGAGTACGTACAGTCAGCAAAAGATAAAGGTATACAGGCCCATCGCAAACACTTTGATCTTAATCTTGATTGATTGATTGATCTTGATTTGATCTTTGATCAATAGTATCTACCACTTACCTGTGGGTCTTAGGATCAAAGTGTTTGCGATGGGCCTGTATACCTTTATCTTTTGCTGACTGTACATCATTACTAATTTATCAGTTCCTGGAAAAGCTGGCTTTTGCTCTGTTTTTATATAGATTTTAATGATTTCTGCTGTAATAAAAATATGGTAATGCGCTAAAATATGGTAATGCGTATTACAAGAAATTAGAATCTCGAGATATTTAAGGTGACTTTCGTTTATAGAGCCAAATTCATACTGCAGCTGCAGACTTAACGAAAGTCACCTTACATTGAGTTTGGTTGGTATTTTAATAAGTAATTTTTCAAAACTTCCTACGATTTAGTACCTATAAGTGAATGGTTTCAAAATGATTTTATGGTTACCATAAAAACCTTTTTTCTTTATTTAAATAAATATAAGTACGAGCAAATTATATTGATTATTATGTAATAATATATGTAGCTCGACCTCTCACTGCGGCCCCCTGTAGCTATTATCAGCCTAATTGATTAATTTATATTCATTAATTTTAATCAAATACCGGCTTGTAACCGGTCTTCATTATGATATTTGCAAAAAATAATCACCTATGTATGGTTCAGGATAAAAATCTAAGCAATTCGAGACGTATAAAATAACAATAAAAGTGAACGGTCCAAATACTATAATTGGATCGAAAAAACTCATTTATTTATCCTGCGATTGAGAGTTTCGCATTGTACCTCTCATCTCAAGCTACCCTTTGTAATTATTCAGAATATAATAGAATATTTAACTCATAACCTAGTGTCATTGTTTAATTTGTTCTATATGTATCTAGCTAGGTATACATAATCGTCATATCACTGTTATCATCTTATCACCGAGGCTGCGAAATATGATGTAACGTAAAACACGGCGGATGTGAAGATTTGCATAGACAGTGACAAATCTATGAAAGTGATAATCTAATTGTGACTAATTATTTCTATGAAAAAGCAAATAAAAACCTGTAAAGTGTACGCACACAATGTATGGATTTCGTCTACGTGGATGTTGTCTACACGAATTTTCAAAAAAGAAGTCTTCGAACATTTTTGGTATTTTTTTTCGGGGTCCCGGATTAATTCTTACTCTATGTACTTTCAGCTTATAATATTGCACAGGTGGTCACGACAGACAAAGATTTTTTTAACGGAATCCTAAAGCTACTTAGGCTCAAAATAATTTACTCTCTGTTCGTGGCATAACACTATGCATACTGGAGCCCAATCAATGGCCAAATGACAAAGAAAGAAGATTGTTTTTTTTTCGGTCTTTGTCGATCGTTTGCAACGGCTTCCTCCACAGACGGATTTGAAGGTCGAACCGTGAGGGCCATTCTTAGAATAAACTCTCTTGCATGTTTTAACGTCACAAATGCATAAATGACATCACGTTGACAAGCGTAGACGTGACTATGTTTTTGACTCAGGGACGGCAATTTATATAGGAAGCAATTTTGTCTAATGACCATCCCCAAACTTCAGTTTTTAGACAGGATTAAATACGATACAGGGATGAAGTACATGAAATAAATATTTGTATGTTCGTGCGCCAGACAAATAATTCATTGCAGACAATTTTTTTATGTGTGTTAATGATAATGAATGCAAGTAATAATTACACATTCATCTAATATTGATTTTGAACCTGAGTTTAAAAATGTATATTTTGTTTTTCTGTAGTTATGGATGTCGTCCTTTAAAGTAAATAAAACCCTCAGATAATCGTCAATATCGTCATAATCCTAAGACATATTGTTTGCTAATGACGTCACAAGTCACGTCACGCCACCTGATAAGAACGCGTCTTTTTTGCAAGACATGATAAGACTGCCTCCGTAAATATTTGATGACCACGATAAGAGAATCAGATCGTTATACTTTACACTTTCCCGCGAAAAGAGATAAGGGCCTCTCAATTTTACGCTATTTTAACGTGCAGAAAAAATGGAAGACGGATGTAGATCGCTCGTTGGTTACCGACAGAAAGTATTCTTCGCAATCACATGAAATATTTGCAAGTCGAAGCAAGGGGAGGGCAAGAAAGCTAATAGAGAAGAAACGACCAACTGTAGAACGCCAGTTCAACGTCCACGTGGTATAATTTAAGACCGAAGAGTGTTACGAGCCTGATTGCCAGTTTGCAGCTATCGTTTTCAGGCCCGCGGCTGCGCTTTCAGTTTCGCTTGCACAAGTATCCATGCTCTATTTTTGGTCTGTTATTGGGTCTGCAAATAGAGCCCGGTTGCTCGGATCTCTCTCGATTACTTCATCGTTTACCCGATCGCAGAATACGGTTGTTGCATAATCAAAAAAAATTGCGGCACGAAAGTTAACAATCACAGTCAAAAATATTTCTGTATTTGGCTTCTGTTAATTTAAAATAACGACAAAATAATTGAGCGAAGCCAGCAACCTTTCGCATCATTATTGTTGGCATTTTAAACAGGGTGGCCAATCACGCATAAAAAAACGCAAAACACACGCACAGCTTCTTTGTCTTAAGAATAGTAACCCGAAACTGCGTGTACCCCTACCTCGGAAAAGGGCGGAATCGGAAACTTTATACTGAAGGATTATATTACAGGCCCTTTGTTGTTTATTGCCTTCTTTAAATTCCAATTACATTTTTGTACAACGTTACCCTTTTTACAGAAGGTAAAAACTTAAAGCTCTCAAACACTTTTTTAACACTTCACTTTTTTATATCACAAAATGGTCTCGCTGGAGGTCAATCAAAATCAACAGAGCTAATCTCGCAGACGTCTCACAAGACCTGGATTCAATTATCAGCATTTCAAATGCAGTGACAAGTACAAAACAACGCATCTTATTGCCGAGATATCACACACCAGTTACCGCACAATAGACCCTACTCAAATGTCGAATCTAATTTTACGCGGCTTTGAATATTAACAAAATATTTTTCTGTCGCTTATGAGATGGGTCCAAAAGCTTTGACTTGATTTTAAAGGGCTTATGATTTAGTTTGATATACGGGATCATCCTCTTTGCACATCAAACATATTTAAAGGTACATTTATTTTTATGCACTTTTTCTAAACACAAATAATATATCTCTGATGTGTTTTGTAATAGCATGCCAACTCTTGCCACAAATATTTGAAAAAAATCGAATGGAATTTAATAATTTATTGTTATTAAAAATAATATTAAAAATATAAAAATGTAAATGTAATGGTAATAAAAATGTGATAAATAACTCACCATTATGTACTAGTGATCTTATGCTATCCTGGACCTCAGCATCCACATCAGCTGGAATCTCGACCCTAAACACGTCGATATGTTTCGCGCCACACCACGCTACCAACATTTGGAACAGGAGCAGTTTGAAAATAGAACACCTCACATCCATTTTGCTAAGCACCCGAATGTCACTTACGCGAAAAATGTTCAACATTTTATATCGTGCCAGTCCTCTTTAAAATGCTATAAAATTAGCATGGTAACACTATTACCGATTCATTTTATTAAACGAAATGTGTTCGCTTATGCCGTACTTGAGTTTGTCAAGCAACGTATAAACACTGTTACGATATTTTATGCTTGTAGTTGGATATTGGATATATTTGTCTTCTGCTCTGGTGAAATCTCATTATAGTGGACCTGAAACAAATAAAAATATATATTTGTAAAATAAAATTTGTTTATCTTACAAAAAACCCAATAAAAATATTCATCAAACTTACAAATTATACTGTTATCATTTATTTCCCACTTTTTTTTAATAATATAAAACTAAATTTATTAAATAATATTTTTATATTACTAAAAACTAAAAGAAAAACATTTTTTCACAACTTATTTTAGTATCTTTATAATCTATCTTTTCCAATAAACGCATGTGAAATCCGCAATAAAGCTATCTCGCGCCGCTTCCGCTTGCCGTCTGATCCGTGAAAGCACTTACTCGAGACTACGTTACGTAACCCATCTGTACCCATCTCTAATCTTTGCCCAAACAGACATACAATTTACCCACTTATCTTAGTTTTTATTTCCCGAGATAACGTCCTGTTAACATTAAGTAATAATTATGATGAATTGTTTAACTTTGCGGTGATACAGCCAAGTTTAAAAACGTATCACTTTCCTCTATAAATAAATTAGAAACTCAAAATAAACTGTTAAAATTAATTGAAATTGTTAATGCCTATTTATTATAAAATTTAAATTAAAAATTAAAGCATTCGTTAAAATAACAACTTATATAACAATAAAAACGAACCCTAAATCCAAGTTACCTCTCCCAGCAATAAAAAACTATCCAATCAAGAAAAAAATAAAAAATTAAAATATTTTTGATAAGTAAAACAAAATCGCATACCCCGAGCTCATTTCTAAAAATGTCAGCGTCTTCTTCAAGTAATATTGTATATGTCCAAGGATTGATCAACATTTAATTAAACGACGAAAAAACTCGACAGAAAAACTCGTTTTCGAAATAAATTGAATGCCTAGTTGACGGCATTTTTCTTTAAAAGGCGAAGCTTTCTTCTGTCGATTTACTCCAAATGGGGAATGATTGACAGCTGGCTCTGGGCAGCCTGTGACTTGTAATTTGCCATATACGCACGTTCCCATATCCACTCGCATTATTTATATTGACACCGATTCTTAGCAGCGCTCTGTTACCGACATGTTATTTATTGTTCACGTAATTATATACAACAAACTTTATTATTATTACTTAAGAAATAATTGGTTGAGAATTTATCTTTGACCCGCGAATTCGACCGCGTAGCTTTTGAAATGGATTTTCCTGTAAATCTTCTCATTATCTATATAGGGGGTTGTATTGAATATTAAGAAAAAAAGATATTTCATTATTTATTTTCAAGAGTTTTATGCCAAGTCTTAGGTTACTTAATACAAACAAGGAAAACGATTTTCCTTAGAAACTTTTATACCCCGTTTCACTCTTTTAGGGGATGATTTTTTTAAAATGCTTTTATGTGTTTTATAATTTGTTATTATCATTAATACCAGTTTCACATTGATATACACAGGGAATAAAATTTTGCATACACACTTTTGCACACCACTTCACCTACTTATGGATTGATTTTTCGAAAATACCCTTCCTATGGGTGAACTTGCCTTCTTATTTTACATGTTTTTATAAGCAGCTGTTTAACCTATGCGTTGTCTGTCAGTCACGGAACTGTTGTATATGCATATAATATTTCAACATTAATTAAATAGGCAATCCACTAGCTTTGTACCTATTGTCAAATCGAAATCACCAGATACCAAGGCTATAAAAATAGTTCTAAAAGAAAAGAAAATCTTAAAATAAAAAAGCAGTTACCTATCTAATGGGGCACGTGCTGGGAGATAAGGTAGGCGCCAGGTATACAGGCGGAGTCGACAAATTTTGTTTGTTTTTGTCTATGCAAGGACCCTTTTTGGTACCCACTCTGTTGGCGCCGGCTCATATCGTTAAATTTAATGCTTGTTAAGATTGTGTTCCGGAACACGACAAGAAAAGAAATTTCTTGGAAGCGACAAAGAGTTATCATTTGTTTATTGTTGGAAGAATGAAAGATCAGGAAATTAACGTCCTTTGTTCTCTGCAACAAGACAAATGTTAAAGCTCTTCCGGGAATAGACATGGTATGTCAGAGAATTTTGGTATGGGAGGCAGGGACAAAATTCCATACTCGTACTTCGCGTCATCCCTGAACAAAAAATATCGCTTGGAAACTCCCTTGTGTTAACTTAGAAATATAAGATTGTCATTAGAATCATCAAGATTGTTTCGATGTAACAATGATCATTACAATGTGAAAGATATAGATCTCTATTAAAGTTGCTAAGTTTCTCGCCCTTCTTCTCCATCCATCCATCCATCCATCAGCCCGTGTTCGTCCACTGCTGGATATAGCTTCTTCTTAGCAGGACTATTCAAATGGGCGGAGGAAGGCATGTATTTATATAGTATACAACGTATTAGTATTTAGTATATGGGTGGCTGTCATGTTTATCGTTATATATATTATATTATTGTATAAATTAAATACCTTTAATTTAGTTCATATAAGCAAATCCATAACCTAATTTAATATGTTGTATTTTCCTGTATTAAATTTAATTATTAAATAAATCTTAATGTGCCATAAGTGTTCTTATGTATCTACATAGCAAAGTAAGTATTCATTATTTATTAGAGTGCATTCCAACTAGAAAAGATAAATTAGAAACAAATGTAAAGACAAGTAGAACAAGGCGTGAAATCACATAATGCCCTCGTGAGCATTCAGTATGTGCATTACAAGCTGGTTAGATCAAGTAGTTACAAACTATTTGGTGGAAAAGTATGGCGGAAAAATTCAACGGTCTAGGGGGCGCAATTGGTAGCGCGCTTGTCTTGATAACAAGAGGTCGCAGGGTTGAATCCTGGCCCAAGGAATTTTTCCAAATTCTTGTCTTTACATTTGTTTCTAATTTATCTTTTCTGGTTTGTAATGCACACTAATAATAATATTTAGAGTATTCCAAAGCGATGGATTTCGCATTAAAAACATGATCTCAGTTAATGAGAACTGTGAATTTCATAACTGTCTGAAGCAACACATATTGTAGCGACGACAGCGCCATCTGTTTCTTAAGAACAAGGCGTGAAATCACATAACACCCTCGTGAGCGTCAGTATGTGCATTACAAGCTAGTTAGATCAAATAGTTACAAAAATTATTATTCATTCTCATTCTAGAACAGAAAAAATATTCGGAATGGTAAGCAGGTGGAGTCAGGAATCTGGCCCGCCGAGACGTTTCGGTCTGTTTCGGAACGCGTCTTCAGAATGTTTATGGACTCCTTGTAAATGCATTTACGAGCATGGACAGATAGTCTCCACCTCCATTATCTGAAGAAAAAATTAGTTACCAGTTTAATTGTGGGCACTTGCTCCGACGAAATGTTTTATGATGGAAGATTGTTTATCTCGTGATCGGGAACGTCAATCAGGTTATAATTATATTATAGGATCAGGGGGTATAGATCCCATCTTAAGTCAAAACCAAAAAGATTGACTGTGTAAAGCAGTACCTACTAAAAATATACATGTCGGTAATAGGTGTTATTGCATCTCATTGTTGGTACTAATGTACATACTCTGACTTTGTACATACGTATTGTAAGAACCACATATAACATTAATATAATATAATACGACATGCAATACATGTGACATGTAGATTTTCGAAGTCTAACCGTCACGCGTTATTTGCTTCAGCTTCTTGAAACTGAAAGTCGCGCCGCATGCGCGTACGCAACACGTTGTGTGACGAAAACAAAATTATTATTATTTCTTAAGTAAACTCCATTAAATACACCTGTTAATGAATGAAAATATTTTATTGAATAGGTTGTCGCTAAGCAGGAAAAATCTCGCAACAGTTTTATCGCATTGCTAAGTTATTTAACCTGGTTTAATCGTAATATACGTGATACTGAATGCACATTCATAAATAATTGTTTATAACAGGATTATGCCCAGAAATATTGCATCTGAAATAAATGCCCTCTATTATCATATTTTAAACATCTAAAATTACTACACTTTTTAATGCCCTTGTATAATTTCAGCCAACATAATCTTTACAACTTATAATGTATTTCCAGGGTGGCGATTCCGGAGAAACAGTCGAGCTAAAAATGTATGGAGTTCGACAGATAAAACGAGTTTTTACAGTCGAGAATGCTAATTCGACAGACTAAGAATAACCCTCCTGGTATCGCGTGATAGTAAGCATTATCAGATCTAACTAGATATCGCGTGTGTACAATGTCTAATCTACCTGACCTGGAGATGATGACGTGTGACCTAGACTTAAGACGGGACCTGGCTACTCAAACAAGAGATAAAGGAGATTTAAAGGCCATATAGGCTGTAGATTTTGATAAGAGACTACTCAATAAGTGCTCAGAAAGTTTCACAAAAAAAAAACGGATTATTTACTTTTCTTTGTAAGCGATAATCAATTCATCGATGCTCTTTAATATCTTCATTTGTAGGCAATTTAAAAGACTAGGAATCATATAGTAATGACAAAAAGGCGTAGAGATGTGACTGTGTCGCCAGCTAGACCGAATGAAGCTGGCGCCACTCTCTACTACACATAGCGTAATAGTCTGTGAATTGTGAGACCGTATCCCATTGTATTAAAGACTTAATTTGTAATAGTACTGATACATTACGGAGGTCGGTGCATCTGTCTGTCTTGTAACTCAGCCAGACCATGTTCTCAGCTCAACAAAAGGAGTTTACAACTTTTTCATAACCCCTTTCTCGGCAAAGACAAATTGCAGTTGATGTAAAAAGTTGTCTTATATTTACGGTACAATCGTTAGGCAATAATAATGCTAATGATGCAATGAAAACTAACAACAAAAATCTCATAGTCCTGGGTCGTTTACAGAATGTAGAGATCCTAAGGCCATGAGAATGAGAGAACTACCACAAAGATTAAGCTAGATAAAACTCCACATTTGTCTACACAAATTATAGGTTGCACTAAACTGATTCCATTTCTACGCGCAGTATATGCAGATTTAATAGTTCTTTATAATGGTGCAGAGCTTTTACCTAGCATTATGCACTAGTTACTTTATCACAGTGCGCCTTTGCAGGTGTGGAGCAAGGGTTCGTTTTAGGTCGGGATTGTATTGGTTGGACGAATTCGCACGTAATTTTTTGTGTCATTATCATCATTTATGGTAAACCGATAAAAAGCATTTTTTTAAATACTCAGGTAGAGTTTAAGTGAGTCTGCTACGTCTAAGCAAATGAGGTATTTTTGAAAAATCATGCTTCTAACTCAACGCGAAAAATTTATTGCCCCTTACGTAATCAATTCCATACAAATTGGCTCACCATGGAAACATATATGGCACTTCCAGTTGACATAAAAAAACCGTCCACGAGGACATCCTATGTCACAGGTATAGGAAAAAATCGAAAAATTTCCAACATTTCATAATTAAAGGAGATATTAGGACTAACCTGTAATTAGGACACAAAGAGTTTAATAGATCGTAATGTTATGTGGTGATTCATAACTGCACGGGGAATAAGTTTGGTTTAAAACGGTACGGAACCCGCAGGGCACGAGTCCTACTTCCAGTTCACCAAAAGTTGATTCTGAAGGCTTTGATTTTAGTTTTCGTCTTGTCAAAGTCGTTAGAATTGGCTTTATTATCATGTTTGGGCTTGCAACCCAGGGTATATTTTATATATTCCTGTAACTTGCACTATAGAGGATCCAGCCTTTTCTCCTAGCTCCATACCTGTCCAGGGCCAAGGCAGGGGGGCGTCGCGTCGTGAACCCAGGGGGCATTGTCTAGAAGAACGCATTGTGTGGACCGGTAGCTCGGGTGAGCGGCCTCCAACGAGTTACTGTGTGCAACGCGATCCGCGCAGGCGCTCTTCAAATGCCTGAAGGATTTTATGATTCTTTAGGTAAACCGAGGCAGACCAACTCTGTATGTTGCAATTTGCTCAACTCTTTGACAGCAAATCAGTTAAACCTTCCAAACCGTCTCCTACCTATAATTGTTTCTTTGTGAGCTTTCAGACAAGATTATATTTTTGCGTGATTGAGAAAGACAAAAAATCTTTTTGACTCACACACTGTTTATCGAAAAATTGTATATATTTAGTAATAACTTTATAGTGTTTAAATATATACAGATTGAAGCAATAAAGTAATGTTATGTAAGTAGGGTACTTGATTTACCATATCCACTGTCAGCCTACCTACCTACGGAACCCAGACATTCTAATCGTAATTCATGTAAAAGAACCCTGACGATGGCAATAATTGCTTTTGTGATGACGTTGCATTTCAAAGTGTTGCTTATTACGTATTTCACAGAATGTGTTTGCATTGTAGGTAGGTGCTTGTAATTATGCCAGATCAGCTGAATGGTACGGTAGAAGGGTCTAACAAGCTAAGCTAGGAGCAGTGGCCACTTCAAGCAATTGCAAAAATTTTTAGTGCTGGTGTATTGGGAGGCTGTAAAATCTCTACATACCCTTTTTCAGGTCTTGACTTTGGTAACTGAAAATAATGTCATCCACATAGACAATTATTTAAACTTTCATTTCTCTTGAACTAAGAATCCTAAAATCATGAAACAAATTCACCAATTTGAGATTTTAATGTATGTAGAATACATTTTTTTTTTCGAATTCCCATAAATAACTTGACAGAACTATTTGGAATAAGAAATTACAAAAAAATAATTGTTTTTCTTTTTATAAGGGAATTGAATTCGATATTATATCTATAGGTACATTAAAATCTCGAATTGGTGCATTTTGTTTCATAGTTCTAGGATTTGTAGTTTGAGAGAAATAAAAGTTTAAAAAATTGTCTATGTGGATGACATTATTTAAATTTTCTCAAGGATTGTTCAAAGTGAAGACCTAAAAATAGGTACGTAGGGTTTTTATGGCCTCCCAATATAGCAGCACTAAAAATCTTAGCAATTGCTTGAAGTGGCCACTGCTCTTGGCTTAGCCTGCTTTCAGTGTTTTTGTCCCCATAAATTTTATCACTTGATATCAAGCACTGATAACAAAATTGACACAAGTGATGAGTGCTTCTGTCTCGATAAAGGCACCAGATTAAATCTCATTAACAGGAAGTGAGGTCATATTAATTTATAGAGGCTTTCAAGTTGATAGGTAAGTCTATTTACTGGTAGATCATTATTAGTGTTTGCCGTTGTCGTTGTTTGTTTGTTTTTAGAAGTAAAAGGGATTTCAAGTTCCATCCTAAAACATAAGTGACCGTTAGCAGCATAACCCACCTGGAACCAGCTCGATTTTACTTATTTACATTCTTTTCCTCTAGTTTATTGACGAATCTTAGTGAAAACAAGTTAAGCTAACACCACCATTCTCTAGCCCAAAAATATCTGAAACGTCGATCCTAAACAACAGATTAGACGCGAGTTTCCGGCAGCAGCTAGGGAATCCCTGATATGCTACGACCGCAGACGCTGTCATTTGTTTTTATAGGCAACCACTGCATATTGATCCCTGGCAAAACTCTTACAACCATGTGACAGAGGTTTTAATCTGTTGGTTAATGATATATTTGTAACTGTCTTTGGTGGTGCTGCTTCGCATAATATTGGTTTGGTTGGGGACGTGCGGTATCTTTGACAGGTGTCATTAGTATTGGCGGGAGACGAATAGTGTTTTGGATGGGCTGAGTGGTTCGGATGGAAAGGTGCTGGTATTTGGAACACAACAGAGAGATTGATTGTCTGATGACAACTTTAAGAGGCTTAAATATGCATATCGATCGAGGGTCTTAATTACAAAATCTTCCAAATACTGGAAGACAAGATAATCATATAACATTTATAATATGTATGCACTTTACTGTCTCGTATCATAATGATAATGTAATATGGCTCTATCATCAAAATGTAATGACTATTATCAAAACGGAATGACTATAATAACATAGTACTTAATGATACATGCAAGTACAAATTACCTACTTGCCTTTTTGTAAAATGGCAAATGACAGGACTAACCTTTTTCGCATTGATCATTGGCTAAATTGACATCGTTTAAATAATTTCACCCATACAATCAGACTCGCCGTACACACAATTGCAGCGCCACTTATTTCACAAATAAAATACGTAGGTTTATTTAAATTTTCTCGAAAATTTAGTCTCATTAAAAACAATTTTGTATCAAAATATTTGTAGTTAGTTACAGCGCTTATGAAGGTTTGGTTTAGTTAGTAGCCAATCCTATTATACATAAACTTGTAAGTATGTTTGGGGAGGGATTGAATAAGAGTCGAGCCGTGCTCCTCGGGAGTAGAGCCGTGGACACCATCGGATATGACCCACCAGACAAGAACAAGGACATGCCCATAGTTATGGACATCGGTAGACTCCTCAGCAAGGGGGCACCCGCCCCGACGCTGAATACCCACGCCCCAGAAAGGGGTCTGTGAGAATATCACCGATGATTTGTAGAAGAAATATCAAAGTATTCTAATTCTTACTTCATTAGAAATATTAGATATCTTTCGATAGTATAAACTCTGTAGCTTTTGCGTTAGTATGACGAGTCAATAACTCTTAACGCTATTACTTCACTTTCACTGAATAAACACAAATAATATGAATATTAATATAGAATCTCATTGTTTGTAAATAGTGACATACTCTCGGCGATTGACTGTTCTTTAATGGGAAAGCACGCACGACGGATAATTTCAAACGATGGGCTTCACGTAACCTCCTACGTTATTGTAGTCATGCAATTATAACCTTCAAAGAACCTTATTGATTTAGTAGTTGTGAATTTCACAAAACTATGTTTTTTATTTCGAGCCTTTATGAATAATAATTTTCTTAGAATTTGGAGTGTTATTAATTATGTATTTCGGTCTAATTAAATGAGGGTATTAAATATCATAAAATTGCAGAATTCGATTGGTTACAGATCATATTATTCAGACGTAATTTTTTTATTGTAGTTTTTCTTTATTCAATACAAAAGATCGCAGTAAATTGGCGACGTTAAGCGGGAAAATTGACGGAAGTCTTTTTTTACAGTTAATGCGATGAAAAATAAATATTCTAGTACATTGTGCCAACAAACATATGCGTATGACGTTTCTTTTAATCAAACAACAAAAGAAGTGAAATTTGAGCGTTTAATAAAAAAAACCAAAACGTGTGTAGTATGTTACGTACACAGGTACACACAAGGGGCTTGGTCGTTCGCATATCTTTACAAAAATACGTTCTAAGGTTTACAGAAAAGCAGCGAACGAAAACCTAGAAGTTTGATTAGCGCTGACAATTCAAAATTCAAAAAAAAACCTCTGGTGCCATTTTAGAATCATACTTTGTCAAAAACGCTTCTTCTGTGCTTTTTTCATTAGCCGCAGAAAACGATTAACATTGCGGTCGCTCACGATGAAGGTGAGTTATTGTAAGCAGAATGAACACGTGAACTAAGTCATGTGCTTTCATTTGCACATTTTAAATCTGTGAAGATGAAACAAACCATAACCTTTAAAATTGGTGTTGATGATGCATTTAGTTCTGGGATTTATAAAACTGTTTGAACTTTATTCCGCACAATCTTATTCTAGACAAAAAATTGGGTTAACTCTGGAATTACTCGCTCGATATCAATATTTCGTTTTTAAACATTCAAGTAAAGTAGGTATAACTTAGTAACAGAGACGATGTAAATATTTTGCCTTCCATTGCGTCAATGTGAAAAGTATTATTTTTTCCTATTTTGCGCTATCTGGAGACGAGACGCAGCTATCGTCGTAACAGCCACATGCATTGCGCGCTGATATAATAATCATGAACGTTATTTCAATGTAGTTGCCGTCGATCTTGTACTGACAAACGTCGAATTGCTAATTTAGGGTATAATTATAGTATCTCCTAAATCATTGGCAATTATAAAGAAACAGATATTTTGTTATATCATATTTGGAGTCTTGTCTATTTTGACTCGGAAGAGATCAACTAAATTGAGTTTCGATACTTGTACAGTCACGAACACGTCAAGTTGTACACTTGCAGTACGACATTAACCCCTATTGTAAAGGATTTAAGATAGATACTAAGTCCAATGTGTACAGCTTGGTGCTTTTTGTTGGACTCCTCCTCGTCCTATACATTTTCAGTTTATCTCGATAACTTATTTTCAGTATGGGACATCAACATGGTCTGATTGACTGCAATAAAACTATTTCAATGTGTTATACTACATTACCGGGTGTATAATTTAAACAAAGTTTATTAAGACGTGTGATCTGCCTAAAAAATGTTTCTTCTATAAAATTGATAGACAGATGAATGAAACGTGACGCCCGTGTCTGATGACACTCCATCGTTTTCAAAGACCGTTGACTTCGAAGAAACACAATTCTGGATCATCGACGCATAATAAATAGATGACAACTGAGCTGACACAATTGACATGACCCCCTTTACCCCCTGCCTTGCATCTCCGGGGGGAGCTACTAAGAGTTTGTGCGTTCGGTCCGAATAGGCAGACATTTAACGGAATGCCTAAGTTGATGCGCCATTGTATTCAACGCGCACAGATATAAATCTGCGATCTGGAACAAGACTGAGCTTCTTTCTAGAATTAGACAAGTATGTGTGTTTTTGGTACAGAGACGTGATTGGGTTTGGTATTCTGTATCCGCATAACCACAACTAAATGAATTCATCGTGATATTGTTATTTTATATAATAATGTTTGTTGAACTTGAAGAGTTTTAGAAACATTGCGTTTACGTTTATTGCAGAAACACTTTCAGAGGTCCACTTTCACTGAGCATCAGGACAGGAACTATCTTTCCGTAGTATAAATGGCTGAATAGTGCGTTTCTTGAAAAATTTTCAATTCTTTCTTTCTATCTTTCAATAAATATATATATTTTTAGCTATATAAAGCCTTTAGTTTCCTTTAACTTGTAATAAATTTCTTTCTTTCAATGTTAATTTAAGACAAAATAAATGGCCCATAATAATTCTCCTCTACTGATCCTGTTTCTAATAAACTGATCAAATGTTTGCGATGTTCGGAGCTTTGCCTACTATAATTTATACACAGAACATATACAATTATACCGGTCGGATGAGAAAAATGTTAATGGGTTAGCAAAAATATGTCGGTCGCGTGTCGGAGCATGAAAATTGGATATTTGTATTCTTACCTATAGCTACCTATTTGTAGGATCACACCTATTTAAACATTGTTGTCTAGTAGATATTGAATGTCTAGACATATTTGTCTTACAGGCAAATTACGATTATGCTTTTTGTAATATTTGGTCTCGTTTGAAAGTTCTTTCTGTTATTTAGATAATGAAACATAGCTACGGGTAGCTATTAGAATGCTTTTTATATGTCGCTGTATAATGGCGTTCACTGCTTTTTCGCAAAAAGCCGCTTTTTGTTGAACAACCGAATTATAGCAATCATTTGAAATTATTCCGCTTTTCGCGAAAAAATACCAGATATTTCACAAAAAGCGAGGTTAAAACAATTAGGATTCAGTTTAAGTTAAAAGTTTGAAAAAAATATTGTTTCTTTTGTCTCTGATGTACATAACTTTATTCTTCCAACAATCTGTTTACTTGGAAAAAGTAATAAATTACAAAAGAAGTGATTTAACCCGGATGCTTCAAAACCGATTAAAACAAAACTAAAATATTTTTATTGCATTCAGAAAATAGAGTATAGCCGCAATTTCGAAATTACTGAAGATTTGAAGCAGTTAATTACAGAAGAAAAACAAAAGCATTAGAGCAGGACTGAAGTATGTAGAGGCACTCCGATTTAATAGTGTTCCTCTGACATACTCATAAACATTGTTGAATCTAACACTGTAAGTTATCGCTATATAAATTTTGTATACATTCCTGGTTTCTTTATGTCTATGCAATTTACAGATTCATGTAGTTTTGCAGACTTCGAATAGTACATTACGATACGAGAGCGATGAAACGTTATCTGACGAGTGTGAGTTTGCGGCACGAGCCGAAGGTGAGTGCTACAATCACACGAGTCGAAAAAAAGTTTCTCGCACGAGTTTCGTATAATATTTTATAGCAAAAGTGCGGAAAATGCCGTCTTTACGCAAGCGCAGCGTGCGTAAAGTGGTCATTTTACGCACGGTGTGCTATAAATATTATTAATGTTATTTGCGTCAGCCATGTTTGTCTGTCAAGACCTAGATAGATTTGTAATTAAAATGCCCAGGCGACAAACTGATGACACTCTCAGATTTGTAAAGGTTACAATTACAGCAGATACGATTTATACGAGAAAACACGACATACCTATACAATTATTTCAAAGCTGCTAAAAACGTGATGGTCGAAATTCAAAGCGGAAGAAATAATAAAAGTAAAAACGTTATCGCCTGCGACACCGAATGACATAGCAATTACATATTTGCAGTAACTTTATCTCCGAAGAAGCTGATGCAAATTGGGACACACGATAAAAGTGCTAATGACGCTGTCAGACGTTCTGCAAGACAGAAAATAGTGGTCGCTTTGGTTTTGTTTTTTGCCAGTGCTGCAGTTTTATTTTTAGTGTGCCAAAATACTTTCAATATATTTTCACCGACAACGTTTTGCTACAAAACTCATGAAAAACTTGATGAGGTTGATTCAAAATTGCAGTTTCCTAAATGTATAATTATTTATCAATTAATTAAATTTATCGATTTATAGTCTAACTATAAACAATAAAAAGGAGGGAGGATCGACTGAGAGAGCAGAGCCGTTAAAAAATTGAAGAATCTTATGTATATAGAAGAAATATAGTACCTAGAAGTGAACAATCCACGTACTGCTAGCATAGCTAACGATCTGCATAGTGCGTGTGAGGTGCGCAGTGCGGGAAGGTTCAAACTCGTTGCGTCGACTGCCGTGAAAAGGTCGACCACTAGTGCGGCACTTCGTTGTGAATTGTGATTTTGTTTGTTACGAGGTTAGAAAGAAAATGTAAGAAGAAATTTTCACGCCTGTCTCCCAGAATACACGTGTAACCTGTTTCACTTCTTCTATCCAATCAAGTAATACAGTCTCTTCTATTACTGGCTCTTACAACTTTGGGGGTGTTTCTATCGGACGCTAATCTCTTGCGTTTTTCAATGTTTCCCGAAGAAAAAGTGAAAACGAATTCTTTAATTTTGTTACTATCCTAAGAGAATCTACCCTAATCCCATATAAATTCTGTATATTTGTACTTGTACTATTATATGAATCTTATGGCTCAGTATCGACCGTTTCTACACCCAACACTAAGCTATCGCATCCATTCAGAACCGCAACAGGTGTCCACTAATGAAATACTTCATTGACAACCCACGTCCGCGAACCCAGTGCGCGCAATAACTTCGCTGCCTTTCAAATTACATTTTATGGGTAAATTTTCCTCACTAACTTACTAACTAACCAAGCAGCAGTCGCTCATTTAGCAGGACTCTTGCTTGACTCCAATCCTGCCAGTCTACCATGAAACTATGTATTTTCCGAAATTTTAATTCAAAAGCGGTATACGTCAAAATCAAAAGAGACACATGTCACAAGTGATTGATATCAGAAATGACAGATGTCAAAAGGTACAGGTGTCAAGTGTGACAGAAATCAAAAGATACATGAGTAATTACTTGACAATAAGCAAAAGGCCCACGTTCCATCAAATGTATAGGATGTAAAATGTGGGCATACATAATATGTTAGTTTTGCCTGTTCCGAGTGCCAGTCTGGCCTCGGGAAACATTTGACACGTCGTTGGTGATACGTTATAAAAGTGTAAATACTGAAGCTCATATCGTTTTGATTCCTACTACATTATTAGTATGTAAATAACTGATTCTGATTTAAATTTGCGACACTAGAATCCTATTCTTGAAGAAATTAAATATAACAACATATAAAGAGTGTTTTTTTTAGAGGTATAGAACTTTAAGTTGGCAACACTTTTTTAACTGGCGGCCATTTTGTCAGCTGTAAAGTGATTTATGTTTAGTTTGGTTTGGCATTTCAACATGAATAGACGGACGCCTGAACAATGCTTCCATATTGTGCAAATTTATTTTGAAAATCATGGTTCTGTTCGAAAGACGTATCGCGCATTACGTCCAATTTACGGTTAACATAATCGTCCATCAGAGCAATTAATTCAATTAATTATGAAACGTTTTTGCACCACGTTTACTCTAAATGATAATACGCATCCACAGAGATGTCGTACAGTGCGTACAGAAGAAGTCATTGCTGCTGTAGAGCGTAGCGTAGAGGAAGACCCGAATCAGTCTATCCGGCACCGTGCACAGGAATTGGATATGTGTCCATCCACTTTATGGAAGATTTTGCGATTTAACGCCACTTGACTATTTTCTGTGGGGATATGTGAAGTCGCAAGTCTACGCCGATAAGCCCGAAACGATTGACCACTTGGAGGACATCATTCGGCGGGTTATTGCCGATATACGGCCACAAATGTTGGAAAAAGTCATCGAAAATTGGACTTCCAGATTAGACTACGTCCGAGCCAGCCGTGGCGGACATATGCCAGAAGTCATATTTAAATTATAATGCCAGAAGGTTGTCTTTCGAATAAAATAAATTTCATATCAATAAAAAAAATCATCTTTGTTTTATTCCATTTCAAAGTTCTATACCTCTAAAAAAAACACACTTTATTTATGGTCCACATTGTAGACGCATTCCACAATCTAAATCCTAGGCCAGGTATTGGCTAGCAAAAAGAAAATAAGTAAAGCGAGTTCTGGACGGGGATTGGTGTAGGCGCGTACAGGACCCCATTAATCTGTCCCCCGCATTGTCGAGTGAAAATCATGAAATGAACGTGAACTCTAGTCCACGCCACGGCACCGGCCGTAGGCGGCCTCGTCCGACTCCAGTTATTTACTACCTTTCTAGAGTTACGGGTCTTTGGCGGTTAAAAGTTAATCATTAACCACATGTGGACAAGGCTCTTTTGGTGCGTGGATAGTCGTGGCCAAAATCGGAGCTTACGCTGTTATCCTAATAAAACATTGTTTCAGCTACAATGTAATTCACGCGCCAAAAGAGCCTTGTCGCGCTGCAGGTACACGGAGAGAGATAAAAGCCAAAATTGAAGCGAAAGCTCCAACCGTATGAATGTTTTTAAAACACCTGCTAAAACCTCGAAAACCCTTGTTGCATCAGGTTAAGAAGTCAGTTGAAACTCGTTACAATGTCAAAATCTGCGCAGTCTGATAATTATATAGGTAATTAGAATATTTTTATTAGGTAAACTTTAGATGGTAGAGCTGATGCCTCCCGAAGTTATTCGTGGGAGAGTAAGAGAACAGCTCTCTCAGGCAAAACCAGGCAGCCCCCCATTGCCTGGGACCGATGGATGGCGGTATATCTTATATAAAACAGACTGGTGACGGGCAGCGGCGTCACTGGTGCAAGGGTTTCGGCACCACGCTCACCAACCCGCCTGCCCAGCGTGTGTGAGTATGGGCATTTCTTCCAGGAGGACAGCCAAGCGTGGCGAAATTCTGGAAAGGCCTATGTCCAGCAGTGGACGAAACAGGCTGATGGCCATCCAAATGGATGGAAACTTTAGATTAATTAAACGGTACCAATATGAATTATTTTGTTCTTCCATACATAACGCAAAAGGTTTAATGATTCAAATTTGATCAGATCATTGCAAAAAAAGTTATTAAAAAACATTTTTAGCTTTTATTTGTTTTTTTTTTGCACATTTACTTGCTATACGGAAACGAAAAGTCATTTATACTTAACTATTTACAGAACCTACGAGTTTTGAATGATTTGGAACTATATTATTAGTAAAGAGGTACCTGCCGACAATGTTAATAAGTAAACTCGCGAAATATGTAAAGTACTCTGTGTTGCACAAACAAATTATTCACCAAAATCTTTAAAAAATATGGTTTTGAGTTTTGACAAACGCGGTGTCATTCAATTTGTATTAATTGTCTGGGTGAAATTTAATATACGATAAGTAAAATCACTAATCCGACTAATAATATAAATGCGAAAGTTTGAATGTATGGATGGATGGATGGATGTTTGTTACTCTTTCACGCTGTAACTACTGAACCAATTGGACTGAAATTTTGCATGAATGTAATTCTAGACCTGGAATAGGACATAGGCTACTTTTTATCCCATAAATCAGTTCCCATGGGAGGAAAATGAGGTTTCAAATTTATATAGAAAAGTGATGTGTCACCCATTCACGCCGTACCTAATGAAAGAATAGTCCAATAATCCCATAAATAAGTTCCCATGGAAAAGCTATAAAAGAGACATTCAAAATGGGAAACACAGTGGGCGCATAACACACACATTTCAGCAGCTATGTTTACTATATGTCAATATTGACAGATTTTATAGGAGTACTTAAAGCTAGTAATCAAATATAGTGGATGCTACGAAAATATTCTCAACCTGAAAACAGATTTTATAATACCAGTCATGATGATAAAAAAATTAAAGAGCCAGTCAATAGCTCAAAAATATACTTGATACTGGGTATTAGACAAAATATTGTTAAATGGGAATCTCCAAATATATAGTAAAACCGAAACAAAAACATTTATTACAATTCTCGAGTTTTCAAGAAATTTGGTCTTGAGTGGGTAATCTCTGATATACCTGAATTCTGAAAACTTGGGTAAAATCTCGATTGAATACCATTTAGCTAATGGATCGAAAGGACCTTCTTAGGTAAATTTTAACACCTTGTGTAGAAACATCAATACGTCTTTAAAAACGTTAAAGGATTAATATTTACTAATACGCTTCAATTTATTAATAATTAGAATTACCTGAATCTCTGTCTCACTAAATTCTTATTCAATGTGAATTACTCAATGTGTAATTTATAGATCCTGACTACTTTCATTACCAACCTGTGTTACCAACATACTGGCAATATACAGGTTGACTTTCAAACAAACCCCGATAATTTTAGAGGTTATTAAGGAACTTTAGTAGAACACATTTTAAATGTAAAAAAAAATTAAAATTAAAAGTCAAAATATTATTAAAAAATGTTACTTGGCGATAAAATGTATGGTTACCCTAGCTATTCCCATACGGAAAAAGTTGAAAATACTCCAAAACAGTGGGATCAATAATAAAAGTAACTGCGCGCGATCTAATTATCTTATCTCTTCGGGTGACCATGATTTCTTTGGATTTTACGAAAAACTTCTAAGGGCTCCAACTTTAAAAAATAATTATGAATATGATTTTGAATGGTTTTAATAAAACCAGTTTGTATTCTTCTACAAAATACTAAATTATCGGGGTTAGGTTAAAAGTCATCCTGTATCAAATTCTAAGCGTCTACAGCTGTTTTATTATTATTATTATTACCTGTATGTGTACACAGTTACCAGTAAATGCATTACAACAGGTTATTCTGACGAAACGCTTCTTTACTTCATAAAATCGCGACACAAAAGAGGAATCATTATTTGCAGGCCCATGATGTGACACGACATAAACTCTAACTCCTCGCTCTCATAAAACTGTACCCAATTTTCGCGTAAATCAAAGGTTCCAAAAAGGTGAATATTGATTCCCTGAATAAAGTCGTATGACTTGCACGCACGTAATATGTATCTACTGTTTTGTTAGTAGGAGGTCAATGCTTCCAACAATCTGAAATAACTGAAAAAAAAAACGGTCAAGTGCGAGTGGAGGTCAAGCGCCGAGGGGGTTCTACTATTGTTGTTAAAATATATAGATATATTATTTTACAGCTGGTGCTATCTATTGGTACATACATAGAGTTTTAAAAGTCTACATTTACATATATAATATATTTCGGAATACCTACCTATATATAAAAACTTTTTGACAACCATCGACATAAAACCTTTGTCGATGTTGAAATCTATTTTTCCCGTAATTTCTACATCATTGTTTATTCTGTTTATTAGTGTGATTTTTTTATAACTTTTGGTTCCTTAGCTTGAAGATGAGAGAGTGGTTGTACAAAATTAAGATACCTAAATAGGATAAGTATACCGATTACGAAGAATTTTGAGAACTTCTGAATAATTTCTTTGTTTCAATTTCAGGTTTCTAGCTTAAATGGCGCAAAAGTTGTGAGTCTGTGACATATAGACGAACGAAAAATAAATGTTATCATCTTATCTTATCGTAATGGTTCCTTTTTACCACGGAACCCTAAAAATACTACTATGGGTAATGAGGCGCGTACGCACCTTTATAAACATGACTTCCGCACACCGATTGGCCAATAAAGTTGGCAAAAATTATAAAGTTTACGGCCTGTAAAAGGAACGCACGTTCCGCTATAAACCTTGCGTTCTGGGAAGCCATCAAAGCAGGAAATGTTGACCGAAGAACGGGCAGTTAAGAGTCTGGACTGTGATAAATGTGCAAGGAAAATATAAGACGAAATCGTTTGATTCTAATTCATTTACTTTAATATTTATAAAATAAATATATTTCAACCCGCTATGGGATCGACAACCGACATTTTTCTTTTACTTTTTGAGCCTGAATATTAAGTAAAAGGCGTTTTAAGCGAATTATATATAATATTTATTAAAAATAATTCGAAATAATTTACCTTGTCTCACGTATTAATTTTAAGCACAACTTTAAGAACAGAGTGGTCTATACTAGGTAACACCTACAGACGTAAACTAGCTTCATACTAGTTGATTATAATACGTATATATAAAGTGGTTAGTGCTAACTGTTAGTGACTAACTATCTGTTAACTAAAGACAGTTTTTAGTTCAATGGCTTATGGAAATTTGTAGTAAAATAGGAAACAACTCTCTGAATGGAGCTTACTAATGTTTAGGATAAATGTAATCGCTTATAACTACCAAATACGGTTTCTGTGTATCTGTACCATGGAAGTAAATAGCTTACAAACTATTTAGCATTATTAAACTATACCATTTGGCTTTTCTTGTTTTTTTTTATAACACATGAACAAATAGAAGAGAAATATATCTCGACTTCTTGAATCCTCTTGAGGTCTTCAATTTATGTCTTTATTTCTTTAAATGTTGTTTTATATATTTTTGCTCAGTGCTATTGCTATTATGTATGATTATAAAAAAGATAAAGAGTTTGTAATCGCCTGTTTTAGAAAGTGTTAGAGAGAAATCATCAATAACTAAGACTTTTTTTTATCATAAACAAGAAAGCCTATCAACATTATCAAGTGTACTGGACCCGTCGAATTTTTACTTTTATTTTCTCCATTCTCGGCAAAGTTTCATCTGTCATCGGTTAGCTAATTATTCATATTAATAGTGACTCTTATAAAGCACGAAACGCTTACGGAAATATCTGGCAAAAGTTTTCTTTAGCTACTTAGTAGCTCTACTTATTTACACAAGGTTCTATTAAAAGCAAACTAATGTATTAGCTGCGTATTATCAATGTTTGAACACTGTCACAAGAAACTGCATGAGTGTTGCCCGTGAGCAAATACGCACAATGGGGTAAGTGGAACATTGCTTAGTTACATTACATAAGACCGGGAGGCAGCCAATAGTTTGTACTATTGATTAGTTAGGAGGCCGAAAGTGTTGCCTTTCTAATGGTTTCTGTTGGTTAGAGTTTGGAATAATGCTAACGAACATGAGTTAGAAAAAGGTTTTATTTTCTGGAATAATGTATAAAGGAGTTCATTTTAATAGTACATTTTTGTATTTCGGTAAGAAATTCCTTGTATGAGTTTAATATTTTGTAGCTAAAAAAATACTTTTTATTTTCTGTTAAAATCGTCGTGAATATCTTTTTAAAATGTAAGCATGCATGTTTTAATTTCTCTTTATAGTGTTGTGTGAGTATCTAAACTATATTCCCAATACCTTAAGATAACACGAGAGATATACTGTAACTGTAACAAGTTTTTGTTATTTTTGGAAATATTTTTATCATCTTTTAATTAGTCTGTTCATCTGTATGGTCAAGAACCAAGTTCGAGTCAGAAATAAGTCGTACAATAACCAAAGCAGGTTCTAAAACTCAGTCAGAGAGCATTGTTCTTATGTATTGGTGAGTTTGACGTGCTAAGACTACTGAGTGGGTGGGTGGTATCGCAATGATCGATATGTGTAGTGACGGAGGATCGTCGGATCTTCGTTTAGAGGATCACAAAAAATGTTATCTGACAATCGCAAGGCGGTATCGACCTTGTGAAGGCCACGTTACATAATGGGCTTTTATTATAAACGATCTATCATTATTTATTAATTCCATTGTAATGTATGTAGATTATTGTAGATACACGTTTTAATCTTACTCTGCGTATTAATAGAATCGTTTGGTGAATTCGAAGACATGGTGGAAAATTACATAAAAAGTATTAGTTTCATTGATAAATGGCGTTGTTATAAGAAGTATGCGAGAGTTTTTATTTACATTATATAGTTCATTAGTCCGCTGGGGAATGGTCTCATTCTTAGCACCTTTATTGGCCTCAGTTCTATATTATCTTTCTATCGTCAGCTGTCAAAGAACCGGTGAGCTTTGAAATTGACAAACCGACTGGAAATAAGAAAAACTTTGTATCGATAGCTCTTCATAATATTAAGTCACGACTTAGGCACACAACTCCATACGCAATCAATAGATATTATTAACCAAAGCTAACCCCCTATTACAAAGCAAGAAAAAATATACCTAAGACTTTCTCATCAAACTTTATTCCAAAAAAATATGTTCATATGTAATCATACCTCAAATTTATCAAAAATATAGTAAGTACATAGACCATTTGAACTTCGTTAAATTCATTTTCAATTATATTATCCAAATTCTGCAGAAATAAATAAGTCATTTATGTTATTGCTCTCTGGTCACAGGAAATTGCATGTTAAACACGTCTAGGCGTAAATATTAACATGTTAACGATTACATAAAATCTACATAAATAGCAAGAATTTAACACTCGCTAAGATAAAGCTAAGTTTGTATAAAACCGTGTCACTCGGCGGGTCAACTGATACCACGTCGAATGAATGAATGAAAACGTGAGTACTCCTATGTTTAACTTTAAAGTAAACTCTTAACACTTTTTCAGAGAATATAAAAAGGAAACATTCGGTGAAGTTACAACCTTTTTGAAGTTATCTTTTTGCTTATCTCATTTGACGACTAATTTTAGTATTTTAATAGCCAAAACATGGTCATTTAATAAAATTAAACGGCTTTTCTTCTTTATCTCCTTTATCACATTTCTCGTGGACGGAGCGGAACCGATTTTTATATTTGCTTTTCTGGATACGTAGTTGTTATGTATGTAATATAGCTTTATTTTTAAACTTGGGTGCATATTTTACTTTAACATTTTGCCTGACTTCTGTCTATCTCTTGAGGGATTATCTCGTAAGACGGTAATGGCCTCTCATAAACAACTAGACACACAGTTTCTAAGAAAATTTCGTCAGAAAACGTCCGAACGTGTGACGTGCATAATAGCGAAAATAATAATAGTTTCAACCAAATTAAGTCTTATATCGATAACATAAGATGCAATGTCAGTTGTACGCAATCGTCATTCGAATGTGTCACGCCGAAGCGGTGACAAAATGCATCGTGGACACTTTTTGAGTGAGATTGTGAGTCTTGTTGTTTATGAGACGTCAATGTAAGACGCTTGTTGATCTTGCTAACTTTTTAGCAAGATTAATCGAAAGGGCGGAGTCAATAATCTTTTTACACGTAATTTTTTAAATTATGCAGTTATCATTTTATTAAATTTGAAAGTAGACTTGTAGAACGTGTATTTCATGCACCTATTTGATATTGTTTTGTCATCTCAACAAAATAAAATTAATATACAGCAAAGACTTATTTTGATTTTTACGAGAAAATCTCGACATTTTGGACTTCATCAAGCTACGCGGAATGCGGATCAAAGGGAGTGTTATCTGTGATATATATTTCTTTATGATGTACACTTGCACTAACTTTAGTGATATAACACTAATTATTTATTTAATTTAAAACATAAAAGATTTTTAATATTGGTACAATCACTATAAGATGTTGTTAGGTTAGCTAATTATGTAATAACTTAAGACAGAAGGTCCCTTAAGTAGGGACTGAATAAATTAACCGACTTGGATTTACATGGATCTCACTCACAACTTTTTACGGTAGAAGAACAAAGTTGCGACACTTGGTTTTTTTACAAGTTTTGTTTTTGATGGTTTAATATGCACCGCGGGAAATGGACCTAAGGCCTCTGGGTTAACAGGCAAGCGCTCTACCACTCTGCCACAAAGACGATCTTTGGATTAAATAACTTCAATTTTGATAACTTGTTTGCGAGATTCTTCGATTTTGTATTTGTTAGAATTTCGGTTGCGGTTCGATCAACCTACATAAGCCTCAATAGAAGTCATGAAAACTATCAGTACAGTGCCACTAACTTACATATTTAGTATTAGCATACATGTGATCCTTAATGGATTGTAATTTAATGTAAATTTTTCAGTATAACGACTGAAAATATAAGTTTGTTTGTAGAAAGTTTATCGTAGTTTTTTGGCTCACTCATCCCGCCATGTGTTCTATACGGTTTAATCGCCTGTGGCAAGTTCAGGGAAATGTTATATTTTGATTGATCTTGTAACTGGGTCAGGAATACAGTGACGAATGGACGCACTTTTATATGGTGACTTTAGTTGATATAGCCACATTCATACCGGAGACACGGTAAGTAGTCAGGACCAAGGTGCAATGAGCCTTTCTGTGAAATACGCGAAATAAAATTTAGACTTCCCATACTAATTGATTTGAGGTTGTTCTTTAACAAGTATAGAGGAACAAAAAATATTTTTGTATTTCGCCAACAGGATCACCTTATGTAAGGTGAGTTTCGTTTATATAGCCAAATTCATACTGGAGACTTGGTAAGTGGTCAGGACAAGGCGAAATACGAAGTCTACGAATAATATTATTTGTGCCAATTACGTGTATAGAAGCAACCCTGAGTCAATTAGTAGAAGCAATAATTTTATTTTGAAATATATCACAGAAAGTGTCATTGATTCTTGTAACTGATCATCATTTAAAAAGTCTCCAGTATGAATTTGACTTAATCACCTGAAGTCACCTTTATACCTACTATTACAATTATGTTTTACACTATCGAACAATATGCTTTTTTATATTTTACTTCTAAAATAGCTACTTCGAAAATAACCTCATTATTTTACACCACATAATTACATATTGTATTCACGAATACCGAAGAAAGAAAATATTAAGATACCTCTACCATAATTGTCATCTATGAAGACATAATAAAAAACAAACTTAACCTAATTATCGTTCTCTGAAATCCAGTCTGGGACGATGAAGACACATAAGCATGATATATCATAATAATCAAGACAAATATGGTTGACAGTAGTTTAACTAGAAATTGGGGTTAGTTACACAGACATAGCCTAATTGAAATAGTAGCCAGATCCATTAGTTCACAAACAGACCAGGACCACGTTCGACCTGGATCCAAACTGAGGCATCTGTCACGTCTGCTCTTAATCTTTGCAAAAAAAGAACAATGGAAGGACAAAAACACATGGGTATAACTGATCTTGGGTTCGATTGGGCAACAAGTTAGAAGATATCAAAGCTAGTCATAGGTTTATAGGGTCCGCCCGCTTTTATTCAAGCTCTGTCCCGTTTTCGGCTTCGGCGACATTATATGAACAACTCGTATAGCCTTTAAGCTGATCAGGGTCACTTAAAAACCGCATCAAAATCCATTGATTGGTTCTCGAGTTAAAACAGAACTTACGTAAGACAAAAATTCTAAAAATGGTAGTTATGCCTTTAGTACAATACTTTATGCCATTTAATTTAATATTTTGGAAAATTATTCAATGTGTGAACTTTTTACTACTACGTAAAGATTTTCAGCCATTTTGTCAACTTAAGTCAGTTCTCACAGTATACCCTCGATATTTGAAAAGTTATTAATTAGTAACCCGATATCACCTCCTAAATTGTTACGTGAATTAGTAAAGTCCATATATGGATATCCAGAATTGGACAATACAATGATTAACATTCGTCTTGTTGTCGGTGGCAAGGCCGCGGCGGATTGATTTATGCCTGAATGAAGATAACTTCACAAGTTCCAAACCAAAGTATTTAGAATGGATTTTATATATTTAATTTTCATGTGCCGTAAATTCGATAAATAAAAGTGCTTAATACTCTTGAGTTTCTTAGCAGAGCATGTCCAGAGATTTTTGAAATATGGCACTTAAGCTTGGAGCTTGGTTTTAGGGAAGGTCTGATAAAATATTGTCTTCACAAAACAAAACAGGAGTACGTTGTAAATTACATGATTTCATGCCATTACTCATAATTTAATAGCTTTTACACTCTTGGCTTACAATCTTCTGATTGCGACCATTGTCTTATATACAGAGAAGTGCTTGAGGGTCTGTCTTGACTCCTAGGAACCACTTCCTGGATAGGTGCCGGATCTGGCTACCAAGTATAAACAAGCTATCGACTTCACATCCATCTACATCCACAAGAATTTAGTTCTTATTTCATAGCAATAAGAGTTGTCGCTTAGAATTGATCGAGTTTATCTGTCAAATTTATCGAATCGATGCTTTAGACTCCCATTCTGATACTAACGCCTAGTTTGTATGGAAGAGTAACTGGTAGACTACCAGGAATAAAAATAATGTATACTCCAAACACTTGAAAAATACATAATATACATAACATGATGTAAAATAAATTTCATGTTTAATAAAAAAATCGAAAGTTAGACAAATAGAAAATTGCCTTCGAATTTTAGTTATGCGTGTTACCACGGTAGCGCGAGCGCTGCGGAGCAGGCAGGTAGGTATTTCAAACAAAGGGTGAAGCTTACCTGATTATAATATTGAAATAGTTGTGTGTACCTTCCTATATTTAAAAAGATATTGGTCTAGTTAGCTAAGCCAAGCCGAGGGTAGGCATTGCGTATTTGCACGCCACTGCTCTTCAAGGCATATCTTCATCTTGAAGCGACCTGATGCGTGGACGATGCGGTTGTGCGTTGATTTTGTAGACTCTGATATTTTATATTACTTACAATCTTTCACATACACAGCTAATCATAATAATATTTCATTACATACGAACAGACAGACAGACAGATAAACATTCTAAAAATGGTTGTTTTAACCCACTTCATATCAAATTTTTAAAAAATATCGATTTCTTTATTACTTTATTATTATGGTATACCTATAGATATGGTATTCAAATATAGTTTAAAATGGTTTCCTGTTGTGTTTTCAATAACCAAGAGTAATTTAATGGTATTCTTGACGTTAAATTAGAATTAGTTCAATATTTTATCTATTTTAAGAATTTTATTAATTTAGGTACATAAATAAATTACCTCCCCAGGAAAAATATCAAACGCGTTGTTAGAGTCCACCAAATTGCACGTAATAAAACTGCATATGGGATAATCATCACGCTTCAAATAGTCCGTTGTGTAAATATCTAGTGTTTGTGTATATATGTGTATCTCATGTAACTCCTTTACAATGGGCGAGATTATGACAAGATCATTAACACCGGCGCGACGACCCCTTATCTGCTCGTATCATATTGTTGTATGGAAGTACCTACTTAGTCACAATCTCATCACTCTTGCATAAGAAGAATAACTGTTTCTTCTATAAAATAACTATATGTTCTTTTAGTACGCCATTGAGAAGTTTTACCTGCACATTGTTATTTATCCTGATATAAACTCAAAAATAGTGCATAAAGTTATTATGATACAAGTGAGCTGCGTCCGCCAAACAGCCAAATATTGCAAAACAGCCAAAATATTAAATATTAACAAACTGAATATTTTTTGTATTTACAACAAAAATTTTAGTGAATTTGTTGAGAAAATTAAATAATTTGATAAAATTAAATCATTTATTATGTTCTATTTTATTTTATTATATTTTAACTGAGCAAGTTTATTTATTCGCAAAAACTTTACTATTTCTCAAGACATCAAAACTCTTTGCTAAGATTAAAAAAAAACAACTGTAATGTAAAAAACACTAGTGTGATAATATAAACAAAAAGCACGCGAAGAACGTTGCAATAATAGCCACTTTATAAGCAAGTGTCTTGAAAATTTTATTTACGAACGTGCCTTATATTATATGGAATAAAATAAATCAACGTATTATATTTATTTTTCTGCTATTAAAGTACTATTACACTTGAAAATCAAAAAGGGAACTTCGCCCAGACAGTCATATTTGAGGTTTTAATATCTAATACCAATGAGGTTTTTATATAATATTGTCTAATACTAAAAAATAATACATTGCGGCCCGACTAAGGAGGATAATGGTTTTTATTGACTAAAATAATAAACAATTGCACATCGTCAATGAACTCCCTCAGTAATATGATTGGCTGTAACGACTCCACATTTATAAATATGGCAGAGATAAATACTTACTATGTAGGTACGAATCAAAAACCTATCAAACTATAAAATTACCACTTCGTTGCCGTATAATCGCTTATTTACTGAGTTCTTCATTAATTATAGCCACTCCTTACATTTTGTTAAATAAGATCCAATTTCAATTGGTCCTTAGATAAATTTAATTTGCGCCCGCGCAGTTAAATGTAAGAATTACGAGTATAATAAAATTCGAGACAGTATCAAAAACAATAGAATGACAATCGCGAGCCCCGCGGGCGGCCGAGGCAGCGCGAGGCCAAATGGAGCCAAGTTCACGAACACTCGGTTAAAGACCCGGTTATCATTACCATTCAATGCAGTGTTTAAATCATTACCGTGTAGGGCTGCCCAGCTTCCGGATTTGGCTACTTATTTGTATTGAGTTTTAATAAGATTTGAATGGCCACTTGGCCGAGTTCAATCCTTGCAGAACTTTAAAGGTGGGTAATGTTGAATGGTCGAATGGTGCGGATGGTTAGGGATTACGTATACATAATATTTTTATTCCTATATTTCTCTATTTTATGCAGGTGTATAACTTTATTACATTTTAGTAGCCCAACCTTAATATTTTTGTATGTATTTCCCGTATTTATTTATCAACTTATTTGTTCATTGCATCATTTACATTTAAATAATATTTTTATTCCTAGATTTCTCTATTGTATGCAGGTGTATAATTACATTTTAGTAGCCCAACCTAAATATTTTTTGTTTGTATTTCCCTTATTAGTATATTATGTTTTTATATTCTAAAAATATACATTGTAAGGATTAACTTTGACTTGTAGAAAGTATATTTTATGTATTTATTTTACAAAATAAATATTTTGATTTGATTTGGAATATTATTTTATCACGCACTTATGGCGGTTCCGCCTGCACTAAGGAGGAAAGTCAGAGTTCAGCTCCCTTTTTGTGACAAAAAACATTCTTCAAGAAACCGCGACCGCTTTAAAATCTGCCCAGTAGTTCTCAAGTTAAAACCATTTACTTACGGGTATGTACAGCACGTCACCGGTGACAGACGCTCAGTTTATTCTTATATAAAGAGGTGAAGACGATTAACGAACATACGAAAACATTATCCTCAGCTTAATATGTCGTATCCTCATGAAGTAGGTATCCATAGATTACGTATTACGGCTGTGCTACTAAAAACTAATGTATTCTTTACTCGTATTGTTCAGTTCGTCTAGCTTCATTAAGTGCTATTGAGTCACAGTAGTAACCCGACTCGACTATTATCAGCTAACTGTTACTGAAAGATCGAGTTATGTGTAACAGTTTACAGAACAATCTTTTTTTGGCCATAACCCAACTTTGGTTGGGCAGCGTTGTTCTAATAATATTAATCAACTAAAATCTGATTTAGTTCACGAGGGCGTTTTGTGAATTTGTAAACAAATTTCGCAAGCCTTGTAAGTGTTATTTTCTACGACATACATACTCGTAGTTCAGATATTGCAACTTTTTAGATTGAAGAGTTTTCCACAAAATATCACCTTACGAATTGGTTTGCTAACATTTTTTTCATTCATACTCCGAGCAACTGAAGTGAACACTAGGGCGGCAAAACAATTAGGAGGTGACTTATAATGAAAAGGTTATATGTAAAGTATAAAGCCATTATAAATAAACTAGTTGATAACCCAATAAAGAACAGCGGCCCGGTAACATCTGTCGGGACGGGAACCTCCAGGGTTCAGTTTTGTGGATTGTTTGGGTTGAATGTTCAGTGGCCTTCAGTGGGGCCGAGGCCAGTCGAGGTATCGAAGCCGCTGCTGGGTTCACGGCGAGGGCTACGGTTATAGCTCCGGTCCATTTAACCCATTTCATTGACGCAACGCCGCCGGTTTTATAGTTTTATAGCGCGGCGGCGGCGCGCCGAAATTTAAATAATCGATAATATTTATTATGCATACCAGACATATGTGATTTGCCTTTCAACTATGACCTGAGTCATATACATTTTATGTGCCTATAAAAAACTCGCACTTTATAAATGTTTCTCGGGAAGGAAGAGGTCAAGTAAACTTAATCAAATTAATTGCAGTCAATTATTTTTAAATGTAAACCGCTCTAATGTAGTAGCTAATTCTAAGAGAGCAATAAAGATGACACCATTGATGACCTTAAGATCGAGGCCTAAATAACATGTAGAGACCATAGTGCAAAAATTAACACAACGACAATTTAATTGATACAAACAGCTTGACAGCTCCGCGAGGCCGAATGTACAATTTGACTGTGCTCAGTCACCTTAACATTTACAAATTACAAATTATTTAACCTTTAAATGCATGATTTTTTCTTTTTGAATGAACCTGAAATATAGTTAGCAAAAATAAAAAATAATAAAATAAATGATTTTATATATTTAGGCTATATTTTCTTAGCAAAAAAAATAATAATTTCAAATTGGCTTAAATATATACTCAAATATTTACGTTTTTTTTTCAAAAGGTCTCGTTACGACATCGTTACAAAATAATAATCCAAATGTAATATTGAAGTTTCAAAAAATCATATAAAATCAAGGAATAAAGTTTGAATCAAATGCATTGAACATTATTATTGCTCCATCTCCCTTAGACATACTAATACCAATTATTTTGAGTTATCGTTTAAGATATTTATTTATTTAATTAAATACTGGTATGTTGCCGATTGGTAACACAATGCATTTAAGGGTTAAAAGCATCGAGACCGAGAGACCACTGATCAATAAACAAATTTAATTGATTTCTAGTTTATTGAGTTCCGATTCAGCAATTTGCTTGCAATCATTGATAATATTATGAAGCGCCTTCAACATTATGTGGCTTATGCAGCACCATAATGGCTCTCCTATAACTAATGGAAGGAAATTTCGCTAAGTAGCGACACAAAGATGAACATTAGCACCTTTTCCGAAGCCGGTTCATTCGCCCAGAAATATAATTGGCCGCCCAAATAACGCTACTTTATGTATCCGTTCGAAAATGTTGTCCATTTATTATTTGCTTTTTCTTAATTTACTAATTTATACACTAATAAAATAAAAAAGTAGTAAAAGTCGTGTCTGTCCATTAAATATTTTTGCAAAATTTGTTGTAAAATGGGTTTTTATAATGTTACTCAAGCCAAAGTCACAATTTGATAAATTTTTGTCTGTCTGTCTGTATGGTCCGTTTTAATTCGAGAACCGCCCAACTTTTGGGTGTAGTTTTCTTTTTCATCATCGTAGTGACCCTGGTCGTTGATAAAATAACCGCCAAGCCGAAAAATGTCGATACTACTCAAAGATTCGACCTACATTTCAAGAAGATCTCTTCTAAATATGTTTTACTTTTTATTTAAACGTACGCGATTTTAAGCGTGCTTAGCATTCCTTACTCCAAACCAAAAACTTGGTCAAAACAACAAAATGAGTGATTAAACTAACGTTAGTTTTAAAATAGACATGGAAATTATCTTACGCGCAAATAAAAGGTAAATTGATTGACAAACAAATCCACGCGAGCGAAGCCTGGGGCAAAAGCCAGTCGGAAATAAACTGTACATCATCCATGCATGACACATATAATTTTAATTATATGGGATCATGCCTAATTTGTATTGTAAATCAAACAACTGACAGAAATGTTTCATTGATACGATAACAAGCTATCAAGTGTCATAGTTCACGTCATGTCAAAGTGGGCCTATTTTTATTCATTAAGAGTTTATCTTACCTGAACTATTTTGATAGTTTTTTTTATAAATAATATAAATTTAATTTCTATACATAATCATTTTATGTAATAATACATTTATTGAGAATTGTAATGTGTCTTATTTAGTATGATACTTCTAAGCTTTTAAAGATGAAAAATATACTCTTTATAGGTATGTTAAAAGTTATAATATAAAATTACAAGTTTTAAATATTTGCTCAAGTGGTTCGTATACGTTACTATTTGACTTTATTTAATTGTCTGAAAATAATTAATGCCATATGCCCTTTATTTGGGTTATCATAGCGAAACGATGATTCGATCAATCCAAGCGTTTCTTAAATAATCTTTTTAAGAATTAGGTAAAAATCAATTACTATGATATAATGTTAATATAAGTAGGTAGGTATATCTTTGCGATGAATAAATCACCAATTGTTTAAAATATATCAATTTATTTATATTATAGTTTCAATTACTTTATTTATGACTATATATATATATATATATTACTATTTTTGAACTTTATTTGTTTATTTAATTATTGTAATTAATAATTATAAAAATATATATATAAATAATAAAATTCGCAATATTTCGGCCCACGGTACGTTTAAATATTCGTCGTAATTATTAACTAGGTATTTGTTTATAATAGTGTATTAAATCTAAGAAAAAAATATAAATTGAATAAAACAAACTTACTTCTTCTCACTGGTCCATTTTCCCAGGTAGAGCAGACACTTCGCAGACTTTTCGCCGACAAAAAGTGAAATTTATTCACTCACGGTGAAAAACGTGTATTAGCCGACACCGCGTTTGGTTCGCGCCAACTTATTTTAAAACACGTGTTGGATGTTTCCGATTCCTTAGCAACAGCGATTGCTCTATATATTTGAGTTGAGTGAGTGTTTTACAGAAGGCACAGGCTTCGAGGGTGGTAGAGTGGGTGCGCGTCGGTTGGGTCAGCACGCGGCAGTGATCGCGCGTCGCGCGCGCTACTCGGAGTCTGTCGGGCCACTGACTACGAACTGCGCGCACGCAACTGCCGGCACAAACTCTTCCAATTTTAACATAAACTGCGTGCGCACGCGTCTCTCGGGCGCGGCTGTATTATAGAATGCCGATTTTTCAGTTTTTTTTGCCTGAAGTTTAGTTAGCTGTTCCATGTTGCTAATGCAAATGGATTGTAATAGGTGAGATAGTGTACAGCTCCTATTTGTTTATTACCTACTACGTTCTTGACTTAGTCCCAAGTTTTAATGTAAATTATGACATGATTCCAGCTGTAGGTAGTTGTACTTTTTCTTTAAATAATTAGCTACATTCAATAATAAATCTTGTATATTTAAATCTCAATCGTCAATTTACTTACAGCTCTACCTTGATTTTTAATAAATTAGCGTTTTTGTGACTTTTCCCCAATTAATTCAGAATGTCTTCTAATATATAACATGAGTTTAGTTTACGCAGCCAAATTCATACTGGAGCCTCAATAATTGGTCAGAACCAAGATCCAATCGCCATTTCTGAAAATACTTAAAATAAAATCTAGACTCCCTCCTTATACTACCTAATTAAGTGGAGATTGTTCTTGAACAAGTATAGGCATACAAAAATATTTTTCGTATTTCGCAAACGGGGTCACTGAACCTTGGTCCTGACCGCTTACCAAGTCTTCAGTATAAATGTAGCTATATAAACGAAATTCATTTTATACATATGTATTTTTCAAACAGTTCACACACCACACTCTATCTTCATTCTGGTCTTGGCGATGACATATCCCGGGACACCATTACACCAACGTCTCATGAAGAGTATCATCGCCACTGGAAACCAGACGATGATGTCAGAGACCCAACCACTGATTTATTGACGACGCTCCCTGTCTAATTAGCTCTCGTATTGGATCGAACAGTTTTTCAGGACACTGTCGGATGCCTCATTAATTGTAAATGTGTATTTTTGTGAGTAGCCATAAATGCTTGGTAATAATAAAATTTACTTTGATAAATGATAACATTATTTGTAGTAAATTTTAGAAAATGGAAAGATTTTAATGCAAAAAACTAAATCGATTTTGACCCCAAAAACACGTTTTGTCCGATTTCCTTGTACAATAATACGTACACATGTTTTGTATAAGTTAAGAACGGATTTGGATGAGATAGAGATAGAGATAGTTACGAAGTTTGTGGAGTTTGAGGGCATGTATTATTGCGTTTGCGCTAGAGCGAAGGGAGCTAAACAGTGAGCCTAAGCAGATTTGGATGTAAGCTAGGCGGTTTCTAGACCACAGTTTATTAATTTCCATCCATCCATCTACCAGCCTGTTTCGTCCACTGCTGGACATAGGCCTTTCCAGAATTTTGGCTTTCTTGGCGGTCCTCCTGGAAGAAACCCATACTCACACACGCTGGGCAGGCGGGTTGGTGAGCGCGGTGCCGAAACCCTTGCACCAGTGACGCCGCTGCCCGTCACCAGTCTGTTTTTTATAAGGCCCGGTAATTGGGGATAGATATACCGCCATCCATCGGTCCCAGGCAATGGTGGGCCGCCTGGTTTTGCCTGAGAGCTGTTCTCTTACTCTCCCCCGAATTCGGGAGGATTTGCGAGTAAGATGGTGGTACTTCCACAGTTGAGCCCGGCATCAGCTCTACCATCTACACAATTTATTAATTTAATTTGATTTATTTTTATTTTTAGGAAGACTATTAACTATTAAAATTAAATTAACAAATTAAATATTAAATTAACATTAGTTATCAGAAAGTAATTTAAAAGTCTTCACGTTTAGCTTAGAATTAATATTATTGCGCGATGCGTAAAGGAAGCTGAGCAGGAACACTTTCGTGAAACAAGTCGAACAAAAGCGGCTAAGGTTGGAAATTTTATTCAGCATGTGCGTAACCGCAGGCGAAAGGCTAGTATGGGATAAAAAAAATATATTCCAGTTAAAATTAATACCTTATTATAACATCGTACATACAAATGCTTAAAAAACGAGAAACTTATAAAATTACAACTATCCATAAAAATAATATAATATAATAAATAATTTAAAACGTAAACCAAAAATAAATACATATTTGTGGTAAAGGTAGATGGATTTTGCGAACATTTATATCGAAAGAAAATTATCTTTAGGTATTCTTTTGAAGACAGGCAATGAGGAAGCACGCTGCAAGTCATTCCACATTGTGGAATTAAATAATTAGAAAAGTGAGATAGTGTTGCTATAGGCAAATTTTCGGAGGACCGTAGAGTACGGTAATGAGTGGAGATCGCTTTAAAGCAATCCTTAAGATATGATGGAGTTGAAGGATTATACAGTTAGCACGAAGAAGATGGAGGATGTGGGCCACACAAAGACGAATGAGGAGGGGCAGCCACTGAAGATGTGATCTAAAGTCAGAAAAGTTGTCAAACTTACGAAGACCGAATATAAACCTAACTTTTGGAGGTGTTCATCAAGCTCAAACAGTTGTTCCGAAGTTAATTAAAGATATTAAACGTCCGGATAATCAAGGATGGGTATTGCAAGCGCGACTTTAGTGGCTGTTGGAATGAAATTCTCGAGTCTTTTAAGAGAGGCTACAGAAGCAAAAATCTTTGGGCTAACTTGTTCCAAACAACTATTGATGCTTCGTCACCGTATGCTGTATGGAATTTATATAGCATCAAACATTGGAGGAAATATGAAAGAGTTGCCAATCGACTCGAGATATAAAGTACGGCTACCTACTATTAGCACCAGAGTATATCTACCTTCACGCATCCACGTTATTTTATTATTTATACTTAAAATATAATATAACTATTTTTCTTCTGGAATGTTAGAGTTATTTTCACTTATCATAATTTGGACTAAGAACTATATATAGCTTCATGCTAGCTCAAAAGGAAGCAAGTTGCGGTCTTTTATTTAGTGTTACTATATGATCTAAATGTAAAGTTGGCATCAGTAAATAACGTGTATTCGATTCTATCCATAAAACTAAAAATCAAATTGGACCTACTATACTCCTCTACACTGGAACTAAAACATGTATAATACAAACAGATATAATTATAAAATGCATTTCCCTTTCCTTAGCTTCACCATATTCGTATAAAAACGAGCCTTATATTTGTTCCTAATAGATTTTTTCATCTTCTAATGCACTCTATTAATATTTAACGCTCTGTAGCTGCTAAATGAAGTCCAAAATAAATTAAAGCCGTAATAATCTTTCTTGCTGGTAATTATAAAAGGCTCGCCTCATTTCTTGTCAGAACAATTCCTAGAAGAGCTATTAAATTCGCACTATTGAATCCGGTTGTTATTGACGCGTGTGGTCTATCTAGTTGTCATCTAACTCCCGAACACCAGTTGTCGTCTCGATACAAATCCGCGCCGCGGCTGACAGCCTGTCAACATACTCGGCAGCTTATCAATTTCTAAGCGCACATTACGTTTCCTTCTTGGCTTGTTTGTTCTTGGTGGCATTTATTACAACCAATAGTGCACAAGATATATGTGTCATCGGAGAATGTTCCGTGCGTCCAATTTTCGCTTTTGTGTATTAAAAGCGGATCAGCGCAATTTTCCCCGATAGAAAAATTTAAAAGTATGTGGTATTATGTATACAGGTTTTGTCAATGCAGATGTGATCTACTTCTATGTATTTCCATTTACCCCTTACGCCACAGATCTGTGCTTCGTTTATTCTGCCGACGACGGTCGGACAGACACATACTTCGTGCACATAGACATAGGCCTGTGTTGGAAGAGTTTCAAAATTTTCAAGAGAACTCAAAAAAGTCATGTTTGATTGACCGAGTTTCATTCATTACTAAGTTGATTATATTAAACGTGCGTGCTTGGGGTTCGTGTATAGATAGCTTTACAGACAAAAACGGTCTTACTAACAAACAGACTAAAGAGAATATTAATATACTACGTGAAACAGTTAAATGGGTCGATTGTTTGAGAAGTGATATTTGTTTTGCAGTATAGGGATGGGCTGTTGGTGCTTCTGTTATTCCGACGATTAATCGATTCAGTATAGTAGGCAATAACAGGTACTACAGTCTTTTTCATTTAAGAAGTCCCGGCTGACTCTTTAGAACTGAGCATTAGTGCAGAGACACTTAGAATCGAGACTATACTCTGTCGATTTTCAATTACTATTACGAACAAATTAAAATTGAATCGTACCATATTGAATACCAGCTTCTGCCCACGGCTCCGCCCGCGTGTTATTTGGCTTAACGACATGCTTTTTTCAGGAATAAAAAGTAGCCTATGTGTTAAGTTAGGGTATAAGCTATATCCATTCTAAATTTCATTCAAATCCGTTCAGCCGTTCCTGCGTGAAAGAGTAACAAACATACACACACCCACACACACACCCACACACACACACCCTCGCACACCCTCTCACACACACATACGCACAAACTTTCGCATTTATAATATTAGTGTAATTGAAAACTATTGAGATTTGAGAACAAAAATATTATCGGGCTAACAGTGACTCTAAACGAACTCAGCGACTGTCTTAAAAATCACGTAATTTCGTGGCGTGTGTGCAACGTCATCGTCATTTTTTGTAAAGGAAGCTAACTTTCTTAATACTCTTCACAAGGAAGTCGTGCTGCCATGAAATATTCCAGCTTCTAGTAAAGTGTGCATTAATCTGAGGAGAGTTGGTAGTTCGTTCCTGTTGTAGTAACCATAGATATGGTTTCTAATGTAATGGCATCAGCATGGAAACTGTCGACTTGACAATCTATTGGCCTTTTAATCCTCTTCTTCGACGGTGAGTTTAATATGTAAATCTTTCCCAAATTTTTCCACGAGTGTTTTAATACCTAGTTATGTATAGTTTCATACACTACTTTATCTAAACTCATACCTAACAACCTTTTTTCATAATCTTGATAAAATTTGTCATTAGCCATTTTTGATTTTTCTTGTAAAAGCTCGTTCTAAAAGTGTTCGTAATTTCCGTCGTCATTTCCGGAATGTCAGGTGGAGTCAAATTATCATCACCATCACTGTTGTTAGTCATTTTAGGTCAAAATAATACTTTTGATTTGACCTATAAAACCACAGAAAATAGTAATTTCCACGTAAGCTAGGCGCCAAAAATTCAATAGTCCACCACGCATGTTTGCGGGTTGCGTGCGTCGGCAGCCATAGACAATGCAGGACAAAAATAAAATGAAATTGTGACCTCCTTTGTCACGCCGCGCCGCAATATCATTTAGTAGGTGTAGAGAGTATTATGTAATAACCTCATTGGTATTTGATATTAAGTCTGAGACATGGCTGTATGGACTAAGTTTCCTTTGCCTTCCTAGTTAGTATCACAGCGATCTCAGAAAGTTTTTTTATAGCATTTTGTTGTTCGGGAGACCTACACTACAATTTATTTTTTTTGTGTTTTAGAGACGTTCATGAAAAATAAAATCCATTTTGCCAGTAGTTTTGAGTTCGTAATGAGGATTTTACGATATGAGGTTAGATCCTAGTAATTTATGAAACTGGTACATAAAAAGGTTATTAAAAACACGAGTGTCAGTTTAAAAAACGAGCCGAATGCGAGTTTTTTTAATAGAACACAAGTGTTTTTATACCTAGTTATGTATAGTTTCATACACTACTTTATCTAAGCTCATGCCTACTAACCTGTTTTCATAATTTTTGTAAATTTGTCGTCAGCCATTTTTGATTATTCTTGTAAAAGCTTGTTCTGAAAGTGTTCGTAATTTCCGTCGTGTTTTCCAGAATGTCAGGTAGAGTCAAATATCATTCGTCACCATCCCTGTTGTCAGTAATTTGAGGGCAAAATAATTAATTTGACCCATAAAACCACAGTAAGTAATAAATACATTTCCTCGCTAAAACTATGGCGCAACAGTTCATCCATTGACAGACAGAGTCCAACGCGCCGTAAGCCATAGACAATACCTGGCCGAAAATAAAGTTGACTGTAACCTCGTTACTGTTTTGTATGTATTGGAGAACATTATATAAAAACCTCATTGGTATTTGATATTAAACCTCAGACATGGCTGTATGTAAAGTTCCCTTTGCCTTCCTAGTTAGTATCACATATACTGTAATCTCAGAAAAAGTTTTTTTATAGCATTTTGTTGTTCGGAGACCTATACTATACTATAATTTTTTAAATTTTTTAGAGACGTTCATGAAAAATATTTTTCAGTATGCCAGTAGTTTTGAGATCGTAATGAGGATTTTACGATATGAGGTTAAATAAAAATAGTTTATAGAATTATGTTGTTAGGAGACCTAAACTATAATTTAATTTTTTTCTGTATTAGAGACGTTCATAATCTTTGTTTTTCATTATGAGAGAAGTTTTGAGTTCATAATTAGGATTTTACGAATGAAGTTGGATAAATGTACATTTTTGCGCGACGGCTAGCTATCGGGAGCTATCGTTTGGGGCTTGTTTTTCGTATTTTTCAACCTCGATACATTTTCTCGAATTTTTTCTCTACAGTGATCTAAAACTGTATTCTGGATGATCCTTGAGAAATATTTCTGTCAAGAAGTCAACTCACTCAATCCAAGTCCCGCGGACTAAGACATTTTCGTATCAATAATTACTTTTATTTAAAAATAACAATTCGTGTGTTTTTCATAGAATATGAATCGGTCAAGTGCGACTGTCTAAGATTTCGTATTTCGTCAGTTTTGGGTAAAGATAGGAGACAAGAAAGTTTATAGGTAATGAAATGAATTTAAAAATATATACCATTCTATAAAAGTCTTGTCTCTACAATGAATGAAATTTTAGATAAAATAGTTTGTTGGAATATTTTTGAGGCAAAACAAAAATATTATACTGTCTGTCTGTTTATCTGTCTGTACGTTCTATTTTAATTCGAGGACCACTCATCATATTATACAGGATGGCTGGGAAAGAGACGTCCAAAAATTTTTTTTGGGTGCCTTACTTTTAGGGGTATCCGAATCACCCCCATGTGGGAAAAAGTTTGTTCATCTTTTCAAAGTTTATTTACATTTAATTATTTTAAATATGTACCATTTTGTTCAATAACTTGTTGCCATCTTGTGACATAATCCGGTTGCTATAGAAATTTTGGGACTTCTGATCAAAAAAATGCGACAAGTAGTTTTGACAGTCCTCTCTTGATGTTAACCTTACACTACCTAAAGAATTCTGAAGAGAGCGAAATAGGTGAAAATCTGAGGGTGCAAGGTCAGGGCTATATGGTGGATGCATTAACATTTCCCAACCCAGTTCTCTCAATTTTTCCTGAGTGGCCAAAGATGTTTGTGATCTGGCGTTATCATGATAAAAGACCACACCCTTTCTGTTGATCAATTCCGGTCGTTTTTTTTTCAATTTATTGCTTGAGTCTCATCAGCTGTTGGTAGTAGAGATCCGAATCGATGGTTTTGCCCGGCGTTGAAAGCTTATAATGAACGATGCCCTTCTAATCTCACAATACACACAGCATGACCTTATTGCCTGTTAATCCGGGTTTTGCCATAATCTGTGGAGCTTGACCGCCCTTTGACCATGACCTGACCTTTTTTTCGCACGTTCTTGTCGTAGGTGATCCACTTTTTATCACCAGTATCAATCTCTTTAAAAATGCCAAATACAAACAGTACGACCAAAGAAACTTTATTACAACTTGATGCATAGAAAATACGAAATTACTTTTTCCCCCACCTTTTATGTTCCGCGATTTTTAGTAGTTTAGGAGATATGATTATTTTAAATGATTTTTATAATAATATTCACCTGAAATTAGTTTTGATTTTTTCTCTCTTTCTATTTAATATTTGTGAATGTTTTTTCGAGGTTATTCATGACAACTATGTGAGTAACTACCTTGAAAATTATGGTTTACCTAGGTTTTGTGAAACATGACTAAAATTTAGTCGAAAGTTCAAGATTACTGTTCAATCATAATAGTCTAACAATTTCAAAAAATAGAAAAGTGTGTTTGAAATTTTGTCAATGGTTTCAAAGTAATTTCAAAAACTGCAATTGCCCTTCAGCACCTAAACCATAAAAACAGACCTCAATACGCCTTTATTTTCTGTAACCAGCCTTCAAAGTTAAGGAGTAACTTTTTTTTCAAAACTTAATTAATAATTGTATGTAATTTTTCTTTAATTTATGATTTTATTTTATTCTAGCACAGTTGATTATGATTAAAATTAATTTATGTACAGCAAGTTTTCGAAGTGCCACCCTCCCACAGAATTGCACAACCTTCACCTATACAAGAAATCATTTCATTTTCAGGTAACGTCTGAAACGTAAAAGTCTGCTTAAAAATAATGCTTACGTATTTTTTATTTTGTGTTTTTAATGCTTATTTTAATTTTTTATTATTCACTGATTCTTAAAGGACGTAAGTCGCAAATGAGGATTTCAAACTCGATGTTCATTGCCAAGGGATTATACTTTAAAAAAAACTTGGCAAAAAACTTTACGTATAATTATTTATTAAGTTTTTTAAATAAAGTTACTCCTTAACTTTGAAGGTTGGTTATAAAAAATAGACTTATTGAGGTCTGTTTTTTTTTGTTTTTGTTGCTGGAGGGCAATTAGCAGTTTTTGAAATTACTTTGAAACCACTGACAACATTTCAAAAACACTTTTCAATTTTTTTATTATGATTGAACAGTAATTTTGACAAAATTTTAGTCATGTTTCACAAGACCTGGGTAAACCATAATGTTTAAGGTTATAATGTTTGACTCACATAGTTGTCATAAACAACCTCGAAAAAACATTCACAAATATTAAATAGAAAGAAAAAAGAATCAACTAATGTCAGGTGAAAATTATCATTAAAATCATTTAAAATAATCATATCTCCTAAACCACAAAAAATTGCGGGACATACATGGGGGTGATTCGGATACCCTAAATGAAAGGCAGCAAAAAAAAAATTTGGACGTCTCTTTCCCGGCCATCCTGTACGTATACGGTTCCAAATTTGTCATTTTATTTGCTTAAAAATCAAAATCAATCAACGTCTTCAGGGCGGGACCAGAGTCCAACTAGTTGTCTTGTTAAAACGACTAGAATAGGACACTGTTCTATTTCTTCCGAATACGTGTTCAAACAATAGTTCGTTCTAACTACCTAGTTCTTTTCGTGAAGTTGATTGGCTGTCATAACAATCATTTTGCGGCGTGAAAGCGGCCCTGACGCTCAGAGGACTATACTTTGTCTTATTGTAGGGATAACACAATACAGTGAATGCGACACGATAAAGCGGTAGAGTAGAGTTTTTAAAAAAAATGGATTTTCTGCGTCTATTTGTTCCTGTTTACAAGTAGCTTGATTCGAAACCACTTGACGAATAATTATGCGGTTTTCATTATTGCCAACCTTGAGGCTGGGATTAAAATATGCTGTTTAAAAGATATTCAATATAATAACATATATCCACATCGTAAACAGGCAATATTACTCAAAAATTCCAAGAAGTTTTTGTTGAGAATCTCTTCTGAATACGTGATCTTATTTTAACTTAGTCCCCGATTTACATGTAAAGACCCCTACACTAGTTTTAAATCCTTCCAATGTCACGTCACGGGTGACAATTGTGACATTGTAAAAACTATGAGATATACTGGTTATTTAGAGGTATATAGGTTTATGATTATGTTATTATTATTTACCATCTGCAATGGAAACTATCACATATATGTACAATATCTACCTATATAGTTATTTATTAGTTATTACTTTATTGTATCCTGATGATGCCGTAAGATGAAACCGGTTGCTTAAATAAAGTGAATATAAGTGAAACAATACAAATGTATTTTTAAGATAAATAACTTTCCTTTAGAAAATTATCTAAGGCCTGAAATAAAGGCTTTATAAATAAGGGCTTTAGAAGTTGTTTCTTTTATTTTCACAGAAAAACGCAATTTACGTCTTTGTTTCAATATTTCCATCAACAAGTCTAAATACCATTATGCACATCGATCAGACAAAACGCATAAAATAAGTTAAGATCGCTGAAACTCATTTAATATCTTATGTTGAACTAGCTTTTGTCCGCGGCTCCGCCCGCGTCGAAGAGATTTTCGTGGAAATAAGAAAAACAAAAGAGTATGATTTTTTGAACGACAATATGCAAATAAATACCAGTCAAATAAGCCCAAACTCAGATCCCGTACCCACATTCCAGTTCCATTATCAGACTCTGGTCACCATGTTTTACCAAAGTGCTATTAAAGACCAATCAAATAAGCCCGAACTCGAAGGGTTTGCTGTTTTCTGTTGAGGAGATCCCGTACCCATCTTTCAATCCCATCATCAGAACTTGGTCACCTTTTTTTTAAAAAAGAAAATATTTATTCTGAAAAAATAATGAAAAAATAAAAAGTGAAAACAAATTTTACCAGTCGGGGTTTGAACCCGCGACGATCGGCTGCGCTACGGCGGCGAAACTTCTATGTTTCACTAAAATTTTCATTGCGCTGATCCCTTTTGTTATAGCGTGATGATACATAGCCTAAAACCTTCCCGAAGAAATACTTTATCTTTCAGTGAAAACTGCATCAAAATCCATTGAGTGGTTCTCAAGTTATAAGCGAACGAACAGACAGACATGTATAGTGATTATTTGTAATCAAAAAGCTTGTCGCGTTTAATGCTCATAAAAGTACTTACCAATTAATTTCATGAACAGTGATTGATTGGTAAATAAGTACTTGCCGAAGTATATATTTTCTTTAGAATTCAAACAAATAATTCAACTAAGATTATGTTTTTATTGCAAAATCCATCGCTTTGGAATACTCTAAATATTATTAATTATTATTATTATCACATAACGCCCTCGTGAGCGTTCAGTATGTGCATTACAAGCTAGTTAGATCAAATAGTTACAAAATATTCGGTGGACAAGTATGGTGGAAAAATTAAACGGTCTAGGTTAGTACCTCGGTGGCGCAGTCGGTTAGCGCGCTTGTCTTGATAACAAGAGATCGCAGGTTCGAACCGTGACCCGAGGAATTTTTTTAAATTCTTGTCTTTACATTTGTTTCTAATTTATCTTTTCTAATTCGTAATGCACTCTAATAATATTTAAAATAATTTAAAATTAAATATTATTCAGTTTAGGCGAACCAAACATATTTCCTCGTTTCAGTCAATGGCTTAAATAAAAGCTCGTTTTTAAAAGGTTATTTATTTATTATTATTTTTTTGGCAATGACAAACACCCTTTCAAAGCGAGGACAGCCGTGGGCAAAAGCTAGACAAATACAGTAACTAGTAGGATTTTTTATTACAGACGATCATTTTACAGTTCCTAACAGGTCCTCACCATGTTCCTGTAATAAGCGGTAAGAGGTGGCCACTACAAACAAACCCGACAACTCCCGACTCCCGGAATATCTCACGTCTCTGGAGGTCTGTTTACACGTCTGTCTCATGAGCAATTGTTTCACAACTTCCCTGACTTCCTCATCGAGGCTTTCAACATTACGCGACCTTTCCCAATTCAAAGACTTTCAAATGTTAGAAAAGCTTTCCGCTTGATACGAGTAGTTTTACCTATATATTACACTAAATTTTCCCGCGGCTTCTTTCAATCGTTGAGTAGTATGGACAGTATTCGCTTTGGCAGTTATCTTATCAACATCTCTTATAGATTATAATGATGTCCAGGGTTACTACGATGATAATAAAGAAAATCGCATCCAAATCCGTCGAGTGGTTCTCAAGTTAATACGGAAAGACAAATAAAAAAAAATGTTTTGGCCGTCATAATAACACATTCCATTTAAATATCCGCAAAAATATACAGACACAAATTTTTCATTACTTTATTATTAGTATAGGTTAAGGTGGTAACTATTTACCTCGGTACAAAATGCACATCATAATATTGTTTTCCTTACTTTTGAATAAAAAGTATGCAATAAATGTGTTTTAAAGCAACTTGCAGAAATAGTTTATTAATAATAAAGTCTTCACAAAAAATGACATACTTTAATGTATTACATTTTGTTTGCATTACATTAACAAACTTAAAAACGTGTTTACAGTTGTAATGTAATGCAGCTAAAATGTAACGCATAAATTCAATAATTTTCATGTGATCACCTAACTATTCACAAGCAGTTTGCGCGAATTGCTATAAAACGCATTTATTGCAAACTTTTTATTCAAAGGTAAGGAAAACAATATTATGATGTGCATTTTGTGCCGAGATTTTCCGTTACCACCTTAGATACCAGACAAGATGAGATAGTTGACAACGAAAAATCTTGGACACATAAGTTGCTTCTATCTACTTCCCCTACACTAACTAGCCTTTGCCCGCGGCTCATCTCGCGTTTATTCGATCTCTGTCCCGTTTTCGGCTTGAGCCTTATTATCAAAATATTCTATATACAGAGCCGACTTACTTACTACTTAATTATTAGTATTTTAGTATTAAATAAATGAACATTATCAAGAAACATGAAAGAAAATTCGACTCCTGACTCAGATCGTGACGTCAGACGGCCGTTGACACAGTGGCCGATTTTAAATACATACAATAAATATTAACGGAACGGAAACATTAGATCTGAATATTCGGGATGCGAGCAAAAGAAAATTTTATGTTTTATTTCATTTCGTTATAGTACGACGGATGTCGCTGTTGACACAAAAATGATATTTTACATCAAAATATTGTACTCTTGTAAGAGGTATTTATTCAGATTATGATAAAAGTTGTGAGTTAGGGTTCTGAGTTGATTGACCCTGTCATACTTTTGTTGGAGGAAAATATCCGTGGACTTTCTAGCGCAAACTAAACCTCAAACAGTTTTTCACCTTCCGAGCCGTCTGGATATTTTGAATTTGATGTTTTGGTTAGGTGAAGTTCTTTATACAGGGTGTATTCATGACGTGCTCATTAAATTAAACCACATGCTCTACTGATCATTCTGAACCACTTCCATAGAAAAACTTTTGATAAAGTTCCCATAGAAAATGACAAGGAAGTATTATTATGTTTTTATGGGGAAGTGAATTTTTATTTCACGTTTAAAAAAAAAACAATTGAAATGATTCAGTATGATCAGTAGAGCATGTGGTTTAATTTAATGAGCATGTCATGGTTACATCTTCGTTTATACAGCGAAATTCATACTGGAGAATCGGTAAGTGGTCAGGTCCAAGGTTCAATGACCCTTTATGTAAAGTAATATATTATGTAAAGTAAAGTAATAATATTTTTAATAAAAAGTAAAATTCAGCAACATATTGCATCAATTTTTTATTATTTTTATAATTGGTCTGTGTGATGATCATATAGGCCTGACTGAAAAACAGCGCGTTGCGGTTGTCATCGCAATGCTTATGCTGAGTCGGACCTTTTCGCTGCTTCAACTAAAAACCATTTTTGAAGTTGTTTTATTTAAGCTGTGTGTGTTATCTTTTAATTTACTTTGTTTTTATATTTTGTTTTTATTTTTAAGTGCATGTTTTTTGGCAGCGAATAAATGATATCTTATCTTATCTTATGAGAAATATGCAAAATAAAATTGAGACTTCTTAAAAGAGTCGAGGTTGTTCTTACACAAGTATAGAAGCCAAAAAAAGATTTTTTCTGTTTCGCAAACCGGGTCATTGGATCTTGGTCCTGACTATTTACCGAGTCTTCAGTATGAATTTGGCCACATAAACGAAGTCACCTTATCTATATTTTTTGTATTATACGTCTTATTGTTTCGTCATGTCATGTCTGTAAATTTTTCTTTGTCTGTTTGTCACACTTTTAAATATAATAAATACTCCAAGAGAAATAGGTACTCTTTATTGAACACCAAATACATAAAATAAGGAAACAAACTTATAGAAGGTTACAATTGGCGGTCTTATCGCTTATACCAATTTCTTATAATGAACTATCCCTAGAGCTAAAATTTGCTTACACATAGGAACAAGATTAATGGTGGGAAAAAATATGAAAAACGAAATTTAATTGTAAGGGCTTGTTTGAAATGACTCAAAAAATATCGTTTACTGTCCTTGAAACAATTACAATTTTACGTTCTATTGATGGAGGAGAATTTTTCAAAATATGTAAAATGCGTGGCAGCATGTCAAAGAAAGTGCACAACTATTTTGTACGTGAAAAATTGCACTAAATTGTGCCATTTTTCCAAATTCCAATGTTGAATATTAAAAAGGTTTTTAAACTTAAAAAGCGCCTTACTAATAAAAAAATTCAAAAACACTGAACTACCAAAGAATAAATTCCAGGCAGGTACCAGTGACGAAGGGTGAACATTTTAAAAAGGGGAGCCGGACAAACTAATCGCCTTACTCAGAAAAGAAACCAGGGAAAACATTAAATTGTTTGTACTTTGCAACTCCCTGTCAGCCAAGTGTATTTGTCGTATTGAGATTTATGGAAATGTTTGACAAAGCGAAGAGCTCGGAATAAAGAAATGTAGTACGGATGCCATTTCCGAAACAAGCTGAAGGCATAGTAAAAACCGATGGGGACCCTTCGCCACTGGTAGGTAATTAGTAGTTAGTGCCGTTGGCAGCAAAATTGTGTTTTTTGGAAAAATCTTAGTGTGGTCAATTTTTGTAGTCTATCGTAGTTTAATGTTTTCATGTATTATTTCTGTTGTTAAATTGTATGGAGGCGAAGGTAGCCTGGTTATAATAATTGTATAATTTTAAGGTTTCTTAGACTGACAACTTGAATTTGTAGTTGTCAAGTACTTGTTTTATAATATTTTATGGAAATAAAGAAATTTTGAAATTGAAAATTATTGTGGTCAAAGTGGATGTGCAATAAGTTAAGTTTCATGTTATGACTTTTAACAGAATTGGTGGTGAGCATTCTTTAAACTATTTTCGTCAAGGAAAAGGTTACGAATGCAGAGCGCTGTTTCTTTTTCGTGTGCGTCTCGCTAGACGTGTTAGAATAACCCTAGAGCTTCAGATGTCGCAGTAAAGTGCCTGAAATATTAACATAACTATGATTAGGCTCCTCAGACAAACGGCTTTGCTAATTATATAAGCTAACTTTCCATCGTTAACTTTTCATATTTACGCTTGCAGGCAAGGAGTAAAAGCAAAATAGATCAGACATTGCGGTCGTCTCGGAGCTCGTTGGTTCAAATCCACAGGGCACATTGGCGTTTGGTCTGCGTGCTTGGGGATTCGGAACCACCACTACGCACCACCCATCACGATGAGACAATAATTGTCGGTGAAATGTGGGTGTATGAGCGTGGATTTACACTTTACAGTCCATATATACTCGTAAAACCTCTGACAACCCCCCTGGTATTTATGTCATGACCTTGTATTTATTTATTTATGTAGGTATTAAAAACGTCTCGAATAAAAATATGAGGTGACTTTCGTTTATATAGCCAAATTCATACTGGAGACTCGGTAATTGGTCAGGACAGGACCAAGGTTCAAAGGCCCTTTCTATGAAATACGCAAAATAAAATTTAGACTTCTATACTATTTGAGTCAAGGTTGTCCTTTAACAAATATAGAGGCATCACAAATTTTATTTTTTTGTATTTCGTAAACCCGGTCATTGAACATACTGGAGACTTGGTAAGTGGTCAGGCAGCTTCATCTTACAGCTTTAGCGGCAACATCTTTTTTACTGAAATTACCTAAATATTATACGATCTAAAAGGATCGAGTCCATCCATCAATCCATCAGCCTGTTTCGTCCACTGCTGGCCATAGGCCTTTCCAGGATTTCACCACTCTTGGCGGTCCTCCTGGAAGAAATGCCCATACTCACACACGCTGGGCAGGCGGGTTGTTGAGCGCGGTGCCGAAACCTTTGCACCAGTGACGCCGCTGCCCGTCACCAGTTTGTTTTATATAAGGCCCGGCAATTGGAAATGGATATATCGCCATCCATCGGTCCCAGGCAACGGTGGGCCTTGCCCACTTTGGTGGTTTTGCCTGAGAGCTGTCCTCTTACTCTCTCCCGAATAACTTCGGGAGGATTTGCGAGTAAGATGGTGGTACCTCCACAGTCGAGCCCGGCATTAGCTCTACCACCTAAAAGGATCGAGTGGTTTTGATTAAATAATAAAACTACCAAATGTAACAGGATGGAAGGACAAAAATAGGTGGATGGCGTTTCGCTTACCAAGAACTGAAGCACCCACAGTAAGTCTACTTGCATGAACGGATGAGCCCGGCACGCAACATTCACTTTAATAATTTAATAATATGGAATTGTATAACTCATTAGTTTTAAGTATGACTGTAATGCTATGCGTTTTAAATAAATAAATTATTATTATTCACATCATAGTAAGTCTGTTTTCCATAGTAAGTCAACTCACACACTTGTAAACCGCCACCATTGCTCTTCAGTTGTTGCTTAGCGGCGACTCCGTCCGCTTGTTTTCATACGTCTATGGTGAGTACAAATAAGATTTACAACTTTACCTGCGCCTGAGTTCTCAACATATTTTTTTATATGCAAGAGTTTTTGTGTATCGTCCACACAAATACAAGCAAGTACTATTCTTACCAACGTAAAGTTACCAAGGAAGTGACCCAAACAAATATTATCGCAATTTCATTTAATTTACACTGTTTTCTGATCTTATCCAATATTAAAAATAAAATAGTCATCTAAAACTCTTTCATCATTTCAGTATACGTAATCTTTGCCGAGGGAAGGCAGAGAGCCAAATTGTATGATTTACAGATTGTCGGCGCGCGCGCTGCAGGCTAGGCGCCAGCGCAGCGCCGCTTCTGTAACCCGACGAGTGGTGTTCCGGCGGACTACCTACCTATTGTTATACCATGTTTATCGTATTACTTAGTAGTTTTTCTTTTATAATTATAAGAAGTAAATGCATCTTTTCAGGTCCTGCAAAAACCCGTATCTTTAATTTTATTTGAATTATCTATTTCAAAGATTATAAATTATCCTCAATAGATACTAACCGAAATTTGAATAAATATTTAATATGTATATGTATGAAAAATATACATTAAAATTTAGAAACCTCCTCCTATTTTGAAGTCGGTTAAAAATAACACCGACAAATGTTACGCTCTTAAATAACTTATAATTTAAAAGTTTTACACTTTGGGGGCGTCTATAAATTACGTGACGCTAATAAGGGGAGGGGGTGATGGTCGTCCAGTGTCACTTTGAACGAAAGGGGTAGGGGGGTCTGAACAAATGTTACGTGACAATTTTCGATTTAATACACAAGTATAATAAATACCATATCTTGCAAGAGAGCCTCAGTAGTCCATGAACGGATGAATTGTAAATATTCTTTCGGATTTTTGCGTTCTAAAATATTTGTCCTTCTACATTAGTATATAAATCATTCGTTGATAAATTTATTTGCCTTTCACTCATGATAAAAGTCAAGTGACTTTGAGGGGAGGGGGGTCAGAAGAATGTCACCAAGATGTCACTAGAGAGGATGAGAGGTCAAAATTCATCAAATATGCAATATTTAAGCATTTACGTAAGTACTTATTGTCTTTGGTTTAGGTAATCAAGATTTATTTCATACTATATTTAAGGCATACAGAGAAAAGTGAACCAGAATTTATAGTTTTAACACACGAGCAGATAATAAAGTATGCACACAATTTTATTGCTTTGTGCTCTAGTTGTGAATTCCTGCAATAATGTTTGAAATTATCGGATAAAATATTAAGAACAGTTAAATCAAAATCTTCTTAGTAAATCATACCAACTACATTACTTTCATTTTGTTTGTTGGAAGGAAAATTTAGTTAGAGATTACTTATATATACTCGTACGTACTTAACTAGTACACATTTGTATTTAATAAAAAAAATATTGCTTTCAAAATAAAATAACGGAATTTTTATAATATCGTTTTGTTATTGTATCAGTAAAGAATCGAATCAAAGCGCTATAACACAGTAGTGGGATAAAGTTAAAATCACTACCAAATACTGACTAAACATAAAATATACCTTTTTTGTTTTTATGCGTTTATTGTTTAAGAATAATATAATTTTACAATTTCTAAGCTGACACAGCTGACGGAAACCAAAAGAGGTTTATGTGTCGCTGCAAGTGCTCACCAACTAAACTATACATATTTAACTATATCTACGTTATCTTCTAAATTCGTCAAAAATTACGTAACATTTATGTAATAATACTTAAGAATAGTTTTTATTTTATGCGGATTACGACTCAATTGACTTATTTCATGCTGTGGTAGATTATTCAATATATTTGGGAGCATATACTCCCACGTGCGAGCTTAAACAGCTTAGTACCTAAGTAGCTCAGGTCATGCACAACGATTGAAAGTTTAGTATGTAGTCAGTCATTTTTATGCCACCGAAAACCTAGTTTCTGTTTAGGACGACTGACGCATTTTTTTATAATGGCAAAGATATTTTATATTTTTTCATTTTGTTTTTATTTATGATAGATATTAAAAGAAACCGTAAGTTGCACTCAGTTTTTGTGTAGAAATAAGAAAAGAAAAATAAATCTGAAAACTGAAAAGCTGCCAAGCCATTACAAAAGCTCGGAGGCGGTTGTTTCTAAATATACACATTACATTACATTGTTAGAACAATAAGGTTAATAGGATATTCTTAACAACATGACACATTGGAGCGCTTTTCGTAAATTAATGAACTTCAGAGCTTTTCAGTCGTCTCGCCCTGTCTAGCTGGATTTAATCAGTGGTTCTTAACCTTTTTCAAGTGAGGGACGCTGATATTTTGGAGGTAGTTTCTGTCTCAAAATATGTTCTGGAATAGCAAGTAAGGAAATTAGGTTTCATTATCAGCATTACGAAATCCAGGTTTCATAAAGTTCGTCGTCCGAAAGAATCATCAGTTTTATATATTTAATGGATAAGCGAAAAGTAGAAGACTGGTTATAGAAATGTCTGGAGAAAATCTTTGATGAATAATTAAGAGTTTTCTGTTATATTAACCCATTGAGCGACTTATTAAAAGTTCGATGAAATATTATTCTGTGAACGTATTTCGGCTAGTTTCGAAATATTTATGTATTTTATGTTTAAGGCACACTCTAAAAAAACTCTAGATAGAGCTTTCCAAAACCTAATCCAATTCCAATAGCGCCTTCCGCGTTAGTGTTAGACGCATCCCATCAAAAAGGAATAAAGCAAAGTCTAGCTTGGTCTAATTCGAGCAGTCAAGGCATGTCAAACTCCACACATCAATGTCATGGTGGTAGGTAGTGCCCTGACCCGTTTCATTAGCACAGAACCACGGCCGTTCACCCCTGCCTGCTGGTGATCTCACTGCCCCAGAATAAAATCTTCACTTGTTTAGATCAATTGGTTTTGTTTATGGAACACTTTCGCGGGGAAGCTAGACGATGGCCCAGTTTTTACAGTCTGACGCGAGGAGGTTGAACTCCTATCACCGAGTGCTGGCAGCTTCTGTATCCTTTTCTTTTAGCGTAACTGCTTTCTGGTGTGCAGTGATAAGAAAAAAGATCAAATGTACTTAACGTTAATGTTACGTAATCTACATAAAGGGTTGTTAAAGATGTCCGGAGTGTCTGCTGAATTGACGGTGCACCTTTTTTATTGACAAATGTTTAACGCTAGTTATTATTTTTTATTACGTCAAATTTGGTGAGGGAAACCAACAAACGGGTAAATCAATTACACAAGTACATTTGTGTCCAGATTACATTGTGCCAAACGCATCGTTGCATTAAAATAGGTAAGGAAAACCAACAAACAGGCAAACTAAATATACAGTACATATGTACCCAGATAACATTGTCCCAAATGCATTATTACATGAAAATTGGTATGGAAAATTCATTATACAAGTATGACTGTGTCAATCAAATAATTTTAACATAATAAAATAGAACTTGCGTATAACAGTGATAATATTCGGTCCTTAGGTTTGTAATTTTATGAGAAAGAAGACCTGGAGTATCCAGTTCAGTTTAAATCAGCATCATCTAAACACTTGAGAATTGGAACAATGCCCTGAAATCTGAAGAGAGGCTTTGTTGAACTAAAGCGTCTAGCAGTCTACCCACTCCGAATTACTAGTTACCTCAGACTCCCATTATAGTCAGAATAATTCTCACTCATGGAGCCACGGAACCATCGCACGATTCACGGTAGAATTCAGCAGATTGTACATTTTTAGGATCAGTATATTTTTAGTCTTTGGTTGCTCCAAACGCAACGGTCTCGTTTTTAACACTGCTTTTGCTAATAGAACCAGCTAATTGACAAAATTAGAGTGATATCATGAGGCTCACACGTGGTCATGACAAATCTCGAAAGCTTTTGAAATAAGTATAAACCTTATTGATCGATTTGCTATACTACTTAATGAACCATATTGCTATTGTTAAACTTGAATTTCAAATATTACGGACTTTTATCTTCTTACCCTTTGACCATGCAAAAACACTAATTACTCCAATCCATTAATCAAATCATAACAACGTATATGACCACCATCATACATAATCCATTCAAATTATAACAAGTTGAAACAAAGCAGTTCTACAGTAGCCAAATTTGTCCTTGCTGGCGCCAACTATGACATAATATTTAGTCCAGATTCGTCTTGTAATTGACTTTATTTTATAGTAATAGTCGCACGGTACTAATGCGTTATGCGTGTGAATACTCTCACGGTTCGTTATATCAGTTACTCCAATGATTGTAAATCATTTGTTGTTTATCTACACTTCTACATCTACATCTACACTATTATATAAAGAGGAAAAGGTTGTTTGTATGTAAAGGGTAATCTCTGGAACGACGGAAACGATTCCGAGAATTCCTTCACTAAGAGAAAGCTACACTACCGCTGAGTAACATAGGCTATGGTTTGTTCCCTGGATACGGGCAGTTCCCTAGGGACATAGCCATTAATTACATTAATGCGGGAACAGATTTTGAAAATTCTTTCACTAGATTTATTCAGTTGGACATACTCGTAGGCTATAATTTCTTTTTCCTGGGGACCAACGGGCAGCTCGCTAGGGTCATTAATAAGTACGAAACTCAATTTGAAAATTATTTCACGGTTGTAATCAACGACGTTAAATACAGTTCTAATAAAGGACAAAGGCTATAGTTTGTTCCCTGGGTAAGAGCAATTCCCTAAGGGCATACGTATTAATCAAATTGGTGCGGATAATCTCTGAAACTACAGAACCAATTTTGAAATTTCTGTCACTTTTGTAATAGTGACTATTTACTTGAACATAAGCTATATTTTTTTGTTCCTGGGGGCCGTCGGTTTCCTAGGGACATATTCATTAGAGTTGATGCTCGTGATTGTTGGCACTTGGTGGAACTTTTGAAACATTTTTTGTTTGATAAACACTTGTACTTGTCCACTTAAGTGGACAAACAAAAAACATATTCATTAATTAAGTACGGAACCGATTTTGAAAATAATTTCACAATTTTAATGATCTACACTTGAACAAAGGCTATAGTTTGTTTCCTGGGTACGAGCAGTTCCCTACGGACATAGCTATTGATTAAATTGGCGCGGGTTATCTATGGAATTACTGAATCGATTTTGAAAATTCCTTCACCGTTGGAATGGTTAGTCTCTTCACTTGGACATAGGTTATAGTTTGTTCCCTGGGGATGGGCAGTTCCCTAGAGACAAAGTCATTAATTAATATTGAAACCATTGAAACTATATTGAAAATTCTTTCACCGTTGGAATGGTTAGACTTTTCACTTGGATATGTACATAGTCCATGCTATAGTTTATTCCCTTTGAACGGGCAGTTCGATGAAGATATAGACAGGGTCAGACATATAAAATTATTTTCATGAGAATCTAAGTCAAATTATATTATAGTACGTATTTGTACTATAAATTAATAGTCGACATTTTGCTCGTGACTTTTTGTGATTAATTTATAAACTCGAAGTATATATGCACACAAAAGAATTAAAAAATATTATTTCAAGATATATTTCGGACCCTACTGGGCCCGGCATCAGTTGATATAGTAATGAAATGACATTTACAATGACATGATGGCACATAAAATGACATGGACAATCAGTATTAAAACTTTTTTTTGTGTGTGTGTGTTTGAGAGGGGATGTAAGAATGTTAGTATGAGTGTTTGAATTTCGATGAGGTTTGTCTGTCTGTAAGTTAGTGCTGTTTATTTAGTCCAGGTCCGTAGTGGGCACCAAGCGACCAGATGTAAGACGACTCCCATGTCCTGAGCTGAATATCAGTCAATGGTGGGTGGAATGATTTTGGACTCTGCCCGGCATTCTATGTGGGTGAAACAAAAACCCCACTTCACATCCGCATCAATCATCACAGATTCACAACAAAAACACAAAACAATACACTACCCATCCCAGCTCATGCCCGCCTACACAACGAATCATTCGACGACTGAAAAAACCGCATTATAAAATCATTCCACCCACCATTGACTGATATTCAGCTCAGGACATGGGAGTCGTCTTACATCTGGTCGCTTGGTGCCCATTACGGACCTGGACTAAATAAACAGCACTAACTTACAGACAGACAAACCTCATCGAAATTCAAACACTCATACTAACATTCTTACATCCCCTCTCAAACACACACACACAAAAAAAAGTTTTAATACTGATTGTCCATGTCATTTTATGTGCCATCATGTCATTGTAAATGTCATTTCATTACTATATCAACTGATGCCGGACCCAGTAGGGTCCGAAATATATCTTGAAATAATATTTTTTAATTCTTTTGTGTGCATATATACTTCAATATAATAAAAAACAAATAAAAAAACAAGCTGGTAAAGTTTATATACATTTATTTTAATTTATAAACTCGATTTTTATATAAGGCCTGGCAATTGGGGATAGATATACCGCTATCCATCGGTCCCAGGTGGTCCAAGGGTGGGTCGCCTGGTGGTTTTGCCTGAGAGCTGTCCTCTTACTCTCTTCCGAATAACTTCGGGGAGGTTTGCGTGTAAGATGGCGGTACCTCCACAGTCAAGCTCGGCATCAGCTCTACCACCTTAAGATGGTAATAGATACTTTTTTTCTTTCAAAAATAAGAATCTTAACATAATTTTTCTATCGATAAACATGCATAAAAGGTCGACAAACTAAGCAAATGGAGGTTTCTATTACATTAATTTATTCTTACCAAAATACGCATGTGTAAAATCGTATGTTTTCCTTATTCTTCTATTCCTTCTATACATCGGTGTCAGTTAGCATCTCTGATTTGATACATTATTTATTTGTCCCTTTTCTGTCCACGCCTTTTAAAGTGAGTGATTTAAATTTAACGGACTGTAAATAGAGTGTGTAAAGGCAGGCAATAAATATCAAAAGTGAAGCTAAAATAATATGTAGTAGCTTATGTAGCGGAGTTCTTTAGGAGAGTTTAGTATAAAATCGTAGTGTTTACGTTAAAAGCACGCAGTAACGCGCGTGCCCTCGCACGTGTTGAGTTACGTATTAAATCAACTTAGGAATAACTGTTTCAGTTTACGTTACGTACGAATATACAGTTTAAGTGGTTCCCTTGAAAACACATAATTTTCCCTTTGTGATAATTCGCGGCCCATCAAATTATAGAGTGTTAAGGGCCCATAATACGTAAATTCGCAATCCTACTCTAACGCTTCCGCTTTTTAACTGTCTATCCTACTCTAATCAGATGCTGCGCACGCAAAAACATCAGTTATTTTGAAATCGCGGTTACACTAATGATTTCTTCATTTTTATTGAACAGTCTGCAGCTGCTTTATACTAATATCAGTCATATTATGCAAAGTTTCAGATCTAATTTCAAGTATTCATTGAATGTTATCGGTTTATTGTACGGTTTGGAGGTAACTTTGTATTTTTTTTTTCTATCGAAAGAATTTAATGGAATCAAGTACTCACAACGATAAGGACATAGCATTAGTCCTCAACTTTACCATATATCAATTTCAGAGTGATTGTTGCAGTATTTGTCGGTAAAAAACAGGATCATGCGAAGCGAAGTGACGTATTATATACCCATAAGGCGAAGTGCGCGTTTGGAAAATCCAACCTTGTGCAAGTCTTTTTCAGAAAACTAGATGTAATTACTAAAATTTAAAAAAATCGATTTTGTTTTCGAAGATATGAGAAATCTTTTGACTATTTTAAAAACATGATTTGAAACTTTTACATAAAGGAAAAAAATCCTAAAGGGAACTCTGAAAAGTTTACTTATTACGTTTTTAGGGTTCCGTAGTCTGACAAGGAACCCTTTTAGTTTCGTCATGTCCGTCTGTCCGTCTGTCCGTGGCTTAGCTCAGAGACTATTAGTACTAGAAAGCTGTAATTTGGCACGAGTATACATATCAATTACTCCGACAAAACGATAAAATAAAACTATGTTTTTTTTTCCGTACTCGTAAATTGGGGATCAATTTTTTTCTCATCTATAGTGTGGGATGTCGTTAGATAGGTTGTTCAAAAAAATTGTGGGTGTGTGAAAACGATTTTTCGATTTAGGGATCCGTTGGCGAAATATTAAGCTTTAAAGGGCTAGTTTTTGTTAGAGTCAAGTGTCCTCCCCTGCCGGCTAAACGGTTGTTTAAGGAGATGTGAAAAAATTCATATATCTAATTTTTCTTTATGCTTTTTTTTAGGCAAATTAGTTTAAGTTTTTAGTATTATGGTCAGAATTTACGGTCCTAAATAAATGTCCTTCATTTTACTTAATTTTGACAACTTTATTCCAATTTATTTCGTTACTTGTGAGCAACGAAGTATAGATACTTATAAGAATTGTATGTATTACTGATTTGTGCACCATGCTGTTTGAAATCAAATAAATATTCTGATTCTGATCTACGAACGTACCGCGATCTGCTATTGATAGTTGAGCTCCTCCTTGAGGTCAAGTTCGGCGAATCGCGGAGGAAACGCGTTCCGTTTCACAGATTCACAAGTAAAACAAGGCTGCCAGTATTTACGTTTCTGAGAAGACGATGTAAACTGCAGTGTACTAATACAACACGCCTCCGTGTGAGTGGGTTCGTACTTGCCACATACATCTGCTACAGACTCAATCGCTGGCTACACTTGTAACGAGCTGTACAGCTATCCAGAACTAACTTTCTTCCGATATGCTACAAAAAATCAACTTTAGTCAAAGTTTATGAATGAAATAGGTCTGTAATTGATCGGTGGTATTTTGTTTTATCACCTGCATCTTTTTAGGGTTCCGTAGTACCTGAAAGGTAAAAGAAACCTTTATGGTGAGACTTGGTTATCCGTTGTCCGTATGTCACAGCCTCATAATATAACTTTAGCACCGTTGAAGGTAAAGACTTGAAATTTTCTACAAAAATAGCATTCACTTGGCTACATAATATGGTACAAAAAAATATTGAAAAATTCTAAATTGTTCAAAATATTTCCAATACAAAAGTGAGAAAAATAAAAAATAAATTCTTAAAAATACAATATGGGTATCAAATTGTAGATATTAAAGAGCTGATTATAAAATATATACTTTTACTTTATTTACTGGGACCGATTTTGAGAAGTCTTTGAAAAACCACAAAAAATGCGTGTCCCGCCCCCTACCGAATAGGTGAATCGAAAAAAAAAAAGATGATTATAGGCCATAACTGGCCAATTACAGTAAAATTATAGCGATTAAAAAAAAGTTGATAACAAATGAGAAATGTAAAAAAAGATGTAAAATAAATAAAATAAAAAATGTATAAAATACAAGATGGATATCAAATTCTAGATATTAAAGAGTTGATTTTAAAAATATATACTTTTACTATAATTACTGGCACCGATTTCGAGAAATCTTTGAATAACCGAATAACCACAAAAAAATTCATGTACCTCTTATTTCAGAAATTGATAGACCGAAAAAAAAGAAGATTATAGATAGGCCATAACTCGCCAATCACAGGAAAACTATAGCGATTACAAAAAAGTTGATAACAAATGAGAAATAAAAAAAAAACTTTACAAAAATACAACATGGATATCAAATTCTAGATATTAAGGAGCTGATTATTAAAATATATACTTTTACTATAATTACGGGCAGCGATTTCGAGTAATCTTTGAAAACCACAAAAAAATGCATCCTTATTTCCTGAACTAATAAACCGAAAAATATGAAAACAATCATGGTAATTTGGGATTACGTGACGATTATAAGAAAAATATAGCGGGTGAGTAATTCACGATAGCAAAATAATTAAATTAAATTTTTCATTCACTAGTTTTATTTCAAGTACGGTATAAAAACATTCGAGTCGCTCTTTTGTGGTACAATCGATTCTTTTTTATTTATCATAAACAGCTATGAGCAAGATTTTAAAAACCTTCTTCCTGCCTGTTTCCAAAACTGTCGAATTACAGAACCCTAGGTATGCGAGTGTGACTCGCACTTAACGTGTTTTTTACGCTCATTTAGGACAGTATGGGAATCGATCTTTAAATACAGTCGCTTTAAATAATTAAACGTATAAACATACGAGTATTATTTAACTGTCAGTATTTTATAACAATCTTGTTAATTAAGACACGGTCTGAGCCTGATATCTTCTTGACTGGTAGGCAATAAAAGTACCTAATGAGAAAAACCTAACGGATCATCAAACTCAGCTTCCTTCATCGACACAATGTAATATGAATGTGGTGGCCATATCATAGAATTTATCAAATATCGTTAAGTATGAATTTACGATAGACTTACAACAAAAAGTGAAACAAGTTCGGGAGCCGAGCGAATCGGAGCGAAGCGAGGCGACCCCTTTAGTTTTTACAGATTTCATGATATGGCGATCAGATCAAAATGATCAATTTTACGATATGGCAACGAATACCAGTAATATCAGTGCCACAAAAAAATAATGGAGCATTAGATATGAACGGTGCTTGCTAGGTGTCGCGCTCCGAGCGCAAGAGCCAAAGCAGAAAGGGATTTTAAAAATACCAGTTTTTTTAGACCATAGAAGGAGAAAATACCAGTATTATTAGATCAAGGTCTAGGAATAAGAATGTTGGGAAACGAAGAATAAAAAATCTCTGAATGGCTTTTTACCCGCTCCCGCGCCCGCTCCCAATTAATGTAAACTATCTTCTTATAAGAGTCCTTGAAAAATTATATGTAGTCCAAACTACTACTAGGACATTTAGTACAAGTACAAGTGCGAAAGCCAATCCAAATATGTTGAGTAGAGAGATAAAAATAACTGATATAGAACACGTCTTAGGGCCCCAAGGAATCCACCTTATTTCTATATATCCTATAATTTGATAAAATATGTATTATTGTAATAATAATAATCCTGACTGATAATTATCAGCCAGGATCAACCTCCAGTTGGTAGCGTTGTGTAACGAGCGGTGTATGCAGTATGCAGACCCATGCGCTCGTGTCGCCACATGCATAATGCCGTCCACACACTGCAAATTACAGCCAATTACTTGTCTAGACTGAGACTCTTGAATAACTTCGTCCGATACCGGTCCGAGCAAACAGACCAATTACTTATTGTACAAAAATCGATCATTATTTGCCAGTTTACGAATTACGTATGTATTTTCATATTCATATTCATATTCTTTATTGCACAGAAAAGTTATACGTACAAGCAGTCATAAATTAAACGTGCTATAGGCGAGCTTATCTCTGAGAGAGATTTCTGCCAGCAAAACCTAGGTGCTAAGGAAATATTAACTAAAAGTGTGTGATCAAATGTGCACACATAAAGAAACAAGTGATATAAAAAATAAAAATGTGGAGATAATATGAACTTAAAACTACCATAAATATACCTAACTTTTAAATAAATACTTACATAATAAATTAATTAATAATTACTTAAATATAAAAAGAACAAACGTACTTAAATACTGTAATATAAACATGGGCATAAACCTACATAACAAAAGTATTCATAAATATATGTTTAAAACAAGAATTTAGTATATACCAAATATAAACATAAATACATACAGTGTATATACCTGCATAAATAATAAATAAATATATATTTTAAAGGGAAAAATATTTATAAATAATGCTCTTTAAGCTTCTTCTTGAATAGGCTGATCGTAGGACAGTCACGAATCGTATGCGGTAGGGAGTTCCAGAGTCTGATGGATGTCACCGTGAAAGAATTTCTAAAAGCACCCGTGTTATGACATGGAGTTTTTAAAAGAGATACTGTGTGTGGTCTGTTCTGTTTGTCATTGGAAAGAAGGTAGTTAAAGCGTTCACGCAAATAGGGAGGGGTAGTAGGGCTCCTAAGGATATTAAAGAGGCAACATAAAATGTGAAAATTTCGTCGTTGACGAATAGGAAGCCATTTCAGCTCCTCTCTATAATGAGACACATGGTCAAACTTACGCAGTCCGAAAATAAACCGAATCCCCAGGTTTTGAAGACGTTGTAGTTTGCTAAGCAACTCTTCATTGGCATCTAGGAAGCATAAATCCGCATAGTCGATGGTTGGCAATAGAAGGGTTTGTGCAAGAGTTACCTTTGTTCTATGGGGCAGAAATCGCTGGAGACGCTTGAGGGAGTAAAAAGTGGCAAAAACTCTTCTACTGACTTCATTCACGTGAGCAGTCCACGATAAGTTACAGTCAAAAATGACACCAAGGTTTTTCACAGTTTCAGCGTATGCAATGGGGATACTGTTATAGGAGACCTGTGTCAGGGTAGATTTGTTCAGGAGGTTGGTCATGTATCTACTACCAATGATTATCGTCTGAGATTTTTTAGGGTTCACTAAGAGCCCATAAGATTCAGCCCACTTCTGCACATGACCCATATCCTCATTTATTTGAGAAATTGTAGTTTCAACTTCAGATACTACAAAGTGTCGATATAGCTGTAAATCGTCTGCATAAAGATGGTAGTTGCAAGAAAGTACTTCTGAGATGGAATTAATAAAAATTGAGAATAGGAGAGGTGAGAGGACGCCACCCTGAGGAACACCAGCAGATAGTTGACACCACTCCGAGGTAACCTCGTCCGAGCGTATGCACTGCAGTCGACCTCTAAGATAAGTATCGAACCATTCTGTAACAAGTGGAGATACGTTAAGAGAGCGGAGTATACCTAGCAGAACATCGAAGTCAACACAGTTAAACGCACTGCTAAAATCTAATAGCGTTAAAATTGTCAGTTTCTTGTTGTCGATGGCTAGCCTTATATCATCAGTAACTTTTAAAAGTGCGGTTACCGTACTGTGACCAGGTCGAAATCCAGATTGAAACTGATTCAGAAGATTGTTTTTAATCAGATAGGAGAAAAGTTGGTTGTGCACGATGGTTTCTTGGACTTTGGAAAGGATGGGAAGAATGGAGATAGGACGATAGTCGGAGAATGAGGCAGGATTAGAAGTTTTCGGAAGAGGAATAACAAGCGCCTGTTTCCAGGGCGAAGGGAATGTACAGGTAACCAAGGAGAAATTGAGGATATCAGTGATTACAGGTAACAGTGAATCAAGAATAAGTAATAGCATCTGGGAACAGATATTATCATTGCCAACAGCTTTTGAGGTAATAGACAGAACCGCAAAATTTGTTAATGGATGGGTTGGTCACATAAGTATAACTAATTTCCTTTGAATGTAGGTACGCTACCTTCTAACCTCTATAAGTATAATGGTTACTATATAGGTAGAGCACGTAGCCAGAGGTGGGCCCCGGTTTTAATTCCCCCTCAAAATCATCCCCGTTTTTATTTCAACCACCGCAAAGGATTTGTTCTTCCAGTCCATTTCTACAAGTACCCGCAATATTTCGCGGCGCAAGAACAAGCAAGATAAGGATATTGAGGACATAATTAGTGTTTTCAAAAACACAGAACCTGATAAAACTCCAATTTTTGTGGCAAGAAAGCTGGATAAATTACCACCCGTATGTTTTAATCACCTTGATGTCACAGCACTTTTAAAGGAAATCGTTGTGTTAAAGTCAGACGTGAGGAGTCTGAAAGAATCCTGCGCCACAATCGATCAGGTGGACGTTCTAAAAGCAGAGATTAATGAAATGAAGTTTGCATCTTTGAGGAATGTAGAAAATAATATGTACATAAACAAGAAACGGGGTGCCTATGTACCAGATAATGAGCGAAACCGTAGCCCAGTCAGTATTTTAAATATTTCGAATAACACCCATAAAACTAGCACACCCGAAACAGCAGAGAGTATTAACTGCCAGTTTTCGTCACCGCTGCAGAGAATGAGTATGAGCGCAGTCTCTTTCGCACGCGACGCAACCGATAACGTCAACACCGCTGATATCGTAACGCAGTCGCAAGTGAGGGCGAGTGGGACGGGCATCGACTGTTCGCTTGCGCCTACTGCGATGATACCTACATTGTCATCTGATAACCGGTTGGCTACGGAAACAAGTTCGGAGACAGCAAGCGCTAACGAACTCGCTATTACCGATGTAAACAAAACTAAAAACATGTCAATGGCAGATATTGTGCGCAAAGGTAAATGGAAACCAGTCCTCACAAATGAAGTGTGGTCTGTTATGCAGCGAAAGAGGTACAGGAATAGGTCTTCAGAGTCGGAGGCGGTACGAGGCAAAGCTTCATTCATGCCGGAGGATAAATTTAAGCCTGCAAATCTTAATATACCTTTGTTCGTGTCGAACGTTCATAAGGATACTTCAGACCATGATATTGCACAGTACGTGTTTTTGAAAACTAAAGAAAATGTTGTTTTACAGAAAATTCGCATGAGAACAGAGAAAGAGTACAATGCTTATAAAATAATGGTCTCCAATACAAAGTTAGACTTGTTCTTAAATGATGAACTTTGGCCGGCGGGTATCACATGCCGACGTTTCAGACCTTATAGAAATCCGCTAGCCAGTGATGGAATAGAGAACAGAACCTCGTCAAATAAACATGATTAATACAACCTTTGTTTCATTTAACTGTAAAAATATTAAGAGGTCTGTAGAAGATATAAAACAGCTGTGCAGTTTTGCGGACATTGTTGCGTTGCAGGAGACATGGTTGCTGCCGCAAGAGCTGTCATATCTGGCAAATGTGCATGAAGATTTTGGGAGCACGGGCACATCCGCGGTCGACACAGCTGCTGGCATTCTTAGAGGCAGGCCTTTCGGAGGAGTGGCGCTGCTGTGGCGCAAGTCAGTATTTCAGTGTGTATCAGTGGTTTCATGTGCAACTCCGCGTATCGCAGCCATACGCGCTTTGGCGAATGACAGGCCTGTGCTTATTATAACAGTTTATATGCCTACGGATTGCGAAGAGAATGTGCCAGAATTCACAGACTGTCTTAGCACTATCAATGCAATAATAGATGAGAGTGATATTGAGACCGTTTTCATATTAGGAGACTTCAATGCGCACCCTGGTGAGCGTTTGTACAGCAAAATGACAGACTTTTTACGGAACAGGATTGGACGTGTGCGGACGTTACAAATTTGCAGATAAGTTCAGACACGTTCACGTTCATTAGTGAGGCTCACGGGTGTAAGCGCTGGCTGGACCATTGCATTGTTACCAGCGCAGCCATGCAGTGTGTTATGGACGTGCACGTTCGGTATGACGTATATTGGTCTGACCATATGCCATTAGTTCTTACTTGCAATCTTAATGTCATCAAGGAAAAGACTGTAATTAATAATCCTGTATGTAATACAGTAAAATGGGGGCAGAGAAATGAAGAACAATGTAATAATTATAAGAGTATATGTAATTCAAAGTTGAAGCACATTGACTTGCCTAGTGAGTTTCAAGTATGTTGCGGCAAATACTGTAGTAAGTCATCTCACCGTAATATTATAAATAAGATGTATTTACAGATTATAAATATTTTATGTTCGAGTGCAAGTGCCACCTATCAACGTGGGTACAAAGGGCGTAAAAAACCTTTGATCGGCTGGAACAAGCATGTGACCGAAGCTCACAGGAGAGCAAAGCTTGAATTTCATATGTGGGCTTTGTGTGGAAAGCCATCTTCTGGTGCAATTTTCCATGCAATGGTTGAAGCACGTAAGGTTTTTAAGGGAAAACTCAAGTGGTACCAAAGCCACCAAGAGCAAATAAGAATGGATTTAATAGCAAAATACCATGCAAACTCAGACTTTAAAAGTTTCTGGAAAAGCACAAACAAGCTAAACCCTAAGCCTAGCATTCCTGTGAGTGTCGACGGGATCTCCAGCCCTAAGGATATTGCCGAAATGTTTAAACGCCAGTTTGCAATTGAATCACCGTTGGGATTGGCGTGCCGAGAGCTCGATGCTGAATCCCAGAGTGCAGAACATTTAACAATCATTCTAGAAAAAGATGTCAGGTTTGCAATAAAAAAGATGACAAAAGGAAAGTCGCCTGGGCACGATGGACTCAGCGTCGAGCATCTACGACACGCTGGTACTCATTTACCTCGCGTTCTCGCACTCCTGTTTAACCTGTGTCTGAGTCATTCATACGTGCCTCCAGAGCTTATGCAGACTCTGGTGGTACCTATAGTCAAAAATAGAACCGGAGACGTATCGGACGGGACAAATTACAGGCCTATTTCCTTAGCTACCATCACAGCAAAAGTTCTTGACAGTGTGCTCAACTCTCATCTGAATAAACATGTCAAGCTTCGTGACGCCCAGTTCGGCTTCCGGCCTGGGTTGTCGACGGAGACTGCCATTCTCAGTTTAAAGCATACTGTCGGGTACTACACTGACAGGAAAACACCGGTATATGCGTGTTTTCTAGATTTGTCCAAGGCCTTTGATCTTGTCTCGTTCGACGTTCTCTGGCAGAAACTAAAAGAGACAACGCTACCATCGGAGTTAGCTTCTCTTCTGAGGTACTGGTATCTAAACCAGGAGAATCGTGTGAGATGGGCGGGCGAGTTTTCAGAACCATATAAACCGGTGTGCGGCGTGAGGCAGTGGGGATTAAGCTCTCCTCTGCTTTTTAATCTGTACATGGATGCGCTGATCGGGGAGCTCAGCAGCACGCATGTCGGCTGTTATATAGACGGTATTTGTCTCAATAATTTAAGCTATGCGGACGACATGGTGTTGCTGGCCCCCTCGGTTGGAGCCCTCCGCCAGCTACTCGCGTTGTGTCAGTCATACGCTGCTTCCCACGGGTTGATTTATAATACTAAGAAGTCAGAGTACATGGTCTTCAGGGCTGGAAATAAGTGTCCCTCATCTGTTCTCCCTGTTATTCTTAACGGTGCACCGCTAAATCGGGTGCATCAGTATAAATACTTAGGACATTTAGTGACAGATGATCTGAAAGACGATGTAGACATGGAGAGGGAACGCAGAGCATTGTCAGTCCGGGCAAACATGCTGGCCCGCAGGTTCTCCAGATGTACAGATGCAGTAAAAATTTCATTATTTAAAGCTTACTGCACATCATTGTACTCGGGGGCCCTGTGGTTCAGTTATACTAAAAAGGCTTACAATGCTCTGCGTATCCAGTATAATAACGCTTTTAGGGCTGTGCTGCGGCTGCCGCGTTTTTGTAGTGCGTCGGTGATGTTCGCTGAGGCACGAACCGACGGTTTCGATGCCATATGGCGAAAGAAGTCTGCCTCGCTGCTGCACAGACTCCGGGGCAGCCCCAACACCCTCCTACGTGTTATATCCGATCGGTTCGACAATCCGTTTATGTTTAAACTGATTGATCGGACAAGATCACTCTTAGTTATTAATTACTAATATAGAATAAGTGTATTGTTACTAACATAATGGATCCATGTTGTCTGATAAATAAAGATATTATTATTATTATTATTTCAAGTATTTATCTCTCGCGCCCGACCTGATCTTAAATTCACTTCCGGGTCAGGCTTTTATATTTTTCATCCTCTTTACTGTTTAACTGGCCCCCCTTTATGCCTTTCAATGATAAATCCTGTCTAAGTACTGATTTACCTTTGCTTACCTTTTATGCTTGACTTAACGTGAAAAAATTCAATACTCTTTTGCATTCTGTCCTAGAAGTATATTAATATTTAGAATCCTCAATTACACAAGTCCAAAAAATCTCGTGCTTCCTAATGGGCACGTGCTTTATGATTAGTCAAATCCGGCGACCGATTCCCGCAAAAATTAGTGAGAGATCCTCGAGGCATATCAAGTAGATCAAAATGTATCGTATGGGAACCGTCACAACAACGCTTCGCAAACGGCGCGCGGCACTCTCTCAGTTTCCTGGAGAATAGCTAGGCGATACGCATAATACGACTTTATGGTTACAAAATTCTGGCCTTCCTAGAGCTAGTTGTTGGCACAGACGAACTATTTTTGATGCAAATATCAGGTGATTTTCAAATCGTTGTTAGGCTTCCGTACCCGAAGGTAACCAACGGGACCCTATTACTAAGACTTCGCTATCCGTTTGTCCGTCTGTCACCAGGCTGTATCTCTGAACCGTGATAGTTAGACAGTTGAAATTTTCACAGAGCATGTACTTCTGTTGCCACTATAACAACAAATACTAAACCGGCCAAGTGCGAGTCGTACACGCGCACTCCCATGCAACAGACATGATTTTTTTGCCGTTTTTATTAATAATGGTACGTAACCGGCACTTAGCCGGTTTTTATACAGAAATGTAATACTTTTTCTCAATTTCAATACTGTAGTACCTATATTAGGGCATCTAATATCAAAAGTTTTCAGTTCCGGCTACTAGAAACCCAATATTGGAATTCTGGAACTGGTTCCGAAACTGGCAATTAAATTAAGGTTTTTTTTTGTAACAAAAAAGACGTGTGTTAATCGTAATCAAACCTTCAAACTGAGAAGATCCTGGGTTTAGAATTTAAAAAAATGTATATACATTAAGATTGAAACTCATACTGATACGTTTTATCCATTAAAACATATTTTTATTTATATTTATTTATAACACTTTTTGCACATTTACACAAATTGTATGAGAGACAGATAAAAGAAACAACCAAACATGGTGTTTAAAAGAGGCACTTACTGCTAATAGCAATCTTATAAGTGATACACGTAAGACTATACCAATGTAAATAATCGTTATAATGAGATTTTATATTATTTTCAAATATCGCCTGAGAAGCTTAAGAAGAAATTAAGCTAAGAGTAGTATTCCCATTATCATAAGTTTGTACAACCTATGAATTTGCAAAACCATTTCGAAACACTTGATACAACATGAGGTTGTGCCTACAACTTTGTTCATAAAACCATGGCCGAGCATCTTCAATAAATCAATACGAGAAACACAAGTAATACGTAGGCATCATTAGGCAAAAATATAAGATATTTGCCACTATACAATACACCGCCTGCTACGCTGTAACATTACATACTACGGCGTAGGCTCTTTACTTTGTCCTTGTATATTTGATGTACCTCCTATGTACCTTTTATCGACCCAAATGTTTAGAGTAAATTTATTTATTTTTGATGTTAGTAGATAAAAATGCGGATCTCTCTGGTTGAACAATAACCTTATTACCCGCATGGCCACCGCGCATGCGTACTACGGATGCGGGTGCGGTCACATTATGAGTCCATTCATATGCCAGCAACGGATTACTCGACAAAACAATCCACAATGAAAAATACTTATCTACATTTACCATCCGTGTTAAATCAAGTGAGCTATAAAAAAACTGTTGTTTTTTTCAAACAAGTTTATGTCTTCTCGTTCAGACGGTTTCGTAATGTTTACAAACCTAAGGTTTGCTGGAAGAAATCTCTTTTAGAGTTACGCTCGCCTCTGTACATACTTTTTTAATAATCATGTATAATTAACAAATTCTTTGTGTAAAACAATGAACATTGAAGCCGCAGTGTTGTCACCCAGTATCTCCTTTCGTTTGGTATATTTACTTGCGATCCATCCAGGCTGGTGAAGGCGTGGTCGGGAGAGCATTGTGCGTATGCTAATTAACTGACAGCAACCCAAGTGTATTATTGCAAGCCGTCTGACTTTACTGACGATAGTTTTGACAAATTATAAAAACGGTCAAGTGCGAGTTGGACTCGCGCCTGCGTGTTTCGTGCCATTCAAATAAGTTAATATACTAAAAATAAAAACTTATGAAATGTATGAAAATTTATTAAACAGATTTGCAAATTTAATTTGGTAACTATTGTTTTAGGATACTCTGAGAAAAAAAAAAAGTAGGAAAATATTTTGAACTCTTCATTAAAGTAGTTTTCAGTCAAAGGTGAAGGGGTCAAATAATCGTATTTAATAATAATTCTTTTTTTGGTATTATATCGATACAGGCAATCTAGTACAAATCTACACTAATCATAAAGTAGTAAAATAGTCATGTCTGTACCTACATTGAATATTATTACGAAATTTTAAATGAAATGGGTTATTAGTATTTGTATTGTTTTTTGTTAATGCAAACAATATTAAAGTGCGTAATTTTTTTGTGAAGACTTTATTATTAATAAACTCTTTCCGCAAGTTGCTTTAAAACACATTTATTGCATACTTTTTATTCAAAAGTAAGGAAAACAATATTATGATGTGCAATTTGTACCGAGGTAAAAAGTTACCCCCTTAATAATAAAATCTAGGGTGAGAGATTTCCTCATATTCCTACGTAAAGCATGGACAAAGCGTAGTCGCCTTAAAAAGTTGGTTGCGAAGACTACTCAATAATATTTCAGCGTATTTAATTCACATTATATAATATTCTATAGTTACTTATTATCCATCCATCCATCCATCAGCCTGTTTCGTCCACTGCTGGACATAGGCCTTTCCAGGATTTCGCCACTCTTGGCGGTCCTCCTGGAAGAAATGCCCATACTCACACACGCTGGGCAGGCGGGTTGGTGAGCGCGGTGCCGAAACCCCTGCACCAGTGACGCCGCTGCCTGTCACCAGTCTGTTTTATATAAGGCCCGGCAATTGGGGATATCCATCGGTCCCAGGCAATGGTGGGCCGCCTGGTTTTGCCTGAGAGCTGTTCTCTTACTCTCCCCCGAATAACTTCAGGAGGATTTTTGATTTTGTTAATTATATGTACATGTTTTTAAAAAGCAACAACTCGTGTCTCTGTCGCGGTGGCCGGCGGCGCTGCGTTGCAAGTCGTTCTAAAGAAACTCAATTGTAAGGGACTTGTTTCAGTTGTTCTGTATTCTGGGACACGGTTGTACCACAGCGATACCCTGGTTGTGCCCTGTGTGGTCTGCCGATAGCTACATGTTGAAGGTCTTTTGTATTCCTAACACGTTGGACCCTTGTACCGTGGACCGACAAAGTCGTAGGGCGGCTAACGTCCTAGCTAAGAATAACTTATTCGTTCGTGTTGCCACGGAGAGTGAATGAAGGAGGACGTAGAACTTGGTTGCTGATTTTTAGGGTCCCGTACCCGAAGGGTGCCAAACGGGACCCTACTACTAAGCTTCCGCTGTCTGTCTGTCCGTCTGTCAAAGGGGTCTACAGCTTCCACCGTAGTAGGTAGACAATTTAAATTTTCAAAGAATACGTGTTGTCTTGGCCTCTATCACGACTAGCGATGCAAAGCCGTAAAGTTACGCCGGTAAGTTACGGTAAAACACGGTAAGTTTCGGTAAAAAGCGATATTTTATGTAAGTTACGGTAAAATTTCCTAAAAATTGTATTATACGAACTCGTATCGTACCACATGATGTAGCCTCATGAGGGTATGTAGTATGATGTGATTATATAGGTTTAGTGGTTCTTACAACGTTTAATTTATCTTGCATTTTATTTATGTCATGTTTGTACGGGTCAAATAAAAAAATATAAACATTCATAGGGAAACTGCGATTATAGATTACAACTGCGGCGTAAAAGTACTCAGTAAAAGGTTATCAACTCAAATCAAATCAAAATAATTTATTTTGGATAAAAATCCATATTTTAAACATTAAAATTATAAGACAAACAATACAAAAATTAAATTACACATTCAATGCAATTAAATTACACATTCAATATAAAAATTAAATTAAATTAAATTAAATATCCATAGACAAGTCAACGCATTAGCCCTTATAAAGAATTGGGATGTTTAATACGCTGAACCCAATGCTCCATAATAGGACCCTCCGTATTTTCAGCAATCACCCTCAGAATGCTGTTGTCACTGCCTCGAACTCTGCTCAGAAGTGAGACTGTTTTTTTGCGCAATATTGCCTGAAAACGGTCAGTAAGCGCCTCGGCGAACATTCCGGACGCGCTGCAGCGCCACGGCAGTCCCAACAACATCCTGAACGCGTTATTGTATTGTACCCGCAGAGCGCTGATGGACTTTTGTGTGAAGTTTATCCACAAGTTGCTTGTATATAAGGATGTACAATACGCTTTAAATAATGTTATTTTCACTTGCTCTGTACATCTAGCAAACCTACGTGATAACATATTACTCCGGACCGCCAGCGCTCTGTGTTCCCTATCAATATCCTTGCTGTCAGTAAGGTCTTCTGTTACAATATGTCCCAGATATTTAAAGGAGTTGACCCTTTTCAGAGCAGTTCCATTCAGCGTAATCGGGGGAACAATACTAGGTTTTTTATTTGCTGCCTTAAATACAATGAATTCAGACTTTTTGACATTGTAGTTCAGTCCATGGCTAATTGCATATTTTTCACACAATTTCAGCAATTTTCGGAGAGCACTTACAGAATTATAACAACAAATTTCTGAAAAATAATTGTTTCTTAAAAAAATACCAAGAGTAGGTAGCTAGAAGTATTTAGATTCGTTTTGGTGTCTAAAATTTATTATCTTTTGGCTAAAACCGATGAAAATCCGATAGAACTAGCCAAAAAGTGGCTAAAACGGCACCACTGGCCGTTGCAACAGCGGAACGCCGAGAGTCGCGATAGCGGGAGCGGAACGGCAACGGCGCAAAATCGAATAATAGTACTACGATGACTACTTACAATAATCGGCAACGTCGCGTCATTATTTTGCAACTATACGCGCGCAGATTTAAAAGAAATTAAAATTTAAAATGTCATAATTCGACGGTAAGTTTACGGTAATATATAAATATTACCGTAAAATTCTCGTATTTTACGAATGTTTTTGGTAAAATTACGTAAATTTGCAACCCTAAACACGACTCGACAAATTGTACAATCTGAGATGACTTTTTTGACAGCTTTCACCTAGGTATAGATGGCAGTAAGAGTGCTTGTCAACCTTTTGAGGGTTCCGTAGTACCTAAAAGGTACAAAAGGAACCTTTATGGTGAGACTACCTTGTCCGTCCGCCCGTCCGTAAGTCACAGCCTCATAACTTAAAAAAAAAAAAAAAATGGATGTAAACCCCCCCCCCCCCTCGTTATTTCCGAAACTGGTGGACCACAAAATCTGAAAAAAATGACGATTATAGGTCATAACTAGACAATTACAGGAAAATATAGGGATTAAAAAAAATTTATAAATATTGGTATCAAATTGTAGATAGTAAGGAGTTGATTATAAATTTACTGGCACCAATTTTTCTCGAAAAACCACAAAATAATGCATGTCCCCCCCCTTATTTCCGAAACTAATGAACCAAAAAATGTGAAAAAATCATGGTAATGTGGGATTACGTAAAGATTACAGGAAAAATATAGCGGGTGAAAAATACATGATAACAAAATGACAAAATTTAATTTTAATCCACGACTTTTATTTCGAGTACGGTACAAAAATATTTGAGGCTCTCTTTTGTGGTACAATCAATTTTATTTTTAGTTATCATAAACAGTTATGGGCAAGCACGTATCCAGGGGGGGGGATAGGTGGGATTTATCCCCCCCCCGAAATTTGGCGTGATTTACACGGGATCGGGAATATTTATTCATAACCACTGTAAAGTATTTTTTAATGAATAAAGGTACAGTACTTTTGATACTTAATAATATTATACACAGTGAATCACTGTACTTTCAGTGATTGATTACTGATTACAGTGGTTTCTTTGTTGTTTCAATTAATGTCCCCCCCCCCCCCCCCCGAAACAAAAGTTACGTGCCTGGTTATGGGCAAGATTTTAAATACCTTCTTCCTGACTGCTCCCAAAACTGTCGAATTGCGGAACCCTAGGTATGCGAGTCTGACTCGCACTTGACCGGTTTTTTGTACCGAGGTTCATTGGTAAGATGATATATGGCGCTAAGATCTTATAACGTATCATAAGTACCATAATACTATACCATAATGTTATAATATGTGGTGGTACGGAACTCTCTGTGCGGGACTCCGACTCGCACTTGGCCAAATTATTTTTCTATAGTACCTAACGCCCTAGCCATATTGTCGAACGATGGACGCACCATTAAATTACGTAAATAATACATTACATACGTACATACCACTGCAAGTTCTTTTTACCTTTTCTTTGATCTTTGCTTAGCTATAAGCGCTTTTCCGTTCTAGAATGGAACCCTAAAGTTCAATAGATTTTACGACTAGTTTCCACACTATTGCGCCCAATTGCTGCATCTCCAATGGACCGCGACAACAAACCAGACGGTAGTTACTCATCTATTGGCATACGTCGTCGTCGTGTAGACAAATAGCATACGTCCTTCACCGTCTGCGCCCGCGCAATTAGTTCAAACACCTTGTCTCCTAATTATAGGAGACGTGAATGGACGGAGACACTTATAACTTTGAAGAGTTCCTAGTTTTAAGTATCCTTCAAGGGCGCTGGACTTCCACTATTGTCGAGACAAGCTGCACTGGTCCACTTTTTATAAACATCATCTATCAGGTGAACTTTCTGAGACTACGCCTCACTGCTTGAATGCATCCATCAAGTAAGGCAAGAGAATACAAGTATATACTAAAATAAATTAAATTAGGAAAAACCAAATTAAACTAATACTAGGTGAAATTAAACCAACCGACCAAATTCATCCTGGAGACTCGGTTAATCATCAGGAACAAGGTTTAATGACCCTCTTGGTGAAACTCAAAAACAATTTTTTTTGACCCTTGGTGCCTAGAACACTAGGAATTGTACTTAAACTAGTCCAACCTATAAGGGAGAAAAAAAAAATATTTTTTGAAATTGGCCAAAAGGATTACTAAACCTAGTTCTTGATCACTAACCGAGTCTCCAGTATGAATTTGGTCGGTTGATTTAATTGTATATCAACTCACAGGAGAAACTCTCCTCACCAGCAAATTATCTACTCGTACATTTAACAGATTGTCTTCCAAGTTTAGAATCAATAAAATGTTATATGAGAATGGGATATCACCAGACCTCGCTAGATCATTGACCATTGATCATCTCGGGCGGAAGTGTGACCTCTTAATGACTATAATCGATCGATAAATTGATCCCACAACGAAATCATTTAGCGTGGCGCCACATTTGGCGACGACACAATCTAATGATGTTTAAATTGTGTTGCGAGCGAGACTCTCAGATTAATTCGGTGTCATAGAGACTTATGCTCTAAGCATAGAGAGGTATCAAATAGTACGAACATTTTTGTTTGGCTTTCGAACTGTCAACTGTCGTGACTTGGAGTACATACTAATTTGAAAAAATAAGTCTATTACTTGGGCTATATTTAACACTAGCCTTTGCCCGCGTCTTCACCCGCGTTTTTTCAATCTCTGCCCCGTTTTCGTCTTTGGCGTTATTTTATGAACATTCCATGTATATGTTGACCAGGGTCACTACGATCTACGATGATAATAAAGAAAAACCGCATCCAAATCCGTTGAGCGGTTCTCGGGTTAAAACGGAACATGTAAACAGACAGAAAGACAAAAATTCTAAAAATTGTGGTTTTTGTCTCACGACAATACTTATAATTCATTATATTTAAAATTTCGCGAAAATATTCAGTGTATAGACGAGAATTTTTACTATTTTATTATTAGTGAGTACCTATAGATTATGTTACTACATTTAAATTATAAATGATCTATGATGAATGATATTGTGCGTCGAATGACACCATGATTTTTTGATGATGTTGTTGAAAGCACCACTAAAATTAACTGTCAACTACTATCAGGTATCAGCTTTGCATGAGAACCTAAGTCAAAACACCGAATTCGAACGCATGGTTATTGCATGAAAATGTCAAGTATGTAATTTTTAATCGAGAAAAAGGTTTTAATTTTGGTATCATCATCTTTGTATGGCTTCGTGAGTCTAAGTATAAAACCAATTGTACTTGTCTATGTTCGGTGCAATGGTCGATTAATGAATGCGACTGATCAGATAACATAAAGTACCTACGAACACAAATACAATAGTTTTGTTTTTTTTTCTTCATACAACTTTTTAGACCTGCGGTGAGGTCCATCCAGGCCAGGGTGGGTTTTATTTATCACTAGCTTTTGCCCGCGGCTCCGCCCGCGTGTTATTCGATTTAACAGCATGCTTTTTCCGGGATAAAAAGTAGCCTATGTGTTAAGTTGGGGTATAAGCTATATCCATTCTAAATTTCATATAAATCCGTCCAGCGGTTTCAGCGTGAAAGAGTAACAAACATACACACACACAAACTTTCGCATTTATAATATAAGTATGATGTGATGTGAAGTGTGATTATTGGTGGTAGATGGTAGGTGGTGACTAGGTAGTAGAGCTGATGCTGGGCTCGACTGTGGAGGTACCACCATCTTACTCGCAAATCCTCCCGAAGTTATTCGGGGGGAGTAAGAGAACAGCTCTTAAGAAAAACCAGGAGGCCCACCATTGCCTGGGACCGATGGATGGCGGTATATCCATCCCCAATTGCCGGGCCTTATATAATACAGACTAATGACGGGCAGCGGCGTCACTGGTGCAAGGGTTCCGGCACCGCGCTCACCAACCCGCCTGCCCAGCGTGTGTGAGTATGGGCATTTCTTCCATGAGGACCGCCAAGAGTGGCGAAATCCTGGATAGGCCTATGTCCAGCAGTGGACGAAACAGGCTGATGGATGGATGGTGATTATTGATCGCATCAAAAACATAAACGTGAAAATTGGAGCCAAGTTCAATATTGTGGTTGCCGACTTCACCAACAAAAGACTTGAGATCTAAATGGGTGCCAAGTTCTGTAGACAATCCTGAACTTTATTTATAAGAACGTATAACATTCATAACTAAATTTAAAACACCATTTCTTGCTTTGTTTTCGGCTACAACAATGTTTCCTATTTAAAAATATGACTTTTTAAATTTGAATAGTCGAATTATTTACCAATAGCAAATAACTAATGATCTATTATTGAACCTCAACACTTATATAAAATTAAATGTCCTAAAAACTGAAAATAATAAATTAAGTAAGTAAAATACATCGTCTAAATCACAACACTGTAGAAGATTTCCTAAAATACAAAGGTCTTGCTTAAACATAATTTCCGGTTGAATGTGTTTTATTAAACGATACTTAATCACCTCTACATACGGTTTGTTTTATTTTGAACTAGCTATTGCCCGCGGTTTCACCCGCGTTGAATTAGTTTTTGTGTAGATACTCCTATAAAATCTGTCAATATTTTTCGGAGTGTTACCTACAGGTAAACATAGCTGGTGAAATGTGTGCGCCTCTATGTTTCCAATTTTGTATGTCTCTTATATAGCTGTTCTATGGGAACTGATCTAGAACTTTATTTGTGCAAAGTTTCAGTCCAATCGGTTCAATAGGTACGGCGTGAAAGGGTGAGACATCACTTTTGTATAGAAACTTGAAACCACATTTTCATCCCATGGGAACTTATTTATGGGATAAAAGTAGCCCGTGTCCTATTCCAGGTCTAGAACTACATTCATGCAAATTTTCGGCCCAATCGGTTCAGTAGCTAAGGTGTGAAAGAGTAACAAACATCCATCTATTCATCCATACATCCAAACTTTCGCATTTACGAGTATATTAGTAGTGGGATGGGATAAATTTCAAGACCTTATTATATATCTTTGCTAGTAGTGCCGTCAAAGGCCGACACTGGGATTATTGTTCACATCCCAGCATTGTTCTATGTAATGCTTGTTAGAGTTCCGTCATTGGAAATTTATTTCATTTACCACGATCAGTATTTTGGGTGGTGAAAAATTCGATACGAACCTTTAAAGTTTAAAGTCATTCTGTAGCTTAGAATGCATCATTTGGAGCTAAGATTGACGGAACCCGTAGGTACATAGTATCCGACATACTTGACAGAAGGAGCCAGGAGTCATCGGACTGGGTCTACTGCCCACGCCCCTGACACAGTCATTATACGCTCCATTACCTACCTCGTATTGCTTGCTTACTTCATGGTTTCATGTCGACCGATGGATTTGTCTCTTTTGATTTCATAATATACCCACTCAGATGTTGGTTTGTATGAAAATGTCCCGCGCATATCATACGCGCAAAAGAAAAAGGGTCCTTTCATTTACTTTCAAGGCGACGCCACGAAATTTTGGCGACATGGATCTCCATTTTTATCAGCAATAAAAAAACTTTATGCTATTACCAATTTATATACAAGATTTCATTGATGTTTTTTCCCGAAGATTTAGTTGATTGATTAATTTTCATAGCAGAGAAAAAGATATTTAGGAAACCTCTTTTAAAACAGAGATTTCTATTTTACTAACAAACGGGAGCGAATGAAGCCTCTAAGTTTTTTATTTAAATTAGTCAACGACATTTTATATAAATTAGTCAACAAATACACTTCAATATGGCCGATATGATTTATTAAATGTTGTTTTGCCGTATACGACCTTACGGCATAAGCTAGTTCGTGAGCGCATATTTGTATGGAGTAAGTCCCCCTCACTCCACTCCCCTAAGGCGCCGATTTGAAATTAAAAGTTTATCAATTCCTCGCCTTAAATAACTTTTTCATAATAATTAAAGACTGATGAAGTGCAATAACACACAAAAAGACACAAATACAATCAATGCGAAATAACTTTGGCTCTTGTATGAATTGAAAGGAAAAAACATAGATGCACGTCCCATTCATAGGCGTAACTAGGTAGGGGCCAGGGGGGCACGGCCCTCCCCACACCACCATCTGGCACCCCCCAGAAATACAAGTTTGATCTAAAAAGATACTTTATCCAATGTAAGGTGTTATTTGTTTTGTTTTTTATGTATTTAGGTGATCTAATTGTATGGAGGAATGTCTCTATTTATTACTTCATGGCTTCTTGAGTTAGAGCCGGGGGCCTAGCCCGTCACAGCTACAAATCCTAGGAACGCCAATGATCCCATTTTGAAAAAAAATAGTACTTATTAATCTTGTGTTATTAAAAAAAGTCACACATACTTAGTGGTTTAATTTTTGTGGTACCTTACTTCGTGTACCTTGCAATGATTTGGTTAAATATTGGAATGTTTACCGAATACATTTATTAATTACTTTTCTGAACAAATTAATCAAAGATGTGAAATTAGTAAACAACACCGGAATTCTTTTATCGTAATTTATTCGTAATTCGCCATGTAGGAGGTAATAAATACATAAGATTCTAAAGTTATACGACCCTTTCAAGGCGAAGATGCTTGTCTGTCTGTCACACATCCGACATAACGCCATCCATCATACAAACCGACTGAAACAATGTCTAAAGCATATTTTTAAACGAGTTTGTTCCCCTTTCTACTCCTTGGGGTTCCGTACGCAAGGGGTAAATAATTTGGCCAAGTGCGAGTCGCACTCGCGTACAAAGGGTTCCCTAAAACATCGTAAATAACAACAGTTAGACGTCGTCGTAGCAACATCAAGACGCACAAAACAAGCCTCTAAAATGGTAGCACCTAACAAAAAATTCGGCTTCCGCTGTGTACGGAACTCTAATTTTTATTGTTTGTTGTTTTACTTTAGAATAGCAACAACGATCTAGCTAAATTTAAAACTTGTTTGTATTTCCGCCTTTTACATAGAGTTGAAACAAATAACATTAAAAAATGCTACTTTTTCGACGTATTTTTGTATTTTGGGAATTACCCCTAGGTAGGTTTAATTTATTTTTTATTATTTTCCTTGATACAATCCATAATTACATTAGGTGGTAGAGCTGATGCCGGGCTCGACTGTGGAGGTACCACCATCTTACTCGCAAATCCTCCCGAAGTTATTCGGGGGAGAGTAAGATAACAGCTCTCAGGCAAAACCAGGGGGCCCAGTATTGCCCGGGACCGATGGATGGCGGTATATCTATCCCCAATTGCCGAGCCTTATATAAAACAGACTAGTGACGGGCAGCCGCGTCAATGGTGTAAGGGTTTCGGCACCGCGCTCACAAACCCGCCTGCCCAGCGTGTGTGAGTATGGGCATTTCTTCCAGGAGGAACCCCAAGAGTGGCGAAATCCTGGATAGGTCTATGTCCAGCAGTGGGTGAAACAAGCTGTTAGATGGATGGAAACCATAGCCACAAGTATTTTGTAAAAAAAAAATTACTGTCTACCTTTTACGGCTGAAGCTGTCTGTGACAGAGAGACAGCGGAGGCTTAGTAATAATATGTTCCCATTTCGTACCCTTCGAATGCGGAACCCTAAAAAGGAACCATTATGATGACATATTTTGTTTTTTTGTTTGTCCGTATTTTTGTAAGAATTAAATAATAAGTTAAAATAATTTTCGAATTTCCTGAAAAGGGCTGTCGAACCTTGATCTTGATACCGACTACTTACCGAGTCTTTATTATGAATTTGGCTGCATGAATAAATGCCACCTTAGGTGACTTTCGTTTATACAATAACGAAATTCATACTGGAGATTCGGCATATGATCAGGACCAAGGTTCAATTACCCTTTCTGTGAAATATGCAAATAAAAATTTTGACTTCTTACTAATTGAGTCGAGGTTGTTCGAGTCTTCAGAACACTGTAATCTGTATCCCTGTTCTTGCCTCCCAGTTCCAGTTGTAAAGGTGCGACGTGAATGTGGCAATAATTGTCAGTAGATCAGGATGACATGCAGCTTTTCTCTCTTCTGATGACCGTACACGCTGGGCTAACACAATACAGTATTTAGACATACCAAGTCCTGCAAGAGGGTTGTAGGTAAGGCTCGTTTCAACCACATTAGCCACCCCGAAAGCCGTAAGCAACCACTGATTACTCCAAATATATTCACTTCGAGTGGTGGTAAGCTTTGGACGTGGTGTGTTACCATCCTCATGACGACACCATGCTGACAAGCGATATGTAGTGTTCTGACATGACGTCAGCAGGAACCTTACCAGCGGGCCTATTCTGTAACTTAGTGTCGGTTGACATCTGGTTGCTAAATACTAAAAACATTGATAAAAACTGAACTTTAAAATTGCCTTCAGTGTATCGAATAGCCCCCTGATTCTGTATCGTAAAATCAGTTGCCAAACCGACAGTGGCGTGCATAGAACTTTTTGCTGGAAAAGCAATGAGAAGGTCACGTGAGAAGGTGAACATGAAAAAAATTAAAATCCAATTTGAAAAAAAAATATATATATACATATATTTACTGTATTACTTATCATTATCACTTATTTTAGGTTTTGTTTTTCTCGCTTAAGTTTGCTCATGTTTGCTAAGTTTCTTGCCCTTCTTCTTAGCAATACTAATCGAATGGTGCGGATGGTTAGGCATTATGTATATATAATATTTTTATTCCTATATTTCTCTATTTTATGCAGGTGTATAACCTTATTACATTTTAGTAGCCCAACCTTAATATTTTTTGGATGTATTTCCCGTATTTATTTATCAACTTATTTGTTCGTTGCATCATTTCTATATAATATTTTTATTCCTAGATTTCTCAATTTTATGCAGGTGTATAATTAGATTTTAGTAGCCCAACCTAAATATTTTTTGTCTATATTATATGTATTCCCTTATTAGTATATACATATTATTTTTTATTCTAAAGATATATATTGTAAAGATTAACTTTGACTTGTAAAAAGTATACTTTATGTATCTATTTTACAAAATAAATATTTTGATTTGATTTGATTTGATTAAGAATTTGATTTACACAAAATTTTAACTGAACAACCTCCAATGAGTCTTTTCGCACAAAACTCGACTTTGGCGGAACTAATGTGTGGAATCACAGATAAGCCAGATAAAAAGGCAAAAAATGAAAATAAAAAGAATTTTTTCTATGAAATCATGTACTCTGCCGTCATACAAATAATAATTTTTCAAAGTGACATTTAAATTTTTAAATATTTTTTTACTGTCAAACTTGACCTTCTCATTGCATTTCCAGCAAAAAGTCCTATGCGCGCCACAAACAGATTGCCTGTCGTCGAAAACATACATATCCGCTTATTTGAAATGACGTCACAATTCGTAAATAGTTCAATACCCATTGAAAGTTATTTTGGAAGTTCACTTTTTATTCGTTTTTGTTGAATAGCAACCAAAGGTGGCAACCGACACTGGGTTACTTAATAGGCCCGCTGTTCACGAAATGTGCCGTCACTATAAAGCACGAACGTATCCTTAGATAATCGGAATTCGAGAGTTAATCTATATTTTCTATGTTTGAAAACCAGTTGGCAACCGACTTAACGATACCTAATCCAGGGGCTGGAGACATTGCGTAGTAACAGACAGTAACAGTCATATTTGTCCGTCACCGACTCTCAAAATATATGAAAATGTTTGTGGAAGTCCCTAAACAGATTGATCAACGACTCGCAATATAAATCAATGAAATTATTACCAGCTACGACCATAACTAAGACACTTAATTTTAGATCCAACACGAGCAATAAAGCTACTTTGTATGGAACTGAAATGAATCTAGCGAAATCATAATTGATACGAGTGACGTCATCGGGTTACATTTGGACCCAACCAACGTCAGAATACAAACTTTGGCTCCTATGATGCTCTATTACTTATAAGGGCTGCCGAGGTCAAGATAACCAAATTTGGAACTTGGAGGTACCAAATATGGTATAGGTGAATTAAATCCCTAACGAGATGGACAAAAAAATGTATTATAGGAATTAGGCATACATAGTCACTCGTAAGGGTTAAGTAGCATGATTTAAATTATCTTAAGTACAATAAAAACCAAGGAAATAAGACGCACAATCGGAAGTTGTCTAACAAAAGCTTTATGATTGGGTTTTTATATGTCCGGCAGCTATTTAGACCCGACCCAACCGGCCTTTGAGTGTTTAAATGGGGTAATACATATTTGGTACAAATTGCATAGAGTAACTTAATTAAAAAACGGCTTTGGAACCCTTTAGCTAAGGCACGCTCTCTATCTGCCACTCTAAGGTTATCTTGTTTAGATAACTAAGACTTAGAACTACATAAAAGAAAGCTATGTCAATTCATCCACTTTTCCCCGACGATTATGCCGTTCAAACGTGCTAGGATGTGGGACACATGGTTCACCTTTACCGAAGTAAATCAAAATCATTTTTTTTTCGAAAACTTGTTGATGTGTGATACGTTGAGGGAGCCGATCCGTCCAACTGAGAGCCTGACGTCCTTCAGATTCAGACACTTGCGTCGATTCTATGTAACACGACATAACTCATTTCACCTACCTTATTCTAAGCGTCCTATCTTTGTCTTTTCGATACAGAGAGAAAAAGACAGATTGCTAAAATTAAGTTTAGCCCTGTCAAATAAGTTGAGTCGTATTACACCGAATCGACACCCACCACTATCGATATATCCCGGTACAACATGGTTAGAAATTCAAATAAGGTTAGTGGAGGCAAGTGCGCCATACTTTAATCATAGATGAATTCAACGCAATATATCTTCTTTATATTATGATTTGCACATATAAATTTATAAAATTTACAATATTTGGTATTTTGAGATTCTAATTTCACGTTGATTCCGTGAATCTACTGATAAATTTATGATATTTTCCTAGAAATTAAAAAACATGGAGATAGGCGCACTTGCCTCACAAAATGGGGCAAGTGCGCCTACATGAAATAAACCCCCAAAAGTAATGCGTATCAGAAAAACATTTCATTTAAATTAAAGAAAATCTACAACAAAGCGCAATATTTTTATCTATTTTTCGTAAATGGCAATAACAAAGGAGCTGCGGCTTTTAAACGAAATTTGGGGCATTTGCGCCCTATATTAAAACTTTAATGTATGTGTAAATGAATTTTTAACCCTAAATTATGACAAGCTAAAATAATAGAAAGAAAACTTTTACTGACTCCTAGCTTACAGTTTATACTTTTATAGGAGTTGGATACTCATTGTTTTATGTAAATGTATTATGGTCAATAAATATATTTTATGTTTATGTTATGTTTACTTTAGGCAATAATTATGTTTATTATGTAAACATCAAAACAAAACGAAGAAAACAACTTTTTATTAATATCTAGAACTTAATAATAGCAGTCAGATTAAAAAGTCTTCGTTAACCTTAAACAAAATAGATATCTCTTAGAAGAGACCAAATAAAAAAGGAAGGGTACCCACTTTGGCTTCTTTATTAACTGAACATGATTTATATACATTAATTAAATTTATGTAGCCAAATTTATACTGAATATTTGGTAAGAACTTAGTATCAAGATCTCGGAGCAATAACCTACAATACAATACCTTGTGCTCCCTACATACGCTCCCAGTTCCGAGTCAATTACTATGGGAGGTCAACATTTAATTTTATGACATTAGTAAAAGTGTTATCGGGCCGTGATACTGGTCACTTATCAAGCCTCCAGTTTGAATTGGGCTGAATAAATTAATGTGACCTTGTAGGGGAAGTAAATGTACCAAAGAAAATTATCTGCTCCCTAGTGGTTGGTAATTTCTGCCTCGGGGAAACTACGCCATACGACCAAGTTCGGTTATAGTACTTAGGCGCACTTACCGCTCTCGACAATTTTGAGGTGAAAATTTACAATTGCTGAGAAAATCATTAATTTTGCTAATAAAAAGAAAAATACAAGCAAAGAATTAAAGTAAATCTTCTAAATTGTACAATAATCTCATTTCTTTATCGAAACACTGTGAATATTGTGAGATATTTCTCGATTTTTAACACACTGTCATCTCCGAACTGATATATAAATGACACCAAAAAAAATGGTGGATATCTCAAGTTAAAGAGGCCAGAGACACCTGTGATTTAAACCCAGAACTTCGTTCTACTTTGTTACATGGATGTCAAATGTCGTTAAGAGTCTCATATCAGTATTTTTGATATTTTACAGTGGGTGCACTTACCCCGTAGGCGCACTTGCCCTGACTCACCTTAAGCTCTGCGTAGGGGAAGAAACTTTACCTTCGTACCTACTTATTCTGTCTATACGCTATCTTGTCGTGAATAGTGTAAGTTATACAATGGATTATAAAAACAAAAATCTTAATAGGTACCGACTATCATTTAATTTAAATTCACTTTGTTATAAAATTGCATACTCCTGCAATCATGATTATTTTGAACATTGATTTTGTCGGCACAAAAAGAGGTCTTCAATTTATCTGATATAATTCATGAACGAGTGGAGAATATGCCATTGTTTATAAACGACGGAACTTTGGGGAGCCTTTACAAAAAAAAAACAGAAATCAAAAAGTGCTTACTCTACGAGGAGTGAAACAGCGCTTGGTACTCGTACAATGTCTTTACGGAGTCGACAAACAAGGGTAGAAAACGGAGCATCCAAATTTATCGCCACATGATTTTTTTTTATGGATGTCAATGATGTAATGCCAATAGACAAAGTTTTTATGTGAAAGTTCGCAAAATGATACTGGCCATAACTCGCTATTTTGTACAATATTTAAAAAAAGAAAGTAACAATCGCGAGCAAGTCGCTTTCTTTTGTTTTTCTGAATTTTCGATTAAGATTTCTAGTTACTTATAGTCAAAATGTTGACTAATAGTGACATGAATATGAAATGAATACTTTATTTTTGCAATGTAGGTACATACATACACGTATCGCACGTTAGAATATATATAATAGTGAAGATTTGATGACGCCGCCGGAATTTAAATAATTTGTCTATTATTTTTCTCGTAGATGTAGTATAAAGGACTATGTATCATCTGGGGGGGAAGGCCAAAAGAACAGTAGATATATGAATTTCACCGTGCCAAAAGGCTCGAAATTTTCCTCTGTGGCCACAAACTACACCCTCATTAGTAATCGGCCCCTTTCTTCCCTCGGTGAGCAATGTACTATGTAGGTATGTATTATTTTTTATGGAGCTATGTACAAAAAGTATCGATAAACACTTGTTGACAGGGTCTTCATAATATGTATTTCACATGCTCGGTTGCCCACAACCAACGAGTTATTCGTCGTAGCCCACAACATATTCACGAATATCTGGAAGTAGAAATTCGAGTTATAAAAACAATGAATAACGATCGAAAAAAATCGGTAATTACCATTCAGTGAATGATTCCTTGTACTATTTAAGTGTATTGATATTCTATAGATGCTTTCATGACGTGACCATCAAATCACTCACTACATTATTATGTGATATGACGTAATAAGGTTCTACATCGAATCTCGTACATATAGGGCTGACTCATCTTTTCATCAGTACTTCACTTGAGATGAAATTTTTCCAGAAAATTCCTTGCCTTAACTTTGGTTGAACACAGTGGTGGATTTACTAGCAGGCTGAATAGGCTTGAGCCTAGGGCGGCAGATCTTAGGGGCAGCAAATTTGGGGAACGAAACTTTTTTCTGCTGAAAAAATACTGCATCAAAATCATAAATATCTAAAAGTATGGAGAATATTCGTTTTTTTTTAGACATGCTTTGTAACAAGAATTTTGATGAAACGATACGGGTATTATAAAACGAATGCATGACAATTTTCGTTTTAAAAGGGATTAGGCAGAGCCTATTAATGAAATATTTTTTGTGCTACAAGAGAGCAAAGGTAGTTTTTGTTGCGAGTGCCAAGTTTGAGTCCCGAGCAAGCGAAGGATTCTATAATTGGCTCGTGATTCAAAGTTAGAATCCTGAGCGTTGTGAGCTTGTTGTTGTTTACGATCCTGACACATCCACATAATCTAATCATACAAGTTCTCCTATTCCGGGTACTTTTGACTTCGCCCATCTCCGGTATATTGCGAATTAGATCGGCATGCGTTCTTCTAGGACGGCCCGGTCGATTCACTCTACTTTCATTCATTCTTTTGTCACTCTTCTTTAAAATATAAAATTTCATTCAGAAAATTTTTTTTTGCTTGACTGTCTTCTGAACCATAGTTGGCGTGGTAAACGTGGTGATCTGAGGTGGTGATGGTCATGTCATGGCCATAGCCAATTTAAGAGTCGGGCCAAATAAACGTAAAAGAAAAAAAATAGAAATGCGAATCTGCGCGCGCGAAGTTCTTAATTTTTCAAAACACTTTTTCTCACGGAGTGAGCAAAATTGACTTATTTGAGCTAGTGAGAAAATTTTTAATTTAATAAAATTTAATTTGTCCGCCTAACTATGGGCGCAAAATATGTAAATCCGCCGCTGGTTGAACTTTCCTAATTTAAACTCATCGGAACATACATCATGCACTGCTAGAAAAGTAAATTGATCTCCTGTGTCTAAACGGCCGCGGATAACAGTCGCTGAAGCAATAAAGTTTGTAAGCAATTGAGATATGGTTCTACAAGATCTGCGATATCAATTTGTAAACGACAGTGTATCTGTTTGCAGCTCCAAGGGAGATTGATAGATAACGACCGACCATGCAAATTTTGATTACGACCCCACCAATCCTTATTTATTAATTTACATACATCAAGGCTAGTTGTCTCTAGTTAGTTCGCATTAATTGGTTTTATTGGATAACAGTCAATTACAGTAGTAAATAAAACATTAAAACCAATTGCAAAATAGCGATGGTTAATACTTGTACCTATCAGACATTTCAAGTAATCTCAAATACTCAGGTGGTAAAAAATGTATTTTTAAAAGGTGGGTGGCATATAAGAAATCACGATCGCATAACAAATGCCCAATTTTCGGTCAAACTGGGCATAACTATTATGCTCTACCTTAGATAAATCCGGTCAAGTGAGAGTAAACCTTGCGCCCTGAGGGTTCCGTACCATCAAAATACGTTACGAGGATTCGTTTCGGTGTAAAATATGCATAACTTATGATCGATTTTCCCATTATTTGATAAAAAATATTAAGTAAATGTAATTCATGGCATTTCGCGACCAATGTTATATGTAAATTAGGCTTTTCCAGCAAAGTTGTTTTATTTTATGCAGTAAGTGGTAAATTAATGTAATATAACCCGCTTTGAAGTTGGTAAGGACATTCACACGAACTTTAATTAATAAAATTACGCCATTATGTTAAAACCCTGATTATTATTATAGAATAGTCAATACTACATTGTGTATTGTGTATAATAGATACACAGTAGTCGTAAAATAACATAAAATTAATTTATTTTATGCTTTTTGTTTAAAAATTTAAAAAAATAGTAAAGTGTACATTTTGCACCGAGACCGAAATGAACGACCATAACAAGACTTAAATAATTTGAACAAAAATTACAAAGTTTATCATTACCTAGAAAATGTATTAAACAAAACTGCGGTACATAACCACAAAACACATTATTAATTGGCGTTTTCAGTATTTATTTTTTAAATAAGGTATATGGCACATAATTAAAGGTAATCCAAACTCCTTGCTAGTTCAGTTTTTGTCACAAACCCCATTGTCAACGCGCGATCTAGCGCAACCCGCGCAGCGCCCGGCCGGCGCTGCGTGAGCGCCGCTATCGCACCGCAGACACACATCGACCGAGCTCCAGAGCACTCGTGTCGCTCGCTCGCTCCAATCAATTTTATTTCTACCATCAATTTTGTAAAATTAGCAAAATTATACAACAGTACAAACCCAAAAAGTGTGTCGCCTACATTATTAATGAACCTGCGTCAACAAGTTCGAGCCGGATACGACGCTTTACCAGATTCTACAAGCTGAGCAGCCATTGCGTAGTTAAGAACAAAGGACGTGGTATCGACGAGGTCATTTCGAGTGTACGGCAAATACCTATCAACGAGCAAGAAAAATAACGGCGGAATCAAATCAAATTGAAAGCAATTACATCAAGGAATATCTATCCAGGATAAGCATCAAGTCAAAAACCAGGAACAGAGGTTTGCAGTGTAATGTTTGTGAGTTCGTTCCAATTATTTCATTAAAATAATATTGCGCAATCATTTTATTCACAAATTTTTATAACATTTCTGCCAATTAAATGTATTGTCAATTTACCCTACGAATTAGGTAATTTGTTTCTATAATATCGAATCAGTTATTTCAGTTTTCACAATACATTGTTTGGTCAATAATTTACCTAATAAAGGTGTCATTCACTAAAACTTCTACAATTTAGGTGAAAACCAGTGAATTAGGCATCCACATAGCATTTAATTTACTTTCTTTCGAAGGTTTAATTTTTTTATTTTTCTATAAATCACTAAGTATGTTGCGTTCTATGCACTAATATCCATCCATCCATCCATCAGCCTATGCACCAATATAGTGCAATTCATTGTTCATTTCTAATTTTATTTCGAACATTCCAGAATTCAAGCGTGGGTGCAAAGTTCACTTCGCGCACCACGTCGCGCGTTGGTGTCGTTGACCCGGGCGAGCTTGAGCGGACACGTGACCATCGCTTGCGCTCCGGCGCGGCGGCCGCGGCGTGCTGTTCTTTGTTTGCCATTGCTTGCTGGTGCTCTTCTGCCTCGGCTTTGCGCAATCTATGCAAATCACACGCATTTAAAATTTAAGTATCGTTTCACTAGCTCGATCACCTAAATAAATTTCATTAAACGTGTGCTAATTCAATACATTTTTTCACAGCTGGGTAAGTTGAGCTTTGTTTCATTTGGCTGCTTTTCACTTGTTAAAAAAAGTAATCATGGATATAAAATCACTAAAGAAGAAGCGAGCCTCTTTCAAGTCGAAACTCACTATATTTAAATCTTATTTAGAGCCGCTTTTGCCAGATGAAAACATAAATGATTTGCAAATTCATGAATTAAATATAAGATTTAGTAAAATCCAAGAAATGTACAATGATTACGATTCAACTCAAACTGATATCGAAAATATATCGGAAATTCCAGATGACGAGTTTGTTGAACGGGAGGCCTTCGAGACGAACTACTTCCGCACCGTGGCTGCTGCGCAGGAGCTGCTCAGCAGGCACGCTGCGGCGGACTCTGCCTCTGCGGCGCGGGACAATTCGGTGACGGGGTCTCATGTCGCTACTGCACTCACAGGTGGGCCAAACATAAAACTACCAATAATTCATTTACCTGCATTTTCTGGCCGTTATCAGGATTGGTTAGAATATCACGACACATACAAATCACTAATACATGATAACAATTCCTTATCGAACATACACAAATTCCATTATTTGCGAAATTCATTAAAAGACAGTGCGTCTATTGTCATTAAATCGATAGAGTTTTCTTCTGACAATTACGAAACTGCGTGGGATATACTTTGTGAGAGGTATAACAATAAAAGGATCCTAGTAAATAATCATCTGCAAGCATTGTTCAACATCAGCCCAGTCGCTCAAGAGTCTTCAAAGGCTATACGAAACACAATAGATTCAGTAAACAAAAATTTAAGAGCTTTGAAGACTCTTAAACTACCCACTGAACACTGGGACATCCTCATCATCCATATGGTAACTAGCAGGCTGGACCACGACACTTTACGTGAGTGGGAAGCCGAGCGTAACAATATTAAAAATATTCCAACGTTAGAAGAGTTTAACACGTTCCTAAGGAACCATGCCGACTTGCTAGAAACCATGGAAGAGGCACATACATCTAAGCCCCGCAGACACAGCGACATATCTCACAATCGTCCTAAAACATTCATAGTGAATAACATGCAGAAACAGACGCAGCCACAATCTCAAAATAAATACAAATGTCCTGTTTGCAAAAATCCTCATTCCATTTATCAATGCCTAAAATTTAAGGCAATGCCAATAGAAACTCGTATCGAAAAGGTTAAACAATTAGACCTTTGTACAAATTGTTTGCGTTCAGGACATGACGAACAACGTTGTAGACTGAGCTCCTGCAGGCTATGCACACAACGACACAATACAATGCTACACAAAAATCGTGTTCAATCAGAACAAAGCACATCCAGTGCATCAAGCGACTGTGTGGTTTTACCGACTGTACACGAGCAAACATATACACAACCAAAGCCAAGTGACATCACACTGTCTGCTACACACTATAGTCAGGTACTTTTATCCACAGTCATGCTTAACGTAACTGGTAGTGATGGTCAAACGCTCCAAGTTAGAGTAATTCTTGATAACGGAAGTACTTCAAGTTTTCTAACGGAAAATTTACAAAGAAAACTTAAACTATCCACTTATTCAACGTCCATAGTTGTTCAAGGGTTAAACAAGCAAGCATCAAAAATTACAAAGAGGTGTAACATATCTATATCTTCACTTCTAAACAATGGGTACACAACTGACGTCAATTTTTTTGTTGTCCCACAAATAACACAATTAATTCCTGCTTCAAAAATTAATTGTAGCACATTTATTATTCCCCCTCACATCCACCTCGCTGACCCAACGTTTAACATGCCGTCTGAGGTGCAGATGCTGCTGGGTGCGGACCTCTTTTGGGAGGTTCTGTCTAACAATCAAATCAACCTGGGCAAGAACAAACCAACCTTAGTTGAAACAAAACTAGGGTGGCTTGTCTCAGGTTCCGTGGAAGTATCTAAATCAAACCAAATACACACAAAGCAATCCTATAATACAGTCCACTGCAATTTCATAAGCAACAATGAGCTTGAGGAAAAACTCGATAGATTCTTTGAGATGGAATCAGTTCCCACCACTCAACAAATCCATACTAAAGGTGAGAGTGAATGCGAAAAAATATTCAAACAAACTACAACACGCCACCCAGATGGCAAATTCATAGTTAAAATACCACTCAAAGAATCTCCCGAGTGCTTAGGTGATTCAAAACAACAGGCTCTAATCAGATTCAATTCTTTAGAACGTAAATTCAAACGAAATCCAGAATACAAACAAAAATACGTGGAGTTCATCGATGAATATTTGGCTTTGGGTCATATGTCCGAAAACAATGACACATATTCTAACGAAACTTCATATTTCATGCCTCATCATGCCGTTTGGCGTGAAAATAGTCTCACTACAAAATGTCGCACAGTGTTTGATTGTTCGGCTGTCACGACTTCAGGCAAATCTTTCAACCAAATTCAGCACATTGGTCCCACTGTGCAAGATGATTTACTAAGCATACTCATCCGATTCCGACAACATAAGTTTGTTGTAACTTCTGACATAGAAAAAATGTACAGACAAATTTACGTAAGCAACGATCAACGAAGTTTACAACAGATTTTCTGGCGGTCGAATCCTACTGAGCCAATAAAACAATATAAACTAAATACTGTCACGTACGGAACGGCGTCAGCGCCGTACCTCGCGACTAGATGTTTAGTACAGTTGGGCCAAGAATGCATTAACAGAGATGTAGGTGAAACAATTCTACACGATTTCTATGTTGATGACTACATTACAGGAAATGATGACGAAAACACCTTGACGCAAACGTGCAAGGACGTTATTCAAACGCTAGAGGGCGCTCATTTTCATTTCCGCAAATGGCGGTCAAACAAGCCGTCCATACTAACCAACATAGTTAATGAAAACGATAATGATGAATTACTAAGTTTATGCAAAGACGATTGTGCAAAGACATTGGGTCTACTTTGGGCATGCAAAAAAGATAACTTATTATTTTCACTAGCCAATGATACACCAATTCACAACATAAACAAACGCACAATTTTATCCACCATTGCACAAGTGTTTGACCCACTGGGCTTAATAAATCCATGCATGTTACAAGCTGACTATCCTTTTGCTAACATAGCCGTCGACTATGGGGCCCCAATCCTGATAGCGAACAGAAAAGGTCGTGGCTGTCAGTTAAAGAAGGCATATATAGCTGTGTTTGTTTGTTTGGCAGTGAAAGCAGTACACATTGAGCTCGTCACTGATTTGACTTCTGAAGGCTTCATTGCCGCTTTGAATCGATTTATTGCCCGCAGAGGCAGACCGGCCACCATTGTTTCAGACAATGGAACTAATTTCGTGGGTGCTTGTAATGAACTTACAGAATTTTTAAAGAAAACCTCTAACAATATCATGTCTTACGCAGCTGAAAATGAAATAACGTTCAGGTTTTGCCCAGCGTATAGTCCGAACTTCAATGGCCTAGCAGAGGGTTCCATCAAGTCTATAAAGCATCACCTAAAACGAGTTCTCTCTATGGCTCATTTAGATTATGAGGAAATGAACACTGTATTGGTTCAGATAGAGGCAATACTTAACTCTAGGCCTCTCACGCCCATGTCTTCCGATCCTTCAGATCTTGTCCCACTTACACCAGCGCATTTTCTAATTGGACGTGCTCTCACAATGTTGCCTGCTCCTCAGGTTGAGGATGCTCAACTCCACACGCTCTCGAGATACAAGAGAACGCAAGCGCTAAAAACACACTTTTGGAACCGTTATTATAAGGAGTACGTTTCAGAACTACAGACCCGCAGCAAATGGCGCACGGACAGAGGACAACTGCAGCAAGGAGAGATGGTCCTCATCAAGGACGATCGCCTGCCCCCCAACAGATGGCTGCTAGGGCGGGTCACGGCAGTATATCCAGGCAGCGACGGCATCAGCCGCGTCGCCGATGTCTTCACCACTGCGGGGACCCTGAGACGAGCCTACAACAGGCTCTGTCCACTACCAACGACGTTGGACCAGAATGCTCCTGATCCAAGGGGGCCAGCTTGTCAACGCGCGATCTAGCGCAACCCGCGCAGCGCCCGGCCGGCGCTGCGTGAGCGCCGCCATCGCACCGCGGACACACGTTTTTCTTCTGCCATCGACCGAGCTCCAGAGCACTCGTGTCGCTCGCTCGCTCCAATCAATTTTATTTCTACCATCAATTTTGTAAAATTAGCAAAATTACACAACAGTACAAACCCAAAAAGTGTGTCGCCTACATTATTAATGAACCTGCGTCAACACCCATAACAAAAATGGTCTAGAACTGAAAACTATAAGGTTTTTAATATTTTCAGTTCCCGAATGAATTGGGAAAATACTCATTGCTTTTGGTTCCGTAACACTCAGACGACATCTAGAGGACCTTTTTTGCCGTCAGTCATACCGGGTCCTGCCAAAATAACAGAACAGTTGTTTGTATACTCCGTATTTGGGCGGACATCGTAGCGGAGTCATACAGATATTTCGGCATTTCCACGTAACGCCAGTCAACATGGCATCGCTGCAAGATTTGCAAAACAGACCAAGTTTCGGTGGAGTTGAAGGATCTCTTGTAGTCCACTAACGGTGGACATAAAGGCTGATAATATTCCTGTTATTTTTGTGTTATCTGCCCTAATGTGTGAATGTGGTCTATGTGCTGTAGCCTTTCGAAACCGAGCCTGCTCTGGAGGTTGGACGTCAACAAATCATTGGACGAAACGCTTCCTGATAACTCTTGAGAACAGCTTGTAGGTGTCGTGGCTCAGGAGTGGCATTGGTCTATTCTTCTTAAGTAGGATTTTGTCCTCTTTTTTGAAGAACAAAATGATCAGTCTACTGCTCAACTCCTTTGGTGTGGACCCGGTACGAATGACGGCAAAAAAGGTCTGTAGCTGTCTGAGTGTAGCGGAACCTCCAGCAGTCAGGAGTTCGGTTGTGATGCCGTCTTCACTCAGCGCCTTTACAGCGAACAGACAGCAGAGATTTAGTAATAGAGTCCCGTTAGGCACCCTTAGGGTACGGAACCCTAAAAAAGAACTAAATTTTGCGTTAAATTTTAACTACAATAAAAAGCAATGAGTATTTTCCCAATTCCTTCGCGAACTGAAAATATTAAAAACCTTAGTTTATCTCAACAACGGCTCGATTTAACAAAAAATGTGTAATAACCAAATTTGTTTGCCCCACAGACGTATAATTATATGAATTTGTCTGTGGTTTACCTTTGCAAAAGGAGTAAAATAAGCTTTGAAAAATCAAAATCGGACCACTGGATACCGAGATATACTTTGACAAATAATCTACCTCCTTGGCGGACATTTTTAAAAATGGCGACCAAACGACCATGATCCATGTGACCAATTTTAATTTAGGTGTTTAACAAAGGCCCGTAATAAAACTTAGGGGATATACTACTGCACACGAGACACGGGCTAGCGCCTGCATTATTAATAAACATTGGGCGCCGAGCGAAGCGGAGCGGAGCGAGGCGACCCCCGAAGTTTTGTATAACATTACCCGGGTAAACCTAGGGTTTACTCTATCTTCTAGTATTACCCGTAACATCTATACGGGGTGACTTTTAACCTAACCCCGACAATTAAGTATTTTGTAGAAGACCACAAACTGGTTTCATTAAAACCATTCAAAATCATCCATCCATCCATCAGCCTGTTTCGTCCACTCCTGGACATAGGCCTTTCCAAGATTTCGCCACTCTTGGCGTTCCTCCTGGAAGAAATGCCCATACTCACGCACCCTGGGCAGGCGGGTTGGTGAGCGCGGTGCCAAAACTCCTGCACCAGTGACGCCGCTGCCCGTCACCAGTCTGTTTTATATAAGGCTCGGCAATTGGGGATGGATAAACCGCCATCCATCGGTCCCAGGCAATGGTGGGCCGCCTAGTTTTGCCTAAGAGCTGTTCTCTTACTCTCCCCCGAATAACGTCGGGAGGATTTGCGGGTAAGAAGGTGGTACCTCCACAGTCGAGCCCGGCATCTGCTCTAGCACCTATAATTCAAAATCAAAATCATATTCAAACTTATTTTTTAAAGTTGGAGCCCTTTGAAGGTTTTCGTATAATCCAAAGAAATCATGGTCACCCGAAGAGATAAGATAAGTAAATCGCACGAAGTTATTTTTATTATTGATCCCAATATTTTGGACCATTTTCAACCTTTTTTGTATGGGAATGGCTAGGATAACCACACATTTTATTTCCAAGTAACATTTTTAAAAGTATTTTGACTTTTAATTTTAATTTTTTTGACATTCAAAATGTGTTCTACTAACGTTTCTTAATAACCTCTAAAATTACCAAGGTTTGTTTGAAAGTCAGCCTGTATAAGAATAATACCATTAAGATAAGATTTTGGGTCAACATTCGGCACAAAATATCAAAATTTCAGATCTGTAACTCATTCCGTCCTCGAGCTAGAGACCTGTGACATACGGACGGACGGACAACAGCAGAGTGACATTAAGTAGGCTCCGTTTTGCCCTTTGGGTACGGGACCCTAAAATATATATATTTATATTATATTATGTTAAATTATATGTATTATATTTATTATATTATATTATATTATATTATATTATATTATATTATATTATATTATATTATATTATATTATATTATATTATATTATATTATGTTATATCACATTATTATATATATTATTATATTATTATTATTTATTTATTTGCGTAAAAAGAACTTTGAATTAATACAATCAAAAATGGGATCTTACGGCTAGTATAATTTTTGCCTAAACTAAACTACGTAAGTAGCCTGTATTTTAGGCACAAAATGGACAGAACATAAAGAAGACTTAATATAACAAATTGTAAGCCTAAAAATTAATGTTTGAAATAAAAGTAGAAGTCAATTAAATATAAAACCTTAACATTAATTGAAAATAATTTAACTTAAACATAATAATTGCATCTAAATTACCACTGAGAGTAGGTTTTCCGTCTCATCGTAGGACAGACATTGTAACCATTCAGAGACTCGGTTTTTGTATTTAAAGCTAGTGAGGTCAAATAAGTCAGTTATTTTGTTAATTTTATCGTTAAAGTACGGACCTAAAAATGAAATGAATTAATGCGCGAAAGCGTGTACGGTGCGTGTCTGATCACAGACCATGTCCTTGCGTCTTTTGTTAGTAATTTCCGGGTTGTAAGCTGTGGATTTGTGCTGCATTGGGAAAAATTGTCAAAAGTGAGTCGGTCTCTATTTCATCTGCGGGGTGACTGTTACATGCAACCGCTAGATACAGAAATTCATAACAGCCATGAACTGAATTGTCTGCAAACATAAAACAGCCATCTCGTAAATTGCTCTTAATTTGGTCTAGTCTAGATACATACGTGAGCAATTTGTCTTTCTTTAGTTTGTTTGGTCTTGGCTTCATTCCTTATTTTATCAGCAACTGTTAGCTTGATCCCCTTTTGGTTCAGATAAACGTTCCATTTGGGTACTGCGTGTGAACTGTAATGTTGTGTCTTATATATGTAGTATAAACGCAAGAGACCCGCATAAATCAAATACTTGGAGCACTGTTTCACTTCTTTTTGCAATTTGGTTCATCCTTTTAATTTTAAGGACTTTTTTAAGCAATAAGTATTATAACTGAATTTACACAAAAATGCGTTTCAGTGTTTACGTTCTGCAGATGAAATAAGCGAATGTGGGTAAAATACCGAGTAACTAAGATTTTCGATCCCGTCGCTATCAGAAGGTCAGAAGGTACTACGACTGTAAACTGCTACGCCGCGCATTGCTAGCTACGCCGTTGTGTTGACAGACATAAAGATAAGGTATTAAAAATTAATTAAATATTAAATATCAATAATAATAATCACCAAAATGAATTTTTGAGAACCCATACACGCTTTTAAAAAAATAAAAGTTAACAACCAAAATAAGTAAATGATTACCAAATCTAGCCTTGAAGGCTACATTATTGCGATAGTCCGACACACACAGTACTGTAGTGGGGATTAAGCTTTCCAGCCTGTCTTTTAATTGTATTTCTTAAAATGGCCCAAGAAGCACCAGTCCCGTTTTTTATTTTGAAAATAGTAAATTTTGCTGTTAAAATTTTTGAGATCCCATACACTCTTTTAAAAAAATAAAAGTTAACAACCAAAATAAGTAAATGATTACCAAATCTAGCCTTGAAGGCTACATTATTGCGATAGTCCGACACACACAGTACTGTCAGTGGGGATTAAGCTTTCCAGCCTGTCTTTTAATTGTATTTCTTAAAATGGCCCAAGAAGCACCAGTCCCGTTTTTTATTTTGAAAATAGTAAATTTTGCTGTTCAAATTTTTGAGATCCCATACACTCTTTTAAAAAAATAAAAGTTAACAACCAAAATAAGTAAATGATTACCAAATCTAGCCTTGAAGGCTACATTATTGCGATAGTCCGACACACACAGTACTGTCAGTGGGGATTAAGCTTTCCAGCCTGTCTTTTAATTGTATTTCTTAAAATGGCCCAAGAAGCACCAGTCCCGTTTTTTATTTTGAAAATAGTAAATTTTGCTGTTCAAATTTTTGAGATCCCATACACTCTTTTAAAAAAATAAAAGTTAACAACCAAAATAAGTAAATGATTACCAAATCTAGCCTTGAAGGCTACATTATTGCGATAGTCCGACACACACAGTACTGTCAGTGGGGATTAAGCTTTCCAGCCTGTCTTTTAATTGTATTTCTTAAAATGGCCCAAGAAACACCAGTCCCGTTTTTTATTTTGAAAATAGTAAATTTTGCTGTTCAAATTTTTGAGATCCCATACACTCTTTTAAAAAAATAAAAGTTAACAACCAAAATAAGTAAATGATTACCAAATCTAGCCTTGAGGCTACATTATTGCGATAGTCCGACACACACAGTACTGTCAGTGGGGATTAAGCTTTCCAACCTGTCTTTTAATTGTATTTCTTAAAATGGCCCAAGAAGCACCAGTCCCGTTTTATATTTTGAAAATAGTAAATTTTGTTGTTCATTTGGCTATATTTGGTTAAACATTGCTTTATTTCTTGGGCATGAATTTTATTAGGATAAGAGATACCATTTTAAATTAAAATGGATGTTAAATTTTGGTGACCTTGCAATTTTTTGCTATTAAAGTTTTTCTTATACTTAATTTCTTACTATATCTGGTGGTGAGTTATAAACATAACCCTAAAGCGAAATGGTTAGTGATTATGATTATATGTCACCTGGGACTGGTTCAAAGGTCAACGTTTATACAAAACTAGCAAAGAAATCACCAGTCAACCCGCTCGACGACGGCACACTTCAAAACCTTTAAGAAACAAACGAGTGCATCAAACAGTCTATTGACTACCATGGCACGGCGGGAGCCCGGTGCGGCATGCCAATGAGTCCCGGCGCCATCGAGTGGCATTAGTATGAAACATGCACCTGTAATTATTGTACCAACGTGCTTGCATTGCGTGAACAATACCATAGAGAATTATAAGGTACTACAATTCAAAGTGAACAATATTCAAGAGATGATAGAGTATCGCTTTCCAACGAAAAACATTTCTCTTTGCGCTTCCTATTTTTCACCTTTCCACAGAAACTTGTCAGCAGATTGAACCACTTTGTATTGGGAAGTGAAAAAAATATTTGATTTTTTCTTGAATGTGATCTGGGGTGCAACAGTGTAAGATAATCGTATTTGTTTGACAGCCAAAAACGTACGATTTCAATTGTCAAACGGCTTGCTTAGCCGAATAGCCATATGACAATCGAATTTGAACAACTGCACCTCAGATCACGATCAATTAACGATACACGATCTGCGTTATAATTATTTTCACTTATTATTGCAGGAACGTATACTCGTATATGGTGATATTTATTTATCCAGCCAAATTTATACTGAAGACTCAGTAAGTGAAGCGCTCAGTATCAACTAGTATCAAGGTTAGATGACCTTTATTGTGAAATTCGTAAATTATTCTTTTCGTGTTTCCTACAAGCCCAGGCCTGCCCTCTTATCGTCTAACTTCAATATCCATCGCTATAGCCTTCAAAAGCGTCGTGTGATGTCATTTCTAGCCAATCACGGCGCGTTTGAAGGCGATTGCACTGGATGTCGAAGTTAGACAATAAGGCCCCTGGTTAATAGGGAGGTCAACATTCTATTTTGAGAAATTAGCAAAAAGTGTTATCGGTCCGTGATACTGATCACTAACCAAGTCTCCAGTATGAATTTTCCTGTACAAAGAAATTTCACCTCGTATATGAATTACGCGAATTTGGTATCTGGGTTTTCTAGTAAAATTATTTAGACATAGATAGAAACATCACCCAGCCAGCACACACATGGAGATTTGAAATTAAACCTAGTCTTTACCACAGCAAAAATAGACACATCCGCTGTTCTAGTCTAGTCTAGGCAATGAGGTTTTATTTTTTCTTATAATATCTTTGAGTCTAGGTCTCATAAAATCTGCCCCTATTCGTGTTTATTAATCCTGAAAATAAAACGCATTAAAATGGCACTTAACAGAACACGCTGAACCAAAAATGTTGAAAGCAGACGTTACATTTCCTGGAAACTGTTCAAATATCTGTGGTTATGAGACAAATTCATTTTCGCAGTAATAGAACAGATTTACGATTGTACAAAACTGAATGCGGGTCACATCTCATCTCATCACTGGTACGAGGAGGGATCAAAAGGTAGTAAGAATGAGATAGAATAAAACGACTATTGATAACTTAATCATTTATTTTTCTACATAGTCTCCGAGTCTCTCTACACCCGAGTGCAGCGCTTTACGAAGGCTTTAACCCCTTTCAAAAAAAAAGTTTTGTCTTGGTCCTGCAAAAAGCTCTGCACGGCATCCATCACCTCGTTATCGTCTGTTTCCCCTCAAGTATTCTTTCAATTTGGGGAACAGATGAAAATCGCTAGGCGCCAGATCTGGTGAATAGCAGCCATCGCAACCGCCGAGCTGTGCGCGGGTGCGTTGTCGTGATGAAACAGCACGCCCCTTCAAAGTTTCCCTCTCCTTTTCTCTTTGATGGCATTCCTCAACTTGGGAATTAAAGCTGCATAATATTGGCCAGTAATAGTGGTTCCACGCTGGCATTACCTGGAGGTAATCAATCAACAATATCCCTTCTGAGTCAGCCAATGCCACGGCACGAGACTTTTTCGGGGTCGGTGATGATGGCCGTTTCCATTGTGAAGATTGCTGTTTTGTCTCGGGATCAAAATGATGGACCCATTGTTACAAAACGAGACAAAAAGTTTTCGGAATCTTCTTGAAACTTATCCAACAATGTCTTCGAAATGTCAAGTCGATTTTGTTTCTGACTGTCGGTTAACATTCTCGGCACCCATCTTGCGGAGAATTTTCTCATATTCAAAGATTGTTTCAATATGGATTTAATACTTCTATATGAAATGCCCGTTTCTTGAACTAAGTAACGGATGGTAACTCTTCGATCACTCAATACAATTTTCTCGACTTTCACAACATTTTCTTTGATGACTGACGTCGATGGACGGCCGCAACGATGTTCGTCTTCCGTGCTCGTTCTCCCTACTCGAAATTGAGAAGCCCACCTTGCGACAGTGGAATACGGCGGAGTAGACTCTCCTAATGTAGCCTCCAAATCGCAGTGAATCTCTTGCGTCGTAAACTTTTTTAAACAGAGGTATTTAATAACGGCTCGCACTTCGTTTTTCTCCATTTTCGAGAACACGTTCCGACACGAAGCAAACAAATGACTACATTCAGAAAAAAAACAAAAGAGAATCGAAGATTTTTTTCTTGTACATACAAATATCTGAGCTACGCCTGCCAGTATTTTTTTCACTACTTTTTGATCCCCTCTATTATATGTATAATATGTATAAGGTGACTTTCGTTTATATAGCCGTATTTATACTGGTGCCTCGGTAGGTTAGGTTAGGACCCAGGTTCAATGACCCTGTTTGAGAAATAAGAAAAAAATTTTTTAATGCTTCTATACTTGTTTAAGAACAACCTCGTTTCAGTTATTATAGGAAGTCTAAATGGTTCATTGAACCTTAGTCCCGACCACTTACCGAGTGTCCAGTATAAATTTGGCTCTACAAACGAAAGTAACCTTATGTAGGTACTTACAATATACTGTTAGGGTATCTATTGAGTCTCATGCATGATGGTCGTGGTCCGGATTATACCCTTGATGGTGTTCCTTGACGCAGATTGCGTTAACAATTAAAAATTTAATTCAATAATTACTTAACAAACTGTAGTCAGTAATATGACGGATGGACCTATTTCGAAAAAAATTAACACTAAAACTGAAACCTAAATGACAAAAGACCCAGATGTGCCCTCAAACTTGGGTGAACCGTGGAAAACGAGCCAGCCCATTCCTCGAAGCTTCAAGAATGGATGGTTGCTCCTTGAACTGCCCGGCTTCTGTGCTGGTCTGAACTGTACAAAAAGGTAATAAAAATGGCTTGTTGCCTATTGAATATACTCTATGGGCTCTATGGCCATGTGTACCATAGAAATCTGAATAAATCTCGAATAAATAGGCATAAATGAATAGTAGTGCCATTTATTCAGATTTCTATGACGTATACTAGTCCTCAGTAGCACTCAGGTAAGGTAGTTAAGATCAAAACGCGGTACGATTCTTACGGTTTGCTGAAAGAAATCTCTCAAAGAGGTAAGCTCGTCTCTGTACAATAATTTTAATGTTTACTTGTGTAATTGCGTATTTTTGTGTACAATAAAGAATTAGAATGAGATTTTGCCTGAATTTACTGCGAATAATATTTTGGGTAAGCATATTTTGAACATGCCATTCAAGTTAGCAATTGGGATGAGTTAGTGAGCATACGAATGACAAATGACAATGACAAATTTCTGGGTAACGGAGTTCGATGACAAACCCTTTGATGATTGGCTGATTAGTTTATTTGTATGGCAATTATGATGTATCAATAATACTAGCTATAAAATTCTTGGCAATAAATTCTATTGCTTATTAATATAGGCTATAAGTAATTTTAATGCGAGAAAATGAGATATTCTTCCTTCGAGGTTTATGAAGTCAGCGGCCAAGTGGGTAGTAGGTACGCAGTTGATTCAATTTTCATATAATGCCATTGAATAGTTCAGGGCGCGGTCGCAGTTTAAGATTTTGGGGGGGTTATTTTGGCTCAAGGACGCTTCAAAGGGCCAATTTTAACCGTAAAACAGGTCCAGCAAATAAATACTTTTTTAATAAAATAAAAATCTCAGTGACGAAACAAATGGAAACCTCTATTAATTTCATGGGGCTTGCGACCGCCACCACTAACGTCCGCGTTGGCATGAATGTTTCGCGGACTTTTTAAATTTGGTTTGCACCCGTTGAATTATTTTTATAACGTTATTTTGAATATTTTTGACGTTAGTAGCAGATAATAATTTGATTGAAACACGGATATCGATGACCGTGACCCCCATAACCCCCCCCCCCCCCCCCTTTGGACCGCCACTGGAGTATAGTTTCACACCAGACTATTAACGTCTGAGATGATGTGTAGCCCGCAGTGGCCCCAAGCTGGGGGGAGGGCCATATTCATAAAGATAGCATCAGCACAAATTAGGGCCGACTAGATTGACAGTTTTGACGCAATGCTAAGTTTCCAGCGTTCGGTAATTTGTCTTCGTTTGTCTACACTGCAGCTTCAGATACGGTTTCTCTGAGTAAGGCAAGCAATGGAAATGTGTTTGTTTTAAACGCAGGAGACTCCGGAATGACATCACTCTTGGCGCCTTTTCGCCCCAATTGCCGGCAATCACATGCGTAACTTTTTAAGACTTGGGAGTAGGGACTTTGGGACTGACTTCTGGTTTACATAAAGTACCTACTAGTCCTTTTCTCGGCCGGCACATGCGAAACTCTGTGAGTTTTTTCTACTTGTAGCACTAAAATGTAAAATGAGCACTGCCACTTTAAAGAAATCCTTTTATTTTCATAAATTATATGGCCGTCGCCGATCTCATAAATCAGCGCTTCGCTAGTACCATTACTTCAGTTTCAGAATATCACTGTAACTCGATATGTAAGTAGTAACTAAGACAGACAGATGGGCCCTTAATTGGACGCAGTACAGTGGGTTGAGTCACAGAAAAATTATGGTTGAGTTTGTTTTACTAAGGCGCCAAGTCTGGTGACGCGATGACTGATGTACCTAGGTAAGGTTGGTAGTGACTGAGATGGTATGGTAAGGTATGCTGGTAAATTTTCATATTGAGAGGATGGAAGAATTGTATGCATAGAGGTACTTATAATATAACAAATACAAAGTAGGTAGGTAGGTACCAACTCAGCATCCACTTGCATTATACAAGAAAGTTCAACTTCAAAGCTCTGAAGTCGTAAAATGGGTAAACGCCAATTTCTTAGATAAATTGTATATACTCATACATATAAAACACGGCTACAGAAAACACGATGAACACTGATAAAACTAGTCAGGGCAAAACTAAAGCAAAGTAAAAAGACTTCCAAACCATGCTCAGCTGCTCAGTAGAATTGTTCAGGCGCTTTGTGTAATAGTAATTTAGTAGCTAAGTGATATGGAAAAAAATGGCTGTCCTATAAATAAAGTGTGTACCAAACTGAACCAGTGAACTAGTATAAACCACGGAAATTAGGGTTACTGACCTTTAACTCACTGAAATGCAATCTGAGAATTGGCGGCTTGTCAAAAACCAGAAATCTGCAGATATTATTACATGGCCCATTTATTTTACTAAATCAATAATAGGTAACCTATTGCTATTTCGTTCTTCAATAAATATCGAAAGCTGCCCACGTTTTCGCGAACGCACGAAAATAGCAAATCGTTTAGTAGTACAAAACCATTTGTAATCCAGTAAATAAGCTGGAAGATGTGAAAAAGTCCCTACCGATTTAAGAAATTCTTTCTTTTCCGTGTTCTGTTGACCCCCAAGAACATGAACCCGTATTAACCTTTGCATTACCTTCGAAAATGAGAAAGTTACAGGGGTTTGACAACCCAAAAAGTAGCAGTCATTAAAAAACTGATTAAAAATTTGTAAAAACCCTTCTTTCCCGTGTTCCTCAGGAACATTCGTTAGCATAATCTCCTGCTTTACCTCCGAAAATAAGGAAAGTTGGAAGTTAGGGGGTTTAACTCCCCTAAAGAGACCGGAAATGCAGCTGTCGTAAAAAAATACGCCTCGGAAATAGATTCTACGAGGTTTTTTGGGTTAAAATTGCCTAGAGCACATTTCAGCAGCAAAATATTAATATTCAAATTTATGGAATTTTCATCCAAAAATGGCACGAATTCCATGCTGGGATGTATTCCTTGATAAGAAAAACACCAGACCTTATTTTCGAGGCGAAATAACAATTTCATAAATATTATTACGACAGCTACTTTTTGGGACACTGGGGGGATTTAAACCCCCATAACATTCTCATTTTCAGAGATAATGCAGGGGTTAATGCTAGCGGATGTTTCTTGGGGTCTAGAGAATACGTGAAAGAAGGAATAGACTATTTCACAATTTTTTTATATTTTCTTATGTTGAAAGTACTTTTCGTAACTTAAACATTGGCACAAGATTCATTGTTATACGATAAGAATTGACGAAGTTAGAGCAGTTTATAGTTTACATGAGTAAGCGATAGCTCCAGGCGGCATAAAGACAAAACCTGTGTATGGCTCAACGCTGTTAGGTGCTAAACAATACACAGATTTTGGCCTTTACATATGTCGGTTGAACAAAATCTGTTTAAGCATCAACGCCTAATGTTGTTTAGATTTTACGCAGCATAGTTTGGCTTGGTCACAATCAAGAAACAATGGGACAATCATGTTCGCTATTAACGCGTTTCTAAGAGAAGGCATTGGAGCGCAACATGATTGGCCCCTAAAATAAATTCAAAATGCGTGAATCGACGAGCCAAAATCTGTTGCGCATTGACACGCGTGTGCATGACTGAAAAAATACTTACATTACAGTGCGTGTAGAGCGAGACAAAAGTATGCTTGTATGTGTACGTACTCTAAAGCTTGACGGTTTACGAACATTTCAAACAAATTATTATCTACCGCCTAAGCCAAAAATATTCAAAATAACGTTTTAAAATTAATCGGTGCAAACTAAATTTGAAAAGCCCGCGAAATATTCTTGCCAAAACGCGGACAGTAAAAGAAGGCTTCCATTTTTTTTGTGATTGTGATTTTTCATTTTATTCAAAGTTGCGTTGCCGGTCACACGTTATACGCTCTTCTCAAGGCTAAAGGACATCCTATGCACCCGTCAACTAGATCTGTAAAGTTGGCGGATGGCGTTAACAGAGTAATGAATGTACTTACTACGGAGGTGAAGGTGACACTCGAACATAAAACTAAGAATGTTGCCTTTTTGATTTTTCCTGAGGCTGACAGTAATGAGAGCCTTCTAGGGATTGACTTTTTGATTAATTTCAATGTTTCGGTTGATTTTGGTAAGGCCAGCTGGCACTTTGCTGAAAATAATAAGCGTAAGTTCGAGTTAACGTTTGAAAGCATGTCACCTCCAACTTCGTGTGCAGCTGTGAATGTCCTTAGGGATGACGAGGCGACGATCCTTAATGAAGAACAACGCGACGCGCTTGCGCGCCTCCTCAGAGACAATCAGGACATTTTTGAGCTAGGGGGAGCCCCCACACCCTTTGCGGAACACAGAATCGACACTGGCGACCACCCTCCTATCGCGGTTCCACCTTATCGAGTGTCTCCTTCTAAGAAAGAGTTAATGAAGGCGGAAATTGAAAAGATGTTGGCAGACGACATCATTGAGGAGTGTGAGTCAGCGTGGGCGTCTCCTGCGCTTCTGGTTCCTAAGGCCAACGGTAAGGTTCGTTTTTGCGTCGACTATAGAAAGCTCAATGCGATCACGAAAACCGACGTCTATCCCATGCCGTTGATAGACGAGCTAATCCAGTCGACAAAACGCAACTGTTTTATGAGCACGCTTGACATGAGGAGTGGATTTTGGCAAGTATCGGTCCGTGAGTGTGACAGGGACAAGACTGCGTTTTTGGCTCAAGGTACATATCGTTTTAAGCGTATGCCTTTAGGATTAAAGAACGCGCCATCCACTTTCCAGAGGCTCATCGATAGGTTGCGTTCTGGAGCCTCATTGAAGGACGTAACTCTTTTGGCTTACCAAGACGATTTACTCGTCATATCTTCAGGATTTGATCAACACATTGCTGATTTACGCGCCGTGTTTGAACGGTTGCGTATTTTCAATCTACGTGCCAATCGTGAAAAATGTGTTTTTGCGCGTGAAAAAGTTAAGTATCTGGGTCACGTAATTTCCCAGGATGGTGTGTCTCCCGATGAAGACAAGGTGCTTGCTGTACTCGACATGGTGCCACCTTCTTCACTACGCCACCTCAAAACTTTCCTGCAGACCTGTTCGTGGTTCAGGAAGTTTATTCCGAATTTCTCTTCAGTCGCAGAGCGGCTGACGCGCTTATTAAAGAAGAATCAAGTTTGGATGTGGGGTCCAGAACAGTCGAAGACATTTGACGAATTGAAGAGGCTTCTTACAACAGCACCAATTCTCATTCAAGCTGACTTCAACAAGCCTTTCGTGCTACGAACGGACGCAAGCAGTTACGCTATCGGTGGGGTGCTCCTTCAAGGTGAAGGTAAAGATGAACGTCCCATCGAGTACGCCAGCCGTCTTTTGACTCCGGCTGAGCGGAACTACAGCACCACCGAACGCGAGGCTCTTGCTGTTGTCTGGGCTGTTGAGCGTTTTAGAGCCTATATTGAAGGTCAAACTGTTGTTGTTGGGACAGACCACCAACCGCTAAAATGGCTCCTTGAATTAAAGTCGCCATCAAGCAGGTTGGTTCGTTGGGCACTTAAACTACAGGCTTTCAATCTTCAAATCCAGTATACGCCAGGTAAAGCCAACGTCGTTGCTGACACGCTTAGTCGTCCTGCCTGCAAAGCAGAAAATAAAGATCAGTGTGGAATATGCTCGGTCGTCGTTGACTTACCTGCAAGGAGTCCATCCGATCTTCGTCGCGCGCAACTGGATGATCCAGAGTTGAAGAAGATAATGAATGACTTAGAAAGTGGTTTAGGGTCTATTTGTCTTGAGGGGAAGCGCTGGTCTGAGAGAGGCTACTTCATGCAGCAAGGGGTATTGTATAGATACAATCCAGATGTCGATAGTGAAGAGCCGCAGTTAGTTGTTCCTGCTAGTTTGCGTCTCGACATCTTGAAGGTTTGTCATGACTCCCCAATATCTGGCCATCATGGCGTTGATAGGACTTTTCATAGGATCTCCCAGCGATTTTTCTTCCCTGGCATGCGGCGTTTCATTGCAGATTACGTAAAAACCTGCGTGAGTTGTCAACGATACAAGCCATCTAACGAAAAACCCTCTGGTCTTCTGCAGACTCCAGTACTCCATCAAAGGGGGGAAGTTTTGGCCATCGATTTGTTTGGACCGTTACCAGCAGGCGAAAAGGGGGAGCGGTGGATATTGTTAGTAGAGGATACAGCGACTCGTTGGGTCGAGCTTTACGCCTTAATACCTCTGGAGTTCCGCAAGGTTCGCATCTTGGTCCAATATTGTTCAGTCTTTTCGTAAATGATATTGTTAATTGCATGCAAAGCAGTTATTGCTCCTTGTATGCGGATGATATGAAGATATTTAGGAAAATTGATTCTCAGGCAGATGCTGTGTTGCTTCAGGCTGATCTAGAGCGAGTGCGTTTATGGTGTCTTACAAATAAAATGCAATTAAATGCCACTAAATGCTTTTTCATTAGGTTTACAAAAAAAAGAAACCCAATTGAGACTTCCTACATGATCGCTGATGGCAATATTGCTGAAGTGACTCAAATTCGTGACTTGGGTGTGATTTTGGATTCAAAACTGAGTTTTATTCCTCATTTTGACCATATTGTTAAGAAAGCAGCAAAGATGCTTGGTTTTCTCAAAAGAACCACCAAGGATTTTCGTAATATCCAATCGAAGATTACTCTCTATACGGCACTGGTACGCAGTACTCTTGAATTTGCTTCTCTTGTCTGGAACCCATGCTATGCAACGCATTCTGATAGAATAGAATCCATTCAGCGTTCTTTTACTAGACATCTCGCTTACAACTGCCCTGGAATTAGTCACCGAACTGGGTATGAGGACAGGTTATTGTTTTTTAAAATGCATAAATTATCAGACCGTAGAATTATGCTTGATTTGGCATTTTTGAAAAACACAATCGATGGACGTGCTTTGTGTGATGAGTTCGTTGATGGTGTGTCCTTGACTGTCCCTCGACTACAAGCTCGTCGAGTAGTGAAGGACACATTTTCAGTACCTACTCGTAGGACAAACCTTGGTCGAAATGCACCAGATGTAAGATCTTGTACCACTTACAATAAATTTTGGAATTCTCACTCCCTTGACATTTTTAACGATAAAGCTATTAATTTTAAATATAAGATATTACAGCCAAATCCATTATCATAATTATTTTGAATAACTGAAAATTTATATATATATATATATATATATATATATATATATACTTTTTTATTTTTTCTCTTTCTGACTGTTTCAAATGTAATTTTAATTTTCAATTTTTTCTTTCATGTTGACATTCTGAATTGTGATTAATAAATTTAATATATAACTTCAATTTAATAATATTTTTAAATAATCTGTGTGTTTTGTGTGTCTAGATTTATAATTCAGATTTAAGATAGTTCAAATTGTTAATATTGTCCTGGTAATTGTAATTTAGTATTTGATTAATTATTATGCTGTTAACATTTTATTACACAATAATTGTATCGTAATAATGCTGTGTACGCCTGTAATTGATGGCAACACCAGATATAGGCCCTATGTTTACTTTCTTCTTTTTTTGAATGTGTGTGTTGACATTGTTGGTGTACCTTTTTGTAATAAATAAATAAATAAATTAATAGAAGCGACTTCTGAGGCGTGTGCTCGAGTCCTTATAGAGGAATACTTTCTCCGCTATGGACTACCTCGTCGCGTTGTCTCTGATAACGGAGTTCAGTTCGTTTCGGCCGTCATGCAGCAGTGCATGTTTATTCTTGGTGTTAAACAGGACCTATTGCCTCTTTACCACCCAGAAGCGAATCCGGCCGAGCAGAAAAATCGGGACTTAAAGTTTCAGCTGGCACAGTTAGTCGACACAAATCATACTACATGGCCAGAACATCTGCCATCGATAAGGTTCGCTATGAATTCAGCGGTGTGTCAAACAACTGGCGTATCACCAGCGTTTCTGACTTTCGCCAGAGAACTTCGGTCTCCGTTGAATGTTCAGTATGACATCAGAGCTGTGTTGAGAAAGGAAAATTTTGTGCCGCAGATCACGCCCTATTTGGAAAAGTTCCTTAATTCTTTGGTTACTATTCGGGATAGAGTAGAGTCACAGCAAGACAAAAGAAAGGACTACGCCGACAAGTCTCGGAAACCTGCAGAATCATTTGAGATAGGAAGTCAGGTTTTGTTAAAATCTCACATCCTGAGTAATGCTGCAAAGGGATTGTCTGCAAAACTGGTACCAAAACGAGATGGTCCTTATTTGGTTACGAAAAGGGTCAGTCCTACTACTGACTGGTGTCGAACCTGAATGCTCCTGAGGAGGTTGTGGGCAAGTTTCACGTGTCGGAACTTAGTCGTTTTTACAATAGAGAGGACACACCTCCTGATCCTGTCATGCCAAAGCGTAAAAGAGGACGCCCTCGTCGGGATAATGCTGTGCGATCTCATGACCAGGGTCGGTCTCATGAGCTCGAGGGGGAGGGTGTAGCGTGTGACCACCGTAGACTCCCTCCGCGAAGGACAAGAGGCGTCGTGCCGTCTCGCTTTCGCATATAATAAGTTGCATGGGTAACACGCGACGCCCGCGCCGACAGTCGAGCAATGAGTGCCAACGGGATAGCCCGCGCGCGCGTCGCTTGCGTCCCGATTTCTCGATTCGCCATTTTGTAAGCTGTTGTTTGTGACAAGCCATTATTACACGGTTTTCATACGAATGTCGTACATTTCATTACCGCCAGTCCAACCCCAAACCCAAAACATCGCCACCCACGCGATAAAGTACAATTATGACAACCAAGTGTCAGCACTATGTAAAATGAACAAAATTGCGTTCCATTTCATAGATTTTTATAGACATTATTTTAATTAATAAATAAATTACAAACAATTTGCGCCAGATAAAAAGTTGATAAAAAGTTAAATAAAGACCCAAAGAAACCCCTACAATATGATTTATATAAAAAACCCAACCCCATAGTCGATGAGAGGTAAGAGAAGAGTTTGCGCAAGGGTTATCTTAGTTCGGAACGCTATAAATCTTTGATAAACGGTAGGAAAGACTCTTCTACTGACTGAATCGATATGAGCACGCCATGACAAATTAGAGTCAAATATAACGCCATAATTTTTAACAGCACCAGCGTAAGCAATAAGTATATTGTTGAATAGAACCTTCGGAAATGATCTTTCATGATAATAGCCTGAGACTTTTTCGGGTTCACTAAAAGTCCAAACGAATCAGCCCATGTTTTAAAGCTATCATGGTCATCATTCATTTGAGCAATTGCGGTGTCTACTTTGGTCACTTCAAAGTGACGAAAAAGTTACAGATCATCGGCATAAAGATGGTAGTTGCAAGAAAATACTTCAGAGATAGAATTAATAAATATGGAGAAGATTAGAGGAGAGAGAACGCCACCCTGAGGTATACCGGCAGAAAGCTGGCACCACTCCGAGGTAATCTCGTCAGAGCGAATGCACTGCAGGCGACCTCTAAGATAAGTATCGAATCATTCTATAACAAGTGGAGATACGTTAAGAGGACAAGGTATGCTAAGAAGCACGTCAAAGTCAACACAGTTAAACGAAGTGCTAAAGTCTAAAAGTGTCAGAACTGTAATTTTTTGTTGTCAATAGCATGTCTTATGTCATCAGTTACTTTAAGTGATGCCGTTACCGTATTATGACCAGGCCAAAAGCCAGATTGAAACTGGTTCAACAGCGTGTTAGTTGAAAGAAAGGACGAAAGCTGGGTGTGCATGATGGATTCTTGGACTTTGGAGAGGATAGGTAGGATGGAAATAGGTCGAAAGTCGGAAAAGGAGACAGGATTTGTGATTTGGATAAAGGAATAACATGCGCACGTTTCCATGGCGAAGGGAACGAACCAGTCACAAGGGAGTAATTAATTAGGTCAGTGATAGCAGGTAACAATTCTCAAGGATTATTAAAATCATTTGTGAGCAAATACGATCGTCACTTACAGCTTTAGAATAAATTGTCGATATAGTTTTCTTCACGTCACACTCTGTTACGGACCACAGAGCACAGAGTTACGGACTTGAAAATAAAGGAATCACAATCAGGCTTGGATTTATTATGTATGAACTGGAGGGTATCAGATTTTACTCTGTCTTCTAAAATGACAGGTGGTTTAGAAAAAGACACGTTTAAAGCGTTAATATCAACAGTGCTAGGATGGTTATCAGGAGAGGAGATTTACCAATGCCAAGTGATTTTAAGAATTTCCATACCTGAGCAGGATTAAAGTTTTTAATGGACTTATGAATGTGGCTACTCTTTGCATTTCTACACATCCTCATGCAACCATTGCGAAGCTGTTTGAACACCTCAAAATTCTCATCACTAGGAGACCTCTTGTATATACGCTTTGCACTATCACGCTTTGCCATAGGATCCCGTATCGCTTGTGTCAGCCATGGAGCGGGTAAGTGTTTAACTTTAATCTTTCTTATAGGAGCATGTTTGTCAAATAGGGATATTAAAATCCGATTAAATAATTAAAAATTAATCCTTTAGTAAAACCTACATTTTTCTTTTAAAATAACAACTTTGATTAACTGTGAATAGCATTGAAAAGCAGGTAGCTACTAATTATTTACTCAATAGAATAAAAGTCACGTAGGGTTAACGAATACACAACTTATGTCGATGTTTAATCCGCAAAAGAGCTGAAAAGTTAGGACACAAACTATGCGGGCTCAACACCTTCCACAGGCTGAGTTGACCGATCGGTACACAGATTTTGTTCATGTTAAATTCCCGAAAGAGCAAAAAAGGGAGGACATGAATTGTGCGGGCTCAACACCTTCAGTGTTGAGTCATGCATAGGTTTTGGTTTTATGCCTCCAGGCAACCTCCCGCAGCGCGAGTTAGAGTGAGGTCACAAGATTTGTGCCTACGTTTGTACCTCAGACTAATGGTTTGTACAAAGGGAAACTATGTAGGTACTAACAGGCGCCCGTAGTAGTGAGCGGTCCGTAAAAATGTCTCTGTGTAAGTATCAGTCAGTATGTTGTTCCAAAATGTCATTTTACAAAAATCCATAGAGAAAGTTTGTTAAAAGAACATCCATTATTATTTTTGAAATTTTCTAAAAGAACATCTTTGATATTGTTGACTGAAATACTTTTTTCGTTACTTTTATTTAATGTTATTAATTTTACTACTGTGTTTGCTAAAATGATGAGATTTTCCTAATGGTGGAAATGACTTTTCATTACTACTAAAAGCATCAGCATAATGTTTTTTTTTTTCATATTTTTCTTGTTTTCTTTTGTTTTTCGTTTTTTAACTGGACATATTGAGGAGATTGCAATGTGGTCACCTTTGCAATGACAGCATTGAGGACTTTCAATTGAATAGCATCCTTTATAATTGTGGTTGTCTCCACAGAGCACCTTTCTGCATTTTTACAAAATTTGGCAATGTGTCCATATCAAAGGTCCATATCTTAATTATTTTAAGCATTGTTTTACAGGTGGTGGCCTTACTTGGAATCTCCAGCTGTTTAGATCAACACTTTCAGGCAGGACCGGACATGAGAAAGTGATTGATACAGTTTTTGTTGACTGAAAGATGAAACCCTGGTCTGTTTTAACTTTTCGCGTAAATCTGCGAACTGAAACAATATTTTTAGCACTAGAAATAGCCGGGTAGATCTGAATATTTTACATTTCTATGGGTACATGTAAAATAACTCCAGTAGTTTCAGTAATTGTTGCAGGAATACTTGCTTTCAATTTATGCAGGTCCAAGAACTTTTTATTAAGGAGCGCTGCATTTGCCAACCCTGGACGTTCAAAAATGGCTCCATCCTTGAATTTATTTATTCTTACCAGCTGCTTAACTCCTTTGTTATGTCTTTTTGATGTATTTCCTAGGCTCATTAGGTCTCTATTCCTAATTGGCTTGTCAACATCTGAACTTTCTACGATATATTCAAAGTTACCCACATCTTCTGGGTAAAACCGTACATAGTCAGGAATCCTAAAAAAAATGTACTTATCTTGTTCCTCATAAGACTCGTCAGACTCTGAAGAAGTTTCCTTCTCTTCTAGCAGACCGCCAGATTCTGCTTCATCTTTTTTACGTTTCTTACGGACCCTCGAGCCCTTAGGTACCCATTTTGATACAGTAACTTTACACTATACACAAGTTTTATTTAGGTACACTTTTTACAAAGAATTTTTACAATAATTAGGTAGGTACAGTTAATTTTAACAAAAACTTTTGGTAATTTTGAAATTACCGCCAAAATTGTCTTGTTTAACAAGTTTGCATCGCTGCAGCGATGAGTTGTGCAACGGTTGCAGCGATGGATTTGTGAAAAACGTCCATACGTCAAAATTACAGATAGCCTATGCGCTGCAGAGTCAAGCAGAAATTATTTGCGCTTTTGCGCTGCTCGATGCTTGTCAAAGTCATGTGAAATGGTCGTCTATAACCTCGGAGGAAATAGAACTGGAGACGGCATTTGGCGAAAATCTCATACAACTTATTCTGTAAACTCAGGTGGGGGACTTTTATTACACAGGTATAAATTTGATATTCCCATACCTACGACATAATTTGACGTAAATCGTATCGCTTTCTTATGTGTGCATTAGAGCGGCTGGACTTGGACATATGTCGATATCGATAAATTCGATTTTACTCTTGATTCAGCATCAAGGTAACACTAAACTTCTAGAAAATTTTGCAATCATGATTAATAGGTATTTAATACATTTACGGAAAATAATAAAATACTAGTTATGAATTTGTCAATAAGTCCTTTAACCCTTAATTAGGCGAATGGGGTCAGGGCCACTTGAAATTGGAAAAAAAATGTTTTACAGTGTTTAGAGCGCGCTCACGCTCTTTCTAGCTTCCTCACTCCCCGCGGGGTACGCAAATTAGTCGCGTCCAGAACATCAACGCGTGCGCACGTATCGCTGTTCTCTAAATTTTGGGTACAGCCAACAACAAAAACAAGGTTTGTCTAATAGAAGACTGAAGCAGGTTAAATTAAATCGCCTATGGTATTTTGAGGTAGCAACTACACATAATATCGTGAGAAAGTAAGTCCTGGGTAGCCAGTACAGTTGCACAGTAATTTTCTACTACTAAATTTTCTTGTAACGTAACAAAAAGCTGCTCTAAACATATTTGTCATATTGGTATTTCCTTTTCATTTTAACAGCAGATTTAATTTCTTAATTATGACAAAAGGCTAACTTAATCATAAAAATTGTCCACTGAGACAAGTAATTTCAGCAGTCACGAAGTTGGAGACATCTACAAATTACGGAGTGTTTTATAATTCAAAACAATTAATTATAAAACAGATCATACTAATAAAAAACGAAAATTTTATTAATAAATATCGCTGTTAGAAAATTATCGATAACCTGGTTGTCGATAGTTATGGAACACCTTAAGTGCAAATTCGGTGACTCCCGCGAGACTAATTTTTAACTGTGCATTAGCGAGACTATTGTTGCCAGCGTTTTCAATGTGGTTTTTAACCGTTTGTTGGTATTTATTTTATGTATCGCGATCAACTTTGGTCACGTATATTTTTAATGCTAGTTTAACCAGAATATTAAGTTTTTTTTTTTTATATTAAGCTATATTATAATTTAAACAAAATTCTATTTATATCTCTTAGCACAGTAGAATTTGCAGCAGTATCCCGATAAAACAATGAAACGCTTTGGCATATGAGAAAATTTTCAACATATATTTAACAGGTACTTCGTGATTAAATAACATAAGCTCCATAGAATTAAAAGAGGTGGTGTCTAATTTAAACATAAGTAAATTTTCGGGGAAAGTATTTTATAGCAGCTGTCAACATTATTTATGTAGTCTCGTGGGGAGTGCGCCTACGTCATAAATTACTTGGCTTGCCGGGCGTCGCGAGACTACAGCGCCAAATTCAAATTTTATTTGTTTAAAAATGAGAATTTTCGTACTAAAAACAATAAAAATACTCAAAACTATACTTAAATGTGAAAAGTAATGCCATCTTTTTGTAAGTTTGACGTATTTGATTTGTTTTTACACCAAAAAACAGCACAAAATGGCATTTTTATCGGAGTTCTGTTCGCTACGACGTCAGGAAAAGGTTTGTTGCAAAATGGCAGTGAAACGAGTTTTATATAATGCACTGGATTCTTTATCTTATACCTTTGGCAGAGGGGAACGCCTGTGTATGCCGTCTCCAGTTCTATTTCCTCCGAGTCTATAACTCTTTGCAGCAGCTACACAGTTCATCGCTGCAGCGATGCGAGGTGTTAGAACGCGACAATTAAGAAGTGACTATGGTACCGCAAGCGACCCTTTGATTTTTAAAATTATTGAGCTGGCAGTCATATTTAGCTGTTGGAATATTTTCACAAAAAAAATTGCCACGCGTCGACAATCGACATTATGCGTTTATTATTAATGTTAGGTCTGCTACTGTATTAAACGTCTGTGGGTGTTTATTTTGTTTTTGTGTTCTCATAGCCGCACTCTAAAGGTACTCTGTGGTCTCAATCCAACCCTGCAAGTAAACCGCTAACCGTTTCGTAGTCACTTTCTAACAGGAATTTTGGATTTGTTCATTTAGAATAAAATTTTGAAATACTAGAAATAAATAGAAAAAAATTGGAAAAGGAGTGAAAATGTCGAAAGGTGAAATTTTATACGTGAAAGGAATGAATCTGGTAAGTAAATATTTTTGTGTTGCTCCCAAAGATTTAGCCATTCGACAATTTTGAGCACTGTGACATTCATTTCATCCATCCATCCTCGTGTTATAGTCGGAGTCTGAGGAGGAGGAAGAGGATGTCGGTGTCTGGGATGATACAAAATTGAAAGAAGCCTACGATAGGGCTCTAGCAATTGCAAACGCTGAAGTCGCCCAAAGAATTGCTATATCCACTAACAATAGGAGCCAGAAAGCAGGTAAAATTGTGTGTGTTCCAATACTTAGAATGTATCATGATTGTAAAAGAGATTTTGAAATGTTGGTAAGTACCAGGCTAAGTTGTAATTGAGGGACAAATAGATTGACAAGTGAGTGATGATGCATGATGAGTAGGGTTCCGTTTGGAAACAAGTGAATTTCCCTTGGAGTGATGCGAATTTCACCCTAGAGCGTTCAAAAATTGACCCGAGTTAAACCGAAGGTAACCGAACTGTTACCTGACAGTTGCACGAAAGTGTTTTGAAACGCTTCCGAGTAATGCAAAAATCACACTGGGCCACCTGAGTGGTGCAATCAGATTTTTGTTTCTCTTGCTCCTATATAGATCTGTCTCTTTCTATAGTATGTTCGATTTATCATGATATGGGTGACAGATCATAATTTTCCGTTTCACCTATACTACTCACACCATACTACATACACCCAGGTGCAAAATAAAATATTAGGTTTTAGAAATAATGTATATCATCATTGCAAAAATACAATAAATTATTTATCTATAAATCGAAACAATAACCACAATGTATTCGTTAAATTTAACAAAAATAGATTCAGAAAAGAATAATGTCTTTTTGATACATGATGCGTGGATCGGAACGCTAAACCATAGGTACGGACACTACATAATCGAAAATACATCGATGAATCGGTGCGGCCATCATATAGGATCGCGTCGGTATGAGTGCATCTTGTATGCGGTTTGTGTTTTCGTTGCGGTTGGTTTACGTGCTATTTGTTTTGACGTTTGTTACAGTTTTTGTTGATTTTTGTTTTGTTTTTGTTGTTTGTTTTTGGTAAAAAGCCAAGAAAAACAAAAAATAATCTTTGATCTCTCAAGCTCGGGACTTATTGGTTCGTTTAATTTAATTAAATTAGAAATTAACAAAAAGTAGTTTGGATAATAAAAGATCAATCAAATAAAAAATCGATTTGACAGCCCTTGTTAACGTTTTCGATACTTAAAAAAATCGATTCTATTTCGTTAGGGCACATAACTATAACTGCTAACTTTGAACTGCCACCCATATCATGATAAATCGAACATACTATAATAAATAAGTGAAATTTCGCACTATGATCGCACGTTCTGAAACGCCTTAGTTTTGTTTGCACACTTCAAATTGTGAGCTGGTGGTGGAAAGAGCAGTTGGAGACTCTACCAAAGTGTCCACATTCTGGAAAGTCAGGGAAGCTCAAGGTGGTCAGAGAAAGTCAGTGAAATCGGGGGGCCACCTGGGAAGTCGGGGAAAAATTGAGATTTTACACTGTTTGCGACCCAAAATTTTGCAGTGATTGTAAAATGAGGGATATAAATAATTCATGCTCTAGTCTGATGCTTAAAGGAACCCTTATAGTTTCGCCATGCCCGTCTGTCCGCACCTTAGCACAGAGACTATTAGTACTAGAAAGCTGTTATCTACTATGAAAAAAAATTTTTTTATGCGTACCTCTTATACAAGTAAACTGTGGATGAATTTTTTTTTCTTGTCTATCCCATAGTGTGGGGTGTCGTTGGATAGGCCGTTCAAAAACATTGTTTGTGTGTGAAAACCATTTTTCGATTTAGGGATCCGTTGGTGAAATATTAAGCTTTAAAGTGAAAATTTTAGTTAGAGTGGAGCGTCCGCCCCCCCCTGCTGGCTAAACAGTTGTTTAAAGAAATGTGAAAAAATTCACAGAAGTAGTATATATAATGAATTTAAAAGGAAAACTATCACAGCTAAGTAGGCTTTACAGGTTTACGAATACAGTTCGCGCCAAACTTTTGGCCCCCTATAATGTATGGGACCAGAAGTTTGGTGCAGTCTGTATTAGTAGACCAACTTATATGTACTGGGTAACTACGGAACCCTAAATTGCGCGTGGCCCGACACGCACTTGGCCGGTTTTTGTATCCTTTTTTTGTTTCAGTAAAATCTTTTATTTTCTGATGTGAATGCGAGTAATATATAATACTTAAGTAATATTTAATACTAGCTTTTTCTTGGGGCTCAGCCTGCGTTTATTCAATTTTTGTCCCGTTTTTGGCTTGGGCGTTATTTGATTAATACTCTTTATATCCTATGATCTTAATAATAATAATAATAATAAAGCCTTTTATTCTGAAATATCAGTTTTTTATCACAGTATTTTTTACATAGTGTCCCTAATTTCAGTGTGCCTAATGGCATAGGCCTCCTCCAACGATTTCCATTGTTGTCTGTCCTGGGTGACTCTCCTCCAGTATGGACCTGCTGTCAGTTTGATTTCATCCTCCCATCTAATATTTTGTCTTCCTCGACTCCGTTTCCCATCTCGTGGGTACCAATTTGTTACTATTTTGCTCCACTTTTTTTGTGTATCGCGCATCATATGGCCTGTCCATCTCCATTTTTGGCAGTCTATTTTGGTCAGGATATCTGTTAATTTTGTCTTTGCCCTTATGTCAATGTTTCTGACTCTGTCTGAATCCTATGATCTTACCTATGTTTTAACTAACTCAGTGATAATATCAAAAACGCATCCAAATCCGTTTTAAGTGGTTCTTGAGTTAAAACGGAACATATGTACATACAGACAGACAGAAAAAAATTTAAAAAATTGAGGTTTTGGCCTTAGTAAACAATCCCATTTCATTAAAAATTTCGCAAAAATATTCATACAGACACGACTTTCTTATTACTTTATTATTAGTACAGATATAGATAGTGGAGGGACAACATTGCTAAAATGAGTGCTAAACAATTTATATTTATTAAAGTATGGCTAAATTCCAAACTCAGTCCTGAATGATTAAATTATGTCCTGGATAATTCAGAGTCAGCAATTCATCTGTTATTTTTTTTTTTTTTTTTACAAATCAGAGTTTGTATTAAATTTGGTCTAAAAAATTCCAAAAAAGATTGTTAATTTAAAGCAAATGTTTCAAAAATATTTATTATACCATATCTTTCTTTAAAATCAATATCATTGGTCAGGGAAATTTGAAAAAATGGTCAGGAAAAGTCAGGGTTTTTTTTTGGACATTCTCACAAAAGACAAATAGTCTGACATCTGAATTTGTTAGGCATGATAGATTTTGCACCCTTCATGGTGAACTGGTGGTGAAATGAGGAACAAATAAACATCAAATGGTGAGATTGTCTGGTTTGGGCACAATTTGTTAAAATGTTGTTGATTTGTATGCAAGAAAAAAAAACATGTCCAATAAGATTTCTCATTACAAAAACTTAAATCTTTGACAATTTTTGTATGTAGCACTGAGCGCTTTTGTTGGACATACAGATTATCTGACAATCATAAAAATCCCTGTTTAATTGTTATTCGAGAATATTTAACTTACATTTGAAAAAACTTTCAAGTTTATTTTATGTTTTAGTTTAGGGTAATATTTATCATAAGCTTCTAACTTAATTTTCTTAATGACTTTATTTGTAGTTTCCTATTGCCATTTAATTTAATTTTGTGTAAAAATAAGACCTTAACATTTAAATATATATATAAAATTCACATCCCCTAAAATAATTATTCCAATTAACCAATACATTATTGTGATTTTTTTATATTTATACTTGCAATTATTGGTACTTGGTGATACTTGGGAAACATCATAATTAAGTTCACTTGTACTTATTTTACTTGTTTATTTTGAAATTTATAATTTAATCCCGACCTGTTTCTGTTAATACAGCATTCTCAAGGGATTCAGGAATTAGGAACATTAAACTATCAATATGACGACAGGAGCCATTAAGAAGCCTGTAGTTGGTGGCTTGAAGTCAGTCGCGCACCGGGTTGCTATGCTTGCTATTTCATTCTACATTTAACTTTGGATTATAGAGCACTGACTGATAAAAAATATCCCAAAAATCAAAATGAAACAAATATTCCAATATCCAAAAAATATTCCAAAAATCAAAATGAAACAAAAATATTTTTGAATAGTATAAAATGTACTATGCTGTGGAACTAAAATTATTTGATTTGTTGTATCGCTTCTAGGACATTATGGTACATAAACATTCATCAAAATATGTGTAAAATCATGGACGAATTAAATTATTCTTCCATGGTAAAATGCAGGACTTTTATACGCTTGTAACTTTTTTATGTATTTGATTTTGATAAATGTTGGATATTGTATGGGATATGTTGAAAGAGAAAAATAATAAGCAAGTACCTTTAAATGCACTAGTATGGGAGTTCAGGCATAGACTAAATAATAGTCTATGGTTCAGGCGAATAGAGTCGCCCTAAAGATAAAAAATGTACACAGTGATCAATGATCATCATTAAATTGTAAAATAAAACCAGTGAAACAAGTAGAAGTAAAAATTATTATGATTTTTGTGAAAAAGTACAAGTTTGATGTAAGTCACTGATTTAAAAAAAAAACACTTGATTCAATCAAGCCTGTTTTTTAACACATTTCCCTGTCTAAAACTTTAATGCGTGGTATTTGATTTTTGTCTTGCAATTTGTTGGTTTTCGTTTTAATAGAGAGTTACAAATAAAAAAACGGTTCAATACTATAACGATTTTGACAGATTTTGTTCAAATTTTTATAGATGGCATCGACTTTATCTATGTATAATCAAGTTTATATTTTAAGTAAATATATTTATCTTATTACGATCACATATTTAAGAACAGATACTTGTTGATGCCTTCATGAGTTGGAGCCAGGGCCGCCCCCCCTCCCCCCCCCCCCCTCCCCCAGCCAGCTACAAATCCTAGTTATGCCAATGATCATCTTCTCTATACATATAAAATGCAACGTCTGTCTGTCTGTCTGTATGTTCGTTCGCTTATAACTTGGGAAACACTCAATGGATTTTGATGCAGTTTGCACTGACAGATAAAGCATTTCTTTGGGAAGGTTTAAAGCTATGTATATCACGCTATGACAAAAGGGAGCAGCGCAATGAGAGTTTTAGTGAAACATGTGAAAAGTTTGCCTCCGTAGCGTATTCGATCCTCGTGGGTTCAATCCCCCACACCGGTAAAAACATTTTTCGCTTTTTATTTTTTTATATTAGGCTCAGAATAAATAATTTCTTTTGAAAAAAACATTTAAGATGACGTTATATTTATCCTTTTATACAATACAAGTACCCTGGCGCCATCTGGCGCTTAAAAACAGTGGCTCAGCGCTGTGAACAGTTCACACTGATTGTAGGTACATTATGATTTTAGGTTTTCCATTATAATAATATCAAATAAATATAAATATTTTGCTTTTGTAAGCTTTTCACTGAGTTAAATACACAATAAGAAGTTTATAAATTAAATATTTTCAAGACATATTTCGGCCTACTTTGGGGCTGGCATCAGTGGAATAAATGATTTTAATGTAGTTAATTAAAATATATATAACCTTATGTTACGACTAATTAGTAAAACCTACGTTTAACAAAAGCCATAAAAAAAATTGCATGTTAGAAGAGCCACATTTAAAAACGAACGCAGAGTACATTGAATAGAATCAGGAATGAGCAGGAAATGCATGTGAAAGCCGCTAGATGGCATTGAGTAACCAAGTTACTAAATATGACATGACTGTAATTTCTTTGATTACAACTTCATAAAAAAATACGAAAAGACTTCTTTCCTAACCTAATAATATAGAACATTCTAAGTAAGAGATGTAAATTTTTCTTTCATCAAACTAGACAAATATGTAATATTTTTTTTTCTACGATATTTACAGCATCTCTTCAAGAGTCCAAAAGCAAGAAAAAGAACTCTACTTCTAAACCAGATACTCCTAAAACTTGCAAGAACGAGCATGTATCATCAACATTTTGGAAGCAGGGCATGCCATGCCGGGCCATCTACGAGGGAGATGGTGAGGAGTATGAGGCCTTCTTGCTCAGGTTTATTAATGAGAAGGAATGCCAGATTCGGTTTGTTGGTAAGTCTTTGTGTGGCGCTATAAGCAATGATAGTTTCTTTTCTTCTTCATCTTACTAGAGACCGAGTTGTTCATCCATGGTCTTAGACATCAAAGGATGTAGAAGTTTACTGCACGAATTCTGATATAGTTTAAATATTTGTGCCGTTAAAGGGTCACAGGTTAGTTTTTGACTAAATAAATATATTTTCAGGTTACGAAAACTCAGAAATAGTACGAATAGATGAACTGAAACCCACACTTGGTAACACAGAGCGTACGAAGCAAATCTATGAGGCCAAGAGTACCGACCCTGATAACGATGCGCATACCAAACAAGAGCCGCTCAAACTTGACAATATGGAGTGTGACAGCGATAAAGCTGGCAGTGCTGCTAGTGCAGGTATGAAAAACGGGACTGGATACCTTTATATTAAAGTGTCTGTCCATCCGTTTTTATTGTATTACTCTTAAGGGAGTAACTTTTTACTTCGGTACAAAATGCACATCATAATCTCGGACCAAGTAAAAACTCAGGACGTAGCGCTGTCAACATTGACGTGAGGCCAGTTTTGTAAACATGTTTGCGTTTAGTCAGTGTTGCCACGCAGTTAAATCTCATTACCCAAATTTTTGTCTAAGTACTGGCATGGCGACTGAACGGTTCTTTTGAAAATTATACATGGGTATCTCGCGTTCAAGCGTGGTATTTTAGTATGCTTATTCCGACAAGGTAAGGTAAAAAAAAACAATATTTAAAGGAGCAACAATATTTATAATTAAAGCAATGGTTTTCAAAAGCATCTTTGTTGCGTCTATTTTTTGTAATATTGCCTTCTACTGTCCACTGTGTTGGAAGTTGTTTCCAATTTCGAAATATGGTGAAAACGAAATGATAAATATTTTTCAAATTATGCATCGTATTAAACTTATTTTATGCTCTTGTCCAGCACAAACAACAACTACAACTGAATTTAAACATATTTAAAACCAGTTTTTAAAAGAACAGGCAGTCATGGGGACTGCCGACAGAAGTTAAATATTTTCACGGCTGAAATTTTTTTCGGAGACAACAGTCACGAATTTATGGGACAGGTGCCGGAGGTGATCGTCATCGTCAATGAGCTGTTTTCCATGTTAGCTTCCATCAAATTGTCATAGATGGCGCTTTTTAAGGACTTAAAAAATATTTTATCTCTAGGCCGCATGGGCTTTTCAATTATGAAAATGTCTCAGGAATGTCGCATGATTATCGCAATCTGTATGCGGATGTCGCTTATCTTCAACAGAGTATTGTGGTACGACGCTCGTAGTTCTGACCAAGCGCGAGGCATGGCAGGCGAGCCAACGCGGCTGCCATATTGTTGCCATGTTGACCGCGTGTTATTTACTGTTTGATTAAGTTATTGATTATTTGTTGTTATTGTTGTAAAAAATATTTGTTAATATAAAAAATATTTAACTCTCACTAAATAGACTTTACTACACCATTGATTCAGTTTTTGAAGTGACGAATCAAACGAACATAACCCTTTTTAATCACGTAACCTCCGGCAGCTGTCCCAAATGCCGAGTTATTTTTTTAAGAATTCCCGATTATAAGGTTACTTTTAAAAATAAAAATTGGCAACACTGACAATAATACGTCAAAACTTGTAGAAAATTTCTGTTTTGGAAAATTAAATAGACCATTTATTAACGATTTAAGAGAATACCTATAGGTGAAACGTAACTTCATCAAATTTTTTGTTTTTATTGCTGTTATGTTTGCACCATTTTGCAACACAGAAAGGCATATTTCGTTGCAATCTTGCACTGACTTTAGCTTGTTGCGACAATGACATCTTGTTTGGAACGGAAATTCTGTCTCAGTTTTGATTGCGCATGTGTGAGTTTTAAGCCTGTACAAACGAGACTGTCTCACTTTTGGCCTGCTTCATCCGTCACAAGGAGCAAGTTCTGTCTTGATTTTTTACTTGGTCTGAGATCATAATATTGTTTTCTTTTTGAATAAAAAGTATGCAATAAATTTGTTTTAAAGCAACTTGCGGAAATAGATTATTAATAATAAAGTCTTCACAAAAAAATTACGTACTTTAATGTATTACATTTTGTTTGCATTACATTAACAAAACTTAAAAGAGTGTTTACAGTTGTAATGTAATGCAGCTAAAATGTAACGCATAAAATTGAATTATTTTCATGTGATCACCTAATTATTAACAAGCAGCTTGCGCGAATTGCTATAAAACGCTTTTATTGCAAACTTTTTATTCTAAAGTAAGGAAAACAATATTATGATGTGCATTTTGCACCGAGATTCTCCATTACCACTTTAAATGACTGGCTTATTTGAGCATGTATATTATATATGCATAATTAATAATATGGAAAAATATAATATGGGTCATGACATGACATAGCGCACCCAAAATGTGCCATACTTATTTAAATATCTCCTAAAACTTGACGGTTTACGTACATTTTAAATAGCAATGAAATTTTAGGGCTTAGCCCTTATAAATATGTAACTCGAGAAAACCCCTTCACGTCTCGAAAATAAATCACTCTATTTTCGATGACTGTCTTCAATAAACACTACAGTGAAAGAAACCTATTTAATTTGTGTGTATATTTAGTTCCAGATAAATCACACAAGAAGAAGAAGTCGTCTAAAAAGAAACATCAACATAAGAAGGCACATTTTGATCTTCCCGACATGCCTTTCGCTATGCCGAACATGACTAACCTGATGAATGTAAGTATCAACATACTTACTATACATAATAATATGAGTGATACTATAGGCTGTCCGAGATATCATGATATGGGTGGCAGTTCAAAGTTGACGGTTACAGTGAAGTAGTCTAACGGAATATAATCGATCTTTTTTAGTACCGAGAAAGTTAACAAGGGCTATCAAATCGATTTTTTATTTGATCGATCTTTGATTATCCTAACTACTTTTTGTTAATTACTAAATTAATAAAATTAAACGAACAAATAACTCCAGAGTTTGAGAGTTCAAAGTTTTTTTTTGTTTTTCTTGGCGTTTCACCAATAACAAAACGAAAAATCAACAAAAACTGTAACAAACGTCAAAACAAATAGCACGTTAAGCAACCGCAACGAAAACACAAACGGCATACAAGATGCACTCATACTGACGCGATCCTATAAGATGGCCGCACCGATTCATCGATGTATTTTCGATTATGTAGTGTCAGTACCTATGGTTTGACGTTCCGATCCACGCATCGGGTAGCAAAAAGACATTATTCTTTTCCGAACCTTTTTCTATTAAATATAACGAATACACTGAGATTTTTGTTTCAATTTATAGAGGCATTATTTATTGTATTTTTACAATAATGATATATATTATTTCTAAAACCTATTATTTTTATTTGTACATGAGTGTATGGAGTATGGTGTGAGTAGTATAGGTGAAACGGAAAATTACGAACTGTCACCCATATCATGATATCTCGGACAGCCTATAATGTAAAACTTGTGCCGAGAGCACTACTCCAGCGATGCCCCTGAAATATAATTAATAGACTGGTTTAATAAAGTCGATTCTGAAGGCTTTATTTTAGTATTAGTGCTGTCAGAACTTAAATTTTTCCAAAATAATTATGAATGAAAAAAATTTAGTTCTGACAGCACTAAAACTGAAATCAAAGTCTTCAGAATCGGCTCTAACGACGAGATTAAATTAATACACATACTCCAAGGGTAACAAAAAAAAACATGTTCTTTCAAAAACTTCAATTATATTTTCTCAAATAGTACTGTTGAAGTAAAGGTGATGGACTCACCAGTTGAAACCCATACGATGTGTAACCATGCATATCAGCATGAGATCGAAAACAATTTTTAACAAATTCCGGTTGGAAATTTGGAATAAACTAGGGCGCATGTGATATTATAAAAAAAACATTATGTTGCAAGTAATTCGTACTTTTATTAAAAACTTAGTCTTGTATAACGAAAGTATTTGATTTCATTTAAAACAATGGCAAGATAAACGATAGTTGTCGCTAAAAATTCTGAGAACTCAGCAACTGAAGCTTATTTTCAAGGGGTAGTTTGCAATTTATTTTTACCTTATACAATTTCTGTTCCATCAATCATTCAATTAGTGTTCTCAGCAATGCATAGCAGTTTTTTGAGGCTTTAAGACTATTCAGACTTGTGTACTCTGTACAGTTTTTACTAATGAGTAAACCAGGGCACATGAATTATAGCCGTTCCCTCTATCTAACATCGACACAAAACCTGTGTAGCTGCCTCCATAATTTTATTATTTGTAGTTTTTAAGGCTTACTATAGTTTTTTCAAATAAATAAATTTTAATTTTATTTTTTTCAACAAATTTACACTTGACGTCAAAAAATTATATTTCGACCTACAACCCAGATTACAGTTCAGTATACTTAAAGGTCTTTAGCAATACACAAATTACCAATACGACTTACTAAAAGTTCGATTTGAATTATATTTTTATTCAGCTAGTGAAGAAAGCCTGGACACAGTAGATATATAAACAATAGGGAAACTCCACCGTATTCTAAAAATAATTACCTAGTCCCGATCGGCGCGTTAGGGCTGGCTTCGGGCGAATACTAAAAGCAACCTTATGACACGGGGTGCAACGTTCGCGACTGCCAACCGATGCTAACATTCCGCGACAATAGCCGAGACGGCGTGTAAAGCGCGTGTTTGTGTTTGTGTGTGTGGATTCAGGGCGTTTCCTTGAAGTTTGCGTCCTGCCTGATTTATATATCTGCTGTGGCCTGGATGTACAATTATATTAATTTTATTAGTTCAGCGATTAGAAAAGTTATCTTTTCTGTATACAGCTCGGCTCATTAGACATGCCGCCGCCGCTTCCGCCACCGCCGCCGCTGCCTGCGCTTACGCACGCCAAGGACTCGGAGGAGCAAACTGTGCACTCCATGCTGCTCAGCTGGTACATGACCGGGTACTACACCGGGCTCTATCAGGGGATGAAGAGGTAACATCACTTTCCACAGCTCGGCGCCTTAGACTTGCCGCCCGCTCTCACTCACGCCAAGGACTCAGAGGAGTAAGCCGTGCACTTCATGCTGTTCAGCTGGTACTTAAATTGGTACTACACCGGATTCTTATCAGGGCATGAACAGTTAACACTACCCACAGCTCGGCGCACTAGACATGCCGCCCGCGCTTTCGCACTTCAAGGACTCGGAGGAGCAAATCGTGCACTCCATGCTGCTTAGCTAGTACTTCACAAGGGTAAAAAAGGATAATTGATTGAAACGGGCGTTACCTTGCGGAATTCCATCACTAACTTATGTATATATTCATATAATTTGCAATATTCCGCTAAACAATCTTATCATGCTACCTAGTCGGTTCTTAAATACTGTCACTGGCCATTTATTTTAAAAATAGAACACCTAGAAAAAAATATGAAATGGTGTTCGATTTTCACATATTTTTTGATTAATAATCTGCCAAATCACAATTACATTCGTTCATTTTTTACGATGGAGTGGACTCGCAAAGAGGACCGAGTAGCAGTAATTGCATTGAAATATTGGATGGATTCGATTGATGGTTCTTGGTGGAATATCATCTTGAATAAATTATACACAAATTCTTGTACTTTTATTCCACATATATTTATTTTTATTCTAACTTAGGCTACCGGTTTCGTATTACATGATGATGTGTAATACGAAACCGGTAGCCTAAGTTAGAATAAAAATAAATATATTATGTGGAATAAAAGTACAAGAATTTGTGTATAATTTATTGTAATTGCATTGCATCGTTGCAGCCATCAACCGAAGACGATATTCAACTTGCTTCAAAATTTAAAAATTACGAAGAGGTTCGTGTACCGTACCATCAAGAGGTACAATGAAACCTCTAGTGTCGATGACGAGAAAAGAACCGGCAGACCTCGTTCCGTTAGGACTCCAGGGGTCATCAAAGCAATCAAGGCGCGTATTGCAAGAAATCCCGTCCGCAAGCAGAAACTGATGGCTTTGGAGATGGGATTAACCAGAAGTACCGTAAAAAAAGTACTCAATGAAGACCTGGGACTACGAGCTTTCCGAAAAAAGAGTGGACATCTCCTGAACGCGCGTTTGATAGCTATGAGAGCCAAAAAATGCAAAGTTTTGCTAAAGCGGTACGCAAGAAACAGACACCGCGATATCCTGCTTACAGACGAGAAAATTTTTAATATCGAAGAGAAGTACAACAAACAAAATGACAGGGTGTACGCTACCAGCTCTGCGGCCGCTGTAAATGCCATTCCTAGAGTGCAGCATGGCCATCATCCATCATCAGTCATGATTTGGTTGGGAGTGTCCTACTATGGCCCTACTGAAGTGCATTTTTGTGAAAAAGGTGTTAAAACCAGTGCAAAAGTGTCCCAAGACACGGTTTTAGATCGCATAGTAAAAGATCTGCCCCAGACACTCTTTGGAGGACGGCCATTTGTGTTTCAACAGGACTCCGCACCTGCTCATAAGGCCAAAACAACTCAGGAGTGATTCGAGCGCCAGAATATCGAGCTAATAAGGCATTAAGATTGGCCCTCTACTAGCCCTGACCTCAATCCACTGGATTACAAAATTTGGCAGGAATTGGAGGAGAAAGTCTGTTCTAAACCTCACAAAAATTTGAGCAGCCTAAAGTCATCATTGATTAAAGCAGTGGCGGATATCGACATGAATATGGTCCGTGCTGCTATTGATGATTGGCCTCGAAGATTGAAGGCTTGTGTGAAAAATGGTGGCAATCATTTTGAATAAATTTTGTGTTTAATGTAAGCTAATTAAATTACCTTTTTTAAAAAAAAACTTTTTTTGAAAATCATGATTAGTTTTCATTTTATAGCCAATTTTGTTTGTGACAGAATTTAAGCACCGACTAGGTATTCAAAATGCAGACTCGTGCACCGCCCGCCCTCCCGCATAAAACATGCACAAGCGAGCAATACGAGTACAAATACAAAGCAATCTTAAATAACAAGCAAGAAAACTTATCGACACGTGTTTCGCCTCTGAACGAGGCATCCTCGGGATGTGTTGCTAGCTCGGCTTCTCCGCAGCAACGGATGTTTGGCTCGCCCAACCGCTCCGCAGCAACTGATGTTGTTCGCCCGACATCTCAACAGTTAGTCATGTGAACTCGTTCAGAGGCGAAACACGTGTCGATAAGTGTTCTTGCTTGTTATTTGAAATTGCTCTGTATTTGTGCTCGTATTGCTCGCTTGTGCATGTTTTATGCGGGAGGGCGGTCGGTGCAAGAGTCTGCATTTTGAATAGCATGATAAGTGTTTAGCGGAATATTGCAAATTATATTCATATATAGTTAGTGATGGACTTCCGCAAGATAACGCATATTTTAATCAATTATCCGTTTTTACTCTTCGTGTACGAAACCATAAAAATCCCAAATAAACGTAGTGACAAATTCCAGGTTTTATTTAATAAAACTAAAATTTTGTTTCAGGGCCAGAAGCTCGAATCACAGTCATCATTAGAGCTGATCCAACATCGCATCATACAACATTCGGTTGAAATGTATATTACAATGTATGGACGCCAGCGTAACAGGCTACCTATTTACAGTTTTAAGCAATAAGCGACTCCATAGCCATTAGTACTTTACACAGGTAAGTCTTATAATTTTAAATTAATTGGTTTTATAATCTGCAAAGTCAAAATTAAAACTCACATTCAATTGATTAAATCGACCTGTCCTTACTATATTATCGTCAAATAAAACAAAAGCATTGTTTAAATTAAGTATTTATTAAGTTGCACATAGCATGAACCTAAAATAAAAATAGAAATGCTGTTATCTGTTAAAATAAAATAAATTATGCCTCCTGGTTTCTCTGTAAAATATCTATATACAAATATACATTTTGATGATGTTAATATTGTTATTTACTGATCGATTGGTGGGTCTCATCTGTGTTAGAAACTTAAAAATTATTTAAGTTTTTAGTAATTTTATTTATAACTGAAATAAAGACCGAGCTGATTCTTTTCTATAACTTTTTCTTATTTTCCTTCACAAAAAGAAATATACAAAATTTTTTTTTAGGACGCAACACTTTAAAAAAAATAATGATGTAAATCTCAATTTAGACTAATTACTAAAATTATAGGCATTCTTTTAGGAATAAAAAAATGCTGAATTCTTAGAACATGGCAAATTCGATCTCTTTAATCTTCCAATTATATTTTACTACAAAACTAAATTATTTACAAACACAAGATATACAAACAACAATTAAATTATTTCGTACGAGGCAGAAGACGGAGATTAATTTTATTGACCAAATTATTTGTTAATTATGATGACGACAAAATGTTTATTTTGCTTTTTACAAGGTAATTTGACTAGCGAAGACATAAACCAGAAACATCTTTTTACGTTAAACGATATTGGGGTCGTTTCGGTGTAACACGACTTAACTTATTTGACAGGACTAACCTTATTTTAAGCGTCCTGTCCTTGTCTTTTCGACACAAGCTTAGTTTAGTCCTGGCAAATCATTGACCTCTCATAAACAACAAGACACACAGTCGCTAAGAAAAGTTCGTCAGAAAATGTCCGATAGTAGCAAAAATCTTCAACCAAATTAAGACGTTATGTCTTTAACAAAAGATGCAATGTCAGTTGTACGAAATCGTCATTCGATTTTATCACCCCATAGCGGTGACAAAATGCATCGCGGACACTTTTTGAGCGAGATTGTGAGTCTACTTGTTTATGAGAGGTCAATGTGTCAAATAAGTTAAGTCGTGTTGCACCGAATCGACACCATTGTATGCCTAATTCTAAATAAAACGATTTTACAATAAATACATAGTAGATTTCATGATAATAGCAATAAATAATCTCATCCTTATTTTCCGTTTTATGACATGTTGGCATTCTGCTCTCACAAGAAACATACAAAAGGTCCTTCAATAATAAGTGAAAATAATTCTAGGGTAGATCGTATCGTTAACTGATCACTTGATCACATAAAAAAAAAACTTTTTGTCAAATATTTTTTTACTTGAAAATGGTTCAATCAGCTGACAAAATTTCTATCGAAAAGAGAAAAAAAGTCTGCGCAAAAAAAACTTTTTTTGGTGGAATGTTATCTATTAGGGTTACTCTATCATCTATTAATTTTTTTCACGTTGAATTGTAGGACCTTATTTAGGATTGTCTATTTTTATTCTGTGACCAAAAAATTTACGCCAACAACGAGAGGAAGAAATCTTTCGTACTCGGGGTTAAAATGTAAGTACATTTTTTGTCTTTTTCACAAAATATAGTTCGATTGCTTTGCTTCCCTCTCTCTCCTAAGGGGGTGTATCATGCTTTTATTTAAGCCGATCACTCTTACTGTTATTGTTTTGCACTCTCAGGCGGATAACGTCGCTCACTTCATCGTTCACTCGTTTCTATCTTCGTGGCAAAGTCGGCTGTATCCCGATGCATTAAGACTCACAGTCCAACACGCAGGAGTTCAGACCAGAGTGCTGAGTTCGTGCGTATCGTGGCTGAGGTCTATGGTAGCGGCGGGGACGCCGGGCGTCGCCGCGCCTTCGCCGGGTGGCGTGCTCGTCGGCGGTCTGGAATAAACGATTACTTTATTACGATGTTGCTAGTGTTATCAATCATTGACATGTGGTGAGTAAGCATTGATTCTTTGTCTTGTTGTTTAGCTTACACTGTATACACTATATTTCCATAATTTCTTAAACCCCGCATCGATTTTCCCCCTGCATTACCTAAGGCGTGTCTATAAATTGGAACGGTCGCGAAACTGAATAGTATTGGCCTACTATGAAATTTTATCGCAGTAAAGATAACACATAAATTCTGACACAGGTTTTTAGACATGCAACGAATATTCGGTGACTATTCGGTATTCGGCCTCTTTTGCGTATTCGGTATTCGGCTGAATGAATACTTAACTGAGCGAAAAACGCCTATTTCAATCAGTATTGTATATATTTTAAGAAATTAAAAATATTCGCTGATAGTAGTCGATTGCGTTTTTCTTCTTAGATGAGACCTGATTCTGAAATAGCCTCTCACTCTAAACGCTACTAAAAGGAGACGAAACATAAACCTTAACAAACTTTTTATGAATTGGAAAATACTGATATTTATAGCCTCACCATACATAAAGATCTGCCTTCCGATGTCTGCGAGCAGTTATAAAATAAAAATCAATCTCGTTTGCTATACTTGCTTTTTTAATTGATATCATGTTATTACAAAATAAACACAGCCAACTTATTAAAAATCTTATAATATTCCCAAATAAGTGATCTTGTAACTCACAAATAAATGAAATAGTCCCACCCCATCGTGGATTAGATACACAACAATCGACATCATTTCATTTCAGTAAACTATTTGTTTTCAATATTTATATTGAAAGTCTGCGTAAAAATATTTTGTCTTATTGTGTGTTTTTAATGCTTATTTTAATTTTTTATTATTCACTCATTCTAAAAGAACGTAGGTCGCAACTGAGGATTTCAAACTCGATCGATCAAGGGATTACTTAAAAAAAAATTGGCATATTTATGTTCGCTGTCAATATCAACAGTCGCAATGACTGACAGTTGATTTTCTTGGCTGAGTTCAGTTTGATCGCCCGCTCACGCCCTGCGATCATGACATCTCTTTTGCACGCGTTGATTTTGTATATGCTATCCTGCTGTCAGTGATGAGCGGGCGATCAAACTGAACGCGGCCCTTAAAATACGGAATGAACTTGAAAGCAAAGGTAATTGTTTTTAAAATCCTGTGTTTACCAATATTGAATTTAAGTAAAGGATATATGAATATAATTTGCAATATTCCGCTAAACAATTCTTGTCGTGCTATTCAAAATGCAGACTCGTGCACCGCCCGCCCGCCCGCATAAAAACATGCAACAAGCAAGCGATACAAGCAAAGCAATCTTAAATAACAAGCAAGAAAACTTATATTGAATTTTTTGAAAAATCTCTTTATTTGATAATGATTTAATTCTGAAAAAAATATATAAGGTGTACTCAAAATATCTGCCACGGCTGTAATGGGAGAGTGTATTGTGTATATAGAAAAAAATAGTAACGATATTTTATTGATCTAACGTCATAAATTTTTTCATACAAAAAAATGTGCGTATAAATTTGAATTGATTTAGTTGTTTGAAACCGTCCCGTAGTAACTTAGCTGTTGCCGCATCGCCATTTCATTTCGCAACTCAATGAAGCCACCCCGTACTATTGCCATATTTATCAAACAAATGCCGCCCCGGTCCGCGCCGGCAGCTCGTCATTCATTCATCAAAGCGCAAGCCGACGACGGCCTACCCCCCTCCCGCCTGCACTACCCCGTTCGTCGCACGCGCTTGTGTTTGTGCCTCAGTTCGCTGTTATCAGTTCGCGCATCCGTGCAGCTTCATACATTTGTCACAGATTTCTACGGGAAAAACCGCGCGTTGAAATTGAAAAAAACCCAGCATTTCATTTCGCAAAACGTCAATGAAGCTATTCATGCAAACTTACAAACAATACCGCGCGTCGGCATCGTTCGTCAAAGCGAGGCCGAAGACTCCCCTGCCCCACCCGCACCCCGTTCGTCGCACGCGCTTGCTTTTGTTTTTGTGTGCCCCGCCCGCCCCAGTTCGTTGTTATCAGTGGTCAGCGAGGTGTGAATTGCGCGCGCATTCGTTAAAAATGCCTCCCAGACGACGATATTCAAATCAAGAATATGTTGAAATGGTATGGTGCTATCGCGAGTGCAATAACATAACCACGCATGCAGCGAACTTATGCCAGCAGGGGTTTGGTGTGCGAATAAGTCCTCATACCATTCTGGACGCCGTGTACACGGCCCCTTTGACCCGCCTCCGGTTGACGCAGAGAAGAGGAAGTGTTGGACTTCTTCCGACGTCATCCTCTTGCGAGCACCAGAGACGGGGCTAGAGTCTTCAACGTGAGCGACAACTACGTGTGGCAACTTCTAAATCGGGAAGGGCTATACCCTTACCACTTTACGAGAGTACAAAAATTGCAGCCACAGGACTACGCGGCTCGCCTCGCGTTCTGTCATTTGATTCGAGAAGAACGCCGCAACATTCTGTGGACTGACGAGTCACAGCAAAAACATAGCGATTCTTACACTAACTTGACTGTCCGTAGCCTGTTTTAAGTGTGATGGGGAGTTAAGCATCTTATTACGTCAGTTTTTTTATCTGCAGTAAGCTTGGTGGAATTCAGTAACGGGTAAGTAAGTGCAATTTTTAGCTTTTGCCTGCGTATTATTGTGTAACTAATAGATTCAGATAGTTACGTTACGAACTGGTCAGCTGATTTCAGAGTTCATTGACAGAACAGTTAGAAAGAGATAGCAATTGTTTTCATTGACGAAACTACACTACGCGCGTAGTTTGTGAACCACGTTATGCAGAATAAAGCAAATTTTAATTTCACTACTTTATCTTCTCAAATTGATTTAACGATTCCGGGGTACGAAATTTATGCATTATTGTAATCTATAAACATAATAGTATCTCCTATTTCATCCGTGGCAGGTATTTTGATTACACCTTATATGATGCTCAGAAGGCCAATATCTCGAAATAGTTTTTAGTTTCACCAATTATTAAATTGTAATGTTGTTGATTTTGATAACGATAATGGCTAAATCTGGGTTCGCAGGATTTTATCTCTTTGATGCCAAATATGTTGTTCTCGCTGCGCGAAGTGGTTGCGCAATTTTTATGGCTTCCGAAAAGCTAGAAATGGTAAACCAAAAAAAAATAAGTTACGATTAATGGCTGAATATGGCAGCGAAAGTAATTGCTAGTAGATGATGAGTACATCATGTCAATTATGTAAAAACTGACCAAACACTTGGTCGAGTCATAACAACGCTCGTTCAAAGATGCTTTATCGTGCTAATATCATCAACATAATGATTAGTGTAGCAGTATTTATAATAATCATATACAGCTAAAAACATAATTTGTCAGTCAATTAGGACATAAGCGTATCCTACTAATCCGACTATCCTATCCTACTAATATTATAAATGCGAAAGTTTGTGTGTGTATGTTTGTTACTCTTTCACGCTGAAATGGCTGAACGGATTTGGATGTAGTAGCCAACCTTAATATTTTTTGTATGTATTTCCCGTTTTTATTTATTAACTTATTTCTTCATTGCATTATGTATATATACAGTCAGAAAGCTTTATATTTTAATTTCAATTTTAAAAATGCATAAAACGTTGGTTTTTTGACCCAAGCATAAAATCCAAAAGGAGAAAGCATGTTCTAACTAGAGAAATTGTCAAAACATCATTTGCAAGTCATCAATATGTCGTACAAATCAAATATCTTTATAAAACACTAAACAAAACTTTATCTATTTACCATAAAACATATAATGAATGTAAATTTGTCCTGACTGCTTGGCCTAAGACTCTCAGGTACGAAGACTCAGAGAAAATTTTTCGTCCTACGAGTATATTATAAATTTAACAATAAACCTTAGAAGTGGTAATTATTATTTATCACATTATTTACATCAAAACACTACGTAATTATTGAAATAATTATACATTTTATGGACACTTACACAACACTTATTCACAGTCACTCACTCGCCTTGTTCACACCCCCCCTTCTCTCCCACTCACAAACATCCTTCCACCGTCACACACCCTCACTCACGAATAAGAACTTACATTCAACACCTTTGTTTCTTTTGTTTTTGATTTATATTTAAAATGTGTTTTTTTTGCTACTTAAAGTAGTGTTCATTATAACAAAAAAGGCAAGTTTTGTAATGAAAAACAATGAAGTATATATTTCAAACCACGAAGTGACTTGTGATTGAATAGTTTATATTATTATTTATAAGTATTTTTAAAAACTTGTTTAGGTATGGCAAAAAATCTTAAATTAAATAATCATCAAGTGCTACCGCAAAATATAACAAAAAACAAAATATGTTCTTCGTACTTTTCGGGAACATTTTTAAGTTTCTCTCGATAACGCCTCGTTTTCTCTGCCGCAGTCAGAGGAATACTGAAAGGAGTAAGGTTTGTGTTGGCTTATCGTTTTTATTTTGTGTTATACCCAGAATTGGTGACAAGGTTTACTATAGGACGATACAACTCATGGTTTGTAAAATGCAAACCTGGCTCTAGCTTATACAAAACATTGATAAATAAATAAAAGGCATAGTCACTTTGGGGTTTGTTTGTTGTATTGTAAACAAGCTTTATGAATTCCTTTTTTGTCACCCAACTTCCTCTCATACGTCACTATGCTAAAGTAGCAAAAAAGAAGTAACGAAACGAGAATAATTTATGTTTTTAAATTTATTTACTACGGTAAAAACAATAATTGTCTTATTTAATTATAACTAGAATGTAATTTAGAATATTCCCTTTCATAAATCAATAATAAATTATGTTGAAATTAACAACTTACCTGTAAAATCTGGTAGCAAAAAGGGACAAGAAATTAAGCAACAGGTAGGCACGTGTACTCGCTAAGACGCTATCCAGCAAGGTAAAGGTTTTTTACAAAATGGCGTATTGAAATGTCACATTTAGTGTTGGCAGAAACTAAAAATATCTACTATCGGTGAATTTCACAAAAATATTTATGCTAAAATTTGTGACAAAAGAGGATGTCACTTTTTTGAAGCTTTTCTGGGACAAGTTGAAAATGTGATTTGTGAAAAAATTATATATTAGACTCTTCCCAAAGATAACATAAAATGAACTCCGACATAATGGTTAAAGAAACGAAATCAAAAAATACGTAGGAGTCTTTTGAACTTTCCGAAATATTAGCAATCAAAATATCAGTAAGTCATTTGGGACACGTGACTTTTCATACATGAAAATTTCGAGTGTTTTTTATTCACTCAATTTTAGTTAAATAAATTTATGTGTTTTTTTAGATATTTAGTTTTTTTTTCTGATTGATAAATAAATAAAGAAATACACAACATCTACAGTTTAATACTGTTAGACCATTTTATACACAATATTGATAAACAACTTTGTGGGACAACAAAAAAATTAAGTTTCGGAAAAAAATGAGAAATGCTCATATATTATATTGTTAAAAGTAACTTTGACTTGTAGAAAGTATACTTTATGTATCTATTTTTCAAAAATAAATATTTTGATTTTGATTGAGTTTAATGAAATTTAGAATGGATATAGCTTATACCCTAACTTAACACATAGGCTACTTTTTATCCCGTAAAAATGCATGGTTCCTGTAGGATAGATCAATATCATTGAAAAATCAGGTGTCTAATTAGCGCGGTCCTTAATTGTTTGTAGTGAAATAAGACAAGGCTTTGTTATTTCATACATCAGGTGTATACCTAGTCGGTTCTTAAATACTATCACTGGCCTTTTATTTAAAAAATAGAATACCTAGAAAAAAAAATGAAATGGTGTTCGATTTTCAAATATTTTTTGATTAATAATCTGCCAAATCACGATTACATTCGTTCATTTTTTACGATGGAGTGGACTCGCAAAGAGGACCGAGTAGCAGTAATTGCATTGCATCGTTGCGGCCATCCACCGAAGACGATATACAACTTGCCTCAAAAATTAAAAATCACGAATAGGTTCGTGTACCGTACCATCAAGAAGTACAATGAAACCTCTAGTGTCGATGACGAGAAAAGAACTGGCAGACCTCGTTCCGTTACGACTCCAGGGGTCATCAAAGCAATCAAGGCGCGTATTGCAAGAAATCCCGTCCGCAAGAAGAAACTGATGGCTTTGGAGATCGGTTTAACCAGAAGTACCGTAAAAAAAGTACTCAATGAAGACCTGGGACTACGAGCTTACCAAAAAAAGAGTGGACATCTTCTGAACGCGCGTCTGATAGCTATGAGAGCCAAAAAATGCAAATTTTTGCTAAAGCGGTACGCAAGAAACAGACACCGCGATATCCTGTTTACAGACGAGGAAATTTTTAATATCGAAGAGAAGTACAACAAACAAAATGACAGGGTGTACGCTACCAGCTCTGTGGCCGCTGGAAATGCCATTCCTAGAGTGCAGCACGGCCATCATCCATCATCAGTCATGATTTGGTTGGGGGTGTCCTACTATGGCCCTACTGAAGTGCAATTTTGTGAAAAAGGTGTCAAAACCAGTGCAAAAGTGTACCAAGACACGGTTTTAGATCGCATAGTAAAAGAGCTGCCCCAGACACTCTTTGGAGCACAGCCATTTGTGTTTCAACAGGACTCCGCACCTGCTCATAAGGCCAAAACAAATCAGGAGTGGTTCGAGCGCCAGAATATCGAGCTAATAAGGCATCAAGATTGGCCCTCATCTAGCCCTGACCTCAATCCACTGGATTACAAAATTTGGCAGGAATTGGAGGAGAAGGTCTGTTCTAAACCTCACAAAAATTTGAGCAGCCTAAAGTCATCATTGATTAAAGCAGTGGCCGATATCGACATGAATATGGTCCGTGCTGCTATTGATGATTGGCCGTGAAGATTGAAGGCTTGTGTGCAAAATGGTGGCAATAATTTTGAATAAATTTCGTGTTTAATGTAAGCTCATTAAATTACCTTTTTTTAAAAAAAAACTCTTTAAATAACATGACTAGTTTTCATTTTATAGCCAATTTTGTTTATGACGGAATTTAAGCACCGACTATATAGGTAATTAGCGCGGTCCTTTATCGTTTGCGGTGAAATAAGACAAGGCTATGTTATTTCATACATATTAATAGTAAACCAAAATATAAATCCTACATAGATGAAAAAACCGGCCAAGTGCGAGTCAGACTCGCGCACGAAGGGTTCCGTACTATATATCACACTAATATTATAAATGCGAAAGTTTGTGTGTGTGTATGTTTGTTACTCTTTCACGCTGAAACGGCTGGATGGATTTGGATGAAATTTAGAATGGATATAGCTTATACCCTAAATTAACACCTAGGCTACTTTTTATACCGGAAGAAAGCATGTCGTTAAATCGAATAACACGCGGGTGGAGGCGCGGGCAAAAGCTAGTTAGAAATAAAAACAACGCCTTTATAAAGAGGGTTTATAGCGATTTTTTTGTCTCCATAGAGCATTTTTAAGAGGACGTTGCTTTTATTATTTTAATTTTAAACGCTTACGTCCTAATTGACCGACAAAATATGTATTTGAACGTATCTGATCATATATACTATCATTTACACTTACTACTAATCGACACTATAATCACTATGTACCTATGTCGATAATATTGTCACAATATCATCTTTGAACGGGCGTTTCTCCGTAATGCAACTGAATATTTGGTCAGTTTTTACATAATTGACATGAGTACAACTAGCACTTACTTTCTACACCATATTCAGCCATTTACCTTATAGTTTTTGGTCACCAATCTAGTCATTCATGAACCAACATAGATTACGCAACCACTTCGTGCAGCCACAACGACATAGGTACTTGGCATCAGAGAGGTGCCCTTTATCCTGTGAACCTAGATTCAGTAATTTTCCTTACCATTCGCCGATTTTTGTGACTTCGTATAATTGCATCGCAAAAAGGCAGGCAACATTTAACGTGCGCCGACTATCCAGCGGCTGAATATTCGGTATTCGGCTAAATCACTTTGTTGCATCACTAGTTTTTTTTTTTTTGCGGAATACAGCTATTTGATGCGACAAAGCTATAGCGTGATTAGCTTGAATTGTTCAGTTACTTGAACCGTATCCTTAAGATTCCACACTCACCTAATTATATAAGGCCCTCCCTGCTGCAACAGCGTTATAGGATGCGTGTACGGCGCCCCGGACACACTATGAAAGCTGAAGTTGTTGACTCCCGTGTTGTTCAAATGGCCGTTGCCTAGCAACACTCCATTCGACGTGTTCAGATTTGGCGTCGTTACGTTCGTGGAGCTCAAATCGGGGCTTCTGAACGCTTTGACTAAATTCGTTTTCTCTTTCTGCCACACGAAGACGTTGTGGACCATCGCGCAGCCGCAGAATATGATGCCCACTCCGATGAAGACGGACGTCACGATCGCTGGCGTCGAGTGGAACTGGATGAAAGTGTACAGGATTATGCCTGGAATGGGAGAAAAATTTGTTAGACACATTATGTTTTGGTTTTGGTTTTCTATTGGCAGATTGAAGTATTAGCAGGCCTGTTCCACTCAGCGAAAGCTACAATAAGCTAAAAGTACAAGAAGGGATAGAGTTTCGCGGTAGAAAGGGAGGCGCTTCGTAGGTCAATAAAATGTTTGCCCCGCAGAGCTGTACGAGCTGAATTGCACTTGGATTGCAGAGTGGATCTTCTGTAGTACTATTGTTTTTTCTGTGTTCTTAGTAGAGATTTTTTTGCATGTATTGCTTAGGGCCATGCTTTCAGCTTTGATAAGAACTAGCGAGCGTATAGTCGGGATAGAAGTTGGTATATTAAAAAGTATATTTTTAATAGGTATCCCAGCTTTTAACGCACTTATAATCACTATCTTGGAGTGTAAAGACAACAGAAACAATATTTTCGAGTTTAAAAAATAAATACAAACAGGCAACTTTTAATATTGCGGGCTTTATTGGGTCCTATATTTCAAGATGGCCGCAGGCTGCCCCCTTTTACAAGCGGCCATCCGTTACGCTGGGACGTAATATTAGTCGGTGAAACAGGTGCGACTTGCACTTCAAAGACCATACTCGGAAATACCTCTGTCTGACACCCCCTCGGGGATTAATGTCTCGACGATGTATGTATTATTGAATAAGGATGACGAAATACTGTTTAAATTTTGAAAGAAATAGCCTATTTAATTAACATAATTTTCTTTTAAATCCTATATTCTAGGAGGTCATGCATGACACATCTGGTAACAATAAGGTAAGGTAAATGGCTTAATCTGGGTTCGCAGGATAAAGGGCATCTCTCTGATGCCAAATATGTCGGTCTGGCTGCGCGAAGTGATTGCATAATCTATTTATGGCACCTAAAAAGCTAGTTATGAAGACCCAAAAAAATATATAAGTTAAATGGCTGAATATGGTACAGAAACAGTGCTAGTTCTACTATGTGCTAGTTCTGTCCGTCACCGAAGACCCCCTCGCAGGTGTTTAATTGCATGCAGTGTTTACCTATTATTGGATTTACACTCTATTATGTATCTTGGTAAGAGAATATGTTTGGATGTAACAAAGTGTAATATCTGTTGGTGAACCTAATAATAAATAAATAAATAAATGTCAAATATGTAAAAACTGATCAAATATTTGGTTGCGTTATGGAGCAACGCCCGTTCAAAGTTCGTTTTGAAAAAGGTTTTTTATTTATTATTTTATTTATACGCTTATGCCCTAATTGCCCGACAAATGATGTATGTCACCATATCTGATCATGAATGCTGTCATTTATGATTACTGCTAATGGACACTCTAATCACTATGTATGTTGATGATTTTGTCACGACATAGCATCTTGAACTTTTTACATAATTTACATACTTTGTTTACCATAGTCAGCAAATTATTTAATTAATATTTGTTAGTGGTCCCCATAACTAGATTTTCAGGCGCCATAATGGATTACTCAACCACCGACCGCAGACAGACCGGCATATTTGGCATCAGAGAGATGCCCTTATCCTGTGAACCCAGATTCAGCCATTTCTCTTATCGTTACCAGATTTGTCTTGTCGTGACCTCCTATTCTGCTACGCCTGATTTTTACATTATTTAGAAGCATTTAAATTAAATATACAAGACCTGAAAATATTTCAAGTATGTTGCAAGGAGACTGGCTCAGCAGTCCCAACCCAAGGCACTGTTTACAGGACTCAACACCATACTTTTTTCAGATTCATATTCACGATTGAATTTCCCTTGGGTACATCAACATATTAGAGAAATCTTGTACTTGTCGTTTCTTGTAATTAGAGGCGTAAATAGAACAGGCTCTTTCCTAAAATTGCGTCTTGTGAGCTATTGTTGTACAACACACTGACCTGTTAAGAACACTGGTATCGATATGAAGAATCCTCCGACAGCGCACACCCTGGTTATCGCTGATTTCTCCAAGTATTTGTTTGACCTGAAATTATACAAAGACATATTTTTGTACAATGCGCAATACAGATGTTAGTATTTTCATTATTATAAATGTTAGTAGGTATTCTGATTTCTTCAACTATTTATTTGATATTATACAATGTGGAATATAAATACTGGCACGTATATTGTATTAGGAAAAACCATAAAGCATAATATATGGTTTTACTCCAATTACATACATATTATATACTCATGTATGTCGCCCAGAGGGGTAGAAAGACACTACAGATTTCCATCTGCTACAATCCTGTCTGTCTGTCTGACACACCTCTTTCTCCTCTTCCACATTCATCAATCTAGTCATACAAACTCTTCTAAATATTCCGGGTCCAAGGAAAGAAATGTGTTGGACATTTTTTCTGGTATGTACCCGAGTAAAAAATCACATTTGTTACAATGAACATTATATGCATTATATGCGCCGTTTATTGGTTCACATTGGAAAGACTACAACACATTAGAATTTTTAGATTTTCGAATGTTTTTTTTACATTAAACCAAGGCGTGTACAACACAAAGGTGCATTACCTAGCTAGGTACACGAAAGTGAAACCTTCAAGCTTGTTAGCAGCTTACGGCATTACTCGTCAACTAGGACAAATATACTTCACGACGCCAAGCTATTTTGATCTCTTTAGCTAGGCAATATGAACCTTGCTATAGCTTACTCTTTGTGGTCGACAATTAGCGTATTGTTTGCTTCGATAATAATTTATAGCATGTAATAATTTCACGGTCTTTGGATATTTACATATGTGCAATGTAACTTTGTCTAACTATTTAACATAAATGTTTACAGGATATGGTTGGCGCCCTTCAAACGAACTTTTGAAAAATAAAACCATTATGTAGTCGATCAGGAAATGGAAGGAACTTCGGTAAGTCCCTGTTTTCTTCACTAATTTGACTTTATCACACGAATCAAACATCACATTGTAGTTACCACATACCAGACAGTTTTGCAGACATTTACTCCTTCGCCGTCAATTTTTTTAGGCATTCTATCAAAATTTAACAATTGATAGATATAATATAACAATACAAAGTTTATCAATGCATAAGAAACAAAAACTGAATCTCCTTTGATTTGTGATCCAAAACAGCAAAATGTCGATACAGAAGTCAACAGCCCGAATAATTATTTAATCGATACAAACACAACTTGAATCGTAATCGGAACTCGTTCTGAGCAGAATCAACGTAACGGATCCTACAACACCTGTTCATCAAGTATCAGATAACACTGATAATTTTAAAACACCATTCCCCCTGGTCTTCACGACCATCATAAACGACGTCTCAACTCTGCAGGGCTATCTAGAAATAACTCCGCGAGTCACTGACTTATCTTTTTCAACAAATTATGATAGAATTTGTTTATGTATGGATCAACATAATTTTGTAGTAATCACGTCTATAAGATTCTGATGGTATATATACTATATTATACTATACTATACTGAATATATTCCGTTACCTTGCCAAAAATCGAGTTCTCGTAAACAAAAATACTGTGTATACCTTGTAAGTTGAACTACCACTTATATTAAGTATTCCTTCGATAAATCTAAACCGCCTATTGAAGGTTTACTACAGGCGTTTCATGATTCCAATAACCTCGTTTGTAGAGTTTCAGAAACTAAACATAGACTTCAACGTCTTATCAAAGTAAAGACCTACACCCTAATAACAGTAGTTAGAGTATCCCCCTACTCAGCGAACCGTAACCAGGCCGTTACGGGGCAAATGCAACCGTCGCCCGATCTGTGCCAAACTTGGCTCGGGTGCATCCAATTATGGCTCTGTTTGGACAATTTTGTAACCGTCTCCAGGAACTTCTGTTTCCGTTCCTTAGAGCTGAAGTTTTCAGCAAAGCTATCATGATGAAACTAATAATGGAGAAATGTCATCTCTCGACAAATCGTTTGATGGAAACGCAGGACGAGTCTCTTTCGAGGCGATGGTCACGTGATACCACTTTCCCGCGTTTTCATTGGCCAGACGCTTCTGCGAGAGACAAAACTTCTCTTATTATTTTCATCTAAAGCTGGTGGGTGGCGACAAAAGTTGCTGTTACACCGGTCATAGCATAGCTCTGCAATAATTTGAAAACATACTTAGTAAAAAAAATACAAAAGCGATGTAAAAATTAAATGTAGTATATTTAATAATCTTATACTGTTACTCTAACTAAAGGAAGGGTCTTCAACACGCGGCCCAAAGGCTTCATCTTTGGCCCAAGCGATAGCTTGATACAGTGCTCTGTCTCATTATGTTGATCTACTTAGAGAGGGACAGACAGTGTATGGATATGGTCTACTATGCTAGGTACCCAGGAGTCGAGCCCAATTCTAAGGCGGCGTTCTATATTCGAAATTATAAAGACAAAATTTTTACTCTGTATCGTATATCCAACCCAAGGAAGAGTCTGCAATTTCCTTTATACCCAGTAACCACATATAATACTTTTATGATAAGAGCTTAACCGCCTAAGTTCATAAGAAAATTGATTGTCGGTCGTAATAATAAATCTGAGAAGTCTTGTGCGTAGGCCATTATTTTAAATACCGGCCAGCGCCATTATAAAATTAAGATCTGCCGAGGTGATATGCTAATTTGAAAATCCTTATAAGAATAAGCATTCCAAGGTTCTTACACCTAACGTTTATGGTTTGGCATGACATTTTTAACATGCTAACATACTAGTTTAGCATAAGGTTTCAGAAGACAAGGTTTCGTCAAATCGTCACAAATTTCATAGAAGTACGGATATTAAAGATTCGACTGAAATGTATCTTTTTATTTCAGGCAGGATATAATATACTGCGTGAAACGCACGACGACGATTAGGCACCTCGCTTTCGCTCTGTACTCTCGTGGCCGATTTTATCTTGGTCGTAATTATTATAGAATGCCATCGGAAAAATTCATGGCGGAATTGAGAAAGGTTTTGAAAAAAAATAATACCAGATAATGTTTCTAAAGTTCGAGTCGGCCAAGCTACAGTTTTTAAGTTTGTGATTGTTTAGAATTTATGTTAAAACTAGCTTTTGCCCGCGGCTCCGCCCGCGTAGAAGAGATTTTCGTGGAAATAAGGAAAACAAAAGAATATGATTTTTTGAACGCTAATAAACACCAATCAAATAAGCCCAAACTCGAAGGGTCTGCTGTTGTCCGTTGATGAAATTCCGTACCCACCTTCCAGTCCCATCAACAGACCCTGGTCACCATGTTTTACCAAAGTGCTAATAAATACCGATCAAATATGTAAGCCCAAACTTGGAGGGTCTGCTGTTATCCGTTGAGGAGATCCCGTACCTATCTTTCAGTCCCATCATCAGACCCTGGTCACCATGTTTTACCCAAGTGTTAATAAAGACCAATCAAATAAGCCCAAACTCGAAGGGTCTGCTGTTGTCCGTTGAGGAGATCCCGTACCCATCTTCCAGTCCCATCATCAGACCCTGGTCACTATGTTTTACCAAAGTGCTAATAGATACCAATCAAATCAGCCCAAACTTGAAGGGTCTGCTGTTGTCCGTTGAGGAGATCCCGTAACCATCTTTCAGTCCCATCATCAGACCCTGGTCACTATGTTTTACCAAAGTGCTAATAAATACCAATCAAATCAGACCAAACTCGAAGGGTCTGCTGTTGTCCGTTGAGGAGATCCCGTACCCATCTTTCAGTCCCATCATCAGACCCTGGTCACCATGTTTTACCAAAGTGCTAATAATGACCAATCAAATAAGCCCAAACTCGAAGGGTCTGCTGTTGTCCGTTGAGGAGATCCTGTACCCACCTTCCAGTCCCATCAGCAGACCTTGGTCACCATGTTTTACCAAAGTGCAAATGAATACCAATTAAATAAGCCCAAACTTGAAGGGTCTGCTGTTGTCCGTTGAGGAGATCCTGTAACCATCTTTCAGTCCCATCATCAGACCCTGGTCACTATGTTTTACCAAAGTGCTAATAAATACCAATCAAATAAGCCCGAACTGCATTCTAACCAAATTTTATAAACGTTCGGGAATTATTATTTGCTCCATAACTTCTATAATTACTACCAATAGAAAAGTAAATTCCAAAAATCTTTAAACGACGATAACTTTTTTTCCAGGATCCGATTTTAATGAAATAAAGCCTTTATTCTATTCCAAATTAAGCTCTGTACAGCTGTGAAAACTAAATGAAAATCCGTTCAGTAGTTTTAGAGATGTACGTGAACAAACAAACAGACAGACAGAAAAGAATTCTGAAAATCGTTGATTTGTGTTCTATTACTCTTCTTTAGTCACCCTCTTTCTATTTCTTTTCTTCAATGTACAGACAGTGGTTTCTACTGTTTTATTATAAGTACATATATAGGTATTATATATAACTGTAGGTAACAATAAAGCCGATTCTGAAGGCTTTAATTTAAGTTTAAGTGCTGTCAAAACTAAATTTTCTTCATTCCAAAATAGTGCTTTAGTTGTATAGGAACAAAAGCTATATTACTTTGGAAAAATTTAAGTTTTGACAGCACTAAAACTAAAATTAAAGCCTTCAAACTCAACTTTATTAACACTCAACAAGTCTTTTTTTAGATTTTGCGATATAGGTAGTTTTGCTTAATTATTAATTATTTTTTATTTTTACTTCAATAAAAATGTCGACACATTTTCTGTGAAACTAAATACATACGAGGGGTGGCTGATATAAAATCTCCTTTGTTAAAGAAAGTTTAAAAAATGTTACTGGCCACTATATTCTCGTATTCTTTGTTTATTCCTTTTTTTTAAATTATGACACTTATTTGTTTCTACGAGTTCAATTTTTTTTTGGCGCGTCTTCGTTTTTATCAAGTTGCAATAAAATTAAAAATGGATAAAATTGAGTATCGCGCTGTGATTAAATTCCTCGGTAAAGAAGGGAATACGCCGACGCAGATCCAAGAGCGCATGTTTAAGGTGTTTGGAGATTCATGTCCTTCCGAATTTGTAATAAAGTTTTGGTCAAAGCAGTTTAAACAAGGCCGTGTGAGCTTAGAAGACGATCCCCGTAGTGGAAGGCCCATTTCTGCAGTTACCGCAGATAATGTGGAAAAAGTGAAGAAACTGATCCTTGCCGATCGGCGAATTAAGCAGTGGGAAATAGCTAGAGATGTTGGCATTAGCAAGGAACGAGTTCATGAAATAATTCATGAACATTTGGGAATGTCCAAGGTGAGCGCACGTTGGGTGCCTAAAATGTTGACCCCGTTTGATAAGCAAAGGCGTGTGGAATGTTGTCAGTCATTTTTAGACTTGGTAAAGGATAAAGAGGAAGAAACTATCTTGCGAATAGTGACCTGTGATGAAACTTGGATTCGTCAGTGGGATCCCGAAAGCAAACAAGAATCGATGCAATGGAAATTTAAAGGGGAAAAACCACCAAGGAAGTTTAAGGTCCGGCTGTCAGCGGGCAAACTAATGGCAACCATTTTTTGGGATGTTGAGGGGATTCTTATGATAGATTACCTGCCAAAAAACACCACGATGAATGCTGAATACTATGCGAACTTACTTGACCAGCTACGCAAAAAAATAAAAGAAGACAGGAGGGGCAAACTTAGCAAAGGCGTTTTGATTTTGCATGATAATGCACCCGCGCACACAGCCTTTAAGGCGCGGTCATCTCTGACAAAAAACGGCTTTACAGAGATCAACCACCCACCCTATAGTCCAGACCTGGCTCCCTCTGACTACTTCTTATTTAAAAATTTAAAGAAAAATTTGAGAGGGCGCAGATTTTCAACAGACGAAGAGATGAAGGACGCTGTGAATGACTATTTTGACGAACAAAATAATAATTATTATTTTAATGGTATGCTGTCACTTATTGACAAATGTCGTAAGTGCATTTCAGTTGCAGGGGACTATATTGAAAAATAAAAAATAAATTATTAATCCATGTATTTTCTTTCATAGTCAGGTAGATTACTTTTCAGCCACCCCTCGTATATTTGTATATACCTAGTCTTGAACTAAATATTGTCTCAAAGTAAACGTAGTGTTTAATATTGCCTTGAACATTATTTTACAAATTAATATAATAGCATTTTAAAAATATGAAGCTCATTCAAAATGAACTCAATTAGCTTCAATACCTACAATCGGTTATTGATTGAAATACGCATATTCTCCATGGAAAAATTCGCCACTGGTGTCGATTCGGTGTAACACGACTTAACTAATTTGACAGGACTAACCTTATTTTAGGCATCCTGTCCTTGTCTTTTGGATACAGAAAGAAAAAGACAGAATGCTCAAATTAAGTTTAGTCCTGTCAAATAAGTTATGTTGTGTCACACCGAATCGACACCACTACCATACTTATGAAATGTTTTAGGGACTCAATATTATCATGGCATTTAGAGCATGCCATTCTAAGAGACGATAAATATTAATCGAGCGGATTTAGATCAGCCCCCTGATTCTGTATCGTAAACCAAGTGGCTATCGTCTAAAACATACATATCCGCTTATCTAAGGATAAGTTCGCACTTGAAATGACTTCACAATTCGTAAATAGTTCAATACCCATTAAAGGTTATTTTTGAAGTTCATTTTTTATCTGTTTTTGGTGAATAGCAACTTTAGCTAGCAACCGAAACTGAGTTACATAATAGCCCCCCAGGACCAAATGACGGACACTCTTCAGCTTTGATGAAGTCAGAAACGTTCCATTCCAGCCACGCCTGTGTGGATCGAGCTTTATGACCCAGTGTTGAGTTTCGCTGAATGGACCATTCTAGGTTGTGGAATAAGAAGATTAAAAATCGTATCTTGAGACTTGAGATACACCTAGGCCGATGTTTTGATACTTTTTTTATAAAAATATGGTTCCATCACTCCTTGATAGCTAACATCACGCTGTACCGTAATGTTTCAGTAGGTTCTCTAGAGCTTTGAGCATAAACTCGATCATTCTGCCTATAAAATGTTGCTCGATAGTAAAAATACTCCCGTCAGTAATTAAAAAAATATATGTGACCTCTATTTGCTTGCCGTCTAATAAGTTGTTTTGATTTTACAAACTAATCGGTTGAGTAATGACCAATGCGTCTCCTAAAAGGCTAGCAAGCTGCAAGTCCTAAGTCATCTTTTGAAATACGCGACATGGTTCTGGGTGCTATATATTTATTTCTCGAGATAATAGTACATTTTGATGCAAGACTGCGTCTCGGCAAAAAAGTCAATCGTGACTCTAAATATCAACACTTTCGCACGTGTATCACACGACGTTTTTTAATACACCTGCGAAAAATTACGTGAAATAATAAAATGAAAGCAACTTTGTTGCAAATCAAATCAGATACATGTCGACAGAACAACACGCAGTCTGGTTGGCGCCAATCTGTACTACAAAAGACCAATAATGTCTCTTTCTAAAATATTTTTAATAATAATTTCTAAGATAGTTAAAAAAGAATATAAATTATGACGTCTACAATCGTTTTGAAGTTTTAAAACATCTTTTACAATTTAACATACATAATATATTTAATAATCACACTAATATTATAAATGCGAAAGTTTGTGTGTGTGTGTGTGTGTGTATGTTTGTTATTCTTTTACGCTGAAACGGCTGAACGGATTTGGATGAAATTTAGAATGGATATAGCTTATACCCTAACTTAACACATAGGCTACTTTTTATCCCGGAAAAAAGCATGTCGTTAAACCGAATAACACGCGGGCGGAACCGCGGGCAAAAAGTAGTAAAATATAAAAGTTTGAAAATACTCATCTAATTAAAGAGTATCTGGTAAAACAAAGGTTTACATGCTTACTAAATGAGGTGGCCGGTTTCCCCTAGATGGTGTCAGTAGGTAGTAAAAACAAAAAGCACGAGTGCGAAATATGTCATTTTACGCACGCTAAACAGGCACGTAATCTATCATATTTTGAGCAGGTGTATTAAAAAATCTTTTATTCTCCGAACAGAATCCGGATTCTTTCCTTCACTGCTTTGATCGCCTTTTTAGTACGAATACTACGTGGACGGCCAGATCTTTTTCTGTCACACACTAGTACCGAACATCAATGTCTGTCACAAATAGAGCACACGTTACATTGTACCTATCAATAGCCCGGTTCACAAACATTCGACTTATACCAAGCGAACGGAAAGTTTTCAAAATTGCATTTGGCTCCCTTACCTACTTTGTTTAATGCTATCACAGCAATTCGGTTCTCTTTATCACCCCACTCCAAACATCGTCGCGGAAATGACAAAATACAATGAATATTCAATGAGATTGACTGGCTCCAGATTCAAATGTTTTTCTTTGTTATTGAAATATTTTCAGAAAACATGAAAAGTATTAAATCAATTTGACTTAAGGTGGTAACGGAGGATCTCAGCGCAAAATGCACATCATAATATTGTTATCCTTACTTTTAAATGAAAAGTTTGCAATAAATGCGTTTTATAGTAGTTCGCGCAAAATTAATAGCTTGTTAATAGTTAGGTGATCACATGAAAATTATTCAATTTTATGCGTTACATTTTAGCTGCATTACATTACAACTGTAAACATGCAAACAATGGAAAAAACGTTTTTTGTGAAGACTTTATTACTAATAAGCTATTCCGCAAGACGCTATAAAAAAATATTTATTGTATACTTTTTATTCAAAAGTAAGGAAAACAATATTATGATGTGCATTTTGTACCGAGGTAAAAAGTTACCCCCTTAACAACCAACTTAAATGTCAATTAGGCTTTTCTATGAAACGCCGTTTCTCTTTTGCATAGCTCTTTTTGTAGCAGCCACACGTGAATAAACATTACAGATTAAAATACAAGCGGATAAGATTGTGTTATCAGTAGCTGGCACTACGCAGAATATACTAACTTGCCGCCATTTTCAAGATTTGTCAGCTGACGGGACCGGTTTCTTTCTCTTTCCCTACTCTACACACAAGAACTCGAATTCCTACGTGTACGTACGTATACTGAATACTCCTCTCGCTTCTATCGTGTACATTCCATGCTTATTTAGGCCTTTGATCGCTTCGCAAGCCCTGCCTTTACTTTACGGTATGGCGACTGCGATTCTGGTGCCAAATAAGAATCTAGTTTTGTCGGCCATGATTGTTTCTTTATTAGTTCGATCGTGTATTATAGAAACGGTAGAGTTTATTGCAGTACGGAAGATATGCAAACGTTTCTAACATAAATTGTAACTTAAATATCCTTGCCAGCGCGTTTTGATTTTTTGCCAAACACAGTCATCGCTATCTCCAAAAATTCCATGAGATGAGCTCAGCGAATATCCTCAGAAATCCGTTATAAATCACTCAGTCCGAAACAAGTTGTATTCTTACGACACGCACATCTTAGAGTCGCCTACCTGCGCCGCCGGCTTTCATTCAAGGACGCGAGCTGCAATGGTATGCAACTTTTGATGATCGACGACTGTGTTGAAAAAAATTACATTGGAATGTAGGTATTTCTTGCGTTCACAATTCTTCACCCATTGTAAAAGATGAGATAGGTATATCGAACCGTCACAATTACCTACATTCTTAGGTTATTAGTATAATAAACAATGAGATATGACGAGAGTAAACAATAGGTGTTTCCTAAGTATCGCTGAGCTTGATCAACATTTTTTTTTACACAATTTACTGATCTTTATTTGAACAACCACATAACTGGACTCATTTGACATACCTGTAATAATAAACTTTGGTTGTAGATTGTATAAAACTATTTACAATCTTTGAAGCTATATTCTCACTCTTTGACCAGAACAAATGTACACTTACTCGGTATTTACATGAGATCCTCGTGAAGTTTCATTCTTGTATTGTTTCTACGAGGCCTTGGTACATTTCCCAGCAAGTATAACGATAAGAGCAAATAGCTATGTTTATACTTTACAGCAACAGAAAATTACAGTTTCCTTCGTGATAAACACTTGTATGCCTTACCACCTCCCCCCACAATTCATCTCCACTCTTAAAAAACACTCTTAAATAATATATAAAATATAATAAATAACAAATTAGTGTAGAGTGTTGACTGAAAACCGAATATTGAATCTGAATTATAAATTCAAAGAAATCATTTTTCAGCCACGTCCCATACATGAAAAAGAAGCCCAGAAAACGATTTTTTTTCTAGCCCTTGCATGTAAGGAATGTCTAGCTAGAGTTCCTTGAGTGAATATAAATATGTTTTTTAGTCATTTTTATCTTCAAAAATAAAGAAATGGGGGGCCGTCAAAGTTGTCAGCATTTTGTTACGTTCTCAAAAACTGAACTAGTGGGAAATCTACAATTTCTGTATATTATGTACTATATGTACCATAATACTGTATTTAAACAACAAATATTGAAATCACGGATTCATAATGTAGTTTTTAAACTGTGACAAAAACATTTTTTTTTCTTTCGCAGGTTCTTACGATGTTACGGAACTTTACTAGAGTGAAACCCAACTCGCACTTAGCCAGTTTTTTATGTTTACGTGGTCCCTACACCCTTCAAGGGCCAACTTTGTCTTACAAGTCAAATAGGTACATATTTTCTCACGACAAACATGGCTTGTCGTCGGTTCTACATCTATCCATTCAAATTGTAGTAAAACTGAATTCCTTTAGTTATGTAGCGTTGCGTGCAATTGATCTAACGGGAAAATGTCCTAAGGCTCAATTCATATGTGAATGGTGGTGGAGAAGCGCGGTTTCATGGCGTTCTACATATAGTTCTATTCAAACAAAACCCTTTAATAAATGAATTAATGATAGAAGATTTACCTAAAGAGATGGATATGTTAGGTACCAACTTTTTATAGTGGCTAGCCAATACCAATAACTCGTTGGCAAGAAAAGTTTGAATGTATTTTTTCTTAAAATATGGCTGAGTGATTCCGCTAGAGTGGACAGCACATTTTTAATTTGACCTATTTTGAGTATTTTATTAATTAAATTAAAACAACCCTGAGATGCTAAGTCCTGAACGTAAAGTCGTTTGCAATAGAATCCAACAATCATGTAAACAAATATGGCGGACTGACATTGACAGCGTATTGTTTATGCCCATAGTGATGTCATAGTGTTCTAATTTAATTTTAATTAAATTTATTTTTCTAATTATTTTAATTTTAAGTCATAGACTATGGCCCATAGTAGGATAGGTACTAAAATAAAACTGACTAAATAGATTAAACTTCACTACACAAGTTGTGGCCTCGTCATTTGTAAGATTTCCTTTACACGGCATCTTGGCGAAGCTAGTTCCAAACAAAGTATTGTTTGCAAACACTTGGCTCTTATGAGTGATGAAATAAAAGCTTATTTCTAAATAAAGATTAACGTATTTATTTAGTTATGCGGTTGGCCGGTGTCAGTTTTCTTTAAGACTCAGGAAATGCGTCGTTAGACAGTTTTCAGGGCTCCTCTATCACTTCGCGTTCTTATATATTTTTTGGACATAATACAATAAAGAAATTAAATTTATATCACCGTGGTATAGAAAATCAGAAAAGTAATTCTGGTCGTGTATAGATTGTTATCTCCTTGCGATGGATAAGTCGCCAAGTGTTAAAAATATAGAAATTTATTTCTATCATAGTTACAATAAATCTTATTCTTACCTTTTTCCCTATGCAAGGTGTTAGGAAAAGTACTTCGTTCCTTTAAACCACGTGTGCTATAGGTATAACAAAGTATTTTAGTGCGTTTAATTTTTTTTTATGTAAAAAAAATATTTTTTTTTTAGAAACTTTCAATAAGTATACAGGATCTGATGTCATTATGAGAAAAAAAAAACATACCTACCTTGAATTTTCACCAAAAATTCTATCATTTTTCTAAGCAATGGCTACGCAGCTCACCGGCCTCCCCACACACCTAATTGCACCACGCAACCCTCAACCGAGTGGCCAGCGACCAGTGAGGGTGTCCACGCGATTAGTGTATTTTGAGTTAAGAAAATCGTCTTATTATGAGGTACTGGTACTTTATTTAGAGATCCCAGTATTTAAAATAATATCTTGACTGATCATACTAACACACCCCTGATCATACTAACACACCCCTGATCATACTAACACACCCTTAAAGGATTCTTGCCTTTGCTTTTACACCTGGTATTGTTCAACCCTAGTTCAGAACGCTATAGATAAATAGAGATAGGTGATAGACAACTGCAAAAAAACGGCTCGTAAGAGAAAGGGATGGTAATTTAATAATAAAAAAAAAGAAAAAAAACTTTATATATATATATATATATATATATATATATATATATATATATATATATAAAATAAAGTTAAACTCACTTAACATACTTTGTTATACCTATTGCACACGTGGTTTAAAGGAACGAAGTACTTTTCCTAACACCCGATATACTGATAGTGTTAGATCCTACCATTATTATAGTGCTGAGTGAGTTGCACAACAAATACAGCTTCCAAAATATGTTTTCGTTCATTATAACTTACTAGCTTTTGCCCGCGGCTTCGCCTACGTTGATTAGTGAAGAGTCTACTAATCATTACAACAGTAAAAGAATTTTCATAGTCGGTTCTAATATATTTAATGGCTACGTCCGTAGAGAACTGCTTATACCCAAGGAACAAACTATAGCCTCAAAATGAAGATTTAACCATTAAAACAATTAAATTATTTTCAAAATCGGTTCCGTTTTCGTTAATTACTATGTCCCTAGGAAACTGCCCGCCCCCAGGAAAAAAACTAAAAATTCCAACCATTACAATTAGGGAGAATTTTCAAAATCGGTTTTTAGTTTCAGAGATTACCCATGCGAATTTAATAAATAGTTATGTCCATGGGAATCTGCCCTTACGCAGGGAACAAACTCTAGCCTATGTGCAAGGGAAGATCTATTACAACAGTGAAATAATGTTCAAAATCGTTTCAGCAGTTCCAAAGAAACCCACTTGAATCTAATTCATAGCTATGTCCCTAGGGAACTACTTGTTCCCAGGAAACAAACTATAGCCTATGTCCAAGTAAAGAGACTAACCATCACAAAAGTGGAAGAATTTTCAAAATTAGTTAGTAGTTGCAGAGATTATTCCCGCGAACATATTAATAGCTATGGTGCTAGGGAACTGCCTGTCCCTAGGGAACAAACTGTAGCCTATAGCACTCATGGATAATGTAACTTCCTATTAGGGAAAGAATTTTCAAAATCTGAACAGTCGTTCCGGAGATTACCTCTTACATCCAAACTAACAAATTCACAAACCTCTCTTTATAATATTAGTGTAGATCATAGACATTATAATGTATATGGTGTAGATATAGAATTTCGCTGTAGTGTTAACTTTCTTCGGCTACATAAGTAATCATCATCTTATTGTACTTGGTTGTATCACTACCACCTTTATATCTTCTGAAAACGGAATTTTAAAACACGAAGGTCGAAACGTGGGATACCAAGTTTTCGTCCCACGGAGGTGCCTCGCGTGACCCTCGATGGGCCCGCCTACTGCTACTGTTGACTGTTTAAGGGTTCCATGAAAAGACGGAAACCATTATATAGCAAAGCATCCATGTCTATAACTCTATGAATAACAGTTGAGTCGAAAATTGGCCTGTTATATAATACAGAGTTCAATATTCTGTTTGAAAAAAATACAAAATCCGACAAGAAAAGAAAAAAAAAACAAGTTTAGTAAAAATAATGCCCACTTGTGCCAAGCAACATATGTAATCCCTATATCTTTGTCACATCAAACCATACAGATAATAAGGACATGGCATAAAAGGTTCGTTAACCTGAGTTATGTTGCTTAATGCTGCAAGTGGGCCTTGCTACAAAACGAACAAGATTAAAATCATATAGAGTCTGAGAGACTCCCTACCACAGATAGCAAGCAGAGCAGAACGTTGATGACAATACCCACAATAGAGAAGAGCTGACGTCAGGAACCCTGGTGTCAACTGTCAACCTGGCGAGACGATCCTACTCACTGGATCTAATTTACCCTGTGACTCTTACCGCACTGCAATACAGGTGGTTTTCATTACGAAACAAGAGATATTTCATGCGAAAGAAAGCTAGAATAACGTTGCAAATTAATTTGGTGTGCAACGGTATTCTTCAATTTCATTCTGGTAATGATACCAATGAGATCATAACCATGCAAGCTATACATAATACATAGTGATACCTTTTAGCCTTTATCAATCCAATAAAGTGCCCATAATCCTCTACGCAAGCTTTATAAAGCTCCTATAAAGTAATTTAAAGTTATTAAAATTTGTCGCGGTTACACCTTTCTACCTAATAATTATAACAATGCAGTAGGCTTCAAACATGTGCAAGCACTAATTTACTCGACAGCAGATAATTATGAAATCCTACACCTCAAGTAAAACATAATTTCAACGTATAGTGAATGAGCTCATTAACGCAAACTGGTGAAGTCGTCGACCTAAGCCTAGATACCTATACGATTATGAGTATAGAGTATTCAGGCTTATAGTGAGGGATAACATTTCTCAAAATGTGAAAGTTCGCGTAGTTTGTTTCCCTATTGTTCCTAACGACTCACGAGGTCCGTTGCTAGTTGCATCCCATCGGTTCCAGTGGTTGGTTGAGACTACAAAATTTATAAAATTTTCTTCTCCAAACAAACCACGTGATCTGTTGCAAATATTATTTCTAATTATCTCTTAGGAAAATAAAAAGCTCTTTTTCTTTTTTCTAAAATTAACAATATGAATTTAAAATAATAAAACAAAAAAAATACAGTTAACTTAGATGATAATTAAATATAGTTATTTTATAAGCATTATTAAACGTTTTTGGTTTGTTAGTTTGCTAGAGCTAATCTTTAAAACTACTAAACTGATTTCGCTGAAATTTTACCTAGAGCTATTATTACGAGGCGGACATATTAATCTTCTTATGATTTCGAGTAGTCTAGGCAAAGGATATTTCTAGAAAGGGTTGTAGATAAAATAGGACCTCTCTTTATTTTCGTACTGCAAATATAATAAACTGGTCACATCACAACATACAATTATTCAATACAAATAAATGTAATGCAAAGCTATATCAATGAAATTACCTTTGAACTAAATTTGAAATATGCAGCGTAAGAATAGAGGTTCATATTTAATGTAAATAAAGTTATATATAAAGTTCATTCGTACACATAATTAGCCATAAAGCAGTCGACTTAACTTAACCCGTCAACGGGGGCAAAGTCGCGGGCAAAAGCTAGTATACTATAAAAATAGTCTAATACTATAAAGAGTGCTCTCTGTACTCCTCGTTACTCTACGATCAAGTAAAACTCAGTAGTGTAGGCTGGTATTTATAAACTTGCTTTCATAGTTCTTCTCAAAGGAAATGGTGACGAAATCGTTTTCCTGACATGAAGACGTTTAATTATGTACATATAGGTATTCATATATCCTTACATACTTATACTCTTTTCATAGGTATTGTTTTATATGATATTATTTCAATCATAAATGGTTTAAATTCTCTAGATATTGTTAAAAAGTCTTACATTCATACATAACTATTTATACCCAACGTCTATACAACTAGGTGTAGGTAAGATGTTATTTATAATATAACTTATATTTTACAAGCAAACCATATTGGACAGAAACCTTACTATAACCGTCTTAAGCGTAAGTCTTGGACCGGATAGCGCGTTATGGACAGCTTACAGCATCTGGATTTTCCCATCTTGACCTTATTTACGCTTCCTACAAATTGAAAATTCCCAAGCCTAAGCCGAAGATCATACTTCAGCGAAATTTTGCTGCCATGTCTATCGACAAACTTAGAGCTGATGCTAAGGCCATCGATTGGTCCAAGTTGGAGCATACGGAGACAATAGATGACAAAATAGAACTCTTCAACAAAATCGTTACTGAATGATATGATGTCCATGCTCCTATACACCCAGTCCGTATGAAACGTCCGCCAACACCATGGCTTACTGATGAAATACGTAAAGTCATGGCCATTAGGGATAATTTCAGGCGCAAACATAAAAAACGCCCTTCCGAAGAGAACTGGAATAGGTTTAAAACTGCAAGAAATCGCTGCAATCAGATGGTCAGGAATGCAAAACGACGCCATATACACTTTTCTATCGAAATATGCAACCCCAAGAATCTCTGGCGATTTCTTCGTACTCTGGGTTTCGGCAAATGTCAGCAAACTCTTAACCCATCCTTAGATCTCAATGGCTTAAATCAACATTTTTCCTCCCCTCCACACACCATTGATCCACTTTTAAAAGAAAGTACCATTCAACGCATTTTAGCTGCTCCTTCTCCGTCTCACCATACTTTTAATTTCACACCAGTTCTCGTCTTCGATATTGAAAAAATTATTCTCTCTATCCCAAGTAAAGCTGTAGGCCACGACACTATTGGCCGTGATCTTCTTCTCCCTATTCTAGAAATCATTCTCCCTGTCGTTACCCACATTGTGAACTTTTCTCTAACATCAAATACATTCCCTGCTTCTTGGAAACTGGCATACATGGTTCCAGTTCCTAAAATCTCTGAACCTTCGGAGTTCAAAGACTACCGTCCGATTTCTGTACTTCCTTTCCTCTCTAAAGTTCTCGAACGGGTGTTCAATCGTCAATTAATGAATTTTCTTCACTCAAACAACCTTTTAAATCCATTTCATCCATGATTTTGAGTCCATCAATAGCCATCTTTAAAAATTAGCACTTTTTAGATTTACAAGATAAATAACCTGCCTTCTCAGTCTTCGTATGAATTTTGAACCTGTCTCCTAATTGCATATCACTCATTATAAGTAGTATTTATTTATTTTTTATAGTAAGTATATGATGTTTATTATTATTTAGATTATGTAGATAATTGGAATATTGTAATGCCCCCGTCCCTATAGATTTTAGCTTTTGTCTACGACCGACACATTTCCCGGCACTACCCAATAATGATCCACACCACCAAAGGTTAACTGGAAGACAATGCTAAATAGCATTAAGTTCGCCTCGTGTACAATATTTTTAGTGCAATAAAGAATTTTTTATTATTATTATTCACTTTTTAGATATTTTATCGACAAACAAACCTTTCATCCTAACAATGAAGCCGTAATTCCCAAAATATCCTAACCTACACGCTATAAGATCCTATGTAATAGGTTTAGTTCAGAACGATTATTAGTTAGCTAGCATACCTTTTTATGGCTTACTTATGCTAATTTCTTGTTCACCCTAATTTAGAATATAATCTTATATTAAAAACATAAAAAATCTATGAGTAAGTGCCTCCATCTGACCAGAACAGATTCAGAGAGAGATCACCGGAAATAATCGGAATAGTTGATCTCCGCTCTCCCACACGCAGACGCATGACCTTCTCAAGGATTCACTGTTCCATCAAACTTGTCTCTGTTCTAAACCAACATCCAACGGTTTGGACGCTCTTTCGTTGGATTCTAACGCTCCTGTTCCCAAAACAGTCATTTAAACGGTTCAAAATACTATCAAGAGGTAGTATTAAATTTACGTTGAAAGTAACATAACTGAAAGGCTTAACATAAATGAAAGGACATTTCGAAATTAACAAGAGAAAGTTGAACTTAAATGTTGGGGATAAGATAACGTTACATATGAATGTAAATTTTTCAAGTCAATTTTGCAAATCTTTAAAATGCCTTCGATTGCAGTTTAATGATTTTGGATTTACATGTAAAATGTCATCAATTTTTGCTTTTACGAAAGAATTCTCGTGCATCGAATTGTGTCCAATCAAAACACGTTAACGTTAAATAAGTCAAATAACGACACGGTTAGGAAATAATTGAAAAACTGATTACTTTTAGCAAAACCAAAAAAGATGCAATGTAAAACATAAGTTATTTTAAAACTTGCAAATGAAAACGATAGATTAAGCGTGTAAAGAATAAAATTGAAATCACAAATTACACAAAAACTGATCAATGAAAATGTCAAACTTAATAATGCTGTAGAAACGTCGAAAGGAGCGCTAAAACAATGAAAATTAAACGCTTAAAAACGTGACGAAAAAATGTTTGTCGTATCGCATTTACATGACAATGGACACAAATTGAAGCAAGCGGCTGAAGGACCGAGTCCAGAAACCGGTCTCGAAAATATTTGCCGTGAGCTGACCTCGTGAGTGGTTCATTCAACATCGTACTCCATCCACCGAGCCAGACGACATACATACAGCCGACTGTACTAAATCTAACATGCGCGTACGCAGACGGGCCTCATCGAATTGAATGACGGTTGACTTCGTAAAAGTTGCATAACCTTGTGAACGATATTTCCTTGTGTAATGCTCCTCTAAAGAGCCAAGGAATGCAATATCTTTTAACTTTTAATTATTACCTTATAAACTCCAAATACGTAAATCAGTACTTAATTGAACTTTTCTTACAATATCAGAAGGAGAACTTCTTTTATAAGGTTACAAAGGGGCAGATTATTCAATATGAACAATTTGCTTCTCATGTGAGAATGCGCCCCTAATCGTTTCGAAACTTTTTGTAATTGATTTTTTTTTTCTTTTTTACTCTGTTCTTTTTCTACGGTTAACAACCTTCAGTTTTGTTTAAATTGTGATTAAATTTAAATTTAAATAAAAAATGTGACACAAAGCGGTGATCCAGAAGTTAGATGTTTTTTTCAAAATGAGTTCTTCAACAATAAATTCATCAAGAATCTCCCATGTCGGTAGTCTTCCCACTCCCGTTGCACAAAGTACTAGTTAACAACTACTTTGATTCGTATTTAATTAAATAGTGAGAGATAGAGCAACTTTCAATGAACTCCTTTCCAAATATAATGTTATGTGATTTGAAGAAATAGTAAATGCGGTTTCCCATTTAATACGTATTTTTATCATTACTATCTTAACCGGATGTTTTGCATATCTGATATTACGATAAAAAGGCCCATTTTTCTTCCATATCTGTTTACTCTACAAAGTTTATTTCTGTCCTCATTTAACTTGCATTCCACGATGCACCAGCTTGCAATCGTATACTTACGTTAGTTTCATACAAATCTGTTCACGGACTTATTAAATTCATAACACGCTTTCTACAGAACTTAAAAAACAAAAAAGTTTCAAGTAGGTAAAACCAAATAGAAATAATGTAATTATGAGAGCTTTCTTAAGAATATGTTGCAGTAGTGGTTCTTGAAATGTATTGTAGACTGGTAATATGTAACAAATTAGCTCTATTAATGTATATGTTTGTTGTAAACTTGGATTGAAGATTGCCTGCGTCAACAACTGGTCCAGGTTTAGTTACAAATCATATTTTTAATTTGGTTTCTCTATTTAGACTGGTTTTCTTCAACTCAATGAAGAATACATTAAATTTTATTTCAACTGTGGTCACACTAACATATTTTTAATAGGTATCTACAAATGGTTTTTACAGCAGTAATTACACAGAATTACAGATAAACAATCGGGCACGTTTTAAAGTCACAGAATTGTTAGCTATTCAAAATGCAAATCTAAATGTCAAGGAGATCGTCTTCGGACAAAGTAAATCTCTGTCTAGTTCTGCGCCCAATATTGCGAATACAAATAGCACCGAGATTTTTTTACTGATAAAACATGAGAAAATCTGCTGGACAAATAAACAGGGCAAAGGCGTTAGTTAGATTTTGCATTTAGCAACTCGTGATTTTATTAGTTTGTAGTGTTCAGCAATCTGTGCTGTCACTATTTATAAATATAAACAGAAGTTCAGTCACGCGGAAGCACTAGATACCGGTTTTGTCTCAGAACCTACATCAGCTTGTGCTGTGAAGAATCTACAGAGTAAACAAACTTTGAAGTTTAAACTAGTTTATGCGCCAAAAAACCGAGAAAAGGAATCAAATGAATTAAAATAAACAGGGCAAAGGCGTTAGTTAGATTTTGCATTTTGCAACTCGTGATTTTATTAGTTTCTAGTGTTCAGCAATCTGTGCTGTCACTATTTATAAATATAAACAGAAGTTCAGTCACGCGGAAGCACTAGATACCGGTTTTGTCTCAGAACCTACATCAGCTTGTGCTGTGAAGAATCTACAGAGTAAACAAACTTTGAAGTTTAAACTAGTTTATGCGCCAAAAAACCGAGAAAAGGAATCAAATGAATTAAAATAAACAGGGCAAAGGCGTTAGTTAGATTTTGCATTTTGCAACTCGTGATTTTATTAGTTTCTAGTGTTCAGCAATCTGTGCTGTCACTATTTATAAATATAAACAGAAGTTCAGTCACGCGGAAGCACTAGATACCGGTTTTGTCTCAGAACCTACATCAGCTTGTGCTGTGAAGAATCTACAGAGTAAACAAACTTTGAAGTTTAAACTAGTTTATGCGCCAAAAAACCGAGAAAAGGAATCAAATGAATTAAAATAAACAGGGCAAAGGCGTTAGTTAGATTTTGCATTTTGCAACTCGTGATTTTATTAGTTTCTAGTGTTCAGCAATCTGTGCTGTCACTATTTATAAATATAAACAGAAGTTCAGTCACGCGGAAGCACTAGATACCGGTTTTGTCTCAGAACCTACATCAGCTTGTGCTGTGAAGAATCTACAGAGTAAACAAACTTTGAAGTTTAAACTAGTTTATGCGCCAAAAAACCGAGAAAAGGAATCAAATGAATTAAAATAAACAGGGCAAAGGCGTTAGTTAGATTTTGCATTTAGCAACTCGTGATTTTATTAGTTTCTAGTGTTCAGCAATCTGTGCTGTCACTATTTATAAATATAAACAGAAGTTCAGTCACGCGGAAGCACTAGATACCGGTTTTGTCTCAGAACCTACATCAGCTTGTGCTGTGAAGAATCTACAGAGTAAACAAACTTTGAAGTTTAAACTAGTTTATGCGCCAAAAAACCGAGAAAAGGAATCAAATGAATTAAAATAAACAGGGCAAAGGCGTTAGTTAGATTTTGCATTTTGCAACTCGTGATTTTATTAGTTTCTAGTGTTCAGCAATCTGTGCTGTCACTATTTATAAATATAAACAGAAGTTCAGTCACGCGGAAGCACTAGATACCGGTTTTGTCTCAGAACCTACATCAGCTTGTGCTGTGAAGAATCTACAGAGTAAACAAACTTTGAAGTTTAAACTAGTTAATGCGCCAAAAAACCGAGAAAAGGAATCAAATGAATTAAAATAAACAGGTCAAAGGCGTTAGTTAGATTTTGCATTTTGCAACTCGTGATTTTATTAGTTTCTAGTGTTCAGCAATCTGTGCTGTCACTATTTATAAATATAAACAGAAGTTCAGTCACGCGGAAGCACTAGATACCGGTTTTGTCTCAGAACCTACATCAGCTTGTGCTGTGAAGAATCTACAGAGTAAACAAACTTTGAAGTTTAAACTAGTTTATGCGCCAAGAAACCGAGAAAAGGAATCAAATGAATTAAAATTATTTTGAGAGTCGACCGAAATATTCTTAACTCGGTAGCTTAAGAATAATTACAATTCTCCATGCAACAATTACAGATTTAAATTGAAGAATAAGTAGTGCAAATTATCAGGTTAGCATTTAAATTACACGGTACGGAGTCTCAGTTTCGTAAATAACGGTTCTATTAAAATAATAATTGTAAAGTTAGTAAAGGTACGAGTAAAGCTAACAAAGCTCGTGCGAACGTACGATACGAGATATTATTGAGTCAACCGTTGATCGTCAGTTTTTTATCGAATCATTCAAAGTAACCGCCACTGGAGACCGTTAACACCTGCTCGTTAACAAATCAGTAGCGCAGAGTGGGAAACCTATTTTATTTATTTTATTTAGTCACTTCGCTTTTATCATCTAATATCGCTGAGTACTAAGATAGTAGAGAATAATTTGTGAATGTCAAATTTCTAACAATGAAATTTATCCGTTGGTCAAATTATAAAACCAACAAAAACGAATGAGCCCTTTGATTAAAATAAGTTCAAAGATCGGAAAGATCTAATAGTAAATGTTAAGTCATAAATTCGCGTTCCCTCGCTGTGGCAATGTTGCAAGAAACAACCAGATAATACTGTTCAGTTTAGTCTAGAGCTTTCGTCATATTTGTTGAATATCAAAGTTTTATAACTTGATAATAACCAACTAATTATATCATGGCTTCAGTACCTTCTGGATATTGCTTCAAATTAGCTGTAGCATCTAGGGAACTACATATAAAACAATAATATTTTATAGACGCAGAACCAGTTTTACTCTTAACGGTTACCACAAGGCGCGCCCATGGGGCCACTGCAATGGCGCAAATTGATTGTACGAATTCTCAAAGAGACAGGTTGATCAATGATCAACATAAAAGGTGTTTCACAAAAAGTGCACTTACCGTCCATTCGGTGCAGAGGGCGAATGCACCAGCTTCACAGCAAACAGGAACTGAATCGAACACACGAGCAGACAACATAGGTTTAGCGATAGTGTCAACGCGCACAATGCTAATGTCACTTCGTACACCACTGCGAACTCCTCCGGAGCGCTCGTCGCCGGCGCAGATATCTTCAAGAGGAAGAGCAGCGCCAGCAGAGCTAGCAGCAGGCTCACGAGGCATAGTAGAGCCAGAGACGTCAACGCCTCTTCTGTGGCGGCTCTCGTACTCTTGCCGCGTTTGGACGGCCGAGGCGACGTCACCCCGTGCGCGGTCCCATTCGCGATCTTCGGCGGCGACGCCACCGGTATCGGAGCGACAACAGGGATGGGCGCGGAGATGGCCAGCTGAGCGCCGGGACTGACGCTCGCGGATGTTCCTCCGACGGAGTGCTTGGACGAGTCCAGGGTGGAGACGTTCAGCGGGAGGTGGTGGTGCGGCCGCCGCGGCATATTCTGATAGCGGTGTTCGGCATCGTTCGCCGCCGGCGGCCGCTGAGCGTGCTTCAACATGGCGCGGCTCTCACGCCGCGGCCGCCCATCCCGCCGACTGGTTCCCCGGCATGCGGGCCGGTTCGAGCTAGTTTCACCTTTCGAACGTGGTCGTGCGAAGCGAGCGACGAGCGCGAGTCGACTGCCCCAGCTAGCCGGTTCTATACCTGCCTGCCCCCGGTGCGCCGCACGTTATTATGTCAATCAAGCTCTTGCAGGGTGCACACTGAATGCATCTACCTCCCCTGACGATCACAGGTAATAATGGACCTTTTCTAAACAGTCACTTCCATCGTTACTTTTGTTTTGATTCATCGTAACTATAACAAGGAACAATATCTTTGTTTGTAGATAAACAAACTCGTTGTTTGTAACGGTTAAATAAAACAGCTACTGTTTAGTCATTTACCTATCTCGTCACTTTGAGTTTATGATAATCGGCTCGACTTCCATGATTATTTACCACGCGATTTAGTTTTATTTCGTGCCAATTACCTGATTATAAATTTACCATTAGTAGTGAGAAAAATTTATCGTTGCGATCATTTGGGAAAACCGCACCTAGATCAAGCTCTTAGGTCTTGCTTGTAGAGCATTAATAGTAGAGCTTATTTATTTCCTAAATTGTAAAATATTATAAGTAGTTTTTTTTTTCATTTGTTAGTTAAATACAAGCAAATACCACTTTATTTTCCATCTACAGATTCCCAAAAAGACCAAGAACGTGACCTGACAATGCTGCGTTCCCATTTATTTAACAAATATCGTTGTTTAAATCGATAAAAGCGTTGTCAAACATAAAAACCCGACACATGCCTTAACAGGTCTGAGGTGAGGAGGCTATTCATGATGCGAGCCGCCAGGGTACAGTTATCATGAGGACATACATCTCTGGGAACATTTAAATAGCAGATCTGCAGGTTTTCGCCGCGGGTCAAAACGCCGAAAGAGACCTTTGGTTGTCACGTAAATTGTACATTTTGCAGAGATATCTTTTGAGATTTTATTTCCGATTTGTCGGACTCTTGCATTTGTAAGAAAATCGAACTGCGTGGTATGAATTTGTGACAACAAACAAGAATGATATATTCATTGTTTGGAAAGACGTTGCGTAAATTATTAAAGCGAATACGAAATCTGATGGTGAATCAAATAAAAATAAGGAACTGAATGAGTCATCACCATCAGTAATTCATTACACAAAAAAAAGAACTCAAAGTTCATAAAATAAAGTTGCTAATTGAATAGGTAGGTAGGTACATACTGAAATACCACTGACAGCAACCGATCAAGGGCGAGTCAAATGGCATTAGATAAGTTAAAATTTACAAACTTATCAATACTACTTATCAATACTTACAAACTTGTCAATACCTACTGTATGAAACATAACTGCAAACTTAAGTTGGTCGACAGTTACCCGTGAACTTGTAAAGCCTGCTTAGCTGTGATAGTTTTCATTTTAACTTTGTTATATACTTAAACTACTGCCGTGATTTTTTTCACATATCCAAAAACAACCGTTTAGCTGGCAGAGGACGAGGACGCTTGACTCTAATAAAAATTTGCATAAAGCATTAAAGCTAAATGCTCCAGTATATACATATAATCTATATTAGTTTGTTCTATATGTTATTGTATTTAAGTATTGGTTTATTATTAAATTAAAATGTTATTTCTTTTATATACACCGCCTTCACGTTTTGTCTTCTTGACCTCAATTCCACCCAAAGGTTGTCTGGATGAAATCGCTTTCAGCGATAAGGCCGCCAATTGTAAACTACATATTGTTTTCTCCTGTAACTTTTCAAATAAAATCATTGTAACGCATTTTTTTTTTTGAAGGACTATGATTTATGTTTAACTATGTACTATTATTTTAATTTTTCTTTAAGTTATTTTTAGTAAATGTACATGAAAATATTTTTTCGTTTTCCCTCCCAACTTATTTCTAAGAATACATAATGCCACTGAAATAAATCTGAAAACATCCTGTAATATGAGCACTCCTTTAAAAACAAGACACGGTTTCAGAACAGAACCTACGGTGCTCAGTCGATTTCGCACTTGCTCGGTGTTTAAACCTTCCACAACATTGATTCGATTTGGTTTATTGAGAGAAGCGACGATAACGTGTCGTCGTCCAAGCCAAGTGGGATAACGCCTTTATTTAGTCTGAAACAATTCCTACATCTGGAAATGTATTATTTCTTTAACTACCTAGTAGCGTTTAAATAAAACTAGAATATAATTACGTACATCAGTGACCGAAATCAAATAAAACGGTAATGATGAAATGTCAAAAACATTAAGACTTGCAAGTGTCGAAGCGTACTCCAAAATTACGCACCCTAATGAAATAACACTTACGGAGGCGATATACGAACTGCCTTGGTGTAAAGTGAATAGGCTTGTAGACAGGGTAAACAAAATGTTATTAAATTTAGTCCGTCATTTAGATTATCAAAACATATTGGACACGTATTTTTTCAAACAAAAAATGACAGAGATAAAGCGCGTCAAAGTTTGGGAGTGGGGGAAAATGACGTCACTTTAAGTATAATTGTACCTAGGTGTGACGTCACGCGGAACTTCAGTGGGCTATATCTTCATCATTGTTTGTTTGATTGAAAAAAGAAAAAATACGTGTCGAATATTTTCTGATAGTCTAACTGACGGACTAATAAAAAAAAATTGTCATCATGCCTATTGTTGGAGACTGCGTGAATTTGGTCATTACATGGGCAGGGCAGGGGCAGTAATATGGTACGATATCCGAACTTAATGTCATGCGGGACCTCCTACAGGACTTGTAGCATGCGCGTCCACGTCGCCGGTCACCTGGCGAGCAGGTGGTCAAACTAACACCTTGTCAACAAAACGAAATACTTTATTTTGTTTGGGTTTTCATTATAACCATGGTTTTGATTTTTGACATACAAAGGTATACTGAAAACTTACATGTTTTAAAAGATGGTGTTTATCTTAATAATTTAGAATATGGAATCACAGCTGTAAAGGAAGGACGGAGTAAGAGCTATAGGGTATCTGTTTACTAAGGATGTCCTGTCCTGACCGCAAATTCAGGGGGTTGGTGGCCCAACCAAAAACCCTCCCTGCTTCTCCCCGCTTTCCCTGTCATATACCGGGTGTAAATAGACTGCTGCCATTAAATGAAACCACATATTCTACCGACCCTACTGAACCACTTTTCCCGAGAATCATACCCGCGGACACCGTTAGTTTAGGAAATAATTCAGTTCCGAACAAAAATGCGTGAACCCTAACGCACCGACATACGGGAGAGTTTAGAGAGAACGTCGTCGTCCGTGAAACCTGAAGCTGTTACACGGACGACGCTCTCTCTAAACTCGGCCGTATGTCGGTGCGTTAGGGTTCACGCATTTTTGTTTGGAACTCAATTATTTCCCAAACTAAGGGTGTACGCGGGTATGATTCGTGGGAAAAGTGGTTCAGTAGGGTCGGTAGAATATGTGGTTTCTTTTAATGGTAGCAGTCTATTTACACCCGGTATTTAAAAAACGTATTTTCATTTAAATCAACTAAACGTGAAAAATATTGTTTAGGCAGTTCACTTGGAATTTTAGCATCGAAATGTTCAAAATCCGTTTTTATTATTTTGAAAAATTCATAAAAGTCTATAAAGTTTACGTACACAATGTAAGTTTTCCGTCAACGTACCTAGATTTAATTAGATCAACCCACAGGGAAAATAACCAATTTCGTCTGAGGATCAACGAAACGATTAATTTTTAATATTCTCAAACTCATTGAACTTTTACTTTGAAACGGTCTAAAAAATATCAAATAATGAAAAAAATATATTGGATAACATCTTCTGCCCCTACTTGATATCTTATTTGATTCAAAGAGTTACAAAATGAAGGAAGAAAAGAAATATTTTTCTTTTTTTGTTTATGCCTTAGTATATCATAAAACATAATTATGAAAATATTCGTTACTTAACATGTCTTAAATTAAATAAAAACATTAAATTTAAAGAATTTCTCATGTAGGGCGTTTTAACCAGATTTTTCTTTCGTACAAGCTCGAAACAAAATGAAATTTTATATGACCTTATTTTTGGTGAATTGATAACATAAGGATGCAAAAAGAAATATTATAGAGATGACATTTTTCTTCTATATGTACTTTTGTAGAACTTAGAATGAAATGCGGGTGCAGTAGATGCTTTTCAATATTTTGTTATTTTATTTTATTTGGGCTTTCCAAAGATCGCTTTAAAGTGCATTAATCTCACTAATTACAATAAAAAATTCTAAAAAAGTAGAATTTCGAGCCACCCTACTACATGCCAAAGAGCTCAACCAGCCTAGTTATTCTTAAACTTTACATGCCGAATAGACAGACAACGAAGCTTTCTATACAGCAACATCCTTATAAGGGTGTCCGTTCCTTTACGGAACACTAATGAGCATGATCAGCTTTATTGAGTCGAAGAACCTCGTCCCACCGTCCCAAGTGTCCCATTTAAACCTTAGACTCATCTAGTCAGTTTACATCACGTCCAGGGGGACGATTCCGCAGAAACAGTCGAAAGCGAGATAAACTAGAGCTAAAAATGTATGGAGTTGAATAGATGAAACGGGTTTTTACGGTCGAAGAGGCTTATTCGACAGACTGAGAATTATCCTCCAGGGCCGTTGTCCGTCGGCAAAAACCATCTCTAAGCAACTCCCCGTACGTGTCACACAAGCTTGTCTATAAGAATGTTGAAAGTCAGGTCTGGGAGCAAGCCTGCTGAGGCAACTGTGGACTTCGGTTTATTTAGCATTCAACTAAGTTATCGAGTAGAAATTAACTTAACTGAAATGTGTGAAACAAACAAGACATTTATCCGTAACTACCTATAAATTAAGGACATGACATTCCATACGGTGAAAGTAGACTTCAGTGTACAATAATAAAACCGGTCAAGTGCGAGTAGGTCTCGCGCGCTGAGGGTTCCATCCATACAGTTTGTTCTAATAAGTTGAGCTGAATAAAATTGTAACAAAAATAACGCACTTTTGCAGTTTTGTGTACATACATTTACTTACCTACAAAATAATAGAAATAGAAGATCAAGTAATTTTCTACAAATAATGAGAAAATTAATATAATAACTTCCGGATTTATTCTTTCTCTTATAAGACCTACTCATGAACAGAATTTCAAAGTCAGCTGGAAGATTTTACGGTAAACTAGTTAGTGTGAATTTGATTACGTAAAGATTAATAACTTTCGCGTTGAGTTAGAACAGAGGTTCAAAAACCATACTGTCCCGTAGACCACATGCCAATCTTTCTGTTTTCTGTAGACGGCCCCGCCCCTTCCTTCCTAATATTGAATTTTTACTTTATAAACTTACTAGCTTTTTCCCGCGGCTTCGCCCGCGTTGAATTAGGTTTTGTGTACACCTATAAAATCTGTCAATATTTTACGGACTGTTATCTACAGTAAACACAGCTTGTGAAATTTATGTGTTATGCGCCTCTGTGTTTCCCATTTTGTATGTCTCTTTATAGCTTTTCCATGGGAACTGATTTATTTATGGGATAAAAAGTAGTAACTACATTTATGCAAAATATCAGCCCGATCGGTTTCGTAAACATGGTGTGAACGGGTGACACATCACTTTTCTATAGAAACTTGAAAGCTCATTTTCATCCCATGGAAACTGATTTATGGGATAAAAAGTAGCCTATGTCCTTTTCCAGGTCTAGAAATACATTCATGCAAAATTTCAGCCCAATCGGTTCAGTAGTTACGGCGTGAAAGAGTAACAAACATCCATCCATACATCCAAACTTTCGCATTTATAATATTACTGGGATTAGTGGGATAATAGGATTTAAAGCGTGTTTTAGACAGCTGATACAGCTATTCACTTTGGTAGAGTTTAATGTATAGTAGAACATTTAAATAAAATAAAAACTGTATAACTTAAATATACTTAATCACATCACTCATATTATAAATGCGAAAGTTTGTGTGTGTGTGTGTATGTTTGTTACTCTTTCACGCTGAAACGGCTGAACGGGGTTGGATGAAATTTAGAATGGATAATAGCTTATACCCTAACTTAACACATAGCCTACTTTTTATCCCGGAAAAAAGCATGTCGTTAAACCGAATAACACGTGAGCGGAGCCGCTGGCAAAAGCTATTTATTAAATAAGTTATAGGTGCTAGAGCTCGTGCCGGGCTTCTAGATAAAAAGAAACACGATTCTTTAATTTTATTTACATTACGTCATCTTCCTCCTTAATCACGATGTTCAAACAAACAACATAATTGTAATCATTTTATTATATTTAAGTACCTACAAAAAAAAACTTGTAGATATGTGGTTAAATCATCAGTTTTCGTGGTATCACTGATCGAAAAGACAGATGCTATTAGTTATATGCACTTCTTTAGATTTTTTAATTACTTGCTTATGTACATGATTTCTTATAAGTAAAAATGTTCAAAATTTCTCAGTATTATTTTATTTTCTTAGTATTTTTTGTTTGGTTGTCAACCATTCTTTTTGGTTAAACATTAAAATTGTAGCGATCATTTTTTAGCATCCGTGGAACCCGTAAAGCGTTAGTGGTTGCCAAAACATAAACGATACCACGTAGTTTTTAGTAAAATGTATCTTCACGACATGTACTCGAAGGGAACGAATACCAGAAGTGTGTCAGAGTATCACCGAACGTGATATGGGATGAGCCTTTTAAAGAACGTGTAGGTTTATCTTATAGTTTTCAGCCACTTATACTATCTTTCACGATTCATTTAATAAGTGGTCATTCGAGAGAGTTGTAAGTACATAACTTCCGAAAATATCATCGCTGCATGCCCGCCCACTGATTCAAACTCAGGTCTTAAAATTGAGCGTCTGGCATCCCACCGCCTCAACTACTGCCGCTTGCTTTTTAGGTTTCCGGAGTCCGACAACCTTCTTATAGTTTCGCCATGTCCGTCTTTCCGCGGCTTAGCGCAGAGACTATTATTACTAGAAAGCTGGTACACGTAAACTGGGGATGAATTTTATTTTCTCGTCTATCCCATAGTGTGGGGTATCGTTGGATAGGCCGTTCAAAAACCATGTGGGTGTGTGAGAAACATTTTTCGATTTAGAGTTCCGTTGACGAAATATTTAGCTTTAAAGTGACAATTTTAGTTAGTGGGAGCGTCCCCCCCCTGCCGGCTAAACGGTTGTTTATAGAAATGTAATAAAAATTGAGAGAAGTAGTATTTATAATGAATTTAAAAGGAAAACTATCACAGCTCAGTAGGCTTTGCAGGTTTACGAGTACAGGACGCGCCAAACTTTTGGTCCCCTAGAATGTATGGGACCAGAAGTTTGGCGCGGTCTGTATTAATTAATAGACCAACTTATATGTACCGGGCAACTACGGAACCCTACATTGCGCGTGGCCCGACACGCGCTTGGCCGGTTTTATCAAAATTATCTCTATTTATAAACAAGACCGTCTATCAATTCGTTATTATGGTACTAATAATAGTAGATAATGCAGAGAGGTCAATTTTCTTAACGTAACTCAGAGATAAAATAGATTCCACAAGAAACGAACGATTGTTTTATTTTTTCATTAGTTTCGTTTTGCTGTGAAACTGAAAAGTTATAATATAAACCAATGTCGTAAGTACTTAAAGTTTTATTATTTATTTAGTACTTTATAAGTAGGTATTGAAGCTTTTTTTGTTAACATGTCGCAGTGAAACGTGAATGTTGCATCACATAGTACACCGGGATAGTTAACATTGGAATAATTTCTAAGAGTTTAAACAAAGTTTCTCTGGGGTTTTTGAAATGCATGGTTATGGACGAGCTGGTGCCGGGCTCGACTGTGGAGATACCACCATCTTAGGGGCCGTTCAAGTATTACGTAAGCAGATTTATTACAATTATTTACCCCCCCATCCCCCTTGTCAGCAAAAGTAAGCAAAGCTCTTACCCCCTCCCCCCATGCTTACGTAAACATTTTTCAATTATAAATATATTTTTTTTATATTATAATGTTATAATTATAATTTTAAAAATAAGAAAATAGATTTAGGATAGAGATTAGATTTTACTGATACAGTATTCAACATAGAGTAAGGGGCAAAAATATACCGATGACGTAATCATCATCTAGACTCCCCTACCCCCCATGTCATCGAAAATAAGCAAAACAAAGACACCCCCCCCCCCATAGTGCTTACGTAATACTTGAACGGCCCCTTACTCGCAAACTACCCAAAGTTATTCGGGAATGAGTAAGAGAGGACACCTCTCAAACGGGCACAACAGGTGGCCCACCATGCCTAGGCTAGGACCGATTGACCTTATATTAAACAGGCTCGGTGCCACCGGTGCGATTTCGGCACTGCGTTCACCACTGTTTCTGCGTTCCCAGCTTGTGGGCATTTCTTCCAGGAGAACCGCCAGCAGTGGACAAACCAGGCTGATGGACGTGACTGACATTTAAAATACTACTAGAGGACGCCTGTGACGTCGCATAGATTAAAGATATAACAGCCCGTTATACGCGTTGGGAACGCATTTTAGACTTATACTTATATGTGTGGGGTAAATATTAAAAAATCCTTTGTTAGTGAACTCTAGATCCTTTATACTCGTACAATACTAGCAATTCGCCCGCGGCTCCATCCGCGCTTATTCAATCTCTGCCCTGTTTCCGGCTTGGGCGTTTATCCATCCTGGTAAATGGTTCTCGAGTTAAAAGAGAACAAACATACATACAGACAGGCATAATTTCTAAGAATTATAGTAGTGGCCTCAGTACAATAGCAATAAACCAGATCATGTAAAATTTCACAAAATATTACAGACACGATTATCATCGTGATAATAGAGTAGTAAAAATGTCGTCCCTGGTCAACATATAGGGTGTTCATAAAATAACGCCCAAGCCGAAAACGGGGCAGAGATTGAATAAACGCGGGCAGAGCCACGAGCAAAGCAAACTATAATATGGTGTTGTTTCAGTCAAGTGATGGACGTGGTGGTGGTGGGGTGCGGCGCGTCGGGGGTGGCCGCGCTGCGGCGGCTGCACGACGCGGGGCTCAAGGTCATGGGACTGGAAGCGGCGGATCGGGTCGGTGGCAGGATCTGCACTGTGCCCTTTGGGAACTCTACCGTCGATATTGGGGCCGCTTGGTCAGTTATTCCATTAAAAATTGTTACATGTAGAAAGTGTAAATGATTTACTATACACGATAAGTTGAGTCGAAAACTAGGTCTACGTATTATCCCCGGTATGTATATAACATCAAAATAAAACGAATATGTGCAGATTTTCGTACTTTGTTATATTTAGATGAGCAAAACAATTTAAGTTAGAAGTTGTGAAAATTGCATTGAATTTTTTTACCGGCAACCCTGTGGTATGATACTGCGGATAAACAGAGTGTTTCCGATGAACTTTAAAGAACCTATAGTCGGGAAAATTAGTGACGCCAGAATATAATGCATGTGTAAAATGTATATCCCGCAGAAGTTAACTTAAGTCCCGCTGAAATGTGTAATCCTTTCGCTTCCTTGGCCTGCCCGCGCTACTGTTCTATACACTTCTCCCTCACTAGCAACTTGCTAATAGCAAGTCATATAAGCGAGGTTTCAAATTAACTTTCATGAGTAGTAAGTTGACGCACGCAAATCAATAACTGACACAATTTGTATATATACAGGTGCCACGGAGAAAAAGACAACATCGTGTTCGAGCTGGCCAACCCCCACGGCTTGCTCGGCCGACCGAAGCCTGATCACAAGTGGTTCGTGCTGTCCAACGGAGACTTGGTACCGAGCGAGACAGCCGACAGCATCCAACGAGCTCTGAGCAATGCAGTTGCTAAGGCTGACAAGAAAAATACCAAGTCTATCTCGGCATGTGTGAGGGGGGCGTAAGTTTGTACTTAGGTATATAGCCTAATAATCATGATCTAACGTTACGGTAGTAATTTGATTGCAACCACTTTGTCAGGGCCGTATTTTAAGGTGTGGAGGTCCCTGGGCAAGAACGAAGTTAGTTGTACTTAGTGTTTGAAAACAATTCTGTGTGTCATTACTGTTTGAATTAGTATAGTGTCATTTTTTTTCAAGTAAGGAAAATCGAAAAATTTTCTTTCTCCTGGACAAAGCCAATACAAATAGAATAAAAAAACATCGTGAGCCCTAACATCTTTATGTAATTTATACTTACTTTATGTTTATGTGTGGTTAGTTAAAAATATATATACGGCGAGTTATTTATTCGAAAAAATAAATAGTGTGCAACATTAAAAACTTGTGGAGGCCCCTGGGCTTCAGCCCCGGTTGCCTTCCCCTAAACCCGGCGCTGCACTTTGTTACAGTGCAGTGTTAAGTACTGACATAGACTAAATAATACTTAGTCTATGGTACTGATGCAAGTAACTTTTACAATGGGCAATACTTTATTCTTAAACTTGAAAAAAATTCAAGTAGATTTATTCAAGCAATATAGGTATATCAAATACAACTTATTATACGAGAATGTTTTTTCTCGTCCAATCAGTTGATTTAAGGAGTTGAAGACCGCAATGTGTGGTCTGTGCTGCATTAATTGTTTAATTTGACTACTATCAGCAATGAGCGAAACAATTACGTTGTATTGATTTTTCTGTCCTAATGCCAGAATAGTGTTAGATAAACACATTTTTATTACGGGTTCCCTCAATGTGATCTGCTTTTTAAGAACCTTAAAAAAGTAGTAATAATAGTGTAACTAATACAATAAAAAACTTACAGTGCTAAATCAGACGCCTCTCTTCGTAAAGACCTGCAACTCACCAGCTCCTTCGTCGAGTGGTTTGAAAGGAACAACCACGTCGGAGGTCAGACCGACCCTAGGACGGGGAAGTCCCTGAGAGGGCTCGACGAGAACTGGGGCTGCGAAGGGGAGTTCATGCTGAATTGGAAGGGGAGGGGTTACAAAACTATTTTGGATATTTTGTTGGTAAGTTCTGAATTGACTGTGATACAGCATTTGCATAAAACTTGTTTCATCTCTTTTTTGATTAAAGTGTTTTTTAAATGGAAAATTAAAATACTTATAGTCCAATAGAAAAAGGTTTCAACAATTTTAATTTACGAGTCGCTTTTTAGTTAATGTTTTGGTCGGTCGATGTACACTGACAGTAGGTGTTGGTCGAGGTGTAAACAATGTGAATAACTTAAAAGGAATAACTACGAATCACTTTTGCAAACGTTTATACTCGTAGTTATGTTGAAGGATGGTAAAAAACCATGCTTTATGATTTTATAACAATTTCATTTTTTTTTCATTTGTGTTCGTTGCTGAAATTGTTATAAAATTGGGCGTTATTTTATGAAAACCTTATTGCCTAAATGTTGACCAGGATCACTATGATGATAATAAAAAATCCGCATCCAAATCTGTCGAGTTGGTTTGGGTCTAGAGTTAAAACGAAGCGAAGCAAACTATTGTCTGTGTAACAATCTCCACCGCTATACAATCTAATCACGTTATCTCGTTTACCAACTGCCAAGTTTGTTCGCCAATTCCACATAGGTACCCATAACATCTATTTATACTATTTCCAGACTAAAGATATCGACTCGGAGTTAAGTGTGCCACTTCCCATCGAAATACTAAAGAATAAAGAGGTGGAGAGCATCAAGTGGAAGACGAACCAAGCCGGACTCATTCCCAGTAACCCGCTGGTTCAGATAAAGTGCAAAGATGGGAGCCTGTTCGCGGCCAAAAGCGTCATTGTCACCGTTTCTATCGGGGTGTTGAAGGAAAGGTAGGGCAGGGCTCAGCTCATGGGCAGATATAAGAGGGGGTTTAATAGGGGTCCTTACCAAACGCGGAAAAATAATTATTCGCGTTATCCATATCTGCATAGGTTATATATAAGGTGCTCTAAAAATATCTGCCACGGCTGCAATGGGAGAGTGTATTGTGCATATAGATTACAATAGTAACGATATTTTATTGATTTAACGTCATACATTTTTTCATACAAAAAAATCTGCATTTATGTTAAGATTGATTAACTTGCATGAAACTGTCCCGTAGTGACACAAAACAGTTGGAAATTATTTTTATTGATGAAACGACACATCGCGCGTAGTTTGTTAACCATATTATGCCGAATAAAGTTAATATTTATTTATTTACTCAAATTTATATAACTACTCCGGGGTACAAAATTTCTTCACAATTGTAATCTACATACACAATCTCATCTCCTATTACAGCCATTTTTAGAGCACCTTATATATATATTTTGTGTCAGTTACGGATTATGTATCCGTGCTATAAAGTACAAGGTGACATTACTTCATGCAGGAATTCATACTGAAGACTCGGTGCTCTGTATCAAGATTTGATGACCCTTGTTGTGATACTCTCAATTATTATTTTTTGTTTTCTCTACAAACGCAAGGCCAGCCTGGAGTCAAGTACTATGGGCGGTCAAAATTATATTTTGCATATTTAGATCTTTGTCAAATAAGTTAAATCGTGTTACACCGTATCAACACCAATGCAAACCAAGCGCTGAATACACAATTTCCCGGTTCCGTCATGTAGCCGAAAAGTTGTTGGAGATTTTGTACCCACCCTAAAATGTAACAGACAGAACCAAATTTTCTTCTACTCCTATTACGTCTTAAGGTGGTAACAGCGGATCTCGGTGCAAAATGCATATCATACATAACATTGTTTTCCATACTTTTGAGTAAAAAGTATGCAATAAATGCGTTTTATGTGTTCGCGAAAATTACTTAGTAATAATAATGTTTTCACAAGAAAATGATTTCATTACAACTGTAAACACGCTTTAAAGTTTGTTAATGTAATGTTAATCAAAATTGTATGCATAAGATGACATAATTTTCTGTAATTTTCGCAAATACACATAAAATGCAACTATTGGATACTTTATAATTAGAATTAAGGAAAATTTTGCACCGAGATCCTCTGTTATCCCCTCAAGTTTTCTACAAAAAAGCAACGTCATTTTAACAAACTCTTAAATAGCTACAAATTGATGTTTCACTAAATTCCAGACACAACCAGCTATTCAACCCGCCTCTTCCAGCTGAAAAGATAAACGCAATCAAAAATCTTCAAATGTCCGTTTTGGACAAAATCTACATCGAGTTCACAGAGCCCTGGTGGCAGGAATCTCCTTCCAGCTTCACCGTACTGTGGCGACAAGAGGACAAGGATAAGTTTTCGCAAGACGAGCGATGGATCACAGAAATATTCGGTTTCAATACGGTCGAGTATCAGCCAAACGTGCTCCTGGCGTGGATTTATGGAAACGGGGCAGAAGAAATGGAGATGCTTAGTCTGGAGAGGGTAAAGGCTGGGGTGGATAAGTTACTGGGTGTCTTGTTCAGAAAGAAGTTCGCGGTAACATCGGTTAAATCTATTTTAAGGTATGTGAAAGTGCTATTCCTCTTTATGTTTGCATTTTGTTAGCTATAAAACGTTTCCTATCTGGAAAAGTACAAAGGGTATCAAAAAGAATGCCCGCCTAAAGTTCATTTGCAGTATTTACTGTTTGTTTGTTTCTTTAATGACGTTTCATTTATTTACTCACACTTTGCATTGAAATACGTAGGATGATACACGTGGGTAAGGGCAATAACTTACTCGTAACGATAAAACACTCGCTAATCGCTCGTATTTCAAATCCTCCTCGTAAGGAGGCATCCTTACCACACCTGTAGCATAAACTACTATTCCCTGCGTTTTAAGCGTTCATTAAGCATCCCACTTCTGATGATTGGTTCTCGTTAACTTCCATAACCAATAATGAACTCCATTCCAGGTCACAATGGGCATCAAATCCTTTGGCCCGCGGCGCCTACGGTTACCGCAGCGTCGCGACCGAGGAAGATGGCGGTGGCGCTATAGCCCTGAGCACACCACTCTACTATGAAAGTCCAACGTCGAATGATAAGTTTCCCATAGTCTGCTTCGCGGGAGAAGCAACATCGCATCACAGACACAACGCGGTGCACGGCGCTATTGAAGCCGGCTTTAGGGAGGCTGATAGACTTATTGAAAGCTTTCGAAGATTACCTCAACCGAAGTAACAGCTATTTGTAATGTTAAGGCATTTTTTTTCTAATATAGGTATGTTTATAAAATTTTCGTTTAGTTTTCACAATTTTTGATTAATAATATCAACAGAAAAGGGGTCCAAAGACGCAAAGAAAAACTAAACAATGAATATTGGCCAATAGAATTTATTAGGTCTTGTGGACACAGAAACTCTGATTCACTACTGTCAATGAGATGAAGATTACATGAAACTTCGAATGATAACATTAAATTAACATGCACTGTCTAAACATAAAACCTTTTACTGATATCCTTAAATTTTGTTGTAATGAAAAATAAAAAGTCATCTGGTCAAATTGAATAACTCACTAAGTGCTTAAACTGTTCATTTGATAAATACGCTGTTGTACATTTTTTGAATTCCCGATTATGTAGCTGTTAAATAACAATATTTTGTGTAGACTACGAAAAAAACAGCTTATATTAGAATGTTGGAACAAAACTTCAAGAAACTCTGAAACGTAGTGTGAAGGACTTTCCAGTCCAAGCCTTTTGTTACACGATCGATGAAGTTAGAATTTCTAGCAGATTCAACATTGCCAAACTTACTCCGTCGTTTTCATAGTAATATTGTAACCAGCAGTGGCGGATCAATTGAAAAATGTCCAGACTCTAGATGCACGGTCTGATTTGTCTCTTGTGCAAGGTCTTCACTAATACTGGTGTTTGAAAGTTGAATGCAACCGCCATTTATGTCCTTCTATTTTCGCCTTGCCTTGGGCCTCGTCCTTGTGCCCTTTAACTTGTGTTTGCTTTAACATTAAGTCTGTGCTTGTTGGCTTGGCGTGAATTCCGCCACCGCATCCAAAACGATCGACCGTAAGTACATTTTAACTATTACAATATGTTCACATGATTTGAACGATGACTGCGTTTACTGAATTAGATACCCATCCGAAATGTTCCCTGTTTTTAGCGAATGTGACGCGTGTACCGGGGTCCTCTCGCCCGCCATCGCTGCGTCTCTCTCCCGGATGGGTGTGTCGCGCCCCGGGCCGGTACCGGGCACGGGCCGGGCCGGCGTCCGTGTGAGTCGTGCGGCCGTCACGCGGTTCAGTACGGCTGGCTGCAGCGCGCGCGGAACCCTCCCTGGTACGTCGAGTCTTGCGACAGGAGCCCGTCCGGCTGCGACGGACAGTCCGGCGCCGTCGACTCCTGGCTGAAGTCCGGCTGCGACGCGCCCTGCGACAGGGACAGGGGCGGCTGCTGGGACAGCGGCTCCTGCGACAGCCGCGGCGGCCGCCTGCGTCCACTGCGTTGGTTGTTGTTGAGCAGAGGGCGCGCGAGCCCGAGCCCGAGAGTGCGGTGCGCGTTGAAGGCCGCGGCGGGCACGGCGGCGTGCAACATGGCCGCGCGCTCCGGCCCCACGTACGCGAGCGGGTCCCGCAGCGGCCGCGCGCGGTCGTATATCGACCCCGGGACCATCGCCTCGCGCGCGTCGAACATCGACGTCGACATGAAGTGTGACCCTGGGTTCTGAGCATTCACCAGCTTCTTCGGCTTCGCGAACTGAATCCCGGACTCCTTCAAGTTGGATAGAGGGCCCTCCGTCAGAACGCGGCGCTCCTTGTAGAAGGCGAGGAGATGGTTCCATAGCGGCTGCTTGCTCAGCACTTTAGGGTTCCCGACCACGATAAGACCGTATTTCGCACGCGTCAAGGCCACGTTCAGACGACGCGGGTCACTAAGGAATCCGATGCCCTGATGTTCGTTAGATCTGACGCACGACATTATGATGATGTCCTTTTCTCTGCCCTGGAAAGCGTCGACACTTGCCACCTCTATCTCCTGGTACAACTTGGCGTGTAAGCTGCCCTGATACTGCATGTGCTGCACCAGATACGACCTCTGTCCCTCGTAGGGCGTTATGATGCCGATCTGCTCGGGCCTGACTCCAGCCTTCAGGAAACGAGTGGTCAATTTTTCCACGTTAGCTGCTTCAGTCCTGTTCAAATATGAAGTCCCGGATCCGGCGATTTCTTCCTGTCCCTGAGTGACGTAGAAGAACATTGGACGGTCAGGTCGCGGCCACGGAAAGTCGATTTTATGCAAACGTCGCTCCTCGGCGCTGACACCGTTCTGCAGTGATCCCTCGTAGAAGAAGTCCGAAGGAAACCGCGATAGTTCCGGATGCATTCTGTACTGGACCTCGAGACGGAACGGACGGATGCCGAGCACGACCAGACGCTCGAACAAGCTCTGACTCAAGCCAGCTTTAGCCGCTTTCTTGCACATAACCACCGGTCCCAACTGACAATGATCTCCAACTAGAATCAACTGCCTAGCGCCTAGGACTACCGGCACCATGCATTCCGGTTCAGTGGACTGCATTCCCTCGTCGATGAGGATCGATTGGAACCTCATTCTGGCCACTCTGGGATCGCCGGCCCCCACACAGGTCGTACAGACGACGTCGGCCGCGTCTAACAACCTCCTTTCAGCCGCGCGACGTAAAGCGCGATACCTCCTTTCGTCAGCCGCTGACAGTTCACCCGCTTCTTCTTTCAACCTCGTCAGTTTCCGGAGTTCGCTATCCGCCGAACCGAGGACTCGAGCTTGTTCGTGCAGCGCCAAAAAGGAGACGGATGACTCCATAGCTTCTCTGGACTTGGCGCATAATCGGACGACCTTGAGTCCAGTGCGGTGTATTTTCTCGGTGAGTTGATCTACGGCGGTGTTACTGGGGGCACAGACTAGTACTGGCCCGCCGTTTTGTCTAACAAGCTGGTATACGATGGTGGCTGAGGTGACGGTCTTTCCGGTGCCGGGGGGACCCTGGATGAGGGACAGAGGACGCTGCAGGGCGTGCTTCACGGCGTATACCTGGAATAAAACAAATGTAACAATTCGGTTCAATGTTTATTTTTTCATGCTTCTTAATTTTTTTTTCCTGCTTTGTAACTGATTTAATAAGTATTATATTAACAGAACGTGACGTTAGGATGCGTTCAAGAAAAATTTAATATGCCTGTGGACACATGGGGCGATGACGTCACTGAAAGTCAAAGAAAGACATCGTTTGCTTTTTTTTTCAGTTAATAACTGAAAAAAATTCTAGGCTAGGTTATGTAACGTGCACTGATAACAACAAAGAAAAAAAATATTCTATATATATTTTCCATTTCCCAGTGCAAAGTGGTTCAATCATCTGACAAAATTTCTACGGAAAGGTAACAAAAGATCTCGCAATTTTTTTTTTTTTTATTGGAATGTTGTATATTGGGGAAACTCTACCATCTCTTGCATTATTTTCACTTTGAATTGTAGGACCTTACCTGTGTAAAATCTTTATACTAAAAACAGTTAAGGAAAGCTATTCCTCGGTAACGTTTTCGAATCGTAAATATTGGCGATGTGTTTAATGTGATAGTAAGTTTCTGTAATTTTCAAGCCTCTAAATGCTTTTTGTCATCAATTCTGAGTCAGACAGACGTACATAACTCAAACACTACTAGGCCGACAGATGCTGCCAGAGACTATAAGTCCAGCGCTAGCCTGCTAGCATATGGTAAAGTGACGTCACCTGGCTACGGTTCAGGTCGGGCAGGTTGGGCGCGCTGAAGTGCTTGGGCAGGTGCACGCGGAACAGCGCCTCGTCCACCTCGTGCCCCAGCAGACGGCGGTAGATGTAGCCGGAGACGGACGAGTCGTCCACTGCGAACTTGCGGAGCGCTAGCTGCATCCTGTTACACACAAGATACATTTTATTAACTAGGGACGTAATAATCTTCGGTGAAAAGCGGGTGTACTAAGTGTAATCTATGACTACCATTTCACAGTTCACACTTGAGAGCACCTCTGACACCCCTCGGGGATTTATGTCGTGACGATACATATTCAAACAAAAAAAAACTCCTGTGAATAGGTCCAAAACGCGCTACACGTATTTCGTGTAAATTACGTAATCCGAAGAGGGCTTATTTTAAACCGCGCGGGTAAATTGTCGTTACATTTTACCCCAGTATGCATAGCTAGTACGTAAGCATTAGGGTGATTCAAATTTTTTACTTTTTTCCGTTTTATTACGAGCCACTCCCTCAATGTGTACTATGTAGCTAAAAACAAATAAAGTATTTTTTCATATTTTTTTAAAGAAGTTTAAGTGTCGCTCAGTTAAAAAAAAATTAAATCTCCATACATCAAGTGTTTTATACTGAAAATCAACGACCTTAATGAATTCACTAGACAAGGCGTTCCGCACTGAAACATTGCGATTTAAAGTTTGGATAAGTGACTGAACCTCGTTTAGTCGCTTGCAAGCGAGCGAGAGAAGTGGACGCTATTTAGATAACGCCACCAACGCTGAAGGTACGAATATACGAATTATTTTGTGAAATAATACCGGTGAAAATTAACACAAGAACTAAAATAGTCATTTTATATTTATTATGGGTAAGTTACTAATTTGTTTCGTATTAATTTTCCAATAAAACAGTATTTTATCGTAAAAACGCTAGTAGCCATTTCGTATATCCATCTCGCTTACTCATTACCAGAATCATATTAGAGCGAGTAGAATTGCCAGTTTCTCACAGATTAAAAGAAATATGTATTACAGATGTGACAAACTCACGGTGGGAATAAATATTGAAAATGCAGATAGAACTGCCTCTTTTTATGGTTCTGTACCGACGAAGTGCCAAACTGGATCCTGTTACTGAGCCTCCGCTGTCTGTCTGTCTGTCTATCTGTCTATCTGTCACAAGGGTTTACCTAGAGATTTTGCGCCGCGATAAGAAGCCAGTTGAAAATTTCAAATAATCGTACTACTGTGGCTTCTATTACGGCGAATAATAAAATTTAGACAGGTGACAGTACTGGAACTAGAAATAGTAAGGCAGTCGTATTTAGGCTCTATTTGCTAAAATTGTTAAACAATTATTTCTACATAACATTGGCATACGCCATTATTTTATTATTATTATTTCAGATGTCAGATCACCTCTTTAAAAATACCAAATTGCATTCTTAGATACTGCAAAAACTATTCTAGGAAGACAAGAAAATCTGATGGCGTAACGTTTCATAAGTAATAATTGAGAGAGGAATTATAAAAATATTGCCAATACAATAGAAGCAGCTAGAAAAAATCATTAGCGGTTAAATTAGGAAACAATGGATTATAAACTTACATTTTGTATGCATAAGATTTGTTTCTAATATTTAACCGTAAATGATGTTTTTTCTAAATAAAAAAAATCATTAATGGTTAATTTAGGGAACAATGGATTATAAAGTTACATTTTTATGCATAAGATTTGTTTCTAATATTCTACCTGCTCCTATTGTTTTGGCCATATTTTTATCATTCCTCTGTCAATTTGAGATTTTTGTACCTTATTCGAAAGCTAGTAAAATGCAGATATTTTCAAGCTATTACGCGCGCAACCTAGCTTTTTTGTGTAAATCTTTTGTAATTTTCAAGAAATTTCAATTCTTTAGAAGCACGGTGTCAAGGTTTACGTCAAAAATGTGCATTTTAGGGCTATTGTTTATTGGTTGGGATGTTATCAAAGCGCAACAAATGTAAAATAATGGCTGGTTTTTTAAATATATTTTTTTAAAGTTTACTTTAGAAAAAAAAATTGAATTCAGAATATCTCAGAAATGGTTCACTTTTGCATAAGGCATTATATAGGTATGGTCGAATCGACTGCAATAGCTCTCTTCTACAACCCCTTCAACGGATTGCATCTAATTATCAGTCATCCTGTATACGTGTATGGGCATATTTTTTCAACTTTATTTTAATAAATGGTTCATGAAAGAGTATTAATGTTTAATTTATTTTACCTAAATAAACAGACCTTTCGTTTTCGAGCCTAAATGAGTGGTTTACTCTCAGAGACGAAATGGAATTAGGCAAAGGTTGTTTCGTAGCGCATCTGCGCGGGCGCCCGCATATTCACCTATTCATCCATTTTACACGTAATTTCCCCGGCCGCGTTCAGTTTCATCGTCAGAGGACGCCCGCCTTACATTGAAAGTAGGATAGCAAATACAAATACGCGTGCAAAAGAGATTTCAAGATAAGCCGGCGTGATCCGACGATTAAGCGGAACAAACCCCTAACTGGGACATAAGTTTAAGAGGGAACTGCGAATATTACAATTAAGGTCGTTGCTGAAAATAATAGAATACAGAAAGTAAGCCTTAGAAACGTAGATAATGAAACACTATTGCATTTTTAAACTTTCTGTACTTCACCCTGTTTTTTTTTGGCAAAATGGGAGTTTCTTCGTTTTATGTGCTGTTTTTTAAACTTTCAATGGTGATGCACAGATATTTTTATGTAAAAGTTTTTCATTTAAAAAGCTTAATTTCTGCATGATTTGAAAAAATTATTTAAATGAAAATTTTGCTTACTATATTTTTTTTTAGTTTATTTTATTTCTATAATTTTACATTAATAAGTTCAACACATCACATTTTTAAAAACTGTGGTAACGACCCCTAAGTTTCTTAAAAAATATACTTCATTTGTTTTTAGCTACATAGGCCACATTGAAGGGTTGGCCCGTAATAAAACGGAAAAAAGAATCACCCTAGTGAGCATCGATTCGATAAATTCACATAAACACGATAAATTCTAAACGACAAATATTATTGCTATAAGACATTTTTGTTTATTGAAGCGATGTCGGGTCGATAGCATGTTCATACTTGGTACAATGGACTGTGAAAATCTATGTGCTTATTGTCTATGAATAAATACGAAAATTCCTTAATCGGTGGGACTCCCTTTCGTTGTCAGAACTCTAGAACATAGACGGCCATGTTACTATAAAACAATAAAGTCAAAATAGTTAAACCTGTCAAAGGAGGTGCTCTTCCATATAAAGTCGACGACGAAGTTGGAGGTGCAGTCGAGCGGCGCGCCCGCCCCACTCTTGAGCTCCAAGCCGATGTCGTCGCCGTAGTTGTCGGGCACCTTGATCACGTGACCGACGCCCGACCACGCCTTGTGCAGCTCGCCTACGTATCTGTTAACAATAAAGGTACATTGGACTTTGGGTTTGGGCATTTAGAGTAGAAATTTTGGGGTGCATGAAAAAGGCCTCCCCCAGTGACTCAAACTAAGATACACCGACTAATTACTCTAAACACGCCGGGTAAACCGTGCTGGCCTATTATACAACTTAATGTCGGCTGCCATCTGGTTGCTAAACACTAAAAACATACAAGATAAAAATTGAACTTTTAAAATTGTCTTCAATGTATATTGAACTGTTCACGAACTGTGACGTCACTTTAAGCACGAACGTATCCTTAGATAATCGGAATTCGATAGTATATCTATGTTTTTGACGTTTGGCAACCAGTTGGCAACAGACTATACGGGCTACAGTTAGCCCAAGACTGAACTGAAAAATACTTTTACTTCAACTGATGGTAGGCGTAGACCGCCGTCACCACCCTCATGACGAAACCATGCCGCGAAGCGACTCGTGGTGTCCCGGCATAACATCACGAGAAGCCGTACCGGAAGCGATTACAGGCAGTTGCGTTGTATCAGTCACTGACTTCCGTTAACGACTTTCATAAGTTTTTGCGATAGAGAACAAATTGATTTAATGAATGAATGAATAAACACTTTATTGCACACAAAACAAGATATTTACATACATATAAAGAACAGATAGAAGGCAAGGGCGGACTTATTCCTACAAGGAATTTCTTCTAGTCAACCTTGGGAAAACAGAAACATTTTTATAGTACAAACTTACATCATGTGCAATACAAGTGCATACCTACATTAGGATTCGTTCTAAATGTATAATCTAATCTAAAATAAAAATACTACATACAAATACATACATAAATACACAGATACATACATATAAATAAACAAGTAGCTTAGTCAGTATGTCATTCAGAGAGAGGAGAGGTAAAAAAAATTCAAGTTATATTTAAAAGAGGACACAGAAAGAAGATCTTTGAGAGTTTGCGGAAGTTCATTCCAGAGTCGAACAGCATTGACCGTGAAGGACTTTGAGAAACGATGAGTTGTGTGCGCAGGCATCGCCAGATCGTTATGGTGACAGGAACGAAGCGTTCTGTTGCTACGGTCAATGCGAAGGACAACTCTTTCTTTTAAATAATTGGGGTGGACGGGATTGTGAAGAACATTGTATAAGATATGTCATTTCCTTAATGTTTTCACTCTTAGATTCTCGACAAGCGTCCTTCAATCTAGTTCTAGTTCGATGCTATCCATTAGGCTCATTGGTTGTCTAGTGTATAAGAAATTAAATTAATGAAAGGACTACAAAATTAATATCGGAACATCCTGGAAGGACATATGTCGACTAAATTTGCGACTGAGGATCTAGGAGCAAGAATGCTTTTGAGCCGCGCAGCTGTGAATCCAGGTGCTATTTTATCGAACGTTTCGACGGAACTCTAAAACCTAGTGGCAGACTTACCTCAACCTCAGCTCGTCCCCATGCATGAGCTTCATATCGCTGTCGGTCTTGGCGAGCGTGAAGTACGCGATGGTCTTCTTGTTGAGCCCCACGTCCCACCGCACCTCGATCCCCTCCTGCGTCTGCGACTCCTTCAGCCGCTTGTCGTAGTCCGCTTCCAACTTGACCAGCGGACCGAAGATGTTCTGGTATTGGTAGCCATCCTCGTATCTGAGAGAAGATATTTCTAATATAAATACTAATAATATATTAGTAAAAAGGTCGTATCTGTACACTGAATATTTTTGCGAAATTTTAAATGAAATGGGTTTTTGTACTGAAGCCAAAAACATTTTTTTTATTTTTGTCTCTCTGTAAATTCGAAAACCACTCAACGGATTTGGATGCGGTTTTTTTCAAGTCTATTATAGCCAGTATAATAAAAAAACGCCCAAGGCGAAAATGGGGCAGAGATTGAATAATAATATATTTATTAAAATATATATAATAATATATTTATTAAAAATATATATATTATTAATATAGTTTGCGCCAAACATAAAGTCGGCTGAGTGAAGTTACCTCCAGCGAGACGGATAGAGAGAAAAAGATGAAAGAAAGGCATAGACGAACTACAGGGCCGCCATTAAGTTTGGTGCCGTGTATACCTGAGCAGCACTTGATGCGGCTCTTCGTCGACGCCAGGTTTCTCGAGGTCCTGGAAGGTGGCGTCCACGTTGTCGCGCCACAGCTCCTCCAGCCGACCTATCTGCTGCGGCGTCACCTGGAACACACCACGCATCTCATTACTTGTGGACATAAAGTCTCGCTGTCTACAGAGGAGACTAGACAAAATCAAAATATAATAAAATAGATACATAAAGTATACTTTCTACAAGTCAAATTTAATCTTTACAATATATATGTTTAGAATATAAAAAAATATATACTAATAAGGGAAATACATACAAAAAATATTCAGGTTGGGCTACTAAAATCTAATTATACACCTGCATAAAATAGAGAAATATGGGAATAAAAATATTATATATACATAATGCCTAACCATCCGTACCATTCGATTAGTATTTCTAAGAAGAAGGGCAAGAAACTAAGAAACTTAGCAAACATGCCTTTTTTCAAAAAATATTTGGTACAAAACCATATTACAAATGTACAAAAATTTTTATTCCATTAGTCCGTCATTTAGATTATCAAAAAATATTGGACACGTATTTTTTCTTTTGTCAATCAAACAAACAATGACAGATAAAGCGCGTCAAAGTTTGGGAGTGGGGGAAAATGACGTCACTTCTAAGTATAATTGTACCTAGGTGTGACGTCACGCGGAACTTCAGTGGGCTATATCTTCATCATTGTTTGTTTAATTGAAAAAAGAAAAAATACGTGTCCAATATTTTCTGATAGTCTAACTGACGGACTAATAAATTTTTTTTAGTCATCATGCCTATTACAATTACAAACGGGGCAATTTACACACGAATGATAAAAGAGAACATAAGTTTCAACCTTAATTAAACGATATAAAGTTAACTTGGTCTGTACCAATTATACATTATTTTTGAGGCTGTAAGTAAATAAAAACGTAGTCTATGATTCACTCACTTGACGAGCTCTCATCTGCTCCGCTTCCGATGGGACCTTCACCAGCCAAGACAAGAAGGCTCGATCAGCTGTGAGTTACAACAAAAACAAATTTAAATAACTCAATTTGTACATTGCAATCGTGAAATTTCAGTCTATTTGTGATCAACGGTTTAGGAATTTGGAATTTTCTGTGTATTATGTGCCATATACTGTATTTAAACAACAAATACTGAAAGCGCCGATTTTTATATAGATTTAGGGTTACGTACCCGAATACTCAACGAACGTAAGTTTGCAGTTTTTGTTCAAATTATTTAAGTCTATTAACTTATTTGAACCCTCAGGGCGCGAGTTCCACTTGTGCTTGACTGGTTTTTTATATATAATAGACATCATAATTTACCAGGGTATAAAATTCCTGATATACATATATTAGTTAATTTATAATACTTACAAATCAAAGGTTTCCATTGTTCTTGATCCCAGTTCATGTCCTTCAATGAACTTTGAGCTGCACATGGTTGCCTGAAAGACAATACACCTGTCATTTAATATGAATTTAATTAAATTTATAATTTCGCTAGCTAAATCGGTTCGGCCGAGTAATTTGTAAGTATAATTAGTGGAAAAGAAAAGTGCAAGTGTTTTCATCACAATGACGTAGCAGAGAAAGTGAACGAGACGGAAATATAACCGTTACACGGGCAGGATAAGGAAGCGAGAGGATTGGTCCACATATCAGGTACAACCCTACTGGTAGGGTCACCAGTTCCAGTTATGTGAATTTGTAATAAAATCCCTGATAATTCTGTAAATTTTTTGACTTTTTCTTAGCGCTTTATGCGAATGCGGAGGAAGTGTGTATTGAAAAAAAATTTATTCAATAAATATATACATTTTAAATGTTAATTTCTTTAACAAAATCATTGTTTTACGGATTTTCTGACAGAGGGTTAAATCTCCTGACATAAAAAATCCCTGTCGTCTGGTAACTCTATCTGCGGGTTATTAAAGGGCCGATACTCACCGACACAGCAGCACGACGACGGAGTCAGCCTTGGCCGGAATGAAGCCAAGCACGAACACGTTTCGAGCGCCGCACGAGTAGCACTCGAGGAGCGTCTCCCCCAGCGGCCCATCGCGGTGCAGCGCCGCTTCCTTGTGCTTAGCGCGCACCAAGTGGTTGATGATGTGCGACCCCGAAGTGTTGCCGCGCCCGTTGCAGAACCTTAAACGCACGGAATTGTGAAAGTTGAGACATCGTTCAAAAATATTGTCTTAATATTCCTGGGAAAAAAGTCCCTATTTATAGTCATAAAATTTAGGTTTGCTATGCAGTGGGTTTCATGTGATAAGTGCATATACCCACCGGCCATCACAATTAGGCCAATGAAACATCCAGTAATCGCCTCTATCAAAAGCCTATTATCTCTTTGCCATTGACTTAATTGTGATGGTTGGGTAGTACAGCTAAAAGTTTCTTTTTATTTACATAATTATGGAATACACAAACTGTTTAGTTGATGCTGACTACACAACTGCAAATTAGTATTTTAAAAAAGAAGTTATTGACAGCATTTATAACATTCTTGTACAGTTTGTTACATTAACCAACAACAAGGTTAGGTAAAAGAAATGCTTGTACATTATCAACAAATCATCCATCCATCAGCCCGTGTTCGTCCACTGCTGGACATAGGCCTCTCCCAAATTTCGCCACTCGTGTCGGTCCTCCGTCCTCCTCATCCAGCTGCCCCCCGCAACATCCTTCAGGTCCTCGGTCCAGCGGGCACGAGGTCGGCCTACACTATTCTTTGCTGTACGTGGTCTCCATTCTAGATCCTTTCGGCCCCAACAGCCATCATTTCGGCGACAAATATGGCCTGCCCACTGCCACTTCAACTTACTGATTCTGCAGGCTATGTCGGTTACTTTCGATCTCCGACGGATCTCCTCGTTTCGGATTTTATCCATCAGAAATACACCAAACATAGCCCACTCCATAGCTAGCAATCAACAAAAATCAACAAATCATGTGAGGTCTTAATTACCTTTGGTATGCAACAAAAGCATGAATGAATGAATGAATAGACACTTTATTGTACACACGAAATAAAATTAAATAATAAAACGTAAAGAATACACAGTATTGCACAAAGGCGGGCTTATTACTTAGAGCAATTTCTTCCAACCAACCTTTGGGTGGTGAAGAAATAATTATTAATAAAATATACAGGTGGGACAAACAAATAAATAAGCAAATTTGGTGTTAACATTACTATTCGTAATACTACTAATGAAACATACTTTAAGACTAGGTCTTGCCCACAACATCTTCAGTGTTATCACCTGATAAATAAACTAATCAAAAATTAATAATGTACTCCGATAAACAGAAGTGGAGTACACATAACACCATCTATTAGTTTTTCTGTAGCAGTTTTTAAGTTAATCACTAAACTGCACACAGAGACACCTCTATTTTAATATGTTTAGAAATAAACAAGTGGCTTAACAATGACAAATAATATAAAATACTTGAATCCCTCACTAAAAACATAAAAAAAAAATTTATAGCATTCAAATAAGTTAATAGACTCATTACATGATTCAAATAAAAAGTACAAACTTATGAAATGTATGAAACATAACTGAAAAATTAGAAAGAAAGAAAGAAAAAGCAATTTATTTCAAGCCACCATACATGATGATAATACACAAATCTTAGACAATGATAAAACTAAAATAATTTTACAAACAGGTACAAAAAGGTAGGTACTTAGATTAAAATATTAAATTAAAACTATGATTAAAAATTATTTGGTGGCAAGAAAAGGCTGGTGAAAACATTTAGCTTTGCAGCACTGATTTTCAAATAATACCTGATGGGAGTGACTCACGGGAGTCAGTGTGCATTAGCCTCATTCAAATGTGTTAGTGTATGAAATAAGCAGATCAAGACAAAATTCAAATAGAAACAAAATTATAAATAGGTACGCAAAAGCAAAATGAAACAGCTAAAATTAATGACTGTTTTTTTTCTGTTAGCTGCAGATAAAACAACCATATGCCATGGACTTCATCAAAATATTATTTAGGGTAGGTAGAACAAAATAATGTGCAAGCAATTCCGCTATAAAGCAGGTTAGTATTCTGCAACTATTGGAAAATAAGTTGGTTGACTATTACTTATTAACTTGTAAAGGCTACTTAGCAGTTACTCTTTTAATTTCGTTATTTCTACTGCTGTGATTTTTTTCACATATCTAAAAGCAACTATTTAGCTGTAAGAGGGCGGGACACTTGACTCTAAATATTTCATATTTTGCAAACAAATTCCCAAATCGAAAAATTGTTTTCACCATACTCACAACAAAACACGCAGCTAGCTCGACAGAGGTGGATTCCAAAGCCAAAGGTCTTGGTGTAACCAAAAGGCTGAAGCCAGATTGCATACTGGATTACAATCATCACAAAATCGGAGTAGATCTAAAGATCAGTATGTGTCCAACTATTCATTGAATCAGAAGAACATGAAGTGGTGGAAAAAAAGATTCAATTTGGTAGCTATGGTTAACGCTTATGTCATTTACAATAAGTTTGTCAATTTATAATAAGTAAATATATAGAACCCAACACTGCCGCCTGCGATTTCCACAGTTTCAGATGGATTGTGGTGACGAGCTGGTGGCAACTGTACCAGCTGATGAACCAGGACTCTCACATGGTCCACACTTTGTTGGCAAGAGCATAAGACTGGTGGGAAGACACTTTCTGCAGAGATACTAAGCTCCGAAAAGAAAGAAAAGGTTGCAAGAGTTTGCAAAGTTTGTGCTGATATTATAAAAAAGAACTGGGAAACGTGGATGCAAAGTCACATACCCTTATCAACACCTATATCAAATTTTTTCACACACATAGGGGACTTGTTTTTTCAAGAGAATTCGAAATAAAAATAAATAATTTAAATATGTTTTGTATTTTTTGCAATATATAGAACCATTGCATAAATAAATAAATATGCATGTAGCACACGTGGATTTTTTTTTAATAAATCTCATAATATCATCAAAAATCGCCAGTGGTACCAGAAAAGGGGCTATAAAACGGTCAGCTGTTAAAGTGTTAAAAGTCAGTCATGATATTATTTTAAATCACAGCAAAAATGTGACTGTGCTAACATTATTAGATTTTAGCAGTGCGTTTAACTGTGTAAATTTTGACGTACTGTTAGGAATCCTTAGCTCTCTTAACGTATCTCCTCTAGTATTAGAATGGTTTGATACTTATCTTCATGGTCGCCAGCAGTGCATACGCTCTGATGATGTTACATCGGGGTGGTGTGAGCTCACAGCTGGGGTTCCTCAAGGTGGCGTTCTTTCTCCTCTCCTGTTTTCAGTTTTTATTAACTCAATCACCGACAATTTATCTTCTCTCTACCATCTTTACGCAGATGATTTGCAGCTCTATTGCCATTCTCCAGTGGATCAGGCAAAATCTGCCGTTATAAAGATGAATGAAGATCTCACCAAAATACAAAATTGGGCTCAATCATTTGGACTTGTTGTTAACCCAAACAAATCGCAAGCCATGCTACTTGGTAGCCGGTACATGTTACAGAAATTGAGTGACAATACTTTACCAGCTGTAGTTTATAATGGGGTACCTATAGTCTTTTCTAAAACCGCCAAGAATCTAGGAGTTGTTTTTGATTGCCACTTGTCGTGGACTCCTCAAGTCAATGAGATCAGCAAAAGAGTGCATAGAGCATTTCACTCTTTAAAGCGCCTCCAGAACTTCCTGCCTTTTAAAACTAAAATTTCTCTTGCGCAATCTCTACTTCTTCCATTGATCGACTATGCCGATGTCAGTTTCCTTGATGCCAACGAAGAGTTACTAAATAAGCTCGAGCGCCTGCAAAATCTGGCTATTCGTTTTATATATGGCTTACGTAAATTCGACCATGTCTCCCTTTTCCGCAAAGAACTTAAATGGCTACCTATCCGTCAACGTCGTGATTTCCATATTCTCACTCAGCTTTTCAGTATTCTCACTAATCCTCGCTCCCCTTCTTATCTTCGTGAACGATTCGTACCACTGCATTTTTCTAGAGACAGGCCGGTTCGGACACGTACTGTCTCTCTACTTAAAACTCCAGTGCACAAATCATGTGCTTTCGGCCAGTCCTTTAATGTCGTGGCTATCAGATTGTGGAACTCACTTCCCCAAAACATCCGTGACTGTCCAACAATTGGTATTTTTAAAAAAATACTAAAAGAGCACTATCTTTCTCTTCCATAAGTGAATTTGTATAGTATGTAAGTGTGTACGTACATAATGTACACGCTATATGTATGTATATTATTACCTATATCTATTGTTTATGCAAAGATTCATGTATGTAATAGAATGTAGTTATGCTGTGTATGTATATGTAGGGATATATATATATATATATATATATATATGTATTAAAATTTTAATTTAATAGTGTGATGCGTAGTTTTGTGTACACGTATGTCTACTTATTACTTTATTATGATTTTTTTTATTTATCACAGGGGTTTGCTGGAAGAAATCTCTACTTAGAGATAAGCTCGCCTGTGTACATCCTATTTCTAACCTTAATTGTAATTATATTTATGTGTACAATAAAGTATAAAGTATAAAGTATAAAGAGTGCACACTAGACACAGATGGCTACAAAACAAGCATAAAAAAATAAATTATTGGCAATTACTATTACTCAATGTCTACCTTTCTAAAACAACTATGTAGTCTGAATCTATTTCTAAATCCATTTTACATACAAATAATTAATGAAGCACCATTTTTATTATCATTTTTTATGTGCACATTTAGACTAAAATTTCTTTTTTCTGTAGTTTTTTTAACTTGGTCAAGTTCCAAAATGGACAAGACAGTCTGTCTCCAATGAGTCTCTATTGAAAATATGATTGATCTACACCCCAAAAGTAGTTATATCCAAATTAGTTCAATTAAAGTACGCTAACCTGGATATGACCACCCTCGGAATGTATATTGATCACACCAAGACAGAGACCCATTCAAGACAAACAGACACCATTCCATTCCTAAGCTTGACCGCCACTGAAAAACACCTCCTGTTTTCCCTTTGTAGTACTAGCACTAATCTTTTCCTACAACATCAATGTAATTGTAAGTATATGATAAATACAAAAACATAATGTATTTCACATTATGTTGGTCAGAGTGTTGATAAGGGGGCACAACTGAATGATTTCCGAGTTGTAATAAAAAATAACAACAAAGGTTGTGTATGTTGGTCACTCACCACCTTCTGCAACTCGTCATATGTAACATTCTTACCTAACCTAACAGCTTCCCTGTTCTGAAGGATTATTGGGCTCCCATAGTTTCCCCATATCTAAGCCTAACCCAGTTGGAGTTGCTTCACTATTACTTTTTTTTTAAATTTGGATCCCATGCACACCCTTTGCTACACTCTGACCCCCAACCCAGTTCAGTGTACAGGTTAAGCCCCCTTATCAACGCTCTGCTCTAGATGTTCAATAAAATGTTAGGACAACCAACATATTATACATGCAATAAAGTAAACATAGTTGTTAAGCTCTTACCACTTGTTACAGATGTTGCACATGACCACAGTGGCCGGGTCGTGGATACCGCAGTACTTGCACGCATGCTCAGGGAGCTCCTTACTGCTGTACAATGCCTCATCTTCCTCCTCAAATTGAAGCTCTGCTATGGCATTTGTTGCACTCGATAATTTAGATGTCAGATCAGAACGACCCAGGCCATTCACCTAAAACATTCGCAATGGAGTTGTTTGAGCAAGAGCTTCATTCTAATTATCATAAACGTCGTAAAATTATCAAGTAAGAGGTTATTTGTAGGATCAAAATATGCAATCGGAAAGGTTACAAAACTGAGAGTAAACAGACCTGATTTGATGTTGAAAGCCCATGGTCATGTTGGGAAGCCTGTGTCTGGCTCTGAGAAGGTAAGGTGAAGTCGGTGAACTCAAACTCGGAGCCCTGGGTATCAGCTCCGATAAGATCAGCTTCCTCGGTGTCCAAAAACGTGAGAGTTTGGGAACTCGGACCGTAAGCGTCCACGCTCATTCTAATTTGATAAAATTATTGCAAACAAAACAAAGAAAATATATCAAAAAGGAGGAATTTTGAACGATCAAAAGAAATTCCCATAACAGCCACGCAATTATTACAAAACGACTCGCAAAGAAAGATGACGAAAATTCGCCATGTTACCACACATGTTCGTTTCCGTTTACAAAAATATCCACTCTTATTGGTTATTATCACTTTACGAATATAAAATGACCAATGGCAGCAGAGTAATTTAAAACGTCATTGCAGTTTTAGCAAACGGAATACAAGAAAACAACCATAGAGAAATTATACTTTTTATTTTATTCTTCGTTGCCAATCGGACCAAGGGGACAGTCATGAGGGCGGTTATGTAACCACAATATATCACAATTTTCCACAAAAAACACCCAAGATTAGGTCACGATCAGGGTCTTTTCACTTAGAGAAATTTTTTCTTTGTATGAGAAAACGTTGAAGCATCGTCATCATCAAGGTTGTTTCAATCACTGCTGCCATTTTAGCGCTTTCGGCGCCACATCTGACGGATTATTGGTATGGTTAGCGCGCCGTCTCATATTGTCTATTACCTTTAACAATAACGTCAGTTTACATAATTAATTAATTTTAAGCCTTTAGAGGAATCATGCAGTATTCAAATAAGCTAATTATGAATCACAATTTTGATTAAGATTATCATTATTTATTACACCACGCTTTGTTATCGTCTTTTTTCTTTTCTTTTTTAAGTAGTATCTGCTTAAATATAGTTTAAACTTATTTTCAGGCAAACTAAGGACCTCCTCTGGAAGCTTATTGTAAAATCTTATGCCATGTCCTGCAAAAGAGGTACCAACTTTGGCAAGTCTTAATTTTGGGAAAGCTAGTTTAAGTTTGTTTCTGGTTTCAACAGAGTGGTGCACACCAAACCTTGGGAAATTATCAATATTTTTTCCGACATATCTAATAACTTGATAAATAAATTCACATGGGACCGTAAATATATTAATTTCTTTAAACTTTTCTCTTAATGAATCTCGGTACTTCATGTTACAAATAGGTCGAATTGCTCCCTTGTGCAAGACAAAGACTGATTCTATATCCGCGGCTTTATCCTACAACATTATGCCATATGACGTAATGCTGTGAAAATAACTGAAATATACTAATCTAGCAGTATCTTCATTAGTAATCTGCCTTATGCGTCTAACAGCGTATGCGGTTGAACTAAGTCTACCACAGAGAGGTACTATTTGGGGACCCCACTGAACACGAGAGTCTATAGTAATACCTAAAACCTTAGTTTTGTTAGCTAACGCCAGCTTGGATCCCTGCAAAAATAAACTGACATCTACTTGAATTACATTTGGTAAAGTAATCTTTATACATTTCGTCTTTTTTGCATTTAGAACTTAATTATTTGCATTGAACCAATCAAGAATCAGAGGGAGAGTTGAATTCGCGTCATCAAGGATATCTTCATGTCGATTCCCTTAAAAAAAGTGACGTATCATCTGCGAATAGAACTATCTCAGATAAGTCTATAACTAACTAGTCATTTGTGTATATTAAAAACAATAGGGGCCCCAATATGGAGCCCTGCGGGACACCCATTTTGACTAATGCTCCAGATGACTTTACTCCATTAATGTCTACCTTTTGAATCCGGTCACTAAGGTTATGACTTAAATAACCCCAAAGATTTACCCTTAACTCCATAGTGATCTAATTTACTTAAAAGTGTTTCATGATTAACGCAATCAAAAGCTTTTGAGAGGTCGCAAAATACACCAAACGCATCGTGCTTTGTTTCCCAAGCGTCAAATATGTGTTCGACTAAAGCAACTCCTGCATCAGTGTTGACCTCCCTTTAGTGAATCCATATTGTATTAAAATGAGACAAAAACAATTTTTCGAAAATCTCACTATATACTGGTAAAACTGAGACCGGTCTATAAGACCTACACAGGTAAACATACCTCATGTATAGCCCAGCTTTACTGCATTGTATTTTTATTTTTCAAATACTACATATTAGTTAAATAAAACAACATTTAACAAATGAATGATAATTTATTTAAATGAAATTCAAGTAAAAAATAAGACTGTGTAAAAAATACATTTTAGATAATTCTAAAGTGACCTAAATTCACACGTTTTCCAAATTCACGCAAATCAAAATAAGATATGTTCGGTAAAGTCACATTCACCGGGGTTTAAACATAAAATTGCACAAGATAGGTATTTACCACAGTTCGGCACACAGCACATTTTTTCCGATGTCATTGTAGCAAATCGAAGTCCATTCAACGCAGCCGGGGTCAAAACAGAACCTAGTGGTCGAATACCCTAGCAAATCTCAATCGCCTTAAAAGATGGGCGATTACAAAGGTTAAAGAAAAAATAACCAAAAAAGTGTAACTTAATTAAATAAAAACTAAAGGTGAGAATCCGATACGAACAACCCGGTACGTATATTGAAATAAATAAGGTACACAAAACCAAAGCATCCTAAAATTAATTTAAACTAAACACTAGAACAGACAACAAGAATTTAAACGCAAAAGTGGAATGATTAAATCCAACTAAAAATTAACCTAACCCAAGAAATCGAATAATATAGGACAAGTAATATAATTACCAAGCAGCCACTTAAATAAACATCGAACTTAAAAATCAAAGAGTAGACGAACTTTTTTGAAAAAATGCAACACAGGTGCAAAAAAAGCTCGGCTCAGTATATAGGAGCGAAGAAGGACGGCTCAAACCCAAAAAAATAAAAAAGGTTGAGACGAAACAAACAAGGTTATTCGAGTGGCTACTGACTAAATAGTTTGTTAATTTAGATTAAGGTTGTTAAAAAAAGAAAGTTCAAGATAATTTTAATAAAAAAAGTGTTGGATAAATTAGTCGGTAGGTACTTAATAATATTTAGGTTAGGGCTTGGTGTGCCTACAGATTTGACATGTCCATTTCGTAAAAGTCAAGTTTATCGTGTTTAACAGCCTTGCAGCGATGAGTTGTGCAACGGTTTCAGCGATGGGTGGACTAGTGTTAAATAGCCATACGTCAAAATGACAGATAGCCTATACGCTACGGAGATCGGCGGAAATTATTTGCGCTGCTCAATGCTTGCATCGATACTTCTCATATTCATGTGAAATGGTTGTTTAGAACTCTTTGCAGCAGCTGCACAGTTCATCGCTGCAGGGATGCGAGGTTGTTAAACGCGACAGTAGAGAATATGCATGTCGTTTGAATAAGTAATAGGATATTGTGTTTTTTGTATTCTATTTACTTAGTAGAATTTAATGATGACCATGGGAAACTATTTTATATTATAGTTTTGAAATTATTTCCATTTGAAAAGCACAACATTTTGATGAAATGAAACGCAAATGCAAAACGCGTCACCATTGGCTTCTTGCTTTTGTGACAAAGTGAGTACATTTCATCATAAAATATTAAGTTCAAAATTAATAAATGTAAAATAAAACCCTCAAATATTTTGTAATAGGTTGTTTTAATCAAAAATAATGAAAAAAACCAGCCATTCGCCATACACTGCACCGCAAGCAAGAGCTGTATCATGTGACGTCACTTGATGCGCGCTAAAATAGCAGCCGTTGGAATTGTAGAAGATTATTATGAAACTTATTTTAATTTTATAACTATGAAATATGGATAATTTAGTTGTTAATTCTTATTCATAGCTAATTTGATCATATATTTTAGATCAATTTGTGCATTAAAAAATTTCCATGCATATTCTTTATTGACAGATGTCAATCAAACAGTAGTGTTTTCCAGGCGCGAATCCTCTATTGTGGGCACGGTGGGCATGCCCACAACCCTAAGGTCATCGCGTCGCGTAGCAAATTGGACTTCGGAATATGCACTACACTGTTTTTACTAGTGTACAAAACCTAGCTGATAGTTCTATTGCTGATGGCACGTTGCTTATTTTTATAGTGAATAGAGATAGACATTATCCTAAACGACCCGAATTCAACTCTGTCACTGTTTCTTGATTGGTTCACTACAAATATTTTAGTTCTAAATTCGAAAAAGTTAAAATGTACAACACCTAACCAAATGTTATTCAAATAGATGTTTATTTACTTTTACAGGGATCCAAGCTAGTGTTGCCGAAACTAAGTTTTTAGATGTAACTATAGACTCTCGTCTTCAGTGGGGTCCCCACAAAGAAGCGCTCTGTGGTAAACTTCGTTCAGCCGCATTGCTGTTAGACGCACAAGGCAAATTACTGATGAAGATACTGCCAAATCAGTATATTTTAGCTACTTCAAATATAGACGCAGTCTTTGTTTTTCAGAAGAGAGAAATTTGGCCTATTTATTTTATGAAGAACCGAGATTAATTGGGAGAAAAATTCAAAGAAAAAAAAAATTACGGTTGCTTCTGAGTTTTTTTACCAAGTTATAAGATACATCAGTGAAAATTCGCGATGCTTGGTGAGCTATAGAAACCGGGAACAAACATAAACTGGCTTTGCCAAAAATCTGACTTGCCGAAGTACCTGTGGAGTTTTTGTAGGTCATTATATTAGATATTTACAATAAGCTTCTAAAGTCCTTAGTTTCCCAGAAAATAAGTTTATACTCCTGAAAAAACTTTTTATTAAATTAATACAAGTTGTTCTCAAGAATTATCACGAATCGTCTCACCCAACGATTCAATGACTTCCAACATCCAGAGCAGGCTGGGTTTCGAAAAGGCTACAGCACTGTATACTGAAAACAGGAGTATAATCAGTCCTTATGTCTAGCATTTGTGGACTACGAGAAAGCCTTTGACTCCATCGAAACTTAGTCTATTCTGCAGTCCTTGCAGCGATGCCAAGTTGACCGGCGTTACGTGGAAATGCTGAAGTGTCTATATGACTTCGCTACGATGTCCGTCCAAGTACAAACAAGACCGATACACCTTCAGCGCGGCGTGAGACAGGGAGATGTTATTTCTCTAAAACTGTTTACTGTTTTAAAACTGTTAACTGTGTCCTTAAAACATGGAATGGACAAGGCATAAACGTAAACGGAGAGCACATTTCACATCTTCGTTTTGACTAAGGTCATGTCCAACTGTCACATTATCCAAGGGCCAGTAACTGTCGACAATATCAACTTCGAAGTTGTTCAGAAATATGGTTATCTGGGTCAGGTTAAACAGCTGGGTAAAAACAACTTCTACGCCGAGGCTGACAGAAGATTATGCTTTGCTTGGGCAGCATTCGGAAAGTTGCCTCACATATTTACGTCGTCAATACCGCAGTGCTTAAAGGTTAGTAAGATTTATAACTAGTACGTGCGCGGTGTGTCCTTCCTGTGATGACGTATGGCGCTGAGACGTGATGTCTTTATAATAATAGTAATCTCTGTCATAATAGTAGTCAGCGAATTTTCCCAACATATAACTCCTCTAAAGGTCTAGCGTTAATTAATAGATAAACAGACTGTAAAAAGTGATATGAGACAGATAGACCAACTTTTTTTTTTCTTATGTCATTAAGTAATTCCTCCTGTCTTGTATTTTTTATCCCTCTACTTAATTGTATACTTTAAATGAGTAAAAGAAATGAAAAAAAAGGAAAATATATCTTCAAAAAAAGAAAAGACATAATCTTGCTAAGTTTCTTGCCCTTCTTGGCAAGACTAATCGAATAGGCGGAGTAAGGCATAAATTTATTAACTTAACTTATTTTTATTTTTATCTATGCAAGTAGGTATATTATTTAACTAACTTTAAGTCGGACAAAAAAATAATTGTATTGTTTGTGTTATATTTAGTTCTCTTGTTTTTATATTTTACATAAATACTAATATACATATCAATACTATTAAGTGTATGTAACTGCAAAAGCCCGAATAGTGGTAAATCCTAGGATATTCCGGTAAAACCTAAGATTTACCAAGTGGTGATGATAAAAGTCCGAACTGTTCTTCGATAAATTTCGGACTTTCCCTGGACTGGACTGTCACCTGTTATTCTTAGGTTCTACCACAGAGTCATGGTAAATGCAGAAAACGACATGTTCATAGTTTGTTTTCAGTACACCTGCACGCTAAGTATTTTAGAAACTACATGAAAATAAATAAGGTATAAAGTGTTAACGGAAAATCCTGTTCGTGCAATGACAAAAAAATAAACAATGTTTAAATTACAGATACCAACATTGCATTAATAAATATATTTCATTACAAACATACAAACATTTTACAGTTACTGTTTTACTAGTGTTCACCCCGCGGTTATGCCCGCGTGGACCAGTGATACAAAAACAGAAATGCTTGACCTTGAAGGAAATCCCCATACAAGAAGAAAATGCTTAAATTTGTAGGAATGCAACGTATCAATCGTGAGTATTCGTGAGCGAGTCCGTAGTCTAAGTCGCACTTCGCCGATTTTTGGGTGGTCAGCCGTGCCCACAACCTATTTCGAGGGCAGCCCCCTGATTCTGTATCGTAAACTCAGTTGCCAAACGAAGTGGCTATCGTCTAAAACATACATATCCGCTTATATAAGGATAAGTTTGCACTTGAAATGACTTCGCAATTCATAAATAGTTCAATACCCATTAAAGGTTATTTTGGAAATTGATTTTTTATCTGTTTTTCGTGAATAGCAACTATAGCTAGCAACCGACACTGAGTTACATAATAGCCCCGCTGGATCCGCGCCTGGTGCGTTCCGATTCAAGACATAATCGATTACATCGCGTCTTTCGTCATTCCGAATCACTGATGGCCGTACGGCGGCGTGGCGGCGCACAGTGGCAGGTAATTTACGTTTCATATACATAGAATACAAATTACGGTTTTTGAACAAAACAAAAATGCAAGGTTGTTACAACCAACTTGTTGTTCAAAAAACATGGGGAACTTTTTCTCCTCACGCACAGTGATTCGAAATTAAAAATTAAGTAGTTTTTTTTGTATGGAACAAATCACGTTATGCCATTTTTTTTACGATTAGTTCAAACTGTCAAACTTCCATTGATTTCTAGATATAGCAGGACCCAAGGTGAGCAAGATGAACTACAGCACGCGCGCATCGACTTGCACGTTTGGCCGCTACATATATTTAAACTTTCCAAATTTTCACTGCATTTTTAACTGAAAATGTATATATTTCTAGATGAATTGGGGTGGAGTTGCAACAACTAAGTGTTAACTTGTAACTTTATGATGAAACCATCCTTCCCAAGCACTTTGATTCGAAATTACGAAAAAAAAAGTTTTTGTTTTTAAAGAACAATCATGTTATCTCATTTTTTTACGACTCGTTCAAACTGTCAAGCTTCCATTGATTTCTATGTATAGTGGGACCCAAGGTGAGCAATATGAACTATTGCACGCGCGCATCGACTTGCACGTTTGGCCGCTACATATATTTAAACTTTCGAAATTTGAACTGCAATATGTTACTGGAAATGTATATGTATATTTCTAGGTAAATTAGGGTGGGGTTGCATAAAATAAGTGTTAACTTGTAACTTTATGATAAAACCGTCCTTCCCAAAAACTGTGGTTCGAAATTACGAAAAAAAAATGTTTTTGTTTTCAAAGAACAAATCACGTTATGTCATTTTTTTCACGACCAGTTCAAACTGGTAAAGTGGATGGTTCAAAGCAATTTTCATACAAACTTGTGGGAACCAATAACGATGACACAGAAGTATTATAATTACGTTTTGTTACTATTTTATACAAGTTTCATTAAATTTAAACCGCGTATAATCAGTTTTTCTACAAACAAAATGTTTTACAATCTAATTTTGCTATTTAAAAATTTTGTTATCCAATGTATGAGAGTTTTAGTATAAATTTTAATGTATATCTATATCATTTCCAGAAGCCTTGTGCTCGGTGCCTGGATAACGTTGGGGTTCCTAATATTCCATATTGTGATAGTTCCTCTGATCTTCAAGTATTCCAAGACATACCAAAGAATGATGATCTTCGGCAATTTTGGTATGAAACATTTTTATTTACCTAACATTATGCCCTACTCACGCCAGTGGGGTAGGCAGCGACCATAGGCCTGCATCTGCTACGACCCTGACACACCTTTTCGCTTTTATATTCATCAGTTGAGTCATACAAGGTCTGCTGCTCTTGGCCCTTCTTTAGTATGTCACCAATTTGGTTGGTATTGGTGTCGGTTCAGTGTAACATGACATAACTCTTTTGAAAGGGCATTCTGTCTTTTTCCTTCTGTATTGAAATGACAAGGATAGGGCCTTTAAAATAAGGTAAGTCCTGTCAAATAAGTCATATTACACCAAATAGACACTATTATGTATTTCAAGGGATGCCCGGTCGAGCTTTACCTTCCATTACCATATTATTTTAGCCAGGGTTTGAAATTATCAAGATAAATATGCCCCTTGATAGTTGTTGCGAAAATTATCATGATATCCATCAGCCTGTTTCGTCCACTGCTGGACATAGGCCTTTCCAGGATTTCGCCACTCTTGGCGGTCCTCCTGGAAGAAATGCCCATACTCACACACGCTGGGCAGGCGGGTTGGTGAGCGCGGTGCCGAAACCCTTGCACCAGTGACGCCGCTGCCCATCAAAAGTCTGATTTATATAAGTCCCGGCAATTGAGGATGGATATACCGCCATCCATCGGTCCCAGGCAATGGTGGGCCGCCTGGCCTTTTGCCTGAGAGCTGTCCTCTTACTCTCCCCCGAATAACTTCGGGAGGATTTCCGAGTAAGATGGTGGTACATCCACAGTCGAGCCCGGCTTTAGCTCAACCACCTATTATGTGATAATTATCACATAATTATCAAACAGATGTAAGCCTAGCAATATTTTTTTAACTGGTATTATATTACATTGCTCGTTGGGTATTATGTATCAACATATACGTTAGAAGCAAGTATTTTAGTGAATAAATTATACACATAATACAATCAAGGTAATCTGCGATAAATTAAGCAGTGGCAAATATTTTCGATCAACCTATATTTATCTTGATAATTATCTTAATTATTATCATTAATTATTACTTCGAACCCTGATTTTAGCCCTATAAAATACAGTTTTAGCCAACCAAAGATGTTCCAAGAATGTGCAACTACAACATTGTCTGTAACTTGACCCACTCAAACTTGGAATACTTGAAGATCAGAGGAACTATCACAATATGGAATATTAGGAACCCCAACGTTATCCAGGCACCGAGCACAAGGCTTCTGGAAATGATATAGATATACATTAAAATTTATACTAAAACTCTCATACATTGGATAACAAAATTTTTAAATAGCAAAATTAGATTGTAAAACATTTTGTTTGTAGAAAAACTGATTATACGCGGTTTAAATTTAATGAAACTTGTATAAAATAGTAACAAAACTGATTATAATACTTCTGTGTCATCGTTATTGGTTCCCACAAGTTTGTATGAAAATTGCTTTGAACCATCCACTTTACCAGTTTGAACTGGTCGTGAAAAAAATGACATAACGTGATTTGTTCTTTGAAAACAAAAACATTTTTTTTTCGTAATTTCGAACCACAGTGTTTGGGAAGGACGTTTTCATCATAAAGTTACAAGTTAACACTTATTTTATGCAAACCCACCCTAATTTACCTAGAAATATACATATACATTTCCAGTAACATATTGCAGTTCAAATTTCGAAAGTTTAAATATATGTAGCGGCCAAACGTGCAAGTCGATGCGCGCGTGCAATAGTTCATATTGCTCACCTTGGGTCCCACTATACATAGAAATCAATGGAAGCTTGACAGTTTGAACGAGTCGTAAATAAAATGAGATAACGTGATTGTTCTTTAAAAACAAAAACTTTTTTTTTCGTAATTTCGAATCAAAGTGCTTGGGAAGGATGGTTTCATCATAAAGTTACAAGTTAACACTTATTTGTTGCAACTCCACCCCAATTCATCTAGAAATATATACATTTTCAGTTAAAAATGCAGTGCAAATTTGGAAAGTTTAAATATATGTAGCGGCCAAACGTGCAAGTCGATGCGCGCGCGCAATAGTTCATATTGCTCACCTTGGGTCCCACTATACATAGAAATCAATGGAAGCTTGACAGTTTGAACGAGTCGTAAATAAAATGAGATAACGTGATTGTTCTTTAAAAACAAAAACTTTTTTTTTCGTAATTTCGAATCAAAGTGCTTGGGAAGGTTGGTTTTACCATAAATTTACAAGTTAACACTTACTTGTTGCAACTCCACCCCAATTCATCTAGAAATATATACATTTTCAGTTAAAAATGCAGTGCAAATTTGGAAAGTTTAAATATATGTAGCGGCCAAACGTGCAAGTCGATGCGCGCGTGCTGTAGTTCATCTTACTCACCTTGGGTCCTGCTATACCTAGAAATCTATGGAAGTTTGACAGTTTGAACTAATCGTGAAAAAAATGACATAACGTGATTTGTTCCATACAAAAAAAAACTATTTAATTTTTAATTTCGTATCACTGTGCGTGAGGAGAAAAAGTTCCCCATGTTTTTTGAACAACAAGTTGGTTGTAACAACCTTGCATTTTTTTTTGTTCAAAAACCGTAATTTGTATTCTATGTATATGAAACGTAAATTACCTGCCACTGTGCGGCGGGGCGCTGTGTTGCGTAGTTTGATGGTACTTTTAGTGCTGTCAGCGCCATTCGGAACCCGGCCCAAATGAAATGACAGAGAGACAGCACAGCGTTCATAAATTCGGGGTCTCGACACGGGTTCTAATGCCATCTCTGTTACACGCTTTGAAAATTGTATACGCTATCCTGCTGTCAGTGTCGGAACCTGACGAAAGTGTTTATTTATGAACTTTACTTCATTTCATCAACTTCGGCTGGTTGTGTGGTTGGTTTGCTGGAATTTAGTTACCTATTTTGATGTTCTCTTTCTTCCTGTAAAGTTTTATTGATAATTTCTGTCTTCTATTGATAATAATGGGTCTCAAAGAAGCTGTAATCATACTAGATAATCAGTTTAATACTTACTACGCCGGACAAACAGTAAATGGAAGGATAGAATATGTTTTTGATACACCGAAAAAAGTTAGAGGTGAGTTCACAATCACAAATATCTATTTTATGAGTCATTGTCATTAGACGAGTGAAACCTTGGGAAGCGCTAATTTTTTACCAGCTCTGGTAAAAATAGTCTTTTAATTTTGCAGGTATTCATGTAAAATTTAAGGGAGAAGCGAATACTAATTGGAGTGAAAGCAAGGAGCAACTAAATGATCAGGGAAAGACCGAAAATGTCAATGAAAATCTTACAGGACATGAAGAATATTTCAATATCACATACTACTTACTTGGTAGCAATACAGGTACTAAAACTGGTTAATTTTTAGATATCATTTATGGGGTTTGGGGAGGAAGGAGGCGAAGAGAGCCCTCCTGTGCCACTTTTTCTTGCTGGAGCCACATGTTTTTAATTATCGAATTTTGAAAATCATTTAACCGGCAACAAGAAAATACAAATTTCAGGTGCCTACTGTTAAAAGTAGTTACGTCGTCGCCTCGCTCCGCTTGGCTCCTTATAATATCTTACATGTTAACCTAGCATTAGGTTAGGTTAACTCTACAGGCAATTAATTTAATTTCTAAATTGCACCACAGACATGTAAGATAATATAAGGAGCTGAGCAAAGTGGAGCAGAGCAAGGCGACAATGTCCCTAGTTTTAAATTTGTATTTTGTATTTTCTAGTCACCAATTAAATGCTTCTCAAAATTCTATAAAAAAATACTACTGTGCTTATGCTCACATGAAAAGTAGGTGTAGATACGCAATACACACAAATTGGTCCTCATCATTGGTCATTCAGTCACCAGCAAATGGTACTTGTCAAATTCCTGAATGGCTGGATCTGTTGGCCAACCAGTGCATAAATTACGTGAATGTATGACAGAACGGATGTGTCACTGCTTATAATGAGAGTGCTCCCCGCCATACTTAGCCAGTACCGGGACTGGTCGCACAATTAGTTAACCTGCTAATGCCTGAGCAAGTCCAAGTACACACTAAAATCACCACATTCACAGGAGTAAAGTGTTGCAATATATATTCCTCTCACACATAAAAACAATCACAATTAGTAGAGGGGCATGCATTTTAAGATTAGGTAATCTCTATCTCAAAGTGTGTTAACCAAGAACAGGAATTAATATTAAAATGCTTGAAATTTTCAGGCAATGAAATAGAAATCCCTGCTGGTAGACAAGTGTACAACTTCACAGCCACTTTGCCTCCTGTCCTACCTTCATCTTTTGAAGGAGAATTTGGGTATGTGAGGTACACTGTCAAGGTTACCCTGGATAGACCATGGAAGTTTGACCAGGAGACCAAGATGGCTTTTACTGTCATCAACCCCTTGGATTTGAACCTTAACCCTTCTTATAAAGTGAGTATCATATTGTATTTAAAAGGTTTTGGCAACCTTTAAATAAAACCATATACTCTACTGACCAGTGTGAAAAGCAATGAGAAGGTCAAGATTGACAATAAAAAAAATATGAAAAAATTTAAATGTCACTTTGAAAAATCATTATTTGTATGACGCCAGGGTAGGAACTGCCTACCATAGAGAACATGATTTCATATAAAAAATATTTTTTCAAATTGATTTTAAATTTATTTCATGTTATTTTTATCCTCAAACTTGACCTTCTCATTACTTTTCCAGCAAAAAGTTTTATGCACGCCACTGCTACGGACCATACTAAACAACTATTTGAAAAAAACCCATGCAAATTTTCAGAGATAAAGTTATTCAACTGTAACTCAAAGACTTTATTGCGAAGCAGGAAGGTCTATTTTAGAACTATGCGTTGGAACAGCTGTGTCAGGGACAACGCTCAATTCTTTCCCAAACTAACAGTTAGTGCGGGTATGTTTCTTGGAAAAAATGGTTCGGTATAGTGGAGTAGCGGTCTATTTACAGCCAGTATATTATACAATGTGAAATTTTGTCATTTTGTTAACGAAAACTGGTGATAGTACTCGTCCATATGAACAACTTTTACCATGGAGCAAACCCTGAAATTGTGAAAAAAATATCAGCTGTTCTATAGAACAGTTAAATACCTACTCAACCCAAATGTATGAAAGAGCTGATTTTTTTTCACGATTTCAGGGTTGGCTTCGTAGTAAAAGTTGTTCATATGGACGAGTACTATCACCAGTTTTCGTTAACAAAATGACTTAAATTTCACGTTGTATACCGGGTGTAAAAGCAAAGGCAAGAATCCTTCAAGGGTGTGTTAGTATGATACATAGGTAAAGATATTATTTTAAATACTGGGATCTCTAAATTAAGTTCCAGTACCTCATAATAAGACGATTTTCTTTACTCAAAATACACTAATCGTGTGGACACCTTCACTGGTCGCTGGCCACTTGGATGAGGGGTGCAGGTTGCGGGGTGCAATTAGGTGTGTGGGGAGGCCGGTGAGCTGCATAGCCATAGCTTAGAAAAATGATAGAATTTTTGCAAGGTATTTTTTTTTCTCATAATGACATCAGAATCTTGTATACTTTCATACCCTAAAGGGATTCTTGGCTTTGCATTTACACCCTGTATAAATTATATACTATACAATAAAAAAAAAAGAATTGGGACCCTAAAATTCCTATAAATGAAATGAATAAGAGTTAAGTTATGATTGATAAATACAACTTCTTTAGCATTTGCTGGTAGTAACTTATTGTGTTTTACATCTTACACTACATCAAATCCAGAGAATGGTCTCTCAGATGTAAATGGACAGGTATCTTTTAATAAAACCATATAATATCCTATCATACCGAACAATTTTCCTGCAGAAATATAAAAGCAGAAATGAAAAAAATATTTTCATATTTCCCAATTTTGAAAATCTGAATTTTTAATGGGCAAGCTTTTTTATTTTATTTGTGCTGACGTGTTTCTTTTGAAAAGTTGTGCGGTGCGATTGTTTAATTTACCGATTCCGGCCCATTTTATACACTGTATATGCTGCTGCAAGAAACAAAAGATAAATCTTCATACATTTTATTAAGATCGGAAACTGTTTCACGTTTGTTGGACATCACTTGGATAATCGTGACACTATCATTTAGCAATGCATGGAAAACTGAGCCTATTGAGCCTGTATATGATGTCCAGTTATCTGTCATAGAGCTGTGCCTGATATCTAGTAGGTATCAGGCAAAACCACTATCCATTTCATATCTACTAATCATTGAAGTAATTATAAGTTAAGTGTTTATCACATTCTTACTAATGAGAGTACTTTCTGACTCTTTACTCGTAAAGTGGCATGATAGATAGTCATGTAGGCCTACCATGAGTCTTGGTCACGATACACGTTACCGACTGCTTAAAATATTTTGTATGAGGAATTGAGGTTCCTCTGGTAAGCCGAAGGAAGGCTGCACAATTTCTCATATAAATATTTTACGATTCTGGTGGTTTCCTTACATTCTTTTAGAAGAGCAAATATCTTTGACAGATTAGGCATTTGCTGGACGAATCCTTGGCTCAGTTACCTAACTTATACGTAGTTACTCAACAAATTCTCTCTTCCTGCTCTTATAAATAATGTTCTATTATAGCAGGTGTAAATAGACTACTACCATTAATTGAAACCACATATTCTACCGACCCTACTGAACCACTTTTCCCAAGAATCATACCCACCGGCCACCCTTAGTTTAGGAAATAATTGAGTTCCAAACAAAAATGCGTGAACCCTAACGCACCGACATACGGGCGAGTTTAGAGAGAGCGTCGTCCGTTAAGCCGCTGTTGCGGTTCAGCGTTCTAAAATAAATCTTCCTCCTACGAGATAAAGTCTTTGAGTTACAGTTGAATATCTTTTTCTCCGGAGATTTCCGCGGGTTTTTTTTTTCGAATAGTTGTTTAGTATGATCAGTAGAGTATGTGGTTTTATTTAATGGTCGCACTCTATTTACATTCTGTATAAATAAAAAACCGAATATTTTTGTTTATTTTTATTTAATAAACATGTAAAGTTAACTTGTAACTTCAAATCAAACAGATTGTAAATTACAGAAAATCTAAATATTATTAGAGTGCATTACTACTACTTGTCTTTAAATTTGTTTCTAATTGATCTTTTCTAGTTTGTAATGCACTCTGCTTAGAGTACTCCAAAGCGATGGATTTCGCAATAAAAACATAACCTTACATAAAATCTGTTTACCAGGCTCCAATAAGGATGCAAATGGAGAAGACGTTCTGCTGCTTCTGCTGTGCGTCTGCCCCCCTCTCGGTGGACGTGCAGGCGCCGGTGTCCGGGTACTGTCCCGGACAGGTGATCCCCATACAAGTGGACATCGAGAACAAGAGCAATGTGCAGCTTCATCTGGTTAAAGTGTTCTTGAGAAAGGTTCGATTTCTCTTTGTGATATGGCCATTTTATACTCTGTCGGTTTAGGTAGTTAACTTATCCATCCATCAGCCTATTTCATCCACTGCTAGACATAGGCCTTAGCAAGATTTCGCCACTCTTGGCGGTCCTGGAAGAATTACTTTTTGTATTACGGTATTGGTGAGCGTGGTGCCGAAACTGTCGCACCAGTGACGTCGCTGCCCGTCACCAGTCTGTTTTTTTTTATAAGACCCGGCGATTTGTGATGGATATACCGCCATCAATCGGTCCCAGGCAATGGTCAATGCCTGTCTGCAAGCTGTCCCCTTACTCTCCCTCCCCACTTTGGGAGGATTTCGAGTAAGATGGTGGTACCTCCACAGTCGAGCCCGGCACCAGCTCTACCACCTGACTAACGTGACCACCTGTTAACTTATGTGTCATTTGAATACCTACATATTTATTTATCATACAATGTACGAACACCTCTAACATTATGGACCATATCGAGCTCGATAGCGCTTGATACAGTACTCTGTCTCACTCTGTTGATTTACCTAAAGAGGGACAGACAGTGGTATATCAAGCTGTCAAGAAGCTCGATATGGTCTACCATGCTAGAAGTGCAAGTAAAACATTGGGTTTAGAAACGCAAACTGGTGGTAGTACTCGTCTATACAAACACTCGGAATTTCGTTTTGCGCAATGTATGGGAACATTTCGGGGTCATGGAATTCGCTAGTAGGCGGACATTGGCGAACAAACCGCAAAAAATAATAGCTGTTTAGTTCAATTCGTGGTAACTACCTAAACCGACAGAGTATAAAAAGGATGAATGGAAGTAGAGTGACAAAAGCTTATGGTGCGCAAGTGAAGTAGAAGGTAAAGAAGGGCAAAGTGAAAAGCATCCAGAATAGAAGAGCTTGTATGACTAGATTGATGGATGTAAAAGAAGCTTAAGAGGTGTGTCAGGATCGTCAGGTTGTATGCAGAAATTCACAAGATTTTGGTCTCTCTTATGTAATGTATGTATGTGTGAAACACGAAATATTACATTCCATATTTGATATCTAGGAGTATATTGTTTCTCATTGCTGAGCCCTTAGTATGAAATTGGCTATCAGTGAAGTATAGGAGTTCGTTATATGTAATAAGGATGTATAGTAAATAATAATGTAACACTTAAAATTTTGTTTACGTTTCGTAATAAAATCTGCAATGGAATCGTTCATTTGATTAACGTGGTATTCCACAGTTGAGTTTCTCACTATAGTATATTCGAGATAGCATGATATGGGTGACAGTTCGTAATTTTCCGTTTCACCTATACTACTCACACCAAACTACATACACCCAGGTACAAAAGATAATATTAGGCTTTAGAAAGAATGTATATCATTATTGCAAAAATACAATAAATTATTTATCTATAAATCGAAACAATAATTACAGTCTATTCGTTAAATTTAACAAAAAAAAATTCAGAAAAGAATAATTTCTTTTTGCTACTTGATGCGTGGATAGGAACGTTAACCCATAGGTACTGACACTACATAATCGAAAATATATCGATGAATCGGTGCGGCCATCTTATAGGATCGCGTCAGTATGTGGTTTGTGTTTTCGTTGCGGTTGCTTTACATGCTATTTGTTTTGACGTTGTTGGTTACAGTTTTTGTTGATTTTTTTTTTGTTATTGTTGTTTGTTTTTGGTGAAATACCGAGATAAACAAAAAGAAAATTTTGAACTCTCAAGCTTGTCAAGTGAGTTATTGGTTCGTTTAATTTAATTAATTTAGAAATTAACAAAAAGTAGTTTGTATAATCAAAGATCAATGAAATAAAAAATCAATTTGATAGCCCTTGTTAGGGCACATAACTATAACTGCCAACTTTGAACTGCCACCCATATCATGATAAATAACTGGAACATACTTTAGTTACCAAACTTACCCTAAAGTTCGGCTCATTCTAAGGTTACCCTCCAAAACATTCCAGGTGGTAACGTACAGAGCGACATCGCCTTCAACAGCCATGAAGAAGAGCAAGGACATAGTGGCGACGATACAGGAGGGCCCAGCGCCGGCCGGCACCACTAAACACTACAGCATGAGGCTCGAGATACCGCCCATCCCGCCCTCCAATCTCGTCAACTGCGGGATCATCGATCTCGATTATGATTTGAAGGTTAGTTGTGTTTGTAGGTCAGAAAATTCGAAGCCTAATTAGAAAAGTTCATGAGCGCAGCAACTCAGTTGCAGGCGCGAACAAATGTAATGCTATTTAATTTCGCTATTAAGAGCACGCTCGATGAAACTTGAGCAGGCAATAGAATCGCAGTGATTTCGTAGCTGCCATAAAACTAAAACCGGCCAAGTGCGATTCGGACTCGCGCACGAAGGGTTCCGTGCCATTATCTATAAAAGCGGCCAAAAAAATCATGTCTATTGTATGAGTGCGCAGGTCCGACTCACACTTGGCCGGTTTTAGTATTTGTTGTTATAGCGGCAACAGAAATACATGATCTGTGAAAATTTCAACTGTCTAACTATCACGGTTCATGAGATACAGCCTGGTGACAGAAGGACGGACAGCGGAGTCTTAGTAATAGGGTCCCGTTGGTTACTTTTTGGGTACGGAACCCTAAAAACGTGTGTTAGAAGAAACAAAATTTTGTCAATACTGTGAAGGTTTTCAAATATTATTATTAGAGTGCATTACAAACCAGAAAAGATAAATTAAAAACAGATGTAACGACAAGAATTTGAAAAAATCCTCGGGCCAGGATTCGAACCTGCGACCTCTTGTTTGTAATGCACTCTAATAATAATATTTAGAGTATTACAAAGCGATGGATTTCGCAATAAAAAATAATCAAGGTTTTCAAACATTATTCTTGGTTAAAATTAATTTCGTTTTTGATTTCATAAAGTCAATAAAAACACATTCGGCTACACTTTTGGAAAAAACGCGGTTTTTATGGGTGTGTAGATACGATTAAAATTTCCCGATTTTTTAGTTCTAATTTGGTATTAATCTAGCTAGATAATGTCAAATTGACTCAGCCTGAAATATTATGGAATCATTCCATAAACACCTCGCAATTTTGTGTTTGCGTTTGTACGGAGATTGCGCGTGTTGGCTGTCCTTAAGACGGCTGGTCAAGTATTCTTTTCGTTTCGGCTTCGTGTTTCAAATAAAAAGTTTCACGTTATCAAAAGTCAAAAGTCACGTTATCTCAATATGACATCTTTTCTGTCTCAGCTCCTCCCGATAAAAAGGCTGAAATTCGATCAGTGGACCCAATAAAGAAATCGTTTCGTTTCGCAGGTGGAATGTTCGGTATCGGGCATGCACTTCAACATGAAGGATAAGAAGTATGTAACGATCGGTACGGTCCCGCTGGTGGGCGGTCCCGTGGTCACTCCGCCGTCGCCGAGCCAGCCCGCCGTGCTGCCGGTGTCTCCAGGCGAGCCCGCCGTAAGTTGCCTTGTTCTGTGTAACAGTCGGTAGAGTTCGCGCCTAACTTTTAGACGGCTGAGTGAAGTTAGCTCCGGCGAGACGGATAGAGACAAATATATGACAAAGATAGATGAAAGAGAGAGAAAGACGAACTTCAGAGCCGACTTTAAGTTTGGCGTACTCTGTACCACCGAACATTACCAACAAAACACTCATAGCAGGCCATTCCGAAGACACACCATAACATTGTGATATGTTGCTTGGACGTATTGGCTTCCTTGGTTTGCCATGTTGACTAGCTTTCCGCAGTGCTGGACTTTTTTGCATCGAAAACGCTGCTACTCTACGAAAGGAATAAATGTTGGTACATTTTCGTGTCTCTAGTTAACGCATAGTCAACTTCAGTTCGATCTACTGAACGTAGCCAGCGCTGCTTCTACATCACGACTGGGAGCTTGGAAACTTTAATTTTAATCTACTGACGCTAGGACTGACCAAATGGCGTCGACGACACTGTGCCTTTGAAATCTTGTCATAATTAGGTTTGGATAAGTTCGGTGTATCCCAGCATAACAAACCGGAACCTTTTTTTCTTTATCACAGGTTCTTGTACAAAATGATAACATTTAACTTTGCCTGATACACCTCGTTAGGACTTAATTTTGCGGCTCTGCGAGATTCTCACAATACAGTACCGAGGCCTAACTGTAGCAGTGAACTTTTAATTGGGTAATATACATGTCGTAGCCATATCAGTATCATGAAGAGTGAAATAGGTGGAGGTACTACCATCTTACTCGAAATCCCCCCGAAGTTATTCGGGGAGAGTAAGAAAACAGCTCTCAGGCAAAACCAGGCGGCCCACCATAGCCTGGGGCCGATGGATGGCGTTATATCCATTCCAAATTGCCGGGCCTTATATAAAACAGACTGGTGACGGGCACCGGCGTCACCGCGCTTAACAACCCGCCTGCCCAGCGCGTGAGTATGGGAATTCCCTCCAGGAGGACCGCCAAGAGTGGCGAAATCTTGGGAAGGCTTATGTCGAGCAGTGGACGAAACAGGCTGATGGATGGATGGATGGATATATGCCCGAGGGGGTGTCTGAGATATTTCCGAGTGGGGACTGTTACTATTCATAAATATAATTTTTAGATGCCATCAGCCCCACCGGCGGGAGACAGCGCGCCGGGAGGCTGGGTGCCGCCGGGAGCGCAGCCGGCGTACCAGTCGCTCTACCCCACACTCAGTAAGTCTACCGCTAATTAATAAAGACGATTTTCTTACTAACTGGAGTAAAATGAATGACAGTGCGGAAAAGGGACGGAGTAGTACGAGTAAAGTTTTAATCTTTGTAAATGAGGAGTTGGCCGCCCTGTTACTACTTGCCCTCCTAGAGGTAAAGCCGATGGTCGATTAGCACAACCAAGGTTACCAAAAATTCCGATTATCCTGAATGGTTTGTGTCCAAAGAACACATTTCGAATTGTAGACTTGTGTGTGGCATTGTTGATAAATGTACACCTACACTCTCGAAGTTGCTCGGAGAGTACTGATGTTCGAATTTAATACATTTCAGGCCAGCCAGTGTACCAGCCTCAGGTGTACACGGCGCGGACGATCCAAGACCGAGGCGATACGAACTACACGCAGGTGTCGGGCCCACAGAACTTCGCGCCGTATTACCCGACCTATGCGGCCGTGCTACCTCCGCCTTTGCCGCAGTAAACCTTCACAACGCATCACTAAATAGTCGTTTAATATTTGTCGTGTTCAATGACACCGCTGCTGACTTCGAACTATCTGTCACTTTGATACAGGCACGTAGCCAGGGGAGGGGCTGAAGCCTTCCCCCGAAAATTCAAATCTAAAATCGGTCGAAATCCCAATCGGAACCCCAATAAAGTCATCAACGTTATCCAGCGAAAAAAAAACAGAAGACTGCTGTAGTAAAAGAATTCCTGTGAATTAATTTAGCAGAACAGTTTTATTTTATGGAATTCCAGCAATAAGCCCCTTCTGAAACAGAATTCTGGCTACCTGCCTGCTTTAACAGCCCCTAGACAATCACAGCAAGGGATTTTAGAGCAGCGCAGAGGGTCGACTCGGAAGTGTAAAAATTCGATCGTGTATCGGTCGGTCGTATATCCATCTCTACCGCACTCTCAATGCGTGCGTCGGAGATGGAGATATGCTCAAACGATAAACGACCGACCGAAACTTTTTGGGAGTGCGGGGCCTGGACAGTGCAGCGGCGGGTTATTTGTATGTGAACACAATACATCGTTTTGGAATGCAGTTATATTTGAGCTCAAAATATAAGCAAGGTAGGTCACAAAGCCACGCGGCTTGCGGCCCTGTATTATTTGCTGTTTTCTATGAGTGTCGCAGTTCGCTTGGTTCTAAAATATAACTTTATTTAGTACGAAACTGCAGGGTGAGGTGAAGGCTTGTTTAGTCTAGTAAATATTTCGGGTTTCTCCTGTTCGCTAAAAACTGTATTAAACTAAACCTAAGCCGCGTACACACCGTCCAAAAACAACTGAATATGAATGTCGACTACCCTTTGTACAGTTTTTCGTACTGTTTGATTATTTGAATATGCATTTTTTGGCCAATGGCTACTATGTTATTTTTTTTCTTATTCATTATTTTAGTTTAACATTCTGTAATCTCTTGTGACATATTATTACGATATTAAAGTTAAAAATGTTAGATTTTTAACCAAATTTCTAAAGTAGTTTGTAAGTATTTAAAGGCTGGAAGTAAAGTGGTGTAAACTCGAAATGGTATTTTCTCGTAGAAGCAAACTGAATCACAAACTAAAGACGTACTTTTTAACGTGACTGAATTTTAAAGTCTGATGCTATTTTATAATGTTAGACCACTTTGGTTCCCCATATATTTTAGTTTCTGGGAAAGTTTAAACAATTTATAAGCACAATTAGAAGTGACTTGTGATATTAACGAATCTACTAATGCCAATGATGTATTTAAGTTTGCATTAAGTGTAAAGCTGCAGGGGCCAAATTGCATTATAAACATGTGTCCTCGGGCGTATTATCCTTTGGAATTTTGTCGTAAGCGCAAACTGTTGATATATTTGAACTTCCTTAATATATTACTTGTAAATTACTAATTCTGACAATGAACGCTCTTATAAGGAGTCTAGATGGAAATGGTTGGATCGAGATTTTTGACTTCAGAATCGTATGGAGGAGGTAAACATTGTAAGGTCGCTGGAAATGGTGGGGGAACCCTAAAAATGGGTGTCCCGATTTATGGTTTATCGATTCTATTTCAAAAGCGGTGCGGTTTTAGAGTTGAGAATAAAATTAAGCCTATAAGATTTTTTACAAGATTGCTTTTCATCTCTTATAGTTTCAGAGATAGCCACGTTCCAAACTAGGCAAAAAATTTCTTCCGAGATGGTATGCACCACACATCACAAAGCACTATAATCTATCGTTTTTAATTATAAATAAGAAATAACAGAGGCTGAATATGACGCGCTCGTAGCTTCATTCAAATAAAGTAACTTTCACGAGACGCGCAAACTTGAATGGAATAATAATACGAAAGGAAAATGAATGTATGAGAGTGTCAAAAAAAATAGAAGGATATATTGCTAAGTTATTATCGATACCAAACCTTAGTAAAGTAAAATTGGCAAACATACAACCCGATAACTCTTCGCTTCCACGAACTGAGGGAGCAGCTATGGAACATTCCTTCAGGACTTACCACAAAATGGCTATCTCTGAAACTATTAGAGATGCGGGATAATGTATATGAGCAAACTTACAGGAAATTTTATAGGCTTAATTTTATTCTCAACCCTTATTTAGCTACATCGCACCGCTTTTGTAATAGAAGCGAAAATCTGTAAATAGGGATCCTCTTGACCCCCCCCCGCCCCCGCCTCCCACCTCCAACACAACCCGTGGGCCCGAGAACTTTGAGTATGCTTACCTCCTTACTACTCGAAATACGACCCAGTCACTGACCTCGTGGTCAAAAACCTTCATTTTCATCTATCGTTGTTTCAATTTCATTGAAAGGATTAATTATACCGTCCTAATGTAAGAACGCCTATATAATCGTAGAATATATAAATAATCAAAATAATATATTTATGCCTGTTTGTTTACCTTCAAGAAAATGGTTGCTATGTTTATTTAATAAATTTATAAATTAACTTTAGATAAATAAATGAAATTCAAATAAGTTTATATTGAATTCTTTTGCGAAGTTTTAAATGAAACCATTCTTGGTATTTTAATGATGCCAAATTATAATTTTTTTGATTTCGGTCATCTGAGTGTCGATATAAATGGACCGTTTAAAAAAATACTCGTAGACCACTCAACGGATTTGGATGCCGTAAAGAATCATTATCATCATAATTACAATCATAAACCTGATCATATTGATAGATAGGCTATATGGGGTTAGTGAAATAAATAACCGCCAAACCGAAAACTGTCGATAATAGTTTTTATCTAAGGTGCAAATAAAAAATACATTGATTTAAAGATACTTCCACGCGAGAGAATTTAAGAATCCTTAATGCTTTTGTAATAATGAAATGTTAGACGCAAAGTCAAATTTTAGTCGATTCGACCTAACTGTCTTCGAGTAACGTATGACTGGACGGATGAACAGGCGTACCCAAAGAAAGACGGTAGTGTTATTAATCACGACGTTCAGGAACTATGCCTTTAAAATAAGATCTAGTGCAGTGGTGAGACGTTGCAACATCCATCACATTTCATAGATTTTCCTCGTAACGATCATTGCCGTAACTAGGATTTGTAGATAATAGGGGGGGGGGGGGCGGCCGGCGTGTGTGATCGTGATAAGACGGCGAGTTGGACTCGCGCATAAAGGGTTCCGTACCACTACACAAGGTATGGAACTATAAATATAATTGTAAATAACAACGATAAAGATACCAAAGCGACATTAAGGCGACAAAAAACAAGATTTAAAAATGGTACCGCCTGACAAACAAAAGGGTCCTGAGTAAGGAACCCTAATTTTTATTATTTGTTGTTTTATTTTAAAATATGTACTGCATCTTGACCAAAGAAACTCATATGTATTACCATCTTTAAGATAGAGCTGAAACATAACGTGAAAAAAATTCTAGTTTTTAAAATTTCTTGTATGGGGTCCACATAGTTGATATGATTTTTCGACTAGAGGCCATAGTGACACATATTCTGTGAAAAATTCAACCGGCTACCTATTACGGCTGAAGCTGTAGATCCCTGTGACAGACGGACAGACAGACAGCGGAGGCTTACTGATAGGTTCCCGCTTGGAACCCTAATATAAATACAGATAGCGCGCGAGTTCATGTCCATCGGGGCCAGAGGCGACGCTCGGGGGCATCTCGCCCCGCCTTCACCCACCTCATCACATTAGTCTGCAGTCGAGTGTTGTCCTTGACGGTTGTGACGCGCGCTTATCGAGACCGAAAATTAAAAGACGGACTAATGAAAAATACGATCGACAAATTCGTAATTGAAGTGAGCAACGGCGAAGATACTGATTTCGACTCTGCTCTGTCGGTTGTCTTTGCATCTGATATAGATAAATTGCATTTAAAAAAATATTTTTCTTTATTTGCAATAAACAAGTTAATACTTATCACATTTATATTATTTCCTAATTTGCAAAATTAGCGAGTTACCAATAAACCAAATTGACGCCTGTTGACAAAATCGGTAGTAACTATCGATATAACCATAATTGATTAGGTCACAGCTCTACCGCATTCCTCAGGATGGACATGAACTCGCGCGCTATCTGTATATAACCCTCCATACAACGAGAACAAAAAAATACAATTAAAATACCTACTCTTTAACTGGATAAGACATATTTTTATATCAATGGTGCCCGGACAATTTAATTCGTCCAAGTGCCCGTATTTTATAGGAGCGGGGGGGGGGGGGAGGGGGCGTGACTCCCTAGCCCCTACCTGATTACGCCTATGGTAACGATCGATTTCAGCGTACCCATTAAGTAAACACGAACACGGGAAAAACAATACATTACTATCGGCAATTATAGCATCAGAATGACAGGTAGGATGCTGAAGACGATGAATGTCCTATGTCATTAAAACGGTTATAAACTGCGTGGGAAGCGATTACACGCAGGAGCGATTAATGAGAGACCGAACAAACAAGTGCGAAGTTGGTAAGTAGGTACATGTTGTGTACAATTTACGGGTTCTTTCAATATTTCATCATCATCATCATCATCATTTATTAACAAAACAGTGTTAACAATAAGACTTATATACTAACAGTGTGACAAAAACCAGTTTAGGTTTGACCGCACACCGCATTCACACAACATCACTCATTACGTAGGTACTTATAGATAAGGTGCTTACATTCTATACAATTCACAGCTAGCTTTTGTTTGTGTAGACACACTAGGTGATTATTTTTAATGCTTATTTACGAAGATATGGATTGTGAGAAGAAGTGTTTTAATTTGATTTTTATGTTGGTTTTTGTGATTTGATTTTGTATGTTCAGGGGAAGTTGGTTTATTAATGTAGGTACTTGATATTGAAGTAGTTGTTTTCCATATAAGTTATGGAATGGAGGAACTTGCAGTTTCTTAATTAATGCACTTCGTGTATGTTTTTGATTCTGATTCCGGATTATGTTTTGATAGTTTAGGTTAAAGAAATTGTCAATTAAAAGGCTATATTTTACTTGGTTATGTACGGGTATGATTTTAAAATGATGGAATAGTTTGTGATAGTTGTCCTGATGTTTGTTTTTAAGTTTCGGTGGAATGATGGATTTAAGGATCCTTAGTTGTAAAGAGTATATTGGATCAAGATGTGACTTACAGGTTCGGCCGTAAGAACTAAGCCCATAATAAATTATGGTTTCACCCAGGGCTTTATATAATTGCAGCAGTATAGAGTATGGAATTTTTTGTTTCACAAGTCTAAATTTAGCCAAGATTGCTCTTAATTTATCACATACATGGTTAATATGTTCAGTCCATTTGAGTCTATCGTCGAATATCAGCCCAAGATATTTTTGTTTACTGACGACTTCAACGGGTGAGCAACAACAGTTTTGACTGTCCTTCGTGTGAAGACATTTGTGGTTGTGTGCAATAAGTTTGAGGTTGACAGTTTTTCATGTGAACAGTATTTGAAGGTTTAAATTTAAATGTTCCATTTCAAATTTTAGACACTATCGATAGTTTTTATTTAAGGCGGTCGAACTAAATCTTGCTGCAAAATGTACATAATAACATTGTTTTCGTTTTGAATAAAAAGTATGCAAAAATTGCGTTTTAAAGCAATTGGCGGAAATTGATTACTAATAGTAGGGTTTTCGCATTGAAATTATGTTATTTTATGTCTTACATTTTGATTACATTCGATTACAACGATAAATACGCTTTTAAGTTTGTTTAACCGAATCTAATCAAAATGTAAATCATAAAATGATGGAATTTAAATGTGAAAACATAATTATTACAAATTAATTTCCGCCAATTGCTTTAAAACGAAATTTTTGCATAGGTACTTTTTATTCAAAACTAAGGAAAACAATATTATGATGTGCATTTTGCACCGAGATTTGGTTCGACAGCCTTAAGTTCATGGCGCGGACAGAACAATCCACTAGCTACGAGGCTTGGACCGCCCGTAACGACTCGAAGTCATACTTAAGTTATAAGATAACTGTTACTTAACACATTAAAGACAAGTACTGATAGACCCGCCAGAGAAACTGGCACCCTCTGCATCCAGTCAGGTAGGTATGTTTTTAACTATTCTTTATTTTATACGACTTAATCCTTAGAACATTTGATCAGACGGCACATGTGTTCGTTATTGAGCAAAGAGCCGAGAGTCGTTGAGCATACTATACTTACTACTGACAAGTTATAGGTAAAAAGTGTACAACTCCTATAAAAATGGATTCTTTTAGTGACGAACTCTTCTACAAGAGATTGTGCCGAGATATGGCATGCCTGCCGGCTACACGCTAACATGTCTTCATAAAGAGACACTGACGTTTCCTGTTGATGACGTCATTGCTTTATCGACGTGATTAACATTTTCAGAATACCCTCATCTGTGTAAATAAATGTGAAACATCCGTATTTAACGAAGTTATTTTGAGTGATAGCAATTACCTAGATATAGTTTCAAATACATATCTACGTACTTAAAGCGCTTGATCCCTATCAAGATCCCCTTATTTTGCCGTTTGACATTACTTCCCGGTATAAGGTGACTTTAATTTATGCAGCCTAATTTTTACTGAAGACTCAGTAAGTGCTCACTAACAAGTTTCAATGACCCCTTTTGTGGAATTCGTAATTATTCTTTTCGTGTTCCCTAGAAAAGCGCCGAGTCAATTACTCTGGGACGTCAAGATTTTATTTTGCGAAATTGGCAATTTCCGTGTTACTGATCACTTACCAAGGCTCCAGTATGAGTTTGGCTGTATAAATCGGATGGTGCAATAATTAATATACAATGTTTTTAGGGTTCCGTACCTCAAGAGGAAAAAACGGAGCCCTTACTTTGTCACTTTGTTGTCCGTCCGTCTGTCTGTCAAGAACCTTTATCTCGGAAACGCGTGAATGTATCGAGTTGAAAATAAAACCATATTTATACAGGTCTACAGTCCCTTGAAGCTGTGAAAAAATCAAATTTCTAAATTAACGTAAAAAAAATACGGCCGTTTATGCCGCAAAAAACATCTATTTCGACACTCTCAAGGAAATCAAAATTTATAAGGTATTTTCCGTTGAACTAGAATTATGAAATTTGGCAAGTAATACCATCTTATACTACAAGTATTATAGGGAAAAATCTGAAAACTATGCATCATCATCGAACCTTGTTACTGAGCACTTACCGAGTCTTCAGTAAGAATTTGGTTGCATAAATTAAAGTCACCTTATATTCATGGTATTTTCCAGACACCGGGAGCTTTTTTTTCCAACGTTTTTATACAAGTAGTAAATTTTCGGGATATTGACAAAAAAGAAAGATAAAAAATGAGTTAAACTATATAGTTAAACAGTTTCATGCAAACAGTAAACACTTCAGTTTATAATAATTTCAAGCTTAAGATAAGGATGTGGTGAAATCTTGGACGTGTTTTTAAAATCATTGTGCGGCGCTTGAGAATACTTTATGTACAAGTACAAGGGTGGTACAAGGCGACAAACTCGAGATGTAGTGACCGTTAAGGCTCAGATCTATCTCTATCGTGGTATTGTAATAAGTAGGAAGCGATAAACCAAACGAACGAGTATATCAATTTCAACTTAAAAACACGACAATTACTACAGGAATGCGTGGAGACTGGAGAAAGCAACGCTATTACTTAGTTGGTCCGTTTTTCATGCGTTCTACTATTATATTAAATGCATATTTGATTTGATGTACAGTCAGCAAGGATCTCGCCTGACCACCTTAAGGGCCTATAATACCTCAATACGCAGTCCTGCTCTAACGATTCTGCTCTTTAACTGTCTATCCTACTCTAATCAGATGCCGCGCACGCAAAAACATCAGTTATTTTGAAATCGCGGCTATACTGGTGGTTTTATTTTATTTTTGTGGAACAGTCTGCAGCTGCTTTATACTAATATCAGTTATATTATGCAAGGTATCAGATCTAATTTCAAGTATTCATTGAATGCTATCGGTTTATTGTACGGTTTGGAGGTAACTTTGTAATTTTTTACTATCGAGAAAATTTAATGGAGTCAATAGCATTAGTCCTCAACTTTATCATATATTAATTTCAGAGTGATTGTTGCAGTATTTGTTGGTATTAAAACAGGATTATGCGAAGCGAAGAGAGGTATTATACACCCTTAAGGGCCAGTTTTGTGTGCAGTGGCTCGCGGCAACTTACGCTAGGCCCCACCCTGCCAGTGTTTGTCAACCAATAGTCTGACCAAAGTGATCTGATGGACCCAAAAACGCCATAAAAAGTGTCTCTCATAAACTCTCATTGGTAAATAAAATGAAAGGCGGGGCTAGTTGATTTCACCACATGCAAGCAACTAATGTTTTGAAACTGGATAGGCGGGAATCTTGCTGAGTGTAGTTACCTAGGTTAGGTTCGGGCTCGATTTTAAAGTGTAGTTATTTGCTTAGCAGAACTATCCCTTAATGATATAATCAACTATAATGAGTGCCCCAAGCTAGCATGACCTATAGATATCGTATCTATTCTACTTGCTCTGTCCCGCATACCGCGTTTGTCCACGTGTGAAGCAGCGAGTGGATAGACACGGTAGATGCCTAGGATGGGTCATGCTAGGGGGGCAGGAGGTAGTATAATATCATTTGTATATTACCTGTGGGGAACTCAAAACGGATGCAGTGCTATGTAGACCGGCCAACGATATGGAAGTCGTCACACTGTCCTGTGAGTTTGAATTTACCCCACTTACTGAAACATATTCCATGTAAAAGTTGACACGAAACTTCGTTATATGCGTAATGTTAACAATTTATTACAAACCTACATACATCAATTGTATTGTCGATGGTTACCTTAACCTTTGAGTTAAATTGGGATAGTTTTTATATTTTCTGGAATAAAAAAATTAAATCAATAAAAGAGATCCCATATACCTTTTGGGTACAATGGCTAATTTTGGCGTTTCAATTACTGTGCAACAAACGTATCGTGCTTATTCACCCCACAATTTTATTATCACTGATTGATTATTTTTACTATTATTATTATTACTTTGTAATGTAAAACAAATATAGGCAATTAGGTACCTAAAATTTCCAGTGAAAAAAAATCCTAGGAACCCGGTCGTTGCAATAAATCCTCCTCTGACGCTTTTGTTTTTTAACCGTTTCTCTCGCTCTGCTGTGCAAAGAAAACACCAGTTATTTAGGCTTTTTTGCAACATCTTTTACTTAGGGCAGAAAAACTATAAATCGCATCGGAAAACTGTTTTTTCTTTAATCATATTTTTTGACTTGTTACTATGATTCTGAATTTTTTTTTGTGGCGGTTGTCTCCATTTAAATCGCAATACTGAGAATGCTATAAAAGAGTTTTTCTTGAAATTCCTGTTTTCTAAATATTGCAAATTGAATGAGTCAATTAGATAAATAGGATAATAATTTGCAAGGAATATACATATACAGTATTATATTAGATTCGATTAAATTAACCAAAACATTTTTATTTCAATATTGGTGTACCCACGGATGAATGGGTGTACCTACCACGTTATATTATCTACTGTGTTGCTGTTTTCTGTACCTACTTAGAACCTAGGGCAAATATTTCAATATCCTTAAATGTATGCAGACAATTGTAGCGTTCAATCTTTGTAAGTACAAGTACATTGTACTTTAAGTACTTTACTTTGTTAAGAAGTTTTTATAGTTACATTATAGGTAATTATGCTTCACAAAACAACGCATAAAATATAGCAAAGCATTCGTACTTGCATTTGTATGTTTCTTTGTTAAATGTAATTCAACTACCTAGAGCAGGGGTACCCAGTCTTTTTCAGCCCGCGGCGCAGTTACAAATTTAGTATTTTGTCACGGCGGCGCCCTACCCTAGCTAGCTATTTGAAAAAGATACAGTCGAAAGAAAGAGGTACCTACAATAATAGTAGTTAGGTTAGGTAGATAGGAACAAAAATTAAAACATCTACAATATGAAATTGAGTTTTTTTATAATAAAAGAATTAAAACAAAAAAACAACAAGAGAGACTTGAGAAAAACAAAAATAAAATACTATAGTAACTCAGTCAAATCAATGCGAGCGCTCAAAAAAGGTACCCGCGAATATTTGTGGTTTCGGATATAGAGGATCGACTCACGGCGCCCCTCTTTACTTTCTACGACGAACACTTTGGGAACCCCTGACCCAGAGGGATTCATTTACATACAAAGATCAAGTATAATTGAAATCACAATACATTGTTGTTTATTTACTAATAAAAACAAGACAATTATTTTTTATTCACCTTACCGCGCCCAACGACGTAAGACAGTGCCTGATAAAAAGCGTCTGATTAGATCTAGAAAGAACCGCGCTCGTCCAGAAACTACTTATTGATTCTTCCTTCAAAAGCATCTGGGTTATATAGAATTATTCGGACAATACGACGCCAAGAAAGGGAGTATTGGACAATTCTTGGCGTCCATTCGGGGTGCGTATCCGGCGAATTGTGTAATTTCTATAGCCTGTTAAAACTAAAGGGCAGGCGATTTTTATATATGTACATAGGAATTCTATAGAATGGAAGCTTGCTTAGAAGACTAGCATCAGAGGAAAATCCTCTGTGACTAGTACAGACTTGTCAAAGGCCTTCGAAATATCACAGCGGTAATGGGTGGCATGGCAGACAGTTAAACGACATGTTCCATAACTTTGCCGAATATGGAGGAGATGGCGATACTGCTGCTGCCGTTGCAAGGAATGCAAGTTCGCAAGCTTCCGAGCGATGATTCTCGTTGCAAGTGGGAGGCGATACTGTGAGTGACAAAACAGGAGACAACTTGGGAGGACAGTTACTCATAACTATGCTTGGTATACCATTGGTGCCACTGGCTGGATTCACATTGAGATTGCTTAGTGCTTCCTCGAGACAGACAGAGACGCATTCGGGCGGTCTAAGTAATATTACGCGATCTGAGCTCGCGAGTAGACAGGTAAATATGTTAGCCTTTTCCTTTACAAAATGAGCAAGCGACCTTTTTGGTTCCAGCAGAGGTAGTAAGGGATAAGTTATCTTAAACCAAGAAGGCCAGAGACCAGAAAGTTTCGCAGATGCAGGCAACAGTCCAGGCTTGGTAAGCAGACATTTTTTAACGATACAGCGTAAGGAGTTTGAGTCGAAACATGGGCAGGAATTGCCTTCAGGTCAAAAAAAGGAATAAAGCACGAAGATATGACACACCACATTGAACGCTGCGTTAACTTTAAGGGTCAACAGAAGAGAAGCAGTTTTGCCGCCAAAACATGCGAAGAAATACCGCAACTCATTCCAATCAGCTGACAAGTGCCGAAACATCGTAACGGCTGGAATCAGGAGGCAAATACAGGAACACAAACGGTACGACAGTTTCCCAGATGAAACCGAAGCCATGGTTCAATCTGCGATAGATTCAGCAGAAGCTCTAAGGTGGGTGTACGGCCAACAACATTTAATATTCGAGTAGTTTGATGAACCGCCTGGGTGAGATCAAACGACGATGCAAATGCGCTTCTCTCTCAGCATGTTGTTGTTTAACCAATATTGTTTACTCTACACGAAAGCATCCAGCACTAATTCACCAGTAGCCAAAGTGTAGACTAGACTACCCAGATTCTCAAAGTTGCGGAACCATCGTCGACAGCGGAGATCATCCCATACTTACATACCACATAACCCGGGTAAAGGAGTTATAAAAGCTGTACGCAGGGTAGTCAAGCAGGTATGACGCGTGGACTCGCTAATCTGCGTCTCAATGAGGAATGGTAGATGAGGTTTTGTAGTCTCAAAATGATGATGGATTTTTAAGTGATGTGATGTGATTTAGTGGCAAGAAATAGAACTATAATTATGTGACTTTTTAACTTTAGATTTCCTAGAAATAAAATACCCTGATAAATAAAGCTACATTGAAAACCCAATAAAACTGAATCGCGACCATAAATATAAAAAATGGCAGATTTAAAATAAAATACTTTTTCTTCTCTTAAAGGCCCAAAGGAACCTAGTTTTTATATACTTTCCCCTTGTACGGACACTTACGTTTTTATCTTATCTATACTAATTTAATATGTAATAAAATAACAAAGCAGTGAAATGTCGTGTCTGTACATTGACTATTTCACATTTTTTTATGAATAAGTATTGTACCGAGGCAAAAACCACAGTTTTTAGAATTTTGTCTGTCTATCTGTCTGTATGTTCCGTTTTAATTCAAAAACCACTCAACGGGTTTGGATGCGCTTTTTTATTATCATTGTTGTGACCTTGGTCAACATGTAGGCTATAAGGGGTGTTGATAAAATAACGCCCAAGCCGAAAACGGGGCAGAGATTTAATAAACGCATATAAATAACGTAGGTATACTAGAAGTGCGGTACGCGGAAATGTGACGGGCTGGTAGCTCGACGTTCTTGACTACTATTGTTTTTATTTCTACCATGTTGCTGGTCTATTGCCTACAGTGTTGGTGGCGGCCCTAGTCACGTGCGCTGCAGCTGCAACTCCAGTCAACATCAAGCTGCTGGACGTGCCGGGACTCAGCGCGCGGCTCGAGACCAATCCATTCGGGGGCCTGAACCTCTTGCTGAAGAGAAGTAAGTTACACTTCGGCCGAATACAAAAGGCACCCGCGGAACCTTCTTCCTCGTCCAAGCTCCGAGATTGTGCAATTGAAACGTTATCGGTGAATAATATCACCCACTTTCTGTACTGGTCGGAATTGTATCAAATGATCACTACACTCCTTTGAAAATATTTCGGTGCCATGATTATACTTGTAGAAGTTGAGGAAGTTACTGAGTGAGAGGCTATTCTACTTTTAAGTAAAAATACAACATGTGGTGCCACAGAAACGTACACTTTTTAAATATCAAAATTCGTGTCGTGCATTTTCATCTCCATCCATCCATGAGCCTGTTTCGTCCACTGCTGGACATAGGCCTTTCCAGGATTTCGCCACTCTTGGCGTTCCCCCTGGAAGAAATGCCCATACTCACACATTACATCACTGCCCAGCGGGGCAGGCGGGTTGGTGAGCGCGGTGCCGAAACCCTTGCACCAGTGACGCCACTGCCCGTCACCAGTCTGTTAATATAAGGCCCGGCAATTGGGGATGGATATACCGCCATCCATCGGTCCCAGGCAATGGTGGGCTGCCTGGTTTTGCCTGAGAGCTGTTCTCTTACTCTCCCCCGAATATCTTTGGGCGGATTTGCGGGAGGATAAATTTGCGAGTAAGATGGTGGTACCTCCACAGCTTTACCACCTAAAAACCTCACTGTAGAGTCATATTTTGTGGAGTAAATAAATCGAACGAATGTTAAATTATTTTGATGTTCTGAAATACAAAAATTTGGTTGAGTGAGGATGGACACCCATATGACATCCTTGACACCCTAGGCCTCAACTTGACGTAACGTAGTTTGACGGAACTTAAACTGTTGTAGTTTTTTTTTATTCAAGACGCAAATCTAGAAATATTTTTTTTATAAAGGCCGTGTTGTCTTTATAAGGTGACTTTAATTTCTGCAGCAAAACTCATACTGCAGGCTTGGTAGGTGATCAGTAACACGGATCGATAACACTTTTTGCCAATTTCGCAAAATAAAATCTTTACGTCCCATAGTAACTATATAGGGGCTGGGCTTGCGTTTGTAAGGAACACGAAAAGAATAATTTACGAATTTCTGATTTCTGAGCTCTTACCGAGTCTTCAGTAAGAATTTGGCTGCATAAATTAAAGTCACCTTAGGAATAGAAAGAGTGATTAGGTATTGAAAATGATTATAAAAGCATACCTAATTGTTTATTTATACGAGTATAATATAGGTCAGTGGAGTGCATTTCATATAGGCAAATACGCAATGCCTACCCTGGGCTTGGCTTTGCTAACTAGACCACTATCTTTTTAAATATAGAAAGGTACACACAACTATTTCAATGTTATAATCAGGTAAGCTTCAACCTTTGTTTGAAATACCTACCTGCCTGCTCCGCAGCACTCGCGCTACCGTGGTAACACGCATAACTAAAATTCGAAGGCAATTATCTATGTGTACATCTGTAACTATACTCCCATGACGTCGGGGGCTCGCGCTAAGCACGCACTCATTCTCATTAAAATACGCAACGCCTGTGCGAAGCAACCACGTTGTCATGATTACTTGCACTACTTGCTACTAGATGGCGCCACACGTTTTTAAATAGTGCATTCGTGCGTAGGTAGTCAGAAGACAATGCTTAATATAATTGGCGATTATATTACTCGAATTGTCTAACTATAGGTGTTTAAGGGTTTTTAAAGGGAGATTCATTTTTGATAGTTGGGTAAGAGGTTTTTTGCCATTGAGCTTGGACTAGAGAGAAAGATACCTGTGCGAGTTATGTCGTTATTTATCGTAATTCTCGCTATAATACGTGCAAAGACCGTAAGGACAGTTTTGTGCCTACCTTACTTAAAAACCCTATGCACGCCACTGATATAGGTAACTATTAGCTTGGTTGTAATAGCTGCAATGAACTCGGTTTCCGAATATTTATGTTTTTTTATAGAAACTACGACTTTCATTGACGTTACATTAAAATGTAGCAACATTTTCTTTCCTGTCTTCAGTTAATAATTATCTACTCTGACGATTGTAAGAAGGACTCGTTATTTCTATAATAACTCTATAATTAATCATGTATTTCTGTTAAGCTGTTGATGGGCTGCGTGATTGTCATTTATCTTCTTTCCATTATGCCGACACGTGATTCTTGATATAAATAACATTGAGGCGGATATTGGGAAGCAAGCATTGTTACTAAACAGGCTGTAATGTAAATAAAATAGTTTGTTTGCTGAAATAGTTTGCAAGATACCCACACGCTATTTTGGGGACAATGTTAAAAAAAGAGCCTGTATGACTAGCTTGATGGATGTAGAGGAAGCAAAAGAAGTGTGTCAGGATCGTAGCAGATGGAAATCTGTAGTCTCTGCCTACCCCTCTGGGAGACAGGCGTGATTATATGTATGTGTATGTATGTTAAAATAAGTACGTAAATTATTCAAAAATTGCTACCTAATTCAATTAATATTTTACATTCAATTCATTGACCTCTCATAAACAACTAGACACACAGTCTCTAAGAAAAGTTCGTCAGAAAGTGTCCGAACCTGTAACGTGCATAGTAGCAAAAATCTTCAACCAAATTAAGACGTTATGTCGTTAACATAAGATGCAATGTCAGTTGTAAGTACGCAATCGTTATTCCAATTTGTCACCCCATAGCGGTGACGGTATTCTCAGTGAAAAGTGTGGTTCTCTAAACTACCTAGTCGGTGCTTAAATTCTGTCACAAACAAAATTGGCTATAAAATGAAAACTAGTCATGGTATTCAAAAAAAAGTTTTTTTTTAAAAAAAGGTAATTAAATTAGCTTACATTAAACACAAAATTTATTCAAAATGATTGCCACCATTTTTCACACAAGCCTTCAATCTTCGCGGCCAATCATCAATAGCAGCACGGACCATATTCATGTCGATATCGGCCACTGCTTTAATCAATGATGACTTTAGGCTGCTCAAATTTTTGTGAGGTTTGAACAGACCTTCTCCTCCAATTCCTGACAAATTTTGTAATCCAGTGGATTGAGGTCAGGGCTAGATGAGGGCCAATCTTGATGCCTTATTAGCTCGATATTCTGGCGCTCAAACCACTCCTGAGTTGTTTTAGCCTTATGAGCAGGTGCGGAGTCCTGTTGAAACACAAATGGCCGACCTCCAAAGAGTGTCTGGGGCAGATCTTTTACCATGAGATCTAAAACCGTGTCTTGGTACACTTTTGCACTGGTTTTGACACCTTTTTCACAAAAATGCACGTCAGTAGGGCCATAGTAGGACACTCCCAACCAAATCATGACTGATGATGGATGATGGCCGTGCTGCACTCTAGGAATGGCATTTCCAGCGGCCGCAGAGCTGGTAGCGTACACCCTGTCATTTTGTTTGTTGTACTTCTCTTCGATATTAAAAATTTTCTCGTCTGTAAACAGGATATCGCGGTGTCTGTTTCTTGCGTACCGCTTTAGCAAAACTTTGCATTTTTTGGCTCTCATAGCTATCAGACGCACGTTCAGAAGATGTCCACTCTTTTTTCGGTAAGCTCGTAGTCCCAGGTTTTCATTGAGTACTTTTTTTACGGTACTTCTGGTTAATCCCATCTCCAAAGCCATCAGTTTCTGCTTGCGGACGGGATTTCTTGCAATACGCGCCTTGATTGCTTTGATGACCCCTGGAGTCCTAACGGAACGAGGTCTGCCAGTTCTTTTCTCGTCATCGACACTAGAGGTTTCATTGTACCTCTTGATGGTACGGTACACGAACCTCTTCGTGATTTTAAATTTTTGAAGCAAGTTGAATATCGTCTTCGGTGGATGGCCGCAACGATGCAATGCAATTACTGCTACTCGGTCCTCTTTGCGAGTCCACTCCATCGTAAAAAATGAATGAATGTAATTGTGATTTGGCAGATTATTAATCAAAAATATTTGAAAATCTAACACCATTTCATTTTTTTCTCTAGGTGTTCTATTTAAAAAAAAAATGGCGAGTGACAGTATTTAAGAACCGACTAGGTATATTCTTTTGCACGAAGGAGGAAATTGACAGTTCGTGATAACTATTGGAAAATGTTCTTTTAATTCTTATGGTGCATGAGCCATTTCACATTGTCGCGAATTTTTGGATGTTGCAATATGAAATAGCTCATGCATAATAGGAGTTAAAAGCACCTTTTCCACTAGCATGAATTGTCAGTTTCCTCCTTCCTGCAAAAAATACAAGGTTAAATAATAATAGCAGAGACTAAATAATAATAATAGTTAGCGAAACTCAAAACATAGGTCGTACTGGTCTATATGAATACCTAGTCGGTTCTTAAATACTGTCACTGGCCATTTATTTTAAAAATAGAACACCTAGAAAAAAAATTAAATGGTGTTCGATTTTCACATATTTTTTGATTAATAATCTGCCAAATCACAATTACATTCGTTCATTTTTTACGATGGAGTGGACTCGCAAAGAGTACCGAGTAGCAGTAATTGCATTGCATCGTTGCGGCCATCCACCGAAGACGATATTCAACTTGCTTCAAAAATTAAAAATCACGAAGAGGTTCGTGTACCCTACCATCAAGAGGTACAATGAAACCTCTAGTGTCGATGACGAGAAAACAACCGGCAGACCTCGTTCCGTTACGACTCCAGGGGTCATCAAAGCAATCAAGGCGCGTATTGCAAGAAATCCCGTCCGCAAGCAGAAACTGATGGCTTTGGAGATGGAATTAACCAGAAGTACCGTAAAAAAAGTACTCAATGAAGACCTGGGACTACGAGCTTTCCGAAAAAAGAGTGGACATCTTCTGAACGCGCGTCTGATAGCTATGAGAGCCAAAAAATGCAAAGTTTTGCTAAAGCGGTACGCAAGAAACAGACACTGCGATATCCTGTTTACAGACGAGAAAATTTTTAATATCGAAGAGAAGTACAACAAACAAAATGACAGGGTGTACGCTACCAGCTCTGCGGCCGCTAGAAATGCCATTCCTAGAGTGCAGCACGGCCATCATCCATCATCAGTCATGATTTGGTTGGGAGTGTCCTACTATGGCCCTACTGAAGTGCATTTTTGTGAAAAAGGTGTCAAAACCAGTGCAAAAGTGTACCAAGACACGGTTTTAGATCGCATAGTAAAAGATCTGCCCCAGACACTCTTTGGAGGACGGCCATTTGTGTTTCAACAGGACTCCGCACCTGCTCATAAGGCCAAAACAACTCAGGAGTGGTTCGAGCGCCAGAATATCGAGCTAATAAGGCATCAAGATTGGCCCTCTACTAGCCCTGACCTCAATCCACTGGATTACAAAATTTGGCAGGAATTGGAGGAGAAGGTCTGTTCTAAACCTCAGAAAAATTTGAGCAGCCTAAAGTCATCATTAATTAAAGTAGTGGTGGATATCGACATGAATATGGTCCGTGCTGCTATTGATGATTGGCCTCGAAGATTGAAGGCAATCATTTTGAATAAATTTTGTGTTTAATGTAAGCTAAATAAATTACCTTTTTTTAAAAAAAAAACTTTTTTTGAATATTATGGTTAGTTTTCATTTTATAGCTAATTTTGTTTGTGACAGAATTTAAGCACCGACTAGGTAACTATTTCTATCGGGGCTAAGCGAAATTCGCATGTTTATTTACTTCCTCTCCTACAAATTGACCATGTCAGCTGTCTGGTCCACTATGAGAAGGCGAAAGAAAATTTTGAGAATTTTTCATAGTCCCCATAGAAAAAGTTGTTCATATAGACGAGTACTAGACCTATGTTACGGCCTTGTTGCATCAGTTCTGCGATATGGTATTATTTTCTGGGGGAATTCCACAATGAGGGAAACCATATTCAAAGCCCAAAAGAGATGTGTTAGATCAATGTGTGGTCTGACACGACGACAGAGCTGTGAACCTTACTTCAAGTCTCTAAAAATACTTACTGTACCATCGCTATACATATTCGAAGTGGCTGTGTTTGTAAAGACTAACCCCTCGCTCTTTGTTAAACTTTCCGAAGTTAAACTTACAGATGTTAGACAACAATTTAGGCATCACTTGTGTATAAGGGAATCAAAAACTGCTCTAATGAAAAAAAGTATCTATTGTATGGCACCTAAAATTTATAATAAAATCCCTAATGACATAAAAGATTTAAAATTAGTACAATTTAAACATAAATTATTCTTTATGTTAATTCAAAAATGTTATTATAGCATCGACAAATTTTTAAATGACAATATTTTGACTGTAATTTAATTTTTTATTACTTTATGATCTTTATTTATATTACTTTGTCACACTGTATGAATAATTATAAATGTAATTAAATTAATATTTGTATGCCGTAAGGCAGATCATGGCGCTCTTATAAAATATTACTAACAACTATTTGTACCTAACATTTATACCCAGGTTCACAAATAAATATTTCTGATTCTGATTCTGATATGTTATGATATGAGTTTCGCCAACTATCATTATTTAACCTTATATACTTTAGGTGTTAGTTTAATTTTCTACAACAAATTGATAAAATTATCGATGCTTTTGTTGCGGACTAGGAGGATGAATAATACGAGTAAAACCACGAAAACCTTAAACGTTGCCATCATTTTGGCTGCTCGTTTCTGGCCGCTGCTGGATATGAGCCTCCTCCACAGGGCCGTATCCCCAGATATCGCCGTTGGTATCTCAACCACTTGTGCATTACAAAAGAATGCATGGATCCTGCCATGAACTATATTTATCTTTTACGAGCATTTCTGTAAGTTTCACCCCCCCTGAGAACGAATCTAGAATACGGGCGTGCTGCTCCTTACTACGAAAATTATCCCTGTCCTGGCCAGATTTTATCCAACCATCTGATAATTACAGAAGGCGTAACAGAAGTGGTCTCGGTGATCGGCCGACGCACCGGCGCCATTAAAGACGTGGTGCAAGATGGCGACGTGGTGATCCAGTTCGCGAATGACACCACGGTGAGGATCACCACGGACATGGTGGAGGGGGGCAGGGGGCAGGTCATCACGCTCACCTGGGAAGCACCCAAGACTGTGAGGCTAGAGGACTGTGTCAACCTGGGTGAGTTTTTCGTTCCACGCCTTTTGATATGATATATTGAAAGATATATTAAAAATAATGTGCGTACCGAGGTGATTTCTAATATATTTAACTTATGTGAACGGGTTTATTCATTTAATATGTTCCCATCATTTTGGTGAAGTTATTTACATACATATGTACATGAACGCGAGTAATATAACATGGCATACTTATTTTTTTAATTTGATTTTATTATTCGAGTACAAGAAAGACTAGGTATCTACTACCCAGTTAATCAGAATTAAATATAATATTATATTGTAATATACACATAAAAGCCGATTTAGAAGGTTTTAATTTTAAGCTAAGAAACTTACTAAAAAACGTAATTTTAAGTGACAGCACTATATTTTGCTATTGTGAAGGGCACACCAACTAAAATTAGCAAGTCTCTTAAATCAAACTAATTTTTTTAAATTCAATCAAATGACAGCTCTAAAATGTGCCTTGAAATTACCAAAATTTTAGTTTGACGTTTATAAAATAGTGACTTGAAAATGGCTCTTCGTTTTAACTATACCGAAGTTTAATTTTAATGTATGTCAGACTAAAACTAAAACCTTCAAAATCTGCTTTATTATATATATATATATTTTTTTTAAATGCATACTCTCTCATGGATATAAAGAAAAAAAGTCATACTGTGTATATTTGTTGCTTTTGTTTTACTTGTTGCTACATTATGTTCGAATATTAATTAAAAATAGGTTTTACTTTAGGGACAAGAAACTGGTACGGTGGTCCTCAGCAGAAGCGACAGTACTGGCCGATAGAGAAGCTAATTCTACCCGACTACTCCTACATCACCAAAGAAGCTGACAACTGCGCCGTATCAGAACCTTACTGGCTAAACTCCGAAGGCATATTCTACTACTTCGACAAGAAAGTTCCACTGTTCATCGACCAGAACGACTTGGAAAAAAACGCAGCCTGTTTCATCGCACATATAAAACCTCCTTACTCGTCGAAAAGAGAGAGAAACCAACTGATCTACGCAATCGGAATCTTGGACGATGTCAGGCAAGCGCATGAGTACGCCATTCGGAACTACATAGGGAGGCCAACAGGCATCCCTGATGAGCGCATGATCACGTACCCTGTTTGGTCAACCTGGGCGAGATACAAGCGAGACGTGGATCATCAGACTGTGCTGCAATTCGCTGACGAAATCACAAACAATAACTTCCCGAACAGTCAACTGGAAATCGACGACCTATGGGAGATTTGCTACGGCTCTCAGACTGTGGATACGAATAAGTTTCCGAATATGAGGAATACGGTGAACATGCTCAAGGCGAAGGGATTCAGGGTGACAATTTGGTCGCATCCGTTTATCAATAAAGGGTGCGAGCCCTGGTACACTACAGCTAAAGCTAATGGGTAAGTTTTCACTTTTATCTATACCTTACTAAAAATAAAGTAGTAAAAAAGTCGTGTCTGTACATAGATTGAATATTTTCGCAATATTTTAAATGAAATGGGTTATTAGTTTTGTACTGATAAAAAACCACAATTTGTAGAATTTTTGTCTGTCTGTATGCATGTTCCGTTTGTTTTTTTTTTATTATAATCGTGGTGACCCTGGTCAACACATAGGCTATAAGGGGTGTTCATAAAGTAACGCCCAAGCTGAAACCAAGGCAAAGATTGAATTAACGCTTTTAACTCGAGAACCACTCAACGGATTTGAATGCGTTTTTTTTAATTATAATCGTAGTGACTCTGGTCAACAGAGGCTATAAAGGTGTACATAAAATTTCGTCTTCCGGGCGAAAGGCTAGTTCATAATAAAAACCATGAATGTTCAGTTACCTGGTGAACTCGGAGTACGGGTCGGTGGAGACGAGCTGGTGGAACGACAACGAGACGACGACGGCCTACGTGGACTTCACCAAGCCGGCGGCTCGCAAGTGGTTCATGAACCGGCTGCAGCGGCTGCAGAACTCCTACGGGATCGACAGCTTCAAGTTCGACGCGGGCGAGTCGAGCTGGTCGCCTCAGGTAACACCAAACGCAACGAAATACTAAAATAAGGCATTCCCATTGAATAAGCCAGCGATTTGACACATTATGGTATCGATTTCGATTACCTATGTGAATACACAAAACCCTCCATACAACCAATAAAACAAAACAAATAATACCATAAATGGGATAAAGTATCTTTTTACATCAATGACACCTGTTATTTGGGTGGGGCCAGACACTCTGGGGAGGGCCGTGGCCCCCTGGCCCCTACCTAGTTACGCCTATGCCCATACTACCCAATCTCAACGCGCTACCCTGGATATTACCTGAAAATAAAATGACTAAAAAGGCGTCTATTTTTAGTGGATAATATTTAAATTGTTCAAAACATTTCCAATACGAAAGTGAGAAAAATGAAAAAAATAATCTTTAAAATACAATATGGTTATCAAATTGTAGATATTAGAGAGCTCATTATAAAAATATATACTTTTACTGTATTTACTGGCACCGATTTCGAGAAATCTTTGAAAAACCACAAAAAAATGCATGGTCCCCCCCCCCATGGGGGTAATTTTTTTCATTTTTTTCGGTCCACCAGTTTCGGAAATTAGGGTATTTCCGAAACTAGTGGACCGAAAAAAATGAAAAAATTAACGATAATACGCCATAACTGGCCAATTACAGGAAAACTATAGTGATTAAAAAAAAAGTTGAACACAAATGGGGAATATAAAAAAAAATGTAAAATAAATAAAAAAAATCACACTAATATTATAAATGCGAAAGTTTGTGTGTGTGTATGTTTGTTACTCTTTCACGCTGAAACGGCTGAACGGATTTGGATGAAATTTAGAATGGATATAGCTTATACCCTAACTTAACACATAGGCTACTTTTTATCCCGGAAAAAAGCATGTCATGAAGCCGAATAACACGCGGGCGGAGCCGCGGGCAAAAGCTAGTATTTTATAAAAATACAAAATGGGTATCAAATTGTGGGTATTAAAGAGCTGATTATAAAAATATATACTTTTACTATACTTACTGTCACTGATTTCGAGAAATCTTTGAAAACACAAAAAAATGCATGTACCCCCCTTTATTTTCGAAACCGGTGGACCGAAAAAAATGAAAAATATCATGGTAATTTGGGATTATCTAAAGATTACAGGAAAAATATAGCGATTGAGATATTCACGATAATATAATGACAAAATCAAATTTTTCATCTACGAGTTTTATTTCGAGTACGGTATCAAAATATTTGAGTCTCTCTTTTGTGGTAGATACAATCAATTATTTTTTTAGTTATCATAAACAGTTATGGGCAAGATTTCAAATACCTTCTTCCTGACTGTTCCCAAAACTGTCGAATTACGGAACCCTAAGTATGCGAGTCTGACTCGCACTTGACCAGTTTTTTTCACTAATTACATACATAGACAGCTAACATATTACCGATACTGCTCTTTTAGAACAGAACGAGAGATTGAACTCATCGTTCTTTTGTGATTGTGAATGACATTGACATTTTAGCTGCTCAACCGCAGATACCAGTCCTCCAAGGCGACATTAGAGACCAACCGGGGATCATCACTGCGGATTACGTCCGCGAGGTGGCGCTCTTTGGGCCCATGGTCGAAGTCAGATCCGGTTATAGGTAAGAATCTGAGACAATCAAACCAATCAATACTATGCCCGTTCTTATTTTGACTACGTAAATATGTCAAACAAAAGGTATAATTTTCGGTGTGGCCTGTAATTGTTTATTAGACCAAAGAAAAGTATTTGAAATATTTATGTAAGCTGACTGAAGAATGTGGTAGATCGGAATTAGATGAAGGGTAGTAGCAGACAAAGAACGATTCGGTTGTTTTTTAAACATCTGTGTGCAATTTTGTCTGCTTTTTGGAATAAATAAATCAATTTAGGAATATAATTTCAATATTGAAATTTATCATGCTTTTAAACCGATTTAATAAGCATTTTAATATGTACAGGAAGTGGCGTCATCATCTTAGCTTTATTGGTCGGATCATTGCTAGACTTTAGGATGCGTTCAAGATTTTTCTTTCGTATGTGTATGTGTTGTGATGACTTCACTGAAGGTCAAATTAAAGACATCTCTTTTTTTCCATTAACAAAGGATACGCACGGTTATTTTAAAATCTGTCTACTGAAAACAGTTAAGGAAAGCTATTCCTCGAAACGGTTTCATTTCATAATCATAAATATTAGCGGAAAAAAGAACAAGCCAATTGTCTCTGCCCGCGTACCTCTTTGAGAAAAGGGTTTAAAGATGTTTCTACTTAACCCATCTGCCTCAGATACTGGCAGATAAGATAATAATTTTGTATTTCAATGGGACTTGAGTTGAGACCCCCAGGAAGGTAGAAAACAACACAACACTCAATCGAAGCGATAAGATTACAGAAATCAAGTGGTACCTAAACACTATCACTAAGTACGACACCATGATTGATTCAAAATAAGAGTATGCTTTTGAAACCAATACTTTTCTCCTTTATGTTTTGGTCGAACTTAAAATTGAATGATATTTATGTCATTACTTCGTTCTCTCAATTACAAAATTACCAAGATAGAGTCAAATTACATTCACAGAACTCAAGACCTGCCAATATTCGTGCGAATGATAGACAAGGACACATACTGGACATTCGAGAACGGCCTCCCGACACTAGTAACTACTCTCCTACAGATGAACATGAACGGATATCCGCTAGTGTTGCCGGACATGATCGGCGGTAACGGATACAACGAGCAACCGACCAAGGAGCTGTTCATACGGTGGCTGCAAGCTAACGTGTTCATGCCGGCCATGCAGTTCTCTTATGTGCCCTGGGATTTTGATGACGAGGTTTGTAGTCTTTCAACTGCTGTACATTGCAAAGGCTTTTTTGTTGACGGGTACTTTCACTATGTCAACTTATACGGTGTGAGTCTCGTTTAAGTGCACATATGAATTTAGGTAAAACTAGACCCAAGTTTGTCGCCAGAAAATTTAAATAAATAAATTTAAAAAATTGATTCTTGTTGTTGTAGACCTTTATATTTTTCTATCAGTAACGGTGGACCTTTTGTAAAGGGAATGTTGTAAATTTTTAACCAAATGCCGTGTTATGTTAAAGCAAAAACTGTAATGATTGTTAACAACGCGCAGTGACGATTAAATTACAATTTACCTGAATAAAATCACCATCAATTAAAATAAGATAGAATTTACGGAAAATTGTTTTTCTTTTTTTTTAATAGTTAAAATTCTTAGAATAATGCTCAGTTAACTCCCAAATTTCAATAATTTACGTTAAACTGTATTATATCAGCTTTCATAATATAAAAATACCACATTTCTATCACGGACAGAACATTTTGTATGAGCAGCACTCTGGGCGTTTTCATAATTATAAAAAAAATTGTATAGAAAATAAAGGTATATGAAAAACAATTCAATACAATCTGTTTATTTTTTTTCTGTCGATAAAATTGGGTCTAGTTTTACCCAAATTCATATGTGTACTTTAACGAGACTTACACTGTATTATAAGTACGAAAGCCAACAAGATAAGTCCACCCAGTTCGTTTTGCAGCGTCATAGCTATTATAATAGTTTACAAATAGTGTACGTCCGCTTAGCTTTACTGAGGCAGCGTAGCTTTTCCTGATTTAGTTGTACGGAGACAGCCAGTGGTGAGGTGGTAGAGCTGATGCTGGGCTCGACTGTGGAGGTACCACCATCTTATTCGCAAACCCCCCGAAGGTGTTCGAGGGAGAATAAGAGGACAGCTCGCAGACAGGCACAACCAGGTGGCCCACTATTGCCTGGGACCGACTAATGGCGGTATATCCATCCCAAATTGCCGGGCTTTATAAAAACAGACTGGTGACGAGCAGCTCTCGCTCGTGTGTGAGTAAGGGCATTTCTTCCAGGAGAACAGCCAAAAGTGGTAGAGACAGCCGCACCGCATAATACGTTCAAACTTTCTAGCTGCAGTCGTAAGCCGCCTTCCATCTAAATTCTACCTCTATGTTTCAAATTGAGGGCAGTTTATCTCCAATTCACATAGACAAACAGATACTTTTAAAGTTAAAGTCCCAACTGAAAGCGTACAAGTATTAAAACTGAGAACAAGCCGCGACACTAACACACTGTTTTCAAAATTCCGCCCACAGACCATACAGATAAGCCGCAAGTTCGTGCAGCTGCACGCCAAGTACGCGCCTCAGATAGTGGCGGCGTGCAAGCGCGCGGTGAGCGAGGGCGCGCCCGTCAACCCGCCCGTATGGTGGATCGCGCCTGAGGACAACACCGCGCACGACATATGGGACCGTGAGTACTCTACAACCTCCGATACAATCATACCAGCCCTCCCAAAAAGATTCGATCGATCGTTTATTGTTCGAGCATACGTCCATCTCTGACGTGCACGTGGCACAAACGCGACCCCACAGTTTAAATACTAAAATACATACTAATCATGTCTTATCTTATCGCATAATCATGTCATGTCGCGCATTTCGGGTTTCAATCTCTTTTGTGACAAACATAGTTATGTTAATTCTTGTAAATTATCCACAGATACCAAGATACCGGGTGTAAATAGACAGCTACCTTTAAATGAAACCACATACTCTACCGATCATACTGAATCACATTTCCCAAGAAACGTGCCCGCGCTAACCATTAGTTTGGTAAATATTTAAGGAGCATCCAAACAAAAAGTGTTTTGTCACTTAAATCAAACTTTTGAATAATACAGAAAAAACAATATTTTAAGAAATATTTAGTGTTGAAAAGTCAAATTATAACATTGGTTTATGTAATAAAATTATTCTATTGGCATCTTTATAATATAAGTAGTATATTAATTAAGGTATAAGACCATACATAATCAGAAAATGCAACTAACTCGAAATTTATTTCTTTGTGACAAAACACGTTTTGCAAGATTGCTCCTCATTTGGATTTCAAACAAAAATGCGTGAACCCTAACGCACCGATATACGGGCGTTTTTTGAGACTGCGTCTTCTGTGAAACAAATGTTCAAGCGCAGAGTTCTAAAATAGACCTCCTTCCCACGAGATAAAGTTTCCAGTTCATGTTTCGATAACAATACTACGGCCTCCATCGCTCTAGTTGTACTATAGAGTTTTGTTGGAACGGAACGAGAAGATAACAGACTTATGTTGTTAGCAGAATTCCTCCTCGGCGAGACCATACTAGTAGCGCCAGTGTTGGAGCGAGGGGCACGGGAGCGGGACATATACCTGCCCGAGGGACGGTGGCTCGAGCAAGGGAACCCTACTAGGGTGCTAAATGGAGGGGACTGGTATAAGAACTACCCGGCACCCTTGGACACCCTACCCTTTTTTGTTAAGAGCGTTTAAGCGTTTTTTGTATACCAACGATTTCTGGTCTGTGACCCTGATTCAATTCTCTTAGATATTGTGGAACTGTTGGTTTTTGGTACTTTTCTGTTTGTTTTCCCTTGGTGAATCAATTACAGAAATTAGACCAGTTAGGATAGAGATTGGTATGTAGATATGCGAGGTTTTTGAATTGAATCAAGGTGGTGGATGTTTAATATAGTGTATGCAAATAAGTAATAGATGATGAATAGAAATGCACTCATTATTTAGTATTTAAACGTGTAAAATAATAAAATGTAATCCTTTGTTTATTAATACTTAAGTGTCAGTGAGTGCATAGTTTTGTTTTTGTAATAAATATCAAGTGACCTATTATAATCAATTTTGTTTTTACTGTTTTTAAGGCAAGCATGCAAAGACTGCCGTAGAAATAACCCCAGAAAGGTAAATCTACATTTTTAGTAATTTTTCGGGTTCCGGCATTAAAACCGTGCAATCCGAAAAGAACCTACAAAGTTTTCATACATGGACCCTTATTCGTATGATAGGAAAAACATAACGGGACATCTATTTTTTATACTGAAACATACTAATTTAATGTCGCCATTACAAATGAAAGACCCGAACTCCTCAAAAAACTATAATACATACATATGTAACAAGTAATCTTCTACTTATGAACAGTAACCTCTTTGACGAGTCCTTGCCCCAGCAGTCTGAAGTCAGCCACGAGCGCCGCTACGTTCACTTTGTACTTCACTGCACCGCCATCTTTGATTGGTTTGAGGGCGTTGGCTGTTGACACCTGTAATTTAGACATAACCTAAAATTAAGCACGTCATTTTAGGCAGAAGTGGACTTTATTAGGTGGTGTTTGGATCCAAAATCCAATATTGGTGCATAGCTATCATATCGGTAGGACGAGTACGACGAAGTATTTCAGCGAGCTATGGAGCGGGCTACTCTTGGAGCCTCGCTCGGAGTCTCTTTGATGGATCATATCAAATATAATTCGTCAAAAAACCAAGGTCACCGACATAGCTTCTAAGATTAGCAGATAGTGACAGTCGGCTGGTCACATCTGCCCAAGAATCAGAAGTTACCAAACCTATATAAAAAATATAAACCGGCGATCTGTTGGTAGGTGGCATTTTAAGCATGAAAATACTCTTTGAAAGGTCGTATGTTTTTATTGCATTGAACAATAAACTTGAACTTTTGAGTCAAAAGTTTTGACATCTGTATGAAGCTATAGATATTTATTTCAAGTGGATACCTCAAGCTGTGCCTGAGTAAAAGAACATTGACACATGGACAGACAGACAGATAATAAAGTGATCCTATGAAGGTTCCGTTTTTCCATTACGAGGTACGGGACCATGAAAACTGCTTGAACCATTGACCTCTAACTAGACTCACAATCTCGCTCAAAAAGTGTCCGCAAGCATTTTGTCACCGCTATGGGGTGACAAAATCGAATGACGATTTTGTACAACTGACATTGCATCTTATGTTAACGACATAACGTCTTAATTTGGTTGAAGATTTTTGCTACTATGCACGTCGCACGTTCGGACACTTTCTGACGAACTTTTCTTAGAGACTGTGTGTCTAGTTGTTTATGAGAGGTCAATGGTTTGAATGCATGAATTAGACATTATTTAGATAAAATTGCCCTCAAATATACTTTACGACTACAATCTATACCAACAGTAAAGTAGTCAACAAAAACCGGCCTAGTGCGAGTCGTACTCGCGCACGAAGGGTACCGTACCACTATCTATAAAAACGGCAATAAAATCATGTCTGTTGTATGGGAGTGCGCGGGTCCGACTCGCACTTGGCCGGTTTTAGTATTTGTTGTTATAGCGGCAACAGAAATACATCATCTGTGAAAATTTCAACGGTCTAACTATCACGGTTCATGAGATACAGCCTGGTGGTAGACGGACGGACGGACGGACAGCGGAGTCTTAGTAACCCTTTGGGTACGGAACCCTAAAAAGCTGTGTCTGTACATTATTAATGTCACAGTTTAAAAATCCATACAATTGTCAAACGAGGGCGGCGTTCGGACTAAGCGGTAGTGCGGGGCGAGACACCGAACTGCTTGTTCGAAAATCGTATGTAGCTCGGTGGCTTACCTCCCGCGTCTCGCCCCTCAGGCCCCGCACTATTGCTCTGTCTGAGCGCTTTTGTTATACAACTATATGGATGTTATTGCAAAATATGCAGAATATTTTTTTTGTCTGTCCGTTTTAACTCGAGAAACACTCGACGGATTTAGATTCGGTTTCCTTTACTGTCATCGTAATGACACTGGTCAACATATAGGGTATAAGAGGTGTTTATTAAAATAACCACTAATCCGAAAACTGTTGATAGTAGTTTATTATTACACGCAAGCAAAGCCACGGGCAAGAGCTAGTGTTAAATAAACTAATCTCTGAATGGATATAAAATGTACCTGAAAGTCCTTTGTCTCGGTAATATCAGGCTTCCACAGAACTGCGATTATGTCGCCGCCGTAGCTGTCGTGGAAAAATATCGCGAAATCGCTGTACGCACTCTGAAATAAAAAATATACTGATAATAATGTAGTAAAAATGTCTTGTCTGTACATTGAATATTTTTGCGAAATTTTTAATGCAATTGGTTATTGTTAATGTAATGAGGCCATAATTTTTTGAATTTTTGTCTGTCTGTCTTTCCGTCCGTCTGTATGTTGCGTGTTAACTCGAGAACCACTCAACGGATTTGGATGTGTTTTTTTTATTATCACCGTAGTGACCCTGGTCAACACATAGGCTATAAGGGGTGTTCATAAAGTAACGCCCAAGCCGAATACGGAGCGAAGATTGAATAAACTCATTTAACTCGAGAACCACTCAACGGATTTGGATGCGGTTTTTTTTATTATCATGATAGTGACCTTGGTCAACACATAGGATATAAGGGATGTTCATAAAATAACGGTCACGTCTAAAACAGGGCAAAAATTTAATAAAACGCGGGCAAAGGCTAGTAAAAAATAAACTTAACCTTACTTATTAATTTAATACATGACATAAAAAGAAGTGTCATGTCCAACTCAAGCTATTTTCTTACGATTTGATTACTGCAGCGAAGTAAGAAACTTAGGAAAATTGACGTAACCCAGTACATGATTTTTTATGCTAGGCCATAAACGAATGTTACAGACATTCAAAAAACAAAAAATAAGGCATTTATGCTTTTGTAACACTAACGATCGGTGCTATTACAAAATAGTAAAAAAATAGCTTTTTGACTTCTGAAATCGATAACAAGTCTTTTGGATAAATTTCCTTACTGTAAATTCCCAAGGCACCATAGATCTAGCCGATTTTGTCACCAATTGAACCCTTCACCTCTCATTTTGCTTACGCAGAAAAACAAAACTCTTCAATCTATAAAACTGTTCTTATCACAAAGGACATAAGAGCGAATTCTCCGTACCCTCAGCTCGTCTAGATACCGCTTCACCGGATTAAACTCTGCCACTGGAATAACGTCATCTTCGACGGCGTCTTTTAGCCGCTTGAGGGTCGGCGCTTTGTCGACGCGCTCGGTCCAGTGAGGGACTAAGTGGGCGTGAAGCCGGATGATGACGTCATATCCGGCTAGAGACGGGATGAACGCGCCCTGAGGAAGATTTGGAATGAATAAAGATAAGAGTAATTTGTATTTGCATTATATCAATGTATTTGCTATTATTTATTTTTGCTATAAACAAAAAAAACTATTTAGTCGAATGAGATGCTGGCCCCGAATTGTACCGAATAGGTATATTTAAAAAAAAGTTTTTTTTGTTCATGGCGAAAGTAAAAAAATACATATTCGCTACATCGCTAAATATAGAGATATGTAAATATATATTTATTTCAAACTTCGCTATTAGGGTTTCAATTTTGTTTTTTGCAGATCCCTTAATATACATAAAGGTTCATCAATTAATCTAGCCAATTCATACTTAAGATTTAGTAAGTGCTCGGGATCAAGGTTCGATTACTCTTTTTGTAAAATTCGTATGTAATTTTTTCGTAATCCCTACAAAAGCAAGCCCAGCCCCACGTCAATTACTACGGGAGGTCAATATTTTATTTTGCTACAGCAAAAGTGTTATTGATTTGTGAGAGTGATCACCAAGCTTCCAGTATGAACTAGGCTGCATAATGTCACCTAATCATAGACTTATAATTACAAGCAGACCTAACATTAATAATAAACGCACAGAGACGACGTGAAGCAATTTTAGCTCACTGACTGGGCTCTTTTAAATATAAATATTGCTTGTTTCCAAGCAAAATATATAAGGTGTAATCAAAATACCTGCCACGGATAAAATAGGAGATACTATTATGTTTATAGATTACAATAATGCATAAATTTCGTACCCCGGAATCGTTAAATCAATTTGAGAAGATAAAGTAGTGAAATTAAAATTTGCTTTATTCTGCATAACGTGGTTCACAAACTACGCGCGTAGTGTAGTTTCGTCAATGAAAACAATTGCTATCTCTTTCTAACTGTTCTGTCAATGAACTCTGAAATCAGCTGACCAGTTCGTAACGTAACTATCTGAATCTATTAGTTACACAATAATACGCAGGCAAAAGCTAAAAATTGCACTGTACCCGTTACTGAATTCCACCAAGCTTACTGCAGATAAAAAAACTGACGTAATAAGATGCTTAACTCCCATCACACTTAAGACAGGCTACGGACAGTCAAGTTAGTGTAAGAATCGCTATGTTTTTGCTGTGACTCGTCAGTCCACAGAATGTTGCGGCGTTCTTCTCGAATCAAATGACAGAACGCGAGGCGAGCCGCGTAGTCCTGTGGCTGCAATTTTTGTACTCTCGTAAAGTGGTAAGGGTATAGCCCTTCCCGATTTAGAAGTTGCCACACGTAGTTGTCGCTCACGTTGAAGACTCTAGCCCCGTCTGCGGTGCTCGCAAGAGGATGACGTCGGAAGAAGTCCAACACTTCCTCTTCTCTGCGTCAACCGGAGGCGGGTCAAAGGGGCCGTGTACACGGCGTCCAGAATGGTATGAGGACTTATTCGCACACCAAACCCCTGCTGGCTTAAGTTCGCTGCATGCGTGGTTATGTTATTGCACTCGCGATAGCACTATACCATTTCAACATATTCTTGATTTGAATATCGTCGTCTGGGAGGCATTTTTAACGAAACACACCTCGCTGACCACTGATAACAACGAACTGGGGCAGGCGGGGCACACAAAAACAAAAGCAAGCGCGTGCGACGAACGGGGTGCGGGTGGGGCAGGGGAGTCTTCGACCTCGCTTTGACGAACGATGCCGACGCGCGGTATTGTTTGTAAGTTTGCATGAATAGCTTCATTGACGTTTTGCGAAATGAAATGCTGGGTTTTTTTCAATTTCAACGCGCGGTTTTTCCCGTAGAAATCTGTGACAAATGTATGAAGCTGCACGGATGCGCGAACTGATAACAGCGAACTGAGGCACAAACACAAGCGCGTGCGACGAACGGGGTAGTGCAGGCGGGAGGGGGGTAGGCCGTCGTCGGCTTGCGCTTTGATGAATGAATGACGAGCTGCCGGCGCGGACCGGGGCGGCATTTCTTTGATAAATATGGCAACAGTACGGGGTGGCTTCATTGAGTTGCGAAATGAAATGGCGATGCGGCAACAGCTAAGTTACTACGGGACGGATTCAAACAACTAAATCAATTCAAATTTATACGCACATTTTTTTGTATGAAAAAATTTATGACGTTAGATCAATAAAATATCGTTACTATTCTTTTCTATATACACAATACACTCTCCCATTACAGCCGTGGCAGATATTTTGAGAACACCTTATATACGAGAGATTAGTTTAGGTATTAACAATAGTAGATGTGTGTAACACTCTACTTTTCATCAATAATGCGGGGAAATAAAAAAACTTACAAAATTATAGCCCGTACTTGTTTCACACTAATTATATTTATCCCAACCGGTTTTGGTTTTACACTAATGAGGGTCTATAAATAGCTAATAACACATTTTGCAGGATATGATAACCATTAATTCGACGTGCAATCAATGAAATATGTCGTTAATCAATTATGAAATTATGTTTGCAACAACGTTTTCAACAAGATAATTTTACTGCCGCCATTTTATTTTCATGTGATTTTTTCTTTTTTTTTGTGCAATCGCGTCTTACTGGCCAGTGTGATTGTTTTAAAAATAAAACAAATTTAGTTCCTGTGTTAACTCATAGACGTCTTTTTAAGATTTTATTTAGCATATTTACCTATATACGCAAATCACATTTTCCCATAATATTATATAAATAAAATACAGAAAAACAAATTAAAAAAGAAATAAGCAGAAAATATATTTTCCATTGTCAATTAGCGAGACGAGTGATTTAAGGGACGCTCGTTTGATTTTCAAATCTACTTACCTCCCTAGGTTGGTAAATCGAATTTACCTCACGCATTTCGAGTTATATACGACTTACTTTCAGAGCATTAGTGATGAAAATATGTTCCAAGCATAAGCCAGCCAAAACAACCAATTTTTAAAAGTTTCTTCGTACCACGTAGCTTATTTTTTGTATGGAAACTTGGCAACGCTATTTAATCCTTAGGTTTGGTCTGCTATATCTGTGCACCTTATACATTTGTCCAGTGGTTTACCAGAATATTATCATTATGTTCGTCCATCAGTCCTTTGTTGAAGTACGTTGTAGCGGAGGCTGCTAAGGCCTGCGTCCTCGTCAGTACGCGTCTAGTGGGCGCGTGCTGGCTCCACACGCTGGGCGAACTGCCGTCGTACGCGGTGACGACGTGTAGACACGGCATGGCTGACACGTCGCGCGAGTTGAATTTACTTTCAAGCTCCGCTATTTCTTCGCCTGGAATTGATGAAGAGAAGTTACCGTTATAGAATAGAATATGCTTTATTCATAGTTAAATGTACACAAAAAGGTTAGGATTGCCTTGACGCCTACAAGGGTGTTTGTACCGGTGCTATAGGCGGCAAGCTCTTCCTTTACAATATTTATGATAACATGAATACATCAAAAAATATATATGCAATATATGCATACGGAGTGTAAATGCAAAGTCAAGAATCCTTTTAGGGTATGAAAGTATACACGATTCTGATGTCATTACGAGAAAAAAAAATATACCTTGAATTTTCACCAAAAATTCCATCATTTTTCTGAGCTATGGCTATGCAGCTCACCGGCCTCTCCGCACACCTATTTGCACCCCGCAACCCGCACCCCTCATCCGAGTTTCCTGCGACGGTGAGGGTGTCCACGCGATTAGTGTATTTTGAGTAACGAAAATCGTCTTATTATGAGGTACTGGTACTTTATTTAGTGATCCCAGTATTTAAAATAATATCTTTACCGATCATACTAACACACCCTTAAAGGATTCTTGCCTTTGCTTTTACACCCGGTATATATTACTATTACTAACAATTTACAAAATTAATATTTGATTACAAAGCATGCAGCTTCCAGATAGGAAGCTTATAATAAGCTAAGGTGTGTGAGAAGGTGTATTGTGTGAAGTGAGGGTGTGTGTGTGTGTGTGTGTGTGTGAATGAGAGGGTGAAATTCCCTAGCCCTATGACTCAGGTCTTGGGATCAGTATAGTAACTACTAGAGAATGTGAGTAGTGTATTTGGGACTATGGGAATGGGCAAAAAAAGGAAGAAAAAATAATAATAATAATAGCAATAATTAAAAAACATACGAGAAGAATTTACTAAAGTTAACATTTAAAACGAGAGACAAGAAGATTCTCAGTTTCCTCGTAACTTAGAGACTTAAGGTGGTAACGGAGGATCTCGGTGCAAAAAGCACATCATGATATTGTTTTCCTTACTTTTGAATAAAAAGTATAAAAGTATAAAAGTATGCAATAAATGCGTTTTATAGCAATTCGCGTAAACTGCTTGTTAATAGTTAGGTGATCACATGAAAATTATTCAATTTTATGCGTTACATTTTAGCTGCATTACATTACAACTGTAAACACGCTTTTAAGTTTGTTAGTGTAATGCAAACAAAATGTAATACATTAACACTTGCGGGGTGTTAGTCAAATACAGATATGTATCTGAACGGCACCCCAGCAGTACGTAAATTTTTAATGTTATTTTGTGTTTAGATTAGGAATACTAACATAGGTTAAGATCATTGTTACTAACCAAACTGGACTACATTGTAGTCTGATTAATAAACGTATATTATTATTATTATTAAAGTACGTAATTTTTTGTGAAGACTTTGTTATTAATAAGCTATTATTGCAAGTAAACACATTTATTGCATACTTTTTATTCAAAAGTAAGGAAAACAATATTATGATGTGCATTTTGTACCGAGGTAAAAAGTTACCCCCTTCAGCCAAGGTATTAATTTCTTTTTAGATTCATATAAATTTAACGAGTGAACAGCATGAAGGTTATTTGCAAGGTTATAGAGAAACCGACCTAATAACTCTCGAAATTATGAAAATAGGGGGTACTCGTCGTGAAGAGACGTCCTGAGGGGCGGTGTAAGGAGCGTTTGAATGTTGTTTTATGATCACATTTAGAATAAACAGTTAACAGAATAAACTTTCAGAACTGCTCTTTGTGCTCTGTCAAGGGGAAGAAGAAAAGTTTTACAGGTGCCACCCCAAGATCCAATGCAGTAAGTGATGATAGGTTGGCACAATGTAAAATAAAGCATTCGTATTATCTTCGAATCTGCTATATGTCGTACACTTTTAAAAACAGCCATGTGTCTTCTCACTCTAAGGGTGATGTTCGTAATATTTTATGTTGCTTGAAGGTAAGGTGAGAGTCAATTGTCACACCCAAATATCTGATGCTGGATACTAATTCAAGTTTGATGCAGTTGCAGAGGGGAATAGGACTGTAGGGAACTAATGGCCAAACCGACTTGTAGATCCAGTACAACAGAAAGAATGAACCAGAACTTTGTGAACAGGTGGTGGTAATTGAGGCCTTCTTATTGAAAACGGAACACATTTGGTTTTATCAGCATTAAGCCATCCAAAAACCTTATCAAAGCCAAGTTGTGCTAGTTTGAACGTGTTAGTCCAGTCCTCTTCCCGGAACAGGAGAACTGTGTCATCAGCGAAGGTGATAATTTTACCATTTTTGAGTGGAAGACTGCACAGGTAGACACTGCAATATAGACTAAGAAAAGTGTTGGACCGAGAATGCTGCCCTGCGGAACCCCAAAAGTGACAGGCAGTGGAAGGCTTGTAAATTCCCCAACCCTAACACATTGAGAACGCTATCTGTGAAGTCTCAAGTAATTTTCAAAAGTATGCTTATTAGTTTCGCTTTTGTTGGTCAATTAAAATATAAAAAGTAATATTATTGGTCAACATTGTTTTTTAGTTTATTTGACTGTAACATTTTTATCCTAAAATGTCCATTCATCAATCCATCAGCCTGTTTCGTCCACTACTGGACATGGGCCTTTCCAAGATTTCGCCACTCTTGACGGTCCTTCTGAAATAAATGCCCATGGTCAGGCGGGTTGGTGAGCGTGGTGCGGAAACCCTCGCATCAGTGACGCCGCTGCCCATCACCTGTCTTTTATATAAGGCCCGGCTTTTGGGGATGGATATACCGCTATCAATCGGTCCCAGGAAATGGTAGGCCACCTGGTTAAGCCTGTTTGAGAACTACTCTCCCCCGAAGCTTCGGGGAGGTTTGCGAGTAAGATTGTGGTACCTCCACAGTCGAGCCCGGCACGAGCTCTACCACCTTGTAATATCCTATCCTAAAATATAAGTTAAGTTACAAACATACTCACGTTTCAACTCATCGTTAAAATCCAAGATCAAGCACTCCCTCGACCAATCAGTGTGAGCGAGCAGCTTCAACACTCTCAGAAACGCCGTCAAAGGCTGCGCGGGCGCAACCAACGGCTGCGGGTGTACGAATACACTGGCAACTAGTAGCTCTACCACGGTGGAGGGGAAATGGTGCTCGTCTAAGAGGTGGGAAGACAGCCAGCGCTTGGTCAGGCAAACGGCAGGGCCGTAAGCTGCGTGCTTTTGGTGAAGACTGCAAATAAATTACGTGGCATTTTATTTTTTTGGTATTTTCTTGTTTTTACATTACCCTTGTTTATGTCATTCATGGCTAGCACCTGAAATTTAAATGTAAAAATTACAGAACGATAAGATAACATCTTCATTCTCTTGGAAATGGTGTAATATACGAAACTGGTTGGGAAAGATATTACAAAAACAAATGTTGACGCTAATCTAATTCAAGATACGTGGTGTTTTATAAATGTATACTTTAATGGAGATAGTAAATATTCCCAGTCAATTAAATCCCGTCTGGAACATTTTGTAACGAGATATGGGTGATATTTATTGATTGAAACTTTTAGATAATTTGATTTATTAATTTATGGTTCCTCTAAAGCCTTAACGTTAGGTAATAGATAAACTGACTATAAATGGTGATAGACTATAATATGGGACAAGTAGACAAAGTCATATTTTTTCCTAATGACATAAATTCTCCATGTCTTGTATTTTTTATCCCTTTACTTAAAAGGAATAATATAATATGTATAAAACAAAAATCATGATCTTGCTAAGTTTCTTGCCCTTATTTTTGGCAAGACATTAGTCATGTGTTTATTTAATCGGTCGGTTCGATTGCGGCAAAGAAAATTAGTTTAATAAAAATGTTATCAAGCTATTTTGGTTTTCATCAAAATTAAAATATTGGTAAGTAAAAAAGTCATAAGAAAAGCATACTCAAATATTTTCATGTTTAAATGGAAAAGAGTTATATAAGTGATATATTTTATACTCAGTAAAGATTGACTTGTTTGTAATTATAACACAGACTTACCTAGTCGGTGCTTAAATTCTGTCAAAAACAAGATTGGCTATAAAATAAAAACTAGTCATGATATTCAAAAAAAGTTTTTTTTTAAAAAAGGTAATTTAATTAGCTTACATTAAACACAAAATTTATTCAAAATGATTGCCACCATTTTTCATACAAGCTTTCAATCTTCGCGGCCAATCATCAATAGCAGCACGGACCATATTCATGTCGATATCGGCCACTGCTTTAATCAATGATGACTTTAGGCTGCTCAAATTTTTGTGAGGTTTAGAACAGACCTTCTCCTCCAATTCCTGCCAAATTTTGTAATCCAGTGGATTGAGGTTAGGGCTAGATGAAGGCCAATCTTGATGCCTTATTAGCTCGATATTCTGGCGCTCGAACCACTCCTGAGTTGTTTTGGCCTTATGAGCAGGTGCGGAGTCCTATTAAAACACAAATGGCCGTCCTCCAAAGAGTGTCTGGGGCAGATCTTTTACTATGCGATCTAAAACCGTGTCTTGGTACACTTTTGCACTGGTTTTGACACCTTTTTCACAAAAATGCACGTCAGTAGGGCCATAGTAGGACACTCCCAACCAAATCATGACTGATGATGGATGATGGCCGTGCTGCACTCTAGGAATGGCATTTCCAGCGGCCGCAGAGCTAGTAGCGTACACCCTGTCATTTTTTTTGTTGTACTTCTCTTCGATATTAAAAATTTTCTCGTCTGTAAACAGGATATCGCGGTGTCTGTTTCTTGCGTACCACTTTAGCAAAACTTTGCATTTTTTGGCTCTCATAGCTATCAGACGCTCGTTCAGAAGATGTCCACTCTTTTTTCGGTAAGCTCGTAGTCCCAGGTCTTCATGGAGTACTTTTTTTACGGTACTTCTGGTTAATCCCATCTCCAAAGCCATCAGTTTCTGCTTGCGGGAGGGATTTCTTGCAATATGCGCCTTGATTGCTTTGATGAACCCTGGAGTCCTAACGGAACGAGGTCTGCCAGTTCTTTTCTCGTCATCGACACTAGAGGTTTCAATGTACCTCTTGATGGTACGGTACACGAACCTCTTCGTAATTTTTAATTTTTGAAGCAAGTTGAATATCGTCTTCGGTGGATGGCCGCAACGATGCAATGCAATTACTGCTACTCGGTCCTCTTTGCGAGTCCACTCCATCGTAAAAAATGAATGAATGTAATTGTGATTTGGCAGATTATTAATCAAAAAATATTTGAAAATCTAACACCATTTCATTTTTTTTTCTAGGTGTTATATTTTTAAAATAAATGGCCAGTGACAGTATTTAAGAACCGACTAGGTATATTATATACGTACCCATGCAGAGCACCTCTCAATCTTGGCAACAGCATGGTATTACGCTGCAGATTTAAACTCTCTTCACTGTCCTTGTACTTCACTACGCCACCTTCCAACTCTCTCCTTAGCAGGGTTACTTCTTTCGGGTGCGCTATTTCAAGTCTGAAGATTAGTCCATACTTCAGAACGTCTATGTGTGTAGGGTACGCTTGCGTGGGCAGGGAGTACTGTTGGTTGATTCGTTCGGAAATCTGCTGATTGAAAGCCGCTTTGAGGCAACGGAATGCTTGAAGGTCGCCTGGCCATTTGCCACTATGACCTGGAAAGTTAGTGTTTGCATTAATTTATAATATAAAGGGGGTTAAGACTACTAGTCGTTTAAGGGTTCCGTACCCGAAGGGTGCCAAACGGGTCCCTATTATTAAGCCTCCGCTGTCTGTCTGTCTTTCCGTCTTTCACGGGGGTCTACGCTGTAATAGGTAGATAGTTAAAATTTTCACAGAATACGTGTTACTATGGCCTCAAGACACTAAGAAATAGGCTTGTAGACAAAATATTATTCTATTTAGTCCGTCATTTAGATTATCAAAAAATATTGGACACGTATATTTTTCTTTTGTTAATCAAACCAAAAATGACAGAGATAAAGCGCGTCAAAGTTTGGGAGTGGGGGAAAATGACGTCACTTCTAAGTAAAATTGTACCTAGATGTGACGTCACGTGGAACGTCAGCGGGCTATATCTTCATCATTTTTTGTTTAAATGAAAAAAGAAAAAATACGTGTCCAATATTTTCTGATTACCTAACTGACGGACTAATTTAAAAAAAAATTGTCATCATGCCTATTGTACTGGTGTAACAGTTCGCTTGTAGTCAATAACAACAATAGGCGATATATCCGCTTTAAAAATATTTAAGTTGAGCAAACTCTTTTAATAAAACATAAAAACAAAACCGGTCAAGTGCGAGTAGGGCTTATTAAGTTAAACTTAAACAATTTGAACAAAAATTACAAAATTATTATTACGTACAAAATGTATGGACTAAACTGCAAAATTAAGTTGATCAAGTATTCGGGTACGGAACCTTAAACCATAACCATAACATGTAAATTATACAGATGTCGAACAATGGTGTACTTAAGAATAATAATATTATTCAGATATCTATGGTACTAAGATACTGACACCGATCATGGCAGGGAAAGACAAAAAAAAATCTGCTCTTTTTCGTTTATGGAACCCCCTGAAAAATGATTTATATTATTAAATATATATTAATTCAATTCAAATAAATATATTTTTTTATTTTACCAGTATTGGCCTTAAATTATTTTAGTTTTATTATATTTAAAACACAGTTGCTAAAAAATGAAAAAAATTAACGGACTCCACTGAAGGAGTCGAAATATTTCGTTATTTTTTTTCATTTTGTATTAACCGTGTTTTAAATATAATAAAACTACATTAATTCAACTCAATGAGAAGACTCGAAATATATCTTGCTTTAATTCATTTATGTGCATATTTTTACTAGAATTAAGGTGGTAACGGAGGATCTCGGTGCAAAATGCACATCATAATATTGTTTTGCTTACTTTTGAATAAAAAGTTTGCAATAAATGCGTTTTATAGCAATTCGCGCAAACTGCTTGTTAATAGTTAGGTGATCACATGAAAATTATTCAATTTTATGCGTTAGATTTTAGCTGCATTACATTACAACTGTAAACACGCTTTTAAGTTTAAACAAAATGTAATACACTAAAGTACGTATTATTTTTGTGAAGTCATTATTATTAATAAACTATTTCCGCAAGTTGCTTTAAAACACATTTATTGCATACTTTTATTCAAAAGTAAGGAAAACAATATTATGATGTGCATTTTGCACCGAGGTAAAAAGTTACCCCCTTAATATCTATAAATATTTATAAAGAAAAGCCGAACGGTTATATATACGGAAGTTGATAGTTGGGATTGTCGGCACTTGGTGGAATTTATCAAACATTGTTGTGATGAAAACACTTGTACTGTGGAAAAGTACAAGTGTTTTCATCACAACAATGGTTATATATAGGTATACATTTTAATTCAATATTTAAAAATAATTAATCTAATTCAATATTTGGTTTTGAGCAAACATTCTATAAAAAAATATCCAAATTTTAGGTCCGTTACTAATTCCGTCTACGAGCTACCCGTGACATACAGACAGCAGAGTTACATTAATATGGCTCAGTTCTGTCCGTAACCCTAATAATAACAAACCACAGATTTTTTGTCGATGCGTGAATTTAGTGACTACTTCTGTAAATAGGTAGACACGATGTTTAGTTACCCAGCTCGACGACAGCCCTGCACACGGGCGTGTACGGTGGACAGGAGACCAGCCCGTCGTCCCGCGAGTAGTCCTTGATGAGGCTGGCGTTGTGTCGCTTCCAGGGCTTGTGTGCGGGCGGCGCGGCGCAAGGGGGGCAAGGGTCGCAGTAGCTGAACACTGGCGACACTCCTACAAACATGTATTTCCCTTTAGATATTAAGGGTTGACGCGCGTTGGTAAAAGTCCTACTCTAACGCTGGTTTCTTAACTGTTTATCTCTCTCTCTAACTGCCGTGCACGCAAAGTTATTTTGACTTTCTTGCAACATTTTTGCGTAGTGCAGAAGATGCATAAATTATATCGGAACGCTGTTTTCTCATGTGTTACTATGGTTCTGAAATATGTTTTGTCATTGTTACGTTTCTAATTAAATCACAATACTGAGAATGCGGCAATGCTATTCGAGAGTTTTTCTTGAGATTCCTAATTTTTTTCTGAAGTTCACAGCAATTTTATTTACTTCGGGCCAACTGAGAATAGTTGAAAATTAATAAACATAAAATGTAGGTAATTGTTTTTGTTTACTTATTTTATATTTACAGATTAAAATATGCCGACTATACCCTCTCGAACGACGACGTGTGTACTTCTACTGTTAGTGTAACTCACCATAAACAGAGCTAACATCCAACGGCAAGTCGGTCAGCCCTTTCAGATCGCGCCGCAGCTCGTCGAACGGTTGCACCACTCTGATGGAGAACTCTTCACCAGTTCCAATGATGCCGTCGTGAGGGACGAACGTTTTGTGAGTATCCCTCTAGTTAGTGTAACTCACCATAAACAGAGCTAACATCCAACGGCAAGTTGGTCAGCCCTTTCAGATCGCGCCGCAGCTCGTCGAACGGTTGCACCACTCTGATGGAGAACTCTTCACCAGTTCCAATGATGCCGTCGTGAGGGACGAACGTTTTGTGAGTATCCCTCTAGTTAGTGTAACTCACCATAAACAGAGCTAACATCCAACGGCAAGTCGGTCAGCCCTCTCAGATCGCGCCGCAGCTCGTCGAACGCTTGCACCACTCTGATGGAGAACTCTTCACCAGTTCCAATGATGCCATCGTGAGGGACAAACGCTTTGTGAGTATCCCTCTAGTTAGTGTAACTCACCATAAACAGAGCTAACATCCAACGGCAAGTCGGTCAGCCCTCTCAGATCGCGCCGCAGCTCGTCGAACGCTTGCACCACTCTGATGGAGAACTCTTCACCAGTTCCAATGATGCCGTCGTGAGGGACGAACGCTTTTCGAGTGATCGCGCTGTCGACTTGGTCGCCGATGTAGAAGATTTCCTTGTCTATGCCTTTAACATAAAAACATATCGTCACGACATGATGCGTTTCGCCGACGATTATAACGTCCCAACGTGATGGGTGGTGAGCCCTATCGCCGTATCGGCACAATTACACGCTTTTTAGGGCATGTAGGTTTCTTCACGTTTTATCTTCACCTTTCAGCGAGTGGTAAGTACTAATTCTATTAACTATAAGAACACAAATATATAACATATAAATATATAATAATAATAAAATAGTTTTATGTAAATACTGTCAGTTGCCAAAAAAGTAAATTAAAAGTAAATAGACGAGTGCAATTTATTTTAATAGTCCAAATGCGATCAAATTAGAAAGAGAATAGGTATTGCAAAACCAGCAAGACTTCGTTCAGGACGGTGATTCTCGCACTTGCAACAATTTGCGAAGGCCGAAAGCGGGTGATTTTAAAAAGCTCTTTATAAAGAAACGTATCAAACTTTTAAAATATAAACCTGTTGTCCGTATTCATTACATGTTTTACGTGTCTTTTATGGAGTTATAGTTAATAGAATTATCATCACAGACATGACGCGACAGAGGCGTATGAAAAGCAAAGCGTGTGAAAATTTTAGCGAGAATCGCCGTCCTGGAAAGTAAAATCGCAATTACAACATTGGATCATATTACATAGAAAGGATCTCACCATACTTCAGCTTTAACAAGTATGTAACAATCTGTTTGGTGATCATCCTCCTCTCCGATAAACTCTCAGCTTCCCAGACACAGGTCTCCGTGATGGAGCCATCTTGGAAACGACGCAATTCCGACTTGTCACCCCAAAACGCCCTGGAAATTAAATATTACATAAAAAAATAATATTATTTTAAACATTAGCTATATTTGGAGTCCTTTAGGGTTAGGCATCAGTATGCTCGAATTGATTTTGCTTTCATTACTTTCATGTATGTACAATTTTATAGTACAAAGAAAAGCGGAAGGGTTATATTTATCTATTAAATAAAATGCGGTTGGCCACAATACTTATAAATTAACAGCCCAAGCTGCAAATATTGATAAAATTTATTTTAGACTAGCTTTTGCCCGCGGCTCCGCTCGCGTGATAATTGGTTTAACGACAAGCTTTTTATCCATTCTAAATTTCATCCAAATCCGTCAAGCCATTTCAGCGTGAAAGAGTAACAAACATACACACACACACACACACAAAACTTTCGCATTTATAATATTAGTAGGAAGTAGGATAGTATGACAACAAAACAGCTTGCTGATGAATAAAATTATGAAATTAGTCAACAAGTAATTTTACCTAAACTGTTCAGCGTCAGGCAAATTAGCGGGCGGACCCTTTTGAACAGCATTTAGAGCATTTTCGGGGTTCAGTATGAGGCCAAAGGATAACACCTCCTCATAGTTGCTGAAACAAATAAGACAAATGTAGTTTTTACATTAACTGTTAGCTTTTGCCCGCGAAATCATTCGCTTGGCCTTATATTTATTGAGAATATACATTGTCATGAAATGAAAGGATTTCAGAAGTGTTCCCGAATGTGGTTTGTGAAATGTATGTCACAATCAACACTCGTACACCCACATTTCACCGACGATTATCACGTGACAGCATATTGTATGAATCAGTAGTGCTAAAAATATCAGTGATTGCCATACATTCAAGTGATGGCCATTTACTCTAACATTTAGTTAGGGTATAATATATTCCACACCTATATCGTATAATCCCGATTATGAATAAAAAATAAACAAATAATGATATTGTATTAATATGATATAATGAAGGCATTGTTTTCTTAAGAACAAAATAATGTTTTCATTTATTTCCTTTACATAAAATATGGCCTGACCAAGGTATCAATTCTATTTTTTGCGGCCATACTTTGGGGTGCGCCCAACCTCTTAATCAGGGAATGGTTCGAACGATAGTGGAACTCGTGACCGAACCCTTTGTTTCGCATGCGCGGTGGATTTTTGCTCCATAATTTACGTTATTAATTTGTTATTGAAAAGCCTTACGGCAAAGGCTTTAGAATGGCGACCACGCGAAATTTGGCAAAGACCTACGTCCAGCAGTGGACGAACACGGGCTGATGGATGGATGGATGGATGACGGCAAATCTTACCAAGATTTTTTCGATTCGAAAAATAGGTATTCACCTATTATGATTTAAGAATAAATAAATAATGTATGAAACAGCACTTAACTAGGTATTAAAACACCTGTGTTATACTATTAAACACCGCGTGTATACTGCCCGGTTTTTAAACTCGTACTCATGTTTTAATTATCCCTGTTAACGCACCAGTTTCATAAACTACCATTACAGAGTCACAATAACCACTTACTCAGCCTCTTTAGCTTTATCAAGGTTCACTTTCACCGACCAACTAAAGTCATCTTCAACTAGCTGTAAGATCAACTCCACTCGGTCACCAAGGCCTTTCAACAGGAGTCCATGAAGTGTATCTGTTACTAGAGCTAACCGATTCATTCCATAGTTAAGTTTACTTTCCTTTGTTGTTGTCTTGTACACTGCTTCTTTAACTTTTTGCAAGTTCTTGAATCTAGAAAAGCAATAAAATGATTGTAGCTATAATGGTAACCAATGTGCAACCTTTAGATTTAAGTTTTGATGTAGCTGGGTAAATATCTTGATGTATAGCCTGACCGTTACCGCTGTACACCGCCTTTGCGCCGCGCGGCGAGGCGGGGGGAGGAAAAGAAAGAGTAGCATGAGTTCACATCATTCAAGTTACTAAGTACGATAAATTAAAATTATACCTTTTTATATTTGATTTCAATGCTGATTTGAATTATATGTTTAGTTTTTTAATAAAACACGACATATTGAAATGAAAATTATAATTTTAATATAACGTACTTAGCTAATTATTTCACTTACCTTATAGTAGTATCATATTTCCTAATAAATGTATAAAGTTTATATCCTTAAAAATATTGTAATCCAATCTCGTAAAATCCGACAATATCGATCTCAGGTGAACTCATGCTAGTTCCTTTCCTCCCCCCGCCTCGCCGGGCATACCTCAGAGAGTGCACAGCAGTTATGGCCAAGCTATAGTAGCTTTATGTTGGGTCTGCCAAGTACACAATCACAAGTATGTTTGCTAAGTTTCTTGCCCTTCTTCTTAGCAATACTGATGGAATGGTGCGGGTGGTTAGGCATTATTTTTTTTTATGGTTTATTTAGTTCCATTTGTTCATTGCATTATGTAATAATATTTTTATTCCTATATTTCTCTATTTTATGCAGGTGTATAATATTATTAAATTTTAGTAGCCCAACCTAAATATTTTTTGTATGTGTTTCCCAATTTTTTTTATATTCTAAAGATATATATTGTAAAGATTAACTTTCACTTGTTGAAAGTATACTTTATGTATCTATTTTACAAAATAAAAATTTTGATTCTGATTTGTCCATGGGTATTTGTTTTCTAAATCCTCACCTGTTTCTACTAATTCACAATCCACTAAATTTAAGTTAAATGGCCATTTAGTTTCAGAATTAAAGCAGCAGACTGGCTGAAAGACAACCAAGTCTTTACTATGAGGGTTTATATTTTTGATAATTTATTTATCAGCAGCTTTTGCCCGTGACTCTGCCTATGTTTGTTCAATCTATGCCCTATTTTTCAGCTTGGATATTTTATGAACAGCCTTTATAGCCTATATGTTTACCAGGGTTACTATGATGGTAACAAATAAACTGCATCCAAGTCTGTTGAGTGGTTCTTGAGTTAAAATGTTACATACAGACAGAAAAAAAACTAAAACTGTACTTTTGGCTTCAGTACTGTTTCAGTATTATAAAAATAAAAAATATTACAGGCAAGACCTATTTACTACTTTATTATTAGTATAGATTATACCTGACTATGTGATCAAACTGAATCAAAGGTGTAACTGGAGTCATGAACAGTGATATAAAGCTGTTTATATTTGGGTTGTCCAACATCTCCACCGCTAAAGCACTCTCTCTCTTGAGTGCCAAATATGTCCCTGTGTGCATTTGCCAGCAGATGTTGTAGTAGCCAGATTTATCCAGAAAGACAACAGGGAAGTGTTCCAGGAATTCATCTAATAGTGGAGTGTTATCTTGTACTTTGTTGATACTAATGCCTTTGGTGTCCCACTCAGAAGTTCCTGAAATTATTAATAACTTAGAAATTTGCAACTACATTTTTATTAAATGAATTTTATGAACCATGGTATACTTACTTAGGGAAATCCAAACATTTCTTACAATCTGGTAACTGCTCATTATGTTATTAATTCTCTTATTTTGTACTAAATAAGCAACAAACATACTGATAATGTGGCCCGAAACTTGAAGATTTCGTTGCCTTGACCAAATTTTCAGTAACACAATGGCCTGCTTTAAATTGTCACTATTGGCAAGTATTCCACTGAGAAATTCTTGGTTTTCTGATGCTGTCAGGTCATACAAAATACTACTGCTGTAGTATGGTGTTGGAGGACCAACATCTGTATTGTTATCTGTCATTTCAGTGCACAACAACCATGCTTCTCTTAAGTTATTTCTTGAAGGACTAAATCTGTGCAGTTTGTATGCTTCAGCTTCACATGAGAGATGTATTCTAACCGTTAGGTGGTTGCCCAGTTTTCCATTTGGTTTTAAGTCTAGAACTGGTTTACAATCACAACCATTCAACCAGGAATATTTCAAATCTTCAATGATTTCAAGGTTCCTCAAATGTGAAGCGATACATGCCAGATATGCAGCCCTTTTTTTATGGTATCTATAATTTATGGAGTCATTTTTAGTGTATGTATCTGCTGGCACAGTAATCTGGACGTCTACTCTAAGTTTGGAGTTAATTGGACATCCCAGGACATATGCGCCAACCAATTCAATTTCTTTGAATTTATGAAACTTGAAAACACATTTTGTTTTCATCAGCTCAGTGCTCACAGGAGATTTAACCTTCAGATCCTTAAAAAGGGTGTTATCCGATAAATCATATTCTATTTCTCTTTCAGGAATAGTGTCCATGTGTTTTTTAAATGCTTCAAACCATTGTTGAAGCAATGTTATCGTTTTTTCCTTTGGCTTTACCTCTTGCAGAATATCCTCTACTTGTAACCTGAATAGATTCGAGTTAAATAAGGTCTCTGTTTCCTGGAGTCTGTTTAGTTCTTTTACGGTCGGTTGGCGATATAAACTTTGAGTTTTGATGCGTTTCTTGCCTTCAGTATTAGGTGCATCTGAGGGTCTTTTCCTAGTATCGTTGAGAGTTTTACCATCTTCGTCATCCCGTAATATTGTTCTATTCACATCCTGGAATAGTTTAAAATAGGAGTTGAGTAAAAGCATAAACATCGCAAAATGCAAAGAATCATAATCACATAAAAACATGTTGAATGTAAATATTTTAGAGTAATACAAAAAGAAAAATTAATATAAATCACTTACTCCTTTTACCATTTTCATATAAACACAAAAACCTTAAAATCCAATAATATTTCCATGTAATAAATAGGTTATAGAGATTTAAACAACATGCGCGAAACTGCGAACTTTTTTGACAGTGACAGCATTATTCATAGTACTCTTTGAGTCTTTGAGTGACAGTGACAGTTGCCAATTTACCATAGAGCAGAGGCATTTTCTTAGCTCCCCTAATTTATCTGAGCCTAAACATTTTCACGATTTTGACATAAATATGTTTTACTACGTGACGTCATAAACGCTACTATGAGCAAAAACATGTTTTTCAGACTCTTTCAGTTTTTTCACCTGCTCAAAAACGTAATCTAATATAATTGTGTTGATAAAAAAAGCTGATTTCTAAAGTTTTAGTTCCACGTATATAAAATTATACTAAAGTACGAATAAAACAAAGAGCCATTCAAGTCAACAATTTATAAACTTTGACAGTATTAATTAACTTATCTTAGATAGCTACGTTAGAGCTGTCACTTAAGTAAATTTAGTATTTTTAGTTGGATTTTACACGGCCACTCTTGAGGACCCTAGTAAACATTAACTAAATTTTCCAACGTATTTTACGCCTTTGTAATAGAAATTGATGTGTACGCTATTATAAACATCCGTCGTAACCACAGACATACAGACTAAACCTAAGGACTAAATAACGTTTGCAAGTTTCCATACAAAACCCAAGTGACATTTAGGCTACATGGTACGAAGAAACGTATAAAAATGGGTTGTTTTGGCTGGCTTATGCTTGAAACATATTTGATAATACCTAAACTAATCTCTCGTATATATTTTGTTTGGAAACAAGCAACATTTATATCTATAAGAGCCCGTAACTCACTGAGCTAAAATTGCTTCAAGTCGACTCTATGCATTTATTATTTGTTATATTTATTTATTATATTTGTTTGGTCTGTATGTCTGTGGTCGTAACGTAAACACTTCAATCAAATCAAATAGTGACAGTCCACACTCGGGGATCTAACGAGGCGGGTAAGTCTGAAAAACTTTTTAAGGAAACGTACCCGTGCAAATCATTAGTTTGGAAAAATGTGAATTTTTAAATAAATATACTTGAACCGAAACGCACTAAGATACAGGCGTCTTTTTGCCAGCACGTCTTCGTGTCGTCCGTGAGTGAGACAGCTGTTCACACATAGAGAACAAGACTGTGCACTACGATACGAAAAACGAGCCGAGCGAGATAGGTGTTGGCACTCGTTGGTCCCTTTCTAACACGTTAGAAACTCAACAACACTATATAAGTATATTGTATATATTATATACACTGGCAACTTGCTAGACAAGGATACACGAGTAACGACATCTATCTCGCTCGGCTCGTTTTCGCTTGAAAATGGTATCATAATAATTACAACTTTACTACTAAGGAAATAAAATCTAGTTTTGTTGAGCAAAAATTGGACATTGCACAGTCTTGTTAATATACAATGGTGTCAATTCGGTGTAACACGACTTAACTTATCTGACAGAACTAAACTTATTTTAGGCGTCCTGTCCTTGTCTTGTCGATACAGAAAGAAAAAGACAGAATGCTTGTATTAAGTTTAGTTTTGTCAAATAAGTTAAGTGTTGGCGCCTGAGCAACTGAACATTGCTGTGACCTGTTGCTAACCATTTTACGTCAGGAACTTTAGTTCGTGTTTTTATAAATAATCTATGTACCTACATTCTAAATTTGTCACATTCGTTCTCTAGTTTTCGATTAAAGCATACGCAAAATTATTGTCAAAATTAATAAACCATTTGTTTGCTGTTATTCCGAGTTTCCTTAAAAACTCCATTATGTCCTGCTAAAGACATACATTTTGGCGACCGTGACAGGACTGTATTTGCAAAATTATACAGTCAGGAATTGAAGATCTGCGCAGGAGCTCGATTTTCTGAAATTGCATTGAAGAAGGCTTGATTGGCTTTAATCATCGAGAACACCAGCTACTGCAGCCACACCAGCAGTCGACAAGTTCAGGAATCAGGCAGTGAAGCTTCAGAAGCGTTTGGAGTTGAAGAGTCAACCAGAGGTCAACGGCGGTTGCGGGCAGTGTTGTAACAAAAGCATCACACCGTGGCTAAAATCATCGCAAAAGATAAGTGCCCTGGTTTCTCTTCACCTGTTTTAATTCCCAAAATTAATCCTAAATCACCACGAATCCTAAATTACCAAAAATTACAAAAAATATCTAAATTACCCTACCTACCTATTTCAATACAAAATCCATCTTATACCTAACCTATCTAAATAACTTAAGTCAAGGTTAATCCTAAATAGCCTACAATCGCTTATCCAAATATCTATTTCATAAGAACAAAATCCATCCTAAACATAGTTATATCTACAAAACTAAATAATACAAGACTTGTGCATATTTTCAATATTTCTATTCTTAATTACAATCAATCTAGTCAGTCTAGATACAAATTATCAAGAATAAAACGATTTTACTACTTGTCGCATCAAAGGTGTAAAGGGGCTTTGAGCTTTGTTTACATTATTTAACCTAAGAACGAGTATGTCACCACAAGAGTAAAGTGGCCAAATTGATATTGAACATAACTTCAGAATATTTTATTGTACATGATATCGCGATTCCGCTAAATGATAGACAGACACTATACTGCACTATCTATACAAGTTTTTCACCCGGTTTTGCCGAACATTCCAGGTTCCCGCATCTGAGTATCGAGCACTAAATAAGCAATCTTCTGCGGCGTTCTCTCGGCTGATCAGCTGTGACCTTGGGTGGTAAGCGGTTCCAGTTTCCCGTTCGGCAGGTGTCGTCAGGCGAGGAGCGTGAGATACTTACAAATTAATTATTTTAGTCAGCATCGACAAGTTGATAACGATACGCATATCTTGTTGTGACCGGTTAGCTATTGTGTGAATTTTATTTTTTACTTGTTTACAACTTGGATTGTTATTTGTTGCAATGGCCCCCGTTGAACCAAGCAACACATTCAAAGAATTAATGACGAAGCGTAGTTCCGTTAAAGGGCAAATTACTAAATTTAAAAATTATTTGAAAGCGTTTGCGGATCGTTCTCAGCTAGAAACTATCGAAATTGCTAAATTGACTGTTAAACTTGGCAAGTTTGAATGCTTGTCTACAAAATTTGATGAGTTGCAGAGTCAGATTGAGGTTCAAAATTCTGAAAATCTTGATGATGAGTTAGATGAGCGCGAAAATATCGAACAAAACATGATTGATTGTATTGCTGATGCAAAAACAATCCTAAATAAACAAAACGACATTTCTATGCGAGATGAAGAAGAAAGACGCTTCTCTAGTTTGCATGAGCGGCATAGTACTCTCGATATTCAAGATTTAGGTGTAAAATTACCTCAAATGCAAATTGCAAAATTTAATGGCTCATATTTTCGTTGGCTGGAATTCCACGATACATTTACAAACATAATACATGAGAATCAAAAACTTTCTTCAGTCCAAAAGTTTCATTATTTGTCATCCTATTTAGAAGGTGACGCGGCGAGAGTAATAAGTAACATTGAGATATCTTCCGCCAATTATAATGATGCTTGGAAATTGCTTTGTGATCGGTATAATAATAATAGGTTACTCATAGTTCACCATCTCAAGTCTTTGTACAATATTCAATCTATCACCCGCGAATCTGAAGGTTCGTTACATTTCATTGTAGACCACATCACGAAAAATCTTCGTGCATTGGCAAGTCTTGGCCAACCGACGGACAAGTGGGACACTTTGATCATATTCACATTATCACAAAAACTTGATATTCACACGCTTACAAAGTGGGAAGAACATCGTAACGCTCTTGATGACGACTTTCCAACATTAAAACAATTTACCAAATTCCTAACTGATCGTGCCAATGTACTCGAATCGATAAATCGTCACAAATCCGATAGTAACTACTCAAAAGAGTCACGTCCACCCGTATCGGTTCACAATCAAAACCAAAATCATAATACACACAGGCAATTTTCAAGCACCAAATCTTTTGCTAGTACCAGTCAAGATTCAAGGTCAAATGTTTATCTTTGCATTATTTGCAATCAAAATCACAAGATCTACGATTGTCCTACATATAGGTCAAAAAACGTCCATGAGAAATTAGCTGACGTATCAAAATACAAGTTATGCATGAATTGTCTAAGACAAGGTCACCCAGTAAGTGAGTGCCGCATGGGCCCTTGTCGCGAGTGTAAAGGGAGGCATAATACTTTAGTGCATAAACCCAACACCAATAATGTGAGTACTGTCAACACTGCAACAGGTCAATCTGAAACAGGCTCATACTTTTGTGATAAAAATCAACATATTACTCAAGAAGTAATTCTATCCACAGCATTGATTGAAGTCTCTAATCCCATAACCAATCAAAAGGAAAAGGTTAGAGCACTTTTGGACTGTGGCAGCGAATTTTCATTTATTTGCAAGGCACTACAACAAAAACTATCACTACAATCAACCCGCATCGACTTGAATGTTATTGGCATTGGCAATAACTCTAACAACAAAGTAAATGAAAGTTGCGTTGCCCAGTTAAGTTCTATGAATACCAACTACAATGTTACTCTTTCTTGCTTTGTTTTAGAAGAGTTAACAGGTAATTTACCAAAACAATCGATTAATTTACAAAATTTACAATTACCTAAAAACATCCAACTGGCTGATCCTACATTTGATCAACCTGCTTCAATTCAAATACTGATTGGTGCCGATATTTTTTGGGACATTTTGGGATGTGAGCAAAAATCCCTGGGTCCTAATAACCCCAAAATACGCAGTTCTAAATTTGGCTGGTTAATCGGCGGCCCTATTAATTCCAAAACAAAAGACTCTAACAAAATTCATTGCAACCATGCTATAATATCCAGTGATTCATCTAAAGAATCCGATATAGAGAGCTTACTCACAAAATTCTGGGAGTTAGAAGAAATTCCCCAAAAAACAATTCTAAGCAAAAGTGAACAGGCCTGTGAAATACATTATATATCGAATGTTTCTCGCCTTGAAAATGGAAGATTTTCTGTGAAGCTACCCTTGGTTGATTCACCAGACTGCCTGGGAGATTCCTATTATTTAGCAAGAAAACGGCTTTTGAATTTAGAAAAGCAGTTTCGGAAGGATCCAAATTTAAAAACACAATATGTACAATTTATAAAGGAATATACTGAATTAGGCCATCTTACAGAATCTCCTCTGGCAAAGCCAAATCCTTCTTACTTTTTGTGTCACCACGCAATATTTAAAGGTAGCAGTGAGTCAACTAAGGTACGAGTCGTGTTCGATGGTTCTGCCCCCACCACTTCTGGTTATTCCGTCAATGACATCCTAATGGTAGGCCCAAATGTCCAGGACTCTCTTTTCTCCATATTAATCAGGGCAAGACAATACAAATATCTTCTAACAGGTGACATACAGCAGTTTTATCGCGAAGTACTTGTTTCTGAAGAAGATCGAAATCTGCAATTGATCTTATGGAGGGAAGATGAGTCGCTGCCTATCAAAACTCTGCAACTAAATACTCTCACTTACGGTACCGCAAGTGCGAGCTATTTAAGCACGCGATGTCTTTGGCAGGTTGGAGAAGAGTGTGGAGATGACATCATAAAAACAATAATACAAAAAGACTTTTTCGTTGATGACATGATTACAGGTTCAAATGATGAGGGTCAATTACGCCTCATCCTAAATTCAGTTTCCAAAGTTCTAAATGAAGCTTGTTTCAAATTACGAAAGTTTAAATCTAACTTACCTACAATATTCGAAAGTTCAGATATCAATACTCAGGAAAACTTGGCACTTAGCGAATCGTCGAGCACGCTCGGACTGGGGTGGAGTCCATCTACAGATACATTACATTTTCCCATCAAAATGATATCCCAAAATGAATCTATCACTAAAAGATTTATTATGTCCAGTTCATTCAAAATTTTTGATCCGTTGGGATTATTAAGTCCATGCATAATAGTGCCTAAAATGCTACTTCAAAAATTATGGCAACAAAAGGTTGATTGGGATCAGCCAGTACCTAAAGACATCGAAAAGTCATGGCATGAGTTTGCCAATAATTTACATGTATTTTCAAAACTACAAATAAACAGAACTGTGTTGTGTGATTCACCCATGTCAATCGAGATGCATTCTTTCAGCGATGCATCACTCTCTGCCTATGGTGCATGTATATACATAAAATCTATTGAAGGCAATGGCGACGTCACTGTGAGATTGCTATGCGCTAAATCTAAAGTCACTTGCCTTAAACCTACTACAGTTCCACGCTTGGAGCTATGCGCAGCTCTGCTTGCATCGCGATTATCCAACTCTGTGGTTGACTCGATACGCTACAAATTTGATCGTATCGTGCTTTGGTGCGATTCAACTGTAGTCTTGGCGTGGCTAAGAGGAAGCCCCACGAAACTAAAAACATTTGTTGCTAATAGGGTGGGTGAAATACAAGATACAACACAACCTTCATCTTGGCGTTACGTGCCTACCACTGCCAGCCCAGCTGATCTGATATCGAGAGGCGTTAGCGCTAATCAGTTAAATGACTCGGAGTTGTGGTGGAATGGACCAAACTTTTTGGTTCAGGATGAATCTAAATGGCCAGTGCTAAATATAAATAGCAGTAATGAAAATTTACCTGAAATTAAAGTTACTGCTAATGTTGTTATTTCAAAATCGGACCCAATGATCAAATTTCAAGATCATTCCAAATTAATAAAATTACAACGAGTTATGGCTTACATAAAGCGATTCATACATAACATTAAGCATCCTAAAAGTAAACGTTTGGGCATTTTATCAAGTGATGAACTAAATGAATCAATGGACTCTCTATTTTACTTAGCCCAAATACAAACTTTTACTCAGGAACATGCAACTTTATCTAAAAACCTACCACTGAACCCAAAATCGCGAATCTTACCTACGGACCCATTTTTAGATAGTAATAAGTTAATAAGAGTTGGAGGACGACTAAATTCCTCTGAATATACTTACCAAAAGAAGCATCCTGTTCTTCTTGACTCGTCACATCATCTAACGACGCTAATTTTTGAGCACGAGCACATGCGCAATATGCACGCCGGGCCCCAATTACTATTAGCCACTGTTAGAGAGACAGTTTGGCCTATCAATGGCAGGCGACTTGCGCGGCGCACAGTTTATAATTGCGTGCGGTGTCGACGGGTACAAGGCAAAACATTATGTCCTAAAATGGGTAACCTTCCTACGCAGCGAATAACTCCTGATTTCCCATTTATATCAGTGGGAATAGACATGGCAGGCCCTTTCTATACTCTAAATCGCAAGGGACGTGGAGCTAAAGTAACCAAAAGTTATCTTTGTCTATTTGTTTGCCTGCGATATAAGTGCATACATCTAGAAGCTGTAAGCGATTTATCAAAAGATGCATTTGTGATGACGTTGCGAAGATTTATCGCGCGTCGAGGAAGGCCAGCAGAAATATTCTGCGATAACGGGAGTAATTTTGTAGCAGCTGCAAAGGAATTGAAGTCTTTTTTGAAGTCCAATACTGAATCTATATCTGACTTTGCATCTCTACAAGGTATCAAATTCATTTTCTCACCAGCCTGCGCTCCTCACTTCGGCGGCATTTGGGAAGCTGGCGTAAAGTCCGCTAAATACCACATTAAACGCGTTATGGGTAACGCCAATCTCACTTTCGAAGAACTGTCTACTCTCTTCGCACAAGTGGAGGCAATTCTAAATAGTCGTCCCTTGTGTCCACTCTCCTCCTGTCCTAATGACTTCCTTTTCCTCTCCCCAGGGCACTTTATCATCGGAAGACCACTAAATGCACTGCCGTCTCCGGACCTAAAAGACTACAAAGAAGCTGGACTAAATCGATTCTCACGCTTGGAGCAAATACGCCAGCAAATACGCCGGCAAAAGGAATACATCTCCGAATTGCAACTTAGAACAAAATGGCGTATGAACAAAGGCAAGCTCAAGATTGGAGACTTGGTTTTACTACATGAAGACCACGTTCCACCGCTAAGTTGGCGTCTTGGAAGAGTTATACGTCTGTTCCCTGGCTCAGATGGAGTTTCACGTTTGGCAGATGTCAATACCACGCGAGGCTTCTTTCGACGTCCCCTGGTTCGTCTATGTCCGCTACCGACTTCTGAAGATTTGAAGAGTTGAAAGATCACTTTCAACGGGGGGGAAGATGTTGGCGCCTGAGCAACTGAACATTGCTGTGACCTGTTGCTAACCATTTTACGTCAGGAACTTTAGTTCGTGTTTTTATAAATAATCTATGTACCTACATTCTAAATTTGTCACATTCGTTCTCTAGTTTTCGATTAAAGCATACGCAAAATTATTGTCAAAATTAATAAACCATTTGTTTGCTGTTATTCCGAGTTTCCTTAAAAACTCCATTATGTCCTGCTAAAGACATACATTAAGTCGTGTTACGCCGAATCAACACCATTGTTTTTGTTCACACGCGACTTGACGCGACTCATGCATGCAATAAGAAATGTAAAAAATGCTTCCTTAGTTCTAATTATATTCGACTGCTAGGGATAGGTCGCGGCGACGAGCGAAGCAAGGAGGTAACTACTCTATGGGAGGAGCGGACCGGTTAGGTTGACATCCATCCATCAGCCTGTTTCGTCCGCTGCTGGACATAGGCCTTTCCAGGATTTCGCCACTCTTGGGGGTCCTCCTGGAAGAAATGCCCATACTCACACACGCTGGGCAGGTGGGTTGGTGAGCGCGGTGCCGAAACCCTTGCACCAGTGATGCCGCTGCCCGCCATCAGTCTGTTTTTTATGAGACCCGGCAAACTGGGGATGGATATACTGCCATCCATCGGTCTCAGGCCGCCTGGTTTTGCCTGAGAGCTGTCCTCTTACTCTCCCCCAAATAACTTCGGGAGGATTTGCGAGTAAGATGGTGGTACCTCCACAGTTAAGCCCGGCATCAGCTCTACCACCTGTAGGTTGACATGCAACTACATATTAGGAAGCCGAGCGAAGCGGAGCCTTGGACGAATTAACCACTCCAAGTGCGAAGCGGAACGAGGCGACCCCCGTAGTTTTGACAGAATTCACAATATGCAGAAAAAAACATTTTCCGATGACTTGTTCATATAAAGTAGAATAGAGTAAGACAATAGGGCGAGGAGTTCTATATACGAGGCCAGGATTGCTAATTCATGGTCGAAGCAGTAATGTACTATGTGCTAGTCTCAAAAATAAAATGAGCATTTTCATGTTTTTCATGATAATAAGTTATATCAAATATAATAAACTGACTATGAAATATTAAAAGTTCCTTACTTGCACATATTTGGACGATTAGTCATGTTTATTTTATTGTTATTGATTTCTTCAGCAAAGCATTAGTGGAGTACAATCTAGTATCTGTGCACCTGACCTCGTGACGTCATATCGGCGGTCTGGGTACGGTGTGAAAAAAAGTTTTTTCGAGAAATGTGGAGGTAAAAAATATTTACTAACCTTTTCAAATCAATTTATTATTGATGATTGGGTTTGTTATTAAAAAACAATAATTTTGATTACAAAAACATTTATTATTAAACTCAGTCACTATAAATTATTGACTCTATGCCTGACATTGTATCTTCCTCACTCTCACTTTCTGAACTCGCCGAACTGTCTTCCCCTAGTGATATTAAAAGTTGTGTGATGTTGTCATCTGCTAGATGATCCTTTTCCCAGTATTCTCGTGTAGAGACTCCACGTGATTCACTTCTTTTTTCCAGTCAGCTGGCGTAATTGACTTAATCGCATCTTTTGTAAGTTGTTCTATGTTCTTTTCCGATTGGTCAATTGCTTTCTCCGATTCAAAAAACTTGAGCACTTTCAAGATTAAATTTCTTGATTCGCTGTGTATTGTTTTTCCCATGACTTCAGTTTAACAGCTACAACAATTTTAATAACAACCAAACCAGTCCAAGCTTAACAGTAAACAGTCTAAACTTAACAATAAACATTAAAAAACAAAACAACAATAAAGCGAAAATATCAAAATTATCGGGACGTGTAGCGGCAACGAAGATGCTAACCACAGAGTACATTGATGCTAACCGTACTGTCGCACCGGGGAGTGCGCGGAGAGGTGACAGGGGAAGCGGGAGAGGTGCCACATTCCAGCGAGGTGCACAGATACTGGGACCGTGTTATATATCAGAGCCCGCTTCTGAACTCATTTTGTAATTTATTTGCACAAAATACTTTCAACTAAAATTTATAGCAACATAAATTCCCCGCTTTTACGCATTTTTTTTTATTATTGCCAGCTTGGCAAAGTTATTTACCGCCATACAGCCTTCTTCATGGACAACGCCATCTAGAGGAACGCTAAGAACTAAGGAAAAAAAACAAACGAGGAAAACCTCCTTTAAAACAGACACAGATAATTAAATGAAATAGGCGTTACCTTGCGGAAGTCCATCACTAAGTAAAGGATATATGAATATAATTTGCAATATTCCGCTAAACAATTCTTGTCGTGCTATTCAAAATGCAGACTCGTGCACCGCCCGCCTGACTAGCTGCTGAGCTGTCGGGCGAACAACATCAGTTGCTGCGGAGCGGCTGGGCGAGCAACACATCAGTTGCTGCGGAGAAGCCGAGCTAGCAACACATCCCGAGGATGCCTCGTTCAGAGGCGAAACACGTGTCGATAAGTCTTCTTGCTTGTTATTTAAGATTGCTTTGCTTGTATTGCTTGCTTGTTGCATGTTTTTATGCGGGCGGGCGGGCGGTGCACGAGTCTGCATTTTGAATAGCACGACAAGAATTGTTTAGCGGAATATTGCAAATTATATTCATATATCCTTTACTTAGACACAGATAGTTTTAAAAAGAAAACCCAAGAAATATACTCTGTGAACATACATAACATAATTATGGTATGTAATAATTGATTTTCATACTTTTTCTTTTCATAGTCATACGAATTTCCTGGATAGTTATTCAGATTTCCTGGACACTTTTAATAGCTCGCCAGGATGAAGTATTTTCTGGTAGGTCTTTACAGTATGTAATAGCCCGGGACAGTACCGTTGCAAATACAAAAGTCATAGTAAGCCGGCTGATATTGACATCGATCGTAGATCTCACATGACTGATATGTGAATCCACCGTCAGCTGCTCAAGTAGCGGTGGGTTTAGGTGTTAAAAGCTGCGAAAGTAGTAAAAAAAAAAAGTGGTAGTGCGCCGGCTGAAACTTTTCTCACAGATAGTTGGTGCACCAAGGGTGCGTCAGCTGACGATTTTTTTTCAGCTCAGTATGATGTCAACTATGTGTGAGAAAAGTTTCAGCCGGCGCACTATCACATTTTATTTTTTTTACCACTTTCGCAACCTCTCACATCCACACCCACCGCGGTTGCGTCAGCTGACGATTTTTTTAGCTCAGTATGATGTTATAATGTACTCTGTGATGTCAACTATCTGTGAGAAAAGTTTCAGCCGGCGTACTATCACTTTTTTTTCACTTTCGCAGCCTCTCACATCCACCGCGGGTGCGTCAGCTGACGCTTGGTTATGTTATTAGCCATTCCAGATCGATTGAAAAAGATGGAAATCAATCGGCGTAAAATCACTTCCTAAAATGCAAACAAGTTCATGCGAGCAGCTGACGCATCTTCCCCCCTCCACTATGCAGCTGACATTTTTTTTTTAGATTATTATGGCCTCAGCTATCTGTGAGAAAAGTTTCAGCCGACGTACTATTACTTTTTTTTTACCACTTCCTCTGCCTCCCACGCCCACGCGGGTGCGCCAGCTGACGCTTGGTTCTGTTACTAGCCATTCCAGATCTATTGAAAAAGATGGAAATCAATCGGCTTAAAATCGCAACGCTACCGCCTGGACTATAATGGTAATATTAGAACGTATTTTTGAGAAAATATTTTTATTTTATTTTCGCGTCATGATTCGAACCTGTCGACTGTCGTTTTGATGCCTCAAAACTTGGGAAATCCTGGATCCATGGCTACCATGCTCTCATCGAGACGCGTCGCATCAGTTTGTTCGTCATTTTGAGCTTATTACTGGCTTACGGTCAAGCAATGGTCGAGCACGACCACTGTGCAAAAAGGCTAAATATTAAAATAAGGAAGTTTAAATTTCAACAATTTTATTTACAAAGTCGAATGTGTTCTAGGATTTCAAAATTCATTCAGTTTCCGATCTTGCTCATAAATAACATATTTTAGATTAATTGAGAATTGAAGCAGACAATAGTTTTGCAAGTATTGTAAAAATTTCATACATATGTACATACTTTTGTTAATGTGTAACAAAAAATTATCCTACTGTTAAAACTTATTTTATACAAAAAAAAACAATAATCTCAACACGGAGAATACATAATAATAAATAAACCTAAGTATTTATTTCAATTGCAATACTGTGAATCTTGCTTGGCTGTTGTATTACAAGGGGTCTACAATGTACTTTACTCATTAGATATGTTCCATTCACTGGTTTCTGTATTTAGCACCTACTATTAAGGAGACAATACATTAGAAGAACTACGGTGGTTCTAAACCTTTTCACAACAACAAAAATCGGGCATATCGCGCCCAAGATAGATCGTCGTCCCGGTCGCACCCACCTCGAACGCGAAGATCGGTCATGTAAGAGACGTATCGATCTATCGATCATGTCCTTTACACGATCAATCGGCCACGGGAAAAACGGCCTTCGTCTCCAATCGTAAGAGCTTAGTTTAGCTTGGAGATGATAGCATTAGTATACTCGCTGCACTTGCCAGTGCCTCCCAAGTCACCGGTGAGGTGCTTGCCCTCGCGCAGTACTTCGTAGCAGGCGTTCTGAACGCGGTCTGCGTGGTCGTTCAGCTGAAGGTGTCGCAGCATCATGATAGAGGACAGCAGGAGGGCGGTGGGGTTCGCCAGGTCCTTGCCGGCGAGGTCGGGAGCGGTACCGTGGACCTGTGACAATAATACTCATTATAAATCGTTGCCATTTTCGGAGCAGAAGGCGCGCGTGAAATTTGCCTATTCTTTTTTTTGCCAATATTTACGATTGAAGAACCGTTTCGAGGAATAGCTTTCCTTAACTGTGTTTAGTAGACGGATTTTGAAATAAGTGTGCATATAACCTTTATTAAATAAAAAAGCGATGTCTCTCATTTGACCTTCAGTGAAGTCATCACCACACATTTACATAGGATTTTATTTTTCTTGAACGCATTCTTAAGAATATATCAAGAAGCCGACCATTCAACCTAAATAGGATGACGTCACTTCCTGTAAATACTAAACTACTTTTATTAATCGGTTTAAAAGCACGAAAATAGTATATTATCATACAAGTGAGCTGTGTTGGGCATTACAGTCGAGGCGGGATTGCAGGCCGAGCCGAAGGCGAGGCCACAATGGAGCCGAGAGTGTGATGTCTAATGCTCTGCTCACGCGTTTCATACGTTTTTCAACACAAGTGTGAGGAAAACTAATAAAATTTCACTCGTCTTTTTTCCATATAATTGACAACACAGCTAGGAACTAACAATTTTCTTTGAAAAATGGCGGAGGACTTTGTTTTTTACGCATATGGAAATAGAGGCACTGACGTAAAAAGCCAAATATTAAATTTTAAGAAACTGAATATTTTTGTATTTACAACAAAAAATCGAGTTAATTTGAAGATAAATAATTTGCTGAAATTAAATGATTATTTATTATATTTCAACTGAGTCAAGTTTATTTATTCGCAAAAACTTTACTATTTCTCAAGACATCAAAGCTCTTTGCCAAAAAAAAAAACTATAATGTAAAAAACACTAGTGCGATAATGTAAAGTAAAAGCACGCGTGTTTAATATGCTGCATTTAACCCTAAGAACGCTGCAATAAGGGCCACTTTATAAGCAAGTGTGTTGTAAAGTATATAATTGAAATTATATACCCAAATTTTAATAAATCGTTTTAATCCAACAAGCATAAAAAATTCCACATTTCTGTTTAAAAGACGACCGAATTACGCATTCTCGGGGCTGCGCCATAAAAGAGCAGGGGGCCTAGAACGAGGCACAAAAAGAGTCACTTGATTTTTTGTATGCAAGAAATCTAGTTTGAGAGATAAAGACGCTCTCCTTGTGCCTAGGCCCCCGGTACGCGCAGGTTGACGTGCGCCCTTTATACTGGCCCGAACTGTAGTCCTTCTACATGAGTAACAAGATTGACAAAAATGAAAGAATTTCCATACTCGTAATCAATGTTTACGTCGCTGATGTTAACCCTTTACTAGGTAGTGGCCGCCAAAATTTTACATTTGCATTTTTAATTCAACAAAAAGAAAACAGACAAATTTAATAATAAAAAAGAGCACGATTACATACACAAGCCCATTTTCTCTACCTTATAAAGGGTTAAAGATAATATCAATTGCTGCTTTAGTAAAAATACGTACCTTAAGAAACATGAGCAAGCTAAAAAAATAATATAAACAATATTGTAATGGTAAGGAGATTAAAATTACGTTTTCACTTTTTAGTTTTATTTTGGTACCTACTTAAACACAAAAAAGAAACACGATAATAAAACAAGTTACTTATACAAATTTATTACATGGTCATAATGAAAAGGCTGTACTTTTAGAAAGTAAAGTAATATAACAAAAGCACGATTCTTTAGAATCGGAACGACACAAAAATGTCTTATTGTCAGATTAGATCTGAATTACAATAAATTATGTATAAATAGCGAATAAATGGAATATATCCATGTTATTATAAACTACAATTAATTTAATCATGATTCATGATGAACACTCTTGTAGAAATAAAGCTTTTCAAACTGTCTTAATTCTTAATAAATGTTTCTAACATTTAAATTTTATAAATAAAATAGCCTATAATCATAATTCGGCACAAGGTAAAAGAACTGAACAAAATTCAACTAACTAAATCCTAATAAAACTTATAGGAACAAACACTTTACATATCACACAAAAAGAACCTCTGAAAATACTTGCATTGTTTCTCTTTACTGATTTTATTAGGTGGCGCCAATGATACTGTATAATACTAATGGATGGCGCAAAATACGTAAAATACTAGTAAATTAAAATATAACAATACTCTCACTATAAATAACTCACTTATATGGTAACCAAATGATTTTAACATAATACATACACAAATAAAAACCAATTTGTCCTTTTAAAGACGTTTTTTGTTGCATCATATGCTTTACACAACTACTACACTGCATGGCTATTTTAGATACAAAACTAAACATATAATACAATTTTATATTTAATTCGACTGATCCCGCCCTATAGCGAGTAGAATATATTTCGAGCATTCAATTTATTCCTGTAAATAAACACGTTATGTTGTAAATAGATAGTGGTATGTAAGATGTACACTAAATTGAGTAAATACTTTTTGGCAGTCGTATCCTCCATTACTAATAGAGAGATCGCAAATCTCACTATTACCTTCATAAACAGCCATTTAAATATCTACGGTGTTCAATTATTTGTCTGTATCTTTGAACTATGCAATGTCAACAATTTGATCTAATATAATATAATTAATCTAATAAGTGGGCACTAAATAGATTTTCAAACATTGAATAGGTATTCTTTGTAAGTCTCTGGGAGATTTTAATTTTTGTATTGTCAAGTCAATAAAGGCGATTCTGAAGACTTTAAGTTTAGTTTTAGTGCTGCCAAAATTTTGAATTTTTCCAAAGTGTTATAATTTTGACAGCACTAAAACTGAAATAAAAGTCTTCAGAATCGGCTTAATTGACAAAATACCCCAACAAAATCATCAATCCACTTTTGATTAAGCGGCCTACTGCAAATACTTGATAATTTCACTAGTGTACGCGGAGCAGGTGCTCGTCCCGCCCAGGTCTCCAGTCAACACTTGCCCCTCCCGAAGCACCTGGAAGCAAGCCCCCTCGATCTTGTCAGCGTATTCCTGAAGCTTCATGTATCGGAGCATCATCACTGCGGAGAGGAGTAAAGCCGTGGGGTTCGCCTTGTCTTGTCCAGCGATCGCTGGTGCTGTGCCGTGGACCTGGAAATTTACATGTTAATGTTGGGTGATGTGTTAGGTTTAGGCGAGACAATTTGTGATAATACGTGCGGCAATGGATTTCTCATGCAGTGACGTTGAGATTCTCAAATGGAAAAGTGATGTTCCCATCTTGACTGTCACGACTATGAAAAGCCAGCTTTCTTAACGTCAGTTGAATCAAATTAATTTAGGGTTCGGTTTATCCAGTGTATATTTGACGATTTTTTAACTTGAGAGCTCCGTGCTCGGTGGCTTGAAGTCAGCCGCGCTCATGGTCGCTTTGGATTACTTTTTGATCTTCCTTTTGATAAAGAGCGGGTGAGAGGCACAATAATGCGTCACACGATTCACCTCCTGACTGCCTTTGGTTGTATCCCAAAAATCGAAATGAAACAAAAATATTTTTGATTATCATAAAATATACTGTGAACCGAATATCATGTTTTTATTGTAACGCTTCTACGAAATTTTAGTAAACATACTTTCATCAAAATAGGTGTGAAATCCAGTACTTTTATACGCCTGTAACTTTTGTATGTATACGATTTTGGTACATGTTTTAGGTTAAAGTCATGGATATTGTACGGTTTCCAATGCATTTTATTTTAATTTAAGCAAATACCAATAGCTACAGATATTATCAGCGAGCTGCGCTAGTACATGAGGTCGAGATAGAATTATGATTATTACTTATATTACCGAGTCTTTACAGAAATCTAACAGAACAACAACACGATGATTATAATTTAATTTTGAGCTCCAAAGATAAATGCGAAGATCAATAAATAACTTTTTCAATGCAAGTGCGCGTAAAGTTCTGTTTTAATATGAGTCTAATCCGTTGTCAAAGTCAACTTTACCGCACGAGTGTTTAATGTTTTCTATTTTTTTTTGTTTTGTTTTCCCTTCATAGTGGGAAGGCAAATGAACTTAGCTCATACAGCCATATCCGATGTATGTTTTATTTTATTTATTTATCGAAAACAGTTGCCAGTCTTATCTTGTGTACCATAGATAGACATGACAGATTCAGTTTGATACGTTCATAGGCTGATTGATGAAATGAAATGAAATCTATTTAGACGACATTTCGAGTAGGTAGTAACTTTAAATATTGAAAATTCTGATGAAACTTAACCAACCAATCTTTTGATATAATTTGATATAAAAAATAAAAATATATCGTCACGACATGAATCCCCGAGGGCGTGTCAGAGGTGTTCCGGGTGTGAACTGTGAAATGCAAGTCACAGTCCATACCCGGTACACCCGCGTTTTGCCGACGGTTATTATGTCCCAACGTGATGGGTGGTGAGCCCTATCGAAGTTCTTCGGGCACAGATACACGCTTTTTTGGGCATACAGGTTTCCTCACGATGTTTTCCTTCACCGTTCAGCAAGTGGTAAGTATTAAATACTTTGCAGATAAATTCCGAAAAACTCATTGGTGCATGCCCGGCCGGGGATCGAACCTGGATCTCAAAGATTGAGTGGCCAGCATTCTACCCCTAAGCTAACCCCTATTTTTTTTGATAATATATAGGTACTTAACAAGAAGGATACTGAAATCTGGTTAAAATAAACTTCTTGGTATGTAACCTCATTTAATCGTAATATGATTAAGAACTTTTTGACAAAAAGTTTTTATATGCGAGTTCGCGAAATGATACTGGCCACTTGCATTCTCTGTACATTATTAAAAAAAAATACAACCTTATCGATCTATCTTCCTTGATAACCACATTCTTTGTATCTAAAGAATAACTTCAGGCAACCATTGTTGTTTACATTATTCGAATAAGCTGGTCGAGTCGAATTATGTTATGTATGACTGAAAGCAGCCTTCGAACGCATCAAACTGAAAGCAGCTTATATCCGTCAAGTTGGCAACTTGCGTGCCAAGAAAAAGAATGCCGGCCTAATGTTCATTTGAAGTAAGTATTTATTGTTTGTTTGTTTCTTTAATTACGCTTAATTTATTTACCCACACTATGCATTGAAAAACGTAGTATGTTACACGTGCGTAAGGGCAATAACTTACTCGTAACGTTTAAAACACTCGCTTATCGCTTAAGCTATAGCATAAACTACTATTTTTTCAATTACGTACTACTTTTTTTCAATAGTTTTAGATTAAAAGCAAGTAAACTATAATAACAAGGAAATAATTTAGCAGATAGAAATCTGTAGTCTCTGCCTAGAGGCTGTGGGAGACAGGCGTGAGTATATGTATGTAAATTTAAGAGATAATGTAACTATTATACGCTATTTAGATTAATAATAACAGTTTACTACACCTAAAAAAAATGAAAAATATAGAGTAACTCATGTTTGTTGTCTCGTTGAATATTATTTGAATGGTTAATATCCTACTACGAATGAGAACAATGGTAGATAATGATAATGTCAGGTTCAAGCCTCCATTATTGTCAGACATAATTTTAACAGAGTAAGCATATTGTCAATGCCTATTACAGTTATTTTTAGTACAAACAAATTGTTTATGGACGATTAGTCACACAAATGGATACATGCTTGTATGTAATACAGGTTTTAATGGCTACTAAGTGTATGTTATAGTTCGACTGACCATGGCCCACCCCTGTTAGTATCACACGAATAACTGTTTGAAATAGACTTACATATTTCATAAAATATCAAGCACTTGTGTGTTCATTTATTTTCTGGCAATATATCTTCATGAAGCTTTCTGAAGGAATAATTCACTCACAATATTACCGAAAGTCTCCAAAACACACCAAATGTTGTAGAATAAAAGTTAATGACAGATTCCTTTACGCTACATGTCTGAGAGCGAAAGGAAAGAAGAATAAAGAATACACAGTTTATCCTCCAAGTCGATTTGCATTGCAAATGATTTAAGTCTTTATTTTAGTCGCCACAACTCAATCGTTGTATGCATAAACACGTATGTTCCACTATAGTAACTTGTCACAATGCGAATCATGTGATTTAGTTAATTACTAGTTCTTTAGCTTTTTAACTCCGATGTGCAGAAACATGTATTAAGTTTAAGGACCTGTTCATGTTGCCATAGTCGCGATCTTCATCAGATAAAGTGTAAGGAATAACATGGAATTAATGTTGCCTCGTAACTAATCTGACGTTCTTGCACTGTGCACTGTCAGATACCTTCAAATATCTTAATTTAACTTGCTTAAAATTTAAGTCGCGACTTCGCTGTTCAAGCGACCAATCACAATATTACAGTTATTTCTGCCACGCGGACTATAAAACCGGCGTCACAGGTGCAAGGGTTTCGGCACCGCGCTCACCAACCCGCATGTCCAGCGTGTGTGAGTATGGGCATTTCTTCCAGGAGGACCGCCAAGAATGGCAAAATCCTGGAAAGGCCTATGTCCAGGAGTGGACGAAACAGGCTGATGGATGGATGGATGGGACTATGAAATTGCTATTTAAGACGCATAGGCACGCCACCGTTTTAGTACAAAATTTGATAACCCGTTTCTCTGTTGTTTTTCGTTGTAGACAAAGGTTTGAGATCTCTACAGTTTAATACAGGCATTTTCAAAGTCACTATCTGGCTGAAATGTACAATTGTGGTATAGGTACAATTTAAAGCAAAAAAACAACTTTGTACATAAATCTGTCCAGCTTAATATCTTAAAAACAAAATTTTGGAAAAATTGTATCTTCAAAGAATATCGGTACCAGTTGATAAAGGTCTTATACTTTCGTCTATAACTAAAAACAACACAGAAAACTTTGTACTAAAACGGTGGCGTGCCTATGCGTCTTAAATAGCAATTTCACAGTCCGCGTGGCAGAAATTACTGTAATATTGTGATGGTCGCTTGAACAGCGAAGTCGCGACTCTAAAGACGTTCGTTGGATAAAACGACGTGAGCAAGTACTTACAGATTCAAAGAGCGCGCCGTTCTTCCCGATGTTACCCGAAGGCGTGAGCCCAAGCCCCCCGATGAGACCCGAACACATGTCCGACATGATGTCACCATACAAGTTGGGCATCACCTGAAACATTTAAAGATTCCATGTTAATGTGTCCAGTTAAAAATACGAAATGTTTTCTCAATGTCAATCACAAATGTTCCCTCATAGTTTCAACTATATTTATGGTGACATTTATATACATACAGAGTGTCTCATTTAAATCGGTCAGTATGGGAAAATTTGAAACTATAAGACATACAAAGATCTGTTCTTAGGAACCATGTCATCGATTTTAATAACAAGAAAAACTGCATTTATACATTAAAAAAAAACCTGTACGCAGCTCGGGAATCGAACCCGGTTGTTTTGAAAAAAATAAACTTACACTATTTCTATTTAGATATCGATTGTGTAGGTCTTAAGCAGTAAATGGCTCTGTGAAACATGATGTCTCTAATGAACAGAATGCATTGTTTTCACATACTTTAATTTATTTTAGTAGGTGTATCGATTGTGTAGGTCTTAAGCAGTAAATGGCTCTGTGAAACATGATGTCTCAAATGAACAGAATGCATTGTTTTCACATACTTTAATTTATTTTAGTAGGTGTATCGATTGTGTAGGTCTTAAGCAGTAAATGGCTCTGTGAAACATGATGTCTCAAATGAACAGAATGCATTGTTTTCACATACTTTAATTTATTTTAGTAGGTGTATCGATTGTGTAGGTCTTAAGCAGTAAATGGCTCTGTGAAACATGATGTCTCAAATGAACAGAATGCATTGTTTTCACATACTTTAATTTATTTTAGTAGGTGTTCGAAGTGACCATCGTTACAACATTCAACAAGTTCAGGCATGTAAAATTATCTCTATGGTTGTTTGCACCTCTTTGCTGGTGTCGAAACTTGTTACATACACCACTTTACATATGTATCATGGCATATTGACTATTTGACTATTTCTTGTGGGGTTACGTTAAGGATGAAGTGTACAAAACAAGCTATGACACCGTTGAAGACCTAAAAGCAGCCATAGAGACAATTTTAAAGGCCTGAACTTGTTGAATGTTGTAACGATGGTCACTTCGAACACCTACTAAAATAAATTAAAGTATGTGAAAACAGACATCATGTTTCATAGAGCAATTTACTGCTTAAGACCTACACAATAGACATCTAAATAGAAATAGTGTAAGTTTATTTTTTTCAAAACAACCGGGTTCGATTGCTGCGTACAGGTTTTTTTTAAATGTATGAATGCAGTTTTTCTTGTTATTAAAATCGATGACATGGTTCATAATAACAGATCTTCGTATGTCTTATAGTTTCAGACTTTTCCATACTGACCGATTTAAATGAGACAACCTGTATACAGTCAAATTCATACTGAAGACTCGGTAAGTGCTCAGTATGAATATTCGATGACTTTTTTTGTGAAAATCGTAAGTATACATTTTTTTCGTGTTTCCTACAAACGCAAGCCCAGCCCCGAGTCATTTATTACGGGAGGTCAACATAGTATTTTAAGAAATTGGCAAAAAGTGTTATTGACCCGAGCTACTGATCACTTATCAAGCCTTCAATATAAATTTGTCTGCATATATAAGGTCCTACAATTCAAAGTGAAAAAAAATTAACGGATGATGGAGTATCCCTAATAGAGCACACTCCACAGAAAAAAAAAAAGTCTTAATATTTAAGTTCATCTACTCCATTATTTCAGAACAATAAAAGCTACTGGTGTCAAACCATTTCGTGATAAATCTAACTCAAGCCGTATGAGGTACTAACAGAAGGTAATCCATGAAAATGGCTGTATACAGTGACTCATAAATCTACTAATGCATTTTTAAAGACAACTTTGTCTTTCATTTGACATTTAGTATGTGTTTCAATTTCAGGCGCCCGTGAAGACATATTTTAAATGCTTCAAAACTGTTCAACTCAACTTTACCACATACAGCGAGTATTAAACACAGTAATATAATTTTTACTTTACACATCTTAATTTAATTTGTAGTTGTTAAGTTTTTGTATTTCTTGCACGCCCACCAACCTATTTATTTGTACCATCTCTGGGTTGACTGGTAGAAAATGCTTTATGCATTAAGTCCGCCTTTTTGTACTTATTTTTTAGTGCAATAAAATATTCATGATGATGATGATGATGATGATATCAGCATGGCGATACCAACAGTTACTTTTTAGTGTATCTCCCTCTTAATTTTCTTCCCAGAAATTAACTTTCTGTTAAGAACTACTGACTACAGGGGTCGCTTTGCTCCACTTCGCTTCGCTCGGCTCCCGAATTTATTATCACAAGCAATCTAACATGCTCCTCCTCGTTTTGCTTGTCCAGAGGTACAATCGACAACATTGCAAATTAATAATTGGTGCAAAACTGAAAACCATTTCGAGATATGGGCTTTCTGAGCATCGTGTTTTTTTTCAGAATTAAATCGTGTATAAATAAAGAGATATTTTCAAAAAACTAAAAATATGGTAAACACAGGAATTTTAAAACAATTTCCTTAGCTTATAAGTTCATTTTGTTTAAAAAAAAATCAACTGTCATGCCATGTGACAGCAGACATAAACATGCCAAGCTTTTTTTTTAAATAAATTCCATTGGCAATGAACGTCGACTTTTGAAATCCTCAGATGCGACTTACGTCTTTTTAGAATGAGTGAATAAGAAAACATTAAATTATACAGGAAAAACATAAAATAAAACAAAATAAAAAAATACATAAGCTTCTTTTTTACGCAGACTTTCATTATAAATATTAAAAACAAATGGTTAACTAAAATGAAATGTTGTAGATTGTGTAAGGCAATGGTATTTAAATTCGATCGTTAGCCCGTTTGACAATTGAAATCGTACGTTTTTGGTTGTCATCAAGAAAACAAGACAAACGTATTCATTTGTTGTTTGTGGTATTGTACTGACCAGCACGTCGAACTTGGCGGGGTCCTGCACCATGTTGAGACAGACGGTGTCGAGGTAGCGCTCCTCGAACTTGATGTCCGGGTACTTGGTGGCGAGGTCGCGGCAGCAGCGCAGGAACAGACCGTCGGACATGCGCCTGCGCACGACAACGAACATAAGTTGACTTTTATTTATACGACCAAATTCACACTGTAGGCTTGGTCAGTAATCAGTATGACGGATCGATAACGCTTTTTGCTTATTTCGCAAAATACAATATTGATCTCCTATAGCAATTGACTCAGGGCTGCGCTTGCGTTTGTAGGTAAAAGGAAACTAATAATTTTCAAATTTCCCAAAAAGGGTCATGGAACTTTGATACCGATTACTTAACGACTCTTAAGTATGAATATGGCTGCAAAAATAAATGTCACCTTATATATAATACATACTGGAGGCTTGGTAAGTGAGCAGTAACACGGATCGATAACACATTTTGCTAATTTCGCAAAATAAAATCTTTACGTTCCATGCTGTGTTTGCGTTTGTAAGGAACACGAAAAGAATAATTTATGAATTTCACAAAAAGGGTCATCGAACTTTGTTACTGAGCACTTACCGAGTCATCAGTAAGAATTCGGTTGCATAAATTAAAGTCACCTTATATGTCAGCGATAAGCCTTGAGGTGACAGGAAGACAGCTAACTAATCCCTCTTTCTTGTGCAAAAAATTGGGGTCGCCTGAAGTCGTGGGTTGGACCGAAAGTATTGAAAGTTATAATTGTTTTGATAGGTAACATTGCCGTGTCTTTACTTAATTGTGACGACGTGCTTACATCTGACGACGGCGCAGAAAATCATATTCATATCAGTTTTGCATAAGAAATTTAAAAAAAATTATAAAACTAATGTTGTGACTGGGAAGAGAAAAGCTCGTACCTATAATAATTACTTTTATAAAATATTTTAAGAAATATCAATATTAAAGAAACGAGAGGTGTTTTTCAAAATCGTAGCATATTGTAACCTATCCATTTAATAGCAGGCGTAATTTCATGTATGTACTTATGCATGTATGTAATTACTACGTATGTATGTACGTTCAAAATAAAACGGTACATAATTATTGTGTCTACCCGTACAAGGGGGTCACGCAGGGGCAAATCAGTTGCCATCGATAAATGTAGTGTTTTTCACATTTGAAATGCATGATACAATCCTTGCTATAGTCGTGCTTGCAGTGATGTGTATCAGCGGAATTTTCCCTAAAGGTATACATACCTATATTATATCGTTCGCATAAGTTATTTGTTCAGTCATTCTAAGACAAGTGTGTCTGAATAAGGAAAGGTGACACCTTCTGATTAGCGGCAAATTGCCGCCGGCAATCGTCGGGACGCGGCTGACCTCGATACGATATGAGTGTTGTGAATAGACATAACATACCTTAACACGTCTGTTTTGATTCTTATATTGATGTGTAAGAATCGCGCAAGTTTACCAGATTCTTTATTATATTAGACTTTTAGACAGGGTGTATTGTAAGGTGGTGAATCAACCAGAACACGCATCTCCGGTTATTGCAGTGGCGTGCATCTCATACAGGCAAATACGCAATGCCTACCCTGGGCTTGGCTTAGCTAACTAGACCACTATCTATTTAAATAAAGGAAGGTACACACTACTATTTCAATATTATAATCAGGTAAGCTTCACCCTTTTTTTGAAATACCTACCTGCCTGCTGCGCTGCGCTCGCGCTACCGTGGCAACACGCATAACTAAAATTCGAAGGCAATTATCTATGTATGCATCTGTAACTATACTCCCATGACGTCAGCGGCTCGCGCTAAGCACGCACACATTCTCATTAAAATACGCAACGCCTGTGCGAAGCAACCAAGTTGTTATGATTACTTGCACTACTTGCTACTAGATGGCGCCACACGTTTTTAAATAGTGGAAATAGATTCATTTTTGATAGTGGGGTAAGAGGTTTTTTGTCAATGAGCTTGGACAAAAGAGAAAGACACCTGTGCGAGTTATATCGTTATTTATCGTAATTCTCGCTGTAATACGTGCAAAGAACATAAAAACAATTTTGTGCCTACCCTACTTAAAAATCCTATGCAAGCCACTGGGTTATAGCAGACCAGAGAACTATTTACTATTACTAGTTCATCCGAAACAATCCGAACTTAGTATTACTGCTCGGTCCAGAACAGAAGGCGAGCGTAAAGCTATTAGTAGTTTCTCGCAAATAAAAAAAAACAGTCAAGTCCGAGTAGGACTCGTTCCCTGAGGGTTCAAAAACAGCCTTCATTTTTTTTTATTGCGGCGTCATTGGTGCAAGTGTTTGGCACCGCGCTCACCAACCCGCCTGCCCAGCGTGTGTGAGTATGGGTATTTCTTCCAGGAGGACCGCCAAGAGTGGCGAAATCCTGGGAAGGCCTATGTCCAGCAGTGGACGAAACAGGCTGATGGATGGATGGGTGGAGCAAATTTTTATCTATCACGTTTTGAGCTTTGTTATCGTCTCCGAAAAGGCCTCATTTATAACGTGTTTTTTTTTCAGAACCTTTTCTATTGTAGTTTGTGATTTCTAAGGTTTTTAAATCAAATATTTTACTACCTCTGTCGTCTTCTTAAGCTATGCCTGAGAAAAAGGGCCCTGACACACGGACAACAAAGTGATTTTGAATGAACAAATGTTCCGTTTTTCCATGTTGAGGGGGGACCATAAAAGTATAATATTTTAATTGACCTAAATGTAACAAAAATGACCGTGAAGCTACTCACATAATGTTAGCCTTGTGCACAGCGGTGACCTTCTTCCGCTTGTTGTCTCTAGCGAACTGGAAGGCGAAGTCGGCGACGCGCTTGCTGGCGTCCTCGGTGATCAGCTTGATGGACTGCACCACTCCGTCCACGATCTCGTGCTCGATGCCGGAGTATTCGCCCTCCGTGTTCTCTCGGATTGTCACCACGTCGACGTTGTCGTACAGCGTCTTGATGCTGGAAATGGGCAGACTTATTAGCATCATTCACGCCTCTCTCCCAGAAGACTACAGATTTCCATCTGCTAGGATCCTGACACACCTCTTTTGCCTCTTCTACATCCATCAATCTAGTCATACCTATTCCGAGTACTTTTTACTTTGCACTTCTTCAGTATGTCGCCTATTTGGTCGGCATACGTCCTTCTAGGGCGGCCCGGTTAAACTTTACCTTCCACTTGTGCAGCACAAATTTCTTTCGTCAATCAACTTTCATTCATCATCTCTACATGCCCAAACCACCGAAGCATTCCTTTTTTTATTCTAGTCACTACATCTTCTTTCAGGCCGCAACGATCCCGAATGTCGATATTTTCCCCTCTATCTATTCCGTCAGGAACGCGTTTCCACTGCATTCACTCTACTTCGATGCTCATTTTGCCAAACCCAACATTCACTACCATACATAAGCATAGGAGCCAACACTCCATTTAATAGTGATCCGCGGATGTATTACGTATTTTTGAAACGGTTGCCAACTATGGTCGCTATTCACCAAAAAAATATAAAAAATAACCTCCAAAATAACCTTCAATGGATGCTATGAATTATTTACGAATTGTGAAGTCATTTCAAGTGGGAACGTATCCTTAGATAAGCGGATATGTTTGTTTTCGACGATAGACATTCGGTTTCGCAACTGATTTTACCGTACAGAATCAGGGGGCTGGAGAGCGGGGTTTCAAATCCCGTAGGGACACATTTGCGGTAACATTTGTTTAAGAATAAATGTGTTTATAATAGGTAGACAGTTAAAATTTTTACAGAATAAATGTTACTAAGGCCTCTATTAAGACAAATAATATAATATTCAAGAAATTGAAATCCAAGAAGGGTCGAATATGTTGCATTTTTTAACGTTATTTGTTTCGGGTCTTTCGTAAAGACGGTACATACAAGTTTTAAATTTAGTCAGATTCTCAGACTCTAAAGTATAAAGTAAAACAACAAATCAAAAAAATTATTGGTTTCCGTACGCAGATGTTGCCAAAATGTTGGTCAGGCCATTGCCTTGTTTTTGTAGGCTTTGACGTTGCTATGGCATCTATATTTTTGTTATTTACTATGTTCTTAGGGTTCCATACCGGTATTGTGTGGTGATAAGGGACCCTTAGTGCAGTGGCGGATCCAGGGGGGGGGGTCATGGGGGTCATATATAACACACACACTAAATATACCTAAAAATACACTTATTTTTTTAATTATCCCCGCATCCATTCCATTCACCCACTGGCGCAGGCGGCTTATTCCTATCGGCTCATGTGGTGGAGTGCGAGATGCATCGGACCACGCTAAATGTTCCCATAGGCTCTCGTGGTCAGATGCAACTACAAAATGAATGTATATTTTTTTCCCAACGGATCACTGAGCCGAACATTCCGCCTTCACTTCCTTTCCTGAACTGATCGAAAATTGTGATACTGAAATGTATCCATATAAGAAAGTTTTAACAAATTCTTGCCACATTACCAGCCAGTGTACGTAGGTGGTCCCAAAATAGCCAACCCGGCATATATAGCACTGGCTGAAAAATTAAAATGAAATTCGAAAATTTGAATCTTACGGCGCGTTAATTTGATAAAAGAAGAAGCTGCGTTCTTTTGCCTTTATTTCACGGCCATTAATAGAGGGTGCTCTGAGTGATTTTGCAAACATGGACCAAATTAGTCATTGATATGTGATACAATACTTTCATTTGAAAGGCGTAAGTCCAATTGATATTAAAGTCGAGCTGGATTCTACTCTGGGAGAGTCTGCTCCTCCATTTACAACAGTAAAATATTGGGTCGCTGAGTTTAAAAGAGGTCGCACGAGCTGCTTAGATGAACATCGCAGCGGTCGAACAATTGAAGTGACTACGCCAGAAATGGAAAAAAAATAAAAAATTGTTTTGGCAGACCGTAGACTAAAAGTACGCGAGTTAGCAGACATGGTAGGCATTTCAAAATGTTGACTGAAAATTTGGACATGAGAAAGCTGTGCGCAAAATGGGTGCCGAGATTGCTCACCATTGACCAAAAGCAGCGTCGTGCGGATGTTACAATCCAGAGTTAGGAGAAATTTCGTCGTTTTTACGACGATTCATAACGATGGACAAAACATGGGTCCAACACTTAACCCTTGAGATGAAAGAACAGTCGAAACAATGGATTGAAAATGGAGAATCAGCTCCAAAGAAGGCGAAGTCAGTTCCATCTGCTGGCAAAGTCATGGCGTGAGTATTTTAGGATGCGCATGGGTTAATTTTTATTGATCATCTTCAAAAAGGCAAAACCGGCGAGTATTATATAAATTTCTTTTATTATTTAACGGATGGACGGACAGTTGTCATGTCATTGTGATCAAGACAGACAGAAAACATTTACACCTTTATTTATAATAGTTTTTTATTACAATTTTGGAGCCTGTGACCCCCCCCTGGCTCGCAGGCTGGATCCGCCACTGCCTTAGTGCGCGAGTCTGACTTGCACTTGTCCTAATTATTTTTATTGACGTTTAAATTACATTTTACTACTGCACTACTGTTCTACTACTGTTATGTAACTATCCTGGTATAGGGAAGCTGGCAGGGTGTTCCACATGTCAGCTGTAAGGATGACAAAGGAATCTTTGATATGTCGCAAAAATGTGTATTTAATATAAAGGCCTAATTCAATTTAAAATGTTCCCATGTGATAACAATTTTCAAACATTCGTAGTTGTAACCTTGAATTTGAGTTAACACGTTTTATCAGTTTATCACTGCAATAGCCGTCGCATAGGAATGCCAAACAATTGATTTAGTGATAAAACTGATAATGCAAATAAGCGCCAAACGCCAAATCTGTTCTTTTTCAACTTTGATCAAATACTAAAAATATAATGTTACCAACTTGCGATTGTCGGCACTTGGTGAAACATCATCATCTATACTAATAATAAAGTACTTAGTAAAAAAATCTAAATTGTAAATTATTATTGTTGCACTGAGGCCCAAACCACAATTTTTAGAATTTTTGTCAGTCTGTTTGTCCCGTTTTAACTCGAGAAGCACTCAATAATATAATAATAATATAACCATCTGTTATATTACTTTAATTTTTGAATGAATAAATTGAATTGAATTGAATCAATGCCTATGGATGCGTTTTTTTTAAATTATAATCATTGTGGCCTTGGTCCACACTTAGGATACAAGCAGTGTTCATAAAATAACGCCCAAGCCGAAAACGGGGCAAAGATTAAGCTGAATAAAACACTTGTACTATTCCACAAATGATTGTTGTTTCTGACTAGTTTCACTTTCAAGGCATTCATACAGCTAATAACTCGTTTAGAAGTCAGAGCTTCAACTACTTGTATTTATACTTATTTCAATACAGAGTTATTATTCTCATGGATTTAACACACGTAGTACATAACAAAGTCTCCGAGAAGCATGCTCGGAAAAAGACTGCTGGATAAAATATCTAACATACAACTTAGAAAGATGACTGGATTAATGGATGTTATACGCCAAGCCAGAAAGTTAAAATGGGAATGGGCAGGGCATGTGATAAGGCAGAGAGACAACAGATGGGCCAGAGAAGTAACTGAATGGTGCCCCAGAGACCATAAACGAAGTAAAGGAAGACCAAAAACAAGATGGCGTGATGAATTGGAGAAATATGGCGGAAACTTGTGGACCAGATTAACGTTCGACAGGCATGAATGGAGCAGGATGGGGGAGGCCTTTGCTCAGCAATGGAATTTAATGTAGAAAATTATCTTTTTTTTGAAAATTATAATATATATATATTTTTTATTGTCATCTACATAAGGCTAATAAATAAATAAATAAGTACATAACAAAAAAGCATGGCTTTTGGAACTAATGCCTAGCCCAAGAAGGTTCAAACTATCTTGCTTTAATTTACTTTAGTGTTTATTATAATTAATATTGCTAGGGATAGATATCACTTTTCTAAGACTGAAAATATAAGCATCATGTAATAATAAATATTTATTTTTGCATTTGAATTAGTAAAAGTTAGGCTAGGATGTGAACTTTGGCATTCAACTAATCTGTATTGGAAGAAAGCATCCCCTATCTCTGATGGATAGAATCCGAAATGAAGAGATCCGTCGGAGATCGAAAGTAAACGACATAGCCTGCAGAATGAGTAAGTTGAAGTGGCAGTGGGCAGGCCGTATCTGTCGCCGACGTGATGGCCGTTGGGGCCGAAAGGCTTTAGAATGAAGACCACGTATGGCAAAGCGTAGTATAGGCCGACTTCATGCCCACTGGACCAACAACCTGGAGGACGTTGTGGGTGTCGGTTGGATGAGGAGGATGGAGGACTGACATGAGTGGCAAAATTTGGGAACAGCGTATGTCCAGCAGTGGACGAACACGGGCTGATTGATGGATGGATCCCCATCAAGGAATTTAATCTTAAATGCTTTTTGTTATTGTTTTCCAAGATTAGGTAATTTTATTGTATCCATGGTCATACTCGAGGTGTTAATATATTTTTTACAATGCAAAGTATGAACTAGGAATGACTTTAATGTTCAAAAGGACTACTCGAAATTCCAGTTTTTTCGAATTTCATGTTGTAAGAGCAGAAGTACATAGAAGCAATTAAAAAATGGATGGATAGATGGATGGACCAATTAAAAGGTAAAAAAATCATACTTTTACAAAATGTATGAAAGAAACATTTTCTTTTGTCTTGTTTATGGCCATATGTATTGAAAGCAATTCACCAAAAATAAGGTCACACAAATCTGCTGTTCTGGTAAAATTGAGAAATTCTGTAAATTTTTCAGTTATTGTTCTATTTTAGACAGGTTACTTACAAATATTTATGTAATGTTTTTAATAATATAAAAAAAGATTTAGGCAAAAAAAAACACAAGAAAGGTGAAAATATTTTTTTCCCCTTTGTAAATGTTTAAATCAAACCCACCCACAAAAATATTGAATCTTGTTAGGTATTTAGTAAAGACAAAAGCAAAATAAGTTCAGATGCAGGACAACAAAAATATCAAATATCGTATCAAGAAAACTTACCCTTCTAAGCTTTTGCAGGGTCTGACATTAGCATAAAGGTCAAACTCTTTCCTAAGAGCCAAGTTCAGGGACCGGTAGCCCTTGCCGACAGGAGTCATCAGAGGTCCTTTCAGACCAATCTTGTTTGAATTTACAGAGTCAATGACCTTTTGTGGGATGCCCATTTTTCCGTCAGGTCCCTAAAAGGTAACAATGTATAAATTAAATGTGTCACAATAAATACTGAAATATAACAGAATTACATGTGTCAAAATAAATACTAAAATATAACAGAAAGACGGGGACTTACCCTCACAGCTGTGACGTCCACTTCATCCCATTCAATAGGCACTTTGGCTGCTTCAAAGATTTTCTGCACAGCAACAGTGATTTCAGGACCGATGCCGTGTCCCGGAATCAACGTCACCTTCTGCACGCCCGTGCTGTACTGCGCCGCTCCAGCCTTCCCAGCCGGGACCTGACGACCACCAGGAAACCCATCATAACCTCAACCATACACAATACACTAAACACAAAAAAAAGAGAATAACCTCATCATTAGCGACCCCAGTCGATTGGACATCCTTGCTCGTCCCCGGTTCAAACCACTTCAGCAATTGTACTACTGCTTTACTCTCACGAAATGGTTTCAAAAGCGCTTTTATGTAATTCTGCGACATAACTATACAATTCTATTTTTGGATGCGAAGGAGAAAAACCTAGGTGCTTCTGGAGGCTCATAGGACTAGGGTAGCATGCAGTACGATGCAACAAACGAAATTACGGAACACCGAGTTAGAAACTTACGATTTTCCTGATTATTCTTGAAGCCATTTCCAGATTTTCGCGATATTCGACGACGAACAATCCGCGGCCAAGGGGCGGAGGGCGGGGGGGTGTACAAGGAAATTGCGACTTGATAACGACGCATGACCGGAAATAAGTACTACTTTTATATATTTTTAAATCTAAAGTGGTTGAAAACACCACAATTTTAGTTTTGATAAATGAAATATAGTTTTTGAGTACTTTTTTAAGACAAAATTATCATTACTTTGGAAAAAAAAATATGATAATACATGAATGAGTTAATTGTGCCAAATCCCAAACAAACCTTAAGGGTTGCCATAGCTGCAAATTATTTTTCTACCACAAATGCTTTGACGTTTTTGAACCAAAGTACTCTGTGAATTTGTTTTCGTTCATTCACAAATGTGACAAAAACAGCTGTTTGTGTTTGTTTGTAAGTTAATCAACAATAATTCTGTTCCGTTACATTACATTAAAGCGAATGGAATTGGATTTAATTGTGTTGTTTAGCTATTAATTGGTGATATCACAGCATTTGGAAGCAGTAGTTGGTACACATACGTAAAACATGGATCAGCCACTAACGTTAAAATTGGCTTCAATGAGCCTAATTTCTCAGAGTAAATTGGAGAATATTTTGCTTCAATGTGGTGATAAAAAGGATTTAATTATTGATTCAACACTTATCAAGCCATTAGAAAGAATTTGCGGTGTTACTTGGCTCAGGTAAAGAGTTTGAACACAACCATATTTAATTTCATATATGTTTAGAAATTAATGTTTCCCTTTGTTTTAGGCAACATGGAATCGATAAAATATATAAAATGGAGCCTCAACTCGGCGCGACTTCTAATACAATCCGTGTTTACTTAATCCCAGCTTGCACACAGAAGTACAAGTGTGTTTTAGATCAGATTTCATCTCTGCTCAGTCACAACCCAGCTTTAGCTGAACTCAAATGTTTCCACATCATCATTGTACCCAAAGTCATTTGTTCCTACGACTCAATACTAGAAAGTCGAGGATTATATGATATTGTGAAACTACACTCATTTTCTTGGGAACTCATGTCATTGGATGAACAGCTGCTAAGCTTAGAACTGCCGTTTTTATTCAAGCAGTTATTTGTTGAACATAACCATTCTCTCCTGTCCAGTATTTCTATGTCTCTTTGGAGCTTATTTCATGTCACTGGAAGACCAAAAGCTATATTTTCTCTTGGAAAACTCTCAGCAAATGTCTTAGATATTTTGGAAATTTACAATGAAAGTTATGCTAGGGATTTCCTGAGCACAGAAAGCTCTTCTGATATAGGAACTTTAATTTTAATAGATAGAGACCAAGATTACGCATCTTGTTTGCTTACACCTGCAACTTACAGTGGATTGTTAAATGAATTGTTTAACATAAACTGTGGCTACTTAGATTTAAATGTAAAAGACACTAAATTGAAGAAAGAAAAAGTCGACTTTGGTTTTGAACAAGAAAAATGTTCAGCAAAAAACACTGTTATTACTCTAGATAGTTCTACAGATAGTTTATATGGAGAGATTAAGCACAGACATTTTTCTGAAGTCCTGAGTGTTTTGAGTTCTAAAGCAAAGCTTCTAAAGAATGAAGATATAAAAGCTTTGGGCATTCAGGAAATGAAGCATTATGTTGCCACTAAGTTACAACAAGTTGCCCTTTTTAAACAAAGCCTAGTTAACCATGTGCTGGCTTGTGAAACTATAATATCTGAAATGAGTAACAAGTTTGAAGATCTCAAGTTGACTGAAACTGAAATGCTGAACAACAGAAACAGGAAAACTAACTTCACTTTTGTTGATGAAACTTTTGGAACTGATATTCACGTATACAACAGTTTACGGCTCATGTGCTTACTGAGTTTAACACAAGGGTTATCATATGATGAATATAACTCATTAGTAACAAAGTATCTACTTGCCTTTGGTCACAAGTTTATGTATGTATTTAGTAATCTCATTAATGCAGGCTTGTTGGTACAACCATCAAGTCCAAAATTGACTTTGAATATTTCCAATTTGAGTAACCTAAGTGATCATTTACCAAAGTGGCAGAACACATTTCAAACAATGGCTAATAAACTCAAACAGTTGCCATCACAGCCAGATAAAGTTGGCAAAACATCACCCAGTTATGTCTTTAATGGTGGTTACGTACCTTTAATTGCAGTGCTCTGCAATACTATATTAACATCTGATTCCTTAGCTGATGTTCTATCAAAACTATCTGCATTATCAGATTTAAAGTTGGGAGGTAAAATACTTGAGAATTTAAAAGATGGCATGGAAACCTTAAATGAAAAGTTGTCTAATATGAAACTGCAGCAAAATAATGAATTAGAATTTGGCAGTAGAGATGCGAAAAGTTTGTCAAAAGTATTGAAAAGTGATCCCAAGTTTGCTAATATATTTCCTTTGAAACCAAAGAGCGTTTTGGTTTATGTTATTGGGGGTGTAAATTATGCCGAAATAGCGGCGTGTGATCTTATACAGAAAACGACAGGCAGCAAGATTTATGTGGCTAGCGATTGTGTAACTTGCGGAAGTGACTTGATGGCTGCTAATGCATAAAAACCTTATCTAAGTACTAGATGTAACTATTTTAATTGTGTATTACTTTTAAGAGTATTATATAAGATGTAATCAAAATACCTCCCAAGGATGAAATAGGAGATACTATTATGTTTATAGATTACAATAATGCATAAATTTCGTACCCCGGAATCGTTAAATCAATTTGAGAAGATAAAGTAGTGAAATTAAAATTTGCTTTATTCTGCATAACGTGGTTCACAAACTACGCGCGTAGTGTAGTTTCGTCAATGAAAACAATTGCTATCTCTTTCTAACTGTTCTGTCAATGAACTCTGAAATCAGCTGACCAGTTCGTAACGTAACTATCTGAATCTATTAGTTACACAATAATACGCAGGCAAAAGCTAAAAATTGCACTTACTTACCCGTTACTGAATTCCACCAAGCTTACTGCAGATAAAAAAACTGACGTAATAAGATGCTTAACTCCCCATCACACTTAAAACAGGCTACGGACAGTCAAGTTAGTGTAAGAATCGCTATGTTTTTGCTGTGACTCGTCAGTCCACAGAATGTTGCGGCGTTCTTCTCGAATCAAATGACAGAACGCGAGGCGAGCCGCGTAGTCCTGTGGCTGCAATTTTTGTACTCTCGTAAAGTGGTAAGGGTATAGCCCTTCCCGATTTAGAAGTTGCCACACGTAGTTGTCGCTCACGTTGAAGACTCTAGCCCCGTCTCTGGTGCTCGCAAGAGGATGACGTCGGAAGAAGTCCAACACTTCCTCTTCTCTGCGTCAACCGGAGGCGGGTCAAAGGGGCCGTGTACACGGCGTCCAGAATGGTATGAGGACTTATTCGCACACCAAACCCCTGCTGGCATAAGTTCGCTGCATGCGTGGTTATGTTATTGCACTCGCGATAGCACCATACCATTTCAACATATTCTTGATTTGAATATCGTCGTCTGGGAGGCATTTTTAACGAATGCGCGCGCAATTCACACCTCGCTGACCACTGATAACAACGAACTGGGGCTGGCGGGGCACACAAAAACAAAAGCAAGCGCGTGCGACGAACGGGGTGCGGGTGGGGCAGGGGAGTCTTCGGCCTCGCTTTGACGAACGATGCCGACGCGCGGTATTGTTTGTAAGTTAGCATGAATAGCTTCATTGACGTTTTGCGAAATGAAATGCTGGGTTTTTTTCAATTTCAACGCGCGGTTTTTCCCGTGGAAATCTGTGACAAATGTATGAAGCTGCACGGATGCGCGAACTGATAACAGCGAACTGAGGCACAAACACAAGCGCGTGCGACGAACGGGGTAGTGCAGGCGGGAGGGGGGTAGGCCGTCGTCGGCTTGCGCTTTGATGAATGAATGACGAGCTGCTGGCGCGGACCGGGGCGGCATTTGTTTGATAAATATGGCAACAGTACGGGGTGGCTTCATTGAGTTGCGAAACGAAATGGCGATGCGGCAACAGCTAATTTACTACGGGACGGTTTCAAACAACTAAATCAATTCAAATTTATACGCACATTTTTTTGTATGAAAAAATTTATGACGTTAGATCAATAAAATATCGTTACCATTCTTTTCTATATACACAATACACTCTCCCATTACAGCCGTGGCAGATATTTTGATTACACCTTATATAAGTCTCTGGTTGTCCCAATGCCTATATCCAGGAAAACTAGTACTTATAGTATAAATTTTGAGCATTTTCTACTATAAAGCTTTGTTATTATTGATCTAATTTATAGCTTTTTATATTTTTGTACTTTTATAAATATAAAACAAAAATAAACATTATTAAGCGATATATTTCGAACCAAGCATAGAAAAATTGTTTATTTTTTGTTTGTATTTATAAAAGGACATTAAAATATTATCGTAAAAGAAATAAAATATTATTTTATACAAATATATTTTTATTTACCTTATCAGGTAGAACATTAATACTTATATCACAGTACAAAGTTAAAATTCATTTTAAAATATAGAAATTTCAGCTATACTAAAACCAGATTTACTGTTTCGAGATTTATAGTTACTTTTTTATATGGCGATATTTTGAGTAGTCAGCATATACAAAAAAAAAACAGATTGCCACTTTCATAAGCTAAACTACAACATGGTTTTAATTCTTAACCAACTCATAAATATTGTTTTTAAATAACATGTACTGTACATATATTTTAGACCAATATTCTGAGTGCTCAGTATGGCAGCGTTTTAGAACCTGGTTTTAGTATAATTACGAAAATAATTTGTTTAGTAGCTAATGGATTGCACAGTCTAATTGCACCAGTACCGGTCTAACTCCACCTGTACAGGTGGTCTAGTTGCGCCAGTTCCAGAACAGGTGGTCTAGTTGCGCCAATTCCAGAACAGGTGGTCTAGTTGCGCCAGTACCGTTGGTCTACTTGCACCAATAGTGGTGGTCTACTTGCGCCAGTACTGCGCAAACTTGTGGAAATGTTCGACGAGCACAGCCATCACCGCTGTCACCGACATGTCCAGCAGGTTCTGCAGATAGTGGACCGCCTCCTCGTCGCCCAGGTCCAATCTGCAATGACGGATACTAACTATAGTGTTTACAAATGTAAAGATTCGATTGGTTATATTATAAAACCTATCTTTTGCACATTTCTTAAATGACTTTAACTCTAAATCCTACCTATATTACGATTCGACTCGTTTTCGCGAATATCAACAAAGTCGAAGATTTGTATGCTCATTATATCTTTAGGTACACTGTACAATATACGTACCTCAGTTTATCTTGCACCTTTTTGACAGCCTTGTCCGGCTCAAGGGCGATGTCGGGTACGGTCGCGTCCACCATCAGGGAGAATAGATTAAGGACGAGATTCGCGTGTCTGGAACAATTCGTAAGCATACAGTTTATTGAACCTATCGAAGTAAGGAACATTTGACCATTGGCGTAACTAGGATTTATAGCTGGAGGGAGGGGGGGGGGCGTGCGTACGCGCCTTCTGGAACCGATAGTGATTCGAAATCATTCGACGTTCGGAATAAGTGGTCGTCGTGCGGAGTTGACGCTAGGCGGTGTTAACAGATAGAGCGGGGCGGATAATATGGGATTTGAGTTGTCGACACGCATTGAATCCAGGTTCCTCGATCTGTGCGAGAAAGGTCTATGAACTTATCTAGAGCATTCGCGTAGCAACTAGAGGTGCGTGACACAGATATAAAAGGCGGAGCGATTCACGGGCACTTTAGTTCAGTGTTAACTACGAGGCGAAACGGAAAGCGACTCTAGTGAACTAAAGTGCGACTCTAGTGCGAGTATTATTCTGTAACGATTCTAGTGAGTGTTTGTGAAATATTGTGCAATAATAGTCCGGTCAAATTAGTCAGTCCTACGAGTCCAGTTAGTAATTCCAGTTGTTATTTAGTTTCAGTTGTGTTTTAATAGTGTGTGTGATTTCAAATAAGGACAGTGGTTTTTGGTGCGAATTGGTATAAAATTAATTTATCCCGAACCCCAGTTCGTAAAAGTATAAAAATGGGTTGCTTTGGCTGGCTTATGCTTGAAACATATTTGTTAATACCTAAACTAATCTCTAGTATATATTTTGTTTGGAAACGAGCAATATTTATATCTAAAAGAGCCCGTAACTCACTGAGATAAAATTGCTTCAAGTCGACTCTATGCGTTTATAATAAATGTTTGGTCTGTATGTTTGTGGCCGTTTGTCACTGATGTCTTACCTGCGCAGATGCAACCAAGGCCGTACAACACTAGTGTCTTACCTGCGCAAATGCAGGAAGGCCGTGTAGCACTGTTTCCGGAACTCGTGGTAGAGCTCAGAATGCATCCCGCCCATGGCCTCCACCATTTCCTTGCTCAGCTTCATCGGCGGCGGCAGAGGCTTGGGGTCCCGTCCCAGGATGTAGCCGAAGTCGATGTGGAACAACGCGCCTTGCTTCGTTAGCAGGAGGTTGTCCAGGTGACGGTCGCCGACACCTGAAATACAACAAGGCGTTGGGTGTAGGGTTCCGTACCTCAAGAGGAAAAAATTGAGCTCTTATAGGGTCACTTTGTTGTCCGTCTGTCTGTAAAGACCCTTTATCTCGGGAACGCGTGGAGGTATAGAGTTGAAATTAAAACCGTATGCTCAGGTCTATAGTCCCTTGAAGCTGTGACAAAATCAAACTTTCAAGTTAAAAGATACGGCCGTTTATGCCGCAAAGAACGTATATTTAGACACGCTCAAGGGAATCAAAGTTTATAGGTTAATTTCCGTTGACCCAGAACTATGAAATTTGGCAAGTAATACTGTCTTATACTACAAGTATAGGGAAAAGTTTGGAAACTATACATTTGTTATTAAATCATAAAAAATATGGTCTAACGGAATCCTCATTTATCCGGTTTTTTTCTTCTTCAGGTATACCCTTTTTGCCACAAATTTGTGTCTAGCAGTGAATTGCAGATACTAATAATGATGCGGAAAAAGCTCCAAGGAGGATAAACCAAAAGTTTTATTTAAAAAATACGGATTTCACTACACTAAAACCTCCCATCTCCTGAATACCTTAAAAACAACATGGCCGGGTAACCAGAAACTTGGCACGTACTTGTTACACAAGTTTGATGGCATGGTAAGTTGCATATGACGCCTAAACATCCTGCAACAAAAATGTGCACTTACCCAATAAATAAGTGATGACGCAATACCCAGCGCAACTTCTAATATACGTGTCCATAACCTCTTGCTTGATGCCGTAGGGAGCGCCTTCACAAGGATTGTACTTCCTGAAGAAATTCTGTATACTACCCTCCGTTGCTAACGCTTCTGCCACCGTCACCGATTCTATAAACTGCAGAAAGCCATGCTTCGAGCTCGTGGCCAGCACTTTGTACGGAGTCAGCTTCAAATCCAAGTTCTCTCGTCTCAGTAACTTGTCCATTAACGTTATCATCTGTAGAATCAGCTGATCTTGACGCAAATCGTCGCCATGTTTGAAAATGGCTTCGTATTCGACGCCCTCTGTCGTTAAGAAGGTCAATTTGGAAGGCATTAGAGCCGATTTGAAGAGACTGGCCTTTTTCGCGACAATTCCTTTGATGGTGACGTTAGGGTCTAAAGGAAAAGGCATGGGTTCGAAGTTGGTAAAGTTGAATTTGAAGGCGTCTGGGTCAGCCAATAGTTGCTGCAGCCTTTCGGCCTTTCTGTTCCGGTTGCCACTCTCTCTAGCGACGGTTTTGACTAATTTGACTAGTTTGTCTATAAACACTTGTTGCCGTGCGAGGAACGACCGAGTACGTTGATGGTCCGTGTTTCCTGTAGAAGATGAAAGTAATATATCAATAAGAAGTAAGCACGCATTATTGATTTTCTAATTATTGATAAAAAGTATAAAATAATTGTGATTTATTGCATTACGCGACCAGTTTAATGTCAATTGGGGTTTTCTAGCAAAGTTGTGTTATTTTATGCATTCCGTTGAAAAAGGTCGAGCACAACAACTATAAACACGTTCTAAAGTGATTTCTAAAAACGTTGATAAAGTTATTGAGGTGCAATTGTGTAAGCCAATCGTATTCAAATTGATTGTTATTATGGCTATTCGACTAAGCAAATTAGCCCGTTTGAGAATTGAAATCGTATATTCTTGGCTGTCAAATGAATACAATTGTCTTGTTTTGTTGTTGACAACCAAAAACTTACGATTTCAATTGTGAAACGGGCTTATTTGCTGAGCCGAATAGCCATATGACAATCGAATTTGAATACGATTGGCTTACACAATTGCACCTCTGGTTTGTTCAATCTAATGTTATTTTTATTATGGCTGTTCAGCCATCTTAAGGGCTTGTATTGGGCCTTTCAACTGTTTTTGTTTTAATATGCTGAGTCAGCTACTTATCTGATCAATGTAAAACTTGGACACGTGTTTTTTCAGACTGTCTTTCCGTTGTTAGGTCGGTTACCTAATTGGACACATTTCGCTCAATAGATTTTATTTTTGAAAATGATGCCTTTTTAAGTTATTATTTCTAAACGGCTGGAGTTTTATGTCTGAAATTACTGCTTTAACAAGAAAACATGGTTTATTTTCCGATGTCAGGTGAAAATTTTCCTACATCAATTACTTTTTCGTAAAATACAGAAAAACCTCGAAAATTCACTGATTTTGTGTGCTGGCAGCGAGCGAAGCGAGCGTTCTAATGTAGACTTTCTGACAATATACTGAAGTTTAAAATCGCTCAGTAAGATTATCGTGCACCAGGGGTAAGGCCTTAACTCGCGCGCGCAGTTCAGTCACCTGCCGGCTTTCGTGCGGGGAAGTTATGTCGCTGTTCGTTGCACGCGCAGAGTGGCGTACATAGAACTTTTTGCTGGAAGAGCAATAAGAAGATCAAGTTTGACATTAAAAAAAATTTAAATCAACTTGAAATTTTTTTTTTATGAAATCATGTACTCTAGGGTATAAAGTGACATTTAAATTTTTTCATATTTTTTTAATCGTCAAACTTGACCTTCTCATTGCATTTCCAGCAAAAACTTTTATGCACGCCACCGGCACATATTTTGCGAAATTATTATTTCACTTTGACCGTGCCTCAGTGCTTGTAGCGGAAGGAAAATGCATAAATAATATTAGGAAAATACTATGCTATGCTAAATGCAAACACATTTGTGTTTAGTCGTAACATAAGCGTTCCAAATCACATTACCTATGTGAGTGCGTCACGAGACTGCCTGTTTGCTAGAAGATACCTAACACTGGAGTGCAATATTTTGCGTTAGCACCCTTAATGTTACGTCATCGTTATATGATATGCAAGAATGGTACCTTTAGCTAATATCTGCGAGAAGGTCTTCATGACCGTCAGATACATGTTCCTCTCGGCCAGGTCCTGCTTGCCGCCGGGCGGCCCCGTGCGGTCGCTGCACTCTATCAGCAAGTACCAGTACAGATAGTTAGCTAGCACGGGCTTGTTGCACGCTCGCTGTATGAGGAACGAGGCGAGGCTCAGCCGCTCCGAGGGCACAGCGTCGTCGCTGGAATAAACGGTCTAGTTTCAGATAATGTACAGTTTTAGTACACTCGCACAGGTTGAATAAAGCCTATTTTAATAAATCCTTAAGCTATCCTAAATATGTTTAAATATTTATTGCTGTATTATCAATTATTATGTATCGTTATGTTCATTATACTTATATATCCATTTTATATGTATATAGTCATGTTTATATATAGTCACTTTATATTAAAGTTAGTTAAATTAGTATGTATGTTAGATATATTTTAGTATATATATATATATGTGTGTGTATTATACCTATGTAAGTATTTTAGTATGTAGTAGTCATGTAGTACGTACACATATGGTTACCAATTTATTTTTAAAGCACTTCTATACCCATTCGGTTTGCTATAAAAAATCTCTTTGAGAGATAAGCTCGCCGCTGTACTCAAATTAATGTATTAAATGTCTGTAATCTCCTTTTTTGTGTACAATAAAGAATAAGAATAAAGCCGTCATATTATGTTAACCATACGTTTTTAGGGTTCCGTACCCTATTACCAACCCTCCGCTGTCTGTCTGTCTGTTCATCTGTCACAGGGGTCTACAGCTTTAACCGTAATAGGTAGACAGGTGAATTTTTCACCAAATACGTGTTACTATGGCCTATACCACAACTAATAAAAATGAATAAACTTCGAAAAAATGTTTTTTTTTTTTACTTTATTTGTTTTACCTTTATCTTAAAGATGGTAACACATAATATTTTAAATTTAGTCACATTGTTGTAAATGCTCTAACGTAAAACAACAAGTAATAAAATTGAGTTTCCGTTCCGTATGTATGTTTTTAGGGTTCCGTAAACGCATTGTGTGGTGGTACGGAACTCCGTGAGCGAGTCCGACTCGCACTTGGTCAAATTATTTGAAATATTTCATAAAAGGCGCGTTAGCTTAGTAATATTGAGAGCCGGGTCTTGGAGTGTGCATGTAACAGTGCGTTGTTCGGTATTTATGAGCACAATATTTATTTACTCACCACACCTGCATGTTCTGAAAGCGTGTTTTTGTGCCCGAAGTACGGCAATAAAGTTCACTCTCCCCATATCACGGTAATAAAATCGGCCAAATGCGAGTCGGATTCGCGCACGAAGGGTTCCGTACCATTATCTATAAAAACGGCAAAAAAATCATGTCTGTTGTATGGTTCTTTTTAAATATTAATTTTGTTTTAATTTCATTATTTATTTTTTAAATGAATATATAACTAAATATTCTGCGTCTACCTGCTGCCGTTATCAATATCGAGCAAAAGCAAGCAAAAACATCACGTTTGTTGTATGGGAGCCCCCTTTAATATTTATTTTATTCTGTTTTTTAGTATTTGTTGTTATAGCGGTAACAAAAATACATCATCTGCGAAAATTTCAACTGTCTAACTATCACGGTTCATGAGATACAGCCTGGTGACAGACGGACAGCGGAGTCTTGGTAGTAGGGTCCCGTTGGTTACCCTTTGGGTACGGAACCCTAAAAAGATGGCATGTGAATGTTGACTGTTTCAATGAGACACCATTCGTTCGGAAACACCTCTAACACCCCTATAAAATATGTTTGGGGATATACCTACATGTTTTTTCCTCGTTTTAATAAAGATAATTATAGCTACATTTCAGCTTTTCATTTATTTTAACTCGAAGGGAAACATAAATCATACAAATGTAAGGATTCTACGACATACTTCGGCCTTCAATGATCCAGTCAGAACCCGATTTTTTCAGTATCTAAGGTTTTGGTGTTGTAATGAAAAAGGCATCAAATGTAGATCATGCATCGGAATCATCTTACATATTAATGTTAGATTGAATAAACGCCATTTTGGATCGCCTATTCTATTTCTTTATCAAAATAATTTCCTGGTTATACATCATTGACCTCTCATAAACAACTAGACTCATAATCTCGCTCAATAAGTGTCCGCGATGCATCTTGTCACCGCTACGACGTGACAAGATCGAATGACAATTTCGTACAACAGACATTGCATCTTATCATAACGATATAAAGTCTTAATTTGGTTGAATGCATTTTTGCTACTATGCACGTTACAAGTTCGAACACTTTCTGACGAACTTTTCTTAGAGACTGTGCGTCTAGTTGTTTATGAGAGGTCAATGTTATATATATAATTCTCACCCATAGATGTGCGTGTTGCCGATGCCGCTAGTGTCGCTGACAGTACTGTTCGCATTCTCCTCGGTGACCGCGACGGACTCCTCCACCGGCACGTCTACGGAGCGGCGACTGATCATTGACGCTGACATTTCAGCGGGAATACCTGGATACAGATAGTCGTTCACACGGGGTTGGTTTTCCTATCTGGGCTAACGCCCGGCGATCATGACATCTCTTTTGCACGCGTTGATTTTGTATACGCTATCCTGCTGTCAGTGATGAGCGGGCGATCAAACTGTACGCAACCCAGGGTTGCAACACTAACCCGTTCAAAAATCAATAAGGGTCGCAACACAGACTGTTCAGAAATGGCAATGTCGCTACACCAGGGTCGAATTTTTCTCTACTCTGAGGTAATGTTCGCAAGGTTCGTATAAGCACATCAAAATGACAGATAAAAAACATAAATCTATTAGAAATACGTCCAATGACGTTTGGAGTGTTGAAACACGGCCAAACCCGTTCAAAAACTCCGCGTTACTACCCAGCCCAGGGTTCTTTAATAAACGCACTTCTGTATAGGTTGGAGGTGGTAGAGCTGATGCCGGGCTCGACTGTGGAGGTACCAGCATCTTACTCGCACATCTCCTGAAGTTATTCGGGGAAGAGTAGGAGGACAGTTCTCAAACAGGCACAACCAGGTAGCCCACCATGCCCGGGACCGATTGATGGCGGTATATCTGTCGCCGCCATCTGGTTAAATCAGCTTTCTGATTAGGTGCCTAGGATACTTAACTAAATGGCGACATTCAACTAAATGCCTAGGCTTCTCGTTATTTAAGTAACGAGATGGCTTGTCGAAAGTTAGCCCTTTGGACAGGGCTGAATCAAAAGCCGCCACGTAATTTAAATTTAGTTCATGTTTTTTGCCACTATAGCGCTAGTAGTCCCATTACAAATATGGCGGCAACAGCTGATAAAATGTTTGGGGATTTTGGTTAGAGAGCGCCTTGTTTGATTTTTTCTGCATGTCGTGAATTCTGTTAAAACGACGGGAGTCGCCTCGCTTCGCTCGGCTTCTAATTATGTACTTACATGTCAACCTAACTGCTCCTCCTCGCTTCGTTCGTCGTCGTGACCTATCCCTAGCCAAAAACCTAAACGTCGTTCAGCCCTCTCGTTAAACGTTGCGTTGAACCATTTGGCCGAGCAACCAGGGGGCTACTCCGAAGTGATAAAGTTTGATCGATTTTACCGTTCAGTCGTATATCCATCTTTAATACTCTTAATGCGTGCGTCAGAGATGGACGTACGCTCGAACGATAAACGATCGACCGAATCGTTTTGGGAGTGCGGGGCCAGGCTGATGGATGGATGACATGAAAATTTATCATATGACAATTTTTATCGACGTATAGGCACCAAAGAAACAGGCATAGCAAAGAAAAGTTGTATCTCTTGTTTGTGGGTGAATTAACAAAGACTACAGTCGTCGGTGCTATCATTTTTTCCGAGTGAACTTTTCTTTCAAGAGCACTTTTGTGCCAGTATTAGTAGGACTATCAAACACAGCATCTTGACAGTGAGATAGTATACCTGAGGCGGAGAGTAGACTCGCTTGGCTGTCCCGCTTGCCGCTCGCCATCAGCTTGCCTTCCGAGTCGCCGAACACGGGCTCCTTACCGCCCGACAGGCGCGAGTATTCTGAAACATATTGTCATTTAGCTAATTTGCTCTTTTTTGTATAGATTTTAGTCTTATCGTTATCCAATTTTCATTTTACAATACAATATGGGTCTCTTAGTTAGGGTTACCAGACGGAAAAAGCAAATCTGGGCAAAATTAAAAAAAAAGTCGGGATTTTGGGATTATGGTCGGGACAAATAAATATTACGAATCAAAAAAATACTTTTTATTATTAAAATAAAGTAATTACAACAAAATACTTTTTTTTGGCAAATTATGAGATAATACAGTTGAAAATTATAAGATCAAATTGTGAAACAACTAAAACATACTCATTTTCTACTTCGCCACAAGTATTTGGCATTTAAGTTCACTGACTCCACCCATTTGGTGCCCTTTAGTATTTAAAAAAGTCGTAGTGCCCATTCGCTCGCCGTCCGCCGACCGTTGTTATTTGTTTTTTGTCGGGACGAATTGTATTTTGTCGGGACTCTGGACATCATATGAAATGTCGGGACAATCCCGACCATCTGGCAACCCTACTCTTTGTCAGTGGCGGCTGGTGCCTCAGAGAACCGGTGGTGCACTGCATGGTTTTATTAAAAAGATCAAATAAAATGCCGCAATTTAAGGAAACAAATTTTATTTATATTCCGTCCAAATCGCTTCTCCGCCGAAAATAACACAGGGAAAGCAAAAAAAAAAGCATTTAGTCTCTCACATCCACATAACCATTTCTTTTTAACATACATTTCACTTTTGAACGTTATCGTGAACGATTTATTTTTTGTTTTGCATTCCTGTTTTATATTATGAATAGACCGGGTTTTCATAAGTCCTGTTGGTTTTAACAAAGTCAATATTGTAATTTACACTCATTATTATCACTCTTCCTAATCTTTAGTTTACTTTTTTACATAATTATAGTACCTAATTAAATAAACAATTACTCCTCCGCAAGCGCGCGCAAAAAGTGAGAAACTGACGACAAAAGCATCGTGCGTAGGTCAAGGCCTCGGGGTAACGCGAGTGAACTACTCGTTTCGCTTCGTATTCTTTCGGCAATTTCCAGTCGCGTGCGGCGCACGAATCTAACCTAAAACTGCCATACATTTTGTACTACGCATCTTCTGTCTCACGCGCCGGGCTGTTTACACCGTGTTTCATAGAAGTTGTATGAGCTCGCGGCGTGCGATTTCCCGAGCGCACGGGGCCGATTTTGTTCAAGCAAAAATAAGATTTATTTCCTTTGCAGTAGAAATCTATACATTTTTATTTACCTCGTAATAACAAAACATGTATATATATGTACTATAATCAGATATTTAATTTCCGTATATGGCAGTATGGATGGATGGGTAATGATAGGTATAGGACATTATTGTGTAAGTTTAATTTAAATGGTAGTGCGGCGCACGGGCGCACTTAAGGTGCAGCCGCCACTGCTCTTTGTGCAAGCTTTTATAGAATAAAATCGAAAAATATGTTAAAATAAGCGTTTACTTAAGTTTTACTTAGCACAAGGTCCCACAATTCAAAGTGATAATAATTTTATAAGAGGTGATTGAGTGCCACTAATAGACAACTTTCCACCGAAAATAATTCTTATTTGCGTGAACTTTTTTTTAACTTTTCCATAGAAATATAGTCAACTGATTGAACCAATTTGTACTGGGAACAAAAAAAAATTACTTTAAATTAAAAATTATATTTCTTATTTAACGTAATCACTTGTCGATACACAATCTACCCTAGAATTGTTTTCATTTATGTTATTGTAGGGCTTTATACATTATACAATGTGAAATTTAATTAATTTTTTTAACGAAAACTGGTGATAGTACTCATCCATATGAACAACTTTTACTATGAAGCCAACCCTGAAATCGTGAAAACAAAATCAGCTGTATAGCTCATACATTTGGGTCGAGTAGGTATGTAACTTTTCTATGGAACAGCTGATATTTTTTTCACGATTTCAGGGTTGGCTCCATATTAAAAGTTGTTCATATGGACGGGTACTATCACCAGTTTTCGTTAACGGAATGACTTAAAATTCACGTTGTATAGTTTCATTTATCTTTAAAATAAATATTAACATTTATTATAATATTCCATACCGTCATGTATTTCCTGGAAGTCCTCGTATTTAAGAGCCTGCACCAACTGCAGCAGATACAACAAGAGATCATCATCGGGCGCTTGCTTCAGTCTCGATATCGCGTACCTGCAATACAACATCATGGTGGTTTTGAGAATTTGTAATGGCAGACATTACACGAAAAAAAGAGACCAAATTTTTTTAAATAGTTCGTCGACAAACAGTCGAAACAGTTGCGAAATCCATCACAATGAAATCTTCTAAATATTATTATTAGAGTGCACTACAAAGTAGAAAATACCAATATTTGAAAAAATTCCTCGGGCCAGTATTAGAACCTGCGACCAATTGTTATCAAGACAGGCGTGGTACCAATAGTGCCACCGAGGTACTTATCCTAGACCGTTGAATTTTTCCACCATACTTGTCCACTAAATTTTTTTGTATTGTCCTTAGTCTGCATAATATATCCCTTTAGTTAAAGTTTTCTATTCAAATTTACCAGTTTTCAAGGTATGTTGCAAGCAGACCAAAAATATTTCAAACAGACTTCTATAAGAAGATTTATATTTTTGGACCGGACTGTGAAATTGAAACTTTCCAAAATACTTACTTTCTTACCGCAGGATGCGTAAACTTAGGGGTCAGTAATTCCAATGAATCTTCAACATCCATCGGTGCCCATTGTTGCATTATAGAGAGCGCCTGTCGTACTTCACCTGCAATGGAAGTGTTACATTACATACATATCGTCACGACATGAATCCCGGGGGTGTCAGAGGCGTTACCCATTGTGAACTGTGAAATGCACACAGACGTATAATATAGTAGCAGACCTAACATTAATAATAAACACATAGAGTCGACGCGTGGCAAGTTTAGCTCTGTGAACTTCGGGCTCTTTTAAATATAAATATTGCTTGTTTCCAAACAAAATATATACTAGAGATTAGTTTAGGATTTAACAAATATGTTCCAAGCATAAGCCAACCAAAACAACCCATTTTTATACGTTTCTTCGTACCATGAAGCCTAAATGTAGCTTATTTTTTGTATGGAAACTTGCCACGCTATTTAATCCTTATGTTTGGTCTGCTACTTAGTAATAATAATTATAAGTCTGTGGAAATGCAACAGTTCACACTCACCGACGATTATTAGGACCCAACGTGATGGGTGGTGAGCCCTATCGCCGTACTTCGGGCACAAATACACGCTTTTTAGGGCATGCAGGTTTCTTCACGATGTTTTCCTTCACGGTTCAGCAAGTGGTAGGTAAGTATGACACAAATACTACGCACATAAATTCCGAAAAAACTCATTGGTGGATGCCCACGGGGGATCGAACCTAGATCTCGAGATTGAGAGGCCATTGTCCTACAGCTTCAGCTACCGCCACATTTTTACATTAACTTCCCAAAAACATAACATCATCACGAAATGCATACCTGAGATAGAGAACTACTTTGCGACTTATTACAATGCGGTAGAGTTCATTACTTGCCTGCCCTGTTCCAATTAACGCACTCCAAGAACTTGGTTAGCGCCTTCTTCTGCGATGACAGATAGAACCTAAACTTCCACAGCAAGTCTTGTTCGTCGGCCGCTAGAGGGCGCCCCGGCGGGGACGCCACAATGGCGGACAGTTGGTCTCTCTCTGACGCCGTCGGTTTGGCATCGCGTCCCGATACACCCGAGCGGAGAGAACGGGCTAGACGATGCTGCTTTGCTTCCACCAAGTTCTCCTGGAAATTCGAGTTTGTATGATTGCCTTTAATAAAGTGAGCTGGAAAATGATGTTTATGGCAACCGCATAAAGCCCAAAATCGATTGGATAACTCAATCTAAAGTTCGAACAGACCGTGATTCCATTTCATTTAATTTTTAAAGCAAAGCTTATATAACGTTATGTGAGAGTATACCTTCACTGCAAGCGCTGTACCGCGCCTTGGGTGGCGACAGACGGGGCGGGGGAACGTTGCCGAACGAAATGACAGCTGCTCGACCCCCCTCCACCCTCCCCGCTCAGCTACAGCTACTACTAGCAGCTACCTAAGGCGCAGTATAGCACTTGCGGTCACCGTAAAACAAACCTATATATTCCAATTATAAAGATTTCTGAAATTTATTTCATAATATCTTAATCTGTGATATGGATTCCAGCGACGATTTTTCGTTTTTTTTTTCGTTAATAGTCATGTAGAAGTTGGTTAGATTTAAACGGACCCCCACGTTTTGTCATGTAATTTATGAACGCTACTTCGTCATCCAAAGGAAGCTGTCAAATTTCCCTTGGGAAAATACAATATAACAAAAATACAGAGTGAAGTTGTACCTAACCCGGTTTTTAACTACCGATTTTAATAGCTTTCTCAACTAAAGTATACTCTAACATTATTGTGGTTAGGTCAAAATTTACCCGACTCGCATTATAAGCTGTCTCGCTGCAAGTTTTATCGCGGTTGGTTGATTGATCACAGAGCAGTAAAAGGATACATACAAACCAACTTTCAAATGTATAATATTAGTAGGGATTCGCATAGGAAAATAAAGCTTATCAATCATAAACAAGACATTTGTAAGTAATTGACCCGTATGATTAATAAACACGAAGTGCAAAAGTTTATCTGTGACTTAGTGTGTGTGTTTATAGACAGCTAAAATAAAACGACATATTTTATTGCTTAGACTCACACTCGACAACTCTTTAAAAAAGCTCGCGCAAGTTAACAAATCTCGATACCAAGTATGAACATGCTACCGCCTCGACATCGATTCGATAAACAAAAATGTAGCTCTTATTTCAAAGCAATTAGAGTTGTCGCTTAGAATTTATCGAGTTTATCTGCCAAATTTATTGAATCGATACTTACGTGCTTGGTCTTGCCCACATAATATCTGTGCTAATAATAAAGTATGTAATGAAAATTTCGTATCTGCACATAGGATACTTTTGCGATATTTCAGGGCCTTAAGAGGCCGCTGCGTAATTTTCGTCTGCTTAATGCGAAGCATTATTTTAATTATTTTTCTTGTCATTGTCGCGATGTTTTTCTAATAATCAGGGACATACACCAGTCCATATTGGCTATCTAAATGAAGACCTAAAATTTATTTGATTCAATTGTTTCTCCTTTGCGCGTTATTTTGATACTTAGATATTATGAATAACGATTCGGAGCGGGCTCGTAAGTAATAAAATAACCCGCAAAAGAGAAACAATTCAATAAAATTAATTCTAGGCCTTTATTTAGACGGCCCATATGAAGTGGTATATGTCCCTAGTGTTTCCAAAAACATCGCGATAAAGGCCAGAAAAATATTTAACATATTGTTTTTTATGAAAGTTGTCGTCGTCGCTGACCGGGCTCTTAAATACAATTTTTTGCATTCTTGTATGTTCCGTTTTAACTCGTGAACCACTAAACGGATTAGATTTTGCTCGTAAAAGATTGTTCGTAATTTTCGTTGCTCAGTATCAATGCTGTCAGACATTTTTTCCCAAAATAAAACTTAGCCAAGAAAATACTGTAAATATTAAATTAACAACGTACCTATATTATGGCGCCATAATCCAGCAGCCCACAAAGGTTCCGGTCCCAAGTTTAATCATCTTTCGAACCATTCCCTATTAAAACCGCTCTATGGGCTGTTTCCTTCCTTCCTAATTAGTGTTAAAGTGTTTAATTAGCATATACAACGTGAAATTTAAGTCATTTCGTTAACGAAAACTGGTGATAGTACTCGTCCATACGGTCCATATGAACAACTTTTACTATGGAGCCAACCCTGAAATCGTGAAAAAATATCAGCTGTTCCATAGAAAAGTTAAATACCTACTCAACCCAAATGTATGAAACGGCTGATATTTTTATCGCGATTTCAGGGTTGGCTTCATAGTAAAAGTTGTTCATATGGACGAGTACTATCACCAGTTTGCGTTAACAAAATGACTTGAATTTTACGTTGTATAAATATTTTGGAGCATTATTTTGGTAAGTACTAGCATGTTAATTGGTTCGTATCATTATTAAGGGCCCGTTTTCCCTGACATTGAGCACCTCATTTTGCGTCAGGTAGAACTGAACTCTATGACGTCTCATTATTGTTTAAAATAGCGCGGTCTGAGCCGTGACTGTTACGATAACCGGAACATCGCGCGCTCTAAAGAATCACGTTTCGATGCCGTCCTCCATAGTAATTTGTATGGGGAAATCGCACGCAAAAGTTTGTTTATTATTGAGAGATAGATACACCAAGTAACAATTTTTGTTTGGCAAAAATAAATCAACCACATTATTCTGTACACTCTTATCTTACGAATGACTGAATTTCAGTTCCAATATGATCTGGGAAACCGTCAATACGCGAAGAGCAGTTTTACGTGATTTTTAGCAACTTTAGATTTTTTCTAGCCTGCTATGAATTCTATGCAAAAATCAAATCATTCATGTTGTAATTTAACTCTTCGACAACTTGTGTGATTATTTATTTCTTATTAAACTAATATTTTCTGTCATGAATCAGAAATACGGTGGGGCACCTTTAGCTGGTGCAGACCCTTAACAACGTTATTATGTATAAAAACGTGGTGCTACCGATATTAATAGTAATAGATAATATTATTTTTGTGCGGTTTTGTCCAAAAATAACGTTATGTATGTGAAGTTTTTAATAAGAGGTGTGTACAATATCGGTAATTTTCATCCTAAACGGTTTGTTTACCTCATTTTTCTATCCGACTTGATCGTAGTATAGACCGTTACTTATAACGCTATTTCACAGTCCGGACACGGTATGTAACAATATAGACGCCTGGTACATGGCAAGTCTTACCTGCAGAATCTCGTAGTCAGGCACCGTCACGATCTCGGCTTGAGCTCTGAACTGGTACATTTCGTCGCCGTCTTGTTCGTAGTACACCACCGCGTGCTAGAGCACAAGCAAATATAGGCCTTATTGTAACGTGTTGAAGACGATTGTAAAATTACCGAAACGTCCAAATACACCCCACATTGTTATATCCTCGGGGAAATAGCGGTGTACTGTACAAGTTTATGAATGATCAGTTTTCATCTTACACCTTTAAGAGCAGACATCATGACATAACGCGACCAACTCAGTTGTGAAGACGGCCAAATGTAATGCTGTTTCATTTCGCTATTACGTGCACGCTCCACGAAACTTGAGAAGGCAATACAATCGTCTTGATTTCGTCGCGGGCGCAAAATTTAAAACTTGCGTAAGGAGAAAGATGATTTTGGCAAGATTGTGGACGTTTTCAATCTAATTTTGGTTAATATTAATCTAGATGACATCTTTGATGCCCAAATAGTATTCATTTTTTGATTTTATCTAAAACAATAAATACACTTTTACACTTTTAGTAAAATACCGTAAAATTTACGTTTTTCAGAGGTTTGTTTTTAAGTTTGATTCAAACTTCCCAATTTTTTGTTCTAATCGGAAATAGATCTATGTAATGTCAATAGACTCAGGCTAAAATATTATAAAAATATTCCATAGACACTTCACGATTGGAGGTTTGCGCAGGATGGCTGCCCTTAATATGCACTTGGAATAACTTGTCGTGACGTATCATTTAGACACAATTATACCTGTTAACATATCAGGTGTAAACTGGCAGCTATCTTTAAATGAAGCCACATATTCTACTGATCATAAATCATAACTTAACTACTTTCCATGAAGTCTTTTAGGGAATCGTTACTGTGTGGCCAGATCATGAACACGTCATCAATGAATCTCTTCCACACAAGAGGTTTCTGGGGCTCACTGATATTCGACTGACGACGACCCCTAGTGGATCGAAATATATTTCGAAATTATTATTTCTTTTTTTTGCATATATATAAAAGTGTATATATTAACAAAAAACAATGAAAAAGCTTTTATAAAGATAAAATATTTATTATTTTAACTACTTTCCCAAATAAACATATGAAAAAAATAGTTTCCTCCAAACTAACTTAAGAACCTACTGAAAATGTTGTCAGGCAAGGGAACTATTTTTTCCATTTGCGTGACTGTGTTTCTTTTTGAAAGTTATTAAATTGTTCAGTATGTTATCTACACAATTTATTCAATATATAGGGTGAAATTTAATCAACCGACCAAATTCATACTAGAGACTCGGTTAGTGATCAAGAACTAGGTTCAGTAATCCTTTTGGCCAATTTCAAAAAAATTTTTTTTGCTCCCATACTGGTTGGACTAGTTTAAGTACAATTCCTAGTGCAGGTTCTACGGGTAAAAACAATTTTTTTTTTTCGAATTTCTCCTGTAGGGTCATTAAACCTTGTTCCTGATGACTAGCCGAGTCTCCAGTATGAATTTGGTCGTTTGATTTAATTTCACCTAGTATAAGGTCCTACTATTCAAAGTAAAAAAAAATAATAGATGATAGAGTATCCCTAATAGACCACATTCCACCGAAAACAAAAATTTTTGCACAAACTTTTTTTTTACCATTCCATAGAAATTTAGTCAGCTGACTTTGTACTGGGAGGTGAAAAAACTATTTAAGCAAAAAATTTTTTTTCCTTCTGGAATCTGATCAGTTAACGATACATGATCTACCCTAGAGTTATTTTCACTTATTAATTATATAATATAATATCAAGCTATTATGTATAATCGCTATTTAATCACTTTGTCTGTAACATATATAGGTACATAAAATTCGTTATCATGAATTACTTTTTGGCATATCTGTGGTAAATAGGCTATTACAGTAAAACGGAGCTCACTTCAGGGATATTAAAGCCGATTCTGAACACCTTAATTTTACTTTTAGTGCTGTCAAAACAAAATTTTCTTCATTCCAAAATAGTTCTTTAGTGTTAACAACAGAAGCTATTACTTTAGAAAAATTAAAGTTTTGACAGCACTAAAACTAAAACGTTTAGAATCGACTTTATTAAGTAACATGCATTACTTTACAAAAATACCTTTAGTGTTCAAACTATCACTTGTAAAACTACAGTTTTCAACCGAATATTGTAGTTTATCACCTGCAGTGTAACCCCTCGGCCACGACTTCGAGCTTTGCGCGGCGCTTTGTGCGGAGCTCGAAGTCGTGGCCGAGGCGTTACAGTTACACCCTAAATAAATACTGAAGATCGAAACTTCTGAAAATCTTTATAGATGGAATCAGAATCCTTATAGATAAATCTCAGTGTTAGTCTATTTATATAGGTGTAGTTTAAAAGCTGATGGACCAATAGAGTTAAAATTAGACCCTATAAAATTCATAAAGAAGTCACACAATGTATGTAGTATATATCCCATACTATGTCCGGGAACAAGGATTCCCGCTGGCGCGGCATGTCACGAGGCAGAAAATTCCTGCCGACCGGATTTAGAAATTGAATTAAAATTCTGTACACATACTCGTACGTGTGTGTAGTGGACAGACGGGATATATTAATACGTGTTTGAATACTCACATCGATACCATCAATCTGCACTGAGGGGAACTCTATCATCAGGTACATGTAGTCGGAACTGCGCTTCTCCTTCTCGTTTATCATCTCAATCTCGCGGAACGTGAGTCTGTCCAGCCAGTCCACCTGAAATGGACATATCGGTACCTTCGTCATTATCATCCATCAAACTCCTTCATTCTCTTCGAACTGGGGTCAGCCTCATCTACTGTCAACAGAATCTCTATTAGGTTTTTACTAAATTTCAGGTAAATTATTATTAAATACCGGCTTAAACACTCACGTATTATTATTGTTGCCTGTATGCCAACTGTTTCACCGCCGGTATTTAATAATTATTTAGTACTAGCTTTTGCCCGCGACTCCGTTCGCGTGGGTTTCGGATATAAATTCGAATCAGACTTCCCATAGATTTATATAATAGCCTTTGCCGTTTGCGTCTATTCAATCTTTGCCGTTTTCGGCTTGGGCGTTATTTTATGAACACAGAGTCGATGTGTTAAGAAGGGTGACTACAATGATAATAAAGAAAACCGCATTCAAATCCGTTGATGGGTTCTCGAGTTATAATAGAGTTTAATCAATCTTTGCTCCGTTTCCGGCTCGGGCGTTATTTTATGAACCCCCCTTATAGCCTATGTGTTGACCAGCGTCACTGCGATGATAATTAAAAAACCGCATCCAAATCCGTAAAGTGGTTCTCAAGTTAAAACGGAACATACAGACAGACAAAAATTCTAAAAATTGTTGTTTCGGCCTCAGTACAGTACCAATAACCCATTTCATTTTAAATTTCGCGAAAATATTTAATGTACAGACACGACTTTTTTAACTACATTATTATTAGTATAGATTATACTCACTCACGAGAGTTTTAATATATTAGAAGTATTTTCGTTTCTTGAGTGGGTCTTATGTTTTGGTTCATAGAATACCTTTCCGCAATTAATAAAATAATTAGGTTAGTCCTCATGCACAACGCAGTACAAATCGGAACAAGCATACGCATCAATTCAATAAAAATACATTATTTTCAAACAACACGATTTCTATATAAATATAACAGAGAAACAATAAAAAACATGTTTACTAATCTAGGTACACTTTTACAAAAAATATATAAAATACATGCACTTTGAATATGAAATATGTTAGCCCTGGCTCAGCAATTATTGGAGATAAATCTCCAACGCAAGTTACACCGAAACGTCAAGTTTTTTTCGTAAACAAACATCAACGTAAGTTTTAACTGCACTATTTCGATTTTCGTTATTATAAACAACACTCACCCTAATTTTCTTGATGTACGTAAATAATTATTTCCATATGTACCACAGCTTTAACTTACATACATACTATATTATTCTCACGCCTGTCTCCCAGAGGAGTAGACAGAGCCTATAAATTTCCATCTGCTATGATCCCGACACACCTCTTTCGCTTTAAAGATAGAAGAAACACGCGAGGGTTGAACGCAAACGTACATAAATCTTTTTCTAGGCTATCTTCCAGCTATTCTAGCATAGCAAACAATATCGAGCTCGATACCGCTCGATACAATGCTGTCTCACTCTGTTGATCTACCTAAAAAGGGACGGACAGTGGTATATCGAGCTGTCAAAGCTCGATATGGTCAACCATGCTAAGTACTATTACGGGGTGGGTCACAGGTAGCCTTAAAAAAAAACGATTTACTACTCCAAAAGAAAGTTTATTCCCGAAACTTAATTACAAAATAAAACACAAGTGTCCGCTAGGAAGATCAAAACCCTGTCTGACGACAATTCGAATGGTCCAGAATGCCATAACAGCACCTATTAATATATAATACCTACACCTAATACACCTGCACCTATAATTGTCGATTTTGTCGAAAGGAATACTTTTTTAAGGTCATATAAAAGTATACATTTTTTTCTCCTTGAAATACAAAAGATATAAATGAAAATATTCAGTAACTGAATAAATAGCTTTGATTACGTAATAGTCATGTCATTTAGGCATTACAGGAAATAGGCCATTGCCCACAAGAAAAAAATATAATGTCAAAACCGACGTCTGTTTTTTTTATTTTCAGTAAATCTCATCTTCAGGTATTATACCCAAAATTTTTTTTTCATTTTTTTTTCTTCGAGGAACTCTACCTATTGAGCACGGTATGACTATTACGTCACATTCCCATTTCTCCAAACTGATTTTCAAAAAATAATTTCGTTATTTAGCCTATATTTTCAGAAGAAATATAAAAAAGGGCCTGTTACAATTTATGGTTGGTCCGAATTGGCCAGATACAAGTGTGGGAAACAGCAATGTAACCTGATGACAGAACAGGTCATCAGTTTTATTTTATATAGTCAGCTGGGAAAATTGTATCATAACAGTACCCTGGTCTTATATGTTCACGATCGTGCGAGCGAAGAAGTGCGCGCATTTTCAAGTGTTATATTTTTAAAGTTGTTGTGGACATTAATTTACAACGTAATACATCAAATTACACAACTTTGGTAGGAAAGCCTAAGTGACATTAAACCACATTTAATTAGTGCTTAATAATCAGAAAAACAATCATAAGTTGTGCATTCTGAACCAAGATCGAAACGGTTCCCCTTAAATATAATGACCGGGCGTTCTTGACGTTTCCTTATTTGAGAATTTAGGCAAAAAATATGCAGTAAATCATATTAATATAATTCAAGTTGTACGAAAGGGAAGTTTATGGGCCATAACCGGTTATATTTTCTTACTTACATTTTTAAAACTTCTGCTCCATTTAGTTGAAAACAACTGTGTATGTAAAAACTTCAAGATGTTTTTTTATTTGCTATAATAATTCAAAGCGTCTAAAAACTCTAAAAGAACAATTCGGTAATAAAAGAAACAGGGCTAAACCTCTTATGAAATAAAAACGATCGAAGTTGGCATTACGAAATGAATATTTGAGTTAATTTATTCAAAACTGGATAATCCGGTCTGAGCAGTTGAGGAGGCCAATAGGAGTCAAAAATCGGTCATTGAATAACCAATCTCTACCTATTGTTTCATTACAAAAATAAATAAGGAACGGTTTAAGTTTAAGATGTGTCTGGAGTCACTATTAAAGTTTATTCGAGTTACAGGTTAAATAATTATAATGTTTCAGTGGCCGTTCATTTTTAGGTTATTGTAAAAAAATCGAGGACTTAAATTGAAGTAACTAAGCGTTTTGTTGTTGTAGGGAGCGTGAGTGACTACAATATAAATCGAATCCTTTCATGGGACACTTAAGCTTCACTGAAAATCCCATGAAAATGTGCTTAATAGTGGCAAAATGCTTACATGTGTTACCTAGGAAAATCACATTAAACAATTTTTTATTCTGTAATGAGAGCGCAGAGTGGGTCCGCGAAACTTTCCCCAGTGATAGGTACATATAGAAACAAAATAATAAAGTGAACGTGTCTATATTTAATATTTTTGCTAAATTTTAATTGAAAAGCGTTATTAATTGTACTCAGGCCAAAACAAAAATTTTTGCCTGTCTGTCTGTCTGTCTGTGTGCATATGCGGTTTTCTTTATTATCATCGTAGTGACCCTGGTCAACATATAGGCTATAAGGAGTGTTCATAAAATAACCGCAAAGCCGAAAACGGGGCAGAGGCTGAAAAAGACGCGGTTGGAGCCGCGGGCAAAGGCTTGTACAGAATAAATGTCACCATTAGAAATGTATTACTTTAAAAATATAAATTTATACGACGACGACAGAAAGCAATCAGAATTGTACCTTAGGTAGATGTCCATTGCGGTGTTTTTTGGCCAACTTTGCGAGGCGTTGCATCTGCTCCTTGCCTCGATCCGGAGCCTTGCCCGGAGTCTTCTCGCTACCCTCAACTCCCGGCCACACCCTCAAGTCGAACATGCCCTTTTTACAAGCAAAACATAAGGTCCTTATTCCACTGACCAAGGAAATATAGCACTTCTTGCATAGACGTAAGGTGCTCAGTGTACCGCCCATTGTGCACAATAATATGTAAGTAATATGTCTTGATGATATCATAAAAGTATTTCAAACTGCAAATCTACTAAAGATTCATGAAAGACACCGTAAGTAATAAAAAATAAAGTATTAAGTGAGCTCATTGTGCAAGTACAGAGTATGAAAGAACACTGGGCGTTTTCCAGAGAGTTATCTTACATAATAATTCCTGAGGCGTTCTGGTCATAAATACGAAAGAGTATCAGACAGTGAACTTGTTTACGTAGAATAAAGTCATAGAGAGGCCAAGTCGCGGGCACGACGTATCTCATGAGGAATATTTGGGTCAAACTAGGTCTAGGTACCTATCTTGGAAAATTTACGTAAATTGTGAATAACTTTCCTATTTAAGTAGAATTAACTAAGATTAATCCGATGCCTGTTAACTGAAAGTCTAACTTAAACGCCATGTGAATATTTATTTTTGATTACTAGAACCAGAAGTTCGCAGTAGTTCCATCATGGAACTCGGCAATGGAACTAGTGCGAACAAAGGGTATCTTCATAGTTCAAAGGCCATGTATACTATATAATATTTTTATTCATATATTTCTCTATTTTATGCAGGTGTATAATGTTATTTAAATTTTAGTAGCCCAACCTAAATATTTTTTGTATGTATTTCCCGTATTTATTTATGTAAATAAATATATTTTTTACTTTACCAGTATTGGCCTTAAATTATTGTAATTTTATTATATTTAAAACACAGTTACTAAAAAAATACAAAAATTAACGAAATATTTCGACTCCTTCAGTGGAGTCGTCATCAGTCGAATCGTATTTATTTATCAACTTATTTGTTCATTGCATAATGTATTAATATTTTTATTCCTAGATTTCTCTATTTTATGCAGGTGTATAATTTTATTACATTTTAGTAGCCCGACCTAAATATTTTTTGTTTATTTGGTTCGCAATTTGCGTTACCTCCATGAGTGTTTACATATACAAACACAATGCTAATTAGAAACCAAATTAACAAGCTGTATATTGAAATATTTCCAATAGACAACAAAAGCATATCAAAATACTGTCTTTACCTGTCTTAGCATCCCATGCTTCCCAAACAGAGATATAGTGGTTCCTCCGACCACCATCACTTTGCCAGGGCCCGCACAGTCATATATTGTCATAGCAAGGATAGCATTGCGGGGTAGATCACTGTAGTATACTGGCAGTGTCACCCATTCGTTCCAGCTAGAATATATTAAACACTCTATTGTGTGATCTGATTTTATTTAATGTTGATTTTGGGAATTTGGCTTCAAAGATTACATTTGTTTTTTATGTGGCCTTTAAAGTATCCCAGTGCTGGACAAAGGCACTCCCTTACTAAAGCCACATATCCCATCATACCCTTTGAACTGCAATATAGTGGAGCTTGTAAAGAAAGGTTATAGAATGTATATCACTGAGCTGTGACCAAAATAAGTTGGAGGTGAAGGGGCTAGGGGATTTCAGTCCATGTGCAGCCGTAACTAGCTCAGGCAAGTTCACAGAATATTATTTCTGCCAATGAATGTAAAATGGAAGGAACCAGGGCATTATTGTCTCACTTTAACATCTATCACAATTGCTTTCAAATGTATCCTGATTGGGTAAAAATTATGTGTGATGTCATTTCTAGCCAATCAGAATACATTTGAAAGCAACAATGATAGATGTTGAAGTTAGACAATAAGGAAAGTGCAATCATAGTGCAGAATTTCACTTGTTTATTAGAAACAGACAGATCCATATAGGAGCAAGAGAAAGAAAAATCTGGTTGCATCAATCAGGTGGCCCAGTATGATTTTCACATTACTCCGAAGCGTTTCAAAACACTTTAGTGCAACTGTCAGGTAACAGTTTGTTTACCCACGGTTTAACTCGTGTCCATTTTTGAATGCCCTAGGGTAATATTTGCATCACTCCAAGTGATTTTCGCTCATTTCGAAGCGGAACCTAAGGGTGCAGCTTATCTATTGTCAATAAGGTCATAAAAACAGAATTCCTGTATCTACAAAAAATGTAAGCTGTCTTGATACATTCTAATAAGTGCAAAGTGTTTAAGTCAGTGAATATTAAAAACAGATATATTATTTTACCATTTTCCACTGTGTAAGTGTGAGTAAACCTGTGTTGGCACTTTTTCTTTAAATTATCTTATTGCTTCTAAGAGAATTAGAAGTATTAATACAAGCTCTTCAAAATGTATGGTTGGCACATGCCTTACTGAGCCCACTTACTCTTTTGTTCTTTTACTCTATTAAGGCACCTAGGCATGTCACCGTTTTAGTACAAAACTTGATAACCCATTTCTCTGTTGTTTTCTTATAGATTAAAGTTAAAGACCTCTATAGTTTCATACAGGAATTTACAAAGTCACTATCTGGCTGAAATTGTAATTTTTGGCAACTTAAGGCAAGAAAACAACTTTGTATGTAAATCTGTCCAGCTTGATATCTTTAAGACAAAATCAATATTAAAAATTTTGGCACAATGGTAAAATATCAGTACCAGATGACAGAGGTCTTATACTTATCGTCTATATCATAAACAACAGAGTTACGGGTTATCAAATTTTGTACTAAAATGGTGGCACAGCTATGCGCCTTAAGTTACTATAAAATTAGTGCAATTTTTATAATATTGAATTTGTACCTATCTATACTAATAATATAATGAGCTAAATTTTGTTGTTAAATGGGTAATCTCTGGAACTAATTTTGTTTTTTTTTTTCTAAAATACTGGATTTCAGTTTTTTTTCTCTGTTGTAATACTCACTCTTTATTTGGACAGAGGCTATAGTTTATTCCCTGAGGACTTAATTACATTTGCACTGGTGAATCGCATGAAGAAGAAGGTAGAGAGTAGAGGTAGACAGACACTACAGATTTCTACATGCTATTATCCTAGTCAAACACACCCCTTCAGCCTTTTTCACATGCATCACTCTGGTCACACAAGCTCTTCTTTTCAGGGTGTCCTTCACTTGGCCCTTCTTCTGTTCTTCTGTCAATTTGGTCAGCATACAGCATTCTAGAGTGGCCCGATCCCACCCCTCCATGGAGATCAACTTTTGAATACTTCCTTCAATTACTCAAATAAAAATACTTACTTCCACCTATTAGTAAAGGCCTTGTATGAAGTAGTGACAGGTAAGGCCAGTGGTACTCCATCATTCAGCACCTGACATGTCACATACAAGTCAGAGCAACCCCCTTGATACAGTCCTGAGAATTTCAGCATGGGGTCTGAGAGCAGTTTATCATATTCAGGCTTTTGCCTCTTGCCTTCTAAAGTGCCTCTGAAAAATTACGGTATAAAAAAATCTCTTAGTCTTGATCCGAAAATTAAATTGTCTGAACAAAAAAGGTACATAATTTACATGAACGTTTTTAGAAACCAATGTGATGCTTTGAACTTACATTTTAATCTCCACTTTATGGTCTAATGACGAGCTGTACACATAATAAAACTTGTCATCTATTTCGTCCATGGCTATGTTAATCCGAGCTGGGAAAACAGCAGGCCATACAGCAGGCAGGCGGGCAGATAAATTAATTTCAAAACAAAAAACAACTACTAGAAAGCGTTTCAAACCGTGCGATCATAGCTTAGAATAAGAACAATAGGGAACCATTTCAGAACGTGCGATGGTATGGTAGGTAGTGCGAAATTTCACTCGTTTAATAGAAAGAGACAGAGCTAAATAAAAGAAAGAGAGAGATCATCTGTTTTTGAAACGCTTGCGAGTGATTCCAGGGAGAAAAACGTTTTAGAACGGGTCTGGGTGACAAAAACGTCAGTCTCAAATCTAATTCAAGGGGGGGAAACTGAAATTGCCCTTTGTAGTCACAAAAAAAAATAGATAAATGAGCTCTCCTACGAGCCAAATGCAACTTTCACAATAATAATTTTCACTTTTTATTCCCTTTATAAATGATGAGTACATTTTTAAAGTTTTGAACAAATGAAAATGTGTTAAAACTGCATACAACCTATCCGGCTGTGTGATGAGCGGGCGATCAAACTGAACACGGCATCTGAATGAAAATCGTGTCATCACCATAGAGTAAATAAGGAACCATTTCAAAACGTGCCATGTGCAAAATTTCACTCGTTCAATAGAAAGAGACATAGCTAAATACAAGAAAGAGAGAGAACTCTGGTTTTGAAACGCTTGCGAGTGATTCCAGTGAGAAAAACGTTTTAGAACGGGTCAGAGTGACAAACGCCAGTCTCAAGTCTAATTCAAGCTCGGGAAACTGAAATTGCCTTTTTGTAGTCAGAAAAAATTAATTATAAATAAATGAGCTCTTACGAGCCCAATGCAACTTTTACAATAATAATTCCCACTTTTTTCCCTTTGAAAATTATGAATACATTTTTAGAGTTTTGAATTTTGTCCAAAACCCGGCAAAACTCCGAAGTGACTGTTAGGCGAACTTTAACGGTATCCAGACAGCGTTAGAATTCGCATTAGACTAGCCAGTGTGATTTTCGCATTACTCGTTTCAAAACGCTTCCGAGCAACTGTCAGATACTCGTCAGTTCGGCTACCCTCGGTTTGACTCGGGTCAATTTTTGAACGCTCCAAGGCGACGAACAAGGGCACGCGGGGCGTCAAGCAGCGCGGTGCACGAAGCGGGCCGCCGGAAACACAAACATACGCTGATGTATGGAGCGTTCAAGGAGAAGCGTTTTTGCACGCGTTTGTTTGAATTGTAGCGTCACATGCGACGGGAGAACGCCGCGTAGGACGCGGCGATGAAGCGGCAGGCGACGCCGCGATTGACGCGGCGGGTGAAGTAACGACTGACGCAACGGGAGACGCGGCGGATGAAGCGACAGGTGACGCCGCGATAGAAGCAGCGGGTGAAGTAACGAGTCCTGATCTAGCGGTGAATAAGATACTTCTTAAGTAATAATTATCTTCAAGCAATAGGTATGTCGATAAAGTCGCCCATGATTACAAACATAAATACACACGTTTGTCCGTTGTTACTATTCGAACACGACTGGTAGAATGCAAGAAATAAGAAAGCTGTGGTAGCTGCAGCGGGCGCCGCAGTCAATGACGCCGAGTGCGCCGCTGTGGAATTCGCGGCGGATGCAGCGGCGTAAACCGCTATTCCGTATGCCCCGCTCGTTCATAAACGAAACTACTAGTTATCATATGTTTGTTTTTACGCGTCAACTGCGGCGGGCAGCGACACGCACTGCCTCTCCATAAACGGAGAAAACGCTTGAAGCCACGCAGCCCGCTTCGCGCACCGTGCCGCCTGACGCGACGCCTCTCCTTGAACGTTTCAGGTCGATCCGAGCATATTTCAAAACCTCATACAAACTTTGAATTCGAAAAAAGAAACAGTTGCATGCCGAAACAAACGAAACTTACGCAAAACTAACTAATGGCATCATTATTTTGAAATCGGTGCCAAGTGGTGTCCAACTTCACGGCCGAATTTTGAATTTGAAAAAAATGGTGGAAAGAAATCGAGACAAACGAATTTTTTACGCAAAACAAAGAAACTAAAGCAAAACTAACGAATGAGACCAATTTTTTGAAAATACATTACAAGTGGTGTCCAACTTCACGGCAGTTACCCTAAGGTGTAATTCACATCACTCCGTTCACTCGATACGAAACGAAACCTAAAAGAAAGTGACTAAATAGCTGTTAGCGGCTACCTTAGTTTTAATTTTATTCGACCGCTAGGGATAGGTTGCAACGCGACTACGACGACGAGTGAAGCGAGGAGCAGCGGTTAGGTTGACATGTAAGTACTTGTGAGGGAGCCGAGCGAAGCGGAGTGGAACGAGGCGACCCCCATCGTTTTAACAGAATTCACGATATACAGAAAAAAATATTTTCCGAGCACTTTCCGATGACTTACGATTCAATAATTTATTAAATTAAAGGACCGCTTCCCTTTTCGAACTGTACATTGCAAATTGAACTTTATCAGTCGATGCTAAGGAAGCCAACAGCTAAATAATGACTTACGATTCAATCATTTAAAAAATTAAAGAACCGCTAAGGGCCCTTTAGTCACTTCCAACCTAAAAACCTTAAAATAAAAACATCACTTTTGACGTTTGTTTGACGCAGAAGCAAGCAGCTGTTTTCTCTTTCTTCTTTTTTTTGCAGAGTTGTGTTCTCTTTTGTAAATTGTAAACATTTTCGGGATTTACTTAGAAAACTGAAAATACTTCTTGATAATTACCAATTAACACAAGAAACGACTATCACGTCACTTCAGAGGTAATATACGAATATAATAAATATCATTTGCGACTTACAAAGTAAACATTTGAGTTATAATGTCGTAAAGCGGGCACAATCGACTGCGCTGAAGGATTTCTGGGCTTCACATCGTTCTGCGACTCATCATACCTAATCTTCTAACCTTACCTACCGGCCCGCTGTTATTTATCTACCCCCCAACCCGTTTAACCCTAAAAGCATAATCTATTTTCGAAGTAGGTACACAAAGCCTAAACATGCTTCTCAGAGGCGTACATTATATAAATTTATTATATATAAATATTTATTATTTAGGCTAAGAACCTACTATTTTTCGAAGACAATTTAATGTTTTATATCCCAACCTTAAATTCTCTTCGAAAATAGCACATAACTAGATATATTTTAGCCTACAGACTGTCATTTGTATGCCTCTGAAACGCATGTATAGGCTATACCTATGTACCTCTAAATTAGATTATCTTTTTTTGTAGGAGAAATGAAGCGCAGTATTTACGTTTTTGGGGCACTGATTCTCCTGCTGGATGTTCTTTACCTGAATCAGTTGGTTTAACGAGAATGTATGACTTATATTGTCTGGTTAAGATCTTAGTTAAAAGTTATGCAAAGCCTAAACATACATCTCGCAGGTGTGCTGTACCCCAATAAGTAAAAAACAACAGGACTTACCTTAGCGACACAGACATCCTCGGCAAGCTCCCATCGGCCACTATCTTGGCTAAAGAGCATGAGGCACTAAACAAATTTCAACCGTAAGAACGATATAGAATATTTTAGATTATGTGTATGCCTCACAGGCATAGATAAGGCTTCCAGGGTTAAGCAAAACTTCATGAATTGTTAGATTAATTAATACCTAAGTTTTTAAACATCTAAGTAATTTATTGCCATTTCAGGACAATGACTAAACTACTGGAGTGGATATCTGTGCTATCAGCGTTTTTCGCAGTCTGGTATTCTTTAATAGGTGGATATGTGAAGCATCCTATTATTGAACAAAACATGAACTTTATAATGTTATCTCCAATTCTATTAGTAATGCTATTTGGACTTTATGCAGTGACTGTGATACTTTACCGAGTTTTAACATTCAATAACTGTGAAGGAGCTGCGAAGCAGCTGCAGGCTGAAATATTGGAAGCAAGGAAAGACTTATATGATAAAGGACTTAGATGGTAATTAATTTTGCTATTAAAAATGTTTGGTCCAATGCCTCATTGATACATAGAATCTATTTTTGTCAGATGGTATTTCTTACAACAATACAAGGCCGAATTGTTCATAAGCTAGACAAGCAGGTTGGATGGTACTGTCTAGCTGGCTTGCATTCAAATGCTCATTCATTTCTCTTGTTGATACTTTCTTTGTATTTTTATATCCATCAAAACTCAATCAATCATCAGCATCACCCATTTTTCGGTGTTTTATTTGGTTTTGGAAGAGTTTCTCTCTTGAAAAAAGTATTGAAACACACACTTTAAACATTCCATAATCCAGCTCGGAGTGTTTGTTTTATCCGGTTTATTCACATAAGAGCCAGTGTTATTATTTAATTTCGTGTTTAAAAGTCGTGAGAAACCATGTAATTTATATCTAAAAGATATTTGTTTGCATGGATTTTGCTTTTGTATTCCTGAAACAGGCTGATTATTACCTGGTTTGAAGGCAACACAGAAAGCAATATTCAGTTTTTTTAATAATCAAAAGAATAGGTTTTTTGATTTAACTGATGACAAACCCCTAAGGACTTGAAAATTAGAAATATATTTAATTCTTCAGCGTTTTCAGTTCTTTGATATTAAAAAATACAAACAAAGAAATATAATTCGAAAAATAAATAAACTGGTGATACATTTTAAATTAATTTTATTTTTAAGCTACTTAAAAGTAATGTTTAATTATAAATTTACAAGTAGGTATTTTCTAAAAAATAGTACATCTGACTTTTCTATATATTAAATTCAAAGGATTTTAGCCAATAATTGTGTTGCAAAAGCCATGCTTGTGTAAGTAAGAAATACTTTTATACTTTTGTAGGTACAATTTTCATTAGAGGTACTTTATTTATTATGACTGTTATTAAATTTATTATGTAAAAATCAAACAATGTACCTATAAGATAAAATATTTATGCAACATTGAAAACAATTCAATTATGTATATATTGTGTGTGTACAAGTATAAATAAACTTTTGGTACAGATAAACATAAATTGTATTATATTTTACTCCATAATAATAGGATGATAATATTTCATCTTTAAGGTTGATTCTTTATTTCTGGAACGAAATCATAAGAACAAACAGCTACAACGCCCACAGACAGCTTCCAACAATTATTTCATTGCAGCTATTGTAATAACTTCATTACAAATCTGAAGAATTGATCCTTAAATAAAGTAAACATTTACTTTATTAACTTAACACATTTGTAAGCAACAACCAGGAAAATATCACAATGTCACATTTAAATAATAAAAATGTTTTCTGACACTATTTTTAATTATTTATTCAACTCTTTGAATTAGTTACTTATTTTAGCTGAACTAGAGACCCATTTTTATGTTATGTAGAAACATTGAATATTTTTGAAATATATCCAGTACAAAGTGTTCCCTTTTAGAGTTAATGTGTTGAGCTGAGCCAAATATAATGTCTTTCTCTGACTTCCTTAACAATAAGAAGCAACATCAGTACCTTATTTATACACAAAACAAGTAATGACTAATTAAAAAACATTAATACAATCCAGATATAATAATATTACCTTAAGTAAAACAAGAGAGAAAAAGCCATGAAAAAATTAATTGTTAATTGTTACAAAAATTTCATCAGGCCTATGATTGGCATTTAAAGATCCATATCACTTTAATGTTCATTTTACTCGTAAATTCAGGGCTAATGCTTATTTTTAATAAAGTAACGCTAAATAATATTCTGTTACTGACGATAAAATAAATACAACTTGCTGCTATATTTATAACATGTTTAAATGATACATCATCCATCACAGTTTCCTCGATCGCGAGACCAGTTAAACTGTGCAGAATGATTTACAAATATATGCAACAATGCATTTTATATGTTGTTGTCAATGTTATATTTATATACAACTGTCGTGGCCATACTTATTGTAAAATTAATCATTTCATGATCTGCTGAAATATCACGAAACCTGTGTTCGCTCGGCTCCTGAATTTATAATCAAAGCAACCTGACACGCTCCTCCTCGCTTTGCTCGTCGCACCAATTTTTGACATTTTGTTGGATGTCTATCGTAAATTTATTTACCGTATTGTCGATCAGTGTATGAAATTATCAATTCTAGGATATGGCCACCACTCATATTATAATGTTTATGTTGGGTTTATAAATAAACAGGGTCAGGATAAAAATATGATAGATAGTGACTTGTTTCAAAATGTGTTCCACTTTTGGACTTATTTTATTGCCTGGATATCGCGTATTCGATAATAAGGAAACCCACCCTTGATCTCGTATGATATTTAGTAGGTAGGTACTGATGTTAAATCTTGCTTGGTACAACGTAGACCCAACGCACAAGCGTCTGACAGGTACTTATATTAATCGAACATCACATTGTCGTCACGTAAAGAATAGGAACAAGGCGTCTGAATCAATACAACGTAATTTCAACTTAAACTGCTTTTCATAAAATAATTTCTTCAATAAGTAGTAATTAGATTGATCTATCTACAATACGACAACTTATTGGACCCGCTTGCACACGGCAAGCCCGGCTTGACTCACGTGTAATGCCATGTCCTTCCTTTTCACATCAAACAACAGAGATAAGGACATAAGTAGCATGGCGTAAAATGTTAACCTGGATTTTTTTTTGGCGTTAGGAGGACTATAGTCGTACATATTTCAATTCCCTTCAAATTATCTTAAGTGACTGTATTCATAGCTATCCTAAGTATGCGATGAATTCATGATTTTTATTGTCATTTTTTTCAAATTATTCAAGTTGTTATAATTATGAATACAATCATTTAAAAACACCCTCGTATTTTTGAGAACTACTTACTAATATATATACTTACTATATGCTCTATCAGGTTATCTAAAGCAGAAATGACATGTTTGAAATCTTTTATTCGTGATATTGTTAACTTTAAATCTATATATTTAACTGTACTACCTGACTAGCTAAGTGAGTCGAAGAATTGGAATTGAAGATTCTTTATATAGGTGAGTACCTATAAGTTATGTATATTGGACTTTTTATATTTAATCTGAAACATAACAACTTTAAGTACCTACCTATAATTTTCATTTATTGACAAATACGAAATCCTTGGACGCCACAGGGTGGTGTTATATATAACTATACATATATCATTCAAGCTTTTTAAGCGAATAAAACCTGTGGCGCATTTATCACATAGATTTTTCATTCATTTTCATTGCACATTTTCACAGCTACTTATTATTTTAAATAAGTTAAAGGCCCTGTTACGCGTTATATAATTACATAATTGTCTGTCATTCGAGAACCTACATAGCTACTTACTATCGAGAGAAAATCCGTGATCCATTTCACGACTGTAATAAGAGATAAAAGTGCGTCAGCGGAACTTCCCCAGAAGGTATGTAAAAAAGTAGACTTTAGGAATTTTCAAGTGGAGGTACCAAATGAGGTATTAAACTATGAAAAGCTTTCAAACTTTTACTTGAGGAATCAGAACATGTTCGAGATAATAATTAATTACTCTTAACTCCAATATCTACATGAATCAAGGGCTTGTAATAATGTATAGGACTAGTACAATACAATATTGTATGTAATAAGTATATGTATAAATCTACCGGACACATCACATTTAACGAGAAAATTAATAAACGCAAAGTACGACATGACACAAATCTACTCGGTTACATAAAATTGGTCCGATAATTTTATTCATAATTTTATTTTTATCACGGCCTAGGAAATTAAATTACATTTCCATTTGTTTGCTTTGAGAGAATTTACGAGTTATTAAAAATATAAAGTAACATAATCGTAGCAACACCTTGACTTGGCCATTTTATGATGGTAAGTACCAGAACACAAAACTTCAAAACCACATCAAAATTGGCCCATGCATTTTCGAGCATTTGGTAGGTCACTTTAGAAGGCAGATTTTGCCAGAATATAATGATTTATTTACACTGCATCTATGTAGAATATTAAATAATAACAAAAAATTTAAACGCCCGTGTTTGCCGAATGACTAGTGAATGAATGATGATCGGTTCGATAACTTTTGATAACCCTGTTCAGTATCAAAATCAGTGCAGTCGTCCACCCAAACGAAGCGCTGCAATGGCGATGCCAAGCAAGGCGTGTCAGTTACTGTGATACCTAAGTTTGATGAGAATCAAGCAGTTAAGTAAATATCGTGCCAAACTTGATCTTACGATACGTTAAAGTTATCGAATCGAACATTACTACGAAAAAACTCAAGTACGAGAACATCATACCTTAAATAGCACTCACATTCCTTCCAACGAGAATTCAGTCACACTTAGATTCACTCAACCCTTTTCATACCAGTCTAGCTACAGCCACGGCCAGCAAGGAAATGCCAGCATTGATCTCTACAGAGGGACCGATGTGGGTCGCTGACGAGTTGCCAGCCAGGATCAAGGCTCTGAGACGCTGCCTCTCTCTGTACCTTGTATCTTCGCCTGGAGGGTCCAGGCATTCGAATTCGCAACACCGTTCCCCCACTCGGAAATTTTTGCAGAACTGCAAAAAAACAAAACAAACAATCAAACTTCCGCTTCTTCAGTCGAATTCCCTATTTACTAATTGTAGCATTATAGTAGAGTAGGTACTTTTATTACTTACAGAGTTATCCTCTTGGCAAGGTGCCCGCTAAAGTGAGGGGAGGCCGTCCCTTGCATTCCCCTTGAACCATATTTCACGTCTATTGACGTATTATTTTCCGTTATTCTCGCTTGCTTGCAATCTGTGACGTTGTAATGAAATTGGGGCAAAGAAAAGGACTCACATATTTGAATTTCTTAGGTAGATATAGCTGATATTTTTTTACCATGAACAGTCGGTAGCAGCCCGTATGGAATTGCCTTGCCTTCTCATAGAAGGGTTGCAGTATATGGCCTTGCACTTGCACCACATAGGGAGAGTGGTAACAGACACATAGGCCTCGGCACATAGGACCGCTCCGAGTGGTAGCAGACACACAGGGAGCACACACCTGATCCCGGCACAGAGCAGTCCTTGTGGTACCTACTTGCCTGCGAAATTTGAGTACTTACATAGAGTGACATGGGTGCGGAGTAGTAGCAGATACAAGGGAGCACACAGCTGGCCTCGACATATAGAGCAGTTTGTGTGGTACTGAATTACTTTCTCAATCTGAGTACTTACATAGGGTGGGTCACAGTATATGGCCTCGCACCACATGGGCTCCGCTCCGAGTGGCAGCAGACTAACAGGGAGCTGATCCCGGCACATAGAGCAGTCTTTGTGGTACTGACTTGCCTGCGAAATCTGAGTACTTACATAGAGTGACATGGGTGCGGAGTGGTAGCAGATACAAGAGAGCACACAGCTGGCCTCGACACATAGATCAGTTTGCGTGGTATTGAATTGCTTTCTCAATCTGAGTACTTACATAGGGTGGGTCGCAGTATATGGCCTTGCACCACATGGGCTCGGAGTGGTAGCAGACACAAAGGGAGCACACACCTGGCCCCGGCACATAGAGCAGTCCGTGTGGAACTGATTTCCCTTCCCAATCTGTACACTCTTCCTCCACGGACGCTGGAAATAAGAAAAAAATATATCACTTAATGATTAGCAGCAATATAACTTGGGTTTCCGTATAGGAAACACCACTGACACTCGGGATTCATGTCGTGACGATGTAATTTTTAGGGTGCCGTAGTACCTAAAAGGTACAATTTTATGGTGAAACTCTGTTGTCCGTCTGTCCGTCCACCCGTATGTCACAACTTCATAACTTCAGCACCGTTAAAGATAAAGACTTGAAATTTGCCACAAAAATAGCATTCACTTGCCTGCATAAATATGATGTAAGTAAAAGAAAACTGAAAAAATTTGAAATTGTTCAGTTCAACATAAGTATTACCAATACAAAATAGAGAAAACTAAAAATATGTCCTAAAAATACCATATGGATATAAATTTGTAGATATTAAAGAGTTGATTATAAAAATATATAATTTTACTATATTTCGAGAAATCTTTGAAAAACCACAAAAAATGCATGACCCCCCTTATTTCCAAAAGTGGTGGACCGAAAAAAAAATAATTATAGAACATAAATGGCTAATTCCTGGAAAACTATAGCGATAAAAAAAATTGAACACAAATGAGAATTATAAAAAAATTAATATATATTTATATAAAAAATATTAAATTACAATATGGGTATTAAATTCAAGGTATTAAAGAGCTGATTATAAAAATATATCATTTGACTATATTTACTTGCATCATTCGGAAAGTTGCGTCACATATATGCGTCGTCAATATACCGCAGTGCTTAAAAGTGCGTCGTTCCTGTTATGTGATGACGTATGGCGCTGAGAGTGGTCTCTTACAAAGGGCCTGATCCACCGATTTAAGGTTGCTCAGCGAGCTAGGAGCGGGCTATGTTTGGGGGATCTCTGATGGATATGTTGATGAATAAGTTGAAGTGGCAGTGGGCAGGCCATAATATCTGTCGCCAAGTTGACGGCCGTTGGGGCCAAAAGGCTTTAGAATGGAGACCACTTACAGCAAAGCGTAGTGTAGGCCGACCTCGTGCCCGCTGGACCGACGACCTGAAGGACATTGTGGTTGGCGGCTGGATGAGGAGGACGGAGGACCGCCATGAGTGGCGAAATTTGGGAAAAGCCAATGTCCAGCAGTGGCTATATGGATGGGTTACTTGCATCTATTTCGAGAAATCTTTGGAAATCGACAAAAAATGTGTCCCCCCAATAGCTCCAAAACGAATGAAACGAAAAATATGAAAAAAATCATGGTAATTTGGGATTACGTAAAGATTACAGGAAAAATATAGCGGTTGAGAAATTCACGATAAAAAATGACAAAATTATATTTTTAATTCACGAATTTTATTTCGAGTACGGTATAAAAATATTCGTGTCTCTCTTTTGTTGCTACAAAATATTAAGAAATATACATTAGATAAACTATTTTATCATCCATCATAAAATGCAAAAGCACAATTAACTAGGTAGGTATCTACTACCAAATTACGGAACCCTAGGTATGCGAGTCTGACTCGCACTTGACCGGTTTTTTATATAATTTAATCTAGTTAATTTTCCTTACGGACTGCGGGGCTTCTAGGCGGCGCCGAGCCCATATAGCCTATATCCTGCTGCATTGCCTTTATCCTCCTCCGAATAAAATGGCTGAAAACTTTATTCATAAGACGGAAGCTATGTCAGGCACGTATTATGACGAGTACCTGTGACCGCCTCTCTGGCTCAGGTCACTGGTTCAAATCCCGTGACGGTTTGTGTCTCGGCCAGGGTTGCAACAAATAGGGACGGCTATTACTTGGGTCTGCAACAGATATGCCTTATGTCCATGTACCTACTGCACGTGTCCCAACTAGAGATGGAATACCACCCGGAATATTTCCCGATTTCGGAAAGATTCCCATTCAAACCACCCGACGGGTATTTATTCGGGTATTAACGTTTTTCACTACTTTTACGTGGTATATTAGGCGTTATCTCCAACGACCTGTATGGATTCGCAGTTCCCTGTGAAACTTATGTCACAGTTAGGGGGTTGTTCCGCTTAATCGTGGGATCACGCCCGCTTTCTCTCTTTTGCACGCGTAGAATTTGTATTTGCTATCCTACTCTCAATGTAAGGCGGGCGCCCTCTGACGATGAAACTGAACGCGTTATTATAACGCGTACGTGTAAAATGGATGAATAGGTGAATATGCGGGCGCCCGCGCAGATGCGTTACGAAACAAGCTTTACCTAATTCCGTTTCGTCTCGTTCCAAGGTCTGTTTATTTGAAGTAAAACAAAACTTTAAAAAGATGGAAATTATTTAGGTAAAATAAATTAAACAATAATACTCTTTCATGAACCATTTATTAAAAGAAAGTTGAAAAAATATGCCCATACACGTATACAGAATGACTGGTAATTAGATGCAATCCGTTGAAAGGGTTGTAGAAGAGAGCTATAGCAGTCGATTCGACCATACCTATATAATGCCTTATGCAAAAGTGAACCATTTCTGAGATATTTTGAATTCAATTTTTTTTTCTAAAGTAAACTTTAAAGAATTATATTTAAAAAACCAGCCATTATTTTACATTTGTTGCGCTTTGATAACATCCCAACCAATAAACAGTAGCCCTAAAATGCACGTTTTTGACGTAAACCTTGACAACTTGCTCCTACATAATTGAAAATTCTAAAAATTACAAAAGATTTACATAAAAAAGATAGGTTGCGCGCGTAATAGCTAGAAAATATCTGCATTTTACTAGCTTTCGAATAAGGTACAAAAATCTCAAATTGACAGAGGAATGATAAAAATATGGCCTAAACAATAGGAGCAGGTAGAACATTAGAAACAAATTTTATGCCTAAAAATGTAACTTTATAATCCATTGTTTCCTAAATTAACCATTAATGATTTTTTTTATTTAGAGAAAACATAATTTAGGGTTAAATATTAGAAACAAATCTTATGCATACAAAATGTAAGTTTACAATCCATTGTTTCCTAATTTAACCGTTAATGATTTTTTCTAGCTGCTCCTATTGTATTGGCAATATTTTTATCATTCCTCTGTCAATTATTACTTATGAAACGTTACGCCATCAGATTTTCTTGTCTTCCAAGAATAGTTTTTGCAGTATCGAAGAATGCGATTTGGCATTTTTTAAAGAGGTGATTTCTATCTGACATGTGAAATAATAATAATAATAATAAAATAATGGCGTATGCCATACGCCATTATTTTATTTATTGTTTAACAATTTTAGCAAATAGAGCCCAAATACGACTGCCTTACTATTCCTAGTTCCAGTACTGTCTCCTGTCTAAATTTTATTATTCGCCGTGATAGAAGCCACAGTAGTACGATTATTTGAAATTTTCAACTGGCTTCTAATCGCGGCGCAAAAACTCCAAGTAAACCCTTGTGAAAGATAGACAGATAGACAGACAGACAGACAGCGGAGGCTCAGTAACAGAATCCAGTTTGGCACTCCGTCGGTACAGAACCATAAAAAGAGGCAGTTCTATCTGCATTTTCAATATTTATTCCCACCGTAAGTTTGTCACATCTGTAATACATATTTCTTTTAATCTGTGAGAAACTGGCAATTCTACTCGCTTTAATATGATTCTGGTAATGAATAAGCGAGATGGATATACGAAATGGCTGCTAGCGTTTTTACGATAAAATACTGTTTTATTGGAAAATTAATACGAAACAAATTAGTAACTTACCCAAAATAAATATAAAATGACTATTTTAGTTCTTGTGTTAATTTTCACCGGTATTATTTCACAAAATAATTCGTATATTCGTACCTTCAGCTTTGGCGGCGTTATCTAAATAGCGTCCACTTCTCTCGCTCGCTTGTTGCAAGCGACTTAACGAGGTTCAGTCACTTATCCAAACTTTAAAGCGCAATGTTTCAGTGCGGAACGGCTTGTCTAGTGAATACATTAAGGTCGTTGGTTATCTCACGGTTTTTATATGGAACTAGGGACCATCTTAATGTATTACAGTTCATAAGTTCATGCTGTTCAATAAATTGGAAAATAAAGTCATTTATGTGATTTGCGGTAAAAATTTACTACCATCAGTTTATTTCAATCTGTTTTTTGTGATTTGTCAAAAAGTACCTAGGTAGGTGTTTCTTTTTGTTAATAAAAATTTACAGTCACCCATCCCTAAAATAACCAACACGAGCGTTGCTTAACTTGAAGCAATAAATAACATAATCTTTAAAATTAACGCAAATGTTCATGCGCTTGTGTTCAAAGTTGGATTTGAAGTATTTAAAATCATTATATCTTTTTATTTAGTAATGATGAGTGTAAGTAAAGAGATTATATAAAAACTACAAAACTAAATATTTAGAGTCTTTATATTTGTTAATTCATTTAGTTACACTAATTTCGATTTCACCCGCATAAATACCCATTTCGGGTTGCAACCCGGGTTGATCTCTAGTCCCAACTCAAAGGTGCTAGTGGTGGCAACGACCTGTATAGATTCGCAGTTCCCTGTCAAAATTATGTCACAATTAGGGGTTTGTTCCGCTTAATCGTCGGATCACGCCCGCTTATCTTGACATCTCTTTTGCACGCGTAGAATTTGTATTTGCTATCCTACTCTCAATGTAAGGCGGGCGTCCTCTGACGATGAAACTGAACGCGGCTGGGGGAAATTACGTGCAAAATGGATGAATAGGTAAATATGCGGGCGCCCGCGCAGATGCGCTACGGAACAAGCTTTACCTAATTCCGTTTGGTCTCGTTCCAAGGTCTGTTTATTTGAAGTAAAACAAAACTTTAAAAAGATGGAAATTATTTAGGTAAAATAAATTAAACATTAATACTCTTTCATGAACCATTTATTAAAATAAAGTTGAAAAAATATGCCTATACACGTATACAGGATGACTGGTAATTAGATGCAATCCGTTGAAGGGGTTGTAGAAGAGAGCTATTGCAGTTGATTCAACCATACCTATATAATGCCTTATGCAAAAGTAACCATTTCTGAGATATTTTGTTTTTTTTCTAAAGAAAACTTTAAGAAATTATATTAAAAAAACCAACCATTATTTTACATTTGTTGCGCTTTGATAACATCCCAACCAATAAACAATAGCCCTAAAATGCACGTTTTTGACGTAAACCTTGACACCGTGCTCCTACACAATTGAAAATTCTAAAAATTACAAAAGATTTACATAAAAAAGCTAGATTGCGCGCGTAATAGCTAGAAAATATCTGCATTTTACTAGCTTTCGAATAAGGTACAAAAATCTCAAATTGACAGAGGAATGATAAAAATATGGCCTAAACAATAGGAGCAGGTAGAACATTAGAAACAAATCTTATGCCTAAAAATGTAATTTTATAATCCATTGTTTCCTAAATTAACCATTAATGATTTTTTTTACTTAGAGAAAACATAATTTAGGGTTAAATATTAGAAACAAATCTTATGCATACAAAATGTAAGTTTACAATCCATTGTTTCCTAATTTAACTGTTAATGATTTTTTCTAGCTCCTCCTATTGTATTGGCAATATTTTTATCATTCCTCTGTCAATTATTACTTATGAAACGTTACGCCATCAGATTTTCTTGTCTTCCTAGAATAGATTTTGCAGTATCGAAGAATGCAATTTGGCATTTTTTAAAGAGGTGATTTCTATCTGACATGTGAAATAATAATAATAATAATAAAATAATGGCGTTATGCCAACGTTATGTAGAAATAATTGCTTAACAATTTTAGCAAATAGAGCCCAAATACGACTGCCTTACTATTCCTAGTTCCAGTACCTGTCTCCTGTCTAAATTTTATTATTCGCCGTAATAGAAGCCACAGTAGTACGATTATTTGAAATTTTCAACTGGCTTCTTATCGCGGCGCAAAAACTCTAGGTAAACCCTTGTGACAGATAGACAGACAGACAGACAGACAGCGGAGGCTAAGTAACAGAATCCAGTTTGGCACTCCGTCGGTACAGAACCATAAAAAGTAGCAGTTCTATCTGCATTTTCAATATTTATTCCCACCATAAGTTTGTCACATCTGTAATACATATTTATTTTAATCTGTGAGAAACTGGCAATTCTACTCGCTTTAATATGATTCTGGTAATGAGTAAGCGAGATGGAGATACGAAATGGCTACTAGCGTTTTTACGATAAAATACTGTTTTATCATATTTGTATGTAGATTTGTCCCAAGGATGCTTGAACTCAACGAATCGTGACACGTTTTAACCCCATATCCACATTCGTTCCTTCATGACATTAGCTTTTTGTCTTGCTCGCACCAGTTTAAAGTAAAAAGGACAAAAAATCTTATCTTAAGGGGATTTAAGCTGTTGTTAATACGAATTAAATTAATACGAAACAAATTAGTAACTTACCCAAAATAAATATAAAATGACTATTTTAGTTCTTGTGTTAATTTTCACCGGTATTATTTCACAAAATAATTCGTATATTCGTACCTTCAGCTTTGGCGGCATTGTCTAAATAGCGTCCACTTCTCTCGCTCGCTTGCATGCAACTAAACGAGGTTCAGTCACTTATCCAAACTTTAAAGCGCAATGTTTCAGTGCGGAACGCCTTGTCTAGTGAATACATTAAGGCGAGGCATTGATAAACTTTTAATTTCAAATCGGCGCCTTAGGGGAGTGGAGTGAGGGGGACTTACTCCATACAAATATGCGCTCACGAACTAGCTTATGCCGTAAGATCGTATGAGGAAAAATTTTTCAATTTTTCATTTAAAATGACAACTATAAGTAATTTAATAAATCCAATCGGCCATAATGAAGTGTATTTGTAGACTAATTTAAATAAAAAACTTAAAGGCTTCATTCGCTCCAGTTTGTCAGTAAAATAGAATTATCTGTGTTAAAATAGGTTTCCTAAATATTTTTTTCTCTGCTATGAACATTAATCAATCAACTAAACCTTCGGGCAAAATGATGTCAATGAAATGCTTATTCTAGTATATAAATTGGTAATTACGTATGTTTTTTTATTTCTGAGAAAAATGGAGATCCATGTCGCCAAAATTTCGTGGCGTCGCCTTAAGGTGAATACATTAAGGTCGTTGAGTGGTGGTAGTAAAAGCCCAGCTGACATACTGTCGCTGCAGATAAAATAAATAAATATGTGAATGCGCCAGTTTTGTATTTTAAAAATGCCATTTCCAGCGCCAGAGCACAGTCTGCGTGTGTTTAAACTATTAAATCATAATTGTAATGGGTGTTGGCACGACACCGCCACACGTTGTTGCCGATGTCTCTGCATATGTATACATAGTAAACAGCATGTTTATAATGTGCCGTTGAGTTTTAATACAAGATAAATTGATAACGAATGAACCCAAATTCGTGACTTATGACAAACCTTGTAGGCTCTTAAACTTTGATATGTTTGGTGTTTCTTATTCGTTGATCTCATTTTTCATCTATGTTGCTATCTGAGTAGAAGAGAAAGCGGGTCAGCGGAACTTTCCCCGGTTATGCATCGTACATGCCTTAGTTCTAATTGATTTATATTTATTTATTTTATTTTATTTTTTAGGTATATACAGCAGATTACAGCCAAAAATTGCTTATAATAACGTAATAACTAAATGAACAAGGCTGCTTTCCAAAACGTATACACACAACATGCACAATTAAAAACTAAAATTAAACATTCATTATGTACTTAACTATTATACAAACAAAATATGACAAAGAATGTATGAACTATCAGCTCATGAAGGAGACAAACATACATTCGCATTTGTAGTTATTTGTACAGTTACATCAACGTATTTATAGAAGGGCTATGTCTCTGCTTTGACGCACTTCTCTAAAATACAGCATAACAAGACTAAAATTACTACGAATAGCAAGGCCGCTTGCAATATAAAATGTATTTTGAAATTTGTTGAACTTTAGCGGTTTACTCTATCCTATATCAAGGGTTTTCCGAGACTTTAACAAGTTTAAGGTTTTTTCAGAGTAATATCGTGTTTCTACTTAGATTTAATAAGCGCATAACCGTATACTATCTTAACTTTTAAAGGTTTTATAATTTGCTAGCCTTTTATTCAATCTTTACCCCGTTTTTGGCTTGAATGAATACCACTTGTAGCCTAGGTCACTACGATGATAATAAAAAAAGACGCATCCAAATCCGTTGAGTGGTTCTCTAGTTAAGACGGAACATACATACATACATACAATATGTATAGACAGACATACAGATAAAAATTTAAAAGATGGTAGTTTTGGCTTCAATACAAGACCTATAATATAATCCATGTTATTTTTTTTTATATTTACTTTTCAGACACGACTTTTGTACTTCTTTATTATTGGTATAAAAATATCAATAATATTAAACTTCTTTTTTATAATTAATCAAAAAGGGTTTCTGTTAAACAAGTCACTCGAAATAGTTTATGTGTCTGTAATCGTAGTATAATAATTAAGATAAATGGAATTGTTCGTCAAGCTCAGTAATTATCGCGTAAGCTCGTATCGATTGGTCGCACAATACGTACAAGTAATACGATTTCTAAAATTAATAATTTACCCGTAACATTACGTTCGACCTAGCGACCTCACCAATGTCAGTTATCGAACTTTTTTCCGTGCCTGGGGTATTGTTGCGCACGCAATTTTAGCTGAGGAATGTGCCGTTTACCTTATTACATAAATATGGTAAGTTTTTGGTCTTTTATAAATACTAAACACTAGCTTGCTGGCCCCGGTTCCTTCTACGCTGAGGAAGAAATTGGCCTCTGTCAGTTTTTCTCCAAATCTCAATCAAATTTACGATAGACTTCCAACAAATATATATATAGGTGGTAGAGCTGATGCCGGGCTCGACTTGGAGGTACCGCCATCTTACTCGCAAATCCTCCCGAAGTTATTCGGGGGAGAGTAAGAGAACAGCTCTCAGGCAAAACCAGGCGGCCCACCATTGCCTGGGACCGATGGATGGCGGTATGTCCATCCCCAATTGCCGGGCCTTAAATAAAACAGACTGGTGGCCTTATATAAAACAGACTGGTGACGGGCAGCGGCGTCACTGGTGCAATGGCTTCGGCACCGCGCTCACCAACCCACCTGCCCAGCGTGTGTGTGTATGGGCATTTCTTCCAGGAGGACCGCCAAGAGTGGCGAAATCCTGAAAAGGCCTATATACAGCAGTGGACGAAACAGGCTGATGGATGGATGGATTCCAACAAAAAATTAAAAAATAGGTTCAACGACAAGCGAAGCAAGCAGGAGCGCGTTTGGTTGCTTGTGATCATAATTTTTCACATAATTGTATTTTATGGCCTGCCTCTATCACGACAAATATTCCAAGAAACCTCGAAAAAAGTTCCATTTTAACGTTATTTATTTCGGCTCTTACTTAAAGACGGTTGGTAATAAATGTATAAATCATTTAGTCAGATTGTAGTACCTAAATAATCTAAAGTAAAACAACAAAAACTCCGGAGTGTTTAGGGTTCCATACATAGGCGTCAGAAGAGAGGGGAAGGGTGGGGGGGGGGTGCGCTGCCCCCCTTGGAAACAGAATAGGTCAGTAAAAAATAGTACTAAAGTACACATAGAGCGAACATACGACAGACAAGACCGATCGGCAGTTTTTGTTTGCACAAAAATACGTTTTTTTTATTTTTCAACTATAAATCCCGTTGATATTTCAAAGAGGTCGCCCCCCCTAAGCTTTCGTCTTCCAACGCCCATGGTTCCATACACGTATTGTGTGGCGGTACGGAACCCTTTGTGAGCTATTCCGACTCTCACTTGTCTGAATTATTACCATTTGAATATTCAACCCTAAAAATGAAACGTGTATCATTTCTAATGAGTTTAATAGTGAACTATCTAGGTATAGAGTAACACTATTCGTATAAATAAAATAACATCCAATTTGGAAATAATTGAGGCTTGGTTATTTATTATTGACGGACAGACGGACAACCCGCCATCATCGCTATAATTCGTCGTTAGTTCACGGCCATTGTCAAACTTGGGAAATAAATTTAAACTTAGCATGTACTCGTAACTTAATAACTATCGGAAATTTCAAATAGGGCGTAGCCCAAGCAGCACGCAAGCGTTGCCGACATCAAATATACAGCACTATTAGAACTTAGAGTTCTACTGGTGACCTATAAAGGTGTCAAGAAAAGATCATTTACTTATAAAAGCAATTAAACCGTTATTATACAGCTAAAACTGTACTAAATTTTTATAAAATACTCCGTGTAAACTTAAGGCTTTTAAACAGAATATTTGAACTCCGCTTTCAAACCCGAAGCATTTTTTGACACTTCAATCTAATGTTATCCCTCAAGCTGCATAGAGGCTGTATTTTGCATGTGATCACTTACTTACTACAGCTATAAGTTTTAAAATGGTATCACTTTATACTTGTTTCTGTATAATGGTATAATAAAACTCCTTTCTAAAGCTTATTATTAATGCGTAATTGTACACTCTTGTCAGTGCAATAGTTTCATAACTTCTGTCAAATATGATTTTATAGAACTATAATAATAAATGAATTCTGTAATACAGCTTTAATCTGCATTACAGCTTTAATCTGCATTACAGACTGTCCTTGATTTGTAAAAACGTAGTGTGGTGAATAGAAATATGTGGAAAAAAAGAAAAACATTTGGTGGAGTAAAAAGGAAAATTAATAAAGAATATCAAAATATAACTAATTATCAACCAAACAAAACCAGTGATACTGAGCCGTCATGTGAAGACATTGAAAATAACAAGTTCATTGATCGAACAATCGATAGTCAAGCGCGAGTTCAGTCAACGTCTAATGAAGGTTCCGTAGCAAAAACGGCATACGATAATAAAAGTGAGGATTTAGAAAAGCCTGCGGAACGTGATAGTGATTTAGTTTCATGCAGCAGTGCAAGTTCAAATGATGATGAAGATAATTATTCAAAAAATTTAACATTCCGTCGTCAAATTAAGGAATGGGCTATTGAAAGAAATATATCTCAAGTAGCTCTTAGCGACTTAGCTACAATTTTAAATTGCAGATTTCCGGGTATTTTACCAAAGGACGCCAGGACAATTTTAGGAACTGTCAAACAAATACATATAAAGACTATAGAAAATGGAGAATATTGGCATAATGGTCTAACTAAATGTCTACGTAAAACATTGGAAAACTGGGTTGATGTTCCAAACAAAGTAAAGTTAAATTTTAATTTCGACGGTCTCCCAATATTTAAAAGTTCCAATAAAGAATTTTGGCCAATTTTATGCAATATCTATGAAAGACCTGACATAGATCCATTTGTGATTGGTATCTATTTTGGTGTTGGAAAACCAAAAGATATTGATCAATATTTAGATGATTTTGTAAAAGAAATAGTAAATTTAATAAAAGAAGGAATTCATATCGAAAAACCAAATAAAATAGTATCCATTGAAATCAGATGTTTTATATGTGATTCTCCAGCGAGAGCTTACATTAAAGGTACCTAAAGTATATAATCTTATTACAAATTACAGATTAAGCTAGCTACTAGATATTATATTGATTATAAAGTTTCCAAAACGTAGTTATGTAAAATTATATACTCAGCTTAATTCGTAGTTTTGTTCAATTAAAATTTCTACTGTGGTATCAATAATAATTCTTGTATAATTTAATTTTCAGGCGTATGTAATTTTAATGCAAAACACGGTTGCCTTAAATGTGTTACTGTAGGGGAATATTCACACTTATCACATACAGTGACATTTCCTGAAACCAATTGCCGCCCCAGAACAGATCAAGAATTTCGTGACAAAAAATATGGGCCTCACCATAAAAAAGATTCTCCTATACTGAAGTTGCCTGTTGACATGATACAAGACTTTCCGATAGCAGATTCTTTACACCTTGTTGATTTAGGAATCATGAAGCGGCTCTTAGTTGGTTGGCGCAACGGTAATTTTGGAAAATATATTACCAAATGGAGTGCAAGAAATTCTGAAACAGTTTCGAATTTCCTTGTAAAACGAAAATTGCCATCTGAAATTCACAGATCAGTGAGAGGACTAGACTGTCTTTTTCACTGGAAAGCTTCCGAATATCGATCATTTTTACTATATTTGAGCATTGTTATACTTCCAGAAGTATTGCAACATGACGCATTTTCACATTTCCTGGCATTTTTTTGTGGTATAACAATATGCTCTTGTAAAAACTATAGTCAATTTCTTCCTTTGGCAAAAGAGCTCCTACAATATTTTGTTGAGCATTATAAAGACTTTTATGGGGCAGATTATATAACTAGCAATGTCCATAATGTAGTCCATCTCACAGACGAAGTGCAACAATTTGGCCCACTACCTACATTTAGCGCTTATCCCTTTGAGAATAAATTGTATTTAATAAAAAGAATGCTAAGACATGGCAACAAACCTCTTGCTCAAGTGGCAAAGAGATTTAGTGAAGATTCAGCATCAGAAATGAGTAAGGGCAGAGAAAGTCGGCAAATTGCATATGTGGAACCCTTTGTTACCGCCAATAGCAGAAAAATAAATGTACTACATTTTAGAGGTTTTAAAATTTCTGTAAAGCCTAAAGATAAATATGTATTATGCAACAATAATGACATTTTGGAAGTGAAAAAAATAGAAACCGCTGTTAACAGCGAAATAAAGATTACATGTTATAAAATTACTGACATATCCGATGTTTTTGAACTACCGATTAAATCATCGTATTTGAACATATTTAAAGCCAAATTACCTACTACCAGGCGGACAGAGACAATAGTTAGTTCCAAAGATATAAAAACAAAACTAGTATGTACTGATCACAAAAATTACTTATACTTCATACCCCTTTTACATACAGTTTGAAAGAGAAATAAAAAACCTTGTCATTGAGAAAATGTATTTTTATTCATTGAGAAACCCGTATAGGAAATTAAAACATAATTGAGATATCCATCAGTGGATATCTTAAGTAATTAAAAATAATCAGTACTTTACTTTTTTACTAGATACACAAGAAAAACAGTTACATAATTTTGTGTTTTAAAATACAATCACAGTCACGAGATTACGTGTACAATCACAGCCACGGGATTACGCGTTTTTATAAATGCTGACTAAGCTAGGTAACTAAAATAGGAACAAATAACTATGACAGTTATGTCACTTGATATACAGGGAGTAACGGAAAGGGTGTATCAAGCTGAAAGGACACGGATCTATAGGTAAACCGTTTAAATGAGTCCTCGCCCGAGCGGAGTGTCGGGGTGCGGGGGAAGACGACAGAAGGGGTGCGAGGATGGAGCGGGGGCTAGGGCGCCTGTCATGTTCCCTTCTGTCATTTCGCCCCGCGCGCCCCTGTACCCCACGGGCGAGGATTCCTTTGTAACGGTTTATCTATACCCATGATATCGAACAACTTTCCCCAAGGAACATGGGTCGAAATATAAAAACAAAATAGGCTCCCCATACTAAATCGATCAGCTGAGTGACCAATTTGTGTGGAATGACAAAATATTTTTTTCATATTTCAACCCATGTTCCTTGGGGAAAGTTGTTCGATTTCATGGGTAGATTTGTGACTTTTTGGCTTGATACACCCTTTCCGTTACATCCTGTATAACCAGTGATAGGAATAGGTAGTGCTTATTTGCCCAAACTTGGAAGAAGAACAGAGACAAGAATGGAGACTTCCTTAGGACTAATTTTTTTCCGGTACATCTGTACCTGTAACTCTGTTAATTGTAATTCTGTAACACTAAAATACATTAAAAAATATGTTATTTGGAAAAAGTAATTCGACTGTGTTTGCCTAAAGTTTGCGTCTTGTTATTTGGTGATTGTAACGACTGTACTGTGCTTACACCTAGTAGCAAATTTTTGGTAAACAGACGAATTACTTATTCCAAATAACATTAATTTTGTCCCGAATTTGGGGCCAAATGTCCCGGAAAAAAAATTAGTATTGACGAAGTCTCCATTTCATGTCCCTGTTCTTCGAAGTTTAGGCAAATATGCACTATCTATTCCTATCATTGTATAAAACGAGATCACTCATCACGAAAAAAAGAACTAAACATGACGTAACGGAATTCGCGGATAATACGTATCAATAGGGGTAAGTACTGATTATATTGAACAACTTTCGCTTTTTTCATGGGAAAGTCGTTCAGTATAACTAGTAGAAATACTCCTTATAAGTACTTATTGATTTATCCGCATTTTCCATTATACCATGTGTAGTTCTCATTTTTCTGATGAGATATCCCTACTTTAACATACTCTATTCCTTCTCCTCGTATTCCTCTTGTTCTTTTCTTTCATTCGTAGCATTTTCGTTGGTGTTTACTGTTTCATTTGCAGTGTCGTTTACTATGACTACCACATTTTCAATTTGATTGGTGGTTTGATTTGCTTGATCAGAATTATTTTGATTAATAAGTTTAACTTTTTTTGTTCTCCTACGTTTTGTTGATGCTCGTTCATTTTTGCTGTGTTTTCTCTTTACTGAATTTTTTAGAACAGTTTTGAAAAAAATTTCATTGCTTTCAAGGGTATAAGTTTGGTCCCAGATACGTATTAGTTGGTGGAAAAAATTAAGGACATTTTTAAAAGCCTTTAGAGGGACTTTTATGTCATCACTCTTTCTACTGCCGCCTGTCCAGGAACATTTGCATAAAAAATCACGAGTAAAAAACATGTCTAATATTTTGTATGCACATGTTGCACCTTTTCCATCCGATTGGGAACATACGAAAGAATATTGCTTCAGCAGTTTAATTTTTTGCTGCTTGTCACTTAAACGTGATTCCAGTTCCTCTAGCTCTTTAACCGAATCAATTGGTTTTATGAAAAAAGCTTCATTTTCGATCGGATTGTTGGATTTACCCAGTGCAACCACATCTGTATTTTTGGTTTTGTCACATTTGGAAAATTCGTATTCTATCTGCACAGATAGACTTGCCAATTTATGTAACATTTTTTTCTGGTTGTCCATTAAAACATTTATTGTTTGTGTCATATTAATTTGATTGTCTAAAATCAATTTTAGATAATTTTCAGTTACATCAGTGTTTTGCTGTGGAACCGTTGCTGCCACATCAGATTCATCCACATATTGAATGACGTATTGTGCTGCAGATGTTGGAACTGCTGGTGTGGATGTTGTTGCTGACGTTGCTGTAGATGAAATTGACGGCTTTTCTGGTTTATTGAATGCCTGAAATCACATATAAAATCGATTAACGAGATATTAGTCAATAGTAATGTACAAAACTTGATCACGGACCGACATTGACATCACAGGACCGTAGTCTGGTGATTCTGATATTCTGAACTAAAGGTATAGTACATCGGACTCGGTCGCTGTTCCAGTTCTTGTACAAGGTTTTTATGTCAAAACTCAATTAAGCAGCTTAAAAACTTATACCAAAATTGGTCTGACCGAGTAAAACTTTCACGATAAGAGAGGTACAAACACGCCATTTGTCTCGCTTAGATCACACGTAACGACTTGCCGGCTACCTACACACCAGCCATTTTTGTCATAATCATAATTAACAACAGTTACATTTACTCTAAAAATCCTCCAGACTACACCATGCATTTTTTCCTTCGCCAAACATTCTTGCTAAATTGAAATCATCAAATTGAAAATAACTGCTTTTAAATGAACGTTAATATTTGCCTAACGGTCTCGTGGAGGTGAGAGACGCCAACACTGCCAGCACGGGAGATTACAAATCAGCGCAGCGGCGCAACAGCGGTGATACCCATGTGAATATGCTAGTATACACTACTTATAAACCCAAGAAGACACGTCAAATATACATGCGGGATAAGCTAATAATATAAAAAAAATATGCTTACCAATTGACCAGCTAAAGTGTTGTAATTGAAGTTATTATTAGTACTATTTGTTGTGATTATTTCTATCTCATTATCAATTTCGGTGTCGCTATTTTGTAACATGAGATTTAGTTCTTGTGTTGCTTCTTCGTATGATGGTAGTAATTGTCTTTTTAGACAGCAACAAGAGGTAGACCAATTTTCTAGAGGCTGCGAATTTTCGTCCTTGACTAATTTGTTCACATCTAGTCGCTTTCTTGGCCATCTTAAAATACCATTAGACTCCCAAAAACTCGGTACAATGCATAGTCGTTTTTGGCCTTTTTCAATTGTTTCAATTATTTTGAAAGTCATTTTCCTGAAAAAAAAGTGCAACACATTTGACAAATATGCACATAACACAAAACACTTGTTTCTATCTGTCTATCTTACACTACTGCACATAGGTATTAAATTATTTAATAGGTATCTAACTGCTTTTGTTTCGTTTTGACTATACCTACGAGTTTATTGATACGGTGAAAGAGCGAAAAGGACAAATAAATGCGTGCTTGCGTCCCTGGAACTTTCTCTAAACTAATCACGTTGCGTTCGTTGCGATGCGGACGCTGTTTGCTGTCTTTATCTAACACACTTGGTATAAGTGCTTTATCTCACGAGCACGAGTGCGTCTAGGCCATGATTGTGTATGTGCACACAATCATGATGGCCCAGACGCACTCGTGAGATAACACATCTATACAAGAGGAAGAAATAAACAAATTTATATTTTTATAAGTTTAACGAAAAGTTTAAGTTGAGAATAGTTCAAATAAGCGTCATTTGTTTGCAAAACTTATTGATGAGAAATATGATAAAGGGTTTTTCATTTTTAACACATAACCCTAAAGAGCTGTGTAATTTATGTGCTGAAAACTGATGTACAGCCTATATAATAAAAATATTCTATTATAATGGCTATTAAAGGGTAAAAGCTGTATAATGGAATCCAGAAAGTGCGTAGTAAAACTACGGGATCTATAATACTCTCCAGATATCTTTTAGGCTGCATAAAATCTGTCGCCATTTTCAAACAAATAACAACAAAAGAAAATATGACTTCTTACATTATTTTGAGTATTGCTGAAGTTATAATTATGATTTTCAGATAAATAAATTATTAGTGGTACCTATTGTACAGTATTATTTAACAATCTTATGATTCTAACCTCAAAACCATAAACTTACTTACTTGTTTTGGTAATATTCCTCGTGAATTCTTCAGTATTTCGCGGGCGCGTGAATATTTTTCCACAAAACTATGTACTATTTCACAGTAAAAATGAATCAGCACGTTGAATCTACAATTATCACTACCTAAAGCCTAGTCCAACATTTATTCCTGACTTATAACTTCACAGTAAATCGGCGGCCCACTATGCATATCATAACCAAAAAGAATATTGTGGTTGTTTCATAAATTTCACATTGTAATTCCCTTATAAAACCAATGAAGAACTATTATCTTTTTAAGAAACTTATAAGAGAATAACTTTACGCCTATGGTTTCCTTCAACACCATACTACAGCTCTTCTACAGCTATAGTACAGCTAATTTTTAGCTATACAGCTACTATACAGCTATAATAACGCATTAGGCTGTATAGCAATGGGCCCAATTTTTACTTATAGAGGTTGTATAAGCGCTTATACAGCCCTTGTACAGCCTCACTATACAGCCTGTGGCGTACAAATAAACTAAAATGCAGCTTCTATACAGCCTGTCGTGCCGCTTGGGAGGAAGTTCGAGGCACTGTAGTAGGTATGCATGAGTACTCAGGATTCAAGATTAATGACAAGAACATTGAAATAGGCATGATGACTAAATTTTTTTTATTATTCCTTCAGTTAGATTATCAGAAAATATTGGACACGTATTTTTTATTTTTTCAATTAAACAAACAATGATGAAGATATAGCCCGCTGAAGTTCCGCGTGACGTCACATCTAGGTACAATTTTACTTATAAGTGACGTCATTTTCCCCCACTCCCAAACTTTGACGCGCTTTATCTCTGTCATTTTTTGTTTGATTGACAAAAGAAAAAATACGTTCCCAATATTTTTTGATAATCTAAATGACGGACTAAATAGAATAATATTTTGTTTACCCTGTGTACAAGCCTATTGTGGATACTTGAATTTGTAATATTCCTGCACTGTTTAGTATTTTCTACCAGCTGACTTATGGCAATGGAGGTAGTTGGGGGAAGTGACAGCTCCCGATATATATGTACGATCTTCTATTGTTTTACTAATGTTCTTTTTTTCCAGTCCTCTAACGGTTAAAGTATATAAACCAATATATTTTATTTTACCGATGACCTAGAGGAATTGGTTAAACATCTAGCTCGAGTCATAATACTCTAGTTATAGAAACTGTATCGTAATAATTTATTGCTAAGTTACACCTGGGACACTGAGCTATACAACAGTGAAAATTCCATTTAAATCCGTTCAGTAGTTTTTATGTAATTACAATCACCAGAATTAATGTTGTAACTTAAACTTCGTTTGATTTGGTTTTCAGCGCGGACGAAGTCACGAGTAAAACTAGTGAATAAACACATTCAAATAATTTATTCTGTAAATAATCTATATACAATAAAGTACACAAGTTAATATTCACACTAAATGATAGGGTTATATATATATTATTGCTTAAGATATTTTTTTTCTACGTAAATCGGTCGTGGTTAATCAATATCGATGAGCGGTCATCAATCTTTTTGCTTTATATTTGCTACGGCGTAGCAGGAATTCCACGCTGCTACGCCTGTAGCGAGTGCCCTTCATTTGTTCTTGTTTTGAGTAACTTAAATAACAAAGCCATCTTCTTGGGATGTCTATTTTTTCTGAAAGGTAAGACAGTAACCGTGATTTCGAAGCCCAGCTCATAACATGTTATTGCTAATACTAAACTACAGCATTTTTCAAATAGGTATTTTTGATTGTGATATACGACGGGTTTTAGGTTTTGAAATAAAAAAAAACGTTGTGTTTTGAAGCTTTGTTCAATTTTATAAATTAGCGTACTAACGAGACGACAAATCGTTTTGTATTTCATCAAAGTCTGGCACTCTTCCCTTAAGTAGGCGTGCTTTCAAAACTTTGCTCTAGTTTCAAGCGTAGGTGAATATAAAGAAGATTTAGCGTCCAAAAATAGACCTTGTTGACCCGGTGCTCTAAGAAGATACCTACGGAATTTCTCTCAAAGTTGTTCTAAACTTGCCCAGTTTTCTTTTTTGCTTATCTTTGGGGACCACCTCCACTTGATTTTTGTTCAGAAATACGCGTACATGTATGTAAGTATCTTAAATTTCTACCTACACAAAGTTAGTGTCTTGGGATTGGTCTATTTGCGAAGAAGGTAACTTAGTTCCCAGGTTCGATTATACCCGTAGGCGCGACCTGCCCTAATGTTGCCCTCGTTGTTTATGGTTTTTCGTTCACTACCTGAATATCGAAGGATATTTCCAGGGATACTGTGTGTTTTGCCTACGAAAGTAACAAGGAAAAATTTCAATTATGCACGCACATTTTCCTAATATTTTATGCGATTTGAAAAATAGTTGTCCTCTTGAGAATGGTTCAGGCCCTAGGACCCTTCTTCTGGGTAAGTTAGTAATTTTCCATACATAAAGTACGTTTACGAGTATTTACTTACAATTTACATACAGTATCGAAGTCATTTTTACAGTGCAACCAGAAATGTACTGTTTGTACAACAAATAGTGTCACGCCATTATTAAACACTAAACTAACATCTAGTTTTGTGTAACGAGATTACTCCTGCATTTGCAAATCCGAACATTTCTAAAAGTTCCCTAAAGTGGACACTGCCTGCAAAATATAAGTTTAACTCCAGAAAGGTATGAAGTCTTGAAAAAAGTAATAAATGTTTCAACAAAAACCAATAAAGTCCTCGAGAATCCAACGAGTAGAAGTGACTTTGAAAGTAAAACGCAGTATAATGTAATATTCAATTAGTTTCTTGCAACAGTTTCAGAAAACGGAACCTTAAATATTGGACGTTTGGAATAGTTTTCCGTAAACACTTTATAACCAGAGATTTCCAGTTTTTTCGCCTTTGCAATGAGTGTTTTAAGTATTATGATTATGAAGAATTTTTTATAAAACGACCTTTTCGAGTAGTTAAATGGAATGAAAGTCCTTTTTGTGTCACAAACGAACCTACATTAAGTACTGAGCACAAAACAAGCCATAAATTAGAATTTTGGTATGAAATAAGATTTGTTTAACAAATAAGTATCTAAATAAAACATGTAGTCTCCCGATTTTATGCTTTACCACATTAATAATTATAGGTAGGACACGAATTAAGGACTTGTAGGTTGTCTTATACCTTTTGTGATGTGATTTTCAACTCGTTAACTCGGAATGACACAACAGTTGACGAACATAATTGTTAAACTAATGAAATATGTTTGAGTTCTGTATATTATTATGATTCCTATTCGTCAAACGATGAGAAAAAGTATGATTGAAGACCCCTCATTTCAATAATTGTTTCTATCGAGCGCTACGACTAAATATACGTAGCTCATTGATCGAGCGAATGATTTTAAATCGTGTTTCTACAGGAATCTATACCAAGGTTCCATAAATGTTATACTAATTTACCTTTATGTTAAAAGTGGTAAAACGAATCTAAAAAGTGTAAATATATTTTACACGGCCACACATTTCTGTGTTTCCTTTTTATTCATTCTTTCATACTTGACCGACTTTATTTTTCTGTATTTTCATGCGGTTTCAACATAATGATACATAATAGTCAGATTTCGCCTAAATAGTTTCACTGTAATCGTACAGCTTCTTCGGTTGCGATTACTTGCGACGCGACGGTGCCCCGTTTGGAACTATTATATAAGTTTTTTTTTTGAATTGTTGTTTACTGTGGTTTTAGAAACAAAAACCCTGAATTTGAGAAGATGTTTCATCCGATTTATACATTTTGATACAGCATTTTTGTATTGAACGGCTAGTTTTATTTTTGCAATTTCACAACCCTAAGAAAAAATATTCTTGAGACGAATAGTATCATTAGTTTTCGTTTCTAAAACCAGTAAAATGTTGCACACCTCGGTATTTAACACACATATAGGTAGTACGTACACATGCATGTGTTCTTATGTTAATGAAAGGCTTGCAAATATTGAAACAACAGAATGGCTGTAGATCACGATTGGTATTGCTATCACGTACCTGCAGCAATTAGGTCACCGGTTGTCCATTAGTCTGTCTTTATTCACAAACATCCCAGATACCAGGTGTAATAAAAATGTTAATTGTACCCTTATACGTATATAATCGTTATGTAGTTTTAAAAGATAGAACCATCGTAAAATTAAACATTTCTGTGGTTACAGAAGAACTACCTATTTATACCGATATCGATAGGTAGATACAAGGTGTATCAGTAACGATTTATAAAAAATGTGTGTAAGTATATAGCGATAATTATGATAATAAAACTTACACTTTTACCTTCCATTTGCATATATTTCATCTGTCACTCTACTTTCATTCATCCTCTCTATACGCTCAAACCACCGAAGCGCTTCTTTTTAGGGTTCCGTACCAAAAGGGTAACCACCGGGACCCTATTACTAAGACTCCGCTGTCCGTCCGTCTGTCACCAGGCTGTATCTCATGAACTGTGATAGTTAGACAGTTGAAATTTTCACAGGATGTATTTCTGTTGCCGCTATAACAAAAAATACTAAAACCAGCCAAGTACGAGTCGGACCTGTGCACTCCCATACAGCGGACATGATTTTTTGCCGTTTTTATAGAATGCATGAGCCGTGATAGTAAGACAGTTGAAATTTTCACAGATGATTTATTTCTGTTCCCGCTATAACAACAAATACTAAAACCGGCCAAGTGCGAGTCGGGCCTGTGCACTCCCATACAACAGACATGATTTTTTGCCGTTTTTATTGATAATGGTACGGAACCCTTCGTGCGCGAGTCCGACTCGCACTTGGCCGGCTTTTTGTATGTCGGTATTTATCACTGTTTCATTAAATGTCAAACTACATCCGTAAAGAACGCATTTACACTTTGATACTTTGATTTCATACTTTGATGTTCATCATCAGGGATAGCATATTCGGATCGATATATCCTAAAGTTGAAAAAATACCAAAAAAAGTTTGCAACTATGGAGTCGGCTTCTTAAAATATTATTTATTTAGATAGCCAAAGTCCCGGAAATTACGGAATTGCTTAAAACGTTACGATGATGTACCTAATAATTAATAGATTTTACCGTTAATGTTTGTATATTTTTCAGGCATTGTATACAATTCTTAGGAAATTTTTAAAATGACAAACAGATTTAGGTCAGACAACGTTGAAGTTCAAAGTATAGACTATATAAAATATATATAAATAATATTTTAAGAAACCGACTCCATAGCTGCAAACTTTTTCTGGCATTTTTTCAACTTTAGGTATATGTCGATCCGAATATCCTAACCATGCTCATCATCATAAATTTATGCGGCGCAAAGGGAAGGTAATGCTCGACCAGCCCCCTTATTGTCTAACTTCAACATCTATCGCTATCTCTTTTGAATGTATCGTGATTGGCTGGAAATGACATCATATATAATTTTTAGCCAATCACGATATATTTGAAAGCATATGTTGCAGTTTGACAATAAGGCCCGGGGCCGCTCTAGAAGGACGTATGCCGACCAAATAGGCGACGTACTAAAGAAGGGCAAAGTAGAAAAGTACCCGGAATAGAAGAGCCTGTATGACTAGATTGATGGATGTGGAAGCAAAAGAGGTGTGTCAGGATCGTAGCAGATGTAAATCTGTAGTTTCTGCCTACCCCACTGAAGAACAGGCGTGAGTATGTAAAACTAACACTAAAAAAGTTTTAGTTTTACATACTCACACCTGGTCTTCAAAAACTTTTGTTTAAAATCAATTACATTGTGTATAAAATGTCATTGTTTAAAGTGAAAAATATAATCACTCCGTGTCTAACGGTAAAAAGTGGAATAGTTTTGTCTAACGTCGCTGTAATGTATATTCTTGTACATAACGGTATATGCCTGACCCGGTATCTAATAATACCCGTTGTACGAGTATACCTGTGTACTTATGGACCTCAGTTTTGAATTGCTAATTTAATCAAACTATTGCGAGCTTTTTCGGTCTCACATTACAAGGGTATGATAAAAGGTGACTTTACGAAAAAAACCTGGGCAATGAAATTCTATGTAAAGAAAAGTTATTTTATTTTAATTCCTACAATTTTGCGTGACCTCCATTAAAAGCTGGATTTTACGCGTTGTAGGCTGTTTCTAGAGGAAGTCGGGTCTGGTATTGATATTACAGGCAAAGGTACTGCCGGGGAAAGTTTCTCTGACCCATTTTTTGTATGATCGTATTGTTACAAGAATAATGTCTTGTTCTCACAATACGTATGTCAGCGTGATGATTCGATATTATACATAGTAAGTACATACATACATTTTATCATAGTATTTATTGTCATGTCATGCATGCTTTTAAACATAGTACACACTCTTTCTATTCAAATATTAAAGTGTAGTAAAAAAGTCATGTCTGTATATTGAATATTTTCGCGAAAATTTAAATGAATTAGGTTATTAATATTGTACTGAGGCCAATACCACAATTTTTTGAATTTTTGTCTGTCTGTCTGTATGTATGTATGTTCCGTTTTAACTCGAGAACCACTCAACGGATATGGATGTGTTTTTTTTTAGTCTTGCACAAAATAAACAGTTGGTCTGGATAGTTAGAAAATATTTTCGATGTAAGGCCGGGCATGAACTGCGAGAAGCAGGACCAATAGCTGCTATTCCAATAACCCCAGTAGTCCCTTCTAGTGATTGATCACACGGGTGTAGTTCAGCCTTCTCCTAGCAACAGAGTTGAAGAAAATTAAATATTGAACCAAAACCCGAGGGCACCCGATTTGCTCTACATTTTACATTTCCCGAGAACTTGCGGTAAAAGCGCGACGTCGTCGGTTCGATACGTAGAGATGGCAGTACAGTACTAGAGCTACATAGACATACAAAGCTAAATTTCATACAAACCCTGGATCAGAACAAGTAACAGCTGTTTTGTGAATTGCGTCAAATATGCATATAATGAGGAGTTTTCTCATCGAATTTATCAATTATCATAAACTTAATATTATATAGTATCAAATAACTTAGAAACTACACAAAATAAAAAGAAAATCTAAAATACAAGAAATAATAATAATAAAAAATGAAAAATACATTTACCTAAAAAAACCAGATCGCTGCCCTGTGGAAGGGTTCCCAATACACTAGCGACATTACCTCGTTGTATTGCCAGAATTAGTCTTTGGCCGAGGTACGCGTCAGCTCTTGGGTCCTTTACGTATCGATGAGGCGCAACGAGATTTCATTGAAGATTCGGTGCGCCTCCGGGCCCCACGGACCCAAGGTCTCGACCCCAAACGGCGCAGATATATAATTATCCCAGGAAATCATACTTGCGCCGCTTGTGGGTTTCAACACTGTCCGCTGCGACACCAGCAGCCCTACTGGACTGGGTTACACGGGAAGCCGCCAGTGTATCGACGCAATAATATCAATGTAAGGTGACTTTCATTTATATATAGCTAAATTCATACCGGAGACTCAGTAAGTGTTCAGGTTCAATTAACCTTTCTGGGAAATATGCAAAATAAAATTTTGTCTTATACTAATTGAGTCGAGGTTCTCCTTGAACAAGTATAGAGGCACAAAAAATATTTTTCGTATTTCGCAAACAGGGTCATAGTTGGGAAGTGGTCACCCCGGACCAAAAGGTTTTATTGGTATAAACATGTTACTATTACCTTAACATGGTAACATTTGTAAATAAACTTACTCCACTAAATAAATTAACACTTGCAGTCCTAATATTCTGCCTCTATGGTTCAATATTTGGTCACGTCTGCGTCACTACTTTCTTATTTTATTAAAAAATAATTTCAAAAAGCTACCTTCATTAAGTTACCAAAAATATGGGGTTAAACCTTTCGAAACTAATGCCAACGCTATCCAATTTCGCCTGGATCAACATTTTTTAGAGTTTCGCAGGAAAACCCACATTGTAATCCTTATTTGTTGACTAATATTTCCTTTCTTTTCTTTTCTTTATATCTTCACGTTTCTCTTAGTTTCTACGAAATTATTACCCTTAAGTATGTACTAAAATTACGAAATATAAAGACAGTATAGAAACGGTTTTAAATTATAATGTCTTGTAAGCTGTTTTTAAACACTAATTGCAGACAGAAGAAAAATAAAAGGAAAACTATCAAATAAAGATCCATTTTATTTAGCACCTGACGCAGAACACTTTGTTGTTCAAGCCAGAAATAAATAAAACTATTGGAAAAAGATCTAAACTGAAATTCATTTGCAAAACCGCACTGCTGCCTTTACATCGGTACGACGCCGACGTCGCTATGACGTTGCATCTTCTAGTGGGTATACCTATGTACAGGATAGCCGATAGCGCCTTGAGGTTGAAACGGAGGTATAGGAAAAATCGAAACTATTTACAGATAGAAAAATTTACTCAAAGGACTCTGTCTTCCGATTCCCGTAGATTTTTGCGGAAGTCCCTAGAAAGACTGATTAACGCTTCGGCTGCTGTCACTACAGTTTCTGGACGAGCGCGCTTCATCCTGGGTTTTATCTTTCCATTGGAAGGAGTAGTGGCCAAGCCCATTGTAGGTAAAATAAAATAAATAAAGTTTTTTTATCTCTTTTTTCGTACCAAAATCTATTATAATAATTTTCAGTGTGCGGATGCTAAAGTATTTATTTTTTAGTTAGTGTCATTGATTCCACTTATATAAACAACGTTATCATTTAGATATAAATAATTTCTTTGAAAATGCCATAAAGGTGAAACCGGTCAGGAAGTGAATAATAAATTTGTGGAATAGTGGAGTGATTTTCTGTTCATTAAATTTTTGTCATATTTGGACGTCAGACAAACGTTAACATGGTATTTACGTGAATTCATTTAATATCCCAGATTTGTCAATTTTATCGTATTATCTTTCCTACCGTAGTTGTGTACCTAACCTAATAGTACCAGCACTCAGGGCGGCTATTCGGGCATTAAATCTCACTCGCAATATCAATCATTAGATATTTGTTTAAAGTTAGATAAATGCCATGCGATGAAACTAAGAGTGACTAAACTACATCAAATATAAACTATAGGATGTAACGAATGCTCATTATAAGTTTTCAATTGAAAAAAAACAATACATATCCGTATAAAATCCATTTTAAAGTCACCCGCAATCTGCCTTCGCAGTTTTTGCGCAGGTGCCAGAATTGAGGGCCTGATGTCGAAAAATAGTGCCGAGTAGTTTCATGAGCTATGGTGTGCCGTGTGATTGAGTTTGTCTACTAAATATTACATTTAATACCGTTTGACATTTTTATAATCTGGATAGATAAAATTACTGAAGAAAACTATATAGGTAGCGTTTTTTAGCATAAGAGCTCTTGTAAAAACATGCGTCAAAAGTAAAGGAGATGGAGGCCAACGGATACATAAATTGCCTGTACGTTTCATTCCAGCGACACGAAATAATAGTGGCAATACAGATGAAACGTGTTCACATTCCAGACACGTACATTTATATGACAGTTTTTAGGGATCCGTCAGAAAAGAAAAGCTCTGTTTTCCTGTCGTCCGCAGTGAAGCCTCCATCTTAGTAATTTATTCACTTAAGTATTACAATTTTAGGCCTACACTAAGTTTCCTTGTACGGCGGGAAATAATAAGTATACTTCTGTAAAGTGTATAAATAATAATCATAGGCGTAACTAGGTAGGGGCCAGGGGGCACGCCCCCCAGAATACCGTTTTGTCCCCCCCTGAAATACGGGTGATTTAAATATATGCTTAACAAACTTAATTTAAGGCGTTATTTGTTTTGTTGTTTGGTTTATAGTAATCTCGTTCTATGGAGAGTTACCTCTATTTATCTTATTACGATCACATAATCGAGAACAGATACTTGTCGATAGCTTCATGAGTTGAAACGGGGGCCCGGCCCCCCAAGGGCGGATCCAGGATTTATTTTTGGGTAGGGCCCGATACAGTGTCCCGCATAGTATTGGACTATATCTTTTAGTCCTACCGGTACAAAAAATGCTGCAAATGTAGTTAAGAGCATGACACAAAAAGAAACTCGTTTTATTAAAGCGGTGAAGTGTTAATCTCCCAGCTTCTTGTTTTATTTGAACCATCTGGGAGGGGGGGGGGGCACGTGCCCCTATGGCCCCCCTCTGGATCCGCCCTTGCGGCCCCCCAGCTACAAATCCTAATTACGCCAAATAATAATAATAATAACTTTTTATTGAAATGAAAATTAATACAGTTTTAGTTGAGGCTTTGACTTCTATACTAGGTAATTATCTCTATGTAAAGAGACTAGTGTCTTACCTAAAGTGTCGTGTATAACGGCTAACATTATCTGAACTCAGAGAAAACACTGTAACTTATAGCATACCGCCCATCTCATGCTCTATACTTAGGCTTGACTTATAGACTGTCTAAGTTAAGCTTAAGTATACAGGATGGAGCGTTGATATTACTATTGGGTATCTTTATATAAACTTTTGCTTAAAGGAAATCGTCGTCGATTTTGGAGAAAATAAAAGCTGCATTCAAAGCATTTTCAAAAATGACTTGCCTTAGCCGGAAATTGAACCCGTTTATTTTGCAAAAACATATAAATACTCAACTCACGCCTTCAATAATAATAATAATAATAAAATTCTTTATTGCACACTATAAAATTTTTGTACACAGGCGAGCTTAATACTATTTAGTATTTTCTACCAGCTAACCTTTGGCAATGGGGAAGTTGTTGGGGGTAGTGCCATGATGTCAGAATAGTATAGATACAATTTTAAATAGATATATTATTTGTCACTAAAATACTCAATAAATTATAATATTACACTACATCCTAATAAACATATACAAGGGGGGGGGGGGGGCGCAGGTTCTTCTTCATCTGCTTTAATCCTGGCATGCATCTTCTGGTACAACTCTATCGACTCCTCCACATTCATCAATTTATCACCAATCGACACTCCAGAGACTTCTACATCTACTCGTGTGCTTTCCTTTTGTGTTATTAGTTTTTTTTATCTTTGACAGATGCAAGAAAAACGGGCCTGCCCGACCCTGATCATAGTTTAATAATCATAGATTACGAAGATATTATTTATGAGCCTAAAAATTGCTCTGAGGGCCCGACAGACAAGTGGTCCGGAGTCATTTTGACAGATAAATGTCAACGACTACCCAAGGCCAGGCAGACCAAAAAGACGATGGCGGGAGGATCTCGACTCATTATTATTAGGGTAGTTGGAAGTAGTAAGTTGTAAGTTGGACCGCGATGTGTGGTTTCAGCAAGGGGAGGCTTTTGCCCAGCAGTGGGACACATTAGAGGCTACATAAAAAATGTCAAGTAGGGTTTCGGAACAGTTTATCTATCTTGTGAAGTTTAGGAACACAGCTAATTGGCTCAGAAAGTATACATTTTCAAACGAAACGATGGCATCTTACATCAACTTGAAGTCTAAAGTACTTATCGTATTAATGAAATCTGAAACTGAAAGTTAGCTCTGAAGAAAGGCTTAAGAACTTTAAAGTAGTTACGAACTGCTCGGTGGGTATTTGAGTCGGGTATTATATCATAAAAGGAGGGATCTATAGGGATGAGCACATTTGTGACCTTTTCTGAAACTGTATATCTATTTGCTACGGCGTAGCACGACAGTAGGCCTACCATGAGTTTTTGTCACGATACACGTTACTGTTTTCGTAAAATATTTTGTATGAGAATTTATAATCGTGACCAACTCATGGCCACAGGTCAACTTTTCCGGTCTTACGGTAGTTTCTCGGTTCTTGTTTTCAAACGTACAGCTTAAAATAAAATTTCTTGTAAAAAGTATTAAATAAATGTGGTTAAAGGCACTAAACTACTACGAATTTTATTAACCTATGTTTACACTAGGTGTAAATGTGTAAATATACTAGTATATTTAGGGAAACCACATTGGAGACTTTTCTAATGAACTATAGGTATACGTACCAGGCTTTCATAGATTTGACATTGAATTGAATACCTGAAGACAGGTACAATCTTAATTTGCCAAATTAAGTTATCTCTGTCGTACACACAAGATAAATTGATTATGGATGACAGAGAACTATTTATATCAGACGAAAGGTATGAAGAGCCAGGCTTTTATGTACGCATAAAAATACGCGCTTTCGGAAACCAACTAAAATACCAACTGTCGGAATCATAACGTAACGAGAGCAATGAAAAAGATAAAGCGACATTTATTGTGCTCATGTAGCCAGTGTACTATGGTACTTTGGCTATGCCCGTTACGAAAATAATACCAAATATCCGTGTACTATTACGTTACTACCCTCTTGTCTACGCCGAAGTATACCACCTTTATAATTTGTATAAGTTTAAAAAGTTTCAGTCCGTGCACATAATATGAAATATGGCACAACATATAAATCAATTCAAAGATTTAAAGACATTAATGTCGATTCTGAAGGCTTCTATTAGTTTTAGTGCTGTCAAAACTTAAATTTTTCCAAAGTACTTACCTAATTTATTAATACTACAAAATTGTCTGTTAATACTAAAGAGCTATTTTGGAATGAAGATAATTTAGTTTATACAACAGTAAAACTAAAATTAAAGCCTTCAGAATCGGCTTTACCGTCTTATTAAGAACTTATACTTCAAGAAATAAAATGGAACACTTTTTCAAGCTAAGCAAGAGTTACGTGAAGCGTAAACATAAATTCCGCAACCGCAAGTACGCAGGCTCGTAAAATAAGTATGTCAAGTCTGCACATTCGGCTAAAGAATCGGCCTCTAGTCTCCGCGAGGGTCTTCTCAATCAAAATATAGAGTAACGGCACCGCTCCGAACATATGACGTTTACATATTCCTGTACTTTACTTAGAGGGTCCCTCGTTTATCAAAGGGTCTGAAACTTACCCTCATGGCCGCAATTTTATGACTTTTTGCGCCCTACCAATATTGAATGTCTACTTTGGAAACTAACATACGAGCAAGTTCGTATTGTGAGGCACAATGAAAAATTATTGTAGCAGAATGAGGTCACAAAGTTAGCAGAGTTCGTGTTTAAATGTATTGCGGAGCCTCGAGAGCTTTCGCGATTCAGAACAGCCCCTTTCACGATCGAACCCTATTACAATAATAATAATAAGAGTGAAAAGCGGGTAAGGGGGACATTCCCCGATAGTTGAGCCGATTCCGTTTTACATTTCTACCTTGAGCTTCGAACCATAAAACAAACAGTAAACCCACGTCTGTCAAGTGTGCTCTGTACACAATAGCGATTTCATAAATGTACAAAATGTTTTCTGGTTATTGTTTTGTAAGATAACTAACCTGTAACTCCATATAAAACAATACGCTTAGTTCTTTTCTAAATTTTCGTATATTGACGGAGTAAATCCAGAAAAAAATTATTAACACGGGAGAAGTTCCTAACGTGAAGAAGGTCTTAACGGTAACAAGCGTAGATGTTATGTCGGTCACAAAAATCTTACGAGTAGGTATTTGACCTTGTCATAAATTCCTACTTACAACGAAAGTATGAAAATGTACCAAATGAATAGTAGTTTTCCGCCGAACGACAGTGACGGGTGGAGATTGATGGGTACATCTACTGCAAGATGGATGCCTCTAATCTATAGTGAACGGATTAATAACTACTTTCCGCTAATTTGATTTTCAGTCAATATTAAAGAGACAGTTTTATACAGATACCATGCCGACAATGGAGAAATAATTAATGTTAGAAATCACATTCTATTTTTACAATTAAAATGAAAGGTGTTCAGCCAACCAAGAGAGCTTTGTAATTTTGGGTAAGAACAAGGCCGACCAAATTTTTCACTTTAGTAGAGAAAACATGCTGGGATCTGCGATTACTTTGGCTTATAAGAAAAATTATATACACAAGTCCATTTATAATAAAAATTAATAAATAATTTAATAATAATGTTCTATTATATTATATATTGTTTGTATTGTACAATTTTATTGAATGCATGTTTTTTTTTTAACTATTTATTTTTGTTTTCATATATATATATGGTATATTTATCAACCTGCTTTAAACGTGTTGTGTTCAGTGAAAACAAGAACACGCTGAAAAACAGCGCTGTGCAGATTCACACTCACAGCAATATGCTGAGCTTTGACCTTTTTGTCACCAAACCCTTTAATTTGTAAAAAATGAATGTACTTACTTAAGTGTGTTTAATTTGGGACAAATAAATTTATTTTCTTTCTTTCTTTCTTTCAAATAAACAATGAATTTTCTGTGGAAACGTTTATACTACTTTTATTATTACTAGATTCTCTTTTGAAGTCAAAAAAGTGTGAATAATCTTGGCATTTCCATAGTTACCCCAAAATAGACATCACCAGCTTTCGGTCTATATTTATATAACTAAAACCCTTCCAGAGCCGTATTACAGCCTAGAAACATGAAATTTGTTAGGTAGGTTCCTTATACGAGGAAGGCAGGCACCTATGTTAAGAAAATAAAGGATTATTCCAAAGCCCAATTATAAAGCTTTATATAGGATAATATACTATTGTTTTTATTTCAAATGCACAATGATAGAATATAAATTATAAATAAATCTTTACTAAAGTAAAAAGGGTAAAACTAACCTAAATCCTTGTTAAACCTATAATAAAAATAGACTAAACTAAATAGAAAATCCTATCTAAATCGCCACCGTCATGTGGAAGGTACCTAGAAGGCTGGTAACGTTTCCTCTTTGAATGGCCAGGCTAATTCTCTGGCCAAGATACGCACCGGCCTTCGGGTCCCCAGAAACATATACTATTTAATTAAAATAAAACATACATTTTCTATAAACGAAGATGACGGCTACTACTAAGGGCCGAAGTGCATCGAAAATTTGTGTTTTATTGTTTATGTTACTATTACTATCCAGTTTCGTCCCCGGAATCCGGCGCTGAATCTTTCGTTTGGCATATTCTGTTAAAATGAGTCGTCGAATATGGACGTTAACACCGAAATGTGGAGTGGGTCAGACAGACATGATTTGTGGAATCGTTCTGATGTGTGGTAGCGTTTTGTTGTAATGACTACCCTTGCATCAGGTTCATTTAATGTATCGGGCTTGAAAAAATTTGTGACATTTTAAAAACGAAGTATATCTACCTACTAATTATGTAAAACGTAATTTCAATGTTTATGTTTTCAAAAAGCTTTATGTCAGAACAGGTCCCTAAAAAATCTATTGCCGTCTGTTTTGCATGGGTGAATAAATTCTATCTTTCAAATAATTTTATGATTCACCCAACAATTCATGCAACACTTTGTACAATGTAAATTAGTAAATTGTTATTGTACAGACAAGACTTTTTTACTAGTACTTTATTATTTGTACTAGCTCTTGCCCGCGGCTCCGCCCGCGTCGAGAAGATTTTCGTGGAAATAAGGAAAACAAAACAATATTATTTTTTGAACGACTATATGCAACGGTCACCATGTTTTACTAAAGCGCTAATAAATACCAATCAAATAAGCCCAAGCCCGAAGGGTCTGCTGTTGTCCGTTGAAAAGATCCCGTGCCCACCTTCCAGTCCCATCAGCAGACCTTGGTCACCATGTTTTACCAAAGTGCTAATAAATACCAATCAAATAAGCCCAAACTCGAAGGGTCTGCTGTTGTCCGTTGAGGGGATCCCGTACCCATCTTCCAGTCCCATCATAAGACCCTGGTCACCATGTTTTACCAAAGTGCTCATCATCAGGCCCTGCATGTTTTACCAAAGTGCTAATAAAGACCAATCAAATAATCCCAAACTCGAAGGGTCTGCTGTTGTCCGTTAAGGAGATCCCGTACCCATCTTCCAGTCCCATCATCAGACCCCGGTTCCCATTTTTTAGCAAAGTGCTAATAAATATCAATCAAATAAGCCCAAACTCGAAGGGTCTGGTATTGACCGTTGAGGAGATCCTGTACCCACCTTCTAGTCACATCAGCAGACCTTGGTCATCATTTTTTACCAAAGTGATAATAAAGACCAATCAAATAAGCCCAATCTCGAAGGGTCTGGTGTTGACCGTTGAGGAGATCCTGTACCCACCTTCTAGTCCCATCAGCAGACCTTGGTCATAATTTTTTACCAAAGTGATAATAAACACCAATCAAATAAGCCCAAACTCGAAGGGTCTGCTGTTTTCCGTTGGAGACATCCTGTACTCACCTTCCAGTCCCATCAGCAGACCTTGGTCACCATGTTTTACCAAAGTGCTAATAAATACCAATCAAATAAGCCCAAACTCGAAGGGTCTGTTGTTGTCCGTTGAAGAGTCCCGCACCCACCTTCCAGTCCCATAATCAAACCCTGGTCACCATGTTTTATCAAAGTGCTAATAAAGACCAACCAAATAAGCCCAAACTCGAAAGGTCTGCTGCTGTCCATTGAGGAGATCCTGTACACACCTTCCAGTTCCATCAGCAGACCTTGGTCACCACGTTTTACCCAAGTGCTAATAAAGACCAATCAAATAAGCCTAAACTCGAAGGGTCTGTTGTTGTTTCTTGAGGAGATCTCGTACCCATCTTCCAGTCTCATCATCATCCTGGACACCATGTTTACAAAGTGCTAATAAAGACCAATCAAATAAGCCCAAACTTGCAGGATTTGCATTCTAACCAAATTTTACAAACGTTGGGGAGTTATTATTTGCTACATAACTTCTAATTACTACCAGTAGAAAAGTAAATTCCAAAAATCTTAAATGACGATAACTTTTTTTCCGAGATTCGATTTTAATGAAATAAAGCCTATATTCTATTCCAAATTAAGCTCTGTACAGATATGGAAACTACATGAAAATCCGTTCTGTAGTTTTAGAGATGTGCGTGAACAAACAAACAGACAAACAGACAGACAGACAGACAGAGATCGAAAAGAATTCTAAAAATCGTTGATTTGTGTTCTATTACCCTTCTTCAGTCACCCCCTTTCTATTTCTATTACTTTTCTTCAGTGTACAGACACAGCGGTTTCTACTGTTATTGATACTGATTAGATGTACTCGTAGATTTACCGTTTCCAGACTTTATTTGGTTAACTTAAAGCGTTTGAAATGTAGAACTGAAGTGGGGTATGGATGTGCTTCTAGATTTTGTAAGGTTTCGCAAGTAATTTGTAGCTTTTTCAAGAACAGAGGTAAAGATAGGTTGGCTGTTGCCAGCTGCGGGCTTGACAGAATGTACGTAATACCTACGAGCCCTGGGTATTGGCTTGACCTGTAGGTAACTTTTAGGAAGCTCGGCAACATGGTCGCAAAATCCGTAAATACAAGACAAACGACGCGTATTCGATTTATAGAAAATTCCGAAGAGTTTGTTTATATTATATCACCGTAAATTTCGATATTGTAAAATCCAATTTCACTAGTGAGATTATCATTTATATAAATTGTTAAAGTAAATAAAATAAAACATTTATAAAAGATTCAGATTTTTGAAATATATTTCGGCCCACTTTGGGGCCGGCATCAGCCGAATGAATGACAATTATAAGTATGATATAAATTATATACAACTAGTGAGATGTTATGGACAGAAGCTATATATCATTTATTGGTAAAAACAGAAAAAATAAAAATAACATTACAATAAAATTAAACTTAACTACACAATCTAAAATCTTAAAATTACCTAAAACGTACAAAAAAAAAAGGAAAAATTATATTAAGTAAAATATTTTCTCTAAATCACTAGTGAGATTATAATTTTACCGTAGTTTTTTCCACGATTGCTTAACCCAGAGAAATTACTAACTATCGGATTTTAATGTCACGCTGACAATATATAAACTAATGGAAGTTTTTAGGGTTCCGTACCCAAAGGGTGCCAAACGGGACCAAAATTTTCACAGAATACGTCTTACAATGGCATCTACCACGACAAACAATAAAAATGAAAAAAAATTAAATCCAAGGGGGGTTCAAATAGAATGAACCTCGAAAAAATTGCATCTCTATAACGTTGTTTGCTTAAGCCCCACATACTTAAAAGTTTTAAATTTGCACACATACCTACGTACATACTCTAAACTAAAACAACAAATAATAAAAATGAGGCTTCCGTAAATCGGTGTCGCATTTCACATGGTCCAAACGAAATTTATAGATGGGGCGTACCAAGGGCTATTCAAATAACCCCCATGTATGTTCAGCCAAAGTGAATAGTTTTTAAGATATATTTTTTTTTTGTATTTTTGACACGTTACCCAGAATTTGATACATTTTTTTTTTCTTTTGAACTATTAGGCCTAGGGCCCTTTTTTTCTTTCAAATATACACAATTAAATGCCCCATTAAATTAAATATAAGCGTTGAAAATGGAGCGGTCTATTTAAATAAAAAAAAAATAACTCTTTAACATTTTTAAGTCCACCGGCTTTGTAGCTCAACTTTCGGCGGCTATAAAAAAAAAAGCCGGGAAAAAAATCTTTTCTTTCCATTTCAAAAACTTGCTTGACATGCTACCATTAATGCCAGCAAAATTTCATTTTAATACATTAACAACTTCTTGAGATACAAATTATCAAAGTTATTTTACCGGAAAGTTTTCAATACGCGAAAAGAAGAGGCGATTTAAATTTTTCCATTTGAACAAAAACGGTAGTGAAATTTAAGTAGGTAACCTTGCTGGAACGACAACTGTGCACGTGTAACGGACTCTTATTTAATTTGCCTACTGTTTAGATCTTTGGATCGTGCTTATTGGGCAACAATGCCCTATACCCAGCGTGAATATGCAGAAATGCATTATTATTATGGATATGCGAGAGGCAACGGTCGGCTTGCAGCAAGATTGTACCGAAATGTACTGATACAACGTGCTGGACCTCAACCTGAACATTACCCAGACCATCGGGTGTTTATTCGTGTCCACAACGCTTTGATGGCAGGCCGCAGACCAGGAGCAGGAAACGTAGAAGGTATCATAAGACGTGATCCAGATTTACAAGAAAATGTTTTGGAGGAAATTGCAAGAGATCCAACGGCAAGCACAAGATCAATAGGTCGACGTTTAGGCGTACCACATCAAACCGTCCACAGAATTTTGGCAGCTGAAGACATGCACCCTTTTCATTTCCGAAAAGTACAAAACTTACTGCCAACTGACTACGAGCGACGTGTGGCTTTCTGTCAGGAAATGTTGCGGAGAGACCGAGAAGACCCGAATTTTTTCGACTCTATTTTATGGACAGACGAATCCAAGTTTACGAGGAATGGCATTTTTAATATGCACAATTACCATATTTGGGCTCGTATAAATCCAAAAGCAATAAGACGCCATAGCTTCCAGAATCAATTTTCAGTCAATTTGTGGACTGGAGTTTTCAACAAACGACTGATTGGGCCATTTGAACTTCCAGACCGGTTAAATGGCCCTGCCTACCTGCAATTTTTACAAGAGGAGTTACCAATTTTACTGGAAGACATAAATTTGGATCAGCGGCGGAACATGACGTTCCAAAATGATGGAGCCCCCTGCCATTTCGCAAGAGCTGTGCGAGCGCATTTAAATGTTACTTTCCCACAAAGATGGATTGGACGAGGTGGACTAATAGCGTGGCCTGCCAGATCACCAGACCTTTACCCAGTGGACTTCTTCATTTGGGGATATTACAAAGAGTTAGTCTACCACAGAGAGTACGACACTTTGGATGAACTCAAGATTAAACTAAGAGATTCTTAAGAAAAAATTAAAGAACAACTTGACTCCTTTCAACGTTTACGTAGAAATTTTCTTAAGCGGTGCCGCTTATGCATAAGAGTTGGAGGGCGCAATTTTGAGCATTTATTGTAAAAAAATAAATTTAGAAATAATATACTACACTAAGTAAATACAGAAGTTGTTAATGTATTAAAATGAAATTTTGCTGGTATAATGGTAGCATGTCAAGCAAGTTTTTGAAATGGAAAGAAAAGTTTTTTTTCCCGGCTTTTTTTTTTATAGCCGCCGAAAGTTGAGCTACAAAGCCGGTGGACTTAAAAATGTTAAAGAGTTGTTTTTTTTAATTTAAATAGACCGCTCCATTTTCAACGCTAATATTTAATTTAAAGGGGCATTTAATTGTGTATCTTTGAAAGAAATAAAAATGGCCCTAGGCCTAATAGTTCAAAAGAAAAAAAAAAATGTATCAAATTTTGGGTAACGTGTCAAAAATACGAAAAAAAATTATATCTTGAAAACTATTCACTTTGGCTGAACATACATGGGGGTTATTTGAATAGCCCTTGGTACGCCCCATCTATAAATTTCGTTTGGACCATGTGAAATGCGACACCGTGTATAACGTACTCTGTGGCTAAATTGTTTGTCAGGTGGTACCATTTTAGCGCCTTGTTTTTTGTTGCCTCAATGTTTCTATAGGATCTATATTGTTGTTATTTGAATTTTAAGGTTTTTGTTTGTTAAATGTGTTTTTAGGGTTCCGTAGTCAACAAGGAACCCTTATAGTTTCGTCGGTCTCTCTATCCCCGGCTTAGCTCAAAGACTTGTAATTTGGCATTTGTATATGTTTGACATTAATCACGCTGACAAAATGGTAAAATAAAACACTGAAATTTTTTGTTTTTTGGATTTGCTTTCCTACCCGTGTAGTACGGATGAAATTTGTTCTTCCTACCCCATGGTGTGGGGTGTCGTTGGATAGGTCTTTTAAAAATATTGTAGGTGTGTATGAATCATTTTTCGATTCAGGGATCTGTTTGCGAAACACTAATTTTTGTTAGAGTCAATTGTCCCCCCTGCCAGCTAAACGGTTGTTTTTGAATATGTGAAAAATTCACGGCAGTGAATCTAACGAAATTAAAAGGAAAACTATAACAGCTAAGTTGGCTTTACAAGTTAATGAGTCGTATAATTTAATTTTGCAGTTTTGTTTCATAATTTTTCATACATTTCATAAGTTTGTAATTTTTATTCAAATCATTTAAGTAATTATTAACTTATTTCAATGGTACGGAACCCTCTGGCGTCAGTCCTTCTCGTACTTGACCGGTTTTTCTATGATTTCATTGAAGTGTCACATGAAGATGAATAACTAATGGAATTACAAACGAAGAGGGACAGAAGATAAATTGCTATTCCCCGTAGTTCAATTATAGTAAAATAAAGTTCAATAGGTATTTATTATAAATCTGATCCATGCGAGTCAAGCAAAAATACAAAAACTATATCGTGTTAATAGGCCAAGTATAATAATTACACATAACGCAAAACTAGTAACAGTCGGTTGGCCTTCACAAAACACAAAACCCAATAAAAACTTGTTAATCACGTCATGTTGTTGATATCCACAAGAACTATAAAAGTAGGTAAACAAAGCCTTCGTGTGCGAAACAAATCATCGTGGAAACTATTAGAACAGCTGTCAGTTCCTGAGGGAGCCAGTCATCCATGCAGTGAGTGATGGTACCTCTGGTGACATTACCGCCATTTGTATACCTTCACATACATTTCTATATCTTAGACATAGCGAGGTAGAATACACAGCCATGGTTTTCTCTGTAGCATGCGCATAACGTATTTTCGCCTGCTACGCCGCGCCAGGTCGTAGCCAACAGTTAAACGATAATCATCTAGTTTGGCTACAGTACATCAGTCTTTTTAAATAGTTTTCTATAATTTGTAGAGCACAATATATTATATTTGTATGATGATATCACAATGGGCCTAGCTTGGATGCTGATATAATCAAGCCACTTGCTCTACTGTGTAAGTTTTTAATTATACGTACAACCTTTAGCAATATTTTTTTTTTTCAGGTACAAACTGTTTTAAAATAATACGCGAACTTTTTTTTCATCTTTCCCTGGACATTTTGTCAGCTGATACTTTGTAATGGGAAACGAAAAATAATTCGACCAAAAAAAATTTTTTTCTTCTTGATTTTGATCGGTGAACGATCTGCTCTAGAATTATTTCCACCAATTTTTGTAGGACCTTATATATATAAATATATATATCTCCTAGTCCCTACTTAATACTGTAAAAATTATTTACTATTGGTCTTAGAGATCCAATAATTAAATATCCTCATATGTGTAGGTAATAAAAACTCAGCAATTCACACAATAAATTAACTTAAATTTAACAATATATAATTATATCAATGATATGTCTCATACCTGTAAGAACACCTGATACAAGTTAGGCGAAAAACGCCAGAAAACGCCATCACGTCTTTACCTGCGATTCGTGTTTTACCCCTGACTCGTGTTATACGTTAGTAATATTATGTGTAAAAATCGTAAGACCATATAAAATTTTCATATAACTCACGCACTCAAAAGCTTGAATGAAGGTGACCTATATTTTTTATCCCGGATAATGCTTTCCATTAAACAAATAGATCTGATACGTAATGTACTAATTTTCAATGCCTACCATTATGAATGGCCTAACTAGAGTTTGGCTGTACCTTGTTAGGGTTAAATTTATTAAATTAATCTCAAAAGGTCAGAGCAAACATCGACTTAAACAATGTTAACTAACGAAAACCTTTTCTAAACGAAGCTAATCATAATTACATCATACTGAACATGATCACACAACTCCGTGGATAATCCCTGTAACTAAATATGAACTTCATTCGGTATTAAATAGAAATAATTTAGCCAAGTGCGAGTCGGACTCGCGTACAAAGGGTTCTGTACCACCACACAATACGGGTACGGAAACCCTAAGAACACATATCAACAATATATATTAGATGTTATACATAACATTAGGGCGACAAAAAACAAGGCGCTAAAATGGTACCACCTGACAATTTAGAACCCTCTGGGTACGGAATCTTAATTTAATGTTTATGTACAATAATGTATACAAATTTGAAAGTTCTATGTATTACTGTCTTTAGGAGGGAATTGCAACCAATAGCGTTTAAAAATGCTATTTTTTCCAAGGTTTATTGTTGGGGATCCCCCTTGGGTTTAAACTTTTTTTCAGTTTTATTGTTTGTCGTGGTTCAAGCCATGGTAAACACGTATTTTGTGAAAGTTTCAACTTTCTACCTATTACGGCTGAACCTGTGACAGACGGACGGACAGACAGACAGCAAGAGGTCATGCCTTTATAGGGTTCTGTAGTCCGACAAGGAACCCTTATAGTTCCGCCATGTCCGTCTGTCTGTCTGTCCGTCTGTCTGTCTGTCCGTCTGTCCACGGCTTAGCGCAGAGACTATTAGTACTAGAAAGCTGAAATTTGGTATGGATATAAATATTAATCACGCCGACAAAATGGTAAAATTAAAAATCTTGAAAAAAAATTTTTTTAACGTTACCTCTCATTCAAGTAAACTGGGGATGAATTTTTTTTTCTCGTCTATCCCATAGTGTGGGGTATAGTTAGATAGGTCGTTCAAAAAAATTGTGGGTATGTGAAAACCATTTTTCGATTTAGGGATCCCTTGGTGAAATATTAAGCTTTCAAGTGAAAATTTTAGTTACGAGTACAGCGTACCCCCCCGTGGACCGACACGTACTTGGCCGGTTTTTAAATTATTTAAAGTTTCCTCTCCTCTGCTATTATAAAAAACAACGGTCTTCTCTGTAAACAAATCCTCTGTATCGACCTGTAGTGTAGTTTTAAACGAGATTAAGCCATCTTTACATTGGAGGTGGAGCTCACAGAGCACCATGATGTACTCCCACCAGCAGCGAGAAACCCCCGCATTCCCCCCGTGAGAGTGCTTGACGTATAAACGCGGGCCAGCGGAAACCCGCAGTGCACTAAGAATGAATATTAAATTATGTTCTTTTGAAACCCGCACTGTCTTTATGAAACATGTTCATAATGAAATAAGGGGGTATTGTTTGTGAAGCTACCTTTCCATTTATGTATCTGTCAATACAGTTCCATGCGTGAGAGTGCAAGCAGGACAGATAGATGCTGCATCTCTGGCACGTGCTTACCATACAGGTCACAGATAAGGAAGAAACGATAAATTGAGTTGATTGGGTTTTGTATAAAAATGAACATTAATTAATTAATAATTAATTATCTACAAGGCCTCAAATTAATAAATAAGTATTAAATAAAGGTGTAAATGTACATAAAAATAGCTTTACGTTAGATTATCATATCACCTTTGCGTGAACGTAGCAAGAACGTGTTAGAGACTGTACTCGATATATAAAAGGTATGCGAAAACTCTACCATAGTAGGAGATACGCCTCACGCGCTAGACCTTGTTTGTAATTTGTGAATTGAAGTATCCATGGCCATACCACATTAGTAAAATATGATCGAGTATAAGTCCACCAACGCTGTTAGTACGTTTAGTCACTCACCCGTCCAAAGAATTACTTAGCATGAAGATCTCCTACAAAAATACTTTGGAATTGGACAATACAAAAGCTTCCGAAGGACAAGGGCACTCAAAGTTGCACAAAAAATCATATTTTTCTTTATAACTGATTGATGATATGTTAACTACCAAGACAGTTCTATTTAAGACAAAATAATATTTTCTTAGTCATTAAGGGCACCTGCAACTCTGCAAGAGTCCCTAAATTTTTTATGACTCAGGTATGTAATAAGGAGTCGTAAAGTCGTTACTACAAGACACTTGCCCTAATTGATCGCGGCAATCCTCAGACGGAGACAAAAACACTTATCTAATATTGGCAGCGATATTTATAATATTTTTAGTAGATGAGTAAGTGAAGTAGGCATTAGTGGATTGTTTATTTTCGGGTATTTTACAAAGTTTTCGAGACACACTCAAGGTAACATCATTTTGAATTAAAATTTTCCGTCGTTATGTAATTTTGGGCAGAAATATAATAAAACCCAACCGGTTTCCCAAACCACTGCCTTATCTACAACAATTTGTCGCTTGACATTCTTGAAAGTTGGATCAAAGGAAAGCGAAAACAAAGGAGTTTGTATAGCAAGCTTTTATTGCAGTGCCGCTGAAATGTTGCGGTCGGAAAGTAGAGCTTTAAAATACAAGTTAATTTACAGTATAATACGGGTATTCCTTTTGTCTTATTGTAAGAAAACCATTTATTTGAGAGACCGGTTTTGTTAACTCAACACTGTCACTGTAATTCAGAAATCAACTTCACCTTCCGCACTATTTTATTTATCGCTCAATCCTTGAAAGTGTGAAATAAAAGCACAACAATGTAATAAATAAAGTACGATTATTTATATTTCAATAGTTTCTTCTTAGTACTACTCGTGAAAATTCCGCCACAATTTTCGTTTCCTATTTCAGTTATTTAACGAACCTGGCAGTAGAGAAAAGAGGAAATTTTCGTAAATGTAACTCACCGGCGAGCGCGGCGAAGAGCGCTAGCAGGACGGCGCGGGCGGCGAGCGAGGCGCGCGCCATGACTACCGCGTCCACATGCCGACGGCCGCAGCCGCCCCCCCGCGCCCCCGAATGCGGCACTGCGCTGTGATGCCGATTTGCCATTCATACCGACATCGCTGCTGCATTCTTCGGACGATAAGGACCTAGAAAAGATGTCTTGGATAGTTACGTGCCAAGCCAAGACAGGAAGATACGTCTTGAATTTCCTTTGAATATTGTACAGCATTTTATAACGGAATCACGATCCTGGTGGCTGCTTTGCTATGTAAGATGCGTGAACAAACGGCAAGTGCTAACTACCCCTACTTTCATGTACTTAGGAATAATTTTTCACTAATTTAGCTTACATTTTAATTGTAAAACAACATGAAAATCGAAAGCTTTGTTTTGGAACATTTCCGTAAAAAACTGGATAGAGTTTTAAAGGAACATCCATTATCAAGCAACCCTAGTTCACTTCTCGCGTGTTAGCCACCCTTTACGTGCTTTCTTCCCTTTTAATTAGGGGTATACGCTACAGTATTTTACTTTTACGATGACCAACTAGCAGAGACCTCTTTTTACCTCCGTTTTTAGGGTTCCGTACCTCTAAATGTCATTGGGGCCGAAAGGCTTTAGAATGAAGACCACGTAAAGCAAAGCGTAGTGTAGGCCGACCTCGTTCCCGCTGGACCGACGACTTAAAGGACGTTGTGGGTGGCGGCTGGGTGAGGAGGACGGAGGACCGACATGAGTGGCGAAATTTGGGAAAGGCCAAATGTCCAGCAGTGGACCAACACGGGCTGATGGATGGATGGATGGACCTCTAAATGATAAAACGGAGCCTTTATCACTTTGTTGTCTGTCCATCTGTCAAGACCCTTTTTCTCGGGCCCCGTTAAAGATATCAAGTTGAAACTAATTCTTCCCACAGAAGTCTGCGGCCAAATGATGCTGTTAAAATCAGGCTTCTAACTTAACCTGGAAAAAAGTTATTGCCATTTACGTATCAATTTCATAATTGACTCACCATGAAAACATATCTACCTATATATTAGTGTACTTCCAGGAAATTCCGTGCACAATTAGCTCTTATAGCCCACGTTTAGCTAAAAATCAGAAATTATAGATTTGATTGATGGTTCTTGATGGAACTCCATTAAAGCAATGAAAAGTCTTACTCGTACTAGTTCCACAGTGTTTATTTCTCCTCTGTTAGCGACTGGTTTCGTTTAAGAACATCTTAAGACAAATTAGAGAAACAGCCAAATATAATATAACCTTTCAATATAGCGTATTTTAATACAGTTGACAATTACATGCCGTACATCAACGGATCCCGTCATGTAGCGATGAGCAAACGGCAGGTCTACATACCTGGTCCAATTAGGGGTGTTTATGTGATTTTTATCCACCCCTACGGGTGTGTTTATGTCGCCTAACGCGTCCGGCTCGTTTAGTCAGTAATTAGCTTCTTCTCGCAACACCGGGTGGCGCGCACCAAAAGTAACAAGTTTAGTAAACGTTAAAATCAGTTTCTATTTATAGAATCACGACATTCCGTTATATAAGGTGATTTTAATTTATGCAGCCTAACTTATGAGGCTTGAGTGATCAGTAACACGGATCGATAACACTTTAAACAAAATAAAATCTTGACGTCCCATAGTAATTGACTCGGGGCTGGGCTTGCGTTTGTAAGGAACACGAAAAGAATAATTTACGGATTTCACAAAAAGGGTCATCGAACCTTGTTACTGAGCACTTACCGAGTCTTCTGTTAGAATTTGGCTGCAAAAATTAAAGTCACCTTATATTTCGACCAACTTGTAGTCGTCGTCAGTCGATTTTCTTGTTTATATTATGTATAACCCATCTAACTAATAAAATAATATTATAAAATTAAAGAAATATATAGGTACTTAGCAACATCAAGAAAAACCTCACAGGGAAAAGTAATACTCAAATGTTCCGTTGTCCGCTGTGATACGGAAACCCCTATATCTTGTTATTCATGGAAACATCATTTTAAAATATTTGGGAAGTTCCATTAAACGTCCCGAGTGTGCGATAGTAATGCGGATACGTTGCGGATAGTTCTAGAGCCGGGACTCTGGGAATTACAGTCACCTGCAGTACGACCTTTTTGATGGTTCCGTACCTCTAACTGACAAAACGGAACCCTTATACGATCACTTTGTTGTCCGTCTGTCGAGAGCCTTTTTCTCGGGACCCGTTAGAGATATCAAGTTGAAAATAATACCTCCTATTGCCCCAGAATACAGATAAAAACATCAGGCTTTTAAAATTTTATTTACAAGTTAAATTTTTATTTCTAGTTGACATAGAAACTCGAAAATTCGTAGAAAATTAGGCCTTTTAGCACACATCTGGGAAAAATCTGAAAATTACAGATATTTAATTGTTTAAGAATAAATTTATCTTCCAATATAATTAGATCGTAAGTGTCAAGTTTGGGCATCCATAACTGCATGTGGAATACGTTTGTGTTTTAAAGGGCATGTACAGAACCCTCATGGCACGGGTCCTACTCGCACTTGATGAGTTTTTTTATACTATAAAGTCTGTAATATACCTACTGTATGGTTACTAAGACAACTTTTTTCCTGATGTGAGGACTCCGAAGAAACGATTACAACATAACATCATAATCCATAACATTTCAAAATACTAACCCGCTAATTTCATTAGCTATTTAGAAAGTAGGTAAAAAGCTAAGGGACCTTTATATTTCCCTTTTCTAAAATTTTTAATTTTACATCCCAAAATGATTTTTTTAAACTTATCAACAAAATCCTTGCAGGCATAATGACTTTCGTACCAATGCCAGTGACTATTTTGATTATACAAAAAAAAAGTGTGCCCTCTTCATTTAAAAATGGTGATGATGTAAAACTAATGTATTTTTTAAGAAGCTCCAAGACAGTTATTCACGAATACCTGCAGTTTTTCCATTTCCTTCCAATCTTATTGGAAGCATTCATTAGATTATTAACTTTGTATTGGGGTATTGTTTAACTAACAACATACCTTAATAGATATGTGCTTGACGTTTCGACGCCTCTGTAGGCTGTCGTGGTCACAAGCTAACTGACGAGAGTTTTCGTGTGTGACGAAAGAAACAATTAATTAACAAAAGACAAAGTGCGGGTAGGAAAAAGAAAAATAATGTGCTACCTACCGCCGGCTCGCCAAGGACATTTTTGCTGCTACTCTCGTCAGTTAGCTTGTGGCCACGACAGCTTACAGGGGCGTCGAAACGTCAAGCACATATCTATTAAGGTATGTTGTTACTTATCGCGAGTAAGACCCTAATACAAAGTTAATAATGTGTGAAAATCGCGAAAGTTTAAAGTTTACTATTGCATTCATTAGATATTCCCTCAGCTCTTTTTTTACCCTTAAATGAGTCTTTGACGTAGCAAATGATCATTTTCATTATTCATCTAGACTATCTAAAATTTACCAGCAATCTATCCTAAATGAACAAAACTGAAAATAACACCATCTTTTAGGCTAGTTGAAAGTGGTAGAGGGATTGCTTAGAATTTCGCTACGTAAGCCTTTGGTAGCTGATATTCAAACGAGTATCCATCAAATACCTCGCTTTGTTAAAATTGTTCTAATGATACTCATGACCTCAAGGGAGAATTTCTGCACCATTCAGCGGCGTGAAGCTTTCCAACTTATTTCACACAATTTTCAAAGGAACATTTTCAGTTTAGAGTGACATTCCTCTCGGCGCCAGCGTCTTTCGGGCATTCTCCTGAAAGGGCAAGTAATTAGAAAGCTGTGTGACATCACCGCCCTGTTCAGCTCCTACTAGTATAAGTCTACCCTTTAATTAAAACGAAAGCGCAGACTTTCATTACTCGCGACTCGGGACAAAATTCCGTCAAGTTGTAAATACAATCTGAATGCTGCTTCCTCCCTACTAATGAAGTCCAAGATTAAAGTAGGGACATTACAATAAACTTCTGACAAAGTGCCTTACTTAAAAACATAAAAAAGAGACGTGTAAGATTTGTGCTACGTAAAATTGAGCTTGCTACGTTATTTCGTAGACCTTGCTACGCCGTAGTAAGATCTCTGGATGGATGATTATTTGATCTTGTCAAGTTGACAATTGTAGTTATTCTGAATACAATAAACATTAGTTACTTGAATAATTCTACGGATTTCGTCATAATTAAAAAACTCTGTGCTTGTTGTAAAGTTGCAGCGTTACTCAGAAATTGGAATATTTAATAATGTAATATTTTGCATGTTTACATTGGCGTAGCTGCGTAGCCAACGCTGCCTTTATCTCCCAGTTGCAAGAAACTAATTCATGTCAACTCACATTTCATATGAAAAAGAAAGTGACAGCGTGAATTTAAAATCTTAGTTTCATGCACCTGAGGGTACATACCTACTGTCAGTCAGTGTATAAATTTATATTTTCCTCTGTGGTGTTGGTATATCCCATAGCCACAACACAACCCATCCACTGAGAACAGTTTCCCGCACAATGACGTTTTATATAATAAAACCACTGATAAAAACCATTTAATTTTGAATAGGCGTACTGTAGATAGATTCTAGGTATTGGAGGTAATGGTCGAGCGGGGTGGGGTGGTGCGAGCGCAGGACAGGGCCGCAAGATAAATAGTTTGAGAAAATTCCTCTAGCCGGGATTTGTACCTGCGAACTTTTGATTACATGGCAAGTGCGCTACCGACTGCGCCGCCGAAGTACCAATTGTAGACCGTTGAATTTTTTTACCAGACCAGTACACCTTTTTTTAAAATACTCTATACACCAGCCATTAATGCACAAACTGAACGCGTATTGTAAATTCACGTCTTGTTCATAGGAACAAAGATGGCGCTGTCGTCGCTACAATACCTGTTGCTGTTGAAATTTACAGTTCTAAGATTATATGACTTAGAGCAAAATCCATGGCTTTGGATACTCTAAATATTATTAGAGTGCATTACAAGATAGAAAATATCTATTAGAAAAAAAATCTCAGAACAAATATTTAAAAAATCTTTGGGTGATTCGAAGCTGCGACCTCTTGTTTACACGGCAAGTGATCTACCAACTGAGCCACCGAGGTTCTCATCCTAGATCCTTGAGTTGACCTGCGGGCCTATGCCAACTGGTTGCCAAACATAAAAACAGATAAAAATTTAAATTTGTCTTTAGTGTGTATTGAACTATTTACAAACCGTTACATAATTTTAAGCACGAACGTATCCTTAGATAATCGGAATGATAGCATGGCAACCAGTTGGCAACTAACTCAAAGATACAGTCTAGGGGCTGGCTGGCTGGCTCGTCGAGTTTTTTCAATATACCGGGTGTAATCGTTAAGTGTGACCAGCCGATTATTCCGTAACTATTTCTGATATCAAAAAAATTTAGACTAAAATCGAAAGTACGTTACCTAATCAGTAAAATGACATCAATAACTTTCTGAAAATCAAACAAGAAGTATTCAAAATTTTGACTAGAAACACTCCCATACATTTAATTTAGTTAATTAATTCTCTTCTCGACCTTATTATGGTTTCATCTTTAGCACATGTTGTCAAACATGGGCAATATAGTGCTGATGCTTTTTCCTATCATGACTTGATTCATCTATCATATAAAGTTCGTCCCCCAAAAGCTAAACCAAAAGTTCTTCTGCAGCGTAGTTTTAGTGATATGAGCCTGGACAACCTTAGGGAGGATGCTAAAATCATTGACTGAACTGTAGTTTTAGTTAACGATTCCGTTGATGACCAAGTTTGTACCTTCAACTCCTTATTGATACAACTGTTTGACAAACATGCTCCCGTTAAAGCCGTCAAGATAAAACATGTTCCTGCTCCCTGGCTCACTGATGATATCAAACAGCTGATGGAGAAGAAAGTTCTTGCCAAGTCAGGATTCAAACGTCGACCCACTGACACTAATAGGGAAAGATACTTACGCATTCGGTATCACTGCAACAAGGTGTGTAGGGACGCTCAACGACGCCATATTCATGAATCTGTCGAAAATGGTGATCCAGCCAAAGTATGGAAATTTATCAAGTCATTGGGTGTTGGCGAATCTCGTAAAGATTCAATTCCAACAGATTTAAATTTAAATTCTCTCAACCAACATTTTTCTTGTTCGACCACTTTTGACAGTGCTACGAAAACAAATACGCTGAAATATCTTTCTTCAATCTCATCACCCGACTTCCCTCCATTTATATTTAGGCAACTCACCGATTGTGATGTTAAGAAACACACCATTGCCATTACATCCAACGCAGTAGGAAGTGACTGTATTAGCTGCAAAATGATCGACCCCATCATTGATATTCTTTTACCCACTATCACTAGTATCCTCAATCACTCCATTTCCTCAGAATCCTTTCCGACTTTGTGGAAAGATGCCCAAGTCACCCTATTGCCTAAAAAAGCGAATCTTACTTCCTTTTCTGAATACCGTCCAATATCGATCCTTTTGTTCCTCTCCAAGGTCCTCGAGCGGGCAGTCCACCATCAGTTAAGTTATTTTCTCAACAAAAACAACCTCCTTAATATTCATCAGTCAGGTTTTTGCCCTGGCGTACTATGGCAGTTCTATGGCTATTACAGCTTTGGTGGAATTTACTGACGATATACGAAAAGGAATGGATAATGGGATACTGACAGTTCTGACCCTACTTGATTTCTCCAATGCATTTAATACTGCTGACTTTGACATTCTACTAGGACTGCTTGGTTCTATCATAATCATCTTTATTTGTTGAACATAGGTGCAAATGGTGTTATATAAAATTAGTTTCTTCTATGATCTGCCATGCAATGGCGTACACAATTAATTAAGTATTAAGCTACAAAATTTTGGTCATGCAAACAAAACATTTAAGTAGGAAAACACAAAAAGAACACAAAAAACATAAACATTAAGAAACATTATTGGTATTTATTTATAATAATAGTACCCGTACCCCTCATCAACAAGTCAACCCTTTATGATATATTAAGTTTTTTTTTATTTACTTTTATTGTGTCAGAAATTCCGTAGTGCTATAATAACATTTTTCAACTAGGTATTTTTTTAGAGAAGTTTTGAAAGTGTTTATGTTGTCATTATCACGTATAAAACTTGGGAGCTTATTGAAAATATGTGGAGCCATTCCAAGTATTCCTCGGCTTAAAAGTGCAGATTGAGATGGAAAAGAGGATACTTTGTTTTGATAACGTTTACTTGTAAAGTGAGGAAATAGTTGTTTGTTGGTTTTAACGAACAGAGAGATCTCATAGATGTACAAGCAAGGTAGCGTAAGTATTTTTAAATGTATAAAATGTGGTTTGCATGTTTGAAAGCTTGGTATTTTTTTAATGGCTCTAGTGCATTTTTTTGGCATTTAAATACTGTTTCTTTCCCTGTCGCGTTACCCCAGAATATGATTCCATATCGAATCAGTGATGACACGTATCCATGGTAAGCTGTGACAACTGTATTTTCATTGGATACTTTAGAGAGCATGTACATGGCATAAGAAAATTGGTTTAACTTTTTACATATATGCTCTATTTGCGTCTTCCATGAAAGATTGTAGTCAATGTGTAGCCCAAGAAATTTAGTAGATTTTGTGTCATAAATTTTGGTGTTATTGTAATGAATGTCAATATCAGCCGGAGCAGTTCTTTGTCTAAAAATTGTTAATTTTGTCTTATCTAAGTTAATTTTTAAATTATTATATGTCAACCAGTTAATTATTGATGTCAAAGTTTTATTAATTTCACACTCTAGATCCAATTTTCCAATAAAAATAACTGTACTGTCATCAGCAAAAAGGACTGTCGGGTGAGCAATTACCTTTGGTAAGTCATTAATGTATGCTAAAAATAGTAAGGACCCCAAAATGCTTCCTTGTGGTACCCCATAGACCACTTCTCTCGTTCCCGATGTATAGGTCTGTTCAGTTTTATTAAATGGATCTATTCTGCAGATTTGTGTTGCCTGATGTCTGTTGGTCAGGTACGATTTGATCAAAGCGTTTACATTACCTCTAATTCCATATGACTCCAATTTTTTTATTAGTATATCATAGTCCACGTGGTCAAAAACCTTCGACATGTCCATGTATAAAGCTATAACTGGTATTTTTTTATCCATGTTTGTTGTTATATTGTATATAAAGTCAAATATAGCCATGTTTATTGACTTGTTTTTCGAAAGCCTTTTTGTTCCGGCGCAAAGATATTGTTTTGTTCGAAAAATTTGTAAAGATCGTTAAAAAATACCTTTTAAATATTTTAGATGGAACGGGGACCAAGGCAACTGGTCTATAAAACTCAATAGCTTCTCGATTATCTTTCTTAAAGATTGGCTTTATAATTGACATTTTAAGTCCATCTGGAAAAATACCTCTTTCTACACATATATTGATAATATAGCAAAGAACTGGTGCAATTATGTCCGCTACATATTTAATAACTTTAGTGCTGATATCATCAAAGCCCGTACTGTTGGTATTTTTTAAAGATTTTATTATATTAAAAATGTCAGATGAGGTGGTAGGTTTCATGAACATAGAATGAAAAATTAGGTTAGATGTCAAAGTAATAGGATTATTAATGGTAATGTCAAATGGTTGGACGCTGTCGATATAATAATCATTAAATAGCTGAGCAATGTCAAAAGGGTCATTAATAATATTGTTATTAAATTTGATTTTATCTATATTTTCTTTTGGCATATTTGACTTATCTGTATTTATGACTTTCCACACTGCCCTGCACTTATTTTTAGCTGTTTTTATGTAGTAATTGTTCTGTGCCTTTTTAGTTAGTTTTATTACTTTATTCAATCTTTGAGAATATGATTTAAGTTCCTGTCTTTTTGTAGCACTAGGTGACAGGCGATAACGCCAGAGTAGCTCTCGTTTTCGTCTAGCACTTGTTCTGATTCCTTTTGATAACCATTTTGGTCTGGTACTAGTAGACATCTTTATTTTTATTTTAGGAAAACAGAAGTCATAGAATGTTTTAAACACATCCATGAAGTTGTTGAAAGCGTCATTTGGGTCGGTACTTTCATACGCCTCACTAAAGCTAATTTGGTTGATGCAATTCCTGAATTTAGTTAAGTTATCTTCACTCAGATCTCGTATTTCTACAAACCAGTGTTGTATAGAACAACTTTTCTTCACTGGACATAGAAGTAGTTGAGCTGAGTGATCAGACAGTGCAAGCTCAATAACTTGACTTTTACAGCCTCGACGAATATTATGCACGATATTGTCTAAACAAGTTTTGCTGCTTAAGCGCGTTGGTTCTCTAATTTCAATTTTTAAATTATAGCTGTTAATTATATCTTCAAATTTTTGGGTATTTGAGTTACATTCGAGTATATTTAGATTTAGGTCGCCGCATAATATTACCTTTTTATTAGAGTGACTTGTTCAAAATAATTTGAAAATCTCAGTCAGAACATTAAAAAAATAATCGAAATTTTCTTTTATATATTTTGGTACTCTGTATGCACATACAACAATAATATTATGTTTAATTAATTCTATTGCGCAACATTCAAAGAGATTTTGTACGTTAAACGTTGAAAACTCATTTAAGACTTTAAATTTATGTATATTTCTTACAAGAATACAAGACCCCAACTTCTGCTATTACTTCTTGTAAAATATGTTGCAAGAGTATAATTTTGTACGATAAGGTAGGGGATGTCACTTTGAATCATATTGTGTTCTGTGATACATAATTCTATTAACATATCTTCGACGGTGATTGGCTGGTTTCTTAGTTATCTACGAGGACGCTGGCAACGCATCCGCATTGATGATAATTTCTCTGATTGGTGCAGCACTACTGCCGGCGTTCCTCAAGGTGGCGTCCTATCTCCTCTACTTTTCAGTATATATATTAATAATATTCCTCAGTTCATATCTTCTTCCTACCACCTTTACGCAGATGATCTTCAAATCTACACACAAGCCAAATTGGAAGATCTTTCACAACCAATTAAAATTTATCTAGAATGTCTGTGTGGAGTAGTGAATATAGCTTAAAGATTAATCCCAACAAGACCCAAGTTATTATTATGGGTAGTTCCTGGTTCACAGCCAGTATTGACTGGCACCTGCTGCCTAATATTATGTTTGAAGGGACAATAATTCCATACAGCAACATAGTAAAAAATCTAGGTCTCCTGTTAGATAGTTGCTTGTCTTGGGATCCACAAATAAATTAAGTTTGTAGGAAATTATTTGTGGCAGCAGGAGATCAAAGAAGGTTTCGGAAGTTCCTTCCGACTGCTACTAAAATTGCGCTTGCACATTCTCTGCTGCTACCTATTCTCGATCATGCCGATGTTTGTTACTTTGACGTTACGGAGGGCCAACTTGATGAACTCGAACGTCTTCAAAATTTCTGTATTAGGTTTATTTTTGATCTTCGCAAATTCGATCATATTTCTGAATTCCGTTCTCGATTATATTGGCTTCCCATTCGTTGTCGCCGTAATGCTCATATCCTGTCTCTCTTGTATTCCGTTTTAAATAATCCTTTAAACCTTAAAACTCGCTTTAGATTTCTTCATGATACTCATGACCACATTTTACGGTCCTCTCAAAATCTGCTTCTTGCCCCGCCGGTGCACTCATCGTCTTTCTTTAACAATTCGTTCTCAGTAAAAGCTGTTTATTTATGGAATGATCTTCCTTTACCTATCAGGAGAGCCCCTTCCCTGCCTGTCTTCAAGAGACTAGGTAAACATCATTGCCTTACACTCTGATTACCGAAATGTGATTTCTCTATATATAATAAAATATGTATGTAGTATATAAATATATATATATATATTATTACGTATTTATTTACTAGTATATTACCATTTATAATACTGTATATCCATTGATACATATTTGTATATGTATTTAACACAAAATTAGTACACCGCCATCACAGTAATTCTTTTGAACAGTTTCTTCCACCCAAAGGTTGTCTGGAAGAGATCGCTTTAAGCAATAAGGCCGCCTGTTCGTGCTTACCTAATAAGTTAGTAATTTATATTTCTTTGTTTCCTATGTTAGATATTTAAATGTTTATGTTTTTTCTTTTTTGTTTCCTTTATAAGGTGTACAAATAAAGTTGTTGTTGTTAGTATGAGATTAACAAGGACGTCACTTCGAACATCTGCTTTGAAAACAAAATTTTGCACTTACTAAGAAATAAATATTATTCAAGATAGTTTTATTACTTTTTTTGGTTAATAAACAGTTTCCTTTAATATCAGTACTAAGCTAAAATAACCTTTTAAAATAAGGAAACTAAAACCTTTCTACTAATCTCATACTAAATGTATGGGAGTGTTTAATGTCAAAATTTTGAATACTTTTCGCTGGATTTTCAAAAAGTTATTGATGTCATTTTACTAATTAGGTAACGTACTTTCGATATCAGTTTAAAATTTTTTGATATCTGTAATAGTTACGGAATAATCTTCTGGTCACACTTAATGATTACACCCTGTATTTGTCTTACTTGAGATTTGTTTCTAATATTGATCTTTTCTATCTTGTTATGCACTATAATAATGTTTATCTAACCTCATATCGTAAAATCCTCATTACGAACTCAAAACTACTGGCATAATGAAAAATATTGTTCATGAAAGTCTCAAAAAAATTAAATTATAGTATAGGTCTTCGAACAACATAATGCTATAAAAAAAGCTTTTTCTGAGATTACAGTACATGTGATACTAACTAGGAAGGCAAAGGGAACAGCCCGTACAGCCATGTCTGAGGTTTAATATCAAATACCAATGAGGTTTTTATATAATGTTATCCAATACATACAAAACAGTAACGAGGTTACAGTCAACTTTATTTTCGGACAGGTGTTGTCTATGGCTTACGGCGCGTTGTACCTGGACCTCGGTAGAGAGTACCTACTATATTCTTTGCGTTGGACTCGGTCTGTCAATGGATGAGCTGTTTGTTGTGTTAAAGTTTACGACTAGGTATTTTCGAGGAAATTTATTTATTACTTATTGTGGTTTTATGGGTCAAAAGAATTATTTTGCCCTAAAATTACTGACAGCAGGGATGGTGAATGACTCCACCTGACATTTTGGAAAGGGCGACGGAAATGAAGTACACTTTTAGAACAAGCAAAGTCAAAAATGGCTAACGACAAATTCTATCAAGATTATGAAAACAGGTTATAATGAGTTTAGATAAAGTAGTGTATGAAACTATACATAACTAGGTATTAAAACACTTGTTTTTAATAACCTTTTTACGTACCAGTTTCATAAACTACTATTATCTAAACTCATATCGTAAAACCCTCAAAAAATTTTTTTGGCTAATGTCTCTAAAACAGAAAAAAATAATCATAGTAATAGGTCTCTGAACAACATAATGCCGTAAAATAACTTTTTCTGATGTTACAGTATAATCACAATAAGTAGGAATCATGGAATAATATTATTTATAGCACACCGTGCGTAAAATGACCACTTTACGCAAAGTCGGCATTTCGCTTGCGTAAAGTCGGCATTTTCCGCACTTTTGCTATAAAATTTTATACGAAACTTGTGCGAGAAACTTTTTCTCGACTCGTGTGATTGCAGCACTCACCTTCGGCTCGTGCCGCAAACTCACACTCGTCAGAAAACGTTTCATCGCTCTCGTATCGTAATGTACTATTAGTCTATGGTAGGAACGCAAAGAATACTGAGGTTTGGATGTCTTATACCAATGAGGTTTTTAAATAAAAAAAATCTGACAACAATGATCGAGTGATACTGAGCAACGAAAATGATAAACAATTTCATAACAGCAAAATCAAAAAAAGCTTACGACAAATTTTACCAAGATTTAATGGAATGAAAAATAAGTAGATAACTATTGTATGAGTTTAGATAAAGTATAGTGTATGTAACTGTACTTTACTGGGTATTAAAAGGCTCGTGTGGTAGGTACTATTAAAAAACTCACGCTCGTCTTTTAATAACCTCTTTATGTACCAGTTTCATAAACTACTATTAGAGTTAGCTTGTGACCACGACAGCCTACAGAGGCGTCGAAACGTCAAGCACATATCTATTAAGGTATGTTGTTAGTTATCGCGAGTAAGACCCCAATACAAAGTTAATAATGTGTGAAAATCGCGAAAGTTTAAAGTTTACTATTAGAGTATCCAAAGCGATGGACCTCGCTATAAATAATGTAATCTTAGTTAATACCCAATTCACAGTTCCAATTCCAGACAAAAAGAACCAACTATGTCCCATATTTATTTAACTTTCTTTTACGTTTGTCCATCGAGCCCTGAAGCCGTTTGTCCGTGGACCACCCTTGGCTGAAGTACAGTCAGTATTGTTTCAAACTTGTTTCATCAAATTATTTAAATTTAACTTCCTCTAACAATAGAGTAACAAGGCAAATCCGTCCAGATTTTCGAATTAATTATTGCGTACATTTTGAATTATCAAGTTATTATTCCGGTACGCGCTACGACATCTACATATAACTCGTTAGGTACGGTACATACAGACGACCGATGATTATTGTTGATCAGGGTCATTACGATGATATCAAAAAAAACCCATCCAAATCCGTTGAATGGTTCACGAGTTAAAAGCGTTTACTCAACTCAACTCACTTTGCCCCGTTTTCGGCATGGACGTTACTTTATGAACAATCCTTACAGCCTTTGTGTTTGGCTAAAGTCACTGAGGTGATAATAAAAAAACCGTATTCAAATCCGTTGAGTGGTTCTCGAGTGAAAACGAATGTGAAAATTATGGTTTTGGCATCAGTGCTTCAGTGCTATTAGTAATAATAATATTCAATTACATTTTAATTTCGAGAAAATATTCAATGTACATACACGACTATTTTACTACTTTATTATTATTATTATTTGTATTAGATCTATATAGGTCGTTGTATTAGATACATAGATATTTCAAATCGTTTCCATAGTTACGTAATAAAACGAATGCGTCAATGCTAAGCAACGAACAAACAACCCTAAAAAATTATCGCTAAAATGACTTTGTCAGTGCAAACTGTGGCGCAGGCAGGCTTGTAGGATTGTAATTTACAAAACTTTACAATAATTACGTTAAAATGGCTGGAGTGACCAGACCCATGAGCCAAATGAGGAAGATTGAGACAGTATGTACCCGTGTTATTTGGTTAATTATCTAAACACATACATAGAACTCTGTCGATGCCAAAACATAATAAGATTGATAAGCAACCCAATCCCGACTAATACTGACTTCGATCTTATATTTTTTGTACTAAATTTTAGTCCCTGCTAATATTTTAATTTATTACCAGTATCTAATTTGTAATACAGTCTAAAGTCCCTAAATAATGTTTATTAGCAGTCGTACTTTCCAATCTCTGAAAGGATCGCAAAACAGCATTTACCACAGGATAGCCCGACAAATCAAGCGGATCCATAATGACAAAATAAATTCCTATTACTGACATAGTAAAAGTATGCTTCTTCGTACTACGCGCGCGAAGCTGCGAGAAAAGCTTTTAAGTTATGAAAACAATCTACACTAACGGAGCGATTACTTACAAGAGTAAGTAAGCGATGTTCAATTTACGGCTTGTCAGGTTCTATGAGGCGAAGGCGCGAAACAAATAAAGCTTTTAAAGCGACAGAGATGAATATTGCTGGTTTGTTTACCTGTACCGCATTGTTACACTTTACCTGTACATTGTACAGTGGCTTGATGAATGACTGTTCCCTGGGAAAATCATTTAGCTTAGCGTGAAAATAGATTTCGGGGAGACATTCATTCCTTCATAATGTGCCACTTGTAATTTAACTAGCTTTTAGTCTCAGTCCTGCCCGCCCTTCTGCTTTCAGACGCGGCTTTTTCTACGACATTTTTACCAGCAGAGGACTCCCTACGTAACAAAAAGACCCGCATTTTAAATCCGTTATGTTATTCGGGAGAGAATAAGAGAACAGCTCTCAGGCAAAACCAGGCGGCCCACCATTTCCTGGGACCGATGGATGGCGGTATATCCATCCCCAACTGCCGGGCCTTATATAAAACAGACTGGTGACGGGCAGCGGCGTCACTGGTGTAAGGGTTTCAGCATCGCGCTCACCAACCCGCCTGCCCAGCATGTGTGAGTATAGGCAATTCTTCCAGGAGGACCGCCAAGACTGGTGATATCCTGGAAAGGCCTATGTGCAGCAGTGGACGAAACAGGCTGATGGATGGATGGATGTTATTCTCTAGGTATAGAACATACATGATTGATACAGATAGACGTTACATTTTATACCTATACATAAATCTCCAAAAAAATAATCTTTTAATATAGAATAAAGCCATCTTTTTTGTCATTGCATAGAAGGAAGCCCTATTCCGTGCTCGCAAACGAATTCTGAAGTACCTAGTTCTGGCATTCCTGAAGCAAGAAGGACTCTTCCACACGGCTGACACCCTGGTCTCCGAGGCTAATCTCACTGGGGAATATGAAGTCTGCGATAATATCGACTTGGACATCATATTGCAGGTAAAGACTGAATAATTCTGCATTTCCTAGTTTCAGTATCATTTAAACTAGCACGTGCCGTCGATACAGTACCTTTCTATCATACTTGCTCTTTTAATCGTTTTAAGATCTGAAAATCTCTTTTGCTTAGTGGTATGGAGTGCATAAATTACGTAGCGCTCTGGTATTTAGAGTAATCATATCTGCACTACAATTCCCGACAAACAAGTTAGCGACAAACACACATCGACGAAGTCACTCGGGCTTTTGTAGTTTGAGTAAAACGATTGATCTACTGTAATAGCCTGTTGGTTTGGGCCACATTGGCTCCAATGCTCTGGGGATTAAAGTGAGCGTGTCTACTTTAAAAACGATGATATTATAAAAGATAGGTACACGTCGCAAATACGCCGTCAACAAATATAATATCATTGCTATCAACTAAAAAAGTTGACAAAATACGGTTGTGATTTTCAGTAACCGACAGTTTTGAACAGACAGGTATCAGCAAATAGTTTAGGCATAGGTCCAAGTGATATTCAGTAAGTGATGCTTTGTCTCATGCTTATTACATATAATATGAGAAAACGTCTTGGATGTCTGTTCGTAGAGTTCCAGACAAAGTTGCGCCGTTAAAAGTTTGTTCTGCTGTCGTTATCGCATGGAAACTCGCGTATGTAGAGTCCTATCATAATGTTCCCTCGTTTCGTGACGTTTTATGAATTAATTATTTGTAATAAAGTTCTTAAGCTGGTATTTGCATGAGGATAGTATGCCCAAACTTTGCATAGATTTAGGATGTGCGACCTACCTTGTTTCTATGAAATGGTCTTGTGTTCTAGACAAGATATAAGTTAACATCCGTTAATAGACCGGGAGATAGTGACACAATTTACTTGGTCATTTGTAACAGTATGGCGGTTCTTCAGGGGTCTTAGTACGCAATGACAAAAAGAAAAATGATGGTCATAGCGCTGGTACCGGCGGCCCAATCGCGTGGGCGTTAGTCGAACTCGTCGGATAAATTACAAGTGTCAAACGATTTGTACCACAAAAATTTTTGTATTTTACGATAGTCCATAAAAAAACATGTAGGCGGTAGTGTCATGCCATACTTCTCCGGTGTGACTTACAGCCCGCCATACCGACGCGAATGCGTTGATAAAAAATAAAAAAATTCAACCATTTGTACCAGGCTAATTTTTGCACAGTTAATTATCGTCGTGCAGCCATTTACGAAAATCACCATGCCATACTTTTCGGACGGTTCCAAATGGTCGCCATACCGCCGAAAATCAGTAAATTTTTTTTTTCGCCAAACGATTTGTAACAATATTGCATTTGGATTTTTGGAAAGTATTTGATAAAATGTGACCGTTATTATATTTGCCATACTTCTAGTATGGGGAAAAAGTGCTGCCATACTTAAAAAACTTATTTATTCGACACGTTTCAAAAATACGACTGTACAATACGTAAAATATTTTTTTACAGCATGGGATCATTATATTCTGTTTGTTTGGATACAATTATACCTACAAAAAATTATTCCGGATTGTAACCATGGGGCGGACGACTGTGAGACTTGAGCCAAGACGTAAAAAAATAAATTTTTTTTGACGATTTGTACCAGTATGGCATTTGGATTTTTGGAAATTATATGATGCAATGGGACCATTATTATATTTGCCATACTTCTAATAGAGGGAAAAAGGGGCAGCATACTTGAAAAACTTGATTTTTCAACGGGTTTTCAAGGTGCAAGACATAAAATCATTTGTTACAGTATACACATTCGCCACCTCCCACAGGTATGGCATTATCACACTTCTATTTATCATCATTCAGGAGCTGTTGAAAAAAAATTTTAGGGCGGTACAAATAGTTTGGCAAAAAAAAATTTGCTGATTTTCGGTGGTATGGCGGCCATTTAGAACCGTCCGAAAAGTATGGCATAGTGATTTTCGTAAATGGCTGCACGACGATGATTAACTGTGTGAAAATTAGCCTGGTAAAAATGGTTGAATTGTGTTTTTTTAAATAACGTATTGGCGTCGGTATGGCGGGCTGTAAGTCACACCGGAGAAGTATGGCATGACACTACCGCCTACATGTTTTATATGGACTATCGGAAAATACTAAAATTTTTGTGGTACAAATCGTTTGACACTCGTAATTTATCCGACGAGTTCGACTAACGCCCACGCGATTGGGCCGCCGGTACCAGCGCTATGACCATCATTTTTCTTTTTGTCATTGCGTACTAAGACCCCTGAAGAACCGCCATACTGTTACAAATGACCAAGTAAATTGTGTCACTATCTCCCGGTCTATAAGTGGTTCTCGAGTTGAAAAGGAATAAAGACACAGACAGACGAAAGTTCAAAAAAAATATATATATTTTTTATATAAAACATAACAGCGAAACCAGTAAAGGAAATAATATAAATAAGTGGACAAGTACAAGTGTTTTTCAATCAAAAATGTATCAAAAGTTCCACCAAGTGCCAACAATCACGAGCATCAACTTCAAATAATTTAGTTTTGGCCTCGGTAAAATACAAATATAACCCATTTCATTTAAAATTTCGCAAAAATATTTAATATGCAAATTCGGCTTTTTTATTACTACTACTCGTACAATACTTACTTACTACTGCCTACTTACGAGATGGTTAAAAATTAAATTGTTGTAAATATTTTTAGTAAAAATATAGTAAATATAATATTTTTTAGTTGCGGTGCCCGTCTGGGTTCATGCTTGTATCTCAATATTGTAACTAATATTATGTAACACCCATGTAAAAGCAATAAATTTGAGTATTACTTTATTATTAGTATAGATTTTAAAAGCTTGTTTTTTCCATCGAGCAAAGTTAAAGAATTTACGTAAAGTTCTCTACCATAACCATTTCTTTTCTACATATACAATATGGTGAATTATAATAGTTATATCGACATAATTATTAAATATAAACATAATTATTAAACAAACAAGTAACTTATACTATGGTTATTGCTTCAAGACGATTTATAAACAAACAAAATCACCGTGAAGCTTCTCGTAACTCGGTCCAAAATAGATGGATGAATATGAGATTGGCTCGGCATATTGGCACCTCATAAATTGGTACTACGCGACGAATTTATATTTGGATTTAGTATTTTAATCTTGATACTGCTATAAAGATTTACTCGAGAATGTGTGCGGTCATTCCAGGCACATAAAACATTTTTGAAGTGCTGCCAAGGTTTATTGAAATTTTTCGTACTTTTATTAAAGCGATCACTCATGTTTAAACGAAGAATATCTAGATAGTTGATGAAATACTTTGTAGGAACGTGCTCAAAGTTTTTCCTGTTGATGTACACTGCCCAAGTCAAATACCATAATCAGCCTATCACAGCTATATACGGGTGAACCAAAAGTCCGTTAACATTTGAATCGGTTGCCGCGTCTAGCAGCGGCGGCGGAGGGGGGTGGAGGGGTTACGCATTGCAAGAGCAGCCAATGGGAATTTAGTACCATGGCGTCTTTCAGCGTTAGTCAACGTGCGTTTTGTGTACCCGGGTACTATCGAAACAACGATTCTGCGACCTTAGCTCAACGAAAGTTTTGCGATCATTACAAGATACGACACAAAAATCAAGCTCCATCAGGTGTGTTATTTAATAAATGGGTGCTCAAGTTTGAGAAGACGGGTTCAGCAATGGATTTACCTCGATCTGGTTGGCCTAGAACGTCGAGGGACCCCAAAAATAGGGGCTGCTTTATCAGCAAGAGGCATTATTGGTCCATACTTTTTTAAAGACTCAAGAGGACGTGCGGTTACAGTGAATTCCAAGCGGTATATCACCATGTTACAAAACTTTTTCGCTCCCACGCTGCAGGATTTTGTTGGTTTTAATCAACGCTCATGGTTTCAGCAAGATGGAGCCACTTGTCATACATGTAATGACTCGTTAAGGGCAGCTCGAGACATTTTTGGCCCAAAAGTGATATCGAAAAGAGGGGACATTAACTGGCCGCTTCGTAGCCCGGATCTATCCCCAATGGATTTTTTTCTTTGGGGATATCTTAAGGCTAAAGTTTACGACACCAACCCAGTAACTCTTGACGAATTGAAGGATCGTATTCGCACAGAAATCCAAAACATCTCAACAGAAACATGTAAAGCTGTTATCGAAAATTTCCGCTCTAGATTGCAGCAATGCCAGAATAATGAAGTATTGCATATGGATGATGTGATTTTTAAGAAATAAATTTCTTTGTTTACTATCGAAAACAATAAACAATTTTGATCTACTATAATTAGTTTTTTTTATCATCATTTCAAATATACTAGGTGAAATTAAATCAACCGACCAAATTCATACTGGAGACTCGGTTAGTCATCAGGAACAAGGTTTAATGACCCTCCAGGTGAAATTCAAAAAAAAAAAATTTTTCCCGTAGAACCTGCACTAGGAATTGTACTTAAACTAGTCCAACCAGTACGGGAGCAAAAAAAAATATTTTTTGAAATTGGCCAAAAGGATTACTGAACCTAGTTCTTGATCACCAACCGAGTCTCTAGTATGAATTTGGTCGGTTGATTAAATTTCACCCTATAAACGGAGTTTTGGTCCACCCTGTAACTTTTATAAACTTTGTTTTTATATAACTCTTTAGGTTTTAGTCATAGAAATGTGATAATTATAAGTGATGAACAGTAAAATACATATACATTTCAACCACTTGAATAAGTATATGGATTAGCAAGTCACAATAAATCTTGTAACGATGAGAGAAATGGCTAAATCGAGTTCACAGGATAGAGGGCATCTCTCTGAAGCCAAATATGTCGCTCTGGCTGTGCGAAGTGATTACGTAGATAATCTATTTATGGCGCCTGAAAAACTATTTGTAGTGACAAACAGGCAAGTGCGAGTCGGACTCGCCCACTGAGGGTTCCGTTGACTATATTTTTTTATAATTTGATTACGAATATACAGTTTTCAGATTTTTCCTATACTTGTAGTATATTTGGTATTACTTGCCAAATTTCATTGAAATTTTCATTGTTATAAATCAACGGAAAATACCTAGTCTGAGAAAATACCCTATAAATTTTGATTCCCTTGAGAGTATCGAAATATACGTTTTTGCGGCATAAACGGCCGTATCTTTTTTACGTTAACTTAGAAGTTTGATTTTTCCACAGCTTCAAGGGACTGTAGACCTGATTATATGGTTTTAACTTCAACTCGATACCTCCACGCGATCCCGAGATAAAGGGTCTTGACAGACAAGCGATCAAATCTACGATGCCTCCCATGTCCATAGTTAAATGTTTGTCGGTGGAGGCACCTTTGGTCTCTATTAGCACTTTGGTAAAACTTGGTAACCAGGGTCTAATGATGAGCACTTTGGTAAAACATGGTGACCAGGGTCTGATGATGGGACTGGAAGATGGATACGGGATCTCCTCAACGGACAACAGCAGACCCTTCGAGTTTGGACTCATTTCATTGGTTTTTATCAGCACTTTGGTAAGACATGGTGACCAGGGTCTGTTGATGGGACTGGAAGGTGGGTACGGGATTTCATCAACGGAGAATCGCAGACCCTTCGAGTTTGGGCTTATTTTATTGGTATTTATTAGCGCTTTGGTAAAACATGGCGACCGTTGTATGTAGTCGCTCAAAAAATCATATTCTTTTGTTTTCCTTATTTCCACGAAAATCTCTTCGACGCGTGCGGAGCCGCAGGCAAAATCATATAAAACATATAGTATATAAATCATAGAAAAATTGAAATTAATTATGAAAAGTACATCTTGTCGCAGATATGTTAGACTATGGCGCCTAGTTAAGTTTGTTAAGTAAGCAACGGTATTTCCTGGATTAGAATAATATAGATGTGAGAATGATTTAATGATACGTACGGTGTAGCAAAAATGATTTAATGATACGCACGGTGAAGCAATTATTGAATTATAATTGCTTCACCGTACGTATCATTAAATTATTCTCATATCTATAGATATAATTCTAATCCAGGAAATACCATTGCTTCTTTAGCAATCTTAATTAGGCGCCATATTCTAACATATCTGGCGGCAAGATGCACTTTTCATGATTAATTTCAAGTTTTATATGATATGATAGATAGAATTACTGAATATAATGTATGATAGAATTGTTGAATGTTGCCCAGCCCAACGAGATTTTGCTATTGGCATCTTTCTCAATATTGAATCAACCCAATTAATTGTCTGTTCCTAGCAGACTTGTCCAAGATAAGCAAAGTTTCTATTCAAGTAAGGATAATATTTCCAACGTCAAAATCGGCACCCAATGACAAAGTTTTCGTTGTATCTGAGTCTAACGTATTGCGGGAACGGATCGCGGTTGAACCGAGAAAATGCAATCCGCTATAAAGTTCAGGACCAGACAGTCCTTAGCTCTGGATTTACTTGTTGAATTTATTTTCATTTCGATTCTCGATGTATAATGAAAACCACGTTTTACAATGTAAAATAAGTAAAATATTTTGTACACAACGATAAACTTTCATATTTTACTCGTAAGACTTATAAATTGCACGAAAATTCCATATTCTGCTTGAAAATAATATGCTTGTTGAAAACGTTGCTATTTCAGAGAACGTGTCGTGAAAAACACAAATTTAAATGTGTATTTAAAATAGTTAGAATCCGACAAATGCGAACGCGAAACTGCATAAAAGTTGGTTGATTAGTTCTATTCTAAGTTGACTTCGAACGAGCGAGCGCGAGCGGTGGAAATGTTATTGCAAAAATTAAATCAAAGTTACATTAAATTTTTAGTTTTTCGTACCCAAGAGCAAAACAACAACGTCATCAAAAGAGAATACTGGTATTGTCACTCCATGTCATCTCGTGGATGTCGTAAACGTATTTACTGGTGGTGAGATTTGGCCGTGGCGTGTCACCTCACCACCTTCATGCAAAACCATGCCGTCAAGCGATCGTCGTGTTCCGTCATGACGTCATGAGTAGCAGGTCGCTGGAGTGTTACAAGCAGTCGCATAGTTTCAGTTATTCCTCCGTCCGTTACCGACTTCAGCAGATTTTTGCGCAAGTCCCAGGGCAGACCGATTAACGCCTCGCCTGCTGTTACCCTTCCCGTTTATGGGCGAGCGCACTTCATCCTGGGTCTTATTTGTGCTTTCCATCAGGCGCGGTAACAGCAAACATTTTCTTTTAGTAGGTTATTTTTCTTATCTTAGCATGTAGGGTGATATTGTCTAGAGCTCAAAAATAATATTTACTATATAGGATGGCTTTTTTTTATATTGCCAAATTTATACCGGAGACTCCTTAAGTGGTCAGGACCAAGGTTCAGTGACCTTATTTGCAAAATATGAAAAATAATTTTTGAACCTCTATAATACATAGTATGTACTTGTTAAAAAACAACCTCGCCTCAATTAGTAAAGGAATTCTAATTTTTTTTTGTGAATTTACAGAGATGCTCATTGAAACTTTGTCAAGATCACTTACTCCTACCATTTACCGAGTCTCCAGTATAAATTTCGCAACGTAAATGAAAGTCACCTTATATTTTATCTTCAAAAATAAAGGATAAAGAAAATAAAGAAATGGGGCAGTCAAAGTTGTCAGGTTCAGACAATGTTTCTTACGGGGTTTTCAAAAAACACTGAAGCACGCTTATTAGATCGTGCCGTGCCTAACTTTTACGGAGAACCCTGTAACGGCTGCAGTAATGCGTTTTCAGTGCGCGCGCCGACAATCGGACCCCACTAGAACCGTTGTGATTGTCCGATTGTGATGTTTTTTCATCATTCGATACCTCCCGACTAGCTCTCGCTCGCCGCCACACAGTACCACTAATACCGGTAACAAAAACTAGGTAACTACATAGTTACGATTTAGGAAAACAAAAAATACTAAAAACGCCGATTCGTAATATAGTTTGTAAACTGTGACCGAAACCAGAGAATACATGAAATGAAATGAAAATATTTATTTTGCAAAATAGATAAAGTTAATTTTAACAATATAATATATCTTTAGAACATAAAAAAATATATAATAATACGGGAAATTAAATATACACCTGCATAAAATAGAGGAATCTAGGAATAAAAATATTATATATATGACGGAGAAACAGCCTTGGTTGTATTTTTAAAAAGTGTGACGTCAGCACTGCTGACGTCACGAATATTTTCTTGGTGATCACTCATCTTCAATTTTCAAAGAAAACATTGAAGGTATTACCAAAGCTTCGTTTATTCAACTGACAGCGCAACAACTTATTAGAGAGGTCCGCACTATCCGACGGCTCGAGCAAGACTGCCCGAGCGTGGGCTGTGCGGCCGTATTTATAGTGTGCAAGCACGTGTTTACAATTTTAGGTTAAGTATTGAATGTATGTGAATTTACGTTAATTTTACATTGCAATAATCACAGTTCAATTAATTAATGGCTTATGAACTAGTTTTAATCTAATCACATTATTAAACAGAGTTATTTAATTAATAATCTTCTTTTATCAACAATGAACCATTGCTGATGCGCCGATACGGCCATACTGACAGGCGGTGCGCGCTCTGCACCAGCCTCGTTGATTCTGGTTCTTATTTTTATCTGTAACAATAGATTGGACTTCTTTTGAGTCGGATATCTGTAAGCAACCTGAGTTGCAATGCAAATATTTTTATCTTTGTATGTTTGGCAATATTAATGTTACTAAGTTTTTGGGAATATAATAAAGGGTTTTTGGAGTTTCTCGTAGGGTCTCGGCGATTCTCGTAGGGTCTCGGCGATTCTCGTAGGATCTCGGAGGTTCTCGGAGGGTCTCGGTGATTCTCGGAGGTTCTCGTAGATACATAAGTGAAAGTTTTTCTCGTGGAATTAGTTTCGGTTACTAATAATGAATTTATGTAGTGTAGTGTTTCTTTGTAAGTATTTAGTTATATTGAACTAAGTTACTTACAGTTTATTCTAATGAATTGCCTTCATTCCGTAGGTCTTGTCTTGTTGGAATTTGCAGCCCTTCTCGTGATGTCGACGGGATGGGCTCAATTGTAGCAGAGTCTCGAGGATTAGGTGATAAATGTCCCGCCGATACGGTCAACTGCTCACCGGGTTGTGGAGCACGACGCAGCTGGTCATGAGCCACCTTGCGAGGTCGCCCTCTGCCGACCACCTTCTTCACCAAATAGCGGTCGTTTTCCAGTATTCTGGACACTTCATATGGCTCGCTGAATTTTAGGTCAAGCGATGTTTGGTTGCGAGGGTTATTCTTAATCAACACGTAGTCTCCTCGTTGGAAATGATGAATTTTTGCTTTACGTAAATTGAATCGTTGTCGGTCTTGTTCGCTTGAACGCAACATTTTCTGTTGTACTTGATGAGTAAGCGCTTCAATGTCCACGGTCTGATCGTCAATATTCACCAAGTTGAGGAGCTCAGGAGGTACACAGTGCTTTCGTTGTGTAATTAATGTCAATGGAGCAACCCCCGTGACACGATGACTTGTACAGTTCATTGCCAGTTGTAGTTCCTCAAGCGCAGTGTGCCACTGCTCTACTTCGTAGTTTTTGATCATCACCAACGCATTTTTGAGAGTCGCAATGACCCTTTCTACTTGGCCATTCGCTCGGCTAACTCCTGGAGCTATGGTATGGAGATCTATTCCAAAGTGGTCACAATAGTCTTTGAACTCGCCAAGGAATTCTCATCCTCCATCGACTATGATTTGAACTGGCGCACCGAATAGATGCACAGTGCGTTTCAGGGCAGCTAATGTACTGTGTGGGTTTTTGTTGCTGGAGAAGTACAGTAGCACGTACTTCGAGAAGGCATCGATGGTAACTATAACATACTGCTGATCATCTGGAGTACCCAGTTTCCCAGTTATGTCCATGTGAATAACTTGGAAAGCAGTTGTTGGTTTTTGTATGGGGTGTAATTGAGCTTGAATAGCCCCAGATCTTCCTTTAGATGTTTGGCATGTAACACAGTTATCGACGCATCTTCGAACAGTAGAGCTCATTTTGTCGAACCAATAAGTTTCTCTGATCTTTTGCAATGTCTTTTCCCAGCCAGGATGCTTCAGTGCGGTGTGAAAAGAATTGATAATGCTCCACTGGAAGGACTTCGGGACGACTGCTGCCCGAATACAGGATCAGTAACTTGTCTCTTAAGGACATTATCCTCCAAGACGTAGTCCTCGACTGGGTCATTATTACTTAGGCTATCCATTATAGGTCGCAGTTCATCATCGCGTCGCTGTTCAATTTTGAGCCAGTTCAAGTCTCTTGACATAATATTAACTGCTAACTCAGTTGGGTTCCTGCTGAAAAAGTCAGCATGTTGGAGACGTTCACCTTTGCGGTACTCCACCTCGAAGTCATAATTTTGCAAGAATGCCCACCAACGATGAATTCTTGGTAAAAGATCCTTCTTGTGTTTGGACGCTTTCAATGCATTGCAGTCCGTTATTACCGTGAATTTTCGCCCGTACAAGTACTGGCGGAAGTGTTTTATAGCACGTACCACTGCTAAGGTTTCCAGCTCATAGGAGTGGTAGCGGCTTTCTGCTTCAGTGGTCCTCATACTCATGAAAGCAACTGCATGTTGACGTCCATCAATCACTTGTACAAGTACCGCACCAAATCCAAGGCTGCTGGCCTGTCACTTGACACATAATTGACGTTGGATGTCAACAAACGTTCCCGTCTGAAGCAAGTTTCATATGTGTGGCCTGTTTTTTTGCAATAGGTACAGGTAGATATGGCTTGTGGTTTAGGGTCTTTATTGCCGGCTTCAGGTTTAGCCTCTGGTGGTTTAAATCTGCAATCATTGGTAGAGTGATTTGTCTTCTTACATATGCGGCAACTTGATGTTGATTGTTGATTGTCCGTAAATCTTGGACGCTTGTGTAGCAATGTGAACTTGGGTTAGGATGGGAACGCTTCTTCCGTATAGACGTTGCAACTGAGATCAGTTCAGGCACACTGGTTGCTCTAGCGTTCAGTAATTCAATGCGCAGACGCTCGTCGTTAACGCATCCAATCACCGCCTCAACGGCGTGCTCATCTTCTAACTTGTCCTTGGTGATCCTTCTCCAAAGGACCCAGGCTCGTGACAAGAATTCCGCAATATCTTTCGACGAGTCGTAAACGTGTTCCCTGAACATCACAATATCTCGGGAGTACCTGTTCTCAGGTTCAAACGTGGTGATGAGATTCTTCCGTAACTCTGCCCATGTATTAGTAGTCACCATCCAATCATCAATCCACATTTTTGCACGCCCTTTCAACAGGCTGCAGACTTTCATACGAACGTCGAAATCGTTCAGTTTGTATGCTTCAATTGCTTGATCTATATGCTGACACCATTCTCGTATTCCGACGTAGGCATCCGGGTCAAATGATGGTAAGTAAATGTCTTTGATCCTTATTTTTGCCTCGGTGGGTGGAGCACACAAGCGCTCTGACATTTTCTGCATCATTTCCATCATTTGCAAAAGGTACTGTGGTGGTACCCCATCCATCCGCATACCTTCATAGGGGTAGGTATGTGGTCCTGACTGTGGTATGGCTTCCATTGGTGCATTGGTAACCAGCACATGCTCCTGATGCTGGGTATTGGCTGGTTCCAGTTGCTCAGGTGGTAAACGAGCTGATGAGGAGGTGGCTTGGATCGGAATCCCTTCCGATCCCACTTCTGATGACGGAGAAACAGCCTTGGTTGTATTTTTAAAAAGTGTGACGTCAGCACTGCTGACGTCACGAATATTTTCTTGGTGATCACTCATCTTCAATTTTCAAAGAAAACATTGAAGGTATTACCAAAGCTTCGTTTATTCAACTGACAGCGCAACAACTTATTAGAGAGGTCCGCACTATCCGACGGCTCGAGCAAGACTGCCCGAGCGTGGGCTGTGCGGCCGTATTTATAGTGTGCAAGCACGTGTTTACAATTTTAGGTTAAGTATTGAATGTATGTGAATTTACGTTAATTTTACATTGCAATAATCACAGTTCAATTAATTAATGGCTTATGAACTAGTTTTAATCTAATCACATTATTAAACAGAGTTATTTAATTAATAATCTTCTTTTATCAACAATGAACCATTGCTGATGCGCCGATATATACATAATGCAATGAAGAAATAAGTTCATAAATAAAAACGGGAAATACATACAAAAAAATATTGAGGTTGGGCTATAAAGTACGTAAAGAAGCGACAGTCACCTCCCCGCGCGAGTTTATCGTCTCCCGTAAGTTAGTGGCAAGTTGGCAACTAGCAAATCTGATGGCAAGCAGAGCTCGAGAAATGTGCGTGTAGCGTTATCTCGGTGAGTTTCTTTGGAGCGTCGGGGGTGTGCCGAAACAAACAAACATTTTTCTCTTTCACGGGTTGTTGCAATGTTACGGAACCCTAATAAAGCGAGGTCCGACTTACACATGGCTGGTTTAAAAAAAGAGGTTTTTAAATTTCGTCAAAGTTCAAATTTTGCAACAGGGAACGTTGCAATATAGGCACGTAGCTCTTGTTACAACTTGTGTATGCGCCTCGCCCGCCCTCCGCCTAACTACGATGTCGTAGCGGAATTACGAAGCGGGAAACTGCGCAGTCGTAGCACTTGCTACGCCGTAGCAAATGGTGGTAGCACGGCAAATTTTTTCTGTGGTAGTAGTGAAGACGAAACTTAGTGCAGTCTGTGTTTCAGAGCGAAAAATTCAACAATTTATTTTCTTTATTAGCCGACTTCAAAAAAAGAGGAGGTTCTCAATTCGACTCTATTTTTTTAATTTTTTTTTGGGTATGTTACTCCATAACTCTGGCAAATCTTAACCGATTTGAAAAATTTTTGTTTCTTTGAGATGGTTTGCTTCCAGGTAGGTCCCATTTTAGTTTGGTTGTGATCTGATGATGTAATTCAGAGATAGGCAGCAGAACTCCTCAATGGATGACGGCATTAACTCGAAATTGAGGCAAATATCTCCGCCATATCTTAACCGATTCGAATTTTTTTTTGTTTCGAAGAGTGTTTTTTCAGGTGAGTCCCATTTTAGTTTGGTCGTGATCTGATGATGTTCTTCAGAGATAGGCAGTGGAACTCCTCAATGGAGGACAGCATATCACTCGATATTGCGGCAAACGCTTTGTACCAGGATGCTGATTGCAGGATGTTACTGAAAATTTACATTATCCACCTGACCTTCGATCCTGGCCTCATTACCATAGAACTCCTGAACGGATGACAGCACATGAGACGAGATTTCGGCAATTACTTTGTGTGAGTGTGCTGATTCCAGGGTATTACTTGAAAATTGACAATATGTCCACTAACCTTCGATCCTGTCCACATCAACACGAACGAATGACAGCACATAACTCTAAATGGCGGCAATCGCTTTGTATTTGTGTGCTCATTGCAGGATATTACTTGAAAATTGTTATTATGCCACGGGACTTTTGAATTTGAAACTCTTCCAAAGAAGCGATCACAGTGCTCACTGTAGTCTAGTTACAATTTAAACCGTCAACACTAAAAAGTGTGAAATAAATGAACTTTAAAAAAAAAAAATAACTGGCTTCAAATATTATAGCAGCCATTCACTTAAAAGTTTAAAATAATTATACTAACCGATGGTACCAAAATAACAATTGCCGACTTCTTTCTTCCTGAAACATATGTTATCTAGAAGTCGGCGCATTCCCCATAGTCAATAACACAAAAACCAATAGTAGAGCGCCGACTTCTAGAGAACATGTGTTTCAGAAAGAAAGAAGTCAGCAAGTGTTATTTTGGTACCATCAGTTAGTATATAATTATCTTGAACTTTTTAGTGAATGGCTGCTATAATATTTGAAGTCGGTTATTATTTTTTTGTTAAAAGTTTATTTTTAACATCTTAGCGACTCTTGTCAACATATAGGCTATCGTGGGGTGTTGATAAAATAACCACCAACCCGAAAACTGTTGATACTACTGAAAGATTGGTCCTACATTTATCTTGTGCGCAAATAAAATATTGATCGATTGAAACACACTTCCACGCGAGCGAAGTCGCACGCAATATTAGTATTGCACTCGAATTCCATCAGTTTCTGTTTCAGTGAACACAGCACAGGCTCATAATAGTGAGGGGAGCTCAGTGAACCGGCAGCGAACTACGATGCTCGACGCGACTCCTCTAGAGTGAAGAGTTGGACGCAAATATGCTCTCTAATTTCCGCCCGTCCCGGCTGGTTTAGGGTTGCCACCTCTCATGGATTACTGGGAATCTCCCGGAACAGGACTATGAAAATAAAAATCTCCCACCTCCTGGAAGTATTAAATAATGAAAAATCTCCCAGAATTTCAAATTGCCACCCAAATACGTAGGAGTGGAATAGAAAATTGTTTGAACATCGGTCGGCTGCGAGCGAATTTTAAGTACCTAGAATGAATTCTTTTCAATGAAGAACATGCAAAAGAAGAACTACAGACGTTTGTCAAAGTAAAAAAAAAAATATTAAAATAAACTAAAATATGATAAATATGACTTGTTTGGTTTTGAGATAGTCTATCTTCCGGAACCAAAGGTACAGGAGATGGCAACTAGGGGAGATGGTCTATCTTCCGTAACCAAAGGGACAGGAGATGGCAAGGCAACCCTAGGCCGGATGTGGGTCGGAAAATGGGTCGTATAACGAAAAATGTCGGGAAATCAAATTGTCTGATAGGTCCAGTTATATTTTCGCAAGGCTCCGTCCGCATAGATTTTGTTTTTGCGTTATCACAAGGGACTGGCTGATTTTCCGGGATTAAAGGTAATCATTTGTTTGTAGTTATAGGCTAACAAACAAACTTTGAGATTTATAACTAAGCTTTCCTTTGTCTTTACGGCTTCAGGAGCATTGAACGATAAGGATGTTGTCTTCACAATACGATTTACAAAATGGAAATAATTTTAGCGGTACCGCAGACTCTTATAGGATTATACCACCAGAGCATGCACCGATGAGAATTTCAGAATTGGTGTGTGAAGAAAGTTACTCACTAAACGGTAAAGTAAAATATATTGCATGCCCTAAAACAATATATTTTTAGCCAAAAGGGCAATAGGTTGTCCTATTCTCTAATAATTACGTTGTCACAGAATTCCCATCAGAGTTATAATGTGTGAATTAGTCAAAGTAGTATTTTGTTCGGTCGGCCGACACGCTACATTTCTGGTACCCATAAAATTTGCCTAAATATTTTACTTTGTATAAATAACAAAAAAGTGTAAATTGGCCTGAAAGAACTATGTTGTCTACCTGTGTATATTGAGCTAACAGGAACAAAAAGATGTCGGGAGAGAGGTAGTAGGTAGCAGATGTAGGCAATGAATACGAACCGTGCACAACGCGCCGCGACGTAGCTATATAGTCTACGGCGTTCTAGCAAGGCGAGCAAATCAGTTTCAAAATGAAAACGTTCATAAACGGAATCTAAACAAAGATATAGTAGGGGAACGTTATTTTGTTCGGTTAGACATGCGCGAGCCCAGAGTGAAACGATTTTTGAATAAATATAGAGCGAATACAGTACTTGAATATAAAATTTTGATTAAAATGCACTTGTACTTGTCCACTGTGTTGTTATTATTTTTGATTACCCTTGTTGATGTAATCTATATACTAATAATAAAGTAGTAAAAAAGTCGTGTCTGTACATTGAATACTTTCGCGAAATTTTAAATGAAATGGGTTATTGGTACTGTACTGAAGCCAAAACAACAATTGTTAGAATTTTTGTCTGTCTGTCTGTTCCGTTTTAACTCGAGAACCACTGAACCGATTTGGATGCGTTTTTTTTATTATAATTGTAGTGACCCTGGTCAACACATAGGCTATAAGGGATTTTCATAAAATAACGCCCAAGCCGGCAACGGGGCAAAGATTTAATAAACGCTTTTATAACTCGAGAACCACTCCACGGATTTGGATGCGGTTTTCTTTATTATCATCGCAGTTACCCTGATCAACACATATACTGCAAAGGCTGTTCATAAAATAACGCCTAAGCCAAAAACGGGGCAAAGATTGAATAAACGCAAACGGCAAAGGCTATTGTTATATGGGAAGTCTGATTCGAAAATATAACCGAAACCCACGCGCACGAAGTCGCGGGCAAAAGCTAGTTAAGAATAATCTTTTCTTTCCTGCATTAAGAGTTGAACCACAAATGCTGTAATAGTAAAAGTACAATTAATACAAGTTCCAAACTTGTTATATTAAAAAGCTTATTAGCAGCTCACGCCCGCTAAATTATGATGCTGTCTATTTCCTCTATTTCGGGCAATTTTATTATTTGTAATGGTTATTACGTGTTTAATGACATCATATTTAAAAAAAATATGTACAGATCTTGTTCCTAAGAAGCAGTTGAAATATAAGGTGACTTTCGTTTATGTGGCCAAGTTCCAAGGACCAAGGCTCAAAGACGGTACCCTTTCTGTGAAATACGCAAAATAAAATGTAGATTTTCTATACTAATTGAGTCGAGATTGTTCTTGCTTGAACAAGTATAGAGACACAAAACATATTTTTTTATATCAGGGCAAACAGGGCCATTCAATCTTGCTCCTGACCGCTTATCGAGACTCCAGTATAAATTAGGCTATATAAACGAAAGTCACCGTTAAGGTTGGTCACCTTAACGGTGACTTTCGTTTATGTGAAATACGCAAAAAAATTTGACTTCCTATAATAAGAACAACTTGAAAAATAACAAAAAAATATTTTTGTACTTCGCGAACAGGGTTATTGAACCTTGCTACTGACCACCTAACGAATCTCCAGTATGAATTTGGCTGCATAAACGAAAGTCATCTTACATTTAGTGCGTTCCGATTCAAGACATAATCGATTACATCGCGTCTATCGTCATTCCGAATCACTGATGGCCGTATGGCGTGAGTAGTGAGTAGCTTGATGGTACTTTTAGTGCTGTCAGCGCCATTCGGAACCCGGCAATTATAACATTGATTTATACGTACGTATACACAAACAGCACACAACATATTCCTGGCAGGACTATTGCACCTACTACCTGATGCGCTTCAACAAGCAGCCGCAGTTCTGCCGCAAGGTTGAGGAGCGGCCACATCCGCGGAGACCAGCCCCCACCAGGCGAGCCAGGCCTGGAGCTGTGGAGGTCCCCGAGGAGCCAGCGGTGGACCTGCCAGGCACCTTCACTGTTAAACAGCTGATGACGGTATATTTGGAAATTACTAGCACGCCCCAAAATTGCTTAAAGTCACGGTCATGCATGATCCTGACATTCACCATTGTGAAGTTAACTGTGCAACACGTCTTTCCCTGCGTTTTTGACGTTTGTTGAACAATGGTGTCGATTCGGTGAAACACGACTTAACTTACTTGACAGGACTAAACTTATTTTAAGCTTCCTGTCCTTGTCTTTTCGATACAGAAACAAATAGACAGAAAGCTTATATTAAGTTTAGTCCTGTCAAATAAGTTAAGTCGTGTTACACCGAATCGACACCAATAGATTAGATTTTATTGTGGATTCATAACCGCGGTCTAAAGCATCTGAAGCGTATTTATTATTATTTTTCCCGGGGTCCTAATGTGATTCGTTTCTTGACTTAAGTTATGCAGCATAACTTATGCTTTAGATGGATTGAAACTTTTTAATGAAATGTTTCGCTTTAAGAGGAGGCCTTACTTTTTGAGGAGCTTTCGAATGATCATACTGAGTCATAGCCAATCAATCAATGTGGAACTTAGATAAGTATATTATGTTTCTTCAGACCTTTATATTTTTTTTGCATTTATTTTTTGCAATAAAATTTGTTATTCGGCTTTCCTGTAAAGTTGGGTTTTGAGTTAAATCGTGTTTCACCGAAGGCACAGACGTAGATTACCTACTTCTCAAAGTAAATAAACTATCTATATGTATTTTTACATATTTCAGGAAAACCAACTCGTTAGTTCAATACCAGCGATCCAAAGAAAGCCTCTCGCGGGATTCATAGCAAATATGCCTTCAGAAAAGAAAGAATTGGTTGAGATGCTTTATCAGGACATCATCAGGCCATTCGGAGTTTGTTGGGACGACGTCAAAGGTCTAGACGCGGCGAAGAGTTTACTTATGGAGTCTGTTGTTTATCCAGTAAGGTAAATGATACACAAATAACTTGATACTTTAATACAGAGCAGGTTATCAAGATGGGTCTTCACTTTAGATTGAGAGCTAATTCTATTAGAAAAAGATAATTATGGAATAGTGGTCAAAGTAGTCAGGAGCACAGATTAGAAAAATATGAAAAACAACAGAATAATAATTTTAAATAGTAAAGTGTGCTATATTTAGGGTCGAAATATAGCACATTTTACTATATAATAGGTTGGGGAAAAACGCAAATAGTATGTATAAATATATAGCCTCTTTGGCTATACCATTTGTATGTGGCTGGTTTTGGTATTAAACAGTTTAAATTTTTTAAAAGATAATTCCAAATTCAAATTAGGTAAAATGTGGGATTTTCATTTGTTTTTCTTACTGTTAAGACGAGTGAATCTAATGAAGAAATTCGATACATTTTTAAATTTTACTACAAAAAAGGTAAAAATGCAACACAAGCCGCGAAAAAAATTTGTGATTTTTATGGACCTAGTGCAGTGTCTATGAGAGTAGCACAAATTTGGTTTAAGCGTTTTCAATCCGGAAATTTTGATGTCAAAGATGCACCTCGCTCTGGGCGCCCTGTTACGGATAAAATGGATGCCATTTATGGAAAAGTGGAGCAAGATCGGCATATCAGTAGTTACGATGTAGCTGAAGAACTGGGGATTGACCACAAAACAGTTTTGGCGCATTTGTAAAAAGCTGGGTATACAAAAAGGCTCGATATTTGGGTGCCTCATTAGCTCACTGAAAGAAACTAAATGAACCGTGTACTCATTTGTGATTCTTTATTACGACGTAATGAAACCGAACCATTTTTGAAAAACCTGATAACTGACGATGAAAAGTGGATCACGTACGACAAGAACGTGCGAAAAAGGTCGTGGTCAAAGGCTGGTCAGGCTTCACAGACTCTGGCGAAAACCGGGTTATCTCACAACAAGGTAATGCTGTGTGTATAGTGGGATTGGAAGGGCATTATTCATTATGAGCTGTTACCGCCAGGCCGGACCATCGATTCTGAACACTACTGCGAACAACTGATGAGATTAAAGCAAGAAGTTGAGAGAAAGCGGCCGGAATTAGTCAACAGAAGGGGTGTGGTTTTTCATCATGATAACGCTAGACCTCACACATCTTTAGCCACTCAGCAAAAATTAAGAGAGTTTGGCTGGGACGTATTAATGTATCCGCCGTATATTCCTGACCTTGCACCTTCAGATTTCCACTTGTTTCGGTCTCTTCAGAATTCTTTAGGCAGTGTCAGGTTAACATCACGAGAGGACTGCCAAAACCACTTGTCGCGGTTTTTTGATCAGAAGCCCCAGAATTTCTATAGCAATGGGATCATGTCCCTACCTACAAGATGGCAGAAAGTTATCGAACTAAATGGCACCTACATACTTTAGTTAAACGTAAATAAACTTTATTAAAAAATGTTTTGAATTTTCATATAAAATAGGAAGAAACTTTTTCCCCGACCTATTATGATTTCTGTGTTTATTATCAATAAAAATAAAAGTCATTAACTGGTTTTTTGAAGAAAATTATATTTACTTGGCTAAATTATTATACATATATATATTTTTTTTTATTTATTTAACCAAAATATCATAGGTAGTTACAAATAATAATCTTTTTGTTGGCGACTACGCTCTTCCAATTCTACCTTATTATAATACATATTTTCTCCAAAACCCACCACAATATCTTACATTTTATATCTTTTATCTATTTATTACTCTAACATGCATCGCTTAAGTTTTTCTTTTAGAAGTGGCAAATTTCCCGAATTTTTGGCTGAGTTATGGTCGGTCTTGGAGGAGAAAACTAACTGGAGTGGAGCCGCGCACTAATTTCTATGCACAAAAGTCTGTCTTTTTCGGTGGAGAACGAGGACGCACACTAGAAAATACTCAAAGACAAGCTTATACGCACACAATCACATTCAGACACAGGGACATCTACTTATCGTTTTTATAGAACCGGTATGCCTGCTGGGCTTATACCTTTGGCAGAGGGGTTCGCCTGTTGGTGGCCCGTCCAGTTGGTTTGTTCGTCCGAGAAGTCGGTAGATGAAGGAATTCCAGTCGTCGTAGTAGCAATAGACGATATAAATGACGTTACGCTTCCTAGCCCATCAACATCCCGCGATTATGGCAGATGTAAATCTGCCAAAAATTCGGGAAAGTATAAAAACCTTGACCATGTTTGAAAGACTTACAATGTTATGTGTGTGGTTTCTTTCTGTTGTTCCAAGAGGACTTGAAGGTGGATTCTGGGTTGCAGGGGAAGTCACACAACATTTTTCTAGAATGCTACAGGGTACATTTTTTGAAACAAACTTCTAGGTCGGAGTCACATTATTTTTGGGGTTGCCACCCTAGTAGCATTTATTGTTGGCACACGGTTGGCCCACATAGCTATCATTAGTTGGCCAACAATTAGGTTTGGCCACTATTTTTTAGTTGGGCCTACGTCTATTTGCCTACAGTGGCCCACTGGTTGCTTTGGTGCAGCTAGATAAAAAAATAAAACTCGGTCTCATATATCGATAGCTAGACTATAGGGCAAATTCTAACTCCCTAATGTAATGGTGACATATCTAGATATCCAGAAGTATTTACTGGTTTGTTGGAACCGTGGCGTGGGCTGCTCCTTCACGGCGCGCCCGGGACCGGCAAGACCATGCTGGCCAAGGTGGTGGCTGCCGAGAGCCAGTGCACCTTCTTCAACGTGTCCTCCAGCACCATCGTGAACAAGTGGCGGGGCGAGTCGGAGAAGATTGTCAAGGTGATGCGTTCATACATCTAAGTATAATAGCATTCTTACGACTTGCAAGGCGAACGGAACAGTAGAATAAAGTTAGCAAGATTCTGTCAGTGAAAAACCAGAAATCGGGACCTTCGTGATACCCCCTCACATACACAACCCGTGTGTCTGAGGACTTTGAGAATTACTCCTCGGCCATGACTACCAGCTTTGCGAGGCGCTTCTTGCGCAGCTTCTTTTATCCTCTAGCGCTCTCTCTCGCGCCGAAGCTCCGCAAGAAGCGCCTCGCAAAGCTTGTAGTCGTGGCCGAGGGGTAACACACCAAAAATAAGGAATTTAACAGTTTTGCAAATATGTATGTAATTGGCGCAACATGATAGGCCTGGTGTTTGTATTGATACGATTAGTATGATAGGTTTTGTATTGCATGCACATTTTTTTTTCAATTCACTATTGGCTTGCGCTTGGCCACTGCTGCACCTGACAAAAAGCTTTGATGAGACCTAGTAGTCTCATCTCTTTAATGAGTCTAGTAGAAAGTACTGCCTAAAGAAATAGAGTAACCATCCTCTCTGTACGGCTTTTCAATACTTCTCATGTCGTCACGACACGAGCGTAGACTAGTTTCGTGATGACGGTAGTGACGAGCCACAGCTGAAGTCTACCAGTTGAACTAAAATTTGTCAGTTGGGTTTTGGTTTAACCTTCTAGGGCAGTGTTTCCCAAACTTACTTGAATCGCAACTCAAAACAAAAGGTGAGATTCAGGACCCGCTAATAAACCCCGATTTCACAGTTGAGAATTTCAAGTTAAATCTAGTGCCTAAATTTAAAATGCAGCGCTATGATGATTGTGCTTGTTTTCTATTTTTTATATATTTTTTTATGACGCACTAAAAATCTGCTTGCGACCCACACTTTGGGGAATGCTGATCTACAGTATTTGCCAGGCTTATCAGTTATCGGCATGCAGTGATAATACCTCAGTTTACTACACCCGGGAAGGCTCCTTTCATAAATGGGTTTTATGGCCGCAGTCCGTTAAACGTAGGCATCGCAATGACAGGTCCTCTTCGAGATGGCATCCCACTATTCACCTTCGATCATCTTCATAGACGAAGTGGAGACGCTGGTGTCGGAGCGCGCGAGTGCGAGCGAGCATGAGGCGTCCCGCCGCCTGAAGGCGCAGCTGTTGACCGAACTCGACGGGATTCGGGACAGGGAAGGCGTGTTGTTCTTACTCGCTAACTCTAACATGCCTTGGTAAGTTAGAAGGGACCCCTAGTTTAGACCGGTATACATTTTTATGCGAGTAAAATTTCTGGCACCCAATTTACCATCTTAGGAAAAACTGTTGAATACATGTTAAACATAGAATAATCTTTCGTATTGATGGTTTTACAACAAAGTTTTAATGTATCACATTTACAAATACTACTTTATTATATTATTTTTTTATTGATCAATGGTTATCGAAAAAAAATTACATTGTCAAATTCAAAGAGCTTTTTTATTCAGGTTCAATAACTTTGCTGAAATTTGTTGATACACGATGTACCGGAATTTTTAGTGTTCATTAAATTAATTGTTAAAAATAAAATAATTCCGTATATTTTTCAGTTTAACACGATCTTTTGTATTGAATAAAGCATAATTACAATCAGCATTTAATTTCAGAATAACTTACGATCTTTAACAACTTTATTGATAATCCTTTGGAAAATTTAACATAAACAAAATTATGATCGATAAAGGCGCGCCACACAAAAAGCGTTATTTTGTGAAATGATAGATAAAGATACAAATCAAACAACACTTGACATTCTCATGGAATGTCGATATTCAAAGTTCAAAATACTTTGGATTTGCCTGATAATTTGACAGTAAGTTCCATAGACAAAGTGGACGTTGGTCGTTGTCCGTTGGTCCCGGACTCCGTTACATCTACCATGTACGTCCGAATGTAAACACGGCTTTATTTACAGGGATATAGACCCAGCCATGCTGCGGAGACTCGAGAAGAGAATCTACATCCCACTTCCCGACATGAAAACCCGAGCGCAACTGTTCCAGACATATCTGAAGTCGGATCAAACGGAGTTATACCCCAAAGTGAACTTTGAGGAGTTAGCGAGGAAAACCGAGGGGTACTCTGGAAGCGATATTAAGCTCGTCTGCAAGGAAGCGCTGATGGCCAATGTGAGGAAGATGTTGCCGAATATGACTGTTAAAGGTAAGGAACGTATGGTGACTTTTGCAAAAACATTTAGGGTGCTATAAAAATATCTGCCACGGCTGCAATGGGAGACAGTATTGTGTATTTAGATTACAATAGTAAGGAAATTTTGTACCCCGGAATAGTTAAATCAGTTTGAGAAAATAAATTAAATAAATAAACATTCACTTTATTCTGCATAACGTGGTTCACAAACTACGCGCGATGTGTCGTTTCAATGAAAACAATTTTCTAACTGTTTTGTGTTGCTATGGGACGGTTGATACAAGTAAGTAAATCAATTCTAATTTATAAGCATATTTTTTTTGTATGAAAAAATGTATCACTTTAGGTCAATAAATTATCGATACTATTGTAATCTATATACATAATACTCTCTCTCATTGCAGCAGTGGTAGATATTTTGATAGCACCTTTTACCGGGTGTAAATAGACTGCTACCATTTAATGAAACCAAATATTCTACTGACCCTACTGAACCACTTTTCCCAAGAATCATCCCGCGGCCACCCTTAGTTTGGGAAATCCAAACAAAAATGCGTGAACCCTAACGCACCGACATAAGGGCGAGTATCGAGAGAGCGTCTTCCGTGAAACAGCTGTTCCGATGCAGCGTTATAAAATAGACCTTCCTCCTACGAGATAAAGTCTTTGCGTTACAGTTGAATATCTCTTTCTCTCTAGATTTCCGCGGGTTTTTTTTCGAATAGTTGTTCAGTATGGTTAGTAGAGTATGTGTGGTTTTATTTAATGGTCACACTCTATTTACATCCTGTATGTTTTCGAGTACCCCGCCAATGGTAAATAGCTTAAGCCATAAGCAACAATATAAACACTGTAGTTTTGTAGGGTAACAGTGGGATAAAAACAGTCTCGTACATATAGCGTAACGTCGGTATCGGTGCCGCCTTACACAATATACAGGTTCCGTCAGTATAGTGATATATGTATTTGAAAGAAAGACCCTTCATTTGACACCAATGTACGAGCTACCCCATTTCAAAGGCCGCAGGCGGATAATTCTTCGTTATAAAACTTTCGGTTTTAGGTAGAAGTAAGAAAAGTTAAATTTGCTGCAGTTTCTGCAGCAGAGTTTCATAAGAATCCAGGACATCTTTATATACATTAGTACTTATACTATACTGGTATTTTAAGCTTATATTCTCTTATGTATAGTCTTTTTATGTTCCAGGAAGTATCCGAAACCGTAAAGACAGAGTTAATCTATCAGATATCCTCACAGCCATCGAGAAAACCAAGCCGGTTTCAAAAAACTTGTCGCAGAAACATTTGGAGTGGCAGAACGAGATGGGATGCTCTTAGCGTTTATACTGCTATACTTTCTTTACTTTAGAATAATATCGATTTTAGTTATTATTGATTGATTATCAAAACGATACTCATTGGTATTAATATTTTTATATTTTTTTTATTTATTTAATAAATGAAACACCAATGCGTTTTGTAATTAATTTATTGACGACATTTAAATTTAACATCGCTCCCTATACAAAAAATATTCTTTTTAAAATACCTTTTAAACTTAGGAATTACATACACAGCTCAATTCTATTAGGATTCAAATTCAATTCTATTAGGATTTAGGTGGTGTATTACATTTTTCAAGAATAATGTAATGTTTAGTCAAAACAATTTTTAGAATTATCTCTTCGTTTCCTCAAAATCTTGGTGCTTACACGTTGTAAAAGAAGAGTCACAAGTTAACGAACCCCAGTAATATAATGCAGGGGCGGGCAAACGTACGATTGCGATCGACCGTAATACTTACAAAAATTTAGAAAGAACTACATTAAAACAATGTACAATAATTACCCTATAATAAAAATACGTTTTTCTATCTGCTAATCTAGTGCTAGTCGATCGCTTGCCACCCAATTTTTACCGCGCCGATAGTATAGGTTTGCCCACCCCTGATATAACTCTTGTGTTAACATTATAGCCGCTGCTTTTATAACCCTGACAGAAAGTCGGACTGCTGTTGGAACGAGCGAATGAACTCATACGCGCTGCCGTAGCCACCGCCGCCGGTGCCATCTATTATCTAACCGAATGGAGTTCTACGACGTGCTGCAGTTTTACAATCCATACACTTGGGCAACGAATGTTTTTGTGCAGAACAATGGCGCGGCGAGGCTGGTATTGATAAACGCTGGTTAAGACGACGTAGGTAGTAAAAACGGAGTTTTTGAACAAGTAGTACTCCCAAAAGTCCCAAATATGGTTCTGAAATAAATACATGTTATAAACAAAGCCGATGTAACAGCCCAAAACGTGACAGAGAAAAATTGCCTCGATCGAAAAAAAATGCAAAGTCAATGCTATTTTTTCATTAATTAAACAAGCAGTCTGTCGAAACTAATAATGTAAAAATAACAATGATTACTGATTAAAACTAAACCTATTATCTAAACGATAGCACAGCGATTTTTTTTAAACACACGTGTGTGAATTTATATTAAATTTTAATCATTGAAAAACAGCATTATCCACTCTCTTCTTGATTTACCGCACTGCTCAGACGCGCGCTTTTTCAGATCGACCTACTGCGCCTTAACGCGAGCGTGTTTTTAAAGGATTTTAGGAACCGTTTGGTAAATTCCGAATGAACATAAACTGTTCTGTCTACAGATGTAATTCGATCAAGATAGGTTCCCACTTTTCGGAATTGGTACCTACCTGTAGCCTTAGCATGAAATTATTACAGCTACGTTATAGTTGCGGTCACGTTACATTTCGTATGGAATCTGATAACCGCCCCTAGCGGACAGTAGCGGAACTTTTCAGATTCCATACAAAATCTAACGTGAACGCAACTACAACGTTGCTGTAATGGTTTCATGCTAAGGCAACTGTTTATTTAAGATGGAAGTTATTGCGATGGGAATATAATTCTCGTGAATTTACTTCCGAAAAAATAACATCCGTATTATGCTATACCTATTTTATGTACTCACAGTATTCAAATAAATTTTCTCAGTTCGCACCATAGCGATATTTATCTATTTTTACCTGTATGTCCATAATATAAATAAATATATATGTAAGTAAAATAAATAAAAAACAGTTTTGTGACAGACAACCCTGGCATATTTGCGCAGGGCAGCATGAATACCTACATGGGCGGCGCGGCGGCCCAAACATCAAAGGCGTTGCCCAACTGAAGGATTGTTAAACGGTTTACGTGCGTGTCGCGTCGCAAGAGATCGCAGTGCTAGCCTCACAGATCACGTCGTCGCCTGGTTTCTTTCGCTCACCCCTAACTTGTCCCTAGATTATGTATCTTTGAGTCGGTTGCTAACTGGTTGCCAAACATCAAAAACATAGATATACAATAGAATTCCGATTATCTAAGTATACGTTCGTACTTAAAGTGACGTCACAGTTCGTGAACAGTTCAATAACACACTGAAGGCAATTTTGAAAGTTCAGTTTTTATTTACGTTTTTAGTGTTTAGCAACCAGTTGACAACCGATATAATGGGCCTGCTGATCGCACACTTTTCAGGTACGGTGCGTGTTGTTTAATCACCTTTAGGTACTAAAATGTAAGAAACACATGCAGTTCTCGAATTAGATTCCAAATAAATTACACTAAAACAAAAAGTGCTAGGAGTGCTCATTTAATATTGTACACGTTGCCCGAAGGAATAGTATATCAAGATAGCAAATTATAATTTATCATCATACATTTACTGTTTTTTATTTCTTACATAAAGCCATTTACGTACCACCATATGGACATAGGGTCCGCGCTCAAGTGTCCGAACCAAAAAAAGAAACAAAACGAATATTTTGGCCCTGTGCGAGTCGTACTTGCGCACAGAGGGGTTCCTTACCATCCCACGATACGGATACAGAACCTTAATAATATTATGCTAAATAACAACAAATATACATGCCGAAGCAACATCAAGGCTACAAAAAACAAGGCGCCATAATGGAAGCGCCTGACAAAATTTGCTATATACAATATTTTACAAATTGCGTGTTATTTTAATAATTAATACAAAATTTATTGATGTTTTTTTTAATGTATAGGTATACATTTTATTTACAAAATTCTAGAATAAAAATGCGGCTTTTAGTCGAAGCTACGTAAGCTAATAAATAGATGCAAGCAAAATTAAGCAGTCCAAAAATGAAATACGGTTCAAATTAAAATGTCCTAGTTTGCTCATACTTCGATGCATGTATCTCTGTAGTTATTTTTTATTTTATATACATGAGAAATTACACATTATTTTATATAAGGGCATTTTTTTCGTTAAATTTGTACTAGACCCGAAGTCCATTTATGGTGGCACGTCAATGCACGAAGCAAAAAAAATGTATCTCGCGATTATCCACTGATTTAAAACTGAACTTCATGGATGATCTTTAATTTTTTTTATCGAATCAAATCGAAGACGCGGTTTAGTTATCACGCGATCGACATGTTCTAATGATGTCAAGGACAGCACTTCACTACTGCATGCGAGCGAGGCGAGACATGTGCACAAAATAGATAGATACAGAAGGCCAGCTATGACTGACCTTCATTTTAAATACCTACTCATCACATGTATCGCAAAGCGCAAGCACTCGTGACTAGTCGTACTGGTATTCGACTGAATCCTACCGAGATCGTCGTACGTACACGTCTATGTGTGCGTGCGCTCGAAATCGCTGGTTGTAGGGAGCAGGCCTTCTGTACCTATCTATTTTGTGACATGTGGGTGGCGGGGGGAAATGCTCCCGCCCTTCACCTCAGCCCCTGACTGCACATAACTCGCGCGCCTACTTTACGCTGCTGTACATTACAATGAAAAGCGTTGACTTACCTATAAGTATTATGAAAAATGTAACTTTGTAATTAATTTGTGTCTGTATTCTTCGTTCAACTAGTACTTTTAACGAATTTGACTAGAAATTCAAACCAATTAAACAATTTAAAGTAATCGCACAAGCGAAATTTGGCACTGGTTCTACATAAAAAAATGAAATAATGTGGCAGTAAAGACATACTTGCGTGTGATGTATGTAATAAAGGTTTAGTAAATAAACTTAAAAGCTAGGCTTTGTCTTAGTAAAACATTTTTTTCGTTTGATTTATATATCTAGTAAAGTACTCATGGTGTCTCACTCATAGGATATAATATTACAGGACCTTTATTTTATTCCTGGTCCCAAAGTTAGAGATAGAAAAAAAACCTAACACTGTTATGTTCTAAATATAAAAAAGTATTACCGTATTTTATTGCACGATTCATCTAAAAATGTTTATAATTCCTCCCTCATCGTTACAATACGCGCATTCAATACCTATCACAGATTTTCTAACTACATAATATAGTTCAGTTTTAGTCACTCATACATAAAAAATTACGCTAATACGATATTTTGAGGGCTGAATTATGCGTATGTACTTGCTACTATCAAAGAAATGGGCATCTTAGGGCCCTTTTAGTGTCATGCGGATTTGCGCCCGCGTGCGGATCTGGTCCGCATGCGTGCGTTGTCCCGCTGCGGTCGACACGCAGAGTAGATTGTTCGCTACGCAGCAGTGTTGTGCGTGTCGTCCGTGAGTACAGTCGTGAAGAAGATGAAAGTAAATAAAGTAATTCTGGCTTATATTCTGTACATAAACAAAAAATTCGGAGAATGTTTGTTTAGTGTAAATTATTAGAAACACAGAATTAACGCAAGTTTCAAAATAATATTCGGATATCCATTGCAATTTTTTTTTCTTTAATACTTAGATCATCAAAACTAGGCACCAAATCTCATGCATCTCGGTTTTTATACAGATCATTACTCTCATCCCAAAATAACCTTCGACTATTAAGATTAATACTTGCGATTGTCTTGTGAAGTATTATCAAAATCTTGAAAAATATTCGACTATTACTCTTTCTGTATCTATTTTCATGTTCATTTTACATACGCATGCGTGTTATCCGCTTGACAGTAAAAGCAATACTGAATGTCGAGGAACCCGACACGCATGCGGATAGTCCGCACCCCGCATGCGTGTGTCACGCCTTCATTCGCAGTAGTTCCATTACGCATTATTGATTGCTACGAATTGAACTGCTGCGAATACCAAAATTAGGTAATAAAAGAATGTATGAAAACGTATGAAGCGGACGGTACGCATGTGGACCAGATCCGCACGCGGGCGCAAATCCACATGACACTAAAAGGGCCCTTACTGCATTAAAGGTGATACATCATATCGGAGTCAGTCTTCTCTTCTATCGTTTTATTTTATACTAATCTATTCCTCTCTTCTCAGACCACATGCGCGCAGAGATTCTAGAATTTTGGAATTAACGCAAATACTACTACCGTAGCCAAACTTCCTTTGATAGTAATTAGTAATTACATATTAGTGAGTAGCACCGTGAAAGCTAGGTGCTATTAGTGCCTCCGTATAAATAATTCCAGCCTCAAATAAAATAAAGCAAAATGTTCTAAAAAGCTATAACAATTCACTTTCTATACTACTTAAAGTTCACTATAAATACTCTTACCTTTCATTTCGTTTTACAAACAAATTTGTAAAATATTGTAATTTTTTCAATTATTATTTTAAATGGAACAAATTATTCTTTTGTTTAATATTTATGATATGTGATGATTTACTAGTTTTTAACTAATGGTATAAGCATGTATAAAGTTTTGTGTTATAAAAATAATATAAATTCAAATCCTATTGCCATAATTGTGAAACACTATTTGACTTGTTTCCAATTTCAATTTTTATTCGCGATCTGTTTTTTGTTAGTTTTAGTGGTATCAGTTTCAATGGTCTGAAAAAGTTGTTTGGCCAATAGTTCATACTGAATCAATACAATCGACTTCTTTTGTATGTTGTATTATTCATTGACGCATATATACATACAAAAAATATTAACTGATTCATAAATATAATTATGTATTTATGTTTTATGATTGCTTCTGATAGAACAAAGACATTAAATATATACTTTATCAGCCCTAGCACAGTTTAAAAATCCATATAGTTGTCCAACGAAAGTGCTCAGATAGAGCAGTTGTGCGGGGCCTGCGGGGCGAGACGCGGGAGGTAAGCCACCGAGCTACATATAATATTCGAACAAGCAGTACGTAAACCCCGGAAGCCCCACAACGCTCCGTCCGAACGTCGTCGTTGGACAACTGTATGGATTTTTAAACTGTGGCCCTAGTATGTTTCATGTTAGTGTAATTTGAGATGGCCGACAGATAAATTTATTATTTTGTGCAAAATAGCGTTGTTCCTATTGCAGCACTCCAGTTTAGTGTATTGAGATTAATAATTTAGATGTAGAATATGATGGCGGGGATCTGTCCGTCCTCCACGGAGGTTCCGTTATTATTCCCGGCCGCGTACGAGAACTGAAATACTACCTTCTCACCGTTGTTACAGTCTACCGTGACACGGCGCAGCCCCTTTGTGCCATAGTATGAGTCTGTGCCCTGCAAAACAGAGAGAAGAGACATTCAATATTTGCTTTATTACATTGGCGTAACTAAACTAGAATTTGAAGCTGGGGGCAGCCCCTAGCAGCAAGTCAAGTATCAGTTCTCGTAATTTATACTTGCGATTGTCGGCACTTGGTGAAACTTGGAAAACATCACAATTAAATTCACTTGTACTTGTTTCACTGCTTTTTAATTTTGAGGTTTACGCGTTAATCCCGTTACGCGTTAATCCCGTTACGCGTTAATCCTGTTACGCGTTAATCCCGACCGGTTTCGATACAGAAATTCAGGAAATTAAACAAACATTATGACGAGCCGTTAAAAATGTACACAATGATTATGTCGAGATTAACGCGTAAACCTCAAAATTAAAAAGCAGTGAAACAAGTACAAGTGAATTTAATTGTGATATCAGTTCTCGATTATTTGGTTGTAATAAGATGAATAGATATAACTCTTTATATGACGAGATTACATTAACTAATAACCGATACAAATAACGCCTCAAACTGGATAAAGCATCATTTTAGATCAATGTCTCCTGTATTTCGGGGGTGTTGACGGTACCATGCTTTATTCTCATTGAATAAGTGTTTTACGGTTCCGTCAAAATATGAAAAACCAAAGCAAAGAAAACGTTTCAGCAATGTGTCCGTTTATTATTCTGGCCGTAGCATCACTCGTAAACGACTGAGCCGACTGCGCTGTGGTGTCAAATATTTGGACATTTTATACACTTTTTATAAGACGACTTTACTTTTTAAGCTACGGAGCCCGTATATAGTATGTACAATGCATACTTGACTGACTTTTTCCATTTACCAGTTTGTTAATTTAGAAAATGGACAGACGTTGTTGGCAGTTGGCCACTTTGGTACGCGAAAATAGTTTCTTTAATGTACGTAGGTGTGTTTATAAACTGAGAGGAGTTGTGTTTACAAACATACAGCTCTTCATCTCGGTATTTGGGCTAACGGAATAAACGTAAACTAGCATTTGCCCAAAGTTCAAGTCGCTTAGTAGTTGTTTTTGCAGTAATTTTAAATGCGTTGAAACATATTGTCACCCTTGTTAGATACAGGCGTATCTCATAAAAATCTGAAAATTAGTTCAAGATGCAATTGTTATTTTGGTCTCTTTTTATCATTGACGTAATCTTTTTGAAGAGCTCATAATAAGACTTAATAACAGAGAAAGCTCTATTTACCATGCAAACCATAAAATGTATTACAATCGGGCAAATCAATTAGGTTGTTAATACTTTCCTAGAAGACTGCTAAAAGTGAGATACGGTGCAGAAGGTGAGACTGGAGAGTTGCGTTTGTGTGCATGCACACCATTGACATTGTGGAAAACGACTCTTATCGCAGTCCAGGCAAGGTCTGTTTTTGAAAAATCATGGAAACATAAAGTATACATCGTAACAAAAGAAGAATAAGATAAAAGTTAATCCATAATTTTTTGAAAATAGACCTTGCCTATACTGCTATAAGAGTTGTTTTCCACAATTTCAATGGTGTATACGCACACAATCGCAATTCTCCAGTCTCATCTTCTGCACTGTACGACTGTATGTAACGAGAGCGACGTATTTTTGCGGTCGAAATATTATTCTGAAGACCTAATTTTAAAAAGAAGACTAAATTTTAAATTTTTATACAGTAATTCCAGTAAACAGTTTGCTGAGCACTCTTATTTGATTATTATACCAACCCGTTTCTGATCGAAATAGTATTTTTAAGTTCTGATTAAACAATGTCTACGGTAAACACAAAGGAGCATTCTGATCTTAGATACAAGTATCATAATATTATTATTGGAGGTCAGTTTTCAGATTGAAAAAGTATCCTGAACTCTTTCAACTGATCTTGCAGGAATTCGGCCGAGCCGTGTTTCTGACCGACATAGTATTCTGAGCCCTCTGATTTGAATATCTCCACTCCACTCCATCAGCCTGTTTCGTCCACTGCTGGACATAGGCCTTTCCAGGATTTCGCCACTCCTGGCGGTCCACCTGGTAGAAATGCCCATACTCACACACGCTGGGCAGGCGGGTTGGTGAGCGCGGTGCCGAAACCCTTGCACGAGTGATGCCGCTGCCCGTCACTAGTCTGTCTTATATAGGGCCGGCAATTGGGGATGGATATACCGCCATCCATCGGTCCCAGGCGATGCACGATGGTGGGCCGCCTGGTTTTGCTTGGGAGCTGTCCTCTTACTCTCCCCCGAATAACATCGGGAGGATTTGCGAGTAAGTTGGTGGTACCTCCACAGTCGAGCCCGGCATCAGCTCTACCACCTGATTTGAATATCTATTGACATTTTATTTAAAAACTTTCTTTTGCCCGCGGCTTCGCCTGCTTTTGTTAGGTTTTCGTGTATTCCTATCGAAGCTTGTCAATAGTTTTGGGACCAATAATTTTATATATAGGTGGTATTCTCTGGTTTGAGTCTGTCTGGTCCTCAAAACAATTTGGCCAATATACACTTCCATAGCTGCACTATATTTTATAGACACCAGGAGTCATGTATGGTATGTATGTATGCAGCTGTGCAAGTGTATATATTGGCCAAACAATGCGAACCATAGCCGAAAGCTATTTCGGTTTATTAAACACATTACAGCTGTAAAAAACAGGCAAATAAATAATTCGGCGCTTGCAGAACACCTGCTAATGACTGGTTCAAACCACTGGATAGAACTTCATGACCCAAAAGCCCTTTCTACTGACCGCCACTACTACCCGAGAATTGTGCGAGAAGCAAAAAAAGAAACACCCAAAAAATTTCAATCGGGAAGACGGGTTTAAATTATCTTCGAATATTTGCCTCGATACTGTTAGTGTTGTGTGTCGTGTGTGACGAAAGAAACAATTAATTAACAAAAGACAAAGTGCGGGTAGGAAAAAGAAAAATAATGTGCTACCTACCGCCGGCTCGCCAAGGACATTTTTGCTGCTACTCTCATCAGTTAGCTTGTGACCACGACAGCCTACAGAGGCGTCGAAACGTCAAGCACATATCTATTAAGGTATGTTGTTAGTTATCGCGATTAAGACCCCAATACAAAGTTATTAATGTACATTAACAAAAAAAATATATAGAAACAAGACATTAAAAAAAGAACATATTGTACAAAGGCGGCACTTATTGCTAATAACAATATCTACCAGGCAACCTTTAGGCGAGACAGAAGATAAGACAAAAGTTTATAGGGGACCTTTTCTGTTGTTTCCATTGTTTCTTTTTTTGTTATTTCTTTTTCTGTCTTTTAGAGAGTAGGTTTTGTCTATTTGGTCGAACATTTTTGAATGGTCTTGTATATGGCTCTTTATGTTTTCGGGATGTTTTACATGCGGTGGTTTGTATTGAAATTTATTATTCTAGGTTATTATGTAATCGATCTCATTTCTGTATTTGGTCTCCACCCACGTCCTTTTATTTTTATTGTCTTTCTTGAAAATTTAATTGAGTTGTGTGATGTTAGGCTCCATGAGGAATTCCACAAATTTTTGGCCATTATCGATTCTCTTCACTGTTTTGTCTTATGCCTACTTGCGCATTGAAGTCTCCCATTTACATTATATACTTGCCAGAGTTGTTTTTTATAACCAGTGATAGATCATCGTAGAAGGATTCTAAAATAGATAATTCGGTTTGTTCTGTTTGACGACAGTTTTTGTAACCTCGCATTTTGATATTAAGTATTGCTATCCTGTCAGAAATTCCAATTTTATCCTGTACTTATTGTTTCAGGGATTGTTTTATCTGAAAGTCTATTTCTCCTTGTCCTGTTGTTTCTCTTTTTAGGGTTCCGTAGTCCGACAAGGAACCCTTATAGTTTCGCCATGTCCGTCTGTCCGCGGCTTAGCTCAGAGACTATTAGTACTAGAAAGCTGTAATTTAGCATGGTTATAAATATTAATCACGCCGAAAAATGGTAAAATAAAATATTGAAAAAAAAATTCAATGGTACCTCTCGTACACGTAAACTGGGGATGATTTTTTTTTCTTGCCTATCCCATAGTGTGGGGTATCGTTGGATAGGTCGTTCAAAAATATTGTGGGTGTGTGAAAACAATTTTTCGATTTAGGGATCCGTTGGCGAAATATTAAGCTTTAAAGTGAAAATTTTAGTTAAGCGTCTCCCCCCCCTCCCTCTGCCGGCTAAACGGTTGTTATAGAAATGTGAAAAAATTCACAGAAGTAGTATATACAATGAATTTAAAAGGATAGATAGATAGATGGATTTAGTTTATTCACCAAAGACAATACATGTTTTTCTTTTACATTTCTTAAGCCAAAATGCTCAGCAGTTTATCGGCTACCGATATCGGAAAACTATCACAGCTAAGCAGGCTTTACAGGTTTACAAGTACAGGTCGCGCCAAACTTTTTGTCCCCTCTAATGTATGGGACTAGAAGTTTGGCGCGTTCTGTATTAGTATACCAACTTATAAAATGTACCGGGCAACTACGGAACCCTACATTGCGCGTGGCCCGACACGCACTTGGCCGTTTTTTTGTTATAAATGTAGCCAGTACGCTCTTCGATATTTTCTTCTAATCTCCGCATCTCGCTCATGCCTAATACATATTTTTTTATAGGGCTATATTGATAATTTCGCATCTTGTCGTCGGAGGATGGTGGTCTAACGCCCCGCGGGGACCAGCCGTACTGGGGAGTAAGGGCACAGTTAATTAGTGGCATGTTAAGGGTAATTAGTGGCATGTAAACCATTCCCTCCCAGTGTCAGGTTGTCTTCATAGTATAGTACAAGTTGTCTCATATGTGTTGCCTTTTCAGGCGTCTTGTTTAAAGTGGTTCGCTTAGACCCTAAACAAGTTTCTTTTCATGATTCGTAATCCCATTTTTGTAAGTTTTGGTCCTGCTATCTGCCAAGACGAGCCAAACGAAGCGGGGCACCAAGTACCCTTTCTCGAAGCGTTTCGTCATATTTTCGAACCCTCAAAGCTTCGGTCTGGATAATACTAGAGATACCAAATTCTCAAGATAAGATGTAGTAAGCAGTCTTGCTAAACACGATAAGTTTCAGTTGTCTAGCTTTTATACTTTGAATTTTATTAATACTTAAAATACGTCGATTTTAACGTTTCATGGAACTATTGCATGACATAATATTATAAGTCCATGGGAGTGTCTGTTTGACGGCCGCGAAAATGCCAAACCATATTTCTTGACCAAGGTGTAGGGTTTGTAGAGTTAGGGCTTGTAGAGTTAAGGGCTTGGCTTTACATGTGATCTGATAACTTTTTGACCGTGAAAGCGTTATGAGCTTCTGAGTCTTGGCGATCTAGAATACATGAAATGTTTTTGATGGGATTTACTTCTTCTCTTACAGTAGAAAGTTTATGATATTTATGAACTTCATTTGTTCTTGTACACCATGGAGCATTCACTATATTTTTCAGTACACTATTTTGAAAACGCAACATTACAATAATAGTGTTTTTAGCTGATCCCCACAGCTCAATTCCATAGACCGAAACTGGTTTCAAAACTGCTTTGTTACCATGAGTATTTTTATTAACGGATACAGTACTCCCAAACTTATAATGCGCATACGAATCTTCGCCACTGCTCGGCAAAGTTCGTATTTCCCTGCACTTTCGTGTCCGGTCGCTCGGCTATAGATTATAACTTTGGGAGCACTGTACTTTAGATTGTCTAACAAGTATTCATTACTTGTAATTCAATTCATCACGGTTCAGGGCCGCCGCCGCTAGCTATTTCAACGCCCGTGTGCAATATCGATTATGCCGCCCCTGTATATCAATTATCCTGTATTCATCCATCCATCCATCAGCCCGTGTTCGTCCACTGCTGGATGGATGACGTGACAGTTGGACATGACCTTAGTCTTATCCAAATTCATCCGCAGGCCCACTCGTCTCGAAGAATAATAGGTAATTGTAAATGGGTTGAGTATTGTGTATGGCAATGACTTTGAATATTACGTGATGGGTCCCTAGATTTGCCGCCCCCTAGGACGTGCCGCCCGCGTGAGGGGCACGCCTTGCACTTGCTTGCACTGCAACGCTTACGGCGGCGGCGGGCCTGTCACGGTTCTTGTGTATGTGAGCCCCCCAACGACCTACAGGAGCCCTCCAAGTCAGTTTGCAATCCAGATGGCAGCCTAGATATTTCACTATGCCCTATTCCATTTAGTAATAATAATATTGTTTAACAACAAACCGGTGCTGAGCAAAGCAATACATGCGTAGGGTTAACAAACTTTCAATCAGAGAGTTTAGTAGACCATGAATAATACATTATAAGATAGACCTATGTTTTAGAGCGCTATTGCAAAATATACCAAATAAACGAGAAAAATACTACAAAAAAATAATGACCGACTACAATTCTACTAGACATTCAAAAGTTTAAAATAATTACATACTGACCGATGGTATGAAAATAACACTTTTGCCGACTCCGTTCTTCCTGAAACATACGAGTAACATAACTCGTATTTTATCTAGAAGTCGGCGCATTCCCCATAGTATAGAACACAAAAACCAATGTGAGAGCGCCAACTTCTAGAGAACATGTGTTTGAGGAAGAAAGAAGTCGGCAAAAGTGTTATTTTGATACCACAGTTAGTATAATATTATTAAATTAAAGCTGGTATTCAATAATAATCAGTAAGTATGTAATTATTTTATACTTTTTAGTGAATGTCTGATATAAAATTTGAATTCGGTTATAATTTTTTTGTTTATTTATTCCGTAGATTGATTGGTAGAAAACAAACCTTATTGTAATTTGAACAAAACCCATTCTTTTAAAAAAACACAATATAGCTGTTATATTATTTTTGTTTCGTTCCGATGTATAGACTTCAAGCTGTTTTTGAATGAAATGCAAAATCTTGGGCTTGGAATATCCTTGTATGCAAATAACCACGGGCTAAGAAAATGCCTTGATTTCAAAGCTGGCCTTTGCCCACGGCTTCTCTCACATGGAAGTGCCTTTTAGTCTTTTGAGTAGTTTTCGGCTTGGCAGTTATTTTATTGAGTTAAACTGGAACTTACAAACAGCCGAAAATTCTAAAATTTGTAGTTTTGGCCCTAGTATAACAGTATAATACTAAATCTAATGACTCATTTTATTTAAAACTTCACAAAATTATATATAATGTACAGACACAACTTTTTTACTCCTTTACTATTGATTTAGTTTAGATCACAGGCTTAATTTTATTTTTTTGTGTGGACATTGAACTGGAACCATTTATTTTTCCTAATTCAGCATTCTGATTAAAAACAATTATTATTATATTTTTTCTCACTATGGGAAAGGCTACTTGTGCGCCGGCCTTAGAAAACTTTCCTACTTACCCCTCCCCACTGGACATACCTTAAGTTTGGCACTGGCTATATAAGAAGTGTTTGGCAGAATTTCCACAGGTTCCTTGAACATAGCTCTGAAGGTATCATCGGTGCCATCACAGCAGAATGTGGTAGTGTTGGAACCACACACCTTCTTGGTCCCTAAATGAATTATCTGAAAAGTTAACAAGCAGAACTTGCAATCATACTAAACACTAAAGTAAGGCCAACAATACGAGATAAAGAATGTGAACACACTTTCAGGGGCTCAAAACATTTTTATTTGAAAAAATTATATACAAATTTTGAACTCCCTATTCTAATTGTTGTCGTATTAGACGAAGATGATTCTAATCAGCTGTATTTATGACAAAACTATCTATTGTATTATCAATCAATCATGTTGTCAATCAATCGAAAATCAACAAGAAAAACCAACAGTAAAAATCATCAAGAAAAACTAACAGTAATGGATTAATAATAACAAAAAACTAAACAAATATGTAAACGAAAGAATCAAATGTTGGTAAATGCGGTACTGAGAGCTAAGTGCGAGTTGCCTATCGAATAACTTTACTACTGCAATCGAATCGAGTTAAGCCGGGTTTCCAGCGCGTGTTTTGTCCTACACACTAAACAAAAACGTCTACACGAAACATTGTTTGGAAGGACATTTGAATATTTCCTAACGAATTTAGGGTAGGGGGCTGCTAAACAAATTGTTTTAAACGTGTTTGAAACACAAAACACTCATATATAAAACACAGTTTTTAAGCATATTCATTATTATTTTTTCCTTATATTGATTGTGTCGTTGTTACTACTCTTTTTTTTAACGCATTCTTTTCTATTAATTAGTGCGGTTAAAATTCCTTTACTGGCGGGGGTTTCCCCAAACATAAAGACGAGAACGGGCGGTATCATTCAATACATGATTAGATTATGACAATTGATAACATTTAAAAAATGGTTTTTAATTAATTTACATATACATAAGTTACCAATACGATACCTAAAAATGTTTACAACAGCTGCAAAAAAAACATCAGTAAATATTTGTTTTCAACATGTTTTTTTTTATTATGATTTAAAAAGGATGTTTTGATCTTTAAAAAAACTGTTTTTTTCCAACCCTGACCGTGTCGGACTTCTTAAAATGGCCGCACATTTCCTTTCACATAAAAAAAAATTAAAACTGCCATGTAATACCGTTTTGACACTTCTTTAGCATGTTTTCAATGCAGATAAAGCAAAAACGCAATAAAAATTAAAATTTTCAAAAATTTATATCTTCAAGACTATTGGTTTCCGCAAGTTGAAATTATAGTATAATGTTTCTATTGACGAGACCAATCTACTATAAAAATACGAAGAATGTATCAACTAGGAAATAATCAAATGTTGAGCCATATTTTCTGTAGACGGTTTTGGTGTAGAACAAAACACGCACTGGAGACCCAGCTTAACTCGATTCACGCGCTAGTAAAGTATTCGATTGGCAACTCGCATTTAGCTCTCTGACTGTTTAGCTCACGACTCACGCAACGACAGCTGTCGTCGACCAACTGACGCCATTATTGCGTATGAGCGGTACAAGAGATAAGAATATAGTAATAAGATAACTCAGTAAGGGTCTGATGTTTACATATTTTATCTCATTTCCTTGGCCTTACTTTAGTGTTTTATTGTTAATTATAATAATGAGCCACTGTCTCATCACTTGACTTTGATCACAGACTATGGCAATCATGAAAGCTACCTCAGAAAAAAAGTCTTTAATGTAACAAAAAAGCAATTAACAAAAATTACCTGCAAATGCACTTCATATTCAGTTGGCCCAAAATAAGAACCATAAAGTCCAAAGCCAACAACAAAAATTCTCTGATCAACAGTGAACCTGATTCGATCAGTTGTGCCACTGTAACCCCATCGAGATTCTGTCTGAGGGAACCTATTCACAGTCAACTCCTTGCCAGTCATGCAGCATCTCGGAGTGTCAAGGAACCCTACATTGGGTTTTGGGTTCACTGTGAAATACAGAAACAACTGAACTATTTCTCTGTCATCGAGTAGGCCACTCTGAGCTGGCCCCATTGCAAATTCTTCAACAGACATCAAAGGGAATCTGATAGCATTGAAAGCTCGTCCAAGCACCATGCGTTGGTTCCCAGGTGTGACAGGGATCTGACGACGGATACACTCTGCTTCTGACCAGCGGAGAACTGCTGAAAATATTTTAGCCTCTCTGATTCGTAATGTGTCCCTGAAATATAGAAATAAGAAGACATTAAATGGTAAACAATACCAGAACATATTTTTTTGTTTATGCATGACAAAAGGCTTTTAATTTACCTTTCCAAAACTGCGTTTAATGTATCCTGATCAATATCAGTAAACCCCTCAGCATTAAGCGCATCAGCAGTATTCTTGTCAATCATTTCTAAGCAAAGTGCAGCCAACTGTGGCTCATCAAATAGTCGAGCTTGGGTTAGCAAGAGAAATGCATTATCTGTGCCCAAGTTGCACTTGAGGAACTCCACACAATGCTCTTCTAATGCAGCAACAGCATACTTCTTGGCTGTATACAGAGTAGTCATCACAGATTCTGGACCGATTCTTACTTCATCTGAGTATAGGAACTTTAACAAATGCAAAAAAGCTGCCGGTTCAACATCTGGGAGCTCTATCTCATCAGACTTTGTAGCTAGAACACCATTAAACATGGCGTCAAAGACAGCGCTGCCGACGGAAAGCACGAACTTGTGAGCTGGTATTACTTGCTGATTCGCGTCTTTGCCTACAATGAAATGAACGTCACACAAAATTTCGTTGTTGAAGAGAAAAGATAGGCGTTCTTTGACAGTGGTTTTAGTGGCTTGCCAGTTGTGCAGGCGTCCTCCTGAGTTGTTAGTGGGCTGTAGATTCTCTATAGCTGAGGAAGACGCCACAGGTTCGTTCGCTTGCCCGTTGTCGTCTTCAGTAGCGTGAGCAGACTGACGCCCCTGTTGATTAGATGGTAGCATATTTTGCGGTGGTTGATCATCGCCGCTAGCTCCTTCTTCCAGTCTGACATTTAATAGCCTATTCACAATATCATTTTTCGAAGCTGATGCCATCCTTGAATCGTTCCACACGAGTTTCAGCTAAACATTGAAGCACCGGGCAAATATTTTATAGAAATAGTAATAAATAACAATAGGTCTCCGAGTTGAAGTAATTGTTACACAATCGAAGTCATTAATTAAAGAATTATCATGGATTTATCGTTCAATTTTCTTTGATTTTTGCTATTGGTGTTTATTTTCTAAAAACAAAATTTTAGACTTCTTCATAATTTCATTTGACGTTAGGGATGTCGATTTTAAATCGATTTAATCGAAGATTGAATAATCGGGGCCAAGAAAATCGATTTTGGATCGATTTTTTCGAAACTATTCGATCTTTGAATCAATCCATACAACCGCGGAATCGTGGACACGTTTTTTTGCGGTTTCACGAAAAATTTTGGTAACAAATCACAAACAATTAAAAATAGTACCTATCTTTAATTTAATTACGTTTCCGGCAAGTATTTGATTTCCAAATTCAAAATTATTATTTATGGAGAGCCTTACATTTGAAGATAGGAAGTGGGAGTAGGTAATGAACTAGTTTCCACTAAATATATTTTTTATGGACTAAATATATACATATACGTATAATGAAACAAAATTGTACAAGAAAGCACTAACATATCCTTACAATTGAAAAAGTTATGGGACCTCAAAGTGGTGCTCAAAATTAATTTCTTTTCATTTACGACGGACCAGCGGGTGACGTCACGCTACTTACTTCGCATTCGTAAAGTTCATAGGCATTCAGTTACTTTGCACCGCTTATATCGTGTCTTTTGTAAATTTTTTGAAAACAATTTGCTGTGAATGAATAGTGAGAAATGTGCCTACAAATACTGTATTGTTCCGCTTTGTGAAAGCTTGTACTTTAAAACCCATAAAAAAAGTATTTTTCCTAGTTCCGAGAGATATAATAAAAAGGCAAAATTGGTGTAAACTAATAAGGCGAGATTTAATTGCTCCTAAAAGCACAAAATATGTGTGTGAAGGTAATTTTGATGTAAGTATGTTTATTTTATTATTAATTAGCTGTGAGTAGGTCTTCTTCCTTCGCCTAGCTTACGCGTTGAGAAACACAGTGCCTAATCTTTTAATGGGAAATGCATACACATGTACATAGACATAGGTATATTCCTCTTCCTCTTGTGAGTTGTTCATGGGTAGACGTGTTACTGGTGTGAGCAATTAAATATTTAAAGTGACCAATTGAAATTAGATCATATTACCAGTACAGATAGCTTATATTAGTGTAGTGCAGTGTTGTGTAATTATCAATAAAAGTTATAGGTGATCCGAACGTGACCGGCTTCCCGCCCCCCCGCAACCCTCGAGTAAACGAGAGGCACCTCATAATTTGCCTCTCTCTCTTCTCTTGAGGCATCAATTCAGCGTGTGCGTCCGTGCGTATCCCCGTCACCTCACCTCGGGGGAAAGAGAGAATCGCAATATTTGCTTTCTCTTCGTCTACGTAGCCGCTACGCAGACCAGTAGTGCTACAGAGCTACGCCGCCGCCGCCTCGCCGCCTTTCTGTGTCTACGAAGCACCGACAAACTCATAGAAAAATGAATAAATCTGTCTCCGACCCGGATATAAACTCAAGTGCCAGTAGTAACGCGTCTTCTTCTCCTAACTACGTTTCTCAACGTATAAAAAAAGGAACCACAGCGACCACGGAAAATTCAATCTACACGCAGCTGGACGACTTAAAAGAGGAGTTGAAAATAATGATGGCATCTCTGTTATCTCCACAAGCTACTGAACTCAAACAACTTTCTGCTACCCTGAAAGAAATTAAACAGACAAATGTCAACATAGAGAGCTCAGTTGCTCATCTAGCTGAACAAAATGAAGTGCTAAACAAGAAGATTGTCAAATTGGAGGAACAGCAGAAAGAAGACAAGAAATATATTACAATCTTAGAGAGCAAACTTGAAGATCTGCAAATGTCTAGTCGAAAAACAAATTTTGAGATAAAAAGTGTACCCAAAAAAAACAACGAAAGCATAGACGATCTTACTGAAATGGTTATGTGTCTGAGCCAAAGCATAAATTGTACACTAAGTAAATCTGATATAAAAGATATATACCGAGTCCGAGCAAAAAATTCTGAGAAGCAAGATACGCCGATTATTGTGGAGTTGGGCTCAACCCTCAAAAAAACTGAGCTCTTGAAAATGGCCAAGGCTTTCAATAAAAGACAAAAAACAAAGTTATGTGCCAAACATCTTGGTTTTAAAACTCAAGAGGACAGGCCCGTCTTCCTTTCCGAGAATTTGACAGCGAAGGGATCGCGACTACATTTTCTTGCTCGTGACCTCGTTAAAAATGGGACCTACAAGTTTTGCTGGACTGCGTATGGCAAGATCTATGTTAGAAAGGACGAACAGTCGAGGATCATAACGATCAGAAACGAGGCGCAAGTACACGAACTTCTGCTAGAAAATTGACTAATTTATTATTTTTTAACGTGCCAAATGTACCCACTACATTTTCTGAAATTTATCTTTTTTACAATTTTTGTTTTATATGTCAATCTATGTCAATCTTTTTGCCAAACGATTGCTGTTAACTTACTAAATACATTACTAACAATTTGTACACGCATCTTATTCACACAAAATCACAGTCACACCTTAAACACACAATCACACAAAGAAACAGATATAAATATCTACTCTCCACTCAGCTACAATAAATATCAACTAACAATCGAACAACCCCATAATATTACAACGTTACACTCATACAAACAAGTCAAACGAACAAGAGTACATAATCAGTCTTCACTTGATTATATACAAACAATTAACTGTTCCGGTAATGACATCTTTACATACAGTTATTCGAATGATGAATGAAATAGTACAAACTTTGAACGAAATAGACAATCTAAATTTAGCTCGGTCTATTGAATGTGATCTTTCTGAGCTCACAAAACACTATCTAGTTAAAATAAATGACTTTACTGTCATCTCTCAAAATATAAGAAGCATATACCGTAATTTCGATGATCTCACAGTCTCACTATCTAGTTTCATATATGATGTTGATGTGATAATCCTTACCGAGTGTTGCCTCAACCCCAATAAGCCTATTCCCCGCCTTAATAATTATAACTTCTATGTAACTACCTGTCAGTTAAACCAAAATGATGGTGTTGTTATATATGTAAAAAATACGCTTAAGACGAATGTCTCAGAAGTAAAACTAAGCCAAGCATCGTGTCTTCAACTGGACGTATTAAATAATACTATTCTTTGTATATACCGCTCCCCTTCATATAAAAACTCGGAATCATTTACTGAATCTTTAAGCGCACACATAGAGACCCTCACATCAAATAAAAATATAATAATTGCGGGTGACATTAATATTAGCTTAAATCATAAAACTACTGAACAGTCATATGAATATAAAAACAGGACACATTACCTGAATATGTTATCGCTTTATGGTATACTACCTGGGCATATTTTACCTACCAGAGAGAAAAACTGTCTAGATCATTTCATGTTGAAAATAAATAAAAATAAGACCTCTGCTTTCATTGCTGTTCTACACACCACTATTACTGATCACTTTACGACATTTTTATCTTTGTCTAAACAAAAAATAAGCCGTACTGTACCTAAAACAGCAACCACTATTAATTTTGAAAATGCTTTACAATATCTTTTAGAAACAAATTTGCCTGAATTGCTTTTATGTGATGATCCAAATACAGTGACAAATTGCCTTATACAAAAACTAACGGATTCGATTGAAAAAAACACAAATATATTAAACATCCCCAAAAGCAAACGTATTATAAAACCATGGATCACCCCTGGCATCCTGCGCTGTATTAAAAATCGAAATAAATTGCAAAGGGACTTTCGTTCTGACTCACATAATATGATTCTAAAAATAACTTACACTCGATATAGAAATTACTGCAATAGTTTGATCAAAAAACTTAAACGAAACTATGAAAGGGAACTTCTTGCTAAATCAACTAAAAATAATAAATTACTTTGGAATAATATAAAAAATATAACTTACAGTAAGAAATCAAACAGGTCTAACACAGAGCTTACCAATATGAAATCTTCCCCTACTGAATCAGCAAACTTTATTAATGACTATTTTGCGAACATAGGAAAACAGCTTGCTCAAAAGATCGTAGCAAATGGAAGTAATAATACCAGTAATTTCATTGATTTATTGCCTAGTCAACCTCAATCTTTTGTTTTACTTGACACTGATCCAGAAGAAGTTAATGTCATAATTACGAACCTGAAATCGAATAGTGCCCCAGGCTGGGACAATATTACAACTAGATTTATTAAACATGTAAAAAATGAAATTACTCCCATATTAACGCATCTGGCTAATCTTAGTTTCAGACAAGGTATCTTTCCTGTTGCACTGAAAAAGTCGATCATTACCCCGGTTTACAAGGGTGGAGATGGAAACGATATTACTAACTACAGACCTATTTCAGTTTTAACTGTAATAACTAAAATTCTCGAGAAACTACTAAATTGTAGGTTGCTAAATTATTTAAAAACATTTGATATATTATCTCCGTCTCAGTTTGGTTTCAGACAAGGAATATCGACTGAGGACGCAGTAGTGGCCTTAAGCTCATTGGTAACAAAACAACTTGACAAAGGCCAAAAATGTTTAGCTGTCTTTTTGGACCTCAAGAAAGCGTTTGACACCGTTTCCCTCTCTATACTTGTACAAAAACTGGAAAAGATTGGAGTAAGAGGCACTCCTTTATTGCTGTTTGAGGATTATCTTTTAAACAGAACACAAAAAGTCAAACTACAGAGTAATGTTAGTACGGATACTGATGTCACATATGGCGTTCCCCAGGGTAGTGTCCTTGGTCCCACCCTATTCTTAATATATATAAATGATCTCTGTAATATGAAAATAAATCACGCTAATATATTTTCTTACGCCGACGATACAGCTATTGTCTTCACTGGAGATTGCTGGAATGATATCAAAGTCAAAGTTGAAAATGGAATGGCTCATGTAGCAAAATGGCTCCAAAGTAATCTCCTTACGTTAAATACTTCAAAAACCAACTACATCTGCTTTAGTATAAAAAATAATACACAACCCAGTCATGACCTTGATATAAAAATACATGTATGCAGAGATACTAATACTAACTGTACTTGCCCAAAAATTAATAAAGTAATTACAACTAAATATTTGGGTGTAATAATAGATCAAAATCTGTCGTGGTATCCTCACCTTGAACAAGTGGCAGCTAGGGTTAGAAAGTTGATCTGGATATTTAAGACGCTGAGACATGTGATTCCAAGAAATACGTCGACATCAAAAGGTTCTTCAAAAAATCTTTTAAATGAGATATATGTTGCCTTAGTACAATCCATTATAGTTTATTGTATTCCTGTATGGGGTGGTGCAATGAAAACAAGGTTTTTGGACGTTGAACGAGCACAGAGGGCCCTCATAAAAGTTATGTACTTCAAGAAAAGGAGATTCCCTACTGAAAGGTTATATCAAATAAGTAACTCACTATCAGTTAGAAAGCTATATATAATCAATATCATATTAAGGACACATAAAACTCTACCTTTTGATAAAATCAGCCAAAATAAAAGAAGAAAAGATATTGTAACACATGCTCCTAAGTCAAATACCCAATTTGCTAGCGCACAATATAATACACGTTCAGCTTACTTATATAATAAATTAAACAAACAGATAGATATTTATCCTAAATCTTATTTTGAATGTAAAAATGAAATAACAAGTTATGTAAAACCTCTAAGCTATGAGGAGACGGAAAATCTTTTACAATATATAAGGTAAATTAATGCATATCACTAATACACTACTGATATACGACACTCACACTCACACACACACCTGCTCACACTTATTCACCCTCTCTTTCCCTTTCACACTCACAAACACCCACGCTCATGCACATTTTATTTATTTTGTTAGTAAACTTAATTTTAAATTTAATTAAAACTTAAATACTTCTGTTAAAATGTACTCTGGAAGAGCGGAGCCTCCTGGTACAGGCATTATATATGCTTAAAAGGAGGCTTCATTCACTAATTAATGTTAAGCATGTACATTTGTTTAAGGAAAAATAAAAATTTATTTATTTATTTATTTATATTATCTAAATTATATATTTGAATAAGCACACACAAGCCACACCTCCAAAGTAATTTCCCATCAAATATAAATATATTCGTTTTAATGTTGCGTTGGCTACTGATTTCTCTACACCATTTAACAGCATTAGTAAACATTTTCAGCAACTTAAATAGTAGTTTATGAACGAGTGTTTTAATACCTAGTTATTTATAGTTTCATACACTACTTTATCTAAACTCATGCCTACTAACCTGTTTTCATAATCTTGGAAAAATTTTCGTTAGCCATTTTTGATTGTTCTTGTAAAAGTTTTGTTCTAAAAGTGTTCGTAATTTCCGTTGTTATTTCCAGAATGTCAGGTGGAGTCAAATATCATCACCATCCCTGCTGTCAATAATTTTAGGGCAAAATAATTCTTTTAACCTATAAAACACAGTAAGTAATAAATACATTTCCACGAAAACTATGGCGCAACAAACAGTTCATCCATTGACAGACCGAGTCTAAGACGCCGTAAGCCATAGACAATACCTGGCTGAAAATAAAGTTGACTGTAACCTCGTTACTGTTTTGTATGTATTATGTATTGGAGAACATATTATATGATAACCTCATTGGTATTTGATATTAAATCTCAGACATGGCTGTTTGGGCTAAGTTCCCTTTGCCTTCCTATTTAGTATCACATGTATTGTAATCTCAGAAAAAGTTTTTTTCTAACATTATGTTGTTCGGAGACATATACTATAATTTAATTTTTAAATTTTATAGAGACTTTCATGAAAAATATTTTTTATTATCAAATCAAATCAAATATATTTATTTCAGACCAAATTAGTCCATATTTAAACACAATAAAACAAAACATAAAAAGAAAACCAGACAATCATAAAGATTAAAAAAATATATATATTTGCCAGTTTTATGCCAGTAGTTTTGAGATCGTAATGAGGATTTTATGATATGAGGTTAGATAAACCTTTTTTACGATTGTCGCTCATAGAAACTGAGAACGTGGATCCGTATCAGATAACTGGTCGCAACTAACACTGGTTTTGAATCAGCAACCTTATTTAAGACTTATTCGCCGAATGTGTTGACAGAAATCGGTCGCCTGTCAGGAGCTAATGATATTGGCATCTTTTTTATGTCATATATTTATCAATTCTGGGCAAATTATCACTTTGTCTTTTAACAAAGTCTACTTCCATGGTGCTAGATAATATAAATATATATATAAAAAACTAAACACAAACTTTACTTGTAAAATACGTATATATTTTATATTGATACAGCATTTATTGAACAGCTATACGCTAAATAACAACCAAGACGCGGAGTGGCACGGTAGCGTGGCGTCACAGCGAGGTCGGGGTCCCGCAGTTATTCTGCGCAGGACTAGGTTAACTTAAATAATCTATTTTGCAGTAATTCAATGACGGATTAAAAAAATTTTCGCCGGTTTTTTGGTATTGGCCTATATTTTAATCCTATGAAATTAAATGTGGTATTATCGACACCATGAAACTTGTTCATTATTGTAACATAATATTGTTACATAATATTAGCATAATAATAATGTTATGTATATGCTTTTTAGGTTACTTTGGCAATAAACTTTAACAAATATTTTCATTCATGTTTTGTTAATGAGAAGACAACTCCTACAATAAGCTCAGGAAAAATTAACGCTTATGAATTTTTACTTACATTACCAACATATATAAAATTAATTAACGCTAATTGTGTGAATTTCTGTTCCGATTTTGAATCGATCAATTTTTTTGGATCGATTTTTTTCTCCACGATTTGAAATCGATCTCAAAATGAATCTTTTTAGAATGAATTCCCATCCCTATTTGACGTTTTTTTTTTTAATGTGTTTTACGGCCCTGGATTCGGTGTCCTTTTGAGCCATGCGTTATAGTGTTGCCAACATCAATTATTGGCTTGGTATGAAAGACCTATAAACAGGTACCATTCTTTATCTTTGCCTTTAAACCAGCCATCATCTAAAGACGTTCTGTGGTTGCCAACACAAATTTTTTCAAATCCCCCTAAAAACGCCTAAGTAAATATTTTTTCCCAAATTTCTTTTTTCATGCAGAGCAAATCAAGTGTCTAATTTATTTTAGAGACATAAAATACAGTTTAGAAGTATATTTTATGTATTGTAGTTCCCAAGGCCTATAGCGTTGCAAATTATGAATCTCTCGCATTGACCAGAAGGTTGCCACAGGGTCGGGACTGTCCCGAAATTTCATATGATGTCCAGAGTCCCGACAAAATACAAACTGTCCCAACAAATAACAAATAACAAGGGTCGGCGGATGGCGAGCGACCACAACGAGGTTAAACATTTAAAAATAAATATCTTATGTCTTACTTATCGATCCCAATAAGCAAAACTTATTGTGAAAGAGTTTTAAGTCTATTAAACAATTTGTATACTAAAGACAAAAATCGAATTGCAATAGATTTAATTAAAGCCGAACTATTTATTAGATTAAACTTTGATGAAAACTGTTAAAAATTTAAAAAATGTTGAATACTTAACCCAAAGGGCGCCAAATTGCTGGAGTCAGTGGACTCAAATGCCAAATACTTGTGGCAAAGTAATAAAAAAGTATGTTGCAGTTTTCTCATAATTTTAAAATATAATCTCTTAATTTTCCAAAGAAATATTTCGTTGTAATTACTTTAATTTAAAAAAAAAAATTAAAAAAAATTTTTTTGATTCGTAATATTTAATTGTCCCGACCATAATCCCAAAAACCCGACTTGTTAAAATTTTGCCCAGATATTTTGGTTTTCCCATCTGGCGACTCTAGACCAGAGGAATATTTTCGTTACCCGAACAAAATTCCGGGGATGCCAGTTTTGACAGATTGTCGACCAAACACAGCCTGCTGCACACATCTACAGCAGGCCATGATTGGTCAACAAGCTGTCAAAACCAACATCGCTGCATTTTATTCAGGTAACGAAAACATGCCTCTGTTATTAATTATTTTTTGTTTGAGTGAGAGCTGAGCAAAGACATTTTATAAAAACAAGACTGTGCACTGTCCAATTCGTGCTCAACTAAACTAGATTTTATTTCCTCAGAAATAAGGTTGTAATTATTATGATAACATTTTCAAGCGAAAAACGAGCCGAGCGACATAGTTGTCGCTACTCGTGTATTCTTGTCTAGCAAGTTGCCAGTGTATACCGGGTGTAAATAGACTGCTACCATTAAATGAAACCACATATTCTACTGACCCTACTGAACCACTTTTCCCACTTTTCGGGGGAGTTTAGAGAGTTTTTTGTGCCTCTATAATAGGTACTTGCTCAAGAACAACCTCGGCTCAATTAGCGTGGAAAGTCTAAATTTCATTTTGCATATTTCACAGAAAGGGTAATTGAACCTGGTCTCGATCACTTACCATGTCTTCAGTGTTAATTTGGATATAATATATAAACGAAAGTCACGTTGTATATTTTTCGTTCATTTTTATGTCCAAAAATAAAGAAATAGGAGGCTATCAAAGTTCTCAGTTTTGGACCTTTTTGTTACAGGTTCTATCTCAAAAACGAATAGTGTAGTAGGTAACTAAACTAGAGCCAACGAGAGATGGCACCTATGACGTTTAAATGCCTACCAAGGGGTACGTAAGTGTCACTAAAATAATCTAATACTTCATTGTTGCTGGCAGCGAAAAGTGACGTATCGTAAACTACGTTTCGATCATCATTTTTCGATTTTATAAAGACTTTATAGCAAAAGTTTCTAATTTTTTCAAAACTAAAGGGATCATGAGGAATGTTAGTGGCTGAATTGTAATCAATAAATAACGTAACGTAATCGTACGGATCCGTCTGTTTACAAACTATACCTTTTTATGATTAAAAAATTGTAAACCAGTTTTCTAGATTTTATGACTGCTTTGTTAATGTGAGCAAATGCATTTGCCATTTGTATTATTATGATGCATGTTGTATGACGTGTCAAATAAATCGATATTTTATTTACTCAAGTCACTAGTCGCACTTGATTTTTATAGCTTTCCGAAATTAAAATGCAACCCATCACTAACGCAGCTGTCATAGGTGCCATTATACAATGTACTCTATGGTGCCATCTCTCGTTGGCTCTTCTATAGTTAAGATGGTTGATGAACAAAAGTCCCAAAAATGAAACGCTGAACTGAAATACTATGCGTATATTAGCAGGTTTTTGAATTGGTTTGCAAAATTTAAACTTATAATATCACATTGTAGCAAATATAAATCGATACCGCGATGTAACTGACGGCAGCGCCATCTACCTGTGACTAAGGTAAACTTAAACTATACAAAAATGTCTTCGTACAAACAATGTTCCTATTTAATATTCTAGAGGTTGGACATTCTGCCCACCAAGGACAAATTTCAAATTTTCCTGACAATATTAACACTAAAACTAAAAAATCAAAATACAAAGGATACATAGGTTAATCCACATGAATCAAATATTAATTCCATTGGGAAGTACTAGGTAACAAACACAATTTACATATCGGTCGTTTAATAGTATTATTGTTACATTTCAAACTGACCACTCTAGTATTTCCGTCTAATCCAGGATGCTTGCCTACGCATATGCATATTTTTATGCGGGCGGGCGGGCGGTGCACGAGTCTGCATTTTGAATAGCACGACGAGAATTGTTTAGCGGAATATTGCAAATTATATTCATATATCCTTTACTTAGTGATGGACTTGCGCAAGGTAACGCCTATTTCAATTTAGCAAATATATCCCTTGTCTGAGTGGTGGTCTCTACCCTTTGTAGTTCTGATATTAATAGGTCCTGCATAGTCAACGCCACTTCTCAAAAAAGGTCGACATGCACTTGCCCTTACTGCTGGCAACTGTCCCATCAATTGATGTCTGATTCGGGCTGAATGTCGTACACAATGTACGCATTTGCGAACGAAGAGCTTAACTAGCTCCTTAGCTCCGACTATCCAATATTTGGATCGTAAATAGTTTAACATCAATTGTGCACCGCCATGTAATGTCTTATCGTGAGCATCAGCAACGATTAAATCCGTGAAGTGTGATATACGAGGAAGTATGATTGGATGTTTCATTTCTTCACTGATTGAAGCGTTCTGTAGTCTGCCACAGACTCTTAGTATCCCGTCTTCATCGACAACAGGACTCAGGGAGGTAAGTTTGCTTTTATTACTAATTTCTTTTTTCTTTTTCAGGTCTGTCAATTCTTCGTTAAAATATTTTTCTTGACATATTCTAATACATATTTTTAGGCTTTCTTTTATTTCAGTGCTGGTGTGCCAATTTTCAATTTTGTCTACATTATCCTTTTTAGCACGTTTAGCAAATCTTTTGCAGATAACAATGACACGTATAAGCCTTCTCAGCGAAGAAAACGTAGAAATTATCTCTTCAGCTGGATCTGATTCTTCATCATTGCAGGTATTTATTAAACAAAACCTGTTTTTTTTTCTCTTCCAAATGTGTTTCTTGAATCTTATCACTTTTATAATTAATTTTCTTTTCTTTCAGCCACATCGGACCTTCCTTCCAAAGTCTTTCATCCTTGCTCGGCATGCCTCGGGATGCGCAGTCTGCAGGGTTGTCTTTTGTAGAAACATGCGACCATTGCTGAGGTTCCAGCGAGGTGATGATTTCGGACACCCGATTTGCAACAAACGTCTTCCCTTCAGCCATGCAAGGACCACTTGGGAATCTGTCCATGCATGAATGGTGTGTTTGTCAAGACTCATTACTTTCGACACTGCAAGCAATAGACTTGTAAGCAGTACGGCTCCGCAGAGTTCCTATCTTGGGATAGAGATTTGCTTGATAGGAGCTACCTTGGTTTTGGAAGTAATCAATGACACATGAACCTTTCCTTGGTTTTCTATTACCCGTAAGTATACTACCGCGGAATAAGCCTTATTTATCTTATCATCTTGCGTGTATTGATCCAGCGTGGGGGGCTGAATTTGGTAAATTCATTTAAATCAGCTCTAGCCAGTCTTTCAGAAATTTTGGGGGAAGCTCGTCATCCCACTCAATTCCTGATAGCTATAAACTCTGTATAAAGATTTTGGCTGAGATTATCACTGGTGCCAGCCATCCGAGAGGGTCAAATAACCGTGAAATATCAGATAGTACCTTACGTTTAGTTACTGGTGAGCTAAGAGCTCGAAGTTGCACTGCATACTCAAACTCATCAGTCTTTCGGTTCCAGGTAAGTCCAAGGATCTTGAAAACTTCATCTGTCTTTAATTTAAGGTTTCTTTCTTTTACGGTGTGCTTTTCATCAATTTCTTTAAGCAATTCTTCGCTATTACTGCTCCATTTCTGTAGTTCGAAACCACCTCTCTTAAGTAATTCTGTGATTTCCACATAAATTTGTTTACCTTCTTCCACAGAATTACAGCCCGTCAAAAGATCGTCCATATAAAATTCTTTTAGGATGATTTCAGCAGCTGCAGGGAAATCTTTACCATCATCGTAAGTGACTTGAAGTAAAGTACGCACAGCCAGATAAGGTGCGGAAGCAGTTCCAAAGGTTAACCTTGAAAGCTTTAAATGTTGAAGTTCTTCACCGGGTCCATCACGCCAAACAAGACGCTGAAAATCTGTATCTGGATCTGATACCTTCACCTGTCGGTACATTTTTATAATGTCTGTTATTAGACAAATTGGGTAGGTACGCCATCTCATAATGATGTGACGCAAGTCATGCTGCAGTGTTAGACCTACTAATAGTACGTTTGTGCCTCTACACGAAGCATTGAATACTATTCATACCTTGGTCGTATCTTTATCGTCTCGAATCACAACATGGTGAGGTAAGTATACTGCGTCTGGTTTATGTACTTCTTCTATCGGTACGACTTCAGCATGACCAAGTTGTTTGTATTCATTTATCACAGAAGAATACTCAGCTTTTAGCTTAGAATCGTTGGTTAGCCTTCTCTCAAGCTGATATAATTGTTTTATTGGAATCTGTTTTGAGTTGTCATATTTACAACTGGGATCTTCGTTACGGAATGGTAAGCTGACAATATAGCGTTTTGAATTATCTCTTTTGGTAGTTTCCGCAAAGATCTGTTCGCACTTTTCTTTTTCTTCGGTGAGTTGGGTTTGATCATTAATCTTATTATCTTCAAGCTCCCAGAATTTCTTCAGAAGCTCAACTTCATTAGTGCTATGGGCATGATGACACAAAATTGTGTTGGATACGGTATTGTTTTGAACTGGACCTGAGAGAATCCAACCCAGTGTGGTGTTTTGAGCAATTAGTGCACCGGGTGAACTCTTGATTATATCGTCCAATAAAATTTGTCCATAGACATCCGCTCCAAGGAGCAGATCAATTTTATTTGGAGTACCAAATGATGGGTCTGCTAAATTGATATCAGACAACTCGGGCCAAAACTCAACAACAATACGTCGTTCCGGAAGTACTGATGTGAGCTTGGGGAGCACAAAAGCTTGAAGGCAAATTTTGAATTTGCTATGAAGTGATTCTAGTTCGATCGAAACTTTCGCTTTTGTGGTTACCGAACTAGATGAATCACTTCCAAGACCCGTTATGGAGCTTTTGTGTGAGTTCTTTTTAAGCCCAAGGAGTTGAACCGCAGATTCCGATATAAATGAGCCTTGAGAACCTTGATCTACAAAGCACCTGAGTGATAATAGAGAGCCTGTGTGGGATTTAGCATTGGCTAATGCTGTGGCAAGTAAAACTTGACCATTGGGTTTAGAAAAACAGGCTGTGATGTTGCTGTTAGGCTCTCCCTGCTGTGATGTAGATGGAGTCGCTAGCGCAACACCCTGATCAGCTGAATGATAAGGTTCTGCTGAATTAGTGACATTTTTGGAATGTAGTAATGAATGATGCTTCTTTTTACAAAGACGGCATCTAAAGGATTGGCGGCAAGCATAAACTGTGTGACCAGAACCGAGGCAATTAAAACACAATTTATTGGATTGGACGAAACTACGTCGAGTATCAGTGTCGTCCTTTGCGATATTTTTACAGTAACAAAGACGATGATCTTCAGAGCAAAAGATACATGACAATTTCGCTGCATGAAAAACTTTAGGATTGTTGTGTGGAGATACATTTGTATGTTTTTGTGACATAGTTTGTTTGGGCAACTTAGGATCTATGAACTCCAAAGCACGTGATCTGGTTTCTAAAAATTCCTTTAATTCAGCAAAAGATGGTAGTTCTTTAGAAGATTCACTGATCCTAAGTTCCCATTGTTTTCGGGATTCACCATCTAATTTTAGACATAGAATATAAATAACAATTGTATCCCATGAACTAACGTCAATAGATAAATTTCTTAAAGCAAAAAGGCATTCATTTGTAGTATCTAATAATTCTCTTAATGCACTTGAAGACTCTGTCGTAATGTTTCTTTGGCTCAGAAATCTCTTTAATATGCAGTTGACCAGATATTTCTTGTTATTATATCTTTCTTCAAACTGCTGCCAGCACAGCTTGTAATTCTCTCCTGTTATTGGGACATGGCGTAGGAACTGCTCTGCTTCTTCAGTCAAATGGCTCTTCAGATAATGCAACTTTTGTACTTCATCGAGTTCACTGTTATTGTGCACTAAAGATACGAATAAGTCTCGAAAGCTTGTCCACTCTGAATACTTCCCCGAAAACGAAGGAATGGTAATCTTTGGTAACTTAATGCTTTGCTGTTTGCTTGTCCCTCCTCCGATCGCAGGAGTAGCCGACTGTACAGTTAAAGGCTTAACGATATTGCTGAGTGCGTCTTTTAACTCGCACTTGTAATCCGTGTATCGTTCCTCACAATCATCGTACACATCGGTTGTGAGATAATCAGTAACTTTTAACTGGTCAACATCAGAGTCTTGAACAATCTGATTATGAGTTAAATTGAATTGAGAACACAGTTCCTCCAAAGTCTCTAGTCTCGTACTTATGTATGAATGACTGGACAGTCGATCTTTCAAAATCAAAAAATCAAAATCAAAATCAAAATATTTATTTTTGCAAAATAGATACATTAAGTATACTTTCTACAAGTCAAAGTTAATTTACACAATATAATATGTCTTTAGAATATAAAAAAAATATATAATAATACGGGAAATAAAATATACACCTGCATTAATAAATGATAGTCGTAAGTTTTTAAATAAATAAATAAATAAAAAATAAATAAAATTGGGGAATCTAGGAATAAAAATATTATATATACATAATACAATGAAGAAATAATAAAAACGGGAAATACATACAAAAAATATTAAGGGTGGGCTACTAAAATGTAATAAAGTTATACACTTGCATAAAATATAGAAATATAGGAATAGAAATATTGTATATACATAATGCCTAACCATCCGCACCATTCGATTAGTATTGCTAAGAAGAAGGGCAAGAAACTTAGCAAACATTCCTTTTTTCAAAATAAAACATATGATACAAAATCATATACATACCTACTCAAGTAAAGGCATAAAAAAATATAAGACTGCGGGAATTAGTCACGAGAAAAAAAAATATATCTTAGTCAACCCGTCTCATATTGTCTATTACCTTTAACAAAGTAAGTTTACATATTAATTATTTTAAGCCTTTAGAGGAATCGTACAGTATTAAAATATGCTAATTATTAATTACAATATTGAATAAGATTATTATTATTTATTACACCATGCTTCATTATCATCCAAATAATCATTGATTTTATAATAAGCTTTCTTAAGTAGTCCCTGCTTAATATATAGTTTAAACTTATTTTCAGGCAAACTAAGGACCTCCTCTAGAAGCTTATTGTAAAATCTTATACCATGTCCTACAAAAGAGGTACCTACTTTGGCAAGTGACTTTTGGTGACTTTTTAAAATTGGCTCTGGCTTTCTTTATTCTCTTAAATACATCATTTTGTACATGAATTCGTGCTTCCATCTTTGTCCAAATATAATTATAATTTCTGGCTGAGCATATAAGTTTTTGAAGAAAAACGACAAGTCCAAATTGAACTTCAAAAATTTTCTTAGTATTTGAAAGTCTATCGAAAGTTGGGCATAGGTTCCCCGTCTCAATGTTTTTAAAAGAATTATTCTAAGTCTAGTAATTATTTTAAAATTTTACAAGTCCAAATTTTACTTTAAGGTCTATGTTCCAAATTTACGTAAAGTTAAAATAGAGTACTCACAGTTTAACTTTTTCACTCACTACACTTTTTCCTCGGCTGAGTTGACGTCACGTCCTTCCTGTTAAGATAGGGTCCACAGCTTCCGTCCAAGAGACCGATGATCTCGTACTTCCTCCCTTGGCAGCGGCTCCGTGAAGCCAGCACCATCAGCGACCATCGGCCACTGCGTCGGCACTCGTGGACGTACTTGCTCCAATACTCCTTGCGCCGTTTAACCGACTCAAAGGACCATGAACAAAAGTCCCAAAAATGAAACACTGACTGAAATAAAGTGTGTTTTTTTAGAGGTATAGAACTTTGAAATGGAATAAAACAAAGATGATTTTTTTTATTGATATGAAATTTATTTTATTCGAAAGACAATCTTCTGGCATTATAATTTAAATATGACTTCTGGCATATGTCCGCCACGGCTGGCTCGGACGTAGTCTAATCTGGAGGTCCAATTTTCGATGACTTTTTCCAACATTTGTGGCCGTATATCGACAATAACTCGCCGAATGTTGTCCTCCAAGTGGTCAATCGTTTCGGGCTTATCGGCGTAGACTTGCGACTTCAGATATCCCCACAGAAAATAGTCAAGTGGCGTTAAATCGCAAAATCTTCCATAAAGTGGATGGACACATATCCAATTCCTGTGCACGGTGGCGGATAGACTGATTCGGGTCTTCCTCTACCCTACGCTCTACAGCAGCATTACTTCTTCTGTACGCACTGTACGACATCTCTGTGGATGCGTATTATCATTTGGAGTAAACGTGGCGCAAAAACGTTTCATAGTTAATTGAATTAATTGCTCTGATGGACGATCATGTTGACCGTAAATTGGACGTAATGCGCGATACGTCTTTCGAACAGAACCATGATTTTCAAAATAAATTTGCACAATTTGGAAGCGTTGTTCAGGCGTCAGTCTATTCATGTTGAAATTCCGAACCAAACTAAACATAAATCACTTGACAGCTGACAAAATGGCCGCCAGTTAAAAAAGTGTTGCCAACTTAAAGTTCTATACCTCTAAATAAACACCCTTTACTGTGCGTATATTAGAAGGTTTCTGGTTTAGTTTACAAAATTTAAACTTATAATATCACATTGTAGCAAATATAAATCGATACCGCGATGTAACTGACGGCAGCTCCATCTACCTGTGACTAAGGTAAACTTAAACTATACAAAAATGTCTTCGTACAAACAATGTTCCTATTTAATATTCTAGAGGTTGGACAGTTGATCTGTAGTTTATCTTGTTCAGATAACTAAGAATTACATGATAAAGCTGGGCTCGCCTAAAGTTACTAAATTTTTAGGGTTCCGTACCCGAAGGGTACTAAAGGGAACCCTATTACTAAGCCTCCGCTGTCTGTCCGTTCGTCTGTCACAGGGTTCTATAGCTTCAGCCGTAATAGGTAGTCGGTTGAAATTTTCACAGGATATGTCTTAACTCAGGTTTCACAAATAATTAAAAAAAACCTGTAAATCTCGAAAAATGAGCCATTTTTTACGTTTCTTATGCAGTGATACATACAAGTTTCAAATTGGTAAAATGTGGTAAAATCAAATAAGTGGTAAAATTGTTATAAAATTGTTAGAGTCACAGTCGTGACGATCGTCACGCCTAGGCCGAATTGTAAATAAAAAATTATTATTGTTAGTTAATATATTATAAACCTAGTGATATGGGTATTTTTCGAAAGCTCATAAGGTGAGCAATAAAATAAAAAATAAATATTATAATAATATAAAAAAGTTGTGGATTGTTATTTTAGGCCCAAATCTTCTTTTTTTTTAATATATGTATAGAGTTATATTTTTTTTTAATTTTTTTTATTATTCTTTATATTTTTTTACAATATTATAAAATTTGAATAGACATATATATATAGTATACATACATATATTCATATATATAACTAAGATTTTTTCAAGGAGAAAGCCCCCCCCCCTAACTTACGCCAAGAAAAAATAAAAAATGTTTTCTTGTAGGAAATTTTATCTAGTTTTAGAAAAACAAAATTGCATTAGAATTGGACAACTAGTTCCGGAGATATAGCCAAAAACAAAATTGGCGGGAAAATTTGCAAACTTGCAAAAATGCACGATGACCGGACAGGTAGTAAACAATAAATAATAAAAATTACGGTTCTCTACTCAGAGAGTACCGAATTGTTTGTCAGGCGCTACCATTTTCGCGCCTTGGTTTTGGTTGCCTTAATGGTGCTATGGCATCTATGTATGTTGTTGTTATATATGTACCGTATGTACCATAATGTTTTAGAGTTCTGTACCCTGTGTGGTGGTACCTTTTGTGCGCGAGTCCAACTTGCACTTGCCCAAATTATTATTTTTACCAGCTCTCATACTTTATGCATTCACACCCGGGAACACCTCTGACACCCCCTCGGGAATTATGTCGTGACGATATATGTTTTTTTTAAAGTCAATTCAGCCGCTATCGACTGAGTTTCTTTCTTGCAGTTGTTTTAATTTTGTTATATTTTTATATTTTCAATCAGTTCTTCTATTTTCATATTAGGTGTAGGGTAACCACACAATAATAAAAAAAAGCTTTAATTTATGTTAGACCGGATAAAAAATATATATTTGCAGAAGGATATTTACAATAATATAAAATAGTAATTTATGAAAGTCAACCTACCGATAAGTGTCTAAAAAGGGGAGTGTTTGTGTAATTAATTATATGGTGTCTCTACACGCACGTCATGAAGGGCACGCACGCGCGCAGCGGTCGATCCAGCAGCCACAGGTGCTCGCCCGGCAGTCGGACTATCGCCGCCGAGGGCATTGCCACACACCGACTTAAACCGACACCCACCATACCCAAACTGCGGTCACTGTGACTGAACAAAAACGAACCCTACTTTCAAAACATTCATAAACCCCAACTGATAAACTCAAAACGCCTGCTAAATACCACTAGCAAATATTTAACGTTCATCATTATTTGCTCCTCTAAAGCAACAGGCGTTAGTCTGATCAACGTAAATAATAAAGTTTAAGGTTGACTTGAATAGTTGTCTTTAAAATAACCGTTGTTACAAATTCTGTGATTTTTGATCCCATATTCACAATTTAAAATCTTGTTGTTTGTGTCTGTGAATGTGGTCCGTGTTAAAAATGTTGAATACGGGTCCACGGACATGTCTAAGAAGAATCCTCTGGTTATCTTACACATAGTGTATTAAAAGTTCTCAAGGTAAGTAAATAATATAACAGTAGATAGTATTGGTACATGGGGAGTCAACAAAGTTTATAATGTATTAGCAACTGATTGAAAAAGTAAAATAAAATTAGGCTAAAACATTAAACCTTAGTATTTATAAAGATATTTTAAAACTACGTAGTTAATAATTATTTACTTTATATCTACTGTAGAGTGCAATCGTACAAAATGTTACGGGTCAACAACGTCAGGAAGCAAAAATCTCAATGGCGCGGCGTGTACTCCATACTCTGGAATAAATAGCAAAGTAAAGATTCCGGCTGACAACGTCTCTAAGTCATAACGTGCTGATATATAATTATAATTATTTATTATAATTACTACGTGCAAACCCAGCTACAGCAATTATTTAATACTTATTATTGAATAAAAGTTTAGTTTACATAATTAAACTTAACATAAGGCCATGCAATAACTAATAAACTATCAACATAAATATACAAATGAACAAAAAGGTTTTGGATTATCTTGATTAAAAAGATAATAAGCTATTTGCTCAAGGATGGGATGAAGGTGTCTAGAAATAAGTAATTTTGCAAACGGATCCCTGAATCAAAAAATTGTTTTCACCCATTTCACCACAGATTCTAAACAGATGCCTGCCGCGAGTGTATGTACTTAGCGTGCCCAATTGCGCGCCAAAAGGAAGAGCAATGCTCTTACTTCACAGATATTGACTACTACAAGTTTGACTCTTATGTATTATGTCTTACAACTCCTTCTAAGATTCAAACCGCTCTGTCAACCGTTTTCATTGTAAAATGCGACACGCTTGGTTTTCATATAGCTTGCTGCACTTGCGTCATCTATTTAGATCTATATCTGTAGTTCTTACACACTCGCAATATTTTTGAACAGCCTATCCTACCAAACCCCACACAGTGGGATATGTACAAGAATAAAATTCATCCCCACTTTTCAAGTAGAGGAGAAACCCAAATTTTTTTTCTATTTGTTTTACCACTTTGTCGGCGTGATTAATATGTATACCTATGCCAAATTACAGCTTCCTGTATAAAGCGGCTCTGAGCTAAGCCGCAGCCAGACAGACTTGTTGACTACGGAACCCTAAAAAGCGTGCAAGCAAGAAATAATGACTTTTGATCAAATTATAAGTCTATTAACTTATTTGAATGGTACAGAACCCTAAGGGCGCGAGTCTTACTCGCACTTGACCGGTTCTTAGGGTTCCGTAGTCCAATAAGGAACCCTTACAGTTTCGCCATGTCCGTCTGTCTGTCCGTCTGTCCGTCCGTCCGTCCGTCCATCTGTCTGTTCGCGGCTAGTACTAGAAAGCTGTAATTTGGCATGAGTATACCGCCGACTAAACGGCAAAATAAAATGTTACATATAAATTGGGGATGATTTTTTTTGATTTGTTTTGGGAACAGTCAGGGAGAAGACTAAAATAATTTTTATACCGTACTCGAAATTTTAATTTTGTCATTTTGCTATCGTGAATTTCTCACTCGCTATATTTTTCCTGTAATCTTTACATAATCCCAAATTACCATGATTTTTTCCAAATTTTTCGGTTCATTCGTTTCGGAAATAAGAGGGGGACATGCATTTTTTGTGGTTTTTCAAAGATTTCTCGAAATTTGTGCCAGTAAATATAGTAAAAGTATATATTTTTATAATCAACTCTTTAATATCTACAATTTGATACCCATATTGTATTGTTAGGATATTTTTTTTTATTTTTCTCTCTTTTGTATTGGAAATATTTTGAATATTTTTTTTTTTTTTGTATACCGTATTATGTAGGCACGTAAATGGTATTTTTGTGGCAAATTTCAAATCTTTATCTTTAACGGTGCTAAACTTATGAGGCTGTGACATACGGACGGACGGGCAACGGAGTCTCACCATAAAGATTCCTTTTACCTTTAAGGTACTACGGAACCCTAAAAAATCTGTATTTACTTCTGACAAAAATAAATCGATAGTTATCGAAAGTTCCATATGATTTAAGCAAGAATTTTCTTACTCTTTCCGAATGCTTGAAGCGATTTTAATGATTCTTTCACCATACTGAAGACAATTTATAGTTGCACAAAGCTTGTTTTTTCCTTTTTTGCGTCTTTGTGAAATACGTATATATTATTTTGCGCTATTCAGAGGCGCAGCGATCGTCGTAACAGACACTTAGCAGTACGCGCTGATATGCACGTTATTTCAATTATGTTTCCGTCGATTTTTGTACTGACCCATATCAAGTTACTAATTTAGCGTAATTTCCACATTGATGGAACCGCTCTGTTGTGTAGCACGTCGTGCTCTCGCCAACAGGTTTTTGTTCACATTATAAGCTACGACGCGGCACGGCGTAGACCTCTCGTAGAATGCTACGAACGAAATTATGAAATGCACGAGCGACCATTATAATATTTCGTTTTCTTATGTCCACAGTGGCGCTTTTTATTTCCTTACTTTTTAGAGTTTGAAAAGTATTATACTTACTTCCTTTTTATCCATTTCAGAAGCAAAGTTCAGTCTTCATTAACTGAGTGAAAATTAGTAAGCTGAATCCTTATCGACCCCCATTGCATACAGGTACTCGTTTCTCATCCCAGTGGAATGTGTACATAAGCATCGGACCCGATCACGAGCCCAGTAAAAAGATGCAGTAAGTCCTAAGCAATAAAGATCAAAATCAAACTACAAAGGTATAAAATGCCGTGGCTCTTAACAGTGGAGCCATGACAAATAATTCATGAAGCTTCAGGTTTTACTTAAGTAAGAGGCTCCGAGTCAAGACTTTACAGTTTGTTCATTTCAAAATGCCTGAAGGGTGATTCTAGCTTTCTGTACTTTTGAAAATTCTTAAAAGAATGAACCATGATAAACGGATTTCGAGTTTCAACTTATTACATTCTTGAAGATATTTTAGTACTAGATTAAATTATAAGTAAAAAGGTTGTTTTGTTTGCTAGCTCTGCAGCTAAGAAACGGATTGTTTTTATACTCGTAGATCGTTTGTAACAAGACATGATTTATGGACTAAAGCTACTTTTTTTCCCGAAAAGTCAACTTTTTTTAAAACTTAATAATTACGACACAATTTTTTTTTTAAATTTACCTATACTTCTTAGGGCAGCAATAAACAGCATTTAAGGGCGTATAATACCTCACTTCGCTTCGCATGATCCTGCTTTATACCAACAAATACTGCAACAATCACTCTGAAATTGATATATGGTAAAGTTGAGGACTAATTCTATGTCAACACAGTGGTGAAAACTTGATTCTATTAAATTTTCTTGATAGAAAAAAATTACAAAGTTATGTACTTCCAAACCGTACAATAAACCGATAGCATTAAATGAATACTTGAAATTAGATATGAAACTTTGCATAATATAACTGATATTAGTATAAAGCAGCTGCAGACTGTTCCATAAAAATGAAAAAACCATCAGTGTAGCCGCGATTTCAAAGTAACTGATGTTTTTGCGTGCGCGGAATCTGATTAGAGTAGGATAGACAGTTAAAAAAGCAGAAGCGTTAGAGCAGGACTGCGAATTGAGGTATTATATGCCCTTAACAAAATTCTTGTCAAGCCTAGCGCAATGTACAATATAATGTACTTGTATTGCTGTTTCAAAGTCCGTATAGCTACTTTATTTTGTGATGTCAAAATAACAATAATGCATTTTTTCCTTTTACAAAATTTAAGTAATTCCCATTTTTTCCTTTTTTTTGAGAGCTTGGGGAATACCTTTTTTTCACAATGATTGGCCACCACCGTGTCTATGGGACTTAGGATGACGTGCATTCGCCTAGAAGGTACGTATCACTTTTTAAAGGAATTTCGGTTATAATAACTATCCGGATATACGGACGCTGCTGGCAGGGAGTTGAACCTTTCAGCTTTACGGATGATAAACGGAGATCTGAAACATTGCGTTCGAGCTGTCGGAGTAGGAGTACTGACAACATTGAAACTTTTCTGAAAGCTGATACTTGGCAGAGCCGACCCAGAGTACCCCGTGCACGACCGAGCTTTGAGCTTTGTCCAAAGACTAAAGTTGCTTGGGTGCGAAGTATCCATTCACACGCATTAGCCTGTCATCGTCCACTGCTGGACACGCCGCTGCCCGTCTCTAGTCTGTTTAGGTCTGCAATTTGGAATAGACATACCGCCATCAAACGGTCTCAGGCTTGGTCAGCTACCTGGTTTGTGAGTGTCTCTAGGGAACTGCTCATTCCCAGAGAACAAAATACGTATATATGTTATGGCATTCAGGATAACGTAGCTTTTATTAGCTTAAAATAGCTAACTATTAATTAAAGAATTTTCGGAAACGTATCAGATAGTTCCGAAGATAACCCCATACATCCGAACTCACCACTCACTAACAAACTCAAACTCACAAACACCTCTTCTTCATAATATTGGCGTAGCAGAGGTTCTCAAACTTATTTCATCTACCGGTCACTTTGAAAATCAATTATTTTATTAATAATTATATTAATTAACTACTATAATTAATTTGATTATAATGTGCTATTATTACTCTCGTCTGGAGTTTAAAGTTACCAGACTTTTTTACCAGTGAGAGCAATTAAAACGCAACTTTATAATATTAAGAGTATCTTTTATTCAAGTTAAAACAAACATAATCAACTTTTATCTTAAAACTGATCTAATGTGAAGGATTAATCTGATGTTTTTTAACAAGTTTGTTGATATCAGGTTCGAATTTACTCAAAAACAGCCGCAATAAGTCGCCGCCGCATTCAGTAACATTCAAACGAGTTCTCTTTTTAGTAAGCCGCGATGCCACAGTTTTAAATCCACGTTCATACATGACGACGAGGGGGCGTTATCGCCCACTTTGAGAAAGACTGGTGTACAACTATAGTGAGAAATATTGCGACTTCGTGTTTTGTTTTTTTGTCATTAAATAAATACGATTATTCATAGATTTCGCGAATGCCGATGTTGCAATATTTCTCACTAGACTGTAGATAGTGTTTAATAGATGAGTCGATTTTTAGTAAGCCGCGATGCCACAGTATTAAATCCACGTTCATACATGACGACGAGGGGGCGTTATCGCCCACTTTGAGAAAGACTGGTGTACAACTATAGTGAGAAATATTGCGACTTCGTGTTTTGTTTTTTTGTCATTAAATAAATACGATTATTCATAGATTTCGCGAATGCCGATGTTGCAATATTTCTCACTAGACTGTAGATAGTGTTTAATAGATGAGTCGATTTTTAGTAAGCCGCGATGCCACAGTATTAAATCCACGTTCATACATGACGACGAGGGGGCGTTATCGCCCACTTTGAGAAAGACTGGTGTACAACTATAGTGAGAAATATTGCGACTTCGTGTTTTGTTTTTTTGTCATTAAATAAATACGATTATTCATAGATTTCGCGAATGCCGATGTTGCAATATTTCTCACTAGACTGTAGATAGTGTTTAATAGATGAGTCGATTTTTAGTAAGCCGCGATGCCACAGTATTAAATCCACGTTCATACATGACCACGAGGGGGCGTTATCGCCCACTTTGAGAAAGACTGGTGTACAACTATAGTGAGAAATATTGAGACTTCGTGTTTTGTTTTTTTGTCATTAAATAAATACGATTATTCATAGATTTCGTGAATGCCGATGTTGCAATATTTCTCACTAGACTGTAGATAGTGTTTAATAGATGAGTCGATTTTTAAGGCTCCGTACCTCAATAGAAAAAAATGGAGGAGCCCCTAGAGGATCACTTTGTTGTCCGTCTGTCCGTCCGTCTGTCTGTCAAGACCCTTTATCTCGGGAACTCGTGGAGGTATCGAGTTAAAATTAAAACTATATATTCAGGTCTACAGTCCCTGAAGCTGTGAAAATGTCAAACTTTTAAGTTAACGCGAAAAAAAGATACGACCGTTTATGCCGCAAAAAACATACATTTTGACACTCTCAAGGGAATCAAAATTCATATGGTATTTACCGTTGACCTAGAACTATGAAATTTGGCAAGTAATACCGTCCTATGCTACAAGTATAGAAAACTATACATTTGTAATTAAATCATAAAAAATATAGTCTCTAACGGAGCCCTCGTAGGGCGAGTCCGACTCGCACTTGTCCGGTTTTTTTTTCTTTCTTTGACATGTGGGGTGCCATTGTCTAGAGCACAGTATAGGTACTTAGTACGCGACACGGCGGGAGTGCGGACGAGTACATACATGTCAGTATGAAACGGCCCGCACTCCCGCCTGTCGCGAAATATAGTGTACAAACATGTTTGTTTTTCTTATTATCTTCAAAAATAAGAAACCGATCAAGTGCGAGTAGGACCCACGCCCTGAGGGTTCCGTATCATTAAAATAAGTCAACAGGCTTAAATGATTTTAATAAAAATTACAAACTTATAACAATATATAAAACAAAACTGCAAAATTGAGTTGGTCTAGTATTACGAAAGAAAAAAATCTTTTTAGGTACTCTTTCGGTCCCCCATGAAAAATATTTTTATTTATTTTTTATTCGATGTTCGATTTACGAGCTAGGTAGCGTGACATACCGACGGATAGACAGCAGAGTGACATAAGATTCCGTTTTTCAGTTTGGGTACGGAACACTTAAAACGGAAGTACGGCACAGACGAAAGTGCAAGTGCAAGTCGAATCAACGTTAGCATGCAGGTTTTGATTTTGTTTATAAAACACCGAGTTTCCTCCTGCTTGCTACAGTTAATCCATGCCAGTAGAAAAAAACTGCTCATTAGAACGTCTGTTGTTTAGATTGTTGAAGTAATCTAAGAATTTATTATCTTTATGGTTTCTTAATAAAGTAAACAGACACTTTATACGGAAATTCTTAGTTTCTAGAAGTTTTTGCATTATGCTATAGGTACGAAATCTCACCGGGGACAACTCGGCACAAGCCAAAATATGTGGGGTTGAGATTAGATTCTAGCGCTAGTAAGATCCAGTTTTACTTAAAAATCCATAGAGCTACAACGAGAGCTTTAATTAGCCAAGGTACTTTAATTATTTGTATATGTTTCAGAATTGAGGGCTTCAGAATGCTGAGCCCGAAGTACCAGCGATCGATCCGAGTAAACGACGGCCAGCTGATCGCGCTCTCAGACCGGGCTCAGTACGACCACTCACAAGTAAGTAACCGCGCTCAAACCGCATGAGTGAGAGCAACTGATCGCGCTCCCAGACTGCGCTCAGTACGACCACTCACAAGTAAGTAACCGCACTCAAGCCACATGAGCGAGGGCAACTGATCGCGCTCTCAGACCGCGCTCAGTACGACCACTCACAAGTAAGTAACTGCGCTCAAACCGCATGAGTGAGAGCAACTGATCGCGCTCCCAGACTGCGCGAAGTACGACCACTCACAAGTAAGTAACCGCGCTCAAACCGCATGAGTGAGAGCAACTGATCGCGCTCCCAGACTGCGCTCAGTACGACCACTCACAAGTAAGTAACCGCACTCAACCCACATGAGCGAGGGCAACTCATCGCGCTCTCAGACCGGGCTCAGTACGACCACTCACAAGTAAGTAACCGCGCTCAAACCGCATGAGTGAGAGTAACTGATCGCGCTCCCAGACTGCGCGAAGTACGACCACTCACAAGTAAGTAACCGCGCTCAAACCGCATGAGTGAGAGCAACTAATCGCGCTCCCAGACTGCGCTCAGTACGACCACTCACAAGTAAGTAACCGCGCTAAAACCGCATGAGTGAGAGCAACTGATCGCGCTCCCAGACTGCGCTCAGTACGACCACTCACAAGTAAGTAACCGCACTCAAGCCACATGAGCGAGGGCAACTGATCGCGCTCTCAGACCGCGCTCAGTACGACCACTCACAAGTAAGTAACCGCGCTCAAACCGCATGAGTGAGAGCAACTGATCGCGCTCCCAGACTGCGCTCAGTACGACCACTCACGAGTAAGTAACCGCACTCAAGCCACATGAGCGAGGGCAACTGATCGCGCTCTCAGACCGCGCGAAGTACGACCACTCACAAGTAAGTAACCGCGCTCAAACCGCATGAGTGAGAGCAACTGATCGCGCTCCCAGACTGCGCTCAGTACGACCACTCACAAGTAAGTAACCGCACTCAAGCCACATGAGCGAGGGCAACTGATCGCGCTCTCAGACCGCGCGAAGTACGACCACTCACAAGTAAGTAACCGCGCTCAAACCGCATGAGTGAGAGCAACTGATCGCGCTCCCAGACTGCGCTCAGTACGACCACTCACAAGTAAGTAACCGCACTCAAGCCACATGAGCGAGGGCAACTGATCGCGCTCTCAGACCGCGCGAAGTACGGCCACTCACAAGTAAGTAACCGCGCTCAAACCGCATGAGTGAGAGCAACTGATCGCGCTCCCAGACTGCGCTCAGTACGACCACTCACGAGTAAGTAACCGCACTCAAGCCACATGAGCGAGGTCAACTGATCGCGCTCCCAAGCCGGGCTCAGTACGACCACTCATACACGAGTATTGCTCTTACTCAATCTGCAAAAACAAGGACTGCGATCGCGCCCTCAGACCGGGCTTAGTACGACCACTCAGAGTAACTAGGAAGGAAGTACCCGCAATCAATCCTTGTGTCTGACCCAGGTGGGATCAAGGGTATCATGCACCTCCCAAGTAAATAAAAGTTACAAATTAGGTAGTAGTGCGTCACGTCAGCAGAATGCACTTTTCATAATTTCAGCTATGGTGCCCTTTAAAATTAATGCGTTGAGCCGATCTAAAGATATTCACGACAAACAGATACTGCTGGAGAAATGTTACCCTTGCAGATTTTTTTACCCGTTGAGTGCATTAATGTACTCAAAGAGCAAAATTAGTGCGTTTTGAGGTTTCAGAGATATTCAAGATTTTTCTGGGGTAACGTTAAGCCGATTCTAGTATATCTTAAACGGTATGTCATACAATAGTCATTTTTTACTGAAATGAGTCTTAATTAGAGCCTGTTTTGTGGAAAATGATTTTTTCTATAATGTCGCAGTTTAAAAGATAAAAAAGCATTCAATTCCTTGCCTATAAACAAACAAACTGGCCAAACTTCTAGTCCGCTCGGAAGTTGCTCTCCCGAAGAACGGCCCATACATTGACTAGTTGACTAGAAGTTTGGCGCGATCTATAATAGTAGACCAACTAATAAAATGTACTGGGCAACTACGGAACCCTATACTGCGCGTGGCCCGACTTGGCCCGTTTTTTATTTGTCCGCAATCCTCAAGAAAAGAGAAATAGGAAGCTGTCAAATTTGTAAATTTTAGACCATTTTTGTTACGAAGTCAATTTCAATAACTAAACTACACTGGGCCGCAAAGAAAGCGGGTCGGTTATAAAAATCTCAATAACTTCTAATATACTGGAACTAGCTTTATGAAATAAAGACTAAATTAAAGTTTATTCTATAATAAATGTATGTAGCAAGATGTAAAACCTTTTAATTTCTCTTTGGTGATTGCATTAAAAACCATAAATAAAAAATAAAGACGATTTTAAAAATTGGACATCAATTTTCGAACCACTTGTTTTACCTTTGTTTCTATTCTGTCATATAAATATGGTATTTCTCGTGCACAAATTTAATATTCCATTTATATTCAGTTAAAAACATGCGACTTACCCCTGAATTACCGAAATACTTCTACGTGCTGGAGGAAGCAATCATAGCACGTGTACAGTACGTCAGCGTCTTGCTGAAAGCAAATTTAAAGCCATTTAGATCCGCAAATGGTTCAAAACTTGAAAGGCAGCATCGAAATTCAAGGCTGAGTCTCGCAAGAGAATACATGAATTGGACTCTGGATGACTGGTCAAAGAGTAATGTTTGCGGACGAGTCAAGGTTCATGCTATACACGCACTATGGGAGGCAAAGAGTCTACAGAAGACCAGGAGAGCACCATAACCAAGCATTGAAGATAAAGTGCCATACGGCGGAGGCTCCATACACGTGTGGGCTGGAATTTCTTCCGAAAGCCGCACCGAGCTAGTGGCGATAGAAAATGGAACTTTAACTGCAGAAATATACGTGAATGAAATCTTAAATGAGTACGTTGGCCCATTTTTAGTAAACATGGGCGACGACGCCATCTTTATGAAAGATAACCCTCACCCCATACAGCTCGGATAGTGTTTGACTAACTTGAATATGTCGCTTTTACACGCATGAAGTGGCCAGCACGCAGCCCAGACTTGAACCCCATCGAGCATGCCTGGGACGAACTGGGACGTGTACGCCAGCGAAATTTCCCTCTAATCATACTTCGTGAACTAAAAGAAGCACTGAGAGAGAAATGGGAGAATATATAATAGCATCGGCTCAGAAATCTAGTGGAAAGCATGCCAAACCGTATGACAGCCGTATTAACAGCTCGTGATGGCAATAGGAAATACTAAATTGTGTGAAAATTTCATATTTGATACCATAGCACATTTTTAGAAAAATTATATTTTTTCATGTTTTTACTTAACCTACTTTTATTTAAAATAAACTTAATAAACTCGAACTTCTTTGAATTTTATTTAAGCAATGTAAAATTGTATAATACAGTCCTTATTTTATAAAGCTAATTCCGATACATTGGAAGTTATTGAGGTTTTTGTTACCGACCCGCTTTCTTTGCGGCCCAGTGTAGTAGTTACGAATTTGTATTTTTTTTATATTATGCTTTTTAGTGTACTATATACACTCCCGGACACCTAAATCGAGCCACCCCGCATAATCCATAGCTAAAAATTTTTATGCAAACTTTTTTATTAAACTTGGAATTTGTTTTTGATTATGTTGTGCCTATTAGTATTTTTATAAAGGTTTTCACCACTCGTGTAGGAACTCCTCCTAAGGGCCTTCAAAGATAGGTCTCAATTGCAGTTTTAGTATACATTCACCTCTGTACGTAGTCTATTTGGCTACTACTCGTATTACATGCAATGCATTATGTTTTGCCGCACATCCTGTTATAATCACATTTTAGTTATTTCTAACTAGCTGTCGAAAAGCGGAAACTGACATGAATCGCCAAAGGGGTGTCAGAGGTGTTTCCTAGTATGGACTGTGCAATTCACAGTACACACTTGTACACCCACGTTTCACCGACGATTATTACGTCCCAGCGTGATGGGTGTTATGGTAAGCCCTATCGACTTGTGCAGATACGTAGTTCATGCACAAGGTGGTATTCGTTTAGATAGCCAAATTCATACTGGAGACTCAGTAAACGGTCAGAACCAAGGTTCAATGACCCTGTTTGCGAATCACGAATAATATTTTTTGTCTCTAGAGGGACACGATATACTATACGATATAATACTCTATACTTTTTCAAGAATAACCTCGACTCTATTACGAGTAGTATAGGAAGTCCAATTTTATTGTGCGTATTTAACAGAAAGGGTCATTGAACCTTGGTCCAGCCACTTACCGAGTCTCCAATATGAATTTGGATATATAAACGAAAGTCATCTTATACGGACTAACAGCAACGTGCCTTTCAAACTTAGAGCATCTTTTAAGGTACTCATAGACCGAAAATAAATGTGCTTTTACAGGATTTTACCCCGTGACCCTCCAGATTTGTGTTCCAGACGATCGAACCATTGGTCATATCGTTAGTTTCGAAATTTTTGATATTTTTATCTTTAGTTTTTTTTTGTACAGTGGAGCCCACATCATATTGAGTATAAGCTGACCTCTTTTTGTACGGGAAGCCTATACAATGAGAGGTCAGCTTATTCTGGAAGTGTTTAGCTTGATGTGGGCTCCACTGTACTACGTAGTCTTATTATGGCCGTCTACTTATCAAATACTTCAACCAATATGATGTAAAAACTTTGTTGCAGGCTGGCTATTTACACAAAAGAAGCTCCGATAACACCAAATGGCAGCTACGATGGTTCATATTATATCAAGTTAGTATGATTATTTTAATTTTTCTATAGTTTACAGTTTGCAAACTTTTATAATGAATACTTACTGCATTTTTGATTTTTTGTAAAAGATCTGCGTTCTATTGACTTGGATTTCGTATGGCGCTTAGGTAGTTGTATATAAATTATTGTAGATAAGCGCTTTAATTTTTCTTCGAAATTCAAAAAATCGGCTAGGTGTCATGGGTCACCTCATCAAAGGGTGCTATTTGTGTTATATCTTTTGTTCCCAGAACCTGTTGTTCTACTACGAGTCGGAAAACAATACCCGTCCAACCGGGGTCCTACTGCTAGAGGGCTCCTATTGCGAGCGACTCAGCAAAGCTCCTATGGAGAGAAATGCCTCGGTAAGTTACAATGTATGTACTTGTTGTTCTACTCCGAGAGAGATAGAACAATACCCGTCCAACCAGGGTCCTACTGCTAGAAGGCTCCTATTGCGAGCGACTCAGCAAAGCTCCTATGGAGAGAAATGCCTCGGTAAGTTACAATGTATGTACCTTTTGTTCTACTCCGAGAGAGATAAAACAATACCCGTCCAGCCAGGGTCCTACTGCGAGAGGACTCCAGCAGCGGCGAGTGACTTCGCAAAGCTCCTATGGAGAGAAATGCTTTGGTAAGTTACAGTATTTATACCTATTGTTCTATTATGAGAGAGAGAACAATACCCATCCAACCGGGGTGCTACTCCTATTGGCTTCTAAAACGAGCGACTCAGCAAGGTTCTTGTGGAGAGAAATTACTCGGTAAGTTATAATATCTGTACCTGTTATTCCACTACGAGAAATAGAACAATACTCCCCAACCGAGGTCCTACTGCTAGATGGCTCTTACTGTTAGAGAGCTCCTACTGCGAGGGACTGCGCAAAGTAATGCCTCGGTAAATTATATCAGAATTTGTTCTATTACGAATCGGAAAACAATACCCATGCAACCGCGGTCCTACTGTTAGAGTGCGCCTACAGCGAGCAACTCAGAAAGATCTTGTCCCGATGTCGCGTTTTATACGCGCGAGGCTTCGCGCGGATAAGAGCGTGTGTTGCGTCCACATAGCGCGAAGTACGCGCGTGGATTTGGTGTGCAATTCAGTGAGTATTCAATGTGGATTTGGACCGAGTCGTTGAGTTTTGGCTTGCAAAACTGAAAAAAACCAACAACAGTTCAGTATGATCAGGCAAAACTTTTAAATTGAAATTCATGAATAACAATTAATTGTTTTGAAATCATAAAATTGGCATTGGCATAACCAATATATGTGATATCATATCCCATATTGCGGTTCTTCTTTCCGCTTCATTAATAAAAAAAACGAAAACTAAAGTTATTACCTACTTTAAATTAAACTCATGAATAACATAGTTATTGTTTTAAAATAATAAAATTAGCATTGGCATAACCAATAGATTTCATATCCCATATTGCGGGTATTTTTCTACAACATTAATAAAAAAATCGGTATCGAAATCATGTTCCATTTTTTGAATACGTCCACTGTCTACGAATTACGCCAACGCTTGCGCGTTTACTGGACGCGACCGACATACAGGCTCCGAGTACTTCGTCTCGCGCGGGCTTCGCGCGTTGTACGCGCGTAGTCGAGATTCTTGCGTAGGACCTGCGTAGCTCGCGCAATGGCTCACGCGTAGCATGTGGACGCAATGTATTGGAGCCTAGTACTTCGACAACACGCTCTCGCGCGTGCAAAACGCGGCATGTGGACAGGGTCGAGTGGAAAGAATGGTATAAGATATAATTTTTAACCTGTTGCTCTATTACGAGACAGAACGATACCCGTCCAACCGGGGTCTTACCGTCATAGGGGTCCTACTGCGAGTGTCTCGGTGAGGCTCCCAGGGGGATAAATATCTCGTTTATATATAATATTTACTACGAACAAGGGTGATCCTTTTAAAGGAGTCCGCAAGGCCACCTGGAGTACAAATGTCTACGTAATATTATCTAATGTCAGAACCTTTCATTGTACGGCGATTACGACATTCCAAAACAGGCCTTTTCACGTTCTAGAGCTAGAGTCCCACAAAGCTTCAGGCAAATATCTTTCAACCGAATAGCACAGATAATACTATGTTTCTTGGGCAATAATGTTTAATATGCACAGTAGAATATGTGAGGCGTGTTCCAACACCTGTTTTGTGTGTAGTTCTGCTTCACAATCTCGTACCGACGCGAGAGCCAGCGCCAGTACGAGCTACGAGCCGCTTCGGAAGTGGACTGCATACACTGGGTCGACGCCATCCGGGAGGCAAGGTAGGATGATACACCTCGTATTACTTCCCAAGGTACCTACCATATCGAGCTTTGACAGCTCGATATACACTGTCCGTCCCCCTCTAAGTCGATCAACAGAGTGAGACAGAGCACTGTATCAAGCGCTATCGAGCTCGATATGGTTGGCTATGCTAGACTAGCTGGTCATCAGTTACGTGCATAGGATTTTTAAGTAGGGTAGGTACAAAACTGTGTATTTGGAATTTATCCCATATAATATTATTTTTCATTTTGCATACGAAAAAATGTAGTAGGTATTAGCAACACTAACTATAAAATGGAACCTGCCGCACAAAATTAGCCCCTATAATGAAACAGATAAGTTAGGTAAAAAGTCCAAGCTGTCCGACTCGACGTGGTTGCTTCGAAAAGGCGTTGCATATTTTAATGAGAATGTGTGCGTGCTTGGCGTGAGCCGCTGACATCATGGGAGTATAGTTACAGACGCACACATAGAGAATTGGCATCGAATTTTAGTTATGCGTGTTGCCACGGTAGCGAGCGCTGCAGAGCAGGCAGGTAGGTATTTCAAAGAACGGATGAAGCTTCCCTGATACATAGGTAACACTAAAAGTTTCCGGAACTGGCCACTTAAATAAACAATATTTAAAAATTTATTGCAACATTTGAAAATAGAACTCTTTGGCTGTAGAATGCAGTTTGTTTCATCTGACTGTCTTTTGTTTTTACCTTGTGGCGCCATTTAAAAAATTGTGTATCTGCATCAACATGGATTTAACTCGGGAAAATTTTCGTAGTATGATTTTCTACGATTTTAAGTTTAATTTGACAGCTCAACAGAGCATCGCTCGGCTTGAAACAGCTTTTGGCAATGAAGCACCATGCAAGACGACTGTTTATAGCTGGTTTGCAGAATTCAAGCGTGGTCGTATCAATCTCAGTGACGAATCTCGCGATGGTCGGCCGTCCACCGCTGTGACCAACAAAAACATCGATGCTGTGCGCCGTATGGTTGAAACAGACAGGCATGTGACCTACCATGAAATTCGCGCATCCTTAGAAATAGGCATGAGTCAAATACAATCAATCCTACACAAACATTTGGGTGTGAGACAGCTGTGCTCGCGGTGGATCCCACACAACTTGACCGAGGCTCAAAAAACGGACCGCGTCACTTGGTGCAGTGCCATGCTTACCAGATTCAACGAAGGTGCGTCAAATTTGGTGTGGGATATAGTAACAGGTGACGAAACATGGATTTATTGCTACGATCCCAAAACAAAGCAGCAATCGAGCGTATGGGTCTTTCAAGATGAGCCGAAACCAACCAAAGTGGCGCGCGTGAAAAGTGCATCTAAGCGGATGATTGCTTCTTTTTTTAATAAAACTGGACACGTGGCTACTGTTGCTTTAGAGAATCGTCGTACCGTGAATAGTGACTGGTACACGACCATTTGTTTGCCGGAAGTTATTGACGAACTCCGTAAAAATAACCGTAAACGCCGTATCATCCTGCACCACGACAATGCTAGTTCTCACACGGCCAGACAGACAAACGACTTTTTGAAGACGAAAAATGTAGAACTCATGAGTCATCCTGCATACAGTCCCGACCTGGCACCTTGTGACTTTTTTCTGTTCCCAAAAATTAAGAACCAATTACGCGGTCAACGATTTTCATCACCAGAAGAGGCTGTCGAGGAGTATGAAAAACACGTTTCAGAGGTCACCACAGTTGAGTGGCACAAAAGTTTTCAAAACTGGTTTGATCGAATGAAAAAGTGCATAGACGCCAAGGGAGATTATTTTGAAAAACAATAAATTAATTTTGTACCTTTAATAGTATTTTTTCATATTCATTCCGGAAACTTATAGTGCGTCCCACGTATAATATTGAAATAGTTGTGTGTACCTTCCTTTAATTAAATAGATAGTAGTTAGCTAATCCAAGCCCAGTGTAGGCATTGCGTATGAGCTGCACGCCACTGCTGGTCATATACGGGTCGGAAAAGCGTTCCTTACATCGTACACTGAACGAGACTCGCCAATGCAGCTTTGATTTGCCTTTAAATTTGCTTCTCTTTACGCCTCACATACATGTTCATAACTTTGTGTGTCATCTAATATTTTCTGGTCCTTGGATTTTATTTTTAATGTTTTCTTTGTAGGTTCACTTTCTTTTTAATCCTATATCAGCTACCAAGCAGATAGATGTGAAAATTGCGAACGTTTGAAATTAATTAAAAGAAACTCATAAGTTCCAGCGAAGAAGGATATTTTAGAGCAGCAGACAGATTTTTCTAACTAAAGTAAAACGCAATACGACCGCAGGACTTAGTAAATTTTTGATCAAAATACGATTTGCAAGGGAATTCGTGTTTTACTCGAAAATGCTTGTTTTTAAATAAATTTCCCTGGTTCGTTAAAATATGGATTAAAAATTTAAAAATAATATATGTGCTTCTTCTTGTCATAGTCATTATTCAAATTATTTAGGGCTTTTTTAAGAAATTTATTTTACTATTCTAAAACATTTCAATAATTTTCAGCTAAAAAAGTTCAATTTATTGTATAAGTAATTGTTTTCTAATGAAAAATAAATCAAATAAAAGGATTTAGTAATATGTAGTTTTTAATGAAAATAACATTTTTAAAAAATTAAAATAAACACCTCGAAATCGAGAGTTTTTTTGAGCGGCCCACCTCCACTGAGCAGGATAGATAATGTATGTAAAATGAAAGCGTTAGTGCAGAACAGATTTATCTGAATACCCTCACCTTGATAAATGTAATAAAATACTCTATTTGGTTCCTGTAAATTTGACTATCCATCTACAATACAATATCGGGTACTATTTTACGAGAATCGAATTGAAAATTACTGAAATTTAATAGTTAAATCAAGGTATGTGATATGAGCTGAACCACAGAATAAACTAAAATGGCTGAACCACGAGTGTTTACACCAATATACACGATGTGAGCTCGCTCAAATGCTAATTCAGACAAAATAATGTAGTTTTCATTTCAAATTAAAAGATCGACCAGATACTTAGTTACTATATGTATGACATGTCTGTAACGCGTCGGGCACGCGATTCAACAATTTATAAAACATCAAATTTATTCTGGTGTCGTCATTGATATCAATTCAATACCTGAACAATTAACCTTGAGCACAAACGTGTCCTATGTGGATTCGTTATTTTCTGAAACAAGTTGGAAAATGCAAACAAAAAGGAAATAAAACGAACATTTTTATGTACATATTAATTATTATAATAATATATATATATAAAATTCAAAGTACTGACTGACTGATAAATCAAGCTACAGACTAAACAGCTGGTCCTAGAGACATAAAATTTGGACGGTGTGTTCTTTGTGAAGCGTAAATATCCACTAAGAAAGGGTTTTTTGAAATTCTACCCCAAACATATAAAATTCAAAGTCTTGACTAACTGACTGATAATCAACTCACAGACTAAACCGCTGGTCTTAGAGACATGAAATTTGAAGGGTGGGTTCTTTGTGAAGTGTAGGTATCCACTAAGAAAGAGTTTTTCGAAATTCTACCCCTAAGAGGGTGGAGTGGGGGGTTGAAATTTTTCTGAAACTTTTTATTCTCTGGGTCAATTGACTCGAATATTGGTACACATACTCTTCAATTGAAATTAATAGGGCTTTGAAAATTCTAGACGGCATGTTAGATGGGCAGATTGCGCGCAGGATGGCACAAGACGTGCGGGGGAGCACGCTGACCGCGCCCGGCGCGGGTCGGGTGTATATACAGGTTGTCCCAAAAGTCAACGCTATCCCTTGGAGGGCTGATAGGCCATCTCATGACTCTCCAGAATATCAAAATATGACCTCAGTAAAAAGTCGATAGTTTTCGAGTCATTGATACTTTTATGAATTTCGTAAAATTCGACGTCTTTTCAGTGCCACAGCTACACAATTCTATATTCCAAGATTCTAATTTTTGTTTCGCAACCTGTATAACCCTGCTATTGATCTTAGTTCAAAATAAAACTAATATTATACGCGTTTGTAATGAAAAAAAAACATTTTTGTTCGAATTATAAGTTTTAATTTTTTTATTTTCTAACTTTGACTCTTCATACTGTGAAAAAATGTACTACGTTTAACTGGCAAGTAATTTTAAATAATAGGTCATTTGGTGTAGTTTCTTAAATATTAAAACAATTGCCATGTTTTACTTTAGAAAAAAGTATATTGCTATTCTACTGTAAACGAAGCTCATCTTAAAAATATTTAAATACTTAGGAATTCGAATGAAAACACTTGTTAAACTTAAGTGTTAGGTATTTACAAACAAAAACTAATATAAATTAGAAGCAGGTGTTTAAACTGCCTGCCACGGCAACTTTTTAGAAAGGAGTGATAGATATTAAATTGCATGAATCAGAGTGAGATAGATAGTAACGTTATTTTACAAGAGTTAGAGTGAGAAAGTAAGGCTGTAATTAAGACAAAGATAGATAGTGACAAAATACGACATGAGATAGAGTAATCACTGCTTTTTTGTTTGTGAGTGTGCTAAGATACTAAGATGTCGAATTTTACGAAATTCATAAAAGTATCGATAACTCGAAAACTATCGACTTTTCACTGAGGTCATATTTTGATATTCTGGACAGTCATAAGCTGGCCCAGCAGCGCTCCAAGGGATAACGTTGACTTTTGGGACAGCCTGTATATACCTATTAGTAGGTAGGATTTTTCCGAGGTAGAGGTTTTTCTGTAATATGTAGCTGATATTACTTTGAACTAATATTTGTAAGTTATAAGTAAGTAAATGTAGAAAAAAGCGTTTGTTTCTGTATTTATTATTACCTATTTTACTTTATAAGTAAAATCTAATTGGGCACATATACCTATTATAATACTTTACGCACTAACATCTTAGTCCGTTCGTTCAGTGAGTATTTGTGCGATTTTATTAGCTTACAAGCCTTTGCCCGTAGCTTCACCCGCGTTCAGTGAATCTTTGCCCCGTTTTCGGCTTAGGCGTTATTTTATGAACACTCCCTATAGCTTAGGTGTTGACCAGGGTCACTACCATGATAATAAAACAAAAAACCACAACCAAACCCGTTGATTGGTTCCAGAGTTAAAGCGTTTATTCAATCTTTGCCCCGTTTTCCGTCCGGACGTTATTTTATGAACATTCTTCATAGTCTAGAGCACGTTTACTAAAATGATAATAAAAAAACCGCATCCAAATTCGTTGAGTTGTTCTAGAGATAAAAAAGCGTTTATTCAATCTTTTCCTCGTTTCCTGCTTGGGCGTTACTTTATGAACACCCCTTATAGCTTATGCTTATGGTAAAAAACCGCATCTAAATCCGTTAAATGCTTCTCGAGTTAAAACGAAAAATACAGACAGACAGACAAAAATGCTAAAAATGGTTGTTTCGGCCTCAGTACAAAACCAGTCACCCATTTCATTTAAACACTAAGACAAAAAATCTTTCGGTCATATAGGTAGTATAAAATAAACGGTCAGAAAAATATGAACAGATTTTATAGGAGTACCCAAAAACGAATTCAGTGCGGGCGAAGCCGCGGGCAAAAGCTAGTATTATAATATAATATTTGTGTTAAGTAAGGGTATAAGCTATATCCATTCTAAATTTCATCCAAATCCGTTCAGCCGTTTCAGCGTGAAAGAGTAAAAAACATATACACACACACACACACACACACACACACACACACACACATACTTTCGCATTTATAATATTAGTTTGAAGTGTGATGAGATTTTTATCCCGAGGTCATTTAACTCCCTAATTTTTAGGGTTCCGTACCTTAAAAGGAAAAACGGAACTCAAGATCGCTCTCGTATCCATCCGTCCGTCTTTCACTGAGGTTTTTCTCTAAATATACGTAATGTAGTATTTGTATGATTGTGTTTGATGTGGAGGTCCAATTTACCAAAACAATAAAAAAAAGATTTTCATTATTATACTAGGTAAAATTGAATTAACTGACCAAATTTACACTGTAGACTCGGTTAGTCATCAGGAACAAGGTATAATGACATTCCAGGTGAAATCGGAAAAAAAATTTTTTTGCTCCATAGTGCCTGCACTTTGAATTGTAACATAAACTAGTCCAACCAGTAAGGGAGCAAAAAAATTTAATTTTCAGAAATTGGCTAAAAGGATTACAGAACCTAGTTCTTGATCACTAACCGAGTCTCCAGTATGAATTTGGTCGGTTGATAGTGTGCCTTGAAAATTCCAAAACTATGTGTTTTCAATAATTTTTGATTTTAATACATAGGTAACACTAAAAGTTTCCGGAACTGGCCACTTCCATAAACAATATTTAAAAATTTATTGCAACATTTGAAAATAGAACTCTTTGGCTGTAGAATGCAGTTTGTTTCATCTGACTGTCTTTTGTTTTTACCTTGTGGCGCCATTTAAAAAATTGTGTGTCTGCATCAACATGGATTTAACTCGGGAAAATTTTCGTAGTATGATTTTCTACGATTTTAAGTGTAATTTGACAGCTCAACAGAGCATCGCTCGGCTTGAAACAGCTTTTGGCAATGAAGCACCATGCAAGACGACTGTTTATAGCTGGTTTGCAGAATTCAAGCGTGGTCGTATCAATCTCAGTGACGAATCTCGCGATGGTCGGCCGTCCACCGCTGTGACCAACAAAAACATCGATGCTGTGCGCCGTATGATTGAAACAGACAGGCATGTGACCTACCATGAAATTCGCGCATCCTTAGAAATAGGCATGAGTCAAATACAATCAATCCTACACAAACATTTGGGTGTGAGAAAGCTGTGCTCGCGGTGGATCCCACACAACTTGACCGAGGCTCAAAAAACGGACCGCGTCACTTGGTGCAGTGCCATGCTTACCAGATTCAACGAAGGTGCGTCAAATTTGGTGTGGGACATAGTAACAGGTGACGAAACATGGATTTATTGCTACGATCCCAAAACAAAGTAGCAATCGAGCGTATGGGTCTTTCAAGATGAGCCGAAACCAACTAAAGTGGCGCGCGTGAAAAGTGCATCTAAGCGGATGATTGCTTCTTTTTTTAATAAAACTGGACACGTGGCTACTGTTGCTTTAGAGAATCGTCGTACCGTGAATAGTGACTGGTACACGACCATTTGTTTGCCGGAAGTTATTGACGAACTCCGTAAAAATAACCGTAAACGCCGTATCATCCTGCACCACGACAATGCTAGTTCTCACACGGCCAGACAGACAAACGACTTTTTGAAGACGAAAAATGTAGAACTCATGAGTCATCCTGCATACAGTCCCGACCTGGCACCTTGTGACTTTTTTCTGTTCCCAAAAATTAAGAACCAATTACGCGGTCAACGATTTTCATCACCAGAAGAGGCTGTCGAGGAGTATGAAAAACACGTTTCAGAGGTCACCACAGGGGAGTGGCACAAAAGTTTTCAAAACTGGTTTGATCGAATGAAAAAGTGCATAGACGCCAAGGGAGATTATTTTGAAAAACAATAAATTAATTTTGTACCTTTAATAGTATTTTTTCATATTCATTCCGGAAACTTATAGTGTACATTTTGGTTAATAGAATGAATGCATGAAATAATGGAAACTTTTTTGTACACAAAATAAAAGACAATATACAGAAAGATGAACATAGTTTCGTTACCAAAATTATGTACAAAGGCGGACTTATCACCTAAAGTGATTTCTTCCAGTCAACCTTTGGGTGGTGAAGAAATTGTAATACGAAAATTAAATAGGGATAGACGATAATTAAATAAAAGATTCAATAAATAAAGTCAAAAAATACAAAGCGTAAGTATTAACATTAACCTAAAAATTGTATATTATACAAACATATGGACACCTATTCTCGTGTAGCAAATATTAGATTTAGAGCTGCCATAACCTAAAACTTTTCATTGCAAAATAGGCTTTGACGCAGAAGGATAAAAGTTAAATTAGCTTGTATTATTTTAGGTTTTTCAACTCTAAATTTAAGGTTTGCTGCACGAGAATAGGTCACACTACCTACTTAATTTAACTAACACTATAATAAATGTCATTTTTTTAGAAGTGACCATTCCCTCCTAATCTCCTAGATTTCTTGAGTTCTTTTGGCCCATAAATGATTACTGGAAAACTGTCAGGACCAAGGTTCAATGACCCTTTCTGTGAAATACGCAAAATTAAATCTAGACTAATTGAGTCGAAGTTAGTTTTGAAATAGTACATTACGATACGTGTGACCTAAGTTGCCTATTGCTACGCTCGGGCGCTAACACGCCGTGCAATAATAGGCAACTTAGGTCACGGAAAAGCGTGCGTAAAGTGCAAGTTTAGGTCACAGTGTGCTATAAAAATATTTTTCGTGTTTCGCAAAAAGGGTAATTGAACCTTGGTTCTGACCACTTACCGAGTATCCAGTATAAATTTTGCCATATAAACGAAAGTCACTTTATATAAAAAAAAAAAAAGTTGTATTACATAGACGAGTCTATTAACTGCTCACTGTAGTGTTGGTACTGAACCTTTTTGTGTGAGTCCGACTCGCTCTTGGCCGGTTTTATGTAATTGCGCTGCAACAAGTTTTATCACTATTTTTGTTCATGGTTTGCAGTGTGACTTTCGTTTATGTAGGCAAATTCATACTGGAGACTCGGTAAGTAGTAAGGACCAAGGTAGATGTACACAAAATAAAATTCGACTTCATATACTAATTGAGTCAAGGTTGTTCTTGAACGTTAAGAAGCGCAAAAAAATATTTTTCGTATTTCGAAAAAAAGGGTCATCAAATCTTGGTCCTGACCACTTACCGAGTCTCCAGTAAGTTTATAAGGTGACAAAGAAACAAACCAACTTTAAGACTAATAAAAAGCGTTTAGTAGTAACTGAGATTAGAATAAGCAGTTTGATAAGGAAGAAGGGTGTGACCTCATTAAAACTTCTTACATTGGAAAAGATTTCCATAATAAGTCATCTATGATTTTCCCGGGGTACCATCATCATCGAAGCTTCTCTGTAAGGTTTCCTGGTTCTCTAAGTAACCAACTAGTACGTCAATGTAACCAACCCTTAAATTGGGAATGGTTTGTAAACATGACAATAACATTTCCGAACACCAAACCGGTATAAAGGTCAATTCACACGCGTAAATAAATATAAATTCGCTGAGACAGAAAATAGGGTCATGTGTACGATGCAGCAGTGCGTCGAAACGTGATACTCATATCCTGGAAAACCTTCGCAATATCCATGATGTGGCTTACATGTACACGGGACCCTAGATAACCTTTCAAGGACGAAATAAAAACGAACTGAACGGGAAACAAGAAAAACTACTCCGAGAGAATATAGTGCGGAACTACATTGCTTTGTTTTTTCTTTACATTTTTTATATTATATTGGTTATACAGGATGTAAATGCAAAGTCAAGAATCCTTTAGGGTATGAAAGTATACACGATTCTGATGTTATTACGATACCTTGAATTTTCACCAAAAATTTCATCATTTTTCTAAGCTATGGCTACGCAACTCACCGGCCTCCCCACACACCTAATTGCACCCCGCAACCCGCACCCCTCATCAGAGTGGCCAGCGACCAGTGAGGGTGTCCACGCGATTAGTGTATTTTGAGTAAAGAAAATCGTCTTATTATGAGGTACTGGTACTTTATTTAGAGATCCCTGTATTTAAAATAGTATCTTTACCGATCATACTAACACACCCTTAAAGGATTCTTGCCTTTGCCTTTACACCCGGTATAGGTACTACTTTTATAAAAGTAGGCATCTTTTGTAACTTAGCTGACCGAAGCAGCTTGCAGGTAAAATTATAAAAATAAGATATGGATGTGATACAGTAAAAATAATTCATGTTATGCAGGACAGGGAACAGTTATCAAATTATCGCAAATTGATAGCCACAGACTTTGTAGAACGCTGGACCGCCCCTTTAGTCGCAGTAGTTCGGTTAGTGTGTTAAAAATTATAAAAATAAGATATGAATGTGACAAAGTAAAAATAATTCATGTTATGCAGGACAGGGAACAGTTATCAAATTATCGCAAATTGATAGCCACAGACTTTGTAGAACGCTGGACCGCCCCTTTAGTCGCAGTAGTTCGGTTAGTGTCTTAAAAATTATAAAAATAAGATATGAATGTGACAAAGTAAAAATAATTCATGTTATGCAGGACAGGGAACAGTTATCAAATTATCGCAAATTGATAGCCACAGACTTGGCAGAACGCTGGAGCGCCCCTTTAGTCGCAGTAGTTCGGTTAGTGTGTTAAAAATTATAAAAATAATGTATGAATGTGACAAAGTAAAAATAATTCATGTTATGCAGGACAGGGAACAGTTATCAAATTATCGCAAGTTGATAGCCACATAGAAGGTAGAACGCTGGAGCGCCCCTTTAGTCGCAGTACCTAGTTCGGTTAGTGTGTCAAAATTATAAGATATGGATCTGACAAAGTAAAAATAATTCATGTTATGCAGGACAGGGAACAGTTATCAATGTGTTTTAACAGAATTCATAATATGGTCAGGCAACTTTGAATTTTTATTCGGACATCTACGACAAAAAACCTGACAATAGTTTTCGCTGAAATGTATTTTCAGCTGGTGAAATATTATTATGTCAGCTTTTGAAGGGGGTATTAAGTTTTCGATATTTTCAGTATTTCACTCGGTAGTTTTCTGTAGTTGGTAGTTTATTTATTAGCGCAGAAGTTTTCGGTAACTTAGTATTTAAAGCAGTAACATTCATAAATTGAACATCCTCATTTTTAATTTAGTTTTCGGAGCTTTTATTACTAGCCTTATCATGCTATATTATTATACCGGGTGTAAATAGACTGCTACCATTAAATGAAACCACATATTCTACTGACCCTACTGAACTACTTTTCCCAAGAATCATACCCGCGGCCACCCTTAGTTTGGGAAATAATTGAGTTCCAAACAAAAATGCGTGAACCCTAACGTCCGTGAAGCAGCTGTTCCGGTGCAGCGTTCTAAAATAGACCTTCCTCCTACGAGATAAAGTCTTTGAGTTGCAGTTGCATATCTTTTTCTCTGAAGATTTGCGCGGTTTTTTTTTCTGAATAGTTGTTCAGTATCATCGATAGAGTACGTGGTTTTATTTAATGGTCGCACTCAATTTACACTCTGTATATTCCAATTGACTTAGAAACTTGAAATTCAGTTTACAATTAGGTCGTTTTATTTTAATCGATCGTAAGTGTCAAGTTAAATTGGACGTTTATGCCCGTGGAGTAAGTTTGTATTTTAAACGGTACCGACAAAACTTTGTCACTTGTCATTGCGATCTTCAGAAAAGCAGCTGAGACAGCAGTCAACACTAGATAGTGGTTTATCCAGTCATGATTTGAACCACTACATCGGGACTGTTCTCTCAGCTGCTTCAAGTCTCTATTAATCTTTTCAAATTGCTCCAAATGGCCTTCCGCTTGATATGTGAAATTGTCTGTAGATGTGTTCATAATCATAACTTAAGTAGAACGGAATGGAGAAAGGAGGTCGGCCATGGAACAAAGCTCTTTGCTCCCCGACGACAATAACAACAACAATTGGTTCATTAGTGTTTATATAACTTAAAAGTAACTTTACCTCATGCGGTAAAAGTCCAATTTAAACAATAATATCAATAAGTGATGGTTGTATTGAAGTTATTTATTATTTCGCTTCTAAAAAAAATAAACAGCCACAGTGGGAAACAGAAAGAGATTTTCTCAAAAATCTCTAATTTAAATACGAGTACCTAGAGCGACATTGTTTAGAACATGGTATATGTTCTATAAAAAAACTACTAACCGTCCAACGCAAAAAGACCAATGTCAAATACTTTATTACTTTTTGATAGAGGCTATCATTGGTTGGTTTATACCAATTATTTGTCTTGGACGGGTAATACTAAAAATCAAGCGCGAAACAGCATTTTGAAGGGTTTTTGAAATCTCTTATAAGCAAACAATTTTTGGATTTTAGTTGATTCCCTTCAAATTTGTATTACCTATTTCATGAAAAAAAAATCAAGTACATTCCGAAACCGCATTTTTTATGAACATTTTGAGACCAAAAATTATAACCTTGAAATATATTTTTTAGACAAAAGTATAAGTATATCTTAATGATTTTTTATACCACGTTACCTTAAGAAAAGATCAACAAATCAGATATATTTTTTTCAATATCAAGTGAGCTCTAATTTCTTTAAACGAACCCTCGAAAATCTGACGTTGTTCATGCTCTAGGCTCAGGTACTGCCTTAAGAGGCAATGTTCATTTTATTTTTGTCACTGTCTCTCCAACCGAGAAAACGCGCAATGTGAGAGGGGCTGATTCGGAGCAAAAAAGAAAAATTAATGCTTTTTATTTCATAAAAAAAATAGCTAGATCAAAAATCTAGATATTATTAAAACCCATCTAATAAAATATGCTTGAGTTCTGTACATGATTCCGATTCGTCAAACGAGAAGAAAAAGTGTGTTTGAAGACTTCTTTTCAATAATTATTTCCATCAAGGAAAATTTAACCAAAATGTTTTCCAAAAAGAAAACTCTAGATTATAATAGTGAAAATGCATATACCAAAAATTAATTACAATGTTCTGTGTACTTCATGAAATAAACAGAAACAAGGCATCCATATTTTATTTACATAGCCTCATAATACTTCCCGGTAATATCCCGGCTAGGGGTCCAAGGGACCGTGACCTACATTTACCAAGGTACGTACCTTATAATCCTCCAAGGCTTACAGGTTCACGGTAGGCTCTTTTTGTACTAGCAGTAAGGACTATGTTTGAAGAACTCATGTATCCAGAAGTATTGGTGATTAAAGGCTAATTTGAGAGATGCCGGGATCGGAGATTGTATATAGGAAGTAAAAGGTTCCCTGCTGCTTGAAGTATTGAAGATTTGATAGGTTTGCTCAGTCGGATTATGTTCCGGTGTTAAACTTCAACATTTTGCGTATGTTTTGTTCATATTGGTACTTCGCAAAAATTAATTCAAAGGCAAAACGACAAATTGGGGGTGCTAACTTTCTGGACAAGAACGGAAATCTTAAAACCATTTCGAGAAATATGTTTTCTGTACAGTTGCTACTTATCAGATTAATAAATAAATCTATACCTTTAAAGATATTTTAACAAAACACAATGAACTTCATTTGACTTATCTATGACGTCATGACATGACATTTGACATGCAGTGCATTCCGTGTCGCGACATAATCGATTATATCGCGTCTATCATCATTCCGAGTCACTGTGAGCCCGATAATTAATCAACCGCCAGAATTCATATTGGAGACTCGGTTAGTGATCAGGAACAATGTTTAATGAACCTCAAGGTAAAACTGAAAACAAAAAATTGCTCCCGTACCTACCTACTGCCTATTCAGTCAGTATGGAAACAATTTTTTTTATGATTTCGAAAATAACGATCATTGAATTTTGTTCCTGATCACTAACCGAGTCTCCAGTATGAATAAGGGTGATTGATTAAATTTCACCTTGTTTATCATAGACGAAATCCTTAACGACGCCATGTTGTGATATGCCTATGCTTCAGAGCGTTTGCACTATGAGCGATCTATGAAAAGTGCTAGCTGGCCGGTGGCAATTTCAAAAATAGGTTTTTCGAAGAATAAGAGCATTAGTTAAATCATGATTATAAGATTGTAGTTAGAAGAAATTACTTCTTGGACCTAGTAAAGTAGTATATCCTTTGTATTCACGTAACTTAAATGAATTTCTACAAATTCTGTCATCATTCATGTTGCGTTCAAAAGAACCCTAAATGGATTATAAGTATAAACAGTGATGGACGCCATTTTTCATTCGGAACGACTTGATGGGCGTGAGAAGTTTGATGGTAGTGTTAGCACTATTAGCGCCATGCGGAACGCCTCTAGTGACGTCACGTTCACTTTTGGCGGGTAAAATTTAAGTTTTTGTTTTCAAATAGATGCAATGAATAAAACCCAAAAATAATGAAATTAGTTTCATAAATATATAGTCTACATTTTCAAACTAAATTATTAAAAAAATATATATCAGAAACATGCATGGCTAATTTATGCCCCATGTTGGGAGCCAGTATCGTTTGAGTAAACTAGCTCGCATAGGGGTGTGTTGGTTTCAAGAATGTAACTGCAGAGAATACCGTGAATAATTATTTTTTTCATTCTTCGTTCATTTAGATAAATTGTTTTAGTCATGGATTGACATGGTTCTATTAATTTAAATGGGCATTGTTATGGTTATATTAGGTGAAATTAAATCAACCGACCAAATTCATACTGGAGACTCGGTTAGTCATCAGGAACAGGGTTTAACGACCCTCGAGGAGAAATTCGAAAAAAAAAATTTTTTTTACCCATCGTTCCTGCACTAGGAATTGTACTTAAAGTAGTCCAACCAGTAAGGGAGCAAAAAAATTTATTTTTCGAAATTGCCCAAAAAGATTACTGAACCTAGTTCTTGATCACTAACCGAGTCTCCAGTGTGAATTCGGTCAGTTGATTAAATTTCAGCCTGTATTAAAACAGAAAACTTGTTGAGATTATGTTTTCATTGCGAAATCCATCGCTTTGGAATACTCTAAATTTTATTATTATTTCAAAACATTTCAAAATAAATGTATATAAACTGTTATAGCTTGTTTTTTTATTTTTTATTATATTATAGTATATACACAAAAGAAAAAAATATTTCAAGCAACGTGAAATTTAAGTCATTTTGTTAATGAAAACTGGTGATAGTACTCGTCCATATGAACAACTTTTACTATGAAGCCAACCTTGAAAGTGTGAAAAAAAATCAGCTGTTTCATAGATTTGGGTCGAGTAGGTATTGAACTTTTCTATGGAACAGCTGATACTTTTTTCACGATTTCAGGGTTGTCTTTATAGTAAAAGTATATAATACATTTTTTAATGAATTTTTTTTTCCGAGAGTATTTGGCGGGAATTCGTTCGTAGCAATGGAGCTCACTCGAAGAGATTTTCGGACAATGATTTATTATGACTATAAAAAAGGATTAAAGCCTCAAGGATGTTTTAAACTTTTGGTTACTACTTTTGGTGAATCTGCTTGTTCACGTGCAACAGTTTATAATTGGTTTGCTGAATTTAGAAGAGGACGCGAAAGCTTTGAAGATGAGACGAAGACTGGTCGGCCGCCAACAGCGGTCACTCAAGAAAATGTTCGAGCAATCGAAAAAACTTGTTCGTAAAAATCGGCGACTTACATATGTACGATGTAGATGTAGAACTCGAGCGAGAAGTGGGCATTGGATGCAATGCAGACTATCATACACGACCACCTTTATTTCCGTAAGCGTTGTTTGAGATGGGTGCCGCACAAACTCACCAATGAGCAGAAAGAGCGTCGCGTGGATTGATGTAAATTTATGATAGATAAATTCAACGGTGGCGAGAAAAAAAAACGTTTATGATATACTGACTGGTGATGAAACATGGCTATAATAACTACGACCCTGAAACAAAGCGCCAGTCGACGGTATGGTGCTTTGATGATGAGCCAACTCCCACGACATGTCGCCGTGCACGAAGCATGCAGAAACAAATGGTCGCCTCATTTTTCTGTAAGACAGGTCATATTGCTACTGTGGTGTTAGAGGATCAAAAAACCGTTAACTCTGAATGGTACGTGATAGTTTGCTTGGAGTGACAAGCGGCCGAAGTCAGGAAACCGGTAGCTTCTCTGGCATCACGACAATGCCTGCGCACACGTCTGTCAGAACACTCGACTTTTTCAATACGGAAAATGTGCCTATCCTACCTCACCCGCCATATTCCCCTGACCATTGACACCTTGCGATTTTTACCTGTTTCCAAAAATAAAAGAAAAATTAAAAGGCAAGAGGTTTGAAAGCAAAGAAGATGCACTCGCTGCTTATAATTTCGAGATTTCAGAGGTGTCTAGAGAAGAGTGGGCAGAGGTATTTTCTAAATGGTTTAGACGTATGGAAAAGTGTATACATGCTCAGGGTGAATACTTTGAGAAGTCTGATATCTACAATAAAGAATAAATAATATAGTTTTTGAATATCTAGTTTCATTTGGCATGACCCTCGTATTATGGGAATCAACATCGTTTTCCTCGCGTGGTGCACACGGGCGGCTATTCCGGCATTATTGCGCATTCACAATATCAGTTATTACATTAGATATTTGTTTAAAGTTTGATAAACGCCATGCGATGGAAATTAGAGAACATCAAATCAAATAGAAGCTATAGGATATATTTTTTCATTTAAAGTCACCCGCAATCTCCCTTCGCAATTTTTGCGCACGTACCAGAATTTAAGGGGCCCGGACGGCGATTCTCGCAAAATTTTCCACACGCTTTGCCTTTCATACGCCTCTGTTTATCGCGTCATAAATGCTGTGTGATGATAATTCTATTAACTATAACTCCTTAGAAGACACGTAAAGCATGTTATGAATACGGACAACAGGTTTATATTTTAAAAGTTTGATACGTTTCTTCACAAAGAGCTTGTAAAAATCACCCGCTTTCGGCCTTCGCCGTCCAGACGTTTGTGATGAGATAAAATGTTTGATGGTTATGGGTATGGTGTTAAGCTATGATTCAGATTCCTCGATTGCTTAGCTTTAATTTTCCATAAATCTACGAGATAGTGTAAATGGACTGAGCCTGAAATATTATGAAAACATTCCATAGACACCTTACAGTCTTTTGTTTGCGTTTGTAAGGAAAGTTGCGCGCGTTTTTGCGTCCTCAATGAAATGAAATTTTATTATGTTTGTAGTTTGAAACTTATTAATTAAGAATATTTGGCTTGTATCAACTATATACTCCCTATGTAGGTTCACTAAACATAGCTTTAAATATGGTTAAGTAATTAATTTTAGCCGTAACAAGAAAACTAACTTAACCTGAGGTGCAATTATATATACAATCGTATTCAAATTGATTGTCGTATTCATATGGCTATTCGGCTAAGAAAATTTGCCTGTTTGACAATTGAAATCGTACATTTTTGGCTGCCAAATCAATTCGATTGTCTTGTTTTGTTGTTGACAACCAAAACCATCGACTTCAATTGTCAAACGGTCTAATTTGATTAGCCGAATAGCCACATGACAATTGAATTTGATCACGATTGTCGTACACAATTGCACCTCCAAATGTCCTTAAATCCGAAGTAAATGAAAGCAGAATATGCTTGATTAAATTGTTTAATTACCTTATACACTTAGTAAGAGAGTAGAAGGAGATCATATATGGCGAATGAGATCGATCGGTTCAAGACGCAAAAAGTGGTGTAAAATAGAAGAGCCCTGTACCTTCTCAGATATTAGCGGATGGGAGAAATTGGCAAGCCTTTCATGGAAGTTGCAGCAGAGCCACGGTTTACCTGCATCAAAAACCAATACTCTACAAAAAACGGTAGATCGATTTAGTGTACTTAGATGGGTCCACCCTTTACCCGCCCGGGTCGGAAACATAGCGCTCAAATATTCACTTGTTTCCATTATTGATAACAAACAAGCGGTCAGGAGAACCTTACCTCGGTGTTTACTTAGTTTTATACCTGGGACTGTCTGTATAGCCGATCGATGTCTATTATACAGAACGGCCCATTTCAATAGAACGTGGAGTCATTGAGGACTAAAAACACACTTAATAGAGATTCAATTTCATTTTCAAAAATAATTTAAACTGCAACAAAAAAAAAGACAACTTAAAAAATTGAATTCGAAAAATAAATCCTCGCGTTTTATGATACCGATCGAAAGGGTCAATTATAAGAATCCATTATTTGAGATTATATTTTTATTGCTTAATCCATCGCTTTGAAATACCCTAAATAATATTATTAGAGTGCATTATAAACCAGAAAAGATAAATTAGAAACAAGACAAGAAATAGGTCTGGGAAACAAGAGGTCGCAGGTTCGAATCCTGGCCCGAGGAATTTTTTCAAATTCTTGTCTTTACATTGTTGTGATATCGATTATTGCACGGACATCTAGCAACAGAAAGATTGTTTAAATAAATAATTATATATAAAATTATGTAATTAAAAAGCCCCTGATGATCCTTATATAGTGAAACCGGTTGGGTAGTGTAGAATTAAATATTATCTGCGGAAAAGTACAAGTGTTTTTTTATCACAACAATGTTTGATAAATTCCACCAAGTGCCGACAATCTCAACTATCATCTTGTCTTTACATTTGTTTCTAATTTATCTTTTCTGGTTTACAATGCAATCTAATAATAATCCACTATTTCTAAATAACGTAGTGTCCTTAATTAAAAGACTTAAAGATTCAACTGATGACGGCCTCATAGAAGAGGCCGAAATATTTTGAAAAATGTGTTTTTATTTAATTTTTCTTGTAACTAGTAATATTTAATTAAAAGACTATGAAAGTTAACATTCTAATAAAAAATTGTGTGCGTGGAGTATCAGTAGAACAGTGAACGAACAATCCTAACACCCTCTTTTACCCACGATTTTAACGTAATAGAGAGAGGGTGAGTCTTATCGCTGTAATTCGGGCACAAATGCATGCTTTTTAGACCAAGCAGGTTTACATCGCAGTGATTTCCTTCATCGTCAGCAACTGGTAAGTTTACAAATAAAGTGGTAAGTAGTAAACTTTAAACTTTCACACATTATTAACTTTGTATTGGGGTCTTACTCGCGATAACTAACAACATACCTTAATAGATATGTGCTTGACGTTTCGACGCCTCTGTAGGCTGTCGTAGTCACAAGCTAACTGACGAGAGTAGCAGCAAAAATGTCCTTGGCGAGCCGGCGGTAGGTAGCACATTATTTTTCTTTTTCCTACCCGCACTTTGTCTTTTGTTAATTAATTGTTTCTTTCGTCACACACGACACAGAACACTAACAGTATCGAGGCAAATATTCGAAGATAAATCGCGAGGTTTAAATTTCTGTATGACTGAACTCCATGCCGAAGACAACTTAAACCCGTCATCCCGATTGAAATTTTTTGGGTGTTTTTTTAATTTCAATTGCTTCTCGCACAATTCTCGGGTAGTAGTGGCGGTCAGTAGGAAGGGTTTTTGGGTCATGAAGTTCTATCCAGTGGTTTGAACCAGCCGTTAGCAGGTGTTCTGCAATCGCTGATTTATTTATTTGCCTGTTTTTTACAGCTGTAATTTGTTCCTTGACCCTCTCAGCTATGGTTCGCTTGGTTTGGCCACCTTCACTACACTTCCACAGCTACACTGTATTTTATAGACACCAGGAGTCATGTATGGTATAGCATCCTTTGCTACTTTAGAAAACGGCGTATATACAGTCTTGATGGAGTATTTACTATCTATTTGGGTATGTTGTTAGTTATCGCGAGTAAGACCCCAATACGAAGTTAATATAGTGGTAAGTCTTAAAAAAAATATTGGTGTCGCTCACGGCAGGACACCGGACTCTCCATATACAAAATGGAAAGTTGATATGGGGCACTTAGGTTAGGGCAGCTACCAGATCCATTTTATAGCTACAAGAAAACGGCTTTTGAAGACTGATAATAATAATAATTATTGCACAAAAATATCAATATATGTACAAAGGCGAGCTTAATACTAATTCGTATTATCTACCAACTAAACTTTGCCAATGGGGAAATTGTTGAGGGTAGTGCCATATCTAAAATAAAATATAAAAAAAACAATGAAAAGTAAATTAGTACTCAAATAGTTGACATAACTAGACTACATCCTAAAAATATTAAAGAAAAATTATAGTTCATAATAAAATACATAAACTACATAAATATACTCTTAAAACGAATTAGTGACGAAATTACTTAATATTCTGCAACTCAAGAAAGTGTTGTCTAATCTTATTCTTGAAGACTGATATTGATGGCGCATCACGGATGTGTAACGGCAGGCTATTCCATCAGCGAATCGCACTCACAGTGAAAGAATTAGTATACATTATTATTATTATTATTATTGTTTATACACAAGCAGCTGAAAGCTGATGTTGTGTATATCACTGCACTTTAGTCTTTAAAAAAATGTCTAATTTATTTTTGAATGAGTTCACTGTGGTTGCACTAATTACAGCTTCAGGTAGACTGTTCCACCCGGTAACCACACGGTTAGGCAGAAAGTGTCGACGGGGGTTGCTTGCACATTTTGATCCAACGATTTTAAGTGAGTGACCTCTGAGGTGCTGGTTTTTGTTCATTTTAAAAAGGCTGTCAAGTTCTTGAACATCATAGCACCCAGTCAGTATCTTATATGTCTCTATAAGGTCACCGCGTTGTCTGCGTTGTTGCAGCGTGGTAAGACCAAGTTCTTTCAATCGCTGTTCGTATGGCTTGTCATGTAAACCTACAACCATTTTGGTAGCTCTTCTTTGAACCTTCTCTAACATGACAATGTCTTTTTGAAAATAGGGACTCCAAATTTGAAAGCCATATTCAAGCAGTGGGCGTATATATGATTTATAGGTTGTTAAAAATAAAGCCTTGTCGATGTAATTAAATGTTTTTCTTATCATATATGTTACAGAGTTAGCCTTCTTGGTTAGTTGAAGAACGTGAGCATCCCATTTCAGATTGTCTGTTATTGTGACTCCCAGATCTCTCTGTGCTGTAACTGTTTTTAGGGGTTCTGAGTCAACTGTGTATGGTAAATATGGGTTGTTTTTCCCAACATGTAAGACAGTACATTTCCCAGAATTTAAAGTTAGAAGCCAGTCTTTGGTCCACTGAGTTATCCGATTCAGATCATCTTGAATCATCTGGTGGGATATTAGCGGGTTTCCCATTATTTTGGTGTCATCAGCGAATAAAGACAATTCAGATCTTATAACGTCCTTTAGGTCCGTCAAAAATATTCCAAATAGGATTGGTCCTAATACAGATCCTTGAGGAACACCGCTGTAAACATTGAAGTAGTTGGAAAGCTCTTCTCCTACTCTGACTTTGAATGTTCGTGCACTAAGGAAGTCCTCTATCCACAGAAGAAGTTTTCCCCGAATTCCAAAATGTTCTAACTTTGCACTTAATCGTTTTATGGGGACGCGGTCAAATGCTTTCTCATAATCTAGATAAATTATGTCTGTAGGTTCATGCTTATCCCAATTCTTTGTCCAAAAGTTTACGCAAGACAACAGGTTAGTAACTATGGATCTTCGAGGCACAAATCCGTGTTGTTCAGCAATAATGATCTGTTCCTTGGACAAAAATTCTCTTATTTGTTTAGCAATAATTTTTTCCATTACTTTGCATGGTATGCATGTTAAGCAAACTGGTCGATAGTGAGCCGGGTCGAGCTTATCTCCTTTTTTGTAAATGGGGGTAACCATTGCCTCTTTCCAATCTTGCGGTAATTTCCCGTCTTTAAAAGACAGACTCATGATGTGAGCAAGTTGCCCGCATACCACACGGCTACATCTTTTCAGTAGGATTGACGGTATTCCATCAGGGCCCATTGCTGTGTCATCATTCAGGGTATTCAATGCTCTTGCTACGGCTTCAGGTGTAAAGTCAATCTGCTCAAGTGAGTTTGCCACAGCAGGACTGCCAATGTTTGGTAAAGGTTGGTTGATAGGTTCTTTCACAAAGGACTTTTCAAATTGTTTGCCAAAAATATTAGCAACTTCTTTATTGTCAGTAGTTATTCTCTGAGTTAGGCTATCTCTTAATGCTGGTGGAATAGAAACTTTCGAGTTCAAATGTTGACGCATATATGCATAAAAGCATTTCGGACCAGCTCCAACAATAGTTCTTTCAAAATTAATTCTGGATTTTCTTACTTCTCCAATAATTTTATTGTTTAGCTTCCTATAATTCTCGTATGATTCTTTTGTTTTACATAATTGATACAATTTCCATTTCTGTAGCTTTTCTCGAGTCAGTTTTATTATCTGTGGTCCAATCCATGGTTTTTTTATATTTTTCTTTTTATTAGCTCTTGTAAGTGGTATGTTTCCTTTAATAACCTTATGAATGCCTGTCTTAAAGTCCATCCACGTCTTATCGGGATTAATATGGTGTATGGAATTTAAATTGTGTTCTAGTAGCCGGGAAGTTATAATTTCATAATTAGCACTGTAGAAGTTTCTTCGGTGTTTTTTCTCAACAATGTTGAGTATTTGATCATTCTGGATTTGTAGTGTCCCAAAAAGGACCATGTGGTCACTTTTACCTATTTGAGGATAATGTATTATTTTAGTACACAAGTTGTCATCACTGCAAAGAATAAGATCAAGTAATGACTCTTCGTTATTTCGCTTTCTCGTTATTTCTGTCACCAACTGATGTAGATTAGTTTCAGTAATCATTTCTATAAAATTTTCATGAAGTGCATTATAACCATCTAATTTCTGTAATGGCCATTCAATGTCAGGGAGATTAAAATCTCCAGCAATTAGTAAATTCCCATTCTCTTCAGCAGCCTTTTTAATTGTTTCAATTAGCAACTTATCACTTTCTTTTAGGTCATAGTGGGTAGGGCGATAAACACCTCCAATAACAATTTCAAATTTACCATATTTAATATTTAACCACAATGCTTCTACATTCATTTTGTTGTTAAGAGTAGGATGTAAGCTTGCGTTGATAATAATAGCCTGATGTCTCTGGGCTACATAGATAGCTACTCCTCCAGCACCTTTGCCACTTTTGCCAGGTGGTCTATCAAGTCTATAAAGCGTATACCCCTTAATAGCTACCAATCTATCCAAAATATCAGGTTTTAAATGTGTTTCTGTAATAATTATAAATGTAGGTCGCAACCTATCAATTTCCAATAGCAATAAATCTCTTTTAGCCATAATCGATGCCAGGTTTGTATAAAACAGAGTAAGCTCAGTTAGACCATTTTTTTGCTACTTTTTTTGGTCTTGATTTATTTGTACTATCGATGGTCTGTTATTTACATACTTTATAGAGATGTCTTCCTCACCTTGCTCAATCCTTTGTCTCAATTCCAACCGCAAACTCTTTAGGTACTCACGCTGATATGGAGTAAGGTCATTTTTGGCAGTGACACCCGTGCGTAGCTTTTTACCGTTTTTCAGTATGTGAAGAGCGGCTTCTTTGTTCCTCATCACCACTTTCAGAGGTCGGGGGGCAGAGCCAGGTTGCAGCTTACCCAGACGAATAATCACAACTGGAGAAACAGGGTCGGGCAGGTTAGACAATGCACGCTCCACCTCTGATTGATCATGTCGTTTACGCTTCTCAATGGTTGAATCAGGTAATGAAATCTCTGGGATCCCAAACATGATGACATTAGAGCTCCGTTTCTGCCGTTCTTCAATTTCCCCAATGACAGATTCCACATTTACAGTTGATTGTTGATTTTTCTTAATTACGTCCATTTCCAACGCCAATTCACTTAACTTCTTTCGCAGAGCAGGAAGCTGGCGCACCCCGAGTTCACAATCAGGACACAAGTACTTAAGAGTAGGTGAAACCAAGGCAATCACCCTCAACTCCGTGGCAAGCAACCCACTACACTTAACACAGATTTGCCTTTCACAACCATGACAAACTATTTTAGGATTTTTTTCATCCACTTTTGGAATGTCTTTAATACATTTTGAGCAGGAAACCATCTTGATAAATTAGTTTTTGGTGCACTTTGAATGACCTTTAGAGGTTAACTTTTGGCAGTGCAACAAACTTGTGAATCACAGTTATTGACGCGAGATTTCACTTCCACTAGTGAATTATGCGGTATAAGACACAATTAAACTAAGATAACACTGAATTTAAAGGTTTTTATGACTTTTATCGAATAATACACACAGCAAACCGAAAACACAAGTGCATCGAAAAACGAGGGTAGGAGAAAAAACATGCATGTGTTATGCTCAGGAGTGTGGAAAAGCCATCTCAGAGAAGTTACTGATCGTAACTTTTGGACTATTTTACTTCTGAATTTATAATAAAACGTTAAGGTTAGTCTTGTAAAGCCGTTTTCTTGTAGCTATAACGTATTTGGTATTTGGTAACTGCCCTTAGTGTCCCATCTTAACTTTTCATCCACCTTATAGACGAGGCTTGGCCAATGTTGAAGAAAAAAAATTCTTCCAACTTGCTGCTCATGTTTCTCAAAATGAGTACAAATCAGATCTGTGTCCTTACGGTTTTTTAAAGAATAATAATAATAATAATAACAAAAACTGTATTTACAAAATTCAATTAATAGACTAAAAGTGATCATTGCCCAACTTTTGTTAGTCACAGTATGGAGATATTTACATAAACCACATTAAAATCCGTTGAGTGGTTACCTTGTTATAAGCGAACATAAAATACAAACAGATGTTGCTTTTTATATGTGTACTATCTGAACATATTATAATATAATTTATTATTGTAGGTAGGTACCTGCTTTATGTAAAGAGCTTAGTTACTCTTTAAGAAAATTCTGTTATATAAATGCAGGGATATGAATAGTTCAAAGCTTTAGTTTTCCTTCGAGATGTACAATATGAAATAACTGTAAAGTTTGTTTAATAAAAGTTATAATTTAACGTGCTGGTAATTTTGAGAAAACATGCCGGTGAATTTAAAGGAAAACTATACCTGATGGTGTTACTTTGTAACTTATTGATTGACGTTGTTGCCTACAAAGCATTGGAATTACTTCGCGTCAACCTTTATGGTTGCCTCTCAGGTCAGGACAGCCTGGCGGTTCGATTATTCATAGTAGGTATTAAATTTTGATTACTTATTTATTAACGTTTTCTGGACACTGCAAGGGATTGTTTGCCGGATGCCTGACAGACCGTAGCAATATAAACCTTGAGATTCTGAACATTACTATACTGCTACGTCGTAGCAACAGTATACAATATTTACTACAAGGACTACGGCTGACAGACAGTAACAATATAAATCTTGATATTTTGAACTATTCTGCCACGTCGTAGCACGAGTGTACAATATTCACTATAACTACTACGGCTGATAAACCGTATCAATATAAATCTTGATATTCTTAACATTACTATGCTGCTACGTCGTAGACGAGTGTACAATATTTAGTACAAGTATTACGGCTGACAGACCGTAGCAGTATAAACCTTGAGATTCTGAACATTAGTATGCTGCTACGTCGTAGCACCAGTTTACTATATTTTTCACAAGTATTACAGCTGACAGACCGTAGCAGTATAAACTTTGAGATTCTGAACATTAATATGCTGCTACGACGTAGCACAAGTGTATAATATTTACCACAAGTACTACGGGTTACACACCGTAGCAGTATAAACCTTGAGATTCTAAAAATTGCTATGCTGCTACGTCGTAGCGCGAATATATAATATTTAGTACAAGTATTACGGCTGACAGACCGTGGCAGTATAAACCTTCTCCTTGATTATCTAAAAAATCTGCCGACTTCTGAGCATCAACTTTTCGTTTTTAGAAAAGTCACAGCTGAGGATGTTAAGAAGTGTATCCTGTCTATCTCCTCAAAAGCAGTAGGGTGTGATAACATAGGCTTAGATATGATTATTCCCATCCTGGATGTCTTGCTGCCTCCTCTCACATAACTCTTCAATAATTTAATAACCAGCAATATTTTTCCTTGCGCTTGGAAACAAACCTTTGTTATACCCTTACTTAAAATCACCAATCCCACTTCCTTTAAAATTAGCGCCCTAATTTCTATTCTTCCCTTTCTATCCAAAGTCCTTGAAAAACTTGTCAATATTCAATTAAGTGAATTTCTTTCCTATTAACCCGCTAAAGTCAGGTTTCCGCTCAGGTCAGTGGCGGTACCTTCATACAAGCTCAAAAACTCGCCTTGTATAAAATACTCGATTCAATAAATCAAGTTAAATTATTATCTATTTAAAAATTCACGGTTATTGAAACAAGGCTACGATGCACCGAACTACTACAAATGATGATTACTTGTAGAAAATATTGTACACTTGTGCTACGTCGTAGCAGCATAGTTATAATTGATGCTTGTGATTGTTGGCACTTGGTGGAAATTGATACACATTATGTTTATTTTTAACACTTGTACTTATCCACATAAATCTTTGTAATATATACAACCGGTTTCGCTATTCAGCATTCTCAGGAGCTTAATTTAATTACATTTTTACAACAGTATTACAACATGTAATTAAATAAGTACTATAATAAAGCCCTTGAGAATGCTGAATAGACCGTAGCAGTATAAACCTTGATATTCTGAACATTACTGTACTGCTACGTCGTAGCACGAATATGCAATATTTAAAACGAGTACTACGCCCTACCAAGTTATATATTTCGACCTCCAGTGTTCGGAAGCTTCGCCACTAATTTGGTGGTCTCTCTCTCTCTGTGTTAGTATTATCCCGTTTACTTGGGGTTGACTCTTTCGTTGCACAATTAATGAGTTCTGTATCCATCCTGTGTTGACCCTCTTGTATCAGTAGTCCGATTATTTTGTCCGACAATTGGACTCTTGCGACTTTTTCGTCTCAATAACTTTTAAAGACAATCGGACTCTGTGAATAACATTTGGCGTCTAGGATTTTTTGTGTATATTTTTTACCTTCTTACATTGTGACAGATCTAGTGATCTCAACTACTAAACCAAAAGTTGCTGGTTCAAATCCTGTCGTATTACATCATTGTTCGATGCATGATGTTTTTCGGAAAACAAGAGAAAAGACATGTCTTGCTAAGTTTTTTGGCCTTCTTCTCAGCAAGACTAATCAAATGGGCGGAGTTAGGCATATATTTATTTTATTTATTTATTTGTAAGTATTTATCATATACATATATTGCATTTTACATCAATATAATTAATATTTCTTAATTAACACACATAATGCTAAAATATAGAATATAAATTATAAATAAAACTTACCTAAATTAAAAAGGGTAAAACTAACCTAAAATCCTTATTAAACCTACAATAAAAATTAATTAAACTAAATAGAAAATCCTATCTAAATCGCCACCGTCATGTGGAAGGGTACCTAGAAGGCTGGCAGCGTTTCCTCTTTGAATGGCCAGGCTAATTCTCTGGCCAAGATACGCACCAGCCTTCGGGTCCCCACAACTATCGATCAGCCGTGTGGATAGTTCTCTAAAAAGGAGTTTAGCATCGGGACCCCACGGCCCGAGGGTCTCGACCCCGAAAGGCACAAATATGCTCTTTTTACATCAATTATTTATTCCTTTAGCTTGTTTTATGTATGTAATTATATTATTTTGTTAAATTGAAGTAAGACAAATTTACATTTCATTTATTGTATTATCCATTCGATATTGTTTATTTTTATATGAAAACGTGACTTGTAATACGTGTACATAATTATATTTTTACACGTTAAACTGTGCTTTGGATCCACATTTATGCCCGAAATACGGAAATAGGAATTACATTTGACTTACATTTCACAGCCCTTGAGATACAAACAATATACATACAGTGGTCAACTTCACAACCCTGCTTTTTGCATTGTCTTGGTTGGATAAAAAGATTTATTAAAATATATATTTTTAAGATTTTTCCTTATTTTTCTCGGAGTCAACATTGTTAATAACTGCTGGACTAAAAGTAAAATTTTACATCCGAAAAAAGTGAAAACTTGATTACCAATCAAATATCAACTGATATCTACAAGTCCAATAAAAAATAAGTTCGATTTGATTCGTTTCTCTTAATTAAACCTTCAATGTTTAAAACAAAAGCAACAGGTACAAAGATCGCACGTGCCTAGACCACGGCCAGTCACGATTTTTACAACCTTGATTTTCCTACATAGGAGAGCAAAGTGGCCTTCATCGGTTCAGGTTTCGTCTGGCGCGGGAGAAGCGATCGTTGCCATGGTAACGACGCGGGTCAAGGCTACCGTGGCATTTCAGCGTTCCGTACGAGACTGCAGGCTGCCATTACTGCCACGTAGAGCCTATTACGTGCTCATTTATTTATACTTGTCGCCTCATGCTGCTCTTTTCCGGACAACTTTAGAAATCGGTGTAAGTGCAAGTATTTATACGAACTTTTTTTGTTTACATTATACAGGTGGCTGGGAGAAGCTGGAAATGTTATAAGAAGCAACAGTAGCTTTTAGGCAATTAAAACGAAATTTCTTGCGTAGGTGTAAGTTGTGCATTTCTGTTGGAGGTTGACACTTCGATTACTTGCTGTAAATTAATCATTAATCAACTGTGTTTGAATAAAATAAAATCATAAATTAAAGAAAAATTACATAAAATAATTTATTAATGTTTTTAAAAAAAGTTACTCCTTATCTTTGAAGGCTGGTTACAGAAAAAAAGGCCTCTTGAGGTCTGGTTTTTTTATGGTTTTTGTTGCTGAAAAGCAATAGCAGTTTTTGAAATTACTTTGAAACCATTGACAACATTTCAAATACAAAATTTACTATTTTTTCAAATTGTAAGACTATTATGATTGAACAGTAAGTTTTGAAACAAATGTAAAAACCTGAATTTGAAAAAATTCCTCGGTCCAGGATTCGAACCTGCGACCTTCTTGTTTCCCAGACAAGCGCGCTACTAATTGCGCCACCGAGGTACTTACCTAGACCGTTGAATTTTTCCACCATACTTGTCCACCGAATATTTTTGTGACTATTTGATTAAATAATAGAAGTACCTCGGTGGCGCAATTGGTAGCGCGCTTGTCTGGGAAACAAGAGGTCGCAGGTTCGAATCCTGGCCCGAGGAATTTTTTCAAATTCTTGTCTTTACATTTTTTCTATTTTATCTTTTCTGGTTTGTAATGCACTCTAATAATAATATTTAGAAAACTTGTTGTTTGCCAGTGATGTGTCCCCTTACATTCTTTTTGAATATTGAATGTAATGTAATGCCTTCTAATGTAACGCCCTCGTGAGCGTTCAGTATGTGCATTACAAGCTGGTTAGATCAAATAGTTACAAAAATATTCGGTGGACAAGTATGGTGGAAAAATTCAACGGTCTAGGTAAGTACTTTGGTGGCGCAATTGGTAGCGCGCTTGTCTGGGAAACAAGAGGTCGCAGGTTCGAATCCTGGCCCGAGGATTTTTTTTCAATTCTTGTCTTTACATTTGTTTCTAATTTATCTTTTCTGGTTTGTAATGCACTCTAATAATAATATTTAGAGTATTCCAAAGCGATGGATTTCGCAATAAAAACATAATCTCAGTAATTTTGAACTTTCGACTAAATTTTAGTCACGTTCCACAAGACCTAGGTAAACCATAATTTTCAAGGTAGTACACATAGTTTTCATAATTAACCTCGAAAAAACATTCACAAATGTTAAATAGAAAGAGAGAAAAAATCGAAACTAATTTCAGGTGAAAATTATTATGAAAATCATTTAAAATAATCATATCTCATAAACTACTAAAAATCGCGGAACATACATGGGGATGATTCGGATACCCCTAATTGTAAGACAGCCAAAAAATGTTGTATTATAACAATGTTCGAAAACAGGCACTGGGTATTCCAGCAAGATTCTGCGCCGGCTCATAAGGCGAAAAGTACTCAAAACTGTCTCACGACCCGTGAATTAGACTTTACCAGGCATGAGGATTGGCCCTCCTCCAGTCCAGAATTGAATCCCTGGATTACAAAATATGGCAGTACTTAGAGGAGAAGGTCTGCGCTAAGCCCTTGGAGTCACTGAAAGCATCCCTGATTAAAGCAGTCGCCGATAGTGACATAAACGACGATTGATGACTGTCCTTGCAGATTGAAGGCTTGTATCGAAGCAAGAGGAGGGCATTTCGAATAATGTGGTTTAATTCTGTATTTTGTACCATTTGATGTATGTAAATGGTTGTAGTGCGTAACTCATTGTGTCATGTATTTAAATTTCCATATGTGACGAAACTTAATGACCATACTACGTATAAACGTTGACAAAATTAAATTCAAAAATTTCAACAATGTAGATGCAACTCGCTTTATTTGTCAGCCTACATGGGCTTGGATTCAAAATGTGACAGAATAAAAGATTTAATTCTTCAACAAAGTATGCATATTTCAAAGTTCAGGTCAATCGCCGGCTGTTTTCGTGTTATTCCAACAGACTGACCGATGTCCGGGCGGTTTACGTTTTTGGCGGAACCCTACAAGATGGTAGAAGCGATAAATGAAAAGTCAACCGGTAACGAGGCGGCATAAAGGATGCCAAATGATTTAAAGAAATACAAACTTACCAGCACCTATAAAATGTATTAAACAAAGCTGCAAAAACAAGTTGGTTAAGTATTCGGGACGTAACCAAACCTGTATAAAAAATCGGCGTTTTCAATATTTGCTGTTTACTGGTAAATACACTCAGCGGTACAATTAGCGGGACAGAGCAACATTTTCATATAAATGTGGTAATTTCGAAGCCTCGGTTCTCCGTCAGGTAATGATTCGGATGAGATCTGATAGGAGCTATCTAGAGCACGCATGGACGAGATCCACACCGCCTAAGGAACCCAACTGATCAGACAAGCCATTTATACCACAGACTGTGTAGAGTTTTGAGGGTTCGGATTTCCATACATTTTGATACCATTTATGAGGCTGTTTGTTTCATGGATAACTCCTATGTTAACTGTCGGTTTGATCAGTTGGGTTCCTTAAGCAGTCTGGACCTATCTGTAGTCTAGATAGCTCCTATCAGATCTCATCCGAATCGTTACCTTACGGAGAACAGAGGCTTCTAAATTACCACATTTATATGAAAATGTTGCTCTGTTCCGCTAATTGTGCCGCTGGGTGTAGTTTAAGTATATGACAAATAATTTACGGAAAATTCCAAATTCCTAACTAGTTAAGTTTTTGAGATAGACCCCGTAACAAAAATGGTTTAAAACTGACAACTTTAATGGTATATTTTTCACGAGGCACGTATATTATTCAAGATTTTTTTTTCTGTTCTACTTAATAAGTTTTAGACAATGGTCAAAGATAAATTGGGTAAAAAAAATTAAAAAAGAGTCCGGCTCCTTTTTCATGTATGGGACCCTCATAAAATAATTTATAAAATAATTTATATTTTTAATTCAATATTCGGTTTTAGGTCAATATCATAACCAAACATCAGGTATGTAACTCATTCTGTCTACAAGCTAGAGACCCGTGACATACTTGGACGAACAGACAGCAGAGCGACATTAATAGGGATCCGTGTTGTCCTTCGGGTACGGAACCCTAAAAACGGAGAGCAAACACTTAAATGTACAAAATTCATGTGGTCGAAGGGTGCCCACAACGGTATTAAACAATTACCGCTATTCGATTCTATTAAGAGGGCTGTATCGAGTAACTGCCGGTGACCTTTGTAAGTCACCACCTGGCCGGTATTATTCAGATGTTATTTGAGTTTAATAAATATATGATAAACTACAGAATACCTGAAATGATGTGCTTTGATTAGTATTTTAAATTTTTATGGAAAACTTTAAGTAAATAAATACCAAATTAAGACTTAGATCGGATTTACAAGATAAATCCTCGCTTAAAAAAAATATTTTTTTCAAAATTCTAATGGTGCAGTTTTAGTTTATACCAAAATTGACTCCAGGACTCCTTTAAGCACTTTTTGCTATTATAGTTTTGGATTTGGCTATCTACGCCCACTTAAGCCTGTATATTGCTTAAATAAATCTATTGCTATTTCTATTAAAAATATCATAATAAAGAAAATACAAAGCAATAAAACCGTTCAAAAACAGTTTTGGGTAAACAACAAGTTACTGGAGCATCGTTCTAGAAATCAATCCTAAGCTCGAGTCTCTTTCGATTTCACACTCATTACTATCTGACGCTAATCGGTTTTCAGTACAATCCCACAGCTTTACTGAAACTGAAATGCGTTTCAGTGTCTCTCCTTTTAATATTAGAAAACGGATGTTCTATATTTAGATTACGTAAAATCAATCAAGACCGAATATCACGTGGTATACTCGTAATTAATGCATCTATGCGTGTTCATGTTATGAATTATAAATCAGGACACAATTTTTGAGAGTAATATTTTTGGCCCTGAAACTTTTTAAATCAGTACCAGGAATAACAACAAAAAATAAATAAAAGGTTATTTATTAATTCACCAAGGCACGCCACATTAAAGTATATTACGAGGCAGTTTACATTGTCATGCGAGTGAACACCCACAGCACCCACGGAATAGACTACCCGTCGTCTGGTCTGGGAGCTACTGAATTTTTTGTAAATGTTACCATGTGTCTGAAATAAATATTTTTGTATTTTGTATTTGTATTTAAAATTTCCAGTGCCTAATTAACTACCTTAGGAAAGACTTATTAATACTATTGAATTGGGGGTGCTAACTTTCTGGACAAGAACGGAAATCTTAAAACCATTTCGAGAAATATGTTTTCTGTACAGTTGCTACTTATCAGATTAATAAATAAATCTATACTTTTAGAGATATTTTAACAAAACACAATGAACTTCATTTGACTTATCTATGACGTCATGACATGACATTTGACATGCAGTGCATTCCGTGTCGCGACATAATCGATTATATCGCGTCTATCATCATTCCGAGTCACTGTGAGCCCGATAATTAATCAACCGCCAGAATTCATATTGGAGACTCGGTTAGTGATCAGGAACAATGTTTAATGAACCTCAAGGTAAAACTGAAAACAAAAAATTGCTCCCGTACCTACCTACTGCCTATTCAGTCAGTATGGAAACAATTTTTTTTATGATTTCGAAAATAACGATCATTGAATTTTGTTCCTGATCACTAACCGAGTCTCCAGTATGAATAAGGGTGATTGATTAAATTTCACCTTGTTTGTCATAGACGAAATCCTTAACGACGCCATGTTGTGATATGCCTATGCTTCAGAGCGTTTGCACTATGAGCGATCTATGAAAAGTGCTAGCTGGCCGGTGGCAATTTCAAAAATAGGTTTTTCGAAGAATAAGAGCATTAGTTAAATCATGATTATAAGATTGTAGTTAGAAGAAATTACTTCTTGGACCTAGTAAAGTAGTATATCCTTTGTATTCACGTAACTTAAATGAATTTCTACAAATTCTGTCATCATTCATGTTGCGTTCAAAAGAACCCTAAATGGATTATAAGTATAAACAGTGATGGACGCCATTTTTCATTCGGAATGACTTGATGGGCGTGAGAAGTTTGATGGTAGTGTTAGCACTATTAGCGCCATGCGGAACGACTCTAGTGACGTCACGTTCACTTTTGGCGGGTAAAATTTAAGTTTTTGTTTTTAAATAGATGCAATGAATAAAACCCAAAAATAATGAAATTAGTTTCATAAAATAGTCTACATTTTCAAACTAAATTATTAAAAAAATATATATCAGAAACATGCATAACTAATTGAATACATTTTAGACATAGAAAATATTTCGTATTGAAATTTAATGTATCACATTTACAACCTTTCACTTTGTTTACGAAAAAATTATAATTATAACATTGTCAATTTCAAAGAGCTAAATCTTTCATTCAAGTTTAATAACTTTGCTGAAAAAATGCAAAAATATCAGACATATAAATATAATAATATATGTTGACACATCATAATGTACCAAAATTTTCATTAATCATCACATTAACTGTTCAAAAAAGGTTTCCGTCAGTTTTCCCGATTAATGTCGCCCGTATACCATGACTTTTTGTGTTGAGTAAAGTATAATTACAATCAAAATTTCAAGTCAGAGTAACATTTTTATGAATACTTATGCACTTTTATGAATAATCCTATAATTAAAGCAAAACACTTCAAAGAAAATTATGATTCATAAAGGTACGCCAAACAAAAAGCGTACTTTGGTGAAATAGGCCTTAACAACAAAAAAGCTTTAAGCTACTTTAACCGGTAAAATGTACTTTATTATCCGCCAAGTAAACAGGGTGTTCCATTTGAAACATTAACCCTTGCAATCACAGCGGCAATCTTACAGGCGTGATGACGACACGAGCGGTATGTCATGATACCTTTGATTAATGAGCGTTTCCACATTCCGCCCTGTTTCATTATAACTCTAATTTTTGCCAGCCCATTCGCCATTGTTTGTTTCTGTTTAAAAGCAATTTCGCTAATGTTTTTCTGGAGTTCTTGCTTTACAACCGCTAAAAATTTATGTGAATCATTTTTGATTGAGAAACACTTGTACTTGTCCACTTATTTATATTATTTCCCTTACCGGTTTCGCTGTTATAGCATTATCAAAGGTTTTTTGGATGTTTACGTACAATAAATGCAATCAAAAATGTATCAAAAGTTCCACCAAGTGCCAACAATCACAAGCATCAACTCCATGGATGTGAATCAATTTTCTTTTGCTGAACGGTGAAGGAAAACATCGTGAGGAAACCTGTATGCCCTAGAAAGCGTGTAATTGTGCCCGAAGTACGGCGATAGGGCTCACCATCACCCATCACGTTGGGACATATCTAATAATCGTCAGTGAAACGCGGGTGTACCGGGTATGGACTTGTATTTTTCAGTTTATACCGGGAACACCTTTGACACCCCCTCTGGGATTAAGTCTTAACTTTTCAAGGGTATGACAGCCATTTTGTAGGGCTACGTTTCATAACTTAAATGATTCGTACCGGTAGTACAAATATTTTTTTTTACTTCGTGAAATGAAAAAGTTACAGCGCGATATAAAATTCAGTTTTTCGCACGACACGATACTTCCATCATTTTGTGTCTCTATGGCATAAATTGGTAGGAAGACGATGATGTACCAAATGAATTACTTTTATACTGTATTGTACACATAAATATAATTACTTTTTCACATAGAAATATGATGTATATAGGCGAGCTTATCTCTGAGTAGAGATTTCTTCCAGAAAACCCCTCTGATAAATAAAAATAGTAATAAATTAATACATACGTGCAAAAACTACGTAACGTACTATTAAATTAAGTTAAAATTAAATATTAAATAAAAAATAAATATCCTTACATATACATACATACACAGCATAACTAAGTACATTCTATTGCTTGCTTGAAATTCAATAAGAGTTTGATAAATTCTGCCTGGGGCGCTCAGCGTGGCGATTCTGGGGTAACAATCATAACGAAATTATTAAAATATATATATATGTATATAAAAAAGAATGATGGGCATAATTCCAACAGAATCGAACGATGTCTCAAATTAAAGCCATAATTAGTGCTCTACTTTATACTATGGTCACAAGTACCAAAGTCGCTGGAGAACCGAGATAGAGCAGTTGAAAACAAGTAGTATTTTTTTCTGTAGTAAAGATTATTTGAATTTACCTACTAAAAATCTGTCATTGTTTTACAAAAAATAGTCAGGTCAAGCGTTAGAAACATGGCGCACACATATAAAATGTTTGCTAGTTTTCCCGATTGAGCAGCCTCCCGACATGTAGTTGTACTAAGGTTTTTTAGTTATTATTGTCCGTTGAATGACCGACGGAGATATTAAGCGACACCGCCTCACAGCGGTGGGGTAGAGCCGCGGATATAGAAGCAGTCTTTGTCTTGCAAAAGAGAGCAATTCGGTCTAATGTCGTTTGCAATAGAATCCAACAATCATGTAAACAAATATGGCGGACTGACATTGACAGCGTATTGTTTATGCCCATAGTGATGTCATAGTGTTCTAATTTAATTTTAATTAAATTTATTTTTCTAATTATTTTAATTTTAAGTCATAGACTATGGCCCATAGTAGGATAGGTACTAAAATAAAACTGACTAAATAGATTAAATATATAAGCCATAGACTATAAAATAAAACTGATTATATATAAAAAAAGTGTTTATTAAAACAAATTTAAATCTTCGTCTTCGTCATCATCACTATCAGAAGTGTCGCCGGTGACCGTAATTATAAATGGAACCACTGTGTCATCGCTTGCCGTGTCTAAAATGCCGTCGAGCTTTTTCATTTCTTCCTCTTCCTTTAGGACGTGACTTACGCATTTCGACCATTGTTCGGCTCCGATTCTCGCCAACCCTTCGTTCAATAAAGTTTTTATTTCCGCCATTTTAAAAGATTTGTTATTTCTCCCAACATACGACTTAACCTGTGCCCAAATGAGCTCAATTGGGTTGAGTTCGCAGTGGTAGGGAGGAAGGCGAAGCACAGTTATTCCTTTCGATGCGGCGAGCTCGTCAACGTATTTTGTAACATAATTTAATGTCCGTGATGCCGTGCAAAGGTCGTCGTTCCAAGAAAAATATGTCCAGCCAAATCGTAAAGCAAAACAAAAGTCCAAAATGAGAATGCAAAGTCGTAGAAATCGGAAACAGAAAACGGAAACAGAAAACACTAATGCACAGCGAACCCACAGAACAGTGAATGACTGTGAATGACAATTCTAACAAAATGGCCACCTGTCAATTTTTAAAAACTAACCATTATTTTTATGGCTTAGGATACAATCCGTTTTGGTTAATTATATTAAGCTCTTGAAAAAAAATTTTTATTGTATTCAAATAATATTAAATTAAAATAATTTATTAAATTAAAAATAAAAGATAACTTCAGATTACGAACAACACTAACTTTTCAATGACTTATAGAGTTCGATGAGTAAAAAACTAAGATGACAGCTTGTCAAATACTTCGAAATTTTTACGTTGCAAATGTTTTAACATATTTAACTTATAAATACAAGTTAAATCGTGTTGAAGATAATGTGAAAACAATGGTGCGTTCGTTGAAATCAGACTATGTTCATAATTGATCGTCAAATGTATGTGATTACGGAGTAATCGTGACAATTTGGTTTGTTTACATGATTGTTGGATTCTATTGCAAACGACTTTATTTATAACATGAAGTATCGAGATTCATCAAGAGAAAAGTTTAAAGAAATTAATATATTTACGGTCGCATGTGAATTTATTTATCAAGTTATTAGATATGTCAGAAAAAATATTGATAATTTCCCGAGGCTTGGTGTGGACCACTCTGTTGAAACCAGAAACAAACATAAACTAGCTTTTCCAAAATTCAGACTTGCCAAGGTAGGTACCTCTTTTGTAGGACATGGTATAAGATTTTACAATAAACTTCCAAAGGAGGTCCTTAGTTTGCCTGAAAATAAGTTTAAACTATACATTAAGCAGGGACTACTTAAAAAAGCTTATTATAAAGTCAATGATTATCTGGACGATAATGAAGCATGGTGTAATAAATAATAATAATCTTTATCAAAATTGTGAGTCATAATTAGCAAATTTTAATACGAAATGTTTGATTCCTCTAAAGGCTAATCTTAAGCCCTTTATAGTTAACTAATATGTAAACTGACTTTGCTGTAAAAGGTAATAGACAATGTAAGACGGATTGACCAAGATCAATTTTTTTTTCTCTTGTACATAATTCCTATGGTTTTATATTTGCCTTTACTTAAGTAGGTATAAGAAAATTGTATAGATTAAGGTTTATGTTACAAATGAAAAAAAATTCATGTTTGCTAAGTTTCTTGCCCTTCTTCGTAGCAATACTAATCGAATGGTGCGGATGGTTAGGCATTATGTATATATAATATTTTTATTCCTATATTTCTTTACTTTATGCAGGTTTATAACTTTATTACATTTTAGTAGCCCAACCTCAATATTTTTTAGATGTATTTCCCTTATTTATTTATCAACTAGTTTGTTCCTTGCATCATTTATATAATAATATTTTTATTCCTAGATTTCTCTACTTTATGTATGTGTATAAATTAATTTTTGTAGCCCAACCTAAATATTTTTTGTATGTATTTCCCTTATTAGTATATTCATATTATTTTTTTCTTCTAAAGATATTTATTGTAAAGATTAGCTTTGACTTGTAAAAAGTATACTTTATGTATCTATTTTACAAAATAAATATTTTGATTTGATTTTGATTTGAGCGCGGTGCAACGCATAGCTTTCTTTAAGGCTGACGAACCAAATCTCGGTGCAAAATGCACATCATAATATTGTTTTCCTTACTTTTGAATAAAAAGTGTGCAAAATTTCATTTGAAAGCAATTGGCGGAAATTTATTAGTAATAATTAAGTTTTCACATTTAAATTCTATCATTTTATGATTTACATTTTGATTGCATTCGGTTAACAAACTTAAAAGCGTATGTATCGTTGTAATCGAATGTAATCAAAATGTAAGACATAAAGTAACATCATTTTAATGCGAAAACTCTATTATTAGTAATCAATTTCCGCTAATTGCTTTAAAACGCAATTTTTGCATACTTTCTATTCAAAAGTAAGGAAAACAATGTTATGATGTGCATTTTGCACCGAGATTTGGTTCGACCACCTTAAAACACTGGTAATCTACAATGCTATGTATGCTGAGCAGCGCGCACGCAACACAACGCAAGGCCCCGCAGCGCGCCACGCGGCTGAGATTTTTTAAAGAAAATACGTTTTTTATTAGGTACTTATCTTCAAACTTCGATGCAAAAGTCTGAAGTCGGAATCGGATTCCAAACTCAGAGGTAAGAGCGAAGCCGGGTAAAGACCGAAAAAAGTCAAAAATAGGTGCTCGACGACGAGCGAAGTGAAGCGGACTGGAGCGAGGCGACTCTCGAAGTTTTGTATAACATTACCCGGGTAAACCTAGGTTTACTCTATCTTCTAGTATTACCCGTAACATTAAGATCATTAAGATCCCACCCAATAAAAAATATGTCTTCTTAAAATTCAAAACAATATCATGCAAAACATAATCTCCAAAGCTGTGCTCTGCTGCGCGCGCACTCTGAGGTGGTATCGCAACGCAGAACATCGCAAAGCAGCGTGCAGCATTCGCTCAATCTAAAACTGGATAACTATTGACAGTATTCGCATTTGCAAACATTCTTTAAAAAACACAGTGAACCCAGGAGATTTAGCTGGTGTTAAATATGTGTAGTGTACGTATAATAAAGAATATGATCAAATTAGAGCTATGAGTAAGAATTTACAACTAAGATGATTAATTGAAATAGGCGTTACCTTGCGGAAGTCCATCTCTAAGTTAAGGATATATGAATATAATTTGCAATATTCCGCTAAACAATTCTTGTCGTGCTATTCAAAATGCAGACTCGTGCACCGCCCGCCCGCCCGCATAAAAACATGCAACAAGCAAGCAATACAAGCAAAGCAATCTTAAATAACAAGCAAGAAAACTTATCGACAAGTGTTTCGCCTCTGAACGAGGCACGATAAGAATTGTTTAGCGGATAAATAATATATATATATTAATTATATTCATATATCCTTTACTTATTTACAACTAAATTACCCATATTTCATAGTTATAAAATCAAAATAAGTTTAATAATAATCTTCTACAATTCAAACGGCTGCCATTTTAGCGCGCATCAAGTGACGTCACATGATACTGCTCTTGCTTGCGGTGCATGGCGAGTGGCCGGTTTTTTCATCATTTTTGATTAAACAACCCATTACAAGATATTTGAAGGTTTTATTTTACATTTATTAATTTTGAACTTAATATTTTATTATGAAATTTACTCACTTTGTCACAAAAGGCAGTAGCCAATGGTGACGGGTTTTGCATTTGCGATTCATTTCATCAAAATTTTGTATTTTTTAAATGGAAATAATTATAAAACTATAAAATCAAATAGTTTCCCATGGTCATCATTAAATTCTACTAAGTAAATAGAATACAAAAAACGCAATATATTACTTATTTAAACGACATGCGTATTCTCTATTCAGGCACCAAGTCCTAACGACTGGCGTTAGTTCCATTTCTGTTGGTCTTACGCCCAGGTTTCATACAAATTCGCCCACAATCCTTTGATAGATGAAATGTTTTTTTCGTCAGATTGGAAATAACTGGGTGCTGGACGCCAATTCTGACACATGCGTAAATTTGCGAAGGCGGAAGGCGGGTAACATTTAAAAGCTCTCAAAAGCTTGCTTTTAACATTATTACTATCCTTTTTCCCGAAATCATATGGTTTTTAGGGTTCCGTAGTACCTGAAAGGTAAAAGGAACCTGTGAGACTCCGTTGTCCGTCCGTCAGTCCGTATGCCACAGCCTCATAACTTTAGCACCGTTAAACATAAAGACTTGAAATTTGCTACAAAAATAGCGTTCACTTGCCTACACAATACGGTGTAAAAAAAAATGATTTTTTTTTATTGTTTAAATAATTTCCCAATACAAAAGAGAGAAAAATAAAAAAAATATCCTAAAAATACAATACGGGTATCAAATTGTAGATATTAAAGAGCTGAAATAAGGCTAAATAAGGGGTTATTTCCGAAACTGGTGGACCGAAAAAAATGAAAAAAATCTTGGTAATTTGAGATTACGTAAAAATTACAGGAAAAATATAGCGGTTGAGAAATTCACGATAACTAAATGACAAAATTGAATTTTTCATCCACGAGTTTTATTTCGAGTACGGTATAAAAATACTTGTGTCTCTCTTTTGTTGCTACAAATATTATGATTACGAGAAAAGAAATATATATTAGATAATCTATTTTATCATCCATCACAAACTGCAAGAGTACAATTAACTAGGTAGGTACCTACACTAAATATACATTCCCAAAACTGTCGAATTACGGAACTCTAGGTATGCGAGTCTGACTCGCACTGTATTGGTTTTACATGTCATAAAAAGAGTTGTACTTAGAATTATCATCACATATCACACGATTAATTAAGATTTTTTTTTATTATTGGTCGTGAGTCCGAGATAGAGGCTATAGTAGGTAGGTACCACGTATTCTGTAAAAAATTGAACTGGCTACCCATTACAGTTCAAGCTGTAGACTCCTGTGCTATGACAGACGGACAGACAGACAGCGGAGGCTTAGTAATAGGGTCCCGTTTGGCACTTTTGGCAGTTAATATAAGGGATGAGTGTGTGTAAGGGAGGATACATAAAAAGTGAGAGGGTGTTCAGCGGAATCATAATAATCACGCTGGCGCCCTCCCACGTCTCCCAATCCATCAGGGCCGCTGACATGGCCGCCGAAACTGCTGAAAACTCCAAACGGCGCAAATATGCGTCCTTAGGAAGCTTTTATATGTTTAAGGCGTTTGGAGTGAAACTTTCGGCCCGTGGGGTCCCAGCGCCAAAAAACTAGTAAAAGATCTATCACTTCTTTTAGTGGACACATTGGGTGACCAGAGGGCTGGCGCATTCCTCGGCCAACGTATAAGTTTGGCCATTCAAAGAGGAAATGTGGCCAGCCTTCTGGGCACCAAGCCGCAGGGGTCAATTTTAGAACATTTATATTATTTGTAGTTATTTAAAAGTTATGTTGTTAGGTAATTTTAGTTTAGAATAAGTTTTTTTTATGTTATAAATTATTTAATAAATGTTTAAACTAAATGATTAAAAAAATTATAATTACGGTTATTCATCAGGGCAAAGTATTTCATTTATTATTTTATATCCAAATTAAGTATTAGAGTTTCCCTATGGATCGATACTATAGGCCCTCGTATTGTATTCGTTAGCTAAACGAATGAGAGGCGATGATTGGGCATAGTTTGTGCGAACAACTGGAACATGATAAAAGAGTCTAGCGGAGTGCCGAGTGCGATAAGAGGTGGCGTTAAGGGAGAAGTTAGACACCATGCTCATGCTCATACGACCAGTAACAATGTCATATAGCAAACAAATTTCGAGCGAAGCCGGCGATCCTCAAGCGAAGAAATACGATGGTGTAGACAAGATACTTCATTTCATTTTTGGTAATCTGGCTTTAAAATTAAGATGCTTTAAGAAAATCTCCTGTATTTTTTCGATACGCTGTTTATAGGTTATGTAATGTGGTGACCAAACAGAAGATCCGAATTCCAGTAAACTTCTAACATACGCAAAATACACGACATGTTATGGTCCAAACTAGTGTGAACCCGTTGCCAAGACGTGCCCACGTTCCACTACAGCTTCTACTAACTAATACCAAAGTTCTATTTCGGGACGCAGCTTCAACAAGCTGTTGCTGCAGAAGGAAGAGTTGGAGCAGAAACAGCTCCACTTGCTGCAGGTGGTGGAGAGCGAGCGCACCTCGCGCTGGCAGTACGCGCAGCAGTGCGACGAGCTCGCCAGCGAGGTCAAGAAGCTCCGGACTGAGGTGACGCCTGCGCCGAGACGGGGGCCGAGCTTCAACATTCAGACTCAGACGATAGGCCGAAGGCTAAGCCCATTAATAAATAGCAATCATTAATTACAGCCAGTGATTGTACTACATTTGAATACATGGCTCAGCCTTCGGCCTGGCCGTGGTTCATACATTTTCAAGTTTGAAAGCTTGGCCTTCGGTTTCTCTGTTTAATAGTAAGAACAAGGTTTGCGGATGCAATCGAATATGGTTGTTCTGCATGTTTCTTCGTACAATCAAGATGATTGATATTATCATTGCAATACGGACGAAAAGTAAGCCTAGTGTTTTTTCTTCCATGGTTAATATTAAGTTCATAGCTTTGCATTCGGGCTCATTTTGTGAAACTATAAACCATCGGTTTCATGATTATTATTTGTGTACAGGCGGAGAAGATTAAAACATTATTCTGTTTTTTCATCTGAATCAATAAGTTACTTTAAGAAACCCCGGGCACAATCCTAACAGTGTATCAAAAAACATCAGCTTGAGTATTTAAGCAATGGCGTAGCAAAGTTACGACGTAGTAACATTATGGGCTACGAACGTAGCAAGTGTGACTTCCCGCCGTTGAGTGCGTAAATGTAGAGAAAACGAAAAAATACTAGATACGTACAAAATTACACAGGAACCACAATGTTAGAAAAAAAACAATTTGTTCCCCAGCTATGCACGTACAAGAAAGAGCACGAGCCGACCACCCGAACATTGTCCACATCTAGCTCGTCTCCGACTAACAGCACCGACATCGACCCGGCAGAGCTGCGCAAGATCAAGAAGGTGCAGAGCTTCTTCCGAGGCTGGCTGTGTCGGCGCCGGTGGAAGCAGATCGTCGACCAGTACATCAAGAGTCCTCACGCTGAGAGTATGAGGAAGAGGAACAGGTACGGAGACGAGTTTTAGCTATCCCATCGAAATTATCACCTAGCCTTTAATGAGTCCTGTGGTTTGCAGTTTTAGCGGCATTAATTATAATTTGCCTCGTATTTAAATAGTAGGTTGTTGTACAAGAGATGTAAGTGGCGAATGAAAAAAAAACATAGAAGACTCGTTTCTAACCAAGTGTCATTCGACAATGACACCAGACTTAAAATGGCAAAAGGGTAATGATTGGTTCGTCATGAGACACTGGGCTAGCTGTGATTGGCTGACTCATAGAATAGAAACAGTGAATTCGATTGGAGCCGTTGCCGAACTAAACTGTGTTGAACACAGTTTATCGTGTGGCTATTTTTCAGCGCTAATCAGACTTCTATGTTTGTTTTTGTTCACTGGACGTAAGTGATAAATTGATATTTAGGAGCACAAATGAGCAACGATGCTTATAGTTCACAAGAGTACAGTACTCACAAAGTTATAATGCGCATACAAATCTTCGCCACTGTTCGGCAAAATTCGTATTTCCTTACACATTCTATAGAATCAATGACAGATTTTGCACGTCGAGTCACTCGGCTATAGATTTCTATGTGCATTATATTGGGCCTACTGTAAATGCTAATGATTTAAGTGACTTACCAGTTAGTGAATTCAAAGGAGCCTCGATAGATTTTCTTTATTTACAACCCTAGTGCTGCAAATCGAATTGACATCACACACTTGGAGTTAAATTCTTTCAGAGAATTAGTGATGAAAAAGTTATTTTAACCGGCCACACCCAAAGATGCAACTTTTTGTTTGACCATCCTTACTTGAACCTAATTAAAACTGCAATGTTGACCTGTGAGAGATATACATACAACTACAACAATTGATTATTCCCAATTCGAAACTCGTAATTATTAATCACTAAGTTATAATGTTTACATTGCAGTCTTGTCTTCAAAATGGTCGAAGCAGAAGAAGAGTACCTCGAGCAAATGGAAATTCTGGTAAGTATCCTTTTAAAATTCATTCTGACAAATCAAACCACCGTAAATCAATTTCCAACTATTGTTCATAGGTAACATGCTTCCTCCGGCCATTCAAAATGGCGGCGAGTTCCAAGAAGCCGCCGTGCACACACGAAGACGTCAACTCGATATTCCTGAACAGCGAGACCATGTTGTTTCTCCACCAGATCTTCTTCAAGGGTCTCACCTCCAGGATGGAGTCCTGGCCGACGCTTGTGCTAGGTGACACACAATTTCTTACCAACGTTAGCCCGCGCCTCTCATCCTCCACGCTGAATCTTTCGGCCTCAGCTTCTAGTCCCTGCTCGGCCTCTATTTCTCCCTGTTTCATGAAAATGGTGACTTATGTATATGTCTAATACCAGGCCCCTCAGAAAGTATTGCGAAAAAAAGTTTTTATATATGGGAGACAGGCCAGTTATAATGTTTTTCAAAAATATGATTATTTATAAGTAAAAATAGGTATGTTCTAATTTCAAAATTTCCCTCCACATTTTTTGCGAGCTAATTCAAAGTATTGTGTCTCGCTGAAATATGGATCTGCGCCGGTAACATTTTAGAGCTATGATTTTTTACGATTTCAAGTGTCGCCTGAAACCGGATGAATCGTACGATAGACTTCAAATGGCATTTATGGATGAAGGCCCTTCCAAGGCAACCGTGTATCGTTGGTATAACGAATTCAAGCGCGGTCGACCAACTTTGGGGGATGAAGAAAGAAGTGGTCGCCCTTTGACGGCTGTTACCGAAGAAAACGTGCTGGCAGTGAAAAATGTAATCCAAGACAATATCAGGAGATTCAACACATATTGAAGATTGGATCGGGAAGCCTTCACGAGATTCTACACAGCCATCTTCGCGTGAGGAGGATAGTATCACGCTGGGTGCCGCACAACCTCACCGATACTCAGAAGCAGGCCCGGGTGGAATGGTGCCGTGATATGCTAAACAAATTTGAAGCAGGCTCGTCTCGGCGTGTTTACGACATCGTTACAGGTGATGAGTCATGGATTTATCAATACGACCCAGAAAACAAGCACCAGTCGACTGTTTGGGTGTTTCAAAATGAACCAACGCCTACCAAAGTGAAGCGATCTAGAAGCGGGTGGAAGATTTTGATCGTTGGTTTTTTTTTAATTTGACTGGCCTCTTGGTATCAATTCCCTTACGGGATCAAAGAAGCATCAATACCGAATGGTATACTACCAAATGTTTGCCAGAAGTTTTCTCTGTTGTTAGCAACAAGCGACCAGGGCTCCGCGGGCTACTGCTCCACCACGACAATGCACCTGCGCAAACCGCACTCAAAACGAGGGACTTCCTGAACAGCACGCCAGTTGAACTCCTGGGTCACTCGCCTTACAGCCCTGATCTAGCACCGTGTGACTTCTCTTTATTTCCAAAAATAAAAAATCTGCTTAAAGGAATACAATTTTTGTCGCCGGAAGATGCGCTGGCTGCGTTCGAGTGTCTGCGGCGGACTGGAAAAAGTGTTTTGAAAACTGGTTTATTAGACGCATGAAACTTTGTATAGAGGCTGGTGGAGAGTACGTTGAAAAGAAAAAAAAATGTACCTATAGAAATTTTATTTTTATTTTCGCAAAACTTTGTGAGTGTCCCACGTATTATGCGTAAATACGCAACTATTACAACGGTCACTGCTCAGCTTTTTCAAGCCACATCACATCATAAAGATTAATTCCTTAATTAAGCTCCTAAAATTGTATAAGTTCCGTATTTTGCCCGGGTAATACTCGCACACACATCGGTCTGATTTAGGTATTAGGCGTAGCTACATTAGCATCAAAAGTCAAGAACAAAACAGGTGGCGATGATATTCTGTAGGGTTTTCAAATATGGAGGACTATTAACACAAATCTTCCGCATTACTACGACCCCAACTAATTGTTTATGTAACTTATTTTTAAGTTAAGCCTTCTTCATGTAAAAGCTTAGTCTGTGTGTAAAAGTAACTGCTTGTTAAATTTTCAGCTCCAGTTGTATAGAGATTTTTGTAAACAAGTCATAATTATATTTGCCCGCTCATTCGGGTACGCCCATAATGTTTATTTTATCACATTTTTAAACCATTCACGCGTACGTGTATTATTTATAGTAAAAAGACTTTAACATTCTCCTTTTGTTCCCTTGTGCATCGTTGCCCGGACTTTATGATGCGGAAATGTAATCCAGAAAAAGTAGGTCAATCGGGTCGACGACAATTATTTACCTTTATGATTCGCGAAGGGAACTTATCGTTGTAGTACCTGCCTAATAGTTTTAACCACAGCCTATTGGATTGTGGTTGGTGCCAAACCCATCCACCTTGTGTTCTAGAACAACTAAGACAACCCCAGTTAAAAACCAAAATAAAATCTAATGAATTTTGGGCTCTCAATGTTCAAGCTAGGAGGATTGATTTACTATGGCTGTTTAAGTTTTGATCGATATTGATACTGATAGATATTCTAACATTACAAATCTAGAAAACAGGCATGAGCTGTTAATTCAGTCCACGTACACCTAAGTAATGTATCAACTTGTCATCATATGCTTTCATTTATGTAATTTATTCGTCCAAGTTTCATTAGCATAAACATTTAGTACCTCAGAAACGGTATACTATTTTAGTTATTTTGTGTTTCGCTAAAAAACTACGTAGTCTCCAAAAATATTAACTTCACCTGCGGACTGACACCTTCTGTAGACTAGCGGTATGGTAGCTGCACTAAATGCCCCAGATTCTCTTCAAGCGCCAGCGTCTTTGATGCGAAAAAGTAATGCACCAACATCGTGATTAGAACAAACCCTTCGATCGTAGTACTCCTATCATACATCAGTAGCTTGCCTCGGATCGAAAATGATGATGATGTGATTCCGTACAGGAGACCTGTTCGACATGTTGCTGCCGATGCTGACCATCTACCAGGAGTACGTGCGTAACCACCACTACTCGCTTCAAGTGCTTACCGAGTGCAAGCAGAGTACGCCGTTCGCGACGCTTTTAGCGCGGCTTGAGAGTAAGACCGCCTGCCAAGGGCGCTCGCTCGAGACCTTCTTGACTTATCCGATGCATCAGGTGAATCCTGTTTTATATTCCCATCAAGTATATAAAGGGATGTTAAGAACCACGAATTTTTTACCCTTTCAGTCTGCAGCCGTGCTTACGCCCTGTGTTAGTCACAAAATAATGTTTCGCTCTGTTTATACAGGATAATTTGTAATTAGATGCAATCCTCTGAAGGGGTTGTAGAAGAGAACAGTTACAGTCGATTCGACTATATAATGCCCTATGCAAAAGTGAATCATTTCTGAGATATTTTGAATTTAAGCTTTATTTCTAAAGTAAACTTTATAAAAATATATTTAAAAAACCAGCCAATATTTTTTTTTTTTTATTTGTTTCGCTTTGATAACATCCCAGCCAATAAACAGTAACCCTAAAATGCACATTATTGACGTAAACCTTGACACTGTGCTCCAAAACAATTGAAAACTCTTGAAAATCGCAAAAGATTTACACAAAAAAGCTAGGTTGAAACAAAAAGTCTATGTGCAATTTTCTGTGCGTATTACTTTGAAAACATCTACATTTTACTTGCTTTCAAATGAGGTACAAAAATCTTAAATTGACGGAGGAATGATAAAAATATGGCCAAAACCACGTTTTACATCAATAATGTGCATTTTAGGGTTATTGTTTATTGGCTGGGATGTTGTCAAAGCGAAACAAATAAAAAAAATCTAAAATATTGGCTGGTTTTTTAAATATATTTTTTTAAAGTATACTTTAGAAAAAAAGATTAAATTCAAAATATCTCAGAAATGGTTCACTTTTGCGTAAGGCATTATATAGTCGAATCGACTGCAATTGTTCCTTCTACAACCCCTTCAAAGGATTGCATCTAATTACCAATCACCCTGTATACAGTCATTATAAGCCTGCGCCATTTTACATTCAATGGTTTCTTCTTGCTTCGGAAGTCATATCTTAGCGAGTGTCAACGAGCACCATAAGAAACTCCTCTCTGTTCTGCGCCGTGCCACGGTAACAATTACTTAATCTGGTTTATTTTGTAGATTCCACGCTACATAATCACTCTTCATGAGCTGTTAGCCCACACTCCTCACGATCACGTCGAACGCCGAAGCTTGCAGCATGCACGAGCGCAACTTGAGGAACTATCACGGCAGATGCACGACGAGGTATTATGAAATGAACCTTTGGAACAATATTGTTTTAATGAAAAAACGTGTGGGGTCGTATTTTGATTTCTGGCCTTTTTTCAGGTCAGCGAAACTGAGAACTTAAGGAAGAATCTCGAGGTGGAAAGAATGATCATTGAAGGTTGTGACATCCTCCTAGATGTCAACCAAGTTTTTATTCGGCAAGGTAATGTGAAATTTTCTAAAATGTCCTTGATGGATTAGGATGGAATGTCCTAAATTGTTGCTTGTTTCTGTAGGAACTCTCTCCCAAGTGGTTGGCAAAGGAAGACGGGCAAATCTTCAGTCTCGTCAAGCGTTCCTCTTTAGTAATCATCTGCTGTTAACGACAAGAGCGGCTGGTGGCAGACTCCATCTACCTCCTGCTGGAAAGTTACCGCTGCACGATGCTTTGCTAGTTGAGGATCCTTCCAATCACGATGACGATGGTAAGGAATAAAATGCACATGAAATATTCAAACTGATACTAGGATATGATATGATAAATTATATTATAATCTCATCCACTTTTTAGATTCCACGTCCGTTTGCTCGTCACCTGGCGGAGATATTTATCAAAACAAAGATTTCAAAATTTTGGTTGAAGTCAAGGGAGAACAGATCTGCGCTCATTTAGGTAATTCTTACATCAGCATATACTTAATGGATTTTCATTAACTCTCATGGAAATTTTTCAATTTACTGCGCAATTTTACAGTGGCAGCAACACTCGAAGAGAAAGCAGCCTGGACGAGCGAGCTGGCACAGTGCATGGAGAGCGCAGCGCTCACCGAGCTCCTGCGAGCTTGTGGCTCGTGTGGCGCTGCATCCGCTAGCCTCCCAGCGTGCCGGTCCGACCGCGCTTTGTTCACCGATGACGTAGACATCAGGTTCAGCCGGACTCTCAACTCATGCAAGGTGCCGCAGATTCGATCAGCAACGCCAGCAAGGCTTTTACAGAGACTTACGGGTAAATAAAAAACGCATCAAAAATTATTTTTCACAAATGTCAACTTAATTTGCTCGTAGTGAACCTTAGACTGTAGTGAACCTTCACGACTAAAGTACAAAGTTTGTTTTCATTTCATTTTCTTTATTGGGAAACAAACAGTTATCATCTTTTACATACATCATTATTAAGAACATGATAGTAAAAAATTTAACCAAAAACAATTTCCACTTAACAATTTTAAAAACAAATAAAATTAATGCACGATAAATACACAACATGCAAAACTAAAAATATCAGTTCAAATTTTACTTTATTAATATAGCCAGATGGCTGCAAAAGTTAATTATAAAAATGAAAAAGAATAAAAAGTAAACAGATAAAGAAAATTTTAAATATGCAAACTTATAACAAAAAATGTTTTGACGTGCTAATGGATGTACACACTAAGCAGTCTTCTAAATACTACATCTACTGACAGACCGTCGACAGACAGCAAGCAGCGTCTTTGGTAAAGAAAAGTCCAGAACGACCATCAGTATTGTGGCACCTTAGAAGAGGCCGAAGGCTAATGTCCACCTGGACTGTTATTATAATTAGGCCAAAAACAGCCTCGCAACTAGGAACCTCGAATTTTATTTGCAGATTTGCGATTCCTCTCCGTGGATTTCCTAAACACGTTCCTCCTAACGTACCGCGTGTTCACGGACGGCGTCACGGTGCTGGAAGCTCTGAAGCAGGTCTTTTATGAGCAGTCGCAGCAAGAGTTTGAGCTGGCTCCACCCCCAGATGCTACCAGGAAGACCAGCGCTGCTAGCTCCGTATCAGGTATCACTTTACTTTATCTTCGTCTAGTAGATTTTATTTGCAGATTTGCGATTCCTCTCCGTGGATTTCCTAAACACGTTCCTCCTAACGTACCGCGTGTTCACGGACGGCGTCACGGTGCTGGAAGCTCTGAAGCAGGTCTTTTATGAGCAGTCGCAGCAAGAGTTTGAGCTGGCTCCACCCCCAGATGCTACCAGGAAGATCAGCGCTGCTAGCTCCAGGTATCGCTTTACTTTATCTTCGTTTAGTAGATATTGATGATGCGATATGTTTTACTCACGGACCGTGTACACTTCTAACTTTAAAATTACAAGTTGTTACATTTTTTTCCAGGGTATGGATCCGAATACAGTGAACGAGATTGGCAAGCCCGTTTCTGGAGGACTTCAAGAAAAAGTACGTTGAGAAATTGCATAATATAATACATATTTTGTGTGTGAGCTTTAGCCGTTCTAGGTATCCAGTTGAAATTTTCACAGAATACGTGTTACTATGGTCTCTATCGTAGAAAATGATAAAAGTAAAAAAAAGATTTAAACCCATACAAAAAAACCTCGAAAAAGTAGCATTTTTCTGAACGTTTTTTGTTTTAGCTGTATCTATCTAAAATAAAATATATTAATCATATTGTAGTATATACTCTGAAGAAAAACAACAAATAATAAAAATTTGGGTTCCATAATAGGCTTGTACACAGGGTAAACAAAATATCATTCTATTTAGTCCGTCATTTAGATTATTTTGGAAAGTAACTTAAAACGGCAAACATAATAATTCATTCCAATACATATTGGTACAATCATTGAGTTCAGATGTGTGTTGAAAAGTAAATACCAGGCGACAAAAAGCAAGGCGCTAAAATCGAAGCGCCTGACAAATAATTCGACACCTGATTATGGAACCTAAATTATTGTTTTACCTCAGAGTATTTACACTATAATACAATCTTATTCAATTTGAAACTTTTAAATAATATTTTTTGTATCTTTGATATTATACATATTTAATTTTGTTCCAGGTGAAGACGAAGAAAAACTGTCTCCATACGTGGTGGCGCCCTCAAGGAGAACGTCTTCAGTTAAGGTCTGCTTATTATATTCAACTTTATGTGACACGCACCTTTAAAGACGAATTTATACAACTCCTTGCATTCACACATGCTTACTAAAGATCGAGGAGGACAGCAGCCATTTGACCATACCTAAGATCATGGCGACATCGTCTAGCAATGAGACACTGAAAGGTAACTCTTTAACCAAAAAATATTAAGCCAACCTCATACGTGCTATACTTTATATTGATATTTTTCCAAAGGTACAGCACCATCCTCGCCTGGTGCAACCAGCTCTATCACCCTGGTCGGTAGCCCGAAACGAGTCAGTCCTGATCCAGACAGCACCCCAAAGAAAGGCCGCAAATCTCCAACCAAAGACAACGACGCCGCTGCCGCCATTATGAAAGAAGAAAGTATAGAGCTGGTGGAACAGTCTGATGAAGACATTAAGTACAAAGAAGAAGTGAAGGAGAAGAAAGAACATAAAACCGAAGATAACATTAATAACAAATTTAAAATATCTCAGCGATTCACTGATGTTTGTAATGTGAGTACATTTTCACGCACAGCTAAGTGGCCATTTGGTAAAATGTATTAATGTATAGATAAACGAGTTAATTAAACCAGTTAGTCCACTGATCATCTCTCTAGGAAAACCACGCAGATGTTTAAAAAAAATACCCTTCCATCCATGAAACATGTGCCTACGTATACAAACCTCACATAAGATAATTTAGATTCTAAATCCCAGCTACAATAGTAACAGAATTTGGACAAGTCTCTGGGTTCCAGTGATCTAATGAAATGTCATATTAATGCAGCGTGTGCGGACAATGACGGAAAGTCCCCGTCGCCTGCAGCCATCATCAGCGGCGGCGGAGGCTCGGAGACGCTCAGATGGCATCCGGGACCCCAGCAAGCCAGCGGTCGCTGAGGAACCACGCAGAGCCTCGGACTTAGGGCCAGGGCGGTATGGCCAGAGACGTTCTGTCAGGTAGGCTTTCCAATTTGTTTATGTTCTTCTTTCCGAAAAACTACATCATTATCTCCTTGGGAGATTATGCAGACGCTCGTCAAATCCTTGATTTGTCAAATTTTATACTCGTCAGATCTTTATTTGTCAAATTAAAGACAACTTGTCCCATCTAAGACATCTTCTCACCTCGCTCTATACTAGAAGCCTTCTAACTCAAAGTTATTTCGGTAGAGCATCGACGCCAGCATCTATAAATATTATTTACGAAATTACGAGTACAATTTCTTTTTGCAGTGAGCGAAGATATACGAACTCTTCGATCAATAGTGAACGACGCCGCCATTGGGGGTCTGGATCTGAACCAAGGTCTTCTGTTACATCCCAAGTGGCCCAGGTGTGTTTAGAGTGTCAACTTAATCTATACTTACTCATAATAAAGTAGTAAAAAAGTCGTGTCTGTACATTGAATATTTTCGCTAAATTTTAAATGAAATGGGTTATTGCTACGACGCCAAAACAACAATTGTTAGAATTTTTGTCTGTCTGTCTGTTCCGTTTTAACTCGAGAACCACTTTACAGATTTGGATGCGGTTTTTTTTTATTATCATCGTAGTGACGCTGATCAACACGTAGGCTATAAGGGGGTTTCATAAAATAACGCCCAAGCCGGAAACGGAGCAAAGATTGAATAAACGCTATAAAACTCGAGAAGCCATCAACGGATTTGAATGCGGTTTTCTTTATTATCATTGTAGTCACCTTTCTTAACACATCGACTATAGGGTGTGTTCATAAAATAACGCCCAAGCCGAAAACGGGGCAAAGATTGAATAAACTATTTTATAACTCGAGAATCACTTCACGGATTTGCATGCGGTTTTCTTTATTATCATCGTAGTTACCCTGGTCAACACATAGACTACAAGGCGTGTTCATAAAATAACGCCCAAGCCGAAAACGGGCGTAGATTGAATAAACTATTTTATAACTCGAGAATCACTTCACGGATTTGCATGCGGTTTTCTTTATTATCATCGTAGTTACCCTGGTCAACACATAGACTACAAGGCGTGTTCATAAAATAACGCCCAAGCCGAAAACGGGCGTAGATTGAATAAACTATTTTATAACTCGAGAATCACTTCACGGATTTGCATGCGGTTTTCTTTATTATCATCGTAGTTACCCTGGTCAACACATAGACTACAAGGCGTGTTCATAAAATAACGCCCAAGCCGAAAACGGGCGTAGATTGAATAAACTATTTTATAACTCGAGAATCACTTCACGGATTTGCATGCGGTTTTCTTTATTATCATCGTAGTTACCCTGGTCAACACATAGACTACAAGGCGTGTTCATAAAATAACGCCCAAGCCGAAAACGGGCGTAGATTGAATAAACTATTTTATAACTCGAGAATCACTTCACGGATTTGCATGCGGTTTTCTTTATTATCATCGTAGTTACCCTGGTCAACACATAGACTACAAGGCGTGTTCATAAAATAACGCCCAAGCCGAAAACGGGCGTAGATTGAATAAACTATTTTATAACTCGAGAATCACTTCACGGATTTGCATGCGGTTTTCTTTATTATCATCGTAGTTACCCTGGTCAACACATAGACTACAAGGCGTGTTCATAAAATAACGCCCAAGCCGAAAACGGGCGTAGATTGAATAAACTATTTTATAACTCGAGAATCACTTCTCGGATTTGCATGCGGTTTTCTTTATTATCATCGTAGTTACCCTGGTCAACACATAGACTACAAGGCGTGTTCATAAAATAACGCCCAAGCCGAAAACGGGCGTAGATTGAATAAACTATTTTATAACTCGAGAATCACTTCACGGATTTGCATGCGGTTTTCTTTGTTATCATCGTAGTTACCCTGGTCAACACATAGACTACAAGGCGTGTTCATAAAATAACGCCCAAGCCGAAAACGGGCGTAGATTGAATAAACTATTTTATAACTCGAGAATCACTTCACGGATTTGCATGCGGTTTTCTTTATTATCATCGTAGTTACCCTGGTCAACACATAGACTACAAGGCGTGTTCATAAAATAACGCCCAAGCCGAAAACGGGCGTAGATTGAATAAACTATTTTATAACTCGAGAATCACTTCACGGATTTGCATGCGGTTTTCTTTATTATCATCGTAGTTACCCTGGTCAATACATAGACTACAAGGCGTGTTCATAAAATAACGCCCAAGCCGAAAACGGGCGTAGATTGAATAAACTATTTTATAACTCGAGAATCACTTCACGGATTTGCATGCGGTTTTCTTTATTATCATCGTAGTTACCCTGGTCAACACATAGACTACAAGGCGTGTTCATAAAATAACGCCCAAGCCGAAAACGGGCGTAGATTGAATAAACTATTTTATAACTCGAGAATCACTTCTCGGATTTGCATGCGGTTTTCTTTATTATCATCGTAGTTACCCTGGTCAACACATAGACTACAAGGCGTGTTCATAAAATAACGCCCAAGCCGAAAACGGGCGTAGATTGAATAAACTATTTTATAACTCGAGAATCACTTCACGGATTTGCATGCGGTTTTCTTTATTATCATCGTAGTTACCCTGGTCAACACATAGACTACAAGGCGTGTTCATAAAATAACGCCCAAGCCGAAAACGGGCGTAGATTGAATAAACTATTTTATAACTCGAGAATCACTTCACGGATTTGCATGCGGTTTTCTTTATTATCATCGTAGTTACCCTGGTCAACACATAGACTACAAGGCGTGTTCATAAAATAACGCCCAAGCCGAAAACGGGCGTAGATTGAATAAACTATTTTATAACTCGAGAATCACTTCACGGATTTGCATGCGGTTTTCTTTATTATCATCGTAGTTACCCTGGTCAACACATAGACTACAAGGCGTGTTCATAAAATAACGCCCAAGCCGAAAACGGGCGTAGATTGAATAAACTATTTTATAACTCGAGAATCACTTCACGGATTTGCATGCGGTTTTCTTTATTATCATCGTAGTTACCCTGGTCAACACATAGACTACAAGGCGTGTTCATAAAATAACGCCCAAGCCGAAAACGGGCGTAGATTGAATAAACTATTTTATAACTCGAGAATCACTTCACGGATTTGCATGCGGTTTTCTTTATTATCATCGTAGTTACCCTGGTCAACACATAGACTACAAGGCGTGTTCATAAAATAACGCCCAAGCCGAAAACGGGCGTAGATTGAATAAACTATTTTATAACTTGAGAATCACTTCACGGATTTGCATGCGGTTTTCTTTATTATCATCGTAGTTACCCTGGTCAACACATAGACTACAAGGCGTGTTCATAAAATAACGCCCAAGCCGAAAACGGGCGTAGATTGAATAAACTATTTTATAACTCGAGAATCACTTCACGGATTTGCATGCGGTTTTCTTTATTATCATCGTAGTTACCCTGGTCAACACATAGACTACAAGGCGTGTTCATAAAATAACGCCCAAGCCGAAAACGGGCGTAGATTGAATAAACTATTTTATAACTCGAGAATCACTTCACGGATTTGCATGCGGTTTTCTTTATTATCATCGTAGTTACCCTGGTCAATACATAGACTACAAGGCGTATTCATAAAATAACGCCCAAGCCGAAAACGGGCGTAGATTGAATAAACTATTTTATAACTCGAGAATCACTTCACGGATTTGCATGCGGTTTTCTTTATTATCATCGTAGTTACCCTGGTCAACACATAGACTACAAGGCGTGTTCATAAAATAACGCCCAAGCCGAAAACGGGCGTAGATTGAATAAACTATTTTATAACTCGAGAATCACTTCTCGGATTTGCATGCGGTTTTCTTTATTATCATCGTAGTTACCCTGGTCAACACATAGACTACAAGGCGTGTTCATAAAATAACGCCCAAGCCGAAAACGGGCGTAGATTGAATAAACTATTTTATAACTCGAGAATCACTTCACGGATTTGCATGCGGTTTTCTTTATTATCATCGTAGTTACCCTGGTCAACACATAGACTACAAGGCGTGTTCATAAAATAACGCCCAAGCCGAAAACGGGCGTAGATTGAATAAACTATTTTATAACTCGAGAATCACTTCTCGGATTTGCATGCGGTTTTCTTTATTATCATCGTAGTTACCCTGGTCAACACATAGACTACAAGGCGTGTTCATAAAATAACGCCCAAGCCGAAAACGGGCGTAGATTGAATAAACTATTTTATAACTCGAGAATCACTTCACGGATTTGCATGCGGTTTTCTTTATTATCATCGTAGTTACCCTGGTCAACACATAGACTACAAGGCGTGTTCATAAAATAACGCCCAAGCCGAAAACGGGCGTAGATTGAATAAACTATTTTATAACTCGAGAATCACTTCACGGATTTGCATGCGGTTTTCTTTATTATCATCGTAGTTACCCTGGTCAACACATAGACTACAAGGCGTGTTCATAAAATAACGCCCAAGCCGAAAACGGGCGTAGATTGAATAAACTATTTTATAACTCGAGAATCACTTCACGGATTTGCATGCGGTTTTCTTTATTATCATCGTAGTTACCCTGGTCAACACATAGACTACAAGGCGTGTTCATAAAATAACGCCCAAGCCGAAAACGGGCGTAGATTGAATAAACTATTTTATAACTCGAGAATCACTTCACGGATTTGCATGCGGTTTTCTTTATTATCATCGTAGTTACCCTGGTCAACACATAGACTACAAGGCGTGTTCATAAAATAACGCCCAAGCCGAAAACGGGCGTAGATTGAATAAACTATTTTATAACTCGAGAATCACTTCTCGGATTTGCATGCGGTTTTCTTTATTATCATCGTAGTTACCCTGGTCAACACATAGACTACAAGGCGTGTTCATAAAATAACGCCCAAGCCGAAAACGGGCGTAGATTGAATAAACTATTTTATAACTCGAGAATCACTTCACGGATTTGCATGCGGTTTTCTTTATTATCATCGTAGTTACCCTGGTCAACACATAGACTACAAGGCGTGTTCATAAAATAACGCCCAAGCCGAAAACGGGCGTAGATTGAATAAACTATTTTATAACTCGAGAATCACTTCACGGATTTGCATGCGGTTTTCTTTATTATCATCGTAGTTACCCTGGTCAACACATAGACTACAAGGCGTGTTCATAAAATAACGCCCAAGCCGAAAACGGGCGTAGATTGAATAAACTATTTTATAACTCGAGAATCACTTCACGGATTTGCATGCGGTTTTCTTTATTATCATCGTAGTTACCCTGGTCAACACATAGACTACAAGGCGTGTTCATAAAATAACGCCCAAGCCGAAAACGGGCGTAGATTGAATAAACTATTTTATAACTCGAGAATCACTTCACGGATTTGCATGCGGTTTTCTTTATTATCATCGTAGTTACCCTGGTCAACACATAGACTACAAGGCGTGTTCATAAAATAACGCCCAAGCCGAAAACGGGCGTAGATTGAATAAACTATTTTATAACTCGAGAATCACTTCACGGATTTGCATGCGGTTTTCTTTATTATCATCGTAGTTACCCTGGTCAACACATAGACTACAAGGCGTGTTCATAAAATAACGCCCAAGCCGAAAACGGGCGTAGATTGAATAAACTATTTTATAACTCGAGAATCACTTCACGGATTTGCATGCGGTTTTCTTTATTATCATCGTAGTTACCCTGGTCAACACATATACTACAAGGCGTGTTCATAAAATAACGCCCAAGCCGAAAACGGGCGTAGATTGAATAAACTATTTTATAACTCGAGAATCACTTCACGGATTTGCATGCGGTTTTCTTTATTATCATCGTAGTTACCCTGGTCAACACATAGACTACAAGGCGTGTTCATAAAATAACGCCCAAGCCGAAAACGGGCGTAGATTGAATAAACTATTTTATAACTCGAGAATCACTTCACGGATTTGCATGCGGTTTTCTTTATTATCATCGTAGTTACCCTGGTCAACACATAGACTACAAGGCGTGTTCATAAAATAACGCCCAAGCCGAAAACGGGCGTAGATTGAATAAACTATTTTATAACTCGAGAATCACTTCACGGATTTGCATGCGGTTTTCTTTATTATCATCGTAGTTACCCTGGTCAACACATAGACTACAAGGCGTGTTCATAAAATAACGCCCAAGCCGAAAACGGGCGTAGATTGAATAAACTATTTTATAACTCGAGAATCACTTCACGGATTTGCATGCGGTTTTCTTTATTATCATCGTAGTTACCCTGGTCAACACATAGACTACAAGGCGTGTTCATAAAATAACGCCCAAGCCGAAAACGGGCGTAGATTGAATAAACTATTTTATAACTCGAGAATCACTTCACGGATTTGCATGCGGTTTTCTTTATTATCATCGTAGTTACCCTGGTCAACACATAGACTACAAGGCGTGTTCATAAAATAACGCCCAAGCCGAAAACGGGCGTAGATTGAATAAACTATTTTATAACTCGAGAATCACTTCTCGGATTTGCATGCGGTTTTCTTTATTATCATCGTAGTTACCCTGGTCAACACATAGACTACAAGGCGTGTTCATAAAATAACGCCCAAGCCGAAAACGGGCGTAGATTGAATAAACTATTTTATAACTCGAGAATCACTTCACGGATTTGCATGCGGTTTTCTTTATTATCATCGTAGTTACCCTGGTCAACACATAGACTACAAGGCGTGTTCATAAAATAACGCCCAAGCCGAAAACGGGCGTAGATTGAATAAACTATTTTATAACTCGAGAATCACTTCACGGATTTGCATGCGGTTTTCTTTATTATCATCGTAGTTACCCTGGTCAACACATAGACTACAAGGCGTGTTCATAAAATAACGCCCAAGCCGAAAACGGGCGTAGATTGAATAAACTATTTTATAACTCGAGAATCACTTCACGGATTTGCATGCGGTTTTCTTTATTATCATCGTAGTTACCCTGGTCAACACATAGACTACAAGGCGTGTTCATAAAATAACGCCCAAGCCGAAAACGGGCGTAGATTGAATAAACTATTTTATAACTCGAGAATCACTTCACGGATTTGCATGCGGTTTTCTTTATTATCATCGTAGTTACCCTGGTCAACACATAGACTACAAGGCGTGTTCATAAAATAACGCCCAAGCCGAAAACGGGCGTAGATTGAATAAACTATTTTATAACTCGAGAATCACTTCACGGATTTGCATGCGGTTTTCTTTATTATCATCGTAGTTACCCTGGTCAACACATAGACTACAAGGCGTGTTCATAAAATAACGCCCAAGCCGAAAACGGGCGTAGATTGAATAAACTATTTTATAACTCGAGAATCACTTCACGGATTTGCATGCGGTTTTCTTTATTATCATCGTAGTTACCCTGGTCAACACATATACTACAAGGCGTGTTCATAAAATAACGCCCAAGCCGAAAACGGGCGTAGATTGAATAAACTATTTTATAACTCGAGAATCACTTCACGGATTTGCATGCGGTTTTCTTTATTATCATCGTAGTTACCCTGGTCAACACATAGACTACAAGGCGTGTTCATAAAATAACGCCCAAGCCGAAAACGGGCGTAGATTGAATAAACTATTTTATAACTCGAGAATCACTTCACGGATTTGCATGCGGTTTTCTTTATTATCATCGTAGTTACCCTGGTCAACACATAGACTACAAGGCGTGTTCATAAAATAACGCCCAAGCCGAAAACGGGCGTAGATTGAATAAACTATTTTATAACTCGAGAATCACTTCACGGATTTGCATGCGGTTTTCTTTATTATCATCGTAGTTACCCTGGTCAACACATAGACTACAAGGCGTGTTCATAAAATAACGCCCAAGCCGAAAACGGGCGTAGATTGAATAAACTATTTTATAACTCGAGAATCACTTCACGGATTTGCATGCGGTTTTCTTTATTATCATCGTAGTTACCCTGGTCAACACATAGACTACAAGGCGTGTTCATAAAATAACGCCCAAGCCGAAAACGGGCGTAGATTGAATAAACTATTTTATAACTCGAGAATCACTTCACGGATTTGCATGCGGTTTTCTTTATTATCATCGTAGTTACCCTGGTCAACACATAGACTACAAGGCGTGTTCATAAAATAACGCCCAAGCCGAAAACGGGCGTAGATTGAATAAACTATTTTATAACTCGAGAATCACTTCACGGATTTGCATGCGGTTTTCTTTATTATCATCGTAGTTACCCTGGTCAACACATAGACTATAAGGCGTGTTCATAAAATAACGCCCAAGCCGAAAACGGGCGTAGATTGAATAAACTATTTTATAACTCAAGAACCACTCCACGGATTTGCATGCGGTTTTCTTTATTATCATCGTAGTTACCCTGGTCAACACATAGACTACAAGGCGTGTTCATAAAATAACGCCCAAGCCGAAAACGGGCGTAGATTGAATAAACTATTTTATAACTCAAGAACCACTCCACGGATTTGCATGCGGTTTTCTTTATTATCATCGAGGTTACCCTAGTCAACACATATACTACAAGGGGTGTTCATAAAATAACGCCCAAGCCGAAAACGGGGCAAAGATTGAATAGACGTAAACGGCAAAGGCTATTACATAAATCTATGGGAAGTCTGATTCGAATTTATATCCGAAACCCACGCGAACGAAGTCGCGGGCAAAAGCTAGTTAAATAATATGTTCCTAAGGCTGTCATGAAAAAAGGTCACAATAGTTTTTCACAAACGTCTCTTTTTACTCCTTTCGCAAAATATGTTTGAATCAGCCAACGCGACTTTTTCCATATTATATAGTATGGTATGATATGATGATATTTAATTATGGTGATTATATGGTATAATGGTCAGTAGTCAATAAAGTTTAGATTATTATTTGTTCACTATAATAAACTTCTCCTGTTTATAGAACTATCGCAGAGAAACGAGTCAACCGAAGGTAGGAGTCGTCATTACATCTTTTCGCCAATCACACAGAAGGTGAGCTCTCCGTGCTGTGTTATCTTCGTTTTCGAAACATTAATAAAAATAAAAGCGACTTTTTGATTTTTGTGTCTAGCACCAGAATCAATCAATCTAATTGTTGTGGCATGTTAATTATTACATTTTGCCATATCAACGGTTTTAAATTCATTCTTGCACATTATAATATTGTATTAAATTACTGATATTGTGGTTATTAATTAATAACGTAACCGTAAGTTTTCTTTCAAACTAGATATACTTTTATAATAATACAATATTAATTTAACAGCTTGGGAAAAGAACTATTGTGGTGAGTGACTGGAGAAGGTAAAAGATAAAATAGGAAAGTAGCGAGCAGACATAGACCAGATACAGTTTTTGCTTCTACAATTATTATAATCGCTGTATTTTGCCCCTTTTACAAAATTTTTGTGCCTAACAACCATCATAATATTAGTCCTAGATTTAGATGTCTTAGTATACACATCTAACACACTAATAGTTAAAGATATTTTAATCGCATTCAATCACAAATTGATATCACAAAACATGTATTTAAAAATTAAAATTTGATGCAGAAGAACCCCATCATTGATCAAAACTAACAATCGAATCATAATGTATATAATTCATTATCTTTATTTTATTATATCAGGCAGGATTGTAACAAGTTGTATCGTATATTAAGAACAATGCAAAGATAATTTCTTTCTTGCTGATTAATGACGGTTAAAACCATCTATATCTATGGTTAAAACATTCATCTGAGATTAAAACACACTTTACCTTAGGTCCAAAATGTCTGTTGTATACATACATTTGTTAATTATGCCACATACCTACCCATACATAGAAATAAACACACATTATTAATTCAACAAGTAATTAGACAGTAGTGTTTAGAAGTTTTTCTTAAATCTTTCCTAGGTACCTAAATGTTGTGTTTTAATATCATGGTAAGTAGGCGAAGTACTAGTATGTAGATAGGCTAGTCTTTTAAATTTAGCTAATTGGTGTTACCTTTCCAAATTTGTAGGTGTTTTATTTTAACAATAACACAATACATACCCAGAACTGAAAAATCACAAATAAACTAGAGTTAGATACAGTGAACGGTTCACTGGTTAGATACAACTATACTACTTGGGCTTCATATTGTGGCAGGCTAGGAGTTTCAATTTTGTATTATAGCCGTAAAGGCCCTTTATAATGTGTAGCGTACCTTTCCTACTGCAGCACATATATGACACGGTATACTTATTTATCCTATGGCTATGAGTTTCTATTGTGTATTTTAGCCTTTAAAGCCATACGTTTCATACTGCGGCAAGCTAGGAGTTTCAGTTGAGTAATATACCCGTAAAAATCCTTTATAATGCGTACCTTTCATACTGCGGCAGGCTAGAAGTTTCAATTGTGTATTATAGCCGTAAAAGGATTTATAACGTGTACGCAGTTAATTTAGAAAGCAGTGCAATTATATGGAATCTTCATGAGACTAACTATGATCACATGGTGGAAAAAATAAAAAAACAAGTTTGATCGTTGGATGAATTTTTAAAATTATGGTTTTTATTAAAATTTTCTACGAAATGTATCTAACCCTATTTGTTATAGGTATGCTTGGATACAATCAGTTTTCAGTTAAGAGGGACCTGGCACTCAGCCCAGTCATGAGTTTGACATTTGACACAAGATTTTTTTTTCATTCACAACATTTTTCGTCCACGTCTTTTAGGAGGTAAATTATGCAATGCACGATTACAGGCGTCAAAGCAGCAGATAGTGCCAGATCTTCACGCAAGAAATCGCGAGTTATTTTGTGTGCAGCATGCACGCTCTAATATTCTTAGTCTCCCGTTGCAAAAGCTCTCCTTCTTTTCAACTTCTTTTGATAGTACTACAGATAGCAATTTGTTTAATTGTTATTTGACGAATTTCGCAAAAACTGCTTTAATTATAACGTCGAAATCACACAAATATCATGCGCGAAGACCTACATTTATTATGTCAGCGTACCTACTATATATCAATTTGGATTGATTTCTTAAACCATTATGTATAAAAATCTATTCATTTTACACTGTCTGATTTTCGTTTGGCTTGATCACACTTCTTCTTACTTACATTTTACTTATCTCGAGTGGTCGTTGTTGCATGCTAGTCTTTGCTTAGTTCTAACATAAGCTATCTTTATACTCTTTTCTTTTTCTTTGTCAGCAATATACCGGCTAAAGGCAACATCCATTACCGCAACACATTTAAGCCATCGTTTCTCAGGTGTGGTATTAATATGGAACCTGATTGGTCTCCAAAATCTCAATAATTAGGAGATTCTATACTTTAATCTTAATAATCTATGATTTTCTTTTTGAGGAAAGCATTATTATCTGTCACTTACTAACCGTTACATGCCAAAGCTTTTCTTTCTGAAATCTCTTTCAACATTTAATATCATTTAAAAATCATTTATACAAACGATATCCTGCAAATCACTACCTCTTTTACTTCCGTGTTTATTGCTGTTTTCTTACTGGTTGCGCTCTGATCTCAATTTAGGTCCAGCACATCCACTGCAGCTGCTGCATTTGCTGTTGCTACATCAGCATCTTCCAACCCTCGATCACCGCCGCCGACATCGCCACCAGCACCAAGGAGGGACTCGGTTATATCAACGGCCGCTACAATGAGGGTGCTCAATGTCTTACGGTAAGAGTCCTCAAGCTGCTCCTTCCAACTGTTCATCACTCCGTGTATGTTATCCCATTATTAACTACTTACATTCTCCTCTCAGACATTGGATCTCCAAACATTCGTCAGACTTCTGGTCCGAGGAACGGTTGCGCTGTCTTACAATGGATTTTTTGAAGGAGATTGAAGGGAGTCCAGGATTACTTCCAGCAGAGCATAAGGCTGCGGCACAACTGCTGCGTCTGTTGGAGCGAGCTCCGGATAGGGCTGTAGATCTAAAGGCTTTATTTGCAAATCCTCCCGTAAGCATAATTTTCTTTTTTTAAAAACCTTCCATTCCCTAAAAGATGAACTTAATTTAAATATGTGTGTTTTAAAACCGTTAACGACTTGTTATTTCCAGATACCAACAAAAGAAAGTGTAGAAACTTTATCAGCTTTGGAAATAGCAGAACAAATGACATATTTGGATTACCAGATTTTTTGCTCTATACGTAGCGAGTAAGTTTATTTCCTCTTTTTATGAATATCGTATATGGTATTATTATTATCGCCGATTTTTACAGTTTGAATGATTGTAATTTTAGGGAGTTCCTAGGTCAAGCTTGGACGAAGGCCGATAAAGCGGAGCGGGCGCCTCATATTTTAATGATGACAGCCCACTTCAACCACATCTCAAACCTCGTCATCACTGAAATCCTGAAGAAGCAAACTTTAGCTGGTACATTTTGCATACTCGTCGTTTCTTACGTTTTGCAAAAGAAAGATTTTTTGTGAATTGCATTTGAATGTACACTACAAAGTGGTGCCCACGACTTAGTACGCGTGCAGTTCGAACATAAACAATTTTCAAAATTTAATTCTAATATGATGAAACCTTTTTCTGTTTCACAGATAAAACTTCATTTTGTGCTTGTGGTGTTCCCTTTTGGTATTGACTCCTGGCGGAGCTTACCCTAGACCATGCCACACTGCCCGTAAAAGAAGCAGTTTTCTCTTGGGATTTAAAATTTAAACTATTTTCCGCAACTCGTATTTACAGCAATAATTTTAGTTTTGTGTTTCTTCTTTTTTATTACGTGAACTATTCCCGATCATTGTTAAAGTTAAACGTCAGTCGCTTGAAAAACCAAAGTTAATTTTTGCATGTTGTACCGAGCAACTGACCTTAATTCCAGAATTTGAAAACTCTACACATTGTGCTTATTTGTTTGTAATATAATCTAATAATTAAATATTTCTAGGTCGTGTAGCAGCAATAGAGAAATGGGCCGCTGTAGCGGACATAGCCAGATGTCTGCACAATTTCAACGGTGTTCTACAAGTCTGTGCGGCCTTGTCTAACACCTCAGTCTATCGGCTAAAGAAGACTTGGGAGAAGGTTTCTAAGACCGTACGTATGCCAAATTGTTTATTTATAAGACGGTCCGCATTAATTATTATGCTTCATGAGGAAAAACAGAATTTATAAGATCACTCTCGCGTACGTCCCGTTTTCTCATACGAATTTGAAATTTGATGACGGGTTTTCAACAATAAAATAATACATTTTAGATTAAAAAGCATTAATTAATACCCACATATATATCACTGGAAAGATCTACCGTAAGACAGTTTTAACCATATAACCCATTCTTGTTTCATTCATTCAGTAGAAGTCGTTTACGTGAATTTTTGTATGTTGTTTTGTACTACAGTATGGGAGAAATTTTTGTAGAAAACAATTAGAAAATGTCAGAAAATACATGTATATAGCTAAAAAGAGACGAAAATACGCAGTACCTCACATGGATGTCCCGAGAAAGCCGTGGCGAAACTTTCATTGCATGAGATTATTTTTTATGTATTTTTCACAAAATGAGGCTAGAGTTAATACTCAGTGAGTATAATACGCAGGGAGATATGTAATATTTCTACCGCTCCTGTTACCGAGGAAAACCTACAGTTTTGCCACTTAATTTTGATCAAAAATCGAGAACTTTTCGTTAATTTCTACTCTATAAACGTGCAAAGGAATAAAAGTGAAAGATCCGTTTTTAATATATGGATTCATAGTACTGCCTTTATTACCCGAAGTAATAGTTCGTACCGTTCAAGGTTATATGATTATTTGCCTTTGAACTTCGTATCCTCTCTTGTCCCAAATATCGCTGAATGTCCCAAATATCTCCGATACCTACCCCAAAGTTCATAAAAATATATTTTTATAATTGATGTTCCCCGGGGTGGTGGTCTCAGTGATATAGCTCAAAATTTGACAAAATTTACCGTCGCCCCCTGATATCCTAGGTTTCTAAAGCTAAAATATATATTTAAATAGGGTTAGTAAATATTGTGAAAATTAAGTCGAGGTATATTGACTCTGCTTATAGGTATGGAACGGAACCTCATTGTGTGAGCTCAACTCACTGTTTGGCTAGTTTTGGCCTTTGAAAAATTAAATTAAATAAAACATCGCCAATGAAGGTACTCAGTAAATTAAATTGAAGATCGATAATATACATAATAAATACTGTTTAGAAGAAATAAAATAACCCAAATAATACTATTTGTTTCAGAGCAAGCAAACAATTGAAAAAATGCAAACGTTAATATCATCAGAGTGCCGATTCCGAATTTTGCGGGATGCATTACACAGGTCAGATATATAAAAATACTTTTCTTTCTAACGTTATGAATATTGCTTTATGACATTTGATTGTCGATTTTCTTTCAGATGTGACCCACCCTGCATTCCGTATTTGGGGATGTACTTATCGGATCTTTCATTCATAGAGGAAGGCACTTCCAACTACACCCCTGACGGTCTTCTTAATTTCTCCAAAATGCGAATGGTAAGCAAATATGCTAAGGTTATGGAACTACGATTATTCTACTATAATTGGAATTTTTTGCCGTCTGGAGTAAGTTAATGAATGCCAAAAAGAACGATGCATAGCAGAGAACACTAATTAGGTTATCTACAAAAATCGCAAGTTTTATAGTTTAGGTAGGTACACTAAAATCCTATTGAAAATAAGTTTTCGTTGGATCTTAGAACTTCAACTGACAATAACCGTTTATATTTTGAAAATCTTATAGCTATTCAATTAAATGTAAAACTGAGTGCTTTCAAAGTGCGAATTATTCGAATGATTCTTCATCAAAAACTCCAAGCTTGTGCCCAATGCTTGTGCCACACAAAATTCTAGTCTAAACAGTATTCTTGAAGAGCTATTTCGCAAAATTATACTTTTTGTATGGCGCGTCTTAAAGGATGGTAAACTTGGACTTTATTATGTTTTTCGGCCTTATGAAAGGATTGTCAATAAAATTGCAGATTTCAAATGGTTAAAGATCGTCCCGTTTTCGCGCTTGGGCTATATTTTATCAACATCCCTTATAGCCTTATAATAATTAATTATTATTAGTCGCTTATATGTCGACCAGGGCCACTACGATGTTAGTAAAGAAAACCGCATCCAAATCCGCTGAGTGATTTGGTTTTCGGGTCAAAAAGGAACATACGCAGATACAGACAGACAGACAAAAGTTCTAAAAATGGTAGTTATGGCTTCAGTTCAATGATAATGATGATGATGATGATGATGATGATGATGATGATGATGATGATGATGATGATGATGATGATGATGATGATGATGATGATGATGATGATGATGATGATGGTGATGGTGATGATGATGATGATGATGATGATATAATAACCCATTTCAGTCAACATTTTGAAACAATATTAAATCAATTCAATTAATCATCAATTAATCAATATTCAATCGACTTTTTACTACTTTATTATTTAGTAAGTATAGACTTTTTTACTACTTTAATAAAGCCGATTCTGAAGGCTTTAATTTTAGTTTTAGTGCTGTCCAAACTTAAATTATTCCAAAGTAATATAGGTTCTGTTGTTAACACTTAAGGACTACTTTGAAATGAAGAAAATTTAGTTTTGAGAGCATTGAAACTAAAATTAAAGCCTTTAGAATCGGCTTTATTATTAGTATAGAAGCCATGGGTAAACTGGCGACATTAATCGGGAAAATTGTCCAAACGATTTAATTTTACCGTTTTTATTGTTACGAATAATAAATATAGGTATACTGGTAGGTACATTATGAAATGTGATGTCTAATGAACGAGTCGGCAATTTTCTTTCTATCAAAGGCAATTGATTTGAATGAAAGATTTAGCATTTTAAGTGATGTGATTATTTTCCGTAAAGGAGGTACGGGAGATTGATTACTACAAAAAATAGTATTCTTAAATGTGATACATATATGCGTGGTTGCACCTCGCCTAAACATGTTTCGAAGTACTTTTGTGACAATGAAGCTGTGGTCCATAGTAACGGTTTTGATTTTGCAGATTGCACATGTGATCCGAGAGATAAGAAACTTTCAGCAAACTCCATACAAGATCGACCACATTCCAAAGGTAGGATATAATCACAAAGATCTCTGCTTCCACTCGAAAAACCTCAAACTAAAAAACCCCCTGAACCCCAAATAATTAAGCTTGAAAAGGTCATTCCAGCTAGGTTTAAGCATAGACAAATTAATACTAGAGTTTAAGTAATATTTTTTCCCATACCGCAAAAGATTTACATATACAGATTTACATCTACAACGATCCGGATACACCTCTTGCTAATATTTAGCTTGAAAAAGTTGACCAAAATGGAGACACTATACCTATAGTATCCTGTAAGGTCAGTTTTGTTACAAAGAAAATATAGGCTCTGGGTTGCTTTCCAACTGCCTCGCAGCAACTGTTTGTATTCAGGGGGTTATGTCTGGTATACCTCGCGTCAGGTAAAAAGGCCGCTGGCGTGGTTCAGGCGGTCTCTTTCCGTGTGCCTGTTACCCATGCGCAGACACTTCTCCTCCTACTCTCGCCATACATTTCCAGGTATGTGACTTCCTCCTGGACCAGTCGCTCGTGATCGCGGAGGAGCAGCAGTACACGTTGTCCCTGGAGCTGGAGCCGCGCGTGGCGCGAGGGTCCGGCGCGGGACTGGCACGTTCAGCGCTGGCCCCGCGCGCCTCGCCCGCCTCCTAGCGGCGGCGCCGCGCGTCGCTGGCAGCGCTCGCGCCTCTACGTGCCGACCGCTGAACGACGCGCGTTAATACACATTCTGTTTGACGAACGCTTTGTGACTTCTGTTCTTTGTGAGTGTATCAGATGCGTTGCTGTTTTAACATATTCGTATATGAGAGTTTCGTGGTTCTTTTCTTATTTCTTATATTTAAATGTGTCACTTATGTTGATTGTGATAGAGTGGATTCTGTTAATTAATACTTCAGTGTTTATTATAGGAACTTAGGTTTTACAGACATTTGCCAAATCGAGTACTTAGTTATAGAATAGATTTGTTTCTAGCAAATGTTGTAAATGATTTTAGTCATAGGTTTATTTTTATTTTTATGTAAGTATATTGATTTAAGCAATCAGGAAAAAAGACGCGCGTCGTTGTAAAAAAAAAATCTTCTCCTTCTGTACAAATTTAAATAAGAATGCATTTCGAAGACTCAAAACTGAATACTATAAAAAAAAGTATTTTATTCACCATAATACTTAGAGTAAGTGTTTACGTCAATTAGTTAAGGAAATCACTATTTACATATCTCCAGAAGCCTCGTTTAATATTACGTATGAATGAAGGTAGTTATTAATTTTATTATACTGTGTGGTGATTAGCGCGTATGCCTACTCTTTCTAAGTGACCTATTCAATGTCCATATTAAATAGGTATTCGTGGGCGTACGCAAGATTTGCTCAGGGATGGGGCAAATATATTATAGTAAATCGATAAGTAGGTACCTACTAGGAACATACAAAAAAGCTGTTTATTGATAAGTAATATTAATATGTACTTGATATACTTAATATTTAACTTCCTTCCCTCCCTTCCGCACCTCAACTACAAAACTCATTTCAAAAGTAACCTACCCGCGAGGGTTTTGGCAAAACGTTGTCAAAACTTCTTTTTCAAGCGTATTGTTTACTTCCACATCTATACTATTCTTTCGCGCTGAAATTTTTCATTTTACTGATTTAATAGTTTTGTTGTTGTTACTTACATTTTTAGAAACCTGGCTCACCGTGCGTACGCCCATGTGTAATACGACAGCGAAAAAACAATTTTAAACGATAGTTTTAATTATATTAGTGAAATCGTTTCATTTAGACAAAAAATGGGACGTGACCTACTTAATTATATAAGTTACCTACAGCTACCACTTTAAAACAATGTACATGATTAAGTTAACAGTCTTAAGGCAAACGAATTACTTACGAGTTTCTATATATTCACAGCCCGAAAAACGGGGTAGCCCATAAAATACATCGGGCATCTGCAACCGTAGATATAATGCGCATAGAAATCCTCGCCAGGTGAAAATAGTACGAGCCCTAAACATTGCACTCGCACTTGGACACTTATTAGAGAGAAAACAAGAGTCAGAGTAATTTTAGAACATGTGCACCCAAGGGGAACTGCCATCAAATAAGGGTATCTATAATTTTGGTCGTCCACGTTAGGCGACCGAACGTGCACTATCCGTCGTGGACTGCATAGAAGGCGTTCGGAAATACAACCTTTACCAAACAACGGCGAAAATTCCTACGCGCATTATTTATATGATCGATACAACACTGAAAAAAAAAGTTAATTGAACAAGATCTTGTTAACCGTAAACAACATCTTAACTCCATATGAGCGCAACAACTCAACTTGTTTACTTCATCATAAAAACATTGGAAACAACCAATAAGTTAGTTAATACAGCCAAAATTGACAAACTAGCCTCTTGATTGCCTATTTGTTTCAATGTACTGTACATTCTGTATTTTTACACCGCCGAATGAGCAAATTGGTGTAAATCAAATTACGATACCAAATTGTATGGTGTAATATCGTTTGTTAGGATTTCCAAAATTATCATGAGCCCCTTCCCATTCTCCAGATTTACCAGTTCTCTAAGGCCTGAATTTATGTAGCAAAACCGTAGAATAACTGTCCGTCTTGACCAATCAGCGCACGCGGTGGAAAAACGCATCTGCGTAGGTCCGTATTCATGCACCAGACAGACAGGCCTGTACGCAGATATGTGTAACATAATGGTATTTTTTTCATTGAGAACACTTAGTGGGAAGGCAAAGAAAACTTATGTCCCGAGGTTTTAATAGGGAATGGTTCGAACGATAGTAGAACTTATGAACGAACCCTCCGTCTCACATGCACTGATGTCCTGACTGCGAATGGTTCGAATGAGAGTCAAACTCTAAACCAAACCCTTTGTCTCACATCCGCGGTGGGCTGCTGAATTTTGGCGCCATAATTTACTTTATTAATTTACTGTGTTTTATTCTGGGCAAAACGGGATATACTTAGAAGAATTCGACTCGACATGTGGACCCGATCGTTGTAATGCCCCCTGGAGTAGCTGATGATTTTTTCGGAGGTCTTAATGAACGATAGTACACCACAGAATTTTATAAATTGTGCATTTTTGTTATTGAATAATGATTATTCAAATCAACTAACTAATAGTAATAACCGCACAAGTCGCGGTTAACAGTATAAACGGGAAAAATCGTCTATTGAAATATTCCAATTATTATTAAATGCGCAAATAAATTTTATCCGAGTTCTAACTTTTTGCTCACGGTTTCACTTGCGCAATATTCGAAAACCGGTGGTGTAGTGGTTCCTGAGCAATGAGGATTAATAATATATTTAAAATTGTTCCTATAGCACCAACAGACAGAGAAACTTTATTAATAATTTACAAGGTGAAATTAAATTTATTAAACCGACCACTGTTTTGTGGGAGTTACAGTAGATGATATGGGACATGCTTTCGGGTGAAACATGAAGGTTTCATCCTTGAGCGAACACAACTGTATATTTCCAGGTAGTTACGAATCGATGATTGTGCAATAAATAAAAGCACACGATAACAGCGTGGTTAACTTTAGCGTAAACAATTGCGTTAGTGGTGTGTGTCTCTTGTCACGCCTCGGCGCTATACGCGCCAAGCAGTGCAATACCCGCTCGTGCCGCGCGCGTGCGAAAAGCTTCGTCAGTGTTCCGATTTTCTGAGAATCTAGGATCGCTTGATGCAATGTACTGATTATTTAAATTCATCTCTCCCTATCAAATATCTCTGCTAATATGCTTCAGACTTCACAATAAGGTTCCCTGTGGATAACTACACCTTCCATAAAAATTTGGTCGGTTAAATAAATTTCATCCTATATACAATAGACAGGTACATTTAAATGAAACCAAATATTCTGCTTATCATACTGAGCAACTTACCAAATAAACATTCCCGCGCAGATTACAATAAAATTCGACCTGCCCCTACCCAAAGTTACAGTAGATTTTCAATCGTATGGAAATATGAAAAAATATTTTCAACTCCGCAGGTAGGATTCATTGGGAAAGCTGTTCAGTAGTATGATCAGTAAATTATGTGACGTAATTACCTGTCCATTAACACCCTGTATATGTAGTACATATATATTATGTACCGTTATATGTAAGTGTAGGTAACTCTTATGACAATGAATGTTAAGGGTGCATTAGCGCCAATTTCTATAAATTGTACCTTATGAAAAACATATACAGACTCACTTTTCAGATATACTTGTATAAATTACAGTATGGATGGCGTGCTTAAAGTAATTTACAGATTCGCAATCACACATAAAGACCTTGTCACGAAAGAAGTCCCCTGTCAAAATACTTATTGTCAAAGTATAAATACGAAAATGCCTTGTGATTTCTTCTGTTGGACTTCTTTCGTGATAGTATCGACGAGGAAGGCGGCCGCGGCGGGCGGTGCGCGGGGGGTATACTGCGCAGGTAAAAGCTAACTTCACTCGCGCCCTCTATATTGGTCCGAAGTGTAATAAGAGTGAAAAGTGGATATGCAGCCTTTTCCCCAAAGATAACTAGATGTCTTTTACAAAATGATCATTAGCCCAACCCTAGCACGAAAATTAAAACTTCATTTTATCCTATTTTTCCTTCGCATGTTCACAAAGTCTGCGTGGCTGATTAAACGGGATAAAAAACATTTTTATCTATAACCCGTGCTAGGGGTGCAAGTCTTGTGTTTTATTTATACTAAAACAAATCCGACGGCAGATGAAGATAACCAAATCGTGAGATAAATAGGTTGTTGACGTGTTACGTATGGTTGTTAATAAATTGTAGGATAGTGAAAATTATAAAATATCATCTCGACTGCTTTTATACAATGTTCTTATTAAACGTGTTTCCCGTTATCAACTTTTCTATGACTTGTTGAGTAATTAGTTGTAAATATGTAAGTGAATCTTTGAATCTATCAACTTGAAAACGGCATGTTATAATATAAACTTATTATTATTAAGGTCCTACAATTCAAAGTGAAAAAAAACTAACAGATAATAGAGTCATAGTAAAAACAGCATAGTAGAACAACTCCCGCGCCGTGCGAGGCTTAAATGCCTACTGCTGCAGGGCTGTCAATTTACACAAAATATGTCTATTTCACAAAATACCTATCTGTTTTGTAGCGCGGCGTACGTAAGCGCGACTGCGGAGCACAGCCGACCCTAGTCGCACCGCCAGAAACCGTCTGAGATATTATCGTTGTGTGCGTGCTGTGGTTCGTACGTGCAGGCTCGCAACATATAAGCCACGCGGGCGACATCTCTGTGAAGATAGCTTACTAGTCTGTTTTTACTATGATAGAGTATCTCTAATATAGAGCACATTCCAACGTAAATAAATTTTTTTGCGCGTACTTTTTTTACCTTTCATAGAAATTTAGTCAGCTGATTGAACCACTTTGTACTGGGAAGTAAAAAAAATATTAGAGAAAAATAATTTTTTTTTTTGGAATTCGGTCTACTCTAGAATTAGTTTCACTTATTATTGTAGGACCTTATATAAGTAATAGCTCCATGAGGTACCTCTCAAAAACTCGCAATGAAGAGTAAGTAACTTAAAAAATGTCATAGCGCCTACTGATATTATTATTCCATTCAAAAAGAATTCGTACCTAAAGTACATTTACAGCACAGAAAGGTAATAACTATTACTAAGTGCCAGTTTCTGTATTAAGAAAATCTGGCTAAGCGCATACTTAAGCGACGAATCGGCCAATCACATCCAAGCGATGCATTTCAAAATTAAGCACTAATGTGAAATCGGGGGAAAGTTGTTTCAAGACTTTGTTTTATAGTTTTAGTCCCAAACCTAATAATATTAGAATTATTTTATTTACATTGTTATCAAAAACAAAGAATAGTGTATTACGATGCTGATGCAGCAACCTTTTCTTGAAGTTTACATCAAATCTCTAAATAGAAGAAAGATACCGAAGCAAGTAACTGTATGATAATATTGATATTATAGACATATCTTGGGCCATAACGTTATTGGATGATTAAATTAAATGATTTTTAACTGTTCTGATATTCTTGGTCAGTGTTTAAAATAAACTATGATTCATTTATTAAACGATAAAAAATAAATTATAATTAATTTATTTGTAAAATAATAAAAATTAATAGCTATGATACCCTTTCGTAGTTTACTTGAGTAAATACAGCTGGTTTCTTAAGGATCAGCGATTCTTGGCCAATGCTAATAAACTATTATTTATTAATTTATTTGTAAAATAATAGAAATAAATATGTTACCCTTTCGTAGTTTCCTTGACTAAATGTACTGATCATGTTTATAAAATTCGTCTGATGTAACTTAACGTGATCTAAAGTGAGAGTAGAGTCGTCTTTTCTACGTCCTTTTCTATGATATTTAATGTTAGCGTTAAAGTATACTAGGTACATAAGTATTTTTAGGCGAGATAGGTATATATACAATACTAGTCTTTTAATTTTCGTGGTAGGTAGAGTTTTATTTAAACTTGCTACAAAAAAATCACCTTAAGAATTGTAGCAATTTCGTAACAAATAAGAACAAATATGTAGCGTGACTTTCGTTTATGTAGCCAATTCATACTTGAGACTCGGTAAGTGATCAGGAACAAGGTCTTTCTGTGAAATACGTAAAAAAATAGACTTCCTAAACTAATTGAGTCATTCTTGAAGTAGAGACGCATAAAAAATATTTTTCGTATTTCATAAACAGGGTCTTGACCACTTACCGAGTCTCTAGTATGAATTTAGCTATATAAATGAAAGTCACCTTATCTATACCCGGTGTTAAAGAATAAAACAGCATAATCTATTTTATGATAAAAGTTTGAGAAAAATTAATTATCCATAGTATTTAATATATTGCAAGTGCAAATTTAACTCTACCTACCCCGATCATTGATTATGTGAATACCGGGTGTAAATAGACTGCTACCATTTAATGAAACCACATATTCTACTGACCCTACTGAACCACTTTTCCCAAGAGTCATACCCGCGGCAACCCTTAGTTTGGGAAATAATTGAGTTCCAAACAAAAATGCGTGAACCCTAACGCACCGACATAAGGGCGAGTATCGAGAGAGCGTCGTCCGTGAGACAGCTGTTCCGATGCAGCGTTCTAAAATAGACCTTCCTCCTACAAGATAAAGTCTTTTGAGTTATAGTTCAATATCTTTTTCTCTGAAGATTTACGCGGGTTTTTTTTTCGAGTAGTTGTTCAGTACGTTCAGTAGAGTATGTGGTTTTATTTAATGGTCGCACTCTATTTACACCCTGTATAATCCCAGGAACCCTCAAGTATGCAAGTTAGCTAAAAAAAGACACGTATTGCAAGTGCAAATTTTTGGTCATGGTAATGACGGTCACCAATTATGGCCTGAAGTTAGCTGGCAACCACGTTTTTCCCTACGATTTTTGAGTTTATTGTGGTTTCATAACCGCCCATTTACTCTACCCACCCCAATCGTTGATTATGTCTAAATAATCACAGTAACCACATTGACCTCTCATAAATAACTAAAAAAGTGTCCGCGATGTATTTTGTCACCGCTATGGGGTGACAAAATCGAATGACGATTTTGTACAACCGAGATTGCATCTTATGTTAACGACATAACGTCTTAATTTGGTTGAAGCATTTTTGCTACTGTGCACATCGCACGTTCGGACACTTTCTGACGACTTTTTCTTAGAGACTGTGTGTCTAGTTCATTGGTCTAGTTGTTTATGAGAGGTCAATGAGTAACCACAGTAAAATGCGAGTAAGCTAAAAAAAACGCTTTTACTATCTTACTTGCATAGCTTTGACTCTTTCCTGCTAAAAATAGAACTAAACCTCCAGTTGTTATTTTTTTATTACAAGCATAATGACCCATTTATCGCAAAAGTTTTACAGATCTGCTGATCATATGAAGCGTATTGAAACCTTCGCCTACGTTCGTATTCTCTAACTAAATCAGAGTCAAAGTCATTTTAGAACACGGGCAAAAAAAATGAACTGGAAGCTATTAAGGATGTCATTTAAGTTGCCTGTAGGCGACCGGGCGTGCACGTTTTTTTTAGAAAGGAAATACTACCTTGGCCGAAGAGTGGCAAAAATGTATACGCGTATTATTTATGATAACAATACCACTTTAAGTAGAATTGACATATAGTAATAGTAATTAAAGAAAACGTTTTTATTCATCGGTCTGTGTACCTTATATAGATATTCTTATGAATGAAACTAAATACCTACTCTGTCTCTAAGCCTGTTCTCACATATCATTTGTAGACTATAATCTAAAGTTATTTGTTTTGTAACTGTCTTATTCCTCTTCGAGCTTTCTCGTAAAATATAAGGCTAGTTGTAAGGTGTTCTAAATAAGGATTGACTTTATCACGCAGAAAAATATTCTCAGACACTTACTTATGAATCACACCTATGTACTACGCTTCAATCTCGACACATCTTATGATCCTCAATAAGAGTTTATATTTAAACTAATAAAAAATACGTAATTTGATAAATTAAAAATATACTAAAATACTCCTCATCTACCTCTTGCGTAAAAAAATAATATTGTAAAAATATTTTTTTATTGATACATATCGCTCAAATTCTAACATTTCAATGAAAAGTTCAAAATAATTTTAAGTCAAAAGGTAACATTATTTTTATTAACCAGGGATCCAAAACTTTTTAGTAAAGCTACTGAGATAAAAATGTTTTACTTTTTTTTTCTTATTTGGCGCCTCATTCCCATGTTGACAGCATTACCTAATAAATAAAAATTTAAATATACTTAGACATAACATGCGCATATTTTTTGGTATAATACTACAAGATAAGCTAACTCAAGGTAATTAAAACTCGTTATTTTGTATAAAGTGGACGCTGGTTAATAAATATGACGATTCTTTTAAGCACAAACCAAAACTCTATATTATTATAAACTATTTTTCTTGTAAATTTAACAGGCAATTTTAAAATAAAAGTATTATTAATATTTTTATTGTAGGTGCTTGAATAAAGAGTTTTATTAGATAAAATAATAAAGAAGTTATTTTTTCTATAATTAGAGCATAATTAGTTATATGATTGTATCAGAGTCTTTCAGCTTTTATGTAAGTAATTGTAATTTCTTGACTTTGCTCACTTTACGCCAGTCTACAGATTAACAGATTATTACTTTTAAAATTGTAATTTTTATTGATTTGTATTCAGAAAAAAATGTATATTAGTTTCGGTTTCAATATCTATTTGAATTAAATACAAGTCAAGTTGTCTGATTAAGGCATAACTAATTCAATATCGGCATATTTCTTCGAGATGTGAAATAACTATAAGAATTTTATCGTACGGGAAAATTAATAGTACATTACGATACGAGAGCGATGAAACGTTTTCTGACGAGTGTGAGTTTGCGGCACGAGCCGAAGGTGAGTGCTGCAATCACACGAGTCGAGAAAAAGTTTCTCGCACGAGTATCGTATAATATTTTATAGCACAAGTGGGGAAAATGCCGACTTTACGCAAGCGCAGCGTGCGTAAGGCGGTCATTTTACGCACGGTGTGCTATAAACTATTTTACTTATCCTTTTTAAAAGATCCTAAGAAAATAAATAGTTTACATGCACTTGTTATATTAAAATTTTACTCATACATTCCAAACTTTGATGTGCTAACGAAAAATCATTTTATAAAGTGGCCGACATCTTTTAAAGAACTTAGAAACTAGAGATCCGTAATAAATGTACCCAGTATAGAAGACGGGCTCAATGTTACCTACCCCGTTGTTGTTATATTTAAAAGTAGACTTGCACAGCAAGCAGTTTGGGGCTGCGACAAAGCAGCATGTCATCTGTCTGTAGCTGTCATCGTTGCAACCGCGTGACGTGCAAGTCTACTTTATCTCATCAATTGTTGTTCTCTTTACAATAAAGTTGTCATTGTATAAAGTTTAATCCTTTTTTTGTTTTATTTATCCCACTTCTGATATCTGCAAATAAATTGTGCCAGCTTCGGTTTGTAGTTTCACACGCGCACTCTTCAGATTTATGAGAGCAGTGCTAAAATTATTCGAATAATAAACACTTCGGGCATTCCGAAACAGTTTGAAAACAGAACACCAAATTGGAAGTTTTCTGTCAGCAGTTGTGATAAACCATAGACTTAGGATATACTGTATGTCCTAAGTCTATGTGATAAACTGATAATAAAACAGTTCGAAACTTCGAAATGACCGAATTTTTGATTCAGTGTGACTGTTCCACTTTCTCTAACAAATCTGTCAAATCAAATCAAATGAAGAGCCTTGTTGTAGTAAGTTAAGCGCTACATTCTGCTTACATTTAATACATGTAACATGCCTGCAACCATAGGTAACCATATAACCATAATGGAGAGCAATTTGTGAAGTCGTATTTTTGATCAAATGAAGTTGGCTCACGTTTAATGGGTCAGGTTTTGATGAAATAGAAATATCAATGGGATAAAAGGAATTATTTATTCCGTTTTATACCTAGTCGGTGCTTAAATTCTGTCACAAACAAAATTGGCTATAAAATGAAAACTAATCATGATATTCAAAAAAAGTTTTTTTTTTAAAAGGTAATTTAATTAGCTTTCATTACACACAAAATTTATTCAAAATGATTGCCACCATTTTTCACACAAGCCTTCAATCTTTGCGGCCAATCATCAATAGCAGCACGGACCATATTCATGTCGATATCGGCCACTGCTGTAATCAATGATGACTTTAGGCTGCTCAAATTTTTGTGACGTTTAGAACAGACCTTCTCCTCCAATTCCTGCCAAATTTTGTAATCCAGTGGATTGAGGTCAGGGCTAGATGAGGGCCAATCTTGATGCCTTATTAGCTCGATATTCTGGCGCTCGAACCACTCCTGAGTTGTTTTGGCCTTATGAGCAGGTGCGGAGTCCTGTTGAAACACAAATGGCCGTCCTCCAAAGAGTGTCTGGGGCAGATCTTTTACTATGCGATCTAAAACCGTGTCTTGGTACACTTTTGCACTGGTTTTGACACCTTTTTCACAAAAATGCACTTTAGTAGGGCCATAGTAGGACACTCCCAACCAAATCATGACTGATGATGGATGATGGCCGTGCTGCACTCTAGGAATGGCATTTTCAGCGGCCGCAGAGCTGGTAGCGTACACCTTGTCATTTTGTTTGTTGTACTTCTCTTCGATATTAAAAATTTTCTCGTCTGTAAACAGGATATTGCGGTGTCTGTTTCTTGCGTACCGCTTTAGCAAAACTTTGCATTTTTGGCTCACATCTCTTTTAGACGCGCGTTCAGAAGATGTCCACTCTTTTTTCGGTAAGCTCGTAGTCCCAGGTCTTCATTGAGTACTTTTTTTACGGTACTTCTGCTTAATCCCATCTCCAAAGCCATCAGTTTCTGCTTGCGGACGGGATTTCTTGCAATACGAGCCTTGATTGCTTTGATGACCCCTGGAGTCCTAACGGAACGAGGTCTGCCAGTTCTTTTCTCGTCATCGACACTAGAGGTTTCATTGTACTTCTTGATGGTACGGTAAACGAACCTCTTCGTGATTTTTAATTTTTGAAGCAAGTTGAATATCGTCTTCGGTGGATGGCCGCAACGATGCAATGCAATTACTGCTACTCGGTCCTCTTTGCGAGTCCACTCCATCGTAAAAAATGAATGATTGTAATTGTGATTTGGCAGATTATTAATCAAAAAATATTTGAGAATCGAACACTATTTCATTTTTTTTTCTAGGTGTTCTATTTTTAAAATAAATGGCCAGTGACAGTATTTAAGAACCGACTAGGTATAATCATACTATGAATAATTTAACTTTTCTATTTGGATCTCATCTAAAATACGCTACGGAAATGTAACAACATTTATGAGGGACTAAGAAAATCATTATTTTATTATAAATATTATTTCGGCAGCAATTGGGTCTACACATACGGTTTGATCTCAAATAATAGCAAATTTAGTTTACTTTGAAATAGTTATTATCAAATAACCAGATCCTCAGGGTTTAAATTGCCAAAAACTGAAGGGCGGAATTTTTTTATTTTTGATAACAACGTTGCGTTTGGCCCTCGATGTCTTAACTAGGATTATTCATTGGTCAAATATCTCAAACAACTAAGCAAAAAATTTTAATAGCTAGATCTGGCGCAGGGTCTGATATGTAAGGTTACTGGATGAAAAGAAAAAGTAGATTTTGCAATAAGAATATATTTCTATATACTGTAATTGGTTGTTATGTTATCTTAAAAATATATATTTTTTGATACATAGCCGTACAGCAATAGTTCGGAGAGGCTAACAAGCATAAATTTCTTTCTTATTTAATATAATTTGACGTTTACAATTTATACACAGCAGTTTATATTAGCTAAAGTGACACGGTTTTCTGGTCATAAAATAAAACAATAATGGACTCGTCCATTCAACAAAATATAAGTTAATATAAAAAACTGTTCAATTCAATATTAAACGCTAAGATTTCATTGTTAGGTGCCGACCACAGAGCGCATTCTGCGTTTTAAACTATCAAAACGCGCGCTCTCCTTGACCGCCACGTTGTGTGTGTAACAGTGGCGAAGGGTTCATATAACACGATTCCCATCGGCTTGTTTAGGAAATGGCATCCATACTACTTTGTTTATTCCGTGCTCTTCGCTATGTGAAACATTTCCATAAATCTCAATACGACAAATATAGGTACACTAGGCTGACAGGGAGTTGCAAAGAACAAAAAATTTAATGTTTTCCTTGACTGCTTTTCTGAGAAAGGTGATATTCAACCTGGGTGTAAAGATCCAAACCATCTCATAAATCAAAGTGAACGCGAAACGCACAACGCGCTCTGTGTGATCGACTTCTTAACTTTGGAAAAGTTTTTTGATCAGAAGTATACGTAATGTTCTCAGTCTAAGTTAACCTACAATATTTCACCATACATATAAACGGCTACCAACATCTGATTTCCTTACATAATTTGACCGTTCGAAGTAGATCCAATTCGTTACTCACACAGCTCTTATCTCTGGAACGCCTGCGTGACTTCGTTGGCGAGTAGGGAGGCGATGGCCATGTTGGGACAATGGGCTCGGATCAGGGTCGAGCTTTCCTCTATCTGAACTGAGAGGAGCACCAGGTCCTGTGACGTCATCATGCGACCCGCGAACCTAGCGACAAGGAATCATGGAAATCATATCAGGGTTTGAATAGACAACAAAGAAGTTGTGTTCAAGTTTCGTAAACTTTGATCTGATCTGCTTGAAAAGAGACAAAATTCTTTTAGGGGTTTTTCAAAAAATTTATTTCGAATCAGTAAGTTGAAGTGGCAGTGGGCAGGCTATATTTGCCGCCGACCGACACAATGACCGTTGGGGCCGAAAGGCGTTAGAAAGGAGATCACGTACAGCAAAGCGTAGCGTAGGCCGACCTCGTGCCCGTCGATGAACTAAAAGATGGTGCGGGTGGCGGCTGGATGAGGACGGGGGACAACCAAAAGTGGCGAAATTTGGGAAAGACTCCAGCAGTGGACGAACATAGGCTGATGGATGGATGGATGGATCATGTGTTTACGTGTTTTAACGAAACGCTAAAAATAATCGTGAGTAAGTAAAGTTTTCTGTTCGCACCTGAGGAAGTCGCCGCTAGATGTGATCGCACCTACATTCGCAGTTTCAAACACCTTCTGGCAAATCACTTGTTCATCCTCCGGTTTAGAAGCTTTCTTGCTACACTGAAAACAACACACAACAGTCATGTTAAACGTTTCACCTCGGAATTAGAGATAATAAGCTGGAAACTCGTATACACCTTTATTTTGGCGTTCTAAAAGTTGTCTCAAAAGTCTCTTATAATCTCAATTATTCAAGGTCAAAGGTCACAAAATTCAGTTTTCAGCGATTATCTAGGTTTCTATAGGTCCAATGACGTTAACATCTACTGTAAAATTGTAGAGCATAAAATTTTCGAGAACTTTTGTTCCAAACATTCATTCGTGCGCTCAACCGTTTTTTTGAGATAGAGGGCGGAGAGCGCACAGCGTCATTAAAATATCATCAACAATGAATAATTTGTATTATTTATTAGTTTGTATATTTACATCCAAAGCAACTCGTTAACTTAAAACTTTGTATGGCATATTCAAGAATAAAACAACTTATTTTATTGTTGCATTTTGATTGTAGTGCAAAAAAAACGGGTGTTCATACTGTCTCAGTAACAGAACACACTAACGGAAAGTTCTGACTGAGATTCGGATATATGTTCTGACGATACGTTTTAACCTGCTGAGACAAACGGTGCGGAGTTTAATTCAAGAAGGCGGTGAAACAAAGCTGAATTAGATGCTCACTTCATTCATTCCCCTGAGTCTCTTCTGTTCGGTGTCCCAGCGCGCCTCGGACATGGTGACAGCACGCATCAGTTCCCCCACCGGCGGTGTAATCGACGCCGGAAACTCGCCTGCAACACGGTACTGTGGTGTAGGTAGCAATCTTAGGTCATATGATTAGATTATAGAACTCTTTGGGCTCGTTATTGGTTGGCAATCGGTAATCTTTATGAACATTTGGACGTCGTATTGATGATTTATCAAAATATTCTAAAAATTAAATGATGTCTAGTGAAAAGAAAAAGAAACGAGCAGAGTTCTAGTACAGATCGATTCAGAGCTTCCCCTGGAATGTGTTCAGTGATATGTTAATGTCTAGGATATTTAAATAAATACTGAAGAAGTGAAGAAAACCTGTGATTTAACAACCTCGATCCCTACAGTACGGTTCATTATTATGTAGTACGAGTATTTACAATTATTTCATAACGTTATTTACAAGTAGAGTTAATGCAGTGGAAATGCGTTCCTTACGGAGTATATGTGATTTGACATTGAATGATAGAGAAACATATAAACATAAGGAATCGTTGCGGCCTGGAAGAATATGTAGGTAGAGACTAGAATAGAAAAAGGAATGCTTCGGTGGTTTGGGCATAGGTATAGAGAGGATGAATTAAAGTAGAGTGACGAAAGAAATTTACGCTGCACAAGTGGAAGGTAATGCTCGACCGGGCCGCCCTAGAAAAAGGGCAAAGTAAAAACCACCCGGAATAGAAGAGCGTGTATGACTAGATTGAGGGCTGTAGAAAAAACAAAAGAGAGAAGATTATAATCTTAAATTAGTAATAGCGATATTACAAAGTGCCGAAATAACCGCGATAAGTGGAAGACTACCGTAAGTCTAACAAATTAAAAATTTCGAAGCAATCTAAACTTCATTCCATACATGATAAGATTCTCGTGATACAAAAAACATTCTGAAGTTCCTATTTTTTTTTCGTGGTATGTTTAATCAATTTCAAATGTTCTTTCAAATTACACATAAAATTTAATATTTTTTACTGCATATACACTCATATCGTAAAATCCTGATTATAAACTCAAAAATAGTGCACAAAAAAAAACACGAATTCATTATAGTATACCTAGTTCTCTTAACATGATAATGCATAGATAGAATATTTTTTTCTGATATTAAAGTAAAATTATTAAACTAAGTAGGAAGGCAAAGAATACTTAGTCTATACAGTCATGTCTGAGGTTTTAATATCTTATACCAAGGGGGTTTTTAAATAATGTTGTCTAATACGTACAAAACAATACATTGCGGCCCGACCAAGGAAGTTCCATGGCAGACCTTACCGCTATAAAACCTCCTTGTGACCGAACCTCACTACTACTTCAATTCAATGAGATTTATTTGTTGCATATTTAATATATCCCTAAGCTATGTAATTTATTCTTTGTTTACCTAAAGAGCAAGCGATAGTAAACTCTATCGGCTGTATAGTGTCTGCAAAGTCCACGCCTATAGTTGTGGTTACAGATGCGCCGGGCTCTAAGGTCGATATTGGCGCGAAGTCGTGGATAGCTCTGGAGCCCGATAGAGTCTGAAACAAGTGGACCGAACCGATTTACCACCCCCGTGCATAAGAATGGCAAGAATAGACTAAAAGTAGAACACAAACCAATTGAACAGTTTTAGACACAGTCATACGTGTAGCAGAATCGCCTAAATGCGCCTGCGCTTACAGTCAGGCTACCGAAAGGTGAGACTGATTTTTATTTTTTTATTAAACTAACTGGCAACCTCAAAAATATTGTCGCTGCACTTAACTAGAGTCGGTACCATTAGTTTTTTGACGTTTCAATTAAATTAAATTATTTAACTTGTATTATTTAAAGTCATTCCATCCATCAGCCCGTGTTTGTCCACTGCTGGACATTAAAGCCATTACGAGGCACGAAATATTACCAACACTTGGACGACCTTGCCTTGCTTTTTAATGACAAGCGATAGATACCATTTTGTCAGAATCAATGCCCTAAGTAAATGTCGTAGTAAAATAAAACGCAATTAAGATTGCTAATTTTATCCATGATACAAGTCTCGCAACATGTGTTCACTCGAGCACAAAATTACTAAGTGCGATAAAGAAAAAATTACTAGCGCAGTCAAGGTCACCGCTCATAAACCGTTGCGACACTTGTACCATCGCTAATATTGTCAAATTCATTTAAGAAAATTTAACCCGTAAATTTTTGCAAATATGTGAACCCCCGAATTCACCGTGTCGACACCAATGTCGCGAAATACCGTCCTTATTTCATAACAGAACAGAAAGATGACAAAACATGTTTGCTACCGTTACCCAAGCGACTGTGATTTAAATCTAATCCCGTTATTATCTGTTTTCCTCTACCACCAAAGTTACCATACGGAAATTCTCTGAATTTGCCGCATTTTTCCAGTCTCATCTTTCAACAGCCAGACTTTATGTGAAGTGGAGTGTTGTCACACTATTTCTTTCCAATGCTTGTATCTACGTACCTTCTTGCCGACTCTGAGGTGTGTGACAGGGTGCGAGGTGGTGTTGGTGAGTGTGATGTAGACAGCGAGCATCGAGCGCGAGTAGAGATGTGGCGCGCGCGCCCACCGGCTCGTGGCGCTCACTCCCTGACACGACACGCGCGATAGCAGCACGCTCTCCATAGATGGCGTTAGTGATGGCCCGCACGGGGTTATAGCGTCTGTACACAATGAAACATTACTTTCTGAATACCTAAACAAGTTTTGTGTAATTCTAGTTTCAAGGTGCAATTTGCTAAACTGATTTTTCTATCCACCTCATCATTAGTTAATACAATGTTAGATTCCAGATAGTGCACGAACGGCATAAGCCGTGATTACACCATCAGACTTATCGGGATCCTAACCAAAATCCTAATTAGGACAAGCGAAGAAACAGACTGTCCTAAACACGATTACACTTTTCTTAATCCAATATTATTCTAGTTAGGATGCCGATAAATCGGGTGGAGTAACTGCTGCTTTAATTATAGCACTACCAGACTTCTGCACATCGAAAACGCTATTGGCAGCCGGGAGACGGCAGTGATTGGTATATTGCAATGCCAACAGTCAGAACAGAACAGAACACATTCGTTAATCGGCGTCAGGAGCATGTGAGGTTGACATTTGGGTATCCCGTTACTCTTGATCGGGTAGGAATTTTCTAAAAGCCCTTCTTACCAGATATTTAACAGGAAACCTAAAGTCAAAATTTCATGTTCGGTCAAGGCGTTGAAAAATCAGTAAGTCAGTCAGTCAGTCAGTCAAGGTATTATTTTATATACAGGCTTAGTTTCTCAAGTGGGAGTGGATGGTCAAATCTGAAACTATAGGGAATAGCGGGAAATGCTAAAAGAATCTCGGGGCCGATTATGATGTTAACCAAAACTGCATCATTAGATTAATAAGGATGAAATTTTGGGATGTAATGTCAAACGGCAACTAAATTAAAGGGTTGTATAAATAAAAATAGAGAATGTTAGTAAATAATGGACCTTGTTCCCCGTCGGGTGGTCCGGTCTGCGGCGACAAGAAGCCGCCACAAGTAGGTGTCATCGTCGGCAGAGAGCTCGCCACTTCGTCCAACTCTAGCAACAGCTCGAGGTTAGACTTCTCGTTACTTTTCGGTTCTTCGGATTTTTGGGACTACGGAGAGAAAATGTTTATCAGACATTATACGTTAAATAACACCAATTTTGAATGTACAAAAGAAGAATTTGTTTCTATAGTAAAGCGGAAGATAGTTTGTGAATGGATAAATCTGGATGCTATTACCTTGCAAGAAGCTTGGTATTTTGAACAGTGTAAACCATACAGATATAACAAATTAAATTAACCAGTAATGATAGTTAACAGTAAAGGACGAGGTGATTAAGTCAATGTCGTTTGTTTTTCGACTAACTGTTTATTTGGAGGTAGTGATATTACTAGACAATTTCTTATTGGCTTTGGTGCGTTTTAGATGTAATTGCAGCAAGACAAATTACATTTAATCTGACAAAGGAAGCTACTTTATGATAGCTTTAAAATATTAAACTATCAACCCAGCAAATGTCTTCATGGACTATCACTTTACCAGCTTTCTCGCCTCACTTGGGTAGTTTATGGGAAGCAGCAACAAAATCTCAATATTAGAGTCTCCTATCTAGTCGCAAATAATATATTAATGAATATAACGGTACTCGTACAAGACTTTTATTGGTGTTAACGCCTATCAAATAATTTGGCCAAATGCGAGTCGGACTCGCACACAAAAAGTTCCGTACCACCAATTACGGGTACACAACTCCAACATCACCGCCTTAGCTTCTTAGCTTTATCTTAGCGCCATCTATCATCTTAGGAATAAACCTCGGTGCAAAAAGGTTGACAAGCTACTCTTAGCGCCAGATATCATCTGATCAATGAACCTCGGTAAAAGCTTTCAAACAAGTCATCCGTAGGGCACCCTTCGAATACGGAACCCTAAAAAAAGAAAAAAATGTAGTACTGACTCTAAGTTAAAGCCGAAAATAATAAAAAAATGGATTCCGTACGCAGAGAAAGCCTAATTTTTTGTCAGGTGCTACCATTTTAGCGACGTTTTTCTTAGCCTTGAAGGTTGATATGGCATCTATATTGTTGTTATTTACCACAATGTTTTAGGGTTACCTACCTGTATCATGTGGTGGTACGGAACCCTTGAGCACGAGTCCGACTCTCACTTGACCAAATTATTATTTATAATCATACAGTAGACTGCTAACTTTGAATAAAATTTACAATGTCATAAAAGTATTAATCGTGTACGTAAAAACTGGAGTCAAATATCCACAAAAAGTACCTCTTCAGCATTATTCCTCTTGTGATCGTCGGTGGTGCCGTCGGATTGGTCGCTGTCTTCTACATCCGAGCTGTCATCGCTCGAGCTGTCAGACGTGCCAGACTAGGATGACCTTTACCGACAAAATCCACAAAAAATACCTTTTCAGCATTGTTCCTCTTGTGATCGTCGGTGGTTCCGTCATCGTCGCTACCGTCGGGTTGGTCGCTGCCATCTACATCCGAGCTGTCATCGCTCGAGCTGTCAGACGAGCTGTCAGACGTGCCGGACTGAGATGACCTTTACCAACAAAAAAAAGTCACGAGCGTAAGTCATTGATTCAGATTTTTGTTCAAAATTTGAAACTAAATAATACGGCCTGTTAAATGTGTAGTTAAAATATAACCCACAAACAAGCCTCATTTGATATCCAACAGTCATTTTCATACACAAATTACAAACATAAACGGTTTATGAATTGCTGCAACCCGACAGACGGGTGTTTGCAGGTTAGCTTACAATTATTTCTGAACAGAACAGAACGGTTCAAAACTGTGTGTCCTTACTTGTAATTGTTGGTCTCTTTCTTATTTACTGATTTCTTGTTCTCGTTTGTACTCTCCTCCCTGAAAAAGATAAATTATTGAATGAGACTAATGTTAGCTCTCTCTCCAATCAGACACAGAACTATTTCGACATGAATTTATTTCAACTCAACCACCCTGCTTGAACGCTCGAAACGGAATGAGCTGCCGCTCAGAATGCTTACCATTTTATACAAAATCTAGGAGCACATGGCGGATAGAAAAATATGCATTATACAAAGTGAACAACCTAAGATTAATTGTAAATAACATTGTGAACTTATAGATCATAAATTTAATGCCAAAGAAAGTATTTTACTGTATTTGTATCACAATAGAAAACCACGTATTTCGAAACACGTGGTGATTGGCGTCATCGATTAATAACGATGAAATAAAAAACTAAACATTGATACTAGCAGAATAAGATTGTATTTGTGACTGACTACGTTTTAATTAAATAGAAAGTAAACAAAACAAGTATATACAATCAAAGAGACATGTTCTATAAAATGCTTACACTAAAATTATAGTCTTGGGACATCAACATTATTATAATTAAAGTTTATTTATATTTATCTGCACTAATAATGGAGTAGTAAGAAAGTACTGTCAATAACTGAATATTATTTCCATATTTTAAATGAATTAATACTGAACGGAGGCCAAAACTACAACTCTTGGAATTTTTGTCTACCTGTATGTTCCGTTTACTCAAGAACCACTCATTGGACTTGGATGCAGTTTTCTTTATCATCTTTATTATTGTAGCGACTCTGGTGAACATACAGGTTGAAAATGAACCCTCTAGCTTTATTGAGCTCTATGAATCAAAACCACTTATAGGACACAAAACCGAAAAAAAAGTTGTTTTCTAATTATTATTTTTTTGGTTTTCAAATTCCGAAATAATGGTCTAAATACCTACGCGCCGCAACATGTGACTGACAATAGACATACATATTTCCGGCGGTAAATAATGCACATAGGCTATGGTTAGGTTATGGGCTAGATTTTGTAGAGCCTCGTCTCTGTCACCGGAGTATTAATGCTTCTTTGGCGGTCGATATCTTTTCTTTTATTATGCATGACAAAAGTAACAAGACATGTATTTATATTTCGAACATAGAACAGTTTCCTTTGTTCTAGCTAGAAGATTCAATTTCAACCGGTATAGGCTATATGAGGTGTTCACAAAATAATAGCCAAGCCGAAAATCCGATACTACTTAACATAAATTAATTATAAATTAAATATAGTGGAACTCGTAGAAGAGTTTGATTAGTGTAATAATGATGATGATGACCATAACGATGATAATGATGAATGAAATAGAGAAAGTGTACACGTGTATACTGACTCATCCTCGCTGCTGTCTTCAGACGACGAGGATCCAGAGGTAGAGGATCCAGAGCCACTGCTGTTCGGCGCCGAGTAGAATGTCTTGTTGGGCTGCTGGCACACACAACAATCATATTCATTACGCAGATAGTCATATATGTACAGTATTACTGTACACGGATAGTTACTACAAAATAGATTCCTTTGAGCTTATTTATCTACAAGTATAGGCCGAAATTCGTCGTCACCTCATTTCGTTTGTTTTCTGTTCCCCAAAGTACCGTCTGCCAGAAATACGGGTGTCATTGATGTAAAATGATGCTTTATCCTATTTTAAGGCCTTATTTGTTTTGTTTTTTGGTTTGTATGTTATCTCTTTGTATGGATGGTTATCTCCATTTACCTTATTACGATCACACAATTGAGAAAAGATATTAATGGCTTCATAAGTTGGAGCCAGGGGCCGACCCCCCCTAGCAGCAAATCCTAGTTACGCCAATGGGTGATCCTCTTTGCAGCACCGATGACTTTTGGTTGTGAATGGGCTTACGATTGCTAGCTAGGACGTAGGGCGCTCGCCCTCTAGAAGTGTGGTAGTGAAAGCAGGCAAGACGTTCATCAGTCGATAAAGGGACTTCCGTAAAATTTACGGAAGTCTGACTGAAACGGATAAAAGACTGACACTACTCAGCACGGTCTCTCGTGACGTCATGCGCGAACACGATGAGCCGCTTGGCACCAAGGGCTCGTCATGAGGGTGGTGACAAGCCACTGTCGAGACCAGCCCCTAGATTATGTATCGTTGAGTCGGTTGCCAACTGGTTGCCACACATAGAAAATATATTAGGTTGGGGAAAAAGTTTCTTCGTATTTTATATGAAAATTCAAACCATTTTTTAATAAAGATTATTTCCATTTAACTAGAGTATGTAGGTGCCATTTTGTTCGATAACTTTCTGCCATCTTGTAGGTAGGGACATGATCCCATTGCTATAGAAATTCTGGGGCTTCTGATCAAAAAACCGCGACAAGTGGTTTTGGCTGTCCTCTCGTGATGTTAACCTGACACTGCCTAAAGAATTCTGAAGAGACCGAAACAAGTGGAAATCTGAAGATGCAAGGTCAGGAATATACGGCGGATGCATTAATACGTCCCAGCCAAACTCTCTTAATTTTTGCTAAGTGGCTAAAGATGTCTGAGGTCTAGCGTTATCATGATGAAAAACCACACCCCTTCTGTTGACTGATTCCGGCCGCTTTCTCTCAACTTCTTGCTTTAATCTCATCAGTTGTTCGCAGTAGAGTTCAGAATCGATGGTCCTGCCTGGCGGTAACAGCTTATAATTAATAATGCCCTTCCAATCCCACCACACACAGCATTACCTTGTTGCGAGATAACCCAGGTTTCGCCAGAGTCTGTGAAGCCTGACCAGCCTTTGACCACGACCTTTTTCATACGTTCTTGTCGTACGTGATCCACTTTTCATCACCAGTTATCAGGTTTTTCAAAAATGGTTCGGTTTCATTACGTCGTAATAAAGAATCACAAATGAGTACACGGTTCATTAAGTTTCTTTCAGTGAGCTCATGAGGCACCCAAATATCGAGCTTTTTTGTGTACCCAGTTTTTTTCAAATGCGCCAAAACTGTTTTGTGGTCAATCCCCAGTTCTTCAGCTACATCGTAACTACTGATATGCCGATCTTGCTCCACTTTTTCAAAAATGGCATCCATTTTATCCGTGACATCAAAATATCCGGATTGAAAACGCTTAAACCAAATTTGTGCTACTCTCACAGACACTGCACTGGGTCCATAAACATCACAATCTTTTTTGTAGTACAATTTTAAAATGTATAGAATTTCTTCATTGGATTCACTCATCTTAACAGTAGGAAAAACAAATGAAAATCATACATTTTACCTAATTTGAACTTGGAATTATCTTTTTTTAAATTTAAACTTTGTAATTATACCAAAACCAGCCATATACAAAAGGTATAGCCAAAGAGATTTTATTATAAGTTCATACATACTATTTGCGAAAAGAGTTTTTCCCCAACCTATTACATATACCATCGAATTACGATTATCTACGAATATGTACGTACTTCAAGTGACGTCACAGTTCGTGAACAGTTCATTTCACACTGAAGACAATTTTGAATGTCCAGTTTTTATCTATGTTTTTAGCGTTTGGCAACCAGTTGACAACCGATACAACGTTACATAATAGGCCCGCAGTTGATGTGAACGGATTCGTCACATTGTTGCGTTAGGTGCAGAGCCGATGTAGTGGGACAACGTGCCCAGAGTGTATAGTTGACTCACTTCATTTCGTTTAGCGCTAGGTTCAGGTTCAGTGTTCGGCGGTTCTCTCTCTGCGGCGCCGATGGCTTCGGCTGGGCTCTTCGGTAATGGCACGAAGCCGTTAGCCGCAGAGTCGATGTAGTGGGACAACGTGCCCAGAGTGTATAGTTGACTCACCTCATTTCGTTTAGCGCTAGATTCAGGTTCAGTGTTCGGCGGTTCTCTCTCTGCGGCGCCGATGGCTTCGGCTGGGCTCTTCGGTAATGGCACGAAGCCGTTAGCCGCAGAGCCGATGTAGTGGGACAACGTGCCCAGAGTGTATTGTTGACTCACCTCATTTCGTTTAGCGCTAGGTTCAGGTTCAGTGTTCGGCGGTTCTCTCTCTGCGGCGCCGATGGCTTCGGCTGGGCTCTTCGGTAATGGCACGAAGCCGTTAGCCGCAGAGCCGATGTAGTGGGACAACGTGCCCAGAGTGTATTGTTGGCGGTCTGTGGGGACAATCATTACGATGAATATCAAGGTCTTCTTTACACATGTAAATCGAGCCGGAAATAGATAAGTATGAAAAATTGCCTTTTTACTGTTATTTTAATCCCATTGAGTGTTTTAGGGTTCCGTACCTCAAAAGGAAAAAAGGGTTCGGATCACTTTGTTGTCCGTCTGTCTGTCAAGATTCTTTATCTCGGGAACGCGTGGAGGTATCGAGTTAAAACCATGTAAAACCATCAAGTCTACAGTCCCTTGAAGCTGGGAAAAAATCAAACTTCTTAGTTAACGTGAAAAAAAAATACGGCCGTGTATGCCGCAAGAAACGTAAGTTTCGACACTCTCAAGGAAATCAAAATTTATAGGGTATTTCCCGTTGACCTAGAACTATGAAATTTGACAAGCAATACCGTGTAATACTACAAGTATAGGAAAAAATCTTAAAACTATATATTGGTAATTAAATCATAAAAAAACATCAAGGTTAAACAACGGTATGCGCGGTCATAATTGTACGGGTGACCAAATCTTTTTGTAGATTATTTTTAAACTTTTACTAATTTGTACGGAACCCTCGGTGGGCGAGTTTGACTCGCACTTGTCCGGTTTTTTCTTAATTAACCTAGCTCACTTCATTGCAGCATGTTGTTGCGGTCCCCTTATAAACAAGTGACATGGTCCATATAGCACTGTCGCCCGTGGATATTCAAATTACAAAAAAGCTTACGCCATTTTAGGTAATAAATAAAACCCTAGTCTTAAAGAACGCAACCCGCCGTAACCATGTCAAAAATCTTCAAAAGTGTTAGTAATTTACATTTCGAGGTTACCGCATCGTTTCGTTATTGGCGTGTTCTACAGCTTTGTTCAATTAAAATACGTAACAGTAAGACCATGGAACAGAAGAAATGTAGATGAAATGTCGCCATTTGATCATAATTTACATTTTAAGGTTACGGCTTCAAATTTATACAACTGATAATAGACCCTCTGCACAAACCATATACCTATTTTTAGACCGTTTCTGTAGCCAATTAGATTTTAAGACGCATTTTAGGATTCGTGCCATATGAAGCGATAATTTTTATCATTTATAATGGTACGGCGGGCTACGTTCTTTAAGACTTGTGTTTTATTATCTAAAATGACGTATAACATTTTCACAAAGGCAAACGAAACGGTAACCTTTTTTGTAATTTGAATGTCTACGGTCGACAGTACTAATAATATAAGCGAGTTTTGGCAAAAAAATTTACTTTATTTCTAGAATGAACCGACGGTTACCTATGAACCGACTATCCATGTTGGGCGCAGGTTTCGGCGTGAGGAAGACGCCGCTGGCCCTCTGCCTCAGGCCCTCGTCGCTCAGGAATCGACTGAGCATGCGCGCTCGGTCTCTGACGTCATAGCTCGTGTCGTAGCGCGCCAGTTGCACGATGTACTGGCCGAGGGGCAGCGTGTCCGGTTGCGTTATAGAAAGCTTTATAGCAAGCGTCAGCAGTTGCAGTTTTACTAGTTCGTCCTGTAACAATGTATATGTTATTTAACTCTTACTTTGAGAACGACCCAACGTACCTGACAGAATTTTAGTTTAGTTTCGACCAGCGGACCTATTACGTATCTTTGAATCGGTTGCCAACTATGGTTGCTATTCTCCAAAAACAGATAAAAATGAACTTCCAAAATAACTTTCCATATTTACGAATTGTAACGTCATTTCAAGTGCTAACGTATCCGTAGATAAGCGGAATTCGATAGAATATGTATGTTTTCGACGATAGGCACTCGGTTGGCAACTGATTTTATCGGGGGGCGATAGGCCTTCCAACTGACAACTGGGATTTGCAGGCTAAATTTGACGTGCGACTTCTAGGATCACGCAAAGGTAGCACTCTATTCAGCCATGCCTTGGAAGAAAGACTTTATTTGCTGGATCTGATTTGTCTGAAAAGGCTGTTATGCTAGAATTCATATTTCCTAAAAAGGTGAAAGCTCCCTCTAATGTAGTTTATATTTTAGTTTAAAGTTATGAATATTCGTTTTTTATGTTGCTGAATAGTCACGGAGTCCATTTAATTTTAATATTTTTATTACTGTTAGAAATGCGTTGTTTTTCAACCTTGCTTTCAAAATGCACACTGAAGACTGGTCACCACAAGCTCATGCATACCTGATCGGGGAAGTTGGTCGTCATATGCGCCAATATGGCGGCGGCGCGAGGATGCTTGGCGCCGTGCTCCGCCACTAGCCAGACCGCCGCCGCGCGAGCGTTCGGGGCCAACCTGGCACACATTGTTAATAGTTACTGTACATCAATATTTAAGGAAAACTTACTGCTATGAGAAGATTATATTCTGAAGGCTTTAATTTTAGTTTTAGTGCTGTTAAAACTAAATTTTCTTTATTCCAAAATAGTTGTTTAGTGATAACAACAGAAGCTACCTACATTTCATCCATCCATCCATCAGCCTGTTTCGTCCACTGCTGGACATAGGCCTTTCCAGGATTTCACCACTCTTGGCGGCCCTCCTAGAACAAATGCCCATACTCACACACGCTGGGCAGGTGGGTTGGTGAACGCGGTGCCGAAACCCTTGCACTAGTGACGCCGCTGCCCGTCACCAGTCTGTTTTATATTATACCGCCATCCATCGGTCCCAGGCAATGGTGGGCCGCCTGGTTTTGCCTGAGAGCTGTTCTCTTACTCTCCCCGAATAACTTCGGGAGGATTTGCGAGTAAGATGGTGGTACCTCCACAGTCGAGCCTGGCATCAGATCTACTACCTAACCTACCTACCTACATTACTTTGGAAAAATTGATGTTTTGACAGCAAAAAATTTAAAGCGTTCAGAATCGACTTTAATGTTAACCCCCCCTAGTGACATCTTGGTGACATCATTCGTTGTAAACCGGTTGGGTTAAAAGTACCTATAGTTATAGTAAATTTGTGTAAACAGTGTACAAGTGGTTTTCATCAAGATGCTTTCCATGTTTCACCAAGTGCCGACAATCGCAAGTATAAGTTATATTCTTCTTTGCCGCATTTTCCCAGTTTCATTGTTTGATAGCCAGACTTTTTCATCTGTGAAGCACATAGATGAAGACAGTGTTGATTACAGATATTCTATCTCACGGAGTCCGTTTGGTTATGCTTGTAGTAGTGACATGTACAGATAAGCACTTTTGTGTGTGTGTGTGTGTGTGTGTATGTGTGTGTGGCGCGTTTTGTAGCGCTCCCGAGGCTACGCACACTTGAAACAAGTGCGTGTGCACGCACTTGTACAACCATAGCCAAACGGACTGAGTATCTGTACAGAGGTCGCATATTTATATACTAGCCTAGTGGAAACTCGAGAACTTATAATAATATATAAGGTGACTTTTATTTATGCAGCCAAACTCGTACTGTAGGCCTGGTAAGTGATCAGTAACACGGATCGATAACACTTTTTGCTAATTTCGCAAAACAAGATCTTGACGTCCCATATTAATTGACTCTAGGCTGGGCTTGCCTTTGTAAGGAACACGAAAAGAATAATTTACGAATTTCACAAAAAGGGTCATCAAACCTTATTACTGAGCACTTACCGGGTAGTCAGTAAGAATTTGGCTATATAAATTAAAGTCACCTTCTATAAAAGGCATCAGTAACATACCGATCACTCCTCAGCAGCTTGGCTGCGCGTGAGACGGCGGCACGCGCAGACGACGCGCCTCCCCCCACCACCCGCTTCACCACCACCACCGCCTCGCACACCACCCACTCTAACAACAGGATACATTTATGTATTTATCTAAACACATATCGTAAAATCCTAACTATGAACTCAAAGAAGTGCATAATGTAAGTCTGATTTTTAATTAAGATATTAAGTTTTCTGCTACTGATGTTGCAGGCTAAGTAACGTTACCCTGCGAGGTGTCCACGGAAGACCAGCGTCGTGGTACAGAATGGTGCCATGACACATGCTGAGTGGAGGCCTTTCTTTTGTCTTGTTTTGTTTATATGTTGTATTTTATTTGTGTGACACCAATAAAGTTTTTTATATTCTATTATTCTATTCTATAATGAAAAAATATTTTTACGAACATGTCTAATACAGAATAAAATATATTATTATAAATAAAAATGAACAACACATAATATTATGAGAAACAAATAGAATAATATTATAAGATGTCTATGGAAACGAAGCAATTTATTATATTATAATTATAAAATAGAAACACAATATGGTGGAGGAGTCGCGTCAGGATGGATATAAGTAAAAGGTTTTATGCAGCCTAATTCATACAGGAGACCCGGTAAGTACCAAGACTTAAAACATTACATTAAACTTTAACATTAAATCTCCACACTAAGAGGCGGTGTTGGACACAGCCACGCGTGTCTGATATTTTTTTGAGTTTCCGCTTAAGTTTGGCGCGTCACTTCTGAGTCTCCAATATGAATTAGGCTTATTAATGCAAGTTTTGTGTTTGTCTGCTTTATAGGATATTTTATTTGCTATCGCTAACACGATTAGGTTGCATTCCGAATTGCGCAACAACTACATCGTGTGGTCCCAATTTTAGTGTTCCGTTTTGACAAATTGTCAATATGCGATTATAAAATTTGTGTAAGTTCAGTAAAGAATAAAGTATAGAATCGAATGATATGGGTATATTGTATAAGTAGGAAGCAAGTAACTCACCATCTTTACTCGACAAGAGATGAAGCAGTCCATTCAAACAAGTCTCAGTTTCCGATCCAATCGCCAGCGCCAGCCGCCCTATCGCCTGGAAATCATACTGGCTGTTAACTTAAGGGCGTATAATACCTCACTTCGCTTCGCATGATCCTACTTCGTTTACCAAGCCCAACCAAACACCACATGCACCACCAGAAATCTCGTCTACATCTTGGAATGCAGGCATTGCCCTGCATTCTATGTAGGCGAGACCAAACACGCACTACACATCAGAATCAATCATCACAGACACACATCCGACTCCATTACCAACAATACCTAACCCATACCCACAATATTGTAGTGCATTTAAGTTGCATTATCGTATTAGGCTAGCCTGTAAGGATGGTGCACTTGTTAATATAATAATAAATAAAATAAAAATAAATAATACTCGTCTCCATAACCTTAAATTCAATCAGTGTTTTAAAATCATTTTCACACCCATATCAGATATCCAACTCAGGACCTGGGAGAGCTCATACATATGGTAACTTGGTGCTCAATATGGACCAGGCTTAAACAAGCAGGTATACAAATAATTTGGTGGGCACGAACTTACCATCACGTGCTATTTGAGGAGCATCCGATGACCCTTTTCTCAAATGGCGGCTGTTTTTTTGATAGCAAGTACTTAATACATACTTTTTGTACATAAATAGTTTAGATTTAGGCTAGATGATACTCATTTTTTTTTCAATTTTTAAATGTATTTATTTTTTGTACTTACTTCATTGTGACTGATGCCGGACCCAGAAGAGGGCCCAAAATATATTTCACTTTCGTTTTTAATTTTATTTTATTAATCAGTATATCTATAGATATACCTTTATAAACGTTATACTTTATACCAACAAATACTGCAACAATCACTCTGAAATTAATATATGGTAAAGTTGAGGACTAATGCTATGTCAACACAGTGGTGAAAACTTTATTCCGTTAAATTTTCTCAATAGAAAGAAATTACAAAGTTACCTCCAAACCGTACGATAAACCGATAGCATTAAATTAATACTTGAAATTAGATCCGAAACTGTGCATAATATAACTGATATTAGTATAAAGCAGCTGCAGACTGTTACATAAAAATGAAAAAACCATCAGTGTAGCCGCGATTTCAAAGTAACTGATGTTTTTGCGTGCGCGGAATCTGAATAGAGTAGGATAGATTATTATTATTATAGGATAGACGATTATTATAATAAATTAATATGTAAACTGACTTTGCTGTAAAAGGTAATAGACAATGTAAGACGGATTGACTGAGATCAATATATTTTTTTCTCTTGGACATAATTCCTATGGTTTTATATTTGCCTTTACTTAAGTAGGTATAAGAAAATTGTATAGATTAAGTTTATGTTACAAATGAAAAAAATCATGTTTTTTTTTTCGTACCATGATTTAATATATGTCTCGTACAAGATACGTCCTCCCAAATATAAACATAAATACCTCTTTCTACGTAGTTTTAAGGGAATAGAACTGGAGGCGCTTAAAAAGGATGCTTCAGCCATTGACTGGTCTCCAGTCACTGGCTCTGTAACAGCTGACTCCAAAGTTGACAACTTTAACCGAATTTTAATTGCCCTTTTCGACAAATATGCCCCTATCAAAAAGGTCAAAGTAAAACACGTGCCAGCTCCTTGGCTTACACAAGCAATTAGAGACACAATGGCTTTGCGTGATAAGGCTAAGCACAAATATAAAAAAACACCAAGTGATCACAGTTTTGAAGCATACAAAAAGTTGCGTAATCGCTGTACAAGGATGTGTAGAAATGCAAAGAGGAGCCACATTCATAATTCAATTGAAAGCCTTAATCCAAGTCAGGTTTGGAAATTCCTAAAAACACTAGGCATTGGTAAAGTTTCTAATACTCACCATGGCACTGTCGATTTAAATGCACTAAATTTGCAATTCTCTAAACCACTTGTCACTTTAGAAGACAAAATAAAAAATAAAACACTCAATTTCTTAAATAAAAAGCCCAAGCCTGATTGTGATTCCTTCATTTTCAATTGTGTAACAGAGTGTGACGTTAAGAAAGCGGTTCTGTCTATTACCTCAAAAGCTGTTGGTAATGATAATATCTGTTCCCAGATGCTATTACTTATTCTTGATTCACTGTTACCTGTAATCACTGATATCCTCAATTTCTCCTTGGTTACCTGTACATTCCCTTCGCCCTGGAAACAGGCGCTTGTTATTCCTCTTCTGAAAACTTCTAATCCTGCCTCATTCTCCGACTATCGTCCTATCTCCATTCTTCCCATCCTTTCCAAAGTCCAAGAAACTATCGTGCACAACCAACTTTTCTCCTATCTGATTAAAAACAATCTTCTGAATCAGTTTCAATCTGGATTTCGACCTGGTCACAGTACGGTAACCGCACTTTTAAAAGTTACTGATGATATAAGGCTAGCCATCGACAACAAGAAACTGACAATTTTAACGCTATTAGATTTTAGCAGTGCGTTTAACTGTGTTGACTTCGATGTTCTGCTAGGTATACTCCGCTCTCTTAACGTATCTCCACTTGTTACAGAATGGTTCGATACTTATCTTAGAGGTCGACTGCAGTGCATACGCTCGGACGAGGTTACCTCGGAGTGGTGTCAACTATCTGCTGGTGTTCCTCAGGGTGGCGTCCTCTCACCTCTCCTATTCTCAATTTTTATTAATTCCATCTCAGAAGTACTTTCTTGCAACTACCATCTTTATGCAGACGATTTACAGCTATATCGTCACTTTGTAGTATCTGAAGTTGAAACTACAATTTCTCAAATAAATGAGGATATGGGTCATGTGCAGAAGTGGGCTGAATCTTATGGGCTCTTAGTGAACCCTAAAAAATCTCAGACGATAATCATTGGTAGTAGATACATGACCAACCTCCTGAACAAATCTACCCTGACACAGGTCTCCTATAACAGTATCCCCATTGCATACGCTGAAACTGTGAAAAATCTTGGTGTCATTTTTGACTGTAACTTATCGTGGACTGCTCACGTGAATGAAGTTAGTAGAAGAGTTTTTGCCACTTTTTACTCCCTCAAGCGTCTCCAGCGATTTCTGCCCCATAGAACAAAGGTAACTCTTGCACAAACCCTTCTATTGCCAACCATTGACTATGCGGATTTATGCTTCCTAGATGCCAATGAAGAGTTGCTTAGCAAACTACAACGTCTTCAAAACCTGGGGATTCGGTTTATTTTCGGACTGCGTAAGTTTGACCATGTGTCTCAATATAGAGAGGAGCTGAAATGGCTTCCTATTCGTCAACGACGAAATTTTCACATTTTATGTTGCCTCTTTAATATCCTTAGGAGCCCTACTACCCCTCCCTATTTGCGTGAACGCTTTAACTACCTTCTTTCCAATGACAAACAGAACAGACCACACACAGTATCTCTTTTAAAAACTCCATGTCATAACACGGGTGCTTTTAGAAATTCTTTCACGGTGACATCCATCAGACTCTGGAACTCCCTACCGCATACGATTCGTAACTGTCCTACGATCAGCCTATTCAAGAAGAAGCTTAAAGAGCATTATTTATAAATATTTTTCCTTTTAAAATATATATTTATTTATTATGTATGCAGGTATATACACTGTATGTATTTATGTTTATATTTGGTATATACTAAATTCTTGTTTTAAACATATATTTATGAATACTTTTGTTATGTAGGTTTATGCTCATGTTTATATTACAGTATTTAAGTATGTTTGTTCTTTTTATATTTAAGTAATTATTAATTAATTTATTATGTAAGTATTTATTTAAAAGTTAGGTATATTTAAGGTAGTTTTAAGTTCATATTATCTCCACATTTTTATTTTTTATATCACTTGTTTCTTTATGTGTGCACATTTGATCACACACTTTTAGTTAATATTTCCTTAGCACCTAGGTTTTGCTGGCAGAAATCTCTCTCAGAGATAAGCTCGCCTATAGCACGTTTAATTTATGACTGCTTGTACGTATAACTTTTCTGTGCAATAAAGAATATGAATATGAATATGTTTGCTAAGTTTCTTGCCCTTCTTCTTAGCAATACTAATCGAATGGTGCGAATGGTTAGGCATTATGTATATATAATATTTTTATTCCTATATTTCTTTATTTTATGCAGGTGTATAACTTTATTACATTTTAGTAGCCCAACAATTAAGCAAGCAAATTAATATTTTCTGGATGTATTTCCCGTATTTATTTATCAACTTGTTTGTTCGTTGCATCATTTATATATAATATTTTTATTCCTAGATTTCTCTATTTTATGTAGGTGTATAATTAAAAAATTTTTGTAGCCCAACCTAAATATTTTTTGTATGTATTTCCCTTATTAGTATATACATATTATTTTTTTATATTTTTTTATTCTAAAGATATTTATTGTAAAGATTAACTTTGACTTGTAGAAAGTATACTTTATGTATCTATTTTACAAAATAAATATTTTGATTTGATTGATTTGATTTGATTTGATTTAGACAGTTCAAAAGCAGAAGCGTTAGAGCAGGACTACGAATTGGGGTATTATGGGCCCTTAAGGGTGCTGACCCAAAATCTTGCTAGGAATTTTTCGGTCTCGTGACGCGCTCACATAGAATGTGATTTGGAGCGGTATGTTACGACTAAACACAAATATGTTTGCATTTAGCATAGCATTGCATTTTCCTAATATTCTTTATACATTTTCCTTTCGTCACTCACAAGCACTAAGGCGCAGTCAAATTCAAATTATAGTTTTGCGGAATGTGTGCGCGTGCGACGAATGGAGACACAAGTTCCCCCTGCGAAGGGCCTGGGCCGCGCGCACGAGTATGGTTGATTGAACAGCCTTAATTATGAGCTTGCACCTACCAACAGATTATTTGTCTCATAAGACATAAATTCTAAAAATTGATGGCCAAATCCGAAACTATTAGAAATAGCGAAAAATGCTCAAAAGATCTCGGGACCGATTATGAAGAAAACTAAAACTGCATCATTAGATTTTTGGAAAAATCAAACCGGTAAATCGAACCGGTTTTTTTAGAAAAAAACACTGTTTATATTATTGCTCCTTTGAGCATTTTTCGCAATTTCCTATATCCTCGGAGAGACTGGAGATTATAAAAGCGATCTGTAGGATCGTAAGGATCTCCAACTTGAGCAGCTTGATATGAGTCAGGTCCGACATGCGCACGAAGAACGACTTCAGGAACGGCTCGAACAGAGACTGGAGATTATAAAAGCGATCTGTACCTGTATTGTAGCGGCAGCAAAAGCCTTGTCATTGGAAGTGACGTAAGTCTGGAACTCCCTCAGAACGACGGGCGCGCTCGCCTCTGTCGCCAAGTTCGTGAGGATCTCCGACATGCGCACGAAGAACGACTTCAGGAACGGCTCGAACAGAGACTGGAGATTATAAAAGCGATCTGTACCTGTATTGTAGCGGCAGCGAAAGCCTTGTCATTGGAAGTGACGTAAGTCTGGAACTCCCTCAGAACGACGGGCGCGCTCGCCTCTGTCGACAAGTTCGTGAGGATCTCCAACTTGAGCAGCTTGATGTGAGTCGGGTCCGACATGCGCACGAAGAACGACTTCAGGAACGGCTCGAACAGAGACTGGAGATTATAAAAGCGATCTGTACCTGTATTGTAGCGGCAGCGAAAGCCTTGTCATTGGAAGTGAAGTAAGTCTGGAACTCCCTCAGAACGACGGGCGCGCTCGCCTCTGTCGCCAAGTTCGCGAGGATCTCCAACTTGAGCAGCTTGATGTGAGTCGGGTCCGACATGCGCACGAAGAACGACTTCAGGAACGGCTCGAACAGAGACTGGAGATTATAAAAGCGATCTGTACCTGTATTGTAGCGGCAGCGAAAGCCTTGTCATTGGAAGTGACGTAAGTCTGGAACTCCCTCAGAACGACGGGCGCGCTCGCATCTGTCGACAAGTTCGTGAGGATCTCCAACTTGAGCAGCTTGATGTGAGTCGGGTCCGACATGCGCACGAAGAACGACTTCGGGAACGGCTCGAACAGAGACTGGAGATTATAAAAGCGATCTGTACCTGTATTGTAGCGGCAGCGAAAGCCTTGTCATTGGAAGTGACGTAAGTCTGGAACTCCCTCAGAACGACGGGCGCGCTCGCCTCTGTCGCCAAGTTCGTGAGGATCTCCAACTTGAGCAGCTTGATGTGAGTCGGGTCCGACATGCGCACGAAGAACGACTTCAGGAACGGCTCGAACAGAGACTGGAATTGTAAACGTGGATTGTTTTTGTTTTAAATTAAATATTTACATGTAGTTGATAGTCTCGAGATAAACTTCGAACTTGCAATGACAGAAGTAATTTGGCCAAGTGCGAGTCGGACTCGCACACAAAGGGTTCCATACCAACACCATATTACGGGTACGTAACCCTTTATTTACATTATTTGTTGTGATAGGAACTATAGTAACACGTATTATGTGATAATTTCAACTGGCTACCTGTTACGGTTAAAGCTGTAGACCCCTGTTACAAACGGAAGGACGGACAGACAGAGGCTTAGTAATAGGATCCCGTTTGGCACCCTTAGGGTACGAAACCCTAAAAAATATAAACAAGTAAATCTGTGAGGAGTTCTGAATCGGGATTCGAACCCGGGACCTCTCGCTAACCGGGCGATTGCTCTACCAACTGAGCTATCCAGTTCTAAACACAACCTGCGAATTTATCCATGAGCTTTATTTACATCGTCTTTTTCTGATCCAAATTACATAAACAATCATTCGTACAAAATCACTTTTAAAAGTTACAACGATGTATCTGCTTTTAGTTTTAGTGGTGGCAAAACTAAATTTTCTTCATTCCAAAATAGTTCTGTACTTTCAACCGCAGAAGCTATATTACTTTGTATAAATTTAAGTTTTGACAACACTAAGGTTCCGTTTCAAATCGAGTGAATTTCACTCGGAGTGATGCGAATTTCACCCTAGAGCGTTCAAGATTGATCCGAGTTAAACCGAGGGTAACCGAACTGTTACTTGACAGTTGCTCGGAAGTGTTTTGAATCGCTTCCGAGTAATGCGAAAATCACACTAATTGATGCAACCCAGATTTTTCTTTCTCTTTCTCATATCTACCTCTTTCTAATAAACGGGTGAAATTTCGCACTATGATCGCACGTTTTGAAACGCTTCCTAAAAGTAAAATTGAAGCGTTCAGAATCGACTTTATAATGTACAGACCCGTTTAGTGACAGTAAGAGAGGCGATGGAGTTAAGCACGACGCTCTGCACTTGAAGCGGCGCGCGCAGCAATCGGATCATGGCCTTAGCGACCGGCGGCAGGTCTTGAGCTGAGGATAATACATGACCTTGAACATAGCTTTAGTCCTGTGTAAGCAAGTTTATACCCAGCCAACATTTTGCTACAAGCATTTCTAATCTACAGCAGCGGTTTGGCCGCTCTGTACAGCAGTCCATTTTCACACATCCACAAAAACTTCTATTGAGACAAATTAATAATAACGGAATTTGTGTTCAAATTTGTAACGTAAGGCCAACAATACGAAATAAAGAATGTAAACACACTTTCAGGGGTTCGAAACATTTTTATTTGAATATATTACGAGGGGTGGCTGAAAAGTAATCTACCTGACTATGAAAGAAAATACATGGATTAATAATTTATTTTTTATTTTTCAATATAGTCCCCTGCAACTGAAATGCACTTACGACATTTGTCAATAAGTGACAGCATACCATTAAAATAATAATTATTATTTTGATCGTCAAAATAGTCATTCACAGCGTCCTTCATCTCTTCGTCTGTTGAAAATCTGCACCCTCTCAAATTTTTCTTTAAATTTTTAAATAAGAAGTAGTCAGAGGGAGCCAGGTCTGGACTATAGGGTGGGTGGTTGATCTCTGTAAAGCCGTTTTTTGTCAGAGATGACCGCGCCTTAAAGGCCGTGTGCGCGGGTGCATTATCATGCAAAATCAAAACGCCTTTGCTAAGTTTGCCCCTCCTGTCTTCTTTTATTTTTTTGCGTAGCTGGTCAAGTAAGTTCGCATAGTATTCAGCATTCATCGTGGTGTTTTTTGGCAGGTAATCTATCATAAGAATCCCCTCAACATCCCAAAAAATGGTTGCCATTAGTTTGCCCGCTGACAGCCGGACCTTAAACTTCCTTGGTGGTTTTTCCCCTTTAAATTTCCATTGCATCGATTCTTGTTTGCTTTCGGGATCCCACTGACGAATCCAAGTTTCATCACAGGTCACTATTCGCAAGATAGTTTCTTCCTCTTTATCCTTTACCAAGTCTAAAAATGACTGACAACATTCCACACGCCTTTGCTTATCAAACGGGGTCAACATTTTAGGCACCCAACGTGCGCTCACCTTGGACATTCCCAAATGTTCATGAATTATTTCATGAACTCGTTCCTTGCTAATGCCAACATCTCTAGCTATTTCCCACTGCTTAATTCGCCGATCGGCAAGGATCAGTTTCTTCACTTTTTCCACATTATCTGCGGTAACTGCAGAAATGGGCCTTCCACTACGGGGATCGTCTTCTAAGCTCACACGGCCTTGTTTAAACTGCTTTGACCAAAACTTTATTACAAATTCGGAAGGACATGAATCTCCGAACACCTTAAACATGCGCTCTCGGATCTGCGTCGGCGTATTCCCTTCTTTACCGAGGAATTTAATCACAGCGCGATACTCAATTTTATCCATTTTTAATTTTATTGCAACTTGATAAAAACGAAGACGCGCCAAAAAAAATTGAACTCGTAGAAACAAATAAGTGTCATAATTTTTAAAAAAGGAATAAACAAAGAATACGAGAATATAGTGGCCAGTAACATTTTTTAAACTTTCTTTAACAAAGGAGATTTTATATCAGCCACCCCTCGTATATACAAATTATAAACTCCCTATTCAAATCGTTGTCGTTTGTATTAGACGAAGATGATTCGTCGGAAGAGTCCGAATCAGCCGTATTTATGACAAAACTATATATTGTTTTATCGACCATGTTTGCTATAAAATTGTATTCTACTTTTATTATGTGATCCACACAATTTCGCCATTTGTCAGCAGATACATTTTGGATTCCCTCTGGTTTTTTGCGTGGTGAATTGATATCTTTCAAATGTCGTCTAGAGTTGCCAGGCTGTGATTTCATAATTAAAATCAACAGCCACTCACAATAGCCGTAAAATCAACAAGAAAAACTATATAACATAACGGATTAATCATAACGAAAAAAATAAACAAATACGTAACGCAATCCAAACTGGAATGAACTTGTTCGCAACAAGGCAGACCAAATGTTGATAACTGCGGTACTGACTGCTTACCTGTACCACACGACTCACGCCAGGACAGCTGTCGTCGACCAACTGACGCCATTATTGCGTACGAGCGCTACGAGAGATAAGGATAGAGATAACTCAGTAACGGCCCGAATGATCATTGTCCTTACTTTGGTAGCAGTAGTTTGGCCACTTTCAACTGAAGATGATCTTCTGATCAATAGAAGACCGATGATGGACTTAAAGCAGGTGGTAGAGCTGGTGCTGGGTTCGACTGTGGAGGTACTACCATCTTACTCGCAAACCCCCCCGAATTCATTCGGGGGAAAGTAAGAGGCCAGCTCGCAGACAGACACAACCAGGTGGTCCACCTTTGCCTGGGACCGACTGTTGGCGGTATATCCATCGTTGCCGGGCCTTGTACAAAACAGACTAGTGACGGTCAGTGGCGTCACTATTGCGAGAGTTTCGGCAACTTATTCACCGACCCGCGTGCCCATGTTGGCATTTCTTCCAGGAGAAATCTTGGAGAGGCCTTTGTCCAGCAGTGGACGAAACAGAGTGACGGATGGACTTTAAAACTTATAACCAAAGCCGGAGAGACTACATCAGCACTGACCAGGTCCACAGTGGTAGAATAGCTGTGCTACAGCCATCACGACGCCAGCGTTTCTACTCTGCAGCAGCGGTTTGGCGGCTCTCAGCAGTAGTCTGTGGTCGGGGTCGAGCCCGGGCGCGTCCTCGGGGCGGCGCCGCCGACGCTTCTTGTCGACGCCGTTGGGGGCGCTGGCATCGGAGTCAGAGTCTTCGTAGAAAGGCTTCTCGCTTTCCGAGTCACTTGACAACGACTGTAACAATTAGGGAATACAAACATATTTTCATTGACTAGTCGTGGAAACGAAATCTTTGTTCAGTAAAAGCAGAAAAATGTATCAAGTTATATTACTTTTGATTGACTTATTATATTCCAATATTTTTAAATTGGGTCATAAAGAGAACGTTCATTTTGTTAACTGTATAATTCTGCACCTTGATACTAAATATCTTATTGTCTTTTGTACTATAAAGGCAAATATACTAAAGGACGCCCGAGACTTTACCGCGTGGATTTAGGATAATTACGACTTTTAAAATCAGTCGTATAGCCACGGCTCCACTTGGGTAACAAAACAACTTATTAAACTAGCGCCATTTCTATAATACGGTTCGCCCGTAGTAATTATAATTATAATAAACTAGCTTTTGCCCGCGGTTCCGTCCGCGTCAAAGAGATTTTCTGTTCTAAGCCCCATAAAAATTTGGAGACCCCAAAGTCATATTTAAGCAAACCAGTCGCTGAAATAGATATGAATATGGTGCGTGCTGCCATAGATGACTGGCCGAGGCGATTAAGATCCTGTATCGAGAATAAGGGCGGATATTTCGAATAAATTTTGTTTATTTTTAATCCTTATGAAATGTACTTTAAATTGATATATTGTTAATAAAAATTGGTTCAGTACTTTTGATTGTATCTCAATTTTTATTTGTGACAGAACTTAGGGACCGACTAGGTAAATATTAGCAAGAGGTGTGTCCGGATCGTTGTAGATGTAAATCTGTCGTCAAATGAAACTGATATAGTTTTCTCGTATGGGAACAAATCATTACTTAAACCATATGTACCCGGTCGCCCTATTATAAAAAGTAATGTCCGAGAACCTTCAGCATAATTTTTTAAATAAATATATTTGATAAGTATCGTGTCATATCATTTTCTTTTAAAATAAATGTATATAAACTTTACCAGATTGTTCTTTTATTTTTGGTTCTTATTATATTTAAGTATATATGTACACAAAAGCATAAAAAAAATAATTTCAAGATATATTTCGGACCCTACTGGGCCCGGCATCAGTTGATATAATAATGACATTTACAATGAAATGATGGCACATAAAATGACATGGTGACAATGAGGATTCAAAAGAGATATCAGCTGTGTCCCGGATCCTTGCCAGTTTTAAAATAATGAGGTGGTAAAGCTCGACCGCGTTTATCGTGCGAAGACTCAATAACACTTCTTATTAGTAAATATAATATTGCTAACTTTGCGAATACAATAAAATAAAATAAATGTATATAAACTTTACCAGCTTGTTCTTTTATTTTTGGTTTTTATTATATTTAAGTATACATGTACACAAAAGAATTAAAAAAAAATTCAAGATATATTTCGGACCCTACTGGGCCCGGCATCAGTTGATATAATAATGACATTTACAATGAAATGATGGCACATAAAATGACATGGTGACAATTAGTATTAAAAAGAGATATCAGAGAAGTGTTATTGAGTCTTCGCACGATAAACGCGGTCGAGCTTTATCACCTCATTATTTTAAAACTGGCAAGGATCCGGGACACAGCTGATATCTCTTTTGAATCCTCATTGTCACCATGTCATTTTATGTGCCATCATTTCATTGTAAATGTCATTATTATATCAACTGATGCCGGGCCCAGTAGGGTCCGAAATATATCTTGAAATTATTTTTTTTATTCTTTTGTGTACATATATACTTAAATATAATAAAAACCAAAAATAAAAGAACAAGCTGGTAAAGTTTATATACGTTTATTTTATCATTTTCTTTTCAAAGACAAAAAAATTCGACGAGACAAAAAGTAAATCAGTCATTTTTGATGTTTTACAAGAATACAAAAATTGTCACAGTTTCTTGCTAATATTTGTGAATTTAAAGGGTATTTTAAAGTATTGCGCTGATCCGCAAGATAAAAAAGTTGATTTGATGATATGTGTATATTGTGTATGCTTTAGTGCTTTTTTAATTAGAGACCCGCAGGTATTCCGACGAAATCTCAGGCAAGCTCATTGTTATTGTTTTTGGAATAGGCTGGCGGAATCGACTATAGGTCCATATCTTCACAGTCCGACATATAAATGGCATTCCACTAACCTCTGCATTCGGATCTGGGAAGTAAGTCTTTGTATAAACAGTTAACACGTTGAGGAGCGCTAGCTGGCCCCACTCATCCACGTCGGCAAGAAGCAGGCATAGCTTCCTGTAACAATAACATTTTAGTTGTTGAAACTTGAATAGCTATTTTTTTATTATAATATAATTCAGTTCGATTGTGACGTAGCCCAGTACCTGTAACTCTTATGTATCAGTGTCATCCGTTCGCTGCACACCTCGGTGAAGGCCATGGCAGCCGAGCCCACCACTAGCGGCGCTTTGTCCGACAACAGCTTGTCTATGATCGACACCAGCTCTTCTTTTTGATCCGGGTCGAGACTGTTAATAAATAGAAACTAGTTACGATTAAATAGAAGACGATTAATATATACCAACTGTTTCGTCAATATAGTGCTGGCTTTTTCAAGAAGACAGACGAAAAGGCTATTTGTGCAATAACTTTCGTCTTAGGCAATAACAGTTAATTATTAGTAAATGATAGATAACAATAAAAAACATATAATTGATAACAATTTTGCCGCTAAAATTTATGTGGACACGTTTTTGATTTTATATTTTAGCTATTTTGATTGTATTGTGTGATAAGAAAACTGTTACCCAATAAAAAAATAAATGTATAGGTACAAAACTATACTTGCGACTGACGGCACTTAGTGAAACTTCGAAAACATGATTAAATACACTTAGTACTAGTACTAGTTTCACAGGTTTATTTTACAATTATACTCCCGACCGGTTTCGGTTAAGACACCATTTTCAAGGAATTTAGGGAGTTTAGATGATACGACGAGCTATATACGATTTACACTTAAAATAATAAAATTAACACATATCAGTAGACATATACAACGGTGATATACAAATGACCATGACGTAAGATTGAAAAGCCCGACAGTTATTTTATGATTTCACGGTACGTTTTTGTTAGGTTGTATATAAACTTACCTAACTAGGATTCTACAATCTCACGCTGACAAAGATATATTTATACAAAAATATATAGGTATATTATTATTTTAGACCTGTATAATTTGGGTATAGCATGCGCAGCGGTCTTCCTGACATAGGGGCTCATGTCGCTGGCGGAGTCTCGGATGGCGAGCATCACTATAGGCACGATCATGCCCACGCGGATGGACGACAGCACTCGCAGCGCGCTCGCTCTGATCAGCTGATTAGGATCCTGGGGACATACATTTCAATTGGATTTACTGGTTTTGGGGTTCCCTAGATTCCGATTTCCGATTTTTTTCGCAGGAACGGCTTGAAGTATTATCGGTCCGTGATGAGAACAGGAATGAATCGTAAATATCAACTCCACGCGAGTTACCCAATGGTAGGATGTGCAAGAAAAGTATTGCGATTAGATTACAATAATACGGAGAAAAAAGCATCTTACTTAAATAATTAAAAATATTTTCTCACCACGAACCGTTTTATATTCTGCCGCGGCTACACTTACTTCTTAATATTACGATATATTTTATCGAAAAATCTATAGATTCAGTACAAAATTAAATGCCAGATATGGACAGATTTGTCTGATGCTGAAGAATGATTAAATTTGTAAGTATCTATTTAAAAAAACAGTTACATAGACTTAAATAAATCCACATAGAGCTGTAATCATTTCATAGAGTAACAACACTGTATATTAATCACAATATTAATTATATAAGTGTCTATACTTATATTATAACGTAGAACTATAATAGAAATAACTTTATATATTTAAAACACATGGCGATTTATCCATCGCAAGGAGACAACAAATTAACTTTATATCATTGTTGAGAACTGGCTAGCTCAGTTAGTAGATTAATCGCCCGGTAAGCGAGAGGTCCCGGGTTCGAATCCCGGTTCAGAGTCCTCACATGCAGATTTACTTTTCTGATTTTCTATACCGCAATGATATATGGTTAATTTATAACGCAAAGTCTATATTACTTTACTCGATGGGTATATGTACATAGGTTATTGATTAATGCTAATAAGCAAACAATACTGTCCATTCTTATTCTAAGTAATATCAATTTGAAATTATAACGAATGCTTAGGTATACAGCCCCATACTGCTGTAAAAAATCAGGTTTCTAGGTTAGGCAATAAGAGGATACTGCTTTTAAAAGTGTATTTTCATACCAAAAATACTGCATAATGTAACGGTAGGGAACCCACAAGGCACGAGTCCTACTCGCACTTGACCGGTTTTTTATAACAATAGCGCTGAACTCTCCTCCCCTGTCTTGCCTACGCTACGGTTATACTTGCGTCTCGCTTGCACATTACCGCGTCATACAAGCGTGGTCTCAACTTAGATGCCGCTGGTTGTAGTACAGAGTAGCAAACATCTTTTGTAACAAACTCTCTTTGGCGGACCGAAGGGAGAAAGTGCGCCAACTTTCGCCGGCTTTGTTCAAGCTTTTTGCCGTCTTGTGTACCCTAATCGAACTACGCGGGTGGGAAAATATGCGTTCGACATTAAACTGGCAGGAGGATGAGTGTCGACTTTTTCATATAATAAATAATAGTTAATAAGTCTTCACCTATGAAGTTGCCGAAATTTTCTAACAGATTCATGATTTCATAATTCCTGTAAATCAATAGCTAATTGCATTATTTGTTTTTAATTTGTTAATTTAGTTTTTATTTTCAGTTTGATTACTAAAATTAAGTCTTCAAAGACAGTTTGTCATCCGTTTTCATGATAATATTCGTAATAACTTTTAACAGGTGACACTTTTCAAAAATTTAATTGTAAGTATGTAGTTTGTGTTAGATGTTGTCTCATTCAATACAATTTGTTTTATAAAATTCGGATTTGTCATTCCTAAAACAAATGGAAAAACGTTTGTACTGAAAACTGAGTTTTCTTCAAATTCTCTTCGGGTTGCTGGTCAACCCCAGTAAGTCGCAAGCTATAATTATAGGTAGTTCGCATATGCGGCCTAAGATTGATATTATCGACAAAATTCCAAGGCTTATATTTAATACTTCGGTAATCTTTTACAGAGATACAGTGAAAAACTTGGGTGTGACATTTGATAGAACGCTGTCTTGGGCTCCACAGAAGAAAGATGTACGGTACCTTTCACGAATTAAAACGCATGCAAAGCTTTCTGACAATCAAAACCAAAATTATGCTAGCACAGTCTTTTCTTCTTCCCATCCTAAATTATGCGGACTCCTGTTATTTAGACCAAATCAAAACAAAATATTTATTTTGAAAAATAGATACATAAAGTATACTTTCTACAAGTCAAAGTTAATCTTTACAATAAATATCTTTAGAATAAAAAAATATAAAAAAATAATATGTATATACTAATAAGGGAAATACATACAAAAAATATTTAGGTTGGCCTGCAAAAATTTAATTATACACCTGCATAAAATAGAGAAATCTGGGAATAAAAATATTATATATAAATAAAGCAACGAACAAACAAGTTGATAAATAAATACGGGAAATACCTACATCCAAAAAATATTGGGGTTGGGCTACTAAAATGTAATAAAGTTATACACCTGCATAAAATAAAGAAATATAGGAATAAAAATATTATATATACATAATACCTAACCATCCGCACCATTCGATTAGTATTGCTAAGAAGAAGGGCAAGAAACTTAGCAAACATGACCTCACTTACTGAGGAGCTTCTCAATAAACTCGAACGACTTCAAAATTTATGTATTCGCTTAATTTTTTCTCTTCGTAAATACGACCATGTCCCAAGGTTCCGTTCGCAGTTAAATTGGCTCCCCATTCGTCTTCACAGAAATGCTCACATCCTTTCTCTTTTCCATAGTGTCTTAAACAATAACTCTGCTCCCAGTTACCTCCGTGAACGTTTTACATTTATTACAGACCACGGGCGTGAAATGCGCTCGGGTAACAATGAAAGGTTAGCTATTCCCGAAAACAGAACAGGATTTTATAGTGACTTTTTTTTCTGTATACGCTGCAAGACTCTGGAATCGCCTACCTGTGTCAATTCATTCACTGAAAAATACCAATTCCTTTAAAATAAAACTAAAACAATTTTTCTCAACAGAGTACCCATCAAAGTAGAACTCGAATATCCAGTATTACGTATATTTAATTAATGTTTATTTATTTTTTAAAGGTATATGTATATATTTTATAGGTATCAATTTAATTATGTTCATGAATTGTAAGTATATGTATGTATGTTTATGCCATAGATATTTTGGTATGTATGTTCTATTTTCTTCTCGATCTCCTTTTTTTATGATTAGTATTTACACCTTCCATGTTATTTCTTAATTATAAATATCTCTGTATGCTTCCAAAGGTTGCCTGGAAGATATTGCTGTTAGCAATAAGTGCCGCCTTTGTACACCATGTTTGTTTGTTTCTTCTGTCTCTCATATAAATTTTGTAAATGTGCAAAAAGTGTTATAAATAAAATAAATAAATTCTCCATAAAAAACAGCAATTTCAAAGGAATACCTATTATTATTTTCAATGCAAGTGCTCGTACACTGAGAAAAATGTCTTTTTGGCTTCATTGTAAAATAGCATTACATAAGTTTAAAATACGGTGAATTGTTTTTAAATTTGGTGATACTTAAAAAATATTATGCTGTAATTAAAATGTTCGAGGAAATAATCGAGTTTTTAAGGTAAGTAACGCAATATTATGATGACAGATCACCGTAAAATTGGTCACAGAAAATAAGATTACCATTTTCGTATTACATCATGCCGTCCCCATAAAAGAGGTCCGTCACACTACGGTATGCTTACTGCACCATAAAAGCGGTGACGGAGCGCATAATTCTGTCTGCTTCCTACAAAATCATAGTGACAGTGCTTCATATTATAGCGCTGCGCTGGCAGCAGCAACAGTAGTTTCATCGTATTTTATTGTGATGTCCGTATGCTCCCTACTTTACGTGAATCATCCTAATTTCAGGTGAATTCACTTAATTTTATGATTACCAGTTTTCTCAGTGTAAAGACCCATTTTATGTGCATCAAAACTGTTGGCAAGGTCATTTTAACCGCACTAGTGTATTATTATTTTTTTTTTTATGGCCTGTTTGCAGCGACCTTTAAGCCATTTTATTTTATTAAAATTGATAGAAAGTTGCCAGTCTTTCTTCGTGTACCATAGATTAGATAGACCTGACGGAACTAAACGCGTACGCTACGTAACTACGTACGCATCAAACAGAACGCAGTTTATTTCCGTCAAGTTAGCAAATTAGATGCAGAGAAAAATAATGCCCGCCTAAAGTTCATTTGGAGTATTTATAGTTTGTTTGTTTGTTTAATTATGTTTCTTTTATTTACTCACACTACGCATTGAAAAACGTAGTGTGATACACGTGGGTAAGGGCAATAACTACTCGTAACGTTTAAAAGATAATCACCCGTGTTTTAAATCGTCCTCGTAAGCTATTGCCTTCTTACCGCACTTGTAGCATAAACTACTATTACCCCCGGATTAGGAAGCGGCGGTTGATGAGAGTGACGTTTACCTTAAGAGCCCTCTGGAAGGTGCTGATGGAGAGTAGAGCGAGATCCTGCTGCTCTTCGGCGTACCGCACCAGGTACACATACACCAGTTTCTTCACCTCTATGTTTTTGGATACCACATTCTTGACTACGGCTGGGAATCTGCACAGTGAAATTCAAAATATTATTTTGTAAAATAGAATATAATCCTGTTTTGGTTATTCTGGGAATTCTAACATCCTGATCTTACTTGACCCCATACACTTAATGTTCCTTATCAGTAAGAGAATCAAAGAAGACAAGGAAAACAATTTGTGTGATTTAAAAAGAAACTATTGCTACATACAATAACTTCTTTTAGGGTTTTAATCACATATCTCTATATAAATTAATTAACGGGAACTCATAATTCGTAAGTTCATAACGACTTGAACCTATAATAAGGCACCTACTCGATCCGATCACTAATCCAGAGGGCGCGGGTTCAGATTCCGTATGGGAATGTTGCATCTGGTCTGCGTCTTTGTAATTAATTCAATTACCCATCATGCGGGTAGAGATACTCGTCGGTGAACGTGGGTGAACGAGTTTAGACTTTGAATTGCATTTGATGAGCAATTGCAATCGATTTGTTGTTTCTATTACAATTTTCCACTTACTTTCAGAAAAGGTTGAAAAAACTAAATGCCTAGTTTTGTACAAAATTACCCAAAATTCGGTAAACGTACCTGTACCGGCAACCCTGAATAGATTGTCAACTGTCCAATTTGTTATCATCATGTTGATGACATCGATAAGGCAAAGACAATATGTTTTATATATTTTTTTGCAATGGACCTATTCCTAGTGAGCCTAGCCTGTGACGACATCTAGAGATCAAATGAAAGTGATGTTGGTTGCTGTATTTTTGTTAAAATATACACGATCTCATATTTTTTAAAACTATAAATACAAAAATACAGTCTAGAAACCTAATATCTCGAAATTATTTTGAAATCAGCACCGTGTACTTGTTACTTTACTTAGCGAATTCCATTTTCAGCTTGACCTCTCTCACGGGAACCAAAAAAAAGGGTCTTGAAAGATAGAAGTCATGCTATAAAGGTTCAATTTTTTCATTTTGAGGTAAAGAACTCTTACAACCTAAAATTAACTTCCGTGACCTAAAACGACTCATTCCCACTAGTTCAACTAAGTAGTTCAACATTGAACTACTGAGACTTTTTTTCCCAGTAGTTCAACTTAGTACATATCCATTTCAGAGTTGAACTACTAGGACAAAATAGAGTAACTCACAATGTGAGTCTCACATAGAATTTTATTGTAATCGTATTTATAATTATTATGGAACCTTTTATCAGAAGTTAAGGAAGTCTTGTACCTATGTACGAGGGGTGGCTGATATAAAATCTCCTTTGTTAAAGAAAGTTTAAAAAATGTTACTGGCCACTATATTCTCGTATTCTTTGTTTATTCCTTTTTTTAAAATTATGACACTTATTTGTTTCTACGAGTTCAATTTTTTTTGGCGCGTCTTCGTTTTTATCAAGTTGCAATAAAATTAAAAATGGATAAAATTGAGTATCGCGCTGTGATTAAATTCCTCGGTAAAGAAGGGAATACGCCGACGCAGATCCGAGAGCGCATGTTTAAGGTGTTCGGAGATTCATGTCCTTCCGAATTTGTAATAAAGTTTTGGTCAAAGCAGTTTAAACAAGGCCGTGTGAGCTTAGAAGACGATCCCCGTAGTGGAAGGCCCATTTCTGCAGTTACCGCAGATAATGTGGAAAAAGTGAAGAAACTGATCCTTGCCGATCGGCGAATTAAGCAGTGGGAAATAGCTAGAGATGTTGGCATTAGCAAGGAACGAGTTCATGAAATAATTCATGAACATTTGGGAATGTCCAAGGTGAGCGCACGTTGGGTGCCTAAAATGTTGACCCCGTTTGATAAGCAAAGGCGTGTGGAATGTTGTCAGTCATTTTTAGACTTGGTAAAGGATAAAGAGGAAGAAACTATCTTGCGAATAGTGACCTGTGATGAAACTTGGATTCGTCAGTGGGATCCCGAAAGCAAACAAGAATCGATGCAATGGAAATTTAAAGGGGAAAAACCACCAAGGAAGTTTAAGGTCCGGCTGTCAGCGGGCAAACTAATGGCAACCATTTTTTGGGATGTTGAGGGGATTCTTATGATAGATTACCTGCCAAAAAACACCACGATGAATGCTGAATACTATGCGAACTTACTTGACCAGCTACGCAAAAAAATAAAAGAAGACAGGAGGGGCAAACTTAGCAAAGGCGTTTTGATTTTGCATGATAATGCACCCGCGCACACGGCCTTTAAGGCGCGGTCATCTCTGACAAAAAACGGCTTTACAGAGATCAACCACCCACCCTATAGTCCAGACCTGGCTCCCTCTGACTACTTCTTATTTAAAAATTTAAAGAAAAATTTGAGAGGGCGCAGATTTTCAACAGACGAAGAGATGAAGGACGCTGTGAATGACTATTTTGACGAACAAAATAATAATTATTATTTTAATGGTATGCTGTCACTTATTGACAAATGTCGTAAGTGCATTTCAGTTGCAGGGGACTATATTGAAAAATAAAAAATAAATTATTAATCCATGTATTTTCTTTCATAGTCAGGTAGATTACTTTTCAGCCACCCCTCGTACTATTCTGAGTTCTGGTTTCATCAAAAGTGGATCATAAGCGTTTATTCAAAAACAGAATAAAAATTAGTTTATGAAGTCTAAACGTAGAAAGAGTAGGGTGGGGAGGGGGTATTTTCGTGTGCAATAAAATTAAAGGTTCCAAAAATAAGTATAAATACGATTACAATAAAATTATATGTGAGTTTAACTAATTTGTCCCAGTAGCTAACTCTGAAATGGATATGTACTAAGTTGAACTACAGGGAAAAAAGTCTCAGTAGTTCAACATTGAACTACTCAACTCAGTTGAACTAGTGGGAATGAGTCCCTGAAACATAATATTTGTGCTTGAAGTATATTAATTAAGTTGTCAGTGACAAGGGTGTTCAAACACCACTGACTCCCTCTCAGGAACATGCCATGACAATATAATATATACATTTATTTAATTATATACAATATTTAATTACAACTGTCTTAATTTTGTTTAACTTTATATAATTTTGACACTTTTGTTTTCTAAATTGTTTTATTGCTAAAGTGTTTTAATTTGTTTATTTATTATCTTTCTTTTTTGTGTTCAATTTGAAGTTCATTAAAGGCTAAGGCTGAAAATCGGCAACATTTTTTTTAAATAACAGACTGTCATAAGCGGAATCTTAGACCGATTTGTCTCTTTTTATGTATAAAGCTAATGTGTATTAATTGTATTGTGTTTTTTAAGACAAATAAAAAGCTTTTATTATTATTATATATTACATTTTTTTTTACTATGTTTGTTTGTTTACCAAATAACAACATTTAGCCAACATACTACATGATCTAAATACTTACAAATCTGAGGCATCTCTGCCCTTAGCAATCATGCCAATTATTCTCTTCATCGCCTCCAGTTTCAGAGAGTCTTTTGACCCATCCAGCATCATCTTTAGGTCTTCATTCCTGTAATAATTATTTTATTTTTGTAACTTGCTTTACATATTATATACATAAGTTTCTGCCCCTTAAACATTTTTTGAGGTGCTTGATATTATTAATTTTTATATATACTTAATTAACTATTCCATACTTATTATAATTTATCCTTTTGATTAAATTATTGGCAAATAAAGAACACAGAAGAAGCATTTCTATAACAAAGTATAATTTGAAACTGGTACCAGGCATCCAAAAGGGCAAAAGGCTCATAATTGGTTCATGTCATGCGACACAGGGCCAGCCATGATTGGCATAGAGACAATGAAAGCTATTAGAGCTATACTGAACTGTGTGCAACTCTGTTTTTGTAGGGTCATTTTCAGGACTAATCAGATTTTTTTTTCAGTCTCTGATTAATATTCATTAAAAATTAAATGCATACAAAACATTTGTCTTAGATATTTCTACAGTTCAGGCCAATAAATATGGCCATGAAGCAGCGATGCCACAATAATTATCATACATATACAACAATTTTGACGCATGTATGATGTACAATACAATATGTATTACCATATGAAAAAGTATATTTGCAACCCTCCTCTGAAGTGGGGTCAACCTGTTTGCTGCCGACCTCTGTCTGTTATTTAAAAACCCTTCTCATTTTATTTTGTGCCAGGTTACATATTTTTAGTAACCATGACTGATTCACAATAGAATAGACTATACTTACTAAAACTCAATCAAAAGAATACTGTTATGATTGTTATGGTTAAATCCGTTAAATGATTAAAACACAGTGATTATATTGTCTTTGGTTATGGTTTTAAAGCAACTGAAAAAATGATGTCTCGAATGACTTCAGCAGCCCTTTGTTCAAAAACTGCTGGCGCTCCTGCAGATTTAAAGTGAATAGTGACTCCCATGATCCCACTCTTTTGTAAAATAAACACCTAAGTAACTTTTTTAATTTTATACATATTTCCCAACTTCCCAAAATTTCTACCCTATTTCTAGCGCGTTTCGCGCGGCTCTGACGGTTGTACGATAATTTTCGAATATTCATACCATAATTCACTCGCACTCGTCTGGCATCCCTGCCATGAAGCAATTCGCTGCATGACACGTCCCATAGAAAAGTTCAGGATAATTGCGACCCTATCTTTGGTTGGGATGTAGATCGTGCCCCTTTATCGAAACTCTGACCCTATATTTAATTAAATTCACGCGCGCCTTCTGGCCTGGGCGAAACTGTACCAACTTTCACTTGGCAAAAAATTTTCAAATTGAGATTTAAGAATGGAAAGTAATACGTAACTTTGGTTTAATAGGTAAACATTTTCCTTATTCCTTTAATGCTACTATGAAAAATATTAGAAGGTATAAATCTTACTTCTTGTAGTCAGGTTGGAAGAAGGCCCCAGACGCAGGATCACTTGCGGGGTATTCTACCTCACCGGTCACGACTTTGTCGTTGTTATACGATGAAGTGCTAGCCATAGTTCTGGTCCTGCTAATAATACAATCAGTGGATATCGGGATCTTATTTCTTTTTCGATTTAACTTTTGCCCAAATCTCGCCGTTCATTTGTTGACATTTAACTTGATTTGACAGATACGAATAGTGTTACCAGTAGTGGTGGTCTCCAAATTAGTACGTCTCGATCCCAGAAATAGTACGAAAATCGTTGTAAAAGTACGCATTTTTTTTTTACCTTAAAATATATAAGTTATATATAGTAGACACGCTCACATACCGTACATACCTAATTATAAGGCTTGAATTAAGGTTTCGGCAAAAAATATTAATATTAAACAACAACTATGTATGTACATGCAACTAATAAGTAAGTACCTATCTGTTCGCGCAACACTCAAATTGAACGCGCTTCGTTCACAGTGTGCTAATCTATTTTTTGTAGACCGCTAGCGGTGGCATAATCATTTTGTTTGGTTTTAATTCTCGCTCTTCTTGTCTATGATTTTTGACAGATATGACTTGTTAATTTTTCTCTCTCCCGGTTTGATTGTGAAAATTGGTCGCCTGAAAGGTTTTTAGAGATTCCTGCTTCAGGGACATGTGTGTATAAAAATAAGGTCTCGTAGTGAAACCGTGTTGGGGAATTGTGCTCGTAGAAGCCGGGCTAATTCCAGGAAAAGACTTTGACATATTGCGTCAGAATTTGGGTTCGTGGCCACATTCCTTTGATTTCCTGCTGATCCCTGCCTTGTAGTTCCCCTCCTCCTTACCGGCCCGGCCAACAGCTGGAGCAGCGAAGCGACCCAAGCAGTGGATGGACCCCAGATTTTGGACTTCTGGAGGTACCGTGACGCAGTCAATAATTTACTGGATTTATGTGAGTTCGTATTATTTATTAATCTGGGTGAGGACTCTGTCTGCATACTAATTTCGTGCCAGGTATATGGTGTTTCTGATATACTATGGGCCCTATATAGAATCCCGTATATTTAGTTTGGCCGGACAGGGTTCTTTACCATACATTTTCTGGTAGCAGAACGCGTTTGAGTTGAATATTATCAACACTATCTATGTAATATTTTTCTCATAAGAGCATTTGTAGACTGACAAATTTTAAATCCTTTGTAGGCTCACTTTTAAACATTTATTTACATTTATTTACTTCGAATGATCTCTCTCAATATCTAAGAATCGGATATTTCTACCTCTTTGGAAATTTTCGAGGTAGAACAAGCGCAATAAGATACCATAGACATGGCAATTAGAATTACCTTTTCACTTTATTGCGAGCACGGGGTTGATAGCATATTTTGGGGTCAAGTCGTAAAAGGTACGAAATAGTACGATCTAAAGCAACGCCAAAAGATACGCCAAAGGTACGACGAACGGCAAAATAGTACGATTTTCGTGCTAAAAAGTACGATCTGGCAACGCTGGATCCGACACTTTTATTTTAACGCAGTGCTGTCATTTTAGTGCTTGCGCTTTTATGTAAAGTATGTTCCGTTTGAAAACGAGTGAGTTCTAACGTCCCGATCAGGGGTAAATCGGGACGGGTCCCTAGACCCCCGAAAATCGGGACGTCTGGCAAAGTGGCAACACTACCTGACAGTTACACGAAAGTGTTTTGAAACGCTTTTCTTTTAATGCGAAAATCACACTGGGCCACCTGATTGTGTGCAACCAGATTTTTGTTTCTTTTGCTCCTATATGAATATGTCTCTTTCTAACAAACAAGTGAAATTTCGCACTATGATCGCACTTTCTGAAACGCTTCCTAATTATGTCTGTGAAAAGGATTAATAAAATTGTTTATTTATGGTCCTACAATAATAAGTGAAAAACATTCTAGAGTAGATCATGTATTGTATCGTTTACTTCATTCATTCTCGTCCAGAAGAAAAAAAAATTTTTGATCAAATATTTTTTTCACTTCCCAGTACAAAGTGGTTCAGTCAGCTGACTAAATTTCTGTGGAGGGGCGGAAAAAAGTTAGCGCAAAAAAAAGTTTTTCGGTGGAATATGGTCTATTGGGGATACTCTATCATCTGTTAATTTTTTTTCTTGTAGGACCATGAAAATAGGTAGGTTGTATGTACATAGAGTAACCATAACATAAAGTTTTGGTAGGCGGCTTTATGTGGAATCTATAATTACTATAGTATGTTCGATTTATCATGATATGGGTGACAGATCGTAATTTTCCGTTTCACCTATACTACTCACACCATACTACATACACCCAGGTGCAAAAGAAAATATTAGGTTTTAGAAATAATGTATATCATCATTGCAAAAATACAATAAATTATTTATCTATAAATCGAAACAATAACCACAATGTATTCGTTAAATTTAACAAAAAAAGATTCAGAAAAGAATAATGTCTTTTTGATACATGATGCGTGGATCGGAACGCTAACCCATAGGTACGGACAAGACTACATAATCGAAAATACATCGATGAATCGGTGCGGCCATCATATAGGATCGCGTCGGTATGAGTGCATCTCGTATGCGGTTTGTGTTTTCGTTGCGGTTGGTTAACGTGCTATTTGTTTTGACGTTTGTTACAGTTTTTGTTGATTTTTGTTTTGTTTTTTTTGTTTGTTTTTGGTAAAAAGCCAAGAAAAACAAAAAATAATCTTTGATCTCTCAAGCTCGGGAGTTATTGGTTCGTTTAATTTAATTAATTTAGAAATTAACAAAAAGTAGTTTGGATAATAAAAGATCAATCAAATAAAAAATCGATTTGACAGCCCTTGTTAACGTTTTCGATACTTAAAAAAATCGATTCTATTTCGTTAGGGCACATTACTATAACTGCCAACTTTGAACTGCCACCCATATCATGATAAATCGAAAACGATTAGGCCATTACGATTACGATAATATTCGTTATTAATTACGATAACAGATGAATTACGAATATTTAAAAAAATGTTTCAGATAATCCTCAGAATGTGTTTTATAGTAGGTATGTCACAGAGATATGTTCATTCCACTAAAAGAAATAAATGAAAAAAAAACTCACATCTCACTTTTTTACTTATTAATTAAACTTTTAAGTTTTACATTAAATTTAAATCAAATGTTCAAACAGATAAATTTTTCTTTTGTAAATCTTCTCAATAATCAAAATTGACACTCATTAAATTTTTGTTTAGAAGACACAGCTGCTGTAAGTGATCCCACATAATCTATTTAAATAATCTGATTAGTAAATTAAATAATTTGATACAACAATTTCCACTCATGAAATTTTTAACGTCAATTGACTTTTTTTATGTCACTATCACTATGTGGGAAGGCAGTAGGAACTAAGCTCTTACAGCCATGTCTGAAGAACTTTTAATTTAATAATCGTTACGATCCTTACTACGATGCATCGCTTCGTTATTAATCGTAATTATTACGATTACAGATGCAAAACGATGCACCGCTTCGTAATCGTTGTTGCATGTCATATATAAAATTACAAGTCCTGACTGACTCAACATCGCACAGCCTAAACGGCTAGACCAAAGAACTTGAAATTTTGACAGTAGATTATTTTTATAATGAGGACGAACACTAAGGAAAGATTTTACTAAATTCAATCCCTAAGGGGGTAAAATAGGGGATGGGCGTTTGTATGGGAAATTGGTTAGTTTTGTGGTTGGAACCATAAAAAATCGTTTTAAGCCTTTTGGTTTGAAATAAAAATTAGGAGTTTCAGCGTTTTTGGAAAATCATCCCCTGAGAGGGTAAAATAGGGGTTGAAAGTTTGTCTGGTAAATTGGTTAGTTTGTGATTAGAGAACCATAAAAATTTATATTAAGCCCTTTGGTTAGAAATAAAAATTATAAGTTTCAGCATTTTTGGAAAATCATCCCCTGGGAGGGTAAAATAGGGGTTGAAAGTTTGTATGGGAAATTGGTTAGTTTGGTAGTTAGATCCATAAAAATTGTATTAAGCCCTTTGGTTAGAAATAAAAATTATTAGTTTCAACCTTTTTGGAAAATCATCCCCTGAGGGTAAAATAGGGGTTGAAAGTTTGTATGGGAAATAGGTTAGTTTTGTAGTTCAAAACCATGCAAATTGGCATTAAGCCTTTTGATTGAAACTGAAGAAAGACATGTTTCAGCGTTTCCGGAAAATCTACCCTTACGGGTTAAAATAAGGGTTGAAAATTTGTAACGGAACTTCGTTAGTTCCGTAGGTAAAACCAAAAAAATTAGCAATGAGCCTTTAGGTTAAAAAATTACCAAGATATATTTCGGGGTTTTTGGAAAATCATCCCCTTAAGGGTAGGAAAGGGAATGAAAGTTTGTATGAGAATATTTAAACATGAACACCATTAAAATTGGCAATAAACCTTTTGTAAAAATAAAGACAAATATGTTTCAGGACTTTCAAATAACAGATCAAAAACAAATTTGGTCGGAACTGCAACAAGAGGATCAATTTGTTTAAAAGGCGGCTCGAGGGACACTTTATGGTAAAATCAAAAGAGTTACAAAAAAGGGTTCGAAAACGCAGATCGGCCTTCAGCCTCGCCAAAGATACATTGCCTGGAGATCAAATAAGATATCAAAAATAAATTTGGTCGGAAATGCAATTAGAGTATCAATTTGTCAAAAAACGAAGATAATTTACGAGAAAATCAAAAGAGTTGTGAAAAAGGGTTCGTAAACGCAGCTCCACCTTCGGCCTTGCCAAAGGTGCATTGCCTGGAGATCAAATAAGCGAACAAAAATGAATTTGATCGGAAACGCGGCTCGGTCTTCAGCCTCGCCGCATGTACCTACTTTTCGATAGGCTCAGAACAGTTATAAAAAAGCGTTCGGAAACGCAGCTCGGCCTTTGGCCCCGCCAAAGACACTATGATTGGAAATCAAAAATAAATTTTGTCGGCAAAGCAATTAAAGGATCAGTTTGTTAAAAAACGAAAATACTTTACGAGAGAATCAAAAGAGTTACAAAAAAGGGTTCGGAAACGCAGCTCGGCCTTCGGTCTCGCCAAAGATACATTGCCTGGAGATTACATAAGATATCAAAAATAGTTTTGGTCGGAAACCCAATTAGAGGATCAATTTGTTAAAAAACACCACGCACTATGTAGGGTTCTGTAGTTGCCCAGTACATTTTATAAGTTGGTCTACTAATACAGATCATGCCAAACTTCTGGTCCCATACATTTAGAAGAACGGCCGATACATTTGTCGTATTTAGAGGGGGCCAAAAGTTTGGCGCGACCTGTACTCGTAAACCTGTATGTAAATCCTACTTAGCTGTGATAGTTTTCCTAACTTCCTTATAATAATACTTCTGTAATTTTTTTCAGATATGTATAAACAACCGTTTAACCGCCAAAAGCGGGCGGCGGGGGACGCTTGTCTCTAACAAAAATTAGCACTTTAAGGGGGTAAACGAGGAAACCAATATGAACTAGGTAAACTAGATGGCGTTAGGGAAGCAAAATGTAAATTAGTCGCCCTACTACTACTCAACTTGCGCAGACTTGTACTACAAGAGAACATGAAAAGATAATATTGAAGTTCTATTGTCCGTTTCAAAACGACGTACATTACAAAATCTCGTAAAATGCTTAAGTGTGCAACAATATTGTAAAAGTGTGTGTGTCTCGGAATCACGTGCATAGTATCATTGGAGACCACATCAAGTTAGGCACTTTGTGACTTTGTACCTATCCTATATTCTTCTCTGTAGGGGCTAATGTCGTACTGCAAGTAATAGCTTGTTGAATTAATGAATAAAATTGGCTGAGCCAATTGAATCGGCTGCGATACGGTCCGCGTAATGTTTCTTTGTTTTTACACTTAGCTTGGTGCACGTTTCGGTTTACTTGATCACGGCAAATATAATTGATATTTTTTTGACATTTTCGCTAAATCCTGTTCTGGTTCAGATATTTAAACGGAAAAAAAATCCTACTGGATAGTGGATCGAGTATAAGACTTTAGGATCCGAAAATTTTAGGAACCCCCACATTTAGACCCCAGGTTAAAAAAAAAATTTTTCTTTTAAATGTTTGATTTGGGGTCGGAAAATGTTTTAATATATATGTGTATTTTTTTATATAAAGCAGCAATACGGTCACTGACTGACTCACTCTTTGACATGGTTGTTTAGTTTGAAGGAGTGCTCTGACATTAAAATGATGTAGGGGGAGGTGGTGTGGGGCATGTCAATCTGACTGGGGAAAAAGTCTGATATTTAACATTTTTTTAAATTTAAGGGGGGTTCTTGTAACCCTGTTTTGTATGGGATTTTTATGCGGGAATTTGTTTTCTCAAATATTTTACTGTCTAACCGAGCTGGCGAAGCCAGCGAGGTCTACCCATGGACAAAAAATCAACTTTAAAATTTTCGGTAGTATCCAAGGATTTTTTTTTGTCATATTCTTTAATATCCGTTCCCGTTGAGATATTTGTATGGGAAAAAATTTATACTGGTGTCTAACCAAGCTGGAGAAGCCAACGAGGTCTAACCATGGAAAAAATTTTGACTTTTCGGTAGTATCCATGGCATTTTTTTGATATTTTCTCCAATTTCTGTTCCCGTTGAGATATTTGTATGGGAAAAAATTCATACTGGTGTCTAACCGAGCTAGCGAAGCTAGCGAGGTCTATCCATGGAAAAATTTTTGACTTTGACTTTTTTTAATAGTATCCATGAAATTTTTTTGACATTTTCTCAAATTTCTGTTCCCTTTGAGATATTTGTATGGGAAAAAATTTCTACTGGATAGTCGGTCGAGTTTAAGACTTTTGGACCCCAAAATTTTTGTAACACCCACTCCGGGGTCCAAAAAATGCCGGTTAGACAGTAAAAGATTTGAAAAAAAAAAACCATACAAACGACCTCACTTTGAGCCCCCCTCCCCCAACAATGGAAAATGTCAAAAAATTACAAATTCCAGATTTTATCCCCACTCGAATAATAGTAGTAGACTACACCCCCCCCCCCCCTACATCACTTAACCATCAAACCATTCCTTCCACTAAAGCAACCATGTCAATGAGTCTAATAAATAAAAAAAATATAAATACAATATGTATTCATATTTTTTAATATAATATATATTACTTTACAAAATATGTATAATATAGGAAATCAACCAAATCATAACCGCCTTTGTAGTGAGTGCATGACGGCTTGCGAAGAAGAATCGTCCAAAAACATAATATTTTTAGGAAAGTGAATACTTGGTATACAATATTGGATATATTAAAAATTAATAAAACAAAATATTTTGCCTTAATTAGGTATTGGTTATTAATTGATATCTCATTACGAGTTATTTTCTTATTTTAGATTTGTTAAAAATTATATTCAATAAAAACCGGCCCAGTGCGTGTCGGGCTACGTTGCCTGGTACATATAAGTTGGTCTACTAATTCAGACCGGCCAAACTTTTGGTCCCATACATTATATGGGGACCAAAAGTTTGGCGCTACCTGTACTCGTAAACCTGTAAAGCCTACTTAGCTCTGATAGTTTTCATTTTAAATTTATTATATATACTACTTCTATGAATTTTTTATTTCTATAAACAACCGTTCAACTCTAACTAAAATTTTCACTTTATCTTTAAAGCTTAATATTTCACCAACGGATCTCTAAATCGAAAAATGTTTTAAACGGCCTATCCAACGATACCCCACACTATGGGATAGACGAGAAAAAAAAATTCATCCCCAGTTTACGGGAACGAGAGGTACGATCAAAAAAAAATTTTTCTAGATTTTATTTTACCATTTTGTCAGCGTGATTAATATTTATATCCATGCCAAATTACAGCTTTCTAGTATTAATAGTATCTGCACTAAGCCGCGGACAGATGGACAGACAGACATGGCGAAACTATAAGAGTTCCTTGTCGGACTACGGAACCCTAAAAATGGATACATCATGCTCTAGGTTTCAGAACGCACTAGTGTTTACACAAGACGTCTGCGTATGTGTTTGTAAGTGCCCTGTTCGTGAGCCGCACACCAATGCAAACCGGACGAAAGGAGTTCATTTTTGAAACCCTGATATTAGAGTATACAAGCAATAATCTTATAATTTTAACAACTTTGCGCAATATATGTTAGATGCACATTGTGTTTTGCTTCAATTTAAGTCATGAATTTGTTGCGTCTTCACACATATTACTCAGAAAGTTTGTATGAAAAGATACCACTTTAAGAACCCGCTCCGTATTTTTCGTCTGTTTGATGCGAAGCATTATTACAATTATTGCTCTTGTCATTGCCGCGATGTTTTTGTAAAAATCAGGGACATACACCAGTCCATATTGGCCATCTAAATAAAGACCTAAAATTTATTTGATTTAATTGTTTTTCCTTTGCGTGTTATTTTGGTACTTCGATATTATGAATAACGATTCGGAGTGGGCTCGTAAGTAATAAAATAACTCGCAAAAGAGAAACAATTCAATCAAATAAATTCTAGGCCTTTATTTAGATGGCCAATATGAAGTACACCATGTTTCTAGTTTTTCCGAAAACATCGCGATAAAGGCCAGAAAAATATTTAACATATTGTTTTTCATCAAAGTTGTCGTCGTCGCGGACCGGGCTCTTAAAGCTTAATATTTCGCCAACGGAACCCTAAATCGAAAAATGGATTTCACTTAACCGCAATGTTTTTAAACGACCTATCCAACGATACCCCACACTATGGGATAGATGAGAAAAAAAATCATCCCCAATTTACGTTTGGAGTTACCATTTAAAAAAAAAATAGATTTTATTTTACCACTTTGTCGGCGTGATTAATATTTATACCCATGCCAAATAACAGCTTTGTAGTACTCATAGTCTCCGAGCTAAGCCGCGGACAGACGGACAGACGGACATGGCGAAACTATAAGGGTTTCTTGTCGGACTACTGAAATAAATTTATAAGGTTTGTGTATTTTAAATTATATGGAGTTTACCCTTTCTTTCCACTTATGTATCCAACCCTATTTATTTTGGGTATGGTTGGATACAGTAAGCTTGAAGTGAGAAGAAACCTGGCGCTAGTAGTCTATTTCTTCAAACTTATTCGTGGAAAACAAGATAATCCACAGGTGTTACTGTCGATAGGGCTGTTTGTGCCGAATAATTATCAAAGAGCAAGAACCCACAAGCTGTTCTATGAGCCTATCGTGCGGACAAATATGCTGAAGGAGGCACCAGTTACGACAGCGATCCGATTTTTGAATAAAATTGATCAGGAGACAGATATTGACGTTTTTTACTGTTCGCTGACTGACTTTACAAGAGTAGCACTGTGTTTGTTATGTAAATAGGTTAAGTAGATGATATGTAATAAGTGATTTAGTTAATATTTTTTATGTAGCTTATATTTTCATGTCTGTTAAGATCATAGGTTTTCAGATTCTTCTTTTTTAATTTTTAACAATATTGCTTTAGGTTAACCTGTCATAATATTGTTTAGTTATTAGTAAATAAATAAAAAATAAAAAAATAAAAAAGATATAGACCGTGAAAAGAAGCACTAATACTTCGTTGACAGAGAAAACGCTCCACTAAACAGAAGCTACAAAGCCTTATGTGCATTATTTACCACCGGGAATATGCACGGTACGGGCTGCCGCGCTTGCGATAAACGCACGTGTGCCTACACTCAGCGGGACCCCATGTCCTATGACGAAGCCAGTAGTTGAGGGAGTTAGTACCAAATTTGTTCTATCGAATCCAATCAATTTTTTTATTGATTCCGTCAAACTGGACGTGGGACACTATTTTACAGGCGACCTCCAGCCAACGGGACACTTTCTATTTATAAGCCTCAGGAACCAGGTACCATTCTATATCTTTGTCAGGAACTTCATATGGTGTCAAATTCTACTTCCCCGTATTATTTTCTAAGTGAAAACCAGTTTCTAACTATTATTTCGATAATAATTGGGTTTGAAACAACCTCCAGCCAGCGGACAATTTTTTTTTATCTGGCTGAGGAGGAAGAAGGTTTTTTTTTATTTTTTCTCTTGATTGTGAAAGGCAAAGGCAACTTTAGTTCTTATTCTATGGATTCGATAGAACAAAGGACATCATTCATTTTGGGCTAAATCCTAAAGTGCCGGCCAAACAAAAGTAATGTTATATTTCGTTAGAACATGTAATTATATATATTTGGTACTATGATACCAAAGCTGTAGGGTCATTCTCTGTTTTATTTAATGAGTTCGAAAAATCGATATTTTATTTTGGGCTAAATCTGAAAATGCTGGTCAAACAATATTAATGTTTTACTTCGTTAGAATATGTAATTATATTTATTTGTTACTATTAGACCAAAGCTGTAGAGTCATTCTCTGCTATGTTAAATGAGTTCGAAAAATCGATATTTTATTTTGAGCTAAATGTGAAAGTGCCTGCCAAACAAAAATGATGTTGTACAGTCATTTGGGATAACATTGGACCAGTTTTTCTAAACTTTTAGGTGTACCATTTGTTTAAAAACAATTACTATGATTATTCAAGCAATTTAAGTGTTCCGATATGCTATTTTATAAGAGTCTAAGAAAAAATTTTAAAAATCAAAGGGGTTTTATTGTTTTTTTTTCAATTTTGTTGTGGTCTAAACTTACACTGCTAAGTGGGGTAACATTGGCCACCATTTACCTTACAGAATAAAATGCCTTCTTACTTGTGTTTTCTACACTTTTTGTAACATTAAGCCAGGTTTTTATCTTCATAAGAGTGTCATTCTCAGTTATGGCAACATTTTAATTAATATTTCTGCATTTGTCTAGGCCGGAGGACATGGTAGTGGCAAACCCAATAAAGAAAAACAAAATCCAACCACAAAATGTACTTTATTTTTAAAACTTTGGTATCATTTAAATCAGTTACAACGTAAAAACAAAATAGAGCGAAACTTTGCACAACCACAAAAAAAAACTTGCTTAAGTAAAGACTTCTACATCAGAAAAAAATCAATTAAAGACAAGTCAACAGGTGAACTATGTTATGAACAAATTTTTTATTCTGACTCAGATTCGTCAAAATTTAACAATTTTAATATTTTGTCGCTTTGACCATAATAGTTCTGATGAGACAAATCCGCACAGTCTTCGAGTTGTTTTGGTTGTTTGTTATTTTTTAGTTTCTTATCCGAAATTATTTTTATTTTACTTTTTTCGATCTTTCGGTCTTGTCTCATATTTTTATCTTTATTTGCTTCATAATTTTTTTCATCCGAAATCACTACTTCTACACATTCATCTTCCAAAATATAGACAGGCATCGATAATATATCCTGGTCATCAATGTTGAAATTTTCATCAGATATGTTATCTTTTTGTTTCTCCGTTTCATCAAATTTAATTTTTTCACAGTTGTTATTGAAGAATGAGATAGGGACTAATTCTTTGGTGATGTTAGTTTTTATATTTGTGCTATCTCCGTTTCCTTTTGTTTTCTTCCCATAACCTTTACCTTTGTTATTTTTCTCATTAACGCTTGATTTTGATGCCTGACTTATGGGTTGATCTGTTATCTGGACACTGCATTCTTGGATATCAGAACTAGGGATTGAAAATACAGGTTCTGTACTTAAGCCTTGATCAGGAACTTCGTCAGCAGCAATAATGCTTTGAATTTTTTTTTTCTTAATATTTCCTTTGGAACCAATAGGTCTTCCTCTTTTTACAGGTTTTTCTTTTCTCTTCTTGTCCTCTTCGTCTCTTGTCTTGTAAAAATTTTCAACTTCTTCTGCTGAGACCGATTTGCCTGGTATGACAGGTAGTTGAAATTTTGGTGCCTTAATAACTTTTGCCAGATCAGACGTCCGTATGGTCTCAATATATTCTTTAAAAGACTCCCCAATCTGTTCCTGTATATTGTTGTTGACATATGCTGGCAAATCTCTAAGGACGATTTCTCTGCACAGAGGATATATCCCAGTTTTTCTGAAACCTGCCTGCACGTTTTGTGCAGCAGTATCTTTTCCTAAATTTAGCGTCTCAGCTACCAGCTGGACAAATAAATTCTTGGGTAAAGACACCGCCTTCTTACCCCTTGCTGTTTGGCGCCATGAATTTAGAACCGAGCGCCATTGACATTTTAAAGCAGCAAAATAGCCAACATCTAATGGTTGTAGGAGATGTGTCGAGTTGGGAATCAAACATATAAATTTTATGTTGTGCTGTTCACAGAGCTGCAATGATTTAAGGCTTATATGAGAGCTTAAATTGTCACATATCAACACTTTCTTGCCTTGCTGTTTATTTAATACAGGAATGAGATGATTTTTTAACCATTCTTCGAATATTTCTGTGTCTATCCACCCTGACTTCGACACACTCATCCTGGACTGTGGTGGGGCTTTATACATCCAGTCAGACCAATATTTTTGTCCCTTAAATATAAAGAATGGAGGTACGAAACCACCTGCGGCATTGGCACAGAACACTACAGTGAAACAGGACTTTGTAGCATTTCGAATTACATCAGGATGTCTGCAGCTGCGCCTGAATAATAATTTTTTCTTCCCTGGATCGTCGTGAAATCCCGTTTCATCCATGTTGTATATATTTCCAGGGGGTATACCATCAAGCTCACGACTAAGTTGATCATAATATGCATTTATATCTTGTTCACTGACTTGTGCTCTTTTTCTAGGTATGTTATGAGCTATTTTCTCCTTAACAGCAGGATGTCTTGCTAAAAATAGTCTTCCCCAGTCATATCCCGGTAGGTTGTCCTTAAATACTGGGACCTTCTTTTTTATTGAATCTAAATATTGCTTCACAATATTTTTTAAATCTGTTAAACCAATTGGTATTCCTAAATCACTCAAAACAAGCAGATGGTCCCTGAAAAGGATTTCTTCTTCCATAGACAAATTAATGGGATGTCCTACTGGCTTCATATGCTTGTTTTTTAACTTCAAGTTAAGCGTACTCCTCGGTATATTGTACAATTTTGCCGCTTTTCGTTGTCCTAATGCTCCTGATTTTATCTTTTCTAAGCATTCTTCCAGCTTTTCTTTGCTATAATTATCTTTAGTGCCATAACTCCTTTTCCCAGGATCGCGCACTGGTTTTCTGGGCATTTTGTTTTAAGGACCCTGAAAGTATTTGAGCCAAAAATTAACTGTATATATGTACCTTTGTTTTATTTTAAAATATGTACATATAATTAAGAAAGTGTTCTAAAGTATAATATGATATAGTTATGTACTATTAAAGCTTCTTTCTTTTTATTTTTATTTATACTCAACTGATGCCAAGTCCAGATCGGACCAAAAATATATCTTGAGATTGAGATAATTCGTTATTTATATAAATTTTATTTAATTATATATATAAAAAGAAAGAAGTTCTAAAGTTAACAAAGATAGAAATATAAAAAAAAATAAGTGTAACATTGGACCGGTCCATTGTTACCCCTTTTTAGGCCTTAAATAGTAACAACGGAATAAATGGTCAGTTAAAAGCTATAAATGTGACAGAATTGTACGAAATAAAAGGTAAAACAAACTAATAAGACATAATATGCACATCGTAGACAGACTTACCGATATTATTCGCTTTTTCACACAGAAATCGAAAATTGAAACCAGCTACTCGCCCACAGCAAATTCTTCCCGCCAACGTTTATATATAAACTGGTAGTTTTTTTCACGTTAGCTCTGTTTTTTTTTTTTAGATGCGTTCTGAAATTGTTTCTTTTAACCATTGATAGGATTTTGAAAGTGATCGTTCACGGAGAATGATACAAAAAAAATAAAATATATTTTTTCTGACGTGGACCAATGATGCACCTCGGGTCCAATGATACCCCAAATGACTGTACTTCGTTAGAATATGTAATTATATTTATTTGTTATTATGAGACCAAAGCTGTAGGGTCATTCTCTGCTTTATTAAGTGAGCTCGAAATTGATATTTTGTGATCTTTATAAATGAATTGTTTTTAGTGTAGAAAAACATAATCACGGTGATAATAATACAGGTCTCTAGAGTATAAGTCCATTGCACTATTTATAAATGAACTGAAATATTACTTTGAGTGACAAACAAATCAATGTCTCAAACACCGAGTATGCATAAACAATGCTAATTATACCTTAGGATTTGGTTTTTTATAACTGACGCAACCAGCCTTGCTAAAGGTGAGATAGAAATACAAGTGCTACTATAGGAGGGAGAAAATTAGAAAATATGCCCAGCCTCAATAATAAAATCGATGCAAGAAAACGATATGTACTTGCAGCAGTATTAACAAAAATGCAGACTGGAGATTCCAATGTAAGATTTCAAAATGTCCGAATCAATTTTTTAAAGAATGTTGAAGCAAGGTCGTGAAGCACTGCTTGCGGACTACTACACGGTCACAATATCTGTGCACCTGACCTCGTGACGTCATATCGGCGGTCTGGGTACGGTGTGAAAAAAAGATTTTTCGAGAAATGTGGAGGTAAAAAAAATTTACTAACCTTTTCAAATCAATTTATTATTGATGAAGGGTTTGTTATTAAAAAACAATAATTTTGATTACAAAAACATTTATTATTAAACTCAGTCACTATAAATTATTGACTCTATGCCTGACATTGTATCTTCCTCACTCTCACTTTCTGAACTCGCTGAACTGTCTTCCCCTAGTGATATTAAAAGTTGTGTGATGTTGTCATCAGGTATGGTGTACTGTTTGTTTGCTTTCTCCGATTCAAAAAACTTGAGCACTTTCAAGATTAAATTTCTTGATTCGCTGTGTATTGTTTTTCCCATGACTTCAGTTTAACAGCTACAACAATTTTAATAACAACCAAACCAGTCCAAACTTAACAGTAAACAGTCTAAACTTAACAATAAACATTAAAAAACAAAACAACAATAAAGCGAAAATATCAAAATTATCGGGACGTGATGCGGCAACGAAGATGCTAACCGTACTGTCGCACCGGGGAGTGCGCGGAGAGGTGACAGGGGAAGCGGGAGAGGCGCCACATTCCAGCGAGGTGCACAGATACTGGGACCGGGTTATATGTACCGTCGCGAGTTGGTGACCCGTGAGGCAGTGGTACAACGAAACTTGATAGTCCCAGAAAGTCTTTTTGGCAACCCAGATAGTCTAGACCAAAAGACGTATTCATTTTCACGGTTACGTAGTCCATATGCCGGAGACAAAGAAACGAAGGGAACTGCAGCTTACCACAGACCAAGCCAACAAGTCTCTGCTTGTGACCATTTGTCAGTGGGTGGTTCAAGTCATAAATGGACGTTTCAAAATAGACTTTTGCCTGTTAAGGATTGTCCACAGTAACCGATCACTAAGACACATGATAGACTACTTTAGAATTGCTGCAGCTCTATTAAATGACTACCACGTCCTGATCGAAAATAATGTGCATGCTAATGAATTTTTAAGTATTATTAATGAGAGAATAACTCTGCCTAATAGATTAGCAGATCTTGTCATCGCTAATAATTATAACAGAAGAAAGGCACATTTTCAGTCGATGACAGCCAATACACCGGAATTCGATCAGTTCCCCAGATTTACGCAAGAGCAACTGACATTGTTTGCCTTGGGTAGCTATCAAATAAAGCAGGCTCGAAGTTATTATGGGGAGCACGTTCAACCTGATGGTTCGTTTATCATAGAGCTTGGCGGGGATGTGCCAGCTCAAGAAGTTCAGGAGCTTGACGGAAGATACCTTTGGCTTATAAGAGGTTGTATAGTGGACTGGTAATTAAAACTCTTCGATGTTATAAGTAGGACTGTATTGTTCCGAATGAATTACCGCGGGCTTGGCCCGCCTTTTATATCCCTCGTTTTGCACACGGCACTAATCTGTATTCCTTACTCTGTCTAACATATCTGTGTCCTTGTCTTTGGGCCTCAGTCTAACACATATCTTCTTTATTATTATAGCTAGACATGATATTGTGTATTCCTAATCAAATTACATATATTTACATGATCTAAACTAATTATTTACTACTAAAGACTTGGTGTGTCTTGGAGGCAAAGTCGCCGCTAGGTGCCTCATGGTTTTGTGTCCACAAAAGCTCTCCCCCCGACGCAGCCTCGCGTAGTCTCTTCTTCCATGAGCACGGCGAGCTTGCTAACCGGACGTCTGAAGATGCCTGTTCTCGTCTTCACATCAGCTACTCGAACACCGCCGTCTGGTCCAGTGTAGATGCGCTCGATCCTCCCGAGTGGCCAGACGTTTCGTGGCAGCGTGTGGTCGACCACCACCACGATGTCGCCGACCTGCAGTTGTCTTCTCGTGCTTGTGGGCTCTCCACGCGGCACCAGCACGGGGAGGTACTCCCGCATCCAACGCCGCCAGAAGTTGTCAGCTAGCGCCTGGCTAGCTCTCCATGCTCGTCGGTCAGCCTCATCACAAGGTCCCGTGGTTGGTAGGCCCATCGAAGATCCCAGAAGAAAGTGATTGGGTGTGAGCGCTTCAGGATCGTGTGGGCTCACACTCACGTGGGTCAGGGGCCGGGCGTTGACTGAAAACTCAGCCTCTGTCATTAGTGTCTGAAGGATTTCTTCGCGGGGCGCCTTCTCTCTTAGCGTCGCACGGAGCGCAGTCTTCACGGAGCGCACCATTCTTTCCCAGCAGCCACCTTGATTTGGGGCCCCGGGTGCGATGAAGCGCCACTCCATGCGATGCAGCATCCCCTCTTCTCTTAAGGCGGGTGCCCATTCAGCGTAGGCGGTCTTCAGCTCCTGATCTGACCCTCGGAAGTTCGTAGCGTTGTCAGAATACATCATCCGAGGCCAGCCGCGGCGTGCAGCCATCCTTCGCAGCGCCATCAGTGCAGAGTCCGTGGAGAGTGAAGCAGCGATCTCCAAGTGTACGGCGCGTGTGGTGAGGCACGTAAATAGGGCACCCCACCTTTTCTCATGGCGTCGCCCCACCTTGACTATCATAGGGCCGAAATAATCCACGCCACAGTTTGTGAATGGACGGTGGAACGGGTCAAGGCGGGCAGGCGGCAGGTCCCCGGTCGCCGGTGTTCTCGGTTTCGCTCTTCGTACCACGCAGAGGGCGCAGTTGCGTTCGACAGCACGTACTGTTGGTCGCAGGTGTATTATCCAATACCGCTGTCTTAAATCGTTGGTTACGCGCTCCCTGTTGGCGTGACCGGCAGTGCTGTGTTCTCGTAGTACCAGGAGCTTGGTGATGGGGTGTCTGCCGTCCAGAATAATCGGGTGCTTCATTTCTAGAGGCACGTTCGATGCTCCGATGCGACCTCGTACTCGAAGAAGGTTGTCTTCAATCACTGGATCCAGCTTGTATAGCCGGCTCGCCCTAGGGATGGGGAGGGCCGACTTGATTCTCTTTATCTCAGCTCCAAAACTGTCTTCTTGAGTACGCTTCATTAGAGCTCGTTCGGCGCGTTCAATATGTTCATATTCAACACGTGTTGCTCGACGTCGACAGATATCCGTGAAAGCCAGCACGCGTGCGGTTGCTCGCACCAGTGTCTCGTATTTCGAGAATCGGGAGGGGTCAGGTAGCCAGTCATTTTGACGCTCGCTCTCTTCGCTCGTGTGAAGTACTTCTTCATTATCTTCATTGAAAACTCGTTCGGTAGGCCATCTTTCCTCGGGTTCTCGTAGGAAACTGGGCCCCTGAAACCATCGATCGCCTCTAGTGATCGGCGTCTGATAGTTTCGCGTAGCGTCGTCAGCTACGTTATGTTCTGTAGGCAGCCATCGCCACTCCTTCTTGTGTGTGAGTTCTGCGATTTCCCCCAGCCGGTGTGCAACGAAAGGAGTGTACCGCCGTGCGTCGTTGCGTACCCAGTGAACCACAGTTGAGGAGTCGGTCCAGTAGGTAGTTCTCGCGATTTCAACGCGGTGCTCCCGCTTGATAACGTCGGCGAGCCTCGTACCGATGACCGCCGCTTGAAGTTCAAGACGGGGAATGCTCTGTGCGCGTCTTGGTGCCACCTTAGCTTTGGCAGCGATCAAAGCAATTTTCACGCTACCGTCGTGGTATATGGCCCTCCAGTAGGCCACTGTCGAGTACGCTTGTTCGCTAGCATCGCATAGCACGTGTAGTTCTACGTGCTTGTGGCCTTCTAGTGCGTAGCTTCGGTGCAAGCGTAGCCGTGTGACATTGCTGAGCTGCTGCAGCCATGCCGCGAAGAGTTCTGCTTCCTCTGCTGGTATCGGCTCGTCCCATGATATCTGGAGACGCCAAAGGCTCTGGAGTACTATCTTCGCCCGAATTGTGTATTGACTGAGTATTCCTAGCGGGTCATATATAGACATCACCGCGCTGAGAGCTTCTCTCTTCGTTGGTGCTCGGATCTGGGCGCGCACCTGGGCTGGGACTCGGTTCATTGCGGTATTGAAACCGAGTTCATCTTCTTCGGGATTCCAGCAGAGCCCAAGGATCTTGCTCTCAGGGCCCCCTGCTCCCAGTTGGGTGGGCGTGGTCGCTCGCAGTTCTTCTAGTACGTCTTGTAGCACACTCATGTTGCTGGCGTTCCAACTTCGTAATTCAAAGCCAGCGACCGCGTGTACCTCCCTGAGTTCTCGGATAGTACATCGGGCTTCTTCTTCATCATCGTAGCTGTCCACCAGATCATCCATGTAGTGGCTTTTTGTAATGGCCACCAGAGCGCGCGGATGTGTCTGTGCGTGCGCGTGTGCGTTATGATTGCGCACACTGTGGGCCATGAAGGGGGAGCTGGCCGCGCCAAAGATCATGCTTGTCATCTTGTAATGGCTGGGTGCCTTGTCTCATTCTTGGCCCCTCCATAGAAACTGCTGGGCTGGCTGGTCTTCCGGGCGGATCTTCACTTGTAAGAACATTTCTCGGATGTCGCCCGTGACTGCAATCGGTTTCTCTCTAAAGCGGAAGAGAACCCCTTGTAGTGAGAGCAGCAAGTCCGGTCCCTCCAGCAGTTTGTCGTTCAAGCTAACACCTCGGGATCGGTGCGCTGCATCAAACACGAGCCTCTTCTAGCCGGGCTTGTTTGGATTCTGTACTGCGAAGTGAGGCAGGTACCAACAAACAGCGCTTTCTTTTTCTGTGCCGTCGCATGGTACTGCGTAGCCCTTGGTCAGCAAGTTCTCGATTTGTGTCGAGTATTCTTTGGCGAAGTTTGGGTCAGCATCCATCTTGCGTTCTATGCTCTTGAGACGGCGCAATGTTGTCTCATAGCTTGTAGGCATGACTACATTGTCATGTTTTCATGGCAGTCCGACCTCGTAGCCGCCGTTGATCTTCTTTATAGTGCTCTCGACGATGTTCATAGCTCGCTTGTTATTGTCGCTCACAGGGTCTTTGAGAGCGACCCCGAGCGCGTCGATGCGGAAGTGGGCCTCAACCAGTTCATGGAGGCGCTCGTCGTGCTGTTTGTTCTCATGCAGGCGCTGGTCGGGTGCGTATACATGAAGCACGCTCTCCTCAGTGTGATAGATCAGGCTGCGTGGCACGGTTCCGTGTACCACCCAGCCGAGTTGTGTTCTAGATGCGGCTGGCTGGTCGGGGGCGCCAATCCGCAGCTCTCTGGACACGATCATTTCCCAATGGTCGGTGCCAATTAGGATGCCTGGGCGTGCTAGTTCGTAGCAGATCTCCTCCTGCGGCAGGTCTTGCAGGTGGTCGTGGTTCAGCAGTTTCTTAGGTAGGGACTGCTGGTGAAGCCTCAGGTCTCGTATAGTGCGTGCTCGAACTGTGTGTGTTGTTTTCTCTCTCTTTCCTCTGAGATGTACTGTGACAGTCTTGCTCTGTTCATCACGTCTTGACATGTTGACACCGTGTAAGTTCAAAGGCTGAGCAGGACCGTCTGCGCCGATGTTTCTTGCTAGTTCTTCATCAATCAGGGTTATGGTCGCACCCTCGTCCAGAAGCGCATAAGTTGGTACTTCTCCAAGTGGTCCGGAGATAATAACATGGCACATCTTCAGGAGTACAGCTTTAGGGCCGGTAGCGTGTTGGGATGCTACCGACAGGACTGCCTCCGTGTTGCTTTGCTCTGGTGTTGCAGGTTGCCTTGGTTCCTCATGTAGCGAAGCGTGATGTGGGCGGTGGCATTGGTTTACGCCGCACAGCTTTGCTTTGCAGTGAAAGCGACGGTGTTTCTTGTCGACACATCGGAAACATAGTTTCTTTTCTCGAATCATGTCCCATCGCTGCGCTACACTTAGTGACTTATAGGTCGGACACTGGTGTAGTGCATGATTCTTGTCGCAGCTTGGACATAAGTCAATCTGTTCAGATTGATTGACTTGCTCTGGTTCGTTAATGGCGTAGACAGCGTTTGCTTTCTTCTTATTGATCGCAGGTACTGGCCTCTGTTCTCTCTTCGTAGCGGCTGTAGAAGCGATACCGGATACCGACGTATAAGTGAAACGTAGGGCTATGTCTGCCTCACGCATCAGGAAGTGTGAAAGCGTGACGATCTCTGGATCTGAAGTCCCCTCGTGTTCGCAGGCGTAGTCACACCAGCGCGACTTGATGTGTGGGCTGAGCTTCTCTAATACCTCCCGGGCTAGCAAAGGGTTATATAGGTAGCCCCGCTTATCGATGTTCTTCAAGACACATGCGATGTTCTGGATTTTGACGGCGAAGGTATTTAATTCTGCAGCTGATGATCCCGGCTTCGGTAACCTCTTAAGTTCTTCCATTGCTTTGTCTATGATGATCTCTGGTCTACCGAAGCTCTGCTCTAGCGTCTTCATGATGATGTCGGGATTGGTGGCTGTGTGTAATAGTGCAGCCACTGCTTTGCGTGCATCTCCCTTTAGGCAGGATCTCAGGCGCTGTAAGTTCTCAGCAGCCGACAGACTATAGAGAGTAGTGGCGTCTCGCATAGCAGCTTGGAATGGTAGCCACTCGTCAGGTGCTCCGGAGAATAATGGTAGTTCGCTGACGTAACGTGGTCTGGGTCTCGACATCTTCTCGATTGCTTCTGTTAATTGTTCGATTGCTCCGTCTGTTCTGGCTGGAGTAAGTGTTACTGGGTCTGCGAAGCGTGCTCTTCGTTCTTCACGTGGCTTTTCTATAGTGCGTGATGTGGTCAGGGTATCCATGCGCTCCCCCCGTGTGTTCGTCGGGTTGGTGCGCAGCCAGTCGTCAACCTTGTTAAAGTTGGTAGACAGGGGTTCATCGTGCACGCTCTCGTCCTCGTGGATGCTTGCGACTTGCGCAGCCAGACGCTTCTGGATTAACTCGGCCTCCAATGCTAGCTCCTTCCTCTTCAGTTCCGCCATCTTTTCAGCTGCCTCCAGTTCTGCCAGCCGCAGCCTCACGGTCATGCTCGTGGTAGATCGGTGCGAGCTGTGCGAGGGCGTAGGTGACCCTGGTCGTGGACGTATGGCTGGCACGGGGTTCGTGGTGATGCCAGGGATGGTCGCAGCTGAAGGTGACGCCGGTGGTTCTCGTTCCAGCCTTCGGAGTCGTTTGTCTTCGATCTGACGTTCCTCCTCCTGGCGCCTCTGTTCCTCTTCACGGTGTCTCTGCTCCTCCAGTTCTGCAGCATCACCCTGGCTCCGGGTGACCACCATCGTGATCGGACGATAGACTGCAACTGAAGAGACTTCGGTTCTGAAGAGTAGGCGGCTCCTGTTGGTGGTGATTCAAGCTTCGAATCCGGCTCGAAGGTCCAAAACTATAGTGGACTGGTAATTAAAACTCTTCGATGTTATAAGTAGGACTGTATTGTTCCGAATGAATTACCGCGGGCTTGGCCCGCCTTTTATATCCCTCGTTTTGCACACGGCACTAATCTGTATTCCTTACTCTGTCTAACATATCTGTGTCCTTGTCTTTGGGCCTCAGTCTAACACATATCTTCTTTATTATTATAGCTAGACATGATATTGTGTATTCCTAATCAAATTACATATATTTACATGATCTAAACTAATTATTTACTACTAAAGACTTGGTGCGTCTTGGAGGCAAAGTCGCCGCTAGGTGCCTCATGGTTTTGTGTCCACAACAGGTTGCATACAGTCAAGACATGTTCAAGCCAAAACTTACTAAGTGTAGGTACATCGCCGTTGAGCCTAGTTTACTTGGGAGAGAAGCAATTCCTCATTACTACTGTAGCTGCAATATTGGAAAACGTACATTAGTATGCTGTGCACACGTTATGACCATCATATGGTACATGGGTTTTGCGTGGCACGATCCCACGATAGTTCCACTGGCAGAGGGACTTGAAAATTCATAGTCAGACAGAACGAATATTGACCATTTTACTGAACTTTTATTTCATATTACCGTTTTTTATTCATATTTAAACCACTAAAAGTTAGAAAAGTGAATTAATAAATTCTGGTATATTTATCGAAAAAGTATGAAAATAGTAACTATATTTCCAACTGGTTTACGAGTACAGAGAATAACCCAGAGCATTGGTCTCATAGTAAAATCTGTTCAAAACTTTTATTTCTGCACAAAAAACCATTAATAATGTGATATTTTTTCCAAAATTAACACTAAAATAATAATTTTCGAAATCATCTAACTAAGAAGAGAATGACCTACAGCTTTGGTCCCATAGTAACAAATGAATATAATGACATATTTTATCGAAATATAACATTATAATTTTTTGGCCGGCACTTTCAGATTTAGCCCAAAAATGTATGAACGCTGAATGATGTTCTTTGGAACTAACTCCCTCAACTACTGCATCGTAATAGGACATGGGGTCCCGCTGAGTGTACGCACACTCAACTAGGTTTGGGCAAATTTAAAGAAAAACACAATTAAGTAAAGTTTGTCCAAACGTTCCTTAGTCTGTGGTCCAAATTAGTCCAAACCTAGTTAGTGATCGTAAGCGGGGCAGACGGTCTATTGTTTTCGCGAAGGTTGGCCATTCATTCGAAATTTAGGAACTAAAACAAAAAAATGTTTGCGGTTTTATGTCTATTCATCCATCCATCAGCCTGTTTCGTCCACTGCTGGATCTAGGCCTTTCCAGGATTTCGCCACTATTGGCGGTCCTCCTGGAAGAAATGGCCATACTCACACACGCTGGGCAGGCGGGTTGGTGAGCGCGGAGCCGAAACCCTTGCACCAGTGACTCCGCTGCCCGTCACCAGTCTATTCATGTCTATCATATCCATGTCTTTTTTTTTTGTTTGATAAACACTTGTACTTGTCCACTTATTTAACTAAGTGGACAAGTACAAGTGTTTATCAAACAAAAAATGTTTCAAAAGTTCCACCAAGTGCCAACAATCACGAGCATCAACTCCATATCCATGTCTATTCATAAATTTAGTAATATGGTACTCAATTAGTGATCCAAGAAGTGATCCTGATTCATATATTTCAATAAAGCCACGGGGGTTCATTTTCAACCTGTATATTCCGAAATTAAAACACAAATTAAATATGTAACTTTGAATTTTTATTTGACATACTTTAGAATTTTGAAATAACATATAACTAAATAAAATATCACTGGGTTGTGAGAATCCATAAAGGCATGTGAAGTATTAATACTAACATAAAATATTGATATGGTATGGTATTTAGATGACTACGTTACCATTAAAGTGTACCTAAATTCTAACATTAACATCAACAATACAGCTAAATAATAATACAGCATTAATTTTAATGAACTTAGTCTAGGAATTTTAAGCTCGGCGTTTTATAAATCAACAGGTTATAGTACAATTTAAAATAATGTGAGTGATATTGCATTTATTTTATCTTTATTAGAGTAAACTCCAACTACATACAGGTACACAAATTAATCGTTTCTCAATATATATAACTATTAAAATTTCTTTGAGAATCACCCAAAACAATAAATGTAATATTACAGTATCGCCAAAAGAGCAGTCACTCTAATTTATTGTTTTGACATTTTTAGCTTGTATAAAAATATAATTTACAAAAGCAAAGATTTATAATGTATGTTTTAGAATGTCAGTAGAAAAATAGTGTACAATAATATATCTAAAACTAGACAAATATGTATCATGTAAAATAAAGAAAATTGACATTAAGCTTATGGCTAGCTGACCAAAAATTGCTGGTACTTAGCTAGCACCAACAAATAGCAGCAAAAGCAATGATGGAATGCAGAGAATGCAAACCCATGTTCAGACAACCACTGCACTAACCAAATTACTAGTAATTTAAGTGTCCTACATTGTAGCTAGTTTCTTTGAATACATACATTTTGAAATAACGTGCAATATTATATTCGAATTGAGTCAAATTTCCCCTCACGATGGCATCATCAAACCCAACCAGGTAATTCCTACATTTAACTTGCTACGTCTGAACTACTTGCATCACATGGACGACACCAAATGCTCAGCTCAGAATAATTAAAAAAGTTTTAACATATTTAATGCTTCGTTTTAAAATTCATGTTGGTCTTGTGAGTTTTCCTGCGAGTGCTGTTATCTCCCTTCACCCGACATTGCTCTCGTTTCTGCATCCTTCGGAAATACCAAGCCGCGTTGTTAGGCGTAATCTCACCAAATAATTCTTTTTCTAATTTTTTTCTGGCCTCCGAACGGATCGCGGCTCTTCTGTCGTACCAATCAGCCTCCTTGTCCTTTTTCTGCTTCCCGTTATCCTTTTCATTTTTCAAAGATTTAGTAACAGATTTGATTTTTCGCGAATTGCTTTCGGCTTCGGATTTGACATTGTCATCAGTTTCAGAAAACTGTTCAATGTAGTTCTTTCTTTCGAAATCTCGACTCAGAAAGTTTTTATCTGGATTTTTTAAAACAAATTCATTCTCTTGCGCAGAACTTATTGAAAAGTCATCGTAATCCTTCATGTAGCCCCCTTTCATTTCCCATTGCTCGTACTTGTTTCTTCTTTTCTGCCTCTTGTTCAGCTTATGGCGATCATTCTTCTTTCTATCGGTTCTTTGTTTAGGACCAGCGTATCTGTCGTCTTTCTTAAACTCTTCGTCACTCAATGATATCTCAGATACTGTACCTAGTTGCTGCTTTTTTGGCTTTCTTTTGTGTATATAATCTTTTGCATTACCTTCGAAGACAGCACTGATGTCTCTTTTATTAACAGTTTTCCCTTCGACACCATCCTTTTCAGACTTCAGAGATTCTGCATAAGAAACTTTTCTTAACTTATCTTCAACAAGCTTCAAGGGCTCTGTTGTAGCTGAATCTTTTTTGTTGTTCAATAATTCGTCTTCCATGGCTGACGCAAGTTGTCTTTCAACGTTTTCATCTTTCAATATCTTGCCTACCTTAATGGGTTTTCCTGATTGGAGTTTATACTTCAATCTTTTCTGTGATAGTTCTTCATTTTTAAGCCTTCTAGCAACTTCATCATCCAACCAACTTTTATTCTGTTTGTAAACATTTTTCAGTTTTTCAATATCACTCAAAAAATCTTTTTCATACTCAGGTTCAACCAGGTGACTTTCCAAAACTTTGTCAGTTTTACTGTTATCAATATCAACACATTTGGTGAGTTTTGCCACATTTTTACTGTTCAATGGTTCTTCAAAAACTTTCTTGCACCTGAGGTGTTTGGGTGACAGTTTTTGTGAATCAGGTTTCTTTTGTAGGTTAGTTGCCAAGGTAAGTTCTTTCAGTTTACTGCGAAGATATGCATTCTCCTCCTGCAGTTTATAAAGGTTTGATAGAATCTTGTTGATGGACTGAGTGCTCTGCAAAGTACAATCATCTTTGACTCCCCACATGTGTCCAATGGCCACACCTGCAGCAGTGATGATGCTGCCTAGCACAATGATGTTTAACACAGTGCTTAGTCGTTTATTTCTTCTGTGGACATATGTTCTCAATTTACCATTGTTATCCATTAAGAAATCATCATCAGCCTTTAAGGATTCATGTTCTTTTTGACTATTAGTGGTAAATTGATTAGCCAAAATGTATTCTGGAATGTGAGTTTCAGATGGACGATCTTCTTGCTCAGACAAGTGCCCTGGGTAAGCCAGGTGTTCATATGGAGTTGGTGACTCATGGTCGCTGTCGCTGATGATGGATATTCCATCTGTGTCTTCGTCTTTCTCGTTGTGTTCTACTGCTTCCCTGAAAGTGTATAAGTGAAATAAAATAAATAGCTATCAAGAAAACTATGTCAAGGTGAGATAAAATGTCTTATAAACACGTGAGTATGAATTCATACATGTTTTGTCCTTAATAATAATATTACGATCTGGTAAGAATAACATTGATAAGCTATCTTCCATTTCACAAAAACAATAATCTCAATCCTTGATAATATCAACTTGGATGAAATACATCTTATATATTCTACTACCGTGAAACTTTCACAGTAATGCAGACAACAAAGATAGTATTTTTCAGGTCAATCCCTGCCCAACATTGGCTTGTTTCCAAAATGCATTAAATCCCTATATGCAGGTTTCATGATGGTTAATTTTAGAAGATATAATTGTTTTGTTTAAAACAACAACTTTTAAGCAAGCCAAATAAAAGATAAGGGTGAGCTAGACACGACATGTTAGTTTTTATGAATGCAGTGTTATAAACTGTAACAGTCTGTATCACGTCTATATGATGTAATATGGATGGCCAAGTTCGAAACTATACGGAATAGCGAAAATGCCCAAAGGAGTCTCAGGGCCGATTTTGACAAAACCCAGAACTGCATTGTTGGATTTTTTTAAATAGTTTCCTCTACCGAAAATAGAAGGCATTAATAAAAAAAACACCTTGTATTATGTATTTAATTTTTTATTATTATTATTGTACCATCCAGTAATGTCGATACTAAGGATAAAAAAAACTGGGAAGTAATGATATACAGCGAACAAAAGTGCTCATCTGCATCTACACTATTGTATAAAGAGGAAAGATTTGTTTATTTGTTTGTTTGTATCTTTGAGGTAGACTTTGGAACTACTGAACCGATTTTAAAAAGCTATACTATTGCTGAGTAACATAGGCTATATTTTATTTTACTAAAAGTAAGTTTTCAGATAGAAAATTAAATATTTGTGAACCATGTCAGGAGAAAAAACGCTGCTTAGCTGCTTTATCAGCATTCCTTGTCCAAATGGTTAGTTATATGTGATGAAACCGGTTGTTTTTCCATATGAGGAAACTGTATCAGTTTATTCTGACTAAAGATTTCCATCTACAACGATCCTGACACACTTCTAGGCACTTTGGTAAAACATGGTGACCAGGGTCTGATGATGGGACTGGAAGATGAGTACCGGATCTCCTCAACGGATAACAGCAGACCCTTTGAGTTTGGGCTTATTTGATTGGTCATTATTAGCACTTTGGTAAAACATGGTGACCAGGGTCTGATGATAGGTCTGAAAGATGGGTACAGGATCTCCTCAATGGACAACAGCAGACCCTTCGAGTTTGGGCTCATTAGATTGTTCTTTATTAGCACTTTGGTAAAACGTGGAGACCAGGGTCTGATGATGGGACTGGAAGATGGGTACAGGATCTCCTCAACGGACAACAGCAGACCCTTCGTGTTTAGCCTTATATGATTAGTCTTTATTAGCACTTTGGTATAACATGGTGACCAGGGTCTGGTGATGGGACTGGAAGATGGGTACAGGATCTCCTCAAAGGACAATAACAGACCCTTCGAGTTTGGGCTTATTTGATTGGTCTTTATTAGCACTTTGGTAAAACATGGAGACCAGGGTCTGATGATGGGACTCGAAGATGGGTACAGGATCTCCTCAACGGACCACAGCAAACCCTTCGAGTTTAGGCTTATTTGATTGGTCTTTACTAGCGCTTTGCTTAAACATGGTGTCCGTTGCATATAGTCATTCAAAAAATCATATTATTTTGTTTTCCTTATTTCCACGAAAATCTCTTTGACGCGGGCGGAGCCGCGGGCAAAAGCTAGTTTTTAATAAACTGATTCATGTCTTTCAGGTTTCATTGGTGCTTACTTTTCAACACATGAATGTGGGGTACAATAGTATTGGAATAATAGGCATAAATTCGAACATTTCAGTCATAGATCAAATCGAAGAATTCAGTAGCTAAGGTTCAATAAGTGTAAATTAACCCTTTCCTTTTGTTATATCATTATTTTATAGAATTTGATTCATATAAGCGACACTATCGGATGGTGCAATAATATACAGTATGTTTTTTAGATAAAAACAAAAATACTTATTAATATAAACATAAAACCTATCTAAGAAAATAAATCTAATAATGGTATAGATTTGGTGTAACACGACTTAACTTATTTAACAGGACTAAACTTAATTGAAGCATTCTATCTCTTTCTTTCTGTATTGGAAAGACAAGAACAGGGTGCTTAAAATAAGGCTAGTCCTTTCAAATAAGTGAGGTTGTGTTACACCGAAACGACAAAAATATCAAATAAATAAATATATATGCCCTAAAACATTAAAAAATATTTTCTAAGCCGTTGCTGTCAGGTAGGGTACCCAAGAGACTAGCAGCATTACCCCTTTGGATCGCCAGACTGATCCTCCGACCGAGGTAAGCCCCAGCTCTTGGGTCACCAGAGGCATCGACCAAACGCGTCGACAGTTCTTTGAACAGACGCCGCGCGCTCGGACCCACGGCCCCAAGGTTTCGACACCGAACGGCGCAAACATGTAGCCCTCGCCTAGGGCTGAGGACTTGCGCCGTTTTACGTTCTCCAAAGACTCCGCAGCCAAACCAGCCTTGGCTGAGGTCGCTTGTATGTTTTTTTAAATCAATGGATTTGATTCTCAGCTATGAAAATTGTGTTTTCAAAACTCTAATGATGCAGTTTTATTTTTATCAAAATCAGCCCCAAAACTCCTTTGAGCATTTATGCTCTTCCCTATAGTTTCAGATTTGGCCATCAGATTGGTAAAGTATCTGTTACAATTTGAATATCACAAAATCCAGGTTGGGCTGTAGATAAGGGGGCACTATGGCAAAAAAGACTTTTCCAAAGACAAAAAGGCCCATTATTTGAACATTTCCTAATTGATACTTTCTTCATATTTTATGGTAAATTGGTGCAGTTAATAGAAACATTATACTATAATTTCAACTTGGGAACCATTAGTTTTTAAGTTACAAATTTTTGAAAATGTCAATTTTTATTGCATTTCTGCTTTATCTGCCTTGAAAACACTCTCGTAAAGTATCAAAATGGTATTACTTTCCATTTATCCCAGTGTCAAACACCTATAAAAGGTACAATGCCCAAAAACGATGGAAGTTTTAATTTTTTTATTTCAAAAGTAACATGTTTTATATGGCAGTGGCTGTTCTGTCATTCATCGGCTGATGTCATTCACGGCTTGTATTTACATTGGTAAACATTGTTATTGTTTTCAGAAATCCTTCAGCACAGAAGAGAGCCGGTACCTAGGTTAGGTGTGACCGCCATACATAACCTTTGTATTTTTTATGACAACCCAGAAATCCTTCAGCACAAAACCACATAAGTTAGACCACACAAAATTCTTAGGATCAGAAGTCTAATTATTTTGCTAAGTAATAAAAAAAACGGTTGGTCTTTGCAAGGAGGGGGGGGGGTTTCGTTGGGGGGTAGGGCCCCCTTGCCCCCCATACCCTAAATTTGTTAGGAAATGTTCAAATGTCCTTCCATAATTATATAGTGCACAAAACATAGGAAAAAGAAACATAAAACCAACACCAAAAGTGCCTTGTCACACTGTACAGTAAACTAAACGAATATTAGGTAACTATGTACTAAATGCATACTTATTAATTTATCCTTTCTTATTAGATCAAATAGCACATGACTACTTGCTACATACAGGTCTCTATCTTATCTGGTTTATCAACAAAATGAACTGAAACAAATAGCTATTTTTCGGAGTTACATACCCATCGTGTCTAGTAGAACTGTCAGGGAAACCTGGTGCCTCATCAGCTAAGGCTGGACTATCATCCAAGATTGTCCAACTCTCTCCAGAATCTGAGTCGCTATGCTCGATGTGCGATCCGTCCATGTTATTAGGTCTGAAAAAGAAATACGAAATTTTATTGTAATTGTAACGCACAAACAAAAGTTTTACATTAGCTACGCAAAACTGTATTAACTTACCTTAGCGCAATACAACATAAAATTTACACTGCCAAAACTATATAATTTATGAGTCCAGTTACACAATAATTTAGATTCAAAATGATATTTCCTGAGACATTTTGTATTTTTTTGTTTTTGATATAAAATGAGTTTGTCATCAAATCGACTTTGTTTTGTTTTTGCAAATCAAACAAACACATGCACAACAACACATTTTCATATGTTACACATGTATGCAAATGTCATTAGCAGTGTTGCCAGAACCGGTTCGTCAAAAGTAACGCAAGAAAAGCCAAAATAAAGTGACAATTTTGAACCAAAAGTAACAATATTTTACTTAAGTACCATCTTTTTTGTGTATTTCCCAATATATTTTGGGAGCTATTCTTATAACATTTCTGGATACTTAGTTGGTTTTTGAGTGAAAACTGAAAAAAAATATGTAAATTTATATTTATAATGTCCAAGTAGACATACTTTCGTAATTTATGCCTTTTCATTTATCAATTTGTAAATATGATAGTGTAGTTTTGGTTTATAAAATCGTAAAACATTAATTTAAAAAAATGAAAATAACTCATTCCTGCCAATATAATGTGACACCTCCTGGAAAATGATTAAAGCTTTTTTATTAAATTTTTTGTGTACACTTACCTATATGTTATATTATATTCAATAGGTTTAATATTTATTATTTTGGGCACTACCCTACATTTTTCTGCAACGCCCCAGGTTTACTGTGTAATGAAGCAGATGCCCGGCTAAAGGTTCCTGATCACCTCATCACAAGAAATAATTGTGCCTCGTCCTAATTCCTTGTAGGACTGGAGACTTGAAGGTTAACTTCGGGGACTGACTTGTTTTAGAGAATAAACAACTGATTTAAATAACACACAATAAAAATATATTTTCTCTTCGTACAGTTTCTTGGGAATATATTCTATCTCTAGGATCAGGTGGGCTAGCAAATTTAGTTCGGACCGTGGCTGGGCAGAGATTGTCCCGGTGGTGGATATGTATGGGGAGAAGAGCAGGTGTTTACTCTGGGAGTTCGATTCGGTATCCCCACGCCGACTTCGAGCACACACAAGTTCCTCAACCCAGACAGATCGCCCGGTCAGGATATCCTGGCCTAGTATACGCGCTAAGTCTTTTCTTTAGCCCAGTGGCTAACATAAATTCTACTTTACTGAGAGTATAAGTCTTCACAAATTCAATTCGGAACCCCCGCGCCGACTTTGTAACTTGAAGACTTATACACAATGATTTGAAACGAAAACAAATCAAAATTCTCTAGTCTTACTAAGGGCCACACCTGAAATCTTTAAAAGTCTTTTTCTTGGGATAACTTCTATCTAAACTGAACTTAATCACTCTGATTTCTACGGAAAACAAACTTCTAATTTCTGACACACGACTAACTAAATTGAGCACAATGTCTATATTACACTGACTTTTTTACTTTTACGTGAGACTTCTTGTCTTTAAGAAAGTGTTTCTGTCTACTGGGGACTTTAACTTTTCTCACCATTCGTTGAGTCTGGAGACTAAGACTTTTCCGGGACTTAGAATATTCTTACCACACCGCGGCTTCCAGCGGCTATGTCCTTTTCCAGGGACTCTGACGAATGTGAAGGAGTAACGCCCGGAGACTAACTCCAGCTTGGCGTTCAGAGACTTTGAAAGAGTGGTGGAGATCGATTCGGTATCCCCGCACCGACCTTGATCCACCAAGTGCCCTGATCAGTGCACGACGATTGCTCGCGAGTACCTCGTTGGTTTTCTCACATCCCCCTTTCTGGGGCGTGGGTATTCAGCGTCGGGGCGGGTGCCCCCTTGCTGAGACGTCTTCCGATGCCCATGACTATGGGCATGTCCTTGGGTTGACTTGTCCGGTGGTGTTTTGCGGCTCTACTCTCGAGGAGCACGGCTCGACTCAGGGAGGAGTTCGGCTCTACTCAGGGAGGAGCCGCGGTTGTCATGTGGTGTCCGGCGTGGGCGCGCGCGACGCGAGTACCGCGGGCGCGCGCTGCGCGGGGTCGCGTGGCGCGGGGGCGCGCGGCGCGGAGGCGCGCGGCGCGGGGGGGGCGCGGCGCGGGGGTGCGCGGCGCGGGGTTGCGCGGCGCGGGTGCGCGCGGTGCGGGGGAGCGCGGCGCGGGGGCGCGTGGCGCGGGCGCAGTCGTCGCGGACGCGCGGGTCGCGTCGGGCGGCTCTGTGTTCTCGTCCGGTGGTTTGAGGAGGTCCCGTGGCAGGCGGCGGCGATCGGGGGGGCGCGCGTGGTGCGGCGCCAGCTCTCGAAGATGTGAGAACGGCGCATGCTCTGCGCGCGTAAACATCCCCGTCGCGAGCCGGCTGACGAAGTCGTCCAGGCGTTCGATCCTCAAGTCCCTCGCGATCACGTCGTTCCTCACGTAGCGAGGCGCGCCGACGATGGTGCGAAGGGCCAGGTTTTCTTGGGCTCGGAGACGTTTCTTATTCGTCTCCGAGACTAGAGCGTACCATGCCGGCGCAGCGTACGTGAGGCGGGATCTCACATAAGTTTTGTAGATCCCGAGCTTCGCACGCAGAGGTAGGCTTGAAGACAGGAGCGGTCGCAGTCTTGCTCGCGCTCCTTTCACCTGGGCGACGACGTTGTCCACGTGTTTCCGCATTGAGAGTCTCCGGTCAATGGTGACTCCCAGGTACTTCACGTGGGGCTGCCATGGGACCTCGACTCCGTGGAGTTGGAGTGGTGGTGGTTCCTTGGTGCTTCCGGTGATGAGGGCCTGCGTCTTCCCGACATTGACCGATAGTCGCCATTTGGACAACCAGTCTGGGAGCAGGTCCAGGGTGCGCTGCATCTTCGCCGCAGCGTGGTAGGGCTTGTATGACGATACGAAGTAAGCCGCATCGTCGGCGAAGAGAGCGAGTTGGGTTCCCGCTCCCAAAGGGATATCATCGGTGTACCGGGAGTAGCAGGCTGGGGACAAGCAGCTTCCTTGTGGAACGCCAGCTTTGATCTGGCGCTCTCCGGAGATGGCGTCTTCCACCACCACTCTGAAGCGGCGGTCAGCTAGGAACGACTTCACGACCCTAACCAGGCGCCGAGGGGCTGGAGAGGTCGACAGTTTGTATAGCAGGCCCTCGTGCCATACTCTGTCGAAGGCCTTCTCCATATCCAGAAGTACTGCAACGGTGTACTCCTTCTTGTTAAGGCCTACCGACATGTGGTGCAGTACTCTGGTAAGCTGGAGGGTCGTGGAGTGGTCAGCTCTGAAGCCGTACTGTTCCGGGCGGGGTGTGATGTGGGGCGTCAGTTTCCCGAGGAGGAGTTTCTCAAACACCTTTGAGACGTTGCTGAGCAGGGTGATAGGCCGGTTGTGTTCCGGCCGTCTGGAGTCCTTGCCTGGCTTTGGAAGCATGATGACGTGGCCGACCTTCCACTGAGTAGGGAAGTGCCCCGTTCGCATGATTCCATTGAAAAGGCGCGTCACGGCAGCGACTATTCGAGGGGGTAGGTGCCGGAGCGCCAGGTTGGTAATGGAATCAGCTCCTGGGGCCTTGCGGGGTTTGGTGCGGTTGATCACCCGCTTCACCAGGCCAGGCGAGAAGACGGTGGGGTCTTCTTCAGCGACTGTCGGCTCAGCGAAGTAGTCTCGCAGGTGGGACTCGACTGCTCTGACGTGCTCCACATCGTTTGTCGGGTTTGGCGTAAATTGGCCTTCGAGGCTCTCGGCGAATATCTCGGCTCGATCTTGGGCTCGGAATCTTGGGTGGCCGTCGCTGCCCAGCAGCGGTCGGACTGGAGTTGGGGTTGTGGACAGCTGCCGGCATAGGCGATGTACAGGGGGAACGTGTTCGCCTATGGACTCGACATGGCGTTCCCAAGATTCTTCGGCGTTGGCGTCGAGTTCAGCCTTCACCTTCTCCGTGAGAGCGTTGAGGCGAGTCTTGAGCGTGGGGCAGCGGGTGTGCTGCCAGCGCCTCCGGATCCGTCGCTTTTCGCGTATAAGTTCTTGGATCCGAGCGGGGAGAGGTTGTAGTCTTCCCGTGCTCGGAACCGTGTGCGAAGATGTTTCCAGCGCGTTTCGGATGCAGCTAGTGAGCTCAGACGTCAGCCTCTCCACATCTTCGGAGTTGGTGACGGGGCAGGATATGGATGCCTCATGGAGGGAGGCCTCGAAGGCGGGCCAGTTGTACCGTCGACGTGTTGCAGGTGGCGAGACCCGGGTGGGCATGTCCTCCACAATGAGAAGGACTGGCCTGTGGTCCGACGGGAGGTCGATAAAGACTTCTTGGCTTGGCGGTGTTCTCAGATCTTTGTACACCACTATATCCAGGACGTCTCCAAGCCCCGTTTGCGGGCAGTAATGAGTAGGCTCGCCGGGGCCGATGACGTCATAGTGGTGCGAGATCGAGTCCTGGAGGAGTCGGAGTCCTTGGGCATTCGCCCTCGCGGAGTTCCACGCTGGGTGTTTGGAGTTCAGGTCGCCGGCTATGATGGTAGGGTGCGGCGCGCTGAGGACATCGTGTAGGTCCCTGAAGTCAAGGCGCCGGGCAGGAGCCTTGTAGGTGGCAAATAGTCGCAGTGTTTCGCCAGCGACCTGGATCTCGACTCCAAGAGCGTATATTGAGGAGTACTCCTTGAAGGCGATTTGCTGGTGGATTATCCTCCTCTTGACCAGGACCGCCAAGCCTCGCCAGACTCGGCCAGTCTCGGGGGAGTGCTCATCCTTCCTGTAGACATGATAGTTAGGGATCTTGAACTTATCTTTGTCTGACAGGTGGGTCTCGCTGATGAGCATCACATCGACGTTTTGTTCTCTGAGGAAGAACTGGAGCAGTCGTCTCTTCCCAGTGAGCGACTGGGCGTTCCAGTGCACTATTCTTAGTGACTGGAGCTCTGTTGTAGCTGGAGGGTGGCTACGCATCTAAGGACGTCCGGGTGGCTTAGAAGGGCCTTGAGCAGTTCCAAGGTCTTTTCTTCTTGGAAGAGCTGTGCCGGAGGTGCGGTTTGGGCCTTTGAAGTAGTGGCTGGGGTAGGGGCCGGTGCAGGGATGGGCTGCTCAGCCATCTTCTTTTTATTTTTCCTCCCTCTCTTGCGGCGTGGCTTGAGGGGGTCCGTTCTGGCCGTAGGCGGATTTGCCTGGGCCGTGAGTGAGGAGGGAGCTGTCCTTTCCTCTGTAGGGTTGGGTTGCGAGGGCAGTGGGTTGGGCTTGGTAGCAGTGCCCGTCAGGGCCACCGTACCGGCTTTCTTATTCCGGGCTTCCCTCCGGAACACAGGACACGACGTGTTATTGGCTGCGTGGGGCCCTCCACAGTTAGCACACGTCGGCGGCTCTTCCTTGGGGCGTGGGCACTCCTTTGCAGGGTGCTCCTCGCCGCATCGTACACACGCTTGTGTGCGGTGGCAGTGGTGTGAGGAGTGCCGGAACTGCTGGCATCTGTGGCATTGTGCAGGTCCCTTCTTTCCCCTCCAGGCTTCGATTTTGACGCCTGGCATATACATGAGCTCTGTTACTTCATATATAGCCGGCGTCAGTGTTGGGGTTTTCTTAAGTTGGGCATAGAATATGCAGCCCGGGCGACCCGCTCTGGCCCGTATTGGCTTGCAATATTCTGCCTCGAAGCCGAGCTCAAGTAAGGCGTCGGTGAGCTCCTCCGGCTCGGTGTTCACGGGGAGTCCTCGTATCGCCACCTTCAAGCTGCGCTCGGCGGGAAGGGAGTACGCGAACCACTTTACTCCGTGGTCCTTGTCCAGCTTGGTGAGGTAGTGTTGGAGGAGGCGGTACTCTTCGTCCGATGTGGGCGTAAAGCGTACTCCTTGCTGGAAGGCGCGCGCGTTCGGGGTTCTGCCAAGTTGGGTCGCTATTTCACGAATGTGAAATTGCCAGTTTGGTAGTTTATCCACTACGAGCGGTGGATATCTGGCCTTCCTTGGCATGGCCTGTGCTAGGGGGGCAGCCGTGGATGGTGAGGCGGTGGCCGGCACGGCGGCGGGCGGCGCGACGACAGGCGTCGCGGCGGCGGGCGTCGCAACGGTGCGCGGCACGGCGGCGGGCGGCGCGGCGGCGGGCGGCGCGGCGGCGGGCGGCGCGGCGGCGGGCGGCGCGGTGGGGGGCGGCGCGGAGGCCGGCGGCGCGGCGGCGGGCGTCGCGACGGCATGCGGCACGGCGGCGGGCGGCGCGGCGGCGGGCGGCGCGACTACGGGCGTCGCAGCAGCGGGCGATGCGGCGGTGAGCGTCGCGACGGAAGGCGTCGCGACGGACGGCGTCGCGGCGGAGGGCGTCGTCGCGACGGAGGACGTCGCGGTGGTGCGTGGCGCGGCGGCGCGCGGCGCGACGGTCCGCGGTGCGGTGGCGCGCAGCGCGACGGCGCGCGGCGCGACGGCGCGCGGCGCGGTGGTGCGAGGCGTTGGATACCCAAGGGGTGGGCGGTCAGGTCGCGCTCGTTGCGCGACTGGGAGGCGCGATGCCGCTTTTCCCTGGGCTGCACGCGGTGGATCCGGGCATTGCTGCAGGGGGGTGGCTGCGGCGGCGGCATAGGAGTAGGGCACGGGAGAAGGCACGTCGCAGACTCGCTTCTCCGTGCTCTCTGTCCTAGGGCTGCTCGTGTCGAGCGCTCTCTTCGTCCTTGGAGGGAGGGGGGGCAGAGTCAGCGGCATAGATGACGCCAATGCTGCATCTGCCGTTGGGGAGCCTGGGACCGCGAGTTCGAGGCGGCGCTGGCGAAGGTGGGCCTCCATCGTGAGTAGGAGTCCCTCCGTCAAGCAGTTAGCACGTCGCAGTCGAGCCGTCATAATCTCGTCGAGCTCGAGACCACGGCGCGGAGACCCCGGCTGCTCGAGCGCGAACGGCACGGCGTACTCGGTGCTCGTGCTGATGGCCCCCCATTGGAGGTCGTGGAGCGAGTGCGCACGACTAATGGGGGTGGAGTCCGACGTTGATCCCCTGGGTAGACTCAGGAGTGCTGGGTCTACTTCCTGGGATGACGACTGGGTGGTGGCGTGGTGGTAGGAGTCCTGAAAAGGACTGTTGGGACGCGAGCCCTGAGAAGGGCTGTTGTTGCCGCTCATTGTAAGTGAGCGGCGGCTGCGGGGGGGGTGTTACGCGTGCGACCTATGAATCGTGGCGTGTGCCAGTCCCCATGCCCCTTTCCTCGGTGGTTTCCGCTGGTGGAAGGCCGAGGTAGGAAGCACAGCGAGCGGCGCCACAACTCAGGCGCTCTAAAAAGTAGGTGCTCCCCTCCGCGCAGCTGAGGCGCGGGCGCAATTCGCGATAATATTAATAAATAATATTGGGCGAATTCGCAACCGAAAACAGGTCCGAGCACTGCGAGCGTACAAGCGGTCCTGCTCGCGAGTGAGCTCTGACTCCCGGTTTTATCGAAGTTTCCCCCACCTCTCGGGGGACCTCACCCCGCCTTCGTCTGGGCCGGTTGGCTTCCAATGTATCTCTGTTTCCCGCCTCACCCGTCTTTGGAGTCTATAACGCCCCGTATTAACTGGAAGAAAATGCTAAATAGCATTAAGTTCGCCTCTGTAAATTCATGTGTTATTGTGCAATAAAGTATTTTTCATTCATTCATTCATAAAGAGCTGATTATTTTTTTAGATTACATTCGTCATCAATATTTTGTATGGTTTTAAATAATAAATTAATTAAATAATTTTACATATCTTATAGACACTCAGTTTCACCGTGGTTTCACCATAGTAGACTAAATAATTTAGTCTATGGTTTCACAAACATTACAAATTAAAAGAGATGCGTTCATGATTGATATTTATAAACTACTCCGACCTTGTTCAAATTCCAACTTTTTTTTTGGGTAATATATTTTTGTTTGCAACCTTCAAAAAGTAACGAAAAAGTAACCAATTTTATCAAGTAACAAAAAAGTAACGCAGAGGGGTCAAAAGTAACAAAAATTGTTACCTAAGTAACGAAATGGCAACACTGGTTGTCATGTGCAGTACATAAATTAGAGGTTTCGGCACGGGTTCTAATGCCATCTCTGTCGCACGCTTTGAAAATTGTTATGCTATCCTGCTGTCAGTTTAATGAACGGGGTTCTGCAGGCAGGGCAAAGACCACAGAAGAAGTGCAAGCATGGAAACCGGGCTAAAACAGTTAGCGGAGAAACACACCTATCCTTGATTTTCTTACGACATTCTAGTGCGTTAGAGAGAGATGCATTTTCATTAGTTTTTTCTTAATAGGTATGATGACTAAAGAATTTTTATAAGTCCGTCAGTTAGATTATTAGAAAATATTGGACACGTATTTTTTCTTTTTTCAAGTAAACAAAAAATGATGAAGATATAGCCCGCTGAAGATCCGCGTTACGTCACATCTAGGTACAATTTTACTTAGAAGTGACGTCATTTTCTCTCACTCCCAAACTTTGACGCGCTTTATCTCTGTAATTTTTTGTTTGATTGACAAAAGCAAAAATACTTGTCCAATATTTTTTGATACTCTAAATGACGGACTAAATAGAATAATATTTTGTTTACCCTGTGTACAGTGGAGCCCACATCAAGCTAAACACTTTCAGTATAAGCTGACCTCTCATTGTATAGACTTCCCGTACAATGAGAGGTCAGCTTATACTCAATGTGTATAGCTTGATGTGGGCTCCACTGTACAAGCCTATTGTGTAGGTTGTCACTAGTTCCTTACTTTGCTGGTGATGTAACAGATTCGACTTTTCACATCGATAAATAAATCAAACGAGTCATCGAGCTACCTGCGTACAGTACAAGGCCATTTAAAGGTCGCATCGTGCTTTAAAAAGAGTTACTCGGCTAGCTTCGGCTACCTTCGGCTTTGTAGAGCGTCATCTCTGTCACACGTAACACTCCGGTATCTATTAGGAGCGGCTAAAACTTGTTTTATGAATTTATTTTTTAGAAAAACTGGTTAAACAAGCATAACATTCCAGTTGATCCAAAATTTACGAAACCACAGATTTACGCTATTATATGTCGCCACAAGGAAAATTTTACAGAGTTTTCCGTAGACAAAATACTTGCAAAACATGGGCACACTACGAAGAGATTGCCGCCATATCACCCGGATTTCAATCCTATTAAAAATATATGGTCTCAATTAAAAGGCTATGTAGCCGCTAGAAATGTGGATATGAATTTGAATTCGGTGAAAAATTTATTGACTGAAAAATTAAACATGATTGGAGCTGAGGAGAGGAAAAATGTTTGTGAACACGCAATAAAATGTGAAAATGAATATCGAAGAACTGAACATTATTTAGACAATTATACTGATGGGCTGGTGATAAATACCCCCCGTATTAGTATAGTGACAGAAATGACGATCTGGAAGGAATTGGGAACTGAGTGCTAAATCAATGGGTGAAACAATCGACAGCAACGACAAAAAACTACAGTTACTTCTAGAAGCAACGCTGCCTTCAAAGGAACCCAGCTGCATACACAGTGGCTGCCTGCTGTGTGAGCCACCTGCAACTACAGCTAAGACTAAACAGACCCCCCAGGATCTACATACATCAATAAGCTCCTCACTTTCTCAGAACCACCAGCCAGCCTTGGTTCCACGAACATCCTCGGGTGACCAAACAACACCAAGTCTCCCTCCTACCCCTGGTCAACAGCTTGTCAACACATCCCCTCGACCTAGGCATACCCCTGTCACTAGACTGTCAGTGTCGCCGGATTCTCCTGAAGTGACAGAGCTTGATCACTTGATACTGCCAGCACCTCCCAGGACGCCAGCTTCTACATCTGAGCCCAAAAGTCAGGCTGCCCGTCGGCGACGACGCCGCCATTCTGCGCGCCTCCGTCGGGAGTCGAAACAAGACGCGGAGTCCTCATCCACTCCTGCAGCCAAGCCTTCGTCGGACCCTTCAGTTACGTCTGACACACCACCAATGCCGAACTCTTTCCTTCAGTCATCCGAGCCTTTGACTGTCGACGAGCCAGCGCCTGCTTCTTCTACGCACAAAGAACACTCTACTTTTGTATTTACAGATAGAATAGACAAAAACCTAGGGCCTTTGTTAGGTAATAAACTAATGAAAAATTTCATCAACATTTGCATGCCAGGTGCATCATTTATACAAATAATGGAACATATGCTAAAAATAGAATATAATAGTTATGTAAATAATACAATTGTTTTGTTGGTGAGAGATAGTATGGATATCACACACAGTGGCCTACTAAAATACCTGGAATTGATGTTAAAACTTAGCGTTAAAAAATTATACTTTGTGAATTCCCTTACTCTGAATTACTAACAGGGTCACAAAAAAGTAATATAAATAATTTAAATACTTGCATGCATAATATTTCAATTGGTCACAGTGACAAAATTGAAATGGAATACTTTGACACGAATTCTTACATTCGTGATTTTGTTCTGACGAAAGGTAAATTATACCTGCCACATTATTTTAAGAAACAATTAGCTACTAAGTTAGCTTGCATTTTACCTTGTAATGAATCTGTTACTATAAGTGTAACAGGAAACTTTTCAATACCAGTCATTATTGATGGTATATTATGTAATCTTAATAGTTCCTATAATTTTGTCCCTATTGACACAGTTGTTACCAGTACTAACAAAATTGTAACGAATTCTTTTTAGAATTAAAGACAACGAGAAAGCCCCCTGGTTTTAAGCTGGTACATCAAAACATACAGGGCGGCTTCCTCGGCAAAATACTTTCAATTGAGTTGTTCCTAGAGGAATCAAAAACGGATATATTTTGTGCTTAACTGAACATCACTTACCAGAACATAACATGCAGTTTAATATTAATAATTTTAATGTTCTTAGCTGTTACAACCGGTTAACTTTACAAAAAGGTGGCTCTATGATTCTCGTCAAGAATAATATTAAAGAAAAAGAAAGAAAAGACATTGTTAAACTTTCTGTAGAACACCAAGTAGAGTTAGCTTGCATAGAAATGAGTAAATACATAATTCATTGTGTCTACCGACCCTCGGGACAAGATTATAATATTTTTGAAAAAACAATGGAGGAAGTGCTAAAATTATTATTTGATTCGAAGAAAAAAGTTATAGTAAGTGGAGATTTTAACGTAGATCTCCTAGAAAAGTCGGTTATGAACTCGAAATTAATTCATTTATTCAAATCGTTTAATTTTTTTAATGTTTTCTTAGAACCAACTAGAATTACTCAGGATACAGCAACATGCCTCGACAATATATTCTGTGATTGCGAGTATTCAGACAATAAGGTCATCAACCGTTTGCAGTCCGATCACAGTGGCCAAACTATATCCTTCATGCAAAGTGTGAACCAATTGCCAAAAAAAAGCCTTTTGCAGGCCGATTACATCTCACAAAGTAGAATGTTTTAAAGCAAGCTTAGAAGCTAAATTACCACAATTTAATCCTCTCCAAAATGATCCAAATAGTCTATTTTCAGACTTATTTAACATCGTTTCCAAAGAGTTTGAAAATACTTTTAAATTGAAAAAAGTTTCAAACACTAGTAAAATCACTTTCAGTGACTGGGCGACACCAGGTATTTATAAAAGCAGAAAACATTTATATGAATTGTACGACATAAAATCTTATAATAATATTAATGATGAATTTTTTGAATTTTTCAGAAAATACTCGCGTATTTTCAAGTTGGTCTGTTTAAAAGCAAAAAGCATATTTCTAAATAAAAAACTTAAAATGTCCGATAATAAAATAAAAGTAGTATGCAATATCATTAATACAGAAACTGGTAAGAGTAAAAGACGAAATAATGAACTTAAGTTGTATATTAACAATGAAACCGTTACAGGAGACAATGAAGTTGCAAATGCCTTTGAGCAATTCTTTACTGACATCCCCTCCTTGACAACTAAAGATTTGAATTCAAGTCCATTACTTGCCCAGGATCTGTTGAGTGAACACGTGCCACAGTGCGATTCTGTATTTGCTTTTAAGTATATTAACTCATTCACTTATAAAGGCATTAAAATCTCTTAATTTAAAAAAAACCGAGGACTGGGGCCTAGCTGTTAAAGTTATAAGTTCCGTCATTGATTTAATAGCTCCTTATTTGGCTTTAATTTTTAATAAATGTATAGATGATGGTGTCTTCCCTGATTTAATAAAGTTGAGTAAATTGATCCTCATTTTTAAATTAGGTGACCATTAAGACCCGTCTAATTATAGACCAGTGTCAGTTTTACCAGTTCTGAGTAAATTTTTCGAAAAAATAATTTTAAATCAATTATTATCTCATTTTAACTTAAAATAAGTTGCTTCATTGTGAACAATATGGATTTACTAGAGGGAGGTCAACTACAGATGCAGGAGTTGCTTTAGTCAAGCACATATTTGATGCTTGGGAAGAAAAACAGGATGCATTCGGTGTTTTTTGTGACCTCTCTAAAGCTTTTGACTGCGTTAATCATGAAACCCTTTTATGCAAATTGGCTCACTATGGGGTTAGGGGCAAATCTTTGGCGTTATTAAAGTCATACCTTAGTGATCGAATTCAAAAGGTAGACATTAACAGAGTAAAGTCAGCTGGAGCATTAGTTAAAATGGGTGTCCCGCAGGGCTTCATATTGGGGCCTTTATTGTTATTAATATACATAAATGACCTTCCTTATTTGGTTAAAGACTAATCTGAGATAGTGCTATTCGCTGACGACACGTCACTTTATTTTTAAAGTTAATCGACTTAAAGATATCCTTGATGATGAGAATGTAATATGTATGATTCTTGATTGGATTACTGCGAATAATCTAGTTTCAAATGGGAAAAAGACAAAATGTATGATATTCACATTACCAAATGTCATTCAAGTAGATGCTGATCTACTTTTGCAGGGGTCCAAGCTAGAGTTAGTCAACAAAACGAAGTTTTTAGGCATTACTATAGACTCTCGTCTTCAGTGGGGTCCCCACATAGAAGGCCTTTGTGGTAGACTAAGTTCAACCGCATACCCTGTTAGACGGATGAGGCAAATTACTGATGAGGATACTGTTAGATTGGTGTACTTTAGTTATTTTCACAGCATTATGTCATATGGTATGTTGTACAATATTTTAATTTCTTACTTATGTCAGTATATATTTGGCTAGGCATTATATTTAGTTAGGGTCTATTCAGTTTATTTATCAACTTATATATTAATTGCATTGTGTAGTTATAATAATATTCGTATTCCAATAAGTCTTTATTTTATGCATTTAACTTTTGTAGCCCAACTTACATACAGTTTTTTTATATTTTTCCCGTATAATATTTGTTTCATCATAAAATATTATTTTTATACAGATTAAATTTGACATAAACAATTTGAATTTGAACTTAGAATCTGATTAGTAAAATGACACGGAGAGGCTTCACATATCTATTAGGTTTTTGTATTTTATTATTTGGTTGGAAATAAAAATTATAATTTTTCATTAAAATAAATAAATTAACATAGATAGTACATATAGGTATAATAGGTTGGAGAAAAAGTTTCTTCGCATTTTATATGAAAATTCAAAACATTTTTTAATAAAGTTTATTTACATTTAACTAAAGTACGAGTATGTAGGTGCCATTTTGTTCGAACACTTTCTGCCATCTTGTAGGTAGGGACATGATCCCATTACTGTAGAAATTCTGGGGCTTCTGATCAAAAAACTGCGACAAGTGGTTTTCGCAGTCCTCTCGTGATGTTAACCTGAAACTGCCTAAAGAATTCTGAAGAGACCAAAACAAGTGGAAATCTGAAGGTGCAAGGTCGGGACTATACGGCGGATGCATTAATACGTCCCAGCCAAACTCTCTTAATTTTTGCTGAGTGGCTAAAGATGTGTGAGGTCTAGCGTTATCATGATGAAAAACCGCTACCCTTCTGTTGACTAATTCCGGCCGCTTTCTCTCAACTTCTTGCTTTAATCTCATCAGTTGTTCGCAGTAGAGTTCAGAATCGATGGTCTTGCCTGGCGGTAACAGCTCATAATGAATAATGCCCTTCCAATCACACCATACACAAAGCATTACCTTGTTGCGAGATAACCCGGGTTTCGCCAGTCTGCGAAGCCTGACCAGCCTTTGACCACAACCTTTTTCGCACGTTCTTGTCGTACGTGATCCAGTTTTCATCACCAGTTATCAGGTTTTTCAAAAATGATTCGGTTTCATTACGTCGTAATAAAGAATCACAAATGAGTACATGGTTCATTATGTTTCTTTCAGTGAGCTCATTAGGCACCCAAATATCGAGCTTTTTTGTGTACCCAGCTTTTTTCAAATGCGCCAAATCTGTTTTGTGGTCAATCCCCAGTTCTTCAGCTACATTGTAACTACTGATATGCCGATCTTGCTCCACTTTTTCAAAAAGGGCATCCATTTTATCCGTAACAGGGCGCCCAGAGCGAGTTGCATCGTTGACATCAAAATTTCTGGATTGAAAACGCTTAAACCAAATTTGCGCTACTCTCATAGACATTGCGCTAGGTCCATAAACATCATAAATTTTTTTCGCGGCTTGCGTTGCATTTTTACCTTTTTTTAGTAAAATTTTAAAATGCATCGAATTTCTTAATTAGATTCACTCATCTTAACAGTAAGAAAAACAAATGAAAATCACACATTTTATCTAATTTGAATTTATCTTTTTTAAAATTTAAACTTCTTAATAATACCAAAACCAGCCATATGCAAATGGTATAGCCAGAGAGATTTTATTATAAGTTCATACATACTATTTGCAAAAAGAGTTTTTCCCCAACCTAATATGTTGTCTTTTACCTACCTACATGTTTTCATTTTGTTTTGATTTCTATAAAAATTCATAAAACAAGTTTTAGCAGCTCCTAATAGATACCGGACTGTTAGTGTTTCGTGTGACAGAGATGACGCTCTACAAAGCCGAAGGTAGCCGAGTATCTCTTTTTAAAGCACGATCCATCCATCCATCCATCAGCCTGTTTCGTCCACTGCTGGACATAGGTCTTTCCAGGATTTCGCCACTCTTGGCGGTCCTCCTGGAAGAAAGCCCATACTCACACACGCTGGGCAGGCGGGTTGGTAAGCGCGGTGCCGAAACCCTTGCACTAGTGACGCCGCTCCCCGTCACCAGTTTGGTTTATATAAGGCTCGGCAATTGGGGATGGATAAACCGCCATCCATCGGTCCCAAGCAATGATGTTATAAAAATTTCTAACCTCGTTGGTCCCAGGCAATGGTGGGCCGCCTGGTTTTGCCTGAGAGCTGTTCTCTTACTCTCCCCCGAATAACTTCGGGAGGATTTGCGAGTCAGATGATGGTACCTCCACAGTCGAGCCCGGCATGTACAAAGCGACTCCAGCGATGAAGAATGGCGTCTTTTGTTCGACCATCTACAACACGTTTGAGACTTCGAAGCGAGCAGCCGGGAGCAAAGCCCTTCGTGGTAGCCAGGACACGTCACCCTCCGGTGCCCGAGCAGGAGCAGAAAGAAAATGGCGACCCCAGTGCGACGCTGTACGAAGAGAGTGGCGCGTTGGCGTCTGCTACATAGGTAACACTAAAAGTTTCCGGAACTGGCCACTTACATAAACAATATTTAAAAATTTATTGCAACATTTGAAAATAGAACTCTTTGGCTGTAGAATGCAGTTTGTTTCATCTGACTGTCTTTTGTTTTTACCTTGTGGCGCCATTTAAAAAATTGTGTGTCTGCATCAACATGGATTTAACTCGGGAAAATTTTCGTAGTATGATTTTCTACGATTTTAAGTGTAATTTGACAGCTCAATAGAGCATCGCTCGGCTTGAAACAGCTTTTGGCAATGAAGCACCATGCAAGACGACTGTTTATAGCTGGTTTGCAGAATTCAAGCGTGGTCGTATCAATCTCAGTGACGAATCTCGCGATGGTCGGCCGTCTACCGCTGTGACCAACAAAAACATCGATGCTGTGCGCCGTATGATTGAAACAGACAGGCATGTGACCTACCATGAAATTCGCGCATCCTTAGAAATAGGCATGAGTCAAATACAATCAATCCTACACAAACATTTGGGTGTGAGAAAGCTGTGCTCACGGTGGATCCCACACAACTTGACCGAGGCTCAAAAAACGGACCGCGTCACTTGGTGCAGTGCCATGCTTACCAGATTCAACGAAGGTGCGTCAAATTTGGTGTGGGACATAGTAACAGGTGACGAAACATGGATTTATTGCTACGATCCCAAAACAAAGCAGCAATCGAGCGTATGGGTCTTTCAAGATGAGCCGAAACCAACCAAAGTGGCGCGCGTGAAAAGTGCATCTAAGCGGATGATTGCTTCTTTTTTTAATAAAACTGGACACGTGGTTACTGTTGCTTTAGAGAATCGTCGTACCGTGAATAGTGACTGGTACACGACCATTTGTTTGCCGGAAGTTATTGACGAACTCCGTAAAAATAACCGTAAACGCCGTATCATCCTGCACCACGACAATGCTAGTTCTCACACGGCCAGACAGACAAACGACTTTTTGAAGACGAAAAATGTAGAACTCATGAGTCATCCTGCATACAGTCCCGACCTGGCACCTTGTGACTTTTTTCTGTTCCCAAAAATTAAGAACCAATTACGCGGTCAACGATTTTCATCACCAGAAGAGGCTGTCGAGGAGTATGAAAAACACGTTTCAGAGGTCACCACAGGGGAGTGGCACAAAAGTTTTCAAAACTGGTTCGATCGAATGAAAAAGTGCATAGACGCCAAGGGAGATTATTTTGAAAATCAATAAATTAATTTTGTACCTTTAATAGTATTTTTTCATATTCATTCCGGAAACTTATAGTGCGTCCCACGTATAGGAGCAATCCACGTTGGCAACTGAAGAACAGTGGTGAGTCGGTTTCATTGTGTTTGATTCCGGTGCTCCCTTATAAAAGATGGCTACAGGTTGATTAGTAAGGTCTAAGAAAAATTGGTTTTAAGGTGGGTTTTTATCAGCGATTTATGTGTAATGTTTTATTCCATATCTTTCTAATATATTATCAAGTTATCAATCTATAAATAATAATCTGTCTATACTCGCACAGCATGGTACTACGTACAAAAAAAAAATCAGTTTGGATTAGCATTCACGCTGTCACGACCTACGTACAAAAAAAATAGTTTGGATTAGCATTCACACTGTCTTTGCCTGTAGGCAAAACGCTGAGATATGTTTTAAATTCTTTATTGCATACAGAAAAACAAGTACAGAATAAAGTAAAATAAATAAGTGTTCTCGGGATAATGTTAACAATTTAAATGTTTATTTAATAAAATAAACAGTTGCTAGCAGCACTCTATATACTTCCTAAAATAATTCAAAATTAATTAATGAAATATTGTTTGGTTGCCGCTTGACTTCGTTTGCTGAAGCTACTCTTAGTACCGGCCGCCATTTACAGATTGTTTCTTTAACCGCACGGGTTATACCTATGGGAGCTAGTAGATCGTCCACTTGAGGACAGTGTTGTAAAATGTAAGTGGGTCTGTCTACAAACTAAAACACGATGCATCAGGTGACACGAGTTTTAAAGCTCGTTTAGTAGCTCGCGGTTTCACTCAGAAATTTGGGGTGGACTATTGTTAAACGTTCTCTCCAGTTGTGCGACATTCTACGATGAGAATTTTATTTTCTCTAGCAATCAAACTTGATATGAACATAGAACATGTAGATGTCGCGGTTACTGCATTCTTAAACGGAGATTTGAAGGAAAAGATTTTATATTGAGCAACCACAGGGTTTTTCGAACGGCAATAAAGTTTGCTTACTACGCAAGAGTATATGGCCTTAAACAAGCTAGTAGGATGTGGAACAATAAAGTACATAATTTTTGTCTTAGAAAGGTTATTGTCAAAGTAAATGTGAACCATGTGCATATATAAATAAAGGTAATAATGGTAAACAAACTACATATCATAGCTCTGTATGTCGATGACTTCTATATTTTCAGTAATAGTTCTTGCAAAATATCCTTGATAAAAATGTTAGAAAAAGAATTTGATATTAAGAATTTAGGAGAACTAAGAAATTGTTTGGGAATGAAAATAACCAGGGATAGAACAAAAGGTAGTATAGTCCTTGATCAATCAGAGTATACATATAAAAAGATTGTTAGTCAGATTTGGAATGACAAATTGTAAAACTGTGTCCACACCTATGGTTTTAAACTCATAAGTTACATAAGACTGAAAAGGAAAGCATAGACGAAAATACTTACAAATTCAGGAAGTTAATGGGCTGTTTGATGTATTTGTCTGTTTGGCCGGATATAACTTTTACATGCAGTCAACCTTTTATAAGAGTCATTGGCTATCTGCTAAACGCATACTCAGATATTTAGCAGGTACATTGAATTATGGATTACATTATAATGTAACTGCATGGACGGACGCAGATTGGGCCAATGACCCTGTAGACAGAAAGTCTTACAATGGCTATGTCAGTACCTATTTTTATTTGATTGGTGGCAACGCAAGCGTTTGGTTTTACCGCGCTTGGACATGGCTCTTGGCGGAGTTACACGAACGACCAACGGGAGAATACATCTGATTTTTGAAACGGAATTAGCTTTATTTTCGGGACGTGGTCGAAGTAACTGAGTGCGAAGGAACTTGTCTGTTCCCACTATGAGGCTTAATTGTGATTTCATCATGTCCGATATCTATGATATCACCTTTTATCTAGTGCATCGCGTTGTGTTTAAAGTGTGTAACATTAGATTATCAATACAGACATTGTGAACCATCTGGCTGTGCTATTATTTACGAGATCGCCGTATGGCATGTTACACGGGCCATCGTAATTCTGACACCCATACCTAAACTATTCATATTTATATTTAAAAAAACACGGTGTATACAGAGTGCGACCTTTAAATAAAACCACATACTCTAGTGATTGTACTAAACAACTTTCTGAAGAAAAGAACCGGCGCAAATCTTCAGAGAAGATATTTAACTGTAACTTAAAGATATTTCGTAGGAAGAAGGCATATTTTAGAACGCTGCACCATAGCTGCCGTTTTAAAAAACGCCCTAATGTCCGTGCGTTAGAATTCACGCATTTTTGTTTTAAACACAAATATTTCCTAAACTAATAGTTAGCGCGGGTATATTTCCTGGGAAAAGTGGTTCCATATGATCGGTAGGATATGTGGTTTCATTTAATAGTAGCACTCTATTTACAGCCGGTATTTCGGAAAGAGATTGAGCCGCTGTATTAAGGAGTGTAGAACCCTTTATTTATTGATAAGCCACCATCACTCCCCATTGAAATATACTAAATTTTCAAAAATTCTTCAAAATAACGACAGTATGAAAATTAAAAACCAAAATTATATAAGGACGTAATATTAATAATAGGTAATATTAAGTTTGGAAATTACTTTATTAATAAATAAACCCCAATATCAATGAGCATATTTATCCAAACTAGGATCTTCTATAGAATATTGTTTATCACAAGTAAAAGATATAGTCATGGCATATCTGATACCATTTGTAACTTTTTCAACATAATGAGTATTTTCTGCGCCACTAGTAAACATGCTTACTCTTCCTTTTCTAGGTTCAACTGTTCTGTTTTGTTTTTCATCAATAAAGACGAATCTTCCTCCTTCAAAGTCAATGTTATAGTCACTTAAATAAAGCAGGCTGGTGAAATGGAATGATTTGTATGTTTCCTGAAAAAACAAGACATTTGTTAATGAAACCGGCAAAATCATATTTATAAAAAAATTGGTAATACGAGTTTCTTGAAATAATTGAGCTTACTTTATCTACATGTGGATGCCAATATTCATCATGTAATGTAACTGCTTTCTTTGCGGTAATCTTGGAGAAAAACGTGGGATGAGTCAAATAAATTTTGTTTGGTTCTACATCAAAATGATGGCAGATAGCAAACTTTATTTTATCTTTGATTATCTGTAATAAAGAAACGTTGCAATTTAAAAACAACAAACACTGTTATTAGTTACCTATAGATTGTGGTAGATTCAGTTCCAGATTTACTTTTCTATCCCGCAATGATATAATCATCCAACTATCCACCATCAGCCTGTCACCGTCCAGCACTGCCAGTGGCGGCCCGAGGGGGGTCATGACTCCCCCCCCCCCCAATCATTCATGTCAACTCGAAAAATCCCCCAAAACTTGACGGTTTACGAACATTTCAAACAAATTATTATCTAACGTCTAAGTCAACAATATTCAAAATAACGTTATAAAAAGTAATTCAAACGGTGCAAACCAAATTTGAAAAACCCATGAAATATTTGTGCCAAGGCGGTCGTTGGTGGCACGGTGGCACCTCAGCCGCATGCCTCATAAAATTATTAGTAGATATGCTTCTATTTGTTTTGTGATTGAGAATTTTCATTTTATTAAAATGTTATTTACTTATTTGCTTGACCTGTTTTACTGTTAAAGTTGGCTTCTTTGACTGTACTTGAGCCAAGATGACCCTCCCCCCAAATCTTGAGCTGCGACCGCGCCTGAGCACTGCTGGACATAGGCCTTTCCAATATTTCGCCTAAATAATACTCTTTGCGGTTCTTTGTCCTACTCATCCAGCCGCCATCCTCAACGTCCTTCAGATCGTCGGTCCAGCGGGCACGAGGTCGGTCTACCTACGCTACTTTTTGCTGTACGTGGCCTTTTGGCCGCAACGGCCATCACATCGGCGATAGATGTGGCCTGCCCACTGCCACTTCGACTTACTGATTCGACAGGCTATCTCGGTCACTTTCGATCTCCGACGGATCTCCTCGTTTCGGATTTTATCCATCAGACCTTAAACCGGTGAACCAAGCCCTTTGTAAGAGTCCAAGTCTCAGCGCCTTACGTCATCACAGGAAGGACGCACTGGTTATTGGCCTTTAAGCACTGTGGTCTTGACTGACGACATAAATATATGACGCAACTTCCCGAATTGTTTTTACCAAGTTGAATAACTTGACCCAGGTAAACATATTTTTGAACAACTTTGATGATGACATTGTCGACGGTTAGTGGCCTTTGGATGACGTGACTGTTGGACATGATCTTAGTCTTATCCAAATTCATCCGCAGACCCACTCGTCCCGAAGAATTTCCTCCAGCGTTTCCGCCATTATGACTATGTCATCAGCAAAGCGAAGATGTGAAATGTATTCTCCATTCACATTTATGCCTTACCTATTCCAGTCTAGTGCCTTGACGACGTCTTCCAGCGCGGTAGTAAACAGTTTTGGAGAAAAATAATTAAATTTTTATACATTGAATTGAATTACTTTTCTGTATTGAATTTAATTGTAATTGAAAGATTTTTTGTATGGAATAATGCATAATTACAATTAAAATGTCATGTAACAATAACCTATGATCTAGATCCAAACGAATTCTGCAATTATATTGATAATCCATTCATTAATTAGACCGTAAAACATAATTAAAATCACTCCAAATTCCAAGAATATTACAATCGATAAATCCACGCCATACAAAAAGCGTAATTTGGTGGAATGGCTCTTAAAACCGGAACACATGCGGGATGAACACACCACAAAATTTTCAAGAACTCCTCAACGGATGACACCACATAATTCTAGTTTGTGGAAATCACTGTGTTAGTGTGCTGATAGAGTCATTTCAACAACATTATTTTTGTTTGTCAGTAAACCCATTGCCTTCGCCGTATTTTTTTATGAAATAAATCTTTTGAAGCATCCAAAAATACCCATTACTTTGAGAGATATTTACATTAAAAGATTGTAATAAAGTGCATGTATCGAAAAACGGCCGGTGAGATGCACTCAATGTCACGCGGCCGATGTGACGTCACTATCGTTGAATCTGCTAACTAGTGCAGGCGTTATACGGATTTGGCGTTGTTTTTCTGGTTTATCATAGTGTTTTTACTTTAAAACTTTTAAGAAGTGAATACATAGTAGCTATGCTTTTTAAACTTAATTAAAATGACCGACACGGGCTTTAGTAAGGGCCAATCCGGCAATCTTCACAGAATTAGATGGCATAATGATGGCAGAATATTTTTCTACCAACACAAGATTCTTCAGTGCTGAAAGCATGGGCGTCGGAAGATGAAAGTCTAGGGGGGGCGACCTCTTTCAAAAATCAACGGGATCTATAGTTGAAAAACAAAAAAAATATATATTTTTGTTCAAACAAAAACTGCCGATCAGTCTTGTCTCTCGTATGTCTGCTGTATATGTACTTTGATACTTTTTTTTACTGTCTCATTCCGTTTCCAGGGAGGGCCGCTGCCCCCCCTGTCCCCCCCTTCCGACGCCCATGACTGAAATCAGGAGTTTTAAAGCAGATAGGTAAGCAAACGCTTTATGAACCTACTTACTCATATGGTATAGGTACCTAATACGAAATAGATAATATTGGTTATTATTGTTTACTTCCTTGTTCATATTACAAACACATTTTGGGTTGTGTCCAAATATTCTTCATCTTTTTAAGCAGAATAAAGGTACATTTTAATTTCAAGAAAGAGTATCTAAACCTACATAGATATTCAAAATTTTTTGGCAAAATGACTACCTTAAATCCTTATGAGCATGCATCGCACGAAGTCAAATACCTAGTTGGCATGGATGTGTTTTACGCATTTTACTGGCAAATTAGATGACATGAGTAGTAAGTATAGATTTGAATTGAATAAACACTTAGATACGTCAAAATGATCCTCACACACAACAGTAAGCCGATATTTTCGGAGACAACTCTTCCCTTCTTATCACTTTCAGCCATTTATTTCGGAGTTTTTTTCCTTAGGCACAATTATAAAAGTTTTATCCGGTGTAGAAATGGTTGTGGATTTACATTTTGGCACGATACAGTATTTATACGGTTGTTGCTTAGTTGTAGACGTTTTTAATAACCGTTTACTTCGCGTGCTCAAGCAATTTGCCTATAGTTCAAACTCGACTTGCTATTTGTGACGTCACTGCGGGTCGTCGACCTCGCTCCGCGGAACCTGTCGTTTTGTACCACGCGTGATTCGAGCTAACTTTAAAGTGCTTTCATTTGGTCAATTGTTATCATAAAACAATAAAAAGTATACCAGAATTTACGTTAAGGGCAGCTTTTTTGATAAAAGTAGTTTACTTTAGTTACTTAAAATGGTCTATTGGGGATGGATATATCGGTCCCAGGCATGGTGGGCCTCCTGGTTTTTTGCCTGTGAGCTGTCCTCTCTTACTCTCCCCCGAATTACTTGTAATAGGTCGCTGGTGTGTACAAAAAATGTGACGAGTTTACTTTGTGGCGAATTTACAACAACCCTCTAAAAATTGTGTACTTGGTTTAATTCTATAATGACACTAAGTAGGTAGGTACCTATGTTTATTTAAACACCAAGTTTGTGTTCCTAAGTGATTAAGAAGTCAAGATAATGATAATTTACTTTTTTTCAAAATGGCTGCTATAAAATCTAATATGGCTGATGGTGGAGTTGGTTCCTAAAGTTCCTATTAAAAATATAAAATTAACTAAGACCTGACAAAAAAATGTTGTGTTTTTGGTCTAGTGTGTCCAAATTTTCATGCTAAACTGCTCTACTATTTGAGTAGTTTTTTTGCAGCTAGTTATCGAGCTGTCAAAGCTCGATATGGTCTACTATGCTAGGTACAAAGGTGACTGTACCTTATAGGTTTTGAAGTCTTTCTCTGTAAACAGGCTTTCAGCCCCCTCCTTCTTGTAAATGTTGATGAAATGCTGTCCCATTGACAATGCTCCACTATGCAGATCCAATATTGATGCTCCACCGGAGGAACCACCCAGTTTCAACCCATTCTTTGCTATTTCTAAAAGTGAATCAGCCTCCTTGACCGATATGACTTTGTCAGTTATGTATCTCCCACAGTCTCTAGGGACACAATCCTCATATTTGGTTAATTCTTTTATATAATCTGCTGAACAGTCAACTGTTTGACCCTTCCCTGACAGTACTTCAGATTGTTTTGCAAGTGTTTTGATTTTGTCATCTTTTGATGTAAAATAGATAACAATGAGAAGAGACGTTATGACGACAATTCGTGACAAAACCCTCAGAGGTATATGTCGATTTTGTGACCTGAAAGATAATTGTAAAGCAAATGTGAGTTTCATGGGGGTGCATTAGGGAGGGATTAAGGGGGTTCAGACCCCCCTTAGCATACGGGGAAAACGAAATATTCAGGACATAAATTTAGGCAGCCAAATTCATACTGGAGACTTGTAAGTGCTGAGAATAAGATTTTATGACCTTACAAACACAAGCCTAGCCCTGAGTCAATTACAATGGGAGGTCAACATTTTACTTTGCATTTTTGGATCCTTGGACCTCAATGGCGTGCATAGAACTTTTTACTGGAAATGCAATGAGAAGGTCAAGTATGACAATAAAAAAATATGAAAAACTTCAAGTCACTTTGGAAAATAATTTTTTGTATGACGCCAGGGTAGGTACTGCCTACCATAGAGTATATGATCTCATACAATTTTTTTTTCTGTTTGGGTTAAAAAAAAAAACATATTATTTTTATCGTCAAGCTTGACCTTCTCATTGCTTTTCCAGCAAAAAGTTCTATGCACACCACTGCTGGACCCCCCTCAATGAGAAAGCTATAGTTATGCCCATGGTGAGTTTAAATTCTGCTACATACATATATTATAGTCTGTGCCAGGGTTTCTTAAAGTGGGGTCCATGGACCCCTTAGGGGTCTGTGACATAGTGCCAGGGGTCCACCACAACCAGTCAGTTCACTCTTAACTTATTTATTATACTAAGTAAAAACAACATCATACTAATTATAACTTAGTTTTGATCCAATTTAATTAAGTATGAGTTAAATAACCAATAAAAGTAGTTTTTAATTTAAAGATTGGTTTTCTTTTTCAACATTTTTCTTTGACAGGGGTTCATCGAATTGATTGAATTATGAAAGTGTTCTTGCCTACAAAAGTTTAAAAACCATTGCTCTAAGCCCTAGCTAATGCAAATGTCTCGATAATCAGAATGCATCCTGCTGCTGTGCATACACCTCAGTAGGAACTCACTACCGCACACTATTCGTGATATTCCAACTATCAGTTTATTCAAAAGGAAAATTAAAGAGCACTTTCAATAAGTATTTCCTGTCACCCATATAGGTATATCCATCCATCCATCAGCCTGTTTCGTCCACTGCTGGACATAGGCCTTTCCAGGATTTCGCCAATCTTGGCGGTCCTCCTGGAAGAAATGCCCATACTTACACACGCTGGGCAGGCGGGTTGGTGAGCGCGGTGCCGAAACCCTTGCACCAATGACGCCGCTGCGTGTCACCAGTCTGTTTTATATAGGGCCGGCAATTGGAGATGGATATACCGCCATCCATCGGTCCCAGGCAATGGTATATGTATTTATATATATATATATTTATCATTTTATTAATTTATTTTGTTATTAAAAGTATTTGTATATTTTATTATAATTTTGTATGTATTTTGATAGCTTCTGTTAACCAAGTACTATTACATATTTTACTTCCGTTTCTTTTCTTTTTGTTCATAAAATTATGTTGTATTTTTTTTTGTGTGCACATTGTGGTACTCATACCATAATATAATATCTAAGTTAATTGCTTATGACCAAGGGTTTGCGGGTAGAAATCTCTTTAAGAGATAAGTTCGCCTATTTGCATAGACTGTAAGTTTCAATGTAATTATTAATTTTGTGTGTGCAATAAAGAATTTGAATAGAATAGAATAGTTTTACACATAGCTAAATACCATTTTTAAAGTGCTTTATAGGATTTCTTATAAAGATTAATTGCCTTGGTGGTTTGGGCTTAAAGAGAGATTGACCCATCTATTTAACAAAATCTGAATATGCTTTGTACATCCAAACCTACATACGTTTGGGCTCTGCTATGCTATACTGTGCATAAGGGACTCTCTTTTAGGGTATTAAGGGGATGGGATTATTTACAATTATAGTATGTTCGAGATAGCATGATATGGGTGACAGTTCATAATTTTCCATTTCACCTATACTGCTCACACCATACTACATACACCCAGGTACAAAAGAAAATATTAGGTTTTAAAAAGATTATTGTAAAAAGACAATAAATTATTTATCTATAAATCGAAACAATAATCACAGTGTATTTGTTAAATTTAAGAAAAAGAGATTCAGAAAAGAATAATATCTTTTTGCTACTTGATGCGTGGATCGGAACGTTAACCCATAGGTACTGACACTACATAATCGAAAATACATAGATGAATCCGTGAGGCCATCCTAAAGGATCGCGACGGTATGAGTTCGTCTTGTATGCGGTTTGTGTTTTTGTTGCGGTTGCTTTACATGCCATTTGTTTTGACGTTTGTTACAGTTTTTGTTGATTTTTGTTTTTGTTGTATGTTTTTGGTGAAATGCCGAGAAAAACAAAAAAATCTTTTAACTCTTAAGCTCGGGAGTTATTGGTTCCTTTAATTTAATTAATTTTGAAATTAAGTAACAAAAAGTAGTTTGGATAATCATAGATCAATCAAATAAAAAATCTATTTGATAGCCCTTGTTAACTTTCTTGATACTAAAGAAAATCAATTATATTCCGTTAGGGCACATAACTATAACTGTCAACTTTTAACTCCCCCCCATATCATGATAACTCGAACATACTATAACTACACACTTTTAATGTAGGTACTAGTTGTAGTGTCCAAGACGGGTACTATAGTGGTGATTAGGCTAGCAAAGCGAGCCTTCTAACTTCTAAAAAAAGTTTTAAAATATCTGTGATGATGAACTAAGCAACCCCCCCTAGTTTTTAGTACCTATATCCAAAACCAAAGTTGATTAGGCCATGGCCTAGAAAGAAAACTTTTTCGATCAGGTGTCTAATTATCTTGGAAAAAATAAAAAAAACGGTTTGAGCAAGAGGGCCCCATGCCCTCCGTACCCCCTTTTTTTCAGAATGGCCCGTCCCTAATGTATGTACAGTGCTCTGCTGGAATTATCTATCTGATTATTTTATAAATTATAATTTACTACTTTTATTAACTTACTGCTTAACACCGGCTATTTGCTCACCATCATTTTGGGTGATTTTCTTATCAACTTTGGTCACATATTCTCCGAAATTGCCGAGGGCAGAGGATTTACCTTTGGTTCTCTTTTTGATTTCAGACATTTTAATTTAAAACCGTATCGATTTGGTTGAAATAAAATTCCTACATATCTTCTTGCTTATAATTTTGTTTATGTGGGCGGTTATGAAACCACAAGTTTCCACGATTATCAACAATCGTCATAACATAACCGTAGAGAAAAATCAATCAAGAGTGTGCATTCCAAAACTTATGCTTACTTCAATTTGAACACTGACAACAGGATAGCATTATTCATTTTGCATGAGTGTGAATAAGTAAGGAAGAGAGATCGTATAGCTACACTACGCTGAGATTATACCTATAACATTTAGAACGCGGCTCGCGCAACAAGACGTCATTTTTATGAGTTCGTGATGTCACACAGAAATGTGTGAATACCACAGACATACAGACCAAACATTAATAATAAACGCATAGGGTCGACTTGAAGCAATTTTAGCTCAGTGAGTAACGAGCTCTTTTAGATATAAGCATTGCTTATTTCCAAACAAAATATATACGAGAGATTAGTTTAGGTATCAACAAATATGTTTCAAGCATAAGCCAGCCAAAACAACCCATTTTTATAAGTTTCTTCGTACCATGTAGCTTAAATGTCACTTGGTTTTTGTATGGAAACTTGCCAACACTATTTAATCCTTAGTCCGTATGTCTGTGGTAAATACATGATGACGTCGTCGTCTAGTGCACTCGCAGAGCATACCTTGTTTTCATATAAATATGTGATTTGTTACCAGCTAACTTCAGCCCACAATGGTGAACACCATGACCGTGAACACAACACCGTGCGTGACCTTATAGTACCATCAAACTACTCGCGCCACAGGGCCATCAGTGATTCGGAATGACGATAGACGCGATGTTATCGATTATGTCTTGACTCGGGACGCACTAAGGCTGAGGCTAATATTCAGAGTGCATTTTGAGTCCGAACTCAAGAGGAACCCAATCTTACAAACGTCTCTCTAGTATGGGATCACGTCACTTTTTGACGTTTGTAAGATTGAGTAAATATAACATTCTCATTAAATTAAAATATCACAAGTTGACGCTATTTACACTGATTTCTCAAAAGCTTTCGACAAGGTCTCTCATGGAAAAATCCTATGTAAACTATACGGCTATGGCGTATCTGGATCGTTATTGAAATGGTTTGAATCTTACCTCTGCAACCGTTCTCAGTTTGTAGTGGTTAATGGGTACTCATCGCGTTCATATGATTCGACATCGGGTGTCCCTCAAGGCTCGCATCTGGGCCCGTGGCTTTTCAACGTTTTTATTAATGACATTTTAGACGACATAAGCAGCAGAAAGGTTTTTATTTATTTGCCGATGATTAAAAATTAATTAAAACGATTAAATCTAATGCTGACGTTGAACAGCTACAGGGAGATCTGAACAGAGTGTTTGAAAGGTGCGTGAGGAATGATATGCAATTGAATGCTAATAAATGCTATCAGATAAAGTTTACGCGTAACAGGCACATTATTGAGTCCAAATATAATATCAGTGGTATAGCCCTAAAAGAAGTTGACAACATCAGGGATCTTGGTGTCTACTTGGACTCTAAATTAACTTTCTTTGCACAGTTCGATCACATTATTTCAAAATCAGCTAGATTTTTGGGATTTGTCTTGAGAAATGCGAAAGTCTTTAAATGTGCTAAAACAAAAATACTGTTGTATAATGCTCTAGTTCGCAGCCACTTAGAGTATTGCTCTGTGGCGTGGTCTCCCCATTACATGAAACACAAGCTGCGGATTGAGCGTCTTCAGAAGAGATTCCTTTGGCATCTCACTTATAGCTGAGGTCTCGGCAAAAAACTGGTCTCGTACGAGCAAAGATTGAGTTATTTCAATATTAGTGGCTTAACTGAGCGACGAAATATATTAGACTTGTCCTTTTTGTACAATGTCATAAACAGTAAAATCGACAGCCCTCAGCTTTTAAGTAAAATTAACATAAAAATTCCATATAATTGTCCCCGCGCTCCTTTTGGAATGTTTTCTCCGCCTTTATCCCGGACTGTTCTGGGTCAATTTGCTCCAGTGTCCCGACTTCTAAGCACCTATAATAAAGTGAGTCACACCTGTGATGTTAATGCAGATAGTTTAGGTTGTTTTAAATTATTGTGTAGAAAAGCTCTATCTAAAGTTAGGTATATGATGTTTGTTAGTTTTAGTAGTTAGATATTAAGATAAAATTTAGAATTTGTAAATTATTAATGTAATTTTAGTAATTAAGAATTTAAGATATGTGTATAATTACATGTTACACGTCACTTATATAAAATGCATGCTGTGATTACCTTAATAAGTTAGAAGTTTAGCAGTTATTTATGTTCAATGTGTAGTGTTAAAATTAGCTTACTAACTACTGGTTTCCCCAATAAAGAAAATAAAATAAAATAAACTATCTTCTAAAGAACATTTTCAACAAACGGCCAATTCATTCTGTGCGCACTATAATAGATGTTGCCATATTAATTTTAAAACCCTCTTGAAAACTCTCATACATTCCTCGTCAGTTAAAAATTACCATTTTACATGACTTTGACAAGCATCGAGCTGCGCAAATCCAAAGACATTGTATACACAATTAGACTGTGCAATATCCAATTTTTATCTAACAAAAGTAGATTTTACTTCCTTAAAAATAAGGTTGTCTTTATTGTGATACCATATTCAAGCGGAAAACGAGCCGAGCAAGAGAGCTCTCACTACTTGTGTGCACTTGTCTAGCAAGTTCTCAGTGTATATAATATACCGGGTGTAAAAAGACTGCCACCATTAAATGAAACCACATATTCTACTGACCCTACTGAACCACTTTTCCCAAGAATCATACCCGCGGCCGCCCTTAGTTTGGGAAATATTTTAGTTACAAACAAAAATGCGTGAACCCTAACGCACCGCCATACGGGCGATTTTTGAGTGAGCGTCGTTGTCCGTGAAACAGATGTTACGGTGCAGCGTTCTGAAATGGACCTTCTCCCTCCAAGATAGTCTTTGAGTTACAGTTGAATATATTTTTCTCTGAAGATTTGCGGGCTTTTTTTTCAAAGAGTTCTTCAGTATGATCAGTAAAATATGTGGTTTTATTTAAAGGTCGCACTCTATTTATACCGTTAAACAATATACCTTTATAGTTTTTTTGAGTTCCAAACTTGTTAGAAAGGGACCAACTAGTGCTTGCGTCCTTCTCGCTCGACTCGTTTTTCGTATCGTAGTGCACTATCTAGTTCTCTATACAATGTCTTTGCGCAAATCTGAGAGAGCACAAATAATTTCCACTGCTCTCTGCAACGTTTATCCTTTCTGTCATTTTTACTTATGGCCGTTTAACCAACACCTACTTACTGTCACTGTACATTGTTTAACACACATCCATCGGATCAACCTCAGACTAAGGCTGCAACCCGTTGCAAAAGTCATCGCAGCTTCGATGCAAAGGTAAACGCTCGCGACAATGGCCGAGTTCCGAATGGCGCTGGCAGCACTTAAAGTGCCATCAACCTACTTACGCCGCGCCGCACGGCCATTAGTGACTCGGCGTTATAATGAATTATTTCGTGACTCGGAACGCACATAACTCTTTTTATTCACAGAGTACAATAAATATAATTAAGCTAGACTGGCTGGCAACTGGCAACACATAGATAAAAAAATTGCTGAACAAGACCGTTTTATGTTGACTGATTTTGTGAATAATATTTTTATTTATTTCAACAAAATTATTCGTGTCTGCTTGATTTTCAAATACATCATGTCTCAACGTTAATTATAATCGAGAAGAAAACGTTTCGTAACTAGGGAATACTTTTCGCCAACGCCATGTTTTTTGACGACGAAGATGAGAGGATTTTCAACCCTGAATTATTTCACGTCGTGCATCGAGAGTTCTGTAAGCATAAACGATATGAATATTTTTACGTTGAGACTATTTCAACTGCAAAAGTAGCAGGTTATTGACTTTGTCTTGTTGCAGATACAATAAATTCGGACTTGGAAGTCGCTCGATATGGTTTGCGAAGTGTACCTACACATACAGAAGACGGAATTCCCATAAGGAAATTATATGTTTCTAATCTACCTCCCAAAGTAAGCATTTTCTATGAAATTCATGTTTTGTCAGCTGTTGGAGAGAAATGCTTAAAATGAAAATATTTTTCAGACCACACGCACAGAACTGTTTGGAGTCTTTGCGCAGTATGGTTTCATCAAAAGTTGCTGGTTGAGAATGGGCGAGAAGGGCCCCAACAGGATACTGTCCCCTACCTATGCATTTGTCACCTTTAGCAACCCAGCTGATGCCCATAAGTATGAAACAAATGTTTTGTGATATTTATTTTGTTCTTAGTAATAAATCTTTTCTTGTACTCTTATGCTGAACAAATTATAAACTCACAAGGCTTCTTTGTACTTCATTAAAGTAGGCATTTTAATAAATACATTTTCCTTGGTTCAAGGGCCCTTCAAGCACCAAACCATGAAAAGACTCTTCGAGGTAGAAACCTGAGGATATCCCCAGCTGATAGCTGGCACCAACCTGCAGAGGATGCTGATGGCCGAGTGCGCTGGAAGCCACGGGGTCAGCCGCGTGACGATTCTGACACTGCATCGCGGTCTGATAACAATGAACAACAGGATGGTATGTTATAAATAAATCATTCCATATGAAATCAACAAATTTAAATTAAAATGTGTGCCCATCATCTTCAATTTTAATAAGAAAAATTGAGGATAATCATTGTGGTGGCAGAAGCCTTTATCTCAGGAACGTGTGGAGGTATCGAGTTAAAATTGAAACCATATAGGTACTCAAGTCTACAGTCCCTTGAAGCTGTGAAAATTAAAACTTCTAAGATTACATAAAAAAAAGGTATGGCCGTTTATGCTGCAAAAATCGTATTTTTCGACAATCATATGGGTGACCAAATCTTTTTGTAGATTTTTTAAAACTTTTACTAATTTGTACGAAACCGAAACCCTCGGTGGGCGAGTCGGACTCGCACTTGTCTTTTTTTTTTATTGTATAATTTCTTATCAGTACCCAACCCACCTGACGTCAAAAATTGGATTTCGTACTTTTAAATAATGGGCACTAACTTTTTACTTAATGATATGATTGATGCTCTGTTAGGGCAGTGTATGTGTATTTTATATTATAAAATTAAACTAAACTGGAATAATAAGTGACCATATGAAATTTCCACAATTTTTCCTAATTTTTATGATTTTGAACTGCACTCTGTGTTAAGTCAGTCCAGTTTCATATGAAGGATTGGTTTTTTTAGGGATAAGGTATGAACACTGCTGATGCCATGAAATAACTATCATGGTCCAAAAATAATATCTTCTATAAAAAAAAATTGTGACAATTTATAATGGGACATAATAATCGTCGGTGAAACGCGGGTGTTCCAGGTGTGGACTGTGACTTGCATTTCACAGTTCACACTCGGGAACGCCTCTGACACCCCCCCATGGATTTATGTTGTGACAATATGTTTATGTTTAGTCACTTTAATTTAGACTTACCTGATGACTGACACACTTTATAACTATAGTTAAAGGCTGTCAGAGTCCACTCAGCTACACTAATTAGGTTAATAGCGAGTCTGACAACCTTTAGACTATAATGATTACTCATTAGTTATCTTCACTGAATTCATCCCCATCTAAAGCGAGCTTTACTACTTATTTTGCTAGTTTGGTATTTCCAGTTTTTGTTGTCTACCCCTGCTTCTTTTGTCATCCCTAGGGTACCATGAAGTTAATGCTTCTATTCAATCTATTCCAGAGGTCTTATTAAGGCGTATAGGCACACTACCGTTTTAGTACAAAATTTGATAACCCTTTTCTCAGTTGTTCAAAAGAAAAAGATCTCAATGATCAGGTACTGATATTTTAAAAAGCAGCATTTTGCCAAAATTTTTATATCAAGCTGGACAAATTTACATACAAAGTTGTTTTCTTGCCTGAGATGGTACCTATAGTACCATGACCTATACCAAAATTTTACATTTCAGGCAAATGGTGACTTTGTAAATGCCTGTATTAAACTATAGAGGTCTCAAACTTTAATCTTAACGAATTATCAAATTTTGTACTTAGGTGCCTTAAGTTAATCTTAAATAACGTTCTTGAATAATTGTCATTTTTTGATTTTTCTCTATACATGTGCTAGAAGACCTACCTATGATCGGAATTTCATGTTTCTCTAAGTCAACTGGAAGTCCCATGTGGAAGTTTTTATGGTGAACTAATTTTTATGAAATTGATTACCTAAAGGGCAATAACTTTTTTTCGCGTTGAGTTAGATTAGAACCATGATTTTGAGAGAGCACCATGAGGCCGTAGACCTCTGTATAAGTCAACGCAGGTAAAAAGAGCTCTGGGGCGTCAGTGGAAGGGATATGTTTGCGCATGGGGGTATAGTCGCACACAAAAAGGCTTCAGTATAATTTGTTATTTGGTCCACAACTTGCATCACATGAATGTTAAAATACCTACATGATGCATATTAAAAAAAAATAGCATACAAAAACAAAATACTTGTACCAGCTTCGTTCCTCATGCAACAGTAAACATTGTAAATAATTTTTCTTTCTTTTCTCTGCAAACCCATCGTTAACACAATTACATTTTTGCGCGTGACTGTATTTTGAGATCGACTGGACGTGGACACTGCGCCGTGAAGCGAAAGTCACCAATCGCGAGACAGCAAATCCACGCGCCAGGTATTTTCCCCGTCGCGGCCGCCCGCGCTTCACCTCACATCACCAATTTGGTCGGTAATTCACTCACTGCGCAGATACGTCGCTCGGAGCTCTTTTACCTGCGTTGACTTGTGGGAGGTATTAGTTTCAACTTGATACGTCTAATTGGGCCTGAGAAAAAGAGCCTTGACAGATGGACAGAAGGACAGCATTGTGATCGTATAATTCGTAAATTATAGTAATCAATATTCATTGGATTAAATGGTTGTCATCCTGTTGTTACATACATAAACAAATTTTGTGTTATTTACAACACGTGTATTAAATCCTCGAGAATGCCGTTATGGAGGAACTAGTCGAATATACAATAATTCTGTGAAACAGTACAACTGTTTTCTTCAACCAATTTACATGTTGCCTGCTGCTTCTTTAAAGATTATTTTTATTGCAGTGGCCGCTGCCGTTGCAGAAACATCGTTGGATAGTGGAGAAGCATCCAATTCCGCCAACTCCGAAGAAACCACGTCAACTGTTAGTAATCTCACAAGATAATTTATTAAAATGCAGCTTTTGTGGTCAGGTCACACTTCATTGTTTAAAAAAGGATGGTAATGTGTTACAGAATCCTGACGAGAGTGCGGAAGGAGAAATTGGATACAATGTATTGGAGATATTGAACATGGATTGCTTAACTCATATTCTTTCTTATATACCTATCCAAGACCTTATTCGGTCAGAAAGAGTGAGCAAGAGTTGGCAAAACATGATACAAGAATATCTGCAAGGTAATTGTTTGATTTAAAAGCCAGTTTACCAAATTACAGATTTTTGTATGGCGCCTTTTTAGTTAGTAATTTTATTTGAATTTAAAGTGATGTTATAGTATGTTCGAGTTAGCATGATATGGGTGACAGTTCGTAATTTTCCGTTTCACCTATACTACTCACACCATACTACATACACCCAGGTACAAAAGAAAATATTAGGTTTTTAGAAAGAATGTATATAATTATTGCAAAAATACAATAAATTTTTTATCTATAAATCGAAACAATAATCACAGTGTATTCGTTAAGTTTAACAAAGAAAGATTCAGGAAAGAATAATGTCTTTGCTACTTGATGCGTGGATCGGAACGTTAACCCATAGGTACTGACACTACATAATCGAAAATACATCGATGAATCGGCGGACATCTTATAGGACCACTTCAGTATGAGTTCATCTTGTATGCGGTTTGTGTTTTCGTTGCGGTTGCTTCACGTGCTATTTGTTTTGACGTTTGTTCAGTTTTTGTTGATTTTTGTTTTGTTATTGTTGTTTGTTTTTTGGTGAAATGCCGAGAAAAACAAAAAACAAATCTTTGAACTCTCAAGCATGGGAGTTATTGGTTCGTTTAATTTAATTAATTTAGAAATTAATAAAAGTAGTTTGGATAATCAAAGACCAATCAAATAAAAAATCGATTTGGTAGCCCTTGTTAACGTTCCCGATACTTAAAAAAATCGATTCTATTTCGTTAGGGCACATAACTATAACTGTCAACTTTGAACTGCCACCCATATCATGTTAACTCGAACATACTATAATTATGCTTAACAGGATGAAAGGATTGACAATAAAATCGGAGGATTCGATTTGTTAAAAATCATAGGTTATTCTGAAATGAAATTTTGATAATATAATATGCTTTATTCAATACAAAAAGTTGCGGTATACTGGCGACATTAATAGGGAAAATTAACGGGAAGTCTTTTTTAACTGTTAATTTGAATTATAAATATTCTGGCCAACAAATTTATGTCTGATCTGTTGACCTAGTAGCTCTTTGAAGTTGACAATGTAATTATTTTTAGTTTTCTCGTAAAATTCGAAGTATAATTTGTAAATATTAACTGTCATTATGAATTAGTGGTCTATTTTTAACATGTCAGCAGGAGAACAGTATTTCTTAAGTGCTTGAATTTTTAGATTACTTCCATGAAAATGTGAAATGGGCCTTAAATTAAAAGTCTTATATGTGTGCTAACCTTACTACTAGAATTTAGCGGCTGACAAGTCTTCTACAGTTTTATTCCCCATAACTTTGTAACTTAATACACTTGAACATTTTCCTTCTATCATAAAATAACGTCATAAACAATTTATAAAATACTATTATAATTTGTAAAATACATGCAGATAGCTTTAAATAGAGTTCAACACGTAGTAGATACGCACACTTATGCATATATGCGTGCACTTGTGATATATGTTAGTAGTATGTAGTAGTTGGTCTCCTAGCCTGACCGCCTCCTCGCGACAGGTATCCGCATCTTCAAGACGTCGTGGTGGCAGCACGGAACGGTGACGCTGACAACGGCGGTGCTGCGGCGCGTGCTGCAGCGCCTCGGTCCGGCCCTGGTGCGGCTGCACATAGACCACCACTGGTCGGCGCTCAACGACCGCACCGCGCACACCGTCGGCAAGTTCTGTCCCAACCTCGAGGAGCTCAAGGTATGTCGAACATACCTGAGGCCGGCCCTGCTCTTTTCGTGCCTCAGTCCGTCTTACCCCTGATTTCACATTTGAGAACTGGTCGCCTAATTTAGAAATTAGTGTGTCCACACTTCGACCGTCATTGATTAGCTACATTTAGAAGGAAACTGAAGAATGTGCGTTGAATATTCGATATCATCTAACAGTTGATTGCTGTAATCTTATAATTGGACATTTTCAGGTCGTCGGAATGTACACGAAAAATTGGAATCCTCTTATATACGGTTGTAAACAGTTAAAGAACCTCTCCTTCATTTCTTGCAATAAGGTAAAGTTGCATTCTCAATTCTCATACATAATTTATACTAACACGTAATAATAAAGTAATAAAAAAGTAGTGTCTATACAATGAATATTTTTTCAAAATTTTAAATGTTATGGATTATTACTTTATTAGTTGTATTGAAGCCAAAACTACCATTTTTAGAATATCTGCCTGTCTGTATATGTATGTTCCGTTTTAACTCGAGAAACACTCAACGGATTTGCACGCAGTTTTTAATTATCATCGTGGTGACCCTGGTCAACATAGCTATAAAGGGTAAAATAACGCCCAAGTCGAAAATGGGGCAGAGATTTAATAAATGCGGGCAAAGGTTAGTAGTTTATAAGAGGTATATTATTAAGAAAACCACATATAATTTTTTCCAGCTAACAGATTCAAGCCTCGTCCACCTCGTGAAGAAAGAGTCAAGTATAGAAAGCCTGACGGTAGCCAACAACACCCATGTAACGGGCCTATTCCTGACAGGATCAAACCCTTCGAAACTCAGCACCCTAGCGTTCTACAACTGCTACAGTCTGCAAGGGACAGTGTTGTGTGCTGCCATAGAAACACTACCAACTCTAACTGCCCTTAAACTCGATGTGGGACCAACCAGCCTATGGAAAATCGTACCATTAATATTAACCAAACTACCCAGACTTGAGGAGCTGTCCCTAAGCGAGTACACTTCAATAGAAGCCTGTTTAATACCTCAAGGGACTGAAGCACTCTGCGAGTCACTCGCCACCTTAACTGAATTGAAGACGTTGAATTTGAGCAGAAATATATATATCTCGAATGCGGTTTTAAAACAGATCGCTCAGTCCTGTTTGAAGTTGCAGAGTTTGAATATCTCGAGTTGTAATTCGAGGAAGAACTTCGGGCAATTAGGTGAGAGTTTATTTAGTAAATGTTGTCTTTAAATATTTTACGGTTCCGTTCAAAAGGATCTACATTCGTATCAAGTAGAGCTTTTGCAAGAACCAGATTTTAGAAGACTTAAGAATCTTTTAATGATAATTGTACAATACACACACATACATACATAGCCCCACATGAACCCCGGGGTGTCACGAGTTGTTTCTACCGAGTATGGACTATGAAGTATAAGTCCACCCTCGTACACCTACTTTTCACCGACGGTTATTACGCCCCAGCGTAATGAAATGACCTCTATCGCTATACTTCGCTTGCGACACACATAACGTGCCTTCCGAAGCACGCAGACCGAACAAATGTACAAGTGTCGCAACGGTTTATGAGCGGTGACCTTCACTGCGCTACTCATTTTTTCTCTATCGCACTTAGTAATTTTGTGCGCGAGTGAACACCAGCACTTTCGCTGAGCGCTCATAAACCGTTGCGACACTTGTACTCCTACAGAATTTGAACCCGCGATCTCTGGATTATAGAGTACTCAAACCACTAGATTACAGAGGCGCTCTACTGATTTTATTATATCAGGGGAAAACTGATACCGGTGCAGATTAAACTGCAGATGCTTCAGTATCATGAGTTGTATTCACGATACACGTTACCGTCTGCATAAAATATTTTGTGTAAGAAATTCTGGTTTCTCCCGTAAACCGCTAGGTGTACTAAAGCATCTGCATGTATTGGTAGTTTGTTCTAGGAGGCACTAAACAAAAAAATCACGTCATTTTGTTATGAAAATGTAGTGCTTCTCCTTTATTTAAATCTAGTTTCAATTACGACAACGTCTGGCTAGCTACAGCTTTTGCGTTTACCGAGAGCGGTTCAAGTCTGAGTTTAATGGTGACATGAAAGCAACGTGGTAACAGTCATGCGGTGAGTGTACAGCAACATATAAAAATACAATATGATGTGAATGAGGTCCACCCTCTTGCAACTTCATATTAGTCTGGATAGCTTAAGCAACTATATACTGATCTGGCAACATTGCCTCAAGTTTATTTATATAATAAAACTGAGTGAACACTGAAAAATTCCTTTGTTATAATCACGTATGAAGGGCGAACTGTTTTTCTTTTAGTCTTAAAAGTGACTGATAGCACTTTTATCTTAGTTCTTTTAAATAAATAAAAAGTCTCGGTCTCGGCCGAGACTGAAAATCCAGGTTCGGTCGGACCTTATTTACTTGATCCGCTCTAGGTAAACGCAACAGCCGTAGCTAATCAGACGTTGACATAACTGAAACTAGATGAAGATAACGGAGAAACCCAAAATCCTCCCAGACTAAGTGTCTCCCCGCCTCTGGTCTAACAGAGACGCTAAATACATAGTAGATATATAAACAGTAGGGAAACTCCACCGTATTCTCGAGATAATTACCCACGCCCAATAGCATCGGGCGAAATCTAAAAGCAACTTTATGACACGGTGCAGGTGCAGCGGTCGCGACTGCCATCTGACGCAAACGTTCCGCGACAATGGCCGAGACGGCGGCGTTTATCGATTCAGGGCGTTTTCTTGAAGTTTACGTACTGATTCATATATCTACTGTGCTAAAGAGGAAATTCGAATGATCCAGAATACCATAACAGCACCTAACCGTCGACTTTTTTGAAAGAATACTTTCTTAAGGTCATATAAAAGTATAATTTTTTTCTCCTTGAAATACAAAAGATATACATAAAAATATTCAGGAACTGAATAAATAGCTTTGATGATGTAATAGTCATGGCATTTAGGCATTACAGGAAATAGGCCATTGCCCACAAGAAAAAAAAAGTAATGTCAAAACCGACGTCTGTTTTTTTTTATTTTCAGTAATCCCATCTTCAGGTTTTATCCCCTACATTTTTTTTTCATTCTTTCTTTACGTCCAGGAACTCTCCCTATTGAGCCTAAACGGTATGACTATTACGTTACATTCCCATTTCTCCAAACTGATTTTCAAAAAATAATTTCGTTACAAAAATTACCACCTCAAAGTTAAAGAACAGTATGTATTAGTAAACTTTAAACTTTCGCGATTTTCACACATTATTAACTTTGTATTGGGGTCTTACTCGCGATAACCACGACAGCCTACAGAGGCGTCGAAACGTCAAGCACATATCTATTAAGGTACGTTGTTAGTTATCGCGAGTAAGACCCCAATACAAAGTTAATAACAGTATGTATCTTCATGATTTAGCCTATATTTTCAGAAAAAATATACAAAAGGGCCTGTTACAATTTATGGTTGGTTCGAATTGCAGGTGTGAGCGACGAGGGAGTGGCGAGTGTGTGCCGCGCGTGCACCAACCTGCGCTCGCTGGACGTGTCGTACCTCGCGCGGCTCAGCGACGCCGGGCTGGCGGGCGTCGCGCACTGCCAGCGCCTCGTCTCGCTCACGGCGCGGGGCAACAACGCCACCACCTCGCAGCCGCTCGTCAAGTGCTTGGAGACCTGCCACGCGCTCGAGGTTACTATACACTTCTCTATACATATAGGCGTCACTAGATAGGGTCCAGGGACCACACCCCCCTAGGATAACGCCTCCCTAGGATTTTATTTTGCGTATTTCACAGAATAACTCATTGAACCTTGGTCCTTACCACTTACCGGGTCTCCAGTATGAATTTGGCTTACAAAACGAATGTCACCTTATACTACGTGAAATTTAAGTCATTTTGCTAACGAAAACTGGTGATAGTACTCGTCCATATGAACAACTTTTACTATGAAGACAACCCTGAAATTTACTCCACAGAATAAAGCCATCTCATTCACAAGTTTTATTGTATCCAGGAGTTGGACGTGTGCGGATGCGACTGTGTGACCGAGGAGGTGGTGGAGGCGGCGTGCAGAGCGCTGACGCAGCATCCGCGACAGCTCACCTTGAGACTGGCGGGGACCTCCGCGGCGCATCTTGAGGTATGTGCCTTCATTATGTTAAACCGTAGTATAGGTAACAACAGTAGTCTAACTAGCCGGTGTCCTTGAAATCAATACCTACGGCCGCTCGGCGCCTAAACACGCGACTTTTTACGTATTTGATAATGCTATATTATTATTATAAAAAATGTATTTAAGCAACCATACAATGCACAACATACTCTGTGATTTCGTGCCATAATTTACGAAAATGCGCGGGAGCGTCACAGAGACAACGTGCGTACGTAACTGCGGTGCGACCGCGACTGTCGTAAACCGAGTTGTACCGAGTTTGGGGGGGGGGAGGGGGGGGTTCGTTTCGGCCTGTTTGTAAGGAGATAGAATACTATTACTTGTATACTATGGTTAAACTATAGGGTTGCTCTATTGTTTCCACGTACACCTAGTTATTGTACAACTAAGCACAGGACATTTTGTAGCATGTAGCAGGAAGAAACATACAAGAAACATTGAAAAAGTTGCATTATTTAAATGGTATTGGTTTTGACTCTTACTTAAAAACGGTAATACATACAAGTTTTTTTAGTCGAATTGTGGGACATACTCAAACGTTAAATAAAAAGTAGGGTTCCGTACACGGACGACGCCAATTTTTTTGTCAAGGGCTACTAATTAGCGCCTTGTTTTTTGTAGCCCTGATGTTGCTTTGGCATACCGTATATTATTATTATTCATCACAATGTTTTTAGGGTTCTGCACTCGCATTGTGGGGTGCTACGCAACCCTTTGTGCGAGAGACTCGCACTTGGTCAAATAATTTTTTTCTGTTATCCGTACAAGTGAGATGTAATGTGAACCCAGGAGTACCCGACGCACCCGCTGCTCTCGCTGAACGTGCACGACGACCGCTGCAACCCGCACCTGAGGCCCGACTTCGTGGACCGCATCTTCGAGGACAGCTCCGACGACTCGCTCGACGACATCTACGACCCGGACAACTTCGACGACTTCCTGCACTCCGGTCAGTTACCTACCATCCGCACATTTGTGTTTAGTCGGAACATCACATTACCTATGTGAGTGCGTCACGAGACTATACCAAACACTGGATTGCGAGATTTCGCGTTAAGGGGGTACCTTTTTACCTCGGTACAAAATGCACATCATTATATTGTTTTCCTTACTTTTGAATAAAAAGTATGCAATAAAGGTGTGTTATAGCAATTAGCGGAATTGCTTATTAATAATAAAGTCTTCACAAAAAAATTACGCACTTGTATTACATTTTGTTTGCATTGCATTAACAAACTTAAAAGCGTGTTTACAGTTGTAATGTAACGAATAAAATTGAATAATTTTCATGGAATCACCTAACTATTAACAAGCAGTTTTTGCGAATTGCTATAAAACGCATTTATTGCAAAATTTTTATTCAAAAGTAAGGAAAACAATATTATGATGTGCATTTTGCACCGAGATCCTCCGTTACCACCTTAAGAGACGATTCTAAATCGTAAAACATTATTACCTCCTCCAAAAATCACGACTATGGAAAATTTCGTTGTTTTAAGGAATAACTTTTTACCTCTGTGAAAAATGCACATCATCATTATAATATTGTTTTCTTTACTTTTGAGTAAAAATTATGCAGTAAATGCGTTTTAAAGCAGTTTGCGGAAATAGTGTATTAATAACAAAGTCTTTCACAAAAAAGTATGCATTTAATGTATTACAAGAGTTTACATTACATTAATAAACTTTAAAGCGTGTTTACAGCTGTAATGTAATGCAGTCAAATGTTACGCATAAAATATAATAATTTTCATGTTACAAGCAGTTTGCGCGAAATAATATAAAACGCATGTATTGCATACCTTTAACAAAAAATTAAGGAAAACAATATTATGATGTGCATTTTACACCGAGATCCTTAAAGCACCTTCATTAGTTGACATTTTTTTTGCCGGTTATCGTTATTCCTTGTGATTTCTTTTACAACTGTTTCTGCTGCTGTCAGTCATGAAATGGATAAAGGTTTTTTAGAGCAGTGAATTTTTTTACTTGCAATGGGCTTACGCTTAGCCATTACCGAGCCTGATGGGAAGGGTCGTTAAGATCCAGAATGAAACTGGGAGGGTGTCAGTAGGCGAGGCCTTAGTCAGACATCCAGGGACTTACGCAAATATCTACGGAAGTCGGTAACGGAAGAATGACTGTTACTAAGCAACTGCCTGTAACCACTCCCCGGTACGGCTACTCGTGACGTCATGTCGGAACTCGGCTTGGCGGCTTGGTGACGTCATGAGGGCGGTGACAAGCTGGCTCCACAGCTGGAGCCTACCTGTAAATAGGTAGCCGAATGTGTTCTAATAATTTTAGATGAAATAAAAATTAAAATAAATTTTGCATCGAAAGTGTGATCTAGATTAATTTTAACCAATATGTTTGGAAACTTTTACAGTATTGCCATTATTTTTTTTTTCCTGACACACGTTTTCAAATTTTGTGCCCGCGACGAAATCGGTGCGATTTTATTGTCTTCGCAAGTTTTATCGAGAGTGGACGTAACAGCGTTACAATTGGTTACGCCCACAACTGAGTTGTTGCGCTCATGACGATCGTCGTTCAATATCTGGGGGCACGGGAGTGCCCCCGCCAAGTCGAGCTAAAAAGCGGCACGGCGCGCCGTACCATCCTTTTCTCGAAGCAGTTCAGGCCATTTTCGACCCCCCTATAACTTCGTTGTGGATAAAACTAGAAGCCTGAATTTTCAGTAACCAAGCAAGCATTGTATAAACACGGTATATTTCAAATTTCATTCAATTTTTTTATTTAAAACACAAGATTTTTAATATTGATATGGTCACTATAAGATGTTGTTAGGTTAGCTAATTATGTAATAACTTAAGACAGATGGTCCTTTAAGTAGGGACTGAATAAATTAATCGTCTTGGATTTACATGGATCTTACAACTTTTTACGGTAGAAGAACTAAGTTGCGAGACTTGTTTTTTTTTACAAGTTTTGTTTTTGATGGCATCAAGTATTCGGGCGAACCAAAAAGACGGGCGTAAAGTTAGCTGTCACCTTTCCTTCCGCGTATTTTTGCGTTTAATTGACGCCAACTGAGTACGGTTCTATGGAACCCTAAAATGCGTTCTGATTTCACGCAACCGATGCGGTGTCTCGACTTAAGCATGGAAAGGCAAATACCTACATACGCAGTTCACACCTAATTGTTATTATAATGATAGTTATAACGAAATGTTCATTAGTTAGTTGCATCGATTATGCTTGCGCTTTATTCAGTTTAATGGCGCTCGTCCTGCTCCGAACACTCGTGATATCTGTTTTTAGAACAGTTCGACTGAACTACCATTTAAATAATTTGTCTATATCGTTCCAGATGATGACCTGTTCCTCGAAGATGAATTAGACGAATACAATGATGCAGTGTATCAAATAGAGTGGGGGCTCCGTGCGCCCGACATCATCCTCTTATAATCTGAAATAACCCACTACACTCTGCATACACTACAATCGTTAACGGCTGCTTACATACATTCTGCCCCTAAATATAACGGGAAGTGTAATAAATATTATAAATTAAATCACAAAATGCATGCCGCAAAACTTTTTATCAATAATTTAGTTGTGATATGTTCTTGTTTTATGTTCTTCTCACCATGAACTTAGTTTGTGCAGATATTTTTATGTTTCTTATTTTGATTTCAGATTTAGTATGGTTGATTAATAAAAATCATTTAGTTTGAAACGATCTTCCTAAAAAATTGTACTCATTTAGATAAAAAAGAACACTGCTTACTATACTTTTGTTGTTTGTTAGCTATCTGTGATCGATAATTCTTGTCATACTTGATGAAAGAAAGTCAAAGGGTTCGTTTCAAAACGTATGATCGTCGTTCGATATTTCACTCCTGTACAAGAAAGAGACGATTTCCGTAAGAAAAGTGTCTAAGAACGGGTTTTGGTAAAAAACGTCAGTATCAATACAATTAAAGTAGTTTGCATTTGCAAGCCATAATTCTATTTGAGTAGTTCCGAAAACATCAACTCTGAGCAGAGTTCGCTAGGTTCGTATAGGCACGGCAAAATTAATGTCAAAAAAACGTAAATCTAACGCAAATATGTCAAATGAAGTTTGGAGTGTCGCCCCACCACTCGGCGTAACCTCAGTTTTCTTACCAAGCCTAGGGTTCTTCAATGAACGGACTTTAGTGCGATATTTACATCCCTCGGACGCGTTTCGAAACACTTTCTTGCAACTGTCAGGTAACAGTTCGTGTACCCCCAGTGTCACTCGTGTCGATTTTTGAATGCTACGTGAAATTGTCATCACCACGAGAGTGAAAATACTCGTTTTGAAACGAAAGCTTACTGTGTAACTTAATAACTTCCAACCGACAACAATGTAGGGTTGGTAGAATTTTGGCTTGAGAAACTTATCGGCTCTTTCATGTATATTTCGTTAGTGAAGACTCAAGATAAACAATGTTTCTAACAAGAATTTAAAAAATTTGTAGAAAATCACCGATTAATGGAAAATATATCTGCTTTTTGCCATAACACTGCCTCAGTATTTGTGCCTTTTAGTAAATATCAATAAACCATACTATAATAATCTAAGAAAATGCAATACATAATGACCCTTTGTTACACAAAACAGTGCAGGTAACCTAGATCTTCTCTAGGTGGTAGGCACAAATACAATTCATGTTTTGATTGTTTGCAAAGAAGCAATAGACCAAATACATGCATACAACAAAACATTTTTGTATCTAGGATTTGTGAATTTTTGTCTACGAAATTTTTTATTCCAGTACCTCAAAATATTTTTACTACAATTTATCATTTAGAATATTTTTTCAGAAGTTTTATTACATTGCTGTAACTTTATTGTATTTTCCTTTTTAAGAATTGATGGGTTTAATCAGTGAGTTATGAATAAAAACATTTTTATTTGTTTTTACTGAAGGATAGTTGAGTTTTATCATCTTTTTTTAAATATAATCAGTGATTCTATTTATTTTTCTATTTCAGTTTTTAACATTTAATTTCGCTAGGTTGGAAGATATTTTAAGTTCATGCATAATTTTATTTGTTACCTACAGTACTTGATTGTAATAATACAGTGCATTCTGTAAGTATGAAAAATCTTGATTTATCTTATGGGTTTATTTTTTGTTATGCTAAATACTTTGTTGTCCTCATCTCATAGTTCAATTTTTTTCATGTTACTTCTCTTTAGTGTTTGTCAGGTTAAAGCCATGTGAGTTGTAGATTTTTTTCTTTACAAGATTTGTTATAAGTTGTTGCAAGATTTTTTGTTTGTTGATTTTTTTCATTTGTGCAAGCAGTAATTTAATTCTGAAGTAAATGCGTAATAAAATAATATATATATATGCTCCTCCTTTTTTTAGGGGATTAAAAATATTTAGTTTAAAAAACAGTTTCTCGGAATTCACTTAAAGTTGTGATTTATGTTTTTAGATTGAATTTTGTAAGAAAACAGCTCAGAGAATTATTTGTGAACATTCTTAGTTTTTATATAATTAATTATTTTAAAACATTATTAGTAAGAAATGAAATATAAACATACTCTTCAACAAACATGTTGTTTATGTTCTTTGAATAACACCTAGAACTTTTTAGAGAACCTCATCATGAAAAACGAAATGCTTTTGGAATCACTATTGTCCATCTGTCTAGCTTTGTATCCAAGCACTTCTTTTCAGGTATGGCTTGCTTGAGATATCAAGTTAAAATGAAGATTGAGTATTTTGATATAATGCTGCATACTTGAGAAAAAAAAACTAAAAATTTTCTAGTTCTACAGAATAAGGAGATTCAAAGCATATTTTCATTAATAAAAATCGAACTCACTGAGTGACCTTCAAAACCTGTGGGGTATTACTTCCCATAGGTGACCTACAAACATGAAATTCGGTATGAAGGGAGGTTTTTTAGCACAAGTGAAGGAATAAACTGATCATTTTACTCTGTACAGTGTAGCATGATAAGAATGTCAGAATACCAACTATAACTCAGTTGATTAATGAACACAAAGGATTTTGATTTGATCATTTGTATCCGTCCCTTCACTATGAAAGGCATTTTGAGAACTGCCATGCTATTCCAATCAAGCTATACAGGTTGAAAATGAACCATCTAGCTTTATTGAACTCTATGAATCCGAATCACATAGAAGACAAAACCGAACATTTTTAATTTCGAACATTAGAACAGTTTCAGTTTATTTATTATAGCTGGAGGGTTCATTTTTCAAGCAGTATTGTACCAGAGTATAATTTCCAATTCTAAGTGAAATATAAAAGGCTGAAAAAACATCCAGGTCTTCTTCAGATAAAACGAAAGTTTCGTCTTCTAAGATCTTTTGAATAATTTAAGGTTTTTGTGCTAAAATAATAAAACAAAACATTGCTAAGTGCCTATAAGAATTCCAGAATGCTATTAGTGAAAATAATTGTACAATTTAACATTATTTATTCATAAAAGTAACAGTTAATAGTACTTTGTAGTTGCTTAGAAATTAACATCATAATCTGATGTTTTTATATAAATATTCCACCATCTACCACAGAGGCCTACATCCACAATCCTGCCAGGAAATCCAAACAATGAGGGCTGTAAGTATGAACATTGTGACTTGTACAAGGAGCAGGAATTGTTAAAATCTGACACATACATTACAGAAGCAACACCAAAATTTCTGTAGTGAATAATGCCTTCATTGTAACATTGATCTAAATATCTTACATGTTCTACTGATCTAAGGTTACAGCAATCTTCACTAACTATGATAACTTCATTCGCTATTCTTTTCAAGTTGTCTCTGAAATCTATTTCATTGGGATTGTTGCGTGCCATAGCAAACACTGTTGTCAGTCCAATGGTCCACTTGATGGCTTTCTTTGGATCATCCTGAATATCCGTCCTCATGTCTAGGAGCATTTGCCGATAGTCTATGCATAAATTCTTCCAGTAATCCGCCCATTTTTCGATTATTGTACCTTTAAATCTTTCTGGAAACTTCACGCGACCACCAAAATTGCTAATCACTTTCGACCTACTTTTAATGCTTCTCAACATCATTTGAAATATAGTTGTAACATCTATGAAATTCTTCTAGGTAATTCGATAAATTTCTAATAATTTTAAATCTACGATGAATGGATATAAATTATGAATTTTGAGGTTGTTTTTTTTATGTCACTACTCATCTGTCAGCTGCAGGGTTGGATTTAGGTGCGTTGAAAAAGATAGCACAAAAATACAAAAAGGATAGTACTTTGTACCAAATTATAGTAGGTACTTTTTATTACTAATGTACCAATAGTTTAAATATTTAAAATCAACATTAAAAATTTACTCTTCTAAGTCGATTAGCTGTTGCATATTAGTTTCAAGCTGCTGAGAATTTAATCTCGTTAGTTAGCATATCAAGACAACAAAATGGCGTCTATAGATTGTGTAGCCAGTTTGTTTCTTATTTTAGTCTTCGTTAGGTTGACTTTGCTGAATATTCTTTCTAAAAAGACTTCACTCATAAGACAACAAAATGGCGTCCATAGATTGTGTTGCCAGTTTGTTTCTTATTTTAGCCTTCGTTAGGTTGACTTTGCTGAATATTCTTTCTAAAAAGACTTCACTCACACACTACTTCAAATGACTTCAATGCATACTCGACAAACAGAATAATAAATAAGTCACTCTATTCATTATAAAATAAAGCGCAATTTGCAAAAATAATGTATGAACAAGTGGAGTATCGAAAGAAAAGTTTCACGAGAATTCCCGACTAAAACACAATGAGCGATTTTCCGACACTCGGAAATCGAGAAAAAAAACTTAGTTACAAATGTCTCAATAGATGGCGCTGATAAGCCTTCGGATTTTTTAAAAATGGATTACCTACTCAGAAGAAGTACAAGCTCTATGATTACCTACCTAATCTTTGGTCGCAAGAATATAGGTCAAGAAAAAAAAATTCAATCTGACTTTTTATCAGAATAAGGTTAAGTAATCATTGTATTGCACTTTATTTATTGTTCTGTTTGTACATATGTTTACGAGTGGTTTGTGTTACAACAAAAGATCCGAATATTGTAATAAATAATAAATGTCACGTAAAGCGACGCATCAGTGTTGCCAATTTCTAATTACCAATATTGATCAGCGCCATCTAGTTCAATTTAAAGAAATATTATTAACGTCATGGAAAATTCCCCATTATAGACTCTGTTGTGAAATTATAGTATTTTGTTGTACTATCCCTAGATATGGATAGTATATAGTACGATGCATGAAATTATAGTATAAATACTATAGTTATAGTACAAATTCCAACCCTGGTCAGCTGTCAGTCACTTTCAGTGCTGCCAACTCTGAAAATTCATATTATCTTGTTCTACGTCAAAATTATCTTTTTGATGGCTAAATTATCGTACAATCTGGGAAGTCATTTTTATTTATGGATTGAGATAATTTTTACCCTGATTTACTTAGTAGCACCCGAAGGAGCACGATATAAGGGTCACCAGGGTCACTACGGCGATAGTATAAAAACCGCAACCAAATCCGTTGAGTCGTTCTCGAGTTAAAACGGAAAATACATAGACAAAAATTGGTAGTTTTTGCTTCAGTGCAATAATAATAAAAATATTGAATGTACAGACAGGATTTTTTTTACTACTTTATTATTAGTAGGTATAAATATAGATTAAGCGGCATCCTAGGCACGCTAACGGAGACATCACGCGCGAGTAAGAGATATTATGAAGGGAAGGAGAGAGAAATTGAGAAATTCATGTCCCCATAATTATCGTATGGGTTGGCAAAGCTGGTCACTTTTAAGTTAATCAGATTTTTCTTTCGCGCTCTTCTATAGAATCTTTATATTTCTATTTTTAGACAGAGATAGATCTATATAGGGGAAAGCGAAAGAAAAATCTGGTTGCACAAATAAGGTGGCCCAGTGTGATTTTTGCATTACTCGGAGGCGTTTCAAAACACTTCAGAGGAACTGTCAGATAACAGTCCGGTTACACAGGAACCGTTTCGAAACGGGCGACATTCGTTCCCCAGAAAGAGACAAAGCTATATACGAGAAAGGGAAAGAAAATCTGGTTTTGAAACGCTTGCGAGTGATTCCCGTGAGAAAAGCTTTTTAGAACGGGTCTGAGTAACAAACGTCAGTCTTAAATCTAATTCAAAGGCAGGAAACTGAAATTGCATTTTGTAGTCACAAAAAAAAATATAGATAAATATATGTATATATATATATTACTCATACATACTCATTACTTATTTCAATACTATCTATTCCATTATATATAAACACTCGCTTAATTTATACATATTCTTTCTATATAGGTAACTATTTATTTTCTTTAGTAGCGTTGAGTCCTTATTAGATATTTAGATTAAGACCCTAAAAATGCTTTTGTTCTTTTTTGTTTTAGGCTTAGGTTAAAATAAGTTTTAAGGTTATAGATCTTAATCACCTTATTCACAAATAACACATTTATCACTTGTCCAAATATAAGACAAAACTTTTGATTAACCAACCTACCAGCACCCACGGAACAGACTACCCATCGTCTAGTCTGGGAGCTACTGAATTTTTTGTAAATGTTACCATGTGTGTGAAATAAATATTTTTGTATTTTGTAAATAAGCTCTTACGAGTGTAACGCAACTTTCACAATAATAATTTTCACATTTTTTCCCTTTAGAAACTATATTTTTAAAGTTTTGAATTTTGTCCAAAACCCGGCAAAACTCCGAAGTGACAACTGTCAGGTGTACTTTATCCGTATCCAGAATCCAAGGCCGCGTTCAGTTTCATCGCCCACTCATCACTGACACCGCAGAGAACTCTGAGAGTTTTATTTTGGAACCTCGACGCTGCCCATAGTTTAAATCAGTCCACCGGCAATACAACGACTGACGGGAAGCCGCAGCATTGCATCGAAGAGTGCTGCCACCTGCAGAGCTGCTGGAAGCGGATGTGTTTGATGGTTTCCTCAACACCAGCGGAGCTGTGGACATTGTTGATGGTTTCCCCAACACCTATGTAATCATCAAACTCATCATATGTACATACTCGTACATTCTAAGAAAAGTGACAAAAGAATGCTAAATAAAACCAATCCATTAAATGCTCATCATTTATATTAGGTACGTATGAACTTAGAGTCAATTTGGTCCGATATTCAAGCCATTTTATTTAATTTAACTGTACTGAGACAATCTTGCACAGGCTACGCAGCGCCGTGCAAGTCATGGCCGCAAGCGCGTCGACAGAAGAACAGTCTGGCAAAAATGATTAGAAAAGTAATATTGAAACACTGCTATAGAAAATAAAATTTACTACACGCAATTTCACCATAACCGTGATAAAAGGAGTTTGAAGATTTTAGTTTGGAGCCTGGCCTTTCTCATACCGACTGCAATTTGTATTTTTCCGAAAGCTACCTTGTAATATTGTTACAAAAATCTACAGTTGACAAACAAAAAAATATTTTTTGACGTAAAACAGATCGTAAAATGTCATATTTCGAAGATTAAGCAACCAAAGTTTTATTGGGATCGCTTTAGTGGGAGCGAAATTGCGCGCTCTGTAGCACCGTTTTATCTTTGGCTATCAGTACAACTTTGGCCGCTTATCGAAACGTGACACTTTACGAGGTTACGTTAAAGATTGTTTTGTTTGTACAGAAGTCAGTAAGCGGTTTAAAAAAAAACATGGCGTTATGTCGGTAGAGGCCAGAATCTGTAAACATCTTCACTTTTCTAAACTTTTTTGCCAGGCTGTATGTGTATATCTTTACCACATCTTTACACAGTTTAGCCTTTTCGTGTTGGCATCGCGCCACCACCCTTGGCTTCCCTTTTATCTCGCGACGAAGCTTGAACAAGTGCCATTGGCATCCCTGGCGGTGGTTTTGGCATTCCTGGCGGTAGTTCTGGCATTCCTGGCGGCTTTGACATCTGTCTGGCTACCTGAATAAGTATACCATTCCACTTTTAGATATTCAACTTTTGTGAGTATAAACCACTCTTCGAAACATCGTCAATCAATAAAATTTGGTACCTAGGTAAATTTTCATAAAATATATTTGAACAACTAGGAAACAACCTAATATTATGGATATATTACTTAATAATTTCTAGCTGATATTCCGCAAAACACCCTTACTACACTATACAAAATGCAGACTCATTCACCGCCCGCCCCTCCCGCTATTAAAGATGCACATGCAAGCAGTACAAGCACAAAATTAAATATAAAGTAAAGTTATGGAACGATTCCCTCGCAAAACTTCTACTAGCAAAACAAATCTTTTTATGTACATACTACCTACTTGCTTGTGCATGTTATATGTGGGAGGGTGGTCGTTGCAAGAGTCTGCATTTTGAATAGCATAATTAATATATATGTACCTATATATTCAGAGGCTGATGATATACTTCCGCAAAGTTACGCCTTTTTCAATCAACAAAAATTTGGAAACGTAATTTTTAGAATGCGGTTGAAATTTCGTATTACGTATGGGCCGTTTCATTTAAAATTGTACACAGTAAAAAATACTGTTGTAAATATTTTCGTTACAGTATTGCCGGTTCTAATGCCAGAATATATTTGTTATCAAGTACTTTGAATTCAATGAAAACTTCATTAATCCCTAAGAGAAGCAGTTCATGTTTGTTTTTTTAGGGCACCTCAGAAGAAAAAAGCGGAGCCCTTATAGGATCACTTTGTTATTCGTCTGTCTGTCAAGACCATCAAGACCCCTTATCTCGGGAACGCGTGGAGATATCAAGTTGAATTTAAAATCATATACTCAGGTCTACAGTCCCTTGAAGCTGTGAAAATATCAAACTTCGTGAAAAAAGATACGGCCGTTTATGCCGCAAAAAACACTTCTCTCAAGGAAATCAAAATTCATAGGGTATTTTCCGTTGACCTAGAACTATAAAATTTGACCCAGTAATGCCGTCTTAAACTACAAGTATAGGAAAAATCTGAAAACTATACATTTGTAATCAAATCATAAAAAATATAAGTAGTCTTTAACGGAGCCCTCGGTGGGCGAGACCGACTTGCACTTGTCCGGTTTTTTTTTACATTATTTGGGTTTGCTTGACTATCCGTTACCAACTAGCTTTGATAATTTTACGTTTCGGGGTTACGAGGCCATAGACAAACATGTAGGTATACATTATATACCTAACTACCTACATAGTTATATAAACACTACAGTCATTATATTATTGATGCGGCCCCGTGGGATAATTTAATTTGATTATTCTGGATCCAATTCTGAAGTCCACGTAGACGAGGTCGCGGGCATATGCTGTCTATAGATTTTGGTGATTTAGATTGATAGTGGGTGTTGAGAAGTTAAGTAGAATGAATCTTTAAAAAAAAAAAGTTTCGAGAGCTTATTCTGTCATTCATTCATAGATAACATACCAGCGAAAATAAATTTTCTTGCGCGAACTTTTTTTTCCTTTTTTTCTTACCCGAATTACAAGTCGAGTCAACTGATTGGGGCTGTGTATACTGAAAAGTGTAAAAAAAGTTGGTTGGAAAATTATTTTAATGATACAATAAGCTCTTCATTATTGCTTTGTATTTAAGTAGGTATCTATAAGTTGCTTATCAGAATGAACCCCGGTTTATATTAAATATACCTAGACATATGTATGTACATATATAGAGTTTTTTTACGTTTATAATTATATTCATCCATCCATCGGCCGCTTGCGTTCACTGCTGGACATAGAGGCCTTTTCCTTTTTTTTCTTCCTCCTGGAAGAAATGCCCGTACTCTCAAGCTGGACAGGAGGGTTGGTGAGTGCGATGCCGAAACCCTCCCACCAGTGACACCGCTGCCCGTCACCAGTCTCTGTCACCAGTAAGCAATTGGAGATACAGATCAGGCATGGTCGACAACTTGGTTGTGGCTGTTTGGGAGCTGTTCTCTTACTCTCCTCCGCATGAGTTTGGTGGCGTTTGCGAGTGAGATAGTGGTACCTCCACAGTCGAGCCCGGCATTAGCTCTACCAGTTATTACAATTATACTCGTAAGTTATTTAAAAATATACTCAAATCTGAAGGTTGGTTTGTTTTGTAAATCTGCAACGGATACCAAAATCATTAACAGCGAAGTATTTATTGATTCGGATTTGTTTAAGTAATATTAATCTAGTCAAACCTATGAAACAGGTATTATTAAACAAAAAAAATATCTAAGTATACATATATATAGGGTCCTACACTAATAAGTGAAAATTATTCTATTAAATCAATGTCTAGGGTAGATCATGTATCGTTAACTGATCAAATTCCCGAAGAATAAAATTTCTGTTCAAATAATTTTTTCACTTCCCAGTACAAAGTAATTATACTACAACTTATGGATATATTAATAATTTTCAATATTCCGGCTACTCAGCATAACACTCCTAACATGCTATTTAAAAACACAAATTACCTTATATACCTGTGATATATAGTACATCTAATATAAAATTAAAATGCAGATTCAAGCACACCGCTAGCCTCCCCCCCCCCCCTCCCCCGCATAATACGTGCACATGCAAGCAGTACAGGTACAAAATAAAACAAGCAAGAAAACTTATTGACACGTGTTTCGCCTCTAAACGAGACTTCCCCGGAATGTGTTGCGCCCCCGACCGCTCCACAGCAAGTCGATATGTTTTCTTGCTTGCTTTTACTGTGCATGTGTATGTTAGATGCGGGGGGGGCGGGTGATGCTTTAGTTTGCATTTTGAATAGCATGCAAAGAGGTTTGATGGCTAGACTTCCGCAAAGTAACGCCTATTTCAATCATTTACATTATTTTACATAATACCTACATTACTTAAATAAGTCCAAAAATAAAAAACTTACTTCGCTGCAAAAGCTTTTGGTACCCATGTATGTTTACTTATTTATTATGATTTTTATTTAACAAAGGGGTTTAAGAATAAATCCCTGCTTATAGATAAATATATTTTACTAAACTTACCTTTTGATTATGTGTTTTCTTATCGGGGTGACTTTTAACCTAACCCCGATATTTTATTATTTTCTAGAAGAACACAAACTGGTTTTATTAAAACCTTTCTAAATCATATTCATAATTATTTTTTAAAGTTGGAGCCCTTTGAATATTTTCGCAAAATCCAAAGAAATCATGGTCACCCGAAAAGATAAGATACCTAATTAAATCGCGCGAATTTATTTCTATTATTGATCCCATTATTTTGGACTATTTTCAACTTTTTCCGTATGGAAATGACTAGCATAACCATAAATTTTATTTATAAGTAAAGTAACATTTTTTAAATATATTTTGACTTTTAATTCGAATTAATTGTTTTTACATTTAAAATGTGTTCTACTAACGTCCCTTAGTAACCTCTAAAATTATCGGGGTTTGTTTGAAAGTCAACCTGTATATAAGGTGACTTTTATTTATACAGCCATACTCATAATAAATCATACTGGAGGCTTGCTAAGTGATCAGTAACACGGATCGATAGGTAACACTTTTTGCTAATTTCGCAAAATAAAATCTTGACGTCCCATAGTAATTGACTCGGGGCTGGGCTTGCGTTTGTAAGGAACACGAAAAGAATAATTTACGAATTTCACAAAAAGGGTCATTGAACCTTGTTACTGAGCACTTACTGAGTTTTCAGTAAGAATGTGGCTGAATAAATTAAAGTCACCTTATTTATACATATAAACATTAAAAGACAAGAAGAAAGTTATATTATAGCACACCGTGCTATAAAATATTATAGAGAAACTTTTTCTCGACTCGTGTGATGGCAGCACTCACCTTCGGCTCGTGCCGCAAACTCACACTCGTCAGAAAACGTTTCATCGCTCTCGTATCGTAGTGTACTATTTTTGTGATAAGATCTAGCTCTCCGTGGTGAATGCTATTTCTGAATGAAAGTTTAATAATATTTACGTGTAAAATTATTAAATATCAAAAAACTATTGAAGAGTCACATTTTGAAGGACTATTCATTACTTCATTAAAACCTAGTGTTTATTAATTAATTATTAGTTTATTAATAGAAGCTTTTGGTAGAAACCTACTCGCACTTATAATATTAAATATTCATCCTATCAACTCACTGTAAACACAACCCTACATAACATTGCATTGTTAGTGAAGCTAATCACTTTTTAAGGATTACCCACATATTTTTATTTGTTACGCGATTAAAGCGTTCGCTGTTATAAATTGTAACTGTGATAATTTATTGTTTCTCATGTAAGTGAATTTTATTATTTTTGAGAAATAAATATCTTAAACCTTAAACCTTAAAATAAAGAATAAATAAATATACGAAAATTTTATACACGTAGCCGAAGCCGTAGGTAAATTAATAAACCTTGATTAAAAACACTTGTACTAGTTTCACTGAATATATTTATGTATAGATACATATATCTCTCCCGACCGGTTTCGGATATTACACCATTTTCAAGGGATGTTTAGATGTTCAAACAATAAGATTTACATTTTACGTACAACCGTTAGCGACAGACGATATTATCATCATCCCTTGAAAATGGTGTAATATCCGAAACCGGTCGGGAGAGATTATGTATACATAAATACATTCAGTGAAACTAGTACAAGTGTTTTTAATCAAGTTGTGTTTCCAGTTTCACCGAGTGCCGACAATCGCAAGTATAAATTAATAAACCATGTCTTTCTTACCCTTGTAAGTGGCGCATAAGAGTCTTGTAATGCCAATGTTTTTGAATCCAAGATTGATGCTGGCAGGGCTAATACCCGCCCATACTCTGTTACAACCCCTGCGGTGAAGACAATTAAGCAAATCAAAAGTTTCATTATCACTGGTCCCTCTACTTTGAAGCGAAATATCTTGCGTCGCATCCTTATATGCACAATGTTGCATGCTGACCACGAATTAACGGAAACCTATGACAAACAATACAACCACATCCTGTCTGATGAACACCGAGATATACCAGCTAAACTGTAATTATAGTGATGATAAAATTAATTACGTGTCATCTACGTGATACGTGTTGGTATCATCACGATTTTCATTTTATTTAATGCTAGTAAATTGTTGCTTATGTGTAACTAGATATTGTTGATATTTATGTTCATAATTTATAATATTTAATAATCGACGGATGTATTTCGTTCGCTATTAATATAATAATTATAAAATATAATAGTAGAGAAATCATTTATAGTAAAATAAACATAGAAACGATCTACAAATTATTAAAAGTCTATAATACTGCTTGTATATAATACTGCTTGTCATATCGACAACAAAGCAACCATCACATTGAGATCAAATCACATTGTGGTAAAGTTGAGGACTAATGCTAAGTCCATTTGTGGCTTTTTGTAATCGCAAGAAACTTTTTTCTATTGAAAAATGCAAAAATAAAACAAAATTTAAACCAGCGTTTCCCAAAGTGTGGGTCGCGACCCACTGCTGGATCGCAAGCAGATTTTTTTTAGTGGGTCTTGGAAAACAAGCTCAACGTTCACACTAAAATTACTCGTTTCAGTTTCAAATAACAAATGAATAATAAAACATGTACGTAACTTTAATTTAATTTAACATCGGATCAGTTTTCTGCATTAAGAAAATCTCGCTAATCGGATAGTTAGGCATCCGAAGAATCAGCAGATCAGTCTGCATTTCAAAGTTAACTTGAAATTCTCAACAGTGAATTCGGGGGTATGTCTATTAGCGGGTCCTGAATCTCACCTTTTTTAAAGTGAGTTGAGTGCGATTCAAGTTTGGAAACCACTGCTATAAACAGCTAATACTTGAGGTCATAAAACTTTACAAAGTAAAATAGCTGATCTCAATATAAAGCAGGTTCTACTGGATTTAGATTTGAAAAATAGCAATTATTTTCACCGTAATAAACACTTAGGTACTTAACGATTATTGGTAATTGACTTAACTATTGCGTGTGCCGCGGTGTGGCTGAAACAGATGAGCGTTTTCCAAAAAATTTGTACCCCCCACTTTTAGGCTGTCCCCTGTGTTTGAAGTGTAATAACATGTAGAACTTAAATTATATAGGTCTAATTAATTTAATGATATCTCAATATAAAGCAGGTTCTACTGGATTTAGATTTGAAAAATAGTAATTATTTTCACCGTAATAAACACTTAGGTACTTAACGATTATTGGTAATTGACTTAACTATTGCGTGTGCCGCGGTGTGGCTGAAACAGATGAGCGTTTTCCAAAAAATTTGTACCCCCCACTTTTAGGCTGTCCCCTGTGTTTGAAGTGTAATAACATGTAGAACTTAAATTATATAGGTCTAATTAATTTAATGATATCTCAATATAAAGCAGGTTCTACTGGATTTAGATTTGAAAAATAGCAATTATTTTCACCGTAATAAACACTTAGGTACTTAACGATTATTGGTAATTGACTTAACTATTGCGTGTGCCGCGGTGTGGCTGAAACAGATGAGCGTTTTCCAAAAAATTTGTACCCCCCACTTTTAGGCTGTCCCCTGTGTTTGAAGTGTAATAACATGTAGAACTTAAATTATATAGGTCTAATTAATTTAATTATTGAAAATCAAACATACTTTAAGTTAGTTATTTTTAAATAATAATATTACAAATACTTTGCTTAAATATAAATAATTACCATTTTTCAACACCAAGTGTCAGATTTTGACGTGCGTGTCCCCGCGAAAGCGTAAGCGATGTTAGAATAGATTCTGAAAACTTTTTGTACTAGGGTAGCATGAGTTTTTGGTATCGTTTGAAAGTACTCTGAGTCACCTATCGTCACCAGTAGTTTATAGATAATTTAAGTGTTCTGCTCACATAAATACAGTCTGACTTCCAAAAAAATCAAAAACTGGCCAATTGCGTGTCAGACTCACATACCTAGGGTTCCGTAATTCGTCAGTTTTGGGAACAGTCAGGAAGAAGGTATTTAAAATCTTGCCCATACTTTGTTTATGATAACTAAAAAAAAGAATTGCTTGTACCACAAAAGAGAGACTAAAATATTTCTATACCGTAATCGAAATAAAACTTGAGGATGAAAAATTTAATTTTGTCTTTTTTGATATCGTGAATTTTCACCCGCTATAACTTTCCTGTAATCTTTACGTAATCCCAAATCACCATGATTTTATTAGTTTCGGAAACAAGGGGGGACATGCATTTTTTGTGGTTTTTCTAAGATTTCTCGGTATTAGTGCCAGTAAATATAGTAAAAATATACCCATATTTTTATGATCAACTCTTTAATATCTTAAATTTAATACCCATGTTGTATTTTTAAATAAAAAAATTTCATTTTTTATTTTATTTACATTTCTCATTTGTTATCAACTTTTTGTATTCGCTATAGTTTTCCTGTAATTAGCCAGCTATGGCCTATAGTCAATATTTTTTTTGGAATAACAGTTTCAGAAATAAGGGGGGGGGGCATGCATTATTTTGTGGTTTTTCATAGATTTATCGGAATCGGTGCCAGTAAATCATCCATGCAGTAAATATACTAAAAGTATATATTTTTATAATCTGCTCTTTAATATCTACAATTTGATGCCCATATTATATTTTTAAGTATGTTTATTTTATTTTTCTCTCTTTTGTATTGAAAATATTTTGAACAATTTCAAACTCAATTTTTTTTATACCGTGTTATATAGGCAAGTGAATGCTATTTTTGTGGCAAATTCCAAGTCTCTATTTTTAGCGGTGCTAAAGTTATGTTAATGACTTTATGAGGCTGTGACATACGGACGGATGGACGAACAACGGGGTCACCATAAAGGTTCCTTTTACCTTTCAGGTACTACGGAACCCTAAAAACTGGTCTAGTGCAAGTAAGACTCGCGTCCTTAGGGTTTCGTACCATCTAAATAAGTAAATAGACTTAAATGATTTAAGTAAAAATTACAAACTTATCAGTAGGTAGGTACCTAGAAAATTTATGAAACACAACTACAAAATTAAGTAAGTCGAGTATTCGGATAGATACGTAAACATAAACCTGTATTAAAAATAGGCGTGTTTAGTACCTAGTTACGTCCGCAAAGCCCTTGCTGTTGTGCGAGTCAGCAGGAATGGGTGGCCGTTCTTCTCAGAACCCGTAGGTAGAATAGTTAAGGTGATTTGATTCTTTGTATTGTTGAAAAATAAAGGGAGTCGCGTTTCGACATCCAAATCTGTCGCACGTCTCTTCTTTAATTATAATTTTAGTTTTTAAAAAGCCTTTTCCAAGCTCCCTGAACTTGTCTACCTATTTGTTGTTTAAATACAATATACCGGGTGTAAAAGCAAAGGCAAGAATCCTTTAAGGGTATGTTAGTATGATCGGTAAAGATATTATTTTAAATACTGGGATCTCTAAATAAAGTACCAGTACCTCATAATAAGACGATTTTCTTTACTCAAAATACACTAATCGCGTGGACACCCTCACTGGTGGCTGGCCATTCGGATGAGGGGTGCGGGTTGCAGGGTGCAATTAGGTGTATGGGGAGGCCGGTGAGCTGCGTAGCCATAGCTTAGAAAAATGATGGAATTTTTGGTGAAAATTCAAGGTATATTTTTTTTTCTCGTAATGACATCAGAATCGTGTATACTTTCATACCCTAAAGGGATTCTTGACTTTGCATTTACACCTTGTAAAGGTGACTTTAATTTATCCAGCCAAATTTTTACTGCAGACCCAGTATGTGCTCAGTAACAAGGTTCGATGACCCTTTTTGTGATGTTCGTAAATTATTCTTTTCGTGTTCCTTACAAACGCAAGCCCAGCCCCGAGTCAATTACTATGGGACGTCAAGATTTTATTTTCGAAATCAGCAAAAGTTTTATCGATCCGTGTTATTGATCACTTACCAAGCCTCCTGTATGATTTGGGCTGTATACATTGAAGTCACCTTATATTATATAGGTATATGGTACACAATATTAGGAAATATAAAATAATTACTCACTATAGTTTAAAAATGGTTTGAAGAGAGTAATACAATATTCTAATTTTATAACTGACAACTTTGATGGGCCCTAATTTCATTATTTTTTGAGAAAAAAAAAAAATTTTTACTTTGCTTAGGAACCGTTTCAAAACGTGCGATGGTAGTGTGAAATTTCACTCGTTTAATTGAAAGAGACAACATCTGGTTTTGAAACGCTTGTAACTTGCGAGTGATTCCTTCCAGTGAGAAAAACGTTTTAGAACGGGTCTGGGTGACAAACGTCAGTCTCAAATCTAATTCAGCGGGAAACTGAGATTGCCTTTTGTGGTCACAAAACAAATATTTCTCTAACAATAATAATAATTAATCTCGAACACAAATATCAAAACTACCCAGCAAAGAATTCCTCCACACCGTAGAAATTCCGCTCAATAAGCCATTGTTTCAACTTTGCCTTAAGGGAGCCGATAGTTTTGGCGGCTGTCACGTGCGAAGGGAGATGGTTATAGACCCTGGGGCCCATGACATGTATCGTTTTGGATGTCTTCGTCAGTTTACGTTTGAGTGAGACGAGTTTGTCAGCACTTCGGGTATGGTGTGTGTACATCACTGTTCTTTTTATACAGGTCTATATTCTCATACATGTATACCGCGACCTGTTGGACCACGATCGATGGCAACGTGAGAATACCCAGCTCCTTAAAGTAGGGCTGTGCCGACGTGCGCTGCGACGACACCTGCACGATCGCGCGGTGCCGTACTGCAGCAGGGAATGCACCGTCGCAAAGTAGCACGCGCGGACCACGTGACGCAGAGCGAAGCACGCGCTACCAATACGTGCGCACAATCTATCTATGTGTGAGCTCCAGGTGAGCCCACGGTCCAGCTCGAAGCCGAGGAAGGTGCTCGCCTCAACCTGCTCTAACTGGACTCCATCAACTGAGACGCACAGTGGTTTCATGGGTCGTCATGAAAGGTCAAACTGGAGAAAATGGGTTTTGTTCAGATTCAGAACAAGACCATTCATTCTGAACCACTGAGACAGGCTGGCCGCCATCTCGTTCAAGCGCATCTCGAGCTGATTTTGCCCGGGAGAGGCCACAACGCCTGCCACATCGTCTGCATACATAAATATGTCGCTGTTTGGCACAGACTGGCAGATCATTCAATATCAATGAAAAAAGGATATTCGATACTGAGGAACCTTGTGCTACACCCATGGACGTTGTGAGGGATTGCAATCTTACCCGACCATGGTCGTCGGCCACCACTTGCGATCTGTTTTTTAGGAAATTGGTAAGGAGGTCATTCGATGAGCCTCTTATTCCGTAGTGACGTATTTTGGACGCTATTAGCTCGTGGTCAGCCACGTCGAACGCCTTCGACAGATCGCAACAAAGTACTGCAACATGCAGGTTCTTCTCCCTGGCTTCGAGCACACACCGGACGACATCCCGCGCGAGCGCAATCGTTGAGCGACCGGCGCGGTACGCGTACTGCCGCTCGGACAGAGCCCGCGTAGATGTCATAGTCGAGAACTGATGCTGTTTTCAAACACCTTTGACACCGTTGGGACTACTGCAATCGGTCTATAACCATCAATCTCCTCCCTACTTCCCTTCCCCCCCTAAATAGAGGAGCAATCTTGCTTTGTTTAAGCGCAGAAGGGTACGAGCCGGATCGAATGCAACAGTTGTACAGCTCGGCTAGAATGGGAGCTAGTTGAGTTGCGGCATTATTCAGCACTTCTATTGAGATATCATAAATATCTTTTGTAGGTTTAAAAGGGATCCTAATGGTAATTATACGGTACACCTCATCAGCAGTGAACAGCCGCAGTCGCAGCGAGCGGTCGGTGGGCGGACGGGCGCGTGCCAGAGCGGCGCACGCGGCAGGCACGTCCGCTGGCGGAGCGCCGCATGCCGCCGCCGCACGCGCGAAGCGAACGTTCATGGCGTCGACTACGTCCCTTCTGCTCTGAAACCTTTGCCCATTAGAGTCAACGGCGATGTCCGTAAAGTCAACACAAGAGCGAACGGTCTTACCACGTTCCTTGTTAACAACTCTCCACATCGTTTTTGAGGTGTTTTTATTATCATTCATAATTGTATTTGTATAATGTTCTGCCCTCCTTTGTAACATAAAGGCTTTATATTTTTCATTTAAGTTAAGCGTAAATCTTTTCTTCATTTGGGAAGTTTCTACTTAATTCAATAGCGTCAAACAATAAATATTTTAAGTTCTTTACTTCCACTGAGATCCAACAACTATCTTTCCTATATGGTTTCATTTTTAGTAGAAAGCAAATGTCATATTTATTAGCTATAATATTAATTACGGACATCGCCAACTCCTCAATGGAAGCCCCTCTACGCGCCCATATGTCTCCCCACTCCCCAGTCCACACTGAGCAGCGCTGCAGCAAAGTCCGCCCGCGCAATGAGAGTGGCACGTTATTGTACCCAGGGGCCTTACCACGGTCGAATTTGCGAAAAGAGCCTTTTGCTCTTTTCTTTCGAAAGTCACCTTCTCTCTTTTGAAGATACTCTTTTTTTTATCCGTAGAATGTGCACACTTTTCTCTAATGCGCTCTTCTCACTTTTGGAAGCCAAGACACAGACAACCATTCATTCAAAAAAAAAAATGGGTATAGACAAAAAAGAGTGTCAAAATCCAAAGTGTATGCAATGCTGTTAGCGGTGCTTTAGCGGTGAGAGGTCACGTGATAAACTGAAAAATATTCGCTGGATGGGTGACTTTAAATATCGAATCATTGGTACAGTGGCTGACAGTATTAGATGCAAGTAACCAGGGGCCTTATTGTCTAATAGGGTGGAGTGATTTTTGCCTTTTTTGGATTTTCATTTGGGCAGGGTGCGGAAAAGTTGCTACAAGAAAACAGATAAATGAAAAAAATGGTAAAAAAAATATCTTTCAATGTTTTGTACTGCCCCAAGGGGGTTGAAGTTTAAAAAAATGTATGAAACAAAAACAAAAATTTAGTTTTTTAATCTTTTTTTTCCGTTAAGTCCTTGTGTAAGTAATTTACAAAAAATAGGTCATGAAAATTCTGTTGCGTTCCGAAGTCGTAAGATAAAAAAAATGTGATAAAAATGCCTCAAATGGGAAATTCTATTAATTTGCACAGTTTTTATTTAATTTGAGACTTGTGAATGGACGAATATTTTTGTGATTATCTTTATGTGATATACTTTATATGGCTTTAACTAAAACAAATATAAAAAATGTTAAAAACAAAAATATTTTTTTTTCCTTTCATTCATTTTGTTAAACTTCAACCCCTTTGGGGCAGTACAAAACATTAAAAGATATTTTTTTACTTTTTTTTTCATTTACCTGTTTTCTTGTAGCAACTTTTCCGCACCCTGCCCAAATGAAAATCCAAAAAAGGCAAAAATCGCTCCACCCTATTGTCTAACTTCACTTTTGCTTTCAAATGTATTGCGATGGGCTAAAAATATATGGCTCATAGTTTTAACAGAAATCATGTTACACACAAAATTCCTTCTTGTTTTTTAATTCACGGCACCGCATCCCAACGAAGAACACTACCGCTAGCAGCAACGTATCGTCTTCTTATACGTAGTTGATACGTTGTTTATTAGGGTACCGCTAGCGGCAACGCATACATTTCAAAATAAATATCCAATAATGGAAGGAAAATAAATAATAGGTACCTACCTAGGTATTTCTTGTCGTTTATACTTATCAAGTGAAAAGAAGGAAACAAATCACTCTTTGATGAAAAAGGAGAAGAATCTAATTATGTTGGAGTGTATGGAGAAGTAAGTAGACGTTTACTATTCTTCGTTTTACACAGGAAAAAAATTGCCTTTCTACTCTTTCCCCGATGTAAGTATACTCCAAGTTTCCCCGTATTTGAGATTGGCTCCTATCCCATTTCAGTGTTGGAAAAGTAGATTGCTACTTCACCTACATATATACACGCTAATGTCGATCATTTTTATTTCAGACATTGCAACCTCTCCCATGTGCTAAATAAGTCTCAAAGTCTTATAAGGTCATGACTCCTGCTTTGGTATTCCCTATCGTGTGGCTAGTGGTGCTAGAAAACTGCAGGAAGGTAAGACAATGTTTTTGTTGTCTAGTACTTTCTTCTCATTTAAATGTTTGAAGCAACGGTAGCTTGCTGGCCTCTCAATCTTGCGACCCACGTTTAATTTCCAGTCACCACCAATGAGTTTTTCGAAATTTATGTGCACAGTATTTGTGTTCTTAGCTAATACTTACCACTTAATGAACAATGAAGTAAAACATTGTGAAGAAACCTGCATGCCCTAAAAAGCGTGTAATTTTGCCTGAAGTGCAGCGATATGGGGTACCATGTAAATTGTTTGAAATTTATTTGCACTAAGTACCATATTGTTTGCTACTACTGACCAAACTAATGTGAATGTCTCCCAACTAAAAACTCACTCTAATAAGGTAGCATTTCATAGATTCCAAAATTGAATTGGAAATTAGAAGCATCGCCTCAAATCAAACCCTGGTTATTTAAACCTTGTAATGCAAAGCACATATTATTGCTTTCATAAGATCTTACATAGATGTTTTTGTCTTTTCAGAAAAGGATTTGCTGTCAACTAGGTGCAATGACACTTTTTGTCAGAGCCACCGTGCTACTGGTGGGGAGAATCCTGACCCTCATTAAACCAACATTGGTTGGAACTTGAGACAGGAAGGAACTGGAGGCACATGAGTTTTAGTAGAAATCTAACAAATAAAAAGATCTTTTTATCAGTAACAGGTGTATAAGTAGTAAACATTTTCAAAGAATAAAAATTATCAAATATATTGTTATACACTTTTTTCCACCCTCACAAAATTTTATTTGATGATGTCTTTCATGGCAAATTTTCAAGCTAGGTAGCATAAAAATTACTGTGTGTTTTCTTGCAAAAGTATGAAATTGTTTATAAATAATAAAACCTGACTGCCTCTGTAATGAATGGTTACTCTGCACTTGCCTGCTAACCCAGAGGTTCTGTGTTCAATCTCCACGCCCTGCATATCACTGTTCAGTCTGCGTGCTTCGAAAAAAACATCAAGCTGTTGATCTATTTATGACCGATCTATAGGGCCCATCACATTTGAGAATAAATAATAGTGTAGCGCGTAAAAAAAGTGCATTGAAATATTGAAAATGAATTAAATAGAGATGGTATATATACAGTTGTGGTTGTATAATTAGGAACTACTGGTAAGAAAGTCGATTTTTGACAAACAAGTAGCTGTTACTTTTGTAATAACTTACTGATAACAAATTTAAACCACACAAAATAACAGTTATATTTAGTAGGCTTTAATAATTTATACCCAATATGCAAAACAATTGCACTGCTATCACTTAAATTGCTATTGTATTTTAAATGTACTGGCCGCTTGACAAATAATTAGGAACGGAAAAAAATAATTCTTAATTTTGAATTTCGAAAATGGTTATCGCATTTTTTTGTTTCCGTATTCTATGGTTACATCGCTTTTTATCTCCTTTACCTATATTGACTAAGTTGAAAGTGCATAATTATTCCGAAATCATGGGCAAAAAGGAGAGTTGTGATCCATCGACCCAGAAAATTAATTATTATGGCTCTATATGAACGTAATTGGTCGTATAAAAAGATTGCTGATCATTTGAAGTGCTCTAAAACTAAGGTGTTTAATGCTGTAAATCATGTCAAACAGTTTAATACTACGAATAATGTACCTCGAAAGCCTAAATCTAGAAAAACAACATCACGTGAAGATGCTTTAATTGTTCGTGCAGCAAAGGCTTTGATCCTTTCAAGAGTTCTGAAAACATAAAGAGGGAAGTTTTTGGCGACGGAGGAGTATCTACACGTACAGTACGAAGACGCTTAACTGATGCAAAGTTATTTGGAAGAATCGCCCGGAGTGTACCGCTTCTCACGAAGGTGCACCGAAAAGCTAGGTTAGTTAGAGTTCGCGAATAAATATGGCAACTGGACAGCAAGTCAATGGAAAAACGTGTTATTTTCTGATGAAACAAAAATAAATAGACTAAGGTCTGATGGTAAACAGTATGTGAGTAGACTGCCTAAGCAAGCGTTGAATCCTAAGTTCACGAAAAAAGTGGTAAAGCATGGGGGAGGAAACATAAAAGTTTGGGGATGTTTCTCAGGTCATGGTGTTGGGCCAGTTAAAAAGATTGAAGGTATGCTAAACCAATTTAAATACAAGCAAATATTGGAGAGAGAGAAAGACTGCTTCCTTATGCTGAGGAGAGGTTGTTGGACTACAGGTCTGGATATTTCAGCAAGATAATGAACCCAAACACACTGCTCATTCAGTTAAAAGGTTTCTTAGTGATCAAAAAATTACTGTGTTAAATTGGCCTGCAAATAGTCTAGATCTTAATCTGATCGAAAATCTTTGGAGAGAAGTAGAGTGTGGCTGCGAAAAGGACGAGCAATTTGAAAAATCTATAGGATGCCTTTGTCGAATCGTGGAACAATATTTCAGATGGAACCTGTAAAAACTTAATAGATTCCATGCCCCATCGCTGCAGGGCAGTTATTGTAAGCAAGGGCCACCCTACAAAATACTAATACTGCTTTTTGTAAGCTGTGTTAAAAGATTTGTAATAAATATTGTTTATTTCATTAAAATTGTTTCTGATACAGTTCAATAAATTAAGTTATTTTACCCGTTCCTAATTATTTGTCCATAGCTAGAAAGTTTCAAATAAATAGTTCAAATGGAACTTTAATTAAATTATCAATTGAAGTTCAACAATTTTACATATTATATATGTAGTATAAAAGCCTGCTTACATAGCTTTATTATCATGTCGTTTGAAGGTAGTAACAGTAATAAAGACTAAAGTTACAGCAACTTGTTTTTCTGAAAGTTACTTTGATATTAGTTGTTCCTAATTATATGACCACAACTGTATATATGTCATCTCACTCACACTATCTAATTATGATACTTGCATCAGAGAATATGAAGTATTATGTATGTATGATGTTCAAGAACATAACAATTACATGGGTGAAGTGTTTTGCTTGTAATTGAATCAAATCAAATAATTTTACTGTCAGGCATCTGTGGCCCATGCAAACAAACATTAAAGTACAAAGTATAACAATAATATAGCCTTTATTCTGTCCTACAGTGATTTTGAAGTTAATTTTTATAGAACATTTTATTCATTACTATTTATATTAGGTCACGTAGCACAGTGCCACATGGCAAAGGTCTCGTCCAACTTCTTCCAATGTTCTCTGTCCCATGCTACTCTTCTCCAGTATGGACCGGCTGTCAATTTAAGTTTGTTTTCCCAGCATCGCCAACCTCTAGTTATTTTTCTTTCATGTGGGTACCAGTCTGTGATCTTTTTACTTAATTTCTCTGGGTTACTACGCAGGATGTGACCTGCCAATGCTGGTTCCTGTAGTAAGCCGCTAGGTGTGCTACACAATTTCTCGTAGGTCTTCATTTCGAGTTCTATCCTTTACTCTTGACTCCCAACATGCTTCTCTCCATGGCTCTCTGGCATTTTTCGAGTTTGTCTTTGTGTTCTTTGTTTAAGGCCCACATCTCGCACCCATATGTTAGACAGGGAAGAATAAATATGTCTTTTGTTTTCGTTGATAGCCTCAAGTCTTTACTTTTCATCTTTTTTAGGGACTAGTCTTCATCCGTTGGCTATTCGCTTGTTGATTTCTTTGTGTGTCTAGTCATTTGGAGAGATTATTTGACCAAGGTACACATATTCCTTTACATATTCTAAGTTACATAGGTAGTATATTGGTACAAAATTGAATTAGTAAATAGAGCATCAACTATGTTATTATCACTTCACTTTGCATTACCTATGTAATGGTGCTGTCCTACGGCACTTGTCCACAGAAGCAACGGAGAACTCTCACCACAAACGCCGAAAAGTTGACGTTGCGGCGCAACTCCAGCAACTGCACCCTAGGCGTACGGATGATACCCCATCTTTTGGAGCACGTACACCGCGATGTCCTCCGCCTTAGTGTTTTAGTGCAGGCGTGTTTGGCTTCGCAGCACGCAGCTTCTGTTTGGGCTCCCTAAGAGCTTTGCTTGAGTTCTGGGTCGTACGTAGTTGGCGCTTTCTCCTTTGCACAGTCTCGAAACCAATAACAATAGCCCGGTTCGGCGCGCCTTCTTACTGGGAGCGGTAGGGGCGCTCACGGTAACGCTGGCGAAATCTCGATGACGAGGTAGGTACCTAAGTACATAACTAATACCTAGTCCAATTTAGAATTTTTAGAAAAATATTTTGCATGTCGAAAGTTTTTTCATGAAATTTATTACAATGTACCTATGATGGTCGTTGCAATGTAATAGTATTTTGTAATTATAATGTCTTTGAGTCATAAACTCCAATTTCATGACAAAAAACCTACGAAAACTTCACAAAAGGCACTAAATTTGGTCACTGTTTTTTAGAAGAGTAGAAGTCACTTTAGCTCTGCAAAAGGCGGCAAAAAGAAAGACCAAACGATTGTCAAAATGCCACCGTTCTACGGAAATAAGCAAAAAAGTATATTTTTGAATGAACGAAACTCGAAAACGACACTCTTTATCTTTAGAAGCCAAAGTAAAATAACAGTCACTTTTTTTGCTCTGTTATTCTAAGAAATCAAGTTTGATAGCTGAAGCCTCTCTCGAAAGACACTCTTTTTGTGCCTCGTTCTAGACCCCCTGCACAGCGTAGTGGTCGCTAATATTTGAAATGACTGGCTTTGCAATAGCGGAGTCTGCTTGTAAGGTGGTGTAAATGTGGTCTAAACATGTAGATGACGGTGGTTTGACACGAGTTGGAAAATTAACGACATTTCTCATATTATAATTCGATAACATATCCCGTAAACGTTTTTTATCTAAGCAGTTTACAAGGTAGTCAACGTTTGAATCTCCGACGCGACGGCGACGCAGTCGAGTTCGAGATCGCTAATCTTATCGAGTACGGGTTCAAGGTGCTGGAGGAACTCTTTACTGGTCACGTCAACATATGTTCTATAAAAACAAACTATAGTTATGTTAAGGTCTATAAAGTCTACGGCCGAGATTTCACAGTACAATCTGGTAGACAACTGAGTTAGAGCGGTGTTTTCTAAGCATCTAATATTTTCGCGTACAAAAATACATGAACCGCCTCTCTCTTTAGCTTTTCTACAATATTTAGATGTTAAAATAAAGTTATTTATGTTAACTGCTGCTAGTTGTGAATCACATAGCCAATGCTCGGTTATACATAAAATGTCACATTTTAGGTCACCTTTAAGTAACAATTCGAGTCTTTACATTTTACCGTCTAATCCAGCGATGTTTTGGTTACATACTTTTAGAGTACGTGAATGATTATCGTCAATACAATTCGGTGCGGTAGATAAACCATGTTGTTAAATCCATGTGATGCGGTGTTCGTCGCCTGCGACGGTGCGGGGCGCTGGGCGCGGCTGCAGGACCGATTTGTGCTACACTCTCATCGATTGTGGAGGACTTGCCGTTGCCACCAGTCGCATTGATGTTTCGATACGAACACACGTGGAATGATTGATCCGAATGCACTTGTAAAGTTCCTACGATTTTACTTTTCGGCCCGCTAGTCGCGGGGACGGACGAGAAACCAGTCGACGAAACGGACTCCTGGCGGCCACACATTGGGATTTGTCACTTTTCCATACAGTGAATCTGGAATGCCTATTAAAAAGGATGCATGTTTGTTTATTTTTATTTCTCGTTTCACGACAGTGTAGTCTTCCCATTTGGCAACTTTATTTAAAAAGTCAGATACGCCTGTCGTTGTTGTTTCGGGCCTGAATGACCAAGCCTGAATGTATTTAAGGCGTTCTACGGTTTGTAAACTGTCGTAAACTTTACCAGCACCTACGATAACTGTCTGACGACGACGCTTCCGATTCTGTTTACTAGGCTTAATAGTAGACCATTTGTCGGTGTCAATATTGTTTTTGTTGTTGTTGACAAGTGTGGGAAGCGGTTGAGCCTGCTGCGGGGCGGGGTGGAGGACATGGGGGGTTTCCGCCGTCTTTACTAAAACAGTAAGTGTCGCCTCGCAGGGCTTCGGGTTGCCAACCGTAGTTGTTGGTGTCGCCGCTGCTATTGCGGAGGAGGGGGGAGTACCGCTGGCTGCTGCGGGAACCTGTTTGGCTGCCTTTGCCGCGTTGTTCATGGGTAGTTGTTGTGCATGTGTGCGTACATTAGTATTCAGAGCTCCCGCTCGTTTTTGTCTCTCTAGAATCACTAGATGTCACAGAGGCAAAAGATTTGCGCGTCGTCTCATTGGCTGAGCACGGTGGTGTGTCGGGCTTTTCCGACATCGTTCGGGTCTTACAAGTCTTGCCCTGCTCCGGTTTGATTTTTACCGGAATTTTGGTCACATAATTCACGTTTTAGAGCTTGAACTAAATTCACTAGACTCACAATTTTTTCTTCCAGCGGTTTAACAACACCTCGGACTATTTCAGATATTACTTCTTTGTTGATTTTCGACATTTTAACTCGGATTACTAATATTTTAGTACGGAGTACAGTTCAACACATCTGTTTGATCACGATCACACACACACACTATTATTATACGCCACTATCGGGTGTCACATGAATATTAATATACGTGATACTTATCCCAAAAAACAGCATACTAACTAAAAATACCAACTGAAGAAAAAGATGTGCCCTTTTTCATTTGTCCTAAAAGTTTGTTTAAAATGGTCACTGCGCCGCGAAGCGCTAGCAACTTACCGGCTAGATGACGGTCGCATTATCATTGGCCATGCACGAAGCATAGAAGTACACTCATAACCAATAGTTTGTATAATTCATCTTTTCCTTCAATACTTTACGGGCTTAGGACCGTTAAGTGCACCTAACATGGTAAGAAGCAATATTAGGTAAAATCTAATAATAAAGTAAATCTTACTTTATAAAAAATGCGTGGGTTAAACCGTACCCTAAGGTTACTTACCCCTTGTCAGATTTCTTTGGCGTATTTAAAAAAGTTATTTAATCAACTTATTTACAACGATTCGATAAAAACTTTCGCAGTTCACACTAAGACACTTTTAATAAATCTTCAAATTCAAAGTGTCCGCCACACAATCGTATTTGCCGCAAATTATCATTTAGACGTAATAAAATAATTTCATTGTTACGTACGATTTCAAAGGTGTCCATCGCTTGACGTAACACATCAACGCCTTCAATTTCCGTTCAAGTCTTGTACCAAGTATTTCCGCCCACATGCCTGCATATTAAGCGAAAATCGTAATTGGACCGAGTCCTTGACAGTCATATGCCGATTTTCACTAGCGTCATCACTTTGTAATGTTCATTATGCACATAACCCTACTGTAGTAAATAACGTCTCGTCGGTACACAGAATGTTTTAGTTGAAATTTTTCCCACTAAAATAAGTTCGATTGGGTTTACTGTACGACTGCGAGATCACGCGCGAAATTTTCAAAGCGAGCACGTGCATACGTTACGAGAATTATTAATGACTGCGGGGGCATCGCGCGCTCATCACCACCCACCCCCGTTGCGCTTGCGCACCCTTCCCCTACCACATACACCTACGTTGAAGGTCGAAGTAACGAATTCTCATTAAGGGTATGGGTAAGGCAAGAAAAAAATCAGTTCTGGGCGTAGCTAATGCATTCGACGTAAGCGCGCGGGGGGAAATTCGCTCCGCCCTGTGAGCTCGCGTCTGCCATAGCTATACGAGCGACAATACGAGTAGAGTGGACGACGAACGTAGGGTCAAAGATAATTTTATTTTTAATTTAGTGTTTTTAATATTGTCTAAAAGTGCCCGGAAAAGAAGCGCTTCTATGACTGTATTGATGGATGTGGAAGAAAAAGAGGTGTGTCAGGATCGCAGCAGATGGAAATCTGTAGCATCTGAGGAGCGAGTATATGTATATAAGGTGACTTTGACTTTCATCCAAATTCATACTGGAGACTCGGTAAGATATTAGGACCAAACTGTGAAATACGAAAAATATTTTTTTGTGCCTTTATACTTGTTCAAGAACAACCTCGGCTCAATAAGTATAGGAAGTCTAAATTTTATTTTGCGTATTTGACTACTTACCGAGCAAAAACTTACCAAATACATCGTGAGTAGCCGTTTCAATATCAGTACTTACCGAGTGTCCAGTGTGAATTTGGCGAAAAACGAAAGTCACCTTGTGTATATGTGTCTATTTAGTGTGTATTTTTATCGATCAAAGTACGGCGTTGGTCCTACTCGCTATCACTTAGGGACGTAAATGTCTATGGTCTATTAAAAGTAGTTTTTTGAGTGTTTGGTTGACACTCGGAACATTTCAGACACTCAATTAGAGATACATTGTAATTATAATTTATAATACCGTGATGGTTAGTTGTAACTATTATCCGGGCTTTAAATATTTTACTCGCCTGTTGCGGGAAAATAAATCGGACCAATTAATTATTTAGAAAGTTGTGATTGGTTTTATTCAAAAAGTTGAAACCCTTAACGTAAATATCCGGTGTCTGTCTGTTTGTTTGTGGTATAGCTAAAAAATGAGTCATTCAAGCTTCAGTTTAGTATGAAATTGTAAAATTGTTGAAAATCTTCTGTATTTTGTTGTTATAGATCATAGTCATCATCCCAAGGATTTACAGGGTACAAAATTCCGGACAACACTTATTTTTCACAAATACCGTGCTCTGGGTTATGACTTGACATTGGCGGAATTAAATGTGTTAGAAATTAAATACATTACCTGAAGCCAAAAACAAAATTAATAATAAATTGTAAAATTACACTGGAACGTTTCTGATGGAAGGAATGAATACAAAATCTATGAGGGCTTCTATAAAAAGCTATATACCTACTTTGACAAGTAGTTTGTAACAGTGTAGTAAAAATAGTTAACTACCTTATTTTAAAAATAACTATGATTTAAAATAAATCCATTTTTCCACCTCTTTATTTAAATGTTAACATAAGACATTTTTTTGTGAAAAGCCATTGGTTAAAAACTCAAACTATTTATCTTACTCATCAAGTTTAAAAATAGGAATAGCTTTGATTTAATGAAATGCGTGGGGTAAACTGAAAGATTTGCGCAACTCATAAATAAAAAAATTTATATGTTAAGTTTAAATATTTAGTGCTTTTCAAAGTATTATTTATGCTTTAAGTACTAAATCATTCCAAATTAAAACATTTAACTTATTCAGGTTACATAAAAAAAGCTTTACTATTATTTTAAAATTCAGAAAACCTAATAAATCTTCAAGGTAATTTTTAGTTGTTTTTGATTCTAACTGAAAATTTTCAAAGTTTTAATTTTCTTTATTACCATCTGTAAAATTTATGTTATTTTGATGCGATGTAGTTTGAATGATTTCAACTCTTCACTATGTTGAATCTTTCCTTTTTTTGCTCCCTTCGTTACTGTTACTTTGAGTTGTCTTTTTCTATTTTTTAATATGTAATTTTTAGCTTTTTGGCAATGTCAGCATTTTTTATGTAGCTGGGCTCTCGAACTGCCAATTTCCTTCTAATTTGAGAATCTATTATTTCAGGCAATACAAATTCTAACTAAAACCACACTAACATTGGCATCATTTTTTTCTTCCAAAACTCATCATCTCTTTTAATTTACTTGGTTTTTAAAGGCTTGTCTTCTCCACTCCATACCGCAAAAATATGTATATTTTAGAGAGATATGCAGTTGACCCTGTATCTGAAAATACCATGGGTGATTTTCATTTATCTTGGTAATCCCATTTTAAACTGTCCAAAACCGTTTTTTTGTCAATTGCTTCCTTTAAACCGAACTTAATGGTCGTAATTGGACATTTAATCTCTACAATAATATTTTCTGACTCGATGACACCATCAGGTGTGGCTCCAAGGATTGGATACTCTTCATCGATAAAAAGTCCACATGGTTGGATATCAACTTTTTCCTGAATCTTTGTTTTTTAAATGTTTTTAGCATTTTCAGATGATGATCTTCACTGAAAATTGATTGATATCATCAGCGATATCAGACAACATCTTTGAATCACTAGCTGATTCTATTGCCATCATTTATCATTACGGGTAAATACTCCATTCCGTCTTTTGTCTAAAAAATACAAATTTTATGTTTTTGCAGAAAATATAATCTGATACGGAAATATATTACTAATTTAATATATTATAATTTAAAAGACACGACATCATATTACTGTAAAGGTTTCCTTTTTTATTAAAAAATATATTTCATACGTACGTTATATATAATACATCTTGTCAGAGACATGATATTGCCATTACATAAAAATAAAATAAATTACTAATGCTTCATTGTTTTCAGGGTTCCGTACCCAAAGGATAACCAACGGGACCCTATTACTAAGATTTTTACTTTGTCACCAGGCAGTATCTCATGACCTTTGATAGTTAGACAGTTGAAGTTCTTACAGATGATGTATTTCTGTTGCTGCTATAACAACAGATACTAAAAAGCAGAATAAAATAAATATTAAAGGGGGCTCCCATACAACAGACTTGATTTTTTGCAATTTTTATAGTACGGAACCCTTTGTGCGCGAGTCCGACTCACACTTGGCAAGTTTTTTTTGTGTAGATATTCCAGGTTTGTCAAAATTAACATCAGTGGGAAGACGTTGATCCTCCGAGACAATTTGTGATTTGACATCCTACAAAAACTACAATATTAAAAATTACGTTAATTGAATAAAAAAGCTAATTATAAGATAATTTATTTACATCTCGTACCGAGAGAGTGATTACAGGCAGTTGTGCAGTAACAATCATTCGTCTATTGCCGACTTTCATAGATTTTTGCAGAAGTCCCTGGAAAGACTGGTTAACACCTCGTCTGCTGTCACTCTCCCAGTTTCTGGACGAGCGCTCTTCATACTAAGACTTTTCATCAGGGGCGGTGATGACCAGTTATTTATTCTAGTAAGTCCATTGTGGTAAAAAATAAACTTTCAACTATACTAAATAGACAGTCAATTTCGATCGAATATTATTTTTATAGTTTTAGAGCAAAATTTTCAGTTTTTTCCATTGTTTGCTATACAATACCTTTTTCCGAAGTAGATCGATAAATACTTAGATATTACTCGATAATTCAGTCATTTTCCATTACTCACTCTTTTTTTGTGCTGAATTTTAAATGCAACATATTATGTCAAAGACATGCACTCTTTATTAGCATTGTGAAAATATTTGTATGTAAAACATTAAATATACCATAAAAACTTTTTGCTTTGAGTTACAACACCGCGGCCGTAAATATTGTTATGAATTAATTTTGGTAGGTATATGATATCTTCATCTTGACCAAGAAAAGATTGTCTTGACAAAGGAACAGGCAGACAAACAGACGGACACCAAATTTATCCGAAAAGAATTTCGTTTTTTTTTTCACTCTGAACAAAACCCTAAGAAATATGTATCGACATAGGATAACGATCTAATAATTTTGCCATGCACTGTAATAAATTTTCGTTTTATTATTTTCGAAAGTTATGGTGGTTTTTAGGGTTCCGTGCCCCAGTACTGGAGATCAAAATTTATTTTGCTGTTTTCTAAAAAGGGTCACTAACCTTCGATAGTGATCTGATCAAGCAGTATGAATTTGGCCGAATAAAATCATCTCCGACCCGTGAACTGCTGATATAGTATTTGTTTTATGAAAATCTTTTCCAATTGAAAACAACTGTTGTTTCAAATAAAATATTTAGGTACTTGCTCAACCAAAATATGCTGAGACAGCTGTTTTTTTCGATATTTTGGTGTTGTTTTCATAGTAAGAGTTGTTTGTTTAAATGAGTACTATTACTAATTTGGGGGTCCGTAACAATTACAAAATCATCTTGGATAGAGCAACATTGTAGTTTTCCGCATAACAGTAAGAATTTATTCAGCTTTGGTTTGTTATATCTGTGGCACATTGTAGTGAAATCAGTCATACACACATATTATTGATTTTTTTACGGCAGTAATATGATGTCCTTCAAAATATTATTTTACAAAATAAATTTCAATATTTTTGGGAGCAGTTTTGGCGGATATTTTTCATTTGAAGAAAAAAACACAGATTCCACGTCTAACCGGCGCCAACGCGAGGCGTGGACTGATAATAATTCGCCTGCGCGCGAGTGTGTCAGTAAATATGCGTAGGTATTTTTAAAAATATTAGTGTTTTAATTGGTATGAGAACATGATTTTTTCAAACTAACAAGATATTATCGAGACCAATTTTATACAAAAAGAAACAACAAAATCACGCAACTGGTACCTGAAACGAAATCGATAAAGAGTCTTAAATAGAGGGCCACAAAAAAATTTATTGCGGCTCTAAATATGAATCGATTAACGTCGTTTGTTCAATCTAACTTCCCTAAGGTTCAACCAATAAAATTTATTTTTTTCAAGGCTGTGTCTATCCCGATTGTCCCAACAAAATCATCCGAATTCTGCAATTTTGTTGCTGCTTGCGTTATATTCCCCCAATTTGTATTGAGTTTAGAGTTTATTTTTATCAACGCCCGTGGTGTAAGCAGTTAATGAAGTAGTGTGACAATAATAAAAGAAAATCGTGGACATATTTAAAAAAAAACATTATTTTTATATTTTTTTCGTCATCAGTATCATGTATATAACCTACCCTGAGACGGAATCGACTGACCAAATCAACAACCTGTATAATACTAGCTTTTGCCCGCGGCTCCACCCGCGTGGTATTCGGTTTAACGACATGCTTTTTTACGGGATAAAAAGTAACCTATGTGTTAAGTTGGGGTATAAGCTATATCCATTCTAAATTTCATCCAAATCCGTTCAGCCGTTTCAGCGTGAAAGAGTAACAAACATACACACACACAATCTTTCGCATTTATAATATTAGTGTGAAGTGTGATGAGATAACATAGCCATGTCTTAAATCACCACAAACGATTAAAGTCCGCGCTAATTAGACACCTGATGTATGAAATAACAAAGCCTTGTCTTATTTTACCACGACCGATTAGGACCGCGCTAATTAAACACCTGATTTTTCAATGATATTGATCTATCATATGGGAACCATGCATTTTTCCGGGATGAAAAGTAGCCTATGTCTAAAGTTAGGGTATAAGCTATATCCATTCTAAATTTCATCCAAATCCGTTCAGACGTTTCAGCGTGAAAGAGTAACAAACATACACACACACACACACGCACAAACTTTCGTATTTATAATATTAGTAGGATGGGTGGGTTTGGATGACCATAGAAGGATCAGGCATTCAGTTAATTATGATCGAACATCACTTTACAGGTAATCCTTCATGCCTGATCCTTCGATGGTCATCATGATAACTGAGTAGATGTTTAAAACCAAGCACTAGGTTAGCGAAATTTTATTAATTCTCCTCAACCCATTTTTCCCGAGTGAAAACAATAAATTGTGTTCAACACAGCTCACACTCAACATAGTAAAATAATCTCTTAAATCTTAATAATAAAGGTAAGTAGGTACTGCATACTTATGTCAAGACCCTATTTCTCAAGCCGTTAAAACTCCTACAGAATCTTGCGGTACCATAGTGCTATCAAAAAATCAAGTTCGAAAGAAAAATACTGCAAATTTACGCAATTAATTTAACACAAATTGGTTCACCACGAAAACCTACATGGCATTTCCAGTTGACTTGGAAACTTAATAACGTATAGTATAAATACCAGAAACGTATAGATACCGAAAAATTATCAATCTGTATATATAAAATTCAAAGTCCTGATTGACTGAGATATCAAGCGACAGACTAAACCGCTGGTCTTAGAGACATGAAATTTGGATGGTGTGTTTTTTGTGAAGTGTAGATATCTATTAAGAAAGGGTTTTTCGAAATTCTACCCCTAATAGGCTGAAATGGGGGGTTGAATTTTCTGTGAAACTTTTTATTCTCTGGGTCGATTAATTCGAAAATTAGTACAAAAGTTAAAATTAATAGGACTTCGAAAATCTTATACGGCATGGTAGACGGGCGCATGTTGCACAGGGTGGTGCGGGGTATAGGGGGAGGATTATCTATGAAGGGGAGTGCGCCTACTGCGCGCGGCGCGGAATCGTTTACGTATTAGTAAGTAGATAGGATTTTTCTGAGGTAGAGGTGTATCTGCAATATGTAAGTGATATTCTAATAAAATTATTATGTTAGAATTCGAAGTCCTGGGCCGCGTTCATAAATTAGGGGTCTCGACACGGGTTCTAGTGCCATCTCTGTCATACGCTTTGAAAATTGTATACGCTATCCTGCTGTCAGTGTCGGAACCTTACGAAAGTGTTAATTAATGAACGGGGGTCTGACTGACTGATATATCAAGTCACAGACTAAACCGCTGGTGCTAGAGAAATGAAATTTGGAGGGTGTATTCTTTGTGAAGTGTAGGTATCCGCTAAGAAATGATTTTTTTCGAAATTATACCCCTAAGTAAGTAACCTTTATTCCACAAACAACACAATTATTTAAAATCAATAAGGTCTAAATATACAGGTGGTAGAGCTGATGCCGAGCTCGACTGTGGAGGTACCACCATTTTACTTGGAGACCCCCTCGAAGTAATTCGGGGGAGAGTAAGAGGACAGCTCACAGGCAAAAAACCAGGAGGCCCACCATGCCTGGGACCGATGGATGGCGGTATATCCATCCCTAATAGCCGGGCCTTACATGGAACAGACGGTGACGGGCAGCGGCGTCACTGGTGCGAGGTTTTAGCCACCGCGCTCACCAACCCGCCTGCCCAGCGTGTGTGAGTATGGGCAATTCTTCCAAGATGACCGTCGGGAGTGGCAAAGTCCTGGAAAGGCTTATGTCCAGCAGTGGACGAACTAGGTCTAAAGTCTAAATAATGAAAAATTTAATTTTCTAGATGATAGGCAGGTTGTGTTTGGCTCTGCTTGAGAGCACAGGCTTCTTTCTCCTTCACTGGAGTGAAGAAGGATTTAGTCCGACTCTCCCTCGCTGACTAGGCGTGTCTAATTATACCCCTAAGAGAATGTAATAGGGGGTTGAATTTTCTGTGAAACTTTTTATTTTCTGGGTCGATTTACTCGAAAATTCTATTAAATACAATAATACTTTTATTGTCTGGTGTGTATAGCACTTGAAAGAAAAAACAAAATATATTGTTTACAAAAAGAAATACTGCGGTGGGTATAGTATTTCGTTGTAAAACCATAGAACTATCATTCCAGAGATTAGTTTAGTTTTACGGAGAATTTCATCCTTATTGATTTGCTTGGGATATTGTCAATTTGTATACAGTACGATTAAAATCAGTTAACGATTCAGCCAACCTCGGTAATTGTGGTGAATCCCTCATCTCTCACATAGAGTTATCAATTTACAGATATGACCTTTATACATATTACTCGTTGTCTTATTGAATACAATACAAGAACGATATGAGCAACAAAACCTCCCTTGTAGCTCAAAACCAACACAACCTTTATATTGAAATAAGAAAAATAATTGACTATTTTGACAGTATGACTTCTTATAGTATGTTCGAGTTAGCATGATATGGGTGACAGTTCGTAATTTTCCGTTTCACCTATACTACTCACACCACACTACATACACCCAGGTACAAAAGGAAATATTAGGTTTTATAAAAAATGTACATCATTATTGCGAAAATACAATAAATTATTTATCCATAAATCGAAACAGTAATTACAGTGTATTCGTTAAATTTAAGGAAAAAAGATTCAGGCAAGAATATTGTATTTTTGCTACTTGATGCGTGGATCAGAACGTTAACACATAGGTACTGACACTACATAATCGAAAATACATCGATGAATCGGTGCGGCCATCTTATAGGATCGCATCAGTATGAGTTCATCTTGTATGCAGTTTGTGTTTTCGTTGCGGTTGCTTTACGTGCTATTTGTTTTGACGTTTATTACAGTTTTTGTTGATTTTTGTTTTGTTATTGTTGTTTTTTTTGGTGAAATACCGAGAAAAACAACAAAAAAACTTTAAACTTTCAAGCTCGGGCGTAATTGGTTCGTTTAATTTAATTAATTTAGAAATTAACAAAAAGCAGTTTGGATAATCAAAGATCAATGAAATAAAAAATCGATTTTATAGCCTTTGTTAACTTTCTCGATACTAAAAAAAAAACCGATTCTACCTATATTTCGTTAGGGCACATAACTATAACTGTCAATTTTGAACTGCCACCCATATCATGATAACTCAAACATACTATAGTGTCGATAAAAACAGTTTGACGTATATGATACATTTATGTTTATGAACGCTAAATTTTATCTAAATTAACTTACAATAGTTATGTATCATGGCTTCAACAAATTTAAAGCGTGGTAAAAAAATTGTTGCTCAATCTCGTGAAATTGTAAATAATGTATATAACTATTTTAGAAAAGAAGCTAATTTATTTAAAAACGAAGAAAGTAAATATCATAAAAAAAAATTGGACAGGGTTTGTGAAGCAACCGGAGTTTCGAAAAGCAGTGTGTTAAAATTTTTGAAGGAAAACGACAAGCTCTCAGATTAGTCACCTAGAAATCAACAATCCAAAGAAGTGCCCGGGCAAAAAATATCGTTTTTTACATACACAAGGAAATGAATGCTGAGAAGTATGAGAAGTGGTTAAGAACACAACTAATGCCTAATTTACCCGATAACAGCGTTGTTGTTATAGATAACGCTTCTTACCACAACAAATTTGTTGAAAGGCCTTGTCAATCTTCTACTTTTTAATTTTATATTTTTTGACATCTGTATTGTCTTTGGTAAAATCGAATGGGTAGGAATTTTTGACGGCCTTTCAAGCCGAAAGCCGGTCTAGTGTATTAGAATAATATTAAAGTCGCAGTTCTGCCCACAGTGCGTTTTTTTTGCTTATAACTCGACATTGGCGGAACTAATGTGCGGAGACACATTATCTGAAGCCAGATAAAACGGCCTTAAATTGAATGATGTCTATGCGTTAGTGGCTTCCTTATTTTTAATTTTATTCGACCGCTAGGGATACGTAAATTGCGACCACGAGCGAAGCGAGGAGGAGTGATTAGGTTGACATGTAAGTACATATTAGGGAGTCGAGCGAAGCGGAGCGGAGCGAGGCGACCCCCGTAGTTTAAAAAGAATTTACGATATGCAGAAAAAAATATTTTCCGAGCACGTTCCGATGACTTGTGGTTCAAAAATTTATAAAATTAAAGGACCGCTTCCCTTTCCGAACTGTACATTGCAAATTGAACTTTATCAATTCGGACTAAGGAAGATGTTCCAACAGCAAAATAATGACTTAAGGTTCAATCATTTTAAAAATCAAAGGGCCGCTAGTGGTCCTTTAGTCACTTCCTAAAAAAAATAAAAAATCTTTACTTAAAAAAGTATTTCTTTTTCAATTCAATTTTCTGATCTGAATCAACATTTTATATAATATATCCAAACAGACCTGTATGTAACTCATTCCGTCTGCAAGCACGTTTCACGAGAACCGTGACATACGGACGGACAGACAGCAGAGCGACATTAATAGGGCTCCGTGTTAACCATCGGGTACGGAACCCTAAAAACGAAGATACGAGAATTTTTTAAACGGTACGATGATCAAACTGTACTTATTCGGCAACCCTGGCTGTATAGGCTAAGTTCCCTTTGCCTTCCAACTCAAAGGGAAGTACCAAAAAAAAAAAAACTAAAGTCCACAGACTTCACAGTCGCTCGTTCGTTCTTTTTACTTTACTTTACCCGCCAATTTTGTGTGAAGAAATTTGTTTCTCTTTGAGAGTAACATATTGTTTGTTGCAACTATATCTCTAGTCTAGATACCTAGTGTTACTGAATCCCAGCTGCTTTGTCTCCATACGAATTTGTTTCATTGATAAAATACCCAAAAATGGATACTCCTGTCGTTGCGGCAGCTGCCGGAAAAGTAAATTTGAAAGAAACTACAACCCGCTTGGGACGAGGTGTGCCCATGAGACAGCACACCGACCAATGTTCCTGCACAAGAGACAAGACCATAGTTTTCTGCCGCGCTTGTGGATACCATTGCAACGGGCGCGTAAGGCTTCAGTGCACAGTCCATCCTCGGGTAAGTCGAGTAAGGGTTCTACCACATTACCAAATTTTAATTGGGTACCGAGCTGAGCAGTCTGTAAATTTTTCCACCCCATCTGCTACCAAGATAGTAAGATCACAGACTGATGGTGAATAACCTTGACACAATGATATTACAAAATGGTTTTTTTACTTTGGTCCTACCCTATTGTATTGTGAATACAAAACATTAGTTAAGTCAAGCATGAGGTTTATATATAATTACCTAAATAATGTAATTGCCAGGATCCCAATGCCTGGGCTCTAAGGTCCTGTTTTATACTTACAGGTGACGTTTTTACTGGACATTGCAGAATGTCCCCGCTGCCACTCATCTTTGTACTTAGATGAACATTCAAACTAATTATTATTCTCTCCTTGACTGGTTGATTGTTGATTATTTAAGCTATAGGATAATGAGAATTTGAATGTTACTATTGTTGGAGGCTAGCAAGAAATATGTTTTTTTTAATAGGAGCTTTGCTCACTTAAGTTTTTTTCATTTGTGTTTCAGAAGTTAAGGGTTTTTTTTCCTATGATTTTATTGAAGTTAATAATCTCCAGGTTTATGTATGTAGAGGTGGTGTTTTAAATAGACCTTTGTCTTACTTATTTGAAATTACTGGTAGGTAGTTTTTTTTTCAGTTATTATATGATTACATTTTCTTCTACTTTGAAATCCATTAATATTTGGTTTTACACAAAGAGTCAATTTGCTCACTTATTAGTTTTTTCATTTGTGTTTCAGTAGTTAAGGCTTTTTTTCTTATTTGATTTTATTGTATTTTGTTGAAGTTAATAAGCTCCAGGTTCATGAAGAGGTGGTGTTTTAAATAGACCTTTGTAAATTACTGGCAGTTTTTTTTTCACTTAATATCATTTTCTTCTACTTTAAAATTCATTAATATTTGGTTTTACATAATGTCATAAAACATTACCTCTTGTTACTTGTTCCATCAGAAAAAATTGTGCTGACACTTGCCATTAAGACCAAAAAGTGGGTCAGTAGAACTTTCCCTGATGGTATCTGTTAAGTTGATTTTTGTTTATCTGTAAGAAAAAATGTTAATTTCTTTTTCTTGACTTTCATCTTTGTTTTGAGTTACACTAAATAAACAAATTAAGATGAAAAAATATTAATTTCTTTTTCTTGACTTTCATCTTTGTTTTGAGTTACACTAAATAAACAAATTAACATGATAATTTCCTAAACTATTTATTTACAACAACTAACATAAACATAACATCACAATAGGTATTATTGCAGTGGTATTATTAAATAGAGAACCAACTTGGGACATCTGATCTGTCTTTGTTACGATGTAAGAAAGTCTTGAAACTTTTCTTGGCTTCATCTAATGATTTCAGGTCATCTTCTGTATCTTTTTTATCCCCACATATGTCTGGGAATTCAAATTTCATTGACTTTGGCTGAAAGAAATGTAAATTTAATGAAAAGACAATAAGTAGTTTCGAGACAACATAAACAAAAAGTGGAATACAACCATTAATAAGATTGGAAATACATATATATTAATTACTAATTAAAAAAAATATGCATGTAAAAACTTTAAGGTAATTTTTGTATTTAAAACCAAGTTTATCTTAAATCATTTAAAATAATTTTATTTTATAAATGTATATACAAAAAACACGTTATCTAATAGCCAGATATATTTCGACAATTATTATTGTCGGCGTCAGTGGAATACACATAAATTACAATATTATAGTAATTTGTACATGGCGTAAAATTGGCGAAGATAACGTGTTTTTTTTTTGTATACATATAAAATAAAATGATTACAAAAATGTAAGACCATATAGATCAATAAAAAAATATATGTTATTTGAAATAATTTAAAACAAACATAAAATTTTTAGAGTGAAAACCTTAATATTATACTTGTGGATAAGTCAACATAAATGTGAAAAAAGGCTTTACTGAAAGAAACTATTGAGATCAAATTGGGTGCAATTTATGGAGGTTCCTTCAGTCATAACTGCAATAGTTTACTTGTTTTAAAAGAAACTTTAAAAGGGTCCTTGCTACTGAATATGTAGAACATATGGCATGTTTTATTTTACAGCAAAAGTATCAATGTTTTAAGGTTACATCATACAATGTCATAGAAATAACTGATTATGAAAATTTGCCAAGTTCTATAAATTCAGTAGCAAAGCAAGGGCCCTCACAAACTTTCTTTTAAGGGAGGTCCCCTACCTAAATTAGCAACTCGATTTGTGTTGGTACAAATATCGACGGAAAAGACATTGAAATAACATTTATATCAGCGCGCAGGGCGAAGTGGCTGTTACGACGATCGCTGCGTCTCCAAATAGCACAAAATAGGCGAAAATTTTAATTTTTACATGGACGCAATTATTAATTCAAAAGTTTTATTTGTGTAATATTTTACTTAAAAAATTCTCTAATCATTCGTGTTTTGCTCGAAAATAAATAACATATATTTCATAATTTATTAACTTTGTATTGGGGTCTTACTCGCGATAACTAACAACATACCTTAATAGATATGTGCTTGACGTTTCGACGCCTCTGTAGGCTGTCGTGGTCACAAGCTGAGTTAGACCGCTGAGATAGACCCCAATACAAAGTTAATAATGTGTGAAAATCGCGAAAGTTTAAAGTTTACTAATAAATAATTTATTTTCATTCGCATACCTAGGGTTCCGTAATTCGACAGTTTTGGGAACAGTCAGAAAGAAGGTATTTAAAATCTTGCCCATAACTGTTCATGATAACTAAAAAAAGAATTGATTGTACCACAAAAGAGAGACTCAAATATTTTTATACCGTACTCAAAATAAAACTCGAGAATGAAAACTTTTACTTTGTCATTTTACTATCGTGGATTTCTCACCCGTTATATTTTTCCTGGAAATTTTACGTAATCCCAAATTACCATGAATTATTTTAATTTTTTCGGTTCATTAGTTTCGGAATTAATTTCTCGAAATCGGTGCCAGTAAATATAGTGAAAGTATATATTTTTATAATCAGCTCTTTAATATGTACAATTTGATACCCATATTGTATTTTTATATATTTTTTTTATTATTTAACTTTTTTTTAAATAAGTATTAGGTTGGGTAAAAAGTTTCTTCGCATTTTATATGAAAATTCAAAACATTTTTTAATAAAGTTTATTTACATTTAACTAAAGTATGTAGGTGCCATTTTGTTCGATAACTTTCTGCCATCTTGTAGGTAGGGACATGATCCCATTGCTATAGAAATTCTGGGGCTTCTGATCAAAAAACCGCGACAAGTGGTTTAGGCAGTCCTCTCGTGATGTTAACCTGACACTGCCTAAAGAATTCTGAAGAGACCGAAACAAGTGGAAATCTGAAGGTGCAAGGTCAGGACTATACGGCGGATGCATTAATACGTCCCAACCAAACTCTCTTAATTTTTGATGAGTGGCTAAAGATGAGTGAGGTCTAGCATTATCATGATGAAAAACCACACCCCTTCTGTTGACTAATTCCGGCCGCTTTCTCTCAACTTCTTGCATTAGTCTCATCAGTTGTTCACAGTAGAGTTCAGAATCGATGGTCCTGCCTGGCGGTAACAGCTCATCATGAATAATGCCCTTCCAGTCCCACCATACACAAAGCATTACCTTGTTGCGAGATAACCCGGGTTTCGCCAGAGTCTGTGAAGCCTGACCAGCCTTTGACCACGACCTTTTTCGCACGTTCTTGTCGTACGTGATCCACTTTTCATCACCAGTTATCAGGTTTTTCAAAAATGATTCGGTTTCATTACGTCGTAATAAAGAATCACAAATGAGTACATGGTTCATTATGTTTCTTTCAGTGAGCTCATTAGGCACCCAAATATCGATCTTTTTTGTGTACCCAGCTTTTTTTAAAAGCGCCTTAACTGTTTTGTGGTCAATCCCCAGTTCTTCAGCTACATCGTAACTACTGATATGCCGATCTTGCTCCACTTTTTCAAAAATGGCACCCATTTTATCTGTAACAGGGTGCATCTTTGACATCAAAATTTCCGGATTGAAAACGCTTAAACCAAATTTGTGCTACTCCCACAGACACTGCACTGTCTGCACTAGGTCCATAAACATCACAAATATTTTCGCTGCCTGCATTGCATTTTTATCTTTTTTGTAGAAAAATTTTAAAATATATCGAATTTCAGCATCAGATTCACTCATCTTAACAGTAATAAAAACAAATGAAAATCACACATTTTACCTTATTTGAATTTGGAATTATCTTTTTTAAAATTTAAACCATTTAATAATATCAAAACCAGCCAGATACAAATGGTATAGCCAAAAAGATTTTATTATAAGTTCATACATACTATTTGCAAAAAGAGTTTTTCCCCAACCTATTATTTCTCATTTATCAACTTTTTTTTAATCGCTATAGTTTTCCTGTAATTGGCCAGTTATGGCCTATAATCGTTATTTTTTTCATTTTTTTCGGTCCACCAGTTTCGGAAATAAGGGGGGGGGACATGCATTTTTTGTTGTTTTTCTAAGATTTATCAAAATCGGTGCAAGTAAATATAGTAAAAGTATATATTTTTTATAATCAGCTCTTTAATATCTACAATTTGATACCCATATTGTATTTTTAAGATTTATTTTTCCCTCTTTTGTATTGGAACTACCTAGTCGGTCTCTAAGTTCTGTCATAGGCACATTATTTTTAAACTTTGAACATGATTTTATGAAAATTTTATTGCATTTCAATTTTTAATTTTTGACGAAAATATTAAAACAATCATTTGTTGTCATTTTTCACGATGTGGACGTTGAAAGGGAACTGAGTAGCGAGTAGCAGTAATAGCATTGTACCGCTGTGGGCAATCGCCAAGTACAATTTTTAAGTTGCTCGAAAAGTGAAAATAATGCTCAAGTTTGTGTTTATTTGCAGCAGGGACCGAAACCGGTATTGTAAATACCAGTATTTTACATGTACCACAACCTTTATTACAACCTGTACTACAAAATAATTAATATTAAAATTTCTGCGATACCAGTTTTTTAAATTTTTGATGGAACATTGCAATGCACAGATTGGCAATGCGTGCATGTTACAACTCATTTGTTCGCGATTCTTACTGCAAGACACGTAGGGCTCGTTTGACGCCATATAAGCAAATTCCAAATCAAATTTAAAAAATATATTTTTCGTATTTTGGAAACAGGGTCATTGGAACTTGGTTCTGACCACGTACAGAGTATCCAGTATGAATTTGGTTGCATAAACAAAAGTCACCTATATATAACAAATTTATGAAAACGGTTACAAATTGAGGGTAACATGTATATTTTAAAGGTATTTTTTTGAATTACCTCTTGTTGAGGTCACCAAAACCAAAACTATGACCTAAATTCATAACAACTGGAACCGCTATCCGAATAGGTTTTCGGTCCCTGATTTGCAGTATATTTACATTCCAAATTATTTGTTACAGGAATAGTCCTATTTTGACTGAAATAACAGTGCGTTCTTCTACTGTAAGCAGACTAAATAAAAATATTTACCAAGCTAGTCTGTTCCTTCAGATATATTTTGTAATGTGCCAGAAGGAATAGAATGCACAATTATCATTTATAAAATGAAAAAAGAACCACTTTGTTATACTGGTTGCCGGAATAGTAGCTTATCCAACAAAATATATATATCAGGAGTCAGTATGCTAAGTGATGAAGGGTTAAGAAACTTTAGTTGAAAAATAACTTACAACAGTCACATAAGCAATTTTGAAATCGTCATCTTTTACAACATAGCCTTTTCCTGCATCTTTCCGAAATTTGCCCAAAGAAATCCTTGTCCTTACATCAACTACAGGTACATTGTATATCTTTTCCAAATAATTCTTGACATCAAATTTGGTCATTTCCATTGAGCAATGGAACTGCACAATATTTGGAAGTTGCTTTTGGTTGGGACGAACTATTTTCATCCAGAAGTTGGGTAAAAAGACACGCAGCTGTGGGTTTCCCCTTTGATATAAAGGGTACCTGAAAGACAACAACAATAATGCTTACATTTATTTCTTACTAGCCTCTGCCCATATTTTTTTCCATCTCTGCCCTGTTTTCAGCACGGCAGTTATTTTATGAACATGGTTATTTATATAGCATATTTGTTGACTAGGGTCACTACGATGATAATAAAGAAAACCGCATCCAATCCAAATCCGTTGAGTGGTTCTCGAGTCTATGTACAGGCCATAGGTACAGGCACATTTTTCCTACTATAGATTAATTATCAAGGTTGTTATGTTAATATCAATTACGTACCATCGAGTAGACATACTGCGAAAATATAATTACTTGACAATAGTTTGGTATTGTTTTCGTATCAAATAAAAATTGGTTTTGTGGTTTTTTTCACTCCCCACTTTCTCAGAGCAGGCAATTGTTTTATTTGCTCAGTGGAAGGAATCTCGCCCACCCGCCGCCGCCCAGGGTTGCCAGAAATGATTTCTTAAATTTCCCCAGATTCAAATTTTTTTTTGATGATACGTTTTTCAGAAAAAAACCCCAAACTTGATTTGGCGGAATTAACAAAGAAATACATGAATGAGGGCGTTATGTCTTTTTCATATTATTCAACTTGTTTCAGAACTCAAATAAAGGGCACATTAACCTTTATCCTAAATATTGCTGTACGTCACCACACTTCAACAGCACCGAAAAAAAACCACCAACAGCCATTCTCTAAATTCCGCCAACACACGGAAATCACGTCGGGGGTCACCACTTGTGCTTTAGCGCGTTGCAATTTACTACGTAAGCGAAACGTGACTCTACACTGCTAATAAAACGGCTTTTATCAAAAGAACGCTGTACTGTAAACTGAGGATCTGCTTCATAATAAGCCACCCTGTCTAGAGACTCGGTTAGTGATCAGGAACAAGGTTCAGTAATCCTTTTGGCCAAATTCGAAAAATACATTTTTTTGCTCCCGTACTGGTTGGACTAGTTTAAGTACAATTCCTAGTGCAGGCACTACGGGGCAAAAAAATTTTTTTTTCCAATTTCACCTGAAGGGTCATTGAACCTTGTTCTTGATCACTAACAGGGTCTCCAGTGTAAATTTGGTCGGTTGATTGAATTTCACCTTGTATAAGGTCCTTTACACCGCGTCTTACATTATATGCCTTATTGCCGTAGGTATACAGGTTGAAAATAAACCCCTTAGCTTTATAGAAAATGTAAAAAAAAAAGTTTTTCACTTATTAAATACTTTTTTTATTGGTTTCCAAGTTTCGATTGAATGGCCAACCTACGCGACGAAACATGTGACTGGTAATAGACTACATATTCCCAGCGAAAAATAATGCAATAGGCTATGTGCTCATCGATTTCGCTGAGCGTCGTCTCTGTCACCGGAGTCTTAGTGCTTCTTTTAACGGTCGATATCTTTTTTAAAATTATGAATCATGATAAAAGTAACAAAACATGTATTTTTTATTTCGAACGTAGAATAGTTTCCCTCGTTATAGCTCAGGGGTTTCAACTTCTAAAATAGATAGATATTTCATTCTTAGTTAACCCCAAATTTCCCCAACGCCAAATTTTTTTTCCCAAAACTTTCCCCAAAGATATCCTTTCCCCAAACTTTCTCCAAGTACCAAGTTTTCACCAAAATCGCGACAAAAGCCCACAAAGGCACAATAGAGGGCGGTGTCATCGCCTGTCATAAAGTCATTGTCACTGTCGGAGGTGGCAGCACTGGTCACACAATCACAAAAACAAAATGTCTGCCGCCTGCGTGAGCGTTTGTATTCAAAGATTGTTCCGTAGTTTTTTAAATAAGATTTTTGTATATTTGTAGCACCTAGTGCAGTAATTTTAATAGAGTGGAAGGACTGTACAATATAAACCGTCGATTTAAGGTGTGGGGGAGGGGGGGGGAACTTAACCCCCCCCCCCCTTAATCTGGTGTCACGAAATTCCATAATTCCTGCAAAAAAATAAAATGAAGTTTTGAGGTTATGTTCAAGGCCTTGGTCAAATTTTGGTCAAAATTACTTCAGCAGCTGCTCCGGTGCTGCGGGAAAGGCAACCCCTTCGCCCTTGCGTAACAAACGCCGCTACGGCTCGCACGGTTGCCTGCACTTTATTACAGCGGGCGGGGGCTGCCCTCCCTCCGCACCTCCGGCTTTTTATATACACTCTAGGGGTAGTAGCCAAAAGACTGTATAGAGTCGGGGTGCTCTGAGTCGGTTTTTGAAGTGTGTTAAACTACCAGTACAGAAGTCGCTCTCTCAATTAGCTACAAACATTTTGAAAAATATTGATTTTTTGTTAAATAAATGTAGATGCAACATATTTAGACAGCTAACTTTGCGTTTCTTTCCATAGATTAGAAAAAGGTCAAACTGAAATCAAACAAAACAAAAAAAAACAAAGGTCATTATTTATAAAGGTATTTATTACTCGACTTTGTACACATATGCTACAGCTTTTAACAGTTCCTCAAAAGGGTCACTAAAATTAATTTTCATTTTCCTCCTCCATGAGAATTCCACCAGCCAATCTGTGAAATTCCCTTTGAATTGAACGATGACTAATGACTAAAAACAAAATGTCGGACATCCGCCGACGCGTAATTGCGTTCCGTTTTACGTCAGTGGAAACTGTCAACATATTTTGTTACCGATTTTATACGTAAACTAGCATAGAGCAAGCTTTCACACTCCGTTAAAAGGAACGTACTTCCGCCACAGACTACGAAACCTGCTGAAATGTCAAAAATAAGTGTCAAAATAATGGAAATGTAAGAAAATTCAAAAAATCATATCTGGAAATCTATCGAGTTTCGTGACGCAAAAATTCGCGTATAGCCTTCATAAATAAAGATCTACATGCTAAAAAAACGTGAACCTTTAAATCGATGGTTTATATTGTACAGCTGAGCCATTCTTTCTTCTTCACGAATACCCACAATTTCCTTAAAAACTATAGTGCAGTGATTAGTGAGTAAGAAGCAATGAAAATTGAAATAATATATGAGAAAGGAACTTTGTTTTATTCTATTTTAAATCTGTTTCTGGTTATTGCAAATATACCTACAACTAGCCCCAGACAGAATTTTTATCTCAATGTGTCTACCAACCAAGCTTTATTTTGCACATTGAGAAAAAATTCCATCCATCCAATCCAAAATTACTTCGGTTTAATTATTATCATATTTACGTCTTTAGTATAAATGTAAACCGAAATAATTTTTTTTCTTCCAAAATATAGCGTGGTTGGTAGACACATTGAGATAAAAGTTCTGTCTGGGGCTAGCTGCTAACGATGCTATAGCAGTGTTATATATTTACATACTTATGCGTATGTTTACATCAGACATTAGTTGAGAGCTTAGCCGCTTGGCGGCAGCACTAGCATTGCCTGTGAAGTTAGCCAAGTTTCGTATCTATTCCCGGTTTATACTCTTATCTATGCTACGGAGTGACTGAACTACAAAGAGACTGAAGTACTTTACCTTTACACTTATACGAGACGAGACTGTCATGATGGATGTCAATAACTGTTCAAGTAATTTTTCATTAATACTGTTTTATTCCGACAACATTCTGTACACAGGTGTGTTTCTTGCAGTGTTAGTTCTGAGCACCGGTATGTGAAAAGTTTTGGTATGAGGTAGGCGACGATTCGACCAAGGACTCTATCTAGTGCTTCCAGCAACGATGCTATAGCAGTGTTATATATGTACTTAAGTATGCGTATGTTTACACCAGCTTAGCCGCTTAGCGGCAGCACTAACATTGCCTGTGAAGTTAGCCAAGTTTCGTATCTATTCCCGGTTTATACTCTTATCTATGGACAGAGGTGTCGATTCGGTGCAACACGATATAACTTATTTGACAGGACTAACCTTATTTTAAGCGTCCCGTCCTTGTCTTTTCGATACGGAAAGAAAAAAACAGAATGCTTAAATTAAGTTTAGTCCTGCCTGTCAAATACGTTAAGTCGTGTTATAGTGCCACCAATTTAACTGTTCAGTAAAATCATTCGCTGTCTCTTTCTAATTATACTCTTTTCTAGCGCACTAGAAAGAGATGGGTGAATAATCCAACTGAACAGATAAGTTGGTGCCACTGTACACCGAATCATAGATTAAGAACTAATTAATAGAATCCTGGCTAAAATAGAGCTTGGAATGAGCTATTGTACTCGCCTAACGTAAATGACTCCTGTGTACGAGTGAATGAAACAACGAACTGCACTTACTTGTTATTTTACCCTAGTGTATTGAACCAAAAAAAATGTCAAATGGATGTAGTTTAATACCATAAAATATGTCTCGTTATGTTGGGATGTCCTACGTTGCGTGCGTCACATCTTAATTTAGTCGCGTTGTATTGTTTGATAAATTTTGCGAAATTTTACAGCTTCTCTGAGTGAAATTTTATATTTTGGTGCGATTCCTCTAAGAATGTGTGAAAGCTTGGTAAAACATTGTTTGTGTTACTTGTTTGCTACATTCTGATATAAATGTCTTGTGCGATTGAAGGCTGCAAATCACATACAGCAAGGAAAGAAAATAACCACGAAGCAATAACATTTCATCGGTGAGTTCTTTTGGTTTTTGATGTTAATAAGTTACTGATCATACCTAGAACTAAAGCAATTTTTGATAATCATAATTTTGTTCAATTCCACATCGATTTTTGCTTGTTCGAACAATCATAGTTCTTCGCATAGGGATGTACTAAAGGCGTGTATCGATTAGTACGGCAAACCTACAATCAAAAGACATTGTATAGAGAACTAGACTGTGCACTACGATACGAAACTTACGTACACACAAGTGGCGAGATCTCTTAATAATAATAATAATAAGAAATATTATTCGCTTGGTTCGTTTTCCGCTTGAATATTGTATCATAATAATAACAACCTTATTTTTAAGGAAAGAAAATTTACTTTTGTTCGACGAAAATTGGATAGTACACACACAGTCTAGTCATAGTTTAAAAATCCATACAGTTGTCCAACGAAAGCATGTAGACAGGACAATCGTGCGGGGCTTGCGGGGCAAGACACGGGAGGTATTGACCCCGACTGCATACTTACTTTTGAACAAGTAGTCGGGGTCGTGTCTCTCCAGGTTGACGCATCGCAACTCGCAAGTGTAATTAAATAACCCAGTAACATTATCGATGCCCAGTATTAACAGGTCTCTCTGGTCAACTTGTTGTGCATGCTCTGTTTTGAACAATAAAGCAATTTTTTTATAAATAAAAAAAATGGTGCTTACTACTTGTTTTGTGCAAGACCCAGTGTTCGGTTTAAAAACCGTACCGGAACGCGGTTAAGGTGTTTATTTTATTGATATGGCAACACGCGTTGTCGAGCTGTCAATTGTGGCGTAGACGTCCTTCCGGGATTACCTTTGAAGACAACTCGAGTTGCGAGAGGTTATATAATTAAGATTCCTAGGAAATCATTAAGTAAAAGTGTGAAATAAACCAGTTAATTAGTGTTAACTGTGGTCCGAAACCCATACGCGAAAGGATTCGTGAATTCAATAATTGTGAAGTGTGATGTCAAGAGATTTTCATCAACCACGGTGTACTGAAATAGTGCTGTGAAATTATAAACTTGAGTTCCTTTGGGAAGGCTAGCCTTGGGGTTAGGTATTTGCGTCTAGGATACGAATCTACATCTGCAAACTGCTGGCTGGGCTGGTAGTTTGTCGGAAACCTCCGTGCTGAGAGCGACGACGGCAACTGCAAAGGAAAAGACGAGCACGTCCAGGGGATCTGTGCTTTCCTCTGAACCAAGGTTGAGTCGCGACCTTGATCGAGCGTCGAGGTCGCGTCAATGACAGGAAGGTGAACATTCCTACAGAAGTCTGAGTTTTTGAATCGTTTACCCATATAACTGGATTTAGTATATAAGTTTCCTTGTTTAGGAGACCCCTTTCTAGTAGGGTTAGTTTCTGTTTAATATCGATGGGCCCAGCGAATAGAAGTGCTATATTGTACCTGGCTAGAGGGGAGTTTATCAAACACCCAGACTTAACAAGGAATTGAGATTCCGCCTTCTTCCACTGGAGAAGGACAGGTAAAGTTTTTACAAAATAATAATTGTAGATAATGTGTGACGTATATACAGTACATATGTAATTTCATAATAGTTATTAGTTAAGGAATAAAATGGCTGTGAAGCGGTCGACACAAAATGGCAGCCACACAGTAGCAGTGGTGGGTTTTGGGTAGATTTTGGTGTCAAATAGTTACAGCAGGTGTAGCTCCTAGTAGGTACGGTCTTGTGAGGGTCTGATGAGGAGCAGATACATGGCTACTGGATCTCAGTGACAGCAATACCTAGTTTTGTATTAGTCTCAAGTTATTTAAATATTATATATTAACCTAAGTTACGTAGGTACGTACTTTTTTGCTATGTAAGTCTTAGTGTATGAATGTGTTAACTTATTAAAAGATACTAAATAAATACACGATTGAGTTCTATTTTTATTGTTAAGAACTGTGACAACCCTAGCAATATGGTCACTGTCTAGGAAGACGCTGTCGGCATTTTCGCAGACATCAAAGGCCTAGGATCACTGTATGTTTTTACACTGTAGTCTAGTTCTGTATACAATGTCTTTGCCCACAATAGATTTTTTTTTATTAAGTTCGCTGTCTTTTTAAGTTTCCGTAGTAGCTAAAAGGTACAAAAGAAACCTTTATAGTAAGACTCCGTTGTCCGTCCGTCCGTATATCACAGCCTCATAACTTTAGCACCGTTAAAGATAAGGACTTGAAACTTTACACAAAAATAGCATTGAATTGTTTACATAATAGGGTACAAAAAAAAATTTAAAAATTTGACATTGTTAAATATTTCTAATACAAAAGTGAGAAAAATAGAAAATAAATTCTTAAAAATACAAAATGGGTATCAAATTGTACATATTATAGAGGTGATAGTAAAAATATGTACTTTCACTATATTTACTGGCAAAAATTTAAAAAAAACTTTCTTTCTTTTGAAAAAATCTTTGAAAAACCACAAAAAATGCATGTCCTCCCCTTATATCAGAAACTGGTAGATAAATAATTATGAAAAAAATGACAATTATAGGTCATAACTGGCAAATTACAGGAAAAATATAGCGATTTAAAAAAAAGATAACAAATGAGAAATATTAGAAAATGTAAAATAAATAATGAAAAAAATTATAAAAATGCAATACGGGTATCTAATTGTAGATATTAAAGAGTTGATTATAAAAATATATACTTTTGCTATATTTACTGGCACCGATTTCAAGAAATCTTTGAAAAAACACAAATATGCCTGCCCCACCCCCCTCTAATTTCAGAAACTAATGAACCGAAAAATATGTTTTATTTTGAATACGGTATAAAAATATTTAAGTCTCTCTTTTGTGGTACAGTAAATTCTTTTTTTAGTTATCACAAACAGTTATGGGCAAGATTTTACAGACCTTCTTCGTGACTGTTCCCAAAACTGTCGAATTACCTAGGTATGCGAGTCTGACTTGCAATTGACCGGTTTTTTTTGTTACAGATTCTCACAGAAAGAAGAAATAAAAAATGAATGTATAAGACAAATAAGAAGGCCATATTGGGCGTGGAAAAAAACAGTCATATTTGTTCAAAACAGTTCACGCGGTTTTTGAAAGTGTTATTGTTTATTTTATTGTTTTTTTATGATAATCAAAGAATCTTATTGATATGCCAGTTATATATCTAACGGCACGGATCCATCACATTATAAAACAGACGTGTGTGCCTCATGATAAAATAAGAAGCCATCTAACTAAAACTATTGCATCTAAAGGACACTAAAAATATAATTAACTATAATACTGTTGGTAGTCATTCATTACAGTTTTTGTACTAGAAACAAGCACGATATTTGGCTTATGTAACTGCCTATGATATTGTAATACAAAATTATGATGCTAAACGAAACTTTTTCTTTTATTTCCTTTATTTACACAATATAACTCACCCTTATCTTAACAAACACACCCTCTTATACACACACACTCACAAAACTTATTAAACCCTTGTAGTGTATTTTTTAATTCATTATTGTTCTGGGTTCATTACTAATAGAATTGTTATATTTTATTCAATATTTATACAAAATTAACTTGTTTCCAGGTATCTAATATCAGTCTCTTTAAAAATCAATTGAAATTATTTTTTCTAAATTAATACTAAATTTACTGGTTATTGAAATATTTAATGTACCTACTTTTTATAATATAGAAATCGTTAAATGTAATTCCAAGAGGAAGTACGGGGTTCCTGTACTTTAGTTCTCGTAATTAACATGGGGCCCCGACGTTAATATTGTTTATGTAATGTAATCTTAATTAATAAACTTATTTTATTTTGTTATTTTATAGTCAGAGGCTACTTTGCTATGAATTCTATTTGCTCCTCCCATTTAAAAAGCAAGAGGATGTCACCAGGGAGGTCGGTGCCACCTCCATTATCTTTTTTAGGGTTTAGTACCTCAAAATTAAAAAACAGAACCCTTAGAAGATCATTTTGTTGTCCGTCTGTGTGTCTGTCCATCTGTCAAGACCCTTTTTCTAGGGCACTGTTAAGGATATCAAGTTGAAACGAATTTCTCCTACAGAAGTCTACGGCCCCATAGTGCTGTTAAAAAATCGGGCTTCTAACTTAACGTGGAAAAGAGCTATTGCCCTTTACGTAATCAATTACATACAGATTAATTTACCATGAAAACCTATAGGCTACTTCCAGTTAATTTAGAAACTTCAAATTCCGTTCGCGATTCTGAAAATTATTAGCGATATTGTCACGGTTTTAATTATTATTATTTTTTTTTTATTGTTTATTTTACAAAGACAAATATATATACATTTTGATTAAAATAAAAGCCATCCGACTAAAACCACATGGTTTATACGCGGTATGGCGAGATCGCTAACTTATGCTAACTAGACATAGACTTATTATATACAAGTTTAACAACCCGCAGCCACAGGCTATTAAAGACGAAACTACGTCCCACTTATTAGATCCTTTGAACACATGGAGTTTAATAGATCGCAAGTATCAAGTTAGTTTGGTAATATAACTGCTCGTGGAAACATTTGTGTTTTAATCGGTATGATACGAAAACCTCAGGGGACGAGTCCTACTCGGACTTGACTAGTTATATTTTTCACACTATGATATAACGCATATATGGGCAACCTCCGGCCCGCGGGCCGCATCCAGCTCGAAACAGTTTTTAATACGGCCCGCGACGAGGAAAAATTTTAAATCGTACTAACATTTTTAGCAAAAAGTCGCGTTTCGTTGTTTTTCTGCAATTTTAATACTTTCGGGGACATGACGAGACGAAAAAGGAAGAACAATAGAACCACGTCTTCTGTGGGCGGGGCGGTCCGTGTTACTGAAAGAGATAATAACAGGCTGCGCTTAAATTCTTTGCCGATCGTTAGATATTAACAAATAATAATAATATGTACAAAAGCAGGCATGAAAATCAATAAATCTAAGTCATGAACTAGACCAACGACCTATAAAAATTGCAAAATTTTTCTCAGTGTATTATTAGTGGAATTGATTCTAATATTAGTTATAGTCTTGCATCTGAAAATCAGAGACATAGAAAATATTACATTGTTACTTTTCTAGTTTATTATGAAACATGAATTTCAATAAGTAAAAATTAAACCTACGGTTCACCGATTGCGTCGTTGTTTCCGTATACCTACTATATAAAGTCCGATACGCAGATAGGTCGACGACTCGTTTAGATTTGACTAATTTATCGATGTGAAAAGTCGACACTGTTACATCACCAGCAAAGTAAGGAACTAGTGACAACCTACACAATTAAGAAAAAAACTAATGAAAATGCATCTCTCTCTAAAGCACTAGAATGTCGTAAGAAAATCAAGGATAGGTGTATTTCTCCGCTTACTATTTTAGCCCGGTTTCCATCAAAGATAAATACCATTATACCTTGAAGAGATAGGTACCTACTTCTGAAACTGAAATGCAACGCTTCATTTTTTAAATGCAAACGGCATCGTAATATCATATTGGACGTGCTATACTTTCGTTTGGGTTGTTTGTTGATTAGAAGACAATCGGATGCGTATAAAAAAGCCCAGCAGCAGGGAAAAGCAAAATAATCACAACAAAAATCCTATTTTGAAACACTTATGTGATAATGTTATTCATATTATGTCCATTCCATCTATCCATCCATCATCCTGTTTCGTCCACTGCTGGATATAGGCCTTTCCAGGATTTCGCCACTCTTGGTGGTCCTCCTGGAAGAAATTCCCGTACTCACACACGGTGGGCTGGCGGGTTGGTGAGCGCGGTGCTGAAACCCTTGCGCCAGTGACGCCGCTGCCCGTCACCAGTCTGTTTTATATAAAGCCCGGCAATTAGGGATGGATATACCGCCATCCATCGGTCCCAGGGAATGGTAGGCCGCCTGGTTTTGCCTGAGAGCTGTTTAATAACTTCGGGAGGATTTGCGAGTAAGATGGTGGTACCTCTACAGTCGAGCCCGGCGTCAGCTCTGCCACCTACAATGTCCATTAATAATTTTGAATTATTGTAGTTTTTGTGTAAATTGCTTTTTTATGCACATACCTTTGATGATACAGTATTTTTAAGAAATTTAACGGATAAAAAAGACTTGAAAAGTAATGTTAATAATTCAGACATGTGCAATTTGTATTAAAAATAATGACATCTTTTATTACTTGTAGTGAGATTGCGTCGCAGCATAAAAATAATCCTCTTTTTCAATGATTCATTTTTAAAATGTATACATGTTACAAACAAAGTGGTCAAATAGCGATTATATATAATCGCTAGATATTATACATATAGACTAAATTGAGAAGGTAATGTGATAAATTAATCACTTTATCTAGATACTATTCATAATTTGTAGCTAGTAAGAATTGGTTAAAGTAGTAAACACGGTCCTATTCGCTTCTCCTTCTTCACATTTCACCGCTGCGTGCCTTCCGTGTATAATTGCAAATGTAAAAATTCAAATCATTTGTGTGAATCAAAATGTCACAGGAGTCTCAGTTGTAAGAGGTCGTTCAAAAATTACGTGACGTAATTTGGGGTAGGGTTGGGTCACGGCCAGGCGTTACGGTCCTGTTACTTGGGGGGTTTAAGGTTTGCGTTACGTAACGTTTTTTTTCACCTTACCGCTCTTATAGCAAGATCAGCGCTGTAATTAACAATGCAATGTAACATTACACTGTTTTGTTTATTTATTAAAAACTGAATTATTATTCCTAAATATAAGCCCAATGCACGCGTTACGTAACGGATGGAGGGGAGGGGTCCCAGCCAAGCGTTACAGTACTGTTACGTGGGGGAAGGGGGGTCAAAATTTTCAGAATTTTGTGTTACGTATTTGTGGACGACCTTTGAATAAATAAGTAAAGTTTTATTTTCTCATTTTATACTCATAAAAGTTGTATCATCTGTGGAGATGTGATTTACTGAGTAATGTTATTTGTATAATGTATTTTAAAGAAGATTACTGTTTTTTTATATTTTTATAGAATTATATAAATCCTAAAAAGGTTACACGGTCGAGTTAATGCCATAAAAGACCGTTTTCTCGACGAAAATTGACTGATCGTGTGATTGCAGTCAAGTAGCACTCATGGAGCATTATTTATTTGTGTACCTGCTTAATGAAGCAAAAAAAACAGTGAATCGACTAAAAAAAAAACAAAGAGTACTTTATCCATACAGTTAATGTCTATTTTACAATCTAATGAAATTAAATCATGACATGAGCTTCCAAAGTTGGCTTGCTGTTCGTAATTTTTTGGGATATTTTAGTTTTCGTCTAATTTTATTTTTGTTTTACTTAATATGTTCATGATTTGTTAAGGATCTAGCTAGATCGAATCTAGATCGAAGATTTAGATTTGGAATCAGAGCACCTATTTGGACGTATCAAAAATCTTTCAAAACTTATCAAATGTGTTTTTTCTGGACCATGTAGCTCCTATCAAAGTATATAGTGGTTTCGATTCGGTGTAACACGACTTATTTGACAGGACTAAATTTAGCTGTCCTCTTACTCTCTCCTGCATAACTTCAGGGGCGGTTTGGCAGTAAGATGATGGTACCTCCACAGTCAAGCCCGGCAACAGCTCTACCACCTCTAGATTTTTTTTCCATAGAAAATAAACTTTTAATTATTGTGTATTATTATTATTACTTTATCCAAGTCTTAATAGATATTATGTAAAATAGCTAGATTATTTGATAAATTCTGCTCCAATAATAACTTTGTCCAAATAGAACAGATATTATATATAATAGCTAGTTAGTATAAATATTATCTAGATTAATTACTTTAGCTGTAACATATATTATATACATCTTGGTGTAAATAAATTTTAAAACTTGTGATTTTCATTTCTGGAATTATCTTAAATTTGAATCATTTCGCATGATGCGCTAGAAAAATTATCGACTATAATAACAGGGAGTGACCTCATCACTACATCCTAATGACAGCTAAAAATATCGTTAATAATAACAGGAAGTGACCCCATCACTAAATCTAAATGACAGCTGTCAAAGTTTATTTGTGGCCACAAGAGGGATAAAACTCGATATAACGCTGAGAAAAAGATTAGTGTGGAGTTCCGTCTCTTGTTTTATTTGCTCAGTGATCCCAACCACTGAGAGTTTTTTTTTGTTAACAATTGTACGGCCCTGGATACACAAAGAGAGTACATATAGATAGCCTGGTAAAAATGTTCCGTGATAGAGAGAGAGTGTTGCCAACGTAGGAGATTTTTCGCTTTTTAGGCTACTCAGCACGATTATTGGCGACGAAAAAATCTGAAATGCACCTGCGGTATGTCCTAACTACTCTTAACTGAAAGTCGTTCGACGACAAAATCGGTTGCTCGCATTACCGTGCGACCGAACGATTTTTACCGCTCGTACGACAATGCAAACGTGTCCACATCGGAGACTCGGGTGTCGTCAATCGTCCAGATGGCTTTATTAAAGACCCATGTGTTTTATGTAAGTGAAACCTTTATGAAAAAATATATATTGACAATTTTATTCTCAGCTACGAAAAATCCATAGGTAACTTATTCTACCAGTACATTATAGAATGAATATACAGAAACATTTGGTTATATTCTTTAAATATTAAGAGAAAAGCGTGCACACGAAATTAGAAACTTTAAGAAGCCCATTTCTTTTTAATTTTCATTACTGTTACAAAAATAATACTATTGCCACTGTAGACCACTCTATGTCTACCAAAATGCGATGTTTATAGTTTTTGTTACATTTGCTCCATAAAATAGACCTTCCTTGTACTTTAGTTATTAGGGAATAATAATTTTATTCATTTTGGGAAATCAAATCAAATCATCAATCAAACAACTTGTTGACTTTATGCGACCGACACGACAAAATACAAAGATATTTGAAATTCAAACGCGAGAACTGACAAATGCGATGTTGCACGACCGTGCGCGTTGCCAGTTAGGACAAATTAATTTGAAGCGCTGTATTTGAATTTTTTCGCGTCGGTTAGTCGGTCGGATGACAAAAGTTGTGACGTATTGCGACTGCTAATTAGGACATACTGTTACGGTATGTCCAACTGTTGTCGTCCGACCGACCAACCAACGCGACATAATTCAAACACAGCGTTTTGAATGAATCTGTCCTAACCGGCAACGCGCACGGTTGTGCAACATCGCATTTGTCGTTTCCCGCGTTTGAATTTCAAACATGTTTGTATTTTGTGGTGTCGGCGTAAAGTCAACGAGTTGTTTGATTCCAAAAATGAATAAAATTAATGATATCGTAATAACTCAAGTACAAGGAAGGCCTATTTATGGAAACAATGGCCCAAAAACTACAAAAATTGCACTTGGTAGACAAGGAGTGGTCTAAAGTGATAGAGTTACCAACTTAAAACAGAAAGTTATTTACAGAAATAAATTGTAATTTCGTGTGTTCGCTTTTCAAATAAATCTTCATTCTACTTGTAGTGTATTGGTAGAATAAGTTATTGTTTTTTTGTGGCTGATAATCAATTTGGGATTAAATATTTTAAATAAAAGTTTTCATTTAGATAAAGCACACAGGCCTTTGATAAAGCCATCTTGACGATTGATGACACCCGAAACTCCGATGTGGACACGATGGCATTGTCGTATGACCGATAAAAATTGTTCGGTGGGCAATGCGAGCAACAGATTTTGTCATCGAACAACTTTCAATTAGGACATAGCGTTAGGCTACTTCAGGGACAAGGTATGACAAATTTCCGAATCCTTAATAAGCATAACCTTAGGAATATTTATCAATTGTCTTAGCTATTTACCCCACTCTTATTAAACATTTCACATCGTAATGACCGATAATAAGCTGGAAACTCGTACAATATCTCCATTTTGGCGTTCTTAAAGTTGTCTAAAAAGTCTCATAAAATCTCATGTCCACGTCGTAAGTTATTCAAGGTCAAAGGTCACAAAAATAGGGTTTTCGCGATTAACTATATTTCTATACTTCCAATGATGTTAACATCTATTATAAAATTGTAGAACAGAAAATTTGCGATAAATTTTGTTCCAAACATTTTTTCATGCGCTCAACCGTTTTTAAGATAGAGGGCGGAGAGCGCGCACTGCTGAGCCATACATACTGTAATGCAAGGTCAACTGTAAACCTCCTGTTTACTTAAAGCTAATAAAAACGATTTACTTTCAGAACATTAGTGTTGAAAATCGGAAAAATACCAGCATTTAAAAGTAAGAGACAGAGTATCTGTCTACGCTAGAGAGCGTAGAAATCTGTGTACAGTCGCCGTCAATAGAAATTGTGGACTATGTAAACAAAGTGCCATGTTGTCTTTGTCTATGAATAGGTGAACTATCTAGAGATGGGTAAGTATGTGATTAAAATATGTTAGGTGCTTAATTAATTTTTTTTATTTGATTCATCGCTAAAATATTCTGATGAATCGCTAGTCAAATCGCCCACGTTAATTACAAATGGTTCCGTCGGTGGCCGTATCTATTATCCCATCCAGTTCTTTAATTTTTTCTTCTACTTTTAGGACATGAGCTACACATTTCGCCCACTGTTCTGGCACGATCCGCGCCAAACCTTGGTCCAACAAAATCTTCACATCGTCCATTTTGAATGTTTTGTTGTTCCTTCAGGTAGACAATGAACGTAACCTTTTCCTTGTTAAGCTCGCAATGATATGGTGGAAGGCGCAAAACTGTCACATTTTTCGATGCCGCCAACTCATCTACATACATTTTTGTATATTTCTGCTTATCTACTTTAGCTATGAGATTCGCTCTGATTTCGGTTTCTTGAAATTTGATTTCTTTTTCGCTCAACCAGCTTTGGATAGCCTCCTTCCGCCAACTCATGTTGGACGCCTTTTCGATTTGACGCGAATGATATGGGGCATTGTCCATTACTATGACGGAACCAATTGTCGTTGTTTCAAGGTAAAACACTATCCAAATCACAAAGAAAGATCAGTAAGAGAAGCCAAGTTGTTAGAATACCGAAAACACAGAAGATTTTAGAGCAACGCTGGAAGATCACACAGCTCTCGATAGAATCACATACACGTTTATGTCAAAGATTATGAAGTAACGCTGTCAAAAAAAAATTACGGAATAAAATAGCATCACGAATAAAATAGTTTTATATTCAAATAGATTCGTACATCACTGATTTTCAAAGACAATACAGATTCGATGAGAAAAAAATATGACAGCAATCTCGACGCAGTACATAATTGACTTTTGATTCTATGATTTTCCGTATTTAACTGGTGATTATTGAATATTTCATGATGAAATACAGTGAATGGCAGTTAAGACTTGATGCTTCATGATTTGGAATAATGCTTAGTGAGACTCCGTGACAGAACCTTGAGAAAAATTGAGAAAACGGTTTGTTTACATAGTCCACAATTTCTATTGACGGCGACTATACGGCATAAACTGTCATAACAGGAAAAGAGAGCCATCTCGTGTTATAAAATGGGAACATATGATCAGTAGCGTGACCTAGTTTTGAGATGGCCGAACTAAATCTGCTATACATACTTAAATTATACAATTTGGCGTTCTCAGAAAATTAACCCACATGCTCTACTGATTATACTGAACCCCTTCCCTACAAAAACAACAAAAAAAAACACTTTCCCATAGAAAATCACGAGTTGTTATTATGAATTTATTGAGGAAATGAAATTTTCTCGCGCAATTTTTTTTTTATTGAAGTGGTTCATTTGATCGTCCGAAGATTCCACTGACTTTCTGAACGTGAACGGGTCAAGCAGGCGTCGTCGTCGGTCGTCAAGCATCGTCGGAATCAAAATGAACGTAGCCCAGCTGTACATTAAAAAAAAAGTTGTTTGTCTGTGTCTGTGGCTTAACTTGTCAAACTTTTCATTCTCATTCTCATTGTCTATGGTAGTGTCATAAAAGATGGCGGTGGCCCTGTCACCCGATCAAGAGTTGGTAAGAGAAATTATATCAATTTATTATTGTAGTCCGTTAGATACAATTATGCTTAAATTTTTAGAAAGCTTTTACTGTGGTTATTATAATTTTTTAATTTAAATAGGTTGTTTCGTAAAGTTACCTTGTAATTTTGTTGTAAAGAAACATGCGTCGTGGAGTTCTCCATGTCATCAAGAATGTTTGTTTTGATTTTTTCGTATTTTATTTAGATAAATGTTAAGAGGTGCAACATTTCCTTGATTACACGTGGTATGGTATGTAGGTTTTCGTAAAGCGTTAACAGTCAGACTGTTGTTTATTCTATTATTTCATTTTGTTTACCTTCCGTATTTACGTTCGTGTAATAGTTGTATGTACATTTACCTATATTATGTACTGCTATTAATTGAATATTTTTATTTTTACAAATGCCTATTGGTGGACAGCGATAGTCGAAAGATGAATCCGTTTCTACATTGAGTCACTGTTCCATGAAGCATTTTCCTTGCCATGTGGATAAATACTGTTTTCAACAAGCAAATAACTTTAAATTACCATACAAGATTTTCAGATAAAAAAAAAGATTATGTGGATTGTGCCCCCATAATATACACTGACTCAAATATTTGTTATGTATAAAAAAACAATTTGTAATTTGAATAATCTTGTCTTTTTTATTATTTTTTCTTTAATTATTCATGAAGATAACAGAGGATTTTATGCATTTTGTAATATATGTAAGTATCCAAGATTATTTTTACATCTCTGGGAATATATCCTTTATGCTAAATATTGCGAAAACAGTTTTTTATGGTGTAAACTGACTTATCTAGCTTTAAATAATGGACTAAGCTGTTGACCTGTTCTTAATTTCAGTCAAAATTTTAAATTATTTTCGAGATTTGTTGATTTTTGTAATTTCTTGTGAGTCTTGGAAGGAGTCAATTATTATTTGCTTGTTGAAAAATAATAACAGCTATATTTGATGTGAAGTTCGTAAAGCCTTCAGAATCGTCTTTACTACCAATTGTTACACTTGCCTCGGTTTACCTTACCCACATACTTTTTCCCATGTACCAATTATATCCTTTATTTCAGTGTATCAGAAATTATGTTTTTATTGCGAAATCCATCGCTTTGGAATACTCTAAATATTATTATTAGAGTGCATTACAAACTAGAAAAGATAAATTAGAAACAAATGTAAAGACAAGAATTTAAAAAAAATCCTCAGGCCAGGATTCAAACCTGCTACCTCGTGTTATCAAGACAAACGCACTACCAATTGCGCAAATAATTATTTTTCCATTACCCAGACTTATGTTTGCAAACAAACCAAATTTTTTAGGGTTCCATAACTCAAAATGAAAAACCGAATCCTTATATCATCACTTTAAAGTCTGTCTGTCTGTCTGTCTGCCTGTCTGTCTGTCTGTCTGTCTGTCTGTCTGTCTGTCTGTCAAGACCATTTTTCTCAGCCCCTTCAAAGATATCAGGTTGAAGCTAATAACTCCTACAGAAGTCTTTAGCCCCATATTGCAGTAAGAACAAGCTATTACCCTTTACATAATTCGAATGGTCCAGAATACCATAACAGCACCTAATTGTCGATTTTTTGAAAGGAATAGACTTTTAAGTTCATATAAAAGTATAAATTTTTTTCTCCTTGAAATACAAAAGATATACATGAAAATATTCAGGAACTGAATAAATAGCTTTGATGACGTAATAGTCATGTCATTTAGGCACTACAGGAAATAGGCCATTGCCCACAAGAAAAAAAAGTGATGTCAAAATTGATGTCTGTTTTTTTATTTTCAGTAATCCCATCTTCAGGTTTTATGCCCTTCTTCTTAGCAAGATTAATCGAATGGGCGGATTTAGGCACTATATCTATTTATAGTTTATTTATCTATGAACTTATTTATTCATTGCATTATGTAGATATATACAATATTTTAATTTTTTACTTTTGTTAGTATATATTTGGTTAGGCATTATATTTATTTATGGTCTATTCAGTTTATTTATCAACTTATTTATTAATTGCATTATGTATAATAATATTCCCGCACAAACTACCCCATCTCACACACAAACTCACACACACACATATACACATACACACACACACACCCTTACACCCTTACACAAACATACACCCTCTCTTATCTAAAGGCAAAGCTTACATGTCCAAAATATATTATATAAACATTACATTATTGCATCTATTTTTATATCCTGTGTTTACTTTTGTTAGGTATAAGTTTTAATTTTAAATTTTTTTTTTTTACATTGTTCTTTTAGACTCAGTTGTAACCTGGTGTACTCATTCGGGTCGAGCCTAGCTCCTACAAAACAATGAAAATTAGGGAGCTAGTGCACTACTGTACCTAAGACTTTTACTTCTGTGAATAAACTTTATTTTATTTTTATTTTATTTTATTCTTATTCCAATAAGTATTTATTTTATGCATGGGTATAACCTAGTAGCCTAACTTAAATATAGTATTTTTTTAAATATATTTCCCGTAGGTATCATATTTGTTTCATCATAAAATATTATTTTTATACAGATTAGATTTGACACGTAAAACATATACTTTATGTAACTATTTTACAAATAAACATTTTGAATCTTTGAATCTTTATGCCCAAATTTTTTTTTCATTTTTTCCTTTCGTCAAGGAACTCTCCCTATTGAGCCTAAACGGTATGACTATTACGTCACATTCCCATTTCTCCAAACTGGTTTTCAAAAAATAATTTCGTTGTAAAAAATACCACCTGAAAGTTAAAGAACAGTATGTATCTTCATGATTTCGCCTATATTTTGCAAAAGGGCCTGTTGCAATTTATGGTTGGTTCGAATTGATTTCATACAAATTGGCTCACTATGAAAAACAATAAGGCACTTTCAGTTTACTAAAAAACTTAAAATTCCATTCACAACAAGGTCTTTACCCATGGCAATATAAACATCTTCAAAACTTATCGAAAAAAATACCTCATTACTTAGGAATTTCTGACAAAATTAGTGTTTTGGCTTTTTTATGTCTTTCTGAATTCAACTTATTATCATAATGAAAGGTTGACTTGTTGATGAACGTTACTAAATACCAATTTCTTATGTTTATGTATTTTCTTACTTATATTATGTTTGCATGACCTAAATTTTTGTAGTTTCATTCTGTAACTGAAAATACTAAACTACTTCTTTATGCCATTGCATGGCAGAGGTGCAGTTGTGTAAGCCAATCGTATTCCAATTCGACTGTCATATGGCTTTTCGGCTAAGCAAATAAGCCTGTTTGACATTTGAAATTGTACATTTTTGGCTGTCAACAACAAAACAACACAATTGTATTCATTTGACAGTCAAAAATGTACGATTTCAATTGTCAAACGGGCAAATTTGCTTAGCCGAATAGCCATATGACAATCAATTTGAATACGATTGGCTTACACAATTGCACCTCAGGGCGGCTATTCCGCCATTATTCGCAATATCCGTCACCTGGGGGCACGGCAGTGCCCCCGCCAAGTCGAGCTAAAAAGCGGCACGGCCATACCATCCTTTTCTCGAAGCAGTTCATGCCATTTTCGACCCCCTATAACTTCGTTGTGGATAAAACTAGAAGCCTGAATTTTCGGTAACCTTGCAGGCATTGTGTAAACACGGTATATTTCAAATTTTATTAAATTTGAACCAGTAGTTTGTCAAAACTTAAATTTTTCCAAAGTAATATAGCTTCTGTTGTTAACACTAAAGAACTATTTTTGAATGAAGAAAATTGTTTTGACAGCACTAAAACTAAAATTAAGCCCTCAGAATCGGCTTTAATGATAGAGTAAATACACGTTATTCTTTAAACCGCCAATGAAAGAGCTTTAAAGCAATGTCACTCAAATAAAAATAAACAAAATCAAAACTGGCATAGTTCTTAAATAAAATTATAATCTCTATCTATACTAATATAACAAAGTAGTAAAAGAGTCGTGTCTGTATATTGAATATTTTTTTCAAATTTTTGTTATTATATTAGTATTATACTGAAGACAAAACTACCATTTTTAGATTTTTTGCCTGTCTGTATTGTGCCGTTTCAACTCGAGAACCACTGCCCGGATTTGAATATGTTTTCTTTGTAGTGACCCTTGTCAACACATATATGCTATAAGGGTGTTCATAAAATAACGCCCAAGCCGAAAACGTGGCAGAGATTGAATAAACGCGGGCGAAAGGCTAGTTATAGATAAACCATACAACCAGTATAACAGTAGTAGAATCTACCAAAATATAGTCGCGCGTGCAAGCCACCGCCAATCTCTGTATTTGATTTTAAACTTTACGTGGCCGACATAAGCACTGTCCTGTGTACACCGTGACGCGTTGGATGGAAACTAAACCGAAATAGCATCTTGTATTGATTGCTCGGTCGTTGTCCGCCGCGACGTCCGCTATCGTATCTCGATGCTGCGCCTTGTCACTATGCCTTTGTTCGGGATAAGGCACTGTAAAATCACCCCTATTACCTACATTGAGACTTCGTTAAAAGGTACGGCTGCATGGGCGTATATAAGGGGGGGGGGGGGGGGGGAATTTATACGCATAAGTAATATTTACATTTTTTCTTCCCTACGGACGCCACAAAATACAATTGTGCATCCAAATTCACACTGAAGATTCGATAAGTGCTCAGTATTAAGATTTGATGATCCTTGTTGTGAAATTCGTAAATTTTTTTTTTGGTGTTCCTTCAAACGCAAGTCAACATTTTATTTGCATTTTCAATTTGGCGCCGTCTGCGTACGAACCCTACTTTTTATTATTTTTTTGTACATCAGACATGTCTTACAATCTGACTAAATTTAAAACTTGTATGTTTCCGTCTTTAAGTAAAAGCCAAAACCTTTTTTTGAGATTTCTTGTATGGGGACACACCAACGTTTGTTTTTTTTTGTGTAACACGTATTGTGTGAAAAATTCAACTTTCCAACTACTCGTTTTACCGTTGAAGCTGCAGGCCACTGTGGCAGACGGACAGACAGACAGACAGCGGAGGCTTAGTAATAGGGTCCCGTTCGGCACCTTTCAAAATTCTGAGATCATAAAAGCAAGGGTAAGATAAAACATTATCTAAATGAATTATAGGTATGACCAGTTGATTTTTTTTTCACCTTTTTAGGTTTTCATATCTAAAGGGCAAAACGGAGCCCTATTAATGTCATTTTGCTGTCTGTCCGTTAGCTCGTATCTTGTCTCCAGCTCGTGGACTGAATGAGTAACAGACAGACCTGAATTTTTGATACTTTGTGAAGAATGTTGTCTCAAAACTGAATATTGCATTGGAAATTAAATTATTCATCCATACAAAAAAGGCAGTGAAAAAAAGCTCATTTAGTAGAGCACAAGTATATTTTTTATCTTCAAAAATAAAGAAATGGGGGCCGTCAAAGTTGTTAGTCTTAGACCATTTTTGTTACGGAGTCTATATCAAAAACTAAACTAGTTAGGGCTTTGGAATTTCTGTGTGTTATAAAATGATAAAATGAATATTATGCACCGTCTGAAGACGCCGATTCATATAGTAGTTTGTTAGCTGTGATCAAAACAAACAGTTTTCTTCCACGGGTTATTGCCATATTATTGCGGAACCCTAATAGAGCGAGGGCCGAGTCGCAGTTGGCCTAGATTTTTTAATTTCCTTAAATCTTAAAAAAACATTATTTTCCCTTGGACTTCTCCTACGGCTTAGATTTCTAACTTATATTTGTCCAGCAAAATGGTCACTCCATGCTTTCAGCAATATTTGAATATGAATAAATACATGTTACGTTAAAAAAGAGGTTTCTAACTTTTGACGGAACCATATAATCTGGCAACGGACCAGAAAAAAAGAGTTGAAATTACGAGCACTGATTTAACATGATCCATTCATTATCCATTTATAAAGAGCGGAAACGGGGTCGCTTGATTGAATCAGGGTTTCTGCTGCTAAAGTGAGATTGACGGTGAGAGTGGCCGGCCTTTGACACGACGGAGTGCACTTTACGCTTTCCGTAAACGACACTCCACCGATAGCATTCTTGTTACGTCCGCGGTATTCTCACAATCAAGCAGAAAGAAAGCTGAAACTGTCCCTACTAAATTAATCGACAACATTACAAATTAATAATTGGTGCAAAACTGAAAACCATTCGAGATTTGGGCTTTCTGAGAATCATATTTTTTTTTCAGAGTTAAATCGTGATTAATTAAAGAGATATTTAAAAAAAACTCAAAATATGGTAAACACAGGATTTTAAAAACAATTTCCTTTGCTTTTAAGTAAAGTTTGTTTTAAAAAAACTTACATGCCATGTGACAGCAGACATAAACATGCCAAGCTTTTTTTTAAATAATCCATTTACAATGAACATCGACTTCTGAAATCCTCAGATGCGACTTACGTCCTTTTAGAACGAGTGAATAAGAAAACATTAAATTATGCAGGAAAAACATAAAATAAAACAAAATGAAAAAATACTTAAGCTGGTTTTTTACGTAGACTTTAAATATAAATATTAAAAACAAATGATTAACTAAAATGAAATGTTGTCGATTGTAAGCGACGCTATTTTCAAAACTAGCCTTCTCCCCGCCTTTAAAACAGGAATCGATGATTTTATAGTTAACTGAATGGAGGATATGGAAACGGAAGTGCATCTTTGCAGGGGAGTAGATTTACTTCCGGTCTGCGACGATAGTCGCACGTAAGTGGGTACTTCCTTCCTATCCGGTGAATTTTATAGCTAGCTATGGAATGTTGATATTACAAATTTGTCTATTATTTATTGTAGAGCAGAAATGGCGTCCTCTGTGTAATGAAAAGGGTATCAAATGGCACATTTCAGCAAGGATAGATTACAGAATCCTGTACAAAGGGTATAACTTATTAGACAATGTGTGGCCGCGACTGTGTCGGTCCGATAGGTGTTCCCTAACCGGCGCGTGCCCGTGTCACATTGTGTGACAGTCACAGATTGTGGTTGAGTCACCGACCATGTCCGTGTGCCAAGTCACTGACATCTCATAGCATCTTCATTCACTATCCGTTTACCTCACATTTAGCACGGAATACTATAATAGTTTGCATATCAAAAACACGATCGGCTCAGTAGTTTTTGAGAAAGTTAGTGGCCGGGTAGGACTTCGCTATATTTGTTTCATGGACGAATAATTATTTGGTATTATTTTCGTCCATGATTTGTTTCCATTTTTGAGGGAATCCTTAAAACTCGCATTTAAGAGTATGGCATACCCTAGGAAAAAATGTTATTACCAGAAAATACTTTATTAGCTTCTGATAGAGGCGATTATTGGTTAGCTAATTGACCTATTTGTCTAATAATTACGAGCGAAACAGCAGATCGGAGAATCTGAGAATACTGAAATATTTTGGAGGAAAAAAAAATACTGGATTTAAGTAGAAAACCTTTATATTTCTATTACATATTTTATGAAGGAAAAATCAAGTTGATCTCCTAAAAACTCTCCTTGAAACGAACGTTTGAAAACCAAAAAAAGAGGGTGGAAAACATTTCTTTTTCGACAAAAGTATAAATATTTGCACATTGTTTATAAGTAGATCACCTAGATAAAATATCAATAAATCAAATACATTTTTTCCAATATTAAGATAGTCCTACTTTCGTCAAAAGAACCCTCGAAAATCTGGCTTTTTTCATATTCTAGGGTCAGGCACAGCCTTAAGGCTAAAAAACGTTCATATAATATATAAAGCGGGACGGTAGCACAGGCGGTAGAACGCTGGCCTCTCAATCTTGAGACCCAGGTTCGATTTCCGGTCGGGCATGCACCGATGAGCTTTTCGGAATTTATGTGCATAGTATTTGAGTTCTTGCATAATACTTACCACTTGCTGAAACGTGAAGGAAAACATCGTGAGGAAACCTCCATGACCTAAAAAGCGTGTAATTGTGTCCGAAGTACGGCGATAGGGCTTACCACCCATCACGTTGGGATGTAATAATCGTCGGTGAAATGCGGGTGTACCAGGTCTGAACTGTGACTTGCATTTCACAGCTCACACTCGGAAACACCACTGACACCCCCTCGGGGATGTATATAATGCGTAACAGATATTAAGGTTACAATTAGCTTTGAAGGCTCTACCTACGCAATATTAATTTCGTAAACACTTTGTTCCTAGAAAAGGCGAGCTCTCGTTTCATAGCAATTCCCGGTAATCTGGATCGATCATGCTAAGTTGCGTAGGTTTCTGATAAATGTGTCACAGTTTCACAACAAGTTTACACGTGTACATATTCTTTACAGCATATTTTAAATATACATTTAATACGTATTATGTCTGTGTACGTATACGCGCTACATAATGTACGGGGGCGGCGTCAGAGCCTGAGCTATTTTAAATATCGTCGTTCATATTACAAAAGGTGCTATGTAAAAAAGGATGTTTTAAGAATCAATTCGTTCCGTGTCATTAAAAAACAATAAAAAAGGCATAATACATATTTTAACTAGATAAAAAACCTAACTTAAATCTCGCCGCTTTAGTAAATTAATAAGTTTTTTTTGCTCTCCTGTAAAGTTGACCTCGGGTGACATAGGACCTTTTGCAATATGAACGACGATATGATCTATTGATTCAACTACATATCTATAGGTAACATTTAAAAAGTAGTACTTCCCAGACGGCTTATTGTTTTGGCTTACTTTTATTAGGGGTAAATTATTGCAAAAAGAGGGTAACGATCGCTTGACTCTCCAGAGACCGCAAACCATTTTGGACCAGATTTTTTTTCTATCTTTACCCCTGGTTACTCTGGATTTTCTTTTTCCTACCACCTCTTCCATGGCCTGCCGGGAAGCACAATTTTTAAGACGACGTACATAGGTAGTAAAACTGGAGTTTTTGAACAAGTAGTACTCCCAAACTACAATAGATATGGTTCTGAAATAAATACATGTTATAAACAAAGCCTTTTCCAAGGCAATGTAACAGCCCAAAACACGATAGAGAAAAATTGGCTCGATCGAAAAAAAGTGGAGGCTATTTTTTCATTTCAAACAAGCAGTCCATCGAAACTAATAAAGTAAAAATAAAAATGATTAGTGTTTTAAACATAGGTTACATGCATCTAAACGATAGCACAGTGATTTTTTTAAACGCACTTGTGTGAATTTCTATTAAATTTTTTTCTTTGAAAAACAGCCTTATCCGCTCTCTTCTTGATTTCGTTGTGCGATCGACCTACTACGCCTTAAATGTTACCTATAGAATCTGCACTTGAATCGTGTCAAGTTTCATCCCAGCAGAAAAGAGTGCAAGGTTGGATCTCTTAATCTCCGTACCGATTGTTTGGTTGTTATTGGATAACTTTGTTACGTACCTACGTCAAATATGTTTTTCTTATGTTGTTTCTATGATGTTAACGTAAGAATGCCACATATGATTGCTTGAATTAACTGTATTATAAAGCTTTCAGATTTATTAGATTTACGGAATTCAGTGCTTGTTTTTATTTTGCCCCGAAATCTTACTTAAAATCTTTAAAGGCATGTTTTTAAGCTATTAGGGTAACAGGCACTGCGAAATTTCATCGCGCGATTTTTTCCGCAGAAATCTGTGAAACATGAAAAATGAATAGTTGCACGCACAAGCGAAAAAAAACGCGCGATGAAATTACGCAGTGCGTGTTAGCCCTAATCGTAACGTGTTGTATATACCTCAGAATATATTATATTGTTTGAATGTGATATCTGTGTACGTATTATTTATTTTATTACGATTACACAATCGAGAACAGATATCTGTTGACGTCTTCATGAGTTGGAGCCGGGGCCGGCTCACCCTAGCCACAAATTCTAGTTACGCCAATAATTCTAAAGGCCTTCATTTTAGTTTAAGTGCTGTCAGCACAAAATTTTCTCATTCCCAAATAGTTCTTTAGTGCTAACCATAAGCTATATTACTTTGGGAAAAAAATAGTTTTGGCAGCACTAACACTAAAATTATTTTAAATCGTGATTTGCTGACTACCTGATATTGGCAGAAAATGGTGGCAGAAAGGAAGCCAATGGCCAAATAGAAAAAAAAGTCTTAAGAATCGACTTTAATATTTGTGTTCTTACGTAATACTTACCACGTGCTAAATGGTGAAGGAAAACACAGTAAGGAAACGTGCAAACCCTTAATAGCGCACTGAGAAAACTGGTAATCATAAAATTAAGTGAATTCACCTGAAATTATGCTGATTCACGTAAAGTAGGGAGCATACGGACTTCACAATAAAATACGATGAAACTACTGTTGCTGCTGCTAGCGTTATAATATGACGCACTGTTACTGTGATTTTGTAGGAAGCAGACAGAATTATGCGCTCGGTCACCGCTTTTATGGTGAGTGACAGTAAGCATATATAAGGTGACTTTAATTTATGCAGCCAAACTTTTACTGAAGACTCGGTAAGTGCTCAGTAACAAGGTTCGATGACACTTTTTGTGAAATTCGTAAATTATTCTTTTCGTGTTCCTTACAAACGCAAGCCCAGCCCAGAGTCAATTACTATGGGACGTCAACATTTCATTTTGCAAAATTAGCAAAAAGTGTTATCGATCCGTGTTGCTGATCACTTACCAAGCCTCCAGTATAAGTTTGGCTGCATAAATTAAAGTCACCTTATATAACGTAGTGTGACGGACCACTTTTATGGGGAGGGCACGATTTAATACGAAAATGGTAATCTTATTTTCTGTGACCAATTTTACGGTGATCTGTCATCATAATATTGCGTTACTTACCTTAAAAACTCGATTATTTCCTCAAACGTTTTAATTACAGCATAATATTTTTTAATTATCGCCAAATTTAAAAATAATTCACCCTATTTCAAACTTATGTAATGCTATTTTATAATGAAGCCAAAAACAGAGAAGTACGGCGATAGGGCTCACCATCCATTACGTTGAGACGTATTAATCGTCAGTGAACTGCGGATGTACCGAGTGAGAACTGTGACTTGATTTTCACAGTTCACGCTCGGGAACACCTTTAACACCCCTTCGGGGATTCATGTCGTGACGATATGTATGTTAAACTAAATTTAAAAAATGTAAGCTTCCTTACAGTCTAACTTCGACTTCGTGAAGTTGTATCGCAAAGATAAAGATTCCCTCGATATATACAATCTGCTTCGAAAGTTGCTTCTTTTGACACCATTTATGATTTTTCAACGGCATTTTTATTTTCTGTGCTTATCGGTGTTTGGCTCTTCTGCACCTGTAAGCTTCTAAGCTGATATATCTACAAAAGCATGACCATGTGGCGCGGAGTGCGTGAATGCTGAAATGCAAGGCGCACGCCCCACGACGGTTAAAATAGACGTAAACAGCAATCAATCGCAATAGCACTGCACTCTGCGTCACTTCAGAATATTTGCGAACATTATACAACAGGAAGCCTGGTGTAAACAGCTGTACGCACAAAGACAGTTACAACGCGGGCCCGTCTTCGAGCGATCGTGCGTGCGATTGCTTTGTAAAATAGAAATATTACGTCAAGTGCAGCAACTCTATTCCGATCACGGTTCATTGATAAATTCTCCAATTTCTTGTGTGGTTCGTTTCGTTTTGTAACGGCTATGCTACAACAGCAAATAAATGAAAAAAAAAAAACATAATGATAGAGAGTTAATCTTTGCGGGACAGATAGGATTCTTTTGTTTAATAAAGTTATTTTGATCCAGTCTTAACTAAGGGTTGATGACTTTTAATTTTGTTATCAGTTGATTTTTGTTTATAGGGTTCCGTCACAAAACAGAAATCCTTATAATCGCTTGGCTCAAAAGGACATCTATGGTCGATAGATTAGAAAATGAAAGAGTACTAAGTTTAAAAAAAATTGCCATTTTCGTTGTCTTTGGCTGGAATTATTAGAATGGATAAATTATTGTATATTGAAATAATGTTTGAATTATTGAAATGAAATTATTATTTATTTGCGTAATCTTGGTACATATTATTTATTATGTTCCTGATTAAATTTAGTCCTATACATACAAGCCTAGTTAGGTTATTACAATTTACTTATTTTTAGATTATTTACTAGCCTTTGCCCGCGGCTTTGAAAACAACAAAAAAACCACATTCAAAATCACGTTTAATTGACACTTTTTATTTCACCTACCTCACCTTTAGTATGTCGCAATAGTTAGAAATTACTGTTTAAAACCTGGTCACTATCCGAGTATTAAGTATTTTAATCAAATTGTGATTGCAGTGTAGGGGAACAGAATGCGGACCGTAATTCGCTCAATTTTGTTTCAATTATACTAACATTATTTGTTTTTTTTATGAATTAGCAACCTCCTTCGAATTTATCTCATTCTTCGTTATAATATTTATTCCTGAATATTATTCACTTATTTTTAGGTTTTGGTTAAACGAATGACTTTTGAATACATTTATTGAGTAACCATTCTTCTAAGGTGAATCGTTTTGTTTGTCAGTCCGTCTGTCTGTCTGTCTGTCTGTCAAGACCCTTTATCTCGTGGAGGTATCGAGTTGAAATTAAAACCATATAGGTACTCAGGTCTACACTACAGTGCCTTGAAGCTGTGAAAAAAATCAAACTTCTAAAAAAGACGGCCGTATGTGCCGCAAAAAACGTATATTTCGACACTCAAGGGGATCAAAATTTATAGGGTATTTTCCGTTGACTATGAAAGTGGTAAGTAATACCGTCTTATACTACAAGTATAGGGAAAAATCTGAATACATTTGTAATTAAATCATAAACAATAACTTATTTAACGGAACCCTCGGTGGGCGAGTCCGATTCGCACATGTGCGGTTTCTTTTGTTTCTAAATTCGCGTCATTCGTAATTTTCAGGTTCCCTCAGAATTTGCGGACGTAGTACCACAGAATAACGTAATAAATAATACGTTCACATGGTTGTATTAAGGCTGCGCCGAGCATACGACGATTAGACACCTCGCTCTGTAGTACAGAGTCTGTACTTTCGTGGTCAGTTTTATTGACGGCCATACTAAAAATGTATGGCGGATTTGTGGTGCATGCATTTTGAATAAATCGTATTTAAATTGCCAGGCAATATTTCTAAAGTGTAAGTTGGACAAATTGTAGTTTATACTTTGGTGATTGTTTGAAATTAAGTTTGACATAAAATTCTACGGTTAAGTTGTTAAAATGACCTCAACGCCAATACGCCTTTGTTACATTTTGGGCTTAGTTTAAATGTATACATTATTTTAAATTTTTGCTTCGGATAAAGTGTATATACATTTTCTGTGATACTAAATATGATTTTTTGATATTCATTAATAAAATATTATTCATTAAGTCAACTTAACCGTGACTGCCTGATTTAGCTTCTTTTAATCGGAGCACCCCTAACAGAAATTCCATAATTAAACTTTTGCTTATGTTGTTTTCCTTGTGACTCGACCCTATAAACGTAGATAATTTAGTAATAATATAGTGAAACAGTCTATTTTCCACGCATCGTTTTCGACTCGGGCCGGCTCGACGTAACACTACATGTAATCCATCCATCCATCCATCCATCAGCGTGTTCGTCCACTGCTGGACATAAACCTTCATGTAATTAATGACACCAATGTTTAGTGAAATAATACTACTTACATCATTCATTAAATTTCAGCCACTTGCTTTTTTCCAAAAACCGGTCAAGTGAATTCGAGTGTGAAACACAAACTTGATCCAGGTGTATAATACCTCACTTCGCTTCGCATGATCCTGTTTTATACCAACAAATACTGCAACAATCACTCTGAAATTAAAATATGATAAAGTTGAGGACTGATGCTATGTCTATGCTGTTGTCAAAACTTGATTCCATTAAATTTTCTCTATAGAAAAAAAATACAAAGTTACCTCCAAACCGTACAATAAACCGATAGCATTCAATGAATACTTGGAATTAGATCTGAAACTTTGCATAATATAACTGATATTAGTATAAAGCAGCTGCAGACTGTTCCATAAAAATGAAAAAACCATCAGTGTAGCCGCGATTTCAAAGTAACTGATGTTTTTGCGTGCGTGGCATCTGATTAGAGTAGGATAGACAGTTAAAAAGCAGAAGCATTAGAGCAGGACTGCGAATTGAGGTATTATGGGCCCTTGAGTAACTAACGCCTAATTAATAAATTAAATACTAGGTGAAATTAAATCAACCGACCAAATTCATACTGGATACTCGGTTAGTCATCAGGAACAAGGTTTAAAGACCCTCCAGGTGAAATTCGAAAAAAAAAAATTTTTTTTCCCGTAGAACCTGCACTAGGAATTGTACTTAAACTAGTCCAACCAGTACGGGAGCAAAAAAAATTATTTTTCGAAATTGGCTTAAAGGATTACTGAACCTAGTTCTTGATCACTAACCGAGTCTCCAGTATGAATTCGGTCGGTTGATTTAATTTCACCTTATATAGGTAGTTTTTATATTTTATCTTATACTTGTGCTAAGACCTAATTCTGAGCGGAATTTCAAGTTTCTATGCCAACTGGAAGAGACCTATGTTTTCACCGGAAGCCAATTTGAATTAATTACGTAAAGGGCAAAAAAATTTTTTCGCTTTGAGTTCGAAGCTAAATTTTTTGACAGCATCATTCTGAAGGTGGGTTTAGTTCCAACTTGATATCTCTCATGGGGCCCGAGAAAAAGGGTCCTGACAGACGGATAGACAAACAGACAACAAAGCGATCCTATAAGAGCTCCAGTTTTTCATATTGAGGTAAAAAACCAAAAAAAAATACATTTTCAAAACACATGAAGTTTTGTCACCTTCAAACGTCTGAAGGAATTTTTGTAAAACATACGTCAAATTACTCGTAATATCCTCATGTCCAATGGTATCGATTTGGTGTAACACGACATAACTTATTTAAACCGTCCTGTCCTTATCTTTTCGATACGGAAAGAGAAAGACAGGGTGCTTAAATTAAGTTTAGTCGTGTCAAATGAATTGAGCCATGTTTCACCGATTGTCACCAATGTCATGGTACCTACACTTAAAATATTAATCTATCATATACTACATATAAATGTATCTCAACTGCTAGGCCCTACCATGCTACATATTAGGGGCTCCACGTGCTACGGCGTAGCAAGAGGCACTATCTTTCCTACTTCAATCTACTCAAGGGCAGTATCGATCATTTTAATCGAAGTCTTGATGCTTGTAACCGACAGAGTGGGGCGTGTCTCCCAGCGAGTGCGTGCTCGCCCATACTAAACGCAAAGAATACTCGGTACACAGTTCCCCACAGGATATAGACATCCCGGAAGAATTAACCCGACTCGAACCGCGCCGGCTTGTTTGCATCGCCATACATTATGTATGGGGTTTTGACTCCATAAACGTGAGCGTTGAGCCAGATGGTCGATGACGATCGCTCACTCCACTTGTTGAGGTCAACTCACCTTTACGGTTTAGACGTTATTCGAGTGGTTTTGCTCGCGTTTGCTAAAACAATAGGGTTTTCTAATCAGCTTAGCCGTGACGGCTCGAAGTAAAAAGTAACTAGGTTCGGGATTCAGTTCAACTGATCGGGCGGAGTGTGATCGACGAAAGTGTGACGGTGTTGTGAAATAAGCTGTTATGTACTAAGTTGATCAGTGGATAACGAGTTTGCGAGGAAGATGGAGTCAGAGGTGTTCAGGAGGCTCCTCAAGTTTTTGCGGGTATGTTGATTGATGAGCTTGTTTTAGTACAGAATTTGATAACCCATTTCTCTGTTGTTTTTCATTATAGACTAAAGTTTGAGACCTCTATAGTTTCTTTTTTTGTTTTTTATTATATTATAGAACACAAAAGAAAAAAATATATTTTAAGACTAGCTTATGCCCGCGGCTCCGCCCGCGTGTTATACGGTTTAACGACATGCTTTTTTCCGGGATAAAAAGTAGCCTGTGTTAAGTTAGGGTATAAGCTATATCCATTCTAAATTTCATCCAAATCCGTTCATATGTTTCAGCGTGAAAGAGTAACAAACATACACACACACACAAACTTTCGCATTTATAATATTAGTAGGATATATTTCGGGCCCCACCGGGCCCGGCATCAGTTGATATAATATAATGACATATTTACAATGGCAAATAAAAATGACATGGTGACAATGAGTATTAAAAAGAGAAAAAAAAGGAAATCTACCTACTTTCTTAGACTTCTATAGTTTAATCTCAGAATACATGAGTTTAATACAGGCATTTACAAAGTCAATATCTGGCTGAAAATTTTGGTATAGGCACAATTAAGGGCAAGAAAACAACTTTGCATTAACTTAAATCTGTCTAGCTTGATATCTTTAAAAAAATATATATTAAAAATTTTGGCAAAGTGGTGCCTTTTAAAATATCAGTACCAAAAGATAGAGGTCTTATACTTTGGTCCATAACGAAAACAACTGAGGAACGGCTTATCAAATTTTGTACTAAAACGGTGGCGTGCCTATGCACCTTAAATTTAGGGTCTAATATTAAAGTGGTAAATGATCAATTTTCTAGTACAGTGCTTAAGTCATTCTATCTTGTTTTTATTATCTTCCGCTGTCTGGTCTGTCTGTCACAGGGGTCTACAGCTTCAACTGTAATAGGTAGAAAGCTGGAATTTTCACAGAATACGTGTTAATATGACCTCTATCACGACAAATAATAACTTTTTTAGGGTTCCGTACCCGTAATACATTGTGGTACGGAACCCTTTATCCGCGAGTTCGACTCGCACTTGGCTAAACTATTACTTTCTTTTTCCTCTCGATAAAAAAATGAAAGTGTCGTATTGTTTGTTGCGATTAGGGATCCAAGTATAATGGTTGAGATCGAGCGAATAACTTCTCTATTTATGCTTCATTTCACAAATTAATCGTTCCATGATTATTATTGTTTGCTATTGACTCGATAAATTTTCGCGGTCATTCAAATTACATTCAGCTTACAATATTAAAATTATCCAAAGATTGCTTTTTTTCAGTCAAAGGCTTATTCCTAATAATTGATAAAATAGTCTTGTAGTAAATAAGTACAGGGAAGAATACCTACATCAAGCTATATTACTAAATACATTTGTCTTTGTACCTGTCTTATATCCTTCGCAACAGAGACTAATGTCGTACTTAATGACGCGTTGTTCACTGTACAGAAAAGACGTGTTAAATGTATTTATGTAACGAATTATCCTGTTAGTAAAGAATCTATGTTGAATCCATATTAATGCGCGTGTAAACCCCAATATACACAATTACGTAATTATTATGAATGCTCCAAGTTCCAAGAAAGTTTTATCTGACTTCTAAGAAGCGTTTCGATAATGTATTCGGTTCTTATATTTCCTTTAGTTCATTTATGAGTCGAGAAATATGTTTTTTTATTTACTTTGCGTACACGCATTACCCCAACGTTTATAATTCCCAAACTGAAGAAGTTGTCTCGTACGGACAATATATAATTTATATTAAATTCAAATTTGTATGTTCTGTGAAAATGTCAGAACGTGTTTCAGGGTTACTAACTAAGTTAATAACCTAAAATAATAATTTGAATAAACAAACTTATCATCATACCGGTTGAAAATGAACCCTCTAGCTGTAACAAAGGAAACTGTTCTATGTTCGAAATAAAAAATACATGTTTTGTTACTTGTGTCATTCATGATTCATAATAAAAAAGACCTACGCTTAAGTATTGTGTAATATAATTTATTGGTTGAAGTCGTACACCTATTTGAGAGGCTTAAAATAAAAGCTCACTCCTCACTGTCTTCCTGTTAACTATGCCCCTAACTTTGGTCCTGTAATGGCTAACTAGGAACCTGCTCGTGACCCCTCACTGCAAATCTGAAAATTAAAGCTCACTGCTCACTGTCTTCCTGTTAACTATGCCCCTAACTTTGATCCTATAATGGCTAACTAGGAACCTGCTCGTGACCCCTCACTGCAAATCTGAAAATAAAAGCTCACTGCTCACTGTCTTCCTGTTAACTATTCCCCTAACTTTGGTCCTGTAATGGCTAACTAGGAACCTGCTCGTGACCCCTCACTGAAAATCTGAAAATTAAAGCTCACTCCTCACTGTCTTCCTGTTAACTATGCCCGTAACTTTGGTCCTGAATGGCTATCTAGGAACCTGCTCGTGAACCCTCAATGCAAATCTGAAAATAAAAGCTCACTGCTCACTGTATTCCTGTTAACTATGCCCCTAACTTTGGTCCTGTAATGACTATCTAGGAACCTGCTCGTGACCCCTCACTGCAAATCTGAAAATAAAAGCTCACTGCTCACTGTCTTCCTGTTAACTATGCCCCTAACTTTGATCCTATAATGGCTATCTAGGAACCTGCTCGTGACCATCACTGCAAATCTGAAAATAAAAGCTCACTGCTCACTGTCTTCCTGTTAACTATGCCCCTAACTTTGGTCCTGTAATGGCTATCTAGGAACCTGCTCGTGACCCCTCACTGCAAATCTGAAAATAAAAGCTCACTGCTCACTGTCTTCCTGTTAACTATGCCCCTAACTTTGGTCCTGTAATGGCTATCTAGGAACCTGCTCGTGACCCCTCACTGCAAATCTGAAAATAAAAGCTCACTGCTCACTGTCTTCCTGTTAACTATGCCCCTAACTTTGGTCCTGTAATGGCTATCTAGGAACCTGCTCGTGACCCCTCACTGCAAATCTGAAAATAAAAGCTCACTGCTCACTGTCTTCCTGTTAACTATGCCCCTAACTTTGATCCTATAATGGCTATCTAGGAACCTGCTCGTGACCATCACTGCAAATCTGAAAATAAAAGCTCACTGCTCACTGTCTTCCTGTTAACTATGCCCCTAACTTTGGTCCTGTAATGGCTATCTAGGAACCTGCTCGTGACCCCTCACTGCAAATCTGAAAATTTAAACTGTCAAAACTTAAAGGAGTTTATAGGATTACTTGACTGACGATGCCCTATATAGGTGATATTAATTTATGCAGCCAAATTCATACTGGAGGCTTAGTGAGTGATCGTCCGTATCACGGATCGATAACACTTTTTGATAATTTGACAAAATTAAATATTGACCTCACATACTATTTGTCTCGGGACTGGGCTTGCGTTTGGAGGCAACACGAAAAAAATTATGAATGAATTTCACAATAAGTGTCATCGAACCTTGATATTGAGCACTTACCGAGCCTTCAGTATGAATTTGGCTGCATAAATTAATGTCAACCTACATACATGGGGTCGAAATAAATTTCGAGTTTATTATTTATTAAAATCCTATATACATATAACTATATTTTCCAAAAAAACAAAGCTTATCAGAACTAATTTAATTTATAAAATATGAAAGTGTATAAATGAAGGACTAGTCAAGTAAGGAGCCTTGGTTGTTATATTCCAGGCGACGAAAGCGTTTCTGGACGCGCTGAGCGAGTCGGGCGCGGCGTGTGTGTCGCGTGCGACGGCCATCAAGTTCCTGCTCGCGCGCAAGTTCGACGTGTCGCGCGCGCACGCGCTGTGGCGGCAGCACGAGGCCACGCGCCGCCGCGAGGGCCTCAACAAGTTCCAGCCCTTTGAGGACCCGCTCAAGTCGGAGCTGGAGACCGGCAAGTTTACTATACTGGTGAGTACCAAATAATATCCATTGAAGTACAAGAAAGGTCGGAAGGAGTTTCGCTAACCAAACATTGAAGCACCCATAGTAAGGCTACTCGCGTGTACGCACGAGCCCGGCACGCACACATTCACATCATAGTAAGCCTAATTCCATAGTAAATCCACTCACACACTTGTAAACAGCCGCCATTGCTATGCTTCAGTTGTTGCTTTGCGGCGACTCCGTCCCCTTTTTTATTTGTCTATGATAATATGTATAAAATGCCTTTGTGAGGACCTTCGCCAACGTTGGCGATGGCAAGATTTCCATACGTTCCGTTTTCAGACCATCCATCCCGTTTTCCCCAACAGAAACACACTTGGAAAAAGAAACTGGAAAATCAAAATCTATCGAAGATTTATCCAAATTTGTTGTCCAAAACCAAAACCCTACGTATCAGAAATTTATTCAAACGTTCTGTGTTCTTTATAAAATACACAAAACAAGCACCCGTATGTTTACATAGCCTCTTGATTCTGTTACAGCCGTCGCGAGATGCGACGGGCGCCGCAATCGCTGTGTTCACAGCGAACAAACATTTCCCTGCGCTGACGACGCACCAGATCACCTTACAGGTATGGAATATACTTTCTGCATGATCAGTTAAAATATGTGCTACTTGTTATTCGTCGTTATTAGGTTGTCTGTGGTTTTGAAATTGCTCGCTGTTAGAGAAAAATACATACACATATACTCACGCCTGTCTAACAGAGGGGTCAGGGACTACAGATTTCCGTCTGCTACGATCCTGGAACACCTTTCTCGCTTCTTCCACATCCATTATACAAAATATGATAGAAACACATTTCTATATTTGAAAATACTTGGCGATTTATCCATCGCAAGGATATACAAATTAACATTATATCATTGCGGTATATGTGTAGAAACGTAGAAAAAAAAATCTGGATGGCAAGAATTCTGAAACGGGGTTCAAACCCGGGAGCGAGTTGTGTTCAGACCTGAATAGCTCAGTTGGTAGAGCAATCGCCGGGTAGGGGTAAGGTCAGGGATTCGTATCCCTGTTAACATAAAAAAACATAAAAACATTTATTGATGAAATACATGCAAACATAAAACATCTTTATAAGATTACACAATAACTTATTTACAGTTAATTCAATCTGACAAGATGTACAAAGCTTATTAGTACCCTATACTAGACTTTTTAGGTCCGTTTAAGGCTGCACATAAAATCAGATTGAGCACCTCATTTTGCATCAATCAGAACTGAACTCTACGACTTAAAAATAGCGCGCTCTCAGCCGCGGCTGTTACGACCACCAAGAAACACGCGCCCACAAAATCTGCGTTTTTATTTAATAACTCTTCTATTATTTTTTTTAATATGCTAAGAGTCAAGTTGACGATATCATTTGTTGACTTATTTTTAATACAAATTTCAAGGCTGTATGATTTAAGGAAAGCCATTTAACCCTCAAAAACATGAAATTTAGAGGTAACTTCGTAATTTTTTTTTGGACCTTACTTTAATATTTTGCGTTTTTTTCTAAAATGAATCTATGAGTCCTATACATAGTCTACTATACATATTATTTATACTATACCGATTAACTAAGTTACAGAATGTGATATGCTTATTTGAAGTTGTGCATCTAGCCTTATACGGACCCTTAAAACTCTTAAGAACTCGTCACATCTACATTTCCTTTCTTCTACGTTTCTATACTGCAATGATATAATGTTAACTAGTCAGACGAGCTCTCTTATCCCGGGTACTTTTTACTTTGCCCTTCTTCAGTATGTCACCAATCTGGTCGGCACAGGGCGGCACGGTCGAGCCATTTACACTTGGGCACCATTTTCGCCAAAAACAAAATTGAGGTCAAATTGGATGCCAAGGCTTTTATGGTGGCTCTTTCAGTCATAACTGCAATATTGTACAACGGTCTTCACTTGTTTTAAAAGAAAGAAATAAAATCTACTAACTAAAGATTGAAGTCAGTTCCAAAACATTGCTTTGTGAAGTTATATTTTTCATCTAAGGTGTTGGCCCACCTTTAGTTTTACAATTATATTATTTGTATAAAAATAAATCCACTTATTAATATATATTAAAAAATATAAATATTTGTTGGACCATCCTCCAATTTCATTCCTGCAGCAGCTATCCTTATAGATAATTGTTTTATTAAATTTTTACACTCCTTATTATAGAAGTCCTTCCAGTCTAGCTTTAAAGTTAGTTTTGGAGATTCCTTTGAGGTGACTTGTGCTCCCTTATCTTGTGCTTTAGAATTCCCCACGAATTCCCAATCGGATTGAGGTCTGGATATTGCGGTGGCTCATGTGCTCCATATTTGTTTCTGGAACCATCTGTTTGTCATTTTTGTATTTCTTTCGTGCAACAAACTGTCCCGGTAGTGACGTACAAGTTCTGAAAACGAGATAGTAGTATTCACTTAATACAATTTGGCTAATATTTTAGCCTAACTCGTGCGGATGGATATAATTTGAGCCTGTTCACAAAAACAAAACATAAATCACTTTTTACGAGTATAGTTTTTAGGGTTCCATACCAAAAGGTCCGTCTGCCTGTCACCAGGCTGTATCTCATGAACCGTGATAGTTAGACGATTGGAAATTTCACAGATAATGTATTCCTGTTGCCGCTATAACAATAAATACTAAAACCACCTAAGTGCGAGTCAAACCCGCGCACAACACACATGATTTTTTTTTGCCGTTTTTATAGATAATTGTACGGAACCCTTCCTGCGCGAGTCCGACTCACACTTAGCCGGTTTATATTTATCCTTCGTTTCGCCCTCGTAGATTTATCTCTGCCTATTAGGCTTGTACACAGGGTAAACAAAATATTATTCTATTTAGTCCGTCATTTATTTAGATTATCAAAAAATATTGGACACGTATTTTTTCTTTTGTCAATCAAACAAAAAATTACAGAGATAAAGCGCGTCAAAGTTTGGGAGTGGGGGAAAATGACGTACTCACTTCTAAGTAAAATTGTACTTGGATGTGACGTCACGCGGAACTTCAGCGGGCTATATCTTCATAATTTTTTGTTTAATCGACAACATTACAAATTAATAATTGGTGCAAAACTGAAAACTATTTCGAGATATGGGCTTTCTGAGCATCATATTTTTTTTCAGAATTAAATCGTGATTAAATAAAGAGATATTTTCAAAAAACTAAAAATATGGTAAACACAGGATTTTAAAAACAATTTCCTTTGCTTTTAAGGTCAGTTTGTTTAAGAAAAAAATCAACTGTCACGCCATGTGACAGCAGACATAAACATGTCAAGCTTTTTTTTAATAATCCATTGGCAAAGAATATCGACTTTTGACATCCTCAGATGCGACTTACGTCCTTCTAGAATGAGTGAATAAGAAAACATTAAATTATGCAGGAAAAACATAAAATAAAACAAAATAAAAAAATATATAAGCTTCTTTTTTACGCAGACTTTCGATATAAATATTAAAAACAAATGGTTAACTAAAATGAAATGTTGTCGATTTAAAAAAATAATACCTGTCCAATTATTTCTGATAATCTAACTGACGGACTAATAAAAATTTTTTAGTCATGTCTGGAAAAAAAGTCACAATGTTGAGTTTGTGCCATCAAAGCGTTTGTTATTTGAATAAAGTCCCCACAGTATATAGAAAAACAGCTATTACAACAAATTTTAAACTGATCTATTGCCACGTGAATAACATTACATAAGGATACCTGGAAGCGATAATTATAATAATGCAGCGGGAGCGCTTTAATAGCTCCTCAGGTTACATGCAATGAACGCGTAACACGAAGTGACTAATTCGATACGAGTTTCATAAAGCTCGTCCTGCCGTCAGAGGTGCCTTGGTAATCTTGGCATCCATTAAAGTGGAGCTCCTACGTCACATAGCCACTATGTTTCATATTTCATATAGTGACTCGTCGAGCAAGGAATTTAAATCTTTATTTAGACGTGTTTATTTAAGTAAAGCTTCCTTTGAAATAATGAAATGCCTGAACTGGCTGATTTAATCAATCAAGGTATGGTAAAATATCTTATGAAGAACTGAGCTATCTTTTTGCCGTTATAGTCTTTTTAGGGTTCCGTAGTCCGACAAGGAACCCTTATAGTTTCGCCATGTCCGTCTGTTCGCGGCTTAGCTCAGAAACTATAAGTACCAGAAAGCAGTAATTTGGCATGGGTATACATATTAATCAACCCAACAAAGTGGTAAAGTAAAATCTTGAAAAAAGATTTTTTTAAGGATACCTCCCGTACACGTAAATTGGGGATGATTTTTTTTCCCGTGTATCCCATAGTGTGGGATATCGTTGGATAGGTCGTTCAAAAACATTGTAGGTTTGTGAAAGCCATTTTTCGATTTAGAGATCCGTTGGCGAAATATTAAGCATTAAAGTGATAATTTTTGTTAGAGTCAAGTTATTTATGAATATGTGAAAATATTCACAGAAGTTGTATATATAATGAAGTTAAAAGGAAAACTATAACAGCTAAGTAAGCTTTACAGGTGCACGAGTACAGGTCGCGCCAAAGTTTTAGTCCCCTCTAAACAGGACAAAATGTATGGGCCGTTCTTCGGAAGAGAAACTTCCGAGCGGACTAGAAGTTTGGCGCGATCTGTATTAGTAGACTAACTTATCCTCTGAGGCGTTTTACAGAACCCTACACTGCACGTGTCCAAATCAAAATAGCCTAGCTTTCTCACTGTTGTACTTCTCGATTATCTGAACAAGAAAACCCAAAACTGGCAAAAATAACGGGTTTCTGTAGTTGGCTTACTAGCTTTTTAGGAAAAAAATCCGCTTTGTATAGGACTTTCGCTCTGAATTTAAAATGGTCTTAATAATTTAAAGTTAATACTTGCAACTGTCGGCACTTTGTGAAACATCATCACGGTGGAAGAAAACACTTGTACTGTTTCACAAAATTATTGTATTTCAGACAGTGGCGTAGCGTGCCATTTTGGCGCCTGGGGCGGGAGACCCACTTTGCCGCCCCCATTCTATAGGTGCTTAATTAAAATTAAATTGCACAGGCAATGAGATACTTTTTATTGAAGAAAAAATTGGATGAGCGGTTTTACAAGCGGATTCTACGAGCCTTATGAGCAGCGAAGTCAGAAATAACTTTGTCAAAATCAATATTAGCAGCCAATTCTTGTTCAATCGACAATATAGCCAAGTTTGATAATCTAGCGGAGCTCATAGTAGATCTGAGGTAATTTTTTATTAGCTTCAACTTCGAAAAACTTCTCTCACAGCTTGCCACACTAATCGCCAAAGTCAAATATATACGAATCAAGATGACTATATTTGGAACCGAAATTCCGAGATTCAGTTTTTGAATGAACTGGAGGAGCTCCAGTGGTCCTTTACCACTTATATCTTCCTCTGATTCAGAACAGGCAATAAATTGCTGGAGACGCTTCCGCTCCATCTGAAACTCGTCCTTGTCGATGTCTTCTAATACATGGGAAAGATCACACTCGAACTTGCTGTCCAAAAGTTTTGCTGGCATCAAAAATCCGAACTTGTCCGATATTTCTTGAATTTGCTGGAATCGAGTCGTCATTTCTTGAATGATCTTGTCCAATGATGCGAACACCTCTCGACGGATTTCCTGCTCGTGAGACAAAGCTGCATCTGCAGAAGATTCATCGCCATGCATGCGTTTTTTCCTGCAAATTCTTCTCGTTTTGAGTTCGATTCCGAGTTTTTCGCAAAGAGTCTTAGCAAAGTCAATTGCTTCTTGCACTAAACGGTCTCTACTTTCCACTAAGAGGGTTTTCAAAGCGCAGAGTTTCTGAGCACACTTATCCACACTTAGTCCTCGTTGCTGCAGGTAAATCTGTGCGTCATCTACTTCAGGTAGCACTGCAGCCCAAAAGCCAAGAAAAGTTAGGAAGTTAAATGACTGCATGGCTGTCAGGAGAAGACTGGCTCCCGATCTTGTTTCGGAAGTTTGAGATGAATCTGTTAATTGTTCCAGTACCTCAAGAACTCCCTCAAACTTATTTTTAAGCATCTTGACAGCTACATGTCTAGCGCTCCAACGCGTTTCAGTGACTCGTTTCACTGCTTGACCTGTGACGGCAACCAAAGCGTTCCATCTAACAGTTGATGCAGAAAAGAAGGCAAATAGCTTCTCTAGAATTCCAAAAAACGTCACCGAATTCACTGATTCAGAAGCAGCGTGTACCCCAGCCAAGTTTAGTGAGTGGTTTGTGCATGCAACGAATAGAGCTTTCGGATTTAGTGCTTTAATCCGGGCTTGAACTCCATTGTGGATCCCTGACATTGTGGCAGCATTGTCATAAGCCTGTCCTCTCAGATTCTGTATGTCCAGTCCGTCTGATGTTATCTTCGCGATTATATCGTTGCTGAGATCTTCTGCATTTTTTCCTTTTGGTTGGAAGAAGTCAATGAAAGATTCTACCACAGCGACTTTTTCTCCTTCGATATGTACGTATCGCAGAACTTGGCTCATTTGGTCATTGTGGGAGATGTCTGGTGTACTGTCGAAGATTACGCAATAATATTTAGCTTTTTGAATACGACGGATGATGGTGGATCGAACTTGCTGTCCCAGTAAATTTATAAATTCATTCTGGGTTTCTGGAGACAGATATGAAACTGACACTCTTGCTCCCAGCTTTATCTTTGTCAGGTGTTCCATTAGAAGAGGATCGTATTTAGCTAGGAGGTGCACTAACTCTAGAAAGTTCCCGCGATTGCCACTATCATCTCCTCGAATGTCTTCTCGATGTCCTCTGAAGGCCAGATTCTGTTTGGCTAAGAACTGGATAATATTCAGCAACCTGTACAATACATCCCTCCATTTCTTCTCCTCACTTTCGAAAACTTCTTGTTGTTTCTGATCGATGGTTGCTTTACAGTTCAGGCGAACTTCCAACTCCTTCCATTTCAAGAAGCTCTGTTCATGGCCCAGGTTATTTTCATGGTCTCCGATTCTTGGATTTAGCTTCCACCATTTGTTGAATCCTTCTTCAGATGCGAAGTTCGAGCCGGAATTGCCAAACAGCTTGCAAGAAAAACAATACAAAGACTGCTTCAGAGGCGAGTACACCAGCCATGTTCGGAGAACCTTTTCGCCATTAGATAATGGTTTGTAGAACCACTCTTTGGTTAGTTTTCGGGTACCGCCTTTCGTTGAAGTCCCTGAGCGAACAACATCGGCAAATTTGGAATCGATGTGCTGTACTGAGTCAGACCCGCGACGTACTAGAAGCGTTCTGACTTCGTCGGTCATAGGAGAAGGCCAGCAACCTACATCGTCGAGATTCACATCTTTGACTTCGGCAGGAGCAGAAGGCACGATTTCAATTATGTCTTCTTTGGCAACATTCACTTTTTCTGCAGGCTTATGACTAGATGCTTGAGGCACATCTGGTGAGTCGACTTCGTCTTGACCCTGCTCTGTGGTGGGACCAGAACTACTTCCAACTGCGACGCCAGGCACGTCTTCTTCTTGTGCCTGTAAAATAAGTTATGTATTCCCATGAATATTGGCTAGAAGACACGTTCGAATTTCAAATAAGTATTTTAACTATCACAAAACAAAAGTGGTTTTGGTGACGGCGCGGCTAAATGAAAAATTATGTTACCTACCATAAATAATCAAGTGATCAAAAAACAAAGAAAATATTCCTAGACATTTACAAAACATTCCCAATACAAAATTTCATCTTATTTTGTTTAGCGGCTTAGGCTATAGAGCTGACAACTAAAAACAAACGCACATACATACACATTTTGATTTTTTACTTTAGATAAAGAACCTTGCAATTTATTGCGAGCGACCCAGCCAATAAAATGTCTAAAATAACTGGAGTAATTCTAGGCCACACACGATTCTAGATGGAGGAATCATATATCTACTTACACTGGAATCACTTCCGCTGCTGCAGGATGCCACCGAAGACGTTAACGTGGCTTTCGAACCAGAACTAGAACTGAAATATTTCTGTAATGCACCTTGAGACTTTTTCGCATCTGCTGCTTTCTTAGCCCTTTTTTTGCGGAATTCCGCACCGCTTTCTTTGACTCTTTTCATTTTCAAAAACTAATTCAAAGATTGGGTAAAGATCTAAATGTTTAGTTTTAGAAGATTCAATAGTATTTAAAAGATCGAAACACAATCAAAACGACTTTCGTTCCGTATCCAAAACTCTCGCAAAACAAACATACGAGTAATGCGTGATTGCGTAATGGCACTTCACGATGCACTAAAACAAACAAAGTACCTACAAATGAATGCGTAGTACTAATTCAATGAGTGCGAAAGAGAGGCATCGACACGGGCCGACTCGTAAAACAAAAGATTTCAGATTCAGATCAACTCGGTTCGCGCGCGTTGCCTCGCCGGCGCGGCGGGCGGGCGGCGCGGCGTGATGCGATGTTGCCGTTCGTATGTAAACAAACAAACCTTATAAAGAGCTCTGTCAGTAATTTAGCAATTTTTCTTTTAAATAAATTTTAAAAAATCCTTTGTGCGCAAAATTTTATATAAAAATGGAAAATTATACTGTGTAATGAAATGAATGAATCATAGATCAGATCTCAACCCGCTTCAACGGCGACATTTTGCCGCCCCCCGCGGGCTGCCGCCCGGGGCGGGCCGCCCCCTCCGCCCCACCCACGCTACGCCACTGATTTCAGACTAGTTCCGCCTTAACGGCATTCTCGAGAATTTAATACACGTATTGTAGTATATCACACAAAAGCTGCTCATGTGGTATGTAACAACAGGATGAAAAAATATGAGGATAATTGATTACTAAATAAATACCAAATGTAAATAAAAAAAATCGTTAGGTAGTCTACTAATCAGTGTTAATAATTCAAATAAAAATTACAACCTTATCGGTGCCCAATTTATGAAACAAGACTGCTTATTTAATTTTGAGATTTTTCTATTACACTTGAGTCACAAATACTGAGATTTTGAACAGAAAACTTTATTTTTTTAATATGTAAGGTTCTACAATAATAAGTGAAAATAATTCTAGGGTAGATTATGTATCGTTATCTGATCACAATCCAGAGGAAAAAATTTTTTGGTCAAGTAACCAGTACAAAGTGGTTCAATCAGCTGACAAAATTTCTATGGAAAGGTAAAAAAAAAGAACGCGCAAAAAATTTTTTTTCTTTTGAATGTGCTTAAATTTGTTTCACTTTGAATTGTAGGACCTTGTAGAATATAATATTACTCGGCGATAGTGTAGCTTTCTATTAGTGAAAGGGTTTTTAGAATCGGTTCCGTAGTACCAGATATTACTTACCCCCCATACAAACAAACAATTTTACCTTTTAAAAATATTAGTGTACGTGGATTTTCGTTTTCTCCTTCTTTGAATTCTCTATTATTAAACTTTACCTTTAAAAGTATTCAGAATTGCGTAAATAATTTTCATAGATAATTGTGGAGAAAACACTGGCAAAGTGGAATAAAATCAATCTACCTTTTTTAGTATTTTTAGTATATTGAGGCTGGTTCATTAAAACTTTATCAAAATTACTTGAAAATGTTTTTATAATTCTTCGACGTAATTATTGAAGGTCTCTGGAGAAACTTTCAGGTCTCCATGACACGACGAAGCTTTATAATGGCTGTGCAGTCTATTTTTTTAGGGCATGCAGGTTTCCTCTCGATGTTTTCCTCCACCGTTCAGTAAGTGATATTAGCTAAGAACACAAATACTATGCACATAAATTCCGAAAAACACATTGGTGCATGCCCGACCGGGGATCGAACCTGGTTTCAAAGATTGAGAGGCCAGCGTTCTACCCCTAAACTACCGCCGCTTTTTTTACTCAATATTTGGTTTTGGGTCAACATTCTACACGAAATATCCAAATCCTGTGACATACGGACGGACAGAGAGACGGACGGATAGACCGCAGAGTTACATAAGTAGGGCCCCGTTTTGCCCTTTGGGTACGGAACCCTAAAAAGAACATTAGTTTGGGAACTTGTAAGAGTGATGAAAGGAAAACTAGAAAGATGAGACTAATACTGCACCAAGATCATATGGGTTCACTCCTACAGAGGTTATCTCTCATTATCATTTTAATTAACGATCTACCCAAAGTAATTGAACATGCTCAGTGTCTTTTGTTTGCGGACGACTTTAAGCTGTATATGAAAATCACGTGCGAGGAAGATCACAATCAGCTTCAGCGTGATGTAGATAAGGTTGTGGCGTGGAGTCATGAGAACAAACTCCGCTTTAACGTGTCCAAGTGCAACGTCATATCTTTCAGCCGGAGTCTTTCTCCTCACATACGTCATTACTCAGTAGAGGGCAGTGCGATGGAGCGTGTGACGTCATTGCTCGATCTGGGCGTGCGGATATCAACAGATCTCACATTCCGTGAGCACATTGTCAATGTCTGCAAGAAGGCGTTTCAAACGTTGGGGTTTGTTCTCAGGACGACTAACAGCTTTACTAGCATCACAGCTCTTAAGGTCTTGTACAATGCTTTAGTACGCAGCAAGCTGGAATCTAATGCGGTTGTCTGGGCCCCCAGGCAAAGCAAGGCAAAGTATAGTCTCATGTTAGAGAAAATCCAAAATAAATTCACAAGATTTCTCTACATGAAACTTTACGGGGTGTATCCAAAATACCCGTTGATGTATCCCACATTATTCGTGCTGGGCATGGTGGGATATAATCAGCTCAAAGTAAGGCGGGAACTTGCCCTGGCGTCGTACTTGTTTAGAGTATGGCGTGGAAAGGAAACTAACTTAGTCTTGCTAGCGAAATGTAAGTTACGGGTGCCAAATGACTCACTAAGGGCGCGACAAAATCGACTGTTTGACATAGGGCACAGTAGGACAAACCTCCATCGAAAGGTTTCACTGCTCGGGGCACTGGAGCTACTTAACAGGATCCACGACCAAGTTGATTGTTCCCTGAGTGAATTCACACGAACAGCCCTATATGGTATTTGTTACCAGTAAATTAATTGTAACTTTGTTAAAATTGTTGTTATTGTGTTTTTATAAAATTTTATGTCTTGTTTTAATATGATTACATTAATTTTGTGATTTGTAAATATTATAAGTATGTTGAATGTTCACTATTGTATTGGCTCAGCTGTAAAAATAGTGTAATATTGTGGTTGAAAAAATAAATAAATCTCTCCAGTTTGTTTATAAACTTGGTCACAACAATAATTGCCGTCGTGACATTGCGGTTTTAGGGTATTTTATATGAATGGTGCCAAACGGGACTCTGTTACCATGCCTCCACTGTCTGTCCGTAAAATTTCATCGTCCTTTATTTTTACAAGTAATGATGATTATGAATTATTTCACTCCGAGCGAAGCCGGGTTCACATTTAGTAGGTATCTAGAAATGCGTAGGGAACTCCGAAAAGCAGTGTTTTATTCCTCCATCAATATTATTAGGCACAATTCGCAGAGGATTGATCAAAAGCCCCTCTGTTTACTGATCCCACAAGGGACAAACAAAACTGATAGATGACCTGAATGACAGATTATGAGAAATCACTATTCGCCTGTCTCCGGTCAAGGCTGAAGTTAAACGGCGGTATTAGGTTCCGTTGTCATCCTTGTTTATTCAGGTTATTTATCGACTTATTCAATGTTGAGACCATTGGCGTAAGTATGTGGCCAGGTTTGGCGGACCCTGGCTCCAACTTGTGAAAGCATCAAGAAGTATCTGGTCTCGATTATGTGATCGTAATAAGATAAATAGAGGTAATCCTGCGTACAACGTGATTACATGCAAATCAAAAATCAATACAAATAACGCCTTCCATTCATTGCCCTCTCATAAACAAGAAGGCTTTTTTCAAAATCAGCTCAGAGTTGAATTTTCCCTCGTCAAATAAAGAAACACCTATAAACACACATATAATGAACATTTTTCAAAAACTTATTTACAGTGGACAAAGGCTAACTTAATGCTAATTAGCATTCTCTACAGTTAACCTTTGGTTATGTAAAGAGTTCTAGGCAAAATAAGTTAATTAAGGCGACGCCACGAAATTTTGGCGACATGGATCTCCATTTTTCTCAGCAATAAAAAAACATATGTAAATACCAATTTACATACTAGATTCAGCATTTCATTGACATCATTTTGCCCGAAGATTTAGTTGATTGATTAATTTTCATAGCAGAGAAAAAAATATTCAGAAAACCTCTTTTAAAGCAGAGATTTCTATTTTACTGACAAACGAGAGCGAATGAAGTCTCTAAGTTTTTTATTTAAATTAGTCTACAAATACATATTGAAATGGCCGATTGGATGTATTAAATTACTTATAGTTGTCATTTTAAAAGAAAATACTGTTTTGCCGCATACGACCTTACGGCATAAGCTAGTTCGTGAGCGCATATTTGTATGGAGTAAGTCCCCCTCAATCCACTCCCCTAAGGCGCCGATTTGTAATTAAAAGTTTATCAATGCCTCGCCTTAAGTACTTTATTTATAAATATAAACTTATATTGTTATCTATATAGAATTGTTTTGTTGTAACATAGATGATATATGTATAGATGACTTTCGTTTATACAGGCTAAACCAAATGAATGTCCCCTGGAGGAAAAGTACCTTAAATATTAAAGAAAGGAAATTTTACTTAAACGAGCCTTTATTTTTAAAGTTACGAGAACGGCAATCAAAAAATTTTAAAATTCACCTGCTTGATCCGGGAATCGTATCGGACAAATGTGTCTAAAAAACATGTATTTTTATGATACCGATCGAAAGGGTCAAGCGTCAGAACCAAATTCTTTTGAATAACATAGTATAGTAAATCAAAGGAAAACCTTAAAATTTAACATTTTAATAATATAACTCTTAAAGGTATCCCAAAATTCAATATTGTTAAAAGTACGAAAAAGACGCAGGAAAAACGTATTATTCATTTTCAAGGATTAAGGTTTTGTGAAATACTCAAAATTAGACTTCCTGTACTAATTAAGTCAATAGTCTAAGATCTAGCGACCAAATCGGTCATGTGGCTTCAGCTGTATTCAAACTCCGTTAGCTACTTCCCTGAACAACCTTTTCCCATAATCTCCGTGCTGGCAGGCCGCGGGCGGTGGGTGCGGGTGTAGTGGGGTGGGGAAAAAAAAGAAAAAAAATGTGGGCTCAGCGGCTTTAATTTTTTTTTCAAACAGTTGCTCTGTACTCTCTGTGCACCCAAAAAAAATTTTAAATCGGTCGGTTGGTGGTAAGGGGTTGCCAGAGTTAATTAAAAGTGCCAAAATAATAATAATTTTCATGTGGGCTCAGCTGTATTGGCTTTTTTTTTGACGCGAGATTAATTAATATGTGAGCCCCAAAAAAATAGCCATGCAAAAATATCGGTGGGAAGGTATAGAAAAAAATGGTTGAAATCGTTGGATTTCATTCAAAAATGAGCTGAGGAGAAGGCAAAAGCGGACGTGGACTTCCCAGTCGGAGAACGCGTCAGCGCCCTCACGGCGCGTCGATTTTGTTCGGCTAACAGACAGTAGCCGCTGTCCTTCTTGCACCCGTTAAACGGGAAAACCCGAACGTTTCCGAACGAGCAGCTGCTTCAGCTGTGCGTCTACGCATTTTCATAGAAATTTAACTTATTTTTATTCGTGCAAAAAAATATTCCCTGCTTCTATGCCTTTTTTTGTCCATTATTATTTACGAAAAATATTCTATTTATTTATATTTCTTTATTTCTTCATTTTTATTTATGAAAAAATTTAATTCAAATTTTTTTTCTCGTAATTATTCATTCAAAAAATTTAATTCAATTTAATTTCTTTTTTTCTCGATATTATTTATGCGAACAATTGTATTCATTTTTATTCCTCTTTTTATTAATTATTATTTATGCAAAATATTCTATGCCTTACATTTATATTTTAATATTTCTTTACTTATTCATTTTTACTAACGCAAAAAATTTAATTCATTTCTTTTCTTCTTTTTATTTATTATTATTTATGCAAAACATTCTATTGATTTATATTCCTTTATTTATTCATTTTTATTTATGCCAAAAATTTTATTCGATTTTATTTCTTTTTTTTCTCATTTTTATTCATGCGAACGATTGTATTCATTTTTATTACTCTTTTTATTCATTATTATTATGCAAAATAATTATGCAAAAATTTTATTCAATTGTATTTCTTTTTTTTCTCCTTGTTATTTACGCAAAAAATGTTGTTTTTTTTCTCATAATTATTTATGGAAAAAAATGTTCAATTTTATTTCTTTTTTTTCTCATTTTTATTCATGCGCAAAATTCTATTAATTTTTACTCCTCTTTTTTATTCCTTATTATTATTCAAGATATTCTATTTATTTGTATTCCTTTATTATAAAAAAAATTCAAAATATTCCTTTTTTTCATTCATTTTTATTCGTGAAAAATATGAATTTATTTTTATTTCTTTTCTTATTCATTTTTATTCATATGCGAAAAAATTGTTTGCACGTAGAAAATTCATTGTGATTGCTTTTTTTATTCATTATGATTTATGCAAAGAAATTGTATTGATGTAAAATTCATTTGTATTCTTAATATTATTCATTTTTATATTTATACAAAACAAATTGTAAAGTATGATTTAATTAACGTCCAATATTTGATTGATTGTTAGCTGTTACTTCTATTCGTACTCACGAGTCTCTCTCACATTGATGGTCCTCTGAAACATATTAATTGTATTTATTGAATAACAATTTTAGCAGTGTTCATTTTATTCGGACTTTCAATTACTGTTTGTTTTTTAATTGCTTTTTGGAATTGAATTTTATTTTATTGGGATCGTGATTGTGTTAATTTCATATGAATTGTCAACGTTGTTTTTTTTAACATTTTCTTGTAGGTACGTATTTAATTCAAATGATTGTTAGTTTAATATTGCACTCATACCTGATTCTATTTCGTCGTCTTCATCGATTTCATCAGGTTGAATTATGACATCTGTTGTAAACTTTGGTAATTGGTCACCTTCGAACCAAACGAAGTTGTACGTTGACTCTTCTTCAATCCACCCATTTCCTTCAGGTTTCAACGGTGAAGGAATGTCCAGATGAGCATTGTTCCAGATACTAGTTATATATACACTCCGCTTTTGCCTTCTCCTCAGCTCATTTTCGAACGAAATTCAACGATTTCAACCATTTTTTGCGATACCTTCCCACCGATATTTTTGCATGGCTATTTTTTTGGGGCTCACATATTAATTAATCTCGCGTCAGAAAAAAAGCCAATACAGCTGAGCCCACATGAAAATTATTATTATTTTGGTACTTTTAATTAACGCTGGCAACCCCTTCCCACCACCCGATCGATTTAAAAATTTTTTTGGGTGCATAGGGAGTACTGAGCAACTGTTTGAAAAAAAAATTAAAGCCGCTGAGCCCACATTTTTTTTCATTTTTTTCCCCACCCCACTACACCCGCACCCACCGCCCGCGGCCTGCCAGCACGGAGATTATGGGAAAAGGTTGTTCAGGGAAGTAGCTAACGGAGTTTCAATACAGCTGAAGCTACATGACCGATTTGGTCACTAGCTCTCCGTCCACAAGGTTGTTCTTGAACAAGTATACCGGGTGTAAATAGAGTGCGACAATTAAATGAAACTACATATTCTACCGACCCTACTGAACCACTTTTCCCAAGAGTCATTACTGCGGACACCCTTAGTTTAGGAAATAATCGAGTTCCAAACAAAAACGCGTGAACCCTAACGCACCGCCATACGGGCGAGTTTATAGAGAGCGTCCTCCGTTTTACGGACGTCGCTTCACGGACGACGCTCTCTCTAATCTCGCCCGTATGTCGGTACGTCAAGGTTCACGCGTTTTTGTTTGGAACTCAATTATTTCCTAAACTAAGGGTGCCCGCGGGTATGACTCTTGGGAAGAGTGGTTCAGTAGGGTCGGTAGAATATGTGGTTTCATTTAATGGTCGCACTCTGTTTCACCCAAATACTATTCATATTTCGCAAACAGGGTCATTGAACCTTGTTTTTCCACTTACAGAGTCTCCAGTTATATAAAGATAGTATCAAGATGTTTACCGATGATGCTTGTCCCAGGGCGTGGTGTACCAGCTGGACGTGGCACTGCAGTCGGTGGACACGCAGCGCGCCGGCCTCGTGTTCATATACGATATGACGGACTCCAAGTACACCAACTTCGACTATGAGCTCTCACAGAAAATACTCACCATGCTCAAGGTCAGTGCTAGTTGTAACGACTTAAAAGAGGGATGGTCCAAAGCCGCTCTCCATACAAACTTGTCAGAACCGACAACCACGACATAAGCATTATAATTTCGTTGTGTTACCTTTTTTCTATACGTTCCATCAATTTTACACCCGCGCATGTTCTTACTATCAAATTTTGCTGTTTAAAAATATTATGAATCCAGAAATATATAGAAAAATCTTTTTTTTTTTTTTAATAATCTGCTTATTCGCGGGTGTAGAATTCATGGAAAGTGTAGAAAAAAGAATACTTTTGTCGTGATTGTTGATTCCGACAAGTTTGTATGGAGAGCAGCTTTGGAGGGCCCATGACACCTCAACTCGCAGTCCTGCTCTAACGCTTCTGCTTTTTAACTGTCTATCCTACTCAAATCAGATGCCGCGCACGCAAAAACATCTGTTATTTTGAAATCGCGGCTACACCGCTGGTGTTTAAATTTTTATGGAACAGTCTGCAGATGCTTTATACTAATATCAGTTATATTATGCAAAGTTTTTTATCAAAACAATGTTTCAGATCTAATTTCAAGTATTCATTGAATGCTATCGGTTTATTGTACGGTTCGGAGGCAACTTTGAAATTTTTTTCTATCGAGAAAATTTAATGGAATCAAGTTTTGACAGCAGCATAGACATAGCATTAGTCCTCAACTTTATCATATATTAATTTCAGAGTGATAGTTGCAGCATTTGTTGGTATAAAACAGGATCATGCGAAGCACCCTTAAGGGAAAGGGAAGCGTGTGAACTGTTGTAATGGTTCTTGCAATCTGCGACGCGATGACTGATCTGATTTACTTGTGTAAAACATGTAAATGTCTGTACGACACGCTTCGGCAGGCATACACACTAGCACAACTGGCAAATACGACATAAGCCGCGATTACACCATTAATTTTTATCGGGATTCTAACTAGGATAAGATAGGACTTAGGACAGTATCGCGCAAAGGACGGTCTGTTCCTTCTCGCGTCGTAATTAGGATCCTTATAAATCGGATGGTGTTGTAATCACGGCTTTTCTATAACAAGCAGAGCAAATAAGTTGTGGATGCTACCGCGTCGCGGGTACCATGCGAAGCGTACCTTTGTACAGTTCGCGCTAAACTATAAAGAAATAGGACAGAGATAAATGAAAGAGAGAGATAGATGAACTTCAGAGGTATTGTTCTTGACACTTACAATAAGCGTTGTAGTGGCCGTTTCTAGTCGCAGGTGCTGTCTGTAGGTGACGAATAATAAACACTTATCGTTTGACACAGTAGCCACACATCAATAAAACTATTTACAAACCAAATCAAAGTTTGACGGTTTTAAATCAATAATAGCATTGCATTGGCAGATAAGCAACATGGGCGCTAATAATTGTTCGCTGTTGGTGCCATATTTATTTATGTACCTTTCATTTATATCGTCATAGAAGACAAACTGGCCTCCAGACTCTAGATAGAGTTAATATTTCTGACGAATAGCTGTTCAAGTAAAATATTATTTCTTAACAATTTCTTGTTACAAAATACGATTAGCAGCTTATTTTAAAACTTTATATTTTTAAGGATTTAACTTTTACTTTTTTACTATTCTATCATCTAAATCACACTAATATTATAAATGCGAAAGTTTGTGTGCGTGTGTATGTTTGTTACTCTTTCACGCTGAATCGGCTGAACGGGTTTGGATGAAATTTAGAATAGATATAGCGTATAGGCCAGGGATGGCGAACCTTTATTGGTCGACGTGCCATTTTTTTCTAAAGAAGTGCTTAATGAGGCCTTATACGTGCGTTAAAATAACTTTGACTTATTGATTATTGGGAAGATAATAAAAGTAAATAATAACAACTCAAGACTCTTCAAAACGTACCAAAAAAAAAAAACCGTTTCGATTGGTAGCGTGCCTGAGATATATTGTCGCGTGCCATCAATGGCACGGGTGCCATTGGTTCGCCATCCCTGGGCGTATACCCTAACTTAAGACATAGGCTACTTTTTATCCCGGAAAAAAGCATGTTGTTAAACCGAATAACACGCGGGCGGAGCCGCGGGCAAAAGCTAGTATCATATAAAGCTTATTAAGAAAATAATCGAACCTGGATCTCAAGATTGAGAGGCCAGCGCTCTATCGTTTCAGCTACTGCCGCAAATTTATTAATTTTTGGAAGACCCTAGGGTCCACTAATTTCGCACTTTATTTTCGGAAATAAAGGAACTAAGTACTAGTAACAGATCTATAGTTTTAAGCTTCTACTAACTAATCGCACGTATTTACAGTATGAGTTATGGTTATGACGTCATACATGTAGTTAAAACTTTGTGGCTCTCCCCAGCGATAATAAATAAAGTCGTTACCCTACTTTCTGGACCAATGGAATCAAGTTGTGCTGTAAAACTATGCACTGCACGGGCATAATATCTTGAAATTTCAGCAGTTATACAACTTTAATGTAGTCAAAACTACAGCATTTAATATTTGTCAGTAAGTTGCGTTGAATTTATACCGATAAATTTCATTAACTTGTTTAAATTTGTCAAGTCTATTTTTATGTAGTCAACTTTAGGTCACGCTGTTGGGCAAAGTTCTTATCCCAAATCTGTTGCCAAAAAATAACAGGCCATGTGACAGACAGCAAAGACAGTTTGGCATTCGCCTTTCATTCACGTTTTTGCAACTCGAGGTAAATGAATCAATAACTAATGATTCGTTCCATTATTCTCAAACATTTTACTCATTCATAATTATGCGACTGTCCTCTGTCTAATCTTTTACAGATATAAATTCCCCGAACACTCATAAATATTTTATCTGGGACTGTTTCAAAAAGAATCTGTAAAATATAGAAAGAAAGGTTGCTTGAGTGCTGGCCACAGTGGGGCTAGCGCAACCTGATGCAATTGAATCTACTTGGCAATGCAGATCGAAAGAATTCTTTTGTAATTCACCTCTTGAAAGTATCTACCGTAAAGATGGTGGGATAGGTAAGCTTTCCTGGTTAAATCTCTTATAAAAGTATGTCAACTGTGTATCGTGTTCTGCATGGCTGGAAAATGCTTGCCAAATTTTATTGCAGTACTGAGTTGTTCTACACAGACTGACAGCTTCGCTATAAAGGTTCTTTTAACGCAACTCTCAATACGTTTGACTGCTAACCAACAACACTCAATTGTTCAAGTTCTTCCAAATGTACGAACCACTCTGGGGTTTGTTTTCGAAGTAATATTCATTGTTGTCCGTTACAGTCACAACATTTCTTGTATAAGTTTATGTACTTAAATATTGTGATGCAAATATCAACATAAATCAATGAACACAAAATGTTATACTTTCAAATCTTTTCAACACCAATACTCTTCAATGGAGAGGTATTATTATCTCGGTTCGGATTTCCATTAGTCATTTTGTGAAAGCAAAAAGGTTTTATAGGGCTGCCTAACTAATTATCAGTATAAAGATAAGATAATTACAACATGAATAGGATCTTTACGTCTTTTATGTTGGTACCAGCTCAGTTTTCGTGATACTAATAAGTCCCGTGCCAAAGGTTGAGCATTTAATCCTCGGATAGTGGAGAATTGAACACGGGTTTTTAAGGGGGAACGTATCGAGCTCGGTGCAAATGCACAACTTAAGATTGTTTATCGTATTTTTTTATAAAATGTATAGAATATAATTATGAAACTATCATCTTATTTTAATAATTATCAGGGGTTTTTAGCAGAATTGCGTCATTTTATGGATCATAGTTCTCGTGAATGTCCATACCAACTTAAAAGCGTGTTTAAAGTTGTTGTGGATATTAATTTACAACGTAATGCATAAAATCACACAAATTTGATAGAAAAGCCTAATTGACATTAAACTAAGGTCGGGAAAAGCCAAAATCACATAAATTTAGTACTTTTTATTCAATAATGAGACAAACAATCATAAGTTGTGCATTTTGCACCGAGCTCGAAACGTTCCCCCTTAACAGAACAGAAAATGAGTTTTATAATATAATGCAGTGTAGCTGAGAAGCTACCTATATTTTACAAATAATGAAAGTTCTTCAAAACGAAATACGCGTTATTGGGGCTGAAATTATTATGATCTCGTTAGTAAGTAGTTAGGTAAGCGCAGCACGTCGCCAAGTTTAGAAAGGTTTACAGGCTTCACTTGAACCCTGCTGTCGTCGACTATCGTAGCTATACTTGGAAACTTTAGTTAGACTTTCCTTCGACTAAACTGTTTACCTTCTGTACTCGATTTCCTTTTCCACGTTTTCTCGCTTCTTGAAGATTTCCTTTTTAAACTAATAATAAAGTAGTTAAAAAAAGTAATGAAATGGGTTATTTTAAGTACTGTACTGAATCCAAAACTAACATTTTAATTATTTTTGTCATTCTGATCAACGGATTTGCGGTTTTCTTTATTACCATCGCAGTGACCACGGTCAACATTTAATAGTGTATAAGGTGTGTTAATAAAATGACGCCCAAGCCAAGAACGGGGCAGATATTGAATAAACGCTATGGTAGCCGCGGGTGAAAGGCTGGTATAAAAAGAAAGCTCTCGCTTCACAATCCAAAGGCATATCATTTCTATATAACGGTTACGATCTGTACAATCGGCATTTTAAAATAGGATTGTCTTCTAGATTTGAAGAGCTTTTGTTTAAATATGCCGAGTTAGTTACTTACCTCATCTCATCAATGTGAAAAACACAGCCATCTTTTTTATTGAATTAATTCCACTCGATAGATTTTATTTTTGAAAATGACGCCATTTTTAAGTGATAATTATGTTTTTTTTATCTTTCTAAGTGACTTGAGTTTTATATCTGAAATAATTGCCATATAGCAAGAAAACATTGTTTATTTTAAAATGTAAAGATAGACAATATCTGCACCAAATACTTTTTGAAACGGCATATAGCGCGCGAAGCAAGCGTTCTAATTTGGACTTTCTAACGATATATTTAAGTTCAAAAACACTCGATAAGATTGTCGTGGTGCCCCATGGCCCAGGCCTTAAAAGTATAAAATCAAATTATCTACGAGTACAGATCTGCCACAGATAGAAATCATCGCCAGTTTTCGCGTTCTCGAAAATAGCCAAATCATAAGTTGGAAAGCCACTGCACTATTGCATTTGGAAACTTATTATTAGTAACACACTCACACATTTACACTTTTATAACAAATTTAATTTAGAACCTTTCGAAATACTTAGATATTAAGCAAAATTTTATAATGTGTAAAATGTTTTGTTTTCTTAAATTTTGTTTTCTGATTTTGTTTTTGTTTTTCTTATTATTAAGATTTTATAAGTTTACTCTTATTCATATACCTATCTAATAGTATCTGTTAGATATGGAAGAGCGGAGCCTCCTATTACAGGTATCCATTTTACTTAAAAGGAGACTCCAGTCCCTGAAAATGTAATTGTACGACTAAGAGTGAATAAATATTTTTGTATTTTGTATTTTTGTATTTTGTATTTGTATAAAGTCAAAATAATTTTAGAACATGTGCAAACATGCGGAATAATTTAAATTATCTATAGCTGACCGGTAGTGCACTATCAGTCATGGATTGTATAGAAAGCGTTCGGTAAATACGACCTTTGCTGAAGAGAGGCGAATATTCCTACGCGCGTTATTTATATGTGTTTAATATGTCAGCTTCGATATAGCAAAAAGTATCGAATCGACGTTCCCGTCGCGTCCGATTAGTTCAATCCAGCGACTCCGCTCCATGGTTAAAATAATTAACAACGTGACGCTGAAAACTCACGTAGATGTGAATTTCGTAGCTGCGTTTTCCCGTAGAGCTTGGGCGGGTGAGGGGTCGTAGCGCGGGCAGGCGCGCCCGCCGCCGCCCGCCCCAACCAAACTACGTCAGTCGAGCTCGACGCATCGCTGAGAGTGGACGTGTGCGCGTCAACTACGACCCCAGTTTATTTACGTCTGACAACAACTCCCAATTACTACCAGTTCGGACTTGGAGAAGTGTTAATCATCCGCGAGTTTCGTGATCCAGTTTCAAAATAAAAACATTACGTAAATAGGGTGCCGGTGGTGGGCCCGGCTAACAGGTGGAAATTACCTATGAATGCTATTATTGGCTGTGATAGCGGCCGAGTGTTGCGGTGCCAGTGTACATTAGCAATAGATAGGAACCAGTGCATCCAGTTGTAAACTCGGCAGTGAATGCTGATGACTGTAGCTCGTCGGATCAATAGGACCAGCCGCTGCATCGGCTGAGCCTACCTCGACCGATTCCTTTAAACAGGTAAACTGATATGATACTGATGCTCCAATTATGTACTATTGTTTTATTCCAGTATTAAGAGAAGTGTTGCCTTGGAAAAAACGTATTTCTCTTAAACATTCGGAACGGAACTAACGCATAGAATAACTATGACGAATAGTATCTATATTAGAAATATATTTTATTTTGTTCGGAAAACTTAGCCCCCCCCCAAGGGCTGGGGATTGCGCCTCCCTGACACACGACCTAACCGATGCACTAATGTTAAAATCGTCGAAATCGTCATACAAACAGAGAATTTTTCAAATGTAAGTATTACATGGATAACAAACTAAATTTTATAATTTTTTTTGCTAGAATTGATTTAGGTTAACCTGCGGTCAAAATATACTCATAGATGTATTACTTTTATATCTTTCAAATTGCTGATTTTAAATAGATTTTCCACACCAATTAGAATTTGTTTTTATTACCCGAAGATAAATCGAACGTTGATTCTTGTTTGTTTAGCTATGTTAGGATTAAAATAACGAAACTACGAAGAGAACAATTTGCTCAAGATAAAACGCATGTCTTATCTGCCCATTCATTCAATCCAATTACAGGTATAGCTCGGTAAATAAAACAAAACAAACACAGCAATGTAGGTCACCGGAAAGGAAACTCCATATCTTCTTCTTAGCGATTATTCTCGACCATGTAAGAGTAGGTAACAACACGGAATTAAAACGAACACGCAACTCTGCTCACGTCATATTTATGGGCAATTAGAACTCTATGGGTATTTCTATACGAGCATGTTTATAGATTTGTTCCTAAAAATACAATACCGTGACCTCACGAGGTGATAAAATACTTTACTAATTTGGGACTTACTTAAACTACTATTTTGACCGCGGCTTCACCTGCGCAAATTTCGTGGTGTGGGCTATACTACGTAACATTAATTCATGCAGCCAAATTCACACTGGAGGCTTGCTACGTAATCGGTATTACGGATTAAATTTTTTTTTGTGAAATTTTAAGAATAAAATTTTGAATTTCCTTATTGTTGACTCGGGGCTGGGCTTGCGTTTACAGGAAAAGAAAAAAAAAAGTTTTTTTTATGTGTCATCGAGCCTTTGTATTGACTACTTACGGTACTTACTGAATCTTCAATATCAATTTGGCTCTGTTAATTAATTTCACCTTATATTTTGCAATCCATGTCCCTAATATTAACTTGAAACGTCATCAGTGAATAAATAAATAAAAAATTGCAATAACTATTGAGATATATTTACTTTATTTTCTATAGTCCCGTAAGACCTTTATGTAATTTAGCAGTATATCATGTGGCTAACTAGCCGGTGGACAGGACAAACCTACATACATCACGAAGCGAGATGAGATGTTGCTAGATAATATCTCTAGGGACGAAATATTGCCTCGCTTAGTTAGCGATACATAAATTGGATTGCCTCACTCACTGTTGACGTTATTTGCTAAATAATCAGAAGAAAAAATTGATAAATATACAACAAATAAAAATGACAAAAAAGGAGCGCGGAAAGATAAATCTTTCAATTTGCGGGAGCCATTAAATCTCATATTGTTGAAGGCTCGAATAATTTATAGTAAGGTGGTTACAGAGCAACGAATCAATCACACGATGCCCTCGGCAACCTGACACCGCCGTCGAGCCTTAACTGCACTGTCACTCACCGAAAATACGGAAAATAGCACCGCGTTTCCCAAACAATACAACAATTAACAACCATAACGACACCAGAGCCTTAAATAGGCTTTCAGAAATCTTATCAAACTGCCACCTCGGTTAATGGGAAACCTTAATAAGGCCGGGAAATTGAGAAAAATTGCTCTCCTTACCCTCCGGTGGGTTGGTACATACTCATTACATTATAAAAGTTTTGACATTCACAAAACGCTGAGAATGCTTGGATCTTGGAGCCTACTCGTTGGGGTAGCTTTTGAACACGTATTTGTAAAATATGTAGAGTCGTCTTGCGGCGTGTCGCAAAAGCTGTTGAAAATATAAGGTGACTTTCGTTTACATAGCCAAATTTATACTGAAAACTCGGTAAGTGGTCAGAACCAAGATTCAATAACCCTGTTTGCGAAATGAGAAAAATATTTTTTATGCCTCTATACTTGTTCAAGAACATCCTCGAATCGACTAGTATAGGAAGTTTAAATTTTATTTTGCTTATTTCACAGAAATGATAATTGAACCTCGGTCCTGACCACTTACCGTGTCTCCAGTATTAATTTGGGTACATAAACGAAAGTTACCTATATAAAAATGTCAACGCTAAAATATTAGAAGGCTTTCCTGCTAGCATCTGTATAATCCAAATAAATTCAGTTTCAATCTAGTTTCGCGAATTGTGACTGATACGTGTCAAAGATGCTTCTGTTTTGTATACTGTTAGAGACAGATTCGTGACAAAATTGTCATTAATATGTGTCAAAATTGTCTTACTCGTAGCTAAAGTCATAATGATTTCATGATATAACCGCACCCTCAAATCCCGATTTCCGGAATTTCCGGTTGCAAAAAAGGGACTAAATTAGTAAATAAGTACCGCCATAATCCCTTATCAATTTGACGCACGTATGGACAGATTAGCATGAGGTCGAAGCGTTGCATACATGAATGAGTTGTGGGGTAACGATGCGATCGAACTATGCGGCGCGATGTGGACTGTGGCCTGCGGTCCATCGTTTGATCCTCAACGGTATCATTTACATGCGCTCTACCCTCGTTTGTCTCATGTAAACCTCTTTATAATTTACGTTGCAAATTAGCTTCACTATTATATGAATTACCTTATTGTGTAGTTTTCTCACGTATGCGGATCTTATGTCTTACGTTTTTGTGAATATTAGTTTACATACTTATGATCTAAGCTTCTGGTTAATTGAATGTGGACTATTCAATAATATAGTCAAGTCAATCGGTCGAGTGCGAGTAGGACTCGCGCCCTCAGGATTCCGTACCATTCACATAAAGTTAATAGAGTTAAATAATTCAAACAAAAATTACAATATTATCACGGCCTTCAAAATTCATGCAAAATACTGCCAAAATAAATTGGTCTAGTATTCGTGTACGTAAGTCTAAAACTACATTATAAATAGGCGTTTGTAGTAATTGTTGTTTGAATACAGTATCGGCATATAACCGTAATATCGTAATCGACAATTTTATATTCCTAACTAGTTAGTTTTTGAGATAGACCCCGTTACAAAAATAGTAACTCTGAAGACACCACATTTCGTTATATTTAAAAATTAAAAATTTGTGCTGTACTTCATAAGCAACTGTATGACAGACTAAACAGACAGACTAAATGACATACAGCCTTTTTCGTTACATGTCATGTAGGTAAACACCAGTGAATTCGAATGTTATATTGCTATTCACCATCATCTGTTTCATTCGTAGCACGGTTTTTCCAGTAAATTGGAGAGAATTGATTGGTAGAATTTTCCAAACGATCGGATTAGCACGTTCCCTGTTATAATGAAACCCGGAATAGCTTACACGTGCTAAGTAAATTGATCACAGTTCTCGCAAGTTGCTCGCAGTCCACGAATTTTGCTCAGAGGTACAAGGGATTCCATGTATTATCTTGGCATGTGAATCTATCGATCTGATGGTACGGTTGTCGGATACAATGTAAGCCTTTCTCTGTGAATATAACACCCCTTATTTACACCCGTGTGATTCGGGACTCGGCGATGTCTGAGTAACTGCTATCGCTGATACGAAAGCTTTTTTTTTACTGTTTGTTACTCCCGGTTTTCTTAAAGGAGACAATCGTTTTATGTCGTCATAAAATTCGTCCAAGCGTACAGCGACTTCGTTTATAAATCCGCTTGTGTAGGCTTCATTTGATACACGAAATTTCAAAATTAAAATCGAAATCTTTCCTAGTCTATGCGTGCTTGAGTTACACCGCGAACGGACATAAAAGTTTCACTACAAGGATTTTTTGAAGGAACGATGAAATGCAAGTTGATTAATAAACGATTGGGTAAAGTGTAAGTGAAGTAGTTCTCGGTTCGCGTCTGAGAGGCCGCGCTCTGCGAAGCGTGGGCGCGGCTAACGCGAGGCCAAGGTCGACGCGCCATCAGCCACCACGAGGCAGAGACCTTGCGTTATCATGCCAGACACTTCTATCAGGATCTTAGCTAAGTCTGGGCGATGATTGCCGATAATATATATTTGTTCCAGGGTAGCTGTTTATGTGTAATGAAATGAGATCTGAATAGCTGCAATAGTTTCGGGCTAGGTGCATCTCGACTACTGATTTAATTTGGACATGATCACAAATAACTTTTAGTAGACACTGAGTAAAGTTGAATTTTGTATGACACTCAAAAATTTGCATGATCACGAATGCATGAGAATTTCTTTATTTTGTGCATCACTAGTTGATTTTGAGTGTTAATAATTTTCATTATTTCTGTCTTTTTTGGAACATGGAAGAAAAGTGTTATAAAACCAAATACTGTTATAAAAAAATATGAATAAATGTATATTTGTGCCTTTATTTACAATATTTATGTGGAAAAACACAAAAAAATATATATATTTACAGTTTTAGATATATTTTGGCCCACGGTATGGGGCCGTCATCAGTCGAAAGAAGGTATTTACATATTGACAAATAAAAAAGTAAAAAAATAAAAAGGTGAAAATGACAACTGTTATAAATAAGTTTAGCTATCTGATGTCGGTATAAAAAATGTATTAATATAAAATAATAAATAGTATACGACATTAATTAACTCTTAGTTCAAAATATTAACTCGGTCAGTCGGCCTTAGTCAGCACTTTTTTTAGTAATTTGTTTAGACTTCGCTTCTATTGAGGGACCGTGCCTCCAAGTAAAAAGGTAAATGTAAAAAGTTTATAATTTTAGGCTACATATTTGCGTAAACACCCCGCCGAAATTTAGCAATTTATTATATCTGAAAAGGTGGTTCCTATTGAAGTTTTCGGCATTGGTAGTTGCCGTAGGGTAAAAGGTACATAACATACCTATTATTATCTGTTACCACATGTTTCAATACTCATGTTTGTGAAAGGTTGCTAGAGGTTGCTGCACTTTATGATGCAAGCTTTACTAAACAATATCGATTTACGTAATACGAAGACTTTTTACGTCGTAATACCCATCGATCGATATGCTTTCAAAGAAACGTAGATTGTACGTTCCCATGTAAACATTCTACGTCATTTCATTAAAATTGTTGTTTTAGCTACATTGCCGAGAATGGTTATATTACGTCTGTGAAAAACAAATACGCTTTGTTTTTCCTCGTTTAAATAGAAAGGAAAAAACAGTATATTGAAGGTGACATTTATTTATACAGCCAAATAAACCTTGATAAGTGATCGATCAGTATCACGGATTAAGACATTTTTTGCGTGATTTGGAAAATGGAATTTTGACTTTCCATAGTACTGACTCGGGACTGGGCTTGCGTTTTCCCAAAAAAGGTCATCGAACCTTGGTACCGAGTCTTCAGTATGAATTTGAGTGCATAAGTAAATGTCACCTTATATTACAAAGGTATGCGAAAAGCGTCTTCGTGTGTAAGGGACGGTTCGGAATGGCTCGAGGTGGCGTGGCGGGCGGGATCTTTCTTTTCCTGCGCTGCGGTCGGAATGTTTTGCCGTGTTGTTCTCGCGACGCCGAAGCCACGCCACGCGACGCGACGCCAACGACGCCGCCGACGGGAGGCTGGTAGACGTTCGTATGTCGATCTGTCGATCTTCACCTTGAAGTCACGTGTCGATGAGTCAGACACTCGTGGCGCAGTAGCTTATTGCCTCACTGTAAACAACTAGGTAACTTTTATTTTGTACATAAGGTGACTTTATACCTAAATTCATACTACAGTATCAAGTTTTATTAATATAAACTAAAAACTCTGATACGAAACAAAAACAATACATTCGTTTCTTTTTAGGGTTCCGTACCTCAAAGAGAAAAAACGGAACCCTTATAGGGGTCACTTTGTTGTCCGTTTGTTAACAAAAAAGATACGGCTGTTTATGCCCTTAAAAAACGTACATTTCGACACTCTTAAGGGTATCAAAATGTATAGGGTACTTCCCGTTGACCTAGAACTATGAAATTTGGCAAGTAATACCGTCCTATACTACAAGTATAGGGAAAAATCAGAAAACTATATATTTGTAATTATCATTAAAAAAAAAAACATAAATAATGTATAATATGTACCTGCAAATTTGTACGGAACCCTCGGTGGGCGATTCCGACTCGCACTTGTCCGGTTTTTTGGAAATTTAAAGCTACAGTTTTGCGGCTCCATAAGTATAGTTAAAGTTAAACCCTGAGCCGAAAATGTATTTTTCACATTTCGCAAATAGTAATTTGGCCTTGTTTTTGATGAATTACCGAGGCTTCAGAACCTAATTAATTTGCCGCCATCTGTAACCTAACCACTGGTCCGACAAATGCAAATTAAGAAGGTTCCTAGCTAGAATACACATTTTTGTACAATGGAGAAGGGTTCCATAGGATGGTTACTTTTAGAAAGAAAGAATAGACCAAACTTTTGAAGAAAAATCAGCAAAGATAAACCTAATGAATATTTATGAATTGTTATAAATATGAACACAGAAAAAATAAATTCAAGATATATTTCGGGCCCTACTGGGTCAACTGACTAAGGAAAAAAAGAAATTTTTTTTTGCGTCTGAAGCCCCGGGCCCATTAGTATCTTGAATTATTTTTTTCTGTGTTTTATACATACATTTACAATAAATAAAAAGCTTCAAAGAGCCAAATATTTATTTATAAAGTAGCTTTTGCCCGCAGCCTCGCCCGCGTTCAGTAAATCCTTGCCCCGTTTTCGGCTTGGACGTTATTTTATGAACACCTCTTATAGTCTATGTGTTGAACAGGGTAACTACAATGATAATAAAGAAAACCGCATTCAAATCCGTCGATTGGTTCTCGAGTTACAAAAACGTTTATTCAATCTTTGCCCGTTTCCGGCTTGGACATTGTTTTATGAACCCCCTTATAGCCTATGTGATGACCAGGGTCACTACGATTATAATAAAAAAACTGCATCCAAATCCGTTGAGTGGTTCCCGAGTTAAAACGGAACAGACAACAGGTAGACAAAAATTATAAAAATTGTTTTTTCGGCCTCAGTACAGTACCAATAACCCATTTCATTTAAAATTTCGCGAAAGTATTCAATGTACAGACACGATTATTTTACTACTTTATTATTAGTAGATATATAGATAGTGTATAGATATAAACCAAATGTTGCTACAAAACAATGAAAATAATTTTACCTCCATTAAAAGTGTTACATTTTGAAACAAAATTCAAATCTAAAAAAAGCATTTTCGTTTTGGATATTATTGTGTTTTGTGACGGAAAGGTATTGAAATGAAATATACTTAATTATTGTCACGCGTTGTAGACAACAGACTTATAATAACTCGTTGCTTAACACGGTGGAAACTGCCAGAACCAATCCGACGTGATACGACGTAATATGCCAACGTCCACAGTCCATTCCATGTATGCCAATAGATGTGTAGCTAAATTATAAAGAAGGAAATGGCCTAACTCTCGACATTATTTATTCAATGATTCATGCATGATTTATTTACGTTTTACAGTCCCGTAAAATTTTATCGCCTCCGAGATTTATGTCTCCACTCCATAATATCGATCCAAATATGCGGGCGTGTCGCGGATCGACAATTTATACGTATATAATGCAACGTCTGTGTCTATTTTTATGTATGAACGCTTATAACTTGAGACTTTAGAAAGATTTTGATACTGCAACTCAGTCTTACTTAAGGAATTCCTAGAAAAAGATGGTAAAATGTAGCAGCGGGCCTATTATGTAACTCAGTGTCGGTGGCCATCTATGGTTGCTCTTCATCAAAAACAGAGGTGCAATTGTGTAAGCCAATGGTATTCAAATTCGATTGTCATATGGCTATTCGGTTAAGCAAATAAACCCGTTTGACAAATGAAATCGTACGTTTTTGGTTGTCAACAACAAAATAAGAAAATTGTGTTCATTTGACAACCAAAAATGTACGATTTCAACTGTCTAACGGGCTAATTTGCTTAACCGAATAGCCATATGATAATTAATTTGAATACCATTGGCTTACACAATTGCACCTCAGATAAAAATGAACATCCAAAATAACCTTCGATGGGTATTTAACTATTTACGAATTGGGACGTCATTTCAAGTGCGAACGTACCCTTATTGAAGCGGATATGTATGTTTTCGACGATAGGCACTCTGTTTGGCAACTGATTTTACGATACAGAATCAGGGGGCTGATCTGTTTCAACCGTCACGCATAATTATACCCACGAAGGAGTTAGCAGAAGTGTGTCTGAGTGTATACTGGAAGAGTCAACACTCTTACTCATTCTTTTCACCGATAACTTTTCGTCCCATCGTGATGAAGACAAGTCTTACTTCGGGCACAAAAACGGCTTTTAGGGCATGCAGATTACAAAAATTGAAAGGTCGAGTCTGACTTACTACCGCTACATTATAACCTAAATCTACTCTTTATTGTGCACCAAAAGAAAGCAGGATTTTTTTTTACAGATAGGGTATAAAAAGCCATCTTATCGCTCGGAGTAATTTCTGACAGAAAACATTTGAGTGCGGACGGAGATGGGGCTACAAACTAGTGTGTGTAGGTATAAAGTGGCCTTGTTTGTGTTCACAGAACCTTATAAAGTCGTTTGCAATAGAATCCAACAATCATGTAAACAAACCAAATTGTCACGATTACTCCGTAATCACATACATTTGACGATCAATTATGAACATAGTCTGATTTCAACGAACGCACCATTGTTTTCACATTATCTTCAACACGATTTAACTTGTATTTATAAGTTAAATTTGTTAAAACATTTGCAACGTAAAAATTTCGAAGTATTTGACAAGCTGTTATCTTAGTTTTTTACTCATCGAACTCTATAAGTCATTGAAAAGTTAGTGTTGTTCGTAATCTGAAGTTATCTTTTATTTTTAATTTAATAAATTATTTTAATTTAATATTATTTGAATACAATAAAAAATTTTTTTCAAGAGCTTAATATAATTAACCAAAACGGATTGTATCCTAAGCCATAAAAATAATGGTTAGTTTTTAAAAATTGACAGGTGGCCATTTTGTTTGGATTGTCATTCACAGTCATTCACTGTTCTGTGGGTTCGCTGTGCATTAGTGTTTTCTGTTTCCGTTTTCTGTTTCCGATTTCTACGACTTTGCATTCTCATTTTGGACTTTTGTTTTGCTTTACGATTTGGCTGGACATATTTTTCTTGGAACGACGACCTTTGCACGGCATCACGGACTTTGATATAGCATACGATTGGTATTTTTTCTCAAGGAGTAATCAGGAGGTAAGAATGATTTAGATCTATTACCAAATAACAAATCTTTTAAAATGGCGGAAATAAAAACTTTATTGAACGAAGGGTTGGCGAGAATCGGAGCCGAACAATGGTCGAAATGCGTAAGTCACGTCCTAAAGGAAGAGGAAGAAATGAAAAAGCTCGACGGCATTTTAGACACGGCAAGCGATGACACAGTGGTTCCATTTATAATTACGGTCACCGGCGACACTTCTGATAGTGATGATGACGAAGACGAAGATTTAAATTTGTTTTAATAAACACTTTTTTTATATATAATCAGTTTTATTTTATAGTCTATGGCTTATATATTTAATCTATTAAGTCAGTTTTATTTTAGTACCTATCCTACTATGGGCCATAAATTAAAATAATAAAATTAAAATAATTAGAAAAATAAATTTAATTAAAATTAAATTAGAACACTATGACATCACTATGGGCATAAACAACCCAAGCGGCACGACAGGCTGTATAGAAGCTGCATTTTAGTTTATTTGTACGCCACAGGCTGTATAGTGAGGCTGTACAAGGGCTGTATAAGCGCTTATACAACCTCTATAAGTAAAAATTGGGCCCATTGTTATACAGCCTAATGCGTTATTATAGCTGTATAGTAGCTGTATAGCTAAAAATTAGCTGTACTATAGCTGTAGAAGAGCTGTAGTATGGTGTTGAAGGAAACCATAGGCGTAAAGTTATTCTCTTATAAGTTTCTTAAAAAGATAATAGTTCTTCATTGGTTTTATAAGGGAATTACAATGTGAAATTTATGAAACAACCACAATATTCTTTTTGGTTATGATATGCATAGTGGGCCGCCGATTTACTGTGAAGTTATAAGTCAGGAATAAATGTTGGACTAGGCTTTAGGTAGTGATAATTGTAGATTCAACGTGCTGATTCATTTTTACTGTGAAATAGTACATAGTTTTGTGGAAAAATATTCACGCGCCCGCGAAATACTGAAGAATTCACGAGGAATATTACCAAAACAAGTAAGTAAGTTTATGGTTTTGAGGTTAGAATCATAAGATTGTTAAATAATACTGTACAATAGGTACCACTAATAATTTATTTATCTGAAAATCATAATTATAACTTCAGCAATACTCAAAATAATGTAAGAAGTCATATTTTCTTTTGTTGTTATTTGTTTGAAAATGGCGACAGATTTTATGCAGCCTAAAAGATATCTGGAGAGTATTATAGATCCCGTAGTTTTACTACGCACTTTCTGGATTCCATTATACAGCTTTTACCCTTTAATAGCCATTATAATAGAATATTTTTATTATATAGGCTGTACATCAGTTTTCAGCACATAAATTACACAGCTCTTTAGGGTTATGTGTTAAAAATGAAAAACCCTTTATCATATTTCTCATCAATAAGTTTTGCAAACAAATGACGCTTATTTGAACTATTCTCAACTTAAACTTTTCGTTAAACTTATAAAAATATAAATTTGTTTATTTCTTCCTCTTGTATAGATGTGTTATCTCACGAGTGCGTCTGGGCCATCATGATTGTGTGCACATACACAATCATGGCCTAGACGCACTCGTGCTCGTGAGATAAAGCACTTATACCAAGTGTGTTAGATAAAGACAGCAAACAGCGTCCGCATCGCAACGAACGCAACGTGATTAGTTTAGAGAAAGTTCCAGGGACGCAAGCACGCATTTATTTGTCCTTTTCGCTCTTTCACCGTATCAATAAACTCGTAGGTATAGTCAAAACGAAACAAAAGCAGTTAGATACCTATTAAATAATTTAATACCTATGTGCAGTAGTGTAAGATAGACAGATAGAAACAAGTGTTTTGTGTTATGTGCATATTTGTCAAATGTGTTGCACTTTTTTTTCAGGAAAATGACTTTCAAAATAATTGAAACAATTGAAAAAGGCCAAAAACGACTATGCATTGTACCGAGTTTTTGGGAGTCTAATGGTATTTTAAGATGGCCAAGAAAGCGACTAGATGTGAACAAATTAGTCAAGGACGAAAATTCGCAGCCTCTAGAAAATTGGTCTACCTCTTGTTGCTGTCTAAAAAGACAATTACTACCATCATACGAAGAAGCAACACAAGAACTAAATCTCATGTTACAAAATAGCGACACCGAAATTGATAATGAGATAGAAATAATCACAACAAATAGTACTAATAATAACTTCAATTACAACACTTTAGCTGGTCAATTGGTAAGCATATTTTTTTTATATTATTAGCTTATCCCGCATGTATATTTGACGTGTCTTCTTGGGTTTATAAGTAGTGTATACTAGCATATTCACATGGGTATCACCGCTGTTGCGCCGCTGCGCTGATTTGTAATCTCCCGTGCTGGCAGTGTTGGCGTCTCTCACCTCCACGAGACCGTTAGGCAAATATTAACGTTCATTTAAAAGCAGTTATTTTCAATTTGATGATTTCAATTTAGCAAGAATGTTTGGCGAAGGAAAAAATGCATGGTGTAGTCTGGAGGATTTTTAGAGTAAATGTAACTGTTGTTAATTATGATTATGACAAAAATGGCTGGTGTGTAGGTAGCCGGCAAGTCGTTACGTGTGATCTAAGCGAGACAAATGGCGTGTTTGTACCTCTCTTATCGTGAAAGTTTTACTCGGTCAGACCAATTTTGGTATAAGTTTTTAAGCTGCTTAATTGAGTTTTGACATAAAAACCTTGTACAAGAACTGGAACAGCGACCGAGTCCGATGTACTATACCTTTAGTTCAGAATATCAGAATCACCAGACTACGGTCCTGTGATGTCAATGTCGGTCCGTGATCAAGTTTTGTACATTACTATTGACTAATATCTCGTTAATCGATTTTATATGTGATTTCAGGCATTCAGTAAACCAGAAAAGCCGTCAATTTCATCTACAGCAACGTCAGCAACAACATCCACACCAGCAGTTCCAACATCTGCAGCACAATACGTCATTCAATATGTGGATGAATCTGATGTGGCAGCAACGGTTCCACAGCAAAACACTGATGTAACTGGAAATTATCTAAAATTGATTTTAGACAATCAAATTAATATGACACAAACAATAAATGTTTTAATGGACAACCAGAAAAAAATGTTACATAAATTGGCAAGTCTATCTGTGCAGATAGAATACGAATTTTCCAAATGTGACAAAACCAAAAATACAGATGTGGTTGCACTGGGTAAATCCAACAATCCGATCGAAAATGAAGCTTTTTTCATAAAACCAATTGATTCGGTTAAAGAGCTAGAGGAACTGGAATCACGTTTAAGTGACAAGCAGCAAAAAATTAAACTGCTGAAGCAATATTCTTTCGTATGTTCCCAATCGGATGGAAAAGGTGCAACATGTGCATACAAAATATTAGACATGTTTTTTACTCGTGATTTTTTATGCAAATGTTCCTGGACAGGCGGCAGTAGAAAGAGTGATGACATAAAAGTCCCTCTAAAGGCTTTTAAAAATGTCCTTAATTTTTTCCACCAACTAATACGTATCTGGGACCAAACTTATACCCTTGAAAGCAATGAAATTTTTTTCAAAACTGTTCTAAAAAATTCAGTAAAGAGAAAACACAGCAAAAATGAACGAGCATCAACAAAACGTAGGAGAACAAAAAAAGTTAAACTTATTAATCAAAATAATTCTGATCAAGCAAATCAAACCACCAATCAAATTGAAAATGTGGTAGTCATAGTAAACGACACTGCAAATGAAACAGTAAACACCAACGAAAATGCTACGAATGAAAGAAAAGAACAAGAGGAATACGAGGAGAAGGAATAGAGTATGTTAAAGTAGGGATATCTCATCAGAAAAATGAGAACTACACATGGTATAATGGAAAATGCGGATAAATCAATAAGTACTTATAAGGAGTATTTCTACTAGTTATACTGAACGACTTTCCCATGAAAAAAGCGAAAGTTGTTCAATATAATCAGTACTTACCCCTATTGATACGTATTATCCGCGAATTCCGTTACGTCATGTTTAGTTCTTTTTTTCGTGATGAGTGATCTCGTTTTATACAATGATAGGAATAGATAGTGCATATTTGCCTAAACTTCGAAGAACAGGGACATGAAATGGAGACTTCGTCAATACTAATTTTTTTTCCGGGACATTTGGCCCCAAATTCGGGACAAAATTAATGTTATTTGGAATAAGTAATTCGTCTGTTTACCAAAAATTTGCTACTAGGTGTAAGCACAGTACAGTCGTTACAATCACCAAATAACAAGACGCAAACTTTAGGCAAACACAGTCGAATTACTTTTTCCAAATAACATATTTTTTAATGTATTTTAGTGTTACAGAATTACAATTAACAGAGTTACAGGTACAGATGTACCGGAAAAAAATTAGTCCTAAGGAAGTCTCCATTCTTGTCTCTGTTCTTCTTCCAAGTTTGGGCAAATAAGCACTACCTATTCCTATCACTGGTTATACAGGATGTAACGGAAAGGGTGTATCAAGCCAAAAAGTCACAAATCTACCCATGAAATCGAACAACTTTCCCCAAGGAACATGGGTTGAAATATGAAAAAAATATTTTGTCATTCCACACAAATTGGTCACTCAGCTGATCGATTTAGTATGGGGAGCCTATTTTGTTTTTATATTTCGACCCATGTTCCTTGGGGAAAGTTGTTCGATATCATGGGTATAGATAAACCGTTACAAAGGAATCCTCGCCCGTGGGGTACAGGGGCGCGCGGGGCGAAATGACAGAAGGGAACATGACAGGCGCCCTAGCCCCCGCTCCATCCTCGCACCCCTTCTGTCGTCTTCCCCCGCACCCCGACACTCCGCTCGGGCGAGGACTCATTTAAACGGTTTACCTATAGATCCGTGTCCTTTCAGCTTGATACACCCTTTCCGTTACTCCCTGTATATCAAGTGACATAATTGTCATAGTTATTTGTTCCTATTTTAGTTACCTAGCTTAGTCAGCATTTATAAAAACGCGTAATCCCGTGGCTGTGATTGTACACGTAATCTCGTGACTGTGATTGTATTTTAAAACACAAAATTATGTAACTGTTTTTCTTGTGTATCTAGTAAAAAAGTAAAGTACTGATTATTTTTAATTACTTAAGATATCCACTGATGGATATCTCAATTATGTTTTAATTTCCTATACGGGTTTCTCAATGAATAAAAATACATTTTCTCAATGACAAGGTTTTTTATTTCTCTTTCAAACTGTATGTAAAAGGGGTATGAAGTATAAGTAATTTTTGTGATCAGTACATACTAGTTTTGTTTTTATATCTTTGGAACTAACTATTGTCTCTGTCCGCCTGGAAGTAGGTAATTTGGCTTTAAATATGTTCAAATACGATGATTTAATCGGTAGTTCAAAAACATCGGATATGTCAGTAATTTTATAACATGTAATCTTTATTTCGCTGTTAACAGCGGTTTCTATTTTTTTCACTTCCAAAATGTCATTATTGTTGCATAATACATATTTATCTTTAGGCTTTACAGAAATTTTAAAACCTCTAAAATGTAGTACATTTATTTTTCTGCTATTGGCGGTAACAAAGGGTTCCACATATGCAATTTGCCGACTTTCTCTGCCCTTACTCATTTCTGATGCTGAATCTTCACTAAATCTCTTTGCCACTTGAGCAAGAGGTTTGTTGCCATGTCTTAGCATTCTTTTTATTAAATACAATTTATTCTCAAAGGGATAAGCGCTAAATGTAGGTAGTGGGCCAAATTGTTGCACTTCGTCTGTGAGATGGACTACATTATGGACATTGCTAGTTATATAATCTGCCCCATAAAAGTCTTTATAATGCTCAACAAAATATTGTAGGAGCTCTTTTGCCAAAGGAAGAAATTGACTATAGTTTTTACAAGAGCATATTGTTATACCACAAAAAAATGCCAGGAAATGTGAAAATGCGTCATGTTGCAATACTTCTGGAAGTATAACAATGCTCAAATATAGTAAAAATGATCGATATTCGGAAGCTTTCCAGTGAAAAAGACAGTCTAGTCCTCTCACTGATCTGTGAATTTCAGATGGCAATTTTCGTTTTACAAGGAAATTCGAAACTGTTTCAGAATTTCTTGCACTCCATTTGGTAATATATTTTCCGAAATTACCGTTGCGCCAACCAACTAAGAGCCGCTTCATGATTCCTAAATCAACAAGGTGTAAAGAATCTGCTATCGGAAAGTCTTGTATCATGTCAACAGGCAACTTCAGTATAGGAGAATCTTTTTTATGGTGAGGCCCATATTTTTTGTCACGAAATTCTTGATCTGTTCTGGGGCGGCAATTGGTTTCAGGAAATGTCACTGTATGTGATAAGTGTGAATATTCCCCTACAGTAACACATTTAAGGCAACCGTGTTTTGCATTAAAATTACATACGCCTGAAAATTAAATTATACAAGAATTATTATTGATACCACAGTAGAAATTTTAATTGAACAAAACTACGAATTAAGCTGAGTATATAATTTTACATAACTACGTTTTGGAAACTTTATAATCAATATAATATCTAGTAGCTAGCTTAATCTGTAATTTGTAATAAGATTATATACTTTAGGTACCTTTAATGTAAGCTCTCGCTGGAGAATCACATATAAAACATCTGATTTCAATGGATACTATTTTATTTGGTTTTTCGATATGAATTCCTTCTTTTATTAAATTTACTATTTCTTTTACAAAATCATCTAAATATTGATCAATATCTTTTGGTTTTCCAACACCAAAATAGATACCAATCACAAATGGATCTATGTCAGGTCTTTCATAGATATTGCATAAAATTGGCCAAAATTCTTTATTGGAACTTTTAAATATTGGGAGACCGTCGAAATTAAAATTTAACTTTACTTTGTTTGGAACATCAACCCAGTTTTCCAATGTTTTACGTAGACATTTAGTTAGACCATTATGCCAATATTCTCCATTTTCTATAGTCTTTATATGTATTTGTTTGACAGTTCCTAAAATTGTCCTGGCGTCCTTTGGTAAAATACCCGGAAATCTGCAATTTAAAATTGTAGCTAAGTCGCTAAGAGCTACTTGAGATATATTTCTTTCAATAGCCCATTCCTTAATTTGACGACGGAATGTTAAATTTTTTGAATAATTATCTTCATCATCATTTGAACTTGCACTGCTGCATGAAACTAAATCACTATCACGTTCCGCAGGCTTTTCTAAATCCTCACTTTTATTATCGTATGCCGTTTTTGCTACGGAACCTTCATTAGACGTTGACTGAACTCGCGCTTGACTATCGATTGTTCGATCAATGAACTTGTTATTTTCAATGTCTTCACATGACGGCTCAGTATCACTGGTTTTGTTTGGTTGATAATTAGTTATATTTTGATATTCTTTATTAATTTTCCTTTTTACTCCACCAAATGTTTTTCTTTTTTTCCACATATTTCTATTCACCACACTACGTTTTTACAAATCAAGGACAGTCTGTAATGCAGATTAAAGCTGTAATGCAGATTAAAGCTGTATTACAGAATTCATTTATTATTATAGTTCTATAAAATCATATTTGACAGAAGTTATGAAACTATTGCACTGACAAGAGTGTACAATTACGCATTAATAATAAGCTTTAGAAAGGAGTTTTATTATACCATTATACAGAAACAAGTATAAAGTGATACCATTTTAAAACTTATAGCTGTAGTAAGTAAGTGATCACATGCAAAATACAGCCTCTATGCAGCTTGAGGGATAACATTAGATTGAAGTGTCAAAAAATGCTTCGGGTTTTAAAGCGGAGTTCAAATATTCTGTTTAAAAGCCTTAAGTTTACACGGAGTATTTTATAAAAATTTAGTACAGTTTTAGCTGTATAATAACGGTTTAATTGCTTTTATAAGTAAATGATCTTTTCTTGACACCTTTATAGGTCACCAGTAGAACTCTAAGTTCTAATAGTGCTGTATATTTGATGTCGGCAACGCTTGCGTGCTGCTTGTAATACGCTGTCAATGTCAGTCCGCCATATTTGTTTACATGATTGTTGGATTCTATTGCAAACGACTTTAGCTACCTGCTTGCCATTCGCTGTTGTTATCACTTTATATTGCCTCTCCTGATATTCAATATCGTGCAATCGAGCCCATCTGTTTATTACCTTGCTTCATACAGCTAGGGCAGAGAATATATCGCTCATCCGGTGCAAGAATGTCACAAGTGCAAAAAAGCAAAAACTGAGAAAAATGTATAAAAACGTACATAATTTGACCATATACATGGTGCGTAGTTTTTCGTCTGAGGGCTCTTTTGTCTGCGGTTTTGGCGCAATTTAGCGAGTAACTGGAGAGACAACGTCTTAGGGTCAGTTGTTCCTCGTGCTCTCGGATGTACATGTGACGTTCTTGCACCGGATGTGCGATATAGTAATACTACGTATTACGAGTAGCCATATTCCGGACATGTCCAGAAATTTGGTGCTTCGTCCGTCCGGGATGCGGGGGGAATTCTAAGATGTCCGGAATTTTCAACGAGTTTTTACGCAAGTGAAGAAAGAGACATTATAAATTAAATGTTTTTAATTAAACAACAAGAGTACCTACAAGTACTGTACCTATCAAAATTATAATTTTCATATTAAGTAACATGTAATGTATTTACGTAAATGTATAATGTAAATATTTTTTGTAATTAGTCTTTTTATATTTATTGAAGACTCAGATATACCAAGCAGCATATCTATTTATTTTATAAATATTTTATATAATATTTCACACGTGACATCTTCACTTCACACAAGAAACCGAAATGCGGCAAAATTTTAAATTTTACAGAAAATGCCCGGAATTATATGCAATTGTCCGGAATATTCTCCGGATGATAATACAGGAAACCGCATCCAAATCCGTTTAGTGGTTCTCGAGTTACAACGAGACATACATACAGACAAACAGATAAAAATATAAAAATCCTAAAAATGGTAGCTTTGGCTTCAATATCCTATTAAAGAAAAAAATAAAAAATATTCAATGTTCGGGCACGACTTCTTTACTACTTTATTATTAGTATCTCATTTAAATTTTTGAAAAAATATCTATCTGTAAACAGACACGACTTTCTTACTACTTTAGAGCAATTCCATAAAAACTGTCTACTTTTTTCGCACCCGTCATTCCAATAATTTTTTTTTATGAAGCAAAGTATTTACAATTCAGCTTATATTTCAATGGGAATTGATAACTTGAAAGTATTATTTAAATACTACGTTCTTAAATTGTTAAATAATTATTCTATTATCCTGTTATTACATATAATGTATTGAAAAAATGTAACGGGTGCGACAGCGTCCGTGGAATTACCCTTTCTTATTAGTATATATTCAGATGCCGTTAAGTTTCTCTTAGCTGTTTTTATTGTAGAATTAAAGTTGTATTACAAATTATAATATAAACTAACGTGCGTTATTTATTGCGATGTCTTAGCCATTCAAACTTTGTTCTGCAATGAAAAGCAGGCGTAAGAAAAATTTACGACATGTAGGGGAGACCGAAATAATCGGGAATAGAAAAAAACCGGCCAAGTGCGAGTCGGGCTTCACCATACAATACGGGTATGGCACGCTAAAAATATTATAGTAAATAATAGCAACACCAAGGAGGCAAATAACAAAGTGCTAAAATGGTAGTAGTGCCTGATAAATAATTTGGACATCGCAAATTTTTATTATTTATTTATAGTTTTAATTTTATATTAGTGCATGTAGCAAAACTAAATACAATACAAATACAAATACAACAACACCATTAAGGATATGTCATAGGATAGGAAACAAATGTTACGAACCGTCCAACACAAAAATGCCCATGTCAAATACTTGATTAACTTTTGAGCTATTATTGGTTGGCTTATAGACCTATTTGTCTCGGATGGGTAATACTAATTAATAATCAAGCGCGAAACAGCAGATTTAAGGGTTTTTAACTAATACTGAAATATTTTATTGCCAAACAATTTTTGGATTTTAGTACATTTCCTTCAAATCTGTTTACCCATTTCATGGAAAAAAATCATGTAAATCTCGGAACCGCGTTCTTCTTAGGAACATTTGGAAACCAAATTATGGGGATGAAATATATATTTTTTGACAAAATTCTCAATATATATTTTTATATTGCGTTCCTTAATAAAATATCAAGAAAAGAAGGATTTATTCATTAAAATGAAGAAATAAAGACATTTCATAATAATTTCTTATTTTTTAACAATGAAGAAAAAAGTTTCTAAACAAATATATTGTTTTCAATATGAAGTGAGTTCTAATTTCTTCAAACGAACCCTCGAAAATCTGGCGTTGTTCATGCTCTAGGCTCAGGTACAGCCTTAAGGGGGGTGGTTACCACCTTGCCTCCCCAGCCTGGGCCTGTGAATGGCTTCCACATCCAGCCGCGTTGTGTGGTTCGGCGGATTTCGGCGGTTGTCGTACATGTACGTAAGCGAGGCACGCTTCAAATCCCGATAAACCGGGCTTCCTGTTGCATTCAACTTCTATCGGAATTCTAGTGGTATCCACTCCAGTTTGTGAAATCCAGTGCAGTTAAAGTAATCCCATGACTTTGTGTTATAGTCACTTATAGCATATAATAAGGTGTTTTGCGGATCCGTTTTGGTTTTGGTGCAAAATGCACAACTTATGATTGTTTTTCTTATTCTTGGATAAAAGTATTAAATATGATTTATGGCATTTCGCGAATGTAGTTTAATTTCAATTGGGCTTTTACACCCAAGTTGTTATTTTAAGAATTTACGTTGTAAAATGTCCATAGCACCTTTAAACATGCTTATTATATTATAATTTTATAGTTCTCTCATAATTTATCTACAAAAAACCTTCATTATTATTTAACTATAGTAGCGAAATAACATAAACAATTTTATTTTATAAAGTTTATTCAAAAATAGGAAAAACAATCATAACTTGTACATTTTGCATCGACAATGAAACGAACCACCTTAACAAGTCTGAACTAAACCATTCTTATAGAATTAAAAGATAAAACAAGCTTATTTAGTGCGCATTATCTTCTTCAGAGTAAACGTTGAGCAAGCCACGTTATCCTGTCTATTCATGAATAAATAGCAAACTTCTGAAAGGTGTAGTTTCGCGAACTTTGGTCAAATCACCTTAGTCAGGTCAAAGTTGCCTCGTCAGCGGTTATATTTTCAATTAACTGGAAACTCAGCCAGGTGAGCGAAGCGGGATGATTAATATCCGTCCGGAGAAGGTCGGCGTGCCTACCGGATGTGACGTCATCTCCGCACGTGCCTTCCTTCCGCTCGCCATATGTAACAAACTTAATTACGATGCTAAGCATACATTGACCATAACTCCTTGTAGGCACGCGCCTATGACACCACGTGGCGACTTTCGTAAACCAAAACTGCTTGACTTCACAGTTCACTGGTTCACGTGAAACAAAGGCTTGCGCTTATCCCACATGTCAAGTGATGTTATTCTCGTGGCATATTCGTTCAGCCGGCCAGCATAATGAAATCGGTGCGCTTATGCGAGCGTGTACACTTCGCCCCTGCTTACTACCATCGAATTCTCGACCGACCCTAATCGCACTGCATTATTAATTATATCCTGGTACGGTGTAATTTTGAATTATTTAATTAGAGTACGTACGCTAATAGAGGTTAGCTGCATGCATGTCATCTGCGATCTATCTAATTGTACAATGTACTTGGGTGACATTCTGGCATCTTCTACTGAAGTTGTCAATGCCAAGGCATGCTGATCGCTTGCTGTCGGTTGCACTGGCTACAATGAGAGTGTTCTCTTGTTTTATCCTAACGAGTCTGCACGCCCCTCGGAACATATGATTATCTAAACCTGAATTTGCTTTATTAATTACACGTCTATTCTGCAGATGAAAGTGCACTTTACCATGTTAATATATCTGGTTTGACGGGATTGGAAGTGGTTAGAAAAACTACACGCTTGTCCAGAATGGTAGCTTATGGCCATCCTAGAAGGAAGGAAAAAAAAGAGAATATTTTCCTAGTCGGATGGCACTGAACTACTGACACAGAAAAATGTTTTTGTTCAAAGCTTTTGAACCACAAAACAATGAAAGTTTCTCCATAAATAAGGTCCCCAGGGATTGTTCTTTATACGTTTGTCCCTTATAGCTTTGTTTTTCTACTCTTGTATGTGTGTGGCTGATAGTCTCACGTCTTACGGTTAATTTCTGAGTATTATTTTTTATTCGAGAGTCTTGAAGCGTGACATTGCCGCACAGACCGGGGGAGGTGTGGCGACTTCCTTCCTTCTCAACCTAAAGTATATTCGAACGAGAGGACCATAATAATTCTTATGACCCATATTTAGTAGTTTAGTACCCAAAACAACAAAGTACAATTTTTTCATTTTATGAAATAATACTTTTAATGTTTTCGTGATAATACTTTAAACACTAAAACAATTATCTCCTGATAATGTTTTCTTTAAGTAAAGAATTGGGAAATTTTCAACCGTGCTGTTTTCGTCGACGACACCCGCCAATTGCCAATGTCTTGCTTTTGTTAATTATCCAGGTCAAGTTTCCTCATAACATAAGCTACGTAATTTAGTTTCGATGCCAAATTCAGTTAATAGTTCATACTGTTGAACTAGTTAACTTTTTGGCGTAGTTTGTCGCACTTAGATTTCGTAGCTTGCAAGTTCCTATACGATATAACATAATACACATTGACGAGTTCCAGAGCCCCTGGTTCTATAAATATGACTGCAGTTTTTTCTACGTCTAATGGCGATGTAAAAAAGCCCCATCGCACCTGGCAGATGTCGAATTGAACGGCGGCGACAGCTGCGCTTGCGGCTCTGTTTCCCTTTACAATAAGTAAGGCGATGCATTTATCAAACTATCCATTGCGAGATCATGTCTACCACCGCACCGAGGCAGATGCGTTACCGTAATGTGTAATAGATATATTCGATGGAAAACTCGAATCTTGGCGTAAAAGCAAAAGAAGTGTTTGAGATATATTCCCGGATTGTTTCGAAGACATTAAAATGAATGAAATTCCACCCACGAGGGTTCCAGCTCCAGTAACCGAGTTGTATTTTAGCTTGTAAAATGTTTCCACATTTTGGCTAAATTCCACGCTCAATGGAGTGGCGCCGCGAAAGTTATACCATTCACAAAATATATTCCTAGAGTTTGAGCGACGAGTTTTGCTTTTCGAGTTTCATCTCGGCATCAGATTTACAGATTTAAAGCTGGGTGATATTGTTTTACTGTTTGTCAACGGGCAGGTTCGCTTCGTTGGGCTTGTCATTTTGTGCATTACACTCCGTCGAACTTCACCCGGGCTGGAGGCTGGCTGTGCAAGCTGCGGGAACTTCGCATGCTCGCAGAGAGGGGACGCCTCCATCCCTGACCTAGATCACACCGGGGTGTCTGGGCCTTAGCCAACTCTATGAAAACTCCATGTTCACTCTATAATGACTGCGCAAACAACTCTTAACTTATTCACCCCGGATCATGTTTTCCTCGTGAAGAACTTACGTAGCGATTATCTTTTCCATTTCTTTCACATAATGTAAATAACGCGTCATTTTATTTTACCCTTACATGGTTTGTTGATTCCTGTCGTTACTTGACACGATTGTTTGTAAAACAATAATGTTTTTGTACCGGGCTTCTAACTTGTCATGTTTAGGTTTTGAACGTTCTTTGGGAAGCCTCAAGACTCGAGCCAAATTAGATATTCGTATTTTTATATCGACAGCTGTCGATCATGTCACTGTCATATTCTCAGAAACTCTCCGATATACTTGTATGTATATCCTTTTATGCTGCCTTTGATAAAATCCACCTAGAAAAATCTTTCTGACAGATTGCGTGATCCGCGGTATGTTTCTTACAAGTTCGTGAAAGTTTTTGTCACACGAGTAGCTAGAAGTTCTAATGACGCTGTGGAATTATAGAATTTTGAAATTGTCAGGATTGTGAATGATTAGATTATCGAGATAAGAATTTTTCTGGAATTGAGATTTTAAAAATATATTGTCCAAAGCGTTGATCGAAATGTCGTTCAATCGAATTCCATAAAATAACCTGAATATTGGTATCATGGTCGGTTGAGGCATGCCGTGTTAGCGTCGCAAGCTGCGTAGCTGAGAGCTTTTGTGTCTTAAAACTCTCAAAGTGTCCCACTGCTCTTTGTGCCCCAAACTGAATAAAAGAAGTCTACAGCTACAGTGCCAGGCATACCGTGATGCAGGTACACTTACAAAACATCAAATAGAACAAATGTGGAACAATGTTGCTAAAGTATATAAAAACAAGCAGTTATAACTACAGCGCAGCGTGGCGTCATGAACGTAAATATATTATATGTATTTTAAAACTAATAAATAATTCTATTATATTCTATTCAAATTCTTTATTGTACACACAAAATTAATAATTACATTTAATCTTACAGTCCACGCAAATAGGCGAGCTTATTAAAGAGATTCCTCCCACCAAACCTTGGTGATAACAGTAATTAACGTATATGGTATGAGAATCACAAATGTGCACACAAAAAAAAATTACAACAAAATTTTACGAACAAAAATAATAATAATAATAATAATAATAAAATTCTTTATTGCACACTATAAAATTTTTGTACACAGGCGAGCTTAATACTATTTAGTATTTTCTACCAGCTAACCTTTGGCAATGGGGAAGTTGTTGGGGGTAGTGCCATGATGTCAGAATAGTATAGATACAATTTTAAATAGATATATTATTTGTCACTAAAATACTCAATAAATTATAATATTACACTACATCCTAATAAACATATACAATATTAAGAACTAACAACATAATGTGATAAAATACGAGGGGTGGCTGATATAAAATCTCCTTTGTTAAAGAAAGTTTAAAAAATGTTACTGGCCACTATATTCTCGTATTCTTTGTTTATTCCTTTTTTAAAAATTATGACACTTATTTGTTTCTACGAGTTCAATTTTTTTTTTGGCGCGTCTTTGTTTTTGTCAAGTTGCAATAAAATTAAAAATGGATAAAATTGAGTATCGCGCTGTGATTAAATTCCTCGGTAAAGAAGGGAATACGCCGACGCAGATCCGAGAGCGCATGTTTAAGGTGTTCGGAGATTCATGTCCTTCCGAATTTGTAATAAAGTTTTGGTCAAAGCAGTTTAAACAAGGCCGTGTGAGCTTAGAAGACGATCCCCGTAGTGGAAGGCCCATTTCTGCAGTTACCGCAGATAATGTGGAAAAAGTGAAGAAACTGATCCTTGCCGATCGGCGAATTAAGCAGTGGGAAATAGCTAGAGATGTTGGCATTAGCAAGGAACGAGTTCATGAAATAATTCATGAACATTTGGGAATGTCCAAGGTGAGCGCACGCTGGGTGCCTAAAATGTTGACCCCGTTTGATAAGCAAAGGCGTGTGGAATGTTGTCAGTCATTTTTAGACTTGGTAAAGGATAAAGAGGAAGAAACTATCTTGCGAATAGTGACCTGTGATGAATCTTGGATTCGTCAGTGGGATCCCGAAAGCAAACAAGAATCGATGCAATGGAAATTTAAAGGGGAAAAACCACCAAGGAAGTTTAAGGTCCGGCTGTCAGCGGGCAAACTAATGGCAACCATTTTTTGGGATGTTGAGGGGATTCTTATGATAGATTACCTGCCAAAAAACACCACGATGAATGCTGAATACTATGCGAACTTACTTGACCAGCTACGCAAAAAAATAAAAGAAGACAGGAGGGGCAAACTTAGCAAAGGCGTTTTGATTTTGCATGATAATGCACCCGCGCACACGGCCTTTAAGGCGCGGTCATCTCTGACAAAAAACGGCTTTACAGAGATCAACCACCCACCCTATAGTCCAGACCTGGCTCCCTCTGACTACTTCTTATTTAAAAATTTAAAGAAAAATTTGAGAGGGCGCAGATTTTCAACAGACGAAGAGATGAAGGACGCTGTGAATGACTATTTTGACGAACAAAATAATAATTATTATTTTAATGGTATGCTGTCACTTATTGACAAATGTCGTAAGTGCATTTCAGTTGCAGGGGACTATATTGAAAAATAAAAAATAAATTATTAATCCATGTATTTTCTTTCATAGTCAGGTAGATTACTTTTCAGCCACCCCTCGTACATATACTACTTGCAAGTTTACATACATAAGTACTCAAAGACTCGTCGATAGCTTTATTGAGGAGAATTGATCGAACAAAGAAAATAGAAAAGAAACGGAAGTTAAATATGTAATACGACTCGGTTAACTTAAGCTAGGTACCTGAAATATATACAAAATTATAATAAAATAAACAAATACTTTTCAAAAACAAAATAAATACCTGGATATAGAATATATATAACATTAATAAAATGATATCTATATGAATGGCAGGAAATACTTATTGACAGTGCCCTTTGAGTTTCCTTTTGAATATGCTGATAGTTGGAATATCGCGAATAGTGTGTGGTAGTGAGTTCCAGAGCCTGATCGATGCTACCGTGAAAGAGTTACCGAAGGCACAAAGATCATACGTGGTCATATTTCCGTAATCCAAAAACAAACCGTATGACCAAGTTTAATTAAACTAAACGCGCGTAAAACACATCTTATTGCCCGCCAGCCAATAATGAATACCACATAATTAAATGTGGTAAATGCAAAAGTACCTGAATTGGTATTGGTCTCCGGGTGTGGTTGGTATTGTTTTTGCTGAAATAAGCGATGATTTATGGCCTCGTGGCCTACTGGCGGGGACCCAATGAACATTTAGCCCGCACTCGATACAAGTTATATTGTAAGTATTATAACCGATCACCTATCGAACATTTTAACTTGGTCACATCCCTGGCTTCGACGACCCATTCAGTGTTCTCTTGGACCATTAAGTTCTGTTTTGTCTAGAACACGGATAAGTGTAGCATACATACATATGGAATATTCAGGCTGCAGTAATATTACCTTATTTTACTATTTTGCGTTGTATTTAATTTGTGTACCAACCCTGTGGAGTCTGGATACATTTTTTGTCAGTATATTAATACTATCGATAAAGCATGTGCGGTTACCTATGTACCGCTCATGTTTGCTAGCCCTGCTGAAATGGCTGTAACGCTTCCTTCCTCCCGATTTTCGTAACATATTTTTCATTAATCTATCATTTATTGGCAAACGTTTTATTACCAGCATTTGTTGGCAAGGGTTGTTAACGACTGTCATTATCCGAACAGCGATAAGCCACAAGATCGTTATTGTTATTGTTGGAATCAGATCTCTGTTTATATTGTCCCCCACACGGCCGTTCTCATCTGCAACACCATTTTTTTATGGCTTTGATTCGAAACAAGTAGACAAACAAAGTTTCTACTCCTATGATTTATCTTTTTCAAGAAATAGGAATATTATACAAATTTGAAAATCGAACAGGTTGTATGAATTTTCTTACCTATGGATTATCCGACGGTTAGTCCAATGATTGATAAACCCACCTTTAATCGCTCGAGCTGAAATATGTTACGTTGATGTTGTTTAAAATATGATTAATTTACGTTGGTGTTCACAGCACCCGCACATTGAAAACGAAGTTGTATAATGTTTACTCTTGTATTTACTGATGTCACGTATGAGTTTTATCCATATCCTGAACAATTTTCCACTATTTGATCGTGTTTACCGTGAAGTTTTATACATTTTTATTGTTATTTGCACTTCCTATTCGACCTATTTGTATTTTCTTTTTGAGAAGTCTGACGCTGGACTGAAATTGCATTTTTCGCTGAAAAAAACTACACAAAAGCTGTAACAAGTGCAACGTGGACTAACGTGAAAAGCTTGCACCCCTAACACGAGCCATAGAAACAGCATATTTTTATTTATCTTTACTTTTTGACCTTTAAACAAGATATACTGCACATGACCGGCAAATAGATACATTTTTGACAAAATATGGCCTTGGTAAAAAAACGAGTTGGATAGGAAGGCTCGGTGTCAATTGTGCACGCTAGAGCACATGTGTCGCAAACCCGCTACGATATGATAAGGATTAATTTATGCAATGGGGACATGCGATCCGACGCATCGCATCGCCGCAGTTTGCCGCTCCAGCTATATACAGATTAAACAGGGTATATATAACTAGACAGCTGATTCTACTTAACAAGTTTACCCTTGTAAATAAGTCCTTGTTTATTGTATGGCTAGTTTTGTCGTTTTGTGTGGAAATATCAGAAAAATAAATAAAGAAGTTCTTTTAACCACCACCTAAAGCCAACTTGAAGGAATTTCAGGGTAAACAACAGCCGTTCCCGTTTTATTAATAGCCCCTATCTGGCTGGTAATTGAGCCTCTGGAATTTAAACCAGTCACTTCCAGATTGCGCGCAGCCTTTGATTTTATTAAATAGCACCTATTTATATATTATAGGTGGTAGAGCTGATGCCGGGCTCGACTGTGGAGGTACCACCATCTTACTCGCAAATCCTCCCGAAGTTATTCGAGGGAGAGTAAGAGAACAGCTCTTAGGAAAAACCAGGCGGCCCACCATTGCCTGGGACCGATGGATGGCGGTATATCCATCTCCAATTGCCGGCCCTATATAAAACAGACTGGTGACGGGGAGCGGCGTCACTGGTGCAAGGGTTTCGGCACCGCGCTCACCAACCCGCCTGCCCAGCGTGTGTAAGTATGGGCATTTCTTCCGGGAGGACCGCCAAGAGTGGCGAAATCCTGGAAAGGCCTATGTCCAACAGTGGACGAAACAGGCTGATGGATGGATGCATGGATTTATATATTGGTGTTCCTTTTTGCGCCTTACCCTCTAAAACGTCTGGGTTAAAATTAATTCTTTTGTACTATATTTAAACAATAAATCCAGCCATGCCAGCAATATTCCTTGCTATGCTAAAGGTGAGTAGTAAAACATTGGTAAAATATAGCCTTCAGCTAGTTTATTTTATTCCTGTACATTATGTGTCGGTTGTTTAATGAAATGATACTCCTTGAAACGGGAACTCGCGCTGTTCACGTTTGTGGTTAAATTATTTAAAAAAATACTTAAATTGATCGCAGCTTAGCGTTCGTTCATACCCTTTCTTAATTAGAGTACATTCAAACGCTTAACGATATGTTGTTCACCTACGTAAGGGTCATTTATTAAGTAATAGAGTTGTAAAAATGTCGTGTCTGTACTTTTTCACGAAATTTTTAATTAAATGTGTTATTTGTAGTGTACCGAAGTCATTTTTTTTAATTTATGTGTCTGTCTGTCTCTGTACGTACATATGTATGTATGTTCCCTTTTAACTCAAGAACCACTCAACGTATTTTGATGCGGTTTTCTTTATTATGATCGTAGTGACCCTGGTGACACAGGCAATAGGGGTGTTGATAAAATAACGCCCAAGCCGAAAACGGGGCAAAGATTGAATAAACGCGGGTGGAGCTGCTGACAAAGGCTAGTACTCAATAAGGTACCGGTCGCACAGTGATTTAAAAATCCTTAAAATCGGAAATTTCTCACTAAAGTCATGGGTCGACACAGAGTGCAAGAGTAAAACTCCCACGTGCCTATTCTTTCTAGTTAAGGAGAAAAAAAAATCTCATAGTTGGACATTTTTCTAAATAAATAATGTCGATAGCTTTTTGTATATAGCTAGGTATTTGATAGTTTTATAAATTTTGTACATTTTGTGCTATGTTACATTATCTTAGGACTTAAGTTACGCCGGAGACAATTTTTTTTTGGTTTTTCAGTTTCAATTATTTTCCCGAGTCTGTAGTTTCCACAATTAATTTTAACACGAATAGATAACTTACGAGTAGTATGCCATCTTCTTGTAAAAAAAATATCAATTGCGCATCGCGTGGAGTATACGAATTAAGTATTTTTTTTAAACGCCTGTTCAAATTTTGTTGTTCGCTTGGAATCAAGCAAGTTGTTATGTCGCGGTAACTAAATCGCAAGCGCAACTGACTTTGAGGAATTCGTATTTTTATGCTCTTCACCATAGAGGTTGATTTTGTACAGAATATGAATTTTATCAAATGGATTGGATATGGGTTGGAACAAATATTTTTATATATATTTTTTTTTCAATATACGCATACGCTTGGCTTTTGTCACACCTGATGGGAAGCATCGATGGGTCCTAGGATTAAGGGATTACGTCTATATATAATTTATATATTATAATTATAATAGATACTAGGTGAAATTAAATCAACCGACCAAATTCCTACTGGAGAGTCGGTTAGTCATCAGGAACAAGGTCTAATGACCCTCCAGGTGAAAGAAGCAAAAAAAATAATTTTTCGAAATTGGCCAAAAGGATTACTGAACCTAATTCTTGATCACTAATCGAGTCTCCAGTATGAATTTGGTCGGTTGATTTAATTTCTGCCCATGTACCGGGTGTAAATAAAGTGCGACCTTTAAATAAAACCACATACTCTACTGATCATACTGAACAATTTTCTGAAGAATAATACCCGCTCAAATTTTCCGTGAAGAAGATATTCAACTGTACCTTACAAATTTTGTTTCGCAGGAAAAAGGTCTATTTTAAAACGCTGCATCGTAACAGCTGTTTTACGGAAGTCGCTGTTTCAAAAAACGCCCTTATGGGACGGTGCGTTAGAGTTCACGCATTTTGGTTTAACACTCATATTTCCTAAACTAATAGTTAGCGCTGGTATGTTTCTTAAGAAAAGCGGTTCAGTATGATCCCCAGAATATGTAGTTTCATTTAATGGTAGCACTCTATTTACACCCGGTATAATTACTTTAAATATTAGAGTGACTACTCTCCCAGTAGGACTTCTCACAAGTCTATTTTGGCACTTCCGAACTGTGTCACAAATTGTTTTCAAATTTAATGAATCATACATTTAATTTATTACGTAACAAAACTTTTAAACGTATGTTGGGTGGATTGTGTGTATCTCCATCGTGCTTACAAAGAGTAACCCACGCTTTTTAAGGTTCCGTACCCAAAACCTTTTTAATAGCACTCTGCTGTCGTTCGTCGGGTGAGTTATAGAAAAATGCTGACCCAGAATAGAATCCATCCATCAGCCTGTTTCGTCCACTGCTGGACATAGGCCTTTCCAGGATTTCGCCACTCTTGACGGTCCTCCCGGAAGAAATGCCCATACTCACACACGCTGGGCAGGCGGGTTGGTGAGCGCGGTGCCGAAACCCTTGCACCAGTGACGCCGCTGCCCGTCACTAGTCCTCTCCCCCGAATATTTTCGGGAGGATTTGCGAGTAAGATGGTGGTACCTCCACAGTCGAGCCCGGCATCAGCTCTACCACCTTAGAATAGAATATCGAATGAAAACAAAAGTGGTCATGTGCGACTAAGACTCGTGCCCTGAGGATTCCGTACTTACCGTTTAAAACACAAACGTATTCCACGAGCAGTTTTAAACTAACTTGACACACGATCTATTAAACTCCATGTATCCTGGTTTCGTTTGGTAAGTTTTCCACGACTATAAGATATAACTGTAAACGGAATGTCAAGTTCCTAAGTCAACTAGACGCACCCTATAGGTTTTCATGTCGAGCCAATTTGTATAAAACTGATTACGTAAAGGGCAGAATCTTTTTCCCGCTGTAAGCCTGATTTCTTAACAGCATTATGGGGGTGCAGACCTTTGTAGGAGGTCTACTTTCAATTTGATATCTCTATCGGGGCCCGGGAAAAAGGGTCTTGACAGACAAACAGACGGACAACAAAGTGATCGTATAAGGGTTCCGTTTTTTCATTTTGGGATACGGAACCCTAAAAATTCAATATACGTTCAATAACAAAGAAATGGGCGCCCGTCAAACTTCTCACTTTTATACCATTTTTGATACGGAGTCTATCTCAAAAACTAAACTGGTTAAGAATTTGGAATTTTTATAATTATGGACCATTTAAACAACAAATATTGAAAATTCCTATTTATTTTGTATGCTCTGACCGTACAAATTGAATCGTCGTGTGGTTTAAACAACAAAAATATTAATTGGTTACATCATGTACGGAACCCTAACAGGCCCGACTCGCACTTGGCCAGATTATTTTTACTTTGTTTGCGTTCATGAAAAAGTAAATATGGGATCGTGCCTCTACGAAGAGATTCATGAATGAATGTTACGTGTAACCTTGCGTTGCGTTACTGCCTTGTATTGTTACATGATCTATGGAACAAGCACGTACATACTGCAGACATTTAGGCAAGGGCCGAGAAGGTCGAAAGCACAGCATATCTTGGACGTGTTAAGTCACATGTTGGTCTTTCAAGATGTGCCGAAACCACTCATGGTCATTTTAGGTCACATGTCTGTCTTTCAAGATGTGCTGAAACCGCTCATGGTCATGGTGTCTATCTTTCAAGATGTGCCGAAACCACTATGGTAGATTGGTAGGTCAAATGTCGCTCTTTCAAGATGCTGAAACCACTCATGGTCATGGTAGGTCACAAGTCTGTCTTTCAAGATGTGCCGAAACCACTATGGTAGATTGGTAGGTTACATGTCTGTCTTTCAAGAGGTGCCGAAACCACTCATGGTTGGTCACACGTCTGTCTTTCAAGATGTGCCGAACCACTCATGGTAGGTGTTAAAACAAAAAGCAATAATAAATTACTGTGGAATACAATTAAATCCATAACCAACTTAAATAAAGTTAAAACAAATAATAATGAACTTCTGAACTTAAAAAGTGCTCCTATAAAATCAGCTGTTATGATAAATAAACACTTTAAAAATGCAGGAAAGTTGCTCGCTGAACAAATCATAACTCCTGAAAGTAACCATATTTGTAATAAGTATCTTGCTTCACTTCCCAGTAAAAAACACTCCATTGGCGTAATAGAACCGACAATGAGTGAAATAGAATCAATACTACTTAATCTCAAATCTGATTCAGCTAGTGGCTGGGATAATATTCCAATAAAATTTCTAAAACTAGCCAAAAATGAACTAGTCCCTATCATAAATCATCTAAGTATTATGTGTTTTAACCAAGGAATTTTTCCCCTAGCCCTTAAAAAGTCAATTATTCATCCTGTCTATAAGGGTGGAGACAGAGTCGATGTAGATAATTATAGGCCCATATCTGTTCTTCCAGCACTATCCAAAATACTTGAAAAAATCATTAATAAAAGATTAGTTAGCTATTTAAAAAACTACAATATAATATCTGACTCACAGTTTGGATTTCAACAAGAAAAAAGTACGGAAGACGCAGTCCTTGAGTTAACTAAAAATGTAACAAATTTTCTAGACACAAAAAAAAAACCACTTTGTATTTTTCTTGACCTCAGAAAAGCATTCGACACTGTCTCTGTCCCCATTCTTACACGTAAACTTGAGAAGCTTGGTATCCGTGGTAATTTCCTGGACCTTCTGTCGGATTATCTTCAACATAGAACACAACGTGTCAAACTAGATGAAAACACCTTTAGCTCAGATGAACCCACCAGTTGTGTCTTAGGACCTACCCTGTTTCTTATTTATATTAATGATCTCACTAATATTAAACTGACAAATGGGAAAGTCTTTTCTTACGCTGACGACACGGCTTTGCTCTTTCATGGAAGCAGTTGGACAGAAGTATACACCTTGGCTGAAGATGGTCTTCGTCAAGTTATATATTGGTTACAAACGAACCTTCTCACATTAAATATAAATAAAACGAATTACATTACCTTTTCTTTATTAAAATCGAAACAACCTGATAAAAAAATTGAACTTATTGCACACACGTGTAATGGAAATAATAAATGTAAATGTATATCCTTAGAAAAAGTAACCACTACCAAATACCTAGGTGTACACATTGATCAACTGCTTTCATGGCACAAGCAAATTGATATGGTCTCGTCTCGTGCTAGAAAACTCATTTGGCTTTTTAAGTATCTTAGACACATTGCTGACAAAGAACTACTTATTTATATCTATAAAACAATGGTTCAATCTATCTTACTGTACTGTTTGCCTATTTGGGGTGGATCACACAAAACTAAACTCATCACGCTAGAACGTAGTCAGAGGTATATTCTCAGTGTTAATGTTTAAAAAAAAAACATATAGTACTACTAGTATTTTTAAAGAAACGAATCTACTAACAGTGAGACAACTATATATTGTACAATGTGTCTTAAAAATACATAAACACTTAATACCTAATCCAAACATTAAATATAAACGTAACCCTTGTATAATTAAATCATCTTCTGTCAAAACTACTTTTGCGTCAAATCAATTTTCATCTAGATCAACCTATTTGTACAATAAGATAAACAGAATACTAAACATTTATTTACTAAAATACACAGATTGTAAAAAGACCATTACTACTTGGATAAAACAACTTAACTACGAAGATACTGAAAATTTACTAAAACCAATATCATAAATATTCACATGTCTCAAGTTATCGCAGTCTAACCCTACGGAGAACAACACCGACAGGCCTACCCTAGCCCTGCTTAATCTAAACTTTTATAATGTTACTCATAAGAGTCATTCTCAAACGGTAATACTTTTATAAACTGGCTTCAATTGTCTTTTTTCTTTGCACCTTGGAACAGTTGATACTTTTTGCTACCTACCCTATTTGTGTAAATTGTGATAAAATTGGTGGTTATACGTGGGACGCACTATAAGTTTCCGGAATGAATATGAAAAAATACTATTAAAGGTACAAAATTAATTTATTGTTTTTCAAAATAATCTCCCTTGGCGTCTATCCACTTTTTCATTCGATCAAACCAGTTTTGAAAACTTTTGTGCCACTCCCCTGTGGTGACCTCTGAAACGTGTTTTTCATACTCCTCGACAGCCTCTTCTGGTGATGAAAATCGTTGACCGCGTAATTGGTTCTTAATTTTTGGGAACAGAAAAAAGTCACAAGGTGCCAGGTCGGGACTGTATGCAGGATGACTCATGAGTTCTACATTTTTCGTCTTCAAAAAGTCGTTTGTCTGTCTGGCCGTGTGAGAACTAGCATTGTCGTGGTGCAGGATGATACGGCGTTTACGGTTATTTTTACGGAGTTCGTCAATAACTTCCGGCAAACAAATGGTCGTGTACCAGTCACTATTCACGGTACGACGATTCTCTAAAGCAACAGTAGCCACGTGTCCAGTTTTATTAAAAAAAGAAGCAATCATCCGCTTAGATGCACTTTTCACGCGCGCCACTTTGGTTGGTTTCGGCTCATCTTGAAAGACCCATACGCTCGATTGCTGCTTTGTTTTGGGATCGTAGCAATAAATCCATGTTTCGTCACCTGTTACTATGCCCCACACCAAATTTGACGCACCTGCGTTGAATCTGGTAAGCATGGCACTGCACCAAGTGACGCGGTCCGTTTTTTGAGCCTCGGTCAAGTTGTGTGGGATCCACCGCGAGCACAGCTTTCTCACACCCAAATGTTTGTGTAGGATTGATTGTATTTGACTCATGCCTATTTCTAAGGATGCGCGAATTTCATGGTAGGTCACATGCCTGTCTGTTTCAATCATACGGCGCACAGCATCGATGTATTTGTTGGTCACAGCGGTGGACGGCCGACCATCGCGAGATTCGTCACTGAGATTGATACGACCACGCTTGAATTCTGCAAACCAGCTATAAACAGTCGTCTTGCATGGTGCTTCATTGCCAAAAGCTGTTTCAAGCCGAGCGATGCTCTGTTGAGCTGTAAAATTACACTTAAAATCGTAGAAAATCATACTACGAAAATTTTCCCGAGTTAAATCCATGTTGATGCAGACACACAATTTTTTAAATGGCGCCACAAGGTAAAAACAAAAGACAGTCAGATGAAACAAACTGCATTCTACAGCCAAAGAGTTCTATTTTCAAATGTTGCAATAAATTTTTAAATATTGTTTATGTAAGTGGCCAGTTCCGGAAACTTTTAGTGTTACCTATGTATCTCACTTACATCAATTACTACTATCCAAATTTAAAATATATAAAAGTATTAATATTATTATTATATAGGGTCCTGAAATTCAAAGTAATATTATTAAGAAAACAAAAGAGGTGATGGAGTATCGCAAATAGACCACTTTCCGCCGAAAGTTCAGTTAGCGATACACAGTCTTCCCTAGAATTATTTACACTTATTATCATAGGACCTTATACCTATATTTAAGAGAATTACTATTAGTTGTAAACTATATTTAATACTTTTTTAAACATATTATTATACATATATACCATGGATTCTTAACCACGCAAATGCAAATACGCTTACACACGCACACAGACACACACCCTCACACACACCTACACACCCTTTCACACACCACACACAAACATATTATGTATAACCTCTCACCTTTTTTTCTTCAAAATAAAGGTTTCTGTTAATTTATCAATTTATATAATAGTAAATATATAATAGTAATTTATATAAATGTAGTTGTAATACCTACAAACAGCACAAGAATAATGTAACAACTAGGGAAGAACGGTCCCTTCTAATACAGGTTTTGTTAGCTTAAAAGGAGGGTCCAAAGTACTTATAAATTACTTGTGTATAAATAAATAAATTTTGAAAAAAAAAAAAAAAAAAAAAAAGGTTACATGTCTGTCCTTTAAGATGTCCCGAAACCACTCATTGTAGGCCACATATCTGTCTTTCAAGATGTGCCTAAATCACTCAAGGTAGGTCACATGTCTGTCTTTCAATATGTGCCGAAACCACTCATGGTAGGTCCCATGTTTGTCTTTCAAGATGTGCCGAAACCACTCATAGTCATGGTAGGTCACATGTCTGTCTTTCAAGATGTGCCGGAAGCACGGATTTGGCCGAAACCAACGAAAGAGACGCTAAGCGAATGATCGCTTTTTTTAAAAAATAAAACTGGATACGTGGCTACTGTTGCTTTGGAGAATCGTCGTACCGTGACTAGTGATTGCTAAACGACCATTTGCAAAATTATACCTCATAAATGTCTACAATCGGTGCTGCGAAGTTTGGACACACAGAATTGTAGTTCGTTGTACATAGTTATGCTATATATTTTTGGTAGAGCTTAGTACCTATAAATGAACTTTATTATAATAAGGTTGTGTTTATGAATTATGATTAAGTATGTAAAGTTATTGTATTTAAATTAAGGTTATGATGCCTGGCTCCGGAATCTCAGTTTTAACTTGTTTAGGCGCCAGTTGCTTTAAACTTAAGATATCTTTGTGTTGTAAAATAAATACTTTTTATTTAAAGTAACCATTCTATTTATACCCTATATATTTAGCCAGTTCTTTATTACTATTTAATCCCCGGCTTAAAAAGATATTGGATTTTCTAAAACCCGCGTGAAATAGCTTTATTTCATTTCTATCTTTGAGACTCTTTTCATCCAGCCCTTTATTGAAACCTATAAATAGAGCCTGACTTTTCACAATCAAAGATCTAAAAATAAAAATTAATGGCGTAAATCTAGAATCTTCTATATATCTATTTGTTTCTCTCTTTTGTTGATGGAAAGGCGTTCTTAGAAATACTCTTGTCTTGCAAAGCTCTTGTCGATATAGCTGTGTCTACTAAGATCTATCCATTATCAATTACTCCACTTTCTTGTCCCTGTCTCTCTTAGATGGTCTGCAAGACTTACTGTTGTTTATCTATTCTATACTATTAATAAAGTAGTAAAAATGTCGTGTGTGTACATTGAATATTTTCGCGAAATATTATATGAAATGGGTTATCAGTATGGTCATCCATCCATCCATCAGCCCGTGTTCGTCCACTGCTGGACATAGGCCTTTCCCAAATTTCACCACTCATGTCGGTCCTCCGTCCTCCTCATCCAGCCGCCCCCCGCAACGTCCTTCAGGTCGTCGGTCCAGCGGGCACGAGGTCGTCCTACACTACGCTTTGCTGTACGTGGTCTCCATTCTAAAGCCTTTCGGCCCCAACGGCCATCATGTCGGCCACAAATATGGCCTGCCCACTGCCACTTCAACTTACTGATTCTGCAGGCTATGTCGGTTACTTTAGATCTCCGACGGATCTCCTCATTTCGGATTCTATCCATCAGAGATACCCCAAGCATAGCCCGCTCCATAGCTCGCTGAGCGACCTTAAACCGGTGGATCAGACCCTTTGTAAGAGACCACGTCTCAGCGCCATACGTCATCACAGGAAGGACGCACTGGTTGAACACCTTAGCCTTTAAGCACTGCGGTATTGACGACGTAAAGTATGGTATATAAAGTACAGTATGGTACTGAAACCAAAACTACCATTTTTAGAATTTTTGCTGTGTGTCTTTATGTATGTTCCGTTTTAACTCGAGAACCACTCAACAAATTTGGATGCGGTATTATCATCGTAGGGACCCTGGTCAACATTATATAAGCTATAAGAAGTTGTCATTTAGATGTGGGTAGTCATATGTGCCACACATAAAAATAGAGCTCCATATTATTTTATTGATTTTTTATTGTTTATTATTGCTATTGTCATGTTATAATTAGTGAAATTTACTACTAGACCCCTTCTACACATGGGTAATTAAAGTTTCCTTAATAATTGCAAGTACAAGTTTACTAAACCTGAGTGAGAAATGGACCCCTACACCCAACTATCCAAGAGCATGGAGGATATGGAGGCTATGTTTCTTAAGAGAATGTGTGATTATGAGAAGAATCTACACAAAGCTGCTCCTGGCACTGCTGCAAAAGCTCCTGAAAATTTATCTTCACTGGCCGGTGAGTTTGCACAATTTAAAACATTTGTATGTGATTCGCTGTCCATGTTAAGGTCACAAGTTGAGCTTCTAGCCCTTGGCCTAGACCGGCATGAAATGATGTCAAGAAGAAAGGTCCTCCTAATTCATGGCATTCCTGAAACCAAAGATGAGGATTCTTTAGTGAAAGTCTCAAAAGTAATAACCGACCAAATGAAGTTGACAGATCAATGTGCTAAGGAGATGGCTGTATGTCATCGTCTAGGAAGTAAAACATCCAAGAACAGACCTTTATTGGTGCGTTTCTCAGTCTTCTCTTCACGTGCTACTGTGTGGAACTCTAAGACGGTGCTCAAGGGAACTGGTATTACAATCTCAGAATTCTTAACTAAAGCTCGGCAAGATGCATTTATAGCTGCCCGCAAGCACTTTGGTCTCAATAAGTGTTGGACGTCCGAAGGAAGGATAGTGCTACTGTTGCCAGATAAGACACGGTGCAAGGTGGAGCGGATGGCTGAACTGGCAATTCTTATGAAAAAGTTCCCTTCGACAAACATCTCTCCGAACACTGAACGACCACAAAAACTGTCCGATAAGGTCAATGTAGTCACCAGGCGAGGAGCAGCTGCAGCTGCGTTATCCAAATAAATGTTAGTTTCCACCCATAGACGGTGATCATCCGAGTAGGTTTTGCTTTGTGGCATTTAACATGGTCACTTAATTTGTCAGGGTTATCCAATGTACTGTTTCAAAGTCCACTACCTACTGTTTTCGTGGTAGGTAGGTAGGTTTTATTTTTTAAAATAATAAAATTTTAATAAACCCATCAATGTTTTGCTTTTGTAAAAATAAAAAACAAAAAGGAACTGTCAACATTGACATTTTTAGGTTTGTTTGGGATCTTTATTGGTTGCGTTCCGATTTAGTTTCTTGGAAGTTTGATGACTGTAATTTAAGTATGTATCGTCACTAGCGTCACTAGCGTAATCTGTTTGTTAAACTGATCGCCAAACTCAGAACGTTGTCTCGGTTTGCAATAATAAACAGGCGCAATTTAATTAACTTTTAATTTATTTACTTTGTTTTTGTGTTTCGTATTTAAGTTTGAGAATATTGATATGTTTAAAATTTTTCATTCTTTCTGTTTTCAGTATTTATTTTCTATATTTGCTTCCTTCTTTAAAGTGTTTGGTGTTAAATAGTTCTTTTTTAGTTTAAGCATGTATTTTCGAGTTTTCTTCCTGCTGTCCCTAAGGTAGAAGGGGTCGAACAAAATATTTAAATTTTTAATATCATATTTTAGTTTATTTTAGTAGATAGGCATTTTTATATTATATTTATAATTATTGTATTTATTTATTAAGTAGTATATGATATAATGAGTATACCATGTTTAAATGATAGTTTCTTTTCATGCTCTTCTTCCGATGAATACGCCAGTGCGAATAGTGATGATGACTCTGATAACAGTGGTAGTTTACGGAACCGCTTATTTTCTGTTTTTAACAGCAGTCATAAAAAAATCTAAATATCGTCCATATTAACGCTGAAAGCATACATGCTCACTATCCAGATATGTTAGCCGCGTTTAGCAACTTGCGTGTGGATGCTGTACTTGTTTCCGAAACTGTATTGAAGCCTACCCTAGCCTCCACCATGTATAGCCTACCTGGATTTAGATTAATTCGCAATGACAGAATAGGTAAGGGTTGGGGAGGGGTTGCGATCTACCTTCGTGCAGACATTCCTTGTAAGGTTGTCAAGCAATCTCCTAATCTTTACACTGAGTCGGCTGAATATCTATTTATCGAATTGTATCTCCACCACACCAAGGTACTTCTGGGTGTTTTATACAGTCCCTCCCTAAAGATTGACTATTTTGGCATGTTTGAATCCTTACTTGATGAGTTGAGCCCTCTATATGATGACGTCATTGTTCTTGGTGACTTCAATACCTGTCTATTAAAAAACGATCATCGCTCTAAGCAACTTAGTTCCATTGTTTCCTCTTTAAATATGAAATTACTTCCTTTGTCCGCTACTCATTACAAGCCCCATTGTGTCCCTTCTCTTCTTGATTTAATCATTGTCTCTAATCCCCCTAAAGTAACCACTCATGGTCAGTTCACTTCTCCTTTCTCATATTATGATCTAATTTTCCTTTCATATAAAGTAAGACCCCCTAAACATAAGCCAAAGTTTCTTCTTCTGCGGAGTTTCAAAGGGGTAGAATTGGAGGCGCTTAAAGCGGATGCACTGGCCATAGATTGGACGCCAGTTTTATACTCTCAAACTATAGATGCCAAGGTGGAAAACTTTAATAAAATACTCATCTCACTGTTTGACAAACACGCACCTATTAAAAAGATTAAAGTAAAGCACCTACCAGCTCCTTGGCTCACACAAAGCATACGTGATGCCATGGCGTCGCGAGACAAGGCCAAGCGTAAATATATGAAATGTCCTAATGAAATTTATTTAGAAAATTATAAAAAGCTGCGCAATCGCTGTACAAAGATGTGTAGAAACGCAAAGAGGCACCATATTCATGAATCCGTCGAGAATTACAGTCCTGCTCAGGTTTGAAAATTCTTAAAAACGCTCGGAATTGGCAAATCATCTGAAACCCATCCGGGGACTATTGATTTTAATGCACTTAATCAGCATTTTTCGAAACCGCCTGTCTCTTTAGAAGACAAAGTAAAAAACAAAACTCTCCAAAACCTTCGAAACAAGCCTAAACCCGACTGCGATCATTTTACCTTCAAGACTGTCTCCGAGAGTGACGTTAAGAGAGCAATTCTTTCTATTACTTCGAAGGCTGTAGGTGATGACAAAATTTATTCCCAAATGCTGCATCTTGTACTAGATGAACTTTTACCTGTCCTAGCTGACGTTATCAACTGCTCTCTTGTCACCAGCTCATTTCCCACAGCCTGGAAAAATGCACTTGTCATCCCTCTTCCTAAAAATAATAACCCTTTATCATTTTCTGAGTATCGTCCAATTTCCATCCTTCCTATCCTTTCTAAAGTTCTTGAATCTTTAGTCCACAACCAACTTTCTCATTTTCTATCCAAAAACCATTTACTGAATAACTTCCAATCCGGATTTCGCCCAGGGCATAGCACTGTCACAGCACTCCTGAAAGTTTCTGATGATATAAGATTAGCTATTGATAAAAAGAAACTGACTATACTCACACTACTGGACTTCAGTAGTGCATTTAACTGTGTAGACTTCGATGTACTCCTTGGCATTCTTAGCTCTCTTAACGTATCTCCTCTTGTTACATAATGGTACGATACTTATTTAAGGGGTCGCCTGCAATGCATACGCTCGGACGAGGTTTCCTCAGAGTGGTGCCAACTAACTGCCGGTGTACCCCAAGGTGGTGTCCCCTCTCCTCTCCTTTTTTCGATTTTTATTAATTCCATATCCGATATTCTTTCTGCTAACTACCATCTTTATGCAGACGATTTACAACTCTACCGCCACTTTGACATAGCCGAGGTAGATAATGCTATCTCAGAAATGAATTGTGATCTTTCAAATATTCTCATGTGGGCGAAAGCATTTGGACTCTTGGTTAATCCCAAGAAATCTCAAGCCATTATTTTCGGCAGTAGGTATATGACCAACCTTCTTAATCAAACGACAATTCCACGAGTAGTGTATAATGATGTCTGTATTGCCTACACTAAAACTGCAAAAAATTTGGGTGTCATATTCGACTGTAACTTGACGTGGGCTGCGCATATTAATGAGGTCAGCAGGAAAGTCTATGCGACATTTCATTCCCTTAAGCGTCTCCAAAAGTTTCTCCCATTTGGAACTAAAGTTACTCTCGCACAATCTCTTCTTTTGCCGATTATCAACTACGCTGATGTTTGTTTCCTAGATGCCAGTCAGGAGTTGCTTGGTAAACTTGAACGTTTACAAAATCTGGGAATCAGGTTTATCTATGGGCTAAGAAAATATGACCACGTATCTCAGTACCGTGAACAGTTAAAATGGCTTCCAATCAAACAGCGTCAAAATGTTAATATCCTTTGTTGCCTTTTCAACATTTTAAACAGTCCCACTTCTCCTCCATACCTCCGCGATCGTTATGAGTATATCTTCCTTAGAGACAAGCAAGTCAGGTCTAACACGTTCTCACTTTTAAAAACACCTTCTCATAACGCCGCAGCGTATGGAAAATCATTTACTGTACAGTCCATCAAACTGTGGAACTCTCTTCCTCACACTATCAGAGACAGTCCTTCCATTGGTGTATTCAAAAGGAAAATAAAAGAGCACTATCTCCGTTAACCTATCCTCCTGGTATACATATTATGTATATAATATATGTATAATTATATATATATATATATGTATGATTATATATTTATTGATAGGATACTATTTATTAATACTGTGTAGGTATATGTATGTACATTTTATGTAGTCTATTGTATGTATTTTTTACTTGTTTGTATATTTTAGGTACTATTTTAATCTTGTTTTTGTGGAAGTATTATTATGTGCACATTATGAATACCTTACTTATATCTTATATATCTCATCCACCCTTGGTCTGCTGGAAGAAATCTCATTATTGAGATAAGCGCGCCATTGTACATAGCTTTTCAAGTGTATATTTTATTAATATGTTTTCTGTGTACATTAAGAATAAATATATATAAATATTGTTTTTAAAATAAACGGGGCAAATATTACATAAACGCAGAATAAATATAAAATGGACTACTGTAACTAGAATGAATTTTACATTGAGATATCTTGAAACAAATTCAACTTCTAAAAGAAAAACCCCTTGCATTCACCTACTGGTAGAATATTGTTGTTATTAATTTTCCAAGACAATTAGACCAATAAGCTAACCAATAATCGCCTTCATCGAAAGGTAATTAACTCTTTGACATTGGCTTGATTGTGTTGGACGGATAGACTGATGATATTATTTGTAGGAAACCCGAGAATTCATACCATGCTATGATGTTCACTCGGAAAAGGGCTTGGTAAAATTTAATTGCATTTGTGCTTTTACACAGTAAATACTTGCCATCGTTTCTAAAAGTTAGTAACTCAAAAACAGTAGATAAAGTATAGCCATCAGCTAATTACAAATGACTTGTGTTAATTGTGGTGAAATTAGCAAAACAATACTTTTTAACGAGCATACAGTTGTTATTAATATTATCATTTTGGTGTATTATTTATTATTTGCCTTTAAAGGGTTCCGTACCCAAAGGGTGCCAGCACACAACACTGGTTTGAAGCCCCTAAAAACATTATGGTAAATAACGACAATATAGATGCCTAAAAAAAGCCTTGGTGCGCGAGTCTGACTCACACTTGGCCAAATTATTTAAACGCCTGTCACAGTATTTGTGGGCTTGTTCATTAGTAATAACTACTACTATTTAGTTCGACGTCCGTTCTCTGAGTGTTGTCTGTTTGTTACAATGTAACTAAGTACAAATAGAAATCAATATCTATAACTATAAATTCTCTCATGGCATATTGAGTTTTCCCTCAACATAGCTAGCCCTTTCCACACGAGATGACTCATTCACGCGGCTGGCCTCGACTATGAATAGAAGCTGGTACTCCACGCTCCGCAAGCCGACTGTGACTCCCAAATGGGTCACTCTGACATAGGGTTACCAGACGGCAGGAATTTTCCTGACATGTCAGGAGTTTTGGTCCTCTGTCAGGAAATCAGGGAAATATAGGATTTATCAGACATTTTTAAAAGAGAATGAATAAATGCTTTAGACTATTATATTTCTTGAATTAAATTACATTGTGCTTGTAACAAAAAATCCGGATTAACATAAAACTTTTACGAAAATGTCAGGAAATTTAATGAGCTATCAGGGATTTAGTCAGGAACTCACGTTACTGGATCAGCAGGCCTAACATGGTTGCCACTTTAACACCATTTTGACAGTAAATATATGGAATTTACTGTCAAATCGTGTTTAAAATGGTGTTAAAGTGGCACCATGTTAGGCCTCCTGCGGACCTATTATGTAACTCAGTGTCGGTTACCATCTATGGTTGATATTCACCAAAAACAGATATAAAATTAACTTCCAAAATAACCTTTGAGGGGTATTAAACTGTGACGTCATTTCAAGTGCGAACGTATCCTTAGATAAGATAAGATATGTTTTTGACGTGAGGCACTGTGTTTGGTAACTGATTTTACGATACAAAATCAGGGGGCTGGTAAACCTATCCTGACACCTTCCTAGTCGCATCGTGTCGACCGCCACAGTATAAAAGGAAGAAATATTGTTAACATTTACTGAATGAATGTTGTATTATTATTATAATGAAAAATTTTACAAAAAGATAATTTAGGGGCAATTTTATTTTTATTTTTTAGTAACGAGTTTTTTGATATAAGATCGTAATAGCTTCGTAAGCTTGATATTAACAAGGTAAGTATGAATACGTTGGTACTGTTCACAAATGAACCAAAATAGTATTACGTTTTTAATGTATCCTCTCGATGATTTTTCAAGTATATTTGTAAGTGTGTACTACTCGTACAAAGCAGAATTTTCTGCTACAATGACGAAAACCATTACACGCAGTATGTGTTGGCAGTCAAAGTTTACCTTTGTTCTTCCACAACTTGTAATCAATGTAATCCCGGCCCACATTCTGCGTACCTATGAACATTTACATACATAAAAGTAAATGAAAATTGGGGATTGTTTAGTATTTGTTTAGCCAATCTGTTATTTCCCTGGTTTTTAGTCCACAAGAGGACGATTTAATGGATGAACGTGTGTTTAATTTGTAACTTGTGAATGAATTTACCTCGGGCTTTTTCTATTGTTTGAAGGGCGGTCTTATTAAAAGAAAGATAATAGAATAGAGTCGTGCATTGCGCTGACGACATTTTTAAAGCATACAGTTCAGTGATAGAGCCCTACTTTCCCGTGGTTTGAGAACGAATCGGTGTTATTTCGAGCTGGCGTCGAGCCAGTTCCGACACGAGCTCGACTTTTTCATATTCGTTAACCTGAAGTCGTGTCACCAGACAAGCTTTCAAATCAATACTTGAATAATTCAGCCGCGCACAAAGTGTTCCTTACCACCATACAATACGGGTTCGAAACCCTAAAATCATTATGGTACATAACAAATGACCGCCTTTAAGATCTTAGCGCCATCTTACTAACGAACTTGGTGCAAAAAGGTTGACAAGCTACTATTAGCGCCATCTATTACCTTGGTAAAAGCTGTCAAACAAGTCATCTCAAGGTTTAACCTAATTTTTATTTAAATTTTTATTATTTGTCGTGATAGAGGCCATAGTTTTCACTTTTCTGCGTAACACGTATTGCATGAAATTTGCACTTTTCTGCCTATTACCATTGAAGCTGTAGACCCCTGTGACAGACAGACATCGGAGGCATAGTAATACGGTTCCGTTTGGCACCCTTTGGGTACGGAACTCTAAAAAACATACAAGTATGTTGCAGACTTGCAGGTATACGAAAGCAGCGTGCAGCGCACTGATTATCTCATATTTTATTAATTGGTAAAGCAGTGGCGCCGTTGCTGAAGCTCATTCCGTCTCTGAACTGAAGCTTCTCATTTCCCGTGTGAATACGCGCCATTTTCCTCGCTGAAACGAGAGAGGATGCCTTTCCTTTGACCGGTCGAAGGCTCAAAGCGCCGGGTGGTGCTACGTAACGAAGTGACTGAAACATGCAGCGCTTTTCGCTGAAATAAAGGCTCGTAAAAGTGTTGAAAGCGTTGTCGGGTGGTCATAATAGGAGCTTCGAATGTTCACAGCTATCACAGTTTTACGTAACTCAGTTCGTAAATTCCGAAACACTTGCGCAGTACTCGCAAAAATTATTTGTTTGAATTGCCAGCTTTTCCACGATATTGTGATTAATTACTATAATTACTGAACTCCCTGTTTCATTTCACTGCACCAAATAAACTAGATTTGATAGATGCCCTTTGCATCAGCCTGTTTTTTGTTTATTTGCTTACTTACCTTAATTAATTTAAGGTTCATACATCTTTTTACAAAATTCAGTGCTAAATTTCTTAGAATGTTATGCTGACTCTGTTCATAACTTTGGCGTTACTTTCTAACATTCACAAAAAGCAAGCTGAACACGAAAGTATACCGGTTTCCTGAACGATGCAGAGTTGTTCAAAGAATACGGTCTAGAAAACAAGTAATTTCTTGAGAGCCGCAGATGTGATCCGTGAGGACTTGAATGAATGCAGCCAGCACTTTGCGGGTTAGCGAGTAATGGCCCCCTTTTCAACCGAGGAGTTTTAATGTACCTACTTTGTCCTTGCTACATGTTTCCCATTGTTCAACCCTGACATTCAAACCCAACTCAATGTACCGCGATATTTTTATCTTCAAAATTAAAAAGGCGACCTTTATTTAATGCCAACCTAATGAAGGGATACTTTTTTGAGCGGACGGTTAACATAAAAGGGTTTGAAGTCACTCAATGAATGGAACAAATTAACCGGTTTTCTGGGAAATTCTTTTGCTATTTAGATACCGGTTTCCAGATTTATTCAGAGACCATTATCGGAACGTGATTGGGTTGTGAGAAAGTGAGCGCATCCTAATTTAATATTCAGTGAGGGTTCTGTCGGCGTCCTTGAAGAACTAGACAATGGAAATTGATTTCGGGAAATCGTTTTCAACGGCGCTGGCACAATTTCCGTCAGTTCCGTCTCTGCTTTTGTTTTATTTATCACGATTTAATATTGCGGTTGAATCATATAAGAAACTAGCTTTTGCCCGCGTGTTATTCGGTTTAATGACATGCTTTTTCCGGGATAAAAAGTAACCTATGTGTTAAGTTGGGGTATAAGCTATATCCATTCTAAATTTCATCCAAATCTGTCCAGCCGTTTCAGCGTGAAAGAGTAACAAACATACACTCACACATAAACTTTCGCATTTATAATATTAGTGTGAAGTGTGATGAGATAACATAGCCTTGTCTTATTTCACCACAAATCATTATGGACCGCGCTAATTAGACACCTGATTTTTCAATGATATTGATCTATCCTACAGGAACCATGCATTTTTCCGGGATAAAAAGGAGCCTATGCGTTAAGTTAGGGTATAAGCTGAAGTGTGATGAGATAACATAGCCTTGTCTTATTTCACCACAAATCATTATGGACCGCGCTAATTAGACACCTGATTTTTCAAAGATATTGATCTCTCCTACAGGGACCATGCATTTTTCCGGGATAAAAAGGAGCCTATGTGTTAAGTTACGGTATAATATATCCATTCTAAATTTCATCCAAATCCGTTCAGCCGTTTCAGCGTGAAAGAGTAACAAACATACAGACACACACACACACACACACACAAACTCTCGCATTTATAATATTAGTAGGATGTGATGAGATTAAGGCAAAGTCCTTTGATAGGACAGTAGAAAAAACGAGCAAATTGCTTCACTAGGTGGAAAAATTATATCGTATCAAAAGATTGTCCCAGATAGGACTCGAACTAGCATCTATGTACGTGAGACTATCTTTTCAGGCCACCTGACTGATGTTCTATCCATCATTTCGTCATATTTTGTCTTTCTCTTAAGCGTGCAAAGTACTTTGAATAACTTGAGATATCAGCGGCGTCTTGTAGATATACAATAGAACTCCGGGGAACGACAAGACCAAGTGTTGGAGTGTTCCTCCACGAGACGGGCGTCAACACAAGAGCTGAGTTTATCTCGCTGAGCGCCCGCGCCCTACTTCCTCACTTCGGGAATAGAATTTGTTGTAAAACTTAAACGCCGCCGCATCGCAGCTACTTTCCGAATTCCCGAACACTCGGCAAATTGGATCCAATCTCAAATAAACGCAAAGGACCCCTCCTTACCTACTACCTACAAGATAGGTGACTTGAGTATGACAAAAATTTAACTAAATTTACGCTGCAATTAAACGTAAATACTCTTTTATTGTGCACTATAATAAAACAAATTACAAAATATTTTAACAGAAAAGGTACTATGGGCGGTCTTATCGCTTAAGCGATTTCTTCCAGACAACCTTTGGGTGGAAGATAAATTAAAATATAGAATAAGGCGTATTTGGTGTAAAGATAATACCCACGTATTAAATAAACTAATAAAACTAGTAACCTACGAGGGGTGGCTGAAAAGTAATCTACCTGACTATGAAAGAAAATACATGGATTAATAATTTATTTTTTATTTTTCAATATAGTCCCCTGCAACTGAAATGCACTTACGACATTTGTCAATAAGTGACAGCATACCATTAAAATAATAATTATTATTTTGTTCGTCAAAATAGTCATTCACAGCGTCCTTCATCTCTTCGTCTGTTGAAAATCTGCGCCCTCTCAAATTTTTCTTTAAATTTTTAAATAAGAAGTAGTCAGAGGGAGCCAGGTCTGGACTATAGGGTGGGTGGTTGATCTCTGTAAAGCCGTTTTTTGTCAGAGATGACCGCGCCTTAAAGGCCGTGTGCGCGGGTGCATTATCATGCAAAATCAAAACGCCTTTGCTAAGTTTGCCCCTCCTGTCTTCTTTTATTTTTTTGCGTAGCTGGTCAAGTAAGTTCGCATAGTATTCAGCATTCATCGTGGTGTTTTTTGGCAGGTAATCTATCATAAGAATCCCCTCAACATCCCAAAAAATGGTTGCCATTAGTTTGCCCGCTGACAGCCGGACCTTAAACTTCCTTGGTGGTTTTTCCCCTTTAAATTTCCATTGCATCGATTCTTGTTTGCTTTCGGGATCCCACTGACGAATCCAAGTTTCATCACAGGTCACTATTCGCAAGATAGTTTCTTCCTCTTTATCCTTTACCAAGTCTAAAAATGACTGACAACATTCCACACGCCTTTGCTTATCAAACGGGGTCAACATTTTAGGCACCCAACGTGCGCTCACCTTGGACATTCCCAAATGTTCATGAATTATTTCATGAACTCGTTCCTTGCTAATGCCAACATCTCTAGCTATTTCCCACTGCTTAATTCGCCGATCGGCAAGGATCAGTTTCTTCACTTTTTCCACATTATCTGCGGTAACTGCAGAAATGGGCCTTCCACTACGGGGATCGTCTTCTAAGCTCACACGGCCTTGTTTAAACTGCTTTGACCAAAACTTTATTACAAATTCGGAAGGACATGAATCTCCGAACACCTTAAACATGCGCTCTCGGATCTGCGTCGGCGTATTCCCTTCTTTACCGAGGAATTTAATCACAGCGCGATACTCAATTTTATCCATTTTTAATTTTATTGCAACTTGATAAAAACGAAGACGCGCCAAAAAAAAATTGAACTCGTAGAAACAAATAAGTGTCATAATTTTTAAAAAAGGAATAAACAAAGAATACGAGAATATAGTGGCCAGTAACATTTTTTAAACTTTCTTTAACAAAGGAGATTTTATATCAGCCACCCCTCGTAAATACAAAACAATTACATATCAATATACATAAAAATATATAATATTAATATACTAATATACCGGGTGTAAATAGACTGCTACCATTAAATGAAACCATATATTCTACCGCCCCTTCTGAACCACTTTTCCCAAGAATCATACCGCGGACACCCTTAGTTTGGGAAATAATTGAGCTCCAAACAAAAATGCGTGAACCCTAACGCACCGACCTACGGGTGAGTTTAGAGAGAGCGCCGTCCGTCAAACAGCTGTACGGTGCAGCGTTCTAAAATAGACCTTCCTCCTAAGAGATAAAGTCTTTGAGTTACAGTTGAATATCTTTTTCTCTGAAGATTTGCGCGGGTTTTTTTGGAATAGTTGTTCAGTATGATCAGTAGAGTATGTGGTTTTATTTAATGATCGCACTCTATTTACAGCCTGTATATTCATAATACCCATATCAGAGAGAGATGAATATACCTACTCGTATATATCTAAATTAAAGGGAGGAAAAGTATTCCTTAATTCGTCTTTTGAAAAAAGCCAAAGAAAGAGCAGATTTTATAGAAACAGGCAAAGCATTCCACAAACGCATAGAAAGTTAAAATGATTTGATATAAAATTTCTTCACGAGAAAAATCGACAAACTGAGGTCAAAATGGCTCTTTTGGAAAGTTGTAAAATTCTAATAATCATCGGTGAAACGCGGGTGTACCGGGTGTAGTGTGGACTGTGACTTGCATTTCACAGTTCACACTTGGGAACACCTCTGACACCCTTTGGGGATTCATGTCGTATGTTTGATGATTAATTTTTTTGCAATTTTTTTCCTGTATCGAGTTTATCTTACTTTTTCACAGAACAAAATTTTAGGCTTCTGAGGTGCAATTGTGTAAGCCAATCGTATTCAAATTGATTGTCATATGGCTATTCGGCTAAGCAAATTAGCCCATTTGATAATTGAAATCGTACATTTTTAGCTGTCAAGTCTTGTTTTGATGTTGACAACCAAAAAAGTACGATTTCAATTATCAAACGGGCTTATTAGCCAAATAGCCATATGACAATCGAATTTGAATACGATTGGCTTACACAATCGACAACATTATGGACGGAGAGCTAGCGACCAAATCGGTCATGTAGCTTCAGCTGTATTGAAACTCCGTTAGCTACTTCCCTGAACAACCTTTTCCCATAATCTCCGTGCAGGCAGACCGCGGGCGGTGGGTAGTGTAGTGGGGTGGGAAAAAAAGTGAAAAAAAATGTGGGCTCAGCTTTTTTTTTTTTTTCAAACAGTTGCTCTGTACTCCCTGTGCACACAAAAAACTTTTTTAAATAGATCGGGTGGTGGGAAGGGGTTGCCAGCGTTAATTAAAAGTACCAAAATAATAATAATTTTCAAGTGGGCTCAGCTGTATTGGCTTTTTTTCTGACGCGAGATTAATTATTAATATGTGAGCCCCAAAAAATAGCCATGCAAAAATATCGGTGGGAAGGTATGAAAAAAAATTGTTGAAATCGTTGTATTTCGTTCGAAAATGAGCTGTCTGTCTATTAGCCGAACAAAATCGACGCGCCGTGAGCGCGCTGACTCGTTCGCCGGCTGACATCCCCTCCACGTCCGCTTTTGCCTTCTCCTCAGCTCATTTTCGAACGAAATCCAACGATTTCAACAATTTTTTTCAATACAGCTGAAGCCACATGACCGATTTGGTCGCTAGCTCTTAGACTATTACAAATTAATAATTGGTGCAAAACTGAAAACCATTTCGAGATATGGGATTTCTGAGCATCATATTTTTTTTTTCAGAATTAAATCGTGATTAAATAAAGAGCTATTTAAAAAAAACTAAAAATATGGTAAATACAGGATTTTAAAAACAATTTCCTTTGCTTTTAAGTTCAGTTTGTTTAAAAAAGACTTACATGCCATGTGACAGCAAGACATAAACATGCCAAGTTTTTTTTTAAATAATCCTTTGGCACTGAACCTCGACTTTTGAAATCCTCAGATGCGACTTACGTCCTTTTAGAATGAGTGAATAAAAAAAACATTAAATTATGCAGGAAAAACAAAATAAAACAAAATGAAAAAATACTTAAGCTCATTTTTTACGTAGAATTTCAATATAAATATTAAAAACAAATGATTAACTAAAATGAAATGTTGTCGATTGCACCTCTGATGTTGAAACGTGAAGTAACTCTCGATGTCCAACTTCACTCGAGCTATCTAGCCGTTTGATTGCTTATTAATGAAAATAAGTCTTCATCATACTTGACCGTCGATGACAGCGAGTCAATTAAGTCAACTTGTCCCGTACTGAAAAGGTTCCAGACATTGTTTGTACAATAATTTGGCCAAATGCGACCATATGCGAAATACTACCACACAATACGAGCACGGAACAAAGAATAAAGATCGAAAAAAAATCAATAATACAAGGTGACATTAGAAACGCTCGGTAAGTGATCAATATTATGGATCAATAATATTTTTTGCGTAATTTGAAAGAGATAATTTTGACTTTCTGTACTATCGACGCGGGACTGGGCATGCTTTTGTATGGAGCAGGAGAATTTTTTTTTTACCTCAGGGGTAAAGTATGTTAAGTCCATAGGTCTGTCAAATAGCAAAATACAACGTACATATGTAGTCTGTCATGCGTTACGATTTTGCTATACCGGGTGTAAAAGCAAAGGCAAGAATCCTTTGTGTGTGTTAGTATGATCGGTAAAGATATTATTTTAAATACTGGGATCTCTAAATAAAGTACCAGTACCTCATAGTAAGACGAGTTTCTTTACTCAAAATACACTAATCGCGTGGACACCTTCACTGGTCGCTGGCCACTCTGATGAGGGGTGTGGGTTGCGGGGTGCAATTAGGTGTGTGGTGTGGGGACTGGGGAGGCCGGTGAGCTGCGTAGCCATAGCTTAGAAAAAGATGGAATTTTGGTGAAAATTCAAGGCATTTTTTTTCTCGTAATGACATCAGAATCGTGTATACTTTCATACCCTAAAGGAATTCTTGACTTTGCATTTACACTCTGTATAAATAGATGCGTGACTTAACATACTTTATTATGTATATATTACCTCAGAGTACAGTAATTTCCGAATTTTCCAAAAAGGGCCATCGGGTCTTGATACCGACTACTTACCGAGTCTTAACAAATAAATGTCACCTTATATACTATACATACTACGAATATATGTCGTAGCAAGCAACATCAAAGCGACACAAAACAAGCCGCTAAAATGGTAGCGCCTGACAAACAATTCGGCTCTCACTGAGAACCTAATTTTCATTATGTGTTGTTTTACTTTAGAATATGTACAACAACCTGACCAAACTTGAAACTTGTACATATGCATTACTGTCTTTAAGATTGAGCTGACACAAATAACTTTAAAAAATAGAACTGTTTTTGTTAACTTTGAAATGAAATTAGTACTTAAAAGATGGTTCCGGATAAATATTCTGTCCAACTATGAAATAATTAGCCAAACATTGGGACACTCGTTAAATTTTCGTAAAACGTTGAATTTTTGTCTATCATAATGTGTTCCGATTTAACACGAGAACCACTCAATAGATTTGAATGCGGTTTTCTTGATATCATCGTAGTGGTGGGTCAACATAGGCTATAAGCGGGGTTGATAAAATAACACCCAAGCCGAAAACTGTCGATACAACTCTTAGATTTAAAGACATTTCGACGCGACTACTATTTCACTAAATCTATTTCAATTTTATGTATGAAACTCTTGGAAATTCTATGCTCAGGTGATAGAAAGAAAAAATAAGTTAATCGTAACGTGTGATATTGGATTTTCATACAACTCTATCTCTCCAAGGATATCAAGTGGAAGAGAAGACATTAACAAACGCTTCGAGTAGCAAAGTTTTCGGTTCTCAGGCAACAGTTAGTTGTCTGTTGTGGGCAGCTGCTCACGTGAACTTTACTGAGGGTAGGCCGGAGCCTGCTCTCCGTTGTGCGTCAGAAGGGCTGTCTAGACGGCTTGACGCCGCCGACTCGTTCATTGACATCGCACCTGCCCTTAAGTTTGGGGTCTTGCATTTAGGTGCACTGATCCACGTGGAGCTGGTGAAATGTAGGGCCGATCTAAAGAGGCATGGGATATACAACATCGAACGATACTTAAGGGGAACCGTTTCGATGTCGATGCAAAATGCACAACTTATGGTTGTTTCTGTTATTTTTAAATAAAATAGTTTCATCTTATATTGAGACTATTGTTTAGTATTTATCAGGGGTTTGTAACAGAATTTCGTAATTTTATGGATTATAGTTCGCGTGAATATCCATACCAAGCGTGTTTAAAATTGTTTTGGACATTAATTTACAGCGTAATCCATTAAATTACACGACTTTGATGGAAAAGCCTAATTGACACCAAACTGTAGTCGCGAAATGTCTTATTGCATAATCACATTTATTTAGCACTTTTTATTCAATAATAATCATGAGTTTATAAGTTGTGTATTTGGCACCGAGATCGAAACGTTGCCCCCTTAAAAGTAAATTTGCTAAGAAAAAGAATGGTCCAGCTATAATATTTTTAATTATTATAAATAGCGGCTTTAGTTGAGTCAGTAGAGCGCCGCCGTTGCGACCCTAGTTCGATCCCCGCCGGTCCATATGCAAGAATGAGCTTTACGGAATTTATGTGCGTCGTATTTGTGTACATACCACTTAAGTAACGGTGAAATGGTGAAAGAAAATACTATGATGCATGTCCAAAGAAGCGTGTATTGTCCGAAGTACGGCGGTAAAGCCCAACCCCATTACGTTTAGAAGCAAAAATTATTTATAAATAGATGGTGTTGAATGGCGAATGTGTACTGTTTCTTCGACAGTAAAGCACACTGGATAACATATCTTCTCCCTCGGGGTTATAATTAGGTATGTCGTAATAAAAAAGTTGATATCGTTGTGATTCCGAAACCACTAGCTTCGATTTGTCTAAAGAAAAATCTTTTGGTATGTCCGTTCATTTCTTTTATGAGAATAAATTGTACGTTCGTTAGTGTTAAATCAACATTCACATTGATCGAATAAATGGCTAGATATAATCAAAAGTCTCAACACGTCTCTACTCTGCACTCGAATGGACGCGGCACCTTCTGTGACGTATCTCGTCGACTACGTTTTATCAATAATATGTATTTTATACATTCGATTTCATCGAAAACTTTAAATACCCTTAACCTAAAAATAGACGCAGATGTTTTCGCAATCGCGCGTACTTTCTCACGTCAGCGATCGATGTTTATCGAATCAAACGTGTGAAAACCATTGGTAAATATTTATTTTTAACGATTTCGTTACCTCGAATTTTCCGTTCTTACTGCGCGCTTGGATGAATTTGGGATCGTATTATATTATTACATTTCGGAATAGGTAGACGCAGAGCAATAATATCTCCATGAATGGAAGCAAGGGCGAACAGAGAGGGCAATGACCTGACACCCCTAGAGTTCCTTCCGAACAGCTCCTATTCACCCCAAATTCACCTTCGGGACATTCAAAATACATATTATTATATATATATATAAGATATTTGTATTCACCGAAAATACAAAAAGCCTAGCAAAGGGGAAAGGTTTTCAGTAAGCACTATATAAAGCGTCGTGAAAGCTGCGTCTGGAGAACCTAAAAGGCTTCTACGTTAAGCCTAACTAAGCCGACTAAATGTTGCTTTTGTTGTCCCATTTTAGAGCATAATTGATCGACCCCTAGCCTCTACCCGTTTAATTTTTAATTCATTTTGGACGCAAAACAAAACATTTAATTTCTTCGGAAATTTGTATTTATATATCGTACATCGGTCTATATATACTCTTTATTATAATTATATCTTAAAGACAGAAAAAAAAATGTATATTTAGGGTCCGGCATCAGTTAAGATCAGTGGGGTCTGAAATATATTTTATTTGTTTTTCTTTATATATCTTATTTAATTTTACAATAAATATAAAATAATCAAGGTTTTGCCTCTACCACGGAAAAAATACAAACTTATTACTTAGGTATTTCTTTAATTTGTATATTTGTCCGTCTGTATGTAATTATCTCGACTTCTTTGCTTAATGGTTTGTATTCAGCAAGCAAAATGGGTTTTTTTGTAACAATAAAATAAACATTATTATTGGTCAAAGAGGACGTGATTTCAGGCTTAACAGGAATACATATACTAAACAAGAATCTTGCCCAGACCCTTTCAATATAACATGCCGGATTATCTTGTATTGTCTTATTTAGATAAAACTAAACATTCATATAAGCCTCTTATTTGATCTAACCGTATGAGTCATACTTAGGGCTGCCATCCGTCCCGCCCGACATATCGGGACTGTCACCGTTATTGAGCTCTCTGTCCCGACGTCCCCAAAAAACATTAAAATGTCCCGATTGAAATTAAAATTTTATTCCCTAGAATTTAAGAATTTCTCAAAAGTTAGACTTGTATTGTAAGTCGATCAATTCGGTAGACGAGAGATGGTATGACTTTTTTAAAGAAACTGAAAGTCCTGAATGCCATCCGTTGAAATAATGCAAGTATTTCTTTGCAATTCCTGCCCACAACGCCACACTGGAAAAAGTATTTTCCTTAATGTCGGTCTAGATATCGCTTTCTGACTGATAAAAGAAATTGCTTGCGACTGTGGTGAGACGGTGGAGTCGATTTTTAAGATTTTTTTAAAAAAGCAAACTCTTCTGATAAATCAAAAATATGTTCATTTAAGTAGTTATCCCACTAAAGATTAAAAATATTATTACTCATATCATGTACTCGTAGCTTATTAATTAATTATGTATGTAACATCAAACAAATTTTTATCTACCTAAAATTAAATTAAAATATTCCCCAGCACAAGATTTCATATTTTTTACATTTTAGAACGTCCTGACGAGCGCCTCGCCAAATATGGCAACCCTAGTCATACTGTACCATATATATTGAGATGATTTCAGCAAGCTCCGAGTGGGCGATATTACGCGCGTGTTGACCATCTTCAGGTGCTTTGGATTATTATAGCCCACGCGTTTACCTAGTGTGAACTGAATAGTATCATAAGTTTATAAATACAACAGTTTGAATTAGCATTATGTCACAAGGCAACAGTCCTTTAGCGGGAACAGTGGGCTGTAAGCACATATCGAATTATTGACCACAAAATACATTATATGGGGAAAGTATGCTGATTTTATTTGATTTACACATTCGCTTGCCTTGTTGTTAACAGTTTGTGTGTATAATTGTATCGTGAGTATTAGGTACTTTTAAGCAAATACTACCTTGAAATCTAGGTTTAAAAGGTATTAAAACTAAAACGTTGTGTCAAAATAATATACAATACATACCAAATATCTAAGACAGCATACCGGAAAAGCGAAACATTTTTTGTGGTAGCGCTCTTAGTTTTATGTGCCTTGACAGGCTGTAGCGGAAAACATGGAGGCTTGAGCCCGCATACGAATGACGTACTTACTTGCCCCACCTGGCCAATTTACAGAGGCCAGGGAGCCATCTACAATGCGAGGGAACCTTCAAGATCCCCCCAGCCCAATAAAAACAGCCAAGAAACAGCGAAATAACATCTGGACGGTCACGATTTTACGAGCCGTGAGTCCACCCTGAGTCCGACATGGGGTGGAATGATAAAGGGCAGAGACCCACTTGATTGGCAAAAAACTGAAATTGCTGTTATTTTATTAAAGGAATCATCGCCTTCGTTAGCAATAAATCGGTTCTCTATTCGAAGTTAGAAATACGCGTAAGGGATACATTTTCTGATTAAAATTTAATTATTTTGATATATTATACTAACGATTACGTCCATATGTTTCATTTATTCCGAAAAATTCTTCTACATAAAAAAATTACAGCTGAGGATACGTGGTATGGTTGCCTTATAAAATAAAACTAATGGAATTCGAATTAAGAGAAAATACCGATACTGACATATACTCGTAATTAAGCAGTGTTAACTATCTAAGGGTGGGCTTATCTTTACAATTAATTAATCAGATTAAACCAGTACAATATAGTATAAAGTATTTAAAAAGTAATCTATCTATCAGTTTATTGATCTGATAATTATAATAAATCCACCGTAAGCAAATATCAAAGACAATGATTATTCGTGCTTCGAAAGGCACGTTAATCTGTTGGTCCATTTGTGTCCGAAGTACGGCGATAGAGCTCACCCACCACCCATTACGTTTAGGACTATTCGTTGGTGAAAAGCCAAGTTCACACTTGTGAACGCCTCTGACACCTGATATGTTATAATGTGTTTATTATGAAAATCAGCATTGCTTTAGAATGTATTAAAATAATAACTGAACTATACTTCGAATATAAAGTTTTGCAAGCCACAGTTAGTACATAACTTGTCAACATTTGTAATTAATTAGTGCAAAACTAGGTCGTTTGATACCCTATTGGTTGAACCAATTTCGAGTTATAAAGTGGCAACTGATAACTCGATAACCAATCAACTAATATGTTCCGATGTACGTAATATAATTAGCGACATGTGTACGTACATAGCCGAGGCTACCACCGCGCGCTAATCGAATTATAATGTTGAACAAGATAATCGCGCTGTATCAATACATAAATCTGAGCGGCAAAGCGCCGTGACGTTGACAAAGGGTCTGTTCCCAGCTTTGACTGTCATGTCTTGGAGAAAGAAGAGCTCGTTTCACCCTCGAGCGGCTGCAGGTCACCCGACCCGTGAATATTTATAAGGCAGGCCCGTCCTGGGACGTAATGCGGATTTATTAGCAAGTTCTGTTCCTCCTCTCGGGATGGACGGAGGAATCGGCGTTCGAGTTGAGAAGCATCGATTTATTTTCTAAAGTTCAAGGTTGAGCGTGTCGGGTGTCCCAGTTAGCTGACATTTACGCTCTCGGTCTATACATTTTGGTGACATTTTACTGCCTTGTTTTTAAGTAGAAGATACAGAAAGTCATTTTATAAAGCTTCGAAGTGTAATGTATTTCTAAAGCTGCTTCTGCCTCTAAATTTTATAACGTGCTTAATTCCTAAATTATTGTTCACCTCCTTATCAAGCTGAATCGGTCGTTCATGATAAGTTCTCTATACAATATGACTTTTAACCTAACCCCGATAATTTAGGATTTTTTAGAAGAATAAAAACTGGTTTTATTAAGACCATTCAAAATCATATTCATAATTATTTTTTCAAGGTTGAGCCCTTTGAAGATTTTCGTAAAATCCAAACAAATTATGGTCACCCGAAGAGATGAGATAGTTAGATCGCGCTAAGTTATTTTTTATTATTGATCCCACTATTTTGGACTATTTTCAACTTTTTCCGTATCGGAATGGCTAGGATAACCACACATTTTATGTTCAAGTTACATTTTTAAGAATATTTTGACTTTTAATTTTAATTGTTTTCACATTTAAAATGTGTTTTACTAACGTTTCTTAATAACCTCTAAAATTATCGGGGTTTGTTTGAAAGTCAACCTTTATAGAGTTAGGATAGATCTTTTCCTTATGATCCTAAGGTTATGGTGCGTTTGGGTGTGGTTGTAAATGAGACGAATTTTTACTTCAATCTAATTAATTCAAACAGTTTTCACCTATGTATAAGTATTAAAGTTATGTTTATTAACTAAAGCCAATACACCTATTTTATACATTTAAGATATAGACAAGGTATTGGAATGTGCCATGAGATGCTTCTACAGAGCGCTAAAAGTGACTGACGAAAGTAAATCGCGTGCGGTACAGTTACACATATTATTCAGTTTAGTAACACTTGGTCATCGAAGCAAATTCTGTCGTAACTGCTGTAATCATGTGCATTGGAGGGGAAAAATTATTTAATACGATGCTACTGGCCCACCTCATACATAATATACAATGTACTTGTCTTTTTATAAGTTACAAGTTATTTCGTACATAGCTTGGTGGTTTGAACCTAATAAAAAATACCTTTTGCACAGCATAGCACAGATAATCCCGAAAAAAAATCATTCTTTTATCTCGAGTTTGACAGGGCTTTTCCTAGGCTATCTCAGACCAATCGGTCAAGAATATGAATATTGATAATATTTTATGAATATTCTCAGTTAAAATTTCCATTCCATTGTCAGTTTCAAATAAAACTGGAAGTTAGTGAGAACATTTTCTGCTGGCATTTTAATACGCAAGAACCTATCAAGGTCAGGTTTGGCGTCACTAAAGCTAAAGCTGCTTGAAAATTACCTTTACACACTCATGCATACTTTATGTATCTCACACTCCCTCTTTGCGAAAAGCAGTTTTCCCGACGAGTTTCTTGAATGTTTTCACGGTTGTGAATTTCTGTGTATTTGAAACTGAGACCAAAATCTTTCAAGACTACAATTTCTTAAATACATTATTTATTTATCGCGTACCGGTTAAAGTTTAGTCCATACATTTACTATAAGTTGTTAAAATATGTATTTAGTTGTCTCACGAAAAAGAGCAACACTCTTGTCCCCAATTTTCAGCGGCCTGTAGTTTTTAAAGCTTCAGCTTTTGTTCTACATTGTTGTGCGTAAATTATCTCTGAAAGCTGAACTCTTAATTGTGTTCGACGTTTACCAGTTCAACCACTCTTAGGAACGTACGTAACATTTTCTCCATTAAGTAGCATTAGCTTGGTCGCCTGGGGCTATTGGGTCTAGTTTTCTGGTACTCCACTCTACTTATGGCGTTGTTACCGGAAAATGGCTTTTTAATTTGGAAGTTCTCAGGAAAGTGGGAATTGCTAATAGCATGTTGTAATTATTTTATTTTTATTTGCTTTTATATAATTTCAACTCGAAACGTTTCATCTCTTGACTGTTGTTACGGAGTATATCATCTCACTAACTTCTCAGAAACATATTCCTCTTCGTAGTATGAATTATTTTAGAAGCCACAACTTCTTAGTCAAGATTAGTTCAACGTACATGTTCATAGTTTGCTGAGACGTTACTGTTGGAAACTTTATATTTAACAATTCAGTTATTAAAGTTAGCCCCGCCGTGCTTCATCGAATGAATCCTCTCGATACTATCTACCTCGCTCTACATGATTATTATCCCCACCTGAGATAATATAAATTAGTTCCGAGTTCGCAATTAATAGAATCAATTTCCTTGTTTCAGGGCGGCTACCCGGCCAAATTGAAGAAGGTGTTAATAGTGACGGCGCCTCTCTGGTTTAAGGCGCCTTTCAGGATTCTTCGGCTGTTCGTGCGGGAGAAGCTTAGGGAAAGGGTTCACACGGTGAGCGCCCCGCAGCTGGGCGTGCACGTGCCCAGGGCATCGCTGCCCAAACAGCTGGGCGGGTTACTGGAGCCCGACCACACTGCCTGGTTGGTATACATGAAGGTGGTGATAGTGACGCCATGTTTTGTTCCCGGGATCACAGTTTGAATGTGCACGCTCATAGACGAATAAGGGACCGAAATACCTACATCGGAAATTAAATATTACATAGAATCTCAACTCTCTTAATTTTCATAATAGCTTAAACAATAGTAATACAATAGATCGCAGGCTTGGACCCATCTTACAGTTAACCCGTGTAATCGACAATAAAATTAAATCAATGGACCAAACGTTCTAAAATTCGCTTTACTTTTACGTAAGTATTTGATAACCCAAAATACTAAGATACTGATTTTAAGCTAAACCGAATAATTGAATCGGTCAAAAGTTTGCCAAAACTTATAATTGACATGAATACTGGACGGGTTGGGTTCTATTACCATTACTCATTTAGGGTATTTAATAAAGCAAAATGTCATCTTGTCGATAAAGCTCGGGGTGGACTCTCTAAACGACCCTTTTGCCGAAACATTTCCCAGTAAGTAGGTAACTTTTAGCGGTGAGTTTGAAGGTTCTTTACAACGGACGAAACGGAGAAACTCTCTGAATATTGAATCGTTTCGCTAAGCGATTGGTCGGTCCTTCACTGTCGTGGCTATCAGAATTCGCTTCCTGAGTAAATCAGAGACGGTTCAACTGAGTATTTTGAAAATAGTTTGAAGTGGTACACCGGACGTATCTTTAAGTCGACATGGGTTGTAAAAAATCAACTTTTAAAACAAAGCACTCCCATACCAAAAATAAATAAGGTTCTGAAAAAAAAAAATGTCATAAAAAAGGCTTTTTCCTAGAGGATACCAGAGCCTAAAACGTGATAGAAAAAAATCGCTGTTCAGTTCAAAACAGTAGTCCGTCCAAACTAATAAAGTAAAATTAACAATAATTAGTTACTGTTGTAAACATATAAAACATAGAAATGCGTTATTTTTAAAACGTTCTCGCGTATATTAAATATTACTCACTTAAGGCGCATAGACACGCCACCGTTTTCGTACAAAATTTGATAACCCGTTTCTCTGTAAATTTTTGTTGTATAAGGTCCTACAATAATAAGTGAAAATAATTTTAGGGTAGATCATGTATCGTTAACTGATCAAATTCCAGAAGGAGAAAAAAAATTTTTTCATTTCCCAGTACAAAGTGGTTCAATCAGCTGACTAAATTTCTATGGGAAGGTAAAAAAAAATAAGCGCGAAAAAATTGTTTTTCGGTTGAATGTGCTCTATTAGGGATACTCTATCATCTGTAAAAAAAAACATTTTGAATTGTAGGACCTTATACTAAAGTATGAGACCTCTATCATCTGGTACTTGAATTTTAAAAGGCACCATTTTGCCAAATATTTGAAAATTGATTTTGTTTTAAAGATATCAAGCTGGAAAGATTAACATACAAAGTTATTTTCTTGCCTTAATTGTACCTTTACCAAAGTAGTGACTTTGTAAATGCCTGTATTAAACTATAAATATCTTGAACTTTAGTCTATAAAGTCCTACAATAATGAGTGAAAATAATTCTAGGATAGATGTATTGTTTACTGTTCAAATTCCAAAAGAATAAAAAATGCTTTGCTCAAATAATTTTTTCACTTCCCAGTACAAAGTGGTTCAATCAGCTGACTAAATTTGTATGGAAAGGTAAAAAAAAAGTATTACAAAAACATTTTCTTTTCTGTGGTAAATGCTCTATTAGGGATACTCTATCATCTTTTAAATTTTTTTCACTTTGAATTGTAGGACCTTATATAACGAAAAACAACGGAGAAACCGGTTAACAAATTTTGTACTAAAACGGTGGCATGCTTATGCGCCTTAAAAAGCAATATCCAACCTTTTCTTGATTCACCGCACTACTCGGACGCGCACTTTTTTAAATATACTTTTTTATCTCTTCGTTTTGCGATGGGCACATTGCGCTTCATTAACCTTCGGGCGGTCTCACAGGCCGGTCGGATCGAGCAAATCGTAATTTTACCCCTTTCCCCGCGGGTCTCATGTTTCTGCGTCTTTCAGCTTCGAATTTAGATTTAAAATTTGAATAAATATATTTAAAATAATTACAAAAATTTGGTTTTTGATTATTAAATTGATAAGTTTTTTTTTTCATATATTTGAATATGTTAAGTTAATATATTAAAATAAAAAAGTCCTGTAGTATCCACACGTCACCAGTAACGTTACGAAAAAATAATGTCTCTATAGATCTATAATCAGATCCGTAGAATAATTTAAAATATTTTTATTGGTCCGATGATCTTATGACAAATGTAATAAATGCATTGAAGTCAGTTGCAGAGGATATACTGAAAAATAAATAACATACAGAGTTAGTTTTTCAAGTAGCCGTGCGTGGCCAAATCCAAAACTATAGGGAATAGCGAAAAATGCTCAAAGGAGTCTCTGGCCCAATCGATCTCTCGATCACGTTAAATATCGCACAAAGTGACCGCCCACTCCATCCCACTGTAAGAAACGTAACAAATTCTTTTGCCGGAAGGAAGTAGTAAGTTTCAGTACAAGAGTTTACTTGTTAGATGTTTGTTCTAAAAATAACGGCCGAGCGACACTGCTCATAGCTGCTGCAGTTTGCGAACGCTCACCAAGAAGGAAGAGTGAATAAACATGGTGCTGAAAACAATTTTGTGCTAAATAGTAACATATCTTCACAATATGAATCACCAAGGGGTATCAGACGTGTTCCCAAATGTGAACTGTGAAATGCAACTCACAGTCAACACTTGGTAAACCCGTTCTCATCGAAAATTATTAGATAATTAATTCATTATGTAAGTCAATATCATTTTCAAAATTCATTGTAAAGCTGAGAACAAACGGTAGTGAGTGACGGTCTATAGCGCTCTTTTATTGGACATCAATCAAACAGAGCGCGTTTGACTTGTGTTTGACCGTTAGCCAGGTATATCCGGCACGAGTGTTCGTGAAACGCTCCAACTCCTCTCGTAGACGATTCTGCTCCAATTCGTAGAAGATAGTGCTGAGACGATCCACGTTACTGATATATATCTCTACGTCTGTATCGAATGTGATTTGACGATAGTGAGGTATTTCCTGATCATGCTTATACCTACGGTTTATTGATATAATAAAAAAAATATATCCGCCTAAAATGTTACATTGTGATCTATAATATGTTATTATTTTTTACCTATTAATAATTTATTGTAACTAAATTATTTTATTATTACTAATTACCAAATCGTTATGTTCGAGGTTCGAGTAAGGAGACTCACCTGGGGATGGAGAGATCACCAGTAATTCAAAATTGGCAACGATAAATACTGTTCGCAATTATGTTTTATGTAAACATTCTTTACGACTTATAATAGGCTGCTTGGAAAAGTAGATCCTTTCAACCACGTATAGTATAAGTACACACAGATTAGGTAGGAGCTGAATGCGATGGACGTTCTTTTCAGGCTGGAGCACTGCAAGAACTGCTACACGAACAACTTGCAGAGCAACAAACTAGAGGGCATCGACGAGTATGTGATCAGCAACCATCTCCCGCCGGCCAAGAATGGTGAGCTACATACCTACATCGTTCGAATACTTTCATTTCTAATGGCGCGGCGGTAGGCTTGGGCCGTGACCACCCCTCACAGCGGAACCATGCTGCCAAGCGAAAACTCATGCAACACAACAAAAAACATTGAAGCAATCCTGCAGATCTTTGTCCCAAAAGAAACGTAGTTCCGTGAAAAAGGTACTAACATTCAATATGCTAAGAATTAAATCAACCTATCGTTAAACAATAATCTGGTTCAAATTGATATAACTAAAGGTTTCCAATTCTGCAGAATTTCAATTCAGAAACTTCAAAGAAAATAATGAGCCATAGGCGTAAGGTAGGATATAGGAGTGTCATATGTAAAAAAATACTTTATTCAATTTAAGGTGGTAACGGAGGATCTCGGTGCAAAATGCACATCATAATATTGTTTTCCTTACTTTTGAATAAAAACTTTGCAATAAATGCGTTTTGTAGCAATTCTCGTAAACTGCTTGTTAATAGTTATGTGATCACATGAAAATTATTCAATTTTATGCGTTACATTTTAGCTGCATTACATTACAACTGTAAACACACTTCTAAGTTTGTTAATGTAATGCAAACAAAATGTAACACATCAAAGTACGTATTTTTTTGTGAAGACTTTTTTATTAATAAACTATTTCTGCAAGTTGCTTTAAAACACATTTATTGCATACTTTTTATTCAAAAGTAAGGAAAACAATATCATGATGTGCATTTTGTACCGAGCATTACAACTGTAAACACACTGTTAAGGTTGTTAATGTAATGCAAACAAAATGTAATACAATAAAGTACGTAATTTTTTGGTGAAGACTTTAATATTAATGAACTATTTCCGCATGTTGCTTTAAAACACATTTATTGCTTACTTTTTATTCAAAAGTAAGGAAAATAATATCACGATGTGCATTTTGTACCGAGGTAAAAAGTTACCCCCATAAGCCGTTATTTGTTTTGTTTTTCGGGTTTTTAGATGGTCTATTTGAGCATTATCTCTATTTATCTTATTACTATCACTTAATACAGAACAGATACTTAACGGCTTCATGAGGGGGCCAGGCCCCTCCTATCTACAAATCTTTGTTATGCCAATGGTTATAGCATATCTCTGCGTCGCGCTGCCCCTCGATCCCGATGCACCGCGAGAATGCCTTCGATAATATTTTTATATTTTTTTGTTACCTTTAAATGGCTTTTAAATATATACGGATTTTATAGAAACACAAACAAAAAGAAATAAGTACGATAATTTCATTAGTCGAATAATGGAAAATTGGATCAACCCACAATACAGAGTTATTAAAAGACTTTCTTTTTTAACCTCCTTAAAGTATGAATGGGTTAAATGTATTCTTTGGACAATTTAATCCTCTGCTTTAATATGATTAAAGTAATTTCTAGTCTTGTAATGAATATACAACGTAGAACAGCAAGATTACATATAATATTTAAAAATACATACATGTATATATCCCTGCGGTATAGAAAATCAGAAAAATAAATCTGGACGTGAGGAGTCCAGATTTACTTTTCTGCTTTTCTATACCAGTATCACAGTGATATAAATTTAATTTGTTATCTCCTTGCCATGGACAAATCGCCAAGTGTTTAAAACTATAGAAATTTAATTTGCATCATAGTTATAATATTTTAATTCATTTTTTATTATTGTTTATTCTTCAAAGACAAATATATATGCATTTTAATTAAGATAAAAGCCATCCGACTAAAACCACATGGTTTATACGCGGTATGGCGAGATCGCTAACTTATGCTAACTAAACAAGACTTACATATATACAAGTACTAGCTTTTGCCCGCGGCTCCGACAGCGTGTTATTCGGTTTAACGACATACTTTTTTCCGGGATAAAAAGTTACCTATGTGTTAAGTTGGGGTATAAGCTTTCATTCTAAATTTCATCCAAACCCGTCCAGCCGTCTCAGCGTGAAAGAGTAACAAACATACACTCACACATAAACTTTCGCATTTATAATATTAGTGTGAAGTGCGATGAGATAACATAGCCTTGTCTTATTTCACCACAAACGATAAGTTACCGCGCTAATTAGACACCTGATGTATGAAATAACAAAGCCTTGTCTTATTTTACCACAAACGATTAGGTCCGCGCTAATTAGACACCTGATTTTTCAATGATATTGATCTATCTAAGTAGACACCTGATGTATGAAATAACAAAGCCTTGTCTTATTTTACCATAAACGATTAGGTCCGCGCTAATTAGACACCTGATTTTTCAATGATATTGATCTATCCTACAGGAATCATGCATTTTTCTAGCCTATGTGTTAACTTACACACACACACACACACACACACACACACACACACACACACACACACACACACACACACACATCACACGCAGAAACTTCCGCATTTATAATATTTGTAGGATAACAATCCGCAGCCACAGGCTGCTGATGTTCGAGAAAATAAAGCGAGTATCACTGTTTTTTCTGCAGATCATGTCACGGCTTTGCGTCTTCTAATAAGTAATACGACCCTAATTGTATAATAATTAACTACTGCAAACATAAATAGCTGTATAACTTCAGCATTTGCTTTGATGACTGGGTAATTGGATGGTCCAGCATAGGATTCCTACCGCCTGATCACCATAAGGGCCAGTTTTGTGTGCAGTGGTCTGCTAGTATTGTAAATATTATATAATAGGGATAGTGCAGTGAACGCTATGTCCCGCCTTGCTAGTTTTTTGTCAGCCAACAGTCATTCACGCTCAACCATAAAGATTTTTATAATTCCAAATGTTTTTTTCCTATTAGGTTTGTAACTGATGCACCCTGATGGACCTAAAAATGTCACAAAATTTCATGAAACAAAAGCGTTTTCGACTATTATTGGTTTAAAAAAATAAAAGGCAAGCTGAGATCGCCTCATGCAATCGACGAAATTTTGTAACCGATCAGGCGGGATGTTTACGTCTTATTTTACACGCCTGACAGTGAAACGGTTCCGATCAAGTGTTTATTAGTTTAAACATCTGCTATCGCTTTCAAAGGTCTATTTATTGGTTAGAAATTATGTCTGACGCTAACCAACCCGCCTGCCCAGCGTGTGTGAGTATGGGCACTTCTTCCAGGAGTACCGCCAAGAGTAGTGAACTCTTGGATAGGCCTATGTCCAGTAGTGGACGAAACAAGCTGATGGACGTAATTTCCAGCCAATCACGATACTTTTAAAAGTGATAGCAATAGACGTTGAAGTTAGATAATAGGGCCCCGGTTTGATCAGAAAAATATCATTTTAGTGATCTGTTACATTTGTGTTTGTTCCCTGCAGGTGTGATCCACGCAGGCTCGGAGCGGGACATGAGCAGTTCCCGCGCGGCGCAGCGACTGAGCGCCGCCGCCGACATGCACATCAGTGAGGAGCCGCGCTACACGGAGCCCAGCCCGCTCAGGTTACACTCTTATTGAGCAGCTATAGAGGCGATTGTTGTACACCACACTTGTCTAGTTATCTACTACAGAGTGGCCTCGGAGCGGGACATGAGCAATGTAATTAAAAAAAAATATAGTTGACGACATCATCTCGATCATATCGATCTGGCGATACACTGGCACACGACTGATCGTTCCTCAGAATCATTTACGGTCAATGCAGTTTGACTTTGGTATGAACTTCTGCAAATCCTTAGAGACCTTCCGTCTGTGTCCTCTTGCAGATATAACCTGAAAAATTATCACGTTTCATCTCTCCGAATCACTGGGCTTACTTTGCTACTTTGTTTGTATATAGCCCTTTCGGGGCATTACGTAGTATTACCGGGATGTCCAGTCGATCATTTTGGTCTATTTCGCTGAACGTGTTCTGCCCTAGAGTCCACTTCCCAGAACGTCCAGTTTCCTGAACGTCTATTATATTAATAGGCTTGAAGAAAATTGTTTTCTTTTTGCACAAACAACAATTCATTTGTAAAATTTTCTTTTTCCCAATACCATCAGTTGACTTAAAGAAATTTCTTTGAGGAAAGGCTCCGCCCTTCCCCGCTGTTATTTTGTATTCTGCGTTTTCATTTTGATTTTCTGTGCAATAAAGTGTTTATGCAATCATTGTGTGCGTTGTTAAATTTGGTCAAAACTTTACTTTCTTTACTTTTGCTCTCATCATACACACAAGCAATACACTAAATTAAATATTTGCTAAGTTATTTTAATTTGTCAAAATTGATTCTTTCTACCCAGGTTAGATATGCCGTGCACGCCACTGCTTACTTTATATATATATCGCGTCTTTAAATTTCCAAGACCGCAAAGAAAGATGCTCATTTTTTCAACCAAATTGAATAAAACGGGTGTTCAAACGGCTTCGTAATCTTCAAAAGCTTTTTGTACTCAAAAGCAAAAGAATATCATTTCTCAACTCTCTTCAGTCGTATTTGATGTACAATACGACTGATACAAGGCTTAAATATCTAAATATAAACCGAGAGACGAGTACTTGCTTACGGTTTTAATAAAAAATATTAATTTTGTTTCCAGGCATACACACAGCTATAATGGCGACACAAACAGTATGAAGAGCAGGCACATAAACTCAGGCGACGAGGACGACTTAGATATAAGCAGTAAGTATGATAATGATTCTTTAAGTTCATACATATACTTACGCCTGTCTCCCAGAGGGGTAGGCAGAGACTAGAATTTCCATCTGCTACGACCCTGACACACCCCTTTTGGTTCTTCTACATCTATCAATCTAGTCATACACGCTCTTCTATTCCGGGTACTTTTTGCTTTGCCCTTCTTCAGTATATCGCCTATTTAATTAATAATTCAATTTAATATTAAGTTTAGTTTACGTATAAATATGTATTATATTATACGTATTGAATAACATATTAGCGATTAATTTACAAAGGCTCGGGTTATTATTTGCTTTAAGGGATATAAAAATAATATCTTTATCCAGTGTGTTAATTTGTTAACGACCAATATTTAAAAAATCAACTTTTTCTTTTATATTAGTTCCTATCTTATGTACTACTATTTAAAGACTTTTTTAACTATCTGATAAACCACCATAATTTACATTTGGAACATGTTAAATGACATGAACAATAATGGAACATGTTAAATATGATTTACGTGGTACTAAGATATGTATTTATCTCAAGTTTGATCGAAATGGAAGATTAAAAAGTTTGTCGCCGACACGATGGCCGTTAGGGCCGAGAGGCGTTAGAATGGAGACTACGTACCGCAAAGCGTAGCGTAGGCCGACCTCGTGCCCGCTGGCTGAAGGAGGTTGCAGGTGGGGGCTGGATGAGGAAGACGGAAGACTGCCAAGATGGCGAAATTTAGGAAAGGCATATGTTCAGCAGTGGACGAACACAGGGCGATGGATGGATACTGATTGAAAATGCAATGTACGGCTGTTGATAAATATGATATGTCCTTTGGTAGAAGAGATTGTAAAGGCCCTTATATTGTGTTTAGGCAGGTTACGTTTTTTCTCAAACCATTACGCCTTTATGTTCTTTAAATAGCACTGTCTTCTAGGAAATAATCTCAAGGAAGAAAACATCAGGTTGCCGTCTCTTATCCTGTCGCCAAACGTCTTTAACCTATCGTTAACCGCCACCTTGGGTTGCCAGCATTAAAGTTTTGCAGCGTAACCCAACGGCTTTGTACGGTTCAGTATGAAATATTCATGGCCCCGTATGTAATCTTTTACTAAAATCACATTATTATAAGGGGTTAAAGGAATATGTGAACGAAAAGTTACAAATTTCTGTGACGCTATTGCTGCAACTTTAGATTTTCGAGGTTTACCTGTTTCTTTGGTTTCGTAAGTATTAGAATCAGATAGTACCTTTAACTCGTTGATTATAACAGCTAAAGATTGTATTAATGAAAAACGCTTGATGTGAAATTTTCACAGACGTATAATATGGTAATAATTATATGTCTGTGGAAATTTCTGAATTTGTCTATGTCGATATAAGCTACCTCTTTTGTAATCTGTTAGATTTGTTTTTTAACGCATCGACACGGTCAACTTGATCGATGCCAAAAAGAGATAATTTGACATAAATGGCCAAACAACAAGTATAATTAAATGAACCCTCCAACTGCAACAAACGGTATGTGTATATGTATTGAGTGTCTGTCGATGGGACACAGGCTCTCGCGGCGCCGTCGGCGAAATGTGGGGGCACGTCCGGATCTCACTTACATATTATGTAGGTACCAAACATTTTGTCTTTAACTGATCAGCTCTTCGCGGGTCCTTTGAGCTGACAGAATTTAGAGATGTAAAAAGAATGTTTTCTCAACTACTTACATCCATATTATTTGGTGAGTATGCTCTAACACGCTTTTGATCTCCTCTAAATTAACATATTTGATTTTAAGAAAACGGTTGGTTTATTTGCTATCTCTTTATAAAAAGTCTTGTCTATCTGCACATTCAATATTTTTGGGAAGTTTTAAATGAAATGGGTTGTTAGTATTCTATCCATCCATCATCCAAGTTATAAGAACATAGGCCTTCTTGGTTGTTTGGGAGCTGTCCTCTTGCCCTCTTCGGGGGTTTGCGAGTAAAATGGTAGTACACTCCACAGTCGAGCCCGGCATCAGCTCTACCACCTCAAGTACACATTATACAGTTGAATTTAGTATTATTAATTTGTTAAATATTAGTATTAGCAGGCCATAACTAAAATTTTAGAATTTTTGTCAGTCCGTATGTCCCGTTTAAACTCTCGAGGACCACTCAACGGATTTGGATGCGGTTATCTTTGTTATTATCGTAGTAGCCCATAGCATAATATAGGCTATAGCTGTTGATAAAATAACCAACAAGCCAACAACTGTTTATACCAGTTTTTATCTTACGCGGCTATAAAACACTTTCACGCGACCGAAGCCGCGGGCAAAGGCTAGTTTATCATAAAATGCTAATTTCATTGCGTACACCAAACGGTACCAACTTGTCAATTTAGGAAGTTTGTTGATTTACCTATTTTATTGATTTGAAACTCAGTACAAAACTTTTGTCGAATTTATTTTCTAGATTAAATAAACATAGATTGGAAGCGAGTTTTAATAGCTTGCCAAGGGAAATTTCCAATAAGTACAAATAGAAACTATGAAATTGCGGACGGCACGTCGTAAAACTAGGAAACTGTTATCGCGTTCGCTCGTCTACTCGCTGCATATGTTTTCTTTCTTACTCGTTAGTGATGTTATTATAAAAGTTCAACTCTAACCTTCGAAAATGAGAATATTAACAATCACGGCGAGAGTTAGTTGTGCAATTTTTGTATTTTCATTTATTTTCTATGTGTTAGCGAGTAATACGTCGTTTTTTCTGGGTAAGTTGAAGTTGTTTATTCAACTGTATAACGTGTTTCTGAATAGAGGCTAGGTAGGTAATTGCCGATTGTCGTCGAAGATATGGATCGGCCTGTTTGTAAACTTGTACACCATTTGTGGCGCATGAGTGGTTCGATTACTTGAAAGTAATACGATACATGCGCATATTTGATACGCTAATGATATGTCGGTTGCGTGTTCGCGTAAATAAACAATAAAACAGGTTGAATTTTGTGACAGAAATATATAAATCGAAACGTGATTTGAAATTTGATATTTTATAGTTCGTTTTGATATTCCATGCCATTTGATAAATTTGTATATAAAAGTCACGAAACGCATAATAACCGGTTTTGATAATGTAAAAAAGCATCGATTGGCGCAACTTTGGCATAAGATTAGATGATTCAATAAATCAGAAGTCGTCTAAACAAGACAAATGCAATACAATATGTACCTATAATATATTTTCGAATCTTCCTATGTAAATTAGTAGCCAACATGTCTTTCGCAGAAAATATCGTTCTTAAAGTGTCCAGTGCTAAAAGACTGTCATTCTCTTCCTATTCGCAATGGCTCGTCTACAGCAAGATTAAAGGTAGGGAATTACAATAACAATTATTGTGTACATCTATTTGTTTATAGTTTGGTAGGAATCATTTCCTTTATTTTATCTCAGGAGGACTAGAACACAAAATGGCAAAAGAGCCCCAATATATCGTATGTGCAAGAGTGTATATGTTTTGAACATCGATTTCTTTAATTGTTCACGAAATAGTTTTAAAAATAAAGTTAAGAAAGCGTTAAACAACAAAATCAAACAGTAATTCAAATTTCATGTAGATTCCATGTTATTTTTATTTATTCTTTTTATTTTTAAGATTGCATGCGCATGCTTACTTTTAAGTTATAATTAAGTTATGATTAAGTTTAAAAAAGTATAGTTATTACTTTCTCAATCTACATAATTTTACTCGTCTGATCCTATCTGTGAGAATGTCAAGGAAATAGATACATCTAAACTAGTTTAAATATCATAGTTATTAAGTCTAAGCTGTATTTGCTTCTGTTTTTTCTCCTTGAATAAATAAATAAATAAAAATTGACGGTTAATTTGGGACAGTACAATAATCGTAATGTAGATTTTGCAACTTTTCTCGGGTAAGTTGCAGCGTTAAGGATTTAAAAAATTGCGCTCCTCATTGAAGATAAGTGTTTATGAATCGCATGAAATTCGACATAGAGAAACTGTGCCTCTCAGCTAAATCTTGCCTTACAGTACAGACCATAATCGGTCGCTCCTGGGTAATTCCATGAAAACTGACCAGTTTTGTCGCACCCGTTACTCCAGTTATAATATTTTAAACTGCATGTAACTTAAAAATATGATTTAAATTAAACGTTCTTAAATTGTTAAATTATTATTATATCCTGTTGATACATCCATCCATCCATCAGCCTGTTTCGTCCACTGCTGGACATAGGCCTTTCCAGGATTTCGCCACTCTCGGCGGTCTTGGAAGAAATGCCCATACTCACACGCTGGGCAGGCGGGTAGGTGAGCGCGGTGCCGAAACCCTTGCACCTGTTGATACATAATTGGAAAAATTTAACGGGTGCCACATCCTCCGTGGAATTACCCTCCTGTTAATGTGAAGAATAAAACGACTGTAGTTTCAAATTTATTAACAACTCAATCGACTAAATGGCAACTGTTGCCTGTTCCAGCAGCCCGCACATGGTCAGACGCGGAGCAGTCCCCCGGTCTATCGGACGAGGAGTGCGGGGGCGGCGGCGGCGGCGCGGGGATCACTCCCGCGCAGCTGCTGGCGCGAGTGACGTCACTGGGCCGCCGCGGGCTCGTCTCCGAGTACGAGGAGATACGGGCGCGCCCGCCCAACGGCACCTTCCATCATGCCAAGTGAGTGCTCGTGTATTACTGACTTCTATGACGCCATACAACATACTAGGAGGCCTACCAAAAGTTTCGGTTATTAACGACTGCGTAAAATATTTTGTTTTAGAGATTCTGGTTCCTCTCGTAAGCCGCTAGGGGCGCTGTACAATATGTCATATAAATATTTTACGGAGGCACTAGCGAGTATCGTTCCGTTTTAACTCAAGAACCACTTGGCTATCAGCATATAGTATTCTATCTCCATACAAAGGGGCCGAAACGAACCCCCCCCCCCCCCAAACTCGGTTTCACTCGGTTTACTTGGTTCTCGGTCGCACCGAAGTTACGTACGCACGTTGTCACTGTGACGCTCTCGCGCATTTTCGTAAATTATGGCAAGAAATTACAGAGTATGTTGTGCATTGTATGGTTGCTTAAATACAACTTTTATTATAATAATATAGCATTATCAAATACGTAAACAGTCAGTTGGCAGCCCTATAGGGCGTGTTTAGGCCGTAGGTATTGATTTCAAGGACACCGCCTAGTTAAACTACTGTTGTTACCTATACTGTGCTATAGGGGCTGTTGATAAAATAACGCCCAACCCGAAGAGATTGAATAAACGCGGGTGGAGCCCTAGGCTAGTTTCAAATAAAGTTCAACACCAGCTCTTTTTATGGTTCCATAGTGAACAAGGAACCCTTATAGTTTCGCCATTTCCGTCCGTCTGTCTGTCTGTCCGCGGCTTAACTCTCTCTGAGTCTTAGGCTGAGTTTCAGAGTGCATTTTGAGTCCGAACTCAAGAGGAACTCAATCTTAAAAACGTCACTCTAGTATAAGATTACGTCGGTTTTTGACATTTGTAAGATTGAGTTCGGACTCAAAATGCACTCTGAATCTCAGCCATAGTACTAGAACGCCATAAACATGGCATTGGTATACAAATTAATCATGCGCATGAAGGTAAAAGAAAGTTGTTCAGTACGCTCAGTTAATTATAGTTTAACTTAAATATGGCAGTGTGCTTACACCCGTTGCATCACACACAGTGGCGAAGGGTCCATACATATAACACGGTTCCCATCGGCTTGTTTAGGAAATGGCATCCACCCTACATTTCTTTATTCCGCGCTCTTCGCTTTGTCAAACATTTCCATAAATCTCAATACGAAACATACACTTGGCTAACAGAGAGTTGCAAAGTACAAAAAATTGTATGTATTCCTTGGTTGCTTTTCTGAGTAAGGCGTATTTTTGTCGAGCTTCCCATTTTAAAATGTTCACCCTTCGCCACTGATCACACTTATTACAAAATTCCAGATTGCCAAGCAACCTCGCCAAGAACCGGTACACGGACGTGCTCTGCTACGACCACTCGCGCGTGGTGCTCTCGCAGACCGACCCCGAGGACCCCAGCACCGACTACATCAACGCCAACTACGTCGACGGGTACAAGCAGAAGAACGCGTTCATTTGCACGCAGGGTCAGTGCGCTCCCTCTCGAACTATTGCTTACTTTCATTATTATTAAAGTGACTGATGCCGGCTCCAAAGTATACCGGGTGTAAATTGACTGCTACCATTAAATGAAACCACATATTCTACCGACCCTACTGAACTTCCCGTTGTAAGGAACAAGAAAAGATTTTTTTACGAATTTCACAAAAAGGGTCATCGAACCTTTTAACTGAACACTTACTGAGTTTTCAGTAAGAATTTGACTGTATACATTAAAGTCACCTTATAAATTTGGGCCATAGTAAGCTTTTCATTAAATTTAACTGGCACAATAAACTTGAGGTCGAAATATAATATAAACCACTAAATTCATAAAGGAACTCTAAATTGTTGTGTAATGTAATGAATGGCTGAATTTAGGGGAAGCATGCATGCACCGTTTAGTTTTAATATGAGTTAAATGCCGTTGGGGAAAGCATGAATTTGTATCGTATTATTGATTTTGTGAGTGATTTCATACTCGGAGAAACACCTCTGGCCTTCTTCAGGAATACATCATGTGTCATACACGTCATGACTACATGTAATCTGGACGTCAAAGGTACAAATTCCACAAATCATCTGCTCCTTAAAGCGTAGTTCACGGTAATACTGATAATAGTAGTTTACGCAATAAGTGTGGTAAGGAAGCAAAAGCTCACGAGGAACGATTTAAAACACGGGCGATAAGCGAGATAAGCTCTACATGATCGCACTAGTGTTTTTTACATTATTTTTATTTAATCTTAGCAAAGAGTTTTGATGTCTTGTTCGTGACTGTGAAAATATAATAAATATAATTTAATTTTATCAAATTATTTATATTATTTAAAATTACTGACAGCAGGGATGGTGATGATATTTGACTCCACCTGACATTCTAAAAATAACGACGGAAATTACGAACACTTTTAGAACAAAACTTTCACAAGAACAATCAAAAATGGCTAACGAAAAATTTTCCAAGATTGTACAGGGTAGTAGGCATGAGTTTAGATAAAGTAGTGTATGAAACTATACATAACTAGGTATTAAAAACACGAGTGTCAGTTTAAAAAACGAGCCGAAGGCTATGTACCAAATTCATAAACTACTATTCTACTCGTTCTTTACTATGTGGTATCGATGATAGCCCAAGTTAGGTAGGATACACAGCCACTTAAACTGAAAATCTAAAAAAGTGCAATTTTGCAGGTCCCCTCCCAAAGACATACAGCGACTTCTGGCGCATGGTGTGGGAGCAGGGCGCGCTGGTCATAGTGATGACGACGCGCGCGGTGGAGCGAGGGCGGGTCAAGTGCGGACAGTACTGGCCGGCGTCGGCGGGGGGGAAGGTGGTGCACGGGGGGTTCGCCGTCAGCACGGAGCAAGTGCAGGCGGAGGACGATTACGTTGTGTCGCATTTAGTGCTCACGGATCTGAGGGTCAGTGTTTGTTTCGTTATACATTACTTTCAAGAGGTAGATGGCAATTGATTGTTACTGATACAAAAAAATAATACTGTTAATTTAATTATTGAGTTAGTGTTGTCAGTAACGCATAGTATTTTTTTGGCGCTTTTTTTCAGCAAAACCTTACCTTGACGTAAAAAATTCAAATTTTAGACTAATATTGGTTGCACTAGAGGTGGTAGAGCTGATACCGGTCTCGACTTTGGAGGTACCACCATCTAACTCGCACACCCTCCCGAAATTATTCACCGCGCTCACCAACCCGCCTGCCCAGCGTGTGTGAGTATGGGCATTTCTTCCAGGAGGACCGCCAAGAGTGGCGAAATCCTGTCCAGCAGTGAACGAAACAAGCTAATGGATGGATGAAGGACCTCGCCTTAGAAGGGTTATGGAAGATAGATTTGACACAAAATGGTGGTATAACTGTGGCATTGGCTTATTATTTGAGTGATGTTCTTCCAGACGGAACAGTCCCGTCCGATCTGGCACGGTCAGTACACGCGGTGGCCGGACTACGGCGTGCCGGGGGGGGGCCGCGCCGCGCCCGTCCTGCACTTCATGCTAGCTGTCAGGAGAGCGCAACAGCACGCGCTTGACAAGTAAACTTACTCTCTCTCTCTCTCTCTCTCTTTTACTATACTCCTATTTCATATAACATTAGAAAATAGAAGATAAACTATTGCATAGATATATAAATTAGGGGACCTTCCCTAAAATAAATATCCTACTAATATTATAAATGCGAAAGTTTGTGCGTGTGTGTGTATGTTTGTTACTCTTTCAGGCTGAAACGACTGAACGGATTTGGATGAAATTTAGAATGGATATAGCTTTTACCCTAACATAACACATAGGCTACTTTTTATCCCGGAAAAATGCATGGTTCGTGTAAGATAGATCAATATCATTGAAAAATCAGGTGTCTAATTAGCGTGGTTAAATTAGTTTGTGGTAAAATAAGACAAGGCTTTGTTATTTCATACATCAGGTGTCTAATTAGTGCGGTCCTTAATCGGTTGTGGTGATATAAGACAAGGCTATGTTATCTCATCACACTTCACATTAATATTATAAATGCGAAAGTTTGTGTGTGTGTGTGTATGTTTGTTACTCTTTCACGATGAAACTGCTGGACGGAATTGGATGAAATTTAGAATGGATATGGCTTATACCCCAACTTAACACATAGACTACTTTTTATCCCGGAAAAAAGCATGTCGTTAAACCGAAATACACGCGGGCGGAGCCGCGGGCGAAAGCTAGTTGTTTAATAATTCTTTTATAAAAACTCAAGTACTAAATACGCGATGAGTTTCTACGTAACGACGAATTTTTTTCACGTGTAATTAATAAACTCTGGTTTTATTGGAATGATAGAATGAGCAACCAAATGATTAGCCGCTATATTGTATCGTTGAGTCGGTTGCCAACTGGTTGCCAAACGTCCAAAACATAGGTATACTATCGAATTCCGATTATCTTAGGATACGTTCGTGCTTAAAGTGACATACACTGATGGCAATGTAAAAAGTTCCGTTTTTATCTCTGTTTTTAATGTGTAGCAAGCAGATGGCAACCGACACAAGGTTACATAAATAGGCCCGCAGATGGCGTTATACACTGAATACCGAATATTTATTTACTGAAAATAGTTAGTAATACAAAAACTTAAAAAGACCTAACCTAGGGTTAGTAGAATACAAAAATATACAACGGTTCGGACTTATAGTATAGGCAGGATCCGACCCAATAAAAGCATTGTACAATATGTATAACCAACATGTACGTTGCACATATTATTGCGAATGTAAGTGCTCCGATACTAGAGTTCTCCGTAACACGAAGTAACATTTAGGTGATCAGAGCAGACAAACTCGCAAATTAACAATATATTTCCGATTTTCTATCTGATTCTACTATGCGTTTATAAAATACCAGCTTTTGCCCGCGGCTCCGCCCGCGTGTATTTCGGTTTAACGACATGCTTTTTTCCGGGATAAAAAGTAGCCTCTGTGTTAAGTTAGGGTATAAGCTATATCCATTCTAAATTTCATCCAAATCCGTCCAGCCGTTTTCAGCGTGAAAGAGTAACAAACATACACACACACACAAACTTTCGCTTTTATAAAATATTATAAAAATATATTATAAAATATTATAAAAGCGAAAGTTTGTGTGTGTGTGTATGTTTGTTACTCTTTCAGTAAGAAGTATGATACATAAATAATTTGTGCATTTGGTAATTTCAGTCTGGGAGACGCGTGGGCGGGACACAGCAGAGGGCCGCCCATCATTGTCCACTGCTCAGCCGGCATCGGGCGAACAGGTCATTGAACTTGAATATTTTATTACTTTTTATCTATGCCCGTTTATAATTCACTGAAGTGATCTTGAGATGTATTCTACTGCGGATATGAATAAAAATATAAAACAACTAGCTAAATATTGCGAATTATAAATTATTATAATTATAACGAAAAAGAGCTCCGAGCGACGTATCTACGCAGTGAGCGAATTACCGACCAAATTGGTGGTGTGAGGTGCGGCGCGGGCGGCCGCGACGTGGAAAATACCTGGCGCGTGGATTTGCTGTCTCGCGATTGGTGACTTTCGCTTCACGGCGCAGTGTCCACGTCCAGTCGATCTCACGCGCAAAAATGTAATTGTGTTAACGATGGCTTTGCAGAGAAAAGAAAGAAAAATTATTTGCAATGTTTACTGTTGCATGATGAACGAAGCTTTTAGAAGTATTTTGATTTTGTATGCATTTTTTTGGGAATAAGCATCATGTAGGTATATTAACATTCATGTGACGCAAGTTGTGGACCAATTGAACACCCACAGTATATTTGTGTAATGTGTCGCGCAGGCACGTTCCTGACGCTGGACATCAGCGCGAGCCGCCTGGCGGCAGAGGGCGTAGTCGACGTGCGCGGCACGGTGGAGCGAGTGCGCGCGCAGCGGGCGCACTCCATACAGATGCCCGACCAGTACGTCTTCTGTCATCTGGCACTCATCGAGTATGCGGTCAGTACTTACTCTTCATGGTATTTTTTTTTCCTTTGATAGACAAAGGTGGCGATTCGGTGCAACACGGCTTAACTTATTTGACAGGACTAACCTTATTTCAAGCGTCCTGTCCTTGTCTTTAATGCAGGAAAAAGACAGAATGCTTAAATTAAGTTTAGTCCTGTCAAATAAGTCTTGTTACACCAAATCGACACCAATAAGGACTCTGAAAATTTACATTGATGAATTTGAAAGATCAAGAAAATAATTACGAAATAGAAATAAATAATTTTATAGCACACCGTGCGTAAAATGACCACCTTACGCACGCTGCGCTTGCGTAAAGTCGGCATTTTCCGCACTTTTGCTATAAAATATTATACGAAACTCGTGCGAGAAACTTTTTCTCGACTCGTGTGATTGCAGCACTCACCTTCGGCTCGTGCCGCAAACTCACACTCGTCAGAAAACGTTTCATCGCTCTCGTATCGTAATGTACTAATAACTTGAAAAAAACGCTACGTATAAACATTTGTAACAAAACACTCGTAAAATAACATTCGTAACAAAAAGTTATAGGCCGTTAAATAGCATAATCTAACTCCATAGTAAATATAATATATGTGAACCAACCTTCAAGCAAAAAATAAATTTGTTATCCAAAACGATACAATGTTCACCACCATGCAACGGATTGAACGAAATTGCCATACCGATGGATGCAGTGCTGTATGAGTTCATACAAAGCAAACCTAAATCCATTGCGTGCGTTGTGGCCAGTTCGGGCCAGTCCACGCGACTTTAAATGTTTTTCTTTTTTTCTGCCAATGGCAGCCATTTTTGGCGCCAGTTTTCGCCAATATCAAGTACAATCTGACACAAGCGCCGTTTATTCATCACGCTGAAATAAAATAATAAAAACAATAATATTTTCCTGTTACTTTCTAATTATCATCCAATGTCGTGCGCAGATTATTAACGCCATAACCAAAGCTAAAAAACAACAGAAAATAATGTTTATCTGTGTAGGTGATGCACGGATACCTCGAGGGGGCGGACTGGGCCGGCTTCGATGACGAGCCCGAGGACGACTCGGAGTGAACACGAGACTGACATACGAGAGTATTTATATAAGTCTAGTTACTGTCGCCCCCCCAACCTCACACCCCTCGCCACGCACACCAAAGTCGGAACGCAACGCCATACGAGTAATGCACAAAACGGGATGTGTTCATTAGTGTTATACGGTTTTGGTGGTGATTTGAATGGAATGACGGACATGTATTGGAAGTGGGCGCGCTGCCTGTACGCCGAGATGTCATACTGTATACTTGTAGGTAAAGAAACCTAGTGAATACTTTATACGGATATATACCTGCAGACGTTTATATAAAATGAGAATGTTCCTGTAGCAACAATAAGAACTGAACTGTAATTGGTACTTGGTGGGAAATCTCATATTTTGAGTATTAATTTAATGATTTTGAAACATGAAATTTGTGACCAAAAATATTTCCGTTAACATTAAGAATATATTAATTATATAATTTATTTAAAATATAAACGGAGTATGGCTGTGTAAAGTTTATTGTCAGTAATTTGTATACGTAGATATGTATGTTGCGTTTTTGTAATATTTTTTTCTATTAACTTCCATATTTAGTTCCACAAAGAATGTATGCCTTGATGTGGTTTTACAAAAAAAACTTTGAGGTGCTGGTAGATAAATCATTTCATGAATCATCCGTTTTAACCAATACAATAAATAGAACAAACTAAATACTCTTAAAACTAAAAATTACCTTCGATTCACAGATTATATTTAGAATCGCATAACTAAACATTCCCAAGTGGAGAAGCAAAAAATCTCAACAAAAGTTATAATATATAAAAACATATCTAGTTGAAATTCATGTTCATAAAGAATTGTCACGACCACCGTCCTACACATATCGCTTTAGGAAAATTATTTTTGCATTGTTGACCGTCGCAACATCCTTCCACAGAGTATATTATTGCTCAAGTCACTAAATTTTATTGCACAAATATGTCGCATATTTTATTCGCAATGCTATAAGAAACATTGATACATTAAAAAAAAGTGTAATGCTTTAAGGGTCGGCACTCCTTGCAATAATTCCTGCTGCTTTTGTCTATTTTGCTCTTATCAGTTGCACAGAAAACCTCAATTATTTTGACTTTTGTGCAACATTTTTACATAGTGTAGAAAAACTATACATCGTATCGGGAAACAGTTTTTGTACCTAGGTATAATGTTTTTGATTTGTTTTGTTATGAAATATGTTTTGTCCTTAAATACAATACAATACTGAAATTGCGGCAATGCTTAATTGAGACTTTTCTGGAAATTCCAGATTTTTATTGTGAAGTCGTTATGAAGTATTACAGCAATTTTGGTATCTAATTCTTTATTTTATAGAGTAGCAATGGTATTTATTTTGTTTTTTTTATTGTGAATGCCGAACCCTGTTTTTGCCCGATTTAGGTACTCCGACCCTTGATCAAAAAGAATATGAGTTGAAAATTAAATCCAACCAATTTTTGATTCTGTCCAGTAGTAAAACTATTTCTTGGCCTAACGTGGAATGAAATCAAAAAATGCATACAAACATAACACATCATATTTTAAGGTAATTGTTATTCTGATCCATTACTGTTGAATCTTATATATGTAAATAGTTTATTTTTATTTTGTATTTTAAAAATTTAAATTAAAACTCTTATGATGAAATATGTGTGAAATAAAAATTGTAATATATTTCTTGAACGCTTTTATTTATTACCTAATACGATAAGATAGCGAAACAAAACTGCTTTTAAAAATGGCCCAACCACTCAAGACAAGTGGGCCCAACGATAGGCGATGTGATAAATTTTATATAACACTTGCTATAAGTCTGAATAGGAGATATGTTTTGTGGGCTTACTTTGTTCAGGTGAGATTTGATAGTAACCTAGTAACACACAGTCGATACATTCGTCCTTGTCGGCTCATAAACGAGTGCTCCTTTTTAAACACGAATGCATATTTACATTTTTTTCCGTAAATAAATAAATACAAATAGAGTGGGAGTTTTTTCGGATAATTATGTAACGACCTTTATTTAGCTATCTATTTTCACTTTTATTATTGTAGGACCGTATACCTTACATATATTGACAAGTGCGTGAAGGATTTTTTTTTTTTTTTTTTTTTTTATTTATTTATTATAATCAACTAAAACTAACATATGATATTGAATGAACGGACCACAGGTCTAGGCGTCGAAGGTGAGCACCGGAGTGTCGTCGCCTCGTACTAACAGGGTGGGCGGCATGTCGCGGCTCAACACTTCCAGCCAGGACATGTACAGAGCTGGCGATGTGCCCTGCAAATACGGTTACAACATCAATTGTGTAAGCCAATCGTATTCAAATTCAATTGTCATATGGCTATTCGGCTAAGCAAATCAGCCCGTTTCACAAAAATGTACGATTTCGATTGTCAAACGGGCTAATTTTCTTAGCCAAATAGCCATATGACAATAAATTTGAATACGATTGACTTACACAAATGCACCTCTGATTACTCATGTTTAGGGAGAGGCAACAGCATTAAAAGTACTGTAGTGTAGGTAGCAATCTTAGGTCATATGATTAGATTATAGAACTCTTTGGGCTCGTTATTGGTTGGCAATCGGTAATCTTTATAAACATTTATACGTCGTATTGACAGGTTTATCGAAGTATTATAAAAATGAAAGGATGTCTAAGAAAAAGACAAAGGAAACGAGCAAAGTTCTGGCACAGATCGATCTAGAGCTTCCCCGATAGTGTACTGATTATAATGTAAAATTCTATAGGAGAAATGGTACAAAAGTTAATAAAATGTTTAACAACCCCAGTTCCCAACAGTACATTAAGGTGACGATATCCAAAAGAAATGAAATGACGCTTGGTTTGTTCGAATTAAATTCCGCCAACTAATTCCATCTGTACTGTATTTAGAGCTGCTGCTATTTTTTCCACGCCACTTCACTCATTTTAATTACATTGAATGACAGCGATTGTAAAATTTTGGCATTATGCATACACGCACGCACCACAGATATTCAATACAGAAAGTAGTTAAACACAGGTCTAGTTTCTGGTCGGTACTGTTTAGTGCGAACATGCTCTGATACGAAGTCTGTGCGAATAAACGGACTTGTTTCGGAATCGGATAGACCGGCATTTCATCTCTATTGGTTATGTTCCTCTGTGTGACAAGCAATCGGCGAATGAAATAAAAACAGAAGACCGAGTAATGCTGTGAAAATTCCGTTTTGTATAGCGATGGCACCAATAGCTTCGTTAAATAGCTGTCGTTTTGAGTTTCGAATGAAACTTTGTTAGAAACGCTTCTGTTTTTTTCATTCACCGCATCCAAGAAGCTTATAACTAGATAAAAATGCTAACCTCTATTGAAAGCAGCACGCTAAAATAAATGACCTATTACGCATGACATTTTTTTTTATTTGAAAGAGTCGTTGTCTCGCTGCTTTTGGGTGTGACCCTTTTCTAGGAAGCTAGCTCCAGTATGGTTGTAAACTTCTTGGCCGTAAGAAATATTTTTTTAAATAAAATGTCAACAATAAAATTACCTATGTCCTTTTTTAACTAATTAAACAAAACAACCACTGACATTCTTAATTCAGGACAACGGTTACAAAAGGTGAAACCGAATTTCTTATTTACGGTAAGAATTTTTTTATTGGAATTCGCGCCATCAGAATAACTTCTTGTTGAACAATAACGGCCTTTCGATTCTTGAGTGCGACGAACTAAGTCGGCAGCATTTCAGTAATGTCCTAAATTCACAAACGATCGATTGGACATACCCAAAGCTAGCCGATCATGGCCTAAACCCTCGCGAGAATGTTGCATTATTTTCCGGCGGGTTGCGTACCTTCCTCGGGTAGGGCAGCGTGACGACCACCAGCGCCGCCTGGCTCCTCGAGTGTTGCATCAGCAACTCACGCACTCGCAGGTGCCGCCCACTCTTACTGCGCTCTCGACTCAGCTCACCTTCCGATATCATCACTTTCATCGATGCATCTGCATTACAGAATTTAATCATTTATATTAATTTATTTTAAGATGACGTAGGTGGTAAAAACGGAGTTTTTGAACAAGTAGTACTCCCAAACTACAATAGGTATGGTTCTGAAATAAATACATATTATAAACAAAGTCTTTTCCAAGGCTATGTGACAGTCCAAAACGCGATAGAGAAAAATTGGCTCTATAGAAAAAAAATGCAAAGTTAAGGCTATTTTTTCATTTCAAACAAGCAGTCTGTCGAAACTAATGAAGTAAAAATAACAATTATTACTGTTTAAAACATATAACATAAACACTTGTGTGAATTATATTAAATTTTATTAATTGAAAAACAGCATTATCCACCCTCTCATTGATGTACCGCACTGCTCAGACGCGCGCTTTTTCAGATACGCTTATCTCTTTCGTTGTGCGATCGACCTACTACGGATCACGTTTACGGATTTGTAATTTTGCTTGAAAAGTCGTAAAAAAATGTAAATAAATACATGAGATTTGATGAGATTGAGTTTTCCTTTTCTTCGAACTTTTTTACTTATTTTTTTTCTGTTGGCCTTTTGGCCTTAAAGGTGAGCGGGACAGAGAGTACCAAGCCTCAATTTATTTTTTTCGAACTCCTTTGTAGAAAATTACATCAGGGTTTTGGTTTTATTCATACACATGTTCCTGTCTACCAGAACGGTGGGAAAAGACTATAGATTTCCATCTGCTACGATTCTGACACACCTCCTTCATTCACCTCCTCTATACATCCATCAATCTAGTCATACAAGCTCTTCTATTCCGGGTACTTGTGACTTTGCCCTTCTTCAGTATGTCGCCAATCTGATCGGCATACGTCCTTCTAGGGCGGCCCGGTCGAGTATTACCTTCCACTGGCGCACCATACATTTCCTTTGTCACCCTTCATTCATTAGTCCTCTCTATCTATATGTACAAACCACCGTTGCATTTATTTTTCTGTTTTACTCACTACATCTTCTTTCAGACCGCATTAATACCGTATGTCGATATTTTTTACTCTATCTATAATTCAATGTCAAACCACAATACTTCGTATAGAACACATTTCCACTGCATTCACTCTACTTTGATGTTTCTTAATTGTTAAAGGCCTAAACAATCTACGAATAAACAACATCATAATACGAGCCCAGCGCCCGTAGCTTGATACCGTATGATTTCGTTTATCGTGCTTTTTAACGCGTACCTACGTCTTGAAGTGAGCTATGTAACTCCCACCTCAGTCCTCAAACCAAAGGACAAGTGGCACCGCGAGATGTGCTCCTCGCGCGCGTTCCTACCATGCTACGGCCACTGCAATTGGTACTTCGCGTATTTGTTATTGGTAAATAATGCCAATGTTTAGAAATTCCTCTTTTAACTATAGTATTGGAATTTCTTAACATAGCGTTTTTGTTAGCAATATCAACCTCATCCTCACCATCATCGCTCTTCGTTATAAAGTTCCGTGTGACATCATTGAAGAATTCCCAACTATCTTTGTGGGGCTCATCATTGACCCCCTCAAGCATGACTAGTGACTCGTAGTTGATTCTAAACTTAGAAAGCAGATCCTGCATTCTGAAACAATAATGTTAAAAACAACTTTAGTACTCTTTATACACGTATCGAAACCGATTTCAGGAATATTTAGGATAAATTAATACAATCAACACATCCCGTTAAACAATGGCAGTTTTCATTACACCCGACAGTGAGAGGGCGTAGCTGTGAAACAAGATATAGAAAAGAAAAGACGGAATCCTTAAATAAATTTAGGTTTGTCAAATAAGACCGATTCGACACCCGACAAAAAGTGGTTTAGACATCGCGTCGTAGTATAATTAGTATCAAATTAACTTACCTTTCTTTATTAAAACGTTAACGTACGGTCCCGTGTATGTCATGTCAAATTTCGGGGGGGGGGGGGTAAATCCCACCTATCCACCCCCCTGGATATGTGCTTGCACGGTAAATAACTTTTTGTCAGATTGTCACTTTTACGCGGGAGTGCGAACTGCCATTGTGGGTACCTAAAATAATATTGTTATGTATGATATCTGTGACCTAAAAGCAAGGATTTATTTATTTACAAGCCTTTGTCCGTGGCTCTGCCTGCGTTTTTTTTTTCAATCTTTGCCCCGTTTTTGGCTTGGCAGTTATTTATTAATACGCCTTTAAGCTTATATGTGATCAGGGTCACGACGATGATAGTAAAGAAAACCGCATCCAAATCCGTTGAGTGGTTCTCGAATTAAAACGGAACATACAAAAATTCTAAAAATGGTAGTTTTGGCTTCAGTACAATACTAACAACCCATTCCAATTAAAATTTTGCAAAAATATTTAATGTATATAATATATGTAACAGTAACGAAAATTAGACGCTAGATATAGGCGCTGGAACCGATTGGTTTCCACATGGGTATAGTCGCGCACGAAATTACTAGGCCTGTTGTTTTATTTTTGAACTAGCGTTTCGCTTGCGGCTTCCTATATTGGTTATTGGTAGGTACATTAAAAATATATTAGATAGGCCTAGTAATTTCGTGCGCGAATAACCCATGTGGAAACCAATCGGTTCCAGCGCTCTTTTAACATGGCGATCACTATACTCTTACTGTTTTCGAGCTTTTTCAATTGGCAAGTTGTCCTTGGCGAGCGCGAATATCCTCAGTCTCAATTTGTCTTTCATACCGCGCCGGGCGACGATGTAGGGCAGCAGTATGTTCAGTCCGCCGTCGTCGTAGAGCCACCAAGCATCCAATACATTGTCCTAGAAAAGTTCACAGCGGATATACAGTAGAGCCTCAATAATCCAAACCCCTGTTAATCCGAACGACCCCCCGCCCCGCCCCCGCCAAACCGCCGTTTTTGAGTAACTAGCATTATAATTTTGAATAATTAAAATATACCCAAGAGCTTTGTTTTACGTTGAACAATATCTACATACCGTAATCATCCGAACAGGGTAGATACATAGGTAACACTAAAAGTTTCCGGAACTGGCCACTTACATAAACAATATTTAAAAATTTATTGCAACATTTGAAAATAGAACTCTTTGGCTGTAGAATGCAGTTTGTTTCATCTGACTGTCTTTTGTTTTTACCTTGTGGCGCCATTTAAAAAATTGTGTGTCTGCATCAACATGGATTTAACTCGGGAAAATTTTCGTAGTATGATTTTCTACGATTTTAAGTGTAATTTGACAGCTCAACAGAGCATCGCTCGGCTTGAAACAGCTTTTGGCAATGAAGCACCATGCAAGACGACTGTTTATAGCTGGTTTGCAGAATTCAAGCGTGGTCGTATCAATCTCAGTGACGAATCTCGCGATGGTCGGCCGTCCACCGCTGTGACCAACAAAAACATCGATGCTGTGCGCCGTATGATTGAAACAGACAAGCATGTGACCTACCATGAAATTCGCGCATCCTTAGAAATAGGCATGAGTCAAATACAATCAATCCTACACAAACATTTGGGTGTGAGAAAGCTGTGCTCGCGGTGGATCCCACACAACTTGACCGAGGCTCAAAAAACGGACCGCGTCACTTGGTGCAGTGCCATGCTTACCAGATTCAACGAAGGTGCGTCAAATTTGGTGTGGGACATAGTAACAGGTGACGAAACATGGATTTATTGCTACGATCCCAAAACAAAGCAGCAATCGAGCGTATGGGTCTTTCAAGATGAGCCGAAACCAACCAAAGTGGCGCGCGTGAAAAGTGCATCTAAGCGGATGATTGCTTCTTTTTTTAATAAAACTGGACACGTGGCTACTGTTGCTTTAGAGAATCGTCGTACCGTGAATAGTGACTGGTACACGACCATTTGTTTGCCGGAAGTTATTGACGAACTCCGTAAAAATAACCGTAAACGCCGTATCATCCTGCACCACGACAATGCTAGTTCTCACACGGCCAGACAGACAAACGACTTTTTGAAGACGAAAAATGTAGAACTCATGAGTCATCCTGCATACAGTCCCGACCTGGCACCTTGTGACTTTTTTCTGTTCCCAAAAATTAAGAACCAATTACGCGGTCAACGATTTTCATCACCAGAAGAGGCTGTCGAGGAGTATGAAAAACACGTTTCAGAGGTCACCACAGGGGAGTGACACAAAAGTTTTCAAAACTGGTTTGATTGAATGAAAAAGTGTATAGACGCCAAGGGAGATTATTTTGAAAAACAATAAATTAATTTTGTACCTTTAATAGTATTTTTTCATATTCATTCCGGAAACTTATAGTGCGTCCCACGTATACATTTTGGTTGTTCGGATTATCGAGGATCTACGTAATAGTATCCCGGTTCAGAGCTCCTCACATCCAGATTTACTTTTCTTCTGCTTTTCTATGCCGCCATGATGTAATGTTAATGGTTGAATAATCATAACCTATAAAAAGTATCTGGGTGATAAATACTTAATTCATACTTGATGAAAACTCAGGGCAACGTATGGCAATAGCTTGTGGTCATTTTCAGATGTCCGTTTTGAGTTTGACATCCTATTTTTTCCCAGACTACTATCATCATCAGATTCTGTGGAAAGAGCGAAAATGGTTACAAAACGGTGTCGTTTCGGTGTAACACGAACAGTGGCGTAGCTACCGTAGAGCCGGGTGGTGCAGTGCAGAAGGCATTGAAGGCCAATATAAGTTGAAGCTACGTGGAAAGACGGGGTGAGGGCCCGATTCTTTCTCTATGCACCGGGGCCGTTATCCACCTAGCTACGCCACTGAACACGACTTAACGTATTTCACAGGACTAAAATTAAACATTCTGTCTTGTTTCTTTCTGTATCGAAAAAACGAGGACAGGATGCTTAAAATAAGGTTAGTCCTGTCAAATAAGTTAAGTCGTGTTTCACCGAATCGACAACAAGATCAATCAAGACCGCGGGTTCAAAATTTGTAGAAGCACATTTTTGTTCGGTCTACGTGCTTTCGGGTGTATGTCCTTATTTGTGCCGAAGTTCGGCGACAGGGTTCAGCACCCATTACGTTGGGACGCCATAATCGTGGGTGTGCGAGTGTGGACTTGCATTTAACTCGGAAAATACCACTGACTCTGAAACCCCTTCGAGGATAGATATCGTGACGATGTTTGTATTTCCGAAAAACCTGTTTTATCATGTGTCGGAGTTGCGATTGGGATGTCACTGTTCGAGTCGGCATTCATTAGAGCCAGAACTTGGTTCTGGACGCGTTGGTTTTTGTCTTTAGTTCTGCGAACGCCGGCACCCAGAGCGGTCCCATGTGTGGGACGGGCTGTTATTGGGACGCGGAGAATGGTTACTGCTAGCCCGTAATCGAAAGCATATCTGAAAAAAATGTTACAGATTTAATGAGGTTTTAATTTTTCATGGGTCCTAATTAAAAAGAAACTTATAAGTAGTAAGATAAAAAGCATTTAAGAATTTAATAACAAAATGTACAGGTGACTTTCGCTTGAAGATGTTGGTTATTAAGGTTCAAAGAATTGCATAGCTGATTTTAAAGGCTAAAATGTTCGTAAGGTGTTTTAGCTTTTATTAGGTTTATCTAAGCACTATATTGCAATGAAGAAATTGTTGCTTTGACAGCCTACAACCTAAAACTAAATCCTTTAAATTCAGCTACATTGCTAGTACATAAAAAGAGACAAGTATAATGAAAAACGATTAGCGTTCCGTTCCTATTTAGGTACCTAATGTGACCTATTCTCGTGCAGCAAACCTTAAATTTAGAGTTGAAAAACCTAAAATAATACAAGATCAACTTTTATCCATCTGCGTTAAAGCCTATTTGGCAATGCGAAGTTTTAGGTTATGGCAGCTCTAAATATAATATTTGCTACACGAGAATAGGTGTCAATTCAATACTAATAAGAGTTCCGTCAGTGCAAATGTGATGCCGTCAAATATTTATTTTACTCATATTGTTCACAGAAAATCTGAACCAGTTTTGTTATACAAGTATTAAATAGGTACTAACAGAATGATGTTGAAATAACTTCTAATTTCTTCATGCTTTGCCGTTAACCACCGGTTCTTATAACCCAACAGCAGTACATTAGGCGCCATCCTGCCCAAGCCTGCGGTCTTCATTAGCACTTGAGCACCTGTCTCCAAGTCCAGGCTATCCAGGGTCACGTAGAAGCCTCGACTTTTGTAGGTTCGCAGCCACTCCTCGCCTAAGCTTTGGCGAGAGGCAATTTGGGCAGGTGTTAGATGCTCCTGGAGATTGTAACATTTTGGTTTTTAGCGCCATCTAGTGTCGCCTAATGAAATGTTCCAGTAAAATGACACCGATTATAGTGCCGAGTAAAGGCGACCGAAACCGCGTAACAGAAATTACTGCGCCATCTTTTCTTGATCAGCAAATTATTATTATTGTTCTATTTTCTATTATATAACGTCCTACAATTCAATATGAAAAAAAAATAACAGATTATAGAGTATCCCTAATAGACCACACTCCAAAGAAAAAAAAAATTACGCATACTTTTTTACCTTTCCATAGAAAAATCAGCTTACTGAACCACTTTGTACTGGAAAGTGAAAAAATTATTTGTGCAAAAAAATTTTTCTTCTTCTGGAATTTGATCAGTCTACCCTAGAATTAATTATTTTCACTTATTACTGTAGGACCTTATACAAAATGAAAAAACTAAAAATCTAAATTAAAATTACCTATGAATATAAACTATACTCTTAAACTGATTAAAAATAAACTAAAAAAATATTAAAAAATAAACTTAACACCTGTTCCAAATTGGACCCCTGCTCTTTGAATGGCCAAACCTAGCGCCAGCTCTCTGGTCACCCGATGTGTCCACTAAAAGATGTGATAAATCTTTAACAAGTTTGTGGGCGCCGCGCCGGGACCCCTCGGGCCGAAAGTTTCAACCCCAAACGGCTCAAACATATAAAAGCTTCTCAATGAGGGATATCGCCCTTTGAATTTGAAATACGAAAATCTAAATTTCGATAAATTTAGTTAATTATTTTTCTATCAAAACCTTCGTATCAATTTGCCCCTGGCCTCCTCAACTCGACGCCTCACAAATCCCCTGATATAAATGATTATGTCTCAATTGTGTATTTTGCATCTCACTCTTTAAATGTCTATTTTCAAGTTATGTCGTCAGTTCGTAAAATTTTCGCATTTTGCCGCGTCCGTGTCGGTGTTCAAAGGACGTAAAGATCCCACAATATTTGTGTCAACTATTCGTACATCTGACCTTAATCACATCAGCTGCAATCATGAAGGACCCCGCATTAGTGATGAGATTTCCGATGTAAATAAGGGCAGGTCTATCGTACGGATTCCCCGTTAGAACCAACAGTTGAGGGTTGTATGTCTTGGCGCATTCGGACCTGTGGGCCATCTTGAGAATCGTGTTAACTGTATCTATGTAGCGCTGAGCCTCCGTACTGCTACCCCAGTTGGCCTCTGAAACATTTACAATATTTATATCAAATGGTTCTTTATCTCTGCCAATAATTAAGTAGTGAAAAGGTAAAAAAAATTCATTCAATAAAATGGTTAATGTGTAAGGTCTTACTTAAGCCAAAAGTACAATTTTTATCTGCCTGTCTGTCTACATGTATGTGTATATGTATGTATGTTCCGTTTTGACTCGAGAAACACGCAATGGATTTTATTTATCAACGATCTTGGTCAACATATAGGCTATAAGGGGTGTTCATAAAATAAAGCCTAAGCCGAAAACGGGACATAAATTGAATAAACACGCGCGGAGCTGCGGGCGAAAGGCTAGAAAAAAGGCCAAAACTAAGACAAACTAATTTCTCTTTATCAACTGGAAGTAGTTTCACCTGTGAATTTAATTTAGAAAGAACCACAGTTTAAAAATCTTTCGTGGAATACAGAATACAGCTTACTAAATTATAATGGAAACCACAGAACAAATTCTGTTTTGTATGGAAACCAAAGATATATAATCATGAAAACCATAAGAACAAAGCATGTGGTTTTAACATACTTCCACCTACAATAGCAAAACAGGTCGTAATTAGTGTCGTTTGAGATGACTATTTCTTAAAAAAAATTTGTAACCAAGTTCAAACTAAAAAACTGAGCGTTCTGCAGATATCGGGTGAGGTAAAACCTTCACGCCATAATCCTCATTTATTACAATAATCGCCTTTATTACTCTGGAATCCCTGAAGCAATATTTTCAAGATTCGGCATAGTTTCACGACTAATTCATGACTTTTTGAAATTGGAACCAAGTCGGTATCTTGCACCGTTTGCTCGCTTGAGTGTGAGGATTACCTAAAGCGTGACCTTAACACCATAATCCTCACCAACCTATAGCTATAACTTGGAATTAGAATTATGGTGCGACTATTTTTTTACCTGGGTGATTATTTATGTATATTTCATTACTAATCTTTGGCATTGTCAAATTAGATTTTAATTAATTTCTGAGAAGTGAGGATTATGGCGTGAAGGACACAAAACGAATTTATTTATTACGCCGCAATAAAAATACAAGACACCAACCAGGTTTCCTGTACAGCACGATGAGGTATAGCGTTAGGAACACCGCCACAGTGATCAGTGTCATCAGCCAGCTGATGACCATCATGATTGCCAGGCACAACAGGAATCCTACCAACGACACCCAAGTGTTGTAGCACTGCAATAGAGATAAATAATGATAAGCTGACCTGCACTAAATGTACCCACAGCATATCTCAATCCTGGGAGACTGCTCCAGTGAGAAAAAAATTGATCGATTTATCGTTCGGTCTTATATCCATCTCTATCACGCTCTTAATGCCTGTGTCACAGTGAAAAACTGTTATAAACCGAATCTTTTTGGGAGTGCTCGGCCTGCTTGCTCTTTCTCATGTTAAGTGGTATGCGTGACAGGACAGGGGTGGCAGATATGATGACGCTATTATATCGACACGCTTTTTGTCGCATACAGGATGTACAGGCATAAATGCATACAGGTCTCATTACAGTATTGTTTTTTTATTGTTCAGCAACTGTAAGTATAGAATATGTGCACACAAATAGTATGCCATAGCCTCCTTTAGTTAGTTAAAGGAGGCTATGAGTATGCACATTAATTCTGAAAAACTGACTTCCGACTGACAGAATTAAACCCGAGTTTCAAGATTGAAAGTTCTGTCTTACTAACTGAGCCACATCCTGTCCAGATTTACATAACTACGAGTCAGCGTTGCCAGATGAAAAAACTGACATTACAGTGTTAAATTTTATTTATGAATGTAAATATTATATACTCTTAATTATAAAATGTTAAGTTAACCTTGTGCCAAAATTCATAAGATCGTATTGTTGTATCAAAGTCCCCTTTTTATTTGGGCAATTTTTAACCAACTTATGTGATTTTTGGTGTTAGAAAAATTACAGTGTTCTCCATACACTGTAATTTTGCTATTACAGTATACAGTAGATCGTGTTAAATTACAATAGATCTACTGTAATTACAGTATGTCTGGCAACACTGCTACGAGTACATATTTATTTTGAAAAAACACTTTTAGGAAAAATTGGAAAATAATCATTATACTAATCGTAATATAAAGATAAAAGTATGAATAAATGGGAGGGTAGACTGACGTTGCTTTTTAGGGTTCCGTAGTCCGACAAGGAACCCTTATAGTTTCGCCATGTCCGTCTGTCTGTCCGCGGCTTAGCGCAGAGACTATTAGTACTAGAAAGCTGTAATTTGGTATGGATATAAATATTAATCACGCCGACAAAATGGTAAAATAAAATCTTGAAAAATTTTTTCTCATACAAGTAAACTGGGGATGAATTTTTTTTTCTCGTCCATCCCATAGTGTGGGGTATCGTTGGATAGGCCGTTCAAAAACATTGTGGGTGTGTGAAAGCCATTTTTCGATTTATGGATCCGTTGGTGAAATATTAAGCTTTAAAGTGAAAATTTTAGTTGGAGTGGAGCGTCCCCCCCCCCCTGCCGGCTAAACGGTTGTTAAGGTAGAAATGTGAAAAAATTCACAGAAGTAGTATATATAATGAATTTAAAAGGAAAACTATCACAGCTAAGTAGGCTTTACAGGTTTACGAGTACAGGTCGCGCCAAACTTTTGGCCCCCTATAATGTATGGGACCAGAAGTTTGGCGCGGTCTGTATTAGTAGACCAACTTATGTGTACCGGGAAACTACGGAACCTTACATTCCGCGTGGCCCGACACGAACTTGGCCGGTAGATTTCGTATTATTTACGAAGAGCGCGCGTTTATGACTTTTCATCGTAAGATAGGTATAGTGCTACGCGCAGTGTGCTACAACATTGTGTGAGAACTCCCGTAAACCAATTATAGTAGTTTAAGAAACAGAGGTACATAAAAAAATTATCAAAACATGAGTGTAGTAACATAATTTTTAATTTAAACTTTAATTAAACAAAGTTGTAACCTTGCTATTTGTGTTCGTCCTGGCAGAAATTAGTGCCTGCCCTGTACTACTACACACAGGTACTTTGTACTACATTGAAATTAATTATTTCGGTTTTGAATGTGTCAGTAAATACATTTATTATTATTAATAGCGATACACAGAATTTATAAAAAAAAGTCAATCTTACCCGAAACGTAGGTCTCCAACTGATGTGCTTGATGAACGAAGCGTGGAATGTGCAGAAATTGATGAGTGCATACGAGGCGAGATAAAAATTGGTGATCAATGGAGCGATCGTATTCAAGTTTGCTGAAAAAATTAAAAAAGTACACACACAGTCACATACATATTACCGAGTGGGTGTTGAAGGTGTTCTGAGAGTCGATTTAACAGTCAAATACTAGGTATCTTTTACCGACGATTATACCGGTTTGCGTGGATGTCAACCTATTGCTGTGTTTCAAGCACATGCTCTTTGGGACATGCAGATTTACCTCACAGTTTCCATCACCGCCACAAAACAAGTCAAATATTATGTTAATAAATAAATACCAAAACCCTAGCGACAGAATTAGAGGCATTACTCTCGATTGGTTCCGCAGTTATTTGTCGGACAGAGTTCAGATTACTAAAATTAGTGACATTCTCAGTGATCCTTCAAATGTGAAATTCGGTGTACCACATCATCATACATTTTCATCATCTACATAAATGACATTAACAATGCTTTATCTCCATCTTTAAACGCAGAAATTGTGTGTTATGCCGACGATACTGCGATTATCTTTAACGATACCACCTGGCTTTCTGTTTTTAATCGAACAACTAACGGTCTTTCTGAAATCGCTAACTGGCTTTCTAGAAATCTTCTTACACTAAACACAACCAAAACCAAATACTTATGTTTCCACAAAACTGCAGCTTCAGAACCAATTTGTAACATCCCAATCAAAATACATTCCTGTGATCGATCCACCTGCACATGTTCCTGCGACATTATTGAAAGAACCGATGCTATAAAATATCTAGGTATTTTCCTCGATGAGAAAGTCAACTTCAATAAACATATATCTTTCCTTGCCTGAAGGGCAAGAAAACTCATCCACGTCATGAGACTACTACGTAATAGTGCCTCAAAAGAAACCTTAAGACTCGTATATATTACTCTTTGTCAATCCGTTCTGAATTACTGTATAAGCTGCTGGGGTGGTTCATCTAAAACACATATTATCACAATTGAAAGAGCGCAAAGGTCAATTCTAAAAGTAATGTTTAAAAAACCTATCGATTATCCCACAGAAACTCTCTACAGAGAATGCGGTGTCTTAACTATCAGAAAACTTTTTATCCTTAGAGCAGCACTAATCCAACACAGAAAAATTATTAACTCTCCCGAATACGATAAATTGCTTCGAAGAAGAGTATTTAGGACAACAATAACAGCGACAAAAACTAAATTCGCACAAAGATTTCCTCCCTACCTACATCCTCATATCTACAATATTGTCGCTAAAGAATGCAATTTAAAACTGGCTTCCGTACATGAAGCAAAACGAAAAATTGAAAAATGGCTTCTTAACTTAAATTATGTCGATACTGAAAATATATTAGGTATATTTGGAGAACAGATATCATACACTTGAATATTCTCTTATTTTCTATATATCAATAGTAAATAATGCTCATATATATATATATATATATATATATGAGCATTATTTACTATATATATATATTACTCATACATACTCATTCTTATTTCAATACTATCTATTCCATTATATATAAACACTCGCTTAATTTATACATATTCTTTCTATATAGGTAACTATTTATTTTCTTTAGTAGCATTGAGTCCTTATTAGATATTTAGATTAAGACCCTAAAAATGCTTTTGTTCTTTTTTGTTTTAGGCTTAGGTTAAAATAAGTTTTAAGGTTATAGATCTTAATCACCTTATTCACAAATAACACATTTATCACTTGTCCAAATATAAGACAAAACTTTTGATTAACCAACCTACCAGCACCCACGGAACAGACTACCCATCGTCTAGTCTGGGAGCTACTGAATTTTTTGTAAATGTTACCATGTGTGTGAAATAAATATTTTTGTATTTTGTATTTGTATTTGTAGAATTAGGACCTTTTATCCTTCTATCTTCCATAGCGTTCTGCCAAGTTAAACATAATTTACCGATGAGCAGAAAGAGGAGGGAGACAAAGAAGGTAAGCACGTATCCCCTGTAGGGCTCGCCGTGTTTGCCATACGGCTTGGAGAAGAAGATGAGTCCAGGGTAGATGCGGTCGATGCCCAGCGCTTGGATGAGTCGAGGCACCGAGAGCAGGTTTGTCAGCGCTGTGGAGAGCGTCGCTGCCCAACAGCCACCGTAGATCAAGGGTCCCCACAGTGCCATCAGTTGCATTATCTACAAAATACATACTAGAATTAGCTTAACCATCCATCTATCAGCATGGAATCCACTGCTGGACATAAGCCTTTCGCAAATTTCACCGCTCTTGGTGGTTCTCCGTCCTCCTCATTCAGCCGCCAGCCGCAACATCCTTCAGATCGTTGGTCCAGCGGGCACGAGGTCGGCCTACGCTACGCTTTGCTGTACGTGGTCTACATTCTAACGCCTTTCAACCCCAATGGTTATCACCGCGAAGACAAACATGGCCTGCCCGCTGCCACTCCAACTTACTAATTCGACAGGCTATGTCGGTCACCTTTCTATCCATCAGAGAAATCTTAGTAGGTTTGCTCTGAAATGCACCTTGAATTGACCTCCTTACGTAATGCCTGCAAAATATTGCCTTCGTCAACGCCAGTCATATAGAATGCGCCGACGCAGCGAATTGCCGGTAAGAACCACGGCGGCGGCTCCTCGACGCAACCGCTGACACAAAATGAAACTAACCTAGTTCCGTCGCAGGTGAATGACCAAGCGACATCACCGCCTGGTAACGATGAAAATCTAACTTCGTCGTCCATGCTGCCACGACTACAGTGTCTGAGCCTCAAAAGGCTCTGAGGCTCATAAGCAAGGATTTCCCGTCGCCGCCGTAAGCAACAGCCACCGCCACCGCCGCCGCCGCCAGCCTCTCTGCAAAGAAGAACCAGCCCGCGACGCGCGCGCCCCGCTGCAGCTCCCGCAACATGCCCGTCTAGTACCGCGGTTTGTGACAAAGATGGCTTTATATAGGTTGAAAAACAAAACGACGTCGTTGTCAAAACCGTAATAACGTGACACGGCACCCACACCTTCGACTGGATTGAAGGCTGCATCGCCTACGGTTCAGATCTATCTATCCCGTGTGAGTGAGAGATCCTCACAAAAAGATATTGAAAATCAAGCGAATCCTATGTCTATGTTGAAAATCATATCTCAAAAATGCTACATAGACGAATTGAGGGAAACTTCCGCATGGAAATAGAGCTGCTGACGTCAGAAAAACTACCACACTTCCAGTCTTCAGAATTCGAGTGTTGGCTGTCCATGCAACATTTTTCCTCAGTTCGGCCTTTTGGCCGGAAGAGATAGTTTTCCGCCGCTACAGGGAGGCGCCGATGAAAAGGAACATTCCTAAAATATAGGCTAGCTATAGGTAGTTTTTAAATATTAAATTGTTACCATGTATGTTAGACTATAAGGTATATCTATGGGACATTACTTATTGTAAAATAGTTGCCTGAAAATAAACGATATTATTATATATAATGACAAGTTCCGATTGTATGACAATGCGGCTCATCGTTGATGGTTTCCATTACCTGATAATTATTATGCAGTCCGTAGTGACAGCTCGGTATGCACTGAGTGGCATCAGTAGAGTCTCCGCTGGCGTCCCGCAGTGCGCCCGATCCAGAGAGGAGTGCCATCATTATGTACGTGGCAGTTGATATCGCGAAGGCCATGAATGTTCCTTTTGGGATTGCTGATGCCGGGTCCTGATATAAAAGTAGGAATAAGGTTTTCTTTCAAAAAGTGGCCAGCTGCGGCATAGCTTGAAATTGGGTCAGTGTGACGTAGAAAACAAAGCAGATTTAAAAAAAAAATGAAAATTTATGCTGACGTAACATCTTCAAATTAATTCGAAAGTAACGATTTTGTATGATTATGCGAGATTACTTGAAACAGGTAATCTGAGCTTCTAAAATGTCGGTAATGATAACCTTCAGATCTCCACAAATATTGGCCCCCGCTTGGACCCCGGTCACCGCAGGGAAGTACATAGCGAACACGCTGAAGAAGTCGTGATCGATACCTTCACTGAAGCGGAAGTCTGGTCCCCAGTTACTGCGAAGGGTGTTAGCTGGAAATTGAGACATTTGATATAACCGTTTATATGTTTACACTAAATTATACGTTTATGTAAGAGTACTTACAGTTCAAACCGACAAATCCTTGAACTCTTACCGCATCATTCTTCGGTCCAATAAATGAGCCAATTATGTAATTTAAAATTGCCAAAACAATTGTGACAATGAGAAAATTCTGAAAAGGAAATGTTTCTTTTAGACAAAAGCACTGCATCAGTAATTATGTTTTTAAATGTTTCATGTACCTGTGTCTTAGTTTCCCAATCCATACCAAAGGCACAAATGACGCACATGACCAATAAAGCGACCGCGCCAACAATCCTGACATCGTTGACTCCATTGTCAATAATCTTCAGGTCATAGGTCCTCAGAAGCTCATTTAGAGAGTCGCAGAAGCCGATGGTGTTCATGCTAGCTGCCACAGCGTTCGCAAACGCGAAGATTATGCCGACAGAAGCGCCCATTTCCGCTCCTAATGACCTTGAAACTAGGTAGTAAACTCCACCTGTAATCACCCAATTAATCCCAAGAACAATAAAGAATAAGTGTCGATAAAACACAAACACACAAACTCTTTTAACGTTGTCTGCCTGCCTTTCCTTGCAGCAAATGGTTAATTACAAAGCAGAAGCTTGACTTCCAATGATTTAGAGGTAATTACGAACCTCCTTTCAAGTCTCCGTTAGTACATATCGCGCTGAGCGACAGGGTTGTGATGACGCAGACAACAGCAGATAGCAAGATGATCACGAGCGACAGCCCGACGCCGGCCTGCGCCACCACCCAAGAGATGCGCAGGAACAGCATCACGCCCCAGATGTTCAGCAGGCACGGGATCAGGACACCCTAGTCATATAATTTTAAATAATTTATTTAAACCAACTTATTTAACAAAGTTTGTTGTACATGATAGATTACTCGTAACAAGTTGCTATTAGTAGGTTGTTCACTCTATACTTGACCGGTGCTTAATAGTAGATTATTAACCAAGGGCTGTATGACATCAATTGCATACGAGGTTTTTGGCGCCTGAGCGAAGCGAAGGCGCTAATTAACCCGAGTATGCAATTGATGCTTACGCCCGAGATAAATACTCTGCTTTACATATCGATTGTGAGGTAAGTAAACAACAAGACAGCAGGTTTCAATGAACATTTATTAAGAAGAAAAAAATGTGTATTTAATTAAAATTAATAGTAAAATTATTACAATTTGTAAGAGATATGGTCACGTTCTTTTTAGGAATATTTATAGTTTGAATATGAGTTTGTGATGATAAGACTTGAGTTTGAGTGACTTGAGGTTCTTGCATCGTAAATGGCGGCAGTTGACTGGTACTATTTTCTTCATTAAAAAATGGCTCAGATGATGTGCTTTGACGTGGTGATTTCAAGTTTATATTTTCTGTTATTTTAGAAGTAATTTTGCTTTTGTTTGCCACCGAATCTTCGATATAACCTTCGGCCACTTTGCTGGACTTCCAGCCGCCGTGCCTTTTTAACAGAGTGAGGTTGGCTCCCGAATCAGCCAATAGAGTCGCTGATGTTCTGCGAAAGCAATGCCCGGTGTATAACTCTACGTTACTCAGTTTTAAATATGTGGCTATTTGCTTTGGCATGCCTGTAAATTTGTTTTTTCCTATTACTTGTCTGTGGCATTTCCTTTACTGTAATTAAGAAAAAAACTATTTGTATCCACGTTTTCAGGCCGAAGAGCTTGATATTTTTCAACATAATTTGCAAATTCTTCATGCACAACAAATGACCGGTCAATTTTAGTTTTCGTGCTAGGCAGTTTTATGAGTAGTAATTTGTTATGTTTTTCTACATTTTCTATTGTCAAGTTTGTCAATTCCACGGTTCTGCAGGCTCCCGATATCCCAAAAATTAGAACAACCTGTAAAAAAGACATAAGTTGTATTAAAGGCACCAAATTCGCATAGTATTTTTGTGAAATATTTTGTTAACTTATTAAAAAGGGCAAGTAAATACGTAGGTACCTTTATTGCTAAATAAATTTCATCCGGAGCTTCATTTAAGAATTTCTGTACTTCTTCTGCAGTAAATACCTTCGATTTCTTGCTTTTAAAGCCGTCAGACTGCCTTTTCAAGAAAGCAGTAAGTTTAGAAAAATCTTTCAAATTCACGTCATGTTTTGTCATCATTGTAGATTTTAGCATGGAATAAAAGCACCATAAACTGGAAGGTTGTAGCCTCTTAGATAATTCATCAAAATATGATATAAAAACATTTTCAGAAAGAGATTTCACTTTTTTTTCTGACCGCCATTTCATAAATTCGTCGTATGCCTTTACATATCTTTCTTTCGAGTTCGGCGGTAATATATTTTCGACAACTGTTTTTGCCCTTTCTTTAATAAAATCGGGCGTTAGATCTATGTCTTCGTCACTAGACATGTTTAAAACTTTTGAAAAGGAACTCAAACAAGAAAATTAATTACTTTCGCGATGCTTTCGCGCCTACTAGTAGACTGCCTTTTTTTTTCACGCACGCTAGCGCGTCAAATCTTGCTGGCCAGTTTGATTTTTAAACCGATTCCATCTAACATACGATGTGGAAACAAATAGTTCCATATTTAAAATAAAATCTTTATAAAATAAATTGTCTAGATTCCGATTCGAGTAATTAATCGATACCGAGAAAAAAAATATTAACTTTTTAAAAATATTCTTCGTGCAGTAGGAGTATGACAGTTCTTTTTTCAAATTGCAAAACCTATGCTGTAATGATAGTCATACACCCCGGCATTCAGGGGTGTAAGGGTGTACTTACAGAGCAAGAGATATGTAAAGCAATATTTAATATCTTCTTATATTAGTTTTAGATAGGGCTCACTACCCATCACGTTCGGGACGTAATAAAATTGTAGATGAAAAGCGGATGTAAGAAGTGTGGACTGTCACTTGCATTTCACAGTTCATACTTGGGAACACCTATGACTCCCCCTAAGGATTTGTGTCGTAACGATATGGGTATGTGCAATTTTACAAAAAAATATAAAGCGGAGAAAGCGAAGTCAAAAACGCTGAAACACGTTATTTTAATTTTTAACCAAACGCTGAATACAAATTATAATGGTTTTCATGATAAAAAATTTCCCATGCATCACAGGAGTCATGCCCCCCCCCCCCCTCAAATCATTCATGTCAACTCGAAAAATCCCCTAAAACTTGACGGTTTACGAACATTCCTAACAAATTATTATTATCGACCTACTAACGTGTACGTCAAAAGTACCCAAATAACGTTATTTAAAGTAATTCAAACGGTGCAAACCAAATTTGAAAAGCCCGCGAAATATTTGTGCTAAGGGCAAGGGGCTGTTCATTTATTACGTAAGACGATTTGGGGAGGGAGGGGGTCTGAACAAGTCTTATTTTTTCTTACATGGGGGTGTACATTGTTCTAAGGTAAGATCATAAAAGTAAGCAAAAATTTTATTTCATATTCTGATTCACATTTTGAGTAAAACAAGTGTTAGGTACCGATATTTTTTTATAACATAAACCAACGCGTTTTTATATTTTTGATACTTATTTATACTATGCCCGGGAAGCAGGAGAGTGAAAGCTGGTGAGGCGGTAATTAACCAGTCCAGTGATTTCTGCTAAATCTACGTAAGTTGGTAACGGTTTCCATAACTGATACTAAAATGCAATCACTTTCATGGTCTCATGACGACAAGTCAGAACATGATTGTTGATATTTGCAAAGTATTAGTTATGAGACCGTTACCAAACTTTTGTATCCGATCATGCCTAAGGTTAGTTTATTTAAGAACTTCTGACTGTTTAAGTAGCAATTAAAATAAAAAATATATAAGCTTTCTTGATTTTTTCTCACATCCGCTTCCGCGGAGTTAGAGTCTCAGACCTCCGGTTCCGCATCCGCCTCCGTTACATACATCCCTAATATAAACTATTACGAAACCAATGAGGTTCTACTCGTATATGTAATATTATTGTACGAAACCTTTATTGAATAAAATATTCGAATTTTAAAAACACTTTCCACGCTAGATAAAGTGCGCTTTTCCACCCAGATTTCGAATGATAAACAGACAGTGGTCTGTCACTGTAAACAGAGCCTTTCCGAGCTTGTGAGGTGAAAAAAAAATGTTTTCCTTGGTTGCTTTCTTGAGTAAGGCGATTTTTTTGTTCGGCTTCTCTTTTTTAAATGTTCACCCTTCGCCACTGGTGTGTCAGGATCGTTGTAAATGGAATGGCTGTAGATGGATTGATTTAAATCTCGCAAAAATATTCAATATACAGATTCGAGTTCTTATTACCTACTTTATTATTAGTAGTAGCCTTTCTGCCGCGGTTCCGCCCGCGTTTATTTAATCTCTGCCCCGTTTTCGGCTGGGGGTAATTTTATCAGGAGTCCTTATACGAGTAGCCTATAAATTGACCAGAGTCACTACGATGATGATAAAGAAAACCACATTCAAATCCGTTGAGTGGTTATCGAATTAAAACGAAACATACATACACATAAACAGACAGACAGACAACAATTCCAAAAATTGAAGTTTTGTCCTCACTAATGACTCATTTCGCAAAAAAAATGCAAAAATTTTTCAAAGACACGACCTTAATAAAAACACATAAGCTATCTTCACAGAGATGTCGCCCGCGCGGCTTATATGTGTGCGAGCCAAAGCGAGCCTGCACGTACGAACCACAGCACGCGCCGCCGCGTTACAAGACAGATACGTATTTTGTGGCCGCGCGCCGTTCGTCGCATCGCCGCCACACTGGTTCCAAATCACGAAATCGTGGACATAGGGTGAGGTCAATTTGAAGGTCAAGGAATCGAACAAATTTTTTTTTTAGTAGTCTGCTGAAGCTATTACAAACACCTTTTACTGATGATTCTGGGATATGCATTAGTTTAAGAGAAAAAAAACATTGAATTATTTTTTGTATAGAGAAAATTATGTTTTTGTCAATAACTTGCGTGCTTCATATTTCTTTAAAATGAAACTTACTACAGGTCATTCAGGAAGTCACGGCCAACATTTTATTTCCTTACACTTATCTGCGAAAATCTGCGCTTTGGAAGCTACAGGCACTTAAAAATATTTAATGAAAAGGTCAAGGAATGGAACTGATTTTTTATTTTTGTTAGACTGTTGACTCTATTACAAACATCTTTTACCGATGTAGTTTTCTGAGATATGTTGAAGGTTTTATAGCAATAACATCACTGGCAGCCTGCGGCCTAATTTATGATACTCTGACAGAGTGACTTTTTGTAAGATGTCTGCTTACTGATTTTCTCCAAAGTCCATTGTTTACGTTATCTTCATAAATATACTTGATTATACTATATGGTGGTTATTGATTCTAAGTGCGCACTCTGCATTGGAGCTAGACTCCTTCATAGGTTATGAGAACCCTAAAAATTGAATTGCTCAACGAGCAAAATTTTGACACTTGGAAGATTCAAGTAAAAGCTTTATTAGTAAAAAATCAGGTATGGAAATACGTAGATGGATCCATATCAAAACCCACCGCCAGTGAAGAAACAGCGAGCGCATGGTCCGATAAGGATGAGATGGCTATGTCTGACCTTATTATGGCGATGAGTCCAAGTGAGTTGAAACATACTCGAGGGTGCGCAACCTCGCACGAGATATGGAAGAAATTGGAAGCCGTATATGCATCTAAAGGCCCCATAAGGAAAGCAAGTTTGCTGAAGAAATTGACATTGAGCCGTATGAAAGAAGGCGATGATGTACGAAAGCATTTAAGTGATTTCTTTGAGGCAGCGAATATGTTAAATGATATGGGTGTTACTACACACGATGACATGCTGTCGATCTTGCTATTGAATAGCCTACCGGCGAGTTACGAAGGCTTTAAATGCGCAATGGAGTGCAAAGACGAGTTACCGAATATAGAGGTTCTAAAAATAAAAATATTAGAAAAAGCGAATAGCTCGAGTTCGAACAAAACTGTGAACATTGAGGGAGCTATGTACGCAAAGCACCGAGGACCGAAAAAGAACTCGAAACCTGATGAACAGAAAGTTGGACCTAGTAAATTTGTGTTTAAATGTTTTAAATGTCACAAAATGAGACATAAAGCTTCGGAATGCAAGATGAAGCGAAATAATAATGAGTCGAGATGTGCACAAGAGCTAAAAAAGGAAGAGGACAGTACTTTTGATATTCTTTTTAATTGTACAAACTCTGTTAATTCTTTAAAATCTCTAGAGGATGATTGGATCCTTGATAGTGGATGTACATCACACTTGTGTAATGATAGGGACAAATTTACTAACAATTTCAATGTTTTACAGGATAAACTGAAACTAGCATCAAATCTGTCAACTGATATCAGGGGCAAAGGTGACGTAAAATTGTCAGCATCAGATAAAAGGCATATAACATTCCAAAATACATTGTACGTACCAGATCTTCGTAGCAATTTGATATCTGTGGCCAAAATTACGGATAACGGGTATGAAATTAACTTTACTAAAGATAGAGCCTGTATAAATGATGTGGCGGGTAGAACCGTGATGACAGCAGAACGTAAGGGGGATCTTTACCATGTTAGAGAATTGAACGAACAAGCTTATCTTGTCCTTAATTCAACTGATATCCTTGCTTGGCATGAGCGTATGGGACACTTAAATGGTAGAGATCTTTCAAAATTACTGAACCGTTGCGGCTATAGTGTAAAAGAGGCAGATTTACGCGAGATTTACAACTGCTATATATGTGCTAAGGGGAAAATGAGTCCGTTACCATTTCCAAGGTCGAGTGGACCGTGTAATGAAAAATTACGAATCATACACTCAGACGTAGTAGGTCCGATGAAAACGCAATCAATAGGTGGTGCGAAATATTTTGTAACATTTATTGATGACAGTTCTCGATGGTGTGAAGTTTATTTACTTGGGAACAAAAGTGCAGTGTTGAGTGCATTCAAATTATATAAAAATTACGCTGAAAAGTTGACAGGGAAGAAAATAAAATTTCTTCAGAGTGACAACGGCGGGGAATATTGCAATCACGAATTTGATGAATTTCTCAAGAGTGAAGGTATTCAAAGAAGGTTGACAGTGCCACATACACCTCAAATGAATGGCGTTAGTGAACGCATGAATAGAACCTTGCTGGAAATGGCCAGGTGCATGTTATTATCCTCCGGTCTATCTGTAGGCTTTTGGGCGGACGCAGTTGTGACTGCATCGTACGTACGAAACCGCTGTCCGACCAGTAGCTTGAAAGGTGACATTCCATTCGAGAAATGGACCGGTACTACTGTGAAACTTGAAAATATTCAAAGCTTTGGAACTAAAGCATATGTATTGGATAAGACGCCAGGGAAGGATAAATTTGATGCACGTGCCAGAGAGGGAATCCTTGTCGGATACCCTAGATCGAGCAAAGGATATCGCATCTGGATACCCACTGAACATAAGGTGATAGAAGCTCGAGATGTTAAATTTCAAACGGAATTGAGAAAATTAAAGAGCGAGAAAAGCGTTCAACCTTCAGTTGAAGAAACTCAACCAAAAGATGGCCCACAAATTCAAGAGTTGGAGTTTGACACACCCAATGAAATTATACAGAGGCCGTTCACAGGTGCTGGAGACAACACTTATGAGCGCGAACACTCGGGAGGAGGAGAGCACTCAGACAAAGGTGAACATTCCGGTGATGGAGAGAGTTCTAACTGTAAAATAGGTCTGAACGAGGTTGAACCAACTGTTGAGAGACAAGTTAAACAGGCTAGTTTAAGACGAGCTCCTGGAAGACCGAAGTTTATTAAGGGGGAGCGCGGTCGTCCTAAGAAGGTTTATCAAATGGTAGAAACACATGAAGAAGAGATGGAACGACAAATCGAAAATGATGGAGAGTTTTTCTCTGCAGTTGCTGAAATATCATTAAAACAAGCTTTGTCAAGCGATGATCATGAGGGATGGCAAGAGGCAATTCTGTCTGAGATTCGAAGTTTAATCAAAAATGAGACATGGGATATTGTAAAGAAGCCTAAAGACCGAGACATTGTTGGTTGTCGCTACGTGTTGACGACAAAATTGAATGTTGACATGACTACAACGAAGAAGGCACGGTTAGTAGCAAAAGGTTTTAGTCAACGTTATGGTGTTGACTACCACCAGACGTATACCCCAGTTGCAAGACTTGAGACAATCAGACTGCTAATGGCACTTGCTGTAGAGCTGAACCTTGAGATTCATCAGCTTGATATAAACACAGCATACTTAAATGGTCAGCTTGATGAAGACGTATACATGCAAATACCGGAGGTACTTACAGAGAGCCTTATTGAGCTAACCCAGAGAGAAGATAAGACTTCGGCAGTTGGGAAGCGTGCTAGACAAATGTTACTTGACCTCAAGGCTGGGGGAGATTCTTGCTTATTGAAAAGATCTTTATATGGTTTGAAGCAAGCAGGGCGACAGTGGTATTTGAAATTGGATGAAAAACTTCGAAAGATGAACCTAACTCCAACCGTAAATGAACCATGCCTTTATCACCAGCGTAGAGAAGATGGATCAATTTTAATAGTTGTCATTTATGTGGATGACATCTTGGTGGCTTCACAGGATATCAAGTGGATAGAACAATTTAAAAAGGATCTAACTAAAGAATTTGAGCTTAAAGATTTTGGACCAGCGAAATACTGTCTTGGTATTGAAATTGAGAAGAAAGATGGTGAAATAAGCTTGTCACAGAAGAAGTACATAATGGATACACTAAAGAAGTTTGGCATGGAAGAAAGCAAAACAGTATCCACTCCATTTGAAGTTGGCCTAAACTTTGCAGCATCAAAAGAAGAGAGCCAGGACAATGTTGGCAAAGAACAGGAACTATGGCCATATCGTGAACTGATAGGGACTTTGATGTACCTAAGCGTGGGTACTAGACCTGATATTAGCAATACAGTTTCAAAATTGGCGCAATTTATGACATGCCCATAAGAGTTCTTAGATATCTAAAGAAAACTATAGACTATCGTCTTACTTTTAAAAGAACAGGGCAAACGTTAATAGGATACTCAGATGCAGATTGGGGGAATTGCTTAGTAGATAGGCGTTCGTATTCCGGTTATACTTTTGTTTTGGGAGGAGCAGCTATTGCTTGGCGATCTCAAAAGCAGAGAACTGTAGCCACATCCTCTACAGAAGCTGAATATATCAGTACCAGCGAGGCAATAAAGGAAGCTCTTTACCTGAGTAGTTTATTAAAGGAGATAGGTCTATTGGAACTATCAAAAACTACTATCTATGTTGACAATCAGGGGGCGATTTACCTTGCTGAGGATCATGTCTATCATGCTCGTACTAAGCATATAGATATAAAGCACCATTTTATAAGGGACGTACTCAGGGACAAAATTTTAAAATTGAAATACGTGTCGACAGATTTTATGCTAGCTGACGTTTTAACGAAAGCGTTGCCTGTGTGCAAGCACTACAAGTGCATAAGTGGCCTAGGGCTGCAGTTGTGAATTGAGGGGGCGTGTTGAAGGTTTTATAGCAATAACATCACTGGCAGCCTGCGGCCTAATTTATGATACTCTGACAGAGTGACTTTTTGTAAGATGTCTGCTTACTGATTTTCTCCAAAGTCCATTGTTTACGTTATCTTCATAAATATACTTGATTATACTATATGGTGGTTATTGATTCTAAGTGCGCACTCTGCATTGGAGCTAGACTCCTTCATAAGATATGCATTAGTTTAAGAGAAAAAAAAAACATTGTATAATTTTTTGTATAGAGAAAATTATGTTGTTGTGAATTACTTGCGTGCTTCATGTTTATTTAAAATGAAACTTACTACAGGTCATTCAGGAAGTGACGGTTAACATTTTATTTCCGTACACTTATCTGCGAAAATCTGCGCTTTGGAAGCTACAGGCACTTAAAAATATTTAATGAAAAGGTCAAGGAATTGAACAGATTTTTTATTTTTGTTAGACTGTTGACTCTATTACAAACATCTTTTACTGATGTAGTTTTTCTGAGATATGCATTAGTTTAAGAGAAAAAAAACATTGAATTATTTTTTGTATAGAGAAAATTATGTTTTTGTCAATCACTTGCGTGCTTCATGTTTATTTAAAATAAAACTTACCACAGGTCATACGGGAAGTCACGGCCAACATTTTATTTCCTTACAATTATCTGCGAAAATCTGCGCTTTGGAAGCTACAGGCACTTAAAAATATTTAATGAAAAGGTCAAGGAATTGAACTGATTCTTTATTTTTGTTAAACTACTGACTCTATTACAAACATCTTTTACAAATGTAGTTGTTCTGAAATATGCATTACTTTCAGAGAAAACAAATATTGAATTATTGTTTGTATGGAGAAAATTATGATTTTGTCAATTACTTGCGTGCTTCATGTTTATTTCAAATTAAACTTAGTTCAGGTTATTGAGGAAGTCATGGTCAACATTTTATTTCCTTACATTTATCTACGAAAATCTGCGCTTTGGAAGCTACAGACACTTGAAAATATTGAACAACAAGAGAAAATTACGTTTTTATCAAATACTTACCTAATTTAAAATGATACACAATTCCAAGAAATTTGGAGAAAAATGTTAATAATAGAGATAATTTAAGACACATTTGTTTTGATAGAAATTTCTCGGTAATCCATTATAGTCTAAGAGCTAGCGACCAAATCGGTCATGTGGCTTCAGCTGTATTGAATCCGTTAGCTACTTCCCTGAACAACCTTTTCCCATAATCTCCGTGCTGGCAGGCCGCGGGTGGTGGGTGCGGGTGTAGTGGGGTGGGGAAAAAGAGAAAAAAAATGTGGGCTCAGCGGCTTTAATTTTTTTTTTCAAACAGTTGCTCTGTAATCCCTGTGCACCCAAAAAAAAATTTAAATCGATCGGGTGGTGAGAAGGGGTTACCAGCGTTAATTAAAAGTACCAAAATAATAATAATTTTCATGTGGACTCAGCTGTATTGGCTTTTTTTCTGATGCGAGATTAATTAATATGTGAGCCCCAAAAAAATAGCCATGCAAAAATATCGGTGGGAAAGTATCGAACAAAATTGTTGAAATCGTTGGATTTCGTTCGAAAATGAGCTAAGGAGAAGGCAAAAGCGGACGTGGAGGGGATGTCAGCCGGCGAACGCGTCAGCGCGCTCACGGCGCGTCGATTTTGTTTAGCTAACAGAGAGTAGCCGCTGTCCTTCTCGCACCTGTTGAACGGGAAAACCCGAACGTTTCCGAACGAGCAGCTGCTTCAGCTGTGCGTCTACGCATTTTCATACTTATTTTTTGTTGAAGGTTTTATAGCAATAACACCACTGGCAGCCTGCGGCCTAATTTATGATACTCTGACAGAGTGACTTTTTGTAAGATGTCTGCTTACTGATTTTCTCCAAAGTCCATTGTTTACGTTATCTTGATAAATATACTTGATTATACTATATGGTGGTTATTGATTCTAAGTGCGCACTCTGCATTGGAGCTAGACTCCTTCATAGGTTATGGGAACCCTAAAAATTGAATTGCTCAACGAGCAAAATTTTGACACTTGGAAGATTCAAGTAAAAGCTTTATTAGTAAAAAATCAAGTATGGAAATACGTAGATGGATCCATATCAAAACCCACCGCCAGTGAAGAAACAGCGAGCGCATGGTCCGATAAGGATGAGATGGCTATGTCTGACCTTATTATGGCGATGAGTCCAAGTGAGTTGAAACATACTCGAGGGTGCGCAACCTCGCACGAGATATGGAAGAAATTGGAAGCCGTATATGCATCTAAAGGCCCCGTAAGGAAAGCAAGTTTGCTGAAGAAATTGACATTGAGCCGTATGAAAGAAGGCGATGATGTACGAAAGCATTTAAGTGATTTCTTTGAGGCAGCGAATATGTTAAATGATATGGGTGTTACTACACACGATGACATGCTGTCGATCTTGCTATTGAATAGCCTACCAGCGAGTTACGAAGGCTTTAAATGCGCAATGGAGTGCAGAGACGAGTTACCGAATATAGAGGTTCTAAAAATAAAAATATTAGAAAAAGCGAATAGCTCGAGTTCGAACAAAACTGTGAACATTGAGGGAGCTATGTACGCAAAGCACCGAGGACCGAAAAAGAACTCGAAACCTGATGAACAGAAAGTTGGACCTAGTAAATTTGTGTTTAAATGTTTTAAATGTCACAAAATGGGACATAAAGCTTCGGAATGCAAGATGAAGCGAAATAATAATGAGTCGAGATGTGCAAAAGAGCTAAAAAAGGAAGAAGACAGTACTTTTGATATTATTTTTAATTGTACAAACTCTGTTAATTCTTTAAAATCTCTAGAGGATGATTGGATCCTTGATAGTGGATGTACATCACACTTGTGTAATGATAGGGACAAATTTACTAACAATTTCAATGTTTTACAGGATAAACTGAAACTAGCATCAAATCTGTCAACTGATATCAGGGGCAAAGGTGACGTAAAATTGTCAGCATCAGATAAAAGGCATATAACATTCCAAAATACATTGTACGTACCAGATCTTCGTAGCAATTTGATATCTGTGGCCAAAATTACGGATAACGGGTATGAAATTAACTTTACTAAAGATAGAGCCTGTATAAATGATGTGGCGGGTAGAACCGTGATGACAGCAGAACGTAAAGGGGATCTTTACCATGTTAGAGAATTGAACGAACAAGCTTATCTTGTTCTTAATTCAACTGATATTCTTGCTTGGCATGAGCGTATGGGACACTTAAATGGTAGAGATCTTTCAAAATTACTGAACCGTTGCGGCTATAGTGTAAAAGAGGCAGATTTACGCGAGATTTACAACTGCTATATATGTGCTAAGGGGAAAATGAGTTCGTTACCATTTCCAAGGTCGAGTGGACCGTGTAATGAAAAATTACGAATCATACACTCAGACGTAGTAGGTCCGATGAAAATGCAATCAATAGGTGGTGCGAAATATTTTGTAACATTTATCGATGACAGTTCTCGATGGTGTGAAGTTTATTTACTTGGGAACAAAAGTGCAGTGTTGAGTGCATTCAAATTATATAAAAATTACGCTGAAAAGTTGACAGGGAAGAAAATAAAATTTCTTCAGAGTGACAACGGCGGGGAATATTGCAATCACGAATTTGATGAATTTCTCAAGAGTGAAGGTATTCAAAGAAGGTTGACAGTGCCACATACACCTCAAATGAATGGCGTTAGTGAACGTATGAATAGAACCTTGCTGGAAATGGCCAGGTGCATGTTATTATCCTCCGGTCTATCTGTAGGCTTTTGGGCGGACGCAGTTGTGACTGCATCGTACGTACGAAACCGCTGTCCGACCAGTAGCTTGAAAGGTGACATTCCATTCGAGAAATGGACCGGTACTACAGTGAACCTTGAAAATATTCAAAGCTTTGGAACTAAAGCATATGTATTGGATAAGACGCCAGGGAAGGATAAATTCGATGCACGTGCCAGAGAGGGAATCCTTGTCGGATACCCTAGATCGAGCAAAGGATATCGTATCTGGATACCCACTGAACATAAGGTGATAGAAGCTCGAGATGTTAAATTTCAAACGGAATTGAGAAAATTAAAGAGCGAGAAAAGCGTTCAACCTTCAGTTGAAGAAACTCAACCAAAAGATGGCCCACAAATTCAAGAGTTGGAGTTTGACACACCCAATGAAATTATACAGAGGCCGTTCACAGGTGCTGGAGACAACACTGATGAGCGCGAACACTCGGGAGGAGGAGAGCACTCAGACAAAGGTGAACATTCCGGTGATGGAGAGAGTTCTAACTGTAAAATAGGTCTGAACGAGGTTGAACCAACTGTTGAGAGACAAGTTAAACAGGCTAGTTTAAGACGAGCTCCTGGAAGACCGAAGTTTATTAAGGGGGAGCGCGGTCGTCCTAAGAAGGTTTATCAAATGGTAGAAACACATGAAGAAGAGATGGAACGACAAATCGAAGATGATGGAGAGTTTTTCTCTGCAGTTGCTGAAATATCATTAAAACAAGCTTTGTCAAGCGATGATCATGAGGGATGGCAAGAGGCAATTCTGTCTGAGATTCGAAGTTTAATCAAAAATGAGACATGGGATATTGTAAAGAAGCCTAAAGACCGAGACATTGTTGGTTGTCGCTACGTGTTGACGACAAAATTGAATGTTGACATGACTACAAAGAAGAAGGCACGGTTAGTAGCAAAAGGTTTTAGTCAACGTTATGGTGTTGACTACCACCAGACGTATACCCCAGTTGCAAGACTTGAGACAATCAGACTGCTAATGGCACTTGCTGTAGAGCTGAACCTTGAGATTCATCAGCTTGATATAAACACAGCATACTTAAATGGTCAGCTTGATGAAGACGTATACATGCAAATACCGGAGGTACTTACAGAGAGCCTTATTGAGCTAACCCAGAGAGAAGATAAGACTTCGGCAGTTGGGAAGCGTGCTAGACAAATGTTACTTGACCTCAAGGCTGGGGGAGACTGTTGCTTATTGAAAAGATCTTTATATGGTTTGAAACAAGCAGGGCGACAGTGGTATTTGAAATTGGATGAAAAACTTCGAAAGATGAACCTAACTCCAACCGTAAATGAACCATGTCTTTATCACCAGCGTAGAGAAGATGGATCAATTTTAATAGTTGTCATTTATGTGGATGACATCTTGGTGGCTTCACAGGATATCAAGTGGATAGAGCAATTTAAAAAGGATCTAACTAAAGAATTTGAGCTTAAAGATTTTGGACCAGCGAAATACTGTCTTGGTATTGAAATTGAGAAGAAAGATGGTGAAATAAGCTTGTCACAGAAGAAGTACATAATGGATACACTAAAGAAGTTTGGCATGGAAGAAAGCAAAACAGTATCCACTCCATTTGAAGTTGGCCTAAACTTTGCAGCATCAAAAGAAGAGAGCCAGGACAATGTTGGCAAAGAACAGGAACTATGGCCATATCGTGAACTGATAGGGACTTTGATGTACCTAAGCGTGGGTACTAGACCTGATATTTGCAATACAGTTTCAAAATTGGCGCAATTTATGACATGCCCTAAACATGTACATTGGATTTCGGCCAAAAGAGTTCTTAGATATCTAAAGAAAACTATAGACTATCGTCTTACTTTTAAAAGAACAGGGCAAACGTTAATAGGATACTCAGATGCAGATTGGGGGAATTGCTTAGTAGATAGGCGTTCGTATTCCGGCTATGCTTTTGTTTTGGGAGGAGCAGCTATTGCTTGGCGATCTCAAAAGCAGAGAACTGTAGCCACATCCTCTACAGAAGCTGAATATATCAGTACCAGCGAGGCAATAAAGGAAGCTCTTTACCTGAGTAGTTTATTAAAGGAGATAGGTCTATTGGAACTATCAAAAACTACTATCTATGTTGACAATCAGGGGGCGATTTACCTTGCTGAGGATCATGTCTATCATGCTCGTACTAAGCATATAGATATAAAGCACCATTTTATAAGGGACGTACTCAGGGACAAAATTTTAAAATTGAAATACGTGTCGACAGAATTTATGCTAGCTGACGTTTTAACGAAAGCGTTGCCTGTGTGCAAGCACTACAAGTGCATAAGTGGCCTAGGGCTGCAGTTGTGAATTGAGGGGGCGTGTTGAAGGTTTTATAGCAATAACACCACTGGCAGCCTGCGGCCTAATTTATGATACTCTGACAGAGTGACTTTTTGTAAGATGTCTGCTTACTGATTTTCTCCAAAGTCCATTGTTTACGTTATCTTGATAAATATACTTGATTATACTATATGGTGGTTATTGATTCTAAGTGCGCACTCTGCATTGGAGCTAGACTCCTTCATATTTTTAATCTTGCGAAAAAATATTCCCTGCTTCTATCCCTTTTTTTCTCCATTATTATTTGCGAAAAATATTCTATGTATTTATATTTCTTTATTTATTCATTTTCATTTATGCAAAAATTTTATTGAATTTGTTTTTCTCGTAGTTCTTCATGCAAAAAAATTTATTCAATTTTATTTCTTTTTTTTTTCTCGGTATTATTTATGCGAATTATTTTTATTTCTCTTTTTAGTAATTATTATTTATGCAAAATATTATATTTATTATATAAATAGTCTAACAAAAATAAAGAATCAGTTCAATTCCTTGACCTTTTCATTGAATATTTTTAAGTGCCTGTAGCTTCCAAAGCGCAGATTTTCGCAGATAAGTGTAAGGAAATAAAATGTTGGCCGTGACTTCCTGAATGACCTGTAGTAAGTTTCATTTTAAAGAAATATGAAGCACGCAAGTTATTGACAAAAACATAATTTTCTCTAAAAAAAATAATTCAATGTTTTTTTTCTCTTAAATTAATGCATATCCCAGAAAAACTACATCAGTAAAAGGTGTTTGTAATAGTTTCAGCAGTCCACCAAAAAAAAAATTTGTTCGATTCCTTGACCTTCAAATTGACCTCACCCTAAGTCCACGATTTCGTGATTTGGAACCAGTGCGGACTCAAAATGCACTCTGAATCTCGGCCTCGCCGCAAAATAATTGACGACCCTGCAGCAGTAGGAATTTATGCCTCGCACGGCGCGGGAGTTGTTCTATTATTCTGTTTTTACTATGACACGACTCTTTTACGCCTTTATTATTATTAGTACTTACTTATATTGTGATTAGTTTGAAAGTCACTTTGTGTACATTGTCGTCGCCAAATCGTACAATGCGGCATATCATGAGTAATCATGGATTGCCTCGGCCCGGCCGATCGTAAAGTATGAAATCGAAAATCTTTCACCAAATGTGACAAATACGTGCGATCAGCGGAACGAGGAGAAGCTTGCTTTACTTACGTGGATATAAATTAGCGGAGCCGAGCGAAGCGGAGCGGAGCGTTTTAACAGAAATACGATCTGTTCAGGGAGATTGTGATATGCCGAATTCAACGATATGCCGACTACATTATTATGTATCTCTTCGTATGCGTCGGAGAGAAAATATGAAAATCACATTTGTTACATCTGCTTTCCTACCAATACTAAAAATTAAATAAGGTATCTTACTCACTTTTAAGGGCCGAAACAAAATTTTCGGTCGGTCATGTATTGTATAACCGAAACAAATTTGTCCTTTTTGAACTTTACTCATCTTTCAAGTTTATTAGGGCATACACGTATATAAGGTGACTTTTATTTATACAGCCAAACTTATACTCGAGGCTTGGTAAGTGATCAGTAACACGGATCGATAACACTTCTTGCTAATTTCCCAAAATGAAATTTTGACGGCCCCTAGTAATTGACTCGAGGCTGGGCTTGCGATTGTAAGGAACACGACAAGAATAATTTCATCGAACCTTGTTACTGAGCACTTACTAAGCCTTCAGTAAGAGTTTGGCTGCATAAATTAAAGTCACCTTATATACAACTTTGGACAATCAGTTTGCACTCCAATCATAACCATCCCCAGCATCAGTCACCGTGCATACTTGCCACTCTCATCCCTCTCTCGCTCCCTAGTTAGTACTTCCAGTAACAGTCTATCTCACTGAATCATGCAAAGAGAACTCACCTGAATCCAACCCAACTTGACGCCACCGAAGGTTGTAAGTTCCGGCGTGGGATTGTGTCCTGAAAATTCCTTCAATTGAGTTGAAAATATTACGTTAGTTTCCATCACAAAACATTTAAAGTTTTATAGTTGTTGAGAAGAACCTTCTCCCCATCGTTGCTAAGCCTCGTAGTCCCTGTGGTGGAGCCTGAAGAGTCGCTTCTCCTACATCCCGAGGACCCCTTGGGAGCTGTTGACGACGCAATATTTAAACCACAAAAATAACGTGAAGTATCCAAAAAGGTTTAAAATTAATAGATTTTTTCATGTCTCACCGATCACACACTCGCTCAACAGGTGGACATCCATTGTTGAAACTTTTTAAATATCTTCAATGACTTATATCACTTGTTACTGAGGCTGGACATTTGACCCGAACATAAACTAAAAGACAATTCTGCGAATTAGTGTGCGACTTGACTAATTATGCTGATTGCCGAGCAAGCATCGTTGCGCCGGCATGGCAGCGACAGCGGCGGCGGTGCGAGCAAGACTCAACCGCTTCGCGATCGAAATATACCGCACCTAACTGCTCGTCTACAAACAAAACAACCAGTCTTTTTAGACCTACTCTTCCTTTCTTATGAATTCTTCGAGCAAACTAATTAGAAGATCCGTGAAAACGTTACGTAGATCTTGTTATGTTGGTACGCTATCTGAACAATCGATCATTCAGCAGACGTGCGGCACAACAATGGTTTGAATGATGGTATTCTCATACCTTTATTTTACAAGGTGTCTTTATTATAGAGCCTAATTCTAAGATGTTTTTGTTTATCTGATTTGCCCTGAAATGCTCTGAGTTTAAGCGAAATTAATCTTCTTATTGAAATATAAAAACAGGTGTCTTCGCTCTTTTGAAAGGATATACTATCATTTTGATATCTCGCACGCGGGCGACCATAGACTTAGGATGCGGGCGACACCAGTTTACTTTGAGTTGTTCACATCGTTTACAAAATAGGTACAGTGGAGCCCATATCAAGCTAAAGACTTTCAGTATAAGCTGACCTCTCATTGTATAGGCTTCCCGTACAATGAGAGGTCAGCTTATACTCAATGTGTATAGCTTGATGTGGGCTCCACTGTACGTATCCCTCACGAAGTTCTTCGTGGAAAATATGAAAGTCTTCTTCCAGCGCCGGATTTAGGGGACGGCAACCGGGGCTGAAGCCCAGGGGCCTCCACAAGATTTTAATGTTGTACACTAATTGTTTTTTCGAATAAAAAAACTCGCCGTATACATATTTTTAACTAACGAAACATAAAAATACAGTATACAAATTGCAAAAACATGTTAGGGCTCACGACGTTTTTTTTTTTCATCCATTTTTTCGTCCGTGGGAACCATATTTTTCGTTTTATCATACTTTTTTAAGAAATGTAACTATACTAATACAAATCAATCAAATCAAATCAAAATATTTATTTGCAAAATAGATAGGTACATAAAGTATACTTTCTACAAGTCAAAGTTAATTTTAACAATATATACATATATAGTACAGATATCTTTAAAATATAAAAAAAATATAATAATACGGGAAATAAAATATACACCTGTATAAAATAGAGGAATCTAGGAATAAAAATATTATATTTAGATAATGCAATGAACAAATAAGTTGATAAATAAATACGGGAAATACATACAAAAATATGAAGGTTGGGCTACTAAAATGTAATAAAGTTATACACCTGCATAAAATATAGAAATATAGAATAAAAATATTTTATATATGTCGGCATTTGACTTTTGAGGCACAGCACGTGTTTGCCGCGCCATCGGGGGACGGCGGTGTGTGGTGCGCGCGCGCTCACCACGCGGCACGTCGTTGTAGGCGGACGCATGGTCGAGCGGCAGAGTTCGCTGAAAGTGCGCCGCGCCCGTTGCATTACTCCAACGGATCGTTTGCTTCTTAAAGTTGCCACTTGATTTGTAAGTGTTTAATTCGATTATACCACGTTAACTTTGTAACGCTGTTGTTTTAATCCAATAGACCGCCCCCGGTTGTTCGATTAGTTCCACAACCAAAATGTTCGGCTAATTAGAGGGAACTCAACCGAACTTGTTTGTATCGTCACTTCATGTTTTTGTTGTGAATTTAAATAATTTCTTTAAGAAGTTGAAAGCCTGCAATCTTTGCTGTAGGCTTTTTTAGTACTTATCTTGTTTGTTTGTGTGTTGTTGTCTGTGCGCTTTCTTAGGTTATCACACAATAAATTTGTTTGCGAAATATTAAGGAGATGTTGCAGATAACGCAATTAAAGGGCTGATTTTAGTAGTCTCTCTTATGGTATACTAGCTTTTGCCCGCGGCTCCGCCCGTGTGTTATTCGGTTTAACGACATGCTTTTTTCCGGGATATAAAGTAACTTATGTGTTAAATTGGGGTATTAAATTTCATCCAAATCCGTCCAGCCGTTTCAGCGTGAAAGAGTAACAAACACACACACACACACACACACACACCCTCACACACGCGCGCACAAACTTTCGCATTTATAATATTAGTAGGAAGTAGGATAGTATGCAGATGATTGTATAATATATCTATAACAAATTCTTCAATTAAAACTGTCCTACTTCTTTTTTGTAGAATCTCCTGGATTTTTTTGATAAAATATACTTCTTTTCTACAAGTTGGAGTTGGCAGCACTAATCCCAATACGAGTATAAGGTAATGACAGGTATCTTGTCGCACCGTATACTAAAATTTAGTTCGCTTGGTTTATTGAATTATATTTTTGGTTCAGAAATAATAATAGGTTTAGAAATAAGGTAAATGCTTGTGAGTCTTGTGACAGACGAACGTCGAAACACCAGTTCCTTTCTACTGAAAATTCGGTGTATTTTATGAAGAGAAATGAAAATAAAAAAACCTGTCGTACGTCTGTTGTGTAGGAAAAATAGGAATATCTTGAATTTTCTTCAGTAATAGTATGGCATGTGGTTTAGCAATTCTAATTTGACATGGGTCATTTGAAAACTCTCTGACAAATAACAGATTTTTCTTTATAAGGAAATTGTCACATCAAACAGCATCAAACCTCCAAATAGCCAGAAATATCAAAGAGTAAAAAATAAAATATAATGGTAGATTAAATATGTTTTATTTGTCATTAATCGTAACTTACACAATCTTTGGAATAAAAATAATAAAAATACTAAGTAAAAAATACTGCAAAATACGTACCTAAGAAAATATCACAACAAAATTATACTGTGGCTTATCTACTTATTTTATTGCAAATACTTTTTTCTCTATCTCTATACATATAAAATGCAATTTCTGTTCCCTTGTAACGAGACAATTACTGAACAGTTTTTGATGAGGTTTTTACTGTCACCTAGGGACCTTAAACTTAAAAATAAACATTATTAATCAAAAAATTTTGAGTTTCTTCAGAAATGTATATTACAGAAATATATATATATAATACAGAAAAGGTATTTAATGTATGTAACAAAACAGTGTAATGTATAAAATCCGAAGAGAAAACACTCTTTAAGTATGCATATTCGAGTTAATATAACTTGACAATCCCTAAATTATGCTTATATGCTGCATTGCGGTTTATGCGGTTTTAAAATTGTACTTTGGTATGTATTTTTGTATGAATCGAGTGTCAAAAAGCGGACGAGGGTGTATAGATAGATAGGACTTCTTGCGAGCGGAGTCGCGGGTATAACACTATATTGTTGCTATTTCTAAGGCTAAGTAAATGCTAATAAAGCAAAAATAAAAAGCATTGTCTATGATAAAAAGTAAGGCAAACTTTCTTTTACTGGGTCAGGTGCGTTTCGTTACGTTCCGGTGTCTAATAAAACAACCGCCGCCGTCAGCGATCTAAAATCCCAATTTACACTTTACCAAATGAGGCGCTCTCAAGCTGAGTTAAACATAGAAAAAATAAAAGTAAAGTTATATTAATTGTGTAAAAGCTTACCTACTTTTAAAACTTAAAATATGAATGTTAAAACAATAATTTAAAACTTAAATTAAGTAGGTACTTATAAATTATCTTAAATAATAATTTAAAAAAAATTGTTTGTCAAGGTGGTTTAAACCGAATCCCGGTGCAAAATGCACATCATAATATTGTTTTCCTTACTTTTGAATAAAAAGTATGCAATAAATGTGTTTTAAATCAATTAGCGGAAATTGATTAGTACTAACAGAAGGGTTCCCGCATGAAAATTATGTTATTTTATCCCTTACATTTTGATTTGATTACATTCGATTACAACGTTAAATACGCTTTTAAGTTTGTTAATCGAATGCAATCAAAATTTAAATCATAAAATGATAGAATTTGATTGTAAAACCCTAATTATTTCTAATCAATTTCCGTCCCGCTAATTGCTTTAAAACGCAATTTTTGCATACTTTTTATTCAAAAGTAAGGAAAACAATATTATGATGGGCATTTTGCACCGGGATTCGGTTTAACCACCTTAAATATGTACTTTTTCGTAAGCTTACAATTACGTAGTGTTGAAATAGTAGATAGAGAGCCGTGTACTATCGGGTAAATGTTCCGCGGGCCAATTTATTAGCTCTTTTATCACGTAAGGGCGAAAAGTGGCTCTGCGCTATTTTCCTAGATTGAACATTTAATATTATTTAAAAATGCTTAGGTCACTTTTTACATAAATAAATAGGGCATAAAAACGTAATGAAAAATATTTCATACTACAGAAAATATTTATAAAAATATTAAATCTAAAATACATTATGTAGGTAAGTACCAGATTTACGTGTAGGTACAACACAAAATGGAATTAACAAAAGAAACACAAAACAAAACAGACAATACAAGACAAGAAAAGATAAATAAAGAAACAGAGAATGGTCAGAATTATGATAGGTCGCTAACATTTGAAACATTATATAAATACCTAAAAAGTCTACATATATTTCAATAAGTTAAAAGTCAAAAACTAAAAAAAATTCAATCAAACCTATTATTAATGTACTTAGGTAGTATATCAATAAATCTATACACTCCAAAATACGTACTCGTATATGGATTTAATTTTTTTTTCAAAAACCTATCAATTACGCATCCATTGGATAAATCTTCTACAGCCCTGATGAGGCGTAGTCATCTTTGCACTAAAATATAATAGAAAGGTAGTATTAAGTAACCTAAGAGTAGAAGGTGAGCACGGAAGTGTGGTTCCCTCGCACGAACAGCACCGGCGGCAAGTCCTGGCTCAGCATCTCCAGCCACGCCATGTAGAGCGGCGCCGACACCGAGCCCTGGGGACAACACGTATTGTTACTCTTTGAAGCCAGGATTTCAGTTTGCGGGGATAGGGGGGACCTCGAGGCATAGTAAAAACAGAATAGTAGGATAACTCCCGCGCCGTGCGTGCGAGACTTAAATTCCTACTGTTGCAGGGTTGTCCCTATCTCTTTTGGTTTTGTAGCTGATACAAATCAGTACTAGGAATACGGATGTATCATGTTTGTTAATCATGTCTTTAGTTTCCTTTCTAATAATAAATTTTCGTCGCGGATTCATAACGACCCGGTGACAGCATAATTCTCATACACACAGGAACTAGGAGATCTCGTTGCATGCATACACACATATTATTATTCCAGCTTTACATTACAACAAACGTCAAATAACTAAAATAAATAAACACTGAGCACATGGGCTCAGATTTATCATTAGCATTAATTTCGTGTTGATAATTGTGGTGCGGCGTATCGTGGGCTTGCTTGACTGACTAAGCGCGACTGCGGAGGGAGGCGCGCGGCCCTACTCGTACCGGCAAAAGCCGGCATAAATTTTGCCGTTGTGCGTGCCGTGGTTCGTGCGTACTGGCACGCTTTAGCCGCGGTCGGTACCTTTCGGTGAAGATAGCCTAATATTCTGCTCGAGGCTCGTGGGTTCAGAGTTAGAGATGAGCAGGCAATAAATAACTCCAACCAAAAGGAAGATTCGGTACCCCGCTTCTCGCGCGCGGCACTGCAAATATAGGCCTAAAAGGCCTGTTTTGTGTAGCTTGTCTCACTCGCGCCACTGTCAAAGCTTGTCGCTCTATCTCTGTCCTTCGGTGGCTCTTGTTTAAAAAAGGGGTAAATTTTTCAGTTGACGATATAAGAACATACCGTATCTATCTTTTGCTTTATCAATGGACCCAACCAGCAAAAACACAAGGTTTTAAAAATAAACCGCGAGCGCACATTTCTTCATAGAAATTACGGAAATATCCTCTTGATCTTTACCTCCCTCTGTATCCGTCCTTACTTATACAAAAGCAAGAAGACAATTACCGCTTGGAGCGACAATCCTCGTCGACACAAGCGACAACTCATATTGTATCAGAAAGGACGAAAAGTTTTGTTCATATGAAAAGACTAGCTTTTGCCCGCGGCTCCGCCCGCGTGTTATTCGGTTTAACGACATGCTTTTTTCCGGGATAAAAAGTAACCTATGTGTTAAGTTGGGGTATAAGCTATATCCATTCTAAATTTCATCCAAATCCGTCCACCCGTTTAATCGTGAAAGAGTAACAAACATACACGCACACACAAACTCTCGCATTTATAATATTAGTGTGAAGTGTGATGAGGTAACATAGCCTTGTCTTATTTGACCACAAACGATTGAGGACCGCGCTAATTAGACACCTGATGTATGGAATAACAAAGCCTTGTCTTATTTCACCACAAACGATAGGGTCCGCGCTAATTACACACCTGATTTTTCAATGATATTGATCTATCCCACAAGAACCATGCATTTTTCCGGGACAAAAAGTAGCCTATGTGTTAAGTTAGGTTATAAGCTATATCCATTCTAAATTTCATCCAAAACCGTTGAGCCGTTTCAGCGTGAAAGAGTAACAAACACACACACATACACACGCACAAACTTTCGCATTTATAATAGGTATTAGTAGGATAGGGAGGGACGCCATATTACGTTCGCCGTTCCCTTTTTGCTACAGCGTAGTTAGAGCAAGCGCTACTATAAAACTAACTTGAAAGTGACCGCTTTGTAGAACCGCTACGCCGTACATATGAACTTATACATACGAATACCTATAATATACATATACGGTGACTTTCGTTTATTTAGCCAAATTCATACTGAAGACTCGGTTAGTGGTCAGTACCAAGATTCAAAGACCCTGTTTGCGAAATACGAACAATATTTTTTGCGCCTCTATACTTGTTTAGGAACTAACTAGGATAGGTAGTCTAAATTATTTTGCGTATTTCACAGAAAGTCCTAAACACTTACCGAGTCTTCAGTAAGTATGAATTTGACTGTATAAATAAATGTCACTTATATAACAAGTTTCATTCAACTTTTCAATTAGTGGCATCATTGAAGTAATTGTTTAATTATTCTACTAATCGTTATCTCTCACGAAGGTCATTAGAAGCATTTAAAAGAAAAAAAGTATTTATACTTCTGTAAAATAACAAGTCTGTCTGTTTGTCCGAACACAGTATAGGACAAGATCGGCTGAGCTTGAAAGGCTAATTATATTAAATGAGGTACAGAATGAAAAATCTATTATTATAATCACTTGGAACTTACTCAAAGTACAGCCTTGATCGTAAAGATTTGAAAAATGTAATTTTGTAAAGTAATAATTTTAAGTTTCAGATTTTATATCAAATATTTTATATATCAGATTTTATTAGTAAATAAAATGAATTTTTTGTGCTATTATTCGTATTTTTTTAAAGTGGATCCGGTTTTTAATTTTGAGGCATGTAACCCTACAAATACGATATTTGTGACACACTCAAAAATACAGTGACAGGTGATAGTAGATTTGATGGAAGTGGCAACAATAAGTTTATGATGTTTGAACATTTGCATGGTGCAATCAGAGACACTAATTGAATGTCTGTGATTGAAATTTAGTTTTTTCATACACGTATAAGTTTTTAGGAAAAATAAAAGTATAGGCATTTGCAGAACGACCGACGTAAAGTTCGTAAACATCAATACATTTACAATATACAAACTGCCTATTCTAACAATTTAGTGCTTGGAAATCAGAAGCAGGTTTGAGTTTTTCGGAACGAGATTAAATTGTATTGTATTGTATTAAAAAGAAATGGAGCATCTTCCACGCTAGATCCTCACCTTTCTAGGCATCGGCAAGGACATGACGATGAGCCTGGACTCCTTGGAGTTGGCGAGCATCAGCTCCCGCAGCCGCAGCTGTCGGTTGGTCTTCTCGGCGAGGGTCAGCAGCTCCGTCTCGCTGATGCGGCACTCTGCAGACATACGCATACATTACTCATACACCACCACGCTCCGTACATACATCGCCTTTTTATCATGCGTTCGCACAATGATGTTTGGTATGCGTGGCAGCGCAAAAGGATAGAAAGATGCTACTGTATCGCTACGAATCTAGCATTTGGTTTCAGGGAGTCCGCCAAAAATCACCATCAATTGTCATTGTGTCTTACATCAGGAACCTTTGCGCCAGGTACGTCAAGGTGCGTCATGTACGTTTTTTTTTCAATTTTTTTATCTAATAAAGTTGTGTTCATAATTCTAAAATATTTGTTTAGGTGTTTGTTGTTCAAAAAGGAAATGGACTGTGGTAAAATTGGCATTATAACGATGAAGCAATGCGTGAACTGTAAACTACAATATTAAAATTATAAAGTACTTCACCTTCACTAGCATTTTCATCAGTGAACTTCTTGATTAAATTTTCGAACAATTTCTTTGTTTCCGGTTGAGGCGGCTCCGTTATTTCCTGCACCATCGTCAGAGACGAATAGTCTATCCGGAATTTCGCTAACAGATTCGCCATACTGGAACAAGAGACATTAACTCCCATTACTTTACTCTACTTCACTCAGAGAAAGGACGATTTAAGCTCGGTGTAAAAATTTCCTTATTATTAAACCACAAACCACAAGTATACAGAACTTGGTAAGTTTTCATAATCAGTTTTTGCATGTATAACGTAACTTTAAAACGTTTAAACTTTATCTGTGAAAACTTGCCAAGCTCTACGTATTCAGTAGAGGACCCTAAGATTTCTTTTTAAACAAGTGAATGATGCTGTACATTATTGCAGTTGTGATTGAAGGATCCTCTTTAAGCCTCGGTACCTTGATCTCAATTCTTTTAGCGAAGGTAACAATCCTGCACTGGCTTTCTACTGAACTCGGCCCCTTTTTTTGTTTTTGGTGCGGGCAAGTTTGTTAGCTACCTACATCATCGAACTGACAAACCGTGTTGGATTAAATTATATGAATTTACGTGAACTTGAACTGAATCAATAAATTACTGAATCATTAGTACGTTGATTTTGCTTGTTTATATTTTTTCAAGTTTTTATATAAATGTATTAGTTAGTCGGAACCAACTTCCGCTCCTCGAGCTCCATCTCGTGTCTCCGGTTGGCGAGAGCGAAGATCCTCAGCTTGATGTTGGCCCACGCGGAGCGCTGCGACAGGATGTAGGGTAGCAGGATCGTGAGCCCTCCGTCGTCGTATAGCCACCACACGTCCAGGGTGCCTGCCTCCTGCAACAGTTACCAACTTAACTATTATTATCTCTTATTTAACAAATGTCGCTCACTCACAACTTATATACAGAATGTTAGGAAAAGTATCGCGATCCTTTCAACCACATCACAAAAGAAATAATTAAAAAAAAAACTTTTTTTTGGTAACGCTCACTTGATGGAATCATCCATCCATCCATCAGCCTGTTTCGTCCAGTGCTGAACATAGACCTTTCCAGGATTTCGTCACTCTTGGCGGTCCTCCTGGAAGAAATGCCCATACTCACACACGCTGGGCAGGCGGGTTGGTGAGCGCGGTACCGAAACCCTTGCACCAGTGACGCCACTGCCCGTCACCAGTCTGTTTTATATTATACCGCCATCCATCGGTCCCAGGCAATGGTGGGCCGCCTGGTTTTGCCTGAGAGCTGTTCTCTTACTATCCCCCGAATAACTTCGGGAGGATAAATTTGCGAGTAAGATGGTGGTGCCTCAGTCGCGCTTGGCATCAGCTCTACCACCTAGAATGCACCACCTTGATGGAATGTTATGACTGATTAGGTAGGCTACTACCTAAAAACTTTGAAAAGTGTTGATTAATTGTGTTAAAATCAGAATGGTTTATGCTAAGAATAATTTTTCTGTTTTTTGTAAGAAGGGCTAGAAGGAATTGTATCTACCTAATCAGTCACATATTACTAATGAATTTTTTTTTCCGTATACACGTGGTACTTTTCCTAACATCCTGTATGGAAATGGAAATAGCCCTAGCACAGATTAGACATATTGACACCTATTCTCGTGTAGCAAATATTAGATTTAGAGTTGGCATAAGCTAAAACGTTTCATTGCAAAATAGGTTTTAACGCAGATGGATAAAAGTTAAATGAGCTTGTATTATTTTAGGTTTTTCAACTCTAAATTTAAGGTTTGCTGCACGAGAATAGGTCACAATACTAACGTACAATAAATAAGAAGTGACATATGTATAGCGAAATCAATCGCTTGGAAAACACTAAATATTATCTGATAAAGTATTACAAGATAGAAAAATCAAATAGAAATAAAATTTCTACGTAAAATAAATCTCAAACGGTGCTCAAGAATCTCTGCTTGTCGCGCGCTTATCGATATTGTCAATGCATGAGGCATTTGGTTATAAATGAACTATATACTATAAGGTCCCATAATTCAAAGTGAAAACATTTTTACATATGGTACAGTATCCCTAATAGATTACATTACAAAGAAAAATAAAGTTTTTTGCGCGTACTTTTTTTAACTTTCCATAGAAACTTAGTCAGCTGATTGAACCATTTTGTACTGGGAAGTGAAAAAAATATATGAGCAAAAAATTTTTTCTTCTTCTGGAATTTGATCAGTTAACGATACATTATCTACCCTAGAATTATTTTTACTTATTATTGTAGGACCTTATTATTACTTGTGCTAGGGGCGTGTATAAGTAAAATGTGTTGTTTAGTTTAGTATCTTTCAGCTATCTAGCGATATATGTAAGTAAGTATTGCACCTGTTTCCTCTGGAAAATAGTCATTTCCGACAACTGGTCCTTGGACAGCTCAACTCCACTGGAACTTCGGTAGACGACCTGTTTATGAATGTCCATCTTCTTTTCCTTTTTGACCTTGTCCTTTCCTTCTTTCCCTTCTGATATTGTGAACGATCGCGATGTAGTCAATGTCAACAAATCTGTAATTAACAATTTATTAACCTTTAAAATGATAAATGAGTCGTTTTTAGGATTTTGTCCATCCACGGAACAACTGGCTGGGTCGACTCGGTTGAAATTTCATATGGAGGTTACGCATAATTCTATTCACCCTAGACATATCTTCACGCCGCGCCGTCCAGAAAAAAATATTTTTGAACTCTAGCAGTATCAGGGAGAAAGGAGGTGAGAAATGGACGAGCCCATATATATTTTGGCTGGAATACTACAGAGTGAAAATGTGCGCCGTGGCTTTTACGAGCATTATTAATTAATGACTCAGCGAATAGGTAACACAATTAAATTAAATGTACTTAATTGTTAAATGAGCAGGTAATTTCTGTGTGTTATAGGTAAGTATTATGTAAGTACCTAGGTAGGTTGGTACAATCCATGCTATGTGCATTATAAATTTATAACATTTACGGAACGCCTGGCTAAATGAGAACTCTCTTGCTCCTTTACATCCATGGACCCCAATAGCCAGGTCTTTGTGAAAAGTCCCCAATTATTCGTTCAGGTTTTTTTGTGTGACGTACATTCGTCCCCAAAAGTAAAATTGGATCGAGCGGAGCTGGATCGCCTACGTATAGTACTAACTTATGGTATGAACGAACTGGCAAACAGCCTCCTAATTAATTGAAATCGTAATGAAAATTCATAAATAACTCTTTATTCCAGCCCTAAGGTTCAAGCCGCACAGAAGCGGTGCGGCGCGTATCGAGCTCGTGGGCGTCATTCAAACTTCGTACAAAACGCATGGAAATAAAGTCGCTATTTGAACACACCGAATGGTATGTTTCAGGCGATGTCTGGCGTGGAACGGGCGTCCGTACCATACCTCAAAATGCGACTTTATTTCCATGCGTTTTGTACGAAGTTTGAATGACGCCCACGAGCTCGATGCGCGCCGCGCCCTGTCTGTATGGCTTGCACCTAACGTACTCTAGAGGAATTTATACGAGTATTATGTTATCTCTTTTCACAACTGAACGGAAGTGATAGAAAAGGAAAGGTAGACCCGCTCACTAGTAAGGTTGTGCCTGCTGGAAGGCTGCGAGTCCGCGGAGCGAATGTCAAGGTCTGAGTCGGCGTGCATGATGTGTGGGCCGCGGCGCACGCGCAGGTCTCCGCTGCCGCTGGACGTGGCCGTCAGCCCGCAGGTGGCCGTCGTGTCCTCCGTGATGATGGAGCTGTAGTCCAGCCCGTTGGACACGCGGACTATCGCCACCGCCAACCGGTTCTCGAACGCTGCACTGTTACACAATACTCATAAAAGTATCACGACATGTATTCCCAGAGGTGTTGCCGAGTATAAATTATGAAATGAAATCACTCCATCACACTCTGTAAAACCGCGATTCGAAACAGAAAACTCTTGTACTTATATTTCTTCTGCTCTTAATGGAATCCTGTAATGGCTTTTAAGAATCCATCCATCAGCATTATTCATCCACTGCTGGTCTTTCGCCACTCTTGGCGGTCTTCCGTCCTCCTCATTCAGCCTCCTTTGGCAACCTCCTTTAGGTTCTAAGAATATTATTTTTAATAAACATCAAAGTTGTTCGTGACGTGACAATTCGTAGTTCTAAAAATAGCAACTGATCTAGCTTGGTTTTGCAACTCATAATGGTTTGGCAACTTTATTATAAACCTTTACTAAAACAAAAAGAACTATACAACCTGAAATTTAAGTCATTTTGTTAACGAAAACTGGTGATAGTAATCGTCCATATGAACAACTTACTATAAAGCCAACCCTGAAACCATGAAAAAAATATCAGCTGTTCCATAGAAAAGTTAAATACCTACTCGACCCAAATCTATGAAATGTATGTCATGCCTAACAACCTGTTTTCATAGTCTTGATAAAATTTGTCGTTGGCCATTATTAATTTTTCTTGCAAAAGCTCGTTCTAAAAGTGTTCGTAATTTCCGTCGTTATTTCCAGAATCTCAGGTGGAGTCAAATTATCATCACCATCACTGCTGTTGGTAATTTTAGGCAAAATAATACTTTTGATTTTACCCATAAAACCAGTACCACGTAAGCTATGGCGCCAAAATCCAACAGTCCACCACGCATGTGTACGCGTTGCGTGCGCCGGCAGCCATAGACAATGCAGGCCGAAAATAAAATGAAATTGTGACCTCCTTTGTCACGCCGCAATATTATTTAGTACGTGTTAGAGAATCCCACTATCCCACTAATCCCACTATCCCACTTCCCATCCCACTATCCCACTTCACAACCCACTATCCCACTAAATCCCACTATACCTAATATTATAAATGCGAAAGTTCGGATGTATGGATGGATAGATGGATGCTTGTTACTCTTTCACGCCGTAACTACTGAACCGATTAGGCTGAAAATTTTCATGAATGTAGTTCTAGACCTGGAATAGGACATAGGCTACTTTTTATCTCGTAAATCATTTCCCATGGGATGAAAATAAGTTTCCAAATTTCTATAGAAAAGTGATGTGTCACTCTTTCACGCCATGCTTACGAAACCGATTAGGCTGAAATTTTGCATAAAATGGAAAAACTATAAAAGAGACACACAAAATAGGAAACAGAGGCGCATAACACACACATTTCACCAGCTGTGTTTATTGTAGGTAACAGTTCGAATAATATTGACTGATTTTATAGGATTACATAAAAACTAATTCAACGCGTGTGAAACCGCGGGCAAAAGCTGATATTATATAAACATGGCCGTATGGGGTAATAATTTCCCTTTGCCTTCCTAGTTAGTATCACACATAAAGCAAGTACCAGGTATCACATGTCAAATACTGTAATCTCAGAAAAAGATTTTTTATAAAGTGCGCGCCAGATAAGTCTGCGCGCGACTGGTGGCGTTACTAACGTTTTACTACTTGACCTTTGGCATGATGATTGCCAAACTTGACTACTGAAAACTAATAAAAATGACATTCTACACATTCACTAGGTACACCTGACATAACAACAACTTGGCGACCTGCGATTTATGATTTTGGCCACGCGCAGACATATCTGGCGCGCACTTTAGCATTATGTTGTTCGGAGACCTATAAAAGATACCATATTTTTTTGTGTTTTAGAGATGTTCATGAAAAACATTTTTCAGTGAGGTTAGATAAAATATTTTTATATAAAGTTCATGAAAGTTTCATTTTCATTTCAACACTTTTTTGACAGACTATACATGTGATACTAACTAGGAAGGCAAAGGGAACTTAGCCCAAACAGCCATGTCTGAGGTTTAATATCAAATACCAATGAGGTTTTAATATAATGTTCTCCAAAACAGTAACGAGGATATAATCAACTTTATTTTCGGCCAGGTATTGTCTATGGCTTACGACGCGTTGGACACGGTCTGTCAATGGATGAACTGTTTGTTGTGCCATAGTTAAAAAGGAAATTTATTTATTACTTACTGTGGTTTCATTAATTATTTTGCCCTAAAATTACGGACAGTTTCCGGATTCCGCAACATTATTTATATGGTTACCATATTTTGTTTTCATATACATAATTATGTATAAGTTTAATTTTTTTCAGGGAAGTGTTTTATTTTTACTGATAGCCGGACAGACGACAAAAGATGGAATGCTGAAAGAAGCTGCAATGGATGAGATTGACTCCATATCGACAACAAGGACTCAAAAAGAAACCCCTTTATTATAGAGCTTTAACGCACTGCACTGATGATACTACTAATAGCCTGATAGTACTTTGCAAATAAGACGGAAACAGTTCCGAATGAGAACTTACTGCAGCACGTTAAAGTATGACACGAGGTCGAGTGGCGCCGCCGTGGTCCAGTCAGCCTTGTACCCCATCAGCAGCACGTTGGGCGCCAGCCTGCCGACGCCGGCCGTCTGCATCAGCGCGCGCGCACCCTGCTCGAAGCTGAACCCGTTCACTCCGGTGCAGAACGCTCGGATCTTCCTCTCTCGGAAGTACTCGTCGCTGGCGCGCAGCTTGGCTGCTTTCTCTCTGTATGAGATTTTCGTCTGAAAAAAATAATTTCTGAATTAACAAACTCTTCTTTCATTCATTAAAAGTATGAGCTTCAAAAATATCACCAAATAAATGCATTGGTTAACACGCACCGGTGAAATATCTCCAACAATCATCAACGAGCCTGCTTTAGTAATGAGAGACCCGAGGTCGACCAGCGCTGGTCTGGCTTGTGGTCTGCCAGCCAGCACCAGCAACTGAGGCCAGTAATTCTTCACGTGCTCCCCGGTCCTGGCCAGGTTGTGGGCACTGGATAGTGCAGTCTTGTACATCTGAGCTTGTGTGCTGCTGCCCCAATTCACATCTACAAAAAATGTAAGCCAAGATGAAAGCTTATTCATGTATCAAAATGAAATTCCGATGCCAATGGCATGAGTCATGAAATCCCCATTCAATGCCAATATTTCCGTTATAAATAAAGTTCATATTTGTTATAATAACTCCGGGAAGCTGGATTATAAACACACTCGTACCGAAAAGTTTTCGAGAACGAAAAGTGAGCGGAGCATTGATGTTACGAAATTCAACATCGATGCAGATTTAGTCAAGATCCGAGATTGTAGCTATTTTCATCCACTTGTGAACTTTCTTGATACCTTAGTACTACTGGATTGAATTTATCACATTGCGCGATTGTAAGTTTTGTGCTAGTATACACAGAGCACAGTTTTGATTGCCAGTAAAATCTGCTTTGAAGTCTGTATGTGTCTATGTATATGAACTAGTATACTAACCAGGTTTCCTGTAATGCACTATGAGGTACAGAGTGAAGAATATGGCGAAGGTAATCAGCGACATGACCCAGCTGATGAGTAACATGATGGCCACACACAACAGGAAGCCTAGCAATGAGACCCACACGTTGTAGTACTGTAAACAAAATTATGATGAATGAGGACGGAAATTCCGATGAGTTGGCGAACATCACAAACGTTCTTTCAAAGTTTCCGTTTGTCAATCCACGGGTGTGAATAAGTGTCGATGATTTACCTTCACGTAAATAACAAGCGGATTCCTTAAAGATTTATCGCTAAAGCATGGTGATAAATCATGATATTTTGGTGGAACTTACTCGGAATGTAGGCCGCCATCCGAGTGGCCTGACCAGGGCCGCATGGAAGGTGCAGAAGTTGATAAGCGCGTACGAAGCCAGGTAAAAGTTAGAGATCAGCGGAGCAATGGTATTCAGGTCGGCTACGGACAAAAATATATTGTTAATTTATAAAAAAACGTCTCGCCTATTCGATAAAAATAATATAAAGCAATCTTCCTGGCAATTCTCTAGCAGCAGCTTATTTTTTTTTTTTAATACTAAAGTAAGTAAGATTGGATAACATCTGCTTTACCAATCTTAATACTGATTTGGTATAATATCAGCCTGGTCTACTCGCTTGGGCAAAAAATACAGGTATATACGTACCGATGAGGAGAAAGATGAGAGAGACAAAGAAGGTAAGCACGTATCCCCTGTAGGGCTCGCCGTGTTTGCCATACGGCTTGGAGAAGAAGATGAGTCCAGGGTAGATGCGGTCGATGCCCAGCGCTTGGATCAGCCGCGGCACCGAGAGAAGGTTCGTCAGCGCTGTGGAGAGCGTCGCTGCCCAACAGCCACCGTAGATTAGGGGGCCCCAGGCTGACATTAGCTGCATCACCTACAAGTTATCTTCAAAGTTATGTATTCTAGTTCAAGGTTGACAAAGAACGAATTCTTTATTTAATTTAAATTTAAATTTATTTACTAATAAACGAAACGGAACCCTAAGAATATAAGGATAAAGAAAAATCGTGTTGTATCCCCTGCGTCCATTAGATATATTTTTCTACAGAATAGATAAATAGATGCGATTAACCGCATTCGCTAAAATGGCAGTCGGACAACCGAAAAATAAACCAGCATTAAAAAACCAAGCCAAGCAAGTGTGAATACGACCCACTGCATTAGAGTAAAAAAAAAAAATTTCATGACTCCATACCATTTAAATAACTCTGTAACTAAGAGTGGATAAGCAAACTTTTTACTACTTATATATTCCAAGTTGCAAGTTCGGAGATCTTTCTGTTCGCAGCATACCGTACGAACATGTTATTCAAATGAGGAAACTTCACAGACATTCGATATAAAAATGTCTGTGGGAATCTTTCAAAATATTGAAACTTCTTGTAGTTACCGAATAACTGTTATGTAGGCCAAAATGGCAGGTGTCATTAATGGGTCGCATGTGACAGGCGGAGACTACGCCGCTGTAGTTGAGCAGAGTCCCGTTGTCCATGACGAGGTCGGTGATGTTCCCGCTGGCCTCCCTCAGGGCTCCCCCGCCCGAGAACAGCACCATCATTGCGTAGCTCACCATCGAGATGAGTAGCGCCAGCAGCGTGCCCTTGGGGATGGCTGATGCTGGGTCCTGTCAAATACATTACTAGTTTTTGGGATTCCATTAACTAAACCCTTATTGGATCACCTTGTTGCCCGTCTGTCTGTTTGCTCTACAAATTCAAGTGACTAGGATAACGCAATAGAAACGTACGGCCTTGCAAAGCCTATTTCCATACTATTTCATAAATCTCACAAAATAATTGGTTATCGAATAAGTCCGGTGGATGAATTATTCTTTTCGTGTTTCCTACAAACGCAAGCGTGTTCTCCGTCCTGACCCGGTCACCCTCGGTTTTTGGACTACAATTACTATAAATTTGTGTATCTAAAGGCCTACTATTCAGTACCTACAAAGATAGTTTATGTACTTCAACACATTGCGACATAACGGTGGGCGAGCTGTGACGAATTCGTTGCAGTCCGACCATGGCTAAATCTTTTCAAATCTGGAGCCCAAGATATCGGCAAAAGCAGGAAAGATAGGTACTTATTCTGTACCTTAACTATATACTTACATTTAGTAAATAACAATGCTGACTTAGGTATGGAATATTTTAAAATTTATTTTATTACTTGCTTTTGCCCGCGGCTTTACCCACGTGATATTCGGTTTAACGACATGCTTTTTTCCGGGATAAAAAGCAGTTTATGTTAAGTTAGGGTATAAGCTATATCCATTCTAAATTTCATCCAAATCCGTTCAGCCGTTTCAGCGTGAAAGAGTAACAAACATACACACACACACAAACTTTCGCATTTATAATATTAGTGTGATAACAATATCATCCATATAAATCTTGCCAATTTCGAACAGAAATGCTCATGCAAGCGTAAATGTTGATATTTTTAGTTGAATTCATCATAATTTACAATATATTTAAGAGTAGTTTGCAACTTTGAAAATGACAGTAGGTAATTATCTCAAAACCTTAACTACCTAGAGGTACAGAATTGCAAAACATCATGCATGATCCGATCTGCATGAATTTTCTGAGAAGCATTTCGGTACGTTTGTCCATATGTATTATGTAGTGTGTTCACCTCACGAAATCAGCAATGTTCCCAGAATAGCAGTGACTCATCATCAATACCACTTCTTCAATTGAAACCAATTAATCGATTACGCACTCTAATAAAGCCCTGAAACTGAAAATTTGGGGTCAATACATTTGACACCGCAATGCGGGGCGGTCATATTTCATTTGATTTGTTTCAGTCGTTTTAGCTGTAAATATATTATTGTGTTTACGATAACAAGTTTAAAATGGGATTGGCGGAACCAAATTACAATCTAGTAAGAAGATGGATAAAAATTTGAATGGCGCAAAGTATATGAATCACTAACAAAGACATGTCTGTAAAGTGTATCTCGAATACGTGTATAAGTATAACAAGTCGGAAATATGTAGGCACTTCGAAAGAAAGCGTTTCTCCCCCCTGCGTCGCACTTCTCTCCTGCTAGTCTAGCATCAAACGATCGACAAAAATTAGCACTTAAAAGCTTAATACTTCGCCAACGGATCTCTAAATCGAAAAATGGTTTTCAGACACCCACAATGTTTTTAAACGACCTATCCAACGATACCCCACACTATGGGACAGATGATAGATGTTTATAGGTGGTAGAGCTGATGCCGGGCTCGACTGTGGAGGTTCCACCATCTTACTCGCAAATCTCCTGAAGTTATTCGGGGGAGAGTAAGAGAACAGCTTTCAGGCAAAACCAGGCGGCTCACGATTGCCTGGGACCGATGGATGGCGGTTTATCCATCCCCAATTGCCGAGCCTTAAATAAAAAAGACTGGTGACGGGCAGCGGCGTCATGGTGCAAGGTTTTCGGCACCGCGTTCACCAACCCGTGCGTGTGTGAGTATGGGCATTTCTTCCAGGAAGACCGCAAAAAGTGGCGAAATCCTGGAAAGGCCTATATCCAGCAGTGGACGAAACAGGCTGATGGATGGATGGATGGGATAGATGAAAAAAAAAACCATCCCCAATTTACGTGTACGGGAGGGATCCTTAAAAAAATTTTTTTTCGGGGTTTTAATTTAATATGCATACCCATGCTAAATTACAGCTTTCTAGTACTCATAGTCTCTGAGCTAAGCCACGGACAGACGGACATGGCTGAACTATAAGGGTTCCTTGTCGGACTACGGAACCCTAAAAAAGGGTCATCGAACCTTGTTACTGAGACTTACCAAGTCTTCAGTAAGAATTTGGCTGTATGAGTTAAAGTCACGTTATATACGTAGGTAATGTGTATTGTTTATTTAATCGTGTTGCCTTGCCTTAACCCCTCCCTGGAAAAAATCCTGGCAACGCCCTTAATTGGAGTGATGAGTGATTAGAGTTTGACCAATGAATCGTGGCACAACTTTACCTAAACACAAAGAAAGTGTTTCGGTGCCGTTTCAGGCCAAAAGCTTTACCTACCATTTATGCCATGACTCAGTGCCCAGACTCTATAAGTGGCACGAATGATTGAACAACTCACAATGCCATACGAAGGCTACAGTATGTTTAGTGATAGATATGTAATGGGTTGACACGAGGTGTGAACGCGTGCCCTCCAGCTAAAACAACTCTCAGATCGATTGCGGCCACACGTGCCAATATTTGTAACTCGAGCTATTTATATTTGTAACCGTTGTAATTCATTCATGATTCCTACCGTCGTCGGCCCGAAATAGAATAACATCGCTAAAATCGATTACAAATGAATCAGGTGAATGGCCAATAATCCATGAGTGAAGCAAATGTCTTCATTCATTCGTATGACTTTTGTGGCTCACGCACGCGTGAGGCGATGTGAGCGTTGAACGGAATGAAATGTCAAAAAGGATTTTCACTCCATAATTTCAGACAAAATTTTGTTGGACATCTCGAAATGGAAGAATTTGTGAATGTGTTTGTAATATAACGTATTGTATTCTGTGTTAAATTAAGAGGTTAATGAGGTATCTTATATAAAGCGGTCCGAACCATGAGCTATCTTTCACATCGTTTGCTAGCTCACAAATTACGGACCAGTCCTCGCTCACACTTGAAATCATTCATGGCTTTCAGCGATGTAATTCTATTTCGGACCGTACGGCTCGAGTTGAAGTGACTGAACTCCAAACTAGTTGTGTAATTGGTATCCATTTTGTTTGAGCCACAGAAGACTTTCTGTTGTTTTGAGCCTTCGCGTAGAGCTTTTCGTAGCGCTGCTACGAAGTAGCTGCTTTTGGGGCGTAACCTACGCGGGGTTTCTCTTGCTTGTTACTAAAAGGCTGTAATTTATCGTTAATGGTTATCATAGTTTCAAGAAAGTTCTAAGTGCCAAGCTGTTGATTCACGATAAGTCATATAGAAACTGAACTTCGCAGAACACATCTTTCGTTCTTGGAAATTCAAGGCGATTGACGTCGGTTTGTTTGAAGTGGGGTGACATCGCACACAAACACGTTCGCCAATAAACGTACACTGACACACACACCCCAGTACATAATTAAACCACGATGACGTCAGGCTAATGCGCCGGGCAGCGTAAAAGCTACCATAGTAGCATTTGTGTTAAAGCGATTCCAGAGGTAAATGTGAAAAAAGGGCCCAAGTTCGGTACAAATAAACAATGATATTAAATAAAAGTAAACCTATTATAAGTATACGAAACTTCGACAGTAAAATAATTAAATTAAAGCTCCTCGAAACTAAATTACTTACAGGAATATGCATGCACGGAATATTCTTTGATTGAATTACTCAATCAATCATTTCTAAATCATCTCAAAGTATAATTTTTGAATAACATTGTTAAGAAAAACAATTGCTAGAGTACTTTAAATACTCTCATACATAAGGATTAGCTTCAAATCAGATGTAGCAAATGCTCTGGGACAGGCGTGTCAGGTTCCACCGGGATTCTACCTAACTAAAGTGTGGATGAGGCCGCTTAATAAAACTGAAAATCTCACCAGCGGGCAGCGCCTAGCTGGATTATTTAGAACATAACCCCGGGTGACGTTTGTAAATATTGTGTTATTTACTTCGGAGAGACCAATAAAAGGCTACTGGATCAAGTTTATTACGGGTCCGCGGAATCCTAATCTGTCACTAGGATAACCCTAATTTGTTGGAAAGACTTATAAAAACTAGAGGATTCAGTGCATATTTAATTATTGTAGCAAACAATATTTTTTGAAATAGGTACTTTAAATAAAAATAACTTTGGAACTATGGTATGTAATTTTTCTTCGAACTTGGCAGTTGCACTACCGTAGGTCTAGTTTATCATATCTATAGAGGTATCCACAACATAGTCAGTGTACGAGCAATCTCGTAAATAAACTTAATTTGTTGGAAAGTTTTTCCGTCATTTAGGTTAATTGGTATGTTTGTAGTTTTTGTGTGAAGATATGAAACAGAACTGACCTTGAGATCTCCAGAGATATTGGCCCCGGCCTGGATTCCGGTCACCGATGGGAAGAAGATGGCAAAAACACTGAAGAAATTCTGGTTACGATCTTCACTAAACCTAAAGTCAGGTCTGAAGTTCCCTTTATACACCTCCGCTACAACAAAACAAAGCGAAAATATACATTTAAGAATTATCATAATCTAACATTATGTTTGTACTCTGCCCCACGCTCAATAAGGCGCGGTCGCAGCTCAATATTGTTGGGGGAGGGGGGGGGGGGCAACTTGCCTCAAGTACAGTTAAAGAGGCCAACTTTAACAGTAAAACAGGTCAAGCAAATGACAAAATGAAGAATCTCAGTCAGTCACAAAACAAATAGAAGCCTTCTATTAATTTTATGAGGCACCGCCCCGCCAAGTCCAAGTTGGCACAAATATTTTGCGGTCTTTTCAAATTTGGTTTGCACCGTTTGAATTACTTTTTATAACATTATTTTGAATACTTTCAACATAGACGTTAGTAAGTAGATAATAATTAGTTTGAAATGTTTGTAAACCGTCAAGTTTTAGGGATGTTTCGAGTTGACATGAATTATTTTGGGGGGGTCATGACTCCTGTGACCCCCCCCCCCGGACCGCCACCGCGACCAATGGTAGAATTTATGAGCTTTTGATAGAGGCGACAAATTGTGATGTGTGGGTAATAAAATGAGAATACGAATCGGAAACTCTTATAGCAGAGTTCCGGTGTTTGTCCGTGTGTCCGTCCGTCAGCTACACAACTCAAGAACGGCTCAGCTGGTTGAGCTAAAATTTGGCATGTAGGTGAACAATGAATCTGTGATCCCGAGAAAAGAGATACGAAAAAACTTCGATGATGTCACAATCGGAATGTTTTAGAAATTCGTGTGGTTTTTTTTAATCCAGCGTTTCAAACAATTTATGGAACCCATTGTATGAAGTAGTTTGCAGTGTATGTGTAGTTGGAGAGTGCTGTACGCTGATGATTGAACCGCTAAAATTACCTTTTTATTTTTTATCCCAATAATAACCCATTCATAATCTGACGGTGCATGCTGTTATCATGCGCGGGCACAGTAACAACTGTGATGGTCACCCGGGCCGTGCGGGGGGCGAGGGGATTAACGGCTCTACACAAACTTACAGCTGAATCCGATGAACCCTTGGGCGACTTCCTCTGTGGACTTGGGTCCCATGATCGTGCCCACCACGAAGTCCACCATGGCGCCCACGATTATCGCAATTAGGAAGTTCTGCAATGACAAACAGGTATAATAAATACGTATCTATAACTAAAACTAAAGACAAAGTGTTCCGTCAGTTTTATCTTTCTTTTACAAGGCGCGATCGCGTTCCATATATAAGGTGACTTTAATTTATGCAGCCAAACTCTTACTGAGGACTCGGTAAGTACTCAGGTTCGATGACTCTTTTTATGAAATTCGAAAATTATTCTTTTCGTGCTCCTTACAAACGCAAGCCCAGCCCCGAGTCAATTACTATGGGACGTCAAGATTTTATTTTGCGAAATTAGCAAAAAGTGTTATCGATCCGTGTTACTGATCACTTACCAAGCCTCCAGTGTAAATTTGGCTGCATAAATAAAAGTCACCTTATATATATAGGTATTGTTCTTTATTTGTTTTCAGAACTAAGTAACTGATTGCGTTCAGCCATATCGATCCATACAAAAAAATAGAATTGAGTGTCGGTGATTTAGAAATAAAGGCCTTTTCTTAAGCTCAGAGATTATTTGGACGCAACCAAAACCCAAAAACGCGCTTTTATAAAAAGTTGTTTGTCTCTCTGTTTGTTCGGAATATTTGAAACAGCTGCATCGACTTTGACGAGACTTTTATTGCCAGCAGGGGACTTTTCAGAGATTAATTAGCCATCTGTAATTTCTGACATCTGTCGCTTTTCACATCCGTCATATACTTTTTATCCCGGTAAAATGCTCCTGAGTTATTTGGAAACTTGTGATTTATATTTTGTGATCTATGTATTTTTGGAATATCTCACTTTTGACGATTTTGTCACTTCTGTGACTTTTGACATCTGTTACTTTTGACGTTTGTCTCTGAACTAAGAAAACTTTCTTCTTTGGCTTTACAAACACAAACAACGCTGACGAAGCCGCGGGCGGCACCTAAACCTAGGTACTTGTAAAAGTGTATTTGATCTTGTAACAAGCTTATTGTAGTATGGGAGTAAATAAAAGAATTAGTTTGACGTTTATTATCTTTCAAAGTTCTTCGTGCATAGCCTACTGCTGTATGCAACTCTTATGCATAACCCAACAGCTGTTAACAGTCCGTTAAAGCTAAATATAGCCGGGATGTAAAACATGCTATTGGAAATGTAGAATTGCAATTTTACGAGATACTAATACACCGGTACTATTCTGTATGGACGCCACCAACACCATTGACAGGCTACCTTATTGCGGCTTTAAGAGGCTTCAGTAAGCTAAATTAGCAGCTCGATGTTTGTCGGTACAAATATCGACAGAAACGACATTGAAATAACGTTCATATCAGCGTGCATTGCAAAGTAGCTGTTACGACGATCGCTGCGTCGCTGGATAGCGCAAAATAGAGAAAATAATACTTTTCATGCATGATAAATTAGATATTTATGAGTTTTCAACATCATTACGTTAGATTTTTGTATTGCTCGTGCGTGTGTATAAGTTTTAACCTAGTCTCTTTTGATATAAGAAAGTTTAAGCATTTCACAGTTTTTTAAAGCATTTGAAAGGTATTTACAAATTACCTTTTAGGGTTTTAAAACATCACAATTACGGGATATAGCCAATAAATGTCATATATTTTTTTCGAACAGATATACATACATATTCTCACGCTTTCTCCGCAGAGACTACAGATTTCCATCTGCTACGGTCCTGACACACCTCTTTTGCTTCTACATCCATCAATCTAGTCATACAAGCTCTTGTGACTGCAAAGGCAAGATTGGCAGTTCATAATGGAGTGTTGGCTCCTACGCTTATACTACGGTAGTGAATGTTGGGTCTGGCAAGATGAGCATCGAAGTAGAGTGAATGCAGTAGAAATGCGTTCGTTACATAAATGTGTGGTTTGAAATTTATTGATAGAGAGAGAAATATCGACATAAGGGATCGTTGCGGCCTGAAAGAAGATGTAGTGCCTTAAATAAAAAAGGGATGCTTCGGTGGTTTGGGCATATACTGGATGTAAATAGAGTGCGACCTTTAAATAAAACCATATACTCTACTGATCATACTGAACAATTTTCTGAAGAAAAATTCCCGCGCAAATCTTCAGAGAAGAAGATATTCAACTGTAACTTAAAGACTTTATTTCGTAGGAAGAAGGTATATTTTAGGACGCTGCACCGTAACAGCTGTTTTACGGAAGACGCTGTTTCAAAAAACGCCGTTAAGTCGGTGCTTATATATTTCCTAAACTAGTAGTAGTTTCTTAGGAAAAGTGATTAAGTATGATCGGTAGAATATGTGGTTTCATTTAATGGTAACACTCTATTTACACCCGGCATAGAGGATGAATGAAAGTAGAGTGAAAAAAGAAATTTACGCTGCACAAGTGGAAGGTAAAGCTCGACCGGGCCGCCCTAGAAGGACGTGTCGACCAAATAGGCGATATACTGAAGAAGGTCAAAGTAAAAAGTACCCGGAATAGAAAAGCTTGTATTTTGTCTAAATTTTATAACATTTATATAAAAAGCTTAAAGCTATTCAAAAACGTCTCTAAAAGTAGTTTAGCTTGTGAAGCCTCTTAAGCCGTCAAAATCGCTTACAAATAGAGAGCTTGAACTGCAGGCCACTGTCCCATCACCAAGGATCCCGCCTATCCAGTTTCAAAACCTTGTTGCTTCCATGTGGCAATCCCAGCTAGCCACGCCTTTTATTTTGTTTACCAATGAGAGTTTATGAGAGACACCTTTTATGGCGTTTTTGGGTCCATCAGAGTCCATCGGTCACTTTAGTCAGACTATTGGTATACAAACACTAGCAGGGACCTAGCGAAAGTTTCTGCGAGCCATTGCCCTTAAGGTGGTCAGGCGGGAACCTTGCTGACTGTACATGCAAATTAGGGTTGCCAACATTTTATTCTGGATTATAAGAGACTTATTTATGATCAAAGAAGCAAGAAAAAACGGTATCATCCATTTGTGTAAAATCAATTATTTCAAATTTCTATATATTTATTACTAAAACTATATTTGATAACGGACCTTCCAGAATCAAGCATATTTTTTGTGTCTGTGTTGTTACACAATTATAATTTTAATTAAATATTATCAGAATTGTCTGTCCAATTAAGGGTCATATATGAAAATACTCTTTCCAGCTTGGGATACCAAAGATGAAAGATATTGAAAATATTTAAACTATCGTTATTGGCAAAATACCTTGCTGTTTTCATCAGCACTGAAAAAATAAATATAAAATTCAAGTAGATAAGTACCTTTTTTGTGTAAGACCGGGCAAAATACGCGATTGTCCCGACGACGGGACATTTGATTTACAGCAAAAATACAGGACGTCCCATGAAATATGGGACGGTTGGCAACGCTAAAGCAATGCAAGTACAAGAAACTGATATAAGTATAAAACGTGAGGTACCTGCCATAGCAAGCAAGTTAGTATTTATTTCAACTAAAGCAACAATGGGCAATTTATTTTAAATTTTCCTGTACATCTTCATTATAGTCATTTAATAAAAAGCGGACTCACGTAACCACCGACAGGAGTAATTTCCAGCCATTTGTTTAATTTTCCGTGAAGCTTTTACATTTTTTCATGAAATTGCTACTTTATTTATGTTTATTCTATATCAATGTATCTATGGGGTATTTTGCACATCTATCACTAATTACAAAAACAAACCAAGCGTATTTTTTTATAAACGGATTGTAAGAAATCTGCCTCCTTGTATTTAATCAAAACTGAACACATAGAACTATTTAAATTTTCTGAATTATGTTATTATAACCCTACAAAACCTATTGTGTATACTATCATAAAATCTATTGTTTATACTATCATCGTTAAATTTCCATTGGTTTCTGTAAATTATAATTTTGAAGATTATTAATTAGGTATTAATTATTGAATAAATATACCTACCGGTCTTTATTAGGTACGTACACGGTGTATTTTGAACCGTGGTACTTATATGTTTGCTTTCTTCGATGCAATTTTTATTACATTATTTCTTGAGTAATGGAATAGTACATTACTCTAAGCGGTTATTAGCCGTTACAAGATTAAAATGAAAGAGGTATTAAGAAGAGAAGAATTACTCCGAGACCCCGATGTGCATCATGACTTTACCAATATCATTTTACATCATAGTCTTACAAATTAAGGGATAAATTCATTGTTGTAAATTAAGCCTTCAGTGTATTATCATAAGTCTCAATATGTATTGTTCGAGAATTAGGGTGGTTTTGTTTACAAAGAGTGTCCGATAAATTGCGCCCGCACTACTAACTAACTAAGCTAACACGAAGTCGTTTGCAAAATAAAATATAATCACTTTATTGAAGGAGATACATTATTGGGTTACGCATGCGTCTACATGTTAGGCCTCGTCCGACGATCAAACAGAACGCAGCCCTAGAAATAATTTTGCCCGCGGTCCATCGCGCGATGTAGTGTATCTGTCGTTGAAATATTATAGAGATCGGCAAATCATAATCTGCCTAGGCCTTAGACCATATAACACGGGACTGGGCATGCGCACTTATCCCCCTCTGCCGAAGTACATACATGAACAATTTGTTCATGTAAGTTTGATTGTGTGCGCGTTTTGTGTTTGTGTTGCAGCTTTTGATTTAGTGTGACATATCAATTTTTCGCAGGAGTGTGCGTGAGTGAGTAAATGTGTGCTGTGCGTGTTTACCTCCCCACCCGTGGAAAACGGCAGAATAATTTCAGTATTAAGGGTCACGATTTGGCAGGTCGGAGGTTCTTTTAAACCTAGAGGAGTCGCGTGCACCTGAATCATAGACTAAATAGTACTATTTAGTCCATGCCTGAATGTATTTATTTACATGTAAACCTAACGTTCCGCTCGCATCATTGCATCAATTTTTAACAAAGTATGATAACAAAGGTTTTAGATTTTATATTAACGATCTGTCGAGGCAAACAAAGGTATGCCAAATTCTACTATTTGCCGACGACATACATACCCTCATCTGCCTCAGATTTTGCATTGAACTGCAATGCAAGGCTTAAACATACGAACCTGTGCCTTACTCTCCCAGTCCATGCCCACAGCACAGATGATGCACATGACGACCAGCGCCATGGCGCCCACGATCCTTGTGTCATTGAACGAGTTGTCTATGATCTTCACGCCATGGCCTTTGAGCAGATCGTTGAGGGAGTCGCAGAAGCCGATGGTGTTCATACTGGCAGCGACCGCGTTGGCGAACGCGAAGATTATGCCCACCGACGCTCCGAACTCCGGGCCCAATGACCGGGATATTATGTAGTAGATACCACCTGGAGAAACGGGACCCAGTGACATTATATCAACTACAGATATTCTCACGAAGTCCTAACGTTGTAGTAGTGCATGCACACGCACTTTATTCTAGTGTGCGTAGCCTCGGGATCGCTACAGACGTATAATATAGTAGCAGACCTAACACATAGAGTCGACGCGTGGCAAGTTTAGCTATGTGAACTTTGGGCTCTATGAAATATAAATATTGCTTGATTACAAAATATATAAGGTGACCCGAGGCAATTGCAACTAAGAGGTAAATGCAACTAATTTAGATTACTCCATTTCAAGGGCCTCCTTGTTACAGCACCATCTATCACGCTATGAATTAATCATCAGAGAACTCGTGAAAACATAGATGTCGCTGCTATTATGAAAACTGCCCGTAAAACAGACTGTTTTGTCAAAACTGCCATTTTGAAATTATTGGTGACCAAAGCACGCCGCGGAATAATAATTGAAAAAAATATTTCTGTGTTCTTTCTTGCCAGTATTTTGAGGGGGAGCACAACAACAACAACCGTAAGTCATTTTGTGCATATTTGCTTGTATATACGTTGAATCTACAATAAGTTATGAATGTAGTTACATTTTCCCCGATAAATATCCGACCAGGGGATATTGCAACTTTGAGGTTAGTTTCATTTGCCCCCTATATTTTTGTATGAAAATTGAAAAAGGTAGTGATGTACCTTGTCGATGACAGCCAATTTAATTTTTTCAGTTTTGTTTAGCTCATTAAAAGCTAAAAAATTATTTTTTTAGTTAGTTAGGTTTTAGTTTTAGTAATATTGTTTTAGATGGTAAGAAACTACAAGCGGAAAAAAGAATTAAAATATTCACATGAGAACCTCTTAAAAGCGTTAGAAGCTCTGTAGAGTAAAAAATTGAACAGTTATGAAGCTGCTGAAATCTATGGGGTTCCAAGGTCAACCCTCATACACCGATTTTACGGATCACGAGGCGTCGTCAAGCCGAATCCTGGCAGACCCACCGTATTTCCAACGGAAATTGAGACAAAAATGGCTAATTATATTCATATTATGGAAAAATGTGGTTTGCCCTTCACAAGAAAAGAAGTCATAGGCTTGATTTCTGAATATGTACGAAGAAATGGCATAGTTACGCTGTTTAAGGACGATATTCCCGGAGAAGACTGGTGTAGAATATTTAGGAAACGGAATAATCTTTCACTCAAAAAGCCTCAAGTAGTTGAGAAGGCTCGAAGAAATGCCTGTAATCCCTTCACTATGTTCAAATATTTTGACTTATTAGAAAACACAGTGCAAGAGCTAAGACTTACTGAAAGACCGGACCGCATATTCAATTTAGATGAAACAAGCTTTTGCAATGACCCCTCTATAAGTAGAGTCATGGGAGAAGTGGGACAACAAGTAACACAATTGATTTTATCTAAATATAACAGCTTTACCTAAGATTGTGACATAATTGTTCCTTTTTTAAAGACTGATACATTAAGCAAGATTGTAAGACTGTTAACTTGATTTAAATTTTACGAGGTTAGTAATTTAGATATTATTCCTTGTTTAGGATAAATAAAAAACATACATTTAATCCGGTGTTTTGATTTAAAATCCTCACAATGATTAACATAGTCCACGAATGGAGTATCGACAAACTATCAATGATTGTGTCCCCTCACTAGTTTACGGCAAATAGTTGCATTTGCCCCCATCGAGGGTTTAAAGTAATTTTACGCATTACAGACCTTGTGCAGTTGTGTTTACAGTTTATATTTATATGACTATTCATCCGGGCTCTGTTATCAGTTAGGTTTAGTAATTTTAAATCAGTTAGAAAAATATCTACTGCACTTAGTTGCATTTACCCCAAAAAGGGGCAAATGTAACTTTTTTCACCTGGGTCAGGAGAATATGGCGTCATAGCCATAAATGACACTATTTCTTTTTGAATTTATGTTAGGGATTATCTTAAACGAACATATAATTGCGTACAAGAGAAAAAAAAACAATCACGTTTAATAGGATAATACTGGAGGATGTCAAAGTTGGGACTTTTATATTTTAGTTGCAATTGCCTCGGGTCACCTTACTAGAGATTTGTTTAGGAATTAACAGATATGTTCCAATCATAAGCCAGCCAAAATCCAATCATAAGCCAGCCAAAATAACCCATTTTATACGTTTCTTCGTACCCTGAAGCCTAAATGTAGATTATTTTTTGTATGGAAACTTGCCACGCTATTTAATCCTTATGTTTGGTCTGCTACTTAATAATAATTATACGTCTGTGGGGAACGCTACAAAAGTACATGTCACTAATACAACCATAGCCAAAGGGACTTCGTTTCACTGTTCTAGTGGTCAGTCTTTTCACTTCATCTGGGATGGACAGTTCCGTAGGGACATAACCATTAATTAAATTCACGCAGGTAATCTCTAGTATTACTTTTGATTCCGAAAATTACTACACCGTTTTAACAGTTAGTCTTTTCACTTGAAATTAAGCTGTTTCTTGGGGACGGGTAGTTCTTTTAGGGACAGTCATTAATAATATCTGAGACCAAGAAAATAGTTGAAGTGAGAAACGTGGCTTGGCCTTTAGCCCTGTCTAAAACGATGGAAATAAAAAATGGTCAAACAAATGTACAAAATAATTTTAATGAAAACAAAAAGTCTAAGTCGGATACTTTATATCTTAAATACCTACTAATCATAAAATAAATTAAATATTTTTTTTGAAATTTTAAATGAAATGGGTTTTTGGTACTGAGGCGAAAACGAAATTTTTTTATAATTTTTGTCTGTCCGTCTGTCCACTGAACTGATTTGGATGCGGTTTCTTTTATTATCATTGTAGTGACCCGGTTACCGGTTATATAAGGGGTGTTCATAAAATAAAGCCCAAGCCAAAAACGGGGCAGAGATCGAATAAACACAAAACGGTCCGAAAAATATTAACAAATAGAAGACGACTACACAAAAACTAAATCAAAACTAAGTCACCTAATAAATATCACCCCTGAGATGTATTTTATAAAAAATCATACCTCCTTTGACCTCCCCGTTGGTGCAGATGGCGCTCATGGAGAGAGTGGTGATGACGCAGACGACTGCCGAGATGCCGATGATCACGAGCGACAGCCCGACGCCGGCCTGCGCCACCACCCAAGAGATGCGCAGGAACAGCATCACGCCCCAGATGTTCAGCAGGCACGGGATCAGGACACCCTGGCGTACACCACCCCGTTACAACTTTGGGTTTCCTCAATTACGGAAACACTACGGAAACTTAGGTTTGTTTGTAGGTTTGTTTGTCTGTCCGCGTTACAAAATCTGTCAATTCCATATGTGCTAAGGTAAGTAATATGATTATTAATAGAATAAAAGCATTATAAATAAATAATGATAATATTCATTCTTGTAAGTTCAATTGTATCCTTATTCTTGTTTAAAGAAGTCTGCAAAGTGTAAGTTGTACCATAGACTAAATTATTTAACTACTACTACTTACACTTACTACTTTTACTAAATTATTTAGTCTATGGTTGTACATAATGCATTGTGTACATGTACCACAGTTCCGATAGTCTACAGATGTACCTATAGAGTTCTGATAGCCAAGCTAAAGCTAGATTAGCAATACATATTATAATCATAATAATTTTAATATAATAAACGCATTGTACTTACTTGAATCCATCCTAATTTGATGCCGACTGCTGGCGTTGGTGATTTTGTATCTCTTCGGCTTGGATCCTCCTGTTGGGATACAAACAACAAAACTTCATTGATTTAACAAGAAATGGATGATTGATTCATTAAAAGCATATTACTTGAAAATCAGATTTATCCTTTAACATCCGTACCTATAACCTATAGTTTTGATCTTATATCATAATAAATTATCGTTCTTTCAAATAAATTAAGCCAAACAAAGTAAAATAATAAAATAGAACTTTTTAATAACAAGCTTTTATGTAAGCCATTAACTAAACCAAATAAAATAGGTTTAGATCGCTACAACTGATTTCTTATTTGTTTTCCAATTCTTATTTTTTTGAAGTTGTCAAAATCATATAAATTATGTAAAACAAAGTAAAATAATACCAAAAAAATAAATATTTACTTAACCAAAGTTAACCCACCACGAGTTATCTTTCACGTCTGAATGTATGGGGTTGTCTGTTAAAATTGTCAGTTCAGTTGATCGATTCAATTGCATCAAACGAATAAAGATGAATGGCTTCTAATTTCACAACAAAAATGATCGCTACGCTCGTGATTCAATCATCATGAATCATTCCCTACGGTCGTGATTCAGTCGTTAGAATCATTTACCTGCTTGTGATTCAGTTTATAAGAAATGAGGGTTCGAGACCCTCGGGCCGTGGTGTCCCGATGCTAAACTCCTTTTTAAAGAACTATCCACACGGCTGATCGATGTTTGTGGGGACCCGAAGGCTGGTGCGTATCTTGGCCAGAGAATTAGCCTGGCCATTCAAAGAGGAAACGCTGCCAGCCTTCTAGGTACCCTTCCACATGACGGTGGCGATTTAGATAGGATTTTCTATTTAGTTTAGTTAATTTTTATTGTAGGTTTAATAAGGATTTTAGGTTGGTTTGACCCTTTTTAATTTAGGTAAGTTTTATTTATACTTTAAATTCTATATTCTAGAAATGAGGACTTTTCTTTAGTTTGTCAAATTACATTACTTCCCAGAATTTTATCCATACACCTTAAGCGACACTATCGGATGGTGCACTTGCAATAAATATACAGAGGTTTTTTTTATCAGCCGGTTCGATTACCGGCGGGGATAATAGTTTTCAAAAATCTAATGATATCGTTTTGGTTTTCATTAAAATCTGCCCCGAGACTCCATTGAGAATTTTTTACTATTCCCTTTAGTTTCGGATTTGGGCATCTACGCTCACGTGAAAAACTAACCCTTGTGACGAACAAACATACAATACAATTAGTGAAATTCCTCGTTAACGGCGGATGATTTGAGAATAGTTTGGTGTTTATCTAGTATCTGAGTATGTTACCAAAGAAATAAGGAAAGAGGCAATACACGCGTATATTGTAAGCCACTGGTTTGCTTGGGTTATAGTTATGTGTCGGATTATTTACGTTATCGGTGCCTGTTTTATTTGAATTTCTTTTTTCGTATACTTCTACAAAAAACAGGTTTTACTTGTAATTCCACGAAATCCTAAAGTGCCCTGGCCGCTTGGAGGTCCCAGTCTGGGCCTGAATTTTTTGTTGTTGTCTTGTTTCCATCTATATGTATAATTGTTACAATAAGATCTCGCTGTGTGTTAGGAATAAGCGTATTTAATGTAATAACATTGCATAAATAAATTATTTTTTCTCATTGTCTTACAAGGTGTATAAATACATGAACGTCCGCTACGTTCGGACAACGAAGTTTGACCAAGGTCACACTGTATTTATATAATACCCTTTGCGTACGGAACTCTAAGCTGACTCCATTTTTTCCCGTGAATATCAAATAGAAACAATAAAATAAAATAGCAGACTCTTTAACTTCTAAATTCACTCTTCGTCAAAATACCCCGATCTATAAATTACAATAGACCGCCATTTGTAATTAATCGAACCCACGCAGACACAATTATTATGTGCACACGTGTTATAACAAGTATAGGAGTACCTGTTCGTGTGTTGATTATGGCATTAACTGATTATAATCAGCTGTGTGTGAGCGATGACATTGAACGTCATCAGTTCAACGTTATATGATGATGAGTGCGATGAGAGACAGGTGACAGGGTTTGTGCAAGCTGAATGTCCACTGAGATGATGGACACAGGCTGTCTCTGTGCAGCGTGCTCACTGACGTCACTAACACGACAGTCTATTGTTTCCAGATATAATAAAATCAGTAATTGTTGTTATTGCGGTTTTTGTTGTGTCCCTCTGAAACAAGGTTTTAAAGCAAAATGACAGCATGCATGACAGACATGTCATCTCATCATGAATTTATTAATCCTGATTTCGACCTTTGTTCAATTAATGTTAGCTGATTTTAAAGGCTTTAGTTTTTCATAATAAAATACGAAATTTACAATTCTGATGAATTGGCATTGGTCGTGATTGGTTGGTCCCCCCCCCCCTGCGGGTCACCCCCTGCTACCCTACCCCCGCTTCCCCTCTCGCCTTACGCATATGCCCACCGCATTTTGTACTCCACCACGAAAGAGTTACAGAATTTCATAATTTTTTGCTCGTTTTTATCCAAAAATAGTAAAATTGTAACTGTGTCCAAAAGAAGACGGTCAGAATTATACATATAAAACACTGGTTTTAGCGTTCCGTACCCAAAAGGTGCCAAACGGGACCCCATTACTAAACCTTCGCCATCTGTCTGTCGGTATGTCTGTCTGTCGGTCTGACTGAACGTCCATCTATCACAGGGGTCTACAGCTTCAACCGTAATACGTAACCAGTTGAAAACAGTAGAAACCGCTGTGTCTGTACATTGAAGAAAAGTAATAGAAATAGAAAGGGGGTGACTAAAAAAGAGTAATAGAACACAAATCAACGATTTTTAGAATTCTTTTCTGTCTGTCTGTGTGTTCACGCACATATCTAAAACTACTGAACGGATTTTCATGTAGTTTCCACAGCTGTATAGCGCTTAATTTGGAATAGAATATAGGCTTTATTTAATTTAAATCGGATCTCGGAAAAAAAAAGTTATCGTCATTCAAAGATTTTTGGAATTTTTTTTTCTACTGGTAGTAATTAGAAGTTATGTAGCAAATAATAATTCCCGAACGTTTGTAAAATTTGGTTAGAATGCAGACCCTTCGAGTTAGGGCTAATTTGATTGGTCTTTATTAGCACTTTGGTAAAACATGGTGACCAGGGTCTGATGATGGGACTGGAAGATGGGTACAGGATCTCCTCAACGGACAACAGGCAGATCCTTCGAGTTTGAACTTATTTGATTGGTATTTATGAGCACTTTGGTAAAACATGGCGACCGTTGCATAGTAGTTAAAAAAATCATATTCTTTTATTTTCCTTATTTTCACGAGAATCTCTTAGACGCGGGCGGAACCATGGGCAAAAGCTAGTAAATAATAAATATGTCAGGGTTCCGTATACTCAGAGAGCGCCGAATCGTTTTTCAGGCACTATCGCATCTATGTTGTTGTTATGTACCGTAATGTTTTAAGGGTTCTTTGCCCGGATTGTGTGGTGGTACGGAATCCTTATTGTATAGTTGTTCCGGATAACCAATAACAATAAGCCTCATAAAACAAAGAAACAGACGAACTTTTCCCCTTTATTATATTAAAATGTTAACCCAAAACCGAATATTAAATTAAAAGTCAAATTATAAAAATGGTACGAAACCCTCAGGGCTCGAGTCCTACTCGCACTTAGCCGGTTTTTTTTAACTTTCACTCGTGTTTTAAAGGCCTTTTTATGTACCAGTTTCATACACTATTATTATATCAGACTACTGTGGTGCAATTAGCCCAAAAAACGGCCTAATCTCAACATCCAAAGTAACCTAAGCTCCAAATTGTTCAATATAAGTAGTCCACATATTGTTGGGTAAAAAGTTACACTATTTTTTTGCGTCGGGTTTGGGGGGAGAGGGGTGCGAGAAGTTGGGTTTTTTCAGTTTTTCCTAAATATTTCGGAAACTATGTGGTTTAGCGCAAAAGTACCAAGGATAAAAGTAATCTACATTGAATTTTGAACAAAAATGGTCCTTAACATAAACTTGCTAAAGTGAACGGTTCCAGAGTTACAGGGGGTGTAAAGCAGCAATTGTTCAGATTTTTTAGATTTTTGGAAAGCCCTTGAAGGAACGACAACCTCACCACCCTCTCAAGGGGCGCTACTTTTTAAGGGAAAAGAGGCTTCCACGGGCCATATAAACCTGTGGTACGGAGAAACCTACTCTGAACTAATAAAACGAATAAAAATGTCGAATGATAAATGTGACCTTATTTTAATGTAAATCGTCATCAATCGTCATCAGTATTAGTCCTCTTCAAACATAGCACTCTCTCTCTTCTTCTAAATATTCGTTTATGATGTTCGTGTCCCTGTTATCACATCCTAGGCCTGGGCAATTACCGCATATGCTTGAGCAGTTTAGACCACTCTTTCTGCACTCGCAGTTACGCACGCATTCGTCTTTGCAAGCGCACATTATGAGGGAGAGTAATTCCTGGGGAGCTGCAGGACGTGCTGTTGTAATTGGTCTCAGGTGCTTGCCAATTTTCTTCCAGCCACCCTCGAGCGGGTTCTTCTCCTCATTCAGCCACTACTGCACCTGGTGGTAGGTTCTAAATGAATGCTGCCTGGAGGCTGCTGAAGTGGGGGGAAGCGCAGCCAATTTGAACAATGAATGTATAGTCTGCTTTACAATAGCCCGCAAGTAACATTGGTAGCGAAAACAATCTAGATCTTCAGTGTTCTTGACTCCAAACATCGCAAGAAGGAATTGCTTTGCAGCGTCAGTCACTGCATGGGGTCTTCTTACCACCAGGTGCGGCAGTGGCTGAATGAGGAGAAAAATTCACTTGGGTGGGGGGAGATTATCGAACACCCGAGACCAATTAAACAGCACGTCCTGCAGCTCCCCAGGAATTACTCTTCCTCATAGTGTGCACTTGCAAAGACGAATGCGTCCGTAACTGCGAATGCAGAAAGGGTGCTCTAAACTGCTCAAGCATATGCGGTAATTGCTCAAGTCTAGGATGTGACAACACGAACATCATAGACGAATATTTAGAAGAAGAGAGAGAGTGCTATGTTTGAAGCGGACTGAATACTGATGACGATTGATGACGATTTATATTAAAATAAGGTCCCATTCAACATTCGACATTTTTATTAGTTTTATTAGTTCAGAGTAGGTTTCTCCGAACCACAGGTTTATATGGCATAGGCCAGTAGAAGCCTCTTTTCCCTTAAAAAGTAGGTAGCGCTCCTTGAGAGGGTGGTGAGTTTGTCGTTCCTTCAAGGGCTTATCACTAACATACCACCGGCCACTAAAATCGCACTTTGTTTTTACAAAACACAATCCTGTATTTAAAAAATAGTTTCCTTGTGACAACGTCATATTTTTCCTAATCTAAAAAAACCGAACAATTGCTACTTTACACCCTCCGTAACTCTGGAACCGTTCACTTTAGCAAGATTAAGTGATGGACCATTTTTGGTTGCAATTTAATGTAGATTACTTTTGTCCTCGGTTTTTTGGCGCTAAGCCGCATAGTTTTCGAAATATTTTAGAAAAACTGAAAAGACCCAACTTCTCCCCCCCAAACCCGACGCTAAAAATGGTGTAACTTTTTACCAAACAATATGTGAACAATTTGGAGGTGGAATGATATTTCACTTTGGATGTTGAAATCTGTAGTTAATTGCACCATCCATACTAATCCTTTCAGATCTGCAACTTATTCCGTCATTTCATATACGTTTTACAATGTGTGTTACTAATTTGGAGGTGGAATGATATTTCACTTTAGATGTTGAAATCTGTAGTTAATTGCACCATCCATACTAATCCTTTCAGATCTGCAACTTATTCCGTCATTTCATATACGTTTTACAATGTGTGTTACTAATTTGGAGGTGGAATGATATTTCACTTTAGATGTTGAAATCTGTAGTTAATTGCACCATCCATACTAATCCTTTCAGATCTGCAACTTATTCCGTCATTTCATATACGTTTTACAATGTGTGTTACTAATTTGGAGGTGGAATGATATTTCACTTTAGATGTTGAAATCTGTAGTTAATTGCACCATCCATACTAATCCTTTCAGATCTGCAACTTATTCCGTCATTTCATATACGTTTTACAATGTGTGTTACTAATTTGGAGGTGGAATGATATTTCACTTTGGATGTTGAAATCTGTAGTTAATTGCACCATCCATAGTAATCCTTTCAGATCTGCAACTTATTCCGTCATTTCATATACGTTTTACAATGTGTGTTACTAATTTGGAGGTGGAATGATATTTCACTTTGGATGTTGAAATCTGTAGTTAATTGCACCATCCATAGTAATCCTTTCAGATCTGCAACTTATTCCGTCATTTCATATACGTTTTACAATGTGTGTTACTAATTTGGAGGTGGAATGATATTTCACTTTGGATGTTGAAATCTGTAGTTAATTGCACCATCCATAGTAATCCTTTCAGATCTGCAACTTCCGTCATTTCATATACGTTTTACAATGTGTGTTACTAATTTTATTTTTTATTATATTAGTTTTGGGTAATTGTGTTATTAATATTATTATTATGTAGGTACACTTTTCAGTCACGGGCCCATAGGGACCCGGTCATTTGAAAAGCATTCATATTATAAGTTTGATGTATGTAATTAATAGAAATAAGTATGGCCTTTAATTGGAAATTACGAATAAAGAATGTCTTGTCTATGTCTATATAAGGTGACTTTAATTTATGCAGCCAAATTCTTACTGAGGACTCGGTAAATGCTCAGTAACAAAGTTCGATGACCCTTTTTGTGAAATTCGTAAATTATTCTTTTTGTGATCCTTACAAACGCAAGCCCAGCCCCGAGTCAATTACTATGGGACGTCAACATTTTATTTTGTAAAATTTTGCAAAAAAAGTTTGGCTGCATAAATTAAAGTCACCTTATATAGGCATCTCACAATTTTGTGTTTTCGTTTGGATAGAGGTTAGAGGTTTGCGCGTGATGGCTCTCCTTAAAACGACACAAAACGTCGTTGACCCTCGTTTGATCCCGTTTTCAAACGGTCACTTCCAAAATTAAAGTTGGGTCTAAGAGGTATACGTTTTTTCAACATGCGACCTACGTCCACACGTTACATTACACTTCTTGTACAAGAATCACCTTTACGCGGACGTGAGAAAGACTACTATGGTATACTGAGAAACGTCGGAGCGTACACGACGTGTCAGCAGGCTCGAGCTCAACCAGCAACCAGTTTCAGATCGGTGAAGCGGAGCTAGGTCGTCTTCACCAGTTCACACTGGTTCGAGCCACCGTCCAAGTGGCTAGCTAGATAAACCTATCGTATGACAGAGCAATCGAGATTATGTATGTATGTATTATGGAAGAAGTTGCCGCTGGTTAACTTTACTTTTCACTCTTATTACCCCCCGAAATTGGGGCAAAATAATCCTGCAATAATACTTTTGTAGCAAAAGCTCCTGTTATTGTACTTAAAATTCTGTTGGGATTTTTCGTATTTTACTTTTAAAATACGATATTCCCGTTTGTTTGAAGTCAAAAATACAGTTACCCGAGTTGTATGCTCTTTTCTTAGGTACATAAGGACTAGGGCTACCAGCTGACCGGATAAATCCGGTCTAGACCGGGCTTTAAATGATTAGACCGGACTCCGCCCGGTTTCTATTAGGAAACCAATTTTGTGGGATGCCACATAATAAATCAAATGCAAAAAATCTCAACAAAAATAACCATGTACTCAAATTTACAGTCCCTTGAAGCTGTGAAAAAAACAAACTTCTAAGTTAACTTGAAAAAAAGATACGGCCGTTTATTCCGCTAAAAACGTATATTTCGACACTCTCAAGGGAATCTAAGTTTATAGGGTATTTTCGAATGATCTAGATCTATGAAATTTGGCAAGTAATACCGTCCTATACTACAGGACAGGTATAGGGAAACATCTGAAAACTATAAGTACATTTGTAATTAAATCATAAAAAATATAATCTTTAACGGAACCCTCGGTGGGCGAGTCTGACTCGAACTTGTTCGGTTTTTTTATAAATATAAAATATGACAATATGACATGGAGTTATAAAAAATTATAATTTTTTATAACTCCATGTCATAACACGGGTGCTTTTAGAAATTCGTTCACGGTGACATCCATCAGACTCTGGAACTCCCTACCGCATACGATTCGTGACTGTCCTACGATCAGCCTATTCAAGAAGAAGCTTAAAGAGCATTATTTATAAATATTTTTCCCTTTAAAATATATATTTATTTATTATGTATGCAGGTATATACACTGTATGTATTTATGTTTATATTTGGTATATACTAAATTCTTGTTTTAAACATATATTTATGAATACTTTTGTTATGTAGGTTTATGCTCATGTTTATATTACAGTATTTAAGTATGTTTGTTCTTTTTATATTTAAGTAATTATTAATTAATTTATTATGTAAGTATTTATTTAAAAGTTAGGTATATTTATGGTAGTTTTAAGTTCATATTATCTCCACATTTTTATTTTTTATATCACTTGTTTCTTTATGTGTGCACATTTGATCACACACTTTTAGTTAATATTTCCTTAGCACCTAGGTTTTGCTGGCAGAAATCTCTCTCAGAGATAAGCTCGCCTATAGCACGTTTAATTTATGACTGCTTGTACGTATAACTTTTCTGTGCAATAAAGAATATGAATATGTGCAATAAAGAATATGAATATAATTTATTTTCTTACAGAAATCAGGATTTTTAACACTTGCAACCGGCTTTTGATTTCAGGCCTGATAACCCTGACCCATTCCCAATCAGAGATTCGAGGGTAATGTTCATATTTGGGTCAAAACAAAATGTTAAATGGATCCTGTGACCCTGAGTCGCGGAGACAAGTAGGTTTGTATAAAAAAGTTGAGCTTTTTCCTTATTGAGGCAGAACAGACCTGGTGTCACGTGACGTGTATTGCCATGCCTTTAAAAGTAAAGGGAAAATTGACGTAGGAAAAACAAATGTTGTAATATAATGCATGAAGCGGTCACTGAATTCATGGAGTGTTGGGTCCTTCACTTATGTATGGTACAGAATATTGGGTATGTCATGAATAGTCATCAAAGTAGAGTGAATGCAGTGGAAATTCGTTCCTATATGTGGTTCCTAAGAGTATGCGTCGCTTGACATTGAATGATAGAGTGAAAAATATCGACATCCGGGATCGTATCGTCGAGGCCTGAAAGAAGAAGTAGTAATTAGAGCAAAAAAAGAAATGGTTCGGTGATTTGGATATACTCGTACATAAAAATGTTACCGGCCAAACCCGATTTTAGGACAAACTATTTTGTCCTAGACCAAACTAGTTCGTAGGTATATGGTAAGATCGTATTTTTGTTAAGAACTTACGACGTGACCTTGTTCCGCTCCGCTTCGCTCGGCTCCTGAATTTATATTCACAAGCAACCTAACATGCTCCCCCTCGCTTCATTAACTTTAGGAGAAAACTGGTTTAACCTAAAATTTGGGAGAGAGGATGAATGAAAGCAGAGTGACGAAAGTATATGGTGCGCAAGTGGAAGATAAAACATGACCAAATAGGTATGCTGACCAAATAGGCGACCAACTGAAGAAGGGCGCAGTCAAAAGAACAGAATATAGGTTTGGCAAGATCTTAACAGATGAAAATCTTTGCCTACCCCTCTGGGAGACATGTACATATGTCTGTAAATAACAAGAGTTTGATAGCCTCGAAATTTTATTTATGTTCCAAAGGCAAATGCCCAACTGCCTTGGTCTTCTTGGCCCCCATATATTATAGTATGTACTATAATAAAGATCTTAATTTTTGGGCTCATAGCAAGCAGATACTTACCTTAACCTAAAATAGATAAAATTATAATAACACAATAAAGCCGACTTTAAAGGCTTCAATTTAAGTTTGACGTACATAAAGAGCCATTTTCAAGTCACCATTTTATAAACGTCAAACTAAAATTTTGGTTTGACAGCCATAGTTTACTCAACTTAGTGATTTTAACTTGTTTTGGTAATTTCAAGGCAAATTTTAGAGCAGTCATTTGATTGAATAAAAAAAATAGTTTGATTTGCTAATTTTAGTTGGTGTGCCCTTCAGAATAGCAAAATATAGTGCTGTCACTTAAAATTACGTTTTTTAGTAAGTTTCTTAGATTAAAATTAAAACCTTCAAAATCGGCTATAATGAGAAAAATTATGAAGATGCACATATATAATTCTCATGTTAAGGTACTGTACATACATACCTGCAGTTCCAGCGGGCCTAAAACGTATCTTTGAATCGGTTGCCAACTATGGTTGCTATTCACCAAAAATAGATAAAAAAAACGGGCCACGCGCAACGTAGGGTTCCATAGTTGCCCAGTACATTTTATAAGTTGGTGCAAACTTTTAGTCCGCTCGGAAGTTGCTCTCCCGAAGAACGGCCCATACATTGTCGTTTAGAGGGGACTAAAAGCTTGGCGCGACCTGTACTCGTAAACCTGTAAAGCCTACTTAGCTGTGATAGTTTTCCTTTTAAATTCATTATATAAACTACTTCTGTGAATTTTTTTTACATTTCTATAAATAACCGTTTAGCCGGCAGGGGACACTTGACTCTAACAAAAACTAGCACTTTAAAGCTTAATATTTCCCCAACGGATCCCTAAATCGAAAAATGGTTTTCACACACCCACAATGTTTTTGAACGACCTATCCAACGATACCCCACACTATGGAGTAGACGAGAAAAAAAATCATCCCCAGTTTACGTGTATGAGAGGTAACCTTAAAAAAAATTTTTTTCAAGGTTTTATTCAACCATTTTGTCGGCGTGATTAATATTTATATCCATGCCAAATTACAGCTTTCTAGTACTAATAGTCTCTCAGCTAAGCCGCGGACAGACGGACATGGCGAAACTATAAGGGTTCCTTGTCGGACTACGGAACCCTAAAAATAACCTCTTTTCGTTATGTACTAAAAGTGCACAATAGATGGAGCCACGGGCTCTCTACATCGCGATATCGTTTGTTTCTGGTGTTCCTGTGCGTTTGCGATTTCTGAAGGGTTCAATCCCTTCAACTCGGTCAAGTGCGAGTCAGGCTCGCATACCTAGGGTTCCCGGTTTCGTAATTCGACAGTTTTGGGAGCAGTCAGAAAGAAGGTATTTAAATCTTGCACATAACTGTTTGTGATAACTAAAAAAAGAATTAATTGTATTTACCACAAAAGAGAGACTCAAATATTTTTATACCGTACTCGAAGTAAAACTCGTGAATAAAAAATTTAATTTTTTCATTTTGTTATCGTACATTTTTCACCCGCTATATTTTTTCTGTAATCGTTACGTAATCCCAAATTACCACGATTTTTTTCATATTTTTTGGTTCCTTAGTTTCGGAAATAAGACATGCATTTTTTGTGGTTTTTCAAAGATTTCTCGAAATCGGTGCCATTAAATACAGTAAAAGTATATAATATTTTTATAATCAGCTCTTTAACATCTAGAATTTGATACCCGTATTGTATTTTTATAAAATAACCTTTTTTTATTTTACATTTTTTTTATTTCTCATTTGTTATCAACATATTTAAAAAAATCGCTATTGTTTTCCTGTAATTGGCCAGTTATGGCTTATAATCGTCATTTTTTTCATTTTTTTCGGTCCAGTTGTTTGGGAAATAAGGGGGGGACATGCATTTTCTTGTAGTTTTGCAAAGATTTCTCGAAATCGGTGACAGTAAATATAGATAAAGTAAATATATTTTTATAATCAGCTCTTCAATATCTACAATTTGATACCCATATTGTATTTTTAGGATTTATTTTTTTATTTTTCTCTCTTTTGTATTGGCAATATTTTAAGCAATTTAAAATTTTTCAATTTTTTTTGCATTGTAGGTATTATGTATGCAAGTGAATACTATTTTTGTGACGAATTTCAAGTCTTTACCTTCAACGGTGCTAAAGTTATATTATGAGGCTGTGACATACGGACGGACGGACAACGGAGTCTCACCATAAAGGTTCCTTTTACCTTTATGGTATTACGGAACTCTAAAAACCGGTCAAGTGCGAGTCAGACTCGCATACTTAAGGGTTCCGTAATTCGACAGTTTTGGGAACAGTCAGGAAGAAGGTATTTAAAATCCTGCCCATAACTATCCTACTATCCTATCCTATCCTATCCTACTAATCCTACTCCTACTTAATATTATAAATGCGAAACTTTGTGCGTGTGTGTGTGTGTATGTTTGTTACTCTTTCACGCTAAAACAGCTGAACGGATTTGGATGAAATTTAGAATGAATATAGCTTATACACTAACTTAACACATAGGCTACTTTTTATCCCGGAAAATGCATGGTTCCTGTAGGATAGATCAATATCACTGAAAAATCAGGTTTCTAATTAGCGGGTTCCTTATTGTTTGTAGTGAACTATGACACGGCTTTTTTAACACATACATCAGGTGTCTAATTAGCGAGGTCCTTATCGTTTGCTGTGAAATAAGACAATGTTATCTCATCACACTTCACACTAATATTATAAAGGCAAAAGTTTGTTTGTGTGTGTGTGTGTGTGTATGTTTGTTACTCTTTCACGCTGAAATGGCTGGACGGATTTGGATGAAATTTAGAATGGATATAGCTTATACCCCAACTAAACACATAGGTGTCTTTTTATCCCGGAAAAAAGCATGTCGTTAAACCGAATAACACGCGGGCGGAGCCGCGGGCAAAAGCCAGTTTATGATAACTAAGAAAGGAATTGAATGTACCACAAGATACTCAAATATTTTTATACCTACCGTACTCGAAATAAAACTCGTGGATGAGAAATTTAATTTTGTTATTTTGTTATCGTGAATTTCTCACTCGCTATATTTTTCCTGTAATATTTACGTAATCCCAAATTACCATGATTTTTTTCATATTTTTCCGTTTATTAGTTTCGGAAGTAAGGGGGGGGGACATGCATTTTTTGTGGTTTTTCAAAGATTTCTCGGAATCGGTGTAAGTAAATACAGTAAAAGTATGTATTTTTACAATCAGCTCTTTATTATCTACATTTTCATTTCCATATTGTATTTTTAAAAATTCATTTTTATTTTTCTCACTTTTGGGTTGGAAATAGGTATTTTGAACCATTTAAATTTTTTTTTGTACCTTACTATGAAGGTTAGTGAATGCTATTTTTGTGGAAAATTTCAAGTCTTTATCTTTAACGGTGCTAAAGTTATGAGGCTGTGACATACGGACGGACGGACGGACGGACGCACGGACGGACAACGGAGTCTCACCATAAAGGCTCCCTTTATACCCTTTAGGTACTACGGAACCCTAAGAACTTCCAAAATAACCTTCAATGGGTATTTAACTATTTACGAATTGTGACGTCATTTCAAGTGCGAACGTATCCTTAGATAAGCGGAATTCGATAGTATATGCTGTATATGTATGTTTTCGCCGATAGGCAACTGATTTTACGATACAGAATCAGAGGGCTGTTGTCTATTTGTTAAGGATTTTAACGGCTATGACGCCGCAAAAATAACTGCCAACAAATAGCCTCTGTAATGGTGGCGTGTCTGTACAAATATTCGATCATGTGTTAGTACGGTCTGTTGACCAAGTGAGGTATCCACCCACACTTCGATCTATGACATAATAAAATGTTTTTACTATGTCTATGTCGTTGATTATTAAATTAATAACAATGATTATATAATTTTTATTCAGATAGGATTATGTGGTTGACTCAAGGCACACATACCTGTATAATAATAATCCATCCATCCATCCATCAGCCTGTTTCGTCCACTGCTGGACATAGGCCTTTCCAGGATTTCGCCGCTCTTGGCGGTCCTCCTGGAAGAAATGCCCTTACTCACACACGCTGGGCAGGCGGGTTGGTGAGCGCGGTGCCGGAACCCTTCATCGGTCCTAGGCAATGGTGGGCCGCCTGGTTTTGCCTGAGAGCTGTCCTCTTACTCTCCCCCGAATAACTTCTAGAGGATTTGCACAGGATTTGCATTTGTACCTCCACAGTCGAGCCCGGCATCAGCTCTACCACCTCAATAATAATAATATTTCACATTAATGATATATAACGTGAATATGCAGGGGTTGCCTCACAAAAAATTCGACTGTTTTCCCGCTTTTAGAAGGGTTGTGAGTAATTAGGTTTAATGGAGATAGAAAACGTAGATAGATTCCTCAAGTCGGGCAGACACCAAACTGGTTAGCTGGTTACACGAATGGTGTAAACGTGTAAAGCCTAACTTGTCGGAAATACCTAGGCACCCGTAACCCCTCTCCCGCAGGTTCTCTACCTACATTTGCGGGCAAACTGAGGAACTGAGATATTTCCGACAGAATAAACATGTAGTTACGCCATTCTTACATTTCGAGGTAAATTAAGAAAAACCTTCAGAATTTAACCTTAGCATGGTAATTTTAGTTGAATATTGGTTAACTATTAGAGCCTAACGACACTTTAATCATAGTAGGACACAAAGATCACTGACGGTGACCACTATTTTCCATGAAATGAAGCTGCCTATTTTTATACGATTTTGACGTCTACGAGGACGTAATAGGATCTGCCATTGAAAAGGTTGACGTGATGTCGTCTTTACCTCATTATTCAGACACAACTATTGAGTGTACATGCTAAAATAACGACTTCCTCTATTTACCTCTTCTCTGATGAGATGGTCTCCATGCAGCTCCCCTAAGCTGGGCCGTTTCAGGGCTCGTTTGGAATTTCTGTAGTTCTCCATTCTGGGTAGCGCCTCCCGCGTCAGCTGTGCTAGGGAGCGCTTCCGCCTCCAGCCAGCGTCGTGAAGCCAGGTGTCGGACTGCCCGTTGGCTTGGCCCCGCTCAGTCGTTTCTGCCGAGGACCGCAGCGGCCGCGATATGATGCTCGCTCCCATGTGGATGCCGTTTTTCTTCGTTTCTGATTCCACAGTCGATACTGTGAACCTGCGATGGAAAGTGTCTAATGATGTATACAAGGTATATAATTAAGTCTGTTAATAAACTTTCTTTGGTTGATGGAACCTATTTGACAATAGTTGCACTACAGTGCAAACATGTGACTATATAGCTGCATTACCCTGTTGATATAATGTTGACATTATAATCTAGGCTTCAATAGCGCAACATAGGAGAGAATAATACTCTTTAAATATGACCAGTTTTAAAAATCATTAAGTTGGATTTTTCATTGTTCCCTTTTGAAATGAAAAACTTTATGCTTTTTTTCTATTTGGTAAATTTTTATTTTTATTTTAAGGTAAAGCTTCGAGGTTTTTAAATTAGTGAGTAAATGTCATATTATATTTATTTCTAAATTTTGTGAATTGAATATAGAAAGATTAAGGCGAATTTAAATCGTCTTCAAACGCAGTTTAGCTTCTGAAGAGCTGAAGGTTTTGTCAACAACTTGCTAGCATACGATACGATACGACGACGACGGAGCGCATCGTTACAGAATTCCAGCAATGTATTATTTCAAAACGTGATGAATTTTTAGGTATTAACTTATACGTAACATACCGATTATGCCCATCAGACATTACATTAGGCATTTTGGTCAGATGGTGCAGTGATGACTATCGGAAACTAGTTTTGTATGAAACTACACTCTGAAGTGGCGCGGCGATGTGTGTGGCGTTTTCTTCGTGTTGTACCAACCACATAGTTTTTATCAGCTTCTATTTTCCTGTAACAAATAATAACAGTTTTATGAGTCACGTGTTTTACTGAAACTGCAAAGACAATATTATCGGTACTTATTTATATTTGAACACACATAATATTAAATGTGGAAGAGAATCACAGTTAAGATGTTGTGAATTGCCATTTTATGTGTAACTAAACGGTGAAGCAGTGTTACTCATGTATCTCTTCATTTTATTAACTATTTGGCGTTGTACTCGTTTATAAAGCAGTAAATGTTTCAGAGTATGAAACAGAAATGGCACCATGAATATTGTATAGGGCGAAGTATTGTCAGTTTTTGTATCGTTATCAAGAACCTATTTACATGAAAATAAATATTATCGACTAGCATTAGTGTCGTTAAAGTAAGTCTATGTTTCGGTAAAAGTAATTGAGAACGAAACGCCACTTACGCCATGCCAGCACCTTCAAACGGGTTATGCCCGAGTTCCTCCAATCCATTGTTTCGAAAAGATAAAAATGCCATACACCAGTTACCGATGTCCTCAATGGAGTTTATTAATATTTAAACATATTGTTTTTGCGTTCCGATTTCCTCCACGACAACTGAGTACAGTCAGGTACATAATTAAATTGTAATAAGTCATAAAATAAAATTGGTATCAATTTAGTATGAGACCAAAAAGAATCTTTCACGTAAATTGGAATGACATGAAATTTAAAATACCTGTTTTCTAAACAGAATTCCAGGTATTTGAAGTCACGGGAATCTTTTTTATTCGCAGAAAACCAACAATCCAACTAAAATGACTAATGAATCCTTCATTTGGCGATTGCCATAGGGGCAGGTTGAACGCATTTATTTATTATTTTAGCCGGTTTCTCTGATAGCATACTTTACCCTTATTGATTGGTAAGGGTTGACTGTGTCATAACAATACTGAAACAATAGATCGCGCTCTATTTTGCTTCGTCCCTCCCACTATTATTGTCTTTGAAAACTTGTAACAAACAAATTATGATACTTGAAGAAATAGTAAGAAACAAACCCACTGGCTTCTACAGGACATTAGGTATATTATAAATTAATATCCATTTACGACTTGTGTCATTTTCATTTTTCAATTTCTTATTTTTTTTTGAGTTTTTCTGTAGGAGTGGTTCAGGATGATCAGTAGACCATGTGGTTTAATTTAATGAGCACGTCATGATTACACCCTGTATGTACTGATTTTTGTGTGGAGGAGACCGGGAATTAAAAACGGACATTCTTGGAGGAACTCGGTAACAAGCCCATCAAACAACTTTAACTCCCCCTCCCGCCCCTCCTAGCCCGGGATTTCCTACACCTTTGCCCTTAGACGTACAAAAAAGGCGGACGGAGTCACCGCTAAGCAACAACTGAGGCCGTAGCAATGTCGGCGGTTAACAAGGTGTATGAGTGGACTGTCTATGGAAATAGACTTACTATGGTGTGAATGTGTGCGGGCATAAGGTTGCCAGGTATCCGGCTTTAGCCGGACATGTTTGGCTTTTTACGGTCGTGTCCGGCCTGTCCGGATTTTGTTAGGCTTTTTGTCCGTGTAACACAGTCGTCAGTTTGAAGTATATATTTAGACTGTACATTTTTCACTTTGTTAATATCATAATTACCAAATTATTGATTGTTTTTATTTTTATTTGATTCATTCATTTTGTAAAAAAAGTGAGATTCGTAGTTTAAACAATAAAAATACATTAAAATTGAGGTTTGTAACTATAAAAGTAATTCGGCTATATGAAAAGTATGTTTGGCTATTAAAAACTTGTTCGGCTTTTAGGGCAAAATGTCTGGCCGTACAAAATGCCGAGTCCGGCTTTTGTATTTAAGGGCCTGGCAACCCTATGCGGGCAGGCTCACGTACACCCGGGTAGACTTACTATGGGTGCTTCAGTTTTGTTTAGCGAAGCTTTGACCTTTTTTTTGTACGTTCATGCCATTGCCTTAGACAAGTTACAGTGCCACCAACTTATCTGTTCAGTTGGATTATCCACCCATCTCTTTCTAGTGCGGTAGAAAAGAGTATAATTAGAAAGAGACGGCGAATGATTTTACTGAAGAGTTAAATTGGTGGCACTATACTTTCGAGAAAGTCTTACGGTTGGTGGCGAGGTCTGCTAGTCAACAGTTTTTGCCTCCATGTAGTGGAACTGCTGTGTAACCGAATGGATGCGGCTTTAGCTCTTTCTTTTTCTCTTGTAAATGTGATACAAATAAACAAATTGCATCCGTGCGGTAAAAACGCAGAAAATAAGTAAATCTGGTTGTGAGGATCTCGTGACTTCGAGTAATTTCTGTTTAAAGTCAATGATTAGGACGTATAACCACAATTCCAAATGACTCCAGTAAGGGGATTCTAGTTGACGACATCCAGTTAGCAAACCAACTTATTATTCACTATATATTTTATATTGATCCGAACGCAATTTCTGTATGGCTATTTTTCATCAAATATGCCTTTATCTATGTACTTATTTTCCTGGTTCCACCCTCAAGTCGGAGACGCCGATACACAAGTATCACAAGATATATCACAGGATAAACGAGTTTTTCTTGCATTTTCTACAAGGAAACCTTGTAGAAAAAGAAAATCTCTTGTTTATGGAGCATTGAATTTTGAGCTTCCTACCTGTCCGGTTTTAACCGTACCAGCTAGCTAGCGTCACTGACCGTTCGGAGAGCAGAGGGGTGAGGGGAGGCTACAACTTTGTGTGACGCACGTATCGTAATCAACTTACTTACCATACACTTACATACATTATAGTCCGGGAGGTACCGTTGCAAATACAAAAGTCATAGTAAGCCGGCTGATATTGACATCGATCGTAGATCTCACATGACTGATATGTGAATCGACCGTCAGCTGCTCTAGTAGCGGTGGATTTGGGTGTGAGAGGTTGTGAAAGTGGTAAAAAAAGTAGTGATAGTACGCCGGCTGAAACTTTTCTCAACGGATAGTTGACATTAGAGATGCAACGAATATTCGGCAACTATTCGGTATTCGGCCTATTCGGCCATTTTTTTAATATTCGGTATTCGGCCGAATAGTATACGGTATTCGGCCGAATACAGAATACCTAATAATGAAAATAAAAACACATTCTAATCAGAAAGTATATCTTTGGTAAGATGTCAGAAAAACTTGTTTTTATTCGCTACAATCTGCTTAATAAATAATTGCAAGTAAAAACGCATTTTAATCAGAAAGTAGGTATATATTATTTGGTAATTTGGCGGAAAAACTCGTTTTTATTCACTCGACAGTCTGCTATACAAATAACTACGTAAGTATTATTAATATTTAAAATTATTTAGAGGCAGATTATTGAAGTTAAACATTTTCAATTGTTTGTTGTAAAAAACGTGTATTTAACAAAATCAAACTCAAATTGCGATCACAAAAGTAAAAAACACAAACAGCAGGCCCGTGACTCGCACGGCGTGCTCGAAAATGAGCTTTCTTCTGCCATCTCGTTGCCCCCACACCGGGACAGGTCGTAACGTAACATGTACGAGTGTACGCGCGAAATGCACAGATCTCTCACCACATATTCGGCCACCGAATATTCGGTCTTTCCACCGCTACCCATGCAGCTGATTGTTGTGTTTGTACTTTTAATTATTTAAAGAATTACCTAGTCAAATTTCATGCGGCGTACTATTACTTTATTTTACGTTTTTTTACAAGTTCATGCGAGTAGCTGCCGCATTATCCCCCCTCCACGATGCAGCTGACTATTTTTTTTCAGCTCAGTCAAATATCTGTGAGAAAAGTTTCAGCCGGCGTACTATTACTTTTTTTTACCACGCAGCCTCTCACATCCACACTCAACGCGGGTGCGTCAGCTGACGCTTGGTTCTGTTAGTCATTCCAGATCGATTGAAAAAGATGGCAATCTATCGGCGTAAAATCACTACCTAAAATGCAACGCTACCGCCCGGGCTATTACATTACTGTCGCACCCACCAGTTACGAATCACGACTTTTATATATATAGGTACACAGCTTTTACATCGCAGCTTACAGCATCGGCGTCGCATCGCAGTGGGCTGAAATCGAAATTTCGTGGAATTAGTGATGAATAAAAACAACTTCACTTTTCATAATTTTAGTTGATGCTAGCGTATTCTACTAATTACGGTAATGATTTAATTCTTATGATTTTTCTTTCTAATACTAATATCTTAGCCAGTAAACTACTTTGTTTATTTTTTTGTATGGAGAAAGATACATTTGGTCAGTTTATTCAAAAGTCTCAAAAGGTCTCAACAAAGATTCTAATAGCAATCACCACACCCAAGGAGGGGCTTCGCAATTATTTGAAAGAAAAATCATAAGAAATAAATGATCGCCGTAATGAGTAGAATACGCTAGTATCAACAAACAATCTGAAAAGTAAACTTATTCATCACTAATTCCACGAAAATTCGATGTCAGTCAGTCCACTGTGCGTCGGGCTTCGGACCGCTCAACGCTGAGATTTGCCGTCGACGTAGGAACTTGCGACTTTGCCCAGCATCGCTCTTTGCTTTTTTTGGGGTTCCATCCATAAACAAGAGAAAATGGAATAAACGCAATGTGCCTTCCAAAGAACGCATACCGAACACAAAATGTACCACTACGGGATTTTAACTAGACTACTAGCTGAGGCGATATAAATAATCCTTTGTGTTTATTCCGTGGTTTAATGGCACCTACATACTTTAGTTAAATGTAAATAAACTTTATTAAAAAAATGTTTTGAATTTAAATATAAAATGCGAAGAAACTTTTTCCCCAACCATATTATCCAACTATTCTATAACTATAGGCTGTCCGAGATATCATGATATGGGTGGCAGTTCAAAGTGGACAGTGACAGTGATGTACCCTAACGAAATATAATCGATTTTTTTTTAGTACCGAGAAAGTTAACAAGGGCTATCAAATCGATTTTTTATTTGATTGATCTTTGATTGTCCAAACTACTTTTTGTTAATTACTAAATTAGTTAAATTAAACGAACCAATAACTCCAGAGCTTGAGAGTTCAAAGATTTTTTTTTGTATTTCTCGGAATTTCACCGATAACAAAACAAAAAATCAACAAAAACTGTAACAAACGTCAAAAAGCAACTGCAACGAAAACGCAAACCGCATACAAGATGTACTCATACTGACGCGATCCTATATGATGGCTGCACCGATTCATCGATATATTTTCGATTATGTAGTGTCCGTACCTATGGGTTAGCGTTCCGATCCACGCATCACGTAGCAAAAAGACATAATTATTTACTGAATCTTTTCTTTCTTAAATTTAACGAATACACTGAGATTTTTGTTCCGATTTATAGAGGCATTATTTATTGTGTTTTTGCAATAATAATTTACATTATTTCTAAAACCTATTATTTTCTTTTGTGCCTGGGTGTATGTAGTATAGGTGAAACGGAAAATTACGAACTGTCACTAGGGTTCCCAACCCTCCCGGAATGCCCGGGAGACTCCCGGAATATTGTTCTGCCTCCCGAGCTCCCGGAATGTACTAATTTCTCCCGATTTTCTAAAAATCAAACTAAATAAATCGCGCGCGCAATAGTCGCCCCAATGGATTTATTAAAGCATTTTAATGAACCTCGAAAAATGATATGTATAACTAAGTCAATAAGTTTTTCACATGCTGTTTGAATTATTTACAAAAGTGGCATAATTTTGAAGACCCCGAATACCAAACAGTGACAATTTTATCACTGAAAGAACTGATTAGATGGGAAGGAATTCAAAGACTGCAAGACCATTAAAAAATGATTTAGTAAGCAATCGAAATATAAATTTAAAAAATAAAAATTAACAACTAATGTACCGACTTTCCTTCAACGCCCCACCGATTTATTCAAATCTCCCGGATTGGTTCCTTTGAGAGTTGGCAACCCTAACTGTCACCCATATCATGATAACTCGAACATACTATAATCTATTAATCAAAGAAAAAAACACTATAAGTTCCCGATCGCCCTATTATAAAAAGTAATGTCCGAGAATTTTTTCAATAAATATAGTTGATGAGTATCTTATCGTGTCACATCACTGTCTTTTTAAAGACAAAAAAATTCGACGAGACAAAAAGTATGTCTGTGATTTGATGTTTTGTAAGAAAACAAAAATTATCGCAGTTATTTGCTAGTATTTATTATATGAATTTAAAGGGTATTTTAAAGTCGTGCCTTGATTCGCAAAATAAAAAAGTTGATGTGATGATATAATGTGGTATGTGTATGCTATTTAGTGCATTTTTAATTAGAGAACCGCAGATATTGCGACGAAATCTCAGACAAATTAATTGTTATTATATTTGGATTAGGCTGGCGGAATAGACTATACCTGTACTGCTGTCAGTGGCAGGCGGTTCTCGTCCGACGATCAAACTGAACGCAGCCTACGAACGAACACATCAAACTGAAACCATTTAATTTCTGTCAAGTCTATCTATCTATGGTACACAAAATAAGACTGCCAACAGTGACAACTTTTCTCGATAATACTTACATAGTTGGGCGACAAAGATAACTTTCTGACCCACTGTAACATAAACACAACATAAACATAGTAAATGTGTGGTTCTGTGGGCTGTATGACATACCCTATTCTGTTAGCTTTTACCATTAAAGGTTTATGCTAATTTGCTCTTTTTCAGATGTTCGCAGTAGCGGCGTTTAACACCTCCGGCAAGTGGACAAACCTTGGAGTCATGTCACTCCATTGTTTGTTCGATTAGATCAGGGACAGAGTACGGCTTTGTAATGACAATTTACACCAACCTTATCGGGTCGGGTATACTAGACACAGACAACCTATGCGTGGATTCAGAGACACAATACATGGTGTTCATTATTCCTCGATTCTCGCGCCGCCACATCCCTTGTTGGGGTCAAGTGGCGAACCAAGCAAGAGGTCAACAGGTCTCGTCTTCATGTCATAGAAATACGGTAATTGGATTGCAGCCGTGGGCGTAGTTATAGCTTTCCATGGGGGATTCAAATATCCAAAAATGCAAAATAAAGTTTTGGTCTCTTATAGTAATTGACTCTGAGCTGGGCTTACGTTTGTAGAGAACACCAAAAAAACAATTTTCTCGCTCTTTCGTTTGATATCAGCTAGAAAGAGGCCACCATCGGTAATTTAAGTCATTTTGTTAACGAAAACTCTTAATAGTACTCGTCAATATGAACAACTTTTACTACGAAGCCAACCCTGAATTCGTGAAAAAAAAATCAGCTGTTCCATAGAAGAGTTAAATACCTACTCGACCCAAATGCATGAAACAGCTGATATTTTTTTCACGATTTCAGGATTGGCTCCATAGTAAAAGTTGTTCATATGGACGAGTACTATCACCAGTTTTCGTTAACAAAATGACTTAAATTTCACGTAGTTTAATAGGCTGTATTTGTGGTGCATTGGTTGGATATGCTAAGAGTTTACATCCATGTACCTAACTACCTATGTATATAGACGTTTGCCTTTTATTCGATACTTTCCTGTATTCAAAGCTTTTGACAAATAACACTTTTAAATAACCACTAATGCGGTTTAGTTTTACAGTCTGCGATTATTTAAATTAGATAATACACGGTAAATAAAAATATAAAACTACAAAAATATTATATTTTAATGTGATATTATGTGTTGAGGGAACAGAAACCGTTTATTATGTTCTAACGTACGATTGAAATAATTATCGAGTTTAACTAAAGCAGCATTAAGTTTTTATTTAAAATATTATCTAAAATATCAAAAATCGAAAAGCCTTTTATGATGTGCTATTTTTTGGGGGATTTTTGTGTGGGAAGGGTTCTAATTGGTCGAATATTTTGTAATTTTGTCGTGATAGAGGCCACAGTAACACGTATTCTGTGAAAATGTCAACTGGCTACCTTCTAAAGGACGGACGGACAGACAAACAGTTGAGGCTTAGTCGATTTGTATAGCTAGCACGTGCCAGAGATCGTCTATCTACCCTATTTGCGGATACGTCCATATCCATAGCACAACGAAAGAAATCAATATATCTGAAAAAGTGCGCGTCTGAGTTTCAAGAACAGGTTGAATATTGCTGTTTTTGAGTGAATAATATTCAGTAAAAATTTACATGAGCGCGTATAAAAAAATGCGTTTTTATGTTTTAGATAATAGGTTTATATGTTCACACACACAACAGTTTGTTCTTTTTAGGGTTCCGTACCTTAATAGGAAAAAACGGAACCCTTATAGGAACACTTTGTTGTCCGTCTGTCCGTCTTTCTGTCTGTCAAGACTCAAGACCCGTATCGAGTTGAAATTAAAACCATATACTTACTCAAGTCTACAGTCTCTTGAAGCTGTGAAAAAATCAAACTTCTAAGTTAACGTAAAAAAAGATACGGCCGTTTATGCTGCAAAAAACGTATATTTCGACACTCTTAAGGAAATCGAAATTTATAGGGTATTTCCCGTTTACCTAGAACTATGAAGTTTGGCAAGTAATACCGTCCTATACTACAAGTATAGGGAACAATTATAAAATTTGTAATTAAATCATAAAAAAATCATCGAGGTTAAGCAACGGTATGCGCGTCATAATTGTATGTGACCAAATCTTTTTACAGACTTTTTTGAACTTTTACTATTTTGTACGGTACCCTCGGCGGGCGAGTCAGACTCGCATTTGTCCGGTTTTTTATTTCATTATTTGCTTGGACGGACCACTGTTTTGAAATAAAAAACTTCACTTTGGGGCTCCGTTATTTTCTTGGAACAGACCTTATTTTATAACCCTTTTTAGAACCCTATATACTGTGGTATGGGAGTTCTACTGTTTTGAAATCTAAAATGTATTTTCGTTGGTTGCTTTAACGCCAGTGGTAATGCTACGGCTAAGGTCATACGTTCCAATGTCTGCGGTGCGGGTATCTCCACAACAACGTTTATTGGCAACGACCCAAAAGGGTAAAGCTCTCAGAACCGTTCACTGAAATGGGAATAGTATCTGGAAATATTGTTTGTTTACCTTACAGCGTGTTGGTTGCCTCTCAGGAAACCTACACACGCTGACACCTTTCTATGAGATTTACGAATTTTAGCATGTGTATACAATCCCACCAAAACTAACATTCATGCGTTTGAAATGGGCCAAAATTCCCTTCTTGTTTGTATATCAGTAATAAAAGATTTTAAGTAAGTCAAAAAGTTTCTGAGTTAATTTTCCGAATTAAAATCTAAGGGGAGGTTATCCTGACTTTGCCTCTTTTCAAATTAATTTTAAACCAATAAAAAGAGACGATTAAATTTAGCAAAAAATATAATGTCATATTTCGCTCTTTGATCTTAAGGGGGAACGTTTCGAGCTCAGTGCAAAATGCATAACTTATGATTGTTTATTTCATTTTTAAATAAAATTTATGAAATAAAATAAAATAATCTTATTTTGCGGCTATTGTTTAATGATTATCAGGGGTTTTTAGCAGAATTGCGTCATTGTATGGATTATAGTTAGCGTGAATGTCCATACAAACATAAAAGCGTGTTTTAAGTTGGTATGGACATTCATTTACAACGTAATGCATAAGATTACAAAATTTTGGTAGAAAAGCCTAATTGACATTAAACTATGGTCGCGAAATGCCATAAATCATATTTATTCAGTACTTTTTATTCAATAATAAGAAAAACAATCATAAGTTGTGCACTTTGCACCGAGGTCGAAACGTTCCGCCTTAATATTTCGGCCGTTCGATACAAGATTGCTTACACTTTCCTCGATCCGATTAAATCTTAAAGAGAGGTCTAAACTACGACCTAAATATCATTTCATTTGAGATATATTAAGTTTTGGACAATAAAACTTATACTAAAATAAACGTCGTGAAAAATGTGATATAAAACGGCCATTATATTAAAAACCAATCTCTCTAATTCCAAAATAATAAATAAAAACACCTCAAAACCGCGAGTTTTCTGAGCGGCCCGCTTTCGCTGAGCAGGATAAACATGTGAAAAATGAAAGCATTGGAGCAGGACAGATTTTTCTGGATAACCTCGCCTTAAGCTGCGCCGCCAACAATGTTCAAAGCCCGTCGTTGTCCGCGCCCCTGAGAATATAGTTCCTTTGAACTCCCCCGATTTTTTGAGACTAGATTCAAATTTTATTTATTTTATTTTATTTTTAATATAAATATCGCCAAACACCTTATATAATGAGTCCTATAGTATTAAGTTATAATATTATATTATGCTCGTTTTTCTACACCTTCCCCGTTCTCAGCTTGTGCGTTATTTTATCAAAAACCCTATTGACCAGGATCGTATTACAATGATAATAAAGAAAACTGCAGTCTTATCCGTTGAGTGGTTCTAGAGTTAAAAATGAACAGACAGACAAACAAAAAATTGAAATTTTGTTTTTACTAGTCCCTCAGTCAGCATACATAGGTAACACTAAAAGTTTCCGGAACTGGCCACTTACATAAACAATATTTAAAAATTTATTGCAACATTTGAAAATAGAACTCTTTGGCTGTAGAATGCAGTTTGTTTCATCTGACTGTCTTTTGTTTTTACCTTGTGGCGCCATTTAAAAAATTGTGTGTCTGCATCAACATGGATTTAACTCGGGAAAATTTTCGTAGTATGATTTTCTACGATTTTAAGTGTAATTTGACAGCTCAACAGAGCATCGCTCGGCTTGAAACAGCTTTTGGCAATGAAGCACCATGCAAGACGACTGTTTATAGCTGGTTTGCAGAATTCAAGCGTGGTCGTATCAATCTCAGTGACGAATCTCGCGATGGTCGGCCGTCCACCGCTGTGACCAACAAAAACATCGATGCTGTGCGCCGTATGATTGAAACAGACAGGCATGTGACCTACCATGAAATTCGCGCATCATTAGAAATAGGCATGAGTCAAATACAATCAATCCTACACAAACATTTGGGTGTGAGAAAGCTGTGCTCGCGGTGGATCCCACACAACTTGACCGAGGCTCAAAAAACGGACCGCGTCACTTAGTGCAGTGCCATGCTTACCAGATTCAACGAAGGTGCGTCTAATTTGGTGTGGGACATAGTAACAGGTAACGAAACATGGATTTATTGCTACGATCCCAAAACAAAGCAGCAATCGAGCGTATGGGTCTTTCAAGATGAGCCGAAACCAACCAAAGTGGCGCGCGTGAAAAGTGCATCTAAGCGGATGATTGCTTCTTTTTTTAATAAAACTGGACACGTGGCTACTGTTGCTTTAGAGAATCGTCGTACCGTGAATAGTGACTGGTACACGACCATTTGTTTGCCGGAAGTTATTGACGAACTCCGTAAAAATAACCGTAAACGCCGTATCATCCTGCACCACGACAATGCTAGTTCTCACACGGCCAGACAGACAAACGACTTTTTGAAGACGAAAAATGTAGAACTCATGAGTCATCCTGCATACAGTCCCGACCTGGCACCTTGTGACTTTTTTCTGTTCCCAAAAATTAAGAACCAATTACGCGGTCAACGATTTTCATCACCAGAAGAGGCTGTCGAGGAGTATGAAAAACACGTTTCAGAGGTCACCACAGGGGAGTGGCACAAAAGTTTTCAAAACTGGTTTGATCGAATGAAAAAGTGCATAGACGCCAAGGGAGATTATTTTGAAAAACAATAAATTAATTTTGTACCTTAAATAGTATTTTTTCATATTCATTCCGGAAACTTATAGTGCGTCCCACGTACTTTCCTAGGAAAATTTAATAAGTATCTAATATTCTTCGCAATAGAACCTACGTTTTCAAATACCACAGAATGTGGGTGTCTATATATATAGTTACATTACTGGTTGGTTTTTCTATGGCGTTTTGTTGTGAGCGTAGCAAAAAGTTCCAACCAAAACAAAAACACTTGTTGCGCGGCACTGCGCATGCTCAGTATACGGCAGGCAGCAGGCTGTATATGTGGGGGAGTGGGGGGGGAGGGGAGCCCAGACAATTCGTTATTGTGTAACTTTTTACCTTGGTACAAAATGCACGTCATAATTTTGTTTTCCTTACTTTTGAATAAAAAGTATGCAATGAATGCGTTTTAAAGCAGAAAAGTGACCAATTTTAAAAGACCATCAGGGCATAGATTTTTTTTATATTTCAATAAAGTAGATAAAGGTTTTTCCGTACATATTTCTAACATCTTTCCGTACATCGTATATTTCTTACTTACAAAAATACATCATCAAAATGATAAGTTAATACTAGTACTTTTATGCATCTTTGATGACTTTCCGGGTCTTTCTTTAATCCTAGATACTCTGTCATCTTGAAAGAATTGACCCTTACAATAGGTTTACGATAATAGAGAAGCCTTATATGTTTTAAATTTGGCCGGTTCGATTCCCAGTTGAATTAGGCAATTTTTCAGAAATATATGAAAACAGATTTATTTATTTTTTTAAACAAAATTAATTCAATCTTCAACATTCAAAGTACTTTTCCTCCAAAACCCACTGAGTGACACGCCTTGTATAATAGATAAATTTTTGATTTGGATCTTGTTTTACTCTGTTTGAATGGTGTAATAGAGTTAATGTTTCCAAAAACGGAAATAAAACATACTTAGGTACTATGTTTCTTTTTGCATTCACTTCTGTTCTGTCGATTTGGAATACATCAAGTCCTCGGTGGTCACTGAATTATTTTAAAGAACCTTGAATAGATTTAACAGATTAGGGTGTTTTTCAACATTTTACCTCTATCTTGTTAAATTTAATGATATGATATGTATGGAACGTGTTGATAGATCTTTAGATACCACCACACTATTTTGTGAAAAGTTCAAGGTTCAACCTGCAACCTGTTTTTGTAATTAGACCGTCTTTTATATTCGCCCTATGCCCGACAAGGCGACGCCTAACTAACTAACTCCTAATTTAGGTCCATGCTTACCATAAAGTTCTATTTCACCAAACTATTTTTACTATGTGATTCCTAACCCAAGAGTAGCCTAAGTTTTTGATACTTGTCTTTGGTTTTGTTTGTCAAGTTGTCTGTTTGCGGTTTTTTGACGTTTCACAGTACAATATGCTTAAATCTCAAAATCGCGACTGTCACATGCATGTGTCAGTTTAGGGGCGCCTAAGCATTACGCACCCCCGAACCGGTGTCGTAACTTTAGGTGATTCCTAACGTCGTTAGTCATGACTTAAGAGTTAGTGAAACGTGTTTTTACTCTGGGCAACTCCTAAATACATAGGCATCTGATTCGTCTCCTATGGTTAGTGAAAACGGGCATAGTTTTCTTGATAGGCAACAATTAAAACAAATCATGGGTTAACTTTAATTCATTATTTCGGAAATACAGTCCACACTTGGAATACACCTCTGACACCCCCAGCATATTTTTTAATTATTCATATCTATGGCGTTAACAAAGGCGGATATGGTGATGTGATGTGTTCATCAAGGTCGTCGCTCCCCGACTATTACTACTGTCAGGGAGTGGTGCACCCCCCGTGGGTTAATCAAGTAATAGAGACTTGATGAGACATGGCTTTCTCGCCTACGTACGTTGCCTGTTGTAGGTACTCTGTGTTTGTTGCAATGAAATACTTATGTACATAAGGTGACTTTCCTTTATATATAGCCAAATTCACACTGGAGACTCGGTAAGTAGTCACGACCAAGGTTTAATGATCCAGTTATCGAAAAACGAAAAATATTATTTTGTGCTTCTAAATTGCTTAGGAACAACCTCGACTCGATTAGTATAGGAAGTCTAAATTTTATTTTGCGTATTTCACATAAAGGGTAATTGAACCTTAGTCCAGACCACTTACCGAGTCTCTAGTATGAATTTGGTTGCATAATCGGGGATCAATGCGAAAATCTTGATTAGGATGATGGCAAGGGTCCGGATCAATCGACAAAAGTTAAAAATTGGTGCGATGACGAGCGAAGCGAGGTGAGGTGAAGCGTGTTAGTTTTACATGTAAATAAATTCTGGAGCCTAACAAAGCGGAGCGGAGCGAGGCGGCCCCTTTTGTAAAAAATATACAGATGTTTTATGTCTGTGTATTTCATGAAGGACACGGAAAATTGTAACAAATTTTTGGTACATCCATTTTGACTACATGTAGGGTTTTGATTTTGGAAAACACGTTTGGATAAAGTTTTCTCGATAGAAATAATATTATTGAAATAAGGTCTTCAAACGCACGTTCCTCGTTTGACGAATAGGGATTATGTACAGAACTCAAACATATTTTGTTAGATGGATTTTAACGATGTCTAGATTTTTGAAATTTTGCTAGCTATTTTAGTTTTTTTAATAAAATTAAAAAACATACCTTTTTCTCTTTTGCGCTGAATCCGCCCCTCTCGCACTGCGCGTTTTTTCGCTTGGAGTGAGAGTGACAAAAATAAAGTTTGCATAGCCTCTTAACAGAAGTTTTCCAATTATCCGGACCTTTTTGCCAAAATCCTAGGTTTTTTATTTTCAATATCCTTTGACATACCATACCATGCGTGGGCCCAAAGAGTCATCCCATGATGACTCCCCCAGGATGGTGGTATAGAAAAAATTTAACTACACTGACGCAAATTTTAAATATTTAGCTCGATGTAGTTTGGAAGATGTTTGGACTAGTCTAATTTCTTAGGTTTCCTAGCCAAGGAAGGAAACCTTCTAAAATAAAAGTAAGAACAACCCAAATAGTACATTTTGATGCAAGTGCGAAAACGGTGATATTTAGAGTCACGATTGAAAAACAGTTGGGACGAGAAATATCAACACTTTCGCACGTGTTGATACACGACGCTTTTTAATACACCTGCGAAAAATTACATGAAACAATAAAATAAAAGCTAAATATTTTGTTTCAAATCAAAAAAGATACAAGTCGACAGAAGAACACGCAGTCTTTGGCGCCAATCTGTACTACAAAGACCAATGTCTCTTTCCAAAATCTTTTTAATAATAATTTCTAAGATAGTTAAAATATAATATAAATTATGACGTCTAAAATCGTTTTGAATGAACAATTTAACATACATAATATATTTAATAATAAAATATAAAAGTTTCAAAATACTCATCTTAAAAAGTTTTTAGATTGTCCGGTAAAACAAAGGTTAGTAGTAAAACCAAAAAGCACGAGTGCGAAATATGTCATTTCACCCACGCTAAACAGGCACGTAATCTATCATATTTTGAGCAGGTGTATTAAAAAATAATATATTAGGTTATGTGTGTAATTTGGGGGGTTTGCGAGTAAGATGGGGTACCTCCACAGTCGAGCCCGGCATCAAATCTACCACAGCCGTTATTCTCAGAAAGCTTTTGATTCTATTTTTGCATTTTTCTAATAAAACTTCACAGTTCCGTACCAAGGGCATATCCAAGTTTCATTTTGCGGGGAGGGGGGGCATTCTAACAAGGCTCGTGGCTAGAGTCAAAATTGAACGTAAACAAAAAATAATAAAAATATGTCTTTAATTGTACTCCCAAAATAAAATAATCGCTCAAGAAATGGGTGAAAGTTTGTATCGGAATTCCATTACTCTTGCAATTAAGACCATGAAAATTGTATGTTAACAATAAAATAATAAACATATTTCAGCGTTTTTAGAAATTCAACCCCTGTGGGGTACTTATAAGATTTATATTTATTTCGAGTTCCCAAGTGGATGTGTTCGCGGGGAGGGGGCGGGGGGTAGCGTGATTCTAGCTATGTGCTTGTTGCAAAAAATTGCCGTTTTATTTTCAGATATCGAAGCTGTATAAAATTGCACTAGAATCGAATCGAAAAATGAAGTCGAATGTATGGAATTTCTGGGTGTTTTAGGGAGGACCGTGGCCATGAAAAATTGGTCTATTTTCAACATGTATTCAACAGAATAAAATTAATTCCCTCCCAAAGATGGTACCTAAATTAGGCGCTGGAAATATTATATTAATCGCATGAAAATGTAAACCCCCTCTTAAATCTATTAACTAATTTGATGAGGCCAGGCCCAAATGGTCTGAAATACATCTCACAAATATTGTTACCTACTTTATGTGTTTTCTTAGAGATATTTATACAACATTTTAACTAATTTGAATGGTACGGAACCCTCAGCGCGATTCCTACTCGCACTTGACCGGTTTTTAGGGTTCCTTGTCGGACTACGGAACCCTTATAGTTTCGCCATGTCCGTCTGTCCGCGGCTTAGCTCAGAAACTATTAGTACTAGAAAGATGTAATTTGGCTTGAGTATACATCGCCCGCCGATAGAATGGTAAAACAAAATTTGGAGAAAAAATATTTTTAAGGGTACACGTAGAACAATTGAATATTTTTTTTCGGTAGTGTATTGTATCGTTGGATAGGTCGTTCAAAAACATTGTGGGTGTGTGAAAACTATTTTTCGATTTAGGGATCCTTTGGCGATATATATTAAGCTTTAAAGTACTTTTTTTTTTCTTTCCACCATAGGTTGCCTGGGAGATATTGCCAAAAGCAATAATTGCCGCCTTTGTACACAATGTCTGTTCTGTTTGTTAAAATGTGTTGTTAAATATGTGTATAAATGTACAAAAAGCGTAATAATAAAAAAAAACAAAAAAATGTTGTTAAGATTCAATGTTGTGTATCCCGGCTTAACTGTTGTCTATGAATGTGTGAATTTTTTTACAGAAGTAGTATATATAATGAAGTTGAAAAAAAACTACCTATCACAGCTAAGTAAGCTTTATAGGTTAACGAGTACAGGTCGCGCCAATCTTTTAGTCCCCTCTAAACACGACAATGTATGGGTCGTTCTTTGGGAGAGCAACTTCCGAGCGGACTAGAAGTTTGGCGCGATCTGTATTAGGAGAGCAACTAATAAAATGTACTGGGCAACTACGGAACCCTTCACTGCGCGTGGCCCGACACGCACTTGGTCGGTTTTTTTTAGTACCGACTGTTACATCTATTAAAGTTGTGGGCCAGTAAATTTCTTATTAGCAATAATTGCATTCCATATGCACAGCTTTCTTAAGCTTACATAGACGTTTTATACGTTGAAAGTACTTTGAATAATTTAATTTATTTAAAATTAGAAAGAGATCCTTTGTAGCTATCGTAATTACGAGTACGGACGTAGTTTAGCAAAAACGTTCCAATCCACAAGACAGACAAAAATTAGTTATGTATACCAAAGCGATTAGCTGGTGCCAAATTTTCATACATCAAAAACTTTCCAAGCTATCGGTTATGTTTGCGAAGATATACCTATAGTTATGTTATCGGAACCCAAATCACAGAATCACCCAATACAAAATATACCTCAAGAGTAATTATATCAAAACTAGCTTTGTGTGGTTTGGAACGTTTTTGCTAAATATCTATACTAATAATAAAGTACCTAGTAGAAAAGTCATTAAACATTTTTGCGAAAATTTTATTGAAATGGGTTAATAAATTGTGTATTTTTTATTTTTGTCCGTCCGTGTTTCTGTTTGTTTGTCGGTCTGCATGTACGTACATTCCGTTTTAACAAATAACCGCCATAATCATTTATGTATTATTAATTGTTCTGAACGCCACGCCGAAAATAAATAAAAAAGCAAAAGGCTGTTTTACGAGTACATAAGAGAGCATTTTGGTTTGGGGTTAAAAATGCGATGATAATTATGTTTGCATAAAAAAGATCCGAGTAATAAAAATAAAGATATCAAATATCTTCCAAGAGATAAGCCCCTCTATGTACATTATGTCTCTAAGTGCAAAGGTTGCTTTATGTACTATGAATATGACTGTAATACTTTCATATGTACCTCTAAAATCAAGTTTTCATATTGTCATAGCCCGGATTTTTATCAAATTCCCAGGGTTTTCAACAAGTAAGGCCTTTTATAATTTACACTTTGTAAGTATGCTACTAAGTAAATAATGAAATCTAGACACACGGCAACAAATCAACCAAGTTTGGAGAAAGAATAATGGTACTATTTGGAGTTATTTTTCAACCCCCCCCCCCCCTTGTAATAGTTACTGTGGCCTTCCTTGTCCTCTAGAACCACAATTTTTTGCGGGAACTGCCCCCTGATATAAACGTTCGAATACTGCTGCTCTTTAAGGCGAGGTATCCCGGATTTTACCGGATAAACGTCGTATTGTTTTGTGATTTTTTTTTAGATAATAATATTTGTCTTATTTCATTCTAATGTCATATTTCAGCCGTTCGATACGGTTACATTTCCTTGCATCCAATGAAATTTCAAAGGTCTTATCTAAGCATTATTAAATATAATTTCATTTGAGGTATATTACGTGTTTAAAAATAAAACCTATACCAAAATAAACGCCGTAAAAGTTCAATTAACAAAACGGCATTTATATTAAAAACCATCCTCATTTAGTCCATGTTTCTGAGCGGCCACTGAGCAGGATAGACAAGCGTAATGGTATCAAGAACAAAACTTGTAAAACTTCTTCTACCGTAAAAAGTTGGAAATTCAATCTATTTATTTAAAACATAAAAGGTTTTTAATATTGATATGGTCACTTTAAGATATTGTTAGGTTAGCTAATTATGTAATAACTTAAGACAGAAGGTCCCTTAAGTAGGGACTGAATAAATTAACCGACTTGGATTTACATGGATCTCACAACTTTTTACGGTAGAAGAACTAAGTTGCGAGATTTGGTTCTTTTTACAGGTTTTGTTTTTGATGGCTTCTCATTTCTTTTTGTAGATAGTCCTACTTTTTTTACTTTCCGGTACCTTCTACGTATAACTGCAAATGTATGTATATTAATATAGGATTACAAAGTTATTTATGCAGTTGTTGTATCTAGAGCACTGGACCGAAATTGCAAAATATTTTAGTTTTTCCTTGATTTATACACTAAAAACTAATTGTTTTCAAAATTTGAAGGTTCTATGTCCGCTAAAAGTGCCTTAGAGTTTTGATGATCGGTCAGTCAGTCAGTCAGTGAGTGACCAAATTGAGAAAATTTAACTAGTTATAATTCTTAAACTGCTGGTTCAAATTGAATGAAATTTGAAATATACCGTGTTTATACAATGCTTGCTTGGTTACTGAAAATTCAGGCTTCTAGTTTTATCCACAATGAAGTTATAGGAGGTGGAAAATGGCCTGAACTGTTTCGAGAAAAGGATGGTACGGCCGTGCCGCTTTTTAGCTCGACTTGGCGGGGGCACTTCCCCAGATATGAAAGCCTCCTGCTCAAGAGAGATTTATCTGAATACCCTCCCCCTAACACTACAGCGGACTGAGTCTTTCATCAATGGGCGTCGGAAGACGAAAGTCTAGGGTGAGGGGGGGCTCTTTCAACGGGATTTATAATTGATAAACAAAAAACGTAATTTTGTGCAAACAAAAAGTGTCGATCGGTTTTAAGTTTATTTATTAATTTTTTTTTCAGTTTCAGGTTTAAATAAATGTAAATCAATTTGATACGAGTAGAAGCGAAGTGTGGAACCCACGGACGTACATTAAGAATGGTGCCTTGATGTTTTTATTGTGAACAAACAAAGATGGGACGAGCAAATTCACAATACCGCTATCTTGTGTGTCTCGATAAGTTTATAATTAAGTATTAAATACAATGTTTGCGTGTGCAATAAAAGAAATAAAGTTACTACAAGATTAAATTAAGATAAATTAAATACCTAACACAGAAAAAAGGAAAACATTAAAAACAAATTCATGAAAACAAATCTGAGAGATTATATACGTAATTTTATACATAATCTCTCAGATTTGTTTTTAATGTTTTCCTTTTTTTTCTGTGTTAGGTATTTAATTTATCTTAATTTAATCTTGTAATAACTTTATTTCTTTTCTCTTGTAAATTATACTTTATGTTTTAGAATAATTCTGGTTTGTAAAATTGTAATAAATGAATGTAACTTTTCTACACACGAAAGTTTTTGGTACCCCAAGTTACTAGCCCAGCTGAGTTTGGAGACCCCTGGTTAATTTGTATACTATGCGCAGTGCATTAAATTTTTAGTATTTATTTTGTAACGCAACCCTTTTTGCAATAAATACATTTTTCCTTTCTTTCCTTTTTTGTTGAATTATTGTTTCATAAAATATTATTAGGGAACGAATGTTGGGTACATACCTTTAAAACTACGAAAACGATCAAAAGTGTATTAAGTACGAGTAAGTAATTAATTTCTAATAGATTTTAACTAACCTCTAATCGCCTCCACGATCATTCACTATTTCGTCACTATAAACACTACAGTTAACATTTGGATCACTTTTTGTTTACTAAACCTGGCACTGCGGGGTCATCGCAGAAAAAGACACAGAAAACATCTGCACAAATTTTAAACTGGTTATTTTTTATCGAAACAAAACTGTAGTTATGTTTTTTTTTTTTTGTTAAAACCAAGAGGATTTAATTTTGTTCGCGTCGTCGACCGTCGTCGATAAACCCGGACGGAAAATAGTGGAACACGCGTACGATGTGCGCCACCGCGAGTCTACCAGAGCCGCGCAGCCTTCGGACGCAAACCTATTTATGCGCGCGCCCTTACAACTCCACGCAAACAATACTTTTTAATAACCACAAATAATTCGTTCTAGTTACGACGAGCTCGATCCCAGTTTCAGCGGCGTGGACGCTCCCGCTAACCGCCACACTCATTATCATTAATTTCGAATCACTGGTACTAATATTTATTTTTAGTCAATCCCGCTGAATCCTATATAATTATTTACTTTGGAAACATTGGATACGGATGAATCTCCTACAAACGCATTCATAAAACAAACATCCGACTTTGTGAAAATTCCTGCTGATATCTAGATACTCGAGCTGTAACATAGTGAATATTATCTGAAAGTATTGGATATTTTAAATTTACACCTGCTTTTGCCCGTGACTTCGTTCACGCTGAACACCGAATAAACCATAACCGACCCCTGCCTAAAAGATAAATAGAAGTTTAACAAGACTTTAGTTATGATTTTACTTTTACTTTTATAGTTCTTTTTCAATTATATTTTTATGTAAGTACATCCTAAAATGTAAGTTATAATTATAATCACAAACATAATATATATAAAAACCGATAATAGATATACACAATTTTCTACTGACGATTAAGACAAAATGCCTCATAAATAAAAACACTATTTACCTACACTATTTTTAATGATAAAATCAAATCAACAAGTACAATATCATGAAAAAAAACAATGATGTAAACCTTATGCCCGACAATATGCAAAAAAATTCACTCATTCTTTGAAAAACAAGGAAAATGTTCGATGCTGTAGCGGTGTCAAATAGTGTAAAAAATATACCGGGTGTGTAGTATAAACTAGTATCATTTAATTAAACCACATAGGTGCAATTGTCTAAGCCAATGGTATTCAAATTGATTGTCATATGGCTATTCGGCTAAGCAAATAAAGCCCGTTTGACAATTGAAATCGTATGTTTTTGGCTGTCAACAACAAAACAAGACAATTGTAATAATTTGACAGTCAAAAATGTACGATTTCAATTGTCAAACGGGCTAATTTGCTTAACCGAATAGCCATATGACAATCAATTTGAATACCATTGGCTTACACTGATCAAACTGAACAACTTTTCCAAAATAACACATCCATCCATCAGCCTGTTTCGTCCACTGCTGGACATAGACCTTTCCAGGATTTCGCCACTCTTTGAGGTCCTCCTGGAAGAAATGCCCATACTCACACACGCTGGGCAGGCGGGTTGGTTAGCGCGGTGCCGAAACCCTAGCACTAGTGACGCCACTGCCCGTCACCAGTCTGTTTTATATAAGGCCCGGCAGTTGGGGATAGATAAACCGCCATCCATCGGTCCCAGGCAATGGTGGGCCGCCTGGTTTTGCCTGAGAGTTGTTCTCTTACTCTCCCCCGAATAACTTCGGGAGGATTTGCGAGTAAGATGGTGGTACCTCCGCAGTCGAGCCCGGCATCAGCTCTACCACCTAAATAACACATACGGGGAAACAAAAGGTCTCCTCTAACTTTAAATGTTTACCTTCTGTAAATTTTGTATCGGCAAGTCCAACTTTATTTTTTTCAAAATCAATATAGCTTCTGTTGTTAACACTAAATAACTATTTTGCCATGAAGACAGTTTAGTTTTGACAGCACTAAAACTAAAATTAAAGCCTTCAGAATCGGCATTCTTGTTTCGGAACCGCCGTATTTTATTATTTTTGGCAGATAACATCAAGCAAGGTACATTAATTGATAGTTTCCTAGCTAGCTTATGATTCCTCATAAGATAAAATGTAAAAGAAAGAAGATAGAAGATTTTATTCGTCATCTAACATACACACACAAAAATACAAGTAACACGAAATAAATGACGAAAAGGGGCAGACTCAGCTTGTGTTGGAGAACTTGTGAGCTACAAAGATAGCCGCAAAAGGTGATGTGATGAACTTATGTTATGTATGAGACAAGCCAAGATTTATTTTTTCGTGATGCCATAAATTCCTGCTGTCTTATATTTTTTCATCCCTAAAGCTAAAGTTAAGTATTTTGTATAGTATAAGCATTTATTACAATAAATAAAATACAAATAAACCAAAATGATTAAAAAAAAGGAAACATAACAAAAAAGACATGATCTTGCTAAGTTTCTTGCCCTTCTTCTCAGCAAGACTAATCGGAAGGGCGGAGTTAGGCGTGTGCGTTACGCCAGCGGCATGTTGGCGCTTTTCAGCAATTCAGCTTGATAGATAATTAGTCTCCATACATCTCGAGTAATTGGGCCCGGAATTAAAAAAATTGTGCTTCCAGCCTATCCAAAGATATTCACGAAAAACAGATTCCGCTGGATCTTTGGATCGGCTGGAAGCACTATTTTTTATTGCGGGCATAATTACACGAAATGAGGTACTAATTATCTGTATAATTCCTGAAAAGTGCCAAAATGCCGCTGGCATAACGCATACGAGTTAGGCATTATATTCATTTAAAATTTATTTATCTATCTGGTATCTGTGCAGTGTTAAAGGTAACAATGTTAGTTATTTTTAACAACAGTTTTCGTGTTGTGTTACTATTTATATAAGAATCATATTTGTAATAATTTAAGGAAAATAAATAAATGTCTCTTATCTTTTATCATATTTACATAGTTATATATAATATTTTTAAACCATTATTTTTAATTTTATGCACGTAAATATATTTTTTTAAAGATTACCTAACATGTTCTTTATGTATTTCCCGTGTTATATTATTTTTCTTCATATTCTTTTGTTTATTTGACTTGTAGAATGTGTACATTATGTAAATATTAAAAAAAAAGAAGAGGTGTGTTTTTCTTCCAATGACCGCTAATGGGGCGAAAGTAGACGAACCTCATGTATGGATGTTTTTTCTAAAAATGCGTTCTTTTATTATTATATTTATTACAATTTATAGCAGTGATCGACCTAATTGCAGTTTTCTTATGAAGTTACCGGCTTACCACGTAATCTTTTGATTTGTAAGATAAAATGTGCTACAATCTACCACTTGTGATTAAACAAGGGCAATAATGATAAAATCTTTTGATATGATATCCGGACAGAAATTAAATCTCTTCAGTCTTCTACGCGTGACTCTCATTGTTATCTTCTGGGTATGTACCTATTTACTAACCGACTTCTAAAGCAAGGAGTATCCCATTTCCACGCGTTTTAAACAAAATGTTTGATTACGCTAAATATTACTTAGTTTTATTAAAAATTGAGTTAAATCATTAAAAATAGCAAGTAAATTGTGTTTTTGTTCGCAAGGGATTGTGTCTTAATAGTCAGTAGAATTAATAGTTAAAAAAATATAATAAAGAGATGTTTGTGAGTTTGGATGTAGAGGATAATCTCTGGAACTACTGATCAGATTCTAAACATTCTTTTATTAATAGAAATCTACATTACTCCTTAGCGTTATAGGATATAGTTTGTTCCCTGGGTAGGGCAGTTCCTTAGGGAAAACTCCATTAATTAAATTTGCTAGGGACATAGCTATAAATTACAATTACGCGAGCAATTTCCGAAATCACTATACATGTTTTTAAATTTCTTTCACTCTTGTTATGGTAAAACGTAAAACTCTTCACTTGGGCATAGGCTTCAGTTTGTTCCCTGGGGACAGGCAGTTCCTTTAATAAACCATTAATAAAATTCAAGCGGCGGTAGCTTATAGCTCAGGCGGCAGAAAGCTGGCTTCTCAATCTTGAGATCCAGGTTCGATCCCCGGTCGGGCATGCACCAATGAGGTTTTCAGAATTTATGCGCATAGTATTTGTGTTCTAACCTTAATAATATTTACCACTTGCTTAAGGCTGGAGGAAAACATCGTGAAGATAACCTGCACGCCCTAAAAAGCGTGTAATTGTACCCGAAGTAAGGCGATAGGGCTCACCACCCATCACGTTGGGACGATATAATCGTCGGTGAAACGCGGGTGCGCCGGGTGTGGAATTTGACTTGCATTTTTAGAGTTCACACCCTGGAACACCTCTGACATTCATTTTCTCTGGGGATTCATGTCGAGACGATATGTTAATCAATTTGAAGTGGGTATATATCTCCGGATCTACTGAACCCATTTTGAAAATTCTTTTACTGCTGTAATGGTTAGACTCATCGCTTGGACATAGCCTATAGATTTTTCCCTAGGGAAGTTCTTTAGGGGCTCGGTTATTTTTAACTATGAAACCAATTTTAAAAGTTCTTTTACTATTCTAATGGTTAATACGGTGGACAAAGACTGTAGCCTGTTCCCTAGGGAATTAGCTTACTTCAATTTGTGCAAGTCATTTCGGGAACTACCGAACCTATTTTGAAAAGTCTTTCGCCACTGTAATGAGTAGACTCTTCACTTAGACATAGCCTATTCCGTCGAAACGGGCAGTTCCCTGGGGACATAGTCATTAATAAATACGGAACCGATTTTTTAAATATTTTTACTGCTGTAGTGGTTATACTCTTCACTTGGACAAAGGCTATAGTATGTTTCCTGGAAATAAACAGTTCCCTAGGGACATAACAATAGGGTCAGATACATTAAATACAATATATCGCCACGACATGAATCCCCGAAGGGGTGTCAGGACGTTTCCAAGTGTGAACTGTAAAATGCGAGTCACAGTTCACATTTTCTCAAAAATCTTAAAATTAATTGTTTTGGCTTCAATGCGATACGAATAATAATAAATTAATAAGCTACACTATTTAAAATTTTAAAAAATATATTTAATTTACAGACACGACTTTTTTATTACTGTAATATTAGAATATATTAGGTTGGGGAAAAAGTTTCTTCGCATTTTATATGAAAATTCAAAACATTTTTTAATAAAGTTTATTTTACTTTAACTAAAGTATGTAGGTGCCATTTTATTCGATAACTTTCTGCCATCTTGTAGGTAGGGACATGAACCCATTGCTATAGAAAATCTGGGTCTTCTGATCAAAAAAGTGGTTTTGGCAGTCCTCTCGTGATGTTAACCTGACACTGCCTAAAGAATTCTAAAGAGACCGAAACAAGTGGAAATCTGAAGGTGCAATGTCGGGACTATACGGCGGATGCATTAATACGTCCCAGCCAAACTCTCTTAATTTTTGCCAAGTGGATATATGAGGTCTAGCGTTATCACGATGAAAAACCACACCCCTTCTGTTGACTAATTCCGGCCGCTTTCTCTTAGTTTCTTGCTTTAGTCTCATCAGTTGTTCACAGTAGAGTTCAGAATCGATGGTCCTGCCTGGTGGTAACAGCTCATCATGAATAATGCCCTTCCAATCCCACCACACACACAGCACTACCTTGTTGCGAGATAACCCGGGTTTCGCCAGAGTCTGTGAAGCCTGACCAGCCTTTGACCAAGACTCTTGTCGTACGTGATTCACTTTCCATCACCAGTTATCAGGTTTTTCAAAAATGGTTCGGTTTCATTACGTCGTAATAAAGAATTACAAATGAGTACACTTCCAGTGAGCTCATGAGGCACCCAAATATCGAGCTTTTTTGTGTACCCAGTTTTTTTCAAATGCGCCAAAACTGTTTTGTGGTCAATCCCTAGTTCTTCAGCTACATCGTAACTACTGATATGCTGATCTTGCTCCACTTTTTCAAAAATGGCATCCATTTTATCCGTAACAGGGCGCCCAGAGCGAGGTGCATTTTCGACATCAAAATTTCCGGATTGAAAACGCTTAAACCAAATTTGTGCTACTCTCACAGACACTGCACTAGGTCCATAAACATCACAATTTTTTTTCGCGGCTTGCGTTGCATTTTTGCCTTTTTTGTAGTGAAATTTTAAAATGTATCGAATTTCTTCATTAGATTCACTCATCTTGACAGAAAGAAAAACAAATGAAAATCACACATTTTACCTAATTTAAATTTGGAATTATCTTTTTTAAAATTTAAACTTTTTAATAATACCAAAAGCAGCCAGATACAAATGGCATAGCCAAAGAGATTTTATTATAAAGTTCATCATAGATTTAAAGGTATATCAATGAAGTTCATACATACTATTTGCGAAAAGAGTTTTTCCCCAACCTATTAAAACAAGCATTTTAGAATATACATATATAAAAATCTGACTAAAAACTTAAATAAATAAACATGAAAATATATATTAGGTATAGTACTATAAATTTAATATATAATACGTACAATCTTAGGTACAATCAAATATTCTTCTCTTAAAATATTTAGAAAATTTTTGCGAATTTTGACATTTATAGGTTTCAAAATATCATTGTGACCTATTCTCGTGCAGAAAACCTTAAATTTAGAGTTGAAAAACCTAACATACTACAAGCTCATTTAACTTCTATCCATCTGCGTTAAAGCCTATTTTGCAATGAAAAGTTTAAGTAATGGCAGCTCTAAATCTAATATTTGCTACACGAGAATAGGTGTCATTGACGCTATTTTTTTAGAGCTGACCTTGTAATTTTATTATACATATTATATTGAGTGATTGATTCAGAATATTTATGTCACGGGTAAAGCCCGGAGTCAGGTAAAGGCCGAAAAAAGTCAAAAATAGGTGCGACGACGAGCTGAGCGAAGCGGAGCGAAGCGAGGTGACCCCCGAAGTTTTGTATAGGATTATCCGGGTAAACCTAGGTGTATTCTATCTTCTAATAATACCCGTAACATTTACATCTATAAATGTCTTAACTATATCCTCTATTGTAATTTTTATTTATTTATTTTAAATATGATAAATAACCGACAATATGAATTAAAATTAAATTTTTAGAGGTGGTAGAGCTGATGCCGGGCTCGACTGTGGAGGTACCACCATCTTACTCGCAAATCCTCCCGAAGTTATTCGGGGGAGTGTAAGAGAACAGCTCGCAGACAAAACCAGCCGGCCCACCATTGCCTGGGACCGATGGATGGCGGTATATCCATCCCAAAATGCCGGGCCTTATAAAAGAACAGACTGGTGACGGGCAGCGGCGTCATTGGTGCGAGGGTTTCGGCACCGCGCTCACCAACCCGCCTGCCCAGCGTGTGTGAGTATGGGCACTTCTTCCAGGAGGACCGCGAAGAGTGGCGAAATCTTGGAAAGGCCTATGTCCAGCAATGGACGAAACAGGCTGATGGATGGATGGATGAATTAAAGAAAATATTCATTTAGCTTTGTAATGTTATAGTTTTTGATGCTTGACGTTTTGAAATTCTTCGTGTAATGAAATTTGATTTTACAGGTCTTCCTTTATGATTTTAACGTGCACTAAAGTTATTTACGAAAATTTGCGTATCAGTTGCTTCCTGTGAAAGTAGTGGAGGCAAGTGCGCCATACTTTAATCATAGATGAATTCAACGCAATACATCTTCTTTATATTATGACTTGCACATATAAATTTATAAAATTTACAATATTTGGTATTTTGAGATTCTAATTTCACGTTGATTCCGTGAATCTACTGATAAATTTATGATATTTTCCTAGAAATTAAAAAACATAGAGATAGGCGCACTTGACTCACAAAATGGGGCAAGTGCGCCTACATGAAATAAACCCCCAAAAGTAATGCGCAGCAAAAAAACATTTAATTTAAGTTAAAGAAAATCTACAACAAAACGCAGTATTTTTATCTATTTTTCGTAAATGGTAATAACAAAGGAACTGCGGCTTTAAACGAAATTTGGGGCCATATATTTCCAATCAGGGGTTCTCAACAATTATGTTACCTAGGCTTTTTTTTACTTTTGTTTGAAACTTTAATGTAGGTGTAAATGAACTTTTAACCCAAAACTATGATAAGTTACAATAATAGAACAAAAACTTCTACTTCAGGCAATAATTATGTTTATTATGTAAACATCAAAACAAAACAAGGAAAACCATTTTTTATTAATAACCAGAACTTAATTATAGCAGTCAGACGAAAAAGTCTTCGTTAATCTTAGATATCTTTTAAAAGAGACCAAATAAAAAAGGAAGGGTTCCAACTTTGGCTTCTTTATTAACTGAACATGATTCATGTACATCAATGAAATTGATGTAGCAAGTTTATACTGAAGATTCGGTAAGAACTCAGTATCAAGGTCTCTGTTATGAACTGAAGTTAAATGAAACCACCAGAGTAAATACCGAAACAGCAGATAACTATATTACATTAAAGAAAACTAAATAATAAATTATTTACAGAATACAAACCAAACAAACATTTTCTGTTGCTGACACTTCTAATCTGACGTACATGTGAAATAGAAAAATAAACATTAATCCAAAGACAAATTGTGATGACCTGGTGGCCAGCAGTTCATCACATGGTCCCCTTTTGTGAGTGCTAAAGCACTCACATACAGTTAGAGTCGGTAGGCAACCGTACAAGCTTAAGAGCAGGAGGACGTAAGACTCCAGCATTTGTCTTCACTTCAGCTACTCTAACAATTCCGTCACGTCCAGGGAAGACGGTGGTTACTCGGCCACGTGGCCACGTTCCTCTTGGTAGATTACCATCTACGATGAGTACCACGTCGTCGATAGAGAGATTGGTATACGGTACATTTACTTTTTTCCTTGGTCTAAGGCATGGAAGGTATTCACGAACCCATCTCTTCCAAAAATAATCAGTAAGCCTAAGGGACTTTTTCCAATGTGTACGGCCAAATAAGTCTCTGTCAGTAGCCTTGTACGGAGATGGTGCTCCTGAAGATGATCCCAAAAGAAAATGAGAAGGAGTAAGTGCTTCTGCTTCAGTCGGTTCTACGGAAACGTGGGTGAGGTCGAAACTGCGCCGTACGACCAAGTTCGGTTATAGTACTTAGGCGTACTTACCCTCTCGACAATTTTGAGGTGAAGATTTACAATTGTTTAGAAAATATTTTCCAAATAAAAAGAAAAATACGAGCAAAGAATTAAAGTAAATCTTCTAAATTGCACACTCATCATCAGAAACACTGTGAATATTGTGAGATATTTCTCGATTTTTAACACGCTGTCATCTCCGAACTGAAAAATAAATGACACCAAAAAAAAAGGTGGAAATCTCAAGTTAAAGAGGCCAGTGACACCTGTGATTTAAACCCGGAACTTCGTTCCACGTTGTTACATGGATGTCAAATGTGGTTAAGAGTCTCATATCAGTAGTTATTGAGATTTTACAGGGGGTGCACTTACCCCGTAGGCGCACTTGCCCTGACTCACCTTAACTGAAATAAAAAATTAAAATCTTGCCGATAATAATAACCTAAGCGAGGCATAACGATCTTGGCATATTAACAATTTAAATTTTGTGAATATGAATTGAGAGTTTGCAGCTGTAAGATTTTCTAATACATACATTAGTTCACGCCTGTCCTGTCTCCCAGACTAATAAAATAAGCCCAAACTTGAAGGGTCTGATGTTGTCCGTTGAGGAGAACCAATACCCACCTTCCAGTCTCATCAACAGATCTTGGTCACCATGTTTTACCAAAGTGTTATTAAATACCAACAAGATAAGCCTAAACTCGAAGGGTCTACTGTTGTCCGTTGAGGAGATCCCGTACCCACCTTCCAGTCCCATCATCAGACCATGGTCACCATGTTTTACCAAAGTGCTAATAAATACCAATAAAATAAGCCCAAACTCGAAGAGTCTGCTGTTGTCCATTGAGGAGATGAGATCCCGTACCCACCTTCCAGTCCCATCATGAGACCATGGTCACCCTGTTTTACCAAAGTGCTAATAAATACCAATCGAATAAGTCTAAACTCGAAGGGTCTGCTGTTGGCCGTTGAGGAGATCCCGTACCCACCTTCCAGTCCCATCATCAGACCATGGTCACCACGTTTTACCAAAATGCTAATAAAGACCAATCGAATAAGCCCAAACTCTAAGGGTCTGCTGTTATCCGTTGAGGAGATCCCATAATCACCTTCCAGTTCCATCAGCAGACCCTGGTCACCATGTTTTACCAAAGTGTTGATAAATACAAACAAAATAAGCCTAAACTCAAAGGGTCTGCTGTTGTCCGTTGAGGAGATCCCGTACCCACCTTCCAGTCCCATCATCAGACCATGGTCACCACGTTTTACCAAAGTGCTAATGAAGACCAATCGAATAAGCCCAAACTCTAAGGGTCTGCTGTTATCCGTTGAGGAGATCCCATAATCACCTTCCAGTTCCATCAGCAGACCCTGGTCTCCATGTTTTACCAAAGTGCTAATAAAGACCAATCGAATAAGCCCAAACTCTAAGGGTCTGCTGTTATCCGCTGAGGAGATCCCATAACCACCTTCCAGTCCCATCAGCAGACCCTGGTCACCATGTTTTACCAAAGTGCTAATAAAGACTAATAACATAAGCCCAAACTTGAAGGGTCTGATGTTGTCCGTTGAGGAGAACCAATACCCACCTTCCAGTCTCATCAGCAGACCCTGGTCACCATGTTTTACCAAAGTGTTGATAAATACCAACAAAATAAGCCTAAGACATAAGACATAAGACATAAGACATTTTTATTCATAATTGTCATTATACGTCAGGACACAACACAATAAATAAAAATAAAGAAAAAGTATACATAGTATCTCAATCATAAATAAAATTTGAATGTCAAAAAGTTGAAACATGTCAATTACAATATTTACGTCGCAAAGTAAAAAGTTCCTATTCTAATAATAGTTATAATTAATCTATCAGCAGCTCGTCCACACTGTAAAACGTCCGCTCGAGAAGCCAATGTTTCAGCCTGGATTTAAGGGGGGCTTATTCCAATTTTGTCTCTTTTCAAATCCATTTTAAGCCATCAAATTGTAACATTTAGAGTCTGAAAAAAATATATGTTTTAGATACATCTTTTCTCCAGTGTTATTTACGGTTCAATTTTCGATACGATAAACTTCGCTCGATCGAAAAAAAATCTGAAACTTGGTCGATTTTTCAAGATTTTTTCATTTTGTGCAAGGTGTACTTAACAAATTGTATGAAAATTACAGATAATTAAAGAAAAGGTACTTTAGTAACTATTTTCGCGGTTACTTTTTTGATAAATATAATCGTTTTTTTTCTTTAATTTAAAAGGAAAAGTTGACTGGCGAATACTCGCGCCAGCAGCCTTCAGTCGGCTGCTAGCCGTTGTCGACGCAAGACCTGTGTCAGTTTTCTGAGCCCCGTTCCCCCTCGCCTCTAAGCTTCGAAGCTATTCGTTGTGTGTAAATATATTATGAGTAAGATAGAGTTGTGTGTAGGTAGATAAATTGTATATATATTAAATCGTATGTATATAACATTATTATTAGTTAGATAAATCCTAAAATAATCGTGTAAATAAAAATTATTTAGCTTTAGCTTGGATGTTCTAAAAATGGGAATTGAAGAAGAATAAAGTGTCAAGTCTGAAATCGCGGAAGCTAAGAAAACTAAATGGGTAAGTGTACTTTGGATAAATTTATTAGTTTAGGGCACATATAAGTATCAGTGCATCTAAACCAGTTTTATGGTTATCTTTGTTCGAACTTCAAGATACCAGGTGTATCAGTGACCTGCTTTCAAACTGTAACCAGATGGTTTACTGATCTTACAGAACAACTTTGTTGTATGATATGATATTTGAAATTACGCGGGAAAACTTCAAGTGACCAGTACAAGTATAACAGTACAACAGTAAAACATCACAATACTTACTCTTGCAGTCACAAATGCGATTGTATCCAGGTGGTATTATTTTTTTGTAAACATATGTACGTACGAGTAGTATATTACCAGAAGACTAAATTAAATTTGTTAATTTCAGCTCATTAGCTCATCGTTCTGATCGGGGCACCTTCGCATCGAAAAAATGCCTATAGGAACGGTAAGTGACTTTATTCTTTTTAGAGTTCTCTAACTAACCATATACTCTTATATTTTCGCTATGTTCGTCTGTCTGTCCATTCTGTAAGCCGGCACTCATCCTATCTCAGACGGATACTGTAGCTAAAGTTATTTTGAAATCGACCATTTCTTTGCAGACGTGCAAATTTCACAACATAAAATATTGCGTACTGCGTATAGTCGAAGATTATATTGTATAGATTATTTTTATTTTTATAAATATTAAGCTCGTGATTTGCAATAAATCCTACTTCCTACTAATATTATAAATGCGAAAGTTTGTGCGTGTGTGTGTGTGTGTGTGTGTATGTTTGTTACTCATTCACGCAGAAACGGCTGAACGGATTTGGATGAAATTTAGAATGGATATAGCTTATATCCTAACTAAACACACTTTTTATCCCGGAAAAATGCATGGTTCCTGTAGGATAGATCAATATCATTGAAAAATCAGGTGTCTAAGGCCGACTTACACCAAGCAAACTTAACCCGGGTTAACTAACTTTTTATGTTTTGTCCTTTTCACATCAAACCATAAAGATAAGGACAAAGCATAAAAAGTTAGTTAACCAGAGTTAAGTTTGCTTGGTGCAAGTCGGCCTAAGTAGCGCGGTCCTATTCGTTTGTGGTAGAATAAGACAAGGTTATGTTATCTCATCAGCATCACACTTCACACTAATATTATAAGTGCGAAAGTTTGTGTGTGTGTATGTTTGTTACTCTTTCACGCTGAAACGGCTAAACGGATTTTGATGAAATTTGGAATGGATATAGCTTGTACCTCAACTTATCACATAGGTTTTTTTTATCCCGGAAAAAAGCATGTCATTGAACCGAATAACACGCGGGCGGAGGGCAAAAGCTAGTAATAAATATTTTGATATTTTATATTTTTCAGAGAGTCGGAACTGGTGCCACGTAGCATTGAAGCTGATGTCCCTGACAACTCCATTGTTTCCCTGGATCCCGTAGAACCTGTCACAACTATTGGGTTAGTTACTACAGGTCATTTTCAGGTCACTTCCTAAAGTCCCTTATCTATATTTTAATTTTTAGGTGGACCGAACCGGAAGTGGAGATCCCTACACAGAAAAAAATCTCAAATTGATTAACTTTTTTACCCCGTACTGAAGAAATTCTTCTATAGTTTTTACTTTTGGTTTCAGAAAATCCCAAGAAATTACCGAACCTTTAGTGATAAAAATACGAAGACGAAGTATTACCAGGTACAGGGACAGCTTCACGTGACGGAACGGCGATTGTGTCTCTTCGGTATTTGGGTGGGAGAAAATGAACCTGTACATATTGAAAGGATTACGAGAGATGAAAATTTTTGGCTGACGAAGATGGAAAAAGTAAAATTTTAAACAAAATGTTTATTACCGGAGATAGTAAACCCACGGCATATATGTGGGATGCCTATAAGAACTCTGACTTTGCTTGGTAATGAAAATAGGTGTGAGAAAGAAAACGCAGAGCCTTTAACTATCTCACAGCAACAATCAAGCTATGGTTATTCGCTACCGGGACCTAGTAGACGTATAATTGATTTCTAATTTTGTCAATGTTCCGAAAGTTTATGAGATAATTTATTGGCGTGTTCACAAAAAATATATAAAATTAAAATTAGCTAATCGATTGAGTTTTCAGCGAAAAGGTAAATTCACGATTTTTGTGAATGGTTAAAAGGTCGCCTACCTATTTTCATAATATTGGTATGTCGAAAACATTTTTCGATTTTTCTAGTAAAAGATTGTTCGTAATTTTCTTCGCTTTTCTAGAATGTCAGTGGAGTCAAATTATAAAACGTTTGACCCACATTTACGCAGTAAATAAATAATTAAGTTCCCCGTAAACTATGGCGCTAAAATTCAAAAGTCCACCACACATGCGCCCTAGTGCGCGCCGCCAGTCATAGATAATGTAAGAGCGAAAAAAAATTAACTGTAACCTTCTTATTGCCGAAATATTGTTTTGTACGTATTACATAATATTATAAGATTAGAATTGATAAGTTTACAGATACCGATTTGTTTAGTTGTTCTTCGACGGAGTTCACAAAAACTGCTTTAAATATAATCGGTTACCAATCGCATTAGGTGTAAGCCTGTAAAGATTGTATAGCATAAAATGTATATAAGGTGAAATTAAATCAACCGACCAAATTCATACTGGAGACTCGGTTAGTGATCAAGAACTAGGTTCAGTCATCCTTTTGGCCAATTTCGGAAAATAAATATTTTTGCTGCCTTACTGGTTGGACTAGTTTAAATACAAATCCTAGTGCAGGCACTACGGGACAAAAATATTTTTTTTTTCGAATTTCATCTGGAGGGTCATTAAACCTTGTTGGTGATGACTAACCGAGTCTCCAGTATGAATTTGGTCGGTTGATTTAATTTTATCTAGTATATATAAATATAAATATATAAATATTTATTATAATATCAAATGTTCGTATTACAATCGGTTGATTTAATTTTATCTAGTATATATAAATATAAATATATAAATATTTATTATAATATCAAATGTTCGTATTACAATATTAGTTATTAAAACCTTGGACATGAATGTATGGTATAAGTCCCTGTTGCCTTCCTACTTGAAAAGAGGAACCAGAAACTTTTTTTTATAGTTTGTGTACATATTAAAATGAAATAAATAGTGTTATAAAAATATTAAGGAATTATTATTTAACGGTATATTACTTCTACGTCTACCCTCTTAAACACATGGTAGAAAGGTAAAGTTGATTAATATACAATATAACGTATTTTATTAATGTAGGAATATGGTGTTCAAGTTTATTATATTTTTTCTTTTTGAATGTATATGTAATGTATATGTAGTGGACTTTAAGTATATAAATAAATAAATACATATAAATGCCACGTTTAAGTTATAACAATCTGAAATTTATATATATTATTTCGGGTCCTATCTTGACCTTGTCATTTATGTATATTTTATTTTATTATTTACTCATAGCTCTACCTTTATTTCAATTTTTTGTCCGATGTAGTGAATTCCCCTAAATTTACAAAGTAGCGCTGTTAGCAAGAATAGTTTATTTGGTTAATTTATGGGAATCAATTATTAGTACGAAGTACATTTACTGCCCAAGCCCATTTTAATGTGTGGCGGTTCACGCGAAGTCGCGTCGCTCGGGCGCATCGCAATAAAATACGTCGCGGTCAACTGGCGGGGGCGGAGGTAGCGATAAATGCCTACAGGGCCCGAATAACCTGCCCTTAAAAGACTGCAAAGTGGTTGCGGCTGTAACTTCAGCCGGGAGTTTGTTGTACACTGACGGAGCCATGATATGAGTTGATCGTGAGGACTTTTCGAGTCTGCGCTTGAGGTTAGCGAGGTTGTCCGCGTTGCGCGTGCGGTACCTGTGGATATCACTATGTTTTTTAAACAAGTGCAGGTTCGCACGCGCATAGACCGCAATCTGGAAAATCACAATTGAGGGCAACGTCATAATATTCTGCTCTATAAAGTAGGGCTTGGCTGACGTACGTTGCGACACCTGCACGATCGCTCGGACGGCCCGTTTTTGCATACGGAAGACGCGCTCCCAGTCTGCGGCGCGTCCCCATAGCTCGGTGCCGTATTGAAGGAGTGAGTGTACGGTCGCAAAGTAACACGTCCCAACCGCATCGCGTGGTACTGTATAAGACAGCCGCCGCAGAGCGAAACATGCGCTGCGCTGCCTAAACTCGAAGGGTCTGCTGTTGTCCGTTGAGGAGATCCCGTACCCACCTTCCAGTCCCATCATTAGACCATGGTCACCATGTTTTACCAAAGTGCTAATTAATATAGACCAATCGAATAAGCCCAAACTCTAAGGGTCTGCTGTTATCCGTTGAGGAGATCCCATAACCAACTTCGAGTCCCATCAGCAGACCCTGGTCACCATGTTTTACCAAAGTGCTAATAAATATCAACAAAATAAGCCTAAACTCGAAGGGTATGCTGTTGTCCATTGAGGAGATCCCGAACCCACCTTCCAGTCCCATCATCAGACCATGGTCACCATGTTTTACCAAAGTGCTAATAAATACCAATCAAATAAGTCCAAACTTGAAGGGTCTGCTGTTGTCCGTTGAGGAGATCCCGTACCCACCTTCTAGTCCCATCACATCAACCGACCTTGGTCACCATGTTTTACCAAAGTGCTAATAAATACCAACAAAATAAGCCTAAACTCGAAGAGTCTGCTGTTGTCCATTGAGGAGATCCCGTACCCACCTTCCAGTCCCATCATGAGACCATGGTCACCATGTTTTACCAAAGTTCTAATAAATACCAATCGAATAAGTCTTAACTCGAAGGGTCTGCTGTTGTCCGTTGAGGAGATCCCGTACCCACCTTCCAGTCCCATCATCAGACCATGGTCACCACGTTTTACCAAAGTGCTAATGAAGACCAATCGAATAAGCCCAAACTCTAAGGGTCTGCTGTTATCCGTTGAAAAGATCCCATAATCACCTTCCAGTCCCATCAGCAGACCCTGGTCACCATGTTTTACCAAAGTTCTAATAAATACCAATCGAATAAGTCTTAACTCGAAGGGTCTTCTGTTGTCCGTTGAGGAGATCCCGTACCCACCTTCCAGTCCCATCATCAGACCATGGTCACCACGTTTTACCAAAGTGCTAATAAAGATCAATCGAATAAGCCCAAACTCTAAGGGTCAGCTGTTATCCGTCGAGGAGATCCCATAACCACCTTGCAGTCCCATCAGCAGACCCTGGTCACCATGTTTTACCAAAGTGCTAATAAAGACTAATAAAATAAGCCCAAACTTGAAGGGTCTGATGTTGTCCGTTGAGGAGAACCAATACCCACCTTCCAGTCTCATCAACAGATCTTGGTCACCATGTTTTACCAAAGTGCTAATAAATACCAACAAAATAAGCCTAAACTCGAAGGGTCTGCTGTTGTACGTTGAGGCGATCCCGTACCCACCTTCCAGTCCCATCATCAGACCATGGTCACCACGTTTTACCAAAGTGCTAATGAAGACCAATCGAATAAGCCCAAACTCCAAGGGTCTGCTGTTATCCGTTGAGGAGATCCCATAACCACCTTCCAGTACCATCAGAAGACCCTGGTCACCATGTTTTACCAAAGTGCTAATAAATACCAATCGAATAAGTCCAAACTCGAAGTGTCTGCTGTTGTCCGTTGAGGAGATCCAGTACCTACCTTCCAGTCCCATCATCAGATCCTGGTCACCATGTTTTACCAAAGTGCTAATAAATACCAATAAAATAAGCCCAAACTCGATGGATCTGCTGTTATCCGTTGAGGAGATCCCGTACCCACCTCCCACAGTCCCGTCATTAGATCCTGGTCACCATGTTCTACAAAAATACTCATCAATACCGATCAAATAAACTTAAACTTGAGAGGTCTCCTAAAAAAACATTTACCAGTGGATGATTGAAACCCCGACGATGAGACTCCATACGTACGACTACGCAACTTGAACATACCGCATGATTAACTAAAAATCTTATTGAGTGCTTAAAGAATTTTTAAAGTCAGTTTAGTAGTTCTAGATATTATCCATTATATGCAAATAAACAAACAAATCTTTCTTTATATAATAGTGTAGACAAACTTTAACGTGAGTTTATTTGAACCAGACTGCGTAAAATTCGATATTTTGAAACATGCAGCGCCATCTAGTATATTAAAATAAAAACAATTTCAACGCCAGCTTACAAACAATTTCAACGCCAGCTTACTGAGCCGTTATCCAGGATAGCTTCCCAGAGATGGCGTTTTCTAAGCACTTGAAAATAAAAATATTTTAGTTATTGGTCTTTGCGCAGTCGAGAAATATAATTTCAGCTTTAATATTGTTTTTACAAAAGGAAATATTTTTTCTGAAAGTAAAATAAAAGAATAAAAAATAAAAAGTGAAAACAAATTTTACCAGTCGGGGTTTGAACCCGCGACGATCGACAATGCTACGGCGGCGAACCTTCCATATGTCTCACTAAAATTCTCATTGCGCTGCTCCCTTTTGTCATAGCGTGATGATACATAGCCCTAAACCTTCCCGAAGAAATGCTTTATCTTTCAGTGGAAACTGCACCAAAATTCATTGATTGGTTCTCAAGTTATAAGCGAACGAACAGACAGACGGACAGACAGACAGACAGACGTTGTATTTTATATGTATAGAGATGTATAGAGAAGAGAAGATGTGAAACATTTACTGTTTAAAGTTAAATCTGTGAGGAATTTTTAAATAATTCGAAATTTCTATGGCAGGGACCTGATTTTGTTACGTAAATATAAATAAGAATACAAATAATGAAAACAAATCATACTAATATTATAAATGCGAAAGTGTGTGTGTATGTTTGTTACTCTTTCACGCTGGAACGGCTGGACGGATTTGGATGAAATTTAGAATAGATACAGCTTATACCCTAACTTAACATATACAGGCTACTTTTTATCCCGGAAAAAAGCATGTCGTTAAACCGAATAACACGCGGGCGGAGCAAAAGCTAGTAGCAAATTTGTGAACCTTAAAATGTATTAAATTTAGAAGGTACCTATTTGTAAGGGGAATTTAAACTTAATCAACACTTATTTATTTTTCCATCTTTCAATGATAGGGGTGCATTATTTTTGAAATGACCCATTGACGTTGACTAGTGACTAATGAACATGGCCGTAGGTAGCTATAGCTTTCTCATGGGAGGGTTCAAGGATCCAAAAATGCAAAATGAAATGTTGACATCCCATATTAATTGACCCGGGGCTGGGCTTGTGTTTGTAGGGAAAACTAAAAAATAATTTACGAATTTCACAAAAAGGGTCATTGAATCTTGACAATTAGCACTTACTGAGTCTTTAGTATGAATTTGGCTGAATAAATTAATATCACCTTGTATTTTAGCGCGCGGATAATCCATAACGGGTACAAAATGTAAATATTATGCGAATATTTATTTTTCCGCGTATGCTAAGGGTGGGGGGGGGGCGGGTCCGCATCTACTAAACCCTCGCCTTATAGCCCGGGAGGTACCGTTGCAAATACAAAAGTCATAGTAAGCCGGCTGATATTGACATCGATCGTAGATCTCACATGACTGATATGTGAATCGACCGTCAGCTGCTCAAGTAGCGGTGGGTTTGGGAGTTAGAGGTTGCGAAAGTGAGACATTGGCCTCTTTGTGCTGGACGAGTAATAACATTTTTTCCCAGTCTATGCCATACTCTTAAAAATCACTAAAGTTTCGTCAAATCACCCGACGATATAATATTAGACGAAACTATTATTATATCCTTTATTGTACACACACAGAAACTTAAACTAAGATAACAAAAAAAGTAAAAAATTTGCACAAAGGCGAGCTTACCTCTTCAAGAGGTTTCTTCCAGCCAACCAGTACTGTGGTGAAAGAATACACGAAATAGGTTGGCAGCAAGCATACAAAAGGACAACATCTTATTCTATACAAATAAAATAATAAAAATATAAATTATAGATATAAATGAATAAATACAAATATATATTAATATATACTTAAATAATTTAAAATACATACTTAAATATTACTCATACGAGAGGAAGTGCTCTTTTAATTTACGTTTAAATGAAGATATTGACGGACTATCTCTCAGAATCTTAGGCAGTGTGTTCCACATTCGAGCTGCTCGTACTGTAAATGATTTAGAGAAAAATTTTGTATTACATTGAGGTACTTGCTAGGTCCTGAGGTCACACTGGTAAGCTTACTAGTCTGTGGTACAAGATGACTTTCATGGTACAAAGTCCGTATCGTAAGAAGTAAATTATTATCCCATCAAAATCATTTCATGTAAAGGTCGCCAAACGGGACCCTATTACTAAGCCTCCGTTGTGTGTCCCTCTGTCACAGGGGTCTACAGTTTCAGCCGTTATAGATTATTATTTATCTAACACACACATGATCTACGTTACCCACACATGTCCAATGCGTATAACATGGTACACAAATTTTAGATAGCCACTGGTAGTTACTGGATTACTAATTTTACAGATTAACTACCTGGTACTATGGCCTCCAACATGGCAGATAATAAAATTAAAATAAAAGGTGGTCTCCATAAAAATATCCTCAAAAAAGTTAGTTTTTAACGTTATTATGTCCCCCCCTCCCTTCCTTATCTCCGAAACTAGAAGATCGAAAAATATTTAAAAAGTCATGGTGATGGGTGATTGATTATGTATTATGTAAAGATTACAGGAACAATACCGCGGTCAAGGGTCCCTTACCCAGTGTCGAATTGTTTGTCAGGCGCAAGAATTGTTTTTTGTCACCATATGGGGTGGGGTGTTGGAGGGTAAAATTACCAGATATTTTAATATTTTCGTAAGTTGTGTGCAAATCGTAGCCTTCATACCAAATTTCCGATTTCTGGGACTTTTGGAAGTTGGGAATATATTTTTTTATACTAAAGAACTGGACCCCCCCCCCCCCTTAGGAAGGTTTGGAGGGTGAAAGTAACAAATTTCTTAATTTATTTGTTATTTGTGTGCTAATCCTAGCCTGAATACCAAATTTCAGTTTTCTAGGACTTCAAGAAGAAATCGACGCATTAATAAAATTCAAAGTATAAAAGCTAGACAAATTAAATTTATCGTGTTTAATAAAACTGCTTCCTGCATCTTATCTTGAGAATTTGGTTTCTCCAATATTATCCAGACCGAAGCTATGATAGTTCAAAAATACGACGAAACGCTTCGAGAAAAGGTACGTAGTGCCCCGCCCACTTTTGGCTCGTCTTGGCGGGGGGCACTGCCGTGCCTTCCACCAAAATGAACTTCCAAAATAACCTTGAATGGGTATTGAACTATTTACGAATTGTGACGTCATTTCAAGTGCGAACGTATCCTTAGATAAGCGGATATGTATGTTTTCGACGATAGGCACTCGGTTTGGAAACTGATTTTACGATACAGAATCAGGGGGTTAGACTCACTCATCCCTCCTCTTCAATTCCAATCGGTCGGGTTGCCATGTCACTTAATAATGCACATCCTCGTATTTCTCCAGCCTTATACCACATAGTCCGTGGTCAAGTGGTCAAGAAGGGCAGGGCAGGCAATAGGTGGGGGATCAAAGAGAGAAGGGATCCGCTCTCCTCCCTTTCTGACTGAGATTTATACTAGTAAAAGCTGCGTGTCAAAATAATAATTTGGACCTCAAATACTCGTGTACCACACGGCACTTGTATACCAAGTTGTAGTTGTTAGTCCAATATACCTGCGTACGCCGTCCACTAAGTATTTGCGCTGCTACTACTCGTTGGCTGCCGTCATCAGCGCTGACTTACGAGTAGCTCCCACCGGGATTGAAGCGGAATTTACCGATAAAGGATGACAGCCGACAGATATTTTACGTACTTACCTATTGTTTAGTTCAGAGCTCAAGAATAACTATAATTTCATTCAGAGTAATAATTAATTTATCGTATGTTCCTAAAACAAAGCCATTGACAGCTTAAGGGGGAACGTATCGAGCTCAGTGCAAAATGCAAAACTTATGATTGTTTATCTCACTTTTAAATCAAATATATGACATAAAATAGTTTCATCTTATTTTGCGACTATTGTTTAATAATTATTAGGGGTTTTTAGCAGAATTGCGTCAGTTTATGGATTATACTTATTGTGAATGTCCACACAAACTTAAAAGCGTGTTTTAAGTTGGTGTGAACATTAATTTACAATGCAATGCATAAAATTACAAAATTTTGGTAGAAAAGCCTAATTGACATTAAACTATGGTCGCGAAATGCCATAAATCACATTTATTTAATACTTTTTATTCAATAATAAGAAAAACAATCATAAGTTGTGCATTTTTCACCGAGCTCGAAATTTTAATAATAAATATATATATTTTGGATGTGCGACCGACTTCCTAATTTATATTAATTTAGCGTAATTGGTAAGGGCAGGATAGCAAATCAATAAGAAACAAAATGAAATAGTAATACAATGCAGACAAAAGCTGAGCCGCTTTGCTGACAAAAGTGGGTTGGTTTTACTAACATCATAGTGCTGGAAGTTTTAAAAAACTTAATTTCGTAAAAATACTTAGGTATGAGGGAGCGTCCATAAACCACGTAGTTTCAATTTGTCCTCTTTTGACCGAGGGGGGTCCCTCCCCCCATGTAGCCTACCATACTATTTTGTGCCATAGCTTTTCCTGGAGCCCCCCTCGCCCTTCAGTGGCAACGTAGTTTTTTTATGTGTAGGAGACGGATAGGCAAAAACTCGATGGTCTGCTGGAAGTGTGTCCGTTTCTTAGCAGAACTCTAAAATGCTCAGGATTCAGGATGAATTTAAACGTCGAAACAAGGCGTTTGAGTCTAGGGTGCGTTCCAAAACAGCAACAATGTTTTTTAAAAAATAAAAATTATGTAGCTCTGGCTCCAACCGCCTCCTCCCCACACGTAGCCCAGCGTAGCTTTTAACCGGAGCACTCCCTCTCCCTAAGGAAACCACGTGGTTTATGGACGCTCTCTATAGGTGAAAATATTTATTTTGTTTTAATATATATATATATATATCGTATATTTATCTACCTGCTTTAATCGTGTTGTGTTCAGTGAGAACAAGGACATGCTGAAAAACAGCGCTGTGCAGATTCACACTCACAGCAATATGCTGAGCTTGCCCTTTTTTTCACCAAACCCTTTAATTTGTAAAAAATGAATGTACTGAAGTGTGTTTAATTTGGGACAAATATTTTTTTTTCCTTTTCTTTCATTTCTATAGGTATAGTACCAAGTCACATGACAGTATTTAACTATGCTACCTACACGTCTACACCTAATCTACTCTAATACACACACATATTATTATAATTATTACTAAGTAGCAGACCAAACATAAGGATTAAATAGCGTGGCAAGTTTCCATAAAAAAAAATAAGCTACATTTAGGCTTCATGGTACGAAGAAACGTATAAAAGTGGGTTGTATTGACTGGCTTATGCTTGGAACATATTTGTTAATTCCTAAACGTATATTTAAAAGAGCCCGATGATCACTGAGCTGAAATTGCCACGCGTCGACTCTATACGTTTATTATTAATATTAGGTCTGCTACTTAATTATACGTCTGTGCTCTAATATTACAAAGAGGTGTTTGTGAGTTTGTAAGTTCGGATGTAGGGGTTATATGGGGGGGGGGGGACTAGCAGTCCCCTAGAGGACAAGCGGCAACATGTCCGGATTTTATTTTAAAACAAGTGAAGAACTTTGTACATTGGAGACCGCATCAAGTTAGACACTTCTGACTTTGTACCTATCTTATGTTCTTCTCTGTAGGGGCTAATGTCGTACTGCAAGTCTATAGCTTGATGTGGTCTCTACTGTACATCATTGAAGTCATGTTATGAATGAGTGAAGGACCCGATCTCAATTCTTTTTTTGACGACCAACAACCCTGCACTGTCTTTGTATCTACTAAATTCTTTCACTGTTCTAATGGATAGACTGTTCACTTGGACATAGGCTGTAGTTTGTTCCCAGGGAATGGGTAGTTCCCTAGGGACAAAGAAACTAAATTCGCGCGGGTAATCTCTAGAAATACTCTATAGGTAATTTTATATGTAGGTATAATGGTAAAATAATTCATACATAATAATCCTCATGGCACTTTGCAATCATCTATTACCGTAGTAAGACGTAAAAAACCGGCCAAGTGCGTGTCGGGCCACGCGCAATGTAGAGTTCCGTAGTTGCACAGTACATTTTATAAGTTGGTCTACTAATACAGATCGCGCCAAACTTCTAGTCCGCTCGGAAATGGCTCTCCGGAAGAACGGTCCATATATTGGGGTCGATTCGGTGTAACACGACTTAACTTATTTGTCAGGACTAAACTTAATTTAAGCTTTCTGTCTTTTTCTTTCTGTATCGAAAAGACAAGGACAGGACGCTTGAAATAAGGTTAGTCCTGTCAAGTAAGTTAGTCATGTTACACCGAATCGACACCAATGTCGTGTTTAGAGGGGACTAAACTGTGATTTTTCTACATATTCATAAACAACATTAGCCGGCAGGGGGACACTTTGACTCTAACAAAAATTAGCACTTTAAAGCTTAATATTTCGGCAACGGAGCCCTAAATCGAAAAATGGTTTTCACACACCCATAATGTTTTTAAGCGATCTATCCAACGATATCCCACACTATGTATTTATTTATTATAATTACTACGGGCGAACCCAATTACAGCAATTATTTAATACATAATATTAAATAAAAGTTTAGTTTACATAATTAAACTTAAATTATGGCCATGCAATAACTAATAAACTAATTAACATTTGCTATCAAAGAACAGTCAGCAGACGGTTCGGACTCAATGAATGCGTTGAGAGCTTTCGTCATCTTACACATTGTTGAGGTGGCGTGAGCGAGCGTGCGGCTGGTGGGTGCAGCAAACAACTGCCGCTTCCGACACGAGCGCCATCGCTCGCAATTGTCCGGTGCAAACAGCCTGAGGAGCCCAGTAAGCAATTCGGGACAGTCGATTTCAACCCTCAAAATTTTTAGAGCGAAAATTAACTCTACTTCGCCTAGATTTCAAGGAGGTCATACCTAACATGCCGAGCAAGAAACTTGACGGGTAGAGAAACGGATAATAGCCGAAAAATTTCTTGTACATAAACCTTAAAAAAGCTTTTTGCACCTTCTCAAGCATTAACGTGTAAGATGCTTCGTGAGGATTCCACACAGAACAGCTATATCTTGTTTCGACCGAACCAAAGCATAGAATACCAGCTTTATAGTCATTATTAGATCTCTCATATTACGCAACACAAATCCAAGACGCTTAAAGCACTCAACAGCGATACGCCTGGATAGACGAGAAAAAAAATCATCCCCAATTTACGTGCATGGGTGACACACGTGTCGGACCCAAGGAGTACCATGAATAAACGGTGGTCGGACCCACGGTACCACTACATATAGTTGTGAGCAAAATAATAGCAGCAATTGAAAAAAGCGACTAAACCGTTAAAAGTATTGTATTATTTGGAAAAAGACCTTTTAATACAACTAAGATATGTTCGTATTTGCTTTAACTTAATTAACCTTCATAGTATTAATTGAAGTTCATTTCTATTTACGAAAAATATCTCATAAGTTGAAAACGCTCATTTCAATAAAATAGCAGTTTTTATTCAATATTTAAATAAGTCAAACAAAACATCCGTAATGTTTTTAATATTTAGTGACGTGGCCCTTGTTCTGGATGACGACGAGGCACCTTGCAATACTAATGTTCTTCCACGCCGACTCCACCACCTGCCATAAAGTGGTGGGTTTTGCATTCTTGATGTCTGTCCACAAGTTTTCTATGGGGTTGAGAGATCGGGAGACTGTGCCGGTCAAGGCAAAACTTTCACTTTATAGGCCCCACAACATTGTGGGAAAAACAACCCTTAACCATCAAGCTAAGTCCGCCGTATTTCACAGTGTACTGCGGGAGGTAGGCAGCGCCCGGTGGTCTTTGCAAGTACTCACGCGACTTTGCTTTACTTTTCAGACTGCCGTTCAACGCTCAGCACATCTCTACGACTAAACTCGTCGTTGGCACATTTACAGGATATACCATTTTTGGAACTACGGAACCTCCAATTGCATATCATAGTTCAAATTGTCGGCTAAACCACGCTAAACTGTTACAAAAAGATGCACTGTTGTGACACAAAATTTGAAACGACGGAACCCTTACTGTTTTGTACTTGCACTTGACTGTTCCATCCATCAGCCTGTTTCGTCCACTGCTGGACATAGGCCTTTCTAGGACTATTCTTGGCGGTCCTCCTGAAAGAAATGCCCATACTCACACACGATGGGCAGGCGGATTGGTAAGCGGGGCCAAACAAATTTAAAAATCTACAAAAAGATCTGGTCACCCGTAAAATTATAATCGCGCATACCCATGGCCGTCGGAAGGGGGGGGCAGTGAAAACAGAATAGGGCAGTTAAAAAATAGTACTAAAAGTACTAGAGCGGATATAAAGGAGTCACGGTCGGCAGTTTTTGTTGTTTGCACAAACATACGTTTTTGTATTTTTCAACCATAAATCCCCCTGATATTTAAAAGAGGTCGCCGCACCCTAGACTTTCGTCTTCAGACGCCAATGCGCATAGCGGTGCTAAACCTCGATGATTTTTTAATTGATTAAATTACACATTTAGTTTTAAGATTTTTTCCTATACTTGTAGTATAAGACGGTATTGCTTGCCAAATTTCATAGTTCTAGGTCAACGGGAAATACCCTATAATTTTTATTCCCTCGAGAGTGTTGAAATAAAATACGTTTTTGCGGCATGAACGAAGTTTGATTTTTTCACAGCTTCAAGGGACTGTAGACTTCAGTATATTGGTTTTAATTTCGACTCGATATCTTCTCGCGTTCCTGAGATAAAGGATCTTGACAGACAGGCGGACAACAAAGTGATCCTATAAGGGTTCTGTTTTTTCCTTTTGAAGTACGGAACCCTAAAAATGACCAGATAACTTTCAAATTGCCTAAATAAAGTAACAAAGCCAAAAGACCCGCTACCTCCCAGCCAGTGTCATGTATTCTCTTTCATGTAACTACGAATTACCCTAATAACAAACCCCATTTTAATTTTCACAAGCTCTCGTACTAACACAAGAAATACAAATAAAACAAAAACTTTTACACGGAATACTTTATTAGTAACCCCATGCAGATTTTTCCACTTAACCTAAAGGTGTGGTGGGTCCACTACTTGAGTGGAATGAACCGCGAGCTGTGGGTGGCTCCGATACCGGGCCTACCGTGCTTCACAGGTTTGTACGTCACGGAGAACTCGCCGAGGTAGTGGCCGATCATTTCTGGTTTGATTTCAACCTGAAACAACAATGAAATTTGTTAAGAGGGCTATAATTGCTGATGACCTTCAAAGGCACGGTTTAATTAAGATGTTATATGAATTAAAAATAATAAAAAAACGCAATAAACTATAAAATATCTAGAATGATGTAGGTATCTAATTGAATACCAAAATACGGTCCAAATTGAGGCTAAGATCTTATTTAATCAATTAAGTACTTATGCAGAAATGTTACTTCAAATTAAAGACACCTTTTATCACAACGAATGAGTTCCCTTTATTATTTTTGAAGAATTTGTAAATAAATAAAAATAAATGAAATCATTTAGGTATATTTTAGCGCGTGGGTGGTAGAGCTGATGCCGGGCTCGACTGTGGAGGTACCACCATCTAGCTCGCAAATCCTCCCGAAGTTATTCGGGGGAGAGTAAGAGAACAGCTCTCAGGCAAAACCAGGCGGCCCACCATTGCCTGGGACCGATGGATGGCGGTATAATATAAAACAGACTGGTGACGGGCAGCGGCGTCACTGGTGCAAGGGTTTCGGCACCGCGCTCACCAACCCACCTGCCCAGCATGTGTGAGTATGGGCATTTCTTCCAGGATGACCCCCAAGAGTGGCGAAATCCTGGAAAGGCCTATGTCCAGCAGTGGACGAAACAGGCTGATGGATGGATGGATTTTAGCGCGTTCGGAACTTGGTTCCCAGTCGGGCGACGGAGATATCAATGCGGGACGAGTCGAGCGAGTGAGCGAGACGCACCACTCGGGGTCACCAGCAGTAATTGTCGCCTTAAGGCGAGGTTATCCAGAAAAATCTGTCCTGCTCCAACACTTTCATTTTTCACATGTTCATCCTGCTCAGCGGAAGCGGGCCGCTCAGAAAACTCGCGGTTTTGAGGTGTTTTTATTTATTATTTTGGAATTAAAATGGGATGGTATTTAATATGATGGCCGTTTTACATCACATTTTTCACGACATTTATTTTAATATAAGTTTTATTGTTCAAAACTTATTATAGCTCATATTAAATTATATTTAGATCATAGTTTAGACTTTAGACCTATCTTTGCGATTTAATCGGATCAAAGAAAATTAATATAAATAAGTGGACAAGTACAAGTGTTTATCAAACAAAAAATACACCAGCTTCCTCAGTTGACGCGAATTACTTCCCCATTTTAATTTAAGACAGACGAAGATTAAGGGGGGGGGGGGGGTAATCCCGACTTTGTCTTTTTCTAATTAATTTTAAACCAATAAAAAGCGACGATTAAATTTTACAAATACTATGTGTCATATTTCACTCTTTGATCTTAAAATTTCGGCTGTTCGATACACGATTCCTAGGTAATTATCAAACAATAAATGTTTCAAAAGTTCCACCAAGTGCCAACAATCACGAGCATCAAGCTGGTGTAAGTATAATCACAGATGGTGTTGCAGTAGTGCATTTTCGGAACGCCGATACTGCGCAGTGACAGCTAATTTTGCTGATGCCAAGTTTGCTGTCGGCAGCGCAACATCCCTACACCTACACTCCAAAGATGCATGGACCCGACAAATTTACTGGTTAGCACATGGAAGTACAAAAAAAGGCGGTAGGAATGTCACTAAACAAAAACTGAAGCACTCATAGTAAGCCCACTTGCGTGTACGCACGAGCCCGTCACGCACACAAATTCACATCTTAGTCAGCCTATTTTCCATAGTAAGTCCACTCACACACTTTTAAACCGCCGCCATTGCTATGCTTCAGTTGTTTATTAGCGGCGACTCCGCTAAAATCAATTTTTACAAGATTATTGTTTCGTACGACCTAGGAATACAACAGATATTTATGACCTTATTTTTAGTGAATTGGTTATAGTATATATCATTCCCAAAAAAATTACTCTCCTCTATATATTTTGTAAAACTTGGAATCAAATGCGGAGGCAGAAGATGGCATCCAATATTCTTAATTTTATTGATTCTACTATTACAATATAAAATTCGAAAAAGTGGAATTTTTGTCAGTTATGGTGTAATTTGTGTCACTGGTGCTTCTCAGTATTGTAAAACATTGTTTTTTTGTAAAAATAATGGGCAAGAGGTGTGCTACGGAAAGTCTCAAGCTCTCTATGTATAGTTTAAGCTACTGTTTAGGGTTCCGTACCTTAAAATGAAAAAAACGGAACCCTTAAGAGATCACTTTGTTGTCCGTCTGTCTGTCTGTCTGCCAAGACCTTTTTTCCCGGGCTCCGTAAGAGATACCAAGTTGGTCAAAATTTGAGTGTAAGGGGTGTTGATAAAATAACACCCAAGCCGAAAACGACGCAGAGACTGAATAAACGCAGTTTGACCCACGTTGGGTATTTCATTATATACAGCAACCCACAATATATCAGTCAAATTTCGCCTGACTAGTTTCACTATAATAAATCATACTGTTTCAAATTTATTATGAATCTCAACCAAGAATCTTTTATAGAAGCCTGACCGGAAAAATAAAAATCTGCTCTAGGGATGCCACATTACAACAGTCATATACACAAACACACACACAAAAAACCTACAAAAGAAATTAAATAAACCATACATAGTATGTTAGTAGCTCTAAGAATAGATTATCTTGCCTATGTGACAATATCACAAGTCCGTTGTACAAGCACTGGCGTTCCGTTCAGCGCGACATCAACCGTAAATGATATCGGTGTTGTTTATAATTATTATTAATATGTTAATTATAATATAAATATGTTAATATGTAGAAGTGTACTATTTAATATTTTTTGTAATGAAAATATTTTTGTATGGGTTTTTTGCCTGAAATAAATGACTTTATTATTATTATTATTATTATAAACAACACCACACTTAGACATCAATCAAGTGCTGTCAGTACAGGTGGCCAGTATTTTCTAAAAGCAATTTGCCTGACTTTTCCCGATTTTCCAAACACTTTTTTACTTATTTATACTATGGTGAGGGTTACAATTAATAGTAATATCAATATCACACAATTATAAGTATCACAGACTTATCCCTACTTGTCTATAAAAGTAAAAGATTGTTGGTTGATTACCTGAGATCTCAATAAAAACTGGTCAAGTACGAGTAGGAATCGTGCCCTGAGGGTTCTGTCCCATGTAAATAAGTTAATAGACTTAAATAATTTAAATAAAAATTACAAACTTATCAGTACCTAGAAAATGTATAAAACATAACTGCAAAATTAAGTTGGTGGAGTATTCAAGTACGTAACTCTAATTTACAAAATTATATACAGGGTTAGTTTTTCAAGGAACTAATAAAAGATTCATGAAAACACATATTCATGCAAACATCTTGACTAAAATGCACTAGTCTCAATCGCAGTAATCTGCATGAAATAATAGAAAAGTTTTAACAGGCAGTGGTTTCAGTATATTTATTTAATTTACATCTCCACAAAACATCATGTTTTACTCAGCAATTTCTCATTACAGAAGAATGCTATAACTATATTGAAAGCTATACAAACATGAATACAATGTTTATCAAAGTGAATATGAACAGTGAACAAAGTCAGTCATTACATTAGACACATTCCATTTTACTTATATATTTTACTAGCTTTTGGTTTAACGACATGCTTTTTTCCGGGATAAAAAGTAACCTAGGTGTTAAGGATATAAGCTATATCCATTCTAAATTTCATCCAAATCCGTCTAGCCGTTTCAGTGTGAAAGAGTAAAAAACACACACACAAACTTTCGCATTTATAATATTAGTGTGATTATAGTACGGAACCCTTCGTGCGCGAGTCGGAATCGCACTTGGCCGGTTTTTTCATCTATCTAGGATTTATATTTTGGGTTACTATTAACAAATAACATAGCCTTGTCTTATTTCACCTCAAAAGATAAAGGACCGCACTAATTAGACACCTAATTTTTCAATGATATTGATCTATCCTAAAGGAACCAAAATCAAAATATTTATTTTTGCAAAATAGATACATAAAGTATACTTTCTACAAGTCAAAGTTAATTTTAACAATATAATATATCTTTAGTATATAAAAAAATATATAATAATACGGGAAATAAAATATACACCTGCATAAATAAATGATAGTCGTAAGTTTTTAAATAAATAAAAAATAAATAAAATAGAGGAATCTAGGAATAAAACTATAAAAATATTATATATACATAATGCAATGAAGAAATAAGTTCATAAATAAAAACGGGAAATACAAACAAAAAATATTAAGGTTGGGCTACTAAAATGTAATAAAGTTATACACCTGCATAAAATATAGAAATATAGGAATAAAAATATTATATGTACATGCCTAACCATCCGCACCATTCAATTAGTATTGCTAAGAAGAAGGGCAAGAAACTTAGCATTACCATGCATTTTTCCAACCATCCGCACCATTCTATTAGTATTGCTAAGAAGAAGGGCAAGAAACTTAGCATGCATTAGGCAAGAAACTTAGCATTACCATGCATTTTTCCGGGATAAAAAGTAGCCTATGTGTTAAGTTAGGGTATAAGCTATATCCATTCTAAATTTCATCCAAATCCGTTCAGCCGTTTTAGCGTGAAAGAGTAACAAACATACACACACACACAAACTTTCGCATTTATAATATTAGTAGGAGTAGGATAGGAAGTAGGATGAATATAATATTTTTGTAGGCAGTATGCCTTCTATTATAGTTTTTCACTACAATAAACAGAATGTCATGCCATTTTGACATTTCATTTCAGCAATGTTTTGATTATGCAGTGAAAGCAAAAATGCAATAAATTTTTTTAAATTCATATTTGTGAAGTTTCTGCCTGAAATAATAGGTTAATAAAGCCAATTCTGAAGGCTTTAATTTAAGTGCTGCCAAAATGGAATTTTCTTCATTTCAAAATAGTTTGTTGGTGTTAACAACAGAGGCTATATTACTTTAGACCAGGGGTCGGCTAATAATTTTAAATAGGGCCCGGAATATTGTTGAAAAATTTTATCGAGGTCCAGAAAAAATAAGCTAATACTTTTATTTTGACTAATATAAGGTAATTATATAGAACATAATTATCTATTCCTATGGGTATTCTTGAAAATTAATGAAATAAGTGGGTAAATACATAATTTAACAATATTTGGCAGTCCAAGTTCCAACTTTTCAACCTGTTGCTGACCTATGATTCAGACAAATTTAAGTTTTGACAGCACTAAAACTAAAATTAAAGCCTTTAAAATCGGCTTTAATGTATTAACCAGACCTATCTACCATAAAATATGAAGTATGTAGCGAATATGAAACAATTCAATATCAAGCCCCAAAATATGTGTTTTTACAACTTGTATAAAGAAGACTGCCACTGTCTAGGTAATACCTACATAGGTAAAAGATTAGTTACCCCAGCATAAAACAATAATTGATACAACCATAATTAAAAAGCATGACTAACCTGGTTGAAGGTCTTGCCATTGTAAATGCCAACAATAGAGCCAACCATTTCTGGGACAATGATCATGTTGCGGAGATGAGTCTTCACAATCTCTGGCTTCTCATTTGGTGGTGCCTCCTTCTTAGCACGGCGCAGCTTCTTCACGAGAGCCATTGGCTTACGTTTCAGGCCACGGGCGAACCGCCTTCGAGCGCGCGCATGCATGAGCTCCATAAGTTGCTCACTGAAATAGGCAATACAAACAACATTTGAGGTTATATTTTTCAACTGGCTTCAAGCGCATATTTTATTAATTACTAGCAACTCCTTAATAGTAAAACTTCAATAATAAATACCTAATAGTTGCCGGCAAGAAACCTTTACAAGCTTATGGACTTACCGTTTGGGATTCGACAGAAAGGTACCTACACTAAATCAATTTATTTCGAATACTTGATTTGGTTGGTAATAGATACTCACTTTGGCATATCCAGAAGTTGATCCAGGTCGACTCCACGGAAGGTGAACTTCCTGAAGGTACGTTTCTTCTTGATTTCCTCGACCTGAAATTGTAAACATTGTTTGGGTCACCATCAGAAAATCGCTCTGGTTTGGAGATGTTAAGTCCATGGATGGCACAATTTAGACTACGAGTTGGGTAATACTACAATGATTGATGAGGTTTTAGTTGATTGAAATTCCCATTAACAAATTCAACAAACCTCTGCCATGTTTCCGATTTCACAGAACAAACGAAAAGAAGTTTTCTCTGTGACAGTTGATAGATAGGGATTAGAAAAAGTATCGACACAGGTAGAGCGTTCCGAGTCGAGACATAATCGATTATATCGCGTCTATCGTCATTCCGAATCACTGACAGCCGTGCGGCGCGGCGTGAGTAGTTTGATGGTACTTTTAGTGTTCTCAGCGCCATTTGGAACCCGACATTGCTTATTTTTCAATTTTTCGGGTAATTTTTATCCTCTCAAAAAAGTCAATGTGAAAACCAAAGATATATAATGGTACCATTATATACCTTGGTGAAAGCCATTTTAATATTCATAATAATTGACTACTTCTCAAGTGTTAAGTTAAATTTTTCGAAAAAAGTTGTTAATTGGAAAATTTTCGAATATCGAAAACTTAGATTCTAAGATTAAAAAATAGCGAGTCCGGTCAGCTTTAGAAAAAGAAATACATGCACGAAATTATTATATAGATCCATCTTCAATGAGAAGCACGGAAGCCCAACAAATAATTTTGGTAATATAAAAATGAGACTCTTTAGTCCCACAACATTATAAGGCCTAGCCATTTTGTGGTTTTTGGTCTGTTAATCGGTTAATCGATCAAAACTTCGCAAACGTATGATATAATCGACACATTTTGCACAACAAAACAATATTCAAGCTCTATCGATTTCTATCACCACCTCTTTGGGTCGGTGATACAGCTTTCCTCCAAAAACAACAAAATGTAGAAAGAAAGGTGTAACATGTTAGCTAAAGAAGAAAGAAAAAATTAAAAAAAAAAGGTTTCTTTCGATCTGTCAAAATAGAAAGACTTGCTTATTTCCTGGCACAATGTTAGCGAAATAGAAAGGACGATAAGATTGACTGCTATCTTGGAATAACTGTTAAAATCGAAGAGATACAGGCTCTATCGAGCTCATATCGACAGCTATGCTAGCTACATATGCTGGTAAAATAAAATAACTCTATGACAAAATATTAGGTATTTTTGGCTCGCTTAAACATATTAACGATTTTAACATAATTTTTTTCACTACATGACATCATTAACACAACCATGAGCAAAAACATGTTTTTCAAACTGTTTCTGTTTGCCTTCTCAAAAACCTAAAAATGAATGGGTTGAAAATATTGGGTTCAAAACCAAAAATAAAGCAAAAAATACTACTAACAATCATACACAATATAGAGGTGAGGATGTATTTTAAATTGTAAACAAAAATTTAGACAGTGGTACCGTTGGTATTGCTGAGAATGTGAACTCATAAATTTTATTCTTGAAATTCATCTTCAGGCCTATTTTGGTAGGGAAACTAGAAGCGAAGTTTTCCATAAGTTCCAGTACTCTGAATACTGAAGCCCTAGATATGCCAAGAATTTTTACTGTTTTGAGCACACATTTATTTTTGTTAATGCGTATCTTATCAATATAGGGTAAATCTTGATTACGCTTTTCTTCATCTAACATTTCTTCCACCACAGTTAGTATAACTAAATCTATCACTTTTCGTCGATATGAACAATCTAATATTTTATTATATTATAAATAATTACGAAACTTGGTTAAACTTGAGACATTTAAACGTCATGGTTACCATCTCTTCTTCTTCTGACTCTAGTTTAAGAACAAGGGGAATGGCAGGCCATAATAATTGATCAACAGAGGTCATTGTACTTTCCGATATTTCAAAAAATTTGTTCTGTTCCAATTTTGCACCAAAAGAACAAAATTGGCCATTTGACACATCAATGCTCTGTCACGATGTCAAGTCCGGTTCGTTTACGTAACCAACTTTCCACCAAGGATGATAAGGTTCAAAAGGGTATTTATTTTGTATTTTAATAAAATCGGCCTAATCTGAACTTAAATAATCAATTTTGAAATATTTCCCTAGCACTTCAAATTAATTAACAATGAATTTTTGAAGATTTAAAAATAGGCCACGCCCCCTTTATATCTCGCCGGGTCGCAGAATTACGCGTCCGACGTCATCGGTGCCGCTGCTGCTCATTCGCTCTATCGCCTGTTATGTGAAAGTATCTTGCGCACTGCAATTTTTAAGTTTTAGCAAAATGTCTTCTCAAAAAAGAAGATACAAATATTGTACAGTAGCTCAATGTACAAACACAACAATCACTACACTAAATAAAGTGTTTGTTACAATGTCACGAGGTGAAAAAAAAACGAAAAATTTGGTAATATTCATTGAAACGTGATCCGAAGAAGAATGCACAATTACCACTTGCCGAACGGTGAAGGAAAACATCGTGAGAAAACCCGCATGCCCTAAAAAGCGTATATTTGTGCCCAAAGTACGGCGATAGGACTCACCACCCATCACGTTGGGACGTAAAAATTGTCGGTGAAACGCGGTTGTTCTGAGTGTGGACTGTGACTTGCATTTTCACAGTTCACACTCGGAACACCTCTGACATGTATACTTTATGTATCTTGTTAACAAATAAAAATTTTGAATCTTGAAAAAATCTTGACACCCCCTCGGGGATTCATGTCGTGACGATCTATATATATATATATATGTATGTAATATAATAGGTTGGGGAAAAACTCTTTTCGCAAATAGTATGTATGAACTTATAATAAAATCTCTTCGGCTATCTCTTCGGTATCTGGCTGGTTTTGGTATTATTAAATAGTTTAAATTTTAAAAAAGACAATTTCAAATTCAAATTAGGTAAAATGTGTGATTTTTATTTGTTTTTCTTACGATGAGTGAATGTAATGAAGAAATTCGATACATTTTAAAATTTTACTACAAAAGAAATGAAAATTCCACGCAAGCCGCGAAAAAAATTTGTGATGTTTATGAACCTAGTACAGTGTCTGTGAGGGTAGCACAAATTTGGTTTAAGCGTTTTCAATCCGGAAATTTTGATGTCGAAGATGCACCTCACGGATAAAATGGATGCCATTTTTGAAAAAGTGGAGCAAGATCGGCATATCAGTAGTTACGATGTAGCTGAAGAACTGGGGATTGACCACAAAACAGTTTTGGCGCATTTGAAAAAAGCGGGGTACACAAAAAAGCTCGATATTTGAGTGCCTCATGAGCTCACTGAAGGAAACTTAATGAACCATGTACTTATTTGTGGTTCTTTATGACGACGTAATGAAACCGAACCATTTTTGAAAAACCTGATAACTGGTGATGAGAAGTGGATCACGTACGACAAAAACGTGCGAAAAAGGTCGTGGTCAAAGACTGGTCAGGCTTCACAGACTCTGGCGAAACCTGGGTTATCTCGCAACAAGGTAATGCTGTGTGTATGGTGGGATTGGAAGGGCATTATTCATTATGGTGGTAACACCAGGCAGGACCATCGATACTGAACTCTACTGCGAACAATTGATGAGATTAAAGCAAGAAGTTGAGAGAAAGCGAGGGGTGTGGTTTTTCATCATGATAACTCTAGACCTCACACATATTTGGCCACTCGGCAAAAATTAAGAGAGTTTGGCTGGGACGTATTAATGCATCCGCCGTATAGTCCTGACCTTGCACCTTCAGATTTCCACTTGTTTCAGTCTCTTCAAAATTCTTTAGGCAGTGTCAGGTTAACATCACGAGAGGACTGCCAAAACCACTTGTCGCGGTTTTTTGATCAGAAGCCCCAGAATTTCTATAGCAATGGGATCATGTCCCTACCTACAAGATGGCAGAAAGTTATCGAACAAAATGGCACCTACACACTTTGGTTAAATGTAAATAAACTTTATTAAAAAAATGTTTTGAATTTTCGTATAAAATGCGAAGAAACTTTTTCCCCAACCTAATATATAACTACCTATATCAAACTAGAAAAAAAAGTATACCTAATAAACATAATGTACCGTATTTGTAATAGCTTTCCTTTAATGTAGTACAACGGATAGATATAGTTAGGTACCTTCTCCATAATCGTCGTTCTTGAAGGCAAAGCTTAAAATGCCATCGTGTAACGTTGCTACTTTTACAAGAAGTAAGTACGTACATTAGCTAAATTACATACTTATTTTCTGCACAGTATAATATTATCAGCATGGAATTAGTATGTACTACCGTAGTACATACCAATTCCATGATTATCAGTTACTTATGACAAGTAAGGAGGTAAAAAATCTGGCCTAACCTTGCCGCTTTTGCACCGCGAATTTCAGCACTAATGTAGCCACTGTTCGATGCAAAATAACCAGCCATCATTATAGAATCTATCCTAGGCAAGTTATCGGATTGACCACGGTCAAAACCCGATACCACTCTAAAACACTTGAAACGACCGATTCCCTACGTGTAACAGGCTACACTGAGGCGTACATGACTTCACTGATCAGACGGAACCGAGGTTTGAAATATAGAGTGCGGCGCGATGTTTTCATTCGTTTTCTTATCGTAATAACTTCAGAAATACGCACCGTATTCAATTCAAATAAAAACTATTGCTTAAGTAGCAGTACACACAATTACGATGTAATGTCTAAATTGTGATTTTTTTGTTATTTTCCACGCTCATTATCGTGGTGAACGTGTTGATTAACATGACCATGCCCTTGAATTAAAATATCGATAAGGTCAGCACTAGCGAAAAATTACAACATTTGAGCAACATTTCGAGCTGTCAAATTAGTCTCATAATTAATTTTGGCGTGGACTCTTGGGCTGAGATTCAGGCCACAGAGTACCTTTATATTCAAGCTGAGATTCAGAGTGCATTTTGAGTCCGAACCAATGATTAAAATAAGATTGAGTTCGGACTTAAAATACACTCTGAATCTTAACCTTAGTTACGCGCCTACCTACCTATGGAAGTCAATCATATAATTTCGTAAATTTATCATGTACTTACCTACATTAATAATGTATAAATTAAAAAATCTCAAAAAATGTGATGTTTAAAATTTTACCATAAAATCAGACATGGTACATTTTATTTGGAAAACGCTCATGTATTTACTTATAACTTTTATTATCCTTCATAGAATGCAATAAACTCTTTCTATTCTCTTGAGAATGCTATCCTAACATAAGTCCTTACTCTATATATTTTAGGAGCAATAAAAATTACTTTGTACAATCCTTGTACATTTTAAGTCCCAAAATTTATAAAATATTATAAGCAAAACAAATGTGAAGAAATTCAACTTGTATTGGGAGTACAATCATTTGCATGTTTTAATAATTTAGACAGTCTCCGACCAATTAACTTTGGATATGTCCGTGTCTTTATCAGGAATTCTTTTGACTGGTGTGTAACAGCTCCATTTTCTAATTGGTACTGGCAAAGCATGTGCAATGGCTGAATCAACTGTTCACGGTATACAGGATTCCTTTCCAGTTGCGACAATGCTTCAGCTGCAGTCTCAAGAGTGCTGAGACAACCTTCTGTAGGTTGAGTTCTGATGATATAACTGCTAACATGACTTGCTAAGAGTTTCACCTGCTTGATAGCATGCAGTATGGGACTAGATGCATATATTGCTTTTGCTTGTGGCCATGTTCCATCAATAAGCACAAGGTTGAAAGAATCGGAGTCATTCTTTAGCTCTCTGATATCAATAGCAGTCTTACTAGGGTAAAGTAAAATTGTATTGTTGTTAATGAGAATCTCTTCCAAGTTGTAGTGTTTAGGTTGTGGGAATCTCTTCCCTTTGTAAATAAGGCACTTATCCTCAGCTAAGCCAAGCTTTAGCATAGGTGCTGTTCGAAGACATCTTTTCTCCTCAGCTGGATGTTGTAAAATTATAATATTACTTCTGGGTCGCAATTTTTCTGGAGGCAAAGCTGAACACCAACAAACAACTTTGGGTCTTCTGAAAAATATTTTAATAAGTTGGATAGGAGGCAATATTATTTTAAATATATGATAAAATTCAGAAAATTGTCAAACTCACTCGCAATCTTTGCATAAATCTCTCATAATTGGTGGCTCTGCAGGTATATTCGATAAATCTTCCCAAACTTCTGTTTCATCCATTGTTTTATTGATTAGTTCTCTAGTCATTAAAGGCGAAACAAACTGTAAATAAAAAAAATTACCTAGGTACTATACAAAAGCCAAGAAATTACACCTTCCTTACTGACAGGAACAGGAATTTACAGGACTAGGGTGACCAGATTTAAATTGAATATTATACCAGCTGCTAGCCTAAATTCTGCTAAAGTCTACTATTTTTTTTGTAAGAAATTATAAAATTCTGCTAATGATTGAAGTCATAATTTCACGAATATATAAATAAAAACGCAAAAATAATTACCAAAAATATTTGATAACAACTTCTAATTATTTTATCTTCTAATTTTCTGTAGTGTCCATATTTTTATAGAGAGTTGTCAAGCTTTGAGCCATCTTTATCATATTTTTTACAAAAAGCGGCATTGCTGTCACCCTTGGCTCTTGATAACCAAGATGAGAACATTAGATACTTCTCCCACTCAGAACGATAATTCTGCTAGCATAGCATAGCAAACCATATTGAGCTCGTTAGCACTTGATACAGTGCTCTATCTCACTCTGTTGATCTACCTAAAGAGGGACAGACAATGTATATCGAGCTGTCACAGCTCGATATGGTCTTCTATGCTAGGTACCCTGGTGATATTTTCTTTTCATTTTTAATTCACAATTCACGCGCACGACACAATTGATTGACGATGACTACACACAAACAAACTGTACTTTACTAACTCTAACACAACTCGAAAGAAAAATAGGGGAATTTCCCTAAAATGTACTTGAGGGTTTTCAGTGGAGTAAGAAAAATCGGACATTATTTAGGAATGGTAGAATTCTTTAAATATTTCTAGCACAACTATCCAAATTAAGCCCAGATAATTTGTCAATGTCTAATCCTGCTAATTTTCTGTGGAGGATTTCTAATATTCTGCTAAAATCTGCTATCTTTTCAGATCTGCGACACAATCTGCTAAGCCCTGAATTTTGGATTGAATTCTGCTACAATCACAGAATTCTGCTAAATCTGGTCACACTGAACAGGGCACAGCCCCCTGATTCTGTATCGTAAACTCAGTTGCCAGACCAAGTGGCTATCGTCTAAAACATACATATCCGCTTATCTAAGGATAAGTTTGCACTTCAAATGACTTCACAATTCGTAAATAGTTCAATACCCATTAAGGGTTATTTTGGAAGTTCATTTTTTATCTGTTTTTGGTGAATAGCAACTATAGCTAGCAACCGAAACTGAGTTCAAACAGCCATCCATTTCCATTCACTCATTGTTGCCAGGTGAGAAAACTGATATTACAGTGCTATAGGCTCAAAATTACATTGTTTGGGACCAAATTACAGTGGAATCAAAATAAAATTACATTGGGTTTCACGGTAGAATTAAAAATATTTTTATTTGAAGTTCACCATTATTTTAATAATATACCGTACAATATTTATTCTTTGCAAATTATTTAATCACTGTTACTATCGTTCAGGCCGATAAAAGCTGCCTTTTTTGTATATTCCTGAATTAAACGATTTAATCATTGAGTTGGTTGGTTTAAATTTTACGCAATTGTCACTATGACGTAAAATAATTTGTTTAGCCAACATATTTCCTTGAAGTTTTCGTTATTTTAGTCTGTTGCGTTTTTGATTAATGAAGTGACGAGTCGACTTTGTCAGTGTGTGCTTATGAATGTGATAATGGAAACCCCGCTAAAAGCCCGCTTCGTTTCGACGCGTTCATATTGTGTTTTTATTTACAAAAGCTGCGGTCAATTTTCAACTAACATAAGTCGTTTTTGGCGTTAGAAAAATTACAGTAAACTGTAATTTTGCTATTACAGTATACAGTAGATCGTATTAAATTACAGTAGACCAGTAATTACAGTGTGTCTGGCAACACTGCATCCACTACAGTTGCTTTTTTTTTTTTTTTTAATGTCCACTACAGTTGCTTTTTTTTTTTTTTGTTAATTGTTTTACGGCCCTGGATTCTTGTCCTTTTGAGCCATTCGTTTGTTTATTTTTCAAATAGCATTTCGTTTGTCTTTTCACAATTTATCCACTGTGTTTTTAATATAATTAAAAAGCGGCATATAGAATTTTGGTTCAGCTAATAAGTCTTGAAGTCGCGTAGGAACATCGCCGTCATCACAGATTTTTTCCAGTTCTGACACAAGTATTAGTCTGTGAATTCCAAAATTTGGGCAGTTAAAGATGATGTGATCCAAATCGGCGTTTATAAAGTCACAGTAATTACAGGAGGAATCTTGTATTATGTTAAGTCTTTTTAAGTGAGAAGGAGTTCTGCAGTGGCCAAACCTCATACGGTTTATTGTGGTAACAAAATTTCTGTTATCTATCTGTTTATTTTTGTTGTACCATGGTATACCGGGCGGGCTTTTCTGTATTTCAGCATACCATTTACCCTTTTCTTGGCTTAATGACGTCCAACATTCCTTCCACAGTTCTTTTATTTCTTTATTTATTTGTAGGTTATAGTCAGTGTAAGGGACTTTCAATAATGAGGAGTGGTCTTCATCGTATGAGCCTCTTGCTGCTCTGTCCGCTTCTTCATTACCTGTGATGCCTTGATGGGATGGCACCCACATGAAACTTACATGAATTTCCTTCGTTTTTAGATTATATATTATTTGCCTAATTTTATATGTTATGTAGTTAACATTGTATTTAAACACCATATTTTTTAAAGCTGATATAACACTCTGGGAATCTGTTATTATTAATACTTCAGAAACACTTATTTTAGTAATATGTAGTAATGCCTGGTAAATAGCATAGCACTCGGCCGTAAATATACTACAATCATTGTCTAACTTACAACACACTTTAAATTTGAGTTGTGGGTCATAAAATGCAGATGTAACAGAGTTAAAAGTTTTTGAACCATCTGTAAATATTTTATACTGTTTTTTTTTGTCCTCCATATAATTAGAGAACTCAGTTTGATTAGCAACATTAGATGATAAAATTTCATATTTATTATTAATAAGTGCATTCAACTCAACATTATATAGAGGTAATGGAAAACATTTGTACATGTTGTTAGCTAGTGTTTTAATGTGTAACATAATTCTCAACATTCCAGGAAGTTGGCCTGCCAATATTTGTGAGCTACAGATATGAGGCTGATCAACCCTAAATTGTAGAGCAGCATTTGGAAGGAGGCTGTTAATTACCAGAGAATTATTAGAGGAGAGTAACTTTAGAGAATATCGTTCAGCAATTTGAAGTCGTCGCAAGATCAAAGGTAATATACAAGCTTCAGATTCCATTGCATAAATAGGTGTTGAACACATGGCTCCAGTAATTATTCTTAAAGCCTTATTCTGTATAACATTCAATTTATGAAGTAATTTTGAATTAGCATTCCAATAAGCAATTGAACTATAATCAAAGTGACTTCTCACTATACTTTTATATAACATGGAAAGTATTTTAGGATCAGATCCCCAATGAACCCCTGCTAGGGATCTCATTATGTTTAATCCTTTACATGCATTACCAATTAGGTAATTGATATGTGTGTTGAAATTCAATTTTTCATCAAGATAAATGCCTAAAAATTTCTTTTCTTTCAATAAAGATAATGGAGTATTGTTATAGATAATCATATTACTTAACTGATATGGCCTTTTACTATAGATTACCACTGCACTTTTATTGGCACTTATGGTTAGTTTTAGTTTATTAGTATAATAATTATTTACATTAGATAGTGCATTATTTAAATTATGTACAGCAATATTTACATCTTTGTGTGCAGTGTAAATTACAAGATCATCTGCAAACTGTAAAAACTTTATGTTCCTGTTAGTTATGTATTGAGACATTTGACAGGTATAAATATTATACAATAATGGGGATATTGTAGCACCCTGCATTGTGCCTTTGTAAATGCTGTGTGGCCCATAAATAATATTATTATATTTAACATACATGCTCCTGTCATATAAAAAATTAAAAATCCATTTACAGAGCTTCCCGGGAACTCCAATATCATCTAAGATTGAAATCAATATGGAAGGATTCAAGTTATCGAATGCACCCTGTACATCCAAGAATGCACATACAGTAGCAGAGTGACTATGTAGTGAATTATTAATGTCTGATATTAAAGTAGAAAAGCTTTCTAATGCACTCCTTCCTTTACGGAATCCAAACTGTTGCATAGGTAGGATGTTATTGGTTTCAACATAATAATCAAGCCTTATTTTAATCATATTTTCAAATATTTTGCCTAAGCAAGATGACAATGAAATGGGTCTATACGAATTGTAATCATTGCTTGGTTTGTCAGGTTTAAGTATCGGAATAATACACTGAGATTTCCATTGCAAGGGAATACTTTGGCTAGACCAAAGTAAATTAAATAAATCTAATAAAACCTTTTGTGCATTGCTATGTAACCTTTGTATTAACATATAAGGAATGTCATCAAGTCCAGGAGTAGTATTTTTTCTGGAATTTAGGGTTATTTGAAATTCATTATATGTAAATGGTTCACAAAGAAACTTGCTTTTTTCAGTGCCACTTTTTGCAAAGATGTTATTTAAACTAATAATATCTATATTTTTTTCAGGTGCTAAAGCAGGTGCAAACTTTTCTATAAAGGAAGGAATCCATTCATCATTTTTTGGTGGCTTATTAATGGAAGCTCTCTTAAATCGTCGTATGTAATTCCATATGACAGAAATAGGTGTGTATCTATTGAATGACTCGCAAAGTTTACGCCATCCGTCTTTTTTCTTCTCACTAAGTAGTCGTTTTTTAAGTGCATCATATTTCTTATACTCTATATAATTTGTAATTGATGGATAGTATCTATAAGCATTTAAGGCTTCTTTACTTTTTTTTACTGCTTCTAAACAGTCATCATCCCACCAGGGAACAGGTTTATGTAGTTTTACTAGTTTGTCTTTTTTACAATATTTAGGGATACATTGTTCTCTAATATTGTTAAGTATATCACAAAACTGATCATAACTATTTAAGGGGTTATCAGGATTTAAAACTAAATTATCAAACGCTTTTTCTGTTACAGATGAGAATTTGAACCAGTCTGCTTTATTGTAGAGGAATTTGTTTGGGGAATCGCCTACTGTATATTTTTCAACAGTAGTTTGGATATTAATAAAAGTAGGATAATGATAGCTTCCCATTGGATCGTCATGAACTGTCCAATGACATAGTGGAGCAACATTGGGAGATACACAAGAAATATCAATGCTTGATGGTCTAGCCGTAGCCGTGCCTACAGTTGTCAAAGATCCAGTATTTAACAGACATAGATCACTGTCGTCTAATAAGTTGAAGATATCTCTGCCTCGGGTGTTAGTACTGTGACAGCCGAATGCAACATGATGAGCATTAACGTCTCCTGAAAATAAGATTGGCTTTGGAAGTGTACTTATAAGATTCCTGAGTTTATGAACCCTTAAACGTGTTGGAGGTGGTGGACAATATGTACATAATATAGTTAGTTTACCTGCAGTTGTGTGTAAGGCAATAGCTACTGTTTGTAAGTAGTCATAAAAGGGTGTTTGTATAATATCAAATTTATAAGTATCTCTAATGAGAATACCTACTCCGTGATGTCCATTTTTCCCATTTCGGATTATGAAATGAAAACCAGGGATGTTTATTTTAGTCGAATCTTTTAGTCTAGTTTCGTTTAATAAGCAGACATCAACATTTTGATTATTGAGAAAATCAATCAGTAAAGGCTTTTTGTTATTTATACTCTGTATATTAAATTGACAAATTCTAATAAAATTACTATCCATCAAAGACAAGGGATTTTTTTAAAACTTCTTTAATGTTGTTGAATGTAAGTGGTTTGGGATTAGTAGAATTGCCCAGCTCAACAAGGGTTTTAATTAAGCTCGTTATAATGTCATCATTTTTTAAAATTCCTTCAATTAATTGTTTTTTATTAAAAGTTTCAGTTTTTTTTAATTGATTGTCAGTTTCCATTTGTTCAATTTTCTTATTAGTTTTATTTAAATGAGTATTTTTTTCATTAAACTGTTCCGTTCCTTTTTTGGTTTTATTAATTATTTCGGGTACTAAAGTCGGTTGTGGTCTAGGCTTTGGGAGAGCAGGAAATGAGTTATTTTGTAAAATATTAGCATAACTGCTTGAGTTTTTTTTCTTTTCTGCAATCTTTTTTTGTTTGATGGGACAATCTCTAGATATTGCTAGGTGAGATCCTCCACAATTAACACACTTTATAATATCTTTATTGTCACATTTCGAGAAATGATGATCAGATGCGCAGATGCTGCATGTCTGAACACCTTTGCAAATCTTGGCACCATGATTAAACTTGAAACACTTGAAGCATTGCAACAAGGGTGCTACATACTCATTAACTTGGAACCTGTACAAGTCTAAGTAGACATACTTGGGTAGGACATTTGCGAGAAATGTCACGCTCACAGATTGGTATGGTTTGATTTCACCATTGACCTTGCGTTGAAACCGTCTAACACTTATTATTTCAGAATCTGCCTGCAATTTTCTAAATAATTCTTCGTTTGAAATAGTAGTTGGAACATATTTTAGGACCCCAATTTTCTCAACTGCTCTTGCTGGAATGTAAGTCTTGAAGCTGTACTTCTCTTGGAAATCCCCATTTTTTAGGAAGTTGTTGGCGTTATTTGCCTGGGTAAATATAACGGCTATTTTGTTAGCATTTACTCGATGTATTAAATGTATACCTTTAATTTCGCTTTGGAGTAATGTGTTTAATAAAGAGGGGTTTTTATTGCCCAACTTTTCTCCCTCTTTGGTACTTTCCAAGTATACCACAAATTCTGTATTTACCGAGTTTTCTGCAAAGACTCGTTTGTAACCCGGTTTAATAAAAGGTTTATACATACTTGTATCCGGTATAAGTGCATAATTATTAGAAGATGCCTCTACATCAATCTCCTCCCTGCCTCTCTTTATTCCAGTATGGGTGGCGATATAATCCGGTGGTTTTTTACCCCCTGGGGGATCATCCCCAGGAGGGTCATTCATTCTGTTTAACACTGTATACACTAAACAAAGTTTTTATACTATTTATAAAGAAATATGTACAGCTTTTGACTATAAAACAACTTTTTGAAAATTTGTTTGAAAAAAGACGTCTTTATTTTTTGAAAGCCCGCCAAAAAGTCCACTACAGTTGCTTTTTTTTTTTTTTTTTTTGTTAATTGTTTTACGGCCCTGGATTCTTGTCCTTTTGAGCCATTCGTTTGTTTATTTTTCAAATAGCATTTCGTTTGTCTTTTCACAATTTATCCACTGTGTTTTTAATATAATTAAAAAGCGGCATATAGAATTTTGGTTCAGCTAATAAGTCTTGAAGTCGCGTAGGAACATCGCCGTCATCACAGATTTTTTCCAGTTCTGACACAAGTATTAGTCTGTGAATTCCAAAATTTGGGCAGTTAAAGATGATGTGATCCAAATCGGCGTTTATAAAGTCACAGTAATTACAGGAGGAATCTTGTATTATGTTAAGTCTTTTTAAGTGAGAAGGAGTTCTGCAGTGGCCAAACCTCATACGGTTTATTGTGGTAACAAAATTTCTGTTATCTATCTGTTTATTTTTGTTGTACCATGGTATACCGGGCGGGCTTTTCTGTATTTCAGCATACCATTTACCCTTTTCTTGGCTTAATGACGTCCAACATTCCTTCCACAGTTCTTTTATTTCTTTATTTATTTGTAGGTTATAGTCAGTGTAAGGGACTTTCAATAATGAGGAGTGGTCTTCATCGTATGAGCCTCTTGCTGCTCTGTCCGCTTCTTCATTACCTGTGATGCCTTGATGGGATGGCACCCACATGAAACTTACATGAATTTCCTTCGTTTTTAGATTATATATTATTTGCCTAATTTTATATGTTATGTAGTTAACATTGTATTTAAACACCATATTTTTTAAAGCTGATATAACACTCTGGGAATCTGTTATTATTAATACTTCAGAAACACTTATTTTAGTAATATGTAGTAATGCCTGGTAAATAGCATAGCACTCGGCCGTAAATATACTACAATCATTGTCTAACTTACAACACACTTTAAATTTGAGTTGTGGGTCATAAAATGCAGATGTAACAGAGTTAAAAGTTTTTGAACCATCTGTAAATATTTTATACTGTTTTTTTTTGTCCTCCATATAATTAGAGAACTCAGTTTGATTAGCAACATTAGATGATAAAATTTCATATTTATTATTAATAAGTGCATTCAACTCAACATTATATAGAGGTAATGGAAAACATTTGTACATGTTGTTAGCTAGTGTTTTAATGTGTAACATAATTCTCAACATTCCAGGAAGTTGGCCTGCCAATATTTGTGAGCTACAGATATGAGGCTGATCAACCCTAAATTGTAGAGCAGCATTTGGAAGGAGGCTGTTAATTACCAGAGAATTATTAGAGGAGAGTAACTTTAGAGAATATCGTTCAGCAATTTGAAGTCGTCGCAAGATCAAAGGTAATATACAAGCTTCAGATTCCATTGCATAAATAGGTGTTGAACACATGGCTCCAGTAATTATTCTTAAAGCCTTATTCTGTATAACATTCAATTTATGAAGTAATTTTGAATTAGCATTCCAATAAGCAATTGAACTATAATCAAAGTGACTTCTCACTATACTTTTATATAACATGGAAAGTATTTTAGGATCAGATCCCCAATGAACCCCTGCTAGGGATCTCATTATGTTTAATCCTTTACATGCATTACCAATTAGGTAATTGATATGTGTGTTGAAATTCAATTTTTCATCAAGATAAATGCCTAAAAATTTCTTTTCTTTCAATAAAGATAATGGAGTATTGTTATAGATAATCATATTACTTAACTGATATGGCCTTTTACTATAGATTACCACTGCACTTTTATTGGCACTTATGGTTAGTTTTAGTTTATTAGTATAATAATTATTTACATTAGATAGTGCATTATTTAAATTATGTACAGCAATATTTACATCTTTGTGTGCAGTGTAAATTACAAGATCATCTGCAAACTGTAAAAACTTTATGTTCCTGTTAGTTATGTATTGAGACATTTGACAGGTATAAATATTATACAATAATGGGGATATTGTAGCACCCTGCATTGTGCCTTTGTAAATGCTGTGTGGCCCATAAATAATATTATTATATTTAACATACATGCTCCTGTCATATAAAAAATTAAAAATCCATTTACAGAGCTTCCCGGGAACTCCAATATCATCTAAGATTGAAATCAATATGGAAGGATTCAAGTTATCGAATGCACCCTGTACATCCAAGAATGCACATACAGTAGCAGAGTGACTATGTAGTGAATTATTAATGTCTGATATTAAAGTAGAAAAGCTTTCTAATGCACTCCTTCCTTTACGGAATCCAAACTGTTGCATAGGTAGGATGTTATTGGTTTCAACATAATAATCAAGCCTTATTTTAATCATATTTTCAAATATTTTGCCTATGCAAGATGACAATGAAATGGGTCTATACGAATTGTAATCATTGCTTGGTTTGTCAGGTTTAAGTATCGGAATAATACACTGAGATTTCCATTGCAAGGGAATACTTTGGCTAGACCAAAGTAAATTAAATAAATCTAATAAAACCTTTTGTGCATTGCTATGTAACCTTTGTATTAACATATAAGGAATGTCATCAAGTCCAGGAGTAGTATTTTTTCTGGAATTTAGGGTTATTTGAAATTCATTATATGTAAATGGTTCACAAAGAAACTTGCTTTTTTCAGTGCCACTTTTTGCAAAGATGTTATTTAAACTAATAATATCTATATTTTTTTCAGGTGCTAAAGCAGGTGCAAACTTTTCTATAAAGGAAGGAATCCATTCATCATTTTTTGGTGGCTTATTAATGGAAGCTCTCTTAAATCGTCGTATGTAATTCCATATGACAGAAATAGGTGTGTATCTATTGAATGACTCGCAAAGTTTACGCCATCCGTCTTTTTTCTTCTCACTAAGTAGTCGTTTTTTAAGTGCATCATATTTCTTATACTCTATATAATTTGTAATTGATGGATAGTATCTATAAGCATTTAAGGCTTCTTTACTTTTTTTTACTGCTTCTAAACAGTCATCATCCCACCAGGGAACAGGTTTATGTAGTTTTACTAGTTTGTCTTTTTTACAATATTTAGGGATACATTGTTCTCTAATATTGTTAAGTATATCACAAAACTGATCATAACTATTTAAGGGGTTATCAGGATTTAAATCTAAATTATCAAACGCTTTTTCTGTTACAGATGAGAATTTGAACCAGTCTGCTTTATTGTAGAGGAATTTGTTTGGGGAATCGCCTACTGTATATTTTTCAACAGTAGTTTGGATATTAATAAAAGTAGGATAATGATAGCTTCCCATTGGATCGTCATGAACTGTCCAATGACATAGTGGAGCAACATTGGGAGATACACAAGAAATATCAATGCTTGATGGTCTAGCCGTAGCCGTGCCTACAGTTGTCAAAGATCCAGTATTTAACAGACATAGATCACTGTCGTCTAATAAGTTGAAGATATCTCTGCCTCGGGTGTTAGTACTGTGACAGCCGAATGCAACATGATGAGCATTAACGTCTCCTGAAAATAAGATTGGCTTTGGAAGTGTACTTATAAGATTCCTGAGTTTATGAACCCTTAAACGTGTTGGAGGTGGTGGACAATATGTACATAATATAGTTAGTTTACCTGCAGTTGTGTGTAAGGCAATAGCTACTGTTTGTAAGTAGTCATAAAAGGGTGTTTGTATAATATCAAATTTATAAGTATCTCTAATGAGAATACCTACTCCGTGATGTCCATTTTTCCCATTTCGGATTATGAAATGAAAACCAGGGATGTTTATTTTAGTCGAATCTTTTAGTCTAGTTTCGTTTAATAAGCAGACATCAACATTTTGATTATTGAGAAAATCAATCAGTAAAGGCTTTTTGTTATTTATACTCTGTATATTAAATTGACAAATTCTAATAAAATTACTATCCATCAAAGACAAGGGATTTTTTTAAAACTTCTTTAATGTTGTTGAATGTAAGTGGTTTGGGATTAGTAGAATTGCCCAGCTCAACAAGGGTTTTAATTAAGCTCGTTATAATGTCATCATTTTTTAAAATTCCTTCAATTAATTGTTTTTTATTAAAAGTTTCAGTTTTTTTTAATTGATTGTCAGTTTCCATTTGTTCAATTTTCTTATTAGTTTTATTTAAATGAGTATTTTTTTCATTAAACTGTTCCGTTCCTTTTTTGGTTTTATTAATTATTTCGGGTACTAAAGTCGGTTGTGGTCTAGGCTTTGGGAGAGCAGGAAATGAGTTATTTTGTAAAATATTAGCATAACTGCTTGAGTTTTTTTTCTTTTCTGCAATCTTTTTTTGTTTGATGGGACAATCTCTAGATATTGCTAGGTGAGAGCCTCCACAATTAACACACTTTATAATATCTTTATTGTCACATTTCGAGAAATGATGATCAGATGCGCAGATGCTGCATGTCTGAACACCTTTGCAAATCTTGGCACCATGATTAAACTTGAAACACTTGAAGCATTGCAACAAGGGTGCTACATACTCATTAACTTGGAACCTGTACAAGTCTAAGTAGACATACTTGGGTAGGACATTTGCGAGAAATGTCACACTCACAGATTGGTATGGTTTGATTTCACCATTGACCTTGCGTTGAAACCGTCTAACACTTATTATTTCAGAATCTGCCTGCAATTTTCTAAATAATTCTTCGTTTGAAATAGTAGTTGGAACATATTTTAGGACCCCAATTTTCTCAACTGCTCTTGCTGGAATGTAAGTCTTGAAGCTGTACTTCTCTTGGAAATCCCCATTTTTTAGGAAGTTGTTGGCGTTATTTGCCTGGGTAAATATAACGGCTATTTTGTTAGCATTTACTCGATGTATTAAATGTATACCTTTAATTTCGCTTTGGAGTAATGTGTTTAATAAAGAGGGGTTTTTATTGCCCAACTTTTCTCCCTCTTTGGTACTTTCCAAGTATACCACAAATTCTGTATTTACCGAGTTTTCTGCAAAGACTCGTTTGTAACCCGGTTTAATAAAAGGTTTATACATACTTGTATCCGGTATAAGTGCATAATTATTAGAAGATGCCTCTACATCAATCTCCTCCCTGCCTCTCTTTATTCCAGTATGGGTGGCGATATAATCCGGTGGTTTTTTACCCCCTGGGGGATCATCCCCAGGAGGGTCATTCATTCTGTTTAACACTGTATACACTAAACAAAGTTTTTATACTATTTATAAAGAAATATGTACAGCTTTTGACTATAAAACAACTTTTTGAAAATTTGTTTGAAAAAAGACGTCTTTATTTTTTGAAAGCCCGCCAAAAAGTCCCCACTACAGTTGCTTTTTTTTTTTTTTTTTTTTTTTTGTTAATTGTTTTACGGCCCTGGATTATTGTCCTTTTGAGCCATTCGTTTGTTTATTTTTCAAATAGCATTTCGTTTGTCTTTTCACAATTTATCCACTGTGTTTTTAATATAATTAAAAAGCGGCATATAGAATTTTGGTTCAGCTAATAAGTCTTGAAGTCGCGTAGGAACATTGCCGTCATCACAGATTTTTTCCAGTTCTGACACAAGTATTAGTCTGTGAATTCCAAAATTTGGGCAGTTAAAGATGATGTGATCCAAATCGGCGTTTATAAAGTCACAGTAATTACAGGAGGAATCTTGTATTATGTTAAGTCTTTTTAAGTGAGAAGGAGTTCTGCAGTGGCCAAACCTCATACGGTTTATTGTGGTAACAAAATTTCTGTTATCTATCTGTTTATTTTTGTTGTACCATGGTATACCGGGCGGGCTTTTCTGTATTTCAGCATACCATTTACCCTTTTCTTGGCTTAATGACGTCCAACATTCCTTCCACAGTTCTTTTATTTCTTTATTTATTTGTAGGTTATAGTCAGTGTAAGGGACTTTCAATAATGAGGAGTGGTCTTCATCGTATGAGCCTCTTGCTGCTCTGTCCGCTTCTTCATTACCTGTGATGCCTTGATGGGATGGCACCCACATGAAACTTACATGAATTTCCTTCGTTTTTAGATTATATATTATTTGCCTAATTTTATATGTTATGTAGTTAACATTGTATTTAAACACCATATTTTTTAAAGCTGATATAACACTCTGGGAATCTGTTATTATTAATACTTCAGAAACACTTATTTTAGTAATATGTAGTAATGCCTGGTAAATAGCATAGCACTCGGCCGTAAATATACTACAATCATTGTCTAACTTACAACACACTTTAAATTTGAGTTGTGGGTCATAAAATGCAGATGTAACAGAGTTAAAAGTTTTTGAACCATCTGTAAATATTTTATACTGTTTTTTTTTGTCCTCCATATAATTAGAGAACTCAGTTTGATTAGCAACATTAGATGATAAAATTTCATATTTATTATTAATAAGTGCATTCAACTCAACATTATATAGAGGTAATGGAAAACATTTGTACATGTTGTTAGCTAGTGTTTTAATGTGTAACATAATTCTCAACATTCCAGGAAGTTGGCCTGCCAATATTTGTGAGCTACAGATATGAGGCTGATCAACCCTAAATTGTAGAGCAGCATTTGGAAGGAGGCTGTTAATTACCAGAGAATTATTAGAGGAGAGTAACTTTAGAGAATATCGTTCAGCAATTTGAAGTCGTCGCAAGATCAAAGGTAATATACAAGCTTCAGATTCCATTGCATAAATAGGTGTTGAACACATGGCTCCAGTAATTATTCTTAAAGCCTTATTCTGTATAACATTCAATTTATGAAGTAATTTTGAATTAGCATTCCAATAAGCAATTGAACTATAATCAAAGTGACTTCTCACTATACTTTTATATAACATGGAAAGTATTTTAGGATCAGATCCCCAATGAACCCCTGCTAGGGATCTCATTATGTTTAATCCTTTACATGCATTACCAATTAGGTAATTGATATGTGTGTTGAAATTCAATTTTTCATCAAGATAAATGCCTAAAAATTTCTTTTCTTTCAATAAAGATAATGGAGTATTGTTATAGATAATCATATTACTTAACTGATATGGCCTTTTACTATAGATTACCACTGCACTTTTATTGGCACTTATGGTTAGTTTTAGTTTATTAGTATAATAATTATTTACATTAGATAGTGCATTATTTAAATTATGTACAGCAATATTTACATCTTTGTGTGCAGTGTAAATTACAAGATCATCTGCAAACTGTAAAAACTTTATGTTCCTGTTAGTTATGTATTGAGACATTTGACAGGTATAAATATTATACAATAATGGGGATATTGTAGCACCCTGCATTGTGCCTTTGTAAATGCTGTGTGGCCCATAAATAATATTATTATATTTAACATACATGCTCCTGTCATATAAAAAATTAAAAATCCATTTACAGAGCTTCCCGGGAACTCCAATATCATCTAAGATTGAAATCAATATGGAAGGATTCAAGTTATCGAATGCACCCTGTACATCCAAGAATGCACATACAGTAGCAGAGTGACTATGTAGTGAATTATTAATGTCTGATATTAAAGTAGAAAAGCTTTCTAATGCACTCCTTCCTTTACGGAATCCAAACTGTTGCATAGGTAGGATGTTATTGGTTTCAACATAATAATCAAGCCTTATTTTAATCATATTTTCAAATATTTTGCCTATGCAAGATGACAATGAAATGGGTCTATACGAATTGTAATCATTGCTTGGTTTGTCAGGTTTAAGTATCGGAATAATACACTGAGATTTCCATTGCAAGGGAATACTTTGGCTAGACCAAAGTAAATTAAATAAATCTAATAAAACCTTTTGTGCATTGCTATGTAACCTTTGTATTAACATATAAGGAATGTCATCAAGTCCAGGAGTAGTATTTTTTCTGGAATTTAGGGTTATTTGAAATTCATTATATGTAAATGGTTCACAAAGAAACTTACTTTTTTCAGTGCCACTTTTTGCAAAGATGTTATTTAAACTAATAATATCTATATTTTTTTCAGGTGCTAAAGCAGGTGCAAACTTTTCTATAAAGGAAGGAATCCATTCATCATTTTTTGGTGGCTTATTAATGGAAGCTCTCTTAAATCGTCGTATGTAATTCCATATGACAGAAATAGGTGTGTATCTATTGAATGACTCGCAAAGTTTACGCCATCCGTCTTTTTTCTTCTCACTAAGTAGTCGTTTTTTAAGTGCATCATATTTCTTATACTCTATATAATTTGTAATTGATGGATAGTATCTATAAGCATTTAAGGCTTCTTTACTTTTTTTTACTGCTTCTAAACAGTCATCATCCCACCAGGGAACAGGTTTATGTAGTTTTACTAGTTTGTCTTTTTTACAATATTTAGGGATACATTGTTCTCTAATATTGTTAAGTATATCACAAAACTGATCATAACTATTTAAGGGGTTATCAGGATTTAAAACTAAATTATCAAACGCTTTTTCTGTTACAGATGAGAATTTGAACCAGTCTGCTTTATTGTAGAGGAATTTGTTTGGGGAATCGCCTACTGTATATTTTTCAACAGTAGTTTGGATATTAATAAAAGTAGGATAATGATAGCTTCCCATTGGATCGTCATGAACTGTCCAATGACATAGTGGAGCAACATTGGGAGATACACAAGAAATATCAATGCTTGATGGTCTAGCCGTAGCCGTGCCTACAGTTGTCAAAGATCCAGTATTTAACAGACATAGATCACTGTCGTCTAATAAGTTGAAGATATCTCTGCCTCGGGTGTTAGTACTGTGACAGCCGAATGCAACATGATGAGCATTAACGTCTCCTGAAAATAAGATTGGCTTTGGAAGTGTACTTATAAGATTCCTGAGTTTATGAACCCTTAAACGTGTTGGAGGTGGTGGACAATATGTACATAATATAGTTAGTTTACCTGCAGTTGTGTGTAAGGCAATAGCTACTGTTTGTAAGTAGTCATAAAAGGGTGTTTGTATAATATCAAATTTATAAGTATCTCTAATGAGAATACCTACTCCGTGATGTCCATTTTTCCCATTTCGGATTATGAAATGAAAACCAGGGATGTTTATTTTAGTCGAATCTTTTAGTCTAGTTTCGTTTAATAAGCAGACATCAACATTTTGATTATTGAGAAAATCAATCAGTAAAGGCTTTTTGTTATTTATACTCTGTATATTAAATTGACAAATTCTAATAAAATTACTATCCATCAAAGACAAGGGATTTTTTTAAAACTTCTTTAATGTTGTTGAATGTAAGTGGTTTGGGATTAGTAGAATTGCCCAGCTCAACAAGGGTTTTAATTAAGCTCGTTATAATGTCATCATTTTTTAAAATTCCTTCAATTAATTGTTTTTTATTAAAAGTTTCAGTTTTTTTTAATTGATTGTCAGTTTCCATTTGTTCAATTTTCTTATTAGTTTTATTTAAATGAGTATTTTTTTCATTAAACTGTTCCGTTCCTTTTTTGGTTTTATTAATTATTTCGGGTACTAAAGTCGGTTGTGGTCTAGGCTTTGGGAGAGCAGGAAATGAGTTATTTTGTAAAATATTAGCATAACTGCTTGAGTTTTTTTTCTTTTCTGCAATCTTTTTTTGTTTGATGGGACAATCTCTAGATATTGCTAGGTGAGAGCCTCCACAATTAACACACTTTATAATATCTTTATTGTCACATTTCGAGAAATGATGATCAGATGCGCAGATGCTGCATGTCTGAACACCTTTGCAAATCTTGGCACCATGATTAAACTTGAAACACTTGAAGCATTGCAACAAGGGTGCTACATACTCATTAACTTGGAACCTGTACAAGTCTAAGTAGACATACTTGGGTAGGACATTTGCGAGAAATGTCACGCTCACAGATTGGTATGGTTTGATTTCACCATTGACCTTGCTTTGAAACCGTCTAACACTTATTATTTCAGAATCTGCCTGCAATTTTCTAAATAATTCTTCGTTTGAAATAGTAGTTGGAACATATTTTAGGACCCCAATTTTCTCAACTGCTCTTGCTGGAATGTAAGTCTTGAAGCTGTACTTCTCTTGGAAATCCCCATTTTTTAGGAAGTTGTTGGCGTTATTTGCCTGGGTAAATATAACGGCTATTTTGTTAGCATTTACTCGATGTATTAAATGTATACCTTTAATTTCGCTTTGGAGTAATGTGTTTAATAAAGAGGGGTTTTTATTGCCCAACTTTTCTCCCTCTTTGGTACTTTCCAAGTATACCACAAATTCTGTATTTACCGAGTTTTCTGCAAAGACTCGTTTGTAACCCGGTTTAATAAAAGGTTTATACATACTTGTATCCGGTATAAGTGCATAATTATTAGAAGATGCCTCTACATCAATCTCCTCCCTGCCTCTCTTTATTCCAGTATGGGTGGCGATATAATCCGGTGGTTTTTTACCCCCTGGGGGATCATCCCCAGGAGGGTCATTCATTCTGTTTAACACTGTATACACTAAACAAAGTTTTTATACTATTTATAAAGAAATATGTACAGCTTTTGACTATAAAACAACTTTTTGAAAATTTGTTTGAAAAAAGACGTCTTTATTTTTTGAAAGCCCGCCAAAAAGTCCCACTACAGTTGCTTTAATCCAGGGTTGCCAGATGTGATTTCTTAAATTTTCCCAGATTCAAAATATATTTTCCCCAAAATGATACGTTTTTCAAAAAAAAAAAAATAAAAAATAAAAAAAAAAAAATAAAATCCAAACTTGATTTTGCGGAACTAACAAAGAAATACATGCTGTTTTTTATATTATTCAACTTGTTTTAGATCTCAAATAAAGGGCATCTTTATCCTGAATCCTGCTAATAAAACGGCTTTTATCAAAAGAACGCTCTAATACTAAGTTAAAAACTAATCAGAAAACTGAGGATCGGCTTCCTAAGCCGGTCTAAAGGTCTTTTACATCGCGTCTTACAGTAAATGCCTTATTGCTCACGGAATAAATTCGATTCCACGTGAAAATATTAATTAGATAAATATATAAGGTGACTTTCGTTTGCAAAGCCAAATTCATACTGTAGACTCGGTTAGTGGTAAGGACCAAGGTTCAATGTCACTTACTGTGAAATACTCAAACTAAAATTTATACTTCCTATTCTAATAGAGTCGAGGTTGCCAAACAACATTCTTCCCATCCCTACACACAGCCGCCTCCACAATTCAACTTTCAACGACTGTTTCACCTTACGCAACATCAAAGCATTCACCCCTCCACTGACCGATATCATAGACAAAATTACTTCATCCATGCCGATATGGAATGAAGGACCTGGGAAACATTATTCATATGGTCACTTGGTGTTCACTATGGACCAGGACTTAACAGACTGACAACTACACATAAATATTATCATCACCGCCGTCATCATCCTCATCACTACCACCATTATCACCATCATCATCATCATCATCATCATCGTCGTCGTCGTCGTCGTCGTCGTCGTCGTCGTCGGCATCATCATCATCATCATCATCATCATCATCATCGTCATTATCATCGTCATCATCATCTACTACTTCTCGAATTAAAATAACTTTATAAATAAATATAAAACTTTTTTTTTAATTTTAATCCACATTACTTATATCAAATAAATATATAAATACCCCCTTAAACATTAAACTACATAAAAAATATTTTCTATAAAATCTTGAGCTCAAAATACAGAAAATACAAATTTCTTTTTTTAGTATTGGTAGCACTGAGCTAGACTGACAAGACGTGCATTAGAAAACACAGTAGATGGCAGCACTTGCCCATAGGATTTATTTCCGGTTGATTTCCATTATTTTTAATATATCTTCAGCACAATTATGTACTATAGGCAAGTGGTAAGTATAATTCAAAAAAATATTTTATTTTTAGGACTTGGTTTGATTATACCTAAGACAAGTAGGTTTTCGTACCAGAAAAATAATATATGAGTAACAGAATGATGGGATTGAGAATGACGCCATTTTGCGCAATTGCTAATTTATGTATTGCTTTTCCTTTCTAACTTTACTATTATATGTAAGAAAAATAGAGTAAGATATACGAATATCAGTTTTTTCGATATTGTACTTGTGTATTTTTTTAAGAATGATTTGTAAACATGGAGGCTGAGTGTTATGTTAAAATGTGAAAAATATTAATAAAGGTGTTTTGGAATACTACTGTTTGGTTAGGTAAGAAATTATTTAGTATTCAACTTTTATGCTACTAATTCTTAGTGGAAGTTACATGCTATTTCAATGTCTACGTGAACCTCGAGAATTCATAGTAGACTGCAAACGTATGCACTTATTTGGCGCCAATGGCCTAAAAGACCGTTAATATATCATAAGAGGCTTATTGCAATCCTTTATTCACTTCTAATATTGATGATGAGATTGAAATACTCCGGAGAAATAGTATCTAACTTCCACCTGAGTACAAACTGGTCTGACGAGTGTCAGATCTGTCATCATATCATTTCAAAAGAGTGATTGGAACTACGATTTCATTAAGATACATTTTCTTTTACTTTCAGTGCAGGATACCATCAAATCAACAACTGAAATGAGGAAGTATAGACGTATGAACTTTGGAATATCTTGACCACTTCAAGCTAAGTAAGTATTATAAATAATGACATCTAAACAGCACCACATATCCTAGATTAATTCATTTTGCATAGCTGACTTATCCATTGCCTGCTTGAGACCTGGAACATTACATAGGTACTTACATCTCATATTTTGATGAAAATCACTGGACTTCTAAAGCAGTGCTGAATTACTGACACTATAGAAGGTCTTGTTGACTGGCAATCATTACAAAACTAGTATAGGGCGGAAATCATTGACGGCCAAAACTGTATATTTTGATTTTGTTATATACAACTTTCCTGTAGATGGTATTGTTGTATTCACAGACATATAATTATTACTAAGTAGCAGACCAAACATAAGGATTAAATAGTGTGACAAGTTCCCATACAAAAAATAAGCTACATTTAGGCTTAATGCTTGGAACATATTTGTCAATTCCTAAACTAATCTCTAGTATATATTTTGTTTGGAAACAAGCAATATTTATATTTAAAAGAGCCCAAAGTTTACTCTATGCGTCCACTCAATGCTTTTATTATTATTGTTAGGTCTGCTACTTTATAATACTTATTTTCCTTTTGAATACACCAATGGATGTCTCTGATAGTGTGAGGAAGAGAGTTCCATAGTTTGATGGACTGTACAGTAAAAGATTTTCCATATGCCATGGTGTTATGAGAAGGTGTTTTTTAAAGTGAGACCATGTGAGACCTGACTTGATTGTCTCTAAAGAAGATATACTCATAAAGATCGTGGAGGTATGGAAGAGAAGTGGGACTCTTTAAAATGATGAAAAGGCAACAAAGGATATTAACATTTTGACGCTGCTTAACTGGAAGCCATTTTAATTGTTTGCGGTACTGAGATACATGGTCATATTTTTGTATTGGGATATTTAGATTATTGATAATTTTTTGACTTTTTACCATTTAATTAGAAGTTTCTAACACTTTAGCAAATCATTTACAAAGCTCAAGGTGACACTGAATGGGAATCTGGAGAAGAATCTGCTCATGTTTTGTATTTTAAAGATGTACTTTCATTTTTGGAATATACTTAAATCAATCAGTAATATTGATTCAATATGACATATTCAATTCATAAAGATTATTGACTGCCAACTAATAACGAGCCCAAATAGTTCTTTAACCTAACTAAATGACCTAAGTCTGGCCTTCTTACAGTATTTATAGGAATGAAAGAAAAGTGGAAAACAAAGATTTTAACAACAATTATTTGTTATATGTATTAAGTATATGTCTAAGTATTTTCCGTAAGAATGAGTCCCAACTGAACTCAGAATGGCAGTTTAGAAGTAAAATTTTCTAAAATTTTTTTGGTAATCAACATCGGATGCTCCTTGCATGTTCTATGTGTTTAACAAATATCTTAGCAGTGGAAATTTCTATCCACTTAAAACTAGAAATTTTATAATATATCCACTATGATTTCTTCGAGTTTGGAAGATGTTTGCATTAAAAAGTAATGTGTAGGTATTTACTTATTTTTTATCACATTTTCAGAAATGGGCACAGAGCCACCAAAAAATCAAGATTCAAGTGGTGATTCTGATTCGAATAGTGACTCTGAGGTTAGTAAGTGAAAGTTACCTTTAGTTACAGTAAAATTATGCACACTGGTGCATGTTACATGCTATGACTTTATGATATGCCAAATACCTTGTGTGCATGATTGTGTTATTTGAACTAAATTTACGTACATATTTGTGGTCAAAAGTATGTATGTTAAATATTAAACCTTATTAGCAAATAAACAACCTTAGCTTTTAATTTTAAGTATTTTGTGCTTCTAGTTCACTCTAGAAAACTGAGTAACCAAATAACTACTATTTCTATTCTATATGATAAAAACACTTTCTCCCTTTCAGCATACTAGTAGCAGTGGTTCTTCAGGGAGTGACTGGGAGTGTTCAAGCAACAAACAGGGTATCACCCACAAACCTCACTTCTCTGTCACTTCTTGCGACACTGGGCTGAAGCTCAAAATAGCTGCTATACCAAGGAAACTTCCTGCCAAAACGACAGCCAAAACCACATCTGTCAAAAAGAAAACAGACATCTCCACACCAGAGAAAACTGATAAAGAGAAACCCGGTGTCAAGAAAAAAAAGTCACAGCTTTCTGACTCAACATCCAGCTCAGAGTCATGCAGCAAATGTTCATCTGATTCATCAAGCGAAGATGACTTGCCGCTGACAGCTGTATCTAAAAACTTAGCACCGGCAAATATTCAGAAAACTACCAAGATTACTAAATCAAATGCAACAGTCAAGAGTGAAAGTGAGGATGACCAGAAGCTATCCGAGAGTAAAGACAATGTGTCCAAAACAAACATTAAGGATAAGCAAAGTGTTAATAAGGTGCCTGTTAAAAAGACAAAAAGTGATGATCCAGCTCAGGAGACGACTTTGAAACGAAGGCGAGGGCGGCCCCGGACAAAGGTAAGTCATGTTTTTATTATTTCTATACTATGTTATTGCTAACAGCCTAATATAGGAAGCATGCTAAACGACAAATAGTATTAGGTGAGTTTCTTTAATATCGCCAAATTCATACTGAATTCGGTAAGTGGTCGGCACCATGATTCAATGACCCTCCTGTGATATAGGCACAATAAAATTTAGACTTCCTACACTAATTGAGTTGAGGTTTGGATTTTTTGCACAAAGGTGGAAACCGACAGTTCATGATAGTGGGAAATGCTCTTTTTGAGGCCCTATGGTGTATGAGCCATTTCACAATGTCGCGATTTTTTTCACATTTTATTATATTTTTTGGCTTGGATACATGGGATAGTCCACAATTCATAGTTCACTCGTGTCTCATACAAAGAACGCTTAATCTCGTAGGCTGTACGTATGGCAACACTGTGGCGTGCCAACACTCCATGGAACGAAGTATGTTGAGTCTTGTATTTTTCGACAACATATTGTATTTTTTCTTAAAATTTTACATGCGTGAGCGTTGAATAAAAACGAGAATAAATAAATAAACAACAAATAGATTGCGACTGCTCATCAAATTTATATTTATTTCTAGCCGAGCATTTTGATGTGTATCAAAAAATATTATTATCAGCAAAAAACTCCCAATATATTGTGCATAAGTAGAATGACAATTTTTTTGTGAATAAACTCTTGGTCTTGTATTTTTTGACAACATATTGTATTTTTTCTTAAAATTTTACATGCGTGAGCGTTGAATAAAAACGGGAATAATAGTATATTATACAACTAGTGAATAAAGGACGGATTTAAAGAAAGGGCCATGGACGAATCACGAGCAAGAAAAGGATTCTAACGACTGAATCACGACCGTAGGGTAATCCTGAGCGACGCGAGTCATTCATGGCCCTCAATATAAATCCGTACTTTATTCAAGAGTTGCATACTATACTTTATACCGTGACTACGAGAAAAAGAAATAATTTAAGCGAAAATAGACATTCAATGAAGAAAAAAGGAAAGTTAAATTAATTAAAATGCACATTAAAAGGAACATTGTGCCCAAAGCTTGATTTTCATTTTTCCATTTGCAAAACTCATTGTAGGCTTTGATGCAAACGAGCCGTGATTTGTTGGGTAGCAAGTTTTCTACTGTATCGGCCGCCCTCTCTTTCATAAACTCAGGTGTTAACACATCTTCTTCATCACTTGAATGCATATTCAATCGATTTATTATAAAGTAACACTAATCTTTGTGTTCGTACAACTTACAGTATTCAAAATGGTCCCCAATTTACTAATATATATTTTTTTTCTGTAATGGCAGCCAATAACATAAAACAGTTTTTATTCTAATGCTAAACTCCTTGTCGCAAATATCGACCAATCAAATCTCGAGGAGTTATTTGCAAAAAGAGTTTTCAATGTTTTCAATGTTGAGTATTCTTTGCGCAAGGAGTTTGTACCGAGTATTTTTTGCATAAGGAGGTTGTATAAGCATTGAGATGGAGGTCGAATAGTTCTAAATTCAAACACCAAAATAGTGATTAAAAGGTCTCTTTATTCACTGTTTTCAGTGAATAAAATAAGCTTTTTAGAGTGGTAATGGTATAAAAAAATAAAATTGAAATACATTGAAATTATTTTCTTTTTCAATTTAGAATATCCGACTTAAAAAGCATGAATCCTCGAGGTGGTGTATCTGAGTATGGACTGTGAAATGCAATTCACAATTTAAACTCGTTCACCCACGTTTCACCGATGAGTATCCCTGCCTGCATGACGGGTAACAAAGACGCAGACCAGATACAACATTCCCGTACGGAATCTGAACCCGCGCCCTCTGGACTAGTGGTGGAGTACCTTATTGTAGGTTGAAGTCATTATAAACTAACGAAATAGGAATTCCTGTAACATTTATTTAAAATTATGTGATTAAAACGCTAAAAGAAATTGTTTGTAACATTTTAATAGTTTCTTTTTAAAAAGAAATATACAAATCGGATTATTTCTGATTCGGTTTCGGGCCTTTTCGTGTTTGACTGCTGGTAACATTAAATCTGTTACAATCATAGACCTAGTATAATGAAGATGATGATGTCTAATGCCAATCATAGAGTCGTAAAAACATTACGTTCAAATTATCTTCACAACAAAACAAACGGTGCTCAGGATTGCTCTCCAGCCAGACTCCACGTTACTTCCTTGCACCACTTCCGTTTTAAGAGTTCTCATGAATACAAACAATTTTTGTCGGCAAATTAAGTGTCATTTTTACTAAATGGTAAAAAGGATCTTTACGATATTTACTGGGTCGATTCATAAATAGTTTTAATCGTAATCTTCATAAAATCGTTATCGTATTCTTCTTGTTCAGATTTAGTTAATACATACATATCGAATCAAAATAATGTAAATTTTGGCTGTTGTTGTTGATGCAGTCAAACTTCAAACGTCAAACCAGACCTCAGATGATCATCTGAGCGGTAGACAAAGACTTTGTTCTTTTTTTAATGTTTTTAATAGTCAGATTATAAGGCAAAGGTATCAATCTCTTCATTCTCTATCAATAAAAAAGGTCGATTTAGCTTACTTCATGACGTCACCACAACAATACTTTGGAAAATTATAAAAAATGAACTACTGTTTAAAATAAAGATATATATATATACATTTTTTGCTTATTTTAGCCAGATATTCATAAAAATAAATAAAACCAGTGTACTTTATATAGACGGGTCTAACGCTATGTATTTTATTACCTTTTGTTTGGGAAAAGGCACCCGACGCGCGACGGTTCGAGAATAATAAATAAATCGCGTTAGACCCGTCTAAATAAATATTATAGCACACCGTGCGTAAAATGACCACTTTACGCACGCTGCGCTTGCGTAAAGTCGGCATTTTCCGCACTTTTGCTATAAAATATTATACGATACTCGTGCGAGAAACTTTTTCTCGACTCGTGTGATTGTTTCATCGCTCTCGTATCGTAATGTACTATTATAATGTTTACAAAACGCGAGAGCTAAAAGTTCAATAATTTTGTTACAAATCAAAACAAATAGGTACGTATACAAGTCGACAGAAAAAAACTGCAAAGCCCAATTATTATATTATTTTTAATAATAAGTTCTAAGATGGATACAATAGAATATAAATCATGCCCTCGAAAATAGTTTTGAATTTATAAAACATCTTTTACAATTTAACTTATATAATATATTTAATAATAATATAAATATAAAGATAAAGATTTGGAAATACTCATTCTAAACAGTTTTTGTATACTATCCGGTTACTTCGAAAAATACCAACAAAACGACAAGTAAAACAAGGTAACTTACTAAATGATGTCGCCGGTTTCCCCTAGATGGTGTTAGTAGTAAATATGTAATTTTACAACAACAACAGGCACGTAACCAACCGATCATATTTTGAGCAGGTGTAAGTATTCAAAATAATATTATTCAGTTGTGACCAATGGATTGACAACATTCTGAAGAGAGTATTTTGATTAAAATATATATTAAAAAAACCGGCCAAGTGCGAGTCGGACTCGCGACTCGCGCACGATGGGTTCCGTACCATTATTTATAAAAACGGCAAAAAAATCATGTCTGTTGTATGTATGGGAGCCCCCCTATACCTATTTATTTTATTGTGTTTATCATTTGTTGTTTTAAAGCAGGAAACAGAAATACATCATCTTCTGTGAAATTTTATTCGAACTTTTCGGACAGTTTTGATAAAATCATTGCTCAATTCTAAATTGTATCCATTAAGGGCTATGATAACTAAAGAGTGTACAGTATGTGCCAGCATTCTAGTCAATATTGCTAAACACATTTTGTAAATATTTCAGGTTTCTACCTCTTATCGTTATTAAGACCGAGAAAAAAATTGGAAAAAGATCACGTTTGTTGTATGGGAGCCCCTTTTAATATTTATTTTTATTCTGTTTTTTACTATTTGTTGTTATAGCGGCAACAGAAATACATCATCTGTGAAAATTTCAACTAACTATCACGGTTCATGAGATACAGATTGGTGACAGGCAGACAGCGGAGTCTTAGTAATGGTTACCCTTTGGGTACGGAACCCTAAAAAAACATCGCCCTCCATGAAATATTTGTGTCAGAGGTATTTCCGACTGTGTACAGTCACTGAAATACTCGTACATCCTCTTTTCACTGACAATTTTACGTTCCAACGTGATGAGACATATACGCCGTTCTTCGGCAGATATGTATGTAATCTACAGCCACATGAGCCATTTGAAAAATCTTCAAAGCTATGTCGGCCCCGCAAATTTATTTAACGAACTACTCTGTTTCAACCATAAACCATAAAAGTACTAAAAAATGTAAAATAATGTTTGCAATGTAAAATACCGTCCAAACTTTTTAGAGCCAGCGTAGCAGATGGAGTTCTATAGTGACAACGCCGCCGAGAGCTCAAAGCGTGATAATTGTTTTGAGTACTACCAGGTGTTATCGCTCAAGAACTTGGTTCCGTAGGTAGATTATACCTTTATAGCCGGTACTATTGTTATAAATCTAATTTTTACTAACGTAGCTGACCTACATGATCTGGGGAACGTAAATTGACCTTATTACGGCCTTTACGGTGATATGATAACTGATGATCACTGTACAAAATGCACGTCATAATATTGTTTTATTAATAGTATGCATTAAATGCGTTTTTTGGAAATTCGCGCAAATTGCAATAAAGAATATGCATGTAATTTTTTTATGCACTAATAGTTAATATATGATCAATTTAGGGCTATGAATAATACGTACAACTAAATTATCCATATTTCATAGTTATAAAATCAAAATAAGTTTCATAATAATCTTCTACAATTCAAACGGCTGCAATTTTAGCGCGCATCAAGTGACGTCACATGATACTGCTCTTGCGGTGTATGGAGAGTGGCCGGTGTTTTAATTATTTTTGATTTAAAACAACCTATTACAAAATATTTGAGGGTTTTATTTTACATTTATTAATTTTGAACTTAATATTTTATTATGAAATGTGCTCACTTTGTCACAAAAGGCAGTTAGCCAATGGTGACGCGTTTTGCATTTGCGTTTTATTTCATCAAAATGTTGTATTTTTAAAATGGAAATAATTACAAAACTATAAAATAAAATAGTTTCCCATGGTAATCATTAAATTCTACTAAGTAAATAGATTACAAAAAACGCAATATGTTACTTATTTAAACGACATGCATATTCTCTATTAATAACATTTAATTTTTCACAAAAAATCTGTAATTTTATGCATCAAATTTCGACTACATTCCATTTTGATTGTATCATATTAAAAACCTAAAAGCGTGTTTACATTTTAATGCATACTTTCAATTAAAAAGTAAGGAAAACAATACGATGTGCATTTGGCACCGAGAGCCTCTGTTACCAAATCAAGGACTTATACAAGGGCAGTCGTTAATAAAATTGTATGGATACTGCAGTATTTTAAAACAGACGAAAATACGGTGTTTCCGATCTGTATATTAGTAAGTTTGGGTGCGTGTTTACAACTATAGGTACATTATATAGCTTTATTAAACATAATTGCATTAGTTCTTATTATACATAAATAAAGTAATAAATAAAATTTAGATAAATATAAGCTTAAATTATATAAATAAATAGTTAATATTTGAATATAAAACTTTCAATCAATTTAAGTTTCAATTTTTATTTGTCGTGAGGTTATAAACACGTCTTTTCTGAAAATTTCGACTGGCTACATATATTACGGCTGACGCGTTAGGCGCAAGCCAGACAGAAGCGACACGGCGCGCATCGGGCGCGCGGGTGTCATTCAAATTTAGTACAAAACTAATGGAAATTCGCAATTTGAGGTATGGTACAGACGCTCGTTCCACGCCCGACACATACCATTCGATGTGTCAAATTGCGACTTTATTTCAATGCGTTTTGTACGAAATTTGAATGACGCTCGCACGCCCGATGCGCGCCGCGCCGCTTCTGTCTGGCTTGCGTCTTAGACCCCTGTGACAGACAGGCTGGACGCTTAGTAATACGGTCCCGTTTGGCATCCTTCGGGCACGGAACTCTAAAAAATTACTTTATGTTAATCTGGGATATACGAGTACTATCTACACTAATATTATAAATTAAATAAAATTTTGATTTTATTAAGGCCCATCGATAAATACAGTAAATAAAGTTTATTACAATCTCACTTTTTCACTATGTCTTTGTGCAAGGACAAATTTATATATTTGTATATTAGTAGGGAAGGGATAGGGATAACTTTTGTGGCTCCGCGATGGGGAGGAACTGTGTATACTTTACAAGCTTTTTTTCTATGTAGTCTCTGCTTACAATAAGAGTTTTTAAAGACAATTGGGGCCTAGCATGCTGCCTTTTTAACACCATTTGACAGTAAATCCCATATATTTTCTGTCAAATGGTGTTACAGTGGCAACCATGTTAGACCTGCAGTCCCTCAATTCTGGCACGTGCGCAAAAATTGCATAGGCAGATTGCGGGTGACTTTAAAGGTGCTTTTGTACAGATATGTGTTGAATTTTTTTGATTGAAAACTTAGAGTAAGCACTCCTTATATCCCATACCTAGCTTCTATTTGATGTGGTTTAGTCACTCTAATTTCCATCGCATGGCGTTTATCAAACTTTAAACAAATATCTAATGACTGATATTATGAATGCGCATGAATGGATGGCTGAATGAATGCCCTGGACGGCGATTCTCGCACATGCGACAATTTGCGAAGGCCGAAAGCGGGTGTTTTTTACCATTTTATGAAGAAACGTATCAAACTTTTAAAATATAAACTTGTCGTACGTATTCATAGCATGCTTTACGTATCTTTTAAGGAGTTATAGTTAATCGAATTATCATCACACGGCATTTATGACGCAATAAACAGAGGTGTATGAAAAGCAAAGCGTGTGAAACATTTTGCGAGAATCGCTCTCCCTGGGCGGGTATTCTGACACGTGCGCAAAAATTGCAAAGGCAGATTGCGGGTGACTTTAAAAGGGATTTTGGACAGATATATGTTGATTTTCGTAAGCATTCCTTATATCCTATAGCTTCTATTCGATGTGGTTTAGTCAGTCTAATTTCTATCGCATGGCATTTATCAAACTTTAAACAAATATCTACTGACTGATATTGCGAATGCGCAATATTGCCGGAATAGCCGCTCTGGACGGCTATTCTGGCACTATACCTCACTCGTAATACTCGTATCACTTACAGTACGATTGTATGGTAAATGCCATGCGAATGCGATAAAAAGAGGAGTGACTAAGCCCTATCAAATAAAAACTATAGAACATAAACTATAAGAATACTCACAATAATAAAAATTTGACCAAGTGCGAGTCGAACTCGCGCACAAAGGGTTCCGTACCACTACATGTCACGGATACGTAACCCTTATAACATTATGGTACATAACAAAATTAAATGACCGCCTTTATGATCTTAGCACCATCATCTTACCAATGAACCTCGCGCAAAAAGGTTGACAAGCTACTATTAGCGCCATCTATTACCTCGTTTAAATCTGTCAAACAAACCATTTGAGATGGTGGTATGGTTGGCACGAGGTTTATTGGGTTTACTTTTTTTTTCATTTGTCGTTGCGTGATAGAGGCCGTAGTAACACCTATTTTGTGAAAAGTTCAATTTTCTACCTATTACGGTAGAAGCTGTAGATCTCTGTGACAGACGGACAGACAGACAGCGGAGGATTAGCAATAGGGTTCCGTTTGGCACCTTTCGGGCACGGAATCCTAAAAAAACAATACACCGTAGAATATCCCTTTTGACCCTTAAATATATGAGGTTTCATATTTGCATGAAACTGAAAACAGTGATAGAATATACCTAAAAAACATTAATAATATATATATATATATATATTGTTAGAAAGGGGGCTTTTACATATGAATACAAGAAAAAAAACAAATTAATTTTTGCTATAATTTTTTTTTAATATTTCTTTTTTTTATTACTTACTCATAAAGCTGAAGCTTGACTTTAATATTAAAAAACCAAATAAATATAAACAAGCAGAATATTTATTAGATATTTTTTTCAAAATCTCTCTTTAACAATATTTCCCGCCAAAATGCGAGAAACTACCAAAAAAAAAAAATGAAAAAAAAGTAAAAAAAAAATGAAAGCTGTTGCCAAACCTATTTTAAGCTAATATAATCCTATAATTTTGCCGGGTGTAAATAGAGTGCGACCATTAAATTAAACCACATATTCTACCGACCCTACTGAACCACTTTTCCCAAGAATCATACCCGCGGACACCCTTAGTTTAGGAAATAATTGAGTTAAAAAACAAAAACGCGTGAACCTTGACGTACCGACATACGGGCGAGATTAGAGAGAGCGTCGTCCGTGAAGCGACGACGTCCGTAAAACGGAAGACGCTCTCTATAAACTCGCCCGTATGGCGGTGCGTTAGGGTTCACGCGTTTTTGTTTGGAACTCGATTATTTCCTAAACTAAGGGTGTCCGCAGTAATGACTCTTGGGAAAAGTGGTTCAGTAGGGTCGGTAGAATATGTGGTTTCATTTAATGGTCGCACTCTATTTACACCCGGTATAATACATAAAAAGCCTTGGTATCGTTTTCGATACAAGGTGCATTTAAGGGTTAAAATCTCCCGAAAGTTGCCTTGGCAATTTTTACGCATGTGCCAGAATAGCCTTCCAGCAGCACCTCTAACATGAAGGACCATATCGAGCTGGATAACGCTTGATACAGTGCTCTGTCCCACTCTGTTGATCTACCTACAGAGGGACAGACAGTGGTATATCGAGCTGTCAAAGCTCGATCTAGGTACGCAAGGTTGGTATTGTTTTACCGGAATACTTTCCAACGTTTATTTCGTTATTTTGATGATAGATTTTCACAAAATTATTTCATAAGGACTAACGAGGAGCCGAAGTAGTTGTTCAACCTAACTATATTATCCAAGTCTGTTGCCTAAGTTAAGTATCAGTATCTACTCTACCACAAGTGGGAGCCACTTATTTTGTTACAGATATTTATTTAACTTGTCACCCTCGTTTATAAAACTGGTTAATATCAGGGGCTTGCACACTAAGTTACGTTTCATTGAAAACTTACTAAAGACTCTTTGTCGTCTTAATCTAATCCAGTTCCTTCCATAATGGAAGGGGGCTATTATTCGTGTTTACCGCACACCCCTTTAGTTCGAAAAGGGGTATGTGCACACGTAATAACTCTCTATTTATTAATTGTATCAAAGTGCAGGGCAGATGTATCGTGTGGATATTATGGGGACAGCTCTTTTAATAGCTCTGTTGAATAATTTAGGAATTTATGGCTCGAATCGTCGATCTTCAGTGATTAAACAAATATTTCTCTCTTACTTGGTCTTGTACAGTGGAGCCCACATCAAGCTATACACATTGAGTATAAGCTGACCTCTCATTGTACGGGAAGCCTATACAAAAACAAACTGAAAGTGTTTAGTTTGATGTGGTCTCCACTGTACGAGTGATGCTTGTCTGTTTGTGTGGTTGGCCGATATATTGTGATCGCAGAGAAAGAAAGTAATGGATGATGTGCGTGCTAGTATGATTGAAATGTTTTAGCATTGATAAATTTATCGATGAACGAATTTTTAGGGTATCGTAAAAAAAAGAAAATCCTTGTTTGTTTGTTCGTGGCAGTACAGAATCCCACTGGAACCTTATTCGCTGACATCTCATTTTATAATATTTAAGTACTGTGTAAATACATAAAGTTTTGTCAAATGTTAATACCTAAAGATACCTCAAACCTTCAACAGCGATAGTTTTTTTTTTCCGATAAACACTGTTTTTAGGGTTCCGTACCCGAAGGGTGCCAAACGGGACCCTATTACTAAGCCTCCGCTGTGTGTCTGTTTGTTTGTCTGTCCGTCTGTCACAGCGGTCTACAGCTTCAACCGAAATAAGTTAAAATTTTCACAGAATACGTGTTACTATGGCCGCTATCACGACAAATAATAAAATATAGAAAAAAAATTTAAAGGTGTCCCCATACAAGAAACCTCGAAAACGTTGCATTATTTAAACGTTATTGGTTTTGGCTCTTAATAAAGACGTACAAGTTTTAAATGAAGTCAGATTTTAGGACATACTCTAAAGCAAAACAAAAAATAATAAAAAGTAGGGTTCCGTACGCAGACGGCACTAAATGTTTTGTGGGGCGCTACAATTTTAGCGTATTGTTTTTTGTAGCCCTGATGTTGCTTTGGCATGTATATTGTTATTATTTACCACAATGTTTTTAGGGTTCCGCACCCGTATCGTATTTTGGTACGGAACCCTTTGTGCGCGAGACCGAATTATTTTCAACTGTCGTGTAACCCACTATTCTTCATAAGCTTCTTCTTGGAATGTTATAATCGAATAATTTTCAATAACAACTTGTTTATTGTACACAGTTAGTAATTTCGTTTACCGATAGATCCGACGCGCTCGTAGAGGCCAGCACAGCACACCGGTGCCCTAGATTGCTATTTTTGCATTGCCTTGCATCAACATCTACACTAATAATATCTATCGTTTTACTCGTTCATAGTTTCAACACCATACATTAATCATCGGGATTATTTGGGAAAGGATCCATATGATTTATATTTCACAAAATAATAAATATTCCTGTCACGAGGGGTTGTTACAAGTGTTTTCTTGTCAACAGAGAACTTCCGTACACTCGTTCTTAGGGTTTCGTACCCGAAGGGTGCCAAACGGGACCCTATTTACTAAGCCTCGTCCGGCCGTCTGTCACAGGGGTCTACAGCAACAACCGTAATAGGTAGAAAGTTTAAATTTTCACAGGATACGTGTTACTATAGCCTCTATCAACAAATAAGAAAATAATAATTATAAACACTTTATTGCACAAAATAAACACAAATAAATACAATTTAAATTCTGAAAACAGAGGGCAAAGGCGGACTTATTTCTAAAAGAAATTTCTTCCAGTCAACCATAAATATATATTACAGTACTCGTATATTGTTTTATACGTCTGTAGAAGATATTAAAAAAAATATGGGCTGTCCCTATACAAGAAACCTCGAACAAGTTGCATTTTATTTTGTTCTTTATTGTCTTGATGTTGCTTTGGTATAGTATTAAAGTTTTTAGGGTTCCGCACCCGTATTGTGGGGTGGTACGGAACCCTTTGTGCGCGAGTCCGACTCGCACTTGGGCAAATTATAACCTCTCAACGTGATACTGGATCTACCTATCGCCATATTTCGGAAACAGCAGGTTTCATCTCGGTATTTTCGGTTCAAATATATGGTGACTTTCGCTAATTAAGAGTCGGACCGACTGCTATCGGCGCATTTGTTTGACAAGACTTTGGTATATAATAAAAAGTGAATGTCGTTTGTCGTTAGCGGGTTGAAGGTGCGCGTAACGTGGAGCCGGCAGGGAGGCAGAGCTCGCGGTAAAGGGGAAGGCGCGCTGCTGCATTTAATTAAGGCGGTGGGTGCGCTCGGCTCGCGTGCGGCCGCGGTGCACTTCCGGATCGCCCCCGGGGGCGCTGCGCTTTTTCCTCACCCTCGGGAGGCTCGAGGAAAGCGTGAGCGGTCGTCACCCGCGCCGAGGAATTAAAATTTTTCACGTAAACTGGTTTGATAGCTCGTACTGTGGCCGTGGAGTGGGGGTCGCGAAAACGGCGCGCTTCGCTCATTAGTTGGCTCGCGGCGAAGCGCGCGCGTCACCTCGCTGCCTCGCGTCGTGCCGGCTCCGAGACCGGCGTGCAACGCGCGCTCCCGCCAATCCTTGAATCCTCCATTACAATTATTGGTCTGTGTCGTATTGGACTCGTATGCGCCCCGTCATCAAGTGTTGTGTTTCATTAATTGCTTGTGGCTAGTGTTGTTGTTGTGAGTGGTGTTTTACTAAGACAGTTGGGATTTAGACATCTCGTTTGTATTTTTTTTTAATTAATTAAAATGAATTTTTATTTCAATTTGTCTAACATAAAACGCATCAAAATTATATTAAAAATAAACGCTAATTACGTATGCATACAGCAATTTCATCTTAAAAGCTGTTATCAAAAGCGAGTAGTTAATGAATTCGCAATAATGTCACCGATTTAAAATGCGGACCGTCTCGCTAATTTATTGTAAAACAAACATTGGCTGCGATAAGCGGGAGGGAGAGAGGGTTGTGAGGCGAGCGCACGGGGGCGGGATGTCGCCGAATTTCTCTTATCAAAGCGTTTAGCGCGGACTCAAGGTCACGCGTTATCGCCGGCATGCCTACCATGTTATTGTGATATTTCATTTAGAGATTCGTTCCGTGATTGCCCGTATCCCCGCAAATCAATTTACGTCATTAAGCTCACTGGACCATGTCTTTGTTATTATTGTTATCGACTTTTATTGAACATTTTCACCTTGTTTTATGGCTCTGTTTGAAGATCCTTTATTTAAAGAATAATGGGGGGCAGGTGTCGATTGGAATACGATGCTTTTATTTTAGTCCTTGCTACATTTTCTTTTTTTGTGAACTTCCTTTATAGGTCACTACCAACTTAGTTGTATAGTACTGGGTATAATCCTAGCAATGGATTTTAACCACATATTTTCATCCCCAAAAATTTTCCCAGCACAGTAGTGTGGGTGGACATAGTGGAAATAACTGTATTTTCTCTATTTCCTGAATTCGCCTATTTCCCCAGTATAATAATTTTCTCCCCCAAAAATTTCCCAAAGTTCCCAGGACCAAAATTTTTCCCCAAAATTGCGAAAAAAAACCCCAATCTGGAGACCCTGCTATATAGTTTATGTATAGCCAACGTTTTTTTTTATTTATTTAAATATAGTAAAGTTAATTCTTGTCGGCTCTTAATTAAAAATAATTGAATAAAACAATTTTTAATGTAACTATTTTTTAAATTATTAATCGTGATCCCTAGATCCCAATACGATAGTGACGTACCAAAACGGCGTCCCTAATATATAAAAAAACAGTTTACGTATAGTAAAGATAGTTCAGTACGTGAGATGTGGATAGCAAGATTCGCGAGTCTCGACCCAGTTGCGCGTGATTGAGGATAAACAATATAAATAGCTCGTCAATGCCATTGGACGCTCGCGGCAAGCGGTTGTGTGACTAAGAACACTAGAGGTGTATTCGAGAGTGCAAATAAGTGTACGGTGGTGATGCTGGCATGATGCGGCACGAGGCGAACGCAGCGGCCGCGTGGCCCGCGCCCGGCGAGGTCTGGGAGTACGTGAGCCAACTCGTCAGCTCATACCATGAGCAGCACAATGATTGTCAGGTACGAGGTCCTTGTGTTTGTCCGCCTGGGATAACATACTTGCTTACTGCTCTTCTGCGTTTATTGTTTCCGCCACTTGGTGTTTCCAGCTAAATCATCATGAATGTTCGCTGACAAAATACATATTTGTGGACTAATATTAAAAGGATTAGTGTATAATTTGTTGATGAAATAATTTAATAAAAATAGGAAATTTGAATATTATTCGTTTTGTACCCCCGTACATGTGCCCCTGGGAGCCGGTCATTAGGCACTGAAAAAAATTATCTTCCAAAAATAGAAGACCAATCCATCCCTTTCTACTAAGAAGGAAAAGTTCCATTCCATTAAGATGGATTTTGATCGGTAATTGTTGGAGGGAATATTAATGTAGAAGACTATCCCATCATCGTGCAACATTTCCTTCGCTAATTTTCGTCTGTTTTAGTTGAAAATCCAAGAAATCCTTCGGAATTCCGACTGTAAAATTGCAGTTTTCTGAATTAGTGGGTACTTGTTGGAGAGAATATTAATGTAGATGATTATTCCATTATCGTGAAATCCTTCTAATAAATTACCTTCGGTAATTTTTGTCTGTTTTAGTGGAAAATCCAAGAAATCCTCCTATATTTTGGCAGGAAATCCGCAGTTTTCCGAATTAGTGGGTAAAGATTGGAGGGAAAAAAATATTTTTTGGTAGGAAACACAGTGAAGAGGATAAACTCAGAAGAAAAGTCAGGAAATTTAGAGTGTGGGGAATGAAATGATTTTTCTATTGGGCCTTGTTTGCAACCTACCACACACCGAGTCTCCAGTATAAAGAGAAATAGTAACGCAGTAACCCTATTATGTCAAACATATGTAACACATTTTTATCATATCGGATTGGGCGATTTTATTGTTAACCTAGGTCTAAAACTAATAACTGGACTTATCTTTTTAGTTATAATTTTGTGGTGAGGTTTACAATCTTTAGTAATATTTAAAAAGGGACACGCTGCCTACCTTTCAAAAACATGAGTTGAAATAGATAGATAGTAATCTTAAAATTGAATAAAGTTCCTAACATCATCGTCAAAATCAATTTACGGTAACAAAAAATGGTAAAAAAGACGCGTGTAATGGTCGGTAGCTGTTCATTGAACCTATTTGTTCGGCGATGGCAATAACTCTGCCACGTAATAGTCGAATCAGAGATGGCTCGTTTAGCCGTGAAATTCGGATTGAAGGCCAGAATGCCATGGCTTAATCGAGCGTGTCTCTTTGCTTTACTTTACATAAGCCGCAATATTCTCGGGATGGTTAAAGAAAATCTAATTTACAGAAACTAATGGAAACTGCGATGATATTATAAACAATACATAGATATTTAAGGAGTGTTGTATATTAATTACAAAAGGTTTGTAATGCCTGTACTGTACTACGGTGGTTCACGATCGATATCTATTCTCGTCTACTTGCTATTCCAAAGTTTTTATGTAAGCTACATGGTCGTCTATGAGAGGATTTCTTTGAGCTTTTATAGCATCTACCTATTTACCCATTACTATGTTATTATTTATTTTAGGTATTACATATATCTAAGTATTTTTGTGACATGAAACGTGGTTTTCTCAGAGAATTTGTTCCTGATTGATATTTTTCCTCGTAATGCACTAAGTATAAAATATTTAGAGCTTTCATAGCGATGGAATTCGCAATAAATCATATAATGTTACATACATACATTAATTTATGCCTATCTCCCAAAGGGGTAGGCAGAGACCGCCGATTTCTATATGCTACGATCCTGACCCACTTCTTTCTTCTACATCCATCAATCTAGTCCAAGCTCTTCCATCCCGGGTGCTTTGGACTTGACCCTTTTTAGGTTTTTTAGTCCCATTTTTCGATTGAAGGATCCCTTTGCGAAATATGAATCTAGTGCTAATTTTTGTTAGAGTCAAGTCCCCCCTGCCAGCTAAATAACTGTTTTAAGATATGTGAAAAAATTCACGGCAGTATAGTACAAATAATACCTAGTCGGTTCTTAAATACTGTCACTGGCCATTTATTTAAAAAATAGAACACCTAGAAAAAAAATGAAATGGTGTTCGATTTTCACATATTTTTTGATTAATAATCTGCCAAATCACAATTACATTCGTTCATTTTTTACGATGGAGTGGACTCGCAAAGAGGACCGAGTAGCAGTAATTGCATTGCATCGTTGCGGCCATCCACCGAAGACGATATTCAACTTGCTTCAAAAATTAAAATTCACGAAGAGGTTCGTGTACCGTACCATCAAGAGGTACAATGAAACCTCTAGTGTCGATGACGAGAAAAGAACTGGCAGACCTCGTTCCGTTAGGACTCCAGGGGTCATCAAAGCAATCAAGGCGCGTATTGCAAGAAATCCCGTCCGCAAGCAGAAACTGATGGCTTTGGAGATGGGATTAACCAGAAGTACCGTAAAAGAAGTACTCAATGAAGACCTGGGACTACGAGCTTACCGAAAACAGAGTGGACATCTTTTGAACGCGCGTCTGATAGCTATGAGAGCCAAAAAATGCAAAGTTTTGCTAAAGCGGTACGCAAGAAACAGACACCGCGATATTCTGTTTACAGACGAGAAAATTTTTAATATCGAAGAGTAGTACAACAAACAAAATGACAGGGTGTACGCTACCAGCTCTGCGGCCTCTGGAAATGCCATTCCTAGAGTGCAGCACGGCCATCATCCATCATCAGTTATGATTTGGTTGGGAGTGTCCTACTATGGCCCTACTGAAGTGCATTTTTGTGAAAAAGGTGTCAAAACCAGTGCAAAAGTGTACCAAGACACGGCTTTAGATCGAATAGTAAAAGATCTGCCCCAGACACTCTTTGGAGGACGGCCATTTGTGTTTCAACAGGACTCCGCACCTGCTTATAAGGCCAAAACAACTCAGGAGTGGTTCGAGCGCCAGAATATCGAGCTAATAAGGCATCAAGATTGGCCCTATACTAACCCTGACCTCAATCCACTGGATTACAAAATTTGGCAGGAATTGGAGGAGAAGGTCTGTTCTAAACCTCACAAAAATTTGAGCAGCCTAAAGTCATCATTGATTAAAGCAGTGGCCGATATCGACATGAATATGGTCCGTGCTGCTATTGATGATTGGCCGCGAAGATTGAAGGCTTGTGTGAAAAATTGTGGCAATCATTTTGAATAAATTTTGTGTTTAATGTAAGCTAATTAAATTACCTTTTTTTAAAAAAAAACTTTTTTTGAATATCATGATTAGTTTTCATTTTATAGCCAATTTTGTTTGTGACAGAATTTAAGGACCGACTAGGTATATACAATGAATTTAAAAGGAAAACTATCACAGCTACGAGTAAGTAGGCTTTACACTTAACGAGTAATAGTCGACTAACTTAATTTTGTATTTTGGGTTATTTTGTAGGTAATTATAACGTTGTAATTTTTATTCAAATCATTTAAATTGTAGTTTGAATGGTAAGAAACCCTCAGGCGCGGGTCCTACTCGCACTTGACCAGTTTTTCATTATGTCCCCAGTTTGCTTGGCATACATACGGCCTTCTAGGGTGGCCCGGTCGAAGCCTAACACTACCCTCTACTTGTGCAATATATGCTCGTATTTCTTTCATTGATCCTTTCTATGCTCCCAAAGCTATGTAATTATGATTTTAAAAATACGTAGGATATAGTTAACACCTCAACAGCAATAAAACAAGTACCCAGGATAAAGCTATAACTTTTATCCTTGTATAAACGAAAAAGATAAAACTAATAACTTTATTGCTTTAGACCAGTTTGTTTTAGCAAATTAATTATATATTCAGATTCTTAATTTGGAGTCATCGATCGTTCTGAGGCTACAATTTATTAATTGAATGCTGCCAAGATGTTCTGTTTTAGTCTTTTCAGAATTCTCATTTTTAAATGAAGGCAATGTTTCTTATTACGAATAGACTGATGTCAGGCAGGCGAATATATTTAACCGATGTAGGTAGTTTGATGTTTCATTACATATTTACATGCTCAAATAGTAAAATCCATAATTTTATTACTCTACCAAGAGTTTATTAGTTGCTTGCGGTAGGTTGCGTCATTATTTTATTAATCTATGTATGATGTCGATCAGACGCAATCCTGATTGATGTCCCCCGCGCGATGCTTTCTCACAAACCAGTAATAGCTTAAAGCTATTAGGTACTTACGGCATCGTAAGATTCATCTGGATATTTTCTTGTCCCTTTGTATTTACTCAAATATTATGTTGATGCACTAGTGTTGTCCATGTTCTTCATAAAGACAATTAAATTGTAAATTGTCGCCGCAATGTCAACTCGTCGATGTAACAAAACTAATAGCAGATGCGCAATGAATTTTATAGTTATTGTTATTTTTCCTCGTCTAGTCGTCTGTTTGTTTCTACATGTTAATAATCGTCGAGTATCACACAATGCAATCAAACTAATGATGACCGATTGCGCAACGCACTTTGTTCTTGCTTCGCTTCGTGTTCACCATAATACGTGTATTATGTGTATTTGTACAGCTTGTAATTGTATAAGAGACGATTAACCTTGAATAGCGGTATATATTTTACTTAATTCCTTTTCACCGGCAATTGCTTGATGCCACTTTATGACTCTCTTTAATCGTTTCACAGAGGCCAGATTTGATAAGGTTTCTATCTGGTTAATTGCTCTTAGCTTGTAAAAGCTAGCTCTCAGCCTCTTACAGGTCTCGAAATTGCAATTGAATGTCCTCGAAATGTCAAACTATCAATCAGTTTTATCCCAAGAACAGTTGTCGCTCTCGCTCAGTACAATAATGTTCCATAGGTCCTACATGCGACAATCGTTTCACAGAGGCCAGATTTGATAAGGTTTCTGTCTGGTTAATTGCTCTTAGCTTGTAAAAGCTAGCTCTCAGCCTCTTACAGGTCTCGAAATTGCAATTGAATGTCCTCGAAATGTCAAACTATCAATCAGTTTCATCCCAAGAACAGTTGTCGCTCTCGATCAGTACAATAATGTTCCATAGGTCCTACATGCGACAATCGTTTCACAGAGGCCAGATTTGATAAGGTTTCTGCCTGGTTAATTGCTCTTAGCTTGTAAAAGCTAGCTCTCAGCCTCTTACAGGTCTCGAAATTGCAATTGAATGTCCTCGAAATGTCAAAATATCAATCAGTTTCATCCCAAGAACAGTTGTCGCTCTCGCTCAGTACAATAATGTTCCATAGGTCCTACACGCGACAATCGTTTCACAGAGGCCAGATTTGATAAGGTTTCTATCTGGTTAATTGCTCTTAGCTTGTAAAAGCTATCTCTCAGCCTCTTACAGGTCCCGAAATTGCAATTGAATGTCCTCGAAATGTCAAACTATCAATCAGTTTCATCCCAAGAACAGTTGCGCTCTCGCTCAGTACAATAATGTTCCATAGGTCCTACATGCGACATGGCACGCGAGACGTGAGCTTACATCGATGCAGGTACAAATGGGTGCATTATGTAACGCTGCAGCGGTATTGCGGTATTTGACGAGTGTTAAATTTGCAGAGGCGCGCGCTTATGATGGCAATGGCATGAAGGACGATGTTAATTTAAACCGGTTGGACACCTCTGTCGCAGAGCGCCTGCCGCCCGCCGGCCGACGCCGCCAGCTTTCGGAGACATCCGCAAAAAGTACATACTGGAATGTGCAATGTGTGTATACAGCCACTGATTTGGCAGTCGGCGCTATTTGCTTTACATTGATTGCAGACGATTCTCGTGAGACTGTTTCGTTGTTTTTTAGTTTATGGATGAATTCCGTTTTGAAAACCCGCTAAATAAACTCTTTCTGTAATATATACCTATACATTCACATTCGTTATCTAATGTTCATAGAAATTTTATAATAAATTATGTGCAGGTAAACATTTTTTTTAGAATTCCCTTTTGTTCAAATCTTTGAATTTGTATATGTCTCTTTCAATTCAAAATTCAAAATTTCTTTATTTCCTTACATTTTTCTCTCTCTTCACTTCAAGCGTCACCGACGATGTTCATGAAAGCATCGTTGCCCATTACATAATTGAGTTACTCCATAAACAAATGCTCACGTTTATATTATTAATTTCTCACTCATCATCAAGCTGTAAAAATAACATTTCCTTCGATTTTTTATAGTTTTTGTTTTAATAATTGCATTCCCTTTCACTTATGTCAATTGCTTTCTTTTAATATTCCGAATCATAAAAGGTTGGAATTCATCTTGATTGCTGGTTAGTTGAGTAAAGTGCGTTTGTTGTGTGAGTAAAGGAGTAAGTGCACACAGACACATGAGATATATTGCGTATTGACGAGGTGCGCTGGCGCAGCGAGCAAGGCACTCGGGATGAAGCCGGTCCAACGGCCATCTTAGCGTCGTTTAATAAAGCGTGCGACAACTGCGTACCGAGTGCGACAGGGCTGTTGAGGAAATCAATTAATTACGAAATTTACTTGTAAATGTACATTACTCTTTATCTCTGCATATTGACTTGCATAACAGTCGATGTATTGGGATACGATAAGATTTATGTTCAGTAATTTCACAATTAAATACATTATATACATTTTCATTTCTCGTTTTATTATGTACTATTCAAAACTTGTGGATCTACTCAGGAATTCTAACTTAAATTGTTATTACTTTGCAGCAAGTATATTAAGTGGACTTGTTCAATCAGAGGCTGTAAAGTTTTATTGTCGAAACGCGCAAGCGCTGTAGGCTCGATGGCGATAGGCTGATCCAGCCCTAGCTCCCGATCGGGTGATGCAAAACGAGACTTGGGAATAAATCGTTTACATGGTTGTCGGCGTAAACTGGTCCCGCTGCCCGTTCCAGCGCGTATCCTGGCAACGATGTAGGAAGAAATACTCAATAAACAGTCGTCAAGGAAAAAACGGTCCAACATTCTTTACCAATTACACGCTTCATTTTGATCAAAACAACTCAAGAGAGTACTGAGGGACCAAAAAATTACGCATGAAATTTTTATAAATAATTTACCATAAATTTTGGAAGCAATGATCATTTCGGAATATTTGGAATTATGCCTTCGGTAAATCTAATTAAGGAATTTTTTGAACTCCTTGAATGATAAACGAAATATTTTCGTCTTAATATTGAAATTACTTCAATTGATTTATTGGGAAGAGTTTGGGAATTGCAAATTGTTAGGGAATTCCTCAAAACCCTAAAAAGGTTAAGTGCCGTATCAATAATAATGGTGACTGCGCATGGTTGTTTTACATTTGCGTTGTAAAGCTGGTACGTCAGGTATCCGCGGCAGTGGCGGTCTTATCTCGCCATTAGAGTTATTACTGGCCAGTATCTCGGATCGCATCGCTTCGATTGTTTCCACCCGCGCGCCAGCTAGCACTGGGCGCTACCACCAGTAATTGACCACTGTTTACTTCTACTCGGAGGTCTTATTTTACACGATGCTGAGGTTTCCACAACGAGGCGAATGCACAATTTTACTTTCAAATACTTTCTTCCTTTCCATATTTTATGCGCGATTGTTAGAAGTTAAGAACGAATTCTAATATAATCTTTGCTGGATGTTTCGATTGCTTATATTGATTACATCATTAGCGTAACTGTTTACAGTGATGTATGTACTGTTCTGTTTTTGCGTCTTATGTACAGCTTCACTAAAATATGCCGTGTATAATAGCGTTACACTTCATTAGATCTTTTGTTATTTTCCCTACTCTTCCGACCCTAAACATACAAACCTATTACAGAATATGGTCTTTTAAATTCTTATTTAAGTTGATTTACGTCATTATGTGCACTTTCTTAGATAGACCGCACACTAGAACTATGGACATGTTGTCTATATTATTTATGGAATAAGCAAGCGTGTTAATAATCAGAGATCCGGTAGCAAACTTTAATCGTGAGTTTTCTCCGCGACATCTTGTCAGCGCAATGGATTCGTGTACTTCGACTACCGCATCGTTTCGACAATCCTACCTCTGCAAATTGCTCCTTACCCCAAGTCAGTTGGGCTGTTCTGACAATCTTATACTCTTGGTTGTGTAGTAGATAAGCATCGCATCGAATAGACGTCGCCCACGCGTTATTGCAATGCCGCCGGCGACTACTTCCAGTTTGTCTTCATGGATCATTAGAGATGTTACTTATTGGGTTTATCGCTGCTCTGGGGATTAATTAACACTTGGCTTTGCTTACTTACCTATGGAATGTATACCTATGACTGTATATTTAACATGTCTTGATAAAATCCTTTAAAGTTATATTATAACAAATTAGCTGTCGTGCTCAGATGTAATAAGGTGCTCGTACCTTCCAAACATCAATGGTCGATCCACAAATCTATTTTTCCGCCCCTTACTATTATCAATTTTATTAATTTGTTCAACATGGATGATTGAATATGCAAGAAACGCAAGCTATCCAGTTCATTTGAAGCAGACAAGTTTCGCGTTCTGAACATAACCGGTAGTTATGAAGCTAGTGTAGTGAACGCAAACGTTATCTGTCGCACTTGTGCATCATCTGCGCGTGTCGTTCGCGTCACCTTGTTCGCCATCAGACTCATTATCGATATGAGCTCACCTTATTGTTCTACGTGTTTATGTGCTTAGACTAAATAGATGAAAGATCTATGTAATGAAAAATACTATAAGGAAACGAATACGACTAGTTGATACGAATCTACGTTAATACATAAAATCCTTACTCTATTATTATTTTTGCTTTTATATAGATAGGTACTTTACACAGTGAACTCTTCCAAATCAATCTAGATTTATTGAAGGTTAACCCCACGTAAACCCCACTGGCTTCTTGATATGCTGTTATTATGGTCACAATTGTATAAAAATATGTAGCTTCAACTGCAGGCGATTATACAAATGAATGACTATTGCAAATACATGTTTCAATGATAGAAACCACGTGACGGTGGGTATATATCGAGACTAGTGTGTCGTAGAGTCATGGGGCGATGCGTCCTTGGTCTGCTCAATTAGTGCAGCCGGCGATCGGAACCGCCAGCCAAGCCACGGCGTGCCGCGTCCGTCTTATCCCTCCAAAACGCCCTACACTTCTTATTCCATGCGTGGGAATGTCTTAGCAAAGGCGCTTCTCTTTTTTGATGCGTCGAACAAAGCTACCGGGTTGAGCTTAGGGCGAAAGAAAACCATTATTAAATTCAAATTGAATACAATAAGTAGTTCAAAATTTACATGTATTGTTTCCCTATCCTAAACTTTCTCGGGAAGCCTTAAAAAACCCACAGTGCTGAAGCCTTTTTGTAAAAGTGGTAAACTCCTTGAAAAGTTTAAAGACGTGAAGGTCTAATTTCAGATCTAACGTCCGTCAGTTTCACTAGAAGGCAATGAAGCCTAAGCGAAGTTTTTAGCGTTGTTGCTAATTGCCTTTATGCCTAGGGTAACGAACGTCTATGTCTGTTAGGCCCTAGCCGGCATTCGTAAGGTTTCGCGGTGCTTGTGGATTGTTGGCTTGTAGGTGTAAGTTTATGATCGCACGCTCCTGGGTGCTACTATTGTTCTAATGGTCCTCGACTCGCAGCTTTCATACTTACACCCGTCTCGTTACTCGCCGACTTGAGGTCACGCGCTGAACTTGATCTCGCCGATTCTCTATGCTACGCTGCTATGGGAATTGCTTGGCTGTTATTTCTGCCCGTTTACGTTTGCCTTGATTTCATTGTATAACTTTTTGTAAGCTACATTTCATCTGTATTAATAATAATGTAGTAAAGAAGTCGTATCCGTATAATGAATTATGAAATTTTAAAGGATTATTAGTATTTTAATAATAATTGAGAAACGGAATAAGATTATTAGATAGAAGGTTGCATCTTAATCCGAAAAAGTCAAAATACATGTACTGAGCCGTCGAGATGTGTCGACAACCGCAATCGTGCCGCAGCGTATCGCAGTCAATTAATCTTGCAGTTCCTGGTGACTTTTGACGAGGAGTCCTGATTCCGCGTTGCAGTGACGAGGCCCTGCTATATTTTACACATGATTAGAGCGGCGGGCACCGGCAGTGTATGGGTAAGCAAATTGCACCAACGCGACGCGCAGTCACGATCTCAACCTCGCGGGAACTCGGGAGATTTTCTAGAGAATTCCAACGTAAATGTTAAGCCGATATTAATGGCAGTATCGCTGCAGATATGGTTGGTACTCCACTTCGTGATAGGACTGCTAAACGTGCCCGTGTTTCCCTCAGTTTAAATATATTTTAGAAAACGATTCTTGTGTTCGAGATTTTCAGAAGTTGACTTTTCAAAACCGTGTTCCATTCTTGAATACTTTATTACAATTGGATCTCAGCCCGTCAGATTTTATCGCATGACGGATAAGGAAGTCCCTGTTTGTTATCATGTCATCGCACGCAGAAGAGCAGCGTAGGCAAGGGTTGCTAACTTGCCGGATGCATTTCATATGAATATTTTAGAATACTTGGAATTTTATTAGATTACATTACATTTTTTTCTAAATATTTGTTTTACCTGAGATTTGTTTTTAATTGATTTTTTCTATCTTGTAATACACTCTAATAATATTAATAGTGTTCAAAGCGATTGATTTCGCTATAATATATCAATCAATACCTAAAATCTGTACAAGTTTTGTTTCAAGTTGAATTTATGAATCACAGTTCAAACTAATATGCCACGCTCTACGGAAATCAGTTTGCTCTCGAACTAATCATAATATTCTTGTTTATAAATTCAATGTTTAATAAAAGGAAATTGTACCCGTACAAGAAACATAAATGAGAATTAACTTCGCTCTCGACCATTTTTATCGCTACATTAATACAGTCTTCTGAGGAATAAAATATGAATGCATAACAAACACGCTTGCATTCAAGCAAGTGACGTGAATATGTTAAATTGTCGGGTTATTATTACCTTTAGCATTGTATTTCCCTTCAGCTCGCACCCTAAAAGTATAAGGCTTAATTAAGTAAGGTTGGGATCGGTAGATAGTGATCACGGGTATGGTAATGGCACCTAATATTGAGTCACGGTCGGTGCAGCGGCGCCGGGCGGCCTGGCTCTCCTTGTTCCTTGTACGGCCATGCAACTGACGGTCTTGTGGGGCAGAGGTGTCCGTCCGACTGGAACGACTACAACCCTTCGCCTTTTACAAGTAGCCAACTCCTTAGCAATATCTCAGTGGAACAATTCATTTTAAATTAGTACCACGTATTGACTAGAGGAAACAAGAAAGGTATTCTGTTAATTCAGACGGGATATACTGCGTTATTACTTGATGAAACACATCGACGTGACCAGTAAGAGATGGTGATTTGGCTTCAAGCTGGAAGTGATACCGCGACCCCCGGGGCTATGTTGTAGGGAGGCAGCATCGTCGCCTCGTCCGATTTTATGATGTCTCGTTATGGCTCCTCGTAAATATCGCTATTGTGCTATTACCTCAGGTTTTGTACGGTTTGATAGTAGCTCGATAATGGCATTTGAGGATTGATTGCACGAGATCTTGCTTAACAATGTAACTGTACTGTACTTTAATGTTTCTAGCGTATAAGTTAATTCAGTTTGAGTAAACCTAAGCTAGAGTCCGCACCACTCACTCGTCATATCGTCCGATAAGGCAAATACTTGGAATATGAACCAAAATGCCCTAATCCATCGGACTTTGTTGGACTTTAACATGAAATTGTTTGATTGGTGTATTTTGTGTTCTTACTTATCTAGATGATGTCTTTGCTGTTGCTGCTAAAGACACAATTGATTAAGAAAAGATTAATATCTTTAAACAAAATATTCCAAGATTGTTTCCAATTTTCATTATAACTAAGAATAAGAATGCTTGTAGGATGATAGGCGATATCCTGTTAGAATAAGGCGGGCTCACTCACGCATACCACTCCTTACCCTAACGAGGATGGTTATTTGCTCCTATTTGACCCCATTCCACGGGGGTAATTAACTTAGCATGCAGTACATAATCACTAGAATAAAAACTTTTCACTTGGCGGAGTTGGCGTGGTAATGACATTATGAAGGTTTTAAGACTTCGTTGATTAATTTCATTGTTGTCATTGCTGTATTTAGTGAATGTTTTGCACACATATACGATTATAAGCCTCTCAACGGCCTTATGCCCTTTATAAAGGTGACATAAATATAAATTTGCTTTGATCGTCTTCTCAATGTTAAAATGAAACCCCGTTAAGACAGACAGATAAACCCACCTAAAAGTCTGGACAACATTATTAAAAGTTTTATTGTTAAGATCCATTATGCAGACATTTTTTATCATCCAATATGGATGAAACGTGTCAGATGAAGCTCATAAACATTGTCATGTTTTTATTTCGGTGTATCGAAACCCGCACTTGTGCTCACAACGACGACGTGACAACAAAGAAACAGTGACATCAGCTCCTCCGATTTCGCAAGAAACTTAACCCAATATAGAATAATGTCTATACAAGTATAATCTTTTAATATTTGGTCATTCATTACATTACCTATGAAATTGCTAACTTTGAACTCAAATATGTAGTGTATGGTTTGGAAATACAAATTCAAATTTATTTTCCATTGAATCTAACAGAGTTCCGTTTCGAAATTATATATTTTTTTGCGTGTCATTTGATTTTGCTCTGATATCATTCTGTTATGAGATATGTATGAGTATGGAAGTTTAAATATTGCCTTATTTTTTAATATGAGATCCGCCGTGGCACCGGCGCTGCAGATATAGATCAAAGAATTAATGAAAGTGAAAAATCTTGAAAAGTGGGTACTGCATGATTAAGTAAAGCACATCAAGTTTCGTTACTTAACCGGCACATTAATGAGGGGAAGAATCCCGGTCCTGGTCCCACACAGATTCAGAAGAATCGTATAGTCCCTTGTGATGAAAAATGGGTCCTATACGACAATCGGAAATGTTCATTACAATAACTAAACCCTGGCGAACTACCCAACAGTCCAAGCATAAATGGATTCTAAAAAAGATACTGGTGAGTGTTTGGTTGACCAGTGCTTGTGTTTTCCACTACAGCTTCTTGAGATCTGGCCAGACAACTGCAGATATGACTAACAATTGCAAACGACGATGGAAAAGCTCACCATTCAACAACCGAGACTGGTCAATTGCTCTAGCCCACTGCTTCTTCAGGACAACGCTCGATTCTGACCAGACACTGCACGATAGATAGATGCCAAATTACAGGAATTACGACTAGAAACTCTCCGTCATCCGCATCTATCCTTTTTTTTCTAAATTTTGACAACTTGCTAGGAAAAAAATCCAATTCCAATGTGGCAGTCAAAACCGCCTTCAAAAAACTCTTTGTTTCTCGCTCTTCTTTTTTTTTAGCAAAGGATAACCAATAGTGCATACACCGATTGCTTAAATAAATATATATATTTTTTTTTCCGTATAAAACGGAAATTTCATAAGTAGGGACCTAATAATTGTTCTCCAATTAAGACAAATATGTTGTTTTGATCGCTGCAGCCAGAGGACATATCACAATTAATTTCACATTGCTGCAGAGAGCGGTCAGCCGGTCAGTGATGCCGCAACGCGATCTTCATTGTATGCCTCGTGAATCTCGTGATTTATCGCGTTCTACCGCCCTAAATTCATTTCTCATCATGCTACGATTTTTGGACGTGCCAATAGGAGTTTTGTAGGTCATTTGTGAATTAATGGACAATACGTATATCTTTCAAGGTACTATTGTCACATTTACATACGCTCACCTCTAAAGGGAAATCCGTTATAGTATTTACTCTGGTCTCGATACCAATCAGTTTTGCGGTATCAAAGCTTTATTATATATCAGAGCAGGCAATCCGCAGTATGAATGGCGTGCACGTGGTATGTTGTGAACTCTGGGTTCACGCACGTCGCATTGCATCAATCTTGCGGTTACACGTCCCTCGCGTTACTCCTGGCACTTTATAGAACTTGTAGACATCTTCGACATGCCCACCTTATGGTTTTGTTATCATACATTCCACCGTATCGTTAAACAGATTTACGAAATGATTTTATAATTAAATTAAGCATACAACTTCTTGGCGGCAAATAATGATGTCATCGTCTCGCCCCATCTCAATTCAAGTGAATCGTACGAGTGTCCTTTAGACTTAAAACTTTAGGTACCTTCGGTACATGTGGCCAACTCTACCCGATCGTATCCGTCAGAAACAACGAGATTTATATCTTGCACTTGTGAACCACGTTATTAAGAATAATTTGTCACTTATAATATGAATTCACGCTTCTAAACGTGCGTTTTTGTTATGATAACGATCTTTGTTATGTATATTGCCATTCGTCGGATAGTTTGGATTTTCATTGCTCTTTTTGTAGAGCGGCGCCGCTATAAAACTACAACGTTTCGTCTTTACGGATCTAAATATCCCGAAATTTGTTTTTGTTGTCAGCAGAAGACGATAAATTATATCCTTCGTGTAAACCGTTGGAAGCTGTAAACTTGTGGTCATTTGAACGACTCGTAAAGGTCAGACTCATAGTTAAATTTTATTTACGGAATATCTGTTGAAACTTCGTAAATCGTTCATGTTTACATACGTGTTGTTCAAAAACTTCAACTTGTAGTGATCTGCACGAGTTCCTTGTTGGATTGTACGGGGAGCAACCGAGCCTGAGGCAAATTACACTTATTTACTCAGCTTCCTCGCATCTCTTTCCATTTCATCACGTGACTAAAACAAAACACGGCATTATTTAACCTGCAATACGGTATTAAACTGCTACAACTACTTTTGATTTGAAGAGTGAAATATTTAATATTTCTCACAAAAAATCCCGAGCGTTAAATACTTCTCTTGGTGTTATAAAAATATTTGCTTAACCCATTAATAACAGTTGCTGATGTTTAAAAATTCTTATAATAATCTTGTTAGAACAAGCGAGCGGATAATATATTGAAAATAAAATTAAAAAGACCATCTTCAAATGTTACAATGGAAACGTACCACCGGGGACACGCCTGGTAGTTAGTCCTTTTGTCCTTGCTAAATTCTTTTGTGTTTTTTTGGGTCCGCCTCAGCAGTGCACTTTGACGTGATATTTATTTGCATATACCCTTGACTGATGCCTTGTCAAACATGCCAGTATTGTTCATGACTTGATATGATCATAATGCAGGCGCTCAGTGAGCCATGTGTTTGCATAACGCAAGCTCAAAATATAATAGCATGTAACGATTTTTAGCTAAACATTCTTAAAGCTTGTTAAAAAGCCAATAGACATTCGGCAAAAAATGGTATCATTAGACAATGAGGTTCGTAGTTCGCACATTCAAAAACATTGTGAGGTGACTGAACCCCTATACACGAATGTAGTCAATAGTTTTTTGTTGATTCTCGTTCTTCACAAAAACTGCTTTAAATACTTGCTGAAGCTATTGCTCTGGCGTCGCGCGCACTTCTTTTGTTTAGATAATATAGTCTCGCGAAATAGAAACACTGACTAGATTCCGATCTAGAACACATAAAGATATTTCACTTGATCTCTTGAATGTGTTTTCAAATGTGTGAATTATTATATAGATCGTATAAGTTATTGACGTAGGTTGAATTATAATAATACGCTTTGATAATGCTATTTATAGATTTGAAGATGTAATGGTTCAACATTTTGACGACATTTTGGCGCCTTTAGAATTTGGTATGTTTTCGAATTTATTTGTTTAATCTCATATTTTTTTATCATTCCTCTATATAAATGTAGGTAGCCCGCCATTTCAAGATTTAAAATTTAATCTTATAACATTACCATGATTAACAAGTCCAAGCTATTCAAGGATCTCACTTCACTCAAAAGATTCTCATCAGATACGAATGGAAATATTTAATTTATTGAGATAACCGTCGATATGTATCATGAATATAAATGTGTTGTGGACAAAACGAGATGTGGCTAAGGAGAAATAATAAGAGGCAAGGAGGCGGCTATAGTCTAGCCGTGGTCGTCCTTGAGTGCAGAAATCCTTGATGCGTACAATCAACCGCCACCGGATAGACATCGCCGTTCAGGGCTGTCGATAATTATGGCTTCCACATAACCATTTTGATTATTCTCCGTTTCGTTTTTGTTAATATCCGTGACTTGTTTGCTTACTGGTTTTGGTTTTTTAATTTTATGGTATTTAAAAATGCCAAATGTTTTAACTACTTGTACTTTATCTGTTTGAGCTTAGAATCTATTAAACCTTAAAGAAGATATTGAAGTAGTATTTGTATCAGTTCTCGACGTTATTAAGATCAAAACTAGTTGATTTTAAGATGCAATAACGAAAGATACCGATGTACCTAACCCTAAGAATAGAGCGTAGGTGCCAGTAGCAAGTGTGACCGGCAAAAACTATGAGACATATAAATAGAACTGAAAACACAATGCGCGCGAAACGCCTATTAGCGCGCGATCGGCGCGATAAAGCGTCCGATATCAAGCAAGTTCTGTCCTTACATGTCCATATTTGTACTTGGGTGCGATCTAGACCGACCGTTTATTTATACTTTAATCTTGTACAATCCTTTTTAATCTTTGAGTTGTGAATATGTATGACTGAAAAATGAATGCTGATTCCAAGAAACCTCTTGAATTTCTTGATCTTTTCCGGTTAGTAGTTTATCTTCTTACTCATATGTCAAGTGATCCGAATGAGCACGTAAACATATCGAATTTAAAATCCAGCCGCGACATTTATTGAATTCAACTCGAGCCCAGAACCTGTCAACTTAATCGAATATAAATTCACTTAATAATCGTTACCAATTACGTGAACGTTTGGCCTCGTAGTTGTGCTAACCGAGTCCTGTGTGTAAGGCTTCGATATGTGAATTTTCGTTCAAGGGATAAAGATCTTATAGTGGTCGCTAGTAAGGGATACATTGTAATTGGTTTGTTGAGTTAATAGGTCTCTTTTGCATTGCATCCAAGTGCAGGGATTGCGAGGCATGCCGTGTGCAGCCAGTCCACTTCGTCGAGCGCAGAGAGAAATGTTGGACGTTATGAAACCATCGCTGACAAACTGAGAATATTACGCGAGTGTTGACTTGTGGTTTGTCTAACCGCGGGCTAGCCTGAACGATAAGTAAATATTCGCTTTGTTTTGCAACCTATCGGACATTGATTGCGAATCGTTTAAATATTTCTTCTCGCAAATGAAACTGCGTCTAGAATAACCTGGTTCGCTCAAAATCCTTGTAACTGTCGCCAAAGATTGAGATTTATTTATGGGATTGGTCGCAATGCAGTCGCCACCGACATCGTGTTTTTAAGCCAGAATTGAGTGGCATTTCCAAGGTCGTCATTGATTTTGATTTACCTCGTGCGGTATGATAACAAGCGCAAAAAGAATTGCTGCGGGAACAATATTGATGTAGGCGAATGGGTAGGTTTATGTTTTGTTTTGTCGGTTGTGTCGACCTTTCCCTCGCCCTTCCGCGATGCTGTGCTGCGTGTAGTTGTTTTGGAGAACGCGCGCTGCAGCTAGCACGGTGCGACTTCTGTCATTACATCTGTCACGGTCGAGTTCAGGGCCACTCTTTGGCAACGTTTATTTTATTTGTGTTAGTTGCTGTAATTAGATCGTTTCAGCTGTTTCTAGTTTTCTTTTGGATTTTTCCAGTCAAGTTGAAATTTGTAAGTTACTTCTCGTAACATAGCATTATTTTTTTACGTGAATAACCTTTGCCTCGATTTTCAACTTTACATTGATGTATAAAAGATTTATCTCTATAACATTTAAGTAACAGGCTAACAAACAATGACGCCTTTCAAATCAAATCAAATGTCGAAACAGTTTGAGCGGTCTAGCGTGCGCGGCTATCGTCGCAAGTAGGCACTGTACTGGGTAACTACTCAACAACTTAAAGATCACTGCTCGATACTCGGCTATGATTGTTGAGGTGTTCCACTTAGTACGTATTGTTCTCGACATCGGTCGACGACCCAGCAAATCAACTGTTTACCGACATCCGCAGGCCGAAATAGATTTCACCGAGGCATTTTCGGTAATGTCAGCGGCGGGATCAGTTCTATAAGATGAAGAGTCTGGATCTATTTCTGGAATCGTTACATCATTCATCATACTCCTGTCCTGCTTTTCAGCGCTCAGATGCTATATAAATTCTCCAAAGTGTACACCATTACGTCGTATTACACCATTTAGCACTTAATTGTATTTAATTATTTTTACTGCATTCGTTACGCGTGAAATATTTATGTCTTAAAATGGTCTAACTAAATCAAAGACGTCAGTTGAGCGTCAATTAGAAGCGTATAAAAAAAAGTTGTTTGCCACCGGCACAAGTTGCGCGTCCATCTTTGATTCCGATTCTCGTCCCTGTATTACGTTTGTCGTTACGAGGGGTGGCTGATATAAAATCTCCTTTGTTAAAGAAAGTTTAAAAAATGTTACTGGCCACTATATTCTCGTATTCTTTGTTTATTCCTTTTTTAAAAATTATGACACTTATTTGTTTCTACGAGTTCATTTTTTTTTGTCGCGTCTTCGTTTTCATCAAGTTGCAATAAAATTAAAAATGGATAAAATTGAGTATCGCGCTGTGATTAAATTCCTCGGTAAAGAAGGGAATACGCCGACGCAGGTCCGAGAGCGCGTGTTTAAGGTGTTCGGAGATTCATGTCCTTCCGAATTTGTAATAAAGTTTTTGTCAAAGCAGTTTAAACAAAACCGTGTGAGCTTAGAAGACGATCCCCGTAGTGGAAGGCCCATTTCTGCAGTTACCGCAGATAATGTGGAAAAAGTGAAGAAACTGATCCTTGCCGATCGGCTAATTAAGCAGTGGGAAATAGCTAGAGATGTTGGCATTAGCAAGGAACGAGTTCATGAAATAATTCATGAACATTTGGGAATGTCCAAGGTGAGCGCGCGTTGGGTGCCTAAAATGTTGATCCCGTTTGATTAGCAAAAGCGTGTGGAATGTTGTCAGTCATTTTTAGACTTGGTAAAGGATAAAGAGGAAGAAATTATCTTGCGAATAGTGACCTGTGATGAAACTTGGATTCGTCAGTGGGATCCCGAAAGCAAACAAGAATCGATGCAATGGAAATTTAAAGGGGAAAAACCACCAAGGAAGTTTAAGGTCCGGCTGTCAGCGGGCAAACTAATGGCAACCATTTTTTGGGATGTTGAGGGGATTCTTATGATATATTACCTGCCAAAAAACACCACGATGAATGCTGAATACTATGCGAACTTACTTGACCAGCTATGCAAAAAAATAAAAGAAGACAGGAGGGGCAAACTTAGCAAAGGCGTTTTGATTTTGCATGATAATGCACCCGCGCACACGGCCTTTAAGGCGTGGTCATCTCAGACAAAAAACGGCTTTACAGAGATCAACCACCCACCCTATAGTCCAGACCTGGCTCCCTCTGACTACTTTTTATTTAAAAATTTAAAGAAAAATTTGAGAGGGCGCAGATTTTCAACAGACGAAGAGATGAAGGACGCTGTGAATGACTATTTTGACGATCAAAATAATAATTATTATTTTATTGGTATGATGTCACTTATTGACAAATGTCGTAAGTGCATTTCAGTTGCAGGGGACTATATTGAAAAATAAAAAATAAATCATTAATCCATGTATTTTTTTTCATAGTCAGGTAGATTACTTTTCAGCCACCCCTCGTATAATATGTTGAATTTGATTTGTATTTCAGAAAATTAGATGTAAAACTTAATATGTTGAATTATCACTTTTATATATATTCGGTCTTTTGTATGTTTGCTTAGAGTTGACTGTCAGTTATAAATCTCGGAAGATCACGAGGTCGTTAATGTGATATTCGTGTCGGCACACTCTTCGGTACCGTTATTCTATTGTCGATTCTAATGCTACGAGCTTTCATATTTGTCTGTTACTCTCGTACGATTGAGGCCACTCCGATAATCTGTCTCTAAATCTGCGATCTGATACGGTACTGAATAATAATTCTGGCATTTCGTTGTTATTCCATATTGCCTGACCGTTTTCGTTACATGTCATGTCATTGCGCAATGCAATTGCAACTACTGTTTTAATTCGTCCCATCTTAACATTACAAGATTTTTAAGAATGTGCGGAGCCGGCCGGTATCATTACACAAACGATAAAGTTATTAATTTAGTATCTACATACGGTGTGAAATACTTTAGATATTTTCCAAGAGCACATGAGATGTACTGGAGGTCTTATAATGCAACTGTTTGTACACGTATGGTGCGTGTGCCTCCGCTAGTTCCGCGGCCCTGTTTGATATGCGAGCGGTGATAAAACCACTGGCGACCACGCGACACTTATTGCAACCCCTTCCATTGCACCCTCCATTGCTCGCCCTTGCGCGTTATTGATTAACACCCTAGAATCAGCGCGGGTGAAAACAACACACCCGTCACTAGCCATTGTTTTGAAATCATGTCATTAGCCGGCCGACGCTGCATAATTACTGCGGAATATGAATTATTGATGCAATTGGTTTGTTATTGATAAGTTGTCGGTCACAGACAAAATGCACTTATTTATTACAATGCCTCTTTTAAATGTCCGTTGTGTCCATTCTGCCATTTACTCGTACTTTTGAAATATATTATCTATTATATGAGTTAGTCCCTTGCCGGTATTTCTCCGAGTTGATTATGAGATAAGTTTAGTTCTCAGCCGTATTTTGCCGAATCACACTGGATCGTGTTACCGCTGCCTAGTCAAAATAATAAATAGGTGTTGCAAACCCTTTACCGCGAGTCGTGATTTCAGAATTTAATGAAAAGGCAGACAGATACATGGCTGCATGCTTTGTGTACACAGCTTTATAGCTCTGGAAATACCACTCACTTAACACTAATTATACGTTACCGTTGCCTATAAGTTGAGCGATTTAAGTTTTGGACCGTAGTGGATTTGCAGTCTAACAGCTACTTAGGTACAAACATTATAACTAGCTATTAGGGGTTATGTGCAATCGCAGACGGTAGTTGGGAGCGCATAATATTACTAAAGGCTGTGTATTGCGGTCAGTAAGGGGCACCTTGCGTCAGCGCAGCGGTGCTAGTTGCGACAAATCAATCTGGAACTCAAATGGCAGTTCTCTGCTCCTAATAATTATAACACGTGTATGTATATGCGACTGCAACCTACCATTATCCGTTAAGAAAAGTGTGATAGTAAATGCTGCCGATGTAATGATGTGGTGCGGACGTTTATGAACCACTGAACATCGTGGTTTTCTGAAGCAGTGTGAATAGGGAAGTAGGATGAAATTCATATAATATAAGTACTATGCCAACGTGGGTTTTATTTTCAGATTGCTACAGATATCCCCCCCTCCCCTTTTTGGCTGTAGAACTTGATTGATGAATGTCGTCAACAGGTGCGAGTGTACTGTACACTCGTATATGCTAGCAACTTCCATGCCTAGTTCACTGGCTCCCGTTCTTTCAAACACCTACAAGTAAAGTGCGACAGCACAGCACCAGCACAGAATTTAGGCATTATATCTATTTATAGTTTATTTATCTATTAATTTATTTATTCATCGATTATGTAGGTATGTATATACAATATTTTATTTTTATACTTCTGTTAGTATATATTTGGCTAGGCATTATATTTATTTATGGTCTCTTCAGTTTATTTATCAACTTATTTATTAATTGCATTATCTATAATAATATTCTTATTCCAATAAGTATTTATTTTATGCATGTGTATAACTTTAGTAGCCCAACTTAAATATAGTTTTTTTATATATTTCCCGTATCATATTTGTTTCATCATATAATATTATTTTTATACAGATTAGATTTGATATGTAAAACGTATACTTTATGTATCTATTTTACAAATAAACATTTTGAATCTTTAATCCTTCCAATTATCGAGTGATTAAAATTAACCTAACCTGCCCTAGTTGTGTAGTCAGCTATTTGTTATATTTGTGATAAATTAACGGCACTAAAGTAGGGTTTTCATTTTGGCTAGTAAGAAGTAGAGCAACCAGCGTACTATTTAGCCGATTATTTTACCACATGCGTTATCCACTCTACTCTCCCACCAACTATCTTATTTTGTAACTGTTTACATTAAATTAGTAATGTTTTATCCCTGGTTCTCTACCAATTACTCTACCCATCCCATGTAAACTAGGCATTGGTATCAAAATATCTTTTCTTGGCCGCCTCTCTGGTCTACACTTTTTCCAAGCGTTTATTTTCTCGATGACAGATCAATTAAATAGATAGCTTCTATGTCAATTCCCACTAGGATTATATATTAGATTAACGGTGACTACATGTTGCTAACATTCTCGTAAGCAATATAATCTTAGTGTGCATTGACATAGTGGCTATTTTTGTACGACTAATCGATCTGTCATCGAGAAAATAAATGTTTCAAAATAGTGTAGTGGTTTGAACATCTCTACGTGTTTCAGAAGGCATGGTCCATATTTTGGGCCCGAAGTACGGCGATAGAACCCGTCACACTGGGACGTAATAAACGTCGGTGAAACGTGGGTGTACGAGTGTGAACTGTGACTTGCATTTCATACTGGAAAACACCTCGGTGATTCATGTCGTGAAGGAAGATGTTCCTTATCGTCCTCCAGAGACTTGAAGTGCAAGACTTCGACCGTCACGACACTTTTGCTATAGTAGATATGTGTTAACAAGCTTAGGTCTATGTATAGAGGTATATTACTGCAGTATCACGTGCGGCGTCCGCGTCGGTGGCGAAAGGAACTTCCTTCCAACCGGGTATCCCACGACATTCTTTTTATTGTCTCTTACATTATTTCCAAAGAGACAAATTTTTATCTCCCTTTGTTGACAGTTCCCGTCGCCCGCTGTTGAGAGCGGCGCGTGCAACAGCAGCTCTTCGTCATCGTCGACGTCATCCTCGTCCTCGTCGTCGTCGTCGTCCTCTTCCTCGGACTCGGACTCGGCGGACGCGGCCGGCGGCTCTGCGCACGCGTCGGCCGACGATTCCAGTGCAGCGCTCGTCGCCGCGTGTCAGTTACAGGTTAGACGCTATTTGAACTATAAACCTTCGGATTAGTTGTCATTTTCTGGTGTTTCATTATGCTTCGCCTCGTTTTATCTGCCTTACTTTTACTAAAGTGGTCTCTGCTTTGGGGTGACTGTGCAATTATACCTGAATCAGCGTTTTCTAGGTGTCCGCAGCTCCATCCCTGTATTATATAAAGTAATTAATAAATCCCACCAAAAATTCTAAAAATAAAATTGGATATCAGACCTTTTTGACAGGGGTTACTGTTATTAGTTATTACTTATTAGTTACTGGTCTGACAAAGACACAGGAAAACCTATTAGTAGAAACTTTATGACTCAGCTTTGAAACGTAATTCCAAAGAATCCTCTTATCGCGTTTTTGGGTGAATTTGAAGAAAGATGAAAAGGCATTCTCTACTCTTGTTTATAATAAAAACGAATACAAAAATAGGGTACAAGTAAAATCAGATTTTAATTATACAACTTGGTAGTAATAATCAACCTGAATATTTTTGATTTAGTTGTAAAAGCAACATAAACCTTCACATTGAATGTTAACGCATTAATAATAACGAAACAAAATCACATTTCGATCCGAGATTTATAACAGTTTTTTTTTTATTAAGAGGATCTCTGATGATTTATGCTTTATTTCCTATGGGTTTATAGCTAGAAAGGGCTGGGAAAGACTACCCTATGTAACTTACCTAACATAATCGACTAGGTTCAGATTACATTAACGCAGTAATATATTTTTTTCATTAAAAATGCATTATCTTCGACAAATATACAGACGTTGCATTTCAAATGTTAACAGACAGATCAATTTCATTTTGGTAATATATCATGCTTGTCCGTCTGTCCTGTCAGGTCTTGTTTCGTATGAAGCATCTTTCTTATTGGCTTCTGGAATTCCAATACCTGGAAGGAAACTATGAAGCGTGTCAAGTGATATGAATGTTCATTGCTTATAAATTGAAATTAATGACGCGTGCACTTGTGATTATCATTTCCACATGAAATATTCATTCCAACATGCTTCGTCTAATGTGGTATGCATTCAGAGCCACATGGCCTTATCTTGTAAAGATGCGATTACTGTAATTGGTTTATTTATGGATAACATTGAACGCAGCGCAAGGTCGGTTGATAGGACCGTATTAAATGAAAAAGTAGTTGCACAGAAATAAGTTACTGGTATCCCTATATTATGTTCCTCCATTTTATTGCCGGGAACTTGTTTAACCCTCTTTATTCTCATTACCGGTAAAACAATGGCGAAAAAATAAATCGCTGTCCAGATTAAGTTGAATTGAAAACTCGTCATTCAGTAATTTTATTCTTAGAAATAATTCAAAAATATGAATTCTCATAATTTGTCTGTTAAAGCTATTCATAAAGTTTATTTTTACTAAACTTTTTCTTAAATTATTAATTCTAATCCCCATGGTGGAATGGTTGACATAAAATCTGAGGATTAATTTACTATTAGACCTGCAAATTAATAAGGCAGTATGTAACGCATCAGTACGCCCAGTAGCCTAATTTTCCAGACGTAAGCCACACAGCGGGCGGTGCGCGGCAGTGGCGAGCGGAATAGCACAAACGGACCGACACTCCACATTCTAGAATGCTCCAGTATTTTTATTAAGACCGACCCCCGCCCTTAGCGTGGCATAGCCCTTAAGGGTGTATAATACCTCACTTCGCTTCGCATGATTCTGCTTTATACCTACAAATACTGCAACAATCACTCTGAAATTGATATATGATAGAGTTGAGGACAAATGCTATGTCAATGCTGTGGTGAAACTTGATTCCATTAGATTTTCTCGATGGAAAAAAATTAAAACAGTTACCTCCACACCGTACAATAAACCGATAGCATTCAATGAATACTTGAAATTAGATCTGAAACTTGCATAATATAACTGATATTAGTATAAAGCAGCTGCAGACTATAACATAAAAATGAAAAACCATCAGAGTAGCCGCGATTTCAAAATAACTGATGTTTTGCGTGCGCGGCCCCTGATTAGAGTAGGATAGACAGTTAAAAAGCAGAAGCGTTAGAGCAGGACTGCGAATTGAGGTATTATGGGCCCAAAGTCAAAGAAACCAAAGTGGTTAGTTTGAATTTCGGCAGTGTCTGAGTTGCCACGTAATGTTATATTCTTCTTGTTCATGAATTGTTGACGTCCGCAGGTCATCGACGATGCGGATTTGGCGGAATTATTCCCAGAACAGACGGCGCCGGCGCCGCCGCCGCAGCCCGCCTTCCCGCCCTATCCAGTGCACGCTGGCGCACCGCAAGCGGACGACAAGTCTATCGTCGATAACGGTAAAGACATACGCGCAAACATACAATTTACTTTCAAAATCGTCACGACTGCAAAATGTATCACAAAAGCAACTGCCATAGATGCGAGATGTTCTAAATCTCAACTAAACAGTCAAACACTTCTACCTTGTCACTGTTCATTTTTACGTTGCATATTAGTAGAGCCTATTTCACCGTACTTTAGGCACACTTTTGGATGTTTTCGTTTTGCCAGTGGTGTACAAATATTTACTGCACATGAAAACTTATTGCAGGTGCAAGCCCCAGAGGTAGGAATCGAAACCGAAATCGGTTCGAATCCTTACACTGATTTTTGATTATTTTTGACTATCGCTGCTTTGCAGATTTAGAAGTAGAGGTATTAAACATCAATATTTATTTCAATTAGGTGACGAATCGAGCAGCGAAATGGAGCTCCCACCGCAATTGGTGACCGCAGCGATACAGCGGGCGACAGCAGATTCGTCTAGCTCAGAGAATGAGTGCACGAACCCGGACGTCGCACACCCGACCACGACGCACTACGCGTCCAGCTTGCTTCAACAGTTCGTCGCTCAAACGCAACTGTTGAGCAGCACTGCCCCCATGACGCCTATGACGTCATCTGGGGCGCAAACCTTGCCTTGTGGCATACCCGACACCGCGTTAGAAGGCGTCAGTACCATCAGCGATTGCGTTCTTGGACAAATCAACACCCTGCCCGAGATGACGACAAACTTCTTGAGCAGTGCCCAGCATCTAAGTCCGCAACAGACGGAGGAACTCTCGCAAATCAACAAAGATCTCGAAGAAATAACTTGCGTCACTGATTCTGTTGGCATTTCCATACCGAACCCGCCGAGTTTAGAAGACTGTGTCGAGAATAACGATTTTATGAGTTTAGATATCACTCAAGGCGGTTTAGGCAGTGCCAGCGATTTGTTGAAGAGTTCCCCGATAACTGTAGCTGGTAGCGATATGACGCCTCTAAGTCAAATCGATAGTCAAAAACTGGATACTGTTAGTACAGCGTCCATTGAATCTCAGGAAGACGTGAAAAACGTGATCGTAGAGTCAAGACGGAAAAGAGGGCGACCTCGTAAAGTAAGAGAACCGAGTAAAGGTGCAGAATCTCACAGAGAGGATAAGCCTCCAGTTATAAATGTTATAAATGAATTCCATAACAACAGCGATCCACCAAACGTGTCGCCAGATTCTGGTATACTATCGAATCACAATTCCCCAACGCATTCGCCGTTAAGGAGACACGATATGGACAACGCACATAATAGGCTAAGTAGGAAAACTGTACAAAAAGAAAACAACACGAGAGAAAGAAGGGCGGTGAGGTCGAAATCTACAGGGAGGACTAGGAATAACAGATCTGATTCGAGCGACTGTGATTATACGAAAAAGAGAATAGAGAATGAAGTCAAACAGATAAAAACAGAAGCACCATCACCTATCCCTCTCAAACAAGAACAAAGTAAATATGAAAGACCAAAAAAGAACGATCAAAAGCTGGACATCGCCGCGTTAGATAGAATGTTGTATGCTACTGATAGAGTTTTATATCCTCCAAGGAAAAAAGTAGGCCGAAAACCACAAAGTAAAGCAAAGCCATCCAAGAGTGCACCTAAAACTCTGAAGGATAAAAATCAGTACGAATCGGGTGATAGTGACGAAGAATCGCTTCCATCGAACAGATCTGTGCTATCGGGAGTCTACGCTAAGAGAAAAGAGTTGAACAGTAAACTTGCTAATTTGCCTAAAAAGAATAACAAAACGTTCACCAACGCGTGGCGAGAAACTCGAAGCGAAAACGAAGCGGCGGCAGAAGATCCATTAGATCCAACTTGGAAACAAATAGACTTGAATCCAAAATATAAAGATATTCTATCAGGTTACAAAAGCGATTACGAATTTAAGCCTTACAAAAGTTGCAGTAGACTAATAGAATCCGGATACAAAAGTGACTACGGTTGCAGATCGGGATACAAAAGTGAATACTATCGCGGGGGATACAAGAGTGATCACAAATCTGGTTACAAGACTGATAAGTCAGGATACAAAACTGACTATAGCGTTAGAAATATGAGAAGAAGAACGAGAAAATTGAAGAAAACAAGGTCTGTCAGAGACAGGTCCTATTACAAGAATCAAAAACATTTCGTGTCAGACCAAGAAATTTTGTTGCTGGCTAACAAAACATTTAGTAATCTAACTTTAGGTCACAGCTCTAGTGACTCAGAATGTGACAGTTATCTAAGAAAATCGAGCGCTAGTCCCAAATACACTAGTGTCTGTACAAAATATCCTATGGTCTCTTCTAAGTACACTTTCGGATTTGCAAAATTAAACAAGAAGCATATATTACGAACGAACTCTTCAGACCCGTTTGCTCCAGGACCCGTATTTAGTGGACTACATAGACCTGTGACCACTTACAATATTTTCAAAGTCGGTAACAATAACAATAATACTCTGCTGAAAACTCCAGCCAAGACGCACAACTCCGGCAAAACTTTACCGACACTGAAACCTTCTTTTACCCACAAGTTTGGCGCTTCACCCATTTTTGCAAACAATAAAGTCACAAAGAAAGAAACCGACGGCACCCCTAGGAGTTTCACTGGTAGTCTTTCACCGAAAAGCAAAAAACAATCCAAGAACACATCACCGTCTTCTAAGAAAGATAACGCATTTAAGCCGTTGCCAAGTATTTTCGAAAAAGCAAAAAATATTTATGTTCCAAACAAGTCGCTGTCACGTAATGTGTTTTTGAACGTCAAAAAACCTCATATGAAGCCTTCATTTCATGTTAGAAAGCATAGGCGCACAGTTGTTCTTGCGCCGCCTAAAATAAATTTGCAGCCTACCGAGCGCCCGTCAAGAATTACTATTAAAACTGAGAACAAACATCATCGACATAGAAGTAGACGACGGCATCGATCAAGATCTGCGTCCAGATGTAGTGAAACAAAAACTGTTGAAACAGGCGATCAGAAGTTTACTAAAGATATGGATGGCCTCGTTTCAAATTTTATTAAACTTTGCCAAATTGCTCCTGATCTAATCACAGCTACTGTGCAAACAAAGAATTCTACTCACACGAATACTAATCAGGCAAAGAATGCTGAAAAACCAGCATCAGAGCCAGCAGTGCATAAATCACCAGCACCGGCCCCTGCTAAGGTTGTAAAACGTGGTTCCAAAAAACGTAAAACTACAGACAATCAAGAAGTTGCTACACCGACTTCGAAACGAAGGCATAAGAAACAATTAGCAGAATCACAAAGCAAAGGTGGTAAAGATACTAATGAGCACAAATTGCCATTGAAAAAGAGACATTACCACATAAATTCATCTACAAGCAACTCATTAAGTCTTAGTTTAGTGACGGCAGAATTTGACGAAAACGCTAAAGTTGGCAGTAGTCCCGAAAAATTCTTATGTACTGAGACAGATTGCATGGGGGAAGGACAGAATACAGTAACGGAAGAATCTCCTAAACAAAAAGTGGTTTCTCATGAGAAATCCAAAAAATCACATGAAACTCTCAAAACTTCCAGTCAAGCTACTGTACAAAATGCCGAGCCACTTTCGAAACCATCTAAACTAAACACACCATCCGAAAGTTTATCGGTAAAAGTAGACGAGGCAACAGTTGCATCAAAGAACCACTCGCCAAATTCGTCACATGGTACTGATGATATAACGATAAAAAAACCGGGTTCAGACCAGTCAGAGTTATCAAAAAAGATCTATGAAACGTCAGAAAAATTAAAAGCAGTTAACAAAATGGTCCATGACTTGGAAAAATCGTTGCCAAAATCTAAAGAAGCCGACGTTAAGGCAGAGCTAACTAAACAAGCTTCACATCGAACAATGTCCCCGAGGCATGAGCCGAAATCTTCACCACTTAGGAATGCTCCTATTGTGACTCCGAAAAAACGTCATCGATTAGAAGCTGACAAGGCGGTAACAATCTCCAGCTTAGATCAAGTGGTTCAATCACTGGCAAAGAAATTGTCAGAAGATAAAACCGTATCAGCCCCGGCAACGAAAGATATCAATCAAAATAACTCAAAAGAAGATCATAAGTCAGAATCTGAAAAACTAAACAATGGGTCACCCATAAATGAAACGTTACATAATGCAAATAATGTTGTTGATCCACTAAAAAGCATGTCAGCACGTACGCTATACAAAAGTGCTATTCCTCCGGCCCAAAAGTCAGAAATAATGACTCGGAAGAAAAACAGACTAGAAGCTATTTCTAGCAATCTTGTTTCTAAAATAAACCCCAGTGCAGCGACTAAAGTGCTTGACACTCTGCTGAACAATAATATTCGTAAGTCCATTGAATCTCGTATTTTAGAAAAGGAGAAAAATAATTCCGATACATGTAGTAAATCTACAGATGAAAAGGGTAAGGTAAAGGAACTTATTCAAGCTAACACTCGAGCCACTGTTATAAAATCTCCTGTATCAAAAGGAAAAGTTTTAGAAACCAAAAAATCTAAAGCTCCGGAGCCATTACCAGATGAAAGAATTATTGTCAATGTCGATAAACCAACAGGTATTTTCGAGCCATCAGTTGACTTGGAAGACCAAATACCGAAATCTTCAATTTGCGTAAACAGTGGCCTAACTGATTGTAAAACATCTCCTAGATCAAGAGATGCTAAAAATCGTCAACCACTCAGCCCCACTGACCCTGAGGCCGATATTCCGTTGGCTTTGATAGAAGCTTCTGATTCAATTCTCAATAGACCAAAAAGAGGAGAATCGATAGCTTCTGTAATATCTGATAAAATCCTTGAAACCTCCGGTGGAGGGCCTAATTTACGCACACCTAAAAGGAATCTCAGCAACGAAAACCTAGACGCCAATGACAAAAAGAAGAAAAGAACAGCAAATAACATTATACGAGAGAGCAAATTAGTATTACCATCTAAAATATTAATACCTAAAGTTCAAGCTGAAAGATTGCCTATAACGGATTTGCCCAAGAAAACCACTACAGTTGTAGACAAACCAGAGGTCAAAGACTCTAAAACTAAACCAGTGGAATCAGCGACAAAGAAGAAAACGAGGAGAAGGAAAGCATTTAACAGGACCGGTTTCCCTAGTGTCAAGAGAAAGAAGAAAAAAGTGGATAACAACAGCTTAAACTCTGATAGCCACGCTGCTTCTGACACCGGCAATGATTCAGCATTTGAAAGAGTACCCAAAGATGGTGAAGCTACAAGCACTTTCTTAGAGCGTACCATTCATAAGAAACCTGAACTGAAAGTTGTGTTAAACAAAGAGGAATGCCCAAAACAGGGTCGTCTAACTGTTGTAGCATTAGAGAAACTACAGGGCAAAGAAGTTATTGATACCAACGCTAACAACAATACGCGGAATAACGTAAATGATAAGAAGAATGCAAGTTCATCGATACTAAGAGCACCAGCGCTTCAACTGAGGCAAAATAAGGATGAAAAGGAAGTAAAAAGTCACGTTAACAAATGGGAGGTTCTGAGTGAAACTGATAGTATACCATCTTTAGCTAGTTCTCTTGGAAACGACCCAGAAGACAGCATTCCGTTGAGCCTGTTGAACCTTAAATCTGATAAACCAGCAAATCAATTAGACTTGTTGGAAAGACAGAAACGAAAGACTAGAGCTCTGTCACCGTCACCAGAAATCGAAGATATAATGTATTCCAAGAAAAAGATAGTCGAACGCACTCCTAAAGCGGGTCTCAGACCTAAATCTAGTTTGGCTGTATTGTGCCCTAGCGAAAGAAGGCAGACCCGAAGCGCAGACGCTACGAATGATGACACAAAAACTAAAGGCAAAAAACTAGTTGCCGATTCTAAGACCCCTGAAAAACCAGCTATTAAACCGGCCAAAATAATCACAAGAAGAAAGTCAAGATCTGCTACTGTAACCAAAAGGATATGCGAAGTCCAATCTAGTTCTCGGGAAAGTTCATTAGATACGTTGATCGGTCGCAAAGTGAGGTCAATATCTCGTGAGCCGTCCTTAGACATACTCCTTCATCGAGACCACGATGAGAATGACCCGTTGCCTTTGAACGAAAAAGAGATTGACTTCGAAAAGAGCATAGACGTGTTGTCTAAGAGCGTTATTTGCAAGAAGAGGGTTGCGTCATCACGTGACGATAGTCCGGCGAGTAGTGTTGACCAACGCGATAAGCCTAGCGTGTCCAAACGGAATCCACGTCTCAGGAAGAAGTTCTTAGTCGCTGGCCTATTCTCTGACTACTACAAAGAAGAGTAAGTCTCAACTGAAACACTTGAAATTTTCTTTTTTGTAACTAATACCGTGTTTAACCTGTATTATCGTTTTCTATTATAGTTCAAAACTAGAAGGCAAAGGCAAGAATTTGGTCACGCAGACAGAATTTCCTCCTGGATTGCTGTCTCCACCGCCATATTGCGAGCGTTGGGTGCGTCGTCGCCAACAACACTTCACTTTGCCTTACGATATCTGGTGGCAGCAACACTACAACCAACCGGTGCCTTCATGGAACTACAAAAAGATACGGACAAGTAAGTCAACCGATTTTGTAAGATTAGCCAAAACAAAAGTAGATTTCTTAACGCCTTTTCTGTATTACATACCCGCATCACGCGCTTTCCTTGGACGTACTTACGTAATGAAATCTTTTGATCCGTGATCTGATCACTTACCGAGGCTCCAGTCCAGTATGAATTTGGCTGCATAAATAAATGTCACCTTGTATATTTCCAGACGTGTACTACGACGTGAAGCCGTCAGCGGAGGAGTGCGAGAGCGTGGCGTGCAACTGCGCCCCGCAGTCGGGCTGCGCCGACGACTGCATCAATAGGCTCGTCTACTCCGAGTGCTCGCCGCAACTTTGCCCGTGCGGGTAACCTCCTTACTTTACACACGCGCCCACACACTCATACACAAACAAAGCATTCATACTAAAGCCTATTCTAAAGGCTTGAGTTTTAGTTTTAGTGCTGTCATATTACGTCATCGATTTTTGCCGATTTTTGACCCCCCCCCCCCCCTACAATCATCCTACCGTCATTATCTACAAAAATTGACGCACTTACTGTTGTTTGAACTATTTAGTCATAAAATGTAGAAAAGTGACTGGATTACAATTTTATAGCTAGATATATTTTAACCACAAAAAATATTTTTTTATTTCAATAAGAGGGAGTCGTACGATGGAAAGTAGAACCCTTTTTACAATTCAGCAACTATAACATTACACTCCCCGTTGAATTGTTGTAAAAAATTACAACCGAAACGAGTAGTACATCACTTTTTGTCGCCAGCAAGAATGTAAGTACTGTTTGCGAAATACGAAAAATATTTTTGTGCCTCTATGATAGTTCAAGAACAAACTCGACTCAGTTAGTGTAGAAAGATAAAATTTTATTTTGCGTAATTCACAGAACTTTGGCCTTGACCACTTACCGAGTCTTCACCCTGTGAAATACGCAAAAACGAAACTCAGAATATTAATTAATATTTAAAGGCTGCTCAGTTATCTAAACTGCGTTTGAATCGTTTTAAACTTTTATAATGATTATCACAAAATTTCAAAATAAATATATGACATTTATTGACTGATGCTCACCGTAACTATAAATACGAAAAACCTTAAAGTACCTACATGAAGTAAATAAATAATTACAAATGCGTAAATAAAACGAATGTGTTTAAACTTTTCAAATTCAAAAAGGGACTACGTTAAAAGTTATACACACATACAAGTCTCGCAACGAGTTATGATAAGTAGAGGTACGGAATTTTCGTATTTACGAAATAGATGCGAATCTATGCGAACATTTTGATATAAATGCGATAAATGCGAATATATGATATATTTTTTTGTATTTTCCGCGAAATAGACAATAATAAATAAATAAATGCTCTTCACATGATATTAAACGAGACATGATGCTTTCTTTCACATTGGACAATTAATTAAACCATCTGTAGCTGCAAGTTTGACTTTAAACCCGAATGTACTTTTGGAACGTTTTTCTAAAATTCCTTTTTTCAGAGCACTCGAGAAAAATTAGCAAATAGATAGATATACACATTTTCATAGTTTAATCCTTCAATCGATACACAGAAACGAAGATCCCGATGTGAAAGATATTTTGTTCGCTTTCCATCCTTTGCTAAAGCAGCACTACAGAGCATCTGGTCAGTGTAGACGAAGAACGGTTCTTCAGCATGTATGTACAACGTCGTAACAGACCGAATAACAGCTCTTTTGGAGTCGAATGTTGAAATTGCAACTATATTAGCATTTAACTAGTGTTAATATAGTGTTTTTTTTCGAAAATATACATTTTTTTTTGTTATTACGATAGGTACTTAAAAATGCGAAATTGTTGCAAAATTTCCTTATCATTAAAAAAATAAATGCGAAACACGTGTGATTAGTGTTGGTTTTTCTTTCATGAAAACCACGGTGTTCCATTGTACTGGCAGCGGGTCTCTGCGCGGGGCGCGCGGCTCAGTCGCCTGCCGGCTTTCGTACAGGGAACCTGTGTCACTGTTCGTCGCACGCGTACATATTTTGCGAAAATATTATTTCGCTTTGACCGTGCCTTAGTGCTTGTATCGAAAGGAAAATGCATAAAGAAAATTAGAAAAATGCTATGCTATGCTAAATGCAAACACATTTGTGTTTAGTCGTAACATAACCGTTCCAAATCACATTACCTATGTGAGTGCGTCACAAGAGTCTTGTGACAAGACTGTCTGTTTGCTAGAAGATACCTAACACTGGAGTGCGAGATTTTGCGTTAGCACCCTTAAGTTTTGCTGTGAACACAGACGTCGAAATAAAATAACGGAAATCTGAGACGTGGATTCCTCTTAAAAATATAAGCTCTTCAAATATGCTCACACATACACATTGTATAATTTGATGTCCACAGTGACAAATGCAAGAACCAGCGCATCCAACGTCACGAGTGGGCGGGCGGCCTCGAGCGGTTCATGACAGAGAACAAGGGCTGGGGCGTGAAGACGAAGCAGCCGATCAGCTCCGGGGACTTCATACTGGAGTACGTCGGCGAGGTCGTCTCCGATAAGGAGTTCAAGGTTATACGTTTTGTCATCTCATTGTTTTATTGCTTAGAAATATCTATACTTATACGGGATTAGATTCGCGAAATCCAAAATTATAGGGAATAGCGAAAAATGCTATAAGGAGTCTTGGGGCCGATTTTAATTAAAACCAAAACTGCGTCATTAGATTTTTGAAAAACACTTTCCCAAGATAACGAGACGGCTGACTTAAAAAAAAAACACAATATTAACTTCACCTATTAGTGTCGCTTATGAAAATCAAATTTTGGCAAGTAATTATATACGGTAAACTAAAGCAAAGTGCTCATTTTTAATAAACAGATTTATAATTAAATTTTTTCATTACATTTTGTAAAACTTTGAATCAAATGCGCGGGCAGAAGATGCAATCTAATATTTTTATTTTATTTCAGCTATTTATAGATCGTTTCAAAGTAATTCCACTATTACAACATGAAATTCGAGAAAACTGAAATATCGAGCCACCCTAAAACAGTGTCGCTCGAAGCCTATCTACAAACGACAAATGGGATAAACCTATACTATATCATAAATAAATAAAGCCGTCCTGCTCAATCGCGTAGGTTTGTCTCTTTTGTCGGAAACGTCAAAAATTGGTTGTCTCTAGCCGCGCAGGCGGGCGTTAAAGCAATCTGCGAGCCTATAACGTACTTTGAATTGGTTGCCAACTGTGGTTGGTCACCGAAAACAGATAAAAGTGGATTTCCAAATTAACCTTCAATGGGTATTGAACTATTTACGAATCGTGACGTAATTTCAAGTGCGAACGTATCTTTAAATAAGCGGAATTCGATAGTATATGTTTGTTTTCGACGATAGGCACTCGGTTGGCGACTGGTTTTACGATACAGAATCAGGGGGCTGGTCGAGCTTGTTTTGAAAACACCATTTACAAGCTTTTTGTGAACAAGTGGCCTTTCCTATTCCCGTACGAAACGACTAGTAATATTCCAGGAGCGAATGGCGACGCGTTACGCGCGCGACACGCACCACTACTGCCTGCACTTGGACGGCGGGCTCGTGATAGACGGACACCGCATGGGCGGCGACGGCCGCTTCGTGAACCACTCGTGCCATCCCAACTGCGAGATGCAGAAGTGGACCTCGAATGGTAATGGTTTGATATGCATGCTTAGTAATACTGTGGTGCAATTAGCACAAAAAACGGCCTAACCTCAACATCCAAAGTAAAAGTATCATTCCAGCTCCAAATTGTTCTATATAGTCCACATATTGTTGGGTAATAAGTTACACCATTTTTAGCGTCGTGTTTGGGGGGGGGGGGGGGAGTTGGGTTTTTCAGTTCTTAAATATTTCGAAAACTATGCGCCTTAGCGCAATAGTGCCAAAGACAGAAGTAATTTACGTTAAATTGCGAACAAAAATGGTCTATAGCTAGCATAATCATGCTAAAGTGAACGGTTCCAGAGTTACGGAGGGTGTAAAGTAACAATTGTTCGGTTTTTTTAGATTTTTGGAAAAATATGACGTTGTCACAAGGAAACAATTTTTTTTTAACTGAAAAAAAAAACATCTTCTCCCCTTGTAGTTGGTACTGAATGAATTCCATTAATGATGGTCATTCATTACGATTACCACCGGACTGACGCGGTACACCCGCTGGTTGTGCCTGTTTGAGCCATGTCTTGTGCGACAGTGGCGTGCACAGCATATTTAACCTGGGTAGGCAGAATTAATTTTGACAAATGAAAATGAAAATAACTTACCAAATATTTGAGCGAGTGTGATGACAGGAAAATTTGACCAACTTTAACAAACACACAAGGCCGTTACTCGACTCGCAACTAAACTTAACAACATGAAAAAATCATCAAAAACACCGAACCAATAATTCTACTATCTACTATATACCTATCAGTTCTTCTTATTTGCACTAAACTAAACTCTGAACTTTACTTTTAACCTGAAAATGTAAACAAACAATCCGCAACAGACCAAAAACCATAGAGAAAGAGTGCGGTTACAATTACAATGCAGTCCGATTCACATAGACGATTATATCGCGTCTATCGTCACTGACTGATGGCCGTGCAGTGCGGCGTGAGTATTTTGACGGTATTTTAGCACTGCGGGTGCAATTCGGAACCCGAAGCAGAGACTATAGATACAGAAATCTTCAGAATTGACTCTTACGGCTTTAAGTTAAGGGTGATAATAGCTGAATACAGATGTCTAATTTATTGTGGTTGAGTAATTGCGGTTAGAGGAGCTATGGATGTGTACGTGTTGCACTCGTGTCGTGTACGAGAATTTCAATGTCTGTGTGACCGGGGTGCTTTTATCGGTCATAATAATTTTAAATATGCGTGCGCTTATAAGTGCGCGCGCTCGCCTATTTGGAAATTTGAATTGCCGCGCTCTACCGCGCGTTGTTACTGGCCAAAACACAAAATATTTAAGTGTCTATTTTGTACCAAGAGACTTGTGTTTACTGTAAAGCGTTGAACCGAGTCCAGGGTAGGCAGTGCTTTTATGCCTATATGGACTGCACGCCTCTGCCTGCGAATAACTTGGGGTGGTTCGCGGGTGAGATGGTGGTACGAGACTTGGTGTGGACCACTCTGTTGAAACCAGAAACAAACATAAACTAGCTTTTCCAAAATTCAGACTTGCCAAGAGTGGTATAAGATTTTAAAATAAACTTCCAAGGGAGGTCCTTAGTTTGCCTGCAAATAAGTTTAAACTATACATTAAGCGGGGACTACTTAAAAAAACTTATTATAAAATCAATGATTATCTGGACGATAATGAAGCATGGTGTAATAAATAATAATAATCTGTATCAAAATTGTAAGGCATAATTAGCAAACTTTAATACGAAATGTTTGATTCCTCTAAAGGCTAATCTTAAGCCCTTTATAGTTAACTAATGTGTACACTGACTTTGCTGTAAAAGGTAATAGACAATGTAAGACGGATTGACTAAGATCAATATATTTTTTTTTTTCTCTTGGACATAATTCCTATGGTTTTATATTTGCCTTTACTTAAGTAGGTATAAGAAAATTGTATTCGTATGTATTTCCCTTATTAGTATATTTTTTATATTTTTTTATTCTAAAGATATATATTGTAAAGATCAACTTTGACTTGTAGAAAGTATACTTTATGTATCTGTTTTACAAAATAAATATTTTGATTTGATTTGATACGTCCACAGTGAAACCCGGCACCAGCTCTACCAACTTTAGACGACGGTAGAGCTGATGCCGCCGGCCGGTGCATTCTAATGGTGCAATAAATGAATACAATTAAAATTAGACCTGTAATAACTATGAATTGTTTACAGGTACATTCAGGATGGCATTATTTGCTCTGAGGGATATTGAGCCGGGAGAGGAGCTGACTTATGACTACAACTTCTCTCTTTTCAATCCCGCCGTGGGTCAGGTATGTTCCTATATTATGAATTGTTCTTTGATTTAAAGTGGAACCATTTTTGGTGTTTGCTGTCTAAAATTAAGAAGCATAGGCTCACCACCGCTATAATTCGAAATTTGATAACCCGTTTCTCGGTTGTTTTTCGTTATAGACCAAAGTATAAGACCTCTATCATCTGGTACTGATATTTTAAAAGGCACCACTTTGTCAAAAGTTTGAATATTGATTTTGTTTTAAAGATGTCAAGCTGGACAGATTTACGTACAAAGTTGTTTCTTGCCTTAAATTGTACCTATACCAAAATTTTACATTTCAGCCAGATAGTGACTTTATAAATGTCTGTATTAAACTATACAGGTCTCAAACTTTAGTTTATGACGTGAAACAACAGAGGGTTATCAACGTTTGTACTAAAATGGGGGTATGCGCCTTAAAACTAGAAATAGACGAGATCGATTCAACTGATGATTGGCATTTTGTAAAAAGATGACCCAAGGCGACAATAAAAAAACACTTACGAGTATTTACCTTTTCAGCCATGCAAGTGCGATTCCGAGGATTGCCGCGGCGTCATTGGCGGCAAGTCTCAACGCATCACCAAACTACCGCTTAAGAGCCAATCACGCACTCCGTCGAACGCGTCCAACCAATCACAGGGCTCGACGCAGCCGCGCGTCGGACGGCCGCGCAAAGCTGTCAAGTGTAACAAGAAACTCGAACAGCAGAGCATGACGGCTTGCGACATCAAGAACATGACCATATTGAAGTATCAGCAGCATTTGAACAAGCTGTGGCAGGAGCCGCAGATGAAACCGCTCACGGCTAAAGAGAGGAATCTCGTCAAAGATCGACATTGCTTCTTGTTTAGGAACCTTGAGAAGGTAAGTTGCCGACAAACTGCAATAACAGTCTGGAAATTTGGTGTAAATAAATTGAGTTCTTTTCAAAATAATAATAACAATGATAGTTCAGCAAATCTTATATTTTAGTTCCCCATAATTTGTAGATTAAATTCAATTTAACGTCCGTACACTGAGTCCTATAGAAGGCGACTTTCGTTTATATAGCTAAATTCATACTGGAGACTCGGTGAGTGGACCAAGGTTCAATGACACTTTCTGTGAAATACGCAAAATAACATTTTGAGGTCCTATACTAATTGAGTCGGGGTTGTTGCTGAACAAGTATAAAGGTATAGAGAAAACGTATTTAGCAGACAGAGTCATTGCATTGGATCTTGGTCCTGAGCACTTACTGAGTCTCCTGTGTGAATTTGGCTATATAAATGAAAGCCACCTTGTAAAATTTTATTATTATGTCTACGCGTCTGTAACAGCAAATAATCAGGATTATAAAATAACTTGAAACCTTACTGTCCATACATTTCATATTATTACGAAATGTACCTTAAAGGGCGAATTCAGGTGCTTTTAGTGTCAGCAAATTGTATATAAGTTCCTACAATAATTCTAAAGTAGATCATGTATCGTTAATTGATCACATTCCAGAAGAAAAACTTTTTTGATCAAATAATTTTTTCACTGTCCAGTACAAAGTGGTTTAATCAGCTGACTTAATTTGAAAGGGTGAAACATTTTTTTCTTCTTTTGAATGTGGTCTTATGTTAAGGATACTCTATCATCTGTTTTTTTTTTCACTTTAAGTAGGACCTTATACATAAATGGACTGTATTTCTATTAAAGGCAACATAAACTTGCTAAACTTAGAAATAATTATCCATCCAAATTTCAGGTACGTCGCATCAAAGACCGTCTCTCAATAGCCATGACGCCGTCATTACCGCCTCCCGTCGAGCCGCCGCCCCCGCCGCCGCCCCTCACCCCCGCCGTCGCCCCTGTCATCACCAACGTGAACCCGCTAGCTCTACCCAGCAGTATGAACCCCTCAGTGTTCCTCACACGGCTGCAGGCGCTAAGGGCGCCGAAGGAAGAAAGCACTAAGCGGCAGGTTGAGGACAATCCCGAACTGAGCAAGAATGAAAGACTGAATAAGGTGTTCAAAGCGCTGCATAAGGCTGTGGTTACCGTCACAGGTGAATTATTTTTTTCATTTTCACAGAATATAACTCTTGGGAATGAGAATCTAAGCATGTTCTTGTAGCATCATAGCGCTATGTGCATTAAAGCTTTCGAAACCTACTCTTATTTTAAGACACTGAAATTGTGTTCATTCATCTCAATACAATACATCTTATTAGTAAACATAACATATTAATATAAATCTGTAGATGGGCAATTCCATTGAAACGCGACATAAAGAGCTAAAAATGAAATTATCTACATGGACACAATTCGGTCCGCAAACATAGTTTTTTAAATATACATAAGTATGGCAACATGCACAAAAAGAAACGTTTCTTTTTCGACCCGTCAGAGCGGGAGATTTGATGTTCGAAAATTGCTATGAAAGTCGTGAAAGTAAAATGATCTATTAAAAGATCCAAGATCTATGTAACGTGAGTGACCAGAAATTAACTATGCAAAAAAATAAAAACTGCATACCAGGGCAAGAAATTGATAATGAATGAATAAACTGTATTTAAGAAGGCACTTTTTTACTTCAAACCGAACAGAGTTTTGCTTCAATTCATACTAAACTAGAGCCAACGAGAGATGGCACTTATGACGTTTAAATGCCTACCAAGTTTCACAATTGTTTATTGGTAAGTGTCACTAAAATAATCTAATACTTCATTGTCGCTGGCAGCGAAAAGTGACGTACTACTCGTTTCGGTCATCATTTTTCGATTTTATAAAGATTTTATAGCAAAAGTTTCTAATTTTTTCAAAACTCAAGGGATCATGAGGAATGTTAGTGGCTCAATTGTAATCAATAAATAACGGGTTTTTTTCTCCTTAATCGTACGGCTCCGTCTGTTTACAAACTATATCTTTATATGATTAAAAAATTGTAAACCAGTTTTCTAGATTTTATGGCTGCTTTGTTAATGTAAGCAAATGCACATTTGCCATTTGTATTATTATGATGCATGTTGTATGACGTGTCAAATAAATTGATATTTTATTTACTCAAGTCGCTAGTCGCACTTGATTTTAATTTTTGCCGAAATTAAAATGCACCCCATCACTAAACGCAGCTGTCATAGGTGCCATCTCGCGTTGGCTCATCTATAGTCTCAAAAGCTATGTCGCCGAATGTAACGTGAGTTACCAAAAGTTTTATCGATATAGAACCCAAGAAAATGTGTCAAGTTTCAAGAAAATTGCTCTGACACATTTTATGTTTATTCAAGAGTTAATATTTACATAAAGAGGATAAGTTATATAATCAAATTATTGACATACTATTAAAAGTATATCGTAAACTGGAGTAAAAAGTAACATGAGTTACCGTGGAATTGCCCAGATGACATTTCGTTAGAATGAGAATTAAAATGAATACTTTATTTTGCAATGTAGATATGTATATATATCGCACGTTAGGATTTATTTAATAATTAAATTTCAAAGAGGAAAATACAATATTTAATATATTATATATTAGGTTTATGTTAAGAACGGCAGGAAACTTAGCAAGATCTTGTATTGTTTCGTTGTAGGAAACAGGATTATTTTTGCATCAATATAGCATTGCAATATGATATCTATTTCTACAGACGACAAAGACGTACCAATCTGCACACCACTGCTCAAACGCAAGGCGCCCAAACCCCAGGAAACAGGCACAAACCCAGCCGCCATCTTGGATCTAAACACCATTGAAGCGAGTCTAAACACCAGTCACTATGAGTCTGTCGCTCAGTTTGACGGCGAGATGAATGGTGTGTTCTCTGCTATCATCAGGGAATATGGCAGATTGTCCACACTAGGAACCGTGGCATTACAGCTCAGAAAGGTATGTCGAGAAATATACAGGGTGTAAATGCAAAGTCAAGAATCCCTTTAGGGTATGAAAGTATACACGATTCTGATGTCATTACGAGAAAAAAAATATACCTCGAATTTTCACCAAAAACTCCGTAATTTTTCCAAGCTATGGCTACGCAGCACACCGGCCTCCCCACGCACCTAATTGCATCCCGCAACCCGCACCCCTCATTCAAGTGGCAGCGACCAGTGAGGGTGTCCACGCGATTAGTGTATTTTGAGTAAAGAAAGTCTTCTTATTATGAGGTACTGATACGATATTTAGAGATCCCAGTATTTTAAATAATATCTTTACCGATCATACTAACACACCCTTTAAGGATTCTTGCCTTTGCTTTTACACCCGGTATATCTGCTTCCCTTGTGAATGACCGAAAAAACTTGCAACTGCTCGACGTAAGGAAAATTTTGCCGCTTTACGTGTTATTTTTTTCAACAGTCGTCGCTATTGTTAACTAATACTAGTTGTAAAGTATCGATTTAATAGTTTATTCTATAAATTGAGTTATCTCTTTTAGACTTACAACACGGCGAAATCAGATTTCGCTGAACAGTTGACGAAGATTCTCGGCGCCGATGAACCTTTGCCGGCTGGGTTCCTGCAGAAGAATAAACCTGGTGAGTAAAAGCGACATCTTGCGAGTCCTACAAATTATATTATATCGGTGGTAGAACCTAAATAGAATATCTATGTAGAAACGCAATCGAGCATGATCTCAGTGCAACAAAAGCTTGAATGACTGGATTGACAAAAAGGCGCTAGAAGATCAGCGTTGATTTTTGGCAGGCACCAAATAGCAATTTTAACCGGTTACTTTGTCCATACAGAGGAGGTAATAATGTGCATCTGCGGTTTGCACGTTGAGGAGGGTCTGATGGTGCAGTGTGGTGGCGCGGGGTGCGGGGTGTGGCAACACGCGCGGTGCATGCGGGTCGCTGACACAACTGCGCCGCACTTCTGTCATCAGTGCAAGCAACGACCGGTGAGTCCAGTGTTGAGGGTGGTTTGATAGTACAGTGCGGGGGTGGGGCGTGTGGCAACACGCGCGGTGCATGCGGGTCGCCGACATCAGTGTGTCGCACTTCTGTTATCAGTGTAAGCAACGACCGGTGAGTCAAGTGTTGAGGGCGGTCCAATGGTACAGTACGGGGGTGGGGCGTGTGGCAACACGCGCGGTGCATGCGGGTCGCCGACATCACTACGCCGCACTTCTGTCATCAGTGCAAGCAACGACCGGTGAGTCCAGTGTTGAGGGCGGTCTGATAGTATAGTGCGGGGGTGGGTCGTGTGGCAACACGCGCGGTGCATGCGGGTCGCCGACATCACTATGCTGCACTTCTGTCATCAGTGCAAGCAACGACCGGTGAGTCCAGTGTTGAGGGCGGTCTAATGGTACAGTGCGGGGGTGGGGCGTGTGGAAAAGCGCGCGGTGCATGCGGGTCGCCGACATCAGTGCGTCGCACTTCTGTTATCGGTGTAAGCAACGACCGGTGAGTCCAATGTTGAGGGCGGTCTTATGGCACAGTACGGGGATGGGTCGTGTGGCAACACGCGCGGTGCATGCGGGTCGCCGACACATCACTATGCCGTACTTCTGTCATCAGTGCAAGCAACGACCGGTGAGTCCAGTGTTGAGGGCGATCTAATAGTACAGTGCATGCGGGTCGCCGACATCAGTGCGTCGCACTTCTGTTATCGGTGTAAGCAACGACCGGTGAGTCAAATGTTGAGGGCGGTCTTATGGCACAGTACGGGGATGGATCGTGTGGCAACACGCGCGGTGCATGCGGGTCGCCGACACATCACTATGCCGTACTTCTGTCATCGTGCAAGCAACGACCGGTGAGTCCAGTGTTGAGGGCGATCTAATAGTACAGTGCACGCGGGTTGCCGACATCAGTGCGTCGCACTTCTGTTATCGGTGTAAGCAACGACCGGTAAGTCAAATGTTGAGGGCGGTCTTATGGCACAGTACGGGGATGGATCGTGTGGCAACACGCGCGGTGCATGCGGGTCGCCGACACATCACTATGCCGTACTTCTGTCATCAGTGCAAGCAACGACCGGTGAGTCCAGTGTTGAGGGCGATCTAATAGTACAGTGCATGCGGGTCGCCGACATCAGTGCGTCGCACTTCTGTTATCGGTGTAAGCAACGACCGGTGAGTCAAATGTTGAGGGCGGTCTTATGGCACAGTACGGGGATGGATCGGGTGGCAACACGCGCGGTGCATGCGGGTCGCCGACACATCACTATGCCGTACTTCTGTCATCAGTGCAAGCAACGATCGGTGAGTCCAGTGTTGAGGGCGATCTAATAGTACAGTGCATGCGGGTCGCCGACATCAGTGCGTCGCACTTCTGTTATCGGTGTAAGCAACGACCGGTGAGTCAAATGTTGAGGGCGGTCTTATGGCACAGTACGGGGATGGATCGTGTGGCAACACGCGCGGTGCATGCGGGTCGCCGACACATCACTATGCCGTACTTCTGTCATCAGTGCAAGCAACGACCGGTGAGTCCAGTGTTGAGGGCGATCTAATAGTACAGTGCATGCGGGTCGTCGACATCAGTGCGTCACACTTCTGTTATCGGTGTAAGCAACGACCGGTGAGTCAAATGTTGAGGGCGGTCTTATGGCACAGTACGGGGACGGATCGTGTGGCAACACGCGCGGTGCATGCGGGTCGCCGACACATCACTATGCCGTACTTCTGTCATCAGTGCAAGCAACGACCGGTGAGTCCAGTGTTGAGGGCGATCTAATAGTACAGTGCATGCGGGTCGCCGACATCAGTGCGTCGCACTTCTGTTATCGGTGTAAGCAACGACCGGTGAGTCAAATGTTGGGGACGGTCTGATGGTAGAGTCGGCATTAAACTTAATGGCGGCTCTGAAGTTCGTCTATGTCCATTAGGGTGACACAAATTTTCACTTTTTTCCGTTTTACCACGGGGCACCCCCTCAATGTGTTCTATGTAGCTGAAAACAAATGAAGTATTTTTTTCATATTTCTTAAAAGAAATTCAGAGGTCGCTACCACAGTTTTTAAAATTTAAATCCCCGAACATTAAGAGTTTTTTTTTTTTTTAATATTTACTCATGCAGAAATTAAGCTTTTTGGACGAAGATAATGAAAAACATTACATTTCAAAAAATTATCTGTGTATCACTCTTGAAAGTTTAAAAAACAGCACAACATGAATAAACTCCCATTTTGTTAAAATTTGACGAAAAAACGGGTGAAGCACAGAAAGTTTAAAAATGCAATAGTGTTTCATTATCTACGTTTCTAAGTCTTACTTTCTGTATTTTATTATTTTTAGTATCTGTTAAAAAAAAAACGCTCGATGTATGGAGATTTAAATTTTTAAAACTGTGGTAACGATCCCTAAATTTCTTTAAAAAAATACTTTATTTGTTTTTAGCTACAACGAACACATGGAGGAGGTGCCCCGTAGTAAAACGGAAAAAAGTGAACATTTTAATAACCCTAATGTCCATGTCTATCTCTCTCTTTCATCTATCTCGTTCATCTATTTTTCTCTATCCGTCTCGCTGGAGCTAACTTCACTCTTTGGCGCGACCTATACAGAGCGGGAGACGCGGTCAGTCGCGTGGTGCGGCGTTTGGTACAATGGTGGTGCCATTATTTAAAAACGAAATCCTAACACATAATGCATTTATTCCACCCAGGTGGACCGCGAGATCCCACTGGACGACTACACGGAGGAAGGCCACCAGTTCTACCTCTCCCTGATGCGGGGTGACCTGCAGGTGCGCCAGGGCGACACGGTCTACGTGCTGCGAGATATACCCATCGATGAGAAGCATCCCGACGTCAGTCGGAAAGGGGATGAGGTCGACTCCGCCAAGACGAAGAGGGTCGACAGGAAGAAGGTCAAGAACATCGCTAAAGGGAAAGAGAAGGAGGAGGCTACTCAGACTAAGGTAACGTAACAGAAGTTTTAAGGGAGGATTTTGATTTACAAATCGAAGTCCTTATAATATTTCCTTGTCTTGTACTCATAATTTAATAGTTTTGCTGGATATAATAAATCGATTTTGAGAACATTAAGTATTTAGTTGTAGTGAACGTTGAATATAAACAACTGTATGGTTCGAAGGTGGTTTATTGAATGCTTCAAATATCGTAGTGACAGTCAATATGAAAGTGTTACAAACTACACCTCCCCAGCAATTTTGAAAAAAAAAAAAAAACATAAATATGTTTTTTTTTTTTTTTTTTTGAAATTCTCGCAGTGTTTTTTTTATCTGTAGGCGTTTTTATTTTTTTCTTTAATCTGAATTATTTAATATTTTTGTTTATTGCTTATAATTTTTAATTACTGCATTATTCTGCAGTAATTAACTGCATTTCTGACTGCATTATTCTCGTTCACGTATATTTCTTCCTTATTAACGCATAAACTTTTTTCACTGAAGTTCTTCCTTAGATTATATCTAACGCCTAAATTTAATTCACTTTGAGTCACCACCAAAAATTTTCACATATTAATTTTTTTTCTTGGTATGCTTTGAAACCTGTCTTTGGGCCCCCGCACAGTTTTGCCCAAAGACAGCCCTGGCAGGTCGCCATGTAGTGAACATTGAATATAAACAACTGTATGGTTCGAAGGTGGTTTATTGAATGCTTCAAATATCGTAGTGACAGTCAATATGAAGGGTGTTACACACTACATAGTTAATGTTAACTTTAAACTAAACCTCAAAGTATTATAGATACTTTAATAAAGTATAGTACTGATTGATCATACATAACAACTTTTTTTCTAATACCTTGGTCTTACGCTGGGCCGCTACCTCACATTATGGAAAGCGTCGATAGGACCTAGGATGAAGAGCGTTCGTTCAGAAACCGGGAGTGACAGCAGCCGAGACGGTAATCGGTTTTTCTCGGAACTTCCGCAAATATCTACGGAAGTCGGTAACGGAAGAATTGACTGTTACTACGCAACTGCCTGTAACGGCTACTCGTGACGTCATACCGGAACACGACGGGTCGCTTGGCGGCATAGTTTCGTCATGAAGGTTGTGACAAGCCGCGGCCTAAACCAACCTACCACCAGTAAATGGGTACACATGTTGTCTCTGCAGACGGGGCCAACATCCGATGATCTTATGACCCTCAATACTACAGAGACAGATTGTATGCATACCTGTCTATAATATCTTGGTCGCCTTTTACGACATCCACGAGCTGACATGGAGTGACATTATTCTTTTTAGATGGCGTTGCCAGTAGTTGCCACACGCCACTAACGTTGTCAAAGAAACGTGGATGCGCAAATGATATTTTCATATAGTACCTGTCTTCTTTGTATGTGCCTGTCTAAAACCTGTATTGTATACACTCAGGAGGGCGAAGTCCGCAAGCACACATACCAGACGATCGGTGAGATCCCGGTGTCGGAGCTGGACATATTCCGGGTGGAGCGCATGTGGAAGCACAAGGAGACACACGAGAGATACGTCTACGGGCACCACTACCTGCGACCACACGAGACGTTCCACGAACCCACCAGGAAGTGAGTATATAACATAGCTAGCATAGCATGATGTGACACATGCACCGGGAATTTCGGACAGCGCAAATTTGTATCGTCCAGATATATTCCGGTGCGTGTGTCATCACCAGAGATCGGGGTTAGGTAGTGTGATTTTTAAAATTGGAACATAATGTTGATATCAATTAGGATATACCCCAAGATTCTTAATCTGATTAATTGATTTTACATATTGTACCTACTTACAACTGTTCCTTCACAATTTTGACAGCTTGTTTTTTAAAAAATATACCCATATTTGAAAAAGCAAAATTAAAAAAAAATGAAAATAATAGGAATAAAAGGACACAGCATAGAAGACTTTAAAAATACTTACTTCCAGTCATAAATAAGTTCAGGATTATCTTTTATCAACTTCATCACCCTGTCCTCCTTAGGTAGGGAAGCCATTTGTGCTACACCGAATTAAATAACTCTAGTTTGTTATTTCTTGTATTAGATCAATACAACACAAAAGTAGCAATCATGAATGACAACAGACAACATGTCGGAACCGTAAATTTCTCTTTATCAAAAATAATTTCATGTAAAAATTATTTTCTTTTGAAATGAGAATACTTTGTACCTACACTAAGAACAACGTTGCAATCCCGCGAAAGGGAATGTCCATATATATTTTTTTATTGCAAGTACCAAAATCACACACCCTCACCCCGACCACTGGTCTACACGCTAATAGAGAAGTTTTGTCTCGACGAAGCGTTTGACGAGTCGTTTGTCGGAGTGATAGTCACGTGATGTAGCTTTCTTGTATCGAGATTTTAGCGAAATAATTGCGTTCATTTGATTCCTTGCTGTATCGTTATTCAAATTCAAAAAGTTTACAAGTCAGAAATTAATCTTTATTAAACAATAGAATATAATAAAAAAACAATAATACGAGAAATACATTAAAAATATATATATATGAGGAATTCAGGTATGGGCGGTGTCAGGATGCCGATGGTTAGGTTAGAGTCACATACCACGTGGTCGTTAATACGTCGATCTCGTAAATAATAGCACAGTAGATATTCTTTTTGTGAGCTTTTCTTTCTTTCCTTTTTAAGTTGTATTTAAAATACCTCATGAATGTTAACAATGTTAGTTATTTATGGTGACTTTATGCAGCCAAATTCTTACTGAAGACTCAGTAACAAGGTTCGATGACCCTATTTGTGAAATTCGTAAATTATTCTTTTCGTGTTCCTTACGAACGCAAGCCCAGCCCCGAGTCAATTATTATGGGACGTCAAGATTTTATTTTTCGAATTTAGCAAAAAGTGTTATCGATCCGTGTTACTGATCACTTACCAAGCCTCCAGTATGAGTTTGGCTGTATAAATTAAAGTCACCTTATATCTAAGTTCATATTATAAACCTAAACAGTCCATTAAACTTAGTATGTTGTTATCTCTCTTAAGTTACGATAATATTTAAATAAGGAAATGTGTTTGTTTTTGTGCAATATTAAAAATTTATTGGTTATATTTAATATAATTATGTTTTATATATCGTCCATATACTGCAAATACTACAGACTAACTGACAATTTTGTCAAAAACGACTGATTGATACAGTGAAATCAGCTTTTCATGCTCTATCTACTGGTAAAACCGTTAAAGTGTTACTTCGCATCGTCTGAGATTTTGCTTCTGATAAAAACAACTAAATGCAAGTAGTTAACATAAAGCTTGTTGCATCTGACATAGAGAGTTCTTCTTTCCCTCTTCACATTACTATCATCTTTCAAATCTTCCGTCAGAATGTGCCCATGTAATGACAAGCCATTCAGCTTAACCTCTGCAACCTTCTTCGGACCTCTCCCTACCTTGAAAATCAGCATTTAAGATTTTAGAATATTAGCATAATTCTCACAGACTGAAAGCAACTTTCTTAATCCATTAATCGAGGGGCTCAGTAGCACCATGTCATCTGCGTAGCTTAGATTAATTCATACAGAGATTTCCCAAGTCACATCTGTGTTTGGTATCCCTGAGCTCCATAATCAGATCACTCACATAAAGGTTGAAGAGGTCCGGTGAAGTAAGTCCACCTTGGCGTACACCCCATTCTAACCTGTAGTTGTTAGAGGTCGCGTCGCCCTATCACATTACATTCGTTTGATTTCCGTACCAATATCGAAACAGAGTTACTACCTCACCAGAGACCCGTGTCTTCCGCGGTTTATTCCATAGTACATTATAGTTTACCAGGTCAAAAGCTTTGCTTAGAACTAGAAAGCACGCGTAAATTGATGTTAATTGTTTAAATATCAATAATTTATTTATATATCAACTAACTACATAAAGTAGTGAGATTAGTAAATCTAACGATGTTTTACTTTGGAAAACCTTTTAATTTTACGTAAAACAACCACTGCGAAATTCAAAATTTTATTTAATAAAATAAAACGTAAATTCGTAAATTAAAAACGACATAATTCATGCATTTCTTACAGGTAAAAAAGCTTAATTAATTGGAAACATCCGAGTTTTATTACTTGACTTGAAGCCTTAAAATATATCCTGATTGAAAGAATTGATGCATAAAATTATTAAAAAATACATTATTAAGCGCCACTATGAGTGTGACAACCCCAATTCACTAAATACCTTAAGATATCATACATATTCATTTCACAGCTAACAACTTAATTATGTAGGACTTGCAAGAATATGCTGAACTTGTCTATTTTACTTTATGTGCACTTTGTCATTATTGAGGAAAAAGGGGTAATTATTTGCAAATTGGTACGAAAAAACTACAATTACTTGCAAGGGCTATTTTAGGTGTGCAAACTTTCAAAACGCATTTACTCAAAATGACAAAAATTCTAGTTAGTCGGTATTTGCAGTATTTAGACGATACTAGGACGATTTTAGGCATCCGTTAAAAATTAGCGCCGTGGCCCTGTCATGTCATTAAGCTGAGCGGAGTCCTTTTTGGCACATTCAATGCTAATTTTAAGTTTTATACCGTAAAGTGTTATTATTATGTACCAAATTAACATTATTCTAATTCTATCCTAATTGTATAGGTTCTTCCCTAACGAGGTGATGCGCGTGCCGCTGTACGAGGCGGTGCCGATCGAGCTCGTCATGTCGCAGTGCTGGGTCATGGACCTCAACACTTACTGCAAGGTAACACACTACTATAGATATGGCTACTTATAGCCGCACTTTGACTTCTAGCCGTAACGTATATATACCCTTGTGGTCACTCTCTCACCAACCTCGCTCTCGCACGTATGAACTTGGTAAGCTATAATAGAGGCATGCTAATGTACTTCCTTTAGAAATGTCATTATTATTATGTATGTTAGGTCACACAGTATTAATATTAAAAAATCGAAGGAAATAAATAAATTTAACTAAAAAAAAACAACTTTATAGGAGATCCGAAATACAATCTTTTTGCACAAAAAAAATCTCGCAATCCGGTCCACATTTTGTACAAAAACTCAAAAGTGATATGTAGAAAACATTAAGTTGTATTACTTTCGGTTCGGTTATTATTTATTTATATTGAAGGAAAACTAACAGCACAGAGTAACAAAAAAATATTAAACGTTCAGCCTCTAAAAAACTTACCTTAGGGATATATCGTTCACAAGCTGAATTAAACTTTGGCACCAAAAAATTATACATTCGTAAACAGATCAAGCACTAATAGTATTTGGTGCAACTGCGAGAAGCATAAATAATGAGAGCCATTGGGACACAAGTGCTTGTTTACGAAGCGAGTTTCGTGATAGGCTGTACGGGTGTCCCATTGGCTTATTATGTCCAGTCGAACGCAATCATTTATCTACGACCATCAAAATATCGTCGTCGCGTGACACTGTCATCTTTTCAACTAACAATTTCATAGAAAATTAAAAGAAAGAACAACGCGGGATTTGTTTTTTTTTATTTGATCCTGTGAACTTAGGCAAGGATCTTTGTTCAGCCTTCCCATCCATCCATCAGCCCGTGTTCGTCCACTGCTGGACATAGGTCTTTCCCAAAGTTCGCCACTCATGTCGGTCCTCCGTCCTCCTCATCCAGCCGCCACCCACTACGTCCTTCAGGTCGTCCGTCCAGCGGGCACGAGGTCGGCCAACACTACGCTTTGCTGTACGTGGTCTCCATCCTAAAGCCTTTCGGCCCCAACGGCCATCATGTCGGCGACAAATGTGGCCTGTTCACTGCCACTTCAACTTACTGATTCTGCAGGCTATGTCCGTTACTTTCGATCTCCGAAGGATCTCCTCATTTCGTATTCTATCCATCAGGGATACCCTGTTCAGCCTTATTGTCAGTAATTTAGGTGTTCTCTATGTAGGACCATTCGAGGATGCACTGCATGGCAGAGATAGCCTTCGCCTAGCACAAAGCAAAAGAAGACGTTGACTGGTTATCTAAGCGGTGTTATAACATATGTATAAGGTGACTTTCGTTTATATAGCTAAATTCATACTAGAGGTTCGGTAAGTGGCCAGCCCCATGGTTCAATGAACAATTTTTTTTGTACCTCTATACTTGTTCAAAAACAACGTCGACTGTTAGTATAGTCTTATTTATTTATTTTATTACACATAAAGGGTTATTGGACCTAACCGAGTCTTCAGTATTAATTATTGTTAGGGGGGGCGCAAGGGCCAAATAGGTATAAATATTGTGTCCCGCATAGCATTTGTGTCCTAGCGATACGCCAAATAATGCTGCAAATGTTGTTAAAAGAATAACACAAAAATAAACTAATATTATTAGCAGTTTATTCCCAATCTCCCATCTCCTTGTTTTATTTGAACCGTCGGGGGGGGGGGGGGGGCGTGCCCCTGTGCCCCCCCTCTGGATCCACCCTTGGGTAGATATTAAAATAGGATCTTCTCGGTCCGCAGGGTCGACCGGCGGGCGCGTGCGAGGAGCACGTGTACATCTGCGAGTTGCGAGTGGACCGCACCGCGCGACTCTTCACCAAGGTCTCGCGGCCCAAGTATCCGATATGCACCAAGACGTACGCCTTCGACCACTTCCCGCAGCGGCTCAAGATCACCAGGACTTATGCGGTACGTTCACTGTTCGCCGCTCTAACCAAACAAATACAGGTTGTAAATGCAAAGTCAAGAATCCCTTTAGGGTATGAAAGTATACACGATTCTGATGTCATTACGAGAAAAAAAATATACCTCGAATTTTCACAAAAAATACCATCATTTTTCTAAGCTATGGCTACGCAGCTCACCGGCCTCTCCGCACACCTAATTGCACCCCGCAACCCGCACCCCTCATCCGAGTGGCCAGCGAGGGTGTCGTCCATGCGAATAGTGTATTTTGAGTAAAGAAAATCGTCTTATTATGGGGTACTGGTACTTTATTTAGAGATCCCAGTATTTAAAAAAATATCTTTACCGATCATACTAACACACCCTTAAAGGATTTTTGACTTTGCTTTTACACCCTTTATATTCCCTGTCTAATAAAAAATGATTATTATACATCGTCATAACATAAGTCGGTGTCAAGTGTATTTCCGAGTGTGGGCTGTGAAGTTACACCCACATTGCACCGACAATTATTACAATATTATAACATTATGCCCTATCTATCAACGTTCCTCGGGCATATATGCTGCCGTCATAAGAAAGGCGGCGGCACCTGCGTATGACCTTCATATGTAGATGCTGCCTTCTTCCATGTGACGGAGTGTGAACATCTAGAGCTAAAAATCACGCGGACAAGTTTTCCCTGCGACCTGAATTTGAATCTCCGGTTGAAAGTTGAGATGTTCAACCCCCTAAACTACAGAGGCGGTCAAATTTCTGTTATGTATGTTTTCCTTTGCAGCCACATGAAGTTTTACCAGAATATCTGAAGGGTAGAGCAGCTAAGAATAGCGCCCCCGCGGAAAAGGAGTGCAAAACTAAAACCGCGCCGCCTAAAGAGGTGAAGAAGAAAGTGCCGGCGCTACCAGCAGTACCGGAAGATACGAAGGTACGTATGTTGTTTATGGTCAGAACATAAACTAAGATTCAATTTTAGAGGTTGAGATCAAATAAAATAAACAATATTTGTCGAGTATACTAAAAAGCATGAATCCTGGACGATATATCCGGAATTTTAAATTGAGAACGATAAAAAATAGTAGTTTATGAAACAGGTATTTATACTCATAGAGGTTATTAAAACAGAAGTGTGAGTTTTTAATAGTATCACACGAGTGTTTTAATAAATATTTATGTGCAGTTCCATGCTACTTTTATTTTGTTGATAAATGGCGAGACCAGTAATACTTATTGATGATAATTTACTTCCACCTGACATTCTGGAAACAGCGACGACAATGGCAAACAACCTTTTAACAGAAAAAAAAACTCTTTCGACAAATTTTATAAAAATAGGTAGGTATATCAACCGCTTGAACATTTGTTTAGTGGTTCTCCCGTTTTAATCAAACATAAAGTCATTACATTTGATATATGTACGTATGCATAGAGATTGGTACGTATACAGTTATGTATATAGTTATGTAATATTTGTCATGTTCATAAAACATGCAGTTTATCTCTCCCCTGTTTTTACAAGCTGTAAGCCAATAACATCAAGCTATTAAAGAGCAAAGTAAAGGATATATGAATATAATTTGCAATATTCCGCTAAACAATTCTTGTCGTGCTATTCAAAATGCAGACTCGTGCACCGCCCGCCCGCCCGCATAAAAACATGCAACAAGCAAGCAATACAAGCAAAGCAATCTTAAATAACAAGCAAGAAAACTTATCGACACGTGTTTCGCCTCTGAACGAGGCATCCTCGGGATGTGTTGCTAGCCCGGCTTCTCCGCAGCAACTGATGTGTTGCTCGCCCAGCCGCTCCGCAGCAACTGATGTTGTTCGCCCGACAGCTCAGCAGCTAGTGACGAGCCGCCGACCAAAACTCACCTTTTATACACCGGCCTGACTAGTTGTTTGGTGGGGAATATGTGGAGACGAAAACATGCGTAACAGTGGGGTAGTGGTAAAGTTAGTTTGTTCGTTTAGTAAATCAGGGTTATTCTTGTTTTTTAGTATTTCTAATTGTTCTAACACACACATTCTTAAACCTTTTTTACAAATATGTTTTACTTCAAATGAATGGTTATCAGGCAAACTATGACCGGACTCTAATAGATGTTTTGCAAAGTGTGATTTTTCAGGATGATTATTTCTATGGGCTGAGATATGTTCTTTGTACCTAGTTTCAAAACTGCGACCTGTTTGACCTACATAGACACCGTTACAATCATTGCAAGACAATTTGTAAATACCAGACTGTTGTTTTTTATCTAATTTGTCCTTACCATTGCAAATACGCTTTATCTTATTTTTGGTTCTGAATGCAACGCGAACACCACAACGTCGAAAAATCTTCGCAACCCGTTCAGAAATTGGACCTAGATAAGTTATGCTTGTTTTATATTTCTGAACACTCGTACTTTCAGGCTGTAAAGCAGACAAACTGTTTCTAATAATGATATTCTGTTTTTTGTGGACTAATCTATCAACCATTTTTGCACTATACCCGTTATTCACAGCAATCTGATATATTATGTTGAGTTCTTTTTCAAAGTTGTCAGGACTTAGAGGCACCGTCATCAATCTGTGAACATAACAACGAAATGCTGCAAGCTTATGTTCCCAAGGGTGACAAGATGAAGAAGGTATTACAGTATCGGTGTGTGTTGGCTTGCGGTATATTTGAAATTCATGTTTATTCTGTGCCCGAGTAATCGTTAAATCTAGAAAATTAAGGGAGTTTTCTTGTTCAACTTCTAATTTAAATTTTATTTTGGGATGAATTTTGTTCAATTTGTCAACAAATACATCGAGCTGTCTACCAGTACCAGTCCAGCAAATAATGATGTCATCAACGTATCTGTAATAATACAAAATATTCGAACTACTGACAATGTGTTTGTTCTCAAAACTATCCATGAAAATATCGGCCATTAATGGACTTAAGGGTGAACCCATCGCTAAACCTTCTTTCTGCATATAGAATCTATCATTGAATTTGAAATGATTTTGACGCATGCAAACTGATGCAAGGCTAATGAGGTCATCAATTTCGTTAGTGTGAAGACGTTGTTTTTCTAGTAAATTTCTAATAACAATCAAACACTCATCGGAAGGAACATTGGTAAACAAGCTATCTACATCTAAAGATATCAACTTCGCATTAGAGGGCAAATGGACATTCTGAATTTTTGATATTAAGTCATCTTTGTTCCTAAGACAATAAATGGGCTTGAAGGCAGTTTTTTCTATCAAAATATGATTTAACCGTTTTGACAAATCATAAGCTGGAGCACCTATATAAGAGACAACCGGACGAACTGGAATATTATCTTTATGAATTTTTGGCAAACCGTACAAAGCTGGAGCTACAGGGTTCATAGGAAGTAATTTTGCTTTATAGTGAGAATTGTCTGGAAAAACAAAGGAGGTGTTGTTGACGGCTAATTTTAACTCTGCTTGAAATTTCTTAGTTGGATCTGAATTAAGAGGAACAAAGGCGTCACCCTGAATAACATCATTTACCTTTATATTATAGTCATCACGATTCATTATTACTACTGTGTTGCCCTTATCGGCCTTATTTCAATTAATCATATTAAAGAGCAGCCATGTGCGTCGGAAGAGTGGGGCAGGGGGGCAGCTGCCTCCCCTGGAAATAGAACGGGACAATAAAAAAATGGCGGATACACTTAAAACCAGAGGCAAGTCCGATAGGCAGTTTTTGTTTGCACAAAAGTACGTGTTTTATTTTTCAACTATAAATCCCGTTGATATTTGAAAGAGGTCGCCCCACCCTAGGCTTTCGTCTTCCGACGGCCATGAGAGCAACCCTCTTATTGTCTAACTTCAACATTTATGGTTATCGTTTTTAAAAGTATCGTGATTGGCTAGGAATGACAGCGATACATGTTTAGGATAGACAATAAGGCCTCTGGTTGTAGTATAATGGCATTGACACAAGGATCCCATCCCCAGGGAGCCCGCGAGCGGCAGAAGGAGCGGGTGAACGGTATCGCCCGGCGACTGCTCGCGGCGGGCTCGGGGCGAGGCAAGGTGGACGCCTCGTACCTGCTCGAGACTCGGCGGCGGCGACGCTTGTCCTGACCGCGCGGCCTCCTGCACTGTCCCTGCTGTGACACCACGCTGTGACGTCATCGCTGTCACCATAGGTACCACTAGTACCTACATGTAGTAAAAAGTGTCGCCATACCAGATTCGTTCTTGTTTACTTTTTGTTACCGATGTTTTGATCTTTTCAAAAGTAGCAATCACAGATATAGATCTAAATAGATGACGCAAGTGCATCAAATTATATGAAAACCAAGCGTGGCGCATTTTACAATGAAAACGGTTGACAGCGGTCTGAATCTTGGAAGGAATTGTAAGACTTAACACATAATACATAAGAGTCAAAGTTGTACGAGACCATATCCGTGAAGGGAGAGCACTGATTTCCCTTTTAGCGCGCGATTGGGCACGCGAAATACATACACTCGCAGCATCTATTTATATCTATACTTGTGTACAGGTGAATTATTTGTATTGTCTGACCCATTGGAACATAGAGTACAGTCTGCGGCACGAAAGTCTAGCGGTGACCGTTAATGCGCAGGAGTCAATACTAAGTTTTCTTGTCGGAGGAAGCGGGGCAAGGGGCGGGCGTACGTACTCATGCGTAAGCGCTGATTGGCTCCCCAATTGTACCCAAGCGCAAGTATCCCCTCCGCGTTTCGTTCACCGCTCAACTTTTCAGCTTTTCACTAGACCGTTCAGCCGCAGGCTGTAATATCGCTGAATGAAATTCTAAAAAGTATTTCCTCAAAATGCCGTTCGTTCACAAATTAAAATGATTGCATTTTTCCTGATTTATTAATGAAATGTAGTAGTATAGAGTAGCCTATCTTTTCCACACACAATTGACAGCACAAATAAAATATGAAAAAAAAATTAGAACCATATTGCAATTTTGCAGCCAATAAGTCGAAATTATCGTGAAAATAGTTTTAGTTGAAACACGAGAATTCTTAATCGAAAATTGCGCCCACCTAAAATCCCAAAAATATCCTCAAACGTTTGTAAATAAAAGTAGAGAATGAAATAGTTATTTTTGTGTTTAGACATTAATCAAATGTATTTATTGCTTTAAGCGATAATGCCGCCTAGTTGTTTTTATTTTACCTAAGTTCTTTTGTGGTGTGTTTGAGTATATAGCTAAATTTGTATGTGTCAAATCATGGGGTTGCCTGGCGTAAATTTTCTGTTCCCAATTTAGGTGTGTTTTATTAAGATTCAAAGTTCAGAAATTTAACGTAAAACATAATAAGTATTTTATATACATATATATATTTAATGAATTTATGGTTTTGGTTATTATAAAACTTGTGTATTCGATTTTAATTTAACTTTTTCGTTTATGAAGTTTAAAAGGAATCTTCATCATATTTAATGAAAATATTTCTCGGAATCAACTAATATAGAAGGGTATCATTAAAACTAATGTCATTTACGTGATTTTGCGATAGATGAAGTCTTAGGTCCTGCAACTAGCGGTATAAGTTTGCCTAGGATGTTATTTCGGTGCCGGGCTCTTGCGTCCTTGTCTTGCTACATAAAAGCTTAACAATTAAAACAGCATCTTGATAGAAACACTTACCGTTTCACAAGTGAATGATAACCGTTCTATCCAGACAAAAGAAAAACAAGAATCCTTTAGTTGAAAGGGCCCCGTGCTCTGTACCTTGAGGGTTGTCAATTGAAAATCGATTGTTTGGAAAAGAGAAGCCACCCTGATGCTGACCACCTTATGTAACGTGACCTTCATTTATATATACAAACTCATACTGGAGACTCGGTAAGTGGTCAGGACCAATGTACCATCGAAGAAATGGCCGCAAACCTACTTTTCGCCCGTATTGTAATGGTAATAAGAGCAAAAAGTAGGTCTGCGACCATTTCTTCGATGGTACAATAATTACCCTGTTTGCGAAATACGAAAAATGATTTTAGTGCCTCTATACTTGTTCAAGAACAACTTTGACTCAATTAGTATAGGAAGTCTAAATTTATTTGTGCGTATTTCACAGATAGGGTCATTGAACCTTGGTCCTGACCACTTACCGAGTCTCCAGTATTGATTTATTTATTTAGGTGACAGTCATTACATATTTAAAAAAAAACGATAAACAAATACATTAACCCAAACAGACCTAAAGAACCCTTATAAAATAACACACATTTGTAGAATAAACACGGACGTGGTTTGTGAACAAATATATTACACACAAAGTTACAGATGCATATTACACATACACAAGCACGAGAATAATTAAAAGTCACTTACACATTATTTTATTTGCTTTGGCTTTAAAACAATTTCTAATTTCAAGGAAGATGTCGATTTGGCTGCATAAACTAAAGTCATCTTATATAATAATTTATTAGTTTGGATTCGAGTCATTATCTGGATCTAGATTATATTGCTTAAGGGGGAACGTATCGAGCTTAGTGCAAAATGCATAACTTATGATTGTTATCTCATTTTAAAATAAAATGTATGAAATAAAATAGTTTCATCTTATTTTGCGACTATTGTTTAATAATTATCAGGGGTTTTTAGCAGAATTGCGTAATTTCATGGATTATAGTTAGCGTGAATGTCTATGTCCATACAAACTTAAAAGCGTGTTTTAATTTCACTTATATTCACTTACAACACAATGCATCAAATTACGAAGTTTTGGTAGAAAAGCCTAATTGACATTAAATGGTCGTGAAATGCAATAAATCACATTTAAAGTACTTTTTATTCAATAATAAGAAAAAAAATCATAAGTTGTGCATTTTGCACCGAGCTCGAAACGTTCCGCCTTAAGCGATAATGATAATTAAGAGGTTTCGATGCCAAAAAGTATTTGTTTCCAAAAACATTTTTGTTTTATTTTTTTACCTTCTAGTAGACATTTCAGAACGCAAGGGTAAAGTTTGAGACGTTATTTAGGTACCTCTAATATTATGGAGTCTGCTTTTACTATGTGGGTACAGATAATTTTGAGAGAACAACTTTCGGGGTGTAATATGCAAAAAAAAAATTTTCGAATAGACTCTAAAATATACAAGATTTTTTCAATATAAGAGAAGATATTGAACGGTTAAAATCAGCATTATGTTTTACACCAAGAAAAACAATATGAAACAATATGTTATTGAGAAAGAAGATCTAAATATGTTAAATAGTTTGGGCGACGAATTTCCGTTTTTGTCCGGCGAAACCCAAATTATACTTCCACTCTAAGGAAAATGTAAAGAATTTACTGAAACACACTTAAAGAAACGTGTCTTATATTTATAATATTATAAATAAGTATGTATTTCAGTTACAGCTGTAAAAATAGCTCTCTTTGTATTTAAATTAAACATGAATTGCATTCCATTACATATAACAAGAATATGTAAATTTAACATTGTTGGATAGATGTAAACTACAATTGAGTTACAATCGTGAACAGAAATGGTCTGAATATATAGACAATCGGCAAGAAGAGAACTTCAGAATCTCTGTAAACGGTGTAATAAATTAATTAGCTGGTAGCTGCTGGTAATATTTTTGTATTACATATAAAAAACATAAATGTAATAAAATAAAGGAAATCGTATGTTTATATCGTTGCATTTTTGCCTTTGTTATTAATTTATTTAGGCCTTTCTGAGTCTGTTGCGAATCATAGTTAACACATTCTCAAGTACAATATTTCCACTTCCCTATGAAGTGATATTTTCTTGCTTTGCACTTTGTGGTTATAACTTAGATCAGCTAATCATGTGTAGTATTTAAAGTAATTTATTGTAAGCATAATATATTTTTACATAAGTTTATCTTGTTACTAGTGTAATACATAATTAGGTTAATAATTATAATTAGTTATATTTTAACGACCATTGGTGCGATCTGATGTTGAGTGTTGCAGAGGTTTAATAGCGGTTAGATTCTGACAAATTGTTGTGGAGGTTGTTAAACGTAGCTAGTAATTTATTATTATTTATTTTTAATATTCTGTTAAGATAAATAATAAGAATGTATTTCTACAAAGGTGCCTGCACGTACAATGGGGATGTGCACAGATACACTGTATTGTTGTATGTTTCAGACACGTTTTATAGCTTTATCTGTGCTCGTTTTACCATGTACTATAATATCACCTTCATCTTTTTCCTTGTATTATTATCGTATTTTTTGTATTTTTCTTTTTTTTTCATTTTTCCATTCTTTTTCATGTATTATTTTTTTGTATTTAGTTGCGTAGGCTGTAAATATCAGTGTAAGGTGGTTGGTTGTTTTTAATCAAGATGATAATATATTGCTTTCTCTATGGATTCTTTAGTTAGTATAAAGTTTCTCTGGTTTGATTGTTTCTTAGTCACTGCGAATTCTGCAGACTCTTTTCTAGCCTTGATATTGTGATTTCGGAGAACAAAGTTGTTTTCGTTTCTAATTTATTTGTAAATTATCTGTTAGGTTTTTGTGTACGTATTTTCTTACGTACTTAATAATACTTTTAAGATTTTTTTCACTTTATGAATTCTCTGTGTAGTATTTTTTCCCTAACAAATTCTCAATGATATTTTGTTGTAAGATCTAACTAGTGATCTTTATTTTGATCCCAAAAGGTACAAACATAGGACAGAAAATCTTTATTGTCTTTATCTAGCGAAACTACAGAGATACATATTATGTATATGCCTTATATAGGGTGTTTATAAAGTACTCAAATACTATTACAATTCCATACTTATTAAAGTTCAATAGTTGTTCTAGCTTGTAGTCTGAAGAGCACATAGTAGGCAAATAAATAACAGATCGGAAGTTCTGGTAGAATAATACATAGTCATGATCGCACTGTGCATTACAATGCCTATAGTTTAGATAATATATTGAAAATCATACACATACTGATATCATTCACAACAGGGGAAATCTATCTTGGTCGCTAAGACTTTATGAAACAAACTTGCATAATTACTTCTAGAGTTGACTTATGGGTTATATTATAACTACTAGTGACTTTGTGGCTATTATCGTTCTTTCTCAGTGGTCTTTAAGTACAAGCACGTGTACTTAATTAGATAAATATTTAGTTTTCAATAGTCAAGGCGTATGAAATAGTTGTAGAGTTTTTATCTGTGTTTGTGTGGTATCATTTTTTTTTCGCGTAAAATGGGAAATCTATTCAAAATTTTGGGATCAAAAAATAAACAAAAATCTATCATCATCAATGTATTTGGCAAAAATTGGCTATCTATTTTCATATACTCATTTATTTTGGACAAATCTTTAGTTCAATGCTCTATATTTTTTACTATAGCAGCAACTTTATCTTTTTACATGTTTAAGATGCCATTTGTTGTAACTCATGTTTTTGAAATAAAATAAATTGATAAAATCAGAATCACATTGAGCATTTTATTTGTAACCTAACGTGCCTACTGTACTCATTGGCGTAACTGGGATCTGTACATGGGGGGGGGGGGGGGGCTGGCTCCAATCAATGAGTATCTGTTCTCGATATATGATCGTAATAAGATAGGTAGAGATATAAATTATATCATATAATCTGTACACTGAGATCAGATACCAACCAAAATGCTAAACAAATAACGCCTTAAATTGGATAAAGGGTATTTTATATCAATGACACCCGTATTATTTCTTGGGGGGGGGGCAGACGGTACCCTGGGGAGAGCCGTGCCCCCCCCCCCCCCTACCTAGCTACGCCTATGACTGTACTTAGTTTTATCAGACAGCCTAGACCTACAGAGATGGGTAACGTCTTGTGTTATATATTAGTTGAAAATAGGTTATAACCGGGTGAAAGCTGGGTTTTCACCCAAGTCGTTACCCATCTCTACCTTGGTGTAGCCAAGCCAAGCCAACCAAGAAACATAATTCGTGTCAACAGAAAGGGCGGGTGTAAGAATAATTATGATGGCGATGCATTTGTGCATTATCTAATTAAACGTCGTCGCCGAAAGGAAGCGATGCGCGGACACCTGTCAAGAAGATGATGACCTATTTCTGTGTGACTAGAATTGACTACCTTGTGGCAACGAGCTAGTCCCTCCCTGCCTTGTGGTGGGTGCATCCAAACCAAACCAAAACTGCATCATTAGAGTTATGAAAAAATAATTTCCCTAGTCGGAATCGAACCCGGCGAATAAAAATAAAAAAACGATGTAAGGTCTTCTTGTAAATAGCCAATATTTATCAATTTTAGTACCTACAGGAAAACTAAATTTTATTTTGCGTATTTTACAGAAAGTGTAATTGAACGTTGGCCCGTCAGCAGTATCAGTAGTCGTACTTACCGAGACTCTAGTATGAATTTGGCTATATAAACAAAAGTAGCCTTATCTAAGGTCCAATACAGTAATACAATATTATGTATTAATATTACAGGGCGTAATCATGATGCTCATAAAATGAAACCATATGCTCTACTTTTCATCCTGAACCACCTCGATAGAAAAACTTTTGAAAACATGAGAAAAAAAACCCATAGAAAATGACAAGGACGTATTAAAAAATTGTATGGGGAAGTGAATTTTTATTTCGCGTTTTATCAAAAGTTTTTCTATGGAAATGGTTCAGGATGATCAGTAGAGCATGTGGTTTAATTTAATGAGCACGTCCTGATTATACCCTGTATACCTATAATAATAAGTGAAAATAATTCTAGGGTAGGTCATGTATCGATCACTGATAACAGTAAAGAAAATGAATTTTCACCATTACTATTCGAAAAGGGGTTATTGGCTCACCAAAAACAGTGAATAAAACGCTCTTTTCCTCACTGAGTGAGAACAAGTAACTTTTTAAACTTTTTGGATAGGCAAAGGCATGGCAAAGGTATCTGTGACCATACAGCCATCTTAAAACATAATAACCCGAGAAGCTATAAACTATAAATCTTGCAATCACTATATTTTATGTTCCACAAAAATGCCCGAATAAAGCATTTTAAATTTGGAACAAGTGTCAATGCACAATATAAAAAAATATCTTACCAAACGTACTGGCCGGCCGCTTGGAAAAAAGACCAAAAAAAAAAAGAACTGCCATTTTTATGTTTTGTTCTCTTATTAATTTACTATGTACCGATTGGTTGTAAGTATAATAAAATTTGATTCAAATAGTTAATATGGTACTGTTTATTTTCTCATAGTCAATGGTGAAAAGTAGAGTACATAACTCGTGAAAAAAAATTCCATCTCGGCTCTTGGATCTTACTCTAGAATGAATCTTTCGCTCCTCTCGGGATCCACCTTTGAGCCTCGAAAGAAATTCCCTTTTTTTCACTTGTTGTGTAATCTACTAAGGTAAGTCTGTCGAATTACGCCTACTTAAGGTTGAAACTGATTTCTATCATATTATTATAATAAAAAAGAAAAAGACAGTGTGTAAATCAAAGGGTTGTTTAATAATCTTTGGAATAAACAATAAAAAATAACGCTGTTTTTAAGCAACCAACAAATAACTACAAAATTGCAACACAGTGGTTTTGGCAAAATTAAACTACTGAGTTTTAATTACGCCTATGTAAAATCTATTATCATAACATTCTACTAGAGTGTTTTCGTAATTATTTTTAATTAGGAACATAATCAGTCTTAGAGATCGTATCACAATTATGAGTTTTTTTATTATTGAAATAATTATTTAAGATCTATGAATAGATAACAATAACTCTATATTACTACGGTAATAACATACATTATTGTATTTTTTCAACGGATTTTTTTTTAAACCTAATTAACGCTTCTCTAAAGAAGTAATCTAATGTTTTTATTTTTTTTTAAACCAAATCAGCCTTGGGCGTTATTTAACCCAGTTGGGTTATTAACGCTTATTTAGTTGAAGCAGACTATTTAACGGAGCGTTGGACGGTTTGCATAAAGAGAGCCGCATTAAGTACGTGGTTCATAGGAGAAATGCAAATTAATGACAGTTTTTACGAATCATCAAACTCCGTCAAAATGTGTGCTTCAAAATTAACCTTTCCATCACAATCCTTAGTTACAGCCACCAGGACATTGAAATATTTCTACGTCTGTTTTTGTCAGACCGACACATTCTTCGTGATACCATTTCATACAATAAGCACATGGTCTCATATCAGCAACACGATCCTCATAGCAAGCGTTTTCTTTTCCCTTGTGGCTTATTTTTGTTTTATTCTTTTTCGTTCTTGTTTCATGTCCAAGATCCTTTCTTTTAGCCTTTCCCGTTATGGTCATACTATCTCCTCTCTTTACTGTTTTTTTTACGTCATTACTTTTGGTTATTTTTTCAGTTTTGGTTTTACCATCTACTTTTCTTTTTATAGCATTTGTGTCATTCTTTTTAGTTTCATTTTCAGGTTTCATTTTCAAATTTTCCTTCTCTTTTGTCTTTTTGTTATCGTTAAACAAATCTTTTGTTATTCTTGTGCCTTTGTAATTCAAAGCCTTTCGATGGAATTTCTTTTTTGTAATTGCATAGTTTGGTGTGGGCATAAATTGATGAAACTGGGATTTTTCAGATAACTCAGCCAACGGTATATCCTCACCATCATTATCTGTTTCAGTATCAGAATAAATACGCAAAGATGGCTGAATGAGGGGTCTTGTGATGAATCTAGCCATCATTTCGGACACATCCTCATCGTCAGAAGTATCAGTCAATAAACACTCGAGACTCGTTGTTGACCGAGACTTCTGCAAGCCACTTGTTGAAGGAATCACATCCACTGAGCGCTGTGGAGTTACTTGTCCAGGTTGCAAGCCACTTGTAGATGGGCCCTCAACAAGTGATCGCAGTGGAGTGATTTCTGGATCAAGACGCGTAATTTTATAATTGTGAGAAGTATCGTCTTCATCGTTGTAGTCATCTGAAGACGAGCTATAGCAGACAAGTTTATTTGCAAGACTACCCGTAACTAGTGAACGCGGTGGAGTAACTTCTGGTGCTGATGGATAAACATTCAACAGACGTTGCAATTCTTCACTGTCGACTATAATTGGAGACGAGTCACAAGGTTCATTCGAATCTTCGTTCGTAACTTTTGGAGCTGTTGGATGAACATTTAATAGGCATGGCAATTCTTCACTGTCATCTATAGTATGTTCATTCCTGTCTTCGTTTTGAGGTGCCTGTTTTTCAGTTAAAACAGAGGGTCCAAAAGCTTTTTCAGGCAAAATATCTGGATTAAATGGATATAGTCCTGTTTCGCGGAAACCGCTTGTGATATTAGCATGTGACATGCATTTAGACCAAATTTTGGACAAAATCTTGTTGAAGTCGGGACGAGACAATTTTTGAGCATGTGTTTCATAGAAATGTTGCATCACTTCTTGGTCCCAGTAACTCTCAAAAGGTTTGTAACACGCTTTATCGAGTGGTTGCAACTCATGCGTGGTATTTGAGGGTAGGCAGTACAGAGTGATGCCTAACAAGTCAGCTTCTTCTGCAATTCTATAATCCAAATGACACTTTGCCCCATCAAGTATCAACAGGCAGTTTCCTGCAGTCTTGTGTTTGCCAAAATGTCTTAGGAAGTCAAGAAATAGCTCCGAAGTCATACTGCCCTTCAGGGCCATTCTGACTATTGTACCTGGAGGCAAATTGGCTTCCAGCTCAGGCTTCCTTCGAACACCTTTAAATATAATCATTGGAGGTATGGGATTACCCGCCGCATTTACACAACCCACGATGGTAACGTTTTCGCCATGTTCTGATGCTTGTATGTGTACTCTTTTTGCTCCTTTCTGGGCAATTACATAGGGTTGTTGGTGCATGGTCAATTGACAACCCTTTTCGTCCATATTATACAGTCTCTCTGGATTATAATGGATCCCAAGTTCGTCGTACAGTTTTTCAACTTCTTTGAAATGGTGTGAAACGATTGCTTTGTTAAGCTTCTGACCTCTTGCTTGATTCATAAACTGGGCTTTGCGTTTCGCCACGACGCGATTTCTTTTTAAAAATAGCTTAAGCCAGTCTCGTCCAGCAAGTCTTAACTGCGTATTAAAGTTGTTAGGGATGTTATACTTTTCACAATACAGAAATGCCTGTTTTCGGATCATTTTGGCTGTCAGTGGGATTCCCAAATCCGCAAATCTAATAATTCGTTTCACAAAATCTTGCTCTCGTTCTTTGCTTAATACTGATTTTCTGCCTAATTCTTGTTTAGATTTCCCACTTTTAACATAATCCCGCAATGTCCTTCTTGGGATCTTATACATGTCAGCTGCTTTATAACTGGACAGCCTGCCTGTTTGAACAGCAGTGACTGCTTTTTCTAAATCACTTTGTGTCCAAAGGCAGCGTTTTTTCTTTGAAGTTGACATTTTTACCTAAAAAACGATGTTACATTATTATTTTAAGGGGCTAATTATCATGTTTTAAAACGGATAAATTATACATTTTTACCAAGAATAAGATAAATTACTTGCCGACTTATACAAATGAAATTATAAACACGAGCAGTTAGATGCGACACATGATGGTTAAATACGCGTATGTGATGGTTATATACGCCTACGTGATGGATATATACGCCTACGGTAGTATTTGGTACGGGTAATACCGCCCAGGCGTTATTACCCGTCGTAATACATTTTAACAAGATTGTACATAAAATCAATAACCGTTTGCATAATGTTAATGTACAAACTGGTTATTGACGAGAAAATAGTTATTTTAACGACTGCGCTTAGGTTTGAGTGCAAAACTCACCCATTAACAAAAAAAAACTCCACGAATATTGTGCTACGTGTTAGTAAAAATGTCACAAGAACCACTCACGCCAAAAGTCGGTGCGCTACTGGCTCGCGGGGTGGGGAACGCCGCTGGCGGGGTTTGGGACTGCGACTAGACGTGTTAATCTTAGTGCGTAGCTATTAAGATTCATTTTGGCGATATTAGAATAAGGTTTTTTTTATCATAGGCGTAATTAGCGTCTAGGCGTAATTCGACAGACTTACCTTATTTTGATCATATAATTTTTTCACTTCCCAGTACAAAGTGGATCAATCAGCTGACTAAATTTCTATGGAAATGTGAAAAACAAAGTCATGCGGTCCTACAATAATAAGCGCAAATAATTGTAGTGAAGATTGTGTATGTTTTTTTTACTTCCCAGTACAAAGCTGACTAAATTTCTATGGAAAAGGCAAAAAAAGGACGTGCAACATTTTTTTTTTTGCTGTGTTTGTGGTCTATTACCGATACAATTATCATCTATTTTTTTCATTGATTTTGTTACTTTGAACTGTGGGAGCTTATTTTGAATTATTGTTGTTTCAATTATTGTCGTACATAAGGATCAAATTCTGAGAAGTAATGTAATGTAATGACATACTGCAAGTTAAAGAAAAGTGCTAATTTTTCATATAATAAACTGATTCACATTACAAAATTTTCGTAAGTAAGTATTCTTGGTGTTTAATCTTTAACCGACTTCCAAAAAGGAGGAGATTCTCAATTTGACTTCTTTTTCTGTCATTACTTAACCGATTTGAAAAAATCTTTTTTTTTTGTTTGGAAGAGTTTGTTTCCAGATACCAGGACTCCCGTATTAGATTGGTCGTGATATGGCACTAACTGAAATCACTTTGATTTGTTGTGCCCATTGCGGGTTATTATTTAAAAATTGTCATTAAGGACCCGTGCTCCCTGACATTGAGCACCTCATGTTGCGTCAGGCAGAACTGAACTCTATGACGTTTCATTATTGTTTAAAATAGCGCGCTATGAGCCGTGGCTGTTACGACTGGTTACGACAACCGAAACATCGCGCGCTCTAAAGAATCACGTTTCGATGCCGCCCTCCATAGTAATTTGTATGGGGAAATCGCACGCAAAAGTTGGTGATGTTTAATGGATAAATACACCAAGTAACAATTTTTGTTTGGCAAAAATAAATTAATCTCACCATTCTGTACACTTTTAACTTACGGGAGCCTGAATTTCAGTTTCCAAAATTATCTGAGAAATCGCCAATGAGAAATACGCGAAGAGCAGTTTTACGTGATTTTCAGCAACTTTAGATTTTTTTTCTAGCTTGCTATGAATTATACGCAAAAATCAAATTAATTAGGTTGTAATACAACTCTTCGACAACTTGTGTGATTATTTATTTCTCATTAAACAAATATTTTCTGTCATGAATCAGCAATACGGTGGGGCACGTTTAGGTGGCATGGACCCTTAAGCCCCGTGAACTTCGAATTCGAAACTCCTCGATGCGTGACAGCGCACCATTCGAGATTGATGCAAACGCTTTGTGTCAGCAGGGTGCTCATTGTAGGTATTATACCAAGTTTAATTCTATTACTGTACTACCTACATAATTTATCCTATCAGAATAACAATTTAATCAGAAACTTTACTTTAAAAAAAAAGGTGTAGGTACTTTTATATTTGGGGTAGGTATGAACAATACCAACTTGGCCTTCGTTTCATATGAACAGCGTGTGTATACAATACTTTTTACAATTTCACCCACCAACAGTGTTGACTCAACAACGTGAAATAAATAATCTTTTTAACAAATAGTAGGTAACCGACTTCAAATTCTACAGCATTATTCACTAAAAAGTTAAAAATTATCATATATACTGTCCGATGGCATAAATATCACTTTCGCTGAGTTCTTTCTTCCTGAAACATAATTATGTTATCTAGAAGTCGGCACATTTCATATGGTATAGCAACACAAAACCTATATAATAGTGCCGACTTTCACCAAAAAAGTCAAAAATAGGTGCGATGACGAGCGAAGCGATTTACATGTAAATAAATTTGGGAGCGAGGCAACCCTCTTTGTTATGCCTAGGCAGATCATGATATACCTAGGTACCTACCCATTTCTACAATGTGCCGACGATATGAATGACTAATGATTCCCAGATAAAAACTCTACCTGAATGATACTAAATTAGTTCACATCATGGTGAGTTGCGACTGTGTGTGTGACCGATCAATGTCAAGGCTGATTTCGGTACCTAGAAATTGACGATTCACACTTGCAAAACTTCTAATGATGATTCATCCCATTGAGGTCTGCGACTGTGATAGTACCTATCAAAAATACAGACAGCAGTCAGCATTAAATACCTAGGAATAGGAATTAACATTGGCGAAAATCTTTTAACATCGCTGCACTATCTATCTGGCCGCACCAAAAGAATTGTATCTGATGAATCGTTACAATCGTACTAATACCAAAAATTATAATGTCCTTCCCTCTCAGGTAATATCTGAGCCTTCCCTACTATGTGAAAGATACGCACAGAATTTCCTACGTGTATTGCGCCCCCGTAAAGGTCATGTAATCGTCCAAAAAGGTAGGTAGGTAGTGATTCCTACTCCGTGCTTTTATTTTAATATACACATACACATGACAGACATGAGGTTAACACAACAGAACCTCAGATAAAGGTTATAAACAGACCGCATTTATGCGAAAAAATTATAACGATGACCTTAAACTGGAATCAAAATACTATCACGCTACAGCAATGAGCAATCGGCCTTACTACAGGATATCCTATTTTAGGAGCCACGTTCGAGATAATAGAGCCTAAGAACAATCGTGTGGTCGGCAAAACTGCTTACCCGGCCATTCTGCAATAGTAAACAAAACCGCACGCTTACTGGCAGACTACGACGCGACGCACCATAACAATCGGCTGCATATTTGTACGTGTTTCCCACGCGCCGAGAGAAACCGCTGGTAGCAGCAAGTGTAGTGCCGGCCGGCCGCGTGTCGGGCTCCGGAGCCATGTGCATGCGTCACCTTCCGCTCGGACTCGCTCGTAAACAAATCTGATTCTGGGATGTTTACTTGCTCTGGGACCACGGGCCTTGAACGACTTATCCAATGGATGCGCTACTGGACGGTTTTTGAAAACGATGACATTTCTTGATTACAAACCTGTTGGTAGTAGATATAGAGTTAGCACAGAGAACGAATCACTGTTTTAAACCGACTTCAAAACAAGGAGGAGGTTCCTCGACTGTTTTTTTGTCTTGGGTATGTTAGTCCATAACTCTGGCATATCTTAACGGATTTAATTATTTTTTTATTTTCTTCCAGGTATTTTTACCATTTTACATAGGTTGGTCGTGATCCAACCATTCCATTATAGGTGGTAGAGCTGATGCCGGGCTCGACTGTGGAGGTACCACCATCTTACTCGCAAATCCTCCCGAAGTTATTCGGGGGAGAGTAAGAGAACAGCTCTTAGGCAAAACCAGGCGGCCCACCATTGCCTGGGACCGATGGATGGCGGTTTATCCATCCCCAATTGCCGAGCCTTATATAAAACAGACTGGTAACAGGCAGTGGCGTCACTGGTGCAAGGGTTTCGGCACCGCGCTTACCAACCCGCCTGCCCAGCGTGTGTGAGTATGGGCATTTCTTCCAGGAGGACCGCCAAGAGTGGCGAAATCCTGGAAAGGCCTATGTCCAGCAGTGGACGAAACAGGCTGATGGATGGATGGATGGATGGTCGTGATCTGATGATGGTCTTCAGAAATAGGCAGAACTCCTCATTGGATGACAGCATATCACTGCAAATAGCGGCAATCGCTTTGTGTTAGTGTGCTCATTGCAGGATATTACATTTATCTACTTAAAAATTGTACCGTTAAAGGTGAATGCCAAAAAAAACCAGAGTGAACAGATACAGGATGTAGCTCAGAATTTTAGTGACATGTAATAACATCATTCTGAAATTATTTTACTGTAAGATTCGATGGCTTAATGTGTGATAATGCTATTTGTTTTTTATCAGGGCTTAGATTTTTCATCTCAAGGATATCTCCGATTTGGATATACCCTACGTTGTAAATAGACTATTCAATAGTGTTCTGAAACTTCCATGGCCCCTAACATGTGATATTGCTATTTCTTTTTCAAGAGGGGCGAGATTTTTTATCTTTAAGATATCCCCGATTTGGATATAACGACGATGTAAATACATTATTCAAATTTAAGATTTACATGCAAGTATATTTTGAGTCTTCAGTTTGGCTGTACTGAGTTAGCCACACCGCATGTCTAGAAAGAAAGTCTTGACATAGCCTTGCGGCTGTAAAATAGATAATCAATAAGCTGCGTCGCGTCCATCAACTTTTAGTAGGTTCCGATTCAAGACATAATCGATTACATCGCGTCTATCGTCATTCCGAATCACTGATGGCCGTACGGCGTGAGTACTTTTAGTGCTGTCAGCGCCATCCGGAACCCGGCCCTTGATATGATAGTGTGGTACGATTGCGCGGTAATAAAAAGGAAAGGTGGATGAGCGTACTATTCGGTGAAGGTAGGTAAATAGCGCGTCCATTGGATAACCCATTCGAGCTCGGGCTCATCTATGTTTTGTAGATCCTTAGGTAGCAGGTTACAGCCATTGCCGTTAACTGTTATTGTGTCAACGGCAACGAGCGACGAACACGTGAACCTCGAGAATGTTTCCTCGAAGTGGATGCCTTCATGTGATTCGGTCGGCGACTTCCGATCCGATACCCGAGTGTGTGTCAACTGCGACGTAAATCTAGTTAGCTTCGGTGCTAGTAGAGGACAAGTTCCGGTTTTACAAAAACAGATTATTGTGTTCACATAATTTGAACCCCGTCTTATTTCAAAAGGCACATTTTGTCCCCTATTGTTCTTCATTATCGAAAATGGGTTAAAAATGGTAATTAAATGTTAAAGTAAAAAAACGGGCCACGCGCCGTTTTGGGTTCCGTAGTTGCCCAGTACATTTTATAAGTTGGTCTACTAATACAGAAAGCGCCAAACTTCGGAAGTTGCTCTCCCGAAGAACGGCCCTGTTTAGAGGGAACAAAGTTTGACGCGACCAGAGGTGCAATCGACAACATTTCATTTCAGTTAACCATTTATTTTTAATATTTATATTGAAAGTCTGCGTAAAAAAGAAGCAGTATTTTTTTCATTTTGTTTTATTTTACGTTTTTCCTGCATAATTTAATGTTTTCTTATTCACTCGTTCTAAAAGGATGTAAGTTGCATCTGAGGATTTCAAAAGTAGATGTTCATTGCCAATGGATTGTAAAAAAAAAAAACTTGGCATATTTATGTCTGCTGTCACATGGCATGACAGTTGATTATTTTAAACAAAATGAACTTAAAAGCAAGGGAAATTGTTTTTAAAATCCTGTGTTAACCATATTTTTAGTTTTTTGAAAGTATCTCTTTATTTAATTACGATTTAATTCTGAAAAAAAAGGATGCTCAGAAAGCCCATATCTCGAAATGGTTTTCAGTTTTGCATCAATTATTAATTTGTAATGTTGTCGATTGTGTAAGCCAATCGTATTCAAATTCGATTGTCATATGGCTATTTGGCTAATAAGCCCGTTTGATAATTTTATTGAAATCGTACGTTTTTGGTTGTCAACAACAAAACAAGACAATTATTATTGTATTCATTTGACAGTTAAAAATGTACGATTTTGTCAAACGGGCTAATTTATTAGCCGAATAGCCATATGCCAATTAATTTGAATACCATTGACTTACACAATTGCACCTCTGTACTCGTAAACATGTAAAGCCTACTTAGCTGTGCTGGGATAGTTTTCCTTTTAACTTAATTATAAAAGTAAACTACCTACTTCTGTGAATTTTTTCACATATTGGGGGGGGGGACACTTGACTCCAACAAAAATTTGCACTTTAAAGCTTAATATTCGCCAACGGATCCCTAAATCAAAAAATGTTTTTAAACGACCCTATCCAACGATACCCCACAATATTAGATAGAGGAGAAAAAAAAATATCCCCAATTAATTGGGTTAACTTTTTTAAAGATTTTATTTTACCATTTTGTCGGCGTGATTAATATAAACACCCATGCCAAATTACAGCTTTCTAGTACGAATAGTTTCTGAGCTAAGCCGCGGACAGACGGACATGGCGAAACTTTAAGGGTTCCTTTGTTGGGCTACGGAGCTCGTCCATCGAGGGTTCCGTTAAAGACAATATTTTGTATGATTTAATTACAAATATTTAGTTTTCAGATTTTTCCCTATACTTGAAATTGAATTTGTAGCATAAGACGGTATTACTTGATTCGGATTGAGAGTGTCGAAATATACTTGCGTCTTTTGGGGTATAAACGGCCGTATCTCTAAGTTTGATTTTTTGCAGCTCCAAGGGACTGTATATGGTTTTAATTTCAACCCGGTACATCCAAAGGGTCTTGTCTTGATAGACAGACGGACGGACAGACAGACGGAAAACAAAATGGTCCTATAAGGGCTCCGTTTTTAGGGTTCCGTACCCAAAGGGTAACCAACGGGACCCTATTACTAAGACTCCGCTATCCTTCCGTCCGTCCGTCTGTCACCAGGCTGTATCTCATGAACCGTGATAGTTAGAGTTGAAATTTTCACAGATGATGTATTTCTGTTGCCGCTATAACAACAAATATTAAAACCGGCCAAGTGCGAGTCGGACCTGCTATAACAACAAATACTAAAACCGGCCAAGTGCGAGTCGGACCTGCGCACTCCCATACAACAGACATTTATTTATTTACATATCTCTTGCTCTGTAAGTACACCCTTACACCCCTGAATGCCGGGGTGTATGACTATCATTACAGCATAGGTTTTGGAATTTGAAAAAAGAACTGTCATACTCATACTGAACGAAGAATATTTTTAAAAAGTTAATATTTTTTTTTCTCGGTATCGATTAATTACTCGAATCGGAATCTAGACAATTTATTTTATAAAGATTTTATTTTAAATATGGAACTATTTGTTTCCACATCGTATGTTAGATGGAATCGATTTAAAAATCAAACTGGCCAGCAAGATTCGACGCGCTTGCGTGCGTGAAAAAAAAAAGGCAGTCTACTAGTAGGCGCGAAAGCATCGCGAAAGTAATTAATTTTCTTGTTTGAGTTCTTTTTCAAAAGTTTTAAACATGTCTAGTGACGAAGACATAGATCTAACGCCCGATTTTATTAAAGAAAGGGCAAAAACAGTTGTCGAAAATATATTACCGCCGAACTCGAAAGAAAGATATGTAAAGGCATACGACGAATTTATGAAATGGCGGTCAGAAAAAAAAGTGAAATCTCTTTCTGAAAGTGTTTTTATATCATATTTTGATGAATTATCTAAGAGGCTACAACCTTCCAGTTTATGGTGCTTTTATTCCATGCTAAAATCTACAATGATGACAAAACATGACGTGAATTTGAAAGATTTTTCTAAACTTACTGCTTTCTTGAAAAGGCAGTCTGACGGCTTTAAAAGCAAGAAATCGAAGGTATTTACTGCGAAGAAGTACAGAAATTCTTAAATGAAGCTCCGGATGAAATTTATTTAGCAATAAAGGTACCTACGTATTTACTTGCCCTTTTTAATAAGTTAACAAAATATTTCACAAAAATACTATGCGAATTTGGTGCCTTTAATACAACTTATGTCTTTTTTACAGGTTGTTCTAATTTTTGGGATATCGGGAGCCTGCAGAACCGTGGAATTGAAAAACTTGACAATAGAAAATGTAGAAAAACATAACAAATTACTACTTATAAAACTGCCTAACAGGAAAACTAAAATTGACCGGTCATTTGTTGTGCATGAAGAATTTGCAAATTATGTTGAAAAATATCAAGCTCTTCGGCCTGAAAACGTGGATACAAATCGTTTTTTTCTTAATTACAGTAAAGGAAAATGCCACAGACAAGTAATAGGAAAAAACAAATTTACAGGCATGCCAAAGCAAATAGCCACATATTTAAAACTGAGTAACGTAGAGTTATACACCGGGCATTGCTTTCGCAGAACATCAGCGACTCTATTGGCTGATTCGGGAGCCAACCTCACTCTGGCACGAGCGGCAAAGGCACGGCAGCTGGAAGTCCAGCAAAGTGGCCGAAGGCTATATCGAAGATTCGGTGGCAAACAAAAGCAAAATTACTTCTAAAATAACAGAAAATATAAACTTGAAATCACCACGTCAAAGCACATCATCTGAGCCATTTTTTAATGAAGAAAATAGTACCAGTCAACTGCCGCCATTTACGATGCAAGAACCTCAAGTCACTCAAACTCAAGTCTTATCATCACAAACTCATATTCAAACTATAAATATTCCTAAAAAGAACGTGACCATATCTCTTACAAATTGTAATAATTTTACTATTAATTTTAATTAAATACACATTTTTTTCTTCTTAATAAATGTTCATTGAAACCTGCTGTCTTGTTGTTTACTTACCTCACAATCGATATGTAAAGCAGAGTATTTATCTCGGGCGTAAGCATCAATTGCATACTCGGGTTAAGTAGCGCCTTCGCTTCGCTCAGGGGCCAAAAACCTCGTATGCAATTGATGTCATACAGCCCTTGGTTAATAATCTACTATTATTTCATTTATCACCTAACACCATCATTACAGGCATTATTTTTTTGCCGTTCTTATAGATAATACGGAACCCTTTGTGCGCGTGTCCGAATCGCACTTGGCCGGTTTTTTTCCTCTTGAGGGTCGGAACCCTAAAAAACGGTCAAGTGCGAGTAGATCTGACGCCCTGAGCATTCTAATAAGTTAGAGGACTAAACTTGATTTTTGATTGTCGAGATTGTCCGCACTTAGTGGAACGAATCGGACATTGTTGTGACTAATCATATTTACAAATTATTCTACCCAAACGGTTTCGCTCATTATCAAGGGCTTTAAGGGGGTTACAGAGGATCCGGTGCAAAATGCACATCTTAATATTGTTTTCCTTACTTTTAAATAAAAAGTAGGTAGGTACCTATGCGGTAAATAGATGCATTCTATGTGTTTTATGTTTTTAGTACAAATTATGTTTAAGAAAATTTAGTCATTTTATGCATTACATTAACAAATATTCAAGATTCAAACGTTTTAAAACATATTTACAGTTGTAATGTAATGCGATCAAAATTTAATGCGTTAAATGACTATATTTTCTTGTAGACACATAATAATATATAAAGCAATTTTCGCAAATACACATAAAACGCATTTATTGCATAGATACTTTTATTCAAAGGTGTGGAAAACAATGTTATGATGTGCATTTTGCACCGAGATCCTCTGTTACCACCTTAAAATAAAATAAATACATACCTACTTATTTATAAACAATCAATGTTTGCATTGTCCGTGCTTTTCCGATGTTGAAATGTTTTCATCAAAACAATGTTGACTAAAATAAAATAAAAAAATATCACAAAAAAATCATAGACATTATTGTAAAAATGGTACAAAAATAAAACAAAACACACAAGTTACACACAGAATGGGAAATTTATAAATTACGGATTTATTGCTTCACTTGCGCCAGAAGACTGAAAGTGCCCTGTAGGTTTTCAACGTAAAGGATAACAACATCTTTCTGCGTTGGGTCACGTTGGGTAAGATCCATGGAGCAGGAGGTATCAGCTTCAACTTGATATCTCAAACGGGGCCCGTGAAAAGGGGTCTTGTCTTGACAAACGGAGGAACAAAAAAGTGATCCTGGGTTCCGTTTTTAATTTTGAAGTACGGAACCCTAAAAAACAGTAGGACGCCCGTGTCTCAATCTTGGGATGCCAATTCGAATCCTGCTGCTCGAGCACCTTTGACACGTTCGCTCTATCGATTACTGATTTCATTAAATATTAAAGTCGATTCTGAAGGCTTTAATTTTAGTTATAGTGCTGTAAAAACTTCATTTTTCCAAAGTAATGTAGCTTCTTTTCTTTTGTCAACACTCAGAACTATTTTGGAATGAAGACAATTTGTCAACACAAAAACCAAAATTAAAACCTTCGGAATCGGTTTAAATATTACGTTTCTTATTTGTTTTAACTTATTTATTAATGAATGGTGAATACATTTCACATCTTCACTTTGCTGATGACATAGTCAATATAAGACATGGCAGAAACGCTGCAAGAACTGGAGGAAATGGTGTGCGGCCTAGGCGATTCGTTGTTCAGAAATATATTTACCTGGGTTAGGTTATCCAACTGGGTAAAAAGAATTTCGACGCTGAGGCTGACAGAAGAATATTATGCTTAGGTTGGGCAGCATTCGGGAAGTTGCGTCATATATTTACGTCATCAATACCGCAATGTTAAACCAGTGCGTCCTTCCTGTGATGACGTACGGTGCCGAGACGTGGACTCTTACAAAAGGGGTCCCATCGATGGAGTGGGCCATGCTTGGGATATCTCTGATGGATAAAATCCGAAATGAGAAGATCCGTCGGAGATGGCAAGTGACCGACATAGTCTGCCTGATTCGGCAGTTACAGTAGAGACCACGTTTAGCTAAGTGTAGCGTAGGCTGACCTCGTGCCAGCTGGGCCGACGATCTGAAGGACGTTGCGGGTGGCGGCTGGATGAGGAGGACCGCCAAGAGTGGCGAAATATTGGAAAGGCCAGCGGTAGACGGTGACAGGCTGATGGATGGACAGATGGAATAATTATTTACTAGCTTTTGCCCGCGGCTCCGCCCGCGTGTTATTCGGTTTAACGACATGCTTTTTTCCGGGATAAAAAGTAGCATATGTGTTAAGTTAGGGTATAAGCTATATCCATTCTAAATTTCACCCTAATCCGTCGAGCCGTTTCAGCGTGAAAGAGTAACAAACATACATACACACACACAAACTCTCGCATTTATAATATTAGTGTGATATTCATGCTCATTTTGATCGGAATAAAATAAAAGTTGCAATGTCATGCATCCTTTTATATTTTCTTTGGCTATTGATATCTTCCTCTGTGTTTGAGCCAAGAGGCGGCGACCTCCTGAAATAAGAACCCTCTGAAATAATTGACGGTTGAATCTCTCACGGAACCCGCTGCATTTTTAACGTTACTTTATCCTCTACGCTACAACGAAGGTGCCTGCTCGAAAAACAGCGATATCCCCGTGTCACGGACGGACGTAAATAATTTGGACAAGTTCGTGTCGGACTCGGGCACAAAGGGTTCCGTACCGGGCTGGGGACGATTCGTGCTCCGCGAAATTTGTGCCGTGTAAATTCGTGCCAAAAATCTTTAATTTTTGTGTAGAGTCGTGTTCCGTTAATAAAATATATTCACTAGGTGTAAACTCGTCCCCTTTTTTGGGTTCCGTAGTCCGACAAGGAACCCTTATAGTTTCGCCATGTCCGTCTGTCCGTCTGTCCGCGGCATAGCGCAGAGACTATTAGTACTAGAAAGCTGTAATTTGGCATGAATATAAATATTTATCACGCCGACAAAATAGTAAAATAAAATCTTGAAAAAAAATTGTTTAAGGGTACCTCATACACGTAAACTAGGGATGATTTTTTTTTCTCATATATCCCATAGTGTGGGGTATCGTTAGATATATCGTTCAAAAACATTGTGGCTGTGTTTTTTTCGATTTAGAGATCCGTTGGCGAAATATTACGCTTTAAAGTGAAAATTTTAGTTAGAGTGGAGCGTCCCCCCCCCCTGCTGGCTAAACGGTTGTTTATAGAAATGTGAAAAAAATCACAGAAATTGTATATATAATGAATTTAAAAGGAAAACTATCACATCTAAGTAGGCTTTATAGGTTTACGAGTACAGGTCGCGCCAAACTTTTGGTCCCCTATAATGTATATATACCCTACATTGCGCGTAGCCCGACACGCACTTGACCGGTTTTTTTGGTGTAGATTCGTGTCAGATAACTTGACAATTAAAAATGTTCATTTATTTCACATTGGAGTACTACAGTCACAAAAGTCATTTCAAAAATCATAAATAAATAGAAGTAAAATAGATCGATTTGCCGTTGTTGGCATCGAGTTGATCGCAAAATTGTTGAATGATTTAGAAGTACTAAAATTAAAACAAAAGTCTGAATAACAGCTCAATTTTTCTAATCATCACTATTTTCCGTATTATTATTAGCTATAAGAATAAACTATAGATTTATGGGTAGTGTGTGGAATAAAAATGATCTGGATAAGGATTTCAAACTAGAACTGTATATTATCCTTTTTAAATTCACTTGGAAGGTTATAGCTCCGACACCTAGCACAGATCAACAAGAAGACAGAAAACAAGATGGCGTATCTACCCGGTAATAAAACGGATATTACATAATCAAATAAAGATTGATTTTTGTGAAAATAAATTAAATAAATTCAACATAAACATATCATGTAATATAAAGCGTTAATTTAATAAAAATAAAAACAGACTGATAATCAAATTGTTTCATTAAATTACACTATTTTCACTTTTCACACCAACTGTACTTTTCTATTTTTGAGAAGCATTGCCAATTTACTAGTAAATAATTTCAACGAAGCACGAATCGTCACTGGTAAAAAACAGCGGCACGAGTCGCCACCAAAAAAAAAAAGAGCACGAATTCCGCGGCACGAATCTTCCCCAACCCTCCGTACCACCCTACAATACGGGAAGAGAACCCTAAAACATTATGTTAAATAACAACAATATACATGCCAAGGCGACAACAAGGCTACAAAAAACAAGGCGCTAAAGTGCCTGGTAAAAGTCACTGTCTACGTACGGAACCCTCCCTACCTTTTATTATTTTACTTAGAGTACAACCCGGTCACATTATCTCGAGACCTCGCTGGAATGCGAACCACCCGCCCCGTTCTCCTTTCACCTCCCCGCGTTCGCCACGGCGCGTCAGTACGGTTAGCACTTTCGTTGCCGATACGCGTCGACTTGTTTTCGTGGTATATTTTTAAACATTCCATTGTTACGTTTGGACTTTTATTGTTATTTTGTTATTGCTGTTACGTTAAAATATTGTTTTTGTTGCAACGTTGGACATTTTGGTTTAGTTTGGACATTTTTGTTACTATTTCGTTGCTTTGAAGTGGGACAGTGAAAGTTTTTTCAAATATGGGAAAAACTATTCACAGTGAAGCAAGAAATTTAATCCTGAAAGTTCTCGCTTTCTTTGAATCGGAGAAAGCTAACAAGCAATTCGTAATACCTGTAGATCAAGTTGTTAAACGAACCTGTGCTGCAACAGGAATATCAAAATGTACTTTGATGAGAATAGAAAAGGAGGCCAAAGAATTGCGGCATGCGTCACTGCAACATGCTACACCGAGTCATTTATTTTTCATCATTTTAATCATATCATTATAATAATATTACCTACATTAAATTAATTAACACAATATTTGTTTTGTTGGAAATCTTATTGTTTATAATAATATCCTACTAGAGGATGCTTGTTTTGCGCACCATATCTGAGCGCCGACTCGACGTGACGTCATCGACGCCAGGTCTCGAGATAATGTGACCGGGTAGTACGTAAGTACTTGTACAATCTGACTTAATTTAAAACCTCGTTTATGTATGCAACTTGAGCTATAGATATCTACTTATCGTCGTAGACTGCAATAATGTACTACGACGTTCTGCACTTGTTTTAAAGGACAGTTTGTTAGGGTCCTTTATACTGTATTTGTAGAACTTGGAAATAATTGACTATGAAAACTTGCCAAGTTCTAGTATATAAGGACCCTAACAAAGATTTACGTATTAACGTTGTACATTATTGCAGTTATGTCTGAAGAACCTCAACCCAAATGACCTACCGCTATCTGAAATTCAAAGTTTCTTAATCCTGGAAGAGTGTTCTCAAATGCTTCTTCATCTCAACAGCGGTATGGCGTTGTGCCAAAGAAGCTTTTGGACAGACATATTTTATATACGAGCCACGTATGCTTCTTTACCACAACACTAGGACCGTGTTGACACTTAGAAGGATTTGCGTTGCGTTGACAACTATACCAGCTTCCGAACGCTTCTATAAGCTAACACCCACCCATGGACGCTTCACGGCCCGCCCGCCCACGTCCGCGCCCCTCCCACATACCCTGTCTGTGAGCTGTGTTAGGAATTGTCAACTCTATTGAGAAAGTAAAAACTCCTGCACAGGCGGAAACATTTATTTTCCACAAGAATATGCACAGTGAGCTCCAAAACCATCAAGGCACAATCAATGTCTATTTCCAGAAGTAAAGAGAGAGGCCTGGGCAAGAGCAGTAACAGGATACAATCCTGTCCTCCTAGAAATAACGAAAAAAAAAAACGATTGAAGCAATCTCAGGATTTAAGAAAAAAATTTGATCTGAATTTACCCAATCCTAAGTAGTTTAAGTGTCCATTTTTTGATTTTAGTACCTTAGTTTGAATTTAGTTTGAATTTTTACTAGGCCAAAGAATCATTGTGAGTTGGAATTTAATATAGAAATTATTAAAAAAAATGTTTTACTTCTGTCTACCTGCATCTCTGACAATTATATTTACAATAAATTAATAACAATAAGATTTCCAGTTTGTCCAGTCAAAGAAGCATTCGGAAGCCAATAGAATGAATATGCTACGCAAATCCTTCTAAGCGTCAACATGGTCTAAGTGTTGTGTTAAAGAAGCATATGTGGCTCGTATAAAAAAATTGTCTGTCCATAAGCTTCTTTAGCACAACGCCATACGAGTGTTGAGATAAAGAAGCATTTGAGAACACGCGTCCTGGGTATCTAGCATGGTAGACCATATCGAGCTTTGACAGCTCGATATACACTGTCTGCTAAGTAGATCAACAGCGTGAGACAGAGCATTGTATCAAGCGCTATCGAGCTCGATATGGTTTGCTATGCTAGACTAGCTGGAAGTGGTTTAGAGGTTGTATATAATCACTCATATAGTCGGTCAGTCAGTGACAAAAATAGTGATTTTTACATGTGAATATCTGTCTACTTTCATTTATGAAATTTTGGGTACTTGCACGGACCTTAACAGATATTGTAAAGTTGCAACTTTGTGATGGGAAATATGTTGTGAGGATTTTGTGTAATATAACACGGCTGTTGACGGCCTTTTCTTTCAGGACTCGGACGCTTATCGCCCGTGTTTCAAATCGTTCCTCGTAAGCTATTGCCTCCTTTACGCACTTGCAGCATAAACTACTATTTCTCAAAAATATAGGTACATTGTAATATTACCATTACATACCATTTATATAAAAAAGCGTAGATACGGTACGTTCTTTTATCGTCAACTGAAAAATGGACCTAGTTTTTTGACAAGCGCCACCGAACAGAGATAGAGCGATAAGCTTCGACAGTGGCGCGAGCGAGACGAAGCTACAAAATATAGGCCAACTTGCCTATATTTGCAGTGCCGCGCGCGAGAAGCGGGGTACCTACCTACCGCATCTTCCTTTTGTTTTAACTAAGTTACATACTGTAAATACTCCAACCTGGCGAGCTATTTAAAAGTGTCCAGGAAATCTGAATAACTGTCCAGGAAATTCGTATGAAAATCCACTACATACCACATGTTCACAGAGTACATTTCATTGTTTCCTTTTCGTGTCTATGTTTTTAAGAGACTATAAGGAGTTTGGCGATCATAAGGATTTAAGCGGCCAATTTACAAAAAAATAAAAAGAATTTCATGTTTAGAATCAATAGAATGTAGAAATGTTTCCTATATTTTATAACTGCAATAACAATAACAAAAATAAATAATTTTTATTGATTTTATAGGTATATTTAAAACCATTGTGACCTATTCTCGTGCAGCAAACCTTAAATTTAGAGTTGAAAAACTTACCTCATTTAACTTTTATGCATCTCCGTTAAAGGCTATTTTGCAATGAAAAGTTTTAGATCTAATATTTGCTACACGAAAATAGGTGTCATTGAATACTGAAAATTTAACCTAAATGAGCATTTTACTCGTTGTTTTTTTTCTTAGTTCTTAGCGTTCTTCTAGATGGCATTGTCCATGAAGAAGGCTGCATGTTGGCGGTAATACCTTTGCCCAGCAAGCAATAATAAAAAAAAAAGTTTAGTAAAAGCGGGAATTTATGTTGCTTTATATTCTAGTTAAAAGTGTTAGGGCAGATAAATTACAAAATGAGTTCAGAAGCGGGCTCTGATAAAGATTGTACTCCACATGCATAACAATAAACATCACTAATTGCCCAAATATGAGCAAGTAACATTAAATATTTCCTAGTCAGTTTATTTTATTTCATATAACTCATTTTATAATGAGTCGTTATCATGAAAATGTCTCATTTAATTTTTGAGAAAAGCACTATACTTGCTTTGACCATTAATTAGCAATCCTGGCCTCGTATATAAAACTCTTGCTTACTTCCTGGTCCTAGAAGTAATATACTATTGTACTCTACTCAATAAGACTCAAACGCCAGAGTAGAAATTAGGAGTAGCGTATATTATGGTACCTGAAAGACACCGGTTACTAGCTTCCTGAAACACCTGCTGGGCTGACATTGACCTTATAAATGATGATGGACCTCAAATGACAATTTACAAGCGATGGCCGGTGGGGTTGGCTACTGTCCTCACCGCGGCAGGCCCCTATAGATGGGTACTTTCCTAAATGAGAAGATTACGTCCGTCCGACGCGCGCCAGTGGCCCGGCCACAACTCCACACGAACAAGTTACGTGCCCTGATTTGCTTTGTTACCTACTTTCATTCTCGTATAGTCATTGATAAATACAAGGCGAATTCTTATTTGTGCACACAATGATGCTTAGACTGCTTCTGATAAAAAACGTCACTATGTCTATGGTTTATGTTTACTTTTGGGTTCAGTCATAAAACAAAGATACAATCAAAGCTTCGGTTCCTGAAACGCGGAATTTTCAAAATTAAATTTGCCAGAAATATGACTCTTGTTCTTCCGATATATTATGATTTTTTTGTACGTGGCTTATATAGTGAGCGGCCTGTGTTCGTCCAATGCTGGACATAGTATGATGATGGACATATATTATTACCCAGATTTCGGCACTCGTAACTGTCCTCCGTTCTCCTCATCCAGCCGCCACCCACAACGTCCTTCATCGATCCAGCGGGCACGAGGTCGATAAAAACTCTTGTAAATGTATATTACTATCAAAACTAATACACAAGCCATATCAATAACCATCCCAGCCACAGCCTCGTCATCAAAAGCTTTGACTTTACATGTAAATCGATCACGAATTTGACCTGTTTAATTTTAAAACTTGTCAGATTATTATTAACATTTAATTTCCCTATTTATTTTATCTACGACCTGAGGCAGCCAATCGGTTGCTGCAACTTAAATTACTTAATGAAAATTGAAATTTTTGTCAGAAAATGGACCCGAGGCACGATTTTGACTGTAATCTGTTCTTTTCCTATTGCTTTAGCAATTATGAGGATTCAGAGATATTCTTTGATTTAGAGGGTTAGACGGAAACGGAAGGAAGCCTGCTGTCTGATCAGCAATTTCAATGTGAACATAGACAAACAACAGGGGTCATCATGACCATCCGCAGTTTACTACAAAGTTGGAGTCCACGAGTCCCACAATTCAGTGTTTGAGGTCATTCCCTCTCCAGGCAGGTATGTGGCGACGCACAACATCGCTCGTCATTTGTCAACTACGCACTCATGCTGTCCGGCGCCGCCTATACGTCCAAGTCCAACAATCAAAGCAACAGTTCCTCTCCGGGATTGCTTGCAGCACGTTGCTTGACCACTGAAACATTACGCGATTGTTGCTATCACCGTGAAATATCATTCCTCGTAATTTCTCAGCCGGGAAAGCTTTGTGCCTCAAAGTTGTTAGTGACAAAGCTGTTGGTGCAAAGGCATGAAAAGTCGCAGTGAGATCCCTCTGAGGTCCACCGCGCCTGCAGATCAGAGAAACAGCATCTTCCTTGTTCCCGACTGTACATTATGAGCACGTAAGTCGGCAGCACTCGTTTATTGGGGTATTAGTCTTATCATGTTATGAATTAACATAGTCTCTAGTAGGCTCTACGATTCATAAATGATAGTAAATAAACGTGTGATGTTTATATAACGTGATGTTTTTAAAGATAAAGCTTTTCTAACAGTGAAAAATTCTGAGTTAAATTGTAAATTTAGCTTGTGATTCTTAAGGTCTTTTTAATTAATTTCTTTTTCTAACTTGATTTTTCTGATTGTTTTTTGACTAGATTGGACCTTTGAATTATGTTAAAAAATACGATCACCGATCGTATCAAAATGTTGTATATTTATGTATATTAGCTATATATATCCATATATACAATGTATAATGAAAAGGCGTCACATTCCAAAAGTTCATTCAGGCAATGGTAAAACCGCCGAAGTGCAAGTCGGGCCTGAGCAAGGTATCCTGAGCGTGTGAGAATTTATTTAGGTTCCGTACATGACCAAATTTTTTTTGGCATGTTTGTCTTCGTCGCAGCTTACAAACTACATTATCTTTCAATATTTGTTGTTTGAATACAGTAATTATACTGAATATAATAAACAGAAATTCAAAATTCCTAACTGGTTTAGTTTTTGAAATAGACCCCGTAACAAAAGTGGTCTAAAACCTCAGAACATCTAAAACTGACAACTTTGACGGGCCCCCATTTCTTTATTTTTAAAGATAAAAAATCGATCAAGTGCGAGTTTGTCTCGCGCCCTGATAGCCCGGGCGGTAGCGTTGCATTTTAGGTAGTGATTTTACGCCGATTGATTTACATATTTTTTAATAGATCTGGAATGGCTAAATAACAGAACCAAGCGTCAGCTGACGCACCCGCGGGTGGGTGTGGATGTGAGAGGCTACGAAAGTGGTAAAAAAAAGTAATAGTACGCCGGCTGAAACTTTTTTCACAGATAGTTGACATCATACTGAGCTGAAAAAAAATCGTCAACTGATGCACCCGCGGTGGGGATGGATGTAAAAGGCTGCGAAAGTGGTAAAAAAATATGAAAAAAAAGTAATAGGTAGTACGCCGGCTGAAACTTATCTCACAGATAGATGACAACCTACTGAGCTGAAAAAAAATTGTCAGCTGACGCACCCACGGTGGGTGTGGATGTGAGAGGTTGCGAAAGTGGTAAAAAAAAGTGAATGTGCGCCGGCTGAATTTTCCCCACAAATAGTTCACATTATACTAAGCTGAAAAAAAATCGTCAGCTGACGCACCCGTGGTGGGTGTGGATGTGAGAGGATGCGAAAGTGGTATAAAAAAGAGTTCGCCGGCTGAAACATTTCTCACAGATAGTTGACATCATACTGAGCTGAAAAAAAATCGTCAGCTGCATCGTGGATTCGTTTTTTTTTACCACTTTCGCAACCTCTCACATCCAGACCCACCGCGGGTGCATCAGCTGACGATTTTTTTTCAGCTCAGTATGATGTCAACTATCTGTGAGAAAAGTTTCAGCCGGCGTACTATCACTTTTTTTTTACCACTTTCGCAACCTCTAACACCCAAACCCACCGCTACTTGAGCAGCTGACGGTCGATTCACATATTAGTCATGCATGTGAGATCTACGATAGATGTAAATATCAGCCGGCTTACTATGACTTTTGTATTTGAAACGGTACCTACCGGACTATGAGGGTTCCGTAGCGTTTGTTCTAATAAGTTAGACTATAAGGGTTGTTCATAAAATAACTCCCAAGCCGAAAACGGGGCAAAGATTGAATAAACGCGGGCGGAGCCGCGATCAAAGGCTAGTATTTAAACAATATAATAATAAACTCCATGGAGGACATCGGTAACTGATGTAGCCCAACCTTAATATTTTTTGGATGTATTCCCCGTATTTATTTATCAACTTGTTTGTCCGTTGCATCATTTATATATAATATTTTCATTCCTAGATTTCTCTATTTTATGTAGGTGTATGATTAAATTTTTGTAGCCCAACCTAAATATTTTTGTATGTATTTTCCTTATTAGTATATACATATTAGTTTTTTATATTTTTTTTATTCTAAAGATATTTATTGTAAAGATTAACTTTGACTTGTAGAAAGTATACTTTATGTATCTATTTTACAAAATCAATATTTTGATTTTGATAGATTTTGTATGGTATTTTTATCTTTTCGAAACAATGGATTGAAGGAACTCGGACATAAACCCAATAAAAGCCGCGGTAACTCAGGCGGTACAACGTCGCCGCGCCGGCCTCTCAATCTCGAGACCCAGGTTCGATCCCCGGTCGGGCATGCACCAATGAAGTTTTCGGAATTTATGGGTATAATTGTATGAGTATTTGTGTTCTTATACCTAATACTTACCACTTGCTGAACGGTGAAGGTTTTCGTGAGTAAACCTGCATGCCCTAAAAAGCGTGTAATTGTGCCCGAAGTACGGCGATAGGGCTCACCACCCATCACGTTGGGACGTAATAATCGTCGGTGAAACGCGGGTGTACCGGGTGTGGACTGTGACTTGCATTTCACATGCATTTCACAGTTCACACTCGGGAACACCTCTGACACCCCCTCGGGGATTCATGTCGTGACGATATGTTTTTTATGTGTAATTAAAATAAAATCTGCCTGCCGCCCATTTTGCTGTCTGTAGACCATTTATGACAGACGGTTTATCCCATATCCGAAAACTAGTACAGACTATTCATCATAACTTGTCCCCTGAAGTCATGTTGGCATCACTGCTTGTCAAGCTTTTGCTGTCATGTTGTTTGTCATTCAGATTTTTCAACATTATTTGAAAAATATATGTTTTACTATTGCCAAAGCCGTTGAACAATAGTGCAAAAGAGATTGTGTTGAAGGTACGCCTTCTGTGAAAGTAAAAATGCAAACAATGCACCGTGATTCCTCTCGATCAGGTTCGATCTCGTGTCAGTGCCATGACGGGTTAGTAAAATAGGGATAACATAAACATAAAGCCAATTTTATGGGCAAATAATAATTAGCTATTCACTTACTTTTGCAGGTATGTCGGATAAAAGCGTTCACATTAAGTCGCCTGGAAATAATCGTCAAAAACGTAAAAAACGGGAGCTCGACTATTTAGAACAAACGTCGTCGAGCTAGAACAAGAAATAAAAAATACCGTTTTAGTGCAGAGATACATGTATAGATATTCATACGTATTGCTTGGAAAATACAAATCAATAAATAATTGATCATTTTTATTTTTTCATTCTGTAAATTTTATTTTCATTAAAGACTAGTCTAATTAATATATAAAAAAACCGGCCAAGTGCGTGTCGGGCCACGCGCATTGTAGGGTTCCGTAGCTGCCCGGTACATATAAGTTAGTCTACTATACCGACCGCGCCAAACTTCTGGTCCCATACATTATAGGGGGCCAAAAGTTTGGCGCGACCTGTACTCGCAAACCTGTAAAGCCTTCTCAGCTGTGATAGTTTTCCTTTTAAATTCATTATATTAACTACTTCTGTTAATTTTTTCACACAACCGTTTGGCCGGCAGGGGGGGGGGACGCTCCACTTTAACTAAAATTTTCACTTTAAAGCTTAATATTTTGCCAATGGATCCCTAAATCGAAAAATGGTTTTGACACACCCACAACGTTTTTAAACGGCCTATCCAACAATACCCCACACTATGGGATAGACGAGAAAAAAAAATCATCCCCAGTTTACGTGTATGAGAGATACCCTTAAAAAAAATTTTTTTCAAGATTTTATTTTACCGTTTTGTCGGCGTGATTAATATTAATATCCATGCCAAATTACAGCTTCATGGTACTAATAGTATCTGCGCTAAGCCGCGGACGGACAGACGGACATGGCGAAACTATAAGGGTTCCTTGTCGGACTACGGAACCCTAAAAACACAACTAAGTAAATATTATGAATGTGTAGTAGGGTGAATGCTACGTGAGCCATTGGCAACATTATATGCAGTGCTACCATTTCCTAAGCCAGGGGACTTCTTATAGTGAATGGTCTGTAGCGATTAAAAAAATTTACAAAACGTAAGGTTTCAATGACACGCACACGTATAGCCAGCCAACGAATAGAAAAAAATAGAATAAAATGGAGGGCCAGTTTGGTTAAAAAAAAAAGTTTTAATTAATAAACCGTACTTCTAAGGAAGCTAAAAATAATTTTAGTCCAGTGGTCTTAAACCAAAATTTGACAGAAATTACCTTCGCCTCCAAAGTTAAAATTGTTAGAAATACGGTTTCACCTCACGGCCATGATCAACCAATAGTAAAGACTGAATAATTATGATTTTTACCCTACAGATGGTAGGGAAATACATCATTATTAAAACATAGATTTTAATAGTAGATATTGAGATATTACCGGAAAGCTGCTGGTATTTTCAAATACTGTAAGTATTGCGAATTGAAAATGCGAAATTACGAAAAATATTGGCCGTTTTTTTGTATTTTATGTTTATCACCACGACAGACTCGTTCAAATGTATGTAGGTTTATGTAACTGCTGAAACTTTAGCCGTAAAAACTTGTCAATGATTCTTCACCGTTTCTGAATTAATACTTTTGTCCTCGAGATAGTGTTTATGAATCAAAAACATGGAAATAATGTTGTAATGCATGACTGGGTTTGTCTTTAATTTCTGAACTCCTTGACCAGTCACGAACATTATATAATTTTAAGCTTATGAAACCGTCTTCCTTTAAACAGTAAATTGTTGAGAACACCTTCCTTTACCCACGCGTAGATAGAGCGTGCAGCAACCTTAGTCGCGTGACAAATAAAATGATCCTCTAAGGCTGCATCCTCTAACTGCTTATCCTATCATGCCAGGTTGTTACCAAATTAAGCGTCCACGCCATTGCTAGCAACTAGCCATGAAAAGATCTGAAGGCTACTTCTGTCACCGTAAATCTGGCACTGTCGGAAACCAAAACCTTTTGACCGGTTCTTCAGAGATTTTCAAAGGAGAAACGGAAGTTTTCTGGAATTGGGCTGCTGTTAAAATTCATGGCAGCACTGTTTTGCCGAAATCGGTCCGTATTCCGCTGCCGGAACACTTCATACATCGTTATTGATAAATTGCGTCCGACAATTTGCCCTGCTTGCTTACTCTGTCGCCGCGCCGCGCCGCACCGCTTCGATTGCAGCCTATTTGTACAAACAAGCACCTATCATCACCATCATACTGACGGAATTCGATCTCGCAATGTCACTTTGCACACTTGAAACGAACGAGAAGCAAGTTCCCAAAAAGGGAAGGCATAATGGTAGCTTACTTTATTGCCTATTTGAACCTGTCTGTCGTTGTGATGAAACCGGCCAAGAGCGAGCCTGGTTCTGATTTTTTTTCCGCGAATATTTACTACAATGTTGAAAATACCAGCAGTTCTCCGGTAAACTGCGTCTAATCCGTGTCTACGACTCAATATTTACTATTAAAATCTATGTTTTAATAATGATGATACCTTTCAAATGATATGCCATTCTATAATTGTTTTACATGAAAATGGTTTAAACTGTTTTCATCAACCCCCGTTTAGGTGATTCCAGTTTAAAGCTCTAAAGTCTAAAGTGTAGAATAAAATGGAGGGTCAGTTTGGTTAAAAAAAAAGTTTAAATAATAAACCGTGTTTACTTCTAAAGAAGCTAAAAATAATTTTTAGTCCAGTGGTCTTAAACCAAAATTTGACATTTGGCATTCAACCAACAACACCGGTCAGGTGTCGATTCCGGAGCGAAGTGGAGACAATAAAACGGTCATCTCTCTCAGAAGTGCATCGTTGTCGGCCAGAACCTGGTCGTCGCACTAAGTTTCCAGTCTCCCTGGGAGTGTATTTTTGAATCATTCGAATTTCAATTCGCATACGAATCCGCATGATTCGCATACGAATACAATACCAATTTTAAGTTTTCGTATGCGAATCATGCGGATTCATATGCGAATTGAAATTCGAATGATTCAAAAATACACTCCCTGAACCTATTGTATACTTTTGAGACACAAGACTGACTCAGATGAAGCTAAGGAGCGATAGTACGCTGAGACAACCCTTGCTGGATTAGGATGACCGTTTGAGCGGCTTCTGCAGGTGTGGTTTCCATTTCTGTAAAAAACATATTTAAATTATTCATGATTAGATTAGGTATATTTAACCCAGTTTTTATTATACGTTTGTAATACCGTGAAACCGGTTGAAAGTACAAGTATTTTTGGCAATAAATTTTAGCTTTGGGGGCGAAGGTAATTTCTAGGACTGAATTACTAATTACTGAACAAAAAGTGATAAAATTTTAGCTTCTTAAGCATTAACGATTTATTTATTAAAAATTTTTTTCTTCGAATCAAGCTGGCCTCCCATTTTAATCTTTTTTTTCTATTCGTTAGTTTGCGATATGTGTGCGTGTCATTGAAACCTTACGTTATGTCAAATTTCAAATCAATACTAGTTTTAGAGAAAACCCTCTGTGATAGACGGACGGACGAACGAACACGAGATCGAGCGAGTTTATAAGACAGGGGTGGGTAAGCTTTTCTGCTGTAGGTGGTCTACAGACAGCAAAAAAAAATGGGCGGCAGGCGGTCAACTAGCAGCACTAGACTACAATATTGTAGTCAATATTGTAGGCGTTTAAAAAGGTTTTGTTGTACATTTTTAGGGTTCCGTAGGACCTGAAAGGTAAAAGGAACCTTTATGGTGAGACTCCGTTGTCCGTCCGTCCGTATGTCACAGCCTCATAACTTTAGCACCGTTATAGATATAGACCTGAAATTTGCTACAAAAATAGCATTTACTTGCCTACACAATATGGTGTGTAAAAAAAATTTAAATGTTTGAATTGTTCAAAATATTTCCAATACAAAAGTGAGAAAAATAAAAAAAAATATCCTAGAAACACAATATGGGTATCAATTTGTAGATATTGAAGAGCTGATTATAAAAATGTACGAGGTCAAGTAAAAAAAAAGGTTCCCAACGCTGTACACTCGCCGCGCGACATGCTATGAGAAATCTGGCAACACCGCCGTGTTCCTTGGTTCCCGCGCTTTATTCTCCCACCCGGACGAAACGAAGTCAGTACGACGCTCAGTGCCGGCCTGACAGCCATCCGAGATGGAGCCCCCAATCGCTGTCACCGCCAGGTGTGAGATTCGATCAGTTATCCGTTTTTTACACGCAAAAAAGGTAAAACCTATTGAAATTCATAGGCAGTTGCAAGAAGTGTATGGCGAAGCTTGCATCAGCGTTCAACACGTCCGCAAATGGTGTAGGGAGTTCTCCGAAGGACGCACAGACGTCCACGACGAGGAAAGGAGCGGGAGGCCATCGGTATCCGACGAAGTCGTGGCGAAGATCGAGCGCATTCTCCTCGAGGATCGGCGAGTAACGCTTCGGGAGCTGGCTGCCCAAGTTCCTGAAGTCTGTGAAAAAACAATTGACAACGTTTTGACGGAAAAACTGGGTTATCGCAAGGTGTGTGCGCGATGGGTCCCGCACATGCTGACAGAAACCCACAAAGAGAATCGCGTCAAGTGTGCCGAGGAGTTTCTTCGAGAACTTGCGGAGAATACCGAAGAATTTCTGGACTCCATCGTTATGGGAGATGAAACGTGGTGCCACTACGTTACCCCGGAAACGAAAATGCAATCACGACAATGGAAACATGCCGAATCGCCGCCACCGAAGAAATTCAAGCAGACGCTCTCCGCAGGAAAAGTGATGGCTACGGTGTTCTGGGACCGGAAGGGTGTCTTGCTTACCGAGTTTATGCCTACAGGGACGACAATAAATTCGGACAGATACTGCGAAACGTTGAAAAAACTCAAAAGGGCCATTCAAAATCGTCGGCGAGGAAGATTGACCAAAGGCGTTAGGCTGCACCACGATAACGCGCGCCCGCATGTTTCCCGGAAGACCCTTGCCTTAATCGAGAAATTCGGCTGGGATGTGGTTGAACAAGCCCCCTACAGCCCTGATGTTGCTCCCAGTGACTTTCACTTGTTTCCAAAATTGAAACAACACTTGGGTGGACAACGCTTCAGATCGGACGAAGAGGTACAGGAAGCGGTCACAAACTTCCTCAACGGCCTGGCGGCGGAGTTCTTCGAAGAGGGTTTTCAAAAGTGGATAACTCGTCAGCAAAAATGTATAGAAAAATCTGGCGACTATGTAGAAAAATAGTTTAAAGTACAAGCTTTCAGATGGTGTACTCCTCGATTATAATAAAAAATGCGTTACACCAGAAAAAATGTGGGAACCTTATTTTTTACTTGACCCACGTATACTTTTACTCTATTTACTCTCACCGATTTCAAGATATCATTGAAAAACCACAAAAAATGCATGTCTCCCCCCCATTTTCGAAACTGGTGGACAGAAAAAAAAGAAAAAAAATCACGATTATAGAATAAAACTGGCCAATTACAGGAAAACTACAGTTATTAAAAAAAAGTTGAAAATAAACGAGAAATATAACAATAAATGTAAAATAAATAAATAAAATATTTTATAAAAATACAATAAAAAATGAAAAAAATCATGGTAAGTTGGGATTACTGGAAAAATATAGCGGTTGAGAAATTCACGTTATTAAAATGACAAAATAAAATTTTTCATCCACGAGTTTTATTTCGAGTACGTACGGTATAAAAATATTTGTGTCTCTCTTTTGTGGTACAATCAATTCTTTTTTAGTTACCATAAAAAGTTATGGGCAAGATCATAAATACCTTTTTCCTGACTGTTCCCAAAATTGTCGAATTACGGAACCCTAGGTATGCGAGTCTGACACGCACTTGGCCGGTCTTTTATCGTTGCGATAGACCGGTCGACAGTTTGCCCGCCCGCCCCTGTTTTAATTATGTTTTTCCTTACATCGTCTCGACGTATTATTATGCTAGAGCGGATGTCAGAGGTGTTTTCGAGTGTGGACTTTCACAACACTACCCTCTTTTAAGCGACAATTTTTACGTCCTAAGTGATCTCATAGTAGGTCACAAGGCACAAATACACGCGTTTTCCATGTTTTCCTCTCACAGTTTTCCTTCAACCGTCAGCAAGTCTCTGCTAATACAATGCACACAAATCTCAAAAACTCGTAGCTCGTAGCTCGTAGCCCCCATAGTAATTGATCCGGTTCGGGGCTATAGGAGGATAGTTCCAGCAAAACCTTGCCTAATAGTGGGTTTTAATTGATTTTTGTCATAAAATAGTACACCTATATCACGCTCACGTTAACTACGTTCCTTACGGAAATTTATTATTTCTGACGGTAACTTACCATTTCTGACCGTAACTTACATGAGTAAGGTAAAGTAATAAAGGGAGCTTACATCTCTAACCCTAGAGTACACGATTTCATACAAAATTTTTGTTTTTCAAATTTGTATTCAATTTTTTTCATGTTATTTTTATCGTCAAACTTGACCTTCTCAACACTGCTATAAATAACATCATAGATAATTTTAATCCAATCACGATACATTTGAAAGCGATAGCGACAGATGTTGAAGTTAGACAATAAGGCCGGTCAGTCCGGCGCGTCTCGTCTTACCGTCTGAGCCACAGAACATTAAATCTGAGCTATCGCTGCTTCACTGATGGGCCACCGATAGTCAATTCCGCAGATTTGTAATGAAATCATCCCACTTCCCACTAATATTATAGTCCGGAGCGTCTCGTCTTACCGTCTGAGCCACAGAACATTAAATCTGAGCTATCGCTGCTTCACTGATGGGCCACCGATAGTCAATTCCGCAGATTTGTAATGAAATCATCCCACTTCCCACTAATATTATAGTCCGGAGCGTCTCGTCTTACCGTCTGAGCCACAGAACATTAAATCTGAGCTATCGCTGCTTCACTGATGGGCCACCGATAGTCAATTCCGCAGATTTGTAATGAAATCATCCCACTTCCCACTAATATTATAGTCCGGAGCGTCTCGTCTTACCGTCTGAGCCACAGAACATTAAATCTGAGCTATCGCTGCTTCACTGATGGGCCACCGATAGTCAATTCCGCAGATTTGTGATGAAATCATCCCACTTCCCACTAATATTATAGTCCGGAGCGTCTCGTCTTACCGTCTGAGCCACAGAACATTAAATCTGAGCTATCGCTGCTTCACTGATGGGCCACCGATAGTCAATTCCGCAGATTTGTGATGAAATCATCCCACTTCCCACTAATATTATAGTCCGGAGCGTCTCGTCTTACCGTCTGAGCCACAGAACATTAAATCTGAGCTATCGCTGCTTCACTGATGGGCCACCGATAGTCAATTCCGCAGATTTGTAATGAAATCATCCCACTTCCCACTAATATTATAGTCCGGCGCGTCTCGTCTTACCGTCTGAGCCACAGAACATTAAATCTGAGCTATCGCTGCTTCACTGATGGGCCACCGATAGTCAATTCCGCAGATTTGTAATGAAATCATCCCACTTCCCACTAATATTATAGTCCGGCGCGTCTCGTCTTACCGTCTGAGCCACAGAACATTAAATCTGAGCTATCGCTGCTTCACTGATGGGCCACCGATAGTCAATTCCGCAGATTTGTAATGAAATCATCCCACTTCCCACTAATATTATAAATGCGAAAGTTTGGATGTATGGATGGATGGATGGATGTTTGTTACTCTTTCACGCCGTTACTACCGAACCGATTGGGCTGAAATTTTGCATAAATGTAGTTCTTAGGACAAAAACTACTTTTTCCCTATGAAAGAGACACACAAAATGGGAATCACAGGCGCATAACACACACCAGCTGTGTTTAATGTAGGTAACAGTCCGAAAAATATTGACTGATTTTATAGGAGTACACAAAAACTAATTCAGCGCGGGTGAAACCGCGGGCAAAAGCTAGTAACATAATAATGCTCAAAGAAAGAAGAAAACTAACGGCAAAACGCATTTTTTACGGACACTTATAAGATAATGTGTTTGCCATATTCGTGAACTTGGGAATTTTAAGAGTTCGCAAAATGCACAAATCAAGTTATTATACACCAATATTGGTACACTTGTGCTTTTTGTTATTACCTGAGAGTTATTTTTGGCCTATGTACTTGAGGCTGTACCAGAGCCTAGAGCATGAACAACGCCAGACTGTCGAGGATTCGTTTGAAGAAATTCGGACAATCCTTGTATTGAAAAATATATATTTGATTTATTGATCTTTTATCTAAGTGACCGACTCGGAAATAATGTACCTACCGAGATATTTTATATTTTTGACAAAAAAATAAATGTTTTCAACCCTCCATATATAGAAATATAAAGGTTTTCTACTTTAACACAATATTTTTTCCCTACAAAATACTGGTCAAGTATTAGCTAAATATCCTCCGATCTGCTGTTTCGCAGGTAATTTTATTATACGTGGAACGCACTATAAGTTTCCGGAATGAATATGAAAAAATACTATTAAAGGTACAAAATTAATTTATTGTTTTTCAAAATAATCTCCCTTGGCGTCTATGCACTTTTTCATTCGATTAAACCAGTTTTGAAAACTTTTGTGCCACTCCCCTGTGGTGACCTCTGAAACGTGTTTTTCATACTCCTCGACAGCCTCTTCTGGTGATGAAAATCGTTGACCGCGTAATTGGTTCTTAATTTTTGGGAACAGAAAAAAGTCACAAGGTGCCAGGTCGGGACTGTATGCAGGATGACTCATGAGTTCTACATTTTTCGTCTTCAAAAAGTCGTTTGTCTGTCTGGCCGTGTGAGAACTAGCATTGTCGTGGTGCAGGATGATACGGCGTTTACGGTTATTTTTACGGAGTTCGTCAATAACTTCCGGCAAACAAATGGTCGTGTACCAGTCACTATTCACGGTACGACGATTCTCTAAAGCAACAGTAGCCACGTGTCCAGTTTTATTAAAAAAGAAGCAATCATCCGCTTAGATGCACTTTTCACGCGCGCCACTTTGGTTGGTTTCGGCTCATCTTGAAAGACCCATACGCTCGATTGCTGCTTTGTTTTGGGATCGTAGCAATAAATCCATGTTTCGTCACCTGTTACTATGTCCCACACCAAATTTGACGCACCTTCGTTGAATCTGGTAAGCATGGCACTGCACCAAGTGACGCGGTCCGTTTTTTGAGCCTCGGTCAAGTTGTGTGGGATCCACCGCGAGCACAGCTTTCTCACACCCAAATGTTTGTGTAGGATTGATTGTATTTGACTCATGCCTATTTCTAAGGATGCGCGAATTTCATGGTAGGTCACATGCCTGTCTGTTTTAATCATGCGGCGCACAGCATCGATGTTTTTGTTGGTCACAGCGGTGGACGGCCGACCATCGCGAGATTCGTCACTGAGATTGTTACGACCACGCTTGAATTCTGCAAACCAGCTATAAACAGTCGTCTTGCATGGTGCTTCATTGCCAAAAGCTGTTTCAAGCCGAGCGATGCTCTGTTGAGCTGTCAAATTACACTTAAAATCGTAGAAAATCATACTACGAAAATTTTCCCGAGTTAAATCCATGTTGATGCAGACACACAATTTTTTAAATGGCGCCACAAGGTAAAAACAAAAGACAGTCAGATGAAACAAACTGCATTCTACAGCCAAAGAGTTCTATTTTCAAATGTTGCAATAAATTTTTAAATATTGTTTATGTAAGTGGCCAGTTCCGGAAACTTTTAGTGTTACCTTTGTAGTATTACGTGTCCTAGACAAATAGGTCAATTAGCTAACCAATAGTCGCCTCTATCAAAAACTAATAAAGTATTTGACATTGGCCTTTTTGTGTTGGACGGGTAATAACATTTTTTCCTAGTTGCTCCGGCTTTCGTTCCCAAATGCACAACTCATGGTTGTTTTTCTTCTTTATTTTAAATATAAAACACTAGTTTTTGCCCGCGGCTTTGCCCGTTTTGAATTGGTTTTTGCGTACTCTTCTAAAATCTGCAAATATTTTTCGCACCTTTGATTTTATAGTACCTTTAAGACGGAACATTTTTTTTCAATAATTTTATAAAATAAGTGGTAAATTATCTTCCGCGAGGCTGAAGGCCAAGCCGCGTTTTTGAACGAAACTACCTAATCGGTTTCGTAAGTATGGCGGAAAGAGTGACGCATCGCTTTTCTATAGAAACTTGACTACCCTCTGCCATCTCGTAGGAACCAATTTATGGGATAAAAAGTAGCCTATGTCCTATTTCAGGTCTAGAACTACGTTCATGCAAAATTTCAGCTCAATCGGTTCAGTAGATAAGGCGTGAAAGAGTAACAAACATCCATCCATCCAAACATTCGCATTTATAATATAATATAATATAATATAATATAATATAATATAATATTATATTATACTATATTAAAATATATTATTATTATTAGTGGGATGGGATTCAATAAAATGTGGTGCATTGACGCGACAATTAGCTGAATGTCAATTAAGCTTTTCAGCAAAGCTGTGTTATTTTATGCATTACTTTGCAAATGGTATTGCACAACAACTTTAAAGCATGTTTATGTGTATGTCGGATGCATTGTGTTCTAGGTCCATTTTGAAATTTAAATCAAATCAAATCAAATTTATTTATTGAACAATTGCTTTACAAAAATGATAGTTAAGACTCTGAACCCCAAACTAATATAATTGTCCTTTGGGGAACAGTGTTTCCAGTTCGAGGGTACTTAAATATTTTACACGGACATAGGTACACACAAAGAAAATTGATTTTATCTACAGACAAAATAAACAAAATATGGCTCAATGTATACACTAATAGATAATAAATTTAAAATAGTTAAATAAACTACATAAATACTACATAACATAAGTATGTTATACTAAATATTACATAAGTATATTATTATTCTAGTATAAGATAGACATAATTTCTTTACATAAGTACATTACTAAATTGATATTTCTGTGGATATATTATATGTATTGGGTACACAATAAGATAACAAGTTACAGGATATTTTGTTAGATTGACAAACGACGACCAAAAAGTAGATGAAATAAAATAACAGACACAATGCAGGTAGTTATAGAAATTGAATAAAATAAAAACTATCGGGTGTTAGTTAGCTAAGAAGCAGCGAACATTTAAACGTCCAGTATTGCTTGACACTGGTTTCACGGGTATTTACGCTTATGGCAAGTCTTACGTAAACTGGACAGCTAATTGTAAAGAATGCTGTGACACACTGCATCTGACATACAGATATTTAAACTTCAAAATGAACTTAGGACATAGACATAGATATCTACATTCTTTATTGGTAATTTTCAATTACAGGTCATACTTATTTCTATTAATTATATAACATACATCAAAACTTATAATAATACAATTAGTCAATAAAATACAATACCTACAAAATTAAATTATAAATATTAATATTAATTAGCATTATTTTTATGTCAGGATTACTTGATGTCATATTCTTAATGTCCATTTAATAACAATTAATTCATAAATTCAGACACATTGTAGAACGTTCGCTCGATAAGCCAGTGTTTCAGCTTAGTTTTGAATAATGGTGCGGTGGTCGGTAGACCGAGGTGGCCATGATGTGAGTCGACTTGCCAGACTTGTTGAGGTGGGGCGAGCTTGTCCGCGTTCCGAGTGCAATACCCGTGGGTGTCGCTATGCTTGTTGAACTGCTCAATGTTCAACCGTGCATAGATCGCGACTTGTAGAATTAGAATTGAGGGCAGCGTCATAATGTTTTGCGCCTTGAAGTGGGGCTTGGCTGAGGTATCTCGTGGTACATTCTTTTCTGCATTCTGAAGACGCGTTCCCAGTCTGCGGCGCGTCCCCATAGCTCGGTACCATACTGTAGCAACGAGTCTACGGTTGCGAAGTAGCACGTCCTCACCACGTCGCGTGGAGCCGTGCGTGCCAGCCGACGCAGAGCACATGCAAGAGCGACGCAATGCTTTCGACATACTTGTTGTCACAGGGGTGTCACATGACCCCACAAAATCATCACGTCGTTTCGAAAAATCCCCTGTACCTTGACGGCTTACGAACATTTCAAACAAATTATTATCTGCCTACTAACATCTAAGTCAAAAATGTTCAAAATAACGTTGTAAAAAATAACTCTACCAGAAGAGCCTACAAAATACATATACGTGCCAACGCACAGTGTTTTAGAGGAGCCGATTTAGTGACACCATGTTTTTTTCCATCCAACGGTAGATTTAACTATTCTAAATACCAGAGTATAACTCCCGCCGCGCTGCTGTACTTAGTTTTTGTACAATATTTTTTCAAAGTTACCATATTTTGAAGTCCGCCTAAAAGGAAAATAATATATTTAATACAGAATGAAGCAACAACATTTTACAGAAATAATCTACTTTAATTATAGATATGTAAAGCACCTTTTTAGGTACTAATTAGTACAAAATAAGAACCCCTTAAATATAACCACAGCAAAATTATGAAGAATTTAAATATTTTTATTTTTTTGTCGGCAATAAAGCGGAACTGGGTCGGGGTAGTTTACACAAATAAACAAACTATTAAAAAAAAATCCTAAACTATTCACAATCTGTCTTATTTTATTAATGATAGAATAATCTTAAACAAAAGTATACTAAAATTATAATATGTACTTAAAATTAAATTATAAACTTTACTAAATAATATAAACATAAAACTTAAATTAAATAAAAGACTTTATTTAATGATGATGGTAGTGGTGGTGGTAATGGCTAGCCCACTTTTGAGTCTGAACATTAATGCTGTTTGTTGAGGCCATCCCCGTAATGCGCACCAAGGGACCTTACAAAGGAGGACTCCCATGTTCTAAGCTGTATGTCGGTTAATGGGGGATGAAATGACTTTATTACTCTTACGGTGAAGCACTGATTGAATGACAGGTTGTGTTGTGTTGTGGTGTGTGTGTGTGTGTGTGTGTGTGTGTGTGTGTGTGTGCGGGAATGGGCAGAATTTTGTTTTGTATGGATGATGTGTGTTTCTCCTAAATAGAATGCCAGACAGTGCCAGCATTCTAGCAGATATATTCAGTTTTCGGTTTGGCAATTGGGGGTGCTAACTTTCTGGACAAGAACGGAAATCTTAAAACCATTTCGAGAAATATGTTTTCTGTACAGTTGCTACTTATCAGATTAATAAATAAATCTATACTTTTAAAGATATTTTAACAAAACACAATGAACTTCATTTGACTTATCTATGACGTCATGACATGACATTTGACATGCAGTGCATTCCGTATCGCGACATAATCGATTATATCGCGTCTATCATCATTCCGAGTCACTGTGAGCCCGATAATTAATCAACCGCCAGAATTCATATTGGAGACTCGGTTAGTGATCAGGAACAATGTTTAATGAACCTCAAGGTAAAACTGAAAACAAAAAATTGCTCCCGTACCTACCTACTGCCTATTCAGTCAGTATGGAAACAATTTTTTTATGATTTCGAAAATAACGATCATTGAATTTTGTTCCTGATCACTAACCGAGTCTCCAGTATGAATAAGGGTGATTGATTAAATTTCACCTTGTTTATCATAGACGAAATCCTTAACGACGCCATGTTGTGATATGCCTATGCTTCAGAGCGTTTGCACTATGAGCGATCTATGAAAAGTGCTAGCTGGCCGGTGGCAATTTCAAAAATAGGTTTTTCGAAGAATAAGAGCATTAGTTAAATCATGATTATAAGATTGTAGTTAGAAGAAATTACTTCTTGGACCTAGTAAAGTAGTATATCCTTTGTATTCACGTAACTTAAATGAATTTCTACAAATTCTGTCATCATTCATGTTGCGTTCAAAGGAACCCTAAATGGATTATAAGTATAAACAGTGATGGACGCCATTTTTCATTCGGAAATACTTGATGGGCGTGAGAAGTTTGATGGTAGTGTTAGCACTATTAGCGCCATGCGGAACGCCTCTAGTGACGTCACGTTCACTTTTGGCGGGTAAAATTTAAGTTTTTGTTTTTAAATAGATGCAATGAATAAAACCCAAAAATAATGAAATTAGTTTCATAAAATAGTCTACATTTTCAAACTAAATTATTAAAAAAATATATATCAGAAACATGCATGGCTAATTGCTGTTGGGTTGTGATGTGTATGTTTCTGATGTGTGATGTGTGTTGATGTGGGTGTTGGTGTTTATAATGGGGCATGTTTTACATCGCGGTCGGCGGCAAGGGGATGTTCTGAGAGAAGTGTTGGTTGTGATTATGGGTCTTGGTTTCGTTTTGTTGAGGGTTGATTTTAAATTTAAATTTTGACGGTAACTGATCTTTGGGTTTGTAGGAAGAAGATTTTTTGTCACGTCATTTTGACGTAGTATTTGTCGGTGATCTTTGATGAGTGACTTCAGTTTATGACTGCCATGGAAATATAGGTTGTGATGAGACGGGTTTCGTGAGACTGAGATGAAATTATGGTATTATGATTGTTTCTAGAGTATTGTGGTCATCTATACATATGTTTTTGGAAAACAATTTCAGGATAGTTTCTTTTGAGGAGGCCACTGTGAATTTTGTCGTGATATGAATAATAATAAGTTGCTTTTTGTTTTATTTTGCCAATGGTACATTTGGGTCTGTAGAAATAAGAAGTTGTGGCAAACCGGAAACACAAATACTCAATCAAAATTGTAAAATTTTTCTTACATGTGGTGAATCGAGAATGAATGTATGAGAGTAAAAAGGTGAGATGAATTGGAACTGTGGCAAATCGGGGAAAAGCCGTTTCAAAGAGTAAGATCAAAATAGAGTAGGCAAACTGATTACAACTGACACCGTTGCCTAGTATCAGTCATTCGTCCAATACCTACTACCGTAGATTTTTGCGGATGTCACTGCTGTGACTCTCCTGGTGACGGACGAGCGCGCTTTATCCTAGTCACAGTAATTTATTACTTATGTGAACTAAAGACCTAAAACTAATTATGTGCGATATTATTAAAATAAAATTATTAAAATAATCGATAATAATCGATTACCATTTACATAATCGATTTTTATTGGAATATTTGCAGATTTTTTAGAGTTGGTTGTGTATGTCCACAGTTTTGGAAGATATCTCCCAAGTAGCATCACAATCTGATAAGCTGTATTTTAATTAGTTTTTACACTAAACGCTGTATATTTACGCTGTATAGCTAATGGCTGTATAAGCCCTTATACAGTGCTTATAGGTAAAAAAGGGCCTAAATTATACAGCTGTTTGCGTTAGTAGAGCGGTATAGTAGCTGTAGAATAGAGAAGTTGTATAATAGCTGTATTAGAGCTGTTATTCGTTAAAGAAATAAACCATTAGACTGCAGATTTTATCTTATAAGTATCTGCAAATTAAATATATTGTGAACCTGTGTATGTTTTCTGTCAAAATTTTCTGTCTAATATAAAAAAAAATATAAAATACGGTAAGTAAGTGTTTGTTATTAAGGCGAGAATAAAATATATATGTAAAGATATGAAAGCACAGTGATCATTATTTAAGATAATAATTATGATGCGGCTTTAGCTATTGTCAATTATTCCTTTAATCATAATTTAAAATTTTGTTGTTATACATTCGAAAATGGTGACTATTTGCTAAGCAGCCTAAACGGTATTTAGAGGGTTTTATAGTGTGAGTATAACTCGGTCCCAATATCTGTGCACCTCGCTGGAATGTGGCGCCTCTCCCGCTTCCCCAGTCACCTCTCCGCGCACTCCCCGGTGCGACAGTACGGTTAGCATCTTCGTTGCCGCTACACGTCCCGATAATTTTGATATTTTCGCTTTATTGTTGTTTTGTTTTTTAATGTTTATTGTTAAGTTTAGACTGTTTACAGTTAAGTTTGGACTGGTTTGGTTGTTATTAAAATTGTTGTAGCTGTTAAACTGAAGTCATGGGAAAAACAATACACAACGAATCAAGAAATTTAATCTTGTAAGTGCTCAAGTTTTTTGAATCGGAGAAAGCAAACAAACAAACTGGGAAAAGGATCATCTAGCAGATGACAACATCACACAACTTTTAATATCACTAGGGGAAGACAGTTCGGCGAGTTCAGAAAGTGAGAGTGAGGAAGATACAATGTCAGGCATAGAGTCAATAATTTATAGTGACTGAGTTTAATAATAAATGTTTTTGTAATCAGAATTATTGTTTTTTAATAACAAACCCTTCATCAATAATAAATTGATTTGAAAAGGTTAGTAAATTTTTTTTACCTCCACATTTCTCGAAAAAACTTTTTTTCACACCGTACCCAGACCGCCGATATGACGTCACGAGGTCAGGTGCACAGATATTGTGACCGGGTTGTAGTTGTACTAAGTAAGTTATGGATTATATCATACAGCTATTGGGTTTCAGTCAGCTTTATAATATTTTGATAACTTAGGCTGTATATCACTTCTTTATACATACCTTAGTTATAATGCTCTTTAGAGTAACTCAAACTAAATAAAAAACCCGGAGCCGAAGATAACTTTTATCCCTTCTGATCCCTTCCTCACTTTATCTTATTTTATTTTAAGATATCAATCGTGGTCTAATAATATTTTTACTTTGGGTACTCGTAAAGTTCTACTTTTTGCTGCGTGTTAGTGGACTAATACCTCCTTTTATACCCAAGGGCAACAAAGAAATGCAGTCAAATGTAATAAAACATTTCGTTACTATTTATTCTATCCTAGTACAACTAAAAAAACAATAACTCAATTCACTCTTTATAATTTTCTGACATAAAACACACTCGAAAGTACCCGAAATAGAAGAGCTTGTTTTTCTAGGTTGGTGGATGTGGAAGAAGCGAAAAAAGTGGGTAAGGATCGTGGCAGATGGAAATCTGTAGTCTCCGCCTAACCTTCTGGTAGACAGGCATGACATGAGTATATAGGGTGAAATTCAATCAACCGACCAAATTCATACTGGAGACTCGGTTAGTATTCAAGAACTAGGTTCAGTAATCCTTTTGGCCAATTTCGAAAAATATTTTTTTGTGCTCCGTTGCTGGTTGGACTAGTTCAAGTATAATTCCTAGTGCAGGCAATATAGGGCAAAAAAAATTTTTTTTCGAGTTTAACCTTGTGTGTCATTAAACCTTGTTCCTGATGACTAACCGAGTCTCCAGTATGTATTTGGTCGGTTGATTTAATTTCACCTAGTTTGTATGTAAATAGTTTTGTCACACTAATAATTGAATATTTGCCACTGTGCGTCGGGTACCGATTCTACCTGCTAGAAATAGCACTCGGGAAAACCTCGCTGACGATTGACTGTTCCCACGTCCCAGGCCGCAGCGCTAAACAATGCAGCCTCAGCCACTCGTGCCACCCTTTAGATTACGGTCAATAGAAAGGTGCTCGTTTTATGTAATTGTATGTGTGCGTTTGAATATTATTTGTATAAATATAAAACTGACTGGCTGACTGCTATATCAAGCCACAGACTAAACCGCTGGTCCTAGATACATGAAATCTGGAGGGTGTGTTCTTTATATAGTGTCGGTATCTACTAAGAAAAAGGTTTTTCGAAATTCCACCCGTAACAGGGTAAAATGGAGGGGTTAATTTTCTGTGAAACTTTTTATTTTCTGGATCCATTAAGGCACTTAATCCCTTCAAAGACTGCCAAATAGGTACTTTCTAAAGCCTCTACCTCGTTTACAGCTGGACCAAATGGCTTGAAAAAAATATAGGTACTGTATGAATTATTAACTGTCAGAAAACATTTTCAATATTCAAAAAGGGCTGAAAGTAGGTTGGATTTTTCTGAGGTAGAGGTAAATCTGTAATATGTAGGTAGGTACCTACCTGATTTTACTATGAATGAATATTTGAAAAAAAAGCGTTTGTTTTTGTATTAAATAAAATTAAATACAATAAGAGCAGTCTGTTAAATCTAGCACTTGAAGAAAAAACTAAAAAAAAATGTTTACAAAGCAATATTGCGGTAGGTACCTATAGTATTTCGTTGCAAACAATATTAATTATATTCGTTTTATAATATTTTATAGTTTTATAAAGATTAAATCTGACCTGTAGAAAGATTAACTTCACACTGCACTTGAGTAGTATGCACAACCAACACAGGATATTTAGCAATAGGCACCGTTTTTAAGAAATAAGGAATGTAATTGTGTTGCATCCAGGGAATTCCAGCTAGCAAATTCATTCCGTTGTAACCTGTGAGAATAAAGAAAGGAATCTTAAATGGCGGCATGTACTTGTGTCTGCATTGGATTGTGATAGAGTCAGCATACAAAATTGTTTCTTTAGTATTATTTTTTATGAGTAACATTTTACTTTTTTAAGTCAGCGCATTCCCCATGGTATAGAACATATAAACCAATATGAGAGCGACGACTTCTAGAGAACATATGTTTCAGGAAGAACGAAGTCAGCAAAAGTGTTATTTTGGTACCATCGGTCAGTATGTAATTATTAACAATAACAACAAAAAAATTACAAAAACAAGTGAAACAATAAACAGTAACAATGGGTCAACGAAACTGACGGAACATGTGGAGTAAGCTTTAGTGGCAAATCCAGACTACCTTTTTTGCATGCAGTACACAGGTGTGCGAATGAAGACAGATATACAGTGCGAGTGAGAGGGGATGAATATGGGCGAGATTTTAGATTCCATTCTTTATTCTTGCAGGTTATACGTGCATTCAATTTATGCTCTGTCTAATACGATAAAACACATTACTGTTGGGGATATTCTATTCTAAGCTAAAGAAAGTGGTTTTAAAAAAAATATTAGGTCGGTTAATGGTGAGAACAGTTTAGGTTAGTTTTGTTGTATTAAGGTGGTTGTTACAGGTTGTGACCGAAATAAAACACAACTTAAGGCGGGTTTTACTTAGATGTTAATATATTATAAAAAACATATATGATATACTACAGAGTACGTGAAATTATGTGCAACAATTAGAATTTTAAATTTTTATCAAAACGTTTGACAAAGTAAATACCAAACCAGGATCCAATTTAATACTAAGGTCCTATTTCACTAATTAAGTATGCAAAGAAACAAATTGAAACTTAGTCAAATTGACGATATTATAACAACAAATGAGTTCCAGGAATACTTTTGGAAGAATTTTATTTGTACCGACACAGGTCAACTCAAGGTCGTTGGCAGCTACAATACAAAAGCATAACATCGTATAACAAAGTCGCGTTGTTCTTACAGCGAGTTACCGAGAAAGCCACTAATAAGGTTGCGTATTACTCAGATGTAAATATAGTAAAAAAATATGTGAACCTTAATTTTCTGTATAGAAAATGTATAATTTATGCTATGTGTTTTAGATGTTTTCAAGGTATCTCCAGGGTGTGTTAGGGTTGTATCCAGGGTGAGCCATAAATGTATTCAGTACCTCCCATACGCGTAAATTGATGTTGATTTTTTTTCTCGTCTATCCCATTGTGTGGTGTAGTGTCGTTGGATAGGTCGTTCAAAAACATTGTGGGTGTGCGAAAACCATTTTTTGATTTAGGGATCCGTTGCCTATCTCCCCAAGTTCCAAGTTCCCCAAAGCTTTTATTATTAACTAAAGGTTGCACGACTCTGTCTTGACCATAATTCACAATTCACAATGATACAGTCGCCTAATCAATGCTTACGTAACTAAGTACAGAATTGATAATTAATTTTGATAATTAAGTACAAGACCAACGAGGTTGTTCTGTACTTAATTAACCATATAGGCGCCCATCAATAGAGGAATGAATGAGCGCGAATGAATATCAAACTAAACTAGGAGACTAAAAGTTTGGCATGACTTGTACTCGTAAACCTGAAAAGCCTACTTAGTTGTGATAGTTTTCCTTTTAACTTCATTATATAAACTACTTCTGTGAATTTTTTTAACACATCCATAAACAACCGTTGAGCCGGCACCCAAGCAACACGTAAGCCACATAACAGCAAAATGAAATCACAATAAGCAGTTTAAAACTTTATTACATTTTTATTACAGCTGACGTGATAGAATTATGTTGAATAAGCGAATTTTTGGACTTAACTCTGTATTCTGGATAAATTCTGTATTAAATTGATAATCTTTTTTTCAACCTTAATATCAATTATAAATAGTACTGTTGAATAAATGATATTCAAATAAAAGCAACTGAGACAGCATAAGCTGTTAAGCTACATATTGAAGAATCGGGTAACCCGATACTGTGCGCCGTTCGTCAATGGCCAGAAAGCACACTCCACAATATTTGGAGAAAATACCACACTGTACTTAGTCGTTAATTTTTATTTGTGTTATCTGTTTTATTTTAATGTATGTAATGTAATTTTACTGGACGTAAGTCTGGCAGTAAATAATTTATTAATAAATAATTATAGTAGCTCTAACCATATCGACAGTTCTGTGTAACTTTGTTAAACGTTTCAACTAAAAAGCTTGATTCTGAATATTCTACGTCATGTTTTCTTTAAGCTGCTTAGCACGTCAAATCATACTCAGTTATTAAGAAGCTGAATATTTTTGGATTTTTTTGTCTTTTAGCAAACAACTGCATAATTGAAAATTATTAAGGTTTTACCTAACATAATAGCGCTAGAAGCATACAACTACCTTTATATCCAGCTTAAAGCGTTAACAGATACATATTTAAGATTCTTATGCAGAAAACAGTTGATTATTGAAGGAATCTTATGTTTTTATCCCAAAAGCATGACATACAAATATTCCGGGTCCAAGTACGAGTACGAGTCAAACTCATGCAGTCGAAGAGAGTTTCGTAGTTATATCATGATTTGGCATCCACATCACAGATTTTAGATTATACTTACAATAAAAATTTGAGGACAGCGATTCAAGTTCTAGTGATTTGGAAGAAAAAGAGTCGGAATAAACAAAACAGATTTTCGCAATAACTTTAGAAAATGGGCAGTGAATAAAAATATATCCCAAGAAGCTGTAAAAGACTTACTGACCGTGATAAATCAAAGATTTCCTAAAACTTTACCGGTAGATCTTAGGACTCTATTGCGAAATCCCAGAAACATTATGACAAACATATTTATTTACTCTCAACTCCTTCGAGCACATTAAATATTATGGCGATTAAATAGTTCCATCACTAATTCATCAACCACTAATGTAAGGAAAGACTATTTTTGTTCCTAAAATGAAAATGCAACACAACGAGTGAAAGCAGACTGAACGGTTTGGCTCTCGTGAATATTCACTGTGGGGCTGAAATTCATGCAGATGAAGTAGCGGATATATTTAAAAAGAAGAAACCGGACAAGTGCGTGTCGGATTCACCCAGCGAGGGTTCCGTTAAAGACTATATTTTCATGATTTAATTACAAATGTATAGTTTTCAGTATAAGACGGTATTACTTACCAAATTGCATAGTTCTACGTCAACGGAAAATACCCTATAAATTTTGATTCCTTTGAGAGTATCGAAATATACCTTTTTTGCGGCATAAACAGCAGTATCTTTTTCTTACCATCCATCCATCAGCCTGTTTCGTCCACTGCTGGACATAGGCCTTTCCAGGATTACGCCACTCTTGGCGGTCCCCCTGGAAGAAATGTCCATACTCACACACGCTGGGCAGGCGGGTTGGTGAGCGGGGTGCCGAACCCCTTGCACCAGTGACGCCGATGCCCTGGTCTGTTTTAAGGCCTGGCAATTAGGGATGGATATACCGCCATCCATCGGTCCCAGGCAATAGTGGGCCGCCTGGTTTTGCCTGAGAGCTGTTCTCTTACTCTCCCCCAAATAACTTCGGGAGGATTTGCGAGTAAGATGGTGGTGCTTCCACAGTCGAGCTCGGCATCAGCTCTACCACCTACAACTACCTACCTACTACAACTTTTTCTTACGTTAACTTAGAATTTTGATTTTTTCACAGCTTCAAAGGACTGTAGACTTGAGTCTTCAAAACCATATTTTAATTTCAACTCGATACCTCCCGAGATAAAGGGTCTTGACAGACAGAAGGACGGACGGATGGACAGACAGACGGATAACAAAATCCTATAAGTCCTATGAATCTTATAAGGGCTCTTTTTTACTTTTGAAAGGGAGGTCATCTTAGCTCAAGTACAGTTTAAAACATCAACTTTACCAATAAAACAGGTCAAGCAAATAAATAAAAAATTTAATAAAAAGAAAAATCTCAATCACAAAACAAATATTCTACTAATTTTATGGGGCTGTGCAAATTTATTTTCCACCGTTTGAATTACTTTCTATAATGTTATTTTGAATATTTTTGACTTAGAAGTTAGGAGGTAAAATACTTGATTTGTTTAAAAATTTCGTAAACCGTCAAGTTTTAGGGAATTTTTAGAGTTGACATTAATGATTTTGGGGGAGGGGGTCATGTCCCACCCCTCGGACCGCCACTGACCCTAGAAAAGAAGAATCATTCTCTAACGCTTTTGCATCATTTTTTTTCAATATTAATTATATTTTATGTACTTTTTTGTCAATTTATTTTCTTAAACCCCCCGATACTAAAAGCTGGCTACGCCCATGGTCATAAAATTAAATTAACTAACAAATTTTTGTAACTTTATTTCGGCAGCGCGTTGCAATGACAAATAAATCCCAAAATTGGGATAATGGATGAACCAAATGCCGATTTTTTACTTTTTTTGCATTATCCCACTATCCCATCCCATCCCACTATCCCATCACATCCCACTATCCCATCCCATTCCACTTCCCATTCCACTTCCCACTAATATTATAAATGCGAAAGTTTGGATGTATGGATGTTTGTTACTCTTTCACGCCGTAACTACTGAACCGATTGGGCTGAAATTTTGCATAATTGTAGTTCTAGACCTGGAATATCCCATAAATCGTTCGCATGGATGAAAATGTTGTTTCAAGTTTCTATAGAAAAGTGATGTGTCACCCTCTCACGCCGTTCCTATTGAACCGATTGGGCTAACTTTGCACAGATAATTTTCTAGACCTAGAGTAGGACAAAAACTACTTTTTCCCTTTGCTCCCATGGAAAAGCTATAAAAGAGACAAACTAAATGGGAAGCAGGGGCGCATAACAAACACATTTCACCAGCTGTATTTACTGTAGGTAAGAGTCCGAAAAATGTTGACTGATTTTATAGGAGTACGCAAAAACTAATTCAACGCGGGTGAAATCGCGGGCAAAAGCTAGTAATATTATAAATGTGAAAGTTTGGATGTATGGATCGATGGATGGATGTTTGTTACTCTTTCACGCCGTAACTACTGAACCGATTAGGCTGAAATTTTGCATAAATGTAGTTCTAGACGTTGAATAGGACAAAAACTACTTTTTTAATAATAATGGACTGTTTTATAGGAGTACCATCCATCCATCAGCCTGTTTCGTCCACTGCTGGACATAGGCCTTTCCAGGATTTCGCCACTCTTGGCGGTCCTCCTGGAAGAAATGCCCATACTCACACACGCTGGGCAGGCGGGTTGGTGAGCGCGGTGCCAAAACCTTTGCACTAGTGACGCCGCTGCCCGTCACTAGTCTGTTTTAGATAAGGCCCGGCAATTGGGGATGGATATACCGCCATCCGTCGGGCCCAGGCAATGGTGGGCCGCCTGGTTTTGCCTGAGAGCAGTTCTCTTACTCTCCCCCGAATAACTTCGGGAGGATTTGCGAGTAAGATGGTGGTACCTCCACAGTCGAGCCCGGCATCAGATCTACCACCTTCAAGGAGTACACAAAAACTAGTTCAACGCGGGTGAAACCGCGGGAAAATGCTAGTTTCTTTATAAAATTACGACAAACTTCTAAATTCTGAATATTAACTGAATATCTGAGGTCAAACATTATCAACTGTATAAAAGAGTTATAATTCCTGGACAAAAGGTAGGTCAGAAATTATACAGAAATTATCAAGCTTGTTGTACGTTTATTCAAATGATATGTGGCTATTAATCAGCAGTTATTCAAATTAAAGCGAGTTATGTTGTGCCCAAATTGCTAGAATATCATCTGTATAAGCGCTTACACAGACGTTAACCCATCAACAGTCGCTAGATTGCTTTTATCAAGATTATTCAGCCATTGAGCGTTGCTTGGGCAGGGGGAGGCCACTTAACTCTAACAAAAATGTGCACTTTAAAGCTTAATATTTCGCCAACGGATCTCTAAATCGAAAAATGGTTTTCGCACACCCACAATGTTTTTGAACGACCTATCCAACGACACTACACCACACAATGGGATAGACGAGAAAAAAAATCAACATCAATTTACGCGTATGGGAGGTACTGGATACATTCCTGGCTCAGCCTGGATACAACCCTAACACACCCTGGAGATACCTTGAAAACATCTAAAACACATAGCATAAATTATAAATAGATACATACACAGAAAATTAAGGTTTTACAATTCAAAGCAAAAAAAAATCAAGAGATGATAGAGTATCTCTAATATACACCGAAAAAAACTTTTTTTTGGGATCTTTGTTTTCACGTTTCCATAGAAAAGTTGTCATCTAATTGAACCACTTTGTACTGGGTAAAGAAATAACTACTTTTTTCTTCTGTAGTCTAGCATAGCAAACCATATCGAGCTCGATAGCGCTTGGTACAGTACTCTGTTTCACTCTGTTGATCTACTTAAGCTCGATATGGTCTATTATGCTAGGTACCCTGGAATGTGATCAGTTAACGGTACATGATCTACCCTAGAATTATTTTTACTTATTATTGTAGGACCTTATATATCTTCCAAAATAAGGTTAATTTTAACTAGGTACTGATTTTATTTTAATCTAACATTTCTCGACACGTCTGTACGAGGGTTGGTCAAGTGAGAACTTTACAAATAATTAATTTTTATATTTTGGGGACATTGGGAATTAATGTATGAAAAATCATTTTGGGGAATTTGGAACTTGGGGAGATCGGGCATCAACCGAACATAGATGTCGTAGAGCAGGCTATTATCACTGCTGGATATTCTTACGGTAGATTATATACTTAATAGGTATTGTAGAGCAAATAGAATATTGACCTATAAAGTCCACTTAAAATACCTTCTATCTCACTTAAATATAATTCAGTATCTCATGCACTCATTCATACATACGTATAAAAGTACTTCGGTCTGCCTATTGGACTGGAAAAAGGATATGAATCAACACAATATCGGACGATACGGTCGTCTGGTGAGCTTGCTACGTAATCGATAGAATAGATCACTTATTTAGGTGAATTGATACTAGCACTTATTTATACTCACGAGATTTTTTTTTGTGCGCTCTTTTTTTCGTTTTTAGGGTTCCGTACCTCAGTTATGTACTTATATGATCACTTTGTTGTCCGTCTGTCTGTCTGTCTGTCTGTCTGTCATAACCCTTTATCTCGATAATGCGTGGAAGTATCGAGTTGAAATTAAAACCATATACACTCAAGTCTACCTACAGTCCCTTGAAGCTGTGAAAAAATCAAATTTCGAAGTTTAGGTAAAACAAAGATACGGCCGTTTATGCCGCAAAAAACGTATATTTCGAAACTCTCAAGGGAATCAAAATTTATTGGGTATTTCCCGTTGACGTAGAACTATGAAATTTGGCAAGTAATACCGTCTTATACTACAAGTATAGGAAAAAAATCTGAAAACTATACATTTGTGATTAAATCATAAAAAATATAGGTAGTCTTTAACGGAACCCTCCAACTCGAACGATACACAATCTAGGTACTCTAGAACTGTTTTCACTTATTATTGTAGGACCTTATATACTTACTACTTAATTAATATATAAGTATTATAATACACAGGCATAATATACTTTGAAAAATAATAATTATTTTAAAACGCACTATCTAATACTTAGACGTGACGCGATACTTACAATTACATACTATATAAAATAATACATACAACATAAATTAATACATACCTAATTAATTAATAATAATGAACTAGGTACTAACTAAACTATACGTGGAATATTATTAAAGTAATAAGTAGTGTCCTTTTAAATATATTTAGAAACTCACTGAGTTCCACAGTCTGGACAGCCCCAACACTAAACGACTGGCCAAACGAGTGTGTGTTACGCCAGCGCAGCGGCATGTTGGCGCTTTTCAGGATTTCAGCTGGACCGATAATTAGTACCTCATGCCCGAAACTTGGAATTAGTGCATCAAGCCGATTCACGAAAAACAGATTCCGCTGGGGTATGCCTGTATGGAGTATGAAGGATGCTAAGTGCTCCAGTCGTAATAGGTAGGCAGTTGATTAATTAATTAAAATAGGAAAACAAAAGAATATGATTTTTTGAACGACAATATGCAACGGTCACCATTTTTTTACCAAAGTGCTAATAAATACCAATCAAATAAGCCCAAACTCGAAGGGTCTGCTGTTGTCCGTTGAGGAGATCCCGTACCCACCTCCCAGTCCCATCAGCAGACCCTGGTCACCATGTTTTACCAAAGTGCTAGTAAATACCAATCAAATAAGCCCAAACTCGAAGGGTCTGCTGTATCCGTTGAGGAGATCCCGTAGAATAACTTCTAATTACTACCAGTAGAAAAGTAAATTCCAAAAATCTTTAAATGACAATAACTTTTTTTCCGAGATCCAATTTTAATGAAGTATTCTATTCCAAATTAATCTCTGTACAGTTGGGGCAACTACATGAAAATTCGTTGAGTAGCTTTAGAGATGTGCGTGAACAAACAGACAGACAGACAGAAAAGAATTCTAAAAATCGTTGATTTGTGTTCTATTACTCTTCTTTAGTCACCTATTTCTATTACTTTTCTTCAATGTACAGACACCGGGGTTTCTACTGTTTTACTATACGAATATGTATTGATTTATTAATTACACATTATTTTAATTTAGCCTGCAACAAGAAAAAATCTTGTGAGTTATGTTTTTATTTTCAAGCAGTATGATTTTCTTTAGAAAAGGTAAGTATATACAATATTTAATACTCTTTGAATAGTGGATGTGTTCGACTGATAGTTCTTGGTGGAATATCATCTTCAATAAATTATACACAAGGAAAAGTACTTCGTTCCTTTAAACCACGTGTGCTACAGGTATAACAAAGTATGTTGAGCGTGTTTACTTTTTATTTATATTTAACGGAACCCAGAATCACTTTGTTGTTCGTCTGTGTTCTGTCAAGACCCCTTTTTTCAGATCCTCTATGCATAGGCCTTTATAATTTCTGTTTTGTTACGATTCTCTTCCGTTTTGTTACTGTCCTAGAAAAATCGGACGTAATTATTCCTTTTTGATTATTATTATTTAAAATTAACTTTAAAATATTTATGGATTAATAAAGTGTGAGAATCATACATTTACTTGTAAAAGTTTATAATAGATCTTTGTATCAGTTTGAGTACAAATGAAAAAAATATACATTAGATTGGCACTAAACGTAACAAATGAAATTAAGAAATTAACTCTAGCGTTAAATAAATAGAGATTAAATTAAGTTTTATTGTTTAGGTTTTACATTTTGTCATACAATTGAAAAAAAAATTAGGAGCTGATATAGTATCCCTAATAGACCACTTTACACCAAAAAAAAGGTTTTTTGCGCGAACTTTTTTTTTGCCTTTCCATAGAAATTTTGTCAGATGACTGAACCACTTTGTACTGGGAAGTGAAAAATATATTTTCATCTGGAATGTGATCAGTAAACGATACATAATCTATCCTAGAACTAATTTCACTTATTATTATGGGACCATAAATATTATACAGGCTGTTAGGAAAAGTACTTCGTTCCTTTAAACCACGTGTGCTGTAGCTATAACAAACTATGTTGAGCGTGTTTACTTTTATTTTTTATAAATAAGAATTAAATAAGGGTTATTTATTTATTTTATTTTATATTATTAAATTAAATTATTATACCTTTCTCTTACGCATCGTTTTTTTGCAATTGTCTATCACCTATCTGTATCTATCTATTGCGTTCTGCTGAACTAGGGTTGAATAATTTAATGAAAGATTTTAAAAAATATTTTAATTTTGCTGCTCAATAAATGCTGCCTATCGGTTGAAATGAAACTATAACTACGTTAATAGGTCCCGACCAGCTAATCTAGCATAGCAAACCATATCGAGCTAGATAGCGCTTGATACAGTGCTCTGTCTCACTCTGTTGATCTACCTAAAGAGGGACAGACAGTGTATATCGAGCTGTCAAAGCTCGATATGGTCTACTATGCTAGGTACCCTGAACGTTCTAATAATAATTTTGTTTTTGATCACATGTACTTTTGTTCCCTACGTATACCTAGATATGAAAATGCAAATATAATGCAAATGATTGAATAATTTATCAATGATTAGACTTGGAAAAATAAATAATATGGTAAAGCATAACATTTGTATTACTGGATACAAAAAATAGGCATATGTATTGTTTTAGTGTACTCATCACAATACAAACAAAACACATGGAAGATGGAGGTAGTTTAGTCAATAGAACAGACTTTGTTTACATCCTGGGCTACGTAACCCTGGTTAAATGGATAACACCTTCATAATGTATCACAACTTTTCCAACACAATAACCACTGTTTTCTATAGTATCTTTACCTGGACAAGTAGGTCTGGGGATCTTCATTTTCAGTCCGATGAAATACATATTTTTTGCCTACATTAACATACATAATAACAATAAAAAAATTGCCATAGTGAAAACAACTAAATTCTTAGGAATTCATTTAGATTCGTGTCTATCTTAGAAGACAAAAATCCAGCATGTTTGTAAAAAATTATATAAATTTTCATATGCTCTTTATAAACTGTCCAAGGTAGTCAAAAGAAGTGCAGTAGTGCCAACCTACCATGCGTATGTTGGATCGACATTGAAGTACGGTTTGATATTTTGGGGGAATGGCAGTGTAAGCTTTAAAACCCTTTAAAAGTTACATACATACATATACTCACGCCTGTCTCCCAGAGGGGTAGGCAAACAGATTTCCATCTGCTACAATCCTGACACACCTCTTTTGCTTCTTCTACATCCATCAACCTAGTCATACAGGCTCTTCTATTCCGGGTACTTTTCACTTTGCCCTTTTTCAGTATGTCGCTTATTTGGTCGCTTAATTAAAAGTTAATTAATTATAATAATATAATTTATAGGTGGTAGAGCTGATGCCGGGCTCGACTGTGGAGGTACCACCATCTTACTCGCAAATCCTCCCGAAGTTATTCGAGGGAGAGTAAGAGAACAGCTCTTAGGCAAAACCAGGCGGCCCACCATTTGGCGGGACCGATGGATGGCGGTTTATCCAACCCCAATGGCCGAGCCTTATATAAAACAGACTGGTGACGGGCAGCGGCGTCACTGGTGCAAGGGTTTCGGCACCGCGCTCACCAACCCGCCTGCCCAGCGTGTGTGAGTATGGGCATTTCTTCCAGGAGGACCGCCAAGAGTGGCGAAATCCTGGAAAGGCCTATGTCCAGCAGTGGACGAAACAGGCTGATGGATGGATGGATAGAATTATAATTAATTATTGACGAGTAGTTCAAATATAGGGTTTATATTTTTTATTTACTTATAAGTTACGCAATAGGACATTTTTCATTTTTGCAGGTTTCTTAAAAACAATGGTATCTATCTAATACGTAGAATTATTTGATACGTAAGTATTAACAAGAGATAAGAGTAGTTTAATTACCGTGTTGTAAAGATTTCGTTTTTTTTAACAAATCAAACAAATATATGATGTTTAAAAAAACTCTATCAGATTTAACATGTTTAAAATATAAATGTGTGTTTTAATAGTTCGAGAACTTTGTTTCGATAAATTTGAGCCATTTTATGTAGTAAACAAAAATAGGAGTTTTAAGGTCATGCCGAGTACACATACCTTGGATTATGTTCTAGCACTTAAATGTTAAACATTATGCCGTTTTTAGGGTTCCGTAGTCCGACAAGGAACCCTTATAGTTTCGCCATGTCCGTCTGCACACGGCTTAGCTCAGAGACTAATAGTACTAGAAAGCTGTAATTTGGCATGGGTATACATATTTATCACGCCGACAAAATGGAAAAATAAAATCTTGAAAAAAAAAATGTTACTTTACCTCCCGTACACGTAAATTGGGGATGGTTTATTTTTCTCGTCTATCCCATAGTGTGGGGTATCTTTGGTTTTATCGTTCAAAAACATTTTTCGATTTAGGGATCCGTTCGCGAAATATTAAGCTTTAAAAGAGTCTAGTGTCCTCCCCCCTGCCGGCTAAACGGTCGTTTATAAATATGTGAAAAAATTCACACAAGTAGTATATAAGGTGACTTTAATTTATGCAGCCAAACTTATACTGGAGGCTTGGTAAGTGATCAGTAACACGGATCGATAACACTTTTTGCTAATCACGCAAAATAAAAACGTCCCATAGTAATTGACTCGGGGCTGGGGCTTGCGTTTGTAAGGAACACGAAAAGAATAATTTACGAATTTCACAAAAAGGGTCATCGAACCTTGTTACTGAGCACTAACCGAGACTTCAGTAAGAGTTTGGCTGCATAAATTAAAGTCACCTTATATGTTATGAAATTAAAAGGAAAACTATTACAGCTAAATAGGTTACAGGTTTACGAGTACAGGTCGCGCCTAACTTTTTAGTCCCCTCTAAAAACGACAATGTATGGGCCGTTCTTCGGGAGAGCAACTTCCAAGCGGATTAGAAGTTTGGCGCGATCTGTTTTAGTAGACCAACTTATAGAATGTACTGGGCAACTACGGAACCCTACACTGCGCGTGGCCCGACATGCACTTGGCTGGTTTTTTATTTTAAATGTAATCTGCTTTGTGTGCCATAATTAATTAATAAAAAGATACAATATTCTACAGATACATACATATGTATCATAAAATCATGAGATTTATAAGTCTATGAACCGGACGGACAAACAGACAGCAGAGCGACATTAATAGGGCTCCGTGTTTGGATACGGAACCCTAAAAAGTATTGCGAATAAGACAAAGTGGAAGTTGCAGGTTTGTGAATTAGCACATTGCGAATGTCACAAACGCGCGCTTTCACAAATTAACTCTGTTGGTTCCTATTTCACAATTTAAAACATGGAGATATTGCAACGTTTTACCGATCACAGTTTGCACAACCAGTTTTATAGTTGATTAATACAAAGAAAGTCCAAAGACTTCCCAAAATATAGCTCATTCGTTTTTTTAAATACGTCCCCAACGAACAGAGTTTCAGTCACCGAGCCTTCACTGTAAAGCAAAAGTTTCTTTTAGTGATGAAAGCCTAAAAAGATAATATAACAGTATTTATTCTCGTGCAGTAAACCTTAAATTTAGAGTTGAAAAACCTAAAATAATACAAGCTCATTTAACTTTTATCCATCTGCGTTAAAGCCTATTTTGCAATGAAAAGTTTTAGGTTATGGCAGCTCTAAATCTAATATTTGCTACACGAGAATAGGTGTCATTTACGTATTAGATTAGATTCGATGCTCCTAATATTCATTTGTCCTCGTACAACGGCATAAGGTACAAAGAAGTTGAAGATTGTTGAAGTCTGTTGAAGATGGTTACGACTATACTGACCGGTTGGTTGTGGTTCTGGTGATAAAGTGTGATTTACAGAATAACAACAATCAAGAATGGCTTGCGGCTTATATTCCCGTACACCGGTCCCGTTTCCCGTCGTTTCCCAATCTTTTACCAGCAAATTCAAGAAAAACTTACTACATACCAAGATCTTATAGAATGGAAAATAGGTAGGTACCTCTCGCAAAAGTTCAGGTAAAATATCTCGTTTTCTCCGTTCCAAAATAGTTCTTTAGTGTTAGCAAAACAAGCTATGTTACTTTGGAAAATTTCAAGATTTTGCAGCACTAAAACTAAAATTTGACCTACTGTGTCATACTATTAAAACTCGCCATAGTCTTTGCCGATAGGGACACGCACACTGGACACAAAAGCCTTGTTTAAAAAAAGCTACGTGAGGGGTAGGGGAGGGGCAAAATAGAACAAATTGAAACCACGTGGTTTATTGACCCTCCCTAAGTAGATTTACTTTTGGCAACCGCTTATAAGTACATAAGTAAGTCGATTCTACCTATATATTAATGACCAATAATACTTCAATTCGCAGTCCTGCTCAACTGTCTATCCTACTCTAATCAGATGCCGCGCTCGCAAAAACATCAGTTACTTTGAAATCGCGGCTACACTGATGGTTTTTTCATTTTTATGGAACAGTCTGCAGCTGCTTTATACTAATATCAGTTATATTATGCAAAGTGTCAGATCTAATTTCAAGTATTCATTTTAGCTATCGGTTTATTGTACGGTTTGGAGGCAACTTTCTAATTTTTTTTCTATCGAGAAAATTTAATGTAATCAAGTTTTCACCACAGCATTGACATAGCATTAGTCCTCAACTTTATCATATTTTAATTTCAGAGTGATTGTTGCAGTATTTGTTGGTATAAAACAGGATCAAGCCATGGATGAACAATACGAGAGGATTTACAACCCCATAAAAAACGTACTCTGATCCTGTATTATTTCTAGATGTCACTACCATTCTCTCCCGCTAGCTGTAATAAAATAGGTGTTGTGTTGGACACTTAGGCTGACGGCGCGGCGGTCTTCTCGTAATTTTGTCTATGATCAATAGAAGCAAAGTGAGGTATTATACACCCTTAAAGACATAGTTTCTGTTTACACTGATGATCAAGCGTTCATTATTTTATAAAATAATTGCAAAAATGTGGTAGATTTCACTAGTCATACAAGTAACACATGTATGTACAAAGCGTTTGCCGCAATATCGAGTGATATGCTGTCATCTACTTGTATTGAGGAGTTCTGATGCTTATCTCTGAAGACGATCATCGGATCACCACCAAACTAAAATGGGACCTACCTGGAAGCGAACCGTCCCCAACAAAAAATAACTTTTCAAATCGGTCAAGATTTGCCAGAATTATCGAGTAACATACAAAAAAAAATACTGTCGTATTGATAACCCCCTCCATTGTTAAAGTCGGTTAAAAAGAAAGAGAAAAAAATGTTTGCTAAGAACTATACTATTTACCAACCCCTGATTGTCTCGTTGAACTTCGTATGGCACAATTTATGAGGTTGCGGGAGCACGCGTGAAAATATATTAATTTTGTAGGTATTATTTTACAACTAATTCTCTAACAAAATAAGTAATCTGGGAATTCTTTATTATTATTACGATACCTTAGGTACTTAAATTTGAACAAGTGGTTGATGTCGATCTAGATATAAATTTATTCACGTACGAAAAATTGAACATGATATAATTTTCATTTTATAACATTCTACTTTTTTCAATTCTACACCACCGGCTACTCAGGCTAGTGTTGATTATGTACAGGTTTAGGATTTTATTGTGACACATCAAACTAGATGATAAAAAAAAACATTTTTAGAGCGAAACGGAGAGAGTCAGGAGCTTAAGTTTTTAATTGTTATTTAAAATAAAAAACACCCGTAAATGTTGCATTGCATACATATATCGCCTTCATTGTCAATTCCTCCGGAAAAACAAATATTTTCCCAACAAGTGCGACTACAGTAGAAAAGACTTAAATTCTATAATTCAACAACAAATACCCACATATCAACATTAACTATTTGTCATAGGATCGTCTGTATTTACTCCGCTCTTACCGAGAAAGAGGACGTTTGGTATAAAATTGTAGGAGCAACTTGTCTCGTTTCACACTCTTTTTAGAGTGTTTATCGAGTGGAACCTCAGTTCCTCATCACATCTTTATCAGCACCGTTCATAGCCACCTGGAGTGGTAGAACGACCCATCAACGATTCTAAGGAAATAGGCGTTTCAGCCAACGACCAGTGAGTACACTTTTTCAGCTTTTATTGTCTTTAATCGGATCATCATGCTTTCTACATGACCAAAGACGGAGTACCTGTTTCTAGAGAGTTTGTAATACTAGTTTACCACATTTAAATTCGGTTAGTATAGAAAAACCTTTAAGCTTTGTGTGGTTTCGTTATTTTCTGTGTATTCCTTTACTGAATTAAATCAGGAATTCAAACTGTGAATTGTGCGCGGCGACGTAGCTGACAGGATTCGTGCTCTGCTGTGAATAGCAATAATCCATTCCATTTAAAATTTCGAAAAAGTCTTTAATAAACAGACAGACACGACTACAATATTTTTATAGATAAATCCTTCGGTGCGTAAGAAGTCGCTGAGGTAGATAACATGGTGAAACTGAATATCTCATTGAGGTGAGGACTGTTTGACAACAACATACATGGTAATTTGTTAAGCACGCCTGACCAGACCCTCAATCATTTAACATTATTAACCAACTCGAAAAATAGAAGGTTCTCAATTTGTCCTTTATGTATGTGAGCATATTTGTTCGGCTAAAATCTCAACAAAAACAGTCTTCTTTGGTGGTATTTTCTTCATTTGGAACGTTTACTCGGAAAATTTAATTGAAATAGCGATTTAATCTTTTTAAATATATTAAGTTACTACATTATGCTTCAATGTTTAAATAACCATTTTTATGTTATGTTTTTTGAAACCCAGCACGGAATACGGATTTATAAAAAAACTCTTCAAACTCCAAACTAGGTCTAAGATCACGCGTAACTAAGTTGATTACTTTGTAGTCGGTGTAGTTTTATGTGAAACATTTACACCGCGATAATGTTATTATATTAATATTCAGTGCAATGTAGATTAGCCCTTGAACATATCTCAATAAGGGCTAAGTATTTGACAAGCAAAAGTTGGTGTTCATAACCTCATTGTGTCGCCGGACAGATTATTATCATCAGGTTGTGATTTTGTCATCCGATGATTCATTTAAAGTTGCCGAAACGTACCAAAGATTTACATACCAATGCAAAAGTTCAGTATGCTAAGTGCGAGTTGCCATCGAATGACTTTACTACCGCGTGAATCGAGGTAAACCGGGTCTCCAGCGCACGTTTTGTACTACACACTAAACAAAAACGTGTACACAAAACATTGTTTCGCTACACATTTTTACTGATATGCATGCGGGTGACATGGAGCTTAAAAACACAAATATGTAGCGGAACAATATACTGTGTAGATGTTTTGGTGTAGTGTGTAGGAGAAAACACGTGCTGGAAGCCCAGCTTAACTCGATTCACGCGGTAGTAAAGTCATTCGATGGCAACTCGCACTTAACGTTCAGTTCAATTTTTTTCTTTTCACTGCGTGTCTCGAGTGAAACAATTTGTAAATTGTAATCGCGCTTAGAAGCCTGATTTTTTGGCAGCAGTTTTAACTTGATTTCTCTAACGGGGCCCAAGAAAAAGGGACGGACAGACAAACGACAAATTGATCGTATAAGGGTTACGTTTTCCGTTTTGAGGTACTGAAAGAAAGAAAACAATTTTGTAAACTGAACCCTATTTTTCCGGAAAATGGCGTTTAAAATACCAAGAAGATTGCATGCTTCTACGGATGCTACCGAAACAAACAGTATGAGCACAATGTAAACATATCACAACAAGTCTTGTCGCACCGAAACGTGCAAATATTGAATTTGTCAGTCACAAAGTGACACCGAATACCGATAAGGTAACGTGTGCATGTTTTTGTCTTCTCAGAACGACTCATTAATTTGGGTTTTCCGTATTTTCACGGAAAATGGATTTTAAGTTGTGTTAGTTTATCTAAGCAGTACACAAGCGTTATACACGAGAAACACATCATTACAGCCAACGGCTTAATTTTGGTACTAAAAGGGTTTCATTAACATCTTATAGCTTGACTACTTATACCTTTAGTGTCTTTAGCTTTAAAGAAGCGTTTTGCATAGTTTTTATTAAGCTATCAACTTTAATTGAACTATATCTAAATCAACAATACAGACAAAAGGTGTATAAAATACAGATTTTAAAATTTACTACACTTCTATAAATAAAATAAGGTTTAAGATTTGTAAATATAATAGCACTTATATGGCACTTAAGCAGAACATTTAAAAAGTTTATGCACTGATATATTCCATAACCTTCATATTATAATTAATTAATAATTATATAACAGGTGCATTAAAAAGGGTGTTAAAAGAATATTTAGCTATTTAACGTGGTTGAATCCAGTAAGCAATAACATTTTAAGCTGAATAATGAAATTCTTGACTGCAATATAGAGGATTTTGTATGTCCGAATTAAGTTCATATGCAAAACAGCGGTATTTTCCAGCTAAGTGATGACTCTAGTTGGGTTATCTTCATAATTTTCAACTACTGCAGCTGGAGGAAGTACGATTTCAGCCACGCTTGTTCGACTTCTTTGTTGGGACCTAGAAAGAAACAAATAATCGTATTATCTTTACAGGATATATTACCAGGTAGATACAAAACACTGATAACTGGGTATTTCGGACCGTGGACTGTTTAATAATGAATCTGAACCGCGAAAAGATATTATACATATAATTTATTGATTTTATTAGTTTTTAATGCGAAAATAATAATCAGTGAGGTTATTAAGTAGTAATTACTTATGCCTACTGAATTTAATGTTATAGAAATAGAAAATAAGATAAATAATTTAATATCATATATATAATAAATAACAATCGAAAAATCCAATACAATAGAATGGAAATTTGCCTTACTTAAATTAAAATTATTTAATTACTCAATTAAATTAAATATAAGAACTAAAACGTTTTTTTTACATTTAATTAAGACCTGTTTTCAAATGCTGGCTGTCTAAGTGACGTCTATATAACCTCTGCTTTCTGCGGTTCAATGATTCCAATTTCATTTCCAATAACTACAGCACAAACAACTTTGAAAATTGTTCAGTGTTTTATATTTTTATCCATATACCCCTGGAACAGTAACATAATATAACATGAAAAAAAAATACACCCTTATTATATACACCCCTATTATTTAATTGCATTATTTCATGGCCGCGTGAATTCAACAAAAATCTACAAACCCTCTTACAGTACACTGACTTCCGCAACGATTCCTAACCATCTCATTACGGAAAGAAACATTACAATAATAATAATAAATAATAAATTCATTTATTTCAGGCTACAATTTAAAAACCCATAGTTTGTTAGTAACAATAGTTCTTAATCTAATATTAGTAAATAAATAATTACTTAATTAAAATACGATTTAATATAATATTATAACTTACTCAGATGTACATATGTCACTAGTAATATTCACTTGATTCACCATGAAGTTAATGTTTTCCTTTATAAATAATCGAAACTATGATAGAAATAAATGTCTATATTTTTTAGCACTTGGCGATTTATCCATAATCGCAAGGAGATAACAAATTAAATTTATATCATTGCGGTATAGAAAATCAGAATAGTAAATCTGGTCGTGAGACGCTTACATCCCGGTTCAGAGCTCCTCACGTCCAGATTTACTTTTCTGATTTTCTATACCACAATGATATAACATTTAATTTCTTATAAATGATATTTCTTCTCATGTACTTCTTTTTTAAAATGCTTTAACACATCGACATCGTTAAAAAAAAGCAAAACTTTAAAGCAATTGGCTTAACAAACCTTAAACTAGATTCTCACCAGCTTTATTACAGTTAGTATTCTGACCTTAATCAGACCTTTTAAATGAAGAGGCTACCTATACATATAATTTGGGTCTAATCCGCACTTATAAGAGCTCCACCTCTTCTTCAGTCAGCTTCATGAATTATTGTAAAGCTTGGGCTACATAAAGTTCGAGCTGCTTGGGTTCCACTGGAAACCCAGGAAAATTCGTAAAATCTTCGAGTTATATTGAAAATTCTTTTGGGGTCGGATGAAGCGCGCATATTACATCTAATATTTGCTAAAGAAGATTCTTAAGGCGACGCTTTGGAAATTTATGCGACATGGATCTCCATTTTTCTCAGCAATAAAAAAACATATGTAATTACCAATTTATTTACTAGATTAAGCATTTTATTGACATCATTTTGCCCGAAGGTTTAGTTGATTGATTAATTTTCATAGCAGAGAAAAAAATATTTAGAAAACCTCTTTTAAAACAGAGATTTCTATTTTACTGACAAACGGGAGCGAATCAAGCCTCTAAGTTTTTTAAATTACTTTACAAATACATTTCAATATGGGCGATTGGATTTGTTAAATTACTTATAGTTGTCATTTTAAATGAAAAATACTGTTTTGCCGCATACGACCTTACGGCATAAGCTAATTCGTGAGCGCATATTAGTATGGAGTAAGTCCCTCCTCACTCCACTCCCCTAAGGCGCCGATTTGATATTAAAAGTTTATCAATGCCTCGCCTTAAACTATTTATTTAAAAAAATTCTTGGTTTTTCAAGTTCGCCCACTCGCCAGCAGTAATAGGTCCCTTTAAAGTATTTCAGTAATATAATAATCATCAATATTTTATAAAAAAAGAAATAACAAACCATAGATTTATAAACATTTATATATCCGTATTTTGTATTAATTTTATATACAAATCGCAAAGTGGCGCGTAGACCTGAGGAATAAAAGTAGAACATTTATTTTACTTTGTTCAGCAACATATATTTTACTTTTCATTTGTTTACGTTTTGATCTAATACCTTAAATTCTATACCTACGATTACATGTTTGTCAACAAATGCAATACGATGAATAGTAATTTTAGCAGCTAATAACATTTATTGGGAACAAGGTTAAAACACGCATACTCAGCGTTATATAACGAAAATATTGAAGAAACTTAATACCGTAGGACTCAATCTCGTTTTACAACTATTTTGCATTCTTATTAGTAAATATGTTATCATGTTTATTTATTATGAAACAAAATGTACACATACTCGTAAATATAGCAATTTAGGTCTAATATTCACATTCCATCAGAATGAACCAAACGAATGTCCCCTGGAGGGAAAGTACCTTAAATATTAGAGATAGCAAATTTTACTTAAAGGAACATTTATTTTATTTTAAAGTTAGGAAATCAAAGAATAAGTTTAATATTTTTTTAATATTTAAGGTACTTTCCCTCCCGGGGGCATTCATTTGGTTCATCTTGTAACTTTAATTTATGCAGCCAAACTCATACTGGAGGCTTGGTAAGTGAGCAGTAACGCGGATCGATAACACTTTTTGCAAACGCAAAATAAAATCTTGACGTCCCATATTGGTAATTGACTCGGGGCTGGGAGTGTATTTTTGAATCATTCGAATTTCAGTTCGCATATGAATCCGCATGATTCGCATACGAAAACTTAAAATTAGTATTGTATTCGTATGCGAATCATGCGGATTCGTATGCGAATTGAAATTCGAATGATTCAAAAATACACTCCCTGGGCTTGCGTTTGTAAGGAACACGAAAATATTAATTTACGAATTTCACAAAAAGGGTCATCGAACCTTGTTACTGAGCACTTACCGAGTCTTCAGTAAGAATTTGGCTTTTATTTTCGCTTTAACTATGATTTATGACTTTGATTTAATCGATTATTGAGTGTTGACATGATTTTATTTTAATTGCATTTGATGTTAAACTCTTATTTTATTTTTATTATTTTGGTTTATCACAAAGAATCTTTGAATTTGTTCGTTCACAATTAATTAGGAATTTAAGGCTGTTTGTTTTATTTTATTATTATTTAAGAGAATAATTTAGTAAATGTTTGGGAAGAAAGTCATCTAAAATATACATTTTTATGTTGTTTTTAACAAAGACTTAATTTATAAAAATACCAGACACGCATAATCATAAGTTATGCTCACGCAGCGGAATTTTTGTCTCGCTCGTTGCCACTTGCGGTAGATCTGTTGTCCCGCTCGCTACAACGCAGTGCGCAATTTCAAATCACAACTGCGGTACACCATGTCTATATACAGAAGTCTTTGGTTTTTAACGGCTCCTTTATATCGAAGCCGGAATGGAAGGAGTCATTGAACAGTTCATGTAGGGTATGACAACACAACCGCCAAACACTTATCAAGTCGGACGTAACTCCTAGGTCACAGTGAAAGTGTTTGCGGGCGACCGAACCTCGTCGTCAAAACAGCTTTCTATGGAAAAATTCACTCCCAGCCTTAAATCCTTACGACTATACACAATCTATTAGTATCTATATATACCGGGTGTAATCGTTAAGTGTGACCAGCCGATTATTCCGTAACTATTACAGATATTAACAATTTTTAAACTGATATCGAAAGTACGTTACCTAATCAGTAAAATGACATCAATAACTTTTTGAAAATCAAACGAGAAGTATTCAAAATTTTAACTGGAAACACTCCCATACATTTAATTTAGTATGAGATTAACAAGGATGTCACTTCGAACATCTGCTTTGAATACAAAATTTTGCACATGCAAAGAAATTAATATTATTCAAGATAGTTATATTACTTTGTTTGGTTAATAAACAGTTTCCTTTAATATAGTGCTAAGCTAAAATAACCTTTTAAAACAAGGAAACTAAAACCTTTCTTCTAATATCATACTAAATGTATAGGAGTGTTTAATGTCAAAATTTTTCGTTTGATTTTCATAAAGTTATTGATGTCATTTTACTGATTAGGGAACGTACTTTCGTAATCAGTTTAATTTTTTTTATATCTTTAATAGTTATGGAATAATCGTTACACCCCGTATTTAACCATTTATCGACCCGCGTATGTAAACAAACAGTAACTTCATCGCATTCATTAAAAATTTGTCACCAAAACATATGCTCTTTAGACGGTAAAACTCAGAAACTTGAAGTTCTTCTACAGAGTGAGTTAACTTGTGACGTACTAGGCCTAACTGAGCACTGGCTCACGACTGATGATATTAAATGTATTGATATCCATGACTTTACCTTAATATCTAGTTAAGGTATCGCATATCACAGAATAAATGAAAGGACTTCATAACAAGATAGTGAGTGATTTGAACTATATAAACTAATTGGGACATCTATTTTTAGTTTTTTAAGGCAATATAACCAAGGATACTTTTATATTTTACATATTATTATTCGTATTATTTTCTTTGTACATTTTAGGCCCTACTTGTAAGGTTTTGACATATATTATATTTAATTGGTGACATGTAATGAAAATTATGAATAAAATGATTATGATTATGATTATGATTATGATTATGATTATCACAATATTGTCGTTTCTATACGCCCTAAGGAGTGAATTTATTTTTATACACTTATTTGTCTTCTTCGCATCTTCATTTTCAAAAGAATAGCACCTATTGACGAGCATTTTTTGGAAAAAATATATTCTTATGTCAACTATACCATATACATAATAATATTACATGTAATAGAGGTCACGGTTCAAAAACAACCTCGCCTCAATTGGTATAGGAAATATACATTTTATTTTGCTTATTTTATATAAACTTGTTTCTGACCACTTCCCAAGTTTCTAGTATGAATTAGGCTATATCAACCAAATTAACCTTTATAATAATTGTATATTTTGTACCATTTGGACACTCTGAACCTCCTCCATCGCGGTACTCTGGATAACTGCTATCAGATCGCATCCGGACCTTAACCTGACGCAGAACCGACCTCGATTCTATGAAAATATTGCTCTGAGCAAAAATGTTTGAGTATACTTACATCATAATTTGCTAAACTAGCAGGAAATATGCTAATTCCTAGAAGGTTCTTTATTTCGGTCGAACAAGGCAATCTCCTCAGCCTCGTCCGTTGAAACTGGTACAGATTCCAACACTTATAAAATATTCTTTTTCCTCATCATCGCTTATCCAGTGACCATGACGGATATAATTATATCTGCCAAAAACTCGGAAAAATATAAAAGCTAAACACGGTTAAACCTGATATAAATAACACTAAAAATAATTAAAAACCATTAAGCTTTGAAACATTTGCGTTACAAAAGGGAAAAATAAAATAAATAAAAGACATGATTTTGCTAAGTTTCCCGCGTTACTTCTTAGCAAGTTAAATCGAATAGGCGGAGTTAAACATATATTTATTTATTTAACGTAATCCTTAGTAGGATCAGTTTTATTCTTATATCAGACAATATAACGTTACAAACTACAAACTCAATTTATAAAAACAAAAATACTTAGTAAGTAAGTATAATATATGAAATTAGCCAAATTCGAAAAAAAAACATTTTTTTGCTCCCTAACTGGTTGGACTAGTTTAAGTACGATTCCTATCCTAGTCTAGGCAGTAAGGGAGCAAAAATAGTTATTTGTGCAACAAGAGAGCAAAGGTAGTTTTTGTTGCGAGTGCTGAGTTTGAATCCCGAGCAAGCGAAGGATTCTATAACTGAATCACATCTTGTCTCTGCGAAGAGGGGTAGTCAGAGACTAGAGATTTCTATCTGCTACGATCCTGACACACCCCTTTCACTTCTTCCACATCCTAATCATACAAGTTCTTCTATTCCGGGTACTTTTAACTTCGCCCATCTTCGTTTGGTCGGCATGTGTCCTACTAGGGCGTCCCGGTAGTCACTCTACTTTTATTCATTCTTTCATCACTTTTCTATAAATATAAAATATCATTAATTTTTTTTTGTTTAACTGACTTTCGAACGATAGTTGAGCGTGGTGAACGTGGTGGTGGTCATGATCATAGCCAATGAAAGAGTCAGTCTCAGGCCAAACAAATGAAAAAAAGCGAATTCGCCGCCACAGTTTCCTCTGTGTTCGCGACATTCTTAATTCAAAACACTTTTTCTCACTGAGAGTGAGCAAAATTGACTTTTGCTCACTGATTTTAAGCAACAAAGGCGCGCTTTTCGAGCTAGTGAGGTGAAAAAAATATTTTTCGAATTGTAGCAAAAGGGACATGAAGCTTATTTCTGATCTCTAACCGAGTCTCCAGTATGAATTTGGTCGGTTAATTTAATTTCACCTTATATTTCTTCTTTCTTTTCCCCGATGTAATATAAAGTTCAATCGTTTTTTTTACATTAAAATTGAAATAAATCTATTTCTACCTATGTTTCTATTTCTATCGGGCTAACTTATGGGTTTGTAAGGAAATCAACGAGAAGTGTAAGATGAGCATTGAACTGACCCACAGGCCCACAAGAAAGCCAGTCCTCTGCAGTATTTGGCCTCGTACTTTTTGACAAGATTTACGATTCGAAAACCGTTTCGGGGAATAGTTTTCCTGGACTGTTTTCAGTAGACAGATTTAAAAATAAGTGTGCTTATCCTTTATTATAGGAAAAAGAGCGGTATCTTTCATTTGACCTTCAGTGACGTCATCATCCCACATTTCTATAGGCATTACGCTTCTCAAGGAGCCGACCATTCAGCCTAATATGATAACGTCACCTCCTGTAAATATTAAAATATTAGTATTGAAATTATACATCCTAAATGATCTATTCCAATTTATCATTTTTCCTATTCCATCTTATTCCAAAAAGCAGAGAAAAATTGTATATAAGGTGACTTTAATTTATGCAGCCAAATTCTTACCGAAGACTCGGTAAGTGCTCAGTAACAAGGTTCGATGACCCTATTTATGAAATTCGTAAATTATCCTTTTCGTGTTCCTTACAAACGCAAGCCCAGCCCCGATACTATGGGACGTCAAGATTTTATTTTGCGAAATTAGCAAAAAGCGTTATCGATCCGTGTTACTGATCACTTACCAAGCCCCCAGTATGAGTTTGGCTGTATATTTAAAGTCACCTTATACAGAGTGTAAATGCAAAGTCAAGAATCCCTTTAGGGTGTGAAAGTATACACGATTCTGATATCATTACGAGAAAAAAAAATGTACCTTGAATTTTCACCAAAATTCCATAAATTTTCTAAGCTATGGCTACGCAGCTCCCCACACATCTAATTGCACCCCGCAACCCGCACTCCCCATCCGAGTGGCCAGCGACCGTGAGGGTGTCCATGCGATTAGTGTATTTTGAGTAAACAAAATCGTCTTATTATGAGGTACTGGTACTTTATTTAGACACCCCAGTATTTAAAAAAATATCTTTACCGTTCATACTAACACACCCTTAAAGGATTCTTGCCTTTGCTTTTACAACCGGTATAGAAGTTTAAAAACAACCGAATTACTTTGGCAGCATCAACGAGGTCGATGCGACACTCACTCCGTGTGATAAGCGAATTTAACGAGGGCAAGGACTAAAATAATCATTCAACTAGTCGGATAAAAGAACAATTTTTCAAAAAGCCCCCAATCCCACAAAGCGAGATGTGTCTGAAACTAAAACTGTCTACAAAAAATCATTCTTGTGACCACCACATCGTTTTCTTCAATATTTTTTTTAAATTGTGAAACGTTTTTTTGATTCCATAAAGGTTTACACTTCATTGAATCCCCTGAATGATATAATGATATAGTGCATAGTATCCTTAGATTTTCCATATCGCTAGGCATAGTATATACTGCCCATGCCCATCCCTAGGAAACAAACTATAGCCTATGTCCAAGTAAATAATCTAAGGCTATCATTTAAATGGTCAGCAAATTAAAGATTTTGGTCAGCTCCAAAATATATTTTGTCAGCAAACAAAGTGAGTTGAGCTACTTCTAGTGATCGGCAAAAATAACTTAATTGATCAGCAAGTAATGTAATATTGAACAGCTTGAAAATTTATGTCATAGGCAATTAAGTAATAGAGAAGCAAATCGTGATACGGATTTTATAAAATTTTGGCAAGACTTAAAATTCATACTAATTAATTTTATTTCTACAGCAACAAGATTGTGCAATTTTTGGTGCATTGAGTTACTGTGAAATAATTTATTGCATTCAGTAATGGACTGACCACTCTACACACTATATGAAAATAAATTAAACTTAGACTAGCAAAAACATATACATAATGAATGGTTTAATAGCTAATAAAATATATTTTGTTTTTTTTTATCGAAATAGTTTATTAGTATTGTACTGAAGCCAAAACAACCATTTCTAGAATTTTTGTTTGTCTGTGTGTATGTTCCGTTTTAACTCGAGAAACACTCAACGGTTTTGGATGCGGTTTTTTAATTTATTTTATAATCGTAGTGGCCCTGGTCAACATATAGGCTATAAGGGTCTTCAAAAAAACCAAAAACAGGGTAGAGATTGATTAAAAGCGGGCGGAGCCGTGGGCGAATACTCTAGGTTTTTATAAAGATTGAATAAAAGCGGGCGGAGCCGCGGGCGAATACTCTAGGTTTTAATAAAGATATCAGTGAAAGAGTTCACAAAATAATAAATAATTTATCGTCAAACATCAAAAATAATTGTAAACACTGTTATTCTCAATGCAACAATTCGTCGAATGACAATGCTCACACGCAATTGGCCACTCGTGTTGCGAAACTCCGCTTAATTAAACAGATCATTGCCCTTTAATCAATAAAATTGCGCTAATTTTTTAATGTTACCTGACCATAATTTTAAAGTGCAGACTCTTCGAGACAATAGCTTATTAAATATTATTTTAATGCTAATCGATTGTATAATCCTGCTGAACAAATAATACTTTTGTATTAGAACTATTTATTTTGCAGACATATACGTTATCAAGCTGACCAAATACCTACTTATCTTCTGATAATCCTTGATTTTGTTGCTGACCAGGTATTACTGGTGGTTTTTTTTACGGCCGACAAAAATATATTGTGCTGTCAAAGTAACTTATCAGCTGATTTTTCTTGCTGACCGAATATTTAAAATAAATACCATTTAATTACTTGCCATAATCTAACTATTATATTATATATAACAGTGAAAGAATGTTTAAAATCGGTTCCGTGTTTCCACACAGTTTACCCCATACAAACAGACAAATTTTACTTTCTTATAATCAATATTAGTGTTGATTAGTGTGCATTGCAAGATTGACCGGAAACCGGTCAAGTGCGAATAATACCCGTGTCCTGAGAGTGCTGTACATACCTACCGTTTAAAACACGGAATAATTCCACAAACGAGCAGTTATATAACCATCCAGGTTAAGTTGACTCGTATGATATATTAAACTCTATGTATCCAACGGGTCTAATTAAGTTATTAAGTTGGTCTATAATAACTTACGGAATTATTAAATACAAGCAATTTTCCGAATTTTCCCTTTGTATATGTTGCAGCCAAACCCGATTTTAGGACAAACTAGTTGTTCCTAGGCTAAACTAAGATCGATATCATGATATGGCTGGTAAGATCGTATTTTTGTTAAAACTTAAAAATATTAAATATTCACTATTTGGCATTGATGATGAAGTTGATGAACCCATGAGTGATTGATCATCAAAACAAATGGCGAGCTGACCATTTTTTTAAAGAATATTATTTTATTTTAATTCCACGAAATACTATTTTGGTTAATTGTTAAATTTTCTCCACATTATAATTTCGCACTACTAAAAAAGTTTGTACTTATTTTTGCACATCCTACCTTTGGTAACTGTCATTTCATAAAGTTGACGTTATCACCTCATTCCCAATCCAAACGTGGAACAATAATACGCTTCACTGCCTTTTCTTTTAGAGCTCGGCCCTGGACACGCTGATACGCTCCCTCGTGTCTAGATAACAGATAACGCTGGAGGTGCTATACTAGATGCTTATAAATGGAATCCTTTGCCCCAAGCTTTGGTTCAGGCAAACAAACGCGAGGCGGTGATATAGTTCATACAACACAGTTTTGTTGAGCCATCTCATTCCGCATAATGTAATTAAATCGCATTAACAAATTATTCATGGCAACTCTTTCATAAAAATAAACCGTCACCGTCTATCATCATTATTCGTATCATGAGAAACTACGACATCCTGCAAAGGGTCTTACTTGACGAATTTTCAAAAAAACTGGTGCCTCTTTTCCCTTACAAAGTGCGTTTGAAAATAACGCTTGGCTCGTAGGTATAAAATGCGTTTCATGAAGAAGTTCCTTTGTCGTAATGTTGGTAGCAATGCAAGTTTAGATTATCCAATCCACAGTCACTACATTTTGTTTTATCCAATCATCGCGTTCGGAAGACAGGGGGCCAACATATAGCAGAGGAACTATTTGATGAAACGCACTTTAGTTCCAATATCGGCACATAATAAACGCGATGTGAAGTACACATTAGATGTATCTAAAAGAAGGAAAGTCGATTTTGTTAAAAATTACACGAATGGTCCCCCCTGGGTCGGAATCCCGGTTCAGGACGGCGATTCTAGCTAAATTTTTCACACGCTTTTCTTTTCATACGCCTCTGTTTATCGCCTCATAACTGCCGTGTGATGATAATTCCACTGACTATAACTCCTAAAAATACACGTAAAGCCTGTTTTATGAGCTTGCAACAATCACCCGCTTTCGGCCTTCGCAAATAGTCGCATGAGCGAGAATCGCCATCCCAGGACGGCTATTCTGGTACGTGCGCAAAAATTTCTAAAGCAAATTTAGAGTAATTTTAAAAGGGATTTTGTACGTGTAGATTTTTTTATCGAGAGTCTATAATGAAGCGTTCCTTATATTCTACAGTTTTTATTTAATGTGATTTAGTCACTCCACTTTACATCGCATGCTATTTAGGCATTGATGAACTTTTAATTTCAAATAGGCGCCTTAGGGGAGTGGAGTGAGGGGGACTTACTTCATACAAATATGCGCTCACGAACTAGCTTATGCCGTATGGTCATATGCGCCAAAACAGTATTGTTCATTTAAAATGACAACTATAAGTAATTTAATACATCCAATCGGCCATTTCAATATGTATTTGTAGACTAATTTAAATAAAAAAACTAGAGGCTTCATTCGCTTTCGTTTGTTAGTAAAATAGAAATCTCTGTTTTAAAAGAGGTTTTTTCAATATTTTTTTCTCTGCTATGAAAATTAATCTTCGGGAAAAATGATGTCAATGAAATGCTTAATCTAGTATGTAAATTGGTAATTACATGTGTTTTTTATTGCTGAGAAAAATGGAGGTCAATGTCGCCAAAATTTCGTGGCGTTAAAGTCGAATGAATGTTCAGCATAACTAACATGGACGAACAAACAAACCCCTGAAAAATTTACGTTTTTTACCAAAAGTGTAGCCGAATGTAGGTATTTTTTATTGTTTTAGATAAAAATTAATATGAAAAAAATTAATACTGATTTCGCATCGAAATCAAAAATGTAGATTGTATTTTAATCAAAAATATGTTTGAAAATCTTCACAGTATTGAATAATTTCTTACATCTGCACGAGTTTTCAATATTGCGCCCGCGACGACATCGATGCGAGACTCGACAAATGAAATTTAGGTCTCGCCCACAGCTCAGTTGCTGCGCTCTTCTGGCGGTAGAAAAATCGCCAAGGTGTCAAAATAGACGCATTTATTTCTATCAGAGTTCACAGATCCTAGGACTTCTCTGTTTAAATAACTTACGGACTTGTATAAATTGTTATTCTTCTCTATAGTCTGATCCATGTTTGTAGATTCGATGGATAACATTGTATTTCTGAGTAGTGAGACTGCGGGATCAGATTACAAAACATGGTGAAAGAAAAGTGGTTTATAATCAGCTTGTCAAACACGGAGTTCTGCTTTTACTCATACTTCACTTCAAAGACAAATGAGGCACGTTAAGTGTCCATCTTTGTGCCCGATGTACGGCGATGGGGCCAGGCTCACCTAGGGTTACCAGACGACAGGAATTTCCCGAACATGACGGGGAAACAGGGAAAATTTGAAAGTAACATCAGGAATTTTAAATAGAAAGAGAAAAATATAAGAAATACAAATTAAAATCAACAGTCAACAATTAAATTGTTTTATTCAAGCCAGATCATGGCTTGTACTTTTTATTACTGGATATTGGTTTCAGCAACTGTTGATTTTTCATAACAATTGTATGTAACTCTTCACTTCAAAAAAGTCTAACTTTGCTTTGCTGCCTCCTGAAAGTATTAATGCAGTAATTTCATCAAAAAGTTTGTCGTCATTTACACACTCCTTAAGCATTCAAAATTTGCAAAGAAGAAACAACTTTTTCGTAAATCAGCATAAAGTCCATTCAGTATCAATCAGTCAAAGATCCCATTTATCTAAATAGTCAAGGGAAGTATTGTAAGCATTTTTCAAGTGTTTCATGAATATTTTCCTGGCATGTTCGGTGCAATTTACACACTACAAGGGAACCTTCAATGGAAACTAGTGTTTTAATGTTTATTGTAACCAACTGTCTTAAATTAAGAAATTATTCTATTCTATTCTAGTTTGACAGCAATTCACGCACTTTTAAGGGAACAAAAGTAGCCCCTGCTCTTGCCTTTAACGTTTCACAGATCGGGTTGAATATTCCTACAATATCCATGACTAAGTTGTTTTAATTTTCTATATTCGCGATTTCTGACTAGAAGACCGACATAAGATAACGCACACGCATATGTCAAGCAAATGCGAGAGTTTTTACAATTGGATATGTTTGCTGCCTCCGGGCCAAAATGTCAGGAAATTTATTGAAAATACAGGGATTTTGCCAGGAAAAGTCATTTTCGGATGTGGTAACCCTAGGCTCACCACCAATCGCGATGGGATGAAATTAAATCAGTGAAATGTGCATGCGCATGCACACGAACAACCACTGACTGTATATTATATGGTATGTAGCCAGGACCAAGGTTCAATTACCCTTTCTGTGACACACGAAAATTAAAATTTAGACTTCCCATACTAATTTCATCGAGGTTTTTCTTGAACAACATACGGGCACAAGACATATTTCTCGTGTTTAACTAACAGAGTCCCCAGTATAAATTTGGCCATATAATAGAAAGTCACCTTCATGATGTAGCCAAATTCATACTGGAGATTCGGTAAGTGGTCAGAATCAAGGTTAAATTACCCTTTCTGTAAAACATGCAAAATGAAATGTAGGCTTATTCTTATACTAATTGACTCGGGGTTGTTCTTAGAGAGGCACAAATGAAATATTTCATATTTTGCAGTTTTGCAAAGGCTGTTCTACGGGGAAACATGACGGTCCTGACTACTGTACAGTACGAATTTGGCTATATAAACGAAAGGCATCTTATGCAGGGTGCAGCACGGAAACTGGCTGCTCTGCGAAAGTTCACTCAATAAAGTACTAAAATATCATTATAATAAAATTTTTCTTGTAAAATACACATCACCTAAATTTTTTTCATTTGGTAGCTTTAAAGATTAGATAAATTTCTGAAGTTCCGTTCAACTCGTTCAAGCATAACGACGGGTATGTTGGCGTTTACATGTCGTTTTCTAGATGAGGTAGGGTCCTTGGACGGTCATTACAAACAATAGATTTCAGATAACATCATTAAAAATATACGCCAAGCGATCGCCAACATACCCGTCGTCTTTGATGATAAGGTTCTACAATAATAAGTGAAAATAATTCTAGGGTAGATCATGTATCGTTCACTGATCAAATTCCAGAAGAAGAAACATTTTTTTGCTTATGTAATTTTTTCACTCCCCAGTACAAAGTGGTTGAATCGGTTGACAAAATTTCTATGGACAGGTGAAAAAAAATCACGAAAAAAATCTTTTTTTCGGTGTAATGTGGTCTATTAGGGATACTCTATCATCTGTTGAATTTTTTTCACTTTGAATTGTAGGACCTTATACAGAATGTAAATGCAAAAGTCAAGAATCCCTTTAGGGTATGAAAGTATACACGATTTTGATGTCATTACGAGAAATAAAAATATACCTTGAGTTTTCACCAAAAATTCCATCATTTTTCTAAGCTATGGCTACGCAGCTCACCGGCCTGCCCACACAACTAACAGCACCCCGCAACCCGCACCCCTCATCCGAGTGGCCGGCGACCGTGAGGGTGTCCACGCGATTAGTGTGTTTTGAGTAAAGAAAATCGTCTTATTATGAGGTACTGGTACTTTATTTAGAGATCCCAGTATTTAAAATAATATCTTCACCGATCATACTAACACACCCTTAAAGGATTCTTGCCTTTGCTTTTACACCCGGTATAGCCTCCGTGGTTATGCTTGAAAGAGTTGAACGGAACTTCACAAATCGGGTATTTCAACGCATTGACCATGAGGGCTGTCATTTGACCGATCTAATCTTTAGAAAAAAAAATTATAATATCAAATCAGCAAGTCTCCGTGTCGCACCGTGTCTGTTTATACAGCATGACCTCTCAACCACTAACCATAATGCTATGTATACAAGGTGTTTTAATGTAATTGCCAGCTGCAAAAATCTTGGTACAGTTAACAATGCGTGGGACGACAACAAAGCAAACTTACACTTACTCGTTTGACTTCCTACCCGTCCAGGGTTACCATCCGTCCGGATTAGTCCGGACATTAGACGCCAGTCCAGACTTTTCCGGCTCTTTAATTTGTCCGGATTTTGGAATATGAGTAACAACAATAACACTACATATTAAGTAATATAAAATCAAAATCAAAATATATAAACTTTTTTAACAATCAACTGAAGAGATGAAATAATAAATCTTCTATCGCGAAATTTGCAAACAATCAACTAAATAAAACATAACATATTTTTTTCAAAACAAAAATTATTTACTTAAAATAATCTGCTACCATGCCTACCACACCACTGTAACTAAGTCCGGACTTTTATCGAAATATCTGGTTTTTTACCAGGACTTTTCAAATTCCTAAATGGTAACCCTACGTCCAAAGTTCGTTGCTCCACCTGAAAATAATTATCATTTCGTCAAAACAAGTTTACATAAGTATTTATTTTTGGGGTTTTGTTAATAAGAGAACCCTATTCGCCAGTGTGCTAAATGCTACTTCTTCGAGGTTCTTTGTATCGGGACACCCTTATTTTTTTTTTGTTTTTTGCCTCTTTGCATAATATCATAACAACAACAATACATATTCTGTGAAAGTTTCAATTGGTAGGTATGGTTAAAACTGTAGACTTCTGTGGCAGACGAACGGACAGAAAGATAATACAGACAGATAGACAGCGGAGGCTTAATAATAACCCCTAAATAAACCCTAAAAACGACGGTGTCCGAAAAAGAACTGTTTAGTAAAAACGTTATATAAGAGAAAATTATTGAATACGTTAAGGGAAATCCACCCTCAAAAGTTTCAAATTCTGACTAAAGTCACTTGCTCTGAAAGTTTTTTTCACACGGATGCGTATACTATTGAATCGTTTTAATATGGGTAAATCATAGAACATCCATGAGCAATTTTTAAAAATTTCCGTCTTCTAAACCTCCATGCTATACTAATCATACAGATCATACAAATCATTGTTCTATGAGAAATAGCTTTCCCATAGAAAATGAGTATTTCTAAAAATGTATACCTACTTATGGGGAAGTACCTTTTCTAATTCGCTTGTTCAAAAAAAATCTACGGAATTGATTCAGTATGATCAGTAGAGCACGTGGTTTAATTTTCTGAGCACATCATATTACATCAGTGGGAGAAATCATCCTTTTACCCTGGCCCTTGCGATCTAGAGCACACGGGCATGGGTCACTTGCGCGCCGCGGTCAAAAACTCAGAAAATACTACGGAGCGAAGTCTAGCTACTGGCTATACGCTACACCTTCAGTATTTATAGGCACGCTTCTTCTCCTTGATAGAACAACTTTTTGGTCTGTGCCGTCCGTCGACCAACTGGGACACCATGGCCTGTCGTGTCAGCGCGTGCTGCTTGTATCTCCCGCCACGCTAGGATAAATGACGTCATACGGATGGGCCTTTTCACCGTCGACGACAAGACGTGCCGGCCGGCCATTTTAAGATTTTAGTTTTACTTCAAATTTGTTTAACCTACCTATTTCATGAGCAAAAAAAATAGTAAATCCCGTAGCCGCATTCTTTTAAGGAACATTTTAAAACCACAAATGGCTTATTCCCAGAGCTCCAAAATCCATTGTTCTTAAAAACTTAAACTTTCTTAAAGAGATTCCCAGGGCTCCAAAAATTAATTTGTAGAAAATATTCATTTCTCACCGGCTCCAAAAGCTATTATGTACAGTCACATTGTACATAAATAACAAATTCAAGTAGAAGCATATAAATATACTACAGTTCACTACGAAGCGTTTCTTTTCTTGTACTTAATTAGGAAAAACGCAATGAGGGTGCCAATTACGACATAGTAAACTGATGCACCATCTTAAAATATATAAAACGTAGAGGGATAAATAATTAAAAGATTAACTGATTTGAAATGAGGTAAATCTGAGGTAGATCTGAGGTAGTTTTTGATCAAGGCTCGGTAGATTTGGGTAGATTTTTAATGTGGCCAGAGTAGATTTACCATTTTATGTGTGGTCATCCTGGTTTGTCCTGTTCTGCATATATGTACAGTTAATCTTTTGGAGCCGCCGAGAGTCAAATTATGATAATAATAAATATTAAATTGAATTTCTGGAGCCGTGGGAAGAAATTTTTGGAGCTCTGGGAATAACCCCCACAAATTATAGCGCTGATTTTTTTTGACATACCTAAATAGGAATTTATTTTTCTTATTGTTTTTTTTTAGGGCTCCGTACTTCAATAGAAAAAAACGGAGCCCTTATAGGATCACTTTGTTGTCCGTCTGTCCGTCTGTCCGTCCGTCCGTCTATCTGTCAAGACCCTTTATCTCGGGAACGCGTGGAGGTATGGAGTTGAAATAAAAACCATATACTAAGGTCTACAGTCTCTTGAAGCTGTGAAAATATAAAACTTCTAAGTTAACGCGAAAAAAAGATACGGCCGTTTATACCGCAAAAAACGTACCTAGTCGGTGCTTAAATTCTGTCACAAACAAAATTGGCTATAAAATGAAAACTAGTCATGATATTCAAAAAATATTTTTTTAAAAAAAGGTAATTTAATTAGCTTATATTAAACACAAAATTTATTCAAAATGATTGCCACCATTTTTCACACAAATTCTATCTTCGAGGCCAATCATCAATAGCAGCACGGACCATATTCATGTCGATATCCGCCACTGCTTTAATCAATGATGACTTTAGGCTGCTCAAATTTTTGTGAGGTTTAGAACAGACCTTCTCCTCCAATTCCTGCCAAATTTTGTAATCCAGTGGATTGAGGTCAGGGCTAGTAGAGGGCCAATCTTGATGCCTTATTAGCTCGATATTCTGGCGCTCGAACCACTCCTGAGTTGTTTTGACCTTATGAGCAGGTGCGGAGTCCTGTTGAAACACAAATGGCCGTCCTCCAAAGAGTGTCTGGGGCAGATCTTTTACTATGCGATCTAAAACCGTGTCTTGGTACACTTTTGCGCTGGTTTTGACACCTTTTTCACAAAAATGCACTTCAGTAGGGCCATAGTAGGACACTCCCAACCAAATCATGACTGATGATGGATGATGGCCGTGCTGCACTCTAGGAATGGCATTTCCAGCGGCCGCAGAGCTGGTAGTGTACACCCTGTCATTTTGTTTGTTGTACTTCTCTTCGATATTAAAAATTTTTTCGTCTGTAAACAGGATATCGCGGTGTCTGTTTCTTGCGTACCGCTTTAGCAAAACTTTGCATTTTTTGGCTCTCATAGCTATCAGACGCGCGTTCAGAAGATGTCCACTCTTTTTTCGGTAAGCCCGTAGTCCCAGGTCTTCATTGAGTACTTTTTTTACGGTACTTCTGGTTAATCCCATCTCCAAAGCCATCAGTTTCTGCTTGCGGACGGGATTTCTTGCAATACGCGCCTTGGTTGCTTTGATGACCCCTGGAGTCCTAACGGAACGAGGTCTGCCAGTTTTTTTTCTCGTCATCGACACTAGAGGTTTCATTGTACATCTTGATGGTACGGTACACGAACCTCTCCGTGATTTTTAATTTTTGAAGCAAGTTGAATATCGTCTTCGGTGGATGGCCGCAACGATGCAATGCAATTACTGCTACTCGGTCCTCTTTGCGAGTCCACTCCATCGTAGAAAATGAACGAATGTAATTGTGATTTGGCAGATTATTAATCAAAAAATATGTGAAAATCGAACACCATTTCATTTTTAAAATAAATGGCCAGTGACAGTATTTAAGAACTGACTAGGTACATTTCGACACTCTCAAGGGAATCAAAACTCATATGGTATTTACCGTTGACCTAGAACTATGAAATTTGGCAAGTAATACCGTCCTATACTACAAGTATAGGAAAAAAATCTGAAAACTATACATTTGTAGATTATGTTTTTATTGCGAAATCCATCGCTTTTGAATACTCTAAATATTATTATTTTATTATATATTTATATACATTTGTAATTAAATCATAAAAAATGTAGTCTTTAACTACTAGTCCCTCGGTGGGCGAGTCCGACACGCACTTTTTCGGTTTTTTAAAAGACAACATCAATAAATCAATATATTTTATTTTATACGAAGTGAGTCCTAATTCCTTCACACTAACCCCCGTAAACCAGAAACGTGTTTTCAATCATGTCTAGGCTCAGGGAGTGTATTTTAAAATCATTCGAATTTCAATTCGCATACGAGGAATCATGCGGATTCCTAAGTGAATTGAAATTCGAATGATTCAAAAATACGCTTCCTGGTACAGCCGTACATACAGCCACCATTATTCCTCAGTTGCGTGCGAATCAACTGCCTGGCCCGATGCGATGGTACCTACCTGTATACAGTAAAGTGTACATTATACTGAAAGTAGAGCAAGTAAGAATACCCAAATAGGTATATGCTCTAGTTTTTATTATATTAAAAAACAATAGGTATCTTATTCAGCCAGGGGGGGCATCCGCAAGCTAAAGTGAGTGGAGTGGAGTAGACTCAGAGTCAGTTCAGTAGCTAGCGGTAGCGAGCGCATGCATAATTACGTGACACCTTGAACAGAGCGCACGCGTCGCACGTTCGTCACCGTCTGTCCCTCGACTGTACGTCTGTACCTGTACACCGCACCTTCAAATAAAACAAAAATACAGTGTTCAAAATAGTTAAATAACCATCGAGCGGATGTTTTTCCCCGGAAGTGAAGTGACATGTCTACGTTCGGTCATTCTCAAAACTAATCGAGTGATTTTGGAAGTTTTACTCTTCTTATGTGTGAAAGATTACAGTAATATTTGAAAGGAGAGAGAAATTATGATTGAAAACGGGACCTTCTACTGATACTTCGTGATTCAGAACTTCTCGCTTTGCCGAGGTAAGTGGATATTGATACCAAGATAATGTTCTTTTAAATCATTAATTAAATCTTAACTGTTTCTTGTTCGAAAAATATAGCAAATGAATTATTATTGTTTCGTTAATTTTGTTATTATCTTTTAAAATTAGTTTAATTAATTAATTAATTAATTAACCGATTAGTTAAATTCCTCCAAGCTTGATCCTGTAGTCTACGTAACCCTTGACGTCCAAGGCAAATCAGAATTAGCGCAATTTTTTTTTCAACTAATGATCTAATCTAAAATAAATACGATATATAATTTTAAAAGCAAAAAAATAATTGACAGCACCGAAAATAATTTTTATTACTAACTTTTCCATGGAAATATAGTCAGCTGAATTAACCACTTTGTACTGGGAATTAGAAGGGTTATTTGATTACAATGATCACAAATACATTTTTTTTATAGAATTATTTTTACTGAATTTTACTTGTCATTGTAGGACTTTAATATGTAAAAGGCAAACAAGAATTGGCACAAAACTGATGCCATGAATGAATGATCTAATAATTTTTTACAATATATAAGGTATATAATTCAAAGTGAAAAAAATAAATAAAGAAATGATAGAGTATCTATCCCTAAAAGACCATTTAGCAATGAAAAGAAAAAATTGTGCGAACTTTTTTTTCACCTTTTCATATAAATTTAGTCATCTGATTAAACCACTTTGTACTGGAAGAGAAAAATTATTTGACCAAAAAAAATTTATATCTCCTGGGATGTGATGATCAGCTAACGATACCTGTCTACATGATCTACCCTAGAATTATTTTCACTTATTATTATAAAGCACCTCTATTTATAGAAGAAATACTCCTCACAAAATCTCCAGAACTACAGAATCTACAAACTTAACATTTGACAGGGAAGTCTTGTGATGCAGATTGTTGAAGCTAATACTCCTTCAGAGCGGGCGATGCCGTGGACAAAAGGCTAGCATCGCAGTCAGTACTTGAAACAATTAGTGAAGGTAGTTCTCTACATTAGCCCGGCGCCGCGCCGCCAGAGCGTCTGGTACCCATTGTAGTGTAGCAGCAAATCGCAAAATCAGGCACGTATTCAGGACTTGGTTTTGGGGGGGGACATCAAAAATGGCCATTACTTGCCGTTAAAAATGTAATACTTATCAAAATAAATACTTCCCCATAATCTCATAGCCAAGTGGCGTGCCTAGAATTTTTGGGCAGGCAAACTTGACCCAAATTTTAATACATATTCTGATGTAATTGTTTATGAATAAAACACACGAAAATATGAAAGGCACCCGAATTCCAAACCACGACCATAGTACTGCCTTCTGCCTACACATGAAGTGCGTGTATACTCCGCATAGATAGATAGATTGGCCAATATCTGTTTGGCTTACATAACAGAGTATTTTTGACGAGACAAACCTCGGAGGCCTCAACCAGTTGATTGTATTTGTGTTGCGAATAGTCTCTAAAAAGGACCAACACGTGAAAATTTAAACGTTGTCATTGTAAAGTAATATACTAAAAAATTTACACATGTCGACTCCAATTTGACGCACGAAAAAAGTAAAGCATCCGCAGCTTTCGAAAAGTCTTCTATAGAAGTCCAGTCACTTCTTTTAACTCATACATATTTCTTGTTGTTTTACAAACTTCTGAAAGTTGAAATTTTAGAGAGCATTTTGATCTTTTGTTTAATTGTTTGATCTATTGTTTTTATTTCATTTGTAAATAAATATATTTTTTACTTTACCAGTATTGGCCTTAAATTATTGTAATTTTATTATATTTAGAACACAGTTACTAAAAAAATACAAAAATTAACGAAATATTTCGACTCCTTCAGTGGAGTCGTCATCAGTCGAATCATTTGTTTTATTTCATTTGTGCCGCGAAGGATTGACACTTTTTGAAGCCATTTGACGTTTTATAAAGTGCGATTGGTGCATTTATATACCTACATTGCAAAATAAAGTATTCACACATTCATTTTTTCACATTCATGTTTGATAAATTAAGTTTTTGTAACATTTTTCTATATTCATATAGTACAAAAACACTATTAAAAAACATTCACTTGATAGAAATGATTATTGAAATATGGTCTTCAAACATAGTTTTTCTCATAGTTGTACGGATATGATAGGAATCCTGTATAGAACTCAAACATATTTTATTAATTGTGTTTTACAATAACTACATTTGGATACTAAAAAATTTAGCTAGATATTTTAGTGTTTTCTGTATTAATAAAAACTTCTTAACTACTTTTTTATCTTCACCCTTTCCGTCCGTTGAAAAAAATTATGTATCAGAAAATGGCTACATCTTTTGCTACATCCCTGGTATTCTATTCTCAAAACTGCCTCAAAATTGCCCAGTGTTAGGGTTAACACCAGATTCATAGTATGATCAGATTATAACAAGAACCGGTTTATTTCAAATAACACTGCAATAAAATCACGTGCAGTTTAAATAAGAATTATTTTCTGTAATAATGGCTAAATACCATAATTTACGCACACTTGACAACGCAGTCGTTAATTCAGTTTATACAGCTTTACAAACACCAAACTTCGACCTATTTCCGGTAGAGAATACCTAAAATTAATTATAACAAATTATTAAAACCTGTATTGCTTTGTGCAAAAGTGAACAATTCTTTTTAATAATTTGAAAATAAGAATTTTTGAAAATTTACGGTTTTATTTATGTAGTTACATTTCATTACTATCAGTTTCGGGAACAACAGTTAGAATATAATATTTAAAAATTTGCCCATCCATAACTTTATTACAAGATCGTGATTACTATTTGTATGGATTTTTATAATTTCCTAAAGATATTTTTTTTCGTTTATTTCAGAACCGAGTTTTTCTGTAATCGTTACGTTGGTAACGAGATTCTTTTTATATTCCTGTCCACCAGTTTCTAAGATAGGGAAAAACTCTACATCTGTTAAAATATAGCACGATTAAGTATATATTTTTACAATCACCTTTTTGATACCTACAATTTGATAGTTATTATCACGGGCAATAATTTTATGCTGTATTTTTTTGTATTGACCGCGACTTTCGAATTTTATTACGTCACTAAGTCACTACAGTCCACATTCTTACCACGGACAGACGGACACCGGAGCCTCATCATCATCACAGAGATCGGGGTTAGGTAGTGTGATTTTTGAAATTGGAACAAAATGTTGATAACAATAAGGATATACCCAAGGATTCTTAATCTGATTGATTGATTATTTAACATTATTTGCAAAAGTATTTTTAAATTTTCGGTCAGCCGCCGATTCTTTCGTTTCATCTACATCGTTATATCCATTTCTTTTTATCTTCAATTTTACTGTGAATTTCTTTCAATTTCTGTTGATTAAGCTTATCTAAATCAACTTTTACACCATAAATTTCTCTATTTATAACAAAAAGGATTTTATGAAAAAATATTTACTTTTGAAATGAGAATAGGTACTTCGCTTTCGTTGCAATCCTGCAAAAGGGAATGTCCATATCCATACATCAGCCTGTTTCATCCACTGCTGGACATAGGCCTTTCCAGGATTTCGCCACTCTTGGCGGTCCTCCTGGAATAAATGCCCATACTCACACACGCTGGGCAGGCGGGTTGGTGAGCGCGGTAACGAAACCCTCGCACCAGTGACGCCGCTGGATAATTAGATTAGATATTTTTAACAACAAAAAACCAGTCAAGTGCGAGGCGACTCGCATTCCTAGGGGTTCCGTAATTCGACAGTCTTGGGAACAGTCAGGAAGAAGGTATTTAAAATCTTGCACATAGCACTTTATGATAACTAAAAAAAGAATTGTTTGTACCACAAAGACAGACTCGAATATTTTTATATCGTACTCGAAATAAAACTCGTGATTGAAAAATGTAATTTTGTCATTTCGCTATCGTGAATTTCTCAGTCGCTATATTTTTCCTGTCATATTTACGTAATCTCAAATTACCATGATTTTTTCATATTTTTCGGTTCATTTGTTTCGGAAATAAGGGGGGGGGGACAAGTATTTTTTGTGGTTTTTCAACCATTTCTCGAAATCGGTGCCGTTAAATATATTAAAAGTATATGTTTTTATCTACAATTTGATATCGATATTGTATTTTTAAGGATTTGTTTTTTATTTTTGTATTGGAAATAATTTGAACAATATCAAATTTTTTTTTTTTTTTTGGACCGTATTATGTAAGCGAGTGAATGCTATTTTTGTGGAAAATTTCAAGTCTTTAACCTTAACGGTGCTAAATTTATGAAGCTTTGACATACGGACGGACGGACGGACGGACAACGGAGTCCCACCATAAAGGTTCCTTAGTGTAGACCCCTGTGACAGACAGACAGAGAGCGGAAGCTTGGCAATAGGGTCCGGTTTGGCCATAGACATAGGATTATGGGTTTGGCACCCTTCAAGTACAGAACCCTAAAAAGTCATAAGAAAGGAAAGTAAAGTTTCGTCCTCAGAATGTAATCCCTATTCATTCACCCACTAAAGTGAACAATAATGAAAATTGGGTATGAGATATATAACCTGGGTACGGAACCCTAAAAACAACCGTTTGAGATGTGTGTCAATAGATCAGACATTCGGGGTATTAAAAATCCTATTAGCCTGTCTGAGAAATCTAATTTAAAACAATAAGCTCTTAATGTTCGAATTCATTAACATAAATTTCTGAATTTCAGGTACCTGAATACCTAATAATGTTACGAAATCTCAAATTATGATAATTTAACTAAGTAACTTAAGGCGACGCCACGAAATGTTGGCGACATGGATCTCCATTTTTCTCAGCAATGAAAAAACATACGTAATTACCAATTTATATACTAGAATAAGCATTTCATTGACATCGTTTTGCCTGAAGATTTAGCTGATTGATTAACGAATGCGAATAATTGAAGCCTCTTAAGTTTTTTATTTAAATTAGTCTACAAATACACTTCAATATGGCCGATTGGATTTATTAAATTGCTTATAGTTGTCATTTTTAATGAAAAATACTGTTTTGCCGCATACGACGTTACGGCATAAGCTAGTTCGTGAGCGCATATTTGTATGGAGTAAGTCACTCCACTCCCCTAAGGCGCCGATTTGAAATTAAAAGTTTATCAATGCCTCGCCTTAAAAACTTTATATTGTACTTAAACGCTGAAACCGGTTGGTTTCCGGGCATTATTCTTATTTACGATATATGTATAAGGTGACTTTGGCTCCATCCATCCATCAGCCCGTGTTCGTCCACTGCTGGACATAGGCCTTTCCCAAAGTTCGCCACTCCTCACCGAGCCACCCACAACGTCCTTCAGGTCGTCGGTCCAGCGGGCACGAGGTCGGCCTACACTACGCTTTGCTGTCCGTGGTCTCCATTCTAGTGCCTTTCGGCCCCAACGGCCATCATCTCGGCGACAAATATGGCCTGCCCACTGCCACTTCAACATACTGATTCTGCAGGCTATGTCGGTTACTTTCGATCTCCGACGGATCTCCTCGTTTCGGATTCTATCCATCAGAGATACCCCAAGCATAGCCCGCTCCATAGCTCGCTGAGCGACCTTAAATCGGTGGACTTTAGTTGATTTAGCCAAATTCATACTGGGGGCTCAGTAAGTGGTCAGGAGCAAGGTGCAATGAACGTTGCTCTAAATTAAGCATCTATAAAATTTTAACTGATCGACGTTGTTCTTGAACAAGCATAGGGTAATAAAAATTTTTTTTTTGTTTTTCCCGTACCTTATGACATTAATTTATTAGGCTAAATTCATACTGAAGGCTCCGTAAGTGCTCAGTAGCAAGGTTGAATGGCCCATTTTGTAAATTCGTAAATTATTTTGTTCGTGGTCCCTACAAAATGCAAGCCCAGCCCAGAGTCAATTAGGTACTATGGAAGGTCAACAAATTTTGCGTTTGTTAAAAGTATTATCGATACGTGTTAATGATCACATAACAAGCCTCCAGTATGAATTTGGCTGCATGTCACATAATGTCACCGAATATTTTTATTTACCGTATATAGATTCTAAAATGGACTAACCATTTGATTCTGTTCCGTTTGCAACATAACAAATTGTTAAAAGGAAATATGTAGTTCGTCAATGAAGTCTCGTATTGTTATTTTTTCCCCCAAAATCTAAACAACAATTTTCGCATCCTCACACTTTGACAAATAGCCAAAAATCTTTTTCGAGGCAAAGATTCCTGAATAATTTGTTTAGAAAGTAATAACTATTTTAAATTTCTAGTTGATAGCTACATCCGTTTCGGAGAAATGTGGCTATGACAGACAGACAGACAGACAGACGACGCACGAGTCACGAGTCATTCCATAAGGTTTCATTGTACTCACCTTCATTCATTCATTTATTTAATTAATTCACAATAAGATTATATTTGAAATTATTCTTATATACTAGGTATTAATATAAAGTCTAACAGAATTATAATTACAAATACTAAAATACTAATAAAATAAATGTATAAAAACTTTAATAGCTTGTTCTTTTATTTATGTTTTTTTTTTTATTAAATATTATCGTATTTACACAAAAGAATTGAAAAAATATTTCAAGATATATTTCGGACCCTACAAATTTTAATACTCATTGTCACCATGTCATTTTATGTGCCATCATTTCATTGTAAATGTCATCATTATATCAACTGATGCCGGGCCCAGTAGGGTCCGAAATATAAAATACTAACAAAAATATCAGATATCTTAAAATAAAAATTGTCAAGTTCTTAGTAAAAATAACAATGTAAACTAAACTAAACGAACAAAATTTCAAAATGTTTGCAAGTCATCAATAGTAATCGCCCATAGATAGAATAGAACACTTTACTGACTACAGAAGTATTCCCTTTTTCTGAGATTCCCCACCATTTATTTCAAAGCTTTCATAATTTATGCAAAATATTAATGATGTGAATCTCATATAAAATAAAAAACAGCAGGTCTATATACAACAAAGGCATGCGAAATAGTATCACGATACTAAAGATTTATTTTGATATAAGTACTTAAAAAAGTAATTAGTTTTGCGAGCGCTTTCGGCACTCCCTGAAACTCGCGCGAAATCGCGTGATTTTTTAACCATGACCGACCCCTACCTTACCCGTTACAATAACACTATAAATGTGAGTGAATCACCTCATACATTAACCTTCTCACAGATCACGAGGATGCTTGCCTTGTTATTTCGTCGGAAAAACACGAGATACGTAACACTTCATTGCCAAAACCATTCTAACTTGCACCTGACTGCGTTTCAGTTATGTTCAGGGCCGTATTTTAAGGTACCGTGTGAAGGGGCAGGGGGGCAAGAACGAACGGACGAAGAAGAAAAATTTGGTTCTCATGGACAAAGCCAATACGAATAAAAAAAAACATCGTGAACCCCTACATCTTTAAGCAATTTGTACTTACTGTATTTTTACGTATGGTTAGTTAAAAATGGCATGTAATTAAACAGACTTCTTTTTAATTGCATTATTCGCCTCTAAAAATCTAAATTGCCTTCTAAATTACTAAGTCAGCCACATCCAACGCGCTTCTGAATAATACTATCTTAGCCACTAGTTATCTTCTATGTAAGCCACTCTAATATAATCTAATATAACTCAGCATGGTAGTTATTTTTTAGCATCTAAATTTCTAACATGCATTCAAGCAGTTAACTTCTAAAATATGAATATATGACACACAAATATTAATCATATCCTAACTTTACAACTCAGTTCGTTTAAAATATAACTCCTCTTACATTAATTGACCGTCAAATTTATCTAAAATTATCATTAAACAGTGTATTAAAGCAAATAGAAATTGTTCATCCATGATTAAAGCCACTAATATTGGAATGACAAATATAACTCCTCTTACATTAATTGACCGTCAAAATCTAAAATTATCATTAAACAGTGTATTAAGCAAATACAAATTGTTCATCCATGATTAAAGCCACTAATATTGGAATGAAAATTTTACGAACCTAATAAACTATGGTAATTTTGGTCTTTTAATTTATCTATCCAACTAAAATTTATTTTTGCATTAGCTCGTGGCACCTAATACCGTGCAATTCGTCGCAGCCATCCCTCACTCACCGTCCGTGTCTGCTCCTCACCGCACGCTGGTGGTGCGCTCCTTGGGCGCCTCCGATTTTTTATATACACTTTATGGACAAACTAGAAGGCTGGCTTTACTAGCCTAATCACCACAGCAGAACCGTGTCAGACTTCTACACTCTCACCGATTTCGCGAAGGAATTCTGAATTACAAAATAGCCACTTTCGTGTAAAACACGGTACATTTTATCCCATCGTTTTTAGGCATTGTACCTTTTATTGGAATACAAACGCACGAACGACAATAAACAAATACGGGTCGGTAACTCGTCGGTACATGAATTGAATGGCGCTGTCTCGCTCGCGCCAAATCGTGCAGTGGCTATTTACACGATAAAAGAATATGATGTTTTATTTTTCATGCTAAGTTATATTATAACATATGATGTTGTCTATTGAAGCTTGAATGATATTTTTTGAGGAGTTTGTGTTGAAGCTGTAAAACGAAAAATGGTGATAAGTTGTAAAATCCGTGGCTGAGTTAGTAAATAAGGTGGCAATGTATAATCAGAAGCACAAGTAAAAATAATTGTTGATCATTACTTGACGCTTTCTTTAAAATATTTAATTGGCGTTGTAAAAAAGACGAATTAGTTTTTTAGAGGCTAACTCATTTTCCCGTTCCTAAGTTATAAAAAGAGACAAAAAAAATCTGTGGTTAGACTTATAATTTCTCGTTAAAAATATGTATACGGCGAGTTATTTATTCGAAAAAACAATTAGTGTACAACATTAAAAACTTGTGGAGGCCCCTCTTGTGTTGAGGCCCCTGGGCTTCAGCCCCGGTTGCCCTCCCCTAAATCCGCCGCTGGTTATGTTATTATTATAAGTATCTTGTATTTTGTAAAGCGTATTGGTCTCTCTTGAAATTTTCGTAAGAAGCCCCTTATTCATAACATAGCATACTAAGAAGAAAAAATCCTCTTTCACAACTGGTTACAAAACTCAGTTGCCATGGCGGCCGGAAGGGATAAAACACTTTAAAATTCATTAAGGGTTGGTCATTTGTATCAACCTATGTCCAGAGAGTTTATTAAGAAGACAGGAAAAAGAAAACGTTTCAAAACACTAGTATTTCGGTTACCCTCGGTCAATTTTTGAACGCTCTAGGGTGAAATTCGCATCACTCGGAGTGAAAATCACTCGATTCGAAACGGAACTTACTGAAAAGTTCGTTATTTTCACAGCTTCAAGGGACTGTAGACTGTATATGGTTTTAATTTCAACTCGATACCTCCACGCGTTCCCGAGATAAGACGGACAACAAAATGATGCTATAAGGGCTCCATTTTTTCTTTTGAGGTACGGAGCCTTGGAAAGTATGAAAATATCTGCTCTCGACCATGCTAGCAGGCCATAGATATCATAGTATTATCAGTAGTGTAGCAGGCCCTGTCGGTATATATTTTTTTGCTATTCAAGCTTGAATTTTATTTTTGCGCAAATACGACCCGCCGCGCTGTAGTAACGCTATTCGAAATCCGTTTTCGTCACGAGTATACCGGATAATGTACTGAATAGTACGTAATAATGTTCTGGACCGTTAGTGATTTGATATGATTAATAGGGGCCTAGATTTCATTCGGTTATCGTAATTCCAGGTTGAATGGTTGTTCGTTTGTTAATTAACCGAATTACACTTATCGCTGTGGCTAATTAAAATGGCAAGTACCTATTACTGAAAACGTACATTCTGTAATTTTTTACTGCAATTTTTAACTCTATGTCTCATGTGAACAGAGCAGCTTTAAAATATGAGAAATGCACTGTCAGATTGACAAAAAAGCAACTGGTATTCACAATTTTCCGTGCTTAACATTTCATAGCGTTTAGTTCCTGATTTTAAAACGAGATAATCAGTCAGTGCGAGAACGCAGGAGTGTGGAGCTGAGAAGGGAGGTAATAATAATAATAATAAATAAATTATTCAGGAAACTAAACCCATATTAATATGTAAATTTAAACAATAACTAAAATTAATTACTTTATCTAAACGTGTTTAACAATTTTTATTTAAATTAGCAAATTCAGTGAATAAACATCGCAAACTTACGTATTCGACAACAAATTTTAGATTTTTAGAAAATGTTCAAATTAAATTAAATTGTTATAAAGTCAACTAACCATAAACCCATGCAATTAATTACCCTATTGCCTACTTATTTATAATATTGGTAAAAATTCTCGTAAGCTGTTTTTGATTTTTCTGGTTTTGTCGCTGTTTTCAAGTAGAGTCAAATTATCATCAGCATCAGATCTGTCAGCCATTTTAGAGCGAAATGAAAATTTTGACCCACAAAAACACTTTTATGTAAACTATATCACTATGGAGTTTAGGGTAAATTTTTGGCGTTATTTAAGTCATACCTTATCGAAATGTGTGTCCCGCAGGGCTCCAGATTGGGGCCATGTGCCCTTATTGTTTTTAATATACATAAATGACATTCCTTACTCAGTTAAAGACTTATCTGAGATAGCTCTATTCGCAGACGACACGTCACTTATTTTAAAAGTGAACCGATATTTCTTGATATCGCGAATTCAACTCTCGCTCTGATTCTTGATTGGTTCACTGCAAATAATTTAGTTCTAAATGCAAAAAAGACAAATTGTTTAAAATTTACATTAAAGTACATGTCAGTTAATTTTTGCAGGGGTCCAAGCTGGCGTTAGTTAACAAAACTAAGTTTGTAGGCATTACTATACCATTCTCGTCTTTAGTGGGGTCGCCACATAAAGCCCTCTGTGATAGATTAGTATATTTTAGTTATGTTCACAGCATTATGTTATAGGGCAGTCTCAAAAGAGAGCAATTCGATCTATTCATAACATGGTTGGTAAATAACCGTTTTTATATATACAGTTCCATGTGAATTTATTTACCAACCAAGTTATTAAATACGTCAGAAAAAAATATTGATAATTTCCCGAGGCTTGGTGTGCACCACTCTGTTGAAACCAGAAACAAACATAAACAGGCTTTTTCAAAAGTCAAACTTGCCAAAGTAGTACCTCTTTTGTAGGACATGGTATAAGATTTTACAATAAACTTCCAGAGGTCCTTAGTTTGCCCGAAAATAAGTTTAAACAAACTTAAACATTAAACTACTAAATAAAACTTATTATAAAATCGATGATTATTTGGACGCTAATGAAGCATGGTGTAATAAATAATAATAATTTCTAATGAAGGAAATTGAAGTGAAACAGTACAAGTGTTATATTAAGATGTTGATGATGTTTTACCAAGTACCGACAATCGCAAGTCTTAATCATAATATAAGTTTATATAACAAAAATGTATGAAACAAATTTAAAAAAGACATGTTCTTGCTAAGTTTCTTGCCCTTCTTCTTAGCAAGACTAATTGAATGGGCGGATAGTTGGGCATTATATTTATTTATGGTTTATTTTGTTTAGTTAGCAACTTATTTGTTCATTGCTGTAGTTACATAATAATATTATGTTATATATTTTTATTCCTATATTTCTTTATTTTATGCAGGTGTATAATTTTTAAAACATTGCAGTAACCCAACCTAAATATATTTTTGATGTATTTCCCGTTTTTTTTTTATTTTTTATAATTTTGTATTGTTTTTATAAAGATTCATTTTTACCTGTAAAACGTAAACTTTATGTATCTTTTTTACAAATGAATTCAATTTGACTGTTTGTTCTCATGAAAGTAGTTTTATATGTCCAACCCTATGTCTATGTCCCTAGGGAACTGCCTGTTCCCAGGGAACAAACTTTAGCCTTTGTCCAAGTGAAGAGACTAACCATTACAACAGTGAAAAAATTTAAATATCGGTTATAGTCTTAGGTTAGATAGCACTCAGGAATAATGCAGCTTACAATTAGAAAAAAGGAATTTTCAAAATCGGATCAGTCTTCCGGAGATTACACTTTATAATATAATATTATTATTAGCCTAGATTCCGATCTTTCCTTTGTTTTTAGGGTTCCGTAGTTCGACAAGGAACCCTTATAGTTTCGCCATGTCCGTCTGTCCGCGGCTAGAGACTATTAGTACTAGAAAGAAATTTAAAAGGAAAACTATCACAGCTAGGAGGCTTTACAGGTTTACGAGTACTGGTCGCGACAAACTTTTACTTACTTACTTATTCCCGATATCCGCTAGGGAGCAAAGGGCCGATGTGAAGTGCTGCCATTCTTCACGATCTTGGGCCAGCTTGGATATCTCCGCCCATGTCATCCCCGCCTAGTCCAGTTCTCTCTTCACTGTGCGCTGCCAGGTCTCGCGTGGTCTGCCGAGTTTTCGTCTTCCGCCTTCAGTATGCCATGTCAGTGCTTCCTTTGGGACATCATCACTACGCCTGAGCACGTGACCTATCCATCTCCATTTGCGTTCCAAACTTTTAGTCCCCACGAAAAAATGTATGGGTCGTTCTTCGGGAGAGCAACTTCCGAGCGGACTAGAAGTTTGGCGCGATCTATATTTAGTAGACCAACTTATAAAATGTACTGGACAACTACGGAACCCTACACTGGCCCGACACGCACTTGTCCGGTTTTTCATAATCTCGTTTCGGCGGGAGTAAATAATCGTAAAAAGCCCCATAAACCTTCATGTGAAGTTATTTTTGAATTAATCTTCGAGTAGGTATGCATTAGCTGTGGTGGACTGGTGAAGTATCCCATAAAACTAAAAGGCCTATAGGAAATGCGTGTTGCAATGCCAAGGTCTAGACTGGATCAGATAGTGATCAAGTTAAAGCTGGGCCGGTCAGGTTATACTTGCCCTGGACGATGCAGCGCACATCGTTCGTATTCCTTTGTAATAAGGTATCCCTTTCAATGAAGAACTAGTTGAGGCTAGTTGCATGCGTATCAAGCGATGCTGACGGCTGCTTCCCGCCTATTGTCGACCGATCACTCATTCTGCTCATTTCAAAGGCTGTTTTACAAGTTGTACATATTCAGGGACAAAACCACAATATCTTCTGTGACAAAACTGTCAAAAAACCGGTCAAATGCGAGTAGGACTTAGGACTCGCGCCCTGAGGGTTCCCTACCACCATGGGCGCCGTAAGGAGGGGGGACAACGGAATGGGACAATAAAAAATACGATTTCGTAGCACGAGTAAAGGTGCACATACAGCAGACATATGAGAGACAAGAACGATTGGCAGTTTTTATTTGCACAAAAATATTTTATTTTTATTTTTCAACCATAAATCACGTTGATATTTGAAAGGTTGCCCCACCCTGGACTTTCGTCTTCCGACGCCCATGCGTACTCAAATAAGTTAATACTATTATCATAATAGGCTTAAATGATTTTAATAAAAATACAAACTTCTCATTATCTACAAAAGGTATGAAACAAAACTGCAAAATTAGGTAAGTATTTTAGTTATTTTCAGTATTTGTTGATTAAGGCGACTCTATTCGCCTGAACTCCCATACTAGCGCAGTTCGCTGATCATAATCCTTAATTATAGGTACTTGGTTATTATTTTTTCTTTTTTAACATATCCCATACAATATCCATGACGTGAAACTAAAACATTTATCAAAATCAAATACATACAAAAGTTACAAGCGTATAAAAGTCCTGGATTTTACACATATTTTGATAAATGTCCTAGAAGCGATGCAACAAATCAAATAATTTTAGTTTCACAGCATTGGGGGGGAAAACTATAAACTATAACTGTGGGCTAACTATACTCAAAAGTCTTATAACGTCCTCCGAGTGCAATATAATATGCCTTTAGGGTGCTGTTGAGGTTGCCTCGCTTCTCAAGCGCTTCAGGGATGTTCGCAGAGGCGCGAGTTGATTGTTTCTATGCAACAATGCGCAAAAGATGCGCTTCCCTGGTGCGCAGGGTGCGGGGTAGCACCAACAGCATCCTAAATATGATCGCAAGCAGACTGGACTGCTCTTATATAGGTCATTGCTGCGAAACATCGGGTGGGGTGGTGCGAAAATGACTATCACACCACCTTCTCACATTATAATTTTATTATATTTGATTGTATATATTATTTTGTTACTAACATTTTTTTGTGTGTCTTACTAACAAACTGAGCCTTTGTTGCTTTAATAAATAAATATTCTATTCTATTCTATTGTATATTTTATACTATTCAAAAATATTTTTGTTACATTTAGATTTTTGAGATATTTCTCCTGAAATCATAGGAACCACCAAAACCATTCTCGAGTTTTTTTCAAAACATGTATGTTGTCTCGCGTTAGCTTGCCTCTCACACCGTGTTCGGTTAGTTCCGTACGAGCTCGGGAAATGAATGTTCGGGCCAACCAATAACAGTCAGTCAGTGCTCTATAATCCGAAGTTGAATGTAGAATGAAATAGCAAGCATAGTAACCCCGTGCGCGACTGACTTCAAGCCGTCGACTACAGGCTTCTTAAATACAGTATATAGCACATAATATACAGAAAATTAAAAATTCTTACCTAGTTTATTTTATGAGATAGACCCCGTAACAAAATTGGTTTGAAATTGACAACTTTGATGGCCCCCTTATTCTTTATTTATGGAGATAAAAAAAAATTGTGCTCTACTCAATGAGTTCTATACAATGACACCGCAAATTCCGGGGAAAGAAAAAAAAATCGGCTCCTTTTTTTATGTATGGGACCCCCCTAAAAAATTACTTAATTTAATGTTTAATTCAATATGCGGTTTTAGTCAACATTCTACATAACATATCCAAATTTCAGGTCTGTAACTCATTCCGTCTGCAAGCTAGGGACCCGTGACATACAGACGAACAGACAGCAGAGCGACATTAATAGGGCTCCGTGTCGCCCTGCGGGTACGGAACCCTAAAAAGATCACTGTACTGCGGGCCTTTTTATCATCCTCAAATAAATGTTATGTAGGTCAAATTCATATTGGAGGCTTTTATAAGTGATCAGATATTTTATTTGCTAATTTCACAAAATTAAATTTAGACCTCCCATAGTAACAGACTCGGGGCTGGGCTTGTGTTTGAAAAAAAAAAACTCTTTATTTGTTTAAGAACAACCTCGACTTAATTAGTATAGGAAGTCTAAATTTTATTTTGCGTATTTCACAGAAAGGGTCATTGAACCTTGGTCCTGACTATACCGAGTCTCCACTCCAGTATGAATGTGACTGTATAGGTATAAACTAAAGTCACCTTATGGCAATAGGCTCTTTGTCTATCCTACAATAAACATAACTAGCTGGCGAAATGTTGGTGTTTAATTTTTCATTTGTTTAAATCATTAAAGTACGTAGATACCTATTTAAATTTCCTGTTGATGCAACCTATATACCTTTATTTTAACTAAAATTATCTAACGTTGTGTTACCATCACGTATTTAGTAATAAGTTTATGGTGTGAGGAGTAACAAAAATATACACAATGCTTAGAATAATAAATACTACATCAATTACATACACCATCACTTTTCTGCAGAAACTTTGACACCGAATAGGCTTGTACACAGGGTAAACAAAATATTATTCTATTTAGTCCGTCATTTAGATTATCAAAAAATATTGGACACGTATTTTTTCTTTTGTCAATCAAACAAAAAATGACAGAGATAAAGCGCGTCAAAGTTTGGGAGTGGGGGAAAATGACGTCATTTCTAAGTAAAATTGTACCTAGATGTGACGTCACGCGGAACTTCAGCGGGCTATATCTTCATCATTTTCTATTAAATTGAAAAAAGAAAAAATACGTGTCCAATATTTTCTGATAATCTAACTGACGGACTAATAATATTTTTTTTTGTCATCATGCCTATTGTCATCTCATATAAACTGATTTACACGGGATAAAAATAGGTACCGCAAAATTTCAGCTCAATCCGTATTATGTGTGAAGGAAAAACAAACATCACTTTTCTATAGAAACTTGACACCCCATTGCCATCTCGTGGGAACTGATTTAAGTAGCCTGTGTCTTATTCTAGGTCTAGAACCACATTTGTGCAAAGTTTTAGCCCAGTCAGTTCAGAAAATATACATCCATCCAAACTTTCGCGTTTATTATTGAACCTTATAGCCTGAGACGCTCGTCAAATCTTTATTTGTCAAATTAAAGACACGTCATATCCTTCATTTGTCAAACTAGAGACTGGTCAAAACCTAAATTTGTCAAATATTTAATTCGTCAAGTTATTAGATATACTAATTCTGTGTTTGTCAAATGAGCTCTTAGTCAAGCACGCTTTGGGACAGTCAAGATAAAAATAAAATCAGAGGCATATCCATCCATCCATCAGCCTGTTTCGTCCACTGCTGGACATAGGCCTTTCCAGGATTTCGCATCTCTTGGCGGTCCTCCTGGAAGAAATGCCCATACTCACACACGCTGGGCAGGCGGGTTGGTGAGCGCGGTGCCTAAACCCTTGCACCAGTGACGCCGCTGCCCGTCACCAGTCTAATTTATATAAGGCCCGGCAATTGGGGATGGATATACCGCCATCCATCGGTCCCAGGCAATGGTGGGTCGCCTGGTTTTTTTGCCTGAGAGCTGTCCTCTTACACTCCCCCGAATAACTTCGGGAGGGTTTCCGAGTAAGATGGTGGTACCTCCACAGTCTATTCATTAGCTCTACCACCTCAAGAGGCCTATATATATTATTATTTTATTGGAACAAAAATTATTTTATAAATATGATAGTGACCACGGTTATACGATGACAATAAAAAACCGCATCCAAATCCGTAGAGTGGTTCTTAAGTTAAAACGGAACTACATACAAACAGACTAAAGTTTTAATAATACCAATCTTTGTACGAATTTTGAGCGTAAATCTGAAATAATGATTTCAACTGGCACGTGAATCACAACTGCGTCCACTCGATTTGCCATAAACCAAGTTATATTATGTCATCGACAGCTATGTCTGTATTGAATTGAAATTAGCATCTGGTTTCACGGTTTTTGTCCCTCGCCTTGTATTTCTGTTTACTCTCAGTGCTAAAAGGTTTACCCGTGGAAACGGTGCAACAATGACTAACAGCCTATTCAGTATCCACACGGTTTGCGTAGCGTAGTCGAATTTCATGCAAAAATACACCAAAAGCCACGGTGCCTCGAAATTACTATTGAATTTCGACGACGCAACGCGCCTTGTGGACAGGCTCTAAAAAATTTAAGAAAAATAACGGCTTCCAACTTCTAAACCCTTGTTTCGACTTTTTATTACTTTTATTAGTTTGTAGAAGTCAGCAGCTTTTGGCTTGTACTCGGAATTGATATTTAGATGCTATGTGAGTAAAATATACATGTTTTGTTTCTGTTTATTTTATGAAGTACACAGAAAATTGTAATTAACTTCTGGTATGTGCATTTTTACTTTAAAATGTTTGTTTTTGGAAAACACGTTTAGATAAATTATTCTTGATAGAAATAATTATTTAAATGAGATCTTCAAACACACTTTTTCTTCTCTTTTCTCTCTCATTTTAGAAATCATGTACAGAATGGGTTTTAACAATATCTACATTTTTGATTCTGGAAATTTTGCTATCTGTTTTAGTTTTTTTAATAAAATGTTCGTTCTTGCACTTAATCCGTCCCTCTCGCACTTGAAGAGCTTGTAAAAATCACCCTCTTTCGGGCTTCGCAAATTGTCGCATGTGCGAGAATAGCCGCCCTGCACGTTTCAATCGCTATAAGGAACTGGGAGTGTATTTTTGAATCATTCGAATTTCAATTCGCATACGAATCCGCGTGATTCGCATACGAATACAATACTAATTTTAAGTTTTCGTATGCGAATTATGCGGATTCATATGCGAATTGAAATTCGAATGATTCAAAAATATACTCCCTGATCGCATCCAGCAGGTTTGACGCTAGTGCATTAGAGTGATTGGCTAACCGCATCTTATATTTGTTTTTGTGACCTGAATCTGCTTTTAAAAGGGATTTTGTACAGATATGTGTTGATTTTGTTCATTGAAAACTTATAGTAAGCATTCCTTATATTGTAGCTTCCATTTGATGTGGTTTAGTCACTCTAATTTCGATCGCACAAGCTTTAAACAAATCTAATGGCTGATATTGCGAATGCGCAATAACGCCGGAATAGCCCCCCTGGTAATCACAGACCACTTACCCAGAGTGAAATACTATAAAAACTGATAAAAACAAACATCTTGAAAAACGTCAAAAATCGCAGTCTCTTTTTGTCGGATTGAAGGGCGAAATTCGTGTGCCAACTTATCCCCACCACACAGCTTTTTGCTCAAGATATTTGCTGGTATCTGTAATAAATAACTAATATTAGTTAGTTTTTTATTATTCACTATAATGACAGAGTTTGAGCAATTTTTAACCAGCTGTTGGCTATATTTTTATTCAATTCTAAATTACTTTCGTATAGCAAGGAATTAGAATTAGATAGATAGAAATAAATTATTAGTATATTAGAAAATATACATATAAATAAATAAATAAAAATAAATAAAGAAAACAGAAATAGACATTGGAAAATTCTAAAACTGTTGAACGACGTTAAAAATAGATCAAACGAAGTGTACATCGGGCCTGCTTTGTTGGGAAACTAACGGTTATGTATTCCTTGCCAACAGACGAGCTTTGCGCCGTAGGAGCTGAAGAGAAGTGTCATTGCCGGACTTGTAGTTAGCCACGCGCAGCATCCCCCGCACCCCGCCCGCATAGGATGGTAGAAACTGACCCCGGACCTAAGAAACCTCACAGTGAGTATCTACCTGTATTTACCTTTTTCATGGAGTTAAGTAAGACGCTATGTATATAAAATAATGATGTTTTTACGGTTCCTTACCCAAAGGGTAACTAACGGGACCCTATTACTAAAACTCCGCTGTCGTCCGTTCGTCCGTCTGTCACCAGGCTGTATCTCATGAACCGTGATAGAGCACTTTTGGTGGGGAAAAATAAAATCGACAGTATTGCACCACTGAAGTATACTCTGTTCCCCCAAAATTAACAATCTTGATACTTATGTAAGTTAACTTTACTGAAATCTAAATTTATACTGGTGACTTTGTAAAAATTCGGCATAAAGCGAAGAAATCGATTCAATGCCCTTTCTGTGAAAAACTAAGTATAAAAGTCTAAAGTTAAGTCAAAAGTCTCTAGTACGAATTTGGCTTTAATATATCAAAAAATATAAGCTATTAAGTATAGTCGCCGTCAATACAAATTGTGGACGATGTAAACAAACCGTTTTCTCAATTTTTCTCAAGGTTCTGTCACGGAGTCTCACTGAACATTATTCCAAATCATGAAGCATCAAGTCTTACCTGCCATTCGCTGTATTTCATCATGAAATATTCAATAATCACCAGTTAATTACGGAAAATCATAGAATCAATAGTCAATTCTGTACTGCGTCGAGATTGCTGTCATATTTTTTTCTCGTCGAAACTGTATTGTCTTTGAAAATTAGTGATGTACGAATCTATTTGAATATAAACCTATTTTATTCGTGATGCTATTTTATTCCGTAATTTTTTTTTGACAGCGTTAATTCATAATCTTTGACATAAACGTGTGTGTGATTCTATCGAGAGCTGTGTGATCTTCCAACGTTGCTCTAAAATCTTTTGTATTTTCGGTATTATAACGACTTGGCTTCTATTACTGATTTTATCGTAATAGTAATGGACATTGCCCCATATCATTCGCGTCAAATCGAAAAGGCGCCCAACATGAGTTGGCGGAAGGAGGCTATCCAAAACTGGTTGCGCGAAAAAGAAATCAAATTTCAAGAATCCGAAATCAAAGCGAATCTCATAGCTAAAGTAGACAAGCAAAAATATAAAAAAATGTATGTAGATGAGTTGGCGGCATCGAAAAATGTGACAGTTTTGCGCCTTCCACCATATCATTGCGAGCGTAACCCGATAGAGTTGATATGGGCGCAAGTAAAAGGTTACGTTGGAAGGAACAACAAAACATTCAAAATGGACGATGTGAAGATTTTGTTGGACCAAGGTTTGGCGCGGATCGGGCCAGAACAGTGGGCGAAATGTGTAGCCAATGTCCTAAAAGTAGAAGAAAAAATTAAAGAACTGGATGGGATAATAGATACGGTCACCGACGCTGTGACGGAACCATTTGTAATTAACGTGGGCGATTTGACTAGCGATTCATCAGAATATTTTAGCGATGAATCAAATATAGAAAATTAATTAAGCAGCTAACATATTTTAATCACGTACTTACCCATCTCTACATAGTTCACCTATTCATAGACAAAGAAAACATGGCGCTTTGTTTACATAGTCCACAATTTCTATTGACGGCGACTATATGTCAATTTATGGTACTTAATGGATTATTTTTAACTTAATTGTCAGGGTTCCATTCCCCCAAAATGAAAATTCGAACCATTAAAGAACATGCCGTTTTTATCGGACCCCTGCGAGATATCAAGTAGAAACGGGTAGCTTCTTCAAAAGACTACGGGTCATTGCTGCTTTAAAAAACAGAAACACTTCAAATTCAACTTCAGTTTTGGAAAACCCGCTTTCCAGTTTTTGTTATATTTGGATAACAATCAAAAGATCTTCTTTATCAGTGTTGCTGCCAAGGCAATCTAAAAAATTTAAAATAATCTACCTTCTAGCTAGAAGATAGTAACCAAATAGATAATAAAGTATCAAACTTGGTCAAACCTAACATAGCAACTACCACTGACATCGTTTCCGAAGATCGCATTTTTTCATTTTCATAACGCTGGAACCTTGATTGCTCTTCGTCGCAGTACTCAACATCTTAAACAGCATGCACCTCACATCGCTGGGTACAGTTTAAGCATGATGATCATCAAATTCAGTTTATTTAATTCGTAAATAAAATCAACAAGAAAGCCAAAGAAAAGTTTAATGACAGGCGAGATTTTTTTTTTTTTGTTGCCATATGAATTACTTAGTTCTTGACAAGATTGGCTTGACAGACTCTAGTTAGACAGTTGAAATTTTCACAGATGATATATTTCTGTTGCCGCTATAACAACAAATACTAAAAAACGGAATGAAATAAATATCAAAGGGGGCTCCCATACAACAAATGTGATTTTTTTTGCTCGTTTTTGCTCGATATTGATAACGGCAACAGGTAGACGCTTGAAATATTCACAGAATATTTAGTTATATATTCACTTTAAAAATAAATAATTAAATTAAAATAAAATTGATATTTAACGGGGGCTCCTATACAACATGTTTTTTTCTGTTTTTACAGATATCTAGCTTTTGACCGCGGCTCCGCCCGCGTGTTATTCGGTTTAACAACATGCTTTTTTCCGGGATAAAAAGTAGCCTATGTGTTAAGTTAGGGTATAAGCTATATCCATTAAAAATTTCATCCAAATCCGTCCAGCCGTTTCAGCGTGAAAAAGTAACAAACATACACACACACACACACCCTTACATACACACACACACACACACACACACACACACACACTTTCGCATTTATAATCAGTCAAAATTAGTATTAGTGTGATGGTACGGAACCCTTCGAGAGCGAGTCCGACTCGCACTTGGCGGGTTTTTTTTTAGTGTATTTCATGACATGCTCAGGTAATGTTAATACATTTCCGGTATATGAATTTTGAATTTTTGAAGTTTTGTTTTTGGAAAACATGTTTGGATAAACTTTCCTCGATAGAAATAATTATTGAAATAAGTCTTCAAAGAACCTTTTTTCCCTCATCGCTTGACGAATAGGAGTCATGTACAGAACTCAAACATATTTGATTAGATGTGTTTTAACAGTATAGGTATATATTTATGATTTTAGAAATTTAGCTAGCTAGTTTAGTTTTTATGATAAAATAAAACATAGGTACTCTTTTCTCTACCGCCCTGAATCTGCCCCTCTCACACTGGGAGTGTATTTTTGAATCATTCCAATTTCAGTTCGCATATGAATCCGCATGATTCGCTTACGAAAACTTAAAATTAGTATTGTATTCGTATGCGAATCATGCGGATTCGTATGCGAATTGAAATTCGAATGATTCAAAAATACACTCCCTGCGCGTTTTTTCGCTTGGAGTGACAGTGACAAAAATAAAGTTTACATAGCTTAGAGCCTCGAAAGAATCATCGAGCGTCAAAATATATATATTTTTAATTAATCCTAGATCCACAAATTTATTTACATGAACCACAACATGGGTTACGGGTGAACTCAAATAAAAACACGATGTCTAGAAAAAATCAAACTTTCATTAACTTTAACACTAATTATATTACATGTTTTTTTGGTCATTTTTAAAGGGAACCGTTTCGAGTTCGGTGCAAAATGCACAACTTATGATTGTTTTCCTTATTATTGAATAAAAAGTAATTAGATTTATGTAATTTTGCGACCATAGTTTAATGTCAATTAGGCTTTTCTACCAAATTTGTGTAATTTTATGCATTCTTTGTAGATTATTTATTTATTTATTTAAGTCCACAACAATTTTAAGCACGCTTATGGATTATGGATATTCACGCGAACTGTAATCCATAAAATTACCCAATTCTGCTAAAAACCCCTGATAATTATTAAGAGGATATGTCGCGCTTGCAAAGGTCACTGTTAATCCATGCGGAACGCCCCGCAGTGCGAGAGGGACGGATTCCGGAAAAAATAGCAAAATGTCGGTTTTAAATTAATATAAAATGATCTAAAATAGCTATCAAAATTTCCAACTGAGGAAATTTAGATATCGCTAAAATCTATCTAATAAAATACCGTTCAAGTCATGTCATTCCTATTTCGCATACTATGAAAAAAAGTGTAGAAGACGACCTCATTTCAATAATTATTTCTATCGAGCGAAAGTTACGCTATCGCGTTTCTGTACTGAACAAAACTAGAAAAAGGTTCCGAAATTTATATACTGAATAGTGGCTTCAAATTAGTAGCTTCATCTGAAAAGCAGGTATACAACTTCAAAAAGTGCAATTTTTATCGAAATAGCCCCTTAACACTGACAGACATAACTCGACCGATTGACTCATCAAGTCATCATCATCATCCATATCACACATTAATTCTGTAATTATCATTATTATTACTTTTTATCTGTAAATAGTACGTAACATAGATTTCGTCATATTTTTTGTATTACCTGTATATACATTAGTTTTAAGTGCCATTTATTCAACTGATGACGGCCTCATAGAAGAGGCCGAAATATATAGAAAAATCTGTTTTTATTTTATTTATATTTTAATACCAATATTTAAAGGCTAAATATAGCAATTGTATCTTTATTTATGTGATAATTATTAAACAATAGTCGCGAAATAAGATGAAACTGTTTGATTTCATTAATTTTATTTAAAAATAAGATAAGCAATCTTAAGTGAAACCACTATAAAACAAACGTAAACACAAAATTGTGACGTTTCGTGGAATGTTTTTAATTTACGACTCATCGTAGGTACAGTCAGCAAAAGATAAAGGTATACAGGCCCATCGCAAACAATTTGAACCAAGACCAATAGGTAAGTGATAGATGATATGAGGTATATTTGGTCATACATACACACATGTACTTTCATCAAAGATCAAATCAAGATCAATAAATCAATCATCAAAGTGTTTGCAATGGGCCTGTATACCTTTATCTTTTGCTGACTGTACACGAAATCCCGGATATTTTAAATTTCCTGGATGTAACTACAATTCACACATTCTCAAATTATTTATTTATAATAATAAATAACCCACACCCGGAGGAATTCATGCGCCTAGCGTTGCCATCCGTCCGGATAAAGCCGGACAGTGTTAGGCTTTTTGACCTCTTGTCCGGCCTAATTTGACTGCGTCCGGCCTGTCCGGCTTTTGTTAGGTTTTATCATTTTCTTACTTTTCACGCAACACGGCCGTGAGTCGTATCACCCCCGCAAAAATTGGTCACATATTTTAAATCGCTGAGTAACATTATACACATGTGTTGTTACTCGGAGTTCTTGCTTTTTGCGAGTGTTATTTTGCAATATCGGGCCATAATGCCAATGTAGAAAGAATAATGTCTCTAATAGGACAACAATGGATAAAACAAATAAACCCTGAAACTATTGCAAAAACGTTATTTGTGGAATTTAATTTAAGACATTTAATGTGTAATAACATTTTTACTAAATTATTAAAGAAACAGAGCTTTTGAAGCAGGTTTTTGGCAAAGAAAATATGTCAACAGCACTGATTTAAGCTTTTTAATTTTTATGTGTCCGGCCTTGGAACCCAAAAGTCCGGCTTTTTTGCGGCTAAGTCCGGCTTTCTGATTTTTAGAGATGGCAACGTTACATGCGTCCGTCTGCATCTGCAGGCGACGACGGCAGAATAAATACGTCGCAGACTTCTATTCGGTTTGCGGCATTTTTCCGAGTCGGGGCTTTTTCTCTTAGCCGCGGTTTTGTATCGTTCGTTACCTTGTTCTGTATGTATCTACATGCACATATTTAATTTTCAATTTATTTTTTCAGATTGTGATGTAAAAGCAGGCCACCAACTAAATGTGCCAGGTTCCAAAGTAGATCTGGGTAAGTTGCACTTAAAATTAATCGGATTTCGATGGTATTTTGGACAATGACTAAATCAAACTCGATGAAACGTAGACAGGATATTGAAACAAATATCTGGGTACATGGTTAGTCAGTTTCCCGTTCCATAATTCAATTTCAAAATAACACGGAACTCAAAAACTCGTTTTTTTCAAGAATGTATAAAATTTCGATAATGGATTATCTATATAAAAATAAATAACTCCATATGATCCGCAGTAGCTGAATGAATAAACACTGAACCAGTTATAATAATGAGCGCACGCAGATAAAGTCCTTTTACAATATAAACTTTATATCCTGACTAGCCTTTCGTTCGCGGCTCCGTCCGCGTTTATTCAATCTCTGCCCTGTTTTCGGTTTTTCTGTGTGCTGACCAGGGTCACTACGATGATAATAAAAAAACCGCATCCGAATCCGTTGAGTGGTTCTGGAGTTAAAGCGGAACATACATACAGACAAACAAAAATTTTAGTTTTTTTCCCAGTACAATACAAAAGTTTAAGCAGAGTATTATTATAATTAGGGTTATAAAAAAGAGCGCTGCCTCCTCACAGGCCTTTTCAAGCTTACAGGGAGACATCTATGTTATTTAAACCACAGACGTATAATACCTACATAGTAGCAGAAATAAACGCATAGAGTCGACGCGTGACAATTTTAACTCAGTGAACTTCGGGCTCTTTTAAATATAAACATTGCATAATGTATAACTTTATTAGCCCAACTTAAGCCCAGTTTTTTTTATATATTTCCCGTATTATTACTATTTGATTTGATTGATTTGATTATATTAGTTTCACCATATAATATTATTTTTATAAAGATTAGATTGGACATGTAAAACGTATACTTTATGTATCTATTTTACAAATAAACATTTTGAATCTTTGAATCTTGAATCTTGCTTGTTTCCAAACAAAATATATACTAGAGATTAGTTTAGGAATAAACAAATATGTTCCAAGCATAAGCCAGCCAAAACAACCCAAACCTATTTTTATAAGTTTCTTCGTATCTTGAAGCCTAAATGTAGCTTATTTTTTGGAAACTTGTGGAAACTTGCCACGCTATAATAATCCTTATGTGTTGTCTGCTACTTAGTAATGATTATATGTCTGTGATTTAAACCTGTTTTTAAATGAAATATTTTTCTTCATATGTACTAATATGTGGAATAAATTAATAAGCTATTTCAATTCGTAAAAATTTTCAATGTATGTACAGACACGACTTCTTTACTACTTTATTATTAGTATAGATAGATACCTAGTTAAACCGATTGGCGACCTAATTCATTCAGCATTACAATACGTAAACTGAAGTACGCGGAAAATTGTAATAATTTTTTCGTATATGCATTTTGACTATATAATCTAGGGTTTTGTTTTTGGAAAACTTGTTTGGATAAATTTTCCTCGATAGAAATAATTATTGAAAGGAGGTCTTCAAATGCACTTTTTCTCCTAGTTTGACGAAAAGAGATCTTGTACAGAACTCAAACATATTTTATTGTATGGGTTTTAACAAAATCTAGATATTTGATTTTGGAAATTTTGCTAGGTTATGCGCGTTTTTAAAAATAAAATTTAATTTATTTCTCAGTCATTCATAGACGAATTTCAAAATTTTTTTGATAAAAATTTGTCCTTGCTCAAGTGGAACGAGAGAGAGTAAAATTGCTACGAGACTATGGAACATCCGCATAAATTGAAATGTTAAAAAACGTTGCGGGTGACCCCGGGTGCTTGCGTCTCACTCACTCGCACGACTCGTCCCGTATTGATCTCTCCGTCGTTCAAAGGGGAATCAAGTTGAACGCGCTAAAATATACCTAAATAATTAACTACAATTATCATAATCAAATTCTTCAAAAATAATGAAAGGAACCCATTTGTTGTAATAAAATCTTTAATTTGACTAAGTTTGAAGTTATTTCTTCACATACTTAATTAACTAAATCGGATCTTGGTCTTAATTTGGACCTTATTTTGGTATTTATTTAGTTCTTAATAAAATTCAACATTTTAATCAAGGTATTCTAATAGCATCTGAATTAATAAACCGGGCCTTAATTTTGGCTTTGAAGGTCACTTCAGCTGATTCTGAAGCAGTGGCGGGCCGAGGGGGAAGGGGGGGGGGGGGAGGTAACAGGGGTCATGCATGACCACCCAAAATCATTCATGTCATCTCGAAAAATCCCTTAAAACTTGACGGTTTAAGAACATTTCAAACAAATTATTATCTTCCCGCTAGCGTTAAGTCAAAAATATTCAAAATAACGTTACAAAAGGTAATTCAAACGGTGCAAACCAAATTTGAAAAGCCCCTAAAATATTCGTACCAACGCGGACGTTGGTGGTGGTTGAGATTAAGATTTTTCATTTTATATAAAAAAAAAAATTTGCTTGACCTGTTTTACTTGAACCTTGAACTTAAGTAGGTATATTTTTTTGTATATTTGTAATATGGCTTTGTACCATTATTTTTTTTATTTATGTTTGCTAAGTTTCTTGCCCTTCTTCTTAGCAATACTAATCGAATAGTACGTATGGTTAGGCATTATGTATATATTATAATATTTTTATTCATATATTTCTCTATTTTATGCAGGTGTATATATTTATTTATTACATTTTAGTAGCCTAACCTAAATATTTTTTGTATGTACTCTTATTAGTATACATTAACGTATAAAGATTAACTTTGACTTGTAGAAAGTATACTATAAGTATCTATTTTAAAAAATAAGATAAGATAAAAATAACATTATTCAAATAGGTACATTGAGAACTTATTTAAACTATACGATTATATGACGGTCCTCAAACTAAGACGAGCTTTATTCGTGAGGACCTTTATTAGTGTGCACATTTGTTAAATGGGTTGCGCCGACAATTACATATTGATGTTTGTCTTTGTGTCCTTTTTTTCCGCATTATACAATATTTGAAAAAAAAAATATGTTTAAGCATACAATCGAAACCAAGTAAACTTCACTCCTAGGAAACTATAATAATACAAATAATTTAGATGTTTATAAATATTTTGATTTGATTTGATTTGATATGAACAAAGATGACCGCCCCCCCCCAAATCTTGAGCTGCGACCGCGCCTGTTCTGAAGGCTATAATTTTAGTTTTAGTGCTGTCAAAAGGTTATTTTCTTCATTCATAAGTAGTTCTTTAGTGTTAATAACAGAGTCTATATTACTTTGGGAAAATTAAAGTTTCGACCGCACTAAAACCAAAATTAAAACCTTCAGAATCGATTATACTCGTATTGTTCCCTAAATTAGAAATTCGACGTGTGTCGATGGAAACGACACTGAAATGAAGTTTATACCGCGCATTGCAAAATGGCTTTAAAATACTATAATATTTATTGTTTTCAGGCATTGTACCTTCACTGACTACACCAGTAAAACCCGATCCTGAAAAAGGAGGATATTCAGAAAAAGCTGACTTCGAGAGAGCTATCGAACTAACAGGTGATGAATAAATACCTATACCGATCCCATGATCTTTACAGGGTGTTAGGAAAGGTACTTCGTTCCTTTGAACTACGTGTGCTATAGTTATAACAAAGTATCTTAAGAGTGTTTTTTTTTTTTTATAATAAAGTTTTTTTGTCTTTTCATTAAATTGTTCAACCCTAGTTCAGAACGCAATAGATAGATTAAAATATTATAAATACTAATTATTAATATTATAATTAAAATATTTTTTAAGACTTTACATTAATTAAAAATTTTATGTTTTAAAAAATATTATATTCTTTTATATTCAAAAAATATATCTAACACGCTTAACATACTTTGTTATACCTATAGCACACGTGGTTTAAAGGAACGAAGTACTTTTCCCACACCCCGTATAAGCCCGCTATAGACGAACTGTTGATAATGCAACCAACTATGGTCTTTATGTGGTGGCAACAATGAGGTATAGTACTACATAAATATCATTGTGTGGCCACAATGAAGTCATTGTCTATGCTGAGTGGAGAATGGGCGCAGTTTTATTTCATTAAAAATCATGTTTACCTTCAGTAAAAAAAATGTTTAGCGAAGGTTTAGGCATACTTACACAAAAAAATCTATAAGATTTCATGGAAAATAATGGGAATAAAAGATGCCTTGACACATTTACATCTACACTATATAAAGAGGGTTTGCTTGTAAGTAAGGGGTAATATCTGGAAATGAACCGATTCTAAAAATAATTTCACAAATAGAAAGCTACATTACCGCTGAGTAACATAGGCTATAGTTAGTACCCTAGGAATGGGCAGTTCCTACATTTGCGCGGGTGATCTCTGGAACTATAGAACCGATTTTGAAAATTCTTTAACTATTATTGTAATGGTTAGACTCAAGGCCGTAGTTGGAGGTTCAAACCTCTCCGAAATTCTATTGGTCTTAGCCAACCCACCGATTTATATATGAGTAAATAATGAAATAAATAAATATTTTCGACTTTTTTTTTTCTTTTTTGTCACGCGCTTTATTTCGAATGATCACCGACGAAGTCGGTTGCTTTTTAAGGAGGTAAATTTGTATCGCTCTAAAATCATGACACATTTATTTTAAAATAAAGTTGTTCCTTTATAGTCTCTGGTCCAGAGCTCGACCCCCCCGAAATGATATCCTAGCTACGGGCCTGGTTAGAATCTTCTCTTGGACATAAAGATATAATTTGTTCTCTTGGAACAAGCAGTTCACTAGGGACACAGCTATTAATTGAACGAGCGAGCGAAGTTACCGAGTTCTCCGAGTCTACTTTGACAATCAATTTGACATTTTGACTTTGAATGTTCGTTCGACGATAACTCAAGTATCGTTGTCGGAATGTCATGAAATTTGGCAGGCGAGTAAATAAGGCAAAAAGATTTTTCAAGTTCAAACATGAGCCAAATCAGTCAAGCGCGAATCGGGCAACCGCGCGTTCACAGTTCAGTTGACAGACAGTCTGTCTGACAAATATGTGGTGTCCATCGACCACTCTGGACGTGAGAATAGAATGTACTACCACGGAACAAACAGTAGTACTTGAGATCACACTTTGTAGGTCTACCACGTGTTTTAGCTTATGTACGGATGTCAACATGAGCGGCTACCTATTGGAAGATCTAATTACGGTGTCGTAGCTGTTAAAATCGTTTACAAATACGGAGCTTGAACTAAAGGCGTACAAACAGATGTCACAGTCGTGGTTTAAAATTACACAAACAATAAGCGTCATTGACTGAAAGATATTTGCAAGTAAGCGATACATTTTATGAATGAACCTATGGGTAAGACAACACGAGGTGTAATAATCTCATAGTGTAAACAAAACGGGATTCTTCCAAGAAATTCGATTGGACATGTGCGACTTAAATGCGCGCCGTTAAACAGGTGTAATGTAAGAGACAGGCAGAATTAAAGTCAATTACATTGTCAAATTCTAACCAACGTCCTCAAAGATGTGTTCAAATAAACATAATAGGATTTGTGGCTGGCGGGGCTGGCCCCTGGCTCTAACTCATGAAGCCATTAGCATCTATGTGTTCTCGATTATGTGGTTGTAATAAGATAAATGGAGATCACATACAAATCAAAGAAGAAAACAAATAACGCCTTAAATTGGATAACGCGCCTTTTTACATCAATGACATCCGTCTTTCTGGGGAGGGGGGGGGGGGGGGAGAATGTACTCTGGGGAGGGCCATGCCCTGGCCCCTACCCAGATACGCCTATCTTGCCCACCCTTACAACTTTCTGCCCCCTGGTTCTGTATCGTAAACTCAGTTCCCAAACTAAGTGCTTATCGTCTAAAACTACATATCCGCTTATCTAAGGATACGTTCGCACTTGAAATGCCTTCACAATTCGTTAGTTCAATACCCATTAAAGGTTATTTTGGAAGTTCATTTTTTATCTGTTCATGGTGAATAGCAACTATAGATAGCAACCGACACTGAGTTACTTAGTAGCCCCGCTGGAGTAGGTATACTTTTTACCTCGGTACAAAATGCTCATCATAATATTGTTTTCCTTACTTTTGAATAAAAAGTATGCAATAAATGTGTTTTAAAGCAACTTGCTGAAATCTTGCCTACACAAAAAAATTACGTACAATAACAAACTTAAAAGCGTGTTTACAGTTGTAATGTAATGCAGCTAAAATGTAACGCATAAAATTGAATAATTGTCATGTGATCACCTAGCTATTAACAAGCAGTTCGCGCGAATTACTATAAAACGCATTTATTACATACTTTTTATTCAAAGTAAGGAAAACAATATTATAATGTGCATTTTGCACCGAGAACCTCCGTTACCACCTTAAAGTCAGTAGAGAAAGGCGGAGATCTAATATCGGTTATAAAATCGACTTCGAAAAATAGCGAGGTTCTCAATTCGGCTGTTAATTTTTTAGGATGTTAATTCCACCATTTCTTAACCAATTTGAATAATTCTTTTTTTGTTTTGGAACAACGTGCGTGAGATAGGTCCCGTTTAATTTTGAATCTGATGAAGTTATTCAGAGAAAGGCAGTGGAACTCCTCAATCAATCGACAACATTACAAATTAATAAAATAATTGATGCAAAAGTAAAAACCATTTCGAGCTATGGGCTTTCTCAGCATCGTATTATTTTTTCAGAATTAAATCGTGATTAAATAAAGAGATATTTTCAAAAAACAAAAAATATGGTAGACACAGGATTTTAAAAACAATTTCCTTTGCTTTGTCCAATAATAATTTGCACGTCCAATGCTCAGACCAAATGAAAAGTCAAGACGTAGTTTACTCTATGTAACAGGTGAGGCAGGCCAAAAGTGAGACAGTCTCGTGTTCGTACACGGCTTGAAACTCACACATGCGCAATCTGTCTCAGTTTTACTTGGCGGCAACACTCACTAAGTGCACACATGTTTACGAAACTGGCTTCACGTCAATGTTGACAGCGGTCAGTCTTGAGTTTTTTTATTTGGTCTGAGGTCCAATGTCATTGCATTTTTTCAGAGCCCAACTTTGTGCAAATAGTATGCTATTAATTTCACTCCTACACACAAATTACTTTCATTATTTGACGTTGAAGTCTAGACATTTGGGCCGTGGGGCCTGACGCTCAAACAAATAGCATTGCGTCTGGTGGATGCTTCAGGGGACCCAAGAGCTGAAGCTTATCAACCTTGCACTCGGTATTACCGTCTTAAAATTAAGAGCAACAACAAGTAACAAGTAACTTTAAAATAATGCAACTTTTTGGAGGTTTCTTGTATGGGGACCCCAATAATTTAAATTTTCTAAATACTTTATTATTTGTCGTGGTAGAGGCCATAGTAACATGTTTTCTCTAAAAATTTCAACTTTTTACCTATTACGGTTGAAGCTGTAGAACCCTGTGACAGGCGGACAGACAGACATACAGCGGAGACATAGTAATAGGGTCCCGTTTGTCACCCTTCAGGTACGGAACCCCAAAAATATAGCAGATGCGGCTTTTGAAATCATTCATTCTTATTTTCGTAATTTTGATCGTCCCTTGTACATAAACGAGCGACATAATTTTCCACAACTACAAATGGTTTGCTTTTTACTACCAAAGCGGTGAAGCTTAATAGTTTTAACTTGTTCTGTTAGAGCAAAAATAAACCAGAAGCGTAGAGAACCAGATTTAGATATCTGTCACCCAGATAGCCTAGCCTATAGGCATTGTCGCCTAGATAGCCTACAGACATTGTCGCCTAGATAGTCTAGCCCGGTGCAGTTCCTGTTCACCCAGAAGACCTCAATCAACAGACCGACCGACATTCACTTTTCAGCAATCAATCACGTTGTTTGCACTGTCATCGTGTGTATAAAAACGTTACACAAACTTCCGTCAATGTAGAAGTAATGTGACTAATGTGCTACAAAGCAATAGAATATAATAAAATATACATTTATTTATCTGCCATAACACAATTACATTATAAAAAAAATATTACGAAAGCAACCAAAAGGAAAAAAAAACAAAAGAATAAAGTAATCTCCCTCTAAGTCTGTGAAAATAATGCGAATAAAACTAAAATAAGTCATGTGTCGCAGCAGACAAAAAATGAAAGACTCAGAGTTGCTGTAGTCACAGGCAGAGATTCAGGGTGCATTTTGAGTCCGAACTCAATGTTACAAACGTCAAAAAGCGACGTGATCTCATACCAAAGTAAGACAGCGCTGATTTTCAGTCCGAGTCCGCGTAGGTAACGGACGAACAAAGGAAACTGTTCTATGTTCGAAATAAAAAATACATGTTTTGTTACTTTTGTCATGAATCATAATTTAAAAAAAAACCGGACAAGTTCAAGTGGATAAAAGACTAGAATACCCTATAAATTTTGATTCCCTTGAGAGTGTCGAAATATACGTTTTTGGCGCATTGACCTCTTGATAGGTGAATGTTTTTGCGGTATAAACGGCCGTATCTTGTTTTTTACGTTAACTTAGAAGATTTTTTCACAGCTTCAAGGGACTGTAGACCTGAGTTTTCTTATGATGTAAAAAATACATGAAATGATAAAAAAGACATGATATTGCTAAAGTCACCTTATATTAATGGGTTAAATAGGTTATCATCTTAAAATTCTGCAGAAGGTGACTTTGATTGATGCAGCCTAATTCAAGTGGTTAGCGCGGACAAAGTCGCGGGCAAAAGCTGGTGTGATGACAAAATTACACACTTCAAAATATAGAGCTGACCACTGGCCAGCACAGCATGACAAAGATACTTGGAAAGTCTAACCCACAATAATTCCCAGTAGACAGCTACTGATAGGTTGCCATTGATTGTTATGTTACTACGCTTGGGTAGGAAAGTTTTGTGACAACTTGCTTTTGTTGGTTGTCCTTTTTCATCGTTTTTATGTATTTTTTGGCTCGATTTGGACTGGAATTGGTGATGTCTTTAATTACTTTCGCAGCGTCTACTTGACCTGATTTTCTCATGCTCATTTGGGTTGCATAACTTAATTCTTCATGGGTTTTATCTAATCTTAAAGCCTCTGTCTTGCGTCTTTTTGATCGGTCACTTGATTCTTGGAAGGATTTCATCGGGTGGCCACCTGGCTATGATGGTGTTGTAAAAGTTGGTAATTTCACTACACCGGATAGCCATTCTGTATTCCTCTTAATGAAGACTGATTCAGTGTATCGAGCTGACTTCCACCGAAGCTTAAATTCGGATTTAAAGTGAGATATGTGTTGTCTCAAATCTTTCAACTTTTCTTTGGGACACTACCACATAGTTTTCAAGATTTTCAAACTTCTCTTCAATTTTCCTTTGTTTAAATGTCTTGAGAATGTCCCACAAGGTTTGCCTTGTCATCCTTTTGCACTCATCGTTAGAATCTGTGAACAAAACGAAAAAATCCAATTTAACAAATATTAAGACTCATAAAATATTCAAAATGTCTATTTTTATAAAATTACGAATAAAATCAATTGGTTTATCTTGGTCAAATTTGTTTAAAGGTTAATATAGAAGAAGGTTTGAACTAAATTTTCTGCTAAGATACTTACCCCGGGGAGGTTCGGAAATGTAACTTAAACACTCGTGATTAAAGAAACAAGGAATAAAATAAAACTAAAAGATGGTCCAGTTGGCAGAATGATAAAATAACTAAGGGATACAATAAAAAAAATCTATTTATGAATAAATACTCTACATACCTTTGAAATCAGGATCCATCACTAAGATTTCCACCAACACAGTTCAATTCACAAGTATTTAGAAAATACTCAAAACGAATTTTTGCGGTTCCGACTAAGTTAACGTGCAGCATGTGCGACAGTCAATTTGCGAATGATATAGACCGTTCTTTTGTAGGAGAAATCGTAAACAATAGGTGCAGGTAGTTGGCCCGGTCCCTTGGCTGTTCTGAGAACTGAACAATTACGGTAAATTCTTTGTTCAGTAAATTTGAGTTTTGACCAGCTTTACGCCTCAAATACCCCTATGTGCGCCGCCTCAGAAATAAGATGGCATAACTCAAAAATTATGTTTTTTGGGAAACGGCAATTTATGTTTCAACAGCTCTGATACTTCGTCTTCTATCAAATGGTATCACCAATTCTCTTGCGCATGCCTAAAATCTGCTCGGCTTATTATAATGTATATCTTTTTTTGAATACAATATGATATAAATGTACATACATGGATCTTGTTTACTAAAGTAAACTGACAAAGATTTTAAAAATAAAGTCCCATTTAATACTGCTTTAGTTTGATATAATTAGATCAAATCAAGTAAATTCGAAAAAAAATCACACAAAATTAACAGTAAAATGAACTAATAAAATAAAAAATACTTAAAATTACACGCGTTTTTTTGTAATAAGAAGCCACAAAAACAGATGATTTTTAGTCATAAAAGGACACATTTCAAGATAGGACATAAAAAGCGCGACTCAACTTTGCAAATGCAGGCACAATACTAACTGGCATCAGTTTATTTCTAAGCAAAAAGCGAAAATTCACAAGTGTGAAAGAGACACAAAGTCATGCTTCTTTAACGGAGATGCGCATTTACACGGGTGTGAGAGCAGTACCGATGCGGACCACTATTTTAGTGCGTTTTATGAGTAAAACTAAATTATTGAAAATTTCGATTTATGCCACCTTAGATCTGAGGCGGCGATAAGTCAGCCCCTTGATTCTGTATCGTAAAATCACTTCCCAGACCGAGTGCATATCGTCAAAAACATATATATCCGCTTATCTAAGGATACGTTCGCACTTGAAATGACGTCACAATTCGTAAATAAGTAGTTCAATACCCATTGAAGGTTATTTTGGAAGTTCATTCTTATATGTTTTTATTATTCATTTTAATGTGTTCTGCCACTGCACAGCAATAGCTAAACGTCAATTAGGCTTTTCTAGCAAAGTTCTGTTATTTAATGTATTACTTTGTAAATGATCCTGCACAACGACTATAGACATACAAATTTAAACCTTAGTAAAATAAATCATGATAAAATAAAATAAATTAACCTTACGGTAGATTTGTATTAAGTTAGCGACTGACAGTCACCTGTCCGTGTTGATTGGGAACCGATTTCGTAACAATGTGATTCAATTAAATAATTTTTTGTTTTTATTTTATTATAATAATAATTTAATTTAAAAAATTAAGATATGTTTCAATTAAGATATATTATAATATAACATGTGATTTAGCTATAGAACCTCGACACACAGGAAGGTGCAATAATTTACATGTCGAATGTTCATCCCCAGGCTATGGCCGCTTCCATTACCTGCTGCTGGCGGTCTGCGGGCTGGTCAGCACCTCGGAGGAGATGGACGTCATCTCTATGTCATTCATCCTACCCTCGGCGCAGTGCGACCTAGGCCTCACCACACAGACCAAAGTATGTATCTAACTTTTGTGTTTGTTATATCGATATCGGTTACTCAAATAGTTTGTACGCTTTGATACGCCGAGACAACGAGTGCACCGGCACACCTGCTGTGTATTTTTAATGGTGCATCACGCTCATGGGCGTATCGTATATGTTACGGGTAATGCTAGAAGATAGGGTAAACTAGGTTTACCTGGGTAATGTTTTACAAAATTTCGGGCGTCGCCTCGGTCCGCTCCGCTCCGCTCGGTGCCCATACACTAGAACTAAATGTATGAAACAGCCGATTTTTATTTAGCGATTTCAGGGTTGGCACCATATTAAAAGTTGTTTATATTTAGAACACCCCGTTTTAAGGAAAAAGGTTATCATGTTAAAAACCTGCTATACTAAAGCACTTTTGTTTTAGTGCTGTCAAGATAAAATATTCTTCATTTCAAAATAGTTGTTTAGTATTAACAACAGAAGCTATATTACTTTGGAAAATATTAAGTTTTGACAGCTCTAAAACTAAAATTAAAGCCTTCGATAAAACGAACGGTCCCTCTAATCAAGCCTAGGGTATACCTAGGGTATATAGGGTATACGGTACCTATAGGTATACTTATAGGGTATAGTCTAGGGCACAAATCCTCTACAAAATTACTCGTTCATTGCATATTATTGTCATTTAGAATCTAATGGTCAACTGATAAGGCGAGTGAACTTTTGCTTCAGCTCAAAAAGTCTACGGATACAGCTACTAGCGGATACTAAACAGCGAAAAAGACAATATTAGTACCCGAGAATCTCGTATTAGTGTAATTTGTATTCACCATTGACTCCTAATCATAGTGGCTCCATTAAATTAATTAGCAACTTCATTCGTGGTGGTTGAAATTTCAAACATAATATCACACTATCACACTAATATTATAGATGCGAAAGTTTGTGTGTGTGTGTGTGTGTGTGTGTGTGTGTGTGTGTGTGTGTGTGTATGTTTGTTAGTCTTTCACGCTGAAACGGCTGGACGGGTTTAGATGAAATTTAGGATGAATATAGCTTATACCCTAACTTAACACATAGGCTATTTTTTATCCCGGGAAAAGGCATGTCGTTAAACCGAATAACACGCGGGCGGAGCCGAAGGCAAAAGGTAGTTTTAAAATAAAGTTTTTATCACCTCGCCCTCAAACATGGCTGTTACGTCTGGCGCTCCGGCTGACGAGTGCGTAAATAGTGCGTTTTTCATTAATTTTATATGAAATAAAATGAACTTTCATAAAGTGGGATTATAAACTTATATACTGTTTCGATGAAAACTGCGGCAGTTGTATTGTTACAAGTGGACGAAAACTGAGAAATAGGATGAATTTAGATTAATTTTTTCTTCACCTATATATTAAAATAAAATTCAGGAAAAACCACATCACTCCTTACCGTACAAACTGGTTACAAAGTTACTCAGTTCAAGATCGTTGGTGTTGGGAGAAGCCATAAAAATAAATTCGCAAATTTAAAAAGCAATTTTCATATCAAATCAACCGTACCATGTCAACGACTTTACCTGTTATTTCCGTTGTTAAAACTATACCTCCATTGTGTATAGTTTCACAGATATTTGCAGTTTGTCTTCAGAAACCATTTCTGTTGTCGTTCATCAACACTCTAAATTCCTATTCCTACTAATATATAAATATGTGTTGGTTTCTTACCTAAGATCTGAATAACTTCTTGATGAATGGGCATGAAACTTTCAATATTTTATTTTATAAAGTAGGTCTTAGATTAACATACTTATAGGATATCTTTTACCTGGAACTCAACTATTTTCTGGGTGAATGTTGATAAGAAACCACTGTGACCGCAGCCGTTAAGGGTCACGTGATCACAGTAACTGAATCATGTTTTCCTGGTATTTTATTAATTCTTTCCCCCGGGGGCTTGTTGGGTCCATATTAATCGGGCAGTGCAAAGTTTGTTAATGAATTACCCATGTACATATTATATGGCAATAAGATAAGACTATTTAACAAACTTCCAAATGATATAAAATATGAACCAAATCCTACAACTTGCAATAACAAACTATAAACATATTTAATACAAAAATGTCCCTTAACAATTGAAGGATACTTAAGGGTGTGTTAGTATGATCGGTAAAGATATTATTTTAAATACTGGGATCTCTAAATAAAGTACCAGTACCTCATAATAAGACGATTTTCTTTACTCAAAATACACTAATCGCATGGACGACACCCTCGCTGGCCACGCGGATGAGGGGTGCGGGTTGCGGGGTGCAATTAGGCGTGTGGGGAGGCCGGTGAGCTGCGTAGCCATAGCTAAGAAAATGATGGAATTTTTGGTGAAAATTCAAGGTATTTTTTTTTCTCGTAATGACATCAGAATCGTGTATACTTTCATACCCTAAAGGGATTCTTGACTTTGCATTTACACCCTGTATAAGGTGCTCTAAAAATATCTGCCACGGCTGTAATGGGAGAGTGTATTGTGTACATAGATTAAAATAGTAACGATATTTTTTTGATCTAACATCATGAATTTTTTCATACAAAAAAATGTACGTTTAAGTTAGAATCGATTTACTTGCATGAAACCGTCCTGTGATAACACAAAACAGTTGGAAAGAGATAGAAATTATTTTCATTGATGAAACGACACATCGCTCGTAGTTTGCGAATCACTTTATGCCAAATAAAGTAAATATTTATTTGTTTATAAATAAAAAATATCAAACTTATATAAATATTCCGGGGTACGAAATTTCTTCACTATTGTAATCTACATACACAATACTATCTCCCATTGCAGCCGTGGCAGATATTTTTAGAGCACCTTATATTTATCGTATGCTTTACATTAAATATCTTTTATGAAAAATACTATCTTGAAAAAGATTTAATGTTGACCAGAGAAAATAAGTTAGACAAAGAAGGCAAAGACGAACAAACTTAATTATTCGAGCTAGGTAATCAATAAAATCATTGAAGTAAAGTACAAAACTAACAAGTTACAAAACAATCTCTTGTATAAAAGCGACAATTTGTTAGTTATTTACGTAACTAAAATAGATTTGGTTACCTCACCGATTGCACGAAAAAAATTAAAATTAAATACTTATTTGGTCTTTAGCCCTGCTGAAAACATAGATATTCAATCAATTTTATCGGAAACATATAAAATAATTTTAATGAGAACCAGAAACAAAAAGGATAACGCCAAATACGTACAATTAAATTTTATTGGTCCCAATTATGTCGACAAATTCGATAGGATACACAAAAAACAATTCAACGCGGGTGAAGCCAAAATAACCAGTCTTTACTTCAAATCAAACCTATACATAAGTACGAGCTTTTCTATAAAACTTTTGTTTTAAGAGAGCGCTCCATTTGTTATGAATATCTATAATAGTCAGATTAATTATGTTTATGTAGTATGTTATGTAAGTAATGTAGCACGATGCAGTTACTTCCACACGTCCTCGGGAAACAATCAAAGGATTCTCGGTTCTATCAGCCATTTCTTTGTTTTGTGTGAACATTTCATGGACGTATGTGCCCAGCAGTGGACGAACAAAGGCCGATAGATGGATGTGCTTGAAGTTTTCAGCTGTGAACGGATAAGTATCTGTAAATAAAACCACAGAATCTACTGATCATACTGACCAACTTTCCGATTAAAACTTACCCGCGGAAATGAATAACTAATATATTTTTTACTTACTGATTTCGAAATGATGGATCGGATGGATGCTGATTTCGAAAACCTGCTGTGAATTTTGTATGGGCAGGTCCAATGACAAGGGGGTTCGGTCAGTGTAGTTAGCAGATTATTTGTTTCATTTATTGGCTGACAACTTCGGTCATCAATATACAACTAGATGACGGGTCAGTACGTAAAAAGCAGCCCGACAAATAACAGCCCACTTGCAGAGTGAGCTCTTATTTGAATTTAGTTCAATGTGCTCTAAAAAACTGCCGTAATAACCCTAAAAATACAGGTAGTGGTGATGGAATATCGTACTTTCGATAAGTAAATATCAATAGTTTCTATTTTTCATCATTTCATCTGTAAATGGCATGGTATTTTTAATAAAATGTTTCTAAGCCAACGCACGCGCCAACTTCACAAACATTGGCTCTAATTTGCTCAGAAGATTGTGTTTCGAAAGAATGAATTCAAAATATACTTTAAATACGAAATATTAAAGTTGGATTTTCAATAAACCGTTCCGGACTCGATAGTCTCTTGCCATCTTGTGTGACGTAATGTTAGATGTGAATACTTACACGAACAATACTGCACCTTATCGTAATTTACAAAAAATTTAGGACGTTTTCGCGTAAATAGTAGTTTGAGATATAACTATAAAGGTATAGACAGCCGGTGCCAATATATCGCTTTGTTTTTGTTCTTGACCCGTCATCTTGTTGTATATTGATGATCGAAGGCTGACAACTGCGACGAAATTGACAGTAGCTGAGTCACTGACCTTTTCGACAGAATCATGTACGTAATGTAATGTTGTGATCTGTTGAACAAAAATCAATTACAGCGGTACGAATATAATAAAGTTGTGTTCTTCAACAGGGATGGCTAAACTCCATCATCTTCATCGGTATGATGGTGGGCGCGTACGCGTGGGGCTCTGTCGCCGACACGCTCGGCCGCAAGCGAGTGCTCATCGCTATCTCCATCATCAACGCAATCGCCATCGTCGCATCTTCATTCAGTCAGAACTATGAGCTCTTCATGTTCTTTAGATTTATTAATGGCGCCGCGTAAGTGTTCCATTGAATTGACTCTTGTGAAATTTAAATCCCACTTCTGATATCGGAATCATAAGATTATTACAAATAACTCATTTTTACTTCGTTCATTGATTTTTATTTGAGCATTTCTCTTCTTTTATAGAGAACATGCCTGCTCTTTACCAACTCAGACAACAATATCTTTAACGCTTATTTATTACCTAAATTGTGATGTAGTAACATGATCATTTTCTTGTTTACAGTTTAGGCGGATCAGGTCCGGTCATCTGGTCGTACTTCGCAGAGTTTCAGCCGAAGAAGAAGCGAGGCGCCATGTTGAGTTTCATGGCGGCTTTCTGGACATTAGGCAACTTGTTTGTCGCTGGTCTCGCCTGGATCATCATCCCAAGTGGTAAGTATATCATTGAGATAATTGGCACATTCAGCTACAGGTTCTTTGAACATGAAAGCAAGAGCTGTAATGTAATTTTGCTGTCTGTATGACCAGGAATCGGAGGAGAAACTGGCGGCTTCGTGTACAACTCATGGCGCATTTTCCTGCTGGTGATGTCACTGCCTTCATTCATCGTGGCAGCTCTTTTATTCCTCTTGCCCGAATCACCAAAGTTCCTTATATCCCGAGGCCGTCACGAAGACGCCTTAGAAGTGTTCCGTGGAATCTACATGATGAACACGGGCAAGAGTAAAGATCAATACCCTGTTAAACAGTTGTTGATAGAAGAGCCACAGAGCATGCACACCAAGCCAAAGACGCAGAAACAGATCGAGGCGAAGGAAGCCAAGTCCAAAACGATGAAGATGTTAAGCGACATCGTAGAGCACAGCAAGCAGCTGTTCGTTCCACCGATACTCAAGTTTACAACGATCTCTATCACTATTAACTTCACCTTCCATATTGGGTAAGTCCTTGTTTTATTTGCACACCTTTTATTTATTTTAACTAAATGAACGAATTAACAAGCACAGGGGCTGTTCATTTATTACGTAAGACGATTTGAGGAGGGAGGGGGTCCGAACAAGTATTATTTTTTCTTACATGGTAGTGGGAAGGGTTCTAGATTGTTCTTACGTAAGATCACAAAAGTAAGCAAAAAATAGATTTTTATTTCTGATTTACATTTTGAGTAAAACATGTGGTACCTATAGCTCGTTGTGTGGTACTGATTCATATTGTTTTACTACGTTTTCCTTGCAATTTTAGGAGTTACTTAGCTTACATAATCGGGGGGAGGGGGATTCATCCAAGTCTTATTTTTTCTTACGCAGAGGGGAGGGGAGGGTCAGAAAGTGGTTAAAATTGTCTTACGTAATAAATGAACAGCCCCCAACTTGGGGGTAGGTATTCTGAAGATTCCCTTCTTCTCGGGACGCAAACCCGAGAGCAAACTTCTACGGATTGCGTCTCTAACCATATACAGGCCTACCAAAGTAGCGTACCTTTATAATTACAAGGAATAGACACTCGTACATAGAAAACTTGTCAACTGCGGATATAGAAATTACCATTACGAGTCTAGGCTCAACGTTAGCGATCAGATATTTTAGTCCCCGTTAAACTAAATCAGGAGCTTCAACCTTTTTTAGCTCGAGGGCCAACGGCCCAATAATCTATACCAGGTCTGTCAAAGGGCCACATTGCCGCATTACCACCTCAACAATAATTTAAATACCAAACAATCGAATTAAAATTTTCTTTATTTGTTAAAAAAATAAGTATTAATAAACAGATTAATGTGAGAATTCAGACTTTACTTTTCACCAGATTGTCGATATTTGCTTTTATTTTCATGTTCATCTTTTATTTTCAACCCGCAGACTACCTTCCACATGCACATCCGTAATCCTTGTCCAGCTTTTGGACTTAACATTTTTCATCCTTATGTGCTGCTAAACGTGACATCATCTTTGTGGGCGTGATTTCTTATTATAGTAATCTATTCAATAGATAACAATATTTCCTTTAGCCTCTGAGGGTCGCCAGAAATATCCCGGTGGGCCGCGGGTTGAAGACCCTTGAACTAAATGAACCTGTAATTCTGTTCACCAGATACTACGGTCTAATGATGTGGTTCCCCGAGATGTTCAACCGTTTCGACGAGTGGACAACTTCGCACGACAACGCCGAAGCCGACATCTGCCAGGTCACCAACTACGTCACCAAGTTCGGTACCCACTCGGCCGAGACCATGTGCGACGCGCATATATCGCCCGATGTCTTCATGGAGTCGCTCATCACTGTGGCTGCTGCGATACCGTCCAATATTTTCGCTGTGCTGGGTATGGACCGACTTGGAAGGAAATTCTTTTTGGGTAAGTTTTACATTTTCATTTGTATAAGTAATTCATTTATTTGTATATTCTTTCTTGAGCTCATCTGCCTTATTGACACAATATTACTAGACAAATGTATACCAGAGACTGGGTAAGTAGTCAGGACCAGGGTTCAATTACCAAAATACGCAAAATAAATTTATATACTTTCTATACTAGTTGAGATGAGGTTGTTCTTGAACAAGTATAGAGGCACAAAAAACAACTTCATTCCATAAACCAAATACCTCTTTACATACTGGTTCCATATCACTTATCTATCTATATAGAGAATTCAGAAAAATCCTAGGGAATTAGGGTTACCAGATCCAGTCAGTGGCGTAGCAATCGTAGGGCAGGGTGGTACAGTGCACCAGGGCCCCGGAGCTCAGGGGGCCCTGGGGCATTAATTTTGAAGCCCAATATAAGTTCAAGCTACGTGGAAAGAGGGGGCGAGGGCCCTCAAAAAAAATATTTAAAAAATGGCTATAACCACTTGTTAATTCGCTTTTAAAAATTCCTAGAATCCTATTATTTCCTGATTTCCTGAAAGAGTTGCAAAAGCTGTATTAAATAAAATTTCTGACGTGTCGGTAAAATTACTGTCATCTTAGTCCGGGAGGTACCGTTGCAAATAAAAAAATATTACAGCCGGCTGATATTGACATCGATCGTAGATCTCACATGACTGATATGTGAATCGACCGTCAGCTGCTCAAGTAGCGGTGGATTTGGGTGTGAGGTTGCGAAAGAGGTCAAAAAAAAAGAAAAGTAATTGTATGCCGGCTGAAACTTTTCTCAACAGATAGTTGACATCGTACTGAGCTGAAAAAAAAATAGTCTGGTGCACCGTGGAGGGGGAATTTTTTTACAAGTTCATGCGAGTAGCAGACGCATAATCCCCCCTCCAAGATGCAGCTGACTATTTTTTTTCAGCTCAATATGAGGTCAACTATCTGTGAGAAAAGTTTCAGCCGGCGTACTATTACTTTTTTTTAACCACTTTCGCTATCTCCCACACCCACACCCACCGCGGGGGCGTCAGCTGACGCTTGGTTCTCTTATTAGTCATTCCAGATCTATTGAAAAAGATGGCAATCTATCGGCGTAAAATCACTAGGTACCTAACATGCAACGCTACCGCCCGGGCTATCTGGTTACCATACACGGGATCAATCGAGATAAAACGGCATCCACATGAGCAACGCTGCGTGAATCCTATGTATAGTTCGCGCCAAACCTCTAGTGACAGGAAGCAGAAAGTCAAGATTGGGGAGTATATTAGTGACGACTCGAATATTACATATGGTGTCCCACAAGGGAGCGTCTTAGGACCCACCTTATTTCTGATATATATTAATGATTTGTGCAACCTTAACTTGAACAACGCAAAGATTTTTTCTTACGCCGACGATACCGCAGTTGTGTTCTCCGGTACAACATGGGAGAGTACTCGTTTACTGACTGAGACAGGTCTCGCCAGAATTGCACAGTGGCTAAAATCAAATCTGCTTACTTTAAATGCGCTCAAAACAAATTATATTTGCTTTACCATGTACAATCGAACTCAACCTGAAAATAACTTCTCTGTTAAAATTCATACTTGTGATGGTATCAGTTGCAAATGCACTGCCATAAGTAAATTATCTTCAATCAAATACTTGGGTGTAATGATTGATCAAAGGCTATCTTGGTCAACACAGATAGAAGTACTCAGCGCTAGAACACGTAAATTAATATGGATTTTTAAAACACTGAGACATGTAGCTCCCCCAATATTACTCAATAAAATATATATTGCTTTGGCAGAATCTGTATTGGGTTACTGTGTGCCAATTTGGGGTGGAGCTGCTAAAACTAAATTTATTGAAGTTGAAAGAGCTCAAAGAGCCTTGATAAAAGTAATGTATTTTAAGTCATATAGATTTTCTACGAATGAGCTATACTCTCTTAGCCGAATTTTAACGGTGAGAAAACTGTATACATTACGTGCAATTTTAAAGAGACATAAAATGTTAACTTTTGACCTAATTAATATTAACAAAAGAAAAAGAGATAAAGTAGTTTATACTAAAATTGTAAAATCTTCATATGCCAGCAAACAATATATTACACAGTCAGCCCGTCTATATAATGCAATAAATAAAACTCTAGATATATATCCCAAACATTACCACGAATGTAAGAAAATCGTAACCAGTTGGATACTAAATAAAACTTATGGAGAAATAGAGTTACTACTGCAATCGTTCGCCTAACCTTTATGTAAACAATATTAATATGTATAAATACATAAATATATTTATATATTATATATACCTATACACAATTCAAATAACAACCATACTGAAATGAGATATCTATCACACTATATCTATTTACAATCATATATATATATATATATATATATATATATATATTCTCCAACTCTTACACATACACTCTTACACATACGCTCTCTCACATACACTTCCACACCCTCACACACATTAACATAGTACTAGAAGTAGTTTATCTGTAACCTTAGACTATGGATTTGAAGGAGCGGGGTCTTCTGGAACAGGTATTTCTATACTTAATAGAAGGCCCCAGCATTGTAATATTATCTATTCCTGGTTATTGAATAAACATTTTTTCATTTCATTTTTCATTTTAAACCTCGCCAAACTTAAAGTTAGAAGTTAGCTCCAGCGAGACGGATAGATCGAAATAGATTAAAGAGAGAGAGAGATAGACAGACATAGACGAACTTCAGAGGCGACATACTAGGTTTCGATCGAAATATTCCAACGTAAATGCTTCAATAGTTCTGCTTTATTTAATCCCGGTCGATACCGTGTTATATTCTCGCCATGGTAAATTGTATTTGTAAGCGTCGCATCCTTGGGTTTCGTCTCGGTCCGTCCATTCATAGTACGGCACGTAAACAATTCGACCCAGCAAACTTGTATGGTTTGATACGAAATCGATTTGATTTAGTTAAATTATTAATCTTAGTAGAGCACAAAATAAAATTATCACCCGTTCTTAATTTTCGAGATCCATCTTTTTCTCCCACTCCTTCCTGCATTCGAACACATTTCGCTCCGATTACCGACGAGAATAGTAAAACCATAATTTATTCTTCCTCGTTTGAAGAAACTAAAAATACTTCTATTAAAAAAAATAGTCCTTGTGCCAAGAATATAATGCAAAAATCTGCACAATCTTATGGAAACGGAATCTTCAGAAGTCATACCAATATTGAGAAATAAAAACTGGCCAAGAGCGTGTCGGGCCACGCGCAGTGTAGGGTTCTAAAGTTGCCTTGCCCAGTACATTTTATAAGTTGGTTTACTAATACAGGTCGCGCCAAACTTCTATAGTCCGCTCAGAAGTTGCTCTCCCGAAAAACGGCCCATACATTGTCGTTTATAGGGGACTAAAAGCTTGGCACGACCTGTACTCGTAAACCTGTAAAGCCCACTTAGCTGTGATAGTTTTCCTTTTAACTTCATTATATATACTACTTCTGTGATTTTTTTCACATATTCATAAACAACCGTTTAACCAGCAGGGGGACACTTGACTCTAACAAAAATTAGCACTTTAACATATTTGTTAATTCTCAGCTCCCGTTGACTCACTCCTTTACTCAGATCGGCCAAGAAACTTAGCGCGGCCTTTACTTAACTCTTTCAGGAACACCCAAAGACATGATTAGATTGTTCTTTCTATTGTGTCTCGTTATGTGTCCCTGGAAAAGTTGCGAATTGAGACTTTCTCGCATAAAAATTTGTCCGATTTTAAATTGTACCAAGGGCCGTAATAAAATTTGTAACGGGCTCGTTGCGGCCCGCGGGCCCATGGTTGCCCATACATGCAATATTACGGCCCTTGGTTTGTGTAGCTTGTCTCGCTCGCGCCACTGTCGAAGCTCGTCGCACTATCTCTGTCATTTGGTGGCGCTCGTTTGAAAAAGAGGTCCATTTTTCAGTTGACGATTATAAGAACGTACCTATCTACCTTTTGTATATCAATGGGAAAACGGTTTCTATTTTTTTTTTCAGAACGAAGTTTGTCCATTTATCCATCAGCGCAACCTATCCTCTTACAATTATCGCTATAACAACGAGTGTAACTTGTTTCAGTGTTCTCAACATTCACGGCAGGCATGTGCTCGGCCGCCATGTACTTCGTGTACAACAAGACCAACAACCTGATAGTGAGTGCCATCTTCAGCTCCGTCATCTCCTGCGGGAACGCGTCCCTCGACTGCCTCATCACCGAGGTCTTCCCCACCAACCTTCGGTCAGTGCCAACCTGCATTTTCTTTACCTACAATGTGCTTACGCGTGGCTATTACCGCGCCGCGCCCAGACTAGCTGTAATGTTACATGCGATGTAACAATTCCCATGCAATTTAGTGCGCCCACGCAGCGATCCGTCGATGGTCGGTTTTTCGGACGAACACTACCTATATGGGCTTTGGACGGGCATTCGCAGCAGTCGTGCGGCTGCGAACAAAATACTTAGAGCTTGTCCAGTTGCGGCGTTGTATATGCGCGAGTCGCGCGAACAAGAGCCTGTGTTGCGTCCATATAGCGCGTTTATTTGGTGTAGAACTCAGTGAGTATATATTCAATATGGGTTTGGACCGAGCCGTTGAGTTTTGGCTTGCATAATTGAAAAAACCAACAACAGTTCAGTATGATCAGGCAAAACTAAAACTATTAAAAATACTGAACCTTGTTCCTGATCACTAACCGAGTCTCTAGTATCACTTTGGTCGGTAATTTAATTTCACCTTGTATAAACGAAAGTCACTTTAAATATCAAGGCATAAAGATCACGATCACGATTACATTCCAAACAGAACACATTGTATGGATGCAATGCAACCCGTTACATTTACTTAGTTTTTTTCGTATTTTTAATATCTGGCCTGGACTAAAAGGCGCCTGCCTAAGCAAGAACCAGGATTCTTTCAGATGAATTACCTATATGACCTTTTTTGACATTAATAAAAAGTATATTACAAAACACTCAACCCAATGTTTGATTCCACAGCGCGACCGGAGTGGCAGTATCCATGGTGGCAGCTCGTCTTGGCGGCATTATTGGCAACGTTGTGATTGCTGCCCTCCTAGACCAGTACTGCCCAGCTCCTACCTTCATCGTCGCCGTGCTGCTCATGGGCGGCGGATTGATGTGTCTCTTCCTGCCCAACACCACTAGACAAGCCTTGCAGTAAACTAGCAAAATGTTTGAATCACTCGTCTTCGGTATGCGCAGGGAAGCGGGGCACGTCATGCGCAGTTCTGCGTTGTCGACTCAAGTCTTAGATTTAAGTGCCTATTTCATTGATGTATAGTATTCATATTTGTACAATAGTCTCATATTTATTTCAAGATTTTATTTTTTTAACTTGACGAGCAATAAACTAGTAACTAAAGCAAATGACTGTTGTATGGAAGATAAATCAGATTTTTGTGACGAAAAGTATTATAGTTTTTAAGTACATTTTCATTGAAGTTTCGTTGTGTATTGCAATTATTTTTATATTACGAATTTATAGATGTTGTTACCGTAGTTTTAATGTAGATAAAATATTTGTAGCTAGTTATATCAGCATTCCCAAGTTAAAGTTGGTAGAATGAACTAGAATGTATAAACAAGAAACCAGTGCTACCATACACGTTCAAAATTAACTTCTCAATACATATCTGTATTACTTTTACTTAAAATGGTAAAGTGTTATAGGCAAAAAAATATGTTCCTACACATTCAGTAAAACATAACAACTTTATTTGGTGTTTCATTTTTTACTTGGCGATACTTATTAAAACTTCACGCTTGTTTAAAATTTATTTTATTAAAACTACGCAGAAGTTTATAACTACAGTCGACCTAAGTCCTGACAATATTGATAGATAAAACAAAATCATAGTGTGCTTTATAAAGAATATTTAAATGTTATTTCCAACAAAATTGTACTTAACATTAATCGCTATATTACGATATACATCAGCCGTCTCCAGACTTCATATCCTGTCCCGGGGGGCCAGCTAGACGCAGAGCACGTCATGTCCCGGGCAAATACAACGTTACAGATATAACAGGGAAAATGATATATGTAGCAGTCACTTTCATTATTATATCTAGGTATATCCGCAATACCGAAAATATAATTCAAAAATTATAATGCATACTGAAGAAAATCGAAGGGGTCTTACGGTGTCCATAAATATTTTTTAATTTCAAATTGTTATGTATACTACTATAATATTGACAACCTTGAATTAAGTGAACTTTTATTTCAAAACGACATCGTTTTGAAGAATATTATGATCTGGGTGCAATTGTGTAAGCCAATCGTATTGAAATTCGATTGTCATATGGCTATTCGGTTAAGCAAATAAGCCCGTTTGACAATTGAAAGCGTACGTTTTTGGTTGTCAACAACAAATTAAGACGATTGTATTATTTGACACAAATGTACATTTCAATTGTCAAACGGGCTTATTTGCTTAGCCGAATAGCCATATGACAATCAATTTGAATACGGTTGGCTTACACAATTTCACCTCGGTATTCGACTTTTTGTTTTAAGAGGCCCCACAATGCTAAACTGTTGTTGCATGTTGTAGATGATAAAAATTTTAAATAAATATAGTAAAACTCTATATTTTAAACACATTATAAAGCTCCTCACAGATTTACTTTTCTGATTTTTTATACAGCAATGATACAATTTTAATAGTGTTTTTGGCTCAAGAACATTATTAATTACACTATACATGCCTACTTTTATCTTCTTGAATTTACTTTTAAAAAAGTAAATATAGATTTCACGAAAAAAGCGATTTACTTCACATAATTCAAAACCGATTACAACAAAACAAACATACGCAGACCTTTACAAAAAAATAAATACACTTCATGTCCTAATATAGCTACATTTTCAAAACAACTCAAGTTTCATGTGTGCGGCAGTTTATTTAAGACAGGACAGGCAATTAAAAAACCAAAGCATTAGAGCAGGACTGAAGTTAAGCATTGTGGAGTCTCTTAATCCCTGAATGTGTACAAAAATACCCGAACACGAGGTGCTCTGGGCTCCCCTACCAAAAAAACAATCGTCAGTAAATAGCGTCCAGCCTAGCCGTCAATAGTAGCACAAACCATCATGTACCAATTCTGAACCGTATACACGACCGATATACTCGTACAGAAGCTAAACATTATAAAAAATATTATATCCCTAAACATTATATATTACAGTTTATATTTTCCAACAATGTCATAATCCGAAGCAATTTACACACATACATTTTTTTTTCAATATTTTATTCCATACGAAGTTTAAAATATAAAAGATGAAACCTGCCCATCAGTTAAAACACTTTTAAATAGCTTTCCATGTTGTGTGCTTTGTATTCTTTAATATTTACAGTCAGATCCCTCACAGCATTTCATTTTCCTAATAAGGGCACCCAGAATAAGCCTTGCTTACATTAAGATTTTACTTTAAATACATACTTTCTTGGCTCGTACTTTCCGTTTTCAATGAACCTATTTCTAAACAAAAATCACTCTGATTTTCATCGATCAACATACATAAAGTAAGAAAAAATAAAACACAAGCTCGCAATGGTCCGGCAAAACAAAAATTAAATTTAACTACAGACTATTTCGTAGATAAAGATGTCTCTCACATTAAATCAAAATTAAATGAATTGATACTTCATGATAGATACTTCATGTAAACTTGATTGCACATTAATTTGTGTATTACATAAAAAGAAAATATATGTTCGTTGATGGATGAGATACTCATATCAGTATAAGTATTTATGAAGAATTTTACAAGGTATATCTAAACACCTGATCGTATAGCTTAGCTGTTACGTGAGAGTTCGTTAACTGATATCTGTATGGCGGGCTGCAAGGGGATCTCCTGAGACGTTTCCGAGGAGTCTGAACCCGGGGTCAGCAGACGTCGCGACCAGTTGCCACCCTCTTCCATCTCGGACTCGCGAACGTCGATGGACGACGGAGAACCGATCGTCGATTCCACGGAGGAGGCTGTCGTCCTTTCCATTACGTCATCCGTCAGAATGGGCATGGACTTGCCGACTCCGTCGTCTTCGTCAGTAAGCAAGGGCATCGATATCGGTCCAGTACACTGTATGTCGACCTCCTCCGTGGTCACGTAACTCATGTCTGTACTCGGCGACGTCAGCAACGGCACCGCGTAAGTCGTGTTCGTGAGGGGGTCCGTTGTTTTACGAGCTATCCTGGTGATGCCGGGGTCAGTCACTGTTATGGGTAGCTCGAGGGAGGTGGGCACCGAGTGCGGTGTCACGCCGATGACGGCGAGCCCGTCTTCCAGGCTGGAGGGGATTGTCGGCTCACCTTCGCCCTTGGTCGGGACCTCGACCGGGGTCATTATCGGCTGATTCAAAGTCGTGCTAGTCTCCGAAACCCGACAATGCACCGACACGTTAGCGTTGAGGTCTCTGAAGTCTGGCCCGTCATCGCGCGGCGTGTCCGCGTGGAACACGTCACTGTTGGCGAGAGCGGCTTCGAGAATGTCTCTCCGCTCCGGTTGTTGCGCAAGCACCGGCATGGGTTCCACTGCCATCGGGACTAGTTGGTTGTTTTCTAAGACAAGAGGGCGATTGTCTATCGGGGTTAGCGTTCCGCTGTCCTCGACACAGAGGTAGAACGAGCCAGGAGGACCGCCGAAGGGTTCCCCTGGCACTGCCACCAGCTGACCATCGGAGAGGGGTGGAGCGGGCTCGGGCTGCACGGGCGGTGGCGGGGGCTGAGGCAAGGGCACGGGGCGAACCGGTTCCAGTTGCCGCACTATCGCTGTCGACGGCAGAAGCTCCTCGAAGTTTTCCAACTCTGGATATGAATTAGTAGTCGTCGCAGTCGTCATGGGATTGGCAACAGGCGGTGGCGGCACAGGCTCGGACACCATAGTGCTCGATATCGGTGCTAGAGGCGGCACTGTAGTGATTGTGGCTGGCACTGGCACGGGTGCTAGTGCCATCTCCTGTTTTAGTTTCTTTGCGGGCGTGGAGGAGCCGATCGAGGGCCTTATCGATCGCGCTTTCTGTTGCTTCTGAATAAGCGGTAACACTGGATCGTTCGATGTGATCGTCACCGATTTTTGTACAACTACTTTGTTTTCCTTGATAGGTGGAGCCGGAGCTGTAGTTTTCTGTACAATCTGTCCGGTCTTCTGAAGATGTTCAAATTGCGCAGCAGTGAGCTGCATGACCGTTCCTGATTTTTGCTGGAGGAATATCAACGGTTCAGATGGCGACTTCTGTACCGTTTGCACTATTTTTTTATGTTCGGCTGTTATGATTCTCTTAGATATAGTTGGTCGAATTTCAGGACCGGGAGAGATGTTCTGCGCCGTGGTCGCGACTCGCCCTCCGACAATCAATTGTCCCTTAGATGTTATGATTGCACTTTTCTGTTTAGATATAATCCTCGTTGGCGTTTTAGCAGGTGCAGCGGCGACGGTTGTAACGATTGTTTGAGCCTTTTGAACGTTGGTCGCAATGGGGGATATTTGTCGCTGAGCTATCGCTTTTATTTGGGAGACATTCGCTTGCTTATTAGGAAACAGAAGTTTCTCATGTTCTGGTGTGAGAACAATCCTGGACTGCGTGCCTTGGGAGTTGGTGATGATCATCACGGTACCTCCGCCGCCACCCGGGCTGGCATCCGCCGATGAAGGGATCAACTTGGCAGAGACCGGCTTGTTGTCTGTCGTGTGAAGGTCCTTGGCGACCAGGACATGAGCCTTCCCCGTCTGAGGGTCGATAACGATCTTCTGTGTACGCCCTTGCCGAGGAGGATTATTCGGCAGTATTATAAACTTCTCACCTTTTGCTCCACTGATCTGACCTGCAGGTTTAATTTTAGTAATTTGATTGTCCTTCATCATTTTCGTCGGTTCCGACTTAGTCATGATTATTTTCTGTTTGCCGGTGGCTTTGTCTATTACTATCATGGGTTTCGGACCTCCTCGAAATTTAGACGATTTGGAAAGAATGTTGGGTGTCGTTGATTTGCTACTTTCACCACTTGTGGATCCAGTAGAGTTAATTGAAAGCGTCTTTTTTTGCGTTTCAAGTTTAGCCGATGATGAAATGATTGGTTCTATTTTGGTTTGTATGGGTTTCATAACTTTAGAGTGACTAGAGAGTGTGGCGGGGTTCGTAATGATATTGCCATCCGACAGAACCATTGGCATTTTCTCAATGTTTTCTGGAGTCAGAATGTCGTCGGATAACACGACTGGCATAGAATTTATGTCAAAAAGTGCTTCTTCAGTCATGGTAGGCTGCTGGTTCAGAATTTTTTGGTTCGATGGGATTGCTATTAAAGATGTATGAGGCTTTATCTTCTGCAGTTTTGGTGGCGGATTGACTAACTTTCGTACTTTTTGTTGAATGATGATCGTATTGCTATCAGTAGGAGAGTCTGGCGATGCTTGTATAGTATACGTTTGAACAGGACCCTCTTGGTTTGGTTTATTTGTACGCGACAATATTATCTTTTCTGGTTTCGTATCACTTACGCTATTTATTAGGTTCTTAGCCGGTGTGCGACGAATAATTATCTTCTGCTTGAGTGACTGGGACTTATTCTTCAGTGGTGAGCTCGAAACGTCTAAATTTAATATCTTTTCTTTGTTTATTACTGGAGTAATGACATGCTTTGTTATAGATTTATTTGAAATTACTTTAGGAGTACACGGTTCCTCTAATATTTTCAATAATTTTGACGATGATGTTTCATATTTTGCAGTTTTGACAGGTGTTGTTTCGGTTCTATTTCCTTCTGACATAGATGCTATCGTTTGTTCAACAATATCTTTATCAATGACATTGTTTTGTTTCCTATATAAAGATTGTGATGTTTCTATAAGATTTTCATTTAAAACTTTCTTCTTTTCCGCAAGATTTTTTACTTTGCAATCAATCGCCTCAGACATTTGAACTAACGATTGTGCAGCATTGAAATTATCACTTTTCTCTTGTTCTGATTTGAAGCGAGATTGGAGATCATCTTTGCTTGCAACATGGGTAGGTTGCGACACGGACTGCGAAACTACAACCGCATTCTCCATAGGATAACCTGTTTCATACGTTGTATTACTTTTTAGAAGTGAACCACCACTGATAACATCATGTTCTGGCTCTTGGCTTTCAAAAGAAATAGGTGGCTGTAGGTTATGTTCAAGATCATTCGCCACCTTATTCTTTAGAGCGGTCGCTGGCAAGTTCATTAAAGCTTCAGCTATTTGTAGATCTGACTCTGTTGGTACATTTTCTGTAGGTACATTTTCAGAGTCAGTTTCTAGAGATATAGTTTCTGTTGTTACTTCTTCAGTAACGACTTCACAAGCGAGATCTACTTCCATTTTTTCATCATAATCTATATCTTGTTGTTGCTGGTCTCCGTTAGAATAATTATCCATAGGTACCTCGATAACATGTTCATTATCTGCAGGTTTAAGATGCTCTAAAATCACTTCATTTTCTAGAACTTGCTGATTCTGTTCAATAACGTCATGTTCTAAAAGTTGTTCATCATGTTCAACTACTTCATGTTCTAGAAGTTGCTCATTCTGTTCAACAACTTCATGTTCAAGAAAATGTTCATTGTGTTGCACAATTTCATGATCAGGCGCTTTTTCATTCTGCTCATTAATTTCATGCTCGAGAACTTGTTCACCGTGCTCAACAATTTCATGATCAGGGACTTGTTCATTTTGATCAACAATTTCAAGAACAGGGGATTGTTCTTTGGGTTCAACAATTTCAATAACGGGGAATTGCTCTTTGGGTTCAACAATTTCGTAATCAGGAACTTGTTCATTTTGTTTAACAACTTCGTGTTCAACGTCTTGTTCATTGTGTTCAACGACTTGTTCATTCATTTCATGTTCAAGACTTTGTTTATAGTGTTCAATACTGTTAGGCTCAAGAACATTTTCGATCTGTGAAACGATTTCAGGTTCAGGGATTTGTTGGTTTTGTTTAACGACAACATTTTTAACATTTTGTTGATACTGATCAACAATATCATGTTCAAAAACTTGCTGTGCAACAGGTTCATTTTGATCAACATCTATTCGATCGATCACACCATTGTTCAGGTCTTGTCCTACGCCATTAAAATTTTCAGGGCTCATGTTTTCAGCTCTGTCATCCTCGAACAAATTTTCAGGAGGATCATTACTTACAATTTTAGTGACTCGGTCTGGGTCCCGGGAAACACTCAATAATGCGTCTACAGCTGACGCGGTGCTGACGTTCATGAATAACTCAGGTGGCCGTTCGGGAGCTTCAGAAATAAAATTAAGCTGTGCGCTTTTGTGGGTAGTATTTTCGCTAGCAGTTATTTCTGAGATTTTACCATGTCTTTCAGGCTCCAACTCTTGTTCATCCTCTTTACTATATTGGACATCATTTTCAGGTCCAACTCTCATCTCAGGTTGATATGATGCAGTTACGGTTTCATTTAAAGGCTCTTTGACTAATTCCGTATTCAATTTAGGTTCTATGACATTTTTTTCCTCTGACGACATTGGAGTTATTACCTCAAGAACAGAACCATAACTCATCCTTTCTCTTTCAGCCAGCTGTGCAGCTTCCGCCTTCATTTTCTTGAGTTGTATTTTTGGCGCCAATCGAGCGACTTTGACATGCTCCACCGGCGGTGAGTCACGTGGGGGCGAGAACTCTCGCAATTCTCGTGGAGATTCTCGCACTGGCGGGGACTCCCGCACCGGTGGGGAGTCTCTAATTGACGGCGAGTCTAGAGCGTCTGGCGAAGGAACCATGTCAGAACCATTCAATTCGCATTCCGCCTCCGAAGTATTCATTCTTTCAGCAGCATTCAACTGCTCTGCTACATACTTTCCGATTGCGTCCTGGCTTCTAGAGTGTCGGCTACGAAAAAATGTTTTAGTTTTAAAAATTGTGTTTGTAGGTGGCCTTTTAGGCTCATTATCTAAAGATTTCTCTGGCTTGTCAGGTGATTTCACGAGGGAAGGCTCAGGAAAATTTTCCTCGACTTTTAAAGGCTCTGGTGCAGCCGGCAATTCTGGTACTGTTGTCTTGCTTAGAAGCTCGGCAACCTCTTTCACCACATCCTCTTCATCGATACTGAGGCTCTTGGTTTCGTCTTTCCGTTTTGAAGGATTCTTAAATCTCGGTATCTTTCTACCAGCATCCGCTTCTTCTGGCCAATCTGGTTCATCTTCGCAGAAATCGAACCTATTAGATTCAGAAGGGGGTTCTGGTTTTTCAATCCCTGGTGAATCAGATCTTTTATCAGGCGATGATGATTCACCAGGCACTTGAGCAGTGGTCAAGTCATCAGGAATTGGCACCGCAGGAGATTCAGCCGCAACTGGTATTTTAGGTGACTCTGGCATGATATTCGATGAAGTCTCATCATTAGACTCCTCATCGCCATCATCCCAATCAGCCAAAAGACTACTTTTAATTTCTTCATCTGTCTTCGTTTTCTTAACATCGGCATTTTCTGGTTCTTCTGCGGAGCGTTTCTGGCCCTTTGGTTTCTTAGCCTCATTTTCAGACTTTTTCTTACGCGGTTGTCGAACTTTCGGAGTTTTCGATGAGTTGGGTGTGGATGTAGATTTCGGTGACGATTTGACAACCGCTTTTTTACGGACGGGAGACGGTGTGTAGGGTGTAAATGTCACGCTGTGTGATTTGTTGTGTAGAATCATTATGTTTAAACGTGATGTACTAAAGTTACAGGCATGGCATGCGAATTGGCCAGAGCAGGAAGCCACTGGGGTGGACGAAACAGAACTCGGAGGTTTCTCTAACAACCCTTCATCGGCAGGCTCGGATCCAGCACGGCTCGTGGACGGTGTGGACAGTTCAGAAGCCTGAGGTGTTGACTTTGATCCTTGAACTAAAATGTGCACCTTGTAATCAGGATTGCCTTTGGTGAACTGGAATGGAAATGTTTCATATTTTTATTTATTGATACGCACTATATTATAAAGGATTTTTTTAAACCATATAGAACCGAAATTTACTAAAACAAACTTCTCTACAATCGTACTAAAGAAATTTCTAAAACATAAATACAAATTATTATTTTTTTTAGTATGAGCAATCAGTAAGGCTAGCATTTTCAGCCATTTAATTAAATATCAGGTGTCTATTTACTACCTTTCCTTTCACAAATCAGGGAAACATACCTTTCGGGCTGGTGTTGATATTCTAGGAGATTCGGCTTGCTTGAATTTCCCGCCTCGTCCTGGAATAATAAAATATTGACAAACAAATTAGTTTATGACTGTATTCTAGAAAAGTCTTGATTATGAATTTTAAAATACAAAAAAATAAAATTTTAACTTACCCTTTTTCAAAGAGGTGGGAATTTTTTTACAATTTCCAAAGAGTCCTGCATAGCTCTCTTTCTTAGTCTCTTGAAACTCGTCTCGGGTGAGTATCTCTGTGTCCCCATTTGTCACTGTCTCTGCTCGGATTATATCTTCAGGGAACTTCTCCATGCGTCCCCGTTTGGAGCGGTGTAGGGCTGAAACAAATTAGTGGATTAGTCTCCAGAGCCTTTGGATTTGAATGTGGTGCCAGTATGACATGATTCTTACCTATATAAATTGAAAAAATCAAGTTAAATATTCCAAAAATCTGTATTTTCTTATAACATTAGTACTGGAAAGATTTTAATAGAGCTTTCACTGTTACTTAGGGAGCAGCTTATGTGACAAAAGTATTTTTATTTTACTATCCATACAAAAATATAAAGTAAGGGAAATTTAGGCAAAAAGCTGAATCTTGTTAATATAAATGGAACTTAAGACAAAACTAGTTTGATGAAATGACTTTGGCAGTGTATCTGCATATTTTTCAAAAGAATGTATGTAGCATTTATCAACAAGGTATAACATTTCTCACCAAGTCCTTTTTGGATGAATTCATTTTTACGGCTGCAGTTATACTTGTATATTGAATTGATATTTTTCACATATTCACTGAAATCAAAATAACACATTAAAGACGCAAAAGTACAATATGTATATTGAGACCCATTTCACAAAATTACACTTTTTGTACGGCGCGGCTTTATGAATCGTAATTTTCATGAAATTTGGCTTGCATTTTCATGCGAGAATATAAAATTTTCACAGTGCCTAATTACCATCTTAAGAAAGATTTTAATACTGCTGAATACATTTGAAACATCTTTCGTATTGAACCATTGACATACTACCAAGTGGACATCGGGTCTGTGCTCAAAAGTGTCCGAACCAAAAGACAGTCAAAACCATTGTAAATCAAAAAAGGGTGTCAATCACACGTCAATCAAAATTAAGCCGTACAGCAGTGACATACGATTGAAATTGAAATGTTTTGTTTCTTAATATTTTGACACTTCACTAAGGACACTTGTTTGGTAAATTTTATACTATACCCGAGGTCCATGGTTTGGTATGTCAATGTATTGAACTTTAAAATAATACTTTCGTGTTTTTGTAGGAGTGTCAATCTCTCACACCTTGTTTACAGAAAAATAATCACATTATCAATTTCAAAGAGCTAAATCTTTCATTCAAGTTGAATAACTTGACAGAAAAAAATTGCAAAAACATGGAAAATATAAAGCTGTAACATAATGGACCAGAATTTTTATTATTCAACAGATTAATTCATTAGACCTCTATTATCTATCTAGTACTGATCATGTAAAAGGCACTCACTATATTGCCAAAATTTTGAATTTTGGCAAAATGGTGTCTGTTGATTTTATACAGAATATTGATTTTGTTTTAGAAATGTCACAGACAGACTTACATACAAAGTTGTTTTCTTGCCTTAAATTGTACCTATACCAAAATTTTACATTTTAGGCAGATAGTGTTTACTTTGTAAATGCCTGTATTAAACTATAGAGGTCTCAAACTTTAGCCTATAATGACACCTATTCTCGTGTAGCAAATATTAGATTTAGAGCTGCCATAAAACTTTTCATTGCAAAATAGGCTTTAACGCAGAAGGATAAAAGTTAAATGAACTTGTATTAGGTTTTTCAACTCTAAATTTAAGGTTTGCTGCACGAGAATAGGTCACAATGACAAACAACAGAGAAAAGGGTTATCAAATTTTGTACTAAAACGGCAGCATGCCTATGAACCTTAATGTTGCTATTTTACCATGACTTTTTGTATTGAAAGAATAGTTACAATTAAAAATTCATGTCACAATAACCTATGATCCTGAAACAATCGAATTCTGCAATTATATTGACAATCCATTCATTTAATGAGACTGTAAAACATAATAAACATCACTCCAAATTCCAAGAAAATTACGATCCACAAAAGCACGCCATACCAAAAGCGTAATTTGGTGGAATTAATTGTCAATAAAATTGCACAATTCGATTGGTTAAAGGATTATAAGATAAGTTATTCTCAAATGAATCAATATTCAAAACAAAACTTGTGGTAACTGGCAGCATTACTCAGGAAAATTGATGGAACCCTTTTTTTTATTAATGAGAGAATAATAAATATTCTGGTATGTCTGGTATTCTACCCATTATCATGTGTTAACAAAGGACCAATTGGGCAAATTTGTATGGGGACTGGACCAAATCCTCAACATTAATGAAACCTACTCGGAATTAAAGATTTTGGGGTATTATTCAATTGCTACTATGGGAGCAAAGTCGAAATCGAGCACCAACAAAATGTCAAAATAAAAGGAAAAAATATTTTGTTTACAGTTTTGATACTATGATTTTGATGCTTTCTCAGTATTGAAATTGTTCTGAAACACCACATTCATGCTCGAATTCTATGTAGCTGCCATAATAAGAAATTAAAAATACCCTAAAAGCGACTTATATGGCATAATTGGTCCAAAATTACTCATGGTCCTCATGGTTCCATGAAGGTACAGTTGCAAATACAAGTCATAAGTAAGCCGGCTGTTATTGACATCAATCGGCTGATATTGACATCAATTGTAGATCTCACATGACTAATATGTGAATCGACCCTGTGAGAGGCTGTGAAAGTGGTAAAAAAAAGTAATAGTATTTGAATGAAAGATTTAGCTCTTTCAAGTTAACAATGTGATTATTTTTTGTAAGCAATTGGAGGGAGATTGAACACTTCAAAAAAAAAAGTAGTAAATGTAACACATTAAGGACCCGTTTTCCCTGACATTGAGCACCTCATGTTGCATCAGGCAGAACTGAACTCTATGACGTTTCATTATTGTTTAAAATAGCGCGCTATGAGCCGTGCCTGTTACGATTGCTTACGACAACCGAAACATCGCGCGCTCTAAAGAATCACGTTTCGATGCCGCCCTCCATAGTAATTTGTATGGGGAAATCACACGCAAAAGTTGGTGATGTTTAATGGATAAATACACCAAGTACCTAACAATTTTTGTTTGGCAAAAATAAATTAATCTCACCATTCTGTACACTTAACTTACGGGAGCCTGAATTTCAGTTTCCAAAATTATCTGAGAAATCGCCAATGAGAAATACGCGAAGAGCAGTTTTACGTGATTTTCAGCAACTTTAGATTTTTTTTTCTAGCTTGCTATGAATTCTATGCAAAAATCAAATTAATTAGGTTGTAATACAACTCTTTGACAACTTGTGTGATTATTTATTTCTCATTAAACAAATATTTTCTGTCATGAATCAGCAATACGGTGGGGCACGTTTAGGTGGCATGGACCCTTAACTGTCAAAACGAAAGATTGGCCTACATTAAATATGTATTAAACAGTAAAAAAGTTTTTCCTAAGATGGTAAATTAGGCTACTTGCATGTCAGTATGAAATGGTCCCTAAGCAAACAGAAAAAAAAGATTAAATGGAATTTTTGCCATTATAGTAGGATGTATGCCAATTAGATTGGTGACAAACTTAAGGTTCAAGTCGGTAGCACTTAAAACAAAAGAACTAATAGTAGTCCCTATCTACAGCATTGGGACACGTAATTAAGGTCCTACAATAATAAGTGAAAATTATTCTACGGTAGATCATGTATTGTTAACTAATGATAACATCTGAGAAGAAAAAAAATTTTTTTTTTCAAATAATTTTTTTACTTCTCAATACAAAATGGTTCAATCAGCAGACTAAATTTCTATGGAAAGGTAAATAAAGTTCAGGCAACACAATATTATTTTATTTATTATTCGGGATACTCTATCATCTCTTGAATTTTTGCACTTTGAATTGTAGGACCTTTTTAGTGAGTTTTTGGAGGTGATGTTACTTTTTGGCAACTACATTCTTTTACCAAATTATTGCATGATTTCAGTCCAATTGTTAGATTTAGATAAATGTTGGTGAAAATAAGACTCTAGCAGGCCTAACATGATGCCACTTTAACACCATTTCAAACACCATTTGACAGTAAATTCAAAACCATGGCCAGGATTAGCTGCAGCATCTTATAAACACATTAATTAACTAAAAACTCATTAACTATTTGGCTAAAACCCTATGATATCGCCAAGACATTTAAAATTCCAGAAAACATCTCAAGATCATTAAACACTACCACTTAAAGGAGTGAATTTCATATTTTTTTACACATTTTCATATTTACACATCATATTTCCAATTTTTTGGGCCCTGTACCTCAGTAGAAAAAAAAACGGAGCCCTTATAGGATCACTTTGTTGTCCATCTGTCTGATCTCAGGAACATGTGGACGTATCAAGTTGAAATTAAAACCATATACTCAGGTCTACAGTCCCTTGAAGCTGTGAAAATATCAAACTTCCAAGTCAACTTGAAAAGATACGGCCATTTATGCCGCTAATAACGTACATTTCAGCACTCTCAAGGGAATCAAAATTCATAGGGTATCTACGTTGACCTAGAACTATGAAATTTGGCAAGTAATACCGTCTTATACTACAAGTATAGGGAAAAATCTGAAAACTGCAATATATTCGTAATTAAATCATAAAAAATATAGTCTCTAATGGAGCCCTCGGTGGGCGAGTCCAACTCGCACTTGTCCAGTTTTTTATTGTTGAATCAAGAAAGAGTAAATTGCATTTAATCTGGCCCAATTTATCATCTATGGTAAACATGGATTACCGTGTTGTGTTTCACTATAATATAATGGATACTTTGCTTAAGGCTATAATGCTATAATGGAATACAAGCTTAAATAGGGTATGAATTTAAAAACTTGCCAATATAATGTACTTAATATTCTTCTGATTTACAATGCAGTTATGTAAATAAATCCACACTAGGTTTTTAAACTGTCAGAACAAAGACAAAGCTTGCAGTGCCTTTTTAAGTTCATGGATAGGGTATAATCATTTCAGGTTATGTTTATACTTACAAGGTATCCTCCAGGAAGAATTTGACAACTGCAATTGGGGGTTTGCGAAATGATGGTAGTACATCTGGAGGAAGCTTTTCAGAGCCGATCACCTCTCCGGGCCACCAGCACGATCCTAACTTCACCCATACCACCTCTCCGTCCAGATACTGAATTTCAGTTTGTTCACACATCACTGTTCAAGGGAAACTGAGAAATGCACTACCATATTCTCAGCGATACCAAAGTCACTCACAGGTTGTGGTGGATTGTTTTCATTACATCCACGCTAAATCCTGAGGGGTCAAGCTTAACAAATTCTCATGCCACCACAAATATATCTACAGGTTTTGTTGTAAGTAAACGGTACTGTATCTTATTTGTCAAAACAGTCAAAATATTGGTTGTAAATAGTACATTTTGCCGACTACGAAATCATTTATTTCCATGATGTTTCTATGTTGGTAGTCTTGATTAACATTTCATTACTTGTTCATTTGTAATATTATTAAATAAAATACATAGTGAAATATTGGTAAATTATACTACTTTTTATAACTTTTTATGATTTCTTATGTTTAGTAAATTGTTCAATATCGTGTAATGAATACAAAAATAGTTTTAAGTTATAATTTCTATAAACCGGATGTTACTTACTGGGCAGCGTCAGCAACTACCAACTTACAGATAATTGAAGCAATGTTGCCAGTTTGAAATATAGCCATAGACAAGATGATGATGATCGGCTCCATCCAACCGTTTTCGGTCATGGTGGCGACTAGCGACTACATACAATGTACAATACTCTGACTTCGAATACTATATAGTCGGTGTGCTCGAAGATGAGCAATGTACAGGTCGACTAACTAAAGCTGGCGCGAATGTGACAATAATGAAAGGGACAGACAACAGCTGACGCGTGCGTATACGCGAGATAAAGTCTTTTTAGAAATGTCAAATACGCACCAGCTTTATATAACAGACCTGCCCCCTGATTCTGTATAGTTAACTCAGTTGCCAAACCAAGTGCCTATCGTCTAAAACATACATTTGCGCTTATCTAAGGATACGTTTGCACTTGAAATGACGTCATAGTTCGTAAATAGTTCAATACCCGTTAAAGGTTATTTTGGAAGTTCATTTTTTATCTGTTTTTGGTGAATAGCAACTATAGCTAGCAACCGACACTGAGTTACATAATAGCCCCGCTGCTGTAGCCGATTTCCTAGGCCGGGTTCCGAATTGCGCTGACAGCACTAAATGTACCATCCGCGCCGTACGGCCATCAGTGATTCGGAATGACGATAGATGCGATGTAATCGATTATGTCTTGAATCGGAACGCACTACTAGTAAACCCCTGTGCATACAGAGCGCACGGTGAGTATACCGATGGCCACGGGTGGTCGGGCTTTTAGCTCATTTGGGTCGACGTTTGGTGTGGATGTAAGTTTTGCACTGCTCTTCGAAATAGCGTAGGTACTTGCCTCTGTACAAGCCCGCGCCATTCAATACGCTGTGCTGCCAATCCTTCCCTTTTAGAAGGCTCAATATTGCATCTTTTCGCAATTTCATATGTCGCTTCTGAAAATCTTTATAACTGACCCGAGGAGCTGGCCGCCCAGTTTTCGCTTACCCTCCTTCAGGGGCTATTTCACTAAAATCGGCACTTTTTGAAGTTGTTTACCTGCTTTTCAGAAGAAGCCACTAATTTGATAAATTTGTATATAAATATAGCTACCTTTTTCTAGTTTTCTTCAGTTCAGAAACACAATTGCAGAACTTTGGCTCGATAGAAATCATTATTGAAATGTGGTCTTCTTCGACACTTTTTTCATAGTTTGTCAAATAGCAATGACAGACAGACCTCAACGATATTTTATTAGACAGATTTCACCAATATCTAAATTTTGTTGGTTTGAAATTTTGATAACTATTTTAGTTAATTTTATATTAATTTAAAACCAATATTTTGCTATTTTCTCCGGAATCCGTCCCTTTCGCACTGCGGGTCATTCCGCATGGAATGACAGTGACTTTTGCAAGCGTGACATATCCTCTTCAGTTCAGAATAAAAGATCCGCTTCGTCACTCGCTCCTCCGTCATCCGTGCGACGTGTCCACAGTCCACACCACTGAAGCTGCCACACTCAATGCCACATTGGCACGTCGCCTAACTTCGGTAATTCGCACGCGCGCGACTGACCATCTGAGGTGCAATTGTGTAAACCAATCGGATTCAAATTCGATTGAAATCGTACGTTTTTGGTTGTCAGCAACAAAATAAGACAATTGAATTCATTTGACAACCAGAAATAAACGATTTCAATTGTCAAACGAGTAAATTTGTTTAGCCGAATAGCCATATGACAATCAATTTGAATACGATTCTCTTACACAATTGCAGCTCAGATCTTTATGATGTTAAAATACGTAGTGGTCCAGCGTGCGTATTATGTGGTGATACACACAACATGTTTCAGAGGAATAAAGGTTGGCAGCACAATCGTCGTAGATATCAAGATGTCTTTCGTTTATAAAGCCAAATTCATACTGGAGACTCATTAAGTGGTCAGGGCCAAGGTTCAATGTTCAAGTTTACAGACATCTTGGTGGCCAGTTTCAAGTTGTGTGAGCAGATGACCTAGGAACTCAGTTTCCCGAATGCTACGGCAGCAGCACTGAGCTACTGTTGATCTTGGCATCAAGGTCACGCTTGGATGTTATAGTGCTCCCCAGATAGCGGAACTTGATCGGCAGTGTCTCATGACATGTCTTTCGACACTAATCTATAAGCCAAACTTGCAGCATGGTGTAAGTGCGATATCAGTTGCTGAAGTCCTTCCGGCGATTCTGCCAAAAAGCAAAGGTCATATACATTTTATGATCTCGGTGAACATTGCATACATCATTTATTGAGTCTGGCCAAATTGAAAAAACCGGTCAAGTGCGAGTCAGACTAGCAAACCTAGGTTTTCGTAATTCGACAGTTTTGGGAACAGTTAGGAAGAAGGTATTTAAAATCTTGCCCATAACTGTTTATGATAACTAAAAAAAGAATTGACTGTAAGAGAGACTCAAATATTTTTATACCGTACTCAAAATAAAACTCGTGGATGAAAAATATAATTTTGTCATTTTGCTATCATGTATTTTTCACCCGCTATATTTTTCCTGTAATCTTTACGTAATCCCAAATTACCATAATTTTTTTCATATTTTTCGGTTCATTCGTTTCGGAAATAAGGAGGACAGAGAGGGACATGCATTTTATTGTTTTTCGAAGATTTCTCGAAATCGGTGCCAGTAAATATCAGCTCTTGATCTTGTATTTTTGTAAAATATATTTTTTATATTTCTCATTTGTTATTTACTTTTTTTAATCGCTATAGTTTTCCTGTAATTGGCCAGTTATGACCTATTTTCGTTATTTTTTTCTGTCCACCTGGGACATTTTTTTTTGTGGTTTTTAAAATATTTCTCGAAATCGGTGCCAGTAAATAAAGTAAAAGTATATATTTTGAAAAACAAGCTCTTTAATATCTACAATTTGATAAGTACCCATACTTTATTTTTCTCTTTTTGTATTGGAAATATTTCGAACAATTTCAAATTTTTCATTTTTTTTTATACCTTATTGTTATTATCTGGGCAAGTGAATGCTATTTTTGTGGCTTTTAAGTCTTTATCTTTAACGGTGCTAAAGTTATGACTTATGATTATGAGGCTGTGACATACGGACGGACAACGGAGTCTCACCATAAAGGTTCCTTTTGTACCCATTTAGGTATTACGGAACCCTAAAAACTAGTGTCTGTGTGAAATCGGATGCGAATCAAGTGACTATAGTACTATAAATCGATTTTAATAGCAAGTGTTAGTGACATCTGTTGTCAAGTAGCAGAATCGACAACATTACAAATTAATAATTGATCCAAAAGAAAAAAACATTTCGAGATATGGGCTTTCTCAGCATCATATTTTTTTTCAGAATTGAATCGTGATTAAATAAAGAGATATTTTCAAAAAAATATAAAATATGGTAAACATAGGATTTTAAAACAATTTCCTTTGTTTTTAAGTTCATTTTCTTTTAAAAAAATCAACTGTCATGCCATGTGACAGCAGACATAAACATGCCAAGTTTTTTTTTAATAATTCATTGGTAATGAACATTGACTTTTGAAATCCTCAGATGCGACTTTTGCCCTTTTAGAATGAGTGAATAAGAGAACATTAAATTATGCAGGAAAAACATAAAATAAAACAAAATGAAAAAATACATGAGCTTCTTTTTCACGCAGAATTTCAATATAAATACTAAAAACAAATGGTTAACCTAAAATGAAATGTTGTCGATTAAAATAAGTCCTGAGTTGCGTTCCGTTTTGGTCGCACTAAAGCATTGCACCTATTTATGGCAAAAACATACATTGCATCTTTAGTTAGATAGACCGCCTTTATAGTGTAGGGAAGGCAGCCAGTATAACCGCGATTCGACCATCCAATTTATCGGGATTAACTAGGTAAGGGTGGGGGCAACCAGGAAGGTCTGATTACACTACACAAATAATCAAACTTAGATAGAAAACGCGGACCGTATGATGCGTGCGGTAAACGTTAGTAAAATTTGTTATGGCATCTTCGGTTCTTTGGAAGTTTAAAAAAATTGCACTAATATTCTATGTACAGACACAACTTTTTTAATACTTTGTGATTAGTATACCCAGATAGATTATAAGTAGATGTAGGTATAAAATTTAATTTACCAAATTTAAAACATGTGTATTAAAGAGCTGAAACAAATAACAAATTACGTTTAAAAGTGCAATTTTCCAGGTTGTTTGTATGGGGTATGGGAATAATTTAATTTTTGTAACAAAGACCATAGTGACACGTAAGTATTCTATGGAAATTTCAACTGCTTACTTATACGTACGGTTGAAGTTGTAGTTTGTAGTCCCTTGTGGTTGTGGCAGACGGACGGACGGTCAGACAGCGGAGGCTTCGCAATAGTAGTATAAGAGGCCACAACGGATCGCCTGAGCGGCTGATTTATTATCAATAACGTTTACTTATGTAAATGCGATGGAGCTAGTCTTGGTAACTGAAGGTGGTGCCTTTCGTAGCTACAGCCGTTGAAACACGTGTTATTGCTTAGTCAATTAAACAATAATTTGGAAAGCTAATTCACCCATAGTATAATACTATACACCGTAGCTAAACTATACGCACAGTATAAAAACTGACGTGATTCGTTGGTGCGTTTAGTAGATATACGTAGCTGGTGAAAGGTGATAAAATGTATGGGAAGCAAAGCGCCTGGTACTTTGTTGTCACGCGTCTACTCTCTCTTTCTCAGAGACAGAGTGCCTTACTAATAGCTTTGCTACAACAAAGTTGCAGGCGCTTAACTGGCTAAAATTATTGGAACAAAAAAAAATAAGGCAATATTTCCCACGCTTTCTTTTCCTCATTTTTCATGAAAAGATTACCTACCTATAATATATGTTGGAGTTAAAACACAAAGTCAGTTATAAATTATAAATCAGTTAGTTGTAATGTAAAAATATATAGGTGCTGTAAAAGCTCATAAGTTTTTTGTTATTTATAATATACCTATAGGTATAACATCAGATACTCAAGTGATGCCGGGCCCAGCTAGGGCCCGAAATTTATCTTGAGCATATTTTATTGTTTATAATACATTTTATTCCACCGTTATATATCTTAGTTGTAATGTAACTACTCCGGTCGGCTCCTCTCGTCGTCTACCTATTTTTTTTTTGTGTAGCACTAACTGGTAGCTATTTAGTACAAAACTCAGTACAAGATACTATTTTGGACTTAAATTAATAGTAAAATAAACCGGCCAAGTGCATGTCGGGCCACGCGCAGTGTAGGGTTCCGTAAGTTGCTCAGTACATTTTATAAGTTTGACTACTAACCTTCGATCAATTGATGATCGTAGCTACTATCAGATCGCGCCAAACTTCTAGTCCGTTCGGAAGTTGCTCTCCCGACGAACGTGAATAAATTAAAACGTCGTAAACAACGTTACTCCACTTTATTAATATGTAACATTATAAAATAAAGTAAAGTAAAGATAAGAAACATTCACTTTCCACTCCTAGAAATTGTATTTTGACACATTAGGTAGTTTATTAATTTAGTATTTTACCAAACAGATGTTGTTAGAATGTTATAAATTAAATTGGTTGTAAATAGACATGAAAATAATTAAAGATGACACAGTCAAAATCTACTTATTATGAATAGAAATTAATAACAAAATATAATGAACGTTAAAACTTAAAAATACGCAATAATTTATAAACAGAAATTCTTCGTTTAAAAAATGTTTTACCGGAAGTGATGCGCAGGTTCTAAGCGAACAAAGAAGTATCCACTTCAAAACATCAAATTACTTACCATAATTAAGCAACAAGATATAATAAATAAACTATACACAAATTCTTGTACTTTTTATATATTTTGTATATCTATATTTATTTATCACAAATTAGGCTACATGATATTCCACCAAGAACCATCAATAGAATCCATCCAATATTTGAAGATATAATAGAAACAAAACTGGTACTTATCAAACAGTAAATAGAAATTTGACCTTTGTAAGACTACGTACGTTTAAATTACCTATAGATACAAAATAAATCACATTACAAAATCTGTTAAAATACAAAATGGGCATTGTTGTTTCGTCGTGGTCTAGAAGCTTACATAGGTACTCGTAATATCTTATAAATAACTTGAGAGCTCTGTAGTAAAAATAAGTACCTACTTATCTACAATCTACTTAACAAATGGTTCAAATTAAACTTTATGCATGATCTTTTGAGAATCTTATATTACAACGAAGTTGTTTAATTCTAGTTGTATTGAGGATGAGGAGTGCCCTATCCTGCATACTGTCGGACGATCTTTGCCCATTCCGCCGGAAAGTTTCTCTGGACATAGGAGAGCGTCTTCTGGATCTGCTTGGTTTCCTGGGGTGAGCATTGGGGACACGCTCCTCTGAGCACCAAGGGGGCCAGGGCTGGAAGTGAAAAGCGCAAATAAACGTTATAAATCGTGCGGATAAAGAAACCATCTATAAATGGCTGACGGTCTCATGCTACCTCGCTCACACCGTCGCTCTGTCTATACTCGCACAGCATGATACTAAGTACATACAAAAAAAATAATCTGTTTTGATAAGCATTCACGCTATCTCGACCTACGTACAAAAAAAGAATTAGTTTGGATTAGCATTCTCACTGTTTTTGCCTGTAGGCAAAATGCCGAGATATGTTTTAAATTCTTTATTTTTTACAGAAAAATAAGTACAGATTAAAGTAAAATAAATAAATGTTCTCGGGATAATGTTAACTAGGTATTTAAAAGTTTATTGAACAAAATAAACAATTGCTGGCAGCACTCTATGTACTTCCTAAAATATATTCAAAATTAATGAATGAAATATTGTTTGGCTGCCGCTTGACTTCTTTTGCTGATGCTACTCTAAGTGGCAGTCGCCATTTATTTATAGATCGCACGGGTTATACTCGAACATTGACGAACATAATCAGCACCCTCCGAAGCTTTTTTTTTTCAAGTTTTATTCCTTTCTGGGATAGGCAAAGGTATTCAGGCCGAGCGAAGCGGAGCGGTGCGAGGCGACCCCCGTAGTTTGAGATAAACCGCGATTACACCATACGATTTATCGGCATCCTAACTAGGATAGGATTGTGCTTAGTTAGGATAGTGTAATCGCGATTAGGACGGTCTATTTCTTCGCGTGTTCTAATTAGGATCCTAGCTAGGATTCCGATAAATCGGATGGTGTAATTGCGGCCATACGCATAAAGCCACGATTATATCATCCGATTTATCGGCATCCTAACTATGATCCTAATTAGAACGCGCGAAGAAATAGACCGTCCTAATCGCGATTACACTATCCTAACTAAGTACAATCCTATCCTATATGCCGATAAATCGGGGCTTAAATCCTGCTCTCGGTATAGCCTCTTTTTTTTCTTGAAATGTCTGTACAGAAAATTTAAAAAGTTTTGAAAATGTGGTGACACGTAAAACTTCAATAAAAGCTTCAATTATGCAGCGAATTTTACGTGGTGTTTTAAAAGTAAGGCTTGTATGATAAAATACTTACTTTTCAATCTCTTCCCCACAGGATCACAGGGTACTTCTCCGAGGGCGCACTTGAGTTGTCTCTGGATGAACCTCTTGTCGTTGAGGGCGTCTTCCAAGGCTGTGTCTGACACCTGGGGCCTGTGGATCTGCTGCGCGGAGCATACCACCAGCACCACACTCATCACCGTTACCGCCAGCCTTAACGAGACCTGGAAAAGAAAGTACGATACAAAACGTTACCACATTTAGCTGTTATTTTACATCGTCGAGTCGAGCTTTCTAGAGAACAAAAGATTTTGCGATTGATTTACGTTCTACGCTTTACGGGCCCGCAGGACAAAATATTTTATGTCAATATCTTGACAAAAATAGCAAAGAAGCGTACGAGTGTTGCAACGGTTCATGAGCGCTCGGCGAAAGTGGGGGGGACTAGCTCATGTGTTCACTCGCGCACAAAACTACTAAGGCATTAGATGCAGAGTGCATTTTGAGTCCGAACTCAATCTTACAAACGTCAAAAAGCGACGTCATCCCATACTAGAGTGACGTTTGTAAGATTGAGTTCGGACTCAAAATGCACTCTGAATCTCAGCCTAAGTGCGTTAGAGAAACAGTGAGTAGCGCAGTCAAGGTCACCGCTCATAAACCATTGCGACACTTGTAGTGAATTCGCTTCCGTTTTCAGTTGAAAGTTCGAGGGTAGAGACTATAAAAATCATTGATCTGGATTAATTTAACGGCCGACATCACGATCGCTATCTTTGTCGAAACTGCAGGCTGAAATAGTTGCTCATAAACTCATACTGAGTTGGGTTTCCTACTCGGGGTGCAACACTAACCCATTCTAAAGTCAACTCGCGTCGCAACACCGACCGTTCAGAAATGGCAGTGTCGCTACATCAGAGTGTCGACGTTTTCATCATCAACTGCGTGTGACATAATGTGACTGTGAATAGGATTCGCAACAGGGGCGGATCCAGGATTTATATGAGGGGGGGAGGGGGCACAAGGGCCAGATAGATATAGAGTGTCACGCATAGTATTGCACTATGTCTTCTAGTCCTGGCGATACGCCAAAAAATGCTGCAAATGGTGTTAAAAGCATAAAAAATCGGTACAATTGATCTTAACGCCATACTAATCATTTTGAAAAGTAGCAATAATTTTACAAAAAATAAGAATACGAAATTGAAAAAAGTAAACGTCAAAAAGTGAAAAATGTATCCCGAGTCTACGCGCCCCTTGCCTACGCTACGCTTATGCCAGTGTGAAAGAGGCAGACGGACGTAGCACATCACATGCAAGTCGGATTGCCAGAGACAGACAAGACGTTTCACTGACGTGTTTTCTGTCGAGTCAATAATAATTGTGTGATATTTGCAACTTGCGGAAAATGAAACAAACATCATTAAAGCTGTATAGTATTAATCTATATCACCAATGGGTAGCAGTCATCAACGATCTCCTGGTAGAATTAAATAACGATGGCCTTGTCACTGTGGGTTATGCAGGTGATCTAGTTATCATGATATCGGGTATATTTAAAGGAACGCTGTGCAGTAAAATGCTGCAAGCTTTGCGTAATGTCGAGGCCTGGTGTGGTAAGCATTAGTCATCTGTAAACCCACAAAAAACAGATCTAATCCTATTCACAAAGAAAACAAAAATCGCAAAATTTAAACTTCAGATATTATTTGGCACCCACTGTCTCTTAGTAAGGAGGTCAAATACCTCGATATTTGGCTCGACGACAAACTACTGTGGGAAGGCAGGTGGAAGACGTAACAAAGGTGGCAACTAATACTCTATGCCAATGCAGACGAGCTGTTGGTAAAGACTAGGGACTGCAGAGCCTATCAACAGTATGCAAGGTAAAGTTATCATTGTCCAGAGCACATAGTAATGGCGAAGGTAACGAACAAGCAGACTCCCTTGCAAAACGAGCGACTAGCATGAAGGTATTGACACAGGACAATAGTCTGTGTCGACCATCAGCGGAAGCTATCAGAGGAAAGCTTAGGAGATGCACTCTTACCGAGCAGAACAGAAGGTGGACAGCACGGACTGACTGCCGGCTGTCAAGACTAATGGTGCAGCAAACTAATAAAGGTACCTACCTTATGAAACTTAAACGGCCTGATCTCCGGGATATGGTAAGTATCATTACCGGACATTGCAACCTGAATAAACACCTTTTTACTACAGGCGTGACTGAGAGGCCCTATGTCGAGGGTGCTTAGACGAGGACGAGACGGTGAGCATGTGCTGCTTCCCTGCCCCGCCACCGATGGCGTGAGACATAAAGCAGGGATAACAACGAGCTCCATCTCCCCTTCTTTGGACCGGATTTTTTGTCGGCAAGCTGAAGCCGTTTGGCTCTATTTCAAGGAGTTGTCCTGGCTGGGCTAGCCGACCGGGGGGAAGTGCACAATACTCACGATCACATAGAGTCAGTGCAGGACTCATCGCCCACGCAACGAATTTAGATTTTTAGTATTAATATCGCAGCTCCTTGTTTTATTTGAACCGTCTGGGGGGGGCACGTGCCCCTATGCCCCCCCTGGTTCCACCCTTGATTCGAAAGGTACGTTTAGACACGTCAAAGTTACAAATTAACAACCAATACTAATAAATCTAACGTAATGTCACGTTTGGAGTTTAGACACGATCAAAGCTGTTTAAAAACTTAGCATTGCAACCCGAGGGTTCCTACCCCGCCTAGGGTACTTTAATGAACGCACTTCTGGGTACCTAGCATAGTAGACCATATCGAGCTTTGACAGCTCGACATATACTGTCTGTCCCTCTTGGGCTGAGATTCAGAGTGCATTTTGAGTCCGAACTCAATCTTACATACGTCAAAAAGTGACGTGATCTCATACTAGAGTGACGTCTGTAAGATTGAGTTCCTTTTGAGTTCGGACTCAAAATGCACTTTGAATCTCAGCCTTAGATCAACAAAGTGACACAGCAGAGCACTGTATCAAGCGCTATCGAGCTCGATATTGTTTGCTATACTAGATTAATGGACTTCCCAACTGGCGGAACGCGGCTCCCAAGATTGCAAATAGGGAGCGAAAGATAAACCAAAAGTAAGATAAATCAATTCCGAATGTACATTATTCAGAACTAATAGGTTACTAATTACGTTAGTACTAATTTACGTTAGGTTACTAATTAGTTAATTACGCATGTACGAAATATCTCAAGTTTTGGAATCGGAACTAAATAAAGATGATCGCTACGCCCATCTTGCCTCGTGACTAATTAGTCCATGTTTCCTCGACTTATTTAGGTGAGACGGGTTTTTCAGAATTGGTGTTAAGAACCCGTCTAGCCATCGATAACGATCTGAAAAAATGTGTTATGTTGGGGTATAAGCTATATATATATATCCATTCTAAATTTCATCCAAATCCGTTCAGCCGTTTCAACGTGAAAGAGTAACAAACATACACATACATACACACACACACACACACACACACACACACACACACACACACTCACACACACGCACACACGCACAAACTTTCGCATTTATAATATTAGTAGGATAGGAAGTTACATTTTTATTAATTTTTAAGTTTATTATCTGTGTCGTGTCATCGGCAAATCGTAGAACTCGGCATAGTCATGAATTGCTTCGGCAGATCGTAAAGTATGAAATCGAAAAAAACGGTCAAGTGCGAGTCAGACTCTCATACCTAGGGTTCCGTAATTCGACAGTTTTGGGAATGTAGATTTGGTAGTAGGTTACCTACCTGCCTAGTTACTCTTGCATTTTGTAATGGATGATGGGTTATCTAATTTATATTTCTTGTCGCGTAATCATAATATTTATAGCAACCAGGCACGTATCCAGACTTTTCTTTCGGGGGGAGACATTCATCGAAAAAATATATGAATTGTGAAAGACACCTCTGAAATCACTGTACTATAATATTATAACAATTATAAGTATCAAAAGTACCGAACCTTTTTTATTAAAACGTACTTGAACATACTTTACAGAGGTTGTGAATAAACATTCCTGGTCCCGTGTAGGTTACGCCAAATTTTGGGGGGGGGGGGATAAATCCCACCTATCCCCCCCTGGATACATGCTTGATAGCAACAAAGGAGACACAATTAAAGCGGTGTCTTGAAGAAGGGCCCCATAGGAGAGCAAAAATTTTTCAGGAGAGCAAAAAAACTTTTAAAATGTCTTTGTAACTTTCTTATTATTTAATGTAAATAAGGGCAATCTATTCGGGAACATATAAAAAACAATTAAAAGTATTTGGAAATGTTATGTATTTTAATTTTTTTGGCAGTATTTTGGTCCCTTATTCTATAAAATCACTATCGTCTTCTGAATCCTCAGCTGCCTGAATCTCTTCCTGCCCCTTGAGGTTTTTATAATAAATAATAGCACTTTGCTTTGACAAAAAGGGCAAAAGTTTGAGAATATCCTTAAGTTTCCCGACTTTAATGGGTATGGAAGACCCATAAGGGCATTGGCTGCCCTCAAATGAGACTTGAGTTATAAAGGGTGTTTTTTTTAGAGGTATAGAACTTTGAAATGGAATAAAACAAAGATGTTTTTTTTTATTGATATGAAATTTATTTTATTCGAAAGACAATCTTCTGGCATTATAATTTAAATATGACTTCTGGCATATGTCCGCCACGGCTGGCTCGGACGTAGTCTAATCTGGAGGTCCAATTTTCGATGACTTTTTCCAACATTTGTGGCCGTATATCGGCAATAAGTCGCCGAGTCTTGTCCTCCAAGTGGTCAATCGTTTCGGGCTTATCGGTGTAGACTTTTTTCGTTCATCAATTGAACAACCATGATGTGCAGGAGTTGTGGTTTCAACAAGACGGCGCAACATGTCACACAGCTCGTGCCACAATTAAATTATTGAAGGAAACGTTTGGTAACCGCATAGTTTCACGTTTCGGACCCGTGAATTGGCCTCCAAGATCGTGCGATTTAACGCCACTTGACTATTTTCTGTGGGGATATGTGAAGTCGCAAGTCTACGCCGATAAGCCCGAAACGATTGACCACTTGCAGGACAACATTCGGCGAGTTATTGCCGATATACGCCCACAAATGTTGGAAAAAGTCATCGAAAATTGGATCTCCAGATTAGACCACTTCCGAGCCAGCCGTGGCGGACATATGCCAGAAGTCATATTTAAATTATAATGCCAGAAGATTGTCTTTCGAATAAAATAAATTTCATATCAATAAAAAAAATCATCTTTGTTTTATTCCATTTCAAAGTTCTATACCTCTAAAAAAAACACACGTTATTATATCTATAAATTTTCAGCATAGAAAAATGTAATGATTCCACTCATTTAGGCTGCCATATGCACCTATTTTGTCTGCCTGGAATTTTTTTTTTATTTGGTCACGTGAACTTTACCCGCTTGTTATATAGGTACATATCGGGACATTTTTCTACAAACCTTAACTTTGGATCCTATTTTAAGGCATTTTGAACGTACATATCGGGCTAATATTCCGTGAAGCTGTGGGCTATGGATTGAATTTTAGATATCTAAAAAAAAACGTGTTTTGTCCAGAGGTATGGATCGGGCCCTTCTTCCAGACGCCGCGCCGTTTCAATTGTTTTTATACCGTACTTTAAAAAAACTCGTGGATGAAAAAAAAAATTTTGTCATCTTGTTATCGTGAATTTCTCAACCGCTATATTATTCCTGTAATCTTTACGTAATCCCAAATTACCATGATTTTTTTTATATTTCTCGGTTCATTAATTTTGGAAAAACCCCTATTTTTTAGGCACACTTTTGTGGTTTTTCAAAGATTTCTCGAAATAGATGCAAGTAAATATACATAAATGACCTTCCTTACTTCGTTAGAGACTTATCTGAGATAGTTCTATTCGCAGATGACACGTCACTTATTTTTAAAGTGAATCGACATAACGATATTCTTGATGACGCGAATTCAACTCTCTCTCTGATTCTTGATTGGTTCACTGCAAATAATTTAGTTCTAAATGCAAAAAAGACGAAATGTATAAAGTTTACTTTACCAAATGTAATTCAAGTAGATGTCAGTTTATTTTTGCAGGGGTCCAAGCTGGAGTTAGTTAACGAAACTAAGTTTTTAGGTATTACTATAGACTCTCGTCTTCAGTGGGGTCCTCACATAGAAGCTCTCTGTGGTAGACTTAGTTCAGCCGCATACGCTGTTAGACGCATAAGGCAGATTACTGATGAAAGTACTGCTAGATTAGTATATTTCAGTTATTTTCACAGCATTATGTCATATGGCATAATGTTGTGGGGTAGAGCCGCGGATATAGAAGTAGTCTTTGTCTTGCAAAAGAGAGCAATTCGGTCGATTTATAACATGAAGTACCGAGATTCATTAAGAAAAAAGTTTAAAGAAATTAATATATTTACGGTCCCATGTGAATTTATTTATCAAGTTATTAGATATGTCAGAAAAAATATTGATAATTTCCCGAGACTTGGTGTGCACCACTCTGTTGAAACCAGAAACAAACACAAACTAGCTTTTCCAAAATTAAGACTTGCCAAAGTAGGTACCTCTTTTGTAGGACATGGTATAAGATTTTACAATAAGCTTCCAGGGGAGGTCCTTAGTTTGCCTGAAAATAAGTTTAAACTATATATTAAGCAGGGACTACTTAAGAAAGCTTATTATAAAATCAATGATTATTTGGATGATAATGAAGCATGGTGTAATAAATAATAATAATCTTATTCAATATTGTAATTAATAATTAGCATATTTTAATACTGTATGATTCCTCTAAAGGCTTAAAATTGATTAATATGTAAACTTACTTTGTTAAAGGTAATAGACAATATGAGACGGGTTGAATAGGATAAATTTTTTTTCTCGTGACTATTTCCTGCAGTCTTATATTTTTTATGCCTTTACTTGAGTAGGTATTTAAATTATTTTATATGTTTTATTTTGAAAAAAGGAATGTTTGCTAAGTTTCTTGCCCTTCTTCTTAGCAATACTAATCGAATGGTGCGGATGGTTAGGCATTATGTATATATAATATTTTAATTCCTATATTTGTATATTTCATGCAGGTGTATAACTTTATTACATTTTAGTAGCCCAACCTTAATATTTTTTGTATGTATTTCCCGTTTTTATTTATGAACTTATTTCTTCATTGCATTATGTATATATAATATTTATATATTTTTATTCCTAGATTCCTCTATTTTATTTATTAATTTATTTAAAAACTTATGACTATCATTTATTTATGCAGGTGTATACTTTATTTCCCGTATTATTATATATATTTTTTTATATTCTGAAGATATATTATATGGTTAAAATTAACTTTGACTTGTAGAAAGTATACTTTATGTATCTATTTTGCAAAAATAAATATTTTGATTTTGATTTTGAAATATACCTAGTCAAACTACATATGTATTCTTACAATCAGCTCTTTAATACCTTGAAACTAATACCCATATTGTATTTTTACACAATATTTTTTTATTTATTTAACATATTTTTATATTTCTCGTTTATTTACAACTTTTTTTAATCGCTATAGTTTTTCTGTAATTGGCCAGTTATGGCCTATAATCATCATTTTTTTCATGCATTTGTAAAAGTATAGTATATTTTTATAATCAGCTTTTAATATTTACAATTTGATACTCACATTGTATTTGTAGGATATTTTTTTTATTCATCCCAATTTTATGTTTGAAATATTTTGAACAATTTCATTTTTTTACACCATACTGTTAAGGGAAGAGCGCTAGACTCCGCGGCCGTACAAAACGAGATAGCTTTTCATTTGTACGCTAACGCATTAAATCACATAAAACTTTAAGTAACTTCATCTTTTGCACGACCTACATGTCCTATTTAACTTTAAATTTCGGATAATAAACACACATAAGAAATACAAGCACTTAAATATCTGTGTTTTAAGCTCCAAAATGTTCCATTTTCATATTCGATTTTCTTAAGCATTTCTCAAGCAAAATCGTATTTTTTTCAATTTCGGACTCGAGTTGTTTCATATATATTTGTAAAATGCAATCATTTTGTATGTGAAACGTATAGAATTTCAGTAATTAGCTATGCTCTACCGTTCGAAATCGTGGGCGCAAATTACATAAATCCGGCATCGTACTCTGTCGCATCAGGGGTGGGGAAGACATGCGGGGGGATCACGGGACGAGCGATTATACTCGTTTCACTCACCTTACTCGCTTGATACATGTGCAGTTGATTTATCAAAGAGTTTTTACATATAGGTTAGTGAAAAAACTATTGAGTGTGGTGGACAGAGTTTTCGTGCAAAAATGGTTGAATACTTACTATTTGTTTTTTTTTTAATAAAAAAGTGGCAGATGGGCAACAAAGTGATCCTATAAGGGTTCCGTTTTTTTTTCATTAGGACCCCTAAAAACTCTGTTTTAGGTTTGCGAAATAATTTTACTTTATACAGGGGTAAAAATAATTATGTGGTCCCTTCTTATTCTGAGAGATTATTCCATGGAACTAATAGATCACATACTAAAAGGGAACTGCAGAAATAAATGTAACATTCAGTTAAAATTAATACTGGGGCTAAATTTTATAACCAAAGTATGGCCAACGAGACGAGATGAAATACGTAAACAATCGGACCGTTACTGAGTTGTCTCTATCCTTATCTCTCGTACCGCTCATACGCAATAATGACGTCAGTTGGTCGACCGCAGTTACCAATATTTGGTCCGCCGTTTTGTGAACAAGTTCATTCCTATTTGGATTGCGTTCGAAGTGATATTATTTCGTTTACGTGTTTGTTTAGTTTTTTGTTATTATTAATCCGTTACTGTTAGTTTTTCTTGTTGATTTTCTTGTTGATTTTTGATTGATTGACAACATGACTGATATGATAATACAAATAATTATTTTTTTCATAAATACGGCTAATTCGGACTCTTTCCACAAATCATCTTCGTTTAATATACACGACAAGGATAAGAATAGGAAGTTCAAAATTTATATAAAATTTAATCAAATAAAAATGTTTTGAAACTCTGAAAGTGTGTTTACATTAATTATTTCGTATTGTTGGTCTTAATTTAGGTATTTATTACGGATGATCGGTGAAATTCAAAAGTAGATTTTCGTTTAACTGCAAAGGAAAATAAAATTATAATCTTATCGAAATATTGAATATATTAATAAGAATAAACGAAAAAATTCAATATTAAATGTACATAAGGACACATTATAACTTGATCCTATACAGAAGTTAAGGGCACTCTATTCGCCCCAACTCCCATACTAGCGCAGTTCGCTGATAATATCCTTAAATAAAGGTTCTTGCTTATTATTTTTTCTTTTTCAACATATTCCATACAATATCCACGACTTGAATCTAAAAAATTTATCAAAATCAAATACATACAAAAGTTACAAGCGTATAAAAGTCCTGAATGTTACACATATTTTGAACATTGTTTATGTACAGTAATGTCCTAGAAGCGATAGAACAAATCAAATGATTTTAAGTAGTATATTTTTCATAGTATATTTTATACTATTAAAAATATTTTTGTTTCATTTCTATTTTTGGGATATTTCTCCTGAAATTTTGTTTTTATACATCAATATCAAATGGAAAACCATTCTAGTTCAATTAACCACGAAGAAAAAGTGCTTGAAGTTGGATGCATAAATTATGAAGAAAATATTTTCAAGTGATACATCGTCATCAAACTTTAAAAAGGATTGAAAAGGAAAATGAAGAAAAAAATATGACATTAGAAGGAAGAGTAATTGGCAATATCAAGTATTTCATTGACAGCTTCATGATTCCTGGACACCAAAATTTGTAGCCTTGGAGATGAGTCCTGCAGACGCAATTCAAAAGGGATTGATCACATTTTGTAAGGTGCCAACTCAAGGCATAGAACCTATTATCAGGTCCAAGGTCAACTTCATGTGACGCTACGGACTTATTGCTATTTCATTGTTTGGAGTTCAAATGGGTTGCTTTACCTAAAAATCAAGAAAAAATGCAAACACCTCTGAAAAACTTTTACATGCAGTGTGTTCTTCCAGAACTGATTGAACCTAGAGTACCTAGAATATAATTATGATGACTGCAAGAGAACTTATTACTATTAGGTAAAGTAGAAATTTAAGAAAAAAAATCATCATAACCACACATTTTTCGTTATGTTATCATTTTAATTAGGTACTCGTATGTCTGCACTTGTTGGAATTTACACAAAATGGTTACTAAAAATTACTGTATATTCCATAACTACGTTTTCTTAACTAAATATCCGACCGGCTCCACATAAGAAATTGTCAAGGGATTACCTAAAACATAAAAAAAATGTTTTTCAACATTCCGACGTTAATATGTGCAATAATATCTAGATAAAAATATATTTGGTTTTGTTTGTCTTTGAGCGAATATAGCTTTTTAGAGTATTTTGAAAACTACTCCAGCGAAACCTAGACCAAATTAAGTAATAAACTTAAAAAACGCAACATCAATCAGCTCATTGTTACCTTTTTAAGACTCATATTTACCTATTACACCTATTGATAAAAATAAAATTTTCATAACTCTATGATCTATGATATAATAAATAAATAAATAAAATAAACATCTTGTTGATTAATTTCTTGTTGATTAAAAATAGGTATACTACATAACGTTTACTACTATACTACGCCTTACCGTATAAAAAAGTAAATTATATGTACATACTTTACATAACATCTTTTATATAAATCTTACATAAATTACTTTATATAAATCTTTTTCACTTTACTTCACTTTTCCTTATGTCAGCGGTCAAAACATATATGGAAAGTACATTATTAAGTTTACAGCCTGTATAGGTAGTTCTATAGAGAAGAAGAGCACAAAATACATGGTTTTGGAAGCGCAAACTGGTGATACCATTTGTCTACAGGAACAACTTTTACTATGGGAACAACAATGAAATCATAAAAAATCAGGTGTTCCATACAAAAGATAAATTACCTAGCCGCCTAAAATGTACTGAGTATATGATTATTTTTTTGCGATTCGAGTATTGGCTCTGTAGTAAAAATTGTTCGTTAGAGGAGATATTAATTATTTATTTATTATTTAGTCATTAAAGCCTATAGGACTTAGAATAGTACTACCACGTAAATATCCATTTAGTTACTCGTTTGACCACACAGTAACCCTCCAAAATATTTTACATATTATAGTATCCTACATTCGTCCGTTTGATACTATTATATTGTACTCTTTAGACAAAGACGAATAGGAGGTCATTCATTTTTAATTAATCAATCAAAAGTACTAAAAACGAAGGTATGAAAGGATGTACTGATCTGAGTCCAAGCTGTGGGTACAAGGTGAACAAGTGCGGGGCGCGCGGGGAGGGCGCGCTCGTGCCGGCCGCGAGTGACCGAAACAGCTATAACAATGAAGGGCTTTTTACAAAAACAACGCAACTAACAATATTATCGATTTTTTGTTACTGGTATCACTGAAATCCTTATCAAATATTCTAAAGAATGGTAAAATCCTCTTTTTACAAAAACAACGCTAACGACATAAAAACAGTGGTAAAAATATCAGGGTTTTTACAAAAACCACGTAAGTTTAAACTATTTTTACAAAAATCACGCATCTGGTGAATTTACGTTGTTTTTGCAAAAGCCAAACGTACGGTTAACTACAGTTCTGACATAACGCATAATACTTTTTTACAAAAATCATGTATCTGATGCATTAACGTTGTTTTTGCAATAACTAAACGAACATTTGACAAGTGAGACGTTTTTCATTTTTGAATTTTACTGGCAGAGCTGATGCAATTTGCTTCGCATTAATATGGAGAACGAGGTGGATATTAGTAAAAACAAGAAAAGAGCTAAGAAGCAGAAGAAAGAAGACATAATAAAAGCAAAAAAAGCGAAGGGTGAAGAACATATCAACCATAGAAACCAGTTGGTTTTAGCACGCCAAACCGGTGATGATTGCAGGTTAGTGCTTGTTAGTGTAAATCTGGATATTTTAAGTGATATTGTCTTGATTATTGTTTTTTCTTCTCTTTAGATGCAGCCGTCTACAGTGCTTTTCAAAAATATCTGCAGCTGAGAAACAAATAATTTTAGACCTTTTCAACAGTTTTGGAAATAAAAATGATCAAGACGCGTATTTGATGGGCTTGATTTCATCGTCACCTGCCCAACGACATACCAACGACAATCCTAAGGTATTCCGTATGTCAACTTTTAAGTACAAGATACGCATTGGGTTGCAAGAAGTTCCGACGTGTTTTACCGCATTCTGTAGTATTCATGGAGTTGGCAAAAACCGTATTCGTCGCCTGCAACGATTGTTATTGGCAAATGAGGCTGTACCTAAGGATCTGAGAGGAAAACACACGGTGAACAGAGCAAAAAAAACACCTGAGGCTATTTTGATTTTGATAAAGTATCACATATCCTCATTCAAGGCAAGGCAATCACATTACTCGCGAAGGGATAATCCTCACTGTTTTTATTTGACAGAAGATTTGACAGTGAATAAGATGCATAACATGTTTTTAAGATCACACTGGATTAATGTTAGCTACATGGTTTACTGGACTGTTTTTACAAAAGAATATAAGCTTAGGTTTGGCTTGCCTCGCTCCGACACTTGTGCAGTTTGTGATTCATACAAGCTTAAGATTAAATGTGCAGCACTTCCAGAGACTGCCAACATTCTACACACAGAACACAACTTACATCTTGCTAAGGCAGAAAAATTTAGACAAATGAAAAAAGATCTGAAACGAAGAGCACAGAGAGGTGAAATCATGTGCTTAAGTTTTGATTATATGCAAAATCTCCCTCTGCCACACATTCGAACTGGTGACGTTTTCTACAGCCGACAACTGTGGAATTTTGTTTTCGGTATTCATGATTTGGGAAGGAATAAAGTATGTATGAATAGTTACTTGGAAACAGAAGGAAAGAAAGGTCAAAATGATGTGACATCCCTTCTACTAAAGTATTTCAATGAGCATGAGATACATTGTGAAAACCTTGTACTCATTAGTGATGGGTGTTCCGGTCAAAATAAAAATTATGTCATGATTAATTTTCTATATGCATTAATCCATATTTTTGGTTTGTTTCACACCATAAAATACATATTTCCAATAAGAGGCCATACTTACCTCCCAAATGATCAAGATTTTTCACTAATTGGTAATTTAAAAAAGACAAGTACTGTGGAAACTGATGAAGAATGGAATGACATCATTGAATCAGCACGAAAAAATCCTTCACCCTTTGAGGTGAAGCGTGTGAAACATGACACGTTTTATGACATAAAAAAAGCTTTGGAACCATTCTTTTTAAAACAGAGTAAGCCACCAATGCGTATAAAAAATGTACGTATGGTGAAAATAAAGAAGGATTCAGCGTATGTATACGTAAAGTACAACTTTACAGGAGAATGGACAGCAATAAACATCAGGAATAAGAAACGTTTGCCTACTGAAGTTACCTTCAACTCTCTGTATACTTCTACGATTCCGCTGAACGAACACAAAGCGCAAGACTTGTATAAGCTAAAAAGCTTTTTGTCTTCACCAACAAAGTGTGAATTTTATGAGAAGATTTTGAATGGCAACGTAGATTCTAGTTTGTTAGATGTAGATATTGATTCAGAAGACAATAGTAGCGGAGGAGAGTAATTAAAATTAAAAGAAAGTTTGTTTTCTATAAGTAAATTGAGAATAAACATAAATAATAACATAACATTTTTCTTTTATTTTTCTTTTCCAACATTTTTTTTTACAAAAACAAGTTATATGCTTTGTTTTTACAAAAACAACATATGTACTACTGATACATTTCTATTTATTTCAAAAACTATGAATAATACAAATTAATACAATATGTACAAATATCACACACAAACTTTAAAATGTTAGCAAAATACATTCAGTCCCTCTAAATTAAATGTATTAATCTCAGATCATTTTTTGTCTCTCCTGTAAAACATAGCTCCATAAAATTACGTTATTTTTGTAAAAAACCCGTCTAATTGTGAAAATCCAAATCTCGCGCGCGAAAGATTTACCGTCTAGCCTTAAGGCAAGTGAATGCTATTTTCAAGTCTATGTTTAACGGTGCTAAAGTTACGAGGCTGTGATGTAACATACTTAAGGGGTAACGTTTCGAGCTCAGTGCAAAGTGCATAACATAAGTTTGTAAACCTATTTTAAAATAAAATGTATGAAATAAAATAGTTTCATTTCATTTTGCGACTATTGTTAGGTTATTACTTATCAAGGGGTTTTAGCAGAATTGCGCCATTTTATGCATTACGTTGTAAATAAATGGGTATACAAACTTAAAAGCGTGTTTTAAGTTTGTATGCCCATTCATTTACAACGTAATACATAAAATTACGAAATTTTGGTAGAAAAGCCTAATTGACACTAAACAATGGTCGCAAAATGCCATATATCACATTTATTTAGTACTTTTTATGCAATAGTAAGAAAAACAATCATAAGTTGTGCATTTGGCACCGAGCTCGAAACGTTCCCCCTTAAGGATGGACGGACAGACAACTGAGTCTCACCATAAAAGTTCCTTTTGTACCTTTTAGGTACTACGGAACCCTAAAAAAGTGAGTGATAATGTTAATGCAAAAATGTACGTGACATTATGCATACGTGTCTAAAAAGTTTAAAGCCATAAACATTTATTGCGTCTATTCAGTTTGAGATTGCAAGAATTTGCAAAAATAACATCAAGAGCGCTTCATTATATAATGTAGATGGAGGTAAAATAAAATGACTAACTGACCTACTGCTTTTGAATACGTAACTTGACATAATTTCGTTCTTTTTCTTTATTTTATTTTTATATTGTATAGCAGAGCAAATACTTAAGATTCTGTCATTAACTTCACTTACAAGTATAGCAGGAATCGTATGCCTTTCATATTTATGAAAAAGCTGAGTAAATCTACACTTCTACATCTACATCTATCTACATCTACACTATTATCTACACTATCTACATCTACACTTCTACATCTACATCTACACTATTATATATGTATAAAGAGGAAAGATTTGTTTGTTTGTTTGTTTGTTTGTATGTTTGAGGTAAACTTTGGAACTACTGAACCGATTCTAAAAATTATTTCTTTTATAAAAAGCAACATTATTGTTGAGTAACATAGATTATATTTTATTTTAATAAAAGTAAGTTTTCAGTTTGAAAATTAAATATTTGTAAACAATGTCGGGAGAAAAAACGCTGCTTAGCTGCTTTATCGGCATTCCTTGACCAAATGGTTAGTTATACGTGATGAAACCGGTTGTTTTTCCATACGAGGAAACTGTATCAGTTTAATCTGACTAAAGATATCCATCTACAACGATCCTGGCACACCTCTTGCTAATATTAAGCTTGAAAAAGTAACTACAGCCAGGTTAAAGCATAGATACATTAAATACTATGGTTTAAGTAATGATTTTTTCCCATACGGGAAAACTTTATCAGTATAATCTGACTACAGATTTACATCTACAACGACCCGGACGCACCTCTTCCTAATATTAAGCTTAAAAAGTGATAAAAGCCAGGTTTATATATTGATTTTTTCCCATACGAGAAAACTGTATTAGTTTAATCTGACTACAGATTTCCATCTACAACGATCCTGACACACTTCTTGGCACTTTGCTAAAACATAGTGACCAGGGTCTGATGATTGGACTAGAAGATGGGTACGGGATCTTCTCAACGGACAACTGCAGACCCTTCGAGTTTGGGCTTATTTGATTGGTCTTTATTACCAATTTGGCAAAACATGGTGACCAGGGTCTGATGATGGAACTGGAAGATGGGCACGGGATCTCCTCAACGGACAACAGCAAACCCTTCGAGTTTGGGCTTATTTGATTTGTCTTTATTAGCACTTTGGTAAAACATGTTGACCAGGATCTGGTGATGGGTCTAGAAGATGGGTATGGGATCTCCTCAACGGACAAAAGCAGACCCTTCGAGTTTGGACTTATTTGATTGGTCTTTATTAGCGCCTTGGTTAAACATGGTGTCCGTTGCATATAGGCGTTCAAAAAATCATATTCTTTTGTTTTCCTTATTTTCTCAAAAATCTCTACGACGCGGGCGAAGCCGCGGGCAAAAGCTAGTTAAATATATACATTATTTATGTTGAGGGTATATTGACTCTTAAGGTAACTTGTAAGGTAGATTTATATTATTTCAATAAAAGTCAGTCCACCATTAGCCGCTTTGTATCATTGACGTTGCCCTGGCGACGAGATCGGGATTTCTTTTTTTGCGAATCATTGTGCTAATTTATATCTGTTGTTAAAATGCCAATCGGTAAAATTGAAGCATTCGACGTGAATTCGAAAGATTGGCCGGCATATATTCGACGCGTGAAACAGTTTATTTTGCTAAACAACATAGGCGAAGCGTTAAAAGTGCCCACGTTAATTACGGTCGTCGGAGCGGAAACTTATTCGTTAATGTGTGATTTGTGTTCACCGGCCGACCCGGAAATGAAGTCCTTTGAGGAATTGGCGAAGTTAGTGTCGGATCACCTGGAACCGAAACGTTCCGTGATCGCGGAGCGCCACGTTTTTAGGCTACGTCGGCAGGGTGCAGGCGAATCGCTCACGGATTATTTATCTGAAAGACTTGAGACATCGGGCGCCTACTTGCAACTTTAAGACCGCGCTCGAAGAAAACCTGCGCGATCAATTCGTGTCGGGTTTAGCGAGCGAGGCGATGCGTTCGAGAATTTTCGCCGAGCAAGACATCGGATACAAGGAGGCTGTGGAGTTGGCTCTGTCGCTAGAGGCTGCAAAGAGGCACGCAGAGGTGAGCGGCGCCACTATGGCTTCAGCAGCGACCAGGGCGAGCACGGGCGGCGACGCGAGCGAAGGCTTACACCAAGCGAGTGCCAGCGGGCGACGCGCTACGTGGGGTGGCGGCGGCGGCGGACGAGGCCGGGCGCGTGGCGGCGGGTCGGTGAGCATCGGCGGCGGCGAGGCTGCGGGCCGCTGGAACTCGGCTGCGGCGCAATGTTGGCGATGTGGAAAGTCGCACAGAGCGGATCGCTGCCGTTATGCGCATTATAATTGTGATCAGTGTAAACAAAGGGATCATTTGAAAGCAATGTGTAAGAATGTGCGCGGGGGTGCGAGGTTGTACGGGCAGCAGAATCGGGTGGTGAGATGTTTAACATTGCAGTATCAGCACAAGGTAACAAACCATATTTTATTAAAGTAAACAATGACGGCCACATTTTAGATTGTGAAATGGACACTGGAAGTCGTATTTCCGCCATCAGTGACGAACTGTACAGCAAGATGTTTCCTAATAAGCCTTTAAAATCAGATAATTTAATACTAAGATGTTACGCTGGTACACGCATCGAATCGTTGGGTTATATCTTAGTCAGTGTATGCTTGGGGGATGTGGAATGCACCGTGTTGCCTCTGCATGTTATAAAACAAGGCGGTCGACCATTATTGGGTAGAGAGTGGATGCGCGCTCTGAAGATTAATCAAATTAATATTCATGAAATTAGAGACGAAGAATTCGTGAACCAGTTACGTGTAGAATTTCCGGAAGTATTTACAGACAAGTTGGGGAACATGTAAACAATCTATTCGATTGCAGCTCTCAGATAACGAACCGGTTTACGTGCGCGCGCGACCCGTAGCGTTGGCATTAAAAGCGCGGGTCGAGCGCGAGTTGGAAAGACTAGAACGCGATGGCTCGATATACAGAGTCGATTATTCCGACTATGGAACTCCAATCGTACCGGTGGTTAAAGAAAGTGGGGAGGTATAAGATCACAATCAATCCGAAACTGAAACGGAATTTTTATCCTTTACCGCGTATTGATGAAATGTTTGCGAACTTAAGTGGGGGAGAAAAATACACGAAAATAGACCTTAAGCACGTGTACGAACAGTGCATTTTGACTGACGACTCTCAGCCGTGCACAGCAATTACAACACACGTAGGTACATTTGCTTATCGGCGCACACCATATGGTCTTTCTTGCATACCAGAAAAATTCCAAAAATTAATGGAAGAGACGCTACGAGGCGTAGACAATTGCGTGGTGTTTTTAGACGATATCTGCGTAACAGGTCGGGACAACAAGGCTCATTTGAGTAATTTGAGAGCTGTACTCGATAGGTTGCGCAATATGGGATTAACTGTGAAAATAAGTAAGTGTCAATTTCTCCAAAACAGTGTAAAATATTTAGGATTTATCATAGATAAAGAAGGGCTGCACCCGGATCCAGAGAAACTGGAGGCCATTTCTAGCGCACCAAGACCCGAAGACGTGACCCAATTAAAAAGTTTTTTGGGAATGCTAAACTATTATGGGAAATTTATTCCAAACCTTATCCATAATTAATTTATTCCAAACTCCATCCTACATGCTTCATCCTTTACATAGTCTTTTAAAGAAAGAAGTGGGCTGGAAATGGGACTCAAAGTGCGAGTCAGCATTTAAGAATGCAAAGACCACGTTGTTAAGCGATAGGGTGTTAGCGCACTATGAGGAGGGACGGCCACTCGTGTTAGCCATAGACAGCTCAGCGTACGGGATAGGTGCAATTCTAGCACACCGGTATCCCAATGCAGAAGAGCGGCCGGTCAGTCGCGTATCGCGAACTCTAAATGAAACAGAAAAAATGTACAGTCAGCTGGATAAGGAAGCGCTTGCAATATATTACGGGATAACTAAGCATCATCAGTACTTGTTTGGTAGACATTTTGAGTTGCGCACCGACCACCAGCCGCTGAGTCATATATTTGGGGAAAAGCGAGGTATTCCGCAGACAGCAGCTAGTAGGCTGCAGCGGTGGGCGGCACGTTTGGCTGCGTATGATTTCTCCACAAAGTTTGTGCGTTCAGAAGACAATGGGCCGGCTGATGCTCTGTCTCGTCTGCCGTTACCACGAGAAGGGCGTCTTTCCGAACACCAGAATTATATCCATCTGATTGAAGAATCAATGCCGATTAGTTTTAAAGATATTGAGAGAGAAACTAATAGAGATAAATTATTAAGTAAAATTGTGGGATATGTTCTTTTTAATTGGCCGTCGGTATCTAGCTGTGAGGATGAAAAACCATGTTTTGCTAGAAAAGAAGTATTAAGCGTAGATTTGGGGTGTTTAATTTACAAATATCGCGTTGTTATTCCGTCAGCATTACAGAAGCACATTTTAAATAAACTGCATGAAGGCCATTTAGGCATAAATAAAATGAAAAATATATCACGAAGCTATGTTTATTGGCCTAGTTTAGACAAAGATATCAAGAGTGTTTGCCGCGCGTGCGACGCTTGTCGAACGGTCCGCGACGCACCGCCGCACGCGCCCCTCCATCCCTAGGAGTTCCCATTGCACCCGTGGCAAAGAATACATGCAGATTTTGCGGATTGTGGAGGAGTACGGTACTTGATTATAGTGGACGCTCATTCGAAATGGATCGAAGCTACTGCGATGAAAAATACGGATGCGAAGACCACTATAATCGCATTGAGATCGGTATTTGCGAGATTTGGTCTTCCTTTGCAGTTAGTTACGGATAATGGACCACCTTTCTTTTCCGAGGATTTCAAAACATTCTGTTTTAAAAATGCTATAAAACTGGTGACGACGGCTCCCCACAGGGCTCAAGGGAATGGGGCAGCGGAAAACGCTGTAAAGACGGTTAAGAAAGCGATAAAGAGGGCTTTATTTGAGGGCGAAGATGTCGCCATAGCATTAACTAAATTTTTATTCCAATATCGTAATTGCGAACATGCGACGACGGGCGTGTCTCCGGCAGTGGCGTTGTTAGGTCGTTAGGTCGGCGACTGCGGGGACGCCTCGACGCCGTGCGTCCGGACGCGGACGTGGTGGTGCGGGCGCGCGACCGCGGGCCGCGGGCAAAAGCTAGTTAAATATATACATTATTTATGTTGAGGGTATATTGACTCTTAAGGTAACTTGTAAGGTAGATTTATATTATTTCAATAAAAGTCAGTCCACCATTAGCCGCTTTGTATCATTGACGTTGCAATTTATTATGCTTTTACAATGAAAGAGATTTTCGTACCTTGTAATTTTTACACTGTGGTTTTAGTAAAAGGTAAAAGGCATTTACAAGATGCTTTTAACTATAAATATAGGTTACATGAAGTACATAAGTCCAGCCAGGATTTCTTGGGGTTTATTCTGAAAAACAGACAAATTGAGACTTGTCGATACAGTGGACGATTCATGAGTTTTGAAAGTAAAAATAAGATATGTAATTATATTTATTTTATAATGTAATGATAATGCTATCTCATCCATACACATCACAAATAAACTAACCCTCTTTCTCTCCCTGTCACACACTCACGCACACAATGGTTTTACACGTACCAATGGTTTTTATTTGAGTTTCTTTTTGTTTACTTTATTTAGGAAACTTGAAACCATTCTCTATAAAAAGCTTCTCAAATTCAACGACCTTACACCTTTCCATTTTTGTTGCATGTGCTCTGCTAGGTCAGGAATCGCCGTCCTAGATTTCAATTCACTAGTACGTTTGGGCCGTCCCTCCCCCCCCTCAATCAGCCCTCGGCTAGTGTCTCTGAGCAAGCGTGTGATTTGTATTGTGTTGTGTGACTTGTGTGATTGTGTGTGCACAACATACAGTCGATGACAAAAGTCAAAGTGTAAATGAGTTCTTCGAACATTATCAATTTTACAAAACGGTACCGTTAAAATTACGATTGTCTAAATGACGAAAATTACTCACTAAAGACACACTTCCTGACAGTTTGTGAATGACCATCCCAAATTGTATTGCTTTAAACCGGGCTAAGCATGAAGGAAAAAACCAGGGGCTAAGTAATATCAATCATGCATGCACCAAGTGGTGTTATTTGTAACAAAATACATTTTACTGGTGTCCACGTTGGGTTGAAGAGATAAATAAGTATTAGTATTTAATATAGGTATATATATTCACTATTGTTTGCATTGTATTAATTATGTATACCTTTATTTTAGTTTATTAAATATAAGTAAGACCAAAACCTTATTTAAATTGTTGTATTTATTTTAAAATTTTTACTAGGCTAACATGTTATTATATGTAATAAAGATTTAATTTCATAAGTTTGCTCAAAGGACTCTCGTCGTCAATTATGAAGAAAATAACTGTCTTACCTTGGTCACGTATACCTACAACCTGCCTCTTAATTCTGTATCGTAAAATCAGTTGCCAACCGAGTGCCTATCGTCGAAAACATACATATCCGCTTATCTATGGATACGGTCGCACTTGAAATGACGTCACAATTCGTAAATAGGTCAATACCCATTGAAGGTTATTTAAAAAATGATATTTTTATTTTTTTATAGCATCAATTGATAATGAAGTAAAAACTGATTTAACTGAAATTTTACGTAAGTTAAACATTAGACAAGCCTTACGGATAAAAAAACTTTCAAAGAAATCCTTACTTTGTTGTAAGTTTGATAGATTTGTTCGTTAAAATCCATTGAAAAAATCTCATTTATACACGTAATGTTTATTTGCAAGACTTGGTTCTTCACCAGCAACACACTCGATTGATGCCATACCATCAAGAGATGTATATAATTTTTTTGCCAATGAGCAGATTTTGTTTCCGGTAAAGAGTATGGCATAGGCTAGGAAAAAAATGTATTACCCGTCCAACACAAAATGGCCAATGTCAAATACTTTATTAGCTTTTGATAGAGGCGATTATTAGTTAGTTAATGGACTTCTTTGTCTAGGACGCGTAATACTAATAAATACGCGCAAAACTAGAAAACCTTTATATTTCTATTACCTATTTAATGAAAAAAAAAATCAAATCAACAAATCACTCTTAGCCGCGTTCTTGAAAGGAACGTTACAAAACCAAAAAAAAGAGGGTGTAAAACATTTCTTTTTGGCAAAAGTTAATTCTTAGTACATTGTTTATACGAGTAGGCGGATCATCTAGATGAAAGATCAATGTATTTTTTTCAATATTTAGATAGTCCTAATTACTTTAAAAGATCCCTCGAAAATCTAGCGTTGTTCATGTTTTAGGGTCAGGTACAGCCTTTAGATAAAAAAAAAACAATACGCTTTGTTTGCTGTTTTTATTTTCTCCAAAATCGAGGACGAAAGTCTTTTGAGTAAAAGATTTTCCTCATTCCTAGATACCTACTGCACATCTCAACGCGCTATTCTGTATAAGCATTGGAAAAAAGATGCTGCAAAGACAGTACTTACATATTTTTGTAACACGAGTATTAAAAAATACCTATTTCCGTAATAAAGTTTAGATTATTGTGGAAATTTTTCTTTTGTTTTTGCGTAACGTTTGCATAGATTCCTTGATTAATGTTTAACAATAAAAGAATCAACAAGTATTTTGAAGGCAACAGTACTCGCTATGAATGACAAAACAAGACTCCATGGGCTTTGTACGTGCTCGGCAAATTAATGTTTTGCGATGATGGAGAGTCGTTGCCTCAGTCCATGGGCGCAGACTCTGAATTGTGCCTTCGCGGAAAACCCAGCTTGCAACAGACTAGGTCAACTATTGGTGTAAAGAAAAGAGTAATGAAACGAATAACTGATTTTCAAATGGAATCCAGTTCCTGCATTATCGGGATTGTTACTTTATCGGGATTGTTTTGTAAGGAACTCAAGTTCAGTAGTGATATTTGCCCATCATCATCATTATCATCACCATCATCATCATCATCATCATCATCCTAATTTTAATCATCATCATCACTTTTCAAGTTGACAACAGCAATTTTTTACCATATGCTGGGTACTCGTACCTTTTAACAATACCATATGTAATCTTCGATGACTATGTAATGTGTGTTTGAGTCGTAAGCGCATTAGTTATTTATTTACTGGCGTTAGAAGGCATTATAGTTTCTTGATTATCACCTCTATCTCAAATCAACACAATTATACTCGTATAATCACTAATATTTTAAAGTAACTATAACTAGCTTAAAATAATTTTGGCAGCAACGAAAAATGTACTATTACATACTCGTATATGTAACTTATCTGTTAAAATTATTATTGTTCCACGTTTGGATTGGGAATGACGTGCGACCGTGCGATCGTCAACTTTCGCGAATGTATGAAATGACAATTACCAAAGGTAGGATGTGCAAAAATACGTAAAAACTTTTTCAGCACTGCGAATTTATGATGTGGAGAAAATGTAACATTTCACCAAAATAATATTTCGTGGAATTAAAATAAAATGAAAAAAATTGTCAGCTCGTTTTTTTTTTATGATCAATCACTCATGGGTTCGTCAACTTCATCATCAATGCCAAATAGTGACAGATTTGTCAAATAAAATTTTAAGATTAAATTAAAAAAAACCGGCCAAGTGCGTGTCGGGCCACGCGCAATGTAGGGTTCCGTAGTTGCCCGGTACATATAAGTTGGTCTACTAATACAGACCGCGCCAAACTTCTGGTCCCATACATTATAGGGGGCCAAAAGTTTAAACCTGTAAAGCCTACTTAGCTGTGATAGTTTTCCTTTTAAATTCATTATATATACTACTTCTGTGAATTTTTTCGCTCCACTCTAACAAAAATTTTCACTTTAAAGCTTAATATTTCACCAACGGATCCCTAAATTTAAAAATGGTTTTCACACACCCACAATGTTTTTGAACGGCGGGATAGACGAGAAAAAAAAATCATCCCCAGTTTACTAGTATGAGAGGTACACATAAAAAAAATTCAATATTTTATTTTACCATTTTGTCGGCGTGATTAATATTTATATCCATGCCAAATTACAGCTTTCTAGTCTCCGCGCTAAGCCGCGGACAGACGGACAGACGGACATAGCGAAACTATAAGGGTTCCTTGTCGGACTACGGAACAATAAAAACAGTTTAAAATAGATTCAGCAATCAGTTCAGACAACTAAATCAGCGATCATTTTATTTTTGGAGAAGCAATATTATTGATCAATAAACTTTTATAAACATCATAAAACGCAAAAAATTGATAATTATTTACACTAATCAATTCATTTGTACTATTATGCAAACGGTACTTTTGAATCCCAATCCAATCGTGGAACAATAATAATTCAAGTTTAGGTATACATACGTACGTCGCAGTTGGACTGTAGAATCTGCTGTGTTCCAAAACCACAGTAAAATCCTCGTAAGTTCTATATCTTATATAATGATTTCCTACAAATATGTATATATTTTAAGATTCCATAGTACTAGATTTTAAGTACTTATTCTTCTTCAAACTGTAAGAGCGTATCGCCAACAAACTGCTTAGCAGTTTGGCTAACATTGTAGAGTGTAAAATTCGATAATAAAAAAAGTATATATAGGTATATATTCTTCTTTGAATTGATAATCCAGCTAAACGTCATTTAGATATTTTACAATGCGGAGCTGTTTTGTAAAATACTAGTGGTTTCGTAAAATGGTAATAAACGTATACGGTACAAATACAACTGTGTCCTGTTAGCACCGGGAGTAATATTTGCTTTTATCTCAGACTGCGACATTGTAAATATTTATCACTAGCCTTTCGCCAGCGGCTCCGCTCGCGTTTATTCAATCTCTGTCCCGTTCTCGGCTTGGTCGTTATGTTATGAACATCCCTTATAGTCTATACTTATATTGACTAGGGTCACAAAAAAGCGCATCCAAATCCGTTGAATGATTAATGAGTTAAAACGGAACATACCTACATACATATACCTATAAACTGACTTTAATTTATGCAGCGAAATTCATACTGGAGGCTTGGTAAGTGATCAGTAACAAAATGTTCGATGACCCTTTTTGTGAAATTTGTAAATTATTCTTTTCATGTTCCTTACAAATGCAAGCCCAGCCCCGAGTCAATTACTATGAGACGTCAAGATTTTATTTTGAGAAATTAGCAAAAAGTGTTATCGTTCCGTGATACTGATCACTTATCAAGCCTCCAGTATGAGTTCGGCTGTATATAAAGTCACCTTAAATACATACAGACAGACAGACAAAGAAAAATGTTCAAATGACCCTCATGGGTTCCTTTGATTCTTTTTCAATAAGCCGATGGTATTTTTTTTTCAGAAAATAAATAACCAATAAATCGAACAACAGGGCGATAAGCAAATTGTTTTTTTATATCAAATCTTTATGTAGGTCAATCTGTCAAAAGTAATCAAATCTACACCTCGTGCATACAGTCAGGTCAGAGGTCCCGAGATTTTATAAAGTCGGATTTAGACGAATGATAGGTTTCCTAGTTTCAGAATTGGTCTGTTCTTTTGTTCGCCAATATTTACGATTCGAAAACCTTTTCTTGGAATAGCTTCCCTTAACTGTTTTCATGGTGGTAGAGCTGAGGCCGGGCTCGACTGTGGAGGTACCACCATCTTACTCGCAAATCCTCCCGAAGTTATTCGGGGGAGAGTAAGAGAACAGCTCTCAGGCAAAACCAGGCGGCCCACCACTGCCTGGGCCCGACGGATAGCGGTATATCCATCCCCAATTGCCGGGCCTTATCTAAAACAGACTAGTGACGGGCAGCGGCGTCACTAGTGCAAAGGTTTCGGCACCGCGCTCACCAACCCGCCTTGTCCAGCGTGTGTGAGTATGGGTATTTCTTCCAGGAGGACCGCCAAGAGTGGCGAAATCCTGGAAAGGCCTACGTCCAGTAGTGGACGAAACAGGCTGATGGATGGATGGAACTGTTTTCATTATAAAGAATTTAAAATAACTTAATTCAATGAAAAAAAGCGAAGTCTTTTATTTGACCTTCAGTGACGTTATCTCAACACAATCCCAAACGAAAAAATTCTTGAACGCGTCCTAAAGTCTGACAAGGATGATGACGTCACTTCCTGTAAATACTAAAAATGCTTTTATAAAATCGGTTCAAAAGCACAAGATAAAATATTATTGAAATTAGACGCTCATTCCATGGCAGAATGGTCGCTCTCTGGTGTGGGACGCGACGTGCGTGGATACTCTCGCTGCGTCCCATATCCAGTCGACCGCTGTCACGGCTGGCGTGGCTGCTGCAACGGCGGAGCGCAACAAGCGGCGCAAATATGCAGCTTTAGGAGAAGGCTACATTTTTGTGCCGTTTGGAGTCGAGACGTTTGGGCCGTGGGGGCCTGACGCTCGACTGCTATATAAACAAATAGCATCGCGTCTGGTGGATGCTTCAGGGGACCCAAGGGCTGGAGCTTATCTCGGGCAACGCATCAGCCTTGCTATCCAGCGAGGTAATGCGGCCAGTGTCTTGGGTACTCTGCCCAGTGACAGCGACGATTTAAATAAAGTCTTTTATTTAATTTAACTTTTATGTTTATATAATTTAGTTAAGTTTTTTTTTTGTTATTTTTTTTTAATGTATTATAATTTTAGAATAACTAGTACAAAATGCATTGTTTTCATATAAAAGTTTTAATTTTAGAATTTAAATGTATAATAAAATAAAATAAATAAAATAAAAAGTAAGAAAAAAAAATAAAAAAAAGATAAAATAGCACATTAATATTTTAAAACGACCAAATTGTAAAAAAACATTACTTGGGACTGCGTGATGTATTATCCATTGTATAAATTTCAAACACGAAAAATTCAAGAATTGTCTAGTTTTTTAAACCGCAATAATTACTTTACAAACAATGCTTTGGATGCACGGCCAACCCAATGCTTACCTTCATGTGCTTATGGCCATGGCATCAAAATTCATTATCTCTATAAAAGGAGGACGCCCTATTATCATCCATTTACCAGAACTTGTCGGTAAAATTATAAAGACACGCTTCAAAACATAAAACTAAATTATTACTGTCCACTTTAGAGGCCATTCGTGAACTTCGAATAATAATAACCCATCCTTGTGTTTATTGTCATCAATATGATATTTGATTTACGAGTAAAATGAAAAACTGGTCAAGTGGGAGGAAGACTCGTGCGCTGAGGGTTCCAACTATTCTACACACGTATGATCTACGGAGGATCTCGCTGCAAAATGCACATCATAATATTGTTTTCCTTACTTTTGAATAAAAAGTATGCAATAAATGCGTTTTATAGCAATTCGCGCAAACTGCTTGTGAATAGTTAGGTGATCACATGAAAATTATTGAATTTTATGCGTTACATTTTAGTTTTAGCTGCATTACATTACAACTGTAAACACGCTTTTAAGTTTGTTAATGTAATGCAAACAAAATGTAATACATTAAAGTACTTGATTTTTTTGTAAAGAGTGTATTATTAATAAACTATTTCCGCAAGTTGCGTTAAAACACATTTATTGCATACTTTTTATTCAAAAGTAAGGAAAACAATATTATGATGTGCATTTTGTACCGAGGTAAAAAGTTACCCCCTTAAGCTCGGTCTATCCAAATGGTCTAATTAAGTTGGTGCAGAATACTTGAATAATGAATTATAAGTAGTTTTCAGATTTTGTCCTAGACGTGTGCTATAAGACCTAACTGTGGACTAAAGTTCAAGTTTCTAAGCCAACTGGAAGTACCCTAAAGGTTTCATTATGAGCCAATTTGTATAAAATTGAATACGTAAAGGGAAATAACTTTTTTTCGCATACGTTAGAACCCTGGCGGGCGATTCCGGCGCGTGCGCAAAAATTGCGAAAGTAGAAAAATCAATCACTTCCGTGGAAAATCCCGTGTAAAATCCCGTGTAAAATCACCCAAAATCTGCCGTAGCAAATTTTTTTGCGTTTGCCGGAATAGCCGCTCTGATTTTTTAACAGCACTATGGAGCCGTAGACTATTGAAGGAGGTTTAGAACGGAGTCCGAGAAATAGCTAGGATCTTGACTTGACTCTTGACAGATGGACAACAAACAAAGTGATTCTACCGGGTGTAAAAGCAAAGGCAAGAATCCTTTAAGGGTGTGTTAGTATGATCGGTAAAGATATTATTTTAAATACTGGGATCTCTAAATAAAGTACCAGTACCTCATAATAAGACGATTTTCTTTACTCAAAATACAATAATCGCGTGGACACCGTCACTGATCGCTGGCCACTCGGATGAGGGGTGCGGGTTGCGGGGTGCAATTAGGTATGTGGGGAGGCCGGTGAGCTGCGTAGCCATAGCTTAGAAAAATGATGGAATTTTTGGTGAAAATTCAAGGTGTATTTTTTTTTCTCGTAATGAATCAGAATCGTGTATACTTTCATACCCTAAAGGGATTCTTGACTTTGCATTTACACCCTGTATAGGGGTTTCGTTTTACATTTTGAGGTACGGAACCCTAAAAATGACGCAGAAGGCATTATGTGAGTATAATATTAAGTTTTAAGATGCCATTGTTCAATTGCAAGAGTTCGCCAAAAATCGAAATCCTTATTGCGAAGCTATGGGGTACCGTCTCGTCTGTAGTAATTCTAAAAGTACCGGAGCCATGAAACTTTTGGTGAGTTGATGTGAAAGGTCTTCAGGACTATCAGAGTACGAACATTTTAGATGATCATCTTCTTCTTTTATTTTTGAATATATAAAAGGCAAACCTAACTGACTCCTCTATCAACGCACAGCCGAAACTACGGAACGGATTTCGCTGAAATTTGACATACAGATAGTTGTAATGACGTAGGCATCCGCTAAGAAAGGATTTTTGAAAATTCGCCCCCTAAGGGGGTGAACCGAACTCCACGCGGACGAAGTTCCGGGCAAAAGCTAGTATACAATAAGGTCCTACAATTCAAAGCGAAAAAAATTTAGAGATGATAGAGCAAACTTATAGAATACGTTCCAAAGAAGAAAAATTTTTACGCGAACATTTTTTCACCTTTCCATAGAAATTTAGTCAGCTGATTGAACCACTTTGTACTAGGAAGTGAAAAAATTATATGATCAAAAAATTATTTTTTTCTGGTATGTGATCCAGCTAGTCTAGCATAGCAATATAATATACCATATCGAGCTCGACAGCGCTTGATACAATGCTCTGTTCCACTCTGTTGATCTACCTAAATAGGGACAGACAGTGTATATCGAGCTGTCAAAGCTCGATATGGTCTACTATGCTAGGTACCCAGGTATACATGATCTACCGTATTATTTGGCGGAGCCCGTAGGGCTTCTACGAGCATTAGGTGAACTTATTGTTTTTAAAATCTCACTTTTCTCTGGGAAGTTACACTTAGATATCTGTACCATATAACCGAAACGAATTTATAATTTACCTTGAACTGTATTCAAATAGAAACATCGTGAGGACTGTTGAGTAAAAAGAATTATTAAAATTTGGCGTGGTTTATGTATAATTTCACAGTCTTGATTTAAACACACTATAATAAAAGTATTGACACCTATTTGAAATCGTGAATTAGGAGTTAAGGCGAGGCATTGATAAACTTTTAATTTCAAATCGGCGCCTTAGGGAAGTGGAGTGAGGGGGACTTACTCCATATAAATATGCGCTCACGAACTATGCCGTAAGGTCGTATGCGGCAAAACAGTATTTTTTATTTAAAATGACAACTATAAGTAATTTAATAAATCCAATCGGCCATATTGAATTGTATTTGTAGATTAATTTAAATAAAAAACCTAGAGGCTTTATTCGCTCCCGTTTGTCAGTAAAATAGAAATCTCTGTTTTAAAAGAGGTTTTCTAAATATTTTTTTCTCTGCTATGAAAATTAATCAATCAACTAAATCTTCGGGCAAAATGATGTCAATGAAATGCTTAATCTAGTATATAAATTGGTAATTAATTACATATGTCTTTTTATTGCTGAGAAAAATGGAGATCCATGTTGCCGAAATTTCGTGGCGTCACCTTAAAGATAATATCTGTGAGAATAAAATGAAATTTTACTTTAATTTTGTATATGAGGATGAACAGCGCGTGCACCACCATCTTAAGGGGGGTTATCCCGATTTGGTCTCTTTTCAAATTCATTTTTAACCAATAAATAGCGATGATTAAATTTGTAAGCAAATATATGTAATATTTCACTCTTTGATCTTGATATTTCGGCTGTTCGATACACGATTACTTACATTTCCCTCGATCCAATTAAATCGCAAAGATAACACTAAACTATAATCTGAATATTATTTAATTTGAGCTATATTAAGTTTTGGACAATAAAACTTATACTAAAATAATAGTCGTTAAAAATGTGATATAAAACCGCCGTCATATTAAAACCCCATACTTCTAATTCCAAAATAATAAATAAAAACCCTAGAAACCGCGGGTTTTCTGCAGGGCTCGCTTCTGTTGAGCAGGATAAACATGTGTAAAATGAAAGCGCTGGCGCAGGACAGATTTCGCTGGATAGCCTCGCCTTAAGGACGGTCATCATGAGCTCAGCAACTCAGTTGTGGGTGTAACCAAATGTCATGTTATTTCATTTCGCTATTAAGTGCACGCTCGATCCACAAAAAAAAGATGCAACCGCACCGATTTCTTTGCGGTGGCAAAATTGAAAACGTGTGTCAAGGAAAAATAAATTTAGGCAATACTGTGAAGGTTTTTAAATATTTGATTGGTTAAAATTAATCTAGATTCAAAAATTCAAATGTATTTTTTTTGGTAAACTAAGACAATAAAAACACATTCGGCTATACTTATAGTACAAAACCATAAAACTTACGTTTACAAGATTTTTTTATTAAGATATGATTCATATTTCTCTATTTTTAGTTCTAATTTGGCATATATCTAAGGTAATGTCGATGGACTCAGCCTGAAATATATAGGGTGAAATGAAATCAACCGACCAAATTCATACTGGAGACTCGGTTAATGATCAGGAACTAGGTACAGTAATCCTTTTGGCTAAATTCGAAAAATGATTTATTTATTAATCAAAATGACTATCTCCATTCATAAGTTTTATACTACGATGTTATGTGTAAAATGACATTATTAAATTTTAATATTTGAAAAGTTATAAACACACCTCAAAATCGCAAATTTTCAGAGAAGCCCGCTCCCACTGAGCAGGATAGACAAGTATAAAATGAAAGCGTTAGAGCTGGACAGATTTCTTCGAACTGCCCGGCCTTAACAGCTAATAATAAGTAATGAATGACACCTATTCTCGTGTAGCAAATATTAGATTTAGAGCTGCCATAACCAAAAACTTTTCATTGCAAAATAGGCTGGATAAAAGTTAAATGAGCTTGTATTATTTTAGGTTTATTAACTCTAAATTTAAGGTTTGCTGCACGAGAACAGGTGTCATTGAATAGTTAATTTAGGTTTCGTAATTGGTAATTCATATTTCACTGTATGTAGTATGTATTAATCTATAAGTATCTAACATTTTACAACCAACCAAATGGCAAGTATTTCAAAAATTATGTAATCATATTGTTAACTAAGAGTTTAAACGAACTCTACATTTAAATTGGCCTGCTTCATGTCATATACGTACTTACATCGTTACAGGTAACCTACTTTGCCAAACTAGTAAAGTAATTGCTTATTTCATTGTACGTATGTAGTCGCGATGCTGACAAATACATTGAACAATAACGAACAGACAAATGGGAAAAGTGTGGGAAAACTCACATCTTGATATCTATTTAGCACGTTGAAGTTGAAAAGAAAATCACTCCTCACATTCCAGTTATTTGCCGCGTATTGTAGGTACCAGAATAAACTTCTACAGTCCTTCAAAACACCAACATTCTAAATTCAAACTAAAACTTGAAAGCTTTGAGGAAAACACAAAATAAATTGCGACTCACCTGCATCTTTGTTGCGCTTATAAAACGTCGGTTCAATCTCTTTACAGACACTTTTACTTTTACTCTTTATTACTTCACAATCGGACCGGACTTAAATTTGTTCTCGTAATATCTACACAGTTTTGCGGAAGTTTTTATAACTTTTTGCGGTAAACAGCGAAGCGTTGAACACAGCGGATCGACGGAGAATGGTAGGGCAAGCTGTGGACCTGTGGTGCCGTAATCTCTTACTTAACACGACCCCCCTCTCTCAAGTTTGGTGCAACTTACTTGTAACTGGCCTATACTCTATATCGCGAACGTAATTGGTGAGTCAGGTTGGCATAGAAAAAAACCCAAACCGTATTTCAGAATTTTTATTTCAAAAGGAATTAAAATTATTATATAAATCATTCGCTATACAAAACGATCTTCAATTATAGTTATTATGCTAATATTTAATTTGTGTTCTAATGGGTATACTCGACCCAATTAGTTAATCAAAAATAAATAAGTCCCTACTACGTAATGATAATTAAGTTTGCAGATCATTGTACTAAATTGACTTCGATTGATATAGCCAAATTCACATTGGAGACTCGGTAAATGGTCAGAACCAAGATTCAATAAACCTTTCAATCAAATACGCAACATAAATTTAGACTTCCTAAACTAATAGAGTCTAGGTTGTTCTTGAACAAGTATAGGAAAACAAAAAAATATCAACCAAAGTCATGTTAAATACGGACTGCTTAATCAAAACTATCAATGTCAACACATTATACCTATTGAATATAATACTTTGACCAAATTCGCACTGAAGTCATAGTAAGTGATCAGAAACTGATCACAATATTGCAAATTTAGAAGTTATGGCTGCTCCTATTTTCCACAAAATAATCACGTGTCGTGGTCACCAATTGAACCTAAGTTATTCTGGGGAATCAGTCGAGATGAGGTCTTAGAACTAAAAGTTATAAATAAATAAAATAAGATATCTCGATTGAAAGGGTTAGCTCAAATGCAACAAAATAGGTGGCGGATCCCATGCACCGGGGTGCGGTGCGGTGATCAGCCGTAAGTGCGTATGATCTTTGCCCATTCCCAGGGGTAGTGGCGCTGCACGTGCGCTAGAATCCGACGAATCTGCCGCTTCTCTTGCGGTGAACACTGGGGACAGGCGCCGCGAAGAACTAGCGGTGCTAGTGCTAGAAAATAAAGTTTATGAATGAAGTATTAGTATACAGGGTTAGTTTTCTAAGTGGGCGTGGATGGCCAAATCCGAAACTATAGGGAATAGCGAAAACTACTCAATGGAGTCCCGGGGCCGATTTTGATGAAAACTAAAACTACATCATTAGATTATTTTTAATATAATTTCTTCCCTAACCGATCACGGACACGCTAATTTAAAAAAAAAACATGATGTATATCGCACTATCTGACAGTGTAGCTTCTAAGGATCAAATTCCGGGAGTAATGTCAAATGTCAAACTACAGGAAAGGGCTTATTTTTAAGAAAATACTATCCAATTTTTCTTACAATACAAACATACATTTTTTTGTTGTATGAAATATTTTTAATAATCTTAGTAATTTGAGTGCTGAATCCGAATCTGCAAATTTTCTCTATCACAAATACTACGATTGTCTAAAACAGATTGATTTTTGAAAAATGATGTGTAATTACTAGTTTTGGTCCTTAGATTAATTAGTTTTCCGGCTTACTTTTCAATAATACTTCTCCTTAATAGTTGTTCAGTAAGATAAAACGATTCATGAAATCAAGCGTAGTTTTTAATTTAATAACCCAAAACAATCACATCCGATTTTTCATACAAAAAACTTAGCATGCCAATTCATTCATATTATTTATGGGAAGAATAAGCTCTAACAAAATATTGTTTATTTTGAAAGAAAAGGCTCAATCTCAAATTCAAAAATTTTCGCCATGATAAATATTGATTAAGGGTTTGTTAAAAAGAATCTATATGTAGAAATGGTAATAAGTATAAATCTTTTCAGAAGTATTTAAGAAACGTGAAATTCCAATTGTGAAAGTTTGAGCTGATAGAAACAATCTGAGTTCAAATTCGGATTCAGGACACAATTTTGTATGAATAACAAAAATAAATCAAACATCAAAAACACAGTTGCCCTGGCAAACAAATACTAACCAATTGTTAGAAATGATGTGTTTTTATAAGATCAGCGGCTTCGCGTTTCTATTCTCAGCTAGGATTTTTTTTAAAATCTAAGTTTTGGTTTGGTCAAAATCGGCCCAAGACTTCTTTGAGCATTTTTCGTGATTCCCTAGTTTAGGATTTGGCCATCCACGCCCACTTTAAAAACTAACCCTGTATAAATATTTTATATATTTTAATACGTGTTCTGCAATATGAATACTAACCGTGTGTATGCATAACTATGAGGAATTGGAGGTGTACTTGTACTGTACAGTGTAGACAAAACAAAAGGTCTGAAGTTATTTAAATGTTATAAAACAGTTCTAGCCTTTTTGTCTGCTTCGACACATGATTTCATTTAGCTTTATTGACTTTTTAATTTGTTTTTATAATTTATTGTGTTGTGGTAGATAAATAAATGGATATTCTATTCTATTCTATTCAGTTCTTTTGAAATATTTTTATTATATAACATTTTTGCAATAAGTTTTCAACGAGACGTTGACATTTTTATCGCCTTCACTTAAACCTCAATTTGTATAAATTAACATATCGAGGGCATGAAGCTGAAAGGTCGTATCTACATATTTTTGAAAATCCGATATTTTCGACTTTTTAAATATTTATTAAATTATACTATACTGAAAATTACAGGTACTATTTGCCAAAGCCTACAATGTAAAAGGGTGTCTGTATATTTTCTTAAATATTAATCAAATGATGAGTGGGTACTTTTATATTTTTGTAGATACGCATTTTCTGTTTCATGCCCTCGATATGTACTCTTAAGTATAGAAACATTTTCTGAAGGAATTTTTAAGATGCCTTAATGTGCAGAGCAAGAATTACATCCATCTGGGAGACACGCCTGAGTTTATGTACGTATGAATGAATACTGTCTTACTTCTCAATCTTCTGCCTACGGCGTCACAGGGTCCTTCTCCGAGAGCGCATTTCAGATGCCTCTGCATGGTCACCTTATCAGCCAGGGTCTTCTCCAGCTGAGGATCTGTCATTGGAGGTGTAGAGAAAGCCAGAGCCGCAGTCAGAGAGCAGCATAACAGGACCACGATGTTCTGGGAGAAAATAGAAAATAAACGGTTAAACTAGACATAGCAAATATTTTTTTTTTCAATAAATGCATGGTGTATAGCATGTATTTAACGTACATTGAAGTAATTTGGACCGTGTTTAGGCTGGCAAAAAAAATAAACATAACCTCATTTGACAATTTCAATAAATTTTTTCTCAAAAGTTATGGTGTTCCTCAAGTAATCGCCAAAACTGTTAAATTGTATAAAAATTGCTTAACAAGACATAAAATCTTCAATATCCAAATACCCAGGCCTGTATCAAAAGCCAACCGAAGTGGACAGATATTTTAATAGAAACTCAGAATCTAAAAAGAAAAGCAATATTTTCGGTCACCAACCCTGCCTACATTTCCATTCCATGAACCCAAACTTATGGGAAATGTTGGGTCCACCAAGAACATAACCAGATCCCTATGTTTACATTAGCAGTACATTTAAAAAAAAGGGATGCGTCTGCCATATTTAAAGTGACTGATAATATCAATTTCAGTAGGTAAATGAACGTAATATAGTTTAAAGACGGACGTTTGATATATTTGGTGAATACCTAGTTACTTAGATAATAAACTTGATGCTTCAGTAGCTTCAGAAGTGTATGTACTTGGTCAATAGACAATTCGTATTCATCGCGTGCACCACACCAGAAAATTTAATTAAACCACGAACGCCAGCATTGTTGTTAGTAGTGAGCTGAGCACACATGATTGATATGAAGTGGTATTTTCCTGTGTTAGTCAGAGATACTCGTAGATCAATCTAGGTCATTGCACCTCGTAAGTCAAGGATGTTTGCTACTCAAATCTGGACTTACCTGCATAATTAGTATAATTACGTATCACTAAAGTTCACAACAAAACACTTAAAAAAAAAACGTTTTCAAAGGACAGCTCTGAGCTGTTAGGGCTACGTCCATCGAATGAATGTCTCTGGATGAAATGGTCAAATTATTATCGAGTCATCCTGCATGCCATCCTTCTCGTTCTCGAACCCTTTTGTTGTCAGATTAGGACTGAATGGAGGGCTCGACGAGTTAACGATAACTCATTAAAGTCCCACTTATCGAAGATTTTGACTTACTAGTACACGTCATTTGTAGGTACTTAGCCTACTGTTTCGTTCACACAGTAACATAGACTTAATTACCTAAAAATAACAAATAAGATACGCAATGTTTAAGCATATTTTAGTACACAAAGTAAATTCTTTGATTCTTCAAACAAAGAAACATAAATTACGGTTTGGCGGTGACTATCCACTAAACGCCAACTTTTACTACGACTTGGTTTTATCATTTCTTCCAAGTGATTATTAAGGCCTTCATTTACGCGAACCTTTTTTCACTTTTCGATAGAGAACCACTCTGCACGGGAATGAAAAAAAATATCTGGCAAATTCTTTTTTAAATTTTTATTGTGATCATTTAACGATTCACAATCTACCCTAGAATTATTTTTACTTATTATTGTAGCATCTTATACAGGGTTAGTTTTTCGTGTGGGCCTGGATGGCTAAATCCGAAACTATAGGGAATAGCGAAAAATGCTCAAAAGTGTCAGGGCTGTTTTTGATGAAAAATTAAATCAAAACTGCATCATAAGATTTTTGAAAACAATAATTTCCCTTTCCAGGAAATCTACCCGCTGATTTAAAAAAAACGCTGCATATTATTGTACAGTGGAGACCACATCAAGTTATACACTTGCAGTACGACATTAGCCCCTACATGGAAGAATATAAGATAGCTAGGTACAAAGTCCCAAGTGTCTAACCTGATGCGGTCTCTCTCCACTGTACCAACCAATAGTGTCGCTTCTGGGAACTATATCATGTTAAACGCGAACTAAAGAAAAAGGCTTATTTTTAAGAAAATACAATTTTGTCTTTCTTACATGAATTAAACCTTAACTAATCAATTGTTCGAAGTTATGCCTATTATTCCAGGAAGATGATTGACTCCATGCATATTGGTACAATCGACAAATCCAGATGTTTTGAAAAGTAAGCACCAAGAATAGTTACGGAACGAGTAATGTATGAAAACTTAAAAATATGAATAAGTTTCTTTAAAAATGAGCAGTTTTCTACCAGAATTTGATCCATAAACTTATAGCACTATCGGATGACGCAATTATAGCAATTAGTACAGTGTGTTATTTTTTCAAAATTAACGGACTCGATTCTCGGCTAGGGATTTTTTTAAACCTTATGGTGAAATTCAATCAACCGACCAAATTCATACTGGAGACTCGGTTAGTGATCAGGAACTCGGTTCAGTATCCTTTTGGCCAAATTGGAAAAATTAATGTTTTTGCTCCCGTACTGGTTGGACTGTACAATTCCTAGCACAGTCAATAAGGAAGCAAAATCATATATTTATCGAATTTCACCAAAAGAGTAAGTGAACTTTGTTTCTGATCACTAACCGAGTCTCCAGTATAAAGGTCGGTTGATTGAATTTCACCTAGTATAGCAGTTTTGTGGTTTTCATCAAAATCGGCTCCGAGATTCCTTTGAGTATTTTTCGCTATTCCTTACAGTTTCGGATCAGCCCATCCATGCCCCAGTGGCTGGAAAAGCTATGAGAAGGTCAAGTTTGACGATAAAAATAACATGAAAAAAAAAATTTACAATTTGAAAAAAAAAAATGTTGTATGAAATCATGTAGGTACTCTAGTATAGGCAGTGCCTACCCTGCCGTCATACAAATAATGATTTATCAAAGTGACATTTAAATTGTATGAAATCATGTAGGTACTCTAGTATAGGCAGTGCCTACCCTGCCGTCATACAAATAATGATTTATCAAAGTGACATTTAAATTTTATGAAATCATGTAGGTACTCTAGTATAGGCAGTGCCTACCCTGCCGTCATACAAATAATGATTTATCAAAGTGACATTTAAATTGTATGAAATCATGTAGGTACTCTAGTATAGGCAGTGCCTACCCTGCCGTCATACAAATAATGATTTATCAAAGTGACATTTAAATTGTATGAAATCATGTAGGTACTCTAGTATAGGCAGTGCCTACCCTGCCGTCATACAAATAATGATTTATCAAAGTGACATTTAAATTGTATGAAATCATGTAGGTACTCTAGTATAGGCAGTGCCTACCCTGCCGTCATACAAATAATGATTTATCAAAGTGACATTTAAATTGTATGAAATCATGTAGGTACTCTAGTATAGGCAGTGCCTACCCTGCCGTCATACAAATAATGATTTATCAAAGTGACATTTAAATTGTATGAAATCATGTAGGTACTCTAGTATAGGCAGTGCCTACCCTGCCGTCATACAAATAATGATTTATCAAAGTGACATTTAAATTGTATGAAATCATGTAGGTACTCTAGTATAGGCAGTGCCTACCCTGCCGTCATACAAATAATGATTTATCAAAGTGACATTTAAATTGTATGAAATCATGTAGGTACTCTAGTATAGGCAGTGCCTACCCTGCCGTCATACAAATAATGATTTATCAAAGTGACATTTAAATTGTATGAAATCATGTAGGTACTCTAGTATAGGCAGTGCCTACCCTGCCGTCATACAAATAATGATTTATCAAAGTGACATTTAAATTGTATGAAATCATGTAGGTACTCTAGTATAGGCAGTGCCTACCCTGCCGTCATACAAATAATGATTTATCAAAGTGACATTTAAATTTTATGAAATCATGTAGGTACTCTAGTATAGGCAGTGCCTACCCTGCCGTCATACAAATAATGATTTATCAAAGTGACATTTAAATTGTATGAAATCATGTAGGTACTCTAGTATAGGCAGTGCCTACCCTGCCGTCATACAAATAATGATTTATCAAAGTGACATTTAAATTTTTTCATATTTTTTTATTGTCAAACTTGATCTTCTCATTGCATTTGCAGTAAAAAGTCCAATGCACGCCACTGCCACGCCCACTTGTAAAACTAACCCTGTCATCCATCCATCCATCAGCCTGTTTCGTCCACTGCTGGACATAGGCCTTTCCAGGATTTCGCCACTCTTGGCGGTCCTCCTGGAAGAAATGCCCATACTCACACACGCTGGGCAGGCGGGTTGGTGAGCGCGGTGCCAAGGTGCCCGTCACCAGTCCGTTTTATATAAGCTCCGGTAATTGGGGATGGATATACCGCCATCCATCGGTCCCAGGCAATGGTGGGCCGCCTGGTTTTGCCTGAAAGCTGTTCTCTTACTCTCCCCCGAATAACTTCAGGGGGTTTCTACCACCTAGTAAGACTAACCCTGTATATTTTACTAGCTTTTGCCCGCGGCTCCGCCCGCGTGTTATTCGGTTTAACGACATGCTTTTTTCCGGGATAAAAAGTAGCCTATGTGTTAATTTAGGGTATAATCCGTCCAAATCCGTCCAGCCGTTTCAGCGTGAAAGAGTAACAAACATACACACACACACAAACTTTCGCATTTATAATATTAGTGTGATAAATTTTTGTATGTTTTAAGACGTGTTCTGCAATGTGAAAAAATTTGCTTTAGAATCAGAAACTTTGCGTATGAGATTGGTCTCGTATATAGATACAATATTATGTATCTATAGTATTGAGGATCATAAAAGGTCATCGGGTCTTGGCCCCGTCGTCGGCAGAGACGAGGTAGGCACCTATTAACTGGTGGTAGGCTTTAGGGGCATGCCGCCAAGCGACTTATCATGTTCCGGTATGACGTCATGAGTAGCCGTACCGGGGAATGGTTACAGTTACAGTCATTCGTCCGTTACCGATTTCCGTAGATTTTTGCGTAAGTCCCTGCTCTCACCCTCCCAGTTTCTGGGCAATCGCCCTTCATCCTAGGACTTATCGACGCTTCCCATGAGGCGCGTTAATGGCCAAGCGTAAGCCCAACGCATGTTGTGAAACGCATGCTATTTTTAACCGACTTCAATAAAGGAGGAGGTTCTCAATTCGATGACATTCTTAATGTGTGTTCATAACATAACTCTGTCAATTCATAACCGATTTGAAAAAAACATTTTTGGTTTAGAAGAGTCTGCTTCTATTTAAGTCCCAAATTAGTTTAGTATAGGCCTGATGATGGTCTTCACAGATAGACAGTGGAACTCCTTAACGGATAGTAGCATATGCCTCGTTATTGAAGTAAACCCTTTGTATCAGGATGCTGATTGAAGGGTCTTACTTGAAAATTGTCATATACCTCCCTGACCTTCGACCCTGGCGTCATCACCATAGAACTCTTCAACGGATGACAGCACATAACTCTAAATTTCAGCAATCACTGTGTAACAATCTTTTCCTGTCCAGTAGTGGCCTTGTACTTGGCCTTGAGATCCAGCAGGACCTTGACAGCCTCATCGACCTTGGCCTTGTCAGCCTTGCCGCTCTTCAGCGAGCGCACCAGCTCTCCTTGCTTGCTGATCTCCTGGTTTAGATGAGCAGCGTCGTTGGTCGGTGAGGACTGCTTGGTGGGAGCCTGCTTGGCTGGTGCTGGTTTAGGCTGTGGACCAAATGGAATTGTTATTCTAGAATAATGTTTATCCTGGTGTTACCATAGGGGCCAGGGGGTCACAGCCCTCCCCACAGTACAGTCTGCCCCCCCTCCCCCTCGCCTCCCTTCCTCCCCGAACCACGAGTGTTGAAGTTGTGAAGGTGACATTACGACTTATAAGTAGATATAGTATTCCTCTTTATAGTCCGCGGGTGTACCGCGTTTATGCAATCTCTGCTCCGTTTTCTGCTTCGGTGTTATTTTATGAACACCCCTTATAGCCGTATGTTGACCAGGGTCACTACAATAATAATGAAAAAACAGCTTCTAAATCCGTAGTATACACATACAGACTGACAGAAAGACACAAAAGAAAAAACAAAAACGACAGAAAAATTGTGGTTTTTTGGCCTTAGTACAATATTAATAATATTATTAATATAATTAATAATATTAATAATAAATATGAAAATTATGCAAAAATATTCAATGCACAGAGACGACCTTGTTGCTACTTTATTATTAGTATAGATATAGATATTTTTTGGTATTTCCATCACTTATATACTAATTTCCAGAAATAAGGAACATGGTTTTACTCAAAGAATATCGAATAAAAAAAATATTACGTAGTTTTAGAATGAGTAAGTTATTATTTTAATTTAATTAATATTACGCCCTTTCATTTGATGACACCTCATTTGCTCTGGTCAAAATAAATATTTTTATGAGAAGTACCTACCGCAATCATACCGCATTACTTTGATTTCGGTATCTTACATCAACTAAATAGTTTCTATTATTATCGTTGATGGTTAAATAATTACTTTTTGTCATATAAAAGGTGTAACGCGACTTTACGCGACTCAATAAAATCAGTCACTACTGTACTTCAAAATTGTCATTATGCCACGAGACTAGGGCATCGAGAACCGGTCAAAATTTCAAGAACCGGGTTTTCGGTTCCAAACGCTATCAAGAACCGGCTACCCGGTTCTTTCGGTTCTTTCCGAAGTTTTGCTATAAATAGAACTGAAAGAATATAATGAAACTTGTCGGACGAATAAGAAAGGATCATAAAATCAAACACTTAGTTGGAAAACACGAATAATTGTATTTTTTTTTCTAAAACAGGAATCTAGTATTTTTGGTAACAATCAGTTCTTAAAAATAATTGTGTACTAATTAATCTAGTAGGTTTGTAACAATCAGTTCTTTTGGTAATCACAAGTCACAATTTATTTTACAGCTTTACTGTTTAATAAATTGTGACTTGTGATATGAATTAGGTATATTAAGTCAGAGAGAGCATTCATTTTCTTACAATTAATCAAGTTGGAATTGGAATACTAAACAAAAATTATATCAGAAACATATCAAATTTAATGCTTCTGCTTAACTAAACCAAACGTATAATCAACATTATAGGTTGTTTTGAGAACAATTGGTCAAGAAAAACTTGGAAAATTTAAAAGAAAACTTTAAACACAAATTAAAAATTCTAAATTGTTTAAATAAAATAAAACACAAATTTAACAAATTTAATCTTACTAAGTAGGAACAGGCAGGAACTTCCACTTTACATTTGCAACATGTATAGTGTACACATCACATAAAAACATATAACATAAAACATATGTTTCAGAGCTGTTAGAGGTCATCATATAAAACACTCAACTATAATAAGTGTGCCTTAACTCCAAAGTTTAGTTATTTTTACGCGGATAATATGGGCGTAAAAAAATCAATGCATCTAAGGTTTTATCACTCAAAGAGGAGCGCAATCTGTTACAAACAATACCAGCCGATGAAAATATACGTTCTGGGTCCACACTAGTAGGTGAGATGCTTTTTAAATGTTCATAAGCTAGTGATAGGTATTGGCCTCGTTGTCGTTTACCACCATTTTTGAACAAAGCCATTTCCACCCTTACAGTAGTGATCAAATCATTCGACGTAGGCGTCGATTCAGTACCAGAGGCAACAGCTTGACTCAACTCTCTGTTTCATTCCTGTTCATATGTTAAAGATACTTGTAAGACATCTTCCTGTGCATCCTGCGTTCTTGGCTCATTGAGTGTGTTTTGGATTGTGCTTGTGCGTTTAATAAGACTTACAATTTCGTGTATCACTAGTAGGCCGAACAAACACAGATATATCTTCATTTTCAAAATCCTCGAAATACTTGTTTGGGTTGGTCAGGTATTGCAGTGTTACTGCTTGGGTTAAGCGTCTCTTTTTATATCTGTTACCCAGTGCAGCAACCATTTTATTGCTCAGTTGCGTGTTCATCTCATTCAATTTCCTAATCGCGAACTTTAAGGATACATTGGCTGTTAGCAATGTAGCGTCACGTCGACATAGCGCCTCAACAACCGGTTTTGATGATGTCCAATATTTTATTAAGCTCGTCCATGTTTCTCCAGTCATTTTCAGAAAAGACAACGTCGATTTTGAGATCAATTAATGCCTTAGTGATAGACGTTTTTAATTTTAGAAAACGGTTTAACATGGTAGCCATGCTACTCCAGCGAGTCTTTCCGTAATCGATGATATTGCTTCTATCATCATTCCGAATCACTATTTCCCATGGGCATGCATGATATGAGTAGTTTGATGGTAGTTTTTGCACTATTAGCACCATTTGGAAAACGCAGTTAGCACCTACAATACTAAATACAAAGTATAGTACCTAATTATTTTAATTGAGATGTAGTCGCTAACATTTTCATCATTTTTTGAAGAGAACCGAAAGAACCGAAAAAACCAGGTTTCATATTTTGGAACCGGTTCTTTTTGTGAGTCTCAGAACCGGGAAAAACCGGTTCCGATGCCCTACACGAGACCTTTGAATTTGAAACTTCTCAATGACAACACACCACTCGCGATTAAGGCATTCGCTTTATGTCAGGGTGTTCATTGTAGTTAGTCATAATACCCACTTGACGTTCGTTTCATATGAATAGCGCGTTTACAATATTTCACAATTTAACCCGGCAACACGTCTAGAAGTCGGCGTACGTCTATGGTAAAGCAACACAAAAACCAATACGAGAGCGCCGACTTCTAGAGAACTTATATTTCAGGAGGAAAGAAGTCGGCAAAAGTGTTGTTTCGGTATCATCGGTCAGTATAATGTGCATATAATTATTTAAAACTGTTTAGTGAATGTCTGCTGTAACATTTGAAGTCGGTTTAAAAGTTTATAAATTCATATTTTCTTACCGTGAAAAAATTACAGTATAGGCCACATCACTATACATGTCATGCGGATTTTCCTTGACTACATTTCAGGTTTTAAGATGTAAGTACTAATACCACAAAATTGCATGCCCATAAGTTGTACGCTTTATACGGTAGATACTTAGCAAGATTACTTATTTAAAAAGGTATTATTTGATAAATTTAACCTTACACGAATAGGAATCATATATTAGTAACTTTGCTCGCGTGGATTGAGTTTTGTGTATTATTATCGAATCTGTTAATATTTATCGGACCAATAAATTTTATAAGTTGTACGTACTTAGGTCATACTAAAAGTTTCTGGATTCTGATTAACAAGACACATATTATGTTTATTATATACACTTGCTCTCTTTGGAACCATTGCAAAAAGCAGTTAGCCCAGTCTTCCGTAGGGACGTCTTTCAATGGCCTCTTGGAACACATTCACTGCCGCGCCGCCGCGCCGCTTTGGGGCTTGTAAGTCGTAGATGTTATCTTTAATTTTGGGAAAAAAAATCACAATGTGCAAAGCTCGGATTGTATGCCGGATGTGTCATCACATCAGTTCTATATTTGAGGCAGGCAAGTGCGGAACTTCCGCATGAAATCGTAACTCCGCCTCCGCAACTTCCAAAACGGAGGCTTAGCGGAGTTTGTTTGTGTGAAATAACGAGTGCGTGACTGTGGGAAGATGTTGTAGGGCGAAGGTGGGTATTCCAACACAAATATTGTTTATATTTACAGTTGTTTTTTTAGTAAATTACGAGCTTGCTCTTGAACATAACCGCGCAAGCGTCGCGTCGATAAGACCTAAGACAGCCCAGAAAGCAAGAGAGTGAAAGCTGGTGGGGTGGTATTCAACCAGTCCCGCAAAATCTACGTAAGTTGGTTACGGTTCCATAACTGATACTACGCAACTACCTGCAATCTCTCTCCTGGTACGGCATCTTATGCCGTCATGCCAGAACATGAATGTTGATTTGATTGTAGATTTTTTTTTTGTTTCCAATCATGCCTAAGGATGGTTTATTTAAGTTTTTCTGTCTGTTTTAGTAGAATTAAAAATTTATAATCTATGTTTTCTTAATTTTTTCGCACATCCGCCTCCGCCTCCGTCTCCGTTCAGTGACCTCCGCTACATCCCTGATTTGAGATCTTCAAAAACTCAAGATTCAAAGATTCAAGATTCAAAATGTTTATTTGTACAATAGACTCTTAAAGTATACCTACGTTTTACATGACAAATCTAATCTATATAAAAATAATATTTTATGATGAAACAAATATGATACCTACGGGAAATATATTAAAAAAAAAACTATATTTAAGTTGGGCTACTAAATTATACACATGCATAAAATAAATACTTATTGGAATAAGAACATAATGCAATTAATAAATAAGTTGATAAATAAACTGAATAGACCATAAATAAATATAATGCCTAACCAAATATATACTAACATGAATAAAAAAATTGAATATTGTATGTACCTACATAATATTGCAATGAATAAATAAGTTAATAGATAAATAAACTATAAATAGATGTAATGCCTAAATCCGCCCATTCAATTAATCTTGCTAAGAAGAAGAGCAAGAAACTTAGCAAGATCATGTCCTTTTTTATCAGTTTTTTTTTCTCAATATGTCTTAATACTATTACATTCTTTTTATTAACTTATATAAAATTATACTAAACAATATATTAAACTTTAATAACTAAAGGATTAAATATAAAACAGAGAAGGAAATTGTGTCATAAGAAAAAAAAATTAACGGAATGTGAGGACACGTTGTCGAGAAAGGACGACTTTGCAGGATGCTTTTCGCGAACTTTTTCAAACACTGTTTTTTCAAACCTTTGGTTTCCAAGTGCAGAAAGAAAAAAGAACATTTTCTTACCAATGCTTCGATTTTTTTTAACTTTCGTAGGCAAATCTTCAAAAGGAAAGACCCATTCTACCGATTGGCTAATCTTTCAGGTTCAATTCAGTCTACCCAGGTTTTAACATCTGTGATGTTAATAATATGCTATCAAAAACAAAACCTGTAAAAAAAACCAAGTCTCGCAACTTAGTTCTTCTACCGTAAAAAGTTGTGAGATCCATGTAAATCCAAGTCAGTTAATTTATTCAGGGACCTCCTGTCTTAAGTTATTACATAATTAGCTAATTGTTAGGTTAGCTAATTATGTAATAACTTAAGACAGAAGGTCCCTTAAGTAGGGACTGAATAAACTAATATATCACAAAACAGTAAAACAAAAGTATAAGTACATTTTTTCATATTGTTTTTGCTTTTCAAATTTCGAAAAAATTCCCAACCTACGCGACGCGATATGTGACTGACAATAGACAGTACATATTCCCAAGGGTAAATAACGCACATAGGCTATGTACATAGGTTTCGTAGAGCGTCTTCTCTGTCACCGGAGTATTAGTGCTTCTTTGGCGGACGATATCTTTTTTTTTTAATTATGAATCATGCATGAAAAAAGTAACAAAACACGTATTTTTTATTTCGAACATAGAAGAGTTTCCTTTTGTTATAGCTAGAAGGTTCATTTTCAACCGGTATACAGCCATGATTGTCCTGCGTTATATAAGGTGACTTTTATTTATACAGCCAAACTCATACTGGAGGCTTGGAGTGATCAGTTAAACGGATCGATAATACTTTTTGCTGATTTCGCAAAACAAAATCTTAACGTCCCATAGTAATTGACTTGGTGCTGGGCTTATGTTTGTAAGGAACACGAAAAGAATAATTAATGAATTTCACAAAAAGGGTCACCGAACCTTGTAACTGAGCACTTACCGAGTCTTCAGTAAGAATTTGGCTGCATAAATTAAAGTCATAATATTTTTTTTTCCATTTTCAACACAGTCGTTTTCAGGGTTCCGTAGTACCTAAAAGGTACAAAAGGAACCTTTATGGTGAGACTCCGTTGTCCGTCCGTATGTCACAGCCTCATAACTTAGCACCGTTAAAGATAAAGACTTGAAATTTTCCACAAAAAGAGCATTCACTTGCTTATATAACACGGTATAAAAAAATGAAAAATTTGTAATTGTTCAAAATATTTCCAATACAAAAGAGAGAAAAGTAAAAAAATAATTCTTAAAAATACAATATGGGTATCAAATTGTAGATATTAAAGAGCTGATTGTAAAGATATATACTTTTTTATATTTACTGGCACCGATTTCGAGAAATGTTTGAAAAACACCAAAAAATGCATGTCCCCTCCCCCTTATTTCCGAAATTAGTGGACCTAAAAATATGAAAAAAACGACGATTATAGGTCATAACTACTCATAACTGGCCAATAGGCATGATGACTAAAAAATTTTGATTAGTCCGTCAGTTAGATTATCAGAAAATATTGGACACGTATTTTTTCTTTATTCAAATATAGCCCGCTGAAGTTCCGCGCGACGTAACATCTAAGTACAATTTTACTTAGAAGTGACGTCATTTTCCCGCACTCCCAAACTTTGACGCGCTTTATCTCTGTCATGTTTTGTTTGATTGACAAATTGAAAAATACGTGTCCAATATTTTTTGATAATCTAAATGACGGACTAAATAGAATAATATTTTGTTTACCCTGTCTACAAGTCTATTAAAGGAAACATATAGCAATTAAAAAAAAGTTGATAACAAATGAGAAACATAAAAAAATGTAAAATAAATAAAAAATAATTTATATAAAAATACAATATGGGTATCAAATTGTAGATATTAAGAAGCTGATTATAAATATATATATTTTATTACATTTACTAGCACCAATTTCAAGAAATCTTTGAAAAACCACAAAAAATGCATGTTCCCCCCCTTATTTCCGAAAATAATGAACCGAAAAAATCATGGTAATTTGGGATTGTGTAAAGATTACCGTAAAAATATAGTGGGTGAGGAATTCACGATAACAAAATGACAAAATAAATTTTTTTATCCACGACTTTTATTTCGAGTACGGTATAAAAATATTTGATTCTCTCTTTTGTGGTACAATCGATTCTATTTTTAGTTATCATGAACAGTTATGGGCACGATTTTAAATACCTTCTTCCTGACTGTTCCCAAAAACTAGGTATGCGAGTCTGACTCGCGATTGACCGGTTTTTCTTCATTCTTTATATCATGATTCATGCGATATACTGTATACCGTATACAATACAGGATGACTTTTAACCTAACCCCGATAATTTAGTATTCTGTAGATGAATACAAATTGGTTTTATTAAAACCATTTAAAATCAAATTCATAATTATTTTATAAAGTTGGAGCGCTTTGAAGATTTTTGTAAAATCGAAAGAAATCTTGGTCACCCGAAGAGATTAGATTGTGCGAATTTATTTTATTATTGATCCCACTATTTTGGACTATTTTAAACTTTTTTCGTATGGGAATGGCTAGGATAACCATAAATTTTATTTCCAAGTAACATTTTTTAATATTTTGACTGTTAATTTTAATTGTTTTTACATTTCAAATGTGTTCTACTTACTAACGTTTCGTAATAACCTCTAAAGTTATTGGGGTTTGTTTGAAAGTCACGCTGTATATCGAGTGCAGGGACTAGTATCTCTTAGTCCCCGTCCCAGATCCAAATACTATTAAGATATCTTATGCATGGGTGTCGGAAGACGAAAGTCTAGGGTGGGGCGACCTCTTTCAAATATCAATGGGATTTATAGTTGAAAAATAAAAAAACGTATTTTTATGACAAAGTGAGTACATTTCATCATAAAATATTAAGTTCAAAATTAATAAATGTAAAATAAAACCCTCAAATATTTTGTAATAGGTCTGTTTTAATCAAAAATGATGAAAACACCGGCCACTCGCCATACACTGCAAGCAAGAGCAGTATCATGCGACGTCACTTGATACGCGCTAAAATGGCAGCCGTTTGAATTGTAGAAGATTATTATGAAACTTATTTTGATTTTATAACTATGAAATATGGATAATTTAGTGGTAAATTCTTATTCATAGCCCTAAATTGATCATATATTAACGATTAGTGCATTAAAAATTTTAAATTCATATACTTTATTGTTCCTAAAGAAAATAAACTCCAAAATAAATGGCTGAAAGTGATAAGAAGGGAAGAGTTGTCTCCAAAAGTATCAGCTTACTGTTGTGTGTGAGGATCATTTTGACTTACCTAAGTGTTTATTTTATTCAAATCTATACTTATTACTCATGTCATCTAATTTGCCCGTAAAATGCGTAAAACACATCCATGCCAACTAGGTATTTGACTTCGTGCGATGCATGCTCATAAGGATTTAAGGTAGTCATTTTGCGAAAAAATTTTGAATTTCTATGTAGGTTTAGATACTCTGTCTTGAAATTAATATGTACCTTTAATCTGGTTAAAAAAGATGAAGAACATTTGGACACAACACAAAATGTGTTTGTAATATTAACAAGGAAGTAAACAATAATTACCAATATTATATATTTCGTATTATGTACCTACCTAAACCATATGAGTAAGTAGTAGGTTTATAAAACGTTCGCTTACCTCTCTGCTTTAAAACTCCTGATTTTGGCACTGAAGAATCTTGTGTTAGTAGAAAAATATTCTGCCATCATTATGCTATCTGATTCTGGGAAGATTGTCGGATTGGCCCTTACTAAAGCCCGCTTCGGTCATTTCAATTAAGTTTAAAAGTGCTTAGCTACTATGTATTCACTTCTTAAAAGTTTTAAAGTAAAAACACTATGATAAACCAGAAAAACAACGCCAAATCCGTATAAAGCCTGCACAAGTTATCAGATTCAACGATAGTGACGTCACATCGGCCGCGTGACCTTGAGTACATCTCACCGGCCGTTTTTCGATACATCCATTTTATTACAATCTTTTAATGTAAATATCTCTCAAAGTAATGGGTATTTTTGGATGCTTTAAAAGATTTATTTCATAAAAAAATACGGGGAAGGCAATGGGTTTGCTTACAAACAAAACTAATGTTGTTGAAATGACTCTATTCCTAGTGCAGGACTATGGGGCAAAAAAAAACGTTTTTTCGATTTTCACCTGGACGGTCAATAAACCTTCTTCCTGGTGACCAACTGAGTCTCCAGTATGAATTTAGGCGGTTGAGTGAATTTTTAGCACCTGAGTCGCAACACCGACTATTAAAAGGCATGCGTGTGTCACACACGCATGATAATAAAATAAAGTATGAGGCGGGCGGTACGTTTGCGGGCCAGAAACGCACGCGGGCGCAAATCCGCATGATTGATAACACCTAAAAGGGCCAGTTAAAATTAATTTTGACTTGTAGAAAGTATACTTTATGTATATATTTTGCAAAAGAAATATTTTGATTTGATTTTGATTTTTATTCGTGTTTGTGGTTTACCCTCGGTTTAACTCGTGTCAATTTTTAAACGCTGTAGTGTGAAATTCACGTCATTGCGAGTAAAATTCGCTCGTTTCGAAACAGAACCCTACACTCTGTCATCACATGTCACGTCCAAAGACATTGTATAAGAACTAGACTGTACAATTTTTGCTCAACTGAATTAGATTTTATTTCCTTAGAAATAAGGTTGTAATTATTATGATAACATTTTCAAGCTAAAAACGAGCCGAGAGTGATAGCTGTCGGTACTCGTGTGTCCTTGTCTAGCAAGTTGCCAGTGTATATTTATAATATATACAATGTGCCTATACCGGGTGTAAAAGCAAAGTCAAGAATCCTTCAAGGGTGTGTTAGCATGATCGGTAAAGATATTATTTTAAATACTGGGATCTCTAAATAAAGTACCAGTACCTCATAATAGGACGATTTTCTTTACTCAAAATACACTAATCGCGTGGACACCCTCACGGTCGCTGGGCACTTGGATGAGGGGTGCGGGTTGTGGGGTACAATTAGGTGTGTGGGCAGGCCGGTGAGCTGCGTAGCCATAGCTTAGAAAAATGATGGAATTTTCGGTGAAAATTCAATATTTTTTTCTCGTCATGACATCAGAATCGTGTATACTTTCATACCCTAAAGGGATTCTTGACTTTGCCTTTACACCCTGTATAGTGTTGTTGAGTTTCAAACGTGTTAGAAAGGGACCAACGAGTGCCTACACCTATCTCGCTCGGCTCGTTTTTCGTATCGCAGTGCAGAGTCTAGTTCTCTATAAAATGTCTTTGGTCATGTCATGCAAAGATATAAAATGGTAGGTACTTGATGTCATGACGCTACGGAAGCGTTTCAAAACGTATGATCATAGTGCGAAATTTCACTCGTTTATTAGAAAGGGACAAATCTATATAGAAGAAAGAGAAAGAAAAATCTGGTTTCACAAATCAGAGTTGCGTTTCGAAACGGGCAAAAATCACTCGGAGTGATGCAAATTTCACCCTAGAGCGTTCAAAAATTGATACGATTTAAACCGAGGGTAAACGAACTGTTACCTGACAGTTGCACGTGCACGGAAGTGTTTTGAAACGCTTCGGAGTAATGCGAAAATCACACTGGGTCACCTGATTGGTGCAACCAGATTTTTCTTTCTCCTATATGGATGTGTCTCTTTCTAATAAACGAGTGAAATTTGGCACTATGATCGTACGTTTTGAAACGCTCTTAGGTGGCCCATAGTGCTTCCCGAGTCACGAAATAATCGATTATATCGCGTCTATCGTCATTCCGAGTCACTGATGGCCTTGTGGCGTGAGTAGTTTGATGGTACTCTTAGTGCTGTCAGCGCCTTTCGAAACCCGGGGCCTTATTGTCTAACTTTAATTGCAATCGCCATACCTTCAAGGGTATCGTGACTACAACCGTGATTACGACTATAAATTGGAATCGTCTAAGTTCTAAAGTCACAATCGCTTTGAATCGCTGAACGAAATGAATGACCAACCAACTAAATAAAAAATTAAAGTGACTACTAAACCGCTAGCGGCTTCCTTAGTTTTAATCACAGACATACAGACTAAACCTAAGGATTAAATAGCGTTGGCAAGTTTCCATACAAAAACCAAACGAAATTTAAGCTACATGGTACGAAGAAACTTATAAAAATAGGTTGTTTTGGCTGGCATATGCTTGAAACATATTTGTTAATACCTAAACTAATCTTTCGTATATATTTTGTTTGGAAACAAGCAATATTTATATCTAAAAAAGCCCGTAACTCACTGAGCTAAAATTTCTTCAAGTCAACTCTATGCGTTTATTATTAATGTTTAGGAGGAGCGGTTAGGTTGACATGTAAGCACATATTAGGGAGCCGAGCGAAGCGAAGCGGAGTGAGGCAACCCGCGTAGTTTTAAAATAATTCACGATAAGCAGAAAAAAAAGTACTGAGCCTTTTCGATGACTTACGGTTCAATTTATAAAATTCAAGGACCGCTTCCCTTTCCGAACTGTACATTGCAAATTTAACTTTATTAGTTCAAGCTAAGGAAGATATTCCACCAACTAAAATATGACATGGTCGGTGAACGAATAAAACATGGAAGCAGTCCCTTACTAGCCACCGTTGTTTATCAACGCCGGAAAAGATATACGTAAAGTAATGAAACATTAAACTTTTGTTGCATAACAATTAATGTTATAGTTAATAAGTCAAGGTTGCTACTAGCGAGCGGCCGAGTTTATGAGCCACACCCACCACGGTCGAGTTTTCGTTGCGCTATAATGGAACGGTAGTAATAATGCTTCCATGTTTTATTCGTTCACCGCTTACGGTTCAATATTTTAAAAATCAAGGGACCGCTAGCGGTACCGTAGTAACTTCCAATAAAAAACCCTAGACTTAGGGATGTGGTGCCGAAACAAAAGTATCGAGTTTATTCAAGTATCGAGTATACTCAAGTATACTGTACTAAAGTGTACTGTTTCGTTTAAGTGACCAAAGAAAGTTATAAATAAAAGCACGAAAAGAAACGCTAAAACGAAATTTCAAAAAGTTGCTGTCTGCAGGGATGTCTATTCTTTCCAAAATAGATCGATTTCGAATCGTGGTGAATTCACAAATTCAAATTCACAAAAATTGGAACAGAAATTCACACAATTAGCGATAATTAATTTTTTCATGTTGGTAATCTAGGTAAAACTCATAAGCGTTAATTTTTCCTGAGTTTATTGTAAGTAAAGTTATGTAGCTGTTTTCTCATAAATAAAACATTAAAGAAATATTTTTTAAAGTTTTATTGCCAAAGTTACTTAAAATGCACATACAGAACATTATTATTTTGATAATATCATGTATGAAACTCATCATACAGAAATATTGTTACATGTAACATGAATACATTTAACAATATTTCTGTATGATGAGTTTCATACACTAGTAAAGCTGGGGTGCTAAAGCTAGGGGTATCTGTTAAGGGATGGTGACTCCGAAGAGAGCTAAAAACCAAACCCAACAAGTGATGATCGAACACTGCTTTATTGGTATTGTTTTCACTAAATAATTGCTAAATACAAAGTGCAAGCAGCCAAAATGTAATTAATTACCTTGGTAAAACCTAATTCACTAAAATGGACAAGTGTGCGTTAGCTCGTACAATTTATAAGTCTCAATTACCTACCCCAACTTCCTATCTTCAAATGTAAGGCTCTTCATAAATAATAATCTTGAATTCAAATACTTGCCGGAAACGTAATTAAATGTGGGTACTCTTTTTATTTGTATGTTATTTATTCGCAAAATATTCCGAGAAACTGCAAAAAATCGTGTCCACGATTCTGCGGTTGTATGGATCGATTCTAAGATCGAATCGCTCCAAAAAATCGATCCAAAATCGATTTTCTTGGCCCCAATTAATCGATCTTCAAATAAATCTATTTCAAAGCGACATCCCTAGCTGTTTGTTTTCTTCGCAAGAAAGTTTGTTTTGCAAGAAGTAAAAACTAAAAACTGAACAAGGAAATGTTTTTAAACTAGGACTGTAATTCATGAGGTATGTAAAAATGTTTATGATTAATTGATTAGTTACCTAGGGTACTTGTCCTACGCTTGTAGTCACCTTAATATTTTGGCGGTCGTATATGAAACAGTGGTGTCGATTCGGTGTAACACGACTTATTTTACAGGACTAAACTTAATTTAAGCATTCTGTCTTTGTCTTTCTGCATCGAAAAAGGACAGGGCGCTTAAAATAAGGTTAGTTCTGTCAAACAAGTTAAGTCGTGCTGCACCGAATCAACACCATTACCTATTTAATTTCTCTTAATAACAAAATATTATATCATTTTGCTTACAGAATGCCTGCTCAGACAATATTGTTAGAGAGAGAATAAACAAAATGTTAACAATCGGTGGGACCAACTAGCTGAAAGGCTTAATCATTTTGGCAATGGCGCTACAAAATCACCCAGAGAATGAAGAGTTGTATATGTGTATACACAGAAACCTTTAAAGAGTGGAGCATTATGAATATTCTGGGGAGAGACAGCATATTTGGAGAGATATCGGTGTGCATTCCATTTCCAGTAAGTGTTATGTTTCATCAATAGCTCATTTCTGCCCTTTGCGGTATGCCTTCTTTTTTTTACACCCCCAATACCTATCCTGGGCCAATATCATCCATATTCTACCAGCTAGCATAAGTTTAAGTATGTCAAATGCTTTTATTTCTTAATTAAGTTGGAAATGAAATTTATAAGCAAATATTAAATTTGATGTATATAACTTTTCAGGAACCTGCAAGTTATTCTCTGAAAGATTCCAGTGAACATCCTAGATTTGCAGGTTAATAAGTTTTAATAAGTCTTTAGTGGGGAATGAAAGTTGAGTTTATTTTTTGTTACATTACTGAGTTCATTTAGTCTTAAATGTGTAGCCTTATAAGGGTGACATTGTTGCTGTGCGACAAAACCTTTTTCTAATAAAGATTATAAAAAAATACATTCTTTCTGTGTTATTGCTACTTATCCAATTTTTTATTGAATATTTTTATTGTTATTTTGTTTGTAGAGTCCAGTTGTTTGAAGCACAACATGCAGGCTGCTGCGCCTCTGGTGGCAAGCCCCCAGGCCTCGCTACTGTCTCCTTTGCCCAGTGCGCAAACCCAACTCTCACTGATTAATGAAAACACCGCCTCTGATCTACCAGTCATGTCTATGCCTGCAAGACAAGCACCACAACAACAGTGGATGGCTTTCTTTTTGCAACATTCTCCTTTCTAGCCACTATCTATGGGTCAGCCTTTACTCCTCCACCAGCGCCATCAAAATTGTTCTTGCCATACTAAATTGTAACTCATACATAAAATAAACTGTATTTCTTATATCTGTATTTCTGATCAACCAGTCATGTCTATGCCTGCAAGACAAGCACCACAATCCTATACAATACAATCCTTTGTTTTTGCAACAGTGGATGGCTATCTTTTTGCAACATTCTCTTTTTAGCCGCTATCTATGGGTCAGCCTTCCCTTCTCCACCGGCACCATCAAAATTGTTCTTGCCATGCTAAAATGCAACTCATACATAAAATTAACAGTATTTCTTATAACTCTCCAACAATCTGTATAAATAAATAACAGCTCCATGACCGCTGACTGACTGACTGAGAGACAAGGTACAGCCAAGAATGCTGAAGGCGAAAATACTAGTAACATAAAATTGAAGATCCTTGCTCTTGAAGTTCATTATTACATCTAGGCCTAGCTAGAAGCATTGATAGGTCAATGTCTAGAAGTGCACTAAGAAAGCATTTATCGAAATTCACCCCTCATTGGTGTGGAACTGGGTGAAAACTTGTGTATCGAACATGCCTTCCGAACATGGTACAATGGGCAGTTTTAAACCCAAAACCTCATGGACGAAGTCGTGGGCATGCTCTAGTTACATGAAAAGTACAAAAAGTGCTTAATAGATGAGTAATTATTACAAATTTGCCTAAAAACCGTTGAAGGAGGCAGCCTATTTGTGAAATCCTTCATTTGACATTTCCGGTAGCTTTCAAAGATTTGATTTGGATACGCGATACCATTTTATGTCAAATTTGTGATATCTTTCACTCAAAATTGCGATCACAATCACAACGAGTCAACGTCAACGACTCGAAATGACAGCTCACGTCCAATAATTGCGGTGTGAAGTTCGTCGATAGCATCCTTCAAATGTCAAATTCATGGGTATGGCGATTGCTGTTAAAAGTTAGACAATACGGCCCCGATACCAATTGTATGTCAAACTAGTGATATCGTTCACTCAAAATTGCGATCACAATCACCATGACTAGAAATGACAGCTCATGTTGAATAATTGCGGTGTGAAGTTCGTCAATATCCTTCAGATGTCAAATTCATGGGGCGATTGCAATTAAAGTTAGACAATAAGGCCCCCGGTCCCAGTGTGATCTTCGCATTACTCGGAAGCGTTTTAAAACACTTCCGAGCAACTGTCAGGTAACATTTCGGTTACCCTCGGCTTAGCTCGGGTCAATTTTTGCGCACTGGCTAAATACACAGTATGACTTTTTTTTCAATATTGTCTATGGGTTTGTGGTCCACCAAATGACGTTTGTTAAACAGCTGATGGTCAAAAACAGCTGGCCGTGTTTGTTATTGCTATGTACAGTGCGACCAACTTATCTGTTCAGTAAAATCATTCGCCGTCTCTTTCTAGTAAAAGAGTATAATTAGAAAGAGACGGCGAATGATTTTACTGAACAGATAAGTTGGTCGCACTGTACACCACATGACGTTTAGATAATCTACACAGTGTTGCCAATTTAGCATATTTTATGCTAAATTTGCCATATTTTCTTCTTGTTTAGCATATTTTTATAAAACATGAAAAGAATGTAAATCACAATATTTCTCCGCCATTGTTGCGACAGGCATGTGGCCAGCCGTGGCGGATAATTCTTGTAAATATGTTTTTGTGTTATGTATGTATATAATTTATCTTTTCATGTTTTCTGCCTATATGAGTCTCTGAGTTACTTGAAATAAAGATATTTTATTTTTATTTATTATTTATAATAAAAACCGACATCGATAGCTTCATCAATTTTCCTACCTCAATGGCATGATAACCCTTATTTCAGGCGAGTATTCCCTGTGCTATGGGATTCCCCTAGTATTGTACCATAGATAAAAATCGTTTTGTCTCGTCACACACTCTTTACTGTTTGTTCTGTTACGTTATGACATTAAGCCGGGTGTAAATAGACTGCTACCATTAAATACGTATTCTACCGAACCCACTGAACCACTTTTCCCAAGAATCATACCCACGGACACCCTTAGCTTATGAAATAATTGAGTTCCAAACAAAAATGCGTGAACCCTAACGCATCGACAAACAGGCCAGTCTATAAAGAGCGTCGTCCGTGAAACAGCTTCAGGTTTTCAGAGTTTTGGTCCTTACCTTTAAATATGCGAAAAATATTTTAAAACATATATACGATAGTAAAATACAAGATTTTGTATGAAACCAAGTAATAATCGAAAAATTTATCTTAATATCTTGAGACACCTTTGTATAATTTTATATTAGCTGTCACTATTTTAAGCAATGACTTAATTAATCCCATACATTCTCGGGAAAAAAAGGTGGGCAACACTGCTTTCCCATTTCAAATTTTAAAAGTTGCCATTTTTTTATATATACCATTTATTTAGACTTGGCCCAATTTTTTAACGCTCTATGGTGAAACCCGCACCACTCCGAGTGAAATTCACTCGTTTTGAAATGGAACCTACACGCAAAGTACCAACATAACCGACTGAAAACTATATGATATGTGGTGCCATCTGTTGCCAAGTACCCAGTAGAGTGTAGTGTCGTGTCGAACATAAAACTTTCTTAGCACAAACTAATTCGAAGGTTGCGAACCATTTTAATTAGGTTTAAATCTTTCTACTCATCACAGACATATAGGAAGCTGTTTATATACTTTTGAAGTTGTTGTGTGTAAAATCGGTTATTGATATTTATAATTTAAAAAATACCGGTAAACATCGGAAAGTACATCACTACTTAATTGCGAGTTGAGGGAAGTTTAATTAATTCTGTTTACTTTTTAACTTTTCTTCGTTTGACCCAAAATTATTTATTTTACAAAGACCTTAAACCAAACCGTTTACAGATTTGAGCGAGAAGAAGAAAATAAATTTGTTAGTGGGGTTGTGCAATCAATACATTGCGTCCCGAAGGACGTCTGGGTAAAAGCTTTTGTTAAAACAAGTGTCTCCTACCGATTTTATGTGATACAATCAGGGTTTCTCGGACCGTAAAAACGTTTTAAAATTATCTGGTGATGTCCTGAATTCGGCTTAGAGCCTCAAGTGGACTACTTTTAGTGATATACACTTAACTTTAGTAGGTAAGCTGATAATTAGCAACTGTCAATCAATCATATGGTCCTAATTAACTATGCCAGTGTTTGTTTACTAGTGAGTGACAAAGTTAGTGATATTTACAAAGAAGACGTTGTTATTAATGTTCTTGTGATGAATAAATCGAGTTCCGAGGAGCAATCGTCTTGTAAACGACAAGAAAATGGCGACGTTCCATCGAGTTCGGAGCGCCCACTCAAGAAAGCTCGTTTTGCGTGGCAAGTTAAAGGGAAATATCACTTGAAAAACGAGATCTCTCAAAATGAGAGACCTTCCGTGACAAAATCGCAAGATACCGAAAGAGCTGGTTCATCTTCAGATAGTGAAAATGACACCAATGACCTTGTTGGTAATACTGAACAGAATTTAGAAATCTTAGGAGACTACTTGTTGAAGCAGGACTTCAACACTTTGGATTCTGTGATAACAGACTCTGACAAGTCTCTCCTGAAGCCTTGTCCAACCATATCAGCAGGGAAGCTGTCTTATCCGAGATATGTATCATCTTGTGAAGGTGGCATGTCTTCACAAAGCTCCAGCAGTAGCAGTAGAGATACTTTGAGCAGCATACCGATGTCCATGGTGCATCAGTCACCGAGCTTCAGTGAGGACCAATGTATAGCCAGATGGCAGGCGCGACAGGTAACTTGGTATTTTGTTAATATTTAAAAACCTATGCTTTTTATGCAAATATGTACTCATTTGTTGTTTTCTGCATTGCAGATGGCTAAAGGATTTGTGGACAACACAATAAACCGTGTACTGGACTCCTGGATGGTGGCACCAATGCCTACTGTTATGGATGACAACCGTTTTCTGGCACTCGATGTTGCAGAGTTCATTAACAATCTCCCTGGAGACAACAGCATAGAAAATGAAGGAATACTAATGGCAATATCTGCACATGGTCTGCAAAATACCTCAAATTCAAGTACAAGCAGTGTGGGAGGCTGTAGTAAAAGAGATCAAACTGGTACCTCAATGGACTCAGTAAAAACTAATGTATTCCCTTCACCTCCAAGCAGTCCCATGTTGTCTGATGAGGAAACTATTCAAGAGTTCTCCAATGCAATCCGAGAAAGTAAAGAGAACTCTGCAAACACACATCCAACTCGTGAAACAAAGTCTTTACAATCGGTCAATGACAGTTTTGATCAAAATCCGTTTGATAAATTTCTGTACCCCAATGCATCAGGCTCTTCAAGTGAAAGTGAGGATCAGAAGACAAGCTATTATGATGACAGCATAAGCCCACAGGATGAAGACATGTTTCTGTCTACAGATCATTTTGATTTTATGGATGCAGCCGTTTCATTTGCTATACAAAATAAAGGTTTGACCTCATATGGCACTCATTATGGGTAATACCTATGAAATCTCTTAAATTGGTGGTGATTGTAATTTAATTACTAAAACATTGACTAATGCCAGGAAATTAAATAAGGAATCACTAGAAGGAATATGTCTAGGATAAATGGGACTTGCTGGTAAAATCTGAATCTTATGATGTGAAACTCAAAAATGGTTATGGTATCCTAATAATTTCCATGTTGGAAAAGTCATACCTGTTGTAAATCTTGCAATGTATGTCATGTCTACTGTTTGTATGTTAAAATTTTACTTTTTGATTATACACAAATCTCAACTTGCTGCTGTATTATGTATGACTTTTATTTGCCTACTGATACTTATAAATTGATTTCTATAAGGATTATTTACTGCATACATATATGTTTTATTCATTTAGTGAGGCATGTTATCTAGTATACATATTATGCCCTTTTTTACTTTTATTAATTAATTAACATAGGATGAGTTATATTATATAGTTTGTATTTAACTCTAAGTCTGAGAAGTACATATAAAACTTCTGTATTCTAGTAATAATGAATGCTGTATGCCATAACGTCGAATTTCAGTCAATAAAATGATACTCTGAAGAATTGTTTTGGATTATTCTACTTTTATATAGCGGATGTGGTAAGGATTCAGTTCTATCATAAAAATAAAATATCTCAATAACAATTTTATTATTGCTTGTTATTTATTAATATTCACATAATACAAAATAAACTATGCACAAGTAAAAGACGACTGATGTTATTATATCGGACTTCATAAAATATTCAGTATTTTAACACGAACATTAATCACACGGACATTTGTTGCAGATATAATAACGCGCAAATAACATTTACAAATTAATAATTTACAAAACCAGTCTGAGTTGCGCGGGAGTCGACGCCGCTGTCGAAATTGTGATGTTGATGTTATTCTTATGCTAAACAAACTAATAGTTCCTGGCCGATGTTACTAGAATTCAATCTTATAATTAAACTGTACAATATTATAGTATGCTTCAATAATCAAATTAAAAAAAAACATATTTACAACTAAAACTTGATTCCTTATTTTTTTACCTTATCATTATCTGACAATTAATTAGTATTTTGATCAATACGGTTCTTCTAACTCAATAAATTAGCCGATTTTTAAGGATCACAAATTAAAAATAAATGTCACGGGATTTACAAACTTAAAACTAGTAAGACAAGGTTTAAATTAGATTGTCGCTATACCGACTAGACGACTCAAAAATCGAATTAGGCCGTTTCAAACTTATTGAGGCACTCAGAACAGGGAAGAACCAAAAAATAAGGTTTGCTAGGAATAGTAAAATGCTCATATAGTTACGATATTTCTCTCTCTTTCTAAAGTAAAATACAGTAAACAAAATACATTAACAGCTGTGAATTCTCGAGGAATGAGCACAGTGGTGACTATCATAATGGAAACCATTTGCCTGAAGTTAAGGGGCGTGTGGGGAACACGACCGAGTTAAGTTAAAGCTCGTATAGTTCTTGCAATCTGCAACTAATTTGCTTTGCTTGTGTGATGAGATGAAGTATCTGTACAACATGCAATGCGTGTGTGCGACACGCTTCGACGGCCACGCACACTAGAGCAACGTGCATATACACGACTTACTATAAGTAGAGCAGTTTAGTCGTCGTGGATTGAAAGAACTGTAATTACCCACCACCCACCCCTTGCTCCAGAGTCCAGGGGTTTAGCACGCGCCGTCGAAACACTATCTTTCCATCATACTTCTTTTCTCACACATTGCAAAACACGGTATGCGTGAAAGCGCAAGTAGGCAAGATAGATGTAGCTCTGGCGCGTGCTAGTCACGCTGGACCGTAATTATTTCACCATTTTTAGCTACAGCATTGTGCAAAAAACAATGCAAGGGCACCTTAGCTTATAATCCCCCTGTCCATAGAGTACATTGAATATGGCCCTCTCTAAACCGGAGAGCGCTGTTAAATTAAGTAATACAAGCCAAAGAAAAGTTTATTTTTTTGCGAAATCGATCGCTTGGGGTCTCTTAAATATTTTAGTGCCAAATGGAATTTAAACAAGAAAACCAATCATCTGGTAAAATGCATAGATTTTCAAGACGCTTCTCTATCATGTACCAGCGAAGTAATTACCTTTTTTTGCGATTGATTTTCAGTCTTGTAATGCACTCTATAATATTTCATGTGAGTTTGTGTTATTATTATTAGCTGTTCACGCCTTTCATGAGAGTTTTTAGAGTAACATCAAACCTACAATATTACATATTTCAAAGTTAAAAATTTACTATCAAGGCAGTAAGATACCTAACTAGGTGAAAACTTAGGATAAAGACATCAAATAATGTAATGGCACAGAAAAATATAATTGAGAGGGCTCAGCCATTAAGCTGGATTACATGGCAATTAGGTACAACATGTAGATATTTCGGTTTTAAATTTTATTATTGCATTGTTGTGCTCAAGTGTGTATTGTTGGCAAAGTAAAAAGGCTAAATTTTCAAATGAATTCCTCATTAACAAACTGATCGTTTATGTAACATTTAATCTCAATTCACTAACACCTAGTTTACTTACACAAGTATAATGATTTCTAGTCATTCATAAAAAAATCTCAAAATGTTAAGAAATTGACAAACACATGCAACACTCTTATTTTAAACAAAGCGTATGGATTCGTCATTATTTACAGTACATAAGGGTAAAGTTACCGGCGAGCTAAAAACAATATAAGTACATACAAATCCCTAAGCAAAATTAACAATGTTGTGCCACTGGATCTACTAAGAATTACATCCAAAACGATCTGCATGAATCACAGGACACCATTATTAATAAGGCGGAAAAACTTTAACCCTAGACCTAATGGTAGACGTATTTACATTATGCACAAAGACAATATAGCAACCGACACGGATAGTCATTCAGTGGGCAGCCAAACTAGATATTGCTAATGTTATGTCATACTTGCAAGCATTTCAATGCAATCACTTTCTACTAAAACAATAATTAATTGCTTTTTTAGATATGCTTGAAAAGAGCACGCAATGTAATAATCTTAGCTAATCAGATTCATTCAAATATTAGTTTTAGGAAATAATAATTTAATACAGACAAACAATGTATATTTCCCGACAGGCGTGAGTGTGGACCGTTTCATACTGACATGTATGTACTCGCCCGCACTCCCGCCGTGTCGCGTACTAATACCTTTTCTGTATAATATCGTCCAAAACAGAAGTTAAGACTAAATGCTGACACATAGATTTCAAGAATAAAATATTCAAGCATTTATCGACTTTCCTAGCCAATTTAGCTAAGCTATTTTAACCCTTATTTTCGCATAATAGAGGACGATTCATCGCGAAAATAGATTTACTTCAAGTAACATATCCCTCTCACTGTGTTACTAGTACGCACTTCAAATTTCGGACTGAAAAGGGACGGTTTTTCAATGTTGCGAGAAATAAAAGTTGAAATTAAAGGATTACCTAGCTAATTTAATAACATTAATAAAAATTTTTCATTAGTTCAGTTTTGGTGTTCGAAATGTAATTGATACACGACAAATCAACAACGAAATTAGTATGTTTTCATGTATAATGTATAATACATGAAAATTCTGGCTAGTCCGAAATGGGAAGGTTCATTGCCAAAAAGGATGAAAAACGTCCCTTTTAGTCCTTTAGGACGACCTGGCAACGCTGCTAACCCTGCGGAATGGCGTAGAAAAAAAATTAAAAACCATCAATTGGTGGATTGAGAGAGCTACATCTCGCTCGCACACATCCCGTCTGTACCATAGAAGGGATATCTTACTTGAAATTTACTAATGGCTTAGAAATAAATTTAAAAATAGCACTCCTATTACAATCATCACGATCATAGAACTGCAATGAGATCCAAGCACATTACTGACACGACATTCTAATGCCCATGGTTTTGTGCATCGAGTTCATGTGAAATAAATACTTGCAACAAAGGATGGGATCATAGGAGCGGTAAGAGGAGAGGGGAGGGTGGGGCGGCAAATCGCTATGGTTTAAACTTTACCAGAGGGATGTTTTTAGAGTGTAGGCACTTGTCACAAACCCACTCTGCATACACTTCCGCAGTCAGCAGCTGGAACGCTGGTTCCGTCAGACCGGTACAGCCTCTGGAGTAGAAAGAGATGGAAGACATTATTAAGATAAATTTTCCACGTCTTATATTTGAAGATGATCCTACTGATCTCCCAAGGTTACTCCAGTAACTCCAGTTTGTCAGTGTTTTAATTATTAAAATTGTGTATCTAAAAATATTTTTATCAGCATAAATAAATGCTACAATAAAATAAATTCTTCTAAAATCATAATAAATTATCAGATGTTTGAGGTAAAATTGCACCAAGTCAAAAGTAATAGTATAAAATAGAATTCTCACCTATGGAACCAGAAATTACACCCAGATTCACAAAGGATAGCTTGATCATTGTCATGAACCTCCTTGTGACAAACTCCACACGGATATATAGGGGGGGCATTGGGATTCTGCGGGTTGAACACCATTGGCTGATCTGGGGGATACACTTTGCCTGCACTCACTGGCATCGGCTTAGGACCAAACATTCCCATGCTTTGCCCCATAGGTCCCACACCTTGCCCTCCAGGGCCACCCATCCCCGCCATGCCACTCATTCCTGCTAGTGGCCCACAGTTACCCATACTGCCTGGCCCTGGACCCATGCCCATCGATCCACCTCCCATTCCCATAGGTCCACCATGGCCCATGTGCCCACCCGATGGACCATATGGAGGCCCTGGGCCCATTGATGTCATAGGACCATTTCCACCCATAGGACCACCACCCATACCAGATCCCATAGGACTTCCATGTCTCATCGGGCCACAATGCCCAGGTCCCATTCCGCTGTTCTGCATTGGATTTGTAGTCATCATAGAACTGTTTGGCCCCATGGAGCCATTTGAACAACTAGGGCCCATAGGGCCATTCATACGGGGAACATTCATGCCTGGACCTCCTCCACCCATTGGCCCATTCATAGGTCCATTCATTGATCCTCCACCAAGGGGACTGTGCATGGGTGGACCCATCGGACTGTTACTCATGTGACTGCCAGCCATGGAACCCATATTCATAGGACTTCCCATTGGTCCTGAGGACATTGGAGAGCCCATTGGCATTGAATTCATGGGACTCATGGGACTACCCATTGATCTTGAACTTGGTCCCATTCCTGGACCCATACTGTGGTTACTCATACCCATGTTAGGACCTCCCATCGGTGACATACCGCCCATATGACCCATGGGGCTCATATTTCCCATCGGACTAATTCCACCTCGCGAAGGCATCTGCTGGCTCATTGGACTCATACTGTGTGGTAAGGGACTCATGTGTCTCATTGGGGGGCCTCCCATACCATGCATAGGTCCCATCATGCCCATAGGGCCATTCTGACCCATCATTGGTCCATTTTGACTCATCATTGGTCCATTATGTGAGACTGTTGATGGGGAGTCATCAAAAGGGTTAGAAGCAACAATGGTGTCTCCATAACCAGTGAGTGGGGGAGGCAAAAGATCTTGAGCAGTTGGTGGTGGTTGAGGTGTTATATTGTTGTTGGCGTTGGAAGTTTTTCTTCGCTTTTTAGGGTTACTTGGTGCCGGTGCTGGTGGTGTGGGTGTTTCCATGGGGGGCTTGAAGTCCGGTGGCCCAAGGCCAGGCCCGGGGAGCCTATATGGTGGCATTCCCGCCAGATTATGACTCATTGTTTTAGTATTCTGTATCAGCTTTGTCAAGCATTATGTCCTTTGGGTTTAAAAGAACATAGCTTCGTAAGTAAGGCACCACATTCGCTTAAAAGATCGCGAAACTGTGCCGGAAGACAGGTTAAGTCTATTTCTGTAACAAAAAAATAACATTTATAACCAATACAAGAATTCACACAATTACAATAGTGTTGGAATAAATGTGGAGTATTCAGTTAAACTGTTTATGGATCAATGATTTTAAGCTGCCCTTCGGCAGATGATGGTAATAAAAGCGATAATCATCATCAGCAAGCCATCACCAACAGTGACTGCATGATTATTAGGCCGTACAATAAATAAATGGCCACGCAAGAGTCGTGCCCTAAGATAAGTCCAAATAAAATATAAAACCCACCGCATTATCACTGCAGCATCAGAATTTTTGATTATTTTTTTGTCCTTTTCCAAGACCCCAAGGCAGGCGTGCAACATATGACAAAATACCAAAATTAGATCACTTTATGTGTCCAAAACTTGTAGTTTAATCAAGCCTCCTCGTTGCGTCTGGAGTATTATCCACTTATTACACACATAAAGCATTAATTAGTATCCTTTCGAGAGCATTTTTATTTACGAAACGCTAAAATCCAAACAACACACGCCACATTCACGGTGTATTTTTTTTTGTTAGAGACCTCTCGTCAGGTGGCGCTGCTGTTAGTAGCAATAAATAAATAATGACATCTCTGCACATTTGTTCCGTCAATGATTTCTATGCTCCTTGTTGGTAGATTTTCAAGATTATATTTGTTTGTGCAAGAGATTTAAAAATTTAAAATGTGAAAAACCATTTCAAAAACATAATTTAAGCCGCAAACTGTCTATCTTTTACAAAAATTATCATGGGTACAAATGTACAATGTGCAAAATTAACATTATGGCTGCATTCAAATACTGAAGAATCAATAGTTTTATTCGAGTTTTATTCAGATAGTTCTGCTAGTCTAGCATAGCAAACCTTATCGAGCTTGATAGCGCTTGATACAGTGCTCTGTCTCACTCTGTTGATGTACCTAAAGAGGGACAAACAGTGGGCTGTCGAGCTGTCGAAGCAAGATATGGTCTACTATGCTAGGTACCCTGGTTTTTCAAGGGTGCGTGCACAGTTATTACGTCCTGTGGGTGCATGTGATTCATTTTGATCAACGCATTTATGCCTATCAACGTGTGAAATGCTTTAATTTTGTATTTAAGAATTTATATTTAAACTTTTTACTTTAAAAAATTGTGCAGATTAGGGCCGCGTTTAGTTTGATCGCCCGCTCATCACTGACAGCAGGATAGTATATACAAAATCAACGCGTGCAAAAGAGATGTCATGATCACCGGGCGTCGGCGTGTGATCAAACTGAACTCAGCCTAGGATAGAAGATAGAACTAAATAAATAAAAGGTGCCACATGAGTTCACAGGACCCGATTTGGTTGAAATTTTACATTAGGACGTGTAGAAGACAGTTTCCAGACTGACCAAAAGTTCTTTTGACGAAAAAAGCCCCCTGTCAAAAATGTCAACTAATTACGAAAACGCTTTAATCCACGGGACTGGTTTCGTGAAAGCCCAAATCCGCTAAGCAATACATAGGCGATGAATCAGCCCATCAAAGAACGGCTTATCTTGAAATTCTCAGCTTACAAAGACATTATTTTATTTTGTTCGGCCCGGCGTTCAGTTTGATCATCGTATTGCTCGCCAACAATACAATACAATAACTATGTATTGAAATGAGTATAAATACAGGAGTACCTAGGGAAAGCCGTAGAGTAATCTTGGAACCCCCCACTAATTGGCACTTTAAGAATTCTATAGCCAATGAATTTAATTTAGTAATCTTGTAATTTTCTTTAATAGCAACTTTTTTGATTACCAGTAGAAACCGTAATTCTACAAATGGTTACACTGTTTAAAACTAAACTTCATTTCGCCGGTCGACAGGTGGTCGACAGGACGCTGCAAAAAGCTTTAACTCTTAACGGAGATGCTAAGAGGTAAGTGATTTCAAACCCTTTATTTAGTGTTAAGAGATTTTATTCACAAGGGCTTGACTGAGAAATATTTAGATTCGGGACGTTATTTCATTGTTTTATGATAGTGTTTATTGATGTGCTACTAATTCTGTTACCTCCTGTCCGATACCAAAACTATGGTAACGTATGGTCCGGACTAAAAAAAGTAATGGACAGGAACCATAAAGCCATTGGTACAGCGAGCGCACGAGTATATTTTAAAGTAGTACCTATATTTTAAATTTTAATAATATTAATAATATTAGGTAAGGTAAAAGTGTTGAAAATTATTGCAATATTAAACTTTTTTTATTTTTGTAAGTTTTGAGATCTCTTAAAATTTATAACAGACTAATTAAATAAGTCACAAAATAATACTAGATAAGGTAAAAGTGATAAAACTTAGCATTAGATTGTTAGTGTAGCTGATTTTGAAGGTTTTAGTTTTAGTGCTGTCAAAACTAAAATTATTCCAATGTAATATAGCTTTGTCCCTCACAATCAGGGACTATTTTGCAATGAGGAAAATTTAGTTTTGACAACTCTGAAAAATCGGCTTAAGTGTTGAATTTTTTGAAATACATACTAGGTGAAATTAAATCAACCGACCAAGTTCATACTGGAGACTCGGTTAGTCATCAGGAACAAGGTTTAATGACCCTCCAGGTGAGATTCGAAAAAAAAATATTTTTTCCCGTAGAACCTGCACTAGGAATTGTACTTAAACTAGTCCAACCAGTACGGGAGCAAAAAAAAATTATTTTTCGAAATTGGCCAAAAGGATTACTGAACCTAGTTCTTGATCACCAACCGAGTCTCTAGCATGAATTTGGTCGGTTGATTAAATTTCACCCTATATACGAGTTTAAAGGTTTATTATTTGTAAGTTTTGAGTTCTTTTAAAATTATTAAAATACTGATTCAGTTGGCTGATTGAATAAGTAACTGAAACAAATAATATGAGATAAGGTAAAAGTGTTAAAAATTATTGCAGCGTTTAACTTTATTTAAATATTTGTCAGTTTTGAAATCCCTTGAAATTTATTACAGACTAATTAAATAAGTATTTGAAACAAAATAATATTAGATAAAGTGAAAGTGATAATACTTAGCAATAGATTGTTAGTGTTGAACATTTTGAAATGTTTATACGAGTTTAAAAGTTAAATATTTATAATTTTGACATCTCTTATTATATATTGACTTAATAAAAAGTCCGATTCAGTTGGCTGATTAAAAAAGTAACTGAAACGATAATATTAGATAATATTACGATCACACACTTGCTGAGATAACGGGTTAAGTTGACTGATTGATAAGAATAGTATATTCTTATCTAATTTAATTACTTATTAATCAGTTAACTAACCAATAATTTTGATATCTCTTATTATACGTGTATATTGACTTAATAAAAAGTCCGATTCAGTTGGCTGATTAAATAAGTAATTGAAACAATAATATTAGATAATATTACGATCGCACACTTGCTGAGCTAACGGGTTAAGTTGACTGATTAATAAGTAATTAAATTAGATAAGAATCACTTTTGTGGAAAAACTGTGAGTTTTCAGATCTCATTTATATACCTCAACTTTATAGAGTCATGACCAGAATGTCCCCTACATTTTTTTTTGTTTTCACTTTTTTGTTCTGAGAAAACATACGAATGTATTAGAAATTAATATTCATGGAAGCAAGTTTTTAAGCAGTAATTGCACACAAAATCTTATTGTATTCTTCTGAAAATCAAAAGTTTAAATGAAAAGTTGAGTATGGTTTTTTTGCGAAAGGTAACGGGATCGACAGAAATGTCGAAAAAGCTCTGTTATTATAACTAAAGCGTTGGTTCTGAAATTGTTATATTGAGTAAATATTTAATTAAAGTGTATAAAATAATTCACACGAACAGTTTTTTTATTATTTAGGCTAATAATCACTGATCACTTTTGGTCACGGACATGACACAAAGCGATCCCATCGACACAGTTTTTATTAATTTCCTATTAAATAGCCCATAAAATTGAAAACTTTTACAGTTTTTATAAAATAGAAGATTACAATTACAATAAAATCAAATTCAATACGATTTGAGTATATATTTATGCATATATTTATTGAATGGATGCAAATTTTGGCGATTCTGCCCACCTACGGATTTGTTCGGTTTATTTTTATTTTGTTTATTTTCGTGACCGACATTAAAACTAGCTGAAGTAGATTATTCTGTTTAAAGGAGGTTTAAAGTTATAACCGCACGCTATATTCATGAACGAAACCATTACTGGCGTAAACAGACTTGTATCCAAAGACGTTTAAATAATGAATTAATATTGTTTTTGATCTTTTTGAGGTAGAGATGTCCATTCTGTCCAAAAAAGTTCGATTTTGAGATCAATTTCGAATCGAGGTGAAAATATCAATACAAAAAAAAAATCGGTACAGAAAACATAGATTCACAAAAATCGATTCAAAATAGGAATATAAATTCAAATAAAATTCATAAACGTTAATTTTTCGTGAGTTTATTGTATTTTTCTAATAAATAAAACATTAACTTTAAAATATTTGTTTAAGTTTGATTGCTAAAGTAACTTAAAATGCACGTACGAGAACATTATTATTATGTTACAATATTTCTGAGTCTCAATTACCTACTCAAATTTCATATCTACAAATGAAAGACTTCATAAATAATAATTTTGAAATCAAATACTTGCCGGAAACGTAATTAAGACTTAAGACAGAATTTATTTTCTTTAAATGATAGTTTTATATTTACTTAAGACCTAGCTTTATTGTACAAGAAAGGAAAAAAAAAGCAATACTAACTAAGCACTACATAATATATTTGAATTCAATTCGATCCCTTACTAGAATTTCTCCGTTCCATGGGATCTTATATTTGGTTTTCGCCAGAAGGCGCTCAGTACTTTTTAAAATAATGTATCGCATGTGTTATAGGTTGAATATATATATAGATTAAGTTGTAGGTTTATTTGTTGCTTATGTTTTATAATAAAGGTTAATTGAGGAATCATAAAGTAATATACGTAATGATGCTATATTACATACCGGGTGTAAATAGACTGCTACCATTAAATGAAACCACATATTCTACTGACCCTACTGAACCACTTTTCCGAAGAGTCATACCCGTGGACAGCCTTAGTTTAGGAATAATTGAGTTCCAAACAAAAACGCGTGAACCCTAACGCACTGACATACGGGCGAGGTTATAGAGAGCGTTGACCTCAAACAGCTGGAGGTTTTACGGACGACGCTCTCTCTAAACTCGCCCGTATATCGGTGCGTTAGGGTTCACGTATTTTTGTTTGGAACTCAATTATTTCCTAAACTAAGGGTGTCCGCGGATATGAAAAGTTCTTGTGGTTAAGTGGGGTTACGAATATGTGGTTTCATTTAATGGTCGCACTCTATTTATACCCGGTATAGATACTTACTTATATAGGCTATTGCTAGGAGAAGATCTAAGAAATAGTACATAGAAGGTTTTCTATGTCTCCATATGACTTTGATAAGAGCCAAGTATACATTTTTTTTACTAAAGCCCTGTTAGTACTATCACTCAAGCATATTTATTTGTGGATTTTTAAAAAAATGTATGTACCTAATAATTTCTCAAATCGATGTGTGAAAGTCGAATTTACTTTGGGGACCTTATGTTTGCCTTTTAATATATCAGACTGACTATTTTTATTGGAAGTCTTAACTGTGGTGCCTATTAGATATTATGTTTCTAATGAAAAGTCTTCATACTCTCAATATTTTACTTTCTTGGTGTAAGAGATCAGTACTATAACGAAATGGTTTTCTTAGCATTACTTTAATTACCATCCGCTGGGCTCTTTCTAATTGTAGTATAGTGGTTTTAGCTGCGCCACCCCAAGAATCAACACAGTAGGAAAATGCAGGTACTCTTTTTAAATTTTATGTGATTTGTTTGCAAAATTTTTCGTGGAACCGCAAAAAATCACGTCCACGATTCTGTGGTTGTATGGATCGAATCAAAGATCCAATCGCTTCCAAAAATATCGACTTTCGACGTCCCGATTACATAATCGATCTTCGATTAAATCAATTTAAAGCCCACATCCCTATTTTGAGGTTAGAATTACTCACTGTTGAAGTTGTTGTTTTTTGGTGCCTGCAAATAGAAAATAAAATAATTATAATAAATCGGGTAATAAATTAATAAAATGGCTTTAAATAGGCTGTTTAGAAGTTTAACTATATCACCAGTGATAGTGAGCCGAAGAGCTCTTCATATTACCTTTATTGGCTATGCCAGTAAACCCAATATAATAAAACCTAAACCTGGTTTTGGAAAAAGTTACAGGCGCTTAGTGCATTTTCCTGAAGTGTACACAGTTAAACCGCTCGAAGTCACAAATCTGGCTGGAAGAGATCCAGAAACAGGTCAGTTTTAATAATAAGCCTAACTATTGAAAAAAATACAAAGTATTTTCTGTTCCAATATTATCATACAATCATTCTCAGGTCGAGTAGTAGCAAAAGGAATTGGAGGTGGTATAAAACACAAATACCATTGGATTGACTGGTACAGACATGGACCTACTGAAGGACCGCCACAGGAAGAGAAAGTCATACAAGTAAATATTTTTTAAATACACATGCAATGGGCTTACGCTTTGCCTCTACCCCAGCCCAGGGGTTGTACTTTATTCATGTGAGGTTCAAATAGGGGGCTGGGGGTTAGAAAAACATCACGATGTGGGGTGATGGGATAATGTGACAATGTGTGATTTTTCATATTGATAATATATGTAAAATTATTGTGTTGTGTGACCACATGAAAAACAAAGTGACTAAATTCGTGTATCAGAAGCTACAAAATTCTCAATTTTATTTACATTATAGTTTTGAAGAATCTTATTTTATTATGACAGGTTCTAAAATATCCCATACTTTCATTTGTAGACAGGTGGGACTCTCCGATTCTACGCCACTGGATTGGCCTGCATGTCCATGTGTAGTGGGGCGTGGAGTCTTCTTAGTATATTGATGTATAAGCATAAGTTACTAACAATAGCATAAGTTGTTTTATTACTAACATTTTTATATGGATCTTTGATATGAAATAAAGACATTTGATTTGATTTGATTTGAATACACATGATGCTGGGAAGTGGGGGGGTATTAAAGTGGCCTAAAAACCTCATGTGATTAAAGGATGACACCTAATAGAAAGCAATGATAAAACTAAAGATGAAGCACACATGCCCAGGAAGTAGCAGAGCGAAAGCAGGCGAGACGTTATTCAAATCAAATAATTTATTATCAGGCATCTGTGTGGCCCATAGATAAATACCTTACAAACTAACATAATATTACAGTATATTGATAATTACAAATTACCAACAACCTATAGATACTTATAGACCTATACCCACCGTACTAGCTGGCTTTTCAATATGACACGAAACATGTATTGTCATTTGTGTGTCTTGCATGGTGTTAATGTTTACGTCTGTGTGAGTCACGGTTTTTAAAATATGTCTTATCACGGCCACAGAAAGCTTATTTTACAACAAAATTTAATACTGGCCGCTTGTTTATATAAACAAAAAGTCGTGTCACTGTGTGACCCAAAAGTACAGTCACGCCATACACAATCAATATTCTTATCCAAGCCTACGTATTTTTTAAAATATCTCAATGTAATATTGTTTTTAGATGAAACAGACCCAAAAAATAATTTTTTACTCACTTACTCTATTATTTAAATATAAGTGGCTGACTTAGCAGCAAAATTAAATGAGTGACTGAGTTCTATGTAGTTACAGATAATTAAGAAGATACAGTCACTGCACTGGTGACATTTTGAAATACATGATGCTTAAGGCCTTACCCCTGGTGCACGATAATCTTACTGAGCGATTTTGAACTTCAGTATGTTGTCAGAAAGTCTATATTAGAATGCTCACTTTGCACGCTGCTGGCACGCAAAATCAGTGAATTTTGGAGGTTTTTCTGGATTTTACGAAAAAGTATTAGTTTTTTCACCTGACATCGGAAAATAAACCATGTTTTCTTGTTATAGCAGTAATTTCAGACATAAAACTCAAGCCGTTTAGACATAAAACGAAATAATAACTTAAAGAAGGCATCATTTTCAAAAATAAAATCTATTGAGCGAAATGTGTCCAATTAGGTAACTGACTTGACAACGGAAAGACAAAGGTCTGAAAAAACACGTCCAAATTTTACGTTGATCAGATAAGTAGTTGACTCAGCATATTGAAACAAAAACCATTGAAAGACCCAATACAAGCCCTTAAGACACTTTTTGAGATCTGAAATATTGTTCTCTTCAATCTTCTGTAAATTCACATAAAACACAATGTGTTGGCTCATCACAAGCTTATGATGTGGTTTTTATGGTCTTGTGTGCACATTACCTGACTATGAGAATTGAAGATCAGTAAGAATATCAGCCTCTCATCCTTATTGACATTTTACAATCCCTTTGTTTTTTTATCTACTGTACTTAGTAAATGATCTCAAAGCTAAATCTAATATACTCAGTAATACCTATATAATTCATTTGGACATCATTTCTAAGATATCAAACAAATTTCGCCCTTATTACATTATACAACCCAACGACTCTTTACCTCCTTGGTTATTTTATTACAAAATCAAAGAAATTGCCATAAACCAAATAAGAATAAATTAAATGGCCAACCAAATAGGTGACATACTGAAGAAGGGCAAAGTAAAAAGAACCTGGAATAGAAGAGCTTGTATGACTAGATTGATGGATGTAGAAGAAGCACAAGAGGTGTGTCAGGATCATGGCAGATGGAAATCTGTAGTCTCTGCCTACCCCTCTGGGAGACAGGTGTGAGTATGTGTAGAAGTGGATATATTTTTATTGTTTCCTTCTCAGATACTTGAAGATGGCTGTAGAACAGCAGACATCGCTCTGGTTGCAGTTGGTGATAAACTAAAGTACATACTAGCAACTGAAAACATGAAGCCTGGAGATATTATAAAGACTTCACGCTATTTACCAAGGATTCCAGGTAAATAATTGTAGCAATGACATAAGACATTTTTATTCGTAATTACTATTATATGTCAAAAACACAATGTCTTTGAATCAAAGTTTAACCTTTGGAATACTTTATTGTAGATCTACACTCCAGACACAATAGATTCAATTCTTTTATTTTTTTGCCAGTAGCATTGACATACTACCAAGTGGACATCGGGTCTGTGCTCAAAAGTGTCCGAACCAAAAGACAGTCAAAACCATTGAACATTAAAAAAGGGTGTCAACCACACGTCAATCAAAATTAAGCCGTGCAGCAATGACAGGATTCAAATCAAAATGTTTTGTTTCTTAATATTTTGACACTTCATTAGGTACACTTTTTTGGTAAATTTTATGCTAGACCCGAGGTCCATGGCTATATTCTTTGGTCCATGGTTTGGTATGTCCATCAATGGCCAGTAGACTATGTTAAATTCTTTGCCTCCAAGATCAAGAGAGTATCTTTACATCTATGCTTAAAAATATATTTTATAAAAATACCAGGGAATAGCAAATGATTGCAATGTATGCAATTTCTATTTCAGTTCGGGCAAATGAAGGAGATGCTTATCCATTAGGGGCCCTTCCAACTGGAACCATTGTACACTGCATAGAAAAAGAACCAGGTAAACTCAAGTCACCTGCAGTTAAAGTTTTAATTTTTATCTAATTCAACTTTTATGAGATGATAATTGAACTGCTATATGGGTAAGTAGACATGCTGGTGACTCCACATATTTATACCTAAAATGACACATCCGTTTGTGTGTCTAAAATGAGTTTTACAACTATTCATCTTGTTGTTTGTTCATACCACTTTCAGGTAAAGGTGGCCTCTACATCCATGCTGCAGGAACATTTGGCACCATACTGAGGAGGCAGGATGACAGAATTATTGTGCAGATGCCTTCAAAGCAACAATGGAGCTTTGACCAGCATTGTGTTGCAGTTGTTGGTGAGGCAGCAGATTTTTGAAAAACCTTTTTAAGAAACTATAGACATTTTTTGGCTCTTAGAATTTACAATTTGGAAATATTATAAAACCATCCTAACAACCTTTAAAGGTGGTAGAGCTAATGCCGGGCTCGACTGTGGAGGTACCACCATCTTACTCGCAAATCCTCCCGAAGTTATTCGGGGGAGAGTAAGAGGACAGCTCTCAGGCAAAAAAACCAGGCGGCCCACCATTGCCTGGGACCGATGGATGGCGGTATATCCACCCCCAGTTGCCGAGCCTTATATAAATCAGACTGGTGACGGGCAGCGCACCGCGCTCACCAACCCGCCTGCCCAACGTGTGTGTGTATGGGCATTTCTTCCAGGAGGATCGCCAAGAGTGGCGAAATCCTGGAAAGGGGCCGTCCATAAATTACGTCATCGATTTTTTCAGATTTTAGACCCCCCCCCCCTATAATCATCCTATCGTCATTTCTTAATGACCCCCCCCCCTTCTCCCAAAATTGACGTCATTACTAGTTTGACAAAATAAAACATTGCAGATTTGAGAAAAATAGGGTATTATATGATTAAAACACTTGGTTATAGAATCACCTTTTATTATTTTTACTTTGGCAATAATCATTGATATAATATAACTACTTACTTTTCACCCATTCTTTTAAATTCTGGATCACGGGTAATATCTCCGTATCCTCCCGGTATTCGTTTTGGCTCGATTCATCCATGACGTCAATTTCGAAACACCCCCCCCCCATCTATCATTTACCGTCATCCGCAGACCAGCCCCCCCCCCCCTAATTTAGAATGACGTAATATATGGACGGCCCCAAAGGCCTATGTCCAGCAGTGGACGAAACAGGCTGATGGATGGATGGATGGATCCTAACAACTTATGCTCACACTCTTCACATCTCCCAGAGGACTAAGCCTGAGATTCAGAGTGCATTTCGAGTCCGAACTCAATCTTACAAACGTCACTCTAGAATGAGATCACGTCACTTTTTGACGTTTGTAAGATTGAGTTCGGACTCAAAATGCACTCTGAATCTCATCATACTTTTCTAAAAGCTATTGACTTTGAATTCCAGTAATTTCAGAAGTTTGTATGACTCGATTGACAATGTGGAATAAGAGAAAGAGGCGTGTCTGGATCGTAGCGAATTGAAAACACATTTCTTTCAAAAATTACTCTGACAAAGGGAAATACTGATTTCCATGTTAGTTATCGTCATTGCTGAGCAAAGACAAAGGCATCTCCATCTCTCTTGAAACACTCAAAGATGCATCCTTGCTACATTTGAATGAAAATTGTCAACAGGTCGCTTGTCAAACATAGAGCATGGAAGCACACCCATTGGGTCAGCACAAAGAAACAGATGGCTCGGCAACCGTCCTAGGTCAGGTCTTTGGAAGAGAAAGGATGGTAGACACGGAAGGAAGATCAGACCACCAAAGCCGGTCAAGGAAATTGTTAATGTCAAGAAATCCTCAATACCTGCAATACAAATGACGATGCATCCTTAAAACTTGATGTGTGTAAATAAATAAAGAGATTTTAGTGTAAAGTTTATGTTTATTGTTTTTTTGATTTCTGGTTAAATTTAATTTATGTTGACATTAAATTGATTTGAGCTTTTACATACATCAGGAGCATTGAAACAGACTTTTAAAATAAACATTTTACAATAATAAATATCACAAATATACAATGACCTGCATATATTTTTACCAAAAGCTACAATTAAAGCTTACTGAGATTAGATAAATGCAATTAATTAATCTTCGCTGTCCTCATCAGAAAAAGTCATCACCTAAAACAACAAAAATATGAATGAATAATTTGGCCAAGTGAGAGTCTGACTCGTGCACAAAGGTTTCCGTACCATCACCCATTACTGGTACGAAACCCTAAAAACATACATATCAACAATATAGATGCTATAGCAACATTAAGGCTACAAAAAATAGGGCGCTAAAATGGAAAGTTCTGTCAAACAATTCAAAACCTTTTGAGTACGGATCCCTAATTTTATTATTTATTGTTTTACTTTAGACCATTAACAATGTGACCAAATTTGAAACTTTTATATTACCGTCTTTAAGATAGACCTAAAACAAATAACGTTAAAAAAATGCTATTTTTTTCGAGGTTTCTTGTATGGGGACCCTCTTATTTTTTTTATTTAGAGGCTATGGCATAACACGTATTTTGTACAAATTTCAACTTTCTACCTATTACGGTTGAAGCTTTACACCCCTGTGACAGACAGACAGCGGAGGCTTAGTAATAGGGTCCCGTTTGGCACCCTTCGGGTTCGGAACCCTAAAAGGCTTACGGAATATCTTTTCTATGGCCGAAAAAAAAACAAGGCCTGCTCCTTAGGTCTGCATTACAAAACATACGCTTACTTCAATTTTAAACACTGACAACAGGATAGCAATATGCATTTTTGCATGAGTGTAAATGAGTGAGGAAGAGAGCTTGTATGGCTACACTGAGATTATTGAATATTTAGAACGCGCTTCACGCAACGAGACGTCATTTTTATGAGCTTGTGTTGTCATACAAACATACACAGTGATTGGCTGATACCTTGTTTTCTTATCTACACTTACATCAGTCATTTCTGCTGTCAAATGGAGTTCAGCCAACCCGGTGACCTCTTCCAGAAACTTGCCACTATTGCAGACCTTTAGTATGAATTCTATCCCCTCGTCCCTATACTTTTGTATCACGACATCGGAGCATGATATACACTGTTTGAACTTCATACAGGTTGGGGCTAGTGTAGTGTAGTTGTGCAGGAACCCTCGTATTGAATGCGGTATAGGGCCTAAGACCCCCTCGGTCTCTATGGCTTCTTCGATATCTTGAAGGTTGCAGATGGCAGGTGCGTCCACTCTAAAGAATAAACATACAGGTGTAAATTAGACAGGTAAAATTTAGGTTCCGTTTCGAAACGAGCGAAAATCACTCGGAGTGATGCGAATTTCACCATAGAGCGTTCAAAAATTGACACGAGTTAAACCGAGGGTAAACGAACTGTTACCTGACAGATGCACGAAAGTGTTTTGAAACGCTTCGGAGTAATGCGAAACTCACACTAGGCCACCTGATTGGTGCAACCAGATTTTTCTTTCTCTTGCTCCTATATATATCTGTCTCTTTCTAATAAACGAGTGAAATTTCGCACTATGATCGCACGTTCTGAAACGATTCCTTAATAAACCATTTTATTTATCTCTTTGTTGGTTGAGCGTTCTGTCCTTTATGGATTTAAACAATCTATAAAGTAGTAAAAAAGCAGTGTCTGTAATATTGAATATTTACAGCAGAAATGGGTTATTATTAGTATTGTTATGAGGCCAAAACCACAATTTTTAGAATTTTCGTCTTTATGTCTGTCTGTTTTAGAATAATACTATTAAGACATCTGTATAAATCATCTGTATAAATGTGTGTTCCGTTTTTGGATGCGCTTTTTTAATTGTCATTGAAAAGACCCGCTCAACACATAGGCTATAAGGCTGTTCATAAAATAACGGAGCAAAGTTCAATAAACGCTTTTAACTCTAGAACCACTCAAAGGATTTGGATGCCGTTTTTTAATATTGTCATAGTGAGTGACACTGGCCAACACTTAGGCTATAAGGGGTGTTCACAAAATAACGCCCAAGCCGAGATCGGGGCAAAGATTGACTAAACGCGGGCATAGGTGTACAATATACCTGCTCGGGTGTTGCAGTAGCCCCACCAGTATCTCTACGGCCAGGGCTGCAGCTATGGCCGCGACGCCGGGACGCGTCACTGTGCATTGTTGGTCGAGCGTTCTGTCCTTTATTGACTGAAACAATGTACAATACGCTAGCATTCCTCTAAGATAATGAATGCATTGAAGAAGATACCTTTCTATCATCAAAACAAGGTAAAATGATATGTAGTATACTACAAAAACGATAATTCATGGGGGAGTTGGGGACAATTGACAATTTTTCTTCGCGATTGGAAGTTTTAAGTTGCTACTTTGAATCTTTGTAATTTCTACAGAGAAAAAATTCTAGATATTTTCATAGATTTTTCAGAATTCCGGATCCAAAATGGTAAAACTGAGCGCATTGAATTACAATTTTAGGGATAAAGATAATTTTCACCAGTAATTTTCTTATAAAAACTTGAAAGAGATGGAGATGAGGATTTTGTAACTGTTTCCCTAGAAGGATACTCACATTGCCAGGCGCTGTGACGTCATTACAGAAGTAGCAGCCGAGTTGGCTGCCTCTCACGCACCCACTAGGAGTGGAAGGATAAGCGGACGATGACGTCACTGTACAAGGACCGTCGCTGATCCCGTGCCGCATCACAAGGTAGCTGTCGAAGCCCAGCGCCGCGTTTATTACTATCTGGAAAAATTAAGTTTTAAGTTTTTAAGGCATTGTACCCGAAGGGTGCCAAAGAGGACCCTATTACTAAGCCTCCGCTGTCTGTCTGTCCGTTCGTCTGTCACAGTGGTCTACATCTTCAACAACAATAGGTAGCCAGTTGAAATTTTCACAAAATACGTGTTACTATGGCCTCTATCACGACAAAAAATATTGAGACAAGAGGTGTCTCCATATAATAAACCTTGTGTTAACCAAAGCGCCATCTGAGATGACTTGTTTAACAAGCTAGTCAACCTTCTTATACTAAGGTTAATTGTCCACCTTTTTTGTATCATACTGTTTTTAGGGTTCCGTACCCGTATTATGTGGTGGTACGGAACCCTTTGTGCGCACTTTTAAACGTATGTCAAGTAATAACTATGGGTTCTGTTCATCTTTGATTGAAACCTAAAAAAGTAAATTTAGGAAAAAAAGTTGTACTAAAAGCGGTCGTTAATATTAATCGAATATAGTCTGCTTCAAGCGACTAATATCCATCCATCCATCAACCTGTCATCATCCACTGCTGGATACAGGCCTTTCCAATACTACGCCACTCTTGGCGGTCCTCCGACCTCCTGATCCAGCCGCCACCCGAAACGTCCTTCAGATCGTCGGTCCAGCGGGCACGAGGTCGGCCTACGCTACGCTAAACTGGGTGTGGTCTCCATTATAACGCCTTTCGGCCCCAACGGCCACCACGTCGGCGACAGATATGGCCCGCCCACTGCCACTTCAAGTTACTGATTCGGCAGTCACTAATATAGATAGATATTATTCTACCTTCCCATAATGAGCAGCTATTAACGTCGGCAGCCATCTTGCCTCTCTCGTGTCTAGAAGTAGGAAGATCACGTCATGTTCTTCTATAGCTCTGGTCAGCTTCTCTATGTTGGCGATGGTCTCGTCCCTCAGCGATTCTCCGACGGGGTGGCCTGGCATTGGAATGTGTAGAGGGATACCTTGGCTTTGCTAGAAAAGATATGTTATAGACAAAGTAATTATTCTAGATATTATTTATACTATCCAGACATTACATAAAATGTCTAATTTAGACAAAGTGATTATTGAGGTATTTATATTTATATTATCTGTCATGTTCTAAGTAACAATATCATGGTAATCACAAGTGTGAACTATGAAATCTAAGTAGAGTAGTTAAATGAAAGCTTACATTATCCATAACGTCACAGAGTCGTAAAATCACAAACATCAGAATATGGAGTAGTTTTTTTTTTACCTAACTACAGTAACAAAACAACAAAAAAAACAGTGAAAAGTACCAGAAAACATTACTCAATAAATCACTGTCATGAATAATGTCTAGATAAAGTAATTGATTTATCAAATTAACTACACCATTTAGTCTATATACATAATATCTAGCCATTATGTATAATCACTTAGTCTGTAAAATATACATACATAATTCACACCTGTCTCTGCCCCTGCATCTGATACGATTCTAACGCGTGTTTTTCAATTTAAATTGAATCATACAAGATCTATTCCAGCATATAGTATAAGTATAAATGAAAATAATCACAGACGTATAATATAGTAGCAGACCTAACATCACACTAATATTATAAATGCGAAAGTTTGTGTGTGTGTATGTTTGTTACTCTTTCACGCTGAAACGGCTGGACGAATTTGGATAAAATTTAGAATGGATATAGCTTATAACCTAACTTAACACATAGACTACTTTTTATCCCGGAAAAAAGCAAGTCGTTAAACCGAATAACACGCTGGCGGAGCCGCGGGCAAAAGCTAGTTAATAATAAACGTATAGAGTCGACGCGTGGCAATTTCAGCTCAGTGATCATCGGGCTCTTTTAAATATAAGTTTAGGAATTAACAAATATGTTCCAAGCATAAGCCAGTCAATACAACCCACTTTTATACGTTTCTTCGTACCATGAAGCCTAAATGTAGCTTATTTTTTGTATGGAAACTTGCCACGCTATTTAATCCTTATGTTTGGTCTGCTACTTAGTAATAATTATATGCCTGTGGAAATAGAGTTTTGTCTCTCGACAAAGCGTTAGATCAGTGGAAACGCAGGTACAGTGCCACCAACTTATCTGTTCAGTTGGATTATCCACCCATCTCTTTCTAGTGCGGTAGAAAAGAGTATAATTAGAAAGAGACGGCGAATGATTTTACGTTAATTTGGTGGCACTATAGAGTAGTTTGTCGAGGCGATGGTCATGTGATGTAGTTTTCCTGCGTTTTCATTGGTCAAACGCTTCCTTGAGAGACAAACTTCTCTATTATTTTTATATAAGCTATCTATGCAGCAGGTGTCTTTGCATGTTGGCAACTCTAAATTCAACTTGTTCTATACATATGGTCATCTAATCTGCTCGTAATGCTTTAATTAAGGTGGTTAAACCGAATCCCGGTGCAAAATGTACATCATAATATTTTTTTCTTTACTTTTGAATAAAAAGTTTGCAATAAATGCGTTTTATAGCAATTCGCGCAAACTGCTTGTTAATAGTTAGGTGATCACACGAAAATGATTCAATTTTATGCGTTACATTTTAGCTGCATTACATTACAACTGTAAACACGCTTTTAAGTTTGTTAATGTCGTTAATAATATGGTAACAAAACTAATTGTTAGTCACTTCCGGCAACTAGCGCCATCTGTATATGCTGTATAGGAATCTAAGCATCCAATAAAATCAGTCTGCTCAAATCACTCGATGTGTTTCATTAAATGTAATGCAAACAAAATGTAATACATTAAAGTACCGCGGCGTTACTCAGTCTTGAGGGCCTAGAACGAGCGACAAAAAGAGTGTCTTTTGAATGAGTCTTTAGCTGTCAAACTTGATTTTTAGTACATAACAAAGGGCCCGCCGACGCCCGGCGATCATGACATCTCTTTTGCACGCGTTGATTTTGTATATGCTATCCTGCTGTCAGTGATGAGCGGGCGATCAAACTGAACGCGGCCCTGGTGAACAGCAACTGACGCTAACCGTTGTCTATGAACGTGATGTGCCGGCAACGCCATGCCTGAAAGTAATACACATAATACTCACAACAGTAGGCAGAATAAGCTTCAAGTTGTCTGCAGCAGCCTCAGCCTTCTTCCTGCCACCAGCGAGACAGTCCTGGAAGCTGAACAGCACCTGACGGGTCGGGTTGGAGAACGATACCTTGCCGTTGTCTATGAACGTGATGTGGCGGAAACCCCACGCCTGAAATATGCACAAAAAGATAAGCCTTTTCCATACTTGCTTAGCCACTACCGCATGGAAATAAAGAGTTACCACTTTTCTAACGGCTTCTTATGACGTCATGTCAGAACACTCCAAGCCACGGCCGAAGCCTCACCACTTGAATTGAAAGGATTTATCAGTAAGTAAACTGACTGTAAAAGGTGAAGGACTATGAGACAGGTAGACTAAGATATATTTTTCCTCATGACATAAATTCCTGCTATCTTGTTATTGTATAATCCTTTTATATATGAGGGGGAAGGACGGTTATTGGTATTTATTAGCACTTTGGTAAAACATGGTGACCAGGGTCTGCTGGTGGGACTGGAATATGGGTACGGGATCTCATCAACGGACAACAGAAGACCCTTCGAGTTTGGGTTTATTTGATTGGTGTTTATTAGCGCTTTGGTAAAACATGGTGACCGTTGTACATAGTCGTTCAAAAAATCATATTCTTTTGTTTTCCTTATTTCCACGAAAATATCTACGACGCGGGCGGAGCCGCGGGCAAAAGCTAGTAATAGAAATAAACTTACTAATAAATCTCTAGCCACATGACAACCCAGAGTGCCAGCGCCAAGTAGGAGACATTTAGTTTCCTTCATCACGTTGAAGTTTAGATCTGGTACTAACCGCCATTTCATCAGTTTTATATTCAAATCCGAAGATGTGTCGGCTAATCTGTAAAATTGTTTACTTTCAATATTATTACCATTCCCAAAAACTGAATTCCCCACAAAAATGACTATGCTGGCTGCAGAGCAAAATAACTGCCAAAACGCAATATACTGAATTCAAACGCAATTTTTTTGGATTCCATACCCAAAAGGTGCCCAAAGGTACCCTTTTACTAAGTCTCCGCTGTCTGTCTGTCACAGGGGTCTACAGCTTCAATCGTAATAGGTAAAAAATTGAAATTTTCACAGAATACGTGTTACTATGGCCTCTACAACGACAAATAATAAAAATTTAAATTAAAAAAGTTTAGCCCAAAGTCACCATACAATAAGCCTCGTGTTAATCAAGCGCCATCTGAGCTGACTTGTTTGAGAGTTTTTACCGTTTTGCACCGAGGTTTATTGGTAGGACGATAGATGGCGCTAAGATCTTAAAGATTTGTTATGTACCATAATGTTTTTGGGGTTCCGTAGCCGTAATATGTGGTGGTACGGAACCCCTTGTGCGCGAGTCTGACTCGCACTTTGGCAAATCATTATTTTACACGTTCTTTCCCCACCGGTTTCGGATATCACATCATTGTCTGCGTCGTTCAATAGGCAGTATCTAAAATCCAGTATTATCCTCTATTAACATCTACAAATCACTTGAAATATCCCAAACGGTGGGGAAAGAAAGTGTAAAATAAAAATAGATTAGTACAAGTGAAGCTCGACTGTGGAAGTACCACCATCTTACTCGCAAATCCTCCCGAAGTTATTCGGGGGAGAGTAAGAGGACAGCTCTCAGGCAAAACCAGGCGGCCCACCATTGCCTGGGACCGATGGATGGCGGTATATCTGTCGCAGTAAAGTAGTTAAATCAGAGAGTTAGTTGAATCTCTAGAGAGTTAATTAAAGATCGACATTCAATCAAGTCGCTAGCATTTTGATTCAAATAAAGCAGCGTCGAAAACGTTTAACTATCTGTCTGACCGAAAGCCAGCGTGTTGATTGATTAATAATGTAAAACAAGATGATGGCTCTGAGTTGTTTCATAATGTTCAAACCTGACCTAACGTACTGTTTTTAAATACATTTTGACCTATCCATTATGCACCTATTTAGTATCCTACTCGGGGACGCCTCGCTCCGCTCCGCTTCGCTCGGCTCTGAGTTGTTTCATAATGTTCAAACCTAACCTAACCTAGTGTTTTTAAATACATTTCGACCTATCCATTATGCGACTATTTAGTATCCTACTCGGGGACGCCTCACAAAGGTCACCCTACCAAAGTTGAAATGCGCCTAGGAACGTTTAGGAAACTCGTTAAACGTTTCGTTCACTCACTTGTCTGACGGAACTTTAGCGACTTGATTGAATGTCGATCTTTAATTAACTCTCTAGAGATTCAACTAACTCTCTGATTTAACTACTTTACTGCGACATATCCATCCCCAATTGCCGGGCCTTATATAAATTAGACTGGTGACGGGCAGCGGCGTCACTGGTGCAAGGGTTTCGGCACCGCGCTCACCAACCCGCCTGCCCAGCGTGTGAGTATGGGCATTTCTTCCAGGGGACCAAGAGTGGCGTAATCCTGGAAATGCCTACATCCAGTGGACGAAACAGGCTGATGGATGGATTAGTTACAGATATGTGGATTTAGGAAAAGTAGTACTCACTTGATCGGATCCATAGAAGCAGACATATTTGCTAACTTGGGACCAAAGTTTCCTCGGTCATTCCTCTCCCAGCCAACCCATCCTGCACTCTCCGTCGTCTTGACATCCTGAAAACGTTGTAATAATAGTAAATAAGCGGATAACACAAGGTAACAAAAACGAACTTTTTTGTTGTTGTATGAATTATTTTTTTGTTTTCTTAGAGTAATACGTGGGACGCACTATAAGTTTCCGGAATGAATATGAAAAAATACTATTAAAGGTACAAAATTAATTCATTGTTTTTCAAAATAATCTCCCTTGGCGTCTATGCACTTTTTTCATTCGATCAAACCAGTTTTGAAAACTTTTGTGCCACTCCCCTGTGGTGACCTCTGAAACGTGTTTTTCATACTCCTCGACAGCCTCTTCTGGTGATGAAAATCGTTGACCGCGTAATTGGTTCTTAATTTTTGGGAACAGAAAAAAGTCACAAGGTGCCAGGTCGGGACTGTATGCAGGATGACTCATGAGTTCTACATTTTTCGTCTTCAAAAAGTCGTTTGTCTGTCTGGCCGTGTGAGAACTAGCATTGTCGTGGTGCAGGATGATACGGCGTTTACGGTTATTTTTACGGAGTTCGTCAATAACTTCCGGCAAACAAATAGTCGTGTACCAGTCACTATTCACGGTACGACGATTCTCTAAAGCAACAGTAGCCACGTGTCCAGTTTTATTAAAAAAAGAAGCAATCATCCGCTTAGATGCACTTTTCACGCGCGCCACTTTGGTTGGTTTCGGTTCATCTTGAAAGACCCATACGCTCGATTGCTGATTTGTTTTGGGATCGTAGCAATAAATCCATGTTTCGTCACCTGTTACTATGTCCCACACCAAATTTGACGCACCTTCGTTGAATCTGGTAAGCATGGCACTGCACCAAGTGACGCGGTCCGTTTTTTGAGCCTCGGTCAAGTTGTGTGGGATCCACCGCGAGCACAGCTTTCTCACACTCAAATGTTTGTGTAGGATTGATTGTATTTGACTCATGCCTATTTCTAAGGATGCGCGAATTTCATGGTAGGTCACATGCCTATCTGTTTCAATCATACGGCGCACAGCATCGATGTTTTTGTTGGTCACAGCGGTGGACGGCCGACCATCGCGAGATTCGTCACTGAGATTGATACGACCACGCTTGAATTCTGCAAACCAGCTATAAACAGTCGTCTTGCATGGTGCTTCATTGCCAAAAGCTGTTTCAAGCCGAGCGATGCTCTGTTGAGCTGTCAAATTACACTTAAAATCGTAGAAAATCATACTACGAAAATTTTCCCGAGTTAAATCCATGTTGATGCAGACACACAATTTTTTAAATGGCGCCACAAGGTAAAAACAATAGACAGTCAGATGAAACAAACTGCATTCTACAGCCAAAGAGTTCTATTTTCAAATGTTGCAATAAATTTTTAAATATTGTTTATGTAAGTGGCCAGTTCCGGAAACTTTTAGTGTTACCTATGTATGTGTGCTGAATCTGAAGTCACATTTTCTCTATCAGCTCGTAATATTTATCTAAGACAGGTTCAATTTTGAAAAATCGTGTGTTTTTACTACTTTTTGTAGGTTTTCACGCTTGAAACGATTAGTTTTCTGGCTTTAAATTTTAAATAATAATTCTTCTTAATGGTTCTTTTTAATAGAAAGATAAAAATATTCATGAAACCAATTGTAGTTTTTAATTTAAGAGCACAAAACAATCACATACGATTGTTCATAGAAAAAACTTAGCATGAAATGTATGGACAGAGTAAGCTCCAACGGAATTATTGTTTATTTGGAAAAACAAGGATCAATCACAAATTCTGTTATTTTCGGCATGATACAATATTGATAAAGAGCTTGTAATGATGAAAAATAAATCTGTAAAACAAATGGTAATAAGTGCAAAACCTCTTCAGAAATCTTAAAAAAACCTACAATTTCTATACTTAAAGTTGATTTAACCAAAATGGAGAGCTGATAGAAGAAATCTGAGTTCAGGTTCGAATTCAGGACCCAATTTCGTATAGGAATTACAGAAAAATATTCAAACAACAAAAACCATGTTGCCTTGTGTAATGATAATAGGCTTGTAGACAGGGTAAACAAAATATTATTCTATTTAGTCCGTCGTTTAGATTATCAAAAAATATTGGACACGTATTTTTTCATTTGTCAATCAGACAAAAAATTACAGAGATAAAGCGCGTCAATGTTTGGGAGTGGGGGAAAATGACGTCACTTCTAAGTAAAATTGTACCTAGATGTGACGTCACGCGGAACTTCAGCGGGCTATATCTTCATCATTTTCTGTTATATTGAAAAAAGAAAAAATACGTGTCCAATATTTTCTGATAATCTAACTGACGGACTAGTACATTTTTTTCAGTCATCATGCCTATTATCCATATTTAGGGTTCTGTAGCCGATGGGTGCCAAACTGAACGGTATTACTAAGCTTCCGCCGTCTGTCCGTCACAGGAGTCTACAGCATCAACCGTAGTTGGTAGAAAGTTTAAATTTTCAAATAATACGTGTTACTATGGCCTCTATCACGACAAATAATAAAAATATATAAAAAAATATTTAAGGTGGTCCCCATACAAGAAATTGGTTTTGGCTCTTACTTAAAAACAGTGATACATACAAGTTTTAAATCTAGTCAGATTGTAGGACATACTCTTAAGTGACTTGTTACCGATTCCCTCCAAGAATCTCGATATTAATTCCCGATATCGTCCACACAAAAATTATTAAATAAATTACTTCCCGTTCTCCTCCATGCGTCATCACAAGGTACAGTCGGTGTCACTAGTCATAAATGGATATTAAATTTATAGTATACCTTATGTCCTATAGAAGCTAGTGGATTTGTTTCTTATTATTTCTTCAAGTATCATAATTTGTTTGTTACAAGTTTTCAAAGACAATAATACTGGGAGGGACGAAGCATAATAGAGCGTGATCTATTGTTTTAGTGTTGGTATGACACGGCCAACCCTTACCAGCCAATCAGGGTAAAGTATGTTATTAGAGAAACCGCTAAAACAATAAATAAATGCATTTAACATGCTCGTTTTGCAATTGCCAAATGAAGGATTTATTAGTCAAGTTTAGTTCCCTTGTTGATTTTGTGCGAATAAGAGTGACTATTTGTTGAGTGCAGAGGTGCTAAGAAGATGAAAACGGACAGTGGACAGGGTGACGGGTGCTATGGTAATAGCACCGCCGAGTGACGTCTCTGGATTTGATATTGTAGATGGAGATAGTAAGTAAATTCAAAGTAACTATTATAATTTAAAAATAACTTAGATTTTCACAAACTGTGACAAAACAATCTAAAGTTATTTGTTTCAAACTACTTCGTTCGTACGTTATTGTGTCATTTATCGTAGAAAATACATGAACTGTGTGGTTTTTGGAAATACCTATTTGTAGACTTTTTTTACTCATAATTATAATAAACCCGAGCAGAAAAGTTGCATTTTTAGGATTCCGTAGTCCAACAAGGAACCCTTATAATTTCGCCATGTCCGTCTGTACGCGGCTTAGCTCAGAGACTATTAGTACTAGAAAGCTGTTATTTGAAAAGAAAGAAGAAAGAAAGAAATTTATTTGATAGAAAGTGAAAAACACAAGAGAAACACACAAAAATTAACTAATGCTTATAACTAAAAATACATTAGGACAAATATTAAATAAACTAAAAAAAAAGAACATCAACATAAATCAATCTTGTGTCTTCACCGTCACCAAATAGGCTGCAACTCAGCAAGTGTTGTGTCGAGATGGCACAACGCTGGTATTATGTTACGGCCGAGAGGAGACTTCAGTCTCTGGCATGGCTATGACGGTTTGTCTGATAGACAGCAACTCCACACGCAGGCTGTCGTTTTCCTTCTGAAGAGCCGACAGCTTAATATTCATATTAAATATCTCCTGCTTGAACTCATCTTGTAATTGAAAGCTTCATTTTAATAAACTGCGCCTCTAGCAGCTCGGAGAAACGGTCATAGGAGATAGAATGTTCATTAGGCTGCAGCTTGACGTTATCTGCATACTGATTGCTGTTCTCATGGCCTGCTGGCGGCAATGTGTCATCCAACACCACATCGAGAGACATGTCTCTGGGAAATATGTTTCTTCCGACCGGTGTGTTATCCCCTCTTGGCTTGTTACGTTCAGTGACGTTGGAGCATTCAGGACAAACCCAACTTCTTCTCAGCTCGTGTATGTTTCCCATAAAGCGTGCAGTGGTTATATTAACGCAGCTGTAGTGATAGCTGTCCTCACAACAAACCATTGTCCATTACAACCTTTGCAACTCATTTTGATTAAAAGTAGGTCACGTTTGCACGAACTTTTAACTTTAAATCCTGTTTATCAGCACCAAGAAAACAAATTGATATATCACTTTCGGCACTTCTGTACCTATGCACTTAAGAACTGTATTTATATAACTTATATTTCAAAAAGGTTGATTTAACTTTATTTTAAGAATTTTAATGACGGAGCACAACAAAACCTATGTCATGCGATCTGCGGTTCGCACGTCACTCATGTTCATCACTTTGGTATAGGTAATCATATTAATCACGCCGACAAAACGGTAAAAAATCTTGAAAAAAATGTCTTTATGGCTATTTCCCATACACGTAAATTGGGGATGATTTTTTTTTCTCATCTATCCCATAGTGTGGGGTATCGTTGGATAGGTCGTTCAAAAACATTATAGGTGTGTGAAAATTTTTCTATTTAGGGATCCATTGGCGAAATATTAAGTTTTAAAGTGCTAATTTTTGTTAGTCAAGTGTCCCCCTGTCGGCTAAACGGTTGTTTATGAATATCTGGAAAAATTCATAGAAGTAGAATACTAGGTTAAATTAAATCAATCGACCAAATTCATACTGGAGACTCAATTAGTCATCAGGAACAAGGTTTAATGACCCTCCAGGTGAAATACGAAAAAACATTTTTTTTGCCCCATTGTGCCTGCTTTAGGAATTGTACTTAAACTAGTCCAACCAGGAAAGGAGCAAAAAAAATGAATTTTTCAAAAATTTGCCAAAAGGATTACTGAACCTAGTTCTTGATCACTAACCGAGTCTCTAGTATGAATTTGGTCGGTTGATTTAATTTCATCCTATATAGGCTGACTTTCAAACAAACCCCGATAATTTTAGAGGTTACTAAGAAACTTTAGTAGAACACATTTTAAATGTAAAAACAAAATTAAAAGTCAAAATATTATTAAAAAAATTTACTTGGAAATAAAATTTAAGGTTATACTAGCCATTCCCATACGAAAAAAGTTGAAAATAGTCCAAAATAGTGGGATCAATAATAAAAATAACTTCGCGCGATCTAATTATCTTATCTCTTCGGGTGACCATGATTTCTATGGATTTTACGAAAAACTTCAAAGGGTTCCAACTTAAAAAAATGATTATGAATGTGATTTTGAATGGTTTTAATAAAACCAGTTTGTATTCTTCTACAAAATACTAAATTATCGGGGTTAGGTTAAAAGTCATCCTGTATATAATGAAGTTAAAAGAAAATCGGCTTTACAGGTTTACGAGTACAGGTCGCGCCAAACTTTTAGTCCCCTCTAAACACAACAATGTAAGGGCTGTTCTTCTAAATGTACGGGACTAGAAGTTTGGCGCGATCTGTATTAGTAGATCAACCTATAAAATGTACCGGGCAACCACGGAACCCTACACTGCGCGTGGACCGACACGCACTTGGCCGGTTTTTAAATTTAAAATCAATAAATTGAACAACTCGGGTGGTAATAAAGATTCTCATGACTCTAAATACCTACCTGGAGGTTTGTTTAGAAAACAGGTGTTCTAAATTTCATGTCAATCCAATTTGTCGGCAGTTTAGCGTAAAAGATTCTTTATGGTCTCACTCATACTAAATTAATACCAATTTTATTGTTTGATTTATTACAATTTAACTACCTGACTGTACTCAGTAGTCGTGGAGGAAAACGGAACTCAAAAACAATATTTTACTCCATGGATGACATCGGGAACTTTTCGAAACAATGGATTGGAGGAATTCGGGCATAACCCCTAAAGTAACACGAAAAATAATAAAAAGTAGGGTTCCGTACGCAAACCGCACCAAATTTTTTGTCAGGCGCTACCGATTTAGCGCCTTGTTTTTTGTAGCTTCGATGTTGTTTTGGCATGTATATTGTTGGTATTTACCATGTTTTTAGGGTTCCGCACCAGTATTGTGGGGTGGTACGGAACCCTTTGTGCACGACTCCGACTCCCACTTGGCCAAATTAAGATTGCTTTGTGCATCCCTTGTGCAGGAGGTAAGGAGGTGCTTCAGTCTTCTATAGTCAATTAACTTCATAACAAGGATTTAAAAGGTGACAATTATTTCAAATTATAAGGAGTTGACTCACCTCAGGGATTCTTAAAGTGTAAACGTTACTGCCCTCTATACCACCAGAGATGTTAAACCTTAGGCCCAATGCTTGAATATCTGTCATCTTCAAACTTGGAACATGTTCCAGCAATGCCGCGAAGAACAATCGTAGAGGCCATCCTGGGTTCTGTCCATTACTTGGATCAATAAAACCAAAATATGTTTCAGATAAATCTATGTTGAGATTGTTTTGCACCATTTCTTTGGGATTCAAAACTTCCGAGACTTGTTTTACACTAGTTTTGTTTCTTTTTGTAACAATAAAGAAACATTTTTGGGAAGCTTCTAAAGCTTTGTAACCTTGTAAAAGTTCTTCTATTTGGTTTTTACTGAACTGTGATGTTATTCGGCCTTTTTCTTTCAAATAAACTGTGGGTTGGCTCGGGCATGGAAAGGCAAACCAGTAATAGTAGTGGAATTTCTTTAGATCCTGAAAAAGAATGTAATACACTATGTATAAGGAAAAGGTCTATGTCCAGCAGTGGACAAACACAGGCCGATTGATAGATTTTATGGGATGACAGTCTGTATTTAAAGCAAAATAAAAAAAATCATGCATTACACAGAATAAACTCTACATTCAACAGCATGCCAAATTAAAAAAAAAATATAAAATGAAAAAAATCTGCTCATTTTTATTCGATCTCTGCCGTTTTCAGCTTGGGTGTTATTTACTAATAACTGCTTAAAAGCCTATATGTTATGCAGAGTCACTATGATGATAATAAAAAGTGGTTCTCGAGATAAAATGTACATAACATAGATACAGAAAATAAAAATTTAAAAAAATGTTACTTTTGGCCTCAGTACAATACCAATTACGCATTTAATTTTTACGTCTTTATTATTAGTATAGATTTAGTATTACTAGATATCCTATCAGTACTAATATCATACTTACAGCAAAGGAAAGTATAAAGAAGTTAAGCAAAGTGCTAGGTTTTTCAATCCAGTTCTTGTTTTTGATATTTGCCCATATCATTTCTCCCACCGAATTTAACAGAGCTGCTTTATCAATATCTTTGAACTCTTCTATTGTATTTTTATTCATTATAGTTCCAGTTACATTCTCATAGAATTGCTCAGATTCTGGAACACTTAAAATATAATATAAATTGAACTGTGAAAAGGTTTCAATCAAAACAATTAGGAGAAAAAAAAAATTTCGTTATTTGTCACTTTGAAACACACTTATCATTCTTCAGTGCATTAAAAGATTGAAAAGAAAGAATGGAAATATTTTATTTGTCACAGCATTTGCAAACAATTCTACAACACTAGTTTTCAGATGGCACCATTTCACACTTATCGTAATCACAGGATATGCAGGGTTTAATAATTTGAGATATAACAATAGAAAGTATTAAAATTGTAAAGAATAATATTAATCAAATTTCAAGCATTATATATGCATGTATACATATTATATATACCTATTTAACAAATCTACAATAAATTTTGATACAAATTATTAATTAAATATTATCAATCAGTATGTTTTCTTTAAATATTATCATGTTTTATTTAGAATAATACATGCATTTGACAAAGGTAAAAACTGTATAGAAAAAAAGATCCTAATAAGTAAATTTATTAAAAAATAAGCCACTGTACATACAAGATTGTTTTATAGTATACTGGGTCAGAGTCAATAAGCACTTTTCTGCACTAAATAGTAATATAATAACCATTAAGGTTATGTATGGTGGTCACTCCACTATGTTCTGTTACTCCCCATACCTAACCTTCAACATTACAGTAATTTTTTCCCATGTCGCCCCTTTGTCTACACCTCAAACCCACGGGTCAACTCATAGATGGCATTCAATAGGTTAAGCTATCAGACATACAGGATTAGTAGGTAGGTAGATGATACCTGTTAAAAGATGTTCCATCTACTTCGAAAATTGGACCAATATCGTCACGAAAGTTGTATTTTCCAAAGATTTGCTTTGTGGTTTCATTGAGTTTATCAATGTCCAATTTCATTTCGGTGAGAGTGTGCCAGAACGAAGGATGAACAAAGGACATAAAGGGCACATATTGAATGATCTCATCTTTCACCGTATCACACATGATTAAATTATCAACAAATACGATTAAGTATGTAGGTAACCACTTCGAATAACAATAAATGCAGAACGAAAATCAACGACGGACGGACGGACGACCGACGTTGTCAAAAAGAAAAAGCTGTCAATAGACTAGGGATGAACGAACCCTTTTCAAATATCGATGCATGGATAAGGGTATAAACCGGGATTGATCGATGTATCGTTCATAAAACATCGATGTTTTAGGATGTGGGCTGAAATGAAAAAGTTCCCGGGACTGTTTAAATTTAAAGGATGGTATATTAGTGTTGTTTAATAATAAACAAAAAAGCCTGAGAAACATTGTCAAAACTTCGATACATCGATGTTATTATGACCAATGTTTTGTTTTTAAACATCGACGTATCGATGTTTTTATGAGCGTTGTTCATCCCTACTAAATACCAGGGTTGCCATATGTGTATAATTATTTATCGCAATGATAATTATTCTCGTAACTTAGGTTGCGTTCCAAATCACTTTTCAAGATCAAAATATTGCTCGCTGTCAGACAAAAGTAGCTCGATGCTGGTTCCAAAACATCTACTTTTAGGTTTTGGAACCAGCATCGAGCTACTTTTCTCCGACAGCGAGCAATATTTTAATCTTGAAAAGTGATTTGGAACGCTACCTTAAATGGTAAATTTTCGTACACACTTTATTTCTAGTGTCGGAAGCATTTGTCAGTGGCATTTGTCACGTTAACGACTTTGCATCGATGCAAAATTCGAAACTTATTTTTAATTCTATTACGATGAAATATGGATAATTTAGTCATAAATTCTTATTCATAGCCCTAATTTGATCATTATTGACGATGAGTGCATTAAAAACTTACATGCATATTCTTTATTGCAGTTACCTAATGAAATTTTGCACTTAATTATTATCATCTAATCTCGTCATATAGCGTACTCAAAAAATTATGAAAACCGGACAAGTGCGAGTCGGACCCGCCCACCGATTTTTTATGATTTAATTACAAATGTATAGTTTTCAGATTTTTCCTTAAACTTGTAATATAACATGGTATTAACTAGCTTAATTTCATAGTTCTAGGTCAATGGAAAATACCCTTTAAATTATGATTTCCTTGAGAGTGTCGAAATATACGTTTTAAAATATAGGTGTATAACTTTATTACATTTTAGTAGCCCAACCTTAATATTTTTTGTATGTATTTCCCTTTTTTATTTATGAACTTATTTCTTCATTGCATTATGTATATATAATATTTTTATTCCTAGATCCTATATTTTATGCAGGTGTATATTTTATTTCCCGTATTATTATATATTTTTTATATTCTAAAGATATATTAAGTATATTGTTATAATTAACTTTGACTTGTAGAAAGTATACTTTAAGTATCTATTTTGCAAAAATAAATATTTTGATTTGATTTGATTACGTTTGCGGCATAAACAGCTACATCTTTTTTTTTACGTAAACTTAGAAGTTTGGTTTTTTTACAGCTATATGGTTTTAATTTCAACTCGATTCCTCTACATGTTCCAGAGATAAAGGGTTTTGACAGACAGACGGACAGACGGACGGACAGACGGACAGACGGACAGACGGACAACAAGGTGATCCTATAAGGGCTTTTTCCTCTTGAGGTACGAACCCTAAAAACGTTAATCGCCCGGCCAATTAAATGCTATCCTAGGAATTTCGAAGCATATTCGCATACTTCATGATTTGTTGGGTGACCTGATGGTATCATCTACCCTAATCCTCGGCGGGCCGAGGGCCCTACAAACCTAACGCCACCCAGGCCACATACCCAGTTCAACGGTGACGTCCGCAGCAGTTCCAAAACTTCCCTCTCCGGACAATTTTGGGAACCGGACGGTATGTGCGAAATACCATTCACTATCGCGCGGGTTTTGATATGTATTTTTGTAAAATAAACAAGATTCTTGATAAACAGTTTTGTTTAATCACTACATATCCAAAAAGACCACAAGCAACAAACATTTCTTAGAGACACAGAGTAGCTCACAGAATAAATTGTGTTGATGAATCGATTCTCAACACCCTGCCTCATTGATACAATTTTTTTTACATAACTTAAAAATAACTTATCTCTAAAATATTGGAAAGGCTTAGCATCTGAAGCTTTAGTCAATATGTCAGCAATTTCCCCAACAAGATCTACATTTTCTTCAAACTGTTTTAAATTACTATTAAGGCGACGCCACGAAATTTTGGCGACATGGATCTCCATTTTACTCAGCAATAAAAAAAACATATGTAATTACCAACTTATGCATTTCTTTGACATAATTTTGCCCGAAGATTTAGTTGATTGATTAATTTTCATAGCAGAGAAAAACATATTTAGAAAACCTCTTTTAAAACAGAGATTTCCATTTTACTGACAAACGGGAGCGAATGAAGCTTCTAAGTTTTTTATTTAAATTATTCTACAAATACACTTCAATATGGCCGATTGCATTTATTAAATTACTTATAGTTGTCATTTTAAATGAAAAATACCGTTTTGCCGCATACGCCCTTACGGCATAAGCTAGTTCGTGGGCGCATATTTGTATGGAGTAAGTCCCCCTCACTCCACTCCCCTAAGGCGCCGATTTGAAATTAAAAGTTTATCAATGCCTCGCCTTAATTATTTTACCTTGCTGCATTAAACTTTCATTTTCTTTAAGTTGAACCTCTATTCTTTTTAAATACTTATTTTCGTTTTCTTCAGACCATGCTACAGGGTCATCATTATTTACCTCAAATTGTACCACTTTATTGTTCCTATTTTGTTCATTATCCTTTTGCTTTTCTAAAGTAGTCTTTTCATCAAAAACTACATCTCTACCTCGAATGATTTTCCTATTTATTTCATCCCAAAGTCTGTACCCAATGTCACAGTACCCTATCATTCTATACTTCTTACACTTGTCATCAAATTTTCCTTTTCTTACTTCTTTAGGTACATGCATGAACGCATAACATCCATTGTTCCATAGCATTGTTTTCTACCATACCACAGTTTCGCTGTAATTTTCTTATCTACAGTTGGTAACCTGTTTACTAAATATGTTGCAGTATACATTGCTTCCCCCCATAAGTCCTTGTCCAAATTGTACTCTGCCATCATGCACCTAGCTTCTTCTACTAAGGTTCTATTCAAACGTTCCGACTTTCCATTCTGCTGCGGTGTATATGAATAGTAAATAAATGTATGGTCTGCATGCCCAACAAACACTAAAGAAGTCTATTTTGGAGGAGATCTCCGGGTAAAGTCTTTTATAATTAGGTTTAAATAATATATTTTTAAAATACGGTAAGTACGAGTTAGAGCCAATACGCTCACCACCGCCGCCAATGCCGCAGTTTAAATCAGTTCCACCACCCTCAATGCGAGAACGCTTGTTGGAGGTAGGCGGGTGATCCCCGCCTCCCTCGTTTCCATCCATTTTTGTTCCTCTTTAGCAAGTTTTTAGCTCAGAAATAACTTTTGAAAAAATTTAATCGGAAATCGCGTCCTAACTTTTCAAAAGCCCGCCAAAAAGTCCACATTTTTCTCTTTCTTAAAGACACAGAGTAGTTCACAGAATAAATTGTATTGATAAATCGATTCTCAACAGACACGCGTAGGTATCCCCTCCGTAGAAGACTTTGTAGTGATGCTAGCGAGAAGCGACGGATGTTCGACCGCGCTGTCAATATAGCCACCACGAACACTGGCAGAACTAGCTCCGCTCCACTCACTAATGTCGCCTAGAAAATCCAGAGAAAATCACAAAAAAATATGAAAATAATCTCTGAAAAGCAGGGGATCCAATGACCGGGGAGAACATGACTCCTCGAAAAGCTGCCCGGGACTGCACTGTACTGTAGGGTAAATGAAAATGAAAAGAAACACTTTGGTAGGGATCTGGCGAAACTGTGTTCAAACAAGTAAATAATAATAAAAAATAAGTAATTTGTTGAGATTTGGCTTTTTTGTATAAAAAAACGTAACCTGGCTGTTATTACAAAGCAACTACATAAAAAAAATATACTTATCAAACGTATTCAAAAGATGGTGTGTCTATAAATGAATACCTAATACTTTTATATAATTTTTTGTTACCTAAAGAAATTTAATGCCCAACTTTTGATGGAAAACCAAAATTTACCGTAAAGAAGTTGGTAAGAGTACCTTTGCTGATACGTTAAAACCTTTGAAACTAGAAATATTTGTTTTTAACAGATTTTACGATATACACAAAAATGCTTCACCTCCGGCAACTATTCCAATAATTTGTAGATTGCTGGCTCCGGCACTCTTTTTAGGGTAATGGTACCTTAAAATAAAAATGGAACCCTGATAGGATCACTTTGTTGTCCGTCTGTCTGTTTGTAAAGACGTAAAGACGCTTTTTCTCGGTCCCCATTAGAGATCTGAAGTTGAAACTAATATCTCATACAGAAAACTACAGCTCCAAGCAAGATGTGCTTACGAAATCAAGCTGCGCGAACACGAAAAAAAGTTATAACCCTTTAAGTAATCAATTGCGTACAATTAGCTCGCTTATAGCCTCACTATGAAAACGGCACTTTCAGTCGACTAGGAAACTTCAAATTCCGTTAGTGGTGTAGGAAAAATATTGTCAGAAAATAACCCGTACGTATTATTTAATTATTCAAAAACTTGTAATGGGCCAATTAAATTAAATTTAAATGATGGATACATAGGGAATATGGTCAAAACTCAACTTGACACGAACCTAATGGACCCATGTTGTCTGATAAATAAAAGATATTATTAGTATTATTATAACCATAGCAACTGCGCGTGGAATAAGTTTGTGTTTGAATTTTATTTACGGAACCCTCAGGACACGAGTTATATTCACACTTGATCAGTTTTTAGGGTTCCGTACCCAAAGGGTAACAAACGGGCAGTGGCGGCGCTAGACCACACGTATTAGGTTTGCGAGGCCTCTTTTATTTCCTTAAAACTCGTTTACTCATACATTAGTATAAAATTAGTTTCATGTAATTTAAGTTTTCTTTTTCACTGCAGTCAAAAAATGATTATATACATATATATATATAGTTATAGGTGGTAGAGCTGATGCCGGGCTCGACTGTGGAGGTACCACCATCTTACTTACAAATCATCCCGAAGTTATTCGGGGGAGAGTAAGAGAACAGCTCTCAGGCAAAACCAGGCGGCCCACCATTGCCTGGGACCGATGGATGGCGGTACCTTATTATAAAACAGACGGGCAACGGCGTCACTGGTGCAAGGGTTTCGGTACCGCGCTCACCAACCCACCTGCCCAGCGTGTGTGAGTATAGGCATTTCTTCTAGGAGGACCGCCAAGAGTGGCGAAATCCTGGAAAGGCCTATGTCCAGCAGTGGACGAAACAGGCTGATAGATGGATATATATATGTAGTATTGCTAATCAAATGATGATAAAAATTAATTACACAAATAGAAATTAAAATGGACGAACTCTTCGGCTTTTAGCTTCACTGCATTTTTTCAGGAATATTTCGTAGCTAAGACTAGCCGCTATTTCAGCTTCAATTGATAGAACTGGTTACGCAGATAATCTTAGCTCATCGTGCTTCTCAATTTTAACTTTGAGAAGCTTCTCTCAGCGGAAGCTGTACTGACTGGACCTGTGAGCATAATTCTAATTGTTATGTAAACATTTATTGGATATACTTCTTCTAAATTATTTTCAAAAATTTAAATAACTTGTAAAACCTGTTTGCGAGGCCGTCGTCGGTGGTCGCTGACGACACGTCGCCTACGCCTAGCGCCGCACCACCACTGCCAACGGGACCCTATTACTAAGACGCCGCTGTCAGTCCGTCTGTCACCAGGCTGTATCTCATGAACCGTGATAGTTAGACAGTTGAAATTTTCACAGATGATGTATTTCTGTCGCCACTATAACAACAAATACTAACACCAGCCAAGTGCGAGTCGGACCCGCCCACTCCCATACAACAGATATGATTTTTTTGCCGTTCTTATAGATAATGGTACGTAACCCTTCGTGCGCTAGTCCGACTCGCACTTGGCCGGTTTTTTCATTAAAGTTCGAAGAGTAATTTATTTTGAATCCTTGTTTCCTATTTTTTTTAAACAAAAAGCAATTTATTTAGGCATAATTTAAAAGTAGGTACTTAGTAAGAACACGTTGGTGAACCTTCTTTATATTTGGACAAAAAATTGTTTTTTTTTTGCAAAGCTAACTTTTGCCGGCGACATCGCTCGTGGGGAAGGAAGTGTCCTCAAATATTTTAGTAGTATCGACAGTTTTTGACTTAGCGATTATTTCATCGACACCCTTATAATTATAAATAACCCATTATGTTGACCAGTGTTACTACGAACAATAGTTCCAAAAATTTAAGGTTTTGCTTCAATAACCCATTTCATTTAACATTTTGCAAAAATATTCGATAGATATACAGACACGTTTTTTTACTACTTTATTATTAGTAATCAGTTAAATTAGAGCCTTTAATTTAACCATTACTGCAAGACTGAACAATTGCTTCATTTAGATCAAGGGAAACACAACACAGATGATGGCAATAAAGAAGCTGGAACCAATCGATGACCATGATAAGTTGACCATCAAAGGTGGCACTAATATTTATAGTTCAACGAATATTGAGTTAAATCATCTTAACAATGGCGATAACATACTGCCTTTTTATAAAAAACAAATTTATATAGATAAAACTTCTAAATTAACTAATTATGTGGAAAGTAATCTTCAAAAGATATCACAAATATCAGAGAAAAGATTTATGCCGAAGAAAGCCACGAATTTGATGGCACCAAATACTATAGAAACTGAACTCAATATAACTAACTCACAAACCACGAAAGAAACACCTAAAAGGAAAGCAAAAAAGTCCGTATTAACTTTACCAACTGCCCCTGTACTGATACCTCAAGAATCTGTCAAAAGCGATATTAATGTACCTGTCGATTTAAAACGCTATAATAACAATCGCAAACAAATAATCAAACAAACGAATGTTAATAACAGAATAAAAGAAAAAACGAGCGATGCTGGATATTACAGTAAAGCCACGAGTTATTGTTCCACTCTCGACATTTACAGTAGCTCAAATGATTTCGTTAAATGCTTGGAAGCGGATAAAAAAGCAAGCAAGGCTAAGGCAATGACTATCAACAAAAAAACCAATGATAATAATCTGCAGGACGTATGGTCAGTGATAAGGAGCATAAATAAAATAAAGTATAGACCCGTGCTTTCAGACGACAGTATATTAACAGTGAAGAAAAATAAATCTTCTGTAGCAAGTAAAAATTGCAGCAGGTGCGTTTGATGTCAAATAATTATTAACTACGTATTTTTTTTTAAATTTAATACAATATTTATTTATATTTAAGACATTTCAGTATTATGACGAATTAGTTTTTATATCATTTTAGTGTAATTAAGTCATGCCACACAGAAGAAGTAGCTTATATTGAAACCTATAGCATTGATTCACCAACTCGGACTCCATCAACAACGGTTGCTAAGGTTTCCTTGAGTTCTAGTCAAATGACCGTTATTAATAATACAGATAAGTCTGTCAGAACTCATACTAAAAATCCTATAATATGCAATCAAGGTAAGAGGACTGCAGTGAATGATGACCAACTTGTTCGAGATAAAAGAAAAAAAGAAATTACGAATACAAAAGAGAAGGAAAATAACTTGTACGGCAGTAAAATTGCAGTGATAACGAATAAAACTTATAAAGGTTCGAACAATTTAAACGCAGTAAAAAGGAAAAATTGGGATAAAAAGGAAATTTGTGAGCTTCATCTGTATCAAAAAAGTAACACTCTGATTTCTGAAGGAAGTAGTAAAGCGCAAATAATAAAATCTCCGGAAAAAAGTATTAGAGTATCGAGAAGATTAAATTCAGAGCCAGATAAAAAATGCACGTTTACAAAAAGAAATGTAAATGATATCATCCCACGGGGGGCCAAAGGAGACGGCTACGCTAAAGATTTTAGTGTATCGATTTTAAATCATAATATTTACCAAGATAGGAAATCACGTAATTCGTCTCCTTTATCCAAAACGGCACAGCCTAAAATTACACGAGCTGATATAAGAAGGCAACTAGCTCATATTAGGTTTCCCATTGTGGTGTTGAAAAAAGATGAAATTAGTTCAAAATTTGAAAATGTTAATGAAGATGCACCTCAATTCAGTGGGCTAGAAAATAAGATATGGCCATTTATGAGTGAATGGTATAAAACTGAAAAGTCACGTCATAGGCAGCGAATCACAGGCAACAAAAACGTAGTTAATTTTAGTTTACGCACCAAATATAACACATTAGACATAAAAAAGAAACAGACCATTGAATCGGAAAAATCACAATCCATAAAGTCCCTATGTCAGTTGAAAGATAAAGTGTTAAGAATGCTACATAAAAAACCGTCAATTAGACAATTTACTACAGGAAATATTGAACCAAATCAGCGCAGTAAATGGAACAAGATAAAAGAAATCATGCAAGTCAGAGATGATACTCTAAAGAAAAAGGATGTTAGCACGGAAACAATATCTTGTGAAGAAATATTGAGTTCCGTTAGGAACGAAAAGGAAACTCAAGATTTTGAAGTGAAACATATCAGAGAAAAAGAAATCTCACACCAAAGCAAGTCTGGACACAAATGGACAACTGATTTCATAGAAAGTGTAATACGCAAAATTAAGACTGGCATATATTATAATCCATACTGTTACCATACACAGCCTGCATCACACAATGGTAAGTAATACCTTTGAATTGTGGTTAAATATTTTTATTATAAAAATAAAGAAACTATGTTCGGGAGGGTTATTCTCAGTCTGTCGAATTAGCCTTCTTGACCATAAAAAAAAACTCGTTATATCTGTCGAACTCCATACACTTTTAACCCGAGTTTTAGAAATCTCGCTTCGATTGTTCCTTCGGAATCACCCCGTGAATAGAAATTCACAAAATTTAAATCGATTGAGATTAAGTTGACCAGAACTGTTAAACTAAATAATTTTTGAGCGGCAAATCTCACAAACTACCAAAACATTTTTAAGCAAAATGATGTAATAATAATAGGCAATGGTTTCTGCCTAGCTAGGTTTTTAAGTAGACAAGCGCGACCCAATTATTCCTTCAGCTTGCAATAAAAAAAAGTTAAGGGATTTCCAAAAAAAGATAAAATCAGAGTATCTACATACTTATTTTTATTTTAAATTAAAAATTTTATTCAAAACCTTTTTAGGGACGGTTTTACTCAAATGATATCGAGGGAGGGATGCAGACTGGAGTAAACCGGGCTCAAATAATTAGGGTTTCTTACTAATATTTCACAGTGAGCAGTCAGTAGACCAAATTTAACTTTTGTCTATCATATTTTCAGCTACTATTACACTGTCGGAAAACCATGCAATTTTCTAATAATCAATTTTTAGAATCCTAGCTCTATGATAATACTCTATAATAGATATCGAAATAATATAATTCACGTGTACTCTATAAAAATAATAAACAAATATTTATTTTTATTTAATAAGCGCTATGATAAAATAATTTAAAAATATGTATACTTGAACAGTTCTGGTCAAATTAATTTTGCAAAAAAGTCAAATTACGTTCTTATTTTAGCAGACAAAGCAGCATCATGTCAAACATTACTGACCTGCAAATCAGAATTGTTATGCAAACAAATGGAAGGTAAGCAAAAAGTGGACTTGGAAGCTAAGAAAGATATTATTCCAGAAAAAGATGCTATAGACACAATTCTTTGCGTTGACGATGTCCTATCTACTCTTGTTGTTGAAACCGTAAGCAGGAATAAAATTGAAATCAAGCATTGTGATTCTAATGTTACCGTTCAGTTTGAAATTTTGGAATTGCCAAATGGAGAGAAAAAAAGTACAGATAATAACAAATCTTGCATTCCGTTTGTTACAACAGATGGTAAAGCGGTTTACAAAAGCAAAACAATACTAATAAACGATATGTTGCCGGCTCAAATTTGTACAATAGTACCCGAGATGATGTGCCATATTTTGAACGGCAGTGATTCTAGTGAATCAATATCGACGAAAATCCCAAATTCCTCAATAACTACTATACCAAACACAAGCACAACTTTTTTTAAAGACGTTGAGCCAAACCATATTGAAAAAGAAGGAAAGCCTAAACATTTTATCATATCCGGTGGTCACGTTGGTAAACAGGTTTATGTTAATTTATCACACCAAAGGACTGCTGATGAACATGATGCAAAATTAATAGCAGTATTGCTAAAACCACCAAATGTATTAGGAATCTTGTCTACAACGGTGAATCTGATTCCAATAGTAATTGTTAAGCATAGGAATTTCTCATCATTATCACATAATAGTGTTATTAGCCCTAAAACAGAAGTACGCTCTTGTAGTTCTTTACAACTGTATGTTGACGATACTAGTAAAAGACAACAATATATTTTTGAAGATTTCAATTTTCAAAACATGGTTACTAATATGATGAATACGTTTATAATAGGCCTCAAAGCCCGGTATAATAATAAATCCGCCCAAAACGTCAAACAAGTAAAATATTATTACAATAAATTTACGAGTGTGCTTTCTGTTGGCGTTCAGTTTGAAAATGGATACAACAATGAAATTACCTCAATCCAATTGCCTAAATTAATATGTTTTGAAAAAAATAATAAAAGTTGTGCTAACAGACAGAATGAATGCAATATTAGAAATGCTAAACGAGCCATCAAATATGGAAATCTTTCAATAAGCAATGTGCATCATATTTACCAACCGAAAGATAGAAAACCATTACAAAAAATGTCCCTATATTCGGATATCCAAGACATAACACACATTATTAAGAAAAGAGATAATAAAGTTCGACAAATCAAACCAAAAATTGAAAATGACAGCAGGAAAACATCTCTTAACGAAATAACAAATTTGGAAGATTTCCTTAAAGCTGCTGGATTGAACAGAACACTTTCAAACATCTTCGATAACCTGTCGGAAAAGACAATTTTAAATGGTTTGGCACTGGTACGTTTATTTATAGTACTTAGGTTTGCATTTATATAAATTAATTTGAATTATATGTTAAGTATTTCCTTTTTCAGATGAATTCCTGGATTCCTAAAATAAGTACAAGTCAAGGGTTACTAGTTCTACTGTTGATGAATGAAAAGGAAACTCCTAATTTAGTGAGATTTAGACCTCTGTTGTTACATGAAATCGCAACAGAGAGGATAACAAAATGTTCTGAACTACACATGGAAATAGAAGTAATTAAGAGAGAAAATTTCGTAAGTTCACATTCTCACACTGGCACATTTTCATGAACAAAAACAAATTAGTGAAAGAGTTTTTAGAATCGGTTTAGTTGTTCCGGAGATTAGGTACCCATTACATATAAACAAATGAACTTCCTCTTTCTATAATAGTGCAGATTTCTCTTCTCTCTCATGAAATTCTCATTTTCGGCTTTTATTTTATTAAATCTGTAGTAACTTGGTAACAAGTGATCATATCGACTTGCAAATGGTGTCATTCGATTCAGCATTAAAAACTGCATCGAAAATAATATCCCACTCAACTTAGTTAAATGTGAGTTTTCAAAATTACCCCGCTCTTTACGCTCCCACCCCCACAAACATGGTATAACAACTTTTATAGGGACTATATTTTAAGGGACTCTCGGATCCTTAATTTGTAGGTCCAAAATGAAATTTTACGTAAAAAGTAATGCACACCAGTTGTCTTTCAAAATATTAATTTTACCCGTACTATATGGCATCTATTAAGGACAACTGCAAAATTTTCCAGGCTTCCGATTAGACGTCATCTAAGGCATTTGCTGTAAAAAAGAAGCACACAAAGTCCATCTTATCTCCTCCACGCCTTCTAAAGTCTCCGGGAAGGAAAGTATAATACAATTTTAAAACATATAGTGCTTGACTTTGCTGAATACTCGTATCGTATACATTATTTAATTTATTGGTATTGTCTGAAACGATCAATAAAGAAAATGTTTTAAATAACCTACAGAATATTTTGTTTGTAACACCACGTGAATTCAGTCTAGTAAAACACTAGAAGAATGCCCCTTTTCAGTATTTCAGCTTGACGAATTGCGGCATCTGGAATAACTCCGAAAGCTATTTCGATAAAAATTGCACTTTTTGAAGTTGTTTAACTGCTTTTCTTTTTTTTTAAATTTTTTATTTAACACACAGGTAATTTACTTATACTAGGTACATAAATTTCGCAAAACTTTGCAGTTTGTCTGCGAAAACGTAGCAGCTTTAATAGTTTCTACTTAAATTAACTCAACCCTAACTACTTTTGTCCTTTCTGAACACACCTTAATACTTAATATAAATATAAATAATACTTGGTAACTGATACATAAGTTTGAAGTTAATTATGACAGATAATACTTTTTTAGCAAATCTTTAGCTTTGGAAAGCTTTCTCTCATTTACTACACAATCTGGTAGCTTATTTATTAAGTTAATAAACAATGGTACTTTCAACCTACGACCGTAATAGTTGTTTACCGGCGGGCGACAGGCAAGCCAACCGCTGCGCCCCGCTCCCCTTTCCGCACGGCGCGTGACTTGCCCCCCGATAAAGCTTTTCAATAAATCAGTTCATAAATTTCGGAACCTTTTTCTATTACGATTGCGTAACTTTCGCTGGATATAAATAATTTATGGAAATGAGGTCCTTCTTCTACACTTTTTTTCATAATATGACAAATAGGAATGACATATAGACCTGAACGATATTTTATTAGATATATTTTAACGATATCTAAATTTTCTTCGTTGGAAATTTTGATAGAACAGCATTGATTTGAAGACAGATTCAACAGATTTGAAGAGAACAGCTCTCAGGCAAAACCAGGCGGCCCACCATTGCCTGGGACCGATGGATGGCGGTGTATTCATCCCAAATTGCCGGGCCTTATATAAAACAGACTGGTGGCAGCGGCGTCACTGGTGCAAGGGTTTCGGCACCGCGCTCACCAACCCGCCCGCCCAGCGTGTGTTAGTATGGGCATTTCTTCCAGGAGGACCGCCAAGAGTGGCGAAATCCTGGAAAGGCCTATGTCCAGCAGTGGACGAAACAGGCTGATGGATGGATGGATGGAAATTTTGATAGCTATTTTAGTTCATTTTATATAAATTTAAAACCGATTTTTTTCCGGAATCCGTCCCTCTCGCAATGCGGGGCGTTCCACATGGAGTAACAGTGACCTTTGCAAGCGTGACATATCCTCCCAAGACGCACTCCTTTATTTTTCGAGATTTTTATTTATATCTACCTACCTAACTATTTTTATTTATCTAGACGCCCCCTAACATGTATACGTGCGCTTTTAAACACTTTAGACATCAAATACGGTTTTCGCAGTGTTGCCGGTAGTCAAACTAGAAAAAGTCCGAAACCGAATCAGAAATTACCCGAATTACCCGTTTTGAGAATGTATATTTTTTTCAAGAGAACACATAAAATATTAAATACCTTGTTTTTATTTTAACATTTCCCCATACCTCTTTAAAAATTAACAGGAATGTGTTTGTTTTAAAAGTGTTTTTAATTGATAAGGTAAAAAAAATTACAATTAAAGATATTTTATTGAAGAGTTTAATATCTTAAGTCGTTGTTACCAAATAAAATAATTATTAAAGAATTTTATACATTCACATTCAGAGGTGCAATTGTGTAAGCCAATCGTATTCAAATTGTTTGTCATATGGCTATTCGGCTAAGCAAATTAGTACGTTTGACTGATGAAATCGTAGATTTTTGGCTGTCAAATGAATATGATTGTCTTGTTTTGTTCTTGACAACCAAAAACGTACGTTTTCAGTTGTCAAACGGGCTAATTTGATTAGCCGAATAGCCATATGACAATCGAATTTGATGACTATTGTTTTACACAATTGCACCTCAGACCATTTTGGTGAAAATTGACAAATGAAAAGAATAATTTATCAACAATGAACTTATATTTAGATAAGTTGATTTTAAAGGTTCCTTTCTCTCAAAATTTTCACGTTTTATAGTATATATAACTTTTCAGAGCAAGCCACAAAACAAAACGGAACAAACAGCAAAATAATCGTGCTGTCGGTTTGTGTGGGCATCTACATCGTTTTAGTGCGGATTAGCCCAACTCATATTATGATTCTCACACACACACAAATAGTAGACAAAGATAGGATGTGTTCAATTATGCGCTGTTGCTGCGTCAAGACGATTTATTTAATAAAAAAAAATATTTCATGCTTTTTTATTGACGGTTTAGGTTTTCTTACCCGGCAGTCATGGTTACCTGCAACAAACCCGCTTAGGGCCTAAATTAACTGAAATCGAGTAAAAATAACCGCACCGGCACCGGTTTGATGTGATGTTGAAAAAAATCTTCTTGCTTGCCCTATCTGATGAGAGTCTGTTTATGGGCATCTCTTTTGCCTCATCGGACTCAACATCAAAGACATAAATACAATATATTTGCACACACCCTCACGCAAAGGATTCATTTCGTTTTGCGCATTCACGCATGATGTGCCTCAGAATTATTTCGTTTTGGGCATCAACTGAGTCAGTACGATTTAATGGGAGAAAAAATATTTTTTGTGTTTGTCGCAAAATTACCCGGCAGTCATGATTACCCACAAGATACCCGCTTAGCGCCTCAATTACCTGAAATCGGGTAAAAATACCCGTACCGGCAACGCTGGGTTTTCGTTGGAGCAATGGTAGTTTTGGGGGTTTATAGGTAGTTTGTTTTTTTTATCACGTGGGTGAGACTTAAGGCGCGCGGACACACATCCGGCCATTTTTCTCTATGCATCCGGCAATGCGTGGCTGTAGTGTGCACCGAGTGGCAAGTTGCTGACAAGCCGGCCGCGGCCGTCAGCAAGGAGGATGTGTTTTGAAATATACCTACGATACAAGGGCTTGTACAGTGGCAAGTGGTGTGCTTGAACATATAAAAATGTCTCGTGCGTAATTCAATTTAAAGCTCATATTTTAAATGCTTTACTTTGAGGCGGTGATCTAGTGCCGATCCGTTGTAGTGTACGACAACCTCTATCGTGTTGTGTGTGTATTTACGTACACTTTGCAAAGCTATGGTTTCCTAAGAGAGCGGTGCCGTAATATAGCGGCCGTTTTGTATACTTATCTCTCTCTCTCTCTTATCGCAAAAGATCGTATAAGTATAACGGCCGCTATAATACGAAACCATAGCTTAAGACGCGCGGTCATCGACATATTATATCTATCAGTCCACTAGTAGGTACAGAAATATAATTTCACGTACCTACGTAACACGATTTCTTAACCTTTCTTATGATTTAGCAAATATTTCAATTCTTTACTTTAAGGTGGTCTGGTGCCGATCCGTCGTAATGTAACGACCTTTCAGCATCCGAACCAACTTTTTATAGGGGCGATTTCATTCAAAACAGGTGAATTTTTATCGCGTTCACAACTTTTTTCCAATCTAGGTATTTCGAAATAACCAAATTAGAAGATAATTTTACAATTCGACATAGAACTTTTATATGAATCATGTAAATTATATGTATTTATTTTTTTAATAAATCGTAGTTTTTTATATGTAGTCACAACAATAATATTTTTTTAAAGGCTGTTAATAAAACCTGCGCATATATCCACTACCCATTTTATATTATGTTTTCGTGTCCGCTGCGCTGTTTGTTTTGTAATTCGGAACGCAGGGAAGTATCTATATACATATAAAATACAACGTCTGTCTGTTCGTTCGCTTATAACTTGAGAACCAATCAATGGATTTTGATGCAGTTTTCACTGAAAGATAAAGCATTTCTTCGGGAAGGTTTAGGGCTATGTATCATCACGCTATGACAAAAGGGAGCAGCACAATGAGAATTTTAGTGAGACATATGGAAGGTTCGCCGCCGTAGCATAGTCGATCGTCGCAGGTTCAAACCCCGAATGGTAAAATTTGTTTTCACTTTTTGTTCTTTTATTTTATTTTCAGAAAAAATATTTCCTTTTGTAAAAAAAAAAAAATATTAAAGCTGAAATTATATTTCTTGACCGAGCAAAGACCAATAACTAAAATATTTTTATTTTCAAGTGCTTAGAAAACGCCATCACGGATGCTATCCTGGATAACGGCTCAGTAAGCTGGCGTAGAAATTGTTTTTATTTTAATACACTAGATGGCGCTGAATGTTTCAAAATATCGAATTTGACGCAGTCTGGTTCAAATCAACTCACGTTTAAGTTTGTCTTTACTATTATATAAAGAAGAAAGATTTATTAGCACTTTGGTAAAACATGGTGACCGTTGCATATTGTCGTTCAAAAAATCACATTCTTTTGTTTTCCTTATTTCCACGAAAATCTCTTCGACGCGGGCGGAGCCGCGGGCAAAAGCTAGTTACGGAATAAAATACAATGTAAACAGGTAGTTTTAAATTTTTTATTGAGTCTTTCACTTCTGCGGCGCAGGCGCACCTTTGTCCGAGCTCTTGGATTCGCGGATCGAAGCTGAACGTCTGCGTCTTAGTTCCTCTTGGCGACGTACCTGAAACAAAAATGGGCAACATTAGTTTCCTCTTTGAGGAATCCAATAGCTGATTTTGAAGAGCATGATAGTTTATATAAAATCTCAAAAATTAAAAGTATATATTTTATACAAAGCCTACTTCTAAACAATCCGCAAATTTGTCCCAGTTAGGCAGAAATTGGTACCTAACTTTTAAGTAGATAACATAAATGTTGCTGATTTAATACCTCGGTCCTTATTGACAAAGGATTGAGGGGTAAGACACAGCCATCACTCTCACAGCCAGGTATGATGCCCACAAATAGTACTTATGGTTATATGATACCTGCTGTACTTTTAAGTGCGTTGCTAACTAGCTAATAAATAACAAGTAATGGCGGCCATGTACAAAATCAATATTTTTTACGCTTGGGTAATAAGAATAAAGCATAATTCACTACTTTGATCACCACACATAAAATATTGGCTGCCTCAGTTCACAAATCACGAGGTGAAAAAAAAAACAAAAAAGAACGAGGAAATTCGATCAATTTGCAATATTTATTTCCACATATTTTTTATCCCGAGATAAAAAATATTTGATGGGGACCTCAGCCCCCTGATTCTGTATCGTAAACTCAGTTGCCAAACCAAGTGGCTATCGTCTAAAACATACATATCCGCTTATCTAAGGATAAGTTTGCACTTGAAATGACTTCACAATTCGTAAATAGTTCAATACCCATTAAAAGTTATTTTGGAAGTTCATTTTTCATCTGTCTTTGGTGAATAGCAACTATAGCTAGCAACCGAAACTGAGTTACATAATAGCCCCGCAGGTCTTGTGATCTACCACTTATATATCTTAAAAAAAAGAAACGCGTAGAAGTCAAATCGTATAAATAAATCACCATGGTAGACTGAACAAATTAAAACAGGGTTTAAATATGAAATGCTGCACCAATCAAGAACAAAAAGGTACCCTGGAGTCCGTCTTATCTTAAACTGCACGCCACTCCTACGTTTTCTGTATAATTATAAAAGGACAATATTATATTATTACAGTTCTATAATATAGTACTTATTTAAATTGAGAGATGAAAACGTAGGTGGAGTGGGGTGCAGTTAAGATTATCTCTACATGGTGTAGCTCACAATTATATTGTTATTATATTAGTATGATTACTGCCAATTTTCAGGGTAGATAAAACGTTTTAGGCTCTCTTACCTTGGATTCCTTCTTCCTCTGTGCGAGCAGCTTGGCGTATTCGGCCTCGGACGTCTTGCGTTTCTGCAGACGCTTCTTCTTCAGAGCCAGACGGTGGCGTCTACGCTGCAGGACTACTGGGGTCACGAGCCTTTGGATTCTGGGGGCCTGGAATTACAAGCAAAATTATGAAGACACGTCAAAATCAACCAGGCTTTTATGACTTGTTAAATTAATGTTAAAATGAAAGAGATCTGTCAGGATTTTAATAGATGGGATTGATCTGTTACAGGCCTATCCCTTTGAGAGAAGGTATAATTATGTATGTATGGAATTACATGATAAATATTATTTCAACTATAATTCTGGTTAATAAGATAGATTGGTTTCATTATAAAATGTCTATCTTCTAAAGATATAGATGTATATGCATCGGCGCCAATCAATAATTTGGTAAATACGTTGTGTATTTAATAGATGTGGGATAGATTGTAATATTTTTATCATGAATGCTTCCATGCCTTCTATTAGCTTTTCTAATAAAAATGTCTTTCACACTGTAAAAGTTGACAGGCACAAGCCTGTGTCTTCTGCTCGGTGCAATTTGGTATACCCTGACCTTACTATTTGTTAGACAAATGTGCCTAGCAAACCATTATTCAAATCAGGGGTCTCCTAAATCTTATTTCTATCTTAACCCAAGAAAGATAATCTATAATAATAAATAAAATCTTTATTCAAAAAAAGCAAGCCACAAAATTTACAAAATTATACTAAAAATAAGCTATGAATAAAATCCATCATAGACAATTTAAACGATGATCAATGAAACAAATCCGTTCCAGAGGCGTAGGTAGCGAAGAAAAATTGATATTATCTTTCTGTACAAAGGGGCCGTCCATATATTAGGTCATTAGAAGTTAGGGGGGGAGGTAATATCATGATTATAGACGGCAATAATGGGAGGGTCTTGCAAAAAAAAAACTAGTGTTTGGACAACTTTATTGATTTTATGCATAACACAGATAACGAAAATTACATCAGTTTGGTGAGATGATGAGGTCATTGGATAATGACGATAGGGAGGGGGGCTAGAAATTTGGCAATAATCGATAACGTAAATATGGACGACCCCAAAGCAGTTCATCTTTCTCAGCCAACTCTGTCGTCGGCCAGAGCTCACGAGGGATGGCAGTTTCGTTGAGGTTAGTGCCATAGAATCGTAGATATAGTGGGAACTAAGGTGGGAACCATACACTCTTCGGGCTTATCTTTTGTGGAACTTTTAAACTTGCAAGTATATTATTTAGTGGGGCATTTTTAAAATATTTATTATTTTTTCAAGTTCATAAAGGTTATTTACACTATGGGGAGGGAGTAGGAGAACGGTATCCCATGAAGTAATTTTGACTTATTTGAGGCAGAAAATCAATGAAGGGTCGTGGGCCTCATGTATGAAGAATCTAAATAGGTATATAACCTGCAGTTTATTGTTACAAATATGTAGTCAAAGATTATGCATATCACTACTGAAGATGAAGGTAAAATAATATGCATAAATGGCAAAAAATTGTGATGCGTGAGCATGAGAAAGATTATGTCATGCATGCCTATAAAATAGTACATTACGATACGTGTGACTTAAGTAGTCCATTATTTGACAGCGTGAAGTTAGTGCCGAGTGTAGCAAGGGTGCTAAACGCCGTCGTGCATTAATAGACTAACTTAGTCACGAGTATCTATACTATTTTATAGCTCGTGTGACATAAACCTGCCATCTTTGTAATTTATTGAAATAACAATAATGTAGCAATCACAATTAAAAAAAAAATACCGTCTGAATACCAAATCTAGTAGTAATAGGTTAGCATTTCGTCTGAAATTGCGTTGTCACATTTTTGTTTTAAGCGAAATACTATAACTACCCGCTTTTGAGATTTGTGTTCTGTGAATTTCTAAGTGTCAAAGAAAAGTATCTTCTCTTGTTATTATGCATTCATTTACGCACGGTGTAAAAATTGTGCTAAATACTACTTACGTCACAAGTATCGCGTATTATAGCGCGTGTGAGATGAACCCGCACTTAAGTCATGTTTCTCCATGTTAAAGTGGATTACTTAAGTCACGGAGAAGCGTTAATAAAGTGCATGTGTAGGTCACACAGGGTTATAAACTTAATTTAAAAACGAAATTAAACCAAAGTTTAGGCAATCTTACCTTAAATCTGGGTTTGGCGTTCTCCTTACCCTCCTTGGCAGGGAGGGTGCGCTTAACGACGTACCGGCGCACATCGTCCTCCTTAGTCAAGTTGAACAGTTTGCGGATCTTGGACGCACGCTTCGGTCCAAGACGACGGGGCACATTGCCGTCGGTCAACCCGGGGATTTCCTGAAACAGATTTTGTGTTTAGGATTTATAGTAGGGTGTAAATACATAGTTGAACTTTAGTAACACTACTATAACACATATTTTACTGATAATACTGGTCATTTTTCTAAAGCTAACATCAGCTCAAACAAAGTCGTACAGTAGAGACTCAATTATCTAAATGTATTCAGTTTTAGCTTTCCCCTGCAAACGCGTGCTTGCTCTCCCCACCTACTATACGGATCACATATTTAGTTTACAAGGCTGTCAATATTAAAAATATAAAATTTTTCTTGGTAAATAAAAGTATATTAGTATCAATCAAATAGGGATCTTTGCTACTCTTCAGCAAAGATTGTATAATCTAAAAGCTTTTTTCTATTCAATCAATGACAAAACGTACGCATCTAGTTGCCCATAGACAATCAAAATGACACCCTTAATTGCTTTCAGTTCTGATCAATGATACCGCTATTTTTCGAGAATATGAGCACTGGCAAAGATTTCAGTTTATTATCCCAATAAATCAGTTTTCTGAACACCTATTTCATCAGTTAGGATAATCTATCCTCTACTATATTTTAAAAAGTATATAAGTAATAAATTAAAGTATTAGTTTCAGAAAGAGTAAGTTTTATAGTTTGTTTTTAGACTTTTGGTTCTATAATTTGTGATTTGAGAGGAATGTTTGGTACGAAGGAAATTCCACTATCTATGAGAGATAGTAGTCAGTGCTGAGTACCAAGATGATCTGCCCTGCCGCATATAATTACACAGATGTGAGGATCTGGGAAACAGTAAGAACAGGGAGAAAGTAGTATAGTTGAAGCTGACAGTACAGTCTAAACCAAAAGAAGCAGATTCTGCTACAATAAATAAAAATCTATATTTTATAAAAATTTTGTTACACAAAATGAAAATTGTAAAAGAGCCTTACCTGGGCACCCTTGCGGACAATAACTAGGGCCAAGACAGAAAGATTAGCATCAACAATGCAGCCACGAACTGACTTGCGTTTCCTCTCACCATCACGACGTGGTCGGTAGCAAGAGTGGCCCTTTGACATGAGCAGACGGACACGGCCTGGAAACAAAAGCAGTAAGTAATTACTGTAATTACAATCTAATCAAAGCCACAAAATTATTATGTTGACAGTGCAAGTATTTTACAAAATCATTGGTTAGTGGAGCATCAGAGGCATTAACAAACACCATGCTTTTTAAAATGATCCAAGGCTCTCCCAGTGATTTGGTACAATAATTAGACACTCTACTACTTCTAGGGAAGGTGTTAAATGTCTTGCACACTGTAAAAGTAGACAGACATGAGCCTGAATCTTCTGCTCGGCGCTATTTAATTTACCCTGATGCTGCTGCTTCCTAGACTTGAGATGTCTAGCAAACAATATTGATATCGGGGATAAAGACCACACTAAACATAAAAGTACAGCATTCTAAAAGAACATATTTCTCGTATCTTTTTGTAAAAATAGGTTGCGACGACGAGCGAAGCGAGGAGGAGCGGTTAGGTTGACATGTAAGTACATATTAGGGAGCCGAGCGAAGCGGAGCGGAGCGAGGCGACCCCCGTAGTTTTAACAGAAAACACGAAAATAAAATTCAGATCCCTTGAACACCCTTTGCTACACTCTGACCAAAAGAACTATTAGTTTCACAAATTTATTATTGCAAGTTAATAACTGTAGGGTCAAAGACCAACAAAAAAATAAGTAAAATAAGAGTTGCTACCATTTTAAGAGTAAGGTGTCAAAAATGGGGCATGATCCATAACTTTTCAGGTCATTGCCCCAATCGTCTTGTAGTATGCAGAGTATACTGTTAGAAAGGAAGTCTTTGACAAGCTCCGTTAAAGGCAGTGACGGTTAAAAGACATGATAGATGTGATAAAATACAACATAACCTCAAAACGTACATAAAATAAAATAGTTATCTCGATCGATTTTCGAGAAGTTTATAGGCTAATGATGTGAATAATAACTTACTATTTGTCAGGACACCCTGTTTCATGGGGAATCCTTGCTTGTCGTTACCACCAGCGACCCGGAGTACGTAGCCCTTCCATTCGTCGCCTAGGAGATCAGCTTCGACCTCCGCCCCCATACGCTTCTCGTAGAAGATACGGAGCTTGTGCTCGTCTACCACTTCGAATAACTTCTGGCATCCCGTAGCCGGGAATGAAACGTTCAGCTACAAAACAAATAAGAGGTTATAATTTCACCGATGCACATGTAAACAGTCATTGTTTTATAGAATAACTTTGCGAAATCATTCTGATATTAACAGAGGGACGATAATGTTAATCGTGGCGACAGAACACACATAATTGCTCCATTTTCACAGTATGAAAATAACACTTCACGACACGGTAAATTTTTATCTCTAATTTTCTATAAAATCATATTACTTATTGATCACTTTTTTCTTGTAATTACTAGGTAATGAAGTAATTGGTTGGAAAATGCAAATATTGTGGTAAAAATTACAGAATTAATACTAGAAAATCTAAAAGAAAATAACCTTCATGACTGCGGTTTGTTCCTTCGAACGTCAGCCATGAAAAAGAACCAGAGACAAGAATAGAGCAGCGAACTAGGGACGACACTTGGTTCGATCCACAGGTTCGATCTTGCTTTGTCTATGAAAAATAAACGATTCAGGCCTTGGTTGTGAGAACAACCCACAGACATTACGTCTGTGAAACAATCAGCCCCCTGATTCTGTATCGTAAACTCAGTTGCCAAACCAAGTGCCTATCGTCTAAAACATACATATCCACTTATTCACAATTCGTAAATAGTTCAATACCCATTAAAGGTTATTTTGGAAGTTCATTATTTTGGTGATAGCAACTATAGCTAGCAACCGACACTGAGTTACATAATTACAAATATATACAATTTATATCATTATAATAGTGATGGACAAGTACAACACTCGCACATTTCCCAATAGTTTTCAGGGTCAAAACCTGGGGTCAAGACCGATAGACAACATGGTTGTTTGGCGAGTAAAAATTTTGCAAGACTACATTTGGATGAACTGTTTTGGCACTTGTCAAGGGAAATTGTTTATCTTGCTGGTAATTTGCATTTTGCTGAAAATTAAAAATATTGTGATACTTTTCAGAAACCGAGGAGCGATAATTATTGTTCTGTTTGGTAAACCATTTCTAAAAGGTTATAGGGCAACAGGATTTTGTTGTTACCCGAAAACAAAAGTACTCATTTACAAAATATCTAAGTCTTGAAAAGTTACTGAATAATAGTCTTGCTGCTTGCTTGAGAACTTATTATACAGACTGATTGTTACCTTTTTCCTTAAAACAGGGTTCCACCCATTACTATTTTGACAATTTTTATAAGGGGCAAACCCTGAAATAGCAAGAAAAACATGCAAAAATGGAAAAATACTGAGTAAATACTATCGCCCATTTCTAGTTTCATCATAGAAAATACAACGTCGATGCACAAAACCAGACTATCATAATGACTTCTTTCCGCGGCAGTACAATATTTTTTTCACTAAGTTCATCCTGGATTTTCTTTTAAGATCTTATGTTTATTACATGAAAAACAATATCCTATTACATTTTCAATGATGTTGGGTATCATTTCGGTACCATTTAACTATTAAAGATGCTATTTTTATGTAATAGGTTGGGGAAAAACTCTTTTCGCAAATAGTATGTATGAACTGATAATAAAATCTCTTTGGCTATACCATATGTATCTGGCTGGTTTTGGTATTCTTAAAAAGTTTAAATTTTAAAAAAGATAATTCCAAATTCAAATTAGGTTAAATGTGTGATTTTCATTTGTTTTCCTTACTGTTAAGATGAATCTAATGAAGAAATTCGATACATTTTAAAATTTTACTACAAAAAAGGCAAAAAGGCAACGCAAGCCGCGAAAAAAAATTGTGATGTTTATGGACCTAGTGCAGCGTCTGTGAGAGTAGCACAAATTTGGTTTAAGCGTTTTCAATCTGGAAATTTTGATGTCAAAGATACACCTCGCTCTGGGCGCCCTGTTACGGATAAAATTGATGCCATTATTGAAAAAGTGGAGCAAGATCGGCATAGAACTGGGGATTGACCACAAAATAGTTTTGGCGCATTTGAAAAAAGCTGGGTATACAAAAAGGCTCGATATTTGGGTGCCTCATGAGCTCACTGAAATAAACTTAATGAACCGTGTACTCATTTGTGATTATTTATTACGACCTAATGAAACCGAACCATTTTTGAAAAACCTGATAACTGGTGATGAAAAGTGGATCACGTACGACAAGAACGTGCGAAAAAGGTCGTGGTCAAAGGCTGGTCAGGCTTCACAGACTCTGGCGAAACCCGGGTTATCTCGCAACAAGGTAATGCTGTGTGTATGGTGGGATTGGAAGGACATTATTCATTATGAGCTGTTACCACCAGGCAGGACCATCGATTCTCAACTCTACTGCGAACAACTGATGAGATTAAAGCAAGAAGTTGAGAGAAAGCGGCCGGAATTAGTCAACAGAAGGGGTGTGGTTTTTCATCATGATAACGCTAGACCTCACACACCTTAAGCCACTCAGCAAAAATTAAGATAGTTTGGCAGGGACGTATTAATGCATACGCCGTATAGTCCTGACCTTGCACCTTCAGATTTCCACTTGTTTCGGTCTTTTCAGAATTCTTTAGGCAGTGTCAGGTTAATATCACGAGAGGACTGCCAAAACCACTTGTCACGGTTTTTTTATCAGAAGCCCCAGAATTTCTATAGCAATGGGATCATGTCCCTACTTACAAGATGGCAGAAAGTTATTGAACAAAATGGGTGTCCTCCGCCCTGGCCCGGCCACCATCGCTTTTTGGACTACATTTACTATAAAGTGTATGTACCTTAAGGGTACTATTCAGTACCTACAAATATATTTTATGTACTTCAACACATTGCGACATATCGAGGTCTCCTGTGGCCGGGCTGTGACGAATTCGTTGCAGCCCGGCCACGGCTGAATCTCTTCAAATCCGGAGCTAATGTTATTGGAAAAAGCAGGAAAGATAGGTACTTATTCTGTACTTTAACTATATACTTACATTAAGTACATAACAATGCAAAAAATACTCTGCGGACGATCCTTATAAGGATCCGTACCGAACGTCGACATGAAAAATGGCGTCCTTATAAGGACGCCGAACAGTTCCGAGGCTGGAACGCCTGCAGTCGTAAAACGCTATCGGGCGGCACGCTGCGGCGCGGCGCATCAGTTTACAGGTTATGAAATGTTTTAAAATTCATTTTATTGGCACCTACATACTTTTGTTAAATGTAAATAAACTTTATTAAAAAATGTTTTGAATTTTTATATAAAATGCGAAGAAACTTTTCCCCAATTTTATTGTGAGATTTTCTCTCGATAAGATTTGGACCATTATACCTAAGGAATTGACCATAATGATGATTCCATGGAAGTAGTATGTATGTAGTAGTAAAACGTTTTTCTCACGGGAATCACTCACAAGCGTTTCAAAAACAAATGTTCTTTCTCTTTCTTGTATATAGCTTTGTCTCTTTAATCGAGTGAAATTTCGCACTAACATCGCACGTTTCGAAACGGTTCCCTGTTAACATATATTATACCTAGTAACTGCAGCTTAACAGGTAACCTAAGAACTGAATTCACAGTTCCCTGTTACCATTTCACTCTTTAGCATGGCACATTATTCGGGATTTTTCGGTTTACTTGTTACTTGAGTTTGGGAATTTGCGATATCAGTTTTAACATCTGGCAGGCAAGCAGCTGGGGTGCCCACAGACCGTTCATCATAACTTGTCCCTTGGAGTCATGTTGGCATCACTGCTTGTCAAGCTTTTGCTGACATTTTCTTGTCAGTCAGTTTTTTCTAAATTATTTTATAAATTATGTATTATTATTGCCAAAGCCGTTGAACAATAGTCCAAAAGAGATTGTGTTGAAGGTACGCCTTTTGTGAAAGAGAAAATGTAAACAATGCACTGTGATTCCTCCCGATCAGGTTCGATCTCGTGTGAGTGCCATTACGGGTTCGTAAAATAGAGATACCAGCTTTAAATATAAAGCCAATTGTATGGGCAAATTAATAATTAGCTATATACTTACTTTTGTAGCCATATCAGAAAAAAGCGTTCACATTAAGTCGCCTGGAAAATATCGTCAAAAACGTAAAAAACGGGAGCTCGACGATTTAGAAGAAACGTCGTCGAGCTAGGACAAGAAATAAAAAAAATACCGTTTTAGTACAGACAGACATACATGTATAGATATTCATACCATTAGATCACACGTATTGTTTGCGAAATACAAATCAATAAATAATTGATTATTTTTCATTCTGTACATTTTATTTTCATTAAAGAGTAGTCTAATTAATACATAAAAAAACGCAGTTCAGTAAATATTATGAAAAACGCAGTTCAGTAAATATTGTTAATTCAGCTTCTACGTAATTTACTGAGTATATTAGAATGAAAATACCTTATGGGTCAATAAGGGGGAAAGTTTGATACCAAAGAAACTATGTCCAAATGATTCAGACAGTTTCTTAGGTCTCAAACTAATTTCGACCTTATTGACAATCATGTTTTTTTGTTTTATACAGGTTCCATGTAGTTTACTGAGTATATTAGAATGAAAAAACAAAGGGGTTTTAAAATGCCAATAAGGGCGAACGTGTTGTGCGGCTAACTTCAGGCCACCACGAACAACAATGCTATAAGAAGTACTTTGAGGGTCGGTTGAATGTGTTGTGGTTTATGCGTGTCGGTCGGTTACAAAGTCCATACGGATTTGTTCGGTTTATTTCGTTTATTTTCGTGACCGTCATTACAAAGATTATTCTGTTTAAAGTCATAACCGCACCTAAAGCCAAAAAACCCCCCAAAAAAAAAGATGACGTTTCATCTTTGATCCATATGATCTGTGAATCCATCCGTCAAAATTGGAAAAGCGCGGGAACTGTCGAAAAGCTAGGCGGCAATTTTTAAATTGAAAATTGTAAACATTGTTTTAAACTAGTTTCTGGCGTCTTAATCGTTGTTTTTTACATGAAAATGGGTGGGCGAAAGCCTAGGAACAGAAAGAAAGCTGGTGAGAAGGAGGATGGCACTGATAGCGGTGACTCCGAGTCGAGCCCAAGTGATGACCAAAAGGAAGATGGAGAAATGAACTTGGACAAGTACTACGCCGTACAGGGTCACTGATTACACTCGCAGGTACCCCGAGGATACTTCAAACGGTATGGAATATATTGTTTTTGTAGAAAGCTCTGTAGAAAAGCCGATAGGTAGCAGGGACATGATCTCGCTCAACAACTGCCTCACAAGATTTATTAAAGGGATCAAATATCTGAAGAAAATTACGAAGTCCAAGATGGGAGTTGTCTTTGACAAACCTAACTTGGCTAACACTTTTATGGATAATACCACCTTTCTAAAGGACTATTCTTTGAAAGCTTCAATACCGAAGTAAGTTAGTCATGTTGTCCGAATTCCGACAAACATGACTAACAAAAAAGTTTTCGTGGCCCTCTCGAGCTCCAAGAAGATTATATGCGTAAGAAGACTTGATACGGAGCAGAAAGTAAACGTAGTGGAAGGTGAAGTAAAATGAAGTTAAATTAATGGAACTATTGTATTTTTAGTTTGATAAAAATGTAATGTAGACAGATCACGAGAAAAATATTTTGATGGACAGGGGCCTTACCACGGTCGCATTTGCGAAAAGAGCCTTCTGCTCTTTTCTTTCGAAAGTCACCTTCTCTCTTTTGAAGATACTCTTTTTTTTATCCGTAGAATGTGCACACTTTTCTCTAATGCGCTCTTGTCACTTTTGGAAGCCAAGACACAGACAACCATTCATTCAAAAAAAAAAATGGGTATAGACAAAAAAGAGTGTCAAAATCCAAAGTGTATGCAATGCTGTTAGCGGTGCTTTAGCAGTGAGAGGTCACATGATAAACTGAAAAATATTCGCTGGATGGGTGACTTTAAATATCGAATCATTGGTACAGTGGCTGACAGTATTAGATGCAAGTAACTAGGGGCCTTATTGTCTAACTTCACTTTTGCTTTCAAATGTATTGCGATGGGCTAAAAATATATGGCTCATAGTTTTAACAGATATCATGTTACACACAAAATTCCTTCTTGTTTTTTTATTAACGGCACCGCATCTTAACGAAGAACACTACCGCTAGCAGCAACGTATCGTCTTCTTATTCGTAGTTGATACGTTGTTTATTAGGGTACCGCTAGCGGCAACGTATACATTTCAAAATAAATATCCATCATTAAGGAAGGAAAATAAATAATAGGTACCTAGGTATTTCTTGTCGTATAAACTTATCAAGTGAAAAGAAGGAAACAAATCACTCTTTGATGAAAAAGGAGAAGAATCTAATTATGTTGGAGTGTATGGAGAAGTAAGTAGACGTTTACTATTCTTCGTTTTAAACAGGAAAAAAATTGCCTTTCTACTCTTTCCCCGATGTAAGTATACTCCAAGTTTCCCCGTATTTGAGATTGGCTCCTATCCCATTTCAGTGTTGGAAAAGTAGATTGCTACTTCACCTACATATATACACGCTAATGTCGATCATTTTTATTTCAGACATTCCAACCTGTCCCATGTGCTAAATAAGTCTCAAAGTCTTATAAGGTCCTGCTTTGGTATTCCCTATCGTGTGGCTAGTGGTGTTAGAAAACTGCAGGAAGGTAAGACAAAGTTTTTGTTGTCTAGTACTTTCTTCTCATTTAAATGTTTGAAGCAGCGGTAGCTTGCTGGCCTCTCAATTTTGCGACCCAGGTTTAATTTCCAGTCACCACCAATGAGTTTTTCGAAATTTATGTGCACAGTATTTGTGTTCTTAGCTAATATTTACCACTTAATGAACAATGAAGTAAAACATTGTGAAGAAACCTGCATGCCCTAAAAAGCGTGTAATTTTGCCTGAAGTGCAGCGATATGGGATACCATGTAAATTGTTTGAAATTTATTTGCACTAAGTACCATATTGTTTGCTACTACTGACCAAACTAATGTGAATGTCTCCCAACTAAAAACTCACTCTAATAAAGTAGCATTTCATGGATTCCAAAATTGAATTGGAAATTAGAAGCATCGCCTCAAATCAAACCCTGGTTATTTAAACCTTGTAATGCAAAGCACATATTATTGCCTTCATAAGATCTTACATAGATGTTTTTGTCTTTTCAGAAAAGGATTTGCTGTCAACTAGGTGCAATGACACCTTTTGTCAGAGCCACCATGCTACTGGTGGAGAGAATCCTGACCCTCATTAAACCAACATTGGTTGGAACTTGAGACAGGAAGGAACTGGAGGCACATGAGTTTTAGTAGAAATCTAACAAATAACAAGATCTTTTTATCAGTAACAGGTGTTTAAGTAGTAAACATTTTCAAAGAATAAAAATTATCAAATATATTGTTTTACACTTTTTTCCACCCTCACAAAATTTTATTTGATGATGTCTTCATGGCAATTTTCAAGCTAGGTAGCATAAAAATTACTGTGTTTTCTTGCAAAAGTATGAAATTGTTTATAAATAATAAAACCTGACTGCCTCTGTAACGAATGGTTGCTCTGCACTTGCCTGCTAACCCAGAGGTTCTGTGTTCAATCTCCACGCCCTGCATATCACTGTTCAGTCTGCGTGCTTCGAAAAAAACATCAAGCTGTTGATCTATTTATGCCCGATCTATAGAGCCCATCACATTTGAGAATAAATAATAGTGTAGTGCGTAAAAAAAGTGCATTGAAATATTGAAAATGAATTAAATAGAGATGGTATATATACAGTTGTGGTTGTATAATTAGGAACTACTGGTAAGAAAGTCGATTTTTGACAAACAAGTAAGTAGCTGTTACTTTTGTAATAACTTACTGATAAAAAATTTAAACCACACAAAATAACAGTTATATTTAGTAGGCTTTAATAATTTATACCTGTGTAGAACTGGGATTTCCAGAGAAACCATCTGCGGCGTGGGTTTGGACGGGAACTTGTACAAAGTAAACACCAGGCTGATTGAATACTTTAAACTTTAATTTTTGCAAACATTTTACAACGTAACACAAGCCTGTCATCACAAACAAAAAGGGCCAACTCACCGGCAACGGAAGTTGGAGCTCAATCAAAAATATAAAGGAACATAGACTATTTTAGGCTAGTTTCAGATTTACATATTTTACACTTTGGTTGGATATCTGAAACTGAAATTAAATATCATGACTCTGAAACTATGAAAAAATTATTATTTTTTATCGGTTGACCACAATACCCAATATGCAAAACAATTGCACTGCTATCACTTCAATTGCTATTGTATTTTAAATGTACTGGCCGCTTGACAAATAATTAGGAACGGAAAAAAATAATTCTTAATTTTGAATTTCGAAAATGGTTATTGCATTTTTTTGTTTCCCGCGTATTCTATGGTTACATCGCTTTATATCTCCTTCATATTGACTAAGTTGAAAGTGCATAATTATTCCGAAATCATGGGCAAAAAGGAGAGTTGTGATCCATCGACCCGGAAAATTATTATGGCTCTATATGAACGTAATTGGTCGTATAAAAAGATTGCTGATCATTTGAAGTGCTCTAAAACTAAGGTGTTTAATGCGTCAAACAGTTTAATACTACGAATAATGTACCTCGAAAGCCTAAATCTAGAAAAACAACATCACGTGAAGATGCTTTAATTGTTCGTGCAGCAAAGGCTTTGATCCTTTCAAGAGTTCTGAAAACATAAAGAGGGAAGTTTTTGGCGACGGAGGAGTATCTACACGTACAGTACGAAGACGCTTAACTGATGCAAAGTTATTTGGAAAAATCACCCGGAGTGTACTCACGAAGGTGCACCGAAAAGTTAGGTTAGAGTTCGCGAATAAATATGGCAACTGGACAGCAAGTCAATGGAAAAACGTGTTATTTTCTGATGAAACGAAAATAAATAGACCAAGGTCTGATGGTAAACAGTTCAAGCAAGCGTTGAATCCTAAGTTCACGAAAAAAGTGGTAAAGTAAAGCATGGGGGAGGAAACATAAAAGTTTGGGGATGTTTCTCAGGTCATGGTGTTGGGCCAGTTAAAAAGATTGAAGGTATGCTAAACCAATTTAAATACAAGCAAATATTGGAGAGAGAGAAAGACTATGCTTCCTTATGCTGAGGAGAGGTTGTTGGACTACAGGTCTGGATATTTCAGCAAGATAATGAACCCAAACACACTGCTCATTCAGTTAAAAGGTTTCTTAGTGATCAAAAAATTACTGTGTTAAATTGGCCTGCAAATAGTCTAGATCTTAATCTGATCGAAAATCTTTAGAGAGAAGTAGAGTGTGGCTGCGAAAAGGACGAGCAATTTGAACAATCTATATGATGCCTTTGTCGAATCGTGGAACAATATTTCAGATGAAACCTGTAAAAACTTAATAGATTCCATGCCCCATCGCTGCAGGGCAGTTATTGTAAGCAAGGGCCACCCTACAAAATACTAATACTGCTTTTTCTAAGCTGTGTTAAAAGATTTGTAATAAATATTGTTTATTTCATTAAAATTGTTTCAGATACAGTTCAATAAATTAAGTTATTTTACCCGTTCCTAATTATTTGTCCATAGCTAGAAAGTTTCAAATAAATAGTTCAAATGGAACTTTAATTAAATTACCAATTGAAGTTCAACAATTTTACATTATATGTAGTATAAAAGCCTGCTTACATAGCTTTATTATCATGTCGTTTGAAGGTAGTAACAGTTATAAAGACTAAAGTTACAGCAACTTGTTTTTCTGAAAGTTACTTTGATATTAGTCGTTCCTAATTATATGACCACAACTGTATATATGTCACCTCACTCACACTATCTAATTATGATACTTGCATCAGAGAATATGAAGTATTATGTATGTATGATGTTCAAGAACATATATGTAGGTATATAACAATTACATGGGTGAAGTGTTTTGCTTGTAATTGAATCAAATCAAATAATTTTACTGTCAGGCATCTGTGGCCCATGCAAACAAACATTAAAGTACAAAGTATAACAATAATATAGCCTTTATTCTGTCCTACAGTGATTTTGAAGTTAATTTTTATAGAACATTTTATTCATTACTATTTATATTAGGTCACGTAGCACAGTGCCACATGGCAAAGGCCTCGTCCAACTCCTTCCAATGTTCTCTGTCCCATGCCACTCTTCTCCAGTATGGACCGGCTGTCAATTTAAGTTTGTTTTCCCAGCATCGCCAACCTCTAGTTATTTTTCTTTCATGTGGGTACCAGTCTGTGATCTTTTTACTTAATTTCTCTGGGTTACTACGCAGGATGTGACCTGCCAATGCTGGTTCCTGTAGTAAGCCACTAGGTGTGCTACACAATTTCTCGTAGGTCTTCATTTCGAGTTCTATCCTTTACTCTTGGCTCCCAACATGCTTCTCTCCATGGCTCTCTGGCATTTTTCGAGTTTGTCTTTGTGTTCTTTGTTTAAGGCCCACATCTCGCACCCATATGTTAGACAGGGAAGAATAAATGTGTCTTTTGTTTTCGTTGATAGCCTCAAGTCTTTACTTTTCATCTCTTTTAGGGACTAGTCTCCACCCGTTGGCTATTCGCTTGTTGATTTCTCTGTGTGTCTAGTCATTTGGAGAGATTATTTGACCAAGGTACACATATTCCTTTACATATTCTAAGTTACATAGGTAGTATATTGGTACAAAATTGAATTAGTAAATAGAGCATCAACTATGTTATTATCACTTCACTTTGCATTACCTATGTCATGGTGCTGTCCTACGGCACTTGTCCACGGAAGCAACGGAGAACTCTCACCACAAACGCGGAAAAGTTGACGTTGCGGCGCAACTCCAGCAACTGCACCCTAGGCGTACGGATTAGTGTTTTAGTGCAGGCGTGTTTGGCTTCGCAGCACGCAGCTTCTGTTTGGGCTCCCTAAGAGCTTTGCTTGAGTTCTGGGTCGTACGTGGTTGGCGCTTTCTCCTTTGCACAGTCTCGAAACCAATAACAATAGCCCGGTTCGGGTGGGTTCGGCGCGCCTTCTTGCTGGGAGCGGTAGGGGCGCTCGCGGTAACGCTGGCGAAATCTCGATGACGAGGTAGGTACCTAAGTACATAACTAATACCTAGTCCGATTTAGAATTTTAGAAAAATATTTTGCTTGTCGATAGTTTTCTCATGAAATTTATTACAATGTACCAACGACCTATGATGGTCGTTGCAATGTAATAGTATTTTGTAATTATAATGTCTTTGAGTCATAAACTCCAATTTCATGACAAAAAACCTACGAAAACTTCACAAAAGGCACTAAATTTGGTCACTGTTTTTTAGAAGAGTAGAAGTCACTTTAGCTCTGCAAAAGGCGGCAAAAAGAAAGACCAAACGTTTGTCAAAATGCCACCGTTCTACGGAAATAAGGAAAAAAGTATCTTTTTGAATGAACGAAACTCGAAAAACGACACTCTTTATCTTTAGAAGCCAAAGTAAAAGAAAAGTCACTTTTTTTGCTCGGCTAATCTAAGAAATCAAGTTTGATAGCTGAAGACTCTTTCAAAAGACACTCTTTTTGTGCCTCGTTCTAGACCCCCAGAAGTCTTTACAAGTGACACATTATAAAAAGATGCGTAGCAGCCAGTTTACACTTGATGTTATAAGATCTATCTATACGATCTCTTTCAAGACTATTGAGGAAGACACACACCGACGGAAAATCAAAACTAGAACCTACACCCACAATAGCAATAACTTTTGCCTCGTCCTCACTGCCCGACTATGTCTACTTAAAGAAATGGCGTTTGCAGGTCGACACTTACATTCCTCCAATAAAGCAGTGCTTCAAATGCCTGCGATTTGGTCATCTCGCCAAATTCTGCAAAAATTCTGAAAGATGCTCAATTTGTTCTGAAGCTCATAATTTCAGAGAATGTAAACAAGACAAAAACAAAGCAAAATGTGTGCACTGCGAAGGCAACCATATTTCAATTACAGGCTCTTGTCCCGTAACACAAAAAAAAATCAGGAAATTAAAAATAAAGCCCGCCCCTCTCCTTTTGCCAGTCTTTTTGATGACAAAAGCTTCCCAGCCCTTGCAAAAAAAGACAGTTCCAAAAAAGATTTTGTGAACCATTTATTAGGTGATCAAAATTTTTTGAACTTATTAACGGAAAGCATAATCAAGGTGATTACACTTAATAAAACTAATAATACCAGTATCTCCTCGAAAACAGTCAGTGATGTTTTACATGAAACATTTCAGAAAAAATCTTTAACTCCCTCATCTTCACAGAACAATTAAAAATAGTACAATGGAATGCTCAAAGTCTTTTGAGCAACAAACATATTTTAACTCAGTTTTTATATGATAATGAAATGTTAAAACCGCATAACCGATTAAAAATTAGACATTATTCTGTCTTAAGAAATGATTGCGGTAATACTCATAATGGAGTAGCTATTTTAAAACATAAAAGTTAAAATTTTAAACTATTTGACACTTACTTCGATAATTCTTTACAAAATATTGCTATAGAACTAAATTTTCATTAAAGTATGTACGTTCCTGGGAATTGTTCTCCTAGGTTTTACAAAAATAGATTTGATAACTTAATAAAAACTAAACCTTTCATAATAGCTGGTGACTTTAATGCACATAACACAACTTGGGGCAGCAGTTTAACTGATCCTAGAGGTAGTAGTATTTTGAGTATTACAGAGGATAACGATCTGGTTATTTTAAATGACGGCTCAACCACTACGGTGGGTTCACATATATGGAGACCCAATGTTCTGGATTTAACTTTTGCTACTTCTTCTCTTGCATTATCTTGTGACTGGTGGGTTCATGCCGACCCATTGGGAAGTTATCATTTGCCAACTGTAACAAAAGTAATTATCAACAGTACTGCAAATAGTGATGTAGAAATATCCAATATACCCTCCCACCCTAATTTGCGTATGGTAAACTGGAAAGTATATAAAGAAAAAGCTAATTCTTATTTACATGATTTTCAAATTGATATAACTAATCCATTGGAGTCTTACAATAAGTTTTGCTATCTGGTCTCTAAATCTGTTGATGAGTCTTTAAGTAAACATTTTATTAATAACTCAAATAAGCCTTTCAAAGGATTATTAAAAAACCAGTAATACCGTGGTGGAATGACAAATGCTCTCGGGTAGTAGATGAGTGTAAATCTGCTTTCTTAATATTTAAGGCTAGCCCAACCTTACATAATTACATTACTTTCAAGAAACTCCAAGCCCAAAAAAAGTTAACATTAAAACAGGAAAGGTTTAGCAGTTGGACTGAATTATGCCATTCTATTAACAGATTAACACCTAAAGTAAAGTTTGGAACACTATCAGAAAATTTAACAAAACAGGTACAGGTGATCACTGTAATATAACAAATGGTGAATGGGTAAAAGAATTACTACAAAAATACACACCTGACACTGTGGAGAACATTGTACCTAGCACTACAGATTCAGATTTCTCTTCTGAAAACTCATATCTAACTCAAAATTTTACTTTGTCTGAGATTAGTGCTGCTTTAAAGTCTAGGAGAGATACTGCTACTGGTTTGGATTGGTTATCATATAAAATGTTCAAACTGTTAAATACTGATCACTTAAAATTATTTTTAAACATACTAAACTTACTCTGGTCTGCCTTACATATACCTAAGGAATGGAAAACTGAATGTTTAGTACCAATTTTGAAGATGGGTAAAGATAAAAACTTACCAGACTCATATCGACCAGTAACTTTGACCTCTTGTGTAGGCAAAATCTTTGAACAACTTCTTAAACAACGTTTAGAGTTCTTCATAGAGAGTAACTCCATTTTACCACAAAATCAATTTGGATTTAGACGTGGTAGATCGGCTCGAGAAAGTCTTTCACATCTCATTCTTGACATACATAATGCCACTGTCAATCAAGAATATTTGGCCAGTGTGTTCTTTGATATAGAAGGCGCTTTTAATAATGTAAATTTAAATATTCTTTCCTCAATCTTGTCTTTGCTGCAAATACCTGAAAAAATAGTGAAGTGGATATTTAGATTTTTGCATGGACGTGAAATTTTTGTTAAATTTAAGAAACATTAACTGGATCCAGATTATCCTACAAAGGAGTTTGTCAGGGTGGAATTCTATCTCCATTATTGTTTATTATTTATATACACAAATTGAATTCAGTTTTAGGCAATCACATTCAAAATTTACGATTTGCAGATGATCTGGTTGTATACTCTTCTGGATCAAACTTAGATAGTGTCATTGAAAAATTGAACCAAGCATTACAAAAACTGAATGCTTATTTTAACCATTTAAATTTGGACAATATAGAAAAAAGTAAAGTGGTTGTTTTTACAAAAAGAAGTGTCAGAGTTTCTAGAGTAAAAATTTGGTATGACAGGAAAATACTTTCCTGTTGATGGCTCAGTCAGAGTTCTAGGAGTTATCTTTACTCAAAATTTCCGTTTTGATAAATATGTTGGTTGCTTATCAGATAGAGCTGTAAAGGCGTCTAATATTTTGAGGTCACTTGCTGGAACTTCGTGGGGTGCAGACCCTAAAATGTTACTTATGTTATAGAAGTCCTCGGTGAGGAGTCACTTTGAATATGTTTTCTTTTGTTTTTGTTCTCAAAATAAACTGTTAGATAAGTTAGACAAGTTACAGAATAAGAATTTACGCACTATAACTGGTGCTATGATTTCCACTCCCATTGCTTCAATGCAAGCAGAGTGTAGGATTCCTCCACTTATATTCCGATTCAATTATCTAAAAAACAATTTTATTCTTAAGCTTATGTCTCTCAGAGATAATCCTCTCATTTCCAAAATGGTTAGTTTGTATTCAGTTTGTTAATCAAATCTTCCTTACTTGGTTAAGAATCTTCCTGAAATTTTAAAATATAAATCTGAATTTAATATTGCTGAGAATCCCACATGGCCTTGTAACATGGGATGTTATGAGAGTAAGTTTTGTGCTATGGAGATTATAATGGAAAAAGAATTGAAACAAAAACAACAAGTGTATGATATGCTTTCTACCTGGAAAGATTACAGTCAGATTTATACAGATGGCTCTAAAAATGGCAACACAGTATCAATTGCCACCAATGATTTAACAGCTATAAAAGGTACGGGTCTTAAAATACCTGATAAGATGAGTGTGTTCAGTGCAGAAGCTCTAGCTATCCTTCAAGCCTTGGAGTACATAGAAGAAAGAGATGCACAGAAGTGGATCGTAGTTACCGACAGTATGAGCGTTTTATCAGCTCTGGACAACCCCAGGTTTGACGCAGGTTCCAGCTATTTAATTTATGCAATACGAGAAAAATATTTTGACATTTGCAACAACCGTCACACAACAACAACAAAGAGGTTATTTTTTTCTGGACACCGTCACATATCGGTGTTGCCGGTAACGAAAATGTCGATTTACCTAGCAAGAACTATTACATCATGTCCCGTAAGCTACTAGAGCTTTGAATGTTCCAAGCTCTGACCTAACAATACAACTCAAGGACGCCATGAAGAAAGAATGGATGCATCACTGGCAAGAAATAGTAACCTTCAAAGGAAAATGGTATTACGAAATCAACAAGGAAATATCTCAACCTTGGTTTGTCAAAGGAGCTGAATTTATATTCCGAAAATTTTATACTATAATCTTCCGGCTCAGATTTGGTCATGGACGCTTCAATGCTCATTTAAAAAGACTGAATATAATTTTTTCGGATGAGTGTGATCAATGCAACACAGCTTCTCCACAATCTCTTCACCACATTTTTTACGAATGTCCGGCTTTTGCCGTCCAAAGGATACTCTTGGCTGATCAACTGTTGAATATTTTCGAAGAAGACCTGAACGTCCCGCGCTCGCTTCAGGAATTATTAAAAAACCCAGCAACCTTTATTCCTATTTATAAATATGTGGAGTCCACAATTGGCGAAATTTGATTATGACATGGCTTAATACCCTTACCGGATAAGACATACACGATCTAATGACTTGGCAAAACTCCCTATACACGGATTTTACGTAAATAACCAGTTTGAAAAGACATCGAAGACTTGGCCAGTTGCCTTACACTGAAAAGACATATAAAGATTTGGCCTAGTTGGCAATAATGAAAAGACATTGAAGACTTGGCTAAGTTGCCTTACACTGAAAAGACATTAAATACTTGGCCTAGTTGCCCTTATTGTAAAGACATTGAAGACTTGGTAATATATGAAGACACCGATTGAAAAAAACCATGGAAAACTACTAATTTATGACAAGGCTGTATGGTCTAAAACCTTTGCCTGCCTGACAAGGCGAATAAACCCCCAAAAAAATGAGATGATTTTGGACCAGCGTTGCCGGTACGGGTATTTTTACCCGATTTCAGGTAATTTAGGCACTAAACGGGTATATTGCGGGTAATCATGAATGCCAGGTAATTTCGGGTAATTTTGCGACAGACATAAAAATATATATTGAATTTTCAAACTGAAAACTTACTTTTATTAAAATAAAATATAGGCTATGTTACTCAAAAATAGTGTAGCTTTTTACAAAAGAAAGAATTTTTAGATTCCGTTCAGTAGTTACAAAGTTTACCTCAAACATACAAACAAACAAACAAATCTTTCCTCTTTATATAATAGTGTAGAAGTGTAGATAAGTTCATTGTTGATAAATTTTCATTTTTATTTGTCCATTTTCACTAAAATCAAATGTGTATGTAGAAAATTCTTTATTAATTATTTTATTTAGTAACAAGGACTTAACATATTAAACTCCACTTAAAATATCTTTAATTGTAATTTTTTTCACCTTATCAATTAAAAACACTTTTAAAACAAACACATTCCTGTTAATTTTTAAAGAGGTATGGGAAATGTCAAAATGAAAACAAGGTATTTAATATTAATTTTATTTCTTCTTTTGAAATAAAAAACTGCCTATTTTCACAAAACGGGTAATTCGGGTAATTTCTGATTCGGTTTCGGACTTTTTCTAGTTTGACTACCGACAACACTGTTTTGGACCGCCGCGATATTATTTTTGTTTTGGATTTGTAAAATAATACTGATAAAATATCTACGTCTCCTAGCTCTTAAATTAGTTTTATTCCCTAACAAATTTAAAGGTACCTATATAGTGATAAAATAATAAATCCCCGCGATATTACTTGAAAATGTCCCAACCAAACTTGTTGGAGATTGTTCCGGATGAACTTTTCCAGACACATTTCATCAATGATGTCGATCAAGTACAGAAGAAATTACAGTATGAAATTGAGAGAAAGAAAGAAGATCTACGGGCTATGGTTGGGTAAGTATTTTAGGAACACGATTTCAATCAAATATTTATCTAAAACCACATCACATTCAAATATCTCGGTCAGTGTCGATAAAGAGGCACACAACATAAGGATTTCAGGGTAGCCATAAAATACACCTAACCTTACCTGCCGGCTTGCTTCTGCAGCTGCAGGATATCTGGGTTGTAAAAAATTTCTAAGTCTGTTTTTCAATTATCGTGCCCGTTTTTCTACATCCTAACCAATATATTTCTTTTAGGGAAAAGTACAGAGATCTCATTCAAGCAGTGGATACAATTGAAGATATGAAGGGGACAACAGCAAGTACTTTGAGCCATATCGGGGAGATGATGTCTGCTTGCAGAAACTTACATGATACTCATTTAGTTGGCTTCAAAATTGAGGAGACACCAATGCTGTCCCACAGGTAAGAACATTGAAGGAGATACCTAATGGTTTGTAGATAGATATAGCAAAGAAAAGGATTATTCTCTTGCTGTGATATGAATGTTATCTGTCCAATACCATTAAACATGCAAGATTTGTGGTTGCCCACCCAGGTACCAGGAGTTATATCAGTTAGAGAGAGTATCTCTAATTTTGAATTGGTTAACATAACAAAAGTAAAATAATAAACAGGGTGGGTAGAAGTTGGGATAGTACGTACATAGTACGCTTCGAGCTATTTTTGTCTGACAGCGAGCAATATTTTAACCTTGAAAAGTGATTTGGGACGCTATCTTAAATCAAGTTAATAACTCCTTTACATCATAATATTGACATTTTCTTTTACAGCCTCTCTGCAAACCCTGTCCATGGTATAGCAGTCCAAGTGAAGATACTAATGGAGATTCCTGAAAAAATATGGATTTGTATAGAAGCAGAGGATTTTGTGCAGGCAACGCAACTGTTTATTATGGCGAGACACATAAACACTGGTATGCAGACTTTGAAATAGCATTATAAATAATTCAGTAGGATATAATAGATGTAACTTTAAAACATAAATTAAAGAATATAGGTATATATTCAAGTTCACAATATTCTTTAAGAATGTATTGTGTGTGTATATTGAAAATTATAACATACCAAAATAAAAAGCTTTTTGATACATCATAATTTTATTATTTAACAAAATAAAACAATCAAACTGCTATATAACTTGTTCATAATGCCATTTTAATAACTTTATAGATTATTTAGAGTGCATTTCAAACTGGAAAAGATCAATTGAAACAAATTTCAAGTGAGAAAAGTATTTTGAAAAAATACCTCGGGCCAGAATTCAAACATGCGACCTCTTGCTTTCACAGTAATTGCGTTCACGCTGCAGAGCAGAATAGTCACCAGAGGTATTAAAAAAATACGTTTATATTTGTTTCAATTGATCTTTTTCAGTTTGAAATAATAATAATAATTTGGCCAATTTGGTCAGACTACATTGGTACCACCTCACAAACAATTTGGCACCCTCTGAGTAAGGAACCCTGATTTTTTCACTATTTCTTGTCTTAGTTATGTGCAAATATGTGCAAATTTTAAACTTGTATATATTACCTACTGTCTTTAAGATAGAGCTGTAACATTAAAAAATGCAATTTTTTGGAGGTTTATTGTATGGGTCCCGTTTGGCACGGAAGCCTAATAAAATGCACTCTAAATAATATTTAGATTATTCAAAGGATTTTGATTTTGCTATAAATGATATAAACTTTATAATAATATGTTTTGACTCATGTTTTTCATAATATATTATATTTATTTTTAGATTCCTTTATAAGTATGTTCGAATTATCATGATATGGGTGACAGTTCGTAATTTTCCGTTTCACCTATACTACTCACACCATACTACATACACCCAGGTACAAAAGAAAATATTAGGTTTTAGAAAGAATGTATGTAATTATTGCAAAATCACAATAAATCATTTATCTATAAATTGAAACAATAATCACAGTTTATTCGTTAAATTTAACAAAAAAATATTCAGAAAAGAATAATGTCCTTTTGCTACTTGATGCGTGGATCGGAACGTTAACCCATAGGTACTGACACTACATAATCGAAAATACATCGATGAATCGGTGCAGACATCTTATAGGATCGCGTCAGTATGAGTTTATCTTGTGTTTTCGTTGCGGTTGGCTTACGTGCTATTTTATTGGTGTTTGTTACAGTTTTTGTTGATTTTTATTTTGTTATTGTTGTTTGTTTCTGGTGAAATGCCGAGAAAAAAAAAAATCTTTGAACTCTCAAGCTTGGGAGTTATTGGTTCGTTTAATTTAATTAATTTAGAAATTAACAAAAAGTAGTTTGGATAATCAAAGATCAATCAAATTAAAATTCGATTAACTGGCAGAGAATGCTAATTAGCATTAAGTTCGCCTGTGTGCATTGTATATTTTTGTACATTGTATATTTACATACATACATACATTTACTAGCCCTTGTCAACTTTCTCGATACTAAAAAAAATCGATTCTATTTCATTAGGGCACATAACTATAACTATCAACTTTGAACTGCCACCCATATCATGATGACTCGAACATACTATAGTGATCCAAGATCTTGCTTTCAGGGCTTCAGCTCCAAATTCGTGGTAAAAATGTGAAACCAGGGTTTCAATCATTGCAACGCTTAGTGCAACAGCAATGGAACTCTATCTCTAATTTCAATCAAACTATCATCAATTCGTGCAAGGATAAACTGCAAGATGTCAACATAAGTGTTCAGGTATAAATTATTTTACATAACTTAACAGCTTGCCCAACATTCGTTTTAGCTTCTGTTGGCTTGTAAACAAAAACCGGCCAAGTGTGAGTCGAACTCGCGCGCGAAGGGTTCCGTAACATTATCTATAAAAACGGCAAAAAAATCATGTCTGTTGTATGGGAGTGCGCGGGTCCGACTTGCACTTGGCCGGTTTTAGTATTTGTTGTTATAGCGGCAACAGAAATACATCATCTGTGAAAATTTCAACTGTCTAACTATCACGATTTATGAGATACAGCCTGGTAACAGAGGGACAGACAGACAGACAGCGGAGTCTTAGTAATAGGGTACGGAACCCTAAAAATTGAGAATTCTACGCTACATCATTTGCGAACGACCTCCCTGGAACCTCTCACCACGCGTTCACCGCGACCAGCTGATTGTGCAAGTATTTGTTTGTCATATCCAAGTATCGATGAAGAAGTATGTCGTGGCGCGGCTTGTCTTGTCAAAAATGTCTCTTTCCCATAGGTGGCCTGCTCCTGCCTTATAAGCTTGTACCTTCTGGACTCACAGAGCATGTCAGAACTGCTCGACACTCTGATAGCTCTCACCAGCAACAGTAGCCTTAAGTCTACATTGAGCTTCGACTTGTCTCAAATTCTGGATGGAGACGTCAAAGCCAAGATTAAGGAGAAGATAGTAAATGGAGTTAAAATTGTCCTGAAGACTGTCGTGTTGGTCTATGCTTGCTTTGTTGGTGAGTTTTAATTTATGTGTGCACTTGATGGCCCGATAAAAAGAGATGTGGGCGTAAATCTAGTTACAGATTATCTTTTGTCCGAGAATTTGTTGTGTAATTTTAGTATCTACAAAACTTCTGTCCGCGGCTGTGCCCGCGTTTTTTTAATCTCTGTATACGAACAAGTTTTATTATTAATGAAATCGCAAAAAAATACTGTTTTTTTGTACGTTTTGGTCAAGTTGGAACATACTTTTTCAATGGAAAGCTGTTCTTTTTGCGATATCAGGGTTGGCCCCATACCATACCATAATAAAAGTTGTTCATAGAGACGAGTATTATCACCTAATAAAATTCCAGTCTGTATAAGAAATTCAGCACACAAAATCAACGCTTTATAACATTGATTTAACCAAAGGTAGATACGGTATAGTAGGATTTTTTTTAATGTCGGAATCGGCTTAAGAGCTTATCTTCCAATGAATGGCATTGTTCTATTGTTAAGTTCCACCACTAATTAGCAGTGCACAACGAAACGCATAAACAACAAAATATTTTATGTTAATAGCAACTTTAACGCCTGAACAAAAAGGCTCAAATTTGAACGGCAACGCATTCCAGATATTACGTTTTGAAATTGAAAGCGGCAGCAAGGTACAGATGTGATACAGGGTGAAACGATTTAAGATTTTTACATAATTTTATATACATATTAGTAAGAAAAACAGTATTTAACATTATGTTTACTTATAACTAAATAATGTGTATTAATTTCCACCAAGTGCCAACAATCACAAGCATCAACAACAGTATTTAAGTTTAAAAAAGTTCATTTGTCTCTTTGAAACTTTGATTTAACACACATTTGTTGTTTATTAAAAAACTATGTTTACATATAGGTACTTATAAAATTCCAATAAAAACCAGTAAGTACCTAGAAACACAAAAAATTATTGTATGGCTGCAATCTACGGTAATTATTGAAGTTACATTTAAAATTACATACATTACATTTTTGTACCTCTTATTCCCGCTAAATCAAAGTCCATATACACAGCCGGGGTCGTTATTTGTACACCATCCATCCATCCATCTGCCTGTTTCGTCCACTGCTGGACATAGGCCTTTCCAAGATTTTGCCACTTTTGGCGATCCTCCTAGAAGAAATGCCTATACTCACACACGCTGGACAGGCGGGTTGGTGAGCGCGGTACCGAAACTTTTGCACCAGTGACGCCGCTGCCCGTCACCAGTCTGTTTTATGTAAGGCTCGGCAATTGGGGATGAATATACCGCCATCCATCGGTCCCAGGCAATGGTGGGCCGCCTGGTTTTGCCTTAGAGCTGTTCTCTTACTTACCCCCGAATAACTTCGGGAGGATTTGCGAGTAAGATGGTGGTACTTCCACAGTCGAGCCCGGCATCAGCTCTACCACCTATTTGTATAAGGTCAGTCGGGGCTATTCCGACTAAAAAAAGACAAACAAAAAGTTTAAACATCAGCACTCTTGTCTGTAATTGCGACATGGCAAACTTGATGAATTCGAATGACAAAATCATTATTTGCGATTACTTCTGACGTATCCTAAGTAATGAATACCCATTTAATAAAAGACAGCACCACAATTTCTGTACCAAAATTGAAATAGTTGGATTAGCCCCAACGTGGAGTAAAGTCAACTATCGGCAATATTTATTCGTTTTCTGTTGAATATGAGTCTCAAAATAAAAGCCAGACAAGATTGCCTCGTCTTTTATGTAAATTTGAGCTTTGTTGTTCCGTAAGATGATTCATTTTGCTTTGAATTTAGTTTAACCATTTTTGTGGGGTAATTCCGACTATTTCCAACTACTCTTCATAGATAGAAGTGTTGGGACACGTATACATTAATATAATCGATATTAACAAAAAAAAAACATGAATTTACTTTTTTATTTTAATTTTTATAATAGGTAACTACTCATAAAATGTTTGGTTAAAAGACATGTTTTGTGTATGAAATTTCAGATACAATATGGTGTAGTTTTATTTCTATTTTATTTCTGAGGCTCAATCAAATCAAATCAATCAAATCAAATCAATGGGCCAATGCAATGGGCAATATTTGGCCAGGGCATTTCTAAAGGCACTCGGAAGAAAAATAAAAGACAGGTGCCAAGACCACCGCTCCATGTCGTACTTGGCGCAAAAGATTTCCCTAGCCACCCAACGCGGCAACGCGACTAGCGTAATGGGGACCTCTGCGCCGGCTACGAGGAGGGGTGGACTTTTTTATAGTTAGAGTTTTATTTTTATAGCATAGGTTCTTCTTTTTCTTTTTGGATTTTTAGTTTATTATTTATTGTTAAATTATTATCTATTGTTAAATTATAAATAATGTATATTTAATAATAATATAATTTACATTAGTAATTAGTATAAGATGTTATAGTAGTCAATTATATTTTTATTTTATTCAAATAAATTTCTGGTTTTGGAAGGTACGTAATTAGAGGTATATCTTATTTTATGAGGTTAGGTTAAAAGTCATACGCTCCTGCCGAAAAATTATATCCTGGAACATTTAACTAAGGATAGTTTTGGAATTAAAATAAATTTTCCAGGGTATAGTTTTTCGGCCTTTCGATCTATTGTTTTTTTTTTCATACGCCGTAATAAGTTTTACCCTTTCCGTCATTAAAAAAAATTACAATGAAAAAAAAATCGACGTACTGGACATCACTAACGTTTTTCAACTTCATACAAAATCTAGCGGGGATATTACAACTATAAATTAGTCGGAATAACCCCTCGACGACAACTTCGTGGGGTTATTAAAACTAACTCGGTAACGGCATAAAACGCAGCTTAATGTAAATCAAAATAAATAGAAAATAACCTACCGTTTATAATCTCCTTACTAAACTTAACAACCACGTTAAAATAATACTTTATTACACTTTAATTGACGAAAATGCGAGGAGCTGTTTCTCAAACAACTGTCGGAAAAATGGCGGTTACAAAAATGGCTGCGTCAGTCAACCAGTTGACGCGTAAATAATGCCATCTACTGTATATTCTACAAAAAAAATGTTTTTCGATCTGGTCATAGATGACACTACTATGTATTAGTGGTAGAATGGAAGTTATTGCAATTAGTTGGAATAGCCTCACAGTTGGAATAGCCCCGGCTGACCTTACCTATTTGTACACACTTTTCATAAAAATCCAAATAGTAAGCAATTAATATCCTTTAAGCCTAGGCTAGGGACAAATTTATGAAATATCCAGAATAAAACACAGAGAAGTATACGATATTAAGATCCGAAAGCCACTACTTAATCATCCTGTAACTGACACACAAAATGCCCGCCGCTTCAAATTTCAAAAATGGAATGGAATGGAATCTGAAACTTGGCGTTCAAATTTGAGCCTTTTGTTTAGATGGTTAAAGTTGCTATTAACATAAAATATTTTGTTGTTTATGTGTTTCGTTATGCACTGCTCATTTAGCGGTCGAACTTAATAATAGATAACAATGCCATTCATTGGAAGATAAGCTCTTAAGCCGATTCGGACATTTTAAATAATTTCTACTATACGTTCTTACATCGTCAACTGAAAAATGGACTTCTTTTTTAAACAAGCGCCACCGAAGGCCAGAGATAGAGCGACAAGTTTCGACAGTGGCGCGAGCGAGACAAGCTACACAAAACAGGCCCATTGGGCCTATATTTGCAGGGCCGCGCGCGAGAAGCGGAGTACCGTATATTCCCTTTGTTTTATCTAAGCTTTATAAGCAAAACATTTAACTATTATTATGTCTGGATATTTTCCTTGTTTTCAGACAATGACGGGGGAGCAGTGCTAGCAAAGTTGGGTGATTTGTACGGGAAAGGCTCAAAACCACTGATTGATTTGGTTCAATTTAGTGACCCGGCTGCTTTGAATCTTCTGCCTTCAGTTATTCTGAATTACAGGTGGGTAACTCACTCAGCGACTAAGTAAAGACGAACAACCCACAATATTGAAAGTATTGAAACCTCGGTATGGAATATAAACTGAAACAGGTTGCAACTACCAATTCCAATAGAATTTTTTCTACGTTACCAAACAGAAAACGGCATCAAAATAAGACAAATAATCTCCCTTTATCAAGATTGAGACATGGTTAGGTATGTCGGATGTAATGTTAACAATGGCTGACCTGTCTTTAATTTGACGGACATACAATTTGGGCAGCAATAAATCTGCAATGCAATGATCCAGGTCCAATTCTTGATGCGTTGGAGCTTTAGTAAGTTTTTCGTAACCTTCCTGCATTGTATTTGTAAATTTAAGCGTTTTTTTTTGTCAAACATGTAATTGTACGATGGTATAACTTTCGGACAGAACGATTGTCGCTGAAAAGTGAGTAAACGGATGTTTTACTCTTCATTTGACATTCGCAACAATGGGTTGAAGGATACTGAGGCATTATTTGAGTTTTCTGACAACATTCCAGATTATCTACAAACAAAACACTGCAGCCATTGGCCAAAGAAGAAATAACAAAATGCGTAAAGAAATGGAGTGAATGGGTCAAATCTTACATAAACGAGAACGTTATGACACTGCTTCAAAACGTTACCAGAGTCAAGCTGCTACACGAAATCAGGGAAGATGCGTTTAAAGTTGGTTAGTCATATTTATTAATCAATAGTAGTCAACAATAAGGATCGACTATAGGCTGTCCGAGATATCATGATATGGGTGACAGTTCATAATTTTCCGTTTCACCTATACTACTCACACCATACTACATACACCCAGGCACAAAAGAAAATAATAGGTTTTAGAAATAATGTAAATAATTATTGCAAAACACAATAAATAATGCCTCTATAAATCGGAACAAAAATCTCAGTGTATTCGTTAAATTTAACGAAGAAAAGATTCAGTAAATAATGATGTCTTTTTGTTACGTGATGCGTGGATCGGAACGCTAACGCATTGGTACGGACACTACATAATCGAAAATATATCGATGAATCGGTGCAGCCATCATATAGGATCGCGTCAGTATGAGTACATCTTGTTTGCGGTTTGTGTTTTCGTTGCGGTTGCTTTACATGCTATTTGTTTTGACGTTTGTTACAGTTTTCGTTGATTTTTTGTTTTGTTATTGGTGAAATACCGAGAAAAACAAAAAAAATGTTTGAACTCTCAAGCTCTGGAGTTATTGGTTCGTTTAATTTAACTAATTTAGTAATTAACAAAAAATATTTTGGATAATCAAAGATCAATCAAATAAAAAATCGATTCGATAGCCCTTGTTAACTTTCTCGATACTAAAAAAAAATCGATTATATTTCGTTAGGGTACATCACTGTAAGTGTCAACTCTGAACTGCCACCCATATCATGATATCTCGGACAGCCTATAGTCTTAAATTCCTACTCAGAGGTGTTGAAAATTATAATTTTACTCCATTTAATTAAAAATATCTACTGTAACCCATTCATTTATGAAACCGAAGCACCGAATCTGATCTCTAACATCAACATTTTTCGCAATCGGTTTCAGGGTTCCGTAACCGAAGGGTGCCAAACGGAACCCTATTACTGAGTCTCCGCTGTCTGTCTGTCCATGTGTCACAGGGGTCTACAGATTTAACCGTAATAGGTGGAAAATTTAAATTTTCATAGAATACGTGTTAATATGGCCTCTATCACGACAAATAACAAAAATTAAAATTTAAAACTTTTAACAATAAACCTCGTGTTTACCATAGCGCCATCTGCACATCTAATCTAACATGGTAGACCATATCGAGCTCTGACAGCTCGATATATCACTGTATCAATAGAGTGAGACAGAGCACTTTATCGAGCTCGATATAGTCCTCCATGTTAGAGGTGCTGAAATGACTTGTGTGACAGCTTTTACCGAGGTAATAAATTTTACCGCTAAGATCTTAAAAGGCATTTTTCTTGTGTACCATAATATTTTTAGGGTTCTGTACCCATAATATGTACGAAACCCTTTGTGCGCGAGTCCGACTCGTACTTAACTAAATTATTAAACGCATCCTGATTGGTTGGGAATGACGTCACACATCTTTTCTAGCCAACCACGATACGATTGAAAGCATAAGCGATAGCTGATAAAGTTAGAAAATAAAGCGCCCGGTTGGTTGAAACTTAGCCTAAAAGTTTAATTCGCCTGTTTTGTAGTATTTAACTAAAAACTTTAACTAAATCCAGAAACTCCATCGAACTGGTCGGAGATATGCTCAGCGCTGGACATACCCGAGGTGCATGTCTGGTGCCACTACTTCCAGCCACTGCTCACCAGTCGCGTCCAAAGGATCATTGATACCAGGTCATTGCTGCCTCAGACCAAATAAAAAGTCAAGACGTAGTCCATTAACGGGTGAAGCAGGCCAAAAGTGAGGCAGTCCCGTGTTCGTACACGGCTTGAAACTCACACATGCGCAATCGGTCTCGGTTTTTACTTAGCGGCAACACTCACTACTGCACACATGTTTACGAAACTGGCTTCACGTCAATCTTGACAGCGCTTCGTCTCGGGTTTTTATTTGGTCTCAGATTGCTACGCTAACATTTCTGTCCTAAACTTTCCCTTAAGGGAGTAACTTTTTACCTCGGTACAAAATGCACATCATAATATTGTTTTCCTTACTTTTAAATAAAAAGTATGCAATAAATGTGTTTTAAAGCAACTTGCGGAAATAGTTTATTAATGATAAAGTCTTCACAAAAAAATGACGTACTTTAATTTATTACATTTTGTTTGCATTACATTAACAAACTTAAAAGTGTGTTAACAGTTGTAATGTAATGCAGCTAAAATGTAACGCATAAAATTGAATAATTTTCATGTGATCACCTAACTATTAACAAGCAGTTTGCGCGAATTGCTATAAAACACATTTATTGCAAACTTTTTATTCAAAAGTAAGGAAAACAATATTATGATGTGCATTTTGCACCGAGATCCTCCGTTACCACCTTAAAGTGGTTGCGACTGGTTTCTTTCCCAAACGCACAATTTATGTTTGTTTCTCTTATTTTGACTAAAAAGTATAAAATGAACGTGACTCTTAACTAAAAGCGGCGGTAGTTCAGGCAGTAGAACGCTGGCCTCTCATCTCAATCTCAAGACCCAGGTTCGACCCCGGTCGGGCATGCACCAATGAGTTTTTCGGAATTTATGTGCATAGTATTTGTGTTCTTACCTAATACTTACCACTTGCTGAACGGTGAACGAAAACATTGTGAGGATGTGATGCGTGAGTGCTTGAAGTTCTGTGAGAGTGAAGCCTCAATGGCCATGTCCTTAGATTAACAATATTAGATTGTTTTAACATTTTTATTTCATTTTTTTGTTTGTCGTTACTTTTCTGCCTCACTTCCGTATCCTTGTAATTTTCTTTGTGTCTGTATGGTGATTTGGATTTAATCTGTTATGCTGTGCAGTTATTAATACATGAATAAATAAATCGTTAGCAAACCTGCATGCCCTAAAAAGCGTGTAATTGTGCCCGTAGAACGGCGATATAGGGCTCACCATCCATCACGTTGGGATAATCGTCGGTGAAACGCGGGTGTATCGGGTGTGGACTGTAAATTACATTTGAATTCATGTCGTAACGATATGTTTTAACTAACAGTTTTAAGCCAATACTATTTAATGCATTACAAAGTTAATATATCGGCTGTTCGATACACGATTGCTTACAATTTCCTCGATCCGATTAAATCGCAAAGATTGGTCTAAACTACGATCTAAATAATAGGTTGGGGAAAATCTGTTTTCGCAAATAGTATGTATGAACTGATAGTAAAATCTCTTTGGCTATACCATTTGTATCCGGCTGGTTTTGGTATTATTAAAAAGTTTAAATTTTAAAAAAGATAATTCCAAGTTCAAATTAGGTAAAATATGTGATTTTCATTTGTTTTTCTTACTGTTAAGATGAGTGAATCTAATGAAGAAATTCGATACATTTTAAAATTTTACTACAAAAAACGTAAAAATGCAACACAAGCCGCGAAAAAAATTTGTGATGTTTATGGACCTAGTCCAGTTTCTGTGAGAGTAGCACAAATTTGGTTTAAGCGTTTCCAATCCGGAAATTTTGATGTCAAAGATGCACATCGCTCTGTGCGCCCTGTTACGGATAAAATGGATGCCATTTTTAAAAAAGTGGAGCAAGATCGGCATATCAGTAGTTACGATGTAGCTGAAGAACTGGGGATTGACCATTTTGGCGCATTTGAAAAAAGCTGGGTACACAAAAAAGCTCGATATTTGGGTGCCTCATGAGCTCACTGAAGGAAACTTAATGAACCGTGTACCGTGTACTCATTTGTGATTCTTTATTACGACGTAATGAAACAGAAACATTTTTGAAAAACCTGATAACTGGTGATGAAAAGCGGATCACGTACGACAAGAACGTGTGAAAAAGGTCGTGGTCAAAGGCTGGTCAGGCTTCACAGACTCTGGCGAAACCCGGGTTATCTCGCAACAAAGTAATGCTGTGTGTATGGTGGGATTGGAAGGGCATTATTCATTATGAGCTGTTACCGTCAGGCAGGACCATCGATTCTGAACTCTACTGCGAACAACTGATGAGATTAAAGCAAGAAGTTGAGAGAAAGCGGCCGGAATTAGTCAACAGAAGGGGTGTTTTTCATCATGATAACGCTAGACCTCACACTTCTTTAGCCACTCAGCAAAAATTAAGAGAGTTTGGCAGGGACGTATTAATGCATACGCCGTATAGTCCTGACCTTGCACCTTCAGATTTCCACTTGTTTCGGTCTCTTCAGAATTATTAATTTGTTTTATTGATCTGAGTTTTATTCGTATCTGTCAGCTTGAAATGCTTGCTTTGTGTAGTTCAGTGTACTGAAACGTACTAGACCTGATGAGAATTTGACCTACTCCGAATCTGACCTAATAAGAAACTGACGAGCACAGAATATGTCCTTCTAAGAATTTGACCAAATTCAAAATGGTGCTTTGCGTAGTGCTATTAAACAAAGATTAATATTTTTACTAAAAAAATTCAGGTGGTAGAGCTGATGCCGGGCTCGATTGTGGAGGTACCACCATCTTACTTACAAATCATCCCGAAGTTATTCGGGGGAGAGTAAGAGAACAGTTCTCAGGCAAAACCAGGCGGCCCAGCGTGTGTGAGTATGGGCATTTCTTCCAGGAGGACCGCCAAGAGCGGCGAAATCCTGGAAAGGCCTATGTCCAGCACTGGACGAAACAGACTGATGGATGGATTCAAAAACAAGGAAAACAATCATAATAATAATCGTGCGTTTGGACTCGTTGGACTCGTCGCAACCACTTAAATAGTCACACTATTACTCCTTGTTATTCGCCCATGTCCTTGCTCAATGAGCGGGTAACCGTGAACAGTGGTTATCAATTTGGCTGTCTTTCCTCCTACTATACAGTGCGACAAGGTTCTTTTGCGCGTGGATGCCATTATAGTCCATGGGCCAGCTAGGTCAAATTTAAGAAAATGGTATAATTTGGGGGTACTAAGTTTCCTCCATAGAGTAGTTATGATTGCTATCTCAAAGTAGATGGCGGCCAATCCAAGATGGCGGATCTCGATTTTAAAAATCAATTATAACTCGAGAATTATTCGTCAGATTTCATTACTGTTTTTTTTTAAACTAAAGTTCTACATGTGTTCTTAAAATGTTGTTACATAAACTGTCTCGATAAAGTTAAAAATTAATTTAGAAATTAAAGGAAATATTTAAAAATTTCTCTTTCTTTTACTAAATATTTTTTTAGTTAATATCGTCAATTAACAGGGGGCCGCAGCTGTGAAACAAGGGTTACGTTTTATTATAATATAATAACAGCGGCATTCGTTTCGACTTTGACTACGACCAATACCCACGCCAAAAGAGCCTTGTCGCACAGTACCTGTTTTTCCAAAATGACTATCCCTCTTGTCACGTTATTAGTCATACTTGAAACATTTTCTCCTGGGTGACAGTCATAATCGCAACACCATGTATCTGTGGACATTGTCTGAATTTTGCACAAATGCTCAAGAATATTCAATTAAAAGGTTTATGATAACTTATGTATATAAGGTGACTTTAATTTATGCAGCCAAACTCATACTGGAGGCATGGTAAGTGCTCAGTTACAAGGTTCGATAAGCTTTTTTTTGAAATTCGTAAATTATTCTTTGTGTGTTCCTTACAAACGCAAGTCCAGCCCCGAGTCAATTACTATGGGAGATGTCAAGATTTTATTTTGCAAAATTAGCAAAAAGTGTTATCGATCCGTGTTACTGATCACTTACCAAGCCTCCAGTAAGAGTTTGGCTGTATAAATAAAAGTCACCTTATATATTCATAACTAGCCTTTGCCCGCGGCTCCGCCCTCGTTTATTCAATCTTTGCCCCGTTTTCAGCTTGAACGTTATTTTATGAACACCCCTTATAGCTTATGTGTTGATCAGGGTCACTACAATGGTAATAAAAAACCGCATCCAAATCCATTAATTGGTTTTCGAGTTAAAATGGAACATATAGACATAAAGTACCTGATACAAAAATTCCAAAAATGTGTGATTTTGCCCTCAGTACAACAAATAACTCATTACATTCAAAAATTCTCCGAAAATAATTGACTTTTTTACTGCTTTATTTATTAGTATAGAAGATAACTTATAGAAAGTGAAAATATTAGCAATCTTGTCCAGGTGGCAGAAACTATACGACGCGTTCAAGACGCAGATGTTGATCGACCTCACACGCGTCTCGTGTGAGACAGACACAGAGAAAGAGGCCGACATCAACTGGTTCGTGTGGAACGACCTCATTGGAGACACCGTCATCGAGTCGCGGGCTGAGGTCGTCTCTGTCATCAACTCGCTCATGAAGGGTAAGGCCTTTTGTGACAACAGCTTGATACTGAACAGCTCGACAGCAGTGAGGCTCAATCCTGGGTAGTATTCCCACCCCTATAGTAATGATTTTTGAATGACGATGCTAAAGGCCGAGCCATAAATCATTGCTAACTTTTTTAGCTTTCATGGTGACGTGCTGAGTTCTTTTGACCCTTTTAAAGGTAGAGGAAATTTACATGTTAATCCCGACCGGTTTCGGTTAATACACCATTATCAAGGGATTCAGGAATTCAGGAATTGAAACCACCAATACGACGAGCCATTAAAGATGTACCTTACACATAACGATGTACATGTACAAGTAAGTACTAATATTTATATTTTCGTTTCGACATGATAATTGTGTACATTTTTAACGGCTCGTCGTAATGTTAGTTTAATTTCCTGAATTCCTGAATCCCTTGAGAATGGTGTATTAACCGAAACCGGTCGCGATTAACGTGTAAATCTTAAAATTAAAACCAGTGAAACAAGTACAAGTGAATTTAATTATGATGTTTTCCAAGTTTCACCAAGTGCCGACAATCGCAAGTATAAATTATGGTAGAGGGAATATTATTTTCCTCAGACCAATTTTTTTTTTCTACATTAACTAAAGAAATCTCTAAGGTTTTTTGTAAATATTTTAAAATACTCACACCACAATATCTCAAGCTTCCAAAAACATTTTTCATTTACTTTTTTAAAATACCGATTACAAATAGGCATGATGATTAAAAAAATTGTATTAGTTCGTCATTTAGATTATCAGAAAATATTGGACACGTATTTTTTCTTTTTTCAATTAAACAAACAATGATGAAGTTATAGCCCGCTGAAGTTCCGCGTGACGTCACATCTAGGTACAATTTTACTTAGAAGTGACGTCATTTTCCCCCACTCCCAAACTTTGACGCGCTTTATCTCTGTAATTTTTTGTTTGATTGACAAAAGAAAAAATTCGTGTCCAATATTTTTTGATAATCTTTATGACGGACTAAATGGAATAATATTTTGTTTACCCTGTGTACAAGCCTATTGCCATTTATTGACGATTGATTGACAGGTATCTCGTAATGAAACCACATGTTAAAAGATTTATTGTTATTTTGTCGATTCGGTGTTTCGACATAACTTATTTTATAGAATTAACCTTATTTTAAGCGTCCTGTCCTTGTCTTCTCGATACAGAAAGAAAGAGACAGAATGCTAATACTAAGTTTAGTCATGTCATATAAGTTAAGTCGTGTCACACCGAATCGACATCATTATAACAATATGACCGTCCAGTTTCAGTCAAATAAAATTATACTTTTCAATTACGATGTACACAAATAAAGGGGTCGATTAATGAAAATCAGTAACGACTTGAGAGAGCTCATTAAAAAAGGCCACCTATAGTTGGCGACAGGTCAACATGGCAATTTTCTAGTGCTGTGACATCACATACCAGGTACTCCACATCGACAATGTTTTTAGTACGCAACAAAATTAGTGTGTAATTATTATTATCTTTTTATTTAAAGTAACACTTTATTCATCACAATCAAAATCAATGAACTTATATAACATCGCTACAGACACTTAAGGAATCTGTTCTGAAAAGGAATTGTTCATCTGGCCCTACTGATTTTGATTCGGATTTTATTCTGTACATAATTCTTTTCGATATGTCGATGTAAAAGACATCACTCTCCAGTGTCAGATTGACAGGATATTTATAACAATAATTTTTTCCGTTGAGTGTCACAATTTTCCAATACTTTTCTGGCTATTCTCGTGCTTTGAGAAGGAATTATTGTTTTTTTAACACGTGACAAAGATACATCGGAAGTTATTTTCGATACAAAACTAAAAGCAATAACGTGAGCGAGGTCGAAATCGATAAACGCGGTCGATGCCAACTTGAGCAGCATTATGACTAAGATGGCGCGGGTGCTGCGCGGATGTGCGGGGTGTCACCCCCTCCACGACTCACCTCTTACCCCGATTGCCATGTCGACCTGTCGTCATCTATACATAATATAACATAATGAATAAATCTATATAGGTAGGTATATAATAAACCAACAACATCTACTTTCAGGCATGTGGCTCCAAGATCGCGGATACACGACGAACCTCGAAAAGCTCTGCAAAACCCTCGACACTGAGCTACAAAGACTACTGGAAGACCTGAAGGTATACTTGTACAGGGAGAAGAACAGTACGGTCAGCAGAGACAAGCTCCTCTACTCGTATGATGACGACGATGATTCTGACCAGATGTATGGTGATAAGCAGCTTATACTGGAGTATCTTAGAGATGTTTCTGATAAGAATGTTCATAGGTAATGAATTCTCCTTGTTTTGTTTAATTAAAAAATTCCGTTTGTATCTTTAAAAACACCGGACAAGTGCGAGTCGGACTCGCCCGCCGAGGGCTCCGTTAAAGACTACAAAGACAAAGACAAAAAAGGCAAAAAATATATATTTCTCATAGCACTACATACATTGTTCCGTGATACCGTTAAATTATAAAAGTTTCAACAAAAGTGTAGGTAAACTAATAAAACAGTAAGAGTAAAACAGTATTAAAGTACACTAGATGTTCAGTTTAGTTTAATATACACATACGATAGAAGAAGTACTTGAGTATGGAATTAACACACTGAAAGTAATGGTTAGTAGCAGACCCCACACTAAGTCGGACTTGTCCTGGGGGTCTAGACCAAGGTTGCAAACAATATGGTTGTATTAATGGGACACAGTACACAGATTTTTACGCTTTTGCTCATTATATATATAAATTAGCAAAATTGAATTATTAATTATGTTAAGGACAATTACAATTTGGAAATGATTAGTTTGTATTTAATTTATATATGTTTTATGATTTAATTACAAATGTATAGTTTTCAGATTTTTCCCTACACTTGTAGCATAAGACGGTATTACTTGCCAAATTTCATGGTTCTAGGTCAACAGGAAATACACTATGAATTTTGATTCCCTTGAGAGTGTCGAAATGTACGTTTTTTGCGGCATAAACGGTCGTATCAGGGACTGTAGACCTGTGTATATGGCTTTAATTTCGACTCGATACCTCCACGCGTTCCCGAGATAAAGGGTCTTGACAGACAGACGGACGGACAGACGGACAACAAAGTGATCCTATAAGGGCTCCGTTTTTTTCTATTGAATTACAGTCTGTCAAAAAATTGTTGAAATGAATATTGAAAAAACTATTTTTCTTTCGCCTGGTTACACCAAACAAACAAGTACAAAATGTGTTAATCGAGTTTACCGCGTTGTTATTTCATGACATACCTAAATTATACTACTTGAACGTTTAAAGTTCAATATTCATTTCAACACTTTTTTGACAGACTATACGGAGCCCTAAAAGTAAAATTTTCGTCTGTTATTTATAAGCGTTTATATTATGCTAGCTTTTACCCGCTGCTTCGCTCGCGTGGAATTATCTTTTAATGTTTGAGTGGTGTCGATAGTTTTCGGCTTGGCGGTTATTTTATGAACACTCTTTATAGCCTATATGTTGATCAGGGTCACTACGATGATAATAAAGAAAACCGCATCCAAATCCGTTGTGGTTCTCTAATTAAAACAGAACATTCTCGTAAATACTGACAGATGAGACAAAAATTGTAAAAAAAAATGTGTATGCCTCCGAGCATATAATTCTAATAACCCAATTTATTAAAAAAAACAATGTTAACACGACTTTTTTACTTTATTATTAGTATATAAGGTTCTACAATATTAAGTGAAAATAATTCTAGGGTAGATTATGTATCGTTAACTGACCATATTCCAGAAAAAAAAAAAACTTTTTAGTCAAATGACACAGCAATTTTATTTTGAATACATGAAATAATTAAGATTTAATCCCTTGTTTCAGCATACTTCAATACATAAAAGCATGTTTCGAAGAATCAACATTGCAATCCACCGAATTGCAAAAGAAAACTACCGCAATTTATACTGCACGCTTCACCCAAGCTATTGTAAACCTTATGCCACATTTACATAAGTGCTACATTCACGAAGAAAACATCTCATACAATGCGACCATAGACAATGATTCTTTGAAAAGATGGAATGACCTGTGTGCAGTGCTGAAGGAAAACTGTCTGTATTGTTGGGGCAAATGGGTCGTTATTGCAATGGAAAGGGTGGTGGACTTGACTAAAGGTTTACCGCAAGAGTTTACTTTGGAAGCTAATATCGATTATTTGATGATGGTAAGGTATATTTATTTTAATAGTAGTTTATGTTACAAATGCGGTAAGGAGGCAATAACTTAGAGGACGATTTGAAATACGAGCTTAGCTATTTTTTTTAAACGTTACGAGTAAGTTATTGCCCTTACCCACATGTATTATACTACGTTTTTCAATGCATAGTGCGAGTAAATAAAATAAACTTAATAAAAAAATGTATTTGTTACAATTTTGGTAGGTCAAAAGCAAGCGTTTACTAAGACTGGCTCAAAAGGACTGAGTATCCAGATCCGATATAATGAAAAAAAAAAAACTGAAATAAAATCAAGGGAAGGTTGCATATAAGCCACCATTCTGTAAATAAAAAAATGTCTGAGGTGTTCCCAAGTGTGAATAACTTAAATGCAGGTCACTTGGTTAATCCCCTTTTCACCGACGTTTATTACGTCCCAAACGTTCACAAATGGACCAACAACTTAACATGCCCTTCCAAGCATACAGACCACACACAAAGTAATGTGCATCGCGGGCATTGAACCCACGACCTCTGAGTTAGCAGGCGAGTCCTCTACCATTTGGCAATGCGTTCTTGTTTTTTTTTGTTTACAAGAATATTTTTAAAATACGTTAGCACCTTTCAATTTATTTAATTAAAATCATTATTTTGTAGCAATGGGATGTAATAAAAATCGAGGAGAAAGACGACGAAGGAAACGCCATAGAAACATCAATAAAAGTCCCTTCAGGGCCATCACTCAAATTACAAGAATATTTATATTCTGTTAGTAGAATCCTAGACGAAGTCGTGCCTCACACTTTGCCCAACGAAATACATTCAAGTTTCGTTGACAAACTAGCAGACATCACTTTCGCACATTATGATAAAGTCATACGAGAGAAAGAGACGGATATAAATCAACGTTGTGCGCTTCAGGTGCTCATGGATGTCAGGCATTTAACTTTGTTGCTAGTTCCCAGAGAAAATAAGAAATGCATGGAATTTTCGCATGAGATTTGCGAGTTTCTGCGGCAGAAGATAGATCCGTTTGATTATGATGTATTTTATCCGTACATTCAGACGAACTTAAAGAGATCCGTCCAAAGAGTACAGGTAAGCTTTCTATTTATATATAGCTTTTATAGAAATACTAGCGTTTGAAATTAATTGTAATAAAAAATAGGGAAATATTTTTTTCTAAAATCTGATTATTAGGGTGCTTCAAAAATGTATGAAAAAACTCATTTTTAGAAATATCCATGGGGCACCCCTTTATTTTCTTCCATATGTTATAATACATACTGTATTTTTTCAGAATTTTTGAAGTGGTTTTAGGGGTCGCTACCAGCCACGAAAGTATAGGGTGATTTAGAGGCGGTAGAATTGAAATTACTAAAATTCTGAAAAAGATACAGTATGTATTTTAACATATGGAAGAAAATAAAGGGGTGCCCCATGGACATTTCGAAAAATATGTTTTTTCATACATTTTTACTGATTATGTAGGTTTGATTTTTATCAAAATCGGCCGAGACTGAGCATTTATTCGAGTTTTTTTTTTTGAAAATCAACCGGTTTGATTTCCGGCTAATGAAACTATTTTTTCAAAAATCTAATGATGCAGTTCTGGGTTTTGTCAAAATCGGCCCGAGACTCCTTTGAGCATCTTTCGCTATTCCCTATAGTTTCGGATTTGGCCATGCACGCCCACACGAAAAACTAACCCTGTATAGGATAGGAATAAAAACGTTAAGAGAATTCGAACTCATGGTAAAAAGTTTCTGTCTAGCCTCTAGATTAATTGTGTTGTGTATAGGGTATTAATTTGATAACCTATTTCCTTAAAACTGCGTATTCTACACATTAATATTACCCCTGGTGCACGATAATCTTACCGAGCGATTTAAAACTCCAGTATGTTGTCAGAAAGTCTACACTAGAATGCTCGCGGCATGCAAAATCAGTGAAATTTAGAGGCTTTTCTGGATTTTACGAAAAAGTATTTGATGTAGGAGTTTTTTCACCTGACATCGGAAAATAAACCATGTTTTCTTGTTATAGCAGTAATTTCAGACATAAAACGAAATAATAACTTAAAAAGGCATCATTTTCAAAAATAAAATCTATCGAGCGAAATGTGTCCAATTAGGTAACCGACTTGACAACGGAAAGACAAAGGTCTGAAAAACACGTGTCCAAGTTTTACATTGATCAGATAAGTAGTTGACTCAGCATATTAAAACAAAAACCGTTAAAAGACCCAATACAAGCCCTTAACAACTTTTACTATGAGGCCCAACCCAGAATTTATAAAAAAAAACGGCTGCTACATACATTTTGGTTGAGTAGGTATTTAACTGTTCTATGGAACAGCTGTTTTTTTTTCGAGATTTGTTGTGTGTTGCCATAGTACAAATTATCAATTTTCATGGGTGGAATATCCTGTTTGAAGAAAAAGGTTATCAAATTAACATTCTGTATATTATATTCTTTGCTTCCACGTAATTTCAGTTAAAGAAATAAATTGTGTGCAAGCTGGGAAACTAAACTCGTCCGTACCCGGTTTTTGCCTTCCAGACTCTATTCGGCAGCCTTATCCTGCAGCATACGCAGCTAGGTGGCATCTTGGGCAAGGCTTCAGCTGGCAGCGTGACGTCACCAGCCCTGCTGGCGGGCGCCAGTGATGCGAGACACTGGTTCTCTTTGTTACCCGTGACGCCTTCCAGCTACAACCATGACCAGGTACATACCAAATCAAATCAAAATTTTAGATAAAAATCAATATTTATAACATTAAAATTTAATTAAAATTATTAAAACATAAAATAAAAGACATAACATAACATATCGTAATGACATGAATCCCCGAGGCGGTGTCAGAGGTGTTCCCAAGTGTAAACTGTGAAATGTCATAGTCCACACTTGATACAGCCACTTTTCACCGACAATTATTACGTCCCAACGTGATGGGCGGTGAGCCCTATCGCCGTTCTTCGGGCACAAATACACGCTTTTTAGGGCATGCGGGTTTCCTCACGATGTTTTCCTTCACCGTTTTCAGCAAGTGGTAAGTATTAGGTAAGAACACAAAAACTATGTACATTTATATTAAATATATAATATTTATAGGTATACCAACACAGGATGAGGGACAATGGTGTCGATTCGGAGTAACACGGCTTAACTTATTTGACGGGACTAACTAAGCATTCTGTCTTTTTCTTTCTGTATCGAAAGGACAAGGACAGGCAGGATGCTTAAAATAAGGTTCTACCGTGTGCCGACAATCACAATAATCAACTTCCGTTTCCTCATTTTTAAAGGCGCTGTCTTTGTAATGATATATCTATCTTTCTATACACACCAAAATTCTTATTTCGTTGTTGAACAGTACCATGACGCCTTCGTACTGTGAGCGAACATCTTTGGGTATGGTTTGAGTGTTAAAGTCAATAACAAATCCGAAAACAATAAAAAAAACATTTGTGTTTGTTTCATACTTCTAAAAACACAGAGACGTTTTCAGAATGCATGTGTTTTTTAACCAGGCGCGAATACAAGGGAGGGGGGGGGGGCAACAGAGGCGATTGGTGAATCTGATCCACGAAAAAAGTACATAATTTTATTTTGTAATCGTCATAATCACTTCCCTAGCCGATTTACGGTAACTGCCCCCCCCTGAGCGAAACCCTGGATCCGCGCCTGTTTCTAACCGCCTCAATCATACTGTGTCCAAGTAAGGGGCTGTTTATTTATTACGTAAGACGTTTTAGGGGCGAGGGGGTCAGACCAAATCTTAGTTTTTATTACATAGGGTCGGGGGAGGGACTAGATATTTCTTACGTAAGATTATGTGACATATTTTTAGTGGCTTATACTTTATTTCATTGCCTGTACTTTTTTGCAAAAATATAAGCTATCTTGGGCTAGTCTAGATTCATAAATAGTTTTTTTTCTCCTAAATTTAAGTTTTGTTTCGTAAGCATACCAATAATTATTCAATAAACTTAGTTTCTTTAAATTTGATCTAACGTTCGATTGATCGGGAGGAGGGGGTATAAATTAAACAAATCTCATTATTTATTATTTAGAGAAGGGGGTACAAAATAGGACAAACTGTCTTAATATGTTTTAACACCAAACCCATTTTGCAGCTGCTCTTGTTCACCCAATTAACCAAGTATTTCTTTTTGCAGCAAAAGAAAAAGCCCCAGACATCCATCAGTCCCCACAAAGCTTCCAAGCCTGAATCTGCAGACCTCATGACGACCTCTTTGCCTATAAACTTCGCAACCGCGCGATCGGGGGCCGCTTCTTTTTTCACCTCTATGACGTCAGATTGGTTTAGCGGATCCTAACTAACCTAAAATTAAAAAAAACAAGTATTGTTTTTGTATTTAGGCGTGTGTAAAATAGTTGGTTCATTATAAGAAGCCAAACATGCTTTTTTTCATCTAAGTATACAGCATATTTGAAGTTTATAAATTGAATTGTTATGTTAATTTGAATGTATTTATTTGTGATAATGATATGTTAATAAAAACGTAATTTTAATGTTTGTTGTTTTATATCCTTATTGAATAAGTAAAAACCCTGACAATAGTTCCAGTCGGTATACTTAGCGCCTTAGAGTATACATAAGCAAAGTACAGTGGTTTGTGTGCTTCAAACCCTGGCTTTAGGTCGCAGTTTCAGAAGTGTGTTCATTAAACTGGCTGGGTTTTACATTTATTGTTCCTAATTCGGGTTCATAGATATCTGAATAGTATTATTCTAATACACCGGGTTACAACGTTGAGTTTTTAAACGGGTTTGGCCTCAGATAAACCTATTATTATCAGAGGGTTTGACCGTGTTGCTAGCGCAAAGCGAATCCTTTGTCTATGGTGTTGCTACACTCCAAACGTCATTCGACATATTATTTAGATTTTTGTTTTTATGTCATTTTGACATGCTTATACGAACCTTGCGAACCCTGCTCGGGGAAGAGAAAAAGTTGAGTTAATTATTCTGAAGTTGAGCTTCCAAAATTTCCCCGCACGTTGCCCTCTCAAAATATGGCAAAACATATTTTTTATTTAGGGACTCATCGGATATTTTTGAGCGCAAGTTATTCCAATTTTACCTATACAATTCGAATGATCCAGAATACCATAACAGCACTAATTGTCGATTTTTTTGAAAGGAATAGACTTTAAGGTCATATAAAAGTATACATTTTTTTCTCCTTGAAATACAAAAGATATGCTTGAAAATATTCAGGAACTGAATAAATAGCTTTGATGACGTAATAGACATGTCATTCAGGCATGATAGGAAATAGGCCATTGCCACAAGAAAAAAAAAGTTATGTCCAAACCGACGTCTGTTTTTTTTATTTTCAGTAATCCCATCTTCAGGTTTAATGCCAACTAAGGCAAAACAAGCTTAGCTAAAAAAATCCTGCGAACAGACAGACAATATTATTGAACGGGCGTATTTGGAGCAACCGGTGGTTGTATCTGATTTCTTTTGCCTCTCAAAAAAGCGCTCTTTCATGCCACCCGATGTGATCTAAAGGCACTGAATAATGTATTAAGATGTCTAAGTATGATAAAAGGACTCATATTATATATATACTTATATATAAATATGCGTCACATAAAACTTCTAAAAGTTAATTCACAGAATTTCGCAATTTAATACACTTTTAAGAGTTTTTGTTAATATTGATTACATAAGGCCAAAGAAATAAAAAAATAAAATTTAAGCAAATCTTTTTTTTTCTTTCATACATGTTGTAAAACTTCGAATCTATATACTAACATATATCTCTTCAAAGTAATTCCACTATTACAATACAATAGAAACTCGAAAAAAGGGAAATTTTGACCTATCCTACTGGGCAGTAAGACCTAGCCCCGATGAACTGATGAACCGTTTGGCCGGCAGGGAGGGGAGGGGGGGAGACGCTCCACTCTAACTAAAATTTTGACTTTAAAGCTTAATATTTCGCCAACGGATCTCTAAATCTAAAAATGGTTTTTACAGACCCACAATGTTTTTAAACGGCCTCTCCAACGATACACCACACTATGGGATAGACGAGAAAAAAAATTCATCCCCAGTTTACGTGTATGAGAGGACCTTATCCTTCAAAAAAATTGTTTTCATGATTCTTTTACCATTTTGTCGGCGTGATTAATATTTATATCCATGCCAAATTACAGCTTTATAGTACTAATAGTCTTTGCGCTAAGCCGCGGACGGACAGACGGACATGGCGAAACTACAAGGGTTCCTTGTCGGACTACGGAACCCTAAAAACTTTGAATTGTGAATTACCTGTTAAATTATTATACTACCTATTTATAAAAGACAATACCTAATAAAAACATTGCTTTAAGTTGCGGTATCAATTGTTTTATAAAGCAGTAATTCTATATAAAAATATCCCTGAAGAAATAAAATAAATTTTAAGTTATGTACCAATTTATTATCTATCAATCTAATGGTATGCGTGTAAGTTATCTGCTGATGGGTGAATATTGATTTGCTGTAAATGTTATTGGAAGCTTAATAAATTGTTTTATTTCGTTAGGCGAAAATTTCAGGGATAAAATCAAATTCATACGAATGTCGTCGTTTCCGAGTACATGCGTGACTTATCGCCGTTCTTCGGGCACAAATACACCTTTCTAAGGCATGCAGGTTAAACTCAGAGTTGTCCTTCACCGTGCAGCAAGTGGTAAGCTTATACAAATACTACATGACTAGTTCCATAATTGATGCTTGCTCAAGAACCGGCTCTCTCAATTTTGAGAGCCCGCGCTTTCCCGACTCTGGTAATGCTGCTAGATCACAGTCATAAGAGACCTAACTTGAAGCTTGTTTCTGATCACAGACCGAGTCTCCAGTATGAGTTTGGTCGGTTAATTTAATTTCACCTTGTATATTTTAGCTATTTTCACTAGCAGGGTTGCGAAGACTTTCAAATTTTTCAGGAATTTCAGGTTATATAATGTAGATTTAATAAAATACACAAAAACAATAAAAATACTCTATATTACAAACGAAAAGAAAATTACAAGTTATGTAGCCTCTTCAGATTCGGTCCCCTTTTTTGTTTCGCCAACTTTTCTGCCGAGAAGTCGGTAGTTGTCGTTGTATCCGTCGCCGTAGCCACCGAAGTAGTTGCCGCCGCCGCTGCCGACAGCAACCGGGTAGCCCGGCCGGTTATAGCCGTATCCGGGCCGGTTGTATCCCGGGTATCCGGCATTGGCGCCGGTTACGCCCTGACGGTAGTCGTAGCCCGGCCTGTAGTTCGGGCGGTAGCCTGTAAATTAATTTTCGTCCAAAATTAAATACTAAATCATAAACTAATCAAAACAGTTTCAATCTAAAATAGATTGAGATAATTATTATTTATAGTCCTAATTTGTTAGGGAAGGAATGAGCTTAATTTTGGAGTTGCTGTATACAAATGTTAGATATTTTATTTAAATCATGGCCTCTACTTGTTGAGGCGTTAAAGCTATAAATGTGATGGCACATCAGAAAAAATAAATTTTTACTCGATAATTGAAAGTCTGCACAATTAAATGCCTAGAAATAGCAATGAAATATTTATAAATAGCAACACTTTTATAATTAACGCCTTTAAAATAGCTAACATTTAAGGGCGGTCCCCGACCTAAATTAGCAACTCGATTTGTGTCGGTACAAATATCGACGGAAAAGGCATTGAAATAAAGTTTATATACGGCAAAGTGGCTGTTACGACGATCGCTGCGTCTCCAAATAGCACAAAATAGGCAAAAATTGTAATTTTCACATGGACGCAATTATTAATTCGAAAAATTTATTTGTGTAATATTTTACTTATCAAATATTCTAACAATTCGTGTTTTGCTCAAAAATAAATAACGTCAATTTGAGGTGTAGATGCATGAAATCAATAAATATTTCTAACTTCAGTCATTATTTCGAAAGCAACTATGTTAAGGTATTCAAAAGTTAGAAAATAATTGATTAGTGAACCTGCACTGCAATTTATTGGAGATAAGTGCAGTATTTTATTTATTTTTACGTATAGACAAACGAGTTAAAAGGAAGCAAGAAAGGGCTTCGCACAGCATTTTGCTGGGGACCGCCTTAAACGAAGCGGCCACAGTGGACTGACATCGAATTTTCGTGGAATTAGTGATGAATAAAAAACAACTTTACTTTTCAGATTGTTTGTTGATGCTAGCCTATTTTACTAATTACGGCGATCATTTCATTCTCATGAGTTTTCTTTCTAATACTAATAATATCTTAGCCAATAAACTACACTGTTTATTTTTTAGTATGGAGAAAAATACATAAGTTTATTCAAAAGTCTCATAAAGTATTAACATGGATTGAGGGGTCTAACGCGAAAGGATAAAAACAGCTAACAAATCAAATTAGCAATCAGTAGTCTCGTGAATGTTTTTGTACTTTTCATTTAAGAATGTGATTTTAAATAGGTCAAGTATTTAAAAAAGCTATTTTTTATTATTATTTCGGGTAACTGTGATTTTCATGTTTTTAAAATTCACACTCGTAACATTACTAAAATCGAGAATAAAATACTTATTTTTCCAATAAATTTACATCGTTTATTTTCCTAAACCAATAAGGAGATAATAATGAATACTAACAATAACAATCATAAGTGTGATTTAGATTTTTTGAGAAAGGGTACGGTTATGAGGACAAGCCACTGATGATCTATTAGAATAATAGTAGAGGTACCTATTAAGATATCTACGAGACAAGCGCAGCTTAAAATAAATTGTTTGGCCATATACTAGACCCTCTTTAACGTTGATATCAACATGACGCAAGAAAAAAAAGTTTCATGTTTTTCGATTGTAGTTTTCTGGAGAAGCTACAAGGTCCATCCCTTGAAAAAAATACATGACGTTGAGTGATCTTTTGTAAAGTGCAGTTACCTAATTATAATTAAATTAATTTCCTTTAACTCTTATTAATAATAAAAAAAATAATTTTCGAAATATATTTCGGCCCACTATGGGGCCGGCATCAGTCGAATCAATCAATCAATCGAATTCGACTGATGCCGGCCCCATAGTGGGCCGAAATATATTTCGAAAATTATTTTTTTTTATTATTAATAAGAGTTAAAGGAAACTAAAGGCTTTATATAGCTTAATTATATATATTTATTTCTAATTAAATTAATCAAATATTCAATCCAGAAAAAAATAATTCGTAAACCTCAGTTTTCATTATATTCCATGTTTAAAAAATTCACTTCTCCTGTATTATTCAACAGGTTCGCTTGGTTTTTATATACTAAAATAGGTATTATTGATATCTATTGCAGTTACGTAAAATTGCAGTTCTTACGGCAAACATAGATAAATAAATCTAAATAATATGTTTTTTTCACGAACGCGAGGCATTTCTGTCGTCGTAACAGCCAGGACGAAGAGCGTGCGATTGTAGACTAAAATAGAACGTATTAAATGTTGTTTTCGCCTGATGTAAAATAATGTGTTTAATTTTGCCTATGCCATATCCCTAAAGAAAACTATAGGTACCTGTGAAATTAAATTATCCATTAGAAGGGCTTGTTCGTACAAGCAGACCGATGTTTTATTATGTTTATTAGATATCATATGCCGTTTTTTTTAAATTGAGAACCAGATTTAAGGGTTATCATCATCCATTATTCAAACTGACCAAATTTATCTTCATTCGATCATAGTAAATCCTGACGTAACCATCGTCGAGATTTTAATCCAAGTTCTTAGGCATTATATTTATGATTAAAAGCATAAACTTTATACCACGATGTTAGGCGTAAAATATTGTACAGGATATTGTTATAAAATTTTATATAGCCATAAATAAAAATTGAAAAATTATAAAAATACCTCGACATTGCGAGTTGAACAGACAAATGTAAAATGAAAGCGTTGGAGCAGGACAGATTTCTCAAAAAATCCACAAAAGACGAAACATGAAACAGTTCTTACTATCCTGAGTTACTATCTCTACAATAAAAAGACGATGTATGATGTCATCAGCAACATCAAAATGACCAAAACTCTTTTATTATCTATTGAAATATAGGCGTTATACCATAGAGGTCCCTCATGAATAGTTTTCCGAGTACGAACTGTGACATGGAAGTCGCATCACTATTATCTAATCCCACTAAAAAAGTGATCTGTATCTTGGCAAAATTTATCCTATCAAATAAAAATATAATTATTGTTTTTTTTTAATTTTACCCTGATGAAAAAACGGCATTTGAATGTGTCAGTAAGATAGTCAAGTTGTAATTGATATTGGCAAAAACTGGCGCCTAAAACAGCTTCCATACCATAGCCATAAAAAAAACTCACACCAGGTGCACACTCGTCATATTTCACCGATCATTATCGCTTCCAGCGTGATGGGCCCTATCGCCATACTGTGCCCATAAATATGGACCCACACGTGTCTTCCGAAGCTAGCAGACCGAAAACAAATGTGCCACGGGATTTGAACACGCGACCTTCGGATTAGTGATGGGTACGTTCAAACCATTAGACCGCAACGGCTTGGGAGGGCGAAAAGCCAAGCCGCGTTTCTTACTTTTCCTGGTGGAAAATTTTTGTAATTATGATCATAAATTTAAGAGCCGTACTCTTGTCGGTGAAGCCTCTTTAACTTCTTGACACGACACGACATTTACTTTTTCTTTCAGTTGATCCATGAATGTTCTCCTGGGCCTTCCTCTCTTTCTTTTTCCCTCCACTTTTCCTTCAATGATGTTTTTGATATAATTGTCGTGTCGTATCAGATGTCCCAACATCTTTCCCCTTATATTATAGTCTTCATCAAATATCGCTTTTCATTTACGATCTAAGACGTTTCCGGATATTCCGCGATATGTGGGATTTAAAAAGGTACTTTTTGTTGTTAAAAGCACATCATCATGTACATCTGGAGTCTTTGGTTATCATATCAGGCTTCCTAAGTATCTAAACTGTTTCACTTGTTCTATTAATTTTTATAAGCCTAGTACCTAATACTTTTCTACGAGGTTACGTGTTTAGAAAAAAAATTCAATATGTGATCATATAGTATGTTATTTCACTAAATTAACTATTGCCGGAATCCGTACAACTAGGCTTACTTACGTACTTACAGGCTTTTAAAACTACATAATGGTTTGCGAAATGCTAAAACAAAGTATAGATAATCGTGCATGAAGTTTAAATTCAATCAGAAACATGCAGGGATGCTTGTTAAAAGTTATGTTGTTCAAAAAAATAATTGTTAAGACTACACTGAGAAAACTGTTCATCAAAAAATAAAGTGAATTCACCTGAAATTATGATGATTCCCGTAAAGTAGGAAGCTTATGTACGGACATCACAGCAAAATACGATGAAACTACTGCTGCTAGCGTTATAATATGACGCACTGTCGCTATGACTTCCTAGGAAGCAGATAGAATTATGTGCTCCGTCACAGATTTTATGGTGACAGTATGCAAACCGTAGTGTGACGGACCTCTTTTATGAGGAAGGCATGATATAATACGAAAATGATAATCTTATTTTCTGTGACCAATTTTACGCTCACCTGTTATCATAATATTGCGTTACTTACCTTATAAACTCGATTATTTCCTCAAACTTTTTAATTACAGCATAATATTTTCCAATTATCACCAAATTTACAAACAATTCACCGTATTTTAAACTTATGTAATGCTATTTTATAATTAAGCCACAAAGACATTTTTCTCAGTGTATTTAATGTTAATAATGTGAGGTGTACTTAGTATAGATGCAAAGGGAGATGATCGGTATACATTATTATAAGTAAGTAATCTGTGCTTCCACATACCAATGTACAGTCAGCAACAAAGTCTTAAAAAACACAAAAATAATTTAACCTTATGCTCCAAGGTATTTACTTTCCAGCAACTATTCCACTGAACCAGTACCTGTGACCTTCCACAAGCCCTGCCCAAGTACTACGTGTATTATGTACAAACCTCCGAAACCCGGGTAACTTGGACCGCCGAATCCCCCGGGATAACCCCCGGGATAACCGCTGGGGTACCCTCCTAAGCATACAAATGTATTTTTGTACAAAATCTTTCGATTTATCTTAAAACTTTTATTTAAAACTTATTGAATCCCAACATATTTTGCGGCTGTGGGATGATTCATGTTAGCCATTGATAATCATTTTGATATTGTAATAATAGTCAATATAATAGAAGAAAGTAAATTATGACTTTGATTTCTAAATATTTTTCATACGGAGACTCAGGAATAAGAAACATGGGTGTATATAAGGGGAGGTTTGGGTCCGGGGGTCCAACTCTCCCCCCCCCCCCCCCTTAGCATACGCGGAAAAAGAAATATTCGGGTAATATTTACATTTTGTATCCGTTACGGACTGTCCATGCCATAAAATACAAGCCAAATTCAAACTGAAGACTCGGTAAGTGCCCACTATTAATATATATAATTCGTATTTTTTTGCGTTCCCTACAAAAGCAAGCCCAGCCCCGAGTCAATTACTTTGGGAGGTCAATATTTTATTTTGCATTTTTGAATCCTTCAACTCCTCCTCTGAGAAAGCTATCGCCCGCCCCTAATAAGAAAGCCTATATTATTTGGTATATCCAAGCCCGACCCCTATGAAACTCTACACCATATTTATTTTATAAAGTTCGTGTTTGGCCGCATAATAATGTCACCAAAAATATAAACGTTGAAAAGAGAATTGATATAAGATAATTTCTAACCATCCTCACCTGCATATCCACCGGGGTAACCGCCAATACCACCTCCTGGATAACCACCAGCTCCTCCGTAACCCCCTTGGTAACCACCATAGCCCCCTGGATAACCACCGTATCCTCCTTGATTCCCATAACCGCCTTGGTTCCCAAACCCGCCTTGGTTCCCATACCCGCCTTGGTTCCCGAACCCGCCTTGGTTGCCGAACCCGCCTTGGTATCCAGGATATCCCCCTTGGTAACCACCAGGGTAACCTTGGTTACCACCTTGGTAACCGCCTTGGTAGCCACCATATCCAGGTCTTAGAAGGCCATAGCCGCCAGAACGGCGGTGACCGCTAGTGATTTCATTGTTGGACTCTTCTAGTCTTTGTGCTGAGCTTATAGCCAGTAAGCATGGTATGAAGATCAATTTCTAGAAACAAAACGGTTTTTTATACAATTTAAAAAGTATAATTTACGAGATTAGGTATATTTAGTTTTATTTAGCAAAAAATACTGCTATATAAAATGAGGAAACAAAAATAACACGATTGAAAATAAGAAACCTTGATATTTATGGAGTAGGTTGATCTCGAGTTACTTACAAAAATTTATTTTAAAGGTTTTTTGATTTATTTATTACATCTGGGTAACAATGTATTATATACAGTGACTAGACCTATAGCTCGTTGTGTACAGCACATAAACCCAGAAATATCGAGTTTGATTATTAAATAGTAATATAAATCATCAAAAGACATAAGTATCTAACGGATTAAAGCGACAATTGAATAACTAAATTAAATAACAATATTGTAAATCCACAACACCGCACAAACTCAAACAAGTGAACTCACCAAACTACACATTTTACACACTCGCTCGATTCGATATAAAAGTTATGAGTTATTTACAACCAAAATAACCCTGCGAGACGCTTTGCTCGCAGAATGCCAGTGAAGATTGATACCGAGATAGCGATCTGGCGGCTTATATTATGCCATGTTCAAGATCAGGCTACATCCGACGTCCCAGCGGCGCGGTGCTTGGTTTTTACGTATGGTTCTTGGGCTCTGTCTTGCTGTCAAGCCACGAAACGCTATGAGCGACATGAGCGGATGGGTCGCCACTGGAGCATAAGTTTTTGGAGTTCTGCAATGATAACCTTTAGGTATAATATAATATGCGTGATTTCAAAATAGGTACCTACTTAGCAAAGGCTTATGGATGGATTTGAAAATTCATGAAGTGCTAAATTAGGCGCAGCGGTATTCTGCTTTGTTTAACCCATTCAAACTGGTTCCATGGAGCTGATGTGACGCCTTCGAAGGTTTTCCTTTTTTCCTTGCATTTTAGATTAATTCGGCATGCGTAGTTAAGCCTTTATCGAGTTATCCCGCGAAAGGATATCATTGTCGGTGTAGCATCTTCCATAGTTCTCTGTTCAGAGCCAAAACGTGCAACTCCTCCAGCGATGGTCACTGGACCTGATCCTCTTCCTCTTTTGCCCTTTATTTTCTCTTCAACTATGACTTTTATAAGAGGATCATGCCTAAGAAGGAGCCCAAACATTTTCCCTCTTCTGCTTTGAATGACATTGACCCATATTTGACCGAGATACGGGATTATTCGTCATGTCATGACTCTTGAGTATTTCGGTCAAAAAATGATTACAGAGGATTGTACAATGTCGTTTGACTACAAAGTGTAATCTAGCCGCACCTATCGTCATTTATGTACATATTGTTTTTCGTGAGGAGCCTACATAACTAAAAAAGATTAAGTACTGTTAGAAATATGAAAAAAATTAAATTAAAATACTTGAAAAATGTAGTGAAAATGATGTAGTGTTCCCAGCTTCAGAAATATATATTAATATTAGTATTTTGTATGCAACGTTAGACGGAACTTTAAATGCATTAGTCTATAGTATGTATTTATTATGATGAATTAGTATTTATGTTTATTATAAGGTAGGTAAGATTTTACATTAATAGTAAATTGTTATACTTATAAATTATTATTTATTTATTACACGTACGTACAGGTAGGTAGATTGGAAGAAATCTCTTCTTAGAGATAAGTCTACCCTCGTGCATGCTAATTTGTTAAATATGTTTTGTTAATGTTTATTTTCTGTGTGTACAATAAAGAATAAGAATGCATGAATCTTTAGTTCTAATGAAACGTGGGTGGTCCCACACAGCCACAGTACAATAACTCAACGTAACGAACATTTCCCAACGCCTCGATACAAAGTATTTTATGACACAAAATCCGCTATGTTCGTGGCTTTTAAAAAGTTCTCAACGTAATTAATGTGATTATAAACATTTTTGTTTATAGTTCTATATTCCGTTCGATTTCTTTGCGGAATCGAAGTGCGTGGATTCGATTGTTTGCTGTCGCATCATTAGATCTACGGGAACAATGCTTTCCACGGAAGATTACAATTATGATTATCTTGTTACTTTATTTACACAAGTCATCTAGTTCCACTGTTATAGTCGGTGTTCCTGTAGCTATTGGTTTCTTATCAGTCTAATTGTAATCATCGGTGATAATGATAATAATCGATATAATGTACTATCGAGGAACGTTGTGAGAATCACTTGGTAACCTTTTAAAATAAAAGAGAAAAGTGGAGCAGTGAATGTTTCCAATGCTAGTTGCTCGGATCGATAGTTGTTAGCAGCAATTCCTCTGTTGCAATTTTTGAGAATAAAAGGAATGTTTATTGTAACAATAGTTAGTTACTCGCGTAGTTTTTTTGTTATTTTTCTTGTTCTTTTTTTGAGTTATATCGAGGAACGCCGGAAACAATTTCGTTCTTTTGTTTGTGTAAATTTTGCATTACCAGGTTTTCCTGAGAGCTGGTCGGAGGTCCCGACCAGCTCTCAGGAATCGGGACACTTAAGTTAAGGAAGGTAAATTTTTATAGGTGACAATAAAATCCTACTAATATTATAAATGCGAAAGTTTGTGTGTGTGTATGTTTGTTACTCTTTCGCGCTGAAACGGCAGAACGGATTTGGATGAAATTTAGAATGGATATAGCTTATACCCTAACTTAACACATAGGCTACTTTTTATCTCGGAAAAATGCATGGTTCCTGTAGGATAGACCAATATCATTGAAAAATCAGGTGTCTAATTAGTGCGGTCCTAATCGTTTATGGTGAAATAAGACAAGGCAATCTATGTTATCTCATCACACTTCACAAAAGTTTGTGTGTGTGTATGTTTGTTACTCTTTCACGCTGAAACGGCTGGACGGATTTGGATGAAATTTAGAATGGATATAGCTTATACCCCAACTTAACACATAGGTTACTTTTTATCCCGGAAAAAAGCATGTCGTTAAACCGAATAACACGCGGGCGGAGCCGCGGGCTAAAGCTAGTTTGAAATAAAATTTTGTGATAGAAAATTTATGGATTACAAAATGAAAGTGGCAGACGCGTGCGCAGGGTGAGTGTTCTCTCCTCTTTTCCCTTAGCTTTAGATTACGCACGTGCGTCACAGCGTCACGCTCCCCCATATTTTGCAGTTCGCCATGTGCTGCCGGGCTGTAAATTGTCATTTGTCAGGACATTTTCTAGTTTGTCGGGACAACAACGTTAACGGTGACATGTTGACGTATAGGGACGAATGGCAGCCGTTATTTTGCAACATGATATCAAAATCTTTAATCTGATGGAGCTTTTGCATGGCACATCACTTTTTACGCAAGTACCTAGTGGTAAATTAGAAAAAAGGGAACCTCCGGTGGCAAAGATAGGTTTCCAAATGATATTTAGGTAAGATTATGTTTTTATTACGAAATCCATCGCTTTGTAATACTCTAAATATTACGAGTATTATTAGAGTGCATTACAAACTAGAAAAGATAAATTAGAAACAAATATAGAGACAAGAATTTGAAAAAAATCTTTGGTCCGGGATTCGAACCTGCGACCTATTGTTATCAAGTTATCGAGGAATTTTTTCAAATTCTTGTCTTTACATTTGTTTCTAATTTATCTTTTCCAGTTTGTAATGCACTCTAATACTTAATTATATTTAGGTAAAGTAGATTACTTCTTTGACAAGATTTTCTTATTCACAGAATAACTTTTGAGAACATTGTATGCAAGTATGATTTAAAGATACAGTTGTAGCTATCAGACAGACAGGCGAACACGCAATAATCTTTTGATCATCGGACTATTGATGTCTGTGATAAGATAGCGTACTTCCACTTTGGACGTGTCCTGTTGAGGCGCAAGCCTATACGCTAAATTAGCAACTCAATAGTGTCCGTACAAAAATTTACGGAAACGACATTCAAATAACATTAACATCGCGTATTGCAAAGTGGCTGTTACGACGAACGCTGCCTCTCCGGATAACGCAAAATAGGGGAAATAAATACTTTTCACATGAACGAGATTGACGGAAAAAATATCTTGAACAATAGTATTGTAGATCTGTAAATTGTCTTTAGTATGACGAAAGAATCATTAAAATCTCTTTAAACTTTCGATAACTTTCGATTTGTTTTGGTCAATGGTAAAGAAAGTTTTTTAATAATTAAACAAGGATTTTATTTGTGATTTTGTTATGCCTATTACATGTGTATTTTCTCTAGTGTGTTGACCACCCGTGTATGTAGAGGTAGGCCTTCAAAGGTCTAAGCAGTTTGAGTATACATTCACCAGGGGTAACTTTTTACTTCGGTACAAAATGCGCATCATAATATTGTTTTCCTTACTTTTGAATAAAAATTATGAAATAAATGTGGTTTAAAGCAACTTGCGGAAATAGTTCATTAATAATAAAGTTTTCACAAAAAAATTACGTATTACATTTTGTTTGCATTACATTAACAAACGCATAAAATTGAATAATTTTCATGTGATCACCTAACTATTAACAAGCAGTTTGCGCGAATTGCTATAAAACGTATTTATTGCAAACTTTTTATTCAAAAGTAAGGAAAACAATACTATGACGTGCATTTTGCACCGAAATCCTCCGTTACCACCTTAATTCTGGCATTGAAATGACTCATTTATTAGTGTATGGTCCGCTATGTGTGTAGCGGATCTGCATAGGCTGTTTTCTTATTAGGTGACCGCTCAAGGATTATTACAGATGACCTAACGTTCGGAACTTATGCCTAAAATGTAGCAAAATCGTATTGTATGACGTGGGAAGGAAGAAGGACGAGGTCACGCTGATTCGTCTTGCCAAATAGGGACTTTTATTGTACAGGTCATTTGATTACTTAAATAATTTCTTAAATTTACTGCCTTTTCTGGGTTCAGGGTGTTAAATTAAGGAATGATGTCACGTAACTCAGGGTCTCCAGATAGAGTTTTAGAAATTTCCTCGAATGAGACATTAAAATTCCCCAAAAAGATACAACTTTTCCCCAAATATCTTGAAACTTCCTTTATTATATTAAAATGTATCAAATTTTACTTTGCTTATAATTATAATGAAATAGCATAACATACTTAACCATAATTTTATTATAAAAAAATTCACACAACACACTTCCATTAAAATAAATACTGATGTGACCGTCAATCTTAGCAATGGATTTAGAAATTTTCTTTCCCAAAAATATCCCCTAGATTTAGTGTGGTTGGACATAGTGGAAATAACTGTATGTTATTACCTATATTACCCCTATTTCCCAAATTCCCTCATTTCACCAGTATCAAAATTTTCTTCCAAAAATTTTCCCCAAGAGTTCCCCATAACTAAAATATTTCATTTTATTTAAAATCGAATAAAATATATTGAAATTCTGTACTACCCGGTCACATTATCTCGAGACCTGGCGTCGATGACGTCACGTCGCGTCGGCGCTCAGATATGGTGCGCAAAACAAGCATCCTCTAGTAGGATATTATTATAAACAATAAGATTTCCAACAAAACAAATATTATGTTAATTAATTTAATCTAGGTAATATTATTATAATGATATGATTAAAATGATAAAAATAAATGAAACAATCTTGGTTAAGTGGGTACAAGAAGTGTTTATTACATAAAACTACAGACTAAAAATCTTCTTCAGAATATATGATTGGCTCGAAGGTATTACGAATTGCTTGTTAGCTTTCTCTGATTCAAAGAAAGCGAGAACTTTCAGGATTAAATTTCTTACTTCACTGTAAATAGTTTTTCCCATATTTGAAAAAACTTTCACTGTCCTACTTCAAAGCAACGAAATAATAACAAAAATGTCCAAACTAAACCAAAATGTCCAAACTTAACAAAAATGTCCAACGTTGCAACAAAAACAATATTTTAACGTAACAGCAATAACAAAATAACAATAAAAGTCCAAACGTAACAATGGAATGTTTAAAAATATACCACGAAAACAAGTCGACGCGTATCGGCAACGAAAGTGCTAACCGTACTGACGTGCCGTGGCGAGCGCGGGGAGGTGAAAGGAGAACGGGGCGGGTGGTTCGCATTCCAGCGAGGTCTCGAGATAATGTGACCGGGTTGTACATGATTCCTAGGCGTCAAACGAGGAGAAAAAGAGTGTTTGAAGGCCCCATTTCGATAACTATTTCTATCGAGTAAAAGTTTTTCAATTGTGTTTCTGTTCAGCAGGAGGATGGAAAAAGGTTTCAAAATATTACTCTAATTTATCAAATAAGTAGCTTCTTCTTGAAAGTACTTACAGGATTCAAAAAAGTATTTTTGCGGTAGTGCCTTGATACCTTTATAGTATACAAATACAAAGGCGCCGGCACGGTTCTTGAGCGTTTCCATGAAGTTAATATAGAAACTGGGGGTACTATAAATCCCTACCTATCCTAAATCCCATTTACGCTTACAATTTAGCCAAAAGTGGTTTGTCTAAAAATGGCTACTCATGAAAATATAGCCTGTTAAGTGTTCAGTGTAAGCAAGGTACGGGGTTCCGTCGTTTCATAAATGGTGATAAGTCACTTAAAAAAATGCGTTTTCGTGAGTTTCCTCAAGATGGCCCCTTAAACAGAAATATGGAATATGGATATGCTATAACAGCGAAGCCGGTAAGGGAAATAATATAAATAAGTGGACAAGTACAAGTGTTTTTCAATCAAAAATGAAAAAAAAGAAATATGGAAAATCTTCAAATGCGTCACTAATTAACCGTATTTTTAAGGCGGTATCATACTTAAACTAAATTGAATTTGACAGAAATGTACTGACTGACAGATTGCCACAATAAAAAAGTGTGTTAGTTGTATTTAATTTTGACAGCGATATTTGGGTTAAGACTAAGAATTCTACTTTGGATGACAGATTGTAGTTTTTTCTAAGGTCCTTTCCGTCTTTTTGTGAATACTCGTGAATATATGATGGCGCTTTTACCCCCAGATTCAAGACTCTGCCAAAGAATGGATGCGGCAACGATTAGATTCATAATAAGTATTAGTTTAGAGTGTCAACTACCCAAAGTTAAGCTTTATTGTTTATTGTGTAGCAAATATGTGAGCACGGAACCAAAACAAACGCAAACAATGGACGCGCCGCCACATCAGCGATTTAAATATTTTATTCTTCCGTCTAGGATAGGATTGCCAGAACAAATTGTCAAAAATACCGAACATTGCCTGGAAGGGCGTATACAACCTCTTTTCTTGGGCGGTACTGTCACAATAGTGAACTTTAATCTACGTGCCCACGGCATGAAGCACATGTCTCGTAAATTGTACGCGTTTGTTGAAATGGGTGAAACAAAACGAGAGAACGAGAGTCACCGCCTTAAACAGATTATACCCATATTCAGGGGTATTTAGGGGTACTGCTAAGTTTCTTGCCCTTCTTCTTAGCAAGACCATAGACTTTATTTAGTCTATGGCAAGACTAATCGAATGGGTGGAGTGAGGCATGTATTTACATATGTAGCGTATTGGTATTTAGTATAGAGGTAATTATTATTTGTTAATATATTATACGAGTACATTATTCTATGGATTGTATGCATTAAATATACCTTTAATTAGTTTATGGACGTGTATAAATTTATTAATTATAAGTAAGCTCAAAACCTTATTTAAATTGTTGTATTCATTTAAAATTTTACTGTACCCTACATTAAGGAAATAAAGTTAATTTCATTTCACAGGTAAAGCTTTCCCGAGGGTGTAAAATGAGAAACAACCCACTTATTAATTAAAAAACGCACAGGTAACCCGGGACTGGTTGACCAGACCCAACTATTGACAAATCTTTTACTTCAACTGGTAGTCTGCTTCGGACTGGCTCGTCACAATTCTCATGACGAAATCATGCAGCAAACCGTCTCATATATAGTGTTCCCGCATGACAACATGAGGAGCCGTACCGCAAGTGCGTAAGCATATTATCAGTCATTTGTCCGATACCAACTTCCGTAGATTTTACGGGAGTCCCTGAACAGACTGATTAGGGCGCAATATGTCCATCGCACAACGAAAGAGATAAACATATCTGAAAACGTGCGCGTCCGAGTATTGGGGTGAATCAAGAAAAGGTTGGTTATTGTTGTTTATTAGTGAATCAAATTTATTATAAATTCATACGACAGAGTTTTAACAAAAAATGCTATTCTTTGTTTTAGATAGGTTTTAGATTATATGTTTACAACAGCAATTACCGTTATTTTTACTTTATTAGTTTGGACGGACTACTGGTTTGAACTGAAAAAACAGCCTTCACTTATAGCCCGTGCGGATAAAGATACCATGTATAAATGGCGACCGGTCTCATGCTATCGCGCTCACATCGTCGCTCTGTCTATACTCGCATAGCATGGTACTAAGTACAAAAAAAAATCAGTTTGGATTTGCATTCACGCTGTCTCGACCTACGTACAAAAAAAATGTTAGTATGGATTAGCATTCACACTGTCTTTGCCTGCAGGCAAAACGCAGAGATATGTTTTAAATTCTTTATTGCATACAGAAAAACAAGTACAGAATAAAGATTAAATGTTCTCGGGATAATGTTAACTATTTAAAATTTTATTTAATAAAATAAACAGTTGCTAGCAGCACTCTATCTATATACTTCCTAAAATGTATTCAAAATTAATAAATGAAATATTGTTTGGCTGCTGCTTGACTTCTTTTGCTGACGCTACTCTAAGTACCAGTCGCCATTTACAGATTGTTTCCTTAACCGCACGGGTTATAGCCAATGACATTTTGTTATAGCAATTTTTTTCGTTGCAGTGGATTTTTGTCTATCTCGTTTTGGGCTACGCTTTCGTCTTGGAAAATGACTCCTTTATGACATGTTTTTCTTTTAGAACCCGATCTATTGTAGTAATAAAGTTCTACTTTTTTAAAATATTTTTTTTACTACCTATGTCGTCTTAAGATCAACCATCTGACGGTTCTTGTTTCCAAACGCACAGCTTATGGTTGTTTTTCTTATTTTTGAATAAAATGTATAAAGTAAGTATGATTTATGACATTTTACTAGTTTTTAATAATGCCGAGGGCAGACACTGAGACTTCTTTATAAGGGTTTCACTTTCTGACGGAATCATAAAAGAATGTTTGCTACTTGTGAATCACGCGGGCTCTATGAAACGACTTTATTTACAGCGTTAATGTCATCGTGAAAAACAATTTCACTCATATTACGGGCAAGAAAATTGCGTTTTTATAAGAGGTTCCACTCAGTTCTTAGAGACGTAAGAGTTCGTATATTTTATGGAAACAGGTGAGTACATTCAAAATGAAGATTTTACTGTCAAACAAAATAAAAATTCGTCGGTTGTTTTTTAAACTTCAGTGTGCAATGTTTCTCTGTTTTTTAGAACAAAATCCAAATATTTTGGTATTTAATTTAAATATAATATTTTTTTCGTGCTTTTATAACCAAATTTATAAGCCTTTTTATATTAACAGGAAGTGACGTACTCATATAAGGTGTAATGGTCGGCTCCTTGAGACTTTTGAATGCGTTCAATAAAAATAAAATATGCGTATGGAAATGTGGATGATGACGTCACTGAAGGTTAAGTGAAAGACATCACTTTTTTACATTGAATAAAGTATACGCACGCTTATTTTAAAATCTGCCTAGTAAAGCTATTCCTCGAAATGGTTTTCGAAACGTAAATATTGGCAAAAAAGAAAAGGTTTGTCATGTGTCGATTTTCATGGCGTACTTCAAACAAAATATTTTTTATTAGAACCCCCGAAATATCTGTATTTCAAAAATAATTTAACGTTGTTATCATATCATGTAGATGGGCTTTTTTACAATTAGTTTGAAATAGAGTACTTGTAATAGACCAGCCTAAAAGTAAAACAATAAAGTAAAATAATCGTGTAAATGAAATGTTTCAGGGAACATTAAAATTATTTTTGGAGACCTTTCACACGCGCTATTTCTCAATAAACAGTCAAAAAAGTTTCAGAAAAATACACCGTTTTGCAGGTACCCCAAAAAGATTTGTTTAGCGTTCCCTTTTCCCTCTATTTTTTGTTGATCAATGTTATTCTGGGATTTAGGAGTGTGAAGAAAACATTCTCTACATTAGCTTCGCTTGGGCTACGAAACCCTAATAAGACTTCGTAATAACTTCTCACTTTAATAAAAGTCCGTTATATATATTATAAGGTCCTGCAATTCAAAGTGAAAAAAATTTAAGACGTGATAGGGTATCTCTAATAGACCACTTTCCGCCAGATTTTTTTTTTCACCTTTCCATAGAAATTTAATCAGCTGATCGAACCACTTTGTACTGGGTAATAAAAAAAATATTTGATCAAAAACATTTCTTCTTGGTTGTGCTCAGTTAACGATACACAATCTACCCTAAAAATTTTTCCAGTTATTATTGTAGGACCTTATACTAGCTAAAATTAAATCAACCTACCAAATTCATACTAGAGACTCGGTTAGTCATCAGATACAAGGTTTATTAACCCTCCAAGTGAAGTTTGAAAAAAATATTTTTTTTGCCCCGTAGTGCCTGCACTAGGAATTGTACTTAAACTAGTCCAACCAGTAAGGGAGCAAAAAAGTTCATTTTTCGAAATTGGCCAAAAGGATTACTAAACCTAGTTCTTGATCCCTAACCGAGTCTCCAGTATGAATTTGGTCGGTTGATTTAATTTCAGCCTATATAGCTCATTGAATGAATTTGTACTAGCAGACAGACGAAATTTGATTTTTTCAAACGAGCTCTAACGCTCTATATATGTTTCTAAAATGGAATATGATGGCTAACCTTAACCTAACACGGGACTAGGCAAGCGCACTTATCCCCCTCTGCCGAAGTACATCAACGATTTGTTCATGTAAGTTTGCTTGTGTGCTCGTTTTGTGTTTGTGTTGCAGCTTTGATTTAGTGTGACATATCAATTTTTTGCAGGAGTGTGCGTGAATGAGTAAATGCGTGCTGTGCGTGTTTACCTCCCCTCCCGTAGAAAACGGCAGAATAATTTCAGTACTAAGAATCGCGCTTTGCCAGGTCCTGTGTTAAATGGTTAACAGACAAATCGTCTGTTCAATGAATTGATCACATCTCTGTATTGTTTTTGCTGCAAGTTCATACTTCGGTTGTCTGGGTCATGGGCTCATGGCCACTTTGGCCCTCATAACAATTTAAATGACGTCACTACTATATGCATGATATCCTCTTCACATTAAATAAATTAAACTAAGAGGTTGTATGCGAATGTAGCCTTTATAACTAAGAAGTTAAGATCGAGAAGAAAAACAAGGTTTATGTCATACATACCCAGGATGAATAGCAGTGACATCCCTACAAAAGAATTGCGTTGGCCTTTTCTCTCAGTAGTGAAACGTGTAGAAAATAGCTTAAAATTTAAATTGTACGTAAACAACCAAACAAACCTTTGATAATGCTTTAACAGCGAAACCGGTAAGGGAAATTAATATAAATAAGTGGACAAGTACAAGTGTTTATCAAACAAAAAATATTTAATTTGTTAGCTACACAATCAGACCGTTTGGGTTCCATTCTTGTAAACATACAACTTTTTTGGGACAGTTCCTGCTACAACTTTTATTGTGACCTATTCTCGTGCAGCAAACCTTAAATTTAGAGTTGAAAAACCTTAAATAATACAAGCTCATTTAACTTTTATCCATCTGCGTAATAGAATAATAATAAATCAATAGGCTTTACTATTTCGCAATGAAATGTTTTAGATTATGGCAGCTCTAAATCTATTTGCTACACGAGAATAGGTGTCATTATCTCTCTCACGCCTGACAGAAGTCAATCTAGTTAAGGGCTTGTCTTTGGTCTTCCAACGATTTTTGTTTTAATATGCTGAGTCAACTACTTATCTGATCAATGTAAAACTTGGACACATGTTTTTTCAGACCTTTATCTTTCCGTTGTTAGGTCGGTTACCTAATTGGAGACATTTCACTCGACAGATTTAATTTTTGAAAATGTTCATTCGTTTTATGTCTAAACGGCTTGAGTTTTATGTCTTAAATTACTGCTGTAACAAGAAAACCACAGATATATAATTATTATACGTCTGTGCAAGAAAACATAGTTTATTTTACGATGTCAGGTGAAAAAACTCCTACATCAAATACTTTTTCGTAAAATCCAGAAAAAACTCGAAAATTCACTGATTATGCGTGCTGGCAGCGCGCGAAGAGAGCGTTCTAATGTAGACTTCCCGACAATATTCAGTATATTTAAAATCGCTCAGTAAGATAATCGTGCACCAGGGGTAAGGCCTTAAGGACTAATTTTCGGGATGGGCTCTTGTCGGTAAAGTAAAGAGACTGTGAGGTTAATTAACCTACAAACATGCCTTCAAATAGCAAGTTTTGTGCTTCAGAAGACGTTAGGGCGGAATAATCGATTATACGGAAACATAGGAAGTACCGATATTTAAATAAAATAGCAATTAACGTAAAAGTAAAAGAAAGGCATGTTATTTCATTTTTGTCCCTAAAAAACGAACCCAGCAACGATATTCTTTGATAAGATGACAATCATCACAAAGGAACAATTAGGGGCTGTAATTAAAAGCGGTCTCAAAAGAATACGAAGAGGACAATTAGTTTTTCATATCTAGCACTTAATTGCCGCTTAAAGATATCAAACGAGGCGAACACACTCAAGTGCGGCTTTTTTTGTGAAAAATAAGGCTGCTTTCAAAACCAGCAACTTTTTGTTGCGCTATTTAGTTTTCTCATAGGGAGGAACCGGACAGATAGGGAGCGGTCTGGGGTTCTACATTCCGTGTTCATTGTAATCTATGCGATGGCTTAGATTTTACATCAAACACACAATGACCGCGAAGACGATGTAGTCATGGAGAACGAAAGCTCTGGTTGTTCGTCAGAACGCAAAACGCCAAATACTGAATTTCGTACCTCTCGCTGTGTGTCTGGCGTCGAAGCCGTTCTCATACTTCAGTCAAACCAATGAAAATAGGGTCCACTTAATCAAACGATATAGGTATTATTAACAATCGAAAAGCTAAATGTGATGTGATATTTAGTTACAATAAACACAAAACAGCTGCTTTCTTTTTAACTAGTACAAGAAACCGACAATGAGTTTTCGAAATAACTACAAGTAGGTAGCTAGCTTCATCCAAAGGATCTCTGGCTTCATCACATTTTGAAGTAAGTCAAGTTTTTTTTGTCGCTATTCTTTTGAATGTCTTCTCGACGCTCTTCCAAATTGTTTGTCAACAATAAGTTGTCGGTGTGAAGCTTACATGTTGGGACAAAGGGCATTATAATAATATTTTGAAAAGGGAACGAAGAGACCGCATAATAATGAGCTTCTGATCTTAAAGTAAATTATTGAGTCTGAAATAGATAACAGGAAATATTAGCTGTGGGAAAATAATAGGTCGTTTATAGAGCTTGTGCCCTATTAGAAATTTAATTCAACAGCTTGTACCTGCCTACTCTCAAAATAAAATAAAAAAAGTATTTATTTATTTATTAAGGAGCTCCAACTGTATACTCAGATTTCAAACATGTTCTTAGTACTATACACTTGTCCTGTAGAGTGATACAAATTATAGAAGCACACAGCCCTCACATATAAATCCGGTACAATTTTCAAAGTAGACTATTGATAAACATATCTGTGGTAAAATATCTAAATAAATAGAAACCGAAGGGTTATTTTCTCGACACGTACATATTTTTAGGGTTCCGTGCCCCAAGGGTGTCGAACGGGACCTTAGTACTAAGCCTCCGCTGTCAGTCTGTCTCTCTGTCTGTCCGTTCGTCTATCACAGGGGTCTACAGCTTCAGCCTTAATGGGTAGACAGTTGAAATTTTCACAGAATACGTGCACGGAAAAAAAATAAAAAATAAAATAAAAAAAAGATACCCCATACAATAAACCTCGAAAAAATAGCATTTTTTTAACGTTATTTGTTTTTGCTCTACCTTAAAGACGGTAGTACATACAAGTTTAAAATTTGGTCACGTTATTGTAAAGAAAATGACAAATAATAAAATTATGATTTCCTACTCAGAGGGTTCTGAATGGTTTGACAGGCGCTACCATTTTAGCGCCTTATTTTTTGTCGCCATACTGTTGCTTGAGCATCTATATATGGTTGATATGTATGTTTTTAGGGTTCCGTACCCGTATGGGTGTGATGGTTTGAGTGAGCCTTTGTGCGAGCTCGACTCTCACTTGGCCAAATTATTTTAGAAAGTAGACACGACACGAAGCTCAATATAGGGCTCATGCATAATAAAATCTATTGAAGCAGGCGCTAGGCGTATGCATTTCGCACGCACACAGATAAGACTATATACCGGGTGTAAATAGAGTGCGACCATTAAATGAAACCGCATATTCTACTGACCCTACTGAACCACTTTTCCCAAGTGCGCGCCCCGCATACATACCCGCGGACAGCCTTAGTTTAGGAAATAATTGAGTTCCAAATAAAAACGCGTGAACCCTAACGCACCGACATACGGGCGAGTTTAGAGAGAGCGTCGTCCGTAAAGCGACGGCCGTGAAACATGTAATTCATTACCATTTACAACAACAAATCATTAATTTTATCTTTTTATATCTTATTATTGTAAATATTATTTAATTCTACGAGTATATAATGTAACTGAAGCCGACCACATCAAGTGGTCGAAATATATCTTACAAAAGTACTTTTGATTTATGTGTTTCCTTATTTATATAATATTAATACTAAAAGACAAGAAGTCAATTATATTTTTATATATTACTTGTGATACATTGTGTTTTCATGCGATGGCCAAGTCAATCTATTTATTTAAAACATAAGATTTTTAAAATTGATATGGTCACTCTAAGATGTTTTTAGGCTAGCTAAAGGTCCCGTAGGGACTGAATAAATTAACTGACTTTGGATTTACATGGATCTCAAAACTTTTTAAGGTAGAAGAACTAAGGTGTAAGACTTGTTTTTTTTACAAGTTTTGTTTTTGATGGCATTATATTTATAATGATGCGTAGTAGTTTATATCGCTGGATGCGTAAAGCAAAAGGAAAGTCCTTGGCGCAGCGGGCGAAAAATGACAACACAACACAGGTACTTATGGTAATGATGTTATATCGATCGAGTATTAGGCTGAAATCAGAGTGCATTTTGAGTCCGATCTCAATCTTACAAACGTCAAAAAGCGACGTGATCTCATACTAATAAAGTGACGTTTGTAAGATTGAGTTGAATGAACTGAATCTCAGCCTAGAGTCTACTTCATAATTAAGAGTTTGCTTTAAGTAGGATGTTTTGAAAAACTATGTAATTACTGCACATTTTTTTGTCTCTGAATTGTCTATTTGATACATGTGCTGTATTAAAATGTCAATATCTTTCAAATTTTTTTTCAATTGCAGTTAAAGTTCACCGATCTCTTTACAGACATAAGAAATATTTTCAAAATATATTAATCAAATAACATATATTTTTTATTGACTTATTTAGTCTTTCAATTTTACAAAAACACGTTATATAACCACATATTTTCGACAATTTTACTGTCGGCATCAGTGGAATAAAAATAAAATAAATTATAATATTATGTGATAAAACGTGCAAATGATGTAGATGATTATATAAAATATATTAAGTTATTCTTATACTGCATAGATCAACTTAGGGTGGTTAACGGTATCATTCTGCAGGATATTGAAGTAAATGGGGTCGTTGAGGACATTCGTGATAAAACAAATACAGAAAACAAAATAAACAAACATTAATTCACCTAATTAACTCATCAATTGCTGACCCTACACAATCAGAAACTTTGCTCGCATCTCCTAACAACGTGTAATAACTACCTAAAACGAATCAGGGAAGTAATATTACCCTACTTCACGTAACTGAATTATTTTAATAATAGAAGATTGAGGCAGTGGACGGACGTGTCATTGCCACCAACGACGACACCACACCACGAGGCAAGGCCGCGACATTACAAAGTCTGGTTCATTTCTGCCAAGTGCCAGACCAACTGCTTTTTGTTTTGATAATCTAGTAAGAAATTATACTGTCGTTCAGAACGGCACAAGATGTCGACCAAACTTCAATTTCGTAAATGTAACTAGCCTAAATTAGATCGCTGTCTTAACCTAAGTTCTATAACAGTTAGAGTAATCCAGGGTACCTAGCATAGCAGACCACATCGAGCCTTGACAGCTCGATATGCACTGTCTGTCCCTCTCTAAGTAGATCAACAGAGAAAGACAGAGCACTGTATCAAGCGCTATCGAGTTCGATATGGTTTGCTATGCTAGACTAGCAGGACTAGAAAATATAATTATACTTTATAGTTTTGTTTAGGAATTTCTTTTGTTTGATTTATTTTTATAAAACACTCTGGTGAATGGTGTCAAGTCGAACTTCTTATATTCCACTTTGGTTTGTCAAAAATCATGGCGACATGCTATTTTAGAATTTCTATAATAGCTATGTACCTAAAAATAGGGCTAATTCTTCCTATAGCTCTTAGGAAATAATAAAAATGTATTAGAAAAGTGACGTAAAAGAAATGATTGACCTAGAGTATAGTCATTCAATTAGGTTCTACCGTACTTGCGATAGGTACAAAAACCCGAGTGGTTCGGCATACTACTTGGTCAAAACCAACAGGTTTTTGTTATATCGCGGCGAGGCCATCTCTCAACAGCAGCCAGCGCCCCGTCACGGGGAATCTTATGAGTCACCTTAAATTCGAGGACAGTGAAAAAGTGCAAGAAAAAATGTAACAAAGAACGATTGTCGGTACCTACGTAAGTAAATATTAGTTATTTTGTCGAATAGTTCAGTTTAGTTTATTTATTTATCTTTTGGTATTTCATACATTTAAACATGTCAAAGTAATATAAATAAATATATATTAAACTCTTCTTATTTTACATTTATTTTTATATTTTCGATATATTTCGGAATTTAACCAATATACACCACCAAAACATGACAATACTGGTTGTTTACACTGAATCTGTACAAGTATAATAGGTATAATGATAGGTACAATGGTTTAGATATTTACGGCGACTTCTACAAAAAAAGGTACTGTACATTTAATCAGGTACAATCAACGTCGAGTCAAGATGCACATTGGGACAACATAGTTCTGAACAATTTTAGGTAATTATAATCAAACAACATTGGGTGTGATGATTTGTTTACGAGTAATTAAAAAATGTTGCAGATTAAATAATCTTCAATATGAAATGAAAACAATATATTAAATTGTGTCATCTTTGTTAGACCTTACTCGTGTGCCAAATTAAGGTCATACGCGGTGGGCGTGAGGTCGGTCAGTTTTGGCCCTTGAACGCCGCCGGGTTTTCTCGGTAACTTGAAAATAAATAATATAACCAATTCACAAGAAATCTAGATACACGGCGAAGCTTTTGTTAAGTAGAAATAAGGACGATTGTTGAACAGCTGATGCGACCTAGGGTCACTCGTAGGTTCTATTCTCACCATGATTACCTCGGACTAACTAGGGCAAGATTTGTAGGAGATCTTCCATGTCAAAAGTTTGTGAGACAGCGTAGTTACTGGCTTCGTCATATTGGTGGAAATGATTAAATTATTGTACGTGTTTAAGTATGATATCCAATATATTTTCATGGACTGACTTTCTTTCAGTACAATCAAAATTAGAGCTAGAATTTGGTACAACTTGTGAAACACATAATACTGAAGAAAATTCGCATGATACATTTTTGGCTCCTCTTTATGCAACTCGAGGTTGAATTTTATCGGCCAAAAAACTATATTTTTCAAAAATTTAATCTTAATATAGGGTGTCGATTTTAAACTCTCATTCTTTATTATTGAGTCTTAGACTTAGATTTGGCTAACATTTGAAACATCAAGTTTACCGATCTTTTGCAGCTCTTCTGTCAATGAAGCAAGTAATACTTGGTCATCAGCGTCTAAGAAACATAACAATATTTATATAAATTTTTGGATTACACGTGAGCCGGAAATCCAAACTACGACTGTGAAACAATCACAGTATTTACTAAAACCTATCGACTGAATAAACACTTCTTACACGAGAAATAGTTCTGGCTGGCTCAACGTTTTCTTCATCGCGATAGGTGAACCTGGCTTCAACTCCTCTCACCTTGCCATATTGATAAGCTCCAAAACTAACAAGAGCCAAACCAATAACACTAACTATTGAAACCAATGCGATAGTAAGTGGATTCCAAAACGTATTCTCCCTAAATGATACTTCAATGTTATCTGGTCGTCCTCCAGATCCTTCTTCAAATTCTTCTTTAACTTCAACTTCATTGTGCAGAAAAAGTTCGTCCTCTTTTAATTCTGTGGTTACATTACTGTTTTTGTTTACATTTTTGAATTTTGGATAAACTTCGCAACTGCTTTTTGATGATTTTGTAGGTGAATAGCGGAAGGAATCCACGAGGATTGTACTACTTGTTTCGTCTTCACAAAAACTTGACAGTTTGATCTGAAAATAAAAAAATATAAATTAAAATTATGTATTACAACATTAGAAAATATCGCTACTGTTCAAAAAAGGGCGCCGCCAGGTTATGTCAATTCTTATGATTAATATTCTCTTGTTTTTAGACACGGTCACGGAATTTAAACGTGAATACAATTTTTTTTCTACGGCCATTCCCAGGGTAAATGACGACAAAATGTCCACATTAGACACTCATTCTAAAGACCGTACACCTTTTTATTCTCTGACCGTGCAGTGGTGGATTTACGAGCAGGCTGAGTAGGCTTGAGCCACAGGCAATTGGCTATCTTGTCTGTGGCTTGAGCCTAAGGCGGCAGATTTTAAGGGCGACAAATTTGGGGACCACATCTTTGTTTATGAAGAATAACGATTATTTAATTACATTTACTGAATCTACGTGATCCCGGTTAAGAGCTCCTCATATACAGTTTTAATTTACTTCTGCTTTTCTATACCGCTATGATATAATGTTAATTTACATTATTGTGTAGGGAGTACAATTTAACCTACCGTGTTGTACAGTCGTACATTCATTAATGAACTTTGATTTGCTCAGAAATACACCCAAAAAACTGTATATTATGAAATCTCAACGAAATTTCTGAATTGCAAAAATAGGAGAGGTAAGGGCGGCAAAAATAAACTAGTAGAGATAAAGGGCGGCAGAAATTTAACAGCCTATACTTGGAAAATGTATGAATCCACGACTGCCACCGTGACACCGCCTTGAAGATCTAGATTTGTTTTCGCTCAGAGTCAACAACTCAAAATTGCTTGTCGTGTAGACCCTATCGACACTTCGACATTCATGCCATTGTCAGCATCGTAGTGTATCCTTAGCTTCAGTGAAAATGATTCTGCTGCTCTTTTGGCTCCGTAGCCTTAATATTTTGTAAGACACTTAAAGTTAAAAGATTGCCAGATATTTACGGATGTGAAACTTGATTTGATGATATCAGATTTTTTATTAATATTCCACTTTGTGTTTGATCCCTATTTTAAAAGTTAGACACCTGACTCAAAACGTTTCATAGTAACTCAAGGTATAAGAAGTTGGTCAAGAGATGTTGTGTACTGTCGGGAAAATTGTGCAGACCCACTTTTAGCCTACATGCAATAAAATAGGTCAACGGACATTTTCACTCCCTGAAAAGATGCTTCGTTTAACAATTCATATGAACTTTTTGAGATCACGTTGAATTTTTATAACTTTGCCATAGCTGAATTAGAGCAGCCAGCTTATGAAGAACGATAGTAGAGCAGCGTACACACGTATAGATGTACATACGTAGACTCAATTGAAGAGATCAGTTAGGTACTTACATATCCATTCATTGCCCTTTTCTTGATTGGCAAAGATATGATAATCCATTCTGAATCTGAATCAGCAGATACGTAAAGCGTTTTTGTTGCAATAAGCAAATCGCCTTTCCGAGAATCCCGAGCATTATAAACTGCTACATTGATGCCACAGTCCAAAACCGTAGACAAGACAAAAACCTCAACTTCTAGTAAACTTCCAGGAAAGAAAGCTATTGGGAATGACGAGGAACAGCTGCTGCATGACGACTTTAGTGCTGTTGTACTTCCTTCATGCGGAGGTTTTACTTTTATAGATTTATAATTCACTAGTTCCCACTGAGACTCCTTTTCACTGCATCCTCTTCTGTTAAATGATCCGTAGAAATCTTTAGCGAAAGAGTATGCCACACACATGATTTCTTGTGAGATTACTGACGTAAGCAACGAGCCGAAATATATTAGAATTAACATATTTCCATGTTCCATACTACGAACTGCGAGTAGTTAAAGCGATTGATATGACACTGAGTGGATAAGTGCATTAGTTTATCGGAACGTTTATTTACAACTTTATGTTTTAACCAGACACGAATCCAGGTTCCGTAAACCCCCTAAAGTTTGAAGTTCAGAAGTTTGTGAGCCGTAAAAATGCATGACCTATGAGATTTTGCCACATTTTGAGAAGGTAATTTTAACAGCAATTTGGGTGATTTTTTCGCGTCCCCTTCTTTAATTCAGAGTCCTAGATACATGCCTGGTTTTAACAGTGACGATAACGATTACATTTCAATAAAATGAAAATCTAAAGATAAGGGTTTATTCGAAATATAGGTTTATTAGTAGATACTAATACAAAAAGGTTACAAACTGAATTTTAAACTACTATCAGTGCATTTATAGTTTTGTGCACCCATCCATCCATCCATCCATCAGCCCGTGTTCGTCCACTGCTGGACATAGGCCGTTCCCAGATTTCGCCACTCATGTCAGTCCTCCGTCCTCCTCATCCAGGCGCCACCCACACCGTCCTTCAGGTCGTCGGTCCAGCGGGCACGAGGTCGGCCTACACTACGCTTTGCTGTACTTTGCTTTGCTTTGTTGTGCACCCGGTGCGAGTTTTTTTTGCTGCGCCTTAGTACTCGAAACCGGTACCGGCAATGTAATAGGGAATAACGTTTAAATATATTTTTTTTTTAACTTACCTAATATTTAGAATAAAGCCTAAGTGTGTAGGAGTCGCGTAATTACAAAAGCCTGTTGATTTCGGCCAGGTAATTGGCCCAGCTGCTCGGGCTTTTAAAGTAGACACCCTCACTTTAATCCCCAGAGCGTTTATTTATTTATTTTTATTTTTATTTATTTGGTCTACCAACAGATGATACACTTTCAACGTACAATTAGAATTAGCCTATAGAATGAGTAGAGTGTAACTCCAACGACCAGTCAAGGGGCCGAAATCAACAGGCAATTAAAGTCGGCGTTTTATAATACTGCCACTACAAAACCCTGAGAGGCAGGTGTAGACGGTTTTATTGAAAGAAACAAAGCAAATATAGGTATCTGCAGATTTATGAATTTAATGTAAGACATCAACTGAAGTGTACATAAATTAAGAATTTAAAGATAATTTTGCACTTTTATAAAAAAAATGACAAATCTACTATCAAACATACGAATGTAATTATTTTAGTTTTCACTTTTTTGCACTAGGCTGTCCTAAATGAATATTGAATTATATACTATGAGGCCTTTCGTGAGCTTTTTTGACTGTTTCTTTATTAGAAGGGCGTCCAGACTGTATTCGATTTCCACCTTTCTTACCTCTTTGAACTCAGCTTCCAATATAGGTCGGTTGGACTCTTATCTTTTTCACTCCATGAGCAATATTTTTTTAGGGTTCCGTAGTCCGACAAGGAACCCGCATAGTTTCGCCATATCCTTCTGTCTGTCTGTTCAATATTATATAATTTAGTGGTGTGGATCGTTATTGGGTAGGGCCGGGAAAGGAAAGTTTAAAAATAAAATATATATAACTTAAATACAAACACGTGCTACTAATAACATTTAAGAAGAAAGTAATACACAGCGCGCTATCTCTGATGCAAATCAACTCTTGCTTAGTGCATCAAATTTTGCGTAACGCTCTGGGTCTTAGAGTAAACATACCTGCACTACAATTCCCTGTTAGAGACAAGCACACGCTGGCGGAATCACTCGGGCTTTTGTAGTTGGAGTAAACCGATTGATCAACTCTAATAGCCTGTTCGTTTGGGCCACAAGTGAGCGTGTCTACTTTAAAAGCCCGAGTGGTTGGGCCAAGTACCTGGCCGAAATCAACAGGCTTTTGTAATCACGTGTAGGAGTCGTACGCATGCGACTATCCACCCGTCCAATGCAACCATCATCCAAATACGTCCACTGCTAGACTGTAATGAAATGCCCATACCCACACACGCTTGGCAGACGGATTGGTGAGCGCGGTGCTGAAACCCTCGCACCAGTGACGCCGCTGTCCGTAACTAGTCTGTTTTATAGAAGGGCCGGCAATAGGCTTGTAGAGAGGGTAAACAACATATTATTCTCTTTAGTCCGTCGTTTAGATTATCAAAAAATATTGGGCACGTATTTTTTCTTTTGCAAACAAACAAAAAATTACAGAGATAAAGCGTTAAATGACGTCACTTCTAAGTAAAATTGTACCTAGATGTGACGTCACGCGGAAAAATCTTCATCATTTTTTGTTTAACTGAAAAAAGAAAAAATACGTGTCCAATATTTTCTGATAATCTAACTGACGGACTAATAAAATTTTTTAGTCATCATGCCTGTTGGGGACAGGCATGTTGGGATACCTGGATGTGCCTGTTTGAGATCTATCCCCTTACTCTTCTTCGGGTGGGTTTGCGAGTAAGATGGTGAAACCTTCATAGTCGAGACTGGTATCAGCTCTGCTACTTATGGATTAAGCGACTATGTTTTGTAAATATAATGTCAGTAAGAACGAGTTGATGGCGTTTTAGGGAATACCAAATCTCGAAATCCCCCCCTCGGACCGCCACTGATGCTGCCACTGTTTCTGTCTCCGGTTGCCTGTTTTCTCACAGGTAGCAATCAGTTTCAGTACTGCCACAGCCATCGAAGACGGCCACTATAATATATCGTTGATTACGTGAAAACAAACTTGTTCTGTTTCTTTGGGGGTTCCGTAGTCGCACAAGGAACCCTTATAGTTCCTGCCATGTCCCTCTGTCCGTCCGTCTGTCCGCAGCTAATCTCAGAGACTATTAGTACTAGAAAGCTGTAATTTGGTATGGGTATACGCACGCCGGCAAAACAATAAAACAAATCTCGAAAAAACTCTCCTTTTTTGGGGTATCTCCTATATAGGGTGAAATTTAATCAACCGACCAAATTCATACTAGAGACTCGGTTAGTGATCAAGAACTAGGTTCAGTAATCCTTTTGGCCAATTTAGAAAAATATTTTTTTTTGCTTCCGTACTGGTTGGACTAGTTTAAGTACAATTCCTAGTGCAGGTTCTAGGGGTAAAAAAAATTTTTTTTTCGAATTTCACCTGGAGGGTCATTAAACCTTGTTCCTGATGACTAACCGAGTCTCCAGTATGAATTTGGTCGGTTGATTTAATTTCACCTAGATACGTAAATTGGGGATGAATTTTTTTTCTCGTCTATCCCTTAGTGTTGGGTATCGTTGGATAGATCGTTTAAAAACATTATGGGTGTGTGCAAACCATTTTTCAATTTAAGGATCCGCTGGCGAAATATTAAGCTTTAAAGTGCAAATTTTTATTAGAGTCAAGCGTCTTCCCCCTGCCAGCTAAACGTTTGTTTATGAATATGTGAAAAAATTCACAGAAGTAGTTTATATAAGTAAAAAGGAAAACTATATAATTAACTAGCTTTTGCCCGCGGCTCCGCCCGCGTGTTATTCGGTTTAACGACACGCTTTTTTCCGGGATAAAAAGTAGCTTATGTGTTATTATTATTATCAAAAATTCTTTATTGCACAAAAGAAGTGTACATAGGCGAGCTTAATGCTAGTTAGCATTTTCTTCCAGCTAACCTTTGGCGATGTGGAACTAATCAAGGGTAGTGCTTCGATTAGAAAACAGTTTTATGGAAACATTAACTAAAATGTTACAAAAATAAATACATAAATAGGTAACTTATGAATACTTATAATCAAATACATACACTACCTTTATATGCTAATAATAAATACACTAATACATATTAATATATAAACACGAATTGTATTTATGAGAGGTTAAAACTCAATACTAAACAAACAAATTTAAACATATATTTTTAAGAAACTTGTTATACTTGACCTAATGGATTGTTCTGTAAGTCGAGGTAGTGCTGATACACCTTGTTCTTAAACGTAGACACCGATGAAGCCTGTCGTATATGAAGTGGAAGGTTATTCCAAAGACGAATTGCTGACACAGATTCGAGTAGAATGTTCTGGGGTACGGAGAAGCAGTGCTTTACTTGGACGTAGAGGACGTCCAAGGGGTTCTAAGGGAATAAAACGATTTTTAAGATAGGGAGGAGAACAAGAGTTGTTCAAAATTCCATAAAGAAAGGTAAGGACATGGGCATTTCTACGGAACCTGATATTAAGCCAACCTAATTCAGAGCGGGATTGTGAAATATGATCGTACTTTCGAAGACCAAAGATGTAACGAATACAGAGATTCAGAAGACGGTCCAGTTTGTTTAATAACTCTACAGTTAAATCGGGAAAACAAACATCGGCATAGTCTAAAATGGGAAGCAGTAGAGAATTAACCAACGTAACCTTAGCGGAGTATGGTAAGAACTTTTGCAGCCGCTTTAAGGAATGCATCGATGCAAATATCTTTTTACTTACTTCAGCAACATGACGATCCCAACTCATATTGTTCTGATTATGAAGGCCCAAGTTTTTTACCCCAGTGCAGTAATTTAACGAGATATCATGAAATTTTACTTGAGGCAAAGTACTGATATCAAGCCTGTCCACTAGCGCTCTGCTGCCCAATATCACAACCTGTGTTTTAGCTGGATTTATAAGAAGCCCGAATTGTTCCGTCCACTGATAAATTGAATCGAGATCTGATGACATTTTTCGTATAGTCAGCGGTAACAAATCATGTTTACAAGAAATATATAATTGCAGAACATCTGCGTAAAGGTGAAAGGAGCTGAAGTTAATAACGGTAGCAAGAGTGTTGATAAAAATAGAGAACAGAAGAGGGGATAGTACGCCACCTTGTGGGACTCCTGCTGTTATGTCACACCAGTCAGAGAAAGTGTCATTAGCACGTATACGTTGTTGGCGCCCAATAAGGTAGGAATAGAACCAAGCTATGGTAGAGTCGGATAAATTAAGAGAACGGAGGATAGAGATAAGGATATCATAATCAACACAGTTAAAAGCGTTGCTGAAGTCGAGGAGGGTCAAGAGAGTAAGTTGCTGTTCATCCAAAGCTTTACGAAAGTCGTCAGTAATTTTAATGAGAGCAGAGCAAGTGCTGTGGCCAGGACGAATTCCCGACTGAAGAGGGTTAAGGAGATTGTTAGCATGAAGAAAGTTGAGGAGCTGACGATTTACTACACGTTCGAGCACCTTGGACAAGAAAGGAAGAATCGATATGGGGCGGTATTGTTTGAATTCAGATGGATCAATAATTTTTGGAACAGGGACCATATATGCCACTTTCCAAAGAGAAGGAAATGTATTTGAGGAGAGTGAAAAATTTATAATATGGCTAAGAGAAGGGAGAATAATTTTGAGAATAGGCAAAAGGAGATCACGACCCAAAACATCATGACCAACGGCTTTACTATGGATGGAGAGAATGATCTTTTCGATTGCAAAATCAGAAACAGGTTCAAATGAAAAACTTTGAGATGTAGCAGGAGAGCCTGCAAAAAGGCGTTGGATCGTCGAGTGCTTTAAAGAAGGGATAATTATGTGTGGGGGTGAAGAGAAATGGTGGTTTAGACCATTTAGGTCAAGTGAAGGGTTTAGTTCCTGGTGAAATTTTCCATACCCCAATTTACGCAAGAATCGCCATAGATTATTTGGTGAACAATTTTCGATAGACGAATGGATGTGTTGGCGTTTAGCATTCCTGATCATTTGATTGCACTTGTTTCTCGCTACCTCAAACCTATTCCAGTTTTCATCCGAAGCAACCTTTTTATGCTTTCGTCGAAAACTATCCCTATACGCCATAGCTTTCCAAATGCCATCCGTAAGCCAAAGCGCAGGAGCATGTTTCATTCGGACCGGATGTATAGGGGCATGAATATCATATAAGTCAGTGACAAGTTTATTAAAAATGGCGACCTTTTCATCTACAGTGGTAAGATGCTCTAGCTGTAACCAATATATTCTTTGCGCATCAGCAATGAGTTTGTCCTTGTTCATACCCGCAAAGTTACGCTGGAAGAGGACTTTTGGTTTAACTTTTGGAATTTTTAATTTATAGGACACATAAATGAGATCAAGATGGGAGAAACCCGAGGCTGTAAACTGCCCATGACAGGAAACACGATCAGGTTTAGATGTCAAGATAACATCCAGAAATCCAGAAGAGTATGGGAGTCACCAATATGATGGGTAGCATTAAGTTTCAAGATGGAGAGGTTAGCCGAGATTGTTAAAGACAATAATTTTCGAGTGCGGTGGTAAAATTGTGAATTGGATTCACAGAGTAGATCCGTATTTAGGTCACCCATAATAATGGCATGTTCATAATTAGGAAGATGGGTAATAAGCAAACCTTCTAGCACATCAAACTAATCTACTCTAGGATGGGGATATACGACACAAAGAAGAAATTTAACGGTTTGAAAGTCGAGTTCAATATAAAGATGCTCCATAGAAGCAGTATATTCAGAAGGGGACTTGGAGATAATTTTATACTTGATATCAGAACGAAGATAGATAGCCACACCTCCACTACCCGCACCTGTATGGTCATTCCCGATAAGGACATAGCCTAGAATGGAGACTGAAGTACATGGAATGGTAGGTTTTAAGAAGGATTCTGAGACTAATACCGCATGAATATCTTTACTTGAGAAAGTGGCAAGAAATTCAGAATGATGTCCAGGAATGCTCTGTGCATTAAGGTTACAGAAGTTTAAATTCTTTTTATAAGGAGCGAAGGTTGTATGAAGCAAATCACTGAGATGGATAGGTGCTACTGTGTCATTAAGTGCATCAGAAAAAGGGTCATCATCAGAGTCAAGTTAAAGAAATAAGTCTGAGTTTTGTGAAAGATCCATTAAAATTTTAAATATATATAATAAAAAAAGAAATAAAAATACCGATACATAAATTAAATATATAAATAAGAGGACGTTAAAAGTTTACTAACTTACGCTCAGGCCAACAAGAACCACATCACCGCCAGTTCACTAAAAGTAGAAAGTGCACAAGAATATAAAAAAAATAAATTACGTAAGTAACATAACAAGCTTATCCCAAGTATAAAAAAAAACAAGAACTACATACCAAACCACATGAAAAACATAAAAACAATAATTTTGTGATTCAACCTTCAAACCATGCAACTTTATACTTATTTAAATACACGTATTGTTGATAATGTTTTAATGTTGCATCACTTGACAATGCGTTCTGAAGTGACTGACATGACAATACGCTTTGTTTAGCAAACTAAACGCAAACGTCCCTGTGACAAGTGATATCAAGCAATCAAGCGCTGCAAGTTTCGATAGCACCAACAGCTGTTAAACTTCCAGCGCTCGACAGAAAATCAACAAACAATAATGGTGCCGGTACATACATATGTACATAACATACATACCTAGGTACTAGAAAAAACCCAATGAGACAAAAAATTTCTGAAATCTGAGAAATTACAACATGACAATGTTTTGCAGTTGAAGAGGGGTGTATTCTTAAGTAAGTTAAATAGTTATGCTACTTATTTGCTTGAACTATTTACCCACTACAAAGATTTACACAATCACTAAAGGTTCATTTCCTCTTTGTTCTAGCAGATCGTGTGTGTGATGTGTTACGTTAGACTATAAGCTATATCCATTCTAAATTTCATCCAAATCCATCCAGCCGTTTCAGCGTGAAAGAGTAACAAACACACACACACTGTTCGAGTCAGTTAAGTAAAAATTATCAAATTGTAAACCTAGATGTCGTTGTTGCATTTTACATCGCGATATCGTTTGGTTTAATTTGAAAATGTATATGTTTAAGACAAGTTTCGATTAAATGAGGTATTGGTAAGCAGCAAAGTGTGTTTCGGTTGAGTTAGTTAGATTCCCATTAGTAGCGCCCCCTATATTTGGTCCTTCGAGTCGGAGTAAAGTTAGTTTTGGGCATTAAATTATGTTAGTACAGTGGTGAAGTGAGTGACTTAGTGAAGTGAAACAGTGCAAACTTAAAGACTTAGTTAAAATTGTGTATTTGAGACTTGTAAAATTTTCAAATTTTATTCTATAGACTTAGAAAATTCTGCAAAAGTGGACTTGTAAAAATTCAAGAATTTATTCTATAGACTTAGTACAGTTGTGATAAGTTAAAAAAGACTTAGTCAAATTCGTGAATTTGAGACTTGTAAAATTTTCAAATTTTATTCTGTGGACTTAGAAAATTCGACATAAGTGGACTTGTAAAAAATTCAAGAATTTATTCTATAGAAAAGTTGGACTTGTAAAATTTTGGAAACATGGCACAAAAGATAGAAAATTTAATAAATGAACAAGAAAATTATATAGCGTTAATACAGAAAAGTCAAGTTAACTTTAAAAAGTCACCGAAATCACGGCTAACTAAAGGATACATTCTAATAGGAATTGAAACGTTAGATGAATACTGGAAGATGGTAAGAGATACACACGTTCTAATTATGAAAACAGCTAGTAAAAAAGATATAATGGAATTGACGTATTTCACCGAAGACTTTTATTCCGATATTGAAGATACTTATATAGAATTCAAATCAAATATGACAGACATGTTGGAAGATCAACAGACAAGTATTCAGGAAATATCAGGTGCAATACAAAGAACTAATACTGCTGAGAATGATGTAAAGTTACCAAAAATAAATATTCCAATGTTTTATGGAGATTATCAAGAGTGGCCATCTTTCAGTGACCTGTTTACATCATTAATTGAAAATTACCAGAGCCTAAGCAAAGTGCAAAAAATGCATTATCTAAAATGCTGCATGGCGGGAGAAGCAAAGCAACTGCTCAAAAATATGACCGTGACAAGTGAGAATTATGAAAGAGCATGGACAGCCCTAAAAAATAGATTCGACAATAAGAGAATTATAGCAAATTCAATCTTGAACAGGTTGTTAGGTCAAAAGAAAATACAAATTGGAACACCAAAGGCGATCAAAGAACTGTTAGATACCACTACGGAGTGTTTAAAGAGCCTGACGCAGTTAGGTGTTGAAACTGACTCCTGGGACGTGATTATTGTTCACATAACAGTGGGGAAGTTGGACTCAGTAACACATGACAAGTGGGAAGAAGAGATAAAGAATAACAGTGAGTTGCCTAAGTTCAGTACACTAGAAAAGTTTCTTGAAAGTCGTCTGACAGTGCTAGAGATGACACAGCATGGAACAAGCACAAGATCCCATCAAACACAACAAAATATAAGAACAAAAACCTACTTATCTGCAACAACAAGCAACAAGACATCTTCTTGTCTCTTTTGTAACAAGGAGCACAGAATTCATCAATGTAGAGAGTTTGCTGACCTGGAAAGTAAAAATAAGACAGAATTTGTGCAGAGTAATCGCATTTGTTTTAATTGTTTGATCCCGGGACATCGAGTTAAGTTTTGCAAAAGTAGAAGAGGCTGTCAAAAATACGGAAGACGTCACCATACTCTGTTGCACAAGGATAATTACACCAATCTTCCACAAGAACAAGAAGCCCAATCTCAAGTAGAAGAAGAAAATATAGTTTCCCATCACACGACGGGTGAAGTAACAGCACTATTGGCAACCACGCTTATCAGAGTTTCCAATGGAAACGGAAGAACGTTAACGTTAAGAGCATTATTAGACCCATGTTCACAAGAATCGTTTATCAGTGAGTACACGGCTCAGCTATTGGGTTTGAAAAGAAACAGAGTAAGAGGACACGTCTCTGGCGTGGGACAAATGAAAACCCCAATAAACTCAGCTGCGGAGTTAGAGATCTCACCTATCAAAAGCAATTTAAAATTGAAAGTCACAGCTTATGTGGTCAAGAAGGTGACGAGTGTAATGCCTGCCAAGAAAATTCCTCAAAGAAACTGGGAACATATAAAGGATTTAGAACTAGCAGATCCAACATATGATCAACCGAAGCCCATAGATATGCTACTTGGGGTGGAAGTTTACAATGAAGTCCTACTTTCTGGTTTGAGAAAAGGAGTGCCTGGTTCACCAGTAGCCCTTGAAACACAATTTGGATGGGTGTTGTCTGGAAAGGTCGAAATGGAAAAGGATACGACAGAAAATGACGTCATTAGTATGCATTTAAACATTTAGTTAGACAACATTATGAGACGATTCTGGGAACTAGAAACTATAACTGAAGAACAAAAAGATATACTTACAATAGAAGAAAAGAAAGCTGAAGAATTATACGAAAATACGACAACCAGAGACCAAGACGGACGTTATGTTGTAAATCTGCCTATGAGACATGAACCACCAGTTTTACCTCATAACTCGAGAAATATAGCCCTTGATCGATGGAAGTCCACTGAGAAGAGATTAGAGAAAAAACCACAGCTGCAAGAAGAATATAACAAGGTGTTGCAAGAATACGTAGATTTAAAGCATATGAAGAGAATAAAAGACAAGGAGACAGAGAGAGATAATAACTACGTATATCTTCCTCATCATGCAGTGGTTAAAGAAGACAGAGAAACAACAAAAGTAAGAATTGTGTTGGACGCATCGTGTACAGGAAGTAACGGTGTATCTTTAAATGATGAATTGTTAACTGGTCCATGCTTGACAGAAGAGCTAAGAACCATTATCCTCAGGTGGAGAAAACATAAGGTCGCATTCGTTGCTGATATAGAGAAAATGTACCGGCAAATTAAGGTACAAGAAAAAGACGCGGACTTCCAAAGAATAATATGGAGATCAGATCCCTCTAAACCCATTGAAGAGTATAGACTGCAAACAGTCACTTTTGGAACATCTTGTGCACCATACCTAGCCATTAAAACTTTGAGACAAGTGGCAATAGACGAAGGTTCAGGGCATCCCGAAGCTGCAAAGATAATCCAAGAAGATTTTTATATGGATGATGTGCTTTCTGGAAGTGACAGAGAAGACAAGGCAATAGAGTTACAAAAGAACTTAACAGAGATACTTAACAAAGGATGTTTTAAACTACAGAAATGGTGTTCTAACAGCGAACGATTCATGAAAGAGATAAATCGAGACAACCTTGAAAAAGAAACTGTTTCTGTTGAAATACAAGCAAGAGAGAAGACAAAAACATTGGGACTTACATGGGAGATAAAGGAAGATAAATTATCTATCCCTAACCAGATCAAAGATTTTGAAGATAAGAACTTGAACAAAAGAAAGGTTCTATCTCAGATAGCATCTCTTTTTGACCCAATGGGATGGATAGCTCCCACAATTGTAATAGCAAAAATATTTATGCAAAAACTGTGGAAAAAAGGCCATTCCTGGGATGAAGAATTATCCGAGAATCTGAAATCAGAATGGATACAATTTAAAAATGAATTGCCGTTATTAAAGAAGGTTTGTGTTAACAGATGGATACACACGACACGAAACCATAAAGTATTCGAATTGCACGGGTTCGCAGATTCATCAGCATCCGCTTACGCTGCTGTAATTTATTCCAGAGTTGTCGACAAAGATGGAGAAGTCAAGATTACTTTAATCACAGCCAAGACAAAGATAGCACCGATTAAACAGGTATCACTACCTCGCTTAGAGTTGTGTGCAGCTGCTCTTCTGAGTAAGCTATTGAAGCAAGTGGTTGACGCACTACGAGTAGATTATGCAGATGTTTATGCCTGGTCGGATTCTCAGGTTGTTTTAGCATGGCTTCACGGCAATCCTATGAGATGGAAACCCTTCGTAAAGAATCGAGTTATAGAAATAACCAAGATCATAGATGCTAGACAATGGTATTACGTAAACACCAAACAAAACCCAGCAGATCCTGCTTCACGTGGTGTTCTGCCGCAAAAACTATTGACCCTAACGATATGGTGGGATGGTCCTGAAATGCTGCATGAAAAACAAGTAAATTTAACAAAAGGAAATATAGTTGAAACAAGTTTAGAAAAGAGAAAAGAGGTAATATGTGCTTTGACGCAACCTGAAAAAGAAGATGAAATTATTAGAAAGGATGAAAATAAAGAATTACTTACCTTATTTCAACGATATTCCACACTCAACAAGCTGCTTGGTGTAATTGCTATATGCAGAAGATGGTTAAGAGTCCTAGATAAAAACAGAAAACGAGACTTACCTATGCCAAAGAAGCCAGAAGTTAAAGAAAGAGAAGAAGCGCTGAAGGTATGCATGAAATTAGCATAAATTATTGAGTTTCCGGATGAGATAGAAAATCTCAAGAAAAGTCAAAACGTAAGGTCAAAGAGTCGGTTGTTACCACTCTCCCCCTTTCTAGATGAACTAGGTGTGCTAAGAGTAGGTGGTCGTCTTAGACATGCCAATATGGAATTTGTAAGAAAACACCCCATTATTATTTCAAAGGAAAATGTGTTACTACAACTGATTTTGAAAGAAGCTCATATGAAGACATTGCATGGGGGGTCGCAAATGATGACAACGTACTTGAGAACAAGATTTTGGCTGATAAACTCAGGAAACACAATAAAACGATTTGTTAGACAATGCATGATTTGTGCTAAGCAAAAGGCTAATGCAAAAACACAGATGATGGGTAATTTACCTGAGAGAAGAATAACACCAACAAGGCCATTTTTAGTCAGTGGTGTGGATTTTGCTGGCCCAATAAAGGTTAGAATGAGTAAAGGACGTGGCGCTAAATCAAACAAGGCATATATTTGCATATTCGTGTGCATGGCTACAAAAGGTTTGCATAAAGAACTGGTCAGTGACATGACAACGCAAGCTTTCATCGCAGCATTTAGAAGATTTGTTGCCAGACGAGGTCATGTTGCTGAATTATGGAGCGACCATGGGACAAATTTTATTGGAGCTGAGAAAGAATTAATAGACATGTGGAAACAGGGAAAAAATAATATTCCAGAAGAATTTAGAGTATCCTTAGACAATTAATGCACAAAATGGAAGTACATACCGCCAGCGGCTCCAAATTTTGGTGGACTATGGGAAGCAGCGGTGAAGTCCACCAAGTATCATCTAAAAAGAATTATAGGAGAAACAACTCTAACATTTGAAGAGCTGGCAGCAGTGTTAATACAAATAGAAGCGTGTCTGAATTCGCGACCGTTGTCAGCTATAAGTGATGATCCTGATGACCTTGACCCCTTAACCCCAGGACATCTACTTATTGGAGAACCACTTGTCGTATTACCTGGCCATGACATAACTCACCTGCAACTAAATACGTTAGATCGCTGGCGTATAACAGTAAGAATGGTTCAAGACTTTTGGAAAAGGTGGCAGGTTGAGTACATAAGTAAACTACAAGAAAGATCAAAATGGCGGCGAGTAAAGAAAGAGTTAGAAATAGGAGATTTGGTGATCATAAAAGATCAAAGATTCCCTCCGGGACGCTGGCCAATGGGACGAATTGTTGCAAAGTATCCTGGAAGAGATAACCTAACAAGGACGTATGATGTTCGTACTTCCACTGGGACATTGACAAGAACTATTACAAAATTGTGTCCATTACCAAATCCAGAGTAAATTATTTAATGCATGCAAAACAGTTGTTAATTTACATATGTTGTTTTTTTGTAAGACGCGAGTCAATATTATAATTTTTAAGGCGGGAGAATGTTCGAGTCAACCCTTCGTGCGCGAGTCAGACTCGCACTTGGCGGGTTTTTCTATGGGGGCGTCCATAAATCACGTGACGTTTTTTTGTACATTTTTGACCCCCCACTTAATTTGAAAGATTTCCATTTTAGTGTGATAGTGATTTGATGATGGCCTTGTTAGGTTTTTACTCAGACTCTCTAACTGTGCATGCTGCTCGATTATGGAATCGTCTACCAGAATCCCTTCAAATCTGTCGTACTATTAACACATTTAAAGCTTAACTTTTTACTCTATTTATTTTTGTTCCTACAATACAAAATTATCCATGATTTTTTATTATATATATGTAAATTTATGTATTTATTTATGTATATCTATTCTCCATATATTTCTCGTGTAAGTTTATGTACTCGTTTATTATAGGATTAGGCATTACTTAATATTAACTCTATGTAGTTTCCTCCAGTTTATTTTACATTTACATGTTCCCCTCTATATTTTTCTTTCACATCTCTTCCACCCAAAGGTTGCCTGGAAGATATTGCTATTAGCAATAAATGCCGCCTTTGTACAATATGAAATTGTTTCTTAATATCCTATTTTATGTTTTTGTGTAAATGTACCTTAAGGGTAATAAATAAAATAAAAAATAAGCTAACGCGAGACCAAATTCATGTCTTGAAAAAACTCGAGAATGGTTTCACGAGAAATGTCCCAAAATCCGAAATGAAACAAAAATATTTTTGAATAGTATAAAATATACTGTGCTGTGAACCTAAAATTATTTGATTTGTTGTATCGCTTCTAGGACATTACGGTACATAAGCATTCATGAAAATATGTGTAAAATCCAGGACTTTATACGCTTGTAACTTTTGTATGTATTTGATTTTGATAAATGTTTTAGGTTCAAGTCATGGGTATTGTATGGGATATGTTGAAAAAGAAAAAATAATAAGCAAGTACCTATCAATAAGGATATTATCAGCAAACAGCGCTAGCATGGGAGTTAAGGCGAATAGAGTCGCCTTAAATGCCTACTGTTGCAGGGTTATCAATTTATTTTGCGGCGATGCGACGGAGGACGGCGGCGGCGGCGCGGCGGCGGCGTGGCGCTGCACGGCGTGCGGTGTGCTGCGGAGCACTGCCGACCCTAGTCACACCGCCAGAAACCACCTGAGAATTGTCGTTGTGTGCGTGTTGTGGGTGGTTCGTGTGTGCGAGTCTTTTTACTATGCCTCTGATCCTGGCCTCATCACCACAGAACTCCTCAACGGATGACAGCATATAACTCTGAATTGCGGTAATCGCTTTGTGTTAGTGCGCTTATTGCAGGATATAACTTGAAAATTGTCATTATACCACAGGACTTTTGTGTTTGAAACGCCTCAAATGGGGCAATCAGGGCCGCGTTCATAAATTAGGGGATCCGACACGGGTTCTAATGCCATCTATTACGCACGCTTTGAAAATTGTATTTGCTATCCTGCTGTCAGTGTCGGAACCTGACGAAAGTGTTAATTAATGAACGGGGGTCAGAGTGCTCACTCTAGTCAACGTTATTTCCATTTTGTGCTTTTTCATGTTTGAGCTTAAAAATTCTATTTGCGCTTTATTTACTTGCCTGCCAAATTACATCACATTCCGATCAACGATACTCGAATTATCGTCGAACAAACATTCATACATACATACAGACGCCGGATTGTTCCAGTAGACTCTGAGAACTCATAGAACAAACTAAAAGTCCACCTGTGTGTTCACGGCCCGTCCTTTACTCTTTATAAAATTACGAAGAATTACTTTATATCTGAGCTTTTTTTGCAAGTTATACAATAACAATAAAAATTTAGTAGTTACGAGTATAATCTTAAAAACTCAAGTTGGCATAATTTAATGAGAATATAATATTATGATTTCGTAAGTATTTAGTAAAGAGTCTCGCTTCTTTAAGGAGTAATAATTGAACGAGCGAACAAAGCGAGCGAGTTCTCCGAGTTTACTTGAAGAATCCGGCGCGCGCCGGGCCGCCCGCCCGCTTTTAGTTGCTACTACACTTTCACGGATGTGAATATATTATCCCAATTTAAGAAATTCAAAAACCCTTTATTTATTTTTTATTATTTAAATTGAATAGCTACATTACTTAAACAACTTTTATTAACTTAAACGCTTTAAATTTCATTTTACAATTAAGTATTTATTTTTTTATTTAATATTATTACTACTTATCCTCATTTACTTAACATCATGTACAAATAAATAATATACTATTTTCATTGTAGATAAATCCATCATTCACATTACACTATAAGCTCACATAACAAAAGAGCTGCAGCGCTGAGCATCCGCGCGCTCTTCATAATGTACATACTATATCTACCCTTATTTTTTAATAAATATATTTAAATTTTATTAAGTTTTAAATGTAGAATAGAATCACAAACCGAAATATTTTTTGAATTTTTAAAATACGTTAATTGGATTCTGAAATATGAGACTTTTCATTGCTTCAGTCTGAGAAAAAACGACAAAATTTTTCATTTATTTATTATTTTTAACAGAATCTCGTTATTCAATATTAAAAAGTCACTCAGATTGTGCTTGATGTGTCTATCGGAGAGAGAACTGTATGTATGATACATATTTTATTGGTCTTTTTATTGGTTCTCTTTCGCTATTGGTAGTTTTTCGGGATTTAGATTTCGTGTAATTAGTAGAATAAGTAGAATTTCTTTACACATATGAAGTTAATTGATGATAATTATAACAAGTTATCTTAAAAGTAAGTGAAAATTTAACTACAAAGATCAAACGTGATATCTATCGTTGCTTCTGCCGTATATACTGTCACCGTATACTTTAGCACGTGGCATCATCATCGGCTTTGGCAAATTCTCTATGTCATCAAACAAGAAAGGCGGGAGCAGCTCATTCTTAGATCTTCTTTTTCCGCATTCATAGAAGAACCAACAAATTAAACTTAAAACTATTAAACCTAACAATGACACCGTGACTATAGTTAATACATTCCACATTGATCTCGAAGCAACGGGTTCTACAATGACAGGGCTACTTCCATTTTCTTCATCTGGATCAAGATTACTTCCATTTTCTTGATCTGGGTCAGGGTTGCTACCATTATCTTCTTCTGGGTTCGGGGTGCTTTCAGTTCCTTCATCTGGATCAGGGTTACTACCATTTTCTTCATCGGGGTCAGGATTACTTCCACTTTCTTCATCTGTGTCGGGATTGCTTTCATTTTCTTCATCTGGGTCAGGGTTGCTTCCATTTTCTTCTTCTGGGTCAGGATTGCTTTCAGTTTCTTCGTCTGGATCAGGGTTGCTACCATTTTCTTCATCGGGGTCAGGGTTGCTACCATTTTCTTCCTCTGGGTCGGGGTTGCTTTCAGCTTCTTCATCTGGGTCAGGGTTGCTTCCATTCTCTTGATCTGGTTCAGGGTTGCTACCATTTTCTTCTTCTGAGTCGGGGTTGCTTTCAGTTTCTTCGTCTGGGTCAGGGTTGCTACCATTTTCGCCATCGGGGTCAGGATAACTGTCATTTTCTTCGTCTGTATCAGGATTGCTTTCATTTTCTTCATCTGGGTCAGGGTTGCTACCATTTTCTTCCTCGGGGTCAGGGTTGCTTCCATTTCCTTCATCTATGTCGGGATTGCTGCCATTTTCTTCATCTGGGTCAGGGTTGCTTCCATTTTCCTCACCTGTGTCAGGGTTGCTACCATTTTCTTCCTCAGGGTCAGGGTTGCTTCCATTTCCTTCATCTGGATCGGGATTGCTTCCATTTTCTTCGTCTGGGTCAGGGTTGCTACCGTTTTCTTCATCTGGGTCGGGATTGCTTTCAGTTCCTTCATCTGGGTCAGGATTGCTTCCATTTTCTTGATCTGGGTCTGGGTTGCTACCATTTTCTTCATCTGAGTCGGGGTTGCTTTCAGTTTCTTCGTCTGGGTCAGGGTTGCTACCATTTTCTTCCTCGGGGTCAGGGTTGCTTCCATTTTCTTGATCTGGGTCAGGGTTGCTACCATTTTCTTCTTCTGAGTCGGGGTTACTTTCAGTTTCTTCTTCTGGGTCAGGGTTGCTACCATTTTCTTCCTCGGGGTCAGGGTTGCTTCCATTTCCTTCATCTGTGTCGGGATTGCTACCATTTTCTTCTTCTGAGTCGGGGTTGCTTTCAGTTTCTTCGTCTGGGTCAGGGTTGCTACCATTTTCGCCATCGGGGTCAGGGTTGCTTCCATTTCCTTCATCTGGATCAGGATTGCTTCCATTTTCTTCGTCTGGGTCAGGGTTGCTACCATTTTCTTCTTCTGGGTCAGGGTTGCTTCCATTTTCTTCCTCAGGGTCGGGATTACTACCATTTTCTCCATCTGGGTCAGGGTTGCTTTCATTATCTTCATCGGGGTCAGTGCTATCCTCATAAATTTCACAAAATTCAGAAGAAATGCCTGGAGGTATGTATCTGAAGGAATCGACAATAACTGTGGAATCTGTATCAGCGAAACCCATGAAGACAATCTGAAACAAAAAGAGAAATGTATACTGTTGGACTTTTAAATCCAAAGGTTAAAGTACTCTGGGCACACCATACGTGGCGTCGCGCCGTGTGAAACAAAATTTCCAATTTATTATACGTTTTTAATTTAATCGATTCAACCGAAATAATGAAAATGAAGCCACGCGCGCATCGAACGCTTCAAATTAATGATGTTATCCGTCACTTCAAGCATCCGCATCACTGACCGCCGCATTTTAAAGATCTTGTCAGTCAAAGCAATACGAAAATGCTTTAATCCGTGGGATTTCATTCCTGACAAAAACTCTACTTGTGTAATGCAGGCAATTCGGTGGGGTGAATAGAGTAATATAATTAAGATGTATATGCACGACTAATTCGGTACTAGTTTGTACGCGTTCACAATAATGGTGATGTTTTATAACAGATTAAATACATGTAATGGTCTAGCATGGTCCTGAGAAGTAAGGTAGGAAAACAACATAAATTATACAATCCTAGAAAAAATAAAACAAATTATGTAAATGCATGAAATTAAAGAAGAATCTACATTATTTACTGCAAAGCTAAATCAAAACAGACCACTAAACCAAATAAGATATTTTGTCCAGGTCATCGAAAAGGTAGGAAAATAAATATGAATATGACTTTACTTACAAAAGCAGCATCAAAACTTCCAGAACGATCCATAGGGATGTTGATTTCTTGAAACACGCCATTTGTTTCAGAAATATAGATTTGTGCCAATGTTAAGTTAAAATCTGCTCCAATACCCTGAACCAAAACTAAAAAAAAGTCCGATGAACTTGCAAAATCCACAAGTATATTGATTTTTACTTCTCCATCAGTATTTAAAGGAAACGTAAACGATGAAGTACAGCTCATTGCATCACCAGGTGATATGAAAGCTCCACTGCTATCATGGAGGGGTGCTATGTCTGTATTGTTATAAAAACCAATTGTCCAAGAAGGTTGTCCTGTGCATAACACCCCATCACTTTGGAAGCGTTCACTAAAATCTTCAAAATCATAAACAACACACTCGTCCCCGTATACTGCGGTACTTAACATTATTAATAAAAAGATTACAGGTATTCCAAAATCCATTTTTACAGAAAATGATTGTTTTTTTACACAAAATACACAGTTTTCAGTCAACGCGTCTAAATCAGTGGTGACTTTGAAGTTGGAAGTAAAATAATCAGGCCATTATCGCAGATTAGTGGGATATTCATGTTTGTTTCCTCGATACATTCCAACTATAGATAACATCGTACCTATGTACTAATATATTTTTAAATGTACTTTTGAAAATAAGGTACTACGAAAGCCCTTTCCGAACAAAGTGACAAGAGTTGACAATGTTACTTGAAAAAAACAGGTTGGAAATGAACCCTGAATCATTAATAGAACACAAAACCGTAAAAAAAAGATTTTTTGTTCGTTTTTGTTTTGTTTTCAAATTTCGAAAAAATGGCCAACCTGCGTGATGCGACATATGACTGACAATAGACCGTACATATTCCTGGCGGTAAATATTGCACATAGGCTATGTACATATAGGTTTTGAAGAGCGTCATCTTTGCTACCGGAGTATTGTGATATTAGTGCTTCTTTGGCGGTCGATATCTTTTTTTAAATTATGAATGAATGATTCATGAATGACAAAAGTAACAAGACGTGTATTTTTTATTTCGACTAAAGAACAGTTTCCTTTGCTAGAGGGTTCAATTTCAAGCAGTATAATCACAAAAGGGAGCCATAATGTAAAAAAAAAATATTATTACTAGACTTTGCTCGCAGCTCCGCCCGCGTTTATTTAATCTTTGCCTTGTTTTCGGCTTAGGCGTTATTTTATGAACACTCATTATAGCTTATATGTTGACCAGGGTCATTACGATGATAATGAAGAAAACCGCATCCTTGTTCTCGAGTTAAAATGGAACATATACAGACATACAGACATACAGAAAGATAAAAACTCTAAAAGTGGTAGTTTTGGCCTCAGTACAATACAATAAATCGTTCCATTTTTAGTTTCTGATAACTTATCATGCAAATCAGTTATAGGATAAGGCAAATATTAAATTCGCGATCCGAATCATCTTCTGAGTCTACAAGAACTACTCCTCTGACTAAACATCAAACAGCTCAAACGATTAGATCCAGGAACATTTTGACAGTATATAACTTTTATGATGGAGACGCTTACTAAGAAAGGATTTTACGAAATTCAACCCTGAAGGAAGTAAAATAAGGGATGAAAATTTGTACGGGAAATTGGATAGTTTTAACTCGCCGTGGCTATCCACCACGGATTTAATATGACCAATCGTGGTTCAGTCTATTGGCTGACAAACGTAAAAGGAGATATCGTTGCGACCTTGCGCCCCCACCGGACGGAGAATTCAGCGACTTGTTTGGGAGTGTATTTTTGAATCATTCGAATTTCAATTCGCATATGAATTCGCATGATTCGCATACGAAAACTTAAAATTAGTATTGTATTCGTATGCGAATCATGCGGATTCGTATGCGAATAGAAATTCGAATGATTCAAAAATACACTCCTTGGCCGCTCTTGTATTGGCTTACTTAGCCACATCAATAAGTGTAAACAAACGGGCTGTTTTTAAAATCGCCTCACATGTTACTTGATATAGTCTTTGATATTGATAGTTAAAACCATAAAAATTGGTATTGAGCCTTTTGGTTAGACATAAAGAAAGACGTATTTCAGCGTTTTTAAAACTAATCCCCTGAGGATTAAAATACCCCTATTTTGTTTAAAGTTTGTACGGGAAATTCGTTAGCTTTGCAGTTATAGCCTTAAAAAATCGGTAATAAGCCATCTGGTTAGAAATAAAGAGTTATAGCCATAAAAAATCGGTAATAAGCCCTTTGGTTAGAAATAAAGAGTAACATGTTTTAGCGCATTTGAAAAATCCTCCCCTAAAGAGGTGAAAATTGAGGATGAAAATTTCTCGGGAAATTTGTTAGTTAGTAGATATCATGAAAATTGGAAATAGCCTTTTGGTTAGTGAATAAGAAATTTATGTTTTAGTGTTTTTGGAAAATTGTGTCATATAACTTAAATAACCTATAGGTTACTAATAGTTTGTATAGAAAATTCGCAAGTTTTGTAGTTAAAACCATGCAAACTAGTATTGAGCTTTAACAATAGAAATCAAAACTGACATGTTTCAGCGTTTTCCAAAATCATCCTCTAAAGGGGTAAAAGGTTTAGGTGGTAGAGCTGATGCTGCCGGGCTCGACTGTGGAGGTACCACCATCTTACTCGCAAACTCGAGAGTAAGAGGACAGCTCTCAAACATAAACAACCAGGGGGCGCACCATTGCCTGGGACTGTTTGATAGCAATAAAGATAATTTACTAAAGGGTCGAATCAGGTAGCAGAAAATGAGTTCGTTCAAAGACGCGTTCAGCCTCGCCATACACTATAGCAGAAGATCGATTCAGAGTTTCGTCAAACTAAGAGATTTTCGTTCAGGAGTGCGGTTGGGTCTTCGCTTCGGCCACGCCGAAGATACTTTACTAGGGGTTGTCAAAAATAGCTTAATTCGGAAACGCGGTAAAGTACGCCTCGCCAAAGACACTACTATATCAAATAAACATGAGAACCAAGAGCACTTCAAACCAGTGTCAGGTCAAATAAAACTACACAAAAAGTAAACTAACGCTGACGAAGCTGCTGGCAAAATCTAGTCCAATAATGTATTCATTGAAAGCTGAACAGACATATTGTCAGTAAGACAGATAGATAGACAAAATAAAAAAATAAAATAGTTTTTGCCTCAGTACAATACTAATAACGCATTTCATTTAAAATTTCGAGAAAACATGTACAGACACGAGTTTATTAGTATAAATAAAGATTTCATGGTCTAGTCAATGCTCTTCTGTGGTTGTCACACTTTCTGTGACAGTAAAAAACCAAGAGAGTTGCTTTCTGGCCATTTTACGCAATAAACACATTAACAGCAAAGTCGGCGCTTAGTTAAGATAACAGCCGAGGTGTTTGCTCGACTAATGTCCAAAAACATTGTCTTTACCTGAAAAGCTTGTCACTGCGGTGAAGTTCCCTCAAATAGACCTTTTACTCACGAGTCACGACTGTAACAGTGAAAACATACTGTGAGAGTGCAGGATGAACTCAGATTCGAGCGCGCGTAAGCGAGATAGACTAGACACACTATTATAAGCTTTATAAAAGCGATAATCTAACTGACATTAAATAAAAAAACATACAAATAAAATTTTTAGAGGTCTGTTTAGGATATTTTTTCTCCATTAGTTATGTTTGATAGTCAAAAGATTTCTCATAACTTCGAAAACAATAATTAATTTCAGACTTTAAAAAACAAGGACGTTCTCAATTCAACTGTATTTTTTCTATAACAGTTTTTTTGGGTATTTTACTCCGTAGCTCTGTCATTTCTTAACCGATTTACAAGTTTTTTCGTGTGTCTGGAAGCTTGTGCTTCCAGATAGATCCCGGTTTAGTTTCGCCGTAATATGATGATGGTCTAAAGACCAGAGATAGGCAATGGAACTCCTCAACGGATGACATGATATCACTCGATATTGAAGCAAACGCTTTGTACCAAGATGCTGATTGCAGAGTTTTACTTTAAAACTTACATATTTCTTCGATCCTTGGCTCATCACCATAAAACTCCTCAACGGTTGACAGTACAAAACTCGAGATCTCGGCAATCACTTTGTGTAAGTGTGCTGATTGCAGGATATTACCTACCTCCATGGTCTAGTGGTGAGAGCCTTGGGGCTCTCAATCCGGAGGTCGTGGGTTCGATTCCCGCGGGGAACACACATAGTGGAAAGTCGCTTTGTGAATTGTTCTCAGCTTGGTTAGGACATTGCAGGCTTGAATCACCTGATTGTCTGATAAGTAAGATGATTTCGTGCTTAACGTTAACGTTGGTCCCGGCCACTTTCTAGAGTAGAGTGGTCGTTACATAAACCACATCAGAGGCCGTAAGGCGGTTTAAAAACTCTGACACCAGGGCTTGTCGGGCCTTAGGTCTTGCAGCCCACACGATATGAAGAAGAAGAAGCAGGTTATTAAAAGTAAATTGCCATTCTAACCTGACCATCGAATTTGAAACTAGCGAATATTCGTGTTTGAGGCAACCGCTTTGTATCAGGGTGCTCAATCCGAGGCTATATTGTTTTTATCGTTGTTTTTAACATAAAATAGGTAAGTACCTATGAGTTTCACATGAGCGGTGGAATTGTTTATTAGATATTATCGACCCTTATAAGAAGCGTCGCAAATTACAGTTAAATCACAATTACAGTTTACCAGCGAGCGACCGCTTCTAAGAGGGGGCAGCTGCTCCTCCCTGCCCGTACCTCGACACGCCCTTTCATAATATCACAATTTCACGGCCCAAAATTAATTTGAAAAGAGACAATATCGGGGTAACTCCCCCTAAAGCTCGATCTGTAATGTTTACTACCGGTTACTGTATATACATTTTACATAATTATAGTAAAACTGCATAAAAGTTTAATACAAAATTAATTTACCTGGTAAACAAATTATTTAGCGGTTAACCCGTCCGATTACGTGCATTTTTGCAAGTTTGCAAATTTTCCCGCCAATTTTGTTTTTGTCTATATCTCCGGAACTAGTTGTCCAATTCTAATGCAGTTTTGTTTTTCTTTTTATTTTTTTTTTATTGCTCATCTTAATAGCTTTCGAAAAATACCCATATCACTAGGTTTATAATATATTAACTAACAATAATATTTTTTTATTTACAATTCGGCCTAGGCGTGACTCTACGGGTACAAAGAATATTCAAATTATTTTCCCAAGTATATTATAAAAGTAGTAGCAAGGATGTTGTTTAATTCGTATCGAAATTAGCACTTTTCGTGTTCATCATAACCTCTTCGTTTATTAATTTTCCTACAAAAACTCAGGTAAAAATCTCCATATTATAAGAGTCGATAAAAACTGCAAATCTTTGTTTTGTCAACACACGGCTATGCTTTTTATTGCAGGCGCTTACCAAAATTCAACAGATTGACGGAGATAACATTTTGGGTATAAAATTTTTACGGAAATCCCTGTTCGATGATATGAATAATATTGTAAATTGGTCATAAGCTGAAGCGTCAAGAGTCGACGCAAGCCGAAAAAAAAACCGGCCAAGTGCAAGTCGGACTCGCGCACGAAGGGTTCCGTACCATTATTTTATTTTAACTAGGTATTTATTTTTAAAGTGAATAATATAACTCAATATTCAGTGAATATTTCAAGCGTCTACATTTGCCGTTATGAATATCGAGGAAAAACGAGCAAAAAATCACGTTTCTTGTATCTGTATGGGAGCCCCCCTTAAATATTTGTTTTATTTTAATTCAATGAATATATAACTAAATATTCTGTGAATATTTCAAGCATCTACCTGTTGCCGTTATCAATATCGGGCCAAAACGAGCAAAAAAATCACGTTTGTTGTATGGGAGCCCCCTTTAATATCTATTTTATTCTGTTTCTTAGTATTTGCTCTTATAGCGGCAGCTATAATCTGTGAATATTTCAACTGTCTAACTATCACGGTTCATGAGATTCAGCCTGGTGACAGACGGACAGCGGAGTCTTAGTAATAGGGTCCTGTTGGTTACCCCTGGGTACGGAACCCTAAAAAACGTTCAAAGTCACATAAAAACGTCACGAGATATACCTGAATGTACTGTTACACTGTCACTGAAACAGTGAACCTCGAAACGTAACCCACTTTTCACCGACAATAGAGAATATGCATGTCGTTTAAATAAGTAATATATTGCGTTTTTTGTATTTTATTTACTTAGTAGAATTTAATGATGTCCATGGGAAACTATTTTATTTTATAGCTTTATAATTATTTCCATTTAAAAAATACATCATTTTGATGAAATGAAACGCAAATGCAAAACGCGTCACCATTGGCTACTGCCTTTTGTGACCAAGTGAGTACATTTCATCATAAAATATTAAGTTCAAAATTAATAAATGTAAAACAAAACCCTCAAATATTTTGTAATAGTGTTAAGATAATAATCGATAAGAGTAAGGTTCTATCGAGATTTAAGTGTAAGAAGACAACTCTATATAAATTGTCTATAGTACTCTGTATTGTCGTTGTTTTGTTCGAAAAAGAAAAAATGTCGGCTTATTTATGGAGAGAAATAAAACACTAATTAATAGTATAGAAAATGGTTTTATTTAATTAAAGAAGATTGCCTCCATAGTCTGGGTCCCCATATATCCATAAGAGGTTATGGGCGCAGCGAAGAAATAGTGAAAAAAAAAAGGTGAAAAAATAGTGCAATCACAATGGCGTCGTCACAACATGTACAATTTCCGCTTCTACAAACTCCAGGTGAATTCAATAACTGGAAGTTCAGAGTAAAGACGTTGCTGGAAAGAAATGGTGTGCTAGAATCAATCGAAGAACAAGAAAACGTGAAAGAAACCGGTAAAAATTAATGGAAGAAAAATGACGCTACGGCGAGAAATATCATTGTGCAATGTCTGCCGGACAGATACCTGGAAATAATAAAAGGCGGCAAAACGGCTGCAGGCATGTTCAAGTTACTCGAGGAACATTTCGAGAGAAAAAGTGTTTTAAACAAACTGCATTTACGAAGAAAATTGATAAACCTGAAATGTACAACCAGTCTGGAAGACCATTTCCTAATTTTTGAAAAGCTTGTGACAGAACTCGAAGCTTCTGGCTCAAAAATCGAGAGCCTTGATAAAATATGTTATTTGCTGTCATCATTACCTGAAGAATATGAACAAGTCATAACCTCAATAGAAACAATGAGTACAGAAAAAGAAATTTCTATAGACTTTGTCAAGGTGAGACTACTTGATGCTGAGATAAAGATAAAGGAAAAGCGAGGACATGATAACATGGACAATGATGCATTCAGTGCAAATACCATTAAATGTTACCGCTGTGGAAAACTGGGTCATAAATCATTTGAATGCAGAACCGGACGTGGAAGAATAAGAAGAGGATTCAGAGGCCGTGGACGTGGCCATATTTCAGAGGACAGTGCTGCAGCAAGAGTGAGTGATGAAAATAATGATGGATTGGCATTCATAAGTTGTGTTGAGGTACACTTGAGCAACTTTGGGGAGAAGCAATAAAGTGTGCAGCATATCAGTTGAATAGGTGTCCTTCAGCAGCTATAAATAACAAGATACCTACAGATATAAGATTTGGGAAGACAGACCTTACAAAATTGAAAATATTTGGATCAAGAGGATGGATGGTAAACATACCAAAACAAGACAAGCTTAGCAATAGAGCAAAAGAAGTTAGAATGGTTGGATATGCGAAGAATGGATACAGGCTTTGGGATCCTGCCAATAATATAATAATGGTATCAAGAGATGTTCGATTTGATGAAAGCAATATCCGCTTCAAAAACACAGAAAAAAAAATTGAGAGAAGATACTATGAAGAAGAAAGACTATATGAAGAAATGGAAGAGAATATAAGAGAATCAGAGGATATATTGACAGAAGAACATATATTTATTTATTATTTATGCAGGTATATACACTGTATGTATTTATGTTTATATTTGGTATATACTAAATTCTTGTTTTAAACATATATTTGTGAATACTTTTGTTATGTAGGTTTATGCCCATGTTTATATTACAGTATTTAAGTACGTTTGTTCTTTTTATATTTAAGTAATTATTAATTAATTTATTATGTAAGTATTTATTTAAAAGTTAGGTATAATTATGGTAGTTTTAAGTTCATATTATCTCCACATTTTTATTTTTTATATCACTTGTTTCTTTATGTGTGCACATTTGATCACACACTTTTAGTTAATATTTCCTTAGCACCTAGGTTTTGCTGGCAGAAATCTCTCTCAGAGATAAGCTCGCCTATAGCACGTTTAATTTATGACTGCTTGTACGTATAACTTTTCTGTGCAATAAAGAATACGAATATATGAATAAGAACAAAGACAAGAACAAGATACAGAAGAGATACCAGATAAAGAACCATGAAGATGAAGAACCAAAGAAATGCAAGATAAACAAAAAACTACAAAATCAGGAAGAATAGTAAAGATACCAAATCATCTGCAAGACTATGAAACAGAAACTAACATTGTTTACTGTTTATGCATGGGTGATCCACAGGATTATGATGAGGCAATAAAGAGTGGAGAAGACTGGAAGATAGCAATAGGTAAAGAACTAGATGCACATGAAAAACAAGGTACATGGAAAGTCACAGACCTACCGCAAGGTAAAAAGGCGATAGACACTAAATGGGTATTTAGAACTAAGAGTGATGGATCAAAGAAGGCGAGGCTAGTAGCAAAAGGATACCAGGAAGAGTCATATACAAATGTTTATTCACCTGTAGCGAGAATGTCTACCATTAGGATGTTGCTAAGCCATAGCTTACAAGAAAACCTAACAGTGAGACAGCTGGACGTACCTACAGCATTTTTACATGGCAAGTTGAACATGGATGTATACATCAAACCACCACAAGGTGTAAGCATAAAAGAAGGAAAAGTAATGAAACTGGAAAGAGCATTGTATGGTCTCAAGGAAGCACCACGGTGCTGGAATGAAAGATTCCATAAATATATTGTGAGCATGGGATTTGTACAGTCACAATATGATTTTTGCTTATACAAGAAAGAAAATGTATGGTTATTGATCTTTGTCGATGACATATTGGTATCAGGAAATTCTTCAGACATCATACAAAAACTAAAAGCAGAATTTCAAGTTAAAGACATGGGTGAAATTAAGGAATACCTTGGTATGGAAATAGAAATAAAAGAGAACAGGCTGGAAATTCATCAAAGAAAAATCATTAAAAAGGTGCTACAAAGATTCAATATGGAAAACTGCAAAGGTTCAAAGACACCGATGGAAGTGAACTTTACTAAAAATGAAAATGAAGATATAATCCAAGTGCCTTATAGGGAACTTATAGGCTGCCTACTCTATATTTCTACAACAAGTAGACCAGACATTACTTTTGCCACTGTATTTCTTAGCAGATATTTAGACAAACCAACGCAGCAGTTGTGGACAGCGGCTAAACGGATTTTGAGATACTTGAGTGAAACCATCAAGAAAACTTTGATTTACACCAAAGTAGACGGGTCGAAGGACATACATGCTTACAGTGATGCTGATTGGGCTAGTGACAAACATGACAGGAAAAGTGTTAGTGGTAGTGCCATATTTTATTGCCAAAATTTAATTTCATGGACTTCTAAGAAGCAAAATATGGTTGCTTTATCAACAGCAGAGTCAGAGTATGTAGCATCGGCAGTAACTGTATCAGAATTACTTTATTTGAAAGGACTATTGTATGACTTTGGTTGTGTGAACTCTAAAATCTATTTGTTCCTAGATAATCAAAGTGCTATTTGTATGATTGAGTCATATGAGAACAGCAAGAGATCGAAGCACATAGACATCAAAGCACATTTTGTAAAAGATGTTGTGCATAAGAAATTAATAACTTTGGGTTATGTATCCACACATGAGAACATTGCTGATATCATGACGAAATCTTTAGTGCAAGTAAAGCACAACTACTTTGTTAACAAACTAAGTATTAAGTAACTAAGTTTTAATTTTACTAAGTTGATTATTTGACAAATATAAATGTTTGTGAGGCAATTTCAATAATTTGTTTGTTAAAATATTGTATTTACTAAAAGTTTTCTGCCAAGTTCAAATTATAAAAATTGAGACGGGGTGTTAAGATAATAATCGATAAGAGTAAGGTTCTATCGAGATTTAAGTGTAAGAAGACAACTCTATATAAATTGTCTATAGTACTCTGTCTTGTCGTTGATTGTTCTGAAAAGGAAAATGTCGGCTTATTTATGGAGAGAAATAAAACACTAATTAATAGTATAGAAAATGGTTTTATTTAATTAAAGAAGATTGCCTCCATAGTCTGGGTCCCCATATATCCATAAGAAATAGGTTGTTTTAATCAAAAATAATGAAAAAAACCGGCCACTCGCCATACACTGCAAGCAAGAGCAGTATCATGTGACGTCACTTGATGCGCGCTAAAATGGCAGCCGTTTGAATTGTAGAAGATTATTAAGAGACTTATTTTGATTTTATAACTATGAAAAATGGATAATTTGGTTGTAAATTCTTATTCATAGCCCTAATTATATTAACGAATTGTGCATTAAATAATTTACATGCATATTCTTTTTTATTACGTTCTAACGAGATAGGTGGTGAGCCTTATCGCCGAAATGAGTTTGCAACAACTACCTATATTATTAATTCACGAGTCGCATTTTTAGGGTTCCGTGTCCGAAGGGGCCAAACGGGACCCTATTATACGGATTAATAGTTTATATTTTTTGCTATGTCTGTCTGTCCGTCTGTAGACAGTTGAAATTTTCACAGAATATTTGTTACCTGGGGTAGCAAGTATCACGAAAAAAAAAAAACTCTGAAGTCAATTTTATCAATAATAAAAATCAAGATTATGTGCGAAGGGGTTGCCAGATTTTTTGTCAGGCGCTACCATCTAAGCGGCTTGTTTTTATAGCCATCATGTTGCTATGGCATTTATATTTTTGTTATTTACCATAGTGTTTTTAGGGTTCCGTATCCGTATTATGTGGTGCTACAGAACCTTTTGGGCGCGAGTCCGACTCGCACTTGGCCAAATTATTTCGGTTTTCATGGACAGAGTTAGCCATTTTAACAAAGGCCTTAATATTTTTTAACAGATCTTGGCCGACGGGAGGTATTTTGTAAACGGTGTGAATAACTTAAGGTGGTAAAACAGAATCTCGGTGCAAAATGCACATCATAATATTGTTTTCCTTACTTTTAAATAAAAAGTATGCAAAAATTGCGTTTTAAAGCAATTTGCGGAAATTGATTACAATAATAATAGGGTTCTCGCATTAAAATTGTGCTATTTTATGCCTTATATTTTGATTACATTCGATTTTTACGATAAATACGCTTTAAAGTTAATCATAAAATGATAGAATCTGAATGTGAAAACCTCATTATTATTAATAAATATCCGCTAATTGATTTAAAATGCAATTTTTGCATACTTTTTATTCAAAAGAAAGGAAAACAATTATGATGTGCATTTTGCACCGAGATTCTGTTTTACCACCTTAAAGGGAAAAAAACGTCAAATCACATATGCAAACGTATATTTTTTTAAAAGCGGTAAAAAGCAAGCCTTGTAATTTTATAACAATTTCAACAAGTTCTCCTGTACGCAAATCAATTCTAAGAATGAGGGTAGAATAAAATACAATTTTGTTTGACTATATACTGTAGAAGCCATTATACAATCCAAGTATCCCAACAAAAAGACATGTCCACGTTATCACGCCAGACAGTATGGCGTCAGCAGCGTTGACGACGCGCGCCGTAGTAAAGTTTAACAAAACGTAATGTATGTCTCAAAGATTTTGCCGAGTGTGGACTTTGACTAACTATTGTAGAAGCCATTATAAAATCCAAGTATCCCAACAAAAAGACATATCCACGTTATCACGCCAGACAGTATGGCGTCAGCAGCGTTGACGACGCGCGCCGTAGTAAAGTTTAACAAAACGTAATGTATGTCTCAAAGATTTTGCCGAGTGTGGACTTTGACTATCTACTGTAGAAGCCATTATAAAATCCAAGTATCCCAACAAAAAGACATGTCCACGTTATCACGCCAGACAGTATGGCGTCAGCAGCGTTGACGACGCGCGCCGTAGTAAAGTTTAACAAAACGTAATGTATGTCTCAAAGATTTTGCCGAGTGTGGACTTTGACTATCTATTGTAGAAGCCATTATAAAATCCAAGTATCCCAACAAAAAGACATGTCCACGTTATCACGCCAGACAGTATGGCGTCAGCAGCGTTGACGACGCGCGCCGTAGTAAAGTTTAACAAAACGTAATGTATGTCTCAAAGATTTTGCCGAGTGTGGACTTTGACTATCTATTGTAGAAGCCATTATAAAATCCAAGTATCCCAACAAAAAGACATGTCCACGTTATCACGCCAGACAGTATGGCGTCAGCAGCGTTGACGACGCGCGCCGTAGTAAAGTTTAACAAAACGTAATGTATGTCTCAAAGATTTTGCCGAGTGTGGACTTTGACTATCTACTGTAGAAGCCATTATAAAATCCAAGTATCCCAACAAAAAGACATGTCCACGTTATCACGCCAGACAGTATGGCGTCAGCAGCGTTGACGACGCGCGCCGTAGTAAAGTTTAACAAAACGTAATGTATGTCTCAAAGATTTTGCCGAGTGTGGACTTTGACTATCTATTGTAGAAGCCATTATAAAATCCAAGTATCCCAACAAAAAGACATGTCCACGTTATCACGCCAGACAGTATGGCGTCAGCAGCGTTGACGACGCGCGCCGTAGTAAAGTTTAACAAAACGTAATGTATGTCTCAAAGATTTTGCCGAGTGTGGACTTTGACTATCTATTGTAGAAGCCATTATAAAATCCAAGTATCCCAACAAAAAGACATGTCCACGTTATCACGCCAGACAGTATGGCGTCAGCAGCGTTGACGACGCGCGCCGTAGTAAAGTTTAACAAAACGTAATGTATGTCTCAAAGATTTTGCCGAGTGTGGACTTTGACTATCTGTTGTAGAAGCCATTATAAAATCCAAGTATCCCAACAAAAAGACATGTCCACGTTATCACGCCAGACAGTATGGCGTCAGCAGCGTTGACGACGCGCGACGTAGTAAAGTTTAACAAAACGCAACGTATGTCTCCAAGGGGGTATCAAAGATTTTGCCAAGTGTGGACTTACACTGGAAAAGTGAACACTAGAACAACCTCTTTTCAGCAACTATTTTCTATAATTCAGATCTATAACTCATTCCGTCTACTAGTTAAAGAACCGTGACATACATCCGGACAGACAGACAAACAGACGGACAGACAGCAGAGTGATATTAATAGGGCTCCGTGTTGCCCTTTGAGCGCGAAACCCTAAAAAACATAACTTGATCATTAGTTTTTTTATCTTTTTTGATAATTACGATAATATCATATTATGTAAATTTTATTATATTTTTAACTAAATTCATTAAAAATGAAAACTAAATAATCCTAAGAACTTAAACAAACTAAATACCTACCTAGAAATAAAAATATTATAAACTAAACTTAGTAAAAATTAATTTATATTAAATAAAAGACTTTATTCAAGTCATCGCTGTCACCGGGCAGGGTACCCAAGATACTGGCTGCATTGCCGCGTTGAATAGCTAGGCTTATTCGTTGGCCGAGGTAAGCTCCAGCTCTTGGATCCCCTGAAGCATCCACCAGACGCGATGCTATTTGTAGAGCTGTCGAGCATCCCAAGGCCCGAATGTCTCGACGCCAAACGGCACAAACATGTAGCCTTCACCAAGAGCTGCATATTTGCGCCGCTTGTTGCGTTCGGCCGTTGTTGTAACCGCCGCGCCAGTTGTGACAGAGCGGTCGACCGGACGTGAGACGCGGCGAGCGTGTCGACGCAAGTCGCGTCCCACACCAGGGACCAGGGAGCGACCATTCTGCCACGGGATGAGCGCGTAGACAGACCTCTATCTATGGATGAGCGTCATTCCGTCGGGCTTCTTGCCATTGTCACGTGCGATGCCATTTGGCTCTAAAATAGCCGGCACGTTGATGGTTGCAAGGGCCCTCCGTATGACGTCATTCAAGCTGAAATAAATGTAAACTTGATCAATTTGTTTATTGAAAATCAAATACATACAAAAGTTACAAGCGTATAAAAGTCCTGAATCTTACACATATTTTTAAGAATGTTTATGTACCGTAATGTCCTAGAAGCGATACAACAAATCAAATAATTTTAGTTTCACAGCATAGTATATTTTATACTATTCAAAAATATTTTTGTTTCATTTTGATTTTTGGGATATTTCTCCTGAAATCATAGGAACCACCAAAACCATTCTCGAGTTTTTTCAAAACATGAATGTTGTCTCGCGTTAGCTTGCCTCTCACACGGTGTTCGGTTAGTTCTGTGCGAGCTCGGGAAATGAACGTTCGGGCCAACCAATAACAGTGAGTCAGTGCTCTATAATCGAAAGTTGAATGTAGAATGAAATAGCAAGCATAGCGACCCCGTGCGCGACTGACTTCAAGCGGCCGACTATTTAGTTAAACTACAACTAGTACTCAACCAATATCAGTTAGAAAAGTGTACACTTAAAGTAAATATCCATACAATAGAACCCATTTAAAACAAAACTTGATTTGGAAATTATTTTTTACAGATTTTATCGCTGGGCTATTTTTGCAGTTTTTGCAGCTGAACAATGAAGGAAAACGTAAGGAAAGCTGCATTCCCTAAAAAGCGTGTAAATGTGCCCGAAATAAGGCGAAAGGGCTCACCCATCACGTTGGGACATAATAATCGTCGATGAAACGCGGGTGTACCGGGCTTGGACTGTGACTTGCATTTCTCAGTTTACACTCGGGAACACCTCTGACACCCCCTCGGGGATTCATGTCGTGACGATATGTGTGTGTAGTTCAGTAAGTAAATAAAAACTATGCACATGAATCCCAAAAAACTCACAAGTGCATCTCGACCTTTAAAAATCGAACCCGGGTCTAAGGATTTGGAACCCTGAAAGTTCAATATGAAATAGATTTATCTATTTATTTAGGTTTTTGTACAGATAGACACTTTACATTTACAAAAACAAGATATACAGAGCAGCAAGCCACAGTGGGCATCCAATAACAGAAAAACACAACTTATACATCACAACAACTAGTGAGACTAAGCACTACGAGTTAGCATTCCTTACATTATCAACATAAATAGAAAATAGAAGAAAAGATAAAAAAATAAATATGTTTAGGTACAATAAACTTATTTTTTTTTTACAAATTTTGCTTTAAATATGAATTCAACAAATGTTATTTATATCTTTTAAATGAACACGAAAACAAATCAAATCAAATCATTTATGCATTATATTATAGGAACATCACATGCTTGTGTTTTTTTGTCTATCGAATGAAATAATTTGCAGTAAGCCAATCAAGAATCAGTGATAAGAGTTGCATTCGAGTCATTATGGGTACTTATCTATGTGTTTATTCACTTAAAAAAATTGTGACGTGTCATCTGCGAATAGCATTATCTCAGATAAGTTTTTAACTAAATAAGGAAGGTCTTTTATGTTTATTTATATTAAAAACGAAAAGGGCTCTAATATGAATTCGATAATCAAGGTATGACTTCGATAACGCCAAATATTTACCCCTAACTCCATATTGATCCAGTTTACATGAAAGTATGAAACATTTTAACGCAATTGAGAGGGCACAAAAGACACCGAACGCATCCTGCTTTTCTTTCCAAATATGTGAGATTTCTACATCCGTGGTGGACCTCCCTCTTGTGAATTCATTATTGTTTAAACTGAAACAACTTTTTTAAATTAAAATGAGTTAATAATGTTATTGCAAAAAAACATTTTTTTAAAACCTTAGTCAATACTGGAAAAACTGACACAGGTCTATAGTTGGAGGGGTTTTCATTGTTGCGCGATTTGAAAAAAGGGATCAATTTACACAATCAATTATAAAATTATTAAAAATTTAATCTATAACATCGTGCGGTATACCTATATACCTATAAGGTGACTTTGGTTCATATAGCCAAATTCATACTGGAGACTCAGTAAATGGTCAGGTTCAATGACTCTTTCTGTGAAATCAGACTTCCTATACTAATCGAGTCGAGGTTTTTCTTGAACATGTATAAGGGCATAAAAATATTTTTCGTATTTCGCAAACAGGGTTCTTGAATCTTGGTCTTGACCACTTACCGAGTGTCCAGTAGAAATTTGGCTGCATCAACCAAAGTAACCTTAAATACTACACTACGCGACGAAAAAGTGGAAGAAACTAATTAGACCACATTTTTAGGATTAATATTAGGTAGGCATTAGGGGCGTCTATAAATAACGTGACGGTAATTAGGGGAGGAGGGGAGGTCATCCACTGTCACTTTGGGTCACGGAGAGGGTAGGGGGGTCTGAACAAATGTCACGTGACAATTTGCGATTTCATAAATACAAGTATCTTTGCAAGAGTCTCAATAGAGTCGATGATGAATGTAAATCTTCCTTCTGATTTTGCGTTCTAAGATTTGTGTCCTTCTACATTTCGTTGATAAATTTATTTGTCTTTCACTTACAAAAAGTCACGTGATAAAAGTCTTTTGACAGCTAAGGATTCACAAGAGTGGTTGCGGTTGCGCTTAGCAAATTAGAGACAAGACTTTTGGTATAATATATTTTGTGTGAAGTATGAACTGTTTATGGGTATTATCATGAACGAATTTATTACATCGATGGCTTTTGAGGCTGCCCATAATTGAAACTTTGTTTTAGAAGTCGTTTATGTAACTTTTATTACAGTTACAGGTGACTGTACAAATACTGCCATGTACGAGTCAAATTGAAAATTAAAAAAAATTTGGTATCAAATTTATTAGTCTTTCCACAAATACCTATACGTGTAAATACCTATTTACAGTAGCATTGATTGCACTGATTATGCCAGAGATAACCATATTTTACTAAAGATCTTTTTTAATCACTTGATAATTAATCAGCAGGACCAGCATACTCTCTTTTTCGTTTCTAGTTAGTGTGAATTTTTATGCTTGATTAGAAACGTACACATACCAGGAAAGACTACTCTACCAAACATACCTACGACTGAACAAATAAGCTGAGAAACATAGCCACGCAAATGAAAAAAAAACATAACTTTATACGGCTATTATTGCTTTGTCAGACGAAGCATTTTCTATTGTGTCCTTGAAAAAGTTTATTCATTATTATGCAGAGGTCAGTGATATCCATATGTATACAAATTGCATAAATTGATGGATTTCATATCAGAGCACTATCTACATTAAATTATATCACAAACAAAATCTAATCACTGAGTAAAATCAGCTATTTTTGTGATTATTTTACCATATTTGTGTTTCGATAATAACTAGTTAGTATTCAAAAAAGACCCTCACATTGAACCAGACATATGCAATATTACAAATATGAATTTATTTAAATACACAGCAGTTAATCTTTTAATTGTCCTACAAGTTTTTGGTGAAGAATGTGTAAAGTACGATTTTGAAGAGGATCGAGATGAACTTTTTGCTGAAGTTAGATCGTGTATTGATATGCCTTTGTGGTCTGTTAGGTTTTACAATGAGTCTGATGTTGCACCACCTCATCCAGCAAGCAAAACCTTCATAACTCCTGGCTCTTCAAGAAGCTGTATATCCTCGTTACCGTTTGTGCTTAACTCTGATGGCTTTTTAGAAGTGTACGTGTATATGGATTCTAAGAGTGCGAGTGATGAAATTCAAGTGCTAGTGAAAATCTTCAACCCTGGTGGTACTGACATTGCGATCGGAGAAGCATCATTGAGTTCTGAAAATGGATTAGTGATCACAGATGGTCTACAGAAGTTAGAAATCATGTGGTTTGGTCTTGGTGGATCATGGGATGGTTACGTAAGTTTTTAATAAGTGAATAATGTACAAGGAATCAACATGCAGTTTGGACTTACTAGGAGTTGTTTAAAATGGTCTTTTAAGTTTAATGTTTGTTTTTAAAATTCAAACCAAAAGTGATTCGTGTACTTTACGAAATTTATTTATTTATTGACCTGATTAAGATCACAACTTTTATTTTCAGCTTGTTTTCTTGGGTACGGCAGCCGAAGAGTCCACAATATTGATTGATTCTTACCGCTACATACCACCACACAGTACTGATAGCGAATGTATTTTATATGAAGATGTAGAAACAGCAACACAAGAAACAACGGAAACTGATAAAAATACAATGCAGCCAACAATTACAAGTGAAACTGACGGAAACTCGACTGAAAGTACAATGCAATCTACAATTTCGAATGCAACTGATGAAATCTCTGCTGAAAGTACAGTACAATCTACAATATCAAGTGCAACTAACCTAAACTCAGCCGAAAATATCACTGAAGAAAACTCAACTGAAAAAACAATTGGAACAATAATTTCAATTGCAACTGACGAAAACACAGCTGAGAGTATAACAAGATCTACAATTTCTAGTGAATCTGATGAAAATTCGAATGAAAGTACAATAAAATCTACAACTTCAAGTCCAACTGATGAAAACTCCGGTGAAAGTACAAAAATATCAACAATTTCTATGGAAACTAACGACATCTTAACCGAAAGTACAATAGAATCAACAATTTCAACTGCAATTGACGAAAGCTCTGCTGAAAGTACAATACAATCAACAACTTCAGGTATGACTGATGAAAACTCAGCTGAAAGTACAATACGATCGACAATTTCAAGTGAAACTGATGAAAATTCTATCGAAATTACAATGCAATCCACAATTTCAAGTACACCTGACGAAAACTCAAGTGAAAGTACAGTTCAATCAACATTTTCAGATATAACTGATGAAAACTTGGCTGGAAGTACAACAAGATCGAAAATTTCAAGTGAAACTGATGAAAATTCAGGTGAGAGTACAATAGAGTCAACAAATTCAGCTATAACTGAAGAAGATTTACCCGAAAGTTCAATAAGATCAACAATGTTAACGGAAATTGATGAACACTCAAGTGAAAGTACAATACAAAACTCAGTAGGAAGTACAATACGATCGACAGTTTCATGTGTAACTGATGAAGAATCAGGTGAAAGCACAATAGAGTCAACAATTTCTGGTATAACTGATGAAAACTCAGCTGAAAATTCAATACGATCAACAATTTCAACTGAAGCTGATGAAGACTCAGGTTCGACTCATGACATGTCTGGGGAAATGCCAACTGAATCGATTATTTTTAATACGACTGAAGAAAATTCTGAGGAAGATTACTATGAAATAGGAAGTTCAGCTTTTACTACAGATTCTAACTATGGTAGTTCATTATCCAATCCTACAGAACTTCCTGTTATGGTAAAACCAGAAAAAACTTTTTGGAATACTGTGTCTATAACAGCTTTAAGTTTGATATGTTTAATAGTATTTGGTCTCTTATGCTGGTGTTTTTACAATTGTGGAAGAACGAAATTTATAGATGTTGAGTCTGCTAAAGTATTTGAAGATTATAAATATTTGCAAAGACCAGCGATTATGCCTCGGGTAATAAAAGACGGTATTCCGTATAGTAGAGGTAATCGAAGTAATTAGCAATTTTCTGTTTAATTTACTGTGTCAAATAGTTGGAACTGAAAAAAATACAAATACACATAATATGCGAGTAACTTTGTGTTGCTTTTTTAAAAACAAATGCTATAATTAAAAACGTAATGTTTTCGTACTTATTTTAATACAATGTAGACTGAGTTCTACAATCTGTGATATATTTTAATACATAATTTAAGTATCTAATATGCAACTTCAAGGTCCGCTTCAATTATACTACTCCTTGATGATGGACGAATTGTATGTTAAAGTATTTTATATATTGTTATTTGTATCAAATATATGCATGTTAACTTATTATTCTCTGTTCTTATACATTATGTACATATATAAAAAATATATGATAATAAGTAGTCTTTGTCAAAAAAAAACTCTTCGTAGATCCTCTATTATTCTGCTCCCGTTGCAGCTGCTACAAAAATAATGTTGAATATATAATATGATAATAAAATATACTGACATATATGAACGGTCAATGGCTTTTATATTTGGTGATTGGTTGGTGGTCGTCATTAGGCAACTAGAACAAATAGTATTAAATATCTATTTTCTATACTAATAATAAAGTAGTAAAAGTCATGTCTGCACAATGAATTTTTAAATGACCTTGAGGTCGTTGCCTTTTGTACTGAGGTCAAAACTACGAATTTTCTCAGTCTGTATGTATCTTTCGTTTTAACTCGAGAACTACTCAACAGATTTGGATACGGATATTTTATTATGATCGTAGTGGCCCTGGTCAACATCAACATACAGACTATAATGGATGTTGATAAAATAACCGCCGAGCTTAAAAATGTCGTTAATAGTTTTATAAGCCAGAAGCTACATTGATTGACAAACACTTCCACGCGCGCCAGCCGCGGGCAAAGCTAGTTCAATAATATAGTTCTCATAAAAAAATCTAAACACTACCAAGACATTCTTTCTGGCGACAAATAACCAAAAAAGAGGATCTTTGGAACGTTAGTATAGGGAGTTCGAAACCTTGTACTACCTACTGTTGTACGACATTTTAATTTTTTCCGTAAAATACAATTTTTTTCTAATAATCCAAACACAAACTTGAGAAGTGTTTCGATTTTTTTGATGAGAAGTGTATATCAACTTGTTTACGATGTTTATTAACAAATTTTCAGTAAGAAGTGCGGAATAGCATAATATTAAAATATTTACTTTGAAATTGACTAATTCCGATCATTAAGACGATATAATTTAAATTGAAAATTGCAGGGACAAGCGAACTAATTCTTCGACCAATCACCCCCCCCTTACTTTACAACCGAATGAACAAGCTAATGTCGTTTCGTCAATACTATAAATTCAGCTTTAACGACAGGTGACTCCCTCAACGTATTAAAATGTAAATCACACGCCCAATTTAATTTCAGGCTTGGGGTAGCTTAAAGGTGTTTCGGTCGTGGTACACTGCTGACGGTTTATTTTTGATGACAAACAAAGCGGCGACGGTCAAACCAAAAGCATAGGGCCAAAAGCTAGTAATAAAAACCGCCAAGTGCGAGTCGGACTGGCGCACGAAGGGTTCCGTACCATTATTTATAAAAACGGCAAAAAATCATGTCGGTTGTATGGCATCCCCCCTTAAATATTAATTTTATTTTAATTTAATTGTTTATTTTTATATTGAATATATAACTAAATATTCTGTCAATATTTCAAGCGTCTACCTGTTGCCATTATCAATATCGAACAAAAACTAGCAAAAAATCACGTTTGTTGTATGGGAGCCCCCTTTAATATTTATTTAATTCTGTTCGTTATAGCGGTAACAGAAATACATCTGTGAAAATTTCAACTGTCTAACTATCACGGTTCATGGGATACAGCTTGGTGATAGACGGACAGACAGACGGACGGACAGCGGAGTTTTAGTAATAGGGTCCCGTTGGTTGCCCTTTGTGTACGGAACCCTAAAAATGAGACATTTATATATTTTTGCATTATTCTGTTAGATTCTGGTTATTACATTTATTTATTATATATTATATAAAGATGACATAGATGGATGGATGGTGAAACTTGTTCAGTTTTTCACTTGATTGTTACAAATTACATTGGAGTCATATTTCATAATTAAATAGGTAAATAGAACTCAGATAAAGTAACTAAAATTCTTGCTTTTGAATAAATTTTGGATGTCGCTTAGGTGGGTATAAAGATAGTGATGTAAAAAAGATACTGCGAACCGTGTAAGAGTGTTTGATTTCCAAGGTGTTAATTAAGAAAACATGGCTGCTGCTTGCGTCCTCAGGAGATGATGTCTACCATTTTTATAACACAATAAATAGCTGTGCAATAAATAATAATGCAATCGGATTCAATGTACACGCACTTTAACGGTGTTAGTTCCCCGTCCCGCATTGCCCCGAGCGGAGCTACTAAGTTGCCCCAAACAAATCGCTTTAAACTGCTGACCCGGCCGCCATGCTTCAAGACGAGATGTGGTCCACTCTACTATAATATATGGCTTAGTTTTCATGTCTGAGAGGTTTTCAAGTCATGTCGAGATTTTAGGAGACATATTTGTTTTATATATTACTAGCTTTTGCCCGCGGTTTCACCCGCGTTGAATTAGTTTTTGTGTCCTATAAAATCTGTCAATATTATTCGGACTGTTACCTACAGTAAACACAGCTGGTGAAATGTGTGTGTTATGCGCCACTGTTTCCCATTTTGTGTGTCTCTTTTATAGTATTTCCATGGGAACAAAGGGAAAAAGTAGTTTTTGTCCTATTGAAAGTCTAGAACTACATTTATGCAAAATTTCAGCCTAATCGGTTTCGTAAGCATGGCGTGAAAGGGTGACACATCACTTTTCTATAGAACTTTGAAAGCTCATTTTCATCCCATGAGAACTGATTTATGGGATAAAAAGTAGCCTATGTACTATTCCAGGTCTAGAACTACCTATACATTTATCTAAAATTTCAGCCCAATCGGTTCAGTAGTTACGGCGTGAAAGGGTAACAAACATCCATCCATCCATCTATCCATACACCCAAACTTTCGCATTTATAATATTAGTGGGATTACACAAAGTTTTTAAACGTAGTGGCTAGTTTGTCAGTACAATGACTTAGTGCTCTCAGCTAGTACGGGACGGGAGGACATTGACATAGGGCTGGCCGTAGAAAAATAAAACATTTGGACAATGCCTTGAATACACAGATTAACCCCAATCTGTGCTTGAATACCAGCCCCGCCCCTAATACCAGCCTTTTTGCCCCGTTTTACTTTATAATGAGATTTATTTTGGTCTACCAAGGTTGTCAATTTAAAATTATTTTTCCGTGCAAGACATTCAACAAGAAAATTTGTTAGGGTCCTTGCTATTGAATATACAGGGTGACTTATTGAGCATCGTCCAAATTTATTTATTTTAATCTTTAGTGAAAATAATGAAATACGTGTTTTTTCTTTAAGTATCCCCCCAGTACGATACGGCTATGCAAAGTTATCCCAAAAACAATTGCGTTTGTAGACACCATGCACCGTGCGCACTACGCGGCTACGTTTGTAGACACCATGCTCCGCACGCGCTACGCGGCTACGCGCCTTCCGTTCTCCGTTCGTAGCTTAGTGTAGTGACAACGCTGTACGAAAAATCTTGGGAAAAAATATGTTGAGGTGAAAAATTTTACCTACCTTATTTTTTCAAAAATGGCCTCTACGAATAACACCTAATGCTCAAAAAAAATTTGGACAAAAAGTCACCCGGTATAGAACTTGGCAAGTTTTCATAGTCAATTATTTGCCTGTATAACTTACTTGTAACATTAAAACTTTAGCTTTAGCTTTTTAAAACAAGTGAGAGCGTTGTACACTATTCAAATCAATTCAAATCATTTATTTATTGCAGTTATGAATGACTGAAGGAGCCCCCATAAACATCGGCATCCAATTTCTTTTTTTGGCGAAGCCGACAATCCTGTACTGCCTTTGTACTGAACCGCCCCCTTTTTCACATTTATGTTTTCGGTGTGATGTATAGATTTCTGAATCCGTTTTTTTATTTTCTACCAGTAGAAATTTTAAATTAAATTAATGAAGGTGGCAGTGGCGACAAGTTAGTTTTTAAATGTGATATCACAATATAAATAAAAAAACTGGTCAAGTGCAAGCTGAACTCACGCGCCGAGGGTTCTGTAGTACTGAAATTTAAACGTGGCTTTCTAAATTCTGTTATTTTTGGGAGCAATGCTATACTGTCCTCTGTTTTATTCATCTAATGTGTCCCACCAATGGAGCGGTTTTGATTAAAACACTATTTCCACTCAATGAAGTCTTGAAAGGAATAATGTATGCCGCCGTTGTTAATCCCAATGACTCTCACGTATAAAGGGGGTCAATAGAATGTAGATATCATTTGCTGTAGGTAGTGACAAATTTTCATCATTCGCGAAGCTAGAAAATAGAAAATCGTTTATTTACTGTCACAATCACACACAACACAAAAAAAGAAAAACATTATTACAAAATAATATACACACATCTTCAGTGTTCGTCCGTCAGTGGAGTAATAAATAGATTGTTGCTATATAGTAATATTAATTCAGTGCAAATGCACTCATTGAATAATATCCTATTTTATTTTTGAATAGTCCAACTCGCACACAATGTAATTACAGAACTCTACTGGTAAAAACATTATGGTAAATAACTTTTTTAACAGCAATATCGATGCCATAGCTACAAAACACAAGGCGGTAAAATAAATTGTAGCGCCTGACAAACGGTTCGGTACCTTTTCAGTGCAAAACCGATTTTTTCATTACTTTTTGTTTTCACAGAGTATGTTTAGTATTCTGAACTTTGAAACTTGTGTTTAACGTTTTAAAGATAGAGCTAAACTAAAAAATGTTGATAAATTTGATATCTTTTCGATCTTGGTGTTCAATTTTTTAAATATTTTGTTATTTGCCAGCTATAGTAACACGTATTCTGTGAAATTTTAACTGTTTATCCATTACAGTTGAAGCTGTAGACGGAAAGACAGACAGACAGCAAGAGTCTTAGAAATAGGCCCCCTTTTGTCACCCTTTGGCTACGGAACCATAAAAACATAATGGTCATGACATGATTTCCCGAGGGTGTGTCAGAGGTATTCCATACGGTAAAATTGTTTTTATTCGTTTTAGTCAAAGAATTAAAAAGTTCATTTTTAAAAAGATTTGTTTTAAAACTTTACACCCCCATAAAATGAAAATGGATTTTTATTTCCTTGAATTAAGGAAATACAAGTAAATTTAAAGTGTTCCAAATACGGTGGTTTGTATGAAATGCATCACTCTTTTGGGTTCAACCGTTGTTGGTCAACCGATATAGCTGCGCTACTTGAAGTATACCTATACATAAGCAATGTATACTCTAAGGCTGCGCTATCTGTAAATAGCGTTCTCTTCTGCATTGTTAAAATTTTTCGGGAAGCCCATGAGGAAAAGAAAATTGCTGTTAGAATAGTAATCATAATCTAGTATGATCTGAGCTGCAGTTGTGTAAGCCAATGGTATTCAAATTGATTGTCATATGGATACTTTATTCGGATAAACGAATTAGCCGGTTTGACAATTGAAATCGTATTTTGGCTGTCAGATGAATACGATTGTCTTGTTTTTTGTTGACAACCAAAAACGTACGATTTCAAATTGTCAAACGGGCTAATTTGCTAAGTCGAATAGCCATATGACAATCGAATTTAAATGCACCTGAGATCAGTCATAATTGTCCACAGCATCTTCACAGATGATTGTTATAGCGGCTGTGGGTTAGATCTTTTCATGTGACTGAAGGGACGGCATGCGAGCGAGATACTGCTTGCCCTAGTATCCATATATATACCTATATAGGCAGATGAAGCTTGAGAGTTGAGCCTGATAGCTTGCGGTGTTGTGGTAAAGTCTTTTCAGCTTTAGCTTGTCGAGCCACTTTCTGTCGTGACTCGTTTTTCCATCAAACAAGAGTCAAGATTATGTGATTCCAGTTAATGCCCTTCTTCCTATCAAGGTTAACGAATGGGCGGATTCAGGCATTATATTTATTTATAGTTTATTTATCTATCAACTTATTTATTTATTGCACTATGGCATACAGGTATATTTATACAATACTTTTTTTTTACTTTTGTAAGTTTATATTATTTGGTTAGGAATTATATTTATTTATGGTCTATTCAGTTTATTTATCAACATATTTATGAACTTATTTATGCATTGCATTATGTATAATATTATTTTAATTCCTATATTTCTTTATTTTATGCATATAATAATTAGCCCAACATAAATATAGATTTTTTACATATTTCCCGTATTTTATTTGTTTCATCATATTCTGTTTTTATAAAGATTATATTTGACCCGTAGAAAGCATACTTTATGTATTCTTACAAAATAAACTATTTGATTTGATTTGCTGGCAGTCTATTTTATTTACACCCTGTATACCGAGACCCACTAACCTAAGTAAGCAATAAGGACAAATACGTTCATGAATTATTCTCTTTAGTTCCTAGCTTTTTGCGTTGTGACCGCCTTTATTTTCCCATTTATTTTATTTCCCACCTTTTCGAAGATCAAAACTAGACTCTCGTGCCCAGATATTAAGGTTATGGATGTCGATGAACTAGAAGTGTATAGTCCGGTCATTCAGTACAGGCTTTAAGTCTCGTTTCATAAATCGGTCTATGTTTGTAATGCGTGCCAGGTGAGTAACTGATGGGATACAATATTTCTTGTTTATGGAGTAATAGAAAGAACACTAAAAGTGCGAAAATACTTTATGAGGAAAGACTTCTGTTTTGATGAGGGTATTTTACCCGTAAGCCTACAATAAAGGTTCGGTGGTCAAAAGGAAATCAGCCTCTTAGCAGGGAAAGTTCTGCAGGCCCACTTTTTGTTTTAATTACAATCTGAATAAAAAGTCCAATAGGTATAGGTGGGTTTGTAAACCCTGATGAAACACGAGTCACTTTTTTGTGTGAACCGACGAAGTTGACAAAGTACAAGAATTCTTCAATGTTTTATAAACAATCTTGTATCTTTAAGGTGTATCTTCAACCTATGTCTATAACTCAATATTTGCATATTTGCATTTGGCTATGTTTACACCTTATGTGTAAGATAATTAAATAATTTGATAGATGTATGTGTAATTAATAATAATAATAATGTTAATTTGCTACCTGCAAAGCATATTTAATGTTTGTGTATCTGTATAAAATGGGACAAACTGAAAATCAGCGCTGTGAGTTGCTAGCAACAAGCAACATTTGCTGAGTTGCCCCTTTTTGCCACTTAGTTTTAGTTTCTTGATTTATATTTCTGTGTATTTCTTTTATATGGCAAATAAGTACTTTTCTTTTTCACTTTCAATATAAAAATAATAAGAATAACGTGCACAGTATATTTACAGGGTTAGTTTTTCAAGAGGGCGTGGATGGTAAAATCCAAAACTATAGCACGGTAAACATATCTACATATATGTATATCTACTGTGACTATAGGGAATAGCGAAAATAATGCTCTAAGGGTGTCATGTATTAAGTCATGTCATGTATTCTACTCAATTTCATATAACATTAGAAAAATAAGATAACAGAAGCAGGGATTTGAAACTATTTCATACCATGCACATTATTCAATTTACTAGAAAACACAACGGAAAATCTATAATTCGGCTTCACATAGACACTACTTTATGCAGAATATTAATTATTTTATTATTTATGTGCACAAATATAGAGGCAAGGCAAATTATAAGACGTACTCAAAGAGAGCATTTTGAGTTACTCATTTTTGACTCACTAAAAAGTCAACATAAATCAACAACAAACCATGTTGCTTAGCAACGCATTTCATATAAGACTGCGAAACGATAATCGGATAAAAATAAAATTAAAAACGTTAAACTTCTGCCGATTGTCACGTCTAATGCAACGAAATTTTTAATTTTGTAATTTTGATGTTTGAAATAATATTTCGTAGCTTGGAAGGTCCTTTTTATTATAATAAGTTAAACGTAAATCATTATTTTAGGTCAGGTATTTAATAATCGGTTAGATGGTTATGTAGGTATGCTATATAGACTTTTACACATAAAATGACACAAAATATTAATGTTTAACGTTTTTTGTCACCATTTCGTCGAAGTGTGCGCCATAAAGAACCTATTTTTCCTTTTTTATAATGTTATATGGAATAGAGTATAGAATATAGTATGCTGTATGTAATATATAGCATGTATATGTATACTTGGTATTTTTTATTTAATTTACCTAATAGTATATTATGTAGGTTAGTGTACACATTTATAAGGTGACTTTTATTTATACTGCCAAACTTACACTGGAGGCTTGGTAAGTGATCAGTAACGTGGATCGATAACACTTTTTGCTAATTTTGCAAAATAAAATCTTGACGTCCTGATAATTGACTCGGGGCTGGGCTTGCGTCTGTAAGGAATACGATAAGAATAATTTACGAATTTTACAAAAAGGGTAATCGAACCTTGTTACTGAGCACCACAGCCATCTTATAATATTATTCTAATACACTAGACCGGCTTTCGGCTTGAAACGCCTTCAAAAATTCCGTACCCATTCGAATTTTATCAAAGACAATATGTATAGATGTCAAAAATATAAAATTAAAAAGTAGAAGATTGACAAGTTGGCGTTAGTTTGTTTACATGTTCCGTATAGGGATGTTCAGATACCCACAAGGTATCGATACTTACCCATATAAGTAGTACTCAAATAATTTTTCGATATTACTCATATGAGTACCTCTAAAGTATCGACACTTACTCATATCGACACTTTTTAGATTTTTTCATGGGACAGTTAAAATAGGTTTTTTTTTGGAGTAGTTGTTAAAAGTAAGTAGAAGTATTAAATGAATCGTCTTTTATTAATTGCAAAATTATTTTAGACCCCGTTATCTTGTCGCAATGACGTCACAAAACGGTAGATAGGGGACAAAATGAGTACACCTTGGAGTTTTTTGGTGTTTTAAAATATATTGTTTTTCATAAATCTCACTGTGGTCTGTTTATTTAATAGGCCGTTGAGTCTTTGTGATCACAAACATGAAGATATTTTTTTAATTGTTCTTGTTTACTTTTTTATATCTTGAAATATATAGATATAAAATAACCATATGATGATAACGATGCGATAACTATAGATAAAAGATTTATTTGCAACTGCAAATCACACTGACATACAGTAGCAACCCATAGGTACCTGAAAGTGAACTTTTTGTTTACGAATCACACCAAAAAGACACCATACAAAAACAATTAAATTCATAAACGCATAATGAATAAGCAAGCGGAAAATGAAATCAAGAAAAGTTTAATACGGATCTATTAAAATGTATGATAGCATCTAATATCCAATAAAATAAATTTGAAAATACCGAGTTGCGAGCTTTTATTATACAAAAATTGCATGAATAGTAAGTACGCAAAAACAGGAAATGTACTACTACCTTCGGAATCTACACTACAATTGCAGTATTTACCAAAACAATATTATTATTACATTTATTATACAAACTACATTACTATGTAATATTACTTTTACTATATAGGCTGAAATTAAATCAACCGAACAAATTCATATTGAAGACCCGGCTAGTGATCAGGATCTAGGTTCAGTTATCCTTTTGGCCATATTTGAAAAATATATTTTTTTGCTCCCTTACTGGTTGGACTAGTTTAAGCAGAATTACTAGTCTAGGCTTTACAGCTTTCCTTACGGAAGCAACAAAAAATATTTATTGAATTGCACCAAAAGGGTAATTGAAGCTCTGTTCACTAACCGAGTCTCCAGTATGAATTTGCTCTGTTAATTTAATTTCACCTTGTACTCTTATATTTATAATATAATATTTACCAAAATTGGTATAAATTTTGGGTGTTCGGATTATCACGGCCCTACTGAATGTAAAATTTCATATTTTTATATCGGGTCATAATTTTAATAAAGTTTATAACTGTGACATTTTGTCCTCTAACTACCCTTTTGTGACGTCATTGCGACAAGATAACGGGGTCTAGTTAAAATACTAAACAAAGAAATCTTGTTTCTGAACTACTGTCCATATTTTCAATTTTGGTGGCGCCATTCGTAAGCAAATACAAACCAACAACAAGCCAATAATGAAAATAAATTTAATTACTTTACAAAAATTAATATAACAGTGTTATTGACAATAATAAATTAGTTTAAAGGTATAACTTGGTTTCTCTGAATTATATTTTATCGATAGTTACCGTTACCTAAGGTTGAAATAGGACATCACTTAAACGTCATGATCATAAATTCATAAACTATAAGTACCAAAAAGGCGACATCCGTCGTTGGTGATATATGAGAGCCACCTATTAGTTGACGAAATTGGGTGGTGTACCCCGCTACCCCCTCGCACCCCTATTACGTCTGTTCTCGATAGAAATGTTCATTGTAATTATTTGGTTGACTGGCGGCTCTCAAAAACGTCAAAATCACGTCGGTACGCTGTCAAAGCCCTGAACACCTATCCGTATATATAGATCAGTGCTGAGCACTTACCGAGTCTTCAGTAAAAATTTGGCTGTATAAATTAAAGTCACCTTATATACCGGGTGTAAATAGACTGCTACCATTAAATGAAACCACATATTCTACTGACCCAACTGAAGCACTTTTCCCAAGAATCATACCCGCGGACACCCTTAGTTTAGGAAATAATTGAGTTCCAAACAAAAATGCGTGAACCCTAACGCACCGACATACGTGCGAGTATCGAGAAAGCGTCGTCCGTGAAATTTATTTATTTATTTATTCAAGGAGAAAAAACAGAAACAAATACAACTTAGACTTAATAACTATGATATTTAAACTAGTTTAGATGTATCTATTTCCTTGACATTCTCACAGATAGGATCAGACGAGTAAAATTATGTAGATTGAGAAAGTAATAACTAGACTTTTTTAAACTTAATCATAACTTAATTATAACTTAAAAGTAAGCATGCGCATGCAATCTTAAAAATAAAAAGAATAAATAAAAATAACATGGAATCTAAATGAAATTTGAATTACTGTTTGATTTTGTTGTTTAACGCTTTCTTAACTTTATTTTTAAAACTATTTCGTGAACAATTAAAGAAATCAATGTTCAAAACATTTACACTCTTGCACATACGATATATTGGGGCTCTTTTGCCATTTTGTGTTCTAGTCCTCCTGAGATAAAATAAATACTTGGATATAGTGCTACGTTGACGGAGACTTGGAAGACGAAAATCAACTTGAGATAAAAGATCTGGGCATTTGTATTCTCCAACGCATATACTACGAAGGACAACGGAGTCGGCCAGACTTCTTCTGTCGGTAAGAGACATTAGCCCAAACTTGACTAAAAGATCATTGTAAGAAAGACGGCTATGCCTGAGACGATAGCTTAAGGCGCGCACAAATCTCTTTTGGATCATCTCAACTTTTTGGACATAATAGTCATAGACTGGATTCCATATCGAAGAGGCATATTCCAATTGTGACCTAACTAAAGATTTATATAAAATGATATAAGTAAAGGGATTTTTAAAACATTTTGCTACTCTTAGAATAAAACCCAACATTTGATATGCTTTCTTAACCATGTTTTCGATATGGAAATTAAATGTTAATTTTGTGTCGAATAGTACGCCCAGGTCCCGAATTTGCGTGACATTTTCTAAGGTGTTATTCCCAAGTTTGTAGTTAAAAATGTGTTTTGTTCTCTTCTTAGAAAAAGCCATTACCTTGCATTTATTCTCGGCAAGTACTAACTTATTATTGATACAGTAAGCGTATAATCTGTCTAAGTCCTCCTGTAATTGCCGAGAATCGACATTGGTATCAATACGTTTATATATTTTTAAATCATCTGCATACATTAAAAACTGAGAGTGATGAAAACAAACTATAATATCGTTAATAAATATAATAAAAAGTAAGGGACCCAAAATTGAGCCTTGTGGGACACCAGACGTAACAGTAGTATACGGTGAAATATGACCATTAAGTGCAACTGCTTGGTGTCTCATGCATAAATAAGATGAGAACCATCGCAGCAAATTGCCTTTTATTCCATTTAAGTAAAGTTTTCGCAACATAAGTTTATGGTCTACTTTGTCAAAGGCCTTGCGAAAGTCAGTATAAATGGAGTCTACAGCCAATCCATTATCCAATGATTTAAAAATAAAGTTTGTATAAATTAAAAGGTTTGAAACAGTTGATTTCGACTTCACAAAGCCATGCTGTCGTTCATCTAGAGTTGGTTCGAAATAAGGATATACTTTATTATGTATTAATCTCTCAAAAACTTTGGGTATTATACTTAATATTGAAATGGGACGATAATGTTCAACATAATTTTTAGCACCACCTTTATGAATATAGCTGTTCCGGTGCAGCGTTCTAAAATAGACCTTCCTCCTATGAGATAAAGTCTTTGAGTTACAGTTGAATATCTTTTTCTCTGAAGATTGTCGCGGTTTTTTTTTCGTGTAGTTGTTCAGTATTATCAGTAGAGTATGTGGTTTTATGTAATGGTCGCACTCTATTTACACTCTGTATGTCTACTTATGTACATATTATGATTTATATTTATCAACGGGTTTTGTCTTTTTCTTCCAGGCTTTGCTTAGATTTCGCCTCGCTCGCCGTTGAACATCATGCTTTTTCTGAGTGCAAGTCTTGGACGAAGGTGCAAGTGTAATAATACTTATGTGTGCAAAAGGGTGGTAGAGCTAATGCCGGGCTCGACTGTGGAGGTACCACCATCTTACTCGGAAATCCTCCCGAAGTTATTCGGGGGAGAGTAAGAGAACAGCTCTCAGGCAAAACCAGGCGGCCCACCATTGCCTGGGACCGATGGATGGCGATATAAATCATCCCCAATTGCCGAGCCTTATATAAAACAGACCGGTGACGGGCAGCTCACCAACCTGCCCGCCCAGCGTGTGTGAGTATGGGCATTTCTTACAGGAGGACTGCCAAGAGTGGCGAAATCCTGGAAAGGCCTATATCCAGCAGTGGACGAAATAGGCTGATGGATGGATGGATGCATGGTGCAAAAGGCTTTCCTTCTGTCAATTCTCTCTCTTGTAACTCGAGAAGCACACCGGATATTGATGCGGTTTTTTTGTTAGGTAGGGGTTTTTTCGAGGAAAGCTATTATTATCAATCGCGATACAACTAACGGGAGAAAAAAATATTTGGCCAAGTGCGAGTTGGACTCGCGCACAAAGGGTTCCGTACCATCCCACAATACGGGTGCGGAACCCTAAAACATTATGGTAAACAGCAATAAACAAGCAACAAATATGAAACATTTTTTTTTGTTTTTGGTTCCCATGAAAAAACCTCGAAAAAGTTGCATTATTTAAACGTAGTTGGTTTTGGCTCTCACTTAAATACATACAAGTTTTAAATTTAGTCAGATTGTTGAACAAACTCGAAAGTAAAACAAAAAATAGTAAAAGTAGGGTTTCACGACTTGTTTTTTGTAGCCTTGATGTTGCTTTGGCATGTACCTATATATTTGTTGTTATTAATTATAATGTTTATCAAACGTATTGTGGGGTGGTACGGAACCCTTTGTGCGCGAGTTCGACTCGCACTTGGCCAAATTATTATAGGCTGTTAAAATACAAAAACAGAATAAAATATTACAATACTAATGTGATAAAATGGGAGTTGAGCAGTGATGATTGTATTAGTTGTATTATATCTTTTCTTATACATATATAAGGTGACCTTTATTTATAGGTATACAGCCAAACTCACACTGGAGGCTTGCTAAGTGATCAGTAACACGGATCGATAACACTTTTTGTTAATTTCGCAGAATAAAATCTTGATGTTCCATAATAATTGACTCGGGGCTGGGCTTGCGTTTGTAAGGAACACGAAAAGAATAAATTACGAATTTCACAAAAAGGGTCATCAAACCTTGTTGCTGAGCACTTACCGAGTCTTCAGTAAAAATTTGGCTGCATAAATAAAAGTCATCTTATATAAGGTGACATTAAATTATACATACAAAGTCATATTGAACACTTGGTAAGTAGTCGGTATCAAGGTTAAATGAACCTTTTTGGGAAATTAGAGAATTATTTTTTCCTGTTGCCTACAAACACAATCACAGCCCCGAGTCCATGCTTAAGAAAATGAAAATGAAAGTTTCGCAAAAATTGTTATCGATTCTTAAGGGGGAACATTTCGAGCTCGGTGCAAAATGCACAACTTATGATTGTTTATCTTACTATTGCATAAAAAGTACTAAATAAATGTGATATATGGCATTTCGCGACCATTATTTAGTGTCAATTAGGCTTTTCTACCAAAATTTTGTACTTTTTTCTAATACGATGTAAATGAATGGGCATACAAACTTAAAACACGCTTTTAAGTTTGTATACCCATTAATTTAAAACGCAATGCATAAAATGACGCATTTCTGCTAAAAACCCCTGATAACTATTCAACAATAGTCGCAAAATAAGATGAAACTATTTTATTTCATACATTTTATTTTAAATTAAGCAAACAATATCACGTCTGTTGTATGGGAGTGCGCGGGCCCGAATCGCACGTAGCCGGTTTTAGTATTTGTATTATAGCGGTACCAGAAATACATCATCTGTGAAAATTTCAACTGTCTAACTATCACGGTTCATGAGATACAGCCTGGTGACAGACGGACGGACAGCGGAGTCTTAGTAATAGGGTCCCGTTGGGTCCCTTTGGGTACGGAACCCCAAAAACCGGTCAAGTGCGAGTAGGAGGTTTCCGTGCCATTCAAATATGTTAATAGACTTACATTATTTGAACATTATTAGAACTGTATGAAACATACATTATCTGCAAAATTTAGTTTGGGTACGCCAATGACCTTCTACACAAATCTCATTGGCGTACGCTATCCTAAATCTGTATTAAAAATCGGCATTTTGAGTAAATATAATGTATGGCGCATACAGAAAATTCCTAACTTGTTAAGTTTTAAAGATAGACCCGAAAAAAAATTGCCTAAAATTGACAACTTTGATGGCACCCCATTTCTTTATTTTTGGATATAACAAAAAATAAAAAACCAGCCAAGTGCGTGTCGGGCCACGAGCATTGTAGGGCGCGACCTGTACTCATAAACCTGTAAAGCCTACTTACCTAGGAAAGTTTTTCTTTAAAATTCATCAAATATACTACTTCTGTGAATTTTTTCACATATATATAAACAACCGTTTAGCCAGCAGGGAGCCGGGGGGGGGGAGATGTTTGACTCTAACGAAACCCTAAATCGAAAAATGGTTTTATACACCCACGATGTTTTTAAACAACCTGTCCATCGTTACCCCACACTATGGGATTATTTTAATTACAATTTATATATAAAAAAAAAATAGATTTTTTAAACCATTTTGTACAGACGGACAGATGGACATGGCGAAACTATAAGGGTTCCTTGTTGGACTACGGAACTCTAAAAAAGTGCACTACTCAATGAGTCATAGACAATAACATTAAACATACAGAACAACAATAACCGCGGGGTAATAAAATAAAAAAATATTTTTGTCTCCTTTTTAGGGTTCTTCCGTAGTCCGACAAGGAACCCTTATAGTTTCGCCATGTCGATGTCGTCTGTCCGTCCGTCCGTCCGCGGCTTAGCTCAGAGACTAGGTATTAGTACTAGAAAGCTGCAATTTGGCATGGGTATACATATTAATTACGCCGACAAAACTGTAAAATTAAACCATGAAAAAAATTTTTTTAATGGTCCCTTCCTTGTGAAATGGGAAATGATTTTTTTTCTCATCTATTCCATAATGGGTATCGTTAGATAGGTCGTTCAAAAACATTGTGCGTGTATGAAAACCATTTTTCGATTTAGGGTTCCGTTGGCGAAATATTAAGCTTTAAAGTGCACATTTTTGTCAGAGTGCAGTGTTCCCCCCCCACCACTGCTGGCTAAACGGTTGTTTATACAAATGTAAAAAAATTCACAGAAGTAGTATATACAATGAATTTAAAAGGTAAACGAGCTAAGTAGGCTTTACAGGTTTTCGAGTACAGGTCGCGCAGGTACTTTTAGTCCCCTATAAACACGACAATATGATGTGTAATGTTATTAAAATTTTATTTTTCGTGCAATTTAAATTTTGTAATTTTATATTTTGTTTGTATAATAGTTAAGTACTTAATGAATGTTTAATTTTAGTTTTTAATTGTGCATGTTGTGTGTATACGTTTTGGAAAGCAGCCTTGTTCAAATAATTAATCTGTAACCTTAAAATAAAATAAAATAAAAAATAAAATGTATGGGCCGTTCTTCTAAATGTATGGGACTAGAAGTTTGGCGCGATCTGTATTAGTAGACCAACTTATAAAATATACCGAGCAACTACGGAACCCTACACTGCGCGGGTCCGACACGCACTTGGCCGGTTTTTTCATGTATGGGAAATATTTCATATTCGGTTTCGGGTCAACAATTTACATAACTTCAGATCTCATTCCGTCTGCAAGCTAGAAACCCGTAACATACCCGGACGGACAGACGGATAGACAGCAGAGCGACAATAGGGCTCCGTTTTGCCCTTCAGATAAGGAACCCCAAAAAGTGGCTAATAAGGGCACGCTCTTGCAACGCGGGGGGAACTTTCCTAAGTTTGGCGGAAGTAGAAACTATTTGCTATTTTTTCCGTGAATAAACATTTCATTACTAAAGAAAGTCTAGTATATAAATAAATATACTGAAAAACTTTGTAGAGCTTTAACTGTTCTAATCAACGACCTATTGACTAAGATATATATTTTTTTTTCTCGTGACTAATTCCCGCAGTTTTATATTTTTTTATGCCTTTACTTGAGTAGGTATGTATATGATTTTGTATCATATGTTTTATTTTGAAAAAAGGAATGTTTGCTAAGTTTCTTGCCCTTCTTCTTAGCAATACTAATCGAATGGTGCGGATGGTTAGGCATTATGTATATACAATATTTTTATTCCTATATTTCTATATTTTATGCAAGTGTATAACTTTATTACATTTTAGTAGCCCACCCTTAATATTTTTTTGTATGTATTTCCCGTTTTTATTATTTCTTCATTGTATTATGTATATATAATATTTTTATTCCTAGATTCCCCTATTTTATTTATTTTTTATTTATTTATTTATTTAAAAACTTACGACTATCATTTATTAATGCAGGTGTATATTTTATTTCCCGTATTATTATATATTTTTTGTATATTCTAAAGACATATTATATTGTGTAAATTAACTTTGACTTGTAGAAAGTATACTTAATGTATATATTTTGCAAAAATAAATATTTTGATTTGATTTTGATTATCTATAGCTCGTTGGTTCTAACCACAGACATGTAATTATTACTAAGTAGCAAACCAAACATAAGGATTAAATAGCGTGGCAAGTTTCCATCTAATAATATATAATATAATAATAATATCTTACAGTGATCATATCAATATTTATTTTTTTATGTTTTGAAATAAAAAGATTGACTGGGCCATCGTATGAAAACACAATGTATCACACATGTAATACATATTATATTAAATTAGATTATTTAGTGCGATTGCCAAGTCAATCTATTTATTTAAAACATAAAAGATTTTTAATATTGATATGTTCACTATAAGATGTTGTTAGGTTAGCTAATTATATAATAACTTAAGACAAATGGAGGGACCAGTAGGGACTGAATAAATTTATCGACTTGGATTTAAATGGACCTCACAACTTTTTACGGTAGAAGAACTAAGTTGCGAGACTTATTTTTTTGTTACAAGTTTTGTTTTTGGTGGCATCTCATTTCTTTTTGTAGATAGTCCTACTTTTTTCCTTTCCGGTACCTTCTACTTACAAATGTAACTATGTAATCCTATATATTTATATGGGATTACAAAGTTATTTATGCAGTCTATGTATCTAGAGCACTGGACCGAAATTACAAAATATTTTAGTTTTTCCTTGATTTATACACTAAACACTAATTGTATTCCAAATTTGAAGCTTCTATGTCTGCTAGAAGTGCCCTAGAGTTTTGATGATCGGTCAGTCAGTCAGTCAGTGAGTGAGTGAGTAAGTGAGTGAGTGAGTGAGTGAGTGAGTGAGTGAGTGAGTGACAAAATTGAGAAACTTTGACTAGTTATAATTATTAAACTAGTAGTTCAAATTGAATGAAATTTGAATTATACCGTGTTTATACAATGCCTGCTTGTTAGTTATAGGGGGTCGAAAATGGCCTGAACTGCTTCGAGAAAAGGATGATACGGTACGGCGTGCCGCTTTTTAGCTCGACTTGGCGGGGGCACTGGCTGCCGTGCCCCCAAATATTTATATTTAAAAGAGCCCGAAGTTCACTGAGCCAAAATTGCCACGCGTCGACTCTATGCGTTTATTATTAATATTAGGTCTGCTACTATATTATACGTCTGTGGTTCTAAACCTTTCAAGACAAAACATAGCTAAAATCAACATAACATGACATGGTGTCTAAGATGACATATGAAGTGTTTGTTTGTTGTCATAATATAGGTAGTATTTAATGAGAAACTTGTAAAAGTGTAAATTATATGTCTGTGGTTCTAAACCTTTCAAGACAAAACATAGCTAAAATCAACATAACATGACATGGTGTCTAAGATGACATATGAAGTGTTTGTTTGTTGTCATAATATAGGTAGTATTTAATGAGAAACTTGTAAAAGTGTAAATTATAAGTCTGTGGTTCTAAACCTTTCAAGACAAAACATAGCTAAAATCAACATAACATGACATGGTGTCTAAGATGACATATGAAGTGTTTGTTTGTTGTCATAATATAGGTAGTATTTAATGAGAAACTTGTAAAAGTGTAAATTATATGTCTGTGGTAAAAGTAGGGCAATTTTGGCCCCAACATTGAATTCCGGTCAAGTTTGCGCTAGTCCAAGTAAAACGGAAGCAAGTCCGGCGCGTTTCAGTTACGTTTTTATTTGGCGCACCGTGAACTGATTGGCTTGCGGCGGTAATCTATATGTATATACTAATAATAAAGTAGTAAAAGCGTCGTGTCTGTATATTGAATATTTTCGCGTAATTTGAAATGAAATAGGTTAATTGGTTACTGAGGCCAAAACAACAATTTTTTGGAATTTTTGCCCGTCTGTCTGTTTTAACTCGAGAACCACTTAACGGATTTGGGTGCGGTTTTTTTATTATAATTGTAGTGACCCTGGTCAACACATAGGCTATAGGGGATGTTCATAAAATAACGCCCAAGCCGGAAAAAGATTGAATAAACGCTTTTGTAACTCGAGAACCACTGAACGGATTTGGATGAGTTTTTTTACTATCATCGTAGTGACCCTGTAAACACATCGGCTATAAGGGGTGTTCATAAAATTACGCCGAAGTCGAAAACGGGGCAAAGATTGAATAAGCGATTTTATAACTCGAGAACCACTCCACGGATTTGGATACGGTTTTCTTTATTATCATCGTAGTTACCCTGGTCAACACTATATACACTACAAGGGTTGTTCATAAGAGAATAATAAGAGAACCTTTAATATAGGCAAATTGATACCGAAGACTTGGCACGTCATCGAAAACCAAATACGATAAAAAATAAGTACTTGTTATTTAATTATCCTACTTCCTACTAATATTATAAATGCGAAAGTTTGTGTGTTTATGTGTGTGTGTTTGTTACTCTTTCACGCTGAAACGGCTGACGGATTTGGATGAAATTTAGAATGGATATAGCTTATACCCCAACTTAACACATAGGTTACTTTTTATCCCGGAAAAAGTATGTGGTAAAACCGCGGAGCCGCGGGCAAAAGCTAGTATTAAAATATTTTATTTAGTTTAGTGATTTATCCTCTCTTCAAAATTATTATGAGTCCTTTGTTAATTGTAATTATACAGTAGAGTAATTATAGAGTAGAACTTTAATAAAATTCATGTCGTGTTTTTAATGTAATAATAAAGCCATTTCTGAAGGCTTTGATTTTAGTTTTAGTCCTGTCAAAACGAAAGTTTCTTCATTCCAAGATAGATCTTTTTTGTTAACAACATAAGCTATATTACTTTAAAAAAAAAAGTTTTGACAGTAATAAAACTAAAGCTAAAGCCTTCAGAATCGACTGTATTCAACGTTTTATGAATATAAGGTGACTTTCATTTAAATAAAATTTAGATGTTAACTTACTATGCTAATTGAGTCGAGGTTGTTCTTGAACAAGTATAGAGGTCAGGTAGAAGTAAATATATTTTTTATATTTCACAAAAAGGGTCATTAAACCTTGGTCCTGACACCTTGCCGAGTCTCCAGGTATGAATTTGGCTACATAAACGAAAGTCACCTTACATTTTATAGTTATATTTTAGCTGTCAAAACTAATAAATTTTAATTTATGTAACTATGGGGCACAGGAAAATGTTTAAATGATTCTCAAAAGTGCATTTTTGTACATTAAAGTCATTACCTACTCACTTTGTATCAGTAGTTTTCATCTAAAGATTCCTACCAATTTAATAAAACAACGAATATTTTTAGTTGCGGATACTTTCATGGATACAAGGTAGCTAAAACTCTGAATAAGAAAAAGTGACCGAATGGAAAAAAATACCAATGTTCCTTTTGAGAATAACTTCAAGAAATTCGTATACTCATAAAACTACATAGTAGTATAAACATATATAGTAAATAGCATTTATATTTGCCAACAAATGTAAATATAACTATACATGCATAGTTACTATTATAAAATTATAAATTTATTATTATTATTTATTATAAAATTATAATAGTCATACTATACTAATAATAAAGGTTCGCTTCTCGTACACTAAAGACGTGTTGTCAGTCGCTCCCTCAAATAAAAACGAATCGTGTGTCTAATCCCAGTTTACAGTGTTCAAACATACTTATTCCTATACTGCTGGTGCCGGCGAGTGCTACTGACTATAAATTGATACTAAATAATAAGTTTTAAGTGCAGTGCAGTTAGAAACGCGAAACCTTTTTAGGTTATCTTATCTGTCAAACGCTCAAGTACGGACCAAAGACAAGAAGAACCGAACAGGGCTACCAACTACTCAACATATTGAATGACTGGCTGCGTTCACGCACGCGATTGTGTACCTTTTTGTGTTCCTTTTTGCGCATCTGACCTGCATCGAAATCGACATTAATTACGTTTTCGAAATAAATTGCGTTCAGAAATATTTGTAAGATGACTTCCGAACTAAGTAAAGAAATGTCATTACTTTTCGAAAAAGTAAAAGAAGAGCTTCAGAAGCAAACGAATGAAATTACTGAAAGTATAACCACAAGAGTTCTCAGTAAAATGGACGAAAAAATGCAACCTTTGATAGAAGAAAATGAAAAACTAAAAGTCGAAATAACGCAACTAAACAAAAAAATCGAAAACTTGGATTTGAATGCCAGGAAAAACAACATTTTACTACACGGAATTTCTGAATCGTCCGACGAGAAAGAAGATAACTTGATAAGTCTTGTTTCACAAACTATTAACGATTTAGGTGTCACCTTAGAAAATGGCGAAATAAACAGAATTCAACGTCTAGGCAAAAAGGAAAACAACTCGAAAATCAGACCTATACTTCTCTCAACAACAACACTCCAAAAGAAGATACAAATATTGAGAAACAAAAAGAAAATGAAACCAAACACATACATAACTCATGACATCCCAAAAAAATTCTTACAAGAACGCAGAGATAAATCAAATCAACAGCGAGAAAGTGTAAAAAGAAAAGGACCTGACTCTGAAACACCAAGCCCAAACAAACCAGACCAAAATGCAAATACCAAACAGGACCCCAAAATTAAAAGAATGGATGCATTTCAAGTCATGCGTGAAAGATCCTACTCCTTATCAGACAAAAACACATGGAGAAACTAAAGAACAACTAACAACCAAAACCGGATTCATACAACAAACAAAGCTACAAATACAACAACGAAAAATAACTCTCCCACCACGGCTGGTCTCCGCGGGAGAAATAGACCACCACCCTCTAACAGAAAACAATAAATTATTAAATATTGCAACACTCAATACAAGATCACTAAGGACATCTGAAGCCTTATTAGAACTAGAAGAATCACTAAAGAACATAAATTGGGATATTTTAGGAATAAGTGAAATGCGAAGAGCAGGGGAAACAATTGAGGAACATCCAGACTATGTACTATTCAATAAAGGTGAAACTGGAGGACAAAAAGGAGTTGGTTTCTTAATAAAAAGGCACTTGAAAAGCTATATAGAAGATATCATCGGAGTTTCAGACAGAATTGCAATCCTAAACATCAAACTACCCAGCTATAGAAAAACATGGACGATAATACAAGTTTATGCACCAACTGAACAAGCTGAAGAACTGGAAACTAAATCTTTCTACAAACATCTATCCCAAATAATAAGAAAATACTCAAACAACCTGATTATCCTTATGGGTGATTTCAACGCCCAGGTTGGAAATAAAAAGAACAAAGATGAATCTCCACTGGGAAACTTTGGTTATGGCAAACGAAGTGTCAATGGACAACGACTAGTGGATTTCTTATTAGAGCACAATCTGACTCTCCTGAACAGTATCTTCAAGAAAAACAAAACAAATAAGTGGACTTGGATTTCCCCAGATGGAAAATATAAAAACGAAATAGATTACATTATAAGCAACTTTCCAAGATCATTTACAAACACATCAGTGATATCAAAATCAAAACTAAATTTTAACACTAACCATCGTATGGTCAGAGCATCACTTAAAATAGAACCACCCAAAAAGCCCAGAAAACACATAAAACCTTCAAACGCAAACGATGTAAATGAAGAAAATTATAAGGACACCGCTCAGTCTTTGGTGGCAATAACTACGGAGCTATCAGACAACAGCAAAATTGATGTCAAAATTACCTACGCTAAATTAGAAAATCAGCTAGCATGCCACAAAGTCAGGAAAACTGAAAAGCAAAAATATCAATTAAGCGACTCGACACTCCAACTTATAGAAGAAAGAAAACGCATATTAACTAGCCACCTCAAAAAAGAAAACACCAAACTGATAACAGAGTTAAGCAAAAACATCAAAGAAAGCATTAGAAAAGATCGTAAAACTAAAAGACTAAAAACTCTAGAAAAGCACATATTGACAACAGGAGGAACAAGAAAGGCTCTGAAAGAGATACGTGAATACAACAAAGATTGGATACCAAACCTTAAAAACAAACAAGACACTATCACAAACAGAAAAGACATGAACACACTAGCAACTAAATTCTACCAAAACCTTTATTCAAACCATATTTACAAACACCCAGAACATGTAAACTGAAGTACTAAAGTAACTAAAACCAACCAAGAACCTGAAATCTTACCGAGTGAAGTAGAGAAAGCCATACTCAGCCAAAAGATGGAAAAAGCACCAGGCCCAGACAAAATCTCAAATGAGATACTAAGAGGAACTTTGAGCGAACTTGTCCCTATACTCACAAAAATTTTCAATGAAGTTTTAATATCTCAACACATACCAGAACAATGGGAAACATCCCACATTACTCTTATACATAAGAAAGGCGCAAAAGATGACATAGGAAACTACAGACCAATAAGCTTGATGTCAAATATTTATAAAGTATTCTCCAAAATCATCTTAGAACGAATTAGCACCACATTAGATGAAAACCAACCAATGGAACAAGCTGGCTTCAGAAAGAATTATGCTACAATAGATCACATACACACCGTGAAGCAAGTTATTGAGAAATACAATGAATATAACAAGACTCTATACATGGCTTTCATTGACTACACCAAAGCCTTCGACAGTATCAGCCATGAGGCTATATGGGAAAGTCTAGAAAAACAGGGTATACACACAACATACATTAAAACAATCAAAACCATATACTGTAACAGCAAAGCAAAAATACAACTTGAAACATTAGGTAATGCCTTTGAAATAAAAAGAGGAGTCCGTCAGGGAGATCCTCTGTCTCCCAAATTATTCTCTGCAGTGCTTGAAAACATTTTCCGAAAACTTGATTGGGATCAATTTGGTCTTAACATAAATGGAAGAAAACTTAACCACCTCAGGTTTGCAGATGATATTGTCTTATTTGAAGAAAACCCAGAAAATTTACGGAAAATGATACAAGATCTAAACAAAGAAAGCGAAAAAATAGGACTGACAATGAATATAGACAAAACAAAACTACTGACAAACTCTGTAAACATGGAAATTAAGATCAACAACAAGTCACTTGAGTGTGTAGACGAGTACACTTACCTAGGCCAGCTCATTTCTCATAAAGACCAAACAACTAAGGAAATAAATAGACGAATAGCCAATGGATGGAAAAGGTACTGGTCATTGAAAGAAGTTATGAAGTCTACACATCTAAGTATTGGGGTAAAACGGAAAGTGTTCAATACATGTATACTTCCTTGCATCACATATGGTTGCGAAACGTGGTCACTCACCAAACACCACAGAGAAATGCTCGAACATTGCCAAAGAGCCATGGAAAGAAGTCTGATAGGTATCAAAAAACAGGATAGAGTACGAAGTATACATATAAGAGAAAAAACTAAAGTTGTTGACGTGCTCTCCAAAATAGACCAACAGAAATGGAGATGGACAGGTCACATGATAAGATGTACCCAAGATAAATGGAACAAAATTGTCACAGATTGGTACCCTAGAGATGGCAAACGGAGCAAAGGAAGGCAACAAAAAAGATGGGAAGACGAGTTAAAATTGACAGCCGGTCCTAATTGGAGAAGAGTTGCTCGAGACAGGAAACAATGGAAGATGTTAGAGGAGGCCTTTGCCAAGAGGCACACTGAACTAAGGGATATCCTATAAATACAGAAATAAACTCAAAAACCACAACTCTTAGTTCAGAATAAAGGGCTTATTGATTGATTGATTGATTGATACTAATAATAAAGTAGTAAAAAACTCGTATACTGAATTTTTAACGTATTTTTACGTTATTCGTATTGTACCGAAATAAAAACTACTATTTTAAGATTTTTTGTCTCCTTGTTTGTCTGTATGTTCCGTTTTAACTCGAAAACTACTGAACTGATTTGGATGCGGTTTTTTAATTATCATTGTAGCGACCCTGGTTAACATGCTGAGGCTATAAGCTATAATCGTCCGACGGACGGACAACGGAGTCTCACCACAAAGGTTCCTTTTACCTTTCAGGTACTACGAACCCTCAACCCTCATCGACTGATGACGACTCCATTGAAGAAGTCGAAATATATCGTATATTTTTTTTCCTTTTTTAGTTTCTCTGATATCAATAACAAATCTACAATAGATTACAACTGCATACTTAAGTACCTACAGAAGTTTTCAGTAGAGCGAATTCTTTGTATGTATTTTCAACATACCTATATATTAGGTTGGGGAAAAAGTTTCTTCGCATTTTATATGAAAATTCAAAACATTTTTTAATAAAGTTCATTTATATTTAGCTAAAGTATGTAGATGCCATTTTGTTTGATAACTTTCTGCCATCTAGTAGGTAGAGACATGATCCCATTGCTATAGAAATTCTGGGGCTTCTGATCAAAAAACAGCGACAAGTGGTTTTGGCAGTCCTCTCGTGATGTTAAACTGACACTGCCTAAAGAATTCTGAAGAGACCGAAACAAGTAGAAATCTGAAGGTGCAAGGTCAGGACTATACGGCGGGTGCATTAATACGTCCCAGCCAAACTCTCTTAATTTTTGCTGGGTGGCTAAAGACGTGTGAGGTCTAGCGTTATCATGATAAAAAACCACACCCCTTCTGTTGACTAATTCCGGACGCTTTCTCTCAACTTCTTGCTTTAATCTCATCAGTTGTTCGCTGTAGAGTTCAAAATCGATGGTCCTGCCTGGCGGTAACAGCTCATAATAAATAATGCCCTTCCAATCCCACCATACCCACAGCATTACCTTGTTGCGAGATAACCCGGATTTCGCCAGAGTCTGTGAAGCCGGACCAGCCTTTGACCACGACCTTTTTTGCATGTTCTTGTCGTACGTGATCCACTTTTCATCACCAGTTATCAGGTTCTTCAAAAATTGTTCGGTTTCATTACGTCATAATAAAGAATCACAAATGAGTACACGGTTCATTAAGTTTCTTTCAGTGAGCTCATGAGGCACCCAAATATCGAGCTTTTTTGTGTACCCAGCTTTTTTAAAATGCGCCAAAACTGTTTTGTGGTCAATTCGCAGTTCTTCAGCTACATCGTTACTACTGATATGCCGACCTTGCTCCACTTTTTCAAAAATGGCATCCATTTTATCCGTAACAGGGCGCCCAGAGCGAGGTGCATCTTTGACATCAAAATTTCCGGATTGAAAACGCTTAAACCAAATTTATGCTACTCTCACAGATACTGCACTAGGTCAATAAACATCACAAATTTTTTTCTCGCCTTTCGTTACATTTTTACCTTTTTTGTAGTAAAATTTATAATGTATCGAATTTCTTCATTAGATTGACTCATCTTAACAGTAAGAAAAACAAATGAAAATCACACATTTTACCTAATTTGAATTTGGAATTATCTTTTTTAAAATTTAAACTTTTTAATAATACCAAAACCAGCCAGATACAAATGGTATAGCCAAAGAGATTTTATTATAAGTTCATACATACTATTTGCGAAAAGAGTTTTTCCCCGACCTATTATTTACAATTAAGGATATCTCATGTGTAGGAGACTCTGGTCTTCCATAGCGGATAACAAATAAAGATCAAGTTATGATCTTATAATTAAACTAAATAAATAAAAAACTATTTAAACATTAAACTTTTTGGTTAGTAGGGAACACGTGTGTCTGTAATAGTGAGGGAGATATTGTGTGTTACACTAAATGACACTCGAGCGAATAGATTAATTCTTTATTTTATACCTTGTAAACGGTAAAAAGTATTTCTCTATCAAAGAGCGGATCGTTCCTGGCCCTATTGTAGACTTTTTCTTCGCGTTAGCAAAAAGACAGCTAGAGTTCAAAGCTTTGAAACTGGCGGTTTTCTAAGCAAGTTAACAAAGGAGCGTGGGTGACATCCAAATTTCGGTTTTTAAGTTATTTACAGACGTTGCATTTGAAGTAAGGTATGGATTTGTGGCATTTATTATATACTAGCCTTTGCCCGCAGCTTCACCCGCGTTCAGTGAATCTTTGCTCCGTATTCGGCTTGGGCGCTGTTTTATGAACCCTCCCTATAGCTTATGTGTTGACCAGGGTCACTGCAATGATAATAAAATAAAAACACACATCCAAACCCGTTGAGTGGTTCCAGAGTTAAAGCGTTTATTCAATCTTTACTCCGTTTCCGGCTTGGGAGTTATTTTATGAACATCCCTATAGCCTATGTGTTGACCAGGGTCATTACAATGATAATAAAAAAAAAACGCATCCAAATCCGTTTAGTGGTTCTCGATTTAAAACGGAATATACAGACAGAGAGAAAGACAAAAATTCTAAAAATTCTTGTTTCAGCCTCAGTACAGTAGTACCAAAAACCCATTTCATTAAAAATTTCGCGAAAATATTCAATGTACAGACACAACTTTTTTACTACTTTATTATTAGTATATAGATTTTCCGCCGGTAACTTTCATTTAACATATTGCACGTCTCTATGGCATTTAGTTGTGGAAAAACCAGGATAAAAGGTTCCCACACTGTCCAATACTTGAGAATCCAAAATAAGCCAAGGATGTAAATTTAAATAATTTTATATACAGAAAATTTTAAAAGATTCACTACCTAAATGTAGCCGTTATTGACACAGTTAGGGTGGTCAAAGTTAAAGTGCGATCTATCTTTTCTAGACACAGCTAAGAATCGGGTATTAATCGTCTACCAACAAAAAAGCGAATGAAACAACCAGAGTAGCTACAAATCATGATAAAAGAAAATGTAAAATATATTAATAAAATCACAAAGGTTACATTACGGAAAATATATTTTCATTAATGGCAGATTTTTGACGTATAAATGTCGGATTTAATTAAATTACATCATACATGTATTGATGTAGCCGAAACTAAACATTCTTAACCTAAAATAACCATTTTATTTTACAATTTTAATACCCTTACCCAAATCACTAATGTTGGAATGAAAACTGCTCAGTTAAACTGAAATTGGGTAGGCTATTAAAGTGAGGTTATCTATAGAAATCTGGTTTGCTCCAACGCTTTCTTTTTAAACTTTTCTATCCTGCTCAGTGAGAGCGGGCCGATCAGAAAACTCGCGATTTCGAGGTGTTTTTATTTATTTTGAAAATAAAAATGTTTTAGGAATTAAGCGGATAAATTTTTAATATGAGCCAATTTGAAGCGGGGCACTACGTACCTTTTCTCGAAGCGTTACGTTATATTTTCAAACCCTCATAGCTTCGGTCTGGATAATACTAGATATACTAAATTCTCAAAATAAGATGTAGTAAGCAGTCTCATTAAACATGATAAGTTTCATTTGTCTAGCTTTTATACTTTGAATTTTATTAGTACCTAAAATACGTCGATTTTGACACTCACTCACTCACTGATGATCATCAAAACCTTTAGAGCACTTCCTGAAGTCCTAGAAAACTAAAATTTGGTATGCGGGCTAGAATTAGCACACAAACAACAAATAAATTATGGAATCTGTAACTTTCACCCTCCAAACCCTCTAAATGAGGGACCGGTTTTGTATTATTAAAGAAATATATTCCCAACTTCCAAAAGTCCTAGAAATCTGAAATTTGAATTGCCGTGTTAAAGACCATGGTAACGTAGGTATTCTGTAAAATTAGTATAATCCAGTAACTATCTACTGAAATTGTAGACCCCTGTGACAGACGAACACACAATATCAGATATATAAATACTTATGTAGGTATAAGAAAATTGTCTAGATTAAGTTTATGTTATAAATGAAAAAAATCATGTTTGCTAAGTTTCTTGCCCTTCTTCTTAGCAATACTAATCGAATGGTGCGGATGGTTAGGCATTATGTACCTAATATATAATATTTTTATTCCTATATTTCTTTATTTTATGCAGGTGTATAACTTTATTACATTTTAGTAGCCCAACCATAATATTTTTTGTATGTATTTTCCGTATTTATTTATCAAATTGTTTGTTCGTTGCATCATTTATATATAATATTTTTATTCCTAGATTTCTCTATTTTATGTAGGTCTATAATTAAATTTTTGTAGCCCAAGTAGTATAAAGATATTTATTTTAAAGATTAATTTTGACTTGTAGAAAGTATACTTTATATATCTATTTTACAAAATAAATATTTTGATTTGATTTGATTTGATTTGATCAGTGATCCAAGGATAGTGGATGGAAGGATATCAAACGCGTCGCGCGCGCTTAGCGTTGCCTCACAATATGCCACGTCGCTGCCGTCGCAGCCCTGATCTAACGCTTATTGCAAATAAATAAACCAACAAGAAAAACAGGCAAAATAGAAAGTAAAAAAGGCCATAGCTGAGGCGCAAGAAATGCAGCCTGAAATAACCCATAATCCCAAAGTTTACAATCTAAAATAAATCTGCCATCTTGGATTGGCGTTTATAGATTAAAATAAAGCTTGTTATTTTTCAAATGTCTGGGTCAAAATGCAATAACCCTGAACTAAAACTGAGCTTTAGGTATAAGTCTAATTCGTTATAATGAACACTATAGCTCAAACCCTAACTTTAGTGATAATATTATGTAGGTATTAATAAGACTCCCTTGAAACAATTTTCGTGGCCCCAACCCGAGCCGACGTCCTCGGCCGGCGATACGGGCTCGTAATGAGTTTTATAGTTACCTACAAACGATAGAGACACCCTTCAGTTCCTGCTTTCTGAAGCGATCGTCTATGTCTTCAGGACGGCCCGCATTGATCGACTAATAAACTATAGCACCTGGCGACCGAGCTCCGCTCGATCAAAATACTTTGGGGAGAAAATAACAAAAATACTGGTGATGTTCAAATGCTCGTGCCCTATGGGTTCATACCGTTGAAAACACAAACTTAATCCACGAGCATAAACTGCATAAAAATATGGATGTGAATAGAGTGCAACCATTAAATGAAACCACATACTCTACTGATCATATTGAACAACTATTCGAAAAAAAAACCCCGCGCAAATCTTTAGAGAAAAATATATTCAATTGTAACTCAAAGACTTTATCTCGTAGGAGGAAGGTCTATTTTAGAACGCTGCACCACAACAGCTGTTTCACGGACGACGCTCTCTCTAAACTCGCCCGTATGTCGGTGCGTTAGGGTTCACGCATTTTCGTTTGGAACTCAATTATTTCCCAAACTAAGGGTGTCCGCGGGTATGATTTTTGGGAAAAGTGGTTCAGTAGGGGCGGTAGAATATGTAGTTTCCACAGACTTATTATCGATGGTAGTTTCATTTAATGGTAGCAGTCTATTTACACCCGGTATAGTTGGTTCAAACTTTACTTGACACTTGCGATCTATCCTAACTCTCCAAACCCTACATCTTGATCAAAAAGTATGGCTTGGCCGTTTCATGGAACTATTGCATGACATAATATTATAAGTCCATGGGAGTGTTTGTTTGACGGCTGCGAAACGGCCAAGCCATACTTTTTGATCAAGATGTAGGGTTTGTAGAGTTAGGGCTTGTAGAGTCAGGGCTTGTAGAGTTAAGGGCTTGGCTCTACATGTGATCTGATAACTTTTTAACCGTGAAAGCGTTATGAGCTTTTGAGTCTTGGCGACCTAGTTTACATGAAATGTTTTTGATGGGATTAAATTATCTAACTAAAGGGTCTAATTAAGATCATCATAATTTCTTCTTTTAAATAATTAAATATTGGTTATTTACAGTTTTTTTCTAGACGTGTGGTATAAGACCTACGTGTAAACGGAATTTCATGTTTCTAAGTCAACTGGAAGTACCCTATACGTATTCATGGTGGGCCAATTTTTATGAAATTGATTACGTTCATCCATCCATCCATCCATCAGCCTGTTTCGTCCACTGCTGGAAATAGGCCTTTCCAGGATTTCGCCAATCTTGGCGGTCCTCCTGGAAGAAATGCCCATACTCACACACGCTGGGAAGGCGGGTTGGTGAGTGCGGTGCCGAAACCCTTGCACCAGTGACGCCGCTGCCCGTCACCAGTCTATTTTATATAAGGCTCGGCAATTGGGGATGGATATACCGCCATCCATCGGTCCCAGGCAATGGTGGGCCGCCTGGTTTTGCCTGAGAGCTGTTCTCTTACTCTCCCCCGAATAACTTCGGGAGGATTTGCGGGTAAGATGATGGTACCTCCACAGTCGAGTCCGGCATCAGCTCTACCACCTATTCTGCCACCTATTATGGATTACGTAAAGGGTAATAACTTTTATTTGCGTTGAGTTAGAAGCCTCATTTCTTAACAGCACTATGACGCCATAGACTTTTGTTAGAGGTATTAGTTTCAACTTGATATCCGTAACGGGGCCCGGGAAAATGGATCTTCACAACAGACAGACATACGGACAACAAAGTGATCTAACAAGGATCCCGTTTTATCATTTTGAGGCACGGAACCCTGTAGAGGGAAAACGTACAAATGACATAAAGAAAACTAAAAAATTAATAAAAAAACTTTTTACTCTAGTGTGATTCGAACCAGGGACCTCTTCGTGCCAGACTATTGACGTGCTTATCAACTGATGCGAAGTTTTTAATCTTGTATACGATTTTAGGTGATTGGCTCGTGAAAACTCGCAGAAAACAACTTTTCACGGGGATGGGATCTAGCAAGATCGATTTTTTTGCCCCTGAAGAAACCGATTACAAATATTGCTCGCTGGATACCCAATGACATAGGTGTATTTAAGGGGAGGAGTTCAGGAGTTCAAGCCCTTATAGGATTTTATAGGAACCCTTATAGTTTCGCCATGTCCGTCTGTCCGTCTGTCTATTAGTACTAGAAAGCTGTAATTTGGCATGGATATAAATATTACTCACGCCGACAAAATGGTAAAATAAAATGTTGAAAAAAATTTTTAAGCGTACCTCTCGTACTCGTAAACTGGGGATGAATTTATTTTTCTCGTCTATCCCATAGTGTGGGGTATCGTTGGATAGGCCGTTCAAAAACATTGTGGGTGTGTGAGAACCATTTTTCGATTTAGGGATCCGTTGGCGAAATATTAAGCTTTTAAGTGAAAATTTTAGTTAGTGTGGAGCGTCCCTCCCTGCCGGCTAAACGGTTGTTTAAAGAAATGTGATAAATATTTAGAAAAGTAGTAGGTATATATAATGAATTTAAAACGAAAACTATCACATCTCAGTAGGCTTTACAGGCTTACGAGTACAGGACGCGCCAAACTTTTGGTCCCCTAGAATCCTACATTGCGCGTGGCCCGACACGCACTTGGCCGGTTTTTCTTTTTATCACGTTGGGATGTAAAAATCATAGTTGGGGTTTTATCACACACCCTCGGGAATTTATATCGCGACGATTGTATTACGTTGTTTATTCATTCATAACTAGTTGTTAAAGCCACCTATGAGTTTACGATTTATACCACTCAGTACATTAAAAAATAGGCTCGCCAAAGCCACATTATAGGGCCAAAACTCCTTAATTAAAAACATTAAGAGAGCGAATAACGTCAAACTTAAGAGGTTTAGACAGTGCACGCGCCCTGAAAATTCCTTGTACTCTCGTGCGGGCCCACTTCCATCCATTTATTTTATCAAAATAGCTTTAGTTTTAGTTTTAGTGCTGCCAAAACTTCAATTTTTCCAAAGTAATATAGCGTCTGTTGTTAACACTAAAGAACTATTTTGGAATGAAGAAAATTTAGTTTTGCCAGCACTAAAACTAAAGCCTTCAGAATCGGCTTTATCATATGATTAATGTAAAACAAAAATTAAGGCTGATTGACCTCGACCTTATAATCGACTTTAATTTCTAATACAATTTCCTTATCGATATTAAACAGTAGGGTAAGACGATTATATTTTATTGGAATTTGGTATGGCAAGACCACTTAAAACGTGCATTAGGATATGTAGATTACAGGAAAAATAACAATAAAAATCCAGCATATTACTTTTAGCCCTCTACTAGCAATTTAATATTTATTAAATTGTAATTTTTCACTCAATTTGTGTAATTTGTTTCATGTACTTTCCAGCGATTAGCTTACTGTTGTATTTATTTATTTACTTAACACACACACGAAATACATTACAGACACAAATCCAATGCGTATAACATGGTAGACAAATTTATTTAACCTGAGAAAAATATACAATATATTAGCATTAATACAGATATATTAGCTAAAAATGCACATGTACACTTAAAATATACTAAAAAGTAGACAATCACTTCTCTAAGTACTTTACCACACGTGTGTGGATGTGGACTAGGGATGCAGAAAAAATATCCACCTCTGGTTGATCTCTGGCTATACCGTTGAGCAAGCGAAGCACGCGGCTTTTGGGGGCCTTAGCTGCGATTGTATTGCACTAGCCACTATATTATGCCTTATATTTGTGTAATTACCCTATTTAAACTAGTTCCGACGTGATTGCAAAATCAAACAATACGAGTTTTGAGATGATTTCCGTCGTAAATGCGCATTGTTTGATTTTGCAATCACGTCGGAACTAGTTATATTAATATAACTCAATGTATGAAACTCGCAGTTTGTATCTAATGTTCGTAGGGGAAAGTTCAATAGAAATAAAAGTGGCTGTGTTTAAGTATTGTTTTAGTAGAAAATTTAATTATTGTCGTGTGATAATGAGTTCAGCATCACGGCGAAGTGACACAGTGTGTCCTTTATGTGGTCCCTATGCTGAACTTGACAATAAGTGCTTGCCTAGTATACGTGACGTTATTAAGTTTGTGTTAATAAAGAAACATGAATTAAAAGAACAATACAATGGAAAATAGCCTTGAAAGAAATGGCTAAAACAAACGGTCTGCCACCACATGACTACCCTTGCCATATACAAAGTGTAGAGAGGTGTGTGAAGTTGGTGACAGAGGCTCATAGAGGGTCATAGGAGGATCGGCGAGGAACGGGCTGATACAAAACACATTAAAATCTCGCGGCGAAATACCACATGATCACAAAAATCAGTTCAAAATTCCTAAGAAAACATATTTTTTTTGTTGATATTATTGTAACTTTCATTTATAATTTGAATAAAACTTTGCATGATTACTTTTTTTTATTGTTTTGTAATTATTCCTACACTATAAAAGTAATATATAATTAAAATAATTAATAGTAACAGCTGTCTGATAATTTACAGCTGGTACAGGGCTCAAGACAGTTTCATTTTAAAAACCTGATTATATCTTGAGAATCTACTCATAAATCTGCAATTTTTGACAGCTCTTGGGTTAGTGAATTCGATTTTTTTTGCCATACTTCATCGGCCCACGCTATTAAACAGTCGGAAAAAATCAATTAATTGTTTCTATGAAACCGTCCCGTAGTAATACAAAACACTCAGAAAGAGATAGTTGACGAAACGACACATCGCGCGTAGTTTGTGAACCTCGCTAAGCAGAATAAAGTAAATATTTATTTATTTACTTTATTTTCTCCAATTTATATCTCTTGCAAGGGCGCGGGGTACCAAATTTATACACTATTGTAATCTAAGTATATACACAAAAAAGTTTTTGCTTAAATAATTTTTCATTTCCCAGTATAAAGTAGTTCAATCAGCTGACTAAATTTCTATGGAAAGGTAAAAAAAAAGAACGCGTAAATTTTTTTTGTGGTTTGTGTTCTATAAGGAATACTTACTCTATCATCTTTTACTTTGAATTGTAGGACATACATGTACATACATTTTATTTTTTATTTTCGTTGTTTTATTTTATTTATGCGTATTTAAGGTAAAGGTTATATTTTTAAGTCAGTTTACTTTCTTGTAATTTTCGTAAGGGTAGGTGTCAAAAATAACAAGATTTTTATTATTTTCTACATAATGTTAAAAATAATAATCATAAATAGACATTCAAAGTTCACGAATGCTGGCGCAGGTAACATGTTGTGTTAGACCAGGCATTTTACTAACGATTTGCGCATACGTTATTGTGACGCGGGAATTGGCACCGCCAATGACGTTTGCGAGGATTCTTTCTAGAGGCATATATTATATAAAAGGGCAACAATGTAAGTAGAAGTGAGAGCCTATACAACAGGCAACAAAACGCAAAGTGTTCAAGAAAGAAACGACATTATGAAGTCCGCGCGTTCCCCTCAGTGGAAATCAGCAAAAAATTACACGCCGTAAATTGTCTCTATTAAAATGATATCACCTACATACAGCCTGTCTTTTTACATCCGGTAATCCTGTGCCTAATGGAACTTATGATTATAATTTTATAACAAGTGAAGAACTAAATATTACAATGCCAGGATCATAATCTATACATTATAATACACTTAAATTCACAGACTTTTTTGCTAAAATAACGTTTATTACCTCCTTGCCTCCTTACTTTAACACGAAAACATAAACCCGAGTTTACGGTTATACAAATTAAGTACCCACTCGATAAACCGAAGAGAAAAGGAGGGAATCTAAAACGTATACATTTGTATTCAAATGCAAGTTCCACGGTGAAATGTGGCCAATAATTCTGAATGTGAACGCATAAGCACTATCCCTAATCGAATTTATTGAAATATGAGTCTTGTACAAAAAGAAATAGAGCACAGTTTTAAAAGAAAGCCGGATGAGTAGGGTCATATTGCAAAATCATGAGAAGTCGTTGGTCTGAACGCCTCACATGGACCGTAAAAAGATAAAGAATGCTTCCTGTGCAGTGATTTATTATCGTAAATAGGTGACGTGTGTATTACTTGCTACATTGTTTCTGTAGAATATAATCATTACGTGAACGCATCATGCGAATGAGGAAAATCACTATAACAACCAGAAAGGTGTGCCAATATAGAAAACGGACCGCAACAAAAATATGTATATGTTGCTTGTTTATTTGGTCTGTAACTTCAGAGTAATAGAAAAAAGGAATTTGACATTCAATTTTTTTGGCAAGTAATTAAATGGTATTTATTTTAAATATTCGTTCAGCAAGGAAAATGAAAAGCAATTGTGACAGCACAATATGTTTTTGTCGGCCGTAAAAAAAACCTAGATATTTGGTCAGCTTGATAATTTATTGTCTGATAAATAAATAGTCCTAACACAAAATTATTATTTGGTCAGCAGGATTATACAATCGATTAACATAATAATAATATTTAATAAGCTAAAATCTTTAGGAGTCTGCATTTTAAAATTGTGGTCAGCTAACAATTAAAAATTAGCGCAGTTTTATTGAAAAAGCGGCAATGATTGGTTAACTGTATAGAATTATGGCCTTTTTTGCTTTCCTGCCAATTTTTCCCGCTAATTTTGTTTTTGACTATATCTCCGAAAGTAGTTGTCAAATTCTAATGCGGTTTTCTTTCTTTAAAACTAGATTAAATTTCCTACACAAGAAAAATGATTGTTTTTTTTTTCTTGGAGAAAGTAGGTACTTTCTCAGGAGAAAGATTTGATTATAGGATATATATATATATATATATATATATATAAACATAAATATGTCTATTCAAATTTTATAATGTTGTAGAAAAATATAAAGAAAAATAAAAAAATATAACTTTATATGTTATACATATTTAAAAAAAGCGTGTAGGCGTAAAATTTGGCTCTCAAATTACAACCCACAATTTTTTTTATTGTAAATATATTTTGTTGCTCATATTTCTAGCTTTCCTAGGACACCCATATTACTATATAATATAATATAATTACTAGTCATTCTTAGCGTTTACCTTGATATTGCCCAGGTGTGACGATCGTCACCTGTATGATTGTACGGGTTTGAATGCAATAAATTATTTCACAATAACCCAATGCAGCATTGCACACTTTTGTTGCTGAAGAAATAAAATTAATTAGTAAATCAAAATAAATAAAATATCACATTACTTGCTGTCGTTGCTGATCAATTTATTTATTTTTGCCGATCACTAGAAGCGCTCAACTCACTTTGTTTGCTGACAAAATATATTTTGTAGCTGACAAAAACCTCTTTAATTTGTTGACCATTTAAATGAAAGCCATTTTTTTTATTGTCCCACAATTTCGGTTGTAGCGAATGTAATAGAATTATTATAATGTGACTTTTATTAGGCTAGTAATAAAAGCTCCGAAAACTAAATTAAAAAATAAGGATGTTCAATTTATGAATGTTACTGCTTTAAATACTAAGTTACTGAAAACTTCTAATAAATAAACTACCAACTACCGAATGAAATATGTAATACATCAAAAAGCTGACATAATACTATTTCACCCGCTGAAAATACATGTCAGCGAAAACTATTGTCAGGCTTTTTTGTCGTAGACCTCCGAACAAAAATTCAAAGTTGCCTGACCATATCATGAATTCTGTTAAAACTTAAGGGGTCGCTTCGCTCGGCTCCCAATATGTGTTTACATGTCAACCTAACACGTTAATTTATCTGCTTTATGGGCACTGGCTATGACAAAACAATTTGGTCAAGTGCGAGTCGGACTCGCGTACAAAGAGTTCCGTACCACCACACAAAACGGGTAAGGAACCCTAAAAACATGATAAAAACAACAATATAGATACCAATTTTAGGTGGTAGAGCTGATGCCGAGCTCGACTGTGGAGGTACCACCATCTTACTCGCAAATCCTCCCGAAGTTATTCGGGGGAGAGTAAGAGAACAGCTCTCAGGCAAAACCAGGCGGCCCACCATTGCCTGGGACCGATGGATGGCGGTATATCCATCCACAATTGCCGAGCCTTATAAAAAACGGACTGGAGACGGGCAGCGGCGTCACTGGTGCAAGGGTTTCGGCACCGCGCTCACCAACCCGCCTGCCCAGCGTGTGTGAGTATGGGCATTTCTTCCAGGGGGACCGCCAAGAGTGGCGTAATCCTGGAAAGGCCTATGTCCAACAGTGGACGAAACAGGCTGATGGATGGATGGATGGAGGTACCAATATAAGTACCATAGCAACATAAAGTCGTCATAAAAAGTCGCGAAAATGATAGCGCCTGTCAAATAATTCGGTATCCTTTGAGTACGGAACCCTAATTTTTATTATTTATTCTTTTAATTTCGAGTATGTGCAACAATTTGACCAAATTTGATACTTGTATGTATTACCGTCTTTAAAATAGAGCTGAAATAATTAACCTTGAAAAGTAGTATTTTTGTAGTTCCCCTTTGTTTTCATTTTTTTATTTTTTTTATTATTTTTCGTGGTAGAGACCATAGTAATACATATCCTTTGAAAATTTCAACTGTCTACCTATTATGGTGGTCTGTGACAGACAGACAGACAGACAGCGAAGGCTTGGCTTAGTAATAGGGTCCCGTTTGGTAATTTAATTTCGTTTAATTTACTTGGGGTACGAAACTCTAAAAACTATGACGCGCGTAAACCTGCAAGCAACAAGCTAGTCTGAAATAATTCATTCTTAACAAATATGATCATCCTTTTACTGCCGTATGATAAATTTAAAAGCAAACAAAACACTTTAATCGTTAAAATTATAGATAACATATCTATTTCCCTGAATTTTACAATCTTTTAACACAATACACCATTACGATAAGCAAGATTACGGTAGCAAACCGTTTCGATGTTTTGATAATTTTTTGACAGGAATAATTTATGAATGGGTTTGTGAATTGGATTTATAAAATTAAACGCACTCGATTCGGTAACTTCTTCTTAAATCCGCTTTGACAATTGGCTGTCTGGTTTGGGAGAAGTTTCATCTTCCACTCAAGGTATGGAGTCAATTGAGATCCAGCAGCACTCGCATTTCAACAGAGATGACGATATTTTATGACTCCTGGTAGTCGTTCAAAAACTCACAACGGGTTGGGTTCATACCCCGGGTTCCATCACTAACCCGTTCAAAAATCAACACGGGTCGCAACACTGACCGTTCAAAAATAGCAATGTCGCTACACCACCGGTGTCGAATTTTTCAATACCAACTCTGAGCAGGGTTCTCGAGGTTCGTCTGGGGACGTCAAAATGACAGATAAAACTCTATTGGAAATATGTGAAATGACGTTTGGAGTGTAGCAACCGTTCAAAAACTCAGCGTTACACGTAACCCCAGTGTCCTATCTAGCCTAGGGTTTTTTTTATGAACGCACTTCTGAGTACCCCATGCATGGAAACCTGAGCAATAATTTTATTAGCAAGATATACATTGGTGTGGAAAATTATTATATTATGTATTCTGTATCTGTAATGTTAGGAAACCACACATCTTATGCTCCGCTTGTGCTATGCTTAAGAAAAGCAGGAAATAGTGGCATAAAACACTGTTTGCTTAAGAAGAAGCTGTACTAATTATAGCGAAACTTGTTGGGTGATATCTTATAGGTATTATATTTATTTATTTATAATAATTACTACGGGCGAACCCAAAATTAAATAAATAAATAAATATATATATATATAATATGTATCGTGAGTAGGCGTTTCCATACCTGTCTCTTGTTCCTCTTAATAAATTGTTTGACAACTTGAAGATTTTTTTATTATTTATATGATTGTTATTACGTGAAGACCCTTTTATTTGGTTTAGTTTTTTATTTTTATATAATACACTAGCCTTTGCCCGCGGCTCCGCCCGCGATTATTCAATCTCTACCCCTTTTTCGGCTTGGGCGTTATTTTATGAACACACCTTATAGCCCATAATAATATAATGAACAGGGTGACTACGATGATAGTAAAAAAACGCATCCAAATCCGTTGAGTGGTTCTCGAGTTAAAACGGAACATCATGGTTTCCATGGTTTGATGTATCCTGGGCATAGCATTTAAAATTAGTTAACCTGATATATTGGATGATGTAGCAGGGATAGCGTATTTCGTTAACACGTAGACGCATCTAAAAGTATAAGATCATATCCATAGTATAAGTAGACCTTTTCGCCTTATGTTTCAGCCGATAGAGGTGCACCGTTTCACCGCAAGTTACTGACAAAAATCAATATTATAAAATATAATATAAATATATCGTCACGACATAAATCCCCGAGGGGTTGTCAGAGAGGTGTTTCGGGTGTGAACTGTGAAATGCAAGTCACGGTCCACAGTCGGCACACCCGCCTTTTATCGACGATTATTACGTCCCAACATGATGAGTGGTAAGCCTATCGCCGTACTTCAGGCTCAATTACTCGCTTTTTAGGGCATGCAGGTTTCCTCACGATGTTTTCCTTCACCGTTTAGCAAGTGGTGAGTATTAAATACTCTGCACATAAATTCCGAAAAACTCATTAGTACAAAGATTGAGAGACCAGCGTTCTAACCCTGAGCTACCGCTGCAAAAAGCAACACCGTTTTTAAGCAATAAGATTTTTAGTAATAGTTTCAAAGTGGAATTTTCTCTAAGAATTATGTTGAATATTATTTATTTCTAATGGTACCGATATCACCAACATATTCAATCATAATCTGTACTAATAATAAAGTTGTAAAAGAGTCGTGTCTTTACATTGAATATTTTTGAAAAATTTTAAATGTATGAAAACGACTTTTCGTTCTGTTTTCCATGCGAATGATCCTTGAATCAGATGGATTTATTTTGCGATCAGCCCCCTGATTCTGTATCGTAAGATCAGTTGCCAAACCGAGTGCCTATCGTCGAAACCATACATATCCACTTATCTAAGGATACGTTCGCACTTGAAATGACGTCACAATTCGTAAATAGTTCAAAACCCATTGAAGGTTATTTTGGAAGTTCATTTTTTATCTGTTTTTGGTGAATAACAACCATAGTTGGCAACTGATTCAAAGATACGTAATAGCCGTGGTAGCCATCGTCATAGCGGTAAACTCCGAGTTGCTTACTTCGAAACTAAGTCCTAAGACTCGTATATTCGACATCTCCTACAAAATGCGAACCTCAAAAAAGACCAACTTTGTTTTCTTTTTCCTAATCACAATCGACAACATTAAAAATTAATAATTGATGCAAAAGTAAAATCCATTTCGAGATATGGGCTTTCTCAGCATCATATTTTTTTTTCAGAATTAAATCGTGATTAAATAAAGAGATATTTTCAAAAAACTAAAAATATGGTAAACATAGGATTTTAAAAACAGTTTCCTTTGCTTTTAAGTTCATTTCGTTTAAAAAAAAATCAACTGTCATGCTATGTGACAGCAGACCTAAACATGCGAAGCTTTTTTTTTAATAATCCATTGGCAATGAACATTGACTTTTGAAATCCTCGAATGCGACTTACGTCCTTTTAGAATGAGTGAATAAGAAAACATTAAATTATACAGGAAAAACATAAAATAAAACAAAATAATAAAATACATAAGATTCTTTTTTACGCAGACTTTCAATATAAATATTAAAAAGAAATGGTTAACTAAAATGAAATGTTGTCGATTGGCACGCAGAAATTTTATATACCAATCACTATCGACCACTGATATAATATATAGTGTATTAGAATAATATTGAAAATGTCTGATGTCATTGCTGTGCACCCGATAGCGCTCTTATGGATCAAATTCTGGGAAATATTGTTAAATAAGGGCTTATTTTAAAGCGAAGCCTAAAATTATTTTTTAAATTTTCATTATATAGATCATTGTTGATTGAATTCATTTATCAATTCATAAAAAAATATACGTAGTATTTTAATAAAATAACTAAACTTGAATTTGAAATATTATTGAACCTTCTTAGATATCACTTGCAAATTTTTCAGTATGAGTTTGCCTATAATTATATAATTCTATGCAATTTTATATAGTTATCGTTCAAAGTTTTCCTCAAACTAACCTTAAAGTTGAGATCGTTTCACTCCGCTCGATTACACCTACTTTTGATTTTCTGTTTTACTGCACTAATGTTTCCTAGACCGATCTAATCCAGGTTTCGAAAGTATTTTCTTGTTGCCATTTTGTTACTAAACACAAAAAATTTCAATAATAAGAGGATGGTCCCCAAAAAACTATACCTTATTCTTCTTTGTTTACAGAATCAAACAATACTACGAAAAAAAATCTTCTGCCTAGTATAATGCACTCTCTTTTCGAAACAGAATTGTAAGAAGTAATTCCAATATTTAGAAAAAACAAAGATGGCTCTAAAAAGTTTTCATGTCAAGGTTACATGAGCAAAAACCCATATTATTATTATTATTTGTGGGTTAAGATCTATATCAACTTTATTAAACTCTGAAAGGAACAGATATTTCATACAACCTTTAGCTTTTTATAAAATATAACATAATAATAATAAAACTAATGAAATATGTACGAGCTAACGCACACTTGTACATATTACTCAATAATCATTTACCTAATTAATACATTTTGTCAGCTTGCACTTTGTACTTAGCAACTTGGTGAAAACGATACGAATAAAGGAGTGTACGATCATCACTCGTGGGGTTTGGTTCTTAGCTCTCTTCGGAGTCACCATCCCTTAGCAGCAACCCTAGCGTTAGCACCCCAGTTTTACTGGTGTATGACTCTCAACATACATCAAATGGTCCTTCGAGCTTTCGGAACTAGCGGGACCTTACGCGAGTGAACATTCCCCTAGAAAGAAAGAAAGAAAGAAAGAAAGAAAATATTTATTTGCTGTGATAAGGGTACTAGAAGTTATTATAATACAGAAGATAAACGCCTTAATCAGCTAGTATTATAGCATGCAAATATTTAAAAATTATGTTTGTCATATATTATTTACAATTAAATGCAATTACAGTGGTATGGTTTCTAATGCCTCGTGTATGTATGATCCATAAATTCTTTTATTGAATAGAAGCAATGTCCCTGCAACCATTTGAAAAGCTTACTTTTAAATTTATTTATTGGTAGTGACTTAAGGTCTTCAGGAATGCCATTGTAGATTTTTATGCACATATGTGAACAATTTTTATGATAAAGTGTTGTTCGCGGTGTGAAGTCAACCACTAGTCGGTTAGGATTCCTCGTATTTCTTTGATAAAAATTATCTGCTTTTGCAAATAAATCCAAATGCAGTTTTACAAACTTACAAATTTCAAAAATGTATAGGCAGGGCAGTGAGAGTATATTACATTTTTTGAAAAATGGTTTATGGTCTAGTCCTATGAACTTTGAGCTATCGTTTAGCAATCGTTTTGCGTGTCACTACCTAGTGTTTGGTTTGTGAGCAGTGCACCCGCACTTAATAACTTTAGTGACTTTGACCATATTAGAGCAAACTTGTGAACATTATATAAATTCTGCGTTTTCATGGGTCGAGAGACTCAATCAGCATACAGCAGCCTTTCTTCCCGTGGGTCAGGAGACTCACTCAGCAACCAGCAGTACTTTTCGTGAGTCAGAAGACTCGCCTAGCAGCAGCATTCAAGTAAGATCGTTTATATTTTACTTGCTTAACCAGCTACGATGACGGACTTCGAGGCAATATTCAAACGCCAAGGGGAACTCGTCAACGAAATCCAGCGTCTCGGTTCTAACTTTGACAAGGACTCTGCACATCGCAAGACATCGGAGTATTTACAACTACGGTTAGAAACTTTAGACAGCCTCTGGGGAGAGTTCTTGAGAAATCATCAAACACTTCAAGAGGTAGAGATTAAATCGCAAAGGTATTTTACCGAAACTATTTTCGAGCGAACCAAGACATATTATACGGACATTCGTGCTAAGATTTCGTCTTCCGCACTGAAATATTCGGTGTTAGGTGGTACAGGTTTAGGTAAAGGCCTAGAGAGCGCCACAGCTAGCAGCAGCAAGATCGACGAGCTTTTGTCCCTTCAAAGGACTAATTTTCGAGCTTTTAGGCGACTGATAGCAAGCATCGAGGTGAACGAAATCAGTGAGAAGTGGGAGCTAGAAGATGAGCTACGCAGCATCCAATCCAGGTGGAGCACTATCGACAAGCTTCACCTACAAGTAGACAATATTCTGGAAGGTGAAGATGAGGATTATCAAGATGAGTTTGCAAAACAAGAAATAGCATTTAAGAAGATGAAAAGGGCGCTAAACCAAAAATTATCTGCCACCTCTCACATTCAGCTAGCTACACCCATACTAGAAATACCAATTTTTACCGGGAAATACACTCATTGGCCTACGTTCTTCGATTTATACTCCAAATCGATACACGACAATAACTTTTTATCAAATGGGCAAAAAATGCAGCATCTTAAGGGTAAAGTGAGAGGAGAGGCCGAACGTTTAATCCAGCATTTAAACATCTCTGATGGTAATTACGATATAGCGTGGGAAATACTGACACATCGATATAATAACCCGCAAGTACTATTCACCACCTACATTGAAACCTTCTTAAATCAGCCCAGCATCAGTAAGCAGACGTCGTACGAGATCAAACGTCTGTACGACACCACTACGGAATGTATCCATGCCATTCATAACCTGGGTTTGGATACCAGCACCTGGGATCCGTTATTGGTTCATCTATTAACCAAGAAGCTGGACAGCGACACCTACAGCGCCTACAAAGAAGCACGAAAGTCTCCAAGATATTTAGCCTCTCTTGATGAGCTAATGACGTTTCTCGAGAGTAAATTTATCGCTTTAGAGCCGACGCATAAGCGAGAAAAAGAAAGTTTTACGTCAATAAAGCCAGCTACAGCCCAGCAGCATTCTAAGGCTCACTACAAGCCAACCTATAACTATAGGTACACACAAAAGGGGTATCAAGCAGCATCTACATCCACTTATAAGTGTCCCCTATGCAATTTTTAATCACGAGCTCTATAGGTGCCAAAAGTTTCTAAACATGCCAGCGGAAACACAATTAAGGTCAGTTGCGAAATTGAAATTGTGTAAAAATTGTCTGTTTAAACACGCAAACGATAAATGCACTTCAATCAAAAGGTGCAAAGTTTGCGAAAGCGAGCATCATACGACACTACACACCGCGTGCGCAGGGTCATCGCTCCCAGCAAATAAGTTCGCGATGGAACCGAACCCCCACGTGCAGTCAGTCACGCTACCACTGACTAAGCCGCTTAGCAACAAACTTCATACAGCGAATCATGTTGCCGTTAACGGCGACGAAGTTTTATTAGCTACTGTTTTATTAAAAATAAAGGCGATTGACGGCAATTATGTAACACTATGTGCTTTACTGGACCAAGGTAGCCAAATTAATTTGTGTTCGGAAAATGCCGCCCAGCTGTTAGGTTTGCCACGCCGAAAGTTTAGCACATCAGTATCTGGTGTAGGTATCAGCAATAAACAAAGCAAAAGCCTTGTGACTCTTGAATGTAAATCTATCTACGATGATTACAGCTTTAACACGGTAGCACCCGTTATTCCTCGAGTTGTTAGCGATCTTCCTAACGTTTCATTTGCTAAGCGATCATGGCCACACATTCAGCACTTGAACTTAGCGGATCCTGAGTACAATGCATCTAAGCCTATCGACTTACTACTGGACGCCTGCGTGTACTCAGATGTCATTATGAATGGTCTAGTTAAAGGCGAGCATGACGTCCCCTTAGCTCAGCAGACAAAATTAGGATGGATTTTGTCAGGTAACGTCAAAACATTTAACTGCAGCGTAGTTACCAATAATTTATTAGAAATATCCAAGTATTGGGAGATGGAAGATATTCCTAGCACAGCATCCGAATTGACAGAAGAAGAACAATATTGTGAAGAGCATTATGTAACTACCACAAAGCGTCTTAAGGACGGTAGGTACAAGGTAGCTCTACCTTTGAAATCTAACTATAGAGAAAAGCTTGGTTCTTCTAAAGCAAAAGCAACAGCACAATTTAAGCAAATTGAGAGTAAAATGGCAAGAAATGAGGAATTTTCAGAAAGTTACAAGCAATTTATGCGTGAATATCAGCAATTAGGTCACATGCGTCAAGCAGACATTATCAAAGCTCCTACATACTACTTACCTCACCATGGGGTACTTAAGCCAGAATCCACGTCTTCTCCTCTTCGTGTTGTATTTAATGCATCGTCGCAGACTAGCACGGGATACAGCCTAAATGACGTAATGGAATGTGGGCCTAACTTACAGCACGACCTACCAACTTTAATATTGAATTGGAGGAAATACAAGTTCGTCATTACTGCGGACATAGAGAAAATGTTCCGTCAGATCCTTGTACAGGAAACTGACCAGCATCTCCAATCAATCGTCTGGAGGGAGTCTCCAAATGAGCCGCTCCAGGAGTATCTACTCACGACCGTGACATACGGTACAAAAGCTGCTCCTTACTTAGCCATGCACACACTAAGACAGCTAGGACAAGATGACGTCTCGAAATATCCCCTAGCAGCAGCAGCAGCTCTTCAAAATCATTTCTACATGGATGATTTACTCAGCGGACATAATACATTAGCAGAAATTAAAGAATTACAGCGACAACTAATTAAGAGCTTAAAGGGCGCAGGGATGAATTTGAGAAAGTGGTCAGCAAATGATTCAGAGCTCTTAAAAGGTTTATCGTCGGAGCAGCTCGACAAGCCTTTTGATTTTAAATGTTCAGAGTCCCGCAAAACCTTAGGGCTTAGATGGACGCCCTCGTCTGATTCATTCATGTTTACAGACCGAGTAGAGCACTTCGAGCAATGTAAAACAAAACGCCAGCTACTATCAGAAATATCTAAGATATTTGATCCGTTAGGCTGGCTATCGCCAGTCACGATCAGAGCTAAGCTTCTTTTTCAAAAAACATGGGTCACTGATTTAGGATGGGATGATGAAACCCCAAAGGATATCCAAAAAGAGTGGACTCAACTTCGTAGCGATCTTCAAAACATTAGTCAGTTTAATATACCTAGATATTTAGGTGACACACGAAAAGCATTCCAACTACACGGCTATAGTGACGCTTCAGAAAAAGCTTACGCCTGCTCTGTCTACCTTGTATCGTACGACGATAAAGGCGAGTACATATCACGACTCGTCATAGCAAAAACAAAATTAGCACCGTTAAAGAAAAAAGTTTCTTTACCACGATTAGAACTCTGTGGTGCGTTGCTTCTAGCACAATTAATGAAGACCGTGAAAGACTCTTTAGCAAGCACCAACTTTCAAGTATGTGCCTGGACTGACTCTACAGTAGTTCTAGGATGGCTGCATGGCGACATTACCCGTTGGAAACAATTCGTATCGAATCGGGTTCAGCAAATCATTAACATTATACCAGCGTGTAAATGGAACCATGTCCGCTCTGAAGATAACGCAGCAGACTGCGCCACCAGAGGATTAACTGTCGCAAAGCTTCAAAACAATCCACTATGGTGGAATGGCCCAGAATGGCTAGTTAACTTTGATCCCAGTAACATCAAAACAAAAACTTACGAAACGCCAACTTTGGAAGCAAAAAAGGTCTATGTAAACACAGCCTTACAACAATCTTACTCAATATTCATTAATGAATTAATAACAAACAATAGCTCCGCCACTCGAGTCGCAAAGATAGTGGCTTGGGTGTTGCGTTTCACTGCAGCGTTGCGACACAAAGCTACGGAACATAATACCTTCTTATCAACAAAAGAAATAAGTGAAGCTTATCAACTTATTATTAAACATATACAAGCAACACATTTTGAAAGCGATTTAGAAAACATGAGAAGCAAAGGACATGTTCGGCCCAATAGTCAATTAGCTAATCTTTATCCCTTTTTAGACGAAAACGGGATATTGAAAGTGGGTGGCCGCCTCAGCCACTCCAACCTAAGCAGCACAGCAAAACATCCGATGATTTTACCAAGTCACAGCCGTTTTACTGACTTAATAATAAATCAAGCTCACATTACTACACTGCATGGCGGCCCACGACTTACCTTGTCGTATTTAAGAGAGAGGTACTGGATTTTAAGCGGCATGAGAACAGTCAAACGACTGCTTCGACAGTGCGTCAAATGCCAAAGCTTCATCACTGAAAAGCAATGCCAACTTATGGCAGACCTCCCTCGAGCTAGAGTAACGCCTTCTCGCCCATTCTCGCACTCCGGTGTAGATTTTACGGGAAGTGTTGACCTAAAATCGAGCAAGGGCAGGAGTGTCAAGACACACAAGGGTTACGTTGCTGTGTTCGTTTGCATGGCAACAAAGGCTGTACACCTAGAACAGGTGTCTCCAAAATGAGCCGCTCCAGGAGTATCTACTCACGACCGTGACATACGGTACAAAAGCTGCTCCTTACTTAGCCATGCACACACTAAGACAGCTAGGACAAGATGACGTCTCGAAATATCCCCTAGCAGCAGCAGCTCTTCAAAATCATTTCTACATGGATGATTTACTCAGCGGACATAATACATTAGCAGAAATTAAAGAATTACAGCGACAACTAATTAAGAGCTTAAAGGGCGCAGGGATGAATTTGAGAAAGTGGTCAGCAAATGATTCAGAGCTCTTAAAAGGTTTATCGTCGGAGCAGCTCGACAAGCCTTTTGATTTTAAATGTTCAGAGTCCCGCAAAACCTTAGGGCTTAGATGGACGCCCTCGTCTGATTCATTCATGTTTACAGACCGAGTAGAGCACTTCGAGCAATGTAAAACAAAACGCCAGCTACTATCAGAAATATCTAAGATATTTGATCCGTTAGGCTGGCTATCGCCAGTCACGATCAGAGCTAAGCTTCTTTTTCAAAAAACATGGGTCACTGATTTAGGATGGGATGATGAAACCCCAAAGGATATCCAAAAAGAGTGGACTCAACTTCGTAGCGATCTTCAAAACATTAGTCAGTTTAATATACCTAGATATTTAGGTGACACACGAAAAGCATTCCAACTACACGGCTATAGTGACGCTTCAGAAAAAGCTTACGCCTGCTCTGTCTACCTTGTATCGTACGACGATAAAGGCGAGTACATATCACGACTCGTCATAGCAAAAACAAAATTAGCACCGTTAAAGAAAAAAGTTTCTTTACCACGATTAGAACTCTGTGGTGCGTTGCTTCTAGCACAATTAATGAAGACCGTGAAAGACTCTTTAGCAAGCACCAACTTTCAAGTATGTGCCTGGACTGACTCTACAGTAGTTCTAGGATGGCTGCATGGCGACATTACCCGTTGGAAACAATTCGTATCGAATCGGGTTCAGCAAATCATTAACATTATACCAGCGTGTAAATGGAACCATGTCCGCTCTGAAGATAACGCAGCAGACTGCGCCACCAGAGGATTAACTGTCGCAAAGCTTCAAAACAATCCACTATGGTGGAATGGCCCAGAATGGCTAGTTAACTTTGATCCCAGTAACATCAAAACAAAAACTTACGAAACGCCAACTTTGGAAGCAAAAAAGGTCTATGTAAACACAGCCTTACAACAATCTTACTCAATATTCATTAATGAATTAATAACAAACAATAGCTCCGCCACTCGAGTCGCAAAGATAGTGGCTTGGGTGTTGCGTTTCACTGCAGCGTTGCGACACAAAGCTACGGAACATAATACCTTCTTATCAACAAAAGAAATAAGTGAAGCTTATCAACTTATTATTAAACATATACAAGCAACACATTTTGAAAGCGATTTAGAAAACATGAGAAGCAAAGGACATGTTCGGCCCAATAGTCAATTAGCTAATCTTTATCCCTTTTTAGACGAAAACGGGATATTGAAAGTGGGTGGCCGCCTCAGCCACTCCAACCTAAGCAGCACAGCAAAACATCCGATGATTTTACCAAGTCACAGCCGTTTTACTGACTTAATAATAAATCAAGCTCACATTACTACACTGCATGGCGGCCCACGACTTACCTTGTCGTATTTAAGAGAGAGGTACTGGATTTTAAGCGGCATGAGAACAGTCAAACGACTGCTTCGACAGTGCGTCAAATGCCAAAGCTTCATCACTGAAAAGCAATGCCAACTTATGGCAGACCTCCCTCGAGCTAGAGTAACGCCTTCTCGCCCATTCTCGCACTCCGGTGTAGATTTTACGGGAAGTGTTGACCTAAAATCGAGCAAGGGCAGGAGTGTCAAGACACACAAGGGTTACGTTGCTGTGTTCGTTTGCATGGCAACAAAGGCTGTACACCTAGAACTGGTGTCAGACCTCAGCACTCCAGCATTTTTAGCCGCCTTCAACCGTTTCTGTGCCCGGCGAGGAACACCCCGCCACACGTATAGTGACAATGGCACGAACTTTATTGGAGCTAAACGAGCTCTTGACAAGGAATATAGGGAGATCCTACAGACGATAAATCAAGACTTTTTCAGCAACATTCGCGAGATGAACATCGAGTGGTCGTTCAATGCTCCAGCATGGCCGACGGCAGGTGGCCTATTTGAAGCCGCCGTGAAAAGCTTCAAGCGACATCTTAAACGGGTCTTAGGTGAGCAGAAACTTACCTATGAGGAATTCATTACATTATTGCAGCAAATCGAAGCGTGCTTAAATTCACGTCCTTTGTTTCCTCTGACAGAGAATCCAGAAGACTCGTACCTGACCCCAGGTCACTTCTTAATTGGTGACTCCTTACTATCCAGACCTCAGACCGAGCCAGAAAACATTAACTTACCAGCACGTTGGCAGCTAGTACAGGCTATGAATAAGCAGTTTTGGAAACTTTGGTCAACAGACTATCTTCAACAGCTTCAAGTACGATCCAAGTGGAAAGTACCCACCAAAAATCTCGACGTTGATAGCATTGTGATTATCAAAGAGGACAATCTGCCTCCAGGAAAGTGGGCTCTCGGTAAAGTTCAAGAGTTACACCCAGGCAAGGATGGCTACGTCAGGGTTGTCTCTATTAAAACAAAAAACAATATCCTGAAGCGACCTGTAACTAAGCTAATACCACTACCTATTGTAGCAGCAACAGACGAGGACATCTCAATACAGCAGCATCCTCATCAGCGAAATCCAACACCTGAAGACAGAAACAGACAAGCACATAGCAAGAAGCAAACCACTTTTAAGAAATGTTTCACAATAGCGCTATTACTATTTTCCATGATTTTATCTCCATCTACCCAGCAAGACGTCTCGCACAGCAACGTAACGGCATTTAACGATAATAGAGCATTATATTTCGACAAAATTTCAAATCTACAATATATCAGAGATGAGTGGAGGTTAGTAGTCTACTATAATCTCACGGGCTACTGGCAAGCGATTACGGACATGGAAACTTACGTAAGACACCTAAAAGGCATGACGTTGAAGTCTAGTATGCAATATAAGAGCATAACTGATCATCTAGCTCACGAACTAACAGAAATTGAACATTACAATCGACTACTACAAGCCTCTAGCTGCAAACGACAAAAGAGAGGCTTAGTAAATGGTGTCGGAAATTTAGCGAACTATTTATTTGGTGTTCTAGACGATACATTTGCTCTGCAGTATGCAAAGGACATCGAAAAGATTACTTATAATGAAAATCATCAAAAACAGCTTATGAAAAATCAGACGATAATTATTGAAGCAGAATATAACATAATACAGCGCAATGAACAGATAATGAACAAACAATTTTCTCAAATTAACGACCATCTACAAATTTTATTGACTGAGATTAATGAAATACGATCAGAGACGAACATAGGTCTTTATATAACTTCATCAGCTTTAGCAGCCAGCATCATCCTTGAGAACCTGAGACGCATGCAGAACTCTATCATCGATATTGTAACAGATATCACTCACGGACGCATCGATACACATTTATTAGCTATCGAACAATTAGAAAAACAAATAAATTTTATATCGGCCCAGCTACGGGGTGACCTAAAAGTACCTGTAGATACTGAAAATATCCGTGACGTATATAAACTACTAAAGGTGTTCGCAAGAGTCTACAAGAAATATCTCATCATTGAGATAAAGGTTCCATTAATTAGCAATGAAATCTACGAGCTCGATCAAATTATAAGCATTCCATATAATAAAGGAAAAAATTCCTACCTTACTGTACCTACCTACCCATATCTAGCATTTAACCTAAGAAAGGACGAGGTTATATTCCTATCAGACCACGACCTACAAAATTGTCTGTATGCATCTGAAGATAACATTTTGTGCATTTTAGACAAACCAGTTTATGATTTAAATCTGAAGCAAAACATCTGTAACATAACTAAAATTAACGCAAGCAAAAATATAACGCCCTGTGTTTATGAACAATCACCATGTGTAAATAGATGGATTAAGTTACACAGACAAAACGTCTGGTTGTACTTTTGTTGCGATAAATGCGACATTCGCACATTTTGCCCAGCTGGTATGACAGTAAGTACCTTATCAGGCAACGGCCTTCTCGATATAGGTCAAGGCTGCACTCTTAAAGGAGACACCTTCACCATTCATTCGCACAACAACTTTCTAAGAAAAGTTATTATTTTACCTACTATAAAAGCCCCAGTGGTGTCGATTCTAAACACCGTCATTAATACATCTGTACCGAATTATGACTTCACTACAGAAAATCATTAGCAAGCTCATCGTAAAATACTGAATGAGATAAGTATTTTAAAGCAAGAACAAGAGTCAGTTTCCAGTCTTAGCACTCATGACATTCATCATTACTCCATAGTCTATGGAATACTGACTATCCTACTAGTAGGCGGCATCATCTTCGTCGTTCTAAGGCGCAGAAGGATGCGGCACGTTCAGCTTGCGAGGCTCTCAGTGTCTCCCGGGGCAGGAGCCTCGGTGAAAGGCATTTGTGTAGCGAGTGCAGTGAATTACGTAATAAATCAGTGAGCATGGGCATTTTAAGTGTAGACACAGGCGCGGCGCCTCCAAAACCACCGCGATCCTTGTCGATTCCGATTCCCAGTGACGCTTTAAGCGAAATAGCGGGCCAGTGATTTCATATCTAATAACAGTGAATAATTATTATATCATGGACATGAACATTAAATATTTAAAATTTTTAAGCATTAGTATTAGCTAGAATTGTTTTCATCTTGTTACACTTAAAACATTTTTATAACATTTAGCTTAGTTTCAGCTTATTGTCTTTATAGCTTTCCTTACCATTTTAATAATAAGACAACTTTTTTCCTTTTTTCGAGTTGGCAAGATGTACGAGCTAACGCACACTTGTACATATTACTCAATAATCATTTACCTAATTAATACATTTTGTCAGCTTGCACTTTTGTACTTAGCAACTTGGTGAAAACGATACGAATAAAGCAGTGTACGATCATCACTCGTGGGGTTTGGTTCTTAGCTCTCTGCGGAGTCACCATCCCTTAGCAGCAACCCTAGCGTTAGTACCCCAGTTTTACTGGTGTATGAATCTCACCATACAAAATAAGTCGCCATTTCGATTTTTTTTCATGAAAAGGAGTAATAGTGATTGATGCAAGCATGACCTACCCTCTTAATAATAGGAAATATAACACAAATTTGAAGCCAACTCCTACAAATACCTGGCAGGTCCTGGCATATAAACTTCGCAACGCAATCTGAATCAAAATAGAGCCTGATTGGGCGCGCCCCTTCCACCGCTATCCAACATTCAGAAACCGACCAAGTTTCACGTATTTGTATGCTAAAACTTGCTTATTTGGAATCCTAAATTACACCTTGTAAAGGTAATTTCGGGTGTTTCGGGTAACTTTTTTTTCTTTAAAGACTTTAGGCGCCACGTGCGCCTAGAGTTCGGTAAAGATTGAGGGTAATTTCTTAAATGGGCGGAGTTCTTTACTTTGCGTTCTTATGGTTATGACTTGACTAACAAGTCTCTACAACTACCTGGGCTTACGTAAATAAACTAAGAAATGAGGCTGTGAGTAATGTGCTTTCTTCTTAGGGTTCCGTATCTCAAATTAAATAACGGAACCCTTATAGGATCACTTTGTTATCCAAAGCATAGCCCGCTCCTTAAATTTTATCGATTTTGAGGTTTTAGTAGGAACTGATTTAGCAGGAAATTTATAAGCCTCGGTTTTAATATATTTTTGTAATATATAAGGTGCTCTAAAAATATCTGCCACGGCTGCAATGGGAGATAGTATTGTGTATGTAGATTACAATAGTGAAGAAATTTTGTACCCCGGAATATTTATATAAGTTTGAGAAAATAAAGTAAATAAATAAATATTTACTTTATTCCGCATAAAGTGATTCACAAACTACGCGCGATGTGTCGTTTCATCAATGAAAATAATTTCTATATTTTTACAATTATTTTGTGTTATTACAGGAAGGTTTCATACAAGTAAATCGATTCTAAAATATATGCATACGCACATTTTTTTGGATGAAAAAATGTATGACTCTAGATCAATAAAATATCGTTACTATTGTTATCTATATACACAATACACTCTCCCATTACAGCCGTGGCAGATATTTTTAGAGCACCTTATATATAGTTGTAATATATTTTTGAATAATCACTATTATAGATCATTTTGTTTTATTTAAATAAAAATACTAATCGTGTTTTTCCTCTCCTGTAAAATGTACCTTTTGTAGATAGCAGTATTTTGTACTTAACACTCTATATGTCGATGTAATCTTGAATCGACACTTCATTTGAAAACCACTACCACACTGTGGTAACCACAGCATTTTAAACTAAGCAGTGTTATGTCTTCATAGAAACGGTCAAAATAACGTGCTTCCAAATCTCGGTGAACTCCGGTACACGACAGCCGCGAGTGCGCCGCAGTTACGTAGGACGCGGACAGTTTGAGACGCATACGCGCATTTATTTACGTAAATTATGTCACGGAATTTTTGATTATATTGTTCAGGGTATGGATGTTTAACTTCATCTATATCTGAATCAAAAATAACCCAAGAAAAACAGTCAATGGGCAAGCCCTAGTGGGTGTTTCCGTGCCGAGCGGCCGTAGGTAATTATTCCAAGGACACGGCCGGGACAAAATACTGCTTACTATAATTATACTGTGCCACTACAGTTTTGTTTCAAGTGACATCATAGAAGAACGTCCATGTTTTACTGTAATTCTCCGGCTACGAGTTTCATGCCAAATAGTCAATCGGGTCGTAATTCTCGTACGGAGCAGTGTACAAACGAGTGAACTCTTTTCGTAATAAAATTCCGGTGTATGCCTTATCGTCGCACTTCAGGCACGCATGCGCTTTTTACGGTACCTATGCAGTTTGATTTGCAGTGATTTCCTTCAATTTCAAAAACCCATTGGGGCACGATCGACTGGGAGTATTCGGACCTGGATCCCAAGATTGAGAGTCCGGCCTCTTACTGACTGAGCTACTGTTGCATGTATATAAGGTGTCTTTCGTTTATACAGCCTCATTCATACTGGAGACTCGGTAAGTGGTCGGGACCAAGGTTCAATGACCCTGTTTGCGAAATAAGAAAAATACTTTTTTGTGCCTCTCTGAAACAACCTCGGCTTAATTAGTATTTGAAGTCGCAATTTTATTTTGCGTATTTCACAGAAAGAGTCATTGAACCTTGGTTCTGACCACTTAGCGAGTCCCCAGTGTGAATATGGCTATATAAACGAAAGGTCCTACAATTCAAAATGAAGAAAAACAAGAGTTGATTGAGTATTGCTAATAGACTACTTTCCACCGAAAATAATTTTCATTTGCGCGAACTTTTTTTAACTTTTCCATAAAACTTCATTCAGGTAATTGAACCACGTGGTACTGGGAAATAAAAAATAAAAATACAATAAACAATAAACAATCTAACCTAGACATATTTTTACTTACTTATTATTGTAGGACCTTTATATATATTATTCTGCTTATAGTGTATTCACGTGGACAATACTTATAGCGATTGCATAAAAATAAAATTCGATTGCAAGTCGACGCAAAACGGGGCGCAGATTCCGTATGAATCGCTACCATTGTATAACACGTAAGTACCCTGTAGCGCTACGATATATCTCAACGACGTTTTCCTGAATTCCGAACAAGTTCGTCTGAATATTGCTCCATTACGTCAGCCAGTTTAATTTATGCCTGAAACTAAGTCATGCAGGCCAAGTCACGACGGCCAAGACGAGAACAGCAGCGGAACTTGGCGATTTATTAACGTACTTCTCGGTTAAACTTTTAATCTAATATCCTATTTACATATTTCTTGAAGAAAGTATAAGAAACGTTGCGTCGTTTAGCAGAATTAAAGTGATGTACTTAGGGCTGAAAATGTTTTTAATTAAGGAGTTTTGGCCCTATAATGTGCCTTTGGCCAGCCTATTTTTTAATGTACTGAGTGGTATAAATCGTAAACTCATAGGTGGCTTCGTCAACTAGTTATGAATGAATAAACAACGTAATACAATCGTCGCGATATAAATTCCCGAGGGTGTGTGATAAAACCCCAACTATGATTTTTACATCACAACGTGATAAAAAGAAAAACCGGCCAAGTGCGTGTCGGGCCACGCGCAATGTAGGGTTCCGTAGTTGCCCGGTACATATACGTTGGTCTACTAATACAGACCGCCCCAAACTTCTGGTCCCATACATTATAGGGGGCCAAAAGTTTGGCGCGAACTGTACTCGTAAACATGTAAAGCCTACTTAGCTGTGATAGTTTTCCTTTTAAATTCATTATATATACTACTTCTGTGAACATTTCTATAAATAACAGTTTGGTCAGCAAGGGGAGGGGGGGGGACGCTCCGCTCTAACTAAAATTTTCAATTTAAGGCTTAATATTTCGCCAACGGATCCCTAAATCGAAAAATGGTTTTCACACACCCACAATTTTTTTAAACGGCCTATCCAGCGATACTCCACACTATGGGAAAATTCATCCTTAGTTTACGTGTATGAGGTACCCTTAAAAAATTTTTTTTTTCAAGATTTTATTTTACCGTTTTGTCGGCGTGATTAATATTTATATCCATGCCAAATTACAGCTCTATAGTACTAATAGTCTCTGCGCTAAGCCGCGGACGGACAGACGGACAGACGGACATGGCGAAGCTATAGGGGTTCCTTGTCGGACCACGGAACCCTAAAAAACGAAACCCTCATAAGATAACTCTCGTGTCTGTCCGTCTACCTGTCACAGAGGCTTTTTTCAAAGACTATGTGACGTATAGAAATTTGAAATTTGGCATAATTTTTAAGCCTTGTTGGCCTATCGAATTTGGTCCAAAGCAAAAAAAGTTTTGATTAATTATTTTTATGAGGTGTCATTTGTATCTAATAGCTACCAGTAAAGATAAAAAAAAATATTTTTTGGCCCAGTAGTCTTAATGATATAGCTTAAAATTAGCTAAAAATTGCCGTTCCCCCCTGTTCTCCTAGGTTTTTAAAGCTACAATTTAGATATTATTATTAGAGTGCATTACAAACTGGAAAAGATAAATTAGAAACAAATGTAAAGACAAGAATTTGAAAAAATTCCTCGGGCCAGGATTCGAACCTGCGACCTCTTGTTATCAAGACAAGTATTAAGAGTATTCCAAAGCGATGGATTTCGTAATAAAAACATAATCTACAATAGGCTTGTAGACAGGGTAAGCAAAATATTATTATATTTAGTCCGTCATTTAGATTATCAAAAAATATTGGACACGTATTTTTTCTTTTGTCAATCAAACAAAACTTGACAGAGATAAAGCGCGTCAAAGTTTGGGAGTGGGGGAAAATGACGTCACTTCTAAGTATAATTGTACCTAGATGTGACGTCACGCGGAACTTCAGCGGGCTATATCTTCATCATTTTTTGTTAAATTGAAAAAAGAAAAAATACGTGTCCAATATTTTCTAATAATCTAACTGACGGACTAATAAATTTTTTTTAGTCATCATGCCTATTTAGATTTTTATAGGGTTACCAGTACCGGAAAACTGGTGTTTTTGACAGTCCAAAAGTTACAGTTTTTGTTTAGTTGACCGATGTTTATTGACTGCTCACTCACTGTCGTATTGATATGGAACTCTAATTGTGCGACTCGCTCTTGGTCAGTTTTTAGGGTTTAGTACCCTCCGCTGTCTGTCTGTTCGTCTGTCACAAGGGTCTACAGCTTCAACTGAAATAGGTAGAAAGTTGAAATTTTCACACAATACGTGTTAACACGACAAATACAATAATAAAAAAAAAAATTCAAGAGGTGTCCTATACAAGAAACCTCGAAAAATTGTTTTATTTTAACGTTATTTGTTTTGGCTCTAACTTAAGACATACACTAAAGTAAAATATAAAATAACAAAAAAAATTGCACCGTCTCTCTGCGTACGGAACCCTATCCGTACGCAGAGAGACGGTGCAATTTTTTTTGTCAGGCGCTACTGGCGGCGGTTTGCTTTTTGTAGCCTTGATGTTGCTTGGGCATGTATATTGTTGTTATTAATCATAATGTTTATCATACGTATTGTGAGGTGGTACAGAACCCTCTGTGCGTGAATCCGACTCGCACTTGGCCAAATTATTTTTGCATTATCGCGCTGCAGTACATACTTACTGTCTTGATTTAAAAATAATGTTACTATGTAATTTCAAATCCGTACCCATCATTGTCAACTAAACCGAGCCATCTTTCCACAGCTTTCAGCTGCAGGTTTATTTCGGGTGCGACTCGGCATTTACTAGCCCACAAAGAAAATTGGACAATTGCAAAACTTGTATTGATAAGCAATAAAGGCTATTTTCGACGAGGTTATGTGTCAACAATTCTTGGTGCACCAGTTAGTCCCTTGTATGACGTAAATCATCGTCAGCCTCCACAGTTTATTGTACCCCAGAAACTGCGAGGCCATTAACACAGACGCGGTTCGGAATCTCTATGAATTTATGGATCATCCTCTAAGGGACGGCGACGAAGCCGAATGGCAGCTGAACTGTGTTCAAGAATGTGGCATGTTTCTTTTTAACGACCATATTGAGGGGTTTATTGCAAAAAAAACCTTAGTGTTACTTAAAATAAGCCGATCTATGGAACAGTGAAGTGTGGTACGTAACGTAAAATTTCGACTGGAAGTGACTCTATTTGAACTGATCAAGAATCGTTAAGAGTGAATTCATTTTGTACTAATATTCATATTAAAGGTGTGTCCTACTGGGAAAAGTAAAACCTTTTGTTATCCTAATAGTTACAATATAAATAACTTTTTAATTAATAAATAACTTTTAATAAGGCGTTTCAGAAGCTAAACTGCGCTGGAAGACGTTTTTGAATCGCTTCAAAGTATTTCTATGACAATCATTGACTCAAGTCCCGTAATTTTGAAAATTAAAAACTTTCAGCGGTTTGGATGTACAAAATATCTCAAGCATCGCCCTCCCGGCTTTTCTGTCCTCTGTTTACAGCACGCACGTCCTCCTCGGTAATATTATGAGCCCGTCACTTGGTGACGTGGAGGGGTCGTGCTTGACGGAGGCCAGAAAGACGCTTGCATGTCCTGGTCGGGATCTGCCCATCGTTTCGGAATTGGAATTTGATTTCGAGAAATCTTTGAAAAACCGCAAAAATGCATGTCACCCCCCTCATTTCCGAAACTAGTGAACCGAAAAAAAAGAAAAAAAAGTTGAACGCAAATGAGAAATATAAAAATAAATGTAAAAAAAAATCAAAAATATATTTCATAACAGTACAATATGGGTATCAAATTTTAGATATTAAAGAGTTGATTGTAAAAATATATACTTTTGCTATATCTACAGGCACCGATTTCGAGAAATCTTTGAAAAACAAAAAATTGCATGTTACTCTGCCACTTTGCGAAAAGACCCAGAAGAATCATCTGGACGCTGCTTCAAACTTCGCAGACCGTGCTCGTCTTCTCGCTACTGGTGAGCGTGAATCCTGGACTGCTTTCTTAGCTCAGCCGGGGAGAAGGCCAGAAAAGGTGGTCTGCAAAAGTGCTCTTTCCTATCATAACCGTGGCTGCCATCAAATCCTTTTCAAACGTGGTTGAGACTTTTTTGACGGCCTCTGTAGTCTATATAGTGGTTCAGGTACTCGATTACTAATTTAGAGATTGCGGGTTCAAATCCAGTAGCGGAACATTTAGGTCCGCGTGCTTCGGAAGGCACGTTAAAATTTGAGTCCAGTTTCTGCCCGAAGTATGGCGATAGAGCTCGCCAGGTGAGTCACCACCCATCACGCTGGGACGTAATAATCGTCAGTGAAACGTGGGTGTATCGTCCACCCTCGAAAACCCCTGTGTTATAACTTATCAATTTTGGAATCAATGCGCGAAAGGGAATGGTCAATACGGAATAGATCAGTATCAATTACTCACTGATCAGTATTCTTTTTTCCGCCAAATAGTGACCGGCGGCTATTCTGCAAACATTTTTCATACGATTTTGTCTATCGCATGAGAAAAGCATTGTGAAGGTACTTACTATTTATAAAACATATCATCACGACATGAATCCCCGAGGCGGTGGCAGAGGTGTTCCCGAGTGTGGACTGTGAAATGCAAGTCACAGTCCACAACCGGAACACCCGCGTTTTATCGACGATTATTACGTCCCAACGTGATAAGCTTTATCGCCGTACTTTGGGCACAATTATACGCTTTTTAGGGCATGCAGGTTTCCTCATGATTTTTTCCTTCACCGTTCAGCGAGTGGTATCTAAGTATTAGTAGGAACACAAATACTATGCATATAGATTGATGTCTCCTTAAAATGTAAAACATGTTATGAATCAGGGCAAAAGGTTTTTATTTTAAAAGCTTTATTCTGTATAAAAAGCTTCTAAAAATCAGCCGCCTTCCGCTATCGCTTCGCATGTGTCAGAATTGCTGACCTGAAAGAAACGCCTCCTCGTTTTAGAAGCGACATAAATCAAACCGTGACGTGGGGTCTGGAGCTTTTTTATTGTTCTCAAGATGCGGTTAGGTTGTTGACCAATCTTTGGTCGGGAAGGGGTCATACATACACCTTATAAACATCTTATCGACTTGTATCCTCTCTCTGTCTGCGACTTGGTACTGGTATTTTAAAAGGCACCATTTTGCCAAAATGTTGAATATTGATTCTGTTTTAAGGATATCAAGCTGGACAGATTTATGTACAAAGTTGTTTTCTTGCCTTAACTTGTACCTATACCAATATATTTCATTTTAGCCAAATGGACTTTGTAAATACCTATATTAAACTTAGAGGTCTTGAACTTTAGTCTTGGACGAATTAATCTATAATGATAACGAAAAACAACAGAGAAACGGGTTATCAAATTTTGCACTAAAACGGTGGCATGCCCAAAAACATGGTTTGTTGTCAGCAATTTGTGTGGTTGATAATTCACGTATTGGAATGAAATATTTTTTTAACTCCACGTGACGCTGTTTTGTTGTATTTATTTAGTGCTTTGTGGCTTTAACAAAATGTTATTTTAGACCGACACACACAGTATTGTGTGATATGCACATATATAGTACCCAAGTACCCCGTTCGTCGTTGCAAAATGGTTTTATCAGGACTTGCGTAGCTCGTTGGTTTGTTCCTCCGAGTTGCGTGGTCATGTTGAAATTAATTACAGCTTGCCTCGTCCTTTTGGTTGACTTTTCGTTGCTACGACGTAGTACCGTTCGCAGCGAGTTCGTAGCAACATAGGCTACTGTGTAGCAATAATGACGAGACAGAATCAACTCTTAATTTTAATTGACGTTATTAAGGGCACATTAAATGAGATTGAGCACCTCATTTTGGATCAATAAGAATTGAACTATATGACATTAATTTTTAGGGTTCCGTACCTCAAAATAAAAAACGGAACCCTTATAGGATCACTTTGTTGTCCGTCTGTCCGTCCGTCCGTCCATCTGTCAGTCAAGACCCATTATCTCGGGAACGCGGAGAGGTATCGACTTGAAATTAAAACCATATACTCGTACTTAAGTGTATAATTTCTTGAAGCTGTGAAAAAATAAAATTTTTAAGTTAACGCAAAAAAAAGATACGGCCGTTTATGCCGCAAAAACGTATTTCGACACTCTTAAGGGAATCAAAATTTATAGGGTATTTCCCGTTGACCTAGAACTATGAAATTTGGTAAGTAATACCAGTATAGGGAAAAATCTGAAAACAAAAATTTAATAAAATATTTATAATATGTACCTAAAAATTTGTACGGAACCCTTGGTGGGCGAGTCCGACCTGCATTTGTCTAGTTTTTTATTTGCTGAGAAGGGCGCCCTCTGAGCCGTGGCTGTTATGACAACTATGAAACCCGCGATAACGAAAATCTGAGCGTTTAATCAAAAAGCTCTTGAAGTATGGTTATGTTTATAAAATCGACTTTCTTCGGGTATTTGTTTCCATCCATCATTATTATATTCATTTTATTTAAGAACGTGCTAATATGAAAAACGTGCTTGAGGTCAATGGTTACAACTGGAGGCAGTGCAATCGACTGCCGAGTAACTCTGCATCGTACCATCGACAACTCGATGTGGTAAAAAGGTTACCAACTTACCTTCCCTTTGCGAAAGGTGTGACAGATAAAATTGGACACTTGTTACGCCGTAGATACAGCATCAAGACAGTTTTTCGTCCTCCTACACAAATAAAACGATGGTTACGGTCGCCGAAAGATAAAGAACCACTGAATACGCCGGGTGTTAACAAGATTCCATGTGACTGTGGAAAGTGCTACATTGGAGAAACTAGACGAAATGTCTCCACACGGCTCACCAAACATATACGGAGTATGAAAAAGCTTGACAGTAACAGCTCAGCAGTGGCTGAACATGCACTCGTCTCGGGACCATCACATTACATCCGGTTTGATAAGACCACCGTGTTGGCCCGGGAAAAGTTTCATATGCCACGCAAGATTCGGGAATCAATTGAGATCCAGCGGCATCCTAATTTCAACAGAGATGGTGGATGGCTACTGCCTCATACCTGGAAACTGAGCAACAACTCAACAGCCAACGCAAATATTGTCGAGAGTGATGATATAGTGAGCTCTATGTGTGTGATGTTAGGAGACAGGAATACATCTTCTGCTCCAGCGCTGAACGCGGACGAACAACAGGTCCGCTTGTCGTCCCCACCACCTTCACCAACCCCCGCGCCGATCTCGCAGCGAGCTCGCCGCGCTGAAAGACGCAGGTAACCGCCGCGTAACCATGTTTGCCTCCGAAGAAACTGTACGAATACAGTGAAACTAGTCAGGTGAAATCTGACTAGAAAATCGTGAGTAGCCATTTCAATAGCATTATAAATAAATTAGTGTTTTATTATCGTACTAGCTTTTGCCCGCTGCTTCGCTCGCTCTTTTTCGCTCGCTTTCAATCTTTGAGTGGTCTAGACAGTTTTTGGCTTGGCGGTTACAAACCGGTTGAGTGGTTTTCGAGACAAATCGAAACAGACGGAGAGACAGACAAAAATTCTAATATTAAATAACCCATTTCAATGAAAGTTTCGCAAAAAAATGTAATGTACAGACCTTAAACAAAAGGAAGATACGGTGCCCCGGGCCCCACTTCTCAAGCGTGGCACTGCAAATATAGGCCCAATGGGCCTGTTTTGTGTTATGTTGCTTGCACCACTGTCGAAGCTTGTCGCTCTATCCTTGTCGCTCGGTGGCGTTTATTTAAAAAAGAGGTCCATTTTTCAGTTGACGTCATAAGAGCGTACCGCATCTACCTTTTGTTAAATGAATGGTACAGACACGATTTTAACGACTTTTTTACTAGTATAGATATAAAGAAACACAACATAACAAGCGGTTTTGGAACCCAGCCTTGAATCATTCCGGAGCAAACACTTCCTTGCGAGTCAACCTTTTGCAACAAACAGCCAATTTAATGTAGTGAAGACAAACAAGGGCGTAGTCAGGATTTTGTTTAAGGGGGGGAGAGAATTAGGCAGGCGAAAGAAAATTATTATATTTTAATGAAAATTTAATTAGACTATTATACCTACATAAAATTATTTTATCTAGGCCCACTAAAATCTTGATTATGAACTCAAAAATAGTACATAGCGAATTTTTTTAGGAACGTCTCTATTACGGAAAAAAATCAAGTTATAGTATAGTTTTATCAAAAAAACAACGCCATAAAATGTTTTTCCTGCTATTACAGTACAAAATTAGGTAGTACAATTTTATTAATTTAGTCCATAGCCATGTTTTATGTTTTTATTTAATATTGTCTTACAAAACAATATTGCGGCCTGACTAAGCAGGTTACAATAATATTTTTTTGGCCATTATGGCTGGCGACGCGCGCTCGTGAGTAAGCGCGATGGATTGTTGGATTTTGGCGCTATAGTTTGCGGGGAAATTTAATATACCATAAGGGTTTTTCTAGGTGAAAAACTCAATTCTGCTCTAAAATGGCTGACAGCAGTGATACTGGTGATAATTTAACTCCACCTGACATTCTGGAAACCGCGACATGACGAACAACGTACACAAAAAAAAACCTTAGGACAAATTTTACCAAAGCTATGAAAATAATTAGGTTATTGCACCTAATGCATTAGTTTAGATAAAGTAGAGAATGAAACTGCACGTAACTAGTTATTAAAACACTCGTGTGATATTATTATTTACATCTGCTAGCGAAGGGGGAGGGGGAAGCTGCCCCCTGCCCGTACCTGGCTACGGCCGCGGCCTAAGGAACGGAATGAAATCTTTTTTATTTAACAATGTGTATCGGAGAAGTAAGTGTTATCGCTCGCTGTAAATTGTGCAAACGATCTCGGGGCCATTCTGGGAGATCGACGAAAGCAATTCGATAAAAAGTTTACTCAGGTGGAGGAGCAAAACCTATAATAGCTCGTTAATTTTTTCGTGTTATACACACATCGGTATCTTTAGCAGGACGGAAAAAGGGTTTTTCATGAGTTTTATTTTTAGGGTTCCACGTTGATTTTTTAAGGGCCCATAATACCTCAATTCGCAGTCCTGCTCTAACGCTTCTGCTTTTTAACTGTCTATCCTACTCTAATCAGGGGCCGCGCACACAAAACGTCAGTTATTTTGAAATCACGGCTACACTGATGGTTTTTTCATTTTTATGGAACAGTCTGCAGCTGCTTTATACTAATATCAGTTACATTATGCAAAATTTCAGATCTGATTTCAAGTATTCATTGAATTGGTTTATTGTACGGTTTGGAGGTAACGTTGTAATTCTTTTCTAGCGAGAAAATTTAATGTAATCAAGTTTTCACAACAGCATGGACATAGCATTAGTCCTCAACTTTATCATGTATTAATTTCAGAGTGATTGTTGCAGTATTTGTTGGTATAAAACAGGATCATGCGAAGCAAAGTGAGGTATTATACACCCTTAATTATTTTTAGAAGAGATTCCTGTCTGATGAAAAGTGACAGTGAGACCTAGGATGAAAAGCGCTCGCCCAGAAAGTGAAAGAGTAACTGCAGGCGCTGTAAAGGTTAGAACTGAACCAAGAACATCAACAACGGAAGACTTATGAGGATTCGTTGAAGCAATTAGGACTCTTGCTGTGTCTTTTTTTACGTTAACTTAGAAGTTTGATTTTTTCACAGCTTCAAAGCACTGTAGACTTAGGTATATGGTTTTAATTTCAACTCGATACCTTTACGCATTTCTGAGATAAAGGGTCTTGACAAACAGACGGACGGACGGACGGACAACAAAGTGATCCTATAAGGGCTCCATTTTTTCCTCTTGAGGTCTGGAACCCTAAAAATGTATAAAGAACTTTAAACTCTCTCGTTTTGTACACATTTTAATGTTTATTTAGACGGGTCTACCGCGATGTATTTTTATTACCTTTTGTTTGAGAAAAGGGACCCGACGTATCGAGGCAGTTGCGTGCCTCATGGTCTACGGGAAATTACGGTAAAAAAATACATCGCGGTAGACCCGTCTAATAAAATATTAAAATAAAATAACCATATTCCAACCCTAATTTTTGGTTTTAAAATGTTCCTTAAATAGGTAATACAAAAATTATGAAGTGAATCTACTTTCATATAATTTTTTTGCCTCCAAAATATTTCAGCATCTAAAACCCTTACAACCTTTTGTTTCACTGCGTAATTATTAGTGTTATGTTATGCATAACCAATAATCTCCTCTATCAAAAGCTAATAAATAATAAATAAAATAATAATAAAACAAAATGTTTTTATTTCAGACAATATTACAGTCCATAGAGATGTTAGTAGGCCTTATGTTAATAAAGTCTTTGACACTGGCCTTATTATATTGGACGGGTAGACATTTTTTCATAGCCTATCTGGGATCGCCGCAAAAACTAGGGTAGGCAGAAACAGACAAATTCACTACGGACCATGTATCTAATTATGTGTGAAAGAGGAAAAAGATACATCGTTTTACGGTGAAATTGTATGAAGAAACTTGTCAAAATCTTTAAGACTAATGCAGTTTTTCTGCCACCATATTATAGTACATTACGATACGAGAGCGATGAAAAGTTTCTCGCACGAGTATCGTATAATATTTTATAGCAAAAGTGCGGAAAATGCCGACTTTACGCAAGCGCAGCGTGCGTAAAGTGGTCATTTTACGCACGGTGTGCTATAAATGTTATTAATCGTTATATTTCTTAGTTTTTAGGGTTCCGTATCCGAAGGGCAACACGGAGCCCTGTTAATGTTCTGTCCCTCCGTATCCGTATGTCACGAATCTGTAGTTTGCAGTCGGAATGAGTCACAGATCTGAAACTTGGATATGTTATTCGTATGTACATAAGATTTTAAAGCAAAACCGAATGTTGAATAAAAACTGGCCAAGTGCGAGTTGGACTCGTACACGAAGGGTTCCGTACCATTATTTATAAAAACGGCAAAAAATCATGTCTGTTATATGGGAGCCCCCCTTAAATATTAATTTTATTTTAATTTAAGAGAGAGAGTCGACCGCCTCGGTCACCATGGCTTGTCGTGTCAGCGCAGCGCTGGCCGCCTGCCTCGTCACGCCAGTATCAACGATATCATCCGTCGGGCTCTTGCGAGCGTAAACGTACCTGCCATTCTGGAACCGAATGGCCTGTCACGTGACGATGGTAAGAGACCCGACGGGATGTCGTTGATACCCTGGAAGAACGGGAGGTCCCTGGTGTGGGACGCGACTTGTGTTGACACAGTTGCTCCGTCCCACTTACAGGTGACCTCGTCACAGGCCGGGACGGCGGCAGCGTCTGCGGAGGAGGCGAAACGGCGCAAATATGTATCCCTTGGCGTAGGATACATATTTGTGCCTTTTGGCGTTGAAACCCTCGGGCCGTGGGGGCCGGGAGCGCGGCAGCTCTACAAAGAACTGTCGTCGAGATTGGTCAACGTTTCCGGAGATCCCAGGGCTGGCGCATACCTCGGCCAAAGAATTGGCCTAGCAATTCAACGAGGTAATGTTGCCAGTATCCTGGGTACTCTTCCACGTGACGACAGCGATTTTGGCTCAATTTTTTATCTACTTTAATTAAATATTTTTGCTAGGTAGTTTTAGTTTAGTTTAGTTTATTTCGTAGAATAATTTAGTTTTTTAAATTAGTTTATTTAAGTTTTATTTAATTATTTATTTTTGAAGTAAATATATAACTAAATATTCTGTGAACATTTCAAGCGTCTACCTTTTGCCGTTATCAATAACTCATAATCATCGTGGACTGTCATCTTTAATAAATTATACACGAATTCTTGTACTTTTTATTCCACATATATATTTATTTTTATTCTAACTTAGGCTACCGGTTTCGTATTACACATCATCGGGCCAACAAATTATTAACTTTAAAATTAATTTAAATTTAAAAGTGCAGGAAATTGTGTATAGTTTATTGAAGATGATATTCCACCAAGAACCATCAACCGAATCCATACAAAATCATTTGAGTCTATTAACTTATTTGACTGCGGAACTCTCAGGGCGCGAGAGTTTCTTGATAATGCCCTAAGGACAAGAGTACTATCAAGTTTTATCAAGATGTCTACACGTAAGAATGTCTTTCACACCGTTTCAGATCGGAGCCACTCTCCGAGTCGCTAGTATACAGGCACGACGCAATAACACATTCACGTGGAATGTTACAAATATCTAGACTGGAAACCACGAGAAGAAATTGAAATACCAAATTCCTGAATTACACAGCAGGCTACACTTACGTACGAGTTACTTATTAAATATGAAACACCTGAGTGATATATTGCTTATTTAATATTCTCCCGGCTCGACATTTGGTGTAATTGATTCGTCACACCCGATACCCTGGAAAATGAATAAATAATGAATGTATATGTATATGTATAAGTCGTGGCCATATCGTAGAATTGATCATTTCATGATCTGCTCAAATATCATGAATTCTGTTAAAACTAAAGGGGTCGCCTCGGTCCGCTCCGCTTCACTCGGCTCCTGGATTTATGATCACAAGTAACCTACACGCTCCTCTTTACTTCGCTCGTCATCGCAACTATGTATTTTTGACTTTTTGTACGAAGATTATGTTTTTTTTAATTCTTAGGGAAACAAACAGTTTATAAAATAGTAACTTAAAACTAGAAAAAACTGGTACTAATAAAGTTTCCACTGATAGCATTGACGTCTCATAAACAACAAGACTCACAATCTCGCTCAAAAAGTGTAAAGCTATGGCGTGACAAATTTGAATGACGATTGCGTACAATTGACATTGCATCTTATGTTAACGATTTAACGTCTTAATTTGGTTGAAGATTTTTGCTACTATGCACGTCGCACGTTCGGACACTTTCCGACGAACTTTTCTTAGAGACTGTGTGTCTTGTTGTTTATGAGAGGCCAATGACGGATAGTAATACATATTGTTGACTTACACAAATAGATAATACAATACAATATTATTTCATACTTTACCATATTGTGGATAAGGTCATGAAATGATAAATTCGAACTAACCATAAATTGTAACAGGCCCTTTTGTATATTTTTTCTGAAAATATAGGCTAAATCATGAAGATACATACTGTTCTTTAACTTTCAGGTGGTATTTTTTATTACAAAATTATTTTTTGAAAATCAGTTTCGAGAAATGGGAATGTGACGTAACAAACGTTCCTTGAAGACAGGAAAAAATTAAAAAAAGAATTTGGGCATAAAACCTGAAGAATAAAAAAAAACAGACGTCAGTTTTGAAATTAGTTTTTTTTTCTTGCAGGCCATTGTCTATTTCCTGTAATGCCTAAATTACATGACAATTACGTCATCAAAGCTATTTATTCAGTTCCTGAATATTTTCATATATATCTTTTGTATTTCAAGGAGAAAAAAAAATACTTTTATATGACCTTAAAAAAGTCTATTCCTTTCAAAAAAATCGACAATTAGGTGCTGTTATGGTATTCTAGACCATTCGAATTCTACGACATAGCAACCATAAATATACTGAACTAACTTTGGCCCGCGGTTTCGCTCGCGTGGAAGTGTCTTTCAATTAAAAGCTATATATAATCGACAGTTTTTGGCTTAGCGGTTATTTTATCAACTTCTCTTGTAGCCTTTCTGTTGACCGGGGTTAACCATAGAGTGGTTCTCGAGTTAAAAGAGAAGAAACAGAAAAATAAAATGTACTTATATTACCAATAGAATTGTTGAGTTGGCCTCAGTAAGTATATTATTAATAAAATAATCCATTTTATATAAAATTTTACGAAAATAATCAATGTAGAGAAACGATTTTTTTACTACTTTATAACTGGTATTTATATATATATATATTATGTATCTCAAAGACGTATAATATAGTAGCAGACCTAAGATTAATAATAAACGCATAGAGTCGATGCGTGGCAATTTTAGCTCAATGAACTTCGTGCTCTTCTAAATATAAATATTACTTTTTTCCAAACAAAATATATACTAGAGATTAACAAATATGTTCTAAGCACTAAGCCAGCCAATACAACCCATTTTTATTCGTTTCTTCGTACCATGAAGCCTAAATGTACTTACTTTTTGTATGGAAACTTGCCACGCTATTTCATCCTTATGTTTGGTCTGCTACTTAGTAATAATAATTATATGTCTGTGATATATCTACATAATAATATAGCGATGATAATAATAAAATGATGATAATTCAATAACAGTTTTCCTATAAACTGGTAACACTCATCATACGATTAACTGTTAGATTATGTGAGGTGTGCCAAGTTTATAAATTTGTAAATAAATGTAATTGATTGACTTTTTTGTCTTTTGAATTATGATAAAACTAAGAAAAATAATTAAAATAAATTATTGTGAGATGTATTTATTATAAAAAGTATATAAATTTGTTATTAAGATTACCTGTACGATTTATAGTAAAATATATCACTTGAAAAACTCTTGATACTAAAAAAGAAAAGTCAACCTAAAACAGAAAAATATTTCTTATTGACTTTTCTATAAAAAGCGTTTTTTGATTAATGCCTTTCCCAATATGCTCTGCTCATAATTTTCGTCAAACTGAGGACCTCTTTCGGAGTTTACTGTAAAATCTTATAACATGTCTTACGAAAGGAACAAGTTAAGTCTGACTTTTGGAAAAGCTAATTTATGTTGATTTCGGCCTTCTATAGAGTTGTGCCCACCGAGTCTCAGGAAAGTATCGATATTTTTTCTGACACAATATTTAATAACTTGGTAAATAAATTCACAGGGAACTGTTCATATAAGGTGACTTTAATTTATGCAGCCAATTTCTCACTGAAGACTAGGTAAAAGTTCAGTAACAAGGTTTGATGACCCTTTTTGTGAATTTCGTAAATTATTCTTTTCGTGTTCCTTGCAACGCAAGCCCCAGCCCCGAGTCAGTTACTATGGGATGTAAGATTTTATTTTCAGAAATTAGCAAATAGTGTTATCGACACGTGTTACAGATCACTTACCAAGCCTCTAGCTTGAGTTTGGCTGTGTAAATAAAAGTCACCTTATATATTGATTTCCTTGAATTTTTCTCTCATCGAATCCCGGTGCTTCATATAATAATACCTATAGCCCGAATCTCTCTTTTGTAAAATAAATATTGCCTCTACTCGTATATCATGGGACTACCCGGCATACCATACGACACAGTGCTGCTAAAGTAACTAAAATAAACTACATAAGCAGTATCTGCATCAGTAAGTTGCCTCTTGCGTCTTCTAACAGCGTATGAACTAAGTCTACCACAAAGAGGGCTACGTGAATGCCTAAAATCTTCATTTCATTAAATCACTTCAGCTTGGACCCCTGCAAAATTAAATCAACATCTATCTCTGAGACCTATCTGGACTACAATTTGGTAATGTATCATCTTAGGCCCTTTTAATACCGAACTTATTGATATTACTGGCCTGTCAACGGCACAAGAAACCAGGCACTCGCGCGAAGTCGAAGTACTAGTACTTCGACTACGCGTGAGTGCTTGCGCACGAGCTCGCGCGCCGGTACCTGAACAAGGCCTTAGTTATTAGTAGAAATATCCCTGAGAGTATACACAACAAGGTGTACTCTAAGAAATATCCTGTGATTCAACTTTGAAACAGAATTTCGAAAATTTCTCATGATCAAGTTTTGGGTAAATTTATGTATAAAATATACGGAAATATCGGACTAAGCATTCAATAATGTGCTGCTTATTTCAACCACATGCCTTTGTGAAAAGGCATTCTCTACTCTTATGTATACTTAAAACGAACAAATACAGAAATAAGTAGATTATAAGTGGAACCAGATTTAAGAAACACAACTTAGTCCTTAGTACCATCAACTCTTCCTCATTAGATAATTATATAGCAATAAAAACTTAGTAAGAAAGTCGTGTCCGCGTCTTTTGCCCGCGGCTCCGCCCGCGTCGAAGAGGTTTTCGTAGAAATACCCTGGTCACCATGTTTTACCAACGTGCTAATAAATACCAATAAAATATGCCCAAACTCAAAGGGTCTGCTGTTATCCGTTGAGGAGATCCCGTACCCACCTCTCAGTCCCATCATCAGACCCTGGTCACCATGTTTTACCACAGTGCTAATAAAGACCAATAAAATATTAATTTTCGTTCTACGCCTTACAGCTTATCAGAGATTCATGAGCTCCGAGTATATTGAAGTTCCTTCTTAGTGGTAATTAGTTGTATTATATAATAGGCATATGAAATGTAAACACTAGTATTTTTTACTAAGTGCATTTATTTTAAATGGTAACATAATGAAGCTGGACAAATAATTAAGAACAATTAATAAATGGTTCGAGAAATGTATCAAATGGAGCTCATGGTCAATAAATTTACATTAAAGAAGGCAAGTTATACTCTACGCTCTGAAATTAATGCTTGAGGCATGTCTACGCTTTTTGATTTTTGAAGAATAAAAAATAAAAAGTGAAAACAAATTTTACCAGTCGGGGTTTGAACCCGCGACGATCGACTACGCTACGGCGGCGAACCTTCCATATGTCTCACTAAAATTCTCAATGCACTGCTCCCTTTTGTCATAGCGTGATGATACATAGCTTTTAACCTTCCCGAAGAAATGATTTATCTTTCAGTGCAAACTGCATCCAAATCCATTGGGTGCTTCTCAAGTTATAAGCGAACGAACAGACAGACAGACAGACATACAGACATTGTATTTTATATGTCTAAAATATAATAATAATAGGGATGATGTGGGTTATATAGTATTGTACTGAAACCAAAACTACTATTTTTTTCATTTTGTCTGTCTGTATGTATGTATGATGTACGTTCCTTTTTAACTCAAGAACTACACAACGGATTTCGATGCAGTTTCTTTATTATCATTTGACCCTGGTCAAAATATAAAATGACGCCCAAGCCAAAAACGGGGCAGATTGAATAAACGCGGGCGAAAGGCTAGTATCAAATAAAGGCAAGTCAAAATAAAAGTAGGGTTCCCGTTTCTGGTGTAAAAACATAAGGCGCTACCTCACTAAAATCGACACTTTTTGAAGTTATTTACCTGATATTCAGAAGAAGCCACTAATTCGATAAATTAGTATATAAATATGGATACCTTTTTCTAGTTTTCTTGAATACAGAGACACGATTGCAGAACTTTCGCTCGATAGAAATAATTATTGAAATGAGGTCTTCTTCTACACCTTTTTTCATAGTATGCAAAATAGGAATGACATATAGACCTGGACGATATTTTATTAGATAGATTTTAATAATATCTAAATTTTGTGAATGTGAAATTTTGATAACTCTTTTAGTTAATTTTATATTAATTTACAACCGACATTTTGCATTTTTTTCCGGAATCCGTCCCTAGCACTGTGGGTCGTTCTGCATGGAGTAACAGTGACCGTTGAAAAATTCACGTATTTATGCTAACGAAATCCTAAATCCCGAAAACAACAAATAGAAAAATTTGTTGCACCAAAACAGGTTAGAGTACACAGGTGTCAGATTTTAAACCGTTCACACAAGTATATTACTGATTTTATAGGTGTTAGAGCTGGTGCTGGGCTCGACTGTGCAGGTACCATCATCTTACTCGCAAATCCTCCCGAAGTTATTCGAAGGAGAGTAGAGGACAGCTCGCAGGCAGCACAACCAGAGCCCACCATTGCCTGGGACCGATTGATGGCGGTATATCCATCTCAAATCGACGGGCCTTATTTAAAATAACAGACTGGTGACGGGCAGCAGCGTCACTGGTGCGAAGGTTTGACACCGCGCTCACCGACCCGCCTGCCCAGCGTGTGTGAGTATGGGCATTTCTTCCAGGAGGATCGCTAAGAGCGGCGAAATCTTGGAACGGCGTGTCCAGCAGTGGACGAAACAGGCTGAGGGATGGATATACACAAAGTATAGCATATGATATATTATATACAGTGGTGGTCATACAATTAAGAACGATTATTAGAAGCAAATATATTTTTTAAACAAAGTCGCATAACATAATATATGAACATTATTATATTTTTTGTAGTATTGCAAAATACTTCCATGCCATTTTGTAAATACATAAAACACAGAAATAATAAATACAGTACTAATAAATTATACGTGGGACGCACTATAAGTTTCCGGAATGAATATGAAAAAATACTATTAAAGGTACAAAATTAATTTATTGTTTTTCAAAATAATCTCCCTTGGCGTCTATGCACTTTTTCATTCGATCAAACCAGTTTTGAAAACTTTTGTGCCACTCCCCTGTGGTGACCTCTGAAACGTGTTTTTCATACTCCTCGACAGCCTCTTCTGGTGATGAAAATCGTTGACCGCGTAATTGGTTCTTAATTTTTGGGAACAGAAAAAAGTCACAAGGTGCCAGGTCGGGACTGTATGCAGGATGACTCATGAGTTCTACATTTTTCGTCTTCAAAAAGTCGTTTGTCTGTCTGGCCGTGTGAGAACTAGCATTGTCGTGGTGCAGGATGATACGGCGTTTACGGTTATTTTTACGGAGTTCGTCAATAACTTCCGGCAAACAAATGGTCGTGTACCAGTCACTATTCACGGTACGACGATTCTCTAAAGCAACAGTAGCCACGTGTCCAGTTTTATTAAAAAAAGAAGCAATCATCCGCTTAGATGCACTTTTCACGCGCGCCACTTTGGTTGGTTTCGGCTCATCTTGAAAGACCCATACGCTCGATTGCTGCTTTGTTTTGGGATCGTAGCAATAAATCCATGTTTCGTCACCTGTTAATATGTCCCACACCAAATTTGACGCACCTTCGTTGAATCTGGTAAGCATGGCACTGCACCAAGTGACGCGGTCCGTTTTTTGAGCCTCGGTCAAGTTGTGTGGGATCCACCGCGAGCACAGCTTTCTCACACCCAAATGTTTGTGTAGGATTGATTGTATTTGACTCATGCCTATTTCTAAGGATGCGCGAATTTCATGGTAGGTCACATGCCTGTCTGTTTCAATCATACGGCGCACAGCATCGATGTTTTTGTTGGTCACAGCGGTGGACGGCCGACCATCGCGAGATTCGTCACTGAGATTGATACGACCACGCTTGAATTCTGCAAACCAGCTATAAACAGTCGTCTTGCATGGTGCTTCATTGCCAAAAGCTGTTTCAAGCCGAGCGATGCTCTGTTGAGCTGTCAAATTACACTTAAAATCGTAGAAAATCATACTACGAAAATTTTCCCGAGTTAAATCCATGTTGATGCAGACACACAATTTTTTAAATGGCGCCACAAGGTAAAAACAAAAGACAGTCAGATGAAACAAACTGCATTCTACAGCCAAAGAGTTCTATTTTCAAATATTGCAATAAATTTTTAAATATTGTTTATGTAAGTGGCCAGTTCCGGAAACTTTTAGTGTTACCTATGTATACACAACAAAACCAAACATCTAAGCGTAGTATTGTCTGGTCACATAATTAAGAAGGCCAAATATTTAATTTTTCATTTTTAGAAAACTTTGTGATTTGTCATTTGACATTAAATCATGGCGGTGGAAATGTAAAAATTTCGGGGTGCTTTCCTGGTCAAAGAGTTGGTCCTGTTAGGCTAATAGAAAGAAATATGGATAATTCCAGTATAAAAATATACTGGAGAAAACAATGTTAGCCCATGCTGAAGACGTGCTCCCAAGCAAACTGCACGTTCAGTTAAAGAATTTCTCCACTAACAATTTGTATCCGTTTTAGGCTGCCCAGCTAACAGCCCGGATTTAAGTCAAATAGAACATCTTTGGTGCAAAGTCAAAAAAGGGTATCAAATAGACAGTGTGGCAATTTAAGAGAATTGTACGACGTTTTAGTAGAAGAATGGAACTCTGTTTCTCTTGCAGAATGCCAACAATTTTATAGAATCAATGCCACGCCGGTGTAAGGCAGCACTAAAAAGGCGTACACATGCCTCAAGCATTAATTTCAGAGCGTAGAGTATAACTTTCCTTCTTTAATGTAAATTTATTGACCATGAGTTTCATATACATTTCTAGAACCATTTATTAATTGTTCTTAATTATTTGTCCAGCTTCATTATGTTACTATTTAAAATAAATGCAATTAGTAAAAAATACTATTTTTTTTATGTCTCTTTTCGTAATTTATTTTACTTTATCCATATGCCTATTATATAATACAACTAATTACCACTAAGAAGGAACATGAAAAAAATATGATATTTTTCATTTGAAATTTCGTGAAGCTAAAAATCGTTCTTAATAATATGGCCACTATATATATTATATATGACCATATCACTTCAAAATACTCGGAGCTCATGAATCTCTGATAAGCTGTAAGGCGTAGAACGACAATTAATATAATTTATTCGCTATCGCATATCTAACACTGGATTACAGCACTTGCTACAATAATCTAATATGAATTTATGGCGGCCATTATGTAGACAGAACAGGGCAGCCGGCTTGGACTGAGATTCAAGTACTATAATTGCAACACTGAAGCAAGCCTAGTTATATGGATCGCTCATCTACACTACTAATAACAAAGTAGTAAAAAAATCGTGTCTGTAGATTGAATATTTTTGCAAAATATTGTATATACGTGGGACGCACTATAAGTTTCCGGAATGAATATGAAAAAATACTATTAAAGGTACAAAATTAATTTATTGTTTTTCAAAATAATCTCCCTTGGCGTCTATGCACTTTTTCATTCGATCAAACCAGTTTTGAAAACTTTTGTGCCACTCCCCTGTGGTGACCTCTGAAACGTGTTTTTCATACTCCTCGACAGCCTCTTCTGGTGATGAAAATCGTTGACCGCGTAATTGGTTCTTAATTTTTGGGAACAGAAAAAAGTCACAAGGTGCCAGGTCGGGACTGTATGCAGGATGACTCACGAGTTCTACATTTTTCGTCTTCAAAAAGTCGTTTGTCTGTCTGGCCGTGTGAGAACTAGCATTGTCGTGGTGCAGGATGATACGGCGTTTACGGTTATTTTTACGGAGTTCGTCAATAACTTCCGGCAAACAAATGGTCGTGTACCAGTCACTATTCACGGTACGACGATTCTCTAAAGCAACAGTAGCCACGTGTCCAGTTTTATTAAAAAAAGAAGCAATCATCCGCTTAGATGCACTTTTGACGCGCACCACTTTGGTTGGTTTCGGCTCATCTTGAAAGACCCATACGCTCGATTGCTGCTTTGTTTTGGGATCGTAGCAATAAATCCATGTTTCGTCACCTGTTACTATGTCCCACACCAAATTTGACGCACCTTCGTTGAATCTGGTAAGCATGGCACTGAACCAAGTGACGCGGTCCGTTTTTTGAGCCTCGGTCAAGTTGTGTGGGATCCACCGCGAGCACAGCTTTCTCACACCCAAATGTTTGTGTAGGATTGATTGTATTTGACTCATGCCTATTTCTAAGGATGCGCGAATTTCATGGTAGGTCACATGCCTGTCTGTTTCAATCATACGGCGCACAGCATCGATGTTTTTGTTGGTCACAGCGGTGGACGGCCGACCATCGCGAGATTCGTCACTGAGATTGATACGACCACGCTTGAATTCTGCAAACCAGCTATAAACAGTCGTCTTGCATGGTGCTTCATTGCCAAAAGCTGTTTCAAGCCGAGCGATGCTCTGTTGAGCTGTCAAATTACACTTAAAATCGTAGAAAATCGTACTACGAAAATTTTCCCGAGTTAAATCCATGTTGATGCAGACACACAATTTTTTAAATGGCGCCACAAGGTAAAAACAAAAGACAGTCAGATGAAACAAACTGCATTCTACAGCCAAAGAGTTCTATTTTCAAATGTTGCAATAAATTTTTAAATATTGTTTATGTAAGTGGCCAGTTCCGGAAACTTTTAGTGTTACCTATGTAAAATATAGTATAGTAATTACATCGGGTGTAAATAGAGGGCGACCATTAAATGAAACCACATATTCTACCGACCCTACTGAACCACTTTTCCCAAGAATCATACCCGCGGACACCCTTAGTTTGGGAAATAATTGAGTTCCAAACAAAATGCGTGAACCCTAACGCACCGACATACGGGTGAGTTTCGATAGAGCGTTGTCCGTGAAACAGCTATTCCAGTGCAGCGTTCTAAAATACACCTTCCTCCTACGAGATAAAGTCTTTGAGTTACAGAGTTGAATATCTTTTTTTCTCTGAAGATTTGCGCGTTTTTTTTCGAATAGTTGTTCAGTATGGTCAGTAGAGTATGTAGTTTTATTTAATGATCGCACTCTATTTACACTCTGTATACATATAGTATTATTTGTATATAGTATAGGTGGTAGAGCTGATGCCGGGCTCGACTGTGGAGGTACCACCATCTTACTCGAAAATCCTCCCGAAGTTATTCGGGGGAGAGTAAGAGAACAGCTCTCAGGCAAAACCAGGCGGCCCACCATTACCTGGGACCGATGGATGGCGGTATATCCATCCCCAATTGACGGGACTTATATAAAACAGACTAGTGGCGGGCAGCGGCGTCACTAGTGCAAAGGTTTCGGCACCGCGCTCACCAACCCGCCTGCCCAGCGTGTGTGAGTATGGGCATTTCTTCCAGGAGGACCACCAAGAGTGGCGAAATCCTGTCCAGCAGTGGACGGAACAGGCTGATGGATAGATGGATGGATAGTATTTTATAAAATGGGTTTATTAGTATGGTACTGAAGCCAAAGATACATTTTTAAATTTTTTGTCTGTTTGTATGTAGTACGTTTCGATGTAACTCGAGAACAACTCAACGAATTTGGACACGATTTTCTTTATTATCATCGTGCGATCCTGGTCAACGCCCAAGCTAAAATGAGGCAGATTTTCAATAAAAGTGGAGTCCTTGAAGAACAGTGAAATAAAAAAAAAAATCGGTTTCGTAGTTATAAATGACTATGTCCACAGGAAACTGCCCGCCTACAGAAAAAATAGCCATATCTAAGTAAAGAGTCTAACCATTACAAAAGTTAAAGAATTTTCAAAATCGGTTCAGTAGTTTCACAGATTTCCCGCGCGAATTTAATCAATACATTCGTACCTAGGAACCTGCTGTTACTCAGGAAACAACTTTTGGCTAAGTAAAGATCTAAGCATTACAACAATGAAATAATTTCCAAAACCCGTTCCGTAGTTATTGTCCAAGTAAAGAGTCTAAGCATTATAATAGCGGAAGAATTTTCAAAAAATGTTTACTAGTTCCAAAGATTACCCGCTTGAATTTGGTTAATGGCAGTGTCCTTAGGGAACTGCTTGTTCCCTGGAGACAATAATTAGTGGCTGTATCTTTAAGGAACTGCCCGTCTCCAAGGAATTATCTATAGTGTATGTTACCAGGTGAAAATGTTTTTAGGTACGGTTTAGTAGTTCCAGAGATTAACCCTGAAACAAACAATGAAACTTTTACCTCTAGTGTAGATAGGTAACAAAATGATTCGCAAAAACAAAGTTAATATTTAAAGTCCTTTAAGAAGTGAAAATTGGAGATGTGCAGATTAAATCTTTTGAGGGAAAAAAGATTTATAAATCTTTTTGTTCAGAAGATGTAAATCACTCTTATAAAATCTGTAAATCTCAAACAACTCAGTACTCGCGTAGAAAAATATTGAATCATTGCATCAATATATCTCGCTCTTCTTTCAATTAAAGCATAAGATTTGAAGAATAAAATAATAACATGGTGATTATTGGTGATTGAAAATCAGAAAAGAATAATCAGCTAGTTATTCATAATTTATTTACTTAGTTTGATTTGTATACGTTGGCAAAGAAAAGAAGGCAGAAGAAATGGTTTCCTATGCGGGGAACCATTAATCTAATGTAAATTCAACCGATCATTGCCGTACGCCGTATGCACCAACTTTTCAATCATTGTGTCTCTTTTTGATTCATCTTATCCTACAACAGTCATCTCTACCTATATCTTGTCATGCTTCTATAAATCTTAAATGAACTGTAGCTTCGTCAGTGATTTGAAGATGTATTTGGAAAACGTATGATTTACTGATTAAATCACTCTTTTTGAGAAAAAAGTGAAAATAATTCTAGGGTAGATTGTGTATCGTTAACTGATCAATGATCACATTGAGAAGAAAACATTTTTCTTAATTTCTCAATTCGAATTCTTCTCTATTCCCCGCCATATCTTAAACAGGTACGAAGCCAATTGTATCTAATCATACCTAGCACGAATAATGTCGGATACATTAGTGGATATTGAGGATACACTCCATGAAGTTTCATGTAGAGATATTGCGTAAACTTATTTTGAATTTTCTCTAACATGAGTTTATAATTAGCTTCATGGGGTGCCCTGACAACTGCGTTAAACTCTAACTTACTTCGAATCAAGGCGTTGTGCAAACTCTTTATAGCTGTGACGCTAGTAAAGCCATTAGCCGTTCTGAGAACAAACCCTAGCGTTCTTAATGCCTTTTTTGCAAATATCAACAATATGCTCACGAAATGTGAGGTCCAAAGTGAGTCGCCCAAATCGCGTACTTCCTACATGTACTGTGGAGGCTTGGGGAGTGGCTCCAACTGAACGATATGACGTTACACTTGGACACGTTAAACCGGAGACTGTTCTCGTGACTCTACGCCACAACATTATCTATAATTTATCGCGCTGTAAGTGATTATGATCCTCCTCGCAGGTAATTTTAGCAAAAAGCTCCAAGTCATCCGCGAAAAGTAAATAACCTTCATATTCCACTACTCTGGGCAGGTCATTGATCATGATGATGAACTCCAGCGGTCCAAGATTGCTACCCTGGCTGACTCCAGAGTATGTACAGTAGACTTCCGATACGCTGTTGCCGTACTGGACATAGGTTCCCGTCCTTCATGTAGCTCGCGAATGATCTCAAAGTCTTATTAGTACAACTGTTACTGCTCTAGCTAACTTTTCAAGGAGCACGTCGTTGTCCACGGTATCAAATGCCTTCCTAAAATCCAAGTACCCAGCATCCACCTGTATACCCTAGTCAACATGTGGTATTACGGATGACATGAAATGTAAAGGGTTACTGGTGGTGCTGCGACCTGATCTGAACCCATACTGTGCATCCGACTATTGCGCTTTGACATCATTGTAAGCGACATTGTACTAGTTACACCGATTGAAATACTTTTGCGTACGTACACAACCTGCCACCGGCCTATAATCCCCCACAGTGGACCCCCACGCTCCTTTACTTATGTAAGGGTTTAAGATTCTTTGTTTCTCATAAGAACATTTACACATTCACTTAAAATGAGAACTTAATAAATTCTAATTAAAGTTAAATATGTATTTTCCCATTTCTTCAGGAATGTCGCACTGTCAATACACAGGTTGCACACATGTTAGACACAGATATCCAGTTAGCACCGTCCTACAATCCCGCCCGTGCCAGGAAATACGGAGCGCTTGGGCGGGAGGTCAGCGAGTGCACGCACGCCGTACCTGGGTTGACTGGTTTCTGGGCTGACTTGATGCTTATTATGCGGCAGTTACTTGGATTAGTTTTTGGGCAGAAATCCTTGCTATTTAAAAAAAAATTGCATTGCATTGCATTTAAAAAAAAATTGCATTTCGTTGATTTTAATTATTTGAGTAAAATAAAGATATCTTTATTCAAAATTGTTTATTAGTCGTAGTCGTATTCGAATTTGATATTCGTATTTGCTAAAGCACTGTTCATTGCATTCCTAATATTTATGTATTCTTAGAAATAACTTTTCCACTTTAAACCTGATGGAAATTGGATGCCTTTTTTCGGTTGGTTTTCGGTTACCTTAGATATGTTCTTATGGGAAGGAAAGCTTCGTTTTAAAAACCCTCATAACCTTCTTAATTCTTATTATCGCTAAAACAATGAATCGCTGTCCTGTCTTGGATCCCTAACAGGTAAATAATTATGGTGGGTATTTTAAATACGTAAGTATTTTTATTAGTACATCTTTTTAGTTCTAACCTAATAATTAAACCTAACCCTAACCAAACCACGATGATATTGACGCACAACACAAGGATTTAGTTTTATTTGTGGCCGGAAAAATTATTAAGGTTGTGGTTAAAAAGGCCCGTATAGACATGGAAGTCGTCAAACCGTCACTACATTGATGTTTACTTTCGTGGCAAGGCATTGATCGATGTTTCTAAAAACCACCTTCGAGAATCTTAAATTTAATTTATAAAAATCGCATCTAGACCCGTGGCAGCGTGTTTAAAGCCGAGTTCTTAAACCATTTCGAGCTATTTTTCACCCCCATATCTCATTTCCTATTGGACCTACGAAGTTGCAATTTTAATTTTCTCAATTCTTTTTTCGGCGACGCTGACAATCATGCACTGCCTTTGTACTGAACTAGGCCCCTTATTCACATTTATGTTTGTGGTCGGATTTATGTTACCGCGAGCTAAATTGTTGTTGACAACTCTAGCAGCCAATGTGTCAAATAATTGCTTTATTTTTATTATCTCTTACTGAGTATTTATTGTTAGACATCTTGAATCTTTGAGTTAATTTAACTGAACAAAAAGGAAACACGTCCCAAAAACATAATGGTAACGAAAAAATAAATTTTATCTTAGAGATTTTTGCGTCTCCTTTGTTTATGACATTAATTTACCCGAGCTTAATTCCAACGGGCGGCGTTGTCTGCCTAATTTTATTTAACCCCCGACTACACTGAAGCAATTTATCGCTAGGGCTAAAATGTTGGTACATTACACTGCAATTTTCGGGAGAAATGCTCTGCATAATCATGCTAGTGTAAAATATGAGTCACATCATTCGACTGGGTTATGTAATTTTACGCTTTATTAGGCTAAGCTTCGCCTTTCAGTTGCTCGTTGGTAGCTTGAAAAAAGGCAGGATATACTCGTAACTGTATGAAAGAAGACTCTTTCATATTTCCTAGTTGATGTGCTTAATAAAAATGAACATTGTAACCGACTTCAAATGGTGCAGCAGAATTCACTGAATAGTTCAAAATAATCACAATACTGACCGATGGTACCGAAATAATACTTTTGCAGACTTCTTACTTTCTTCTTAGAATGAGAGCTGGAGCGACCACATTATAATATGTTATAACTTTGTACCAAGGTTTGACCAAGGTAATAGGAACGTTCATCTATTAACCGGGAACATTAGAGAACTGAATGCAGGACAGAATGGTAGCTGGCTCGGACGAACAAACCAACTGGACAGGCCACCAACAGGCGAACCCCTCTGCTAAAGGTATAAGCCCGGCGGTCATACCGGTTAAATAAAAACGATAGATTTTGTGTGTGAATGTGATTGTGTGCGTATAGTTTAAGCTAGTGTTTGAGTATTTTGTAGTGTGCGTGCATTGCGACGCTGCCTCGTTCCCCACCGAAAATTACAGACTTCTTGCATAGAAATTAGTGCGCGGCTCCAGTTGGTTTTCTCCTCCAAGGTATCTGGCCACCTCCGTTTACAACTTGTTTTTCACGAGCTGAGCCTAGAACATCAACAAAGCAGACTTTCGAGGATTCGTCTGAAGAAATAGGACACCATGGCCGTCGGAAGACGAAAGTCTAGGGTGGGGCAAACTTTTTCAAATGTCAACGGGATTTATAGTTGAAAAATAAAAAATGAAAACTGCCGATCGGTCTTGTTTCTCGTATGTCCGCCGTATATGTACTTTGGTTACTATTTTTTACTGTCCCGTTTCGTTTGCTGCCCCCCCCTCCCTCCCCCATTGCCCACCCTTCCGACGACCATGTAAGACACTCCTTACATTGAAAAAAAAAAAAACTGATGAGTTGTTGATCATTTAGTAAGTGAACATAATAAAAACACGTGTAAAATATTTTGTCTTGAAAAATTATGTTCCCCTCTATGTTTTTTGATTTTAAAAGAACGCAGTCATAGGTTTTAATTTTGTTTTTCATGAAATGGGCAATACAAATAGAAAGAGATCGAAGTAGATTCTCCAATCCTTTTTATTTTTTCAAATAAAATATTTCAGTATTTGCTTAAAATTCTCCAATTTGTGGTTTTGCTGCGTGATCATTAGCACTACAAGTCCAAGACAGACAGGTCAATGTGTCAACCGATAATAGCCTCTATCAAAAGCCGATAAAGTCCTTGGCATTGGTCTTATTGTGTTGGACATGTAGTGACTTTATTTCCTAGCCACCTTAAGGTAAATGCATACCCTAACTGCAATATTAGACCTATTTTTGAAAGCATATAGTATACGGGTGGTCCAAACACTCAAAAATGTATTCCGAGTTTAATAAAGATTCAAAATGTTTATTTGTAAAATATATTAGATACACACAGTATACGTTTAACGGGTCATATCCAATCTTTATAAAAAAATATTACATGACGAAAAAAATATAATACGGGAAATATATTTAAAAAAAACCTTTTCTTTTATTTATTTGTATAATATTTAAATTGCTAGGTAATTTTAATTTTTAATTAGTTTAGTTTAGATGTAAATTGTTATTTAAGTTTTAGAATATTTACTGCATTGAAAATAAAGAAATACTATATATATAAAAAAAAACTACGTTTTAAGTTGGGCTAATAAAGTTATACATATGCATAAAATAAAGACTTATTATACATAATGCACTTAATTAATAAGTTGACAAATAAACTGAATAGACCATAGATAATGCCTAACCAAATGTATACTAACATAAGTAAAATATTAAAATAATGTTACCTACATAATGCAATGAATGTAATAATTTAATAGATAAATAAACTATAAATAGATACTCGTATAATGCCTAATCCGCCCATTCGATTAATCTTGCTAAGAAGAAGGGCAAGAAACTTAACAAGATCATGACTTTTTTTTCGAATAAATTTCGATGTTTTCCTATGATTCACGCAAGAATTCTCTTACTCCTTCTGTCTAAAGAGATTTTAATGATTATTTCACCATTATACAGAAAATTTATAGGTCCTTAAACTAAGGCTCAACCTCAGACCAAATAAAACTCAAGACGGAACGCTGTCAACATTGACGTGAAGCCAGTTTCGTAAACATGTGTGCACTTAGTGAGTGTTGCCGCCAAGTAAAAACTGAGACAGATTGCGCATGTGTGAGTTTCAAGCCGTGTACGAACACGAGACTGTCTCACTTTTGGCCTGCTTCACCCGTTACATAGAGTAAACTATGTCTTGACTTTTTATTTGGTCTGAGGGCTCAACATTTTTTTTCGTTAATTGCGTCGTTATGACAAGTATTAGTTTCTCCTGTTTGACTTTCCAGAGGCGGAGCGAAGTCGTAACAGCCACTACGAGTAGCAAAGCGCGCTGATATACATTAAAGCCGATTCTGAAGGCTTTAATTTTAGTTTTAGTGCTGTTAAAACTAAAATTTCTTCATTACACAATAGATTTTTAGTGTCAACAACAGAAGCTTATATTACTTTGATAGCACTAAAACTAAAATGAAAGCCTTTGGAATCGACTTTATTGTTTCACTTTCGTTTCCGTCGATAACTGTACAGACACACATCCAGTTGCTAATTTAGGATATAGCCCCTCAAGGCAAATTCATTCCCTCATTCCTTTAGAGGCGTCTTAAATTTCATCAATGTTTTACTCTGAACATTTTATTTAATCTCGTGTTCCTAAAATATGAGATGGAACTGAACGATATCATTAGTCATTTTTATGGCTAACATCTGGAGACCTGCAGACCTGTAATTTGTCATCGTGAAATATAAAGGTTAAGGTAGGATTTAATTTTCAGGGCCCAATTCACATTATCGAGTTGCGATCAATATTAATTCTAAAGTCTCAATCGAAATTGTTTTAAAGTGTAATATTTTACGGCAACACCCGTTTTCTATTATTCAGACATATGCTCTGCAGAACTTACGAGTAGTGTAAGTTCTTGGTGGCAATTCTGGTTGACTGGAAGAAATTCCTTTTAGGAATAAGTCCACCCTTGCCTTCTGTCTGTTCTTTGTATATTTGTAAATATCTTGTTCTGTGTGCAATAAAGTGTTTATTCATTCATTCATTCATTCATTCTGGTTATAATCATTATATTGGATAATAATGATGTGTGCTACGTCATTATTATTAAAGACTCGCTCGTGTGTAGCGCGGCATCTTCGATCAGATAAACCCGATCGATGTGCGGCATAGTATTGAAATATGAGATACAATTCGGTAAAAAACTGGTCTAGTGCAAATACTCGACCAACATAATTTTGCAGTTTTGCTTAATACATTTTGTAGGGTACAAATTTTCAAGGGTTTTTGCTTAAATATGCTGCGTCAGGTACGCACCTAATCAATTTGAAACTCACAGGCATGTTTTTTCAGACCTCTTTTGTTGCAAAAATAGTTACCTAATTGAACACATTTCACTCCATACATTTTTGAAAATGACGCCTTTTTATGTGATAAATACGGCTTGAGTTTTTCGTCTGAAATAACTGCTATAGCAGAAAAACATAGTTTATTTTAAAATGTAAAGCTAGAAAATACCTGCAATCCAGAAAAACCTCTAAAATTTAATAATTATGCGTACCGGCAGCGCGTGAAGCAGGCGTTCTAATCTAGACTTTCTGACAATATACTTAAGGGCTTGCATTGGGTCTTTCAACTTTTTTTTAACTACAAATAAACTAAAAAAAATATATAAAAAAATTGGACATATTTAGCTCGATAGATTATATTTTTGTAAATGATGCCTTTTTAAGTTATTATTACGTTTTTTGTCTAAACGGTTTGAGTTTTATGTCTGAAATTACTGCCATAACAAGAAAACATGGTTTATTTTCCGATGTCAGGAGAAAAAACTCCTATTATAATTACTTTTTCGTAAAATCCAGAAAAACTTCGAAAATTCACTGATTTTGCGTGCCGCCAGCGCGCGAAGCGAGCGTTCTAATGAAGAATTTCTGACAACATACTGAAGTTCAAAATCACTCAGTAAGATTATCGTGCACCAGGGGTACGGCCTTAAGTTCAATATAACTCCTTAAGATTGTCATGCCTCGTGGGCAGGCCTGGAAGTACCCAGAGTAACTTGCCCGAAAACAGCCCGATAACGATTATCCTGGAAAGAAACTTCTTGACATGAATCAAAGTTGGTCAGTAATTTATCTCTCCCTGTTAAAAAATCACTACAAATATTTAAGAAAAATTACAATATTCCATAAATGCGACTTCTTCATGTTCTTATTATATTTCTTCTCTTTCAAAAAGTGGGCGAGCAGAACTTCTTCTGACAGTCATAGTAATTAATAAAATGCATTTGATTTGCTTGTGCCAGAATCACAGCCCTGAACTTTTCCAAGATGATTAATTATTTGCGGCGGACATGATGGTTTCAATAAAACTTTGGCCGGTATTCTACGTGACTCCATTACTGTTTCAAAATAACGAAATTGGAGTTTAAACAAGTTCTTTTGTTGCGGGAAAAGTTCAGGTCGACGTCATTTTACAATGCCACAAAGATTGGTAACAAAGGTTTATTTCTTTGTGTTTGCTTCCGCTCGTGACAGGCAACAAGAAAGGTAGTTTTCAAGTGTTATGTTATAAACTTCATTCACTACTGGCTTTTGTACGCGTCTTTGTTAGCGTGTTTTTTTTTTTGGTTGTTAAGTCAGCTTTGCCTTATACTGGATACGCTAATATATCGATCTCTTCCCATATGCATAGTTTTGCCTCCTTCTCTCCCCTGGTCTCCTTGTCTGCAAAAGGCTCGCTTTCCTCTCCTCCCATATTACCAAAACATTTTGGTGATGCGGTAGCGGAGCTGTTAATATAAATTTAATCAGGGTGATGATGAGATATCCTATAAATTGGACAACCGTGTTCACACAAAAGAATGTAGACTAGCCAAGGGTAAAAATGCACTCACCGATAACTGGCATGGATCCTTCTTCTGGTGCAAGCGCAGCAGCAAACCTCCTTGGTAATAAATATTGTTGTTGCACATATAGCACAGCATAGCACAGCACAGCACGAGAATAGTTCAAGAACAGAAGCTGATAGCAGCTAGCGCGTGAGGGCCCCCAAGAAATATAATTATTTGGAAAATATAAGGCGGTTGTAGGCTTGTAGGCGTTTGGGAAGCGTCTGTTTTTTCGTCCGTTACAATCCGAACGATCGTGTGCGTTCGGAAGTCTTCGGGGATTGTCGGAGCATCTACGACGCTGCGTGCGCCATTTTGGCGAGCTAAAAGGTTCACACATTTCACCCTAGATGGCGTCAACACACATTTCATGTGAACAACGAAAGCGCGTAACCATACTCCCCGGCTTGGAAATCCATAGGATTTTCAAAAAAAAACAATAACACGATGAGGGAGTAAAGAATTGAATTAAGTACTTACAAATTTAAGAATTATAAAAAACAATGAATGAAATATGATATATACATACAATATGTATTGTTGCTAATGATACCATATACAATAACAAATATATGCATGCGGATACAACTGTGCCTTAATAACTAACTAATGCGAAGAAAACACATTATCATTGTGAAGGAAGGGGACATAGTTTTACAACTGGTCGTTTGAAGGTTCCAGTTGTAGTTCGCACCAAAGCTACACGCGAGATCCCATCTCTTCCAGGGTATACTTGTTCAATAATGCCTGTAGGCCAGCGAAGTGGCGGCGTATTGTCTTGATGAATGAGCACAAGCGTTCCTAGTTCAATTGGCACATCAGGAGTGTTCCATTTTTGTCTCAATTGAAGTGTATGCAAATAGTCAACGTGCCACCTTTTCCAATAGCTTTGAACTAAACTGTCCAAAAGTTTCTTTCTATTATAAAGGCTAACCGAATCGTTTATCTCATAAGCAGGTAACGATTGTAATGGTGTTGTATTAAGAAAATGAGCGGGTGTTAGTATAGTGTGTGGCTGATCAGACAGCAAGCACAGCGGACGCGAATTTAAGAGGCACTCGATTTGAACTAAGACAGTCAACAACTCCTCATAACACAGTAATTTGTTTCCAATGCAGCGATATAAATGAGTTTTTACACTTTTTATGTTTCCCTCCCACATTCCGCCGTGGTGGGCAGCCCGAGCTGCTATATTGCGCCACGTGATTTTATGGTTGTTTAATTCTTTCTGAAATGCGGTTGACATATCTTTAGAAGCCAAGAAGGTGTATAATTCATTCAAGTGACGTTTTGCGCCAATAAAATTTGTTCCATTATCGGAATAGATACAAGCGACTGGGCCTCGCCTAGCTAGGAAACGTTTAAGAGCGTCTAAAAATGTTTCTGTGGTTAAATCCGATGCAATTTCGATATGTATCGCCTTGGTAGTCAAACACACAAAGAGGCATATGTAAGCCTTTTGACTTTTAACACCACGTTTACGTGTCAGTGTAATGTTTACAGGTCCCGCGTAATCTACGCCTGTGTGCGTGAAAGCTTTAGCTTCTTGCACTCGAGCGGGAGGAAAGCTTGCCATCATAGGCGAAGGGTGCGAGGGAGCATATTTAAAACAAATATTGCACTGGCGTATACGTTTTCGAATAATATTTCGAGCGGATATGATCCAGTAGCGTTGTCTTAGTAAAGACATAAGAAGATGTGAGCCGGTGTGACAATTGGAGCGATGATAATCATCAATTATTATATCAACCACGTGATCGCGGCGGGGAAGCAGTATTGGATGTTTATTTTCATAAGGTATGTTAGCGTTTGTCAATCGGCCACCAACGCGGAGCAGTCCATTTTCATCTACAAACGGATTAAGTTTTCTTAAAGCGGGAGAAGGTAAGCTACCTTTATTTATATTTTTTATTTCATCAGCGAAGTATTTGTTTTGTAAAGCTCGAAGAATCGCTATTTCAGCGGTTTCAATGTCAGATACTTGTATTGAAGGCGATCGAGGTATTTTACGTGTAAAGCGGAGAATGTAGACAATAATGCGCAACAATTTTTTCCAGGACGACATTCGAAGAGCAAGTTCAAGAAGCGGTGATGAATTATTATTAGTTACAACCGTAAGAGTAACTGAAGGTTTTATTTCAGGTATAGTACCTTCAGAGCGGGATGATTCAAATGGCACGATTGGCCATTCAGCGATCGGAAGTCGTGCCCATGGCGGACCTTGCCACCAAATCGGGTGGTCAATTAATTGTGCGGGTAATAGACCTCGCGACACGGCATCACTGGGGTTCTCTACCCCATCTATGTGAAAGAAGCGGTCCGGAGCTAAAATCTCCTGTATTTTACTAACACGGTTAGCAACAAATACTTGCCAACGGTGTGGAGATGAATGAATCCATGATAGAGCGATCGTGGAATCAGAAAAGGCGTATATATCTTTTATAGGATAGCGGTCGTTAAATGCAGAATAAACTTGTTTTACAAGCTTAGAGAGAAGTAGCGCGGCACACAATTCAAGTCTTGCTAGCGTTATAGTCTTCAGTGGTGCCACTTTGGACTTTGAGCATACCAGCTGAACGGATACGTCATGATTAGGATGAGTCACATGTAAATAGATGACACAACCGTACGCTTTTATACTAGCGTCTCCGAATGCGAGTAAGTTTACAACACAACCTGCAGCTATACCTAAGTGACGAGGTATTCGCAGATTAGATAAGAGCGGTAACTCATTTTTAAAATTAATGAAACGTTCAGTCACCGTTTCAGGGGCTTCTTGATCCCACTCTACCTTTGCAAGCCAAAGATCCTGCAATAAGAGCTTTGCATATAGTATGACTGGCGCGACTAAACCTAGAAGGTCAAATAAGCGAGCAATGGTCGAGAGTATAGCACGTTTAGTGTTACCTACAGATGGTGGGGATATAGTAAATGACAATGTATCTGTATTTGGTAGCCATTTTAATCCTAATACCTTTAATGTGTCAGTATCATCGGTGAACTCAACCGATGCGCGATGCGAATCCGGTAGATGAGCGAGAAGTTCTGGTGAATTGCTTGCCCACTTCACGAGATTAAAGCCACCAGCTTTAAACAGCTTGATTAACTCATCAGCTAAATTTATAGCTTCCTCGGTAGACTGTACCGACATGGTTAAATCGTCCATATACAGTTCTTGAGTGGCAACCCTAGCGGCCTGAGGAAAGCGTTCACGTTCATCCTCAGCTAACTGGCGTATTGTTCTCATAGCCAAGAACGGACTGGAGCGAAGACCGAAAGCTACGGAGTTAAATTGAAAGATGCGAATACGTTCGGTTTCATTAAATCGGTACAATATTTTTTGATATTTACGATCATTCTTGGACAAAAATATTCTTAAGTACATCTGTTGCACATCTGCGGTCATAGCGATTTTAAAATAACGAAATTTCAAAAGAAGTGCAAACAAATCAGCCTGTAAATTAGGTCCTGTATGCAAAAGTTGATTTAAAGAAACGCCAGTATCAGTTTTTGCGCTGGCGTCCAAACAAACACGTGTTTTTGTCGTCGTTTTCTCAGGACGTACAACGGCGTGATGCGGTATAAAGTAACCTTCATTCATAGCGGTGGGAGAATAAGGTATTTCCGTAAGGTAAGCCTTATCTATATAATCGGCGATGACGTCATTATAAGCTTGACGCAATGCGGGTAGGGCGCTAAATTTGCGCTCTAATGCGGTAAATCGACGTTGAGCGTATGTATATGAATGACCTAAAGACTTGGGACTTCCACTAAAGGGCAGTGAAACAATATAGCGACCACAAGAGTCTCTCGTGACTGTCGATGCGTACAACTGTTCACAGTCATTATCTTCCGGACTTATAATATTTAATGACACTTCTTCGAGCTCCCAGAATTTTTCCATATTTTTATTTAATTTATCTATCAAGGGACCGAAGGACCAGACTATATTTTTCGAGTTAATTTGGGGTATTTCTCCCATGATAATATAGCCAAGCGTTGTTTCGAGAGCGTACGGAGAAGAGTTAGGCGTATCCAAAAGGTCAGCGGATTGAGCGGGAGACGGCGGTATCACTTTACCTCCTAGCAAGATAAACGCAAACATCTGAGCGCCCAGAATCGCGTCAATGTCTCCGGGCGAGCTCCAGCACTCATCGGCGAGCGGTAAGTTTTTAAAATGATCCATAACTGGTGCATGGACCATGCGCGTTGGCAACTGATCAGTGATATGATCCACTACTAGCAGTGTCAAATTATATTGAGCGTCTGAAAAGCGCGATTGAATTGTAAGCTTTACGTAACCTTTAATAGGAGCCGAAATAGAGCCTACTGTTTTCAACGACGAATTAATAAGCGGGTGAATTTCAAGTTTTAATTTACTGCAACATGCGAGTGAAATTATATTATTTTGTGACGCACTGTCAGCCAGACATCTAATAATAACAGGTTTCTCATTATTAGGAACGTATACTTGAGCGGTAGGCAAAATAATTATTTTGTCTAAATTATTATCGACAGTTTTGTTTTGTGAATGTAGGGTAAGCGGAGCATCGGTTCCGCTCACGGTAGCGGTATGACACTCACTCTTAGAAGATGTCGCTACGAGTGTAGGTGTGTGTGTGCTTATATGCATGCACACCGGTTCGCGGTCCGACGACGATGACATAGACGATGATGATGGCGTTGTGTGGGGGCGGTGTCTATTCTCAGATCCCACTACATTCTTAGATTGTTGCGTGTGATTATTAAAATGTAATAGCGAATGGTGTTTTCTATGACACTGTTTACAAGTGTTATTAGAACCACAATTAAAGGTGGTATGTTTTGTACTAAAACAATTAACACACATTTTTTTATCTTTAATATAATTAAAGCGTGCTTCCACTGATAGTTTTTTAAATTCCGCGCACTCGTATAAATGAGTGTGATGCGAGTTTTTACAGAAAGCACAAGCAGGTTTGTTAACCTCAGTTTCTGTAATAGCAAAAGTATGCGATACTTTCGGCGTGTAATTGCGAGATCGAATCTGAGAATTGGACTCTTGAGTTTGGCGACTAATTGTCTGGCGCGAAGCCGTGGTAGATCGTTCTAGGGTTTTGATGCGATGTCGCACAAAACTCACTAGCTCTGAACTTGAAGGTATTTCTCTCTCGCGCACAGATGACTCGAACTTGTCTAGTAATTGAGAATCTAGTTTTTTAAGAGCAAGATGCGTGAAGATGAAATCAGGTAGATCATTAATTTCTAACTGTTTTAATGCGGCCCACGAAGAATGAATTCGTTCAACAAAATTATTTAACTGATCGGGTGAATCGGAAACGGGTTTTACATCGAGTATATTGTTAAGGTACATAGACCCAAGGGACCTCTTATCTTGGTATTTAGTTACTAGAGAATCCCAAATGGTCGTATAATTAGCTTCGTTAGGTACAATTCCTGCGAACACGTTAAGAGCACTTCCACTTAACTTCCCTACCAAATACTGTACGCGTTGAGCGTCAGTTAACTGTTTGTTCTCATGAACATTTGTTTTAAAGCTTTGGTAAAAAAGCGGCCATGATTCTGGATGACCGGAAAACCTAACCAATTCGAGAGGTTCGAGCCCGCCAGCATAGTTATTAGAGTGCGGCTTACTTTGTATCAAACGGCGAGATTCTAATAAACCCGAGCGTGTGTGTTGTATGAAGGTAAACAATGTTTCGAATGCGTTCCAATTATTGAAATTAAGCGTACACTCAGGGTCTTTTTCTAATAATAATGCGTTGTGTTCATCACATAAATCGTTAAAGTTATTATATAATTTTTCGATATTCGAAGAAGCGGCCAAAAATTCTTGTTTATTTCTAGTATCTATTTCAGTCGGTACTATTTTCTTTGCAGTATTATATAAAGTATTGACTATCGAAAATATTGCCTCCTTTTTAGCAATGACAAGTTTTAATTTGTTGCAGACTTATCGAGCGCCATTTTGTACGCTTACAGATGCAAGCTTTGGGTTGGAAGCACGGAGACCGTTACAATACAAATAGGTAACAAACAACAATTGCCAAGAATGACAAGGCAAAAATTAATTGCGAAAAGTACGATTAGGTGTTCTTGAACAAGTATATCTACGTACAAACTGTAGATCAAGCGATTACCAAGGTGACGGTTATATATCTATAAATTCAATGTGAATTGCCTATTATATAACAATTTAACATTAAATGCACAGTTGTAAACACAAATATAATATAAATTAATATTATGAAAGATGCTAACATACAAGGGATGGATGTATGATAGCAACGAGCGCTGGTTTTATCCGGTTCGAATGAACCAAAATTATGGTGATGCGGTAGCGGAGCTGTTAATATAAATTTAATCAGGGTGATGATGAGATATCCTATAAATTGGACAACCGTGTTCACACAAAAGAATGTAGACTAGCCAAGGGTAAAAATGCACTCACCGATAACTGGCATGGATCCTTCTTCTGGTGCAAGCGCAGCAGCAAACCTCCTTGGTAATAAATATTGTTGTTGCACATATAGCACAGCATAGCACAGCACAGCACGAGAATAGTTCAAGAACAGAAGCTGATAGCAGCTAGCGCGTGAGGGCCCCCAAGAAATATAATTATTTGGAAAATATAAGGCGGTTGTAGGCTTGTAGGCGTTTGGGAAGCGTCTGTTTTTTCGTCCGTTACAATCCGAACGATCGTGTGCGTTCGGAAGTCTTCGGGGATTGTCGGAGCATCTACGACGCTGCGTGCGCCATTTTGGCGAGCTAAAAGGTTCACACATTTCACCCTAGATGGCGTCAACACACATTTCATGTGAACAACGAAAGCGCGTAACCACATTTCGTTTCCGCAACAGTCGAGCGATCGCCTTCAACATTGACATCTAATTATATTGGTCGAAGATCTAAATAACAAATATGAAAGAGGAAGAAGATCGAGGATTCTGTTGTAATATTGAACACGACTGAGTGTTGATTATAGAACACAGTTGGAACGCAGTTCAGTTGTATATGTCAAGATGGAGGTTTGTCGACTTTATACTTTGCTTGTGTGTCAGTGTAACGCATGATACGTTATCTTTAATAAAGTACCAAATACAGTTAAGAAGCATACGTTTCATTACAACATGGTGGCAGCGTAAATCTTTCAAGAACCCAGTGAAAAAACCAGTAAAAAAATGACAGATTCAGGTGAAGAAGTGAGGCAGCAGGTTATAAATCTAGTGACGCCATCCATGGTTACTCCGCCACAACAATTCGATTTTCAGCCAGAAAACTGGCAGGTATGGAAAAAACGCTTTGAACGTTTTATGTCAGTGTCAGAAAATGGCTCTAAGTCTCAAGAAGAGCAGATAGATATGTTGCTTTATCTCATGGGTGACAAAGCAGAAGAATTAGTTCTGCAGCTAAAAATAGAAGATTTAAATACATTACAAGAAGTGCTGACAAAAATTACTGAGCATTTTAAGCCAAAGAAAAACATTGTCTACTCGAGATATACATTTCACAAAAAATTACAAGGGTCGGAATCAGTGGACGAATATATTAGAAGTTTGTATGTGCTAGCAGAAAACTGTGAGTATGGCACTTTGAAAGAAGAAATGATCAGGGACCAGATAGTGGTTGGCATTAAAAGTCAGAAAGCTAGAGAAAAGTTGCTTTTGAATATCAATCTTACGTTGGACCAAGCAGTAACAACAGCTCGAAATGTAGATTTATTAGAGAGTCAAGCATCCTTTAATACAACAGGAGAGTTGGAAATCAATAAGATGAAAAAAGAGAATGAAAACAAGCAGGGTAGTTGCTGGTTTTGCGGAAGAGGTTTACACAAAAACAGAACATTATGTCCAGCGCTCAAGGCAGTGTGTATGAATTGTAAGAAAGTAGGACACTTTGCAAGATGTTGCAGAGGCAAAAGGATGCAGGTGACTGAAGAATTGAGGGTATGTGTCATTCAAAATGGATACACAATAGATGTTGATGTTTATGAGAGAGATACATTCAAAACTAAGTTAAAATTTTCGTTGGATACAGGCGCAGATGTAGTGGCTGTTCCAGAAAATTGTGTGGAGTGCGAAATATTTCCATGTAATACCAGCATTAGAGGTCCAGATCAGACAAGATTAACAGTGTTAGGTGTGATTAAGGGGACATTAAAATATGGGGATAAAGAATATACAGGTGACATATTTGTAGTCAGAAATTTAAAAATGCCAATATTAGGAGTGCCTGCTATAGAAAGTATGAAAATTATAAAAATTTTAGAGATTAATAATGCTCTTGGTGAGATTAGTGTTAAAAGCATGGTTAACGTAGAGCTGGAATTTCCAAAAATTTTTGACGAGTTGGGCATATTTAATGAACCTTTTGATATAACTGTGTCTGATAAAAATAAAAGTTATAAGCAATGTACACCAAGGGTTGTACCAATACCTTTATTAGATAAAGTTAAAGCTGAATTAGACAGATTGTGTAATTTAGGAGTGTTGACAAAAGTGGAGGAGCCAACACAATATTGTTCACCAATAGTTGTGGTTCCTAAAGATGAAAATAATGTTAGGATTTGTGGAGACTACACTGAGTTGAACAAAAACATTCAAAGACCTATTTTTCCAATTCCCAAAGTTGAGGTGACATTAGCTAGGCTAAAAAATTCAAAATTCTTCTCAAAATGTGATGCTACCTCCGGTTTTCATCAAATTAAGTTAACGGAGCAGGCTGCACGGCTCACAACGATTATAACTCCATTTGGGAGATATATGTACAAACGTCTTCCTTTTGGCCTTAACTGTGCTCCAGAATACTTCTCAATGAAGTTCTCAGAATTGTTTCAGGATCTGGATGGAGTAGTATGTCATGTCGATGATGTATTGATTTTTGCAGAAAATATAGAGAAACATGATGAAATTTTGCGAGAGGTTTTAAAAAGACTGCAAGAAAAAGGTATCACATTAAATAAAAATAAATGTAGTTTTGGTAAACAAGAGATCAAGTATTTAGGGCATATTATTAACTCACAAGGTGTCCGTCCAGACCCTGAACGAGTACTAGCTATAGATAGTTTTGATACACCAAAAAATAAAAAGCAGGTTATGCAATTTCTTGGAATGGTTAATTTTGTCAGTAGGTTTATCCCTAATAAAACTGAAATTTTGTATCCAATATACAGTCTTTTGAAAGAAAATACAGAGTTTGTGTGGGACATTGACCAGGAAAAAGCATTTCAGGAAATAAAAGAAATATTAAAAAAAGCTCCAATATTAGCACATTATGACCCATCGAAAAAAATTATTTTGGCAGCAGATAGTAGTTCATTTGGTTTGGGGGCTACACTCATGCAGGAAAATTCAGACAAAAACAGGCAGATAGTTGCATATTGTAGTAGAACATTAACAGATACAGAGAAAAGATACTCACAAATTGAAAAAGAATGCCTTGCCTTAACATGGGCTGTAGAGCGGTATAAGGACTTTATTTATGGTATTAAAGTTCACTTAGAAACAGACCACAAGCCTCTCATACAGATATTGCAAACAAAACTAATTGATGACTTGACTCCTCGACTTATGTCATTTAGAATGCGATTGACTAAATTTAATTATACTGTCACATACATACCAGGAAAAAAGTTAGTTCTACCAGATGCTTTATCAAGATGTCCGCTACCAAATACAGAAGTAGGTCAGTTTAAGGACAGCTCTGAGCCTTATCTTAATCTCATTCTTAATAATATACCATTTAGGGATCAGGTATTACAGAAAATAAAACAAGAACAAAGAAAATCATAGATATGTAGTAGTTTAATAAATTATACAGAAAATGTTTGGCCTAAACAATCAAAAACACCTGAAAAAATTAAGCACTTTTATCAGTATAGGTATGACTTTTCTATAGTAGAGGGTTTGCTTCTTTTTAGATGTCGCTTAGTAATTCCAGAATGCATGCAATTGGAAATGTTAAATAAAATACATGAAGGTCATTTAGGTATAAGTAAATGCAGAAATAGGGCCAAGCAAACTATGTGGTGGCTTGGTATGTCAACTCAGATTGATAGACTTATTCGAAATTGTCCTCAGTGTATAGAAGAAAGAGTAAATCCTAAAGAGGATATTATTTTAGAAAAAACTCCTATGAGGCCATGGCAAAAAATAGGCATTGATTTATTCTATTTTAACAATGATTGGTATATGTGTATGACTGATTACTACTCAAGATTTATAGAAATAAAAAAATTATCTAATTGTACTGAAAGTCATGTAATTGAACAGTGCAAAGATATATTCTCTAGATTTGGAATTCCAGAGATTGTGAGAACTGATTGCGGTTCACAGTTCAAAACTAAGTTTAAAGATTTTGCTAGAGAATATAATTTTGAGCACATAACGAGCAGTCCATATTATTCACAATCAAACGGGTGTGCTGAGGCTGCAGTTAAAATAGCAAAGAACTTGTTGAAAAAAAATAAGGATATTTATCTTGCACTATTGATTTATAGAAATACTCCTCTTGATTCTGGTTTTAGTCCAGCTGAACTTATGTTTAGTAGGAAATTAAGAGATAACCTTCCAAGATTGCCTGGTGCTCTGTCAAAAACAGTTAATTGTAAATCAAAGTTTTCAGAAAAAGATAAGGAGAAAAAGAATTCAGTGCAATCATATTAAAATAAAAGACACAGGACCAGGCATTTGCAGGATTTAAATGTAAATGATACAGTTTGGATAGTTGATTTAAGAAGTTATGGCATTGTAATTGGCAAAGCAGCTGAACCAAGATCATATGTTGTTAGAACACATAGAGGTGTGTTTAGGAGAAACAGATGGCATCTTATCCCAGCCCCTAGTACTGAGAAAGAAAAAAGTCTGGATTATGATCTAGATGTTTATGGTGAAAACGATGATGTTAACAAAGATTCAAATTATTCTCAGGATTGTACTGTTCAGAATGATGTAATTAGTAATGATTTGGTTAATGAGAAAGTAGAAAGTAATGAAGAAGGAGAAGTAAGAAGGAGCATGAGAGTAAGAAATAAGCCTGCATGGACAAATGATTATGTGATTTAATTTTATAAAAAAGGGAAGATGTTGTAATATTGAACACGACTGAGTGTTGATTATAGAACACAGTTGGAACGCAGTTCAGTTGTATATGTCAAGATGGAGGTTTGTCGACTTTATACTTTGCTTGTGTGTCAGTGTAACGCATGATACGTTATCTTTAATAAAGTACCAAATACAGTTAAGAAGCATACGTTTCATTACAACAGATTCGTTGGCTGCGCAAACGTCGCAGGCGGTAAAAAGGTGACGGAGTCGACAAACTATGATAAAAATATATTAATCGCATGTTAAAACTAGTACGAAGTTACGTTTGTAGATAATAATAAGACTTTTTTTGTGTAAGTAATGAATTATTATTTCAAACGCATATTCCGTCTACAAGCGAAATTAGTTTACAGAATAAATGAGGTACAGTACTCCCAAACTTATAATGCGCATACGAATCTTCGCCACTGCTCGGCAAAGTTCGTATTCCCCTACACGTTCTATACAAGCAGTAAGGTCACGTGGTACGTCCGGTCGCTCGGATATAGATTTCTATGCGCATTATAACTTTGGGCGTACTGTAGTAATTGAGCTAAATATACGCAATCCGTAATTTAAATCTGTAATGTGAAACAAAGTTAAAATCACCGAGAGGATTTCCCCTATTTATTTATGTAAATATTATAATATTTCAGTTTACGTATTTCATAAGAGAATAAATAAAATATTAGTAGGGTCTTGTGTCATGTAAACATAGTAGTATCGCGTTCACAAACACATATAAAAACACAACAATATAGTATGTTATACTCTCAACCACAATACCTATTATTTTAATACTTAGGTTTTATTCATATACACCAGAGTTAGTACAAACTGATAAAACTAAGATATTTGGAAATTTTATTTTAGATAGCTTTTGCCCGCGGCTCCGCCCGCGTGTTATTCGGTTTAACGACATGCTATTTTCTGAGATAAAAAGTAGCCTATGTGTTAAGTTAGATTATAAGCTATATCCATTCTAAATTTCATCCAAATCCGTCCAGCCGTTTCAGTGTGAAAGAGTAACAAACATACACACACACACAAACTTTCGCATTTATAATATTAGTGTTAAGTGTGATAGTGTGCTGAGTTTTAGTTTTAGTTGTCAATATTTTTGTATTTTTGGTTTATATTTCATTTAATTTACTATAATTGAAGTTTTGTTTTGTTATCATGTCTTTTCTTAAATAAATATGATTCGTGATGGACTTATGCTTGCAATTAAACAAAACTATTTCACTTAAAAATGTTTTTCAAATTTGTGGCTTACTCACCTCCGAGTTCCCTTTTGAGTGCAGCGCGCTGTGATTAGATGATTCGTTGCCTTAGGATTGCTTAGAGGCCAGTAGCCATACCCTATTTACGATTATACCAGTTATAAATGGACTGGTATCTTCTAATTTAATTAAATCTCACATCAATCATACTGTGCAATAAAGACATTTTGTAAATGAAAAAACAAAAACGGTCACATGCGCGCGGAACTCACACGTGTCGAAGGTTCCGCGCAATAAAACATTGATACATTTTACTGCGCGCCGTCTTTGTTTTTATTTTTATTTTTGCAATACTTCAATTTTATATATATTTATACTCGCATATTTCAATATCCATATACTGATAATATAGCAGCAAAAAAAGTCGTGTCTGTACATTGAATATGGGTTATTTTATTAGTATTGTATTAAAGCCACTACTACCATTTTTAGAATTTTTGTCTATCTGTCTCTCTGTATGTATGTATGTTCCGTTTTAACTCGACAACCACTCAACGGATTTGGATGCGGTTTCTTTTATTATCATCGTATTGACCTTGGTCAACAAAGGACTCTTGGGGTGGCCTGGTTAGGTAACCAAAGTAACAAGTGTGCAATAAAAATTGCGTTATAAATTAATTATACATCATTATTTTTTATAATAAAAGGGAGAAGCTCGAATAACAGTTTGTTTCAATTGTCATTGTCTATTTATCGCTTTTTTCAAACTTTGCTGACACCCTGCCGTGTGTCTAGATAACTTTTGCTCCAAGTTGCTAACTTTCCATCTCGAAGAAAAGTGGCTGTGACAGTTTTCTTATTTCTTATACGAAATCCTAAACATTTAAGTATTTTTTCCATATTAAAACAGCGAGTATGGAAAGAAATTTGTATTCGCGCAGTCATGTTTCTTCGGGGAAGTTGTTTAATATGATAAATAATACAAATACAAATATTTTTATTTACATTATAAGTGGGTACACAATAAGGAGTACAAATTTACATTCAAGCTAAATAAATTATGGTAAATAAATGTATTCTTTCATTAAAAGATACCAGTACATTGCCCGATATTGTAATCTTTCCGCAAAGATATCTATAACTGATTTTTTAAAAGCAATTACTTTGAACAAAAACATATAATTTTATTAAAATACTAGCTTTCGCCCACGGCGGAGCGCCCGCGTTTTTTCAATATCTGCCTCATTTTCGGCTTTCTTTTTTTTTTTTTTTATCTTTTTTTTATTTTAATTTTTATTTTTTTATTAACACCCCTATTAGCCTATAATTATGTTGACCAGAACCATTACGATGATAATAAAAAAACGCATCCAAATCAGTTCAGTGGTTCTCAAGTTAAAACTGAACATACATAGATACAGACGGACAGGTAGACAAAATTCCAAAAATTACAGTTTTGCTTCAATACAATACTAATAGCAACTGGTTCCATTTAAAATGTTGAAAAAGATTGAATGTACAGACACGACGTTTTTACTACTTTATTATTAGTATAGACAGCTCGTACTGTTTAGAAGTTCACACGTAGATATGTCTAGTATGACGACGTTAAAATTCAGAAGGAATTAATAAACAAGCTTAAGGTGGCAAACCGAATCCCGGTGCAAAATGCACATCATAATATTGTTTTCCTTACCTTTGAATAAAAAGTATGCAAAAATTGCGTTTAAAAGGAATTAGCGGAAATTTATTAGTAATAATTAGGGTTTTACATTCAAATTCTATTATTTTATGATTTACATTTTGATTGCATTTGATTAACAAACCCCTAGCGTATTTATCGTTGTAATCGAATGTGATCAAATTGTAAGGCACAAAATAACAAATTTTATTGCGATAACCCTAATATTAAAGGAAAAGTAAGGAAAACAATATTATGATGTGAATTTTGCACCGGGATTCGGTTTTACCACCTTAAGGCGCATAGAGAAGACCACCGTTTTGGTACAAAATTTGATAATCCTTTTCTCAGTCGTTTTTCATTCCCTATAGACCAAACTATAAGACCCGTACCATCTGCTTACTGATATTCTAAAAGGCACCATTTTGCAAATAAATATTTTGAATATTGATTTTGTCTCAATCAATCAAATAATTTATTTATTACAAAGCAGTTTTCACATAAAGGTCTTATGAAATATAATAATGGGCATAAATAATGCTTTTGCCATTACAGCATACAAATATTTAAACTTAATTATAATGTTATATTCAGACTAAAACCTATAATAATTAATGTTAAGATTATAAGAATTTAAAAACATAGTAAAATATAAAATAAAATGCAATTAAATTAGGCTTAAGATAATCTTACTGAGCGATTTTGAACTTCAGTATGTTGTCAGAAAGTCTATATTAGAATGCTCGCTTCGCGCGATGGCGGCACGCAAAATCAGTGAATATTGGAGGTTTTTCTGGATTTTACGAAAAAGTATTTGATGTAGGAGTTTTTCCACCTGACATCGGAAAATAAACCATGTTTTCTTGTTATAGCAGTATTTTCAGACATAAAACTCAAGCCGTTTAGACATAAAACGAAATAATAACTTAAAAAGGCATCTTTTAAAAATTGAAATCTATAGAGCGAAATGTGTCCAATTAGGTAACCGACTTGACAATGAAAAGACAAAGGTCTGAAAAAACACATGTCCAAGTTTTACATTGATCAGATAAGTAGTTGACTCAGCATATTAAAACAAAAACCGTTGAAAGACCCAATACAAGCCCTTAATACTACACAGTCAAAATAAACATTCATTTCAATGAGGAACCATGTCAACGTTTTACGATAGTAACACCGAGTCACAAAATTAAGTACGTACTAGCAGGATAGTAAAAACTAAGGTGGTTTTCTTGCCCTAAATTGTACCTATACTAAAATTTTACAATAAGCCAGACAGTGACTTTGTAAATGCCTGTATTAAACAATAGAGGTCTCAAACCTAATAACTTTTTACCTCGGTACAAAATGCACATCATAATATTGTTTTCCATACTTTTTAATAAAAAGTATTCAATAATAGTAGTTTATGAAATTGGTACATAAACAGGTTAAAAAACGAGCCGTAGGCGAGTTTTTTTTAATAGAACACGAGTGTTTTAATACCTAGTTATGTATAGTTTCATACACTACTTTATCTAAACTCATGCCTAACAATCTGTTTTGATAATAATCTTGATAAAATTTGTCGTTAGCGATTTTTGATTTTAATTGTAAAAGCTCGTGGTAAAAGTGTTCGTAATTTCCGTCGTTATTTCTAGAATGTCAGGTGGAGTCAAATTATCATCACTGTCACCAAGTACTGTTAGTAATTTTAGGGCAAAATAATACTTTTGTTTTGACCCATAAAACCACAGTAAATAATAATTTCCACGTAAGTTATGGCGCCAAAATTCAACAGTCCACCACGCATGTGTACTACGCGTTGCGCGCGCCGGCAGCCGTAGACAATGCAGGCCGAAAATAAAATGAAATTGTGACCTCCTTTGTCACGCCGCAATATTATTAAGTACGTGTTAGAGAATATTATATGATAACCTCATTGGTTATATTAAACCTCAGACATGGCTGTTTGGGCTAAGTTACCTTTGCCTTCCTATGTAGTTAGTATCACATGTACTGTAATCGCAGAAAAAGTTTTTTTATAGCATTATGTTGTTCGGAGACCTATACTATAATTTTTTTTTAAATTTTTTTAGAGACGTTCATGAAAAATATTTTTCACTATGCCAGTAGTTTTGAGTTCGTAATGAGAATTTTAAGATATTAGATAAATGTGTTTTAAAGCAACTTGCGGAAAAAGTTTATTAATTAAAAGTCTTCACAAACAAATTACGTACTTTAATGTATTGCATTTTGTTTTCATTACATTAACAAACTTAAAAACGTGTTATTTTTATTTTTATTTTATTTACAGTTGTAATGTAACGCATAAAATTGAATAATTTTTATGTGATCACCTAACTATTAACGAGCAGTTTGCGCGAATTGCTATAAAACAAATTTATTGCAAACTTTTTATTCAAAAGTAGAGAAAATCATGGTGTACATTTTGCACCGAGATAATCCGTTACCACCTCAAGTCTATAACGAAAAACAACAGAGAAACGGGTTATCAAATTTTGTACTAAAATGGTGGCGTGCCTATGGGCCTTAACTGAAGCGCTTCAACACGAAAATACATAGCAAATAGCGGCAGACCTATTTAAGTTAAATTATTATAATTTTATACGGAAACTCAAAATATGTTTTTTACATTGGCTGAGTTTTATTCGTGACCTCTACAAACAATTGCCTTTTCTTAAACCGTAACGAATACCTAAAATAACACCCTTGTCCCTTGTTAGGGCCAACCTTTAGTAAATGGATTTATTTAACAAAGGGCCCAGTGTGAAGCAATCCGTTAAATCTCCTTTGGCCGACTAAATAGCTTGTGACTTCATGTTTGCGTTGTTTTTGGGATGTTGGGATGAAAATATAGATTAATTTTGCTTGTTGAATTATGTAGGTAACGGCGTTTTTCTGAGAAGCATAGTTATATGTATAACTGTATAAAACATATAATACAATATCGTCACGACACGACCCCGAGAGGGTGTCAGAGGTGTTCTGAGTATGAACTTTGAAATGCAAGTTACGGTCCATACTCGGTACACCCGCGTTTCACCGACGATTTTTACGTTCCAATGTGATGGATGGTGAGCCCTATACCGCCGTTCTACGGGCACAATTACTACACGCTTTTTAGGGCATGCAGGTTTCCTAACGATGTTTTCCTTCACCGTTCAGCAAGTGGTAAGTATTAAGTAAGAACACAATTACTATCCACATAAATTCCGAAAAACTCATTGGTGCATGCCCGACCAGGGATCGAACCTGGGTCTCAAGATGTAGGGTTCCGTAGTTGCCCGGTACATATAAGTTGGTCTACTAATACAGACCGCGCCAAACTCCTGGTCCCATACATTATAGGACACCAAAAGTTTGGCGCGACCTGTACTCGTAAACTGTAAAGCCTACTTAGCTGTGATAGTTTTCCTTTTAAATTAATTATATTTACTACTTCTGTGAATTTTTTCACATTTCTATAAACAACCGTTTAGCCAGCAGGGGGGGAGGCGCTCCACTCTAACTAAAATTTTTACTTTAAAGCTTAATATTTCGCCAACGGATCTCTAAATCGAGAAATAGTTTTCACACACCCACAATGTTTTTAAACGGCCTATCTAACGATACCCCACACCATGGGATAGACGAGAAAAATAAATCATCCCCAGTTTACGTGTATGAGAGGTATCCTTAAAAACTTTTTTTTCTACATTTTATTTTATTATTTTGTTGGCGTGATAAATATTTATATCCATGCTAAATTACAGCTTTCTAGTATTAATAGTGTCTGCGCTAAGCCGCGGATAGACGGGCAGACGGACAAGGCGAAACTATAAGGGTTCCTTGTCGGACTACGGAACCGTAAAAAACATAAAAAGGTAAAAAAGGATTTATTTATTCATAATATTCTTACATGGTTGATCAAACTTTCATTGGGTTCAACCTTCTTTTTCGAGTGAAAGCGTTAAATTTAAATTATATTTTTCTAGTAGTTTGCCACCCTAATCACGCTATATCATGCAGTCATGAGATCATTGATTCTTAGTGCATTGAGGAGTACTTGGACATGTGGATTGTTGAGCTCCACATCCGCATAATTTGATGGAATTCTCCAGGAAGAACATTTCAAGAGATTTCTTTTGTGTAAGCAAAATTAATAAATACAAAACCAGGTATACGTGGTTAATCATATCTTTAAAGGTGTGCCTAGGTCAGAAAAAATGTCCCTACCCGAATATGAGGTCAATATCAGGCGACACCACGAAATTTTGGCGACTATGGATCTCCATTTTTCTCAGCAATAAAAAAACATATGTAATTACCAATTTATGTACTAGATTAAGCATTTCATTGACATCATTTTGCCCGAAGATTTAGTTGATAGATTAATTTTCATAGCAGAGAAAAAAATATTTAGAAAACCTCTTTTAAAACAGAGATTTCTATTTTACTAACAAACGGGAGCGAATGAAGCCTCTAAGTTTTTTATTTAAATTAGTCTACAAATACACTTCAATATGTCCGATTGGATTTATTAAATTACTTATAGTTGTCATTTTAAATGAAAAACACTGTTTTGCCGCATACGACCTTACGGCATAAGCTAGTTCGTAAACGCATATTTGTATGCAGTAAGACCCGCTCAATCCACTCCCCTAAGGTGCCGATTTGAAATTAATAGTTTATCAATGCCTCGCCTTAATACAGGTGATTATTGGTTGCCTCATTCACTATTTGTCTAGGATTGGAGTAGAGTCATTTCATATTTGTATTAACTTTTTTTTTTTAAATCAAGTCAATCTCGTAACTGCGTTCTTGCAAGGAACATTTTGAAACCAAAAAACATGGGGTTGGAATATATTTTTTTAAACAAAAGTAGGTATACCTATATGATTATAATTTTTTTATTATTACATTCGCTTAGTAAATTATTAACACATTTTTTTTTTAATTTGTGTAGTGTCCTAATTTTTTTAATCGAATCCTTGAATTGATGTTCTAAGCTCAGTTCCGCCCTTAAAACAACTTTTAAGTTTTAACAACTTTGGCAAAAGGTGGCACGCTCAGCATTTTCCTTTTGAGATGTGACTATTCAAAAGTCCACACTCGGAAACCCTTGTGTTTTAAAACCCACTCAGAGATAGGTGACGAGACGTTCATTTACCTAAGTTAGAAATTGAATCCACAAAAAGTTTCATCACGTTTAATACGTCACATCACAGCCCAGCAGAACAGGATTAATGTTCCCAAGACCAAGCCCGGGTGAAGTAAAGGACAAAAACCTCTTACCTTCAGTTTGTCTCCTTAATAATTTATTATACCCTCTGTACCCTCCGTTATTCTGTGCCTCCGTGGAACGCCCTTCGTTCTTTTCGTTTTTTATTGGACTCAGTTTTTAATTGTTTACGAAAACAAACAAAGAAAATTCTTAATTTATAAGTCCATCAAGTTGAGGTGGGACGTTAAAAGAAACGTAAAGATTTTTATTCGCTAAAGCCATTTTAATAAGTTTTTTAAGTTCTATATTGATGTGAAAAGTTTTAAGAAGGCATAATAAATATGGCCTACACTTCCTAATGGTGTATCGAACACTCACAGGTACCTATTGCCTATCTCGCTGTCTTAATAATAATAATAATATAGCCTTTTATTCGGAGCAAAGGAGGTACAAACATTTAACTTTGTATTTGAATGTGTTTTCACTTAAAATTCAAAATTCAAAACGTTTATTTGTAAAATATACAGTACACTTTTTACAAGTCAGAAATGAATCTTTATAAAACAACAGAGTATAATATAAATAAATAATAATAATAATACGGGAAAAACATTTAAAAAAATGAGTTAGGTTGGGATACTAAAATATAACAAAATTATACACCTGCATAAAATATAGCAATATAGGAATAACAAATATTATATATACATGCCTAATGCAATGAACAAATAAGTTGATAAATAAACTAAACTATAAATAAAAATAATGCCTAACCAGTCGATTAGTATTGCTAAGAAGAAGGGTAAGAAACCTAGCAAACATGACTTTTTTAAATTTGTAACATAATCTTAATTTATACAAATTTTCTTATAGGCACAGTAAAGGCATAACAAATATAAGACCATAGGAATTATGACACGAGAAAAAAAATTACCAAAGTCAGTTTACACATTAATTAATTTTAGAGGGCCTAAGATTAGCCTTTAGAGGAATCATACATTATTAAAATTTGCTAATTATGAATTACTATTTTGCTACAGATTATAATTATTTATTACACCATGCTTTATTATCGTCCAAATAATTATTGATTTTATAATAAGCTTTTTTAATTAGTCCCTGTTTAATGTATAGTTTAAACTTATTTTCAGGCAAACTAAGGACCTCCTTTGGAAGTTTATTGTAAAATCGTATACCATGTCCTACAAAAAAGGTACCTACTTTGGCAAGTCTGAATTTTGGAAAAGCTAGTTTATGTTTGTTTCTGATTTCAACAGAGTGGTGCACACTAAGCCACGGGAGATTTTTTCTGGCTTATCTAATAACTTAATAAATTCACATGGAACCGTAAATATATTAATTTCTTTGAACTTTTCTCTTAACGAATCTCGTTACTTCATGTTATAAATATACCGAATTGCTCTCTTTTGCAAGACAAATACTGCTTCTATATCAACGGCTCTACCCCACAACATTATACCATATGACATAATGCTGTGAAAATAACTAAAATATACTAATCTAGCAGTATCTCCATCAGTGATCTGCCTTATGCGTCTAACGGCGTATGCGGCTGAATCAAGTCTACCACAGAGAGCTTCTATGCCCTGCGGGACACCCATTTCGACCAATGCTTCAGATGACTTTACTCCATTTATGTCTACCTTTTGAATCCGGCCATTAAGTTAATAACAACACCAAAAATTTACCCTTAACTCCATAGTGATCCAATTTACAAAAAAATGTTTCATGATTCACGCAATCAAAAGCTTTTGAGAGGTCACAAAATACACCGAACGCATCCTGCTTTGCTTCCCAAGCGTCAAATATGTGCAACTCCTGCATTAGTGGTTGACCTCCCTTTAGTGAATCCTTAATGTTCACTGTGAAGCAACATATTTAGATTAAAATGAGATAATAATAAATTAAAAACAATTTTTTTGAAAATCTTATTATATACTGGTAAAACTGAGACCGGTCTATAGTTGGACGGGTCTTCATTGTCACCTGATTTAAAGAGAGAGATCAATTTACTCAACTTCATTAAATCAGGAAAGACACCATCATCTACACATTTATTAAAGATAAAAGCTATATATGGAGCTATTAAATCAATAACACAACTTACAACTTTAACAGATAGGTTCCATAAGTCCTCGTGTTTTTTTAAGTAAAGAGAATTAAATGCTTTATTGACAGTTTAAGAATTATTATGCTTAAAAGAAAATACAGAATGGCATTATTTAATGATGTCCCTTAGTTCCGTGTGCCGTTTGGCATAGGCCTCCTCCAATTCCTTCCACTGTTGGCGGTCTTGTGTTACTCTGGTCCAGTAAGGGCCAGCAGTGAGTTTGAGGTCGTCTCTCCATCTCCTTACTTGACGTCCCCTCTTCCTTCTGCCATCTCGTGGTTGCCATTCAGTGATCCTCTGACTCCACTTACCCTGTTGGCAACGCAGCATGTGGCCTGTCCACCTCCATTTTTGTGTATCTATCTGGGTGAGAATGTCTGTGATTTTGGTTTTCTCTGAGATATCTGAGTTACGAATTTTATATATATGCCATACCTATGTGTTTTCATAGGTTACTTCAGATATTCTATCTCAAGAAGTCCGTTTGGCTAATGTTGTAGAGTGACGTGTACAGATAAGCACGGTTTGTGTGTGTGGCGCGCTCCCGAGGTCACGCACACTAGTAAAAATTGCGTATGCACGCACTACTACAAACGTAAACAAACGGATTTCGTAAGATAGAATAGATTATTTTTTAATGGAGCGGGATCCAGTTATATGAATATGAGGTGACTTTCGTTTGTATATAGCCAAATTAATACTGAAGACTCGGTAAGTGATCAGCACCAAGGTTCAATTATACTTTATGTAAAATACGCAAAATAAAGTTTAGAATTCCTATACTAATTGATGCGTCTTACAAATTTCCTTGTCTTGCATCAATAACGCCTGGAAGAGCTACTGGTCCATGAAATAGCTGATGAAGGGCAACCTTCCATTGTCACCGAAGCGTAAACTTGTTGACATGTGTATCCTCCCTGTTCTTACCTACGGTTCCCAAACGTGGTCACTAACCGATCATCAGAGGACCAAACTCAAGGTTTACCAACGAGCAATGGAGCGCAGCATTCTAGGTGAATCCGAAACACTGAACTGCGCTCCAGAACTCAAATTGCTGACGTTGGTGTGCAGACGGCAAAACTTAAATGGAACTGGGCTGGCCACGTTAGTCGTATTCACTCGGATAGGTGGGCGAAAATCGCTACCAAGTGGGTGCCGAATGACGGCTACCGAAGGCCAGGCAGACCAAAAAGACAATGGAGTTCACCGGGATGGTTGGAAGTAGCACAGGACCGCGATGTGTGGTTTCAGCAAGGGGAGGCCTTTGCCCAGCAGTGGGACACATTAGAGGCTACATAAAAAATAATACTGAGTCGAGGTTGATCTTGAACATACATAGACAAACAAAAAATATTTCTCGTATATCGCAAATAGGGTTATTGAACCTTAGTCCTGACCACTTACCGGCTCTCCAGTATGAAATAGGACATAAACGATAGTCACCTTGGAGTTGATGCTCGTGATTGTTGGCACTTGGTGGAACTTTTGAAACATTTTTTGTTTGATAAACACTTGTACTTGTCCACTTATTTATAGGTATATTACCCGCATGCCAAGCGATTCATATATTGTACGTAAACAACCAAACAAACCTTTGATAATGCTTTAACAGCGAAACCGGTAAGGGAAAGTAATATAAATAAGTGGACAAGTACAAGTGTTTATCAAACAAAAAATGAAAGTCACCTTAATATAAAAACATACTCGTACAGTGGAGCCCACATCAAGTTAAACACTTTCAGTATAAGCTGACCTCTCATTGTATAGGCTTCTCGTACAATGGGAGGCCAACTTATACTCAATGTTATAGCTTGATGTGGGCTCCACTGTACATGCTACAGCCAAATCATCACCACCACGCGAAAACTAAAACAAACAGACAGAAACTTTGTATTTGAGAAAAACCGTTCAACCACATAAATATCGGATTTCTAACAACACAAAATTAATGCAACAATAACGGGCAATTTCTCGACTTAATTTATCAATATTCATCAGCATTTTCATTAAGTTTTAGCTACATGCATCAAGTTAAAAATACTAGGAAACCACAATATTCAAAGAGATTTTTCCTCACAATCGTTAATTAAGGAGACCGTCACGGAACAAAGAAGTTCCGTTAAAAACGGCGCGGTTTTAAAGTCGTTTGTCGTCAGCAGATAAACGTTGGTTTAGAAAAAAACTAGTAAAGAACGCTGTTACTTATCGTTGTGGGTTCCGTCTATGCCGAAAAAGTAATTATTTCGTGTTCGTATTCTCACCACCTTGACAGCAGAGCGCTACGCCTGTGCGATCGAGTATGTTGAAGCTGAACTGGAGCAAGCCCATCTAGCGTAATCAATGGTCACTTCTTAAAATCACCCGAAATCTGCCTCAGCAATTTTTCCGGACGTGTCTGTTGACGTCCAGTGTTTGATGTTTCCTACGACACATAATTTAGCCAAGTGCGAGTTGGACTCGCGCACAAGGGGTTCTGTACCACCACACAACACAGGTACGAAACCCTAAATACATGTAAAACAAGAACGATATACATGTCGTAGCAACATAAAGGCGGCACAAAACAAACCGCTTAAATGGTTAGCTATGAGTATGGAACCCTAATTTTTATTATTTGTTGTTTTACTTTAGAATAATGTACAACAATTTGAGCAAATTTGAAACTTGTACGTATTGCCATCCTTAAGATAGAGCTACAACAAATAACGTTAACTACTGTTAATTTTTCGGGTTTTTTTTTATAGGGAGGGATCCCAGGGTTTTTATTTCTATTGTTTGTTCCTATAGACGCGTATTCTGTGAAAATTGCATTTGCTATTACGGCTGAACTATAGATCCCGTTTGGCACCCTTCGGGTACGGAACCCTAAAAAGTGCGAGAAGTGATGGAAGACATTGTGAGGGGTACCTGCTAGATCAAGTAACACAGGTGATCTCTTACAATACGAACTTGTCTTGTATATTAAAAGAAGTCAATACAGTTGTCCTTAACACAATAAAACGAACTAAAAAGCTCGACGCGGGCCTTAAAAAGGGATGGTTAGACGAGAGAAAAAGAAATACGTCATCTAAGAAGTTAAGGTTTAATTGGTTTAGTTTAGACGAGAGAATCCTAAAGGGGTTGAAATAATGACGGTGGTGAGTTTGCGTTGGAGAAGCGAACAAGTGACGCGAATGGAGCAAAAACAAAATGTTTAAATTGTGAACGCAATACTTTTCATAAAAATGAATAAAATAAAATATGAATATTATTATCTAACTATACTAATAAATCTTACAATAAAGTAGTAAAAAAGTCGTGTCCGTACATTGAATATTTAGGCATACAACTTTTTTAAACTAATTTTAATATTCGATATTCGAACAATATGACAAATCAGTATGTGTCAAATCTACGCGGTTTGTTTTTCTTAGGCCTACTGCAGCTGCTGTCCACGTAACGTTTCGTCATTTGACAGTTGCTTGCATCTTGCGTAGAAACAAACGAAACTGTGTCCACGGAGCAGCAACGTTGCGTTTGCCTCACTTGCCGTCACTACTTCAAGTGGATTGCAAGACGCAACCACGTGTTTATTTGACAAAATGGACAATTTTTAGTCATTCGTTAAAATTATTGAAATACAGAATCATCTTCTCAACTCTCTGGCAGCTACAAACACTCTACAATTTATATTTCTTTCGATGAATGGATGAAGCCAATACTATATACGTCTGGTTCGTCGACTTTTAATAAAGCTGTATACTTGACATTTTCCCAACTCGGATGTGCTTTTGCAACAGTACTTGAAAGAAAACTGATACGTTTTGTAGCTTGCATGTCGATTGTATGACGATACGTGGACATACAAAACATTCGAAAAACGCCTGCCGCCATTTGTATCATGCATGCATACGCCAAATGCATAAAGTCAGTAATTTGCGTCGTAAAATGATCCATCCACCAATCAGCCCCTGTTTGTCCACTGCTGGACATAAGCCTTTCCCAGATTTAGATCCAGCCGCCACCCACAACGTCCTTCAGGTCGTTGGTCCAGCGGGCACGTGGTCGCCCTATACTACGCTTTTCTGTAAGTGATCTCGATTCTAAAGCCTTTCGGTCCTAATGGCCATCATGTCAGCGACAAATATGGCCTGCCTACTGCCACTTCAACTCAATGATTCTGTAGGCTATGTCGGTTACTTTCGATCTCCGATGGATTTCCCCATTTCGGATTCTATCCATCAAAGATAGCCATGAGCTGAGCGACCTTAAATCGGTGGATCAGGCCCTTTGTGAGAGACCGCGTCTCAGCGCCATATACGTTGTCACAGGAAGGACGCACTGGTTGTACATCTTAGCCCTTAAGCACTGCGGTATTGACGACGTAAATATGTGACGCAACTTTCTGAATTCTGGCCAACCCAAACATATTCTTCTGTCAGCCTCGGCGCCGAAATTGTTTTTATCCAGCCGTGTAACTTGAGCCAGATAAACATATTTCTGAACAACTTCGATGCTGACATTGTCGACGGTTAGTGGCCCTTGGATGACGTGACAGTTGGACATGACCTTAGTCTTATCCAAATTCATCCGCAGGCCCACTCGTCTCGAATAATTGCTAAGGCCGCGCACTATTTCCTGCAGTTTCTGCAGCAATTCCGCCATTATCACGATGTCATCGGCAAAGCTCCGATTACGTTCTTAACTCGTCCATTCTAGTCTAGTGTTTCAAACACGTCCTCCAGCGCGGCGGTAAACAGTTTTAGGGAAAAAACAACTCCCTGTCCCACGCCGTGCTGTTGATGTATCGGTCTTGTTTGTCCACCCTCTACTTGGATGGACATCGCAGCGGAGTCATAGAGGAATTTCAGCATCTCCACGTATCTAACGCCAGTCAACTTGGCATCGCTGCAAGGACTGCAAAACAGACCAAGTTTTGATGGAGTCGAAAGCTTTCTCGTCCACAAACGCTAGACATAAAGGCTGATTATACTCTTGAGTTTTCTGTCTGCCTTAACCTGCCTTAGCGTGTGAATGTGGTCCACGGTGCTGAGCCTTTTTGAAACCAAGCCTGTTTCGGAGGTTGAAAGTCGTCGAATCGTTGGGCGTAACGATTCGTGATATGATAAGCCTTGCTTGAGAATAGCTTGTAGGTACTCGATGGATTTGGGTACGGTTTTTTTATTAACATCGGAGTTACCCTGGTCAACTCACTGGCTTTAAGGGGTGTTAAGGGATGCATGTGGAGTCATGATGATTTTGGGGGGGAGGGTCATGATCCCTGTGACCCCCCCCCCCCCTCGGACCGCCACTGATTAGCAAGGAATTTGTATTTGTATTTTGTATTTGTATTTATTTATTTAAGGAAAAAAAAATGACATATGCATTCGTGTTTAAAAAGGAGCACTCGTGTTTGGGCCGACAGGGACGAATGTATCGACTGTGATAGCCCTAATGAGCCAAAGGCCTGTTACAGGACCATCAACTTTGATCCGACACTTTAATGACTATAAGGTCATAGAGAGTAAGAGAGGGTTGGACGAGAAAAAAAAAACACTACATGAATGATAAAAAAGAAAAGAAAACAATTGTATGCTATAACAGCCTCATGCAAATTTACAAGTAATATTATTAAGTACTTATATAAGTATGTAATGTATTTTTGTATCTAGTTATATGATTATATTAATATGTATATGTATATAAATTATAAATAATTTTAGTAATAATATATCAATTACACATGTATATAAATTAGTTAGGGTAACCGCACCTAAAATTCTTTTGTTTTTTTTTGTTTTTTTGTTTTTTTTTTTGTTTTTTGTTTTGCCTACACAGCGTTTTCAATTGAGCAGTTTATGCCAGAGATCTCCAATTTCATCTTCACTTAACTCTAATAAATATTCTTTTAACTTTTTATTTAAAACTGATTTACGTTTTAAGAAAGGTTCTGTGTCAGTATCAATATAGTTGGAGACACTATCAGGTAATAGATGGTACAGACGAGGCGCAATAGAGTAAAAATTTTTTCGACCGAAGAGGGTTGATTTAAAAGGTGCTATGTATTTTCGCCTTGTATCTATTCGAGACTTTCTATTCAAAATCAACAAAGAAAAGTCTTGGAGATGTTTAGACATATATACAGCTGTTTGCCAGATAAAAATCTTTCTGGGGCCCAAGACTTTGCATAGTTTAAAGATTTCACTAGAGGGAAATCTGCGGGGTTTGCGTTTAATAATTTTCAAGTTTTGCTTATGTGCTATTATTAACTTATTCATAACACTAGACCTACAGCTTCCCCAGCCAATGATCCCATACAACATAAGTGACTGTGTAAGAGCCAGGTAAATATGCCAGAGTAACTTTTCGGATAAAATATTTCTGAGTTCCTTATAAACGTAGCCTAGTCTTAGAATTTTAGCCGATACTGCAGAAACATGTTTTTCCTATCTAAGATTTTCGTCGAGGTTCACTCCAAGGTAAGTAACGTAGGACATGCGTTGGAGATTTTTGCATTGACAAATAGTATCAGCTGAGCAAGCATGTACCTTCAGAGTAAGGTCCTCGTTTGGCAGGCCCGCTTTTGTCGGAGAGAAACACATGTAGACGGTTTTGTCATCGTTGAGGGTGAGTAGGTTACTATCAAACCATGCCTTGGCCTTTCTGATACCATCCTCTGCTAGTTTGAAAGTATCTGTCCATGTTCTTGCTGCAAAAACTAATACGGTGTCATCGGCAAAACAAATTGTCTTACATGTATCCAAGAGCGAGCAGAAGTCGTTTAAATATATATTAAATAAAATTGGACCTAACACACTGCCTTGCGGCACACCGAATTCAACGCTTTTAGCAGCACTCAAGTAGCTGCCTACTCTAACTATCTGACTGCGACCACCGAGATATGAAGAAAACCACTGGAATGCAGCGCCAGTGATACCAAGGGATCTTAGCTTTTGTAACAAAATTTTATGGGAGACCGTATCAAAAGCTTTCGCTAGATCGACGAATATTGCTAGTGATTTATTTTTGGCCTCATAATTTTCATTTATTTGCTGTGTAAGAGCAGCTAGAGCATCATTAGTGCCGGTACCGACTCTAAAACCATATTGACTTGTTGATATTGTCTCTTCTGTAAATGGTGTCAGTCTTGCCTTAACAATTTTTTTGAGTAGCTTGGATGTAATTGGAAGAAGGGATATTGGTCTATAATTAGACATCAATTGTTTGGAGCCTTTTTTATGAAGCGGGATTATTATTGCTGTTTTCAAATCGTCGGGGAAAACACCAGATCTGAAACTTAAATTAAATATAGATGTCAGAGGATGTATTATATATTTTTTTATACACTTAAATATTTTTGATGTTAATCTATCACAACCGCTCGAGTAAGTATTTTTTAGATTAGATATAGCTTTTTCAATTTCTTCGGGATTAGTAGGACGCAAATAGAAAGACTTGTCTGATGAGGAGCCAGGGACTTTTTGGCTAAGTTCTTGCTCAGTTATTTTATTAACTTTTAAATGATTTTGAGCTAATGAGCAGCCAACCGAGCAGAAGTAAGAATTAAGGGAGTTAGTGACAAGATCAGGATTTTCAGTAATCCTCTCTATTTGACCTTCCACAATAAGTTCTTGAATATCTTTTCTATTATTTTTGACGCGGTTAGATGCTTCGTTTATCACTTGCCAAATTTTCTTAGAATCACCGTTGCAATTATGAATTTTTTCTTTGTAGTATCTATTTTTCGTTTTTCTTATCACAGCATGGCAAACTTTCCTGTAATTTAGATAATCATTTTTTAGGATGTGGTCATGGGGATGTTTTTTAGTTAATTTGTGTAGTTTATCTCTTTTATTTATGCAATAGACTAGGCCATCAGTTATCCATGGTTTTAGTTTTATTTTACGATTTGGTATTCGAGCATTGACGGTGGTGTTTTGGTTGACGCAAGTTGTTATAATTTCATGAAAAATTCTTAGAGCGGAGTTGACATCTCGAGAATCATAAATTGTCTGCCAACTACAAGACTGTATGTCTTTATAGAGCTGTAAATAGTCGATATTCTGATTTTCATTATTATAAATATTTTGTGTTTTTGGTAAGCAATCACTCAACGAGCAGAAGATCATTGAGTGATCGGTAAGGCTTGTATCTAGAACTACACATTGATATTCCTTTTTTGATTGAGTTCGCAGCATGCAATGATCAATACAAGATTTGTCATGGGTGGGTTTGTCGATTCCTACCATAAGTTGATGTTGAATAAGGAGAGATAAATAATCGTGAGTCTTCATGGAATTTATGTCCAAAATATTGATATTTGTGTCACCGACTAATATCAAATTTTTACTCTTGCATCTCCGCAGAGGCTCCTCCAGGGTCTCTAAAAACACATCAATGTTATCAGAAGAAGGGGATCTATACAAACCGATTATAGTTGTGTCATCAGATAGAGTTATTTGAAGGCAATTAGCCCCGAGAACCTCTATTTCCTTCCACTGATGGGGGATGCTATTTTTAATGAACGCAACTACTCCATCATTCTGAATAGGATTAATTTCAGTGGCAATTGAGGTATAGCCAGGTAAACAATTTTGCGACTTACGGTGTTTTATTCTACATTCTGTCAAAACCAGGACATCGAAATCAACATTCAGTGAATTTAATGTGACCATAAGTTGATCAAAGTTTTTATGTATGCTGCGTATATTAATGCACGCTATCAGTAAAGAATTATCAATGTTTTTATTTAATACTGTTCTACATAATGTAAAGTCGTTTGTTAGAATCGTTTCATTTTTTTGTTGGAAGTCTTGGAGATCATTATTATATTGAGTAATAAAATCGAACTTTACTGAAATGGCTAATCGTCGGATTATGTCGGTAGTTTATGTTGAAGATTTCATAATTTGTGTGTGTAGGCTTGTTTCGTGTGAAGTACAAATATACATGTATAAGAATATATAAATATTTTTGGGGTTGCAGGGTACATAAGGTAGATCGTGCAGAATAATAAATGTTAGTTAATATTAGTCAGATGCTATTGAGGGCTTCTAGATTTTCAATAATAATAGGGTCTGAATTAATGTTTTTTTTTAGAAATATTTTGTTATTAGTACACCAACATGCAAGGAAGTTATTCTTTTTTGCGGTTTCTTTTGTTTTCCCTAATATTTTTTTGAGTCGGGGCGTTAAATGCTCAGATACAAAGAACGGTGCTGAGGGCAGATTCAAATCTAGGTAGTCAGTTTTTAGACGCATGCTCCTTTCTTTACAGCTTTTGTTGTATTCCTTAACATTACGGAGAAGGTCGTTACGCGCATAGAAACTCTTGAAAATTACCACGATATTCCTCGGCCTGTCCGCTGTTTGTTTTCGACCAACTCGATAAGCTGTGTAGATTTCAGACTTGTCATACTTCAGTTTCAGAAAAAGACACAGGCGTTCTAGTACAATCAATATGTCTTCACCATCCTTTTCTGGAATTCCCCTTATCTCTTCGTTGCTGGATCTCGCACGCATTTCACACTCATCGAGTCTTGCTTCTAGCAGTAAATTACGATTTTGTACTGATTTTTGCCCTTCAGCCAGGTGCTGATTTTGTCCAGTAAGTTCAGTAATTTGTTTAGTTAGTTGCTGATTTTTTTCGTTGAGTGTTGAGATAGTTTTTTCCATAGAGGTAAGTTTGCCAATGAGTTCATCATATCTTAAGCTGAAACTGTTCAAGGAGTCTTCGAGTTTCGCATTACTAGCAGACAGGGTGGCTGACTGCTCCTCAATTTTTTGCTTTACTTCTTCGAGAAGTACACTTTTTAGCGAGTTTAAACTCGAGTCTATGTAAGTTTTCAGTTGTTCATAATCAAAACTCTCAGAATATCGAGGTTGTGAGGGTTGGGTTTTGGTTCCTACCGGGGTTTGTGAGTTATCACCTTTCTTTTCCAAAGATTTGCATTTGGGGCATTTCCAAGTTGATTTATAAGCTTTGGATTCTTTTAGAAAATTTTCTATCGCTAAGCCCAAGCAAAGATAGTGATATTGGCTATCACAAACAGAGCATATTTTTTGTTCGGTTACTTTTACCGGCTTTTTACATGCCAGATATTTAGCCATGATTTTTATACTCCGTTCCGGTTAATATAATATATTTATATAATAAAAAATAATAAAAAAATATGTAGGGTAGGTATTGTCATCCAATAAGCCGATGCGTTGCAGAATATTATCAATTTATAAGCTTCGTAGCGCCGCTATTGTGTATCACGACTCCGTCACGTAACCAGTTATCTTGACGTCACAGCGCGGGTATTCAGTGCTATTTTTGTCACTTACGTCACGAACCGCTTGGTGTAGTGGCGGGAGCTCCGTCCATCAATCACGGCAGCGCCACAGGTCCCAGGATCGAATCACAACACGGCGAGATTCTCCGTCGCACTTTTTCCGGTGGGTAGGTGAACTCCACTCATAAGTATTCCTCAAGATGATAAGAGAGGTACCGAGGATCGTCGATCAACCAATCAGAGAATTAAAAATTTAAATTTAGGACAAAATCCAACACACGTCCACTCTCAACGACCAACCCAACGACGATGACGAATGCTCCCGTTATTCGCGCCCATTTTTACATGTTGAGTTTTTTTGCTTTTTAGCTCTCGTAATGACCATATTTTTTTGTATTCTGAGAGGATGAGTAAATTAGTCTAACGAGTCCGTAATTTTAGGTGTTCATTTCATACACCGTCACTAGGCGCCGCACAGTGAGGCAAGATCCATCAAAAGTTGGCAATAACTTAATAAATCAAACACCTAGTTTAGTGTCTATTCCTCATTTCTTATATGGTACACACCCCTCCGCTTCTGTTAGCAACAATATTTTCCTACCTAGTGTCCCGAACTTACCTGAGGATTGGTTCTGGCACGTTGCCCGTGGTGTCAATACGTACAACGATATTACTTATTTATTGCAACTATTTCGGTGTCATAAGTTGTTTAAAATAAAAGGAAATTAATAATCTTCTTTATGTAGGTTTCGTCATCAGGTATGTAGCAATATTTCACTTTAATTAACAAATATTTATCAAATTCATGATATTACATTAAATATTTAAAAATTATGAATTGTTTTGCTTACCGTCAAATAACATGATATTTGTTTATGTCCCGAGCATGACCCGGATTAGGTACTTATTTCTTTACAAAGCCTAATTGCTGTTCTTTTTGGGACAGTTTAAATATTTTGCTCGAAACTGCTCCTTTAAATAAAAAAAAATTGTTAGGTATTGTCTAGTCAGTTGTAATTATGGTAGGGTTTTATTTTTTTAGGTTAAAGTACTCGCATTTTAGGTTTAAGTACCCCCCTAGAAAAGGGCTTGTAGCATTTTTTAAATGTTAGTTAATAAGTAAGCAAAATCATCAAAAAATAATTTGATTATTTGTAAACTGAAGTGATAAAACAAACAAAATGCGAATGCGATAAACAATATGAGGAAATAAAAAAATACTGTCACGTTTTTAAGCAGACTGTAAATTTCTTTGGTCAAAATCCTGTGAAATATATCCCACGAAAAACATAAATATGAAAAAGGGGCCCAGTTCAGTACAAAGGCAGTGCAGGTTGTCATCTTCTCCAAAAAATTAATCAAGATGATGATTCTGAGAGTACAGAAGAATACGAAAATACTTTGACTGATGAGTCTGATATATGATTAACGTAAAGGTTACAAAAAGAACAATACCGTGTATGGCTGTTCATAATGACTTTTATTTCGATCTATTGATAAAGTTACGTACTTAAAACACGAATTCTATTCAAAATGTATCACCAATGAGTTGATGCCAACTTTCGATGGATTCTGCCCCACTGTGCGCCGGTCGTCATCCGTTGTCGTCCGTGCGGGCGGCCGGAGATAGCAGAGTGCAAGTTAAACGCACTCACATTTGGAGTAATTCAAAAAGTAAATTGATTTTTTGTCGACCCCACTACTCGGTGGGATACTATGAAAAAATATGTTAAAACCAATTTAAAGGAAGCAGTCAGACGAGATGGTCGGCAAAACATGTCGCTGTGAAAGCCCTCGTAAATAATTTGCCGTAAGTGGTGGAATCCTTGGAAAAAGTTAAGCAAAGTTCTCATGCTCCAGTAGCAAAGTACGAGGCAGGTCATCTCTTAAATGATATAAAGAATTTTAGATTTATTCTGAACTTGAAGATTTGGGCATATATTCTCCGCGAAATCAATCGAGTAAATATCGAAATTCAAAAGGAAGATACAACCCTTGCGCGTTCGGTCTCTTTAGTGGATGGCCTGATGAAAACTTTGCAAAAAATTAGAGAAAATTCAATTGAATTTTGGATAGAAGAGGCTAAAGAAGTGACTGGAAAAATTGGCGTTGAGCTTATTCTGCCAAATAAACGAATTCCGAGGAGCAAAAAACAATTTTATGAGATGTGTGATGACGAATCACGAACACTTCAACCTGTTCAACTTTTTTCTAAGGCAACAATGATGGTATTTGATCGAATATTATCAGAAATTAAAAAGAGGGTTGATAGTGCTACCACGTTAATTTGAATTTTGCATTTCTCAATGGTACTGAAATCTTGAATATGTTAACTGAAGAACTGCAGAAGCATGGAGCAGATCTGGGACGAAAATACAAGCGAGATTTAAACACAGTTGAAAACTGCCAAGAACTCTACGTTTTTAGAGAGCCAGCTCCACTTTTATTTGGAGATATAAAATACTTGCGCTTTCAGTCTCTTGCAACAGATCTATGCGCATGATTTGCAAGATGCATTTCCTAATATGTGTATTGCCCTGCAAATTTACTCCAAGCTTCCCACTACATCTGCAAGCTGCAAGCGAAGTTTTAGCAAACTCAAACTTATTAAAAGTTATCTACGATCCTCGATGAGCCAGGAACGTTTATCGAGTCTCGAAATATAAGCAATAGAAAATAAAACGGCTGATGACGAGATTAATTATGACAAGGCCATAGATTTTTTTGCAGAACAAAAAATTCGAAGAGTAAAATTGTAATTTCCATGTGCAATATAATAATAATTTTTAATCTTACGTTTTATTTCAGACCCTATCGTGTTCTATCCTAATTAAAACATACTTATATGTCCGACACGTCCATGTATTTTTGGAAAAAATAAAGACTTAACAGAAAAAAAGTGGCGCTTGACCGGTCCATTTCCTCTTTCCATCAGTGGGCCTCTTATGGCTGAAATGATGATGATGATGATAAAGGTAAAAATATTGGCGGGCATGGGCGGCATTTTTCTGTTTTGCCCCAACTCGAAAAAATTCAAGATCCGGGGCTCGTTAAAAAGTGACTTTTTTATTCATATCCTGTGCAAATTATAATGCAACGGATCCCTAAATAATTATTATTTAGAAAATTTCTGAATAGTTTGAAAAAAAAAATAGCACGTTTTGTAGTGCTTCTGAGGTTACGCACACTAGAAAAAAGTGCATGTGCACGTAGTACTAACACCACAGCTAAATCACTTTGTGAGATAAAATATCTGTACATATTACGAAAAGGGTAAAATGAAATTTTATTATTACCATAAAGAACGATTTTATTTAAGCTTAAAATATAACTTAATAACAAATCAACTGGCAAATAAGTGATTATCTCTTCTGTAGAACAACCGCTTAAGCGTTAGCTTGGATCCAGGAGGTGAAACGAGAGACGCGAGCATTGACACCAGGGTAGCGAGCGAGGGCGCACTGCGCACCCCATGAGCAAACACCAACAACGACATTGTTGTGGAGGAGAGGACCACCAGAGTCGCCCTGGCACTGGTCGCGACCGCCGACGTCGAGCCAGCCGGAGCACAACATGTTGTCGGTAACAGTGAGGCCGATCTCGCGGTACCGAGCTACACAAGTAGCCTGGTTCACAGACCAAATTTGGACGTGGCGGAGTTGCTCAGAAGACTGTCCTCCGAACTGTAAAAAATAAAAATATAAGATAAACTTGATATAGATGCGGTGCGCCAGAACCCATTTATTGTGAATCTGAAATCACAATTATTGTAAAACTGGCATCAGAGTACGGAAAAAAATACTTACGCTGGTTGTACCCCATCCGATAGCCCAGACAGCTTGGTTATCAGCGAGGTTGTAGTTGGAACCAGCGATGGAGGCAGTAGCGACGTTCAACGAGGAAGCAGAGCGCAAAACGGCGATGTCACTGTCTTCAGTGTTAGTGTTGTAGCTTGGGTGAACAGTGATGCGTTGAAGGTTATGGACTGCACCTCCGCTGTTAGCGTAAGTTGAACCAACACGGATACGCCACCGGTTAGCTGCGTCTCCACTGTGACATAAAAATAGGTATATATTGTATTTTGTTACAGAATAATTCTCCGAGGAAATTTCAGAGGATTTCTGATGTTAATTGAACTGCCGTACTGGTACGCTGACTTTTCATCGAATATAATTTCGTTCCACCGAAACAGGTTAAACATTGTATTGTTCTAGAGCATTCGAGTTCAAATCACGGTCTTTTCCTACATCTTTTCAGCTGGTACAAATACTATACCGGGTGTAAAAGCAAAGGCAAGAATCCTTTAAGGGTAAATGATCGGTAAAGATATTATTTTAAATACTGGAATCTCTAAATAAAGTACCAGTACCTCACAATAAGACGATTTTCTTTACTCAAAATACACTAATCGCGTGGACACCCTCACTGGTCGCTGGCCTCTCGGATGAGGGGTGTGGGTTGCGGGGTGCAATTAGGTATGTGGGGAGGCCGGTGAGCTGCGTAGCCATAGCTTAGAAAAATGATGGAATTTTTGGTGAAAACTCAAGGTATATTTTTTTTTCTCGAAATGACACCAGAGTCGTGTATACTTTCATACCCTAAAGGGATTCTTGAGTTTGCATTTACACTCTGTATACATTAATTTCGAAAAACTTATTGGTTCACTTTTGTGGGAGGAACTGAACTCACCGTGATTCGAGCCTTCTGATTGAAAGTCTGTGTCTTAATGACTGAGCTGCAACTATTTATACACAGGATCAGTAACTCTTTAGGTAATTCTACACAAATAAATGTTCCTACATCCTGATTTTAATTTTAATACGAAAGAGTCTCAAGGCCTCACTAGAAGCTTGCAGAAGCAGAAGAGTATTAAAGTCTTACTGGACGCAGTGAGCTGCAGTAAGTACAGCTGTAGATGTGATGACTGTACCACCACACGACTGCCAGTAGGTGATTAAGTTCCAGGAGTAAAGAAGAGCAGCTCCGAAAGGATACTGGTTGATGGTTGTCACTGAACCACCGACTATCCTCTGGGATCTTTTAGGCTCAGCTGCAACAAAAAAACATGCAAATTTATGTTCCTATTTCCTATATTGGGTAAAAACTAATAAAAGAGGGTAGAGATATGTGTGTTTCATTCATTTGTCTGTCAGGTATTGTAGAAACAACAACTTTTACTTTCGCGTAACGTAGAAGTAAAGGGGGTAAGTATACCCGTAAGTAGTGCTCTAAACGAAAACCATAGATAGCAGAAACCATGCCCTGTCAAAATAACTCAACATAGGTCTTACAAATGTCGCATGGTTTTCGAGATTTTTGAACTTTTATGAAATTTCTAGTATTTGCTACTCTTAGTTCATTTTTTTAATTTAATTAGTAAAACTGAAGCAAATTTGACTTTTTTTGTTGTGATATATTTTGTTAACAAGTTTTTCTATAATACGTATAGCACTGTTTTTCAAAAATGGTCATAGTTTGCCAAGAACAAATTTTTGAAAGTAAAAAAAGTTACCATAAAATTGTTTCAACAGCCTTTAAAGGTCTGTGGTGTGAAAAAAAAAGTATGGAGACCTAAGTGCCCATCAGCTTGAAAAGTTTTATGTCTTATAACAATTGAAAAACAGAAAAAAAAATTATGAATATATTACCAAATAAAAAGTTGTTTGTATTTTAAAACCGACGGGGACATTTTGTGAAAAATTTCATCTTCCAAATTAAATATTTATTTAAATTGTAGGCCTTGCATCTGGTGCAAACTTGCATAGAAATATGAAAAATAAGACAGATAATACTAAAAAAATAATGATCATTCGTTTATTTAAAAAAAACTTAAATTTTACAAAAGGTGTTCGAAATGCCCACCAGCTGCCCTGATACAGGCTCTGCATCTCCTAACAAAAGAACGCTTGATTATTCGTGCGTAGCCAGCGTGTGAAATTTCTTGAGAAGCTGTCTGGATGCGCTGTCGTAAATCTGCTATGTTATTAATAGGTCTCTTGTAGACTTTTTCTTTTATGCATCCCCAATAAAAGAAATCTAGAGGATTTAGGTCAGGTGACCGTGCAGGCCACAGAATGGGCCCTAGACGTCCAATCCATCTTCCTGGGTAGTGTTCGTTTTGAAAATCTCTTACACGCAGAGCATAGTGTGCAGGACAGCCGTCGTTTTGCAGCCACATTTGTTGGCGTAAGTTTATCGGGACTTCTTCCAAAAGCATAGGGAGCTTGTTTCGTAAAAAATCTAAATAAATTTCAGCATTTAACGTAGCTGGCAGTTCATATGGACCAATAATTTGCCCGTTGATGATCCCCGACCATAAATTTATCTTAAATTGATATTGAGATTTGTCTTCCCGTTTCGTGTGTGGGTTTCTCAGCTCCCAGCTGTGCAGGTTGTGAAGGTTCATAAATCCATCCCTTTGGCAGGAAGATTCGTCGCTCCACAGGATTTTGTCGGAGTAATTCACGTCTTCCCGCATCTTTCTTAACATCCTCCGACAAAAAACAACTCTTGCGGCATAATCCCTTGGTAGTAGTGCTTGTACACGCTGCACGTGGTAGGGGTGGAACCCATATCTTTTTCTTAATATAACTTGAGCCGAGCTCTTTGAAATGCCAGTGCGTCGCTCAATCTCACGAACTGAAATAGTCGGATCTGCTGCTCTTTCCGCTAAAACTTCTTCTTCGTCTACTGTACGTGCCCTTCCTTCAGGAACACCACCTATGCCTGTTCCAGGAAATCTCCCTTCATTAAATGCGTTGCTGACGCTTATAAAAACACTGTGGTCTGGATGTCGACGGTTTCTGTACTTCCTTCGGTAGAGTCTTGCTGCTTTCCTGGCGTTGCCTTTAGCTACGCCGTAAAAGTAGAACAGAACAGGCGGTGAGTATGGCGGCATTGCGTAAATAGCACGAAACGACGCCGCCAGTTTCACCAAAGCACAAAAAACCTCTTGCAAACAAATCCTAGAAGTCTGATAATTAGTAACACCGATTTACGATAACGTCTAGCGCGGATGGTACGAATTATCACACTGACTGACCAGGTCCACATTGTGTAATCTTGACATGCTGTCTCTTTTACTCGCTCCTAATGCTGTCTCTTTTACTTTTTCCTTATGCTGTCTCTTTTACTCGCTCCTTGAGCTTACTTATCTCTCACTCAGTCTATCAGGGCAGCTGGTGGCCATTTCGAACACCTTTTGTATTTTTTTTTATTGGTATGAATGATAACTAATTCCCTTTTTTTTATTTTAGTAATTGTTCATGTTTTGATGCAAGCTTCTACCAGATAAAAGACCTATAATTTAAAAAAGATCGAATGTGGAAGCTTTGAATTTTTTACAAAATTCCCCCGGTGGTATTTAAAAACCAACAACTTTTTATTTGGTAATATATTCATATATTTTTTTTCTTTTTTTCAATTGATATAAGCCATAAAACTTTTCAAGCTGATGGGCACTTAGGTCTCCATACTTTTTTTTCACACAACAGACCTTTAAAGGCTGTTGAAACAATTTCATGGTAACTTTTTTTACTTTCAAAAATTTGTTCTTGGCAAACTATGACAATGTTTGAAAAACAGTGCTACACGTATTATAGAAAAACTTGTTAACAAAATATATCATAACAAAAAAAGTCAAATTTGCTTCAGTTCTACTAATTAAATTAAAAAAATGAACTAAGGGTAGCAAATAATAGAAATTTCATAAAAGTTCAAAAATCTCGAAAACCATGCGAAATTTGTAAGCCTATGTTGAGTTATTTTGACAGGGCATGGTCTCAGCTATCTATGGTTTTCGTTTGGAGCACTACTTACGGGACCCCCTGTATACATATTATTATCGCAAAAAACGAAATTAAGAATCTAATAAAAATCTGCTCTTCAGCTGAGACAAGAAAAAATGTGAAGGTTGTTGAAAGTCAAGCTTAAAGTTCACAAATTCATTGATGTCCCCTCATTTTATTACCCCAGCAAAGAGGCTGTGGACTCCAGAGACGTTTTCAGCTTAACCTGTACAACGCGATATAAAAATATGACTATGAAAGTGCATTGTTACATCGAGTGAATTGTTACGTTTGTTAAGAAACACGGTAAGGTTTAAGGTTGTGTTAATACATTTTTTTTACAAACCAAGAGCAAATTCTCAGATTTGTGTGAATATAACCGCTACGTGTAATAAGAATTTTCATGGTGTAACGTGATTGGTGTTGACTATTTCACATACATATATTATGTCATGAGAAATGCCAGTTTTTGGGTTGGATGTTATTTTATCGACACCTAACTCAAACATGTATTCAACAGTATAAAAGTCTTTTCTAAGATGGTAAATTAGGCGCTGGAAATTTTAGATTTTCGCATTTTCCCTAGGCGGTATTAGACGATTCCTTCAAAGCCTTCAAAGTGATTCATTTTCAATGAATGGCAGTGAACGATGACCATTGAAAGATTTTTTATATTTACACGTAAGTCTAAAAGTGAAATTAAAGTCAGATTTTTTTCGCGGAAATAAGTCGTGTGTTTACTGCGTGTTGGAGTTTCTTTAAATTCAAATGTCTTTATTTTACAATGATACAATAATAATTAAGTGATCTAGCTAAGTAACTTATAATTCTCAAAACATAATAATTATGAAACAAACCAAGTCAGGTACATACCATGTATGCCAATTGTCTAACATCCTATAATCCTACCTCCAGCTTTAAAAATAAAAGCTTTTAAATATCCGATCACAAAATTTAATGTAAGTCAACATCTTCCAAAATATTATTTTATCTTATATTGAACTGGACGTCTTTAAAAATTAAATTAGGTCTTTTAAGTCAAAATTAGTAGCTTAGCTACTATAAATAAATAAATAAAATATAGTTAGTTAATATAGTTGTTAGTAATTTGCATGTTTGTTTTAGTTTTAAATTTATTATTGTAAATTTATGTAGTAATTTCTTTTCATGTTTAGAACTTCATAATTATGGTGTGTTCTTATAAATGAAAATTACAAATGTTGTGCACATCTGTCATAGATTTAAGTATATAATAGGTCTATAGTCTAGATTTTAAAATGTATTTAATGTGTTTATACTGTTGATGTGCCTTTTTTAATATATAAATAAATAAAAACCTCATATTGTAAAATCCTCATTACGAATTCAATACTACTGGCATAATGAAAAATATTTTTTATGAACGTCTCTGATACATAAAAAAAAAATTATAGTATAGGTCTTCAAACAAAATAATGCTATAAAAAACTTTTTCTTGGATTACAGTACATGTGATACTAATTAGGAAGGCAAAGGGAACTTAGCCCATACAGCCATATCTGAGGTTTAATATGAAATAGCTTACGTGGAAATTACTATTTACTGTGGTTTTATGGGTCAAATAAAACGTATTAGTTTGCCCTGGAATTACTAACAGCAGTGATGGTGATGATAATATGACTTCACCTGACATTCTGGAAATAACGACGGAAATTACGAACACTTTTAGAACGAGCTTTTACAAGAAAAATCAAAAATGGCTAACGACAAATTTTCTTCTTTCTTCAGCAAAGCATTAGTGAAGTACAATCTACAGAGTGACCGGTAAGTGCTCTTATTCCTCTCGGGGGAAGAAACTATGATTAATTTGGAGTGATTTGACCCCTGTCACTTGGGGTTTGCAAATCCGGCATTTTCGAGAAAATCGACATTCTTTGTTTTATTTATAAAATTACGAAATTTGGCAAATACCAAACGCCAAAAAAAATCTTTTGGCGTGAACTGATTGATCGATCTCCTTAAAACTAAAAATCACTCAAACAATTGCAAAATCCTATGTTGCATGTCTAAAATCACGATAACAAAGAATTAAAAATTGAAACAAGAATATAAATTTTCTCGAAAATGGCGGATTTTGCGACCCCCAAGTGATAGGGTAAAATCACTCCAAATTAATCATAGTTTCATCCCCCGAGAGGAATAAGAGCAATTACCGGTCACCCTATCAGAGCCCTCTTCTGAACTCATTTTGTAATTTATTTGCACAAAACACTTTCAACTAAAATATAAAGCAACATAAATTCCCGCTTTCACGGAACTTTTTTTTATTATTGCCTGCTGGGCAAAGGTATTTACCGCCATGCAGCCTTCTTCATGAACAACGCGATCTAGAGGAACGCTTTGAACTAAGAAAAAAAACAACGAGAAAAACGCTCATTGAGGTTAAATTTTAGGTATGGTATGGTATGGTTTTAAATATAAAATGAATAAAAATTATATATTTTTGTTATTATTATTGCAATTAAAATATAGCAAACATTTCTACATTCTAAATTGTAATTCATTTTATTTTTCTTTGCCAAACGCCAAACTCCTTAGTCTCTTAAAAACACAGATAGTTTTAAAAAGAAATCATATGGAATGTACTCTGTGAACATATGGTATGTAATGGATTTTCATACGAATTTCCTGGACAGTTATTCAGATTTCCTGGACACTTTTAAATAGCTCGCCAGGATGAAGTATTTTCTGGTAGGTATTTACAGTATGTAGTGGTAATATTGCAATGTATTTTTAAGAAAAATATTGCGATAGACTGGGTACACTTGCGTTTCACCGACGATTATTACGTCCCAACGTGATGGGTGGTGAGCCCTATGGCCGTACTTCGGGCACAATTACACGCTGTTTAGGGCATGCAGGTTTCCTCACGATGTTTTCCTTCACCGTTCAGCAAGTGGTAAGTATTAGTTAATTAGGTAAGAACACAAATACAATGCAAATGCATTCCGAAAAACTCATTGGCTTATCCCGACCGGAGATCGAACCTGGGTCTCAAGATTGAGAGGCCAGCGTTCTACCGCCGCGCTGCCTCGAAGATATATTTATCTTTAAAATTCACATCATGAATTAATGACACAACCTGCCGCTGGACTGCTGTGGTGTGAGCTCCGCTGTTTACACGCTTCACTTGTCGTACATTTCCGAAAAATGACCGATAACGATGACCGATGACGATGTGAGCGAATGGGCGACTAGTGAATTACATCATAAGGGCACATCAATGAATGATTAAGTAAACTTCTTAATTAGACCCGATGAAGCATCGAAAATGAAATCAAAAATATAAGAATAGTCTAATACCGCCTTTAGATACACGCAAAATGCAAATCATACTAGCAACTGTAAGAAGTACAAAAAAGGAAGAGTCTACTTACCCACGACCACGGCAACAAGGCATAAAGCCAGCAAAATAAGGCCCTTCATTTTGTGAGTAGTTGAATGACACGCCACTACTGTGAGGATATACTTACTCAGTGTATTTTTATATTGCTACGCCAAGAATTTCTAATGATAAGGCCACTTAATTATTACCTATCAAATTTGATAAGAAAAATCCAAACCCCAAAAAATGTTAAGACTATTCTTGTTGTATTAAAATTATCCTGTTTAATTCGAAGCAAAGGCATATTTTTTTGCACCAACTGCTCCTGTCTGTGCTTTCGCTATGCCACTATCGATGAGATGCGCAATGTCAATGTCAATGAGACGACATATCTAGGATGAAGTGCGCTTGCGGAATGACACAGTTCGAGCACCGCTTGTACCTCTCTACGATGGCCCTTACGAAGTTTTGGAACACTGCGACAAATACTTTAAGCTAAAATTGCCACTACGAACAACAGCAGTATCACTGGGCAGACTCAAACCCGCCTACATCTACAATGATGAACATGAAAACTCAGAAGCTACTAGTGCATCTTCAACTAACACAATGCGAACTACTAGATCGGGAAGAATCATTAAGCCAAATGTACGCTTCGCTTAAGGGGGAGTGATACAGGTGATATAGGTGATATAGGCATCCCAATACATAGACAAGATCAAAGACAACATCTTGTCATTGAAGTGACATCTGACAAATAAAATAAATAATTTTCTTTATCACGAAATCCGAATTACATGTATCTTTCATTATTCCTTTCTTAATTATCTAACGATCTGCCACAAATTAAATCACGTTAAATGTAAAGGATTCTACCAAAATAAAAGCTGAGCTGTGTGGAGTTTCACACTTTGACAGGAATTAGTCTTCTTAAGATTATCGACGATCGGTCGACAAGATTATGGACGTTTACAAACATATTTTTGGTTAATATTATTCTAGATAAGATTTTCGATGCGCAACTTGTATTCACTTTTTGATTTTATCTAAAAGAATAAAAACACATTCGGCAAAACTTTTGGTAAAAAACTGTAAAATCTACGTTTTAGGGGTTGGTTTTTAAGACATAATCTCGATTTTTAGTTCTAATCGGACATAGATAGTGTCAGTGGTATCAGCCTAAAATAATATAAAAACATTTATTTATTTATTATTTATTTATTTATTTATTTTTCATTCCCCTATCATCTATCTTTACAGGATGCATCCTAATGCGATAGAGAAGGTTTATTAAACATTAACACTTAACAATTAAATTTACAGACACAATTAAACTTTTACATTAATACTTAGTATGGCCTGTGTGAACTCGCTCACGTTACAATTAAACAAATCAACCCGTCCGGATCCAGCCACCGCGTTTAGCAAACGCATAGCGCGCGTAAGCGACGCCATCTGCAGCAGATTGGTGCGTGCCCGCGGTACTGCCAGGAGTGCCGGCTGCAACCGTCGCGCCGCGCCGCCAGTCCGTTCGGCACGCACAGTCGCAGTTGCTCGAGGATGGCCGGGTTATGCACCTCGCCTCTCAGCACACGAAATAAGTACGTGGCGAAGGATGCGTCACTTCTCAATTCCAGTTTGCTGTATCCCACCATGCCTAATACAAACAGTGTAGGATCCAGCAAAGGATATCTCGGATACACACCATACATCCTTAAATATATAAACCTTGTAAATTTATTTTGAATACGTTCCAACATTGTTTTATATTTAGCTTCACTCGGAGACCATACCATCGAGCTACCCTCTAAGTGGCTTTTCACAAGAGCCTCGTATAAGGTTTTTAATGCACAGATGTTAGTAAATCCGTTGCCTGGCGTAAGACGAACCCTAAATTCCTGAAAGCTTTTTTGCAAACATCCTTAATGTGCTCTCGGAAGTTGAGATCAGCTGTGAAGCGAATGCCCAGGTCTCTTACCTCCGATACTCGCTGCAGCAGTTAGGAGGACAATTTGGTACTGCGAGAATATTGGGGTGCGCGCGCGACTGAACAACATTACAGAACATTTGGATACATTAAATAGTAATTTATTCCTCTGACTCCTGTCATTCAACAATCCTGTCTAAGTCCTGCTGAAGTTTCCTCTGATCCTCGCCATCTTTTACTTCCAGCACCAGTTTTAGGTCGTCCGCAAAAAGCAGACACGTGGACGCCTTGACTACATCCGGTAGATCATTTACCATGATGATAAATTGGAGGGGCCCTAGGTTGCTCCCTTGACTGACTCCTGATCTAGTGTAGTAAGGCTCCGACCGATGTCCCCCACAGTCGACGTACTGCCGCCTGTCCTCCAAGTAGCTGACGAAGAAGTTGAGCGTGTGCGGTGTGCAGCCCACGCCTGCTAACTTTTAATAGAGACCTTACAATTTTGTTTTTGCGTTTGTATGTTAGCTTGATGTCTGTTATTTCAGTATTTTCAACTAAATTAAGCCCGAGTTTAATTTTTCATTTTTTTAACCTTTTAGGACTTTCAGACTTAAAGAATACCCCAACAAAATTCTTTTGTAATATTGCATTATTAAAATATAGCATTACGCCCGGTTTAAGTACGTATACATATTTCGAAGAGGATGAAATAAACATTTTTAATGCCCAAAATGAACGATTTTATTTAAGCTTAAAATATAAGTGGTACATTTTCAATTAATAACAAATCAACTGGCAAATAAGTGATTATCTCTTCTGGAGAACAACCGCTTAAGCGTTAGCTTGAATCCAGGAGGTGAAACGAGAGACGCGAGCATTGACACCAGGGTAGCGAGCGAGGGCGCACTGCGCACCCCATGAGCAAACACCAACAACGACATTGTTGTGGAGGAGAGGACCACCAGAGTCGCCCTGGCACTGGTCGCGACCGCCGACGTCCAGCCAGCCAGAGCACAACATGTTGTCGGTAACAACGCCGCCGACCTCACGGTACCGAGCAACACAAGTAGCCTGGTTCACAGTCCAAATTTGGACGTGGCGGAGTTGCTCAGAAGACTGTCCTCCGTACTGTAAAAATTAAAAGTATGAAATAAACTTGATATAGATGCGGTGGGCCACGACCCATTTATTGTGGATCTGGGATCAAAATTATTCGTAAAATCGGCATTACAGTAAGAAAAAAATTAACTTACGCTGGTTGTACCCCATCCGATAGCCCAGACAACTTGGTTGTCAGCGAGGTTGTAGTTGGAACCAGCGATGGAGGCAGTAGCGACGTTTAATGAGGAAGCAGAGCGCATAATGGCGATGTCACAATCTTCGGTCCAAGAGTTGTAGCTTGGGTGAACAGTGATGCGTTGAAGGTTATGGACGGCACCTCCACTGTTAGCGTTAGTTGAACCAACACGGATACGCCACCGGTTAGCTGTGTCTCCACTGTGACATAAAAATTGATATTATTATATACTGTTACAGAATAATTCTCCGAGGAAGTTTTAAAGGATTTCTGATGTCAATTGAACTGCCGTACTCGTACGTTTTGATCGAAGATTATTATTTGTTCCACCACAACAGATTCAGCATAAAATGACAAGCATAATGATATGTAGTATTCTAGAGCATGCAAGTTTACCTTACGGTCTACGGTCATTCATCGTTTCAGCTGGTATAAATACTATATAAAGACTATTTAATTCCGAAAAACTTGTGGTGCATTTTTGTGGGAGGGATTGAACTCAACGGGACTCGAGCCTTCTGATTAAAAATTTGGAACTGCAAATATTTATACTCTGAAAATTCTAGGTAATTATACACAAATAAATCTTCATACATCCTGATTTTGATTTACTAGAAGCTTGCGCAGAAGGAGAGGAGTATTAAAGTCTTACTGGACGCAGTGAGCTGCAGTAAGTACAGCTGTAGATGTGATGACGGTACCACCGCATGACTGCCAGTAGGAGTTCCAGTCCCAGGTGTAAAGAAGAGCAGCTCCGAAAGGATACTGGTTGATGGTTGTCACTGAACCACCAACTATCCTTTGGGATCTTTTGGGCTCAGCTGCAACAACAACAAAAAACATGCGAATTTAAGTTCTTATTTCATATATCGGGTAAAAACTAATAAAAGAGGGTAGAGATATTCGTGTTTTTTATTTGTCTCTGTGTTAGATATTGTAGAAACAACAATCTTTTTTACTTTCGACTAATGTAGGAGTAAAGAGGTTATAATATGATAATAGAAAAAACTTAATTACGATTTAATAAAAATCTGCTCTTTAGCTGAGACGAAAAAAGGAAAAAAAGTGAAGGTTGTTATTTAAGTCAAGCTTGAACTTTACACATTTATTGATGCCTCCTCATTTTATGACCCTAGTACAGAGGTTATTTGTGGATCCCAAAGACGTTTTCAGCTTAACCTGTACAACGCGAGACAAAAATATGACAATGAAAGTATATTGTTACATTGACTGAATTGTTACGTTTGTAAAGACGGTAAGGTAGTGCTAATACATATTGTTTTACAAATCAAGTGGAAATTCTCACACTTATAGTCGCCGTCAATAGAAATTATGGACTATGTAAAAAAACCGTTTTCTCAATTTTTCTCAAGGTTCTGTCACGGAGTCTCACTGAACATTATTCCAAATCATGAAGCATCAAGTCTTACCTGCCATTCGCTGTATTTCATCATGAAATATTCAATAATCACCAGTTAATTACGGAAAATCATAGAATCAATAGTCAATTCTGTATTTCGTCGAGATTGCTGTCATATTTTTTTCTCATCGAATCTGTATTGTCTTTGAAAATTAGTGATGTACGAATCTATTTGAATATAAACCTATTTAATTCGTGGTGCTATTTTATTCCGTAATTTTTTTTTGACAGCGTTAATTCATAATCTTTGACATAAACGTGTGTGTGATTCTATCGAGAGCTGTGCGATCTTCCAGCGTTGCTCTAAAATCTTTTGTGTTTTCGGTATTCTAACGACTTGGCTTCTCTTACTGATTTTATCGTAATACAATGCCAATGCCCCATATCATTCTAAAAGGCGCCCAACATGAGTTTGCGGAAGGAGGCTATCCAAAACTGGTTACGCGAAAAATAAATTAAATTTCAAGAAACCGAAATTAAAGCGAATCTCATAGCTAAAGTAGACAAGAAAAAATATAAAAAAATGTATGTAGATGAGTTGGCGGCATCGAAAAATGTAACAGTTTTGCGCCTTCCACCATATCATTGCGAGCTTAACCCGATAGAGTTGATATGAGCGCAAGTAAAAGGTTACGTTAGAAGGAACAACAAAACATTCAAAATGGACGATGTGAAGATTTTGTTGGAACAAGGTTTGGCGCGGATCGGGCTAGAACAGTGGGCGAAATGTGTAGCTTATGTCCTAAAAGTAGAATAAAAAATGAAAGAACTGGATGGAATAATAGACACGGCCACCGACGCTGTGACGGAACCATTGTAATTAACGTGGGCGATTTGACTAGCGATTCATCAGAATATTTTAGCGATGAATCAAATAAAGAAAATTAATTAAGCACCTAACATATTTAAATCACATACTTACCCATCTCTAGATAGTTCACCTATTCATAGACAAAGACAACATGGCGCTTTGTTTACATAGTCCACAATTTCTATTGACGGCGACTTTATATATTTGTTTCAATGTAACCGTTACGCGGATGTAAAAAGATTTTTCATGATGTAACGTGATTGGTGTTGACTATTTTCACATACCATGAGAAAGGCCAGTTTTCGGGTTGGATGTTATTTTATCGACACCTTACTCCTCAACATACATGATACAAGGACAAAATTTATACAAATTAACTTAATCATATACAAAAAGCGCCTCTAGCTACATGAAGTCGAATTCTTTATTTCGATCGTTGTTCGTAAGTCATAAACTCATTAAGATCCATTCACCAAATTACGCTTTTAGTATGGAGCGGTCTTTGTAGATAAAGGCGAGGTTATCTAGAAAAATCTGCCCTGCTCCAACGCTTTTATTTTTCACATCTTTATCCTGTTCAGCGAAAGCGGGCCGCTCAGAAAATTCGCGGTTTCGAGGTGTTTTTATTTATTATTTTGGAATTAGAGTGACGGGTTTTTAATATGATGGCCGTTTTATATCACATTTGTGGCGACGTTCATTTAAGTATAAGTTTCATTGTTCAAATATAGCCTAAATGAAATGATATTTAGATCGTAGTTTAGACTTATCTTTGCGATTTAACCGGATCGAGGAAAGTGTAAGCAATCGTGTATCGAACAGTCAAAATATCAAGATCAAAGATTGATATATGAATCAAATTTTTGCAAAATTCAATCGTCGCTTTTCATTTGTTTAAAATTAATTTGAAAAGAGACAAAGTCGGGATAACCCCTCCTTAAATTTCTTGGAATTTGGAGTGATGTTAATAACTTTTTACGGTCTAATTAAATTAATGGATTGTCAATATAATTAAAGAATTCAATTGTTTATGAACCATAGGTTATTGTGACATGAAATTTGAATTATAATTTTGCTTTATTCAATCCAAAAAATCGTAGTAAACTGACGACTTTATTCGGTAAAAATTACGGAACCTTTTTTGTTCAACAGTTAATGTGATACATAATAAAAATTCAAGTTCATTTCCTACGCTCCTATGAATTTATATGTCTGATGTTTTGTCAATTTTTTTCAGCAAAGTTATTAAACTTGAATGAAAGATTTAGCTCTTTGAAGTTGGCAATGTGATTATTTTTCTGTAAGCGAGGTGATTAATCACTACAAAAAGAGTAAAGTAGTATTTGCAAATGTGATAGACGAATGTTCAATACAAACGATTGGTTTATGTTTAACATGTATTTTCTAAGATGGTAAATTAGGCGCTGGAAATTTTAGATTTTCGCATGAAAATGTAAGCTGCCTTAAGGGTGCATTTTATGGTCAGATGAAGCACCTCATTTTGCATCAATCAGAACTATTCAGAACTGAACTCTACAAAGTTTCCTTTTAGTAAAAAATAGAGCGCTCTCAGCCGTGGCTGTCACAACTACCAAGAATCACGCGCCCACAAAAATCTACTTTTTTATTTAATAACTCTACTTGACATTTTAAAATTATTTTAGGACGAACTGATGATGTCATTTGTTAACTTATTTTTAATTCAAATTTCAAGGGTGTACTTATGATTTAAGGAAGGCCACTTTAACACTCGAAAAACATGAGATTTTAGAGGTAACTTCGTATTTTTTTTCTATCATTTACGTTTTTCCCAAGATGAATCTATCATTTTTACTATACCGATTAAACGAGTAACACAATGTGATATGCTCATGTGAAGATGTGCATATAACCTTATACGGACCCTAGGCGGTGTTAGACGATTCCTCCGAAGCCTTCAAAGTGATTCATTTTCAATGAATGGCAGTGAACGATGACCATTGAACGACTTTTTATATTTACACGTAATTCGAAAAGTGAATTTGAAGTGACATTTTTTTCGCGGAAATAAGTCGTGCTTGTTGGAGTTTCTTTAAATTCAAATGTCTTTGGTTACAATGATACAATAATAGTACAATGTTCCAGCTATGTTCAGCCAAAAAAGGCATACAAATATTAATTTGTAACTAAATGAAACTCAAGCAATTAACAATTTAATTATGAAACAAATCAGTCGGGTATGCCAATTGTCTAACATCCTATAATCCTACCTCCAGCTTTTAAAATAAAAGCTATTAATACCCGATCACAAAATTTAATGTAAGTAAACATCTTCCAAAATATTATTTTATGTAATAATAAGTTCTTTCGTCCTTTTCATTATTATTTTATTAATCATAGACAAATTGCTTAAAGGGTTTACTCGAAATGAAAAAAAAAAAAACTAAAAATACGTCTAATTGTGTGGCTGTGATCACGGATAGGCAGAAGAAATTACAATGGTGCTTCAAACGGATTATTGGTAGAATTAGAGAAGAATAAATACACATAACATATCATCACGACATGAATCCCTGACGGGGTGTTCCCGAGTGTGAGCTGTGTAATGCAAGTCACAGTCACACTCGGTACACTTGCGTTTCACCGACGATTATTACGTCCCAACGTGATTGATAGGTGGTGACTATGGCCGTACTTCGGGCACAATGACATGCTCTTTAGGGCATGCAGGTTTGCTCACGATCGATGTTTTCCTTCGCCGTTCAGCAAGTGGTAAGTATTAGGTAATTAGGTAAGAAGACTAATACAATGCATATAAATTCCCAAAAACTCATTGTAACATGCCCGACCGGGCATCGAACCTGGATCTCAAGACTGAGAGACCAGAGTTCTACCGCCTGAGCTACCGCCGCGCCGCTTCGAAGATAAATACTCTCACGAAAATCACACCATGAATTAATGACACAACCCGCCGTTGGACTGCTATGGTGAAACTAGTGAGCTCCGCTGTTTACACGCTTCACTTGTCGTTCATTTCCGCAAAATTACCAATAATGATGACGAATGGGCGACTAGTGACTTTCATCATAAGGGAACATCAATGAATGATGAAACTTCCTAATTAGACCTTTCATTTTCCATGCTTTCGGTGATGAATTGAAAATGAAAGCAAAAATGAATTGTCTCATACCGCTTTTGGATACAAGCGACCCTAAAAAGTACAAAAAGAGAAAGAGTCTACTTACCCACGACCACGGCAACAAGGGATAAAGCCAGCAAAATAAGGCCCCTCATTTTGTGAGTTGTTGAAATGCCACTACTGAGAGGATATACTTACTCAGTGTACTTTTATATTGTTACGCCAAGAATTTCTTATGATAAGGCCACTTAATTATCACTTATCAAATTTGATAAAAAAATCCCAAACCCTAAAATATAGTCATTCTTGTGGTATTAAAAATGTAGTTCCTGCTTTACCAAAGTGGGAGAGTGAAGCAGGCAAAACTTTATGGCTTTACATATGTTTATCCTGCTCAGCGGAAGCGGGCCGTTCAAAAAACTCGCGGTTCCGAGGTGTTTTTATTCATTATTTTGAATTTAGACACACTATCACATTTTTCACGATGATTATTTTAGTAAGTTTAATTTCACAAACTTAATAAATCTTAAATTAAATGATATTTAGATCATAGTTTAGAACTATTTTTGCGATTTAATTGGACCGAGGAAAATGTAATCATAAACAGCCGAAATATTAAGATCAAAGAGTGAAATATGACATCTATTTTTCTTACCAAATTTTATCATTACTGTTTATTGGCTTAACATGAATTTGAAAAGAGACAAAATCGGAATAACACCCCTTACAGTTTGTCCAGGGACTTCCGCAAAATTTACGGATGCCGGTAGCGAACGAATGACTGATACTATGCATATGTCGCATCCGGTCCAAAAAGGAAGCGGAAGCAAAGTCAAGCGCGCCACGCGGTTGCAACGGCAGCACGTCGACGTGGCGTATTTTGACAAAATCTCGGGGACCATTGGGATGGCCAGCGGACGGGCAGTCTGCGTTGGCGCGTTCGATTGTATGCACCTTGAAACTATCCTACGTTCCGTGCTAGCTTACCGTATCATGTACAAAGTGCAGTAAAATAATAGTGGAAAATAATAAAGTGAAATAATCTTGGTGAATGCTAATTCAAATTGTGAAGACTGGGATTGTGTTCCTTATTGCTTGATTTTCTAAGCTAGCCCCACAATATCCAACGGCCAGGCCAGGTTCTAACCCGACATCAGAAATTGGGATAAGGAATCGACGGTCCACACGAGAACAAAGCGATGCTGGCGATGCAAAATGGCGTCTTTTGTCGAACCTATAAATCGAAACATTTTGGTGCTAGTCGCAATGAAAGCATATATTGGTGAATCATCAAATATACTCGACATCAAGCAAGTATCTTCTCTTAAATTAACGAGTGATTTGAGGATAGAAGCTGACCCATTCACATCTGAAGCCACCTTCGACGTCTAGAACATCGAGTCAAGCAGCCCATGTGGACAATCAAGATACGACACGATCACGTGCCCAAGCAGTGTAGTGTAACACAAAAGAAAATGGCGGCCCTGGCGTAGCACGAAGAACGTAGCGAGTGGTAAATGTATTTTTTTGAAATGTAAAAAGGTGAACTGTATTGTTTTGGTTTCGGTTCTGGCGCCAAAGGCTCCCTTGTAATAGATACCACCACTGATATTATGTTTTTATTGCGAAATCCATTGCTTTGGAATACTCTGAAATATTATAGTATTTAGATACCGTCACTGGTAAAGTTTATGGGAAGCGCTTTGATTAATGTTATATATATTTGATTTATGTGTAAAGGTTATTCCATGGCTTTCCGGTTAATTACCATCATGATTGGTAGTAATATTGTTTTTGTATCTTTTGATTGTAGGTCAATTAAAAGATCGATAGACCGTGTGCGTTCACTATGCAAGTCAGCAGATGTAATAGCGTTACAAGAGACGTGGCTTCTCCCTCACGATATCAACTTCGTACATGAAATTGATAAGGATTTCGGGTGCTTTGCCAAATCATCAGTTGACACTTCAGCAGGTATAATGCGTGGGCGTCCATATGGGGGCCTGGCTTTATACTGGAGGAAGTCCGTATTCTCGAGGGTGACTAATGTCGAGTGTACCAGTGATAGATTGGAAGCAATCAAGATAACCCTTGACATTCGTCAATTTATTGTGTTTAATGTTTATATGCTTACTGATACAGTTGTATAATATCTTGTCACGCTCTTCCCCTGAATACAACCGGCCTAAGCCAACGATGGAATATATTTTCATCGAGCTTGATTTTACTACAACAAAATTTTTACTCGGTGTTGCATACCCACCCCCCACTATTGACTATTTCGATACGTTAGAGAATTTGCTCTCCACATATACACCTTCTTATGAACACTCTTTAATCATGGGCGATTTTAACACTAACCTTCTTGTCGATGATTCTCGTTCGCGCAAACTTCAGACCTTGACAACTTCTGTTAATGTCACTATAATGGATCTTGCTGCAACACATCATATGGGTGATTCTCATACGCAAGAAGGGTATCTCATTCTCACCCCTAATCCCGACCGGATCTCATGCCATGGCCAATTCACAGCGTCTGGATTCTCTCATCATGACCTCATTTATGCCTCTTACAGGCTTAAAATCCCAAAGCCCAAGCCCAAAATCACTTTTCGACGTAACTTTGCAAGTATGGACAGAAATAAGTTGCTAGCTAGTGCACAAGCTATAAATTGGTATATGCTAGAAAATCTCGAAAATGTTGATGACAAGCTTGATGCCTTCAATAAAACTATCACTGAGCTTTACGATGTCCATGCCCCAATCCAAAAGGTACGGTTGAAACGTGCTCCGACGCCGTGGCTTACGAATGAAATTCGAAAGCTTACGGCTAGGAGAGATAACCTTAAGCGGAAGCACAAAAAGAACCCCACCGAAGACAGCTGGGATAGATTTAAAGCTGCCCGTAATCGGTGTAACCAGATGATTAGGAATGCCAAACGGAACCATATTCATTCTTCCATCGAAAAATGTAGCCCCAACAATCTTTGGCATTTTTTACGTTCCTTAGGCTTTGGAAGGTGCCGACAGGACCTGAACTCGTCTTTAGACAAGGATGGTCTTAATCGGCATTTTTCAACCCCTCCCCACGTTATTAATGCCGCTGTTGAAAAGTTGTTGAAGCCACCATCCGAAAAATCTTAGCTGTTCCCCTTACTTCTAATTCTACGTTTTCTTTTTCACCAGTTTCTGTTTCCGATATTGAAAAGATCATCCTTTCCATTCCAAGTAATGCTGTTGGACCTGATAGCATTGGCCGTGACTTACTCCTTCCTATCCTGAACACCATTCTACCTGCTATTACACATATCATCAACTTTTCCCTATCGTCCAACACTTTTCCTGCTCTATGAAAACTTGCCTACATGGTCCCGGTCCCCAAGACATCTGATCCTATCGAGTTCAAGCACTATAGACCAATTTCAATACTTCCATTTCTCTCCAAAGTGCTTGAACGTGTCGCTCATCGTCAATTCACGAATTACCTTCACTTAAACAAGCTACTAAATCCTCTTCAGTCGGGATTTCGTCCATCCCACAGTACTTGTACTGCTCTAATTAAAATCACTGACGACATACGTGAAGCCATGGACGATAGGCGACTTACTATCTTAACCCTTCTCGATTTTAGTAGTGCGTTTAATTGCGTGGACCATGATATCCTTCTTGCTATCCTCCGTTCACTCAACTTATCGGAAACAGCTGCAGAGTGGTTTCAATCATATCTTTGTGGTCGTAAACAGCGTGTACGTGTTGATGACACTTACTCCGAGTGGTGTAACATTACTGCTGGGGTTCCACAGGGAGGTGTACTTTCTCCATTGTTAGTTTCTGTGTTTATCAATGTCATGTGTTGTAGCCTACCCTACAACTTGTAGGGTAGAATCGAAGGTTATCTAATAAAGTCAGTCTGTCACCTGAGCCCGTGTAACATTGACCTCATTACATGGCGCAGCCGGTATTAAATAGAAAAAGTTGAATAATCGGCATTTATTTCTAATAAAAATAGAAATAACGGATAGTGAAGTGAAGAAAGTGGTGAAACACGATAAATAGCAACAATAGAGACGATTTTAACACCACCACAGCCGTTTTGCTTTGATCAAAACACGTCATCGGGTGGTGTTAGTGAGGAATGGTTAAAATGGCGTAACGGATTTATGATTTACTTCAATGCCTGTGAATTATCAAAAAAGACGGCCGAAATACAATTTAATATTTTACTACGCATTGTCGGGGAGCAAAGTCGTGATGTTTTAAATCAACACAAAAAGTGCACGACTTTTGAACAAGTAATAGCTACGCTTGATACCTACTTCAAGGCGAAGAAGAATATTACCGTTGAACGTCACCGATTTTTTAGCAGAGATCAGCAAGAAAATGAAACAATCGACCAATACGTATTTGATTTGAGAAAGTTGGCGAAATCCTGTGAATTCGCAAGCTTGAATGATGAGTTAATAAAGGATCGTTTAGTCTGTGGAGTGAGAAGTGCTGCGATCAGGGAGAGGTTGCTGCGGGAAGACAGTCTGAACTTGGAGAAAGCAGTGGATATTTGTCGAGCGGCCATTGTGTCGAAAATGTACTCTGAGAACATAAAACGGGAAAGTGAAGTGTCAGTGCATACGGTAAACAGAGAAACCTCTGCAAGTGGGCAATATGATGATAGTAACGTATGGTTCGTGAAACGACGCGGTACGGGATGGCGAGGTCGGGGCGGTCGCGGAGCGCAAGGGTGGACGGCGCGTGTGGCGGCGCCTGGCTCGCAGCACAGCGCGCGCGCAGGGCCGGCTGCAGGCTCCTCCGGCGCGGGGTTCCCGCGGAATTCTAGTACGCTGCCTGCGTGTGGTCACGATGCATCCTGGCACGATGCATCGGAAGTTCGAGTGCCCGGCCTTTGTAAAAACTTGCATGAAGTGTAACAAGATGAACCATTTTGCGCGCGTGTGCGGACGTGCAGTGTATTATGTACAGGAATCATTGGAACAGGTAATAAATTCCGTTAATAATGAGAAAGCTGAGTGGACGGTGGATCTTAAAATTAATAATAGTTCTGTGTGTTTTAAATTGGACACAGGAGCGGATGTTAATGTGTTGCCTTTGAGCTACCTACATAAGATAGGAAAGTCACAGAAAAACTTGTTAGAAACAAATACCTGTTTAAGTGGCTACTCTGGTGCTAAAATAAATGTTTTAGGCAAATTGTTTGTACGAGTAACTTACAAAAATAAACTGTACATTCTAGAATTTAAAGTAGCCGATGTTCCGTCTACACCTATTTTGGGACGTCAATCTTGTAATGAGTTAAATGTTGTGAAGCGAGTCATGTCAATAGATTCAAATAATGTACCGGAAATTGTGAAAGAATATAAGGATGTATTTCAAGGAATAGGATGTTTACCGGGCGACTATAAAATACAGTTGAAGAAGGATGCTGTGCCAGTAATTCATGCACCGAGAAAATTACCGTTAGCAATTAAAGATGCAGTCAAAAATAAATTAATTGAAATGGAGTCACAGGGAATAATAACAAAAGTCGAGGGTGCCACAGACTGGGTGAATAGTATGACTGTTGCAGTAAATAAAAACTTATCTAAAATGTTTGTAAACGAAATGTGATGTAGGTACTTAATACACATTTTTATTGTTGCTTTATAGTATTAATTATAAAGAATTTAGTACGTTTTTTTTTATTGTTGCTTTTTAGTATTATTATTTATAATTGCTCTCATGTCTTTACGGTAGTTTTAGCAAAAAATTAAAATATGCTATTTGTTACTTTAAATAACTGAGTCTGCATTGTTCATTAGTTCATAAATTAGTTATTTATTTTGTTTTGTTTTGTTTATGGAAAGAGGATCTCATGTGTTGTAGCCTACCCTACAACTTGTAGGGTAGAATCGAAGGTTATCTAATAAAGTCAGTCTGTCACCTGAGCCCGTGTATCATTGACCTCATTACAATCAATACTCTTGTTTCGGTAGTCTTTTTCTGTTCATATCATTTGTATGCTGATGACCTTCAGTTATACTTGTCTTGTAAACAAGATGGCTTACTGGATTCCATACACAAACTTACTTCTGATCTTGATCGGATCAGTGAGTGGACGGAGGAATTTGGCCTACTTGTGAACCCGTGTAAGACGCAGGTGATGGTTGTCGGCAGCAGAGCTCTGGTTGACAGAACTGATGTCTCCACCTTACCTCCAGTCTGCTTCAATGGCACTCCCCTTACATACTGCAAATCTGTTAAAAACTTGGGGCTACACATTTCCAACAACAATTCTTGGGACTTGCAGGTTGCAGAAGTCAGTAAGAAGATATTTGCCTCAATGCATTCACTAAAGCGCATGCAAAAATTTCTTCCATACTCCGCCAAAGTTACATTAGTCAATTCTCTTTTGCTTCCTATTGTAGATTACACCGATATGTGTTATCCTGATCTCACTGAAGAACTTCTAAACAAATCAGATCGTCTCCTGAATCTTTGTATCAGATATATCTTCGGATTGCGCAAATACGATCACGTCTCTCAGTTTCGTCTCCAGTTAAACTGGCTCAATATTCGCTACCGTAGGAATTCACACATTGTCTCACTTCTATATAACTCTCTCAATAGTCCTTTCTCTCCTCCCTATCTTCGAGACCGGTTTGTCCCTGTTGAATCCCTTGGCCGCCCTCAGCGATCAAGTAGAGCAATACTTCTCCGTTTTCCTGAATATCACACCAAAATGTATACTAATTCTTTCACAGTGTCAGCAATCCGCCTGTGTAATAGTCTTCCTCTTGACATCCGACAATCTCCCTCTATCTCCATCTTCAAAAACAGAGTCTATCAACACTATCTACAGCTACAGAATCGGTCACCTCACTTGTAAGTCTCCCTGAGTCATTTTCCTTTTCGTAAATATTAATTATTATTATGTTTTTTGTTTGATAAACACTTGTACTGTCCACTTATTTATATTAATTTCCCTTACCGGTTTCGCTGTTAAAGCATTATCAAAGGTTTGTTTGGTTGTTTACGTACAATATACATTGTATATACATTGTACATAGATATATACAGATTACATATAAATATAATATAAATAAAATTTAAATATACATGTCTTCTCATAAATACTAAAATATACATATAAAGGTACATAAATACATAATAATAAAGTTGATGCTCGTGATTGTTGGCACTTGGTGGAACTTTTGAAACATTTTTTGTTTGATAAACACTTATTATACGTAAACTTATTATAACTTATTATACGTATATTGTACGTAAACAACCAAACAAACCTTTGATAATGCTTTAACAGCGAAACCGGTAAGGGAAATTAATATAAATAAGTGGACAGTACAAGTGTTTATCAAACAAAAAATGTTTCAAAAGTTCCACCAAGTGCCAACAATCACGAGCATCAACTTTATTATTATGTATTTATGTACCTTTATATGTATATTTTAGTATTTATGAGAAGACATGTATATTTAAATTTTATTTATATTATATTTATATGTAATCTGTAATTCAGTGTAGTTTAATATATATATATACAAATAGTACCAATTTTTAAAATATCAAATTAATTCAATTATCTGGCACTACCCTTGAACTCTCCACATAACTAAAGGTTAACTGGCAGAGAATGCTAATTAGCATTAAGTTCGCCTTTGTGAATTGTATATTTTGTGTGCAATAAAGAATTTACATACATACATACATACAATAAGAACTTGCCCGAATTTACGGACTGTCTCGCAAATATGTGTGCTATTGTGGACGATAATGAGTTAGAGTGTGCATATATGTTTGATGAGCTTTTTTCGTTCTGTTCGGATCATGATCTAGTGTGTGCTGATGTGGAAGTGTTGGGAATCGACTCTGGTACCTTTACATACCAGAGTGACGCTCACGGATCGACGAGTTGGTTGGATCACTGTGTGACCACGCAAGCTGCACGTAACACTATATTATCAGTAAAAGTAGATTATGAACCTAGTTGGTCGGACCACTTTCCACTTTATGTGGTCTGCAATATTCAAGCTATTGTAAATAAGCGTATTGTAAATGATGTCTGTAATAATAATATTAAGAAAGTAAGATGGGGCAATAGAACTATTGAGCAAATTAATAATTATGGTAAATATTGCTCAGAAAATTTATTAAATTTAACGTATACTAGTCAATGTATGAATTGTGATAATTTTACGTGTAAAGAACATTTATTTTTAATTGATGAATTTTATGATAAAATTGTTAAGACGTTACAGAACGCATCAATTTTCAGTGCGGAGGAGTGTCGCGCTGAACGGAGTAAAGGTAAACAAATAGCGGGTTGGAATTACCACGTTAGTGAGGCTCATCGGACCGCTAAATTGTATTTCAGCTGTTGGGTCCTTGGGGGTAAGCCTGGATCAGGTGAATTGTATGAAAATATGTATATAAGCCGTAAAATTTTTAAAAATAAGCTTAAGTGGTGTCAGAATAATGAGGAGAAAATAAAAATGAATATACTCGCAATACATAGGGCCAATAAAAACTTTGGCAAATTTTGGTGTGCAACGAAAAAAGCCAACTATAAACCTAGCGTTCCAGTAAGTGTTGAGAACCTTCAGCAACCACAAGATATCGCCGAATTATTCTCACATCACTTCAAGGTAGAGCCACTGCCTACACAACCCTCGAACGGGGCGTGCGATACTGAGGCTTGCGGGCCGACGACGACGTCCGCGACGGTGGCGCCGCCACCTAAAGGGTCGCGCATTTCGCCACGTGAAGTGGCAAAAATAGTGAGACACATGAAACGTGGTAAGTCGCCGGGTTTTGACGGGTTAAGTGTTAAGCATGTTTTATACGGTGGAGACCATGTGTTTCATGTTGTCTCTGTTTTGTTTAATCTGTGTATTAACTTTGGTTACCTCCCGCAAAACCTGATGCGAACCGTTGTAATACCAGTGCCTAAAAATAAAACAGGAGACCTAACGAGCTTGTCCAATTACAGACCAATATCTCTTGGTACTGTGATTGGGAAAGTTCTCGAACGTCTACTACAGCCCGCACTGACGAGTAGTATCTGTATCGATGATGCACAGTTTGGTTTTCGTCCTGGTCTCTCGACGGATTCAGCTATATTCAGCCTTAAGCATGTCGTAAAATATTACACCGATAGAAACACATCAGTCTACGGATGTTTTCTAGATTTAAGTCGGGCTTTTGACCTGGTAAATTAGAATTTACTATGGACAAAAATGGCAAAATCCAATGTTCATAGCGATATTGTGAATGTGTTGAGATACTGGTACGAGAACCAAACTAACAATGCTAGATGGGGTGACACACTATCTAATGACTATAAATTAGATTGTGGTGTCCGCCAAGGTGGACTAACCTCACCGGACCTGTTTAACCTGTACATAAATGACCTGATCGTGGAACTGAGGAGCACCAGGATTGGCTGTCATATCGGAAATGTTTGTGTAAACAATTTAAGTTATGCGGATGACATGGTGCTTCTCAGTCCCTCAATCAACGGTCTTAGAAAGCTTCTCTCCATATGCGAACGTTACGCACGAATGCATGGCCTCATGTACAATGTTAAGAAGACGAGATGCTGGTATTTAGATGTGGGGCAGGTCCGGTGACGGTGCCTCCAGTGTATTTGGATGAATCGTCAGTGCGAGTTGTAACTAAGTTTAAATATTTGGGACACATCCTCACGGGGAGGTTGTTGAATAATGATGACATGGAGAGGGAACGCAGGGCCCTGGCAGTGCGCTGTAACATGATCGCACGTAGATTCACGAAGTGTACGGATGACGTTAAAATTACACTGTTTAAAGCTTACTGTCAAAGTTTTTACACTTGTCTGTTATGGTTTGATTTTACCAGACACTCCTATAGTACCTTGCGAGTTCAGTATAATAACGCCTCCTGTATACTTATGTGATTACCTCGTTACTGTAGTGCATCGGGTATGTTTGCTTCTGCCGGGGTCTCTGACTTCTATGCCATCATTAGGTCAAGAGTAGCTTCGTGTTGGGAGAGACTTCGTAGCTCTAAGAATAGCATATTATCTTGCCTATGTGACAATATCACAAGTCCGTTGTACAAGCACTGGCGTTCAGTTCAGCGCGACATCAACCGTAAATGATATCGGTGTTGTTTATTTATAATTATTATTAATATGTTAATTATAATATAAATATGTTAATATGTAGAAGTGTACTATTTAATATTTTTTGTAATGAAAATATTTTTGTATGGGTTTTTCGCCTGAAATAAATGACTTTATTATTATTATTTAAACCAAGGTTTAGGTACATCAGATAGTGTCGTATGTTTTGTTATATGGAAACCAACACCTGTGAAATTAGTGATAATAATTAAAGGACATTTTGATTATATCAACACAGATTGACCCTCATTATACAGGCCGTAATTAATATAAATTATAAAGAAACTTTTTACTTCATTTGCTATCGAAATCTCGCGCGACGACAGGACAGCTTGAAATTCGAGTAATTGTCTTAAATCGTATTGGATAATGGCGTAGTATGATTCAAAACAAAGTGACAGATTTGATATTATCAAAGTAATGTTTTGAATTATAACGACGACAATGTCTGTGGTCCATCTACTGGTTTTATTTATACTATAGCAAGCGAAACACATTAATTATTTTGAAAATCTTATTTATTGTCGTTTTCGTTCGATAGAGGCTTTCTTAAGTTGCCAGATGGTGGTGACAGTGGCGACTGGATAGAGGTTTCTATGGTTTATTCCGGATTGGTAATGAACTAATTTGCTTCTCGTGTTTTTTGTTTGAACATTTTTAATTTTTTTCGAGTTCTTTTTACCATAAGGTATGATTATTTAGCCCAAAGTTTGCAGAGTATCTGTGTTATTGAAAATAAATTAAGTTTGCTTTACCGTTGCCAAATTAGGATAAATTTTAGATATATAAAACCAGCCAAGTACGTGACGGGCCAGTCGCGCACTGTAGGGTTAAAAATGATCCATCTGATTGCACAATTGAATTTTAATTAACTAAATTTATTTATTTTCAAATTAATTAATTAATAAAAAATTTACAACATTAAAAAAAATCCTAGTCTAAACTAAAATTACCTAACAATATAAATTACACTCTAACTGTTCTAAAATAGATCCCTGCGGCATGGTGCCCAGAACGCTGGCCACATTTCCTCTTTGAATGGACAAACTTATACGTTAGCCGTGGAATGCGCCAGCCCTCTGGTCACCCGATGTTTCCACTAAAAGAACTGATAGATCTGATACTAGTTTTTTTGGCGCTGGGACCCCAAACGGCTCAAACATATTGATTATTAATTAATTAAAACCAAAATTAGTCTTTGTGACATGACATGACAAACTACAAATAGCGAATGATGGTATTCTGGGTATCTACCGCTCCCCTTCTAATAAAAATGCTAGCAACTTCATAGACTCTTTAGACACACTTTTAACATTTTGGACCTCCTCGTCTAATTTGATCATCAGCGGTGACATTAATATTGATATAATGTTATTTGATAACATTACTGATAATATACTGATAAAAACAGCTCTAAATACCTTAACATGCTAGCAAGCCATGACTCCTCCCTGGTCACACATACCCTACTCATGATAAGACGTGCCTAGACCATATTATGCTAAAATCACATACTGAAGCAACTGTAACTGTATTAGAAACTACTGTAACGGACCACCTCACTGTCATTAATATAAGTCTTAATAATAATATTCCCACTAATAAATCAATATCGTTTCGACCTAATGTGGGTTACGATAAAGCTGCAGTTGCTTTGCAAGAATCTCACCTAAATGACATTATGGCACCCACCTATCCAAATTAAGCAGCTGATACACTTATTAAAACTCCTGATGATACGTTTCCTAGTAGGAAACGTATCATCCAACCGTGGATTACTTCTGGAATCCTGCGCTGCATACAAAACAGAGACCACATGCAATAAAAATTACAACAAACTCCTGGTGATACCATCCTACAAATAACCTACAGACGATACAGAAATTATTGCAACAACTTGATTAAAAGACTAAAATTAAACCATGAACGAAATAAATTATAACAATCCTCTAAAAACCCTAAGTTATCATGGAAGGGTATTAAAACTGTCGCTAATATCCAAAATTCTGAAAATTCTAATCCTGAACTTTTAAACATCAAATGTTCTCCCGAAAAGTCTCTGGACTTTGTTAATGATTACTGTGCCAATATAGGTAAAAACCTTGCAGACGTAATTTTAAAGACTCCCACTCAACATCTCACCATCCCTCTCTCAGATCCTCTGGAAGTCCATTCTCTTCTTATGAGCCTAAACAAAGATAGTTCTGCTGGATGGGATGAAATCTCCACAAAATTTATAAAACATACAAAACATTTAATTATTCCGGTGTTAAGTTACGTGTGTAATCTATGTTTTGCTAAAGGAGTCTTACCTAGGGTGTTTAAACGTTCTATCATACATCCTATTTACAAAGGAGGGAACAGATATGACATTAGCAATTACAGGCCAATTTCAGTGCTCCCCATACTATCAAAAATCTTGGAAAAATTATTGAATAACAGACTCAAAAAATTCCTTAATGATAAAAATCTCATTTCTGATAACCAATTCGGATTTAGAAACGCTAAATCTACGGAAGATGCCGTTTTGGCCTTATCCCAGGGAACTGCCCGTTCCGACGGAATAGCCTATGTCTGAGTGAAGAGTCTAACAGCGAAAGAATTTTCAAATTCATTTTTAGTAATTTCTAATAGTTTCACCGATTGCCCGCGCGATTGTAATTTATGGCTGTATCCCTAGGGAACTGCCCGTCCAACAGATTATAGCCTATAGCACTCAAAGATAATGTAGCTTTCTGTTAGTGAAAGAATTTTTAAAACCAAATAAGTAATTCCCGGGATCCTACACTTAAACTCACAAACATAACCTTATGATATTAGGTAGACGTGAAGATTCACAAAGTTTGAAGATAGGTGCATATATTTTTTATTTGGGAGCCATATCCTGAGGTATGATGTGTATATAGGTAGTTACGAGTACTTGTAATCACTTTTCAAGCCTTAAATTAGCAAGAGGTGTGTCAAGATCGTTGTAGATGGAAATCTGTAGTCAGATTAAACTGATACAGCTTTCCTGTATGGGAAAAAAATCATTAATTAAACGTGGCTGTATTCACTTTTTAGCAAAAGGCGTTTCGGGATCGTTGTAGATTGAAATCTGTAGTCAAATTAAACTGATACAGTTTTCCCAAATAGAAAAACGAACTTTTTTTTTTCACGTATAACCAACGACCTATAGATACTTATAGCTCGTTGCGTATAACTAACCATTTGGTCAACGCATGCTAAAAAACCAACCAGTAGCGCTTTTTCTCCCGAAGTGATTACTGAAGGTGACCCGGTGTTATTTCCATAAATCCGTGATGTTCAATTAATTAAATTAATTTAAATGTAAGGGATTCTACCGAAATGAAAGCTGTGTGGAATTTCATATTTTGATATGGATAGTCTTCTTGAGGTTTCCGACGATCGGTAAACAAGATTGTGGACGTTTTCAAACATATTTTTGGTTAATATTAATCTAGATAATATTTTCGATTCGCAACTTGTATTAACTTTAAGAATTTACCTTAAAGAATAAAAACACATTTGGCTACACTTTTGGTAAAAAAAACGTAAAATTCACGTTTTTTAGGGGTTGGTTTTTAAGATATAATCTCGATTTTTAGTTCTAATTGGACATAGATAATGTCAATGGAATCAGCCTAAAATAATATAAAAACATTTCATAGAGACCTCAAAATTTTTTGTTTTTGCGTCTGTATGTTAGCTTGATGTCTGACATTTTAGAATTACTAAAAATTAAGCTTGACTTTAATTTTTCATTATTTAGTTTAATTATTTATAAGTACCTTTTAGGACTCTCAGACTTAAAGAATACCACAATAAAATTCTTCTGTAATATTGCATTATTATAACATAGCATTACGCCCGGTGTAAGTACGTATACATATTCGGAAGTGGATAAAATGAAAATTTTTTGTGCCCATAAAGAACGATTTTATATAAGCTTAAAATATAACTGGTACATTTTCACTCAATAACAAATCAACTGGCAAACACAGATATGAATAAGTGATTATCTCTTCTGGAGAACAACCGCTTAAGCGTTAGCCTGGATCCAGGAGGTGAAACGAGAGACGCGAGCGTTGACACCAGGGTAGCGAGCAAGGGCGCACTGCGCACCCCATGAGCAAACACCAACGACGACGTTGTTGTGGAGGAGGGGGCCACCAGAGTCGCCCTGGCACTGGTCGCGACCGCCGACGTCGAGCCAGCCGGAGCACAACATGTTGTCAGTAACAGAGAGGCCGATCTCGCGGTACCGAGCAACACAAGTAGCCTGGTTCACAGACCAAATTTGGACGTGGCGGAGCTGCTCAGAAGACTGTCCTCCGAACTGTAAAAAATAAAAATATAAGATAAACTTGATACAGGTGCGGTGGGCCACGACTCATTTATTGTGGATCTGGGATCAAAATTATTTGTAAAACTAGCATTACAGTAAGAAAAAAATACTTACGCTGGTTGTACCCCATCCGATAGCCCAGACAACTTGGTTGTCAGCGAGGTTGTAGTTGGAACCAGCGATGGAGGCAGTAGCGACGTTCAATGAGGAAGCAGAGCGCAAAACGGCGATGTCACAATCTTCGGTCCTAGAGTTGTAGCTTGGGTGAACAGTGATGCGCTGAAGGTTATGGACGGCACCTCCGCTGTTAGCGTTAGTTGAACCAACACGGATACGCCACCGGTTAGCTGCGTCTCCACTGTGACATAAAAATAGGTATATATTATATATTGTAATAGAAAGGATATGAATAATTCTCCGAGGAAGTTTCAGAGGATTTCTGATGTCAATTGAACTGCCGTACTCGTAAGTTTTCACCGAAGATTATTATTTTGTTCCACCACAATAGATTAAGCATTGTATGACAAGCATAATGATATGTAGTATTCTAGAACATACGAGTTTACCTTACGGTCTACGGTCATTCATCGTTTCAACTGGTATAAATACAAATACATTAACTCCAAAAAACTTATGGTTGACTTTTGTGGAAGGAATTGAACGCAACGGGACTCGAACCCTCTGATTAAAATTTTGGAACTGCAGCTATTTATACTCTGGAAATTCTAGGTAATTCTACACAAATAAATGGTCCTACATCCTGATTTTAATTTTAATAAGAAAAAGTATTAAAGTCTTACTGGACGCAGTGAGCTGCAGTAAGTACAGCTGTAGATGTGATGACGGTACCACCGCATGACTGCCAGTAGGAGTTCCAGTCCCAGGTGTAAAGAAGAGCAGCTCCGAAAGGATACTGGTTGATGGTTGTCACTGAACCACCCACTATCCTTTGGGATCTTTTGGGCTCAGCTGCAACAAAAAACATGCAAATTTAAGTTCTTAATTCTTATATCGGTTGAAAACTAAAAAAAGAGGTCAGAGATTTTTTTTTATTTATCACTTTATTTAGAAACAAAAATATTTTTTACTTTCGAGTAACGTATGTAAAGAGGGTACATAAAATAATCGCATAATAAAATAAAATTTAGATTTTATTAAAAATCAACTCTTAAGCTGAACCAAGAAAAGAAAAAAGGAAAAGACAAATTTAAGAGTCCGTATAGGGCTAGATGCATAACTTCAAATGAGTATATCAACATTGTGTAACTTGGTTAACCGGTATAGTAAAAATAGTATAGACAGTAGACTACAAAGCTGATAGATTCATCTTAGAAAAAACACAAAATCTTTAAGTTCGCTCAATAAAAAAAACATACGAAGTTACTTCAAAATTTCATGTTTTTCGAGTATAAAAGGGCCTTCCTTAAATAAAAATATGTATTACGATTTCTTCAAAGTGATTAATTTCCAATTAATTGCAGTGAACGATGACCATTGATCGACTTTTTGAAGTTGAAGTGTGTTGTTTTTGCGGAAATAAGTCGTGCGTGTCGTAGTTTCTTCAAATTCAAATGTCTTTTGTATTTTGTATTTTGTATTTTAAATAATTTGAGAGACAAAAAAGCCTCACCTTACCCAAAATGAAGTCTAAGCTATTTAGTACGAACAGTTTTCCGATGGCCATAAGAATTTTCAACAAAATACCTCGAGCAATTAAAAAACTTCCACTACTCGTAGAGTCACAAAGGTGACGATCGTCACGCCTAGGCCGAATCATAAAAATAAATTATTACATATTGTTAGTTAATATATTATAAACCTAGTAATATGGGTATCATTGGAAAGCTAGGAAGATGAGCAACAAAAAAAAAATTGTAATATTTAAAAAAAGTTGTGGATTGTAATTCTAGGCCCGAATTTTCTTTTTTTTAAATATCGAGTTATATTTTTTTATTTCTTATTCTTTATATTTTTTAAAATATTATAAAATTTTAATAGACATATATATGTATATACAGTATACATACATATACTTATATATATAATTTAGACTTTTTCTAGGAGAAAGTTCCCCTCCATTTTTTAGAAAAAGAAAACCGCATTAGAATTTGACAACTAGTTCCGGAGATATAGCCAAAAACAAAATTCGCGAGAAAATTTGCAAATTCACAAAATGGCTAAAGCAGGCTAATTTTTCTATAATTAAAGATTACTTGGAACATTGATTATTATTTTTAAATATGAGGACTGTGAACTATTTCTGACATTATATGATTTTATATACTTTGATTTTGTAATAATTTTATATAATCTTTAATGAATTTTGAATTATTTTAACTTTTTAATAATGTGTGTTTGTTAAATTCAATATATGTAAAATTTCAATTTGCATGCCACTCTTGGTGAAACATGTCTCGTCCTTTGTAAATATATACGAGTATAAGACCTTTTTTTGTACCATGTTTTACGCAAATAAATAATCTGAATCTGAACAAATATATTTGTACATAGGTTACAATGATACAATAATAATAAAGTGATCCTGCTACGTTCGGCCTAAAAAAGGCATAGAAGTATTAATATGAAACTAAATTAAACTTAAGCTATTAATAATTTCAATAAATAAATTAATGAAACAAATTATCAATCAAATCAGTCAGGTACAATGCATATCAATTTTCTAACATCCTAAAATCCCAACTCCAACTCAAAAAATAAAAGCTACGAAATATCCGATCACAACATTTAATGTAAGTCAAGATCTTCCAAATATTATTTTATGTAATAATAAGTAATTTCGTGTTTATTGCATAAATACATAATATATACTAGTGACTTTTATCAATGAATGATGAAACTTCTTAATTAGACCTTTCATTTTCCATGCTTTTGGTGATGAATTGAAAATGAAAGCAAAAATGAATTGTCTCATACCGCTTTTGGATACAAGTGAACCTAAAAAGTAAAAAAAGAGAAAGAGTCTACTTACCCACGACCACGGCAACAAGGCATAAAGCCAGCAAAATAAGGCCCCTCATTTTGTCAGTAGTTGAATGACACGCCACTACTGTGAAGATATACTTACTCAGTGTATTTTTATATTGTTACGCCAAGAATTTCTTATGATAAGGCCACTTAATTTTATTACCTATCAAAATTTGATAAGAAAAATTCAAACCCCAAAAAATGTTAAGACTATTTTGTTCTCTTAAAATGTAGTTCCCGTTCTGGCATATCTTAACCGACTTGAAAAATGTTTTTGTTTGACTGTGTTTGCTTCCAGGTGGGTCCCATTTTAGTTTGGTCGTGATCTAATCATGGATGACAGAATACCACTCAATATTGCGGCAAACGCTTTTTACTGGGATGCTTATTGCTGGGTGTTACTTAAAAATTTACATGACCTTCGATCCTGACCTCATCATCGTAGTACTCCTAAACGGATGACAGTAATTAACTTGAGATTTTGGGAACCCTTTGTATTAGTGTGTTTATTGCAGGATATTTCTTGAAAATTGTTACCTGACCTTCGGTCCTGGCCTCAGCACCATAGAACTCCCCAACGGATGACAGCACATAACTATCAATTGTTGTAATTGCTTTGTGTTACTGTGCTCATTGCAGGATATTACTTGAAAACTGCGATTATACCACGGGTCCTCAATGGATGATAGCGCACCATTTACGATTGAGGCAATCAGAGTGCTCACTGTATTCTACCATTTTTTCAAAATTTAACTCTTCAAGACTTAAAAGCGCGAAATAAATAAAGTCTTAACAAACAAATAATAACCGAGATATTAGTGTTTTAGTGTAGCTATCTAAAGAACGTATTTTTATACATGAACCACCAACACCAGGCTCAAGATACAAAAACTCTTCAAAATCACCTCTATTGCTAGACTGTTAAGAGTTTAATTAAGTGTGTCAGATACCTAAGCTAAACCAGTGCTAAAGACATACGATACCTTTACATTGTTGTTGAGACAATAGGTCCTAGCGACTGGTAATTTTGGGGCAAGTATAAAAACACGTACTTAAGCTATTCACTAAAAAGTTTAAAATAATTAAATACTGACCAATGGTACCAAAATAACTCTTTTGCCGACTTCAAATAGAACACAAAAACCAACATGACATGACTTCTAGATAACATACGTTTCAGACAGAAAGAAGCCGGCAAAAGTGTTAATACGGTACAGTATGTAATTATTTAAAACTTTTTAGTAAAGGGCTGCTTTATTATTTAAAGTCAGTTATTATTTTTTTGTTAAAAGTTTATTTTTTATAGGGTACACTTAATTACTTTTTATTGTTTATTATGGACTAATAGAACAAAAAATGAACCGTCCGAATAGTTTATATTGTAGTCTATAAAGAAAGACGATAAAGTCCTGTTCTGATCAAATCAAATTATTTATTTTGTAAAATAGATACGTAAAGTGCACTTCTTACAGGTCAAAGTTAATCTGAACAAAAACAATAGAATATGAAAAAATAAATAATAATACGGGAAATACTTACATACAAAATTTTTTTAGGTTGGGCTATTAAAATGTTGTAAAATTGTATACCTGCATAGAATTAGAGGAATAAAAATATCATGCAATGAAAAAATAAGTTGATAAATAAACTAAATTAACCATGAATAAAAATAATGCCTAACCATCCGCCCATTCGATTAGTCTTGCTAAGCAGAAGGGCAAGAAATTTAGCGAGACATGTATTTTTCAAATTTCTTTTTTTTTCAAAAATAAAGAAATATGGCCGTTTTATTAATATTTTGGTTTTCCTTAGTATGGACTCAGGGCTGGGCTTGCGTTTGTAATAAACAAGAAAAAAAATCCAAAAGGGGTTTTCGAACCTTGATACTGACTACTCAACGAGTCTTCTGTATGGGTTTGGCTGCATAAATAAATGTCATCTTAAATATGCCAAACTCTGCCCATTCGATGAGTCTTGCTAAGAAGAAGGGCCAGAAACTTAACAAGATCTGTTGTTATTATTTTTGTTGTAAAGTTAAATGATAGGTAGAAAAAACAAATATTTTTTTAAATTTAGGGATTGTATTTATTTTGTCTGATATATTTTATCGGTAAACCTTGTTAATATTCCGAAAATATATTTTGTCGTCATAAGCGTTTTGTTGTTTGTAGATTTTTTTTAAGTTTGAGGCACACTCTAAATGTCACCAAGATCTAGTTATTACATCGGAATTACGTAAAGAGTGAAAATACTCAAAATAAAATTCAGGCAATACTACTCTTAATTAATTTTAATAATTTTATCGGAGATTAATTAATCAATGATAAAATAAGTAATTCCAAGTCTGGAAACCAAATCATGGTTAATTACTAAGGAATGTTACCGCCACAATAAACGCGAACATGGTTATAAAAATTACAAATAAAAATTGTGTGTATAAAACATTTGGGCCTAGAAATGGCTGTAAAGTCAGCATGGACTCTTTAACACACAACCGAAACATTACAACATATAAGGGGGAAAAAATTGCGTATTAGCTCGATTGATTGACCAAACTAGCCACCAAAAAATTCCGAGAAATTTATTATGTAATTAATAAAAAAAACACTTCAAAAAAATATGAAAACCAGTATGGCGCACGTTTGTGCATTGTATGTTCTTGGTATTTGGAGTGATTTTAATTATGTTTTATGTCCAATTAAATGAAACAATTGCTTAAGAATTTTCGTTGTGATTATACTTTACTCAATAAAATAGGTATCGTGGTAGACGGCGACGTTTAATGGGAAAGTTTACGGAAGCATTTTTATCTTACAATAATCTGATGAATAATACATATTTTGATATCAAATAAATCACATTTACTAAATATTTTTTATTCAAAAAGAAAAACAATCACAAGTTGTGCGTCCCAATCACCTTAATAGAAGCGAATTTTTTGGTCTCACTTTATTTATTGTGTTGATTGTATGATTGATCAGAATCATAATTTATTGCCTTCATTAACATGTTTGGTCAATCCAACTTCATCTAATAATAATCCTGAGAAAACTCAAAATGAAAAAGATTAACGCTACCTCGAAGAGCAAAAAAAGTCCCTTTTTCAGAAATAACTTGTTAGGTATAAAAATTTTCGCTTTGCCCTTGCTTCCCCTACTTATTCCAAAAAGCAACTGAAAAATCTTTACATAAAATTAAATTCTATTGTCACGCCACCGTGTCCCTGGCCTAAACCCGAAAAAATATAGTCAAATAAAATATCGGAGACAACTGAGGAAAAGTTACTGCCTCCTAAAGGGACCGAGGGAGCTTGGACGTCAGAGCACATTTTATTACAGACAACACAAAGGACATTCCCTGCCACGCTTTTCTTCAGGGACATGAAATGAACACAAAGAAACAAAAAAATGCACCACTACGAAAGATGTCAGTTAGCTTTGGACATAAATCGGATGGGGAGAACGGGCCGTGGTCTCAGCGCGGTCATAAAATGTAAGAATAATTGGCCAAGCGCGTATCGTTTAGTATTTGGTTCCGTAGTATCATATTTGAGTGTAATACATAATTCACACTGAACAATTTTCTCAAATAAACAAAGAAAACTTAATTTATGTTACCGCACTAATTTTGACTTGCGAAGTATAGTCTGTCAAAAAAGTGTTGAAATGAAAATGAAACTTTAATGAACTTTATTGGACTTTAAACGTTCAAGTAGTATAATTTAGGTAATATATTTATGAAATAACAACGCGGTTAACTCGATTTAATAGATTTTGTACTTGTTTGTTTGATGTAACTAGGCGAAAGAAAAATAGTGTCTTCAATATTCATTTCAACACTTTTTTGACAGACTATAAGCATGAAATTGCATCTTTTTAAAAGTTTTTTTTGTATAATCAGTATACAGGTTGAAAATTAACCCCCTAGCTATAACAAAAGACTATAACAGACTATGTTCAAAATAAAAAAATTGCGTTTTGTTACTTTTGTTTCATAATTTTTAAAAAGTTATCGACCTTCAAAAGAAACACTAATACCCCGGTGACAGAGACGACGCCCAACGAAACGAAATTTGGGAACCAAAAACAAAAATTTTCAATCTGTTTTGTTACAAAGGGTTATACTTTATACCAAAGCATAGTTTAGTAAAGCGATAAAAACTCAAGACAACAGGAATTTGTGTCAAGAAGAAAAATATATCTTAGTGGACTCGTCTCATATCTCATATTATAACTTTTACAGCAAAGTTAGTTTATCTATTAGTTTAGATTCATCCATCATCCATCCATCAGCCTGTTTCGTCCACTGCTGAACATAGGCCTTTCCAGGATTTCGCCACTCTTGGTGGTCCTCCTGGAAGAAATGCCCATACTCACACACGCTGGGCAGGCGGGTTGGTGAGCGCGGTGCCGAAACCCTTGCACCAGTGATGCCGCTGCCCGTCACTAGTCTGTTTTATATGAGGCCCGGCAATTGGGGATGGATATACCGCCATCCATTGGTCCCAGGCGATGGTGGGCCACCTGGTTTTGCCTGAGAGCTGTTCTCTTACTCTCCCCCGAATAACTTTGGGAGGATTTGCGAGTAAGATGGTGGTACCTCCACAGTCGAGCCCGGCATCAGCTCTACCACCTGTAAAAAGTAAAATGAGAAGTGATAATGATTTCTATGATGTAAGTGGTCTGTTCTCGTCCACTCTCCGAAACATGTGTTATGCTCATGATGCTAAACGGTAAAAGAAAAAATTTGACGCCGGGCATACTATAATCCCTTATCTTGTCGGGACGTAAAAATCGTAGGTGATACGGATGTTTACTATTTGACGATAATATTCTACAACCGGAAACACTTCATGTCGTCACGATATAATATTTGTAGACACCTTTTAGGGTTCCGCCCTTTAAATCCGGTCAAGTGCGAGTAGGACTCGCGCCTGCGGGTTCCGTACCATTCAAATAAGGAAATATTAATATCTAGTCCGACAATACTCTTTATAGTATGTACCTTTCTCTGTTAATTCATAATTTTTCCAATGATAAAAATGATTTAAATGATTTGAATAAAAATTACAAATTTATGATTTACCTACAAAATGTATGAAACGCAAATGCAAAATTAAGTTATTCGACTATTACTCGTTAACTTGTAAAGTCTTCTTAGCTGTGACAGTTTACCTTTTCATTTCATTATAGGTACATACTTCTGCCGTGATTTTTTTTACATATCCAAAAACAACCGTTTAGCTGGTAGAGTGGGGGGGGGGACACTTTACTCTAACAAAAATTTGCACTTGAAAGCTTAATACTTCGCAAATGGATCCCTGAGTCGAACAATAGTTTTCACACACCCACAATATTTTTCAATGACCTATCCAACGATATATGGGATAGACGCAAAAAACTTCATCCCTGCTATATGTGCAGGGGGGTAAAAGAAAAAAAAATGTTTTTTAAGTTTTTATTTTACCCCTTTGTTGGCGTTATAAATATTTATACTCATACCAAATTACAGCTTTCTAGTACTCTAGAAGAGTCTCTGAGCAAAGCCGCGGACAGAAATACAGACAGACGGACGGACGGACATAGCGAAACTATAAGGGTTAATTGTTGTCTACGGAACCCGTATAAGATCACTGTCGTGCGTGTCCATCTGTCTGTCACAGATGAGATTTTTCTCGAAAACCATGTGACATAGGAATTTGAAATTGGGCATAATGTTAGGTGTGATATCAACGATCAGAAAAATAATTAGGTATTTAAGATTAAAACGGCGGTCAGTTTGGTCCAAAGAACAATATTTCAATGTGTTAGACATCAAATAAAATACCGCAATGATATAAATTTAATTTGTTATCTCCTTGCGATGGATAAATCCCCAAGTGTTTAAAATATAGAAATTTATTTCTATCATAGTTTTGTGTTAGGTATCCTTTGAAAGAGCTACCCACCCCTTTATATGAAACATTTTTTTTTAGCCCCGTGTTCTAAAATATGCTAGAAATAACCGCTCCTCCTGATCCCCTTAGTTTCTAAAGCTAAAATTTAGATTTCATTAAAATTAGTAGATATTCAGTCATAGATAACCGGAAAACTGCAGGTTTTTTCGACAGTGTATTAGTTGCTGAATTTTTTAAACATCATTTTGGTCGAATTTTCTGAGTTACCTCTCACAGTGGTATTCGGAACCCTTATTGTGCGAATCCGACTCGCTCTTGGCCGGTGTTTTTGTTTTCAACTCGTGCGTCGTACTCTAATCAGTAATCAGGCCAGTATCATTTGAGTGAGGCAGGTGACCATGCAAACAAACTAAACATCAGTTTTTGATGATATCAATTGACGTCACGATAAAATATTGTTTTTGTAAATTTTCATATTTCTGTTTAAGGTTAATGCCAAAGAAACATGTCTTTGACATGTTCAATTCTAAGAACTGATAGATAATATATTATCTTATTTATTTTATCATTATATTATCTCCATAATGCGACCTAATTTGCAATCTTTATCTGTACTAATAATTAATTAGTAAAAAAGTCGTGTCTGTACATTAAATATTTTTTCAAATTATATTATTAGTATTTTACTGAAGCCGAAACTACCATTTTTAGAGTTTTTGTCTGTCAGTATGTATGTATGTTTCATTTGTCCTGAAACGTCATTTGGCTGCGAGTGGCATGTGACTTGATTGGTGAAAATCTGCAAGAGCAGGGACCGAGGACTTTGAAACAGCTCGGCTGGAAGCGCAGTGGATAATTACACTGTACTTCGTGTAACAGAATATTTTTGACGAAACTCTGATTTTCCAGCCACATCCGAGCTCATGCCAGGAAGCAATAATGGTCGCCGTCAACGAATACGTCGAGGAGGACATCATCAACATGTTTCATTTCAACTCGAGAACCACTCAACGGATTTGGATGCGGTTCGGTTTAATTTATTATCATCGTAGTGGCCCTGGTTATATACGGGCTATAACTATAAGGGGTTTTAATAAAATAAAGTCCATGCCGATAACGGCACCAAAAATTGAACAAATGCGGGCGGAGCCACGGGCGAAGGGGTAGTAATTTATACAAAACCTGGTCAAGTGCGAGTAGGACTCGGGCCTTGAGGGTTCCATACATACCGTTTAAAGCACAAACTTATTCCACATGCAGTTATGGAGACAACTCAACTTGACACGATCTAATAAAGCTTTTCACCATTTGATCACAATATCATGAAACTTGTAAAAACTAATAGGGTTGCCTAGTTACACTCCGCTTCGCCCGGCTCCGAATTTATGATCACTAGCAATCTAACACGTTCCTCCTAGCTTCCTAATTTCTTAAAAGCACCATGGGTTTGAAACTTCTGTAGGTTTTCGTTTAAACTTCATATCTCTAAGGTGCAAGCCACACAGAGCGCAGGGCGCATCGAGCGCGCGGGTGTCATTCAAATTTCGTGCAAAACGCATGGAAATAAAGTCGCAATTTGAGGTATGGTATGGACGCCCGTTCCACGCCCGACACCGCCTGAAACATACCATTCAGTGTGTTCAAATTGCGACTTTATTTCCATCTCGATGCGCGCCGCGCCGCTTCTGTGTGGCTTGAACCTTACGAGGCCCGAGAAAAAGGATCTTGACAGATGGAAAAACGGACAACAATAAAGTGATCGTGTAAGGGTTTCATTTTTAAATTTCGTACGGAACCCTAAAAATACATTAAAAATAGATTAAAGATAATTTTTGTAATTCATAGCCGAATTAACTCTTCATACTTAATCTTGAGATCCGGGTTCGATTCTTATACAAATTAGTTATTTATTAGGTCTAATGCATATCGATTGTACTTATTACTTGTTGATATGATGACTGATAAATTGATAAATGCATTCATTCCATAAAAACAAGTTGCTTGTTGTTGACATAGCGACGTATGATTGGGGGTAGTATTTGCAATGAGCAAATATCTTTATCTTCTATATCTATACTAATCTATCTTAAGGTGGTAAAACCGAATCCTGGTGCAAAATGCACATCATTACATTTTTTTTAAATAAAAAGTAAGCAAAATTGCGTTTTAGAGTAATAAACGGAAATTTATTAGTAATAGTTAAGTTTTCACATAGCGTATTCATCGTTGTAATCAAATGTAATCAAAATGTAAGGCATAAAATAACATAATTTTGATGCGAAAACCCTATTATTAAAAATAAATTTCCGCTAACTGCTTTAAAACGCAACTTTTGCATACTTTTTATTCAAAAGTAAGGAAAACAAAATTATGGTGTGCATTTTGCACCGAGATTCGGTTTAAATATTTGCGAGGTTGTATTTATTTATTTATGTATTTACATCGTCGGGTATATCCAAATCGGAGATATCTTAAAGATAAAAAATCTCGCCCCTTTAAAAAAAAATAGCAATATCACACATTAGTGGCCATGGAAGTGTAATAAATAACACTATTGAATAATATACTTACATCGTAGGGTATCCAAATCGGAGATATCCTCGAGATGAAAAATCTCGGCCCTGATGAAAAACAAATAGCAAAATCACACATTTAGCCATCGAATCTTATAATAAAATAATGTCAGAATTATGTAATTAAATGTCACTAAAATTCTGAGCTACAACCTGTATCTGTTCGCTCTGGGTTTTTTTTCAATACTAGGTGAGCATTCTCCGAAGCTTCTATGTCTGCTAGAAGTGCCTTAGAGTTTTGATGATCGGTCAGTCAGTCAGTCAGTTAGTGAGTGAGTGACAAAATTTAGAAACTCTGACAAGTTATCATTCTTAAACTACTGGTTCAAATTAAATGAAATTTGAAATATACCATGTTTATACAATGCCTGCTATTTTGTAGAACACGTAGATATGTATGATTACTTGCTTTAATATAATTTCTCTTTCCCGCTAAGGTTTGCTGGAAAACATCTCTTTCAGAGATAAGCTCGCCGTACATACCATCTCATTTATTTTGTGTATAAACAGTGTTTGTGCACAGTAAAGAATAAAGTAGTCGAATCGCCTCCCCCCTCCTGCCTCCCCTTCCAACACTTCTTTTATCGCTTCACACAGACATATCATCCCCTCCCACTCACACCCACACCCTCACACACCACCACACACCCACCCACACAGAGAATCACTCACATTGTAATACTAACACTGCATCTTGATGACTATAACAATTGTAAAATTTTAATGTACCTTTAATTAAATTGTATTTTATTTTTGTTTCTAAAATTGTATGTTGTGCACTTTATAATGTAAAATCTATATTTGTGTCGATTCTGTGTAGCACCGAATTCATTAGTAGCATTCGGTAATAGGTGGTAGAGCAGATGCCGGGCTCAACTGTGGAGGTACCACCATCTTACTCGCAAATCCTCCCGAAGTTATTCGGGGGAGAGTAAGAGAACAGCTCTCAGGCAAAACCAGGCGGCCCACCATTGCCTGGGACCGATGGATGGCGGTTTATCCATCCCCAAATGCCGGGCCTTATAAATCAGACTGGTGACGGGCAGCGGCGTCACTGGTGCAAGGGTTTCGGCACCGCGCTCACCAACCCGCCTGCCCAGCGTGTGTGAGTATGGGCATTTCTTCCAGGAGGACCGCCAAGATTGGCGAAATCCTGGAAAGGCCTATGTCCAGCAGTGGACGAACCAGGCTGATAGATGGATGGTTGGATCGGTGTATCACGACTTAACTTATTTGACAGGACAGGACTAAACTTATTTTAAGCGTCCTGTCCTTGTCTTTGTGATACAGAAAGAAAGAGATAGAATGCTTAAATTAAGTTTAGTCCTGTTAATAAATAAGTTAAATCGACAACAAGATAAAGTAAATGTAGGGAGGGCGCTGACACCTAAATCTCGAGATAGTCTCTTACCTTAGGTGTCAGAGCTACTACTAATTTTTTGTATAATAGTTTAGCTGATCATCACTATATCACTATATTTTTGTTTCGTGTTACCTATGATCATTTTTGTGTCAATAAAAGATTTTTTTATTTTTATTTATTAATGGCCTGCTTTGCCACGACTCAGGAACTCATATTTTTTATGTATTTACCAACAATTAATGTTGCGTTCGTAACAAAAAACAATAAGGATCCTTATTAGGGTTCCGTAGTCCGACAAGGAACCCTTATAGTTTCGCCATGTCCGTCTGTCCGCGGCTTAGTACAGAGACTATTAGTACTATTAAGCTGTAATTTGGCATGGGTATAAATATTAATCACGCCGACAAAACGCTAAAATAAAATCTTGAAAAAATATGTATTTAAGGGAACCTCTCATACACGTAAACTGGGGATGAATTTTTTTTCTCGTCTATCCCATAGTGTGGGGTATCGTTGGATGGGCCGTTCAAAAATATTGTGGGTGTGTCAAAACCATTTTTCGATTTAGGGATGCTTTGGCGAAATATTAATCTTTAAAGTGAAAATTTTAGTTAGAGTGGAGCGTCCCCCTCCTGCCGGGTGAACGGTTGTTTAAAGAAATGTGAAAAAATTCACAGAAGTAGTATATATAATGAATTTAAAAGAAAAACTAACACAGCTAAGTAGGCTTTACAGGTTTACGAGTACAAGTCGCGCCAAACTTTTGGTCCCCTATAATGTATGGTACCAGAAGTTTGGCGCGGTCTGTATTAGTATACCAACTTACATGTACCGGGCAACTACGGAACTCTACATTGCGCGTGGCCCGACACGCACTTGGCCGGTTTTTGATTATGATTTACGTATACAGGTATGTATAATATGTAGTACAGGTTTAGGTATATTTACCTTGCAAAAGACAATTCAATACAACAGATACAAAATCGATGTGAAGTAAAAGATTGATGTGCCAGCTGAATAAATATCGGATGGGTCTTTGCTACGGCTAAAGTCTGATGTATAGACAGTTTTGTTTGAGCCAGTAAGTAAATTGCTACCTATAAACAGCGAGATGTAACGACGATAAGTAACATAATTTTATGTTAGATACAAAAATATAATTACTTTTGCAAGCTTCTTCTTTTATTTTTTAAAGAAATCTATATATATATATAGTAAAATTATAAATATAAACATTAACAATAAAACTTTGCTCAAGATATATTTCGGATCCGATCTGGACTCGACATCATTTAAACAACATTTGCCATGTTAAATAAATAAGACAACATGTCATGATAGAATAGAAAACATACAAGACCTATTTAAAAAATGTTTATATTTATAATTTTACTATATCTTTAAAAAAACAACTTAATGTTAAATACACATACTATAAGGATAATATAACCACGCAAATTCACATTAATCCTAACTTTCTCTATAATTTGTACCTACCTACTGTAAATTTTTAAATCGATCTGCGGAAATAACTGAAATGGCTAAAAAGTGTATTATTATAATGATTTTTGATTGATTTGATTTATTTGATGATGAAAATATATATTAAAACTCGAAAATTTTTGTTTTTTCCATTTTAGGGTTAATATGCACATACATTTCAAGTATCACAAACTGGCAAGATTCGAACCTGAACATTGAGCATTGAGATGCCGCATCCTACGGACTGAGCTACCGCTGGTTTGTCTAGGCAACTTTAACATAGCCCGCGTAGCTGACTTGACGGCAACATATGGATTCAATCACGGCTCCTATACGATGTCGTGTCAGGGGAAATCAGCTTTACATTGCAATATTCAGTGATAAGATTTAGACCTTAGTGTTTGTTCATGTGAAATGAGGCTAAAGGATTTAAAACGATCGTTATTTTATGGGTTGGAAACCCGTTTATCAGAAGTGCGATACAATACGAGTACAATTGAGAATATGAAAAAGTTATAATTAATCAATAGAAATATTTCAAGATCTTGATTAAAAAGGTTACAGTTTTATCATTGACCAAAGTGTCCGCGATGAATTTTGTCACCGCTATGGGGTGACAAATTCGAATGACGATTTTGTACAACTGACATTGCATCTTATGTTAACGACATAACGTCTTAATTTGGTTGAAGATTTTTGCTATTTTGCTTGTCGCACGTTCGGACACTTTCTGACGAACTTTTCTTAGCAACTGTATGTCTTGTTGTTTTATGGGAGGACAATGAATTTTATGCAGTATTTTTTTCATTTACATTTTTCGACGTCATTGGTGAGCTTTAAAAGAGTATTGTTTGAGTTTCCGTACCCGAAGGGTGCTAAACGGATCCCTATTACTAAGCCTCCGCTGTCCGTCTGTCCGTTCGTCTTTCACAGAGGTATACAGCTGTAGTCGTAATAGATTGAAATACGCGTTACTATAACCAAATAATAAAAGAATGTAAAAGCTAGGTTCCCATACAAAAACCTCCAAAGTGTAGCATTTTTTTACGTTGTTTGTTGCAGCTCTATTTTAACGGTAAGCAATACAAATTTCAAATTTAGTCAGGTATATACAACGAGCTATAGATACAGTCTGTCAAAAAGTGTTGAAATGAATATTGAAGAAACTATTTTTCTTTCGCCTGATTATACCAAACAAATAAGTACAAAATCTGTTAAATCGAGTTGACCGCGTTGTTATTTCAAAAATATATTACCCAAATAATTATACTACTTCGTTTAAAGTCCAATAAAGTTCATTAAAGTTTCATTTTCATTTCAACACTTTTTTGACAGACTATACTTAAAGGTCGTTGGGTATATACTCTAAAATTTAACAACAAATAGTGCAAACTCCGTGTTTAGAGAGTGCCGAATCGTCTGTCAGATTTTGGCATTTTTTTTGTCACCTTAATGTGGCTTTGGCTTCTATATTTTTTATTTACGATACTATTTTAAGGGTTCCGTACCCGTATTGTGTGGTCGCAAGTGCGACTCGCACTTGGTCAAATTATTAACTCACTCTGCGCTTATACATGGCCAGTACCGCGTCGGGTGAAAAGCGTCGATGAAATCTATCAACGCACAGCCGAAACTCCTGAACGGATTTCGCTGAAATTTGGCATACAGAGTTGTAATGACGTAAGCATCCGCTAAGAAAGAATTTTTGAAAATTCGCCCCCTAAGGGGGTGAGCCGAACTTCACGCGGACGAAGTCGCGGGCAAAAGCTAGTGTAGGATAAAACGCGCTCACCCAGAAAGCACCTAAAAAGAAGAGAGCGACTCGGTACTAGAGATGCAATACTGGAAATGACGAAGCGCTTGGTTGCTTGCTGTCACCATAAGGGGGTGACTGTCACGGCCAACAGTTGAATTGAAAGGATTCCTCAGTTGAGGCTCGGTCTGTCTAAAATGTGCCAGGGGAATTTGGAGTAATCAATAGTTGCATCTTTACGCCAATTGGGTAAGTTCCTATATGCACCCCAAAAAACAAAGATACTAACGAAATAATTCGTACAAAAATGAACCAAAAGGAAGATCTTTTCGTACATAAATATCAGCAGAAGCTACAACATGAATTCACTAGAATTCTAGCATCCGCTTTTAATATAATTTGAATATGAATTCCAGGTGATTTCGCAGCGACTGTTATTAAATTTAGCGAAGACGTTCCTGACTTATACTTAGGTTCTATGAAGACGTGGTTGTGTGCTAACCAAACGCAATAAGTTAAGAAATAAAACAAAATGTATATACGTAGATACGTATGTATGTTATAGGCTTTATTGGTCATAGGTATAAATCTCGTACCAGAATCAAAGTAGAAAAATCTTTACACAATGCGTACAGGTTTTAAGTGTATGATGTATGTATTTTTTTTTCTTTCATGACATTATTTGACGTATGTTTTACATAAAATTCTTCAACCATTTGGTACCTAGAGGAAACCAAACTTGGTGTATTTTGAAATAGTAGTTTATGAAACTGGACCATAAGAGGTTATTAAAACACGAGTTTAAAAAACTGGTCTCACGCGAATTTTTTAATAGTATCTCACTAGTGTTGTAATACCTAGTCATGTACAGTTTCATACGATACTTTATCTAAACTCATGCAATAGTTACCTGCTTATTTTTCAATCCATAAGAACTTTGTAAAATTTGACGTAGGTAAGCTTTTCTTGATTTTGCTTTTTTGTCATTTCCGTTGCTCAGAATCACCACAGACATAAGAATCACTGGACCACTGTTGGCAGACATTTTTCCATATAATAAAATTTTTAATTAACAGAAACACAGTAAATATTTGATTATATAAATTATGGCCATTGATGTACTTTATTATTGTTCTGAGATTATGGCGTGAAAAATATCTTGCAGTCCACCGCGCATGTGAGGTTAGTTCACAAAGAGGTTTCATAGCGGTGTGGTCTCGCACCGCTATAAACCTCCTTGGTCGGGCCGCAATGTTTTGTATTGTCGTACATAGCATGGATGAACAATACGATTTATATTTTGTCTATGATATTAGGCAATATTACTTAAACACCTCAATGGTATTGGATATCAAAACCTCAGACATGACGTCATGTGTGGATGGACTAAGTATTCTTTGCCCTTCTACTTAGTATGATTGTAGAGCAATAACAGAAAACATAAATTAATAGCATTATTTAAGAGAACTACTCATACCATATTTTTACCATTTTAGAGACGATATTTTCAAGTTCATAATCATGATTTTACGATATGAGAAATCCTGAAAAGTGGAAACACTTATGCTTTTTTACAAAAAACTATGGAAAATGCACTGCCCTGTAGGTATTCTTATCGATAGGTATCTAACAAAAAGTTTCAACCATACCGCACCATACTTACGGTACTTACGTTTATATAACCTCATATCGTAAAATCTTCATGACGAACCCAAAACTACTGCCATAATGAAAAAAAATTTTCATGAACGTCTCTAAAACACAAAAAAAATAATTATAGTATAGGTGTCAACTCTTTTTCTGAGATTACAGTACATGTGATACTAACTAGGAAGCCATGTCTGAGGTTTAATGTCAAATACCAATGAGGTTATTATATAATATTCCATAACACGTACTCACAGACGTATAATACCTAAATAGTAGTATAGAGTCGAAGCGTGGCAATTTTAGCTCAGTGAAGTTCGGGCTCCTTTAAATATAAATATTGCCCTTTTCCAAACAAAATATATACAAGAGTTTAGATTAGGAATTATCAAATATGTTTCAAGCATACCCAGCCAAAACAACCTATTTTTATACGTTTCTTCGTACCATGAAGCCTAAATGTAGCTTATTTTTTGTATGGAAACTTGCCACGCTAATTAATCCTTATGTTTGGTCTGCTACTTAGTAATAATTATATGTCTGTGATGTATCTACATAATAATATAGCGAAAGGCTGATAATTCAATAACAGTTTTCCTTTTAACTGGTAACACTCATCATACGATTAATCTGTGCACGTACTAAATAATAGTGCGGCGTAAAAAAATAAGGAGGTCACAATTTCATTTTATTTTCGGCCTGCATTGTCTATGGCTGCCGGCGCACGCAACGCGTACACATGCGTGTTCACCATGTGTGTTGGATTTTGGCGCCGTAGCTTACGTGGAAATTACTATTTACTGTGGTTTTATGGGTCAAATCAAAAGTATTATTATGCCCTAAAATTACTAACAACAGTGATGGTGATGATATAATTTGACTCCACCTGACATTCTGGAAATAACGACGGTAATTACGAACACTTAGAACGACATTTTACAAGAAAAATAAAAAATGGCTACCGAAAAGTTTTATCAAGATTATGAAAACAAGTTGTTTGGCATGAGTTTAGATAAAGTAGTGTATGAAACTATACATAACTAAGTATTAAAACACTCGTGTACTATTAAAAAACTCTCCTTCGGCTCGTGTTTTTACTAACCTTTTTATGTACCAGTTTCATAAATATTATTATTAGCATAAAGCATTTTATATTCTCTTCTCATAATTTCTTGAAATATCAAGAAAACTTAAATATTTATGTTTTCTGTTACTATGCATAATACGGTACAAGAATATTAAATTTTAACTTTAACATATTTTGTAATGCGATACTGAAAGTAAATGGCCACGAGACAGGCAAGCAATAAAAGTGAAGCGCACTCAAGTATTTTACATTACTTACATTATTTTACAAGAGGTCAGTGTAAAATTAATATAAGCTTCCATACTGAGTAGTAGGTTTTCAGTAAGTAGGCAATAAATAAAATATGTCCTATTTTATTTTTTCGCAGTCAATAAACTAAATTTATTAATTGATTGCAGCTTCACCCGGGTAAATTTATTTACTTACTTCTGTTTTTAGGTTTCTGCGCCCAAAGGCCAAGTAGGAACCCCCTCTACTGCCTCTTACTTACTTCTTACGCTCTCTTACTTGCAGACGAAATGAGTTACAGATCTAAAATTTGGAGTATGATGTATAATATGTTGACCCGAGACCGAATATTAAATTAAAAGTTCAATTAAATTAATTTTCATTAATTTTCGCATGCATAAAAAGAAGCAGAAAAATGAACATTTTTCTCACTTATGGATGTAGAATGTTATTGCTTGGAACTCATTAAGTAGAGAACACAATTTTTTTATTTTTTTACATCTCCTGGGATAAAGAAATGGGATTCCATCCAAGTTGTCAGTCTTAGACCATTTTTAAGAATAAGAATAAAATTGATTTATTACCAAAAAAGCTTTAGAAATACACCAAAATTATAATATTAAAAAGACAAAATAGAATAAAAAGAAATTTATTTAAATTAACTGAAACTAATATAATATTACATCAATGTTGCTTTATTCGGTAAAAAGAGGTACGCGATCATGGACTATCGATGGACCAAAACAATCGATAATTTCAATAGTGTCGATACAATCGATACTTTCATTGATTAACGTAAATAATACTATCGATAGTATTGCTAACATATAATCGATAGTATCGATACTATCGATGGTATTACTCAATTTGGGATATTGATAGTATCGATACTATTGATATAATCGATACCATCGATAGCACAATCGATATTGTTACTTTTTTCCAAGGTCAACTATCGAATCATCGACTATCGATAGTCATGCAACACTAATATTTTTCACATAACACAGAAGTCCCGGCTAACACATATAAAGAAAGTAAGTGTGTATGTTCATTGTAAATCAGCAATATGATACAACTATGGTTTTTCAGTTCCAAATAATACTTTTACAGTCTTAATCCAATACACAACATTTCAAAATTGTTTTATTATTACAGTCAAATCACAATCAATTTATTGCGTTTACTAAAAGTATTATTTAGTCTATGCTAATACTTAGGTTTTTAAAGAAAATATTGATACATCATATTATTTTAACGTAAGTTCACCATTATGCACTAGGCCTATTTTTTCATAGTGGTGAATGAGACAAAGAATCGTTCCAATAATCGGTAAGCAGCCGATCAATCGATATGACGAGTATTGGCGAGTGAACGTTTATGACAAAACGACGCAACGAGACTCATGCGAACGTCACTTCAGACATTTTGTTTTTAAGTTTCCGTACCCAAACGGAGCCGATGAAACCCTTTTACTAAGCCTACGATGTATGTCTGTTGGTCCGTCCGTCTATCACAAAAACGGTAAGATTAGCACATTTACCTAGTTTTTAGTATCTATCCTACATGCTTTGATGAAAGTGTTTATGGTATAAATAGTAAAAGTACAGTTTGTCAAAAAAGTCATGAAATAAAATGAGGGTGCCACTGTCGTGTACATAGCAACTCTGTATAGTGAGACCACAACGATTTTGATACTTGTCGTTTTTTGTTTTTATAAATAAGGTAAAACAGTTTTTATAAACATCGGATAATATTGAGTTTTAAAGAAAAACTACCATGTGTTATAAATAACTCTGCGACAAGTAGGTATTTAGTAATGGATATATAAAAAGAGAAAAAAAACCAATATACTTAAATAGGTACTATATTTATTCACACACAAAAAATATATGTTTAGAAGTGTTAAATATCAATCACTATCATCATCTGCTTCCAAATATTCTACATCCACAAAATCATTATCATCATAAGATTCATCAACATGACTGTCATCACTGCTGCTGTCATCACCTAGGTAAATAATGAAACTATCGATATCTTCATAGAGCGTCCTTCCTCGCTCATAATAATCATTTTCAATTTTAACCACTTATTTTCGAACCGATTAAAAGAATTGTATTTTCTGTCGCAGTGCACAAATAGAAAAACCATCCATTTCTTTTTAGGACGGCCACTTTTATGCTTGCCAGGAATGCTAAATTTTCCGTCATTTTTAAAACCTTCGTCCACAATTCACCTGACTGTACTTTCCAATTTTCCTGAAAATAATTAAAATAAATTAATGACTTTAATATTTAAAATGCTATTTTTAACAGCGTAAAATGTTCTGTATCAATTCGTATTGGTCGTGCTATAATGCACACAAACAAGGCTACACAAACACATAATCTAACCTATATTTTCAATGTAAACATTGCATTTTTACACTCAAACTTGTACGTTCTGTACATTTATTAACTTGAAATTGCTTATTAAAAACAGTAACAAGGATACATACCCGTTATTTCTACTGTTTGAACATAAACATCCTCCAAATTTGACAAAATGCGCCTAGCTTGGTATTCCAAGAAACATCGCTGAAATACTTTAAAAATCACTTCGCGAGTTCCACTTCGGTTTACTTTTCTCATAGTTGATATTATTCTTTGTACCCGGATAGAAGAAAATGCCAATTTTAACGAAACAATCAAAAAATATAACAAGCAAAAAATATAACAAGCAACGCTAAACAACACAGGCGTGATGACAGCGCCGACTTAAAATGACTCTGTGTTTAGTGTTGCTAGCCATACAGAAAAGTTTTAGTTCCTCAAACATTCTTTTCATGAGTTTTTTGACAAACTATACTTAGTGTATCAATTAATAAATACATCCTAAGTCTAGGATAAATACGGAGTTCTTTCATGTAAAGAACTTTAATCATATACTCTCTAATTTTTAACTACATAGAACGAGAGCCGTGTATTTTTTAAATAATTTGAGTGAAATGGTTATTTATTGTGTTCAATTTGTTATTAAAATAGTCGATACTATTAAAATTGTGTGCTGCATAGACAAGTGCCTGAGTTTGTTGTGCGTCTAAGAAACAAGGAAAGTGAAGGCAGGCAAGGTGTCAGTTAGTGTTTCCAGGGACTTGCGTAAAAATTTACGGAAGTCGGTAGACGAATCAACGCAACTGCCAACCACTCCCTTGATGCGGTTACTGCGAGAACATAGTCACATCATTGCGTCATGAGGATGGTGACAAGTAAATTTTAATAGCTGGCTACGTCACCTGTTCAGACGGGCCAGGATCCGATCACCTTAAGACCCCCAATACTACAAAGACATAGATAGTTGGCCTACGTTTTTATAACACCTAATCGCCCTTTACGACATTCTTAATATTTTTGATCTCAAAAGTCACCAATATTCGATATGATTCCATTCGATTCTAATCTGTTTGTAATAACAATCGAAAATCGATAGAGTATAGTGTCAATTCAAATGTGTCTTTTCACTAAAGCTCAGTTCTGAGAAGTGTCAGCCGGTACTTCTTATATGAAAAAGAAAGGGTTTAGGAATTTCCGTATATTACGTATGTGACAAATACTGTATATTTATACATCAAATACTGAAAACGCCAATTTCTTAGGTTTAGGGTTACTTGGCCGCTTTTCTTTTGTGGGAAATTACTCAGCTGCAAAAAGTTTCACAATACAAATATAAAATATATACGTACATTGTACAAATTATATATTTCCTAAAAAGGGTATTTTATTATATTTAAGTATAACTAAATTAATATAAAATTAAAACTAAATAATCCTAAAAACTTAAACAAACTCAATACCTAGAAATAAAAATATTATAAAATAAACTGAGTAAAAATTATTTAATATTAAACAAAAGACTTTATTCACGTCATAATTTTCTAAAAATTAATATTGTTAGAAGTGGACTATTTGCCTAATTATAGTTATTTTAAATGTTAGCACAATGCAGTTTACATATGGCCCCAGACTAAGCTAGTTTTTGCATGGGTAAGACAGCTATATAAAATTGATTAATCAAAAACTTATAAAAAGAAATCTCAACTGCGTATAGGTATTATTATAACTAAGTATTGAATGAAGCATAAATAATATTCATATCACTTTCAATTATAATATTAATGGGGAATATAATAAGAGAAAACTTAATTTATGTAAAAAAATACACTTGAGACTAACAGTTAGTGATAGGTAATAAGCATCACGATATTTGTACGTTAAATGTTATATTTCAGTGCTGCCACTTCCATCCATCCATCCATCAGCCTGTTTCGTCCACTGCTGGACATAGGCCTTTCCAGGATTTCGCCACTCTTGGCGGTCCCCCTGGAAGAAATGCCCAGACTCACACACGCTGGGCAGGCGGGTTGGTGAGCGCGGTGCCGAAACCCTTGCACCAGTGACGCCGCTGCCCGTCACTAGTGCTGCCACTTGCTTAAGCCCAACTCAAGGCATGTTATGTAGAGCCAAAGTTTTATTTCGTGAGCTAGCAAAATCATAGGTAATTGAAGTTTTTTTTATCACTTTTTGAGTATCCAGTATGAATTCAGCTGCATAAATCTAAGCAGATTTTATTTTTTCCTATTTCATACATTCGTATGAATAAAAACGAATCTGGTATTCAATATAAAACTCTTGTAACAAAAGTAACGTGTAGCAAGAATTATAAGACTATCTCTTATTTATCATAAAAACAACTTTTCATTTTCAAAAGCTGAAAAAGGGCTTTATTGAACGCCGCGAAGGGACTGAGTGTCATTCAAAATTAAACTACCATGAATAATAATAAGAAAACGAAAGCTAAATCCTATCCCTTATCTGGAATTGAAATCGTTTTTACAATCCAGTGTGGGTGGCTCCCATAAGGTTATTACGAAAGCTGAGGACCTGTAGGGCCTTATGTTTCAAACACCTTTTATATATATTATTTCCTATAGCTATGTAAGAATAGTCTTAACGCCCGAAAGCAAGCTTTAGTGAACGAAGATAATAAAACCGGCCAAGTGCGTGTCGGGCCACGCACAATGTAGGGTTCCGTAGTTGCCCGGTACATATAAGCTAAATCCTATCCCTTATCTGGAATTGAAATCGTTTTTACAATCCAGTGTGGGTGGCTCCCATAAGGTTATTACGAAAGCTGAGGACCTGTAGGGCCTTATGTTTCAAACACCTTTTATATATATTATTTCCTATAGCTATGTAAGAATAGTCTTAACGCCCGAAAGCAAGCTTTAGTGAACGAAGATAATAAAACCGGCCAAGTGCGTGTCGGGCCACGCACAATGTAGGGTTCCGTAGTTGCCCGGTACATATAAGCTAAATCCTATCCCTTATCTGGAATTGAAATCGTTTTTACAATCCAGTGTGGGTGGCTCCCATAAGGTTATTACGAAAGCTGAGGACCTGTAGGGCCTTATGTTTCAAACACCTTTTATATATATTATTTCCTATAGCTATGTAAGAATAGTCTTAACGCCCGAAAGCAAGCTTTAGTGAACGAAGATAATAAAACCGGCCAAGTGCGTGTCGGGCCACGCACAATATAGCGTTCCGTAGTTGCCCGGGACATATAAGTTGGTCTACTAATACAGACCGCGCCAAACTTCTGGTGCCATACATTATAGGGGGCCAAAAGTTTGGCGCGACCTGTACTCGTAAACCTGTAAAGCGTACTTAGCTGTGATATTTCGCCAACGCAACGGATCGAAAAATGGTTTTCACACACCCACAATGTTGTTAAACGGCCTATCCAACGATACCCCACACTATGGGATAGAAGAGAAAAAAAAATCAACCCCAGTTTACGTGCATGAGAGGTACCATTAAAAAAGATTTTTTCAAGATTTTATTTACCGTTTTGTCGACGTGATTGATATTTATATCCATGCCAAATTACAGCTTTATAGTACTAATAGTCTCTGCGCTTAGCCGCGGACGGACAGACGGACATGGCAAAACTATAAGGGTTCCTTGTCGGACTACGGAACCCTAAAAAGGAAATAAAATAAACTTACGAATGCTACTAAAGCACGCTTGTAAGCAAAGGTAGGCAAGATACATACTTACATAAGACAAAGTTTTAAGTTTAAGGTGCAAATATATTTTTTGTTTTAATATTAGACGATTTTGTGATTTTACACATAGTATTCATACTGGAGACTCAGAAGGACAAGAAAAAAAATTAAAACTTCTTAGATATCAATGTCTCCGTGATAATGTCTATTACATATAAAATTCGTTTCAAGAAAAAAATCCTACATCAGAGTACTTATTGACAATATATAAGCACAAAAATCCTTTAATCTGCGGGGCTTCTTTCTTGAAAATAATTTTACAATTCTATTCTAAAAGTAAGCAGGGTTTTAACAGGTATAACAAATTTTTGATTTATGCCGTAGACAGTCGAAAAGAAAATGAGGCTTCTTTTAAAGGTTTTCTTTTTCTGCGGACTTTACACATGGAGCCCATAACATATTCAAAAATTTGCCAACAATATTGACGAAGCCAATATAAGTTTAATTTTGCAAACCCACAAAGGGATCAAACTTAATGTATCAAAGCATCCGACGCCATCACGGTTTGCCTACTTCGCGTCTCAGTTAAGAAAGAGCCGTTCTTATAAATTGAGTTTTATAGGATTTCTGTGAAACCATTTCTTATTTGTGAATAATATTTTTCAATGCAAGTGCTTGCAAGATCTATTTTATATGCATCAAAATTGTTTATAGAGTTTTACGGCAATAGTGTTTTATTTTTTATTTATTGATTAAAAGTTGGCAATCTTTCCCTGTGTACCATAGATGTAACATATTTTTCATCACTAATGCTCTGAAAGGAAGTCATTTAAAACTCGAAATACACAAGTAAATTCCATTTACCTACCTAGGGAGGTAAGTAAATTTGAAAATCAAACTAGTATTCCTTACAGTCACTAACGATGTAGTCAATCACTCGTCTCGCCAAATGACAATGTTCCTTTTTATTTTATTATTCTGTATTTTATTTATATATTATTATGGAAAAATGTGACTTGCGTATATTTATATAAATAAGCTAAATTAAATCTTAAAAAGAAGTTTATGACTTAAAACAGTAACTAAATTAGTTTTATTTTTAAAACAATCTCACTGGCCTGTAAGACGCGATTGCACAAAAAAATAAAAAAAATGGCGGCAGTAAAATTATCTTGTTGAAAACGTTGTTGCAAACATAATTTCATAATTGATTAACGACATATTTCATTGATTGCACGTCGAATTATTTTTTATATCCTGCAAAAAAAGTGTTATTAGTTATAACCTTTATAGTTTTGCCATGTCCGTCTGTCTGTCCGCGGCTAAGCGCAGATACTATTAGTACTATAAAGCTGTAATTTGGCATGGATATAAATATCAATCACGTCGACAAAACGGTAAATAAAATATTGAAAAAATCTTTTTTAATGGTACCTCTCATGCACGTAAACTGGGGATGATTTTTTTTCTCTTCTATCCCATAGTGTGGGGCATCGTGGGGTATCACTAATAGAACACAAAGCCGTAAAAAAATATATTATTTTAGTATCTTTTTGTTTTTCAAATTAAAAAAAAATGGCAAAACTACGCGATGCTACATGTGACTGACAATATACCGTACATATTCCCGGCGGTAAATAAAGCACATAGGCTATGTAGACATAGGTTTTGTCTCTGTCACCGGAGTATTAGTGCTTCTTTGGCGGTCGATATCTTTTTTTATTAGGAATCATGACAAAAGTTAACAAAACATGTATTTTTTATTTCAAACATAGAACAGTTTCCTTTGTTATAAATAAAGGGTTCATTTTCAACCGGTATAGATAGATTCATCGCTTAGAGATTATAATATAGTTCTTTGTTAGTATATGTTCGCACAAAGACAAATTTCGGAACGCAACCGCTCGCATGTAGCGCGAGTCAGTCTTATGTATTTTTTTGGAACGTACCGTTATTTCCGTTAAGTTGGCAAATCTGCCGTGATACGGAAGAAAGCGGCTAAGTCATTTTTCTAAAAATTACTTCCTGACACTGTTATATTCATTAAAGAAACCTATAGACCTGTCTAACAATGATTCCCCAAGGACTTGTAGACTATTCCCATACATTGTAAGATAGGTCGATAGGTTTTTTTAAAGAAAATATCGTGCCAGAAAGTCATTTTCACAAAAAAGTCACTTAGCCGCTTTTTTACATATCACGGCAGAAATTGCGTGCAGAGAAAAAGAATGACCGCCTTAGCATTTGGAGTATTCATTGTTTGTTTATTCCTATGAAATCGTTGAAAAACGTAGTCAATACAAATGGGTAAGGGCAATAACTATCGTTATTATTAACGTTATTAATAAAAAACGTAACGTTTTTTAAACACTTGCTACGCTCGTGTTTCAAATCGTCCTCGAAAGTTCCTCCTTACCGCATTTGTAACATAAACTACTTTTTAATTTCTGAATTTTATTTATTATTAATATTATTTAGAGTACTGCCTCTGTGGTTCGAGTATTCGACTATGTACTTATACGGAGGTCCGCGGGTTCAAGTCCCGGAGGGGCATGTTTGTGTTGGGTATGCGTACTTGTACGATATTTGTGTCCAAAGTACGGCAATAGCGCTCATTACCCATAACGCGGTTATGTAATAATCGTCGGTGAAACGTGGGTGTACGAGTGGGGCTGTTACTTGCATTTAGCTCAGATAATCTATACCCGGTAACACCTCTGACACTCCCTTCGAAACTCATGTCGTGACGAAATTTTTTTATGACTTGAGGGTAATAAATAGATCATCCTGTTATACAACGATATGATGATCGTTATAAAACATGTGATTAATTCGTTATCTGTGATAATTGTAGTGCATTTGATAATAAGACATTTTAATCCCATAACTTATTATTATCACTGTAATTCGATAATTAAAATGTTAAGCTATGCAGTTACGTTTTAACCAAACACACAACTTTAATATAATAAGAACTGGTCAATTACGAGTACGACTTGCGCCCTGAGGGTTCCGTTCCGCAGAGTTAAGGGTCCGTATAAGGATAGATGCACAAATTCAAATAAGCATATTGTGTAACTTGGTTAATCGGTATAGTAAAAATAATATAGACAGTAGACTATATGGCTGATAGGCTGATCTTAGAAAAATCGTAAAATGTTTAAGTTCGCTTATCGAAAAAATTACCTCTAAATTTAATGTTTTTCGAGTTTTAAAGCCTTCATTCACAGTAGTTCCATTGCCGAGTTCCATGATGGAACTACTGCGAGTTTTCCAAAAAAATTATTTGCAGTAGTTCCATTACGCATTATTGATTGCTACGAATGGAACTACTGCGAATACCAAAATTAGGTACCAATTCGCAGTAGTTCCATTCAAAGATGATTGATGATTTTAACTCTTATTTTCTGACCAAGTGACAGATGTTTAATTTTTAAATAGATTTTGTGATAAAGGATTAAATTTTTATAAATTTTTTGATAGATGTCAAAAGTGACAGATGATTTATTTTTATGCAGGTGTCAAAAAGTGAAAGATTATCTCTCGTTTATGACAGATGTCAAAAGTGACAAATGACTTATTTTTATGCAGGTGTCAAAAGTGACGCAAGATTGACGTTTTGTGACAGATATCACAGATGTCACAAAACAGTAATCATCCTTCACTTTTCACATCTGTCATAAGCAAGAGATAATCTTTCACTTTTTGACAGCTGCATAAAAATAAATCATCTGTCAATTTTGACATCTGTCACTTTTGACATCTGTCAAAAAATTTAATGCTTTATCACAAAATCTATTAAAAAAATGAATCATCTGTCACTTAATCAGAAAATAAGAGTTAAAATCATCAATCATCTTTGAATAGAACTACTGCGAATAGGTACTTAATTTTGGTATTCGCAGTAATTCCATTCGTAGCAATCAATAATGCGTAATGGAACTACTGCGAATATTTTTTTGGGAAATTCGCAGTAATTCCATCATAGAACTCGGCAATGGAACTACTGCAAATGAAGGCTTTAAAACAGGACCATTTAAACAATAAAAAAAAAAAAAAAATTTTTAACGTTATTGCAACAGCGGATAACAAATCTAGAGCCACCTGGAAAATAATAAATAGAATGAAACCAAACTTACCCAGAGAGACCATTAAGAGGGTTAATGTGAAAGGTCAGCTAATACACGATCCAAAGGTTATTGCTCAAGCTTTCAATGACCACTACATAGACAAGGTAAAGTCAAACTCTGACATTAGTAATAATCTGACATGTAATAACTCTATTTTTAATTCAATATTCATGCGTCCCACAGATCCCTATGACATTTTCATTATAATAAAATTATTAAAATCCACGAACAGTACGGGATACGATGGCATTGAAACTAAAGTTATAAAATTTGTGGCAGACATTATTGCACCTGTGCTTAGTTATATTGTAAACTTGTGGTTTGAGCATGGGGTCTTTCCCAAAGATTTAAAACTGTCAATTGTTAAGCCGCTTTTTAAGAAATTGGATAAAGAGGACATGGATTTTTATCGACCTGTTGCTATGCTTTCAATATTCTCAAAAATCTTTGAAAACGTCATCTATAGCCTTAAAAACTTTTTAGAAACAAATAAAGTCCTTGTACCTGAACAAAACAAAATTATAACCAGCATGGACAAGGGTGTTCACCCAGTGGCTCTTTTCATGGACATGCCTCAGGCCTTTGACTATATGTGGATCATCAATTGCTAGCCAGAAACCTTCAAGGCTATGGTGTGAGGGGAAATGCTGCAAATCTCATACAGTCCTACTTAGAAAACAGAAGCCAAATAACTCAAATTACAAGAATCTGTTGTAAAACCAAGACAGAAATAACATATTCATCCGAACCCAGGCAAATTGTGTTTGGTGTGCCCCAAGGCAGTGTACTTGGCCCTCTTCTATTTCTGATTTACATTAATGACCTACCTCAGTCGACTAAGTATCCTATGGTATTATTTGCTGATGACAGCACGGTCATATTAAATACAAATAGGGTCGGAAATAAATGAAGCACTAAAATCTATTATTAAATGGTTGGGTTCAAATAATTTGAAGATTAACTTAGACAAAACATGTATCATGCAATTTAGACAAAGACTTCAACCTGCTCGATTGGACATTTCGTACTGTAATCATGACATTAAAGATATTGACATAACTAAATTCTTATGACTACATATAGATAATAAACTGACATGGAAACACCAAATTGACACGATTTTTAGAAAATTAAATCAGTTTTCTTTTGCACTGTACATGTTGTCAAAAGTTGTAAGCCTTAAGGCAGTTCTTAGTGCTTACTATGGTTTTACTGAATCCACTCTTCGATTTGGAGTAATCTTCTGGGGTAATTCTACTGACAAAAAACGGGCATTTATAGCTCAAAAGAAATGTGTCAGGGCAATGAAGCATCTTCGAAAAAGAGACCATTGCAAAAAACACTTCATAGAGCTCGGCATACTCACCCTTTCATCACTCTATATATTAGAAATATCCCTTTTTGTAAAATCGAATAGACATTTATTTAACACTTTCAAAAGCAAAAGGTGCCAACACATGGTTGCTTCCTTTACCTCCAATACTGCTCTGTTTAGCAAAAGTGTGCTAGGCATGGCTCCTAAAATTTATAATAATTTACCTGTTGCCTTACGAGAGATAGATAACTTGCACATTTCAAAATTACTCTTAAAACCTATTAATAAAAAAAGCCTACTACACAATTGACGAATTCTTGAGTGATGAAGATTTTGAATAGTATCTTCCTGTCCTGTCATAAATGCTTAAGGGTCCATGCCACCTAAACGTGCCCCACCGTATTGCTGATTCATGACAGAAAATATTTGTTTAATGAGAAATAAATAATCACACAAGTTGTCGAAGAGTTGTATTACAACCTAATTAATTTGATTTTTGCATAGAATTCATAGCAAGCTAGAAAAAAAATCTAAAGTTGCTGAAAATCACGTAAAACTGCTCTTCGCGTATTTCTCATTGGCGATTTCTCAGATAATTTTGGAAACTGAAATTCAGGCTCCCGTAAGTTAAAAGTGTACAGAATGATGATATTAATTTATTTTTGCCAAACAAAAATTGTTATTTGGTGTATTTATCCATTAAAAATCACTAACTTTTGCGTGCGATTTCCCCATACAAATTACTATGGAGGGCGGCATCGAAACGTGATTCTTTAGAGCGCGCGATGTTTCGGTTGTCGTAACCAGTCGTAACAGGCACGGCTCATAGCGCGCTATTTTAAACAATAATGAAACGTCATAGAGTTCAGTTCTGCCTAACGCAACATGAGGTGCTCAATGTCAGGGAGAACGGGTCCTTAATATTGGATTTTTTATTTTCCATGAATGCCTGTATTGTAAAACGTTTCATGTTTACTATTTAGAAGAAGTTATTATTATTGTTTCTTTAATAAATTATGTAATGTAGTACCTAATGTAATGCATGACTTTATTTAAGATTAATAATTTGTATGTCTACAAGACGCAACATATCCGGCTCATAATGTATGTTAAATCATCTAACTTACCTATGTTGACAAATAAATTATTTGATTTGATTTGATTTGATTTCTTTTAGCGTTATCTGACGGCAATACCTAACAAGTTTCAAATTTGGTCACATTGTTTAAAATTGTCTAAAGTTAAACAACAAATAATACAATTAGGGTTCCGTACTCAGAGGGTTCTGAATTATTTGACAGGCGCTACCATTATTACCATATTCTATTCTATTCTATTTTAGCGCCTTATTATTTTTCTACTTATAGGTAGGTATACTTCTTCTATATAGTGCACTGTACGAATAAGACTGCGTGTCTTGTGAAGGTCATTTAACCCTCACCAGAGACAGTTTTGCTTCAACTTCGTGAAATGTAATTTGCCTTTGTCCTGAGATAAATAATTAGTATAAATTAGACTAAATATGTCGGTGTTGTTGAGTTGAATGATCTGTGTATCATTCAGTTCAGTAAACTGTCTAGAAATTAATTCCGTTTATGTTTACACTGCCATTTATTTATTTCATTTATAATCTTATGTTTGTTTTTTGTGCCCACGTTTAATGTACGAGTATGATGCCAAAAACTGCTTTTTCGTGAAAAACCGAATTATGGCGTAAACACAGTCCCATAGGCAATCATACGAAATTAAACCTAACACAATTCTCCTCGCTCTGCTTCGCTCTGCTTCGCTCTGCTTCGCTCTGCTTCGCTTCGCTTGTCAACGCAGCAATTTTTGACATTTTGTTGAACAATTCTCGTAATTGTTTTAACCCCGCTTATTCATGAAACGTTTGTTTTTCGCGAAAAAGCGGATTAACTTCGTATGATCGTGAAATGGGTCGGTCTTTAAGCCATAATTCGGTTTTTCACGAAAAAGCGGCTTTTTCGCTAAAAGCAATAACGCCATCCGCCATAAAACGGTGTTATCCACGCTCATGTTTAGGTTGTTGTCGATTCGTAAAATATAAAAAAACATAGAATTATAATTAATTGATTGGCCCTACATGACAAGATTTCGTAGACAAGTACGATTATCAAGTTGCAAGTCGACAACGATTAAAAAGTCAGCGTTTATAACGTAAAGAAGCGCGATTGCCTTAAGTAAATAAAGTATTTCACCACATTGAAATAATTCAATTTATCCACGTCACCAGCAGGATGCAAATGTAAATGGTAAGTAAAGTATGTAGAAGGTAAATCCAGTGGACATTTTGAAAGTTCCACGGTTTGTGGTCGCTGATGCATATTTCGCGTAAATCAATGCCTCAAAGGCTCTTTGAATTAATTCATACTTCACTATTTATTAACAAAACATGGAATTTGAACTCTCTGGTGTTAAGATAACGTCCAAATTTGATTGAGGCACATTTTTTCAGCAAAATTGTGTTGTTATTTGAAGCTATTTTATCGTGATGACGAAAATAACATGTCTCGTCATATGCACAGGTGTTTTTTTAGGTTTGGTATTTTTATATATTCGTTCCAAGAGGTTTTAGTGAACCAAATGGCTTTACGCGTCAGTATTATTTGATCTTTCCTTTTGATGTCAAATAAGTTATTTCGGAATTGATTTATTGATGCAAAATTGTAAAGCAGGCCGTGAAAAGAGAGGTCAAATTAAAATAAACTATCATGATCATATTAAAAAGCTTTTCCAAAAAACTCATGCAATATTTACAATAGGATAAAAAGTTGAGTATTTTTTTTTTGTTATTGTCATACTTTTTAGTGAAATGAAAGTTTAAAAATCCATACAGAGGGTCCAAACTGCTTGTTCAAAAATTGTATGTTCGTAGCTCGGTGGCTTACCTCCCGCCTCTCACCCCGCAGGCTCCGCACAATTGCTGTCTGAGCGCTTTCGTTAGACAAATGTATGGATTTTTAAACTGGTAAAACTGCGTTTTATTTAAATTGACATGTTACACCTGGCGGCGTACAAAAATCTATTTCTATACTAATAATAAAGTAGTAAAAAAGTCGTGTCTGTACATTGAATATTTTCGCGTAATCTTAAATGAAATGGGTTATTGCTACTAAACTGAGGCCAAAACAACAATTTTTAGAATTTCTGTAAGTATGTCTGTCTGTCCGTCCGTCCGTCTCTCTGTCTGACTGTCTGTCTGTCGTCTGTTTTTCACATGGACGTGATGCACGGAAAAAATATTAAACAATAATTTTTTTGATCTTAAAAGAATCATTAACATCGCTTCAAGCATTCAAGCGAGCTTCATGGAGAAAGAAAATTCTTGCGTGAATCATAAGAAATTTTTGATAACTTTTGATTTGCTTCTGTTAAAAAAATAATATGAAACATGAAAATTGTTTCTGATAAAAGTATGCCTTTATGTGTAGGAGTATGGCTTCAAACACGACCTGTGATAAAATATTGCAGTTCGAGTATACTTTCATTATCCAGAGAATCTGTCCTGCAATGAAAGCGTTCATTTTACACATGTTTATACTGCTCAGCAGAAGCGGGCCGCTCAGAAAACTTGCGGTTTCGAGGTGTTTTTAGTTTATTTTGTTTTGGAATTAGAGGGATGGATTTTTAATATGACAGCCGTTTACATTTTTTATGACGTTTATTTTAGTTTATCTTTTTATGTCCAAAACTTAATACAGCTCAAATGAAATGATATAAATCATAGTTTAGAACTATCTTTGCTATTTAATTGGATCAAGAAAAATGTAAGTAATCGTGTATCGAATGGCCGAAATATCAAGATCAAAGAGTGAAATATGACACATATTTTTACAAAATTTAATCATTGCTATTTATTGGTTTAAAATGAATTTAAAAAGGGACAAAATGGGATAACCCCCCTTAAAACAACTACGTAAAATATCGTGAGGCGTTGCTATCTTGTTTATAAATCGTAATGATCATCTCACATTTAAGGTTTAATTAGGCTCTAAATTTCAACTAACGCGTTACGATATATATCGTATAAATTGTGCCCATAAACCTCCTTTTACACACTATATCAAGTTTTACTCATTTCCCTGACACATTAATGCCTATCTTCCTTAATTAAGCAAACCTTCGCCCTAAGGGCTCATTGTTGTGGTACTCGTAATATCTCTTTACGCTATGATGTAACATGTAAGTCTATTAAAATGTGTATGTTTATTTGTACGCTTGTACGACCTGAGGCTGTGCGATTTCTGCCACCCTACTACACTGATAAACGTAAATGTATAATTGTGCACTGACAAAAATCTCAATTTTTCTCTCAAAAAATACATCGTTCCTATGTGAATCCCCAAGGGGGTGTATGTCTTTTTGAGCATATACTGTAAAATGCAAGTCACAGTCCAAACGTGTACACCTACGTTTTACCGATAATTACCACGTCCCAGAGTGATCGGTGGTAAGACCAACCGCCGTATTTTAAACCATAAACAAATTGAAATTCAACTTCTGGTATGCATGATAGTTTGATATCAATGTAATGGAAATAAGTCCGTTATAATAATCAATAAGTCAGTTTCAGTAACATATATCTCACATATAAATAAATAGTACATTACGATACGAGAGCGATGAAACGTTTTCTGACGAGTGTGAGTTTGCGGCACAAGCCGAAGGTGAGTGCTGCAATCACACGAGTCGAGAAAAAGTTTCTCGCACGAGTTTCGTATAATATTTTATAGCAAAAGTGCGGAAAATGCCGACTTTACGCAAGCGCAGCGTGCGTAAAGTGGTCATTTTACGCACGGTGTGCTATAAACACATTTTCTGTAGTAATTATTAAGACAACATTTATATCACCAGAATAAAGAGCAGTCAATTTGTACAAGGTTACAGCTAAAGTTTACAATAAAATATTTAACTCCAATCAAACCCGGGAGAGTAACTAGTTAAATAAGTATTTAACGTAAACAAGATGTATGTGAAGGTCGTACATGTTTTAGTGTATTAAATTTCGTGATTAGAATCTCTTTGTTACATCGCGGTTTTCTAGGATATTAATGGCTGCTATTTCACTTGTTTGTTAGAAGTTTTCAACATAATATACCTCGTACCAAACCTTATTTTCCTCATGACATAAATTCCTTCTGTATTGTATTTTTTATCTCTTTACTTAATTAAAGCATAAGTGTTATTTTGTATCAGAAAATGATTTAAAAATAGTAAAATTAGTATATAAAAAGACAAGATATTGCTAAATTGGCGGAGTTAGGCAAAATATCTAATTATTTGACGTTTTTGTATTTATTTTTAGTTGATTTGTATGTGATCTTTATTGCATAACATTACAAAAATTATTTATTCAATTTTTTTTATATAACCAAGCATATTTAATTTTACCTGTCTCCCTTAGCTATATTGTTTTTTTACACTGGAATAAACATGTAATAAGTAAGTGTTTAATTTGATTTGTCGAGATATGTTATGGATGAGATGGATGCGGAACTTTTGATGTGTACGGGCGACGTCGGCATGCGACTACCTATTGGCAGTCCTTATTGCGGTGTGATAGCCGTTAAAATCGTTTACAAATGGGAGCTCGAATAGCAGGTGTCTGTACACGTGGCCACGCCCCAATACTGTAACTTTTTGTACGATTATCACCCTTATGCGGATGTAGTAAAATCTGCCGTGCTAGTCGTGTTGTCATGTGACGTGATTGTTGGAGATTGTATCTTTTGTAGAAATGTTTTTGTTTGTGTGTTTTAAAGAAATCAATTTTCTATATCAAAAAACATAACCTGTGAAGCTGAAGCATATATTTTGTGGACAACTTTCTGTGATATTTTAAGGTCTCACTAAGAAAAAAATGCGTGTTTATCATATAAACGTAGTTCAGAATGTTCTGAATATGCTCTATCGGGAAATCTTCCGCAGAGCTACTTTACACTCTTATGAGCGAAAAAGAGCATGTAAAACTTTTCGCGATGGTACATGTATTGTTAAACAAAACAAAAATAAAATATGTGTAATTTAAGAAATCGTTAGAAATTTACTAAAAATATTGGTATCACCAAAAATGCATAATTATATGTAATAATACTAGCTTTTGCCCACGGCTTCGCCCGCGTGGAAATGTCTTTGGTGATTATTTTATCAACACCTCTAAACAGCCTACTTACTGTAAAAGGCATGTAGTCAAAACATTAAACCGTGAGTATTAAATCCGTTTTTACAAATATTTTATCCCGTATAAAAGTAATAGCCAACTAGTCATCTAGCCATCTACGCCCACATTTTGTTACTTTGAAAAAAAAAACAAGTTGTCCCGCCCGTATGTGAGCAAAGTCTACCAAATGAGTTTTGTATGCGATCTCCGATTGGCTGAAACTACGAGTTTTTCATTTGTTCGCTTAATTCGTCACTTCACATATCAAATCGTTGGTGCAATGGTGAGAGCGCCAGGTTTTAGGTTTTCTATCCAGGGTTCAAATCCAACGAGCTAAAGCGTCGTAGTTCAAATCACATCAAGTTTTCTTATTTGTGGCGCGTGTTAACGTCATGTAAAAAATATTATTGTCACTTCACGTCTTCTTTTGGATTTCGTAAAAAGCGACTAAGGGATTATAAAGACGTTCGCCAACAATCTATTTCATAATATAAGAAGCCACCTTAGACCATTTAATACGGGGCCTGGCAAAGCGCGACTCTTAGTACTGAAATTATTCTGTCGTTTTCCACGGGAGGGGAAGTAAACACGCACAGCACACATTTACTCATTCACGCACACTCCGCCGAAAAACTGATATGTCACACCAAATCAAAAGCTGCAACACAAACACAAAACGTGCACACAAGCAAACTTACATGAACAAATTGTTCATGTACTTCGGCAGAGGGGGATAAGTGCGCTTGCCTGGCACGTGTTGTATGGTTTAAAGAGGCCACAATGGAATTATTAGTTTTTCGTTTGGACGACTGATTCAAGCATAGTATAACAGTATGCACAGTAGCTATAAGCGCAATACAAAACTGACGTGATTCGTTCGTGCGTTTAGTAGATGGTGAAAGGTGATAAAGTATAAGCTGTGTGTAGCTACGAAAGGCACCAGCTTCAGTTACCAAGACCAGCTCCATCGCATTCACATAAGTTATCTACACGTAATTTATACTAAATCAGTCGTCCAAATGATAGTTTAATAAATCCGTTGTCGCCTCTGGGAATATCATGTCGCTATGGAAATTGAGGGTCAAAAGGTCATCGGATGCTTGCCCCGCCTGCAGTGACGACGAATGTACCTCTTTACTGATAGACTTCGGCTATAGACTTTCATGACGAAACAGTGCCACCAAGCGACTTGTCGCGTTCCGTCATGACGTCATTAGAAGCCGTATGGAGAGTGGTTTCAGGCAGTTGTGTAGTACCAGTCATATGTCCGTTACCGACTTCCATAGGTTTTGCGGGTGTCTCTGAGCAGACTGAGTATCGCCGCACCTGTTCTCCTGATTTCTGGGCGGGCGCACTCCATCTTAGGACTACTACCATTAAATGAAACCACATATTCTACCGCCCCTACTGAACCACTTTTCCCATGAATCATACCCGCGCCCATCCTTAGATTGGGAAATAATTGAGGTTCAATCAAAAATGTGTGAACCCTAACGCACCGACATACGGGTAAGTTTCGAGAGAGCGTCGTCCGTGAAACAGCTATGTCAGTGCAGCGTTCTAAAATAGACTTTCCTCCTACGAGATAGTGTCTTTGAGTTACAGTTGAATATGTTTTTCTCTGAAGTTTTTTTTTTACTAATAGTTGTTCAGTATGACCAGTAGAGTATGTGGTTTTATTTAATGGTCGCACTCTATTTACAACCTGTATAATGTATGTATTAGGAAATTTAAGAACGTCAACGACGAGCGAAGCAAAGCTGGGTGAAGAAGAGCGTGTGAGATCTATGTAAACAAATTCGGGACCCAATAACGCGCCGTCATTGAGTCCGATTTACTGAATCAAAAAGAAAGCATAAGATGTATCCACTTAAATAATTTACGGCTGTATCTCTGGCACCGCTGCTTTTTTCAACTACCGGTGATCACCGAACTACTAGAACTATAATCTCAGTAGAAAACTTAATTAAAACTTGACCCCATTTTTAAGGTTGTGTGTGCTTTGTGGTTAACTACAGACGCTTAGCACACAACGACAATTGCACTGTTATTGGTCAACGTCACGAGACTGAGCGAGGTGCGGCACTTATTTATCTAAGCACACATGCCCACCGTGGCACTTATTTGGTGGCGTCAATTTTCAAGCACGTTTGTAGATCGTGATGGATTTTTCCTTCAAACTCCGCTACGGGAGTTTTTCAACCAATCAGAGATTGCATTCAAAACTCTGTTGATAGACTTTGCATATTGTGTCCCACCCATCTCTGATGTAGACCATAACACGATTTTCAACTTCTGTCTACGCCGTATCTCAATGTTATTTAAGTACATGGTGCAACAGCGTAATCCTAGCATGCCGTGTTCTATGGCGCAATATACAAGTTTTGTCTTCTTAAAAAAACAACATAAGCTACTTAAAAAACATAAACTATTAATGTTTAAACTATTAAAGATATTATTAGTTTAAATACACGTCTTCATACACACTACACATTCATCCTCACCCTACGTTTATACACTACACACACATGCTACTCACACATACTATACTCACCCTCACAATCATACACTCTCCTTTCTTCTTTTGTTTGTTATTCTCTAGAATATAAGATAGATTTTAGAATATAATATAAGACAATCTATTGTCTAATAGTTTTATACTTAAAATATTATATTATTTAAAATATTTTATACGTAAATTTAGTAAATAATTATTACATTTGTAAATAAGAGGAGAAACTGGCTCCTGAATCTCAGTTTTAACTTTTTGGGAGCCAGTTGCTTTAAGGTTTGTATCTTTTTGCTGAGAAATTAATAAATTTGAATTTAAATTTGAAACATCTCAAATAGAATTACGATTTATAGTCGTGTTTTTTTTTAAATATCGATGGCTTTAAAGTCTTTAAACGGCCAACAAAGCGATCTTTCAGGATTTCGTTTTTTATTCTGAGGTATGGATTAACTGATGTATTAAGCTTTTAGTACAATAGGCCATATGTATTGCAACCATAGATACTCTCATATGTATTTATTTATGAAATAAAATCCACAGCACTTTACAAAACAATTAAAAAATAGTAACTCTATGTACCAAAACAAGGGCCAATTATGGATTTCTCTTCTGTTAAAACATATTGGTGCTTGAATAAGTAAACGCACCGTCCGTAAAATATTAAATAGTGACAAATTTAAAATTACAATAGCAAAAATCACAAATAAATAGTTTTATAAAAATTTATTACGTTAATATAGGGAGGGTGTGTGTGTGTATGTTTATGTATGAGCTAGCTCTTAGTAAAGACAATAATCATCTGTACATATCAACACTTTGGTTATATGTACATATAAAACTTTTGCATGGGCAACATTAGAACTGCCATTCTCGTATCCCTTTGACGTGCTAGAGACAGAATCTGAGCATGGACCATATTTCAATTAATTAACAGACAGGGATCCCTTTCCATCCACATCAGATCACCGCCGGCTGTACTAGCACAATACTCCATTGTATATAAATCATTGCCAATGCAAATGGAATTCAATCAAATTAATAGGGCCTAGTCCGATTGGCTCCATTCGTTTAATAGGACCCGAGGGAATATGGCTCGATACCATCTGAGCCCGAAATAATACACATTATTGAACTAATATGACGGTAGTTTGGTAAGTTATCATCATATAAAGTGGGTAGGGTTGTTTTATAAATCACATCGGAACAGATATAATCGAGGATTATTGAGTTATAAACAGAATATCGAGATCGGATAGCTGGAAAAGTAGAGCGATGGAACAATAAAACGTGTGTTTTCAGCCTTTACTTCTCATAAACATTTGTATGAATTTGTTATAAACGTGGTATGCAATAAAGGAAATTAAGGCGAGGAATTCATAAACTTTTAATTTCAAATCGGCGTCTTAGGGGAGTGGATTTAGGGGGACTTACTCCATACAAATATGCGCGAACTAGCTTATAGCCGTAAGGTCGTATGCGGCAAAACAGTATTTTTCATTTAAAATGACAACTATAAGTAATTTAATAAATTTAATCCGCCATATTGAAGTGTATTTGTAGACTAATTTAAGTAAAAACCTTAGAGGCTTCATTCGCTCTCGTTTGTCAGTAAAATAGAAATCTCTGTTTTAAAAGAGGTTTTCTAAATATTTTTTTCTCTGCTAACCAACTTAATCTTTGGGCAAAATGATGTCAATGAAATGCTTAACCTAGTATAAAAATCGGTAATGACATATGTTTTTTTATTGTTGAGAAAAATGGAGATCTATGTCGCCGAAATTTCCAATGCGTCGCCTTAAGCTGAAACTACATTGCGGTGACGCACACGGATATTTAAAAGTCGATTCTGATGGCTTTAATTTTAGTTTTAGCGCCGTCAAAACTTACATTTTTCCAAAGTAACATAGCTTCTGTTCTTAGCACTATAACTATTTTGAAATTAAGAAAATATAGTTTTAACATTTAGTTAGCATTGCACTACAACAAAAATTAATGCTTTCAGAATCTGCTTTTTTATCTGATACGTACTTTTGAATATCACAGGTACAAACATGAGAAAGTGTATTGTGGAAAATTTTCCTGTTTAAGGCCTATACCCACAACAAAGGGAAGTGCGAATAGACGGGATTGCAATTCAAAAAAGTTACGTTTTGAAGCAAGTCAAATTACTTTTGAGTTAATATTACTTATGATTGTGAGTGCGGTATTTATGGTTCGTACAACTTTTCGTCGGAAAATAAATCTGAAATCTATTTTTGCCCTAAGAGTAAAATATAAAATATAAAATTCCATTTTACCCACTACGACAAACGTTTTTTTTTACAGTTATGCATACAGTATATACATATATAAAATCGAAGGGATTAAGACGAATAATGCTTTATTTATAATACAGACAACTCAACCACTCGTTTTCCAACATAGTTTAATTATTTAATTTCTTACTACATCATGCCGGCATAGTCAATGCAGACAATTTTCATTAAAGAGGGTTAGTTTTTTTCTTTTTAAAAAGTTTGGTAAAGTTTTGAAGAGGTGTCAAAGTGAGTTCTATGTGCACTAAATTAATTTGTTGTTTAATAAATATTCGCACATCTAAAAACTTGTTCGAGCGAAGAAATTGCGTGGAAATAGATAATTTGCAAGAAGAAGCGACTTATAGAAAACTTACTTTCTGCTAAATTGGAGGTAAAAACTTGGTAAAAAGGCACGTTAGTAGTTTGAGCTGGGGAGTGTGGGCATATGTTTGTCTTTCCGATATTGATTGTAACCTGACGCTCGTGTTTGTAAGCAACTAATCAGTAAAACGTCTGTGGGAACAACAAGGAGACTACTACAGCTACATTGTAGACCAGCTGCTCGTACTTTGAACATTTTTGTTTTATTGTCTCAGTGACCTTCCCCTCTGTCACACTGATCATTTCTCGGAACGTCAGCTACTGGGCCAAAACTTGCCCCATATGAACGTGAGCAGACATTGACAGAAGAGGTCAGTAGCACTAGTATAGCTTTAGACCATTTAACACGGGGCCTGGCAAAGCGCGACTCTTAGTACTGAAATAATTCTGCCGTTTTCCACGGGAGGGGAGGTAAACACGCATAGAACACATTTACTCATTCACGCAACTCCGCCGAAAAGTTGATATGTCACACTAAATCAAAAGCTGCAACACAGACACAAAACGCGCACACAATCAAACTTACATGAACAAATTGTTCATGTACTTCGGCAGAGGGGAATGCGTGCGCTTGCCTAGTCTAAGAGTACAGCAGATTATGAAAGAAAGAAAACAGGTACATTTAAAAAGTGTAGCAGCATATACAAAGCAATCTTACAAAATTAAATGGCATTATATAGCACGCTCAGCTGTGCTGTAAGATTAAAAAAATCCGACAAAGTGCAAGTCGGACTCGCGCACGAAGGTATCCGTACCATTATCTATAAAAACGGCAAGAAAATCATGTCTGTTGTATGAGAGTGCGCGGGTCCGACTCTCATTTGGCCAGTTTTAGTATTTGTTGTTATAGCGGCAAAAGAAATACATCATCTGTAAAAATTTCAACTGTCTAACTATCACGGTTCATGAGATACAGCCTGTAGGCCTACCATGAGTTTTACTTACTATACACGTTAACATCTACGTAAAATATTTATATGAGAAATTGTGCAGCGCCCCTAGCGGCTTACTACAGGAACCAACATTTAAGACAGTTGAAATTTTCACAGATAACAACAAATACAAAAAAACGGAAAAAAACACAAATATTAAAGGGGGCTCCCATACAACAGTCGTTTTTGCTCGATATTGAAACAGGTAGACCATTGAAATATTCACAGAATATTTAGTTATACAGAGTGTAAATTCGAAAAGTATACACGATTCTAATGTCATTACGAGAAAAAAATACCCATCTTGAATTTTCACCAAAAATTCCATCATTTTTCTAAGCTATGGCTACGCATTCTTATCAACGAAATCCCGCCTCCCCACACACCTAGTTGCGCCCCGCACCCTTCACCCGTGACCGCCGCCGCGCCGCGTCGCTGGCCGCCTGTTGCCAAATCGTGCAGCGTCTCACATCTGAGGCCGCACCGTTGCAAATTCTCTTTATTTAGAGATCCCAGTATTTAAAATTAATCTTTACCTATCGTACTAACACACCCTTAAAGGATTCTTGCCGTTGCTTTTACACTCTGTATATTCACTTTAAAAATAAATAATTAAATTTAAATAAAATTAATATTTAAGGGGGCTCCCATACAACAGACTTGTTTTTTTAGACAATGGTACGGTTTTTTACTTCATTAGTTGGGAGGGAATATTGTTTTGAACAGAAAAAAACAGCCTTCACTTTAGTTTTTTTTTCGACGCAAACAATTTTTTTTAAATTACGTTTTGGGCTGTGCAGTCTTCTTACGAACAAGTCGGGCAAGTGACAGTAATGTGTAGACAGTCAAAAGTACAGCTGCTGACTACCCCATTAGCCAGTGGCCCCATGAATGATGAGGATAAACAGATATACTGCGTGTGACCATAGGTTTCTTGTGACTTGTTTGGTTTTATTTTGAGCAGTGGTTGACAGCAGTTCTACACAAAACTCGCATTGTTCAGAGAAGTCAAACAATGTCAGTTTGTTTGTTGGGTAATTATGGTTTTTAGATGTCCTGTAAGACCATGAGATATATTTCTTCCCAAAATAAGTAAAAGTAAATGAGATACTCATAAAAATGTTCTGTTAAAAAACAGAATTAAAGTAAATATTAAAGGGGGCTTCCATACAACAAACGTGTTTTTTTTGCTCGTGTTTGCTCGATATTGATAACGGAAACAGGTAGACGCTTGAAATATTCACAGAATATTAAGTTATATATTCTATTTAAAAATAAATAACTTAATTTAAATAAAATTAATATTTAGGGGGATTTCCCATAGACATGAGTTTTTTTGCTGTTTTTTTTAATAATGGTACGGAACCCTTCGCGCGCGAGTCTGACTCGCACTTGGCCGGTTTTGTTAATTCCTTAATGTTATTATTATATTCCGACAAATTAATAAATAAAAAATATATATAACGTGACATTTATTTACACAGGCAAATTTATACTGAAGACCCGGTAAGTAATAGGTTTTATGACCCATTTTGGGAAATTCGAAAATTACTATTTTTGTTTTACCTACCTATACAAATGCAAGCCCAGCCCCGAGTCGACTACTATGGGAGAATAATATCGTATTTTGCGAAATTAACAAAAAAATATATCGATCCGTCATACTGATCACTTACCAAGCCTACAGTATGAATATAGTTGCATATATATGCTTTTTTGTTAGCCCATATTGTACAAAAATAAATAAAATGGCACCTTGGAATTTCTTGTTTCGGCTAATTACGCGATGTCGCATAATTTCCGTCTTTTTCAGCTTTCCAGAGCGATGATGATAATGTACTTCGAATGACATAAAACTATTTTCTTCTGGTACCCTATAAAACGGTCAACATTTTGTGCATGTTATTTTCAATAAAAGAGATTCAACTCATTCTAAGAATAGCCTGATTTAAAATCGTGGCTTCCTTCAAAAGAGCAATAAAGTCGCACATTTAGCTATAAATTCACCGAGTTTTTGAGTGACAGCGCGAAATGAGAAATGCGCCGTTCATTTCTCGCGATACTCTCATATAGAGAAGGGAAGTTCCAAAACCTGACACGTATAAAACTCGCAGTCAAAGTGGGGTAATAAAACAAGCTTGTCTCGAATATTGCCCCATTACGTCCGCCAGTTTAATTTATGCTACAGCTAAGTCATACGGCAGGACAGACGGGGGATTATAAAGGTTCTCACTGCGTTTCGGAACGAAGCCTGCTTTTTGTATTTCGTTTTTTAATGGGATATTTAAGCCTCCTAATTAGTTCCGGGTTTTGTCTCTGGCGCTAAGTTAAGAAAGATGGTGAAGGGCTTTTAATTTTAAATGGATGGTACATAGATTTCGTTAACAAATTTTAAATAATATAAATAATAATTTTGCTTTGTATTTTGTTGGTTTAATTCAATATTGTTTCAATATAAGCTAGTAATAATAATGAATGTAGTGAATTGGTTAATAAGGTTATGCCGAGCTATTTGCTTGCTTCTAGTTAAGAGGATATGTCACTGTTACTCCACGCGGAAAGCCCCGCAGTGCGAGAGGAACGGAATCCGGAAAAAATTGCTAAATGTCGGTTTTAAAACTAAAATACCTATCAAAATTTCCAACTGAGGAAATTTACATATCGTGAAAATCTATCTAATAAAATATTGTTCAGGTCCATATGTCATTCCTATTTGTCATACTATGAAAAAAAACTGTAGAAGAAGACCTCATTTCCATAATTATTTCTATCGAGCGAAAGCTACGCAATCGCGTTTCTGTACTGAACAAAACTAGAAAAAGATTTCAAAATTTGTATACTGATTTATCAAATTAGTGGATTCATCTGAAAATCAGTAGGCCTACCATGAGTTTTGCTTACTATACACGTTAACGTCTGCGTAATATATTTATATGAGAAATTGTGCAGCGCCCCTAGCGGCTTACTACAGGAACCAGCATTTCTCATACAAAATATTTTACGCAGACGGTAACGTGTATAGTAAGCAAAACTCATGGTAGGCCTACAGGTAAACAACTTTAAAAAGTGCAATTTTTATCAAAAAAAGACGTTTTAGAAAAACAAACACCAAAATTAAATATTGATGAGGTTACAGATTGTGTTACGAACATCTTTGCTCGTTTTCTTCGCGTTCTCCTTGCCTTGATCAAGGCGAAAGGCAGGAAGAATTGCCCACATGTCCACAGTAGCCCCGCGAGACAGCTACGTTTAAGTTTGCAATTTATTAACATGCTCGTTCCTTACTCGGCTCAAAGTTTTATCTTTAGCAGGAGGATCATATGCTGAGCTAATTCGTTCTGTAAACGTTTTACTTCTACGCTTCTTGAGCCTTGGGGTAGTTCTGCTCTTCGTAGTTCCACTCTCATGTTAATACTGGTACACCGAATTATGTTCTGCTCAAATGGTACATCAACTGATTATGGAATTATGGAAAATCGAATTAGCGCATCAATATCACATGTAAGGAATCGGGGCCGGATCGAAGAAAATCTCAAGTTGTACAAACAAAAATGTATGAAAACCGTAATTTTAGAGACAAAAATGCTGAAATAATGGCCATTAAGTCTTTTAGATAAGATGACTTTAATTTATACAGACAAAATCTTACTTAAGAATCGGTAAGTGCTCAGTAACAAGGTTCGATGACCCTTTTTGTGAAATTCGTAAATTACTCTTTTCGTAAATACTATGGGACGTCAAGATTTTGCGAAATTAGCAAAAAGTGTTATCGATCCGTATAACGGATCACTTACCCAAGCCTCCAGTATGAGTTTGGCTGTATAAATAAAAGTCACCTTATATTTCTCAATATTGGTTAGAAGAAATTTCGTTCCATTATATGCGTTAGTTTATTTATTAGAGGGCAATCTTTGTCTTAACGTAGATTTTCTTATGATTTAATCTTGCTACATCGAAATTGTGTTTGAAGTACTATCGGGGAAAAGTGTGCCCTTGAAATCAATCGAGCAACTAAAAAATTAAATGAAACTTGAAAGAATCAGGTTGAATCGATCAAAGACCTGTAAAAACCTGAAAATTTACGGTTAATTTAAGAGTGCCCGTATTGTATATTGAAACATTTTACAAGATTGTTAATTTTTTAGGGTATTGTACCAAATGGAACCCTATTACTAAGCCTCCGCTGTCTGTCTGTCTATCTGTCTGTCACAGGGGTCTACAGTAATAGGTAGAAAATTGAAATTTTCACAATACTTAGTATAGTTACTATTGCCTCCATTACAAAAAATAATAACATTTAATAAAATAAAAAAGATAAATCTAAGGTCCCCATGCAACAAATAGCGTCATGTGAGATGACTTGTTTGTTAGCTTTTAGCGAGGTAATAGATGGCGCTAAGAGCAGCTTGTCAACCTTTTTGCACCGAGGTTCATTATTTGTAAAATGTTAAGCGGCGCTAAGATCTTAAAGGCGGTCGTTTTGTTATGTACCATAATGTTTTTAGGGTTCCATACCCGTAATATGTGGTGGTACGAAACCCTTTGTGCGCGAGTTTGACTCCCATTTTGCCAAATTATTGATTTCAAGCGCTGACAATTTCAAGAATTTAAATTTAAGAATCAAATATACCTATCGTACGCTCCGAAATAGAATTAAATCGCTCAAAGCCATGAATGATTTAGAGTGTGAGCGATGACTGGTCCGTAATTTGTGAGCTAGCAAACGATATGAAAGATAGCTCATGATTCCGACCGCATTAAAAAAAGATACCTCATAACTTAACAGATTAAAATAAACACATTCAAAAATAGTTAAAATATCACAAGAAGAAATTTGAAAAGCGCTATCTAGCTGTCCCAGTCAAACGAGATATTTCATTAGATGTAACTTTTTCAACGCAACAAATAAATTGATAAAAAAATATTATTTGTAATTTAATTTAACACAAAAAATATCAGGCCCATAAAAATCCCAATCCATATCTTTTTCCCCTAAATTGATGAGGAAAACCCCAAAGTTTGGAACCCTGGCCTGAAACAGACAGACAAACATGTCAGATAGTATTTTATGCCTTAGGGACCTCATTGATTATATTTCTATACTGTTCCCCTGTACGGGCAGAATCTTACTTATTATTGGTTTTGATGTACGTACAGATTATCTTGATTACAATCACGGTTGTCTGCAAAATTCGTCACAACCAACAGGCCCACAAACTTTCTGTCACGTCGTCAATTTCCTTACATCCGTGATATTGTTTCGCCGAATTCATGGAAAGTTTCAGTTTCACATGCAGAAGACTTGGCTTCTAAATGGATGTAGAGTAAATAAAGTTTTTTTTTGAAAGCCTTTGTTTAAACCATGGACAAAAAAAAATACCTCGCTTAAAGTAATTTAATAAGGTGTGAGCTGGTGCCGGGCTCGACTGTGCAGGTACTACCATCTTATTCGCAAACCTCACCAAAGTTATTCGGGGAAGAGTAAGAAGGCAGCTTTCAAACAAGCACAATGGTGGTCCATCAATGCTTAGGACCGATTGATGCCGATATATCCATCTCAAATTGCCGGGCCTTATGTATAGGTATAAAACAGACTGATGATGGGCAGCGGCGTCACCGGTGCGAGGGTTTCGGCCTTGCGCTCATCAACCCGCCTCCCCAACGTGTTTGAGTATGGACCTCTCTTCCAGGAGGACCGCCAAGGGTGGCAAAATCTTGGAAAGGCATATGTCCAGCAGTAAACGAAACAGGCTGATGGATGGATGTTAAATTATTTGTTTTCAAAAAGTTTTGTCGCGCGGATTGTAACGAAAACATCAGTATTTTTATTACTCGTACATACTTCGGCAAGTACTTACTTACCAATCACTCACTGTCCAATGAAGTTAATTGGAACCTACTTTAATGAATATTCCATGCGACAAGCTTTATGAAAACTAATAATTCAATATAAAATATAAAGTCAGTTTCAGCCATATAAACTTATTTTCTTCTATTTTGTTCAAATAAAAAGCTGTCTTTAAAAATGTTTTTTATTATATTTGTGTGTATTATGTGTGTTATTAGTATTATGTGGTTTTTAGTGAATAATGTTATTTTGCTCGTCAAAACCTTTATGTGATAACAATGTCAAGAACGTGATAAAAAAAAATTCGTCATTTTGGGGCGTCCACCATATTGAATTTAGAATGAAGCGGCGCCAAGTATCCTGCTTTGCAAATTCTTTCATTAGATACATATTTCATGGAAGAAAATGTAACTCGCCATCTTGGGGCGCCCGCCATATTGAATTTAGAATGAAGCGGCGCCACGTATCCTGCTTGGAAAATTCTTTCATTCGATACATATTTTCATCTTGGGGCGCCCGCCATATTGGATTTAAAATGACGTCACTTAGCTTATCGTATTCTCCTCGACAAATCTGTATTTTTTTGTGAATAAATAAACAATCTAGTAACTTTAACTCACTATATCTAAGCTACTCTATGATGTAAGTTTACAAGGAAATATTGTCGCAAACTCGCTTGCTTCATGATATTTGACGAACCAAGTCCGCCTCACCCCCTCGCTTCTCGCCCCGGGCTCAAAGTGACATAAATAATGTTGTCACTGATTACACGCTTAAGCAAGGGTGGCACGTTGGGAAAGACATAATGTATGCAAATGTAGAGCATTACAATGTCAATTTGTTTTGCATTATCGAGGGGAGCTAAAAGTTTAACTTGTATGATTTTATTATCATGGATTGTTATTCTGGATACGGAGCCCTCTTGATCGCCATGATTTTTTGAATAAATTCATTTTATGGTAAAGCTATATTTTAAGCTAGTTTTATGATCCATCTGCCAGTACTTACTTATTTTTAGCTGGGGAACTGGCAACCGTAATACAGATCGTACGCGGTCTAGCTCGGGTGCTAGGGAACCGTTTCGGCACCCCACTCACCAACCCGCCTGCCCCGCGTGTGCGAGTATGGGCATTTCTTCCAGTAGGACCGCCAAGAGTGGCGAAATCCTGGAAAGGCCCATGTCCAGCAGTGGACGAAACAGGCTGATGGATGGATGGATGGATAAGTGTGCAAATCACTTCTTGTTAATATGATTGATATGTTTCGAAAATTCTAAATTATAGGCTTGGGCTATGAATCCAACTTGAGTCCGCAAACGTGATTATTCTCCTCACACGTGAGCACGTCCCCTTGGTTAGTCCGCCTAGTAGGAAGACTTATAGAGCTGGAAAGCTTCAGTATGCTCACGCAAATAAAAAAGGGCACAAAGGTTAAATTTTATACTGTCAAACATAAAATGGTTTTGAGGATGCAAAAGTTCCCCCACATCCGAATATCTCTGGAATAATTTTCTTACGTAGGTATAATGTACCTTGAAGTATATGTTTAAACTTCGTAACTAGTTATAAACGAACATATCCTTAAACTTTCCTTAAATATACGGTACGATAAGCTGGTTACAACTAGTTCGCTGAACTAAATAAACAAATTTTGATACCGATATCAAAATATACTGTGTTTTCTTACTGTGTTACCTAGGCGTTTTCTTGTGAAATGTTTACTTTTTGGAGTAGTTTTACTACTTTCCATAAAAATTCTAGTTTGATCAATTACAAAAAAGTATTTGGTGCAGCTATTTTCTAGATTTATATTCGGAAACACTATACTGTGTTTTCTTGCTAGTAATTTCAGACATAAAACTCAAGCCACTTAGATGAAATACGTATTTATCACCTAAAAGGACATCATTTACAAAAATCAAATCTATCGAGTGAAATGTGTCTAATTGGGTAACTGTCCTTAGAAAAGAAAGATATAAAGGTCTGAAAAACATGTGTGAGTTTTACATAGATCAGGTTAGTAGTTGACTCAGCATATTTAAGCAAAAAGCCTTGAAATGTAGAAGACTAGGCTTTGATTGATTAAAACCCAAGTCGATGATTATTTTAGTCTTAATGTGTTTTTTCTTATTACTTTACGGTTTTTGTTTGTACCTAGGTCTTTCAGAACAGTATCAGGAAATTCATAATTTGCACTGTTACTAGAAAAGGTTGAGCAGCAGTTTCGTGAAACGAGTCTGACAAAAGCAGAAAGAAGCAAAGCCACGAGCAGAAGGCTAGTGGAACACCAAACAGATAATATCGTATCTCTCTACGTATGCAGCAAGCACTGTACAAGATGTTTGGTCGAGAACCCTTGGGTGATTCATTAGCAATTCCATTAATTAAATCGATATTGGCTGTAGGGTGAGTGAAGCTACAGTGTAAGCGAGATATGATAACAATAGCTACCACAAGGAAAGGTCAATAAATTTTAAGCCTATTAGTAAAATACTGTTTCCAAAAATGTATATATTTTTAGTATTTCCTATGAGTACTAAGGACTTGGTTAAACCATTTTTAAATTATGTAGGATTTATTGTATGCAAAAATTATTCATCAACGGATGCTATCATGAATTTCAACTAGGCTTAAAACGTTTTCTAGACACATTTAGTTTTAGACATAATTTAGCGAGTATTAAATTTGGTAGATAGAATAGAAATGATATATTTCGCAAATTTAATGACACGAGAACTTTACAGTGGTTGGCGTCTCCATTTTAATAAAAAAAAATACCTGCATTATGATTATTTATGAGGCTTCACTAATTATTATTTTTATATAAGTAAAAAACACACGTGGAATATTATGTATGTGTGAGTGAAATTGTTAGGATACATAGTTGAAATAAGTTTTCTCATTTCTGAAGCACCTTTGTTAACCTAAATGAACTGATGTGCGTTCTCCTGAACGAAGATATTTTTGTTTTCGTATGCTGTTCTGCCCTTGTTTGTAAGAAACATTGAAACAAACTCTAGAGTAACTTTAACTAACAAGTAGTATTTAATATCACCCCAGTTCAGTCATTCATTTCAACAAAACAGACTCAACGAATCTTTTTTAAATATCCATTAATAATACTACCAGATAAAATGATTTTAATCTTGACATGGTATTATAACAACGAATAAAAAACCTATTCATAACAAAACAATTTCTGTGCCAGGTCGAAAACTTTTCACCTTATCCTAATATTATTTGTTACTGTCAAAGCTGTAATTACAGTAAATCCTAAGATTTACGGTAAATTTAAAATTTACTATGTGATAGCGTTAAAAGTTCAAATTGTTCTGTGTTGTTCATGTCGAACTTTTACCGGTAAATCCAAGGTTAATTTTGCTTCAAATACACGGACAGTTAACGTCTAAAAAAAGTCATGCCGCGTCAGTTAGGTACCAAAATTGAAATATTTACTCACGCAGCTTTATGCAAAGAATCTATTTACTACATGCTCATAGAATAAGTTATAAACACGAAGGTGTAAGAGAGTGTACTATGGAGGTACACTCTCTTACATCTACTCATTCAAATTTACACGCCTATTCATTCATTCATTCCTTAAATCTAATTTGCAAGAGACATTGTTTAGTGTTTTTCTGTAATATTTTTATTTTATTTTTGTCATTTCCATCTTTAAATAAAAGAGCTTACGTCTCTTAACTAATATAATTAAGTTTTTGCAATGACTTTCTATTGTATCACACTCTAAAATTTTGTGTAAGAAATGTCACTGACATGATTCATGAAAATGGCTGACCTACTTATTTATTTTCATCTCTCCGAGGAGCTGTGGAACTGGCAACCGTAATACAGATCGTACGCGGTCTAGCTCGGGTGCTAGGGAACCTTTAACAAATTTTTGTTATTTTTATTGAAGAAGTGGTATTTGATTAACTGTTACCAGATATTCTTAATCTGGGAACAACTTTTTAATTATTATTTTTGAGTATAAGTCACTTCTTACTAATATGATATTTTATTAAACCTGTTGTTTGTGGTTCAAATAAAGTTATTGTTTATTGAATAAACTCTGTAACGAGAAAGCAAGGTTTCAAAACAAGCAGCTGTCTTGAAAAATGAAAGACGAAGAATTGCGTTTGTAAATCGGGAGTCACGGTAGTGGCCCCGCCGAGCAAATTACCGACACCAGGAACTCCTTTCTAGAAGCAACTCGAGGCACTTTTAAATAAATGAAATATAAAATTCTTGCTATTAGATACATAATTTTTACATTTTATTGAATTATTTATAAATCATGCAAATTATATAAATTAAATTAATATGAATAAATTTATAGATATTTCAATTAATTTCAAATTTAAATTGTTGTATTTAGTATTTAATATGCTCAGAAAACAATATTAAACACTAGCTTTTGCCCGCGGTTTCACCCGCGTTGAATTAGTTTTTGTGTACTCCTTTAAAATCAGTCAATATTATTCGGACTCTTACCTACAGTAAACACAGCTGGTGAAATGTGTGTGTTATGCGCCTCTGTTTCCCATTTTGTGTCTTTTTTACAGTTTTTCCATTTTTTGCAAAATTCCAGCCAAATCGGTTTCGTAAGCATGGCGTGTAAGGGTGACACATCACTTTTCTATAGAAATTTGAAAGCTCATTTTCATCCCATGGGAACTGATATATGGAATTAAAAGTAGCCTATGTCCTATTCCAGGTTTAGGACTACATTCATGTAAAATTTCAGCCCAATCGGTTCAGTAGTTACGGCGTGAAAGAGTAACAAACATTCATCCATCCACCCATCCATCCATACATCCAAACTTTCGCATTTATAATATAAGTGGGATAGTGGGATTAGTGGGATGCCATTTTTAATTCCAGGCAGGAACCCCTGCTCCAACTTTTTCTATTTCTCTCTGTTTCTTGCTTTTTGGACCCAGTTTTCTCCAGCAACGGCGATAACTTCATCTACCCATCGAGCGTATAGTCTACCTGGTCTGCGTCTTCCTGGTGGTCCAGGCCAGGTGGTGGCTGTTAGTGTCCACCTCTCATCTTCCAACCTCGCTATGTGGCCGGCGAGCATATTGTAACGCGTCAATAAATTTAGTTTTAGTTCTTATGTCACTGTGTCGTGTTCTTTGTGTTTTGCTTATTCCCATTACGCTCCTTTACATAGCCCTTTGACATGTTCGAATGTTGTCTTTAATTTTCTTTGTAAATATCCATGTTTGGCATTCATGCGCAAGGCAGGGCAACATGAAAGAGTCCATTACCTTTTTCTCTAACCAAACAGGAAGATCACTTCAAAATTTCTTTCATGGACCAAAATTTTAGCCATGTTATTTTAATTCTTCTGTCTACTTCTTCTTCAATGTCGTTGTAATGAAATGATACTTGTTTCCCAAGACAAATATAGTTTTCGACGTATTCTGATCGTTATTATTATTCAAACGCCTGAAAATTTTGTTAGAGAATAATATCCCATTATAAATGTTTTAATGCGAAAAATTGAACTGGCGGAGTTATGAGATAAAAAAACCCAACTTCTATATTAGTAAGCAGAGGTACAGGATAGAGTTTTGTTTAGATTCCTTCTACGTTTCTCCCCCTCGGAACCCCTTTAAGGTGGTAAGACAGGATCTCGGTGCAAAATGCACATCATAATATTGTTTTCCTTACTTTTGTATAAAAAGTATGCAAAAATTGCGTTTTAAAGTAATTAGCGGAAATTGATTACTAATAATTAGGGTTTCATAGGGGTTCATTTCCATATGAAATGGACAGGAGGTGTCACTGTGTATAAGCATGATATTTATTTGACGGTTTCAAACGTACGATTTTGATTGTCAAACGGCTAAGCAAATTAGCCCGTTTGACAATTGACATCTTTATATACTCGTATGTACTAAAAAAAGTATAGTAGTTTTTAACCATATAACACGGGACTAGGCAAGCGCACTTATCCCCCTCTGCCGAAGTACATGAACAATTGGTTTCTGTAAGTTTGCTTGTGTGCGCTTTTTGTGTTCATGTTGCAGCTTGTGATTTAGTGTGACATATCAACTTTTCGGCGGAGTGTGCGTGAATGAGTAAATGTGTGCTGTGCGTGTTTACCTCCCCTCCCGTGGAAAACGGCAGAATAATTTCAGTACTAAGAGTCACGCTTTGCCAAGTCCGTGTTAAATGGTCTAAGGTATAGGTAGTGAAAGTTCGGGTCTGTCTGTACAAACATATATTCAATGTTTTCGTGAAATTTTAAATGAAATGTGTTATTATATTAGTATTGCACTAAGGCAAAAACCACAATTTTTTGAATTATTGTCGTAATGGCCTTGGTTAATATAATATAGACTACTAGCTTTTGCCCGCGGCTCCGCCCGCGTCGAAGAGATTTTCGTGGAAATAAGGAAAACAAAAGAATATGATTTTTTGAACGACAATATGCAATGGTCACCATGTTTTACCAAAGTGCCAATAAAGACCAATCAAATAAGCCCAAACTTGAAGGCTCTGCTGTTGTCCGTTGAGGAGAACCCATACCCACCGTCCAGTCCCATCAACAGACCTTGGTCACCATGTTTTACCAAAGTGCTAATGAAGACCAATCGAATAAGCTCAAACTCGAAGGGTCTGCTGTTATCCGTTGAGGAGATCCCATAATCACTTTCCAGTCCCACCAGCAGACCCTGGTCACCATGTTTTACCAAAGTATTAATAAATACCAACAAAATAAGCCTAAACTCGAAGGGTCTGCTGTTATCCGTTGAGGAGATCCCATAACCACCTTCCAGTCCCATCAGCAGACCCTGGTCACCATGTTTTAACAAAGTGATAATAAATACAAACTAAATAAGCCCAAACTCGATGGGTCTGCTGTTATCCGTTGAGGAGATCCCGTATCCACCTCCCAGTCCCGTCATTAGATCCTGGTCGCCATGTTCTACAAAAATACTCATCAATACCCATCAAATATACTTAAACTTGAGAGGTCTCCTAAAAAAAACATTTACCAGTTTATGATTGAAATCCCGACGATGAGACTACATACGTACGACTACGCAAGGCGTACATACCACACGATTAACTAAAAATCTTATTGAGTGCTTAAAGAATTTTTAAAGTCAGTTCAGTAGTTCTAGATATTACCCATTATATGCAAACAAACAAACAAACAAACAAATCTTACTTCTTTATATAATAGTGTAGACAAACTTTAACGTGAGTTGATTTGAACCAGACTGCGTCAAATTCGATATTTTGAAACACACAGCGCCATCTAGTGTATTAAAATAAAAACAATTTCAACGCCAGCTTCAACGCCAGCTTACTGAGCCTTTATCCAGGATAGCTTCCCAGAGATGGCGTTTTCTAAGCACTTGAAAATAAAAATATTTTAGTTATTGGTCTTTGCTCAGTCAAGAAATATAATTTCAGCTTTAATATTTTTTTTACACAAGGAAATATTTTTTCTGAAATAAAAAAGGAAAAACATAAAAAGTGAATACAAATTTTACCAGTCGGGGTTTGAACCCGCGACGATCGACTATGCTACGGCGGCGAACCTTCCATATGTCTCACTAAAATTTTCATTGCGCTGCTCCCTTTTGTCATAGCGTGATGATACATAGCCCTAAACCTTTCCGAAAAAATGCTTTATCTTTCAGTGAAAACTGTATCAAAATCCATTGATTGGTTCTCAAGTTATAAGCGAACGAACAGACAGACAGACAGACAGACGTTGTATTTTATATGTATAGAGAAGAGAAGAAGAGATAATAGGGACTTTCATAAAATAACGCCCAAGCCGAAAACGAAGCAGACATTGAATAGCCCCGGGCGGAGCCGCAGGCAAAAGCTGGTAAATAAATATATTTCTATTTCTAAATTCAAGCCATTTCTACCTCATTTTGAGGATCGTTATATTAAAATAGGTATTGTATTACAAAAGATGCAAAGTATAACATCAAAAGAGCAGTAAACAAAAAATAGAGACCCTTAACAAGCGAAATCCATCTTTTGGTGGTCCATATGAAACTAGGATCAAACGAGACAAGTTTTCTTTTGCTAACAAGTCTCAACTGGTAACAAGGGCGCATCAAAGAACTGAAGATATAACATCTCAAAGCAGTCGTTATCTCTGAGACGGATTTTATAGTGGATTCCTGTTTACAGGGCACAAAAAATATTATTCGTATTCCATAAAAAGACTCAGGTCTAAGACTTGTAGAGTCTTCAGTATAAATTTGGCTGTTTGAATCATAGTCACCTCGTGCTAAGCTTACCATATAAAAAAAGAAAATCGGGGGGAAATTCCGGACAATTGCAGGAAATTCCGGACATTTTATGTAAAATTTATGATTTTGCGGCATGTCGATTTCTTGCGTGAGGTGATAATGTGATGACGTATGAAATGGTTTATATAATTAACAGAAATGCTGCATGGTAGTTTGTATCTCGGAGTCTTAAATACAAAACGATTAATTACAAAAAAATACATTGTATATTTACATAAATACATGGTACCTATGTTACTGAATATAAAAATTTAAATTTTATTGTATTGAAAGGTATAGTACCGTAGATACTGTTGATGTTAGTTTAATTAAAAACGTTAATTTTATTTCATTCATCTTTCCTAATTTGTGTTAAAATTCCTTAAAAATTCCGGAAATCCTTAAAATTCCTTCGCATTCCGGACAAAGACTTATATTTCGGGACATGTCCGGAAAATTCTGGATGTATGGCAACCCTACCTCATGCCGCACACTGGTTCCATATCACGAAATCGTGGACTTAGGGGTAAGTCAATTTGAAGGTCAAGGAATCGAACTGATTTTTTTGGATAGACTGCCGAAGCTATTACAAACACCTTTTATAAATGTAGTTTTTCTGAAATATGAATTGCTTTCAGAGAAAAAAAAATTGAATTATTTTTTGTATGTAAAAATTATGTTTTTGTCAATTACTTCCGTGCTTCATGTTTATTTAAAATGAAACTTACTACAGGTTATTGAGGAAGTCACGGCCAACATTTTATTTCCTTACACTTATCTGCGAAAATCTGCGCTTTGGAAGCTGCAGGCACTTGAAAATATTTAGTGAAAAGGTCAAGGAATCGAACTGATTTTTTATTTTTAGTAGACTGCTGACGCTATTAGAAACACCTTTTACTGAAGTATTTTTTCTGAAATATGGATTACTTTCAGAGAAAAAAAAAATTTAATTATTTTTGTATAGAGAAAATTATGTTTTTGTCAATTACTTGCGTGCTTCAAGTTTATTTTAAATAAAACTTACTACAGGTCATTGAGGAAGTCACGGCCAACATTTTCTTTCCTTACTCTTATCTGCGAAAATCTGCGCTTTGGAAGCTACAGGCACTTGAAAATATTTAATGAAAAGGTCAAGGAATCTAACTGTTTTTTTGTGGTAGATTGCTGAAGCTATTACAAACACCTTTTACTGAAGTATTTTTTCTGAAATATGCATATTAGTCTACCAAAAATAAAAAATCAGTTCGATTTAAAAATACTGTAATATAAAAAAACACTAGTGCAATAATGTAAAGTAAAAAGCACGCGTGTTCAATATGCTGCATTATGACCCTAATTATGGGCCACTTTATAAGCAAGTGTGTTGAAATAGTACATTTTGATGCAAGTACGAAAAGGTTGATATTTAGAGTCATGATTGACTTTGTTGCCGAGACGCAGTCGAGTTTACTCGACGTTTTTTAAAATTACATGAAATAATAAAATACAAGCAATTTTGTTGCAAATCAAAACAGATACAAGTCGACTGAAGAACACGCAGTCTGATTGGCGCCAATCTGTACTACAGGTCGTCTAACTAAAGCTGGCGCAAATGTGACAATTATGAAAAGGGACAGACAACAGCTGACGCGTGCGTATATGCGAGATATGGTCTTGTCAGAAATGTCAAATACGCGCCAGCTTTAGTTAACCAACCTGCACAAAGACCAATGTCTCTTTCTAAAATCTTTTAAATAATAATTTCTAAGATATTTAAATTATAATATAAATTATGACGTCTAAAATCAGTTTGGATTTATAAAACGTCTTTTGCAATTCAACATACGTAATATATTTAATGATAAAATATAAAAGTTTGAAAATACTCATCTTATTATAGAGTATCTGGTAAAACAAAGGTTTACATGCTTACCAAATGTTGTGGCCGGTTTCCCCAAAATGGCGTCAGTAGGTAATAAAAACAAAAAGCACAAGTACGACATATGTCATTTTACGCACGCTAAACAGGCACGTAATCTACCATATATTGAGTAGGTGTACAAAAAAAAATTGTAGGGGTCGTTGGCGCCCATATTTACATGGTCTCCTTAAATCTTCAACATATCCCTGTATATACGAAGTATATTTTTTTACATGTGGCATTATTATTTCACTCAATTCATATTTTAATTTTAAAAAACATACAATAATGGTAGTTATTTACTGTACTGTATTTTAAAAAACATACAATAATGGTAGTATAGTTTCATAGAAAATTGTCAAGTGATTTTGATTTTGTAGAAAAAAGACAATGAAGTTTTATTATTTTTCCTCGCAAGTGTGTTGAAAAACGTCGTCTGAAACGCGTGAGCATTAGACATTACACTCTCGGCTCCATTACGCCCTCGCCTTCGGCTGTAATGTCCAACGCAGCTCACCTGTATCACAATGTACTATAAGAGTAAAAGCTGACCAAGGCAAATATTACACACCATCGAAAACTCTTTAAGAGCACTGGTTTGGCAGTATGTATATTAAGTCCTATAGGGGCAGAATCTGTACTATATAGGAAAAACTAACAGAAATCAAAAGAGAGACTAACATAAACAATAGACTATTTATAAGGTGGAAACGATAAACGCGGGTTTACCGAGTGTGGACTGTGACTTGCATTTCACAGTTCACACACAGAACACCTCTGACACCCCTTCAGGAATTCATGTCGTGACGATATATATATTTATTTATAGATGGAAGAAACTCATACCGAACCCAAAGGAGGAATAGTACATTTCTGCTAAGACCAGGAATGCTAATTAATGGTCGAAGCAAGTATAGTGCTTTTCCCAAATATTTTCATGTTTTTCATAATAATGAGTTTTATCAAATGAAATACACTTAATAGGTAATATTAAAAGTACCTTGCTCATATTTGGGCAATTACTCATGTTTATTGATATTGATTTCTTCAGCAAAGCATTAGTGGAGTAAAATCTATATCAGAGCCCTCTTCTGGACTCATTTTGTAATTTTATTGCACAAAACACTTTCAACTAAAATATAAAGCGGCACGGCAACACATATCGGACCCACGGCATAAATTCACGCTTTTACGCAACTTTTTTATTATTCCCACTTGGGAAAAGGTATTTACCGCCATGCAGCCTTCTTCATGGACAACACATAGAGGAACGCTAAGAACTAAGAAAAAAACAACGAGAAAAACGCTCATTGAGGTTAAATTTTAAATTTTTGGTTTTAAATATATCTATAAAATCAATAAAAATTATATTATATTTGTTATTATTATTGCAATTAATATAAATCGTAAGTCATCTCAACCAAAAGAACTTTTAAAAATAAAACCTGATACAGAATCTTCACTTAATGCAATAAATGATTTTTTTGTAAACATTGGAACGAATCTCGCTGAAAAACACAATCTTCCCCTCTTGACAATAATGATTTTTCTATTTCTCTGTCCAACTCTGTCTGTAACTCGCTGGTTATAGTCGAAACTGACGAGCATGAAATTGAAAAAAATATACTTGGTCTTCGCAATGACTGTGCAGTGGGATGGGATGGTATCTCTTCAACCATTATTAAGGTAGCCCGACACTGCATTATTCCTGCACTAACACATGTCTGTAATCTCTGTCTTAGAACTGGCACTTTTCCCAACGTATTTAAAAAGGCGATTGTGCATCCGGTGTTTAAGGCGGGGGACAGAGGCAGTGTCAACAACTACAGGCCTATATCCGTCCTAACTACTTTATCCAAAATCCTTGAAAAAGTACTTAATTCAAGACTAGTTCAGTTTCTGCATATTAATAACTTAATATCAAAGAACCAATACGGATTTCAAACTGGTAAGGAAGATGCATTACTTAATCTTACAAACACTGTGACTGAATATGTGGACAAAAAAATAAAGACTATAGGTATTTTTCTTGATCTCTCTAAGGCCTTCGACACTGTCTCTGTTTCTCTACTTCTCGACCGATTACATCAAATAGGAGTCAGAGGCCTTGCTCATGATATTTTTTGTGACTACCTCTCAAATCGTTTTCAGTGTGTGACTATTGATGGACTTACGAGTAGGGACGAACAGCTATCATTTGGGGTACCACAAGGGAGTGTCCTGGGTCCAACCCTGTTCCTAATTTATAGAAATAATTTGTGTAATTTATACTTGCGATTGTCGGCATTTGGTGAAAAATAAGAAATCAGTTCGATTCCTTGACCTTTTCATTAAATATTTTCAAGTGCCTCTAGCTTCCAAAGCGCAGATTTTCGCAGATAAGTGTAAGGAAAGAAAATGTTGGCCGTGACTTCCTCAATAACCTGTAGTAAGTTTCATTTTAAATAAACATGAAGCACGGAAGTAATTGACAAAAACATAATTTTCTCCATACAAAAAATAATTCAATTTTTTTTTCTCTGAAAGTAATGCATATTTCAGAAAAACTACATTTATAAAAGGTGTTTGCAATAGCTTCAGCAGTCTATCAAAAAAAAATCAGTTGGATTCCTTGACCTTCAAATTGACTTACCCCTAAGTCCTCGATTTCGTGATATGGAACCAGTGTGTGCCGGGTGTAAATGCTGCCTACCTGAAATTTTAAATTATTTAACACAGTTAATTTTATGGAATAGTAAATTTTTTAGGGTTTCTTAGTCCGAGAAGGAACTCTTATAGTTTCGCCATGTCCGTCTGTCTGAGCGGCTTAGCTCAGAGACTATTAGTACTAGAGAGCTGTCATTTGGTAAGGCCAGTTTCTGAATTAAGAAAGTCTCGCTAAGTGGATACATAAGTGACGAATTGGCCAATCACAACGCTGCATTTGAAATTTAAGCACTACTTAACTAGAAATTCTCAATTGTGAAATCGGGGGTAAAACATTGTTTTTTTTTTAAATTCCCGTATAGGTAAATTTGGGATGAATTTTTTTTTCGTCTTTACCACTGTGTTGTTGGATAGATCGTTCAAAAACATTGATTTATTAAGCTTTAAAGTGGTAATTTTTGTCAGAGTCAAGTGTCCCCCCTGCCGGCTGGAGGTTCTTTATGAATATGTGAAAAAATTCACAGAAGTAGTACATATAATGAAGTTAAAAGGAACACCATCTCAGTTAAGTAGGCCTTACAGCTTTACGAGTACAGGTCGCGCCAAACTTTAAGTCCCCTCTGAACACGACAATGTATAAGCCGTTCTTCGGGAGAGCAACTGCAGAGTGGACTAGAAGTTTGACGCGATCTGTATCTTATAAAATGTAGGCAAATGTGGGCAACTACAGAACCCTACACTGCGCGTGGCCCAACACGCACTTGGCCGGTTTTTTATTAAATTTCATCACATATTTTCTTTGGAAAAGTGGTTCAGTACGAAATGGGATAGTTGTAATAGGTAGTTGCCTTGTATCAGTCATTCGGTCGTTACCGACTTCCATAGATTTCCCTGGAATGACTGATTCACGCCTCATCTGTGGCCACTCTCCCAGTTTCTGGACGTGCGGCCTTCATCCTAGGTCTTATCGACGTTTTTCGTCAGACGCGGTAACGGCCAAAAGCCCATTGTACGTAAAAAAAACCGGTCAAGTGCGAGTCAGACTCGCATACCTAGGGTTCCGTAATTAGACAGTTTTGGGAACAGTTAGGAAGAAGGTATTTAAAATCTTGCCCATAACTGTTTATGATAATTAAAAAAAGAATTGATTAAACCACAAAAGAGAGACTCAAATATTTTTATACCGTACTCGAAATAAAACTTGTGGATGCCATTATGACAATCAATTTGAATACGATTGGTTTACACAATGGCACCTCTGGTCAGTACAGTTGACTATTTCATGAAATGCGATCATTCCATGAAATGGTCAACTGTCTAATTCTATGATCTGGTCATGACATATACACAATTACACACACAGCAGGCGTCCGAGGGAGGTATGCGTACGGCGGGGGGACGCGCTCCCGCCCTTCGCTTCAGCCCCCGACTGCATTCGACTCGCGCGCTATCTGTATTTACACCCGGTATTTATTAGGCGGCAATTTTTGTGCCCTGAGGATTTCAACCAGACAAGTACAGAACCCATCTTTTCTTTGATTTAACCAGCACCTTGAAGGCGCAGTTAAACGGCCCGTGTCATAAGCGGGTCAAGCCAAGGTCCGCATACAACGCAACGGTCGCGCAAATGGTTTGTACGGAACCCTCAGGGGGACGAGTCCTACTCACACTTGACCAGTTTTATTTAAAAACTTCTTTTTTTCAGTAATAAAAGGGACCAATCTCTAAATATCTTCATGACTTAAACCTCTATCCAGGGGTATAAGAGGTATTCCGATATTCAACTAGTCATAAATACTTTTCATGCCCTTAGGCAGCATTGTTTAGGTTTTTGGATATAATATATTATGTACTTGAAAGTGTTTTCTTCACCAATGTTACAAAGCGACGCATTGGAAATGTTGGCGACATGGATCTCCATTTTGCTCAGCAAAAAAAACATATGTAATTACCAATTTATATACTAGATTAAGCATTTCATTGACATCATTCTGCCTGAAGATTTAGTTGATTGATTAATTTTCATAGCAGAGAAAAAAATATTCAGAAAACCTCTTTTAAAACAGAGATTTCTATTTTACTGACAAACGGGAGCGAATGAAGCCTCTAAGTTTTTTATTTAAATTAGTCTACAAATACACTTCAATATGGCCGATTGGATTTATTAAATTACTTATAGTTGTCATTTTAAATGAAAAATTTACCGACCTTACGGCATAGGCTAGTTAGCGAGCGCATATTTGTATGGAGTAAGTCCCCGTAACTCCACTCCCCTAAGGCGCCGATTTGAAACTAAAAGTTTATTAATTCCTTGCCTTTTAGGAAAGATTCTACTATAAATATGTGAAATTATCCACACGTTAGGTAGGAGTTTTCCAAAAACTTTACAACGTATGCACAATGCACATAATAAAAGTGCATCAAATAAGTATGTATGCAGTGGCATTTGTGAAATTGATCAACCTTATAGATTTATTGTCATTCGTTAAAAAGTAAAGCAAAAGCCAATTTCCTATGAAGGATATTTCCATTCATTCAACAGATTTCTTTGAACAGAAGCAACCGGAAAGTTCCAGAAAGAAACTCTCCAGTAATCCAGAACGGAGTCTGTAAATCGTCTATGGATGGGAGACAAAGCTAAATCAAGTCCATGTAATCCCGACGCAAAGATAAGGATTCGATAGGATTGAGCTTTCCCAACGGGTCATTGATTTATTATTTACTAGTTTTCGCCCACGGCCCCGCCCACGATGTCTAGAATCTCCACTACGCTTTTGTTCAACTCGAAAATAGTAACGTTCAGAAATTGATTGCTGGTTCTCGATAGGAGAAAATAACACTTTGACATTAAAAACATCTTTTGTAAGCTGTTCCAGTAGTTCACTATTATTTTGAGCTATCAGTTTCGTCTTTAAAGCCTTCGCCACACCAAACGCGTTTCGTACGAGTATGTAGCAGCAACTTAGCAGATTGTCGGCAGGCCTGCGCAAGTTGTAATACAAATTGTAATACATCAATTTTTTTTCTTCTGATTCGTATATAATGTGTGTAGTTTTAATTTGTAGATTTACGATAATTTCAAATGCAATATTTTTGTTTTATGAATAAATAATGAAGATGATGATGATGATGATGATGATGATGATGATGATGATGATGATGATGATGTTGATTCAAAAAAAAAAATATAGAATTTGTAAGAAAAAACACATGTTTATACGACGGAGGCGATAAATATTATGGGAATACAAATTATAAGTTACGATTTTGGAAGAAAATTGCCAGATCGCAAGAGTTTCGGTCTTTATTATTTATTGTACACAGACAATTTATTGATGATACATGATTAATTAGAAAGTATGTACAGAGGTGAACTTATCTCTAAAAAGAGATTTCTTACAGCAAACCTTAGTGAGAAAGGGAAATCGTATTACAATAAATAAATCATTATATAAGGTGACTTTTATTTCTACAGCTAAACTCATACTGGAGGCTTGGTAAGTGATCGGTAGCACAGATCGACACCACTTTTTGTTTATTTCGCAAATAAATAAAATCTTCACATCCCATATAGTAATTGACTCGGGGCTGCGCTCGCGTTTGTAAGGAACAAGAAAAGAATAATTTACCAATTTCACAAAAAGGGTCATCGAACCCTGTTACTGAGCACTTACCGAGTCTTCAGTAAGAATTTAGGTGCATAAATTAAAGTCACCTTATACATGTGTCCCGTATAAAAGTGCACATCCAAAAAGGGGTGAAATTAGACTTGATTTTATCGACAAAAAATGAAAAAAATAAGTCTGGCATTTTTAGTTTTTTTTTGACGGAATTATTTTGTCGAGCTCCGTTTGGTAGACCCTGTTTGAAAAAATAATCGTATCTTCTGAAATACGGAGTGTATCTTGTTGGAACAAAAACAGTAATGATTAAGAATAATTGACACATAATATAAAATGATTAAAAAAGCCATAAATTTACACAGTTAATTACAAAACAGGATTTTTTAAGAAAAACATCAAGTTTTTGGTGTCGTATTTTTCAGTTACTGTCAAATTTCTCTAAATAACTTCCCTCTTGCGCAAAATTATTATTACTTATTTTGAATTAACATACCTGTAAAATGATAAAATAGTGAACCTTCTTTCTTCAAAATAACTCTTGCTGCGAGTGAACAAAACAAGTCGTTCCAAGCGCAACGACAATCATTTTTCTTGCAAAATCCTGTTTTGTAATTAACTGTGTAAATTTATGACTTTTTTAGTCATTTTATATTGTGTGTCATTTATTTTTTATCATTATTGTTTTTGTTTAAACAAGATTCACTTCGTATTTCAAAAGATACGATTATTTTTTCAATCAGGGTCATGGAGATCAAAAAATAACTTTTTTTTCTTTTTTTTGTAGATAAAATAAGGTCTAGTTTCACACCTTTTCGGATGTGCACTCTTACGAGGGACACACTGCATACATGTACTACAAAAGATGTGACAGACATACCTACATACGTATTTTACAAATCAGCAAGTAAATTCTTGGTGACAACTGCCGCACTCAAACCGCGCTAGCGCGCTACACCGAACGCGTTTCTAACGCGGGTACGCGTTCAAACAGGCTAAGCCTCAAAATCGCGTTCAATAATCTGTCGTCTGCCGCGCTGCTGCTGCTACGCGCTGCTTCGGCGCCGCGCACGCTAAGCGTTCGGTGTGGCGAAGCCTTAAATTACTCCCATTGATGAAGTTATTTCTCTTAAACGGCTTACTTAAAAAAAATTTATGTCATTATTTAAAGTATAAGAAACAATCTCATTGCAGGAAATTATTTTCGCCTATAAGAAACACCTTGAATATATTTCCCAAAGTCAAGCTGTTTTTGGAAAAAAATTGGCTATTTCTTGGAAACCGCTATTGTTATTTGTATGGTTCTTGCACTAAAATACAAAAAAAGTAAAGCTCATAAAACTCATTGTGGAAAATTTAAAAATGTTGATTTGCAGCAGAGTTAATAAATAAAAACTGGAGTATTTTGAGTAACGTAAACGGCAAGTTTCAGAGCAGTCGATTACAAAATCAAATGCAAGATTCTAACGTTCATTTTGACTTTGTTTAAAATATCTCAAGGTTATTGGAGGCTACAAGGGCCTTAAGACTGCATGTTATATTCATCTCAACTCTTTTTTATAATGTGATATTTTTATATTACCAATTGATGACGGTGAAGTAAAACAATCTGCAATACCAAAGCGTGATTTGTGCCCGAAGTACGGCGATAGGGGTCAACCCCTACTCAAGTTCATAATGTTTAAATCAACGGTAAAAGCATGATCAGCTGAAAGGCCGATAGAATAAAGCGTTGGCAGGCAACAGTGCGGAAGAAAGGGTAGGCAAGTTGTACTTTGCTCAAAATGTCCTTTCTTTTGCAGTAACTTTCTTACTTAACTGTTTTTTGTAGCAGCCATAGTACACCAAGCTAGTTCTTGGGCTAAAACCTGGTTGAGGAGAACCTACCTCCTGCCTTCTTCTATGTACGAAATCTGACTTAATGTAGAAGGTAATTCTGCAGGTGATAAGCGTAGGACATTGGTGGACGCCGCAAGTCAGCACAGCTTAAAGGCCGCGGGCGGCGTCTGCGGTCTCAAGTGAACGTCGGACAGAAGCTGCATCTAAACTTCTTTTTCATTGTAGCGGTTATCCGTTCTATCGGACGCAAAGGCTCAGACGAGAGAGGTGCACCTGTGTTTGCGTACGCCTATACACTACAATATGCCTTGCGTAAATTTTCTGCTATTTTACCTTTGTTATAAAAAACAATTCCTGTGGCGATAGGCAGAGGCCGAATGATCTGAGTGTCATGCCAATCAAGCTTTGGCTAATCGTCGCTTCCACAGTTTCCAGTGTCAACAGTGTAGATTCAGCAGCACCCCTAGTGACAGAGTATTAAGGGAGGTACCGCTAGCCTCGGACGGGGGAGGCACTAGAATTCTTAATTATTATTATTCCAACTGATGACCAGTAGGACCTAAAATATATCTTGTTTTTTTTAAAGTTTGTTATTACTTATCTATAATAATCCCATCCCACTAATCACAAATAAAATAAAATAAAATCCCACTAATATTATAAATGCGAAATGTTTGTTATTTTTGCGATGGATGTTTGTTACTCTTTCACGCCGTAACTACTGAACCAATTGGGCTGAAATTTTGCATGAATGTAGTTCTAGACCTGGAATAGGACATAGGTTACTTTTTATCCCATAAATCAGTTCCCATGGGATAGAATGAGGTTTCAAATTTCTATAGAAAAGTGATGTGTCACGCCATGCTTACGAAACCGTTCTAGGTCTTAAATAGGACATATGCTACTTTTTATCCCATAAATCAGTTCCTATGGGATGAAAATGAGATTTCCAGTTTCTATAGAAAAGTGATGTGTCACCCTTTCACGCCGTACCTATTGAACCGATTGGGCTGACTGAAACTTTGCACAAATAATGTAGAATAGGACAAAAACAACTTTTTCCCATTGTTTCCATGGACAAACTATAAAATAAACACACAAAATGGGAAACAGAGGCGCACAACACACACATTTCACCAGTTGTGTTTACTGCAGGTAAAAGTCCGAAAAATATTGACTGATTTTATAGGAGTACACAAAAACTAATTCAACGCGGGTGAAACCGCGGGCAAAAGTCATTTTGTATGTATGATTCAAAACTGTAAAAATAATTTGTAAGTTTTGTTACGACCACAGACGTATAATATAGTAGCAGACCTAACATTATTAATAAACGCATAGAGTCGATGCATGGCAATTTCAGCTCAATGAACTTCGGGCTCTCATAAATATAAATATTGCTTGTTTTCAAACAAAATATATACTAAAGATCAGTTAATGAATTAACAAATATTTAGACGTTTCTTCGTAACATGAAGCCTAAATGTGTAAATTTTTTGTACGGAAACTTGCCACGCTATTTCATCCTTATGTTTGGTCTGCTACTTGGTAATAATTATATGTCTGTGGTTACGACTCATTACAAAATGGTACGGAACCTTCAAGGCACGAGATCTACTTGCACTGAACTGGTTTTTCAATATAACATCCATTAGAATTTAGTAAAAAATTTCTCTCTGAAATATTCTTTGCAATTTGCGGTACATATCAACCAAATACAAATTGTTTTATAGCCACTATTTGATGATATTCTGTCCCTTCACAAATATGCAAAAATGCAATACCCCTTCGAATATTGGCTGTAATCGATTAGCTTTGGTACGAGACGCCGCTGGCGGGTGAAATATGCAGCAAACCGCTGTTATACGCATTTGCATAATAGCCAATCAGCAGTCGCGACGATTTGTGCCCCGCTGTGCTGGCGGCAATCTTGACGTGTACTCGTACACTCTCCTTCACATCAAGGTATACCGTGCCAGTTCTTATTTTATCTGAATAGAGGTTATAATTGATTGAACTAAAAGGTGTATCTTTGGATGTTCAATCTGCAATCAACTTCTTTATATGTCAATGATCTTTCAAGTTTTACAACCTCTAAATTAAGTAAAAATATATGAGGTGAGTTTTGTTTCTATAGCCAAATTTATACGTAGACTCAGTAAGTGGTCAGGAGTTCAGAACCAATACTCTAGTGATATATAAGGACTCTATTCTTGTTCAAGAAAATCTCGTCTCAATTAGTGTAGGAAGTCAATATTTTATTTTACGCATTTCACAGAAAGGGTCATTGAACCTTGGTTCTGACCACTTACCGAGTCTCCAATATGAATTTAGCTGTATAAACGAAGGTAAGCTTTTGTACTAAATGTTATATAAGGTCCTACAATAATAAGTGAAAATAATTCTAGGGTAGATCATGTATCGTTAACTAATCAAATTCTAGAAGAAGAAAATTTAATGCCCAAATAATTTTTTCACTTCCCATCCCAGTACAAAGTGGTTCAATTAGCTGACTAAATTTCTATAGAACGGTAAAAATAACGTACGCGCAAAAAATAAATTCTTTGGTATGTGGTCTATTAAGGAGACTCTATCATCTGTTAATTCTTTTCTAGTTTTACCATAAAAAAATAGAAAATAAACTATGGAACAGCTCAACTGAATTGACGATTAAGATTTCCAACTGAAAACTCGTTTTTATTTTATTATAATAAAATACTTAAGACATAAATAAAAATAATTAACATAATTATTAATAATAAAAGACAGAATTAACATACTCTAAGGGAAACCAAGATCAAAGTGGAGGAAACAGTGGTACCATCTAGCAGTCACATTACAGCTCCTCCAGAATACTAAACTACATATAATAATGGATAAACACATGGTAGCTGCCAGATGGTGCCACTGTCAAGCAAAATACAAAAAATAGGTTTGTAAATAAACCTCCTTTTTTATTTTTATTATTTTTTCTCTGTAAATAAGTATTATGTAAAATAATTGTCATTCTCAACTGAAGCCGGGCCCAGTAGGGCCTGAAATATATCTTAAGCAGATTTCCTTTTTTTTCTATTTATTATTTATCTCTTTTTACAAAACACTAAATAAAAGCTTTTAAGAAAGCAAAACTATTATTTATTTTTCATTGTAATATGTAAACTTTATTTTCTTTTTTGCATGAAATAAACATTATCTTATCTTGTTTGTTGTACTTGCTGTCTGGTCATCCAAGTCTTTGTAAACGATAAAATCACGCTACCTAACCTTATAGAAAAGCGGTTTAGATTTTTTTTATAAATTTTGAGAAAAGAGAACATAAATATTTACTATCTTCAAAAACTAGACATGTGCTGCTATTAAATATTTATTAAACAGAATTTTATATTAAATAATCTTGGCGCGTGAATTAGATTCGCAATCGACAGGTTTCATAAAAGTCTTAAATATAGCACTCTGCTACTATTTCTTACAAGCATACCTAGAATCATAGACAGTATTATACATATGTCTATGTATATAATACACTGTGTTCTTACCAGCTTCAGTTTGTATTTATTAACAAAGCTAGTTAAATTACGCAACATCGTCCTGCTAGTAAACTAAGTTATCATCTCCGTTTTATCTCAACTCTAGTTTTCTTTCACGTGAACCTCTTATGCTATGACTTAGAATACAATATTGCGAATACGAGAGCGTTATATAGGTATAAGAATTAGGTATCTTGATAGAGCTAACGCCTGAAACACAGTTTTCTAAACTTCGTTGCATCTAGAAGTACCATCGTCGACGTTTCTGCAATAAATCGACTTCGCTACTTAAAGTTGCGAACTTTATTGTAGCGAGGTGTGGAGACTTTGCTTCATAAAACTGAGCCATAGACTGACGAGCAGCAGCGGGTGGTCAACTAAGAACTTATATTCTAGAACGTACGTCGTTCATGTTTGTGTTTCTGAGGCATTTGAAACGATGAATATGATACTCCAATTTTATAGTTTTTCCGAGGTATGTGAATTTCCAGTGGTCAGACGGACTGACAAATAAAATAATGAAACGATTGATTTTGTTCCTTGGCTCACAAAATACGCTACAAAGTATACGAGTCCCAGAAGGTGTTACCAGAACAAATCCATGGCGATTTCATGGCAAAAAAAAAGTCAGTTATTTATCGATCCCAGTATAAGTAGGTAACATAAAACTGAGGCAGTAGTATTTTAGTAAGTATACGTATAAGTTTAATTTTCAATTTTCTCTCTACGTCCTTAATCAAAATCGGAAATCATCAAGTTCTAAAATGTTTGTTTGGGTTTCAGCAGACCGAATTACTTGCGATTCATTCAGTACAATACTCTTTGATGCATCTATTTTCGCAAAAAAGGTGGTATTTCTCTACATAATAGAGTCCACATTATAATGATCCTAATTATGATTATTACATATGAATTATTATTATGAGGTATCTGTTTTTAGACTCTAAGGCACCATACGATCACCATCGATCGTAATGCTGTCGAAACTTTTATTTCAAGAAAAACTATTTTAAATTTAGAACCTTCTTGAAACAAAACTTTTGACTTATATGAGCCATTCTACCAAATTACGATTTTTGTATGGCGTGTCCTTGTGGGTCGTAAGTTTTTTGTAATTTTTTTAGGGTCTAATTAAATGAATGGATTGTCAATATAATTACAGAATTAGATTGGTTAAACATCATTAGTTATTATGATATGAAATTTTATTAATTGTAATTATGCTGTATTCAATACTTAAGGATACGTTCGCACTTGAAATGACGTCACGATTCGTAATTAGTTTAATAATTGAAGGTTATTTTGGAAGTAAATTTTTTTCATCTGTTCTTGGTGAATAGCAGCCATAAATTTACGCAAGTATTTTTTTTTATTTATTTAAATGTGAAAAATTATAAAAGTTCCAGCAGGTAGATCGTGTTTCAACAAATTTATATGTCTGATGTCTTGGCTTGTTTTTTTGCAAAGTTATTGAACTTGAATTAAAGATTTAGCTCTTTGAAGGTGACAATGGGATTATTTTTCTGTAAACAAGGTGTGGGCGAATAACTACTACAAAAAAACCGACCAGGTGCGTGTCGGTCCACGCGCAATGTAGGGTTCCGTAGTTGCCCGGTACATTTTATAAGTTGGTCTACTAATACAGACCGCGCCAAACTTCTAGTCCCATACATTAGAGGGGACCAAAAGTTTGGCGCGACATGTACTCGTGATAGTAGTAGCTGTAGTAGATAGTAGCTGTGATAGTTTTCCTTTTAAACTCATTATATATAATACTTCTGTGAATTTTTTCACATTTTTATAAACAACTGTTTAGCCAGCGGGGGGACGGGGACGCTCCACTCTAACTAAAATTTTCACTTTAAAGCTTAATATTTCGCAAACGGATCCCTAAATCGAAAAACGGTTTCCACACACTGATAATGTTTTTGAACGACCTATCCAACGATACTCCACACTATGGGATAGACGAGGAAAACAAATCATCCCCAGTTTACGTGTATGAGAGATAAAAACATTACAAGATTTTTTCAAGATTTTATTTTGCAATTTTGTCGGCGTCATTAATATTTATATCCATGCCAAATTACACCTTTCTAGTACTTATAGTCTCTGAGCTAAGCCAGCCACGGATAGACGGACAGACGGACAGACGGACAGACAGACATGGCGAAACTATAAGGGTCCCTTGTCGGACTACGGAACCCTAAAAAGTTGTATTTGAAACTGTGATATGTTAATGACCCCTTCGTTTTCCACGAAATTACTGAATGCAATGTTAAGAAAAGCATTCTCTCTTTTACTACCAAGGCAGTGGGTAGCGATGGTCTGAGCCGAGACATGTTGTTTCCAATCGTGGATGACATTGTACCAATAATCACTCATATTTGTAACGTCTCTCTGGCTACCAATGTCTTCCCTTCTGCTTGGAAAAAAGCTCAGGTCATCCCTCTGCCTAAAACAACCAACCCCGTCTCTCTTTCTGAATTTCGACCAATCTCCATTCTTCCAATATTGTCCAAAATCATTGAACATGAAGTTCATAAACAGCTATATTCATTTCTCAATGAAAACAATATTTTAAGTAATTATCAGTCTGGTTTCCGTCCTTTCCATAGTACAGTCAGTGCACTACTAAAAGTTACGGATGATATCAGATTTGCTATGGACCACAAACAACTGACTCTAATGACTTTGCTTGACTTTAGTAGTGCGTTCAACTCCGTTGACTTTGACATTTTACTTGGCATTCTTCGCTCCTATAATATATCTTCCCCTGCGCTCGCATGGTTTGACTCTTACTTGCGTGGTCATTTTCAGTCTGTCTATACTGACGTAGCCTCCTCGGACTGGTTAGATTTACGAGCTGGTGTGCCTCAAGGGGGAGTTCTCTCCCCCCTGCTTTTTTGCGTCTTCATTAATGAGATCACTCACAATCTTTCCTCACATTTTCACCTCTATGCGGACGATCTTCAGATTTACACACATTTTGATGCTATTACTGATCCACTTAATAAGAATGCCAAGCTTGTAAATGCAGAACGAGCAATTACTGCCATGAATACTGACTTAACTGCTATTCACCTGTGGGCTCAAGAGTTTGGCTTATTGGTTAACCCTGTTAAATCACAAACCATTATTATTGGTAGTAAGCGGTTGAGAGATGGCCTTGATTTTGAGTTGCTGCCTAATGTCTCCTACAATAACGTCCCTATTCCATTTTCTGACAAGGTCAAGAATCTTGGCCTTATCATGGACTGTAACTTGTCTTGGCAAGCTCAAGTCAACGAAATTAGCAGGCGTATTCACTTTTCGTTCCATTCCCTAAAACGACTTCAATACTTCTTACCATTTAAAACAAAGGTTATGCTTGCGCAGACTCTGCTGTTACCTCTTCTTGACTATGCCGATGTCTGTTTTATGGATGCCACTGAAGAGCTAGTGAATAAGCTTGAACGCCTCCAAAACCTAGGTATTAGGTTTATCTTCAGCTTGCGCAAGTATGACCATGTGTCAGATTTAAGATGTCAATTAGGATGGCTTCCGATTCGTTTGCGAAGAAATTATCACATGCTAGCCTTATTGTTTAACGTTCTGAACAATCCCTGTGCCCCTCAATACCTCCGTGATCGTTTTAAGCTTTTACCTTCCCGCACTAGACCTCAGAGAACTTGCGACACCAGGACCCTACATGTACCTTCCTGTAATACGGATTTCTACTCCAAATCCTTCACAGTTCAAGCAGCTCGATTGTGGAACAATCTGCCTAATAGTATTAGAGACAGCCCATCTGTATCGTCTTTTAAGAGAAAGCTTAAACAGCATTTTCTCCCCAAGAGCTAATATATATAATTCTTTTGTCTGACTACCCATTTAAACTTATTCATTTTGTTTGTTGGAATATTTGTATGTTTATTTAGTGTCTTTTGTTTAAAATATGATAGTTTATTCTAAGTATGTTCATTTTGAGTATTATACGTACTGTTTATTTATTGTATATAACTATATGTGTAAAAATATATGTATATTTGTATGTATTATTGCTACACATAAGTATGTATCTATAACTTAAATTTCTTTTTTCTATTTAGTTTTATGTATTTAAAGTTGTGCACATTTATTTGCTCACCATTCTCACTACTTTTTCACCACATTAAAGGTTGGCTGGAAGAAATTTCTTTAGAAATAAGCTCGCCCTTGTACAAACTGTTGTTCCTGTATATATTTTGTTACTTAAGTTTTTTTTGTGCAATAAAGAATAAAGAATAAAAGAAAGAATGTACAATTCAATATGAAAGATTGGTCTATGTTTAACGTGTATTCTACGTCTTTCCGACGATGGTAAATGAGGCGCTGGAGATTTTTGACTTTCGCACAAAAATGTAAGTTGCCTCTTAATGCACTAAGGGGCGACCACACAAAACCGCGTTCTGCGATCGATAGCTTACACATACAAACCGCGGTGGTCAGAACGTGCGTTTCGATTGTTTGGAACACTGAGAAAACTGGTAATCATAAAATTAAGTGAATTCACCTGAAATTATGCTGATTCACGTAAAGTAGGGAGCATACGGACATCACAACAAAATACGATGAAACTACTGTTGCTGCTGCTAGCGTTATAATATGACGCACTGTCACCATGACTTTGTAGGAAGCAGATAGAATTAATTGCGCTCCGTCACCACTTTTATGGTGACATTAAGTATACCTTAGTGTGACGGACATATTTTATGGCGAATGCATGATGTACTGGTAATACGAAAATGATAATATTATTTTCTGTGATCAATTTTACGGTCATCTGTCATCATAATATTGCGTTACTTACCTTAAAAACTCGATTATTTCCTCAAACATTTTAATTACAGCATAATATTTTCCAATTATCACCAAATTTGAAAACAATTCACCGTATTTAAACTTATGTAATGCTTTTTTATGATGAAGCCAAAAATACATTTTTCCCAGTGAACGCAGAAAGACTCTGTGTGATTGGTCCCTAATGATTTTGACGGCAGAGTAGGTTGTGCGAAGTGTCTACGATGGTCAGGTCATTGAAAAGGCTTAGTCTGTAGCAGTATCTACGAAAAAGTCGCTACGCAATCGCTCCGCTCACATCCGCAAAGCTCACGAAGGTGTAAAAGACTTGCTCTATTCTATACGCTTCTGCGTTGGAAAAATTTTCATTTATTTCCTATTTCCAGTGATTCTTCACTTGTATAGTTTCACGTAGTTGACGCATTGTTACGGAAATTCTTTGTTGGCACAATCTGAGTGCTGAGATGTGTTATGATTTTTCAGGACTTTGTTTGTGAAACCTTTTTAACATCGACTGTCTTGCACGTAAACTCACTCGTAGCTAGTATCAAGATTTATTTGGTTATTTTTTATTATTCTAGTTACAAATAATTTTTTGATGGTTTACCATCACAAATAGCTTTGGCAAGTAATTAAATGGTATTTATTTTAAATGTTCGGTCAGCAACAAAATCAGCTGAAAATTTATTTTGACAGCACAATATGTTTCCGTCAGCTTTAAAAACAAACCACCAGCACTGCCTGGTCAGCAACAAAATCAAGGATTATCAGAAGATACATAGATATTTGGTCAGCTTGATAATGTATATGTCTGCTAAATAAATAGTGCTAATACAAAATTATTATTTGGTCAGCTGGATTATACAATCGATAAGCATTAAAATAATATTTAATAAGCTATAATCCTAAGAGTCTGAACATTAAAATTATGGTCAGCTAACAATTTAAAATTAGCGCAATTTTATTGAAAAAGCGGCAATGATCGAGTTTCGCAACATGAGCGGCCAATTGCGTGTGAGCTTTGTCATTCGACGAATTGTTGCATTAAAAATAACAGTGGTTACAATTATTTTTGTTGTTTGACAAAATAATATTTAATTTATTATTATTTTATGACCTCTTTGACTGATATCTTTATTAAAAACTAGCCTTTCCCCGCGGCTCCCCCGCTTTTATTCAATCTCTGCCCCGTTTTAGGCTTCTAAGCATTTTTTTCCTATAATTATGTTGACCACTACGATGATGCAATAAATAAAAAAACCGCATCAAAATCCGTTGAGTGGTTCTTGAGTTATAAACGGAATGTATGCATACAGACAGACAAACCAGTACAATACTTATAAACCATTTCGATAAAAAATTTGAAAATATATTTTATTATTATTGGAGTGCATTACGACCTAGAAAAGATAAATTAGAAACAAATGTAAAGACAAGAATTTGAAAAAAGTTCCTCTGGTCAGGATTCGAACCTGTGACCTTTTGTTATCATTACAAGCATGCTACCAATTGCGCCACCGAGGTACTTACCTAGACCGTTGAATTTTTCCACCATACTTGTCCACCGAATAATTTGTAACTATTTGATCTAACCAGCTTGTAATGCACATACTGAACGCTGACGGGGGCGTTATGTGATTTCACGCCTTGTTCTTAAAAAACAGATGGCGCTGTAGTTGCTACAATATGTTTTGCTTCAGACAGTTAAGAAATTCACAGTTCTCATTAACTAAGTTTATGTTTTTATTGCGAAATCCATCTCTTTGGAATGCTCTAAATATTATTATTAGAGTGCATTACACACTAGAAAAGATAAATTAGAAACAAGGTAGCGCGCTTGTCTTGATAACAAGAGGTCGCAGGTTCGAATCCTGGCCAAAGAAATTTTTTCAAATTCTTGTCTTTACATTTGTTTCTAATTTATGTTTTCTAGTTTGTAATGCGCTCTAATAATAATATTTAGGTTAATTAGAATAATCTTATATTTTATTAGCAATTAAAGCATTTTATGTTTTTTCTGGTTTAATTTTAATTTATTTTCAAATAGTGTGTAGAGTGGTCAGTCCATTAGTGAATGCAATAAATTATTTCACAATAACTCAATGCAGCAATAATTGCACACTCTTGTTGCTGTACAACGACCTATGTTGCTGTATGAAAAAATAAATTTGTAAATCAAAATGCATTTTACAGCTTGCCGAACCCAAAATTTTATATAATCCATACCATGTTTTGCTGCTCTATTACTAATATTGCTGCAGATATATTACATTACATATGACATCAATTTTAAAGCTGTTTAATATCACATTACTTGCTGACCAATTTAGTTATTTTTTCCGATCACTAGAAGCAGCTCAACTCACTTTGTTTGCTGACAAAATATATTTTGGAGCTGACCAAAACCTCTTTAATTTGCTGACCATTTAAATGATAGGCAATAGCTTTTAGCTATTCATTAATAAACGCGATTCAGAATTCATGATTGTTACGTAGGATTAATTTATTATATTTTAAAATTAGGATAGGGTGTTGAATTAGCAGATAAGTTCTTTTTTACTAGATTGTTTGTAGTTTATACCTTCAAACATATAATATTATTTTGACAGTAATATCGCACATCCATCGTGATCTTACGACCAATAGCAAAATGAGCAATTCGCTAGCAGCGTTTAAACGGGTTCATTGAGAACCAGTGACTGGCCATCTCCCAGCGTGTGGTGCTTTATACTTTTAGGATTTCCATTTCCAAAAGCATGTCTTGCTAATTATTCCGCACATCAGTAAAAGCGGATAATAACTTTCGCGTCCGTTAACCAAGCTCTTCACGTAAAACAGTTAAAATATAACATTAACCTGGTGGTACTGAAGATAAATGATCCTATTACAAAGACTTATGGTCATGTGTGGGCAATAACGCCTGCTTAGCTTACCTGTGCGATTGTGGTACAGTTTATATTAACTTTGTTAAGCCTTTCAAAAAGATATACTGCACCGCACTGTAATTTCGGAACTCGGTTGAATTTGTGGAAATGAGCAGGAGTGGGTCTGTCTATAGGATCCCCCCAATTAAATCTTGAAGATTATGCAGTTAAAAGACCACACTTTTACAAGTGATAAAAAATAACAACAATTACAATAAATGCCTATACTATGTTAGGTTTCCGTATCCAAAGGTTGCTAAACGGAACCCTATTACAGCGCCACGAGCTTGTCTGACCCTATAAGCCAAACTAAAATGACCTCTATATTCAAGAGGCGACAGTCCTCGTCACCGGGTCAGATAAGTTTGCTGCACTATACTAAGCCTCTGCTGTCAGTCCGTCTGTCACGAGGGTCCACAACTTGTTACAACAACGAGTTATACATATATAGGTAGGTAGTAGCTATTTTCACAGAATACGTGTTACGATAGGTTTCTACCAGGGCAAAAATTTAAACGCAAGAAGGTAAAATTTCATATAAAAAACCTTGAAGTAGCTTTTTGTACGTCGTTTGTTTCAGCTATATCTTAAAAACGATAATATACATAACGAAGTTCAGATTATTGTACATACTCTGAAGTATAAACAAAACATAAAAATTAGGGTTCCGTGCTCCAGAGGGTGCCGAATTTTGTCAGCCGCTACCATTTTGTCGACTTCTTTTTTGTCACCAATGTTGCTATGGTATCTACTCGTATAATGTTGTTATATCATAATGTTTTTTGGGTTATTTACCCGTATTGTATAGTGACACGAAACCCTTTGTCCAGTGTCTCCAGCACCCATGGTGGAAATCCCGGATTATCTAAAATCTGGAGCCGCTGACGCAGAGGTCATCGCGTACTACAGAAGTACATACACACATACACTAGCGTCGCTTGAAGGTGGTATGACGCGTCAGCTGGAATTCCTATCTGCGTCTCAGTGAGGAAGAAAAGATGAGGTTGCGTAGTCTCACAATAATGATGGACTGGACTCATACCACGTATTTTTTGCCCTCCAAGGCTTGACGACCAAGCATGATAATCATGACGCCATGTTGGAACACGATGTGTCCCTTGGCGTCATGGTTTCGTCATAAGGGTGGTTAAAAGCCACGGCCGAAGCCTATCACCAGTTGAAGTGAAAGGATTTGTCAGTTGGATTTTGATCTAACTGTCTAGAGTCCGAAAATTTCGCCACTCTTGGTGGTCCTCCTGAAAGAAATTCCCATACTCACACGCCGGGGAGGCGGGTTGGCGAGAGCGGTACCAAAACCCTCGCACCAGTGACGCCGCTGCCGGTCACCAGTCTGTATTTTTAAAAGTCCCGGCAATTTAGGATATATATATATATATATATTTTTTTTTTAAATTTATTTCTTTAATGTAACTTGTATGCTAGTTAACATTTTCTTCTGAGCCATCCACAAAAACTCGCAGAGTTTATCTGTGGCGGCGCATACTGGTTCCATATCACGAAATAAAAAGGTGTTTGTAATAGCGCCAGCAGTCTACCAAAAATAAAAAATCTGTTCGATTCCTTGACCTTTTCATTAAATATTTTCAAGTGCCTGTAGCTTCCAAAGCGCAGATTTTCGCAGATAAGTGTAAGGAAAGAAATTGTAGGCCGTGACTTCTTCAATGACCTGTAGTAAGTTTCATTTTAAATAAACATGAAGCACGCAAGTAATTGACAAAAACATAATTTTCTCTATACAAAAATAATTCAATATTTTTTTTTCTCTGATAGTAATGCGTATTTCAGAAAAACTACATTTATAAAAGGTGTTTGCAATAACTTCAGCAGTCTATAAATAAAAAATCAGTTGGATTCCTTGACCTTTTCACTAAATATTTTCAAGTGCCTGTAGCTTCCAAAGCGCAGATTTTCGCAGATAAGTGTAAGGAAAGAAAATGTTGGCCGTGACTTCCTCAATAACCTGTAGTAAGTTTCATTTTAAATAAACATGAAGCACGGAAGTAATTGACAAAAACATAATTTTCTCCATACAAAAAATAATTCAATATTTTTTTTTTCTCTGAAAGTAATGCATATTTCAGAAGAACTACATTTATAAAAGGTGTTAGCAATAGCTTCAGCAGTCTATCAAAAAAAAAATCAGTTGGATTCCTTGACCTTCAAATTGACTTACCCCTAAGTCCACGATTTCGTGATATGGAACCAGTGTGCGGCGAGGCGTTCAATAGGTTTTATATGACGTGTACCTACCTATATTTCTAATATGATTATTCTATTTCTAATTAAATGTGTAAGGGATAACCTATGTAGTGTAATTTGAATGTTTTTATTTATAATTTAAATATAATTTTGGTAAAGTGCAACTTGATTTTCTCTCTAAATTTATTTGTGTCTATATTATAGTTTTTGTAAATTTTCTGGCAGAGCATTAATAATTTTTGGTAGGATTTATCGCCATGTTCTCGTTCCATGTGTTTTTTGTTTTCGGAAGGTTGTAGGTTATTGAGCTTGCTATTTTTCGCAGTCCTGGAGGTCTTGTCTTATTATTAAGATCTGTTATATTTTGGCTTTCATCATTTAAAATATGACATTTAATTTTATTATAAACGTTTATAACCCTGCAGTATTTAAATAGCCCGTGGTAGTTTTCAGCTTTGTATCTTTGTTTGATATGTTTCGGGACTAATATTTTTATTAATGCTAGTTGTATTTTGTATATTTTATGTTCTGCCGTAACTGCTTATTCCGTAGCTGATCATGGAGTCGGCTAGGGCCATGTATAGTATGCCTTATTATTTTATGTGGCAATTGTATTTTAGAACATTTATTTTATAGCTCTAAGCTTAACACAAACGTCTTGGATGTGTGGGCCCCATCCATCCATCCATCAGCCTGTTTCGTCCACTGCTGGACATAGGCCTTTCCAGGATTTCGCCACTCTTGGCGGTCCTCCTGGAAGAAATGCCCATACTCACACACTCTGGGCAGGTGGGTTGGTGAGCGCGGTGCCGAAACCCTTGCACAAATGACGCCGCTGCCCGTCACCAGTCTGTTTTATAAAACGCCCGGCAATTGGGGATGGATATACCGCCATCCATCGGTCCCAGGCGATGGTGGGCCGCCTGGTTTTGCCTAAGAGCTGTTCTCTTACTCTCCCTCGAATAACTTCGGGAGGATTTGCGAGTAAGATGGTGGTACCTCCACAGTCGAGCCCGGCATCAGCTCTACCACCTAAAAATGGATGTGTGGGCCCCAGTTGAATCTATTGTCTATGATGAGACCAAGGTACTTATCTGATGTAACTATATCTAAGTTGGAGCATTTGCAGCATATCCGCCTACGTGCGCATGTGCTTAAAAGTGGCTTTTTTAAAATCCCTTGAATGCGCAAGAGCCCCGAAAGTGACTTTGCGGCGCGTGCTCAATGAACTAGTTTCCACTATAGTTTTATAGACTAAATATATAAATTTAAGTATAATGAAACAAAATTGTAAGAGAAAGCACTAACATATCTCTACAATTGAAAAAGTGATGAGACCTCAAAGTGGCGCTCAAAAATTAATTTCGTTCCATTTGCGAGGGACCAGCGGGTGACGTCACGCTACTTACTTCGCAGTTCGCATTCGTAAAGTTCATTGGCATTCGGTTACTTTGCGCCGCTTGTGTCGTGATTTTTGGTAATTTTTGAAAAACATTTTGCTGTAAATGATGAGTGAGACTAAAAATTGCACCTAAAAATACTGTATTGTTCCGCTATGTGAAAGCACAACATTTAAAACCCCAAACAAAGTTTTTTTTTCTAGTTCCGAATGACATAAAAAATGCATAAGTAGTGCAACCTAATAAGGCAATATTTGATTGGTCCTAAAAGCACAAAATATGTGTGTGAAGATCGTTTTTATGTAAGTTTGCTTATTTATTATTATTAATATTAGCTGTGAGATCTTCTCCCTTTGTAGGGCATACGAGTTGAGGAACACAGTGCCTGATCTTACTTCTTGAAGTATAGTATATTGTCACGACATGAATCCCCAAGGGAGTGTCAGAGGTGTTCCGAATGTGAACTGTGAAATGAAAGTCACAGTCCACACCCGGCACACCCGCGTTTCACCGACAATTATTATTACGTCCCAACGTGATGGGTGGTGAGCCCTATCGCCGTTTTTCAGAAATAAATATTTACACGCTTTTTAGGGCATGCAGGTTTCCTCACGATGTTTTCTTTCACCGTTTAGCAAGTGGTAAGAATTTAATAAATAAAAAATTATTTCTAAAAATAACTATTTTATGGGAAATGCATGTATCTAAATTATTTATTTGCCTGTTACATTGAATTTATGATAACGTTTATATATAGATATACTGATTAATAAAATATAATAAAAATTGAAAGTGAAATACATTTCGGGCCCTCTTGTGGGTCTTTACATTTGTTTCTAATTTATCTTTCTAGTTTGTAATGCACTCTAAAAATATCATTTAAAGTATTCCAAAGCGATGGATTTCGCAATAAAAAACATAATATCTATGTGTACCATTTTATTGATTATTTCTGTTATTATATTTTAAGTTGAAAACGATACAGAAAATCTAGTTAAATACAAACTAGTTGGAGGAACTTTAAAACTACTATGCACATAAATTGGGAAAAGTTCATTGGTGCTTACCCAACCGGGGAACGAACCTGGTTCTCAAGATGGCCAGTCAGAAGTCAGACCTGCTCAAGATCAAGCTTAACGACCTTATAATAAATTATACAAATTGGTACTTAGTTAAACAGTTTCACTCCTTTTATTTCAGCAATAACATACGACGTATTGGTGGAAAAAAGTCCATCACCGTAAATATTATCTATTCCGGGCAAATTATCACTTGGTCCTTTAACAAAGTCTACTTCCATGGTGCTAGATAATATAAATATATGTATAAAAACCGAAACAAAAATTTTTAGTGGTAATATATGTGTATCTTTTACATTGATATCGCATTTATTGAACAGCTATACGCAAAATAACAACCAAGACGCGGAGTGGCGCGGTAGCGTGACGCCACAGCGGTGTCAATCTCCCGCAGTCATTCTGCGCTAGACTATGTTAACTTAAATAATCTATTTCGCAGTCTTTTCATGATGGATAAAAAAAATTTTTTTCGTCACTTTTTTGGTTAAGTCTATATTTTAATCCTATGAAATTAACTATGGTATTATCGACATCATGAAACTTGTTCATTGTGTCATCATAACTTTGTTGTTATATTGAATGTATCGGTTGTGTGTGGTTGTCACTCTAGTCAGATAGTGTGTGGACCATATTATTGTGGTCATCAATGGTATTTGACAATTGTTTTTTCTGTGTGTGAGAAAGGCGAAAATCATTTCGTTTTGGTTGTTTTACACATATGGCAAGTGTGTGGTTTTTGGTTATTTTTATATAAAATTTAGTTTAAATGGTATGTACATCCAAACTGTTGATGTGTATGTAAAAACATATGCAATATCTGTAAGTTATGTGTTAAAAGTGATAAAAACATCGGAACGAAAACGAAAAATTAATGACGTACAAAAAATATTTCTTTTTGTAGGTTCGTGAGTTATTGTTGCCATGTTGTGCCTTGTTTGGTGAAAAAAAACATTACATACATTACACACACACGCACAAACTTTCGCATTTATAATATTAGTAGGATTATATAGAATATCAGTTACATATTACAGATACACCTCTACCTCGGACAAATTCTGCCTACTTACTAATAGGTAAAAACTCCCACGCCGCGCGCGGGTGACGCGCTTCCCGCACGCCCTGTAGGCCTATTCTCAGTCTGTTGAATTAGCCTTCTCGATCTATAAAAACCCATTTTATCAGTCGAACTCCATATATTATAATACATTCATAAACAAAGCATCTAAAACCAAAATAAGTAAATGCTAAAATTCGATACTTTTGGCTTATTATTTGTTTATATTTGCCATTCCACACAAAATTTTAAATTAGAATTAAAATTTTATTATTTTAGGCCGATATGAGAGGGAAATTATTTTTTCATCACTTTTCCACTATCCGTTTTCTTGCATATCCAAACCACCGAGGTATTATTTTTCCAGACCACAAGGTTGCTCCGTATTGTTCGTCTGTTTGATGCGAAGCATTATATTCATAATTTTTCTTGTCATTGCCGCGATGTTTTTGTAAAAATCAGGAACATACACCCGTCCATATTGGGCATCTAAATGAAGATCTAAATTTAATTTCATTCAATTGTTTCTCCTTTGCGCGTTATTTTGATACTTAGACATTATGAATAACGATTCGGAGCGGGCTCGTAAGTAATAAAATAACTCGCAAAAGAGAAACAATTCAATCAAATAAATTCTAGGCCTTTATTTAGACGGCCAATATAAAGTGGTGTATGTTCCTAGTTTTTCCAAAAACATCGCGATAAAGGCCAAAAAAATATTTAACCTCTAGTTTTTCATCAAAGTTGTCGTCGTCGCGGACCGGGCTCTCAACCTAAAAATACTGACTCTACTCTTGAACTAAAAAGACAAATTCTATGTTACTTTAGCACAGTTGTTTTATTTGGAAACCGTAACTTATTTTCATCCTTTAGACTAAGTTTATTAATATAAGTCCGTCAGTATTATTTCAAAGCAAACACTGTTGAAACTTTCGAGTTCAGCAATAAAATTAATCCTGGTTTTAAGCTGAAATTTATGAACTTCAGATACTAAGTAGAAGCATTAGTGAACTTATACGTAGACTGCTATCACTTTCTGAAACAATTTACCTGTTCTACAGTTTTTTACCGAGAAACATGCCTGCCCTATTAAAATAAACTGTACTAGCTACTCAGAAGTAACATTCTCAAGATAATATGCTAACACCATTCACACGGTATACTTACCATGGTAGTTCTTATTCTTGTAGTACCTTTAAACATTTAGTAAATCGGTTTTCCTTAATGCCAATCTATCTACACTAGGTGAAATTAAATTAACCAACCAAATTCATACTGGAGACTCGGTTAGTCATCAGGAACAAGGTTAAATGACCCTCCAGGTGAAATTCGAAAAAAATAATGTTTTGCCCCTTAATGCCTGCACTAGGAATTGTACTTAAACTAGTTTACCCAACCAGTAAGGGAGCAAAAAAGTTTATTTTTCGAAATTGGCCAAAAGGATTACTGAACCTAGTTCTTGGTCACTAACCGAGTCTCCAGTATGAATTTGGTCGGTTGATTTAATTTCACCCTATATGTAAAATTCAAAGTCCTGACTGACTGATTGATATATCAAGACACAGACTAAACCGCTGGTCCTAGATACATGAAATTAGGAGGGTGTTTTCTTAGAAATAATATGGTGGCATAAATGAACATTTTGTATTTGTGAAGTGTAGGTATCCACTAAGAAGTGGTTTTTCAAAATTCCACCCCTTAGAGGGTGAAATAAGGGGTTAAATTTTCTGTGAAACTTTTTATTCTTTGGGTCGATTAACTCGAAAATTGGTACACACACTCTTCAATTAAAATTAATAGGGTTTCGATTTTCCTACACGGCATGGTAGACGGGCGTGCGGGGTGGCACAGGGGGGCGATTCTCGCACAAGCGACCATTTGCGAAGGCCGAGAGCGGGCGATGTTTACAAGCTCTTTATAAAGAAACGTATCATACTATTGAAATATAAACCTGTTGTACGTATTCATAATATGATTTAATAATAATAATAAAAAAATCTTTATTGCACTAAAAATATTGTACATGAGGCGAACTTAATGCTATTTAGCATTGTCTTCCAGTTAACCTTTGGTTGTGTGGATCATTATTGGGTAGTGCTTTACGTGTCTTTTAAGGAGTTATTTATAGTTAATAGAATTATCATCACACAGAATTTATGACGCAATAAACAGCTCGTATGAAAAGTATGAAAAGCAAAGCGTGTGAATTTATTTGCGAGAATCGTGGTCCAGGGGGGGCAATTCTGGCAAACCAGTCGAAGCGAGATTTCTAAAATACTCTAAGTTAACACATACAGCTTGTCAAAAAAGAGTTTGGAAAAAATTAGGGGGCGCTATATCACATATTTAAACATACCACACACTACGAGCGAAACTGTATACTACGACCAAAATATTTAGTTTCATCTGTCACCGCGTCAAACTCTTTTTTGCCAAGCTGTAGGCTACTTTTTATCCCGGAAAAAAGCATGTCGTTAAACCGAATAACACACGGGCGGAGCCGCGGGCAAAAGCTAGTATATAATAAGCGTTGGAGCAGGACAGATTTCTCTGGATAACCTCGCCTTAATGCCCGAAGCTTGGCGATAAGACTTACCATCATATTAATTTAATCAGTAAAACTACATCGTCAGGAAAATGAAACATCATGTAGAAATTATAAGCATAAAAACATCTGTCACGGTATGACGTATAATCGTCGGTGAAACGAGGTGTGACTTGCACTTCACATTCTATTTTTGTGCCGTTTGGAGTCGAGACGTTTGGGCCGTGGGGGCCTGACGCTCGACTGCTATATAAACAAATAGCATCGCGTCTGGTGGATGCTTCAGGGGACCCAAGGGCTGGAGCTTATCTCGGGCAACGCATCAGCCTTGCTATCTAGCGAGGTAATGCGGCCAGTGTCTTGGGTACTCTGCCCAGTGACAGCGACGACTTAAATAAAGTCTTTTATTTAATTTAACTTTTATGTTTATATAATTTTGTTTTTTTTTTAATGTATTATAATTTTAAAATAATTTAGTTATTAGTAATAAAATGTCGTTTATTCTATTATAACAATATAATATGATTTATCTTCATCAAGTTCTTTACTTGGAACTGAAAACCCTCTAGGGGATTCATTTTGTGACGTTGCACACAGTTCTTCTGAAAATCAGGATTCTTTAGCCAATGTTGTGACTCAACGTCTCTGAATTCTATCCTAACAAAGTTGAAGTAACGGAGTTGAAGACAAACAGCGCGCAGTTACTTCCTACTGAAATAACAATACGGGTGGTGGCAATTATTGTACTTAGTCATAACGTCGAATAATATGTAGATACGAGTATATAAGTGCAGTCCAGTGCGTCCTTCCTGTGATGACGTATGGCGCTGAGACGTGGTCTCTTACAAAGGGTCTGATCCACCGGTTTAAGTTCGCTCAACGAGCTATGGAGCGGGCTATGCTTGGGGTATCTCTGCTGGATAGAATCCGAAATGAGGAGATCCGTCGGAGATCTAAAGTAACCGACATAGCCTGCAGAATCAGTAAGTTGAAGTGGCAGTGGGCAGGCCATATTTTTCGCCGACATGATGGCCGTTGGGGCCGAAAGGCTTTAGAATGGAAACCACGTACAGCAAAGCGTAGGGTAGGACGACCTCGTGCCCGCTGGACCGACGACCTGAAGGACGTTGCGGGGGGCGGCTGGATGAGGAGGACGCAGGACCGACATGAGTGGTGAAATTTGGGAAAGGCCTATGTCCAGCAGTGGACGAACACGGGCTGATGGATGGATGGATGGACGAGTATATAATAGAAGCCACGTTGCGAATTTCACTTTGTGGCCTTTTTGAGTTGGGTGCAGCACAAATGGCACAATACGAATATCGCTTCGTGGCTAATTCAAAGTATTTCAAAGCGACCACGTCGTCGGGACGGTTTTTTCCCTAAATAAGCGACTACGTTCTTTGAACCTAACTTGCTAATATAAGGTGAAATTTATTTAACCAGTCAAATTCATACTGGAGGCTTGGTAAGTGATCAGTATCACGGACATAGGCGTAACTAGGTAGGAGCCAGGGGGGCTCGGCCCTCCCCAGATTACTCTCTGCCCCCCCCCCCCCCCCCCAGAAATACGAGCGTCATTGAGGTATAAGATCAACGATGTTCCAAGACCAAGATTTATCATTCCATGCAAAAACAGTTTCATGTCATGTCAAAAAAACAAACGACGCAAAAATAAATGAATCACTAAATCCAGACCAAAAATTCTTAAAAAAACGCCAAACATTTAAGACCAACGTGGCCAGTTCAACAAAATGCCTAATCAAATCAAATCAAAATATTTATTTTGCAAAATAGATACATAAAGTATACTTTTTACAAGTCAAAGTTAATCTTTACAATAAATATCTTTAGAAGAAAAATTTCAAATGTAAGGACCTTATATACCTTATATGCTACCATTAAATGAAACCACATATTCTACCGACCCTACTAAACCACTTTTACCATGAATCATACCCGCGCCCACCCTTAGTTTGGGAAATAATTGAGTTCCAAACAAAAATGCGTGAACCCTAACATACGGGCGAGTTTAGAGAAAGCGTCGTCCGTAGACAGCTTCAGTCTATTTACAGCCAGTATGTAACGTACCTACCTATATATTACTATTTTGTGTATTTATCATGTTTCGTATACATGGTTATGGTATATGTCGCCGCCCCGTGGTTAAATAAGCTTCTTAATTGGGCTAGGTTGTTAATTAATTAAATCATGTATCTAATCAAGGGCTAGAAGATGCTTATATTAGATAGTTTACGCAAACGCAACGTTCAACCCAAAGGCTGAAAGAAGCTCAGCTCTCTGTTAAATGGTTTTATGATATATTGTCAGCGTGGCCAAGAGACCACACAAGTAAGGTAGGTGGAACTTGATTAAATACGAGAACAATGATACAAGAAAAGTGCACGTTTTAAAACTGAGTAGAATAGCCGGTGATAAAGAGATGGGTTAAAAATCAAATACATTGAAACTATTTTACTTAAAGAAAACTTTGAAAATTAAAATTATGAAGAAAATTCATATTTTTTTGTATATTATTTATTCCAAAATGTAAGTTAACTAAAATGGGAGTGCCTCCGCTGCCAGCGCCGGCACCCATAAATGACGCCGTTCGGCACCGACCGGTAATACATTACCGCTGGCAGCCAAGATCAAAAACATCAGCTGCCGGTCAAGTGCGAGTCAGACTCGCATACTTAAGGTTCCGTAATTCAACACTTTTGGGAACAGGCAGGAAGAAGGTACCTATTTAAAATCTTGCCCATAACTGGTTATGATGACTAAAAAAAGAATTGATTGCATGTACCACATTTTAAATTAACATAAGAATAGATAGATAAATAGGTGGTAGAGCTAATGTCGGGCTCGACTGTGGAGGTACCACCATCTTACTCGGAAATCCTCCCGAAGTTATTCGGGGGAGAGTAAGAGGACAGCTCTCAGGCAAAAAAACCAGGCGGCCCACCATTGCCTGGGACCGATGGATGGCGGTATATCCATCCCCAATTGCCGGGCCTTATATAAATCAGACTGGTGACGGGCAGCTTCGTCACTGGTGCAAGGGTTTCGGCACCGCGCTCACCAACCCGCCTGCCCAGCGTGTGTGAGTATGAGCATTTCTTCCAGGAGGACCGCCAAGAGTGGCGAAATCCTGGAAAGGCCTATGTCCAGCAGTGGACGAAACAGGCTGATCGAGGCTGATAGATATAGATTGTGACCTATTCTCGTGCAGCAAACCTTAAATTTAGAGATGAAAAACCTAAAATAATACAAGCTCATTTAACTTTTATCCATCTGCGTTAAAGCCTATTTTACAATGAGAAGTTTCAGGTTATGGCAGGTTTTGGTTTATGGTTATGGTTATGGCAGGTCTAAATCTAATATTTGCTACACGAGAAAAGGTGTCATTGTCTATGAAAGTGTCTCCACTTCACACTTTGTTGACTCATCAATAAGATAGGAAGTTAAACCGAATCTTATGAAATACCTAATTATAATAGTAGATTATTAACCAAGGGCTGTATGAAATCAATTGCATACGAGGTTTTTGGCGCCTGAGCGAAGCGAAGGCGCTAATTAACCCGAGTTTGCAATTGATGCTTACGCCCGAGATAAATACTCTGCTTTACATATCGATTGTGAGGTAAGTAAACAACAAGACAGCAGGTTTCAATGAACATTTATTAAGAAGAAAAAAATGTGTATTTAATTAAAATTAATAGTAAAATTATTACAATTTGTAAGAGATATGGTCACGTTCTTTTTAGGAATATGAGTTTGTGATGATAAGACTTGAGTTTGAGTGACTTGAGGTTCTTGCATCGTAAATGGCGGCAGTTGACTGGTACTATTTTCTTCATTAAAAAATGGCTCAGATGATGTGCTTTGACGTGGTGATTTCAAGTTTATATTTTCTGTTATTTTAGAAGTAATTTTGCTTTTGTTTGCCACCGAATCTTCGATATAACCTTCGGCCACTTTGCTGGACTTCCAGCCGCCGTGCCTTTTTAACAGAGTGAGGTTGGCTCCCGAATCAGCCAATAGAGTCGCTGATGTTCTGCGAAAGCAATGCCCGGTGTATAACTCTACGTTACTCAGTTTTAAATATGTGGCTATTTGCTTTGGCATGCCTGTAAATTTGTTTTTTCCTATTACTTGTCTGTGGCATTTTCCTTTACTGTAATTAAGAAAAAAACGATTTGTATCCACGTTTTCAGGCCGAAGAGCTTGATATTTTTCAACATAATTTGCAAATTCTTCATGCACAACAAATGACCGGTCAATTTTAGTTTTCATGTTAGGCAGTTTTATGAGTAGTAATTTGTTATGTTTTTCTACATTTTCTATTGTCAAGTTTGTCAATTCCACGGTTCTGCAGGCTCCCGATATCCCAAAAATTAGAACAACCTGTAAAAAAGACATAAGTTGTATTAAAGGCACCAAATTCGCATAGTATTTTTGTGAAATATTTTGTTAACGTATTAAAAAGGGCAAGTAAATACGTAGGTACCTTTATTGCTAAATAAATTTCATCCGGAGCTTCATTTAAGAATTTCTGTACTTCTTCTGCAGTAAATACCTTCGATTTCTTGCTTTTAAAGCCGTCAGACTGCCTTTTCAAGAAAGCAGTAAGTTTAGAAAAATCTTTCAAATTCACGTCATGTTTTGTCATCATAGTAGATTTTAGCATGGAATAAAAGCACCATAAACTGGAAGGATGTAGCCTCTTAGATAATTCATCAAAATATGATATAAAAACACTTTCAGAAAGAGATTTCACTTTTTTTTCTGACCGCCATTTCATAAATTCGTCGTATGCCTTTACATATCTTTCTTTCGAGTTCGGCGGTAATATATTTTCGACAACTGTTTTTGCCTTTTCTTTAATAAAATCGGGCGTTAGATCTATGTCTTCGTCACTAGACATGTTTAAAACTTTTGAAAAAGAACTCAAACAAGAAAATTAATTACTTTCGCGATGCTTTCGCGCCTACTAGTAGACTGCCTTTTTTTTTTTCACGCACGCAAGCGCGTCAAATCTTGCTGGCCAGTTTGATTTTTAAATCGATTCCATCTAACATACGATGTGGAAACAAATAGTTCCATATTTAAAATAAAATCTTTATAAAATAAATTGTCTAGATTCCGATTCGAGTAATTAATCGATACCGAGAAAAAAAAATAACTTTTTAAAAATATTCTTCGTGCAGTATGAGTATGACAGTTCTTTTTTCAAATTCCAAAACCTATGCTGTAATGATAGTCATACACCCCGGCATTCAGGGGTGTAAGGGTGTACTTACAGAGCAAGAGATATGTAAATATCATTAGTAGCGGTAAGTCTTCTAGTTTTGATCTGAGTGAAATCAATCAATATTAAAATCGCCAAAGCAAGCAAAGATGATAGCCGATACGAGGACAAATCAGTTTCTTAAGTGAGCGTAGTAGTATTATGATAATGTAACAACAGTGTTGTTTATAGGCACCCTGTACTCTTCGCCTTCTCTATGTACTTAATTACTCAATATATTTATTGCAACTAAGTGTACACAGATGTTACAATTTTATAAGAACTTAATAACTTAGCTACCCTTATCAGGTACAGCAACACTACTAATACTATATATTATTACACAATTCTTTTTCACTGCTCTAATATTTCACAGTGTCTTGATATCTAATAATCTTTTACAAAATGTTTGCATAACAGTAATACTTAAAAGGTAAGAGATCAGAAAGCCATATCACATTATTTTTCATCAGACAGAAAACTTTCTACTGTGTAGAAGCACCCTTCTACTAAATATTGCTTCAATGTTTTTATAAACGCGGATTCATTTTGTGTGGTCTTTATAGTAGTTGGTAATTTATTAAATATTTTAACTGCCATATAATAGGGACTACAATTTAACATTTTTATTCGCGACGGGGGCAAATATAATTTATCTTTGTGCCGGGTATTAATTGAATGCGTATCTTTAATTTGTGGAAATAGGTTCTTGTTTTTAAAAACAAATATACTTATATCAAAAATATATATACAAGGTAATGTTAATAATTGAAATTTTTTGAAAAATGTTTTGCAGCTCTCGGTTTCTATGTAGAGACCTCCCAGCGCCATCTAGTTTCCAGATGTGTATTAACGCGTTGCAATGCTCATGATGGTGGTGGTTGAGTGTATATTCGGTACCAAATTGTATAGCTACTCTTGCATTTTATGATGGATGATAAAATATTGGTAGAGCAACAGCCCGGTAAGCGAGAGGTCCCGGGTTCGAATCCCGGTTCAGGGCTCCTCACGTCCAGATTTACTTTTCTGATTTTCTATACCGCAATGATATAAATTTAATTTGTTATCTTCTTGCGATGGATTCAATCGCGAAGTGTTTAAAATATAGAAATTTATTTCTATCATAGTGTAGATGATAAAATAGGTTATCTAATATATATTTATTTTCACGTATAGCAACAAAAGAGACACAAATATTTTTATACCGTACCTACTGGAAATAAAACTCATGGATGAAAAATTTAATGTTGTCATTTTACTATCGTGAATTTCTCAACCATTTTTCTGTAATCTTTACGTAGTCCCAAATTACCATGATTAAAAAAAAAACGGTCACTAGTTTTGGAAATAAGGAGGACATGCATTCTTTTGTGGCTTTTCAAAGATTTCTCGAAATCGGTGCCAGTAAATATTTTTAGGTATAATCAGCTCTTTAATATCCACAATTTGATGCCCATATTGTATTTTTATAAAATATTTTTTTAATTTATTTTACTTTTGTTTTTATATTTCTCATTTGTGTTCAACTTTTTTTTAATTGTAATTGGCCAGTTATGGCCTATAATCGTGAATTTTTTAATTTTTGTCGGTCTATTCGGGAATTATACCCACGTCGAGCGACTCCGATGATGTAGTCGAGGCCGTCTATGATGACATATCAAAGGCCAGACATAACACCACCAAGACACATTTTACCGTTGTTATGGGGGACTTCAACTCCAAAGTGGGAGTACAAGAGTGTGGTGAATCGGTAATCGGACCATACGGTTATGGCTGCAGAAACCCTCGGGGCCAGATGCTGGTTAGCTTCCTTGAAAGCCAGGGGCTCTATTTGATGAATTCATTCTTCAAAAAGAAGCCTCAAAGGAAGTGGACCTGGCGAAGCCCTGATGGTAAGACTAAAAATGAGATAGACTTCATAATGACGGATCAAAAGCACATAATTCAAGATGTATCCGTGATCAACAGGTTTTGTACCGGTAGCGATCACCGACTTGTCCGAAGCATCTTGAATATCGACTTACAGCTTGAGAGAAACCGTCTGATGAAGCCTACGCTCCGCCCTTCTCTGCGCCAAACCGCTGTGGGATCCGAAAAGTTCCAAATGGAACTTCAGAACCGATTTGCCCTGTTAGAAACCACTGAGGACGTTGACCAGCTTGCTAACAATTTCACGAATGTCGTGCGCGAGGTAGGCAGGGCTTATTTTAAGCCGGAGCGAAAGACTAAGGAGTCCAAAATTTCGAGTGGAACTCTGGACCTGATGAGGCAGAGACGGGAAATGTCTTCAGATTCTGCAGATTACTCCCTTCTTAACAAGCGCGTTAAAAGGCAAATTCGTTTTGACCTGCGCCAACATAACACTCGCGTCATTGAAGACGCGATCAAGCGAAACAAAGGCTCAAAAGTTTTTGCCCAGCAGTAGGAAGGACTAATCTGACGAAGCTGAAGACATCTGACTATAGAACCGTTACCTCTAGGCCAGAGATCCTCGCCGAAATCGAGAAATTTTATGGGCTCCTATATTCTTCACACGCTCCCAAGCCAACTGCTCGCGATAAAGACGACAAACGTGCACCTCTAGTCCGCCACTACACCGATGAACTCCCGGATGTCGAAATGGGTGAGATTAGGATAGCTCTTGAACAGCTGAAAAACAATAAGGCGCCGGGCGAGGACGGCATCACAACTGAACTCCTGAAAGCTGGAGGTTACCCTATACTCGGACAGCTACAGGACCTCTTTAATGCCGTCATTCGCACAGGTACTACGCCAAAGGAGTGGAGCAGGAGTCTGGTCATTTTGTTCTTCAAAAAAGGGGACAAAATCCTACTTAAGAACTATAGACCAATTGCGCTCCTGAGCCACACCTACAAGCTGTTCTCAAGAGTTATCACGAATCGTCTCGCCCAACGATTCGACGACTTCCAACCACCAGAGCAGGCTGGGTTTCGAAAAGGCTACAGCACCGTGGACCACATTCACACGCTAAGGCAGGTTATACAGAAAACCCAAGAGTATAATCAGCCCTTATGTCTAGCGTTTGTGGACTACGAGAAAGCCTTCGACTCCATCGAAACTTGGTCTGTTCTACAGTCCTTGCAGCGTTGCCAAGTTGACTGGCGTTACGTGGAGTTGTTGAAATGTCTGTATGACTCCGCTACGATGTCCGTCCAAGTACAGGGTGTACAAACAAGACCGATACATCTTCAGCGCGGCGTGAGACAGGGAGATGTTATTTCTCCAAAACTGTTTACCGCCGCGCTGGAGGACGTCTTTAAAACACTAGACTGGAGTGGACGAGGCATAAACGTAAACGGAGAGTACATTTCACATCTTCGCTTTGCCGATGACATCGTCATAATGGCGGAATCGCTGCAGGAACTAGAGGAAATGATGCGCGGCCTTGGCGATTCTTCGAGACGAGTGGGCCTGCGGATGAATTTGGATAAGACTAAGGTCATGTCCAACTGTCACGTCATCCAAGGGCCAATAACCGTCGACAATGTCAGCATCGAAGTTGTTCAAAAATATGTTTATCTGGGTCAAGTCATACAGCTGGATAAAAACAACTTCGACGCCGAGGCTGACAGAAGAATATACTTGGGTTGGGCAGCATTCGGAAAGTTGCGTCACATATTTACGTCGTCAATACCGCAGTGCTTAAAGGCTAAGATGTTCAACCAGTGCGTCCTTCCTGTGATGACGTATGGCGCTGAGACGTGGTCTCTTACAAAGGGTCTGATCCACCGGTTTAAGGTCGCTCAGCGAGCTATGGAGCGGGCTATGCTTGGGGTATCTCTGATGGATAGAATCCGAAATGAGGAGATCCGTCGGAGATCTAAAGTAACCGACATAGCCTGCAGAATCAGTAAGTTGAAGTGGCAGTGGGCAGGCCATATTTGTCGCCGACATGATGGCCGTTGGGGCCGAAAGGCTTTAGAATGGAGACCACGTACAGCAAAGCGTAGTGTAGGACGACCTCGTGCCCGCTGGACCGACGACCTGAAAGACGTTGCGGGGGGCGGCTGGATGAGGAGGACGGAGGACCGACATGAGTGGCGAAATTTGGGAAAGGCCTATGTCCAGCAGTGGACGAACACGGGCTGATGGATGGATGGATGGATTCGGGAATAAGGGCATTTTTGTGGTTTTTCAAAGATTTTTTCAATCGGCTAATAACCTATCACTAAATACCTATCTACAATTTGATACCCATATTGTATTTTAAAGATATTTTTTATATTTTTCTCTCTTGTGTTGGAAATATTTTAAACAATTTTTTTTTATATACCATATTGTGTATGCATGTGAATGCTATTTTTGTATCTTTAAGTATCTTTAATGTTATGAGGCTGTGACATACGGACGGACGGATGGACAACGGAGTCTCACCATAAAGGTTCCTTTTACCTTTCAGGTCCTACGGAACCCTAAAAAACCATACAAGTGCGAGTCGGACTCCCCCACCGAGGGTTCCGTACAAATTTTTATTATTATATAGGTAAATATTTTATGAAATTTAATTAATATTTTTTTTTATAATTTTATTGCGAATGTACTTTTCAGATTTTTCCCTATACTTGTATTACATGCCAATTTTGATTCCCTTGAGTGTCGAAATATACGTTTTTTGCGGCATAAACAGCCGTATATAATTTTTTTGGCTAGTAATAAAAGCTCCGAAAACTAAATTAAAAATGAGGATGTTAAATTTATGAATGTTACTGCTTTAAATACTAAGTTACCGAAAACTTCTGTGCTAATAAATAAACTACCAACTACCGAATGAAATATTAAAAATTCCGAAAACTTAATACATCAAAAAGCTGACATAATACTATTTCACCAGCTGAAAATACATGTCAGCGAAAACTATTGTCAGCTTTTTTTGTCGTAGATCTCCGAATAAAAATTCAAAGTTGCTTGACCATACCATGAATTCTGTTAAGACTTAAGGGGTCGCCTTGCTCCACTCCGCTTCGCTCGGCTCCCAATATGTAATTACATATCAACCTAACACGCTGCTCCTCGCTACGCTCGTCGTCGCACCTTTTTTTGACTTAGCAGAACATTTTTTTTCGTTAACTTCGTATTTCTTTCGGAAGTTCAGTAATTTATTCGGAGGTTCATTATTTAAACCAGGTGGTCGTAAAGAATTTTAGTTTGCTATTTTTTATTTATTTTGTCGGTAGATGTTACACAGTTAAATTAGTATATTTTTCGGTAACTAAATTTTACTGCTGCTTAGATAGTATTACAGTGTGCAGCAGTTCGCTGTGATTGAATTTGTTTTTCGGAGGCTTTATTATTATCCTTTATTTTTGTTAACGTTTGATTTTTTCACAGCTTCTAGGAACTGTAGACCTGAGTATATGGTTTTAATTTCAACTCGATACCTCCACGCGTTCCCGAGATAAAGGGTCTTGACTTGACAGACAGACAGACGGATGGACGGACGGACGGACAGACAGACGGACAACAAAGTGATCCTATAAGGGTTCCATTTGTTCCTTTTGGGGTACGGGACCATAAGAAAAGAATAATCGAAATTACATACATGGCGTTAAACTAAAAAGTAATCTGAAATTGGTTAAAAATAAACAACAATTTTTTAGTACATATGAATAATATATTATCATTTTTTTGTAAAACACTTAACAATTTTTCGCAAAGAAAAGTTTTATTATTGATGATTACATTAAAGTTGCCACCACATCGTCCTTGGGTCCTTGCTCAAATGTATCCGAACCAAAAGGGAAACGAAATAAACAAAAAAGGGGAATAGTCTTCGATAGGTCGACATTTATCTCTTTCACTCCAGTATGCTTCCCCACTCGCAATTCAAAAGCGTTGGCTGTACAGGTAGACGTTTTAAAAAACAGCGCCAAATTACCTATGTCGCCAAAATACCTGACTTGACCCTATAGGTTTAGACGCTTTTTTTTAAATTCTGAACTAAACCCGATGTCCGTATATACAATGGCGATAATGGATTTTTACGCAACCTAGACAATGCTTTATACCCATGTACAGGGTTGATTTTACAAGTGGGCGCGGACGCTGAAACCCAAAAACATATTGAAAGGAGTTTTCTGGCCGATTTTGATGAAAACCAAAACTGCATCATTACATTATAGATTTTTGAAAAAATAATTTGTATAGCCGAGAACCGAATCCGCTGTCGTTAAAGAACACACTGTATATTATTGCACCTTACGATAGTCACTATGTTTTCAAATATCTAGTGATGCCGTTTTGGTTTTTATCAGAATCGGCCTCGAGATTATTTTGAGCTTTTACGATATTCCCTATAGTTTCGGGTTTGGCTATCTACGTCTACATGAAAAACTAACTCTATCCGTTTCAAATGCTATTAGGATAGAGCCTTGCTTAGCACACTATGTGCATCTCACTCAGTCACGCACTTCCCTCAACGTTGCTAACGCACACATGCATCAGGTATGACAAGGTCCTATCCTAATAGCATCTGGAACGGATCTTATTATTTTTAAACTGCTATCAGTATTTAAAATAATGCAAGGTGTTGCAACCTCTATTCTCTCACATCAATATGGACTATTTTGCAAAACAAAATCTTTTTTTGTAATATTGGACTGTTTATTTCCTCACAAAAAAATCATACTGCTTTCACTTTCAAAAGAATCTGATAACAGCTGTCTTATTGCACACATACAAACACAAAAATGCTTTCTTCCGCTATACAATAATTTATTATTTTTTTACTTTTAAGCCTAGTCAAACTATACCTTGTCTATAGGTACTCTCGAAATACCCATGACGGCTATCTTATTACACAAATAGAAGGAACATTATTCCTTGATCATTTATTTCCCCACGAATAAACACTTGTTTCTCACGTACAGTTTATTATTTTTCACTGTCACAATCTTTTTTAGCTTTTTCTAGTTGATATCTTAATATTTTCATTTGGAGTTCATGTTGTTCTTTCTTTTGCTTTAAAGCTATTGTCTCGTTTTTTATTTGAAGAGATGCTAAAAGTATTTTTTTTCTGAAATATATGTTTTTTAAATCATCAACACTCGACGTTAACTCTTCTTCACGCTTGAACTTTGGTGTGGACTGTTTTTTTTCTTTGTATCTTGTTTGTTTGCTTCTTTTCGCAGATATAACTATGGGGTTGTCTTCAATTAACTTGTCCTCGTTATCTGAAAGAATAATACGTATTAAAACTAAAAGAAGTCATGTGTCGCAGCAGAGAAAAGGGACAAACTCAGCGAATGCTGTAGTCATACAAAGTAAGACCGACAGCGCTGATTTTCAGTCATAGTAGTGCCTCGAGGGTTCCGTTAAGTACCGTCCGTAAGCACAAACTTATTCCACGTACAGTTATGATTGACCAACTTAACTTGACACTAAGGATCCATTAAACTATCCAAGGGGAATTTAATTAGTCAAATTATGTTAGTCAAATTTTGAATTTTTAAGATTCCGTACCACAAAATAAAAAAAAATAAAAAATCGTAACCGTTATAAGATCTCTTAGTTGTCCATCTATCAAGACCCTATTCTCGGGCCCCGTTATAGATATCAAGTTGAAACTAATACCTCCTACAGAAGTCTACAGCCCCTTGGTGCTGTTCAAAAATCAGGTCTCTAACTCAAAGCGAAAAAAGGTTATTGCCCTTTACGTTATCAATTTTGTACAAATTGTCTCACCATGAAACCCTTTAGTTAGGATACTTCCAGTTGACGAAGAAACTTTTAATTCCGTTTACCATTAGGTCTCATAGCCCAGGTAAACGAAAAAAAAACTGAAAATTACTTACATTTTACTATTCAAAGAAGTCCAACCTAATTAGACCCTTCAGATACATGGAGTTTAGAGATAGTAAGTGCCAAGTTGGTCGTTCTTAACTGCTCGTGGAATAAGTTGGTATTTTAAATAGTATGTGCGGAACCCTCGGGGCACGAGTCCTACCACCACATAACCGGTAATTTTATTTCATGTACGTGTACTATAAAACCTACTTATAAACGGAATTTCCAGTTTCTAAGTCAACCGTAAGTGCCCTAAAGGTTTTCATGTTTACTGTACCAAACGCTCCAGGTTGCGTCAACCAACCCTATTTTTTTGAAGTCATGTTTTCTTCTACACCATTTAGTGCAAAATTCGATAACCCGTTTCTCTGTCATTTTTCGTTATAGACTAAAGTTCGTGATCTCTATATTTTAATACAGGCATTTACAGCCACTATCTGGCTGAAATGTAAAATTTTGGTACAGGTACAACTGAAGGCAAGAAAACAGCTTTGTAAATCTGTCCAGCCAGCTTAATATCTTTAAAATGAAATCAATATTCAAAATTTTGGCAAAATAGTGCCTTTTAAAATATCAGTACCGGATGATAGAGGTCTTATACTTTGGTCTATAAAGAAAAGCAACCGAGAAAAGAATGATCAAATTTTGTACTAAACCGGTGGCGCGCCTATGCGCTTTAACACACATATTCAACACCACAAATCACATGGTCTCACCTAAGGTTACTATATGAAAGACATTAGCGGCATTTGACAGGCACTTTTAGGCCTAGACAGACAGGCGTGCGGCTGGCGTTGATCGAATACCGGCATTTTTAAACTTGTGAACGATTTTACAATATTTATCAGGAAAAAATAGTACATTTTGATGCAAGTGCGAAATGGTTGATATTTCGAGTCACGACGGAATTTTTTGCCGAGACGCAGTCGAGGTAAAAACACTCAGGATGAGAAATATCAACACTTTCGCACGTGTATCAAACGTAAAATTACGTGAAACAATAAAATAAAAGCAATTTTGTTGCAAATCAAAACAGCAACAATTCGACAGAAGAAAACGCAATGTCTGGTTGACGCCAATCTTTTAGTCTTTTTCTAAAATCTTTTTATTAACAAGTTCTAAGATAGATGCAATATAATATAAATTATGACATCTAAAATCGTTTTGAATTTTTAAAACATCTTTTACAATTTAACACATGATATATTTAATAATAATATAAAAGTTTGGAAATACTCATCCTAAACAGTTTTTAGTGTATCCTGTTACTTCCAGAAATACCAACAAAACGACCAGAAGTAAAACAAGGTTTAATACTGCTTACTAAGTGATGTCGCCGGCTTCCCTAAGATGGTGTTAGTGGTAAAAAAAAGCACTAGTGCGAAATATAAAATTTTACGCACGTTAAGCAGGCACGTAATGTATCATATTTTGAGCAGGTGTATTAAAAACAATTTTGTCTAGAAAAACCACTCTTATTTATAAATTTATTATTTTCGTTACTAGAGGAACTGTATTGATTATTTAAATAACATTTAATAAAAAAACTTTTTCAACACACTTGCACATAAAGTGGTCCTTATAGCAGCGTTTTTAGGGTCATATCATAACAAAATGCAGCATATTAAACACGCGTGCTTTTTACTTTACACTATCGCACTAGTGTTTTTACATTACAGTATTTTTTAAAATCTCAGCAAAGAGTTTTGATGTCTGAGAAATAGTAAAGTTCTTACGAATAAATAAACTGTCTCAGTTAAAATATAATAAATAATCATTTCATTTTATCAAATTATTTATTTTTGTCAACAAATTGTGAATTCATAGCTGTAGTTTTGATTGAGTATGTGTAAAAATAAGACCATGAAAATTTATTATTTTTACTCGCAAGTGTGTTGTAAAACGTCGTATGAAACGCGTGAGCATTAGACATTACACTCTCGGATCCATTATGCCCTCGCATCCATTATGCCCTCGCCTTCAACTCGGCCTACAATGCCACCTCGACTGTAATGTCCAACGCAGCTAACTTGTATTATAATGTACGATTTCATTACTACGATTCACCTTAGACAGGCATTTCTCCAATTTGAAATGGTAACCCTAGTCTCGCTTCAAGATTATTTTGGGCTAGATGCGTTTGCAAGTACTACGCCCCTTTAAGATATCTCCCTTCTTTATCAATGATTATTATAAATAACTTACCAAAGAACTGGCATTCTTCGTATGAATTAGGATCTGTCTTCATTTCATTAACCATGATGGAGATAAAATTATGTTCTGGAGTAGTAATTGTAGGAGCTTCCAGTCTATTATCTTCCACCGTGTACTGCTCTTTCTGTTCAATAAAACAATACTTGTATAAGGTGACTTTCGTTTATATAGCCAAATTTATACTGGAGACTCGGTAAGTGGTCAAGATCAAGGGTCAATGACACTGTTTGCGAAATACAAAAAATATTTTTTTGCCTCTATACTAGTTAAGGAACAACCTCGACTCAATTAGTATAAGAAATATAAACTTTATTTTGCGTATTTCACACAAAGGGTCATTGAACCTTCGTCTTGAGCACTATACCTAAAAATTAAAAGCAGTTATTTTAGGAAGTAATGAATGACCTAGGACAACTTAAGAAATGTGCTCATTTTTTAAGGATGATGGAACCAATTGGCCCAGAGTTTTGAAACCTCTTGCCCAAGGCCCACGAATGAAGCCTATGCCAACTGATAGTAAAGACTATTGTTAGTAGTAACTGTTACTATGACACCAAAAAATCTAACCGTGGAAAAAAAAGATACGGTGATATGAATGTTGTTTTAATATCTGACATTTTAGACATGTAAGTGCATTAAATCGATATAGCTATTATGTATATTTGAACTATAATGCCATCGGTTCCAGTGTTAAAAACTTTGTTTTCTTATTAACCCTATTTTTAATATTTATTTCAGACAAGTTTAAACACTTATTTCGTGAGCAAATTACGTTAATATTGCGATTTAATTCACTCATGAATTAAGTGTAGGCATTTAAAACATGTATTCAAGGTACAATACTTAAAAAAGACACCTTACATTCTTAACGCCATATCTTTTTTTGCCCCTGTTAGATTTTTTGGTGTTATAGCAAAAGTTGCTATGGCTGATAAGATCTATCGATTGGCATAGGTTTCATTCGTGGACAATAGGTTTGGAAATTCTGGACCAAACTTCAAGGGAAGAGTTGCATCATCCTTTTAATATGGCGGGGCGGAGCTTGCTATTATGTATTTGAAAATGCCGATAATAGTGTGATGTCACAGAATAAATGTGTGATTGCTGTGATAGTGTTTTGACGTTATTTAGAAGCTTCCTAAAAATAACTGCATATCAAGCGAGGAGAGGAAACACTTTGAATTTTTTGAAAATAATTTTGCAAGATGTTTAATTGATCTTGTATGAATCTGTCTAACTCTTTATGTAAGTTTGTTTTACGTTTTTATGGTACATAAATAAAATTTGGTAAACCTGAGTTATATTGCTTGATGACTTTTCTTGTGACGTCAAATATGTTTTTTATACTTTTTTATTACACTGAATTGTTCTTACATATCCAAATTTAGCTAATTCAGTGTAAACAAAGAAAATATTTTAGATACCTATCCACTTTATCCCAAGAAAGCGACTAAGCCATTTATTATTCAGATGTAGAAAGGCTACTATCAATTTGTTTCCGTCACACATAAAAAGATACTTGGATAAATCATAAACGCATTATTTAAAACACTTACAGTGTCACCATTTTCTGAACAGACGTCATCAATTTTATCCTGTAAAAAAATTCTTTTCTAGTTATTGTGTTACCCATGTAAAGTAAGTAAGTATTCAAGTAGTTTGGATTCATGATGAAATGAAACTTACCATATGATTAGGTGACTTCAATACTTTATTTGTTGAGTTTTCATCACAAATCGGGACTGTTTCATCATATATGTCATGAATTCTTTTATTCTGAAAAATAAACAAGTATTTTGGTAGGATCAAATGTAATATATTTTTGCTGTATAGGATTAGGTACCTACATTCTGTATTCTGATTAGGAATGTGAATTTCCAGTGGCGTAATTTTATGCGTAAACTAGCTTTTGCCCGCGACTTCATTCGTGTGGAAGTGTCTTTGAAACAATGTACTTTTTAAAACTATTAATGACAGTTTTCAGCTTGGCGGTAATTTTATCAACATCAGGGCCACTACGATGATAATAAAAAAACCGTAGATTGAGGTCCTCAATTTAAAATGGAACATATGTACATACAGATACACTGAAAGACAGAATGACAAAAACTTAAAAATATATAGTTTTGGTCTCTAATTAACAATTTCATTTATTGCAAAAATATTCAATGTACTAACAGACACATCTTTTGTACGACATATTTTTATTACTACAGGTGAATGTTTTGAGATCATAATAATATATTACGCACTGAAATAGGGATGAAGAAAAGTGTGTGTATGTAGTACATCATGAAACAAATTATTGTATACCTACTATGGCTTACATTTAAATTAACACCCGTTGTCTTAGCTCGGTACCTGATATTATGGTACAAATGTTTTAATTGGTCCTCATCTCTAGGCTCAGTAGTAGACTCATGGCTGTTATATATTTCTGTGATTTGCTGCCATGTCTGTCGCTTTTGTTGAATATAAAATGCACCTGTCTTTTTACTTTCAAGAGTAGATCTGAATCTGAAACAGATTGCAAATGTAAAGATATGTCTACATGTAAAGCCAGCACAATCAAATCAAATGAAAATACGTTTATTGAAACTAGATGATAATATTTCTGATGGAAAGCGTTCATTGGGACCTATACTCCATCGGTTTAGGTAGTTTACTTGTACTGAACAGCAATTATTTTTTGCGATTTAGGATTGGCCTTCACAGTGTTATTTGATTATATAGACATGAGCATAGGATGGAGCACTTTTGCCCAAAAAGTGGAACAGTTAAAGCAGGCCAGGTGTTAATCAGTTTGTCCAAGAAAATAACAGAAGTTGGTAATGGATGAATGCTCATTCTAAGCAACTGCCTGTAAACACTCTCCTGCTAGTCTAGCATAGCAAACCATATCAAGCTCAATAGTGCATGATACAGTGTTCTCTCCCACTCTGTTGATCTCCCTCGAGAGGGATAGCCATTCTGTATCAAGCTGTTAAAGCTCGTACATATTAGAGTCATAAAAATTGGAGTATCCCAGTTTATGCCAGTCAGGATTCTCTTTATATGATTACATACCTAAAACACTACTATGTTAAATTTATATGTAATCAATACCCAATCAGTTTTTGACAGTTGTAATAAATTTTGCAAGTCTTTTTAAGGGTCCATAATACCTCAATTCGCAGTCCTGCTCTAACGCTTCTGCTTTTTAACTGTCTATCCTACTCTAATTAGATGCCACTCACGCAAAAACATCAGTTATTTTGAAATCGCGGCTACACTGATGGTTTTTTCATTATTATGGAACAGTCTGCAGCTGCTTTATACTAATGTCAGTTATATTATGTAAAGCTTCAGATTTAATTTCAAGTTTTCATTGAATGCTATCGGTTTATTATACAGTTTGGAGGTAGCTTTGTAATTTTTTTCTATCGGGAAAATTTAATGGAATCAAGTTTTCACCACAGCGTTGACATAGCACTGGTCCTCAACTTTATCATACTTATAATAATTTCAGAGTGATTGTTGCAGTATTTGTTGGTATAAAGCAGGATCATACGAAGCAAAGTGAGGTATTATACATCCTTAAAAAGGAAAAAATATCTAGACATTACTTCCCCAAATTATTTAGGGTAACCCAGCTACCCGCCACAACAATATATCATCAATTTTGTAATGGAAATGTCAAATTTGGCATCACTCTCAGGTATTTAATAAGTAAGTACCATAATATGCCATCAATTACTTAAATATTCATGGGGTCAGAGTACATATTAATAAGGGGGCTCGAGGTATAATTTTAAAGAATAAGAAAGATCTTGACATATCACATTATATTAAATTAACCATCCTTAAATTCACTGTCCATCCATCAGCCTGTTTCGTCCACTGCTGGACATAGGCTTTTCACCACTCGGATTCCACAGGATTTCGCCACTCTTGGCAATCCTCATGGAAGAAATGCCCATACTCACACACGCTGGGCAGGCGGGTTGGTGAGCGCGGTGCCGAAACCCTTGCACCAGTGACGCCGCTGCCCGTCACCAGTCTGATTTATATAAGACCCGGCAATTGGGGATGGATATACCGCCATCCATCGGTCCCAGGCAATGGTGGGCCGCCTGGTTTTTTTGCCTGAGAGCTGTCTTCTTACTCTCCCGAATAACTTCGGGAAGATTTCCGAGTAAGAAGGTGGTACCTCCACAGTCGAGCCCGGCATTAGCTCTACCACTGTATTGGGTAGCAAAGCAAGAGACTTGGGGTAACGATTCAAATTAAAAAATATAATAATTACTTACTCAATATTCTTGCCATATTGTAAGTTTATAGGATATGGAGCATTGCTCTAGCTTACAAGGAAACGTTCATAAGTGAACCATAACCTACCTTTTACAAATTTCAAATAGAGCAGCTTTCTCATCGTTTGTATAGTTGGGTGCTCTTGTTTTCACTTTATCCGTTGAATTGGGGAGGAGATAAGAGGAAACGGTAAAAATCTTTTGTTCTCCCTTTAGAATACCTTGATTATCCATTGAAGAAACTATTTTAATTTAAAATATGAAGAAACGCGGAAAAGTTCTTGGTGTATCAACAAAACAAAATATCCGTATTTTTACAAATTTTGCATGCATTCCGAAATTTTAATAATGCAGAGCCATCCATCGTAAAAATAATTGTATGAACTAGGAGAAAAATAATAGATTTTCCCCTAAGTTGAACAAAGGAGGAGATTGTGGTGAGGTGAGTGAGTCCGGTGAGTGACAATTACTTTATTTTGGAACACATCTTCATGACGTTTACGTTTCGTTCTTCGTAAATATGCTACCCTGAGAGCCGTTCGTAAGTTTACAATTTCGTCACGTTCCGACACTGACAGCAAGATAGCGTATACAATTTTCGAAGCGTGCGATAGAGATGGCATTAGAACCCGTGTCGAGACCCCTAATTTATGAATGTAGCCCTGGGGTGCGTTCAGTTTGATAACCCACAGACGACGACGACGTCCGCCTAACACTGACAGCAGGATAGGTTACATATTGTAAATGCAAACACGACAAAAAGAGATGGCATTTTCAGTGGGCGACGGACGCCTGACGATTAAATTGAACTCAGCCCTGTAATGTATTGCGTTAACGTTTTAATTTTTAATTGCGTTATTGGGTTAAGCAGTTTAGAAAGAGATCGGCTTGTCGATACAACTATATATACCTATACGAGTTCTGTTTGCTATAAAATTTCAAGTCATTTCATGTCCACTTTACTTTGTTTGTAAATACCTACTTAGGATACATATACTCATGTCACGCCTGTCTCCCATAGAGGTAGGCAAAGATTACAGATTTCTATGAGCTCGATCATTCCTGGGGGCAATTCCGGCGAAACAGTCAAAGCGAGATTTCGAAAATTCGATCATAAAATGTATGGAGTTCCACTGATAAAATGGGTTTTGACGATCGAGAAGGCTAATTCAACAGACTGAGAATAGGCTTACTGATTCATATAACACACCCCTTTTGCTTCTACATCTATCAATCCAGTCATAAACTCTTCTATTCCGGGTAGGTAGGTACTTTTACTTTGCCCGTTTTCAGTACCGTCTACTATTTGGTCGGTATACCTACGTCTTTGTAAAAAACCAGGCGTCACTGGTGCAAGGGTTTCGGCACCGCGCTCACCAACCCGCCTGCCCATCGTGTGTGAGTATGGGCATTTCTTCCAGGAGGACCGCCAAGAGTGGCAAAATCCTGGAAAGGCCTATGTCCAGCAGTGGACGAAACAGGCTGATGGATGGATGGATACCTACGTCTTTGTAGTAGGGGCGGCCCGTCGAGCATAGAGTAACTGGGAATAGAGTCTTCAGTTTTATCTCAGTTTAGCGACATCTCATGGGTAACGACGGACTTAGTTCGTTATTGTACCTACCTATACCTACACAGGTATATTTACCTCATGTATAGCCCAGCCTTACTGCATTGTAGTTTTATTTTTCAAATACCTACTACATATTAGTTAAATAAAACAACATTTAAGAAATTAATTACAATTTTTTATCTGTAATTTAAGTGAAATACATTTTAGATAACCTAAAGTGACCTAAATTCACAAGTTTTCACAAATTTGACAATTCACGCAAATCTGAAATACGATATGTTCGATAAACATAAACATAAAATTGCACAAGATGACCGGCTGACTCGGTGTAGGCTTTGTCAAGTTGCGCGATAAATTGAAAAATCGAAAGTCTTTGCTTCTGTAGCAATTAGAGGGATTAGATCCCTAATATACAAATATTTACCACATTTCGGCACGCAGCGCATTTTTTCCGATGTCATTGTTGTAGCAAATTGAAGTCCATTCAACGTAAACAAACACGATCGTTGGAGTCCAAAAAGAAGGCTGGGTAGTCAAAATAAAACACAGTCAACAGAATCCATGAAACATTGCCGGGTCGTAAGTTAATCGTCACTGATTCTGATTTATTGCAAAATCATGAATACTACAAACACAAATGCAGCTCAGAACAGAAACCGACAGACATTTTGAAATTTGAAATTGAAACAAGTGCTGCCAGATCAAAAACCCTATTCAGCGCTAGCAACGCTCAAAAAAGCGCTAGATTCTACAAAATTCAGAGATTAAAAAACTCCAAATTCAGTTCCATTTTACATTTTTATATCTAAAAGACATAATGTATAGCAATGAAAACATACACTAAATAAAACCACAAAATTCTCCGCTAGGAGCAAAAACTCTAAATGCGCGCTAACCATACCAAAAATCCGTTAGATGTCCAGGGTTGGCATTGTTTAAAACAAATGTTTAGAACAAGTGTTTTAAACAGTATTTAAAAACACCGATAAAAAAACACCTGTGCTTAAAACACTGTTTAAAACTGATTGTTTTAAACGTGTTTAAAACACTCATGTATAAACACTGTTTTTTAGCATATTCATTATTATTTTTTCCTTAGAACGTGTCGTCGTTATTACTCTTTTTTATTACTGGCGGGGGTTTCCCCAAACATAAAGACGAGAAATGGGCGGTGTCGGTGTGTACTGTACGGATTAGACTTGGTTTGTTGGAGTGTGTGCGTTTTCTGGACATGAAGATGTGGAATATGAAGGCCACGCAAATTTTATAATTTTCCAACTTGATTACACCAGCTGATTGTTTTTCTTTTTTAATTGATTTTATTTTTACTTTTGTTATTTGTGGTTGTTCATATTGTCATAGATAGTTATAGTCAGTTACTTGTTACAAGTAACTTATATTTTTAAGCATTCCTACGTTTCGTGTTTATCGATGGGAAAGCACTTATTTTTCACTCAATAAATTATTAGATTATGATGACATTAAAAAAAACGCGTTTAAATCAATTTTACATATCGTCGCTTAGCAAAAACAGCGCGCAAGTCGAAAATTGCCAGTTTTGTGATTTAAATGCCATTGGATAAAACTTAAAAGCATGCTTTGATTTAAACAATTTTATACATTCGGATGATTAATAGTACCTATCTAAAACACATAAAACAATATACTGAGTCTTCTAACTTTTAAATTCATGATTTTAAATAGTTTTCTGTCTCTCCTGTAAAGTACAAAAAAATTACTTGCGCGGTGTTGTTTGCTAAGCGACGATATCTAAGGTCCTACAATAATAAGTGAAAATAATTCTAGGGTAGATCATGTATCGTTAACTGATCAAATTCCAAAAGAATAAATAATGTTTTGATCAAATAATTTTTTCACTTCCCAGTACAAAGTGGTTGAATCAGCTGACAAAATTTCCAAGGAAAGGTAAAAAATAAGTATGTGCAAAAATTTTTTTTCCTGTGGAATGTGCTCTATTAGGGATACTCCATCATCTGTTAATTTTTTTTTTCACTTTGAATTGTAGGACCTTATATATAATATACCAATACATACGATAACCAAAAAATGTTTTAAACATGTTTAAAACAACCGCAAAAAGAACATCAGGAAATATTTGTTTTAAACATATTTTTTTTTATTTAGTTTTAAACAGGATGTTTTGATCTTTTTAGAAAAAACTGTTTTTTTTTTCAACCCTCATGTAGCGCCGAACGCGCTAAAATGGCAGCAGTGATTGAAACAACCTCTTGTAGCTCAATCTATTGAGGAACGACGAAAATAGGGCTTCGACAATGCTTCGACGTTTTCTCATACAAAGAAAAAATGGTCTATGTGAAAAGACCCTGCCGTCGAGCTTTAACATAAACTTGCTTGTCGTCTTGTGCAGCATGTATCCTATTTGGTCGGCTTTATATTTATTCAGTCTCTACTCTCAGAAAAGCTCGACCGGGCCGACTCATACTGACGATCGATGGCGACGCGGTAATAGCTGCAGAAGTGCGTTCATTAAAGAACCCTAGGGTAGGTAGGAACACCGGGGTTGCAACACTGAGTTTTTGAACGGGTTTGGCCGAGTTGCTACACTCCAAACGTCATTTCACATACCTCCAATAGATTTCGTATTGATTTATAACTGTCATTTTGATGTCTCTATATGAACCTTGCGTACCCTGCTGGGATTTGTTGTTGAAAAATTCGACACCGGTGTAGCGACACTGCTATTTTTGAACGGTTGGGGTTGCGACCCGTGTTAATTTTTGAACGGTTTAGTGTTGGAACCAGTCGAACCATGGTCGAACCCAAGCTGGTGTGAGTTTTTGAAAAGGAGTTTTTTAAGACTCGAGGTTATGATTTTTTTTCGGAGGGAATACGAAAACTTGGGAAGCGTTGTACTTACTACCTAAATGTATTGAGTTGGAAGGAGATTACGTAGAAAAATAAAATACTTTTTTAGAACTATTTGATGCACCCTTGTTTATTTAATTAAATGTACCTAATTTGACCCTTTGGATATGTCACCGGCAATCTGTATAATTCAGGTATTGTATACAATACCTAGGTAATGTATACAATGCCTGGGGCAACCGGGCAGTGTATGAAATATTATGAATATTATTTTGTCCGTTACCTACTTTACCTAGGCAATGTATACAATTCCTAGGGATTGTATAGAGTACCTGCTGGTCCATCGGCAAAGTGTAAAATTATTACTAATCAATGGGATAATATTAAGTTCGCAGTCAAAACTTGTTTTTTGATCATAATGGCGCGACCGCCATACCTTCGTGGTTATTTTTCTTATGACCACCCAGAAACACCATTTCACAAAAGGCTAAGCTTTGTTCATAAAGGATCATTTAAATACATGCCCTAATCAATTTCCACCGGCTGCGCCTTCGGTACTGTATACGATACCTAGGCAAAGTATTAAATAAATTATATTTCATACATTACCTTAACCTTTTTGGCATTGTATTGTATACATTACCTGGGTATTGTATACAATACCGGATTATACAGATTGCCGGTAACAGATAGGTACATACAGTTTAATGAATTGTAAGATTGAGCTCGTCATAATGGCGCGTGGAGTAAGACGAAGGTCTATTCAGTTCTATATCAAGTCATGAATCCTACAACAGATAGGCTTCAAAGTTTCAGTATATCAGTAGCGAGAAATATTCAAGAGAATCCCACTGAAAGGGGAAATAGCTTTATTTAAAAGGTATTAAACCTCAACTTGGGCAGGATCAAGTTTGGTATATTTTATCACAGTTTTCACCTCTCCCGTGTCCAAGTTCTGTACTGGAGTAGGTAAAAGTACATTTGAATTGTAAAGCACGTCCATTCTGAATTTAAATTTTAAACGCGATTGTACAATTCGGCTGACTCGGTGTAGGCTTTGTCAAGATGCGCGATAAATTGAACAATCGAAAGTCTTTGCTTCTGTAGCAATTATAGGGATTAATATACAAATAGTTGGTGACGTATTGTACTATATAAGTACTTAGTACCAAGCTGATTGCTATATGCTGCAATCTGTTGCTGTTTTAACAAAGTTTACTTACTTTTAGCAAGGAATTATTGTAGGCGAAGATGGCAGTATCCTTTATTTCAATTAAGCACTTATTTAAATTATTAGAATAATTTTTATCCTGACATTTTCTGAATATTCTCCTTGCTATAGGAATCAGCTAGGTTACAAAAAAAAGTTTAAAATAATTGCTCAATGACCGATGGTACCAAAATAACACTTTTGCCGACTTCTTACTTCTCCGTACGGTCCGAAATAGAATTATATCGCTGTGAGTGAGAGATAGCACACTATTTTTTTGGTAGGTGCGATAAGGACGGTGTGAATTTGAATGAACTGTAAGTAAGATAGCTTACAATTAATTCGGACCGCGGGGCCTGAAACGTGTTTTCTAGAAGTCGGCACTCCCACAGTGGTTTGGTGTTTGTGTTCTATACTAGGAATACGCCGACTTCTAGAGAACACATGTTTGAGGAAGAAATAAGTCAGCAAAAGTGTTATTTTGGTACCATCGGTCAGTATGTAATAATTATTTTGAACTTTTTAGTGAATGTCTGCTATAAAATTTAAAGTCAGTGATAATTTTTTTGCTAAAAGTTTATTTAAGTATTCTTTTGGTAGTATAGTTGTTCAGTATATTCAGTGAAGGGAGGTTTTATTTTAAGGAGTCTATTTATATAAGGCGACATTAATTTATACAGCAAAATTCATATTGGAGACTTGGTAAGTGATCAGTATCAGTATCGCGGATCAATAACACTTTTTTTTGCTCAGGTCGCAAAATGAAATTTTGACCTCCCAAAGTAATTGATTCGGCTAGGCTTGCGTTGTGCTTGAGTTTTTAGGGACTAAATTACGAATTTACGAATTTTACAAAAAGGGTAATCAAACCTTGTCACTGAGTTAGGTACTGTTCAAGGCGTTCAGTATGAATTTGGCTGCATAAACTAATGTCACCTTGTATCGGTCTAAATGATAAAAGTTGTAATCTACATACATTTACATACATCTACGCTACATTATTTCCTCGTTCATGCAGCCCCTACACAGCGGGCCATCTGTGGCACCCTTAGTAAAGAGTCGTTTGTTTAGATTATAGCATAGACGAAATAGTACAAGTATATGGGTATAGTGACCTGTTATATAGGATGAAATTAAATCAACCGACCAAATTCATACTGGAGGCTCAGTTAGTGATCAGGAACTACGTCCCGTTATCCTTTTGGCCAAATTCGAAAAATATATTTTTGCTCCCTTACTCATGGTTGGACTAGTTTAAGTACAATTCCTAGTCCTGTCAGTAAGAAAACAAAAAAACTTTTATTATAGAATTTCACCAGAAGGGTATTTGAAGCTTGATTCTGATCACTAACCGGGTGTCCAATATGAATTTGGTCGGTTGATTTAATTTCACCTGGAAAAATTTGTTTGTTTGTGGGTAATCTCTGCAACTACTGGACCGATTTTAAAAAATCTTTCACTAATGGTAAGCTAATACTATCACATATCGTAACATAAGATATATTTAGTTCCCTGGTAATAAGCGGTTCCCTAGGGACACTTTAACCTAAATTCAAGCGGGTAATCTTGATTTTGAAGATTCTTTCGCTGTTGTAATGGTTAGACTCTTCCCTTGGACATAGGCTATAATTTTTTCCCTAGGTACGGGCAGTTCCCTAAGGACAAAGTCTTTAATTAATCACATCACATTAATACTATAAATGTTGAAAGTTTGTGTGTGCGTGTGTGTGTAAGGGTGTGTGTGTGTGAGTATGTTTGTTACTCTTTCACGCAAAAACAGCTGGACGGGTTTAGATGAAATTTAGAATGGATATAGCTTATACCCTAACTTAACACATGCTACTTTTTATCCCGGAAAAAAGCATAGTAGACCGAATAACACGCGGGTGGAGCCGCGGGCAAAAGCTATAACTATTAAAACCAACTTTTTTCACTGTTGTAATGGTTACTGGTCACTGTTGTGATTGGACAAAGGCTTTACTCCGAGAACTGGTAGTTCCCTGGAGGGGGACATACAAATAGGGCCAGATTTATACAATTATTTTCATGAGAATCAAAAGTCAATGTCAAACACGCACGTACTATAAAATCATTGGTCTGGAAAATTATAACAGATTTGATTGGACTACCCAAAAACTAATTATAAAATAACGCTCAAGCCGAAAACGGGGCAGAGATTAAATAAACGCGGGCAAAGCCGCGGGCAAAAGCTACGAGTATCTGATGCTGTGAGATCACAAATAAAACTGGAATAATAATAATAATAAGATTGGGATGTAACGAATGCTATTCCGAATGGTTTCTTTCTATTGGTAGCTTCATGCATGCCGCAGTAAACAAATTGATTGCTTATCGAGTGGAGCTAGCCGATGTTGTTATTGAGATTGGATTTTGAGTGGATTTGTTTTTGAGGGACGTCAGACTTTTAATCCTGATTCGGGATTAAGAGTATATACCAAGTTTCTATTAGGTTTGATATAAATAATACTGTAGCTAGCATAGATGACACGACTAGAGAAGTTTTGTCTCTCCATACTCGCAGGACGAGTCGTTTTATCGAGGCGATGATCACGTGATAAAACTTACCTGCGTTTTCATTGGTCAAACGTTTCTTCGAGAGACAAAGTTTCTCTATTATTTTCGTCCATGTTAGCTATGATGACGAGTCTCATCGAAAGTTCAACTTGTGCCTTCTTGCAAAGTTAAACAAGTGTATAGCCTTTGACCCGCGTTTATTTACATTTGTGATTTGTAAATATTATAAGTAGGGGAGAGTGGGGCAAGACGGGGTGGGGGGCAAGACGGGGCAACCGGTCTTGAGTGCAAACGAATTAGCCAATCAGGATCGCTTTAGCACCTGAGGTCGCGCGGCCATTACGGCAATCAGTCATCGAAGTGAGCGGACAATGACACCACGCGTTTTATTTGTTTTCTGAAAAAAACTGTTTTTTGCCAAAACTTTGACGGGTGCATCAGTGACGCCAGTAACAGTAGGAACAGAAACATTGTCGAGACTTGATACTGCCGCTAGTATTTCTGCGAGTACGTCACCATCCACTAATCTAGCTACTGCACCTACTGTGTTACTTAATACAATGTCAAACCTAGAACCAGGATGTTCTTACTGGCTCGAAAACCCCGATCTACACGAAAGACCACGAACTCCGCAGCAATCAATATTTGGTGTTGTAAGTCCGCAGCAAATATTGCCCTTTCCAGCAACTAGAAAAACATCTCGCGTTACTAGAAAACGAGGAAAAACCGCGGTGATTACATCTTCGCCGTATAAGAATGAATTAGAAGAAACGATTAAGAAAAAGAAACAAGCGGAAGAGGATAAACAGCGAAATAAAGAGTTGAGGGAACTTAAAAAATCTCAAAAAAAACCTGCATTTAAGAAGAAAAGAGTAACAAAGAAGAAAAATGGGGCTAAGAATAGATCATTAAACGAGAATAGTGATACTGATACTGACAGCGATACGGAAAATACACCTTGTTTGTATTGTAAAGGGCTATATTTGGACTCAAATGAAAGCTGGGCTGCTTGTTCAGCATGCGGCAAATGGGCTCACTGCAGCTGTGCCGGTTTGGATGACGAAGATGCAGATACCGTGTATACTTGTGAACATTGTGAACAGTAAATGGTCGTTTACGGCGTGCCCCATCTTGCCCCCCCTATTGGTACCCCATCTTACCCACGGGGGTACCCCATCTTACCCTAGGGGTGGGGCATGATGGGTGTATTTCTACTTTTTGTTTTTTATTTATTTTATTATGTTGATTAGACTGCCAAATACACGTTAACAACGAGGACTGATTATCAAAGAAGATTAAAAGAATAAAACAAATTAATAAAACTCATAACGGTCAATTTTATTCACCATCAAACCTTAAGGACCCCGTCTTACCCCACTCTCCCCTACCTATGTTGAATGTTCACTATTGTATTGGCTCAGCTGTAAAAATAGTGTAATATTGTGGTTGAAAAAATGAATAAATAAAATAAATAAATAAATCTCTGCCCTGTTTTCGGCTTGAGCGTTATTTTATGAACAACCCTTGTAACCGCGGTGGTTACAGGAATGCAGAGCTGATGAGTAGAAAAGACCTACCTAACATAAAAATAACTAAAAATGACTAATGTAGGTAGATGAAAAAACCTCACAACACTTCTGTTACAAATATACAATTTATTTACACAAATACAAGGGGTACAGCTGGGTAAGACGATGCTTATTTAAAACAGTAATGATCGTTAACGATCGTTACAAACAGGAACATTGGTAACGAAACAGGACAATAGTAACGAAACAGCACAATAGTAACGAACAAGACAACTGTTCTTGACTCTAATGTACTAAAAAGTTAAGTCTTACAAATTTAACCTAAATAAAGCAAACGTCACCCATAAGGTAAAGTCCCTTAAAGTAACTAATTAACCATAAAGATTACTAACTGCGGAAAAGCCGAGTGGATTCTATCGGAACTAGTATCGGCAACGTAATCAAAACGTTTACCCTACATTACACACATTATTTAATAAAGGAAATTTCCTCTGAAACTGTTATAACTACATGATTTTATAGAATTTTTGCAAAATAATAATAATATCCACCAAATGAATTTAACACATTATTCAAAATAAAGAAACCCGGTACAGCAACAATTATGATTAACGATGAGGCATTTCCGTCCGAAACAATTCCCTGGCCCGAACGTTACATATCAAAAGTCTGACCTTGACTGGCGCCGGTAATCATCCTCAAATCATCACTCAGCAACGCATCGCCACCATCGGTCTGCCACCGGTTAATAGCGTAATCCATCGGCATCCCCCAGGGAACTACTTCCCGGAACCAAGTCCATTGTGTCCATCAAATAGAACCAGAATGTGGGTGCATAACACCGATGCCAAAAAAGGAATAATCAAAATAGAAAAAATAAAATAAAAACAAATATATTAAAAAAACCCTGAAAAGAAATAAACATAATTAACCATCTAAATGCAAAAATTTATAAATCCAATCTTCAAACAATTTGTTACACCATATTGACCTTGTTATATTCTTCCCTCACATCGTCTGAAAATATTACACAATGATTAGGGAAAAACTTTCCACCGAAACACCACAATTTTAGACCAAAAGTACTCACCATATCAAATAAAAAATATAAATTACCGAGACAACAAATTACACGGGCCTTCCGTTGACGTGTGTCTCCGCTCTGACCGCTGATGGCAACCAATCAGGCGCAGCAAGTTTGCAACTCATTTGCATAACAATAGCCAAAACAAGTAAGTGTCGCGTACAGAATGATCCGTGCGGTGAAACTCCAAAAGAAAACCCTTTAAAATATAAATTTAGACAACGGTAAATCCGCTATGCTACAATATCTTCCTACGAAGAAGAAAAGGTGAGCTACAAGCGAACCGCTCGCTGCCCCCAGCGTACCTCTCAACAACACAAATAAAAACAAAACAATAAAACAAAAAAACACGAAAAAACTTCGTATAGTAAAAAAAAACAACACCAAAGGTATAACTCCAAACGAAACAACAAACAAAATGAAACCCAAATGCGAGCTCATTGTATAAAATGAGTCGACTTTTAAAATCCTCCTTCAGTCAAATCACACCGAGCGATCCACTCAACAACTCCCACGCTAACTGATCCCAGCTCCTAAGAATCGCGAATCGCGAGCAAGACTTTGAAAAACAACCAGTGTCCGGTGAACCCCCTCAGCCGTAATTGAACCGAAGTCAGAAAACAAAAATGAATATTCCTTGGTGATAGAAAGAAAAAATTTGAACAGTAAAAAAAGTGTCCATTAAACATTGGGTATAAAAAAAATAAACAAACCCAAGAAAAAAACTAGTTCGGAAAATCAAGTTATTTGCGGTTACGCAAAAAAAATCTAAACAAACCAACTGATTGTACAAAAAAAATATAAATGGACAAAGTCCACAAAAAAAACCCGGATAACGGAAAAACTGCATAACCGCAAAACAAGGAAAAACACGCCCAACTGATTCCAGCTCCAAATGATCGCAGCGGAGCATCGTAGAAACAATTCGTCCTAAACAAAAAAAAATACTTGTACGTGGGACGCACTATAAGTTTCCGGAATGAATATGAAAAAATACTATTAAAGGTACAAAATTAATTTATTGTTTTTCAAAATAATCTCCCTTGGCGTCTATGCACTTTTTCATTCGATCAAACCAGTTTTGAAAACTTTTGTGCCACTCCCCTGTGGTGACCTCTGAAACGTGTTTTTCATACTCCTCGACAGCCTCTTCTGGTGATGAAAATCGTTGACCGCGTAATTGGTTCTTAATTTTTGGGAACAGAAAAAAGTCACAAGGTGCCAGGTCGGGACTGTATGCAGGATGACTCATGAGTTCTACATTTTTCGTCTTCAAAAAGTCGTTTGTCTGTTTGGCCGTGTGAGAACTAGCATTGTCGTGGTGCAGGATGATACGGCGTTTACGGTTATTTTTACGGAGTTCGTCAATAACTTCCGGCAAACAAATGGTCGTGTACCAGTCACTATTCACGGTACGACGATTCTCTAAAGCAGCAGTAGCCACGTGTCCAGTTTTATTAAAAAAAGAAGCAATCATCCGCTTAGATGCACTTTTTACGCGCGCCACTTTGGTTGGTTTCGGCTCATCTTGAAAGACCCATACGCTCGATTGCTGCTTTGTTTTGGGATCGTAGCAATAAATCCATGTTTCGTCACCTGTTACTATGTCCCACACCAAATTTGACGCACCTTCGTTGAATCTGGTAAGCATGGCACTGCACCAAGCGACGCGGTCCGTTTTTTGAGCCTCGGTCAAGTTGTGTGGGATCCACCGCGAGCACAGCTTTCTCACACCCAAATGTTTGTGTAGGATTGATTGTATTTGACTCATGCCTATTTCTAAGGATGCGCGAATTTCATGGTAGGTCACATGCCTGTCTGTTTCAATCATAAGGCGCACAGCATCGATGTTTTTGTTGGTCACAGCGGTGGACGGCCGACCATCGCGAGATTCGTCACTGAGATTGATACGACCACGCTTGAATTCTGCAAACCAGCTATAAACAGTCGTCTTGCATGGTGCTTCATTGTCAAAAGCTGTTTCAAGCCGAGCGATGCTCTGTTGAGCTGTCAAATTACACTTAAAATCGTAGAAAATCATACTACGAAAATTTTCCCGAGTTAAATCCATGTTGATGCAGACACACAATTTTTTAAATGGCGCCACTAGGTAAAAACAAAAGACAGTCAGATGAAACAAACTGCATTCTACAGCCAAAGAGTTCTATTTTCAAATGTTGCAATAAATTTTTAAATATTGTTTATGTAAGTGGCCAGTTCCGGAAACTTTTAGTGTTACCTATGTATGTGAAATCTCGGCCCTGATGCCTACCACTACCTAAAATCTACGGCAAACAGGAAAAAACCCAATGCCTACCACTTCAAAACACTGGCAAAAGAAAAACCCAATGGCTACCACTTCACTTCACCGCCAAAGGAAAAAAAACCGACGGCACAACCACTCGGAGAAAGCACCGTCAGTACAAAAAACCGAGTCACCTTCGCCACAGTATGAAACCGTCTCAACTTCGATCTCGAAAAGTCGGCCTATAATTTTATCCTTTCATTCCCCATACATATTCCATCTAAATACCTATCATTCTTTCACAAACAAACTCTTAACGAATACAGACTTCTTCTGTTCGTCAGGACCCATTCAAAATTCTCGTGTAAAAATCTATATATAGGTATATCATAATACACAAAAAAATTATGGCTCGAAATCTAAGTCTTCAACAAAAAAAATTAAACAAATGTCTCAACAACAAAGCCGGGTACAGCCAAGGAATTAGCAGCACACTATGACCACCTGTTTTTTTTATCGAATGGTAAAAAAAAATTGAAGTTAAATTTTAACAAAAATGGTTTTTGCAAAAAAAGAAAAATAACTTGAATAACCTCATAAATTAATTCGTCCTATAAGAGGTTGAGGAACAGAACGTCTTTTGTTCCATTTTAATTAAATTTTAAAATCCGGAGAAAAGAAATATAATTATTGGTGTATTTATTAAAACGTGTACTATCCGCTAACAAGGCACTAAGTCCAAATACGAGTAAGTCTAAACTATGATTAACGGTGTGTGATAAAAGATACAAAAACAAAAAAATTTTTTTTTGCAATTATTATTATTATTTTAGGCACAGTATTGAAAATGTTGGATTTTTTTTCTACCGAGCGAAGTTCAACTGATTGTATAACTGTAAGCGAATTGTACTCTGTGAGATCCTCAACTGAAACATACATTTTTTTTCAGAATTTTACGTCAATTTTTGACTGATTCATATTGATTTTAAAAACAGCATTTGCGGTATAAGAAGCCCTTAAACAAACCTCTTCTTCTCTCTCTATCTCTATCTTCTCTATACATATAAAATACAACGTCTGTCTGTCTGTCTGTCTGTCTGTCCATCTGTCTGTTCGTTCGCTTATAACTTGAGAACCAATCAATGGATTTTGATGCAGTTTTCACTGAAAAGGGAAGGTTTAGGGCTATGTACCATCACGATAGCGATGACAAAAGGGAGCAGTGCAATGAGAATTTTAGTGAAACATGTGAAAGGTTCGCCACCGTAGCGTATTCGATCGTCGTGGGTTCAATCCTCCACACTGCACCGGTAAAAACATTTGTCACTTTTTATTTTTTATATTTTTATTTTGGGCTCAGAATAAATAATTTCTTTTGAAAAAAATAATTAAGCTGACATTATATTTATCCTTTAAGACGATACAAGTACCCCGGCGCTTGAAAACAGTGGCTCAGCGAACAGTTTACACTGATTGTAGGTACATTATGATTTTAGTAGCTTTGCCATTGTAATAATATCAAATAAATATAATTATTTTGCCTTTTTAAGCTTTTCACTGAGTTAATTACACGATAAGAAGTTCATAAATTAAATATTTTCAAGACATATTTCGGCCTACTTTGGAACTGGCATCAGTGGAATAAATGATTTTAATGTAGTTAATTAAAATATATATAACCTTATGTTACGACTAATTAGTAAAACCTACGTTTAACAAAAGTCATAAATAAAAAATTGCATGTTAGAAGAGCCATCTGGTGCGCAGTGCACCAAACACCCTGACATTTAAAAACGAACGCTGAGTACATTGAATAGAATTAGGGATGAGCAGGAAATGCACATGCAATCTGCTAGATGGCATTGAGTAACCAAGTTACTAAATATGAAATGACTGTAATTATTTGTCTAAAGCAACTATAACAGCGATGGAATTTAATGCAATTAATTATTAATTTAAATATAAAAATAATAAGTAGTATCTTATTTGACTTTAAGTTCAATACGGAAACTGAAATATACCTAAGATAAGGCAAAACTCGTCAAGCCATATTAGTGACTAAAATTAAATAGGTATTTCGTGTTGTGTCTGTTATTATAATCACAAAAAAATTGTGTTATTACATTACTATGTAACGTTTTAAGGGTTCCGCGACGCCGCCGTCTGTCCGTCCGTATGTCAAGGGTCTCCTTACAGATCTGAAAATGTGGATTTGTGGTGTAAAATGTAACCAAAACCGAATATTGAATAAAAAAATTAATTAAATAAACATTCAGGAGGGGTCCCATTCATGAAAAAACTTGAGAACCACTCAATGGATTTTGATGCAGTTTTCACTGAAAGATAAAGCATTTCTTCGGGAAGGTTTTAGGCTAGGTATGTACATATCATGACAAAAGCACAATGAGAATTTCAGTGAAACATGGAAGGTTCGCCGCCGTAGCGTAGCCGATCGTCGTGGGTTCAAACCCCGACTGGTAAAATCACTTTTTATTTTTTTATATTATATTCAGAATAAATATTTTCTTTCTTTTGTAAAAAAAGGTGACCAGGGTCTGATGGTGGGACTGTAAGATGGGTACGGGATCTCCTCAACGGACAACAGCAGACCCTTCGAGTTTGGGCTTATTTGATTGGTATTTATAAGCACTTTGGTAAAACATGGTGACCAAGGTCTGCTGAAGGGACTGAAAGGTGGGTATGGGATCTCCTCAATGGACAACAGCAGACCCTTCGAGTTTGGGCTTATTTGATTGGTATTTATTAGCACATTGGTAAAACATGGTGACCAGGGTCTGCTGATGGGACTGGAATATGGGTACGGGATCTCCTCAACGGACAACAGCAGACCCTTCGAGTTTGGGCTTATTTGATTGGTATTTATTAGCACTTTGGGAAGACAGGGTGACCGTCCCATATTGTCGTTCAAAAAATCATATTCTTTTGTTTTCCTTATTTCCACGAAAATCTCTTCGACAAAAGCTAGTTTAATATAATTTTTTATATGTTTTCAATTTATTATAGTTACAAAGTAATACTTCTACCTACATTTCAGCTTCTCAGGTCTTTTAGCTCAGAAATGTGATACATGTGACAAAAAGAGCCTTATTTTGAGCACTAGCACGTGATGAGCTAACATAGTTTTCACTACACTAAAAGTCAACAAATACACAAAGTAGCCGTTCATCCATAATCAAATGACGCACACGCCGGGAGGCTAGGGCGTCACTCGCTAAGCGACGCACGCTGATTGGCTGATATTCAAATTGAGATGTAACGAGTTTAACCCACGGTGTGTGAGTTTAACACAATTTGCGTGGTTTCTCAGCTTCGTGGCTAATATTTCCATATTCGAAGTGTAGGGGGCGGCGATTGAGGGCTGTGTTGCCAGGTTTATTTGGAAGTGTTGCATTTTTTTTAATACTCCGTTGGTTCACTCTTGGCAGAAAGTGCAAAGTGAAAGCATGAGATCAATCAGTCCATTCAAGGACTGCTGCAAAATATACGGAAGTCGGTAAGGAACGAATTAGAGAAACTATGCCACTGGCCGCTGACTCTCGTGGTAAGTCGAAATTGGTGGCTGGTTTTAATCAGACGTTGTAAAAGTAAAAAAATAAAAAAATATATATGATTAGCTACAGAATATCTGGAATGATGTGCTTAGATTAGAATTTCTTTTAAGATTAAAATATTTAGCTAAATAAATATCACACCTAGACCTAAGTCTTATTTCAAACGAATATCTGGTCAAATACCTATATGCAAAGAAACAAATTGAAACTTAGCCAAATTGAAGATATTATAACAACAAATGATTTCTCTTGATTATTTTTGAAGAATTTTAGTTATGATAATTGTAATTAATTATTTAGGTATATTGTAACGCGTTCGTAGCTTGATTTCCCGTCGAGCGACGGAGAGATCAATACGGCACCGGATGTGTCATTATTACATTTATAGGATCAAACTTAATTATTATTTATTATCTCAATGTGCGCTACAGCAGTAATGGCCATTTTATATTCTGAATGCTTTAGTCATTGCGGGGAATAGGTATTTTTACCAAATCTACAGAGTAAAATAAACCCTTAGGTTAACATACAGAATTGTGGTAGGACCCTAGAAAGTATAGAAAATTATTATTAAATAAAGCTTATTTTGATTTTCTAACGAATTTCGAATATATCTCGAAGAAAATACTATGTACGAGCTACCCGGGGGTAATTTATATACCCTAAACAGAGGTTTATTTTAATTTTAATGAAATAACTAACTATTTCTTCACCTAAACTACTGTTATTTGTTCGTAGCAGCCTATACAGTTGCTAACAAGTGCTACGCAGTCGAAATGCTTTATCCATCTTGCGATTTCAAAAACGTTCCCACCTAAAAGAAAAGTCCATATGAATAGCAACACAAAATCAAGGTGTAATGGCCCGTGGAATGACGGGAGTGCTTTAATATTTGACGTGATTTTTCGGCTGCGTTGGAAGAATTTTTGCGAATGTAATTTGAATAAAATCAATGTAGAGGGAGTTTTGCGGCGAGTTTGGGGAAGCAGCCTCAGGATGGATGATGTGGTTCCCGCATGTTTATCGTATTTTTCAAAATATGTTTATGAGCCTACTAAAATATTTATACTTAATGATTTTACGGAAATGGAAACCGAACCAGGATTTATATTTAACAAAAGTGATTCAGCTGGAGGAATAGAAGGAAAATTCTGTACTGCGATTTATATAAGGTCCTACAATTCACAATGGAAAAAAATTAAGAGATGCAAGACTATCCCTAATTGTAATGAAAACATTTTTTTATATTAGCACTATCCCATAGAGATTATCTGTTTAAAGTTACAATCTGAATAAAATGCAGCTATCTTGAGTAATATTCGTTTCATATTGTTTATGAATATTTTGGTGAAAATGGAAATTGCCAAGTTTGATTTTATATGACTCAAAACTCTTTAATACCGACAATAATATTATATTATTTTTATTATTTTATTAATATTAATGATGTTTTTGAGCCAAATACCAATCTCTATTGGGATTACGTTCGTGAAACACATTTTAAACATAAAAACAATTAAAATAAGAAGTCAAAATATTATAAAAAATTTTACTTGGAAATAAAATTTAAATGAATGAATTAATGAATAGACACTTTATTGTACACACACAAAATAAAAATAACGAGTAAAAAGTAAAGTAAAATTTTTCCTAGCCATTACCCAAAGGAACAAGTTTAAAATAGTCCAAAATAGTGGGGTCAATAATAAAATAACTTCGCGCGGTCTAATTATCTTATCTCTTCAGGTGACCATGATTTCCTTGGATTTAACAAAAATATACAAACTAACTGAAAAATATATATATATAATTTTGAATGGTTTTCATTAGACTAGTTTTTGTTCTAGAAAATATTAAATTATCGGGTATAGGTTAGGTCCTGTATACGGATGGATGGACGAACAATAGTTCATAATGTCTTTTTTTTACTGTGTATATCCGGATACAGATAAATTGCTTACCTAAATATAATAAGGCTTTAGCATGGCCTTTATGACCCCTCATGATTTCCTCTTCTACCCTTGGTGCTACAAAACTTAAAAAATAATGCTTAGTAATAATAATAGTATATAAGTATATAAGAGTGACTTTAATTTATCCAGCCAAACCATACTGGAGGCTTGGTAAGTGATCAGTAACACGGAACGATAACACTTTTTGCTGATTTCTCAAAATGAAATCTAGACGTCCCATAGTAATTGACTCGGGGCTGAGCTTGCGTTTGTAAGAAACACGAAAAAAATAATTTACGAATTTCACAAAAAGGGCCATCTAACCATGTTACCGAGCACTTACTAAGTCTTCAGTAAGAATTTGGCAGGATAAATTTAAGTCACCTTATATATATTTTTTTTTACTTAAAATGGAATACCTTACACTGGTTGTCCGATGTGCCTATCCAATCAAGAATGGCTTAGCTCTAAAACTTTTTCTCATATCCATCTTTGCCCGTCTTTGACAATTTGGTCATCTATACATTTTTTTTGCTGCCATAAAAATGGATTTACGATAAATATATCAATATAACAGTTTCAGTTCATTTATTTATAAACATAGTAACAATGAAATATGACATCAAGATCAACATAAAATAAATAACAATATACAATGACAGTCAAATTAGGAACGTGTTTTGCGGTCTTCTAACTTTTATCTAAAGGTTTACATTTTAGGAAACTTTTAATGAGGAGAGGGTTACAAACACTGCCAAAAATTTTAGAACGTATTACATATTTTATTGTTTGGAAGAATGTCTTAGTATAGGTTAAAATTTTTGATTTCGCAGTTCTATACTTAGAATACATAATAGTATAGTAGTAGTTCCTGCCAGTGATATGCACCAAAGAGGTTTTCGAAATCTATGTGCCTAATATTAACAACAGTGTTATTTTTTATTTTTTTGAATATTAGTGTACAGTTTAACAAAATAAAAAATAAAAACGAAATTATCCTTATACCTGCTTAAATATGAAAGAAAACAAAATATACACCCATACAAATAAATAAAAATACCTACAAATAAAAGATAAAAAATTTAAAATTTAACCCATTTAAAAAAAAAAAAACATGTAAACTAGGTAAACTTTCGTGGAATTGTTGCATGACATAATATTATCAGTTCATGGCAATGAGGAAAGAAACCCTAGTTCATGGGAGTGTCTGTTTGACGGCCACGAAACGGCCAAGCCATACTTTTTGACCAAAATACCCTACATTGTAGAGTTAAGGGCTTGTAGAGTTAAGGGCTTGGCTTTAAGTGAGACTTGATAACTTTTTAACCGTGAAAGCGTTATGAGCTTCTGAGTCTTGGCGAACTAAACTAAACTATTACATGAAATGTTTTTGATGGGATTTCATTTCTTTTTGTAAGATGCTCTACTTTTTTTCATTTTTTTAGGCGCCTCAGCTATGAATTTTTTTATAGTAGCCTCTTTTTCTTGTTGGCTTATTATTTGCAATAAGCGATAAGAAATAAGGTCAAGGTATTATTAGGGTTCCTTACTCAAGAGGGTGTCGAATTGTTTGTCAGCCGCAAGGATTTTAGCGCCTTGTTTTTTGTCGCCTTGACCCCTTTATGGCAGGACAAAATTAATAGATATAGGTATTTTAATATTTTCGTTGCGTGTGTGCAAATCGTAGCCTTCATACCAAATTTCAGATTTCTAGGACTTTTGGAGGCTGGGAATGTTTTTTTTAATAATACAGAACCAGACAAACCTTACGAAGGTTTGTAGGGTGAAAGTTACAGATTTGTTAATTTATTTGTAGTTTGTGTGCTAATCCTAGCCTGCATACCAAATTTCAGCTTTCTAGGACTTCAGGAAGTACCTTAGAGGTTTTGATGATCATCAGTGAGTGAGTGAGTGACGAAATAGAAGTAATTTAAGTATTAATACAATTCAAAGTATGTAAGCTGGACAAATGAAACTTATTTTTGTGTTTAATAAGATTGCTTACTACATTTATTACTAACAATTTTGTATCTCTAGTATTATCCAGACCGAATAATATTCAAATACTCAAATTTATTGCCTTTATGATGTTACATTAATATTAGTTACAATATTGAGCTACCAAGCATAAACCCAGATGGGCACCGCTACTTATAATATTAAATTTACAATATTTTTACTTAAAATATTTACAACAATTTAATTTTGAAACACTGTGTAAGTAGGCAGATGCTACGAGGGTTCGAAAATATGACGAAACGCTTCGAGAAAAGGTATGTAGGGCCCCGCTTCTTTTGGCTCGTCTTGACGGGGGGCACGGGGCACTGCCGCCGTGCCCTCAGATTACACATTTGCAGAAGGATAAGGAAAACTGTAAGATAAACTACAGTTTCAATATTGTGAAGTTTTGGATGAAATAGTAACACGCGCGATTTGCGGAAGGTAGCAATCCTTATTAATGTGTTAGGGAAAAAATTAATACACAAAATTATGGACAGTATTTCTATATTATATTATTAAAGAACTCAATCATAAACAATCATACAATCATCAATTATAATTACACACTGAACTGGCCCATTAGGGCACTTAAAACTGGTAGCTTAAATACAGCTCGTAGATTTGAATATATAAATGACTACTTTTGAATGATGAACACTTTTCAATACTAATCTTAATAGCACCACAACTTTGTTCCCTTTAAACGTGCCTTTTCCTAAATCTCACGACTCAAATAAATGTCTAACTTCTATAATTTTGAATTAAAAGCCATATGACGCACTTCGAGAGAAATTTGGATCACGTAGCTTGTGTCAACCGCCTGAAGAGTTGGAGCCGTCGAACGAAGCCCTTCAGAGGTGCAATTGTGTAAGCCAATGGTATTCAAATTCGATTGTCATATGGCTATTTTGCTAATTGTATTCATTTGACAGCCAAAAATGTACGATTTTAACTGTCAAACGGGTTATTATGCATAACCGAATAGCCATATGACAATCAATCAATATGAATACCATTGGCTTACACAATTGCACCTCTGATGACTGCCGAACGGCAAAGTTAAAACTCATAAAACAAAATGCTCTCCTGAAATTCAGGGAAATCCTTGTTCACAAAAACCCCTGACTTGATGAAACGACAGCAGACTATTGAAAATAGACACTCACTTTAGAAAGCATTCACAACACTAACCAGCTTCAATTATGAATCAATTCCCGAAATAATCATCGGAATCCAACCGATAGATTGGGCCCGTCTTCTGCCAAGTTAGGACGGAATAATCATCGTTGAAATGTGGTCTATATTTATAAAATAACATTTAATTTTATTTGCCACGTAAAAGACCAAAAGTAAATAGATATAATCTCTAATAGATCGTCATCTAGCTCAAACAGGTGGGTCCCAGGCCGCGCGTTGTTGTCTCAGCGTCGTGTCGTGCCGTGGAAGTTACTGCGCCCCGGAGCCCTATACCATTACTACCAATCTGATGCTATGGAGGTATATTAATATTCAGACGAGGATAAAAAATCCGGAGTTATTTGGGGTGTTAAAATTTCATCAATTCTTCCAAAATATTCGGATGTATTTTAATATGAATGTAACGAAATGTACTTAATTGTACTTATAGTAGTGAAAAAGTCGTGTATGTACATTTAATATATTCGCGAAATTTTAAATGAAATGGGTTATACAATTTTTGGAAATTTTGTCTCTCTGTCTGTCTGTTCCGTTTTAACTTGAGAACCACTGAACGGATTTGGATGCGGTTTTTTGTTTATCATCACAGTGACCCTGGTCAACACATAGGCTATAATGGATGTTCATAAAATAGCGCCCAAACCGGAAACGGGGAAAAGATTGAATAAACGCTCTTATAACTCGAGAACCACTCCACCGATTTGGATGCGGTTTTCTTTATTATCATCGTAGCTACCCTGGTCAAAACATCGACTGCAAGGGGTGTTCATAAAATAATGCCCAAGCTGAAAACGGGGCAAAGATTGAATAAACGCAAACGGAAAAGGCTATTGTTATATAAATCTATGGGAAATCTGATTCGAATTTATATACGAAACCCACGCGAACAAAGTCCCGGGCAAAAGCTAGTAATACATAAATATATAAAAAACCTAAGCTAATCACATCACAATAATCACGAAGATTTGTCTGTGGTGATGTTTTAAATCGACTTCAAAAAAGGAGGAGGAGGATTGTTTTTTTTTTTTGGTCAGGTATGTTACTCCATAACTCTGCTGGCATACCATAAACGATCCGAAAAAAAAAATTGTTTGAAAGAATTTGCTTCCGGGTACTCGTAGGTCTCATTTTAGTTTGGTCGTGATCTGATCATGGTTTCGAAGATATGCAGTGGAACTCCTCAATGGACGACAGCACATCACTCGATATTGCGGCAAACGGTTTATACCAGGACGCTGACCTTCGATCCTGCCCTCATCACCATAGAACTTCTAAACGGATGACACTAAATAACTTGAAATTTCGGGGATCACTTTGTATTAGTGAGTTCGTTGCAGGATATTTATTAAAAATTTTGATTATGCTACCTGACTTTCAACCCTGGCCTCATCACCATAGAACTCCTCAACGGATGACAGCACATAACACAAGATTTTGGTAATCACTTTGTGTGAGTGTGCTGATTCTAGGGTATTACTTGAAAATTGACAGTATGCCCACCTGACGTTCGATCCTGGCTTTATCACCATAGAACTTCTCTACGGATGAAAGTAGATAACTCTAAGTTGCGGCAATCGCTTTGTATTTGTGTGCTCATTGCAAGATATTACGTGTAAATTGTCATTATGCCACAGGACCTTTGTATTTGAAACTCCACAATGGATGACAGCGCACCATTTGCGGTTGAGTAAATAAGAGTACTCACTTTAGTCTACCCATTTTTCATAATTTAACCCATTAAAACTAAAAAGCGTGTAAAAAGTCCAATTAAAGTTTTAACAAAAAAATAGTAACCGACTTCAAATCTCCGAAAGACTCCGACTGCAGGAACTGGAGGAAATGATGCGTGACCTAAACGATTCTTCGAGACGAGTGGGCCTGTGTATGAATTTGGATAAGACTAAGGTCATGTCCAACTGTCACGTCATCCAAGGGCCAATAACCGTCGACGATGTCAGCATCGAAGTTGTTCAAAAATATGTTTATCTGGCTCAAGTCATACAGCTGGATAAAAACAACTTAGACGCTGAGGCTGAAAGAAGAATATGCTTGGGTTGGGCAGCATTCGGAAAGTTGCGTCACATATTTACGTCGTCAATACCGCAGTGCTTAAAGGCTAAGATGTTCAACCAGTGCGTCCTTCCTGCGATTACGTATGGCGCTGAGACGTGGTCTCTTACAAAGGGCTTGATCCACCGATTTAGGGTCGCTCAGCGAGCTATGGAGCGGGCTATGCTTGGGGTATCTCTGATGGATACAATCCGAAATGAGGAGATCCGTCGGAGATCGAAAGTAACCGACATAGCCTGCAGAATCAGTAAGTTGAAGTGGCAGTGGGCAGGCCATATTTGTCGCCGACATAATGGCCGTTGGGGCCGAAAAGCTTTAGAATGAAGACCACGTACAGCAAAGAGTAGTGTAGGCCGAACTCGTGCCCGGTGGACCGACGTCCTGAAGGACGTTGCGGGGGGCGGCTGGATGAGGAGGACGGAGGACAGACATGAGTGTCGAAATTTGGGAAAGGCCTATGTCCAGCAGTGGACGAACACGGGCTGATGGATGGATGGATAGATGGATGGATGGACTTCAAATATTATATAGAAGACATTCACTAAAAAGTTAAAAATAATTACATGGTACCGAAGTATCATTTCTGTCGACTTTTTTCTTCCTGAAACACACGCGCATTCCCCATTACATGGTATAGAACGCAAAAACCAATACGAGAGAGAAAACCGAAAACAGGGCAGAGATTGAACAAACGCGGGTGGAGCCGCGGGAGAAAGGCTAGTACTTTGAAATTTAACGCTCCAATGTTTATAAGCACGAGTCATTAAAATACATAATATAATTAATTTAACTGAATCCCAAGACAAAGTTGTTTCCAGTACTTTACGAATTGCTACTTTTAGGTTTCCGTAATAAAGGGAACCTTTATGGTGAGACTCCGTTGTCCGTCCGTCCGTCCGTATGTCACAGCCTCATAACATAACTTTAGCACCGTTATAGATAAGGAGTTGAAATTTGCCACAAAAATACCATTCACTTGCCTACACAATATGGTGTAAAAAAATGGAAAAAATCTAAATTGTTCAAAATATTTCCAATACAAAAGTGAGAAAAATAACGAAAAATCCTAAAAATACAATATGGAAATAAAATTGTAGATATTAAAGAGCTGATTATAAAAATATATACGTTTACTATATTTACTGTCACCGATTTCGAGAAATCTTTGAAAACCACTAAAAATGCATGTTCCCTTCTCCTTATTTCCGAAACTGGTGGAGCGAACATAATCATGGTGATTTGGTATTATGTAAAGATTACAGGAAAAATATAGCGGTTGAGAAATTCACGATACAAATTTTTCATCCTCGAGTTTTATTTCGAGTGCGGTATAAAAATATTTGTGTCTCTCTCTTGTTTTACGAGTACAATCAATTCTTTTTACTGTTCCCAAAACTGTCAAATTACGGAACCCTAGGTATGCGAGTCTGACTCGCACTTGACCGTTTTTTTAAAGCTTTTATTTACTCTGTAAGACTACAGCATATGCTGAGTTCTAGCCTTTTTGTCTGCTTCGACACATGATTTCATTTAGCTTTAGTCACATTGTTTTATTCTTTTATGTTATTTCCTTGTGTTTGACTTTATAATTTGTTTTTATAATTTATTGTGTTGTGGTAGATAAATAAATGGATATTCTATTCTATTCTATTCTACTGAAAGGAATCAACTGCCATTCGTCTCTTTGTTTTTTTCATGACATGAGATGAGGTGGCTAAGATATTGCCGTTCTATAGCTTAAATCCAATGCTGTATATAGAACTAAATAGCTCATTGCTCAAACCAGGCCAATAGGAAGCGAAATCTTTACGCTCATACCATACAATTTACGAAAAGAACAGCATTATAAGTATAGTTATTCGTCTTTTCTGCGGCTTTCTGAACCATTTAAAACAACCGATGTAAAGTTATTTATCCCAAAACATTTTATTCAATGATTTCTAGATTAACGGAAAAGGTCTTTTGCTTCATTCCAAAGAAACAAGTTTATAGTCCCATAAACTGGGACATAAACCGTCTCATTAAAACTGGCGCCCTACTTTAAATTAACCAGAAAAAGTTCTTGAGACCGACATAGCTTCGGATTTACTCGTAATTTGTTTAGGGCCCGTTAAATTAATGAAGTTTTGTAAACGATTTATTACCTTGACTGAAAAAAGAAAAAGGATTCTTTTGTAGAAATTGTTGGAGGACGATTAGAGTATCATCTGTAATGTCAGATTTCATTTTCTTGTAACGTCTTGAATTGAAATTAGTATCTCATGTAGAGTTATAAATAATCTAGGAAGCTAATTCTACTTGTCCCACTAATCCCACTAATATTATACTCGTAAATGCGAAAGTTTGGATGTATGGATGAATGTTTGTTACTCTTTCACACCGTAACTACTACACCGATTGGGCTGGAATTTTGCATGAATGTAGTTCTAGACGTGGAATAGGACATAAGCTACTTTTTATCCCATAAATCAGTTCCCATGGGATGAAAATGAGGTTTCAAGTTTCTATAGAAAAGTGATGTGTCACCCACCCTTTCACGCCGCACATATTGAAACGATTGGGCTGAAACAACGCAACTAACAATATTATCGATTTTTTGTTACTGGTATCACTGAAATCCTTATCAAATATTCTAAAGAATGGTAAAATCCTCTTTTTACAAAAACAACGCTAACGACATAAAAACAGTGGTAAAAATATCAGGGTTTTTACAAAAACCACGTAAGTTTAAACTATTTTTACAAAAATCACGCATCTGGTGAATTTACGTTGTTTTTGCAAAAGCCAAACGTACGGTTAACTACAGTTCTGACATAACGCATAATACTTTTTTACAAAAATCATGTATCTGATGCATTAACGTTGTTTTTGCAATAACTAAACGAACATTTGACAAGTGAGACGTTTTTCATTTTTGAATTTTACTGGCAGAGCTGATGCAATTTGCTTCGCATTAATATGGAGAACGAGGTGGATATTAGTAAAAACAAGAAAAGAGCTAAGAAGCAGAAGAAAGAAGACATAATAAAAGCAAAAAAAGCGAAGGGTGAAGAACATATCAACCATAGAAACCAGTTGGTTTTAGCACGCCAAACCGGTGATGATTGCAGGTTAGTGCTTGTTAGTGTAAATCTGGATATTTTAAGTGATATTGTCTTGATTATTGTTTTTTCTTCTCTTTAGATGCAGCCGTCTACAGTGCTTTTCAAAAATATCTGCAGCTGAGAAACAAATAATTTTAGACCTTTTCAACAGTTTTGGAAATAAAAATGATCAAGACGCGTATTTGATGGGCTTGATTTCATCGTCACCTGCCCAACGACATACCAACGACAATCCTAAGGTATTCCGTATGTCAACTTTTAAGTACAAGATACGCATTGGGTTGCAAGAAGTTCCGACGTGTTTTACCGCATTCTGTAGTATTCATGGAGTTGGCAAAAACCGTATTCGTCGCCTGCAACGATTGTTATTGGCAAATGAGGCTGTACCTAAGGATCTGAGAGGAAAACACACGGTGAACAGAGCAAAAAAAACACCTGAGGCTATTTTGATTTTGATAAGGTATCACATATCCTCATTCAAGGCAAGGCAATCACATTACTCGCGAAGGGATAATCCTCACTGTTTTTATTTGACAGAAGATTTGACAGTGAATAAGATGCATAACATGTTTTTAAGATCACACTGGATTAATGTTAGCTACATGGTTTACTGGACTGTTTTTACAAAAGAATATAAGCTTAGGTTTGGCTTGCCTCGCTCCGACACTTGTGCAGTTTGTGATTCATACAAGCTTAAGATTAAATGTGCAGCACTTCCAGAGACTGCCAACATTCTACACACAGAACACAACTTACATCTTGCTAAGGCAGAAAAATTTAGACAAATGAAAAAAGATCTGAAACGAAGAGCACAGAGAGGTGAAATCATGTGCTTAAGTTTTGATTATATGCAAAATCTCCCTCTGCCACACATTCGAACTGGTGACGTTTTCTACAGCCGACAACTGTGGAATTTTGTTTTCGGTATTCATGATTTGGGAAGGAATAAAGTATGTATGAATAGTTACTTGGAAACAGAAGGAAAGAAAGGTCAAAATGATGTGACATCCCTTCTACTAAAGTATTTCAATGAGCATGAGATACATTGTGAAAACCTTGTACTCATTAGTGATGGGTGTTCCGGTCAAAATAAAAATTATGTCATGATTAATTTTCTATATGCATTAATCCATATTTTTGGTTTGTTTCACACCATAAAATACATATTTCCAATAAGAGGCCATACTTACCTCCCAAATGATCAAGATTTTTCACTAATTGGTAATTTAAAAAAGACAAGTACTGTGGAAACTGATGAAGAATGGAATGACATCATTGAATCAGCACGAAAAAATCCTTCACCCTTTGAGGTGAAGCGTGTGAAACATGACACGTTTTATGACATAAAAAAAGCTTTGGAACCATTCTTTTTAAAACAGAGTAAGCCACCAATGCGTATAAAAAATGTACGTATGGTGAAAATAAAGAAGGATTCAGCGTATGTATACGTAAAGTACAACTTTACAGGAGAATGGACAGCAATAAACATCAGGAATAAGAAACGTTTGCCTACTGAAGTTACCTTCAACTCTCTGTATACTTCTACGATTCCGCTGAACGAACACAAAGCGCAAGACTTGTATAAGCTAAAAAGCTTTTTGTCTTCACCAACAAAGTGTGAATTTTATGAGAAGATTTTGAATGGCAACGTAGATTCTAGTTTGTTAGATGTAGATATTGATTCAGAAGACAATAGTAGCGGAGGAGAGTAATTAAAATTAAAAGAAAGTTTGTTTTCTATAAGTAAATTGAGAATAAACATAAATAATAACATAACATTTTTCTTTTATTTTTCTTTTCCAACATTTTTTTTTACAAAAACAAGTTATATGCTTTGTTTTTACAAAAACAACATATGTACTACTGATACATTTCTATTTATTTCAAAAACTATGAATAATACAAATTAATACAATATGTACAAATATCACACACAAACTTTAAAATGTTAGCAAAATACATTCAGTCCCTCTAAATTAAATGTATTAATCTCAGATCATTTTTTGTCTCTCCTGTAAAACATAGCTCCATAAAATTACGTTATTTTTGTAAAAAACCCGTCAATTGCGCAAATTAATATTTTAGATCTAGAAAAGAACAAAAACTACTTTTTGCCTTTGTTTCCATGGACAAGCTATAAAAGAGACAGATAGACAGAGGCACATAGCACACACATTTCACCAGCTGTGTTTACTGTAGGTAACAGTCCCAAAAATATTGATTGATTTTATAGGAGTACACAAAAACTAATTCAACGCGGGTGAAACCACGGGCAAAAGCTAGTGGTTCAATAAAACCAACTCTATCTCCAATATTTGTCTCAGATTTTAGGCTGTTTTTTGGGGTTCCGTACCCGAAGAGTGCCAAATGGGACCCTATTACTATGTGTAGTTGTTTGACTGTCTGTCTAACTGTTAAAATTAACCTAATCTATCTACATGAAAAATTAATAACCAATGACCTGCTCTATGGGGGGGGTGCTGCAGGACGACGACTGCTTTGTCTGTTTTTTGGGGCCATTTCAAACAAACCACAGACCGATTCTAAAACGAGGGCACACACCAAAAAGTGACAAAAAAAAAGAAAAAAAAAGCCATAATATGGCAAGTAACATGTTGCGGCTGCAAAATTTTGGCCATAATATGGCGTATAACACCGCAGAAATAAATAAAATAAATAAACTAACTATATAAATGTATGTATATATACAAATTAAAAATAACTTAAATTAAATAAAAAATATATATATTTTTTATGATATAGTCAAAACTTTTACAAAATAAATTATTACAAACAAAATTAAGTATATTTTTTTAATAAAAAAAAAATAATAATTAATATCTTTGGATTTTCTTGTAATATTTTACCACGTACATGTGTGTGTGAAATTAATATTTTTGTATTTTTTTTATATCTTCTACCAAATTTCAATCACGTATTTTTGACTAACATTTTTTTTAAAACCTAATGCATCTCTAGGGTTTTACAGACACGAAGTATCTTTTACTAAAGGTCTACTAGTTTAGGAGGCTTCCGTTTTATGACGGAATCCTTAACAATAAAAGTGCAAAAGTCCAATTTCACATAGTTGTCGGAACTAACCTCTCTAGGTTAGGGTCGAACGTATATGACATGAATCAGACAACCGGGCGCATTTTATCGCATCCTTAATGTGTGATGGACGGTGGACTGAAATCTGGATTCAGTATATCGATGGAGTGGTTTGATTTGGCTTTGTGTCAGGCCAGTTCTTAAAGGGTTGAAATTTGGCCAAATGCACGTCGGACTTGCGCACAAAGGGTTCCGTACCACCCCACAATACGGGTGCGGAACCCTAAAAACATTATGGTAAATAACAACAATATACTACATGTCAACAAGGCTACAGAAACAAAAAAATTGGCACCGTTTGCGTACGGAACCCTACTTTGTATTATTTTTCGTTTTACTTTGGGTATGTCCTACTATCTGACTAAATTTAATACTTGTATGTATTACCGTCTTTAAGTACGAGCAAAAACCAATAACGTTTAAATAATGCAACTTTTTCCAGGTCTCTTGTATGGGGACCGCCCTTAAATTGTTTTTTTTTATATTTTGTTATCTGTCGTTGCCATAGTAACTCTGAAAATTTCAACTTTTAACCATTGATCTCTCATAAACAACTAGACTCACAATCTCGCTCAAAAAGTGTCCGCGATGCATTTTGTCACCGCTATGGGGTGACAAAATCGAATGACGATTTCGTACAACTGACATTGCATCTTATGTTAAAGACATAACGTTTTAATTTGGTTGAAGATTTTTGCTACTATGCACGTCGCACGTTCGGACGTTTTTTGACGCACTTTTCTTAGAGACTGTGTGTCTTGTTGTTTATGAGCCATTACGGTTGAAGCTGTAGAGTGAGTGAGACAGAGCCACTCACTACGTTACTACTTAGTTTAGGTTGTAGTGGACCGCCAATACGCTTCGGTGGAACCCTAAAAAGAACCTCTATGGAGAGCCTCCTATTCAACTGTCCGTCGGAACCACAGACGTAGTCCAAACTATGCGGGTCAAACAATTTTTTTTGTATGGAGGAGGTCGAAATAAATGTACACTGGGTGAAAACTGAGAATGTGTTAGTAAAATAACAGTAAAGTGTACTTTCAAAATAATCTCCGAAAAATATTGGATAAATTATTGAGTAAATAATTGGACAACTTAATTAGACTATGGTTACTTCACCATATTGGTGTGATGAGGTGTCTAATTATTTTCGGGTATTTAAATAAAAATACACATTTCCGGGTAGTACCAGGGAGTCCCCATACCCAAATTCTGCTGTCTCTAGATACTTAGTTTTTATTTATTTTTTTATTTTTAATCTCGTTCTGTTATAATTTCACTAATGATATTATCATTTCTCGGTAGGTGCTCTCACGGTTTGATTATAAACTGACATATAGGTATAAATAGACATTTGTCAAATCAATGTGTTGCCGAGTCGTCGCAGGTAGTTGACCACTACTATGGTCAAAGTTTTAAAGTCCTCAAATCTTTTTAATTGATGAAAAACCCAGATATTGAAAAACGATAAATAGCTATGTTTACGTATTGCGGATTTAAAATCAGTTGACCAAACATAAAAATACTTTCCTTTCTTTCTGCGTTTCTATACCACATATATGTAATGTTAAAAATAATAAAAGTGGGGTATCGACAAGCTAAGAAAATGGACCCCAATGCGACAAAAAATTTAACTTAATATTTTATATAGAGTTTTTTTAGATATGAGCGAATTTTTTAAAGGTAATTTTTAAATGTTGTTCTTGAGACGTCACCAAATTTATGGATACAAAAATTAAACCGCTAAAAAATGCGCTCATGTAAAAAAAAACTCAATATAGTAAAAAACGGGAACAGTATGAAAAAAGTCAGTTTTAACCTCAGTTTGTCGATTTTTCTCGTGAAGAAAACGTAGTAATTTTTACTTTTAATTTATTGTAGCGTTAAGTCAGTGTCCTATGTGATGAACTGCTGGCCACCAGATCATCACAATTTGTCTTTGGATTAATGTTTATTTTTCTATTTAAAAATATGTCTGATTAGAAGTGTCAGCTACAGAAAATGGTTTTTTTTGGTTTGTATTCCGTAAATAATTTATTATTTAGTTTCCTTTAATGTAATATAGTTATCTGCTGTTTCGGTATTTACTCTGGTCGTTTCATTTAACTTCAGACCTTAACATTATTAATGAGAAAAAATCTTAGATAACTTTTTTTGTCATATTGGGGTCAATTTTTTAAGCTTATCGATACGGTCCTTCGTCAACCAACGCGTTTAAATGCAACAAAGGCCTTGAATCAGTCCTTTAAGCACCGAAATTCATGTCTGTCATCCCTAGCTTTTATGCCACTGTTTATGGCGTTGCGAGGAATAAATAAAAATTCCTGAGGGATTCCTGGTCGTAGTTCATTTTGTGTTCAAATTGGGGTGATAAGTAGGCAGGAAGATCACTTTGCGTGGCCAGCTTCAGGATCAATATACTGCCTCGACGTGAATTTCCAAGGGGGTATCAGAGGTTTTCTAAAGTGTGAACTGTGAAATGTGCAAGTCACAGGCCATACTTGGTATGTACATCCACTTTTTACCGATTATTACACCACAAACGTGATGGTGATGAGCCCTTTGAGAGTACTTTGGGCACAAAAGTCAAGTTTTAGGGGATTTGTTGAGTAGACGTGAATGATTTGAGAGGGGGGATCATGACCCCTGTGACTGGTTACTATTGGAAGCAGGTAACTCTTAAAAAAGCTGGCTGAACTTGGGGAAACCTGGCAGGCTGGGACCATGTTTGTTACCCTATGATAGGGTTACAAAGTGTTTTGCTTGAAACCCTTGTTACCCTAGCCGTAAGTGGTAAACACTATTCAAAGTAAGGTAGTAAACCCTATTAAAATCGCTAAGAGTAACCCCGTTACCCTATCAAACCCTGTCAAACCCTATCAAAAACTTAGTGTAACCCCGAATAATATAAAAGTGTATCCCTATACAAACCTATAAAACCCTATGAAATGCTGGGTTAACCCAATCATAGGGTTACACCCTACTGAGGGTAAATCTTATGATAGGCTTAACTTTCAAACCCAGGGTAACCCTATAATTGAGTTAAGCTTATGCCTGGGTTATACCCTATTAAGGGTTAACCCGATGATAGGATTAACTTTCAAACCCGGTTAACGTATCCCTGCTGGCAGGTCAGTCGGATGGACTAAACCCTACAGGAACTTATGGACTAAACTGTCAAGCCGACTCTCGGTCGAAAATGTTTTCCTGGCTATACTAATCGAGTATTATCGTATCAGTTGAATGCTGAGATATTTTGATATGAATAAAGACTTACTTTTTTTCATGACTGTACAAAATGAAATGCCAAATAGTGACAGATTTGTTAAGTAACATTGAAAGATTTTTTAAATGAAATAGTGAAATTTGATTTAGCAACTGTCAGTGTTTATTTCATATTTCAGAGAAGTTACACTATTAATCAAAGTAACTCTTCTCAACTGAAGCCAACTGAATATATCTTGAGCTAATTTTTCTATTTTTCCAATTTATTATTTATCTCTTTTTATTATAAAATACTAAATAATTATCATACATATCTATACTTAAACGTAAACATTAGATTTATTTTACCCGATGGTACTTTGGTAATTGATTAATTAGTACTTTCCATTCCCATACTAATTGCGGCCGGATAATTTTATACATTTCTTCCAAAAACAATAAAAAATTGCGCTTCTTCATCAGTGTTTTTATTTGCCCACAAATTTAAAGTATCCGTTTTTGTGTTTCCGTACCTTAAAAGGAAAAATGGAATCCTTATAAGATCACTCTCGTTCGTGTCCATCTGTCTGTCACAGAGGCTTTCCTTGAAGACTATGTAACACAGGAATTTGAAATTTGGCATAATGCACCTAATATTGAGCGAAATTTCAAATTCTTCTTCTTCTTATTTGGCCGGTTCAGTTTCCACACTAATTATATAATTTGGATCTTTGCGCGTAGAAATAGTGGGACCAGCTACCTAGCCAGCCCAGCTCACGCTAGAATCCCAAGAGGCGACTTAGTTCACCACCTTGACGCGCACATTATATTGTCAGTCTAAGATTTAAAATGGGGCAACAAGATTAATCCAACGAAAAAAAAGTTTTAATAAATATATCGTGTGAAATATCATTTGAAAGATAGGTATGTAAATTTTTTTCCTTTTTGTTTTATTTAAAAATTTCCCTCTGTTCTCCGAGGTCTCTAAAGCTAAAAATTTAAATATTGGTACATAATTATTGAGCCAATTGGTACGAGGGTTTAGGCACCGCGTTCACCGACAAGCCTGCCCAGCGTGTGTGAGTACGGGCATTTCTTCCAAGAGGACCGCCAAGAGTGATGAAACCTTTAAAAGATTATAAGTTTTGGAGTACTGTAATAGTTGCTAATATTTTTAATTTTATTTGTAAATACGTTTAATTAATCTATTGACTGATTATTCACTGTAGTATTAGTACGGAAACCTAATTGTACGAGCCCGACTCACTCTTGGCCGGCTTTTTTACCATCTATTCGACCGCCTCGCATCCCATAATGTCCCACACTTTCTATCGGGAATGGCATAATGAAAATGTTCTTTTTATATTTATAATCGACAAAAATAGCAAGTAAAGTAAGAAACAATACTTTTTACAAAGATATACCTTTTATTGATCTACCAGTAGGCGGGCATACCTATTTCAGATAATTGTGTTAGATCATGAAAAATATATCGCCCAGTGTATGAAGGTATAATAACAGCTCATGCCGCCTAACGGAGTAATTTTAAGTTTTTGATATGATAAACTATTAACATTATTGGCTGTCTGGCTATCCAGAAACCCCCCGAAAGTGCAAAATAAAGCAGGTAGCTAGGTAAGTAATAGGTTTACTAATTGAGATATAATGAAAACGCCTTTGTGCCCTATAGTCGAGTAGGGTAAATGTGACTATAATGGGCTTCTCCACAATGGAAATATCTGAATGGCATTTTAATGAATTGTGATAGAGCCTAACCTGAACGTAGATTAAGGGAGGCTCTATACTGGATGATCTTCTGTCAAAAAAGAGTAAACACATGTCTTGTTTCTTCTCTTTTACTGTGGTGCAATTAGCCCCCAAAAGGGCCTAACGAGAAGAAATAATATGGTGCAATTAACCCCACACCTCAACATCACAAGTAAAAGTATCAATCCAACTCCAAATTTTTATATATTGTGCACATATTGTTTGGTAAATATATAGTTGCACCATTTTTAGCGTCGGGTTTGGGGGGAGGGGGGGGGGGGAGAATTTGGGTTATTTCAGATTTTCTTAAATGTTTCGAAAACTATGCAGTTTAGTGCAAAAGTGCTAGTGACAAAAAAGTAATCTACAGTGATTGACAACAAAAATAGTCTCTAGCACAATCTTGCTAAAGTGAACGGTTCCAGAGTTACGGAGGGTGTAAAGTAGCAATGGTTCGGTTGTTTTATATTTTTGGAAAAATATGACATTATCACAAGGAAACTATGTTTTTTATACAGGATTGTGTTTTGTAAAAACAAATTGCGATTTTAGTGGCCGGTGGTATTTTAGTGATAAAGCCCTTGAAGGAACGACAACCTCACCATCCTCTCAAGGGGCGCTACTTTTTAAGGGAAAAGCGGCTTCCACAGGCCTAGGCCATACCGGGTGTAAAAGCAAAGGCAAGTATCCTTTAAGGGTGTGTTAGTATGATTGGTAAAGATATTTTTTTAAATACAGGGATCTCTAAATAAAGTACCAGTACCTCATAATAAGACGATTTTCTTTACTCAAAATACACTAATCGCGTGGACACTCTCACGGTCGCTGGCTACTTGGATGAAGGTTGCGGGTTGCGGGGTGCAATTAGCTCTGTGGGGCGGCCGGTGAGCTGCGTAGCCATAGCTTACAAAAATGATGGAATTTTTGGTGAAAATTCAAGGTATATATTATTTTTTCGTAATGACATCAGAATCGTGTATACTTTCATACCCTAAAGGGATTCTTGACTTTGCATTTACACCCTGCATAAACTTGTGGTACGGAGAAACCCACTCTGAACTAATAAAACTAATAAAAATATCGAATGTTAAATGCGACCTTATTTCTTCCCCCCTCCCCCCAAACCCGACGCTAAAAATATTGTGTAACTATTTACCAAACAATATGTGCACCATATAGAAAAATTTGGAGTTGGATTGATACTTTTACTTTGGATGTTGAGTTCTGGGGTTAATTGCACCATACTATTTCTTCTCGACTAAATAATCTGTTTGGTAAACGAATTTAGTGTATTTATAGATATTTGTCATATGTATGGTATACCTATATAATTTACCGTGTGAATTAATCATGCCTTTGTTTTAGTTTATGTATGTTATTTTGTTATATAAAAAGAAGCCAACGTTTTCAATTCATTTGTTGTGCTTCCCGTTTTATATTCAACTAGCTTTTGCCCGCGGCTCCGCCCGCGTCGAAGAGATTTTCGTGGAAATAAGGAAAACAAAATAATGTGATTTTTTGAACGACAATATGCAACGGTCACCATGTTTTACCAAAGGGCTAATAAACACCAATCAAATAAGCCTAAACTCGAAGGGTCTGCTGTTGTCCGTTGAGGAGGTCCCGTACCCACCTTCCAGTCCCATCATCAGACCATGGTCACCACGTTTTACCAAAGTGCTAATGAAGACCAATCGAATAAGCCCAAACTCGATGGGTCTGCTGTTATCCGTTGAGGAGATCCCGTACCCATCTCCCAGTCCCGTCATTAGATCCTGGTCACCATGTTCTACAAAAATACTCATCAATACCGATCAAATAAACATAAACTTGAGAGGTCTCCTAAAAAAAACATTTACCAGTGGATGATTGAAACCCAGACGATGAGACTACATAGGTGCGACTAAAGAATTTTTAAAGTCAGTTCAGTAGTTCTAGATATTACCCATTATATGCAAACAAACAAGAAAACCTTTCTTCTTTATATAAAAGTGAAAACAAACTTTAACGTGAGTTGATTTGAACCAGACTGCGTCAAATTCAATATTTTGAAACATGTAGCGCCATCTAGTGCATTAAAATAAAAACAATTTCAACGCCAGCTTACAAACAATTTCAACACCAGCTTACTGAGCCGTTATCCAGGATAGCTTCCCAGAGATGGCGTTTTCTAAGCACTTGAAAATAAAAATATTTTAGTTATTGGTCTACGCGCAGTCAAAAAATATAATTTCAGCTTTAATATATTTTTTACAAAAGGAAATATTTTTTCTGAAAATAAAATAAAAGAATAAAAAGTCAAAACAAATTTTACCAGTCGGGGTTTGAACCCACGACGATCGACTATGCTACGGCGGCGAACCTTCCATATGTCTCACTAAAATTTTCATTGCGCTGCTCCCTTTTGTCTTAGCGTGATGATACATAGCCCTATACCTTCCCGAAGAAATGCTTTATCTTTCAGTGAAAACTGCACCAAAATTCATTGATTGGTTCTCAAGTTATAAGCGAACGAACAGACAGACGGACAGACAGACAGACAGACAGACAGACAGACAGACAGACAGACGTTGTATTTTATATGTATAGAGAAGATTTCAAAACACCCAACCGGTTTCGCTTATAGGCATTTTCTAGGGATTTATAAATAAAAATAACTTAAATAATCAAACTATATTGTTTTTAAACATGTTTAACGCGTGCGATAAATGTCAAATAATTTCCGAGGGTATTTTAATATTACAATGACAGAAAGCAAGAAAAGTTAGATTTATATGCAACGTTGTTTGATAATAGTATGGAAGGATTCATTTTTATATCAACAATCGAACCTCAGTTTGATAATGGAGTTGGTGAAAAAAGTGAATTAATATAAATTATAAAGGTAAATAAAATTTCATCCTAAATCGACCTTTATCGAGCCTACGTCCTCCCAGTGTATATACAAATAAGCTGGATGGTTGCTCGTTCCACGCTGGCCTCCAATAAGGATTTTATAAAATTAAAATTATAATCGGATGTTTAAGTATAGGTACATATGCATGGCCGGAGCCATGGGCAAAGTATAAAATAATATAATAAAAGATAATTTTGAAAAACTGTAGGCAATGGCTATTAGTTTATTAAGTATTTATAGGCAGTATCTACGTGTAATTTTCCAGTTTTCGGTCATGGATACCATAGTTAATGGCTTAGTACATACATTATTTATTTCCCATATTCGGCGACGATAATTGCCTTTCACACAACCCTATTATTACAGCAATCAAATCCTTGGCAAGTCGTCATCAGTTATTTAACAGCTTTACTTCTATTGGTGTAGAAGTCTGTATTCTTCTATCGATAGCTTTCTTGTCTTGATTTTAATGTCTTGTTAACGTGCAACTAATTGATATTTTGACCAAAAATTACGAAAGTGTCTTGATTTTCGTGGCGTTAGAGTTTTTTTCAAAGACTAAGTAACATTGGCGGTAGCTTTGGGGGTGGAATGGTGGCCTCTCAATCTTTGAGATCCAGGTTCGATCCCCGGCCGGGTATGCATCAATGAGTTCTTCGGAATTTATGTGCATAGTATTTAACTTGCTGAACGGTGAAGGAAAACATCGTGAGGAAACCTGCAGCGTGTATTTGTGCCCCAAGAACGGCGATTGAGCTCACCACCCATCTCTTTGGGACGTAATAATCGTCGGTGAAATTCGGGTGCTACTTGCATTTTACAGTTGATACTCGGAACACCTCTGACAACACCCCCTCGGGGATTCATGTGATGACGATATATAAGGTCCTACAATAATAAGTGAAAATAATTCTAGGGTAGATCAGATCAGAGAACCATTATCGTTCACTGATCAAAACCTAGGAGAATTTTTTTTTTCTCAAATATTTTTTTCACTTTCTAGTAATTAGCTGACTAAAATTATATGGAAAGGTAAAAAAAGTATGCGGAAAAATATATTCTCTCGGTGGAATGTGGTCTATTAAGGATACTCTATCATCTGTTGAATTTTTTTCACTTTGAATTGTTACTAAGCAAGATTGCATATCTGGTGTGAAGCCTCCTTTATTTTCTTCAATGTAAGAAATCGCATTGTAAGATGCCTATAAGGCCCGTCTTACACCAAGAATATACGATTTTATAGATAGCTGAAAGAGTCTATTCTAAAGTTTGAAAGGCAGTCATTATCGGAGCCTTCTTGAGTATAATGTGTTTCACCTATTCTATTCGCTACGTATAAATGCATTGTTGGAATTGAAAGTGCAATGGAATAGAATTGAGGCTTTCTTTACGGCAACTAGTGCTTCTGAAATTACAATAAGACATTCAATTCAATTTAACTTAAGAGCTGTGCTTTTGTCGGTGGAGTCTTCTCCATTCACTTCTGCACTCCGCGTTTTCTTTAACTTCTTGATACGACACGACATTTATTTTCCCTTTCACCTGATCCATAAAATATTCTCCTGGGCCTTCCTTTCTTTCTTTTCCTTTCTATTTTTCCTACAGTTATGTTTTTGGTGAAATTGTCATGCGTGTTGTATCAGATGTCCCAACATCATTCCTCTTCTATTATCTATGGTCTTCATCAAATCTCGCTTTCGTTTACAATCTGCAGGACCTCTTCATTGCTCTTCTTTTCCATCCAACTAATTCTTTCCATTCTTCGCCAACACCACATTTCAAAAGCTTCCAATCTTTCTCTGTCAAGTTTTGTCATGGTCCACGTTTCATATCCATAGAGCAATGCTCCCAATGTATACTTTAAACTGGAAATAACAATAACAAATAATGGAAGGTTAAATTTCTGGCTAAACTATATTACAAATAAAAAAGGTATATTTTAAGTACTTATATACAATACGGAAGATTGTAGGTGTAATTTATTGACATTTATGTATCTATTAATTTGTTCATAACATGTAATTTATTGACATATTAAAGCCGATTCTGAAGGCTTTAATTTTAGTGTTAGTGTTATCAAGACTAAATTTTCTTCATTCCAAAACACTTCTTTAGTGTAAACAACAGAAGCTATATTACGTTGGATTTTTGTTTTGTTTTGAGAGCACTAAAGCGAAAATTAAAGCCTTCAAAATCGACTTTAATATGTGTACTTTGACTGCTCTAACAATCCTTCAGACATAATAATTTTTTTATTCCACATTTCTTTAACTTTGCTTCCTTTAAAGAGTACATTTCTGCGGTTCAACACTGAATTCTAGAATTACGCAACTAATAATTGGGCAAGATCTAAGACGTTATTATTTACCATTGGAAATGTAAGCAATTATATTCGTATTGTAATAGTTATTTAATTCAGATTTTATATTACGCCCTGATAATGCCGTGAGGTGAAACCGGTTGGAACTCCAAAGTATAAACAGGTGAAACAATTAAAACGTTTTTATCAAGATGTTGATGATGTTTCACCAAGTGCCTACAAATGCAAGTATTTATCAATTTAGATCTAATATTATCTTTAGATCTGTATAGTTCAGCCACATAAAAGTTGAATCATATTTAAGATAAACAAACCAATTTAAAGCGCTTCGAGTGTGTTTTAGTTTTCAGCAAACATTCCGGAATACGTAATTCCACTTGATACCTGAGATTGAATGAGCTTCATTTAATTAGCATACAGTTGAGTAATTAGCTCGGCTGTTTGTTAAAATTACCACGTTAAATAGATACCTTGACAAAACCTTAGTTTGAATGCTTTAAAGGTGGTTTGAGAACAGATTTTCAATCTATATTATACTGGTTCTTTGAGTAGGAGAGACATGGGAAGGATGTCGTTTAGATGCACATAATTATGTGAAACACAATTGAGATCATAACTTTACTTGATATAAATTTCAGGTGTAACCTTATATGAGGTTTAGACAAAATTCCATTACATTCGTTAGTCGTTCAATCATTATCACTTGAAGATTTTACCTATATTATTGAAGTTCCATAAAATTAACCGAATCAATACTTAACTTAATCACATGCCATAAATAAATAGAATGTATTGGGAAGGCATTGGTAATTTCTTTGATGGCAGAAAAAAGAAGCAAGGAAAATCACGCGAGGTTAAAATTTGGTTTTCGTTTTCATAAATAAAGTTAAAATATCTTTTTGCTTGCATAAAGTTGAGAATATTGTGCAAACATTGCATATTTGACTTTTCATTTACCGGCTGGCATGTGATCTAACCAGTCTAAACAAATATATGAGGAATTCAGATATGGGCGGTGTCAGGATGCCGATGGTTAGAGTCACATGCCACGTAGTCGTTGATACGTCGATCTCGTAAATCAGATGGTTCACAATGTCTGTATTGATAATTAAATGTTACAATACTTTAAACACAACGCGATGCACTAGATAAAAGGCGATATCATGGGTATCGGACTTAATACAATTACAATAAAGCCTAATTGTGGAAACAGACAAGTTTCTTCGTACTCCGACCACACACCAAACAAAAGTGTAAAGAAAAATTCTCTTTTCAATAGTAAGTCGTTCGTAACTCTGCCAAAAACCATGTTCAAGCGCGGCAAAACCAAGCGCTTGCGTTTCCACCTATTAAAACTAATAAGTTACAGTTACCAACTTAGCATAACAAATCTTTCAAATCTTATTGGGTAACTCACTCAGTCTTGCCAACTTTACACAACAAAATAAAATATCACCACAGAAAAACTCAACAAATTCCACAGACTAACTATTGGCGTATAGCGCTATCTGTTGGCAACGTTAACAAAGTGTAAGTTAAAGAAGAAATAGACAATGAATGACATTTTAGCTCGGAACGATCCGATGAGAGATCCGATTTGTAATTCGTTCCAAAATAATCGTTGTCGGCTGGTGGCGCCACGTCTCGATTAGACATATACCTATATAACATAATTGTCAACTATATTTGGTCAACTTCTATAGATAAAAAAATACTTTGAAGCGGAAAATAATGAATTTTTGTACAACTTTATTCCTGTTAGCAACAAAATGACGTTTTAGGCATTATAATAAAGTGAAGGAAAAATATTTTGGCCCTATAAAAATCTACCTAAATCACCGGCATGACCACACAAATAGAAATTTGATCTTTCGTGCTCTCTTTCCCTCCCTTAATCCTCAGTGACAACCTACTTCTGGTGCACTTGTGTGATTTGCTATAAACTTTAACAGAAAATAGCATCACCTTTATTTGTTATTTTGATTCATCCACCCATCTATACATCAACCTATCATCGTCCACTGCTGGACATAAAGGCCTTGTCAAGATTTCGTCACTCTTGGCGGTCCTCGTTCTCCTCATACAGACACTACCCGTAACGTCCAGTTCTCCGTCCTCCTCATACAGCCACCACCCGCAACGTTCCTCATGTCGTCGATCCAGAAGGCACGAGGCCAACCTACGCTACGCTTTGCTGTAAGTGGTCTCCATTCTAACACCTTTCGGCCCCAACGGTCATCATGTCGCGACAGATATGGCCTGCCCACTGCCACTTCAACTTACTGATTCGGCAGGCACTTTCGATCCCCGACGGATTGCTTCATTATTATTATTCATGATAAATTTATGCTTATTTGATCAAAAGTTCACACTCACTGATGTTCACACACGCGCTTCTGGGCCCAAGTGTTTAATTTAGTTTTAGTTCATTCGTTGGTGTGTTCCCACCGCGAAATTACAGTTAAGTAAATAGATACGGTGATAGAAGTGGGGGTAAAAGTTTCAGGGTGTTTGGGAATACAGTGGGAGGCAGGCAACTGAGATGTTTAAATTTTAAATGCAGGATAAATTATAATGATTTTTAGTGACGCTTTTTTGGTGATTTCATTCGTATGATGTTTTAATAAAATATGTTTAATAGAGGAGTATTGACTATTAGATGGTTTCCTGGATCTGTTTCCAAACGCACAAATTATGATTGTTTTGGTTATTTATTAACATAAAGTAATAAATAAATGTGATTAGTATAATGTTAATAAGGCTTTTCTAGCAAAGTTGTGTTATTTTATACGTTACTTAATAAACAAATTTGTAAATGATAATGCACAACATTAAAGCGTTTTTATATTTCATAATCGTTTCATTGATTATAAATTGCATTTTTTAGCACAAGTAAAGGAATTGCATAATTATGAATAGTAAATTTTAAAGCAACCTATTTTTGACATTGACATTGCGAAGCAAAGTCATCATTTTTACCAAACGAAAGAAATTAATCCCAAAAATATAAAAAAAACAGTGCAAATTATTATATTTCCTTGTTAAACATATCGTAAAACTTTGACTACACATGGTAATATATAAATTCAGGTCCTCTCAGTTCCTGAAATACAAATATCCTTTCGCCTAGATTGTGTCAAACACTAAACGCAACAGATCTGTTGATTGTGATTTTCCTGAAAAATATATACAACATCCTATGACCCATCCCAGAGGAATGGAAATAATGAAAATTTTATAATCTGGTTTCCTTGGACTCATATATTAAACCTAAAAAAACTACCAGGCCAGGAATCAGAGCCTCAAGAAAAAAAAATACGAGCCAACACAAGAAATTCGTATGGAATCATCACCCACATCGCTATAATAAATAGATAAACCAAGATCTTCTCATCATCATGCTTCGTTACGACCAGCAAAAGCCACATCATCAAAATATGACAAGTGACATAACGTCAACATCCTTCTCTGCCTCGTAGATGTAGCACCTCAACAAACAGATACTTATTGCTAATTAACCTTTTCCAGTTTTATTCTCCCACATTGTACTGCGATTTTATCTTTTGGACTTAAACATTTCTTCGTTTTATATTCGGTTTTAGATCTAATTATTATTTAATCTTGGTATAAGTGTTTATCTTTTTTAATAGTTTAGAGTAATTTTAATAACTTTTATATAGTCTGTACATATTTTAGTTATTATTTACATTGTAGGTGTTTTTTGTGGTTTTGTTTCATGTCGCAGCCTTTGTCGCGGACCAATGGCCATTCATCGAATTTACAGACCTGTTCCCAGATTAACGCGTCACTGGACAACTTTTAAACTTGCCCAGAATGTCCTAATGGTCGCATTTTTAAAGGAAAAAGGGGCTTGAATATCCGCAAAGCTAAATCGCATAAAAAAGTAACATCTATAAGTCAGCCAGCTTTTGTTGATCATGCTAATCTTACCCAATCATCAGTTCCACCTCAAACATTGTGCGAAAAAGTAACCAATCTTATGAAATGGTATCCTGTTGTAAAGGGTATACCCCGAGGTGCACGAATAAGTGTAGCGCAAAAACTTACGCAAGTTATAAAAAGAGTGACAGAAGAAAATTCCCTAGTAGCTTGGGAATCTTTTTTGAAATTCCATATGAAATTTTACATGTTGATAGATAACGCAGCCCGAAAACAGAACTCCTTAACGCAGGTTATTAAAAATAATTGTACAAATCCTTTTACAGTAGATTCAAATGAAAGGATGGCAAAAGAGTATTCAAATAGATTCTTCAAAAAAGTAGAAACCAAGGTAAGTGACGGGGATTTAAAAGGAGCGGCACAGCTTTTATTTTCCAGTGACGCGATCGCGCCCGACTCACCAGAAACACTAGTTGCTCTTAAATCTAAGCACCCTCCACCTTCAGCAACTCTCCATCTTCCTCCTGCTCTGGGCCCAGACGAGGCTTGTCTTCAAGTCACCGGAAAAGACGTACTATCGGTCGTGATGTCGTTCAGGAACGGCTCACCTGGTGGTCCCGATGGGCTAAGCCATCAAAATTATAAAGATTTACTTTGTGTAATGACAGGCCAAGCAGGTGAGTCGTTGCTAAGCGGCCTTACGGTCCTAATCAACATGATGCTGGCAGGAAAAGTGATTCCAGAAGTTACCAACCTGCTTTATGGGGCGAATCTCTGTGCCTTAAAGAAAAAAGACGGAGGTATTTGTCCCATTGCAGTAGGCTCAACGATTCGCCGCTTAGCTTCCAATATATGCTGCCGTCACATCCTCCCTAAACTTACAGACTTGCTTTCGCCAAAAAAGCTCGGATTTGGATCAAAAGGAGGGTGCGAGGCAGCAGTACATGCTATCCGGACCTTTCTGGAGCGCGATGGAGGGGAAGTAGTCTTGAAGGTGGACGTGCGTAACGCGTTTAATTCTGTAGATAGGGGCGCCCTGCTGACAGAAGTAAAAAACAACGTTCCTGAGATTTTTCACTATCTATGGCAATGCTACAGCTGCCCCTCGAATCTGATATATAAAGACCATATCCTCAGCTCAGCAGAGGGCTGTCAGCAGGGCAATCCACTTGGGCCAGCCATCTTTAGCCTCGCGATACATAAGATCATAACGTCCCTTGACTCTGGACTAAACATGTGGTATTTGGATGATGGCACCTTAGTAGGTACAGCTCACACTGTTCTCAATGACCTTTTAAACTTAACAACTAAATTCAATTCTATTGGTCTAGATCTAAATTTTGAAAAATGTGAACTCTTTATATCGGAGCGAATCCCGAACTCATCAAAGACAGAAATAACTGCGGATTTTAATGGTTTTGCTCCAAATATAAAAATTGTTGACAAGCGATCACTTCGCCTTTTAGGGGCGCCAATCCTTCTTTTCAAATTATAAGATTCTGCCTATTTGTTCCAAAATTTACGTACGTACTCCGTTGCAGTCCCATGTTCAAGCTAGAGTCGCTTCTCTCTGTCACAATTGATACGAATATCCGTTTAGCCTTAACAAAAATTCTAAATTGTTCTATTACCGACAGATGTTGGGTCCAGGCCACTCTCTCTATAAGGTTTGGTAGCCTAGGGATCAGAAAGGTCGCAAGTGTCGCGCTTCCCGCATTTTTGTCTTCCATACACAGCACTGAGGCCTTGTCTAAGAAAATTTTACACTCCTCATTAGGGGATATTAAGGTCTCTTGCAGTATGGAGGCCAAACTTGCTTGGTCGATGGCTTGCCCGAATGAAGATCCTCCGGAAAAACCCGCCATCCAAAGGCAGTGGGACGAACCCATCAGTAAAAAAACACAAATTGAACTAATTTCTTCTAGTCCTTCTGACATCGACCGAGCTCGTCTCACTGCCGTCACAACACGTGAGTCGGGCTACTGGCTACAGGCTCTGCCGTCGTCCAACATCGGAACCCTGTTGGACGGCAACTCTTTCAGGGTGGCCATTGCACTGCGCCTTGGCTCGGCTTTAACTCACCCACATCGTTGCCCCTGCGGCCACGATGTTGACAACCTGGGACACCACCACGGGCTGTCTTGTCGATTGAGTGCGGGTCGACGTACTTGCCATGCGGCCCTGAATGATATCATCCGAAGGGCTCTTGCTACCGTCAACGTGCCTGCTATTCTGGAACCAACAGGCATTGCACGTGATGATGGCAGGAGACCCGACGGTATGACTTTAATACCTTGGAGACAGGGAAGGCCGCTAGTGTGGTATGCGACCTGCGTCGATACGCTGGCGCCCTCCCACGTCTCCCAATCCATCAGGGCCGCTGGCGTGACCGCCGAAACTGCTGAAAACTCCAAACGGCGCAAATATGCGTCCTTAGGAAGCTTTTATATGTTTGAGCCGTTTGGGGTTGAAACTTTCGGCCCGTGGGGTCCCAGCGCCAAAAAACTAGTAAAAAATCTATCAGTTCTTTTACTGGAAACATCGGGTGAACAGAGGGCTGGCGCATTCCTCGGTCAACGTATAAGTTTGGCCATTCAAAGAGGAAATGTGGCCAGCGTTCTGGGCACTATGCCGCAGGGGTCAATTTTAGATGAGGTATATTTTTTTAAGTGTGTAATTTATATTGTGAGGTAATTTTAGTTTAGAATAAGTTTTTGTTTTTTATGTTTTTAGTAACTATGATATAAATCAAATCAAATCAAATCAAATCAAATTTCTTTATTGAACAATTAGTTTACAAAAAAAAAAAAATATTGCTAAGACTCTGAACCCCAAACTAATATAATTGTCCTTTGGGGAACAGTGTTTCCAATTCGAGGGTACTTAAAATATTTTACACGGACATAGGTATTCTACACACAAAGAAAATTGATTTTATCTACAGACAAAATAAACAAAATAAACAAAATATGGCTCAATGTATACACTAATAGATAATAATTTTAAAATAGTTAAATAAACTACACACAAATATTACATAAGTATATTATTATTCTAGTATAAAATAGACATAATTTCTTAACATAAGTTCATTACTAAATTGATATTTCTGTGAGGATATAGTATATGTATTGGGTACACGATAAGATAATAAGTTTTAGGATACTTTGTTAGATTGACAAACGACGACCAAAAAGTAGATGAAATAAAAATAACAGACACAAATATAATGCAGGTAGTTATAGAAATTGAATAAAAACTATCGGGTGTTAGTTAGCTAAGAAGCAGTGAACATTTAAACGTCCAGTATTGCTTGACACTGGTTTCACGGGTATTTACGCTTATGGCAAGTCTTACGTAAACTGGACAGCTAGTTGTAACGAAAGATAAGAATAGGCCATAGACTTATCGTTGCACAGAGATGACAAAAGGTTATGTTAATATTGTAAACAAGCCTTCAGTTTTGTTGTAGTCAAGTTTAATTAGATATTTATGCAATACTCGGACACATTGAAATTTGTTAAGGTTAATAATATTTAATTCTTTGTTAATTTTATTGTAAATAGAAGGTCCAGTAAAATAAATACACCTTTGTGCAAAACAAGTACGAACTAAAGGAGTGTGAAAATTTTTGTATTTGATACGTTTAGAGGCAGAAATATTTGTACGTTGTTGACGATGTTGATATAAGATAATAGATTTTATGTAAGACTGTCGGACTGTAAGGATTTGGGCTTCACTGTATAGTTTCTGAGTGGGATATCGGCGAGGCTTTTTAAGCATAATTTTGAGCACATATCTTTGGGCTCGTTCAAGATTTATAAGTACAGTTTTCGAGGCCCCACCCCACGCCCTAATACAGTATGTTAAGAGTGAATGTGTTAAGGCAAAGTATATGGTTTTTAATGATTTTAAGTCAGTTATAGATCGCAGAGTTTTAAATATTTTGACAGTTTTACGCACTCGCTTCATGGTTAAGTTAATATGATCTGCCCATGATAGATGCATGTCTAATATGATACCTAAGTATCGTATATTAGAAACCCTCTCCATTTGTTCACAATTACATACGATATGGCTAGACTGTCCGCACAAGTGAATTTTTAATTTAAAATGTTCAGAAGAAGGTTGTGTTGAACTGTTAATACTAAATGTTATATATTTAGATTTTGAAACGTTGAGTGTAAGTAAGTTAGAGTTAAGCCAGTCAGCTATGGTGCACAGGCCAGCGGTAGCAACGGTTTCTACCTCTTCCCATGTGTTGTGATGAAAAATAACGGCTGTGTCATCCGCGAAGGTAACAATTCGACAGTTTTTTATTTCCAGCTCGCACAAGTCGTTTATATACACTAGAAAAAGGGTAGGACCCAACACACTGCCCTGTGGGACACCAAAGCTGACCGGTATAAATTCACTATAATCAGATCCAATTTTAACCGCTTGCATCCTGTTACTGAGATAGCTTTTAAACAGCTCCAACGGTGTTCCACGTATACCCATAAGGTTTAATTTACGTAAAAGGATGGGAATGGACACAGTGTCAAAAGCTTTGGCGAGGTCCAGGAATACAGTAACACATCTATCACGCTTATCAAGTCTGTCAATAATTGAGTTAGTGAGTTCAGAGACTGCTTCTTCGGTAGATTTATGTTTTCTAAAGCCAAATTGGTTATTTGAAAGATATTTATTATGTTCGAGGTAACTTGTTAAGCGTTTATTGATGACTTTTTCAAATAATTTAGAGATTGTGGATAGTAATGAAATTGGCCTATAGTTTCCGACACCGTCAACATCCCCACCCTTATGTATGGGGTGTATGATAGACTTTTTAAAAACGTCTGGAACAATACCATTTGTAATACAGAGATTAAAAACATATGTAAGTGGGGCAATTAGGATTGATTTTGAATTTTTGATAACAATACTAGAGATACCGTCCCAACCACAGGACGACTTATTGGCTAGAGACGAAATCAATGAAGAAACTTCGGTCTCATCAGTAGGCAAAAGGGAAAATGAGTTAACTGGAGTAATTGTATTACTATTACATTTATTGACTAACTCATTTTCAGTCTCATCAATTTTATCTAATATTTGTTTAGCTAGGTTTTTACCCACATTGGCAAAAAAGTGATTAGTATAGTCTATTGACTCCTTGTGCGTTTTTTTTAACGATAAAAGTGGTGTTGCTATCTCTGAAGTAGAGTTTAGGTCACATATTTTCTTTACAGTATCCCACATCTGCTTAGGATTATTAGAACTTTTATCAAGTAATTGTTTTTGATACTGTCTTTTAAGGAGTTTTATTAAATAATTGCAAATATTCCTATATTTTTTGTATTTTAACACCGCAATAGCATCACTAGGATTACGTTTTAGTTTTAAATGTAGACGATCACGAGTTCTAATGGATTTTAAAATTCCAGGGGTTATCCAACTTTTTAATTTATTTCTAGAACGAGACACTTTTACTAGATGAGAATTATTATCAATTGCTGTTTTGATTGCTTTGACCAGGTTCGTTGCAGCTTTGTTTGCATCATTTTCCGAGTAGACATTATCAAATGAGTTGTTTGCAAGGTCAGTATTTAGATTTTCATAATTAATTTTAAGTCTAGTTCTAGTATTTGTTGTGGATTTAATATTTTTCCGTAAACAAAGATAAAGTAGAACTGGTTCATGATCGGTTATTGCTGTATCTAAAACAATTGTAGAGTAGGTATTAGGTCCTTTAAGGAAAACATGATCAAGACAGCTTTTGAGCCTAGTCGGTAAATAGTGAGTAGGAAAGACACCATGTGTAGCATTCATATTAAGATATTCGCAGGCAGAATCATCAGAAATATTAGGAACTATGTTTATGTTCATATCACCTAATAAGACAATAGTTTGAAAAGATTTAAGTTTGGCTAGCAAGTCGTCTAATGAGTTAATGAAATTTTTTGGGTTATGAAAACAAGGAGGTCTGTAAACTCCTACAATAATTAAATCAGGCCCAAATTTTATGGTGAGGCAATCACCATCTCGGATATTTACCTCTTCAACTGAGCTATCCAAGTTATCTTTTACGTATACGACAACTCCATTGTTTTGGTTGATGAACTTAGTGGTTCTAAAAGATTTGTAGGTAGGTAACTGTGGAATTAAAGTAGAATTATCTATTCGGGATTCAGTTAATATGATTACGTGAACGTCACAGGAAATTCTTTGGAGGAGTATAGGAATTTGGTCTATGTTTCCACCAATACTTCTTATATTTAGATTGAGGACAACAATAGGTTGGGCTTTTGATTTTGGAAAAAGAAGATGGCAAGACTCTGGTTCACTCCTATATGCCATTGGCGTGTTTAATTGATCAATATCATAAATTAATTGGTCAACAGAAGTCATCAGGACGGACAAGTAGAGCAACAATATATTTTGGAACTATGACAATGGAGAGTAACAGTACCGCTATGAGTGTGTTAATACTACCATCGTTAAGACAGACGTGCAAATTATTGTAATAGTCAGGCAAAAACATGAAACTAAACATTATCTTTGAGAAGTAAAAGGGAAATTGTTTTCCTAAGATCCATGTAAGAAATAATAGATAATAAGAATATGTTTTACAAATAAAATATGAATAACTAATGTATGCAAATAAATATATATATAGAGCCATAGAAAATACTATTGATAGGAAAAAACTTACAATAAATGACACAAAAATACATGCATGAGGTAGTCACAGAGACTTTTGCACATCCGTAGCTACTACTTCATTTTCAGCAAGGCCGCTCAGATGGGTCTCACTTTTTACAAGTATGTATGGTTCTCCATCGTTTTTGCGTAGGTAGATTCTTCCGTTAGATGACCAGCAATGTTTATAGGAGTAAGCCTTAGAGTATTGTCGAGCAAGGAAGAATATTTTCTTAGCTTTCTGTGTCAGAAGCTCTGATATATATACGGGATTGTTGTTACCAGAGAATCCGATAGAATCACAGGTTAGACGCTTGTTCTTAGTCTTCTTGACGTGCTTCTTGAACTCTTCTAAGACAGTTTGCTTTTGGAATCGACTGTTTAGCTCCACTACTATAGGCTTAGAGTCAGTAGCTTTGCCAGGAAGGCGGTGGGCGCTGCGAATTTCTGGTTTTTGTGTAATGTCTAGAGCTTGGAATATTGTCTCGGTGAGTGTAATCAGGCTTTCATTCGGTTTTCTTGGTATATTTCGAATCTCTATTGATGTAGAGCCTTGCCAGCGTTGTATCTCTTCAACTTGATTTTCCAGAGATTCAATCTTAATCCTGTCATCTCTGTTTTGTTTTTCAAGTTCCATAACTTTACTTTTAAGCTCTTTGTTTTCTTCAGTGTGATAGTTCAGCGAAGCTTCTATAGCATGGTATTGTTCCTTAATGTCTCTAATCTCCTGAAGTATTTTGTTAAACTTGACATTGATCATTTTTTTCAGATCTTCATCCAACGCCGGATCGTCTTCTGTTTCAGAATTTTGATTCAGTTTCCTTCGAGTGGTTACGTTTGAGTTTGAGGTAGGAGTGTTCTTCGCGGAGCCTGCATCATTTCCAGCCAGCTTTTGAGGAGAGCGTTGAAGTGGCATCTTAATCTTGAGAACAGTGTTTAATATATATATATATATATACTACAACACAATGTCCTTTCTGCCGATTTGTAAGTCTATGCAGTTGAGTGATACCGGTTCAAGCAAAACGATACACGCAGGCGCACACGACCGTTGGGAAGCGCTGTACGAAGTGGAATGAATAATTTAATAAATAAATAAGGAACCTTAAGATTGTAATTATTTTGTTGCCAGGAAGTGTGTAGATAGTAAAACTTTTAGCATCTCAAAATACCGACATATCTGTGCCAGCATAAATTTTATAGCATGTCAAGCAAACGTTTCATAATAATATCACTTTATTTATGGTTTTTCGTAACATGCGGGCGCTTGCGGTTGTAATAAGAGACAGTTTCCTTATATTTTGAGTCGTGTTACATCTTTTCGTGGAGCTACTAATGTCTTTGATACGTTTAAGAGTAGATCTCAGAGCTTTTTGTTTAAAAAGATTTTCTATGTTTGGCGTGTTGAAATGAGCTAGCAAAAAAAATACCAGTCAAGTGCGAGTATAGGACTCGTGGCCAAGTTCCCTACATTCCATTTAATAGGCAAACTTATCCCATGAGCAGTTATTGTCGTCCAAATTTACTTGATACTTACGATTTATTAAACTCTATGTATTTAAAGGATCGAATTAAGTTGGATTAGTATTTTATTAGATTGCTACCTGAATAAATAAATAAAATAATTTTCGCGAAATTCCGTTCTCCATGACCTTATTTGGTAATTTGGTTTTACTCGCGTGGAAGTAGGGAATCTTCATACAAATAAATATGCCTCGCGGCGGAGGGAGGGACTCTCTTTACAATAAAATATGGTCATCTCAAACAATGTGGGACCATAATCGCATGCATCCGCAACAGTCAGGTTAACATCACGAGAGGACTGCCAAAACCACTTGTCGCGGTTTTTTGATCAGAAGCCGCAGAATTTCTAAAGCAATGGGATTATGTCCCTACCTACAAGATGGCAGAAAGTTATCGAACAAAATGGCACCTACATACTTTAGTTAAATGTAAATAAACTTTATTAAAAAATGTTTTGAATATAAAATGCGAAGAAACTTTTTCCCCAACCTAAACATTGGGTGAAACCTGTGGTAATAAAGAAAATCGCATCCAAATCTGTTTCTCGAGTTAAAACGGAACAAAGAAAAAAAACGGTCAAGTGCGTGTCAGACTAGCATACCTAGGGTTCCGTAATTGGACAGTTTTGAGAATGTATATTGGTAGTAGGTAGCTACGGTCAATTGTACTCTTGCATTTTGTAATGGATGATAAAATAGGTTATCTAATGTATATTTCTTTTCGCGTAATCATAATATTTGTAGCGACAAAAGAGAGACAAAAGTATTTTTATACCGTACTCGAAATAAAACACGTGGATGAAAAATTAAATTTTGTCATTTTGCTATCATGAATTTCTCAACCGCTATATTTGTCCCGTAATCTTTACGTAATTTTAAATTATTATTAATTTTTTCATAATTTTGGGTTCATTAGTTTTGGAGATAAGGGGGGACATACACATATTTTTGTGGTTTTTCAAAGATTTCTCGAAATAGATGTAAGTACATAAATAAAGTCAAATTATATTTTTACAATTAGCTCGTTATTACCTCCAATTTAATACCCATATTGTATTTTGAAATTTTTTTATTTTTATTTTTTTCGCTTTTCTATTAGAAATATTTTGAACAATTTCAAATTTTTCACACTATATTGTGTAAGCAAGTGAATGCTATTTTTGTAGCAAATTTAAAGTCTTTATCTTTAACGGAACTAAAGTTATGAGGCTGTAACATACGGACGGACGGTCGGACAACGGAGTCTCACCATAAAGGTTCCTTTTTAACTTTTAGGTACTACGGAACCTTAAAAATCGTTTTGGTCTCACTACAAATAACCCTGTTCATTTCGCAAAAATATTCAATGACAAGAATTTTTAAGTACTCATTATTAGTATAGACGATAACATACATAATACTAATAACTATCAAATTGCTACGACTTCTTTCGAGTAGATTTAATAAATAAGAGAATAGTGATCTGAATGATAAAATTCTTCATGAATAGATAGATTCTCTGTGATTCGTGTCGCAAATAGTCGCAATCAATTAATGCAGATCACACACGCCATTATATATCACAATCCTTTATCACTACAAATAATTATAATAATAAAAGCCTTTATTTAGCATATTAATAAATCTTACACGCAGTCAACTTAACACAATACAAAAATTATAATTCTTACTGTACAATAATAAAATTTAAATTTAAATAGTGACATGATATTAGATTATGTAGTAATCATTTTCATACAATAAATAGTATTTGCTTGGTATATATTAAGATCGAATAACATAATCAATAAAGTTAAATTTAAGTGAACTAAATTCACTAGCCGTATGAAATTATTTATTTTATTTAATATGTCAAATTATATCACTAAGTCCTTATTGTAGGACATGGTAGGCCTCTCACTGAGGTTTCAGCAAGGTTTAGTCTATATCACCCTTGCTGACCAGGCTTGGACTGGGTGACTTGTTCCAGCTGGCATGACTATTTATCTTTTTCGTTATATCCATTTTGAGTAACGAAGTCTTTCGATATCCTGTTCCACAACGCTCTGTTTGGGGCATACCTCCACCATAATGGGTCGATTTTCTTCAGCTCGTCAGTCCATCGCAACAATGGTCTACCGACTCTTCGCCAGCCGTCTCTAGGGATCCACTCAGTTGTGAGGCGTGACCATCTGTTATCATCGGTTCTCATTACGTGTCCTGTCCATTGCCACTTTTTGCTTTCTAATTGTGGTGATGAGATACTCTTGTCTGCTTCCTTACATTTTCATTGCGTACTCTATCAAATTTCCTAATAATAGTTGCCCATGTTTGAGCGCCATACGTCATTGTCGGTAGAACACAAATGTTGAATATCTTACTTTTGATGGAAATGTGCAGATTGGATTTAAAAATGAATTTTAATGCCCAGTACTTTTTCCATCCTATATTCACTCTTCTTTTGATTTCTTTATCCATCCTTTTGTTAAATGAAATGATTTGGTAAGTAAACATAGTCTTCCACAAATTCTAGTTCAATACCCTTCATTCGTATTGGCTGTTTAGAACTATTTGTCATGACCTTGGTTTTTTTTTCATTAAGCTCAAGCCCTGTAGGTTGTAAAGCATCTTGGAATTTTGTTATTGTTTCTTGTATTTCATCTGCTGATTCTTGTAAGAAAACAATGTCATCTGCAAATCTTAAAGCTGTCATTGTGAAACCATTTATTACAATTCCATTTGTATCCCAGTCTACAGTTCTAAAAAACTTGCTCGATTAAGGCATTAAACAAAATTGGGGATAAGAGGTGACCGTGTTTTACGCCTCTCTTTATTGGAAACGGAAACGACGGTCCTTTTGATTCCAGCTTTAAAATAAAACAAATAACTCCCTATTACAAAATAATAAATATTTTGTAGCCTTATATGAATCCCAGTTAAAGAATGAAGAAATAAGGTTTGAAATCGTTTCTATGGTTCCAAATATTAGCTACAGCCAGCTAGCAAACCAGGCGAGTAGTCCCTTATAAAAAAATACATGATATGTGTTTTGTTTTATACAAGTTTCAAAATATGTAGGAATCCCGGCTAAGAAGGACAACATTTCCAATTTATTATACTGTAAAAATGTATATAGGTAAATAACTAAATCAACCTTATCAAGTCTTGTAGCTAGCACATCGCAATAGCAACTCAAACAAACAAATTCGAAGCACCAGTAACACAAACGCTACGCCGTAGCTTCGTAGATCTACAACCCCACGTTTGTGACGTAGTTTGTGGCTACACCGCCGCGTGGTATACTCGCTATAGAGAACAAAATGAGCGACATGATAATTTGGTCACAAATTAATTTTACATTTTCCGGTTTATGCCTGTGGGTGAGTTTTAGAACTTGTTAGGGATTTAATTTAGTTAACGGGAAATAATTTACGAACCTCTTTTATCCTCTTACTTACCAAGATATTTATTCGCACCTAAAATGTGTAAGGAATCTAAAAAAAATGTAAGAGTTTCGAGGAAATTCTTTCATCTTGAGAATCCAATACTGAGGGATTAGCACAAAAGCCAGCCCTTTAGATCGGACAACAATGCCTAACGTACACATCCGTCGAAGCTTGGATCCAATTAAGTATGCGACTCAACTGATGGCATGCACACAATACGTTGAAGTATCAAATAGGCCAAAGAAAGGGCGGGAAAGAGTGCGCATGTGTGGACAACCACGCAGCCAAACCGGCAGTCACGAGGTTTCAGTAGCACGTAAACCTTCACGAAGGGCTGATGTGTTTCACGACATGAAACACTCGCGGCCGAGCGCACGAGCCTATTAAATTCACATTACGCTTCGAGAATTAAAATACATTTGGTGTCGTAACGCTTAAACAAAAGTAATGACCGAAATTTTCTGTTCGTGTAAATGATAGGGTTAACAGAATGTCGTGCGGGAAAGTTTCTGGTAAATTGAACTTTGATTAAGGCTTACAGGAGTAATAAATGGATATTTGAGTGTAGAGTTGATAGGTAGTGATCGTGAAATGATGCGAAATGGGTGTGCAAGAGTGCTGGCTGGTGTTGCTTCTGATCCTCGAGTCTTGTGCCCCGCAGTATTTGTACCATCATCAATTTGCAGTTTATGTCCCAGGAGGAAGAGAGTTTGCCGATGATTTGGCTTTTCGGCACGGATTCCTTAACCACGGACAGGTAAGTCAAACTTAACGGGTATTTGTGGAAAATTTTAACTAGTTATATAAAAAGAAACAAAATCCATATTAAGAATATCATAACCGGCTACTCACGAAATATAATAGTCAGAATTCGCCTGACATGGGAAACCATCGCGTAATACTGTTTGCCTCCAAAAAAATTACGAGTGAATATAGTCAGACGAAATTTGACTTTAATATTTAGTGAGTATGAATCTAAACAACGAATTTTCAAGTTGTAAGACCCATACTCTTCACGACAAATATCCCAAACGGGATGTGAGAGGTATTTCACGGTCACTAAAATAGTCAATACTTGTACACTGTCTTTTCATCAACAATTTTTACTTCCCAACGTGGTAAGGGGTGAGTCTTATCACCGTACTTTGGGCACAAATACAACCTTTTTATGGCATGCAGGTTTACCTTAAAGGATTTTCCTTCACCGTTCAATATAAGTAAGTATAAAAATGTACAATAAACTCTGAGGTGGGGACTCAAAATGGGTGAACCATTATTGTAATGATCACATTATCTTTTGTCGTCCAAATGTAACGTTTCAGTTTTGTTTGGAGTTCAACTATTAAATTTTATTGTGTTTTGTGTTCTTTGAAGTGTTTGCGAAAATGGGAACAATTTTGTTGTCTGATATCAAATAAAAGAATAACTGGGATGTTTTTCGGATCGTTTGAGTGCGCCAAAATGAAAATTGTAATTTACTTCCTATTATCATTCTAGCGTCGTTTTTTCTTACATTTATGAAATACACAAAATGTTTTACTTAAGAATGTCAAATTACGAGTTAAGTGTTATTATTACAGCTTGAAAGGTATGTGTAAATAATAAAAAATATCGTGGTTTTAATATTTTGTCCGTCACTAGGAAATCTTAAGTCACTTAAGAGATTTACCAATTGAGAATTTCTAGTTAAGTAGTGCTTAACTTTGAAATGCAGCGCTGTGATTGGCCAATTCGTCACTTATGTATCCACTTAGCGAGACTTTCATAATTCAGAAACTGGCCCTGAGTGGCATATCAGTCTACCACACTAGCTCCGTTTGTTGCCTACGGGATGTAACGAGTGCTACGACTTTACAGATTCTACTACGGCGTAGCATGCGCTCTACTAGGACTCTATATGTAGACCAGTTACATTGTAGTCTGGATAAATAAACGATTTCAAACTTTAACACAATCGCGTTCGCCTTTTGTTACGGCGTAGCAAGTGCTACGATCCCATAGTTTTCCCACTTTGTAGACCCGCTACGATGTAGTCCACGCCAGGGACAATGTGGCGTAATATTTGAATTAAATTGTTATTACTTTCAGTTTTCTCACTACCCCAGATTTTCCTTAGTAATAATGGTTTGTGCTTTCACGTTTAATCCTACTTATAACTTACACTTAGAAATGTAATTTTAAAAGAAACGAAATAAACGTGGTATGAATATGACGATTTTAAAATTGGCGCATTGTCTTATAAATAATAGAAAAAGACATTTTAAGGATTACATATATGTATATATAGAAAATTATGTAGAAGTAATAAAATAACACTTTTATTTTATCATTATTTATCAACATTTATACTTTCATATCATTTCATTAATTTATTTCTCTTTCACTCTGAGGTTGCTGCTTTAGGCAATAAGTGGTGCCCTCGTACACAGTATTTTTCATAATAGTCCAGTTAAGTGTTATGTTTTCCTAGTACAATTGTTTAAATGTAAATGTACAAAAGTAAAATAAAACAAAAGAAATATTAATTAGCAGTAATTTAAAATAAACACTTTTACCTTCAAACTAAAGTGGATTCATTTTAGTTTTATTTATGTTAAGAGTTACATTTTTCCAAAGAAATATAGCTTCTGTTGTTAACACTAAAGAACCATCTGGGAATGAAGAAAACTTAGTTTTGACAGTACTAAAACTAAAATAAAGCCTTAAGAATCGGCTTTAATGTCATAGTTTAGTTAAACGGACGCTGCGCTCTGACTCCGAGGGTTTGGAATGAAGGTGCATAGTATTTGTATACTTTTTTGGACTACGTATATGTCGTAGTACGCATATTCGTAACTAGTACTGTCTACCCCCCATCCCCCCCAAAAATTGTTATTGATGTAAAAATAGCCTTTATTAAATTTAGCTACAAATCCTACTAACGCCAATGGCTGAACGTTAAAGAGAAACACTGAAGTTGATCTGCTAAGCCATAAGGACGCTATGCGATGCCCGCATAAAGCGTTATTTACTCATTTTTGGTATTATTTATGGCGACGCATTGGAAATTATAGATCTCCATTTTTCACAGCAATAAAAAAAACATATGTAATTACCAATTTATATACTAGGTTAAGCATTTCATTGACATCATTTTGCCCGAAGGTTTAGTTTATTGATTAATTTTTATAACAGAGAAAAATATATTTAGAAAACCACTTTTCAACAGATATTTCTATTTTACTGACAAACGGGAGCGAATGAAGCCTCTAAGTTTTTTATTTAAATTAGTCTACAAATGCACTTCAATATGGCCGATTGGATTTATAAAATTATAGTTGTCATTTTAAATGAAAAATACTATTTTGCAGCATACGACCTAACGGCATAAGCTAGTTCGTGAGTGCATATTTGTATGGAGTAAGTCCCCGTAACTCCACTCTCCTAAGGCGCCGATTTGAAATTAAAAGTTTATCAATTCCTCGCCTTAAGGCCTACGCTAAATAAGCAACACGATATGTGTCAAAACAAAAATCAACAGAAACTACTTGAAATAAGATTAATATCAGCGCGTGTTGCAAAGTGGCTGTTACGATGATTCGCTACGTCTCCGGATAGCGCAATATAGGAGATATTTTTCAAATGTAGGCGATAGATAGAAAAAAAAATGTTGGGCAATAGTATTGCAGATCTACGAATTGTCTTTAGTATCGTTACAGAATCAGCTTCAAGCATACGGAAGCAGTAGGAAAATTTATGCGTAAATCCTAGGAAACTTTCGATAACATTCGATTTGGTTTTGTCAAAAGTACATTTAAAGTCGAATTTATTTTTGATTATGTTATGCCTATTATGTATTTTTTCAAGTATTCCTTCAAAGATAGGTCCAAATTCTAGTTCAAGTATACACCCGCCTTAATATTCCTAAGCACGGTGTACACTTCACGTCACAGATTACGGTTTTGCATGGTATAACTCAATTTAGCTGCCACCCTTTGGCACCCTGAGTGTGTCGATGTTGTTTTGTACGGTCAGTTTACCAGTCAGATTTTTGTTACTTTCTATTATGATCAATAATAATACGTTATGGTGTATATACTAGGTGAAATTAAATCAACCGACCAAATTTATACTGGAGACTGGAGACTCGGTTGGTAACCAGAAACAAGCTTCAATTACCCTTTTGGTGAAATTCTAAAAATAGTTTTTTTTGCTTCCTTACTGCCTAGACTAGGAATTTTACTTAAACTTGTACAACCAGTAAGGGAGCAAAAAAATATATTTTTAGAATTTGGCCAAAGGGATTACTGAACCTAGTTCCTGATCACTAACCGAGTCTCCAGTATGAATTTGGTCGGTTGATTTAATTTCAGCCAATATAAGGCGACTTTAATTTATGCAGCCGAATTCTTACTGAAGACTCGATAAGTGAAAGAAACGATGTGAAATTTAAGACGAAAACGGGTGATAGTACTCGTCCATATGAACAACTTTTACTATGAAGCCAACCCTGAAATCGAGAAAAAAAAATCAGCTGTTTCATACATTTGGGTCGAGTAGGTAGGTATTTAACTTTTCTATGGAACAGCTGTTAAAATTTTTCCACGATTTGTGGGTTGGCTCCATAGTAAAAGTTGTTCATATGGACGAGTACCTATCACCAGTTTTCGTTAGCAAAATTACTTAAATTTCACGTTGTATATATATTTTTTCTTATTACACTTTTGGTACATTCACATACATATTTCATTTTAAGAAAAAAATTTAACATAATATAATATAATATAGATATTGTGTACAAAGGCGGCACTTATTGCTTATAGCATTATCTCCCAGGCAACCTTTGGGTACAAATTAAAAGATATTAACTTAAAAAAATACATAAACGTACTAAAGTTAAAATAAATAAAAAAAACATTATATTGTATTATATTATTTAAAAAAAACTTAATAATCCTAATACCTACTTAAATATAAAAGAAAACAAAATACATACCTCTACAAATAAATAAAAATACCTAGGTACAAATAAAAAACCTCAACCAAATCGCTGCTCCGCGGCAAGGTGCCCGTTATGCCGGCGACATTCCCACGTTGAATTGCTAAAGCTTATTCGCTGGCCGAGGAACGTGCCAGCCCGTGGGTCGCCCGTGACGCTGACCAGGCGAGTGGGAATTATATGATAAAATAAATAAACATAATTATATAATTACATATTTTTACATACCTAAATAATAATAGGGCCGATGTTTAGATGGAGTACTATTGTGACGGGTATTCGGTATGAAAAAAGTGCTTCACTTTGACTTTCAATGAGTTAACAAATCTTTTAGCTTTTGTACAGAAAGCGGTAAAGGCGTGGAGCGTGAAAAGTAAAGAAGTCACTGTTAAAACCTGTTTTCGCTTCTGGAAATGCCAACGTTTTGCTTTTGCACAGCCGCATCTCTCTACCGCTACCGGAAAGATAACAGAATCTTTCTTGCAAGTAAATATTTTACCGGATACACCCGGTTTTAGGACAAACTAGTTTGGCCTAGGCCAAAGTGGTTCTAGGTTTTCATAAAAAATAACCACGAAGGTTATGTGTGGCGGTCGCGCCTTTACTTCTGACCTAACCAAGCGGCTCTCTTCTGCGCTGGAGGATTTCCGAAAAACTAGTTTGACCTAGGCCGGTATTGATATAGGTAATGTAATTTCTGTTTAGGTTTGTTGGTAAATTTATCACTTTTTTGAATAATATTTCATGTTATTTATACATTTATCTATGAGAAACACAAACTATATGTGTAATTAAACCATTAATCACGATATTAAGACGTGAAAGTAATCAAATAATTTATTATTGTATTTACCTTATTAAATTGGTGTAGTTTGTTAAAAAAACATTTTTCCTTTTTCCCAAAAGTATACAAAGAAATGTCATCAAAAAATATTTTGGCAATACCCTTGTCTAGCTATTCACAATTATAATCGATATATATTGACTCCGTAAAACACCGTACAGCGTACTATATAACATCTTTTTGCTCATCTTTAAAAACAAGTATGTGTTTGAGCCAAGATACGTTGACGAAATAATTTTTAAAGCAGTGATGGTCTCGTTGAAACTTGAAGCACCCCTGACAACTTACCTTTTCCACCTTACAGGACAAGGGACCTCCTAAATCTTGTGATAAAACTCACGTATTTCCTTCAGTAATTGTAACTTGAGACGTTGGAAGGGTCAGCTCTCCACCTAATCCGTGATTTGGCAGCAGGGTCCTTACCAAAGTGTTTCAATTGCCCACCGACCTGTATAAGTCTTCCAGAATTACTTTTATATCACACAAAGCTTTGAATTTACGTAAAGGATATATTATATATTTATATGTACAGCTGGTACTCGACCGGGTAGGTACCACTATCTTACTCGCACACCCCTCTGAAGTTATTCGTGAGAGAGTAAGAGAACAGATCTCAAACAGGCACAACTAGGTAGCCCATCATGCCTGGGACCAATTGATCGTGGTATATCCATCCTCTATTGCCGGGCTGAGAGACAGGTGACGGGGAGCGGGATCACGGTGCAAAGGTTTCAGCAACTCACACACCAACCGCCGCCTTTGTCAGTATGAGCCTCACTTCCAAGAGAACCACCAAGAGTGGTGAAATCTTGAAAAGGCCTATGTCCAGCAGTAGGCAAAGACAAGCTAATGGACGTAAGAGATGCTAAGATGCTGTAAAAAGGGAAAATGAAAAGAGCTTTTATAAATTACTATTTTATTCAATCATTGCCCCATTTTTGCCTTGGGCGTTATTTTATTAACCTCATAACCTATGTGTTGACCAGGGCCAAAACGATGATAACAAAAACGAACCGCATCCAAATCCGTGGAGTGGTTCTCGAGTTAAAAAGGAACAAACATACGGACAGACAGAAAAAAAAACAAAATATTGTGGTGTTGGCCTCAGTACATTACCAATAACCCATTTCATTTAAAATTCATCTAATTTTTTTTGGGATAGGTATGTCATTCGTTGTGTTGGGGTTCCATTGATGAAATAGGTATTAGGATTTTTAAACATACATAATTTTTAAAATTAAACATCTCAGAGCATTTTTGACGGGGTACAAGTCCGTTATGTTTCATTAACTCCCATCACATCATTTCTCGAATTCTTCCATAGCTACAGCTAGATCTTCTTTAGTCCAAGTATCTATTCATTGTTTAACGCCAGATTTTCATTAATATTTACGTGGTATGACGATCCTGCAAATACAATTCTGTAATCACACTAATATTATTAATGCGAAAATATGTGTGTTTGTGTGTGTGTGTGTGTGTGTTTGTGTGTGTGTGTGTGTGTGTGTGTGTGTGTGTGTGTGTGTGTGTATGTTTGTTACTCTTTAACGCTGAAACGGCTGAACGGATTTGGATGAAATTTAGGATGGATATAGCTTATACCCTAACTTGACACATTGGATACTTTTTATCCCGGAAAAAGCATGTCGTTAAACCGAATAACACGCGGGTGGAGCCGCGGGCAAAAGCTAGTTACTAATAAAACTACTTGGGATACGAACTTAACAAAATATCTACCTTTTTTGTAAAGGATGGATGCCTTATTCAATCAATAAGGCTGGTCTTACAGAACAGGTTTTATTATTATACCTATGTTATGGAGCAGAGCTCAATTTTTTAGTAGCCAAGCATTTCTTAATTGGAACTATCCTTTAAATATTGTCTTGGTATAAATTTTAAGGCGTTACTTTACCTTATTAGAATTTTGTACTTTTGCCTTTTGGAATCCTTGCAAATTTTTGTCTGTCTGTATGTGTACAGGTATACATGTTCCGTTTTAATTCGAAAACCACTCAACGGATTTGGATACGGTTATTAATAGTAGTAAACCTGATCAACCCATAGGCTATAAGGAGTATTAATAAAATAACGCTCAAGCCGAAAACGTGGCAGAGAGTGAATAAACGCAGGCGGAGCCGCGGGAAAAGGCTACTGAATAAATAAATTCGTTTACTTGTTTGTTTAAACTCTGTATTGCTTCACGAACTTCTCTCTATGGTTACAAGCAACGATGCTCGTACATACTATTATGTATAATTTAGTTGGTAAGTATCTATCTTCATCGAAGGATCGATGTGCCAATAACATTTATTCAGCTGTTCTGTTCAGCAAGTATGTGTAAAAGAGTTAATTTGCATAATATATTTCTTTGCTTGTTTTGAATAACTCGTTTAAAAACCTTTACCTACAAATTCATATTCATATTCAAATTCTTTGGTGCACACAAAAATTTATAATGATAAAATTAATTTTAAAGTCTACGCAAATAGGCTAACCTTTTACAAACCTTCCCTTGGCTTGTAAATAACTTCTACGCTAAAAATAAAGTCGCAAGAATGATGTGTCTGTACACTTAATATTTTTGCGAAATTTAAAATGAAATGGTTATTATTAGTAGTGTACAGAGAGGCAAGAAAAAAAAACTGTTTGTATGTTCCGTTTTAACTCGATAATCACTCAACAGATTTGGATGCGGTTTTTTTATTATCATTGCTGGGATCCTGGTCAACATACAGGCATATAGGGGGTGTTTTAAAAATAAGGCTCAAACCGAAAAAGGGGCAGACATTGAATACACGCGGGCTGGGAGCCGCGGGTTAAGGCTAGTATAATATACCGGGTGTAAATAGAGTGCGACCATTAAATGAAACCGCATATTCTACTGACCCTACTGAACCACTTTTCCCAAGAGTCATACCCGCTGACACCCTTAGTTTAGGAAATAATTGAGTTCCAAACAAAAACGCGTGAACCTTGACGCACTGACCGACATACGGGCGAGTTTAGAGAGAGCGTCGTCTTTGAAGCGATGTCCGTTAAACGGACGACGCTCTCTCTAAACTCGCCCGTATGTTGGTGGGTTAGGGTTCACGCATTTTTGTTTGGAACTCAATTATTTCCTATACTAAGGCTGTCCATGACTCTTGGGAAAAGTGGTTCAGTAGGGTCAGTAGAATATGTGGTTTCATTTAATGGTCGTACTCTATTTACACCCGGTATTTGGTGACTTTTGTTTATACAGCCCATTCATACTGGAGAGTTGGTAAGTGGTCAGGACCATGGTTCAATTAATCTTTCTGTAAAAAACGCAAGCAAAGTAAAATTTAGACTTCCTCTTTGAGTCGACGTTGTTCATGAACGAATGTAGAGGCACAAAACAATTATTTTCTTTCCAAACAAGGTCATTGAACCTTGGCCCTGGCCACTCACTGAGTCTCTAGTATTTGGCTACACAAATGAAAATTACTCGTATACCTATACTTACATACGTACCAGGCGTTGGAAATAGCATGGAACCCATTCGCTGCACGTGTTTAATCGGAGAACTACCCGACAGTACAAAAACAGTCCTCAGATGTATAAAATAAATTTAACTAGTTTATTTTGTAAAATACATACATTATACTATACATTTAACAGGTCAATTTTAATCTTATAAAATCCAATTGAGCATGATTTAAAAAAATATAATATGGGAAATATGTACATCAAATATATAATGTTGGGCTACTAAAATTTTATAAATTATACACCTGCATAAAACAAAGAAATATAGAAGTAATAAAATTATATATATATTAACAATAAATAAACAAATAAAAATATTATATATACATAAAACAATGAATAAATATTTTTTAGTTAAGTTTTTAGTAAAATTAAAGTTAATATGTAAGTACGAAATAATGTTAATGAATAAATTAAATAAACCATAAATAAATATAATGCCTAACCATCAGCCAACTCAATTAGTCTAGCTAAGAAGTATGGTAAGAAACGTATCATATATTTTTTTCTGTCGTATTTGTTAAATAATCAAATATTAAAAGCCATTAGAGGAATCATACATTGGTAAAATTTGCTAATTGGTAATTACTATTTTAATAAAGATTATTTTTATTTACTACACCATGCTTCATTATTGTCCAGATAATCATTGATTATAAAATAAGCTTTTTTTAGGAGTCCCTGCTTAAAATAGTACAGTTTAAACTTATTTTCAGGCAAACTTAAGGACTAATATAAAATAGCAACATAAAAATCCTCCAACACGAAGATACTGTACTAAATCAGCTGTTTTTTTCTATAAATAGGGTTAAGATTACGTGGCCGATAGGGCCGTAAAAAGGGAATCGCCCTTGTAATAAAATGAGAGTGTATATTAAATACTAGCCTTTCGCTCGCGGTTCCGCCCCCGCTTATTCAATCTCTTTCGGTTTCGGCGGTATTTTATGAACACCCCTATATAGCCTATATGTTGAAAAAAAAACGCATATAAATCCGTTATGTGGTTCTCGGGATAAAACCGAACATACAGACATAAAAAAACGAAAATTCGTCATTTTGGCCTCAGTACAATTGCAATACCCTGTTCATTTAAAATTTCGAGATATTCAATGTCTAAGACACGACTTTTTTATTACTTTATTTAGTATACTTAAGTAGTTTGTGGACTATGTAACGAAAGATTGCAAAAATAATGTTTCTTAAGCGTTTTAAGTAAAGTTATTTTGGCACCTAGTTAAATTATAATAATAAAGTCAGTATCTAAATAATAATGTTGCCAGCCTCTAGGTACCCTTCCACATGACGGTAGCGATTTAGATAGGATTTTTTATTTAGTTTAGTTTACCTTTATTACAGTTTTGACAAGGATTTTAGGTTAGTTTTACCCTTTTCATTTAAGTAAGTTTTATTTATAATTTATATCCTAACATTGTGTTTTCTGTTAATAAGAACTCGTTCTATAATAAAGTCAGTCTGCAATATTTAAATCCTAAGGTAAATGCGCACGATCTCGATCCCATATGCGCAATGTGTACCTAATTGTTATTCTTATTTTTCAACGTAATAAATAAATGCGATTTACGTAGTTTTTTGTTTGTATTATTTTATTCGCCATAATAATATGCCAGGTTTATTTGAATACTTTAATATGCGGTTGGGAATGAGATCTTGCGTATCCATCCTAAGTGGCAAAATTGATTTTTGTATTATTAAGGCGACAGTTACTGCTGGTGACCCCGGGTACGTGCGTCTCGCTCACTCGCACGACTCGTCCCGCATTGATATCTCCGTCGCTCGAAGGGGAATCAAGTTGCGAACGCGCTAAAATATACCTGAGTAATTAATTACAAATAACACATCTAATATTTTTCAAAAATACAATCTAGGGAAATAAATTGTTGTTATACTTAACTTATAATATATTCAACTTGACTAAATTTCGATTTGTTTCTTTGCGCACTTAAATTAATTAAACCGGTTAATCGTATGAAATTAGATCTAGGCTTGGTATTTATTTAGTACTAGCTTTTGCCCGCGGCTCCGCCCGCGTGTTATTCGGTTTAAAGACATGCTTTTTTCGGGATAAAAAGTAGCCTATGTGTTAAGTTAGGGTATAAGCTACATCCATTCTAAATTTCATCCAAATCCGTCCAGCCGTTTCAGCGTGAAAGAGTAACAAACATACACACACCCACACACACACCAACTTTCGCATTTATAATATTAGTGTGATTTAAAATTCTTATCAATTCATCATTACCGATATTCTGCAGTTAACATATATTTTTTTGAAAAAAAACTTCTATTTGGTTTGGCCTCATAAATTATATAAAACACAGTATGCAAATTGCGCAGACGCGCTTTTCACAATTGACGGTTATAAACTTATATCGACAGGGTGTATAATACCTCACTTCGCTTCGTATAATCCTGTTTTATACCAACAAATACTGCAACGATCACTCTGAAATTAATATACGATAAAGTTGAGGAATGATGCTATGTCCATGCTGTTGTGAAAACTAGATTCCATTAAATTTTCTCGATAGAAAAAAATACAAAGCTACCTCCAAACCGTACAATAGACCGATAGCATTGAATGAATACTTGAAATTAGATCTGAAACTTTGCATAATATAACTGATATTAGTATAAAGCAGCTGCAGACTGTTACATAAAATGAAAAAACCATCAGTGTAGCCGCGATTTCAAAATAACTAATGTTTTGCATGCGCGGCATCTGATTAGAGTAGGATAGACCGTTAAAAAGCAGAAGCGTTACAGCAGGACTGCGAATTGAGATATTATGGTCCCTTAAGGTTAAATGTATACTGAAACCGCAATGTTGGACCTGTCTTTGAACGTCTACTCCCCTATACGGGTGGTCCAAACACTTGTAAGAAAATACAATATTAATAAAAAAAACTGTCTTTACTTTTGACAAAAGGATATCAAAAGCTTCCTATGATTTATGCAAGAATTTTCTTACTCCTGCCGAATGCTTGAAGCGATTTTAATGATTGTTTCACCATACTTAATTAATACAATTTATAGATCTAGAAAACTATATATCAAAATTTTTTAAAGTATTATTGTTTCCTATTTTTAGGGTTCCGTAGTACCTAAAAGGTACAAAAGGAACCTTTATGGTGAGACTGCGTTGTCCGTCCTACCGTCCGTCCGTATGTCACAGCCTCATAAAATTTACCTCAAAAATAGCATTCACTTGCATACATAACACGGTGTAAAAACATATTGAAAAATTTGAAATTGTTTAATATATTTCCATTACAAAAGACAGAAAATTTAAAAATAAATTCCTAAAAATAAAATAATGGTATCAAATTGTAGATATTAAAAAGCTGGCATCGAAATGTTTAAAAAACCACAAAAAAGCCCGCCCCCCCTATTTCCGAAACTGGTGGACCGAAAAAAATTACAATTATACGCCCTAACTGGCCAATTACAGGAAAACTATAGCGATCAAAATAAACTTAATAAAAAAAGAGGAATTACCCATAAAATATATATTTTTTAATAAAAATGCAATATGAGTACCAAATTGTGTTTCTTTAATTATCTAAAATTTAAATAACAAATTATCTATAAATAAAACTAACTACCAAAATAGTTATATAAAAAAAACAGAAAAAGAATACCTACCTTAAATAAAACACAAATAAACTAAGTAAAAAATTGAAGCCAGATCGCTGCCGTCACCCGGAAGGGTACCCAACAGGCTGGCGGCATTGCCTCGCTGGATCGCGAGGCTTAATCTTTGGCCGAAATAGGATCCAGCCCTTGGATCCCCCGAAGCATCGACCAGGCGTGACGATATCTCCTTGAAGAGGCGTCGCGCTTCTGGCCATTACGGCCCGAGGGTTTCCACAGCGAAGGGAACAAAGTGGTAATTTTGTCCCAACGCTGTGTATTTTCGCCTCTTTGTGCCTTCCGCATTTATAGCCGCCGCGCCAGCCTTGGCAGCGGTCGCTGGTGAGACGGTGCCACTGTATCAGCGCATGTGGCGTCCCATACCAGTGGCCGCCCATTTTTCCACGGAACGAGCGTCATTCCGTCAGGCCTCCTGCCATCGTCGCGTGCCAGGCCGTTTGGCTCTAGAATTGCTGGCACAGCGGCGCTCGCAAGGGCCCGCCGAATGACGTCGTTCAGTGTGGCGTGGCGTGATAGCCGGCCAGCGCTACGTTGGCACGAGAGGCCGTGATGGCCAAACTGGTCGACACTCTCGCCACAGCGGCAGCGATGTGGCTTGTTTGTCTTACATCCAAGTCTCAGGCCAACAGCCAGAGTAAAAGCGGATCTGTCCAGGAGTGTCCCAATATTAATTGAAGGAAGTGCGTTCAACCAATACCCCGATTCTGGCTCGCTTGTTGCCAAGAGACGGGCTCGCTCCGCAGGGTTATTAGCAGTTTCTAGAAGGTTCCTTTGAACCTTACTGCAGAGTGGCTTATCCCATAGCTTCTGCGATGCCAGATTAAGCGGGGTATTTTCACTCGGCCCGGCTGCGGTCGACCAGGTGTCCCCAGCCTCGGACAAGCACGAGACCTCTACGTCACCGAGTGACGGTTTAATTATTCTACCATAGAGGTCAAGCGTGCTGTGCGCCGAGAACAGGAACGCCGGCAGTGCTACGCTGGATGGTTTGCGGATACCCAGGCCTCCAAATCGGATTGGAAGCGTGGCCTGGGCCCAACTGCGGTCATTCAGCTGGCAATTTAGATTTTCAGTCAAAGTCGTGCGTAACATATCGTCTAACTGATCTAAAAAGGTTGTATGTTTGTAAAATATTAATAAATATTGGTACCAAATTGTAAATATTCAAGAGGTGATTATAAAAATATATATTTTTATTATATTTACTGGCACCGATTTCGAGAAATCTTTGAAAAACCACGAAAAATTCATGTCCCCCCTTATTTCCGAAACTAATGAACCGAAAAATATTTAAAAAATCATTGTAATTTGCGATTGCGTAAAAATTACAAGAAAAATAAAGCGGGTGAGAAATTCACGATAGCGAAATTAATAAATGAAATTTTTCATCCACGAGTTTTATTTTTATAAAAATCTCTCTTTTGTGGTACAATCAATTCTTTTATTAGTTATCATAAACAGTTATGGGCAAGATTTTAAATACCTTCTTCCTGACTGTTCCCACAACTGTCGAATTACGGAACCCTAGGTATGCGAGTCTGACTCGCACTTGACCGTTTTTTTTATATCCAGAGACTCAGCGATCGTCTTAACAGCGACTTTGCAATACGCGCTGATAGGAATGTTATTTTAATGTAATTTCTGTCGATTTTTCTACTAACACATATTGAGTTGCTAAATTTTGCGTAGTCATGCGCCTTAAACCTCAGATTTACCACTATTAGGACTTTTACTCTTATAATTTATTCCAATTTCGATCAATAAAATTTCAAAAATTCTCACCCGGGGTTTATTAAAACTCAGATAAAAATCCAATTAAGTACAATCAGACCCCACGCCAGTATGTTAGATAAGTACAAATAAATTTGTTAGTCCCTTATTATTAAAAGCCCTTTTTAGACCTTTTGGAGAACCTTAAAAAATAATATGTGTTATTTTTTTACACTGTTTCGGGATAAAAGTTCCACTTTAAAATTTTCAAAACCAAATAAGCAGTAGGTAGGTCCATCCATCATTTCATCCATCCATCTTAAACTCTGTTAAACTAATAGTTCGCCCCGAACTGTGAACTCGCTCTTGACCGATTTGGCTCATGTTCGAACGTAAAAATTCTTTTTGCCTTATTTACTCGCCCGCCAAATTTCATGACATTCCGATCAACGATACTCGAGTTATCGTCGAACAAACATTCATACATACACACATACAAACGCCGGATTATTCTAGTAGACTCGGAGAACTCGCTCGCTTCACTCGCTCGTTCAATTAATTTAACTTTTTAATGATAATAAAACTTCGTTTTTAAATTGTTGATTAGATACTATTTAGCACGTAATTGCAATCTGCCTAATAGAGTGTGAAACATTTATCAAAGCATCAACTTAAGGTAGGTTCTTCTTTGGGTTCCATACACGAAAGATGCCAAACGGGACCCTATTACTAAGCCTGCGCTTACTGTATGTCACGGAGATCGACAGCTTTAGCCGTTATAGGAAGACAGTTAAAATTTATTTACAGAATACCTGTTACTATGGCCTTAAAACAAAATTTAAAAAGAAAAGGTTCATTGGGATCCTCGTATAAAGAATCCTCGAAAAGGTAGCATTTTTAACGTTATTTGTTTCAGCTTTGTCTTGAATATTACATACAAGTTTCAAATTCGGTCAGGCTATTGTGCGTATTCTAAAGTAAAGTAACAAATCCGTACCCAGCGGGAGCCGAATTGTTTGTCAGGCGCTACTATTTTAGCAGCTTGTTTTGTGTCGCCTTCATGTTGCTACGACGTCTATACCACACGTTTAACTAGGGGGTGTCTTTGAAATCAATACCTACGGCCACTCGGCGCCTAAACACGCCCTAGGGCTGCCAACTGACTGTTTACGTCTTTGATAAAATGCTATATTATTGTTATAAAAGTTGTTTTTAAGCAACCGTACAATGCATAACATACTCTGTAATTTCGTGCCATAATATACGAAAATGCGCGGCAGCGAGAGCGTCACAGTGACAACGTGCGTACGTAGCTGCGGCGGTGCGACCGCGACTGTAGTAAACCAAGTTGTACCGAGTATTGCGGCGGGGGTTCGTTTCGGCCCGTTTGTATGGAGATAGAATACTATTACTTATTTGTTATTTACCATGTTTTAGGGTTCGGTTTCTATTTTGTTTGGTGGTACGGAATCCTTTATGCGCGAGTACGACTCACATTAGGCATAATCATTACTCTCAAGTGCCAATATGAGTAAGGAAATAATGTTAATCATAATAAGAAATAACTAAATCGCGATTTCAATGAAACTAAGAAACAGTACTAATGAAAGGATGTATGTTTTTGTAGTGTTTTAATTTAACATTAATCTTATCTAACAGTGTTTATATTTATGTTTTTTTGGGATGAACCAAATTGTTTTGTTCTATTCGATTTCTTTTCCAATTTACATAACAAACATGACAATTCTGTGTATATTGTGATCAGATTGAACATATAGGTAGTGTTTCATGATAGATTATGTACTTGTTTTTCCTAATTAACTAACTAAATAGAACATATACAGTCGTGGTTAACTAATTAGGGACAATCTCCAGTTAAGCCCAATTGTGTTTTTTATTTATTTCAATGAGTCTTAACAATATTCCATATCTTTTACATGTAAATATAATTAGTCATTGATGTCCCCGATTATACAAACAATAACAACTTCTTAAACATTAAACCTCTTTACAGTATAGCTGATAGATTTATCATAGTGCTATTTGTTCAAATAATGCTGGCTGGCCATTTAATTAGGGACACTGAGATATTGCGTTCTATTTTCAAAATTTGAATCTTAATACTTTTTTATTTCTTCTCTTATTGCATAGAGCATGGTTGGTCATACCGAAGGATAGCAGAACATTTAAATTGTTCAAAAACTATGGTATACAATGCAGTGCAACATGTCAGACGCAATAACACAGCTTTAAATGTGCCCAGAACTATTTTAATTAAACACGAAGTGTTTGGGGCAGACGAAAGAGCCGGTGTCTCAGCGATGACCGTTCGACGACGTCTGGTAGAAGCAGGGTTGTTCGGAAGAGTGGCTCGCAAAGTACCGTTGTTGAAGAAAGAACATAGAAATGCTCGTTTGGCGTTTGCACGTAAATATGGACATTGGACCTACGCCCAATGGCAACATGTATTATTCTCTGACGATACCAAGGTTAATTTGATTTCTTCAGATGGAAGGCAATACGTACGGCGTCCAGTAAAAGCGGAAATGAATCCAAGATTCACAAAAAAACAGGTGAAACATGGCGGTGGAAACATTAAAATGTGGGGTTCATTTTCTGAACGTGGAGTGGGACCTGTAAGGAAAGTTCAAGTTAACTTAAACCAACATCAATACAAGGCAATATTGGAGGAAACGATGCTTCCCTATGCTGAGGAGCATCTCCCTATTATATGGACGTTTCAGCATAATATCGACCCGAAACATACCGCCCGTTCAGTCAAGTCGTTTCTTACCAGTCAGTCAGTATCGGTGCTAGATTGGCCAGCAAATAGCCCAGACCTTAACCCAATCGAGCACCTTTGGCACGAAATCAAGAAAAAAGTTGCCACTTATCGTACCACAACTTTAGATGAACTTAATAGAGGCGTTTTACCTACCAATAAAACGCTTATTAAATTACTTACCTTATTCGAAGCTTAATAGATTGAGATAGGCACTTCTAGTTTCCCGCGCTTTTTCCCTTTCCTTTTTACCCAAGGGGCTCCGTCATGGTATCATGACGGTATCATGATGGTATCATGTCCGGTTTATCCTCCTTCCTCCACGAGGCAGAGGCGCGTAAGAAAACGCACGCGCCTTGTACTTCATTGCGTCGAAAAAACAACAGGCAGAAATTACCCTATTAAGCTTCGAATAAGGTAAGTAATTTAATAAGCGTTTTATTGGTAGGTAAAACGCCTCTATTAAATCCCTTGACCGTTATTCGAAGCTTAATAGATTGAGACGTGTTTGTTATCGCCTGGTGGAGGAGGATGCCAATGTGAAGTAGCATGTAAGAAAGGGACTAATGGATAAGAAAAGTATATATGAGCGAATTGTTGGTGTTTGTTATAACGAAAAAAATAACAATAGTATAATGAGCAAAATATTGTATTTCATAAATATTAATTTTAAATAGGCAAGCACAAGATTACATAATCAGTATCAATATTCAACCAAATATGATTTTGGTAACATATTAAATAATTAAGCATGAAGCAAAGGTACATCTTCAATAACAACAATAATTGAAAAACAAACATAACTGTAGAGAGCACCACTTTCTTGATAATAATTAACTATACACAATTTCATAAACCCATAGGAAATCAAATATAATTACCTACTGCATAGGTTCAAATAAGTTAGAGATACTATTATTTGATACGTTTGGCATGACCTGCCATCTATAGAAACGATTATAAGTATTACTAGACCTCCAGTTCCCTCTAGATAATATATCGTCAAGAGGGAAATTGTCTGACCAATTTTTGGACGCCACAGCTGAGCGCACACTCCCAGGTGTTGCAAGAACCCCGGCCTCTCTCAAAATTGTTTTTACCCAGCCAGCAATTATTGTTCTAGAGGCCGCCTTTGGTGGACCTCTAGTACTGATAAACAAATTAGTGCATGCCGCTAAATCACGCCTCTCTTTTAATAGGTGTATAGTTCGCTTGATCCAATAAACAGGATCGAGATTCTTATCTGCTGCATTCGTGGACAATTTCCAACCTGATTGTCTATGGTCAGCTGAGTCAGTCTTAGAACCAAAAACTGGCCAAAATGTCACACTGGAAGAGTTTTCAATATAATGGTCTGCATCAATATGTAGAAGGGTTAAGTCATGAACACGCCTACCAGAACAAAGTAACAATAACATAGCAGTTATTCTAGATGCCAAGAATTCGCTATTAGCTGTCTCAGTAGACAAGTTTCGAAGATACGCGACAACTGTATCTATATTCCAAATAGGAAACTTACGGGGTACAGGTTTCTTTAACGCGATGGACTTTAAAACGTGTTTAACTAAAGTATGCGAACTTATTTGACCAGAAATATCTGCATCGCATAAAGTAGAAACGACTGATTTGTGCAACAAAATTGTGTTATACGACAAATTGTGTATTAGATGCAAATCAGCTAAATATTTTGCAACAACTGACCCAGTGGGTTTGAAAGGATCAATTTCATGACTCTGCGACCATTGTAACCATCGAGCCCATGCCACTTTGTACGTTTTGATAGTAGATGTGCGCCAGGAAGATTTTAGTAATGTAATTTGTTCCTCATTCCATCCCATGATGTTCTTTGACCACCCCCACATATCCACACCTCTAGTGTCATGTTGCGAACATCCCGCGGGGCTAGCCCTGTCGAGGTGTCTATTAGGTGACACTCGAGGTTGTAAATCGTGAACGGGGCTGCTAACGCCCTGGCTTTCAGGTCTGCTCGCCAAAATACCCGTTCCCAGCGAGGTACCACCAGCAAATAAATTCCTTGTGCCTGGTTCAGATGAGCTAACACTCTGGGTATTAGGTATGGTGGTGGAAACATCCATGCCAATTGAAAATTCCACGTCAGGGAAAAAGCATCGTGAAACATTGCTTGTTGGTCGTGTAAGTCTAGTGTCACATAATTCTCCACAACATGTGCTGTGTCTGAAGCAAACAGGTCTATGAGGGGAACCCCGAACTTCGCAAATAACATCTCTGTGCACTGGGGTAACAGATGCCATTCTGGGGGACGTAGGTTTCGAGAGAGATGATCGGCATGGCAATTGTATTTGCCGGGAAGATGAAATGGAGTTAAATGAATCAGATATCGATCCAATATTTGAAACACATCGTGAGTGAGCTTCAGTAATGAAAGAGATTTTGTTCCCCCCTCGTTCCGTAAGTAGGAGACTACGGTTTTGTTGTCGCTTTGTACAAGAACTGTGCTCTGTTGGAGGAAATGACAACGATCTTCTAATACTTTTAGCACCGCCAGCATTTCCTTCATATTGCAATGCAAATGTTCTTCCGATAAGGTCCACGTTCCCGACATAGGAATATTGTCTATTTGGGCTCCCCAGGCACGGTCTGAAGCATCTGTCGTCAAATAATGCGTCGGAGGCGCAGCATGAAGTATTGAGGGACAGTGGCAATTGTGTAACCACCATTGTAGATTCCTTTGGACATCCTGTGGAAGATGATGGAGCTTTCTCGATGGTTCTTTGAGCCTCGAGTTCAGGAATAGTAACAATGCTCGGTAGTTCAGTCTGCCTCTTGGGACAACAAAACTTGCAAAATTGAAGAAACCCACTAAACTGCGTAAGTACACTAAACTCTTTTGTGGGGTCGTTTGTGACTTTTTGAGATTGACCAGCCATCCTAGTCGTTCTAGATAACTGAGTAACATGCTCACGTGGTCGCACAGAGTTGTTCTGTCCTGATGAGCCAACAAAAAATCGTCTAAGAAGACGATTATCCGAACCCCTAGGTTTCGGAGTATTTGAGCGATCCAATTGGTCAGAGAGGCGAAGGTTTTTGGTGCCGTGCTGAGACCGAATGGTAGGCATGTCATTTCCAAGATTTCCTCTTTGTAAATTAATCTTAGAAAGCGCCTGTGGCTCTCTGCTACGCCCAAATGAAAATAAGCCCTAAATGTCCACTTTGCACAGCCAGTCCTGAGGTTGAAGAAAATCCGGTAATTGGTATACATTTATTAGATTGAAAGGGTCTGTCAGCACATACTTGTTGAGAGCCTTTAGATTGAAAATTGGACGTACAGAGCCGTCGCTTTTTGGAATGAGAAAGACCTTTGATACAAAGCTTGGTGATAACTCTACTGGTTCGAGCACACCCTGACTCTTCATCTGCTCTATAGCTTTGGACATGTCTTCCGACACCGGAGTATCGAAGTCCCCCTGTGCTAGTCTCGGCATTACTAATGGTGGTTTTTGGAAAAAGGGTATGCGATAACCTTTTATGATTCGAAGCAGATATAGTGGAGCTCCCAGCCTTTCCCACTGGCGGTAATAATGTGCTAACTGACCCGCTCGGAACTGGATCGAGTCAATACCTTTTCTTTTTGCCTCCGTGGTTGCCAGCGGAGGGTGAGTTGGCGCGCTTACGGCCAGATTTGTTTTGAAAATTCGGTCTTCTATTTTGTTGTGCGCGCTGTGATCGAAAATTGTTATTATAAGAACCACCTCCGCGGCGGTCATTATTCTGACGTCCTTGCGAAGGACGATAAAAGTTAGCACCCTGCGAGGGCACTTTGTTGTTAGAGCCAGAATTTCTGGTACCCTGCGAGGGACCATTATAAGAAACAAACCCTTGCGAAGGGTTCTGCTCTCCAGCCTTACTTGTTCCTGCTTGCGGAGCGGAGCTACTCGATTTAATTGGCCAGAAAGCTTTTCTCACTCCACCAGCTTTCTCAAGTGAAGTCGTGAAACTTTCTGCATTGAAAGCATTTTGGCAAGTTGGTGGTATTTTTCGCAAACCAGATTTGACAAGAGGTGTTCCGGACGACCGGCGAACACGTTAATGTCTATGTACATATAGTTAGGTATATAAGTTATGTTATAAAATAGAAGATAGGTTTATAAGTCATTCTGAACACTTTCGAATAAAGATGTTTTTTCTGTGGTGTTTCATTACCCTTACGGTTGTATTTTGTTCCAATAGATAGATATTAATTTTTAGTATGGTATATAATAATTTTAAATGTATATAAATACTGTTTTAATATACTTTTGTACAAAATAGAGAATAAAATAACAGGCTATAAGGGCAGTAGTCTCCATGCGGCAACGCCGCTTAGATATACCAAAAATTAGATTAGTTTTCGGGCTGGCCGCATGGGGGCTCTGCCGGGAGTATCCCATCTCGCTCTAATAGAGGAAAATCATATAAATATGAGACGCCTAGTCTACTAGGACCGCTTGTACGCTCGCAGTGCTCGGACCTGTTTTCGGTTGCGAATTCGCCCAATATTATTTATTAATATTATCGCGAATTGCGCCCGCGCCTCAGCTGCGCGGAGGGGAGCACCTACTTTTTAGAGCGCCTGAGTTGTGGCGCCGCTCGCTGTGCTTCCTACCTCGGCCTTCCACCAGCGGAAACCACCGAGGAAAGGGGCATGGGGACTGGCACACGCCACGATTCATAGGTCGCACGCGTAACACCCCTCCCGCAGCCGCCGCTCACTTACAATGAGCGGCAACAACAGCCCTTCTCAGGGCTCGCGTCCCAACAGTCCTTTTCAGGACTCCTACCACCACGCCACCACCCAGTCGTCATCCCAGGAAGTAGACCCAGCACTCCTGAGTCTACCCAGGGGATCAACGTCGGACTCCACCCCCATTAGTCGTGCGCACTCGCTCCACGACCTCCAATGGGGGGCCATCAGCACGAGCACCGAGTACGCCGTGCCGTTCGCGCTCGAGCAGCCGGGGTCTCCGCGCCGTGGTCTCGAGCTCGACGAGATTATGACGGCTCGACTGCGACGTGCTAACTGCTTGACGGAGGAACTCCTACTCACGATGGAGGCCCACCTTCGCCAGCGCCGCCTCGAACTCGCGGTCCCAGGCTCCCCAACGGCAGATGCAGCATTGGCGTCATCTATGCCGCTGACTCTGCCCCCCCTCCCTCCAAGGACGAAGAGAGCGCTCGACACGAGCAGCCCTAGGACAGAGAGCACGGAGAAGCGAGTCTGCGACGTGCCTTCTCCCGTGCCCTACTCCTATGCCGCCGCCGCAGCCACCCCCCTGCAGCAATGCCCGGATCCACCGCGTGCAGCCCAGGGAAAAGCGGCATCGCGCCTCCCAGTCGCGCAACGAGCGCGACCTGACCGCCCACCCCTTGGGTATCCAACGCCTCGCACCACCGCGCCGCGCGCCGTCGCGCCGCGCGCCGTCGCGCCGCGCGCCGTCGCGCCGCGCGCCACCGCACCGCGGACCGTCGCGCCGCGCGCCGCCGCGCCACGCACCACCGCGACGTCCTCCGTCGCGACGACGCCCTCCGCCGCGACGCCGTCCGTCGCGACGCCTTCCGTCGCGACGCTCACCGCCGCATCGCCCGCTGCTGCGACGCCCGTAGTCGCGCCGCCCGCCGCCGCGCCGCCCGCCGCCGTGCCGCATGCCGTCGCGACGCCCGCCGCCGCGCCGCCGGCCTCCGCGCCGCCCCCCACCGCGCCGCCCGCCGCCGCGCCGCCCGCCGCCGCGCCGCCCGCCGCCGCGCCGCCCGCCGCCGCGCCGCCCGCCGCCGTGCCGCGCACCGTTGCGACGCCCGCCGCTGCGACGCCTGTCGTCGCGCCGCCCGCCGCCGTGCCGGCCACCGCCTCACCATCCACGGCTGCCCCCCTAGCACAGGCCATGCCAAGGAAGGCCAGATATCCACCGCTCGTAGTGGATAAACTACCAAACTGGCAATTTCACATTCGTGAAATAGCGACCCAACTTGGCAGAACCCCGAAAGCGCGCGCCTTCCAGCAAGGAGTACGCTTTACGCCCACATCGGACGAAGAGTACCGCCTCCTCCAACACTACCTCACCAAGCTGGACAAGGACCACGGAGTAAAGTGGTTCGCGTACTCCCTTCCCGCCGAGCGCAGCTTGAAGGTGGCGATACGAGGACTCCCCGTGAACACCGAGCCAGAGGAGCTCACCGACGCCTTACTTGAGCTCGGCTTCGAGGCAGAATATTGCAAGCCAATACGGGCCAGAGCGGGTCGCCCGGGCTGCATATTCTATGCCCAACTTAAGAAAACCCCAACACTGACGCCGGCTATATATGAAGTAACAGAGCTCATGTATATGCCAGGCGTCAAAATCGAAGCCTGGAGGGGAAAGAAGGGACCTGCACAATGCCACAGATGCCAGCAGTTCCGGCACTCCTCACACCACTGCCACCGCACACAAGCGTGTGTACGATGCGGCGAGGAGCACCCTGCAAAGGAGTGCCCACGCCCCAAGGAAGAGCCGCCGACGTGTGCTAACTGTGGAGGGCCCCACGCAGCCAACAACACGTCGTGTCCTGTGTTCCGGAGGGAAGCCCGGAATAAGAAAGCCGGTACGGTGGCCCTGACGGGCACTGCTACCAAGCCCAACCCACTGCCCTCGCAACCCAACCCTACAGAGGAAAGGACAGCTCCCTCCTCACTCACGGCCCAGGCAAATCCGCCTACGGCCAGAACGGACCCCCTCAAGCCACGCCGCAAGAGAGGGAGGAAAAATAAAAAGAAGATGGCTGAGCAGCCCATCCCTGCACCGGCCCCTACCCCAGCCACTACTTCAAAGGCCCAAACCGCACCTCCGGCACAGCTCTTCCAAGAAGAAAAGACCTTGGAACTGCTCAAGGCCCTTCTAAGCCACCCGGACGTCCTTAGATGCGTAGCCACCCTCCAGCTACAACAGAGCTCCAGTCACTAAGAATAGTGCACTGGAACGCCCAGTCGCTCACTGGGAAGAGACGACTGCTCCAGTTCTTCCTCAGAGAACAAAACGTCGATGTGATGCTCATCAGCGAGACCCACCTGTCAGACAAAGATAAGTTCAAGATCCCTAACTATCATGTCTACAGGAAGGATGAGCACTCCCCCGAGACTGGCCGAGTCTGGCGAGGCTTGGCGGTCCTGGTCAAGAGGAGGATAATCCACCAGCAAATCGCCTTCAAGGAGTACTCCTCAATATACGCTCTTGGAGTCGAGATCCAGGTCGCTGGCGAAACACTGCGACTATTTGCCACCTACAAGGCTCCTGCCCGGCGCCTTGACTTCAGGGACCTACACGATGTCCTCAGCGCGCCGCACCCTACCATCATAGCCGGCGACCTGAACTCCAAACACCCAGCGTGGAACTCCGCGAGGGCGAATGCCCAAGGACTCCGACTCCTCCAGGACTCGATCTCGCACCACTATGACGTCATCGGCCCCGGCGAGCCTACTCATTACTGCCCGCAAACGGGGCTTGGAGACGTCCTGGATATAGTGGTGTACAAAGATCTGAGAACACCGCCAAGCCAAGAAGTCTTTATCGACCTCCCGTCGGACCACAGGCCAGTCCTTCTCATTGTGGAGGACATGCCCACCCGGGTCTCGCCACCTGCAACACGTCGACGGTACAACTGGCCCGCCTTCGAGGCCTCCCTCCATGAGGCATCCATATCCTGCCCCGTCACCAACTCCGAAGATGTGGAGAGGCTGACGTCTGAGCTCACTAGCTGCATCCGAAACGCGCTGGAAACATCTTCGCACACGGTTCCGAGCACGGGAAGACTACAACCTCTCCCCGCTCGGATCCAAGAACTTATACGCGAAAAGCGACGGATCCGGAGGCGCTGGCAGCACACCCGCTGCCCCACGCTCAAGACTCGCCTCAACGCTCTCACGGAGAAGGTGAAGGCTGAACTCGACGCCAACGCCGAAGAATCTTGGGAACGCCATGTCGAGTCCATAGGCGAACACGTTCCCTCTGTACATCGCCTATGCCGGCAGCTGTCCACAACCCCAACTCCAGTCCGACCGCTGCTGGGCAGCGACGGCCACCCAAGATTCCGAGCCCAAGATCGAGCCGAGATATTCGCCGAGAGCCTCGAAGGCCAATTTACGCCAAACCCGACAAACGATGTGGAGCACGTCAGAGCAGTCGAGTCCCACCTGCGAGACTACTTCGCTGAGCCGACAGTCGCTGAAGAAGACCCCACCGTCTTCTCGCCTGGCCTGGTGAAGCGGGTGATCAACCGCACCAAACCCCGCAAGGCCCCAGGAGCTGATTCCATTACCAACCTGGCGCTCCGGCACCTACCCCCTCGAATAGTCGCTGCCGTGACGCGCCTTTTCAATGGAATCATGCGAACGGGGCACTTCCCTACTCAGTGGAAGGTCGGCCACGTCATCATGCTTCCAAAGCCAGGCAAGGACTCCAGACGGCCGGAACACAACCGGCCTATCACCCTGCTCAGCAACGTCTCAAAGGTGTTTGAGAAACTCCTGCTCGGGAAACTGACGCCCCACATCACACCCCGCCCGGAACAGTACGGCTTCAGAGCTGACCACTCCACGACCCTCCAGCTTACCAGAGTACTGCACCACATGTCGGTAGGCCTTAACAAGAAGGAGTACACCGTTGCAGTACTTCTGGATATGGAGAAGGCCTTCGACAGAGTATGGCACGAGGGCCTGCTATACAAACTGTCGACCTCTCCAGCCCCTCGGCGCCTGGTTAGGGTCGTGAAGTCGTTCCTAGCTGACCGCCGCTTCAGAGTGGTGGTGGAAGACGCCATCTCCGGAGAGCGCCAGATCAAAGCTGGCGTTCCACAAGGAAGCTGCTTGTCCCCAGCCTGCTACTCCCGGTACACCGATGATATCCCTTTGGGAGCGGGAACCCAACTCGCTCTCTTCGCCGACGATGCGGCTTACTTCGTATCGTCATACAAGCCCTACCACGCTGCGGCGAAGATGCAGCGCACCCTGGACCTGCTCCCAGACTGGTTGTCCAAATGGCGACTATCGGTCAATGTCGGGAAGACGCAGGCCCTCATCACCGGAAGCACCAAGGAACCACCACCACTCCAACTCCACGGAGTCGAGGTCCCATGGCAGCCCCACGTGAAGTACCTGGGAGTCACCATTGACCGGAGACTCTCAATGCGGAAACACGTGGACAACGTCGTCGCCCAGGTGAAAGGAGCGCGAGCAAGACTGCGACCGCTCCTGTCTTCAAGCCTACCTCTGCGTGCGAAGCTCGGGATCTACAAAACTTATGTGAGATCCCGCCTCACGTACGCTGCGCCGGCATGGTACGCTCTAGTCTCGGAGACGAATAAGAAACGTCTCCGAGCCCAAGAAAACCTGGCCCTTCGCACCATCGTCGGCGCGCCTCGCTACGTGAGGAACGACGTGATCGCGAGGGACTTGAGGATCGAACGCCTGGACGACTTCGTCAGCCGGCTCGCGACGGGGATGTTTACGCGCGCAGAGCATGCGCCGTTCTCACATCTTCGAGAGCTGGCGCCGCACCACGCGCGCCCCCCCGATCGCCGCCGCCTGCCACGGGACCTCCTCAAACCACCGGACGAGAACACAGAGCCGCCCGACGCGACCCGCGCGTCCGCGACGACTGCGCCCGCGCCACGCGCCCCCGCGCCGCGCTCCCCCGCACCGCGCGCACCCGCGCCGCGCAACCCCGCGCCGCGCACCCCCGCGCCGCGCCCCCCCGCGCCGCGCGCCTCCGCGCCGCGCGCCCCCGCGCCGCGCGCGCCCGCGGTACTCGCGTCGCGCGCGCCCACGCCGGACACCACATGACAACCGCGGCTCCTCCCTGAGTAGAGCCGAACTCCTCCCTGAGTCGAGCCGTGCTCCTCGAGAGTAGAGCCGCAAAACACCACCGGACAAGACAACCCAAGGACATGCCCATAGTCATGGGCATCGGAAGACGTCTCAGCAAGGGGGCACCCGCCCCGACGCTGAATACCCACGCCCCAGAAAGGGGGATGTGAGAAAACCAACGGGCGTACTACGACACACTTTTCTACGAACTCTGCCCGGGAGCAGATGGGAACCTCCCTCAAAGCCTTGAAACAGTAAAAGGTGTTTGATTTCTTCTCCAACCCCAGCAACAGTCAAGTACGGCACCATCAACCTACAGCCACTGCAACAGCCGTCCCGTACATTTATGGTCCTTCGAAACGGATTGAGAAGTCAAGATGGTCAACACGAGGTCTACGAGCGAGAGGAATATAGAAAGCTCATCTTCGCGAGCTACAGAAACAACGGCGTCAACAGAAAATACAACATCGACGTCAACAGAAAACACAGCAATAAAAGAAACAGAGAAGACTACCACAACAACCACGGGTGGAAAAGAACATGAAAACAATGAGAAAACAGCACCAGAGGCCCAGCTGCAATCCAAGGCAGCATCTAAGAAGTCGAAAAGCTTCAATACGAGCAAATCACAACGTGCTCGCCGCATCGCTCTCGCACGTGAAGAACTAGCACGAAAAGAAGTCGAACTTGCCGCCGCTCGTCTCGCCGTCATAGAAGCCGCCGAAACAGAATCCGAAGACGACGAGAACTCCGTGATCTCCGAGCAAGACACGACACGTCGAGTGAACACATGGCTACACTCGAGCCAGACCCACATGCTAGCGATTAACAACAAACCACACGAACAGCGAACAGAAGAAGCCTGCCTGACACAGAAAGCTGACACATCAGCCCCGCTGCCTCAACCGACTCAAACAGAGAGTCAACAGTTCCCAACGCTGCTCAACGAACAGAACCACACCACGCCCGTCGGTCAACAGTCTTCATCAGCGCCACTCTACAGACAGAACGAGGCACCGCTCGTCGGACTACAGCCTCCATCGGCGCCACTCTACAAACAATTCGAGGCACCGCCCGCCAACCTACAGACTTCATCGGCGGGAGAGGTCGTGCCTGCTACAGCGTATCATCGAAACGACGTCGCACAGCTATCGTCAGCCATCTCCTCCGCCATAAAAGCTGCGCAACGATCGCCGCGCTTCAACGCCGAACTACCTACATTCAACGGCGCTTATCAAGATTGGTTATCCTTCAAAGCCGCCTTCAACGAGTCATCGAGTCATTACTCAGAATATGAAAACATATCAAGACTGAGAAAAAGCTTAAAGGGAGTTGCAAAAGAAGCAGTCAGCTGTCTCTTCATCGCAAACACGAACAGTCAAGACGTCGTGAAGAAATTAGAATCGCGCTTCGGCCGAGCGGACTCTATCGCCCTCGCTCAACTAGAACGCCTACGCGCGCTACCACGCCTCACAGACACGCCCAAAGACATCTGCATCTTCGCAAGCCGAGTCGCCAACAGCATCGCCACACTGCAAGCCCTCAATAGAACTCACTATCTCTACAACCCTGAAGTCACGAAGCTAACCATAGAAAAACTCACATCGACCCTACGACGTCAATGGTTCCAGTTCTCCGCAACACAGTCAAGAGATGAAGCCGACCTACTCAAGTTGGCGCGCTTTCTCGACATCGAAGCCGAGCTCTGCGGTCCATATGCACAGCCAGAGGTAGTTGGACCAGAAAAACAAGAAAAGACAACGGTGGCGCCGCAACGACGAACACAGAAAACATACGCTACTACAGACAGAAGCCAAAGTAAATGCCTAGTTTGTTCGAATACGGGCCACGCCGTTCCTGATTGCAAACAATTCAAAGATGCCGACTCCAACGGACGCTGGGACTTAGCGAAAACTCATCGCCTATGTTTTCGGTGTCTCCACTACCGCAAACAGACACATCACTGCAAGGCGAAAAGATGTGAAATCGACGGGTGCACTCACTTTCATAACAAACTACTTCACTTCACGCGCCAACTAGAACAGAATAATGAAGCGAATACAGAAGCCGTCACTTCTACGTGGACGCCTAAGAAGTCACAGTCATATCTCAAGATAATCCCCGTACGCGTACTCGGACCGGCGGGAGAAGAAGACGCCCATGCGCTGCTTGACGACGGGTCCACAGTCACCCTCATAGACTCCGATCTAGCCAATAGGATCGGAGCCAAGGGCCCCGTCATTCCACTGAACATAGAAGCTATCGCCGACACGAAGATCGCCGCTTCAACATCAAGACGAGTCTCCTTAACTATACAGGGAGCGACTGATCGTCACGAAATCCAAGCTCACACCATCCACAAACTGCAACTATCGCCGCAAATCATCACTGAGACAGACATAGCCAGCTGCCATCATCTACGTGACATAAGCACGAGCCTTCAATACGACAGCGCCACGCCGAAAATACTAATTGGGCAAGATAATTGGCACTTACTACTAGCGACAGAAGTGCGACAAGGACAGCGAGATCAGCCAGTCGCCTCTCTCACTCTACTCGGCTGGGTACTGCACGGCGCACATACACGTTCTCTGGGGCAACGAGTTCACTACGTCCATCACTTAACTACTACAGAAGACAGCATGGACGAACAGCTACGCCACTACTTTTCAATAGAAGCCCTCACGGTGAACCCGAAGAAGTCTCAATCTGATCCAGAACAACGAGCCCTGAAACTACTCAATGAAGGCGTGAAAGAGACAGAAGATGGGCGTTATCAAGCGCCGTTACTATGGAAACGCGACGACATCGAGATGCCTGAAAACTTTGAAAACGCATTGAAGCGATTAGCGACGACAGAAAAGAAGATTAACAAAGATGTGAAACTGAAACAGAAATACTGCGAACAGATGGATGCCCTTATCACTAAAGGGTACGCCGAACCTGCGCCTCTACAGAAGAAAAATAAAAGGACGTGGTATTTACCACACTTCCCGGTTATTAACCCAATGAAGCCGGGAAAGCTACGAATAGTTCACGACGCCGCGGCCAAGACTAAGGGGGTCTCGCTCAACGACCACCTACTTACAGGACCGGACCTCCTACAATCACTACCGGGGGTCCTTATGCGGTTTCGACAGTATCCAGTTGCAGTCTCCGCCGACATAGCCGAGATGTTTATGCAAGTCAAAGTAAGGGAAGAGGACATAGATACACTCAGATACATATGGCGCGGGGGCGACGAAGAAGCGGGTCCACTGCGCGAATACAGAATGACGTCACTAATATTCGGCGCGACGTGTTCCCCGTCAACAGCCATATTCGTCAAGAATATCAACGCAGAGAAATACAGAGACAGTCATCCCGAAGCCGTGTCCGCGATCTTGAACAATCATTATGTGGACGACTACCTGGACAGCTTCCAAACAGAACATGAAGCTATCAAAACAGCTACTCAAGTACGAGACATACATCACGCCGGCCACTTCGAGCTCCGACAATGGACGTCTAACTCGAAAACAGTCTTACAAGAACTCGACCGCGACGACATACAGAGAAACACAGTGAACCTAGGCGAAGAAACCAAGACTGAACGCGTACTAGGACTCGTCTGGAAACCCTCTACAGACGAGCTTGCCTTCAACCTAGACTTGGCCCGCATCTCGCCTACAGTATTACACAGCGACGCGCCCACGAAACGCGAAGCTCTCAAGATTATTATGTCGCTGTTCGACCCACTCGGCCTCGCTTCACCTGTCACAGCACGAGCAAAACAATTGCTACAAGAAGTATGGCGCCGCGGAACAGACTGGGACCAAAAGATTGACCCCGACCTAGCAACACAGTGGTCAGACTGGATGACACACCTCGAGCGCCTACGCAACGTCACCGTGCCGAGATGCTACACAGGCTACGCTACCGCCGCCTCGCTACAACTACACGTCTTCGTCGACGCCAGCGAGTCCACTTATGCTGCCGCACTATACTGGCGCATGGTGGGGCCCGACGAACACGTCACTACAGCACTTATACTGGCGAAGGCGCGAGTAGCCCCACTGAAACTGACATCTATACCGCGGCTAGAACTACAAGCCGCGGTAATGGGGAGTCGCATGGCCGCCGTCGTGTTAGAAGAACACCAACAGAAACCCGAGTCCACCACCTATTGGACTGACAGCAAGACAGTACTAACATGGCTCAAGACAGGCTCACGTTCATACAGACCATTCGTCGCGCATCGCATCGCGGCGATCGAAGAGCACAGTACAGTAAGCGAGTGGCGGTGGGTTCCCACGAAACTTAACGTGGCGGACGACGCTACCAGAGACGTCCCCCGTGACTTGGACTCCGATCACCGGTGGTTCACGGGACCCGAGTTCCTGCGCAACGACCCATCTACGTGGCCAGAGGACACGACTACAGTAAAGATACAAACAGGTGAAGAGAAAACGAACTACGTCTCAGAAAAACGAAAGCCACAGAAGTTAAGCGAAAGCGTTCCTGATCCCACAAGATTCTCGAAATGGGAGAGACTACTACACACGACAGCGAGAGTACTACAGTTCATCGATCTATGTCGCGCTAGTAAACACGTCACCCACTACAAGCGCACTAAGAAAAACATTAAAGCGGACCCTACGTGGAAACGACAAGGCCAGCGAAGTACACAGAAACAGAACACGAATTATAAGAAGAAAGAAGGCCTGAACAAGTTCCTGCCTATCGACGCGAGTCTCCTCCGCGCCGCTGAAACTCTGCTAGTACGAACAAGCCAACAGGAAACATTCGCACAAGACATCGAAGATATGAACAACGATAAACCGACGTCTAGTAGGAGCCGCCTACACTGGCTATCAGTAACCTACATCAACGGACTGGTAAGAATAAAAAGTCGCATCGGCGCCGTCTATGGAGTACCAGAAGAGGTGAAGAACCCTCCAGTCCTCGACGGAAACAGTCATGTGACAAAGCTGTGGATCGAATACACCCACCGACAACTCTCACACGCCGGAGTCGAAACTACGCTAAACGAGTGCCGCCAACATTATTGGATATTGCGACTGCGCCCAGTAACCCGCATGGTTATACATCGGTGTCTACTCTGCCGTATGAAGAAAGACAAACCGCCACAGCCACCAACAGGTGACCTGCCTGCGTGCCGTCTCGCTCACCATCAGCGGCCGTTCAAGTTCACGGGAGTCGACCTCTTTGGACCACTAACAGTCACAGTCGGCCGCGCCACACAGAAGAGATACGTAGCCATCTTTACGTGTCTCACTACACGCGCCGTCCACCTAGAGATAGTCTCCTCTCTCAGCACAGACTCTACAGTGATGGCCCTACGTCGTATGATAGCCAGAAGAGGCTGCCCTACAGAGATATGGTCAGACAACGGGACTAACTTTCATGGCGCGGACAAAGAGTTACGGCGGACTATTGAGAGGGAAATAGCAGAGGAGGCGAACAAGAAGATGATCAGCTGGCGCTACACACCACCGGGTTCCCCATTTATGGGGGGGGTGTGGGAACGAATGGTGCGTGCAGTGAAGGCAGCACTCGGCGCCACACTACACGAACGTCACCCGACGGAGGAGGTCCTCTCAACCCTCCTTGCGGAAGCCGAATACACCGTCAATAGCCGACCACTGACCCACGTGTCAGTCGACCCAGACGACCCGGAAACCATAACTCCAAACCACTTCCTGCTCGGCGGTTCAGCACGCGTCCCCACGCCCGGAACGTTCGACGACTCAGACCTCATCGGACGGACTCACTGGAGAGCATCTCAACGCCTCGCAGATATCTACTGGGCGAGATGGGTGAAAGAATACTTGCCTGACCTACAATACAGGCGGGAGCCCCACGGTCGAGGTCCAGCGCTACAGACAGGAGACGTCGTACTAATAGCGGACGGCAATCTACCTCGGAACACGTGGCCACGAGGTGTCGTCGTTGCTACTTACCCCGGCGCCGATGGAATCGTAAGGACAGCAGACGTGAAGACGAAAGGCGGTATCCTCCGACGACCCACGAAGAAGCTCGTGATACTACCAACTAGGCCGGACGTCCTGCAGCAGCCGACGGAGAACAGATGTAACGTCGACGCGACGACGATACAAGGCGGGAGAGATGTTCCGGACGACCGGCGAACACGTTAATGTCTATGTACATATAGTTAGGTATATAAGTTATGTTATAAAATAGAAGATAGGTTTATAAGTCATTCTGAACACTTTCGAATAAAGATGTTTTTTCTGTGGTGTTTCATTACCCTTACGGTTGTATTTTGTTCCAATAGATAGATATTAATTTTTAGTATGGTATATAATAATTTTAAATGTATATAAATACTGTTTTAATATACTTTTGTACAAAATAGAGAATAAAATAACAGGCTATAAGGGCAGTAGTCTCCATGCGGCAACGCCGCTTAGATATACCAAAAATTAGATTAGTTCTCGGGCTGGCCGCATGGGGGCTCTGCCGGGAGTATCCCATCTCGCTCTAATAGAGGAAAATCATATAAATATGAGACGCCTAGTCTACTACGACACACTTTTCTACGAACTCTGCCCGGGAGCAGATGGGAACCTCCCTCAAAGCCTTGAAACAGTAAAAGGTGTTTGATTTCTTCTCCAACCCCAGCAACAGTCAAGTACGGCACCATCAACCTACAGCCACTGCAACAGCCGTCCCGTACAAGAGGGTCACGCACAAAGTTCATTATACCATCTCTTCTCATTTGTATTATCTCAGCGCGGTGACCGCAAATAATTTGCATCAAGTCCCCTGACACTTTATGAAATTCCCCTTGAATAAAAAATTCATTAATTTTTTCCTTGAGATCTCCATAGCTCGGGTTGTCACTATCACGAAACCACGTTAGAAGACTTTGGAGGCTATTTTGTAAAGCTTCTCTTTGTTTTAATGCACAAAAAGTCAGGGATGCAAAGGTCTTATCTGCATACGCTAAATTCCGCAAGGTATCATACGCTTTTACTTCGTCATTCATTTCCAACCCTACAAATCCAGGAGTAAGATTATAAAGTTTTTGAGTATCGGTATAACGAACTTCGCACCATTCCTGCGTATTAAAACGCTGTAAGTCATTTAAGGATTTTACAAACTTCTCAGGCGCTTTGGGAACCGCGGGTTCTTTTAACTTTATCTCTATGTCAAAATTAATGACAGGCTCCACTTTATTTAAATCATCAGGTATATCCTCATAAAGCTCGCCACTGACATTTGGATCAACCGAAAAATCATCCTCAATGTTGACAAGAGGACTCGCTTCATGATCGTTATTCTTACTGGATAATTGACTACGCAGTTCACATACCTGTCTGGTCAGCTCCTCTAACCTTTGATTGTTGCGGCGTTTTCGTTTGCCCCCCCTTCTTTTGTTGCGTCTGCGGCGAAAGCGCTTATGGCGACGAGCTGAACCCGATGAAGAGCTCGAAGTCGATGAGCTGGTACAGCTGCTGCTCGAGGAACTCGATGCTGACCTTCCCCTCCGCCTGCGAGGCGGAGGTGGAGGTGGAGGTGGCGGCGCTTCAGGTCTCGGTGATGGCGGCGACGGTTGCAGCACTTGTGCTGGCGAGACCTGCGCACGTGGTGGCAATGGGGCCCACCCACGTGGTGTCAGCAGGGCCTGTGGGACCCTCGCAAGAGATGGTTGAGGGGCTTGCCCACGTCCTGGTGGCGCTTCGTCGTTAACATCCATTGTTCATATAAATATAAATCCTTGATCTCCTTGATATAATAAAAATCAAAAGATAGAAAACTATGAACAGGGAAATTATTTAAGCAGAAAATTAAAATATCAGTATTGGTTGAAGCTCAACCGTTCGTAGCGGGAAACAAGACGCCAATGAAGTACAAGGCGCGTGCGTTTTCTTACGCGCCTCTGCCTCGTGGAGGAAGGAGGATAAACCGGACATGATACCATCATGATACCGTCATGATACCATGACGGAGCCCCTTGGGTAAAAAGGAAAGGGAAAAAGCGCGGGAAACTAGAAGTGCCTATCTCAATCTATTAAGCTTCGAATAACGGTCAAGGGATTTAATGAAGCTTTTTGTGAGGCATGGGCAAACATTCCTGTCGAAACATGCCAGAAACTGATAATGTCTATGCCACATCGGTGTCAAGCGGTAATTACTAACAAAGGTTTTGCTACTGGGTACTTTACACGTAATAAAATGGAGCTGTTAAAGATATTATAATACTGCAGATTATTAGTTTTGTTTAACTCTGTTTTTCATTATAGTTTACTGTCCTTAATTAAATGTCCAGCTACAGAATTATACCTTAAAATTGAATACATGTTCAACCTTTGATATTAAATACTTTTTTTCTATTTATTTATTCTTTTATTTACAGCCATTTATAGCATAATAGTCGGACCAAATTATGCAAATAATAGGTGCTGAGATATCAATAGGGTTTTATATCTATATGTACATAACCGGTTATTGCTCTTCACTATCTTGAAAGTCCCTAATTAGTTGACCACGACTGTATATATCGTCACGACATGAATCCCGGAGGGAGTGTCAGAGGTGTCCCGGGTGTGAACTGTAAAATGCAAGTCACAGTCCACACTCGGCACACCCGTGTTTCACCGACGATTATCGCGTCCCAACGCGATGGGTGATGAGAGTTTCGGACACAAATATACGGGGGCATTTTTGGGGCATGTAGGTTCCCTCACGATGTTTTCTTTCACCGTCCATCAAAGTAAGTATTAAATACTCTGCACATAAATTCCGAAAAACTTATTGTCGCATGCCCGGCTGGGAATCGAACCTGGATCTCAAAGATTGAGAGGCCAGCGTTCTACCCCTGAGCCAGCGCCGCTAAACAGAACATTATAATATAAATTTACAAAATTGTTCTACTAATCTATCAGTTCACGAGATAATTTATTCCAACTTAATTATGTTTAGCCACGACAGTTTCCAATATCATAAAATTCAATCCATCTTTATGCATATACTTATCTACGTACGTATATAACAAAACCGTAATAACGTCTCATCAATTATGACAATTTAAATTAAAAGACCAAACCCAAAGATCAAAATTTTTATTTGTATGTCCGTCTGATGAAGAATCACTAGTCTAGTGCATATATTATGTGTGTATTGACGTATTCCTTATATGGAGTTGATGCTCGTGATTGTTGGCACTTGGTGGAACTTTTGAAACATTTTTTGTTTGATAAACACTTGCGATTCATATATTGTACGTAAACAACCAAACAAACCTTTGATAATGCTTTAACAGCGAAACCGGTAAGGGAAATTAATATAAATAAGTGGACAAGTACAAGTGTTTATCAAACAAAAAATATTCCTTATATCTTCAGTATCCAACTTGGATTTGAGACTTTTAAGGGGGTATCGAGTTTTTAGCGAAATAATTGCGTTAGTTTGATCCCTTGCTGTGTCATTATTACTTAAGTTATAGTTATGGAATGATACAACCATCTGCAATTTATATGCCAGATATTTTAAGATTCACTCCATAAATCATACACTTTAGAAACACGATTACTTAACTCCAAAACACAAAGTAAACCTTAGTACGTTAAATAATTAAGGGCTTGTATTGGGTCTTTCAACGGTTTTTGTTTTAATATGCTGAGTCAACTACTTATCTGATCAATGTAAAACTTGGACACGTGTTTTTTCAGACCTTTGTCTTTCCGTTGTCAGGTTGGTTACCTAATTGGACACATTTCGCTCCACAGATTTTATTTTTGAAAATGATGCCTTTTTAAGTTATTATTTCGTTTTATGTTTAAACGGCTTGAGTTTTATGACTGAAATTACTGCTATAACAGGAAAACATGGTTTATTTTCCGATGTCAGGTAAAAAAACTCCTACATAAAATACTTTTTTGTAAAATCCAGAAAAAACTCGAAAATTCACTGATTTTGCGTGCCGCCAGCGCGCGAAGCGAGCGTTCTAATGTAGACTTTCAGACAACATACTGGAAGTTCAAAATGGCTTAGTAAGATTATCGTGCACCAGGGGTAAGGCATTAATCACATGTTTTCTATAACGTATACAATTTACATTTTCAAAATATGTATTTGTTTTGACAATACGAAGGAAAATACCTAAATTCTCGCGCCTTCCGCCCAGTCTAACCTGAGCCGCCTCGCTTCCCTCCTGTCCGCAGTCCTGCTTCGGCCGTCAGGGAGCCTGCATTACTTGCGCGTTAAGAATGGTTTTAAAACGCTCTCTTGCTCTTTCCGGTGTGCCTCACGCACACATACACGGAGGTAAAAACAAGTCACGTTATTTTTGATGCGCAACATATATTTCGCGACAGGCGGGAGTGCAGGCCATGTCTACCCTAAAATACATAAATTCATAATTTTTTTTTTTCAAATTTATTTTTATTTTTTTCTTGTTATTTTTAACGTCAAACTTGACCCTCAATTTGTTTTTCCAGCAAAAAGTTCTTTGCACGCCACTGGGTGTAGGTATATGGTTATAGGTAAACTCTCGTCTTTGTCCCAGCCAACACAACAAAGAGGTCTCAAAGACCCTTGTACAACATCAGGGTTTTGATGGAAGGGTTTAGTTGTCCCAAATTTTTGCACGGTTGTAAGGACCACTAAGTTTTCGGATTCGTTAAACTTTCCCCAATACCCATTACGTATGAAAAACAAACAAATTGATTAAATAAATAAGAGAGCCTTCAAAAGAACTTCGTGGTCTGAATAAGCAATCAACTTTTTCAATTTCAGTCCGAGTCGGGTCGCAGAGGCTTAGAGTTTTGTCTCTCTGCCGTTGACGAAATTAAATTTTAGGATACTTAGTTCATATTTTTTGCGGTATTTTAGCGTTACATAAACCTACAATTTTTAGACTGGAACAAATTGGATTTTAATAATTCTTTAAGCTTTTTTTAGGGTTCCGTACCCGTACCCGAACGGGACCCTATTACTATGCCTCCGCTGTCTGTCCATCCGTCCGTCTGTCACAGGGGTCTACAGCTTCAGCCGTAATAGGTAAAAATTTATTGTACATACTCTGAACTAAAAGAACAAATAATAAAATTAGGGTTCCCTACCGAGGGTGCTAAATTGTTTTTAATTCCCTTTAGTGCCATGTTTTTTGTCACCTTAATGTTATTAATAGCATCTATATCGTTGAGATGTATGTTTTCAGGGTTTCGTACCCATATCGTGGGGTGGTACGGAACTCTTTGTGCGCAAGTCTGACTCGAACTTGCCAAAGTATTTATAATACTCTAAGCCTACCTATATAAGGTGACTTTCGTTTATACAGCCAAAATCACACGGAGACTCGATAAGTCAGGGCCAAGGTTCAGTGACCCTCTTTGCAAAATACGCAAAATATTTTTTTTGATCAAGATCAACCTCGACTCGATTAGTATAGGAAGTATACATTTCATATTGCGTATTTCACAGGAAGGATCACTGAACCTCGGTCCCGACCACTTATCGAATCTCCAGTATGAATTTGGCTATTATAAACGTCACCTTATATATTGTTAACCTAGCATTTTATGTTTAAATCGACCCTAAATATTTGAACTTTATTCTTGGGGTGAATTTTCAGCACAAAGAATGATTTTCTATTCGAATGCTTAGAAAGGACTACAATAAATATTAAACCTATAATTCTCTAAACGTAGCTATATACTATTAAATGCAATTATTCTGAGTTTACCCAGCATTTTAAATGTTTGAACTTTATTGTTGAGATGAATTTTTAATACAAAGTTTGATTATTTATTTGAATGCTAAAAAAGGACTATAACAAATATTAAGATGTAAAAAAAATCAAGCGTGATAGCAGTTGCTACTCGTATGTAATGCAATCCAAATGTAAATCACACTAATATTATAAATTCGAAAGTTTACGTGTGTGTGTATGTTTGTTACTCTTTCACGCTGAAACGGCTGAACGGATTTGGATGAAATTTAGAATGGATATAGCTTATACCCTAACATAACACATAGGCTACTTTTTATCCCGAGAAAAGCATGTTGTTAAACCGAATAACACGCGGGCGGAGCCGCGGGCAAAAGCTAGTTATTAATAAGGCAACCAGGACGGCGATTCTCGCAAAAAAATTCACACGCTTTGCTTTTAATACGCTATTCTGTTTGTCACGTCATAAATTCCGTGTGATGATAATTCTATTATTGACTGTAACTCCTTAAAAGACATGTAAAGCATGTTATGAATACGTACAACAGGTTTATATTTTAAAAGTTTGATACGTTTCCTCATAAAGAGCTTATAAAAATCACCCGCTTTCGAGAATCGCCTTCCTGGGTGAATTGCTATGTAACAGTGGTTCTTAAACTTTTTGTAGCCACGGACCACTTTTAGAATTTCAAAAACTCCACGAACCCCTGCCGAAGATATTCTTAGGAAGAGAAAATAAAGCATAATATTAAAATAGTACATTATGATACAAGTGAGCTGCGTTGGACATTACAGTCGAGGCGTGATTGCAGGCCGAGCCGAAGGCGAAGCCTTAATGGAGCCGAGAGTGTAATGTCTAACGCTCACGCGTTTCATACGACGTTTTTAAAGACACTTGCGAGGAAAAATAATGAAATTTCACTGTCTTTTTTTCCACCTAATCGGAACCACAGCTGACTGAACTGAAAAACTGACAAATTTCCTTGAAAAATGGCGTCGGAGATTTTGTTTTTTGCGCAGATGGAAATAGAGGCACTGACGCATTCGCCAAACAGCCAAATATTAAATATTAACAAAATGAATATTTTTGTATTTACAACAAAAGTTTTAGTTAAATGTTAATAAAAATAAATAATTATTAAATGATTATTTATTATATTTTAACTGAGACAGTCTATTTCTTCGCAAAAACTTAACAAACTCTTTGCTAAGATTTAAAAAAAAAACTGTAATGTATAAAACACTAGTGCGACAATATAAAGTAAAAAGCACGCGTCTTTAATATGCTGCTTTATGACCCTAAGAACGCTGCAATAAGGGCCACTTTATAAGCAAGCGTGTTGAAAATCACTTTTATTTCTTAGTTTACATTAAGTAATAGGTACTTCATTAGATAGTATCAAAACTAGTTAATGAAAAGGATACCGTTGTTGAGACTGAGTATGCATAATAAATAATTATGTTAAGAGTGAACTGAGTGGCTGTGGACCCCTTGGAACTTCTGTCACGGACCCCTAAGGGGTCCATGGACCCCAGTTTAAGAAACCCTGCTATATAACGCATTTATCACAAACCTACATTAAATTAAAAATATAGAAAAACAATATTTTGATGTGTATTTTGCACTGAAATCCTCTTTTACCACATGAAACCTACGTAAGTCTATCTATACTAATAATAAAGTAGAAAAAAGGTCGATGTCTGTACAAAGTTTTTAGAATTTTTGTCTGTCTGTCGGTCTGTGTGTATATAATGTTCCTTTTTAACTCAAGAGCTACTCAACGAATTTTGATGCGTTTTTTTATTATCGTCGGCGTGACCTTGGTCAGCATATAGGCCATAAGGGATGTTAATAAAATAATGTGTAAGCCGAAAACGGAGCAGAGAATAAAAAACGCGAGCGGAGCCTCGGGCAAAGGCTAGTATTTGTATGTTTTTCGTATATCACAGCCTTCAAGAAACCTAACCTAGAGTTAATCACAAGCCCGCGTTGCTACATCATCAGAGTCCTCATCAAACTGGGTTTTAGCGGCATTATGCTGAGTCACGGTGCTTTCGTTGCTATGAATGTCACATCTCGCAAATGAGTTATTCCTGAGATATTCAGTTTGATATCGCTGTCACACTATGCAAATACTCATATCTGTTATAGGGATACTTTATTATTAAGGCGGTTGCGACGAGTCTCGTTACCAAACACACAACTAATGATTTTCTTATTTTTGAATAAAATATATTCAATAAATATGGGTTTTGGCACTACCCGACAATATTTTATTTCAATCAGGCTTTTCTAGCAATGATTGTGTTATTTGGAACATTATTTTGTAAGTAATCCTGCACAACAACTATAAACACGCTTTGAAGTGTGCAACTTTATATCTTTTTAGGTAAACATAAATAAATAATTTTACCAGTGCGAGTTGGACTCGCGCACAAAGGGTTCGCAGAACTAACCATTAACCCTTAAAACATTTATTTTATTTATTTATTTATTTATTTAACCACATTACACTATCTTTACAGCTAGGCCAATTCAATAGTGCAGTAAAATCAACAATATATAAGTTACCACACAACGTGACACAAAAGAAACACAAGTATTTTCATTCTCACAAAATTACCAACACATAACATGACACAAGCAACAAATTTAAACATAACAAATAAGATATAATGCTACTCTTGTGAAATCACCCAGAGAGCAGAGAAAAAGGTCTGTGTGATCGTGGATCTTGTTGAGCAGTTGTAGCGCCCGTGTCAGGGGAGCCTTCTGGTGAAGGTTTGTCCTACTACTTTCTATAACGAATAGTCGGCCATTTCGCACCCTTAGGAAATCCTTGGGCACCCTCAGCTTACATTCCCTTAGTAAAACCGGATGAATAACAACAATATACATGCCAAAGCAACATCAAGGCTACAAAAAACAAGGCGCTAAAACGTACGTACGGTTTTTATTATTTGTTGTTTTACTTCCAAGTATTGCACTAGGTATACAATCTGACTAAATGTAAAACTTGTATGTACCTCTATTACCGACTTCAAGTAAGATATAAAACAAATAACGTTAAAAAAAACAACTTTTTCGAGGTTTCTTGGATACCCCCTTGAATTTCAATGTATTTAATATTTTATTATTTGTCATGATAGAGGCTGTAGTAACACGTATTCTGTGTTAATTTTGAAGTTTTTATCTATTACGTTTGAAGCTGTAGCACAGTATAGGTAAAAATTTATACTATGGCTGTAGTCCCCTGTGACAGATGGACGGACACACAGACAGTGGAAAGAAAACCTTAGAAGCAAATGAAATAACATGTGACGGAATGAAAATTCCTAAATAAAATACAGCATTCTCTTGGTACGTTTATGGGGTGAGTTGGTGAATAGCTCCCTTGTCTCAGTAGAGTTGATTAATGGACCTTTGTGGCTTAGGTCTTTGATGTTGGTATGAGGCTCTTTAGGTTTTTGCAAGATTACGAGAATGCGTCATTTTTATCCCCAGTAATAAGGAGTAGATGCTTCATTAAACTCAGTGATTCGCCCTTCGAGATTACATTAATTATACTTGTAGTAGCACGCTTATGTGCTGCCATCATACACTATTTCAAAGCCAATATCTAAAAAGATTGTACTTGACTCTTTTTCTTTTTTCTGCGGGTAACATCCGCTCCCGCTCAAACTCATACACGTTTTGTGTCGCGGCCATCTCGCACGTAATTATTTTATTTTCTCTGAATTTGGTTGTTTTTTGCCGTTTTACCAACGTTTAACCATGGGAAAACGCAAAAGACGTGGCAGCAGTGATAGTGAGGATCACATTGCACGGAAAATCAGAAGAATAGAAAGGAAAATGGCTCGAAAAGCACGTCGACGCGAACGACATGATTCATCGAATTCAAGTCCACCAAATTCCTTTCCAGACAACCATTCTGTAGGCGCATCGGTGTTTGAGGGCGAAAATATTCAAGGTACGGTACGACTATAATATTATAGACTCCCCTGTAGTTTGTTACTGTTGCTAAAAGCGTAGTCTGCAAGGTTACGTTATAGCTTAATGAGAACATACAATACGTACAAACGTAAAATGTATTTTCTATACTGAAGTTCAATCTGGAAGGTTGATCGATATATAGTCATACTGTCTGAACATTATTGAGTCTAGTCTGTAAGGCTGGGGACCTATAATGTGACGTTTTTCCAACCAATAAAACCTACTTAGAATGTAATCTGTAAGGCTACATCACGGTTTGTTTACCTTTTTTCAACCATTATTTAAGAATGTACCCTGTAAGGCTGCATCATGGTTAATTACCTATGTTTTTATCTTTGGTTGGTATGTACTTACATAACTCCAAGACAACGAGGCGGATCCTATTATGGATATTCAAAAAGAACCTGTAGTGGAGCTAGATGACAATATTTTAAATATTATTGGCGATGAACCAGCTAAAGAAGAAGACTTTGGGATTGGTATCCACAAGGATATATCTAGTCGTTGGGCTGACATCCTTATTAACGGATTAAAGGAAGATACACATAAAATTATATTAGAGACCTACAAAGTACCCGAAAACCTTAAGTTAGTGTCAGTGCCGATACTTAACTCTGAAATAAAGGCGGCCGTCAATGACAACATTATTAAACGGGATACTAATTTTGTCGGAAAAGCAAAACCAGCTGGCCTGTGTTATGTCCAACATAGTTACCTTGATGTCTAATATTATTTCTTCTGAAGCACAAGATCAAGACAAGTATTAAAGTGTCTAAGTGATGCTGGTAGAATCCTATGTGAAATGCATTTCGGAGAAACAAATTCCCGAAAGAAATTCTTAATAAGCTGCCTTAACAAGGAAATTAAGGATAATACAAAAGACTTAAAGAGTGACCAGTTTTTGTTTGGTACTAACCTTTCAGATAACTTGAAATCTATGAAAGCAATTTCAAGGACTGGGGCTGAACTGAAACCAGTGTCAAACCGGCCCAAGGCTCCAATTAGGAACAAAATTCAGTATTCGACTGGACCTTCTACCTCAGGAGCTTTAAACTGGAGGGGCCCGCCGCCGCCGCCGCCGCCACCGCCAACCCAGCCGGCGTCACGCCGAGCGTACCGGCCGGCTCCGACGACGAGCGGGCGCCGGCAGCAGCAGCCACAGGCAGCGCGTCGTCCCGCCCCGCCGCCGGACCGGAGAACGACACGCAACTTCAGAGGCAACCGTCACTGACTGATACATTACAGGTCGGTAGACTGCACTGGTTTTATCAAAACTGGCTATCATTAACTAATGACCCCGTTATTTTGTCATGGGTTTCTGGTCTAAAATTGCCTTTTACCCAGACAGTTCCTGAGTCGAGCGTAAATAAAACCAGGTTGATGTCTGGTAAGGAGGTTTCCAATATGTCATTGGAAATCGATCAACTTTTGTCTATAGGTGCTATTAGAAAATGTACTCCATGCAAAGGTCAATTCTTATCAGACATTTTCCTAGTTAGCAAGAGTAATGGGAAAAATAGATTTATTTTAAATCTAAAGAAGTTAAATAATTTTATTCCAACTTCTCATTTTAAACTTGAGGATTATAGGACAGCAATGAGGTTAATGACTAAGGACTATTATATGTGTACTCTTGACCTCAAGGATGCCTACTTTTCAGTTTCTATAGATCCTGCTTACAGAAAGTACCTCAGATTTCGCTGGCTCGGGCAATATTATAAATTTAATGTCCTACCCTTCGGTCTTAATATAGCCCCGTATATTTTTACGAAACTCATGCGTCCGGTCATGCAACACCTTCGTAGTAAAGGTTTTTTGTCAGTCTGCTATCTGGATGACCAATGCCTATTTGCAAAATCGTACAAGGCATGTCTTGAAAATTTTCAGGCCACAAAAAGGTGTCTTGAATCTCTTGGATTTGTTGTAAATATGGATAAAACTAATTCCACTCCAAGTAAAGTCATACAATTTCTGGGATTTAACTCTAAGGATCTTACTATTAATGTAACAGATGAAAAAAGAATAAAGATTAAGGAGGAGTTATTGCATTATAGTTCGATAAGCACGTGTAGGTAAGCTACGTAACTTTGCACATTTCATTGGACTTCTAGTGTCAGCTTGCCCAGCCATAAAATATGGATGGATGTACACAAAGGCTTTTGAGAGAGTAAAATTCTTGTATCTCAGAGAGAATAATAACTATGACCAACTTATTGAAATACCTAATTACTTGAAGAAGGATTTTGACTGGTGGTTACGACATATCAATACAGTCAACAACCCAATCAGATCTGGCGATTATAAGTTATAAATTTATTCGGACTCGTCACGCTCAGGCTGGGGGGCAAGCTCTGGGGATCAAACGGCTAGTGGGCAATGTTCACTTGAAGAACTCAAAAACCAAATCAATTACCTTGAACTTCAGGCTGCCTTTTTTGCCCTTAAGATTTTTGCTAAAAAACATAGAGATTGTGAAATTCTTATGAGAATTGACAATACCACCGCTATCTCTTACATTAATAGAATGGGTGGAATTCAATATCCCCACTTAAACTCATTGAGTCGCAATATGTGGCAGTGGTGCGAAGATAGGAATATATTTATATTTGCTTCGTACATTAGTTCTAATGACAATATCGTGGCTGATGCGGAGTCCAGGCGTGACTACGCTGATGTTGAGTGGGAATTAGCAGATTATGCTTATCAGTCTATATGTCATAGATTCTACATACCTGACATTGATTTGTTTGCAGCCGTTTAAATAAAAAATGTCAAAGTTTTATTTCCTGGCATAGGGACCCAGAATCTTACAAGGTGAATGCTTTTACCGTATCGTGGTCATCATATTCATTCTACGCCTTTCCACCTTTTTCTTTAATACTACGCGTATTACAAAAAATCATAACTGATAAAGCAAAAGGCATCGTAGTTGTTCCAAAATGGCCCATGCAACCATGGTTCCCCCTTTATAATAAACTCTTTGTGTCTGATACAATAGAATTCCCTCCTAACAAGTTGTTGTTATTCTCGCCTTTCAGTGTAGAGCACAAACTGCCACGGAAACTTACGATGATTGCAGGAGTGTTATAAGGACGGCGCTTCTGCGACAGTCCACGCCCCCTAACGCACTCGATGTGATGCTAGCGTCTCTTTCTGATAATACCATACGACAATATAACCCATGTTTAAAACAATGGCATTCCTATTGTCAAACTAAACTTCTTGATTTTTACGACGCCTCTGTTACAGATGTCTTGGGTTTTATATCTGGAAGCTTCGATAAGGGAAACAAACATGGAACAATTAATTCTACTAAATCGGCCCTTAGTCTGATATTAGGCCCTAAAATCATGAATGATTATAGAATTAAGCGATTTATGGAAGGGGTATACAAACTAAGAACACCGCTTCCAAGGTATGATGTAACGTGGGATCCCGCCGTTGTTCTTACGTTTTTAAGTGGTTGGTCTCCAAATCAAGGTCTCTCGTTTAAAAATTTAACAAAAAAGTTTGTTACATTACTGGCCATAGTAACTGCTCACAGGGTGCAGACACTAAGTCTTATTAAACTTGAAAATATAAAAGAATTTACAAATAAATTTGCATCACTGTGCCAGATAAAATTAAAACTTCAGCGATCAACAGATTACAGCCATCGTTGATTTTACCCTGTTTTGATGAAAGACCTTCCATTTGCCCTGCTAGAACCCTAAAACAGTATATGATTGTAAGCAGGGAATTAAGATCAATAAATTGTGAATTTCTTTTTATAAGCCTTAGAAAACCATTTAAGAAGGTTTCATCTCAGACTTTAAGTAGATGGATTAAGGCTACATTAGGAGAGAGCGGGGTGGATGTGTCTGTGTTCGGTGCCCACAGCACCAGGCATGCATCAACATCCACAGCTAACAGACTTGGCGTCAGTATTGATCTAATTAAAAAAACTGCCGGATGGACAGGTAGCTCCGAGACATTCGCAAGATTTTATAACAGAGAGGTAGCTACGGACACCACAGATACATTTGTCCACTCTTTATGTCGTTCAATTAATATTAACTAACCATTATAAGCTTTTGTGAATTATTGTCATTATAATACTGAAGAAGGAATACAGAATTTAATTTCTATAAATATCTGTTTCATTTGTTGTTGCCAGTTGATCATATTTCGTGGTTCTCTAAACATCTACAAGTATAATTAATGTAATCTCGAAGGGCGAATCACTGAGTTTAATAGAAAATCAAACGAACTTACCTGTAAGTGAAGTTCGATGATTATTAAACGATGTGATTCGCCCGAGAGATTACAAACCCTCCCTGGACCCTGTTTCTAGCTCTTTCAGATCTACCCCATTAACTACCACGAAATAGGTTGAGATTATCTACAAAGACGTGTATGAGTTTGAGCGGGAGCGGATGTTACCCGCAGAAAAAAGAAAAAGAGTCAAGTACAATCTTTTTAGATATTGGCTTTGAAATAGTGTATGATGGCAGCACATAAGCGTGCTACTACAAGTATAATTAATGTAATCTCTCGGGCGAATCACATCGTTTAATAATCATCGAACTTCACTTACAGGTAAGTTCGTTTGATTTTCTATTGTACGTCGGAATACAAACGTAGCTTAGGAACAATGGAATAATTTCTATAAGAAGACATTTTTAACTAATTTTCTTCCCATGAATAATAAATATCACTGTATTTTTTATAAGTTTTATTTTTACTCAAACAATAATAATTAATATTTAATTAATGATCCCTTTTCTACGAGTAGTTACTTTAATACCTATACAATCATATCAGATCTACAACACTAAAATAAACAAAGATAATGCTTTTAAATAAAACCGGTCAAGTGCGAGTCAGACTCGCATACCTAGGGTTCCATAATTCGACAGTTTTGGGAACAGTCGGGAATATTTAAAATCTTGCCCATAACTGTTCATGATAACTAAAAAAAGAATTGATTGTACCACAAAAGAGAGGCTCAAATATTTTTATACCGTACTCAAAATAAAACTCGTGGATTAAAAAAATATATATTTTTTACGTGAATTTCTCACCCGCTATATTTTTCCTGTAATCTTTACGTAATCCTAAATTACCATGATTTTTTTCATATTTTTCGGTTCATTAGTTTCGGAAATAAGGGGGGGGACATACATCTTTTTGTAGTTTTTCAAAGATTTCTCGAAATCGGTGACAGTAAATATAGTAAAAGTATATATTTTTATAATGAGCTCTTTAATATCTACAATTTGCTACCCATATTGTATTTATATACCTAGTCGGTGCTTAAATTCTGTCACAAACAAAATTGGCTATAAAATGAAAACTAATCATGATATTCAAAAAAAGTTTTTTTTAAAAAAAAAGGTAATTTAATTAGCTTACATTAAACACAAAATTTATTCAAAATGATTGCCACCATTTTTCACACAAGCCTTCAATCTTCGAGGCCAATCATCAATAGCAGCACGGACCATATTCATGTCGATATCCGCCACTGCTTTAATCAATGATGACTTTAGGCTGCTCAAATTTTTGTGAGGTTTAGAACAGACCTTCTCCTCCAATTCCTGCCAAATTTTGTAATCCAGTGGATTGAGGTCAGGGCTAGTAGAGGGCCAATCTTGATGCCTTATTAGCTCGATATTCTGGCGCTCGAACCACTCCTGAGTTGTTTTGGCCTTATGAGCAGGTGCGGAGTCCTGTTGAAACACAAATGGCCGTCCTCCAACGAGTGTCTGGGGCAGATCTTTTACTATGCGATCTAAAACCGTGTCTTGGTACACTTTTGCACTGGTTTTGACACCTTTTTCACAAAAATGCACTTCAGTAGGGCCATAGTGGGACACTCCCAACCAAATCATGACTGATGATGGATGATGGCCGTGCTGCACTCTAGGAACGGCATTTCCAGCGGCCGCAGAGCTGGTAGCATACACCCTGTCATTTTGTTTGTTGTACTTCTCTTCGATATTAAAAATTGTCTCGTCTGTAAACAGGATATCGCGGTGTCTGTTTCTTGCGTACCGCTTTAGCAAAACTTTGCATTTTTTGGCTCTCATAGCTATCAGACGCGCGTTCAGAAGATGTCCACTCTTTTTTCGGTAAGCTCGTAGTCCCAGGTCTTCATTAAGTACTTTTTTTACGGTACTTCTGGTTAATCCCATCTCCAAAGCCATCAGTTTCTGCTTGCGGACGGGATTTCTTGCAATACGTGCCTTGATTGCTTTGATGACCCCTGGAGTCCTAACGGAACGAGGTCTGCCAGTTCTTTTCTCCTCATCGACACTAGAGGTTTCATTGTACCTCTTGATGGTACGGTACACGAACCTCTTCGTGATTTTTAATTTTTGAAGCAAGTTGAATATCGTCTTCGGTGGATGGCCGCAACGATGCAATGCAATTACTGCTACTCGGTCCTCTTTGCGAGTCCACTCCATCGTAAAAAATGAACGAATGTGATTGTGATTTGGCAGATTATTAATCAAAAAAAATGTGAAAATCGAACACCATTTCATTTTTTTTTCTAGGTGTTCTATTTTTAAAATAAATGGCCAGTGACAGTATTTAAGAACCGACTAGGTATATATAAAAAAATGCATTTTTTTATATTTCTCATTTGTTGCCAACTTTTTTTTCATTGCCATATTTTTCCTGTAATTGGCCAGTTATAAACTATAATCGTCATTTTTTTCACGTTTACTCTCCACCAGTTTCGGTAATAAATTTTTTGTAGTTTTTCAAAGATTTCTCGAAATCGGTGACAGTACATATAGCAAAAGTATGTATTTTTACAATCAACTCTTTAATATCTACAATTTGATACCCATATTTTATTTTTAAGAATTTTTTTTTATTTTGTTCACCTTTGTATTGGAAATATTTTGAACAATATCAATTTTTTTAAACCGTTTATGTGAGAAAGTGAATGCAATTTTTGTGGAAAATTTCAAGTCTTTATCTTTAACGGTGCTAAAGTTATGAAGCTGTGACATACGGACGGACGGACGGACAACGGAGTCTCACCTTAAAGGTTCCTTTTGTACCTCTTAGGTACCACCGAACCCTAGAAAACACATACTTAAAAAAAAAAAATGTCTTCTTCAAAAAGTTACATGTACAAGTGTCCTGCTTTTGAGACGCTGTGTGAGAAAGGTGCATAACGGGACCCTCTCCTGCTGTCTGCCTGTCTTTCTGTCCGTCTATCACGGGGGTCTAGCTTCAACAGTTCTAGGTTAACAGTTGAAAATTTTCCAGAATACGTGTTACTACAGTTTCTATCACGACAAATAATAAAATATTCAAGAAATTGAAATCCAAGGGAGGTCCCCATTCAAGAAATCTCGAAAAATTGATTTTTTTTAACGGTATTTGAGCTTTGACTCAAAAACGGCAATATATACAAGTTTCAAATATTTTGTTTCAAGACTGTAGTACATAATCTACTCTAAAGTAAAATCATAAAAAATTGCGTATCCATATGCAGAGGGTGCTTAGTTTTTTGCCAAGCGCTATCATTTTAGCGCGTTGTTTTTTATAGCTGATGTTGCTATGGCATCAGTTTACTGGCATCTATTATTGTTGTCATAGTGACCGGATTTGACCATAGTGTTTTAGGGTTCCGTACCCCTATTGTATACGTGATACGGAATCCTTTGTTCGCGAATCCAATTCACACTTGGCCAAATAATTTTATCTCTTACGCCTGATAAAATTACGTAAAAATCATCTTTAAGTCTTTGCTGATAGCAGTCAATATTGTTGTTCCTCTCACAGTCAATGTTCAATGTGGATGTCTGTTTGTCTGCGGGCGCGGGCAAATCCATTTAGTACTAAAATCGTTATCAATTCTTTTGATGTCAGAAAAGAATTAACTTGGTATTCTTACTTCTGAAAATAAAGATTCAAACGCTCGTTGGGATCATGTTATTATACATACATGCATACATATACTCACGCCTGTCTCCCAGTGGGGTAGGCAAAGACTACAGATTTCCATCTGCTACAATCCTGACACACCTCTTTTGCTTCTACATCCATCAATCTAGTCATACAAGCTCTTTAATTCTGGGTACTTTTTACTTTGCCCATTTTCAGTATGTCACCTATTTGGTCGGCATACGTCTTTCCAAGGGCGGCCCGGTCGAGCTTTACCTTCCACTTGTGCAGCATAAATTTCTTTTGTCACTCTACTTTCATTCATCCCTATATTCCTAAACCACCGAAGCATTCCTTTTTCTATCCCTTACGTCGATATTCTTCACTCTGCCATTCAATGTCAAACCACACATACTCCGTAAGGAACGCGTTTCCAGTGCATTCACTCTACTGCGATGCTCATCTTGCCAAACCCAACATTCACTACCGTAGTATAAGCGTAGGAGCCAACACTCCATTATGAACCGCCACTCGTGCCTTTGCAGTCACACTTTGGCTGCCCATAAAAGAGTGCAGGGCTCCGTTCACGTTGTTTCCCGCATTCGCTCTTCTTTCAATGTCACCGTCACACTTTCCATCGCGTGTGAATAGACAACCCAGATAGACAAATTCTTTAACTCGTTCCTCAATCTTAACTAAACATTCAGTCACCACTTGTTCATGTTATAATAATTTATGAAACAGACAAAATAAATAACTTTTATGCTTGCTTGTTTTTTTTCCTGGTATCCCTGTGGAATTTTTATTTATCCTTAGGTACCATATTAGTATTTCTATTTTAATAAAGTACTACCACAAATAGACAAACCATAGACTTAGGATATACTCACAGACGTATAATTCTATGAGACAAACAGACGATCATAGAGACACTGTTACACGAATTTCCGGTATTCGATGTTGTTGACACAAATGTTTGAGAAAGTAGGTAAATGGTATCCATTTGCACTGAAATTGGAAGCGATTGATATGCGAAAAAATAAATTTACATTCCTTTTATCGAGTAAAACGCGGAAAATATAAACATTGAACAATTTGATGACTCGCAAAGTGAAAATAAGGTCGATAAAGTGGAAGTAGGCTTTCCATAACTATAATTATATGTTACACCAAATAAAAATATTTTTTGAAATTGGCCAAAAGGATAACTGAACCTAGTTCTTGATCACTAACCGAGTCTCCAGTATGAATTTGGTCGGTTGATTTAATTGCACTCTAAATATTCGCATAGAAGGTGATGTTTAATTGTTTTCTCAATTTGATATTATTTAAAAAAAACGAAAAGAAAACCAACCAAAAGGATTTGGATGCGGTTTTTTCATTATAATCGTAGTGACCCTGGTCAACACATAGGCTATAAGGGATGTTCATAAAATAACGCCCAAGCCGGAAACAGGGAAAATATTGAATAAAGGCTTTTATAACTAGAGAACCACTGAACGGATTTGGATGCGGCTATTTTTATTATCATAGTAGTAACCGTGTTCAACACAAAGGCTATAAGGAGTGTTCATAAAATAACGTCCAAGCCGAAAACGGAGCGAAGATTCTCAGAACGCAGGCGAAGCTGCGGGCAAAAGCTAGTTTTCAATACAAATTTCAAGGCTTTATGATTTAAGGAAGGTTCTTTAACACTCAAAAAACATGAAATTTAGAGGTAACCTCGTAATTTTTTTATATCGAGCGAACTTAAACATTTTACTTTTTTCTAAGATCAGCCTATCAGCCATGTAGTCTACTGTCTATATTATTTTTACTTTACCGATTAACCAAGTTACACAAAGTGATAACATATGCTCATTTGAAGTTGGGCATCTAGCCTTATACGGACCCTTAAGCTGTGTGAGCATAATTTTGATACTGAACAGCGTGTCTGTTATTTATACATTGAAGTCTTTGGTGAGTGAAGATCTTTTTCACTTGCAGTGTAAGAATGATAATTGTACAAAAAGTTTCATCGTAGCACAAAACTAACTTTTCAATGCAAGCGCTCGTAAATACCTATTTTATATTGTTGTGGTGAAAAAACACTTGTACTTTTCCACAGATAATATTTAATACTACACTATATAAGCGTCATCAGGGGCTTTTTAATTAACTAATATATATAATTATTTTTTTAAACAATGTTTCTGTTGCTAGATGTCAATGCCTATATACGAGTATATTTTATATGCGTCAAAGTCAACTTTACCACACTAGTGTCTTATTTTTACTTCTTTTATTTTTTGAAGAATGGTTGCAAGTCTTTTCTTGTGTACCATAGACAGACTTGACAGAAATGAGCCACGAAGGAATCAAACTGAAAGCAGCTTATTTTCGTCAAATTGGCAACTTAAGCAAGTAAGAAATCTCCGCCTAAAGTTCATTTGGAGTATTTATTTGTTTATTTCTTTAATTACGTTTCATTGATTTACTCACACTAAGCATTGAAAAACGTAAACGTACTCGCTTATCGCTCGTGTTTCATATCGTCCTCGTAAGCTGTTGCCCGCTTACCGCACTTATAGCATAAACTACTATTTTATTGCGACACGTGGCTACACTGTCTGCTTGGCCTGGGCTTTACAGGCCTTGGTCCTAAGCCTTTCCTTTCCATTCTAGTTTATCTTCTATTACCAACTACGGATGTAGCCGGAAGTTGATAGCCACCTGCGTTCATCGTCTAGAAAATTGAGGCCTTTAGAAGGATTTTTGTAATTATAAAATTTTTATCATTCCTTCCTTACTTATGGTTAATAAATAAGAGCTTTTATACCCAGATCTTACAACTTTCAATCTGCTCCCACTAGAAAGCTTAGTTGCAAGCATAAGCCAGTTATACAATTTTTTACGAGAATAAGTCTCTTTGCAAAAGCCATTCAATGATCAGCGGTGTATGTAGGTTCATTTTGTGACATGTGCAATATTAAAACAACTTATAATTGCTCTCTGTATATTTACATAGGTTTAAAAAACTGAAGCCAGAAATGTAAACCAGTTCAGTGTTTAATATCATTACTGAAAATACAGTTATCCTAACTAACTTCGACTGGTGTCTCTAAGTTTTTATCGAATTTCAATCTTCCATGCGCCATACTGTCGCTTACAAACTTGCCAAGCGATTATCAACGATATTCTAAACTCAAGAGAGTATCTTTTGAAATAAGGTTTCTGTTGTGGTAACTGCTACCATCTGTCGAAGAAAACAACACCCATAAATGATAGTTTAATGCGGAAATTCAAATAAGGCTCTGGCCTCGTTCTTTTACCCTGCTTTGCATTATTTTCGCATTTCGACTAAATGAGTGCTGCATGCACTTAAATGACAGGCTGACTTCTTTGATAAATATTTTTTCCAAGAATATTTACACGGTCCTGTATTAAAGAGTAGGTTAAGGATAGCCATCGTACACAATGTAAAGGTTCCGTCCGTGTATAATGTAATAATTAATGTTAGGTGGTAGAGCTGATGCCGGGCTCGACTGTGGAGGTACCACCATCTTACTCGCAAACCCCCCGAAGTTATTCGGGGGAGAGTAAGAGAACAGCTTTCAGGCAAAACCAGGCGGCCCACCATTGCCTGGGACCGATGGATGGCGGTATATCCATCCCCAATTGCCGGGCCTATATAAAACAGACTGGCGACGGGCAGCGGCGTCACTGGTGCAAGGGTTACGGCACCGCGCTCACCAACCCGCCTGCCCAGCGTGTGTGAGTATGGGCATTTCTTCCAGGAGGACTGCCAAGAGTGGCGAAATCCTGGAAAGGCCTATGTCCAGCAGTGGACGAAACAGGTTGATAGATAGATAATGTAATAATATTTTACTTTATCTGTATAAAATCTGCGAATCGGAAAAAACGCTCTTTGAAGATGATCTTTCTTACAACAAGTAACTGAGCCTGATTCTTTCTTGTCGATAACTAACCTGTTGAATTTATAATCTACTAGCTTTTGCCCGCGGTTTCGCACGCATGGAAGTGTAAGTAATTATTTTGCCCAGTGGTTCTAACAGTGGCTGTGTCATACTGGTGCTCAATCCATACCGGTCGAAGGATTTTGGCGCCACAGTTTCCGGGGAAATTTATTGTTTACACTGTTTTTGTGGGTCAAAAGTTTCATTTTGCTCTAAAATGGCTGACAACAGTGATACAATGACAATTTGACTGAACCTGTTATCCTGGAAACAACGAAAAATATGACGAACAATCTTTTAAAATCAAAAATGACTTACGGCTTTACCAAGATAATGGAAACAGGTAGGTTGCGTGAGTTGAGATAGAGCCAATCGTCGTACGATAAAGTAGTGTAAGAAACTGAACATAACTAGGTATTAAAACACTGGTGTGATACTATTAATTTAAACTCACACTCATGTTTTGTTAACCTTTATGTACCTACTATTTTAAACCATTGTTTTTTATAAGTGCACAGCCTTTACATCATTCCACCCAAAGGTTGTATGGACAAAGATCGCTTCAAGTGGTAGTGTTTTGATTGTGTTTTATTATCTCTTCCTTTTCCTTTTTCTATGGTGTACAAGTGAAATATATTGGATTTTATTGTGGGATTTTGGAAGTGATTAGTTTTTTAGGGTTCCGTACCCATAGGATAACCAACGGGACCCTTTTACTAAAGCTCCGCTGTCCGTCCGTCCGTCTGTCACCAGGCTGTATCTCATGAACCGTGATAGTTAGACAGTTGAAATTTTCACAGATGATGTATTTCTGTTGCGGCTATAACAACAAATACTAAAACCAGCCGGAAGGCAGTCGGACTTGCGCACTCCCATACAACAGACATGATTTTTTTTTTATAGATAATGGTACGGAACTCTTCGTCCGCGAGTCCGACTCGCAATTGGCCGGTTTTTTATTCTGAATATCCTTCGAGTTCTGCGACAGCTACATGGATAACAACTTCCAGTATTTTTCTAATTCACAGAGATTCGCAAAGAACTGGAGCTTACTGTTAATTAACGCTATGGTCTGTTTGGATTTATCCTATTCGATGCACTGTCTTGTTGCTATTCTTATTTGCTGTTCAAAAAATAATATTTTGATATTTGGCTGTGTACAAAGAAATATGTATCTTTATGATTCACTTCAAAGGCTGAACTTAATTTTTATCAAATAATACAGAAATATCATAAAATATTTTCTGCTATAAAATTATTTTCGATCCCTCTCGATCACTGTGTTTTCCCGTTTTTAAAATTTTTCACGTATATACACTACAACACTACGGTAACTTAATAAAATATAAAAGGAGGATTAGTAATAGGGTCCTATTTGGCACCTTTCAGGTACGGAACTCAAAAAAGTTGGCGACTTATTTCTGAAATGTGCGCTTTTCAAATCCACTCTGATACCTAAATAAAGTAATTCGCGCATAACGTTTTGCATTTGCATACATTTCCAAAGATCGAGTTTTTATTCATTTACTAGGCCATAGCATTATTCTACCTTCAGTTGTGTCAAAATTTTGATCAAAAATAAATTTTAACTTTTATGTAACTAAATTTCCATAGGTTTTGGGTTCGCTTTAGAAGAACCCACATGAACTGAAGCGCGATTTCAATTACAGCAGACTTTTGTTCTGGACGCACTCACCCAGCCATTGTCATCAAATTCACACGAAGATGGCGAATATTCTCATTTGAATTCACTCGTTTATTTCCGGGCGTAAAATAATTCATTTAACGGTGCGTTTGTGAAGAATGAGCCGTGGGATCACTGACGAAATTCAGATTTTTAGGAAATTCAATCCATGTAAAATCGTTGCTTTTGTCAAATCAAATCAAATTATTTATTTTGTAATGCAGGGACATCATACACTTATTACACGTTCATTATAATGTAAATAAAAAACAATAGAACTAAATATAACCCGTCGAAGTACACAAAATAAAACATCTGACTTAAATTGGATAAAACTATACACTTGCATAATGAACGTAAAAATCTTGCATAATACAGACTTGCATTAATAAAAAAATATATAGGTATAGGAATAAATAATATCATAAATATATGTACATCATATATATAATGAAATAAATACAACAAAGTTGATAGATTTTATACCCATAGTTTACCCGCAAACGTAGGTAGAGACCCTGCAGGAGGAGTTTCGGGTGCCTGTAGATGTTTCGTGCAATTGTCGTGTAATGAAGAAGCGCCCAACGTTGTCAGTTAACCATACACAATCTACCCTAGAATGATTTTCACTTGTGTGAAGTTGAGAGTGGACCTGATTCACGTGAAAATGACGAGGCTGATTCTTTTATAATAGGTCTTTACCTATAAAATTGCCGTTTTGTATGGAGAATTTGAAGAAAACTCAGTTTTTGTGTGTTTTTCCATTTGTTTTAGGAATAACAAATTCAAATTTCACAAAACAAATTGTACATGAATGAGACAGCATTCAGCTAACAGAAGCTAAAAAAAAATTTTGAAAAATGTCACCTGTTAAAAGTTATTACAAATGTTATCATGAAAACGGATGACACTTAAGACGAACTGTCTTTGAAGACTCAATTTCAGTAATCAAACTGAAAATAAAAACAAAATTTAATACGAAAATATAAAACCTTGAAATTAACTTTCAAACAAGAAACAAATAATGGAAATGCTATTGATTATCATATCAATCTGTTAGAAAATTTCAGCAATTTCATGGGTAAAGACCTATTATATTACTGTCACAAAGGAAAATGTTACTGTACACTCACCAAATACACTGAATTTAAAATGACTGACCATTAACAGGTTGCCAGACGAAATCAGGCCTAAGACTTGACCAGCTCTAGTTAATTGCAACAGCTGTAGCTAGCCAGACGTTGATGAAAGTAACTGAAATAGATTTAAATAACGGAGAATGCACAACATTTTCATAACGAAATGACGTGCTTTTTTGTTCAGTGCCTCCTAGACTATATAAGGTCATGTTAAGAGAATAAGTTCCGATTGCACTGATCGCTGTTACTCCATGCGAAAAGAACCGCAGTGCGAGAGGGACGAATTCTGGAAAAAAATAAGGTTTGTATCAAATATCTGTTCGTTTCAGAGTTTAATAAAGTTTATTCAGAATTTTAATTCATAAATAATACAATATGATTTTGCTCAAATTATGTTAAAACTCGACATGAAAACATTTTTTGGTGTCATCTTTGATTTTTTATGATTCAATGTTGGTATGACGTCTGAAGATTCTGTTTCGATAAGAGTGTGCATTTTATTCTTGACAGAAGTCCATATTTTTTAAATATCTAAACTAGCTAGATTCTCCAAACAAGGAATAATAAATTAGGTATGTTTTTTCGGAACCTATCCTCTTAAGTGCTTTTTCACGCGATTGAGATACGCGCCTAGCGTATAGAAAAAGTTTTGGGAACGCCTTACATCACTCAACGTCGTCGCTCGGCTCTAAACCGACCCAACCGGCCACTGATCTATATTAGAATAATATTATAAGATTTCTATGGTTTACGCACGTTTTAACTCAACCTAACCATCATGGTCTAGGTCCATGAACCCAGCTTTTTGCATAAATGACCCATTATTAAATATTCTCTTTTAAAAATTATTCGCTCCCCCCATTTATAAACGAAGCAAGCTTCATCCTAGGTGTTCTCAACGTTTTTTATCAGGCACGATAATGATTAAGATAAACCAATGTGTAAATAAAATATGTAAGGTCACTTTTATTTATGCAACCAAACTCATACTGGAGGCTTGGTAAGTGATCAGTAATACGGATAGATAACTCTTTTTGCTAATTTTGTAACATAAAATCTTGACGTCCCATAGTAATTGACTCCGAGCTGGGCTTGCGTTTGTAAAGAACATGAAAAGAATAATTTACGAATTTCACAAAATGGGTTATCGAACCTTATTACTGAGCACTTACCGAGTCTTCAGTAAGAATTTGAGCGCATAAATTAAAGTCACCTTATATGCATATACCGATAAGTTTTTAGATATTAGAATGTACGGGATTAATAATGTGCCTATGACAGAACTTAGGGACCGACTAAGTACATATGGACACCTATTCTCGTGTAGCAAATATTAGAATTAGAGCTGCCATAACCTAAAACTTTTCATTGCAAAATAGGCTTTAACGCAGATGGATAAATTTAAGGTTTGCTGCACGAGAATCGGTCACATTATTACACTCATTGTATTTTTTTATCAATCCCTCCATTTCCTATGTTTTTGGCAGTAAGTGATTTATTATTCTCAACTGATGTTTTTTTCTGTATTGTTTCAGATTGGGACCCTTAGGAACTTCTATCTTCTGTCGCACCCACACATTAGTAAACGCTCACCAAATGCTAGCATAGGCTACCAGAATAGACTGAAAAATGATCCACAGGTAATTTATAAACGTAACTAATAAAATCCAAAAAAATATTATTTTGGCTGTCTACTTATAGGTATATATTTAAAACTACTACAGAAAGGATTTGAATGGGCTTCGTAGCTGATACATGATTTTAGTATTAACATATCACAAACTTTCAGTATTGAAAGTGTGTGACATATAATATCAAAACATGAATCGCGGAGAGGGTGTCAGAGGTGTTTGCGAGTGTGGACTGTAAAATGGAAGCCATAGTCCACACTCGTACAGCCACGTTTCACTAACAAATTGGACCCACACGTGCCTTCCGAAGTACGCAGACCGAACCATACAAATGTACCCCTACGGGATTTGAATCCGTGAGCACAAGATTAGTAGTTGAGTACTCGAACCCCTAGACCACGGAGGCTGTCTGGTGTGCGTTGTATTATGTATGTGTACATAAGGGAAGAGAAGATAAAAGAGAAAGAAGATTAAACTGTTACAAATATAGAGGTCATTTTTGGGAAATAATTCAAAATACGTGAAATAAAAATAAATAAAAAAATTCAAATCCAAGTTTGATGCCGCTTCGTTTTCAATTGCTGGATTGCCGAAATTTCGGTGTTGATCTTGCCCCATACTTTTTTTTTTATTCTACTGTATGTTATTTGAGCTTCCACAGCTATACCCAACCAGACCCAAAATATTAATGCATACAACGGAAAGTTAATTGAGGGAAGGGGTAGAAGTAGGTGAGAGGAAGTATGGGAGGGGGTGTGAGGGATGAAGGACTCGCATTTTTTTTCCTACAGATTAACTTTTTGTTAAGATCTACAGGGGTTGCCTCACTCCGCTCCGCTTCGTTCGAGTTTCTGAACATTTAAAAACGGCTTTTGACGCACGCTCGGCACACAACGGATTTTTGTTTTCTTTGTATGAATTAATACAGCATTGCGCATAAGGCGATTCTGTTCAATCCATTGCCTATTGTACGTGTGTTGCGGCCAGTCAACGCGTACCGTTGGTGAACATTCTATCGTTTTAGATAACAATTGCTTTTTATTGCTTGAAGAGCTGCAATATTTCGCTTCACCTACATTTATTATGGAGTTGGATATTTGTCAACATTTAAATCGCAGCGTACGAAAGTTAACTCTGAAATTCCTTTGCTCCTTTAAATTTTACTCAAAGAGTAGAAGAAATGTATAAGAAGTATAAGAAATGTATATGAAAGAAGAGCAATGGGAGTTGGCTTGGTGTTTCTTTAGAAAGTCGCCAATTTTTGCATAAATAAAATTATGTGATGCTTTAATATGAATCTAAGAAAAGTTAAATAACCAATTTAAATTCTGAAGCTAAAATTGCTTAGATTACCTTAGAATTTTCTAGTAAGTTGTGCATAGGCAATTATCGTGGCCTAGAAAACTTGTGTTATGTAGGGTCTTCATTAAAAACTCCTCTTGATGGTTAAAAATTTATAAATACCGGCCAAGTGCACGTTGGACTCGCGCACGATGGGTTCCGTGCTACCACACAATACGGGCACGGAACCCTTACATCATTTTGGTACAAATAACAACAATATCTAGATCACAGTAACATCACGTTCAACAAACAATTCAGCATCCTCTGAGTAAGGAAACCTATTTTTTTTTGTTTTAGTTTAAAATGTGTACTAATCGTATAATCCGACTAATATTGAAACTAATCAATTAAGTAACCGACTTGGATTCATATGGATCTCACAACTTTTTACGGTAGAACTAAGTTGCAAGTCTTGGTTTTTTTACAAGTTTTGTTTGACATCTCATTTCTTTTTGTAGATAGTCCTTTTTTCCTTTCCGGTACCTTTTACTTACAACTGCGAATGTAACTTTGTAATACTATTATATCGGATTACAAAGTTATTTATCCAGTTGGTGTATCTAGTAAACTGGACCCAAATTGCAAAATATTTTAGGTTTTCCTTTATTTATATACTAAACACTAATTGTATTCCAAATTTGAAGCTTCTATGTCTGCTAGAAGTGCCTTAGAGTTTTGATGATCGGTCAGTCATTCAGTCAGTAAGTGAGTGACAAAATTGAGAAACTTTGACTAGTTTGACTCTTAAACTACTGGTTCAAATTGAATGACATTTGAAATATACCGTGTTTATACAACGCCTGCTTGGTTACTGAAAATTCAGGCTTCTAGTTTTATCCACAACGAAGTTATTGGGGGTCGAAAATGGCCTGAACTGTTTAGAGAAAAGGATGGTACGGCCGTGCTGCTTTTTAGCTCGTCTTTGCGGAGCACTGCCGTGCCCCCAGCCAGATAAACCGCGTTTATTGAAAGTATCTTTGCTAGTGCGCAGAGCTGCGCAATACTCGAGTATATATTCCGATCACAATTACACGCATCAGTGGCGGAAAGTATACCTTGCTAGTACGCAAAAATCGAGTATATTTTCAAGCATCGCATACAAAAATAATAACTGGAAAACACACTTCGTTAGTAATACTGCGCAATAGCAGAGTATGTTTTCAAGGCGCGCGTTTTGCCTGCGAAGCTGGAAACTATACTCGATGAGAGGAATAGCCCGTCATTTTGATAGATTTGTATCCCTTTCTTTTGCACGGAAGAAGAGTATTTGCCTATTCTGTTTTTTTAATGCATCATCATTCGACAAGTATAAATATAATACGCAAATATTTTCGAAAATTATCAATATGGGAGACTGATGAAATTTGCAAATTGTCGCCAAACAAATATCTCAGCATATTAAAAATTTCATAAAATGTCCAAAGACTGAACCAAATAATTCGAGTTTACGAAAATGATTTTCCAGTGGAGTCTTCTTCAAAAGAAACGTACACGGCCAATATTGAGTCAGCATACTGTGATTGTATCAGCGGTCAAGGTGGAGTATTCTGTAAGCATTTATGCGCCATCGAAATGAAATACGGAATACTTTAAATAATATCTCCAAAACTGTCTAAAGAAGATAAAATTTCATGTGCAAAATTAGCTTCAAATGACAAACTAGATACCGAATTTTATCAAAATATGGATGACCCGTTGCACTGCGAAGATACAGAATCACTTGCACTAAATGAAGAAATTCCAAATATTTCAAATTCCAAACAACCACTGGAACCAAGCTCTTCTATCGGTTCAAGTTTTAGTTCAGAACTGCTTTTCAAAAAAGTAGTCCAGCAATGTTGGAAATATATACCGAGTCTATTGCACAGATGGAAAACTAATTTCAAAAATTAACTAATATTTTTAGGTTGCATCCTAAATTCAATAGAGATTCACCTTTTACATTATATTCATGTCATGATAATAGGCGTGTTTTTGTGTGATGTGATACAAAAACTAACATTAAAATCGTCTTCCCATTTTTATAGCGTTTAACAACTAAAACGAATTTGAAATCATGTTACAATATCTCAGTCAAATGTTCAAAAGTCTAAGATTAGTCAAATTGATTTTGCTAATAGATACTAGTATAGTTTCTGAACTTCTTTATTACCCGATGAGGTGGAAACTATACTCGAGTATCGCGCATAAATCGAGTATACCTTCAATACAAATGTTTCATTTTCGCTCTTAAAAGTATACTGCACTAGTACAGTATGGATCCGTACTGGCACAGTATACTTTCAATAAACGCAAATAAACCGTTCCGAAACCATGATTTTACAGTAGCTCTTTTTGTCATAGCGAGTTTTTTTTCTTTTTTTAAAAGATAAATTCCTTTTCTCGGTGAGTTATTGGGACCGAGAGAAAGGTTATTGGAGTTAAATGTACAAGTTAATAGGGTAATTTTAATACTATAAACTCTAGACTCTATCTAGGTTCTTGTACCTTGGTTCTTAATTTTGATCCACAACAAAGACAAAATCTTTTAAGTGTTTAATTTTAGAGTAAAGCCGGCTGCTACAGCAAACGCAACACCTTTCAAATACGAAATAGGTATTTAATGTTAAATTAAATTATTAACTAAACTAGCTTTTGCCCGTGGCTTCGCTCGCGTTGAAGTGTCTTTCAATCAATGTATATTTTATTAGCACGTAGGATAAAATTGTAATCGACCGTTTTCGGTTCGGTGGTTATTTTATCTTATGTTATATATTTTATGTTATGTGGGGTCACTAGAAAGATATTTAAGAAAACCGAATCGGTTCTCGAGTTAAAACGGAACATACAAATAGACAAAAAATTCTAAAAATGGTAGGATTGGCCTCACTGCAACACTTACCATTTAATTAAAAAATCTTCTTTATTGATAACTAGCTTTTGCCCGTGGCTTCGACCGCGTTGTATTAGTTTTTGTGTACTCCTATAAAATCTGTCAATATTATTCGAACTGTTACGTACACTTAACACAGCTGGCGAAATGTGTGTGTAATGCGCCTTTGTGTTTCCCATTTTGTATGTCTCTTTTATGGGATAAAAATAAGTTATTGTCCTATTCTAGATCTAGAACATTATTTGTGCAAAGTTTCAGCCCAATCGGTTCAATAGTACAGCGTGAAAGGGTGACACATAACTTTTCTATAGAAACTTGAAACCTCATTTTCATCTAGTGGGAACTGATTTATGGTATAGAAAAGTAGCCTATTTCCTATTCCAGGTCCAGAACTACATTCATGCAAAATTTCAGCCCAGTCGGTTCACTAGTTACGGCGTGAAAGAGTAATAAACATCCATCCATCCATCCATACATCCAAACTTTCGCATTTATAATATTAGTGGGATGGGATGGGATTATAGACTTACCAGCAACTGCTCTCTGTTGTCTGGAAGTTCGAGTAGTTAGTATTGTCTAACACAAAAAAACTGATGCACCATTTTAAACAAAAAAAGCGACGGCTGTTGCACTTGTAGTTTCATTGCAATCTTTCCATTAGTTCGGGCGTTAGAACTACGAACAGGCATACAGACAAATATTAATTTGTTTTTGAATTTTCCAATCTTAATTGATGATTTCAATTTCAACCAAGGGTGAAGTAACAATGTTTTTTTTTCCCACAGGTGAGATGGGTGATGCAACAGCGCGAGTTGAGAAGGACAAAGCGGGATCACCAGTGGAGGCCAAGATACGTGATGAGGCAATCCAGTGCTCCACCCTTCCCCGATCCGCTCTTCAAAGAGCAGTGGTATTTGGTAAGTATGTTTGTTGGGTAGTAAAAAATACAAGGTGGACTTTCATTTATGTAGCCAAATTCATACTGGAGACTCAGATTAGGACCAAGGTTCAATGACAATTTAGACTATAAACTTACTGAGTCGAGGGTGTTCTTCACCAAGAATAAATACACTTTTTTTTTACAATAGGCATGATGACTAAAGAAAATTTATTAGTCCGTCAGTTAGATTATCAGAAAATATTGGACACATATTTTTTCTTTTTTCATTTGAACAAACAATGATGAAGATATAGCCCGCTGAAGTTCCGCGTGACGTCACATCTAGGTACAATTTTACTTAGAAGTGACGTCATTTTCTCCCACTCCCAAACTTTGACGCGCTTTATCTCTGTCATTTTTTGTTTGATTGACAAAAGAAAAAATAGGTGTCCAATATTTTTTGATAATCTAAATGACGGACTAAATAGAAAAATATTTTGTTTACCCTGTCTACAAGCCTATTCATAAACCTGATTATTGATCCTCGATCCTGAATACTTACTGAGTCTGAGTGTGCATTCACATACATTTAAGTCACCTGAAATAACCCAACAATTTTGTTTTCTTCTTTAATCTTTTCAGTATATATTATTGATGCATAATCTAGCCTAGACTATAGGGCCTCATAATGAGTGGATAGATTTTGTTCAAAGAGTATGAAATCTTCACAGAAACATGTCATTGCCCACAGAATGGTGGGGCAGCTGATGGTCTAGACATGAACGTAGGGTTTGCCTGGAGGAAGGGGTACACGGGGAAGGGCGTCGTTATCACCATCCTAGACGACGGCATTCAGCCCAACCATCCAGACTTGGCGCAGAACTATGTAAGTATACCCTCAAGCGTCCGAACATTCCTATGGTCAGGGTTTGCCGCGTCTTACTTGCTAGGATGGATACCCAGCCCATAGTTTCTATCTACCACGATCCTAAAATTAGAATTTTCTGATGTCGAATGTAAGCCCAGCTGAGAATACAAATTAAATTATTAACTGAAATCGTAAAGATTTACGAGTAACAGTATTTAAAAAGCTTTCTTTACCAAGATCTCACAATGCAGTTAAAATTGGGTGATGTTAAGTTGAGTGGTACGGGTCTTCAGAATGTTGATATTATTGATTATGGACACTTGGTGGAACTTGGATAGCATAATGAACGGAAACTTTTATTTTTTTGGAAATTTTTATGTTTGTGGAATTTATAAATTTGTGGAATAGTGGAAGCGATTTTTTGTTCATTATACAACGGGTCCCGCCCGCTCCCAAAAATCACAAGCTATGTTTTTTTTTACATAAAGTTTAAATATATGTGCTTTGTAGCATTACGCGACAATCATTGACGTACTACCAGTGGACATCGGGTCTGCGCTCAAAAGTGTCCGAACCAAAAGAGAGTCAAAACCATTGAAAATTAAAAAAGGGTGTCAATCACGCGTCAATCAAAATTAAGCCGTGCAGCAATGACATACGATCCAAATTAAAATGTTTTGTTTCTTAATATTTTGACACTTCACTAAGGACACTTTTTTGGTAAATTTTATACTAGACCCGAGATAAATGGTTTTTTATGTCAATGGCGACAATAGTCTAATATCAGTGACGATTTTCTAGCAAATTTGTATTATTTCTTGTAAAGGATAACCGAGACTCGTCGCATCCACCTTAAGGTTAAAGTTTATGGAATTGTATGGCGTACCGCACAGTAAAGTGGCCAACTAAACCGTCACTAACTGCTGTGGCTTCACTTCGACGAACATTTAGTCTTGTGGGAAATCACCGATAATGTCCCTTATGTTTTGAAAGTTATAACAGTAGCGCGGTATTCATTAATAACAGCTCACAGCAGGCGTAGAAACATTTTCGTCATAAACATCGTTTACGTTATAGTTTTAAGGTTCGATGTGCAGTGTTTTTTTTTCGGAAATCAAGCCTAGATTCAATTCAATTCAATATATGATGTACAATTGATATTATTATATACAATAGAGTCGCTATTTGTATTTCCGATGGGGCCACACATCATGGTCAGTTATAACGGAGATCAAACCTCTTATTTGGTAAACAGGTTGAAAATAGATCTTATCAATTAAATATACCATACTAACCAGCGTTTTACCGTTATACTTTAAAACATATTATCCATTTGTTACAAAGTATCTTTATTGAAAGAAAAGATTCTTTATTCAACTTTTTTTTTCATTTTGTTGTATACGAAATGCAACGGGCTGTTTGTGTATATACATATGTATGTTCGCTTATATATATAGAGAATCACTATGAATAAAAAAATAGATTAGTATTAGAATTAATAGTATTATTATTATGTCTGGTTTCTGTTCGGCAAGAGTTAATCATGATTATGAAAACGTTTTGCAATAGCGTCTGTCGCGTAAGTATCGCAATCTATGTGACGGGCGTCGCTTATCACCGCACGCACAAAGTTTCGTAGTACGAGGCTCGCAGCTGTTGTCAAGCACGAGGCCGGGCGGGCAACCACACACACAATAAAAGAAGATTATATTAGATTTATTAGATTCTTGCATATTGGTAGCAGATTAGTTATAATAAACGTCACTGACTCTGATTCTTCCTCCGACTCTGAGACTTCGTCATGTTCCTCATCCGATGTTAAACAATAAATAATACGTAAATATGTTGGAAGGTTCTTATTTTCTATATAAATATTAAAAGTAATGTTTTATAACCATAGAAGCTATTATTATTATATTTATTATGTAAGAAGTTTTAGGGGGAAAAGTGTCAGATCAAATCTTTTCTATTCTTAAATGGGGATGGGGGAGGGTCTAGATATGTATGTTACGTAAGATTACTATCTGATTGGCTGTTAAGCCCTTGGAATAGCACAGATGCATTTTTATTTGAAACATACTGCCCAGTTGTTGACCCAAAATTTTGTCAAATTAAAACTAATATAATAAATAAATTCTCACATGTCACATAGTTATTATATTTCATTTTTATTACAATATGTTTGGGTGTAATTTCTGTAACTATCAATAAGTTAATGAAATTTACAACTTTCAAGAGGTTTTCATACAAATTAAAAGCCTTTTACTGAAATGATAATAAATGAATCTTATCTTAACTCAGTTTCCAAAGTAATATCCCGAAAGTTCTCGCACCAACATAATGACACCCGAACAATTAAATTGTAGGACCCGGCTGCGTCGACGGACATAAACGGGAACGATACGGACCCCACACCGCAGGACAATGGAGACAATAAACACGGTACCAGGTGTGCCGGAGAGGTTGCCGCGGTCGCTTACAACCGATACTGCGGCGTTGGCATAGCATACAATGCCAGCATTGGAGGCGTCAGAATGCTAGACGGCCTTGTTAACGACGCAGTGGAAGCGCAAGCCTTGGGTTTCAATCCACTACACATAGATATTTATAGTGCATCGTGGGGGCCCGAGGACGATGGGAAAACCGTTGATGGGCCTGGACCGTTAGCTCGAAGGTTCTTATTGTGCTTACTGACTCATTGATTTTCATTTGCTGCCTTTTTCTTAATGTTGTTTTCTGTTACAGAGCATTTATAAATGGAGTGACAAATGGCAGAAGCGGGAAAGGGTCAATTTTTATTTGGGCATCTGGAAATGGTGGAAGGCATACAGACTCTTGTAACTGTGATGGCTATGCGAATAGCATATTTACAATTTCAGTATCGAGTGCTACACAAGGAGGGTACAAGCCTTGGTACTTAGAAGAGTGTTCGTCAACATTAGCTTCTACGTATAGTTCTGGAACCCCGGGTAGGGATAAAAGTGTAGCGACAGTTGATATGGATATCCAATTAAGGCCTGATCATATTTGTACAGTCGACCATACAGGAACATCGGCTTCAGCGCCACTCGCAGCCGGTATTTGTGCTTTAGCAATAGAAGCAAATTCACTTCTCACCTGGAGAGACATGCAACACCTCATAGTCATGACATCGAGGTCGCAACCATTGGAAAAAGAAGAAGGATGGATAGTCAATGGCGTGAAACGAAAAGTAAGCCATAAATTCGGGTACGGCCTAATGGATGCAGCTCAAATGGTAACGTTAGCTGAACAATGGACCAGTGTACCGCCTCAACACATCTGCAAGTCACAGGAAATAAATGAGGACAAGTCCATTGAAACATCGTTCGGGTATACTATATCTGTGCATATGGACGTTAATGGCTGTAGCGGAACCGTGAATGAGGTCAGATATTTGGAGCACGTTCAATGCAAGATTTCACTTAGCTTTTTTCCTAGAGGAAATTTACGGATCTTACTTACATCGCCAATGGGAACGACTTCCACACTTTTGTTTGAGAGAACGCATGACGCCACTAGTTCCAACTTCGATGACTGGCCTTTTTTAAGTGTGCACTTTTGGGGCGAAAGTGCTGAAGGGCGATGGACTCTACAAATTTTGAACGCTGGAAACAATCACGTCACTCAACCCGGAGTATTGAAAAAATGGCAACTAATATTTTACGGAACGGCAGTAAACCCTGTCAGAATACGTAGTAAAAGCTATTACAACTCCGATAAAGTCAACCAGGATGAGAAAGCATATCATATCAATGATGTTTATGATGCTTCCGAATATTCGCAATTTCTAAACGAAATAGAGCTTGGTATTTCTGATAGAAGGAGCAACCTAAAGAATATTCCATCAGCACAAAGGAAAAATGTTCTAGCTGATGCTAATGATAAGCAAGTACAAAGGCTCTGCGATCCGGAATGTGACTCCCAAGGATGTTATGGAAAAGGTCCTACTCAGTGTGTTGCCTGCAAGCATTATCGTTTAGACAACTCATGCGTGTCGCGATGTCCCCCACGAAGTTTTGTTAACCAAGGCGGAGTGTGCTGGCCTTGTCATGAATCATGTGAGACCTGTGCTGGGGCTGGTCAAGACTCCTGCCTGACTTGTGCACCTGCACATCTCTTAGTAGTTGATTTAGCTGTCTGCTTTCAACAATGTCCAGACGGCTACTACGAAGACCCAGATGCTAATGCTTGTTTTCCTTGCGCAGAACATTGTGAAACTTGTTCAGAGAAGGCAGATCAATGTTCTTCATGTTCTCATAGTTATGTTTTATACAACGGATCTTGTATGGCAGCTTGTCCACCTGGCACGTATCAAAAAGACGATTTTGGGTGCATGCCTTGCCATGAAAGTTGCGAGTCTTGTAGTGGACCAAACGACAACGCATGTGTCTCATGCCCTATTGGAGATTTTGCCTTTAAAAGTCGATGCCTTGCCAAATGCCCTACAGCATATTATGCTGACACTCAAAGGAGAGAATGTTTGCCGTGAGTTTCATTTTCTAAATTGCATTTTTTGTTTGATCTTACCGTAAAAGAAGCTTTGTACAATCTTTGTTGTTTTAGGTGTCCAATCGGTTGTTCAATTTGTACGAGTGCCATTTGTTCTGTTTGCCAAGATAAATGGATTCTTAGTAAAGGCGGGAATTGTATCCCAGACGGCAACGAGAAATGCGACACCAGTGAGTAATCCTTTTCCACTAAGATAACATTTTCCGAGTAATATCACTAATGCAACTGATTTTAATTCAAGTATGCGCGTTAAAAATTTTTGCTTTAAGAAGTTTTTAATTAAACAAGAATTCTTACCCGGAATTCCAATTTTTCATGTAATAATCTAATTGTTCTTATCAGGTGAATATCACGAAGGAGGACGGTGTAAAAACTGCCATTCGACATGTGAGAAATGTGGTGGGTCTAATGAATGGGATTGCCTGACTTGTGGTAGCCCACTGCTTTTACAAGGCTCTAGGTAAGTTTTAAAAAGCGCTTATTTAGTTCTTGTCACGAAATCGTGAACTGAAGTTTTCATTAGTTTGTCAGGCCCCTTTTTAATGCTGAAATTACAATTTTAGGTGTGTTGCTGAATGTGGCCAAGGTTTTTACCAGACAGCGGGCAAATGTTCACAGTGCCCTCACACTTGTACAACTTGTGTGTCACGACTCAACTGTACATCATGCGGAGGTGCCTTACGACTCCAATCTGGCACCTGTCGAGCTATATGCGCTCCTGGTTACTACCCGGATGATGGAACCTGTTCAAAATGCTATCTATCTTGCGAAACCTGCACGGGACCTAGAAGAGACCAGTGTGCATCCTGTCCTCCAGATTGGAGATTAGCCGCTGGGGAATGCAGACCTGAATGTCCTCAAAACTTTTTCTCCTGGCAGACCAGTTGTAGACGATGCCATCATTATTGCCAAGATTGTCATGGGGCTGGGCCTCAAAGATGTACCGCCTGCCCGCCCCATTTCGCGTTGGAAGGCGGGCTTTGCGTCGAGTGCCTTAGTTCACAGTACTATGAGCCTAGGAGTAGAACCTGCAAACCTTGCCATGACTCTTGTAGGTCTTGTTCAGGCCCTGGACCAACCAATTGCGTCACCTGTGCTCATCCATTACGGCTAGATAGGTTAGTATCCATAGATAATAAAAATAATTGATGGGTTGGTTGGTAAGCGCTGCTTCAAAATACTTGGTTTGTTAATTGTTCTCTCCGAGGAAAATATATCTGTGAAGCTGACCAACATTGATACCATCTAATAGTATTAAAATTGCTAGTTTCAAGTCCATTTACTCGAAGCTGTGAATTTCAAACCTAGCTATTCCGGAGCTATTATTTTAGCATAATAGCCTCGTATATATGTTTATGCTACGAACCAGCAGTTTTTTGACCTAATTCTAAGGTAACCTGGTTAACTGTTCAGTGAATACTAACCAGTGTGTTTGGTTTCAGGGTAAACCACAAATGCCTACCGTGTTGTACAGAAGGAATGATTCTATTTACAATCAGCAACAATCAGACAACCGACTGCTGTCACTGTGACAAAGATATAGGTAAATATCCACTGTATTTACCCTCATATCTGGCTTCAGGGTTAACTTTCTTTAGACTTAAATAAGGATCTAAAAAAAGGAACAGGGAGTATAATTTCAAGCCAAGCAATATTTTAAATTAAAATGTGTTAGACAATTTCATGTAAATAGAGGAGCAAGTATTTTTCAATCTAATATTACAGGGAGAATAGGTGAAATTCCTAAATATGAGGCTGACCTAAGTGCTGATACGTAATATTTTAATTCCAAGTATATTTTTTTAATAAATGTAATAAATAAAGTTGATGCTCGTGATTGTTGGCACTTGGTGGAACTTTTGAAACATTTTTTGTTTGATAAACACTTGTACTTGTCCACTTATTTATATTAATCAAACCTTTGATAATGCTTTAACAGCGAAACCGGTAAGGGAAATTAATATAAATAAGTGGACAAGTACAAGTGTTTATCAAACAAAAAATGTAATAAATAAACGTTGTATATATGCGGTATAGAACATCAGTATACACATTATTCTTCCCTCCCTACCCGATGCTGTAACAGGTGAGCGTAGGGCATAATATTCTTGGACTCTAGTAGACTCCAAGTGACTATACATACATATCGTTTCGGTATGACAAAGCACATGGGTAAATTCGCAGGTTTTGTTGAGAACTAGGTAGCTCAGGTAGATCAACCGCACGGTTAGCGAAAGGGTCCCGGGTTCGAATTCCGGTTTACAGCTCCTCATGTCCAGATTCACTTTTATGATTTTCTATACCGCAATAACATACAGTTAATTTGTTCTCTCCTTGCGATGCACAAATCACCAAGTGTTTAAAATATAGAAATTTATCTCTGTCATAAATTCCACGTATACCTAAGCTTTGTAAATAGCCTGTGACTTCTGAGAAAATATGACGGCAAAGAACGATCGATCGTTTTACCTGCTATTGGAACTGTATTTGTAATACCAATTACAAACATACAACTCCTTAAACTCCAAAAATGGGGGTGAATTTTATCAAAACCGGATGGCATTGATACACACAATTCCTTGCACTCATTAGAGCTTAAATTTCGAATGTCATCCGATTTAAACTATTTTTTTTTTCGATTTTTTTTTAAGTATTAGAAAAACAGGGGTTTTGGTGACTTTGAAGGGTTGTTTCACAGCAAATGCCCGGCAGGATCGGATCGCATTTTTCTTACAACATAATGGTGATACCAATAAATAAGCTCACCAAGTTTGAAGCGGTTGCATCATTACTTTTTTTTTCAAAATTCATTAGTGCTAAAACCGCCCGCGTGTTTCGGATGGCAAAAAAAAAGCATTATAATAGGATATAAACTTCAAAGCAACGGCATTTCCATCCGGTTACCTCGTCAAAAAAACGAAACTCGAGAACTACTCAAAAGATTTGCATGCGTTTATCATCTTAGTGACCCTGGTCAACATATAGTCTGGGGAGGTTTTAATAAATTAACCGCCAAGCAAAAAACTGTTGATAATAGTTTTTATCTCTTATTTCCACGCCGGTGAAGCCGCGGGCAAAAGCTAGTCAATCATAAGACCCAAACGCTGACCAGAATGAAATGAGGCTTGTTAAGTAGCTTTAACTGAGAAAGGAACTACGAAGAGTACAATTAACTAATAGTTTCTCCTAAAGCTTGTCATTTATTTAAAAGTTGAGCCATGCACCTAAAGCATCTTGATAGTTCATCACAATTATGTGTATTTTTTACTTACTATAAGCTTACGCTTGGCCATTACCGCGCCTAATGAAAAGCGACCTAGGATGAAGAGCGGTTGCCCGGAAACTGGGAGAGTGACAATGGGCGAGGCGTTAATCAGTCTTTCCAGGGAAGTGTGCAAAAATCTACGGAAGTCGGTAACGGACGAATGACTGTTACTAACATAACTGAATGTAACTATTCTAATACTTAAGGCGAGGTTATCCAGAGAAATCTGTCCTGCTCCAACGCTTTCATTTTACACATGTTTATCCTGCTCCGCGGATGCGGGCCGCTCAGAAAACTCGCGGTTTCGAGGTGTTTTTATTTATTATTTTGGAATTAGAAGGATGGGTTTTTAATATGACGGCCGTTTTATATTACATTTTTTCGCGACGTTTATTTTAGTATAACTTTTATTGTCCAAAACTTAATACAGCTCAAATGAAATGATATTTAGATCATAGTTAAGACCTATCTTTGCGATTTAATTGGATCGAGGAAAATGTAAGTAATCGTGTATCGAATGGCCGAAATATCAAGATCAAAGAGTGAAATATAATACATATTTTTTGACAAAATTTAATCATTGCTCATTATTGGCTTAAAACGAATTTGAAAAGAGACAAAATGGGAAAACACCCCTTAATCCACCGTTGCTTAAGTGATATAAAACTGTTAAGCGGGAGTTCGAAATGGGGCGTGTGAAAATACCTAAAGTTTGCAGCGGGACAAAACATGGAGCTTAACAGCTCAGTGGTTGTAACCAACCACTTAAGTTGAAGTTTGTAGTTTTGAATTTTACCGGTTCAGTTTCGGTTTTTTATTTTCCATCCATCCATCCATCAGCCCGTGTTCGTCCACTGCTGGACTGCCTTTCCCAAATTTCGCCACTCATGTCGGTCCTCCGTCCTCCTCATCCAGCCGCCCCCCGCAACGTCCTTCAGGTCGTCGGTCCAGCGGGCACGAGGTCGGCCTACACTACGCTTTGCTGTACGTGGTCTCCATTCTAAAGCCTTTCGGCCCCAACGGCCATCATGTCGGCGACAAATATGGCCTGCCCACTGCCACTTCAACTTACTGATTCTGCAGGCTATGTCGGTTACTTTCGATCTCCGACGAATCTCCTCATTTCGGATTCTATCCATCAGAGATACCAGAGAGATATTTTTTGTTTTACATGTTCCTTATGTTGAAGTTACCTTTTTTTTATTAATTAATTAAATACACACATACCTATTTTTTAATGCTCGTCAGGTCTGTTGAACTGCAATAAAATAGAAGCTAGATTTAAGAATAATTAATGTTATTGTTACATTAAATACTTATGTTACCCAATAGCACCAATGCGCAAGCTGTAAAAAAGCTTTTACAAAAACACTTCGCTAATGATAGAGCGGTCACTTTTACGAACTTTTTACGCTTCTACATCAAACTGAACTTTGCTAACAAAAACAATACGAAGGCAATCAAATATTCATATCAAAACAAAAGATTTATTTTTCCTTTTTAAGCTTTTGGTTTTTATTAAGGATGGTTAATAATTTTATAAAAATATAAAACATAGTTCCATCCATCCATCCATCAGCCTGTTTCGTGCACTGCTGGACATAGGCCTTTCCAGGATTTCTTGGCGATCCTCCTGGAAGAAATGCACATACTCACACACGCTGGGCAGGCGGGTTGGTGAGCGCGGTGCCGAAACCCTAGCACCAATGACGCCGCTGCCCGTCACCAGTCTGATTTATATAAGGCCCGGCAATTGGGGATGGATATACCGCCATCCATCGGTCCCAGGCAATGGTGGGCCGCCTGGTTTTGCCTGAGAGCTGTTATTTCTAAAATACCTTTGAAAAGTTTATCTGACGCAGCAAACATCTCTTCTCTTTTACATATGAAAAGTCATGCGCCTAAGGTCTCTATTGCGACGCTTGGACTTGGTCAATACTTGCGCTTATCTATTGTCCACCCGACTATCGGAAACCTCCGACGATAAATAGCAGTTGTTCTCCATCATAAAATTACCGTATAAAACTCTTAATTACTTTTAAAAGTAAAATCCACGCCGTTTTGGTAATGGTTCAAGGCGTATGAAATTTCGGGAGCGTTTTGGCTCGCTCCCCCGTTTTGTTGGCACCATAGAGTCATTAGTATCCTTGTCATTCCGCACAACTTCGCACAAGTTAGCGAACTGGATATTTAATGCATTGTAATAAAGATAGAAACGGCATTTTTGTTACAAAAGATTTTATTCGTGCATTTGTGATAAAATAATTACTTTTCTTCGATCATAAAAAGGTTTCTAAAAATATATTTTCTTTTGGAATCAATAAAAATAGAACGTGTTTAAAACCTTGTTTCCAAAATAAACAGTGATTTAAATAACACGACGGGTTCTAACGTTTACTGATTGCTTTACAACTTACATAAACGTATATACTTTTATATATGCAACCAAATTCATACCGAAAGCCTGGTAAGTAGTTTGTATCAAGGTTTGGTGGACCTTTTTGGAAAATCGTTTTTTTTTTCTTTTAACTACAAACGCAAACTCAGCCTCGAGTCAATACAATAGAAAGTCAAAATTTAATTTTTAAATTACGCATTTTTTTATTTATCTGTGTTATTGAAAAACTTTCCAAGCCTCCAGTATGAATTTGGCTACATAAATAAATGTAATTTTGTACAATACAAATACAAAATAAATATCGTGTTACATTTTCTTTATCCTACTTATTTTCAGAGCCACTAAAATAAGGTTTCAAAACGATCCTTTTTTGTCATAGGGGGCTGCCTCAACGGATCATCTGCGGGAAAGAGGCGTATTGCCGAAAACCTTGGGACGCACATTACAGCGTCGTCGTTTTTCGTCGACGAGTCAAAGGTGCCGACGAATATTTGGGATCGGAACATTGCTGCATGGAGTGTGGGATCAGCGTTTTTGGTCCTCGTCGTCGCGATAGGGTTGATAATTCGGGTAAGTGAATTTGGTGGTGTTTTTATTAGGTTCCTGAGCCGATGTAGACTTTGATGTGATGTTTTTGGTACTGTTTCGTTTTCATTTAGTTGTGATAATAGTTAAACCACTAAATATTACTTTTAGGTGCTTAGGTTAAACACCTTGTTTCATTTAAATTTAGCATAAATATTGAAGAATTCGTTTAGTAAAATGAATTAACATTTTATTAGCTTTAAAGGCAATATTTTAATGTGTTAATCTTGAATTACTTTGTGTAAAAGAATGTTTATTGAGACAAAGCTGAAATCCTGAGAGAATTTAATTTAAATTGTCAGTGATGTAGAAATAATACGATTAAAATTATTCCTTGCAATTAAAAAATCTTCTCTATTTAAAACTGATACTATTGTTTTTTTACAGTTCAAAACAAGAAAACGAAAGAGGCGCAGCATATTTCCAAAAGCTGAATACTCACAGTTGACGACAGTTGATGAAGATCTGGTAACTTTGATAGCCCCTTGTACATCACTCAAAGTGTCCCCAAACCCAAGTAAGGAAGTCAATGAAACTTTTGTAAAAACTTCTGGTGTACTAGAAGAACCGACTTAGTAATGTGATCTAAATTAACGTCAATATGCATAGAGTAAGTATTTATACACAGCAGACTGATACGTAGAAATTTCATTATACAAGTAAATATGTATATATGATACTTATTATAGCAGTCTATGATATGCTGCGGTCTATTAAACGGAATTTTTCTAAATAAATTAAAAAGAATACATTTTTAATTTTTTATCGGAATGTGCAACAAACTCTCTGTGTTGTCGTAACATAAAAATAAACTTCTTTCCATTTCTTCTTTAAATTAAAAATATACCCGATTAAGAAGCGATTCAATGAAAACCTTACTGCATTTGATGCAACTGAAAATGATTTTAAAGAGGATTATATTTTATACTATGTACTTAGGTTATTTACTGAAAGAACATTATTTAATATAAATTTATTTATAGTAAATGTGTTGCTTTGTGTCCGTAGTTACTCATTCAAAATAAGTATGTTGTTTTTGAACTAAGGACCAGTGTCAAAATATTTTTGTGGGACCTACTAGATATTAAATTTTCCTTGTTGTCTTCACATCTATTGTATTTTAATGTTAAAGAGTTTTGTTAGCTGGTGTTTTAGTAAAATCTAAACAGATTTTAAAAAGTAACATATCTAATGATAAAAAGTGTTTATCTATGCTACAATCAATCTTGTTTGTTAATATAACTTTGATTGTATCATCCGTATGCATCGTTTTTCTGTAGTTCATAATTTGTTGAACTTTATTCATATAAATAAACTTGTAAAGGCCGCGTCTTTGTACATACGCTTCTTGATAATTGAAGAAAGGAAATGATTTCTTGTACATATTGTAAAATATTATGTAAATATATTGATGGTTTTTATGATGGCATTTTTGTTTCATTTTTCATCCGTCTATGTAGCACTGGTACCTTTTTTTAAAGGTGAACGGCATGTCTATTACTGCAACTTGACCCAATGCAACTTCCATTAATTAGTGATGTTCAATTCATTAAATCATGTTAAATGTAAAGGATTCTGTCGAAATAAACGAGACATGTGATTTTTGACATGCTTTGAATGAATTTGTACAAAGTTACGTAGCTTGTATAAAGTTACGCAGCTTAACTGATTGAACACTAGTAATACCATGTTAAAAGTCGTAACATGAATCGGAACGCAAAGGTAAAATAATCAATTTTGACAGCACATTGACAGATGGCAGTCATTTATACGTTCAAACCGCTTAGTGGATTATTTTTCGGAAAATCTTGCTTTATATCCCTCGGACTTTAAAAAATTCTGCAATATTTTCCAAGACACAACTTTTTGCGCTGGGTATAACTGGGAATGCACGTACTTTGATATCTTGAACATGCCATTAAAACGAGAAGATTGCGGGTCACCATTTGCCACGATCCTTTGAATTGATTATCTCTATAAAACCATGATAGTTCATGGTATCACTCAAACATACAAACAATCGCACACGGTGAAACGCATAATCTCTCTTATTTTGATCAAAGGTCAGAAATAAGTGAGACAATAAAAAACATTTAAATTTTTATTCTTTAGCACTTACTTATTTAGTTATGATAAAATAAAAATATTGGGTCAGTTCTTTAATTGAAAAATGGCTGCCATTTTATTATTTTTTGTGTTCCCTCAAAATCAGAACAGCATCAGGTAATGACACTGCTAGAAAACAGACGGATATGTATACATCTAAAGCTTCGGCAACACCGATCGATTTATTACTAAATCAATAAGTAAGGATTTTTAGGGCACAACGCAACTCCATTAGTCTGATGTCTGTCCGTCGCCGTCTGTCTGTCACAGGGGTCTACAGTTTCAACCATGATAGGTACACAGTTGACATTTTAACATAATACTTATTACTATGGCCTCTATCACGAAAAATAATAAAATATTTAGGAATTAAAACCCCGTACAAGAAACCTCGACAATATTGCATATTTAATTATGTTTATTGTTCCAGCTTTGTCTTTTAAAATGTAATATACACAATTTTCAAATTTGGTCCGATTATAGTAAAACAAACAATAACAATTAGGGTTCCGTACCCAGAGGGTACCGAATTGTTTGTCAGGCGCTACCGTTTTAGGGCCTTGTTTTTTGTCCCCTTTATGTAATTGTTCCATCCATCCATCCATCAGCCCGTGTTCGTCCACTGCTGGACATAGGCCTTTCCCAAATTTCGCCACTCATGTCGGTCCTCCGTCCTCCTCATCCAACCGCCCCCCGCAACGTCCTTCAGGTCGTCGGTCCAGTGGGTACGAGGTCGACCTACACTACGCTTTGCTGTACGTGGTCTCCATTCCAAAGCATTTCGGCCCCAACGGCCATCACGTCGGCGACAAATATGGCCTGCCCACTGCCACTTCAACTTACTGATTCTGCAGGCTATGTCAGTTACTTTCGATCTCCGATGGATCTCCTCATTTCGGATTCTATCCATCAGAGATACCCCAAGCATAGCCCGCTCCATAGCCCGCTGAGCGACCTTAAATGTCTTAAAGGTAACGTACTCATTTTGTGTGGTGATACGGAAACCTTGTGCGTGAGTTCAACTCGCACTTGGCCACACTATTTATAAGGACGCCTGGGTCTTTTTCCGATAGTATAAACTTACTCATTACCATTTCTTAGCTACTAAGCTAAGGGCATGCCCAGGCGAAATTAGCAATTCGACATGTATTAGTACAAAAATGGACGGAAACAAAATTGAACTAACATTAAATATCAGCGCGTAATGTAAAGCGGCTGTTAGAGCAACAGAGGAGAAAATAATCTGGGGACACGGCAGTGCCCCCGCCAAGTCGAGCTAAAAAGCGGCACGCCGTACCGTATCATCCTTTTCTCGAAGCAGTTCAAGCCATTTTCGACCCCCTATAACTTCGTTGTGGATAAAATTAGAAGCCTGAATTTTCGGTAACCAAGCACGGTATATTTCAAATTTCATTTAATTTGAATTATTAAGAATTATAACTAGTCAAAGTTTCTCAATTTTGTCACTCATTCACTAACTGACTGACCGATCAGCAAAACTCTTAAGGTACTTCTAGCAGTCATGGAAGCTTCAAATCTGGAATACAATTAGTGTTTAGTGTAGAAATCAAGGAAAAACTAAAATATTTTGCAATTTCGGTTCAGTGCTCTAGATACACCAACTGCATATATAACTTTGTAATCCCATATAAATAAATAGGATTACAAAGTAAAATTTGTAGTTATAAGTAGAAGGTACCGGAAAGGAAAAAAGTAGGACTATCTACAAAAAGAAATGAGATGCCATCAAAAACAAAACTTGTAAAAAAAACAAGTCTCGCAACTTAGTTCTTCTACCGTATTAAGTTATTACATAATTAGCTAACCTAAGAACATCTTATAGTGACCATATCAATGCTAAAAATCTTTTATGTTTTAAATAAATAGACTGACTTGGCAATCGCACTAAATAATCTAATGTAAAAAAATACGAGTATGTATTACTTGTGAGATACATTGTGTTTTCATGCGATGGTCAAGTCAATCTATTTATTCAAAACATAAAAGATTTTTAATATTGATACGGTCACTCTAAGATGTTGTTAAGTTAGCTAATTATGTAATAACTTAAGACAGATGAATAAATTAACCGACTTGGATTAACATGGATCTCACAACTTTTTACGGTAGAAGAATTAAGTTGCGAGACTGGTTTTTTTTACAAGTTTTGTTTTAGATTAATTTTACACTTCATAAAAATTCATACTTTTTATCAAATGAACATAACGTTTTAAAAAGTATGAATTTGATAAAACAGTGATTCATACTTTTTTGATGGCATTTTTTTACATGGACGCGATGGACAGGAAAAAATGTTGAACAATAATATTGTAGATCTATAAATGGTCTTTAATATGGTGAAAGAATCATTAAAATCACTTCAACCATTCGGGAGGAGTGAGAAAATTCTTGCGTAAATCAGAGGAAACTTTCGATAACTTTCGATCTGTAAAGACATTTTTTTATTAAACATGTAATTTATTTTTTACTAGCCTTTGCCCATGGCTGCGCCCGAGTTTATTAAATTTTTGCTTCTTTTATAAACACCCCTATAGCTTATGTATGTTGACCAGGGTCACTACTATGACAATAAAAAAATCGCATCCAAATCCGTCGAGTGGTTCTTGAGTTAAAAGCGATTCTTCAATCTATCCTTCTTTTTTGGCTTGAGCATTATTTTATGAACACCTATTGTAGCCTATGTGTTGACGAGGGTCACTATGATGATAATAAAAAAACCACATCCAAATCCGTTCAGTGGTTCTCGAGGTGAAACGGAACATAGCAGACATACAGACAGACAATAAAAAAATTCAAAAAATTGTGGTTTTATCCTCAGTACAACACTAAAATTAAAAACCCATTTAATTTAAAATTTTGTAAAAATATTCAATGTACAGGCACGACTTTTTTACTACTTTATCACTAGTTTATGTTATAACTATTACTAGATTATGTTATGCCTAGCTTTTCTTCAGTGTTTTGACCACTTGTCTGTTTGAGTATACATTCACCTTAATAGAGATTAATAATTTAAACTATTTTGATTGAAATGCACTTTACTTTTCCACTGTAGGTATTTATTTTATTTACCTAACCGGTTTCCCTATTATAGCATTTGCTAAAGTTTATTCGGTTGTTTACGTACAATATATTAATATAATACCGGGTGTAAAAGCAAAGGCGAGAATCCTTTAAGGGTGTGTTGGTATGATAGGTAAAGATATTATTTTAAATACTGGGATATCTAAATAAAGTACCAGTACCTCATAATAAGACGATTTTCTTTACTCAAAATACACTAATCGCGTGGACACCCTCACTGGTCGCTGGCCACTCGGATGAGGGGTGCGGGTTGCGGGGTGCAATTAGGTGTGTGGGGAGGGCGGTGAGCTGCGTAGCCATAGCATAGAAAATTCAAGCTATATTTTTTTTGAAATTTTGGTGAAAATTCAAGCTATATTTTTTTTATCGTAATGACATCAGAATCGTGTATACTTTCATACCCTAAACGGATTCATGACTTTGCATTTACAGCCTGTATAATTTAAACTATAGGTACTATTAAATATTGTTATCAGGAAGAAACAAATCCAACGAAAACAGGTCTCCAGCTCGTTTATGGATGATGTTACAGGTACAGGTCTGAAACTGGGTAAGGTTGAGTAGAATATTAACCTAAAACTAAATATTTAATTTCATGTTTCAAGGGGATCCCACACATGAAAACGGAGCCAAAAATAATCAAGTAGAGCACTTTTTTAAATCTTCAATAGTTATGAAATGAGGGGCCATCAAAGTTGAAAGTCTATTTTGTTACCGAATTTAGCTCAAAAACTGAATCATTTATAGTCGGGAATTTAGAATTGTTTGTATACCTATATTATGTGCCATGTACTGTATTTATGCGACAAATACTGAAAATGCGGATTTATAATGTAGTTTTTAGGTATACGTAAATACTTGACCAACTTAATTTTGCAGTTTTGTTTCATATATTTTGTAGGTAATAAAGGTTATTGTAGGTACAAGTTTGTAATTTTTAATTAATTAATCAAATAACTTATTTGTGTAGTACGGAACCCAAAGGGCACGAGTTTGCCTGGTACTTGACCGGTTTTATTATAAAATAAAATTTGATCACAGACATACATACTAAACATTAATAATAAACGCATAGAGTCGACTTGAAGCAATTTCAGCTCAGTGAGTAACGGGCTCTTTTAAATATAAATATTGCTTGTTTCCAAACAAAATATATACGAGCAATTAGTTAATTTCAAACATAAGCTAGCCAAAACAACCCATTTTTAGACGTTTCTTCGTACCATGTAGCTTAAATGTCACTTGGTTTTTGTATGGAAACTTGTCAACACTATTTAATCCTTAGGTTTAGTCTGTATGTCTGTGCGTTTGATGAACATAAATTTTGATTTTTGTGTACTCTTGATGCATTCTATCTAACTAAACAGACTAGGTAATGATGCTTTAGTTCGGAAGGCCTAAGAAACTAATATTAAACACGTCGCTTTTGCTTTTTGCAAATAAATTCTATTTTCCTGCAATTTCTTCACAGAGCAAGAGAAGAGGCCCCAATTTTCGACACAGATTAATTCGATCTCAAGGGCTCGAGGAACAATTGGATGTCCCCTTATATTAATTAATTATAGAGTATGAATGAGTAACGATCAGGCCTCTTAACAAAGCCGCCTGTGCGCGTTACGAAACAGATGCTTCTTTTCCAACCCAAGTTTTTTGACACAACTTTTACACCGGACGATAAAAATATCGATACGATATGGTGGGTCTGTAATCTCATATATTTACTAGGAAACGTTGTACACTGTATCACTGTCGATATAGGCGGCGACACAACGCAGGGCGAGAGCGAGTAGCGGGGTGACAGTGATGCGGCCCCACTACTATCGTCTGTCGTGACAAACATTATCATAATAACGAAATCGGCCAGACATATCGCTGTTGTTACAGCTGACGATATAAATAGGTAGGTATCGTTTTAATGCCATTATCGTCCGGTATGAAGCGCCCAAAATAAACAATGTTTTTTAAATGTACATCTCCGGTGTGTGTAGAATAAAGAAGCTTGAGGCAGCAAGAGCATTTTTTTTAATTCTCCTTTTTCCTTTTGTAACAGAAATGTGTAAATATTTGAAGAGCTCGTTTAGTCAATGATATGGATTTTTTACCGTGAAGTCATCCCTAAGCACGCGAAGAAAAATTAGCTTTTGGACATCATTCTTCTGGGCCGCCATGACACTGCAAGCGAATTGATATGTGCAAGCATAGTTTATTTTAAAATCTAGTTTTTGATCAAATTTAGGGATGATCTCACGGTAAAAATAAATCCATAGCATTGACTCAATGAGCTCTTCAAATATTTACACATATCTGTTACAACAGAAGAGAATTTTCAAAAAAATATTGTTCTTGTTGCTTCAAATTTATTTATTCTACACACACTAGGCTTTTGATCAAGAGCGGGTAGAAGACAAAATTATTATTAATCTTATCATAAACCAGAGAAAATCCAGTTGGAACTGGATGAAATCCAGTTGGGACTGGATTTTCTCAGGATTTGGATTAGTATAATAATAAAATAATGTCAAAAACCCAAACTGGTGCAGTTTTATGAATAAATCATTGCTATTTTTTTAAATTAAACAATTTAAGACAATAAAAAATTATTTGTTTGTTATAATTCTAAATACATCATTAATATTGGTTCATTCAAAGTCCTAGGACAAAATTCAAAAATAGGTGCGACGACGAGCGAAGCGAGGAAAAGCGTGTTAGGTTGCTTGTGTTCATAAATTCTGGAGCCGAGCGAAGCGGAGCGGAGCAAGGCAACCTCTATAGTTCTTAACATTAAGTTAATTTAGGCGAAGCGTAGCCACGGTAAATCCCCGTCAATAGTTTTCGGCCCTCGATATAAGTGAACAATTACTGTACATTAGTGTTTGAAACTTTTTAGGTTATAAATGCAATAATTTAAGGAGATCTGTAATATTTATTTAAGTACGTAAATTGCAAATTAAATGTAAATAAGATAAAGGTAAGTAATATATTAAGATACTTATAAATTATTTCCTATTGCATTTATATAAAATAAATTCATTCATTCATTCATTCATTCAATCGAAATCTTCCATTTAATCGCGTCGCGAACTTAAATTTCATCGTAAAACTAAACAAGTCCAGGTTTTTGATAAGATAACTGGATTTTCTCAGGTTTATGATAAGATTAAGTAATATTTCGTTTTCTTCCGTTTCTTGATCAAAAACCTGATTTTATCATATACCTAAGCTACGACATACCTACACATTGTTGCGACATAATTTTCTTTTATTTATTTATTTTTAAGGTCTACCAACAGATATACACACTTACATAAATGGACAAATATCAAAATTATATTGTTAAAATTATAGTGTACATCCAATAAAAGGTAAACTCGACAACATTCTGTATACAAAACTATGACTATGTACGTGCTAATAAAAGTTACTAGTAAATACAAACAACACTTTGGAAAATAATTTAGAAAACTAATTAGCTTGACACATTACTCAACTTTATCTCATAAACTGGAATTTAACAATACTTCAAGTTAACGAACTTATATACATATACAGCTTATGTCGGGCCACGCGCAGTGTAGGGTTCCGTATTTGCCCGGTATATATTATAAGTTGGTTGGTTGGTTGGTACAAATACAGATCACGCCAAACTTCTAGTCCCATACATTTAAAAGAACAGCCCATATATTTTCGTGTTTAGAGGGGACTAAAAGTTTGGCGCAACCTGTAGATACTCGTTAACCTATAAATCCTACATAGTTGTGATAGTTTTCCTTTTAAATTCATTAATAACCACTTCTGTGATTTTTTTCACATATCTATAAACAACCGTTTAGCCGGCAGGGGGAGGACGCTTGACTCTAACAAAAATTTGCACTTCCAAGCTTAATATTTCACCAAAGGAATCCTTAAAACGAAAAATGGTTTTCACACACCCATAATGTTTTGAACAGCCTATCCAACAATACCCCACACTGTGGGATAGACGAGAAAAAAAATCATCTCCAATTTACGTGTATGGGAGATACCCCTAAAAAAAATATTTTTCGAGATTTTTTTTACCACCCCATACCAAATTACAGCTTTCTAGTAGAATACTCTTTGAGCTAAGCCGCGGACAGACGGACTTGGCGAAACTATAAGGGTTCCTTGTCGGACTACGGAACCCTGAAAATCAGGTTATTTTATTAGTTTTGTACTGAAAATATAACTATACTAGAAATTTTATCCGTCTATCTGTCTGTGCGTATCCATGTTTCATTTTAACTTTCAAAGAACCACACAACAAATTTGGATGCGAATTTCTTTATTATCATTATAGTGACCCTGGTCAACATAAAGGCTATCAGAGGTGTTGATGAAGTAACTTCCAAGCCAAAAACAGGGCAGAGATTAAATAAACGCGGGCGGAGCCGCGAACAAAAACTAAAAGGCTTTAGTTATAAATGAACTGACTACCCAGAACTAACTTTCAAACGAGATCCTAAATAATGGACATCAGTCACGGCATACCATTGGTAATTTTCACTACCCCTTCGTTAGGTTAAATTTAGACAAAGAAGTATAGATGTGGCCGTTTGAATTCTGCTAAATTATTTCCACCTAAAACATATATTATCCATAGAAGTCAGCGCAGTCCCTACGATATAGCAACACTAAAACCAAAATAAGAGCGGAAGGAAGAAGTCGGCAGAAGAGTATTTCGGTATTTTTTTTAAATTTCGGTACCATCGGTCGGTCATTATACAGGTTGTAATGATGAACTGCTCAGAAAATGAAACCACATGTAGGGTATACCCCTAGGAAGCCATTGAAAAAACAATTTCGAGAAAATATTTTTGTTTACAGAAATTTGTTTACCCGAACAAAATAAATCGTGTTCTAAGGCAGGTGCGCCACCGACCTCTAAAGTCTATTGACGACCTTATTATTTGAAACATTTTATTGAAAGTCTGCTGTTACTTCTGAAGACAGTTACATTTTTTCATTAAAGGTTCATTTTATTAGCACCCTTACGCCCAAGTAGTAGTTACCCTTAGTTTTAATGTTAACGTAAAAAAGATAAACAAATAACCCGAAGTATTTCACAAATACAACGCGGTCGGACATAAAAACACATACAATGATCCTTGTTTTTATTAGAGTTAGAAAGCAAATGTCGATTTAACTTTTCCTTCCCGGTAACTACGAGTATGTATAAAATGGAATAAGAAATCTTTATTTGCAATAGACATATAATTATTACTAAGTAGCAGACGAAACGTAAAGATCAAATATCGTGGCAAGTTTCCATACCAAAAATAAGCTACATTTAGGCTTCATGGTACGAAGAAACGTATAAAAATGGGTTGTTTTGGCTGGTTTATGCTTGGAACATATTTGTATATTCCTTAACTAATCTGTAGTATATATTTTGTTTGGAAACAAGCAAGATTTATATTTAAAAGAGCCCGATGTTCTCTGAGCTAAAACTTGCCACGCGTCGACTCTATGCGTTTATTATTAATGTTAACGTCTGCTGCTATATAGGTATTATACGTCTGTGGCAATAATAAGGATAAGCTAGAAGGATAATGAGGGAAGAATTACACGTAATAATCATTATTGTGTCATTCGATTAAAAAAAATTACTACCTAAAATAGTGCTATAACTGAGAAGGGACCGAATTGCTCCTATGACGTCACTATGACAGAACTTTTGAGCCTAAACTCTACCAAAATCGATTTTACTCTCATAAATTTATATGGCTTGAATTTTTTTTTTCTTAATAATAAGCTGGTTTATAAGAGATAAGCAATAAAATTTTATGAGATCGGTAAGAAGATCGCGACCCACCTTTGCCTGGTATTTATGACTTTTTCTACATAAGGTGACATTCGATTAATATAGCCAAATTCATACTGGAGATTTGGCAAGTGGTCAGCACCAAGGAACCTGTTTGCGAAATACTCGTAAACCTGTAAAGCCTAAAAAATATTTTTGGTGCCCCTACACAAGAACCACCTCTACTCTATTAGTATAAGAAAGCTTAATATTATTTTGCGTATTTCACAGAAAGAGTCATTGGACCTTGGTCCTGACCACTAACCGAGTTTCCAGTATGAATTTGGCTGTATAAACGAAAGTCACCTTATATATTTATCTTTAGCTTTTGAAACTAATGATTAGATCAGTGTTGAAACACCCTTAGTGCCTTTTCGTGTGTCACCATTAATTAAGACGTTTTTGCTTCATCAGTCGCCACAAGTCTTTCCTTATTCATTATTGCTTTGGGTTCATTTGTCATCCAATGCATTCACTTTCCTGTAGGTATGTAGGAAAAACATTAATAATACGCCCTTATGAATCAACGTTAGAGTAAATTACTATGTGAATTTGTGTATGAAATAAAGTGACGACCAACCCTGTATTTAGAAGAACATAATAACTACAAAGCCTTTATTTTCACAGTACGTTATACTGTTTTTCATGAAATTACAAACATATACATATAGCTATAAATGGGCTTGAATGGCCCAATCCAAAACTATATGAAATAGCAAAAAATGCTCAAAGCAGTCTCGGGCCGATTTTGATGAAAACCAAAACTGAGTCATTACATTTTTAAAAAATTCCATTTCCCAGAATCAAACAAGCTAAATTAAAAAAAACACGCTGTATATAATTCCATCATCCGATAGAATTGCCATACTTTAAATATGTTTTTACACTGTGGTATCGCTTATAAGGATCAAATTCTGGGAAGTAATCTCAAACGGTAAACGGAGAGTTAGAAACGAAAATAAATAATAAATTTCAATAAAAAATTTAAAAATAAATAACCTCAACTATCTTTGTTATCAAAATAAATAAATCCAAAAACAATATAATAAAGGTAAGGTAATTTGAACTATAGGTTCTGTTCTACACTTTGACTAGTCTTCAAAAGCCGTGGAAAATAAACATAAATAGAAAAGGTACACACATTCTATCTCATGAGGACTGTTTGGCTATGGATGTAGGTGCGTCTTTATGTGTGTGTGAAAATATCTAGTTTATTGCTGCAGCAATATAATAATAACATTTTATAGACTCATAATTAGTATGTGCAAGGTTTTCTCGAGAGAAACTTACACAGGAATGTTCGGTATTTCCTGATTAAAATTTCCAAATAAATTGAGTCATGTTCATGTTCATGTTCATAAACAAGTATTACTAAAGATCAAAAAATCCCATAAATAAAAATTAAAAACATAATATTATGGCTACTGAGGTTGTATTATTAATTATTAGTTAGGCAACACTAAGCTTGCGATAGTTTTTTTAATGTTATATATATGAATAAAACTAAGTATATACATTATAATTAATAATTGTGAGATATATTTGGGGCCATTCGGGCCCGGCATCAGTCACACAATAAAATTTGGTGACATGTCAATCAGTAGATCGGACACCGTATTTTGGATTTTTTGTCAAATCCAGTCATATTTGCACCAAACCAAGTTTCATGGAATTAATGTGGATAGTATTTGTGTAATTGCTGAAAGATAAAGGAAAACAACGCGATGAAACGTGGACGCGTATACTCTGACCAGCGTGTTGGAATTGTAGGCTAAAAGTGGGTGTACGAGTGTTGACACGGACGCAACTTTAATTATCAAGGATACATATCATATACTGATACTCAAAACAAAACCCTGTAATTTCTTTTTTATATTAAAGGGGGTTGTGACGGTTGTCGTAACCAAACCTACAAATAATGATAGTTTTTCTTTTAAATAAAAAAGTATTAAATAAATGTGTTTTAACGCAACGATATTCAGAACTAGGCTTTTCTATCAAAGTTCTTGCTAGAATAATCTTGCTAATAATCCTGAATGATCTTGGACAACAACTATAAACACGCTTTAAAGTTATGGTGCAGAATCATTCACTCAGTAATCCGTAAAACAACACAACTTTGCTGGAAAATATTCGATAGACTCGGTCTATGGTTCTTGCTGGAATATCATCTTCAATAAATTAAACACAAATTCTTTTGTAATACGAAACCTAAATTAAAAATAAAATCTAATATTTGTTTTATAAAAATACAAGAATTTGTGTATAATATTTTATTTTCAACACATTGTTTATTGCATTATGGATATATAATATTTTTATTCCTATATTTTTATATTTTATGCAGGTGTATATTTTATTTCCCGTATTATTATATATTTTTTATATTCTAAAGAATAATATTCTATATTGTTAAAAGTAACTTTGACTTGTAGAAAGTATACTTTATGTATCTATTTTGCAAAATAAATATTCTGATTTGATTTGATTTGATTTATTTTGAAAAGTCTATTGACATTAAACTATTGTTGGGTAATGTCATGGTGTCATAAACCACATTTATTTATTACTTTTTGCTACAATTTTTCCTTGCAAGTAAAAGCAACAATCGTCATTATCACTGATTTAAGACTCGAATTCTAAAATACAAGTACATAACGCCCCACCGTTCCATGCCACAAAAAAAAAACAGGCGAAGTATCCCTAATTTATGAATCTAATTTCGAACCGTCCATAAGCTTTATAGCCGTTTAAAAGCCCAAGCAATAAAAGGAACCAAGACTCATTACTGAAAAACAAAGTGTCTATCCTGATAAATTTTCTCGTTTTACAGGAACGACTGTAAAAAGGAAAAGAAATTCGACGTAATCGTTTCCAAGTCACCTTTGATCTAACTCCGAGGGTTTGATAAGAATCGGCAATGACCATTGCCAAAAGACTTTTTCTACCAGCGTAAACTGGCTCTTCTCACCCCTGTAAATCGGCTGAAACGAAAAGGTTTTAAACTCTGGATCAGAGGTCAAAGCTTTTAGGTTAACGCTCAAGATGAAACAATCCATAATTCAACACTGTTTGTAACGACATTTGTAACAAACGATTTTTGTTTTATTAATTTTCTTTCGATAAACAATAATGTTTATTTAAGAAAAGCACCCTTGTTACCAACTGAATTCTGTTTATCGAATACTAAAGAAAACAAATAATTAGTATTTTGGTATAGTCGTACCAAAGTTTACCGGTAATTGTTTTAAGAAAAACAAAACAATGTTTAGTACAAGTAAATTATAGTGAAAATACTGAAAGGTTATTATTTCACCAATTATGCCGGTGAAAGAACATTCAAAGAAACACAAAACATGGTAAAGTGCTATCGGATTATTATTACAATACGAGTACTAAAAATATATTATATATACGGGATGATTTTCGTTTACACAACGAAATTCACACTAGAGACTCGGTTAATGGTCAGCACCAAGGTTCAATGACCATTTCTATGAAATACGCAAAATAAAATTTACACTTCCTATAACTAAATGAGTCGAGGTTGTTCTTGAACAAGTATAGAGGCACAAAAGAATATTTTTCGTATTCGCAAACAGGGTCATTGAACTGGTCTCCAGGTATGGATTTGGCTACATAAACGAAAGTCAGCTTATAATGTTTTGTCGCAGATAGTTTCACAAGCAAGTGATTTAGATCAAACGAAATCTTTATTTCCTACACCATTACGAATCAGAAAACACCGTAACTGGGTAACCATATCCATCGAACAAAGATTTATGCGTAAGTATTTCGATAACTCAGCAGAAAATCTCCAAAAGTCGTGGCAATTACTAAGTGATCATTACGATATCCTCGTGAAAGCTGTTTCTTCTATCTTTATATTAATTACAGGAATAAAAATGATAAATGATAGCGATCTGGAACAATGGTCGACAGAATCCGTATTTATTGGCCACCCCACGTATTTGTCATCAAGACTAATGATTGTGAAACAATTTGATGACTTTCGAGGAGTTTGGTGAAGATTTATTTGGTCGTTTGTTTTGAGGGTAGTTAGGAGGTAAACATACCTAACATTGTAATATCACATTCGTAGGTAATAATGTTTTAAGAGTAATTTGGCTAAGTGCATACGTTATAAATCACTTGAAAATAAAAATAATCAGTAAATAAACAAACAACAGCCTGCGTTTCTTTTAAACAATCTCAAAAATTACTAAACTTGTTATTTTTAGCAAAACTTAAAACTCTCTAGAATTTTGTCCTTAGGACTCTCTCTTTTTAGTCGGGTATCTATCGAACATTAATATTTTAATATATTTTCTTATTAGCAATATGCAGATAGGAAATAAGAGCGAAACTATGATGAGAGGATTACCTCAAGACTTTACGCAATCATTGCCACCATTTGCTATGGCGCAACAGTGCTACGGCGTAACAGTGCTACGACTCTATTGTTTACCCGCATACTCGTCGTTTGAACGCATATATTTATGTCAGGCAATGCATACAATCTCAAAAAGAAATTGAGGCTGAAAATTTAAAGTATTTGCGAATATTTTTAATGTAAACAAATCACAATAATATGACAGTATTAAAACTAAATAATCCTAAGATACTAAAAACTTAAACAAACTTAAGTCTTAAAAAAACGAAAAAAATATTATAATCTAAACAAAATAAAAATTGAATGGGATCAAATAGATTTACGGTTTAAAATCAGCTTTTGAAAGCGTACAAGTTTCTGATCGTAGTCAATCAGTAGAAAATTCATTTGCCCCTACCCACCTAACCTAGCCAGATAATAAAATTTAAAGGAGCAAAGTTTGCTCCCCCGATGAAAAGTGATTTGCCTAATCCACTTCTCAATTTTCAGGTCCACTGAGTATCGGAATTTTCGGCACTATTGAAAATTTTGTTTTTGCTTTTAACAGTTTAATATAGCTTTAGACGCCCAATCAAAGTCAATGACGAAAAGAAAATCCATGTAGTGAAAATGCGACTGTTAGGGTGTATTTGCGACTTAAAAATTGCCTTTAAATTTGTTTTTATTATTATTTTGTTTATTTGAATTTTTCGATGTGATTTAAATGGATAAGATATATATAAGTGCGAGTCGGACTCGCTTACCGAGGGTTCCGTTAAAGATTTTTATGATTTAATTACAAATGTATAGCTTTCAGATTTTTTCCTATACTTGTAGTATAAAACGGTATTACTTGCCAAATTTCATACAAAGTTCTAGGTCAACGGGAAATACGCTATAAATTTTGATTCCCTTGAGAGCGTCGAAATATACGTTTTTTGCGGCATAAACAGCCGCATCTTTTTTTCACGTTAACATAGAAGTTTGATTTTTTCACAGCTTTAAAGAACTGTAGACTTGAGTATATGGTTTTAATTTCAATTTGATACCTACATGCATTTCTGAGATAAAGGGTCTTAAAAGACAGACGGACAGACGGAAAGACGGACAGACGGACAACAAAGTTATCCTATAAGGGCTCCGTTTTTTTCTCTTGAGGTACGGAGCCGAAAAAATGAAAGGATCCCTCTAAGTAATGGTAGAAGATAAAATCAAAAGCCATCGATTGATATGGTATGACCCATTATTACGTAAAAACGAAGACCACGTTACACAAAAAATGCTAAACCATAGAGTAGAAGGATACAGAATATGAATAACTTGCGTCACAGCGTATATGCAGGAGTGTGATGTCGACAAAGCTACTACATCACTAGACAGAAAAAAATGGCGGAAATGACATAATATAGGTAGAGCCGACTCTTGGCGAGGAGGATGATGATGATGCTTGTAATTGTAAGCACTTGGTGTAACTTATAATATATTCTGATCCACGTGAGGTGGTAGAGCTAATGCCGGGCTCGACTGTGGTGGTACCACCATCTTACTCGGAAATCCTCCCGAAGTTATTCGGGGGAGAGTAAGAGGACAGCTCTCAGGCAAAACCAGGCGGCCCACCATTGCCTGGGACCGATGGATGGCGGTATATCCATCCCCAATTGCCGGGCCTTATATAAATTAGACTGGTGACGGGCAGCGGCGTCACTGGTGCAAGGGTTTCGGCACCGCGCTCACCAACCCGCCTGCCCAGCGTGTGTGAGTATGGGCATTTCTTCCAGGAGGACCACCAAGAGTGGCGAAATCCTGGAAAGGCCTATGTCCAGCAGTGGACGAAACAAGCTGATGGATGGATGGATGGACGTGAGTTTTAATCAGATTGAATTATAAAATCTTTAAATATTCGGTAACATAATGGTCTGTTTAGTCTGGGAGAAAAATTAAAGAACAATAACACTTGTGTCCCAGTCGGGGCTTCCCCGGAACAACAGGTTTGGGATACCTACAGACATAATTATTACTGTGAGGATACCTTACAGTCACTTGAACCATATAGGTATGTTGACTTTACCTATTAGTTTGGTTATCTGTCATTATCACTAAAACAACAGTTTAGCAATGGACCACAGTCCAGATCGTGGCTCGTATCAATGTTACACAGTAAAAATTATTAAAAAAACACTGGCCAAGTGCGTGTCGGGCCACGTGCAGTGCAGGGTTCCGTAGTTGCCCGGTACATTTTCTAAATTGGTCTACTAATACAGATCGCGCCAAACTTCTAGTTCTATACATTCAAAAGAACGGCCCATACATTGTCGTGTTTAGAGGGGGCTAAAAGTTTGGCGCGACTTGTACTCGTAAACCTGTAAAGCCTACTTAGCTGTGATAGTTTTTCTTTTAAATTCATTATGTATACTACTTCTGTGAATTTTTTCACATATCTATAGACTACTGTTTAGCCGGTAAGGAGCGGACGCTTGACTCTAACAAAAATTAGCACCAAAGGATCCCTTAATCGAAAAATGGTTTTCACACACCCACAATCTTTTTGAACGACCTATCCAACGATACCCCACACTATGGGATAGACGATAAGAAAAAAATAGTGTGTGTGAAGGTAACCTTAAAAACTCAACCTTTTTTTCGAGATTTTATTTTACCATTTTGTTGGCGTGATTAAAATTTATATCCATGTCAAATAACAGCTTTCTAGTACTAATAGTCACTGAGCTAAGCTGCGGACAGACGGACAGACATACGGACATGGCGAAACTGTAAGGGTTCCTCGTCGGACTACGCAACTCTAAAAAACTAATTCAGCGGTAGCTTAATCGGTAAGACGCTGCCGCTGGTACTCTCAGTTTTAAGTACCGGATTGGAATTCTGGAGTTGAGCGTGCAACAAGGTCTTTGGTCTTTGGAAGTTATGTTCATAGTATTTGTAATAGTATTTTCTCAAAAATTCCTGGCGAGCTATTTAAAAGTCTACAGGAAATCTGAATAACTGTCCAGGAAATTCGTATGAAAATCCATTACATAACATATGTTCACAGAGTACATTTCATTTTAAAACTATCCGTGTCTATGTTTTTAAGAGACTAAGGAGTTTGGCGATCGTAAGGTTTTAAGCGTCCAAATTACAAAGAAAAATAAAATTAATTACAATTTCATGTTTAGAATGTAGAAATGTTTGCTATATTTTATAACTGCAATAACAAAACTTAATATTTTTTATTGATTTTATATAGGTATATTTAGAGCCATTGCATACATAAAATTTAAATACATTTGTCTAGCTGGCAATAATATAAAAATTGCGTAAAAGCGGGAATTCATGTAAATAAATTACAATATGAGTTCAAAAGAGGGCTCTGATATAGATTGTACTCTACTAACGCTTTGCTGGAAAAATCAATAACAATAAACATGACTAATCGCCCAAATATGAGCAAGTAAGTAACTTTTAATATTTCCTAGTCAGTTTATTTTATTTGATATAACCAACGAGCTATAGAGGTGAGCCTGCATATCCAAAAAGGCTTGTATTTTGCTTGAAGTTGATACAATCTCACAACCTATTCCGTTGGTGTTGAATCACCTCTGACACTCTCCGGGATATGTCTTGACATATTATTATGTTTTATATAATATTTTTGTATAATGTTTTAAATAGCAGATATTTTTATTTTGTAATAAAATAAATAAGGAGTGCTATTAAGCTTTTATTAATACAATTTCATTACTGTAATGAACGAATATAAACCGTTTCAAGGAAGCCGTGCTACAGGAAACGGAAAATTAATTAAACAAGGAAAGTACTAGAATTTGTGTATAATTTATTAAACAAGGAAATTTAAAACAGATAATGGAAACAACAGAAAGGACTGGTAATTTAACAAGAAACCTGTGTCCATCATGTCACTTAAACCATGCTTACAATACAATACAATTAAATGTTACGAATGAAATTAGGTAAAATAAAAGAAGTGATTCTAACAAAGAAATTTTGCATACTTAGGTGTGGGTATAGTTTTAAATTAGCGATTGTTATTAATTTTTATAGTATCTCATTTGCGAGTAATAATTCAATAAATATTATATAATTGACTATTGGAGTCTTATTCGTCTGACGACGACCACAAGCTGGTCGAAATATATATCGAGATATTTCTGAACTTTTTTATTTATTTAACTATGTGTATATAATATTAAATCTCACTCGATTGTAATTGGATAACTTCGAGAGGTAAGAGAGCAAGACGAGTCAAGCCCAGCATCAGCTCTAGCACCGGAGATCAACCACAAACAGATACCAGAATATCTGATCACAACGGTCACTAAACTCGCAGCAGATGATAGAAGGTACGTAAAAAAAACTTTACACAAAGACTTTTTGGCAAACAGAATGAATTCCTACCCTAATTTTATTAGAAATCATAAATACTGAAGAATGCATGACTACGATTACTATATTTTTTTAGTATCTTTAATTCTGGACCATAATTTAAAATTTTGGTTCTTTAATTTTTTGTCCTATCATGTCATGTCTGATAGACAAATGGACAAGGGGGCTTCGCTAACTGAACCCCAAAAGGCTTTTCGTTGCAAAAAATAAATGAAAAGTGTGTTTACTCCATTTCTCCCGCCGGTCATCACAAAAGCACCAAACAACAGCCCGCAATATTCATTCTCAAAATTCCCGGCCTCGGTGACCGCTTCTGACATCATTAATCTACGTCACCGTGCTGGGCATTGTTGCCCTCAAAAATCTGACGTCACTGAGGCTTTGTCTGGACTTCCTCCGCAAGGTCCTGTCATGAGTGCCTTTCAACCCGACAGGATAAAGATTCGGAGTTCCTTGACGATTTTTCCTGTTACTTTTTGGCTGTCAGATCGTTCGTGGTGGTGTCAGTTTTGCTCAGTTAAAACGTGAATAACGTTTTGCAAAGCCAAGACCCATTTTTGGGTAAACTTTACCACGGGACACGATAAGTTTCCCTATAACTTCCATTCATCTACAACAAAGATTTAATACTAGCTTTTTGGGCTCCGCCCGCGTGTTATTCGGTTTAACGACATGCTTTTTTCCAGGATAAAATACTCTAAATATGTGTTAAGTTAGGGTATAAGCTATATCCATTCTAAATTTTATCCGAATCCGTCCAGCCGTTTCAGCGTATAAGAGTAACAAATATTCACACACACACACACACATACACCCTCGCACACACACTTTCGCATAGTGATAATGATACACGTATACGAAATTTTAGAATAGTAACATTTTATTAAATGAGGGGTGTGTCAGCTTTCTAAACATCAAAGTAGAGCGTAAAACAATTTGTTGATATTTTATACAATATTACGAAATTCATTTTATTATAATTAAGTGGTAACGAGTGGAGGAAAAGATTGGCCATAATACCAAAATAATTCCGACTTGTGACTAGTTCCAGAATGGTGATCATAAAGACTTGGTGGAAGTCTTATAAATGTCGCCCTTAAGAAATATTTTGTGCACAAGCAGAATAATTCATCATTATACGTTGGAGTTTGACAGGGGCCGACAGATATTAGTAATAATTTAACCCTTGACATTCCTACATGCAAATGTAACAAAATATTTCAATCTTTATATTAAATAACAATAGAAAGTTAAATAACCTAAATAGGTAACCTAAAATACTTAAAAATAAAAATACTAAATATTGTTTTAATTTACTTAAATTTTTCCCTAGCCGAGAATCAAAACAGCTGATTAAAAAAAACACTATATTATTTTACTATAAAGGCGAGGAATTGATAAACTTTTTATTTCAAATCGGCACCTTAGGGGACTGGAGTGAGGGGGACTTACTCTTTACAAATATGCGCTCACGCACTAGCTTATGCTGTAAGGTCGTATGCGGCAAAACAGTATTTTTCATTTAAAATGACAACTATAAGCAATTTAATAAATCCAATCGGCCATATTGAAGTGTACACTAATTTAAATAAAATTTTAGAGACTTCATTCGCTCCCGTTTGTCAGTAAAATAGAAATCTCTGTTTTTAAATAGGTTTATATAAATTACATACGTTTTTTTATTGCTGAGAAAAATGGAGATCTATGTCGCCAAAATTTCCAATGCGTCGCCTTAATGATGATCACATTCTGGGAAGTGTGCTCTCCCAACTGAGCTACCGAGGTTTTCACCTTAAAAAATTTCCACCTCTATATCCTATCCTATTTCTATACTTCCCCTTTTTTGTTTGTCCACCAAACTACTGGTATCACATACAAATCGATCAATGCAGGTGTATTATGCGATCTTTTGCCAAGTTACTATTACATTATGAAAACTAGTACAAGTGTTTTTATTAAATATATCAAAACTATCTTTTGCCCGCAGCATCACCCGCGTTAATTTTGTTTTTTGGATAGTTCTATCGAATCTGTCTATATGTTGCGAGCCTTATTTTATAGTAGTTGCCTATTTGCTTTATTCTTTGGTTCAAAATTGTTAGCGTTAAGTTTAAAGTCAGTCTGTGACCCGTTTCACAAAATTACGCTTTTTGTATAAATTATGTCAATTATGTTTTTCGGTCTAATTAAATGAAAGGATTATCAATAAAATTGCAAAATTCAATTGGATAAAGATCATAATAGGCTACTCTGAAATTAAATTCTGTAATTATGCTCAATTCAATACAAAAAATTGTGGTAAACAGGCAACATTAATCGGAAAAATTTATGGAAGTGATTAATTAAAAAAAAAATATAAATAATAAAAATCCTAGTACATTATGTGTCAACAACTATTATACGTCTGATGTTTGAGAATTTTTTTCAGGAAAGTTATTGAACTTAAGGCTGTTATATCATCCAAACTCGCGCGCGCGGCCCAGTCGCGCGCTGGCCTTCGCACGGGGAACCAGTGTTGCCGTTCGTCGCACATAGTCCGCGAAACTATTATTTCAATTTGACCGCGCCTCAGTGCTTGTAGCGAAAGTAAATGCATAAACAATAATAGGAAAATGTTATGCTATGTTAAATGCTAACACATTTGTGTCGTAACTATAGTCGTAAAATATCATTGCAAATCACATCACCTATGTGAGCGCGTCACGAGACCAAAAGATACCCAACACTGCAGTGCGAGATTTTGCGTTAGCTTAAATGAAATATTTAGCTCTTTCAAGTTGACAATTTGTAAAAATTATACATTCACTGACAAAACGAAAGATAGGTCTATGTTTAAAATGTATTTAACAGTGTACACGTCTTTTCTAAGATGGTAAATAAGGCGCTGAGACTTTTAGATTACTCGCATGAAATGTAAGGTCACCCTTAAAGTCAGCCTGTATACGTATGGTTTAGTTTTTGATGAAAATCTGAAAATAAACGACACAACCAAGTTTATTCAACAAAAATAACGCTGCAAGAATCTAGTTTTCTTTGCTAAGAAACTGTTCTGAGTTGTTTTATTCTAGAAAGCCACAGAGCTACCACAACAATACGAGTGAGGAGACAAACTTTTATATTTCCGCTCCGAAACTTTATCTGTCTGCTTTCCTAGTATTATGTATTTCCAGGTATTCATTATAATTGTACAAGAAGATGTCTGTAAAAATACCAAACAAGTAGACAATAGAAGGAAATTCATAGAAATTTCAAAGTAAAAAGAACGCTGCTAAGAACATTTTTCATAACGGTCTAAGATTTTTTTTAAAGGTCAATATTTATTTTTGTATAGTATGCCTTTGGCAATGAGATATTCTTTCTTTTGTTCCTTTATAATAGTGCCCTATGATTGTTAAAAATAATTACATATTAAACAACTTTATTTAATAAACATAAAAGGACAAATGAAAAAAAATAAAAGGCCCTACTCAAATTTACTCAATACCCACAGTAGGATTTTAGAATAAATAAGGAAACATGGATATCTTTTTTCATTTCCACAGATGTGTTTTTTCTTAACTTGCTCAATATAAATAATGGATTATCTGATTTCATTTAAAATTTTCTTTCTTCTTACACCCGATACCCACTCGTGTTATTTTAGGCACTGGGATGAAAATTTACTTCAAAAGGTATTCCGAAGAGTAACGATCAGAATCGGGCCTCTTGCTCCGGCGCGCCCGAACTAACATAAACCAGGAGCTTGGCAACACAGGTTTTGTTACTCCAAAACTTTACAAGCCAAGCCTCAGCACTCACCCCAAGAATAACGCTACTCTAGCACTTACTCAGACGGAATAAGAACTTCGACTGGGACAACTTACGTGATGAGACATTCGGCTTTGATCGTCGCGGCTCACGATAACAAAGTGTGCCGCGAAATATTTCCGCTTTGCCGCATATTTTATTTCTTGACATTTTAATGGTTCACTGTAAGTATGAGAACCCCAAAAATTTCATTTTTATTTCTATTTGGCTGAAACCCATGGAGACTAATGAATATGGGTGTTGGATTGAATGCAAATTATTTTTGAATAATATTCTATAGAGCTCCTTTTATTGTATTTTGGGCTGCATTCAGTTTGATCGCCGGATGACACCAGCCTAGGGTTGCCAGATGGTATCCAAAAGGAGGACATGTCCTCTTTTTCCACGTTTTGTCCTCCCGTCCTCCTTTACGTACTTTAAGACCTCCTTTTTGAAAACGTTTAAAATTTCGTGTCGTGTGACGTGCGTGTGTGCAGGCGTGGTCAAAGGTCAAAGATAAGGTTTCCCTGATTAAAAAAAAAAATGTTTTTATTCCAGTCAAATATTTCATTGCCATAAAATACATTGGCCATATCTTCAAAATAAAAGGAGATGATAAAAAACAAAAATGATACATGATATTATACAGGTTATTATAAACAATAATATATATATGTTTACAGTACATGGTACTCTCACCATCTGTTGTGCAAAGGGCTCTGAACCCATTCTGTAAAGCTGTGCACGTTAATATTGCTCATGGCAAAGAGATGCATGCGGGTCAGTGCAGATCTAGTACGCAGAAAGGCAGGGAAAGTTGGCGTGCGCCCTTCAGCCAGCATGCTACTCGCGCTGCAGCGCCAAGGCAAGCGAAACATGATTAATACTCAATGAAGCAAACAGACTAAATTAATTCTTACTCAATACAATTTTAAAAACATGACTTGTAAAGATTTTCATAAATATTTGTTGAAAAATCAAGAACTTCTTGCAAAAATGGGCAGCTCAGCTAAATATGATTTAAAAAAAAATTAAAAATATAAAAAAACCGTTAGATTTGTGAATGTCCTCCTTTTCTACAGAAAATCCTCCTTTTTAGACCCATCTGCCCTCCTTTATCAAATTATCATCTGGCAACCGTACACCAGCCTAACTTATCATCTCTTTTGAACGCGTGGCATTCGTGGCATTTGCTGGAAAAACAATAAGAAGGTCAAGTTTGACGACAAAATTAACATGAAAAAAATAAAACCCGCCAAGTGCGAGTCAGACTCGTGCACGAAGGGTTCCGTACTATCTATAAACACGGCAAAAAATTCTCGCACTTGTCCGTTTTTAGTATTTTTTGTTATAGTGGCAACAGAAATACATCATCTATGAAAATTTCATACACCTATCACGATTCATGAGATAGAGACTGGTGACAGACGGACGGACGGACGGACAGCGGAGTCTTAGTAATAGGGTCCTGTTGGTTACCCTTTGGGTACGGAACCCTAAAACACCAATTTGAAATAAAACAATTTTTTTATGAAATCATGTATCTGGCATAAAATGGCGTCATACAAGTAATAACTTTTCAAAGTGACATTAAAATATTTTCATATATTTTTTTGTCAAACTTGAGCTTCTCAATGCATTTCCAGCAAAAAGTTCTATGCACGCCATTACTATCAGGCGAAAGTCGCGTCGTCTGTCCGTCGCTATCAAACTGTCCTTAGCCCTGGGGTAGAACCCAAACGCGGAGGTTGAAACGTTGCCCTTTTCCTGATTTCTTTTCTTTCCTGCGATAAACTTGGTGGCGTTGGTAATTGCTTTGGACAAATTAACTTTGAGTATTAGCAAAAGAAATTATGAAAATGGGGCTTTATTTCTCGACGTTAATTTTTTGTGTGAAAATGTACAGAAATGTTTTTTCTTTTGTTCAGTATAACAAAGAATACAAACCTTTTTAATCGAAAATGAAACGTCAAAACAAATATTAAACGGAAACTCAGTAGTATAAAAGCTTTCCCAGGTAAAATCAATATTGTCATTGTCATGGTAATAAATAATAAGTTTACTAGTACATAGCAAAGCGACAAAAATGTCGTTGACAAGTTTTTGCGTCAATTTGTATGAAATAACATAATATACGTACAATGGCATTTACCATTATAATTTGACATGTTAAAGGTAATTAAAGTAAAGCGTACAGGAAATGCTGGTATTATTGTTCCACGATTGGATTGGGATTCAAAAGTACCGTTTGCATAACAGTACAAAATGAATTGATTACTTAGGCACGTAGCCCATCATGTAAAATAATAATATTTTCTTTGCGTTTTATATCCTTACTGATGTTTATAAAAGTTTATTGATCAATAATATTGCTTGTACAAAATATCAAATGATCGCTGATTTAGTGTCTGAACTGTTTGCTGAATCTATTTTCAACTGTTTTATTAATGAAATCTAGAAATTTTATTAATCTGTCCCTATTTGGCATTGATGATGAAGTTGATGAGCCCATGAGTGATTGATGATCAAAACAAATGGCGAGCTGACAATCTTTTTTAAAATATCATTTACTTTTAATTCCACGAAATATTATTTCGGTTAAATGTTATATTTTCTCCACGTTATAATTTCCCAGTACTGAAAAAGTTTTTTCTCAATAATACATTGTAATATTACCATTACATACTGTAAAGACCTATCAGAAAATACTTCATCCTTCAGACTTCATCCTGGCTAGGAAATCCGTATGCTAATCCATTACATACTATATGTTCATGGAGTACATTTCATATGTTTTCTTTTTAAAACTATCCTTGTCTTTGTTTTTAAGAGACTATAGGGAGTTTGGCGATCATACGGTTTTAAGCGGCCAATTTACAAAGAAAAATAAAATGAATTGTAATTTCATGTTTAGAATGTAGATATATTTGCTATAATTTATAACTGCAATAATAATAACAAAAATAAATAATTTTTATTGAGTCAATAGGTATATTTAAACCATTGAATACTTATAATTTAACCTCAATGCGCATTTTTCTCGTTGTTTTTTTTTCTTGGTTCTTAGCGTTCCTCTTAATAGCGTTGTCCATGAACGAACAAGCAATAATAAAAAAAAGTTGCGTAAAAGCGGGAATTTATTTTGCTTTAAGTGTTAGTTGATAGTGTTTGTGCAAATAAATTACAAAATTTAAAAAAAAATGAAAAAAAAATATATATGTTTTATTCATCAAGATTACATACATAAAACAATATTAACGTCGGAGCCCCGTGTTAATTACGAGAACTGAAGTACAGGAACCCCGCACTTCCTCTTGGAATTGCATTTAACAGTTTCTCAATGCTAAAAACTAGGTACATTAAATATAACAATAACTAGTAAATTTAGTATTAATTTAGAAAAAATATATAATTGCAATTGATTTTTAAAGATTTCTATAGTATTAGACTGAGAACAAGTTAATTTTGTTTAGGTAGATTTTGAATACAAAATAACAATTTTGTTAGTAATTAATTTAAAAAATATATATATTATAATTTTTAATATTAGTTTAAAAATGTGTGTGAGTGTGTGTGTTTGTTAAGTGTGTGTGTATCCCTAGCCCTACGACCAAGGTCTTGGGATCAGTTTACTACTAGGGAGGGTGTGTAGTGAAGTGAGAGTGTTTGTGTGTGTGAGGGTGTATGGAAGTAGGGTGCTTATGTATAATGTTTAACCTCAAGCTTGAGTGTTTACTAATGATTCGGTCATTTCGTAATCTAAACTTTTAAGCCAGTATTTAATTTTAGTTTTACACTCATGGAGTGCAATGGGATAGATATTTAAAATTTTATTTATGTTATTGTATAAACGGGAAGAAGATATTTGAAAGTGCCTGCTTGCAAAAACTGTATTACAGGTTACGTTATGTATGACTACATCATGTCTTCTCCGATTCATAACATGAGGATTAAAGAGTAGGTTACGATGTCTTATGATAATTGATCTTTGTATATATAGTTGTCGTACTGTGAGTAGTTCATAAGTGGTGTAGAGTTTGTAAGTCGGGAATCGAAAGGGTTTAAAAAACATAACTTTAAGCGACGATCTCTGTGCTCTTTCTAATTCAATAATTTTGGTCTAACATGCTCCGCCCCACACGGGGATACAATACGTAAGTACAGACCTAGCCAAAGCGAAGTAGATGGACATCAGTAATTTTGAGCGAGCGACACGTCTTAGCTTTTTAAAAATGAAGATTAATTTTCTTATTCTTTGCGTAAGATATTTAATATGCAAATACCAATTTAGTTTGTCGTCCAGTATAACACCAAGATATTTTATGCTATCTTCTCTAGCAATGTGAGGACATGTACAAGTCGCATGGTTGATACAGGAATGCAGTTTTATCGTAAAGGGTTTTGGAGGCTTGAAATTTTTTAAGATAGAAAACGCCAAATATTTAGTTTTTGATACATTAAAAATGAGTTCAGAAGCGGGCTCTGATATAGATTGTACTCCACTAATGCTTTGCTGAAGAAATCAATAACAATAAACATGACTAATTGCCCAAATATGAGCAAATAAGTAACTTTTTTATATTTCCTAGTCAGTTTATGTTATTTGGTACTAGCTTTTGCCTGCGGCCGCGCCTGCGTGTTATTCGGTTTAACGACATGCTTTTTTCCGGGATAAAAAGTAGCCTATGTGTTAAGTTAGGGTATAAGCTATATACATTCTAAATTTCATCCAAATCCGTGCAGCCGTTTCTGCGTGAAAGAGTAACGGGCTCGGACTTTTAACTTACTCGTCCAGGATTGCTAATTTCCTGGTCTTAGCAGTAATGTACTATTACGTATTTTTTCACATCCTACGTTTGGTAACTGTCATTTCATACATTCGCGTAAAGTTGACGTTAGCACCTCATTCCCAAACCAAACGTGGAACAATAATATAACCGGATTTTACGGGAGTGTAAGGTTGTAGACCTTCGTCAGTCAAATAATCAAATTGTTTATTTGTATCTAATAATTCAACTTTAGAGCTTTTTGAATTCTGAAGCTCGAAACCCGGAAAATCCAAAATAAAAACCTTTTATTTTATAAATTTCGTTTTGATACCCCGTTTCGCCCCAAGGTAATCGGAAGCTGGAAGGACCCCTGTCCCTTCCATATGGTGTTTTAAGTAGGTTAAAGGGTACGGCCCCTCAGCCACAACATTCTCAACATAGCCAAAGTTACTCAGACAGAGGGTGCCGTGATGAGCATTTGTTTACTTTATAATATCACATAAAACGCGTCTGGTCTTCATAAACTCGATATCATCAAACCTAGGTTTCACGTTAATTACTTTTGCTTTGGAGGTCAAAAGTAAAGTAAATATCACCTTGAGAAATCCCAAATATCATGAATAAAGTAGAAAGTGCTAGTAGTTTTTACTTTTGGTATTTGTTAGTAGGTCTTGGTTAGGCATTATGTATATATAATATTCTTATTCCTATATTTCTCTATTTTATGCAGGTGTATAATTACATTTTAGTAACACAACCTAAATATTTTTTGTATGTATTTCCCTTATTAGTATATTTCTTTATATTCTAAAGATATATATATTATTATAAAGATTAACTTTGACATGTAGAAAGTATACTTATTCGGTTCAACGACATGCTTTTTTCCGGGATAAAAGTAACCCATGTGTTAAGTTTGGGTATAAACTATATCCATTCTAAATTTTAACCAAATCCGTCTAGCCGTTTCAGCGTGAAAGAGTAACAAACATACACACACGCACACGAACTTTCTCGTTTTTGTAATATTAGTGTGAAGTCTGATGAGATAACCATAAACGATTAAGGACCGCGCTTTTTAGACACCTGATGTACGAAATAACAAAGCCTTGTCTTATTTATCCACAAACGAAAAAAGACCGCGCTAATTAGACACCTGATTTTTCATTGATATTGATCTATCCTACAGGAACCATGCATTTTTCCGGTATAAAAAGTAGCCTATGTGTTAAGTAAGGGTATAAGCTATATCCATTCTAAATTTCATTCAAATACGTTCAGCTGTTTCAGCGTGAATGAGTAACAAACATACACACACACACACACACACACACGCACGCACAAACTTCAGTAGGATTAGTAGGATAGGAATGTATAGGATGTATCTATTTTACAAAATAAATATTTTGATTTTTCTGATTTTGATTTTGATTCTAGACTGTCACTTATTGTTTCAAATTCAAAAAGTTTATTTGTAAAATAGATACATATAGGTAGTATACTTTTTACAAGTCAGAAATTAATCTTTATAAAACAACATAATTACAAAATAATAATAATACGGGAAATACATAACAAATACATAGATATATATTTAGGTTGCGATACTAAAATGTAATAAAATTATACACCTTCATAAAATATAGCAATATAAGAATAAAAAATATTATGTATACATGCCTAATGCAATGAATAAATAAGTTGATAAATAAACTAAAGTAACCATAAATAGAAATAATGCCTAACCATCCGCACCATACGATTAGCATTGCTAAGAAGAAGGGCAAGAAATTTAGCTCGTTTTAGCGATAGTGAGTATTAAGAATGTTAACACGTTGACTCTCGAAGTCATTATGTATAAACATTAGAGTCATTGCGGTATTGAAACGCAGAAGAAAAGTAAATCTGGGCCTCGCATCCAGATTCTGAACCGGGACTATAATAATATAATAACTTTATTATTATAATATAATAATATACATTATTAAAAAAAAACATACATTATAATTATTATAAACATAAAAGTTAATAAGTACATATTATTATCATTAAGTAAGTACACTTTTCAGTCACGGGTTCGTAGGGACCCGGTCATTTAAAATGGGGCCGAAGCCAACATTGAAGAGGCCTTAGTACCATTTAATCTAAATGTAATATGGCCGCATCCATGGAGGCCTCTGCCTCAATGTACCATTGGGATACACTAACGGACAGTCCCCCACAGTTGCCAAACTATTGCCAGAAAGGAAGACTTGAAGTGGGCTATGAGGATGGGATGCTAAATGGGCCGGATAAGAGGGCTATGGAGTGAGATAACGGACATCTGCCTCAAAAATCTCTCACAAATTTGGGTATGGCAGACGGTGGTGACTTGCTGCTTGATGACTACCAAGAAGGAATGCCGTTGTGGGCCCCCTATCTAGCCACCTTGGGACGGCCAGGGGGAAACACTATGTAAGCAGCTAAGGTTGTCGAGAGGTGAGTCTGCAGGGCGCAAGATCCTCATACAACAATTAAGTGCCCCCGGCGTTATGAGATTTTACACTTCTAACCTGGAGCATAGGTTCCGCTCTTGCGACTCCACTGTGGCTGGCTGGTTAAGGCAATCGTAGAGGCAGGGAGGTGTCTCAGGGTGTGTATGTATGTGTAAGTGCATGTGTGTGTGATTCCCCTAGAGGTAGAGTCCGTGGTGTCGCCACCACAGAACAGAAAAATGTATTATCTTCTGTGGTCGCCACTCACAATGGGCTCGCCACAAGCCGCCCTTATTATTAACATTTGAACCCGGGACCTTTCGCTCTGATCCTCAGAGATTTCTGTTTTTTAGTCATCCAACATGTAAACACTATAAAATTAACGTATAAAATATATTTAATGTTGTTGCGATTGTTTTCGTATGCGGATGAAACCGGTACCTAGCTTGATCGTTCTTGAGACGAATATATTAGTAGAACAACGTACTTACAAGAGTTTTAATATTTTTCTAGTAATGGACATCGGCGCGGCAGCGCTGACGGTAGAAATTTCTTACGCGCAAAGGACGATAAATTTCAAAGTGTGAGATTGTGTATGTATTGTGGTTGTTTATTTAGAAATCGTTGAAATAGGTGACTTGAAAATACTTTGAGTTACTGCCAAAACTAAGGACGTCGTCGCCTCGCTCCGCTCCGCTTCGCTAGGCTCCTTGTTTTATCTTACATGTCAACCTATCAAGCTCCTCCTCGCTTCGCTCGTCGTCGCATCTATTTTTTTTCTTTTGGTGAATGTTTATTTTTTACTAGAAAGACCCAAATTACTTCCTATCCTATCCTTCCTAGCCCTATACTTAATATGCTAACCCCATTACCGCTTATTTTTCTAAAGTCAGTGCCGGTAGCCAATTCAGCAACCGGCGTCGGCAGGCAATTTGCGACACGGTGCCGACACCCTTTTTCTTTTGTGTAAAACATTATTTTTTGTGCAAATGAAATAGTTTTTTTCCCGTAAAGTTGGGTTTTTTGAGCTAAATCGTTATTCACCGGAAGTACACAGCTAATCAAACTCTGTAAAATTTTGTCGACAGAATAAAAAAATCTTTTATCTGGGATTGCGGTAGTTTTCCATCAAATAATTTCATTTCAAAATGACAAGCGATACAAACACAAAGTTATGACGACGCAAATGAGCACGCGCCGAAAAGCCACTTTCGTGGCTCTTGCGCATTCAAGGCCTTTTATAACGAGACATTTTTAAGACGACTCTATTCGCCCAAACTCCCATACTAGCGCAGTTCGCTGGTCTTATCCTTATTATACTTATCATACAATAACCATGACGTGAAACTAAAACATTTATCAATATCAAATATATAGCTTATAAATTACAAGCTTATAAAAGTCCTGGATTTTACACATATTTTGATGAATGTTTATGTACCGTAATGTCCTAGAAGCGATACAACAAATCAAATAATTTTAGTTTCACAGCATTGTACATTTTATACTATTCAAAAATACTTTTGTTTCATTTAGATTTTTGGGTTATTTCTCTGAAATCATACTCGTAAGAACCACCAAAACTATTTTCGAGTTTTCTCAAAACATGTATTAGCTTGCCTCTCACACCGTGTTTTGTTACTTCCGTACGAGCCCGGGAAATGAACCCAACCAATAACATAGCGACCCCGTGCGCGACTGACTTCAAGCCGCGGAATACAGGCCTCTTATGCTCATGCGCGGGCGGTTAACTATCTTATTCATAATTATAAGTCATACATAACATAATAGCTGAATAATAATTGCAATGAACTATAGGTATAATGACCGCGCGCGGCCTAGCGATACAGTCCTCTTAAGAGAATAGGTTCCGATTGCATTGATCGCTGTTACTCCATGCCGAAAAACCTGCAGTGCGAGAGGGACGAATTCTGGAAAATTTTCAAAATGACGACTTTTATCACGAATTTTATTATTTAAAAAAAAACTAAAGTTTGTATCAAATATCTGTTCGGATAACAGTATAATAAAGTTTATACAGATTTTAATTAATAAATAATATAATATGATTTTGCTAAAATAATGTTAAAACTCGACATGAAACCTTTTTTTGGAGTCATCTTTGATTTTTTATGGCTCAATGTTGGAATGACTTCTGAAGATTCTGTTTCGATAAGAGTGTACATTATATTCTTGACAGAAGTCCAAATTTTTTTCAAATATCTAGTATAGCTAGATTCTTCAAACAAGGAAGAATAAATTATGGTTTTTCGGAACCTATCCTCTTAAAGAAAACCGGGTTGTCCATAAAATATGGAGGTCGCACTCATAATGCTGAGGATCCCTCAGTCACCAGAAATATGTGTCAAAAATATGGATTTAACGATATGACAACCCTTGTCAAAAGGAAACGTTATTTGAGAACAAAAATAAAGTGACGCATTTACATAAAATTCAGATGAACAGAGTTGGTGGAAATGGAATACATGAATTATGACGTTTCAACACCCCAGTGTTCATATTTAACCTTTTATTAGGTGTGTTCATTCAAATATATTTATGAGCTAGGACGTCTACTCTAAAGAATTCAGATATTTGAATTAGCGTTCTTTTTGTCTCTTTTTTCTATCACCATGAACCACAATTTTTTGTAAGACTATGAAAGTTTTCATTCAAATTCCAAAGGAGAATGCCGCGTAATATATGGTGCCTCGTACCGAACCCAAAGTTGTGGCGTCAAAAGCAAACCAAGTTAGTTTTAGGGAGACTAAAATGTTCTTAGCAAATCACCAACTCTCATTTAAACTAGTATCCGCAATTCGAATTTACTATACACTGACAAGGGCAATTGCAAAGACTTTACTACCTTTCGATAGAGGTAATTATTGGTTGGCATCCTAATCATATCAAAGCGGCAACGGAAATGAAAATTCGGATTTTAAAATATCTAAGTAATTTTATGACTTTTATTTGGTTGTGACGCCATTTGGTACGATCCCGTGGCATTCTTTAACAGGTTTTCTATCCCATGAGTCATATAAGATGCATAGGACGGTATTTGCCCCATGCTTCATACGTCCATAAATCATTTAAGATCAAAATCAGTGGCCGTTTCGTAGGTCTTTTTCTCTCCGACATTGGTGCTATTCGCAATTTTTGTATGGGCACGTGTGATATATTACACTCTATAGTAAAAACAGCAAAAAACCTTGCGAAGTGAGCTATAAACTCTATGTGCGGGGAACTATATAGCACTACTATATTAAGTTTAAAATTTTAAAATAAAATATGGATAGAACATTACCTTTAGAGAGAAAAAAAATGGGTTTTAAATTTTTTACGGAACACTAAAAATCGCCGAGGTGTCGAAATACACCAAAGCGTAGGTAATTTCATTAATTAATACCGATTTTGTGAATATCAAAGCGAGTTGATGAACAAAATACACATTTAATTGATGATTGATATCTGTGGGTAAAAGAGAATTAGCCTTTGATCTAATTCATTTGAATCAGTAATACATACATGTAACATACATGTAACATCAATTATATTAACTACTAGCCTTTCGCCCGCGGCTTTGACCGCCTTTATTCAATCGCTGCCCCTTTTCGGCTTGTTAGTTATTTTATCTACTTAAAGTCTTATAAAAAATATGTTTTTAAAAGTCTTGTAATTATGTAATTACAATATAAATAATAAATAATCTGAACTATGGGTTAATCAATCAATCAATCAATCAAAATATTTTATTCATGAACATGGGTATATGTAAACAAGATCTTATAATATAATTTCAGCACTCCATGTTCTGCCTCTCAGCCTATGAATTTCAGTGTATTCTTAAACATATATTATCTACTTAATTAAATTACGGCATGCATTATTATGATAAAAATAAAATTTATATAATTAGATAAGAATGTCCAAAATGTCACACAAAATGTCGATAACAAACAATAACGAAATTAAGTATTTATAATGTTATGTCATTCAAAAATTCATCTAATTTGTAATAAGCCTTTTCAATGAGAAGACGGAACAAAGATTTTTTAAACAATGTTAAATTCATTTCTTTGAGACAGTTTGGTAACTTGTTATAAATAGAAGTTGCTTTACAAAGAACATTATTTCTCATAAGAGCTGTATTACATTCACGAGAGACCAGTTTATGTCTATGTTGTGGTCGTACAGATTTTAGTTTGTTTAGACATACTTTTACAAATAATTGAGGGTTAGTTTTAACAAATATTGAAATCTCGTATATATAAAGACACGTTAATGTCATTATCTTCATATTTTTAAATAATGGTTGACAGGTATCTGTTTGTTTAAGACCACACATCGCTCTTACACACCTTTTTTGTGCCTTAAATAAGCGGTCTCGACGTGTAGAGTTCCCCCAAAAAATTACCCCATATCGGAGTTTTGATTCAACAAGACCATGGTATGCAGTTTTAACTGTTTGTAAATTAACAATTTTCGCTAATTTATATAGCAGATATGCTGAGCTGCTCAGCTTTTCAAAAAGGCCGTCACAATGTTCTGTCCAAGTCAGCTTGTTATCTATAATTAAACCTAAAAATTTTGTTGATGTCACTTTTTCAATATTAGTGCCCTCATAGTCAACAGTCAATGTTTCTAGTTTTGTAGTTCGTTGGTAAAAGTTCATTAATTTAGTTTTGTCTAAGTTTACTACTAATTTGTTTAAGTCCATCCATATTATTACTTCTTTTAAAGCGTCAGTTATTTCATTTTCCATTTGGTCAGGTGTAACATCTTTAATAATCATGGTGCTATCGTCAGCGAACAATGTTACTGGACAAGAAATTTTTTTCGGCATGTCATTGATATAAATTATAAATAAGAGCGGCCCAAGAACACTGCCTTGGGGGACACCACATAAGACTTCTCTTGAACTGGATAGATATTTAATTTCGCGTTTGGTTTTTGTGCAGATTTTTGTTATTTCAGTACGTTGTGTTCTATTGCTGAGATAGGACTGAATAAGGCTTAAAATAAATAGATAATGGTTATTTGTGCAACAAGAGAGCAAAGGTAGTTGTTGCTGCAAGTGCCGAGTTTGAATCCCGAGCAAGCGAAGGATTCTATAATTGAGTCACGAGTATATCACATTACTATAATTTAAGAAAAAGTTATTTTATAGCATTAAGTTGTTCGGAGACTTAAACTTTATATTTTTTCATCTAACCTCATGTCGTAAATTCCTCAGTACGAACTCAAAACTACTGGCATAATGAAAAATATAGATCATGGACGTCCCCAAAAAAAAAAAAATACATTATAGTATAGGTCTCCGGACAACATAACGCTATAAAAAAAACTTTCTCTGAGATTACAGTACATGAATGTGATTTTAATTAGGAAGGCAAAGGGAACTTAGCCCAAACAGCCATGTCCGAGGTTTATTATCAAATACCAATGAGGTTATCATATAATATTCTCTAACACGTACTAAATAATATTGCGGCGTGACAAAGGAGGTCACAATTTAATTATATTTTCGGCCTGCATTGCCTATGGCTGCCGGCGCGCGAAACGGCGTACACATGCGTGGTGGACTGTTGGATTTTGGCACCATAGCTTACGTGGAAATTATTATTTACTGTGGTTTTATGGATCAAATCAAAAATATTATTTTGTTCTAAAATTACTATCAGCAGTGATGGTGATGATAATTTGACTCCACCTGACATTCTGGAATTAACGATGGAAATTACTAACACTTTTAGAACGAGCTTTTACAAGAAAAATCAAAAATGGCTAACGACAAATTTCATAAAGATCATTATGAAAACAGGTTGTTAGGCATGAGTTTAGATATATGAGTGCATGAAACTATACATAACTAGGTATTAATAACCTTTTTATGTACCAGTTTCATAAACTACTATTTGTGTTTTGGAGACGTTCATGAAAAATATTTGATGAGGATTTTAAAATATGAGGTTAGATAAAAGGTATTTACTGATCGGGTACAAGTTCTATTGGCATTTGATAAAGTGATAAGTGTTTGTCAGGGTTCCGTAGTACCTGAAAAGTAAAAGGAACCTTTATGATGAGACTCCGTTGTCTGTCCGTCCGTCCGTCCGTATGTCACAGCCTCATAACATAAACTCCGTTAAAGATAAAGACTTGAAATTTGCCACAAAAGTAGCATTCACTAGCCTACATAATATGGTTTGAAAAATAGTTAAAAATTTTAAATTATTCAAAATATTTCCAATACAAAAGAGAGAAAAATAAAAAAAATACATCCTTAACATACAATATGGGTATCATATCGAGAAATCTTTGAAAACCCACAAAAATGCATGTCCCCCCCCCTAATTTCCGAAACTAATGAAACGAAAAATATGAAAGAAATTATGGTCATTTCGGATAACGTAAAGATTACAGGAAAAATATAGCGGGTGAGAAATTTACGACAAATTACAATTACGCAATTTACAATTTACGCAAAATGACAAAATCAAATTTTTCATCCACGAGTTTTCTTTCGAGTAGGTGCGGTATAAAAATATTTGAGTCTCTCTTTTGTGGTACAATCAATTATTTTTTAGTTATCATAAACAGTTATGGGCAAGATTTTAAATACCTTCTTCTGACTGTTCCCAAAACTGTCGAATTACGGAACCCAAGGCATGCGAGTTTGCCTCGTACTTGATCGGTTTTTTATATGAAGAAACTACAAAAATAAATTAATATTTAAAGCTTACGATACGGAAAATATATCTTTATTCATATTTTCTTTTATGAGCGTTATCTAAGCCCGCGAAGGTCCTGAAAACCGGAAGTCAAACCGGAAATTATGACTTTCACGTCGTACACAGCTGAAATTGCAAATACCACAGATCTAAGCGATACCTCAAATGAAAGATCTCATTGTGGATATTTGGAAAACCGGAAATTAATTGGGACATTTCGTCTGATTCCAGAACCGGAGCGGAACTTACTTTTGGCCGTAACTCATACTTTATTTGGCCATATCTTCTAAACAGCTGGTGATTGACCCTCATGTTTACTCTTAAAGAAACCAGGGCCGGATTTAGGGGAAGGCAATAGAGAATGAAGCCCAGGGGCCTCCACACAAGATGGGCCTCCACAAGTTTTTAATGTTATACACTAATAGTTTTTTCAAATAAACAACTCGCCGTACACATATTTTTTAACTAACCATACATAAAAAGACAATAAATACAAATTGCATAAAGATTCAATTTTTGGTCTAAGAGTGTTTAGGCTCACGATGTTTTTTTTTCTATTCATATTGTTTTTGTCCATGAGAACAATATTTTTCGTATTATCTCACTTTTTTAAGAAATGTAACTATACTAATTCAAACTGTATAGTTTTAAAACACAAAATTGTCTTAAAACACTAATTACAACTCAACATTTGTTACTTCGCCGAAGAACCTCACAAATTCACAATAATTTTATAAAAAAGTACCAAGTATAAATCTAAATATAGATTGGAGCCCTATTTCGTTCTTGCCCGGGGGCCTCCACACCTTAAAATACTGCCCTGAAAGAAACGTCTCAGCAATATCTCTTCATGTCATGTCGAAACTTTACTTGGCGGCGGCTTCTAAACGACTGGTGCTGTTAGGTTGTGTTGATACCAATAATTTGGGCAAGCGCGAGTCGGACTCGCTCACAAAGGGTTCCGTATCACCCTGCAATACGGGTACGGAATCCTAAAACCATTTTGGTAAATAACAACAATATTAATATATACGAAAAAGGAGCCGAAAAAAATGTTTTTTCTTCCATGGCCTTTATTTTCTAATGTGGGTGTCTAGAACTTGTTACAGTATGTACAAATACTTTTTTAAATCTCTAAAAATATAAAAAATTGAGGGGCCCACAAAATTGTCAATTTTAGACAATTTTTGTTACGGGGTCATCTCAAAAACTAAACTAGTTAGGAATTTGATATTATCTGCATATTATGTGCCATATGGTACTCTATTCAAACAACAAATACTGAAAACGCCGATTTTTAACCTAGGTTTAGGGTTACGTACCAACCAACCTAATTTTGCGGTTTTGTTTAATACATTTTCTTGGTACTGATAAGTTTATAATTTTTATTCAAAACATTTAAGTCTATTAACTTATTTAAATTGTACGGAACCCTCAGGCCGCGAGTCCTAGTTGCACTTGAGCGGTTTTTATTTAATATGCGCGGGTTTATTTCTTTGGAATGGTTGCTCAGTAAAATCATTAGATTAGCTGTCTATTTAGGCCGGGTTCCGAATGGGGCCGACAGCACTAAGGGCCTGTCCGCACTGCGAATTTTCACCGCGCGATATTTACTCTCGCGAATTATTTCCGTGTATTATTATATTTTATTTTATATTGCTAGTGCAAATACTCGTATAAGATTCAATGTGTTACAGAATTGCGAGAAAAAATCCGCGCGGTGAAAATTCGCAGTGCGGGCAGGCCCTAAAAGTACCATCAAACTACTCACTCACGCCGCCGCACGGCCATCAGTGATTCGGAATGACGATAGACGCGATGTAATCGATTATGTCTTGACTCGGAACGCACTATTAGATACACCCACCCAGTATACGTAATACGAATCATTCTATGATATAAAATCAAGAAGTAAATAAAAAAAAAACAGAAATCCCCACAAATGATCCACTTTAAAATACCATTAACGACCACGACAATAAAGTAAAAATAACCTGTACAATAACGTGTACAATAACGTGTAGCAGAGTAATACCCGAAGTACATCTTGTGGAAGGAAACAAATGCTTTTCGCGATAAGCCCGCCTTCCAAGACCATTCCACTGATGAGCTGGCATTTGAATCTGAATGCAAGGGAAGGAAGTGGTGAAGAAGGGGCATAATAGCTATCTTGATGTAACATCAGCTCCTTGATTCTGTATCGTAAACTCAGTTGCCAAACCAAGTGCCTATCGTCTAAAACATACATATCCGCTTCTATGAGGATACGTTTGCACTTGAAATGACGTCACAATTCGTAAATAGTTCAATACCCACATAAGGATATTTTGGAAGATCATTTTGTATCTGTTTTTGGTGTATAGCAACTATAGCTAGCAACCGACACTGAGTAACATAATAGCCCCGCTGGTCAATTTACCTCAATATCTCAAAAAAGTAAAAACTGTAAAATCTCAATAGGAAACAGATATAAATCAAAACTCTTTGATCACAATTTCAGAACTGAGCTTGTGACAAAGGAAGTGCCGATGCACGGTCACAGATTAATTCGTGTGTTTTGACAATGATAACGACTGTCAGCGTATCATAGGCCAATGCTTCACAGTAGTCTTGTGCCTACTCGCCTGCTCGGTCATCATCACAGAGAGCGCTCCGTACTAGGATATTTCAGTCAGTGTACTAGTACGCTCTAACAGCTCTATTAGTACTATTAGGACAATGGATCTTATGAATATAAAATGGATTTCGTTTCGGGCAGAGTTGTTAGACATATGTTTTTTCAAATTTCCTAGAGACCCATTTTTTGTGCTGAGGTTCAAAGAACTAATAATTGCATTTAGATTCATTTACTCCTTCTTTAAAATGAAACCAGAGCTTACTTCGTTTAGGTCTTCTCGGCGCCATTTTTTTTAAACACGGCTGGCTTGTTTTGTGTACTTTTTGTAACCAAAATGAACACAAAGCGTCTCAAAGCGCCCAAAACTATAGGTCCAAAAAGTTCAATGCAAAAAAAAAATACGTGAAATTAACAAACAAAAATAACACTTGAATCATTTATTTATTTATTTATTTATTTATTTATTTCATGGAAAAGACACAGAAGTAAACTATACATAGAAACATTAAAGTATAAACAAATGGTTAGTTTAATTTACTTCCTCTACGCTTTCCTCAAATACGTTATTTTTGTAGGGAGTAATTCGGTGACATTTCTAAACCATTCTCTGATAATGCTAAAAAAATAAAAATAATGTTGTTTACAAAGCAATGGAATTAAATTAAATTAAAAACTAAGATAAGCGTTCATACACACGGTTACACACATTCATGCAATCTCACATATTACCATCCATACACACACACACATGCCTTTTAATTTGATATTATATTTGTGTAGTTACACAATTTCTTACAATTTCTCGTTTTCGGTGTCTAAAATTTGCCTAACTTCCTTTTTAAATTTGATTTTACTATTATTAAATATGTCTATGCTAAGGAGTTTTTTATTGTAGGAGCTGCAGATTCTTCGTAGGGGGGCTCGACAGCCTGCGTTACTCTGTGAAGTAGGTACTGAGAATAAAGTCTTAGATCGTGTAGAGTGGGTTGGCGCTTTAAAGTTAATTTGCTCAAGAAGAGTAGGGCAGTCATATTCATTGTTCAATATATTGTAAAGGGTCTTTGCGTCTAATAGGAGCCTTCTGTCACAAAGTCTTTGTAGGTTATAGAGTTTAAGCAGGTCGGCATAGTGTCCTCGGGATCGAGTCAGTCTAAAATGGAGGGCTTTAACAAATTTCTTTTGGATCATCTCCACCCTTTCGGAATAAACTGCGTAGTATGGATTCCATATTATAGATGCATAGTCAAGTACTGAGCGTATTAATGATTGATAGAGAGATAAGTATGTTGATGCTTTCTTAAAAGGTTTGGTGATTCTCAGGACAAATCCCAGCATTTGATAGGCTTTAGTGTACATTTTATCTATGTGCTTGTCAAATATTAACTTTTCGTCAAAAGTCATGCCAAGATCGCGAATGTCATTTACTTTAGTTAAGTCTTCGCCACCGATGTTATAGGTATGTTCTATTTTGTTAAGGTTTCTAGTAAACGATATTTGTTTGCACTTGTCATACGCGAGCTGCAATTTGTTCCTTGTACAAAATTCCTTAAATCTATTCAAATCCTCCTGAATGAGTATACAATCTTGTTGCGATTTGACTTTCTTGTAGATTTTTAAATCATCAGCGAACATAAGAATGTTAGAGTTCTGAAAGCATTGCTCTATTTCGTTGATAAACAAAAGATATTGGAGAGGTCCTAGAATAGAACCCTGGACGACTCCAGACGAGACTATACTTTTACTTGATGAATACCCGTTAATAGTGATAATTTGATACCGGTTTCTGATGTAAGAGGCAAACCATTTAAGAAGGTTGCCCTTGATTCCATTATAAGCAAGTTTTTTCAGTAGTAGAGCATGATCGACCTTGTCAAAAGCTTTGCGAAAGTCCGTATAGATTGCATGGACTTCTGTTCTTTTATCTAATGCTTCAAATAGATATTCTGAATATGATAGCAAGTTAGTTATAACGGATTTCTTCTTCATAAAACCATGTTGGTTTTGACTTATTTGGGACTGGACTATGGGATACAATGCATTATGTATAAGTGATTCGAATATTTTCGGTAATGTTGAGAGATTTGATATGGGTCTGTAATTAGGGATTTTGGCTCTAGGGCCAGATTTGTGGATAGGGGTTACATTGGCAAGTTTCCATCTATCTGGAAACGTTCCTTCTTCTAAACATTTGTTGAATATTATAAAAAGGGGATGGCTGATTTCTTTACATATGTGTCGATAGATATCAAACTTGCCTAAGTCCAGTTCCGTTCATTTCAACTTTTATTTGTTCATTTAATTCAACTCAATATGGCGGACTTTTGTGACAAAATCAATTTAACCTATGTCCACAGCTTCACGAAGAAAATAAGGGTCAAAGTCGAAACATTTTTTCAATCCAGCCTAAGTCGCACGTAGATTGCAAATCATAAATGCCTAAGTCCATTAGAACCAATCACACGCCGTCTCTAGACTGTCATGGCCACCATTCCTGTTTTATTGTCATGCGAGACACTGCGTTATTCCGTGTTTTTAATTAATAATGGAATATCTAATAAATACTGTGCCGCCAGAGTTAGCAAGGAAGAAGCAGAAAACCAATAGCAAGCAAAACATTAAAGAAAACCGGTAAGTTTTAAGTAGTTTTAAGCACTAAATCTGATTTCTTTCTAAAAGTACCTACGTTGAAGTACCCATAGATAGCGATGACGTCACGGTGTTGAACAGGGCCGGACCGTTTTGGTTGTAGGGATTAATAGATTGCTATTCGTTCATACGACTTTTTTAAATCAGTGAAATAAATACCAATGGACTTATTTATTTTTGAGGTACGTAATTAGGTATGTTATGTATGTATGTACCTACATCTTTTTTTTTTTACTTTTAAATTCCAGTAAAATGGCTTACTTACCAACGTAACAAATCGGAACTTCATCGTCTACGACCATACTTTGTGTTTTTTTTTATTATCCTAAATTAATTATATTTTTGTTTACAGGTACTCCGCAAAATCTTTACCTAAAAAGCCCAAATGTAAACACCCCACAAAAGGCAAATACAAATGTGAAACTTTGACTTCTAATAGCCTTTTCCATTTCCATAAAAAATTCTATAGCAGCAACAAAAAAACTGACCAAGATAATTTTTTGATAAAATATATAAGTACAAAGCCAGTGCTCCGAAAGCGACCCAGAAAAAATGCTAGAAACCCAAAATGTTTTTCTAACCATTTCTTTGTTCCTGATCACAAGAGTAAAGAACTTATTCCCGTATGCCTGCAAGCCTTTTGTGACATTCTGAGTATAAAACAGGGGAGAATAAAAGGCGTCACTAAAAGATTTTCTGAAACTGGAACTAGTGCATCTGAGAGAAGAGGAGGAGACCGCAAGAAATTTGCATTCAGATCAAAATTAGAGTCCGTTCAGAAATTCATAAAAAAATTCAAACCTTTGGATTCACATTACTGCAGGGGCAAAATTAAACAGAGAATTTACCTCGACCCGAGTCTCAATATTTCTAAGATGTACAAAATGTACGAAGATCAGGCCATGCCCGGATTTTCGGTAACAAAATCTTATTTTAGAAAGGTTTTCAATACCACTTTCAACATCGGGTTTGGATCGCCCAGACAAGATGTTTGCTCCGATTGCCTGCAGTTTTTGGAAAAACTAAAAAGGACCCCAAGCAGCGCAGAAAAAGAAACCATACGTGCGCAATATTTAATTCACAAGACACGAGCAAAATGCTTTTTCCAACTATTAAAAGATAAAGACCCAGAAATACTTATTTTATCATTCGACTGCCAAAAAAATTTACCAATGCCCAGGGTGCCCGATCAATCGACTTACTATTCGAGGCAGTTATATATATATAATTTTACTATTGTTCAGGGCAACTCCAAATCCAGTTTGACGAGTGAAAATGTCAGCTCATATGTGTGGACTGAAGATACGGCATTAAAAGGTTCCAACGAAATATCATCATGTGTTTATCACTGCCTGAATCGATTGAATATGGAAGGGAAAAAAATCATCAGACTTATGGCCGATGGTTGCGGTGGCCAGAATAAGAACTCGACATTAATTGGGATGGTTTGTAAATGGCTACACGACACGCAGTATGATATTTCCAAAGTGGAGATAATTTTTCCAGTAACCGGCCACAGCTTCATACCTCCGGACAGAGTTTTTGCGCTAACCGAAAAAAAAATTAGACGAATAGAAAACATTTTAAATCCAGATGACTACATTAGTTTAATGTCATCTAACGCGACTATCTTTCGTGTAGTTGATGAAGTGCCAGTGTTCGACTTGAAGGAGGCTTCCAAAACAGTATTAAAAAATACCCAGAGCCTGCACTTCCAAATAAGCAAGTGTAAAAAAATTGTGATCGAAAAACAGTCAAGAAAAATTTTTGTACGTGGTGAATTGTCTTACAGAAATGAAATTGGGCAACTCTTGCCAATTACAAAAAGAGGAAAAAAGATTTCACAAATATTACCCGAAAGACTACAGGGGACTGTTGCCATCAAACAAGAAAAGCGTGATGACGTGAATAAATTATTAATTAAACACTTTGGTGAACAGTGGAGAGATATTTCAGAATTACAATATTTCAAAAATGTCCTATCTGCACCTAATCAGGATACCGAAAATGCGGATAACGGAGATTCTTTTTTACCAGACCAGCATATTCCGGAAGAGATATTTGACTTTGTTTGACCTTTTTTTCTTCGTTGACCTTAATTTTCTACATAAACTGACTAAATAATATAATTCTAATCTATTTTATTGTATATCCTGAGTTCGTCCCCTGATTAATTAAATTACATCATTCATGCCTAAGTCCTAGTATTCTATTTCATACTCGCCAATGTCCAACGCCCTATTTATCAAAACCGACTAAATCCATTACTGTTAGATCATATCCGCTTAAGTCCATACTTATTTCATCAATTTTTAATGTTTTTCTAAGAGAACTTATTTTGCTGTGTATTTATTTGGCATTGCCAGCTAAGTATTCGTATCACTGAACATTATTTCTAAAGATTTTATAGGTAAAAGTTGAAATTGTCAAAAAACGTCATTCCCCATAAAATTGTTAGACGTGACTTAGGCGCTTTTGGTATGTATCGACACATATATTCTTAAGGAATAGAGCACTTATTTTGTCAGGACCGGGACCCTTTGTTATGTCTAGATGTTTTAATGCTTCTTCTATTTTATATTTTGCTATGTGTAAAGAGACTATATTTTCGGCTAGTTCGTTAGTAGGAAGGTTGTCAAGATGGAGACTATCGATGGTAGTCGATGGTTCAAAAACGGATGAGAAAAAAGTGCTGAACATTTCTGCAATTTCATGGGGATTTTTAGATGTTTGATCACCAAGTGTCATAGTGTTAGGGTAGCCAGAGTCATTTTTCTTTAATGATGACACATATTGCCAAAAATGTTTAACATTTTTGGGAATGGCAGCTTCTGTATCAGAGATATAGTTATCTAGACATTTTGCCAGGAGTAGTTTGCAACGGGCTCGGAGCAATGAAAACTCCGTATAATCAGAAAGTGATTGATATGTTTTCCATCTGTGCCAAAGTTTTTTCTTACGGTTTAGCGTATTTTTGAGTGCAGGGGAAAACCAAGCTGGATGTTTTGCAGATTTGGATTTTTTAAGGGGTACTTCTTGATCTATGATTTCGTAAATTATGTCATAAAATGTGTCTAACGAGTCGGACGCCTTTGACCATTTTAGCTTAGTGTCCCAGTCTATATTTAAGATTTTAGTGCGAATAATGTCGTAGTCAGCCTTATCGAATTTGTATTTTAAGACGTTTTTGAAATTAATATTTTTTTGTACCGAGTGTTCCAGGTTAAACTCAATACTAGGGTGATGTGATCCTGATCGAGATATGTCAACTTGGGATCGGACACAAATACATGGGGTATTACTAAGAACTAAGTCAAGCACACGTTGATTTTTGTTAAAACAGTTGTTGTACTGGTTGAGTTTAATGAGGGTCATAGTGTTTATAAGTATTTTATGTATCTCAGAAATAGGTTGTGATGGTAGTAATATTATGTCATTATTATTCGGAGTCCAGTCAATATCTGGGATGTTGAAGTCTCCAAGAACGCAGTAGGTAAAGTCAGGGTAATTTAAATATATTCTTTGTATTTTCCCAAGTAGGTTTTCATATATACTAGTTTTCGACTTGGGTGGTATATAATTTACAGAGATCAGCAAGGTTAAGTTTTGTACAGTAGGTATTGTAATTATTATATCTTCATGTAAGGGGTCTTCTAAATCATAGCGCCGAGTCGCCGGTATACTCTTTTTGATGGCAATAAATATACCACCTCCATCCAACTTTTTAGTTTTAGATAAATCACGATCTCTACGAAAAACAGTGTATCTGTCGTCCACCAACTCTGAATCGTACACTCCAGGTCGCAACCATGACTCTGTAATTACAATTATATCATAATTTGTATTTAATATACCCATTCGGAGGTCAGCCAACTTGGAACGCAAGCCACCACAATTTTGATAGTAAATACTTAGTTTATTGAAAGTGTTGAATTTTATTTGTGAGTGGGTATTTTAATTTAAATGTATTAGTTGTGGTTTCAGTTTGTTTGCTTTCCAGGCTGCCAACAGAAAGGTTAGTAACAAAAAAATATGGGTTTAAATATTTTAAATTGCTTAGTTAGATTATAGGTTGTTAAATAGGCTGATACATAAGGAAATAACATGACAATTGTATTGAAAAATTCAATTAAAACGAATACAAACGTTAACAAAGACAATAACCGTAATATTAATATATTAATTATACATAGTTCTAGTCACATTTTGGCTATGTCCATGTTATTACGGATTGTGAGAACACGGGAGTCGTCGCTTTTTCGTGCAAGAATTGTCGAGTTCTTGATCCAAACAAATTTATAATTTTTCTCTATCTTAGCTTTACGAGTTTCTGCATATAGGATTTTGTTTTTTAGGGTTAGGTGCTCATTCATGTATATTTTCTGGTCGGCACGTACGTGACTGTCAGACTGGCTACTGCAACTTCTGGTACCACTAACGACTGCTTTTTGAAGTTGGCTGACGGTAAAACCACGGCGTACTCTGGCGGCTGCGAGGATATCATTGCGAACGTGTCTAGTGGTTAGCTGTAGGATAATGTTCTTTGGCCGGTCCGTGTGTGTACCCGGTAATTTGGAGATCACCTAGTTAATACGCATAGTAACGAATTCCGTATTCTAACGGTAACATATACTTTACTGAAATTACGTAAAAACTTTTCCAAGTTCCCTATATACCATCGTTATATTATCGTTAATTAAATCAATAGTTATATTCATTTCAGTTTAGATTTACGCGTAAAGCTGTGCTTTCTAAACTTTCATTAAAAGATCTAATTTGAACTTGGTCGAAAATGTCCCGAGATTTTCATTCGGCTAAGCAAATTAGTCCTTTTGACAATTGTAATCGTACATTTTTGGCTGTAAAATGAATACGATTGTCTTGTTTTGCTGAGAAAACTATTCATCATAAAATAAAGTCTAAAGTTATGATGATTCACGTAAAGTAGGGAGCATACGGACAGCACAACAAAATACGATGAAACTACTGTTGCTGCTGCTAGCGTTATAATATGACGCACTGTCACCATGACTTTTTAGGAAGCAGATAGAATCAATTGCGCTCCGTCACCGCTTTTAAGGTAACATTAAGCATACTGTACTTTTATGGGGAAGGCATGATGTAATACGAAAATTCAATAAATGCCGACGAGTGCATCACTATGACCAAAGAGTATAACTGTCCTATACAGACTACGACTAAGATGGCGTGGGTGAAATGAATTAGTAATAAACAAAGATATATAATGGTACCATTAAACATATATCTTTGGTAATAAAATAAACTACAGGTGGGACATTCTGTGAATTGCGAGTAGTTCCAATGTTTCCGCAGTAGCGCTAGTGACGCACCGTCGTCGTCGCTAGCGTTGTCCATCCATATTGAAATTAGAATACCTATCGATATCGATGTAATAGGGATGGGCCAAGTTGATGCGAATTGATATAGGTGGTATCTACCGAATTTTTATTTAATTATTCAAAATAAACCTACGAACTACTAGAGCATTTTTATTTGCAAAATGTGTAAAATAAATATTCCCTATTTACATTATGAATCTTCCACAAACATATAAACTTTTTATGTTATACAAACGTTTTGTATGTTCCTGACGTATTGTATTTATCTCCAATTTAAAGACTGAATTGAGAATATCGTAAATCATAGAAGTGTATGATCCGTTTGAATGTTTTCAGTTCATATAAAAATGTAATACATCTGTACATAAATACATGTGTAAATACTAACTACATTATAGTCTTTTTAATCTGAATCAATATTTTATGCCGATGAACAGTATTAGATTAGCATGATCAAATCAATTGTATCTTGGTTACTAAAATATATATTCATTTTACCAGACAAAATATTAACAGGTACATTCTTTGTATGCAGAATCAGATACGGTTCATCCCAAAAAAAATGTTTCGAAACAGATTAACAGAAATTATGGCCCTTTTGATTTTTAAAATAACACAAGTAATTTTGATTTAATTAACAAAGACATTATTTTTGTTTCTGCTACCCTGCGTCTCAACCATTAGTTGTTTTCAGAACAAATTACCAAAGTACCTTCTATTGTATTCAATACAATACAATATTAAGTTAATCCATTATTAGATGTGAATCGAGGACTCAAAAAACAATAAATAAATCACATCCCTTATTTTTCTTGGCAATAAAAGCTTCCATCAGTCGAGATTGCTTTCATTCTTCAAGCCAGATTTCAAAATCACAGTCTTCATCCGTGTCAGCAGGAGATTTCCTTGTACTGTAGTTATGTTCCGGATCATATGAAAATATAAATGAGTACACTTATTTTTAGATGTGTACTTCTAAAATATACTAGTACTTTTTCTTTGTTATTTAGTTAATAATAATAATATATATATTGTCAAGACATGAAATCCCGAAGGGGTGTCAGAGGTGTTCCCGGGTGTGAACTGTGCACCGGCTTTCCATCAACGATTATTATGTCCAAACGTGATGGGTGGTGAGCCCTATCGCCTTACTTCGGGCACAATTAAACTCTTTTTAGTGCGCAGGTTTCCTCACGATGTTTTCCTTCACCGTGTAGCAAGTGGTGAGTATACTGAAAAACTCATTGGTGCATGCCCGACCAGGGTTCGAACCTAAGTCTCAAGATTGAGAGGCCAGCGTTCTACTGCCTTAGCTACTGCCGCTTTGTTGATAGTAAAAAATGTCATCATGCATTATGAACTCTATTGAAAGGATTTGGGACCTGGCACAAGTGTTTAGAACACTGTTACATAAATAAATATAATAGTGAACTAGTTTTTGTAGAGTCCAAAGCACACACAGCAGGTATTAAAAAAAGAGTTACACTTACCGGACGATTTTAAAGATAATCCATGGCATATTTCCTTTTCAGAAAACAAGCATAGGTAAGCATACCGTAGGCGAAGGCCCTTGAAAACAAATTGATCCCTGTCGAAGTGTGGTTGGCATAAACGTTTACTTGTCAGTTATTCTCTGTCTAGACCACTAAGTAAAGGATTTGTTTCGATTAAAAAGGTCATCCATTGTGCTCTCAATTCATCCTCCTTAAGGATATTAGAAAGTTTATGAGTTTCACTCGTGGAAGGACATCCACCAACACGACACTTTCTTCGTCCCATTACGTAAGAACTTACTTTCAGTCTCTGTCTGTTAAAGCAGATTCAAATTTAAAGAAAATCGCTTGGAATAGCATTCAACTCAGTTTAAAGTGAGGAGAAATTAAAAGCCACACACTTCAAAAACGAACGACGAAAATTTTACGAAAATAACTTTACTTGAAAATAAATCAAGATGGCGGCTGTTGAAAAATATGGCGGTGATTTCCTGGCGACCGCAACGCTAAGACGGAAACATCGGAACTAAAACTGACACAGCCCTGGTGCTGGCTGATCGGGTGTGCGGGGTGTCACCCTCTCCACGACTCACCTCTTACCCCGATTGCCATGTCGACCTGTCGTCATCAGTAAGTACAATCAGTTACGATTCCCTTCCCATATTATGTTTTCTAGGGTTCTATTTCAAATAGTCAAGCCTTGGTGCTGGCGTTATCAAAACTGAATTCAGGATAAATGGCCTATTAGTTTTGTTGCAGTTAAGAGACGCCTTGCTCCGTTCCGTTTCACTTGGCTCCATATGGGGCGTCCATAAATTACGTGACGCTAGTTATAATAATTGCAAAGTTACTTTTTTATCCCTAAGCGTTGTTAGCAAACTCATTGAGAAAGGTTGGTTAGAAGAGATCACTTTAAGTGATAAGGCCACTAATTGTTTCCTTCTTTTACACCTGTGATGTTTAAGGTGCCCAATAAAGAGTATTTGTTTGTTCGAGACCCAGCTTCTGTTTCTTTTTTATTGGAACCCTAAAAACTCCAAATCTCTAAAGTCACAATGTGTGATTTTTAGACTTTTTGTTCTGAAGAGAAATGCCGACGAAGGATAACTTTAAATCGAACATCAAAAAGTGTACGCATCAAACGCGATTTTATTGAACTTTTTACGTCTTTCCCATTGGGAGAAATGTGTTTTCTCTTGTGTACATACAGTATGGAATGTTTGCTATTGAGAAACGAGGAATAAATCATAAAACAAGAATAAAATGTGTCTTAATTTTAGTTATTTGTTTCTTCGCGAGCTTAAGCCCACAAAGAGCATAACATGTTTGTTTTAAAAGTACGACACTGCGTTAGATATTTCACTATAATCTTTTTTATTTTCAAAAGAGGGATTACGGCGTGTTAAGGGTCTTTGTAAATAAAATATTGATGCTTTATTTTTGTGTATTTCATGAAGTACACAGAAAAAAATTATAAATTTCTTGTATATGCATTTTGACTATAATATATAATCTACGGTTTTATTTTTGAAAAACATGTTTGACGAATATGAATTATGAATATATTTTATAGCACACCGTGCGTAAAATGACCACTTTACGCACGCTGCGCTTGCGTAAAGTCGGCATTTTCCGCACTTTTGCTATAAAATATTATACGATACTCGTGCGAGAAACTTTTTCTCGACTCGTGTGATTGCAGCACTCACCTTCGGCTCGTGCCGCAAACTCACACTCGTCAGAAAACGTTTCATCGCTCTCGTATCGTAATGTACTAATAACTCAAACATTTTTTATAAGGTGCGTTTTAACAATATGTAGATTTTTGATTTCTCTTTTGCGCTGAATCTGTCCGTCTCGCACTGCGCGTTTTTATGGTTTGGAGTGAGAGTGAAAAAAAAATACATAGCATCTTAATAGGTAACCAATGGTTATAAAATTATTGGGTTATAATGTAACCAGTGATCAATAACAGGAACTAAATTAAAATCTCAACTTTTCTATACCAATAAAAAGTATACATATATGTAAGTACCTATATTTTGTGATTTTCAAAGTATTAATTTCTTAAGCATTTTATCATTATGCTTTATTACAAAATAAAAAAATATTTGTGACATTTTTGGTTTTTAATTAACAAAAGCAAATAAGTGTTCCGCATAAAAAAACATATTTAAAAAACACTTTAATTTATTTTGATACATATATTATGATTATTATAACAAAAATACACAAAAAATACATTTAAATATCAATAGAGCGCATTACAAGATATGTTTGAATTAATTTATATAATAAAGTTATGGAGTTGATGCTCGTGATTGTTGGCACTTGGTGGAACTTTTGAAACATTTTTTGTTTGATAAACACTTGTACTTGTCCACTTATTTATATTAATTTCCCTTACCGGTTTCGCTGTTAAAGCATTATCAAAGGTTTGTTTGGTTGTTTACGTACAACCGGTAAGGGAAATTAATATAAATAAGTGGACAAGTACAAATGTTTATCAAACAAAAAATGTAATAAAGTTATCGTACAATTTATTCAAATGTTCACTGAAGAAATAATCTACTGCAATATCTTCTTTAACAACTAAAAATAAAAGATCCAAGAATAATTAGAGTTAATTAAATTAAAGTTACGACCAGAAACAAACAATTTTTATTCGCACTTGCGTAAACCAGGATTTTATGGGTTTAGATAAACCAGTTTGCTAAGATTTTTACTGTCCTCTACTTCAAGTATAAGAGAAGTAAATCAAGAGGTCAAGTTATTTTGGAACGAAAAATACGGCCAACTTTTATTAAATTTGATAAAATTTACACCCAAGGCTTTAATCCTCGCTCGTAATGAGGTGTAATAAAGATATGATACATAAAAGGCGCGTCAAATGTTCGTAATGTAGGTATTTGCTAAATAAATAAAGCAGGGATAAAGTAAATAAAAGAGAAATTTGTTATTGTTCAAGTTTACCTCTTTGTTTTGTATTCAAATAAACAAGGTAAATTTTCTGAGCACGAGCTCTACTCGTTAAGGAAGATTATTTAAGAAAGTCACTAAGTGTGTGTTTTCAAGGTTTCATTTAAATTTGCAAACCTTGAAGTTAGGCAGGGCTAGGTTGGTATTACTGACATTATATGTTCAGGAGTTCTGTTTAATGTTTACGTCTCACAGATGGTACGAAATATATATCGCAAAAAAAATTTACGCAAAAAAGGCTCTAAAAGATATTCAATATGTAATATTTATTTTGTTATTTCATATAAATGTTTAGTTTTTCAAGTGGGCGTGGATAGAAAATCCAAAGTTAAAGGGAATAGCGCAAAATGCTCACACGAGTCACAGGCTAGTTAACAACATTTCAAATTGTTTGCTAAGGCATTAAATAGTTTATCTATAAGTATACTTCAAACGTAAAAATATGAAGAAGGAATAATCTCGATTGGCTAAGTATTTCATTACTTATTCCCATTTAAAAAACTTTTCATTTTAAAAGGTTTTCAGTGCAAATGATTGGCTCTACGTGAATGAGACCCTTGCCCCATAGAGAAGTTTGCACTAATAAAAAAAGTCACCTGTCAAACATGACAAGGAGTTCAATACTTAACTGTGTCAAATGTGTCAAATCAAGTCAACAGTATGATTAATTACTGTGAGTTATTTTAACGGCCTTGTATTGCTATGCCTTTATATCCTTCAATTTTGTAGGCTTTAAAATTATTCATGTTCATTTGTACCGAGTAACATGCTAGACCGAGACGGGCTTATTTTTGAACGGCCTTTAGACATTCGGTCTGGTTTCAATGAACGAGTATTATTTTTATTGTGGCAAAAGTTCCATTGCTTGCAGACAACCATTGAACGAAATTAACGAAAGTTCAGTATTTTGCAAATATCTCCGTAAATAGCCAGAAATAAAATGTTCAATTAACATTCTAATAATGTTAGTTTGCAATTATGAACCAATGACCACCATAAGGTGTTAGAATTTTTGGTGTCTTCTCAGATGACTGCTTGTGAATTTAGTGCATCATTCGAGTTTTGAAAGGAACTACTTCCCTAGCCGAGATTTGAACCAGCTGATTATCAAAAAAAGACACACTACCCGGTATTATCTCTTATAAGGATCAAATAAACTTTTAGGGAGATTTGGTTTTTATCAAAATTAGCCCGGTGACTCCTTTGAGCATTTTGATTTGTCTACTTGAAACACTAACTCTGTGTTTATAAAGGTCCTATAAAAATAAGTAAAAATTATTCCAGAGTAGATTGTGTAAGGAAAAAAAAATGGTGGTTAATTTTTTTAATCATAGTCTAACGACGTTTATTTTGATATAAGTTTTATTAACTTAAACCATATATACCTTCAATGAAATGGTATTTATATCATAGTTTAGGCCTATCTTTGCAATTTTATTAGATACAGTAAAATGAAAGTAATCTTATATCAGACGGCCGAAATATTAAGACCATAGAGTGAAATATAACATATTATTTTTTCAAATGTAATTATTACAATTTCAAGGTTTAAAATGGATTTGCAAAGAGACAACATCGGGATAGCCCCACATAAGATTAATTGAACCGTTCATAAAATAAAAACGGGAAACGCAGCACCACAAAAATCGACCAAGTGCGAGTCGAACTCGCGCACGAAGGGTTCCGTACCATTATCTATAAAAACGGCAAGATTGTATCAGAGCCCCCCTTAAATATTTGTTTAATTTTAATTCAATTATTTATTTTTAAAGTGAATATATAACTGAATATTCTATGAATATTTCAAGCGTCTACCTGTTGCCGTTGTCAATATCAAGCAAAAACGAGCAAAAATATCACGTCTTTTGTATGGGAGTCCCCTTAAATATTTATTTTATTCTGGTTTTTAGTCTTTGTTTCTATAGCGGCAACAGTTAACATCAATCGTTAAAATTTCAACTGTCTAACTATCACGGTTCATGAGATACAGCCTGGTGACAAACGGACAGCATAGTCTTATTATTAGAGTCCCGTTGGTTACCCTTTGAATACATATCTTCGTTTCAAAATATGGCCAAGAATAATTTCGTTTTCTTTTATTCTACGTCCCTGGCAATGTCAAAATCTCCCTGGATATATTAAACTGATAGCATCCTCCACTCCCTTTACTAACAGAACCTCAACCTCACGTACAGTGATTGAGCTGAACTTTCAAAGTATTCCAAAAACATTAACTGATTAATCCCGTTCAGAAGTTTTTTTATACATAACATACAAACATAGAGACAGATAGACATACGTACTCGTATAGAGAGACGCTGCATTTGGTATAAGTACTTATACACACAGACTCAAATCAAATCAAATCAAATTTATTTAATAATGCCATATACCAAAAAACCAGAAACAAAAAATCTAAATTATAATAACTACAGGTAACATTACTTATCAAACTTAAAATAAAACTAAAACATTGGTTTATACCATTTATATCTTGTTTATACACGATGAAAAACGAAGGCAAAAAAATAATTTTACATTATAGAATGGCTGTGCTAAATAATCGAGCTCTGGCCCATATAATAAGTATAAAAACCTGTTCTATATGGACCAGCCTCTTTCATCGCGGCGCGGTTAGGAAAATAAATAAATAAACGAAGCGATCGTGTTCGTGTTTATACGAGTGACGGAATAAGTTATATATGTATAACTAACATTTTGGTAATAAATAAATAAATACGTAAAAATAAATACGTAACATATGTTTACGTTTATATATATATATATTTATTACCAAAATGTTAGTTATATATAACTTATTCCGTCACTCGTATATTTATATATTATATATATATATATATACATTAATAAAGTACAGATTTAATAAATTAAGAAAATTTTAATAACATGACGTATGAAGGAAATCAAGACTTTACAAGACTGGACATTATGTTTATTTTTAACACTTGTATTTATCCACAAAAATATTTGTATCATATATTATACCATAAACTAGACTTTGCCTTTAGCCTAGTTCTTGAATTAAAACGGAACATACATACGGACAGACAGACAAAAATTTTAAAAACTGTGGTTTTTGTCTCAGTAAAATACTTAGTAAAACTCTTATTTCATTTAAAATGTACCGACGCATACTTTATTATTAGTATAGATAGTAGATAGAACCAGATTGATTTATGAAACGCAGATGGCCTTCACGGTAACGATAGATACATTGTTATTTTTAAATTTGAGATTATAATTTCTTAGCAATCTCAATCTCAATCTAATATTATTTATATGTCTAGAAATAAATAACGAATCACTAGTCTAGTATATTAATTTTAAATATTTTATTTTTACACGAAAAGCAGCCTCTGTCTATTTATACCTATACCTGACAAAATTTCTCACATTAAATTTGATATTTTTCAACACAGACTAAATCTGGTAAAATTAATAAATAGAATTTGTCGGCTAGCTAAAAGACACTTCAATGTGTTATGGCCAGAATCAGAATTCGATTTATAGCTACCAATGTAGAGGGTTTCATACAACAAATATCTTACCAAAATATGACAACAAAACCCATACTTTTTAGGTTAGTAATTAAGTATATTTAGTGGAATGAATTTTTTTTTATTGTAAATTTTCCTTTACCACAATTTTTTTCAATACATTTCTTAAGATTATTTTCTCTTCCATCGTATTAGGCAATAGGTGTAATAAGGTGTCATAGGCAATTAACGAAAACTGAGTAGTGACCGCAGTGAAGCAAGTCGAAGAAACAGGGACCGAAGCTGAGGTCCTTCTGTAGTGTGGGCGGAACCGAGGGCAAAAGGCTAATTTATCCAAATATATCAAACGTTAGATAAAGTACGAAACGAGTTCTCTGGAAGCCAGGGCCGAAAGGGCTGGGTGGCTATTCTCAGAGTAAATAATATAGTACACCTAAATTATTCTTAAGGTCACCCAAGGTTTCGTATGGGCTCGCGAGATGGCGCAGATCGTAATTTTTGAACTTTTGTTTCATCCCACTACTTTTCAGCAGAGAACATTATCGTTAACTCTTAGAAAAGAGCATCTTTTAGAATAGTGCCCCGAAATTGAACGGCCCTATTTTGTTTAAGACCATCGTTATTCCTGATGAAGTCTATTGTTTAGAGTAAAGTACCGAGCCAAATGGAAGGGATTATTCATTTCTCCTCAGCATCAAAAGGCAGCTTTGGAAGTTTCACAACTTTCCGTTTGATGATTCTTAATATAAATTCCCGTTAAAATTGTCGGAGAGGGATTAATTTCAATGCCATTGCTTTTATAGAGCGAATGGGGACAAATGATAAGTACCTAGAGAATTTTTTAATTAAAATTTTGCAATGGGTTTGCAGATTCCTCATTCACTGAAAAGTTTTAGTACAGTTGTGTCCTGCTGTGTTTTGTTGCAAAATTAAAACGTCGAGTTGAATAAGAATAAAGGTAAATAAATTCATAAACAGTCTAACCCAACACACAACAATGAGGTTAATGTTAAAAACACCAAGATTAAATTGAAATATAGGTACTTTTTATTGTAGATTTTGCTAAAAGACTCGAAAATTGAATTATAACTTGTTTAGCATAAATATAATATGTAAGTTAATAATGTAATAATGTATTCGGAACTAGGCATTGGGAATTTATACTACCAAAAATCATCATTAACCTTCCAAAAGAGTTGCAAAAATTGTATTTTAATAATAAAAATAATTATATGACAAAACTTAAGAAGTACATGGTGGAATGAAGTGACTTCAACTGCATTTTGTAAATAAAATAAGCTAAATTAACCTATTTGTATGTATAAAGTGTAATGTAGAACTCACTATCGGCAGATAAACCTTCGTGGCTTACGTCAGATAGTTCTGTGATTTTTTTTTAATGTAATGTATATAATTTGTTCAATTAAAAAATTAAATAAATTATAATTTTTACCTTAAATAAGTATATTTAATGGTCATTCGAAACATTTTTATTAACTGTACAAATTTTTACGTACAGTAAAACACAGTACAGTACTACATGAATTATGACTGATTTCTACTATTGTCTAGTGATTTCATTATATTAACATAAGTTACACGATTTATCTAAGTAATGTACAAATCTAAAAAAACATGATAATAAAAAATTGTATTTCAAAAAGTCGAAATCTTTTTCAGAAAACGGATGGTGTGACCATGCTCTATCGACAATATTTTGAAATTTACCCATATTGGTAGAAAATCATAATAAATATTCTATTTTATCCCGTTTGCTTTTTATATTCCGATACTCACAGAATATCTGAATATCTTTATTCGGTGAGGTTGATCTATTTTTATCCCAAAAAAAACAGATTTCAATTTAAGATAAGATATTTCTCGGTTCGTTTCCTGAATTTATATGAGCCAATAAAAAATACGATAATATTTATTTTTGGAAGTATGAAGTATTTAAATACCTGCATAATGTTCCAGACACAAAACCACGTTGGAATATTTTGCACAGAATTTCATAATAATTTCTTTATTTGACAAAGATACAATTGTTAAAAGTAAATGCCTTCTTTGTAATATTAAGCCCACCAAAAACATAAATGAGAAAAAAGGAGCTAATTTTGGTAAAAAAACAAATGGGTTTATCGGTAACAATAAAAAAATATTAAGATATAAGTGTGTACCGAGTTCTATTAAAATTCATTCAATCTTACCTACAAAAAATAGACCGACGATAACAAGTAAAGGGATAATTCCAAAAATCACAGTTATTCAAAACTAATATAAATAAATAAAATATGTCTATATTAAAAAGAGACTCACTCAAAGATATGAAAAGATTTTGATAAAATGTTTACATTAAGAACTTAATTTCGATACAAAAATTATTTCAAGAAGATATCCTTTTGCGATTTAATATCTATATTTTTGCTCGTCAGTGTATGTTTAAATTTATAAAGAGAAAACATATAATATAATATTATATATTTTAACTAATAATACTTTTTACTAAATCTTCTGTATGAATAAAGTACCTTTAAGAAAATAAGTACCTTTACTTTCATACAGATAGAAATAACTTTCTATCTTTCTTTCTTTGGGTATTTCAAGGCTTTGAGATACATTCGTTTCTCCCATGAAGGTATGGTTTCTCCTCATCATATCAACAATGACAGATTAGATATTATGATTCTAAGAAAACACACAACAATACTTACTTTGTCATGCTTATTGAAGAATTGGCAAATTCATAAACTTCTTTTCTCTTTTGGAATTTTAATAAATAATATGTAAGAATACACATTTAGATTTAGAATGAGAGTAACAATGTACATTAGTGAAGAATACATGTTGTGTAGAAGAAATGTAGGTGTATGAAGTAAAATGACAGTGATTATGTATTTAAGTGTAAAATACATGTGGACGTAGGTGTAGAATCACAGTAACAATGTAAGTGTAGAATACATGTGGGTGTATCAAGTAGAATGACAGTAATTATATAAGTGTAGAAAAAATGTAGGTATAGAATTACAGTAAAAACGAACTCTTAATAGTGTAGTCTCGAGATTTACTCCTTCGCCCGGTTGGCATGTAGAATTACTGTAATTCTACACCTAAATGCTTTTCAGCCCTATTCTTGAGTTATGTAGTGAATAGACGGAGAATTAGATATCGAGGCTGTATTATGTGAATTTTTGCTTTTGACTGAACCCTTATAGAACAATGTTTATGAAGAAAGTTTATATATTATTATAATGTAAAGGCGTGCACACACACTTTTTTCTAGTGTGCGTTACCTCGGGAGCACTACAAAACGCCTCACACACACAATCACAAAATGTGCTTATGTGTACACGTCACTATACCATAGCCAAACGGACTTCGTGAGATAGAATATCTCTACCTCGTTTTAATTTCTTCCAGAATATTTTCTTTTGTTCCCGATAAATCTTTTAAATGTTGGTTAAATAACCAAAGCCTGCTACTACCACTCAAAAATAAACGACCAACTTTGACGTCTTTTAACTTGCAATCCTTTATAGTCTTGCCCTCTGCGGAACAAAGGTTTGTGGGGAGACCAAACAATGCAACAAGACCATCCACTTCGAAACTTTTGTATTGAAAAACCGGGGTATTTTAACCTTTATTCTTGGAACATAAAGGTTGCATCGGCTGGAAATGAAGGCTATATTTAAGACGGACATTTTTGTATGGCGTTTGTCTTCAATTACAGTATTTATAACGGAACATTGTCTTTGTGGTATGTTCAATAAAGACTTTTTGCATCTTTCGTCGAGTCAATACAGGAGCGAGTTTATTTAACACATTTGTTGAAGAGGCCAGGCCATGAGAACGAAAACCATTTTTACCCACTTAATAATAAGAGAGCCCACGACACCAAACCTAGTTCGATAAGACTCCCAGAGCGGCTATTCCGGCATTATTGCGCATTCGCAATATCAGTAATTAGATATTTGTGTAAAGAGATGATCAGAGTAATCAATACATATCTGTACAAAATCCCTTTTAAGTCACGTCACTAAAATGGGGGAGCACGAAATGGCTATGCTGCAGTGCGAAAAACTGGGATACGCTTTATACCGGGTGACTTTTAACCTAACCCCGATAATTTCGTATTTTGTAGAAGAATACAAACTGGTTTTATTAATGGTTTTAGTAAATTCATTTCAATTCAATTCATAAATATTTTTTTAAATTTGGAGCCCTTTGTAGATTTTCGTAAAATAGAAAGAAATCATGGTCACCTGAAGAGATAAGATAATTAGATCACGCGAAATTATTTTTATTATTTATCGCACTATTTTGGACTATTTTCAACTTTTTCCGTATGAGAATGGCTAGGATAACCATATATTCTATGTCAAAGTAAATTTATTTGATTAATATTTTTACTTTTAATTTTAATTGTTTTTACATTTAAAATGTGTTCTACTAACGTTCCATAATAACCTCTAAAATTATCGGGGTTTGTTTGAAAGGCAACCTGTATATAAGGTCCTACGATTAAAAGTGAATAAAATTCAACAGTAAAATAAATGTATATAAACTTTACCAGCTTGTTTTTTTATTTGTTTTTTATTATATTGAAGTATATATGCACACAAAAGAATTAAAAAATATTATTTCAAGATATATTTCGGACCCTACTGGGCCCGGCATCAGTTGATATATATGATTACTATATCTATATCTTGAAATAATATTTTTTAATTCTTTTGTGTGCATATATACTTCAATATAATAAAACTCAACAGATGATAGAGTATCCCCAATATCAAATTCCCATTAAAAAAAAAAATTGTGCTTCCTTTTTTTCACCTTTACATAGAAATTTTGTCAGCTGATCGAATCATTTTGTATTAGGAAGTAAAAAAATTATATGACCAAAAATCATCACATAATTAACACGTTAATAATCCGCTGGTATTATATGCTTGAGATTAGTTGAGATAATTGTATCTCTGATGGATAAAACCCGAAACGAGGAGATCCGTCAACCGTCAGAGATCGAAGGTGACATAACCTGCAGAATCAGAGTGGGTAGGGGTGGGCCATTCTCTTGCAGACATGTTGGCTGTTGGAGCTATAAGGCGTTAGAAATAGTTAGAATGGATACTACCACAGTATAGGGTATAGGTAACACTATGATACTACTTACAGCTAAGCGTAGCGTAGGCCAACCTCGTTCCCACTGGACGGACGATCTGAAAGCCGTTGTAGGTGGCAGCTAGACGAGGAGGACGGAGGATCGCCAAGAGTGACAAAATATTAGAAAGGCCTAAATCCAGCAGTCGGCGAATACAGGCTGATGGATAGATGGATGGACGTTAATCTATACTATGATACATGTAAAGAGGAAAGATTTGTTTGTTTGTAGCTAATAGGTAATCTTTGGAACTACTGAACCGACTCTCAAAATTCTTTTTATTGTAAAAAGCTATTGCTGAGTAACATAGGTTAAATTTTATTAAATTAAAAATAAGTTTTCAGTTTGAAAATTCAATATTTGTGAATCAAGTCGGGAGAAAAAGCGCTGCTTAGCTGCTTTATCGGCGTGCGTTGTTCGTTCAAATGGTTAGTTATATGTGATAAAGCCGGTCGTTTTTCCATACGGGAAAACTGTATCAGTGTAATCTGAGTAAGGATTTTTATCTGCAATGATCCTGACTTACCTCTTGCTAATATTAGGCTTGAAAAAGTGACTACAGCCAGGTTTAAGCATAGACACATTTATTACTGTGGTTTTTTAGGTAATGTTTTTTTTTCAATTCGGGAAAACTATACCAGTTTAATCTGACTACAGATTTCCATCTACAATGATCCTGACACACCTCTTGCAAATTTTTAACCGACTTCAAAAAATAGAAGGTTCTTAATTTGAGAGGCAGAGACACATAAAATTATATTAATGAATTCAAAATTATTTTCATGAATATACAAATTCAAAGTCAAACACTCGTATGTTTACTAATAATAATAATAATGTAGTAAGAAAGTTGTGTCTGTACGTCGAATATATTTTTGAAATTTTAAATGAAAGTGCACTGAAGCAAAAACCAAAAAACCAAAGGTGTAATATATGTTTATTTTTATGCGGATGTTACATTCTGAAATAGAAATTTAGCAGACTGATGTTTACTGGTATTTAGCAAAAAACTACAACGAGATTATTTTCCCGAAATGGCACTTATCAGATGTTGGGGTATTTACTTTTAACTTAAGTGTAAGGCTAGCTTTATATTTAAATTTAAAGTCATAAGATTTAGTTATGAGGTTATAAATTAGGGATTCCCTTGTTAATTTGTTGAGTATTGATAAGGACAACTGATTATTATTAATCTCTAAATAATCGATCCACTGAATATTGCATAATAATATTATAAAATAAAACATTTGTTCTTCCAAGTGTTGATTAAATTAGGTTATTATTTGATAATCTCAAAAAATACTTATTTTTGTATTACTTTTTTATAATTTAAATAAACATTAAATAATCAAGCTCAATCAATCAAAAGGGCACTGTCAACATATAAAATGTCCTACAATAATGAGTGAAAATAATTGTAAGGTAGATCATGTATCCTTAACTGAAAACATACAAAAAGAAAAAAAAAATTGACTAAATAATTTTTCACAATTTTTTCACAAATTGGTTCAATCAGCTAACTAAATTCCCATGAAAAGGGTAAGAAAAAGTTCGCGCAAAAATTTTTTTTTATTGGGGATTCCTCTATAAATTAGGGATACCCTATCACCTCTTCAATTTTTTTCACTTTGAATTGTAGGACCTTATTATATCGGATATATATCAAATATCGGATATTTAGATATTTATTAGGAGTGTAAATATCGGACTCTTACGAATCCTGCTAATAGAAAAGTAATAAAATAGGCGTGTCTGTACCTTACATTGAATACTTTTGTGAAATTTTAAATTAAATGGTGTCTTGTATTGTAGGTACTGAGGAATCAAAGAAAACGAAATGATTCTTAGCCATATTTTGATACCAAAAGTTGAATTTTTTATTGTGCTGTGTTTGCCGTTTTCATATCAGGAACTACTATAATTAATCTTATAAAAAGCAAAATTTTAACCCTTTGCGAAGTGATTCGTCATCTATGCTAGTATTTATTTTTTACTTATAATAAAGTGGTAAGAAAGCGTGATTCAAAACATTGAATATTGACTTTAAAAAACTCTTTTTTATTTTTCGTCTGTCTGTCTGTATGTATGTATGTTCCGTTTTAACTCGAGAACCACTCAACGGATTTGGATGGGGTTCTTTTCATTATCATCGTAGTAACCCTGCCCTGATCAGCATTACTTATAGGCTATAAAGGATGTTGATAAAATAACACCCGAGCCGATAACGGGACAGAGATTGAATAAACGAGGGCGGAGCCGCGGGCAAAAGTCTAGTTAATAACAAAATATATTTTTAAATAAATATAGAACGTCATTTTCAAAGGAATTTGCGATAAGACAGTTTTTGTGACGTAGAATAATTAGTATAAATTTGTATAAACGAAAAATAATTAGTAGGTAATTGAAGAATTATAATCAGACAAAAGTAGTAAAGTTACTCAATTAGTCAAACTCAGGTCACAGAGGTCCCATTTCCCCGAACAAAAATAATAAGTCCATAGGGAACTGAAAACGTAATATAACGTAACTGTTTAATTTCCGTGGATAGAATTAACTTCACCTTTTACTCCCACAAAAGGAGCTTGAAAACACTTGTGCGCGTTTTTTAACGAATAAAAGCAACTATGTTAAAGTTCATGAAAAATATCTTTGAACTCGAGTTTCAACGGTGGCGTAGAGTTTTATTCACTTTGAGCAAGTTTCGATTGCAGTGACAAAATGTGCCGCAGCCTTAAAAGTATTCCCGCCGGCAATCACAATAAAACGGCAGGCTTAACTCCGGCTTTACCCAAACTTTGTGGAACCAAGCCTCAGAAGAAAGGGGTAAATGGTAATATGCATTCACTTGCTCAGAGCCGTTTTGAGCAAGAATGTCGTATAAAATGTTTGTTAAAAAAATTCAGCGTTATTTGTAAATTTATTTGTGGGCATTTTGGACCGGTAGGAACTGTATGCCAGGTTCTGTGCTTCGTACCACTAACCTTGAGGTATATGTTTATGAATGGTAACCGGGTGAATACAAGCAACAATCGTGGGTGTTTTCTACTTCCTTTCCATATACCTATAACGACTGTCAATGTGTCCATCACACTTACTGTCTCGCACATTTGACAAACGCAGGGTGCGCAAGAGCACGATCGATAACTGATTCTAAAGGTTTAAAGCTGTCAAAACTAAAATTTATTGATTTTAATATAGTACCTATACGGACATAATACAAACTACCTTCCAAGAATTTTAGTTTCGACAGCACTAAAACTAAAATTAAAGCCCTAAAAATCAGCTACACCGTTTCTATGAAATATGCTAGGTATATTGAATCACAGGTTGTGCCGTGTTAAGACATGAGTTGAAAAATTGTGTTTTTCTTCAGTGTCACAAAGCGCGTCTTCATTTGTACAGATTTTGAATTTGTACCCTTTTGCTTGTGGATGGCAGCACAACAGCCTAAAATGTGAAACGAAATATAAACTCAGTATAATTGCTTTCAGACGAGTAAAGTTGCAGAAATTATTAGTTCAAGTCTGAAATAACAGAATAAAATCGAGTTTGCTGTGAGAAAATAAAGCGTTATATTAGGGTTCCGTAACTAAGGGACCCCGTCGTCCATCCGTCCGCATGTCACAGCCTCATAAATTTTGAATCGTTTACAAACAAACAACAACAAACAAACAAATTTATTTATTAATGCCATAAGCCAAAAAACCAAAAACAAACAATCTAAATTATAATAACTATAGGGTTACCTAATGATAGTGATGTTAAGTACTTATCAAACTTAAAATAAAACTAAAACATTGTTATAAACAAGATGAAAAATTTAGAAAAACGAAGGTAAAAATTTATTCTACATTTTAAAATGGCTGTGCTAAATAACCGAGCTCTGGCCCATAAAATAAGTATAAAAACTTGTTCTATATGGACCAGCCTCTTTCATCGCGGCGCGGTTAGAAAAATAAATAAATGAATAATCGAAGCGATCGTGTTCGTGTGTAAACGAGTAACTGAATAAGTTATATATAACTAAAATTTTGGTAATAAATATATATATATGTATATATATATAATATATATTAATTATTGTAATACATTAGATAATAAACTTGGATAAATATTTATTATGTAATATATATTTATACATTAATAAAGTACAGATTTAATAAATTAAGGAAATAATAATTTTAATAACAAGACGTATGAAGGAAATCAACCCTAGAAGAACATTGCGCAGAGCAACTAAAGAATCAACTACAAAAACAAAAACAAAACAAAACAAAAACAAAGCAACAAAGTAAAAACAAAGTAAAACAACTGAGAACTATTTAGGTATGGTAAGTAAATCTTCTGTTTGATCATAATTTAAACTTAGAAGCCAAGCGGTTAGGATTTGTTTACTTTTGTATTTACTTAAGCTGTTAACTGAAAGGATTTCATTTATTTTATTATAAACATAAGGGCCCCGAAAATAGCGGTCATTTTGTGATTTTGAAGTTTTACATTGTGTTGAAATAAAAACTTTGTGTTTTCTTCGACTATTTTCGTTGACAGGGGCTCGGCCAATGGAACTAGAATGTTGCGCAATACATAGCGAAAGTACATAAATCTGTCTCACAGTTAGAACATTGATCAGAGAGTACAGCTGCTTGGTAGGGAACAAGATAGGCTTAAAGTGAATAACTTTCAAAACCGCTCTCTGAGCTACTTCTAAGGAGAGCATAAAAGATTTTGCCGCACCACCCCACGCTGTGCAGCAATAAGTTAGCAATAACCGGAGGACAGGTAGATGTCGCTTACTTCGATTTTAGAAAGGCTTTCGACACTGTTGACAATGATATTCTGCTCACGAAGTTGGCAGGCGTGGGCTGCACGCCGAACACGCTAGCCTTCTTCGCCAGCTACTTGCAGGACAGACGTCAGTATGTCGATTGCAGCGGACGCAGGTCAGAGCCCTATTTCACAAGATCGGGCGTCAGTCAGGGTAGTAACTTGGGACCTCTCCAGTTTATCATAATGATAAACGATTTACCAGAGGTGGTTACTGAGTCGACATGTTTACTCTATGCTGACGACTTGAAACTAATGATCGAAGTAAGCGACATCGGGGATCATGACAGGTAACAGAAAGATATAGATCGACTTAGTAAGTGGAGTCAGGAAAATAGGTTGTATTTTAACATCAACAAGTGCTCAGTACTGACATTTAGTCGCGCGCGCACCCCGCACCACCATCGGTACCATTTAGAGGGAGAACCGCTACAGCGCGTCACAGAGATCAAGGATTTAGGCGTGCGATTCACCGCCAATCTAACTTTTAAAGAACACATTGTCGATGTATGTAAGAAAGCATTTCGCAATTTAGGTTTTATCCTGAGGCAATCGAACAGCTTCAACAATATATCCGCACTACGTGCCCTATATGAAGCCCTAGTAAAAAGTCATCTGGAAAGCAGTGCTTTGATTTGGTTTCCACACGAAGCGAAGTATATAATAATGTTAGAGCGCATTCAGAATAAATTCATGCGATTCTTATATAAAAAAATATACGGTGTTAATCCTGGATTTCCATTGTTATATCCGACTTTGTTTGTTCTTGGCATGGTAGGATATTACAAATTGGAAGTGAGGAGGGAAGCGTCCACCGCCACGTACTTGTTTAAAGTGCTACGTGGAAAAGTGCACAACCCGAGCCTCCTTCGGGAGTTGCAGCTGTGCGTGCCCGAAGAGTATGTGTCGCGGAGGCGGCGGCCACCGTTGCTGAAGGTGCCGCGCGCGCGCACCAACTTGTTGCAACAAGCTCCGCTAACGCGAGCACTACGCTCGCTTAACGCGACCGTTGGACACGTTGATGTATTTTCTTGTACGTTGAACGAGTTCGCGGGGGCCATATTAATTATATGTACTAGGTTAAGTAGTAATTAAGTTATCTGGGATTTATTTTTGGTAATTTAATTATATATTTCTATTATTATGTGAGAATTTAGAATTACTAAACTAACGCAATAGGTAATTCTGTAATGTTAGTTTTAGTTGATTATAATAAATAAATAAATAAATAAATAAATAAATAAATGTCATTTGGAGCACTTTTGGATCAGCAGCATGTCGAAGATTTTTGAAAACAAAAATGAGACGTCTTATTCTTCCCGACAGTGTTACTATCTGTTTTTCCCAAGTTAAGTGTTGATCTATGACGATACCTAGGTATTTGATATCATGCACTCTTTGCAGAGGGGCGCAGGTGCAAGTGACAGGACCTTGGAAAGATGGTATATTACATGAATGGGCTATAATTGAAAAATCACTTGGAGGTTGTTTGTAGTTTGTTAAAGTAAAGGTGAGGTATTTGGTTTTTTCTACGTTTAAGGTAAGAAGATTTCTTTGCAGCCATCCTAGGACAAGCCGTGTTCCTGACTCCGCACTTGATTTCGTATCTTCCCGAGTTTTACCTGAGAATAATAGAGCTGTATCATCAGCATAGGTGACAATGCCTGTATTTTTACCCAGATTCATGTCACAGAGATCGTTAATGTAAGCTAAAAAAGGGTAGGTCCAAGAATACTGCCCTGTGGCACACCAAATGTCACAGGCATTTCTGTGCTACAATAGTTCCCGATTTTTACACATTGAGTTCGATCTGAGAGATATTCTGAAATTAATTTTAGAGCTACACCCCTTATACCCATTCTGTCTAATTTTGACAGAAGGATGGGAACAGAAACAGTGTCAAATGCTATGGCCAAATCCAAGAAAACGCCTATGCAGACGTTTTTCTGATCCATATTAGATATTAAGTAATGTGTAAGTGTGTTAACTGCATTTTCAGTAGATTTGTTTGATCGAAAACCAAATTGATTACAAGATAGTATTTTGTTTTTTTCTAAGTAATTACTCAGTCTAACATTTATTATTCTTTCTAGAATTTTTGATAATATTGGTAGTATTGAAATTGGTCGGTATTGTTTGACACTGTCTCTGTTTCCCCCTTTATGTATAGGATGAATCAGTGACTTTTTAAAAGCTTCTGGAAAACAACCATGTTCCAAGCAAAGATTACATACGTAGGTAAAAGGAGTCGCTATGATATCCCTGATGTGTTTAATAACATAATTTGATAAATTATCCAACCCTGCAGCGTTAGTTTTAATTTTATTGATAAAACTGATTATTTCAGCCTCATCCGTTTGCAGGAGAACAAAAGATTTGCATTTGGATGATATTAAAGTGTGATGTCTAGCTAGGTCTTGTTCTGTAGTACCGAGATGGGTAAGGATTTTGTTTGCTAAATCATTGCCCATATTTGCAAATTGTGCATTTACAATTTCAAGAGATTCTTCTGGACTACTCGAAATTTTTAGAAGTTCTTCAGATGGGTCTTTTTTCTTGTTTAGATTACAGATACTTTTTATGGCTTGCCATGTCTTTTTAGAATCATATTTACAATCCTCTAGTAGTTCTTTCTCATACTGTCTTTTAATTCTTTTCAGAAGCCCATTAAAATAATTTCTGTAGGATTTATACGTTTGCAGTAAATGTAAGTCATTTGGGGATTTTTTTGTTTTCATATGGAGACGGTCCCTTTTTTTCATACACCTTATCAAACCTGGTGTTATCCATGGTTTTATATTATATTTCGAATGAGGGATTTGTACTTTATGAGTATTTTTAACAATGGTAGTTTTAAGTAGGTTTATGAAGATGTTTGCTGCTTGATCGGGATTATTTCAATTAGTTACAGATGTCCATTCAGCTTTCAAAAGATCGGCTCGAACAGTTTCAAGATCAACACGCATTTTGAATTTTTCATTTTTAACACGTTGCATGTTAAGATTAATAGATATAAGTACCGCTGAATGGTCAGTTATTAAGGAATTGAAAACAAACGTTGAGCTATCTTTCTTTGTTTTAAGATAAAAATGGTCCAGACAATTTAACTCTCTAGTTGGGATTGAGTGTGAGGGAAAATATCCATGTGAGAACATAAGTTGGAGAAGATCCGATGATGCGTTATCATTGTTGGCGGGTTTAATATCTATATTAAAGTCTCCGGTGACAACAACGTTGGGTGTAGATTTAAGGGTTTAAGATAAATAATTAAAATTTGGCACTTAAAGTTCACATAATATGGTGTATTTTGTTTGTTCAATATATTGTCCCTATAAAAGAAAAAAGTTTTATAACTAAAAAGCCAATATTGCTAACAAGTTGTGGATATTAGGAAGTAAATTGTAAGAAGGAAAAAAAGAACATTTATTTCACATAAAGTTATCCATATTTCTAAAAATTTATGTTAGTATTATAAATTGTTTTACAATAACATAATACTTAAATTAAATACAAATGAATAGCATAAAAAAAATATTGACAACTGGAAATAAAACTCCTATAAAATTAAATTTCCAGAAAATTATTAAATTTCACAAGTAAAATATCACTGGTGTGAGGGTTTTGGCACCGCGCTCACCAACTCGTCTGCCCAACGTATATGAATTTGGGCATTGTTTCCTGGAGTACCATCAAGAGTGGGAAAGTTTGGAAAGCCTATATCCATATAATATGTCGTCGGCAGATCGTAGAATTGGACATTTCATGATCTGCCTAGCCATATCGTATTTCTGTTAAAAATAGGGTATCGCCTCGCTCCACTCCACTTCGCTTCGCTATATTTTTTATTTTAATTTTGTTCTATAATTACCTTAATGATTTGTTAATCTAGGTTAGTAATAAAATGTGTGCACGCACTTACTTAACAATATAATACAATCATATTTGACATGTAAAAGGTATTCCAATGCCTATATATGCTTCTCTTAAATTTAACAAAATTTTAGTTAGGGATGCCGATTTTAAATTGATTTAATCGCAGATCGTCTAGTCGGGGCGAAGAAAATCGATTTTAGAACGATTTTTTCGAAGCGATTCGATCTTTGAACTGATCCATACAACCGTAGAATCGTGGACACGATTTTTTGCGATATCACGGAAAATTTTGCTAAGAAATCACATATAATTAAAAAGAGTACCTACATTTAATTACGTTACGTTTTGATTTCAAAATTCAAAATTATTATTTACGAAGAGCCTTGCATTTGAAGATATTAAGTTGGAGTAAGTTATTGAGACTCAGAAATATTGTAACATAATAATAATAATATTCTCGTAATTATATTTTAAGTTACTTTGGCTTATAACTTTAACAAATATTTTATACTAGCTTTTGCCTGCAGCTCCGTCCGCGTGTTATTCGGTTTAACGACATGCTTTTTTCCGGGATAAAAAGTAGCCTTTGTGTTAAGTTAGGGTATAAGCTATATCCATTATAAATTTCATCCCAATCCGTTCAGCCATTTCAGCGTGAAAGAGTAACAAACATACACACACACACACAATTACGTGTGATAATGTTTTATTTATGAGAAAACAACTTACTTTACTTACAAACTCAGGAAACTTTACGCTCATGAATTTTTACTTTGATTACCAACTTATATAAAAATTTATTGACGCTAATTGTGTAAATTTCTGTTCCGATTTTGAATCGATTTTTCTGAATCGATGTTTTCTCTACCGATTTTTTTTTGGATCGATTTTGTCACCACGGTTCGAAATCGATCTCAAAATCGATCTTTTTTAGAAAGAATCGACATCCCTATTTGTAGTAGGTATAGACATGGCATACAAACAGCCTGAAAGCAGTGTCTCAGTAACATTGGTCCCATGCCAACAATGCAAACGTGGATTAACTGTTACTGTCCTGAAAATTCTAAGTTTCTCTACCGTCTGCAGACGTTGGGATGTAAATGCAACGTTTTCAGAATGAAATTGAAATTATGTATGTAGCTTTAACCATATGAAAAAAAAAACCGGTCAAGTGCGAGAAGGACGTTTTAAAGGTTCCGTATCATTCTAATAACAAACTTATCATTACCTACAAAATTCATGAAATATTATGAAAGATTCAATTGGTCGAGTATTCGGACACATATATCGGCATTATCGTAGAGCTGATGCCGGGCTCAACTGTGGAGGTACCACCATCTTACTCGCAAATACACCCGAAGTTATTCGGGGGAGAGTAAGACAACAGCTCTCAGGCAAAACCAGGCGGCCCACCATTGCCTGGGACCGATGGATGGCGGTTTATCCATCCCCAATTGCCGAGACTTATATAAAACGTCTGTGGTGACGGGCAGCGGCGTCACTGGTGCAAGGGTTTCGGCACCGCGCTCACCAATCCACCTGCCCAGCGTGTGTGAGTATGGGCATTTCTTCCAGGAGGACCGCCAAGTGTGGCGAAATCCTGGAAAGGCCTATGTCCAGCAGTGGACGAAACAGGCTGATGGATGGATGGATGGTATTAAAAACACATTCCTCTAATTCCAAAATAATAAATAAAAACACCTTAAAACCGCGAGTGTTCTGAGCGGCCCGCTTCCGCTATAAAGGATAAACATGTGAAAAATGAAAGCAGATAATACATACTCGTAAATCTCATGAGTCCGTTTGGCTATGCTTGTAAAATACTTGTTTTTATACTTGACCCAAAATTATCAGTCGCTAGGACCTATTGTCTCAACAACAATGTATAGGTATCGTATGTCTTTAGCACTGGTTTGACTTAGGTATCTGACACACTTAATTATACTCCTAAAAGTCTAGCAATAGAGGTGATTTTGAAGAGACTTTGTTTCTTTGTATCCAGGTTATGGTTGTTCAAGTATAAAAACACGTTCTATACCTATAGTTAGTAGTATGTACGTGCCACGCACCTTATTCTAGTGTGTGTAACCCGGTAGCGCTCTAAAACGCGCCACACACACCAAACGCCCTAATAAAATACCTGTGATTGAACATTATTTTGTATTTTTATATTTTCTTGGAATAATTTTTTGAAGTTGAGACTTCTTTGTTCTTTCATGACCAAAAAAATTACGACACTTCCGGAAATTCGTTTTTTGACGAAGGATAATTTGATTTCTGATAAAAGATTATTATAGCACACCGTGCGTAAAATGACCACTTTACGCACGCTGCGCTTGCGTAAAGTCGGCATTTTCCGCACTTTTGCTATAAAATATTATACGATACTCGTGCGAGAAACTTTTTTCTCTTTGTCACAAAGCGCGTCTTCATTTGTACAGATTTTGAATTTGTACCCTTTTGCTTGTGGATGGCAGCACAACAGCCTAAAATGTGAAACGAAATATAAACTCAGTATAATTGCTTTCAGACGAGTAAAGTTGCAGAAATTATTAGTTCAAGTCTGAAATAACAGAATAAAATCGGGTTTGCTGTGAGAAAATAAAGCGTTATATTAGGGTTCCGTAACTAAGGGACCCCGTCGTCCATCCGTCCGCATGTCACAGCCTCATAAATTTTGAATCGTTTACAAACAAACAACAACAAACAAACAAATTTATTTATTAATGCCATAAGCCAAAAAACCAAAAACAAACAATCTAAATTATAATAACTATAGGGTTACCTAATGATAGTGATGTTAAGTACTTATCAAACTTAAAATAAAACTAAAACATTGTTATAAACAAGATGAAAAATTTAGAAAAACGAAGGTAAAAATTTATTCTACATTTTAAAATGGCTGTGCTAAATAACCGAGCTCTGGCCCATAAAATAAGTATAAAAACCTGTTCTATATGGACCAGCCTCTTTCATCGCGGCGCGGTAAGAAAAATAAATAAATGAATAATCGAAGCGATCGTGTTCGTGTGTAAACGAGTAACTGAATAAGTTATATATAACTAAAATTTTGGTAATAAATATATATATATGTATATATATATAATATGTATTAATTATTGTAATACATTAGATAATAAACTTGGATAAATATTTATTATGTAATATATATTTATACATTAATAAAGTACAGATTTAATAAATTAAGGAAATAATAATTTTAATAACAAGACGTATGAAGGAAATCAACCCTAGAAGAACATTGCGCAGAGCAACTAAAGAATCAACTACAAAAACAAAAACAAAACAAAACAAAAACAAAGCAACAAAGTAAAAACAAAGTAAAACAACTGAGAACTATTTAGGTATGGTAAGTAAATCTTCTGTTTGATCATAATTTAAACTTAGAAGCCAAGCGGTTAGGATTTGTTTACATTTGTATTTACTTAAGCTGTTAACTGAAAGGATTTCATTTATTTTATTATAAACATAAGGGCCCCGAAAATAGCGGTCATTTTGTGATTTTGAAGTTTTACATTGTGTTGAAATAAAAACTTTGTGTTTTCTTCGACTATTTTCGTTGACAGGGGCTCGGCCAATGGAACTAGAATGTTGCGCAATACATAGCGAAAGTACATAAATCTGTCTCACAGTTAGAACATTGATCAGAGAGTACAGCTGCTTGGTAGGGAACAAGATAGGCTTAAAGTGAATAACTTTCAAAACCGCTCTCTGAGCTACTTCTAAGGAGAGCATAAAAGATTTTGCCGCACCACCCCACGCTGTGCAGCAATAAGTTAGCAATGACTGACATAGAGCAAAATATGTCATTTGGAGCACTTTTGGATCAGCAGCATGTCGAAGATTTTTGAAAACAAAAATGAGACGTCTTATTCTTCCCGACAGTGTTACTATCTGTTTTTCTTAAGTTAAGTGTTGATCTATGACGATACCTAGGTATTTGATATCATGCACTCTTTGCAGAGGGGCGCAGGTGCAAGTGACAGGACCTTGGAAAGATGGTATATTACATGAATGGGCTATAATTGAAAAATCACTTGGAGGTTGTTTGTAGTTTGTTAAAGTAAAGGTGAGGTATTTGGTTTTTTCTACGTTTAAGGTAAGAAGATTTCTTTGCAGCCATCCTAGGACAAGCCGTGTTCCTGACTCCGCACTTGATTTCGTATCTTCCCGAGTTTTACCTGAGAATAATAGAGCTGTATCATCAGCATAGGTGACAATGCCTGTATTTTTACCCAGATTCATGTCACAGAGATCGTTAATGTAAGCTAAAAAAAGGGTAGGTCCAAGAATACTGCCCTGTGGCACACCAAATGTCACAGGCATTTCTGTGCTACAATAGTTCCCGATTTTTACACATTGAGTTCGACCTGAGAGATATTCTGAAATTAATTTTAGAGCTACACCCCTTATACCCATTCTGTCTAATTTTGACAGAAGGATGGGAACAGAAACAGTGTCAAATGCTTTGGCCAAATCCAAGAAAACGCCTATGCAGACGTTTTTCTGATCCATATTAGATATTAAGTAATGTGTAAGTGTGTTAACTGCATTTTCAGTAGATTTGTTTGATCGAAAACCAAATTGATTACAAGATAGTATTTTGTTTTTTTCTAAGTAATTACTCAGTCTAACATTTATTATTCTTTCTAGAATTTTTGATAATATTGGTAGTATTGAAATTGGTCGGTATTGTTTGACACTGTCTCTGTTTCCCCCTTTATGTATAGGATGAATCAGTGACTTTTTAAAAGCTTCTGGAAAACAACCATGTTCCAAGCAAAGATTACATACGTAGGTAAAAGGAGTCGCTATGATATCCCTGATGTGTTTAATAACATAATTTGATAAATTATCCAACCCTGCAGCGTTAGTTTTAATTTTATTGATAAAACTGATTATTTCAGCCTCATCCGTTTGCAGGAGAACAAAAGATTTGCATTTGGATGATATTAAAGTGTGATGTCTAGCTAGGTCTTGTTCTGTAGTACCGAGATGGGTAAGGATTTTGTTTGCTAAATCATTGCCCATATTTGCAAATTGTGCATTTACAATTTCAAGAGATTCTTCTGGACTACTCGAAATTTTTAGAAGTTCTTCAGATGGGTCTTTTTTCTTGTTTAGATTACAGATACTTTTTATGGCTTGCCATGTCTTTTTAGAATCATATTTACAATCCTCTAGTAGTTCTTTCTCATACTGTCTTTTAATTCTTTTCAGAAGCCCATTAAAATAATTTCTGTAGGATTTATACGTTTGCAGTAAATGTAAGTCATTTGGGGATTTTTTTGTTTTCATATGGAGACGGTCCCTTTTTTTCATACACCTTATCAAACCTGGTGTTATCCATGGTTTTATATTATATTTCGAATGAGGGATTTGTACTTTATGAGTATTTTTAACAATGGTAGTTTTAAGTAGGTTTATGAAGATGTTTGCTGCTTGATCGGGATTATTGCAATTAGTTACAGATGTCCATTCAGCTTTCAAAAGATCGGCTCGAACAGTTTCAAGATCAACACGCATTTTGAATTTTTCATTTTTAACACGTTGCATGTTAAGATTAATAGATATAAGTACCGCTGAATGGTCAGTTATTAAGGAATTGAAAACAAACGTTGAGCTATCTTTCTTTGTTTTAAGATAAAAATGGTCCAGACAATTTAACTCTCTAGTTGGGATTGAGTGTGAGGGAAAATATCCATGTGAGAACATAAGTTGGAGAAGATCCGATGATGCGTTATCATTGTTGGCGGGTTTAATATCTATATTAAAGTCTCCGGTGACAACAACGTTGGGTGTAGATTTAAGGGTTTAAGATAAATAATTAAAATTTGGCACTTAAAGTTCACATAATATGGTGTATTTTGTTTGTTCAATATATTGTCCCTATAAAAGAAAAAAGTTTTATAACTAAAAAGCCAATATTGCTAACAAGTTGTGGATATTAGGAAGTAAATTGTAAGAAGGAAAAAAAGAACATTTATTTCACATAAAGTTATCCATATTTCTAAAAATTTATGTTAGTATTATAAATTGTTTTACAATAACATAATACTTAAATTAAATACAAATGAATAGCATAAAAAAAATATTGACAACTGGAAATAAAACTCCTATAAAATTAAATTTCCAGAAAATTATTAAATTTCACAAGTAAAATATCACTGGTGTGAGGGTTTCGGCACCGCGCTCACCAACTCGTCTGCCCAACGTATATGAATTTGGGCATTGTTTCCTGGAGTACCATCAAGAGTGGGAAAGTTTGGAAAGCCTATATCCATATAATATGTCGTCGGCAGATCGTAGAATTGGACATTTCATGATCTGCCTAGCCATATCGTATTTCTGTTAAAAATAGGGTATCGCCTCGCTCCACTCCACTTCGCTTCGCTATATTTTTTATTTTAATTTTGTTCTATAATTACCTTAATGATTTGTTAATCTAGGTTAGTAATAAAATGTGTGCACGCACTTACTTAACAATATAATACAATCATATTTGACATGTAAAAGATATTCCAATGCCTATATATGCTTCTCTTAAATTTAACAAAATTTTAGTTAGGGATGCCGATTTTAAATTGATTTAATCGCAGATCGTCTAGTCGGGGCGAAGAAAATCGATTTTAGAACGATTTTTTCGAAGCGATTCGATCTTTGAACTGATCCATACAACCGTAGAATCGTGGACACGATTTTTTGCGATTTCACGGAAAATTTTGCTAAGAAATCACATATAATTAAAAAGAGTACCTACATTTAATTACGTTACGTTTTGATTTCAAAATTCAAAATTATTATTTACGAAGAGCCTTGCATTTGAAGATATTAAGTTGGAGTAAGTTATTGAGACTCAGAAATATTGTAACATAATAATAATAATATTCTCGTAATTATATTTTAAGTTACTTTGGCTTATAACTTTAACAAATATTTTATACTAGCTTTTGCCTGCAGCTCCGTCCGCGTGTTATTCGGTTTAACGACATGCTTTTTTCCGGGATAAAAAGTAGCCTTTGTGTTAAGTTAGGGTATAAGCTATATCCATTATAAATTTCATCCCAATCCGTTCAGCCATTTCAGCGTGAAAGAGTAACAAACATACACACACACACACAATTACGTGTGATAATGTTTTATTTATGAGAAAACAACTTACTTTACTTACAAACTCAGGAAACTTTACGCTCATGAATTTTTACTTTGATTACCAACTTATATAAAAATTTATTGACGCTAATTGTGTAAATTTCTGTTCCGATTTTGAATCGATTTTTCTGAATCGATGTTTTCTCTACCGATTTTTTTTTGGATCGATTTTGTCACCACGGTTCGAAATCGATCTCAAAATCGATCTTTTTTAGAAAGAATCGACATCCCTATTTGTAGTAGGTATAGACATGGCATACAAACAGCCTGAAAGCAGTGTCTCAGTAACATTGGTCCCATGCCAACAATGCAAACGTGGATTAACTGTTACTGTCCTGAAAATTCTAAGTTTCTCTACCGTCTGCAGACGTTGGGATGTAAATGCAACGTTTTCAGAATGAAATTGAAATTATGTATGTAGCTTTAACCATATGAAAAAAAAAACCGGTCAAGTGCGAGAAGGACGTTTTAAAGGTTCCGTATCATTCTAATAACAAACTTATCATTACCTACAAAATTCATGAAATATTATGAAAGATTCAATTGGTCGAGTATTCGGACACATATATCGGCATTATCGTAGAGCTGATGCCGGGCTCAACTGTGGAGGTACCACCATCTTACTCGCAAATACACCCGAAGTTATTCGGGGGAGAGTAAGACAACAGCTCTCAGGCAAAACCAGGCGGCCCACCATTGCCTGGGACCGATGGATGGCGGTTTATCCATCCCCAATTGCCGAGACTTATATAAAACGTCTGTGGTGACGGGCAGCGGCGTCACTGGTGCAAGGGTTTCGGCACCGCGCTCACCAATCCACCTGCCCAGCGTGTGTGAGTATGGGCATTTCTTCCAGGAGGACCGCCAAGTGTGGCGAAATCCTGGAAAGGCCTATGTCCAGCAGTGGACGAAACAGGCTGATGGATGGATGGATGGTATTAAAAACACATTCCTCTAATTCCAAAATAATAAATAAAAACACCTTAAAACCGCGAGTGTTCTGAGCGGCCCGCTTCCGCTATAAAGGATAAACATGTGAAAAATGAAAGCAGATAATACATACTCGTAAATCTCATGAGTCCGTTTGGCTATGCTTGTAAAATACTTGTTTTTATACTTGACCCAAAATTATCAGTCGCTAGGACCTATTGTCTCAACAACAATGTATAGGTATCGTATGTCTTTAGCACTGGTTTGACTTAGGTATCTGACACACTTAATTATACTCCTAAAAGTCTAGCAATAGAGGTGATTTTGAAGAGACTTTGTTTCTTTGTATCCAGGTTATGGTTGTTCAAGTATAAAAACACGTTCTATACCTATAGTTAGTAGTATGTACGTGCCACGCACCTTATTCTAGTGTGTGTAACCCGGTAGCGCTCTAAAACGCGCCACACACACCAAACGCCCTAATAAAATACCTGTGATTGAACATTATTTTGTATTTTTATATTTTCTTGGAATAATTTTTTGAAGTTGAGACTTCTTTGTTCTTTCATGACCAAAAAAATTACGACACTTCCGGAAATTCGTTTTTTGACGAAGGATAATTTGATTTCTGATAAAAGATTATTATAGCACACCGTGCGTAAAATGACCACTTTACGCACGCTGCGCTTGCGTAAAGTCGGCATTTTCCGCACTTTTGCTATAAAATATTATACGATACTCGTGCGAGAAACTTTTTCTCGACTCGTGTGATTGCAGCACTCACCTTCGGCTCGTGCCGCAAACTCACACTCGTCATAAAACGTTTCATCGCTCTCGTATCGTAATGTACTATTTAGTTTTACAATCGGATTATTTATTTTTGGTTATTGTAATGGATGGAGTTGATGGACTGTATTTGCTGATATTACCTAGTTAAGCGTTATTTATTAAAAGTTTAAAAAAACGAATAATAGAGAACCATAAATATTTAAAAAAACGGATAGGACTCACTTTTTTAACTGTGCAAGGAGGCACTGGTCGATCTTTCGATGAGATTATCACTCATCATCATCAGGACTCTTCAGGAGTACTTTAAAAAGTTAACACAGTTAAAAAAGTGAGTCCTATCCGTTTTTTTTTATATTTATGATGTCAACTCACTCTAATTTTAATGATTAAAGAACCATTTTTATCATAGACAATTTTTATGTACAATACAATGACAGAAAGTGACAGAATACGTATTTAAAAAAATGACACAAATAATAAAGTAAATACGATTATAAAAGGAGTTCGCGACAGTTATTTTCATGATAATTTAAGTTAATGCGTATTTGATTGGAATAATAGAAAATGACCTCGTTAAGGTGGTTACACAGGATCTTGGTGCAAAATGCTGATCATAGTATTTTTTTGGAAGTGACTAAATAGCCGTTAGCGAATTACTTATTTTTAATTTTATTCGACCGCTAGGGATAGGTTGCGACGACGAGCGAAGCGAGGAGGAGCGTTTATGTTGACATGTAAGTACATATTACAGAGCCGAGCGAAGCGGAGCGGAGCGAGGCGACCCCCGTAGTTTAAACAGAATTCACGATATGCAGAAAAAATCATTTTCCGATGACTTCCATCCATCCATCAGCCTGTTTCGTCCACTGCTGGACATAGGCCTTTCCAGGAGTTCACCACTCCTGGCGGTCCTCCTGGAAGAAATGCCCATACTCACACACGCTGGGCAGGCGGGTTGGTGAGCGCGGTGCCGAAACCCTTGCACTAGTGACGCCGCTGCCCCTCACCAGTCTGATTTATATAAGGTCCGGCAATTGGGGATGGATATACCGCCATCCGTCGGTCCCAGGCAATGGTGGGCCGCCTGGTTTTTTGCCCGAGAGCTGTCCTCTTACTCTCCCCCAAATAACTTCGGGAGGATTTCCGAGTAAGATGGTGGTACCTCCACAGTCGAGCCTGGCATTAGCTCTACCACCTTAAATCGATGACTTACGGTTCAATAATTTATAAAATTAAAGGACCGCTTCCCTTTCCGAACACATTGCAAATTGAACTTTGTTAGTTCGGGCTAAGGAAGATATTCCAACAATAGTGACTTACGGTTCAATAATTTTAAAAATCAAAGGGTCGCTAGTGGTCTATTATTAACTTCCTATTTTTTTCCTATTCGCGCAAACTGCTTGTTAATAGTTAGGTGAGCACTTCAAAATTATTCCATTTTATGCGTTACATTTTGACTACAACCCGGTCCCAGTATCTGTGCACCTCGCTGGAATGTGGCGCCTCTCCCGCTTCCCCTGTCACCTCTCCGCGCACTCCCCGGTGCGACAGTACGGTTAGCATCTTCGTTGCCGCTACACGTCCCGATAATTTTGATATTTTCGCTTTATTGTTGTTTTGTTTTTTAATGTTTATTGTTAAGTTTAGACTGTTTACTGTTAAGTTTGGACTGGTTTGGTTTTTATTAAAATTGTTGTAGCTGTTAAACTGAAGTCATGGGAAAAACAATACACAGCGAATCAAGAAATTTAATCTTGAAAGTGCTCAAGTTTTTTGAATCGGAGAAAGCAAACAAACAGTACACCATACCTGTAGACCAAGTGGTGAAACGAACCTGTGCTGCAACTGGGATATCAAAGAGGACTTTAATGAAAATTAAAAATGAAGCCAAAGTACAACCACCTACTTCGCCGGGCGCTAGTCCGACTCCAAGTACTAGTAATAATTTAGAAACCCACCCAGAACCAAAATTATCGACACCGGGTAAGAAGCGTAAACAGTACAAAAAACGCATCGAAGTAGATGATTTTGAAATTTGCGCAATACGAAATATCATCAACAGTTTTTATGCTGTAAAAAAAGAAATCCCAACTTTGAAGAAAATTCTGGCAGCAGTTAAGAGAGACCTAAATTTTCAAGGTGGGAGAACATATTTAAGAAATATTTTAATTAACAAATTGGGCTACAAGTTCAAAAAGTGTAAAAATATCCGTTGTGTATTGACACAAAAGCCGGACATCGCCACATGGAGGGCTCGCTACCTACGCCGTATCATCATCATCATCATTTATTAACAAAACAGTGTTTACAATAAGACTTATATACTAACAGTGTGACAAAAACCAGTTTAGGTTTGACCGCACACCGCATTCACACAACATCACTCATTACGTAGGTACTTATAGATAAGGTGCTTACATTCTATACAATTCACAGCTAGCTTTTGTTTGTGTAGACACACTAGGTGATTATTTTTAATGCTTATTTACGAATTATACTATATTTACGAAATATTTATTGTGAGAAGAAGTGTTTTAATTTGATTTTTATGTTGGTTTTTGTGATTTGATTTTGTATGTTCAGGGGAAGTTGGTTTATTAATGTAGGTACTTGATATTGAAAGAGTATGAAAGAGAATAATGACCTTGGCGCTGATAAAAAACCGGTTACCTACCTGGACGAGACGTGGATCCATTCCCACTATACGGTCAGTAAATGCTGGCAAAATAATACCGACAGCAGTGTGAAGAAAAATTTAAATCCGGGTCAACGTTGGATTCTTGTACACGCTGGAGGAGAAAATGGATTTATTGAAGGTGCAGAATTACTTTATAAATGTAAAAGTAAAATCGGCGATTATCATAACGAGATGGACACAAACAATTTTTTAAAATGGCTCCGTGAAAAGCTTATACCAAATTTACCGCCGAACGGTATAGTTGTCATAGACAATGCACCCTACCATTCGACGCAGTCGGTGAAAGCGCCCACTAGTGCTGCTCTTAAAGCAGACATGCAAAATTGGCTACGTGAACACAATATTCCATTTAATGACAAAATGACAAAGAGGGAATTGTATCCCATTATACTGAGAACAAAGCCGCCGAAAAAATATGTCGTCGACGATTTGATGCGAGAGCATGGCCAAGAAGTTGTACGTCTGCCACCTTACCATTGTGACCTAAACCCTATCGAATATTTATATGGAACTTGGTAAAGCAAAGGGTGGCAGATAAAAACATTGACCAATCGGAAAAGAACATAGAACAACTTACAAAAGATGCGATTAAGTCAATTACGCCAGCTGACTGGAAAAAAGAAGTGAATCACGTGGAGAGACTACAGCGAGAATACTGGGAAAAGGATCATCTAGCAGATGACAACATCACACAACTTTTAATATCACTAGGGGAAGACAGTTCGGCGAGTTCAGAAAGTGAGAGTGGGGAAGATACAATGTCAGGCATAGAGTCAATAATTTATAGTGACTGAGTTTAATAATAAATGTTTTTGTAATCAAAATTATTGTTTTTTAATAACAAACCCTTCATCAATAATAAATTGATTTGAAAAGGTTAGTAAATTTTTTTTACCTCCACATTTCTCGAAAAAACTTTTTTTCACACCGTACCCAGACCGCCGATATGACGTCACGAGGTCAGGTGCACAGATATTGTGACCGGGTTGTAGATTACATTACAATAACTGTTAACACGCTTTAAAGTTTGTTAATGTAATGCAAACAAAATGTAATGCTTAATTTTTTTTCTGAATACTCATTATTAATAAACCTTTGCCGCAATTTGCTTTAAAACGCATTTATTGCATACTTTTTATTCAAAAGTAAGGAAAACAATATTATGATGTGCATTTTGTACCGAGATAAAAAGTTACGCCCTTAACAAAGGCGCTGCCAGCTCTGGCATATTATTTTGATATCTTTCGCCGAGAATGAATGAATGCAAGGCCTAATAAGTAAAGGATATTTGTTCTTTTGAGTTCTTGCGAAATTAGATCGAGAAATTTATTTCATTTTCAACTCTTTCAATTTTGTAGATATCATATCTCAAGATGTCTATCACTTAGTCGTTATTATGGCATAAAGAAACGATATGTCATTGATAAATAACTAGACTATTTCAAAATGTCGCAAATGTTTTTTTAAGAAACGCACATTTAACTTACTGCAAATAAAAGGTTTGTCGTTATAGTTTCAATCTTATTTTTTTCATTTATTTCACAGTACAAACCGTGGATGAACTCCAGGGAAATCAATGTGTTGTTGATTCTATTGATTTTTTTTTCGTTCTACCCTCCCAGCTTTACAATAAAAGCTCGTATGATATATTTATTCTCCGGGAGGTTATAAAATTGCAATTTCCGCGGGTTCACACACACAGCAAAACTTATTTGCTTAGTTCGATTCGGTACAGATGAGTTAGTCCAATAATAATAGTTGTTTTGTTTATGATCTAGGTGAAATAGGTTTCTTTTTTAGTGTTCCGAAAAATCGACAGTCATAAAGCCTGTGTGTCTGTAGAAAACAGTCTATTTTTCCCAATTGAATCGAATCTTCAAGTAAAGAATGGCTTACAACTGAATAGCGTATTTTTTATTTAAACAACACTTTCTATCAAAAGAGGATACCTGGGTATCCAAAAAGTGGACAGAAGCACTACCAGCCTTTCTGTCCTCAGCCCAATGCATGATGGACTTCTTCCTAAGAATAAATAAACCACTTGGTGATGTTGAGAGAGCATGGCGTAAAACCACCAGTCCCGACGAAAATGCCCCAGTTTTCGATCAATCTGGCCTTACAAAAGCTTTGGTTCGGGCCGCCTGCAGACAGAATCTGAAGACCACTTTCAGTCTGGCCGTGGCTCTGAGAGTAGAAACAAGAATAAATTAGCCACATTGCTGCAGTTGCATCTTAACAAACTTGAATTTATCCGGGGCATAAAAAAATCTCCGTGCATAGCAAAAACAACTTTACAGCTATGTGTGACGTTAAAACTACTGTAAGAAGTGCTTCATTGGAAATACGTTAGAAACGCTTCGATGAGCATTGAAGCGAATTCGTATTCCTTCGAGTGTGAAGTTTGTGAACATCACTTTTAGGGGTCCCCAAGCTAAAAGGTCACGGGACCCTTTGAAGATCAAGTTGCCCCGTGATGTTTGGGTTTGTTAACGTCAAAAGTGACAAAGGCCTTACATAGATACCATGTTAGGTTAAATATTAGTTTTCAGTAAAATTTATAACAAAAATCGAATGAATTTTTAAGCGGGGGATTTTTTTTTTATTTGTTAATTATGTAGCCAATCTTACAAAAAGTGCGTTTGGGGAGATACATAGAGTGCTATTTCTAGCTGTACCTGTATTTTGAAAATATTGTTTATTACACCCATCTGAAAAAAAAATTGCTTGTACACCTAAAAACAACTATGTAACTATTGGAGTATGACCTATAAATTATCTTCTAGACTCGGTTGGAAACTTTAAAATATTACCAAACTTGTTCCTGTTTTAGAGAAAAGTATTGCAACCAGTGGCGAAGCTAGGTGGACAAGGGCCCCGGTGCATAAAGAAAGAATCGGGCCCTCACCCCCTCTTTCCACGTAGCTTGTATTGGCCCTCAAAATTAGTGCACCAGGACCCCTAAGCTCCGGGGCCCTACAATAAATTTAAATTAAAATCTAACAAATTTTCTGGATGGTTATTTCGTTATTTTTAAGTGGGGGCCCCGTAATCCACGTGTTGGCTGGAAACGGATGGCCTAAGGTTGGGTGTTGGGAAGCGGGAAGAGAACTGATTTTGAAGTGGGTATGTTCAGAAGGGGCAAGTTCCGAAGGGGGCAAGTTCAAAACTTTCATTTCCGACCAACTTCGTTTAAAGAAGAATAATTTGATTTCTTTTTACAGATTTACTACGTTTTTTCATCGTTCATTATCTGTTATTTATAGTTTTTGCCCGCGGCTCCGCCCGCGTGTTATTCGGTTTAATGACATGCTTTTTTCCGGGATAAAAAGTAGCTTATGTGTTCGACTGTGGAGGTACCACCATCTTACTCGGAAATCCTCCCGAAGTTATTCGGGGGAGAGTAAGAGGACAGCTCTCAGGCAAAAAAAACAGGCGGCCCACCACTGCCTGGGACCGATGGATGGCGGTATATCTGTCGCAGTAAAGTAGTTAAATCAGAGAGTTAGTTGAATCTCTAGACAGTTAATTAAAGATCGACATTCAATCAAGTCGCTAAAGTTCCGTCAGACAAGTGAGTGAACGAAACGTTTAACGAGTTTCCTAAACGTTCCTAGGCGCATTTCAACTTTGGTAGGGTGACCTTTGTGAGGCGTCCCCGAGTAGGATACTAAATAGTCGCATAATGGATAGGTCGAAATGTATTTAAAAACACTAGGTTAGGTTAGGTTTGAACATTATGAAACAACTCAGAGCCGAGCGAAGCGGAGCGGAGCGAGGCGTCCCCGAGTAGGATACTAAATAGGTGCATAATGGATAGGTCAAAATGTATTTAAAAACAGTACGTTAGGTCAGGTTTGAACATTATGAAACAACTCAGAGCCAAGCGAAGCGGAGCGGAGCGAGGCGTCCCCGAGTAGGATACTAAATAGTCGCATAATGGATAGGTCGAAATGTCTAAATAACAATAACAAATGAAATAATCATGGCGGAGTCGACAACATGTTTACAATTTCACCAAAGACCACAATTTGAAACAAAAACCACTCACACAACAAACCCACGTTGCACAACGTTTGCCAAAAGAAAGACTCTAAATGTAATCAGCTGTTGTCGTGACCGCCATCTTGTTTTACATTATTAATCAATCAACACGCTGGCTTTCGGTCAGACAGATAGTTAAACGTTTTCGACGCTGCTTTATTTAAATCAAAATGCTAGCGACTTGATTGAATGTCGATCTTTAATTAACTCTCTAGAGATTCAATTAACTCTCTGATTTAACTACTTTACTGCGACATATCCATCCCCAATTGCCGGGCCTTATATAAATTAGACTGGTGACGGACAGCGGCGTCACTGGTGCAAGGGTTACGGCACCGCGCTCACCAACCCGCCTGCCTAGCGTGTGTGAGTATGGGCATTTCTTCCAGGAGGACCACCATGAGTGGCGAAATCCTGGAAAGGCCTATGTCCAGCAGTGGACGAAACAGGCTGATGGATGGATGGATATGTGTTAATTCATTCATTCTTAATTTAATCCAAATCCGTTCAGTCGTTTCAGCGTGAAAGAGTAACAAACATACACACACGCACAAACTTTCGCATTTATAATATTAGTGTGATTAGTATGATGATAATTTAATGCTTATTTGATTGGAGTAATAAAAAATTGGAATGTCCTCGTAAGCGAATGCGCCGTCATTGATTTCTATCTCTGTGATTGAGTGAATTCGATATAAGAAGTACCCACATAAATAATTTACGGTTGTATCCCTGATACAACCCACTGCTTTATTACAGTGCTTCTATATAATTTAGATTTAACCAAAATTAAATTTGTACTATACACCTACTTTTGAAATTGATTTATACATATCTAAAATAACTATTCTCACATTCTACAATATTATATCTATCCATGAGCTGTCATCGTCCACTGCTGGACAGAGGCCTTTCTAATATTTCACCATTCATGGCGGTCCTCTATCGTCCTCATCCAGCCGCCACCCACAACGTCCTGCAGGTCGCCGGCGTCGGTCCAGCGGGCACGAGATCGGCCTACGCTACGCTTTGCTGTACGTGGTCTCCATTCTAACGCCCTTTCGCTTCAACGGCCATCACTTAGACGGGCTTTCTTTTTTCTGCAGGTAATTTGCAACTTGACGGAAATAAACTGCGTTCAGTTTGATGCGTTCGTAGGCTGCATCCAGTTTGATTGTCGGGTGACATCCACCTCAAATGCCTTGATACTGTCTTGATACTGCTTGATACTGCTTTCAGTGGTAGGCGGTGGTCCTCCGACGATCAAACTGAACACACTCTAAGCAGTTTATTTCCGTCAAGTCTATCTATGTACATAAGGAAAAACTGCCATCTTTCTCTCAATAAAATAAAATAAATGAAAATAAAGCACTAGTCTGGTAAAAATTACTTTGCCAACAGTTTTGATGCATATAAAATGGGTCATACTTGCATGAAAAAAGTATTTTACTCTGAAACTACAAAGGTTTGATTTCCCTGCAACATTGGCATTCAACTTAAAGCAATTTTCTGCAATATCAGGGGCACACTGCCCTCGAGTGAAACTTATTTAAACATCCGCTTGGGTACGTTGGGAGGGTATATTGTTAATTTACAAGAACGCTTAATTTTCATTTCAGCTACTTAAGTACATTTCATCCTCACTCTCTGGTCGGCTTAATTGAAATTTGCGACTTGCACCAGTCTCTTAAAAAGGTGTCTCAAAACCTGCTTGAATTTTGAATTTCGAATAATTTTCGTTGCGTCAAACATGGAACGCGGATATTTTGCAACGTCTAATATTCTTGTCACTAATGATGTGACAATGTACATAGTATTTGTGTTCTTACCTAATACTTACCACATGCTAAAAGAAAACATCGTGAGGAACTGCATGCGTACAAAGCGTGCATTTGTGCCCGAAGTATGGCGATGGAGTTCACCACCCATCACATTGAGACGTAATTATCGTCGGTGAAACGCGGGTGTGCCAAGTGTGAACTGTGACTTGCATTTCACAGATCACACTTGGGAACACCTCTGACACTCCTTCGGGGATTCATATTCTGACGATGTTTTTCACGTCTAATAAATAATGTTTTGCGGTGATCAAAAATTTCGTCTATACTAGTATAATATGTCGTTGGCACATCGTAGAATTGGGCATATCATGATGTGCCTAAGCATATCATATTTCTGTTAAAAATAATAAATTTATTTACATGTAAACCTAACACGCTCCTCGCTCAACTTAGCTCCGTTCATAGTTGCACCTATTTTTGACATTTGTTAAAAGATTTTCGATTTCATACTTTACGATCTGCCCACGACATAAGTAATAATTAAATACTTAATAGCAGATAAGTGTCATTTTATTTTTATTTTATTTTATTTATTTATTTAAGAAACAAACAGCCACATATACAAATTATTACAAGTGAAAATATTCAAATTAAGCCTAAAGTCTCCTTAATTTACAAAAATGTATATTTCTAATAAGAAGTGAAGTTAACTAAACATAAGTAAGTAATACACTAGTTACAAAATATGAGCAACAAATAATGTTAGTCAAAAACATCTATCTGCAAGAAATTTTTTTCATGGCAGATTTTTAAAGGTGGAAAAAGATACACAAAACATGTCGACATCTGATAAATGGTCATTATATAATCGGCAAACACGCCTAACAAAACTATTTCTTGCATAGCACGTTTTACAAGAAGCAATACTAAACAAATTCTTTGTATGACATGCACGTTCACATTTGCGAGGTATTCTAAAGTTGATTTTTTGTAATAAATCCGGGGTATCTATCAAATTATTATTAATTATTTTGTAAAGCATACAAGCGTCAGTGTAGTCTCGCCTGTGGGATAGAAGTTGAACTTTGTGTCTATCAGCTGAGGTATAATAGTCAAGATAAGCATAACCTGTTCTGTAGTCGAGGGCCTTCACAAACTTTTTCTGTAATTTCTCAAGTCTATCAATATGAGTCATATAAAATGGGTGCCAAACTGAACAGGCAAACTCCAGTCTACTACGAACAAAACTATTGTACAGAATTTTATATGTTAACGGGTTTTTGAACGGCTTTCCAACTCTCAAAATAAAACCCAATTGTTTGTAAGATTTGCTGAGTATTGTATCAATGTGTGGCACAAAAGTAAGTTTAGAGTCCATGATCACACCGAGATCACGAATTTCTGTTACCCGTTTAAGATTAGTGTTACATAGTTTGTAATCGTAAAGAATCGTTTGCTTTTTCCTACTAAAACTAATTACACTACATTTGTCTGGATTTAAGAATAGGTTGGTTTGAACACAAAATCTTTCAAAATTAAGTAGGTCAAGTTGTAATTCATTACAATCACTAGGATTACGGATAATTCTAAATAATTTTGTGTCGTCCGCATAAAGCAAGGAGTTCGAATGTTGTATATTATTTGTTATATCATTTATATACAGTGTAAATAACAAGGGTCCCAAATGGGATCCCTGAGGAACCCCTGAGCTAGTTAATTTATAATTAGAACAAAATCCACCAAGTACAACAGCTTGATTACGGTTTATAACATAAGATTTTATCCAACGCAAGAGGTCACCATGTATACCGAGCCGCCAGAGCTTAAGTAATAACATATTATGAGATATTTTATCAAATGCTTTGGCAAAATCGGTATACACGGCGTCCACCTGACATTTATTATCTAAGGCATCAAGAATAAATTCCGTAAAACTAAGGAGATTACTCTCCACACTACGACCCCTATAAAAACCATGCTGACTGGGAGTAATACAGCGACGCACAGCAGAAGATAACTGATCAGTCACTATTTTTTCAAGGATCTTTCCTAAGTGACACAGTTTAGAAATAGGTCTGTACTTTTCAATATCGCTGCTGACCTTGCCCTTGGGGATTGGTGTGATCCATGCTCGTTTCCAAATGTTAGGAACGTGTCCATCTCTCATTGACTTTGAGTATAAAATAGTGATGGGCAAGGTTAACGATAGTGCACACTTACTGATAAAAATAGGATGAATCCCATCTGGCCCTGCACCCTTACTAATATTTATTGATTTTAAATACTTTTGAACGATATTTTGAGTAATCTCAATATGAGACATACTTAATACGGCAACAAAGGAAGCTTGTAAGCTATCTAAATCTAAGGAGCTTTGATTGGATTTTTCAAAAACAGAGTTGAAGTACTCGTTAAATTGATTGCAGATACTGTCACCACCCGTAACTTGAATACCCTTGTAAGTCATTGTATCCGGAAAAGAATTACGTAGAAATATTGATTTAATATAACTCCAGAAAAATTTTGGATGGCTTTTTATTTTTTGTTCAGAGAATTTTATGTAATTATTGAAACATTCCTGTTCAAGTTTCCGAGCCCTCTTTCTTAAAATTTTAAAACTTTCATAATCTAACGGATTTTTATATATTTTCCAAAGCTTATGGTATTTTTGTTTTTCTTTTAAAACTTTTCGCAAAGGTAAACTATGCCAAATAGGATACGAGGGAGTAGACTTTCGTATACGGGAGGGGACAAACTTTGAGATCAAATTATTTAATATACTATAAAAAATTTCAATGCAATCTTCCATACACAAGTTCGAAAACAAAGTATACCAGTCTATTTTTGACAGTTCATTGTTTATTTCATCATAATTACCTAACTCAAATTTGTATCGATAAGTGTCCATAGACTTAAAACGTTCAAAATTACTTAAACCAATATCGATTAAAAGAGATTTATGATATGGATCTTCTCGCACAAGTTGACTATCACAACTATGTATATAACATTCGGAGCTTGACAATATTAAATCTAAGATATTACCAGATATACCTATTGTCAAGGTAGTTGTATTGTTTTAAGTCAGAAAATGATAAAAATTCACTAAGAGATTGAACAGCAAAATTACCACTACATGTTAAAAGCAAATCACGAGCATCACTACTGGTAGTCCACTTAGCGTCAGATATATTAAAGTCGCCAGTAATTAAGAATAAATCATTCGGCAAATCGTTTATTAATTTCTCTGCTATATCAAAAAATGATAAAAGGGCTTCTTTATACATCGGCCCTTGGGGTAAGTATAAACATCCTATATTTAAAAAATGTGATTGCTTTTGATCAAGCGGCAACGAGACCCAAACGCAATCCGCGGCGGCGGCAGGCGGCACCGGCCAAGCGCGACGCAGCGGTCGCAGCCGGGTATGCACAGCCACGGCCACCCCGCCGCCCCGCTCGCAGCCGCTAGCCGCCGCCGAGCGGTCACAGCGATACACTAAATACCTAGCATCAAAAAATTCTGCGTCGTAAAAATCATCCGTCAGCCAACTTTCCGTGATACATATAAAATCATAATGGGATTGAATTACCTGGGAACAAAAACTTTGCGATTTTGTACGCAACCCCCGTACATTCTGGTAATACCCACTCAAAACTGTATTAGACATTGCAGATGGAAGAGAAAACAACATTCTTTATAATATACAGTGACGTATGCATGTCAAGATACAAAAAGAAGTATAACCTTAATAGGAAGTAATAATAATATGATTCCGTGTAGTCGAAATAAGTGCCTCGCAAACGCCAACCCACAATTACAAGATCAAAAACTATAGCACTGGTTTTTCTTAAAACTGAACAATAACTGAAAATTACGAAAAAAAGTATAAAAATACAGCAATCAGCTGGAGTATTACATATTTTACAACACAAACTAAGTTTAACACTGACCATGATCATTAGAATCATTACCACCAAAAAGTAAAACAAGTTAAAAAGTCATTTTACATTCAAGAGGTCAGAATCATTATTTATATATTTTTTTTTTGAGCTATCATTCTTGCGCATCATAATCCTACAGTCCCTAATTCACAAATGGGCGTAATGCAATTGAGACTTCACCTCACGAGCTTTCTTGAGCAACAGTTTGTTTGACGGAGTCAGGTGATCACAAACAAACAAATTGTGCGCGACTCCGGAGTGGCCGATGTCCGCGGCTGTAAGGCCTCGACGTGCGCGCACTGCCGCCAGCAGGTGATCCTTGGCTAGTCTTCTAGTAAACTTCACAATTATAGCAGGGGCTCTCGATTCCTCAGGGCTCGCATTGCCATCATGTTTGCTTTGAAAGCGACGTACGCGATGGATCGAGTCGACGTCCCTGTTATCCAACGCAAAGCCAACCTTATCGCAGATAACTTGCAGTATATTATTTAGGTTTTCACCCTTAACCGACGGTACTCCCGATATCTCGATATTATTCATTCTGCTGAATTGCTCTTGAGAATTATTTTCACTCTTGAGGGTAGCGATAGTTTCGTTCGCGGAGATTAGATCGGATTGTAGTTTAGTAATCATAGGTACTTTGTTTTCCAACAAAATCAAACGATCTTCGACGTCACTAAATCGCGTCTCCATTTCACTCAACTTTGTGTTTATGCTTATGACACCTGTCGACACATTCTGAATCTCTGATTTAACGGCATTTAACTCGGCGCGAAGTGCTTTCAGTTCTTGAAGTACTTGCAGCATATTAGAGTCTGAAGAACTGGAAGTCCCTCTGCAGGTCATGCAGCGCCAGGCAGCCTTTTTTTCAGCACCCATCTTACGATAGGTAGATTCGGCGACTCCAGCGCAAAGGAAATGGAAACACCCATCGCAATTTCCACACTGTACGAATTCGGTTACAGGTTCGTTGCACTTAATGCAAAGCATGTTTAGTTCGTAGAGTAAACAAAATTACTATATAAGAAATATACGCGCGTAAGAAAAAAGGGCGGTAGGTAGGAGGTTTTAATCGCACGGGTATTATCGCACTATCACAGAACCGATCGCTACCGCGCGCCAACGCTTTAAAAATAAACACAGTTTTTAGCTAATTTAAGAAAGGGAGATCACATTATATTTAGTAGATAAAAAACTGGACAGGGCTTGTTATGATTATTTTACTTCCTAGTAGAACTGGTCAATAACTAAATATTTTAAGGGCAGTAAGAACTTCCTAATTTCCGCACTATAATTCTTTAACATTTTTCGGCATATAATTTTGGACGGCGGAACCTTCCTCAGTTTTCTCATAATTGTGATTTTTTCTCGTAAAGGTTGCCTACCTTGTATACATATATTAGATAAACATATCGACATCTAAAATGGCGGCGACATGTTGTCTTCTCCACTCAAGTGACACCTTTCTTTGAATTAGAGCTTTCGTTAGACTCTTAGATAGAAAAGAACTTGAATGTATTATTTCGAAAACAAAATAAATATTTTCTTTCTTATTTACTTTTGATTTATTTATTAGCTCGTAGTCCTTTTACTATTATGATAGTCTTCAAAACAATAAAGTTTCTAACATACGTACCTAATTAGGAAATGGATCGCGGGGACCTTTCGATGGTTGACTTTTAATAATGGATGGCATAATTTAAATAATTAAAGAACCTTATTCTCATTTAATTTTGGGGGTGTGAAAGGAGCCTGCCTAAATAGCGTAAACTAAAATACTACAATTGATTTTTTACTCCCACAAGCATGTTTGACAGTTGGAAAATTAGACCAAGAACTAACCAATTGACAAAATAAAACAAATCGACATGGTTCGTTTAACATAGCTATAGACAATCTGAGTGCGTCGCGGTTTTCCTCTGAACTTGGCCGATACTTAAGAGAATAGGTTCCGATTGCATTGATGGCTGTTACTCCATGCGGAAAAACCTGCAGTGCGAGAGGGACGAATTCTGGAAAATTATCAAAATGACGACTTTTATCACGAATTTTATTATTTAAAAAAAAACTAAAGTTTGTATCAAATATCTGTTCGGATAACAGTATAATAAAGTTTATACAGATTTTAATTAATAAATAATATAATATGATTTTGCTCAAATAATGTTTAAACTCGACATGAAACCTTTTTTTGGAGTCATCTTTGATTTTTTATGGCTCAATGTTGGAATGACTTCTGAAGATTCTGTTTAGATAAGAGTGTACATTATATTCTTGACAGAAGTCCAAATTTTTTTCAAATATCTAGTATTGCTAGATTCTTCAAACAAGGAAGAATAAATTATGGTTTTTCGGAACCTATCCTCTTAACCGTGTGTCTAGATGAAAATTTGTGCAACCAATCTTGTTTCGCCTATTAACTATGGTAAAAAGACAACATTAGCGATTACACCTACGTAAAGCTCGTAGAGCCTGCTTCCCTTGACAGAATCATTGAGGTGTTTTGCGCAAAAGCGTTATGATTGTGAACCATATATCTTTTTAAACTTCTATAACTTTTACTTGTATCTTGCACTACGTAATTAATGTTTACAAAAGGTCTCTTTCCCCATACATTTATCTTTTATGTAGTTTTGCTCTAAACGCCTAACACAAGTTACTAGCGTTCTTATTGCGAATCTGTGAAACGTAGCTTTTCACATTTACATTACGATATTAAGGGCCAACTGTAGGCGGAGAGTAGACCTCATTCCTCTCGGACGTCTCATCTCTATCACATATTCAACTAATACACTCAGAGATCGGACGACAAATCGAGTTCAATTTATTATTTAAGGCCCTCCAAAATGTTGCAATATTTATCGTGCAATATGGTTAAGGTGGTAGAGCTGATGCCGGGCTCGACTGTGGAGGTACCACCATCTTACTCGCAAATCCTCCTGAAGTTATTCAGGAGAGAGTAAGAGAACAGCTCTCAGGCAAAACCAGGCGGCCCACCATTGCCTGGGACCGATGGATGGCAGTTTATCCACCCCCAATTGCCAAGCATTATAAAAAACAGACTAGTGACGGGCAGCGGCGTCACTGGTGCAAGGGTTTCGGCACCGCGCTCACCAACCCGCCTGCCCAGCGTGTGTGAGTATGGGCATTTCTTCCAGGAGGGCCGCCAAGAGTGGCGAAATCCTGGAAAGGCCTATGTCCAGCAGTGGATGAAACAGGCTGATGGATGGATGGAATATGAATTAAAACATTGGCAACACTTTGTGTTGTGTAATATGATTCGTTTGATAGTCAAATGAAATGCCTATGGGCCAACCTAGTTACTTATAAAGTCGTTATAATAATTAAACTACAAACGTGAAGGTCTCAAATTTCTGTTGCTTTCGCAGCCGTTCTCAACACTTCATCTCAAAATGGCTGTAAATAAAACACCTGTCATAATATTAACTGAGGTTTATACTCGTAGTACTAAATAACTGTTTCACTTATTTAAATATTTAATAACTTTAATAAATTGTAACTAACTGATAGCTATATTTTATCAACTGTAAAAGTTTATTCACTTACCATAAGCAACAAATTCTGTAAGCTTAACCAAGATAATATTTATCGTTATGAATTGACATAAAACTTTTTTATTTATACCAAGAGAGCGGGAACTTGCCTACTTTCGGTGATTACATTATAGAAGAGTACTTGCAGATAGCAATTACAAACTCTCAACGAAATTGTTGTTCTAATAGAATTTGTTACGTTTGTGGTTAAATTATGGCCACTTTTTAACCAAGCTGAAATCTAGTTTGTTAGTTGTCGGTTTTCTGAGTGTATGTTGCCTTCAGGGATAACCTGCAGATTTCCGCTATAAATCCGAGTGTAAACTTCGCAAGGCAATAATTAATGGCAACATTTCCAGTGTTCCCTATGAGTTTGTGGTAAACACCCAACTGGATTTGATTTATAACGAACAAATTAACCCACTGAAGTCAAATCTTGGTGAGTTTTGGTAAATTTGCGTAGTTCTGTTTGTGATTTATTTGGCTTCGTATAGTTTGCTGTTTGGTAAACGTTTATAATGTGTTGCCAGGTACACCCCTTCTTTAATTTTCACCACGCTTTTTGCCAATGATTCCGCTGTCCACTTTAGGATAAGGCGGTTCCGTTTTTTCGAATCTACTTAAGCAATTCAATTTTTTATTATATTATATTATATAATTTTATGTTTATGTTGTATAATTTTATTATTCGATGTTTAGAGGTTCTCAAAAATAAATAACAAACCTATAAGCGAAATTCTGAAACAAATTCAACAGTAGTGAACGGGGTTCATCAGGCTGTTCTACAATATGAAGGGTTCTGTAAAGTTTCTCATCTTCTAAAAGTATGTGGTCAAAAATGACCGCAGCTAATATTTATAACCATATAAAGGCCGGGGTATATGAAGATGATGCTGTGCTCATGTTTTCTTATGAATAATATTAAAATGTTAAAAATAAACATATGTAAAAAACAAGAAAATCAGCTTTTTTGAAGAAATGCTTCTTAATCTTCCATTTTGATACTCTCTGAACTCTGGTAACTTACTTATTTGAATTATTATTTTATTGTGGTGTGCTATGAAGAAAATTGTGTGGTTTTACTATGGTTCTAAGAGAGTCCATCCATCCATCAGCCTGTTTCGTCCACTGCTGGACATAGACCTTTCCAGGATTTCGCCACTCTTGGCGGTTGAGAAATGCCCATACTCACACTCGCTGGGCAGGCGGGTTGGTGAGCGCGGTGCCGAAACCCTTGCACCAGTGACGCCGCTGCCCGTCACCAGTCCAATTTATATAAGGCCCGGCAATTGGGGATGGATATACCGCCATCCATCGGTCCTAGGCAATGGTGGGCCGCCTGGCTTTTTTGCCAGAGAACTGTCCTCTTACTCTCCCCCGAATAACTTCGGGAAGATTTGCGAGTAAGATGGTGGTACCTCCACAGTCGAGCCCGGCATTAGCTCTACCACCTAATAAACTCTAAGAGAGTGGTGGTGCCGTAATATAGCGGCCGTTTTGTATACTTATCTCTCTCTCTCTCTTATTGCAAAAGATTGAGAGATCACATATAACGGCTGCTATAATACGGCACCGCTCTCTTATGAAACCATAGATTTAGCTGTCTTCTACCAGCGTTTAAAAATCAATTTTCACACTATGTTACTGTCGATATTAGGTTTTATAATTATAACTATAACTATCTACACTTAGTGTGAAAAAGAAGCTACTTGTTTAATAAATTAGTATAACGTTTTATCTAACCTAATATCGTAAAATCCTCATTACGGACTCAAAATTACTGGCATAATGAAAAATATTTTTCATTAACGTCTCTAACATAATTAAAAAATTAAATTATAGTATAGGTCTCTGAAAAACATAATGCTATAAAAAAGCTTTTTCTGAGATTACATAACATGTGATACTAACTAGGAAGGCAAAGGTAACTTAGCCCAAACAGCCAATGCCTGAGGTTTAATATCAAATAACTATGAGGTTTTATATTTTCTAACACGTACTAAGTAATATTGCGGCGTGACAAAGGAGGTCACAATTTCATTTTATTTTCGGCCTGCTTCGTCTATGGCTGCTGGTATGCGCAACGCGTACACATGCGTGGTAGACTGTTGGATTTTAGCGCCATAGCTTACGTGGAATGGAAATTACTAGGTATTTACAAAGGTATTATTTTGCCTTAAAATTACTAATAGTAGTGATGGTGATGATAATTTGACTCCACCTGAGATTCTGGAAATAACGACGGAAATTAAGAACACTTTTAGAACGAGGTTTTACAAGAAAAATCAAAAATGGCTAACGACAAATTTTATCAAGATTATTATGAAAACAGGTTGTTGGCATGAGCTTAGATAAAGTAGTGTATGAAACTATACATAACTAGGTATTAAAACACTCGTGTTTTTAATAACCTTTTTATATACTAGTTTCATAAACTACTATTTTGTAACCTTTTTCTAGACTCCTACTGAACAGAAACCCGATTGAGAAACTTTCACTCGATAGAAATTATTATTGAAATGGGGTCTTCAAACACACTTTTTCCTGCTTTTTCTCCATTTTTAACTATCTACATTGTGTGGGACAAGCTCGCGCTGGAATGGGAAGGATCGTCAATAAAACTTTGCAACGGGATAGCTTTTGACTAACGCGCAAGCCACACCGGAAGCTAAGCTAATTTAGCTAAGCTAACTTCAATTCTTCTGTTAAACTATGCGAAAATTTTTCTATTCAACTATGCGAACTATGCACCGAAGTATAGAAGTTAGTTTAGCTTCCGATGTGATGTGCGCCTTAGGTTTGCAACCAAAGACAATGACTGTCCAGTGCATAGCCGATTTTTTTTGTTTTAGCTTATTCTCTTTAATGTTCGTGACCTTAATAAATCTTTTTTGTGAGTATGTTTTTAATCCGGTTTTAGCATAACGATGTTGTATGCAATAAATGACAATTACAGTAACAAAATGGCTTTAGGGCGGAGTATGAATAATATGTACAATTACTGAAGAAAGTGCTGCAGACGTATAATACGACAATAATTGTCGTGCAGTGAAGTTCAAATGTAAACGTTCGTCAGTGTTCTTCGTAAGACAACAATAAAATAAGTAACACCAATATAGTCCCGTTCCGTTGTTATAAAGTTTAATTTTGAATAAAATAAACTGGCTGCAACACATACACTTCCATAAATATTGGGATTTACTTAAATACCTCTGATTATATAATCAAAGTTAAATACAGATAGCGCGCGAGTTCAAGTCCATCGCGGCCAGAGGAGACGCGCGGGGGCAGCACGCCCCGCCTTCACCCATCTCGCCGCATTAGTCTTCTGCAGTCGAGTGTTGTCCATGACGGTTGTGACATGCGCTTATCGATAGCAAAAATAAAAAGACGGACTAATGGAAAATACGATCGACTTTGCTCAGTCGGTTGTAAGTGCATCTGATAGTGAACAAAATGCATTATAAAAAATCTCTAACAGCAATAAACAAGTAAGCACTTGTCACATTTATTTTATTCCATAATTTGCTAAATTACCTTGAGTTACAATAAACCAAATTGACAGCTGTTGACAAAATCGGTAGGTAGTAATTATCGACATTACCATAATTGATTAGGTCAAAGCACTACCGCATTCCTCAGGATGGACATGAACTCGCGCGCTATCTTTACTTCTTGTGGAGCAAGCCAATGCTGTATGATTAAAGTAATGAATTCGTACTCTAGACAACGCCTCCCAACCCTTAAACTTTACTAAGGGGTCTATTAATTCCGCAGTTGATAAAAAAATCAGTTCCTGCTACAAAAATCAGTATTTTTTTGTATTATTATCCTTGTTTCTCATTATAAAAATGGGAAATATTTTGACGGAAAGATGTACAAAAACCATTTTTTTGGCACATATTTCGTTCTTTTTCTTTCAGGTTGTTTCTATAAATATAATTTCTTTCAAATATTTTTATTTTCTATGTTTACTAAGCTATTGTTTACATGGCAATATAATTTGCTTAGGCAAAAGCGAAAAAAATAAATATTTGTCGCTGATTGGTTATCTAATCGGTGTAACAATTAATTGGGCGCATCATAGCCAGCGCAGAAAACGATTTTTGCGATACTGACAAACGTAAGAACTTATGAAACCGTTTTTGATGTTGTACTTCACTTATTGTAGTATGAGAGATGATAAAAATATTTTAAGCCCGTTTTCTCATAACACGTATTATCTACGAACTTAAAATTTACCCAAAGATCCGCACATATTCTACAATGCTAATCTGCACGAAGACATGGAAATCCCCTCATAAAATTTAAATAAAAACACGAACAGCAATTTGTTGTTGTAGCCAAATTCATAATCTCATGAGGTCGTTTTGGAATTAATCTACCGCATTTTGCTGCAACGCGGCGGCAAAAAGCGCCATTCCCGGTTTTACCCGCCAATTATATTTGCCAAATAGCGGCAAATTGCCTATTTGCCGAGAGGAATTCCTTCCGTTTGCATAGTTACATTAACACAATAGCTACATACTGAGTATGTAGTTAGTGCGGCACAAAAAAAACAAGGCGTTAATTGCCTTTGGAAAAGTAATTAATGTAGAGGAAATCACGTTAGTATGTTCTGCAAATAATGTTATAGTTTGCGATTTGTTTTTTATTTTTATTTATTAGGTCTGGCAGTCTGTCTGTCTTATTACAATCTTTGAAATTGACGCTGAAAGTTAAATGAAGAAAATTTCTGTTCAGTTATCTTAATAGAATTCACACATTCTATTACTCTAAAAACATTCCCCACTAACTATAACTATTATTTTATCATGTATTTCTTTAGTTATTACAGGCTTAGCTGAAAATCGGCAGCTGTCTGCATGCGTGTCAGCCAGCTTTATGTTGCGCTTAGACCTTTTTGTCTGTCCACTTCCATTTTTGTAAGTAATATTATATTTGTAATTTTGTATGTTAGTTTAGTAAGAGAAATAAAGTTTATTTTATTTATATTATTTAAATTTAAATAAGATAAAGCGTATTTGCAATGGTAAGGACAAATTAGATAAAAAACAACAGTCTGGTATTTACAAATTGTCTTGCAATGATTGTAACGGTGTCTATGTAGGTCAAACAGGTCGCAGTTTTGAAACTAAGTACAAAGAACATATCTCAGCCCATAGAAATAATCATCCTGAAAAATCACACTTTGCAAAACATCTATTAGAGTCCGGTCATAGTTTGCCTGATAATAACCATTCATTTGAAGTAAAACATATTTGTAAAAAAGGTTTAAGAATGTGTGTGTTAGAACCATTAGAAATACTAAAAAACAAGAATAACCCTGATTTACTAAACGAACAAACTAACTTTACCACTACCCCACTGTTACGCATGTTTTTGTCTCCCCATTTTTCCCACCAAACAACTAGTCAGGCCGGTGTATAAAAGGCGAGTTTTGGTCGGCGGCTCGTCCGTCACTTGCTGCTGAGCTGTCGGGCGAACAACATCAGTTGCTGCGGAGCGGCTGGGCGAGCAACACATCAGTTGCTGCGGAGAAGCCGAGCTAGCAACACATCCCGAGGATGCCTCGTTTAGAGGCGAAACACGTGTCGATAAGTTTTCTTGCTTGTTATTTAAGATTGCTTTGCTTGTATTGCTTGCTTGTTGCATGTTTTTATGCGGTCGGGCGGGCGGTGCACGAGTCTGCATTTTGAATAGCACGACAAGAATTGTTTAGCGGAATATTGCAAATTATATTCATATATCCTTTAATTTATATTATTTATTTATTTAAATAACAAAATTTCTTAAATTAATTAGTTATTAACAATGTTTGTTGATGAATATTGACAGCGTCAAAAAGTACATTTTTTTAGCTAAACAGCTCATGGAAGGCGTTAATCCTCTTAAGAGAATAGTCCCAGCAAAACTGTAATTTCTTCTTCCTGGTTTATCAAAACTACATGTTAAAAAGAAACAGTCAAGTGCGAGTCAGACTCGCATACCTAGGGTTCCGTAATTCGACAGTTTTGGGAACAGTCAGGAAGGAGGTATTTAAAATCTTGCCCATAACTGTTTATGATGACTAAAAAAAGAATTGATTGTACGACATTTTAAATTAACATTAGAATATAGATTGTCTACGAAAGTGTCTTCAGTTCACGAGCTATTGACTCATCAATAAGATAGGCAGTTAAACCGAATCTTATGAAATACCTAATTAGAAATTCTACTATAGTTCTGATATGAGTGAAATCAATCAAAGTGAAATCGTCAAAGTAAGTAAAGATGATAGCCTAGGACAAGTTTCTTAAGTGAGCGTAGCAGTATTAACGTTTATTGTACGTAAACAACCAAAAAACCTTTGATAATGCTATAACAGCGAAACCGGTAAGGGAAATAATATAAATAAGTGGAAAAGAACAAGTGTTTTTCAATCAAAAATGTATCAAAAGTTCCACCAAGTGCCAACAATCACAAGCATCAACTCCATAATATAATATTCATTTTCACGTATAGCTACAAAAGAGACACAAATATTTTTATACCGTAATCGACATAAAACTCGTAGATGTAAAATTTAATTTTGTCATTTTAGTATCGTGAATTTCTCAACCGCTATACCTATATTTTTCCTATTATTTTTATGTAATCCCAAAATACCATGTTTTTATTTCGGTCTAACGATTTCTCGAACTAGGTGACAGTAAATATAGTAAAAGTATATATTTGTATAATCAGCTCTTTAATATCTACAATTTGATAGCCTTATTGTATTTTTAGGATATTCTTTTTAATTTTTCTCTCTTTTGAATTGGAAATATCTTGAACAATTTCAAAATTTTAAATTTTTTTCTTGCACCATATTATCTATGCAAGTAAATACTATTTTTGTAGCAAAATTCAAGTCTTTATCTTTAACGGTGCTAAAGTAATGAGGCTGTGACATACGGACGGACGGACGGACGGACAACGGAGTTCCACCATAAAAGTTCCTTTTACCTTTCAGGTACTACGGAACCCTATAAATACTTCTGACAAAGATGCTCACTCTTACCATAACATACTTTTCTGAAGTCGGTCCAAAATTGAGAAAAAAGAAACAAAGATGGTTGAAAAAAGTTTTCATGTCCAGGTTTAAGGTTATTTGGGCAAAAACCTATTTATTTTTTTCATTTATTCAGTTAATGTTCTAAAACTTAAATAACAATTTACATCAAAACTAAACTAATTAAAAATTAAAATTACCTAGCAATTTAAATATTATACAAATAAATAAAAGAAAGGGAAATTATGGACACCTATTTAATGGAATAAATAAAATATGCTAGCCAGATCGCTACCGTCGTTGGGCAAGGTACCCAAATCCGCTGATCCGCTGACCAAAATATGTCCCAGCCCTTTGGTTACCTGAAGCGTCGATCAGGTGCGACGAGATCTCCTTAAAGAGTTGTCGCGCTTCTGGTCCCCATGGCCCGAGAGTCTCTACGCCGAAGGGCACAAACATTTAGCCCTCTCCTAAGGCCGTATATTTGCGCCTCTTGGAGCCCTCTGCAGATGCCGCAGCCGCGCCCGCTCTGACTGAGGTCGCTTGGAGATGAGACGCTGCCATCGTGTCGACACATGTAGCGTCCCATACCAGCGACCTACCATGCTTCCATGGTATGATCGTCATTCCGTCGGGCCTTTTGCTGTCTTCACGTATGAAAAAATGAAAAAAAATGAAAATTTGTTTATTTTCTTCACTTACAAGTGTAGCTACATAGTTGATGGGTTAATGGGTATGACGCCATTTGGTTCCAAAATGGCCGGAACACTGGCACTGGCTAAGGCCCTACGGATGACGTCATTAAGAGCGGCATGACGCGGCAAGCGACCAGCACTGTGCTGGCACGAAAGGCCATGATGACCAAGCTGATCGACGGCTTTACCACAACGGCAGCGATGAGGCTCATTTGTCCGTGCACCCAGTCTCAGACAGGTGGCCAAAGTAAATGTTGTTTTGTCAAGAAGAGTCCCTATATTGGCCGAAGGGAGAGCGTTTAACCAATAACCTGACTCTGGTTCGCTGGACGCCAAAAGACGAGCTCGGTCTGCAAGGTTTAATGAGGTATCCAGTAGGTTCTTTTGAACCTGGATACAGAGCGGCTCGTCCCATGACCTCTGCGAAGACAGAGTCATCGGAAGGTTAGTACACGGACCAGCAGTGTCAGTCCATACACTCCTGGCCTCAGCCAAGCACGCGACCTCAACATCACCAAGTGATGGGTTTATAATTCTGCCAAAGAGGTCCATCGTGCCGTAAGCTGAGGACAAGAATGCAGGGAGTGCCACATTGGACACCCTTCGGATTCCTAAGCCGCCAAATCGGATCGGTAGACTGGCTTGGGTCCAGCTCCGGTCATATAACATAACATAACATAACATAAATACTCTTTATTGTTCACCAAAATAAAAACAAGTAATAAAAATATTTTATCAGAAAGGGTACAATGGGCGGTCTTATCGCTCAGAGCGATTTCTTCCAGACAACCTTTGGGTGGAAGATACTGTTAAAAAGGATAAGTTGATGGTGGTGTACAGGAGATATTTATGTAATATATATACATACATGTACTGCACAATGTAAATTAACAAATTATTTAAATACTAAACAATCTACTACGTGTAAATATACATACAAATACATACTATACAATATTATAATATAAACTAATATTTATTCATATAATATACCTACTTGAACGTACCTATTAAAGGGAGAAAAAATATTCTTTTATTCGTCTTTTAAAGATAGCCGAGGAAGAAGAAGATTTTATAGAAAAGGGCAAAGCATTCCACAAACGCACAGCTTCAACTGTGAACGATTTGCCATAAAAGGTAGAGGAGTGTAGTGGTGTCTTTAGTTGAAGATTTTCAGATGACCGCAACGTTCGTTCGTGAGATTGGTGAAGAAACTCAAAACGTTCCTTGAGATAAGAAGGAGAAGAAGGATTGAAAAGAACAGAATACAGGAGGGAAAGGATATGGACATTCCGACGTGAGCGAATAGGGAGCCAGCCAAGCCGGGAGCGAAATTCCGAAACGTGATCAAATTTACGGAGTCCAAAAATAAATCTAATACAAAAATTTTGAAGTTGCTCAAGTTGGTCGAGTTGCTTTTGGGTAAGGTCAGGGTAACAGGAATCAGCATAGTCAAGGAGAGGTAAAAGGAGGGATTGGGCCAGAGCAGTCTTGGTAGTAACTGGAAGGAAGTTACGAAGCCTTCTCATCGAACCTGCAGAAGCGAAGAGTTTTCGACTGACTTCTTCCAACTGAGGCTCCCAGGACAAACGATTGTCAATGAAAATACCAAGATTCTTTACCTTAGCACTAAAAGGGATATGTGTTCCATCAAAGAATATTTGTGGTAAAGTCTGCCAGTTCACTCTAGAGATGAAAAACGGGCTACCGATTATTATAATTTGGGTTTTTATAGGATTAATTTTGAGTCCAAATTCAGTGCTCCAATTTAAAATGCGAGCTAGATCATTATTAGTTGTATTAATGGCAGTAGGAAGATCCTCGAGTTTAGCTTGATTGTAAATTTGAAGATCATCTGCATAAAGGTGGTAGGAAGAAGAAATGAGATCGGAGATATGATTTATGAAAATTGAAAAAAGTAATGGAGACAAGACGCCACCTTGTGGAACACTGGCAGTGGTGTCACACCAATCGGATACTGTATCATCGATGCGAATACGCTGCCGGCGTCCATACAAGTAACTACGAAACCAGTCAATTACCGTTGGAGATATGTTAAGAGAACGTAAAATACCTAAGAGAATGTCAAAATCCACAGTATTAAAAGCATTACTAAAGTCCAGTAATGTCAGGACAGTAAGTTTACCTGAATCCATACCAAGCCGGATGTCATCAGTAATCTTGACTAAGGCTGTAACTGTGCTATGACCAGGACGGAAGCCGGACTGAAGGGGATTTAGGAGTTTATTATTAGTAAGGAATAGACTAAGTTGGTAATGGACTAAGCGTTCAAGAACTTTGGATAGGAATGGGAGGATGGAAATAGGCCGGTACTCGGAAAAAGAAGAAGGATTTGCTTTTTTAGGTAGAGGAGTGATCTGGGCATCTTTCCAGATAGTAGGAAAGATGCCCGACGTAATGGATTTATTCAGGATCATAGTAATTACAGGAGATATAATATCGATGATAGGTAAAATCATATTGCGGCTAATGCAATCTGTACCCACGGCATTGGATGTTATTGACAGCATGTGTTTCTTAACATCACAATCAGTAAATTGACTAAAAATTAGAGGAGGGTGGTCTGGTGTTGGAAGAGAATAAAGATAATTTAAGGTGTTGATTTTCGTTGCACCATCAAAAGTGGACGAAGAAGAGAAATGTTGATTAAGAGAATTTAAATTCAAATCTTTAGGAATAGTATCTTGACGTGATTTACCAACACCCAGTGACCTAAGAAATTTCCAAACTTTAGCTGGATCACCATTCTCAACAGATTGATGAATGTGGCGTCGTTGTGCATCCCTACACACCTTATTACAGTGATTCCGAAGTACAATGTATTTCTCCTTATTATCATTGGTTGGATGGCTTTTAAATTTAGACTTGGCGCGTACTTTTTTTAACATTAGATTTTTAATCTCATCAGTTAGCCATGGCGCTGGTAGATGCTTTATTTTTATAGCTCGAACAGGAGCATGTATGTCATACAGATGTGTTAATAGAGAATTGAACTGAGATATTTGCTCATCTACAGTATCCAATTTATAAATCGCTGCCCAATCTATATCAAAAGCATCTTTCCGGAGGTCCTCCAGATTTATTCCGCTAAAATGACGCTGCATGAGCACTTTTGCCTTTGGTTTGGGGGGTCGGATTTTGTAGGAAAGGAAAATGAGGTCATGGTAAGAAAAAGCATCTGCAGAACACTGACCGTGCTTAACAACATGCTCTAGAGAGGAGACGATAACAAGATCAAGAAGAGAGGGTCGACAGTTGGGAAAGTGATGAGTTGCATCCGATGGAAGAATATGTAGATTGTTGGAATTGATGATAGATCTTAAGGATAAACAGCGAGAATCATTTAAAGGGCAATTCAGAATTTCCACTAAAGTTGTTCTAATTATTTCATCTATATATACCAAAAGTGGGGAATGTTTCCAGAGGGTGCTACAACGTAGCACGTACGTGAACTTTGGCGTAAAGAGACAGAATTTAATTATGCAGTATGCTATATGTGGACTGATCATTTTTAGAAGACTAGATGATTCCTGAAATTTTGAAATTTGTTCCGAAATGAAACAGGGGAGGGAATCATCCAGTACTGAGGCACCTAGGAGGCGAAGCGATTCTTCGTTTATGATTTTCATGTTTGGAGCCAGTGTATTAAATTTGGTTATAATGTCATTTTTAACGTGAGGAGACAAAGAGTTATTCAAAAATAATTCGCATTTTGAAAAGTTTAAATTTAGTCCGATAGAGTGGAAATTTTGTATTAATTTCTTCAAGTCTGTTAGAACCGAGTCCGCTTCGCCTCCCAGAGTCCCATCGTCCAAATACCAAACATTAAATTTAGATTTGAGGCAGGTGATTTGTGGTTGTATGGCCAAACTGAAAATGGCCGGTCCGAGTGGGTCACCCTGCTGGCAGTGCAACAAATGGTTTTTATATACGAGTTTGGAGGGCGAGCTGTAATACTGCCATAAATAATGAAATACTGCAGGAATATTCTCCCTGACTTGTGTCAACAGGGCGCCCCTATCTATTGAGTTAAACGCGTTCTGCACATCCACTTTCAGCAGAACCTCCCCTCCGCCGTGTTCAAGGAAGGTCCGAGCCGCGTGCACGGCGGCTTCACACCCTCCCTTAGTCCCAAAGCCTATTTATTTTTTTATGAATTAACCTGTATAAACTTAATTGAACTCAAAAATACATAAATATCTCATCCAACCTTTAGTTTTATTTAAAATAATTAAATTAGTGAAGAAAATTGTAATTTTGCAGTATTTTCCGGAATCCGTCCTTCTCGCACTGCCGTTTATTCCGCAAGGAGTAACAATGATTAAACCAAGAGTGACCTATCCTCTTAAGTATCTTATAAGATCACGGAGAAGCTTGTTATACATGTTTACCAATTATTCCTCGCTGACGTTCCTTATACCCCACTACAACTTAAAGAGAAATAATAAAATAACTAACGAGATATCGAGAAGTGCAGAGGCTCTAGTGCTTTCAAGTGCTATTCGTCGAACCGTATTCTTTAATTAAGCGCAACTTTCGATATTTTAATTAATCGACCTTTCTAAGAGAAGCGATCTCACTTCCGGCTTATAGCCGAAAGACGAATTGAAAATTTTAATTGCTATTATATCATTTGTTATTAAAAATTATTGAAATTGATATAATGAAGACATTTTTATTTTAGAGTTTGAACGAATGAAAGTAATAAAAATTATTTGCGAAAAATATTTACTTTTAGCAGACGGAAACATGTTTTTATGAAAAACCGAATCACACTAATATTATAAGTGCGAAAGTGTGTGTGTATGTTTGTTATGTATGTTCACGCTGAAACGCCTGAACAGATTTAGATGAAATTTATAATGAATATAGCTTATACCCTAACTTAACACATAGGTTACTTTTTATCTCGGAAAAAAGCATGTCGTTAAACCGAATAACCGCGGGCGGAGATCCGGGCAAAAGCTAGTAATTTATAAAGTTTATCACATACTGCCGCCATAAAACCTTTATTTTTTTAAATTCTGTATTTCATGGAAATATTTAATAGGATCTGCGTCCATCTCTCCGTGTGTGAAGGACCTTTTCTCAGGAACGGCTTGATGTATCAAGTAGACTTTAATATCGAATACTAAGGTTTTTAATTAAACTGTAGTAGACCTTATTATCTGTTATAAGAAAGTCAAGTCTATAGTTTAACGAAATAAAATAATAGGGTCTTTTAAAGCGTCTTTTTATAGTAAAAATCCTACTCACAGACTGATCAAAACCTATGGGGTTCTTCCCGACGACCAACAAATTTGAAATTTGGTACGAAGGAAGGTCTTTTGGCACAAGTGGAGAAATAAAACCAACTAAAAATCATTATTTCCAAAACTCAATTTTACAGTTTCATTGATACATTTTGTACGTTAGTTAAGTTTGTATGTTTTGTTCAAATAATTGTTGAAGTTCACTTACTTATTTGATTTAATGGACTAATGGTACGGAACTCCAACGCTAAACATGAATCCCCGAGGGGGTGTCAGAGGTGTTCCCAAGTGTGAACTGTGAAATGCAAGTCACAACCACACTTGCTACACCTTTTATTAGCAATAATTATTATATCCCAAAAGTAAAAGGTAGGAGATGCGTGCTTTAAAAAAATATTCTTCTTTTGCCTCCACATAAGAACTGTTATAAAATTAAGAAATATATAAGGTATTCTAAAAATAGAGAAAGTGTTGTTTATACGGATTACAATATACAGATTACAATAGTACCTATCGATATTTTATTCATCTACGTCATAAATTTTTTCATACAAAAATTGTGCGTATAATATTGATTTATTTGTATGAAACCGACGGACGGTAGTAACACAGAACAGTTGAAAAGAGATAGAAATTATTTTCATCAACGATATATCGCGCGTAGTTTGTGAACCACGTTATGCGGAATAAAGTAAATATTCAACCGTGGCAGATATTTTTAGAGCACCCTATATAATATAACTGACTGAAACAAAAGCTTTGATACAGATTTTCTGTTAAAAAGAGATATACTGAATTAGGTTTTTGATTAGAGGATTAATGAAATTGATTTTAGTTATTAAAATTTGTTGAATTCATTTTTAGTTAAATAAAGTACTTAATAAGTACTTCATTGTGACTGATTCCGGACTCGAAAGTCCCGAAATATATCTCACAATAATTTTAGTTTATACTATGTTTTCTTAGATAATTATAATTTAAAAGACTAAAAAGTCAACTCCTGATCTCGGTGCAAAATGCACAACTTATGATTGTTTATCTTATTTTTAAACTAGCTTTGGCCCGCGGCTACGCCCGCGCGTTATTCGGTTTAACGACATGCTTTTTTCCGGGATAAAAGGTAGCTTATGTGTTAAGTTACGGTATAAGCTATATCCATTCTAAATTTCATCCAAATCCGTCCAGCCGTTTCACCGTGAAACACAAACTTTCGCATTTATAATATAAATGTGATAAAGTATATGAAATAAAATAGTTTCGTATTATTTTGCGGCTAATGTTTAATAATTATCAGGTGTTTTTAGCAGAATTGCGTCATTTTATGGATTACAGTTCGCGTGAATATTCATACCAACTTAAAAGCGTGTTTAAAGTTGTTGTGGATATTAATTTACTACGTAATCCATAAAAAAAGCCTAACGAACATTAAAGTATGGTCACGAAATTACATAAATCACATTTATTCAGTACTTTTTAATAAATAATAAGAAAAACAATCATAAGTTTTGCATTTCGCACTGAGATCAAAACTATTCCCCTTAAATAAATTTTACAAGTAAATGATACCAGTTTATAAAATGTTAGACAACTTTTTATATTTAATGTATAATAAAAGAGAAGAAAAACGAGATAATATGAAAACACCACCGAATAATTGAAAAGTAGCTATTTACTGAAGAAACAGCATCATCGACGTTTCTTTCAAACATACATATAGATACATTTTGTTTGTTTATCGGGAATCGTATTCCGGATCTCAATCCCACGGTTGGCTGAACAATTGTTTATCTTTTCTGCTGCTGTACTTCTCCAATACCCGTTGAAGCCTTCGACATGATAATACATAATAAACAAATACTTATTTGCATAATATTTTTATTTATACTATTTCCAAGCATTTAATTTTCTTGATGACAGATCGGATAGGTATACCAAAATAGCCACTATGTCAATGCGCACTAGGATTATATTCGTTTGGGAATGTTTAGTGGGTATTGATATAGTGGCTATTTTGGTATCACTAATCGATCTGTCATCGAAAAAATAAATGCTTGGAAATAGTATAATACGAGTATAAATATTTTTACCCCGGCATGTACGGGGTGTCGTTGTCTACAGTACATATAAAATACATTTTATTTTTGATCTCCAAAAATAAAAAAAAATGAGGCCATCAAAGTTGTAAATTTTAGATCATTCTTGTTCCAGGTTTTTCTCGAAAACTGCACTAGTCAAGAATGTTGAATTTTCTATATTTTATGTGTCACATACTTTATTTAAACAAAAAATCGTGGAAATGCCGATTCAAATATAGGTTAAGGGTTACGTATCCGAATACTCAACCAACTTAATTTTGCAGTTTTGTTTTATATATTTTCAAGGTACTGATAAGTTTATAATTTTTATTCAAATCATTTAAAGTGAATAGGCACGCCACCGTTTTAGTAGAAAATTTGATAACTCTTTTCTCAACAATTTTTCATTATAGACTAAAGTAAACCATTTTGCCAAAATTTTGATTTTGTTTCAAAGATATCAAGCTGGACATATTTACAAACAAAGTTGTTTTTTTTTCCTTAAACTGTACCTATACCAAAATTGTACATTTCAACCAGATATTAACTTTGTAAATGCCTGTATTAAGCTACAGAGGTCTCAAACTTTAGTCTATAACAAAAAACAACAGAGAAACGGGTTATCAAATTTAGTACTAAAACGATACTAGCTTTTGCCCGCGATTTCGTTCGCGTGGGTTTCGGATATAAATTCGAATCAGACTTCCCATAGATTTATATAACAATAGCCTTTGCCGTTTGCATTTATTCAATCTTTGCCCCGATTTCAGCTTAGGCGTTATTTTATGAACACCCTTTGTTAAGTATATGTGTTGACCAGGGTAACTACGATGATAAGAAGAAAACCGCATCCAAATCCGTGTAGTGGTTCTCGAGTTATAAAATAGTTTATTCAATCTTTGCCCCGTTTTCGTCTTGGGTGTTATTTTATGAACCCCCTTTATGATCTATGTGTTGACCAGGGTAATTACAATGATAATAAAGAAAACCGCATCCAAATCTGTTGAGTAGTTCTCGAGTTATAAAAGCGTTTATTAAATCTTTGCCCCGTTTCCGGCTTGGGCGTTATTTTATGAGCATTCCTTATAGCCTATGTGTTGACCAGGGTCACTACAATTATAATAAAAAAAGTCGCATCCAAATGTTTTCGAGTTAAAACGGAACAGACAGACAGATAGACAAAATTCTAACAATTGTTGTTTTAGCCTCAGTACAGTATAAACCATTTCATTTAAAATTTCGCGAAAATATTCAATGTTTGTACAGAGACGACTTTTTACTACTTTATTATTAGTATATGTATGATACGGAACCCTTAAGGTGCGAGTCCTAGTCGCACTTGTCTGGTTTCTTATTGATTAAAGTAGCTAACTATTTAACATTCACAAGTTTACCGGACATCTCCAGTAAAATTTATATCAACACTCCGAGAACGGACTACTAACCGAGCTCGAAAAAATGTAATTGTGTAAATTCTATATATTATCAATAGCCTTCCAAAAGAGTTGCAAAAATGGTATTTTAATAATAAAAATAATTATATGACAAAACTGAAAAAGTACATGGTGGAATGTAGTGACCTCAACTACATTTTGTAAATAAAATAAGCTAAATTAACCTATTTGTATGTATAAAGTGTAATGTAGAACTCACTTACGGTGTGTATAATTTTTTTTGTAATAATCTCTATAATTTTCAAATTTGCTAGTGCCTTGCTTTTAGAAATGAAGTGATGCAACATTTTTCAAATAATAACTAATAATTCCCAATTTCAGGTTGATAGCTTTATCCAACTCGGGGAAATGTTATTGTGATACACATTACACACAGACAGAAAAAGACGGACGGACACACGAGTCATACCATAACGGTTTATTTTCTGATTTTTGAGCATGGAACTCGAAAAACATTAATTTAAAAGGAAAAAGGTATTTCAAAGGAGAAAGGTAAAAAGGAGAAATTTATTTAAAAGGAGAAAGGTATTTAAAAGGAGAAATCTATTTAAAAGGAGAAATCTATTTAAAAGGAGAAAGTTATTTAAAAGGAGAAGACGAACGGTATCAATAGTTAGGTACAGTTACTAGTAGCAAATCAAAATGAAATCGGGTATTGCCCTTGTGCCTTTTGTGACATTTGATGGAACAGACCAAAACATTAAGTTTATATTAAAATATAAACTTTATATCTACAAAATCAACAAAAAAGAAACTCTTTCCCGTCAGAAAGAGTCAGCAGGAATGGGTCGCCGTTTTTCTCAGAACCCGTAGGTAGAATAGATAAGGTTTAGTTATTAAGATTTGATTCTTTGTATTGTACCATGAAAAATAATGGCAGTCGCGTTTCGACATCCAAATCTGTCGCACGTCTCTCCTTTAATTATAATTTTAGTTTTTAAAAAGCCTTTTCCAAGCAATTATTACAACCAATAATAATATCCCTTACAATAGATATGCGTTCAAACAAATATTAAAGCCATATTTCAAAGCGCAAAAGCCGTACGCCACAAATGTATGAGCGAAGGCTGCAGCGGCGCCATAAAAATCTATTTTTAATTCACTAAACCACCCTTCGTAGCGCGAGGGAGTATTTTTACCCTCACGGATTTATGTGCGGTGTGACGCCACAGCTAGGTAGCGGGAAACTTAATTTTGCAGTGGACCAATCCCGTGTCAAGGGAAAAGGACTACATCGATAACTTAATTAGTTTATCCGTAACGTAATGGAGGGATTTTGATGGAAAATTCGACTTTAGGTTCAAGATGAATAGGAAGGATGATTTGATGCGTGTGACTGAATTCACTAGCTGTATATGTTAACGGTAGTCTGTATATTTTGATATTCTATAGTATTCTAGGTATTCCTAGGTATTCCATAGAATGCCTAAAACGTTAAGGCAATGTATAAAATATAATTCAATTTATTCCATACTTCACCTACGTACAATATCGAATGTACAGCCGGCAAACGCTTCACGATCGCCGTAGACCTTGAACAAATTTTTGGTATCGGCTGAATTGCTACTGAGCAGGACTTTTTTTTCATTTCATTTCATCTATTTCGTACAACATCTATAGCCATGGTTCATACTTTTTTATTAACCTGATCCCATTTTATATCAGTCCTGGGTTTCTTACATTACCTAAATGGTTAATGTAGTTATCATATTTTCTTCATTGCCTTGACGAACCTGGTAATGTATAGAATAGCTAGGTATTCTATACAATTACTGAATTATATAATTTGCCAGTGACATACACAAATCCTTTTTATGAACACAATTGTGTGGTTATATATACCTAGTATAATTATGTAGTGTAATTATTTAATTCTTGGAGACTGTTATCAATTTAATAATAAAACAACGACAATGATAAATAAGGTATAGCATTATCTTTGACTATACGAAAAGTTCAGAAACTAACCTTAAAAAATGTAATGTTTGATAGAAATGTTATATTATAGCCCACATGCTATATATGATTTCATATGATAGCAAATAAGGTCTACGCGTAATTTGATAGTAATAAAGTAGATTACAAAAAAAAAAAAAATTAAAAATTATTACGTCATCAAAAAACTGGTCAAGTGCGAGTAGGACTCGCGGCCCGAGGGTTCCGTACCATTCAAATAAGTTAATAGACTCAAATAATTTTAATAACAATTATAAACTTATGAAATTTAGGATAATGTATGAAACAAAACTAAATTGGTCGACTATTACTCGTTAACTTGTAAAACCTACTTAGCTGTGATAGTTTTCCTTTTAACTTTGTTATTTATACTACTGCCATACATTTTTTCACATATCCAAAAACAACCGTTTAGTTGGCACGGCTTAACAAAAATTAGCACTTTAAAGTTAAATATTTCGCAAACGGATGCCTGAATCAAAAAATGGTTTTTATTCGAACGCAATATTTTTAAACGACCTATCCAACAACATCCCAAACTATGGGATAGACAAAAAAAAATCATCCCAACTTATAGGGGAGACAAACAAAAATTTTTTTTTAAAGAATTTTCTTTACCCCTTTGTCGGCGTGATTAATATGTTTACCCATGCCAATACAGCTTTCTAGTCACCGAGCTAAGCCGCGGACAGACAGAAAGACGGATGGATGGACAGGACATGGCTATAAGGGTTCTTTGTTGACTACGGAACCATAAAAACGATTGAGCTATTATTACATACATTACATACGACGTAAAATATAATATTTATCGTTTATTTAATCTTCTTTAAAAAAAGGTTCTGAGTTATTAAACAACAACGAACACTGTGTAAGATAACAAGGAGGTTATACTATAACCTTTACAAGTATGAATATTCGACGCTTCGTTATAGGCTCTAGCAACCCGTAGCGATTTTAATGAATCTCTAGTAGATCCATAATGAAAGTGTCACCGTGAGCATCTGCTGCATTTTTTTTTTTCAAAAAATGAGTATTTGTTGAAAAAGAGGATATGTTTTCAGTAAATACCCACTTTATAATATTCCACAACCAATTCACTTATTCAAACTAAAACAAAAACTTATCCATTATTTTGTTAATATGTTGAAAATTTTAGAAAATGTGAAAACAGATTTTAAAATAATCTTTTAAGGGAGATAGTAAAACCTAAATTGCATTGCAAATTTCTTTTAATAATTTTAGAACAGCACTGAAGTTTAAGCTACACTTTATGAATCAATATTATTTAAATCTGTAGCTAGACAGACACACGAAAATTTAAAAAAATTTGGTTGTTGTCTAATAAGCTATTTAAATTAAAATTTCCCGAAAATATTCAATGTTCAGTCACGACTTTTTACTACTTTATTATTAATAGTCTCGTAGATATACGCCGCGACCACACTTGCCTGGAAGCCATTGTGATTCGAAGCGCGAAAAGTATTTAATTTAAAGCTCATTTAATTTTATTTGGAAGATGTCCTCAAAAAGCCTTTAATGCACAGTCACATAACTTTGGCCACGAACTATAAAAACTCATAAAAAGACTCCACAGCCTAATGAACCGTAGGAACGTTGGTATGCTTTTCACATACTTATGTACATAATATATTTTCATCTCATTTTTTTCTCATATTTCGTCTGCACAAAGTAATGCAAATGGGCTATGAGCTAAGTTAGGGTTATCAAACATGCAAAGGCCTGTGTTCCGCACAAGACATGAAATAATAATGCTCTGTTTCAGGTGGTGCCTGAGTTATTTGTTCACTGACTGAGGCCATATTTAAAATAAGCACTTGAAAAAGTATCCTTCATCACCCTGGTTCGTCCAATGGTGGACTTTCCAAGATTTCGCAAATTTTGGAGGTCCTCCTGAAAAAAAAACAACCGGTCAAGTGCGAGTCGGACTCACGCCCTTACGGTTCCGTATCATTCAAATAAGTTATAAGACTTAAATAATTCAATTAAAAATTACAAACTTCTTAAAAACCTACAATACTCATGAAACCAAATTGCAACATTAAATTGGTCAAGTATTCGGGTAATCGTAATTTAAATCTAGTATATGGCACCTTACATATGAAAATATTCCGAACTAAACTAGAGCCAACGAGAGATGGCACCTATGACGTTTAAATGCCTATCAAGTTTCATAATTGTTTATGGGTATGTGTCACTGAAATAATGTAATACTTCATTGTTGCTGGCAGCGAAAAGTGACGTACTACTCGTATCGATCATCCTTTTTCGATTTTATAGACTTTATAGCAAAAGTTTCCAATTTTTTCAAAACTCAAGAAATCATGAGGAATGTTAGTGGCTGAATTTTAATCAATAAATAACGGGTTTTATTCTCCTTAATCGTGCGGCTCCGTCTGTTTAGAAACTATATCTTTTTATGATAAAAAAATTGTAAACCACTTTTCTAGATTTTATGGCTGCTTTGTTAATGTAAGCAAATGCACATTTGCCATTTGTATTATTATGATGCATGTTGTATGACGTGTCAAATAAATCGATGTCATAGGTGCCATCTCTCGTTGGATCTTCTATAGTTAAGTTTTTATGATATTTTTATGATGATTCACAAAAATGATCTAATTAACAACTTTGTCGGCTTCCCATTTCTGTATTTTTGACGATAAGAAACATATGAAGCGGGGCTCTTATCGACATATTTTGGGCAATATCGGTTTTTTCGTTTTTTATTAGTATTTATCTTTTTGTGCCTAACCTAACCCAAAAAACTGTAAATCAAATGAAATTCGATTTTTCATTTGGTGCATTTAGTCAAATTTCTGCAGAGAAAAGATGGAAATGGCTCAACATTATCAGTAAAAATTTTAATGTTGTAGAGATGAACGGAAGATGGAAATGGCTCAACATTATCAGTAAAAATTTTAATGTTGTAGAGATGAACGGAAGAAGGAAGAATATTTGATCATCCAGAAACATTAAGTAATAAATACTCGTACTTAGCTTATTCTGTAAGCCGCAACAGTTACAGGCAGTTGATGGAAGACGTAAAAAATTTACTCTGACAAAATACATAAAGTTTATTTTTTCGAAGAATATTGTGAATCGTTATTCAATAATCAACGAAAGTCATCGCTTGCAGTTTAAACTCCAGAAGGAAAATAGAGTTTTCGTGGTATTTTTTGAACCCTTATAAACTAGAATGTTGCCAATAAAACTTGCAAAGTGGGATGACATAAAAAACCAGTCACGGGTCAAGTGCGAGTCAGACTCGCATACCTAGGGTTCCATAATTCGATAGTTTTGGGAACAGTCGGGAAGAAGGTATTTAAAATCTTGCCCATAACTGTTTATGATAACTAAAAATAGAATTGATTGTACCACAAAAAAGAGACTCAAATATTTTTATACCGAACTCGAAATAAAAGTCGTGGATGAAAAATTTCATTTTGTCATTTTGTTATCATGAATAGTTTTTTTATTTATTTTATATTTTTTATATTTCTCATTTGTTATCAACTTTTTTTTATCGCTATATTTTTTCTGTAATTGGCCATTCATGACCTTTAATCATCATTTTTTTCATATTTTTCTGTCCACCAGTTTCGAAAATGAGGGGGGGGGGACATACATTTTTTTGTGGTTTTTCAAAGATTTCTCGATGTTTGTGCCAGTAAATGTAGTAAAAGTATATATTTTTATAATCAACTCTTTAATATCTACAATTTGATACCCATATTGTATTTTTAAAATTTATTTTTTATTTTTCTCACAATTGTATTTGAAATATTTTGAAAATTTAGAATTTTTCAATTTTTTTTCATACCAAGTAAAGTAAGCAGGTGAATGCTATTTTTGGGAAAAATTTCAAGTGTTTATCTCTAACGGTGCTAAAGTTATGAGTTATGAGGCTTCGGACGGACGGACGGACGGTCAATGGAGTCTCATCATTAAGGTTCCTTTTGTACTTTTTAGCTACTACGGAACCCTAAAAATGACTGCCGTATTTAACAACTGAAATGAACATCTCTGGGCATAGTACAGATTTTATAATTTATGAAGAAAACTGCTTGCTAATCATGTTGTCAGTTAAAGAGACAGAAAACGCTTACTTTATTTTGTCAGGGTTCTAAAATAGAAGTAAGTGAGAAAAGTTGAGAAAATGCTGGTTAGTCTATAGCTATTACACCGTCGATATGTCGTTTTGTAATGTAGGTGGTGAAGAGCCACAGAATCATAGAATCATTTATTTCATTAACAAAATAAGCTTACAGACTACAGACGTCCAAAACACTTATTTTCTTGGTTACATGTTAAATTACAATAATAACATATACATAAGATATTATGTGGTGGTGCTTACCCTAAATAAGGTTACACTTAAAAAGCAGTGCCTCATTATTTTAAATTTGTTCAAACGATCGGAAAGTAAATCAAGATTGGGCGACTTGTGAGGACTTTGGACAGCCCTAATGTAAACTAGCCGCCGCCAAATGGCACACTCATAAGTTAATGTACCCAACCAACCCGCATTACAATAGATATGTTTGTGTATATCATAATGATTATATCTGTTTAAGTATAGATAATATTTAAATTTAACACAGTCACTATAATAGTAGATATTTTGTGCAACTATGACATACTGGAAGCCACTTGAACACAAGTTCTTGTTTACGAAACGTACAAAGTTAGTTTTATAATAGGCTGCACGAGTGTTCTAATGGATAATGATGCCATATTATGGACAAAATTCTTAAATAAGGTCGTAAATACGACCATAAAAGCATCGCCTTCGCGTGAGTAACAGTTTCATGAAAAATTAGTTTTTTTTATTTGCTCCTGTAAGCTCAGACAAGGACCCTTATTCATCCTAATTATCAGTAATTTACTTACTGAAAGTGTTTTGTGAGAGTATTGAATTATTAAATTAAAGCAACATAACAGTTTCAAACAGATTCACGTCTAAATCATCATCTAAACAACTATGTAGCTTCCACGTTTAAACTTTAGAAATTATTTACCTAAATACAACCTACCTATATAGGTATACATAATAAATAATTTTTCTGTTTGCCTGAATACAATCACTAATAAACGTCTGTATATTTAAGGATTGACACAACTGATTCCATTGTTATATTTTTTATGAACGCTGACAAAAGATAAAACACATTTTCAGCTATTATTTTAGGTAGGTATAATCATATTTAAAAATACCTTAATATTTTTTGCGGTCCATTATTCTATATTAGGTGAGTTGAAAACAGGAACAAGATTGGCACCTGCCTTTTATTTGTATTTTTACCTGTAATTGATTTTTCGTGAAAACCATTTATCTACCTATGTGAACTTTATTTACACCAGTACCGTTATATAATCCAATAACAATACCTTACCTTTCTTTGATGCTTAAACAGTGAATACTTTTAATTAGTTGGGAAGTAGAAGTTACGGCAAGTTTAGTTTCAATACGAAGTTTTGATGCCAAGGGAGTAAAGCTTAATTTTGGAGGAAAGTTATACGAAAAATAAATTACACGTAATTTTTATTATTTCTACTTGTAATAATGAATATTGTAATACATTATAAAGCGAAAATAGATTTTTGTTTAAGAGTTCCGTTGAGTCGGTCCATCCGTTTTTCCCGTCTCGAAAATAAATTTGGTGTGTGCGTAGAGAATTAAAATGGAAATTAAGGTTTTTTTTTAAATTTCAGACCCTGTCACATTTTAAAAATATTTTAGATTTTCTAATGGATTGTCAAATTTACAAAACATACCACTACAAACATAAACGAAACCCGTAAATTTAGTTAAATGTTAATGCCCTTTTTAGGGTTTCGTACCCAAAGGGTGCCAAATGCCCTATTACTAAGCCTGACCTTATTACTAAGCCTGACCTGATTATTAAGCCTCCGCTGTCTGTCTATGTATCTGTCACAGGGGTTTGCAGCATCAGCCGCTTTACAAATTTTAACAAAATACGTGTTATGGCTTTTATAGGGGCGCACAGTAAAAAATTTTAAAAATTATTCTCTTGCTAGGTCCATAGACATAAAAGCCTTGAAAATATGCTATTTCTTGTTTCAACTCTATATCATAAAGACGGTAATACACACAAGCTTTAAATCTGCTCAGACTGTTGTATATATAAATATAAATATATCGTCACGACATGAATCCCCGAAGGGGTGTCAGAGGTGTTCCCGAGTGTGAACGGTAAAGTGAAAGTCACAGTCCACACTCGGTTTACCCGCCTTTCATCGACGATTATTACGTCCCAACGGACACAATTGTAATACTCTAAAGTAAATCAATAAATAACTTAAATATGTTTCCGTACCGTCCTTTTTCAGGCGCTATCATTTAAGCGGTTTGTTTTTGTTGCCTTGATGTTATTATGGTATCTAAAGTTATTTATTATTCTTGATGGTACGGAAACCTTTGTGCGCGATTCCGACTCACACTTTGCCAAGTTATTATTAAATCACATAAAGACTAGAAAATAATAGACCTCAAACATATTTACGGAAAAACCATTAGAGTACCCATTTCTACCAATTGTTTTAACCCTAACATCCCAAAGTTATAAAAGATAGTTCATATAATTACAGGACGAATTTAAAGGTTGGTTACTTACTTATCTTACATCTACGTACAAACATGCTCATATATAAGATAGCCAACATGTCTATTGACATGATGTATTAAAAAGCTACGCAAACGCATGTCGTGTCGTAGAATTGATCATTTCATGATCTGATCGCAATATCTGTAAAAACTTAAGGGGTCGCGTCGCTCCACTCCGTTTTGCTCGGCTCTCGAATTTATGATCGCAAGCAACCTCGCTTCGCTAGTCCCATTTTCATGCAATTATCAATTTTACGATATGGTCTGGCCACACACCACAACACAGCGCTAAAAACAGTTCTTTAACGTCATACTCGTAGGTCTTGGTTTAGCGAACTGTTTGAACAATCTTATAGGAATGGGCTATTTCGCTAAAATCGGCACTTTTTTAAGTTTACAGAAGAAACCACTAATTTGATAAATTAGTATATAAATATAGGTTCCTTTTTCTAGTTTTCTGTAGTACAGACACGCGATTGCATTTTATTAAGACAGATTTTAACAATATCTAAATTTTGCTGGTTTGAAATTTTGATAACTATTTTACATTTTTGATTGAAAACACTTGTACTTGTCCACTTATTTATATTATTTCCCTTACCGGTTTCGCTGTTATAGCATTATCAAAGGTTTTTTGTTTACTATTTTAATTATTTTATAAAAAAAATATTTAATTATAAATAAACAACTAATTATATTAAAAACAGAAACTTAATAAACTTACTTTTAAAAAAACTAAATTGTCGTAATATATAAATAACATAAACAACTAAATACATACCTATATAAACAGATAAAAGTTCCTACAAATAATGAACCTCGTCGTCCAAATCGCTGTTATTAATTTAAAACCGACATTTTGTATTTTTTTTCCGGAATCCGTCCCTATCGCACTGCGGGTCATTCGGCATGGACTAACAGTGACTTTTGCAAGCGTGACATATCCTCTTTAATCAAATTTGTCCATAAACAAATACAAAAACATCGCACTCATAAGCTTACCTGCGTATTATTGGTCAAACGTTTCTCCGAGAGACAAAACTTCTCTATTATTTTCGACCAGCTATGCAGGTGTATGTAAATACCCGTATGATTATAAGACATAGACAAGTGTTTTTCTATTACCTTTGCTCGTAAACATAATCCCATTATTTTTTACTATAAACTAGCTGGCTCTTCGCTCAAGCGTGTTGAAGTGATAAGGGACTTGGGTGTTATCCTTGATGCTAAATTAAATTTCAAATCACATCTCGATCACATTATTAAAAAAGCTTTCAAGCATTTAGGCATGATACTCCGTTTAGGTAAACCTTTTAAAAATGCATCTTCTTATAAATCTTTATATTTCGCGTATGTCCGAAGCATCTTGGAATTTGCCAGTACTGTATGGAGCCCTCACTATAATGTAGATGTTGCTTCGGTTGAAAGAGTGCAAAGAAAATTCATTAAAGCTCTTGAGTTCAGAACCCGTGGCTACTTTCTGGATTATGAAGATGCCTCTAGGCGACACAATCTTCCCACACTTGAAAGCCGACGGTCTTTTCTTGATGAATTATTTTTATTTAAAATTGTCAATAATAACGTAGACTCCACCACTCTTCTTGAAAAGATACTTTTTAAAATCCCACGTAGTACAAACTCACGTTCTGGTACATTGTTTCATATTAATTTTAGTTCAACAAACTACACCAAAAACACCTTCCTCAGGCGCAGCTGCAAAGTATTTAATAATAAACTTAAAGATGTGGATTGTCTTGCAACCTCTCTAAACTCCTTTAAAAATAAAGCAAGCTCCATTTTATTAGATTATTATAGTTCAAATTAAAATTATTTATTTGTTACAGTGCTCATACCACATTTGTAATGTTTAAACAAAATTATTGTCGAACAACAATGCTTAACTTATTATATTTTACTTATATTTAAGGGACCTCCTTGTCTGTGTGTAATTTAAGATTTGTTTTTTAACTAAATATAGTAAATGACTGTTTGTGTCCTAAATAAATAAAAAAAATGTATATATCTTCCATATTACAAATGGGTACATTAATTGGTCGCAGGGGGTCCAGGCGATAGGGGTAGGGGTTGAACGTGGGGTCACGGGGTCGGACATGGGGTCGCGATCACTGATTGGCATTGCGACGGACTTCACGCGCCAACACACAAGGAAATCTGATTAATTTGCTATTAATTTAGGAGGAAAATGTTTGCAGTCACCCCCAGTAACTTAATTAACGTGCCGTTGAGGGCAGTATAGGGAAATTTTTGGTATTGATTGTATCGAAAATTCTTTACTTAATTAAGTTGTTTTGTTTGAATATTCAGATGATTGAAAATATTATGCATTTGTTTGAATGAACACTTACTGTAGGCTCCTCAGGTTGGCAAATAGCCTACTTTTGTCTTTTCCTTCTCACCGTTCTGGTTTTATGTCCGATTCTTTTGCCGTTACGGTTGTCGTTTGTGGAACGATCTTCCTGTTGGAATTAAAAGTTTAAACACTTATTGCGTATATGTACAGCAGTCTTATAGCCGATTCCGAAGGCTTTGATTTTAATTTAAGAGCTGTCTCAACAAAATTTTCTTCATTTCAAAATTGTTCTCCAGTGTTAAAAACGGAAGCCTATTTAGAAAATGTTTAGTTTTGTCAGCACAAAAACTAAAATGAAAGCCTTCAGAATCGACTTTATTATCATTGTAAAATAAATTAAATATGTTGTCTACATATCAATATCAAGACAATAATTTATTCTCGTATTTATTTATATTATATACTAGATTTTGCGCGCAGCTCCGTCCGCGTTTATTTAATCTCTGACCCGTTTCGGCGTGGGCGTAATTTTATCAACGCCCGTTATAGCCTATAATCAGTATCAAGTTACGCATTGAAATGTATATATTTGTACTCTGTTGAACTAGAAACTTGAGTTTGTTCATGATTGTTCTTAATGGTGGATATTAATCATAAGATGAAATCTCAAGCCATACCCGAAAAAAAGGACGTTGACTCATGGGCAGACAGACAAACAAACAGACATAAAATATAATTTCGTTCCCAGTATGAGGATGCTAAAAATATTAATTTCGTTGGATGCGTGTCAAAAATAAAATTACCCCAAAAAATACATTCATAGTAATTCTGTCCAAAATCGAGAACGATACGTTAATAGTTCAGATTTATCCCACACTGCCCTATCTTTAAGCGCAAACCTGTATAGACATATTCAAAGCCATTTCTCGATTCTGCCCCGGTTTACTTTCCATACAAAGACAAGCAAGTAACACAAACAGCCGTAAAGTTTGTGAATGTCAGCGTTGACTTTAGAGTGGGCTCAGAATTCATATTAGCTGGGTCTCTAAGAAGATTACAATACCCGTGTGGGCAAATTTCCTACGAGTTTGTATAACTGAACGAGACATGGGCAAATATGAGGTAAGGGAGTCCAAGACTGGACATGGAAAACTAATTTGAGATGTTTGCATATCATATAAAGAACGGGCGCTGTGTGTATACCCAAGCTTATTTTAAAGCGACATTTTCGATGTAAAATGTAAGTTTTAAAATTCGTTGGGGATTTCAATGTAGTTCTTGAATTAGGTCAACGCATGGACAGAGGAAATACTCATCTTTCGGTACAGATATATATTACAAGGATTGGCTGAAAAACTTTACAAGGGAACGTCTTTGTCAGACAAACTTTTGAAAACCATACTGGCCACTACGAGTAAGTGTCAAATTTATTGTTTATTCAATTTTCAAAAATAGTAAGCCGCTGATTGGCCGCTTACATTTATTTTCTTCTAACATATATCTGTGCTTCTAATTCTAACTAACTAAAACCGCGGCGCAGGTCCACGGAACGCAGCGCAATCCCTAAGGGTAGTGCAGGCCTCTATTGGCCTGACTATAGTAACAATTTTTATCTTGTTAATGTTTGCTGAAATTTATACTTGCGATTGTCGGCACTTGATGAAACTTAGAAAACATCATAATTAAATTCACTTGTACTTGTTTCACTGGTTTTAATTTAAAGAGGTACACGGTAATCCCGACAGGTTTCGGTTAATACACCATTAATTTAATTTCCTGAATTCCTGAGTCCCTTGAGAATGGCGTATTAACCGAAACCGGTCGGGATTAACGTGTAAATCTTAAAATTAAAACCAGTGAAACAAGTACAATTTAATTTAATTATGATGTTTGCTGAAATTGGTAATTTAATACATTCTTCATGTCGTGCCTAATTCTAGCTTTAAAATAATTAGACAAATGTACGATTTTTTTGTAACCATCAAAAGAGTATCACATTTTTACTCATCTTATCACTGCCCAATCCCTTCTCCTTATTGGTCTCAACCTCAGCCAATGTTTGATGTTAGTTCAGCTAATCCGAAACTGCTAAGTTACAATTTTATGTTGTGTAATCTTTGGTTAGGACATGTGGCCTAATACTTACGTGCTTGGATCAGCTGATTAGATCTTTTAAAGCTTTTGTCGTCATAGCAAACTGGGTAGGTATGTACAGGTTTTATCGGTATCACCTTTATTTTGATACTTAACATGTTACTATTCGATGCTTCCTTTAGGTAGAATATGTTGGCTGTCGAAACAAGATCCAACCCATCTAGTAACCTAATTTAGCGAGATACCTCTGGGACCAAATAACAGGCTAAGTTAAACCTTCAAAGTGGGTTGGTCAAAGTCTCGCACCCACACGCACAACTCATGAATGGATTGTTTTTTTTTCGTTTTTGAATAATAAGTATTAAATAAATGTGGTTTATGGGACTGCGCAACAACAGTTTAATATTTATATTTAGGCTTTTCTAGTTATCTAGCAAATTTGTGTATTTTATGTATTAACTAAACTTGTACTTGTTTCACTATAATTATATTAATCCCAACCGGTTTCGGTTTTACATCATTATCGAGGGTTTAGCTGTAATAACTGATAACACATTTTGCAGGATTTATACAATAATTTGACACAATTTTTGTATTACATTGTAAATGATCCAGCACAATAACTTTAAAGCGTGTTTATAGTTGTTGTGTAGGATCATTTACAAAGTATGTTAATGCATAAAATAACACATCTTCCTAGACAATTAGAAAAAACCTAAATGATATTAAACCATTGCCGCGCAGTGGATAAACCATATTTACTGAATACTTTTTACATAAAATTGGAAAAGCAATCATACATAAGTTATGCATTTGAAAATGAGACCTGGAACAACCACCTTAGGTGAGATATCTAAAAGTTATAGAAGTCTTCTTGTCAATTTTAGGAAATCCAAGCCCTGGTGGAGCCGTAGTAAGAAATATTTATCTTTTCATGTCTGCCTATCACACTAGAATAAAAAACTTCTTCGATACTCTACATTTAAATTTGGAAATAATAAGTTTTGTTTTCTATTTTAAAAACCGTTGGTGCAAAAAACAAATGTCCAATATTTAAAAAAAAATTAAATTAAATTAAATTTTTTTGGTACCTGGCATACTTTTGATATGAGATTTTATTTCTTACATAAATGCTACGAAACCCCTCAAATCATTCGGTCTTTTATAATTTATTAAATATAAAAAAAAATATTATATTCCATTTCATTCCACAGGATTTGTTATTTGTTCTGCCGTTGTTTTTATTTAATTTTGGCGATGTCATTAAAAAAATTCCATTGCTACGCATTTGAGGGATAGACGGACGCAAAAGTCACAATATGAGTTCCATTTAACCTTTTTTGCAACCAATGACGTAAAAATAAGATTATTGTAAGTAGGTATATTTCGTTTCGAGTAAAGTTAATGCAATTCATTCCAACGACATGTATTTTTTTCAAAGCCCTTTAAAAAGGTGCTTTCACAATTCAGCTCGTATCGCGTTTACTTTTTTGTTTATCTCTGCTTTTATGACAAGCAAACGTCGCGTCAACGATTCGTTGCCATAAATCCATCACCTTATGTGAACGTGACTTTACGTGACGCATCTCGCCCAAGAACGTATATGGACGTTTCCTTTGCCCAATTTCAAAACCTTGATACAACTCTGCCATTTCAGGTTTACTTTTAAAATGACGTAATAATCAAATTAACTTTATACCATTGCGGTATAGAACATCAGAAAAGTAAATCTGGACGTGAGGAGATAAACGTTGGGATAAAAGTAGTTATCGTCGGTGAAACGTGGGTGTACCGAGTATGAAGTATGACTTGCATTTCACTGTTCACACTTGGAAATACCTCTGACACCCCCTCGGGGATTCATGTCGTGACGATATATTACATTATTTTATATCATATTTTGAATACTTACTGCGATATACCATGGACAAAATAATAATGGTGATACTTGAAATGCTGATCGTACAAAACCGGCCAAGTGCGAGTAGGACTCGCGCCCCGAGGACCGTACCATTTGAATAAGTTAATATGTAGACTGTTAATATGTTAATATGTATGAATAAAAATTACATTCTTACGTACAATCAGCACGTAGAAAATGTATGAAACAAAACTGCAAAGTTAAGTTGGTCGAGTATTCGGTTACGTAACCCTAAACCTATATTAAAAATCAACGTTTTCAGTATTTGTTGTATAAATACAGAAAATTCAAAACTATTGCTTACTTTTTGAGATAGATCGGGGTAAGATATTTTTTTAATATCCTTTCTTTTATTAATGCGTTGTCCCTCTCTGCGAAAAGTTAGCTTCATGTATTGTTAACACCGATACAAGGTTTTGAAACTGGACAACAAATGTGTAAGCAGTAAGTCTTTACGACAGGCCAAGACGTCATAAAACGCTTAACGAAGCGTGCGGGGAATGTTGTCTGAGCGCTTATAGTGTGGCATGTGTGTAAGAGGACTTATGTCATGATTCTGAGAGTGTGGTGGGGATTAAGGTTTTGGTACCCCTGGGGTTTCAATCTCGAAACCCATTTACACATCTACGCGAATGTAGAAGCACGAGCTGCTTGTATTCGAATTCGAGCAGACTCTTTTCAGTTAATTTTTAACGGTTTATGACCTTCAAAATACTTTCTACACTTATTTAACCATTTCCCATTTCGGTACCGAAAACAGGGCGAGGAGGCGGGTTACACGGAGTGGAGGAGGCGAGAAAGAAACGAGACACAGCCAATCAGCAAAGGTGAAATTTCGGTATCGTAATTGTGTACCGATACCTTAAGACGATAATTACTTTTTGTGACCCCGGGTGTGTGCGTCTCACTCACTCGTACGACTGGTTCCGTATTGATCTCTCCGTCGCTCGTCGACGGGGAATCAAGTTGCGAAGGCGCTAAAATATACCAAAATAATTACCTACAATTATCTATATAAAACCTCAAGATATTTTTTTCCCAAGATTTTTCGTACAGCGTTATCACTACACTAAGCTACGAACGGAGAACGGAAGGCGCGTAGCCGCGTAGCGCGTGCGGAGCATGGTGTCTACAAACGTAGCCGCGTAGTGCGCACGGCGCATGGTGTTTACAAACGCAATTGTTTTTGGGATAACTTTGCATAGCCGTATCTTAATATTTTAGTACTGGGTGATACTTAAAGAAAAAACACGTATTTCATTATTTTCACTAAAGATTAAAATTAATAAATCTGGACGATTTACAAAACGTCACCTGCATATATAAAATCCAAATTCCTGACTGACTGAGATATCAACGCATAGCCTAAGCCCCTGAGACCTAAAGACATTGAATTTGGAGGGTGTGTTCCTTGTGAAGATTAGGTATCCACTAAGAAAGGTTTTTTCGAAATTCCACCCCTAAGAGGGTAAAATGGGGGGTTGAATTTTCTGTTAAACTTTTTTTTCTTTAGGTCGATTAACTTGAAAATTGGTGCACACACTCTTCAATTAAAATTAATAGGGCTTTGAAAATCCTATCAATATATTATATAAAATTCAAAGTCCTGACTGGCTGAGATATCAACACAAATCCTAAAATTTAGAGGGTGTATTCTTTTTTGAAGAGCAGGTATCCACTAAGAAAGGGTTTTTTGAAATTCCACCCTTAAGAGGGTAAAATGGGGGGTTGAATTTTCTGTAAAACTTTTTATTCTTTGGGTCGAAAATTGGTACACATACTTTTTAATTAAAATTAATAGGGCTTTGAAAATCGTACGCGGCATGGTAGACAGGCGCATGGCGCACAGGGTGACACAGGGCGTGCGGAAGAGCGCGCCGCGCGCTGGAGTATTTGCCTTTTAGTAATCTATATATTTAAAATTCAAAGTCCTGACTGACTGAGATATTTACGCACAGCCTAAGCCGCTGAAATTTGGAGGGTGTGTTTTTTGTGAAGAGCAGGTATCCACTAAGAAAGGGATTTTCGGATTTTTTAAAATTCTTTGTGTGAGAATTTACATTTAAGAAACTAGGTAGGATTTTTCTGAGGTAAAGTAATATTACTATGAACTAATATTTGCAAGTTATAAGTTAGTAATATTAGGAAAAACGCTTTTGTTTCTGTATTAAATAAAGTTAAATACACTAAGAGCAGCCTGATGATACTAGCACCTGTCCAATTAGATCTTTTCACACACGCTATGAGTTTAGGTTTACGGACTTCATCCTCATTGCTTTGTTTGGGATATTGTCAGTTTTTATATTCAATTGATAGGGAGTGAGAGATAGGAAGGGCGAATAATGTTTGCTTCTGAAAAAAAAAAGTCATTTGCTTCCTGTAGGCCACGCGGGCGAAGCCGCGGGCAGAAGCTAGTCATAACTAAAATTATTCAAAAATAATCAAGGTAAATCATTTGTTGTCATAATATCTTCAATTTGACCAAGTTTCAATTTGTTTCTTTGCATACTTAATTAATAAAACTGGATATTCATTTTAAATTAGACCTTGGTTTGGTATTTAGTTAGTTATAGATTTGGATTAAAATTTGATATTCTGATCAAGACACATCATTATTTTTTGTCATTTTCTTTACTTTTATAACGTCTGATTAAAACCGGCCACCAATTTCGACTTTGAACATTAGGTAGCCCCCTTAACCCTGTACTTTTTTAAGCTGCATCGCGAAGGTATTGTAAAAAACGGTATTTTTTTTATGTAAATGTTATTTATCCTCACAAAAAGTTTCTTCGCATTTTATATGAAAATTCAAAACATTTTTTAATAAAGTTTATTTACATTTAACTAAAGTACGTAAGTGCCATTTTGTTCGATAACTTTCTGCCATTTTGTAGGTAGGGACATGATCCCATTGCTATAGAAATTCTGGGGCTTCTGATCAAAAAACCGTGACAAGTGGTTTTGGCAGTCCTCTCGTGATGTTAACCTGACACTGCCTAAAGAATTCTGAAGAGACCGAAACAAGTAGAAATCTGAAGGTGCAAGGCCAGGACTATACGGCGGATGCATTATACGTCCCAGCCAAACTCTTTTAATTTTTGCTGAGTGGCTAAAAATGTGTCAGGTCTAGCGTTATCATGATGAAAAACCACACCCCTTCTGTTGACTAATTCCGGCCACTTTCTCTCAACTGCTTGCTTTAATCTCATCAGTTGTTCGCAGTAGAGTTCAGAATCGATGGTCCTGCCTGGCGGTTACAGCTTATAATGAATAATGCCCTTCCAATCGCACCCTACACACAGCATTACCTTGTTGCGGATAGCCCGGATTTCGCCAGAGTATGTGAAGCCTGACCAGCCTTTAACCACGACCTTTTTCGCACGGTCTTGTCGTACGTGATCCACTTTTCATCACCAGTTATCGGGTTTTTCAAAAATGGTTCGATTTCATTACGTCGTAATAAAGAATCACAAATGAGTACACGGTTCATTACGTTTCTTTCAGTGAGCTCATGAGGCACCCAAATATCGAGCTTTTTTGTGTACCCAGCTTTTTTCAAATGCGCCAAAACTGTTTTGTAGTCAATCCCCAGTTCTTCAGCTACATCGTAATTACTGATATGCCGATCTTGCTCCACTTTTTCAAAAATGGTATCCATTTTATCGGTAACAGGGCGCCCAGAGCGAGGTGCATCTTTGACATCAAAATTTCCGGATTGAAAACGCTTAAACCAAATTAGTGCTACTCTCACAGACACTGCGCTTGGTCCATAAACATGACAAATTTTTTTCGCGGCTCGCGTTGCATTTTTACCTTTTTTGTAGTAAAATTTTGAAATGTATCGAATTTCTTCGTTAGTATTTTTTTTTCACACATCTTAACAGTAAGAAAAATAAATGAAAATCACACATTTTATCGATTTGAATTTAGACTTATCTTTTTTAAAATTTAAACTTTTTAATAATATCAAAACCAGCCAGATACAAATGGTAGAGCCAAAGAGATTTTATTATAAGTTCATACATACTTTTTGCGAAAAGAGTTTTCCCCAACCTATAGAGTGGTGCTGGTGAGGCGACGAGTTACGAAACGCATTTGTAAACCCAAGTTTTAGGTTTAAGAATCTGGTTATTCAAGAAAAATATTATGAAATCATAAGATGAACATTACTTTTTCCCAATTTATGGTTAAAAATTACGTTTAATATTTCGAAAATATGACGTCTTCCGGGATCCAAATACTTTTTTTTCTTTGGTTACGGTCATAAAGTCATAACATTTCACACATTCACCATTGTGGCTAGAAGTTAACTGTGCAAGCACGTATATCCCTACGATTTTTGACGTTTGTTGAAAATACGATTTTGAATTAGGTCACATGTATGACATTCAACACGTTTACCATTGTGGTCTAATGTTAGCTGTGCAACTACAGTGCGACCAACTTATTTGTTCAGTAAAATCATTTGCCGTCTCTTTCTAGTGCGGTAGAAAAGAGTATAATTAGAAAGAGACGGTGAATGATTTTACTGAACAGATAAGTTGGTCGCACTATATGTTTTTCCCTACGACTTTTGACGTTTGTTGAACATCGTGGTTCATGACCTAATAGTGGGTGTTTTGGGTGAAAAATTGCTATTTACTGTGGATTCATAACCGTGCCCCTATGTAAGTGTTTTTGGTAGAAAATTGTAGTTTATTGTGGTTTCGTAATCGCCTCATGGCAGTATGCTTAGAAGGGCTGTATACTTAGACTCCAAGTTCAATTCTTTATTTGTATATCTATAAACTTAACAGTTTTAAAGGTTCTGAAAAAACGGAAACCCTTTATAGAAAAGCTTCAGTATCAGTATGCGTTTGTCTGACTGGACTGATTAATTTCTTCGCTTTTTTATCATAAAAAAATAACAACTCTCTGGCGTATAGAAGTGACTTTTATTTATGCAGCCAAACTCATACTGGAGGCTTGGTAATTAATCAGTTACACTTATCGATAACGATTTTTGCTAATTACGCAAAATAAAATCTTGACGTCCAATAGTAATTGACTCGGGGCTAGGCTTGCGTTTGTAAGGAACACGAAAAATAATAATTTACGAATTTCACAAAATGGGTCGTCGAAGTTTGTTACTGAGCACTTACCGAGTCTTCAGTAAGAATTTGGGTGTATAAATTAAAGTCACCTTATGTTTCTTTATGTATTTAATGACAAGAATCACATAACGGCTTTAATGCAGTCCTTGTAATTACGCTGTAACTAAAGAGATTAATTTAAAAAAAATAGCTAAGCCAAGAAAACCAGCCAAGAGCAAATTTTCTATACAGCGCGAAAGTCTTACGTATAGGCGCGGCAACGACGACGTGCATAGCGAAGCGGAGCAAGGAAGAGTGTGTATTTACATGTAAATAAAAGTGGAGAGCCGAGCGAAGCGGAACCGAGCGAGGCGATTCCCCTAGTTTTAAAAGAAAATAATTTTGTATGAGCGCGTAATAAAATTGTGTTTAGACCATAATTCGTTGGCTGTTAAAAAAAAAGCTGTTTTCGCCATCCTACGACGACAACGGTGAAGAAAACTTTACAGACTTTTTAGTAGGTAACCATGGATATAGACGCATTCCTATATAAAATAATGCTTGCTGAACCCATAATACCCCAACAACCTTCAACTTGACCGGCTTTTTACGAGGTGGGCAGAGGGACGCTAAGCGGTTTTTGATGTCAGTTACTCACTAAGGTGTCATATGAGCGTGTGTTTCTCACTTCGGATGAACCTTCAGAGCAACCCCTCGGCAAAGTTACCCTTAAATCTCTTCTAACGAAGTGGAGCTTATATTTATGAGTTAAAGTTGATTTTTGATTGTACCGACAGCAAAGATAAATTGGTAAAGGGATAAAATGTTTTTGTTGCGTCTCTGGGACCTTCTTGTGGACATTTTCTCTTTGATGTCGAAACGCAAAAACAAATGAAGGTGAAACAACCTCGTACCGAGTAGAGTATGTAATAATGAAAATGTTTGCAGTTTATGGGCTAGAAAGTGAGTAAGAGCGTACTGATGCTTTTACGATTTTTTAAAGTGCCACTTTTGTTGTTCTTTCAAAGGGTTTGGGATAAAATATCTCGCTACAAATATTAATGTAGAAAAGGGCAGATTCTTTTGTATGCAAAAATGCTTCGTGAACAAATTCCTGATATCAAGGTGTCCTTAGTTATATCAATAGTGATAAAAATTAGCATGTTCTGTTGCATCACTCGTTCGTTAAGAGGTTTAATTTCACAATGTTTTGTTTTTATTACATATTATTATGCTTTAAATCAAACAAAGGATATAAACTGATTACCTTAGAAGAAATAAAAAAAAATTATGACTATCTGTATGCTTGCAATCCACATAATAACTACTAAACGGCATAGCAAGTAAGTAAGAATCGATAAATTTGTCAGATAAACGCGATAAATTCTAAACAGCAACTCTTATTGCTACGAAATAAGAGCTACTTTTTGTTTATCGAAGCGATGTCGAGCCGATAGCACGATCACACTTGGTACCCGGATTTGGATATCATTCTCTGAAGTTTCTGAAAAATTGTTAGGATGTGGTGCAGTGTCTAGAACCAACTTGTTCGGTTAGAAAACTGCATTGTACTTAAGCAAGAAAATATACGAGGATGCCTCATTCAGAGGCGAAACACGTGTCGATAAGTTTTCTTGCTTGTTATTGAAGATTGCTTTGCTTTTGTGCTTGTATTTTTTGCTTGTGCATTTTTTATGCGGGAGGGCGGTGCACGAGTCTGTATTTTGAATAGCATGACAAGAATTGTTGGGTGGAATATTGCAAATTATATTTATAGAAATAACTTAAGAAAATATTTTCTTATTTTTTAATGTATACACCGTTTCTTGTGTTTTTTGCATATAAACATATTAAGTAAATAAAGTGTCACAAAGCGGAAAACATATGAAATGAAACTGAAAGGAAAACGGAGATTTATAAGCTTTTCTCCTGTAAACACACGTCAGGGGTTTATTTATGTTTTTTAGGTATTCCGGTTTGGCGACGCGAAGATGGAAATTGCCACATCGATTATGACAATATAGACGCCTGGATATTAAAATTATTTAATATTATATGTGCATTTATTATTACAAACTCAACTGCTGGATGCAGTAATTAAGTAATTGACTTATTCTTATAACAGAAAGAATGAGCTGTTTATATGATTAATATTCGGGATTGTCGGCACTTTATGAGACTTCTGATGAAGAAGAAAACGTTGATACATTTTGATAAAAACACTTTTCAATTGTATCACTTTAATAATTCAAATTGGCTTCACCTGCTGGGGTGAAGTCGAAACTAATGCCAGCTTAATCATAAGTTATAGAAGTTAGGCAAAAATTAAAAAAACAAAGAAGATTAATTACAGAATATCTGGAACCATGTGCCCTGATTAGAATTTTCAAGTTTTATATTAATCTTCAGCCAAATAAATACCAAACCTAGGTCTAATTTAAATGAATATCAAAAACCAAATTAACTTTTAGTGGAATTCAATTTATTATAACAACAAATGATTTCCTTTGATTATTTAGGAAGAATTTTAGTTACAATCCATCTATCCATCCATCAGCCTGTTTCGTCCACTGCTGGACATAGGCCTTTCCACGATTTCGCCACTCTTGGCTGTCCTCCTGGAAGAAATGCCCATACTCACACACGCTGGGCAGGTGGGTTGGGTTGAAACCCTCGCACCAGTGACGCCGTTGTCCGTCACCAGTCTGTTATATACCGCCATCCATCGGTCCCAGGCAATGGTGAGCCACCTGGTTTTGTCTGAGGGCTGTCCTCTTACTCTCCCCCGAATAACTTCGGCAGGATTTGCGAGTAAGATGGTGGTACCACCACAGTCGAGCCCGGCATCAGATCTACCACCTGGTTCTGAAACTGGAATTAGTTATGATAGTTGTTATTAGTTATTTAGGTATATTTTAGCGCGTTCGCAACTTGATTCCCCGTTTAGCGACGGAGATATCAATACAAGACAGGAGGGCAATTCCGGAAACACGGTCGAAACGAAATTTCTAAAGCTTGACCGAAAAATGTATGGAGTTTGACAGCTAAAACGGAATTTTACGGTCGGGAAGGCTATCTCGACAGACTGAGAATAACCCTCCAGGTCGTGCGAGTAAGAGTGCCAGCCTTCACGACATTATCAATGAGCCATAAGAACACACTCGTAATTATTACTGTTTACATTTATTTATTGTTTAAATGTAGATTGTAGATGTTAAATTTTCAAAAGTAAATTAAGATCATGATACCAAAGAAGCCTATTATATGAGGTGACTTTCGTTTATATATCCAAATTCATACTGGAGACTCGGTTAGTGATGGTTAGAACAAAGGTTCAATTACCCTTCTGTGAAATACGCGAAATAAAATTTAGACTTCATAGACTAGAATTGAGTCGAAGTTGTTCGTGAACTATACATATATTTATATTTTCGGCTTGGGCGTTATTTTATGAACACCCCTTATACCCTAAATGTTGACCAAGGGTCACTACAATGATAATAAAAATATTTATATATTTATATTTATTCTTAATGTACACAGAAAACATATTAATAAAATATACACTTGAAAAGCTATGTACAATGGCGCGCTTGTCTCAATAATGAGATTTCTTCCAGCAGACCAAGGGTGGATGAGATATATAAGATATAAGTAAGGTATTCATAATGTGCACATAATAATACTTCCACAAAAACAAGATTAAAATAGTACCTAAAATATACAAACAAGTAAAAAATACATACAATAAACTACATAAAATGTACATACATATACCTACACAGTATTAATAAATAGTATCCTATCAATAAATATATAATCATACATATATATATATATATATATATATATTATATACATAATATGTATACCAGGAGGATAGGTTAACGGAGATAGTGCTCTTTTATTTTCCTTTTGAATACACCAATGGAAGGACTGTCTCTGATAGTGTGAGGAAGAGAGTTCCACAGTTTGATGGACTGTACAGTAAATGATTTTCCATACGCTGCGGCGTTATGAGAAGGTGTTTTTAAAAGTGAGAACGTGTTAGACCTGACTTGCTTGTCTCTAAGGAAGATATACTCATAACGATCGCGGAGGTATGGAGGAGAAGTGGGACTGTTTAAAATGTTGAAAAGGCAACAAAGGATATTAACATTTTGACGCTGTTTGATTGGAAGCCATTTTAATACCGCATCAAAATCCGTTGAGTGGTTCTCGAGTTCAAGAAATGGAACAAACATCCACACAGACAGAGAGACAAAAATAAAATAAAAAATAGTTTTAGCTTAAGTATAATACTAATAAATAACGTATTACGTCAAAAATAAAAAGGTAAAAATATTCTGTTTTAGTTAGGTACATTATAGGTATCTAAATTATTTTCAGTGTAATATCCGTTAATTTTTAGGTTTTCTACGTGGGACGCACTATAAGTTTCCGGAATGAATATGAAAAAATACTATTAAAGGTACAAAATTAATTTATTGTTTTTCAAAATAATCTCCCTTGGCGTCTATGCACTTTTTCATTCGATCAAACCAGTTTTGAAAACTTTTGTGCCACTCCCCTGTGGTGACCTCTGAAACGTGTTTTTCATACTCCTCGACAGCCTCTTCTGGTGATGAAAATCGTTGACCGCGTAATTGGTTCTTAATTTTTGGGAACAGAAAAAAGTCACAAGGTGCCAGGTCGGGACTGTATGCAGGATGACTCATGAGTTCTACATTTTTCGTCTTCAAAAAGTCGTTTGTCTGTCTGGCCGTGTGAGAACTAGCATTGTCGTGATGCAGGATGATACGGCGTTTACGGTTATTTTTACGGAGTTCGTCAATAACTTCCGGCAAACAAATGGTCGTGTACCAGTCACTATTCACGGTACGACGATTCTCTGAAGCAACAGTAGCCACGTGTCCAGTTTTATTAAAAAAAGAAGCAATCATCCGCTTAGATGCACTTTTCACGCGCGCCACTTTGGTTGGTTTCGGCTCATCTTGAAAGACCCATACGCTCGATTGCTGCTTTGTTTTGGGATCGTAGCAATAAATCCATGTTTCGTCACCTGTTACTATGTCCCACACCAAATTTGACGCACCTTCGTTGAATCTGGTAAGCATGGCACTGCACCAAGAGACGCGGTCCGTTGTTTGAGCCTCGGTCAAGTTGTGTGGGATCCACCGCGAGCACAGCTTTCTCACACCCAAATGTTTGTGTAGGATTGATTTTATTTGACTCATGCCTATTTCTAAGGATGCGCGAATTTCATGGTAGGTCACATGCCTGTCTGTTTCAATCATACGGCGCACAGCATCGATGTTTTTGTTGGTCACAGCGGTGGACGGCCGACCATCGCGAGATTCGTCACTGAGATTGATACGACCACGCTTGAATTCTGCAAACCAGCTATAAACAGTCGTCTTGCATGGTGCTTCATTGCCAAAAGCTGTTTCAAGCCGAGCGATGCTCTGTTGAGCTGTCAAATTACACTTAAAATCGTAGAAAATCATACTACGAAAATTTTCCCGAGTTAAATCCATGTTGATGCAGACACACAATTTTTTAAATGGCGCCACAAGGTAAAAACAAAAGACAGTCAGATGAAACAAACTGCATTCTACAGCCAAAGAGTTCTATTTTAAAATGTTGCAATAAATTTTTAAATATTGTTTATGTAAGTGGCCAGTTCCGGAAACTTTTAGTGTTGCCTATGTATTCAGTTGACTTCTACTTTTATTTCAAACATTTGTTTAATTTTTAAGCTTGCAATTTGTTATCTTAGTTTTCTTTACATCTTTACATTTATTGCCTAAAATAGAAGCTACTTTTTGTAGTTCAGTTTAGGCATAAAAAATTTACTAGCCGTAAGATCCTATTCTGAATTTATTAAGCCCAAGTTCATTTACGCAAATACTTTATTAATTTATTTAAACAGTTAATAACTAAAACAAAAAAACAAAAAAACAAATTAAAATAACTTACTTAAGAAACCTAAAATACTAGAAATAATAATAAAAATATAAGCAAATAAATAAATATTATTATTATCCATCAACGCTTTTTGTCAGGCATGTTAGTGATAAGCGCAAGCCCTTTGCGTACAAAAATACGATGGATTTCCGTTAAGGTTATTTCTGATTTATGTAGCGTATTTTACAAGGATCGTTACGGTAAATAAATCTTGGTTAACTTGTGGGTAGAAAGGGATTAGCCTTTCTTTTTACGCAAGCTACGTGCGTCCCACTCGTCTTTAAATTGGACGTCTAGATATCGAGAAACATGCGTTGTCCCAAGTATTACGGGACTTTGGTGTTAAGGGCTATGTAATAAGGCCTATGATAAAGCAATTTCGTATTGGCGCTGTCTATAAGGTTGCGTTGAACACGGAAGCCATCTATTTTGTATCTGTTTTCGATTGAGAGTGAACTCGTGTGTCTTTTCTTTTGATTGGTGAAGTATGGGTGCTTCCAAAAAATTACTTATTTGAAACTGGTTTATTATTATTTTCTTAAATAGGTAATCCCTGCAAATTTTATTTGTCTCTTAATATGCGTATTGAGGTACCGTAAAAAAAAACCGTTTAGAAACTCCATACCGCTTATGCTTCTACATGCAGGTGCAAAATTAAGATGGGATTCTAATTTGTATGTATTTGTATAAAATGTATCAAAATTAACCTATTCATTTGTGGACGGCGGCCTGCTCAGCTTGTGTAAGTATGGGAATTTTTACAAGAGGACCGCACAAGAGTGGCGAAATCTTTGAAAAGCCCATGTCAAGCAGTGGACGAAACAGGCGGATGCGTGGATGGAATGTAGCTACTAGCTAATAGGGTAGGACGCTGTATCTTGAGGCATATTATATATTCTAATTTGTTTTTAGGGTTCTGCGCACGAAAAGTACCAAACTATTACTAAGCCTCCGCCGTATGTCTGCCTTTCCATCCGTCTGTCACAGAGGCCTACAACTTTAACCGTAATAAGTAGACAGTTAAAATTATCACAAAATACGTTTTACTATGGACTCAATCAAATGATAGGCTTCGTATATACAGGTATTCTAAGAAAATTTCAACTTGCTACCTATTACGACTGAAGCTGTAGACCGCTGTGACCGACGACGACGGTTGAAAGAACAGCGGAGCCTTAGTAATAGGGTCCCATTTGACACCCTTTGGGTACGAAACCCTAAATACACTATTGACACGCCTCCTGGAATACATGCCGAAACGATAAGTTTGGTAATATAGTTGTAGTGAACCAATGGGTTTATTTCTATAAATATCTGAATATAAACACGGATTCGCGCAGAGCCGGCCTAAGTATCATCTATATAGGACTTTATAGTGTTTATTTCCCAAGGGCAGTCAATCTTGGCTTCATCAATCTCCCTCAGTGTCACTGCCAAGAAGGTAGAAAAGTCAGAGAATAGACTTTACATCCAGAGCGTCACTAGGTCCTTGGTAATTACAAATATAAATGAAATCTTTTAAGATATAACAAAATCTTTGCATAAAAATTATAGTATGTTATAAAAGTAATAAAATCTTGTAATAAAACCAAGTCAAAAGAGATGGCGGTTAGTGTTGTGTTTAAGTTTCTTGTTAAAGCAGCGAGAAAGGTGTTTGATAATCCAACAATTTTAGTTTTAAAGATATAAACCAGAAAAAATATATTTGTCGAATCGAGACGTGGCGCCACCAGCCGACAACGATTATTTTGGAACGAATTACGAATCGGATCTCTCATCGAATGAATTTCCGAACTAAAATGTCATTAATTGTATATTCTTTCTTTAACTTACACTTTTTTAACGTTGCCAACAGATGGTGCTATAAGCCAGTAGTCTTTAAATTTGGCAAGTTTGTCTATGGTGATATTTTATTTTGTTCTGTAAAGTTGGATAGACTGATTGAGTTACCCAATCAGATTTGAATGATTTGTTTTGTTTAGTTGGTAGACTGTACCTAATTCTATTTTATCGGGGGGAACGCAAGCGTTTTGTGATACCGCGCTTAGACATGGTTCTTGGCATAGTTACACGAACGACCGACTGGAGAAGACATACGACTTTTGAAACGGAATTAGCTGGACACTTTTGTTTTGGTGCGTGATCGAAGAAACTTGAGTGCGAAGAAACTTGTCTGTTCCGAGCCTTTAGTTCTTGATTGTGTTCTTACTGTAATTTCATCATATCCAAGACATCGCCTTTTATCTAGTGCATCGCGTTGTATTTCAAGTGTGTAACATTCAAAAACACCACACCTTAGCAACAACACAACCACATCCCCGGGAACCTCAGCATGCCGACGGCCTCGATGCAAAACATGCGCTATCATCAACACCGCCACCGCCATCAACACACATCACACAACCAACGTTTACCAAGCCCAACCAAACACCACATGCACCACCAGAAATCTCGCCTACATCTTGGAATGCAGGCATTGCCCTATATATATATATATATATATAAACGTTTTAACATTAGATTATCAATACAGACATTGTGAACCATCTGGCTGTGCTATTATTTACGATATCGAAGTATCAACGACCACGTGGCATGTTACCCTGATGATCGGCATCTTGACATCCATACCTAAACCTGTCATCAGACGTGGCATGTGACTCAAACCATCGGCATCCTGACACCCGCCCCGATACCTCTGAATTCCTCATATTAATATAATAATTATAATAATCATAACATATATAGGTTGGGGAAAAACTCTTTTTGCAAATAGTATGTATGAACTTATAATAAAATCTCTTTGGCTATACCGTTAGTATCTGGCTGGTTTTGGTATTATTAAAAAGTTAAAATTTTAAAAAAGATAATTCTAAATTCCAATTAGGTGAAATATGTGATTTTCATTTATTTTTCTTACTGTTAAGATGAGTGAATCTAATGAAGAAATACGATACATTTTAAAATTTTACTAAAAAAAACGTAAAAATGCAACGCAAGCCGCGAAAAAAATTTGTGATGTTTATGGACCTAGTGCAGTGTCTGTGAGAGTTGCACAAATTTGGTTTAAGCGTTTTCAATCCGGAAATTTTGATATCAAAGATGGGCGCCCTGTTACGGATAAAATGGATGCCATTTTTTAAAAAGTGGAGCAAAATCGGCTTATCAGTAGTTACGATGTAGCTGAAGAACTGGGGATTGACCACAAAAAAGTTTTGGCGCATTTGAAAAAAGCTGAGTACACAAAAAAGTTTGATATTTGGGTGCCTCATGAGCTCACTGAAAGAAACTTAATGAACCGTGTACTCATTTGTGATTCTTTATTACGACGCCGACGTTATGAAACCGAACCATTTTTGAAAAACCTGATAACTGGTGATGAAAAGTGGATCATTTACGACAAGAACGTGCGAAAAAGGTCGTGGTCAAAGGCTGGTCAGGCTTCACAGACTCTGGCGAAACCCGGGTTATCTCGCAACAAGGTAATGCTGTGTGTATGGTAGGATTGGAAGGGCATTATTCATTATGAGTTGTTACCGTCAGGCAGGACCATCGATTCTGAACTCTACTGCGAACAACTGATGAGATTAAAGCAAGAAGTTGAGAGAAAGCGGCCGGAATTAGACAACAGAAGGGGTGTGGTTTTTCATCATGATAACGCTAAACCTCACACATCTTTAGCCACTCAGCAAAAATTAAGAGAGTTTGGCTGGGACGTATTAATGCATCCGCCGTATAGTCCTGACCTTGCACCTTCAGACTTCCACTTGTTTCGGTCTCTTCAGAATTCTTTAGGCAGTGTCAGGTTAACATCACGAGAGCACTGCCAAAACCACTTGTCGCGGTTTTTTGATCAGAAGCCCCAGAATTTCTATAGCAATGGGATCATGCCTCTACCTACAAGATAGCGGAAAGTTATCGAAGAAAATGGCACCTAAATACTTTCGTTAAATGTAAATAAACTTTATTCAAAAATGTTTTGAATTTTCATATAAAATGCGAGGAAACTTTTTCCCCAACCTAATATTTTTTTTACGTAGGTGGCGAGGTTTTTTTAATTTTTCTAACGACCGTTCTCTCGCAAGTCACTGCTTTTCCATTTCTATATAGGTATGTAACCACGATTTAATTATATTTTAGATGATTATTAATTTATAGGAAGGTAAATTTATTATTAATTGTTTTATTATTTATATTTGTATTAAGTATATTTATTTTTAGATAGTAAGTTGGTTGGTTTATGGTTTTAGTATTAGAGTCAGAATTTATAAACAAGATTTTTTTATGAGTTACTACGTTACATACTGTTTAATTTTATGATACTTAATAATTAAAAAAATATATTGTTTACTAGAAAAAGCCGTATGATTGCTAGAAAAAAAGAACTGAAAATACTCGACTCAACTCTTACTTAATTTAAAGGTATTAGTCAATCAGAAGCCTTAAAAAAGCAAAATAACTTTTACAATACGAGGTAATTCCATTCCAACAAAATAACATCAACCACGAACAAAAAAATAACATCGATGACAGCAGAAATCTGAATTCGGATCCAAACCAATTTCGCGTCGAAATTGTCTTCAAAACTCTCAACCCTTAAAATCGAATAATCTTATTGAGTAAAGTTCCTCCCTCTTTGTGGATAAAGGCGTGTACACAACCGTGCACGCTCTCCAAACGTACCGTAAAATAAGCAAGGCAATTTATATCCAAAGGGCTGTCCCAACCGCGAGTCTTAAAACCCTGCTACGTCACAGAATCTTTTAACGAAAGTTCTTTTTTTGCAACTGTTGCACGTACAATTTACGAAATATCTGTTTTGTCTTGTTTTTTAATGCCTGAACTGTCGGCTTTTATAAATAAATCTGGACTTTTTGCTTTTCCATACACATCGTTAAGCTGCTGTTTGTCATATACACAGACGTATTATATAGTAGCAGACCTAACATTAATCATAAACGCATAGAGTTGACGCGTGGCAATTTTAGCTCAATGAACTACGGGCTCCTTTAAATATAAATATTGCTTGTTTCCAAACAAAATATATACCAGAGATTTGTTGAGGAATTAACAAATATGTTCCAAGCCAGTCAAAACAACCCATTTTTATACGTTTCTTCGTACCATGAAGCCTAAATGTAGCTTATTTTTTGTATGGAAACTTGCCACGCTATTTAATCTTTATGTTTGGTCTGCTTCTTAGTTCTAATTATACGTCTGTAGTCATATAACATAGGGCTTGTTGGCTTGGTCTATTTCTGACAATGTGATTTGCTGAAAACTAAGAATAAATCAAAATATTATCAGGCCACTAACCTATTTGCAAGGTAGCCTCTAAAAAAATTACCTTACTGACTTTTATGTGGGCATATAAATTAAATTAGTGCTGGTATTTTTATTTTAGAAAGATTTTTATATTAATCAGTAAAGCACGTTAAAAAATACAACGTGTAAAGTGATAGATCTTAAGAATGAAAGATGTCAAAAGTGTCAGATGTCACATGAAAGTTTTTTAATTTTTACGAGTACCTACTTGGATTAGGTGGTAGAGCTAATGCCGGGCTCGACTGTGGAGGTACCACCATCTTAATCGGAAATCCTCCCGAAGTTATTCGGGGGAGAGTAAGAGGACAGCTCTTAGGCAAAAAATCCAGGCAGCCCACCATTGCCTGGGACCGATGGATGGCGGTATATCCATCCCCAATTGCCGGGCCTTATATAAATCAGACTGGTGACGGGCAGCGGCGTCACTGGTGCAAGGGTTTCGGGATCGCGCTCACCAACCCGCCTGCCCAGCGTGTGTGAGTATGGTCATTTCTTCCAGGAGGACCGCCAAGAGTGGTGAAATCCTGGAAAGGCCTATGTCCAGCAGTGGACGAAACAGGCTGATGGATGGATGGATGGACCTACTTGGATGTTATGTTTTCAATATGTATACCTTTTCATCATTTGTACATTTTGTCACTAATACAGTTTGAACATCATGTTAACAATTTTACTTTTATATACTTTTTTCATAAATTTTGACACTGAGACAATCAAATCCAGTTGACATTTTGGAATAATAAACGTTCAGTAGCCGGTTTCTTTTATTTCATAATGTATAACAATTTAATTTTCAAATAAAAGTAATATTTGGTAAAGATCGTGAAAGAAAGTGTTTTTAAATTCGCTTCCCTGCCCTATGTGCCGAACGCCTACCCCTTTCGATTAGTCGTCCCGATTGGTTTGAAGGTACTGATCTGCGAGGGTGCGGCGATACACTCACTTATCTTGTGATGTTTAGGTATGACGAATTCGGAAATACTATTTTTGGTAAATTGCGGGAGTAGCTTACCTTTGCCCGCGGCTCCAACCGCATTTTTTTTTTCAGTCTCTGCCCTGTTTTCAGCTTGGCGGCTATTTTATGAAAATAAAGATAACCGCCTCCAAATCCGTTGAGTGGTTCTCGAATTAAAAAGGAATATAATTATACAGACAGACAAAATATCTAAAAATTTAAGTTTTGGCCTAAGTACTGATAATACCGAACATAAAAAAAAAATTAAAATGTACAGACACGACTGTTTTACTACTAATATAGTTTTTAGTATAGATCGCAGCAATTTTTTTGTCAACTCGAAACTTTTCTTGCGTCTGTAGGGAATAGGAAAAAAATCATTTTCGAATTTCCGAAAGAGAGTCATCGAACCTTGATACCGACCACTTACCGAGTCTACAGCGTGAATTTGGCTGCATAAATTAATGTCATCATAATATAAATTTTAGTGATATGTATAATTATTGCGGATTTGTAAACGTGTAACCTTCATGATCTTTAATACGCACATTTCCCCTGATTGGCCTTACATACATAAGTTATACAAACAAATTGTTTTTTTATTTTTTTATATGATATGTTTTACAACTTTGGCTTCGACTTATTTCAATAAATTGGTGGAATTAAAATCTGTGGATAGGGTAATAAAAAAAATGAAATCCATGCAAATAACGCGAGTGCAACCGCGGCAAAAATGAAGTACTTAAAAGATAACAAAATTAAATCAGTACCTAACTGTTAAAAGTTTTTGACGACTTGAACAACTCAAATTAAATAAAATAGAATTAATCTTTTCTTTTGATTGCGGATCGCTTAATTGCAAAATTAACTAAACTTGGAGGAGCTGATTCAATAAAAAATTAATTATTCATACAATTGAATTATTCAGTGAAGGGAACTCACGACGAAGTATTTTTGATTAGTAAAGCCAGTTGACATTTTTTGGGGCTAAAAGGGTTTACTTTACTTGACAAAAGTTGTAGGAATTTAAATTGGCAAACCTGAAGGTATCAAATCATATTATTTTAGGGGAAACATTTTGAATAATTTAGAAGCGTGTACATAATATTGCGACAGCAAACGAAAAGCGTAGACAGAAACTAATTTTCTACGGCGTAGCAGGCGCTATGATTCCATTGTTATGTCAACTGGGTTATAGCAGGCAAGTCTTTTATAAAAGGTTGTAGAAGACAATTTTTAAATATTTGGTTGCCTAGGCGTATTCAAAATAAAGACCCTTGTCCAACAAAGGGTTCTTAAAATGAATGTGATAGCACAAAAATACATGTATTTCCGTTTTATACCTATCTCCTATCACATAAGTTAAGGACACAAGGACTGAAAGTTTCTTAGCAAGCTGTAATACCACAAAACTAGGTGTATATCTGTGGGATATAGTCATTTAATTAAAGCTTATGACTTATTTTTTTAAGTAGCTCGATATATTTTTGATTCAAATGCACTTTACCTAACCAGTTTTGCTATAAAAGCATTTTCAAAGGGTTATTTAATTACTGCTGCATTTGGTTCTTTACGTACATGTACGTAAAAACCTATACATAACAAGTACGTAACAATAAGTAGATACCGTAATGAACCAAATGCAACGGCAATTGAATAACCCTTTGAAAATGCTTTTGTAGCGAAACAAATTAAATCAAATAAATACAGTAGACAAGTGCATTTCAATCAAATGCATTGAAAATTCCACCAAGTGCCAACAACCACAAGCATCAACTACAACTCAATAAATATTATTTTAATGACTTCGTCGACAGAAAAATATTTTTTTAACTAATTACACACGCAAACAATCCAACTTCTTTTGCATTAAAAAAAAGTAAAATGCAACTGGTATACAGTCATTTTCAGACTGCCACAAATGGCGTAGCTACAAAGGCTTTCAAAAATGCAACGTTACAGCAAAAGCGACCGACATTTTCGGTGATACCAAAACTGACATGCCACCGTCAAATTGTGAAATATGTCGATACTCCTATCCGGACTCAACATAAAAATGAAAACGCCAACAACTTTCTCTCACTATCTCTTTCTTTGTGTCTAGGAATGAGGGATAAACAAGTCTCAAAGTCGATGCTCGACTTAAGTGGTTGAAAAGTGGTGAATAGTATTCGTTGTATAATCTTGCATGGCAGTGGTGCCATCTATCTTCTTCTCTCTGACATATGCTGAAGATAGGACGCCCGCATTGATATAATCGGGATCGTTTACAGAGATCCATCTTTGTTTTTCATAAAATTCATCGGACTTTTCGAAGTTTGGCGCAGGCATAAAATTTGCTTTATTTTCATACAATTTTATTTAATCATGCACAAAATATTTATCTACTCCCGTACTAGAATTAGGTAAATAAATAAAACATCAAAAACCAGTCAAGTGCGAGTAAGACTCGCGTCCTGAGGGTTGCGTGCCATTTAATTAAGTAAACACACTTAAATTATTTGAATAGAAATAACAAACTTATCAGTACATATAAAATGTAAGAAACAAAACTGCAAAATCAAGTTTGTCTAGAATTTGGGTACGTTACCCTAAACATGTATTAAAAATCCGCGTTTGTAGTATTTGTTGCTTAAATACATTAAATGGCACATTATACACAGAAACCTACGAATTCCTAACTATTTTTTGAGATAGATCCCGTAACAAAAATATTATTAAACTGACAACTTTGATGACCTCCCCATTTATTTATTTTTGGAGGTAACATTACTATATATATATTTTTTTTTCGCAATGTATTCTAGATAATGACACCCAAGAGGCAAGGGTAAGAAAAAAATATTTCGGCTCTTCTTTCATGTGTGGGACTCTCCGAAAAATTATTTTATTTCATTTTCATTATATCAATATTTTGTTTGAGGTCAGCATTCTACATAACATATCCAAATTTCAGATCTGTACACGATTCCATCGGACCCGTGACATACGAACGGACAGACAGCAGAGCGACATTAATAAGGGCATTAATGATTTTGCCCTTTGGGCGCGGAACCCTAAAAATAATGGACTTATCTGCCCAATACAAAATTCACAGGTTATCCAAATTAGTAAGGAACCCTGAAAATATTGTTTTTACTCAAGTAAATTACTTGAGACAGTTATTTAGTATAATCAGTAGATAATGGTGTCGATTCAATGTAGCATAACTTATTTGACAGGACAGGACTAAACTTAATTATTCTATATCCAAAAAACAAGGCCAGCCCCCGATTTTGTATCGTAAAATCAGTTGCCAAACTGAGTGCCTATCGTCGAAAACATACATATCAGCTTATCTAAGGATACGTTCGCACTTGAAATGACGTCACAATTCGTTATTTCGGAAGTTCATTGTTTATCTGTTTTTGGTGACTCCCAACCATAGATGGCAACCGATACCAAGGTACATAATAGGCTTGCAGGATGCTTAAAATAAGGTTAGTCCTGTCACTGTTAAGTCGTGCTACACCGAATCGACACCAACCAATGCAGGTAGTTTCATTTAATAATAACCAATGGTCTGCGCTCATCAAAAATATAACAATGGAATAGATTGTTTCAATAAAAACAATTAATGTAAGGTGACTTTCGTTTATCCAGCCCAATTTATACTGGAGACTTGGTAAGTGGTCAGGACCAAAGTTAAATAATCCTGTTTGCGAAATACGAATATTGTATATTTCATATTAATTTATATAATGTAACTATTACTAATATTGTATATAAGTTTACATTATATTATGCATTGTATTAATTAAAATACCTTTTATTTAGTTTATGTACGTTTATAAATTTATTAAATGTAAGTACATAAGATCTAAACATAATTTAAATTGTTGTATTCATTAAAAATTGTAATAAGAGAATTTGTGTACGTATATTACAGAAATAAAGTATTCACTTCATTTAATTTCACTAGGTTAGGTTAGTTTTTAAACAACCGTGAGAGAACCAAACGTGAAATTATTATCATCCCAAATGTGAAATTTAATACTATTGGATTTTACAATCTTACCGTGACAGGATAATATTATGTACAAGCAATTCTATTCATATTCTTTATTGTACACACAAAAAAAACATAATTTAAGTATACATTTCACTTAGAGATATCATGTACATAGACGAGCTTATCTCTAAGAAGAGATTTCTTCCAGAAACCCCGGATTTATAATAAATAAGTAGACATAAACACGTGTACACTAAAATATAAATTTACTACACCCTACAATTTATAACTAAAATCTAATCTAATATATTTATATATATACATAATATTTATAATAAATAATATTTAAACATATATTGTGCTATATAAACATACTTCAAGTTTGTTTTTAAAAATATTGAGTGCAGGACAGTCTCTGAGGAAGTGAATTCCATAATCTGATGGCGACGACGGTGAAAGATTGGCCGAATGCACAAGATTTGTGCACAGAAGTTTCAAGAAGAGAGACAGTACGTGAACAAGCCGGCCTGTCAATGACAATTGCTTGTTTCCAGGCAGTGGGGAAGGAGCAGGTTACCATAGAGTAGTTCATTATATGGGTGATGATAGGTAAGAGTTCGTCTAAAATCGTAAATAACATCTGCGAACAGATTTCCTCGTCACCAACGGACTTAGACGATATAGCTAGAATGGCTTTCTTAACGTCACTCGTAGTAGCAATCTTGAAGGAGAAAGGAGTACAACTAGGTTTCGGCTTATAATTAAGATTAATGATAGTTTTGTTTTTAGTGTCGTCTTTTACAGTGACAGGAGATGTGGAGAAATGCTAATTAAGTGCATCAAAATCAATGTCATTTTGAGTGGATTCAGAGGATTTGCCGATACCTAGGTTTTAAGAAATTTCCATACCTGTGCAGGATTGTAACTGTCTCTGGATTCATGAATATGGCGTCTCTTCGCATCCCTACACATTCTACTACAGCAAACGAAGGAAAAGCTAAATATGAGTACATAATATGTTCAATATTATTATTAGAGTGCATTACAAACTAGAAAAGATAAATTTTATTAGAAACAAATATAAAGACAAGAATTTGAAAAAATTCGAACCTTCGACCTCTTAATATCAAGACAAGTGCGCTACCATTACGCTTAGCTAGGCCGTTGAATTTTTCCACCATACTTGTCCACCGAATATTTTGTAACTATTTGACATTTGTGTCTAATTTATCTTTTCTAGTTTGTAATGCATAGATACATGTTTAGAGTATTCCAAAGCGATAGATTTCGCAATATTTTATGTCCCGTATTATTATATATTTTTTATATTCTAAAGATATATATTGTTAAAATTAACTTTGACTTGTAGAAAGTATACTTTATGTATCTATTTTGCAAAATAAATATTTTGATTTGATAAAAACATAACATAATATGTTATTTGAATGTAAGGGATTGATTACATACTTTAGTAAAAATAAAAACAAATTTTCCGCGTAACAGATTGTTTGATATGTTTCCATGAAAAGCAAACAAAAACTTTTGACATGAAATGTTTTCGGTTGAATATTTTTTATCCCCTGCACATTTACATTTACAAAATTGGTTCGCGAAATCGAAACGTCAAGCCCCGAAAACCTACCTATTAGCCGTTCCAATTTACTTAATTAAATATTCCCTTTTCAGAAGAAAATAGCAACATTTTGAACTAATTACGGTAATGGGGCAAGTAATGCGTTGTTGAATAAAATTAATTGCAACATAGACCTACCTAGCCTTCAAAATTATGACCGTTATACAGAATTAAATAATGAAGGGCGCGGATGTTGAACGCTCTAAATGCTGAAAATTTCGGTAGATATTAATTTATGGCCAGTTACTTTAATGGTTTGAAAATAGAAGCCCGTTTACGTTCTTAATAATTGAATAATCAAAATTAGGAAAGCTAGAAATAAAAAGAGGAAAGGCCGCACCTTAGAGACTTTAGCTGCGTATAATTTAAAAATTTTAAGAAAAGCTGGTCACTTCTCGTTTTTGGCTATTAATATTAAGTTAATTTATATATCACTAGCCTCTCATCCGCGAATCCCATGAAAATTTATTTTTCAACGCTTATTCTTATTGCAGCGTTCTTAGGGTCATAATGCAGCATATTAAACACGCGTGCTTTTTACTTTACCTTATCGCACTAGTGTTTTTTTACATTACAGTTTTTTTTTAAATCTTAGCACTGAGTTTTGATGTCTTGAGAAATAGTAAAGTTTTTGCGAATAAATAGATTGTCTCAGTTGAAATATAAGAAATAAATAATTTAATTTCATCAAATTATTTATTTTTATCAACAAATTAACTCAAATTTTTGTTGTAAATACAAAAATATTCGGTTTGTTAATATTTATTGTTTGGCTGTTTGGCATATTTGGCTGTTTGGCTTTTTGCGTTAGTGCCTCTATTTCCATCTGCGCAAAAAACAAAATCTCCGCCGCCATTTTTCAAGGAAAATTGTTAGTTCATAGCTGTGTTTTCGATTATGTGGAAAAAAGACAGTGAAATTTTATTACTTTTCCTCGCAAGTGTGTTGAAAAACGTCGTGTGAAACGCGTGAGCATTAGACATTACACTCCGGCCTCGCCTTCCGCTCGGCCTGCAATCCCGCCTCGACTGTAATGTCCAACGCAGTTCACTTGTATCATAATGTACTATTATTAAATTTTCAATAAATTATTCGGTTTTGGGTCAACATTTTACATAACATATGAAAATTTCAGATCTGTAACTCATTCCGTAAGACCCGTGCTAGAGACCCGTGACATACGGACCGACAGACAGCAGAGCGACATTAATAGGGCTCCATCTTGCCCTATGGGTACGGAACCCGAAAACGAATGCCAAATAAAACACCGCATCTACAACAAGGTCTAAAACTCCATCTCATCTTCTGCACGTTGTTCAGTGGTCGCCAGTAGTTAGCTACATGGACAAAGACGGTCACGTGCGCGCAATAAACCTTCCTAGCAGCTTTATGGGCCAACTTAATGTTTCACTCTGCCTTGCTAACTGTCCAACAAATAATGATCCCTATAGGCATACGATAAAGGAACTATCGTTTCAAATTGGGAAATAATTCATATTATAATGTTGCAACACGAAATAAGTATTACAAAACTATTGTCCAACTCATTTATCGCAAAAAACCGACAGCTAATGAATTTATTTATCCCCGACATTGAGCCCCTCATTTTGCCTCAGGTGGAACTGAACTCTATGAAATTTCATTATTGTTTAAAATAGCGCACTCTGAGGCGTGGCTGTTACGACAAACAAAACAACGACGCTCTCAAAAATCGCGTTTTTTTCCAAAAAAGGTATTTACGTTGAAATTTAAAAACAAAGTATCCTTCCGTTGGTATACTTAGTAAAGTACTTTTCTTTAATTATGTGAAATTTTCGTATGAAACGAAAAAATCTTAAAAAATCGACGAAGATGAATGAATGAATGAATGAATGAATGAATGAATGAATGAATAAACACTTTATTGCACACAGAACAAGATATTTACAAATATACAAAGAACAGACAGAAGGCAAGACTTATTCCTAAAAGGAATTTCTTCCAGTCAACCTTGGGAAAATATAAAACATTTTTATTGAAGAAATTCACATCAGTGCATAGGTACATTCTAAGTTAGTTCTAAATCTATAATCTAATTATAAATATACTAAATACAAATACATACTTAAATACACAAATACATACATACAAATAACCAAGTAGCTTAGTCAGTAAGTCAGAAGATTGTGATTTTTTTTCTTTCAAGCTAAGTGTCGTATCGCAAATCGAACCGTTAATAAATCTACAGAAAGGATGTGTCTGAAACATTACATCACAAATGCATGGTTAAAAATTAATTTGAAAAGAGACAAAGTTGGGACAACCCCCCCTAAAGTAACAGGCAGCGGCCAAGGTGTTAAATGTAAGCCTATGTAGGAAAGTAGGAGACGATAAAAAAATTACGTACCGTCGGCAGAAAGTAAAATATTAATAATAATTAAGTAAGCAAAAGGGTGGGTTGATGATCGTTTATGAACAAGGAACCGAATAAAAATAAAATTAATATTAATTAATAATATAATAAATTATAATATTCCGTAACATTAATAAGTGGGATTGTAGATAAAACACTTTGGTCATTCCCTCTGCACAGTTTGATTTGTGCTATGAATAATTCCGGTCCTTGTTTATGAAAAACTCTAGTCCACATTTTAGCAGATATTCTTCCGTTTTTTTAACCGATAGTTACATTGTTTTATGCCCTATGAATAATCTGTTTTAGAATTTTTTGTTTTTGCACGATTCACCCCCTCAATGTGTACAATGCGAGCTGTTATGTTGCTTAACTAAACGTTCATAAACAACAACAACTTTTTAGATATGTACACACATCTTGACTGTGACACAAAACAAACAAACAAATTTTAGTAACGCCTTAACTATGCGTTGTAGGTGAATTGGACTTTGTGAACTACAATGTCTTGACATTTATTTCATTTATGTACTTTTTCGACGGAATTTCATTATATTGGCAACTTTCTTTAATATCTTTTGGCTTTTTTCATTTTGTTTCCAACAATACATAACTTATTCCAACTGCGTATCTGTTTCATTCTTACAAACCCAAAGTATCGAAGTTCTGTAAAGAAAATATTAATGTCGTTACATTGCTTATTTGTATTCAACTTTTATTTTGTTACAAAGTTTATAAAATTATTGTTCAGCCAACTGGTTTACGTCTCGGAGGTTTGTTTTTTTTTCAGTTCTTTGTGCAAATTATTTTCAAAATACTGTAACGAAAGATGCTGAATTAGTCTTCGTATACTAATTTGTTTGATTTAAATGTATTTATCATAGATATCAGTAATTAATTTGAAACTGAACATTTTTATTGGAACTTGTTTAGTAATGAGGACATTAGTAAAGTTACAATATTTGTGTAAATTCAAATTAGTTCTCCAGAAGACAGCATAGGTAAATTCTTTTAATAATTCATATTAATGGACGTAGCTGTAGCTGTCTCATTGGGTCCAATGATTCAGAAATGCAAAATAAAATATTGACCTCCCATAGTGATTGACTCCGGGTTGGGCTTGCGTTTACACGAAACACCCAAAAAATAATTAACGAATATCATAACAAGGGTCATCGAACCTTGATACTGAGCACTTACCGAGACTTCAGTATGAATTTGTCACCTTGTATTTTATCGCACGGGTAATTCTTAACTGATACAATATAATGTAAATATTACGCGAATATATTTTTTTCTAAGTCTTCTTATTCTAAGGGGGCCTGGACGTCGAAATATGTTTAAAAAATATGTTTAAAGTAGGTTTAAGCTTATAATTTTATAATATTATCCTTAATTATTTTGATAATACTATATGTTTAACGTGCTAAATTATAAAACTGAACGAGTTTTATTTTCACAGTCATAAATATTATCAAAAACGTTTTTGTATTTTTCTTACCTTAATTTTATTGAAGTCGTAAGACTATGTTTTCTACATTGTAGACTAACAGCACAGATTTGGAATAATTAAATTGTATCCAAGGCAGTCTTCGTTGAGAGAGACAAAGTGCCATGATTCGTCGATTAATGAAGCTCTTATCACAGTTGAAAAACAATGAAAATTCTTTAATTCACGGGACAACTTACATGATTCGATTTCTAAGAGAATTGCCTTCATTTGTGTAATTGGAGGACAATTCTGATGTCTAATGTTTTTGATCGTTGAACGAAGTCTTGTCATTAATGCAAACGACTTGGAGTCATGAAGGTGTGCCTTAGATAAAGTTTGTTTCTTGTCTTTAGAAGGCTCAGAATTGCTAACATCATACCGGGCATTTTGTAGGATATTAGGGATATAAATAAATCGGTACAATGGTTCCTCTTTTACTTTGGGTATTGGAACCCTAAAAATATAATTAATATTTTAATTTGCCAATTTTCGGCTTCAGGCCCCATAACACCAAACATTTTTTTTTATTTGTAAAACCTGTTTACTCGCACAGATGTAAAGACATAAGACATATAAGACATAAAAAGTTTATTCAAAGAAAAAAGTCATACAAAATTTAATTAGTTCTGCTAAACTTTAAAAAAGTTTATTGGCTGATGTTGCTCTCCTAATTAATTTATAATATAATATAGCTTACTTATGTACTACAAAAAACAAATTCCAGATTTTATTTTTGTAAATAGTCGTCCTTAAGGTGACTCGGAACGTATTTTTTGTAAGTACGTTTGGTTACATTTTTATTATTGTTTCTGATGTTTACAGGCATTTCATTCAAAATCTTAGGTATTAAATATTTCCTTGTTCGCTCACCATAGGAGTTATTTATTTTTGGAGTACAAAGCTTTTTATTTGTGACGTTTCTAGTCATAATTTTATGTGATACGAGTGTTTTGAATCGTTGGCAATTGAAGTTTTCTAAAACAATTACTAATTTGACTTTTTCATGAATAGGCAATATTTTACAAATTCCAAACAGTTTCTCATATTCTCTTTTACAGATATTTTTAGTATCTTTATCAACAAGGGTTTTCATTATTCTCATTTGTAACATTTTGATCTGATCTAGAAGACAATAGAGTGTCCCCGGAATCTGTTCTTGAGATACAAAACCCTTAAAATCGACTCCAACAGAGGATAACCGAAAAAACGAACACAACATCTCGTGTAATCTCCACCAATTCGCTTCCGCAAAAAAAAGTTTATATATGAGTTTTCCAAGCTTATAAAAATGAGCCCATTTGTCCGAGCGACAATGAGCGAAGTAGATTTATTCTACCTTCACATTACTAACCCACTAAAACATTCAGAAGCGCGAGCTCATCAGAAATCTTCCTTATGAGAAGGTGATAAGAGTTAAGTTATTTGTCTACTTGTGCAAGTGATTTTTGTGTTAACTCGGCCTTGCTTCGGAGATAAACAGCTCTCACGGTCAGGACATATTTTTTGAGAAGGAGACAAATAGAGGATGCTGCAAATTGTAGGGAAACAGTGACACGAGTTTGTTACTTGTCACTTGCTTTATTTAAATTAGGGCTTTTTTTGCCGTCGGTATTTTTAGTTCTGTTTTCAAATTAAAGTAAGTTTATATGTATATATATACTATGGTTTTATAGTCGACATTGAATAGGCACAGATACATTGGAAGTTTTGGAGACATGGATCTCCATTTTCCTCAGCAATAAAAAAAAATGTAATTACCAAGTTATATACTAGATTAAGCATTTTATTGACATCATTTTGCCCGAAGATTAAGTTGATTGATTAATTTTCATAGCAGAGAAAAAAAAACAGAAAACCTCTTTTAAAACAGAGATTTCTATTTTACTGACAAACGGGAGCGAATGAAGCCTCGAAGTTTTTTATTTAATTAGCCTAGAAATACACTTCTTACTTACATATAGTTGTCATTTTAAATGAAAAATACTGTTTTGCCGCATACGACCTTACGGCATACGCTAGTTCGTGAGCGCATATTTGTATGGAGTAAGTCCCCCTTTATCAATTAGTCGTAAGGACACCTGACGCAGAAGTGAGCAAACATAGAGCTTGTCGATTACGATATAGAGTAAAATGTTTTGTGTTATTCGTTTGTTGTAATGAGTTGTCTTGTCATAATTTATTAGTCTGTGAAAACGTTTTTTTGGTTTGTATATCATTAAGTGTGTTCTAATCCTTTATGTGTTCCTTATTAAAATTAAATAAAATCAAAATAAATAAACTAAATAAAATAAAATTAAATCTCGTTAATAAGAAAAATCATGGTATTTTCAGTAAATACCAATATATTTTTTATACATTAGTTTACTGTGCAAAGAAGGAGAAAGGATTTTCAATCAAATCAAATCAAATCAAAATATTTATTTTGTAAAATAGATACATAAAGTATACTTTCTACAAGTCAAAGTCAATCTTTACAATAAATTTCTTTAGAATAAAAAAATATAAAAAAATAATATGTGTATACTAATAAGGGAAATACATACAAAAAATATTTAGGTTGGGCTACAAAAATTTAATTATACACCTACATAAAATAGAGAAATCTAGGAATAAAAATATTATATATAAATGATGCAACGAACAAACAAGTTGATAAATAAATACGGGAAATACATCCAAAAATATTAAGGTTGGGCTACTAAAATGTAATAAAGTTATAAACCTGCATAAAATAAATAAATATAGGAATAAAAATATTATGTATACATAATGCCTAAACATCCGCACCATTCGATTAGTATTGCTAAGAAGAAGGGCAAGAAACTTAGCAAACATGAATTTTTTCATTTGTAACATAAACTTAATCTATACTACAATTTTCTTATACCTACTTAAGTAAAGGCAAATATAAAACCATAGGAAATACGACCAAGAGAAAAAAAATAAAAAATATTGATCTTAGTCAATCCGTCTTACATTGTCCATTACCTTTTACAGCAAAGTCAGTTTACATATTAATTAACTATAAAGGGCTTAAGATTAGCCTTTAGAGGAATCAACATTTCGTATTAAAATTTGCTAATAAAATTTTGCTAAGGATTATTATTATTTATTACACCATGTTTCATTATCGTCCAGATAATCATTGATTTTTTAAAGCTTTTTTTAAGTAGTCCCTGCTTAATGTATAGTTTAAACTTATTTTCAGGCAAACTAAGGACCTCCTTTGGAAGTTTATTGCAAAATCTTATACCATGTCCTACAAAAGAGGTACCTACTTTGGCAAGTCAGAATTTTGGAAAAGCTAGTTTATGTTTGTTTCTGGTTTCAACAGGGTGGTCCAAGCCTCGGGAGATTATTAATATTTTTTTCTGACATATCTAATAACTTGATAAATAAATTCACATGGGATCGTAAATATATTTATTTCCTTAAACTTTTCTCTTAATGAATCTCAATACTTCATGTTATAAATAAACCGAATTGTTCTCTTTTGCAAGACAAAGACTGCTTCTATATCCGCGGCTCTACCCCACAACATTATGCCATATGACATAATGCTGTGAAAATAACTGAAATATACTAGTCTATCAGTATCTTCATCAGTAATCTGCCTTATGCGTCTAACAGCGTATGCGGCTGAACTAAGTCTACCACAGAGAGCTTCTATGTGGGGACCCCACTGAAGACGAGAGTCTATAGTAATACCCAAAAACTTAGTTTCGTTAACTAACTCCAGCTTGGATCCCTGCAAAAATAAACTGACATCTACTTGAATTACATTTGGTAAAGTAAGCTTTATACATTTCGTCTTTTTTGCATTTAGAACTAAATTATTTGCAGTGAACTAATCAAGAATCAGAGAGAGAGTTGAATTCGCGTCATCAAGAATATCGTTATGTCGATTCACTTTAAAAATAAGTGACGTGTCATCTGCGAATAGAACTATCTCAGATAAGTCTCTAACGAAGTAAGGAAGGTCATTTATGTATATTAAAAACAATAGGGGCCCCAATATGGAGCCCTGCGGAACACCCATTTTGACTAAACTCCAGATGACTTTACTCCATTAATGTCTACCTTTTGAATCCGGTCACTAAGTTATGACTTAAATAACGCCAATGATTTACCTTTAACTCCATAGTGATCTAATTTACATAAAAGTGTTTCATGATTAACGCAATCAAAAGCTTTTGAGAGGTCACAAAATACACCGAACGCATTCTGCTTTGCTTCCCAAGCGTCAAATACGTGCTTGACTAAAGCAACTCCTGCATTGACCTGCTGGTTGACCTCCCTTTAGTGAATCCATATTGTTCACTGTGAAACAACATATTTAAGTTAAAATGAGATAATAATTGATTAAAAACAATTTTTTCGAAAATCTTACTAAATACTGGTAAAACTGAGACCGGTCTATAGTTGGAAGGGTCTTCATTGTCGCCTGATTTAAAAAGAGGGATCAATTTACTCAACTTCATTAAATCAGGAAAGACACCATCATCTACACATTTATTAAAGATTAAAGCTAAATATGGAACTATTAAATCAATAATACAGCTTACAACTTTAAGAGATAGGCCCCATAAGTCCTCGGTTTTTTTAAAGTTAAGAGATTTAAATTCTCTATAAGTTGAATATAGTATATGGTCTCTCTAATGTTCGTAATTTTTTCTGTGTGCCTGCGTCTATACACACATTTTCTCATGAACCTTCTATGTTGTAGTAACTAAAACTTGATGCAACTTACCCACGAACATGGTTGAAATAACAAAATTACTTTCGACAAAAAATACCTACGTTGCGGAGTGTAAATTTAACGAAACGTACAGTCAAAAAGCTGCATCAGACGCAAAAAAAATTTAACTGTACAAAAACTGCTTTTAAAAGAAATAAACAAATTTTATAAAAAATATGGAAATTTACCGACCACTTTTCTTGAGTGACACTAATAATAATTATTAACACGTGTATTAGTAATATGGTTATTTATACATTGACCAGCAATCTTCTTATTGAAGAGGAATTAATGAGAGATTGGATTCTTTGATGTCTTTTAAGAGCCATATTGCAGGCGGATAAAAAACCCACCGTGTAATTTATCAAAACCGATCACTTAAATTTAAAATTTGCTTAAGCTTTTTTGTGAAAAGCGCGCTTTTCCGTAAAAAACTAATTATGGCATAAACACCATTACGCGATCATATGAAATTATTTTCTGTTAAAACTATAGGGGTTGCTTCGCTTGGCTCCCAAATTTATTTACATGTAAGCCTAACACGCTCTTAGTCGCTTCATATACCAGAAATAGAAAAAAAAATTTGATTGTTTTACATGATACACACAGAATAAAAGAACCCCTGTCTTAGTTACATATGTACATAAGTATGTAAGAATATAGAGGTAGAAAAAAATTCGATTTTAAAACATTACAACTCACATACTATAATAGATAAGGTTCTAAAAAAAACGTGGTATAAATAAGGCCTTTTCCAAGACGATAACAGAGCCCAAAACGTGATGGAGAAAAATTCGCTGCACCGAAAAAAAATGCAAAGTGAAGGCTGCTTTTTCAGTTCAAAACGGTAGTCCGACCAAACTAATTAAGTAAAAATAACAATAATTACTGTTTAACATATAAATCTATTATCTAAAACATAAGGACGCGTTTTTTTTTCTGAACGCTCGCGTCATCCATCCATCCATCAGCCTGTTTCGTCCACTGCTGGACATAGGCCTTTCCAGGGTTTCACCACTCTTAGCGGTTCCCCTGGAAGAAATACCCATACCCACACACGCTGGGCAGGCGGTTTGGTGAGCGCGGTTCCGAAACCCTTGCACCAGTGACGCCGCTGCCCGTCACCAGTCAGTTTTATATAAGGCCCGGCAATTGGGGATGGATATACCGCCATCCATCGGTCCCGGACAATGGTGGGCCGCCTGGTTTTGCCTGAGAGGTGTTCTCTTACTCTCCCCCGAATAACTTCGGGAGGATTCGCGTGTCTTTTCTTTAGTCGCAGTTTTCAGATATGTTTATCTGTTGCGTTGTGTGATGGACATATTGCGCCTTAAATGGTCTCGATTAGGCCTGACTATGTAAAACATTTAGTCATTCATACATATAATTTGTAGTTTTGAAAATAAAAGGTAACATTATAAATCCATCCATCCATCAGCCTGTGTCCACTGCTAGACATAAGCCTTACCTAGATTTCACCACTCTTGGCGGTCCTCAGTCCTTCTCATCCAGCCCTTCAATTCGTCGGTCCAGTGGGCACGAGGTCGGCCTACGCTACGCTTTGCTGCACGTGTTCTGTATTCCTACGCCTTTCGGTCCCAACGGCCATCATGTCGGCGACAAATATGGCCAATATTTATGATTGAGATATGACGTAACTATGACCGCATTATTCCCAAGGATTGCAGTATCCTTTTCAACCAAATTAGTTCTGTAAATTAACCTATACAATCGAGGTTTTAATTTTTGACGAAACCTTGAAAATATGAAGCCTATCATGTCTTACCTGAATTGCATCTGTGTTGCAGCTAGGTCTTAATTTAAGGTAAGAGACTGAAGTTCGTATTCAGTGTTTTCTCTCTTAGTATCCTCAAAAACTAGAAAATCAGGTCACGCTCGCATGGGCCTTTTTGGTGTAACTTTATTTTGTTGGCAACTTTGGGTGAATTTATAAATTCTGTGGTAAATTCACTATACAAGGTTTGAACTCGGTACAGGTATGCTATTAAATAATTTACGTACATACCTAAGAAGTTGAAGTGTTATTTTGTTTACAAGCCGGCACGAGTACTGTATTAATAGGTTTTAAAAATTAAGCGGGGTGGTAGCTCAGGCGATAGAACGCTGACCTCTCAATTTTAATACCCATGTTCGATCACCAGTCGGGCAAGCAGCAATGAGTTTTTCGGAATTTATGTGCATAGTATTTGTGTTCGTACCTATTACTTTCCAATTGCTGAACGGTGAAGGAAAACATCGTGAAGAAACCCTAAAAAGCATGTAATTGTGCCCAAAGTACAGGGATGGGACTCACCACCCACCACGTTGGGACGTAATAATCATCAGTGAAATGCGGGTGTATCGGGTGTGGACTGGGACTTGCATTTCACATTTCACACTTATCATATCCCTTTTATTTATGCAGTCAAATTCATACTGAAGACTCAGCAAGTAGTCTGTCCAAAGGCACGAAGACCCATTTTAAAAAATTCGACATTATTTTCTTCTCAGCCCCGAGTCAACTAATGTGGGAGGTCAACATAATATTTTGTGAAATTAACAAAATGTGTTATCAATCCGTGATACTGATCAGTTACAGAGCCTTCAGTATGAATTTGGCTGTATAAGTAAAGTGACTTTCGTTTATGTAGCCAAATACATACTGGAGTCTCGGTAAGTGGTCAGGATCAAGGTTCAATTACCGTTTTTGTGAAATACGCAAAATGAAATTTAGAATTTCTATACTAATTGAGACGAGCTTGCTCTTGAACATGGTATAGAGGCACACTAATTTTTTTTTTATATTTCGCAAACAGCGCCATTGAACCTTGGTCCTGACCACTTACCCAAACTCCAGTATGAATTTGGATATATAAATGAAAGTCACCTTGTATAATATTCCACACGCTACTGTCAAAAGTACGTAAATACTATTCAATTTGATTTCAAAATTTAATTGCAATTGGCTGCGCAAAGTGTCTTTCTAATTATAGAAAAATTATGACAATACAGATGCATGCTATTTGTGATCCTATTCAACGCTTCTTCAAGCTAAATGAAACCGGTTCGAAGTAAATACATCGTTACCTCTGGCCTAGTGGCGTGCATAGAACTTTTTGCTGGAAAAGCAATGATAAGGTCAAGTTTGACCATAAAAATAAAATGAAAACCAATTTTGAAAAATATTTTTTTCTATGAAATCATGTACTCTATGGTAGAATGATTTTTCCAAGTGACATTCAAATTTTTTCATATATTTTTGTTGTCAAACTTAACCTTCTCATTGCATTTTCAGCAAAAAATTCTATGCACGCCACTGCCTCTAGCATCTTTATAGCTAATCTTAGTCACAAAAGTGACAGGAAGAAAATGAATGGGTTCTTAAAAAAGAAAAGACTTTTAGTTGACAGCGTTCATTTATAGCCTTGGAGAATTCAAATTCAAATGGTTTATTTTGTAAAATAGATATAAAATATATAAGTTTTAATGATCAAAGTTAATCTTTAAAAAAAACAATAGAATATGATGAAAGAAAATATAATACGGGAAATACATAAAAAATTACATTTAGTTTGGGCTACCAAATCTTTATAAAAATATACACTTGCATTAAGTAAAGAATTATAGGAATAAGAGTATTAATGCAATGAATAAATAAGTTTATTAAAAAGAGGCCTTAATAAATATAATGCTTAACAAAATTTTAGAGATTTGATATCGACATCACATACCATGTGAAAGAGTCAGTTCCAAGCAAGTTTCAGTCTTTACTGTGGTTCAGTCGTTCTACCCACATTCAATGGCACTTCCATATTAGAGTCGCCTCAGGCAGAAATGTTTTGAAATCTGGCATACACATTGAAATCTGCACGTGAATATTTTGCTACTTTCACAATCATCTTGCATACCATTGCTGCCGTGGAATTACTGCGATTAAGTAAAGTAAAATATGTTTTTAATTAAATAGACCGAGGAAGATTGCAATACCATTTGTAAGTCAATGACTTTTATCAATAATTTAAAAAAATGGTATAAAATATCTGTCCATTTCAGAGTTTAATAAAATTTATAAAAGGTCCTACTATTTGAAGTGAACAAAATATAAAGTGATAGAGTATCCCTAATTCACAACTTTCCACCGAAAAACAAAACTTTTTGGCGCGAACTTTTTCTTTTCAACTTTCCATGGAAATTTAGTCAGCTGATTGAACCACATTGTACAGCAAGGTGAAAAAAAATTTTCTTCTTCTACATATGTGTTCAGTTAATTGCCCTAGAATTATTTTCACTTATCATTATTGACTATATAATACATATTTTAATCCTTTATAATATGTATGGGTTTTTGCTCAAATAATCTTAAGCCTCGACATTAAAACTCTTTTGAATTTATTGAAAACAATTTCGCATCCTTTAACCTCACGGTTCCAAAGCACTAGAACTACCCCTTTTCTATGTACATTAAAATGGAGTGAAAACGGTTGTCGAATCAAGTATAGCTCAAAAATAAAATGAGACATTTTCATGTTTTTCATGATAATGAGTTACATCAAATAAAATAAACTTACTAGGTATTAAAAGTAATAAGTCATGTTTATTGTTAGTGATTTCTTTCAGCTCAAATATCAAGCAACATAAGTTTCCGCTTATTGTCAGCTGGACAAAGGTATTTACCGCCATGAAGCCTTCTTTTTCATGGACAACGCCATCTAGAGGAATGCTAAGAACCAAGAAAAAAAAACGAGAAAAACGCTCATTGAAGTTAAATTTTAAGTATTCAATGGTTTTAAATATACCTATAAAATCAATTAAATTGTTATATTATATTTTTGTTATTATTATGGCAATCGCACTTTCACACTTATATTTTAAATGCGAAAGTTTGTGTGTCTATGTGTATGTTTGTTTGTTACTCTTTCACGCTGAAACCGCTGAACGGATTTGGATGAAATTTAGAATGGATAAAGCTTATACCCTAAATTAACACATAGGCTAGTTTTTACCCCGGAAAAAGCATATCGTTAAACCGAATAACACGCGGGCGAAGCCGCGGGCAAAAGCTAGTTATAAAATATAGCAAACATTTCTACATTCTAAACATGAAATTGTAATTAATTTTATTTTTCTTTTTAAATTGGTCGCTTAAAACCTTATGATCGCTAAACTCCTTAGTATCTTTAAAACATAGACACGTTTAAGATGGATTTTCATACGAATTTCCTGGTTATTCAGATTTCCTGGACACTTTTAATAGCCCGCTAGGATGAAGTATTTTCTGATAGGTCTTTACAGTATGTAATGGTAATATTACGATGTATTTTTGAGAAAAGTTTTTTTCATTACAAGTGCTCGTAAAGACCCATTTTATATTCATAAAAACTAATGGCAACGTCATTTATACCGCAATAGTGCTTTATTATTATTATTTGGAGAAAGTTGGCAGTCTCTCCTTGTGTCCATAGATAGAATAAACTGCGTTCAGTTTGGTACGTTCGTGGGCTACGTTCAGTTTGATCGTTGGGCGACACCCATTCATCTGACATGCTTTGATACTGTCCTACTGTCACTGGTAGGCGGGTGATGGCAAATTGCGTGCAGAGAAAAAGAATATCAGCCTAAAAATCATTTGGAGTATTATTTACTTGTTTCTTTACTTATGTTTTATTTATTAACTCACACTATGCACTGAAAAACGTAGATACAGACGAGTATGGGCAATAACATACTGGTAACGTTTAAAACCCTCGCTTTGCTCCTGAAATGAAATAAGAATTAATATTTATTCATCACCAACATCATAGAAAAATATTGACCAGGAGATACACAATTTGATTATAGTTCTAATTAGATATATTAGTTATATTATAATTTGCTCCTGTTTCAAATCGTCTTTGTAAGCTATTTACTGCCTTCTTACCGCACTTGTTAACTATGAAATAACTTGTTTGAAAACAAAACGCGTAAAATGTCGTACAAATTCTAATACACGTCGTCGTACGAATCTTACTTTTGTTAGAAGATTTCCAAGGAGGTAAATGTCCCCAGAGATCATCTTGCATTAAGTTATTTATCAGTTAGTATTCTTGAGCTGAGACTGAAATCGTTGCAATGGAATTAATTCCTGAAGAGCGCTCGGGCGAAAACGGTGACGTCTTTGCAAAACGGACGGTTTCCAGTTGGTACCAACGAAAAAAAGTTAGCGCAAGAAAATGAAAGATATTGCAAAATTTTCCCAATGGGTATTTCAGTTCAGCCAGTTTTTTTTTTAATAACGAAATAAGAGGTCAATAAAGCCAATTCTGAAGGCTTTAATTTTAGGTTTAGTGCTGTCAAAAATAAAATTTCTTCATTTCAAAATAGTTCTCTAGTTCTGACAACAGTCGCTATATTAATTTTGAAAAATTCAAGTTTTGCCAGTAATAAAACTGAAATTAAAGCCTTTTGAATCGACTTTATTAACATCTAAATTCTAAAAAATGTAAGAGTGGCACTATGAAATGAAATGAATACTTTATTTTTACAATGTTGGTACATATATAGACTTATCGCACGTTAGGATATTTTAAATATTTAAAATGATAACATTTAAAAGATATATTAAATTAGGTTTTGGGTTTGCTTATATTTAATAAGTTAATACTAAACGAGTAGGTTAGTATGTTATTTACCATCTGCAATGAAAACTATTACAATAATTATAGCCATAGTTAGTTAGTATAGTTAATGTATTCCTTGATGATGCCGTAACATAAAACCGGTTAAAGCTTAAATAAAGATAATTACAGTGAAACAGTAAAAGTGTATTTTATTAAGGCGACGACGCATTGGAAATTTTGGCGACATGGATCTCAGCGTTGGAAATTTGGCGACATGGATCTCCTGCCTGCCAAACGGTTGTTTATAGAAATGTGAAAAAAATCACAGAAGTAGTATATTTAATCAATTTAAAAGGAAAACTATCACAGCTAAGTTTACAGGTTTACGAGTACAGGTCGCGCCAAACTTTTGGCCCCCTATAATGTATGGGACCAGAAGTTTGGCGCGGTCTGTATTAGTAGACCAACTTATGTACCGGGAAACTACGGAAGCCTACATTGCGCTTGGCCCGACACACACTTGGCCGGTTTTTTTATTGTACTGTGAAGACTTCGAAGTGACAAGTATAGCCTGCAGGTTCTGCAATATAATACCACCCCAAGGACCTGTGCAGGGACTTTCAGTTATAGGGGAATGGTTATAGGCATTTGCATAGTACAGGCAATCGTCCGGTACTGATTCCGTTGACTTTTGCCATCACTCTCCTAGTTTCTAGACGAGCGACTTGCATCCTAGGTTTTATTGACGCGTTCCGTCAGGCGTGGTAATGGAAAAACGTAAATCTAACGTACGTAATAATTTGGCTAAGATACGGGTAGGGAACCCTAAAAATATGATGGTACACAAAAGGTTGACAAGGTACTCTTAGCGCCATCTATCAGCTCACCAATGAACCTCTGTACAAAAAGGTTGACAAGCTACTCTTAGAGCTATCTATTGAGAAGCTGTCAAACAAGTCATCCCATTATGCGCTATGTTTAGCACGATGTTTTTATTATTTGGAGAAATTCTATTGGGCTTAATTTTTTTCAAGGTTTTTTCTTTGTCGTGATAGAGGCTATTACGGTTGAGGCTGTAGACCCCTGTGACAGACGGACGGACAGACAAACAGTGGAGGCTTAGTAATAGGGTCCCGTTTGGCACCCTTCGGGTATGGAACCCTATCCACTAATCAGTAATGAATGACCTGCGTTCGCAAGTAACTGCCGTTTCGTCTCGTCTCTCCAACGCACGCTGGTCACAAATTGTGCCCTTTCGTGGTTCGGGCTTAAACAAAGGGCAAAAGAGGTGGTGAATAAAAACAAGTCATACAAATGAGGACTAATAAAAGGGTAAAATCAGAACTAAACTTGCGGGAAACTTGTCGCTCTGATACTTCGGAATTATAACTAGACTTTGTTGTTTATTAATTAGGATTGTACACTATAGGTGTACTAATAATAAGGCAGTAAAAATTTCTTGTCTGACCATAGAATATTTTTGTGAAATTTTAAATGAAATAGGTTGTTGGTATCGTCCTGAGGCCAAAACCACATTTTATTTTATTATTTTTCTGTCTGTATCTATGTATGTGTGTTCCGTTTTAACTCGAGAACCACTTAACGGATTTGAAAGGGGTTTTTTTCATTATCATCGTATAGACCCTGGTCAACATACAATAGTAGGCTTTAAGGGGTGTTCATAGAATAACGCCCTAACTGAAAAAGGGGCAAAGATTAAATAAACGCGGGCGGAGCCGCAGGCAAAGGCTAGTCGGAAATATAGAGGTCTTAAATATTTTAAATATTTTAATAATTAAACAATTATCAGCTAAAGACCCAACAAAAATCATGAGATGTTAAGGTTTCTAGCCTATATGTAGTAGCAAATTAAATTAGCTTGCCGAAAATGCAATACAATACAACACAACCCATAAGGTTTTCTAGAAAAACAAAAAAAAAAAACTGATTAAACCTTAATTTCTTAAAAAAAGCATACTAATAAAGTTAAGCTTAGTATAAAATATTCGAATAGAAATGACAGATCTAATAAGAAAGAATCAACGTAAAGATATTTCAACCAATTTCGACTTGAAACTTGTCGTGTTCACAAAGAAAATTCCATTTACGATTTAAAGATTTTCCGTATAAACTTCTTATTCTGTTTTAAAACAGTATACTTAATGTAAAAAGAGTAAAACGTTATTTTACATTATTATTTCATTGTATAAAGCGTAGTACAAAGCCAAGTAAAAAAGGTTGGTAAGCAATTATCATAAAAGAATATATCCCGAAGAAAAATCGCACATATTATTATTATCATGTGTTTATGTTATCTTTATATTTACTTGTTAAGTACCATGAATATTTTTTGTTGCCGATCGATACCTAAATAAAAAAGGGTAACTTTTCCAATATGCTTTGGTTTAAAGTATTAATATTAATTATGGATTAAACTAATTTAAAAAACTAAATTATTCTACGAAATAAACTAAACTAAACTAAAACTACCTAGCAAAAATATTTAATTAAAGTAGATAAAAAATTGAGCCAAAATCGCTGTCGTCACGTGGAAGAGTACCCAGGATACTGGCAGCATTACCTCGTTGAATTGCTAGGCCAATTCTTTGGCCGAGGTATGCGCCAGCCCTGGGATCTCCGGAAACGTCGACCAATCTCGACGACAGTTCTTTGTAGAGCTGCCGCGTTCCCGGCCCCCACGGCCCGAGGGTTTCAACGCCAAAAGGCACAAATATGTATCCTACGCCAAGGGATACATATTTGCGCCGTTTCGCCTCCTCCGCAGACGCTGCCGCCGTCCCGGCCTGTGACGAGGTCACCTGTAAGTGGGACGGAGCAACTGTGTCAACACAAGTCGCGTCCCACACCAGGGACCTCCCGTTCTTCCAGGGTATCAACGACATCCCGTCGGGTCTCTTACCATCGTCACGTGACAGGCCATTCGGTTCCAGAATGGCAGGTACGTTTACGCTCGCAAGAGCCCGACGGATGATATCGTTGATACTGGCGTGACGAGGCAGGCGGCCAGCGCTGCGCTGACACGACAGGCCATGGTGACCGAGGCGGTCGACTCTCTCTCCGCAAAGGCAGCGATGTGGCTCATTCAAATTGACGCCCAGTCGCAGTCCGATGGCTAGTGAGAAAGTGGTGCGGTCCAGCAAGGTGCCGATATTAGGCGATGGTAAAGATGGTAATTATTAAATTATTCTAATGTTTATTCTACAATAAAACCTCATAATTTTATTTCGGGAAATATGACATATCAATAGTAAAAAGACACAATTGAAGACGCAGGCAAAATTATACGATTTAATAAACATAATAATGAAAATTTACAAACTTGTATTAGTGTAAGAATTATAAAAACTGCGTCCATCCACAAAACCGATATAAAAATCTGCGAAGAGTTCATAATACACAATCGGGTTTCGTTAATTTGAAGTTATTTCGTTTGAAATAACAGTTTATTAGATACCACATATAAAGGATTTTTCAGAAATACATGATAAATATTAATATGTTATTATATAATGGTATAATATTCTTTGATATAACTATGTACTCGTAGAAGTGAAAAAATAAATTTAAACCATATTTTTGAAATATATTTCAACCGTAAGGATGGTTGGCATCAGTCAGAATTAAAATTTACGAAATGAATGCTAGGTACAAAGTAAAAATGAATTATTTAAATTGATATTAAATAATATAAATCCAATCTACGAAAAAATCAACATCATGCCTCTGATGGACACAGACATCGAGGCTTTAAAAGGTTTTCTGATTGTAACGGATCCCCAAAAACGACAAACATAACATAGAAGAGACATGAAACACCAGTAAAAAGCATTGCTCTAACTGGCTATACAAAAAGCGCATCAGAGTGAGTTGTAGCTCCTATGTCGCAACAAACGACGCTTGCGTCTGGATTCATGAATGTGACTCTTTGACATAACAAAAGCACTTGCAGGATTAATGGCTGTTTTAGGGTTCCTACAAAAACAGAAACCCTCACAGTCAAGGCTTCAAGTCTGTCTGTCAGTTTGTCTGACTGCGGCACTAAATATACACACAGCCGATTTAGCCAAAATTTTGTATTACACTGGAGGATATCAGGTTGAAAATGAACCTCTTAGCTATAACAAAGGAAACTGTTCTATGTTCGAAATGAAAGATATATGTTATGTTGCTTTTGTCATGATTCATAATTTGTAAAAATAAATATACAGGCTGTAAATAGAGTGCGACCATTAAATAAAACCACATACTCTACTGATCACACTGAACAACTATTCGCAAAAAAAAACCGCGCAAATCTTCAGAGAAAAAGATATTCAACCGTAACTCAAAGAATTTATCTCGTAGGAAGAAGGTCTATTTTAGAACGCTGCACCGAAATAGCTATTTCACGGAAGACCGACGCTCTCTCGATACTCGCCCGTAAGTCGGTGCGTTAGGGTTCACGCATTGTTGTTTGGAACTCAATTATTTCCCAAACTAAGGTATGATTCTTGAGAAAAGTGGTTCAGTAGGGTCAGTAGAATATAGAATAGTAGAATATGTGGTTTCATTTAATAGTAGCAGTCTATTTACAGCCGGTATATACCGTCAAAAAAGCACTGATACTTGTTAGTCACATGTCGCATCGCGTAGGTTGGCCATTCATTCGAAATCTGTGAACCAATAAAAAATATGAAAAAAAAAAATTTTTTTTATTTGTTATATATATTATATTTACATATTTATATAATACTGGTGATGGGCAGCGGCGTCACTGGTGTAAGGGTTTCGGCACCGCGCTCACCAACCCGCCTGCCCAGCGTGTGTGAGTATGGGCATTTCTTCCAGGAGGACCGCCAAGAGTGGCGAAATCCTGGAAAGGCCTATGTCCAGCAGTGGAAGAAACAGGCTGATGTATGGATGGATGGATATTATATTTTCTATAAGTGATTCTGATTCATAGATTTCAATAAAGCTAGGGGGTTCATTTTCAACCTGTATAAATATTCCTCGATTATCTCACCACTTGGATCTTCTAAGTGACTTCTTTACATCATCCAGCAAAAGTAACAAACCGGCTGCTAAGTTATTCCTTAATATTTTCAACAACTTTGAAAAAGAAGACATATAAAAAACTACATTAAGATCGAGTTATTTACTTAGGTCATGTTATTTTAGAGACGATTGATACAATCTCTTTTATTTTAAATCAGAAAATCGACAACTAAATAAATGAGATTATGTTTTTATTGCGAAATCCATCGCTTTGAAATACCCTAACTATTATTATTAGAGTGCATTACAAACCAGAAAAGATAAATTAGAAACAAATGTAAAGACAAGAATTTGAAAAAAATCCTCGGGCCAGGATTCCAACCTGCGACCTCTTGTTTCCCAGACAAGCGCGCTACCAATTGCGCCACCGAGGTACTTACCTAGACCGTTGAATTTTCCCACCATACTTGTCCACCGAATATTTTTTGTAACTTTTTGATCTAACTAGCTTGTAATGCACATACTGACGCTCACGAGGGCGTTATGTGATTTTATGTGATCTTTTCTGGTTTGTAATGCACTCTAATAATAATATTTAAACTAAATAAATAATATTTAGACGGTATTGGCAACAAAAATATTTGTGCATATAAGTATTATAGTGATGGAACAGGCCAATTTAGTCAGTTAGCCGGTACAATCATAATAATTAAGCTTAAATCTCAGAGGAGCTCGAATTTAATTACTGTTCTGACCCCTGTCACCCTGGGGACAGTTGGTTGCCAGGGGCTTCAGGGATGTATCAATTTCTAATTCAATAAAGTCTTGGATTTATGTATTCAAGATAAATGATGGTTTGTGTAAAAGGGAGGATGGAAGAAAATCCATAGTATATACTAGGCCGTAGATATAACATATTAACTCGTACGTACTATGTGAGAAAATAAAAGATTAACCTCCTATTTCAATTCGAAATTTACGGAAAAATGACCGTGCTCTATCTGTGCTCTATGATTAGTCTATTAGAAAATGGTAGGTACTTTTATTCGTTGTCCTTGCTCATCTGAGCTGCCCATAGAGAAAATTAGTTTCCTCAGCGTTTGAAAGAAAAGTTTGCTGGTGAAATCATTGTATACGGTGACTTTCGTTTATGCAGCCAAATTCATATTGGAGACTCGGTAAGTGGTCAAAGCCACGGTTTAATGACCCTTTCTGTGAAATACGCAAAATAAAATTCAGACTAATTGATTTCAGATTGTTCTGAACAAGTATAGAGGCACAAAAATTATTTTTCGTATCTCTCAAGCAGGGTCCTTAAACCTTGGTCCCGGCCACCTACCGAGTCAGTCTCCTGTATGAATTTGGCTATATAAACATAACTATTTACTTGTACGTTCCATGTGAAAAATAAAAGGTTAACCTTTTATTTTAATTTACGATAGAAATTACTGAATTATTAATGTGTTTTTTTATAATTCAAATTTACTTTAGATTAAGACAGAAAAGGGGAAATGGTTTTGAATTCAGAAAATGCTCTATCTGTGCTCTATTCAGTCGATTGGAAAATGATAGGTACTTTAGTTTTTTCTATGTCCTTGTCTGAAATCAACGCTAGAAAGAAAAGTTTGCTATTGAAATTATTATTCAACTAGCTTTTTCCCGCGACTTCACCCGCGTTGTATTAGCTTTTGCGTACTCCTACAAAACTGATTTATGGGATATTATTTATGTCCTATTCCAAGTCTAGAACTTCATTCATGCAAATTTTCAGCTCAATTGGTTCAGTAGTTACTGCGTAAAAGAGTAACAAACATCCATCCATCCATACATACATCCAAACTTTCGCATTTATAATAAAATAATACATTAGTGGGATATTGAAAAAGGTACTTATTTCAAATAATATTACCCCACTGTATAGATAAACATACTAACAGTTTCCTGGCAACAGTAAAATAAATATTTATTACTTAGTAGTCTTTATACTTTATAATTATAATTTACTCAGTGACATTTTTTTACGGAAAAGTAGTTTAATTATGACAATATATTAAAAAGTATTTTTAATATATTGTCATAATTAAACTACTTTTGAGTATAGTAACTGAACTCTCCGATTTATTATTTCATGCATCTTTTATATTTACCTTTTATCAAATTCGGCTGACCATTATTTTTTATTGTATGTTTGCCGATGCTAGGTTTGTCTGGCTTCTTCCACAATAACATCTCTCCGTGCTCTGCGCCGTAAGGGCCTTATCTTGAATTACTTAATTTATTAAGTTTATGCTCTTTTTATACGTACTGGAAAAAGCAAACGAAAAAATAAATATGTATACTTTTACCACATTCAAGTTCAGCCGCCCCACTGTCACAAACCATTGGCATGGCTCCACACATCCTTAACAATTTTTGAGTCAAGGAAAATAAATTATTTAAAGTATTTAGTGATCCTATCGTTTTTTCCCTTTTTTCGTCCTTTTGTATAATGCGACAGAATATTTGAATATATAAAATCTTTCTAAACATTCATATTTAAAATCATGCAAATTGTATAATAAAAATATCATTTTAATTTATCTGATATTTTAGTTCTGCAATCTTCTTGTTCGCCAAACATTTTTCTTTGTTAGAACAAAAAGATAATGGGTATTGTCAGAAATGGACCTTGGGTAGATATTCCATTATCCCATCATAGTTTTACATTGTACGTAGTGCTACTTTATCCTCTTGAGAGCAGCTCGCAAAAAATTCGCTATTTTGTTCTCCCCGATTCAATGACTTCTAAGTTTGTAGTCTGAATGTATGATAATGTTTATAATAATTAATTGCCACCTTCTTAGGTGCCTCTCATGTGCTATGTGCATCTCTATTCTATCTATTTACTCACGCACTTCCGTCAACGTTGCCAACGCACACAGGCATCACGACATCAGGTATGATAAGGTCCTATCCTAATAGCATCTGTAATATCAGAAAAAAATAAACATTATCTTGTTAAGGCTGTACCTGAGCCTACAACATGAATAAAGCGAGATTTTCCAGCGTTCTTTTGAAGAAATTGTCTTAATATTCAAAAATATATATTTGATTGATTGATCTCTTATCTAGGTGATCCACTTAAAAACAATGCACCACGATTTATACTTTTGTCAAAAAAAACGGTTTTCTACCCTCTTATTTGTGGTTTTCAAACGTTCTTTTCAAGAACGCGGTTAAGAGATCAAATTATTTTTTTATTTCATAAAATCGGTGGTAGAAATATAAAGGTTTTCTACTTAAATCCAATATTTTTTTCCCTACAAAATATTTCAGTATTAACTAAAAGCCCTCCGATCTGCTGTTTCGCGCGTAATTATTAGTATGACGCGTCCTAGACAAATAGGTAAATTAGCGAACCAATAATCGCCTCTATCAAAAGCTAATAAAGTATTTGACATTGGCCTTTTTGTGTTGGACGAGTAATTACATTTTTTTCTAGCCAATGCCATACTTTTAAGAGAATTATAACGTAGAGACGAGTGAACTGCTGACATTTGCTACGCAAAGCTAGCGCTACGACTCAATTGTAGATCCGCTACGTCGTAGCTTTCATGATTTCCAACACATTCTTTCACAAAGAATGCTATTCAACATCGAAGAGACTATCGACTAGCTCTGAATACGGTCCAAACCAGCGAGTGTAGAGGTAAAACGGGACAACGGAGCGAGTGCAAAAATTGTCGTCTCCTCTAATTGCTCTGAGACCATGGGAGCTCGCTATCGCCCCACCACGAAATGGTATTAGCCTAGAAATAACAAAGGAATTTTCCAAGCGAGCTAATGTGGTAGAGGGGCTTGCTTTGGGGAGCTCTGAGTAATACGGCTCCCTTAGGAGAATGTGGAAGGGTGAGGTAAAATTGTCTTCTAAAGACCTAAATAAGGCTATTTGTTAAATTGTATTTGGATTTACTCAGGCCTGTCTTCTAAGTTTAGTGTGATAATAAATAGTAGATTCTTTTACAAAGGAGATAAGTGATCACTGATCAGTAACACTCGAGATATCTTAGAGCACAAGCGATCGAAGCATTATAGTTCATTCACTTTCACCCGTGTTGAGCATTCTACTTTTCATTTATAATGCGAGGAAATAAAATATTTTCAAAAATAAATTCTTGGTGCCTTAAATTTTTTTGGATAGTTACTTTTTTTGTTTGTTTCGTCTTCGACGTCGTGCTGGCCAGTGTGAGTGTTTTAAAAATAAAACCAATTATGGTGTAATGATTAAGGATCTCTTAAACATTGGATAATGATATAGCATATTCACCTTATTTTAGAAAGTCAATATTTTTTTCATAAATACAGAATAACGTAACAAAAAGGGACTATGAAGAACAGATATTTTCCATTGCCATTTAGCAAGACGAGTGACTCACTAGTTGAGCGAATGTAAATGACCCTAATTCGATTTTAAAATTAACTTACCTCAACTAAACGTAACTCTATATCAGTATTCAAGAACAAGATTAGAGAACACTTTCTTCAGTTGCAGAATAGGGAGTAATTTCGTCACTAATTAATTTTACGAATATATAAGGTACTTATTTATGTAAACAGTTTAAGTAGTTATGTATTTTATCATAAACCATAGCATTTCTATAAATATTTATTAGGGTGTAGGTAGTCTAGTTATTTCAATTATTTAAGTACTATTTTACTCTTCATTAAATTTCTTTTTCTTTTAATATTATTGCACTACCCTTAAAAATTTCCCCATTGCCAAAGGTTAGCTGGTAGATATTACTAATTAGTATTAAACTCGCCTTTGTACAGAGATTGTTTTTTTGTGCAATGAAGAATTTTATTATTATTATTATTAAAGGTGCTCTGTGCTTACCCCCCTAGGGTGTGTAAATCGAGTTTACATCCCGCATTTCATTGGGTAACTCGAAGAGTTGTGTAGACCTAGGTGTATACGGTTGAATGCCCAATTCAAATTTATTTTAATGATTTTTCGGACTTGATCTTTTGATTTTGATTTCACCAAAAGAGCTTAGGTAATTCCAATTTTAGCCCAGGTTAACCTAGTTTTACTCATTCTTTTAGAATTACCCTCAACATATACATGAAATATACCTTTAGTTAATGTTCGTGTAATATATTGTTTAATATACCAGGTATTAATTTAATGCTTGTACTCGTACCTAACACTTTAATTCGTTTTAATTTCCCGTTTTAAATAAATCACACCAATATTATAAATGCGAAAATTTGTGTGTGTGTGTATATGTTTGTTACTCTTTCACCCTGAGACGGCTGGACGGATTTGGATGAAATTTAGAATGGATATAGCTTATACCCTAACTTAACACATAGGCTACTTTTATTCCGGAAAAAATGCATGTCCTTAAACCGAATAACACGCGGGCGGAGCCGCGGGCAAAAGCTAGTTTGCAATAAAATTTACGGGTAATATATTTACATAATTGCGTAAATAATAATATAAATTATATAAATAAAAATTCATATTCATTCTCAATCTTGTATCCGGGCTGGCTCATTCTTTAGAATAATAATTTCAAGCAGACAACAATTTTTTTTTTACTTTACTCTAAGATTTATTTGACAAACGTTTTCGGATATAAATGGCTTCCGAAACAAACATACATCACTTTTTCGTTTACTTACTTCTACCGATATTTAACTGTTAGTAATTGATTATTCTATCGGTTTCATCCAGAATTTACTTTTGTTCTTATTATTTTTGCTTGGAATAAAGCCAAATGCTCTTACGATTGCTCCCGAGATTAATGTCTTGACACAAAGTACAAAACTTGTTTTAAATGTGTAATAAATTTATCCTACACTTACAAATGGAAGTATGCATGAACTGACAATTTTACAAAAAAACATCGCTCGAAAATTAATTATTAGTTCTAATATCAAAAACCAATTGCAACCATCAAGTTTTAAATACCCATAAATCACTAAAATTGAAACAATAAAAAAAGAGAGAAATCAATTTACATTCATACAGTTTATTTACAAGAAAACAATAATTTAGAATTTCGACTATAGACATTAGAATTTCGAATTTAGAGTTTAGAATTTAGAATTTAAATTTTAGAATTATAAAATTAAATCAGGCCGGGGTTTTTACCTCTTTCAAAAATTACAATGAAACTTCTACTACCGCACTTCCCTTTTTATGTTTTGAAGGTTGTGTAGAACCGTAGAGTGGTCTTCTTTTGTAGTCTTCTAGAGATTGTGTAGAAATTTGAATCTCTTATCAACTTGTTGAGTCGGTGTCACACAAATGGAAGATGCTGGGTGAACTCTGTATTCGTATCTCCCCTATTTCCACGAGTACATTTCTGTAAGGTGTCAGTGGTAAGTGGTCAGTAATAAGATTAGATTACTCTTTTTGTGAAATTCGTAAATTATTTTTTTCGTGTTCCTTACAAACGCAAGCCCAGCCCCGAGTCAAATAATAAGGAACATCAATATTTTATTTTGTGAAATTAGCAAAAAGTGTTATCGTTCCGTGTTACTGATCACTTACCAAGCCTCCAGTATGAGTTTGGCTGCATAAATAAAAGTCCTTTATATGTATATATTTGACACCTATTCTCGTGTAGCAAATACTAGATTTAGAGTTGCCGTAACCTAAAACTTTTCATTGCAAAATAGGCTTTAACGCAGATGGATAAAAGTTAAATGAGCTTGTATAATTTAAGGTTTATCAACTCTAAATTTAGCAAATACACGAGAATAGGAGGTCACTGGACATTTAAATATCTTTATTTAAGTTGAATTATACCCTTTTTGAGCCTTTATTTACAATATTTATATGGAAAAACACTAAAAAATTTATATATTTACAATTTTCGATATATTTCGGCCCACAGTATGGGGCCGTCATCAGTTGATGATTATTTATTTTAGTTGTAATTTTAATTTGTTTTACAATGCTACGTATTTAAATAATATTTTTTATCGTTAAAATCAACGAAATATAATTAATATTATGTTTTTATTGCGAAGTCCATCGCTTTGGAATACTCTAAATATTATTATTAGAGTGCATTACAAACTAGAACAGATCAATCAGAAACAAATTTGTTTAAAGACGAGAATTTGAAAAATAATCTCGGGCCAGTTTCCTGTTTCCTAAGAGCAGAGCGTGAAATCACATAACGCCCTCGTGAGCGTTTAGTGTGTGCCTTACAAGCTGGTTAGATCTAGTAGTTACAAAAATACTCGGTGGAGAAGTATGGTGGAAAAATTCAACGGTCTAGAATAAGTAAGTACCTTGGTGGCGCAAACGGTAGCGTGCTTGTCTTGATAACAAGAGGTGTTGTACCAGAACAAACCTCGGGTCGAGGGGTTCCGTTACCACTCGCTAACATTTTGTGGTAGGGTGGTTCCACTACCTTCGGATTACTATTGATGTCTTGATATTAGCTGAGGGTGGAAGCGACATCTGCTTAATATGTGGGAAACGCTTGAGTTCGGAGGTAGATTAGGTTCATTGAAAAGAATGTTACAACAAACATAAAAGTATCAGTTGTTTAGGTTAGATGGCATTACTTCCGAGATTAGAAAATAAAACAGACCTTATTTCCTTATTTTACTCAGGAAATGAAGAAATAATATTCAAATAAATTCCGGATGTTTTATTCTTAATGTTTGGAAGCAGGGAAAGAGTGAAAATTACGTGAATCGAGTAAAGATGTTGTTTCTATACTAAATTACGCGAACATTAAATTCGCGCCGAAAACGGGTATTTCATGGCTATGTAATAGTATGGAATTAGAGATTGCCGGGTGTCTAAGGTTCCTAAGCGAAATGGGTCCACTACGTGAAAAGAAGTAGGAAATGTCTTTTGAGGAGAGAGATTTGGGGGGCTTTACAAAAGTAAGGAATGCAGAAGGCGGGCTATGGGGGCGCAGTAGCGGGAAATTGGGTAAACTTCGATTCAAGAAGTTCCGTCATAATTCGCTGTCTTTCCGTCATAATGGCGCTGTTATTGTTAACTTGCCAGAGCCCGCTAGAATTTAGTATTGGGAGAAATGGGGGCGACACTGCGCATCTTGCAATAAACTCATGAACCTTGGCATAGTACAGATTAGGTGAATTGGTTTTAAGGGTATGTCAAAAGTGCCACTTGTTTCTGCTAGGTGGCGTATTTAGCAAAGCAGTAAAGGATACAGATCCCATTTTCGTATTTTAATTCAAAATAAAGTAAAACCTGCTCAAATGAATTTTGGATATTTTCATTATCTTAATAATTGGTGGTAAGGAAAATTAGAATCACGAAAATACTGTTTCAAGCTAAAAAGGAAAACATTATGATTGCGGTAGTCCGGATGTCGGCGTTGAGATTTCATGACCATATAAGGTAATACGGAAATTCTTGGAGGGAATGCGTGGGCCGTGGATACGGGGAGTGACAAGAAGTGAGCGGGGTATGGAAAAAGCGGCGTGGCGAAGCGCCGGGAGTGAGTCGATAAAAGTGGTTGTAGGGCGGGAACGGCCTCAGTCTTTGGAGGTCAGTCTTCGGAGTTCAGTCTTCGAGGTCCGTCAAGCGAGGTACAAGTGCAGTAATTAGTTGCGAATTTATTTTCATGGGTTTTAATTTTATCAGGGCGTTTGTTTTATAGTCATATCTATTTGCTCGGGGTTATTTTCTTCAAAGTTCTGTCGGAATTATTTAGAGTGTGGAATACTTTTCGAGAAAGTGCAGTTTAAATTTAGAGATCCGCGAGTGTTTGTTCGAGGCGTTTTCCGTAAAAGGACGAAGATGTAGATCGGTTATAGGGTATTCCTTTTGAGGCTTGTTTCAAATGATTTCCTAAGAATTCTGGGGTCTGCTTTATATTTTAAATAATATAAGGTAAAGCTGGATGTTGCGGCTGTGAAAGGCTTTGAGCTCTAGGGCTCGGCTGGCCGGGGGAAGGATGGAAAAAGCCTCATTAAGAATCGCGGTTAATTGTGTTATATCGTTCAGACCAGTTCTAGGGACGCGGATATCAGGCCTGGGCGTGGGGTTTTGTAGTTTACTGGGGTTTTGTAATAGTGAGGGGTTATTAGCGCGGGAACTACTCGGTATTTCGAGCGTGGCAAAGGTGGGTGTCTCTGGGTTTAGTTTAGGGGTATCTTCAGTAGGCTTGACGGCTAATAGGTAGGGAAAATATGTGATGCTAAACAAAGAGGAGTCTCTTTGGGGATTTGATACGAGGGTAACCTAACGGAGTCGACAACTCGTATCTTATCCTTCAACCTCTTCGGAGGGGCAGTCGTTTTGAGATGACGCTGCAGCGGTTTAGTTATACCGTATAATATCTCCCATTTCTGACGTTACCATGTGATGTTGCCTGGGCGATCACGAGAGAAGTGTGAACCGGACATTGCCCCTCCAGTTTATCATCCGTGGCGCAGTTTTGGTCTTTATGTATATATTAATATATTTATCACACAACCATATAGGGAACTTCCGGTCAGTTGGGTGAGGCCCTTACCTTGAATCACCCGCTGACTGGCACGGAGAGTTTATAGGCAGTAGGTACACGTAGAGGAGAAAACTCGCCTCGCTTCTTTATTTTAGACTAGTTGAGGGATGTGATTTCCGCTGTGACTCTTTGGGAATCACCGCACAAACACAATTAAATGTAAATGTGAGATTTTATCTCTAGTTTTGGGTTTTACACATTTGGCAGACTAGGAATTCTCATTCTAGGTACAAATGATAGGCAGGTAAAGTTTGGATAGTCAATTTAGTCAAGATATTTGTTAGGATGCATTACACAATCACACAATTAAAAGTAAATGTGAGATTTTATCTCTAGTTTTGTTTTACACCAAAATAGGCTGAGAATTCTCTTGGCTATTCCCGAGTAGCCAGATCAGTCAAGGAACTTGCGGGAATGCTAGGACGTTACAAGGAATCTTAGGACGTTAGAATTTCACGTAGGGTCGCAAGAAGGGACAATAAATTGATTAGAACACAGTCAGGTATTATAGAAAAATGTAGGACGTTAGAATTGTGCTCGGAGAAAATAGGGTTCTGAAGGTTGTAGGCTCCTGGTAGTGTATGTTTTAGTCAATTATGTTTTGGTGTTACACGTAGGCACGTTCAGGTTAGGATCCGTAGGCTTTGAAGGTTTTCAAGGGGGTAAATCTTGTAGAACCACGGATTGGTGAAATTTAGGTCAAATGGTAGGCGGATATCAGCTAGGTTCCAGATTTTAGTTTGAAAAGAATAGGCGAAATTCAGAAGTTAATAAAGGCAGAATTTGTTTAGATCAATCTTGTAACGACGTGTCGAAAGCATTCAGTGGAAAGCCTCCCTGATTGTCTGGTCAAGAAAGCCCTTTAAGTGACGGAAAGTTATTTTGTTGTGAAGTAAAGATAGTATTGTTTTGCTCCTAATTTGCTATCAGATGGATTAAACTTGTGATCATCGTTCTCTGATTAGAAAGAGAAAGTTCGACCTCAAGCTCAGAAACACTCCTACTTACATGAGTGTCTAGTTTTTCAAGATAACCTTTTATTGAGATAAACTGTTTTGGTGTGAGAACTATCAGTTCAGAGTTTGGAGCTAAGTCCGGTTCTAAGTCTTAATTACAGTAAATAATTCTGGAATCATAATTTCCTTATAAAAAAAGGAAGATTTCAATGTAAATAAATTTACCAAAGTAAGTAGCTTGGTTTCCATAGAAAAGGAATGATTTCTATTTGTGAATAATATTGCCTGAAAAATAAAGGTAATGAGTAGATGCATTTGTTCATACTAAGGGAAAATCCCACACCCTTTTAGCCAAGCAATGCCGTGCTAATAAGAATCTTCTGTATACCAAACGGAACAGGAATCTTAGTTCGTCAAGTGTGAATAGATATATCTCTCCTTGAATTAATATTCTCAAGTACAATGTGGCCGAGAGATAGCCTTAAATACTGCTGAAACTATTCTGGATCTAACAAGGAAACCAGCTAGCTGAAATTATATCTATCTGAGTGAGACATCTTTCATATAATTATAGCTTTGATTCTGAGACATCGGAACGGCTACTTACTAACTGGAATTCAGAAGAATTGAAATTAGTCAGACTAGTAGAACCGAATTAGTTATCTGTATGATTGAATTAATCCAGTATTGACTGCTAATAAATTTCTGTTAGAATAAACTACCTTAGAGCTGTTCTCATGTAGAATTCAGTAGGTACAGAGATTGGACATGTGATAAGGAGAATTATGCAGCTTTTACTGAAGTAATTAATATTCCACAGTAAGGTCACGATATTTAATTACGAGTAGGTACTCCTTGAGGTTTCTTAGTGATTCTTCCTCCAAGGTGTGTAGACAGGGAATCACTGTTCTTAGGTTTTCTTAAAATAAATAATGTACTATTTAAAGATTACTGAAAGATTTTATAATGAGACTATAGTAGTGTTTGGTAGAAATTAAAGACTTGCCAACATGAACGATTTACTATCACAAAGTAACAAATCTTACAAATATTCAGTATAATAATACTGCCTTACCAAATTACAATATCTAAGTACTTAATGCCCTGTAGCACAGTACAAATAATGTATCATTAAACTAAATGCAAAATTAAAGTCTATAATAATATAAAGTATTAAATCACAATTTCAAATAAAACTAAATAAAACCTTTGTTCAAAAAAATTCACGGGTTATTCCCCATCCGAAAGGTAAAGGCTTTTATGTTCGACTTATACTCTTATTATCTAGGAGTATAATCTTCTCGTCTATTACTTTACTTAAGCAGAACCATAGAAGCTTTTGCTTTTACAGAACCCAAATCGACCGGTAGGGGCTATTAAACAAAAAACCATAAAATTGCGGTATCTTCTAGATGAATTATATTTAGTTTTAGTTACTCCTCTCACTCTCTTACATAAGCCTGGTCAATAGGTGATATTCTCTTGGATAGTTTCAATTCAGTATTGAGTTACATAATAATTTAGCTAGGCGCAGAGGTTATTCTATTTACTAGGGTCAGAGGAACTATTTACTTCTCGGATACTTTAGGTAATTTAACTAGACTTATTAGGAAATGTTGAGTTCGGATTCATTCTTATTATCACTAAAAGAACTAGGGTTACTTAAATACGGTTCACAACGAGGGGTCCTATCACAGCTGCTAGACGATCATTTGGCCTAATACTGGACTGACACCCTCCAAACCTTGTTTGTATTTATAACTAGTTCAAGCTACATGTGAGAAGGTAGAGTGGGTAGGCAGTGAGATGGAAAGTGTAGTTAGCAGAGAAATTAGGTAGGTAGGTGAGGAATAGGAGGTTAGGTTATTAGATGTGGGGGGGAAATGTTTCAATTGGTGCCGTGACCAGGATATTGCAGTTTTTGCGATTATAATATTAAAATTAACTACTAGGACATATGTCGGAATAAAGTTTTAACAATATCATGGTTGTAACGTTGTATTTTGAATTCATTTTAGCGTTTTTGTTTCATTAAAGCACTGTGATCATGTTTTAATAGCTGGGATATTGTATTGCGATTTCTAGTATTTATTTGGTTGGAGTGTGTTAGTCTAGTTCAATTGTTGCACGTGAGACGGAGGTGTTTTAAGAGTGATATTTAGTTTCTATGTAGTAAATTCATTCAGCGGTAACACAGATGCACATTATTATCTTTTCCTTAGTGCGATTGGGCGAAGCGAAGTTCTTGGTTAGGAAGTAGACTGGATTATCCACATTGCATACACCTGCGTAGCTTCTCAGGCGAGATGGGTCATACATAATATGCATATAGGGCTTTTAGAACTCAACCATCGTAGGCTGTATCTGAAAAGTAGAAAAAGATAATTAATTTCGGGCGAATGTATGGAGAATGTCTGTATTGTTGTGAATAGTTATACCTATTTTATCATTAAGAAGCTATAGCATAAATTTACTTTAATATAAAGGGTTGTGTTTGACGTTGTTGGACTAATGAGCATTGTTTATTAAAGTAGCCTAGGTAATTTAGGCCACTTTTGATTGCAATACTATAGATGTTTGCTCAAGATGGCAGTACTAATAACCAATATGAATGACCGGTATAGGAAAACGTAGTTTTAATGCGTTCTTGATGATTAGGCAATTGTAAAACAGGTTAGAATGAATATACGTACCATTGTATGAGATGAGTTCGGCTCGGTTAATTGGGTTATCCTTGGTAATCTGTAGCTGTAGGTTTCATTGATATCATCAACGCCATGTCCAATTTTGCACCTTTGAGAATCATCCTGAGTTGAGTTCATAATAATGTTGTCCCGAGCTGAAGGTGCATTCCATCTTCATCTCAACGCACGCACAAGTTAGTTTATTTATTATTTATAGAGATATCAGAGATATCTATCTCATTTGTGATCGTTTTGAACTATTCAAAATTGGTTTGTTTGTTTTGACTGTCATAAACACATTGGTTTTTTTTTTAGTATTTTTAACGGCTCTGGACTCAAAGTCCATTTGTCCATATTTGGGGGTTTTTGTGTTGTCCGGTCCGATGTCGGGGTCGGGCGCCGCCGGTGCGATATCGGGGCAAGTAAAATGTATGGAATGAGTAGTCTTTCACATTGTCCGATCCAGTATCGGATATCGGAACCGACACCGATATGTTGGCGGCACTATCGGACGCCCGTGAGTCGTCGGATGATAATGTTTGTATGTTGATATACGTATATCTAAATTGTCTCTGTGTGCGCTTGCATTTCCGTAGGCCCCAAAGCCATTCGAATATGTGTGTCTTGTTTCTTGATATTGGTTGTCAGATAAATTGCCAAATAATCATATCGTGGATTCACTTGTAGGAAAGTAATTAAAGAACTTTCTCAGTGCGTTTTGTAGCTCGCTAAAAAGAGTATAAAATGCTCTCTCTGAATGTTTAGCTTCCGCAATGGGATGTATCCAAAATTGTCTTAGTCTTCCGTAATGACCTGTCCGCACTAAAGCTATCGAGCAAATGAGCAAATGGCCATATCGGAGCGATTTTGTCGGGTAATGCGAAAACAGCACATGGTGTCGGCTATCGGATGTTGGCTGTCGTCGTCCGGCACCGGTGTCGGGTTGGATAGTGTGGAAACGTTCTTAGTCTCATGGAACGAAAGCGACGCGTGCGTTCAAGAACAAAAGCAGTGTTAGTGGACAAGTCTAATTGCTTTAGAAAATGTTTTTCATCTTCGTGCAGTAAATACTTTGTAGGGGACTGCCTGGCAGCACTGTGGTATTATTTTAGTGCTTTTCGAAATTATTAAATTGTTTTACTAGAATAAAGTAAAGACGTGGTTGGTTATGTACGTCGGGCTAAAAAGATGTACAATCGTATATACGGAGTAGGGTTCACGTATTAAAATAGGATGAGAGGAATCGATTGTGTTTTGCTCTCACTTATTTAGTAGTGAGTTAGGTGCACAAATACTTAGGTATAAACCTGCAAACCTGAAGTCAGCTAGGGATGACGTCATCACTTCAGAAACAATCGCATGAGTTTACATTGCGGGCGGTTAGTAAACGTGGTATACATTGCGACTCGAGTAGAAATGAGATATTATGTGTTTTATTTTATAATCTTATTACGAACACATAATAATATGTAGTAGGAAGGGGATGAATAAATGTTTAGAAATATCGGGAATATTTACTGACGTTAGACTGAGCCGTAGAGTTAATATTAAAATTCGTTGTCCCCTTTTAGACCGAAATATTTCTGAAAAATATCACTATGATGTCTATGTAAATCATAATTTCGGTAACTAACAACATGAAATTCTATATAAGGATTATTTATGATCATATTAGTTTGCTCAATAATATTTAATCAGGCAGGGATGTGGGAATATTATAGGAAGTTTTACGGTTCAGATATGGTAGTCATCCATCCATCCATCTGCCCGTGTTCGTCCAGTGCTGAGCATGGGCCTTTCCCAAATTTCGCCATTCATGTCGCCGCCGCGCCGTCCACGATGTCCTCAGGTTGTCGGTCCGGCAGGCATATGTGGTCGGCCTGCACTGCGCTTTGCTGTACGTTGTCTCCATTCTAAAGCCTTTCGGCCCCAACGGCCATCATGTCGGCGACACCTAGATACCTGGCTTGCGAATGTACGTACACATTTTGGGCTGTGGCAATGTTAGTGATGAGTTTGACCAACTTGTGTTATCCAACAAAAGGAAAATAGACTTATTATTTCATTTGTGTTTAATGTTACATTGCATGATTATGCAATTTTCTAAATGCAAGATAGGTTGTTCGGTCGAGATTTGAGTTTTTCTGAACGAGTTTAAGCTGCGTTCTTGTTCTTAATTTCAGTATGAAACGATCAATTTTATCCAAATCCAAGCTTTAGGGCCGCTCTTATGATTATTACGATCAAAGGAATCTATCATCTACATGATGTTTTTCGTGGTTAGTCATATGTATGAAGGATATGTGAGTAGATGTGTAGGGTGACAACAAAGCTTTTCTGTTCAATTTGTCCTTCTTTCACTTTTTGATTATTCGCTATTTATTGGTTTGATCACATTTTAATCTCAAACACAAACGACAGGTCCAGAACGGTTAGAAATGGCTTACATCACAATGCGTGGTAAACAAAAATAATCAAACTAATTTGAAATTTTTATAAGAAGTGGTTCCTTTTGACTACTCTTAGTAGTTACTGGCATTGTCACAAACCGTTAAAGGAATAACACTAGTTAGACAACGGCATGGACGGGTGAATGCCGTCGTATGATTTATTTGTATAATGTGTTATTGATATGACGAATGTACTTCGATGACTGTCGTCGCCTATATAAAAATGATACTAGCTTCAGTTTGTCCCGTGGAAATCATCTGCTCACTTTTAGTCAAAGAGTATTAACAATATTGCAAAGTAACCTGACTGTTATGGGTTTTATTTATCAGGTAGAACGGTTTTGTATTGCCCACAATCGTTTAGCAATAATAATATCCTAGTAATGAATGGGTGGATGAATGCATATAAATCTTGTTCTGCGCTCCTATCGATGAAAAGTTTGAAAGAATGAGGGTCGCTCGGTAAGGTTGCGTAAGAGTTCTTTGCGGACAGAAGGTAGATGCACTAATAGAAAAAGGAGGTTTATGAAGGTGATCGGTGTTAATGTTTTTTATGTTAGATGACGTTCATTTATTTGTTCAGTGATGACGTGGTAGTCCGAATCGGTAATATTAGCGAGACTTAAAGAAAACTATTTTAATTTTGCGGTGACGCTTTGCGATGTCGTTATAACTTTTGGTTATATTTTGCGTTGCGGGGAAAACAAAGGTTTTTACAAAATAAAAAAAATCTTGCATCGATATGAGAAGTGAAAAGGGGTTCGAGTGTTCGATCCTTGTAGTGTGATTGATAAAGAATGGGTAATGATAATTTACGAGAAAACAATTTCTTTGGTAGCGTTATAGCGTAGGTGCGGTAAATGAAACGTGATGATGGGCTATGACGATAAGTTACAAGAGACTAACTTCATTGGTAATGTTATAGCGTAGGTGCGGTGAGTCAATTGAGGGAATATGCAAGAGCTCGTTGCTTACCAAGGGATGAAGGGCATCACACTAATATTATGAATGCGAAAGTTTGTGTGTGTGTGGTTGTTGCTCTTTCACGCTGGGCCGGTTTGGAATGAATATGGCTTATACACCAACTTGACACATAAGCCTACTTTTATCCCAGGAAAAAAATCATGTCGTTAAACCGAATAACACACGGGCGGGGCCGCGGGAGGAAGCTAGTAGTTCATAAAGGAAATAATAGTTTTGTAGCAAGTTTAGGAGTGTGGAAAATAAGTATGTTTCAAAGTTATTGAGAAAAAGGGAGTTAAGTGAGATATGATTTGAATGAAGTTATAAGTTAATGAAAGGGGAAATAAAATTAGTGGTTAGGCAAATAATAATTTTGTTTATCTACTTCTATGCTGAGGTTTAAACTGGTGTTGAGAGGATTTGTAGTTCAGTAAAATGGAAGCTAGCGGTTATCGTCGAGTACTAAGCAATTATAAGAGAGAAATTATTAGGAATTGATAAAAGGGGACACCTGGGTAGGTTATCAACGAATCGTATTTACTCGTATGTATGTATAGAGAGTTTCGTTTCAGTTAAATGAGATCCCCTTAGAAAACTTTTGCATTAATAATAAAAGATAAACAATATAAGATTCGGGTTTTGAAAATAGGTAGGCCCTTGTGTACTCATAGTATTCACTTTTGATGTCATCTTAAGAATGAGAGAGAAGTATTTTTGGGTAGCGACGGAAGGGCACTTTTAGTATGAATACCTACATTTAATAGGGTAGAACTCAGAGTGAAATTCAGGTCAAATAAGCATGGGTTAGTCAGGAAGGATTAGTACGTGGACTTAATAAATACATCAGGTTATTCTAAGATAGTAAAGTTTCAAGTCATTGAAGAATAATACCCACACGGTATTAAAATAGCTAAGTTGTTTCATCATAACTTATTTCAATTGATGGTAAATTTTTCTTTGGAATCGGTATGTAACAGGATAAACCGTATAACTTGATGGTCGTAAGAAGGTAAACTTAAGCGAGAAAAGTATACGTTAGAGTTTCAGTGTTAGATATTCGCTATTTTGTTAAATCTGAGAGTCGTGTGTTTAGAGTTGTGCAACCACATTTTACATACTTATATTATTTTGAAACTAATTACAAATGATGAACGTGTAACCTTGCACAATTTATAAGAGTTTCACGGAGTTGGTGGCTTACTATATTTAACTGTGAGAATTTGTCCGATAGAATGAATGGAAATATCACACAGGGTGAAGTCAGGTTTACAAGCTGGAGGGTCGGAGGTTTGAAAGGATGTTAGTCTGGGAGATTTATGAATAAAACGAGAAAACTCAAATGTACTTCAAAATGTGTCAAATAGGAGTCAAGTTAGGGTGAGTGAATTTAAAACGCAGGGTTCTGTGCTGGCGCTGTGATATACGAAATCGAAGCACTAGTATGACCTCGTAGATAGAAGTGGAAGAGGCGAAAGAGGTGTGTCGGAATCATAGTGGGTGAAAGTTGACAGTATTTGTCTATCCCTTCAGGAGATAGGCGTGAATAAGTATGTTCGTCTGATGTTTGAACGGTGTCTATTTTCTAATCCTCGAATACGATAGTTGCTTAAATATAGTAGGGTACTTGCGGAATATCACGTAATTATATAGAATTTGTGAAAATCAAGAATAAACTTTTGTTTATAAAATAAGAACTTGCGTGATTAGAATAATGGATGTGGAGGAGACGAAGAATGTGTGTGTTAGGGTCGTGGCAATCGGAAGTATATGGTCTCTGCCTACCTCTTTGGGAGACGGATATGAGTATATATGTATGTAATTGTATGTACTATGTTTGTTACGAAATTAGTCAACAATATACTACAGATTAGCGCAAAGGCTACAAACAGTAGAGATAGGGCCATAACAGTTTTGTGACGGGAGAGCGGACAAATATTCATTAGTTAGTGTGATCTTATTGTTACTCTGAGGTACGGAACTCTAGTACAAATATTATATACATATGAATTTCGGGTAATATTTGATGACAGAGATAGCGTTTGACGGTTTAATAGAATATTAGAAACAAGTGGGTATTATGGTAGAGAGGAGAAACGTTTCGAGCGAAGAAACGGGTTCCATATATTGGTTTAAAAAATTAACATAATATACATGTCGAGACATTCGTAGTGGCTAATGACCATGAAGACGTCTTCAGTCGAAAACCAGGGGGGTCGGGTTTAGTTGAGAGGTTTAGATGGCTTAGGTGAATTTTATTCTTTTCACTTTTATGTTGCTACAACTGAATATTTTTGATAACGGTATTCACTATACGGTATATGTTATATTCAAATCGTAGTCTACGGGTGAACAAACTTTACATACCCTGTAGTGTGAACGTGCAGCGTCTTATTAAAATCACCATGTTCGCCTAGGTAACATTTAAATTAAAAATATGGTTTTGAACCATTTTGGATTATAGGGATTGATTGCCCCATGCAGTATAGGTGAATTAAGCTGTTTTAAAGAGTGTTAAATCTAGTAGTTTAGAGGATGAGTTGTGACCATACTGTGATAGACAGAGGAATTCTACCGTGAAGGTTTCATTCTGCACTTTGGTTGCAGGACCTTAATTACAGCGAACAGCTTTATATGCAGTGACGCAATATTTCATAGACGTTAATTCAAAAGGGAAAACATCGTGATTTGTAGCGGAAATTACGAGTAAGGGACGGATTCACAATTAGGGAAGCTTAAACTTATTCTGGAGGAGAATGCTCGGTACGTTCTCCCTTTTTCTTGATGAATTCTTTTTTTGTATCTTTCTTCATTGTCTACCGCCGTACTTACCTCTATGATGTTGTAAACATTAAACCACTATAATTCTCTCAGTTTCGGGTTGAGTTGTTGGGACATGCAATATGCAAGTAGACGGTTCTAGAGTCAGGAGAAATTATGTGAGGGGCGGAATAACTTGAGTATGAGACAATTTATTTACTTGTACGTTATTGGTTACGGAGGCTAGGATTGTTTTCATCGTCCTTTTAAAGATTAGATAAAGTAGTTGACCAAATAGTAGACTGTAAATCTTTACATTTTGACGAGGGCCTAGATACTTTTGTAAGCTAGTGCCTGAATTTGGTTTATTGCTTGAGAATTTTATCACAACATGTATATGAGCGGGAATAGGATAATTTAGGGACCGAAATATTCTTATCGAGTATCTTCGCAATTAGTCGGGTGCAACGTGACTCTTACTAGTATGAGTTTTGGTTCTGTTTCATCGTTAATTCTATCTACAAGATAATCTGATACTTCAATTTTATGGTTGTATCTATCTATTTAAATCCTGACACATTAGACACAAAAGTATACCGTTAGCTCAAGTAAATGGTTCCTCGTCATGGAGTCTGGTTTTATGATTAGACCCCAGGGTTTCCAAAGTCACAGTTAGTGCCAGAATGCTCCTATACGTCTTACCCCTTAAGGTTTAAACCCTTATAATCGAATTATCAAATATTTAGGACTATAAAAAACTTTGAGAGAGTGAGGCCCAGGAATATAGAGAAATTAAGTCGTTAGGTAATTTCTAACGGCTCGTGAATTAGGCAAGTTATTCAGTGATATTTGGTTTCAGTAGAGATGGCAGACAAATAAGTTGATAGCGGGGGAAATGGCCTAATATTAAAGTCATAATCAACATTAAATTTAGCGAAATTAATTGCGATCATATCAACGTAAACAGCAAAGCTACGGAACGTGAACAATTAGGTATAAGGAATACTGTAGGGACATCTTTGGTTATCTAGATTAGGGAGACCTAGGGAAAGTTTTAATTGTAGGAAATGTTGGTTTGAGCCAAATTATTCGATGTGATTTAGGGTTAAGGGTTGAGAACGGCTTACACGCTACATGCTACAGAGCCATTGGGACAATTAACCTGGTTAAACAGGAAAGTCTGTATTGAATGAGCTGGTGGATCCTTAGAGTGGCGAGAAAGAGAAATCCACGCGTGGTACATTTGGGAAGTATGAAGAAAAAGGGGAAAGAGGATTTTGATTGTATTGTAGTATAATAATATAAAATTATACTATAATATTTATTAAAGAGAATGCAGGTTGTAAAAGAGGGCTCTAAGGAGGCAACAGTTTTGACAGTATAGATGAAGTTATTGTAGCTTGGACCAGAGGCACTACACCTTGCAAACGGTTTGTTATGGAAAATTGGAGTTAGGTTAAATTACGAAAAGAAGTACATGATAAACCCGCACTATACAGAAGCTCTTACTCCCTTTTCGGCAACTGCACACTCACCAGGAAACTTATGGGGCTTGCAAGGGGAAGGGCTCTAGCTGAGATAGTTAAATTAAAGGATAACCTTTATGAGGCGGTTCATCGCTTGGTATCTGGTGGAATTAGAGATAGTCCATGGCAAATCTAGTGTTAATCGAAAAATTGGATTGGGTTAGAAGGCCATCTTATTGCCACTAGGGCATACTGGATTCACAACCCGGTACTCTCGTTTCGTCAGATTTCTCGCAATCGAAGTAATAGCTATCCATAATTAAATTATTGCGAGGTTGGAGTCCGGATACTTGCGGGATTCTGTTAGTGGATTGGTTTAAAAACGCACACACCCAACTACATTCTGGAAAAAGCCATAATAATTTGTTTTGTAATCAGTGGTCTCTGCATGTTAGCGAGTCTGAAGAGAAAATTTCCTTCGGCTGAACTGTATGCTACGTAAATTTTGAGGGTCGAGCTGTACCAGAACAAACCTCGGGTCGAGGGGTTCCGTTACCACTCGCTAACATTTTGTGGTAGGGTGGTTCCACTACCTTCGGATTACTATTGATGTCTTGATATTAGCTGAGGGTGGAAGCGACATCTGCTTAATATGTGGGAAACGCTTGAGTTCGGAGGTAGATTAGGTTCATTGAAAAGAATGTTACAACAAACATAAAAGTATCAGTTGTTTAGGTTAGATGGCATTACTTCCGAGATTAGAAAATAAAACAGACCTTATTTCCTTATTTTACTCAGGAAATGAAGAAATAATATTCAAATAAATTCCGGATGTTTTATTCTTAATGTTTGGAAGCAGGGAAAGAGTGAAAATTACGTGAATCGAGTAAAGATGTTGTTTCTATACTAAATTACGCGAACATTAAATTCGCGCCGAAAACGGGTATTTCATGGCTATGTAATAGTATGGAATTAGAGATTGCCGGGTGTCTAAGGTTCCTAAGCGAAATGGGTCCACTACGTGAAAAGAAGTAGGAAATGTCTTTTGAGGAGAGAGATTTGGGGGGCTTTACAAAAGTAAGGAATGCAGAAGGCGGGCTATGGGGGCGCAGTAGCGGGAAATTGGGTAAACTTCGATTCAAGAAGTTCCGTCATAATTCGCTGTCTTTCCGTCATAATGGCGCTGTTATTGTTAACTTGCCAGAGCCCGCTAGAATTTAGTATTGGGAGAAATGGGGGCGACACTGCGCATCTTGCAATAAACTCATGAACCTTGGCATAGTACAGATTAGGTGAATTGGTTTTAAGGGTATGTCAAAAGTGCCACTTGTTTCTGCTAGGTGGCGTATTTAGCAAAGCAGTAAAGGATACAGATCCCATTTTCGTATTTTAATTCAAAATAAAGTAAAACCTGCTCAAATGAATTTTGGATATTTTCATTATCTTAATAATTGGTGGTAAGGAAAATTAGAATCACGAAAATACTGTTTCAAGCTAAAAAGGAAAACATTATGATTGCGGTAGTCCGGATGTCGGCGTTGAGATTTCATGACCATATAAGGTAATACGGAAATTCTTGGAGGGAATGCGTGGGCCGTGGATACGGGGAGTGACAAGAAGTGAGCGGGGTATGGAAAAAGCGGCGTGGCGAAGCGCCGGGAGTGAGTCGATAAAAGTGGTTGTAGGGCGGGAACGGCCTCAGTCTTTGGAGGTCAGTCTTCGGAGTTCAGTCTTCGAGGTCCGTCAAGCGAGGTACAAGTGCAGTAATTAGTTGCGAATTTATTTTCATGGGTTTTAATTTTATCAGGGCGTTTGTTTTATAGTCATATCTATTTGCTCGGGGTTATTTTCTTCAAAGTTCTGTCGGAATTATTTAGAGTGTGGAATACTTTTCGAGAAAGTGCAGTTTAAATTTAGAGATCCGCGAGTGTTTGTTCGAGGCGTTTTCCGTAAAAGGACGAAGATGTAGATCGGTTATAGGGTATTCCTTTTGAGGCTTGTTTCAAATGATTTCCTAAGAATTCTGGGGTCTGCTTTATATTTTAAATAATATAAGGTAAAGCTGGATGTTGCGGCTGTGAAAGGCTTTGAGCTCTAGGGCTCGGCTGGCCGGGGGAAGGATGGAAAAAGCCTCATTAAGAATCGCGGTTAATTGTGTTATATCGTTCAGACCAGTTCTAGGGACGCGGATATCAGGCCTGGGCGTGGGGTTTTGTAGTTTACTGGGGTTTTGTAATAGTGAGGGGTTATTAGCGCGGGAACTACTCGGTATTTCGAGCGTGGCAAAGGTGGGTGTCTCTGGGTTTAGTTTAGGGGTATCTTCAGTAGGCTTGACGGCTAATAGGTAGGGAAAATATGTGATGCTAAACAAAGAGGAGTCTCTTTGGGGATTTGATACGAGGGTAACCTAACGGAGTCGACAACTCGTATCTTATCCTTCAACCTCTTCGGAGGGGCAGTCGTTTTGAGATGACGCTGCAGCGGTTTAGTTATACCGTATAATATCTCCCATTTCTGACGTTACCATGTGATGTTGCCTGGGCGATCACGAGAGAAGTGTGAACCGGACATTGCCCCTCCAGGTTATCATCCGTGGCGCAGTTTTGGTCTTTATGTATATATTAATATATTTATCACACAACCATATAGGGAACTTCCGGTCAGTTGGGTGAGGCCCTTACCTTGAATCACCCGCTGACTGGCACGGAGAGTTTATAGGCAGTAGGTACACGTAGAGGAGAAAACTCGCCTCGCTTCTTTATTTTAGACTAGTTGAGGGATGTGATTTCCGCTGTGACTCTTTGGGAATCACCGCACAAACACAATTAAATGTAAATGTGAGATTTTATCTCTAGTTTTGGGTTTTACACATTTGGCAGACTAGGAATTCTCATTCTAGGTACAAATGATAGGCAGGTAAAGTTTGGATAGTCAATTTAGTCAAGATATTTGTTAGGATGCATTACACAATCACACAATTAAAAGTAAATGTGAGATTTTATCTCTAGTTTTGTTTTACACCAAAATAGGCTGAGAATTCTCTTGGCTATTCCCGAGTAGCCAGATCAGTCAAGGAACTTGCGGGAATGCTAGGACGTTACAAGGAATCTTAGGACGTTAGAATTTCACGTAGGGTCGCAAGAAGGGACAATAAATTGATTAGAACACAGTCAGGTATTATAGAAAAATGTAGGACGTTAGAATTGTGCTCGGAGAAAATAGGGTTCTGAAGGTTGTAGGCTCCTGGTAGTGTATGTTTTAGTCAATTATGTTTTGGTGTTACACGTAGGCACGTTCAGGTTAGGATCCGTAGGCTTTGAAGGTTTTCAAGGGGGTAAATCTTGTAGAACCACGGATTGGTGAAATTTAGGTCAAATGGTAGGCGGATATCAGCTAGGTTCCAGATTTTAGTTTGAAAAGAATAGGCGAAATTCAGAAGTTAATAAAGGCAGAATTTGTTTAGATCAATCTTGTAACGACGTGTCGAAAGCATTCAGTGGAAAGCCTCCCTGATTGTCTGGTCAAGAAAGCCCTTTAAGTGACGGAAAGTTATTTTGTTGTGAAGTAAAGATAAGTATTGTTTTGCTCCTAATTTGCTATCAGATGGATTAAACTTGTGATCATCGTTCTCTGATTAGATAGAGAAAGTTCGACCTCAAGCTCAGAAACACTCCTACTTACATGAGTGTCTAGTTTTTCAAGATAACCTTTTATTGAGATAAACTGTTTTGGTGTGAGAACTATCAGTTCAGAGTTTGGAGCTAAGTCCGGTTCTAAGTCTTAATTACAGTAAATAATTCTGGAATCATAATTTCCTTATAAAAAAAGGAAGATTTCAATGTAAATAAATTTACCAAAGTAAGTAGCTTGGTTTCCATAGAAAAGGAATGATTTCTATTTGTGAATAATATTGCCTGAAAAATAAAGGTAATGAGTAGATGCATTTGTTCATACTAAGGGAAAATCCCACCCTTTTAGCCAAGCAATGCCGTGCTAATAAGAATCTTCTGTATACCAAACGGAACAGGAATCTTAGTTCGTCAAGTGTGAATAGATATATCTCTCCTTGAATTAATATTCTCAAGTACAATGTGGCCGAGAGATAGCCTTAAATACTGCTGAAACTATTCTGGATCTAACAAGGAAACCAGCTAGCTGAAATTATATCTATCTGAGTGAGACATCTTTCATATAATTATAGCTTTGATTCTGAGACATCGGAACGGCTACTTACTAACTGGAATTCAGAAGAATTGAAATTAGTCAGACTAGTAGAACCGAATTAGTTATCTGTATGATTGAATTAATCCAGTATTGACTGCTAATAAATTTCTGTTAGAATAAACTACCTTAGAGCTGTTCTCATGTAGAATTCAGTAGGTACAGAGATTGGACATGTGATAAGGAGAATTATGCAGCTTTTACTGAAGTAATTAATATTCCACAGTAAGGTCACGATATTTCATTACGAGTAGGTACTCCTTGAGGTTTCTTAGTGATTCTTCCTCCAAGGTGTGTAGACAGGGAATCACTGTTCTTAGGTTTTCTTAAAATAAATAATGTACTATTTAAAGATTACTGAAAGATTTTATAATGAGACTATAGTAGTGTTTGGTAGAAATTAAAGACTTGCCAACATGAACGATTTACTATCACAAAGTAACAAATCTTACAAATATTCAGTATAATAATACTGCCTTACCAAATTACAATATCTAAGTACTTAATGCCCTGTAGCACAGTACAAATAATGTATCATTAAACTAAATGCAAAATTAAAGTCTATAATAATATAAAGTATTAAATCACAATTTCAAATAAAACTAAATAAAACCTTTGTTCAAAAAAATTCACGGGTTATTCCCCATCCGAAAGGTAAAGGCTTTTATGTTCGACTTATACTCTTATTATCTAGGAGTATAATCTTCTCGTCTATTACTTTACTTAAGCAGAACCATAGAAGCTTTTGCTTTTACAGAACCCAAATCGACCGGTAGGGGCTATTAAACAAAAAACCATAAAATTGCGGTATCTTCTAGATGAATTATATTTAGTTTTAGTTACTCCTCTCACTCTCTTACATAAGCCTGGTCAATAGGTGATATTCTCTTGGATAGTTTCAATTCAGTATTGAGTTACATAATAATTTAGCTAGGCGCAGAGGTTATTCTATTTACTAGGGTCAGAGGAACTATTTACTTCTCGGATACTTTAGGTAATTTAACTAGACTTATTAGGAAATGTTGAGTTCGGATTCATTCTTATTATCACTAAAAGAACTAGGGTTACTTAAATACGGTTCACAACGAGGGGTCCTATCACAGCTGCTAGACGATCATTTGGCCTAATACTGGACTGACACCCTCCAAACCTTGTTTGTATTTATAACTAGTTCAAGCTACATGTGAGAAGGTAGAGTGGGTAGGCAGTGAGATGGAAAGTGTAGTTAGCAGAGAAATTAGGTAGGTAGGTGAGGAATAGGAGGTTAGGTTATTAGATGTGGGGGGGAAATGTTTCAATTGGTGCCGTGACCAGGATATTGCAGTTTTTGCGATTATAATATTAAAATTAACTACTAGGACATATGTCGGAATAAAGTTTTAACAATATCATGGTTGTAACGTTGTATTTTGAATTCATTTTAGCGTTTTTGTTTCATTAAAGCACTGTGATCATGTTTTAATAGCTGGGATATTGTATTGCGATTTCTAGTATTTATTTGGTTGGAGTGTGTTAGTCTAGTTCAATTGTTGCACGTGAGACGGAGGTGTTTTAAGAGTGATATTTAGTTTCTATGTAGTAAATTCATTCAGCGGTAACACAGATGCACATTATTATCTTTTCCTTAGTGCGATTGGGCGAAGCGAAGTTCTTGGTTAGGAAGTAGACTGGATTATCCACATTGCATACACCTGCGTAGCTTCTCAGGCGAGATGGGTCATACATAATATGCATATAGGGCTTTTAGAACTCAACCATCGTAGGCTGTATCTGAAAAGTAGAAAAAGATAATTAATTTCGGGCGAATGTATGGAGAATGTCTGTATTGTTGTGAATAGTTATACCTATTTTATCATTAAGAAGCTATAGCATAAATTTACTTTAATATAAAGGGTTGTGTTTGACGTTGTTGGACTAATGAGCATTGTTTATTAAAGTAGCCTAGGTAATTTAGGCCACTTTTGATTGCAATACTATAGATGTTTGCTCAAGATGGCAGTACTAATAACCAATATGAATGACCGGTATAGGAAAACGTAGTTTTAATGCGTTCTTGATGATTAGGCAATTGTAAAACAGGTTAGAATGAATATACGTACCATTGTATGAGATGAGTTCGGCTCGGTTAATTGGGTTATCCTTGGTAATCTGTAGCTGTAGGTTTCATTGATATCATCAACGCCATGTCCAATTTTGCACCTTTGAGAATCATCCTGAGTTGAGTTCATAATAATGTTGTCCCGAGCTGAAGGTGCATTCCATCTTCATCTCAACGCACGCACAAGTTAGTTTATTTATTATTTATAGAGATATCAGAGATATCTATCTCATTTGTGATCGTTTTGAACTATTCAAAATTGGTTTGTTTGTTTTGACTGTCATAAACACATTGGTTTCTTTTTTAGTATTTTTAACGGCTCTGGACTCAAAGTCCATTTGTCCATATTTGGGGGTTTTTGTGTTGTCCGGTCCGATGTCGGGGTCGGGCGCCGCCGGTGCGATATCGGGGCAAGTAAAATGTATGGAATGAGTAGTCTTTCACATTGTCCGATCCAGTATCGGATATCGGAACCGACACCGATATGTTGGCGGCACTATCGGACGCCCGTGAGTCGTCGGATGATAATGTTTGTATGTTGATATACGTATATCTAAATTGTCTCTGTGTGCGCTTGCATTTCCGTAGGCCCCAAAGCCATTCGAATATGTGTGTCTTGTTTCTTGATATTGGTTGTCAGATAAATTGCCAAATAATCATATCGTGGATTCACTTGTAGGAAAGTAATTAAAGAACTTTCTCAGTGCGTTTTGTAGCTCGCTAAAAAGAGTATAAAATGCTCTCTCTGAATGTTTAGCTTCCGCAATGGGATGTATCCAAAATTGTCTTAGTCTTCCGTAATGACCTGTCCGCACTAAAGCTATCGAGCAAATGAGCAAATGGCCATATCGGAGCGATTTTGTCGGGTAATGCGAAAACAGCACATGGTGTCGGCTATCGGATGTTGGCTGTCGTCGTCCGGCACCGGTGTCGGGTTGGATAGTGTGGAAACGTTCTTAGTCTCATGGAACGAAAGCGACGCGTGCGTTCAAGAACAAAAGCAGTGTTAGTGGACAAGTCTAATTGCTTTAGAAAATGTTTTTCATCTTCGTGCAGTAAATACTTTGTAGGGGACTGCCTGGCAGCACTGTGGTATTATTTTAGTGCTTTTCGAAATTATTAAATTGTTTTACTAGAATAAAGTAAAGACGTGGTTGGTTATGTACGTCGGGCTAAAAAGATGTACAATCGTATATACGGAGTAGGGTTCACGTATTAAAATAGGATGAGAGGAATCGATTGTGTTTTGCTCTCACTTATTTAGTAGTGAGTTAGGTGCACAAATACTTAGGTATAAACCTGCAAACCTGAAGTCAGCTAGGGATGACGTCATCACTTCAGAAACAATCGCATGAGTTTACATTGCGGGCGGTTAGTAAACGTGGTATACATTGCGACTCGAGTAGAAATGAGATATTATGTGTTTTATTTTATAATCTTATTACGAACACATAATAATATGTAGTAGGAAGGGGATGAATAAATGTTTAGAAATATCGGGAATATTTACTGACGTTAGACTGAGCCGTAGAGTTAATATTAAAATTCGTTGTCCCCTTTTAGACCGAAATATTTCTGAAAAATATCACTATGATGTCTATGTAAATCATAATTTCGGTAACTAACAACATGAAATTCTATATAAGGATTATTTATGATCATATTAGTTTGCTCAATAATATTTAATCAGGCAGGGATGTGGGAATATTATAGGAAGTTTTACGGTTCAGATATGGTAGTCATCCATCCATCCATCTGCCCGTGTTCGTCCAGTGCTGAGCATGGGCCTTTCCCAAATTTCGCCATTCATGTCGCCGCCGCGCCGTCCACGATGTCCTCAGGTTGTCGGTCCGGCAGGCATATGTGGTCGGCCTGCACTGCGCTTTGCTGTACGTTGTCTCCATTCTAAAGCCTTTCGGCCCCAACGGCCATCATGTCGGCGACACCTAGATACCTGGCTTGCGAATGTACGTACACATTTTGGGCTGTGGCAATGTTAGTGATGAGTTTGACCAACTTGTGTTATCCAACAAAAGGAAAATAGACTTATTATTTCATTTGTGTTTAATGTTACATTGCATGATTATGCAATTTTCTAAATGCAAGATAGGTTGTTCGGTCGAGATTTGAGTTTTTCTGAACGAGTTTAAGCTGCGTTCTTGTTCTTAATTTCAGTATGAAACGATCAATTTTATCCAAATCCAAGCTTTAGGGCCGCTCTTATGATTATTACGATCAAAGGAATCTATCATCTACATGATGTTTTTCGTGGTTAGTCATATGTATGAAGGATATGTGAGTAGATGTGTAGGGTGACAACAAAGCTTTTCTGTTCAATTTGTCCTTCTTTCACTTTTTGATTATTCGCTATTTATTGGTTTGATCACATTTTAATCTCAAACACAAACGACAGGTCCAGAACGGTTAGAAATGGCTTACATCACAATGCGTGGTAAACAAAAATAATCAAACTAATTTGAAATTTTTATAAGAAGTGGTTCCTTTTGACTACTCTTAGTAGTTACTGGCATTGTCACAAACCGTTAAAGGAATAACACTAGTTAGACAACGGCATGGACGGGTGAATGCCGTCGTATGATTTATTTGTATAATGTGTTATTGATATGACGAATGTACTTCGATGACTGTCGTCGCCTATATAAAAATGATACTAGCTTCAGTTTGTCCCGTGGAAATCATCTGCTCACTTTTAGTCAAAGAGTATTAACAATATTGCAAAGTAACCTGACTGTTATGGGTTTTATTTATCAGGTAGAACGGTTTTGTATTGCCCACAATCGTTTAGCAATAATAATATCCTAGTAATGAATGGGTGGATGAATGCATATAAATCTTGTTCTGCGCTCCTATCGATGAAAAGTTTGAAAGAATGAGGGTCGCTCGGTAAGGTTGCGTAAGAGTTCTTTGCGGACAGAAGGTAGATGCACTAATAGAAAAAGGAGGTTTATGAAGGTGATCGGTGTTAATGTTTTTATGTTAGATGACGTTCATTTATTTGTTCAGTGATGACGTGGTAGTCCGAATCGGTAATATTAGCGAGACTTAAAGAAAACTATTTTAATTTTGCGGTGACGCTTTGCGATGTCGTTATAACTTTTGGTTATATTTTGCGTTGCGGGGAAAACAAAGGTTTTTACAAAATAAAAAAAATCTTGCATCGATATGAGAAGTGAAAAGGGGTTCGAGTGTTCGATCCTTGTAGTGTGATTGATAAAGAATGGGTAATGATAATTTACGAGAAAACAATTTCTTTGGTAGCGTTATAGCGTAGGTGCGGTAAATGAAACGTGATGATGGGCTATGACGATAAGTTACAAGAGACTAACTTCATTGGTAATGTTATAGCGTAGGTGCGGTGAGTCAATTGAGGGAATATGCAAGAGCTCGTTGCTTACCAAGGGATGAAGGGCATCACACTAATATTATGAATGCGAAAGTTTGTGTGTGTGTGGTTGTTGCTCTTTCACGCTGGGGCGGTTTGGAATGAATATGGCTTATACACCAACTTGACACATAAGCCTACTTTTATCCCAGGAAAAAAATCATGTCGTTAAACCGAATAACACACGGGCGGGGCCGCGGGAGGAAGCTAGTAGTTCATAAAGGAAATAATAGTTTTGTAGCAAGTTTAGGAGTGTGGAAAATAAGTATGTTTCAAAGTTATTGAGAAAAAGGGAGTTAAGTGAGATATGATTTGAATGAAGTTATAAGTTAATGAAAGGGGAAATAAAATTAGTGGTTAGGCAAATAATAATTTTGTTTATCTACTTCTATGCTGAGGTTTAAACTGGTGTTGAGAGGATTTGTAGTTCAGTAAAATGGAAGCTAGCGGTTATCGTCGAGTACTAAGCAATTATAAGAGAGAAATTATTAGGAATTGATAAAAGGGGACACCTGGGTAGGTTATCAACGAATCGTATTTACTCGTATGTATGTATAGAGAGTTTCGTTTCAGTTAAATGAGATCCCCTTAGAAAACTTTTGCATTAATAATAAAAGATAAACAATATAAGATTCGGGTTTTGAAAATAGGTAGGCCCTTGTGTACTCATAGTATTCACTTTTGATGTCATCTTAAGAATGAGAGAGAAGTATTTTTGGGTAGCGACGGAAGGGCACTTTTAGTATGAATACCTACATTTAATAGGGTAGAACTCAGAGTGAAATTCAGGTCAAATAAGCATGGGTTAGTCAGGAAGGATTAGTACGTGGACTTAATAAATACATCAGGTTATTCTAAGATAGTAAAGTTTCAAGTCATTGAAGAATAATACCCACACGGTATTAAAATAGCTAAGTTGTTTCATCATAACTTATTTCAATTGATGGTAAATTTTTCTTTGGAATCGGTATGTAACAGGATAAACCGTATAACTTGATGGTCGTAAGAAGGTAAACTTAAGCGAGAAAAGTATACGTTAGAGTTTCAGTGTTAGATATTCGCTATTTTGTTAAATCTGAGAGTCGTGTGTTTAGAGTTGTGCAACCACATTTTACATACTTATATTATTTTGAAACTAATTACAAATGATGAACGTGTAACCTTGCACAATTTATAAGAGTTTCACGGAGTTGGTGGCTTACTATATTTAACTGTGAGAATTTGTCCGATAGAATGAATGGAAATATCACACAGGGTGAAGTCAGGTTTACAAGCTGGAGGGTCGGAGGTTTGAAAGGATGTTAGTCTGGGAGATTTATGAATAAAACGAGAAAACTCAAATGTACTTCAAAATGTGTCAAATAGGAGTCAAGTTAGGGTGAGTGAATTTAAAACGCAGGGTTCTGTGCTGGCGCTGTGATATACGAAATCGAAGCACTAGTATGACCTCGTAGATAGAAGTGGAAGAGGCGAAAGAGGTGTGTCGGAATCATAGTGGGTGAAAGTTGACAGTATTTGTCTATCCCTTCAGGAGATAGGCGTGAATAAGTATGTTCGTCTGATGTTTGAACGGTGTCTATTTTCTAATCCTCGAATACGATAGTTGCTTAAATATAGTAGGGTACTTGCGGAATATCACGTAATTATATAGAATTTGTGAAAATCAAGAATAAACTTTTGTTTATAAAATAAGAACTTGCGTGATTAGAATAATGGATGTGGAGGAGACGAAGAATGTGTGTGTTAGGGTCGTGGCAATCGGAAGTATATGGTCTCTGCCTACCTCTTTGGGAGACGGATATGAGTATATATGTATGTAATTGTATGTACTATGTTTGTTACGAAATTAGTCAACAATATACTACAGATTAGCGCAAAGGCTACAAACAGTAGAGATAGGGCCATAACAGTTTTGTGACGGGAGAGCGGACAAATATTCATTAGTTAGTGTGATCTTATTGTTACTCTGAGGTACGGAACTCTAGTACAAATATTATATACATATGAATTTCGGGTAATATTTGATGACAGAGATAGCGTTTGACGGTTTAATAGAATATTAGAAACAAGTGGGTATTATGGTAGAGAGGAGAAACGTTTCGAGCGAAGAAACGGGTTCCATATATTGGTTTAAAAAATTAACATAATATACATGTCGAGACATTCGTAGTGGCTAATGACCATGAAGACGTCTTCAGTCGAAAACCAGGGGGGTCGGGTTTAGTTGAGAGGTTTAGATGGCTTAGGTGAATTTTATTCTTTTCACTTTTATGTTGCTACAACTGAATATTTTTGATAACGGTATTCACTATACGGTATATGTTATATTCAAATCGTAGTCTACGGGTGAACAAACTTTACATACCCTGTAGTGTGAACGTGCAGCGTCTTATTAAAATCACCATGTTCGCCTAGGTAACATTTAAATTAAAAATATGGTTTTGAACCATTTTGGATTATAGGGATTGATTGCCCCATGCAGTATAGGTGAATTAAGCTGTTTTAAAGAGTGTTAAATCTAGTAGTTTAGAGGATGAGTTGTGACCATACTGTGATAGACAGAGGAATTCTACCGTGAAGGTTTCATTCTGCACTTTGGTTGCAGGACCTTAATTACAGCGAACAGCTTTATATGCAGTGACGCAATATTTCATAGACGTTAATTCAAAAGGGAAAACATCGTGATTTGTAGCGGAAATTACGAGTAAGGGACGGATTCACAATTAGGGAAGCTTAAACTTATTCTGGAGGAGAATGCTCGGTACGTTCTCCCTTTTTCTTGATGAATTCTTTTTTTGTATCTTTCTTCATTGTCTACCGCCGTACTTACCTCTATGATGTTGTAAACATTAAACCACTATAATTCTCTCAGTTTCGGGTTGAGTTGTTGGGACATGCAATATGCAAGTAGACGGTTCTAGAGTCAGGAGAAATTATGTGAGGGGCGGAATAACTTGAGTATGAGACAATTTATTTACTTGTACGTTATTGGTTACGGAGGCTAGGATTGTTTTCATCGTCCTTTTAAAGATTAGATAAAGTAGTTGACCAAATAGTAGACTGTAAATCTTTACATTTTGACGAGGGCCTAGATACTTTTGTAAGCTAGTGCCTGAATTTGGTTTATTGCTTGAGAATTTTATCACAACATGTATATGAGCGGGAATAGGATAATTTAGGGACCGAAATATTCTTATCGAGTATCTTCGCAATTAGTCGGGTGCAACGTGACTCTTACTAGTATGAGTTTTGGTTCTGTTTCATCGTTAATTCTATCTACAAGATAATCTGATACTTCAATTTTATGGTTGTATCTATCTATTTAAATCCTGACACATTAGACACAAAAGTATACCGTTAGCTCAAGTAAATGGTTCCTCGTCATGGAGTCTGGTTTTATGATTAGACCCCAGGGTTTCCAAAGTCACAGTTAGTGCCAGAATGCTCCTATACGTCTTACCCCTTAAGGTTTAAACCCTTATAATCGAATTATCAAATATTTAGGACTATAAAAAACTTTGAGAGAGTGAGGCCCAGGAATATAGAGAAATTAAGTCGTTAGGTAATTTCTAACGGCTCGTGAATTAGGCAAGTTATTCAGTGATATTTGGTTTCAGTAGAGATGGCAGACAAATAAGTTGATAGCGGGGGAAATGGCCTAATATTAAAGTCATAATCAACATTAAATTTAGCGAAATTAATTGCGATCATATCAACGTAAACAGCAAAGCTACGGAACGTGAACAATTAGGTATAAGGAATACTGTAGGGACATCTTTGGTTATCTAGATTAGGGAGACCTAGGGAAAGTTTTAATTGTAGGAAATGTTGGTTTGAGCCAAATTATTCGATGTGATTTAGGGTTAAGGGTTGAGAACGGCTTACACGCTACATGCTACAGAGCCATTGGGACAATTAACCTGGTTAAACAGGAAAGTCTGTATTGAATGAGCTGGTGGATCCTTAGAGTGGCGAGAAAGAGAAATCCACGCGTGGTACATTTGGGAAGTATGAAGAAAAAGGGGAAAGAGGATTTTGATTGTATTGTAGTATAATAATATAAAATTATACTATAATATTTATTAAAGAGAATGCAGGTTGTAAAAGAGGGCTCTAAGGAGGCAACAGTTTTGACAGTATAGATGAAGTTATTGTAGCTTGGACCAGAGGCACTACACCTTGCAAACGGTTTGTTATGGAAAATTGGAGTTAGGTTAAATTACGAAAAGAAGTACATGATAAACCCGCACTATACAGAAGCTCTTACTCCCTTTTCGGCAACTGCACACTCACCAGGAAACTTATGGGGCTTGCAAGGGGAAGGGCTCTAGCTGAGATAGTTAAATTAAAGGATAACCTTTATGAGGCGGTTCATCGCTTGGTATCTGGTGGAATTAGAGATAGTCCATGGCAAATCTAGTGTTAATCGAAAAATTGGATTGGGTTAGAAGGCCATCTTATTGCCACTAGGGCATACTGGATTCACAACCCGGTACTCTCGTTTCGTCAGATTTCTCGCAATCGAAGTAATAGCTATCCATAATTAAATTATTGCGAGGTTGGAGTCCGGATACTTGCGGGATTCTGTTAGTGGATTGGTTTAAAAACGCACACACCCAACTACATTCTGGAAAAAGCCATAATAATTTGTTTTGTAATCAGTGGTCTCTGCATGTTAGCGAGTCTGAAGAGAAAATTTCCTTCGGCTGAACTGTATGCTACGTAAATTTTGAGGGTCGAGCTGTACCAGAACAAACCTCGGGTCGAGGGGTTCCGTTACCACTCGCTAACATTTTGTGGTAGGGTGGTTCCACTACCTTCGGATTACTATTGATGTCTTGATATTAGCTGAGGGTGGAAGCGACATCTGCTTAATATGTGGGAAACGCTTGAGTTCGGAGGTAGATTAGGTTCATTGAAAAGAATGTTACAACAAACATAAAAGTATCAGTTGTTTAGGTTAGATGGCATTACTTCCGAGATTAGAAAATAAAACAGACCTTATTTCCTTATTTTACTCAGGAAATGAAGAAATAATATTCAAATAAATTCCGGATGTTTTATTCTTAATGTTTGGAAGCAGGGAAAGAGTGAAAATTACGTGAATCGAGTAAAGATGTTGTTTCTATACTAAATTACGCGAACATTAAATTCGCGCCGAAAACGGGTATTTCATGGCTATGTAATAGTATGGAATTAGAGATTGCCGGGTGTCTAAGGTTCCTAAGCGAAATGGGTCCACTACGTGAAAAGAAGTAGGAAATGTCTTTTGAGGAGAGAGATTTGGGGGGCTTTACAAAAGTAAGGAATGCAGAAGGCGGGCTATGGGGGCGCAGTAGCGGGAAATTGGGTAAACTTCGATTCAAGAAGTTCCGTCATAATTCGCTGTCTTTCCGTCATAATGGCGCTGTTATTGTTAACTTGCCAGAGCCCGCTAGAATTTAGTATTGGGAGAAATGGGGGCGACACTGCGCATCTTGCAATAAACTCATGAACCTTGGCATAGTACAGATTAGGTGAATTGGTTTTAAGGGTATGTCAAAAGTGCCACTTGTTTCTGCTAGGTGGCGTATTTAGCAAAGCAGTAAAGGATACAGATCCCATTTTCGTATTTTAATTCAAAATAAAGTAAAACCTGCTCAAATGAATTTTGGATATTTTCATTATCTTAATAATTGGTGGTAAGGAAAATTAGAATCACGAAAATACTGTTTCAAGCTAAAAAGGAAAACATTATGATTGCGGTAGTCCGGATGTCGGCGTTGAGATTTCATGACCATATAAGGTAATACGGAAATTCTTGGAGGGAATGCGTGGGCCGTGGATACGGGGAGTGACAAGAAGTGAGCGGGGTATGGAAAAAGCGGCGTGGCGAAGCGCCGGGAGTGAGTCGATAAAAGTGGTTGTAGGGCGGGAACGGCCTCAGTCTTTGGAGGTCAGTCTTCGGAGTTCAGTCTTCGAGGTCCGTCAAGCGAGGTACAAGTGCAGTAATTAGTTGCGAATTTATTTTCATGGGTTTTAATTTTATCAGGGCGTTTGTTTTATAGTCATATCTATTTGCTCGGGGTTATTTTCTTCAAAGTTCTGTCGGAATTATTTAGAGTGTGGAATACTTTTCGAGAAAGTGCAGTTTAAATTTAGAGATCCGCGAGTGTTTGTTCGAGGCGTTTTCCGTAAAAGGACGAAGATGTAGATCGGTTATAGGGTATTCCTTTTGAGGCTTGTTTCAAATGATTTCCTAAGAATTCTGGGGTCTGCTTTATATTTTAAATAATATAAGGTAAAGCTGGATGTTGCGGCTGTGAAAGGCTTTGAGCTCTAGGGCTCGGCTGGCCGGGGGAAGGATGGAAAAAGCCTCATTAAGAATCGCGGTTAATTGTGTTATATCGTTCAGACCAGTTCTAGGGACGCGGATATCAGGCCTGGGCGTGGGGTTTTGTAGTTTACTGGGGTTTTGTAATAGTGAGGGGTTATTAGCGCGGGAACTACTCGGTATTTCGAGCGTGGCAAAGGTGGGTGTCTCTGGGTTTAGTTTAGGGGTATCTTCAGTAGGCTTGACGGCTAATAGGTAGGGAAAATATGTGATGCTAAACAAAGAGGAGTCTCTTTGGGGATTTGATACGAGGGTAACCTAACGGAGTCGACAACTCGTATCTTATCCTTCAACCTCTTCGGAGGGGCAGTCGTTTTGAGATGACGCTGCAGCGGTTTAGTTATACCGTATAATATCTCCCATTTCTGACGTTACCATGTGATGTTGCCTGGGCGATCACGAGAGAAGTGTGAACCGGACATTGCCCCTCCAGGTTATCATCCGTGGCGCAGTTTTGGTCTTTATGTATATATTAATATATTTATCACACAACCATATAGGGAACTTCCGGTCAGTTGGGTGAGGCCCTTACCTTGAATCACCCGCTGACTGGCACGGAGAGTTTATAGGCAGTAGGTACACGTAGAGGAGAAAACTCGCCTCGCTTCTTTATTTTAGACTAGTTGAGGGATGTGATTTCCGCTGTGACTCTTTGGGAATCACCGCACAAACACAATTAAATGTAAATGTGAGATTTTATCTCTAGTTTTGGGTTTTACACATTTGGCAGACTAGGAATTCTCATTCTAGGTACAAATGATAGGCAGGTAAAGTTTGGATAGTCAATTTAGTCAAGATATTTGTTAGGATGCATTACACAATCACACAATTAAAAGTAAATGTGAGATTTTATCTCTAGTTTTGTTTTACACCAAAATAGGCTGAGAATTCTCTTGGCTATTCCCGAGTAGCCAGATCAGTCAAGGAACTTGCGGGAATGCTAGGACGTTACAAGGAATCTTAGGACGTTAGAATTTCACGTAGGGTCGCAAGAAGGGACAATAAATTGATTAGAACACAGTCAGGTATTATAGAAAAATGTAGGACGTTAGAATTGTGCTCGGAGAAAATAGGGTTCTGAAGGTTGTAGGCTCCTGGTAGTGTATGTTTTAGTCAATTATGTTTTGGTGTTACACGTAGGCACGTTCAGGTTAGGATCCGTAGGCTTTGAAGGTTTTCAAGGGGGTAAATCTTGTAGAACCACGGATTGGTGAAATTTAGGTCAAATGGTAGGCGGATATCAGCTAGGTTCCAGATTTTAGTTTGAAAAGAATAGGCGAAATTCAGAAGTTAATAAAGGCAGAATTTGTTTAGATCAATCTTGTAACGACGTGTCGAAAGCATTCAGTGGAAAGCCTCCCTGATTGTCTGGTCAAGAAAGCCCTTTAAGTGACGGAAAGTTATTTTGTTGTGAAGTAAAGATAAGTATTGTTTTGCTCCTAATTTGCTATCAGATGGATTAAACTTGTGATCATCGTTCTCTGATTAGATAGAGAAAGTTCGACCTCAAGCTCAGAAACACTCCTACTTACATGAGTGTCTAGTTTTTCAAGATAACCTTTTATTGAGATAAACTGTTTTGGTGTGAGAACTATCAGTTCAGAGTTTGGAGCTAAGTCCGGTTCTAAGTCTTAATTACAGTAAATAATTCTGGAATCATAATTTCCTTATAAAAAAAGGAAGATTTCAATGTAAATAAATTTACCAAAGTAAGTAGCTTGGTTTCCATAGAAAAGGAATGATTTCTATTTGTGAATAATATTGCCTGAAAAATAAAGGTAATGAGTAGATGCATTTGTTCATACTAAGGGAAAATCCCACACCCTTTTAGCCAAGCAATGCCGTGCTAATAAGAATCTTCTGTATACCAAACGGAACAGGAATCTTAGTTCGTCAAGTGTGAATAGATATATCTCTCCTTGAATTAATATTCTCAAGTACAATGTGGCCGAGAGATAGCCTTAAATACTGCTGAAACTATTCTGGATCTAACAAGGAAACCAGCTAGCTGAAATTATATCTATCTGAGTGAGACATCTTTCATATAATTATAGCTTTGATTCTGAGACATCGGAACGGCTACTTACTAACTGGAATTCAGAAGAATTGAAATTAGTCAGACTAGTAGAACCGAATTAGTTATCTGTATGATTGAATTAATCCAGTATTGACTGCTAATAAATTTCTGTTAGAATAAACTACCTTAGAGCTGTTCTCATGTAGAATTCAGTAGGTACAGAGATTGGACATGTGATAAGGAGAATTATGCAGCTTTTACTGAAGTAATTAATATTCCACAGTAAGGTCACGATATTTAATTACGAGTAGGTACTCCTTGAGGTTTCTTAGTGATTCTTCCTCCAAGGTGTGTAGACAGGGAATCACTGTTCTTAGGTTTTCTTAAAATAAATAATGTACTATTTAAAGATTACTGAAAGATTTTATAATGAGACTATAGTAGTGTTTGGTAGAAATTAAAGACTTGCCAACATGAACGATTTACTATCACAAAGTAACAAATCTTACAAATATTCAGTATAATAATACTGCCTTACCAAATTACAATATCTAAGTACTTAATGCCCTGTAGCACAGTACAAATAATGTATCATTAAACTAAATGCAAAATTAAAGTCTATAATAATATAAAGTATTAAATCACAATTTCAAATAAAACTAAATAAAACCTTTGTTCAAAAAAATTCACGGGTTATTCCCCATCCGAAAGGTAAAGGCTTTTATGTTCGACTTATACTCTTATTATCTAGGAGTATAATCTTCTCGTCTATTACTTTACTTAAGCAGAACCATAGAAGCTTTTGCTTTTACAGAACCCAAATCGACCGGTAGGGGCTATTAAACAAAAAACCATAAAATTGCGGTATCTTCTAGATGAATTATATTTAGTTTTAGTTACTCCTCTCACTCTCTTACATAAGCCTGGTCAATAGGTGATATTCTCTTGGATAGTTTCAATTCAGTATTGAGTTACATAATAATTTAGCTAGGCGCAGAGGTTATTCTATTTACTAGGGTCAGAGGAACTATTTACTTCTCGGATACTTTAGGTAATTTAACTAGACTTATTAGGAAATGTTGAGTTCGGATTCATTCTTATTATCACTAAAAGAACTAGGGTTACTTAAATACGGTTCACAACGAGGGGTCCTATCACAGCTGCTAGACGATCATTTGGCCTAATACTGGACTGACACCCTCCAAACCTTGTTTGTATTTATAACTAGTTCAAGCTACATGTGAGAAGGTAGAGTGGGTAGGCAGTGAGATGGAAAGTGTAGTTAGCAGAGAAATTAGGTAGGTAGGTGAGGAATAGGAGGTTAGGTTATTAGATGTGGGGGGGAAATGTTTCAGTGTCAGGTTCGAACCCTGGCCTGAGGATTTTTTTAAAATTCTTGTCTTTAAATAAATTTGTTTCTAATTGATCTTTTTTAGTTTGTAATGCACTCTAATAATAATATATTATTTAGAATATTCCACAGCGATGGAATTCGCAATAAAAACATAATCTTAATAAGTAATAGTATATAATTAATAATAGTAATATTTAACATATAATTTGGAAGTAAACGAAAGTTAAATCTACGTTAACGCCGATCGGGGTTACGATGACTCAAAAACTATTCCGATTTTAAAACACATATTTTCTTTCTGTATCACAACAACAAAAAATTATCTTTTAGCCGACTTTTTGGGAGCATGCGGCCAAGAATGTCGTCTAAAAGTTTTTTCTTATCACTTAAGTTGTTTGAGTGTTTCCATTAATATCAAACGTTTTTTTTTTATAAAATCCAAGTAAATTTGTTGTTAAACGATGATGACGTTTTAGATTCGTGTCGAAGTACGATTTTTTTTAAGCCAGAACAAAAATTGGTATTGTTTTACTGATTTTGACATTCCGAGTTCACAGAATGTTCGAAAGGAGTAATTGATAACTACTTTGTTTCATCCGAGATAAATAAGGAAACAAAACTACATACACACGATTGAAATGGAGAACCTCCTTTTCTGAAGTCATAAAAAGTAACATTTCCGCAAGAAAGCGCAATTAAAACACTTTTTTTAGCGAACTTGTAAATAAACAAATTATATCTTCGCCTGGAAAAGATTTAAGTAAGATATAAAATTGAGAGATAACAACATCAAAGTCTCGTTTCCTTTTAATTATCGCGGGAAACGGAAAATATTTTTTATCTCTTAGATCAAATTTCTAGGGTTCCGCGCAATACGGAAACCTTATCATCAAAGTTATTTTTCTCTTTGCCTTCAAAGTTGAATATTCAGCAATATCCTACAAAATATTTCCTTAATTTTGTCCTCACATTACATAGTTAAAGTAGGTTTGTTTGTTACGTTATAACTCTGAAACCAATTTATGGATTGCGATAATACTTACAGCCGGATATAACCTGGTCACCACGAAACAAATAATGTAGAGTATGTGCAAATTGTGATAAGTCCTACAAAGAAACACGTAAAGCAAGCCGGATTTTATACATTTTGCTAGCAGCATAAAAAATCAAGGGTGATTTCCTGTGGATGCAAAAACAGTCGTCCCCTCTTTTTTATGAAGGGCAGCTATGCATTTTGAAGTATGTGCACTGGATTAAACCACGTGATCTAGCTTAACTCCATAGGCCGTCGGATATTTTAAAAATATAACTGTAAAAAAAACGCTTTCACAAATTATTTCACGGTTATGTCAGTCGGTTGCCCGACTAGTGCTGCATTTTCATTAAAAAAAATTTGTATGTTTAATCAGTTATATAAACATAAATAATATGTCTGTAGAATACGAAAAGACCCTTAAGCGGTATTTGTCTGTAGGTACATTAATATATATTCAACCAAATGCCGACAATCGAAACATAAATTTTGCCAAAACCATTTACTTATAAATATTCCCTTTGTACGTTCTACGGAACCCTTCAACTTTCCGAAGCGCTTGTCACTTTGCCGACCTTTTTTAAAGAAGTTAATTACAATAAAGTTAGGAAACAAGGAGCAATGCTCTTTTTGATGGAAAACTTTTCCTAATTGGGTTCGACATTGATATAAATTAAGGGAATATTGACTAATTAATGAAACGATTTTTCAAGATGGCGACGTTAAAGTTATAGCTTTTAATGGTAATGTGATATTTTATGACCTTAATGGGCGACTCTTTTATGATTGAGTTATAAAAATCGAAGCAAAATGCAAATATTGTCTTATAAAATGAAAAGCAATTGTAATATAGAGATGATGCTCGATCAGTACTCGACTGACAGCCGTGCGCGGAAGTACTCCCGAAGAGTCCTGATGATGATAAGTCATGATCTCATCGAAAGCTCAAAAAGTGAAGTAAAAAAGTGAGTCCTATCGATTTTTTAAATATCCAATAAGGAGATGAACGGCCAAACAAAGAAGATCTGCCCTGTGTGAACAAATTTTCAACAAAATTGTTACAAAACGGAAATAACAGAACAATCAGAAGAAATAAAAAAGTTATAAACTTTTTTACCACATCCGAGCTACTCTGAATGCAATAGAAAAGTACTTATTACAAAACTCAAAACAAATACAAGAATGAAACTACACAGAAAAACTACAGAACTATTGGTACAGTTGGCAACAAAAGTGTTCCAGTGACTCGCGCTAAGATTGCAGAAGCATCTTCTACGGAACCAACTTTTCCGATTCATTACAAGTTTTGCGCTCGTTCCCTCATAGTTGCTTCGATTTCCTCAGCTATTCTACTTTGGTTGTGCGTTTTGGACACCTTGAAATTATTTATTTATATGGAAAAAAATACTTCAAACATTACGACGATTATTCTTAACGAGGTGTCGGGGTTTTTTTTCGAGTGTCGGAGAATAAACTTGATTTTCTACCTTGTTATCAATGAAAAATGCAGGTTTAGATTATTACCGTAATTCGGTCACACATAACCATAGTAACCAAGAGTAACAAGGTCGGGATAATAGCGGATTTTTGTATTTTCCGAAGCTAGAGAGACTAAACTAGACCAATATTTTTTTAGCTCTACGACTTCTTGCAACCTTTGGAATAATATCTATAACAAATAATAAAGTAGTAAAAGAGTCACGCTTGGGGTATCTCTGATGGATAGAATCCGAAATGAGGAGATCCGTCAGAGATCGAAAGTAACCGACATAGCCTGCAGAATCAGTAAGTTGAAGTGGCTGTGGGCAGGCCATATTTATCGCCGACATGATGGCCGTTGGGGACGAAAGGCTTTAGAATGCAGACCGCGTACAGCAAAGCGTAGTTGTAGGCCGACTTTGTGCCCGTTGGACCGACGACCTGAAGGACGACGTGCTTGTGGGGGGCGGCTGGATGACGAGGACTGAGGACCGACATGAGTGGCGATATTTGGGAAGGGCCTATGTCCAGCAGTGGACGAACACGGGCTGATTGATGGAAAAGAGTCTGTACAATGAATATTTTTGCGAAATTTTAAATTAAATTTGTTATTAGTATAGTGTAAGGTCTTTTTGTCTATCTGTACGTAGGTATGAATGTTCCGATTTAACTCAATTAACCACTCCATAAATTTGGATACGGTTTTCTTTTATTATAATTGTAGAGGACCAGACAGACAGCTGAGCCTAAAGGATAGGTTACACAGTGCGAGCAGCTGATGTGACAGTAGTCAGCTACTGTGCCTGTGTACTCGTATGAGAGTAGCTCGACTCGCCTCGCACGGTCACACTATGCAAACTGCTGGCGTCGCAGAAGACAGCTACTGCATCAGTGCACTGGCATAATTCGTCTGTATCACTAGTGCAATGTTGTCGCAAAAAAACACGTTTAATCACAGTACATACCACAATAAAAGCGGTTACGAAAATACTTTGTGTTGAAATACTTAGAATTGAAAGAGCTATACAAAAAAAGAAGAAGAAAAGAAGTATTTGGGTAAGGAATTGGCTGCAAAAAAAAGGGGCAACGCATACAATATTTAAAGAGCTATATGATGAAGATCCCCGAGAATATAAAGCGGTTATGAGAGTGACACCTGAATAAGTGGAAATACTTTTAAATTTAATTGCTCCAAAAATTCAACGTGATGATACACTGATGAGGGATGCGATACCTGCAAGGGTGAAGTTGGAAATAACCCTGGTATACCTTTCCTCTGGGATATCGTATAGACTATTGTCGGTATTTTTCAGAGTTTCAAAAGCATCCATAATTAAAATAATACCAGAAGTGTGTGCTGCTATCAATGAAAGTCTTAAAGATTATATCAAAGTAAGTAATTTTTATTATTCATAATCAAATTCACAACGGATTTGTTAAAGTTTTTGCACTTCACATAGTAATACTTAATAACTACAGTACTACATAGCTTATTTCGTTATTTTAGAGATTAATATTGCTGCATAAAGAACATCATTATGGAGATTATGAAGATTATATAGATTGTGAAGATTGATCCAGCAGTGGCGTAGAGAGTGCAGATATTGTAGGTTCAACAAGTTGATAATTTACTACAGGCTGTGGTGATGGCGTACATTCATTATGGAGTATAGATTGTGAAGATTGTTCCAGTTGTGTAGAGTGTGCAGATATTGTAGGTCCAACAAGTTGATAATTTACTACAGGCTGTGGTGATGGCGTACATTCAGAACTGTAATTAGAAGGTGTATACACAATTCTAGAACAGAGGGCGCTCTTACGGTATCTAGAGAGTATTGCCTGTATTTCATCTGTCGCATCAATTCTATCAATCGGAGGTAACTGTTTGAGCTGCAGTGCTACATGTCTTCCGATAACATCACATTCATCTTCTAATTCTCCTGGAATCGGGGCAGACACGTTTACTAAACTGTTATTTAGTTCTTTGAGTTCATTCACGGCTGCTTGAATTTCAGACCGTTCTGATGATACTTTCGTCTTTAATTTTGGAGTTTTTGGTGGCTTCACCACTTTTATATGAACGGCGTTGTTGCTATTGTCACTAGCATCAAGGTCCTCGTTATTCGTGGCCTCGTTTCCTGACATTGATGCAACGTTGCTTCCTGACGTTGATGCATGATTTGGTTCCTGAAATTAACGTTACTCTTTTATTTTTCAGATACCCAATGTGGAAGAATGGCAAGATATAGAAGTAGGATTCGCTTCGAGGTGGAATTTCCCGAATTGTTGTGGAGCTATTGATGGGAAACACATAACAATTCAAGCACCACCAAATTGTGGCAGTGAATATTATAACTACAAAGGAACAAATAGTATAGTGCTCATGGCCGTCGTAGATCACGATTATACTTTCAGATATGTAGATATAGGCTCGTACGGTCGTAATGCAGATGGTGGAGTATTCCAAAACTGCTCTTTGTATCCTTATCTAGAAAACAATTTATTGTTGCCTGAAAATGGTATTCTAGTTGGAGATGATGCCTTCCCTTTGAAGCCGTATTTACTAAAGCCCTACAAAAATATATTGACTACCGCAGAAAAGATTTTTAATTATAGATTGAGCAGAGCAAGAAGGATTGTGGAGAATGGGTTTGGCATTCTAGCATCTCGTTTTCGTGTTTTGGGAAAGCCAATTCAAGTTAAAGAGGAAACTACGATAAAGATCGTCTTATGTGCATGTACATTACACAACTGGTTACGTACCACTGCATCAAGCACTTATACACCACCAGGAACTACAGATTATGAAGACATCATAAACTTTCAAATCATTCTGGGGCAGTGGAGGTCCGAAATTAATGAATTACCGAGTATTCGTCGCTCTAGAATCAATAATAGATCGAAAGCAATAGCAGAGAAAATGCGTGATAAATATAAAAATTATTTCAATGGCGAGGGAGCAGTTAGAGTCATTCGGGGTAAAACTGCGCTGCGGGTAGAACTGCGCATCATCGATATCTCGGAAAGGGTTGCGGGGAGGGGACGCCGATTTGTCGGGGTTCACGTGCGCGCGATTCGCCATTTTGGATCCCGAAGCCTGGCGCAGTGCAGTCGCGTGCCGAAGAATTATAACAAAAAATTGCAAGTAGTGGTTAAAATCGGTTGTTTTTCAGTGCACGGAAAAGTTTGTATAATGTTTGTATAATGGTTATTAACAGGTGAGTTCGTTTTTGTGTTTTTGTATGGTTATTGTAGTTTTCTGTCTGCAACATCGTTTCAACCTAACCTCAAAAGTAGCCGAGTTTGACTCGATTGTTTTGAAGACCCAGCCAGTGGGGTAAAACTGCGGGGGTAAAAATGCGCGTGCGCATTATTGCCCAATTGCGCACTTTTGCCTCACAATATAGTCCAGTCAATGTGCATCAAAAAAGGGGGTTAATACGAAAAATAGTGGTCCAAGTCTAGACAGGGCTCATTTTCTAGAGAAAAATGCGCTGAATTCAACGGACTCATTATCTGGCAAAAAAACCGTACGCATCATACTTTTTTTTAGATTTAAAAATTAATTTTTCGAGTGAATCCACATATTTCATGTTATATCTCGGATATGAAGCAAAAAACGAGCATACTTGACTGGAAAAAAATTTTTCATCATACTTTAAGGAATATTTTGGTTACTTTACTTTTGTAATTTTCAATTTTATTCGTGAGATATTTAATTTCAAATAGTAAAAAAAATGATTTTGCGTGGCAGCCATTTTTGTTAATTACCACGCAAGATTACTGGTATTACAGATTTCTAATCGATCGGTCAGATCGATATTTTAGTTTCCCAACTGTTCTACCCTTCATTACTGCAAAACGCGGGTATGCGCAGAATTCAAATAATTAAATATTCGTTAATTATTTGAATTCTGCGCATACCCGCGTTTTGCAGTAATGAAGGGTAGAACAGTTGGGAAACTAAAATATCGATCTGACCGATCGATTAGAAATCTGTAATACCAGTAATCTTGCGTGGTAATTAACAAAAATGGCTGCCACGCAAAATCATTTTTTTTACTATTTGAAATTAAATATCTCACGAATAAAATTGAAAATTACAAAAGTAAAGTAACCAAAATATTCCTTAAAGTATGATGAAAAATTTTTTTCCAGTCAAGTATGCTCGTTTTTTGCTTCATTTCCGAGATATAACATGAAATATGTGGATTCACTCGAAAAATTAATTTCTAAATTGAAAAAAAAGTATGATGCGTACGGTTTTTTTGCCAGATAATGAGTCCGTTGAATTCAGCGCATTTTTCTCTATAAAATGAGTCCTGTCTCGACTTGGACCACTAATTTTCGTATTAAAAATGCATATTGACTGGACTAATAGGTAAGCTGCCTTCACACACAGCGTTAGTAAGAATGAAAAGTTGTAGGGAGCGTTATACATGAACCACATCACTACTTCAGTACCGGCTGCGTGTTTAAAGCAACTTGATATTAATTGTGAACTAGTACAAAACATATTTAATAATCTTTAGTTATTGTTTCAGAAAACAAAATGCCTCGTAACTACATCAAGAAAACACCTAGTAGGGCACTAATAAGCGAAGAACAAATTTTGACAGCAAAAAAACTAATCGCAGAAGGAAAAAGTCAAAGATATGCGGCTGATTTCGTGGGAATATTAGAGTCCACACTAAGGAACAGGTTAAAAATGAAACATGTTCCTACGGGGCTAGGACGATTCAAACCCACATTCACACGTGACCAGGAGGCTGAATTTGCAGTTCACTGTCAAGAAATGGATGAGCGGTATTTTGGCGTAACTATTAACGATTTACGCCGGTTGGCTTACGAATTTGCTGAAGTCAACAAAATAGATCACCGTTTCGATACATCTGCTCGAATGGCTGGACGTGACTGGGTTGAAGGTTTTTTAAAGCGTAACAACCATCTTGGTCTGCGACAATCAGCACCGATTAGTTTGGCCCGAGCTATCGGTTTTAATAAAACACAAGTCGAAAGATTCTACAAAAATCTAAAAGAAGTATATGATAAATATAAATTGAGACCGCACCGCATCTACAATATGGATGAAACTGGTATGAGTACAGTCCCCAAAAAAACACCAAAAGTTGTTTCACGCAAGGGTAAAAAAGTAGTTGGAAAAATTGTGTCAGCTGAAAGAGGAATGACTATAACTGCGGTAATGTGCATGAGCGCCACTGGACACTTTGTACCCCCAGCACTGATCTTTCCACGCAAAAAAGAGAAAGCTGAATTATTGGACGGTGCTCCACCTGCAAGTATTTTAATGGTATCAGAGAGCGGCTTTATAAACACAACATTATTTCTCAACTGGTTACACCATTTCAAAGACTTTGTGCATCCAACTCCAGAAGATCCGGTGCTCCTTATACTTGACAACCATTCGTCACACATAAGCCTTGAAGCATTAACTTACGCAAAAAAACATAACATAATTATGTTAACTATCCCACCCCATGGCAGTCACAAAATTCAACCTCTGGACGTGGCGGTGCACAGTCCATTGAAAACAAAATATTCGATTGAGTGTGAGAAATGGATGAATCGACACCCTGGCCGAGGAATAACCCAGTTTCAAGTAGCTGGTCTTTTCAGTACTGCCTATAAGCACGTTGCAACCATTTCCAATGCTGAATCAGGCTTCAAAGCTACTGGTATTTTTCCTTATGCAGACGACTTATTTGACGAAACAGACTTTGCACCGTCATCAGTAACCGATCTCGTACCAACAAACGAGAACTCGAGAGAAATCGATACAGAGCCTACACAATCCCATGACATGGCTAACGTATCAACTACAGAGACAGAACAAGAGTCAACAAGGCCAGATATATCTAAAGTCAACGATTCAACGTCAAAAGAGACTAATGCACCAAATCAAAACGATAATCTTTCACAGATTATTTTCCCACCAGTAGAGTCCTCCCGAGATTATAGAACACCAAGTCCACCAATTCAATCTTCTGGTAGACTTTCTCCACTCAATCATGACGAAGAAATTTCACAGATGCTTGCTCCACCTGTACAGTCTTCCCGGGATTACAGAACACCAACTCCAACAATTCAACCTTCTGGTAGACTTTCTCAACCCGATCACATTGATGTGATGCTTGCTCCGTCGCCAGTAGATTTTCGCCCAAATCTTAAAATACCAACTACACCCATTGAATTCTCTGGTAGACTTTCTCCGCCCGATCGTCAAGATTTAAGCAAGATGCCTTCTTCATCCAAAATAACGGCAGAATTCCCACATAAATCGATGCACACGCCTAACCTGGATAAAACGAATGAGCAAATAAATGATACAAGTGGACGTAGTTTAAGCGGACAACATGTGATTGATAATGACGTAATGCAAGAATTGTCTAATAAGGTTGTAACTGAATATCCTGAACTAACAGTTAGTTCAGAACGTCCCAATGAGTCTGACTCAGATGACAAAACAATTTGTGAAAGTCCTTCTGTACTTGATGATTTGGAACCTGAACCAGCAGGTCAAAAAGGCAATATAGATTCTGATAATGTCAAGTTACCTTTTAAACCTCAAATAGTAACGGTTTCACAACTGAGTCCTCTGCCTCGTATAACAGAAAAGAAGAAAAGAACAAAAGCAAGCTTAAAGTCAGAGATTATAACATCTACTCCGTATAAGAAACAGCTAGAAGAAAAGAAAAAAATTGAAGAACAAAAGAAAAACAGATCTCATCTAAAAAAAATCGTACTTGATAAGCCTCCAAAGAGACAGATTAAGAAGCTACCAGTGAAAAGGAAAGATACTGAACCACAAGCGGGACCATCACATTGTCATGGTGATGATAAATCGCGCCCTAAGCGAGGAGCTACTAAACCTCAAGCTAGTAAACCAAATAAGAAACCACGCATTCAACCTAAACATGGCGTAACGAAAACGCACAATAAGTTGCGAAATATGCAGAAAAGGTTGAAATCTGAACATTTTTGTCCAATATGTAACGAAAAATATGAAGATCCACCAAGTGAAGATTGGATCGAATGCTCGTCATGTAACAGATGGTTCCATGAAGATTGCACAGGGTACGAAGGGGGATTGTTTGTATGCGATCTATGTGAATAAGATATTCTTTTAATGCCGTCCCTCGTTTTCACAATTTCTCCTAATAATATGCCTACTCAGTTACCCATTTAGTTTTTGGTTTGTAATCTAAAATGATTATGATTATCTACACAAGTCCATTTAGTTTAACTTTTTATAATGTTATTGTTTTTTATTTCTATCATTATTACTTAAGTTTTAACACTCATTTGTAATGTCAAGACTGATTCACTTTCAAAGACTTATTCACATTGATATTTAAGAGGTAAGGATACAAGAAGTCTGATTACTGTTTAAGTTAGTTTAAACTGAAAAACACTATATTTTGTTTGTCGTTTGTTAGACAAAATAATAAAAAGATATGCCAAAATGATTAATTTATATATTATATCAACAGGAAAGATACTTATTTCTTACATGTAGGGGTAACATAGTATTATATTTTGTTAGTAAAGTTTCTTTTTCAGATATTTAAAATATTTGCCTTTTTTTGGTTATCATTGTATAAGAACAGATAGTCTGATTACTATTAAGTTTGTATTTCGTTTTGTTTGAAATTTTTGTCTATAACGATTATGGCAAATAATAATAATTTAAGTTTGCTTTCGCAAATGTTTAAAATCTTTGCCTTTTGTTGGATGATTGACTATGAAAACAGAAAGTCTGATTATTATTTTGATTTTAGTTTTAAATCATGATGATAATTTTTTTTCAATTATATAATAATAAATAACTCACAATTTATCTTTTATTTTACAAGTTTATCTTCGTCAATAGAAAGTTGTTAGGTTTTGATTCAATATAAACTGATTTCTATGTGTAGTTTTTATGTTCCTTGTTTATTAAGTCAAAATGTACTATGCGCATTTTTACCCGATGTGCGCATTTTTACCCAAAACACAGCGCATTTTTACCCACATTACGGGGCAAAACTGCGCAGTCTGACTAAGTCACATTTTTTAAAAATTTCCAAAGAAGCATAGATTATATGGTAAACTTTAAGTCTGTGTTTGCAAGTCAAATGACTAAGCTAGGAGGCAGCATATTCCATCTTTCTTAAATCGAAGTAGTTTGGGAGTAATGAAGTGAAATAGACAAAAGTGCGCAAATTTACCCCGAATGACTCTACCTGGCAAAATGATATGATTGTGTAATTAGAAATAAAATACTTACCAGATTACTTGATGTTTCTTTTTCTTTTAGATTTATTATTTTCATAATATAATCCATAGAATCGAACCACTTGATAGATGGTTTATAGATATCATCAGTGCCAGATCCACTTTTTTTGCTCTTTTCAATTTTCAATAACTCCTGGTTATACGAAGAACGTAAATTTTTGATTTTTTTTGTAACTTCATTCGTGTTTTGTAAATTACATTCCATGCGGATGTGTTCTAACGACGCTTTACTTAAATCTCTGTTCTTATAATTAGGATCCAAACAATTCCATAAGTTCGTTTGATCTTTGTATAGCTCCACAAACTTTATATTTTGATCGGATGTCCACCTTTCCGCCATTTTGACGCCGAAACAAGAAACACTGCACCCGGCGTGGGCCCGAGCGTACGAGCTACTGTCATTTCGCAAAATCGTGCGAGTTGACGACCGAGCGGCGTACGAGTGGCTTGGTGGGGGAAGGCAAGTAGCGAGTAAAAACAAAAAATGTTGAAGTAACTCGGATGCGAGCAACTGTCCCACTCGCACATGACAGTAACTCGTATGATGCGGTCACACGTGCGTAGTAGCTGCACCTCAGTAACTGTCTCGGTCAGCTCGCATGCCAGCTTGCACTGTGTAACCTAGGCTTTAGTAATAGGGTTACGTTTAGCACCCTTCGGATACGGAACCCTAAAAATAACAAAAGTTTGGGTTCCGTACGCAGATGATGCCAATTTTTTTGTCAGACGCTACCATTATAACCAGCGGCTTATTTATTAAAGCCATGATATTGCTTTAGCATGTTGGTATTTACCATATAACAATATATGATAATGTTTTTAGGGTACCGTACCCGTATTGTGGTACGGAACCCTTTGTGCGCGGGTTCGACTGGCACTTAACCAAATTATTTGCATTCTGTTTTGCATTAACCTACACTTGTCAGCTCGAGATTAGTGTCATCTCAAACAATGTAGTACCATAGTTATTAAAACTATGGTAGTACCCATTTATATAAAACAGACTGGTGACCGGTACGGGCAGCGGTGTCACTGATTCGAGGGTTTTGACACCGCGTTTACCAACCCACCTGCCCAGTGCCCAGCGTGCGTGAACAGTATGGGAATTTCTTCCAAGAGGACCGCCATGAATGGCGAAATCTTGTAAAGGCGTATGTCCAGCTGTGGAGGAAACAGGCTGATGGTCAGTTAGGCAAAACCTGATTTTCTTTTCTCTCATTTCGATATTATTTGGCCGGTCGGTGGATTAAACTTGTATAGGATTTTGTTTTAGTTAGACCTACTTTCTGTTGCGCTATAGTGAGTTTGAAACTTTTGTAATAACCTCCTTGTATTTCCGCTACATTAAATTAATAATGGGCAGAGTTATTTTGCTGGGAACTTTTTGAGTGGGTTAGAAAATACTACGTTAAAATGTATGCTTGAAATAAATTGAACATTGAGCTTTAGGCCCACAAAAGCAGTTAATATAGTTAGAACTTCAGAATTGACATTTTAACACTCTACGTATATTTTCTTAGGGTAAACTTCTTTGTTATATGTATATAACACCTACGTATTTATTCATTAAAATTAGAGTGAGTTGAAAAAAACTTTTTTTTAAGGTTTTGTTTTCTATTCGTGATTCTGATTCAAAGTTTTCAATAAAGCTAGGGTTTCATTTTCAACCTGTATAAGGTGAATTAATTTAACCACCAAAAAATTTACTGGTGGTATAGTAGATAATAAACACAACATAGATAAAGTTTCTGGTGAATCGGCCCAAATATTTGAAAATTTTACAATTTAATATTTATCACCTATGGCAGGTTCAACCTGGGTGGTTGAATATATTTCACCTTGTTTAAGTGTATGCAAAATAAGTTACTAGTTATCGGTTTTAATTTCCTATTTCTGGGTTGCTCCATGCTTCCCTGTAACGATTACTATTTTGTAGGTATTACTATATGCAGGTTGAGAATGAACCCACTAGCTACATCAAAGGAAACTGTTCTATGTTCAAAATTAAAAATATATGTTTTGTTACTTTTGATTCATAAAATATATCGACCGTCAAAAGAAGCACTAATACTCCGGTGACAGAAACGACGCTCTACGAAACCTATATCATAGCCTATGTGCATTAATTTATCGCCGGGAATGTACGTATTTCTGTTTGTGAACGAGAAAGTAGAATGGAAAGATATACCTATACACAGGCTATAATCATGACGTGCTCATTAAACTAAACCACATGCTCTACAGATCATCCTGAACCACTTACATAGAAAAACTTTTAATAAATTCCCATTAGAAATGACAAGAAAAATTTGTACGGAGAAGAAAATTTTTATTTCGCGTTTTATCCAAAGTTTGTCTATGGAAGTGGTTCAGGATTATCAGTAGAGCATGGTTTAATTTAATGAGCACGTCATGATTATACTCTGTATATTTATACCAATATTGCAAAGGTCCAAAAACACTTTGATCGAAATGAACAATATTATTTCACAAAACTACGGTATTGACCTGTCATTTCAGTGAAAATCAAATCCTCCTTTACGTTTCTGAGTCGGACATCCAATTATAAGTTGCACACAAGTTAAGATGATGAAAATGTTGACGGCCGACTGATAACTTAATTTGGCCTGAAGCTGCGATTGGACATAAGGTAATGCGGCCTGAAGGCTTTGTTTCTTACACAACAGACGATATTTAATAGAAATACGGATCCGATATACGTTTCTGTCTTTGGCAAGCAACGAAATAGATATTCAGAAATTATACGAGCACTCCACTATATTCTAATAGCAAGTATTTCTTTGGGTTCCTCAAGAAATACTGAAATGGATACTACTTCTTTGTTGGCATCTCGTATAGGGGGCATGTTCAGAACGTCACTTCTGGGACAACGGCTTTTTTGCGAACGATTTGATATCTGGTTATAAAGGTCCCGGGTTTGAATCCCGGTTCAGAGCTCCTCACTTTCACTTTTCTGCTTTTCTATACTGCAATGATATAATGTTAATTTGTTGTAATAGCGATGGATAATTAGCCAAGAGTTTAAAAGATAGAGAATTACAGACTTTTAGGTTTTCTAAACGTTAATTTTTTTTCAGTTATTTGTTATTTATGATGCACTTTTTACACATCGACGAAACAATAGAATAAGATAAAATAGTTACTTGATTACAGGGAAATACTACAAACAATATTTAAAGTTTAGGCTTGACTAAAATAAGATTTTAAAAAATATACCTAGTTCGGAAAATACAACAAAAATATTTATAAGTTAGGCTTACCTAAATTGAATAAAATATGAGTAAAAAACTATAAAAATATTATATATACCTAATGCATTAAATTTGGTAAGTCTTGCTAAGAGCAAGGGCACAAAACTTAGCAAGATCATGTCATTTTCGTTTTTTTCCTATTGATCGTACAGTCAACAAAAGAGATAGGTGACCAGGCAGGCTCAGCGCAAAAATTTTTGATCATAAGACTCACAGGTGAGTAAAAGATGAGAAACACTTACATACACACATACATTTAGGTGCTAATACGTATTCTTCATCTCATCCATCACTAGACCACAGTGTAATTAAATTAAGCAATATTACGTCTTCATAGAAACAGCCGAAACGACGCGCTTCCAAATTTCGGTAAACTACGCCGCGGTACACGCACGACGGCAGTCGCGAGCAAAGAGTACTTTATGCATAGGAGAATAGAGATACCAGTCTCCTTTATCGACAACGCCATCTAGTGAACGTGGCCGAAACTAATTTACACCCTATTCTTCCATACAAAATGGAAAGGACAGCGGTCGCGAGTACGCCGCAGTTACGTATAGACACGTACAGTGTCAGACGCTTCCGCGCATTTATGACATAAATTATGGCACTAAGTTATCGATTATATTGTTATGGATATGGATATTTAAGTTAAACTATATTGGAACCAGAAATAACCCAAAAAGGACAGTTAGTGGGCAGCCATAGTGAGTGTTTACGTACCAAGCGGGCGTAGGTAATTATTTCAAGGACACTGCCGAGACAAAATACTGCTTAGTTTGATTATACTGTGACTCGTCAGTGGGTCTAAGGATCAAAGTGTTCGCGCCGAGCCTGGATACCTATATCTTGCTAACCGCACTCGTCTATATTATGAACAATTGAAACTTGTGTTATGAAGATAAGCCCGAAATCGCAATAAATGTTGTTCAATATAAGGTGACTATTGTTTATATAGCCAAATTCATACTGGTAGTACCATCTAGCAGTTACATCCAGTGGTCAGCGTAGGTAATGCCATTTGGGGTGAACGACCTCAAACATTATGAGTAATGCGGATATACCCCTGGGATCCCGGGATTCTAAAATTCTATTGATTAACTGTTAATTATTTCGGCGGAATATTAATTATATAAATAATAATAATCAAATCGTAGTAATAACTTTATTACATTTTAGTAGCCCAACCTTAATATTTTTTGGATGTATTTCCCGTATTTATTTATCAACTTGTTTGTTCGTTGCATCATTTTTATATAATATTTTTATTTCTAGATTTCTCTATTTTATGTAGGTGTATAATTAAATTTTTGTAGCCTAACCTAAATATTTTTTGTATGTATTTCCCGTATTTATTTATCAACTTGTTTGTTCGTTGCATCATTTTTATATAATATTTTTATTTCTAGATTTCTCTATTTTATGTAGGTGTATAATTAAATTTTTGTAGCCTAACCTAAATATTTTTTGTATGTATTTCCCTTATTAGTATATACATATTATTTTTTAAATTTTTTATTCTAAAGATGTTAATTGTAAAGATTAACTTTGACTTGTAGAAAGTATACTGTATGTATCTATTTATATTTTGATTTTGATTTGATTTGATTTGATTTGATCGTGCCAAGAAATTTGCCAGGGTTTATACCTTGCTGTCAAGTAACAAATTTATTTCCTTTTGAATTGATAATTAAATGTGAATCCCGGAAATCAAGATCTAATCCCAATCTAATCTAATTCATGAATTGTACTACCTACGCCGACCACTGGTCATATCACAGCTCATCGAGAATATTAAATTATAATAATGTAGAAACACATGGTATGCTAGGTGGTGCCACTGTCTAACAAAATACATAAAAAATAGATTAATTGTAAATAAACATCCTCGTAGTCCGACAAGGAACCCTTATATGTAGTAGTTTCGTCATGTCCGTCTGTCCGTGGCTTAGCTCAGAGACTACAAGTACTAGAAAGCTGTAATTTGGTATGGGTATACATATCAATTATGCAAACAAAATGGTAAAAAAAGTAGTATATGTAATGAATTTAAAAGAAAAACTATCACTGTTAAGTATGCTTTACAGGTTTACGAGTACAGGTCGCGCCAAACTTTTAGCCCCCTCTAAACACGACAATATATAATATATTATAGGCTGTTCTTCTAAATGCATGGGACTGGAAGTTTGGCGCGATCTGTATTATAGACCAACTTATAAAATGTGCCGGGCAACTACGGAACCTTACACTGCGCGTGGCAGACACGCACTTGGCCGGTTTTTATTTTTTCTCTGTAAATAATTATTATGTAAATTGATTGTCATTCTCAACTGAAGCTATATCTTGACCTTTTTTAGAAAATACCAAATTCATACTGGAGACTCGGTAAGTGGTCAGGACCGATTTTTAATGACGCCTATTAACGCCTATTTCAATTAATCATTCAATGACCATGTTTGCAAAATAAGAAAAACAATTTTTGTGTCATAAACTTGTTCAAGAACAACCTCGCTCGACTCAATTAGTTTATGGAGTTAAAATTTAATTTAGCGTATTTCACGGAAAGGGTCATTGAACCTTGGTCCTGACCACTTACAGTCACTTTATATATTTTGGTCAACTAGGAACGTACTAATCTATGGATCAGTTGATATTTTTTGTGATTTTTCAGGGTTATTATTATTTTTTTCGTATAGGTGGGTAGATAGGTACTATCTTTCACCAGTTGTTGGCTTGTCAGCTACTAAATATTCGGCCTGTATATAAAACATCTAAACTAATAATAAAGTGGTAAAAATGTCGTGTCTGTAATTTTTGTGTAATTGGTATTGTACTGAGGCCAAAATTCATTTTTTTTATAATTTTTGTCTGTGTGTCTTGCTGTATGTATGTTCCGTTTTAACTTCAAAACTACTCAACGGATTTGGATGCGGTTTTTTTAATATCATCGTAATGACCCTAGTCAACATATTGTATAGTCTATAAGGGATGTTAACAAAATAACCCCCAAGCCGAAAACGGGGCAGAGATTGAATAAACGCGGGCGGAACCATGGGAAAAGACTAGTATAATAAATATAATAAAACTGTTGCTTTTACGGGACCAAAAAAGCTCAACGACATTATAGAACACATTTTGACTATTACGGAATCCGTGCTGCGACGAGTTAAGGTCGTTCTTGTTCCTTTTACAGATAAAATCTTGCTTAAGATTTTATTACACCTATATCTATCGAAAGAACTAGACGAGGCAGAATCTATATACCAAGATATTTCCTCGGAAGACAACTGAAAAGCACTGATAAAATTCTATGAATTTCTGGGTTAGGAAAATATAGTTAGGCATGAGCTAAAGTTTTCGTCCTACGTCTGATGAAAAGTCTTTATGAGAGGCTTTTCAAAATGTTGCTATAAGGCTTAGGAAACTATTCACAGTACAACACAGTAAGAGTAAAGTGCTGCGTGCCGGTCACTCTTAACTAGTAGACATAGTAAGAAAGGGTGGGTCGGTTGAGCATCTTTCTAATGGTGTCGTGGAAAAAGAGAAACCTTATGTATACGTCGTGGCCACATCGTAGAATTGATCATTTCATGATCTGATCGCAATATTAATCTGTAAAAACTAAAACTCGGCTCTTAAGGCTTGTTTACATTTAAACGAGTTTAGTAGCGATTTAACTGGCGTACCTAGCGAGTTTAGCTACTGGCTCCGTTTGGACAGTGAAAAACAAGTTCAGTAGTAAGTTACCAGTTAAGTTGCGCGAATAGAATCGTTTTCTATTTTCTGGGCAGTTAAGTATGGAGAACCTCTTCCCGCGCACCTCCCGCAACCCCGGCAACGTTACTCGCGCAGTCTTGCCGTGCATTAAACAGACGAGTTTATGTTTAGTACGGTTAATTTGCTGTCAAAGCAAAGACGCGGGCATTGTATTTGAGGATTTTAAGTTATCTTTTGTGGATATTTAAAATGAAGTGGTCGAAATCCACCACATACTCATTGGTTAAAACTCATACTCTGCTGCGAGAACAGATACTATTTCCCTTATGATTTCAAGAAGTTTATTATGAATTTCTTCTTCCATGTTTCACAGGCATAGTGACAACTTAAAACCATAACTTGATAGTAAATGTAACCTGGAACCAAATCTATCCAGGGATTGTTTGGACGGTACTTTCTACTTGACCAATGAACGAGTTAACCTGCCTTATGTCTTCTGTCCTTAACTCGTCCAAATGTAAATAAGCCTTTAAGGCTTGGCCCATGGTGCACGATAATCTTTTCGAGTAATTTTGAACTTCAGTATGTTGTCAGAAAGTCTACATTAGAACGCTCGCTTCTCGCGCTGCCGGCAGGCATAATCAGTAAATTTTCGAGATTTTTCTGGATTTTACGAAGCAGGTATTTTCTAGCTTTACATTCGAAAATGAACTATGTTTCTTTTGCTACAGCAGTCATTTTAAAAATAAATCTCGAGTTGCTTAAATAAAAAACGTATTTATCACTTAAAACGGTATTATTTTCAAAAATAAAACCTTTTGAGTGAAATGTGTCCAATTAGGTAACTGTCTTTAGAAAAGAAAGATAAAGTTTTAAAAAACATGTGTGTGAGTTTTACATTGATCAGGTTAGTAATCAAAAAGCTTTGAAACGTAGAAGACCAGGCCTTTGACTTTTTGTTGGAGGTCTATCGTAAATATCTTATTTCATACTTCACGATATTGCCGATTAAGGGTGCAATTGTGTAAGAGAATTAAGCCTAAAACGTACGATTTAGATTGTCAAACGGCTATTCTCCTCAGCAAATAAACAAAATAAATAAATTAATTAACAACCGTATCAAATGAATACCGTCCTGTCATTTCAAAAAGTCGTATGTTAGAATAGGATAGAATTTATTTATAAAATAAAAAAATTGAAATTAAAAGATTTTAGAGAAAATGAGTTTTTATGTCTCCTGAAAGCTCGTTATTTTTACATACGACTACGATTTTCGTATTTACGATTTTCTTACACAATTCCTCAACAGATCATGAAATGATGAATTCTACGATATGACCACCAATTAGAGACATTAAAAAAAATCTGCATAAATTTCATTTTCAAATATCTAAATACCAATTCAACAAAATACATAGGAGATCTGTATGTCTACCACAACTCAAAAAGGAGTGTCTCACAAACCAACGATGATTTATATGTGCTACCGGTGAAACCCGATTTTAGGAAAAACTGGTTTTACCTAGGCCAAATTGATTTCTTGGTTGTCAGCGCGGCGTTCCAGAAGACATCATATCCACCCTTGCAGTATGGCATCAGCAGCAAAGAAACATCGTCCGCTGGAACGGAGCTTATTCAGAGCCGGCCCCGCTGCACTGCGGCGTCAGACAAGGTGGCTCGGCTTCTCCGATCCTGTTCAATGTCTACATGGACGAGCTCAGCCGGGAGCTGACTGCAGCCGGAGTAGGCTGCTCCATAAATGGCGTCTGTACCAACCACGTCAGCTACGCGGACGACATGGTCTTATTAACACCATCAGCTGCCTCCATGCGTCTTCTACTCGCTATTTGTGAAAAGTACGCGATTGAGCACAATATGCAGTACAACGCCTCTAAATCCGTATACATGGTCTTCTCTTCAAGCAACTCACCATCTGAAACACCACCTTTACGGTTGAGTGGACAGAAGCTCGAAAGGGTCGAAGATGTAAAATACCTAGGCCATGTTATAAAGGCGAACTTACATGACGACTCTGATATTGAGCGACAGCGTAGAGCTATCAGTGTAAAAGGAAATATGCTGGCAAGACGCTTCAACCGCTGCAGTAATGACGTCAAGCGACTTCTTTTCATGGCATATTGCACCAGCCTGTACACCGCAGAGTTATGGTGTAATTATACAAAATCTGCATACAACCAGATGCGAGTGCAGTACAATAACGCTTGGCGTGCACTGCACAGACTGCCGCGCTGGTGCAGCGCGTCGACGATGTTCGTGGAGGGGCGCGTGCCCGGCTGGGCCGGCCTCATGCGGCACAGAGCCGCCGCCACCGCTGAGCGATTCCGAACCTCCACCAATACACTGATTCGCGCCGTGCACGAGTGGACCGGCAGTCCGCTCCACGCAGCGTGGCGCCGGCTACAGACTGATTAAACTGTGAGTGAATCAGACTGTAGAATAAATTATATATTTTTAATTGTAAATGTTCTTATATGTATAATATAATTAATGTAATATGGACCTCGTCTGGAATAAATAAATTTATTATTATTATTATTATTATAATAACCAAATTAAAATACGGGCAAATTGTTACAACCGGTGAAAAAACCTGCGAAGACTTAAATTAGGGACCTTTTTCTGCTAAAATCGCATGATTTTGCTAAATCTGGTCATTCTGGGGGTGTTAAAGGTGTTTCCAACGGTAAACAAATTACAGTCCACATTTGGTACACCTGCTTTTCACCAACGATTATGACGACCCAAACAATAAGTGATGAGCCCAAAGGAGAATGCCACGGGATCGTACCAAATGGCCTCACAACCAAATAAAAGTCATAAAATTACTTAGATATTTTAAAACCAATCAACATCTTTTTGATCAAAAGAGTTTACTTAAATCCGGAATTCTAACATCATAATAAAAAATATTTGGGTATTGTCATTTCCGTTGCCGTTTTATTATGATTAGGATGCCAACCAATAATCGCCTCTATCAAAAGGTAGTAAAGTCTTTGCAATTGCCCTTGTCAGTGTACAGTAAATTCGAATTGCGGATACTAATTTAAATGAGACTTGGTGATTTGGTAAGTATATTTTAGTCTCCTTAAAATTATCTTGGTTTGGTTTTGACGCCACGACTTTGGGTTCGGTACGAGGCGCCATATATTACGCGGCATTCTCCTTTAAGAGGATATAGGTCATGCTTGCATCGATCACTGTTACTCCATGCGGAAAAACTCGCAGTGCGAGACGGACGGATTCTAGAAGAATGTGAAAATGACGAACCTTATCACTTATTTTATTATTTAAAAACTAAAGGGTGGATGATTTTAGTTCATAAATAATATGTATGGGGTTTTTGCTAAAATAATCTTAAAACTAGAAATGGAAACTTCTTAGAATCATCTCTTGTTTTTTATTTTTCAATATTGGAATGAATTCTCTTTCAATAGAAGTGTGCACTATATTTTTTGTAGAAGTACAATTCTTTTTTTAAGTTGTTATGCTAGATTCTTCGAACAAGGAGTAATAAATTATGGTTTTTCGGGAACGTGCCTTTCAAAGCACGCAGACTGAATAAAGATTAATGTGCACCTCGGTGATTGTACCCACGACCTCTGGGTTAGCAGGCGAGTGCTCTACCACTAGGCCACATGGGCGGCACCTTAGTTGAATTAATATATTATATCTTACGTAAATTGTGTTAAGTGTTACCACTAATGCTTTAGAATTTGCAAGATCTGTTCCTCGAGGGTACATTATCAAATTGCCGGTATATTTTGTTAATGTCATTGATTTAAAGGTAGTTAATGTACAAAACCAAAAGGCTTAATTTGGCCAAATCACCCAAAATGTAATCAGCTAGTACAAGAATATTGTGGTATGCTACATGTTATTTAAAGCAAACGCAAAATGTTTAAGGTTTTGGGCCAAAATTTTACAGATTTCTTTCTTCTTGCTGGTTTGTTAACTTCATAACGTTTTCAGGATATCACTGTAAGTTTTTATGGCGCAAATTGTAAGTTCTAACATTTTTTTTACTCCTTACTTTAGTAATGTGTTCTATAGACACAGTATCTTTTAGATTAACCCACACACGTACACATCAAAATTTTCCTATACGGTTTCTGTTTTACGTTTTTCAACGGAAAGATACATTTCAAGCGATCCACCCTAACATCGTGTTGCACAGTGCAACGTGTCACGAGTGTCTTCAGCAATTAGTGTGCGCCATTCCTGACTCTTAACTGGGACTCTACTAAACGTCAGTTTGATACAAGAATAGAAATGGAACGTTGAGTAGGAGTTCACTTTTGTAGATTAAATAAGCCTCTTTGTTCATATTCATGTTCTGAATGCTGGTAAGTAGGCTGCCACACGTCTCTTGCAATGCATAGAGCTTTTCAGAACTTACGTTATTTTTCAAATTTTATTTATCTTCTAAACTAGTTGGATTTTAGTCTAATTTCAGTTTTAAGAAACCGATATAAGAAATCTATGTCGTGGGCAAATCGTAAAGTATGAAATCGAAAACCTTTCACCAAAAGTCGACCACAGAACCGTAGATGCGACGACGAACCGAACGAAGAGGAGCGGAGCGAGGCAATCCCAACTAATTTTATAAGAAATATGATATGCCTAGGTAGATCATGATATGCCCAATTTTACGATTTGCTGACGACATCTTTAGTTGTGTTAAAGCGCTCGCCTCTTAGCCCAGAAGTCGTGGGGTCAATCCCCGTGGTGCAGATAAATTTGTTTACGGTATGCGTGATTCGGAAGGTACTTTATAGCTGCTGCATGGCTCACCTCTTATCATGTTTGGAACGTTATATACAGGATGACTTTCAACCTAACTCCTATAATATAGTATTTTGTAGAAGAATAAAAACTGGTTTTAATAAAAGCATTCAAAATCATATTCATAATTGTTTTTTAAAGTTGGAGCCCTTTGAAGATTTTCGTAAAATCCAAATAAATCATGGTCACCCGAAGATTGTTCATCCTATTATTTTGGATTATTTTCATTTTTTCCATATGGGAATGGCTAGGATAACCATACATTTTATTTCCATGTAACATTTTTAAATAATATTTTGACTTTTAATTTTAATTGTTTTTACATTTAAAATGTGTTCTACTAACGTTTCATAATAACCTCTAAAATTATCGGGGTTTATTTGAAAGTCATTATGTATAATTTACGGTGAAAACCGGGTGTATCAGTAGCGTGACTGTGTCTTGCACTTCACAATTCATACTTGAGAAATCCCCTGACAATATGGTTTTTTGTTTATATATGTTTATAGCACACCGTGCGTAAAATGACCACCTTACGCACGCTGCGCTTGCGTAAAGTCGGCATTTTCCGCACTTTTGCTATAAAATATTATACGATACTCGTGCGAGAAACTTTGTCTCGACTCGTGTGATTGCAGCACTCACCTTCGGCTCGTGCCGTAAACTCACACTCGTCAGAAAACGTTTCATCGCTCTCGTATCGTAATGTACTATTTTTTTTTTACTGCGTTCTAGAACACAGTGGCTTGAAATGTAGGCTGTGTAGGTATAATTTTATTATTATTATTTTCTCAATCTTTGTGGAAAACTTTGACCACATTATTCCATGACTATACTTGTTCTTCTACAAAATACTTCTATAATATCAATAAATACCTAACAAACGCTCAACCAAAAGAGGTGATGCCGGGCTTGGCTGTGAAAGTACTACCGTCTTACTCGCAAACCCCCTAAAGTTATTCGGAGGACAGTTATTCGGAGGACAGTTATTCGGAGGACAGTTATTCGGAGGACAGCTATCAAACAAGAACCACCAGGTGGCCCACCATGCCGATGACCGAATGATGGCGGTATATCAGACTAGTGACTCACTGGTATAAGATTTTACAATAAACTTCCAGAGGAGGTCCTTAGTTTGCCTGAATGTGCTCGTAAGTTTAAACCAAATATTAAGCAGGGACTACTTAAAAAAGCTCATTATAAAATCAATGATTATTTGGACGATAATCAAGCAAGGTGTAATAAATAATAATGATCTTAATCAAAATTGTAATTCGTAATTAGCATATTTTAATACTGTATGATTCCTCTAAAGCTTATGTAAACCGACTTTGTTGTTAAAGGTAACAGACAATATGAGACGGGTTGACTAAGATACATTTTTTCTCGTAAGATAATTCCTGCAGTCTTATATTTTTTATGCCTTTACTTAAGTACGTATTTTTTTTGTATAGAATACGATTTTGTATTAAAAAAAAGGCAAATTTAAAAAAGACATGTTGGCTAAGTTTCTTGCTCTTCTTCTTAGCAATGGTGCGGATGGTAAGCATTATTTTGATTTATGGTTAATTTAGTTCAACACATTTGTTTATTGCATTATGTATATTTCATATTTTTATTCATAGATTTTCCCGTATTATTATATATTTTTTTATATTCTAAAGATGTATATTGTTAAGATTAACTTTGACTTGTAAAAAGTATACGTTATGTATCTATTTTACAAAATAAATATTTTGATTTTTGGTGCGAGGGTTTCGATACCGCGCTCACTAAGCCCCCCAAGCCCAGGGTGTGTGAATATGGGCAAAACGCGAACAGTGGCAAAATCTTGAAAAGGCCAGCAGTGGACGAACAAGGCTGATTGATAAATTCCATAATTAATCGACTTCTACGTCATAAAATACCGTTTTATGCACATGAAAAAATAACGGCAGTAAACCTTTCTTGTTGAAAACATTGTTGCAAATTATAAACACTCGCTCACTTCGCTCGCTGGTGTGCCTAATATCTTGGGTGCATTGTATAACAGTCTTGGTACTATTTGTCTTTTGGCATGATTGACATTTAAAAAATAAAAAAACAGCATAACGAATTTTTATCAGATTTTCATGTACCTACTTCGGTACCCACTAAGCACGTTGACAATAGATTTTCATACACTTTTTCTGCCCGCATATTGATACCAACTTTTTCTAAAAAAAGTAAGTTATGTACTTTCCGAGTAGGTTTAGTATAAATAAACTTATTTTCCACTAAACATTTCCGCGCTACATTCAGCGCAGTTCCGCATTCAGTTTGACTCTGAAAACTTTATTTTGAGCTCCCCAAACTCCGAATTGAGTGTGTTTGGAATACCAACATGGCAGAACCAGTGTGCGCTTTGGATAACAAGGTAGCTTAGTTTATTAGTGTTACGCTTAAATTACCTTCGAAACGCTGGTTGTTTTTGTTAGTAACAATTTTGTGTTTCAAAGACTAGCAAGCGTAGCTCACTGCAAAGTTTGTCGGTGTAAGGCGTACGCGAAAATGGATAACGTCAGTGAGAAATATTCTTGGGATTCAAATCTATTTCTCACCTCTTCCAGTATCAGTTCCAGTCAGTATAGCGAGACAATTATTTAAAGTAATTCTTTAATGTAACGTTTCACATCAGAGCTTCTGTTTGTTACGTCACCCAAATAAAATAGGATAAAATAAATGTATGTAAACTTTTATAGCTGGTTTTTTTCTTTGTTTTTTATAATATAATAGTATATACACAAAACAAACGGAAAATATTTAAAGATATATTTCGGACCCTACTGGGCCCGGCATCAGTTGATATAATAATGAAATATCTACAATGAAATGATGGCAAATAAAAATGACATGGTGACAATGAGTATTAAAAAGAGATGAAAAAAAAAAGAAATTTACCTACTTTCTTAAAATATAAACTTTTTAGAGACTAGGAAGAGGTTAGGGGTGAGGGTGAGTATTATGTGAGTGGGGTAGGGAGAGAGGGTGTTTGTGTGTGTGTGTGTGTGTGTGTGTGTGTTTGAGAGGGGGTGTAAGAATGTTTGTATGAGTGTTAATATCAGTGTATAAGGGTGATTTTACTTATGAGTCAGGCTGTTTTTTTGTATACATATACATAAAAATTTCGATGGGGTTGGTCTTTCTGTAAGTTAGTTATGTTTATTTAGTCCAGGTCCGTAATGGGCACCAAGCGACTAGATGTAAGACGACTCCCATGTCCTGAGCTGAATATCAGTTAATGGTGGGTGGGATGATTTTATAATGCGGACGGTGAGGCAGTCGTCGAATGATTCGTTGTGTTGGCGGGCATGGGTTGGGATGGGAAGTGTATTGTTTTGTGTTTTTGTTGTAAATCTGTGATGATTGATACGGATGTGAAGTCGGTACACCGATACAAGAACACTCCGTCCGTATAATGCCGCAATACTAAATAAGGTTTATGATTTTTTGTACAACAGTCATTTTACATTACATCCGCAATAGGCCAAGAGCTAATAACCTCAAATTTCAGGTCATTCTATCGTCGATGAAACTCAGAAACCTAAAAAACGCTTTTGTGAGTTTAGGTAGGTATGTTTTGGAAAATATTAACAGTATTTGAGGATTTGTTTTCCTTTTTTTCCACTAACACCATCTTAACTAAGAGTAGGTAAAAGTCCTCTTTAATAAAATGTATTTTTCGGAGCGTTACCTCAAACAAACGACTGGTTCAGATGGAGTCTACAACAAACAATGTTTCCTTTGGTCAGTCTAAGCTGTGTGTGAAAGGGCCCACATGGCGTTGTTTAAATAAAAAGCACGCCGAGACCACAATTTGTGTTTCAGCAATGTATTGGTAATGTACAATCAATGAAATAAGTGCTGGGTTTCAACAATTAATTTAGTTTTCTTTCAAGACAATATTTTATGTTGATATAAGTACCACCACGAGTATGAAGAAGTATTGGTACGTCGTAGATGCTCTACATAGTTAACAAGTACAATTATTTTTAGATGAAGAGAAATTTAACAAAAACTCTTTGCCGAAATAGTGGTATGTGTGTCGAGACATGATCATAGAATGGAACATTTCATGAAATAGTCGACCATATCGTAAAGTATGAAATAGGAAATTTACGACAAACGTCCAACAAAAATCAAAAATAGGTGCGACAACGAGTGAAGCGAGGAAGAGCGTGTTAGGTTGCTTGTGAACATAAATTCGGGAGCCAAACGAAGCGGAGTGGAGCGAGGCGACCCCTTTAGTTTTTACACGGTTTATGATATTTAACCAGAAAATTAAATGGTCAATTCTACGATATGGCTACGACATATGTATTCTTCCTACTTTAACCTACGGCTCACAAATATTAACTGACGCGCATCAGAAGTCAAAACTGAAAGTTAGTTAACGAAAAATGGATTGTCAAACGGGTGAAGCGCATCCGGAACACGGGTCATATACTCCAGAACCAGCTACCAAGATGACAGATGACGGCAGGAGGCGGCCGGGCAGACCAAAATATAGATTGCGAGACAATCTGGCCACTTCTTAGCTGATTGAAGAATGATAGCAAATAATGTAGGTTTATCAGTGGCGAAGGGTCCATATAACACGATTCCCATCGGCTTGTTTGGGAAATGGCATCCATACTACATTTTTTTATTTTGTGCTCTTCACTTTGTCGAATATTTACATAAATCTCAATACGGCAAATATAGTTGACCGACAGGGAGTTGCAAAGTACAAAAAATGAAATGGTTTCCTCGGTTACTTTTCTGAGTAAGGTGATTTTTGTGTCCGGCTCCCTTTTTAAAATGTTCACCCTTCACCATTGAAGTTTATGTATTCGGGAAGAGGAAGTCTTACCCATTAGTCAAGGGGACATAAAATTGGCTACTAAAAAATTTTTAAAACAGCATGCTCGTTCAAATGACGATAGATTTCCACCATTAAAAACACTATTGAACACTCATATGAAACACTCACCTTTCCGTTTCTGGTAGGTCACAAACTTGATGGCAAGAAACGTATGCATGTCGAAATTAAATTTTTATTCAGTTATGTGAGTGGACACCGTGTGTCTTTTGATTTATGTCTTTAGTTGCCGGTTCAATCAGTGTTTCTCGATCAGTGTTTTATTTTTATATAATTTTCAAAATCTGGGCAAACCCTTCTGAAACTTTACGTATGTAGTGTCTATCATCTACTGAACCTCCAACAAAAAAAATTTTTTTTGAGAATTTTACTCGAAATCAAAATATTTATTTTGTAAATTGTGTAGATACATTAAGAATACTTTTTACAGGTCAAAGTTAATCTTTATAAAAACAATAGAATATAAAAAAAATAATACACAAAATTATACACCTGCATAAAATAAAGAAATATAGGAGTAAAAATATTATATATACCAACATAATGCAATGAACAAATAAGTTGATAAATAATCTTAATTAACCTTAAATAAAAATAATGCCTAATTATCCGCCCATTTCATTAGTGTGGCTAAGAAGAAGGGCAAGAAACTTAGCAAGACATAACTTTTATCAATTTTACTTTATTTTTGTCACATAATCTTATTCTATACAATTTTCTTATTCCTACTTAAGTAAAGGCATAAAAATACAAGACCGCAGGAGTTAGGTTACGAGAAAATATTGATCTCAGTCAACCCTTCTCATATTTTCTGTTACCTTTGACAGCAAAGTCAGTTTACATATTAATTAACTTTATGCTTTTAGAGGGATCATACATTATAAAAATTTGCTAATTACGAATTACAACTTTGATAGAGATTCATAATATTTACTACACCATCCTTCATTATCGTCCAAATAATCGATGATTTTATAATAAGCTTTTTTTAAGTCCCTGCTTAATAGTCTAGTGACTGGGCCTAGTGAAACACGTGACGCGGAAGTAGTAGTGAAAACTTTATCAAATGTCCGGTCGAATCTGGCTTCGATACCGGAAACCTCCGAACGCAACCGAAGAGCGGAGAGGCAAGCGGTGACGAGAGAGGAGAGGAAGCTTAGTACTCGACTGACGGCCGTGGGCAAAAGTACTCCCGAAGAGTCCTGATGATGATGAGTCATAATCTCATCGAAAACTCGACCTGTGCCTCCTCGCACAGTTAAAAAAGTGAGTTCTATCCATTTTTTTAATATTTATGATGTCAACTCACTCTAATTTTAATGGACATTTGGGAATGTGTTTTTTTAAGACAAAAAATCATTTGGTATTAGAACCTGCGAAAGAAAATTTCATACATTTCGTCTTTTTTGCATTTTATAACTAAATTATTTGCAGTGAATCAGAGAGAGAGAGTTGAATTCGCGTCATCAAGAATATTGTTATGTCCGTTCACTTTAAAAATAAGTGACGTGACGTCTGCGAATAGAACTATCTCAGATATCTCACCTTATTATAATGGGTCGGCGAAAAAAGTAATTTCGTATTTTCCATGCATCAAGTTGGAATAAAGTCTCTTTGGTCGTGCTGTTTGTTTGTGGCATTTTTGAAGAGATGATTATACTGGTGATGAAAAGTGTATCACTTACGACAAGAACGTGTGAAAAAGGTCATGTTCAAAGGGCGGTCAAGCTCCACTGACCATGGCGAAACCCGGATTATCAGGCAATAAGATGATGCTGTGTGTATGGTGGGATTGGAGGGGCATCGTTCATTATGAGCTTGTAACGCCCGGCAAAACCATCGATTCGGATCTCTACTGCCAACAGCTGATGAGATGCACGCAATAAAACAAAAAGGGTGTGGTTTTTCATCATGATAACGCCAGACATCTTTGGCCACGCAGGAAAAATTTTGAGTACTGGGTTGGGAAATGTTAATGCATATATCCCTGACCTTGCACCCTCAGATTTCCACCTATTTCGGTATGTTCAGAATTCTTTAGTTAGTGTAAGATTAACATCAAGAGAGGACTGTCAAAACTACTTGTCGCATTTTTTTGATCAGAAGTCCCAAAATGTCTATAGCAACGGGATCATGTCACTACCTATAAGATGGCAACAAGTAATTGAACAAAATTGTACATATATATTATAATTAAATGTCAATAAAGTTTGAAAATATGTGTCTTGAAATTTATATAAAATACGAAGAATCTTTTTCCCCGCTCGATGTATTATACTCAATATTAAACGATCAAAGCATTTTTTCCACGACAGTACGATAACAGAAGCGCTGCGTCCTGCACTAAGTGTTTGTCTAGGTTACGAAACACACCTGCGCCTGGGTTCGAGATGCGAACAAATATCATAGGGAACCCTAAATAAACGAGGGACCAGAGATAAAGGCACTCGTTACACTTGAGCGCGAGATGTTTTCTATAACATTAGTAAAATGGTATAGGTTAAATGGTATAAAAAAAAAAAAAAAAAAAAATATGTTTTATTTCGTTTAAATAGGTTAAACTAACATAAATAGTGGCTGGTGTCTATATATCTATATTATCTCTATCTAGTGCCTATGTCTATATAAGGTGACTTTCGTTTATGTAGCCAAATTCATACTGGAGACTTTTAAAGTGGCCAGGACCAAGGTTCAATAACTCTTTCTGTGAAATACCCAAAATAAAATTTAGACTGTCGAGGTTGTTCTTGAACAACTATAGAGGCACAAAAAATATTTTTCGTATAACTCAAACATTTTCATCATTGAACCTTGGTGCTGACCACTTGCCGAGTCTCCAGTATGAATTTGGCCACATAAACGGAAGTCACTTTATATGTTAACGGCCAAACCCGATCTTAAGACAAACTAGTGTGGCCTAAGTAAGTTAGGCTACGTGGCGCGACTCGCCATACCTAACCTTTGTAGTTTTATTTTTATTACAATCTGGAATTAGTTTGGCCTGGGTATTAAAACAATAGTGATAAATTATTTTTACAGTTGCTTTGCTTACTATGTATAAAAAGTTATTTCACTCAGAAATAAATAACTCTTTTCAAATAAAACGTGTACTTAATTTCTTCCAAGACACTTCATAAAATTTGTGCGTTACAAGATGTTTTTAATTTTTCCCACATCAATCAATCACATTTTACGTATCTAACAGTACTAAAATTGAATTATTACTTTTATTTGATGTAAAATAAATGTTTATGAACTTTTATAGCTTGTTTTTTTATTATATTATAGTATATAGGTACACAAAAGAAAAAAAATATTTTATGATATATTTCGGGCTCCACTTTTATTTGAAGTTGTATTTTGTATTTTGTACGCTTACTTACGCTTTATTTAAGAAGGTAAAAGCTAAAAAGCAAAAACTCTAATACATTCTAAAAAATTATTCTAAATTGTCATATACTTATTAAAAAAACACTTTTAAATATTGATACTTTCATAGTCCGCGCACTTCCATAATAATTGGAGAATTTTGTAAGTGAAAATGTAGAACTAAACTTGTTAGATGGTACACATTTATGAATATAAAAGCAAATGCTTTATTACATTCAGTAATTTTTCAATATACCTACACTTTTACCCGATGAGTAACGAAAAAGCTTTAAAAAGAACTTAAGGGCCCATAATACCTCAAATCGCAGTCCTGCTCTAACGCTTCTGATTTCTAACTGTCTATCCTACTCTAATCAGATGCCGCGCATACAAAAACATTAGTTATTTTGAAATCGCGGCTACACTGATGGTTTTTTCATTTTTATGGAACAGTCTGCAGTTGCTTTATACTAAGATCAGTTATATTATGCAAAGTTTCAGATCTAATTTCAACTATTCATTAAATGCTATCGGTTTATTTTACGGTTTGGAGGTAAATTTGTAATTTTTTTCTATCGACAAAATTTAATGGATTCAAGTTTTCACAACAGCATAGAAATAGCATTAGTCCTCAACTTTATCGTATATTAATTTCAGAGTGATTGTTGCTGTATTTGTTGGTATAAAACAGGATCACGCGAAGCCCTTAACATTTAGTTGAAATGAAACATGTTCTGAAAAGACACCTCAGTTTTTTTTAATGGAGTCCTACTATAAAGCAGTCGCTATAAAAGGATATGCACTCAAGTAAGGCTGTCATATTATGTCTATGGCCTCGCAGTGTCTTCCTTCTCTAAAAGGCTTTTCCAGCTAAGAGGACTTGACGGGACCGCCAGGGAATAACGCTGTGGAAAAAAAGATGTTCGCTGTGGTTTGTATTCGCTAGATACGTGAACCTGTCACAAAAATTCGACAAACATTTTATCTGACAAATAAAGAGTTTAAAAAATACATAAATCTCACTACATTACCCTATTTTGACATTGCATCTTTGTGAAAGCTTTCTGCTTCCAATCTTCGATCAAATCGAAGCTTCCAATATGCCCCAATAAAAACATGTAAATTAATCTTTTAATGGTATACTAAAACCGATTCTGAAGGCTTTAATTTTGATTTTATTGTTGTCAAAACTTTGATTCTTCCAAAGTAATTTAGCTTCTGTTCCTAATGTTTAAGTACTATTTTGCAATGAAGCAAATTTAGTTTTTACATCACTTAAACCAAAATTCAAGCCTTCAGAATTGGATCTATCCTTAGACAAGGGATATGTAGATGCACGAGCGAATATAATATAATCTCTTTCTCTTTTAGTTATGTATTTTGTCTACAAACTATTTTTTCGTTCCTTAGAATATATTTTTGTAAGGCTTTTTGGCTACATTGACCTCTCATAAACAACAAGACACACAGTCTCTAAGAAAAGTTCGTCAGAAAGTGTCCGAACGTGGGACGTGCAAAGTAGCAAAAATCTTCAACCAAATTAAGACGTTAAGTCGTTAACATAAGATGCAATGTCAGTTGTACGAAATCGTCATTAAATTTTGTCACCCCATAGCGGTGACAAAATGCATCGCGGACACTTTTTGAGCGAGATTGTGAGTCTAGTTGTTTATGAGAGGCCAGTTTGGCTAGTAAATGATCTTGTCTATTTTTGTGACGTATTTTTACTTCGCTTAATTACATTTTGAAGACTTTTCCAACGAAGTTAATGACGTCTACGTTTCTGCGTAAAAGTAATCTCACAAAGTTGCCCTTTTATGTATAAGCTTACTTTTTATACGTAACATTACATAAAATGGATGTTAACATTGTCATGACTGAATTTAGCTTGTTAATAAAATACTCAATTCTCCTGGCGATAACATAACGGTAAAATGTTTTTGTTACGTTTTCTTTTTTGGCAGAATGTTGTATATGTATAGAATGATTAATGCCAATGTTACTTGCTTTATGCATTTAGTTGTATAAAGATAGGTCTACATCAGTTTATGGTACCATCAGAGAAGGGAGTCATGAGCTGGTTTAGAACTACATGGTACAAAGAACCTTAAAAACCTTAAGAACCATTCATTCATTCGCTTATGATATGTAGTAAATATGATATGTAGTAAAGTAAGTAATGAATACATAATATTATCTACTAGCTTTTGCCCGCAGCTTCGCTCGCGTTTAGCGTTAAGCGGGCGTCAGTCGCGGGTATCCGTCGCGGGGACCCGCGCCGTGCTCCGTCGCGGACAAATTTAACCCGTCGCGGACGCCTGCGACGGACTCCCGGCTCTCGCAGCGCCGCCAGTACAATTTTGATTGCGCGGGTGTACAGTCGCTATCATGAATTATTTGTTGATATACTACTTAGCCAAAAGACGACGTAGACAAGAGCGACAGCCAATCAGCCCATATGTCACGTCTAGATTGTTGTGTGGAGAATTTGTATCCAAGTTTACGTTATTTTACGTATAACTCACCTGTTGACTTTTTTTCTGCGTCACTTAAGCCCTCAAAATTTTCATATAGTTCCTTGCAAATCTCAAGCCATGCAGCTTGACGCGTATCCCGGTCTTTATATAAGTCATTAGACATATCCCATAAAACGGGGCGACATTGGATTTCTAAAATGACACGTTCCGTGTCAATAATATTCATTGTTATCAAATTATGAAAAAGAGTGTACAAGCACGGAACGTGCGGCACAGATAACGCAACGGCGCTCACTGACTTTCTAGAAACATCTCCGCTCGCGTGCTCCGTCACACGGACACCCGTCGCCCGCGGGGCGGGTTCCGCCGCCCGCGCCGCGTGCGACGGGGGACCCGCTGCACGCAGCGCTGATCTATGAGATTACAAGAAACAGCATGCCGTACGGGCGCCCGCGTCGTGCACCCGCTTAACGCAGCGGACGGCCTTGTGAATCTTTGCCCCGTTTTTGGCTTGGGCGTTATGTTATGAACACCCCTTATGTATTGACCAGGGTCACTACAATGATAATAAAACAAATAACCACATCCAAACCCGTTGAGTGGTTCCAGACTTAAAGCGTTTATTCAATCTTTTCCCCGTTTCCGGCTTTGGCGTTATTTTATGAACAGCCCTTATGGCCTATGTGTTGACCAGCGTCACTACGATGATATTAAAAAACCGCATCTAAATCCGTTGAGTGGTTCTCGAGTTAAAAACGGAACAGACAGACAGACAAAAATAATAGTTGATGCTTGTGATTGTTGGCACTTGGTAATATATATTGTGGATAAGTAAATGAGTTATAAATAAACATGATAAGACAAAAATAAATCTAAAAAGTGTTGTTTCGGCCTCAATACAGTACCAATAACCCATTTCATTTAAATTTTCGCGAAAATATTCAATGTACTTTCATGACTTTTCTACTACTTTATTATCAGTATAAATACTAATAATAAAGTAGTAGAAACCGGACAAGTGCGAGTTGGACTCGCCCACCGAGGGCTCCGTTAAAGACTATATTTTTATGATTTAATTACAAATGTATAGTTTTCAGATTTTTCCCTATACTTGTAGTACCTATATAAGACGGTATTACTTGCCAAATTCCATAGTTCTAGGTCAACTGAAAATACCCTATGAATTTTGATTCCCTTGAGAGTGTCGAAATGTACGTTTTTTGCGGCATAAACGGTCGTATCTTTTTTTTACGTTAACTTTGAAGTTTGATATTTTCACAGCTTCAAGGGACTGTAGATTGTATATGGTTTTAATTTCAATTTGATACCACCACGCGTTTCCAAGATACAGGGTCTTGACAGACAGACGGACACCAAAGTGATCCCATAAGGGCTCCGTTTTTTTTTATTGAGGTACGGAGCCCTAAAAAATGGTCGTGTCTGTACCTATAATAAGTATTATTTCAAAATTAGAAATGAAATAGGTTATTAGTATACTGAAGCCAAAGCTAACATTTTTAGAATTTTTGTCTCTCTGTCTGTATGTATATATGTATGTATGTTGCGTTTTAACTGGAGAACCACTCAACGGTTTTGGATCCGGTTTTTTTTATTGTCATCGTAGTGACCCTGGCCAACACATAGGAATAACGGTTGTTCATAAAATCACGATCAAGGCAAAAACGGGGCAACGATTGAATAAAGGCAGGGGCATAATGCTAATAAAATACTCAGCACATACAAAATAAAATTAACCCAATATGTTTATTTAAATAACGTTTACTAAAACGTATGTATACACTGTTACTTTAGAAACCTTATCAGCTTAAAAGGTCTAATAAAAGCAAGCTGGCTCCCGTCAAGCCAATTTACGAGTAAGTCTGTAGCACGGTGAAAAATCTCATTACACACGTATAAAACTTTCATCCTCTTGAGCAAGACCGGGGGAGGTCCGTAACGGTGCTATTTATGCTAAACAATCCGATACCAAACTCGCTCGAATATCCTAACAAACGACGGGGGTATTCGAGCTCGATTTATTCGGTTCGGTTGGGAATGGGAATCGGTCTCAGTATATCTGTGACGCTTGGTGTTTCAAACGCTTTAAAAGAAACGAGAATTGCTATATGTAAGAAAATGTTTATGTATGATTTGTTTGTTATTGCCGTTTTAGCAGCATTTAAATATTACGTCAACTTGTCCACAGTATTTTGAAATGAACTATTATGTATTTTTCATCTGGGGATAATCGTTGACAACTCATCAAAAATAACATGTCATAAATGCAAAAATTAAAGTGTAAGATTTTTATTAGGTATTATTTATTCCTAACGCATCAAAAACGTGCTTTTAAAATGATCATGTATCATTTTAGATAGCAACTTGGTTTTACTACTAAAAGATTCGTGGTTTAGATTCTTAATGCTATTGAAACGACTACTCACGATTTTTATATAATCAGATTTCAAGCGGGGAACCGCCGCGTAACCATGTTTGCCTCCAAAGAAACTGTACGAATACAGTGAAACTAGTGTAAGGTTTTAGTTATTATATTCACAATCTAGATGCTAAGATACCTTGTTGTACAGTTATTATTCTGCTTTAAGAGTGTTTAGAGTCATTAAGAATATTTTGTTAGTAGTGATATTGGTTTTGTGGGTAGCCATGAATAAAGTCACTTTAGACAGATATAAATACAGCTTCGCTGTACAGTGGAGTCAGTCTTGCTACGATCGTCAGTGTTGAAACTCTGTTAAAATATAATGTGAATATGGAAATCTCACTTTCATTTAATCGTACCTCCCGAGTGCTATTACTATTATCGACTATATAAAAATCGTGAGTAGCCGTTTCAATAGCATTAGCAACTTGGTTTTTAAATTAGTGACTTAAGATAAATAAAAAGATCCCCGATAAATTCGAAACAATCGGCTAAATTTCAACGATATTTGGCAACCACAATTTATGAATATTACAACATATTTTATAATTACTATACAACTTAAACCTATACAAACATCTTAAAACAACATAAATTATACAATCCTAGAAAAAATAAAACAAATTGTGTAAATGCAAGAACTTAAATAAGAATCTACATTATTTACTGCAAAACTAAATCAAAACAGACCACTAAACCAAATAAAATATTTTGTCCAGGTCATCGCTAACGTGGCAGGGTGCCCAAGACACTGGCGGCATTACCTCGCTTAATAGCGAGACTGATTCTTTGTCTGAAGTAAACCCCAGCTCTTGGGTCACCCGAAACGTCGACAAGGCGCGACGCTATGTCCTTAGAGAGCTGTCGCGCATCTGGTCCCCACGGTCCGAACGTCTCTACTCCAAACGGCACAAACATGTAACCCTCTCCTAGAGCCGCATATTTGCGCCGCTTGTTACACTCTGCCGCTGCGCCAGCTGTAACAGCGGTCGATCGCACATGAGACGCGGCAAGAGTGTCAACACATGTCGCGTCCCACACGAGCGAGCGACCGTTCTGCCACGGAATGAGCGTCATTCCGTCAGGCCTCTTTCCATCATCACGCGCAATACCATTTGGCTCTAGGATGGCCGGCACGCTGACGGTTGCAAGGGCCCTCCGGATGACGTCATTCAGACTGGCGTGGCGGGACCAGCGACCGGCACTACGCTGACATGACAGACCGTGATGGCCTAGCTGGTCGACGCTTGTGCCACAGTGGCAGCGTTGAATTTCATTGATTCTTACTCCGAGTCGCAGACAGATGGAGAGGCTAAACGTGGTCTTGTCTAACAGTGTGCCAATATGTGCGGAAGGAAGCGCATGCAGCCAGTAACCAGCCTCACGCTCACCGGTTGCGAGAAGACGAGCACGGTCTGTGACGCTGGAAACTGTGTCCAGAAGATGCTTCTGGACCTGCCCACAAATCGGCTCGTCCCATGATTTTTGGTATTTTAACGCGATGGGCAGGTTTTCGCCTGGGCAAGCGAGCGTCCAAGCGCTTCTGGCCTCCGCCAAGTACGACGCCTCTACGTCACAAAGTGACGGGTTTATGATTGTACCATAGAGGACGCGCGTACTGTAAATGGAAGACAGAAACGCGGGGAGTGCAATGCTTGAAATCTTTCTTACTCCCAGGCCACCGAAACGGACCGGGAGTGTAGCCTGGCTCCAGCTCCTACCATCGAGTGCGCAGTTCAATATTGCGGTCAGGGTCTCCCGAAGCACGTTGTCAAGTAGCTCGAGTAGACTATTGAATCTCCACAAAGGTTACGAACGAAGTACGTATGTCAACTTGGGTACGAATAGGCAATGACGGATGATAAAAAGGCCCATGTGTGTATTTATTTTGGTGAGGCATTCCGATAAATCCTTAAATTTTGCCACTTGATCGTGTACGTACCCGGTGATTGCTTCCTCAAGGACTGGGGCACCAAGGAGGCGAAGCGAGTTTTTATCTGAAAATCTAATGTTAGGTGCAAGTGTATTTAATTTTGAAATAATGTTGTCTTTTTCTAAAGATGAAACTGAATCAGAAATAAATAGTTCGCATTTTGAGAAGTTGAGGAGTAAACCATATTTTTCGAATTTTTCAATAAGAATCTTTAAATCACTGAGAACTGACGTCGCGTCACCTCCTATTGAACCTAGACATCAATGACGATATGACTGGGTAGATGGCAAAGCTAAAGATGGCCGATCCAAGTGGATCGCCCTGTTGACATCCAACAGCTGACTGAAAAAGATGGTTCTTGTAAACTAAGTTTGATGGTTTGTAATAACACTGATATAAGTAATGGTATAGTAGCGAAATGTGTTCCTTGATTTCAGTCAACAGGGCTCCCCTGTCCACCGTGTTGAATGCGTTCCGCACATCCACCTTCAGCAGGACTTCACCTGAGTCGTTGTAAAGTAATGTGCGAGCCGCGTGTACTGCGGCCTCGCAACCCCCTTTGATCCCAAACCCCAATTGTACTTGTTCGCTTTAAAACGTATTTGAAGGCACATTGTACTTGTCAAGATATTTGATTTTTATTGATATGGCAACACGAGTTGTCAAATTGTGACATGGACGTGTGTCAACAAGAGTTGCAAAAGGTTATGTGTTTAATATTTCAAGGAAATAAGTAGTTAAAATAGAGAAATAAACCAGTTGATCAGTGTTAACTGTAATCCGGGACGTGTACGCGAAAAGTTTCGTAAATCCGATAATAGTGGAAGGTGATGAGAAAAGTTTTTCATTTCCACGTTTTGCAGAAATCGTGATACCTTTAACGGGTTGGGCTGGCCCAGGGCTAGAGGGTTGCGTTTAGGAATCTACATCTGCAAACTGCTGGCTGGGCTGGTCGTTTGTCAGAAATATCCGTGCCGAGGTCGACGACAGTCAACGTCAGAAGAAGGGAAACGCACACCCAGGGGACCTGTGTTTTCCTCTGAACCAGGGCTGAGTCGTGACCCGGATCGAGCGCGGAGGACCCGTCCAGGACGAGAAAGTGAACTTTAATATGAGTGTTTGAACCATTTACCCTTGTAACGGGATTTAGTATATAAGGCCCCCTTGTGTGGAAAACCCCTTTCTGGCAAGGTTTAGTTTCTATTAAATATAAATGGGTCCAGCACGCGAAATCTAAATTGCACCTGTCGAGAGGGGGGTTTTTATCATACAGTACTGGTTCGAATTTCGAGCTCAACTCCGGCAAAATGTGTTTGCAACAAACCCTAGACACCACGCGGCGGATTGTATTACCAACCGCAATGGGTCTTAAACCACCATCTTTTTTTTAAGAGCTATGAGATTTCCGCCATACAGTACGTCCAGGATTTGTTCACACACCTTACCCGACAGCATCAGATTCACCAACCGCGTGATTGCGCTCGGGAGGGTCCGGATTTTTAATTCCACAATTTTATATCCATTATTATTATACCTTAGTCAATAAAATAAAAATTGCTGTCTGTTGGCATTTTTAGTTTAATAGTTTATATTGAATGGAAATGAAAAAAAAACAAATGGAAAATGAAGAAGAAAAAAAAACGTGTTTTTTTAATGGCTAATTACTCTTGTACAACAACTCTTGTACAACAACTCTTGTTGTATACATATAAGCACATTTCTTCTGACTTCTACAAGTTTAAATAAAGTTGAAATTTGAAGAGATGTAAACTGGAGCGATTCTTCATTGGCCTCTCAACGTGGCATTTAAATTTTTTCATATTTTTTTTGGTCAATCTTAACAATCTCATTGCATTTGCAGCGAAAAGTTCTATGCACGCCACTGCTCTCAAGAGGTTAATGCACAGTTGGCTGTATTTTCGATGGGTCAATGCGAATCTTACAAGATTTTTCTTGACCAACTACAAAGTGTGAGACTAAGAATAAAGACCTTAGTTTGCTACTAAAACATTAATCTTACGTTGATATAAATATTTTTCTTTTTATCTACTTTGAAAGTCTTACTAGGAAGCGTAAAATTATTCCAAGGCTAACTTTCAAGTAAGTGATGATGGCAAAACCGGTTAGAAAAAACAATACGATAAAACCCCAAAAAATGACAACAAACTAGAATAAATGCGCAGTTTCTCGAATCCCAAAGCATAAATGTAATCGCGGCAGCCTCAACAATAATCATTTGAATGCGAATGTACTGATTTCGGCAAACGGTCGAAACCTTACGCAAACATTTATTTCCAGCTATACCTCAATATTGGTACAACAGCCTTTTTTGCCATCTGTTATCGTATTAGGAAATTTTATGACTATCTCACCTATTTTCATCTCGTAATTTTATTTCGTCTCCCATTTTTGGTAAGATCTTGAGTGAATTTTACTTTTATTGGTCCCTTTTTGGTGAGGCATTACGATTTTTTAACGTCAAGGTTAAATTTATGTTCGAAAAAAGATTGAAATATTTCATCAAAGACAAAGTTGTTTTATAATTTTTAAGAAAACCTCAGTATTTATATCCTTTGAGTGAGAATGAATTAATAAGAATCAATTTCTGTAGTGTATGTAGTGTAGGTAATTCGATTGCAACAATTTAAATTAAGTTTTGAGTTGACTGAAATATTTATTATAAGAACTCTTATTAAAATTATACTAAAATTATAACACAAAGTTGTTTTATAATTTTTAAGAAAACCTTCTCAGTATTTATATCCTTTGAGTGAGAATGAATTAATAAGAATCAATTTCTGTAGTGTAGGTAGTGTAGGTAATTCGATTACAACAATTTAAATTAAGTTTTGAATTGACTGAAATATTTATTATAAAAACTCTTATTAAAACTAAACTAAAATTATACTAAAATTATAACACACTCTAAAAAACTTAACTAAAGAATATAAAGATAAAGGTAAAATGAAACTTTTGAGGTTCATTATATAAAAAAAAATACTATCTTTGGTATATACTGGTTTAATGTATATTGTATATACGATACACATGATACCTACCTATTTTCTAAATACTCATATGCTACAAATTTAAATATATGCATAAGTCCGCCCATTCGAATAGTCTTGCTAAAGAAAAGAGCCAGAAACTTAGCAAGATTATTTCGATTTTTTTCCATCATTATTTTAAAAGAGTAAAATTGCTTAGTAAGGAGAGAGAAAAAACAGGTTAAAAAAATTTGTGTTTAAATTTTTATGGCCTCTGCACACCGACGACACGCCACGAAACGCAAAAATGAAGCAAATTGGTTTTGAAACGCGAAAATAACTTGAAAATTTACTCATAGAAAGAGATGCAACTTACACGATCTGTTTGCATACACTGAGAAAGAGATGCAACTTACACGATCTGTTTGCATACACTGAGAAAGAGATGCAACTTACACGATCTGTTTGCATACACTGAGAAAGAATTTTTCGCAGTGCAATGGGCGTTAGATATGGACTAGATAAATTGTTAATTTATGTTGAATAAACTGATACGCAATTTTTTTAAATATCAGGAGACTGAAGTCTTACAAGTAGCTGTAATGTGACCGTTTAAAATCAAATACTGTATGGTAGTTATGAAAAAGTTAAAGTGAGCGATATCATCACGGTTTCTGTGGTAAGTATATTGTAGCATAATTGACTGATTGCGTTTTATTCATTTATTTATTTTTCTCTGTGTGTGCTCGCTATGCGCCACAATGATTATTTTGTTGCCACGGAAGGAAGACCAATATTGGCTACTTTGGTTACACAAAGACAGAAAAACCTTCTGTTACACAGAGAGAGAAAAAGCCTGCGTGATTTCGTCTGTCAAACGCTGAGTACCTAGTAGCGCTGATTCGTGGTTATACCTATTTTAATGCTCTTGATCTTTATTGCGTAAGGTGGTTTATTTAGGTAAATTAAATAAGTGTTAAAGTTTTTGTACCTTAGTTAGCGCACTGGATATTGGCTAAATTCTTTGTATAATTTATTGCTTAAGTTGGTTTATTTGAGTGACAAGTGCTTAAGTTTTTAGTACCTTCGTTAGCACACTAGTTATTGGCTAAATTCTTTGTATACTAATTTATTGCATAGATTGGTTTATTTGAGTAAATTAAATAAATGTAAAGATTTTGTACCTTAGTTTGCACAATTTTATGGTTATTGTATAATTTTATTGCTTATGTTGGTTTATTTGAGTAAATTAAATAGGTGTTAAAGTTTTTGTACTTTAGTTAGCACACTGGTTATTGGCTAATTTCTCTGTATAACGTATTGTGATGCTGGGATAGATCACATGTGATCTTTCAGCATCACTGGTCCATTGATCACATGTCGCAGATGGCTGCTTTCTTTGCAGTCCTTGGCTGGTGGTAGGCCTATGGTTCAGTAATGTGTCTAATAATATAAATTGTTTAATGTCAACTGTCTTAACTTTGTTTAACTTTATATAATTTTGTTACTTTTGCTTTCTAAATTCTGTGTGTTTTAATTTGTTTATTTATTATCTTTCTTTTTTGTGTGTTTCTTGTTAATTAAAGGCTAAGGCTGAAAATCGGCGGCTTTTTGTTTAAATAACAGACTGTCATAAGCCGAGTCTTAGACCGATTTGTCTCTTTTCATGTATAAAATTATTGTGTATAAAATTTATTGTGTTTTTTGAGACAAATAAAAAGCTTTTATTATTATTATTATTATTATTTAAATATTTAATGTAAAGTTAATAAATAAAAAAAAAATATAAAAAAAAAAATGACGTACAATTTTTACTTAAAGTCTAATTTGACGTGGCTTCCAAAGAGATCCCCTATTAAACCTTCTTACAAATCATCGAATTCACGAAAAAAACTAGCGGCATCTAATAACACTACTTCTACACACCTCAATTTGTTTAATATGGTCTGTTCCTCCGTCCTGCGTGTCATAGGATACGGTTTGGGATTCCATTTCCGGTAGAGACCAGTTATGTGTGATTCTCACTGGTCCGAGTGTGCTTTGAACGGGCTTAGGAACACAGTTGTATTTTAGTACCGGATATCATATAAATGGGCAGGTACCTAGTATAAAATGACTGTCCATTATACTAATCAACTACCTATTCCAAAATAAGTTACAGATTATGGCCGGGCATATTATAAAAAAATTACCTCTTAAATATCTATCAAGTATTTTATATTTTACTAGACTTTCGCCCGCCGGTCTGCCCGCTTTTATTTAATCTCTGCCCGCGTTTATTTAATTTCAGCCCCGTTTTCAGCTTGGGTGCCATTTGATGAATACCTCTTATAGCCTTTTTGCTAACGCAAATTACTACGATGATAACAAAAAGACCGCATCCAAATCCATTGAGTGGTTCTCGAGTTAAAACGGAACATACATACAGACAGACAAAAATTCCAAAAATGGTAGTTTTGGTTTCAGCCAATTCATTTAAAATTTAGAAGAAATATACACTACTTTATTATTAGTATAGATTATGGACGGAGAGCTAGCGACCAAATCGGTCATGTAGCTTCAGCTGTATTGAAACTCCGTTAGCTACTTCCCTGAACAACCTTTTCCCATCATCTCCGTGCTGGCAGGCCGCGGGCGGTGGGTGCGGGTGTAGTGGGGTGGGGAAAAAAAAGAAAAAAAATGTGGGCTCAGCGGCTTTAATTTTTTTTTCAAACAGTTGCTCTGTACTCCCTGTGCACCCAAAAAAAATTTTAAATCGATCGGGTGGTGGGAAGGGGTTGCCAGCGTTAATTTAAAGTACCAAAATAATAATAATTTTCATGTGGGCTCGGCTGTATTGGCTTTTTTTCTGACACGAGATCATTTTTTTGGGGCTCACATATTAAAATTTATCTAGCGTCAGAAAAAAAGCCAATACAGCTGAGCCCACATGAAAATTATTATTATTTTGGTACTTTAAATTAACGCTGGCAACCCCTTCCCACCACCCGATCGATTTAAAAATTTTTTTGGGTGCACAGGGAGTACAGAGCAACTGTTTGAAAAAAAAATTAAAGCCGCTGAGCCCACATTTTTTTTCTTTTTTTTCCCCACCCCACTACACCCGCACCCACCGCCCGCGGCCTGCCAGCACGGAGATTATGGGAAAAGGTTGTTCAGGGAAGTAGCTAACGGAGTTTTAATACAGCTGAAGCCACATGACCGATTTGGTCGCTAGATCTTAGACTATTATCAAGGTTTATAAACTGTCTCCAAGAACAGCCTGGGATACGGGGATGGAGTGGGTAAGATTTTTGTTTAAAATGTGGTTTAAGATTACGCACGAGGTTTTACAGCTACTGAGCTGCCTAAAAAAGCCACGATGTGAGTTTTGTTAATATACAATTTACGCTTGGCCATTACTGCGCCTGATGGAAAGCGTTGATAAAACCTAGAATGATGCGCGCTCGCCCAAAAACTGGGAAAGTGACAGCAGGCGAGGCGTAAATCAGTCTTTTCAGGGACTTTGGCATAAATCTACAGAAGTCGGCGACAGTCGAATGACTGTAACTACACAACTGCCTGTAACCGGTACGGCTACTGATGACGTCATGCGGAAACACGGTGCGGCGAGTCGCTTGGCGGCATGGTGACGTCATGCGGATGGTGATAAGCCACGGCCAAACCCTACCACCATAAACACGTCGTCTCTGCAGATGGGGCCTTGACCATTGTCACATTGTCTCCTAGCTTTTTGAGTAACATAGTAGAAGTAGGTAGTTATTTTATAACAACAAATTATGTCTGAGGGTAGAACTACACACATTAAAGAACACAGTCGCAAATCGTGCCTCTTAAATAATCTCTTATTTTATTAGTTATCGAATTTACAACAACATACTCAAGTTTTGTGACATTAAGGCATGTTCTGTTAATGAAGCTAAAATCAAGGTGGCAAACTGGCTTAAAACTGTTAATTATGAGGACACTGAAAAATTACTACTTTCATTCGCTGTCAATAAATTTATAATTAACTAGATGTTAAATACTACAAATGTTTGTTTGGCATGTTCTTTTAATTAAGTATATAATCTTGGTTTCAATGTATTCCTTTTTTCTCTCTGTGTTAGGTATTTAATTTAATTTTGTACTAACTTTATTTCTTTTTTCTTGTAAATTTCACTTTGTTTTAGAATAATTCTGTTTTATATATAACAAATTATGTAACTTTTCTACACAAATAATTTCTGGTACCCCAAGTTACTAGCCTAGCTGAGTTTGGGGACCCCTGGTTAATTTGTATTATAACTATGTGCAGTGTATTTAAATGTTTGTATTTATTTTGTAACGCAACCTTTTTTGCAATAAATCTATTTTTCTTTTCTTTCTTTTCTTTCTATATATATTAATAGTTATATAATGCTCATATGTAGGTATATATATACATCGGGTGTAAATAGACTGCTAGCATTAAATGAAACCACATATTCTACCGACCCTACTGAACCACTTTTCCCAAGAATTATACCCGCGGACACCCTTAGTTTATGAAATAATTGAGTTCCAAACAAAAATGCGTGAGCCCTAATGCACCGACATACGGGCGAGTTTAAAGAGAGCGTTGTTCGTGAGGAACGAAGTATGTGGTTTAATCCGTGACGAACGAAGTATGTAGTAGCAGTCTATTTAAACCCGGTATAGGTATTACACATACATACTCTTTACTTATTTCAATCCTATTACATTATACATAAATACTCGCTTAATTTATACATAATCTATCTATATAACTATTTATTTTCTTTAGTAGCATGGAGTCCTTATTAGATTTTAGACCCTAAAAATGATTTTTGTTTTTCTTTTCCTTTTTTGTTTTAGGTTTTTAGGTTGAAATAAGTTTAAGGTTTTAGATCCTAATCACCTTATTCACAAATAACACAATTGTCACCTGTCCAAATATAAGACAAAACTTTTGATTAATCAACCTACCAGCACCCACGGAACAGACTACCCATCGTCCAGTCTGGGAGCTACTGAATTTTTTGTAAATGTCACCATGTATGTGTAAATTAATATATTTGTAATTTTTTTGGTACGTAATTATTTATTATATACTTTACGGCATGCACACATGTCTCCAAAACAACTTTTTCGGGATAATTTACTTCCAGTTGCTTACCTTCTACATACAGCATAATTCGATTACAATTTTTTATTTTTTCTATTTACTTTGATCCCTGATACTGTATTTCATTTTTCTATCCAATTAACTTCTTTCAATACACGCAAAAATTTCGTCCGAGCCAGAATGAAATGGTTATGGCCCAAGATAAACAGAACTTTTTGTTAAGCCATTATAACCTCTGTTGCAATATCATAAGAGTCGGCCGGAATTCAAGTTACTGAAGATTTTTCCGTATTTCCCAACAGACTAGGGTGATTGGTAAATCAATTTGATCCACCTGTGAGGTTAAAATGTTACTTTATTTATCTATAGAATGTACCTGTACACCTTCGTTACATTTTATATGCGTCTATGGAAAAAAAAGTACTGTTATCGCAACAATCAATTTACTCTGTTCAAATAATAAAACTACGGAGGTCAATCTTTGACTATATGAGAAAGTTCAGAAAATCAATTTTTCACGCTTATTGCTATTATTGCCTATCCCTCTGTAAAGTTTAAGTGGATTTGAGAAAGGACCTATAATTAAATTATAATCTAACTAGTGTAATTATTAATTATCGGATTTTAAAATTTTATGGTGACAATGAATAAAGAACCCTTTCTGCGTAAAATTGCACTACGCATGCAAGCTATGGGCATCAGCAACTAGAGTTTTTTTCATACTTTGGCCACTAAAATGTGTGTAATTTATATTGTGAGGTAATTTTAGTTTAGAATAAGTTTTTGTTGTTTTATGTTTTAAATTATTGTAATTATTATTACAACATCCCCTATTGAGCTTTGATTTTCCAAATTGCTTGTTGTTAAATATTATTTTATTAAGGCCTGATTTTTTATTTTATTCGATTGTTAAGTAGCATGATTTCTTTGCTTGTTAAATGAAAACACAAACCGCATACAAGGCAGAGCACTGGTACAAACGCGATTGTACAAGTTGTCTTCACCGATTCATCGATGTATTGTCGATATGTAGTGTTAGTACCTATGGGCATCTATGGATAAAAGTTCCGATCCACACATCAACTAGATAAAGGATATTTTTCTTTCCTGAATATTTTTTTGTTAAAATATGCTGAGATTTTTGTTTCGATTTATAAAGGCATTATTTATTGTATTTTTGCAGTGAGTATTTTTAAAACCTTTTTTTTATGAGTGTGTATGTTACGGGTTAAGTCCGAAAAAAGTCAAAAACAGGTGCGACGACGAGCGAAGCGAAGCTTTTTATAACATTATATTATCATTACCATTATCTTCTAGTATTACGCGTAACATATAGTATATCACCGATATATGTTATCCCGAATACTCTTAGACTATAATTTGCTTCAAAAATATTTTGTCAAAGACAGCGGTATGCGGGGTTGGTGCCCACTCGTAGCATGTGGCCTAGTTTACAAAAAATAGGTATCCTGAACTCTAAGTAACCAAATTAAAGTAACATGTATACTTACCCTATTATATGTTTAAGTGGCTTTAAAGGCTTAGATTTATACTTTTTATGATCTTGGTCAACATGTCAACATGTAGGCTACGAGCCTATCACCCACGGCTCCGCCCGCGTTTATTAAATATCTGCCCCGTTTACGACTTGGGCGTTAGTGTTTGCCTTAGTACAATACTAATATAATACATAACAAGTATTTTGAAAAAATATTCTATATAATATAAGTATAGATAAAGGATGTTGATAAAATAACCGCCACGCCGAAAAAGCCGCGGGTAAAAGCTAGTCTAGCGTAAAAGTAATAAGACGTTTTCTGAGGATCACTGTATCAAAATAAGTTGATGAGTCCAACTAGGTGGTAGAGCTGATGCCGGGCACGACTGTGGAGGTACCACCATCTTACTCGCAAATCCTCCCGAAGTTATTCGGGGGAGAGTAGGAGAACAGCTCTCAGGCAAAACCAGGCGGCCCACCATTGCCTGGGACCGATGGATGGCGGTATATCCATCCCAAATTGCCGGACAGACTGGTGACGGGCAGCGGTGTCACTGGTGCAAGGATTTTGGCACCGCTCCTACCAACCCGCCTGCCCAGCGTATGTGAGTATTGATTGGCAACTCTTCCAAGACTAGCGATATCCTGGAAAGGCCTATGTCCAGCGGTCGACGAAGCAGGCTGATTGATGGATGGATGAGTCCAACTAAAACCTCATTAACCTTATCACATTGTCATTCTTCCCATCCTATTCCCTCACATCACATGTCATTCTTCCCATCCTATTCCCTCACATCACATTGTCATCTGAGTTTATCTTTTATGCAAAGTTAAAGAAACAAACAACTTTTTCAAATTTAATTAAAGTATGACCGCAATCTTAGTTTGTTTTTATCTTATTACTAGATTCCCAAAGGAAGTAAACATATTGCATACGATGCCGCTCATTGAAAAAGACACTTGCAAGGAATGCTGTTGGAAGCAAGCCAAGCCGAATAATACTTTCTGTTTAAAATTGAAGTTACCCGGCGTCTTACTTAATACGCCTTCAGCCGACATGTTATAGAAACGAAACGTGTTTTCGTTGTTGCTGTTTGGAATTTGGAATAGCAGAGGCGTAAAAATACGGGTGTCATTGATGGAAAAAGAGTGAGGATGAGGTGGGTGCGATGTCGGGTGACCTGTGTCTGTTGCGGTAAAACGTGACGCTCGTAGGTACTGGTGTTAGTTGACAATGGTCGATAACATCAGCGGTGCGATACGCTGCCCTTAAGTGATCATTACCTGATCATTATATGCGGGTTGTAAATGGGTTATTTTTAAATGAAATACTACTACACAATACTACAAATCACTTTGATTCGATCGCAACCCGTTCGTGAATGATTGAATTATCGATCACAAAAAGATAATTTTTGCTGTGACGTACGTAAAATATAGAGATAATCGGCATTCTCAAGGCGATGTCGTCCTTAGGACGACGACTCGCCTTTAGAATGCCGAAATTGTCTTGGTGAAACAGTCTGCATATAATCAACAATAATAATACGTGAGTGTTAAAGCCGTTTTAATCGTTTAAAAAAACTATAAGACTTTAATTACGGACTCCCACAAATTGTATTTTTGTCTCCTTCGTGGGCACGGTGGCGCGTCTCTCCAAGTGTGATCGACCTGCGGGTGATCGATCAAACGATCGAATCATTTTGACCCAATCACCTAACCAATGATCGATCGACACAGGTCTACTGTGAATTTTGTATAAGCAATCCATTTTTTTTTCTTTTGCTTTTGCACCTTTGTTATATTTCTTTGAGAAAGTTGTGCAGTATGATCAGTACCATTATGTGCTAATAAATAGACCTATCTATCTACTAATAATAAAGCAGTTAAAAAGACGTGTCTGTTAATTGAATATTTTTGCAAAATTTTGATTGTAATTGTATACTCAACTTGATCCTTCATCGCTTTCTTATCACAAGGATCGTTTTGAGTTTCTTCAACAATCTCATGAACGAACATTGTGTGTGATCATACACTCCTCAACTTTTTATGGCAAATCATTAACAATTAAAGTTTATGGAATGCTTTGCCTGTTTCTTTATAATCTGCTCCTTCTTTGTCTTTTTTTAAAAGACGAATTAGATAATATTTTTTCTCCCTTTAATTATGAAACGACAAGTATGTAGGTAGTATTTATGTTATGTAATGTTTATAGGAATGCTGGGTCCAGATTGGACCCGAAATAAATCTTGAGTTTTTATTTTTTCATTTCACTTTCCAACCGAGTATTTTATTTAATAAAGCGCTTATTCCATTCTCTGTCACGTTTTCGATTTGGGTGTCATTTTTTGAACAGCCCTTATATAGCCTATAATATATTATGCTGACCAGGATCACAACAATGATAATAAGGAAAACCACATCTATTTGGAGGATCTCTTGATTGGTTCTCGAGTTAAAACGAAACATACAGGCATACAGAAATAAAATCTAAAAATATTAGTTCTCGCCTTAAGAGCCTGGTTCGCGACGACGACAATATGTTAAATATTTTTCTGGCCTTTTTTCGCGATGATTTTGGAAAACTAGGGACATACTCCACTTCATATTGGCCGTCTAAATGAAGGCTTAGAATTTATTTGATTGAATTGTTTCTCTTTTGTGAGTAATTTTATTACTTATGAGCCCGCTCCGAAGTCTTTCGTCTGTTTGATGCAAAGCATTATTTTAATTAATTTTCTTGTCATTGCCGCGATGTTCTTGTAAAAATCAGGGAGATACACCAGTCCATATTGGCCATCTTAATGAAGGCCTAAAAAATATTTGATTCAATTGTTTCTCGTTCGCGTGTTATTTTAGTACTTAGAGATTATGAATAACGATTCGGAGCGGGATCGTAAGTATCAAAATAACTCACAAAAGAGAAACAATTCAATCAAATAAATTCTAGGCCTTAATTTAGACGGTCAATATAAAGTGGTGTATGTCCCTAATATTTCCAAAAACATCGCGAAAACGGCCAGAAAGTTATTTATCACATTGCTTTTCAACAAAATTGTCGTCGTCACGGACCGGGCTCTTAGTACAATAATTATAGTATTCATTTCTTTAAATTATTTAAAAATTGTTCTATCGATATACCTATTTGCTTATTGAATGTAACTGACATGTAATTATGCCAAAATTCGTCATTAAAATTTAATAATTCATTAATTCTGTGAGATTCCGAAGTATTAAGCTTGTTTGATACAAAGTTAAACAATTTTGAACTAACTTACCCAATTATAAAATTTAATATTTTATGAAGGTATTTGTTACCCACAAAAACAATTTAAAAATATTTTAATTTTCATATCGATAACAAAACTGTTAACTTCTGGAAACGGTTATCAAGCTGGGAGTGTATTTTTGAATCATTCGAATTTCAATTCGCATATGAATCCGCATGATTCGCATACGAAAACTTAAAATTAGTATTGTATTCGTATGCGAATCATGCGGATTCGTATGCGAATTGAAATTTGAATGATTCAAAAATACACTCCCAGTCCTTGTTCCTAAAACATGATAAGGGGTGAATTCACAAGCATAATGTAACTATTGGACAGCGTTGCTAGATCGTACTTTGTAGTATGAAAATCGTACTATATTATATTATAATTATAAATTTCCTACAAGAAAACATTTTTTTTTCTTGGGGTATGTGGGGGGGGCTTTCTCCCTGAAAAAATCTTAGTTATATATATGAATATATGCATGTATACTATATATATATATATGTCTATTCAAATTTTATAATAATTAATTTTTATTTTATTGCTCATCTTAATAGCTTTCGAAAAATACCCATATCACTAGGTTTATAATATATTAACTAACAATAATAATTTTTTATTTACAATTCGGCCTAGGCGTGACGATCGTCATGACTGTGACTCTACGGGTATAAAAGTTTATTGATCAATAATATTGCTTCTCCAGAAAATTAAATGATCGCTGATTTAGTTGTCTAAACTGTTTGCTGAATCAATTTTCAAATGTTTTTTAAATGAAATCTTGAAATTTTATTTGACAAATCTGCCACAATTTGGCATTGATGATGAAGATGATGAACCCATGAGCGATTGATCATCAAAAGAAACGGCGTGCTGACAAATTTTTAAAGAATATAATTTTATTTTAATTCCACGAAATATTATTTTGGTAAAATGTTACATTTTCTTCAGATTATAATTTCGCAGTACTAAAAAGGTTTTTACGTATTTTTGCGCATCCTACCTTTGGTAACTGTCATTTCATACATTCGCGTAAAGTTGACGTTATCACCTCATTCCCAATCCAAACGTGGAACAATAATACCTTCAGCGTGGCTTGCTTTAGATCGTACTTTTTCGTACCTTTTTACAACTTGACCTTCAGAATGTATCAACTTCGTGCTCGCAATAAATTAAAAAGATAATTATAATTACCTTGTGTTGTGTACGGTACGAACCTCATTGCACTTGTTCTACGTCTACTATTTCGAAAGAGGTAGAAACATCCGATTCTTTTAAACTTTGAAACGTTTAAAATTTGTGAGTGTTGTGAGCCTATCTCTTCGATTCGAAGGCCTACCTACAAAGGATTTTAAATTTGTGAGCCTACAAAGCTTTGTTTTAGAAAAATATTAAATACTTACTTATTAGTTGCATTAGGTACATAGCTGTTGTTTTATTAAAATAATTTTTGCTGAAACCTAACTTCAAGCCATATAAATCTGGGGGCACGGTAGTGCCCCCGAAAAGTCGAGCTCAAAAGCGGCACGGCCGTACCGTCCTTTTCTCGAAACAGTTCAGGCCATTTTCGACCCCCCTATAACTTCGTTGTGGATAAAACTAAAAGCCTCAATTTTCAGTAACCAAGCAGGCACTGTAAACACGGTATGTTTCATTCAATTTGAAACAGTAGTTTAAGAATTATAACTAGTCAAAGTTTCTCAATTTTGTCACTCACTCACTCACTCAATCGATGACTGACTGACTGAGCAACCGATCGTCAAAACTCTAAGGCACTTCTAGCAGACATAGAAGCTTCAAATTTTGAATACAATTAGTGTTTAGTGTATAAATCAAGGAAAAACTAAAATACTTTGCAGTTTCGGTCCAGTACTCTAGATACACCAACTACATAAATAACCTTGTAATCCCATATAAATATGTATATAGGATTACAAAGTTACAAAAAGTAGGACTATCTACAAAAAGAAATGAGATGCCATCAAAAACAAAACTTGTAAAAAACAAACAAGTCTCGCAACTTAGTTCTTCTACCGTAAAAAGTTGTGGGAACCATGTAAATCCAAGTCGGTTAATTTATTCAGTTCCTACTTAAGGGACCTTCTGTCTAAAGTTATTACATAATTAACTAACCTAACAACATCTTATAGCGACCACATCAATATTAAAAATAAATTATGCTATAAATAAATAGATTGATTTGGCAATCGCAATAAATAATCTAATTTAATGTACCTATAATATGTATTACTTGTAAGATATATTGTGTTTTCACGCAGAGTGATATTAATAGGGCTCCGTTTTGCCTTTGGGTAAGGAACCCCAAAAAAGATGTTCCTTATGACAAATAATGTGTAAACACATTTCTACAAATCAATGTTAATTTTTTTAATAAACATAAAATAGTTATAGGTATATTTTATAAAATATAGCTTCCATTGGGGTCTTAATTTGAAACGTTAAAATTTATACTTTCATATGACAGCAATTTCTGAACCATTTCAACAAAGTTTCAAATTACAGAGAAAACAGAGTCGGGACCGTGTCTGATGAAAGAAAGAAAAAGTTTCCTATCTTAAATTAGCCACATTCTGATCTCGAACAATTCCAATTACATTCCAGACGAACATCGAACCCCCGACCGGTAGGTACAGGGTGTGGAATCTACTAACTTTACCCGAATTTAATTAACGTACGGACTGGGCTAATAACTTATCGTGACAAATTGACAAATCAGAGAATGTTAACGTACATAGTGCTAAATAAAAAGTCCATCGATGTCGATGAAAACCATAGAGAAAATGGTACTAGTCAAAGATTTATATTTGGCATTAGAAGTAGAGCTACCTACATAGCCATACAAAGACAGCGATACCAAAGTTTCACAAAAAGCTTCGGATCAGATACTGACATATCTGCCACATATATGTAAATAGTCGACCATTTCATGAAATAGTCAAACGTCGCTGAACAAATCGTTAAACGTTGAAAATTGAATTATCTGGTCAGTGACAGTTGACTATTTCATGAAAAGCGAACTTTGCCAAAGAGAAGCATTCGAGATTCTTATGCGCATTATTATAACGTTAAACTTTGTGCGTGTGAATAAAATAGCCAAATTGGTATGTGTTTTATAGGACAAATCGTAACTATTATTGCAAACCATGCCTTGGGTAACCAGTCAAATCAAAATCAAAATAATTTATTTGTGCAACATAGGTCAGAACAGATGTTATAAAATGGTAGGTATGAGTGCGTTACGTTCCGCCGTAAAGGCATACAAATATTTAAAATAACATGATACAGAAGGGAAGTTAAAATGTACAAAAATTTGAGCATGCAGTATATTTAACAATGTCAGATAATAAGGAAGCAGTTTTCCAATCACTTACTTATTTTTTATGCTTTTCAAAGGGAATAACCACTAGACGTTATAATTACATTCACATCACAGTAAAAATAATATGACGTCATCAAAACGCTAACATCGCCTTGGTACTGGACTGTGTGCATCCTTCTATGATGCCGCTTTACTTTAGAAAATTTCATATTTTAAGAAGACCATAAATGGCTTCTTTTGTTTTCCACATTTGCCTGCGAATTCACCCGCTCTGTTTAGAATTAATGTTTGGTGATTTGTACCACCTTAACATAAACTATGCTGCCTATCACCCTGTTGTCTTGAAAACCGCATCAAAAATCAGAAGGTAGATAAGAAGATATGGAGAAGGCTGGATAGGTACTGTCGACTGTGGAGGTACCACCATCTTACTCGCAAGTTACGCAAAGAGAGAGAGAGAGAGTAAGACAGGTCTCAAACAGCCACAACCAGGTGGCTCACTACGATTGATGGCGGTATATCCATCCCCAATTGCCAGGCCTTATATGAAATAGACTGGTGACGGGCAGCGTCGTCACTGGTGCGAGGGTTTCAACACCACGATCACCAACACCAACCCGCCTGCTCAGCGAGTGTAAGTAAAGGCATTTATGAAAGGCCTATGTCCAGCAGCAGATGAAACAGGCTGTTGGATGGATAGATGAAATAGGGAAGGCAACGTAAGATGGATAGAATTAATTAATTAGATCTCCATTTATTTATTCACCTTCGACTCGCAGCCTTGCTCCCGCGGAAAGTGAATTTTTAACTAACAAATTAAATAATACACTTAATTTATTGCTCAAAAGTTATTGATGGAGGAGTTCAGCTTTATAAAGTTATTTACCAATTTGGGCTTGGAGGTTGAACTTTTTAACACGCTGTCTTATGTAAGGTGGCTTTCGTTATGCAGCCAATTCATACTGAAGACTCCGTAAGTGGTTCAATGACCCTTTCTGTAAAAAATATAAACTTCCTTTATACTAATTGAGACGAGGTTGTTTTTGAACAAGTATAGACACATAAAAATATTTTTAGTATTTCGCAAACACGGTCATTAAACGATGCTCCTGACCACTTACCGAGTTTCCAGTATTAATTTGTTAATAAATATATATTTAACTCTTATTGAGCCTTTGTATTTATTTTAGCAATAAGTATGAAAAAATAACATTTATTTCATTATATTCGATATATTTCGGCCCACTGTATGGGGCCGTCATCAGTCGAATAGAACATCATACTGACAAGTAGATAAATAAAAAAGTAAAAAAATTGTGAAAGTGACACTTGTTGAGAGATTTGTAAACTTTTTCTAAATAATAAGTTTCATTTATCGGATGATTTCAGTAGCGTTCTTTTTAATGTTTTAATTACTGCTCTTCTTGCATAATATATGTTGGTGATAGTAGGCTAGATTTGTGTAATCTCGGTGTGATGTGGTCGTTAAATTACTTGAAATTTTGAGTGGTCTGGTTTGTCAGTAGGATGTATATCTATGTATGTCAGTGCTGTCTGTTGAGTCCAGGTCCATAATGGGCACCAAGTGACCAGATGTACGAGGTTTCCCATGTTCTTAGGTCTATGTCAGTCAGTGGTGGAGTGAATGATTTAATGATGCGAACGGTGAAGCAGTCGTTGAAGTTAACGTTGTGTAGGCGTGTGTGTGTGGGAATGGGTAGGATCTTGTTTTGTATAGTTGCTGTATGTCTGTGGTTGTTCATTCGGATGCGTAAGACGTTTTTGGTTTCACCTACGTAGTATTCATTTGGCTATACAAACGAAATTCATCTTGAGAGTCACGTATTCCGACGAGTCCTCGAGAAAGTTGCTTGAACCTTAGAGTATTATCACCAGAGTTGCAATTGTCTAAGCCAATGGTATTCGAATTGATTGTCATATGGCTATTTGGCTAAGCAAATTAGCCCGTTTCACAATTGAAATCGTACATTTTTGGCTGTAAAATGATTACAGTTGTCTTGTTTTGTTGTTGACATCCGAAAACGTGCGATTTCAAGTGTCAAACAAGCTTATTTCCCCAGACGAATAGCCATATGACAATACAATTTGAATACGATTGGCTTATACACAATTGCACCTCTAGTTTAACCCGTACGTCACTCATTTACAACTTTTATACCAAATCTGATAGACTAAGAGATGTAAAGCGAAAATGTTATGGATAAAACCTCAATGAGAGTGTTTTTATTTTCTATTCTACTAGCCTTTGCCCGCGGCTAGGCCCGCGTTTATTCAATCTCTGCCCTGTTTTCAGCTTGGGCGTTATTTTATGAACACTTGCATCCCCCTGTCTTGGAAAAAATACATATGATTTTTTTAGTTGTCGCTGGAATAGCCAGGCCAATTTCAACGTGACTTAAATTCCTAAACGTATTACCTTATATTACCTATAAATGAGGTTATTAAGAAATATTATATCACAATATTTGTATAGATACGAGTAGATGTATTATTGTTCCACGATTGGATATTGGGATTCAAAAGTACCGTTTGCATAATAGTACAAATGAATTGATAACTTAGGTACTTAAGCCTATCAAGTAAAAAAATAATAAAATTTTCGTGTTTTATGTACTTATTGATGTTTGTAAAAGTTTATTGATCAATAATATTGCTTCTCCAAAATATGAAATGATCGCTGATTTAGTTGTCTGAACTATTTGCTGAATCTATTTTCAACTATTTTATAAATGAAAACTTAAAATTTCATTTGACAAATCTATAATTATTTGGCATTGATGGTGAAGTTGATGAACCCATCAGTGATTGATAATCAAAACAAATGGCGAGCTGACCATTTTTTTGAAGAATATAATTTTATATTAATTCCACGAAATATTATTTTGATTGAATTGTACATTTTCTCCACATTATAATTTCGCAGTACTGAAAAAGTTTAAACGTATTTTTTCACATCCTACCTTTGGTAACTGTCATTTCATACATTCGCGTAAAGTTGACGTTAGCGCCTCATTCTCAATCCAAACGAGGAACAATAATACCATCCTGACAATAATCCTCCCGGCGCCGATGCACCTTATAGCCTATATGTTGCCCACAGGATCGCTACAATGATAAGATAAAACCGCACCCAAATCCGTTGAGTGCTTCTCGAGTTAAAACGGAACATACATACCTACATACAAACAGACAGACAGAGAAAAATTCTAAAAATGGTAGGTTTGGCTTCAGTGCAATACTAATAAAATTCATACCATCTAAAATAAAATAAAAATATCAATGTACAGACATAAACCTTTTTACTACATTATTATCAGTTTATATGTATAGAGATAGTAGTTTTTTTATTGTACATTGTATTTGTAGTTTGTAGTGCTGTACAAATATTTCATTAAGCAATGTGTTTTTTTATACACAAAAAATATTATATAAAACACATTAATTAATGTTAAATAGCACAGACAAAAAAAGTTTATCAGGTCAAAATCTTGATGCCTTTTTATTACTTTTGCGACAAAACAATCAAAGTACACTAAAAGTTACCTCTTTTCTTAACACAATATTAATAAACTAATTCCTATCACATCATATCATATTCAAAAGTTTTTCAGTTGCAACAAAACCTATGTAGAGCAACAGCTCTCTGGTGTAGAATTTTGATTAACGTACAACTTTCCTAAACAAAGACTAAATTTAAAAACAAAACTATTTTCCTCGGCTACTACTAAGTAGTAACTTAAAAAAAGCTCATCTGTTGTCTGCTTGTAAGTAGTAAACTTAACAAGTAAATACAAGGTATCCCAAAAATATCTGCCAATCAAGTGGACTAAGAGTTGTGATAAATGTTGTATCCACAGTTGAGTTCGAACATATTTCATTATCATATTTCTTTAAAAATATTGAAAATGGTTGAATAGTATATTTAAAATCCTCGTGGTGGCTTCACCATACAGTCGTGTTTATGAAGTATGCTGCTAAAAGTACTGTACTTGTAAATGTGATCCTGTGTGTATTTGAGATATTCAGCGATATATAGATGTCAAACCTCATAAGCTAAGATCGATTATAAAAAACATTTGTTAACCTAGTTAAAATGTTATTTGCACCTAGCCAAATGTTATTTGTTTGTATTTTATTTTTAATTTTTTTATGTCTAAAGTGGCTCAAAGATAAACCCATGGGGTTTTCGTGATGATTTTTATCAATACTCAAATTATGCACAAAACCTGTTTTAGACAAATAAATTAAAAAAAAATACCTGGTGTTCGTCTTTTCAAGCAAAACAAGTAGTGTTGTAACCTCTCCTTCGGTTTTGCTTCTGAAGTGTACTTGGTGCTTTCTTATATGTTTATGAGTATGAGTAAACAATTTTGCGAGTAAATTAAATATTAGTATTTTAAAATCTTATTTTTTATCATATACGTAGTATGCGTATTGCAAATAAAAATACAAATAGTAATGGACTAAATATAAATAGCATATCTATGATGTATAATCTGATATATATGTCTCTGATATATAATCAGAGACACTACTTTACTATAAGTAAAATATAAAAATAATTAAAATTAAAATAATCAAAATTAAAATTAAATAATCTATTGATGGACGGTTGTTGAAATAGCGTGAATGTGGACTGAAGTTAGGGGAGTTACTTATCAAATGCCTTTTATACGCCGATGACCAAGTTCTCCTTGCTTCATCTGCGGATGAGCTGCAAAAGATGGTATCAATAATGAATGATGCCTTTAAAAGGAAAGGAATGAAAAGTAATGCAGGAAAAACAAAGGTGCTAGAGGGGGATGAAGCGGTGACAGAATGTAAGGTTAATATTGAAGACGAGGAAGTGAAATAGGTTAAAGAATTTGTTTATCTCGGTTGTCTATTCACACGCGATGGAAAGTGTGATGGTGACATTGAAAGAAGAGAGAATGCGGGAAACAAAGTGAACGGGGCCCTGCAGGCTGCACTCCTTTATGGGTAGCCAAAGTATGACTTCAAAGGCACAATTGGCGGTTCATAATGGAGTGTTGGCTCCTACGCTTATGTATGGTAGTGAATGTTGGGTCTGGCAAGATGAGCATCGCAGTAGAGTGAATGCAGTGGAAATGCGTTCCTTACGGAGTATGTGTGGTTTGACATTGAATGATAGAGTGAAAAATATCGACATAAGGGATCGTTGTGGCCTGAAAGAAGATGTAGTGACTAGATTAGAAAAAGGAATGCTTCGGTGGTTTGGGCATATAGAGAGGATGAATGAAAGTAGAGTGACGAAAATAATTTATGCTGCACAAGTGGAAGGTAAAGCTCGACCGGGCCACCCTAGAAGGACGTATGCCGACCAAATAAGCGACATACTGAAAAAGGGCAAAGTGAAAAGTACCCGCAATAGAAGAGCCTGTATGACTAGGTTGATGGATGTAGAAGAAGCAAAAGAGGTGTGTCAGGATCGTAGCAGATGGAAATCTGTAGTCTCTGCCTACCCCTCTGGGAGACAGGCGTGAGTATAATTATGTATGTATGTAATAATTGTATTACAAAAAAAAAACAATTAGACCCTGGCATCTGCGCTGGCTATATAGCCGTCCTGCAGAATTACAGAAGCAAAAAATAATAATCAGGTACTAATGTATACAAAATAGTAATTACTATTTTCAACACACGCATATGTTGTAAATTCGTGAGCGTGTGTATTAAGGGGTAACAAGGTATGTTATGTAAGGGGGTATTAGAAGGTGTGAGTGTAAGAGGTGTGTGAATGTGTGCCTGTAGATGAGTGTTTATGTTATTGGTTTAATTTGAGAATACGAAATCGTATCAATTTATCTCATTATCACTGGCAGCTCCTCCGTATCATCGTAATCAAATTATTGTATATTGTTTTGGTTCCACAATGTCTGAAGCTCTAATTTTCATAAAAATGTAAGATCCTTATAAACTCTGAAAACCCTGGGTAAAGCAAGTTGTTTATTAATGAGCTATTTTTATGCAAGTTTGATAATTTCCTTGTAATAGAGAGTAGGAATAGGTGTCGAACTGATAAAACATTGCACTCAGACAAAAGTTTACGTGCAGAATTGAGCATTTTAATATCATGAAATCTGTAAAAACTAAAAGGGTCGCTCGGCTCCCAAATTTATGATCATTGATAGAAGCAACTTAAAGGGTTGTCCTTATTAGTACGTCATCGATTTTGTCAAATTTTTGACACCCCCCCCTCCTATAATCATTCTAACGTCATAACCCCACCTTCTCACAAAACTGATGTAGTAAGTAGTTTTTTTAGTAATAGTTTTTTTCTTTTAGCATGACCATATTACTATCATCCGCAGACCAGATCCCCCCCCCCCCCTAATTCTAAATGACGCTGATATGATGTTACAGTATGTTATGTTGACAACCATACGCGACCAAGTAACAAGGCAATGGTTATATTGTAATTATGTATTTCCTTGCTTTGAATATGGCGCATAGGTACGCAACCGTTTTGGTATAAAATTTGATAACAACAGAGAAAAGGGTTATCAAAATTTGTACTAAAACGGTGGCATACATGTACGTGTATTGACAGATCTTTTTTGGACATACGGTATAGGTAGAGAATACAGTTACTCGAAACAACCAGTGCGGACCCAGGTGCGGGAAATAAAAGACTATTGTAACTGTGTAGGGTAGTTTAAAGTCCAATGCAGTAAGCTAAGGACATTGTAAACATTGCTAGCATTGGGTGTAAGGGACTGGTTCTCATTGTGTTACGTAAAATTGATACCTACACTTGTAATACACTAATAAAACAAATAGCTTAATTTCGCACAGTACCAAGTTATTCGGTAGAAAGCCTAGGTAATCCTTAGATTTACGACCAAGCATACATAAGTTGAAATCTGAAAAAAAAAAACGTTTTAAATCCTGAAGATTCAGTAAGTAATTAGTACAAGGTGCCCTATTACTTTTTTTAGGATTTAGGGTGCCAAACGGGATCCTTTAACTGTCTGCCTGTCTGTTCTTAAAAAAAATGGCATTTTTTCAACGTTACTTGTTTCATCTATCTTAAGTATAGAGTAGAGTGTTTTTTTTTTCAGATTTCCTGTATTATTTATCTATGCGTTAGTGCTAGATAGTAAAGTAAACAAAGTATCATCCAATTCCACATATATCTTCAAGTGGCGCAATGAGTTCAAAATCTTGACAAAATGTAGGTATGGAAGAAAAAATGATTTCGGCATTTAAATGGTTTATTTTAGTGTTTCTTTTCGTTAAAATCTCATGTACCATCACCAAGGCTCCCGCCTATCCAGTTTCAAAACCTTATTGCTTACATGTGCGATCTCAAGTAGCCACGTCTTTTATTTTATTTACCAATTAGAGTTTACGAGAGACACTTTTTATGGCGTTTTTGGGCCCATCAGAGTCTATCGGTCTCTTTAGTCAGACTATTGGTGTACAAACACTAGCAGGTTGGGACCTAGCGGAAGTTTCCGCGAGTCACTGCACACTAAACTGGCCCTTAAAGTGGTCAGGCGGGAATCTTGCTGACTGTACATACTCTAAAGTAAACAACAAATAATAAAAATCAAGGTTCGTTACTCAAAGGGTGCCGAATTGTTTGTCAGGCGCTATTATTTTAGCAGCTTAGTTTTTGTTGCCTCGGTGTTGCTATGGCATCTATATGTTGTCACTCGCATGTGCCATAATGCTTTTAGGTTCCGTACCCGTATTGCGTGGTGGTACGGAACTCTTTGTGCGCGTGTCAGGCTCGCACTTAGACAAATTATTTAATTATAATTTAAAACTGTTCTTAATTCTTTGAAGGAGAAATATTTTTCATTAATGCTGTGTTCTTTTTACTACAAAGGAAAAATCTGAAAAGTTCAGAGTGTAGAGACGCATTGAACTGGAATACTTCAGAATAATCGATATGCTCATAACGTCCAACTTCGAAAGACACAAAGGCAAGATTATTATGCACACATGGACTGAATTTATACAAGTCAATATTATGTACAAACACACTTTTAGTACTTTTTTCGTACCATACCCGAGGGGACAATACGTTCCATTACAAGCTGCATTGCATTAGTTATTGCCATGGCACGCCATTAGCTCGGACCGTAATTGGCTTATTCAGTAATGCTCCTTCTATGTTTACGCAGGCGGTGTTATCCTTCATTACATTACACCCTAGTTACCTATACATATACAAGGTGAAATTAAATCAACCGACCAAATTCATACTGGAGACTCGGTTAGTCATCAGGAACAAGGTTTAATGACCCTACAGGTGAAATTCGAAAAAATTTGTTTTTTGACCCGTAGTGCCTGCACTAGGAATTGTACTTAAACTAGGCCAACCAGTACGGGAGCAAAAAAAAAATATTTTTCGAAATTGCTCAAAAGGATTACTGAACCTAGTTCTTGATCACTAACTGAGTCTCTAGTATGAATTTGGTCGGTTGATTAAATTTCACCCTATATAGGGTTATATTTGACCTATTCCCGGGAGAACAGAGGTGCAATTGTGTAAGCCAATCGTATTCAAATTCGATTGCCATATGGCTATTCGGCTAAGAAAATAATCCCGTTTGACAATTGAAATCGTACGTTTTTGGTTGTCAACAACAAAACAAGACTTGTAGCCAAAAATGTCCGATTTCAATTGTCAAACAGGCTAATTTGCTTATGACAATCAATTTGAATACGATTGGCTTACACAATTGCAACTCTGAGTAGCAGCAATAAGCAATTTATGGTTCAGTGTCCATCGCACAACGAAAGAGATAAACATACCTGAAAAAGTGCGCGTCCGAGTAGTGCAGTGAAATAAGGTTTGATATTGCTGTTTTAAGGGAACCTATTCGCCCGAACTCCCATACTAGCGCAGTTCGCTGATAATATCCTTATGTACATAGGTAACACTAAAAGTTTCCGGAACTGGCCACTTACATAAACAATATTTAAAAATTTATTGCAACATTTGAAAACAGAACTCTTTGGCTGTAGAATGCAGTTTGTTTCATCTGACTGTCTTTTGTTTTTACCTTGTGGCGCCATTTAAAAAATTGTGTGTCTGCATCAACATGGATTTAACTCGGGAAAATTTTCGTAGTATGATTTTCTACGATTTTAAGTGTAATTTGACAGCTCAACAGAGCATCGCTCGGCTTGAAACAGCTTTTGGCAATGAAGCACCATGCAAGACGACTGTTTATAGCTGGTTTGCAGAATTCAAGCGTGGCCGTATCAATCTCAGTGACGAATCTCGCGATGGTCGGCCGTCCACCGCTGTGACCAACAAAAACATCGATGCTGTGCGCCGTATGATTGAAACAGACAGGCATATGACCTACCATGAAATTCGCGCATCCTTAAAAATAGGCATGAGTCAAATACAATCAATCCTATACAAACATTTGGGTGTGAGAAAGCTGTGCTCGCGGTGGATCCCACACAACTTGACCGAGGCTCAAAAAACGGACCGCGTCACTTGGTGCAGTGCCATGCTTACCAGATTCAACGAAGGTGCGTCAAATTTGGTGTGGGACATAGTAACAGGTGACGAAACATGGATTTATTGCTACGATCCCAAAACAAAGCAGCAATCGAGCGTATGGGTCTTTCAAGATGAGCCGAAACCAACCAAAGTGGCGCACGTGAAAAGTGCATCTAAGCGGATGATTGCTTCTTTTTTTTATAAAACTGGACACGTGGCTTCTGTTGCTTTAGAGAATCGTCGTACCGTGAATAGTGACTGGTACACGACCATTTGTTTGCCGGAAGTTATTGACGAACTCCGTAAAAATAACCGTAAACGCCGTATCATCCTGCACCACGACAATGCTAGTTCTCACACGGCCAGACAGACAAACGACTTTTTGAAGACGAAAAATGTAGAACTCATGAGTCATCCTGCATACAGTCCCGACCTGGCACCTTGTGACTTTTTTCTGTTCCCAAAAATTAAGAACCAGCGGTCAACGATTTTCATCACCAGAAGAGGCTGTCGAGGAGTATGAAAAACACGTTTCAGAGGTCACCACAGGGGAGTGGCACAAAAGTTTTCAAAACTGGTTTCATCGAATGAAAAAGTGCATAGACGCCAAGGGAGATTATTTTGAAAAACAATAAATTAAAATTGTACCTTTAATAGTATTTTTTCATATTCATTCCGGAAACTTATAGCGCGTCCGTACTTGCTTATTATTATATTTTTTTCAACACATCCCATGCAATATCCATGACCTAAAGCATTTATCAAAATCAAATACATTCAAAAGTTACAAGCATATAAAAGTCCAGGATATTTCACATATTTTGATGAATGTTTATGCACCGTAATGTCCTAGAAGCGATACAACAAATTAAATAATTTTAGGTTCACAGCATAGTATATTTTATACTATTCAAAAATATTTTGGTTTCATTTCGATTTTTGGGATATTTCTCCTGAAATCATAGGAAAACCCAAAACCAATCTCGAGTTTTTTCAAGACATGAATTTTGTCTCGCGTTAGCTTGCCTCTCACGGCGAGCGTGTGGGAAATGAACGTTCAGGTCAACCAATAACAGTCAGTCAGTGCTCTATAATCCGAACTTAAATGCAGAATGAAATATCAAACATAGCGACCACGTGCGCAACTGACTTCAAGCCACCGACTACAGGGCCCTTAATGAATAAAATTTACTATAAATTCACAAGAGAGCGTTTAAAAAAACGCAATTCTATGTTTTAGATAATAGATTTAGGTGTTTAAAAGAGTCATCATTGTTATTTTTACTTTATTACTTAATTTGGACGGACTTCTGTTTTGAAATGAAAAAGTATAATATAAGTTTCATCTTAACATCTCTGACGGGGCCCAAAAAAGGCTCTTGACAGACGGATAGACAGACAGACAGCGAGACAGACAGATCGATAACAAAGTCATCCTACCTCTATAAGCCTTATACCGGTTGAAAATGAACCCTCTACCTATAACAAAGGAAACTGTTCTGTGTTCGAAATAAAAATACACGTTTTGTCACTTTTGTCATCCATGATTCATAATTTAAAAAAAAACCACATCAACAGAAGCACTAATATTCCGGTGGAGACGACGCCCTACAAAATGTATTTCGTGCATTATTTACCGCCGGGAATATGTACGGTCAAAACCGAAAAAATAATTTTTGTATTCGTTTTGTGTTCTATTAGTGATTCATACTCATAGATTTAAATATAATTATATTATAAAGCTAGGGGGTTACTTTCAACCTATATAGCTATATATATAGGAAAACTCACGATTTAATAGATTTCTGATTCTTATTTAAATAAGCCTTTATAGTATGAGTTTCGGAACCCTAAAAACCCGGCAAGTGCGAGTCGGACTGGCACACCAAGGGTTCCGCTCAGACTACCTACATAATTTTTATGATTTAATTACAAATGTATAGTTTTAAGATTTTTCCCTATATTTTTAGTATAAGACGGTATAACTTGCCAAATTTCATAGTTCTTGGTCAACGGAAAATACCCTATAAATTTTGATTCCCTTGAGTGTTTCAAAGTATACGTTTTTTGCGGCATAAACGGCTGTATCTTTTTTGTACGTTAACTTAGAAATTTGACTTTTTCACAGCTTGAGTATATGGTTTTAATTTCAATTAGATACCTCCACGTGTTACCGAGATAAGGGGTCTTGACAGACAGAGAGACGGACGGGCAGACAGACGGACAACAAAGTGATCCTATTAGGGGTCCGTTTTTTCCTCCTGGGGTACGGAACCCTAAAAAGACCAGATATGTAACTTAAAAAATTGAAGATGTATAAATATAGAGAAGGTGTATAAAATTAATCAATTTTCTGATTTACTAACACAACTCTGTGTAGTCGTTTAAAATATTTAGACAATGTTCTTTGTGTAACAATAATTACAAATGAAGTATCAACATACTCCATAGTACGAGGGATGTCAGATTTGTAGCACAGCCCGGCGTCAAGTATTTATTACATAGGTACTCAAACTGCGATATTAGACCTATCTTTGAAGGCAACTCCTCCTACATGGGTGGTCCAAATACTTAAAAATATTCATATATGATATAAATAATATGAGCAAGTTTTTTATTTCTAACTAATGTTGTACAGTTTAACTAAATAAAAAAAAACGAAATAATCCTAATACCTACTTAAATATAAAAGAAAACAAAATACATACCCATACAAATCAATAAAAATACCTACAAATAATAAACCTCATCCAAATCGCTGCTCCGCGGCAAGGTGCCCAGTATGCTGGCGACATTCCCGCGTTGAATTGATAAGCTTATTCGCTGGCCGAGGAATGTGCCAGACCGTGGGTCGCCCGTGACGCTGACCAGGCGTGTGGAAATTTCTTTAATTAGATTTCGCACTTCGGGACCCCACGAGCCCATCGTTTCGATTTAAAATTGAATTTCATTTTTCTGTTTTTACTTTTGTCTTTTGTTAGGCGCAAGCCAGACAGAAGCGGCGTAGCGCGCATCGGGCGTGCCACAGGGCGCTACCGGCGCGCATTGGATGCGCCCGTAGCACGCTCACGACGGGACAGTGTGTAAAGGTGGAATTCTAGTGTTTGATTTTGATCTAACAAGATGTGGGCGAGGTGACGGGGGGGGGGGGCGCGCGTATCGAAGCCTGTTCAATTGCTCTTTCATACAAAATGTAGGAGAAGCACGTGGTGCAAAACAGATAGAAGAGGTGGCGAAGTCGCACCGGTTCTGTCTTGCTTGCGCAGGTTTTACTGTTCTGTTAGTATCCCAGGAAAAACTTTCTATGACTCACTATGGCAGTTCAAAGTTGACAGTTACAGTGATGTACCCTATCGATTGTGTGAGAAAATTAACAAGGGCTATCAAATCGATTTTTTATTTGATTGATCTTTTATTATCATTTAAAACAAACAATAATAATAAATAAATAAAATATCTTTATTTCAAGTAACTCAGAGACTCATATAGGCAGAAAACATGAAAAGATAAATTATATACATGCATAACACAAAAACACAAAAACATATTTACAAGAATTATCCGCCACGGCTGGCTACATGCCTGTCGCAACAATGGCGGATAAACGGACAATCAAGCCTGCTTGCAATCATTGCTAGGACAGCGTTGGGGCTACTCCGCACCCTGTGTATCAGAGACGCGCATCGCCTACGCATGGTCGCGTGGAAGCAGTCGATGTGAGCCCAGGCGAACATGCCCGAGGCGCTGCAGTAGCGGGGCAGCCTCAACACCGCCCTGAGCGCGTTATTGTACTGTACACGTATAGTCCCGTACGACCTCTGAGTGTAGCTAGCCCACAGGCTGCACGTGTACAGCGATGTGCAGAACGCCTTAAACAGGATAAGTTTTACCTCAATAGAACAACGCGCAAACCTGCGAGCCAACATATTTGCTCTAATTGACAAAGCCCTCCTCGCTCTCTCTATGTCAGCATTGTCCTTCAGGTCGGTTGTGATAAGATGTCCAAGGTACTTAAATTGTACTGACTCTTGGCTACATTATATTTAAGGTCGTGGCTTAAGGCGTACTCCTCACATATCATTAGCAGCGTCCTGAGACCATAGACAGATGCGCTCAGCAAAACCATATCGTCTGCATAACTCAAATTATTGACGCACACTACGCGTTAACATATAGGTTAAAAAGTGCTGGCGAAGTTAACCCCCCCTGCCTTACCCCGCACTCCATTCGATAAGGCTCGGACAATGTGCCCCCCCATCTGACATTATTAATAACAAAACAAAAACTTTAACAAACATCAAAACAAATAGCACGTAAAGCAACCGCAACAAAAACACAAACCGCATACAAGAGACACTCATACTGACGTCATCCTTTACGATTATGTAGTGTCAGTACCTATGGGTTAGCGTTCCGATCCACGCATAAAGTAGCAAAAAGACATTATTATTTACTGAACCTTTTCTTTGTTAAATTTAACGAATAAACTGTGATTATTGTTTCGATTTATGGATGAATAATTTATTGTATTTTTCAATAATGAAATACATTCTTTGTAAAACCTAATATTTTCTTTTGTACCTGGGTCTATGTAGTATGGTGTGATTAGTATAGGTAAAACGGAAAATTACGAACTGTCACCCATATCATGATATTTCGGATAGCCTATAGAATTAATTCAATGCTTTGAATTGAGTTATGTACACATTGCACATAGATACTTTTAGTAGGAAATAATCAAGTTTTCCCATGTTACTACACATACAGAAAAATATAATAAGCACCGAATACTCGCGGAAGAACACTTTTCACACATATACTTATTCCTGTAAATTTTACTATGATCCATCACAAACCCTGTTTCTCATTGTAGACAAAAAAAAACGCTGAATAGAACATGAAACAAAGAGAATCACAGCAACCATTACGAGCAAGATAACAAAATCATTCCTTCCTTGTAACGATAGCACGAACTAAACGGTAAGGAAATTAAGATGTTTTTTGTCGCATTTTGTCGTAGCCGGCAGCGACAGCGGTATGCAACGAAAAATGCACCGGCAGCTTTGTTCGAAAGAATTGAATTAAAAATGGCGACTGTTTTTTCGTACAGCACGCGCGACTGCCCACAAATGGACAAATTAGCTATGAGGCAGCAGAAATAAAAGCTGTTCTGGTTCTTTTTGGTAATAACACTGCAGTTTGCAACTTTCAGCTTGTGCCTAATTCGCGCATAGTGTGGTTACGTAATGAGTTTTGTAGGCGATGGCGCTTATTGGTTTTAATAAGGCTTCCTTTTATATAGTTCTGGTTTTGTTTTGAAACAAGCACAACAAACAAAACTTATAGAAAAAGTTTGTTATTTGACATTTTAACTGATATACTGCTAACTTCAAATACGAGTATAACAAAGACTACAGTGCTTAAAGTTTGAAGTAATTGTTTATTCAGCGATGGTACCGAAACAACATATTTCCGACTTCATTCTTCCCGAAACATGTTTTCTAGACAGATTTCGAATGAAAATTCGGGCTAGTGATAACATAAGCCATCTTCCAGCCTGATTAGTTGCACACGGAAGAATTTCACGTCCAATAATTTCATGGTTTTCAGTCTAAGGTTTTCCAAATTTCTAAAGTTCGTTATTTTGGCTTCACAAGAGAGTACCATTGATTAATCCACGCCGCGTAGCATCTGTACTTATACGTACGTATAAGAAAACCAGACACGTGTGAATAGGCCTCTTGCCCAGAGGGTTCCAAACATGTCGTTTTAAACACAAACTAATATAACGTGCAGTTATAACCGTCCAACTTTATTTGATACTTATGATTTGTTCAATCTTACCATCTATGCATCCAGTCGAAAAGAACTAATTAAGTTTGTCATAATATTGGTATTTTTTTCCCATGTGTGCTATAAGACCTACTTGTGAAGAGAATTTCAAGTTTCTTTAGTCAACTGGAGTTGCCAAATATGTTTTACTTGTGACCGAATTTGTACGAAATTGATTACGTAAAGGACAATAACTTTATACCTTAACCTTAAATCGGTGGATCAGGCCCTTTGTAAGAGACCACGTCTCAGCGCCATACGTCATCACAGGAAGGACGCACTGGTTGAACATATTAGCCTTTAAATACTGTGGTATTGACAACGTAAATATGTGACGCAACTTTCCGAATGCTGCTCAACCCAAGCATATTCCTCTGTCAGCCTCGGCGTCGAAGTCGTTTTTATCCAGCTGTATGACTTGACCCAGATAAACATACTTCTGAACAACTTTGATGCTGACATTGTCGACGGTTAGTGGTCCTTGGATGACGTGACAGTTGGACATGACCTTAGTCTTATCCAAATTCATCCGCAGGCCTACTCGTCTCGAAGAATCGCTAAGGCCGCGCACCATTTCCTCCAGTTCCTGCAGCGATTCCGCCATTATCATGATGTCATCGGCAAAGCTAAGATGTGAAATGTACTCTCCGTTTACGTTTCTGCCTCGTCCATTCCAGTCTAGTGTTTTAAAGACGTCCTCCAGCGCGGCGGTAAACAGTTTTGGGGAAATAACATCTCCCTGTTTCACACCGCGCTGAAGATGTATCGGTCTCTCGTAGTCCACAAAGGCTAGACAAAAGGGCTGATTATACTCTTGAGTTTTCTGTATAACCTGCCTTAGCGTGTGAATGTGGTCCACGGTGCTGTAGCCTTTTCGAAACCCAGCCTGTTCTGGACTGGAGGTTGGAAGTCATCGAATCGTTGGGCGAGACGATTCGTGATAACTCTTGAGAAAAGCTTGTAGGTGTGGCTCAGAAGCGCAATTGGTCTATGGTTCTTATGTAGGATTGTGTCCCCTTTTTTGAAGAACAAAATGACCAGGCTCCTGCTTCACTCCTTTGGCGTAGTACCTGTACGAATAACGGCATTAAAGAGATCCTGTAGCTGCAGTAGCTGTCCGAGTATAGGGTAACCTCCAGCTTTCAGGAGTTCAGTTGTGATGCCGTCCTCGCCAGGCGCCTTGTTGTTTTTCAGTTGTACAAGTTCTCACCCATTTGTAAAATAAATTTCCTCATTTATTGATACACTATTTGCAAATTTCAACGATTTTCGGAAAATTTGTCATATTTTTTTTAAATAAATGTACTTCACATCTTAATACGTTAATTAGTAAATTAAAACAATAAAAGACTTTACTATTATTTATAAAATTTTGAAATTTTTATTCTTAGATGGTACCAATGCTAAACTTATGAAAATGACTTCTCACCACTCTGATAAAAACCGACATTTTTTCAATTTTTTTCGGCCATGCATTGTCTATTGCGGCGCTCGATAAAACGCTTATTGTAAAATTAGCTCTAAAATTATCGAAAATTTATTAAAATGTTGATTCATCTCGAAACAAGGCTTAAAAGGTGGTATGTGCTTAAAAGCATTATAATTAATTATTTATCATCGACTTTATACTAATAAAAAAACAAAAAGAATAATATAAACACTCCATTTCGCCAACAAAAAACGACTTCACTACATACCTAAACAGAATTTGAAGTTAAACCTGGAAGAAAATAAAAACAAAGTAACTTTAAGGACATACACTTTTGACTCTCCATCGGATATTAGATCTCTAGGAGATACACAAATAGCTGATATCTCACCAACTAAACAAAACAACCAAACAGAAATCCCTGCATCTGTTTTGATAACCATGAAGCAGATGGAGCAACTATTAGACATAAAACTTGAAAACTTAAAAATAGACATGTTAGCAGAACTTAACATTAACATGACCCAACAATACAAAAACGTGACCTCTTAAATAAAGGAAGAATTCGCCCCGAAAATTAACTCACTAGAATCAAAACAAAAATCACTAGAAGACGAAATCTTACTGTTAAATACAAAAGTTGAAGAACTTCAAATAAGAAATGAGCAACTAAAAATAATCGAAACTCAAGATAAAGCAAACAGGACTATTATTTTTTTGGACTATGATCTCCTTAAAGCTTTTCATATTATTTATATCTTTAAAAACTGTGTGAGAAAAAGAATAAAAAGTACAAGAATTTGTGTATAATTTATTGAAGATGATATTCCACCAAGAACCGTCAATCGAATCCACCCAATATTTACGAAGTTTGTTTAACACTTGTCCATCCATCCATCCATCCATCCATCAGACTGTTACGTCCACTGCTGGACATAGGCCTTTCCAGGATTTCGCCACATACTCACACACGCTGGGCAGCCGGGTTGGTGAGTGCGGTGCCGAAACCCTTGCACTAGTGATGCCGCTGCCCGTCACCAGTCTGTTTTATATAAGATAAACCGCCATCCATCGGTCCCAGGCAATGGTGGGCCGCCTGGTTTTGCCTGAGAGCTGTTCTCTTACACTTGTACTTTAAAATAATATAAAATCGAGTTCTACTCGAAGTAGGTTGGTTCAGGAGTATCGCAATTCCTAATTAAAGCCGTCTAAAGATCAAATTTATTTTCACACAATTTTAATCACATAGTTTGTTTTGTAACCTTTGTTAAATTTTCAAATAATTTTGCTAAGATTAAGGTGGGTATAATAAATAATTAAAATTCTTCCTAAAAAGCTGTCGTGCTACGAATTTCAATGGACTCGATTTTTCTTTGGGAATTTGAGAAAGTGTTTGGAATGCCAATACAAATTTTCGATAAGGTTTTAATGAAACGGGGTTAGGGATTGTACTAAATTAGTTTTTTTTTTTCGAAATGACTGCGTTGAATAGTTAATAATTATTTTAAAATTCGATATTTACTTTCTTGACATACATACAAACAAAAAACCCTTAAATGTTGCATTTTGAAGATATCACCATTATCTATATTAAATATCTCGGCCTAATAATAAACGAATAGTGTGTTTGAAAAACTTGTATTCGGTTCGTAAAGTTATCAAGCTTCGTAGCAAAGTATGGTTTCGTAGCAAAATAAAGTCATAAAGGTTGTATGTCGTAGCCTCCCTATACAAATACTAATCTTTATTCGACCTAAACAAAAGAAACTGGAAACAAAAACGATTCCCTTTTTCTTCCAAAAGAGCACGGACAGAATTCACTTATTTTTCTTACGTTTCATGTTACGAATTTAACGATATGTCAATATAAATATCTAGGGAATATCCGTTTCATTTTAACAATATCTCCGTAGTATTGCATAGTGACAGACAGAAGGTACCTACCTCAAGGGTTTGAAGAGGGTCGAGGATTTCGATATAAAAACTAAGTCGTTTACTAATTTTTATAACGGTATTTCCATCTTATTTCTGTGGAGTTTTAAGGTTGGCACAAGATTCTTCTATGCCCGTTTAGATATGCCATAGAAAAAGAGCTTCGAGTAAAACGTAGTGAATATATTGTCTTTGCCTCGGACCATAGACTTACCGTCGGACTGCCTCTATGACACCTTCATCATCTTCATTTCTTTGTCCGTATCAGTAACCGACTTTTCTTTGAGCATGAAGTTCCTTTCTTTCGTAAATATATCAATATTAAATAGTAAAAACAATTATATTTATCAATATGGCTATATAAACGATAGTCACCTTATCCTTTTCGGATAAGGTGACTATCGTTTATATAGCCAAAATCATTCTGGAGACTCGGTAAGTTATCAAGACCAAGATTCAATGACCCTGTTTGCACGATACGAAAAATGCTTTGTTATGCCCCTATACTTGTTCAAGAACAGGAAGGAAGTCTCAATTTTATTTTGCTTCTTTCACCATCCATCCATCCATCAGCCTGTTTCGTCCACTGCTGGACATATGCCTTTCCAGGATTTCGCCACTCTTGGCGGTCCTCCTGGAAGAAATGCCCATACTCACACACGCTGGGCGGGCGGATTGGTGAGCGCGGTGCCGAAACCCTTGCACCAGTGACGCCGCTGCCCGTCACCAGTCTGTTTTATATAAGGCTCGGCAATTGGGGATGGATAAACCGCCATCTATCGGTCCCAGGCAATGGTGGGCCGCCTGGTTTTGCCTAAGAGTAAGTAAGTAAGATGGTGGTACCTCCACAGTCGAGCCCGGCATCAGCTCTACCACCTATTCCATTACTATTCCATTATTTCACAGAAAGGTTAATTGAACCTTGTCTTGTCCATTTACGGAGTCTCGAGTTTGAATTTGCCCATATAAATAAAGGTCAACTTGTATAAACATTGAATAAACTGCTTGAATTGAATGTCTGTAACTTTATTTTCTGCGGCTCAGACATAAGACCTGGGTGACAATAGGAAAACCGCCAAAACTACAGCATCCTGCTCTCTATGCGTGCCCAACACCCTCCTGAATCAAATCCACGAAAGATGCCCAGCCGTAATCCTCATAGTAAACAGCAGCGGCCGCTGGTGACTACACACTCTAATCGAAAAAGGCCGGCCCCACCTGTGCTTACCATAATAAAAAAAAAAAAAGTCCGGAGAAAATTCCGGACCATTGCAGAAAATTCCGGACATTTTCTGAAAAATTTGTTTTTTTGCGGCACGTTAATTTCTAGCGAGAAGTGAAGATGTGACGCTTGAAATGTTTTATAAAATAATTATAAAAGAAATAGTCTTAAATATGAAAATGATTCATTACAAAAAAAGGTATTTTATATATACATAACTAAATAGATATGTCGGAGAAACATTCCCGCCGACATCGTCATTAGTGGCTGCGGGCTTTGTGGGCGTCATGAGGGTAAAATGCGGGCACAAAACAACGATCATAAGTTCACAGTGGTTTATTTTAGGTAAACACAATAGTTCTAATTAATTTAAATGAGACAGTTAAGACCGAGCAGCGGGTTCAAGGCACCGATCTTACTTCACTTTTTAAAAAGTATAAAAACGATCCAACTCGATCGTTAGCTCACACTCCAAGGTCTCGAAGATAACTGCACGTTACCCGACACCACCAAGCCAAGATGGCGCCTCGACCCCGCTCGAGGCATGTGCTCCGCTCTGATTGGTCGTTACGTAGTATTATAATCAAATCATGACTTTTATTGTGATTGGAACAAAAATCTTTAAAATCTTTGTTCGCAAAACATCTACCCTGATCTGCAATAACACGCACTGGGGTACCGAAAAGAGATATGGATGCTTTGAGGGCGTTTATAGCACTGTCAGTGTTAAGTCTTGTGGAATGCCTCAGTAACACATACTTTGTAAAAGCGTCTACGAGCACGAACACGTATTCCTTTTGATCATTTTTGCCACTGAGCTTGCCTGTAGCGTCGATGTGAATTGTATGCCAAGGAATATTGGTTTTTGGTATGGGGTGTAACTCTATCTGTTGTTTACCACTTCGCGATTTAGCTACTCTACACGTTATGCAATTTTCAACAAATTTTCTGACGTATTTTGACATATTAGGAAACCAATAATGTTGGTATGCTTTTTCTAAAGTTTTATCCCATCCCAAATGGAGAATTGATTCATGAATATGATTTATTACTGACCAACAAAAAGCCCTCGGTACAATCGGTAGCCAAATGTTGCGATTGTTTCTTTGAATTTTTCTGTAGAGCACATTAGATCGCAATTCATAGATTCTACAACGCTCTACATCTAGATCATCGGTTTCAAGTTTAGTAATAATTTCATTTAATTCGGGGTCTCGTCGTTGTTCCGCTTGTAACCAATTTGAAGATAACTCAGCTATATTGACGCGTTTTTCTGCCACGTAATTTTCTCTACCTAAGCTATGGGTATCGCTAACGGCGGTGTTGTTCCCTTCGGACAAATGGTTTCTCGAGAAGAAATCAACGTGGGCCATTTTCCTACCCTCTCTGTATTGGATATCAAAATCAAAAGCCTGGAGGAAAGCCCACCACCGGTGCACTCTAGGTGTCAGGTCAACTTTAGTTCTTGAGGCTTTTAAAGAATTGCAGTCAGTGACGACTGTGAAAGTTCTACCATACAAATAATGGCGGAAATGTTTAACTGAGTTAAAAACTGCTAGTGTCTCCAACTCGTAAGAGTGGTATCGAGACTCCGCGGGTATAGTGCGTTTACTGTAGTACTCTACAGGATGTAATTTTGAACCAGCTCTTTGGAAAAGAATTGCGCCGTAACCTTCGCTACTAGCGTCAGTGTGTAACTCTATAGGTAATTCTGGTATAGGTAATACACTAGATTTTCCTACCCCAGTCAAAGCAACAATTGCACACTGCAATGCACCAACAAGCCTGCGAGAGACGCTCTCTTTAATTAAGGAACAATCAGCACCGGAATCGAAACAAAACGGGAACTGCTCACCAAATTGCGTAATGGTTCCAGTGACAGGTCTCAGGCCGCATACGTCCACTCGCTTCACAACGCTGGGTGCAGTGGCGGCGGGCTGTGCGCTGCCGCTTGCAACTGGCCATGTTCTTGAGCACCGCGATGCCACGTGACCCTCAGCACCACACTTGTAGCAAGTCACAACGGGCCGCGCAGTAACGGCCGTGTTGGAGCGCTCAGAAGTCAGAGCTGGTTGCTGCTTGTCATGCGATTGGCTGAAACATTCAAAAGATTTATGACCTAACTTTCCACACGCGTAACATTTTGTTGAGGCAGCACTTAACCTAGGACGTTTATTGTCTTGCGTAGTACTTGCGACGGCCTTTGAAATCTCTTGATAACTGCGTTTGCGATAAGAGAACGCCATTAGTTCACGTTGCATTTTACTGCGGGTAGTTATTTCTTCAGAAAAAATATTGCGTTGCAACCGTGGCTCGATTTGCCCCATGTGTGCGAGTATCAAAGATACCGCCATTTCTTCCTTGCCCAGATTACCCCATCGTGACATCAGTAAAGTGAATAAACGGCTTGCATAAGCAGCAAGAGATTCACCCTCTTGTGGTTTTCCAGTAATCATCTTTAACATCGTCGCAGCACATGTTTCCAATGTATCAAAGCGAGAAAGGAAAATTTCTTTAAATTCTACCCACTTCATATTGGGAAAAGCTATCTGAGAAAACCATGTTGCAGCCGAACCCTTCATAGCCTTACTAAGTATGAGAATCAATTTACTTCCATGTATATCGCGATCCGATAAGCAGATATCCGCTGTTGCTAGCCAGGCCCGGGCATCAGTGTCCGCATCATCCGGTTGAAATTTAGGCAGCGTGATGCCCTTATCCTCGATTTTCGGTGGGTTGGTTAGCGCCTCCACTAGTAACTTCATGCTGGTTTGCTGCGCTTCGAATAACGCACGCCATCCTTCATTTGCCGCTGTCTGTTCGCTCACGTTTGGTGCCTGCACCGATCCCACTTCTGATGTCGGAGAAACATTCCCGCCGACATCGTCATTAGTGGCTGCGGGCTTTGTTGGCGTCATGAGGGTAAAATGCGGGCACAAAACAACGATCACAAGTTCACAGTGGTTTATTTTAGGTAAACACAATAGTTCTAATTAATTTAAATGACCGAGCAGTTAAGTTAAGACCGAGCAGCGGGTTCGGGGCACCAATCTTACTTCACTTTTTAAACACTAAAAAAACGATCCAACTCGATCGTTAGCTCACACTCCAAGGTCTCGAAGATAACTGCACGTTACCCGACACCACCAAGCCAAGATGGCGCCTCGACCCCGCTCGAGGCATGTGCTCCGCTCTGATTGGTCGTTACGTAGTATTATAATCAAATCATGACTTTTATTAAATTATTGAGATTTATCATTCTAAAATAATGTAACAAATTAATTTAAATTAAATTAAGAATTTCAAAAGTAATTACAATGTAAACAAAAGCAATATTATCTTTTACGTATGTAAACAACAATCAACTTGACTCATAGTTTCCTCCGACAGATACATATGTTACTTAACATGAAAATTGTAGTTGTTTTGTATGGGTATAGTACTCGCAGGCACTGTTTATGTTGATTTAACTAAAAAGATTTATTCTATTTCAATAATAATTTCTCTTTCTTCATTTATGTGAAAAATCCTTGAAAATTCCGGACATCTTAGAATTCCCTCCGCATTCCTGACAAAGAACCAAAATTCCGGACATGTCCGGAAAATTCCGGACGTATGTGCAACCCTAGCCCCGCCTCGCACCGCCACGAAACCTGTTCGAATCCCCCCAAGTGCGATTAATGACCATGATGGTTTTACTCTTGTAAATGATTTGGCCAAATGCAAATCTGACTCACGCAAAAAGGGTTCCGTACCACCACTCAAAACTGGTACGGAATCGTAAAAACATTATGGTAAATAAGAACAATATAGATGCCATAGCGACATCGAGCGAACAAAAAATCATTTAGGCAAGTGTGAGTCGGACTTGCGCACAACGGATTCCGTACTACACAATACGGATACAGAACCCTAAAAATATACTCATCAAAAGCATCATCTATCATGTTTGCTAAGTTTCTTGCCCTTCTTCTTAGCAATACTAATCGAATGGTGTGGATGGTTAGGCATTATGTATATATAATATTTTTATTCCTATATTTCTCTATGTTATGCAGGTGTATAACTTTATTATATTTTAGTAGTCCAACCTTAATATTCTTTGTATGTATTTTCCTTATAAGTATATACATATTATTATTTTTTTATTCTAAAGATATTTATTGTAAAGATTAACTTTGACTCGTAGAAAATATACTTTAAGTATCTATTTTACAAAATAAATATTTTGATTTGATCTATACTAATCAATAATAAAACATTGTTCCATCTTGTATGAATTAATGAATACAAACATTATTAAGATTATGTTTTTATTGCGCAATCCATCGCTTTGGAATACTCTAAATATTACAGTGCATTACAAGCTAGAAAAGATAAATTAGAAACAAATGTAAAGACAAGAATTTGAAAAATTCCTCGGGCCAGGATGGTCGGACCAGGTGGCGCAGTCGGTAGTGCGCTTGTCTTGATAACAAGAGGTCGCAGGTTCGAATCCTGGCCCGAGGAATTTTTTCAAATTCTTGTCTTTACATTTGTTTCTAATTTATCTTTTCTAGTTTGTAATGCACTCTAATAATAACACACATTATTGTACAAAAATTTCATTTAATTTTTGTTAAACAAAAATGGAGTACAGAGTTTCGAACACATTTTCATTATCAAAAGCGATTTCTTCCAGTCAACCTTTGGGTGGTGAATAAATTATTATTTTTCGTAATGTGGATGTGGAATATGAAAATGTAATAAAATATACGAAACCAATAATAAATATTATCATAAGAGTGCATTACAAACTATAAAAGATAAATTTGAAACAAATTTGAAAAAAATCCTCGGGCCAGGATTCAAACCTGCTACCTCTTGTTATCAAGAAAATAATGATTATACCATTCATGTACAACATACGAATAAGCAGTTAGTGTTGCTCCCAAGAAACTGTGAAAATTAAATTTCCATCATTTTTGGGTCGTATATATTCACTCATATATTTTTTTCATTGTCGTGAAATACAGCACCAAAATAAATAGGCCCGCGGGTATTTTTAGACTGTAATTAGAGCTCGGTTTTGTCATTGCCGCTGAAATTGAAGCTAGGTATAAAAAATATTCAATCTTATAATATTTTTGTATTCTGTTATACCAGTTCAACTTAAAACAGTAAACTTACTTGAGAAATACAAGTAAAACATCAGACATTTATTTTCATAACTATTATTACACGTAATTTTTAAAATATTACATAAAACATAAATTAAAATTATATTCAAATATTAAAATGGAGATCAAAATCTAATTAAAATTCGAATCATTCTTAAAATTAAGACCAAGATATAAATGGATAACAAAAATTAAAATTATAATCAATTAAACATTTTCAAATTTATATAGGATTTGCTCGATTAGATAGCGTTTCAATTTGAATTTAAAGCTGTTTAGGCTAAATGACTTTAAAACGTGTTCGGTAAGATTATTATACACATTTGGGCCCATTATGTGCATTAGTTTGGAAGATTTTACAAGTCCGCATCCTATAATATACAATGTAATGTCTTATTACAAAGTAATGGAGACAACAAAAAGCTCAGAGGGAGTAGCTGCTTACAAATATTATGAAGATATAAAAGCGAAGGCTTGTGGAAAATTCCTAAAGCCTTTTAAAGTCATTGGCGTTACCCAGCACGTCCACATTTCGTATTCTTACGAACGAACGAACGTGCTTATATAACAGTTTATATAGATATGTTTTGTGTAGGTATTCATATTTCTTAGATGTTATGACATGACTCTTAATACTATTGTGACGCTTGTAAAAATAAGTGACGATCTACACGGTGACTTTCGTTTATAAAGCCAAATTTATACTGGAGACTCGGTAAGTGGTCGGGAATATTAAGACTTCCTATACTAATTGAGTCGAGGTTGTTCCTGAGCTTAATTTGTCCTGTGTTCCTGAATATGTACAGAGACACGAAAAAAACTTCGTATTTCACAACTAGGGTCTTTGAGCCTTGGTCCTGGCCAGTTACCAAGTCTTCAGTATGAATTTGGCTGTATAAACGAAAATCACCTTATATGAAAGCGAAGCTCCATCAATGTCTGGCTCTCTATTTGTTTTTATACTAAGATATCTGGAAAAAAATATCAATGGTGTCATATTTTGAAATTCATGTTGCATTTGTTTACTTCATTTATTTTAAGGCATAAACATTCATCCCACTTCGTCATTAACTAACTAAAACCAGCTTAAGTAACAGTCTACATACATACATTTCGTTAGACTCGTGCACTGGCATTCGACCGACCTCGACCGAGATCCTCGTACGTACGCGTCTGTGTGAGTGCATCCGGAATCGCTGGTTGTATGAAGCTGGCCTTCTGCATGCATTTATTTTGTGATTGCGGTTCGGACACGTCAGCATAGTATAAATAAGTAATAGTATTCTTTCTCCAAACAAACGGGCCGAAACGACTCCCCCCCTAAAACTCGGTACAACTCGGTTTACGGCAGTCGCGGTCGCACCGCAGTTACGTATGCACGTTGTCACTGTGACGCTCCCGTGCATTTTCGTACAATATGGCACGAAATTACGGAGTAAGTTGTGCATTGTATGGTTGCTTAAATTCAATTTTTCTAATAATAACATACCATTATCAAATACGTAAACAGTCAGTTGACGTCAGTGCCTTGGCGGGATTCAAACCTTAGTTAGACCGTTGAAAGACTGTTAACATTTCAAGGTTACAATAGTACGACGAATGTTGTGACGACGATTGAGTTTAAATGTAAATTTTGATAGGTAGGTGTTGTAGGGGAAAGGAATATTGTTTGTCATGTCATGAATGACAGCATTCTAAGTTCAAGAAATAATACCAAAGACAACAATAAAATAAAATGACATTCATCGTTCTAGCCTTGTACATTTCATTTAATTTTGTAAACAAGAAAACTCAACGTTAAAATTCAAACCGTACGGAAGTATTTCTTTTGAAAATCAATCTCTTATTATTTTTCCTACAAAAAGGCAACCTGTGGAAAAATGATTTTCTCACTGAAATGAAAAGCGAACTTACATTTGTAAGAACGCCGTCCGTTGCTCTTGCCAAGGACGTCTTAATTTCACCTTTTTGTTACGCAATCATTCACAAACAGACTCTGATTTCCTCTGAATCGCTCTAAATCAACAATTTTTGTACCTTACGAATAAAATTATAGCAAATTTAAACGTATAAATCTAGATTCATATATATTTGACTTATAGGCAACAAAAAGGTCACTTGTCAATCACGTACTTATTACGTCCGTCGAAAAATATTTGTATGTTTTAGAATTCAAGCAGACAGAAAAAGATATATTTACAAATATATACAGGATGTAATCATGACGTGCTCATTAAATTAAACCACATGCTATAATTATCATATCCCTTTCCTTTACAAATTTTAATACCTCCTTGTTATTTTCTATGGGAACTATTTATTTTTTTCGCGTTTTATAAAAGTTTATCTATGGAAGTGGTTTAGGATGATCAGTAGAGCATATGGTTTAATTTAATGAGCACGTCATGATTACATCCTGTATACTTATTAGAGTAAGGTAGAGGTACAAAGTAATACAAAATCTCAAATAGCTTTTTAACCACGTAAATATTTACAAACTTAAACAATCTTTTTTTATTTGTATTTAAAACAATCTAGGTACAAGGTACTAATTTAATTTGTTTTAAATGAGATTTTGTGATCACAGTGGGATAGTGTTATTTTGCTTTTAAATAATATATATACATATATATGTATTTCTCTTCCTATAATAATAAATTCAGTTTTATTACAGTAAAATAATATAAATAGAACAAAGACAAACGAGTATCGTAACCCCAAAGAGATGAAAAGACAAACGCTAGTTTTTTAATGTGTGTAAAATATCAGCAATGTACTTGACGAGGTTTTGAAAGTAGGTATCATCACGAAATAAAAACCCCTACTAGTTCCTTTTTCAGCCACTCTGTCCCCAAAAAACAAAAAACTTCAATGCCGATAACCCTAGCAATAACAGAAACCTTTTGTTCTTTACACTTTACAAACAATTTCCCGTTTGCCTATGAGAACTGAAGAGCCATCTATCGACGGGTAAATATCCGATTTATTTGAAGAGCCCTGGAAATTTTACAGTTGTGTTGGCACAAGCAGCACTCCAACTTTAAAACAGCGCTGAGTTTTATGAACAGTTTAAAAACTATAATTTCATAAGTTAGTACCACCCAACACGCGCCACGGGGGAGTACTTCGAAAAATACAGCTTTAGATTTTAAATGACTCCGTGGAAGCCATTAAGTTGGTACTATAATGTATCCTTTGAGAATAGAACACTGAAAGTGAACCAGATATTTCAGTATTTTAGTTCACTTGCCAACGAAGCACATAATCACATAGGTCGTTTACAAGATTTCGCTATCTCGGTCAAAGATAACTACCACCTTAAGGGGAACCGTTTCGAGCTCGGTGCAAAATGCGCAACTTATGATTGTTTCTCTTATTTTAAAATAAAATGTACGAAATAAAATAGTTTCATCTTATATTGCGACTATTGTTGAATAATTATCAGGGGTTTTAGCAGAATTAGGTCTTTTTATGGATTATAGTTAGCGTGAATATCCATACCAACTTAAAAGCGTGTTCAAAGTTGTTGTGGACATTAGTTTACAACGTAATGCATAAGACTACAGAAATTTGGTAGAAAAGCGTAATTGATATTAAACTATGGTTACAAAATGCAATAAATCACATTGACTCTGTACTTTTTATTCAATTATAAGAAAAACAATCATAAAATGTGCATTTTGCACCGATATCGAAACGTTTCCCCGAAACACTCGTGATTAAAGAATACTGAAAATAAAAGTGACAAACTATGGTGTGCTCTAGTGACCAAATTAGGGACAACAAAGAGTGTTTCTTATTTTGATGTTTAAATGCCTACTTAGCTACGTAAATATTAATTTGTAAATTTCAACGAAACAATGCAAAAACTCAAGCTACGGAAAGTTATGCACCACTTCGTTCAATGTTTTTGATAACATTCATCGATTTACAGACTCTCCGTGTTTTTTGAATAATGATGGTAATAGAAATATTTTGTTGCAAATTTTCAAATCCAACAAATATGTGTTTTGCATTTGTCTTTTCAATAATTTTGGCTTATTGTTTCTTAGTAATAAATCAGTAAATAAATTTTTATTTGCAGAATTCGTACATGACTTTGATTGTTTACTGATTCTATTTAAAATTAATCATAATCATCTTTATTTGTTGAACATAGGTGCAAATGGTGTTATATAAAATTAGTTTCTTCTATGATTTGACATGAAATGGCGTACACAATTAGTTGAGTATTTTCAGCTACAAAATTTTGGTAATGCAAACAAAACATTTAAGTAGGAAAACACAAAATGAACTAATAATCGCATCACTATCTTGATGTTTCCACCGTTATGCCATAGATAATCTATGGTAATGCTGAAGTTCCCCAAGAGTAAAGCGCCGTAATATAGCGGGCGTTACGTATGGTTCTCGTGATTTTTCTCAATGAGAGAAAAGGAAGAGGAAACTCTTCCTGGGTTGAAGAATCTAGAAATAAATCATGTAAGAAAAGTACTTCTACCAGGAATATAATGCACACTCTTATTGTATCGGAGTCTTTTGAAGTCATTCCAATATTGAGGAAAAAAACAACAAAAGATGGCTCTAAAAAAAGATTTCGTGTCCAGCGGGACTATTATGTAACGTTGTATCGGTTGCCAACTGGTTGCCAAGCACTAAAACATGAGCTGTGACGTCACTTTCAGCACGAATGTATCCTTAGCATATATGGGCAACCGCATCTGGCCCGTTGAGGTTTTAAAGCAGCCCGCGGCAAGGAACAATTTAAAATTAGGCTAACATTTTACCGGAAAGTCGCGACTTGTTGTTTTATTGCAACTTTAAATACAGGCCGCGCTCAACTTCCTTGCCGATATGAGTAAAGAAGTAAGTGAGTGAAAGGTGAAAACTAACAAATAAGCGTGGATTGAAATCAGTAAATTCGAATCACGAACCAAGGTAACCTAAAAAAATTTGCAAAATTCTTTGTGTCTGGTTATTAGTGGAATCGATTCAGATGTTAGTAGTCTTGCATCTGAAAATTTGGCACAAGATTCCCATCTATTGGAAATTATGAAAATATTACATTTTAACTTTTCTAGTTGAACCTGCGGTTCACCGATTGCGTCGTTATTTTCGTATACCTGCTATACACATCAACCTACGGCCCGCAAATTCATGTCCATATGATTCTTTGGCCCGCGGCTTCCCAAAGGTTGCCCATGCCTGCCTTAGATGATCGAAATTCGATAGTTTATCTATGTTTTCGATGTTTGTCAACCAGTTGGCAACCGACTAAAACATACATAATCTAGGTTATTTGTACAAAATCTCGTAGATGGTACATTTCACAATTCGTTGCAGGTAAACTTGTCCCTGAAGAAAAATGTTTTATAATTGGGAAAAACATTGAAACTTACGTACTATTGCTAGATATTTCAAAAATGCATTATAATAAAAAAATACCAAAAGAAAATAACTTTAATTTCTTTTTTTCTCCTTAATTTTTTAATAACTGAGGGGTCAGAGTTGTTTTCCATATAAACAGATCGTGTCCCACACTCTTGTTTATCGTGTTTCAATGTTGCAAACTTTTTCAAATTGACCTCAATGCCAACAATATTTAATCCATAAACAATCTATCTTTAATATTTATGGATTAAAACCTGTTTATAGTACATTATGATACAAGTGAGCTGCTTTGGACATTACAGTCGAGGTGGGATTGCAGCCCGAGTCGAATGGCGAGGTCGTAATGGAGCCGAGAGTGTAATGTCTAATGCTCACGCGTTTCACACGACGTTTTTCAACACACTTGCGAGGAAAAGTAATAAAATTTCACCGTCTTTTTTTTTACACATAATCGAAACCACAGTTGCAGCCTGCAGCTGACTGAACTGAACCATAGTATAGTGACTGAACCATAGAATATTGTTCTGAGGACGGAACTGCTATTTTCTTTGAAAAATGGTAGCGGAGATTTTGTTTTATTGTTTTTCCTTTCGACCCGTTCAGGGACGGGCAAAGGTATTTAGGACCATGATAGCCTTTTCTGTAATTTCCATTTTATTCCTCTATAGGATCTTTATTCCGTTATTATAATTTTATGCGAAAGCCAAATATGAAATATTAACAAAATTAATATTTTTGTATTAACAACAAAATTACAATTTCTTAAGACATCAAAACTCTTGCTAAGATTAAAACAAAAACTGTAATGTAAGAAACACTAGTGCGATAATGTAAAGTAAAAAGCACACGTGTGTTGAAAAATTTTATTAAATTTTGTAATGAACAGATATTTTATGCAGCATTTAGTTTTTTATTTTATTATAAATATAAATTGTCGTGCAAGGTAGTGCACTTCCCGTGAAAACAAGAGGTCGCAAGGTTTCAATCCTAAGAGGTATTTTTTCAAAATAATTGTACAAGTTGGAAGTAATTTCAAATGATCTGAGTAATATTTGAAAATTGGTATATTGCCATTTTGGAATTCGTCCATCTCGTAATGCGCGCGCAATCGTAGACACAAGACTTGTGTGTGTAGGATTAAGGCAACGGTTGTTTATAGATATGTGAAAAAATTCACAGAAGTAGTATATATAATGAATTTAAAAGGAAAACTATCACAGCTAAGTACAGGTCGCGCCAAACTTTTAGCCCCCTAATTTTTGTTAAAATCAAGCCTACCCCCCCCCAAGATAATCATAATCATAATCATAATCATTTTATTCATAATTTTCATTACATGTCAACAATTAAATATAATATATGTCAAAACCTTACAAATAACATTAATAAAATACAATTACAGAATAATTTGTACCTAAGTAGCGCAATACAGAATAAATTACATTGATTTAATGTCAAACATAAAAATGGTAATGGTAATATTTATATTAACATTGTGTGGTCAGAAAGTAGGAAGATAATCTACTCCTACCAACTAATTACTTTTAGTGCCATCTAAAAAGTCTTTAAGTGAGTAAAACGCCTGCTGGATAAGCCAACGCTTTAGCCTGGTTTTAAAAATGATCATGCTAGAGGACTGCAGTACGTCACCTGGAAACAGGTTGTAAATTTTTGGACCTAAAACATGTGTCAACTTGCTAGATTTCATGAGTTTACGAGAAACACCTACAAGTTTTCCAGCATTACGTTCTCCGTTAAACGTTTTATAATTATTGATATTTTCACGCGCATACACCGCTATTTGAAATATCAACAGGGAAGGCAGCGTAAGTATTCCAAGGGACTGGAAATGGGGTTTCGCGGTGTCAAATCGACGAACTTGCATGATGGCTCGGACTGCGCGCTTTTGCATGCGGAACGCGCGTTCCTAGTCGGCGGCGCACGCCCACAGCTCGGCGCCGTACTGCAGTATCGAGTGCACGGTAGCAAAATAGCAGGCCCGCACTACATCACGCGGAACTACGCGCGCCAGCCGCCACAGAGCGAAGCAAGCGCTCCCCAGCCGCTTACACAGTGCATCGATATGCCGTGCCCAGTTCAAACCCCTATCCAATACGAAACCAAGGAAGGTCGTGGAATCTACCTGCTCGATTCGTGTATTCCCAATTGCTACAGATAAAGGTTTCGGTTGTCCACTTAGCCAGAAATTTATAAAGTGGGTTTTTTTCAAATTTAGGACCAGTCCGTTACCTTTAAACCATTGTGATAGTTGGGCTGCAGTTTCATTGAGTTTAGACTCAAGCAAGTCAACAGATGATGCACATACTACGGCGGCAACATCGTCAGCATACATGAGTATCTCACAAGTGTCCATGGATTCAGGTAAGTCGTTCATTAGTAATGTAAAAAGTATATTAGAAACCGAGGATCCCTGAGCTACACCCATCGACGTGTTGAGAGGATCAGACTTGGTGCTTCCTCCGTCTCCCACCACGATTTGTGATCTATTGTGCATGAGGTCGGTAAAAAGAGCATGAGCCGGACCGTTTATGCCATAGTGACGGAGTTTAATGGATAGTGTTTGATGATTTGCTACATCAAAGGCCTTCGAGAGATCGCAGAATAAAACTGCAAGATGCTGTTTGTTCTCGCGGGCTGACATGACGCGGCGGACGACGTCTCTTGCTATGGCGGTGGTGGAGCGACCTGGACGATACGCGTATTGCCTATCAGAAAGAGCGTTGGTCGCGACGAGGTGTTCGATGAGTCGCTCACTGAGACCGTTCTCATACACCTTGGCTACTGACGGTATTACGGCGACGGGTCTGTAGTCGTCAATAATTTCTACTTTACCCTTTCCCTTGAAGATGGGTGCTATTTTACTTTTCTTCAGACAGGTAGGGAATAAGCCGATTTTTGAGCACTGATTGAATAAATCTGCTAGGATAGGTGACAAGTGTGTAGCAGTCAAGTGCAGGAGCTCTGTAGAAATGCCGTATATGTCCTTCGTGGGTTTATTGGGAATCCGTTTAGTTATTATACGGTACACTTCGCCGGCACAAAAGGGACGAAGGTGCATCGAGCGGTCGGCTGGCGGACGCGCGGCGTTTGTCAGTGTCGTGCGCACGAACGCTAGGTCAGCGGGCGGTGCGCCGCATGCGGCCGCGGCACCTACGAACCTCTGGTTCATGGCGTCGACAGCGGCCTTCCTACTGGGAAACGTGTTCCCGTCGGAGTCAACAGCTACGTCGGTAAAGCTTGTCGAGGATTTTACGCATTTTCCTCGTTCTCGGTGCACTACTTTCCACATAGCTTTGCATGCGTTTTTACTGTTGGATATTAAGCCAGTGAAATAATTCGCTTTTCCAGTTTTTACGAGATTATCGTACGTTACGTTTAATTTTTCGATCGCTGCCGCAATATCTTTATTTTGTGGGTATTTTTGTCCTACTTCCGTTATATCGAATAATAACGATTTGAAATTAAGAATTTCGCTCGTTACCCAAGAAGATTTCTTTTTGTCGTTTAGTAATTTAACGGGAAAACAGGCTTCGTAACGATTGGAGATCACGGTCAGCACTGACAATGCCATACTCTCAACAGATTTATTGTTACGTTTGCGGACGGTAGCCCAGTCAATACTCAGTAACGCTGCTACAAAGTTAGCACGGTTCATGTCAGAGTTGATACGGCCGTACCGGGGAGAAGGCGCCGCCGTGCTCAGCTGACACTATGTGAAAAAAATCACAGAAGTAGTATATATAATTAATTTAAAAGGAAAAAATCTCAAATTGACAGAGAAATTATAAAAATATGGCCAAAACAGTAGGAGCAGGTAGAAAAAAATCATTAACGTTTAAGTTAAAAGACAATGGATTATAAACTTACATTTTGTATGCGTAGATTTGTTTCAAATATTCTACCTGCTCCTACTCTATTGGCCATATTTTTATCATTCCTCTGTCAATTTGAGATTTTTGTACCTCATTCGAAAGCTAGTAAAATGCAAATGTTTTCAAGCTAATACGCGCAGAAAATTGCATAGAGACTTTTTGTTTTAACCTAGCTTTTTTGTGTAAATCTTTTGCGATTTTCAAGAGTTTTCAATTGTTTTAGAGCATAGTGTCAAGGTTTACGTCAATAAGATGCATTTTAGGGTTATTGTTTATTGGCTGGAATTTTATCAAAGCAAAACAAAAAAGAAAACTAAAATATTGGCTGGTTTTTTAAATATATTTTTTTATAGTTTACTTTAGAAAAAAAGCTTAAATTCAAAATATTCCAGAAATGGTTCACTTTTGCATAAGGCATTATATAGTCGAATCGACTGCAATTGTTCTCTTCTACAACCCCTTGAAAGGATTCCATCTAATTACCAATCTCCTTGTATAAATACATGCCTAACTCCGCCCATAGTCTTGCTAAGAAGAAGGGCAAGAAACTAAGCAAGATCAAGTGTTTTTTTTTCATCATCATTATATTTCTATACAATAGTGTTTTAGTAAAGAGATAGAAGGTACAGGACAAGAGAAAGTCGGATAATCAGGCCAAAAGTTGAGTTAAATAATATTAAAAACAAAACGAAATTAATAGATTATCTCTTTATATTTTTACGTCCAACGTGCTGATAATTGCCTATTTATTTCTTTTAACTGTATAGTAACTGCTAAATTATGGTTGATTGGTAGTTTCAAGCAGTGTCAATTAGCAAGGGCGGCATCGATCCCCCAATTAATAAATCAGAGTGATCAAAGAACTCGATCAATCTCCGTTAAACTCGTTGCTGAATAAGTTACGATAATCAAATTACTGAGGCCTCTTTTGAAGTATCTTTCGACTGCTGATCGAGCCACCAGCTATTAAAATACAAGGTGACTTTCGGTAATACAGCCAAATTCATACTGGAGACTCGGTAAGTGATCAGAACCAAGTTTCAATTACCCTTTCTGCGAAATACGCATAATAATAGAATAGACTTCCTATACTAATTGAGTCCAGGCTGTTCTGGAACAAAAAAGATTTTTCATATTTCGCAAACAGGGTCATTGAACTTTGACCCTGACTACTTGCCGAATCTCCAGTATGAATTTGGTCAAATAAGTTCCTACAATTCAAAGTGAAAAAAATTTAAGAAATGATATCTTATATACCCATCTTCCAACAAAAATAAAAAAAAATTTTCATAGTAATTTTGTCAGCTGAGATTGTTTTTTTTCTACTGGATTGTGCTCAGTTAACGATACATTATTTACCCTCGAATTATTTACACTTATTATTTTAGGACCTTATATAAACGAAAGTCAAGGTTAAGGTCCTACAATAATAAGTGAAAATAATTTTAGGGTAGATCACAATATAGAAGAAAAAAAATTTTACTCTACAAAGTGGTTCAATCAGCAGACTCAATTATCGTGGAAAGGTGAAAAAAAAATTTTTTTTCTTTGGATAGTGGTCTGTTAGATACACTATCATCTCTTAAATTTTTTTTCACTTTGAATTGTAGGACCTTATATAATGTGACAATTATTTAAACAGCCAAATATATACTTACATATATATCAATATATAATATACTGAAAACTCGGTAAGTACCTGGTCAGTATAAAGGTTGTTGACCCTTTTTGGGAAATTGGAAAACAGTTTTTTTCCCTACAAACGCAAGCCTAGCCCTGAGTCCAATTTTCCAAATTATGCAAAAATGTTATTGATCCGTAATACTGATCACTTAACCAACCATCCATTATGAATTTGGCTGCATAAATAAATGTCAACTTATACATATACCTTCTTTCCATTCCATACGATATTCTATGCCTTATCTATTCCCGTGAGAGATATTTAATAGTAGATTATTAGTATACCGAGCGAGAAGGGATTTATTATTTAATCGAGCATTAGTTTGACGTGCTAGTATGGGCCTTAGGAACGCAAAGCAAGTAATGAATTAAGTCATATGAGGGTATAATCGCCTTATCTTTCAACTATTAACATGAAAACTAAAGTTTCTTGTGGGTGGTTTTGTGTTTCAAGTTATTTTAACGCTCATGTACATTTTTTTTTTGGTTTAATAAGCACTTGGGGACTTAGGAAGGGTTGAAGTGTAAAACTCTCTAAATCCATTTTTTTATCTGTGACTACTATGATGTTTTGTTTTTCATAGTTTATTTATGCTTTTTTTGTATCTGTGAAGTTAATTTTTTATTTTTATTTATTTAATATAACTTATATGCTAGTTAACATTTTTCGCAGAGTTTATCTGTGGCGGCGAGGTGTTCAATAGATTTTTATATGATATGTATTTCTAATATATCAAAACAAATCAAATCAAAATATTTATTTTGTAAAATAGATACATAAAGTATACTTTCTACACGTCAAAGTTAATCTTTACAATAAATATCTTTAGAATAAAAAAAATAATATGTATATACTAATAAGGGAAATACATACAAAAAATATTTAGGTTGGGCTACAAAAATTAACTTATACACATACATAAAATAGAGAAATCTAGGAATAAAAATATTATTTATAAATGATGCAACGAACAAACAAGTTGATAAATAAATACGGGAAATACATCCACAAAATATTAAGGTTGGGCTACTAAAATGTAATAAAGTTATACCTGCATAAAGTAAAGAAATGTAGGAATAAAAATATTATATATACATAATGCCTAACCATCCGCACCATGCGATTAGTATTGCTAAGAAGAAGGGCAAGAAACTTAGCAAACATGAATTTTTTCATTTGTAACATAACCTTAATCTATACAATTTTTTTATACCTACTTAAGTAAAGGCAAATATAAAAACATAGGAATTATGTCCAAGAGAAAAAAAAATGAAAAAAATAAATAAAAAGATATAAAAAAAATATTTAAAAAAATGTAAGTATTCTATCTTAATTCTAATTAAATGTCATAATTTAATTCACTGGTGTAAGGGATAACCTAGGTAGTGTAATTTGAATGTTTTTATTAATAATTTATATATAATATAATATCATAAGCGTCTAAACAGTCCAAGTCCAAAAAAACTTACAGTCGTGCCACGAAAGAAGTCCCCTGAATTAAGATATTTTGGTTAAAGTTTTATTAAAGTCAAATTCAATATTTTTGTACCCAACGAACGTTCACGAAATTAAATCATTAATCAGTCAGCTCAGAAACAATAGCACTCCTGGACTTGATGGGTTAAGAAATCCACTTATTAAAAATGTTTGTGACTTGATCTTGGAACCACTCACCTATATTTTTAATGTAAGTTTATCATCAGGTCTATGCCATTAGGCACACTGAAATTAGGGACACTATGTAAAAAATACTGTGATTGAAAAACTGATATTTCAGAATAAAAGGCTTTATTATTATCATCAGATATCTTTCCAAGTGACTGGAAAACTGCCGTTGTGGTCCCAATATACAAGGGAGGTGCAAAGGACATCCCATCACACTACAGACCAATTTTTTTGCTAGGAATATTTTGAAAAATTCTTGAATAAATTGTTAACAAACGTTTAATTGATTTCCTTGATATTCTTTCGCCTCGGCAATTTGGATTTGAAAGGAAAAAATCCACTGAGGATGCAGTTACAATGCTATTGTCTGAAGTTTCTTCAGCTCTTGATTTTGGTCAGGCCTGCATCGGCGTCTTTCTTGATCTTGCAAAGGCGTTTGATACAGTGTCCACAGAAATCCTTCTTAGAAAACTGGAACTCTTAGGAATAAGAGGGACAGCTCTTGAATGGTTCCGTAGCTATGTGACTGGGCGTAAACAATGTGTCAAGCTTGAAAAACAAGTCAGTGATATGGAAGATGTGACATTTGGAGTACCTCAAGGCAGTATTCTAGGCCCAACGTTATGCATCATATATATAAACAGTATCACGCAACTCTTCCAGTCAAATAAGGACGTTGAGCTTTTATGTTACGCAGATGATACAGCTTTAATTTTTAAAGGTAGCTCTTTGGCTAGGGTTTTCGTACAGGCTGAGATGGGGTTAGCTTCAGTAGCTGATTGACTTCAAAAGAACCTGCTTACACTAAACGTCGATAAAACCAAGTTTGTTTGTTTTCATAGGACTGCTGCCTCCAGCCCCCCATCTCTCCTCTCACATGAAATGAAGATCCACATATGTAATGACTGGAAGGAACCAGTCAATATTAACCCTCACGCAATCTGTTCATGCATGACAATAGGTAGGGTTGTATCGGTTAAATACTTTGGAGTTGTCTTAGATGAGAACTTTCACTTCAAAGAGCATGCTCAAAATGTGGCAGGACGTGTGCGAAGAATAATAGGCGTGATGAAACTCCTACGAAATGGTGCGGATCGAGCTGTCTTGAGACTGGTTTACTTGGCGTTATGTCAATCAATCCTGTCTTACTGTATGGGGAAGCTGCGCAAAGTCTACATTGATAATTCTGGAACGAGCACAAAGATCACTTCTGAAGGTAATGCTCAAGAAGCCTGTCAGGCATCCTACAGTAAAAGTTTTTGAGAAAGCTCAAATCCTCTCTGTGAGACAATTATATATACTAAGAGTAGGGCCAATCCATCACAAAACTGAGTTACAAGCATGTAATCAGACTGTTCAATCGGGACGAAGGCATCGTCTGAATGTGAATACAGCATTAGTCAAGACTGAATTTGCAAAGAGATTTAGCTCTTTCTCTTTCTCATATATTTACAAGCAGGCAAGTAAATACTGCAATCTTAGAGACTGCAGTATGTGGGCAGCCAAACAAAAATTACAAAATGGTTACTGTCATTGGATTACAACTCTACAGAGGCTATTTTAGAAGTTGTGAAATAAACATTTAGTTACTACAAGTAAACACTAATTAATATACATGCCATACGTTAAATATATATTATACGACACAAAAACATTTCAAATATCTATACTTTATGCAGCATTATCTATTTATTCTTGTCCAATTTATTGAGTTTATTCTTATATGAGGCATTGGGAGCGGAGGGAGCTGGCATTTCCAGACGTAATTGATTTTAATTGTATCTGGGGTTGTAAGGCTTTACTTGCTCTCAGTGCCTCATATACTACATACTATATACATTTATTTAATTCATAGATATATTTTATTTATACATATTATATTTTATATTCAAACCTTGTGCCTTTTATTTCTTTTCTTTATAAATATTGTCTTTCAGAATTTTTGTACATATTAGTTTAAAGTTTTTAAGTTTAAAATATTTGCTAAGTGTAAAAGACAAAACAATGTAAGTAGTAAAATAAGCCCTTTTGTAATAATAATAATGTTCATCAGTGTCTAGACTCCCGTGGTACAAGTCTGACTTAGTCCGGGGTCTGATGTAAATCCGTATATATAGGTAGTTCCGACGCTCAATGGTACTTAAACAATTTCTACTAGTCAGAGCACTGCTCAACTTATTACACTTACTGTTTTATTAATTTTGTTGCGTGTACCCACGTAAATTGTAGAAATTAATAAAAAGATTTTTATAAAGTTGTGTGATATCCTGTGTGTGGTTTAGTACCTAATTTTAAGTCCATGTACTTTTGAGAAATAAATTATTTTGTATTTGTGTTTGTATCTTGTATACTATAAGTTTCCGGAATGAATATGAAAAAATACTATTAAAGGTACAAAATTAATTTATTGTTTTTCAAAATAATCTCCCTTGGCGTCTATGCACTTTTTCATTCGATCAAACCAGTTTTGAAAACTTTTGTGCCACTCCCCTGTGGTGACCTCTGAAACGTGTTTTTCATACTCCTCGACAGCCTCTTCTGGTGATGAAAATCGTTGACCGCGTAATTGGTTCTTAATTTTTGGGAACAGAAAAAAGTCACAAGGTGCCAGGTCGGGACTGTATGCAGGATGACTCATGAGTTCTACATTTTTCGTCTTCAAAAAGTCGTTTGTCTGTCTGGCCGTGTGAGAACTAGCATTGTCGTGGTGCAGGATGATACGGCGTTTACGGTTATTTTTACGGAGTTCGTCAATAACTTCCGGCAAACAAATGGTCGTGTACCAGTCACTATTCACGGTACGACGATTCTCTAAAGCAACAGTAGCCACGTGTCCAGTTTTATTAAAAAAAGAAGCAATCATCCGCTTAGATGCACTTTTCACGCGCGCCACTTTGGTTGGTTTCGGCTCATCTTGAGAGACCCATACGCTCGATTGCTGCTTTGTTTTGGGATTGTAGCAATAAATCCATGTTTCGTCACCTGTTACTATGTCCCACACCAAATTTGACGCACCTTCGTTGAATCTGGTAAGCATGGCACTGCACCAAGTGACGCGGTCCGTTTTTTGAGCCTCGGTCAAGTTGTGTGGGATCCACTGCGAGCACAGCTTTCTCACACCCAAATGTTTGTGTAGGATTGATTGTATTTGACTCATGCCTATTTCTAAGGATGCGCGAATTTCATGGTAGGTCACATGCCTGTCTGTTTCAATCATGCGGCGCACAGCATCGATGTTTTTGTTGGTCACAGCGGTGGACGGCCGACCATCGCGAGATTCGTCACTGAGATTGATACGACCACGCTTGAATTCTGCAAACCAGCTATAAACAGTCGTCTTGCATGGTGCTTCATTGCCAAAAGCTGTTTCAAGCCGAGCGATGCTCTGTTGAGCTGTCAAATTACACTTAAAATCGTAGAAAATCATACTACGAAAATTTTCCCAAGTTAAATCCATGTTGATGCAGACACACAATTTTTTAAATGGCGCCACAAGGTAAAAACAAAAGACAGTCAGATGAAACAAACTGCATTCTACAGCCAAAGAGTTCTATTTTCAAATGTTGCAATAAATTTTTAAATATTGTTTATGTAAGTGGCCAGTTCTGGAAACTTTTAGTGTTACCTATGTATTCCAACATAAATTGACTTTACCGCGGGACTTGGTTTTTTGAGCTCTTCTCAAAAACGTCATTTTCTTATCTCTCAAAACGCACCACACTTACTTGGGACTCCTAGATTTCGCCCTTTAGTGAAACGCAACAAAATTGTGAATGCACTAAAAATTTTCATGTGTTCTTTTTTAAGGTTCCGTAACTAAAGGGGGCAAATGGGACCCTATTACTAAGCCTCCGCTGTCTGACTGTCCGTACGTCTGTCACAGGGGTCTACAGCTACACCCTCAGCCATGATAGGTAATTGAGAACTTTTAGTTATTGAAATTTTCACAGAATACGTGTAACTGTGGCCTGTATCACGAAAAATAATAAAATATTCAAGAAATTTAAATGCAAGTATATAGGTACTCTGAAACCTCGAAAAATTGCATTTTTTAACGTTACTTCTTTCTGCTATTACTTAAAGATCTCTTACTTACATACTCTAAAGAAAAACCACAAATAATTTAAAAACAGGGTTCCCTACGCAGAGGGTGCCAAATTTTTTGTCAGGTGCTACCAATTTTACTTCTAAAAGATTCGTGGTTTAGATTCATACTGATATTGAAACGGCTACTCACTATTTTAATAGTCAGATTTTGCCTGACTTTATTTGTTTCCTTGTCTTCGTACCGTCTCTTCGGAGTTTTGCCACTGAAGGTGCTACCAATTTGGCAGCCTATTTTTTCTAGCCTTGTTATTATTTATCATAATGTTTTTAGTACCCGATTTGCGTCTCATATAGTTTTGGTTTTCTACACGCTATGCAAAATCAAAACAATGTATTAAAAACCAACGTTTTGAGCTCACGTTTGATAAACTGCTATTCGGCAATGGTCAAGTTATGACGCACACCCTATGAAAGCGAATTTTGAGAATAAAGCAATTCACAGCGCTAACATCAATTGAGCACAGGAAAATACATATAACGTCTGCAGGTTTCTGCTAATGGATTTCAGACTGCAAAGGATTCGTGGGGCAAGAAGGCGAAGCCATTTCAATCGGTCTGACATAATATTTTCTAAGAGATCTTGCCTTTTGAACACATTTAATACATAATTATAATATACTTATGTAATATTTGTATGTAGTTTAATTAACTATTTTTAAATTACTATCTTAGTATTAGTGTATACATTGCCATATTTTGCCTGTAGCTTAAATCAATTTTCTTTGAGTGTACCTATGTCCGTGTGAAATATTTAAGTATCCGCAAATTGGAAACACTGTTCCCCAAAGGACACTTATAATTAGTTTGGGGTTCAGGGTCTCAACTATCATTTTTGTAAAACAATTTAAGTTCAATAAAGAAAATTGATTTGGTTTGATTTCTTTTGATTTCTTTACATGAAGCCCTCTTAAGGGCCACAATTAAAGGCTGGTTTAATTCAGATGTTTCTTGGATAAAAAAAATGAAAAATTACATAATAAACTACAGAACATCTACATTTCGCGACAGGCGGGAGTGCGGGTCATTTCATACTAACATATATGTACATATAACATTATTAAAATTTACGTGAGCTGACATTCTAAATTATTATTAAATACCGGCTTTGCTTTTGCAATTTTTATTAAGAACTTTAACTAAATAAATAAATAACTAAGAAGTCTGAATTAAGACTAAGGTCCGATTTAATTAATTAAAATAACTCTAAGAGCTCCTTTTTCATTTCTTTTTTTTATAATGTTATTAAGTATATAATATTTAATTTATTAAAAATTCAAAGAAATATCTTCAAACTAACTCAAATTTAAGATATTATCACAATAAATGATCTGATTATTTTTCAAGAATTTCAGTTATGATCCATCCATCCATCCATTAGCCTGTTTCGTCCACTACTGGACATAGGCCTTTCCAGGATTTCGCCACTTTTGGCGGTCCTCCTGGAAGAAATGCCCATACTCACACACGCTGGGCAGGCGGGTTGGTGAGCGTGGTGCCGAAACCCTTGCACCAGTGACGCCGCTGCCCGTCACCAGTCTGTTTTATATAAGGCCCGGCAATTGGGGATGGATATACCGCCATCCATCGGTCCCAGGCAATGGTGGGCCGCCTGGTTTTGCCTGAGAGCTGTTCTCTTACTCTCCCCCGAATAACTTCGGGAGGATTTGCGAGTAAGAAATGATGATTGTAATTAATTATTTTGGTATATTTTAGCGCGTTCGCAACTTGATATCCCGTCGAGCGACGGAGAGATCAATACGGGACGAGTGATGCGAGTGAGTGAGACGCACGTATCCGGGGTCACTGCTGTCTGTCCGTCCGTGTGTCACGGGTCTCTAGCTTGCAGACATAATGAGTTACAGATCTGAAACTTGGATTTGTTGTGTAGAATATTGACCTGAAACCGAATATTGATCCAAAAGTCCCCGTATTATATTAACTATTTTATCTTATACTATTGTTTCTTAAGATTATTAACGTAAGCTGTGCATTAAATGTACCTATTTTACATAACAAAGTATTTGAATTTGAAGACAATTTCCTGCTGGTGTATTTAATGCTTAGAAGCTTAAATGCAGTCAAATAGAAAGACAGACAAAACTTTTGACGATAAAAAATTATACCTCATTTGGTAAGTTGACGGAACCAATTTTTCCGCGTCATAAAAAACAAGTAAACTATTTTAAAGTTAGATTGAGTTTTGTTACTTTACCTCTCAAGTGTTTTGCACAGTTTTTGGGGCGACCCGTTAAGAGGGGTCCCCCAGCAAAATAAATACATAATTTTATTTTTTTATTTTATTTATTTATTTATTAAGGAACTTACACTATCATTACAGGCTGGATCTAATTCAATAGTGAAGTAACACATCATGTCCATTCATCCATCAGCCTGTTTAGTCCACTGCTGGACATAGGCCTTTCCAGGATTTCGCCACTCTTGGCGGTCCTCCTGGAAGAAATGCCCATACTCACACACGCTGGGCAGGCGGGTTGGTGAGCGCGGTGCCGAAACCCTTGCACCAGTGACGCCGCTGCCCGTCATTAGTCTGATTTATATAAGGCCCGGCAATTGGGGATGGATATACCGCCATCCATCGGTCCCAGGCAATGGTGGGCCGCCTGGTTTTGCCTGAGAGCTGTCCTCTTACTCTCTCCCGAATAACTTCGGGAGGGTTTGCGATGTACATCATGTACATCATAATTGCTATACAACATACACATCCAACACCAAAAACAATTAACTTACCTACATATATTTTTATCTTACACAATAATAAGAAACAAGGACAAAGAGCCATAAAAACAATTAATTAACCACAAACCTAATAGTAACATAAAATTTGCAAAGTTATCCTTGTGAATTCACCCAGAGAACACGTGAAAACGTCCGTCTTTTCTGAAATTTTATTGAGCAACTTAATAGCTCTAGTTAGCGGCGCTTCCGCAAGCAAGTTGGTTCTGGCGCCGGGCACGCAGAGCAGCCGCTCCTCGCGCCGCCGCAGCCCATGCTCACCAAACAGAACCACCAGTCTAATGCTGTCAAGTACTGTAGGATTGCACAACATTCCTCTAAATATCTTAAATACGGTTATCGCCAAAGATAGGTCTCTCCTAACCTCAATTTTGGTGAACCCAACCATACCTAAGATAAGTTGGGTGTAACAATGGATAGCCCGGATAGACTCCATATAGTTTTAAATAAGACAAGTTCTCTAATAAATTGCCGTGTAGTTTCACTAATCAATTATTGTCTAACTTTTGAATACCTTAAGATATTTGCTTTCGAAATAATGACTCAAGTTAGAAATATTTACTGATTTCATGCATCTACACATCAAATTGACGTTATTTATTTTCGAACAAAACACGAATGGTTAGAGAATTTGATCAGTAAAATTTACACAAATGAAAATTTCGAATTAATAATTGCGTCCATGTGAAAATTATTTTTTTTCCTATTTTGTGCTATTTGGAGACGCAACGATCGTCGTAACAGCCACTTTGCCGCGCGCGCTGATATAAACGTTATTTCAATGCCTTTTCCGTCGATATTTGTATCGAAATAAATCGAGTTGCTAATTTAGGTTGGGGACCCCCCTTAAGAGATTCACATAATGTTGTTGTTCTGGGTTAAAGTTGGGCATCAAATTACCATTGTATACTTTTCAGGAAAACCTAAATAAAAAAACCAGTCAAGTGTGAGTCGGACTCGCGCACGAAGGGTTCCGTACCATTATCATAAAAAGGTCAAAAAAATCATGTCTCTTGTATGGGAGTGCGCAGGTCCGACTCGCACTTGGCCGGTTTTAGTATTTGTTGTTATATCGGCAACAGATATACATCATCTGTGAAAATTTTAACTGTCTAACTATCACGGTTCATGAGATTAGCGTGACGGTTTCAATAATTTAGGCTCATTTTTAGTTTCATATAAAAAGAGGACGGTGTTTTTATTTATTTACATATTCTTGTTTGCAGCCTTGCTAAACTTTATTTCATCATCTGATGCGGGCATTTAAATTGAATTTTAAAACGCTTTAAATGTTATGGGGCAATATACTGAAGGACGGACGGAAAAAGGAGTCTCACCATAATACGATTAGGTGGGTTTTCCATACGGAACGCTAAAATGCAAGTTTAACCAGTGGCTACGTTATAAATGTCCTACATTCAGACGACAAGAGGCAAGTTTAAACAAATTTGGCTTCAATTCTTGAACACATGAGAGTTTTAGGAGTTGTTGCAACTTGTTTTTCGCAGACTTGTATTTACTTGCACCCGAGTTAAACATCGCGCTCTTTAGCCTAGACACTCATGCATAATGCACGGTTTCAATTGTATGTTTCAGGGGTCTTTCCATCATCGCGTTTTGTTTTCATCATACCATTAAATATTATTTGGTATATTACTTATTTTTATTTTATATAAAAATCTTAAAATCTCAAGGTGTTAGAGCTGATGCCGGGCTCGACTGTGGAGGTACCACCATCTTAGGGGCCGTCCATATATTACGTCATTCTAAATTAGGGGGGGGGGGGGTTGGTCTGCGGATGACGGTAAATGATAGATGGGGGGGGGGTGTTTCGAAATTGACGTCGGTAGGATTTTGGACTCTCAATCTTGAGACCCAGGTTCAAATCCTGCTGGTTGTTCATGACTAATGGGTTTTCGGAATTTATGTGCATAGTGTTTGTATTTCTACCACTTTCTGATCGAATTAAAAACTTAAATACCCTAAAAACGTGTATTTATGCTCCAAGAATGGCGATAAGGCTTACCTTCTATGACGTTGGGACGATAAAATCGTGGATGAAAAGAGGGTGTTACGAGTTTTGACAGTCATACTTAACATCAACTCTGATACGTCCTGAAGATAACGATATGTTCAGGTAAAATTCAACGAATTATCTCATTATAAAGACCATAAATAACAAATTTAAAACAAATGCTTAGTGCCAAGAAAATAGGCCATCATTTTTCCGTTAGCTTGCATATCTCGACAATTTATTTACCTGTGTAAGTAATTATTCTTAAGAATAGATCGTACACTATACATATCTTAAATTTTGTACAGGAAATATGCTGATATTTAATGAGAAACTGTTTGTACCACCGTAAGGATTTATAGCTTCGTTGATAGTAGAGCTTACTACCGAGGGATCGGTTTCAAAGTGAACACAAAGGGAGTGTCAAGAGAAGCCCCAAGCCCCGGCTCTCCTCGTGCAATAAGAACGTTTTAAAATTCATTCCGTACTGAGCAATGCAACTCAACTCGGCTCAAAGGGGGCTGCTTTATTATTTCTCTGCTGAGTTGGCAGGTATGATGTATTAGAACATCTGAGTATATGCACGGGGTAGGAGAGGGGATGGGGGATAGATTAGCTGTACTTGTCCCCTTGAAATGGGTTAATTTCTTAGAGTTTTAAAACCTTTATATTTTTAAACAACAGAGTGCCTGAGTAAAATAGACTTTGATGTTCATTCAAAATGTTCATTCACATTCAAATTTATATTTATTACTTTAATAAAATAATAACCATTAAAACTTTTTATATAAAAGATCTAGTCTATAAAACAGTGAAAGTTTTGTACTGATTCATCAAGTAATTTTCGAAATGTTTGTTACAAACTTTCGCTTTTATTTATTACTAGCTTTTGCCCGCGGCTCTGCCCGCGTTGTATTCGGTTTAACGACATGCTTTTTTCCGGGATAAAAAGTAGCCTATGTGTTAAGTTAGGATATAAGCTATATCCATTCTAAATTTCATCAAAATCCGTCCAACCGTTTCAGCGTGAAGGAGTAACAAACATACACACACACACACACAAAAACTTTCGCATTTATAATATTACTGTGAAGTGTGATGTGATAGTGTGATTAAGCAGCAAGCATATTCACTAAATTTTTATTTGATTCCTTGAGTAGGATGCATTAGTTTAGTATATCGAATTATCTGTACAGCGGTAATGGAAAATAATTAGGGAAGAAGGTTTTATAGAAAAATAAACATTCCTTAAAATGTGTTGGTATTAACCGCTCAAATCTTATAAATTCTTTTCATAAACATTTGAAGAAGGCAATTCATTTTAGTCGATAAGAGTCTCTTCGATAAACCTTTTTACCGTTGCTAAGTGCCAGAGATTGAGTTGATGCTTTAATTATTTTTTTATAAATGAACTTTGCCTTGTGCCTGCGCTTTTAACTACTGCTTTTTCTGCAAGAGCGGAAAAGGTCCATCGCTAAACAATTTTTCGTTTTTAATTCAGTACTTTTTGGGATAAAAATATTCGAAATTATGTATATATAATATTTTAAACATAAGACATAAGACATAAGACATTTTTATTCATAATTGTCATTATACGTCAGGACACAACACAATAAATAAAAATAAAAATAAAGAAAAAAGTATACATAGTATCTCAATCATAAATAAAATTTGAATGTCAAAAAGTTGAAACATGTCAATTACAATATTTACGTCGCAAAGTAAAAAGTTCCTATTCTAATAATAGTTATAATTAATCTATCAGCAGCTCGTCCACACTGTAAAACGTCCGCTCGAGAAGCCAATGTTTCAGCCTGGATTTAAAAGACTGCAAAGTGGATGCAGCTGTAACTTCAGCCGGGAGTTTGTTGTACACTGACGGAGCCATGATATGAGTTGATCGTGAGGACTTTTCGAGTCTGCGCTTGAGGTTAGCGAGGTTGTCCGCGTTGCGCGTGCGGTACCTGTGGATATCACTATGTTTTTTAAACAAGTGCAGGTTCGCACGCGCATAGACCGCAATCTGGAAAATCACAATTGAGGGCAACGTCATAATATTCTGCTCTATAAAGTAGGGCTTGGCTGACGTACGTTGCGACACCTGCACGATCGCTCGGACGGCCCGTTTTTGCATACGGAAGACGCGCTCCCAGTCTGCGGCGCGTCCCCATAGCTCGGTGCCGTATTGAAGGAGTGAGTGTACGGTCGCAAAGTAACACGTCCGAACCGCATCGCGTGGTACCGTATAAGACAGCCGCCGCAGAGCGAAACATGCGCTGCCTAGCCGCGCACACAGCTTGTCAATGTGCGATGCCCATGTGAGGCTGCGGTCTAGCTCAAAGCCTAGAAAGGCCGTTGTCCTCACTTGTTCAATTTTAACGCCGTCAACGAAGACGTTAAGATCCTTTGGGGGATGTCCTGATAGGTCAAAATGAAGGAAGTTGGTTTTTTTGAGATTAAGGACAAGGCCATTCGTTTGGAACCACTGTGCCAGCTGCGATGCCGTTTCGTTTAGACGTTTTTCGAGCTGTATTACGTTTGGGGCTACTACAACTCCAGCGACATCGTCTGCATACATCAATATATGGCTGGTCTGTATGGCTTCCGGTAAATCATTCAGTATGAGTGTGAAGAGAATATTGGATACAGACGAGCCCTGTGCCACGCCCATAAACGTCGTCAACGGCTGCGATCTTATCTTACCACCACCACCTACTACCACTTGCGATCTATTTCGCAGGAAATCGGTGAGCAGGTCGTGGGACTTGTCTTCGATGCCGTAGTGCCGAATTTTATCAGATAATATCCGATGATCGGCTACATCGAAGGCTTTGGAAAGATCACAGCACAGCACCGCAACGTGCAGCTTGTGTTCCCGAGCTTCGAGCACGCGACGGACAACCTCGCGCGCAAGCGCAGTCGTGGACCGACCCGCGCGGTACGCGTACTGCCGGTCCGACAGCGCTTCCGTCGATGCCAGGTACTCGGTGAGCCGGGTGCTGATCCCGTTCTCCATCACCTTGGACACCGTCGGAACCACCGCAACAGGTCTGTAATCATCGATATTTTCTCTCTTACCTTTTCCCTTGAAAAGCGGGGCAATCTTGCTTTGCTTAAGCGACCCTGGGTATGTTCCTGACCGAATACAGCTATTAAATAACTCGGCCAGTATGGGAGATAGTTCCGCTGAAGCAAGGTACAAGGTTTCTATCGAGATATCGTAGACGTCTCGCGTGGGCTTGAGAGCGATACGAGACGTGATGATGCGGTGGACCTCGTCAGGTGTAAACAGACGGAGACGGAGAGAGCGATCGGCAGCGGGTCGCGCGGCGGCCAGCGCGGCACGCGCGGCCGGTACGTTGGCCGCCGGCGCACCGCACGCCGATGCAGCACCTACAAACCGAGCATTCATAGCCTCGACCACATCCTCTCCACATTTGAAGTTCTGTCCGTTCGAGTCCTTAACAACATCCGTAAAGTCAATACAAAGACGGTTACTCTTTCCTCTCTCTTTATTAACCACTTTCCACATTGTTTTTGCCTTGTTATTGTTTTTATAAATCATGTTTGTGTAGTAAGATGCTCTTTGTTGCGTTAAAATTAATTTAAACACTCACGTAATTACCACCTTTTTTTTGATACAGTGCATTCTGGTAACAACTTAAATATATATAGCGTGCGAGTTGAATGCAGAGCTAAGGAATACGCAATATACACACAGCCGTTCTCTCTACGCACACAACACTACACAGCAGGCGTGCGAGGGAGGTGTGCGGACGGCGGGGGGACGTGCTCCCGCCCTTCAACTCAGCCCCCAACCGCATTCAACTCGCACGCTATCTGTAAAGCTTTTGTCACGAAACATCCAATAGCGCAGACCAAGACAACTCACTACAGATAAATAGCTTGTAACAAATTGACGAATTCGTTATACGTAACAATATACTTATATTTGTATATTTTTCCCGTAAGTAGGCAGGTTAAGTAAATAAGTTTTATACACAGACGTATAATATAGTAGCAGACCTAACATTAATAATAAACGCATAGATTCGACGCGTGGCAATCTTAGCTCCGTGAACTTCGGGCCCTTTAAAATATAAATATTGCTTGTTTCCATAGAAAATATATACTAGAGATTAGTTTAGGAATAAAAAAATATGTTCCAAGCATAACCCATTTTTATACATTTCTTCGTACCATGAAGCCTAAATGTAGCTTATTTTTTGTATGGAAACTTGCTACGCTAATTAATCCTTATGTTTGGTCTGCAAATAATTATATGTCTGTGGTTTTTATAGACTTCAATTTCTAAAGCTTAGATCCACCTGATGAAGTATTGTTGAGAGAAACAATATCAAATTATCTTTTCTCTTGAGAACAATAGGCACAAGAGTAATTAACTTGTTGGTACACAGTTAACAGGACTTGTATAAAATGTTTTTACATAGTTCACTGAGGCTAGAATTACAAAATTAAAAGTTCGCTATTATAATTTTATAACAGTAATTAAATAACTATTTTCTCCGATAAAAGCGAGGTCCATTTTTAGTCACACTGTCTCTTTCTTTTTCCCACTACGTCTGATGAAAGTGTGGGCATAGTAAAATTTTAAGCCTAATTCCAGGTAAGACCTTGAATAAAGGACAGTCGTTCAAAAAATGTAACATAGGTAATATATATATATCTATACTAATAATAAAGTAGTAAAAACCGGCCAAGTGCGAGTCGGACTCGCGCACGAATGGTTGGGTTAAGATATTTATTTACTCATAAGAACATAGTTCACTGAATATGAGTTTAGTAACATAAATAACATTTAGGTTTTCTATGGTTTGTCGACAGTGTACAAATGTGGGTAGGTTAGTTTTATTTTAAAATATGTTTGTTGCAATATAAGATTTAAGCTTATTTTTAAAAGTAGTTATCAAATCACAGTATTTTATGTCATTTGGCAATTTGTTATAAAGTTGCACTCCACCAAATAATAAATTTCTTTTGCCCTACTGATTCCTTGGACAATATGATTTTAGTTTATAAGATTATAGATATATTCTAATAATAATATATATTCCCAAGATTATGTTTGAATGTTTTTTTCTCCAGGTTAATTTCCGTATGTAATTCTTTGTTTAGTATTTTTCGTATGTTTTATATGCGTATATTTGTTTAATATTAAATAGTTTATGCTCTTCATATAATGTATATGTAGGTGCTCAAATTGTAGAAGGACCTTTATAAGTTTATTTTGTGTAGTTTGAAGGCGTTTGAGGTTAGATTCTGCTGCATAACCCCATATTTCAATCAGGTAGTCTAATTTTGATTTCACCAGGGAGCTATACAGTGTATAAAGTATTTCTCTTGGTGCACAATGTACCATCCTGCGTAAGGCGCCAGTAAGGGATGCTATTTGATGCTTATTGGTTCCGTACCATTATCCATAAAAACGGCAAAAAAATCATGTCTGTTTTATGGCTCCCTTTAATATTTATTTTATTCTGTTTTTTAGTATTTGTTGTTATAGCAGCAACAGAAATACTTACAAATTACTTAATTTAGATTAATATAATTCCTTGGAAAATGCCGTAAACGCGAAACCGGTTAGAAAATAAATATATTATTTAATAAAATTATGGAATAGTACAAGTGATTTTCTGTTCATTAGAAATACTTACATCATCTGTGAAAATTTCAACTGTCTAACTATCACGGTTCATGAGATACAGCCTGGTTACAGATGGACAGACAGACGGACGGACAGCGGAGTTTTAGTAACAGGGTCCCGTTGGTTACCCTTTGGGTACGGAACCCTAAAAAGTCGTGTCTTTACATCGAATATTTTTGAGAAATTTTAAATGAAATAGGTGTAGTGAAGCGAAAACTACTTGGAATTTTTGTCTGTCTGTCTTTCTTTCTGTATATATCTATCTGCCTGTATGTATTCCACTCAACGGATTAGGATGCGGTTTGTTCATACAATAATTCCCAATCCGTAAATGGAGCAAAGATTGAATAAACGCTTTTAACTCGAAAACCACTCAACGGATTGGGATGTGTTTTTTTTTTTTTGTTTTATTGTCATTGTGGTGATCCTGGTCACCACATAAGCTATAAGGGATGTTCATAAAATAACGGGACAAAGATTGAATGAACGCTTTTAACTCGAGAACCACTCAACGGATTTGGTTGTGTTTTTATACCATTTAAGGAACTAGTGCTCCAACTTTACGTTTAGCAGTTTAGGCCGTGTATTGTCTGTCAGTCAGTTAGAAAGTGTTTTATATAATGTCCATAATACAGACATCGACTTGGCCATCGCAGAATTAGTAAACACGCTACTATCAACAAAATATCCATATAAAGCGATCTAAAACATGCCAATTCGTCATGGGTAAATAATAATACAAACTATTAAAATGGTCGCCGTCATCTTGCTTTTCTTGCCTTCTTAGCAAAGCTAATTGAAGTTGCGCAGTTATGTGTAATTAATAACACCGGTCAACAAGTTTTCTGCACAGAAACGATATTTTGAAATTCTTGCAGAAAACTGTGTGCTGAATCCAAATATGAACTCGGATTTTTTCTACCAAGTCTCAGTTTTGTGAAATCAACTTCAAGTATTGAAATTTACCGTTTCTTTAATGCTTCTAAACAATTTTTTTACTTATTACAAATGTATTTTGTACATTTATTTTTCATCATTACAAGTCCTTACTCAATACTTATTAAGGTGAAAATAACATAATTCGCGATTGAACCTTATTTTTCAAAATAAATAATATTTTGTGAGAGCTTGTTCGGTCCATACATTTCATACCAAGTTTTTACTATGAAAAATTGGGTGTGATTGTTTTGAGACATTTAATCGAAAACTAGGCTTGGTTACGTGAATCTTTTTATCATATTATTAAAAATAACCACTGAGAAGAAGTATTATTGAAAATTAAAGCCGAAAAACTAATTGTGCTAAGCGTAAAGCCCCACCAGAAGTAGTAAAAACACGCGATTTTTCAAAATTTAGTCTGTCTTAGACAAATATTACGACGTGATAGAGAAAATCTGAGTTCATATTCGGATTCAGCATACAAATTTCTATAATAATTTCAATAAATCGTTTCTGTTACAGAAAATTTTTACAATTTTGTTGACCAGTGTAATATAAAGATAAGGTAGTATATTATTATTTTCATTATAATATTTCATTTTATCATCTGTATCGTATATGGTGTATTATATACAGGTTGTAAATAGAGTGCGACCATTCAATAAAACCACATACTCTACTGATCATACAGAACAACTATTCGAAAAAAAAAAACCCGCGCAAATCTTCAGAGAAATAGATATTCAACTGTAACTCAGAGACTTTATCTCGTAGGAGGAAGGTCTATTTTAGAACGCCGCACCGGAACAGCTGTTTCACGGACGACGCTCTCTCGATACTCGCCTGTATGTCGGTGCGTTAGGGTTCACGCATTTTTGTTTGGAACTCAATTATTTCCCAAACTAAAGAGCGGTAGCAGTCTATTTTCAGCCGGTATACCTTGAACGCACATGTATACGTGAGAAATAATTAAAAATAAGTATGCCCAATTTTATTTGTTGCATGTTCTCGTTTTAAATTTATTTAGTTTTATTGTGACATTGGATAAATAAATCATTCAATAATTCATATGACAAATACATAAGATCCGTTATTAATTAGATATATCACATTTACAGGTATATTTTAACCACGGTTACAGCTTTGTATGTATGAAACTTACAACGCAGTTTTTTCCAATGTTTTTTGGGAGATGTTGCTAGTCTTTCTTTCATCTAGCTAAAGTTTGGATTTGTAAAATAAATGAGCTTTCAGCTTTATTTGAATCGTGTTTTGTACCAGATTTTCCTTGCATTCTCCAGTCGGTATGTTCGCTCGAGCATCCACGAGTAAACGAAAGTATATCTTAACATTCCAAAGGGATATTCCTCAGAAATTGATCGGATTTAGTTCGCCCAATTCTCTAAAGCATTGTTGATTCACTCCGCGATCCGACGCGCTCGCTCGCTTTGTGTAGTGATGCGAACAACGACCAGCGGTTCTGAAAGTAGGTAGACACTAAAGGAAGATATCCGTATACCTGTGATTATCTGGCGCTTAGGCCATTTGTTTTCGTTCATGTAGATGCTTGAAAAAACACGGCATTAGATATCCTACACATGACCTCATTATTATTATTAATGTTTTCGTCATTGGCTGTTTTCGAGTAATGCTATGTCATTGACGTTGGTGCAGATATTTTTGAGGTGAATCTTACAATCTTCTATGCAAGAAGATGCCATCAGCAAAATAATGAAATTATGTGAGATTAACTTTGAAGACTACAAAAAATAATGTGTAATTTATCAATTTTTTTGTCTTGTCGGGTTATTTCCATCAGCTCACTGGTCCGTTGCGGAGTTGCTTTCTTAACTTATTTAAAATCATAGTCTTAAACATTTAAAAAATGAAAACATGCAAATTAGCAATCAGTAGAATTTCAGATATTTATTCTCATTAATGTTTTTACTTTTCAAATGTTTAAGAATGTGATTTTAATTAAGTAAAAGCAACTCCGCAACGGACCAGTGAGCTGATGGGAATAACTCGTCATTTCAAGTGAGTTACAACTTCTCGAATACCCGAATATCCGGTGTTCACAATACTAGACCGGTTATTTTTATCTTCCGGTTGGTTGGAGTTGGCCATCGAGCATCACGCTTCCACTGCTAATGTCCGGATTGAATCACTGGAAGCTGTGATATTGTTAGTGAACCCACCACTTAGATTGGAAGTGTTCCGTTCCGGTAACATTAACGCATCGCCTTAGAACCCATAGCAGTGACGTGCATAGAACTTTTTGCTGGTAAAGCAATGATAAGGTCAATTTTGAAAATAAAAATAACAAGAAAAAAATAAAAACTGATAAAAACCGGACAAGTGCGAGTCGGCTCGCTCACCGAGGGCTGCGTTAAGGACTATATTTTTTATGATTTAATTACAAATGTTTTCAGATTTTCCCTATACTTGTAGTATAAGACTGTATTACATGCCAAATTTCATAGTTCTAGGTCAACGGGAAATACCCTATGAATTTTGATTCCCTTGAGAGTGTCGAAATGTACGTTTTTTGCGGCATAAACGGCCGTATCTTTTTTCACGTTGACTTAGAAATTTTATATTTTCACAGCTTCAAGGGACTGTAGACTTGAGTATATGGTTTTAATTTCAACTCGATACCTCCACGCGTTCCCGAGATAAAGGACGGACGGACAGACGGACAGACGGACGGACAGACAGACAACAAAGTGATCCTATAAGGGCTCCGTTTTTTTCTATTGAGGTATAGAGCCCTAAAAAGTACGAAATCAAGTCCTACTCTAGAGTAGGCACTGCCAGGGTTGGCGTCACACAAATAATGATTTTTCAAACCGACATTAAAAATTTTTCATATATTTTTATTGTCAAACTTGACCTTCTCATTGCATTTCCAGCAAAAAGTTCTATGCACGCCACTGCTATGAGTTTTTGAGAGCAAGTATATTCTTTATAATACTAGTGTGTGTTTCTTGTAGAAAGTTTTTCCGTATGATCAGTTTTTAAACCTGTTTTTTGTAGCCGGTATACATATTATTTCCAGCGAACTTTTATTATAATCTTTTCAGAAAATAGCACAAAAAGTACAGAGACTGATACGAACCCTTATGGTGTTGAAGGAACTGGTCATGTTTAACAAACTTCTCATTTTTATCGAAAATCTGAATGCTGTTCTTTTACTAGATTAGTTTTTCTGTTGGATGTCTAAGTTATACCCGCTACATAAGCCCGTAATCTATACCATAGTATAAGTAACAAATAGTATTCTATCTCCATACAAGCGGGCCGAAACTAACCACCGCCAAAACATGGTTCAACTCGGTTTACGACAGTCGCGGTCGCACCGCAGTTAACGTACGCACGTTGTCTCTGTGACGTTCCCGCGCATTTTCGTAAATTATGGCATGAAATTACAGAATATGTTGTCCATTGTATGGTTGCTTTAATACAACTTTTATAATAATAATATAGCATTATCAAATACGTAAACAGTCAGTTGGCAGCCCTGGGGCGTGTTTAGACGCCGAGCTGCCGTAGGTATTGATTTCAAGGACACCGCCTAGTTAAACTACTTTTGTTACCTATTACTGTGTCTATAATAATAATAATAAAGTCGTTAAAAAAGTCGTGTCTGTACATTGAATATTTTCGCTAAATTTTAAATGGAATGGGTTATTGGTACTCTACTGAAGACAAAACAACAATTGTTAGAATTTTTGTCTGTCTGTCTGTCTGTTCCGCTTTAACTCGAAAACCACTCAACAGATTTAGATGCGTTTTTTTTAATAATAATCGTAGTGACCCTGGTCAACACATAGGCTATAAAGAATGTTCATAAAATAACGCCCAAGCTGAAAACGGGGCAAAGATTCTCTGAACGCGTGCAAAAGCTAGTTTCTTATATATTTTTCTATAGACGGGTAGTACCCGAAATACACAGTAACATTTTTTTAGTTAAATGTATTATGAAAAGCTACTATTAATTTTAAATAGGCAGGTATTTTTGTTCCTTTTCTCTGAACTGTTGTGTCTCTTTGGGAAAGATTTTTTAGTATGATCAGTAGAACATGTGATTTAATTTAAAAATACCTGTCCATATATAAGGTGACTTGATATACTCAAATGTATCCTGGGGACTCGGTAGTTTTTAGGGCCAAGGTTTAATTACCTTGTTTGCAAAATACGAAAAATATTGTTTGTGCCTCTATACTTGGTGAAGAATAACCTTGACTCAATTGGAATAAGTCTAAATTTTATTTTGCATATTTCACAGAAAAGGTCATTGAACCTTGGTCCTGACGTCTTACCAAGTTTCCAATATGAATTTGGTTATATAAACGAAAGTCGGCTTATACCGGGTGTAAAAGCAAAGGCAAGAATCCTTTAAGGGTGTGTTAGTATAATCAGTAAAGATATTATTTCAAATACTAGGATCTCTAAATAAAGTACCAGTACCTTATAATAAGACGATTTTCTTAACTCAAAATACACTAATCGCGTGGACACCTTCACTGGTCGCTGGCCACTCAGATGAGGGTTGCGGGGTGCAATTAGGTGTGTGAGGAGGCCGGTGACCTGCGTAGTCATAGCTTAGAAAAATGATGGAATTTTTGGTGAAAATTCAAGGTATATTTTTTTCTCGTAATGACATCAGTATCGTGTATACTTTCATACCCTAAAGGGATTCTTGACTAAGTAATAAGTGAAAATCCGGATTTAAATAATTTGATTCCTCGCTTACGGAATTCCTGATAGGATTTGTCAGCATGATCACCAATTCAATTTAACTTCATGATAACTTTGTGACAAAGTCACAGAGAGCGTATATTTATACCTACTTTCAATATGAACATTTAACGAGTTATTATTATTAAACCAGAAACGATAAATTAGAAACAAATGTAAAGACAAGAATTTGAAAAAATTCCTCGGGCCAGGATTCGAACCTGCGACCTCTTGTTTCCCAGACATGCGCACAACCAATTGCGCCACCGAGGTACTTCCTTACTTTAATTTTTCCACCATACTTGTCCACCGAATATTTTTGTAACTATTTGATCTAACTAGCTTGTAATGCACATACTGAACGCTCACTCTAATAATAATATTTAGAGTATTCCAAAGCGATGGATTTTGCAATAAAAACATACGAGTAATCTTAGTTAATGAGAACTGTGAATTTCTTAACTGTCTGAAGCAACACATACCTATTGTAGCGACGACAGCGCCATCTGTTTCTTAAGAACAAGGCGTGAAATCACATAACGCCCTCGTTAATGAAACCAGAATTTTTTCTCGGTGTAGTTAAGGACGCTATTATAAAGTGACAAAATAACAGCGATAAGTGGTTGACTATCGTAAGTTGACAACTAATCTAGGAAAATTGACTATGTAAACTAAACCTTATTTCATACATTTATTCCATTCCATTATTGATATATTTGTTCCAAAATTCACCCTGTTTTAGCTGGTTTTACGAGAGCAGGGAAGGGTAATTTGATTATACCTTATTTAAAACAATTTTTTTCGGAAAAAGAAAATCCATCCGTTTAGTAGAAGGTTTGGGGTATCTGTAGGTACCCAAAGCATTTCACAAAATTTGATGTATTTTTCTGAAAATCTACCAAAAGTGTGCCGAAAAATAGCGATTAATTCAGCATTTTTAACCTACTTCAAAAAAGGGGGAGGTTCTCAATTTGACTGTATTTTTTTTGTAATCGCGTTAATGATCCATCTCTTTGGTATAGTAGTCAAACTTCGGTCTACTTCCTACTTATAATTTTGTTATACACAATTTTATTATTTTTTTGGAATATACTCTCTAATCAAAGGTCATTGATATATTCTTATAGATTGCGGCGTGGTTACCTAGCATGGTAGACCATATCAAGCTTTTACAGCTCGATATACCACTGTCTGTTCCTCTTTAGTTAGATCAACAGAGTGAGACAGAGCACTGTATCAAGCGCTATGGAGCTCGATATGGTCCTTCATGTTAGAGGTGCAGGACGTAGTACTTTTTATCCCGAAAAATTATCAATTTCCTTAGAAAAAGTATATATAGTCAGAATTATTCCAATCAAAATATACTCAGACGCAGCTGTGGGCAAAATATAATAACTCTACAGAATACCGGATACTAACTCAACACCTTATAGAACTGCCCAAGTCCCTATTTATTTGGAGTATTCTCCAGCATCGCTGACGGGACTCGAGCCTGCGGTCAGCGATTCTGTCCCCAAGCACGGATGAGTCGGCTCCACAGACATAAAGAGATTTAAGAGAATACCACCGACCGACTTGACAGCAAAGCGGCGCATTGCACGACTGGTATGGACTTATTAGTCAATGGACCCGTTATGTACAGTCATATTGAAACAATATATTATATATTGACATTATGTAAATAGTGATCTAGATCTAGGCATTGATCTAAAGCGTTCGTTTTTATAAATGGCAATATACTACCTAGTTTCAAAATTAAAAACAAAGACTGAAATACGTGATCATAATTTCAACCTTGCTACCGAAGACATAGTGATTATCCAAAGCCCTTATTTTTTGTGACCATTTATGACTGATTATAATTTAAGACATTTTGATCTCGTCTCTTTTTCTTAGCCAAAAGAAATTAAAAGAGAGACACGATATACCCTCGGCAGGCACAGTCGACCGAGGAAGAATGCCGCAAATGATGCGAGCAGTATCGATTACTATTATTATTACCTATTATATTTATCTCCTAAGGTAAGAAACTGAATTTTTTTCTTAGTCAAGTTTAATGAGAAAGAGAAAGCCTATAGGAAATAAAGGTATATGGAAAAATTTTGTGATGATGTCCTCGAGTCATTTAAATTAACCACCTCAATTGAAATAGATCTGGATAAGTTAAACGACAGACTACGAGGTTTTTCAAGTATAAAAGTACGAGTAAGTATAAAAATATATCGTCACGACATGAATCCTCGAGTGTGTCACAGTCCACACTCGGCACAACCGCGTTTTACCGACGATTATTACGTCCCAACATGATGGTTGGAGAGCCCTATCGCCATTCTTCGGGCACAAATACACGCTTATTAGGGCATGCAGGTTTCCTCACGATATTTTCCTTCACCGCTCAGCAAGAGGTAAGTATTAAATACTCTGCACATAAATTCTAAAAACTCATCGGTGCATGCTCGGCCGGGGATCGAACCTGCATCTCAAAGATTGAGATAAAAGTGTTCTGCAAAAAGGGCAATGAATACGAATTTGTGAAAACCAAATAATAGCGCGTCCATTAGTATATTGGTAAAGGTATGATTATAAAGTGTCGGCGACTTCCTACTGGTCAGTGCTGATAAAACTAGAATAAGTGGCAGTATTTTGGTAAATTTATTTTGTGCTTCTTGTCTCGTATTTTCGAGATTTATAGCTGGTCTGACTAGAATGAAAACAAGGTACGGTATTAGGGTCCATCCATCCATCCATCAGCCCGTGTTCGTCCACTGCTGGACCTAGGCCTTTCCCAAATTTCGCCACTCATGTCGGTCCTCCATCCTCCTCATCCAGCCGCCCCCCGCAACGTCCTTCAGGTCGTCGGTCCAGCAGGCACGAGGTCGGCTTACACTACGCTTTGCTGTACGTGTCTTCCATTCTAGAGCCTTTCGGCCCCAACGGCCATCATCTCGGCGACAAATATGGCCTGCCCACTGCCACTTCAACTTACTGATTCTGCAGGCTATGTCGGTTACTTTCGATCTCCGACGGATCTCTTCGTTTCGGATTCTATCCATCAGAGATACCCCAAGCATAGCACGCTCCATAGCTCGCTGAGCGACCTTAAATCGGTGGATCAGGCCCTTTGTGAGACCACGTCTCAGCGCCATACGTCATCACAGGAAGGACGCATTGGTTGAACATCTTAGCCTTTAAGCACTGCGGTATTGACGACGTAAATATGTGACACAACTTTCCGAATGCTGCCCAACCCAAGCATAATCTTCTGTCAGCCTCGGCGTCGAACTTGGTTTTATCCAGCTGTATGACTTGACCCAGATAAACATATTTCTGAACAACTTCGATGCTGACATTGTCGACGGTTAGTGGCCCTTGGATGACGTGACAGTTGGACATGACCTTAGTCTTATCCAAATTCATCCGCAGGCCCACTCGTCTCGAAGAATCGCTAAGGCCGCGCACAATTACCTCCAGTTCCTGCAGCGATTCCGCCAATATCACGATGTCATCGGCAAAGCGAAGATGTGAAATGTACTCTCCGCTTGCGTTTATGCCTCGTCCATTCCAGTCCAGTCTTTTAAAGACGTCCTCCAGCGCGGCGGTAAACAGTTTGGGGAAATAACATCTCCCTGTCTCATGCCGCGCTGTAGATGTATCGGTCTTGTTTGCACACCCTGTACTTGGACGGACATCGTAGCGGAGTCATACAGACATTTCAACATCTCCACGCAACGCCAGTCAACTTGGCATCGCTGCAAGGACTGCAGAACAGACCAAGTTTCGATGGAGTCGAAGGCTTTCTCGTAGTCCACAAACGCTAGACATAAAGGCTGATTATACTCTTGGGTTTTCTGTATAACCTGCCTTAGCGTGCGAATGTGGTCCACGGTGCTGTAGCCTTTTCGAAACCCAGCCTGCTCTGGAGGTTGGAAGTCGTCGAATCGTTGAGCGAGACGATTCGTGATAACTCTTGAGAACAGCTTGTAGGTGTGGCTCAGGAGTGCGATTGGTCTATAGTTCTTTAGCAGGATTTTGTCCCCTTTTTTGAAGAACAAAATGACTAGGCTCCTGCTTCACTCCTTTGGCGTAGTACCTGTACGAATAACGGCATTAAAGAGGTCCTCTAGCTGTCCGAGTATGGGGTAACCTTCAGCTTTCAGGAGTTCAGTTGTGATGCCGTCCTCGCCCGGCGCCTTATTGTTTTTCAGCTGTTCAAGAGCTATCCTAATCTCACCCATTTCGACATCCGGGAGTTCGTCGGTGTAGTGGCGGACTAGAGTGCACGTTTGTCGTCTTTGTCGCGAGCAGTTGGCTTGGGAGCGTGTGAAGAATATAGGAGCCCATAAAATTTCTCGATTTTGGCGAGGATCTCTGGCCTAGAGGTAACGGTTCTATTGTCAGATGTCTTCAGCTTCGTCAGATTGGTCCTTCCTAACTGCTGGGCAAAAACTTTTGAGCCTTTGTTTCGCTGGATCGCGTCTTCAATGACGCGAGTTTTATGTTGGCGCAGGTCAAAACAAATTTGCCTTTGAACGCGCTTGTTAAGAAGGGAGTAATCTGCAGAATCTGAAGACATTTCCCGTCTCTGCCTCATCAGGTCCAGAGTTCCACTCGATTTTTTTTTATTAGGGTACCTCTACATAATTTTTCTAGTAGTTCTATAAGGTTTCTCAACACGGAAAGAGAACAGCGAATCTCCGTTTTTGTTTCTCTGCATGCGTGTATGTCATGGCCTTCTCCGGGAAATTATACAAAAAATATCAATGATAGTGCCTTGAGCTTATTGTATAGTCATATTTCTTAAAACTCGAAAAATTTTACCTTCTAGCGATATAAAGACATGAAAGAAGAAATAAATCTATGCAATTTCCTTTTATCAGCTATTTGACTCGAATAAAATAACAATAATGCATTCCTATTGGTCTTGGACGCATTTAACGAAACGGCACGTCATTTTGTTATGAAAATGTTGTGCTTCTCCCGTATCTAAATCTGGTTGGTTTCAGTTACTTACATCATTGTCTGGCTAGCTACAACTATTGCGTTTACCTATTGTGAGTCAAGTAAATATTCAGAAACCATGGTCGATAAATATTTGATAATAAAGGCATTTTTTGGGTTAGTTATCAACATATCGTCACGACATGAACCCCAGAGGGGGTGTCAAAGGTGTTCTCGAGTGTAAACTGTGAAATACAAGCCACAGTCCAAACCCGGTACACCTGCGTTTCATCGACGATTATTACCTCCCAACGTGATGGGTGGTGACCCTTTCGCCGTACTTCGGGCACAATTACACGCTTTGCAATATGCATGCAGGTTTCCGCACGATGTTTTCCATCACCGTTCAGCGAGTGGTAAGTATTAGGTAAGAACACAAATACTATGCGCATACATTCCGAAAAACTCATTAGTGCGTGTCCGACGGGATCAAACCTGGGTCTCAAGATTGAGAGGCCAGCTTTCTGGCGGCCTGAGCCACCGCCGCTTTTTAGTAATTAGTTTTTAATAAGAGTAAGCTTGGGTAATTTTGCCAGATCTGTATATATACTTGCCTAAGCTATGCTAGATCTTTGTAAAGTTGCAAGAGGGGGACCTAATTTACGTAATACTGACGGGGCTAGTTCTTATAAATGTTGATGTAGTCTCACCAAAAAGGTATACTGCATTTGAAACAACAGACCATAACATGTTGCTTTCTTGCCACCAGACGACATCAAACTTAAGGGTGTATAATACCTCACTTCGCTTCGCATGATCCTGTTTTATACCAACAAATACTGCTACAATCACTCTGAAATTAATATATCATAAAGTTGAGGACAAAGGATATGTCCATGCTATTGTGAAAACTTGATTCCGTAAAATTTTCTCGATAGAAAAAAAATAAAATGCTACCTCCAAACCGTCCAATAAACCAATAGCATTCAATGAATACTTGAAATAAGATCTGAAACTTTGTATAATATAAATGATATTAGTAAAAAGCAGCTGCAGACTGTTCCATAAAAATAAAAACCATCAGTGTAGCCGCGATTTCAAAATAACTGATGTTTTTGCGTGCATATAGACAGTTAAAAAGCAGAATCGTTAAAGCAGGACTGCGAATTATGGGCCCTTAAGAAATTACACGCTCTAGGTAAAAGTAACAGCTGTCGCTAGCCAGATTTTGACGTAAGTTAGTGAAACTAGATTTTAATAACGGAGAAACACAACACTTTTACAACAAATGACGTTATTTTTTTGTTCAGTGCTTCCTAGACCATATCTGCCGAAATTCAGTAAGGTTCTTGTAATTGTTTTGTTGCCGAAACCCTACTAAAGATGTTCGTTAATTGCTAAAGTTATAATTGTTTACGTCATTAAAATTGAAAATAATGGGCCCCAAGTGATATTAATTTCTTATTTCGGATGAACCTCGAAAGAGATTGTTTGAGAGCAGGATTGGATTACTATACGAAATTATAAATTAATGACATACTTAACTTTAAATAATTGTTGAGAAGTTTCTTTGATCTCTTTGATTAAAATAATATTTTCAGAAAAAAATGTCCTTGTTGATATTTTGAACAATTAGAGAATAACGACTTTTTTTGTAAAGTACCTGAGTGCTTTATTTACTTTTACGAACAAATCACTTTTAAGTAAGGTTTTGCTTATGAAAAAGTAATTTTAGTTTGTTTTAAATTATTTTTTGTGACAGGAAATGAACAATGTTTTGGTGAATTTAAAGACTAGGCCACAAAGTTTTTCAGAAGACACATATAAGAAAATTTAGATACAATTTAGATTACAATGAAATGATGGCACATGTCATTATTATATCAACTGATGCCGGGCCCAGTAGGGTCCGAAATATATCTTGAAATTATTATTTTTTTATTCTTTTGTGTACATATATACTTTAATATAATAAAATCAAAAATAAAAGAACAAGCTAGTAAAGTTTATATACATTTATTTTATTGTATTCGCAAAGTTAGCGATATTATATTTACTAATAAGAAGTGTTATATATAACTTATGGATATATGAAAATAATTTGCAATATTCCGCTAAACAATTCTTGTAATGCTATTCAAAATGCAGACTCGTGCACCGCCCGCCCGCCTGCAGAAAACATGCAACAAGCAAGCAATACGAGCATGAAAGCAAAGCAATCTTAAATAACAAGCAAGAACTTTTTGTGGACGGGCGGTGCACAAGTCTGCATTTTGAATAGCATGACAAGAATTGTTTAGCGGAACATTGCAAATTATATTCATATATCCATATGTTAGTGATGGACTTCCGCAAGGAAGTTACGCCTATTTCAATCAATTATGTATATACCTATGTTTGTTTACACGGTTAGAACGGCTTAACTGTAACAAACCTGTTATTATTATTTTAAGGGCTCCGTACCTCAATAGAATAAAACGGAGCCCTTATAGGATCACTTTGTTGTCTGTCTGTCCGTCTGTCCTTCCGTCTGTCTGTCAAGATCCTTTATCTCGAGAACGCGTGAAGAAAAGAAAGAAGAAATTAAAACCATATACTCAAATTTGTAGTCTCTTGAAGCTGTGAAAATATCAAACTTCTAAGTTTACGTGAAAAAAAGATACGGCCGTTTATGCCGCAAAAAACGTACATTTCGACACTCTCAAGGGAATCAAAATTCATAGGGTATTTCCCGTTGACCCAGAATTATGAAATTTGGCAAGTAATACCGTTTTATACTAGAAGTAAAGGAAAAAATCTGAAAACTATACATTTGTAATTAAATCATAAAAAATATAGTCTTTAACGGAGCCCTCGGTGGGCTAGTCTGACTCGCACTTGTCCGGTTTTTTTATTTCCGTATCCTTCTACGATTTTGTAAGGCTACTTATCTATTTATCGTTCGTGATTATCTAGGGGTGCTGCAGAAAAGCAGTATTTGGTTTGCTATTATTTCCTGGACAAAAAAAATGATGGATTTAAAACCACACTGAAATTCTTTTTAATTCTAAAAATGGATTCATGATATTTATTTTTTCAAAGTCAATTAACAATATATCAGGGACTAGGCAATTTAATATGTAAGTACCATAATCTAAAACTTAAATTACAAATAAAACTACCTACCAATATAAGTATCTGAAAATTAATGTTGTATTGACACCTATTCTGTGTGGCACACACCTAAATTTAGAGCGCCCTAAAAAGTCACAATTTTAGGACACACCTTAACAAATTGGTATTCTGAGTAGCAACCAGCCCTTAATTTAAGTCACTTTTTAGAGGTTCTTAAGATGCTCTAAGTTGAATTCACAGAACAGATAATTGATTTAAAATTCATTTGTATCTGTGGTCGACTAGAGCTGAACCTTCATCGATAATTACCGGTTTATGAATAAAAAATCCTTTTGGCTTGGAAATGAAAACAATAGCAATTAACTAATATGTGGCTAATTATTAATAAAAAATCTAATTTGGAGTTGTTCTTTTAAAATTTTATAATTTATCATAATGATTGTAGTCCCAGGGCCGCGTTCATAAATTCGGGGTCTTGACACTGGTTCTAATGCCATGTCTGTCGCACGCTTTCAAAATTGTATACGCTATCCTGCTGTCAGTGTCGGAATCTGACGAAAGTGTTAATTGATGAACAGGGTCAGGCGAGTAAAATAAAAAAAAACAAAAGTCACAAGTTTTTGGATTTTGAGGTCATTTACCTTGGATAAATTTTTATTCCAAATCTGTTTTTAAGTATTACATCATTTCGACTGAACATTCACCAGTGGGGTCTTTTACCAAACAGAACAAAAGATATATAGCACGGGAATGACCGTCAGCTGTCAGGATTAATGGTACCGAAAACAAACAACAAGGTACCTACTTACCTAAAACTTAAACACACTGAATTTCCTCCTCCTCTTCACTACAGGTGTGACTGTATGACTGACTACCCCTATGTATAGGGTACTAAAACGAGGAAGACATAGTGGAACATGTGCTGCTTCACTGTGCTGCTACCGATGATAAGTATGAGACATAAATCAGGGATCGCAACAAGGTCCCCTTCACCTTTCTGGGCCAGATTTTGGGTCAGCAAGCTGAAGCCGTTCAGCCCTATTTCAAGGAGATGTCCTCGCAGGGCTGGCCTACCACTACGAATTTAGAAGAATATCTAAAATTACAAATTAGCCTACTGCTTTGGCGCTGAAGGATATAATAAAACTATGCTACGGTCCCGGACTTGCCATATCTAACATTCTAACTAAGTTCTAACAGGCTCAGTTAAGGATTTCTGAGTAGATGTGATTTTTTTCCATTGTTTATGTAATATACCATTGAAAATGTTAAAACGAAACTAAAATTTATAATAAACACAAAAATCCTTCATGGTGTTTCTATTTCCTTAAGTAAAGTTATACAGTTTGGTCGGGGGGAGTTGTATCGAGGAGTATTCCTTACCTACATCTAACCTGCCCCCGCACCAACCCCGCAAATGAGACCTCAGAAGAAGTAGAGACTGTTGTTTTGGTCTAAGGGCTTTCAGATTTATAAATTATTGTTTTGAGGTGCCTTACATATTAATTGCAATGTTAATTAGGTATATTTTTTTTCCTGAACTTCAGTAAGATATTAAATTTTCATTTAAAAGGATACATGTTGTTTTTGAATTTCATATTAAATTGGTTATCTATTGTAAGCATCTTTTATATTTTTAAGGCAGGCGGACCCATGGGCATAATCTGGTAAATATTAAACTTGTAAAATTATACCCATCTAGGTATTTTTGTATTTAAAGCAAATACAATGATTAATGATTTGTTGTAAATAGCACTCTCAATGCTCAATAGGTTTGCTGTCAGAACTTCCTTAGAGAGCTAAGCTCACTTTTTCAAGATTAAAATATTGCTCGCTGTCAGATAAAAATAGCTCGATGCTGGTTCCAAAACCTAAAAGTAGATGTTTTGGAACCAGCCTCGAGCTACTTTTGTCTGACAGCGAGCAATATTTTAATCCTGAAAAGTGATTTGGAACGCTACCCTATTTGGCATTTGTGCCCCCCCCCCCCAAAAAAAATTCTGGATCCGCCCTTGAATGTTTGGTATAGGTACCTAACCTTTTAAGAACAAGTAACAAATAAAAGTCATCATTTTGTAAAATAAAATTTTAATAATAAGTAAATGTAGAAACTTTCCCTTTTGTATTACCTACCCACCTATTTACTGCTGCTGACTGATCAACACATGAAAAAATCATCAAATTTATATGATAAATAGCAGTAGTACAAACAAAATTCACTTGAAATCATAGCAGTGTTTTCACACATATTTCAGCTTAACTGCTGGATTATGAAGTGAGGTAAGGTACTAGAACACACATTTGATTATTTAGTTCCACCTAGATACCAAATAAAAGTTACCACTACTGAGAAAAAGGTGGAAAAAACTCGCATTTATACTTAGTAATATTTAAGAGAGCCCCTAAATAGGTGAAACCTAAAATTCTCTAAAATTAGAGCTGTCAAACCAATATAGACCTCTAAATTGTTGCTTCAGAATACCAAAAATCCTAAGTTGAATGCTTTAGAGCTGTCATCGTAAAAGTGTCGTAAATTTAGTAACAATTTTAATTTGACGTTCGTAAACGCCAGCTTCAGGATACCAAAAAATTTTAGGTAGCTCTAACTCATTTTAGAGCACTTTTTATAAACGTCAGATTAGGACATGTTGCTTCAGAATAGGTCTCACTAAGTTCCAAAGGCCACAAATAAATAAAAAACCGGCTAAGTGCGAGTCGGACTCGCGTACTATTATCTATAAAAACGGCAAAAAAATTATGTCTGATTTATGGGAGTGCGCAGGTCCGACTTGCTCTTGGCCGGTTTTAGTATTTTTGTTATAGCGGCAACAGAAATACATCATTTGTGAAAATTTCAACTGTCTAACTATGACGGTTCATGAGATACAGCCTAGTGACAGACGGATGGACGGACAGCGGAGTCTTAGTAGGTAATAGGGTGAAAAATGAAATGAAATACCACACAGAAATACAGATCTAAGAGGACAACAAACACTGCTAAATTTAACTGTTCAACTTTGAGCTTCTAAAGTAACAAAAGAAGTAACGGTTACCATTTGCCTCAGCTACGCCAACAAAACACTGAGTGCTGCAAAAACCTTGTGAATGCTCAATTTCAGTCGTTTCATGGTACAGCACAATTAAAATCAGTTAACGATTCGGCCAACCTCGGGAATTGTCGTGAATCATTCATCTCTCACATAGAGTTATCAATTTATAGATATGACCTTTAATTATATTACTCGTTGTCTTATTAAATACAATACAAGAACGATATGAGCAACAAAACCTCCTTTGTAGCTCAAAACTAACACAAACTTTATATTGAAATAAGAAAAATAATTGACTATTTCGACAGTATGACTTCTTAGTGTCAATAAAAACAGTTTGACGTATATGATACATTTATGTTTATGAACGCTAATTTCATTCGTGAAAATATTCGATTCTATCAAATTTTATCAAAATTAACATAGAATAGTTATTCATCATGGCTTCAACAAATTTAAAGCGTGGTAAAAAATTGTTGCTCAATCTCGTGAAATTGTAAATAATTTATATAACTATTTTGGAAAAGAAGCTAATTTATTTAAAAAACAAGAAAATAAATATCATATTTTTTATATATAAATATATATATTGTATACCAGTACAGCTACAGTAAATAATGAATGTTCAAATTAATGTCGCTTCTGCATAATAAATTTCTTAGGTCTACCGGTTAGTAATGTCATCTTGGCAGGTGCTATATTATGATACTTCAAATTGAATGCTACCTAAAAGAAATCGCGGTAATGTATTTCGTGTCATTTCCGTCTCGGGATTTAGGCGATGATATCCGAGAAAAGCCGAATCGTTTACGAGCTATGTTTTTTCCTGAAATTCCATGTCAAAAAATATTCTCCTATGATCCAAAGAGAATATAATATACTACGTAATAAGAGTCGGGACTTCCCTATAACTGATTAATGCGTATTTGCCACGGAATGCCCCGCAACTAGTACCAAACTACAATAAGAAATGACAAATCACAAACAAAGCTGCCAACATAAATGTGTAAGGATGTACTGCAGAAGCAATACATTTTATCGATATCGTTTTTTTTACTGTAGGAATTTCATGTGTTATGAAAAGGCCAATTACGAAGACTTCAGTTTTATCAGGGCTTTCAATAATTTGTATGTGACAGTTTTGCAATAAAAAGTTTCTAGTTTTAACAGCTCTAGATAGTCTTTGGACTTTTTATGCAAGAAAAGGAAATAAAAAGCTTCCTGTTCAATTAATTTAATTCTTATTACATAAAAAATATGAGCAATGATGTTGACTTGGACTTAGCCCTGGAGTAGATGGCTCTGAAAAAGAAAAAAACTATTACGTCTACATACTTTAAATAATAATATTAAAAAAGTAAAATTTTGCAACTTCAATCTGGCTGGCACATAATTAAAAAACCGGACAAGTGCGAGTCGGACTCGCCCACCGAGGGTTCCGTACAAATTTGTAGGTACAAATTATAAATATTTAATAAAGTTTATTATTGATTATACTTGTAGTTTAAGACGGTACTTTTTGCCAAATTTCAAAGTTCTAGGTCAACGGGAAATACCCAATAAATTTTGATTACCTTGAGAGTGTCGAAATATACGTTTTTGCGGCATAAATAGACATATCTTTTTTTACGTTACCTTAGAAATTTGATTTTTTCACAGCATCAAGGGACTGTAAACTTGAGTATATGGTTTTAATTTCAACTCTATACCTTCTCGAGTTCTCGAGATAAAGGGTCTTGACAGACAGATGGATGGACAGACAGACGGATAGACGGACAACAAAGTGATTCTATCGGGGTTTCGTTTTTTCCTTTTGAGGTACGGTACCCTAATAATATTTTTAATAAAATGACATATGTATGTACGTACCCTTATCTAATACGCGTGACAAGTAAACTCATGCAAAATCGTATCAGGAAGTGATGCTTCTTTGAGTTGATTTGAAGGTATGGTTGACTTTTGAACCGAGTTTTCTTATTGAAATGTTTGTCATCAAAGTGCTTTCCACAGGAAAGTTTTTTATTGGTAGATAAATAAGGTCTTCACTGCCAGTGACTTTTACTTAATGTTGTCACCTGTAATAATAGTATTATTTTAAAAAGCAGCTTCACAATATCGTAATTCTAAAGACCGCAGTTTTGGAAAGTGATTTGACTATTTTGTCAGTTTAATTTTTCTCTATTAGTTATGTTGATCAACCAATCATCGGAAAATAAATAATACAAAACATTTTTCATATTTTACGCAAAAATTATTATATCCTATAATTTAATTAAGTACTGTCAGCGAAAACGAAGCACATTTTTCACCTTGAAAATATATTGCACTATGATATTAGGATGAAATTATGACACCCTAACCTTAGTGGAAATGTTATGATTTGTCGACACAATCCCATCACTATTCAATTTACAAATAAATTTTAAAATAAATGTTTTGAAAATGTTTTCACTTTTAAATTTTTTTATAACACAAAATAAGTCGCAAGATGAGTACAGAGGTACTTACCGAGTCTCTTGTAAAATAAATTTGGCCTGAATATAATGTTTTCACCATCATTTCGACTGCTTCACACCTCACATATTTCACGCTTTTTATAGTTCATTGCGTGATGCAAATATACGTTCTATTTACTTCTGTATTAATAAAAAACAATAGTTTGAAACATAAAGCACTATATCAATGTAACACAGTTAAATCTCCTTTTTATCAGATAAATTAAGTTTTACACATAAACAAACAACCGCCATATTGACTTGACACAACGTTAGACAGAGACAAGCTAAGTGAGCGAAAGAGTAAAAACATATCGCCATTCGTCCAAGCGCAATTTTTATACATAACTCCATTTGTACTGAGTTTCGTTAGGCTGCTATGATCGAATATTCACAATAAATCTACGCATTCTATGATATTTTTAGCTAATAGAATATAACAGTTTAGTTAAGTAGCTCGGTGGCGCAATTGGTAGCGCGCTTGTCTGGGAAACAAGAGGTCGCAGGTTCGAATCCTGGCCCGAGGATTTTTTTCAAGTTCTTGTTTTTACATCTCTTTCTAATTTATCTTTTCTGGTTTGTTATGCACTCTAATAATAACATTTAAAAGATACAATATGTGTAGCCTCGGACAATTAGTGTAAGTGTGTGAACCCGATGTTAGAGCTAAAATTCACCCGTGCTGAAAATGATCAGGCACTAGGTGTCCACTGACATCACTTTGAACAAAAAATATGGTATAAAAAGTACTTTGCACGAGTATAATCCACTATCAGTTTTTAGAAACATCGCGTGCCTCTTTGAGCCCTTCATTATCTGACAATACTTTAAAATCTCCTTCAGAAAATGTTCATTTGCACAAAGGCTCCCCTCTTCAGTTAACAAGCAATCTTTTGTTGCGGCAATATTTGATCTGTCAGTATGATTTATTTCAGCGTTTACCGCTTCGATTAAGATTTGCGAAGAAATTCTTTTTCGAAGTCTTTGAGAACAAAGAAAAGGTTCCTGAACTCATCATAATGATGTATTAGTTACGTCTCTTCCGTAAGAAGCCTATTAATTTTGTCGGTCATGTTTGCGATTTTTCGTTACGTACCGAAATATTTCATTTTCGTACATATTATTTAATTTTTTGAACCTTATAAACAGGGTACACTAAATTGTTAAAAAGTTTTGACTTTATGTTTGTTCGTAAATTTTATCACGTAATATTACATCGTCCGATATGAATCCCCGAAGGAGTTTCCTATAATTTAGAATTTGCATTTCACTGTCCACACACGTATACCCACGTTTTACCGACGACTGCTCTATCGCTCGTACTTCGGGCAAAAATATGGCAGATCGAACACGACGTGTTCTTACGCTTATGTCCAGCATGAATGAAGATGGTGTTCTTATGAGATTTAAACTCGCGAGTTCCGGGTTAGTGATTGAGACTTTCGTATCGCTAGACAAAGTAAAGTGTAGATTTTAAGAAATAAGGTAGTCGTAGCTTTTAAAATGTTATAATTATTTCAACTAATGACGCCTCGTAAGAGGGTTGCCAAGAACACCGGCGACATTACCTCGTTGTATTGCCAAACATAGTCTTCGGCCGAGGTACGCGCCAGCCCTTGGGTCTCTTGACGTGTCGATGAGGCGCAACGAGATTCATTTTTTTAACAGTTTATTCGTCCGTCATCTTTTGTTGAAATTACATACAAATCATAAAAACTGAATATTAATTATCAGGGTACGACGCAGGTCAAGTTATAAATACCTAATTTCTTATCGAAAAAACACCGAAAGAACGTTATCTAATTTAGAGAAAGTAATCATTCATCGCCCCGCCTATTCCATCCATCCACCAGCCTGTGTTCGTCCACTGCTGGACATAGATTGCTCCATTCCGACGGATCTTTTCGTCTCAGCCCGCATAGCCCGCTCTATAAGCTCTTTGGGTGACCATATACCGGTGGGTCAAGCCCTTTGTTAGAGTCCACGTCTCAGCACCGTACATCATAACAAGAAGGACGCACTGCAAGGCGCGTTGAAAACGCCCATTCAGGGAGGTTTTACAATTTGTTTGGTCAAATAATAAATAAGTGCAATATTTAATATTTTGTATAGGTGGTAGAGCTAATGCCGGGCTCGACTGTGGAGGTACCACCGTCTTACTCGCAAATCCTCCCGAAGTTATTCGGGGGAGAGTAAGAGGACAGCTCTCAGGCAAAACCAGGCCGCCCACCATTGCCTGGGACCGATTGATGGCGGTATATCCATCCCTAATTGCCGGGCCTTATATAAAACAGACTGGTAACGGGCAGCGGCGTCACTGGTGCAAGGGTTACGGCACCGCGCTCACCGACCCGCCTGCCCAGCGTGTGTGAGTATGGGCATTTCTTCCAGGAGAACCGCCAAGAGTGGCGAAATCCTGGAAAGGCCTATGTCCAGCAGTGGACGAAACAGGCTGATGGATGGATGGATGGATTTAATATTTAATCACACCACACGCCGTCCTTGTGTCGACGTATCAATACGTGCAAGCTGATAGAGCAAACAAACTATATGACTCTATAGATTCCAAGGACGCTTACATCGATACTTAAGTAAGACACTCGATAAATCATTCTCTTCGCATATGAATTCAAATTGCTACATAAGTTTCCCGTAATCACTACGGCAACTTAAGAAAGCTTAGGAAAACTTGGTGAAACTTTAGAAAACTTCGAAGAACATGTTTCAGTGAACGATTGTATCCGATACCTGCAAACTTTAACTATTAATCCGTATGATAAAGGAATTTACTTTGCCATCTTCGGAAACTTTATTCCATAAGGAGAGAATTTATTATGCTGTCGAAAGATGCTACTTTGTCATTTCGTCGCTTCGATTAGAAAAGATAATAAAAATGTAAAAATGGGTTGGTTCTTCTTACTGGTAACGTTTTTAATTTTTAATCTTTAACATTACTTCCATGGAATTCTTTCTTGGCTTAGTTCTTAGTACTAAGGCAATTACTTTTTCCAAAAAAATTCCCATGAAAAAGAAGTCTTTTGCGCCGTCACTGAATTAATTAAAAAGTGGAAAGTGTATATCGCAAGTAAATAAAAACATAATTACGGTTTTAGACTTGGCCATCCACGCCTTCTTGAAAAAATTTATCCTTTTTTATTTATATACCTATGTAAGTTTATGGTATTTAGTACATAGTGTAAATTACATTACGTAAGTAGTATGTTTATATAATACACAAATTGTTAGATTTTATATTTATATTTACACTATGTATTTTTAACTTTATTTACTGTATCTTTTATTTAATTATCGTCTATCCCCATGAAATGTTTGTGTCATTATAATTTTTTCACCAGCCAAAGATTGGCTGGAAGAAATCGTTTCAAGTGATAGCCCGAATTTGAACAAAATGTTGTAAGTAACCGAAACTCTGTTTTACTTTTTTTAATTCATTTAATTAATGCATTCATATAAAGTAAATTTCGCCAAGTGCCGACAATCACATCATATTAAAATAGCATAATACTGAATATACAATATACCTATATACATACTATGTGAAAGATGAAGAAAAATATAACTTATACTTGCGATTGTCGGCACTTGGTGAAACATGGAAAGCATCTTGATGAAAACCACTTGTATACTGTTTACACAAAATTTACTAAACTATAGGTACTTTTAACCCAACCGGTTTCGAAATTTAATTCATTTTCAAGGGCTTAACAAACTTATAAAGACCTAACCTACGTATTTTATTTACAGCACGTAGGTTAGGTCTTAAAATATTAAAATGAGTTGTTAAGCCCTTGAAAATGAATTAAATTTCGAAACCGGTTGGGTTAAAAGTACCTATAGTTTAGTAAATTTTGTGTAAACAGTGTACAAGTGGTTTTCATCAAGATGAAGAAAAATGGTACCGCAGGTAAAATGGTAAAGTAACACGATACTTACTAAAACTTAAAAGGTCCGATCTACGTGAAATGGTAGGTATCATAACTTGACACTGTAACCTGAATAAGCATCTTTTCACTACAGGTGGCACCGATAGCCCTCTAGAGGACGAGACGGTGGAACATGTGCTCGACTGCTCTGCAACCGAAGACATAAGACGAAAAGCAGGGATCGCGACGAGCTCCACCCTCCCTTCACTGGACCAGTTTTTGTGTCAGCATGCTGAAGCTGTTCAGCTCTACTTCAAGGAGCTGTCCTGGCTGGGCTGACTGACCGGGGAGAAGTGCACAATACTCACGATCCAGAGAGACACTGCAGGACTCATCGCCCCTGCTCCGAATTTAGAATTTTATTTATTTATTTATTAAGGAGCTCCAACTGTATACTCCAATTTCAAACATATTCTTAGTTCTATACATTTGTCCTGCAGAGTGATGCAAATTATAGGAGCACACAGCCCTGACATATAAATCCGGTACAATTTTTAAAAATAATAAACCCTAATTAAACAAAATTAAAAACGTGCCAAATTATATGAGTAACTACAAAAGCAGCCACAAACAAAGCTTGCATAAGCAAATTAAAACTAATAAATTACAAATTAAAAAGAAAAACATTAATTAATTAAGTAAGCTTAAAGCCTAATTATTTGATTAAAAATTAATTCATTGAGAAAAAAACAAAAAAAAAATTTTTATAAACTTTTCTCATAACTCACAAAAATAATTGATATTCCTATCAGCGGTCTTGCAAGTCAACCATGTCTTAGTTTTGTTTATATTCAATTTAAACATTGCCAAGGAATTGCAAAAGATATCAATGTCGCTGTTATTATCATAAAGATTATTATAGCAAACCGACATTCTATTTAAAGGAGAAAATTTACCTACATTTGTTAAATGAGTGAGAGGTTCAAAAACATTTCGCCTTTCATTAGGTCTTATAATGTTGCTCCTAGGTACAGCAAAGTTTAATTCTGAAAGAACACCAGGCAATTGCAAATTTCAATTGACAATCTTGTGAAATTTTATGTGGAAGATGTTTGCAAGGCCACGTTTGGTTCATATTACAGTAATATAAAGATCAAAAGTGGGTTTGCGCAAATTTTCACGGTCTGGCTACATGACAACAAGTATAATGGGTGCTAAGATGAAGTTCCGGAAGCCGGAAACTGGCGATAGTACTAGTCCATACGAACTACTTTTGCTATGAAACTAAATCGAAAAAAAAATCAACTGATCCATAGAAAAGTTACACACCTACTCGACCAAAACATCTGAATTATGGACGTACAGTACCTACCCGGTTTCGAATAAACTGATATTTTTCCAAGATTTCTGAGTTTTTTTAGCCACGATCACTTGTTTTTTTTTACTAGTACTATCGACAGTTTCAGGCTTCCGCAACATTATCTTAACGCTCTGTATAATACACACCACTATCTTGTACCCACTAGAATATCCCTGTCGAGAAAGGACGTGTGCTAGCATACCAATATTGTCAAAGCATACACAGCAACTCCTAGCTAACTGTATGAAACACCTAACATTATTCAGATGCCATTTTATGAAAGAGAAGTAGTTCGGTCGACAGGACGCTCGACTTTAAATCTGGATATCCAGGTTTAAGTGCAGCCGATTGAGCCCCAAGGAGTTTTATTAGAAAATTTGAATCTAATAAGTATTAGACTCATTTGTAAGTACAAATCTTTCGCCCGATTATCTTACGGGCCAGTTTTGTGTGCAGTGGCCTGCCAGACCAACGGGACCGTATTACTAAGGCTCCGCTGTCTGTCTGTCCGTCTGTCACCAGGCTGTATCTCATGAAACGTAATAGTTAGACAGTTGCAATTTTCACAGATGATTTATTTCTGTTGCTGCTATAACCACAGATACTAAAACCAGCCAAGTTCGAGTTGGACCTGCGCACTCCCATACAACAGATATGATTTTTTTGCCGTTTTTATTGATAATGGTACTGAACCCTTCGTGCACGAGTCCGACTCGCACTTGCCTGGTTTTTTTTATTATCATCGTATAAACCCAGCGCCCATAGTATGATGATGATGCGCCACTTCGTGTGTCACGCGTTTTATCGCGCACAATGCCTTATTTTGGTTCAATGTGCGCGATATAATGGGTGAGAAACGAAGTCGTGCGTCATCATACTACGGGCGCTGGTCAACATAATAGGCTATAAGAGGTTTTAATGAAATAACGCACAGGTAAAGTTGCAAAATTACATGCGGATCCCAGGAAATAAAGTTTAAATCAAGTGACAGACGAATACGACAGCAGCGAGCCTTTTCTATGTTCATTTTTAGTGTTCCGTACCTCAAGAGGCAAAAAACGGAGCCCTTATAGGATCGCTTTGTTGTCTGTCCGTCCGTGCGTCTGTCTGTCAAGATTCGTTAACTCGGGAACGCACGGAGGTGTCGTGTTTAAATTAAAACTATATAGGTATCAGTGGCGAAGGGTCCATATAACACGATTCCCATCGGCTTGTTTAGGAAATGGTATCCATACTACATTTCTTTATTCCGTGCTCTTCGCTTTGTCAATCATTTCCATAAATCTCAATACGACAAATAGACTTGGCTGACAGGGAGTTGCAAAGTACAAAAAATTTCATGTTTTCCTTGGTTACTTTTCTGGGTAAAGCGATTTTTTGTCCGGCTTCCCTTTTCAAAATGTTCACCCTTCGCCACTGATGGGTACTCAAATCTACGGTCCCTTATAGCTGTAAAAAATCAAACTTCTAAGTTAACGTAAAAAAAAGATACGGTCGTTTATGCGGCAAAAATAGTACATTTTGATGCTAGTGCGAAAAATTTGATATTTAGAGTCACGATTGACTTGAAAAAACAGTCGGGATGAGAAATATCAACACTTTTGCACGTGTATCAAACGAAGTTTTTTAATACACCTGCGAAAAATTACATGAAATAATAAAATAAAAGCAATTTTGTTGCAAATCAAAACAGATACAAGTCGACAGAAGAACACGCAGTCTGGTTGGCGCCAATCTGTACTACAAACACCAGTGACTCTTTCTTAAATATTTTTCATAATAATTTCTAAGATAGTTAAAATAGAATTTACACTGTGACGTCTTAAATTGTTTTGAATTTTTAAAACATCTTTTACAATTTAACATACATAATATATTTAATATTCATACTATCACACTCACACTAATATTATAAATGCGAAAGTTTGTGTGTGTGTATGTATGTTTGTTACTCTTTCACGCTGAAGCGGCTCGACGGATTTGGATGAAATTTAGAATGGATATAGCGTATACCATAACTTAACACATAAGCTACTTTTTATCCCGGAAAATAGCATGTCGTTAAACCGAATAACACGCGGGCGGAGCCGCGGGCAAAAGCTAGTAAAATATAAAAGTTTGAAAATACTCATCTTAAACGGTTTTTAGAGAATCTGCTAAAACAAAGGTTTACATGTTTACTAAATGATATGGCCGGTTTCCCCTAGATGGCGTCAGTAGTAAAAACAAAAAGCACCAGTGCGAAATATGTCATTTTACGCACGCTAAACAGGCACGTAATCTATCATATTTTGAGCAGGTGTATTAAAAACCTATATTTCGACACTCTCAAGGGAATCAAATTTATAGGATATTTTCTGTTGACCTAGAACTATAAAATTTAACAAATAATCGTCTTATATTAAAAGTATAGGGAAAAATCTGAAAACTATAAATTTGTAATTAAATCATAATCATAATCATTTTATTCATAATTTTCAATACATGTCAATAATTAAATATAATAGATATCAAAACTTTACAAATAACATCAATAAAATACAATTACAGAATAATGTGTACCTAAGTATCGCAATGCAGAACAAATTGCATTGATTTAATGTCAAACATAAAAATTGTTAATATTTATATTAACATTTTGTGGTCAGTGGGTAGGAAGATAATCACATAAAAAATGTAATTAATTAAATTTCACCAAATATTTATGATATGCTCGGTGGACGAGTCCGACTCGCACTTATCCAGTTTTTATGACATGTTTTTCATGAAAGAGGGTCTAGAACAATTCTTAAGTAAGATTATGGTGAAGTATTTTTCAGTGGCTGACTATTCTGATTCGTTCATAAATGGTTTCTTTTTCTCTTCCATTCTAGTCTCGTTTTGTACGCCTGCAAATAAATAAATCAATGAATTTTGTTTTTTATGAATATTTCCTGAACAACAATGAAAATTTGATGCTACATAAGAAAAAAAAATGGTGGATAAGTATGGTGGCGCGATTGGTAGCGCGATTTCTTGATAGCAAGAGGTCGCAGGTTCGAATCCGAGCCCGAGGATTTTTTTCAAATTCTTGTCCTTATTGTTAGAAACAAATTTCTAATTTATCTTTTCTGGTTTGTAATGAACTAGAATAATAATAATATTAAGAGTATTTTAGAGTATTCCAAAGCGATGGATTTAGCAATAAAAACATATTCTTAGGTAAGATTCATTTGGAGGAAGTTCAAACAAATCTTTTTTTAAATTTTTTTATTTATTCAATTTACATTTTTTTTAACTCATTATATTTTAACATAATAAGCCACGGAATCCCGAAGGATTATGATGGATATGGGGAGGGGGTTGAGAAAGACCAAAACTCTCTTGCGTAATAATGGAAGATCCTCCTACTAGAGCAAGAAACCTTTGTTTTATTTCGTAGCTCAACAATATTTTTAGGTATGTACTATTTTGCAAAGAGGCAACAATAATACCCTAATACTTTTTTTGTATTGCTTCTAAGTGAAGCCGTCTTATCTATTATAAAATTATAATACAAATATTTAGACAGCTTTTCTTGTTAAAAAATACTCATGTCTGTCAAAGTACACGTTGTACATAATACAGGGGTTCTGTCAGCCAATTCCGTCTCTGCTTAATAATACTTAAGTATTACTCAAAAAGAATTTTACAAAATGTAAGATGATTAAAAATTTTGTGTATTTTTCCCGGGATCCTTTTTACCCGAATGCTAAATTTGTGATCGATCGACTCAGGTCCTGAGTTTTGCCGCAGACAAATACTGAACCTTCGCTTTAAGGTTACCAATTTTGAGGGAACCCCTGAAATTGGATTAAATATTATTCATTATTCTTGTCTTTTTCTCCCGGGATGTTTTTTTCGTTTTTAGGGGTCCACACCTAATGACAAACAAACGAAAGTCTTGTTTATATATTCTATGACAAAACTTCTCCGTAGACACTTTTTTCAAAATCTGCTATCAAAACCATAGCCCAAAAAAATTTTAGACTGATAACATACGAATAAGGCTATAAAAAGATTCGGGGTACGAAATTGCGTATTTTTTACTCATTACGAGCCATTTTACAAAATTGAGCTTTCTGTTTGCCGCTTCATGGAATCATTTTTTTTAAAATTCGGTGTGATATTAATTATGTTTTTCGGTCTAGCTATGTAAATAAAAGGATTGTCGACGAAATTTCAGAATTCGATAAGGATCATAGGATCATAGAAATTTTGATTGTAATTACGCTTTATTCGATATAAAAAAAATCGTGGAAGACTTGCGATATTAATCGGGAAATGATGGAAGAACTGTAGGTTATATAAGTCGTTGTATGGAAGTCTTTTTTTACAGCTAATCAATACTATGGTACATTACGTTACGTGTCAACAAAATATGTGCGATGTTTTGGCTTTTTTTAAATCAAAGTTATTAAATATGAATGAAAGATTGACAATGTGATTATACATAAAGAAAATATAAGAAAAATAAATTATTTTTTCGTAAATGAGGTGTGCATAATCATTACAAAAAATGAAGTGGTGTTTGTAAATGTGATACCATTATCTGCCAATTTAATCGAGAGATTGGTCTATGTTTAAACGTATTCAACAGTAGAAAATTCTTTCCTAATATGATAAATAAGGCACTAGAAATTTTTGATCTCTCGTTTGAAACTGTGAAATGGCCCTTAAGCCTCCCGTGTACTTTCGGTTGTCTTAGAATTATTAAAATTTACGCAGAGGTACGCAAATTGTCGTGTTTAATATAATAACACAATTGATGAAAACAATCTGAAAATTTATAATTTTATGTTTACTTGCTCTTCTCTTTTTTTTTCATATCGTGGCTATATTACTCTAAGTTTGTTCAAATTTTTCATGTCTTCATATCTGACTAACTGTACGGAACTCTCTGAACGCGAGTCCTAGTCACACTTGGTCGTCTTTTACATTTTCTAACGACTACCCATTAGCGTTACGGGGCCTAGAAGGAACGTCGTTTTTCCCAAATGGAATTATCCGAGACAAACCACTTTACGATAAGAGAGGTCGCTTGACATTTTATAATTTAGTTTTTTGCATATCTTATGAATACTTTTAAAATTTTTAACGCCAAAATTTTAGTTTTCTTCGGTAGGGTTCAAAAGCTGTTAGCTAAACTACCGTAACAATCTAGCCGGATCATTGTAGTCAAGGCCACAAAAGGCTTATTAATTACATAATAATAATTTATTCAAATCTTTGGTATGTTAGTATGTCCAGTGGAGAAATATACTACACCGCGGAAAAACATGTATTACCCTAGCGATTACACCCTCGTGGGTTTTTCGTAAACGTATGGCGTAAAACGGGTAGCAAACAAAGTGTACGAAAAGTTAATAAAAATATGTTGAAAAAAATGCAACGTAATAATACGTTTTTTTATTTTGAATATGTTTAACGTAATAAAATAATAAGCGACGGTAGCCCAGGCGGAAGAACGCTGGCCTCTCAATCTCAAGACCCAGGTTCGACCCCGGTCGGGCATGCACCAATGAGTTTTTCGGAATTTATGTGCATAGTATTTGTGTTCTTACCTAATACTTACCACTTGCTGAACTGAGAAGTTGTGCCTAATTAATGGAAGTACGGCGATAAGACTCACCACCTATCACGTTGGGACGTAATAATCGTCAGTGAAATGCGGGTGTACCGGGTGTGGACTGTGACTTGTATTTCACAGTTCACACTCGGGAACACCTTGGACACTACCTCGGGGACTCATGTCAGGACGATATGTTTTTTTTTTTTCATAAAATAAAACCTTATTTTAAGAAACCTTACAAAAAAACGGCCAGGCCTAACAGGACCTAAGTACTAAGCCTCCGCCTTCGCCGTCTATCTGTCCGTCTGTCACAGGGTCTACAGGTTTAGTCGTAGTGTAGAGAGGTCGAGAAACTGAATCCCAAGGGGGTCGAGTTGTAGATAACGGTTGCCTTCCTGATTTAATATAATGTGAAAAACATACGCTTGTGGTAGTTGCTACCTCCCTAGAATACCTATTATCTTGGTATTGCCATAACGAATATTTAAAAACGGATAGTACTCACTTTTTTAACTGTAAAACGAGGCTTAAGTCAAGCTTTCGATGAAATTATGACTCATCATGATCAGGACTCTTCGGGAGTACTGGCGCGTGCGGCGGTCGGCCGAGTCGAGTATACGTGTCGAGTATGTATTTCCATAGTCTTGCAAAACCTACTTATTGATTATTTTTGTTAATGGAAGAATCGTGATAAAAATTACTCCTGCGATGAATTTGGAAAGACGAGGTTAATATTGAACTGTAATTTAACCATACATTTACGATCGAGACAGTCCCGTTTTAAAAATTATAGATCATATTTTTTATTTCCTTTATATAACTATTTAAATTTGTATAAACCGTGTTCTAAAATAAATGTTGTTTCTATTATATTGTACCTAGTTCCGAGGTGACTGAAGCGTAATATCCATCGAAACTTTTAGTAATTGACAAATAAAATGAAGAATATCTCACGAATAGGTATTTTACTGTTTACTGGACCTTGTCCGCGGCTCCGCCCCCGTTTTGGCTTGGGCTTTATTTTATAAACATCCTTTATTGCCTATATGTTGACCAGGGTCATTACGATGATAATAAAAAACCGCATCCAGATCCGTTCTGTGGTTCTCGAGTTAAAACGGAACATACAGACAAAAATTGTTGTTTCGGCCTCAGTACAAGGCCTCGGGCCTCCATTTCATTTAAAATTTACTGAAAATATTCAATATACAGACACGACTTTTTTTGCTTCTTTATTATTAGTAATAGACAGACACACTACTTGTTGTAACATAGTTCATGTGGGATACAGAGGACCTCAGCAACGTGCGTTCCTGTAATTATCGCACAAATTACAATCAGTGCGCTTTTGTTCTCGTCTATACGAGGTGAGATTGATAGGGTATAGTATGTATTTATAGTTCTGTTTAAAGATAAATTGAATTTTTTTAATGAAAACGTATTTTTTTCACCGTGATACGTGACTAGATAATTGCTAAATAAATCTGAATGTTCTTTATTTTCATAGTTTTTATAGGTTGACCGCCTATGTTTAACTACCTATTATTTAAATTAAAATCTTTTTTAAACTAGCTAAGAATCTCGTTGTTCCAGTGGTTGTTCATCTGGCCAAGTTATGCTTTAGTAAAGGTATCTTATCTTTCCTCTTAAAGAAATCAATTATAACACCAGTATACAAGAATGGGACTAAAGACGATATTAGTAATTATAGATCAATTTCAGCATTATCCTCTTTATCAAAAATATTAGAAAAACCCATAAGCAAAAGGTTAAGGCTGCGCCGGGCGTACGACGATTAGACACCTTGCTCTGAACTCTCGTGGTCGTTTTGTTGACTGCTGCGTGGCCATACTAAAATGTATGGCGGATTTGTGGTGCATTTTGAATAAATCGTAGTTAAATTGCCAGGCAATATTTCTAAAATGTAAGTTGGACAAATTGTGGTTTATACTTTAGTAATTGTTTGAAATTGAGTTTGACCTAAACGCCAATACGCCTTTATTTCATTTTAGGCTTAGTTCAAATAGTTTTGCTTTACAAACTATAAATTATTTTTTATTTCTGCTTCGGGTAAAGTGTACATATATTTGCTGTGATACTAAATATGATTTTTTTATATTTATTAATGAAATAGTATTCATTAAGTCAACTTGACCGTGACTGCCGATTTAGCTTCTTTTGGTCGGAGCACCCTTAATAAACTACATAAACAAATATAAAATTTCATCACATTCTCAATATGGATTTAGACAAAGCAGATCGACCGAAGACGCCGTTACAGCTATTACTTCTCTTATTACTGAACAACTTGACTGCGGTAATAAATGCCTCACAGTCTTCCTCGATCTAAGAAAGGCATTTGATACAGTATCTATCTCCATTCTTATACGGAAATTGGAACACATTGGAATAAAAGGAACATCCCTAGAACTATTTCAAAATTGTCTTTTAGATCGTACACAAAGGGTTAAAATTGGATAGCAAGTCAGCAGCGGTTCAAATGTAACGTTTGACGTACCACAGGGCAGCATCCTTGGGCCCCCCTTGTTTCTAATTTACATAAATGAGTTGTGTGAACTCGAAACAGGTGGTGCTCAGGTCTTTTCTTATGCTAATGACATTGCAATAGTTATTTTTTTGGGAATAATTGGTATTCTATGCTTAGAAACACTGAATTAGGTACCTCTAAAATTGCTCATTGCAACCAAGTATAGAACCTAAAAGAAGAAAACATGTTGTAACTAGAGAAATTGTCAAAACATAATTTGCAAGTCATCAATATGTCACACAAATCAAGTATCTTTATAACACACAAAACAAAACTTTATCCATCTACCATAAAACATATAATGAATGTAAAATTATCCTGACTGCTTGCCTTAAGACTCTCAGGTACGAAGACTCAGAGAAAATTCTTCGTCCTATATTATAAATTTAACAATTAACCTTAAAAGTGGTAGTTATTTACATGGAAACACCACTTAATTATTGAAATAATTATACATTTTATGGACACTACACAACACTTATTCACATTCACTCATTTACCTTGTTCACACTCCCCCCCCTCCCACTCACACACATCCCTCCACTCTCACACACCTTTACACACCCTCACTCACGAATAACTTACATTCAACACACTGTAAAAAAATGATTTATACGTAAAATGTTTTCTTTTTGGTTCTTAACTTTATACACTACTTACATTTCAGTAAAATTGTTTATAATTTTGTTCTTGGTACACACTTGTATAATTTATGGCTATGGAAGAGTGAGATCTTCTGTCACAAGTATTTTTATACTTACAAGAAGGTCTCAACAATGTTTTTGTTAAAATGTGTTTTGTACTGAAATAAATATTTTTGTATTTTGTATTTAATTAAATAATAATATGAACTTAAACAACATGTATCAACACTTTTTATAAGAGTAGAAACTTTCAAACGCTTAGATCTCGTAGTTTCAGCTTCAGAATGAATTATCCTCTATATAGTAAGTTTAAACATATTTAGTCATAATATCTTATCCTGCAAGAATTATTTTCATCACTTTTTATGGTTCTGCGCCCAAAGGACAACACGAATTATATGATGGTCAACATAGCCTTTTCCTACGGCTCCGCCCACGTTTATTCAATCTGTTTTTGGCTTGGGAATTATTATATGAATATTCTTTGTAGCCTACATACAGAGCTATAATATATAGCCTTATAGCTACAAGTACAAGAAACCTCGAAAAACTTGAATTTTTTAACGTTATTTGTTTCGGTAAATACATAAAAGTTTCCAATTGTTGTACGCACCCTAAAGTAAAACAACAAATAAAAAAGGGTGCCAATTTTTTTGTCAGGCGCTACTATTTTAGCGTCTTGTTTTTGTAGCTATAACATTTATATTTTTATTAGTTACCTTTATAGGGTTCCGTACCTCTACTGTGTGGTGGTACGGAACACTTTGTGCGCGAGTCCAACTCGCACTTGACCAAATTATTTTAATTTTCGCGAGTTGTATTCTTTGGAAAACTTGTTCAGTATGATCAGATAATTATGTGGTTGTATTAAACCAGGCCCTCAATTCTGACCCGTGCGCAAAAATTGCATAGGCAGATTGCGGGTGACTTTAAAATGGATTTTGTACAGATATATGTTGATTTTGTTGATTGAAAACTTACAGTAAGCATTCCTTATATCATGTAGCTTCCACTTGATGTGGTTTGGTGACTCTAATTTTCATTGCATGGCATTAATCACACTTTAAACAAATATCTAATGACTGATATTGCGATTGCGTAATAAATGCTTGGGCGGCTATTCCGGCATTATTGCGCATTCTCAATATCAGTCATTAAATATTTATTTAAAGCTTGTTAAACGCCATATGATGAAAATTAGAGTCACTAAACCACATTAAACAAAAACTTTAGGATATAAGGAATGCACACTACAAGTTTTCAATTTAAAAAAATCAATACGTATCTGTACAAAATCCCTTTTTACATCACCCGCAATCGGCCTTCGCAAAAATTGCGCACGTGCCAGAATTGAGGGCCTGTCAATTTAATTTATAAGACAGTCCGACATCAGTAATCAGTCGGACCGGTGACCCAGGCACATATTGCCAGACTATAGATATATATATATATATAAATAAATAAATAAAAATAAAAAATCCTTTTATTTCCCGCATAAGAATTTCTTACCATTGAAGGATTATATTTTGAAAAAATAAAAATTACTAATAATTAAATTAACTAACAATATAAATATGCAATTACATTATTCAAAAATAAAAATTCCAGTATGTATATTTATTATAGTAATGTATGTATGTACGTATGACATGATAAAAATATTTTTCGATTAAACTAATATTCAATGTTTTAAAGGCACTAGAAAAATTGTTTATCCACCCCCAGTTGCCGAGCCTTATATAAAACAGACTGGTGACGGGCAGCGGCGTCACTGGTGCAAGGGTTTCAGCACCGCGCTCACCAACCCGCCTGCCCAGCGTGTTTGAGTATGGGCATTTCTCCCAGGAGGACCGCCAAGAGTGGCGAAATCCTGGAAAGGCTTATGTCCAGCAGTGGACGAAACAGGCTGATGGATGGAATAATAGATTTTATTTTTTCATTTCCTTATGAGTTTCCTTTCATGCGTTTAATCAAGCGAGAACCCCTCTTAGAGAGTGAAGGCCTCCTCCATTTTTTAGGGTTCCGTACCCAAACGGTAACCAACGGGACCCTTTTACTAAGACTGCGCTGTCCGTCCGTCCGTCTGTCACGAGGCTGTAGTTCATTACATCAGTGATATAGTTAGACAGTTGAAATTTTCACAGATGATGTATTTATGTTGCCGCTATAAGAATAAATAGTAAAACCGGCCAAGTGCGAGTTGGACCCGCGCACTCCCATACAACAGACATGATTTTCTTGCCGTTTTTATAGATAACTAGCTTATGCCCGCGGCTCCGCCCGCGTGTTATTCGGTTTAACGACATGCTTTTTTCCGGGATAAAAAGTAACCTATGTATTAAGTTGGGGTATAAGCTATATCCATTCCAAATTTCATCCTAATCCGTGCTGCTGTTTCAGCGTGAAAGAGTAACAAACATACACACACACATAAATTTTCGCATTTATAATATTAGTGTGAAGTGTGATGAGATAACACAGCCTTGTCTTATTTCACCACAAACGATATATGACCGCGCTAATTAGACACCTGATGTATGAAATAACAAAGTATTGTCTTAGTTCACCACAAACGAAATGGACCACGCTAATTAGACACCTGATTTTTCAATGATATTGATCTATCCTACAAGAACCATGCATTTTTCCGGTATAAAAAGTAGCTTATGTGTTAATTTAGGCTATAAGCTATATTTATTCTAAATTTCATCCAAATCCCTTCAGCCGTTTCAGCGTGAAAGAGTAACAAACATACACACACACACACGCACAAACTTTCGCATTCATAATATTAGTAGGATGGTACGGAACCTTTCGTGCGCGAGTCCGACTCTTACTTTGCCGGTTTTTTCCCATTTGTGTCTATTTCTGGCTTTTTGGATACAGTTGTCTCCTGCTATTTCAATAATTTCATAGATAGATTTAAGCAATGTTTAATTCTAAAAGAGATTTTGAAAGAACTCGGCACGTATTTTAGATCTCAATTCTTTTTTAAACGAAGCGAAATGGATAGGTGCACTTGTTTTTGTGTTGAACTTGCTGACCGAGGTAACCAGCATAAAATAAATTGTACAAATGTTTAAAACTGTTTTGATCTTTTTCAGGTCTGTGCGGGAAACTGCTCTGAGTTGACTAAATAAAATCCGGATTTGTATTTTGCACCTGAATTGCAACCTAGTAATTTAATTAAAAATACTAAAAAGCGAACTAAGGTATTTTTGGTCTAACCCTTGTAGGATATTATTGAATATTTTAATACAGTTGGGTTGGCATAGTAGTAATTTTTTTTCAAAATTCACAGTTAATATTCGCATTAATGGCAAATCCATTTAAAGATAAATATCATATTTAAACAAGTCTTTTTTGGACGTAGAACCCACACAATTTCTATATTCTTTTTAAGTAGATTTTTTGCGGCAGGTCTGTAGCCAGGATTCGTATTTTGAGGGGTGGGGGGGGTGTTTAACTTTTAGAAATGTTGCTTGCAAAACAAAATATGTGTCATGACGATATTTCTTAGCATAAACGTTATATAAATAGATAGGGTAGAATATACTACAGAACACAAATGTTTAAGTGGATAAGTACAAGTGTTTAAAATATATATAATGTGTATTAATTTCCACCAAGTGCCAACAATCACAAGCATCAACTATTTGACATCCAAAGTTTTAAAGACACGGATATGATACATATCCCCTCATGTCTACAGGCCTATGCACAAATCTAAACAATCGAACGTAGTGGCAAATAATAAGTTTTTTTTATGATATGTCATTTTACATCAACTGAGTCGTACTCGCACTTGACCATTATTGTGTTATTTAATTCTATTGTAAATGGGTATTCCATTTTTTTGTCGTTTAATTGCAAACTACCGGAAATTCTAAGTGAACAAAGAGTATGTAACTTAAACACGTTAAAGTAAAGAAGGGTAAGCAAATTCCGGGAAAGCTGTGAGCTCAGTAGGTTTGCGGAGCGGCGGTGGTTTCTTGAATAATTTACTAGTTCACTAGATAGTCAAGATTGAAACTGTTTCGGAAAATGTTGGGAATAACGAACTTGGAAACCTGTGTTCCGGATTTTATGAGACTTTCATTTACTTTTCGCGTGATGCTACTTGTACTTTTAATCCGGTCTATTACTGCTCTTAAAAAATAACAGATAAGGATAAATATCTGTAGGTCTTGTTAGCAATCGAAATAACCAAATACAGAAGTATTCAATGGAACATTCCAGATGGAAATGGTTGGATCAAGATTTTTGAATTCAAGGTCATAGTTAGAGTGGTAGTAAACTACTGGGTTGTGCTACAAGGGGAGAAAGTGAAAAAATCGGGACTTTCTTGATCTCCCCCTGCCCCCGTCAACCTCCAACCCTTACCGTAGGTCCGACAACTTTGAGTATGTTTATCTTATTTCTACTCTAAATACAACCCTGTAGTCAAAAATCTCAATCCAACATTTCCATGTATATAAAATGTTTCATTGACAGAGTTATTTATTTACTTTGATCATCTATTCAGATTTATTTTTGCAGCTAAATCAAAGTCCTTATCCGTTATTTTTTTATTGATGTTGGGAACTAACGTAATTTTAAACAAATAATACACATAATATATAATATATAATATATAAAAGGTGGTAGAACTAATGCCGGGCTCGACTGTGGAGGTACCACCATCTTACTCGCAAATCCTCCCGAAGTTATTCGGGGGAGAGTAAGAGAACAGCTCTCAGGCAAAAAAACCAGGCGGCCCACCATCGCCTGGGACCGATGGATGGCGGTATATCCATCCCCAATTGCCGGGCCTTATAAATCAGACTGGTGACGGGCAGCGGCGTCACTGGTGCAAAGGTTTCGGCACCGCGCTCACCAACCCGCCTGCCCAGCGTGTGTGAGTATGGGCATTTCTTCCAGGAGGATTGCCAAGAGTGGCGAAATCCTGGAAAGGCCTATGCCCAGCAGTGGACGAAACAGGCTGATGGATGGATGGATGGAATATATAAATACATTGCTCACGCCTGTCTTCCAGGATTTTCATATATTACGATCTCGACACACCTCTTGAACGAATTAATAGCTTATTTTTGCTTTGAGGAATACAATCCGGAATTTTACCTTTAACTTAATTTTTTAATTACTAAGACTCCGCGGTCCGTCCGTCCGTCTGTCACCAGGCTGTATCTCATGAACCGTGATAGTTAGAGTTGAAATTTTCACAAATGATATATTTCTGTTACCGCTATAACAACAAATACTAAAATCGGCCAAGTGCGAGTCGGACCCGCGCACTACCATACATCAGACATGATTTTTTGCCGTTTTTGCGCACTTTGTTTCTTCTTTCTGCGACTCGCACTTGGCCGGTTTTTTTGCTCCCATGGGATTTGAACCTATGACCGCTGGTATAGTCAGCCAAAAAACCACTCAGCCACAGAGGCGGTACCAGTTCGTAGTTTAAATACACTTTAGAACTTTGTTTTAAAAAATGTACTACCGTTTTTTTATGTTTATCAAGTGCTTACATGATTGTCAAAGAAAAAAAACGGCGTGAAAACAGAATTATTGCAAAAATTCAAATCGAATAATATTCAGCTAAAGGAAATATTTCATGAAAAGGCAGTAAGTGTGAAACATATTCAATCAACGTAATTTATTTCATAAAATTGACGTCATAATATTTTACCGTAACTCCACTCATGAATAATTCTGAAGAGGGCACCAAATTGCATTAAATATTTATATCATGTTTTATTTTTATTAATCAAAGGCTTTTGAATAAATATTTTTCTGTTACAGTAAAAGGAGTGCTCGAGTAATTTACATATACAGGGTGTTAAGATGATGTTGTGAAAGTCGTAAACTGGCAATAGTACTCAAAAAGATTTCGTAGCACGATGCCTACTATTGCGCTTAGTTGACTTTTCAATACTTTCAAGTAATCGGTAGCACAATGACAACATCGCACTCACGTATGAGATTTCCGTGGAATTAATTTTATATCATTGCGGTATAGAAAATCAGAAAAGTAAATCTGAACGTGAGGCGCTCTGAACCGGAATTCAAACCCGGGACCTCTCACTTACGGGATGCTTGCTCTACCAACTGAGCTATCCAGTTCTCAGCACAACCTCCGAATTTTCCCATGTGCTTTCCCATACCGCAACGATATGTATAGATGTCGCCGCCGTCTGGTTAAATCAGCCGCTTCCAAATGGCTAGCCTTTTATTTTGGCCATACCTAACCTTCTAACCTAAGCTACCGCCTCTCTTCTGCGCTGCAGGACTTCCGAAAAAAATATTTATACCAGGCGGCTGATTTAACCAGACGGCGGCGACATACTTGACAACTAGAGGACGCTAGTGTATTCAAGGCGAGTCTATGAGTGGTATGCCCTGCCGTCACCTGTTACAGCATCGGGTAGTGAAAAATGCACATTACTCTTATCTAAACTATGATAGAAATAAATTTCTATATTTAAAACACTTTGCGATTTGTCCATCGCAAGGAGATCACCAATTAATTTTATATCATTTCGGTATAGAAAATCAGAAAAGTCAATCTAGACGTGAGGAGCTAAATAAAAACAGATATTTTAACATTTTCGTTAGGTGTGTGCAAATAGTAGTCTTCCTAGCAAATTTCAGATTCCTCGGCAGTCAAGGTGAGTGGTTCTCCTGTTATTTGGTGAAGGTCAATTCCAAGAATTACGCATCGACAGAAAGAACTAAAACGACAAAAATACGTACCTGTCACTTCTCGAAAAAATACAATATTTGTATGATTATTGGTAAAATCCTGCTGAAGTTAAGGCTGTTTTCATACGACTTCATTGCGATTCAGTAGTTATTAAAACGGCTTCATTATCAGAATATATCATTCCTATCGCAAACTAATCATAAAGTGATAAAAGGCCTAATTTTAAGCGAGTAAAATATTACATATAGGGACAAAAATCCTGAAGAGTGTCCGTAATTATTCACCAAGATGAATGCCATTTAAGATAACTCTTCTCACGTCCCTTTTATCTTTATGACAAATTGCAGAAAACGTGGCGCCGTTACTTAGGTGTTTTAATAACTTCGTAAAGTTTTTGGCCGGTAGACAGACAAGTCGACCAAAACATCTTAGGACTGCATCTAAGACAAGACAAATACTTGCAGGAGAAGACAAATAAAATGTACGCTACAATTGGCGGTATTATCTATTAAAGCGATTTCTCCCAGACAACCTTTGGGTCGAATTGTTGTCAAGGAGAGAAATCTTGAGAAATATAAATTAATATAACAAGTAATTTAATATTATACCAATATTAAATATGATGATGTATCGATCCGTGACAAAATTATAAATATCTTAGAAAACCATAAGTAATATTAATTAATTATAGCAAAGCAGAGGTAGATGGACTATAGAAAAGATTACAAAGAATGATAATATAGCAGGTAACCCAACACATTCTATATAACCACGGTTATTTAATAGTATTTTAGATTTTTTTTGTCGCGCGGTGGCGGAGCGATCTCAAGCACGTCGATAGGCGCAGGCATAGGCTTAAGCACAGGCATAAGAATACGCATTTAAGCATAGGCATAAGCATAGGCATAAGCTAGCATAGTTGATTTACATACACATTGAGCTTACGCCTGGCCACGCGTACGCGTGATGGAAAGTATTGATGGGACCTAGGATAAGAGGTGTGTGCTAATAAAATAGGAGAGTGATATCAGTCGAAGCGTTAATCGGTCTTTCCAGGGACCACAAATATCCATGGACGTTGGTAACGGATAAATGACTGTTACTACGCCACCCCGGTATGGCTACTCATGACTTCATGTAGGAACACGACGAGACGCACGACGACATGGTTTCTTCATGAGGTTGTTGTCAAGCCACGGCCAAAGTCTACCACCAATTGAAGCATTTTTCTGTAAGTTGGGTTTTTTTGCTCGAACTGCGCTGGCGTAGTTGGCGTAATCAGTAGTTCTATCTCAGTGTACGCCACTCGAGGCTCTTCCCAAGCACTTCTAATAGGTATAGGTGCATCATCTCTAAAGACGGGACCCTAATGCAAGGTCCGATGACCTAATGACCCCAAGTACTACAGAAATATCATTGGTCGTGCCTTTTTTAATTAACATGACACATTTTCAATTGTCTTAAAAAGGTTAGGCTTCTCTTGCTCTCAATGCCTTAATTATGGTTATCTTTTGCTCGTATCTGAGTTTTTGTTTTATCAGAGAACAAAATCTTATATTATAAAATTATTGGAGTCGAGGTTCACAGATATTTAAGTCGGCTGTTTGACGTGATAAATAATAATGTTTCCAAGGAACAAGGTAGGCGTAGAATATCTTGACAACCTAATTTAGTTTTTGATTGCCACTTCAGATTTTGTTTGACAAGAGCTTGAAGATCGCAAAAACTGACCATTACAATAAAATTAATTGGCTTTACTTATAAATAGGTTATAAAGTAAGCATTCCAAAATGATTACAGCCTTATATTTATTTCTCACAAAAAACATTCTGATGACACCATTCAATTTTTTATTTAAAAACAAGTTGAATGGGGTATGTACTTGCACCTGCACTTCAAGTAACCTATATTTAAACGACTTTAACCCCTATGACAGTAAAATAAGTGTTCTGTGCGTGATCATATTGTGCCGGTTAGATATTATATCTAAGTATCTAGAAATTGATAGGCATAGAAATGGGAAGATTGCCAATTCCATACAATAAAAAAACAACATACAAGCTATCAATAAACAAAGAATGTCCCCAGACAATATTAAAAGATAGAAACCAGCTTCTTAATAAGTGAATCCTAGAGGAATAAATATCGATGAAAAATAAGAGTTATTTACAATTACAACCAATGTCCAAAGAAGGTTGGTTTTACATTTTAATTGCTGGCAATACTCGGAAAAGAGATCTTTCGAAATTTTATTCTGCCTAACATTCAATACTCTTTTTGTAAATAACGCTTTGCTTACTTTTTACCAGGAATTGAGGATATACCTATACATATATCAACGGATGTATATCATGATTTTTATAGCTTGAAAAAAGAACGGATTAAATAAAGAGTACAAATAAGATTTAACTTTGTTTTTATTTAATTATAGTAATTATTTTGTGTTGATTTTAATTTTATGATTTGACCTAACACGGAAAAAAGTCCTAACACAGTATAGAAAACTGAAGTTTTTTTTTTATCATGTTGATGACTCTTTAAAACTTCTGGAAAAAACAATATACGGGTGTAAATGGACAGGTATCTTTAAAATGAAACCGCATAATTTAATGATCATAGTGAACAAAGAAATAAGACGAGGTAAAGAATACAAAATTCAGTTTTCAATATTTGTATGGAAACGTGAAAATATTTTTTCATATCCAAAGGTATGTTTTTGGGTAAGTTATTAATTATGATCAGTTGGTTTCATTTAAAGATATCCGTTCATTCAAACCCCCTTTTATTGTATAAGGCAACCAAGGCGATTTTAATTTTTTTATTTTAAATCTCATGTGACCTCCCCAGAGTGATTGAATAAAAAGTTCAAATAAAATATTATTTTAAATTATTACCGTTTTATTTTTCTCAACTGTATTTATTTGACAAAACGACATATTTCTTTAAAATATTATTTATATTTACCAGTTGGTACTAAATGACAATAAGTGCATAGCAAATCAAGTTAAATACGAAAATATATATACATATAATTTTTTAATTATATACTTATCGTGTATTTATAAAAAAAAACGATTTTTTGTTTTTTTTTCAAAAATTCCGATATTTTCGAACCCTGCATTTGACCATTAATGGCATCCATCTACTAAACTGGAACAATGTGTAGCAGGATTTCGCCTTCTAAGCAAAAAACAACAATTTCCACGAACGATGGTATTCCAATTCACTTTTTCAAAACACCCAACTCGAGCAAAACAAACTTGATTGTTGTTCCCATCGTCCTTAATGTCATAGCAGCAAAGGTCATAAAGTCCGCGGCAACACTCCGATAACCGCGGAGGAAGTCGTTCGACTTCATAAAATAATTTGCATTCGTCCGCTCCTACGGGGCTCTACGGGATTGTGGTGTAAGTTACAAGACGTCTTACAGGATTGTTAAACTAGTATACTAAAGGGATAAAAATTATCATCAGGACATTATTGCATCTCTGTCCATCCATCCATCAGCCCGTGTTCGTCTACTGCTGTACATAAGCCTTTCCCAAATTTCACTACTCTTGGCGGTTCTCCGTCCTCCTCATGCAGCCGCTACCCACAACGTCCTTCAGGTCGTCCGTCGGTCCAGCGGGCACGAGATTGGCCTAGGCTACGCTGTGCTGTACTTGTTTAATATATCTATTTGTATGAAAACACGTTTGATATAGCATTACAGGCTTATAGCATATGTTATGTAATTATTTTCATAGAAAATATCATATCTTTTTAAGGGCGAAATGGCGTCCTACGTCACACTGTTGTATGTCCGTCAGTATGTCACGGGTTTCTAGTCTATCTCAAAATCAAAACAAGTTGCGAATTTAAAATTTTCTGTATTCTATGTGCCATTTACTGTATTTGAACAGCAAATACTGAAAACGCTGATTTATATTATAATTATAATGTACGATTAGTTTTAGGGTTACGTAGCCGAATACTCGACTAATGTAATTTTGCAGTTTTGTTACACGAATTTTGTAGGTAATGATAATATTGTACTTATTTTTCAAATTATTTAAGTCAATGAACTATGAACTCAGTGGGCGCGAGTCTTATTCGAACTTGACCTTGGCTATTGTTGCGCGATTGGAGATGGAAATCATCAATACGAACTATGATGAAGCTCTCTAGAAATTAAGAGAGTTACAGCAGGCGAGGTTATACAGCGAAATCTGTCCTGCTCCAACGCTTTCGTTTTACACATGGTCATCCTGCTCAGCGGAGGCGCGCCGCTTAGAAAATTCGCGGTTTCGATGTATTTTTATTGATTATTTTGGAATTAGAGGGATGGGTTTTTTATATGACGGCCGTTTTATACTACATTTATTAAGACGTTTATTTTAGTATAAGTTTTACTGTTCAAAACTTAATATAGCTCAAATGAAATGATATTTATATCATAGTTCAGACCTATCTTTGCGATTTAAATGGATAGAGAAAAATGTAAGTAATCGTGTATCGAACCGCCGAAATATCAAGATCAAAGAGTGAAATATAACATACATTTTTTACAAAATTTTATCTCCGCTATTTGTTGGCTTAAAATTAATTTGAGAAGAGACAAAATCGGGATAATCCCGCCTTAATCAGTATTTCCAGGGACTGGAAAAATCTACAGAAGTCGGCGACAGTCGAATGACTCGTACTATGCTGTTGCCTGTAGCTAAAGTCGTTTGCAATAGAATCCAACAATCATGTAAACAAATATGGCGGACTGACATTGACAGCGTATTGTTTATGCCCATAGTGATGTCATAGTGTTCTAATTTAATTTTAATTAAATTTATTTTTCTAATTATTTTAATTTTAAGTCATAGACTGTGGCCCATAGTAGGATAGGTACTAAAATAAAACTGACTAAATAGATTAAATATATAAGCCATAGACTATAAAATAAAACTGATTATATATAAAAAAAGTGTTTATTAAAACAAATTTAAATCTTCGTCTTCGTCATCATCACTATCAGAAGTGTCGCCGGTGACCGTAATTATAAATGGAACCACTGTGTCATCGCTTGCCGTGTCTAAAATGCCGTCGAGCTTTTTCATTTCTTCCTCTTCCTTTAGGACGTGACTTACGCATTTCGACCATTGTTCGGCTCCGATTCTCGCCAACCCTTCGTTCAATAAAGTTTTTATTTCCGCCATTTTAAAAAACGGAAACAGAAAACGGAAACAGAAAACACTAATGCACAGCGAACCCACAGAACAGTGAATGACTGTGAATGACAATTCTAACAAAATGGCCACCTGTCAATTTTTAAAAACTAACCATTATTTTTATGGCTTAGGATACAATCCGTTTTGGTTAATTATATTAAGCTCTTGAAAAAAAATTTTAATTGTATTCAAATAATATTAAATTAAAATAATTTATTAAATTAAAAATAAAAGATAACTTCAGATTACGAACAACACTAACTTTTCAATGACTTATAGAGTTCGATGAGTAAAAAACTAAGATGACAGCTTGTCAAATACTTCGAAATTTTTACGTTGCAAATGTTTTAACAAATTTAACTTATAAATACAAGTTAAATCGTGTTGAAGATAATGTGAAAACAATGGTGCGTTCGTTGAAATCAGACTATGTTCATAATTGATCGTCAAATGTATGTGATTACGGAGTAATCGTGACAATTTGGTTTGTTTACATGATTGTTGGATTCTATTACAAACGACCCCGGTACGGCTACTGATGACGTCATGTTGAAACACGGCGAGTCGCTTGGCGGCATGGTGACGTCATGAGGGTGGTGACAAGCCACGGCTGAAGCCTACCACCAGTAAATAGGTGCCTACGTCGTTTTTGCAGACGGGGCCAAGATCCGATGACCTATGACTCACAGATTGTTGGCATACCTTTTTAGGGTTTCTTCCCCGAAGGCTGCCAAAGGGGACCCTATTACTAAGCCTCCGCTGTATCTCCGTCTGTCACAGAGGTCTACTAATTCAGCCGTAATAGTTTAAATAATTTTCAATCATTTCATTTCTTTTATCACCCTTTACGTCATCCACTATAAGACATGGAGTAACCATAATTATTTTTAGTTGACGTTGCAACACGCCACCATTTTGTCTATCCACCTATACTTTGGACCACAGGCACATTCCAGGCAAGTCACTAGGCAATCCCCATCTAGTAACGAACTAGAGAAATTTATTCATAGCCTCATGCGCCTCGGTGCTGCGCAATCGGAATTTGTTGTTATTTAAAACTTATCTTGGAAGGAAACGGATGATAATTGTTATGCTTTAACATCGCGACTTGTTTGGAAAGCTTTTTCACCTAGTTTATTTATTTATTTAATTCAAAATCTTGAATTATCTAGTTTTACAACATGATTATTAACTGCACTTGTTTCACAGTAATTATATTTATCCCAACCGATTTCGGGTTTACACCATTATCAAGGGTCTATCATATCATAATAGCTAATAACACATTTTGCAGGATATAAAAATTTGTGAAATCATAACCCCTGAATGGTCTGTCAAATGTCCATCATTTATTTAAAGCTATGTAAGTCTGTAAAATCAAAATCCCCAATTTCCGGGCCTTATATAAAACAGACTGGTGGTGGTCAGCGGCGTCACTGGTGCAAGGGTTTCGGCACCGCGCTCACCAACCCGCCTGCCCAGCGTGTGTGAGTATGGGCATTTCTTCCAGGAGGACCACCAAGAGTGGCGAAATCCTGGAAAGGCCTGTGTCCTGCAGTGGACGAAACAGGCTGATGGATGGATGGAAGTCTGTAAAATAATTAGAAATAAAAATAATACAATAAATAGTAATTCTATAATAGTATTCTGGATAATTTTACAACAAAACGTCCTTTAATTCTAAATATTTGTTCACAATTTCCGTGCATCCAAATCTATTTATTTAAAACATTCAATTATCTTATAATTAAAAAAGTGCCAAATAAAACACCAAACTGCAAAAATATAATCTATCGGTAACAGATTTTTGTGTTGTCATCGTAACAAGTTTTATACAAATATTATATTTTTATATCATAGTCGTATGTTTTGTTTCTCTTTTCATCATGGCTCTCTGTACGAATCGCATATCTATGTCCCCTTCACTTTGGCCTGCACACCAATGCATTGGCCAAAGTGGAAAGGGGTCCAAAGATAAGTACTTATATATAAAAACCAGTCAAGTCCGATTAGGACTCGCACCCTGACGATTCCGTACCATTCTGATAAATTAATAGACTTATAATAGAATAAAGCTTTATTGCTGTCACACAACTTAAGTACAACATCAAATGTAGATAGTAAAAGCCAAAACACGATTTTACAGGAGAGCCAAAAGACAAAATTTAGAAAATTATTTCCCGCATACCTTTTTGTTTTTATAGCTACAATAACATGGTCTAAGGTCTACGGTATTACGCGCGTAGACACGCGGCTGGGCTCCGTGGGAACGCGACGGTCGCCGTCGCGTGTAACCGTCGTCGCAGAGCCCGGATTACGCAGTAATTAATTAATTACGGTACAGGGCGCGGGGAAGCGGGTTCAGTTGCGCGAGCGCGGGACCCGCCTCCCCGCGACGGGGTGCCCGCGCGGATCTCCGCGACGGAGCCCTTTTGTATGGAACCGCGCGGACGTCTGCTTAACGCAGTTTTAGGCCTAGGTGATCAGTAATATATTTTAGAGTTCTTTAATTGAAAAAAAACTAAAATCGAGTAGCTATCCTAGTTTAGAAGTTAGCGTGGCATTTACTACAAAAAAAATATTTTGACTGGCTTTTAAAACAAAATTCGTCACAGAAGGAGCTGCAGGGTTTGTTGTATTGTTGTATGCGTACAAGTTTTTCAAGCTATATAAGTAGTATATGACATGGCTAGTTATGTCACCACATTTTAGTTTATTGAAGTAGAAACAGTAGAAAGCTTACAAAAAAATGTGTGAAATCAATAACAATATTATTCTGATGAAATTAAATTGCAATAAAAAGGCATCAAAATAACGAAAAAATAAACCCACAATCTTTCTACGTGTGAAAATAAAGTATAACGTCGTTTTATTTTAATAAATCACACGAAATGAGGCTCACACAGCTTTAGAAAAATGTATATTGATAAGGTCTCTTTTATAGGAATACAGCAGATCCAGTCTTATATATTTTTTTTTCATAATCACTAAAACAACATTTTCTTCATAGAAAAACAGCAGATCCAATGCTACAACTATTAACTTTTAATCATCACTACATCAGTCCTTTCTTAATAGGAAAATAGCAAATCCAGTACTATAAGCAACCATTTTAAAAGAAACTACATCCGTATTTTTTATAAGAAAACCGCTGATCCGTATATCCGTATGGGACGTTACTAATAAAAAAATCACTAAATCTGTTTTCGCTTCATACGAAAACAACAGATTTAGTCCTAAAAGTAAAAAAGAAATATAATCACTAAAACGATATTTGCTTCATAGGAAAACGGTAGTTTCAGTGCTATAACTATCAACTTTTAATAATCAATACATCAGTATTTTCTCTATAGGAAAACAGCAGATCCAGTTTTATATATGTAAAAACTTTAATAATCGCTATATAAATCTTCGCTTCACAGGAAAACAGCAGATCTAGCGCTATAACTATCAACTTTTAATAAATAAGAAATAAAATCAATACATCAATCTTTCGTTAATACGAAAACAGCAAATCCAGTATTATGCTATGAGTAACAATTTTAAATTTACTACATCAGTATTTTTAACAGGAAAATAGCAGACCCAGTCCTATTTAAGTAAAAATTAAAAAAAAACTCTTAATTGTCTTTGCTTCAAAGGAAAACATCTAATAGATCAAAAACAACTGTTGCTTCGAAAACAATATCGTTAGCTCAACTTTTACGTCAAATACTCATGGACGATTGTATTTGTTTATAAATGTGGTATCAACCATGTAGAAAAAAAATCATTTTTACTACTATACATTTATTTATGAATTTCAACGTCTTATACAACATATTTTTCACAAAATTTGTGTTTTGGTTGCATTATCTTCTGAGTAGTAAAATACATTTAAAACTTAGTACAGTGCTCCCAAAATGACAATGCGCATACAAATCTTCGCCAATGTTCGGCAAAATTCGTATTTCCTTACACATTCTATAGAATCAATGACAGATTTTGCGCGTCGAGTCGCTCGGCTGTAGATTTCTATGCACATTATCACCATGGGAGCACTGTAAGATGGCATTAAAAGTCAATTTTGGCCAAAATGGCTTTTACGACATTTGATACTCGAAGGGTCGATCTGTCATGGCACCATTCTGTACCACGACGCTGGTCTTCCGTAAATAAAGATATAATTGCTATATTGAGCCTTTTATTTCCTATAAATATTGGTAATAAAGAAGATAATATTAGATTTAAATGATTTGAATAAAAATTACAAACTCATCATTACCAAAAAACTGTATGAAACAAAACTGCAAAATTAAGTTGGTCGAGTATTCGGGTAACCCTAAACCTATATAAAAAATCGGCGTTTTCACTATTTGTTGTTTAAATAGAGCAAATATTATTTATATTTTGAGATAGGCCTCGCAACAAAATGGTGTAAAATTGACAACTTGATAGCCCCCCATTTCTTTATTCTCGGAGATAAGTAATGAAAATGAAAAATATATTTTTACTAATTTACAACATTCTTTAGATCTCTACCTCATTCCGTTTGCAAGCAAGAGACCCGTTTCATATCCACAGACAGACGAACAGGCAGCAGAGCGACATTAATAGGGCTTCGTTTTGCCCTTTGGGCGCGGAACTCTACAACGAAGCCTCTTGAAATACGTTGCTCACTTAAAACCTTTTTGCGAAATACTAGCTTAATCCTTTCATTGTTCAAAATAAAAACCTTGCATTTGTTTACGTTTTATATTCTTGATGTCTTCTGGATGTTCAGCGGGCCAACGCACCAAATTTTTTCAGTGTTAGTCGGGTGACTTAGCTTTTAATTTGTGATAGGAACCAACTCCACCGTCGTCGGCCATTTTGGAATTTAAAGCGACCGTTTTGAAAACTAAGTAAATAACTTATCAATGTCTTGGTTTCTAAATCACTTAGGATACTAAACTTATCTAAATTACATATTTGGGCTCAAATAATACAACTACGCGACTTTTAGGGTTCCGCACGCAAAAGGTACCAAACAGGACCCTATTATTTAGCTTCCCCTAAATAGAAAAATATATCAAAAAGAACACTTAAAGACGGAATTGGGAATACACATCAAGTGAAAATCTATCCGCAGTTTAAGTACCTGCAAAGTCAACAAAACTGAACATTATTTAATATTAAAAACCCTAGACAAAACAAAAATGCGAAATGTTCAGAAATATTTAACATACTAACTCGTACATACCTAACTGCTGCCTTCACTGGGATGAAATTTTCAATTTCATATTTCATGCTCTGAAAACAGTAGCGAATATGAAAATAAAAAATGCGAACAAGCGTACAAGTACACAATGAAGCATTTTTGAATTTTTCAAATAAAATATAGTATTGAAAATGTATGTTAAAACGATATTTACTAAATATGATCTAAATACATCGTCACGATGTGATTCGAGGTGGTGTCAGAGGAGTTGTCGTGTATGTATGCCCTGCGAAAGGCAAGTCACAGTCCACACTCGTACACCCACGTTTTACCGACGATTATTACTTCTCAGTTTGGACAAATATGGACCCACAGCTTAACGTGCCTTCCAAAGAACGCAGACTGAAGAGAAATTGTCCCTACAAAATCATAGCACGTGACCTCTGGATTATTAGTCCAGGGGCCTTATTGTTAACTTCGACATCTATAGCTATCGCTTATAAGATCGTGATTGGCTAATAATTATGTGTGATGTAATTTCTATCCAATCGTGGCACATTTGAATCCGATAGCAATCAGTGCCGAAGGGTGAACATTTTAAAAAGGGAAGCCGGACAAAAAAATCCCCTTACTCAGAAAAGCAACCAAGGAAAACATTAAAAAAGTTGTACTTTGCAACTCCCTGTCAGCCAAGTGTATTTGTCATATTGAGATTTACGGAAATTTTTGACAAAACGAAGAGCACGAAATAAAGAAATGTAGTATGGATGCCATTTCCTAAACAAGCCGATGGGAATCGTGTTATATGGATCTTTCGCCAGGGAGATGTTGACAATAGACAATAAGGGGGCAGTACCTGACCGACAGGACCACAGAGGCGTTCCATAAAGTTTTAATATGACACTTCGTTTTTTGTTTTAATATTTAATTGTCATAGGAGTTAGTTAACTAGGCAACGAATATAGAAGTGATTGTGCAGCCATCTGTCGTCGAGATGAAAAGTTTGTTTTATTTCCATATTTTATTTCGGGTATATTTATCATCAAAAATCATCATCACCGTCCTAGAAAAATCTTCTCGCCTACTTGACTAGCAGAAAACTCATAAATATCAGTTATTAGTACATTACTGCAAAGGCAGCGAAATAGGCAATTGCAGGTCGAGTATGAGTTTGAAGGCCGAGCCGCAGGCATTTGTGGCTATACAGCCACGAGAACGCAATGTGTACGATAGATGAAAGAGTTCTAAATTCAAACAGCACACCGTTTCATACAAAATTGCCGGTGCGCTCTCGTTCCAAATTCTGATTTTGGTTTTTCAGTCCACGTAAATATGATACTTCGTGTGTTCTTTATTCAAAAGTAATGATAATATTTCCGCACATGTTTAAGAAAATATAATTTACGAACCATGTTTGCCTCCGAAGAAACTGTACGAATACAGTGAACCTAATCAGGCAAAATCTGACTAGAAAATCGTGAGTAGCCATTTCAATATCAGTATAAGGTGTCAGACATTTAAATTTGTCCTAAGGAAGAAAAAGCATTCTGACAGTTTTTTTTTTCTTCTTTCAATGCTGCATACTAAAAGTCGACGGTCTTTAAAATGTATCAAAATAGTTATTGCAGAAAAATAAAAATAGTTGATGATGGTTGCGATTGTCGGCACTTGGTGGAACTTATTATACATCTTTGTTAAATAAGACACTTGTACTTTTCCACAGAATTATAATTAAACTTCAATACACCCGAGCGGTTTCGCTTATAAGCATTATCGAGGGCTTTATAAAAATATCACACAACAATTACATGTTTAATGCATGCGATAAATTTCAAATAATTTCCGAAGGCATTTTAATATTATAATGACAGAAAGCAAGTAAAGCTGGATTTATGTGCAACGTTGTTTGTTATTAGTATGGAATAAGCTTCATTTTCAGAAAAATGGTTATTTATAATTTTTTAAGAATACTTATATCGGTCCTTATTTAATTTATTTAAATTTGAAAAACAAGGAGCGAAAGGTTGCGCCATCCTTTTAATGGTATTTACCTGGTTATAAAACTAAGGACTTATGCCATGGAAGCAAAATAATTCCATTGGCTGTCGAGCCGAGCGCTAGTCTCCCATTCGAAAAGCAAAGAAAAAGTTCGCCTTGATTCAGTTGCTGAAAGTTCAGTTTCGATTTGGAGAAAATACAGTCACTCTGACTTTTTTTCTTTTATTTCTGTAAGAGCCATGAAGGTTATATTATACCATATTTTATAACCTTACTGGAGAGCTACCCTCCTACTAGTACTACAAGGCCATGCCAAAAGTTTTACCTTTATATTTTTACCTTTCAATAGTGGTAGAGACAGCGATTATTTTTAAGACAAAAAAGTACATTTTGATGCAAGTGCGAAAAGGTTGATATTTAGAGTCACGATGGACTTTTTTTGCCGAGACCCAGTCGAATCGGAAAACAGTCGGGATGAGAAATATCAACACTATCGCACGTATATCAAACGACGTTTTTAATACACCTGCGAAAAATTACATGAAATAATAAAATAAAATAAATTTTGTTGCAAATCAAAACAGATACAAGTCGACAGAAGAACACGCAGTCTAGTTGGCGCAAATATGTACTACAAAGACCAATGTCTCTTACGAAACCCTTTTTAATAATAATGTCTAATAAATAATAAATTAAAATAGAACATAAATTATGACGTCTTAAATCGTTTTGAATTTTTAAAACACCTATTACAATTTAACATACATAATATAATTAATAATTAAATATAAAATGTTGAAAATACTCATCTTAAACAGTTTTAAGAGTATCCGGTAAAACAAAGGTTTACATGCTTACTAAATGATATGGCCAGTTTGCCCTAGATGGTGTCAGTAGTAAAAACAAAAAGCACGAGTGCGGAATATGTCATTTTACGCACGCTAAACAGGCACGTAGTCTATCATATTTTGAGCAGGTGTATTAAAAAGGTCATTTATTTTAGTGTGCGGCTTTTAATAGAGGTTAGCACTCCAGTCTGGTTTATAAACTTTTTGGTAACAGTGCATAATAACTTGGGCACAAGTCCAAGTACACAGTTTTTGTCGCCTAGATATGTATTGTGGTAGAACAAAAACAAGAATGTTAAATGAAAATTTTTAAAACAAGAATACACAAATATTTTTAATTAATCAACAAATATGACTAAGTTATGTTATGACAGTACCACTAAGAAAAATCAATATATTAATATGCATATTAATTTGTTTCGCGATTGACTCGTTTCTCATCTCAGTGTATAGTAATTTAGTAATATGCGCCTGTAATAATTATGTTAAATAAATAATTGTTGCCCTATTTTAGGGCAAGCCAGGGTAAGCAAACTTTATAATTTTTTTAGCTCGCCGCAAAAATAATTTGGAGGTTCCGTGAATAATTTTGCAATTTTACTACCACGAAGAGTTTGTAAATGTATGTAAAAGGCGTCTTCCTCTGCATATCCAGACGAATAAATTGAAATCTGCTACAAATCATGACTGCAGCGAAAAACTACAAAGCAAGATTTTTTTTTATTATTTGTATACAGGATGAACCAAACAAATGCCCCCTGGAGGGAAAGTACTTTATATATTAAAGATATCAAATTTTACTTTAAAGAATAGAAAAAATATTAACAGGATAAAATGTGTAAAACAGTTCCTGATCTAATTATCATGTTTAATTTAATGGTGTTCTTTTAATTTACGATACTATGGTACTTAGAAGAATTTGGTTATTTATTATGCTTGACCCTTTCCATCGGTATCATTAAAATACCCACTGTTTTTTTTTACAAATTTGACTCAGCCAGGTGATTTTTCAAAATTCTTTGATTATAGTTTTCCTTAACTTTAAAAATGAATTAAAGGTTCCTTTACGTAAAATTTGCTATGCTTAATATTTAAGGCGCCTAGGCACGCCACCGTTTTAGTACAAAATTTGATAACCCGTTTCTCTGTTGTTTTTCATTATAGACTAAAGGTATAGACCTCAATAGTTTAATACAGGCATTTACTAAGTCGCTATGGGGCTGAAATGTTAAATTTTTATATATATACAATCTGAGGCAAGAAAACAACTTTGTATGTAAATCTGTCCAGCTTAATATCTTTAAAACAAAATTAATATTCTAAATTTTGGCAAAATGGTGCCTTTTAAAATACCAGCACCAGATGATGGAGGTCATATAGTTTGGTATATTACGAGAAACAACAGAGAAACGGATTATTAATCTTTGTACTAAAACGGTGGCGTGCCTAGGCGCCTTAAGGTACTTTCCCTCCAGGGGGCATTCGTTTGGTTCAGCCTGTATACGTAGGTAGTTCCTTGATAAAAAAATCAATAGCTAGATAAAAACTATATAAATATTTTGATTTGATTTGAAATAATTTTGGCCACTATATTTTTACAGCCTTGCCATTTTCATAATTTGGAATGCCGTTTCCATTTTCGTCTTTTGATAGTTTTATGAGAGTTATGCCATTGCAATTTGTTTTCTTTAACCGTTGAATCAGTCTCTTAATGAGTTCAAAGACAGTTTAATGATGAACTATTTTATTATAGTTACGTATTTAACAAATGACCATATGAAAATGAAAAGTGTTCAGCTAAAAATTTGTGTTTATGACTAGATCAGAAGAGTTAAGCAAGACACTGATAAATCTAATCTTATTAGTGCCAGCCCAATATTGCTTCTGTGGGCAGTTAGTGACTATAGCCACGTGATCTCCGCTACACCGTTTGGGTGGTAGCCAATACAATCTCATTGAAAGTTCGCCGCCTCGAATAGATTCCAAAACGTTTGGTTCAAGAAACACCCCTTAAATAAAGTAATATCAGCCCTGATTGATTATTGATGAAACTTTGTATTTGTGTCGGTGTTTATTTGGGGAAGAATACACGGGAGGAGTCGGGAGGAAATGGCATTTTAATGACGGGAGAGATAGTTTGTTTTGTTTGTTACGTTACTTTTTGACCTATATTGGAAAACGATTAGGTGAAAAATAATTTTCTACAAAGTAATGCATTTGGAATGTTATAGAGATGCAACCTTACCTTTTTTTAATTGCGTACCGAGAGAAACCAATAATATTATGCTTTTTATTTGATATATGAAAACTTAAAATACGTATACTATCGATGTAACGGACGCATCACACTTTTCTATCTATTGGTTATCTAGGGGCACCGACTATACCTACTTTCTAATTATTATACGATTAATTTTATATTTTTGACAATTATATTGTCTTTATAATTTATATTAAAACATTACATTTTTAAATTAAACTTAAATCCATCCATCCATCCATCAGCCTGTTTCGTCCACTGCTAGACATAGGCCTTTCCAGGATTTCGCCTCTCTAGGCGGTCCTCCTGGAAGATTTGCCCATACTCACACACGCTGGGCAGGCGGGTTGGTGAGCGCGGTGCCGAACCCCTCGCACCAGTGACGCCGCTGCCCATCACCAGTCTGTTTTATACAAGGCCCGGCAATTAGGGATGGATATACCGCCATCCATCGGTCCCAGGCAATGGTGGGCTGCCTGGTTTTGCCTGAGAGCTGTTCTCTTACTCTCCCCCGAATAACTTCGGGAGGATTTGCGAGTAAGATGGTGGTACTTCCACAGTTGAGCCCGGCATCAGCTCTACCACCTCAAACTTAAATAAACTAACTAAAAAAAAAACTAAATTATCCTGATAAATATAAAAAAAAAACAAAATACATACCTGTACAAACAAATTTTTTATCCTACAATTAAAAAACCTCATCCAAATCGCTGCCCTGCGGCAAGGTGCCCAGTATGCTGCGATGTATATTATACGATTTTAATATTTTTGAGATATGACTTCATCCCAGCCACAGCACAAACCCCATATTGGATTTTTTGTGCTTCTGTTATAAGAATCACATAAATTACCGTTATAACAAAAATATGATTTCGCCACGACACCGTACAAACCAAAACGATTAGAGTATGTAAAACTTTTTATCAAATGGCGCTCCAAGCAGTTAATGTTAATTTGATGGCGATATAAATTTTTGGGTTTCGCTGAAGGAGTTAGTTTCGCTGGCAGCAGCAAAAATTGTGCCAAATTACGGAAATTGAGAAACAGCTTGCATTCATAGCCCATTTTAAGTTGAACTCATTTTCAGTTTCATTAACGGTTATACCTCAGCTTAACTGATGTAATTATGCACGCAATTTGGCACGGATTTTAAAGGGTATTAGCGTGTGCAATGCACACTGAACCAAACTGTACGGTTTGGATTTAACCACTTTGTTTAAATAAACATAGTGGGGGCATGAAAGGAGTCAATTCGAGTGGCGTTAACTGGGATACCGCCCCTGATTACTTCAAATACGCCTGGAGCACCTTGCTACTACAGAAGTTCTATCTCACGGAGCGCGTTTGGATATGTTTGTAGTATTGTTTGCTCACGCACTTTTTGTGGTTTGGTAGTCAACAAGAACCCTTATAGCTTCGCCATGTCCGTCTGTCTGTCCGTCTGTCCGCTGCTTAATTCAGAGACTATTAGTACTAGAAAGCTGTATGTACCTTTCCGACACGTCAAGTGGGGATAATTTTTTTTTTAATGTCTACCCCTTAGCAGAGTATATAAAGTAGTTCGGGGTTTCATTGGGTCGGTCTTTCAAAAATATCGTGGCTATGTAAAAACCATTTTTTATTTTAGAGACACGTTTGCGAAATATTTGGCTCCTAGTGCAGGCACTACGGGACAAAAAAAAAGATTTTCGAATTTCACCTGGAGAGTCATTAAACCTTGTTCCTGATAACAAACCGAGTCTCCAGTATGAATTTGATCGGTTGATTTAATTTCACCTAGTATATTTTGTTTGGAAACAAGCAATATTTATATTTAAAAGAGCCCGAAGTTAAAAATTGCCACGCGTCGACTCTATGCGTTTTTTATTAATGTTAGGTCTGCTAATAGGTATTGATGTATTATACGTCTGTGGTTTCAGCGGTAGTGGTAGAACAGCTCCATGAAGGAACCATGCCCCCAAGCGGCTCATTTGCGTAATATCAGTCATTTTTCCAATTCAAACTTCCATGCATTTTACGGAAGTCCCTGGACAAACTGATTCACTCTCGCCCACTTTTACTCACCCAATTTTTAGACGAGCGCACTTCATCCTAGGTCTCATCAACGCTTTCCGTTTGGCACTGTAATTGCCAAGCGTAAGCCCGTTATATATTTTTTTATGTTTTGTTTTCTCTCCTCCTGTCTGTTAGTATTTCAGGGGTGAAAATTAATTATTTTCATTTCGAATAAATTAATGAATAAGTAAATAGTTTTCCGGATACCATTACACTCCAGAATTTGATCCTTATAATATACTATACTACCAGATGGTGCAATAATATATACATATTTTTTGCTTCGATTTTCAGCTAGGAATAGTAGATTGTTGCATCGAGCAGAAAGTGACTTTTTATTGCACCGAGTGTTAGTTTGGAGCCCGAGCTTTAGCGAGGCAGCAAGTGATATTTTGCCTTCAAAATCCAACTATAAATATTTCAAAATCTATGAGAATTTTTCATCACTTAGAAAACTGAAAAACGGGTGAAATCGTTTTCCGAGAGCGTATTTTTGGCTTATTTTAGTGAGTTATCGAACAACGTTTAATAACTGTACGAATGCAATTATTTATTTTTCTAAATTATAATTTTTTGGATTATTTTGACTTCAGTTCTTTATTTGGAAGTTGAAAAAAAAGCAGATTATGAACCTCGAGAAATACAAATACAAAAATTATTTATTGATACAAAAAATTTAACCTAGAATAATAATATTGTTTTAAGGCTAAGTATATATACAGTTCAAGTGATCAACTGACTCTTAATAAGGCGAGGCCTGTCATTTAAGAGTCAGTTTTTTCTACTCGAGGTGATACAGGTTGAATTTAGCCAAAAGTGACTTTTAATTGCACTCGTGTTATTACAACCCTGGCTAAAGCTTGGGCTCCAAACTAACACTCGGTGCAATAAAAGATCACTTTCTGCTCGATGCAACAATCTACTATTTTCAAAAATCTAATGAGTAGCAGTTTTGGCTATAACTAAAATCGGCCTTTGAGCATTTTTCGCTTTTCCCTATAGTTTTGGATTTGACCCATCACACCCACTTGGAAAACCAATCTTGTATACACTTATAGGCATTATAACATGAATAAAGAAAATGAAATATTTGTATATATATATTTCTGCCCACTTGGGGCATCATCAGTCAAATACAGAATATAATGAAATTGACAGATACAAAAGAATATAGGAATAACCTCTTACTACTTTCTTAACCTAATTAAATGTAAAAATTATACTTGGAAAATTAATTAATCCGATTCAAAGTATTTATCAATGTCGTCGTTTCTCTAATGTCCCCAAAAATCTATTTAAAATTTATAATTGCCACGAATCCGTATGGTGTAAATCAGATATGGGCAACCTTTGGGAAGTCGCGGGCCAAACAATCATATACTCATGAATTCACGGGCCATAGGTTGATGTATAGAAAAACAACGACGCAATCGGTGAACCGTATGTTTAATTTTTACTTCTTCAAATTCAAGAGTCCTAATAAACTAAACAAGTTACAATATAGTATTTTCAAAATTTTCAATAAATGTAAAGCTTGAGCCTAATTATTAGGGAAAGAATTTCGCAATTTTTAATAGATTATAGATTTAGATTTATTGATTTTCATGCCTGCTTGTGTACATATTTATTAAATATTTAAGCTCTCGCTAACTCGCTTCTTTACTCAAATCGGCAAAGAATTTAAGCGTAGCCTGTACTTAACTCTTTTAGTAACCCGGACCGTCCATAGATAGACGTGGTTCTATTGTTCTTTCTGTTTCGTCTCGTTATGTCCCTGAAGGTATTAAAGTTGCAGGAAAACAACGAATCGCGACTTTTGATAAAGATGTTAGTCCGATTTTAAATTGTTCCTCATCGCGGGCCGTATTAAAAACCGTTACGGGCCGGATGCAGAATTTGCCTTAAGATAGAGGGACAGACAGTACCCAGCCTTAATATAAGTATAATAAAAGCCGATTCTAAATAATACTTTAGTATATTTAAGTTTATACAACTGTTATTTTTATTCGTGAGTGCCCCGAGGAGGACAAGGACGCAAAGATGCTTACGTCGTCGATTGTCATTCATATGGAACAAAAATAAAAACTAGTTGCTACACACTAACCACCGAAGTCGCGTGTACTAAGTTCTGAGTTTGTGGACCAATGTTTAGTAAAATATTCAATACTAGCTTTTTCCCGCGGCTCCGCCCGCGTGTTATTCGGTTACATGCTTTTTTCCGGGACAAAAAGTAGCCTATGTGTTAAGTTAGGGTATAAGCTATATACATTCTAAATTTCATCTAAATCTGTTCAGCTGCTTCAGCGTGAAAGAGTAACAAACTTACATACACACACACACACACACGCACACACACACAAACTTTCGTATTCATAATATTAGTATGAAGTATGATTCTACGATAAACAAGTTTTTATATAAAGGAATGATTTATAAGTTTTATAAATTAAATCACAGTGATATGAAAAATACAAGACTTAGGGCCATTTTCATCACTTACTGATATGCCCTATCCAGAAAATAAGTTTGGAGAACAAGTTCGAATGGCAGAATTAGGGTTCCTTACCAATACTGCAGAGATAATTCAATATTTTTATAGCAACTATTGCACAGTCAAATTAACCTGCAGTTTTCCGGTAATATAAATATGATGATGATCTTAATAATCATCTAAATTTTAGCTTTAGAACTAGGAAATCAGAAAAGAACGGTAACTTCTATGGAAATATAAATTTTATATATTTATATATTCTATAATTAATTTGCTATTTTAAGCTACGAGTCTGTAATTAAGACCGATGGACCAAAAACTATATAAAAAAACCTTAGAGGCTAGTTCTTTTTCATACATTAACTTAGTCTTCAAAATTATCAGCCCAATCGAAAAAAAATAGAATGCTAGGTTATCTAAGTCAGGCAGCGATTCACACAGAAATAACGAGTTCATACTGAAGCTATAATGAATGTTGTAGTTGCAGTTAAGTCACATAGCTTAGAGATAACACAAGTTTGTTATGTACACAAAGCAAAAATGTTAAAATAATATCAATCACAGTAGCGTGCCAGTAAGCCGAGCATAGTCGAGGCTCTACCGTATCACGTCATTGGACGCAGCCGATGACGTAGGTTCCGCTTGCTTCTCATTGGTCAGTCTCCGGAGTTTCATTTCTTTTCTCAATATACAGGTTGATTGGTAATTAGATGCAATCCTTTGAAGGGGTTGTAGAAGATTTTTATCATTCCTCTGTCAATTTGAGATTTTTGTACCTCATTCGAAAGCTAGTAAAATGCAAATGTTTTCAAGCTAATACGCACAGAAAATTGCATGTAGACTTTCTGTTTTAACCTAGCATTTTTGCGTAAATCTTTTGCGATTTTCAAAAGTTTTCAATTGTTTTGGAGCACAGTGTCAAGGCTTACGTAAATAATGTGCATTTTAGGGTTACTATTTATTGGCTTGGATGTTATCAAAGCGAAACAAATAAAAAAAAATTAAAATATTGGCTGGTTTTTTATAATATATTTTTTTAAAGTTTACTTTAGAAAGAAAGTTTAAATTCAAAATATCTCAGAAATGGTTCACTTTTGCATAAGTCATTATATAGTCGAATCGACTGCAATTGTTCTCTTCTTCAACCCCTTCAAAGGATTGCATCTAATTACCAATCAAATATATTTTTTTCTTTTCGTTGTCTATAATAAAAAAGACATTATGCCAAATTTCAATGTTAGATAGTATTATTTTGCACGTAAACTAACAGGCACTTTTACTTGAAATTGATGAACAAGCCAACTGCAATTCGAGATAGCAAGCGATATACAGGTGTCATCGAATACCAAAAGCTCTTTCAAATATTTATTTCGACGCTGAAATTGAAAATTTGGTGTGAAAGTAATAAAAAGATACTCTCCCTCTCTCTTTCACCTGAAAGCAAATAGTTCTTAAAATGTACCCTAACAGCATTTACCGGATATTATGAGAAATCCGCGAGGCTTCCTCTATTTTCCGTGCAAAGAGAATAATTACTATGTCGTCAGTGATTCATGTGCGGCGGCGGCGTCCGACCGCCCGCTGATATGGACTTATTTCTGCGCTTTCTCGGTAATTTCTCTCATCTTCAGAAGCAATTCCACTGTCTTTTTGTTTTTTCTTTGTAAAAATATTACGTATATCTACACTAATAATAAAATAGTAGAAAGTCGTGTCTGTAAATTAAATAATTTTACGAAATTTGAAATGAAATTGTTTCCATCAAAACAATAAAGATCCTTTTGTTACAAGAATCACGAGGCCAGAATTTTGGATTGACAAAATGGCTGACTAAAAAAAATATTTCGTTTAAATTACAGCTTCTAAATAATCCATCCATCCATCCATCAGCCTGTTTCGTCCACTGCTGGGCATAGGCCTTTCCAGGATTTCGCCACTCTTGGCGGTCCTCCTGGAAGAAATGCCCATACTCACACACGCTGGGCAGGCGGGTTGGTGAGCGCGGTGCCGGAACCTTTGCACCAGGGACGCCGCTGCCCGTCATCAGTCTGTTTTATATAAGGCCCGGCAATTGGGGATGGTTATACCGCCATCCATCGGTCCCAGGCAATGGTGGGCCGCCTGGTTTTTCCTGTGAGCTGTTCCTTACTCTCCCCCGAATAACTTCGGGAGGATTTGCGAGTAAGATGGTGGTACCTCCAAAGTCGAGCCCGGCATCAGCTCTACCACCTTCTAAATAATATGAAAATATAATGCAGCTAGCTGATGCAAGACCTAAAATATTTTTTACGAAGAAAAGGTTCTTTTTCCATAATAACAAATAGGTTAATAGGCTCCGCAGGCCCCGCACAATTGCTCCGTCTGTCAAAACCGTATTTATTGTCATACTGAGTCTGAGTACTGATTTCAATAAGTAAACTAATAAACGAAACAATTCTATATTAAATTTATTACTGTTTTGCCATTTTAAAAGTCTAAATGTCTTAATGGTGTTAACCATCGGAATTCTCAGTATCACTTAAACAATAGATCGCTTTCCAGGTCGTGGCTCGAAACCATCTAACTGAATAATTTGTTTTTATTTGTCGTTATGTAAATATAATTAAATTTTGCTTTTAATTTTATATTAAACATCACATATGAACAAAAATATTTATCACTTAACTCTAGTAAGTCTTACAAAATGGCGTAGTTTTAACATTCTTTTGTAAGAACAGCAGCAAACCACTTAAGCTTGACGCAGTGGGAGTCCCCACGACCGCGGGGATGAAAAATGTGCAGTCGCTAAGAAAAATCCTTAAAGAAAGTCTAGTGTGGACACCCGCTGCTCAATTTACTGCGTTCGGGGCCGTTACGCAGAGGATCGTAGGCAAAAAAGATATTGACTTTTTTGAAACTGTCACGACCTAAATCACTAACAGTCGCCGCATTATAATTTTTTTATCACCACGCGGATTCAAAAGTAAATAATCTTCACTAGACATTTATGAATTAATTATATTTTTTCATTTTAAGGCTAGGGTATTCGGAGAAATCTGTCCTGCTCTAAAACATTAATTTTACACTTGTCTATCCTGCTCAGTGGGAGCGGGCCGTGGTGTTTATTTTGTTGTTTACAATTTCAACTGTATTAATACGAGTAGTCAGTTCCTGGAAAAAACTAGACGATGTTAAATCCTTTCATTTGATATATGTTTCATTGCTGCTGAAAATTTTAAATCATATCAAATACTCTACTGATTATGTTAATTTTATATTTATTATCTTACGCAAAAATTTCCATGCAAATGAATGATGGAAAATGGTTTGTTTTGGGAAAGTTATGGTGTAAATAGAAAATTTAAATTAAATTAAATTACATCTTCCACTAAACGCACTAATAAATTTTCCTTTATAAATCACAATTCATTATAAATAAATCACTTTAAATGAAACCCCGTAGTCTTTTTAGGTAATTAGGTAGAAGTTGTAATTAAATTTAATTTAAATTGTCTACTTACACCATTATTATGCATTATTTTCCCCTTTTTTAAACCGAAGAGTTCGATTTTGTCATAATGAAACGCTTGATTTGTCGTGAATAAGTATGTTAGTCGTGACAACCACGTGACAGCCACGTGACAACCTAGTTTCTCGGAAGAGCAAATCCCTATTTATCAGACCATACGCGGGGTCATAATTCGCGTAAACTGACCGTGACGTCACAAATTGATAGTGTGTTCCCGAAAATATTGGACAATTCATTTTCCGAGAGCTTGAGCGTAAAATTCACTAAAACAAATGAACTTTGTGCTAGTAATAATTTATGAGGACCGCGTGAATTAAATTTTCCCAATGCTGTCCAATGACGTTTTTGTTCCATAATGTTTTTAAATTATGATGCATGCGGATAGTGGATTAACTCTGCTGTGATACCGCCATACTGCAATCTCCTGGGACTACTTGACTTATTTAGTATGGCTGTTTAGAAAAGAGATGCCAAAAGAATTAATTTAAACAATCTCACAGGTGTCTGTTTTCATTTTGTCTTTTTTTTTACTGAAGCTTTAAGTTTTTGGTATATAAAAACCGGTCAAGTGCGAGTAGGACTTGCGCCCTGGGGGTTCCGTTTCATTTAATTATGTTATTAGACTTAAATTATTTTAGGTAATCAAAAAAGGATAATACTAAAGCCTCCGAAAAACAAATTAAATCCCAGCGAACTGATGCACACTGTAATACTATCTAAGCAGCAATAAAATTAGTTACCGAAAACTATACTAATTTAACTGTGTAACGTCTACCGACAAAATAAATAAAAAATAGCAAACTAAAATTCCTTACGACCTGGTTTAAATAATGAACCTCCGAATAAATTACTGAACTTCCGAAAGAAATACGAAGTTAACGAAAACAAATGTTCTACTGAATCAAGAAATAGGTGCGACAACGAGCGTAGTGAGGAGGGGCGGGTCAGGTTGACATGTAAATACATATTGGGAACCGAGCGAAGCGGAGCGGAGCGAGGCGATCCCTTAAGTTTAACAGAATTCATGATATGGTCAACTTTAAATTTTTATTCGTAGATCTACGACAAATAAAGCTGACAATAGTTTTCGCTGAAATGTATTTTCAGCTGGTGAAATTGTATTATTAGCACAGAAGTTTTCGGTAACTTAGTATTTAAAGCAGTTACATTCATAAATTAAACATCCTCATTTTTTATTTAGTTTTCGGAGCTTTTATTACTAGCCATCAAAAAATTATACGCTTATCAGTACCTACAAAATGTATAAAACAAAACTGCAGAATTAAGTTGGTCGAGTATTCAAGTACGTAACCATAAAACTATGTTGAAAATCGGCGTTTTCAGTATTGTTGTTGAAATACAGTTATGGCAAGGAAAATTCCAAATTCCTAACTAGTTTTTGAGATAGACCCTAAAAATGTTTGCAAATAAATAAATATGAATAAAAATAAAATATGACTATGGTCTAAAGCTAACTAATGTCAAATTTGATGACCCCCCTTTTCTTCATTTTGGAGATAAAATATATATATTGGTATTATATGGTCCTACAATTCAAAGTGACGAAAATTTTACAGGTGATAGAGTATCCCTAATAGACCACATTTCATCGAAAAAACCTTTCCTTTGAAATTTAGTCAGCTGATTGAACCACTTTGTACTGGGAAGTGAAAAATTATTTGAGCAAAAATTTTTTTTCCTTTTGGAATTTGATCAGTTAACGATACATGATCTCCCTAGAATTATTTTCACTTATTATTGTAGGACCGTACATACAATATATATACATATTTAACTATTCGATCTTGCAAACATTTTTTACTTGTAGCTTTTATTTCGTCGGTATTTTAGTTTATATTAGTTTAATATTTGTAAGTATTTTATGTTATTTAAGTTTTTTTTACACTTTTTGTACATTTACACACATATTTAATTTCTATTGTTATTTAAAATAAACACCCAAATATATATATTTGTACTCTACTTGATCACTGCTAGACAATGTTACCCCACATAACGGGGTAAGAAAAAACATTTTCATGTATGGGAATCTCAGACTAAATGAGAATGGGACCCTGATAATAAATTGAACTTAATTTTAATCCAATATTCGGTTTTAGGTCGACATTTTACACAACATATCTAAATTTCAGATCTGTAAATTATTTGGTCTGCGAGCTAGAGACCCGTGACATACGGGCGAACAGACGGAAAGACAGCAAGAGAGCGACATTAATAGAGCTTCGTCTTGCCCTTTGGGCGCGGAAGCCTAAAAAGGATCTTGTGCTCCCCTGTCACCCCACCGCCTCTTATCGCCGAGTTTTCTTAGTAGGTATGTAGTGACTAGAATAAAAAATAGGAATACTTCGGTTGTTTGGGCATATAGAGAGAATTAATGAAAGAAGAGCGACAAAAACATATACAATACCTACCTCTAATATCAATCAAATCAAATCAAAATATTTATTTTGTAAAATAGATACATAAATTATAGGTACTTTCTACAAGTCAAAGTTAATCTTAACCATATAATATCATTAGAATATAAAAAATAAATACGGGAAATACATAGAGAAATTTAGGAAAAAAAAATTATATAAACATAATGCAATGAACAAATAAGTTGATAAATAAATACGGGAAATACATACAAAAAATATTAAGGTTGGGCTACTAAAATGTAATAAAATTATACACCTGCATAAAATAGAGAAATATAAGAATAAAAATAATATATAAAATGAACTAAATAAACCATAAATAAAAATAATGCCTAACCTTCCGCACCATTCGATTAGTATTACTAAGAAGAAGGGCAAGAAACTTAGCAAACATGTCTTTTTTCAATTTTCCTTTTTTACAATACAAAATCTTATTCTATACAAAAAAAAATGTATACCTACTTAAGTAAAGGCATGAAAAATGACTGCAGGAATTATGTCACGAGAAAATATGTATCTAGTCAACCCGTCTCATATTGTCTATCTTATTATTGCACATGTGGAAGGTAAAGCATGGATGTTACGTAGTGTACGTAGTAACGTAGTATATTATACTAGCTTTTGCCCGCGGCTCCGCCCGCGTGTTATTCGATTTAACGACGTTTTCCGGGTTAAAAAGTAGCCCATGTCTTAAGTTAGGGTATAAGCTATATCCATTCTAAATTTCATCCAAATCCGTTCAGCCGTTTCAGCGTGAAAGAGTAACAAACATACACACACACACACACACACACACACACACACCCTCACACAAACTTTCGCATTTATAATATTAGTGTGATTCTCTTTGTACGAGTATGTCAGGAACTCTGGCGTCATACAAACAATAATTTTCCAAAGTGACATTTACATTTTTCATATTTATTTTATTGTCAAACTTGACCTTCTCATTACATTTCCAGCAAAAAGTTCTAAACACGCCACTGTGGTCTAAGCCACTATGTCACGAAAATTGGCAACATACTGGTGAAGGACCAAACCCGGAATAGAAGAGTTTGTATGACTAGATTGATGAATGTGGAAGAGGAGAAAGAGCTCTGTGTCTCTCTGCCTACCCCTCTAGGAGACAGGCGTGAAATGTACCGTACGTAAAATTACTCCAAATAAAGTTTTACATTCAGAATAAATTAGTCTGTCAATCCTGTCTGTTGCAAGATTGAAGTATAGTACCAAACTTTCGGTACGTACGAGGCGTAAGAATGTTTATCTAACCTCATATCGTAAAATCCTCATTACGAACTCAAAACTACTGGCATAGTAAAAAAATAAAAAATTAAATTATATTATCGGTCTCCGAACAACAATGCTATAAAAAAACTTTTTCTGAGAATACAGTACATGTGATACTAACTAGGAAGGCAAAGAGAACTTAGCCCATACAGCCATGTCTGGGGTTTAATATCAAATACCAATGAGGTTGTTGTATAATGTTCTCCAATACATACAAAATAGTATCGAGGTTAGAGTTCAAATTTATTTTCGGCCAGGTATTGTCTATAGCTTACGGCGAGTTGAACTCGGCCTATCAATGGATGAACTGTTTGTTGCGCCATAGTTTTCGAAGAAATGTATTTATTAATTACAGTGGCTTTATGGGTCAAAATAATTATTTTGCCCTAAAATTACTGACAGCAGGATGGTGATGAATGATAATTGACCCCACCTGACATTCTAGAAATAACGACGGAAATTAGGAACACTTTCAGAACAAGTTTTTACAAGAATAATCAAAAATGGTTGACGACAAATTTACAAAAAATATGAAAACAGGTTAGTAGGCATGAGTTTAGATAAAGTAGTGTATGAAACTATACATAACTAGCTATTAAAACCTTTTTATGTACTAGTTTCATAAACTACTATTAGGTTAACTGTTAGATTTCCACCGGAATTATGTGAAGCAACTTTTTAGTGATGATTTCACCCGCTACCCTGACGTCAGAAAGGCAGCTCAATTTATTTGTCGTGTAATCATGATAACATCGAGGTAAGAAATATTTCAGACAATTTCAGTGAAACAGTATAAAATATTCATCCACAATACGTGCTCTGCCCAAAAAGAAAGAACAGCCAAGGAACCAAAAATAAATCAAGGGCGACCAAATCTATCCCTAAATATGTAACGAATGACGATAATACACCAAATATCACAAGCCCATTACTATCATATCGCAATAAAAGATACCTATTAATTAGCCGATCGCATTTCATCGTGATATCTTATACCATAGACAAAATAATAATATCTCTAATATAATTATTATCTATCGACGTCGCGTCGTAAAGATAAAGAAGGTTGTAATTAAAATGAACATTATTATTTCTAGACGAGGAATAAATACCCTCGTTACAGAATGATATCAGTAACATTGATTGTGACTATTGAAAGATAAATACAACATGTTTGTACTAGATAGATGAGCTACTATGACAGACTTTAACTGTCTGTTTGTCTATCGAGTATGTCCAGAGTACTGCAAAATAAGTAGGCAAGATTTAAGTCATATAGTTAGGTTAATGAACTAATTGGGCTCGTTATCAATTTTGCAATCGATAACCTTTATGAATGTTTATACGTCGTATTGATTGATTTATATCAAGATCTTCCAAAACTGGACAAAAAGTCTATAAAAGAGCAAATAGGACAAAACACGAGCAGATTCCCATTCTGAGTATGGGAAATCCGTCATCATCCCTTTCAGCATAGCAAATAATCTGTAAAAGTGCTATAGATAAACCATACAATTGGCGGCGCCCGCGGTATGAAGGGAGCGTCGGGTGACGCGGAGTTCGAAGCGGCCCTGTCCTTCGCCCGCACCACCCCACCCCGCTCGTCTCTTACCTCCGTGGCCTGCGCCGGTTTCGTCCAAACTCATCCCCAGTCCAAAGTCGCCCGCTTTTTTATTTTAATCAGCTGCATGGGTACAGTCTGTCGGAAAAGTGCTACGATGTAGAATATAACGCAGCGCGCTCCACACGGACATACACGCGGGCGAGTTTGACGGTGAGTCTACCTACCTACTACGTCACACTACGCCTCGCTTAAGTGCTACGTTTCGCTGCTACGCTACTGCCGCTACACTACTGCTACTGCTGTGACGTCTCCGTGTGTTTGTTTGTTTACCAATTGCAAGTATCGAAGGCTGTTTTGAGATGTCGGATGCTCTTCATAATTATGATAAACGACCTTGAGAGCGTACTGTGTCATTCATCTTGTTTATTGTATGCGGATGACTTGAAGCTGATTCATGGACTGAATCATGAAGATGACTGCAGGCTATTTCAGGAAGATTTAAACGCAGTCTATTTGTGGAGTATCTGGAATAAGCTTGAATTTATTCCAGGTAAGTGTTACGTGATGTCCTTCACTCGGTCTCCTCAACCCATACATATGGACTACACGTTAGGCAGTACCGAAATAGCAAGAGTATTCTCCATAAAGGATCTTGGCGTCACCTTTGATACAAAATTGATATTTCATGACAACATATTAAACTCAACGGCTAATTGTTTTAAGAGACTTGGCTCTGTGATTAGAAATAGTAAAGATCTTCATGACATTGGGATTATCCAACTACTGTACACCTCTCTTGTAAGGAGTAAACTCGAAGCGAGCGCTGTTGTTTGGAATCCTCACGAAAGCAGTTATATTCTGATGATAGAAAAAGTCCAGAAAGCCTTCCTTCGTTATCTTTACAAAAGAAAATTTGGATATTATCCATTTTTATACACCACGTTTTTCCTTCTAGGAATTTTGGGGTTAGATTCCTTGACAGTCAGGCGAAATACGGAATTAATGCTACTGGTGTGCCGTATGTTTCGCGGTGAATCCAACTGCCCGCAGCTAGTAAACGCCGCGACCTCCTTGTTCGCACCCGACAACTACACCCGAGTGCGCCATCACCACCTGCTGCACGAGCCACGCGTCGCGACCGTAGCGCGGCGTAACTCTCCCCTCCCGCGCAAATATTTTCCCTACATTACCTGAACGCACTGCTGTCAGCTGAACCACAGGCTGATTTGTTTGCTGATAGCTGGATGAATGTTTATAGAGAGTGTTTAGGGTTCTGTGAGAGTGATGCCTAAATGTGATGTTTAATTTTAATTTCTTATTTTTCTAATGTTTTTATATTTTTATTTGTTAATATAATTCTTTAAGTTTTTTGTTTTTGTGTAGCACAAAAGTTTGGACTGTAATGCTGTACAAAATGTTCAAATAAATAAATAAATACTTATTATGTATTAATTTTACTATGGCAGGCTTGAACTTTGTCTTTAAATTGTTTTAACAAAATGGCGTACTTTGCTTCCGTGCAAGTAAGTAGTAATTAATTATTTTAGTTTATTATTAAATTAATTTGCATTATTGTATAAACCGACTATGATGTTCTAGAGGAAAGTTTCAATTATTGTAACTATGATAGAAATAAATTTCTATATTTGTAAACACTTGGCGATTTATCCATCGCAAGGAGATAACAAATTAAATTTATATCATTGCGGTATAGAAAATCAGAAAAGTAAAACTGGACGTGTGTTGCTCTGAACCGGGATTTGAACTCGCGACCTCGTGCTTCGCTTTCAGTCATTCTACTTACGAACTGTGATTGTAACTAGGTTAGATTAACAAATGATTATTTTAAACGAGCGTATATTACCTTTGTTGTTTATGATTGTTGATTATATTTTATAGTTGTTGGTTAAACACTAATAGCACCTACCTACCCACTATAAATTTTATACCCCCTACAATGACTGAATAAAAATTAATAAAAATCATTTAAGCACTTTTCTTACCACCTGTACTTTTGCACTCTCTAGCTATACACGTATATGAGAACCGGGCGAGTTTGGACTGGGGATGAGTTTGGACGAAGCCTCCCAACAATGGGAGGGTTACCGCGGGCGATCTGTATCGTTTATTTACACGTATAGAAATCTTAAAAAAAAAACACTTTATTGCACACAAAACAAAATATTTACAAAGAAAAGACAGAAGGCAAGGGCGGACATATTCCTACAAAGAATTTCTATCAGTCAACTTTAGGAAAACATAGAAACATTTTTATCTTACAAATTTATTTGCATGATTGAACAGCCTTAAGTGTATTCTAAATCTATAAACTAAACATAAATATACTACACACAAATACATACATACAACTAAACAAACATCTTAGTCGGTAAATCATTCAGAGAGAGGAGAGGTAAAAAAAATTCAAGTTATATTTAAAAGAGGATACAGAAGGAAGGTCTTTGAGAGTTTGCGGAAGTTCATTCCAGAGCCGAACAGCATTGACCGTGAAGGGTTTGGAGAAACGATCAGTGGTGTTCGCCAGATCGTGATGGTGGCAGGAGCGAAGCGTTCTGTTGCTACGGTCATTGCGAAGGGCAACTCTGGAAATGGTAAACTTTTAATTTCAAATCGGCGCCTTAGTGGAGTGGAGTGAGGGGGGCTTACTCCATACATATATGCGCTTACGAACTAGCTTATGCCGTAAGGTCGTATGCGGCAAAAGAGTATTTTTTATTTAAAATGACAACAATAAGTAATTTAATAAATCCAATCGGCCATATTGAAGTGTATTTGTAGACTAATTTAAATAAAAAATTTAGAGGCTTAATTCGCTCCCGTTTGTCAGTAAAATAGAAATCTCTGTTCTAAAAGAGGATTTCTAGATATTTTTTTCTCTGCTATGAAAATTATTCAATCAACTAAATCTTCGGGCAAAATGATGTCAATGAAATGTTTAATCTAGTATATAAATTGGTAATTACATATGTTTTTTAATTGCTGAGGAAAATGGAGATCCATGTCGCCCAAATGTCCAATGCGTCGCCTTAAATAAAATTCAACAAATTTTATCTCTAAATATCTGGCCATATCGCTTGGCCATTATTTCGCCTGACAGAAAGCGTCGATGAATCCTAGGGTGCTCTCTCAGAAACTAGGAGATTAAAAGCAGGCTAGGCATTAATCAGTCTTTCCAAAGACGTCCATAAACGCACAAATGATTGATAGTACGTAACTGCAGTAACCTCTCTCTCGGTACGGCTTCTCATGACGTCATGCCGGAACACGACGAGCCACTTGGCGGCATGGTGTCGTCATGTCGTCTTTGTCTACTATTCAAGGTACAGTGCGCCAAGACGGCAATTCTGACACATGCGTAAATTTGCGAAGGCGGGTGATTTTTAGAAGCTCTTTATACAGAAACGTATCAAGCTTTTATGATAAAAAACTTTTGCCCGGATTCATTACATGTAATATATGTCTTTTAAAGAGTTTTAGTCAAATAGAATTATCATCCCACGGTATATCATATATAACGTGATTAATGAAGTCTAATGAAAAATAAAGCGTGTGAAAAATGACGCGAGTAGCTGGCCAGGACGGCTATTCTAGCATTATTTCTCATTCGCAATATCAGTTGTTCGACTTTTGTTTATAGTATGATAATAAATGCCATGCGATGTTAAGTGCAGTGACTGAATATTATTAAACTAGCTTTTGCCCGCGGCTCCACCCGCGTCGAAGAGATTTTTGTGGAAATGAGAAAAACAAAAGAATATGATTTTTTAACGACTATGTGCTACGGTCTCCATGTTTTACCAAAGTGCTAAAAAATTACAATAAAATAGCCCAAACTCGAAGGGTCTGCTGTTGTCCGTTGCGGAGATCCCGTACCCATTTTCCAGTCCTATCATCAGACTTTGGTCACCATGTTTTACCAAAGTGCTAAAAAAACCAATCAAATAAGCCCGAACTCGAAGGGTCTGCTGTTGTCCGTTGAGGGGATCCCGTACCCACCTTCCAGTCCCACCGGCAGACCCTGGAATGCTAATAAATACCAATCAAATAAGTCCAAACTCGAAGGGTCTGCTGTTTTCCGTTGAGGAGATCCCGTACCCACCTTCCAGTCCCATCAGCAGATCCTGGCCACCATGTTTTACCAAAGTGCTAATAAAGACCAATCAAATAAGCCCAAACTTAAACTCTGTATCAGTTAAGGAGATCCTGTACCATAACTTCTAATGACTACCAGTAGAAAAGTAAATTCCAATTATTTTTTTCAAGATCCGCCGATTTTAATTAAATAAGGCTATTATTCTATTCCAAATTAAGCTCTGTACAGCTGTGAAAACCACATGCAAATCCATTCAGTAGTTTTAGAGATGTGCGTGAACAAACAGACATACAGACACACAGACAGACAGACAGGAATGAATTCTAAAAATCGTTTATTTGTGTTCTATTCTCTTCCTCAGTCAGCCCCTTTCTATTTCTATTACTTTTCTTCAATGTACAGACACAGCAGTTTCTATTGTTTTATTATAAGTAGTGATTGATGATGATGATTGATATTATGATGATTAAAGCTACGGAATTTATGGAACGCTTCCTACAGGTACTCAATCAGAAAAAACAATACATATTCATAGATTTAGTTGCTGAGCGCTTGCAGCGACACATAAACCTCTTTTAGTTTCCGTCAGCTGTGTCAGTTTATAAATTGTAAAATTATATATTTTTTTAAATCAATATACGCATAAAAAACGAAAATCCCTTTTAAAGTCACCCGAGAGCTACCTTAGCAATTTCTCCGCACGTGCAATGCCAGAATAGCCAGCCAGGCGTTTTATCCGGATGCTGTCAGAATAGGATAAGTACTTATTTTAGAAAATTAATTACCTATATACCCAATAATACCAATCGAGTAAAGTAATCAAATCTTTGCGTTTTAAGTAGAAATGTTACCGGCCAAACCAGATTGTAGGACAAACTGGTTTTGCCTAGGCCAAACTGATTCCTGAGTTGTCATAGAAAAATTACCATGAAGGTCAGTGTGGCGGTTTGTAGTTTGGCCTAGGAAAAACTAGTTTGTCCTAAAATCTATATTTCGCTAGTAGCATAGATACTTGGGTATAATACGAGTACATAGTTTATGATTAGATGAATCAATCGTCACTGCCAACAAATATACATATTTTTGAGGTAAATTTATTATTTATTCACAGGTAGAGTTCAATATTAACCTGCTTAGTCAAGAATCCGTACAATAGACACAATTGATTTTTTTATGTAGACATACGAAAGGTTAAGGCGGCGGATGTCAAGTTACTATTTACGAGAAAGCTCAAGAATGCAAAACACTCTTTTCAATTTACTTCCGTATTGACGCGAATATAGCTACAAGTGCTAATTCCGAAAACGTAATGTAACAAGGAATTAGAGATAGAACAAACCTCGTGATCATGTAGCACATGATGGGTCCATTAGCATACCGAGTGCAGCAAAAAGGTTCGACAGTAATGGGTTTCTCTTGTCTATGGTCCGAGCATTCTAGGTTTGAATCTGTATGTAAAAGTAGCAGACGAAGTTCGGGAATCGAAGCGTGATTGGTGGTTTGTTTTTGGAATTTACTAGAAATAGAGGCAGATTTAAAGCTCAGGAAAAATCTTAGATTTTAATTGATTCCGAGTTCACGAGTCGATGTCTAAAAGCACTCTGAGTTAAAAATAATGCACTGACAAATGTCTTTTTGGCTCTATTATAAAATAAAATTTCATTTTTGCTGCTAAAAATGAAATATACATATATCGCTCCAGTGACCTTTTCATTTATATAAATGGTTTGAGTAAATAAAATAAAACATAAAAGATTTAGGTTTTCGAAAAATATTTCGCCCCATTTTTACTACTAAGACATTCGTAGTATACATATATATATATCTGTTATTGAAACGGCTACTCACGGTTTTATAGTCAGATTTTGCCAGACTAGTTTCACTGTATTCGTAAAAATTTAATTTGTTTAAAATATGGTGAAATCAAAGTAAGTAAATATTTGCTAAAATTGAAATTTTTAGAAAACAATCGAATTTTTAAGTATACAATTAGGCCGATTATGAAGGCTTTAGTTTTAGTTTTTAAAGTAATATAGCTTCTGTTGGCAACACTAAAGAACTATTTTCTTCATTCCAAAATAGTTATTTAGTGTTGCCAACAGAAGGTATATTACTTTAGAAAAATTTAAGTTTTGACAGTACTAAAACTAAAAAGCCTTCAGAATCAATTTTTTATTGAAAAACACTTGTACTTGTCCACTTATTTATATTATTTTCCTTACCGGTTTCGCTGTTATAGCATTATCAAAGGGTACGTAAACAACCAAAAAACCTTTGATAATGCTATAACAGCGAAACCGGTAAGGGAAATAATATAAATAAGTGGACAAGTACAAGTGTTTTTCAATAAAAAATGTATCAAAAGTTCCACCAAGTGCCAACAATCACGAGCATCAACTTCAGAATCAACTTTGGGTGCGGTTATGTATGACTTCTAACAGAATGATCACCTTCAGCTATCGTTGTAATGTCGGTCACGAAAATAAACCAAATAAACACATTCAACCGACCCTCATAGTACTTAGCATTGTCGTTCGTTGTGGCCTGAAATTAGCCGCACAACACGTTTGACAGCCAATTTTTCCCAACGATTTTTGACATTTGATGAGGCTCGTGACCGAATCGTTGGTGTTCATTATAGAAAATTGTAATTTTCAAGAGAATGCAAGAAATTGTAACCCATTTTACCCTAAAATACAAACTAAAAAATATGTTAATAGAAAAGCAAGTTACAGTTGCAAAATTCCGATAAAAAATAAAGAAAAAAAACAGGATACCAGCTCTCCCGGTAGCGGGCCTCTTCCTGATTCTGGGGTCTAATTGTGAAAGATAATATTTATTTATATATTCATTTACTTAATTCATTCAATCTTATATCCTCTATATGATATTTATATCGGATATTATACACCTAACATATTTTTCACCTGACGTGCATTTTTGATTCCCATATTTATAAAGTTACTTTCTGCATATAATACAATTATTCTGTTCAACACACACATGCTTTAAAAAATTAGTTTTGCATAATTTTCGTAGTAAGTAATTATGATTTATGCGCCTTCTACGCCATTTATAACAGAAACTTTAATTTTCTGTGTCCAAGTGAGGTGTACGCTGAAAAACAGCGCTGTTAGTTTTTTTTAATTTGGCAGCATAGCATAGCTGAGCGTGTTACCTGTTGCCAAAAAAATATTAATATTTAAGCAATGACCTTTTTTTATTTTAATTTTGTTATTGTTAAGTCTATTTCATAAGATTGTCTTTTTAATTTTTATACGTGTACTTTATTGTTACATTTTTTTGGCATTAAATCTGTATTCTTTCTATTTATTGTGGAATCATAACCGCACTCTTTAATATCACCATAAAAGCTGCTACTCGGAACGCATAATTTTGCAAGGGGGTTGCGTCGGTTCACAGTTCTCTCTCCGAAATGCACAACTTTGGATTATTTTTCTTATTTTTTAAGAAAAAGTATCAAATTTATGTGGTTTATGGCACTACTCGACAATAGTTTAATGTCAGTAAGGATTTTCTAGCAAAGACATTGTTATTTTATGCTCTACTTTGTAAATAATCCTGCACAACAACTTTAAAGCGTTTTTACGTTCGAATACAACATTTCCTTTACCAAACACTTTATTTAGAGACAACCAACAGCCACCAAAGGGATAAAAATACACACCAAAAGCAGAAAATCTTCTGAGTCTGACGCCAATCTCCCTGGTGCATCGACTTTTGATACCTCCACGCTTACCATGATAACAAGCAGCTTGTGCCGATCAAAAACCGACTGTATTACCAAAATTTAAGTCACATAATAACTGTTAAGATAACTTGGTGGGATTGTACTTGCACATCCGTTCAAAATCCGCAAAGATTTGCCCAGGAAATGTCTCCAAAACCAGCAACAAAATAATTTTGTTTGATTTTTATTTTCGATCCAGGTTATTATTCAAATTGAAATTCGATTTTAAATAAGTTTTATATACTTTGGTCAGGGTTTGTCAATAATCAGACAAACTGAGCAATTTATCTATTTTTCAAAACTCCATCCAAAATGGAAAAAACCGCAGTTACTTTTTCACATACATACATATACTCACGTCTGTCTCCCAGAGGGGTAGGCAGAGACTACAGATGTCCATCTGCAACGATCCTCACGATCTTTTAAAATAATACATTCTTTCGTGCTTTTAAACCGATATATTAAGTATTTTAGTATTAACAAGAAGTGACGTCATCATATTAGGTATAATGGTCGGATCCTATTGTCAGACTTTAGAATGCGCTCAATAAAAATGTATGCCTATGGAAATCTGCGGTAATGATCTCACTGACGGTTAAATGGAAGACATCTCTTTTTTAATTAAATAAAGAACATGCACGCTCATTTTAAAATTCTGTCTACTTAAACCAGTAAAGAGAAGCTATCCTCGAAACGGTTTCCGAATCGTAAATAATGGCAACAAAAAGCAGCAACGAATTATATTTATTTTAGATAACAATTGGTTTACAATAGACGGGCACGATCATGGTCCGTATTGAAAATCGAAAAGCTTTCAAAATTCTTAGAAACGCTTAAAATGGATGGAGTATCTCAACATGAACTGTCTGTGGAACGTTATCCTACCAAATTGCAGATCTTGATATGCTACCTAAAATCAAGATTCCGTACCCGAAGGATGCCAAACGGGACCCTATTAAGGGTGTATAATACCTCACTTCGCTTCGCATGATCCTGTTTTATACCAACAAATACTGCAACAATTACTCTGAAATTGATTAAAGTTGAGGACTAATGTGAAACCTTGATTCCATTAAATTTTTTCGATAGAAAAAAATTACAAAATTACCTACACACCGTACAATAAACCGATAGTATTCAATGAATACTTGAAATTAGATCTTAAACTTTGCATAATATAACTGATATTAGTATAAAGCAGCTGCAGACTGTTCCATAAAAATGAAAAAACCATCAGTGTAGCCGCGATTTCAAAATAACTAATGTTTTTGCGTGCGTGGCATCTGATTAGAGTAGGATAGACAGTTAAAAAGCAGAAACGTTAGAGCAGGACGGCGAATTGAGGTATTATGGGCCCTTAATTACTAAGCCTCCGTTGTCTGTCTGTCCGGCTGTCACAGGGGTTTACATCTTCAACCGTAACAGGTTGAAAGTTGAAATTTTCACATGTAATGTAATGTAATTTTAATACGTGTTACTACGGATGGTCCCTATACAAGAATCCTTGTAAAAGTTGCATTATTTAAACGTTATTAGTTTTGCCTCTTACCTAAAGACAGTAATACATACAAGTTTCAAATTTAATCATAAAGATTTACTCTAAAGTAAAATAAAAAGTAGGTTTCCGTACGCAGACGGTGCCAAATTTTTTGTCAGGCAGCCATTTTAGCGGCTATGTTCTTTGTAGCCATGATGTTGCTTTGGCATCTATATTGTTGATGTTTAGCATAATGTTTTTAGGGTTCCGCACCTGTATTGTGGGGTGATACAGAACCCCTTGAACGCGAGTCCGACTCGTACTTAGCCAAATTATTTAGGGTTCCGTACGCAAAGGGCAAAGCGGAGCCATATCAAAGGCATTCTCTATATGTCCGTCCGTATGTCACGGGTCTCTAGCTCGTAGACGGAATGAGTAACAGATCTGAAATTTGCAAATTTTGTGTAAAATGTTGACCCAAAACTGAATAATAAATAAAAATGTAATAATTCTTTAGGGAAGGTCCCAAAAATTAAAATAGAACCGAAAAATAAAATATTTTCTTACCACAAATGTTTTTTTTTCTTTAGTTTATACGAAATGGGGAGCCATCAAAGTATTGCCTTCAGACAACCTTCAGATCTTTTTTATTATGGGGCCTATATCTCAAAACTTAACTAGTTAGGAATTTAGAATTTTCTGTATATCATGTGGTTAAAGTTTTTTCGATACTGAAAACGCCGGTTTATAATGTAGTTTTAGGGTTGCGTACCTGAATGCTCGATAAATTTAACTTTGCAGTTTTGTTTTATGAATTTTGTAGGTAATGATAAATTTTATTTGTAATATTTGTTTAAGCAATCTTATATGGTGTGGAACACTCAGGGTGCAAGCTCTACGCGCATTTGACCGATTTTATTTATCTTATTATTATTAGTAGCCTTTACATATAGTTCCTTACTTTTAAATATGGGTACAGTTATACAATAATATTGTAAGCGGCAAATAGTCACACCGTCCTACCTACGTCATGCAAAACAGCCGGCCAACAAAATAATCCCAGTCTCTGTTAAAAAAACTAGAAAAATTTACACGAAAAAGAAATTATATCACTAATATATGCTAGATTCAAATATTGTAATATAATATTTGCTAGATACATATGCTAGATATAATAATATTTGAATCTAGCATATATTAGTGACATAATTTTTTTTTCGTGTAAATTTTTCGAGTTTTTTTAACAGAGACTGGGATTATTTTGTTGGCCGGCTGTTTTTCATGGCGTAGGTAGGACGCTGTGACTATTTGCCGTTTTATATTTGACGTCAAAAAAATGTATGCTAACGAAATTAAAGTTCTTTATTACCATAACGATTATGTAAAATAACACAAAAAAACAGTATAAACCGCAGGTGATTGTACAGTACAAGTAAATTCCCAATTTTCCCGACAGTATTAACCTTCAAGAGAAAACAAGAACGAATGAGGGCCCTCATCCCTATCCCGAAGCGCTTAAAATTTCAAATATAAATATTATTTTTACTTAACAGCTTCTTTACGATTCGACTTTGAAAGGCTTTTATTCTTGAAAATTATCTTTTTGAGGAGTCGAGACCAAGAAGTGTCGTTCGTGAAACAGTGTTTTATGTGTCCATGAAAATTTTATGGCAAGTGGGAGAGTGCTTTACCCATGCGCTTTGCCATTTGGCGGGGTAGCCTGATGGTTAAAATTTGACATTTTCTGTACAGAGTACGCATAAAATGTTTTATTCGTTCTACTAAAAGACATGTTATGTGTACTCCGCAAATACTAGGAGCCGATAAAATCATTATGTCTCTATTTATAACGTCGTTAAAGTTTTTCGCTCACATGTAAAAACGCATTATCCCAATATTGTCACTTTGCAAATTCATTTTAAACCGTGAAATTGTGATAATTACATTTGGAAAAAATTTAATTAAATAAATTATACACAAATTCTTGTACTTTTATTCCACATATATTTATTTTTATTCTAACTTAGGCTGCCGGTTTCGTATTACACATCATCGGGCCAACAAATTATTAATTATTTAACATGACAGAAAGAAAACAAAAGAAAATATTTTTAACAAGCAAATATAAAATAAACAGAGGTGAATCACCACAGTTTGCGTTTCAAAATGGGTCTACGTCAAGGTTAAATCAATAAATAACGGCAATAAATATGTTGTGTTTCAAAATATAATTACATATTTGATAATATTTCACTCTTTGAACTTAATATTTCGGCCGCTCCATATACGATAACTTCCATGCTACTGCATCCAATAAAATCGCAAAGATAGACCTAAACTATGATATATATGCCATTTCATTTGAGTTATATTAGGTTCTAGACAATGAAAATTTAAGTAAAATAAATGTCCTAAGAAATTTGATGTAAAACAGCGGTCATATTAAAAATACAACCTCGAAATCGCGAGTTTTCTGAGCGGCCCACCCCCGCAGGATAGATAAGTGAAAAAGAAAACTATGGAGCAGGACAGCTTTCTGTCTTAACTCATATTTCGTTTTCTATCTTGTGAGCAGTGGGAATAATAAGGGATTTTTTTAGAAAACCACAGTGGCGTGCATAGAGTTTGTAGACAGGGCAGGCATAGCAACTCATTTTGGAAAACGACAATTTCACAATACTAGCCATTTTATGCAATTTCAAAACGTTAATTTTTTGCCCTGTGGTATGCACTGCTAACCATTAATTTGCGTGATGTACAAAACAATAATGAGAGGTCAATGAATGGCAACTAATAATTAAAACCGGTCAAGTGAAAGTAGGACTCCCGCCTAAGGGTTCCGTACCAAAAAATTACAAACTTATAAAATGTATGGAACAAAACTGCAAAACTAGATTGGTCGACTAATATTACTCGTTAGCTTGTAAATCTTATTATACCGGGTGTAAATAGCCTGCTATTCGTTTAAAGAAACCACATGGACCCTACTGATTATACTGTACAACATTGCCGAAGAAACACACCTGCGAAAAAATAAATAGTAGTTCACTTGCTAATACAACATTTTCAGTAGGTTCCTTAGGTTAATATATTGAGAGGTAGTAGTTATTGGTGCAACAAGATAGTACAGTAAATTTTGTTGCGAGTGCCAAGTTTGAATCCCGAGCAAGCGAAGTATTCTACAATTGAATCACGATCGTATCGAGTGATTCTTATACATATAGTTAGAATCCTGAGAGTTGCTAGGAATTTAAAGAAAGGCACAAAAATCAAAATCACCTATCTTTCGTGTGACACATACAACTTTTCACCTCACCAGAGAGAAAAGACAAGATGTAAAAAAAAAGAAGAGGGGCAGTCAGAGGCTATAGATTTCTATATGTTACGTACGATCCTGACACAACTCTCGCTTCTTTCACATCCATCAATCAATCTAATCATACAAATTCTGCTATTCTGGGTACTTTTGCCCATCTCCAGTGTATTGCAAATTTAGTCGTGCCGTTTTAAATTTTTCAAAATACTTTTTCTCACTGAGTGAGATAAATTACTTTTGCTCACTGATTTTAAGCAACAAAGGCACGCTTTTTGAACAAGTGAGGTGAAAACAATTTTTTTTTTCACTTCCATGGGCATTTTTCTCTGGAAAAGTTGTTTAATCAGTAGAATATGCGGTTTCATTTAAAGACAGAAGTCCATTTACACTTGAAATATTTCGACGGCAACTGACATTAAACTCTTCATCGGAAAATCTTAAGTTTATAAACAAATAATTAAGTTGCTTTAAATTTCAGGTATTTTAATTCTGGTTTTAGTAAGTTTATAACACTTATAAAAACATTATTATTGCTATTATTATTTTACTGATCGTATTTATACATAGAATTGTTAGCGGACCAAGCAAAGTGACAGTAGTAGTTCTTTTGACGCTGCAACAAGGGTTGGAATCGCTTAAAATGCAAGTTTGATCCACAGGCAAACGTCCAATAGCAATAAACTCTAGTCAAGAACACGTCCGCACGTCCATGCCGTGTGTCCCGATATTAAGAGATGCTCCAGAATGGAACTCTAGACTAATATGTCCTGAGATATGATCGTGTGCTGGTCGTACGTTTTGCTTTGATATGTAATTGCCTTTGTCTCTGCTGGTACCAGCAAATACCATTACATCTAGACTAGCACCTAGCGCGGCTTTGCCCGCATGGTTTTCGTCATAACGTCATCGATAAACATCTGCATAATTTGCCGGCATTGTGCCGGGTGTAAATGAACAGGCATCTTTAAATGTAACCACATAGCCTACTGATTATACTTGAATATTCTAAAGACACATATTTGCGAATATTAAATTGTTCAGGGTAATCAGTAAATTATGTCATTTCATTACTTACACCCGTTTTGTATGGTATTAGTAGTAGCATTCTTGAGACAAACACTTGTACGGTTTCACTGATATAAACTATAATAATTCCAACCGGTTTCACCCTACGGCATTGTCAAGGAATATGAATTAAATAAGTTTGAAAACTATGAATATGATCTTTTAAATTGCAGATAGTCAATAATAATAATAATGTACAATTCCGTAAGGTGAAACTGGTTGGAGTTATTATAGTTTATATCAGTTAAACAGTACAAGTGACTTTCTGAAGATGTTGATGATGTTTGACTTAGTGCTGAAAATCGCGAGTATTAATCATATTATAATAGATTAAGTAAAATTTAACTCAGTGTTTCAGTTTAGTTATCACGTGATGACCTCTCTGGAGGCGTCTCGGTCAAAAACCGTGTAACCTTATTATGTCTTTCAATTAAAGTTATAACATAAGATTATGTTTTTATTGCGAAATCCAGCGCTTTGGAATACTCTTAATATTATTAAAATGCATTACAAACTAGAAATGATAAATTAGAAACAAAAAAAGACGAGAATTTGAAAAAAATTCCTCGGTCCAGGATTTGAACCTGCGACCTCTTGTTATCAAGACAAGCGCGCTAACCGACTGCGCCATCGAGGTACTTACCTAGAACGTTTAATTTTTCCACCATACTTGTCCACCGAATATTTTTGTACAACTATTTGATCTAACCAGCTTGTAATGCACATACTGAACGCTCACGAGGGCGTTTTGTGATTTTACGCCTTGTTCTTAGTATGTTCTTGTATATAAAAAATGACTCACAGATTAGCTGTTATATTTTGCACTAAACTAGTAACGGGTTTCGTCTAATAAACGCCCAACCATTTTCAAGGAGCCTATTTACTAAAAGAAACAGAGCCATGAATGGAGTAAATAATGAAAACTTTGCAGTTTTGTTCGATATTAAAATATTCATGGTGTTTCTCGTTGTAACTGTTCCTTTCTTCTTTGGGATTAGAACTCAATGTGCCTTTAAATTGTATCCCTATAACTCCGATTTATCGGGGCTTCTGTACTTCAATTCTCGTAATTAACACGGGGCCCCGACGTTAATATTGTTTACGTAATGTAATATTAATGAATAAACTTATTTTTCTTTTTTGTTCTTTATAAAAATGTTCTGATATAAAAAAAACGTGTACTGGAATAAACAACTATGAAACGTACTCGCAAAATAAAGGAATATTGACTGGAAATATCCTGATTGATCACTGTATTTTATATACTATAAGGTCCCACAATAATTACTGAAAATATGTTTTGGGTAGATTATGTATCGTTAACTGATCTGAGGTGCAATTGTTTAAGCCAATGGTATTCAAATTCAATTGCCATATTATGGCTATTCGGATATATCGTACGTTTTTGGTTGTCAACAACAAAACAAGACAGTTGTAATCATTTGACAGCCAAAAATGTACGATTTCAATTGTTAAACGAACTAATTTGCTAAGCCGAATATCCATATGACAATCAATTTAAATACCATTGGCTTAGACAATTGCACCTTTGATCATCACAACCCAAAGGAAAAAACTTTTTTGGTCAAATAATTTTTTCGATTCCCAGTACAAAGTTGTTAAATCATCTGACTAAATTTCAATGAAAAAATGAAAAAAAGGACGCGCAAAAAACATTTTTTTCGTTGGTAATTGGTATATTAGGGATACTCTATCATCTCTTAATTTTTTTTTTCACTTTTTATCTTGGGACCTTTTATACCGGGTGTAAATATAGTGCAACCTTTAAATAAAACCACATATGTATAATACTGAACAACTCTCTGAAAAAAAAACACGCGCTAACCTTCAGAGAAAAAGATATTCAACTGTAACTCAAAGACTTTATCTCGTAGGAGGAAGGTCCATTTTAGAACGCTGCATCGGAACAGCTGTTCCACGGACGACGCTCTCTAGAAACTCGCCAGTATGTCGTTGCGTTAGGGTTCACGCATTTTTGTTTGTAACTCAAAAATTTCCCAGACTAATGGTAGCGCTTACGGTATATATGTCTCTTGGGAATAGTGGTTCAGTATGATATGTGGTTTAATTAAAAGGTAGCGGTCTATTTAAACCCGGTATAGTTCTTTCAAAACGGGTCCAAATAGCAACATCAAAGCGATCCTACACCACCGCAATAGGTCATCCAACGGGGACAAAGTTTCGACTGTAACGTACAAAGTTGTCCCATTTTGTACGGCATCATTTTATCTACAGTGTATATGTGCGAGGAAATTTAAAATATGAGTGCAGTTCAGCGGACATTTTCAGTGAATTTCTGTAAATTAAATTCAGTTACGTAACTCTCCGCTATTGGTGTATAATAGGGTGTCCCGTATTTTCGAAGTATTTAGTTTTAAACGCACAACCTCTCATTTTATTTATTAGGTCGTAAAACATCTAGTAAAATAAGTTTGAGGACATTTGACAATGGATTCTTTTAAGGCGCATAGGCACGCCATCGTTTGAGTACAAAATTTAATAATCTTTTTCTCAGTTGTTTTTCTTTATAGACCAAAGCATAAGACCTCTATCATCTGGTACTGATATTTTAAAAGGCAGCGTTTTGCCAAAATTTTGAATATTGATCTCGTTTTTAAAGATATTTAGCTGGACAGATTGACATACAAATTTGTTTTCTATTCTTAAATTTTACCTCTACCAAAATTTTACATTTCAGCCAAATAGCGACTTTGTAAATGCTTGTATTAAAAATTCAGAGGTCTCAAGCTTTAGTCTATAACGAAAAACAACAGAGAAACAGGTTATCAAATTTTGTACTAAAATGGTGGTATGCCTATACGCCTTTACCCGTTTACGTGGAAACATCTGAGGAATTTTGCATTCTCCCATAAAATTACAAAATATATGAAATATGAAATTTGCACTTCATTAATTTATAGATGTAAAAAGAAAATCAAAAACAAGTTGCTGCAAAAAGTAAAATTTCATTGAATCTTAAAAATAATTGAATATTTGTCTTTTCAGTCAGTTAATATTATACACATTAATTTAAAAAACCGCAAATTTCATAATTTGGTCAGACTATCGGAGAATTCAAAATTCCGCACATGTTTTCAAGCAATTCGCGGGTTAATGGAAGTGTCTTTAAACTTATTTGACAAATGTATAAGAACCTATTAAATTAAATCAGAGGTATGCTTCTACAGAATCTCGCTGCAAAATGCACATCATAAATTGATTTCCTTATTTTTGAATAAAAAGTATGCAAAAATTGTGTGTTCAAGCAATTAGCGGAAATTTATTAGTAATAATTAAGTTTCAGATTCAAATTCTACAATTTTGTGATTCACATTTTGATCGCATTAGATTAACAAACTGAAAAGCGTATTTATCGTTGTAATCGAAATCAAAATGTAAGTCAAAAAATAACATAATTTTAATGCTAGAACTAGATTACCAGTAATCAATTTCCGCTAATTTCTTTAATACGCAATTCTTGCATACTGTTTATTCAAAAGTAAGGAAAACAATATTATTTTTCAAAAATAGGGGACACCGTAGTGTATAATGCAACTCATTGTAAATGGAAAGTTTCAGACCATTTTAAACGGATATCCGTAGTTCAGTTGTCTCTGGAGTTCGTTCAAAACGAATACATAAACTGAGTTTCTTTCTGGTATCCATCCCAAAAATTATATTCTAGACTATAACGTGGGTTTTTGCCCGCGGCTTCGCTTGCGTTGACTTAGCTCTTGTGTCGTCCTATGAATCTGTTATTATTTAATATAAGTAGTTTCAGCACTATTGTACCTTGTACAGGCATGCACATTTTTAGAGCATACATTCATATATTATGTAGGCATCGATTCATAGAAGTAACTAAAATATTGAAGCAGAACATCCTTTAAAACTAAGTAACTATAGATTAAATAACGAGAACTTTTCTAAATTTCAATATTTTTTTGATTTAAAACTTCCTTAACTTTATAAAGCAGAATTTTACCAACCAATTAAATAACAATTTCTAAAACAAATTATAAGGCATATAATATTAACAATCATTATTTGCATAATAATATGTATTTCCTTGGTTAAATTCAGTTCTGCAGTATGGAGTAATTAGTTTGTAAGGGTATCTAGTATTAAAATTGTATTTTTCACTATCTATTACTATTATATAAAGAAGTAAAAAAGTCATGTCTGTACATTGAATATTATTTTTTAATTTTAATTGACATGTGTTTATAGTATTGTACCGAATCCAAAACTACCACTCTTAGACTTTTTTTCTGTCTGTCTGTATATATGTACTAATATGTTGTATGTAATGTGTTCCATTTTAACTCGGGAACCATTCAACACGGACGAAAGGAGTATTTTTTGAATAAATTCTGGTGTGATTTCGTGAAACAGTCATCTCATAAAAAGACAAACTTGACAAGGATAAGATTTTATTTCTTATAAAATATGGTTTACATGACTCAGCGGGTTCTAAATTGAAAATTGCGCGATTTTGTTCTGTGCTACAAAAGCTACATTTATTTCTCTTGCATTTCCCCAAAGAATAAGTCCGCATCGCAGCAGTGACATTACATAGCCGTAATAAGCAATTAGTGCAATGTTGGTATCTGAAGTTCGTTGTAAACGATATAGAGCGTAAACAAAACTATAAATTTTTTTAATTTATATTTTCTATTGGGTTACCAGGTTAAAATATTATCCGTTGTAATTCCCAGGCAAATAGTTTCTTCAATATTTTTTTCGTTACATATAATATTTATTTTAATATCTTTCATACTTTTATTCCTGAATTGAATGTTTGTATGTATTATAATTTGGTTGTTTGTATATTTTTTTAAGTTATTAAGGATAGTGCCTACGTAACCGTTAGAGACTTCCTTAGTTTTAATTTTATTCGACCGCTAGCAGTGATATAAAACCGCTAGGTATAGGTCGCAACGACGAGCGAAGCGAGGAGGAGCGGTTAGGTTGACATGTAGGTACATATTAGGGAGCCGAGCGAAGCGGAGCGGACCGAGGTGACCCCCGTAGTTTTAACAGAATTCACGACAGGCAGAAAAAATAATTTTCCGAGCACTTTCCGATGACTTACGGTTCAATCTATACTAATAATAAAGTAGTAAAAAGTCGTGTCTGTACATTGAATATCTTCGCGAAATTTAAAATGAAATAGGTTATCGGTACTGTACTAAGGCCGAAAGAACAATTTTTAGAATTTTTGTCTGTCTGTCTGTATGTTCCGTTCGTTTTCCGAGAACAACTTAACGGATTTGGATGCGGTTTTTTTAATTATCATTGCAGTGACGCTGGTCAACACATAGGCTATAAAGGATGTTCATAAAATAATGCCGAAGCCGGAAACGGAGCAAAGATTGAATAAACGCTTTTATAACTCGAGGACCCATCAACGGATTTGAATGCGGTTTTCTTTATTATCATTTTGGTCACCCTCGTCAATACATAGACTATAAAGGTTGTTCATAAAATAACTCCCAAGCTGAAAACGGGGCAAAAATTGAATAAACGAATTTATAACTCAAGAACCACTCCACAGATTTGCATGCGGTTTTCTTTATTATCGTCGTTGTTACCCTGGTCAACACAAAGACTACAAGCCTAAGGGGTGTTCATAAAATAACGCCCAATCAGAAAACGGGGCAAAGATTGAATAGACGCAAACGGCAAAGCCTATTATATAAATCTATGGGAAGTCTGATTCGAATTTATATCCGAAACCCACGCGAACGAAGTCGCGGGCAAAAGCTTGTCATTTATTATAAAATTAAAGGACCGCTTTCCTTTCCGAACTGTACATTGCAAATTGAACTTTATTAGTTCGTGCTAAGGAAGATATTCCAACAGTTAAATAATGACTAACGGTTTAATATTTTTTTAAATCAAAGGAATTGAAGCCAGTTCACTATTTAGATAATATTATTATTTATCTCATTTTCAATGCCTTCAAGATTATCACATACATTAACTAATTGATCGATAGCCGTATTCCCAGGGAACAAACTTGTTATATATGTATCGTCGCTAAGTTCTATAGTTCGTGCCAAACAAATCTGGAAAAAAGTCATTCACCCCCCTTCTACCCAGAAGTAGAAAAAAATGCGATAGGATGTCTGCACTTGTTGGAATTTACACAAAATGGTTACAAAAAATTACTGTATATTCCATAACTACGTTTTCTTAACTAAATATCCGACTAGCTCCACATAAGAAATTGTCAAGGGATTACCTAAAACATAAAAAAAAAGTTTTTCAACATTCCGACGTTACTTTACATAAATCTTTTTCAATTTACTTCACTTTTCCTTATGTCAGCGGTCAAAACATATATGGAAAGTACATTATTAAGTTTACGGCCTGTATAGGTAGTTCTATATAGAAGAAGAGCACAAAATACACGGTTTTGGAAACGCAAACTGGTGTTACCATTTGTCTACAGGAACAACTTTTACCATGGGAACAACAATGAAATCATAAAAAAATTAGGTGTTCCATACAAAAGATAAATTACCTACCCGCCTAAAATGTACTGAGTATATGATTATTTTTTTGCGATTCGAGTATTGGCTCTGTAGTAAAAATTGTTCGTTAGAGGAGATATTAATTATTTATTTATTATTTAGTCATTAAAGCCAATACGACTTAGAAGAGTAGTACCACGTAAATATCCATTTAGTTACTCGTTTGACCACACAGTAACCCTCCGAAATATTTTACATATTATAGTATCCTACATTCGTCCGTTTGGTACTATTATATTGTACTCTTTAGACAAAGACCAATAGGAGGTCATTCATTTTAAATTAATCAATCAAAAGCACTAAAAACGAAGGTATGAAAGGATGTACTGATCTGAGTCCAAGTTGTGGGTGAACAAGTGCGGGGCGCGCGGGGAGGGCGAGCTCGTGCCGGCCGCGAGCGACCGAAACAGCTACAACAATTGTGAAAATCCAAATCTCGCGCGCGAAAGATTTACCGTCTAGCCTTAAAACGCCTTAGACAGCATGGCTGTTTGGGCTAGGTTCCCTTTGCCTTCCTACTTGGTGGGAGAATACACACAAAAAAAACATTAGCCGCGAACAAGCAAATATCTGGAAATTTTACTTTGCATAGTTACGATTGTTTTAGTTAGCGCGGCAGTATGATTGAAGGAAAAATTTTACAAAATCTGGGGCGAAGAAGGCACTTTTAGAAAAAATCTACGTGACCAAAACCGTGCGTTTTAACGAATGTTCAGTTTAATAGACTTTATAAACGAGACAATTTTTATCCAAGAAACAATTTCCCCAGTACCGTCGATTTCGACATCATACAAAATCCACACGTTCCCACAGTCGACGCTCCAAATAAACAACCAAGTAAGTGCAATTTTTTCGTCGCAGTTTGCTAACGCGACAGCACCGTTCCGGCGTTTATTGCGTTCGTATTTCTCGTTTACCGATTCCCGCCGATATGTTACAATTCTTCTGGTTTAAGTTAGCAGCGACGGTACAGTCAACAAAAAAGTAAAAAAGAACTTTAAGGAACTTTATTGTAGATAATATACAATAAAATGAGACTTGATAACTAATATGGGCTTTAATAAAACCTTTATTTTATTATTATACTGTAGTGCGAATAATGTGCATAATGTGTTTTTATCGTGTACGGAAGCGCTATCAAAATTCATGTGGAATCCGTAGCTATTAGAAAGCGGGAGTACGGTTGAAGCTTACAAGTTCACTACAAGAATCCGGTGCTTTGTCTTACTACCACTACCACACAGTTGTTAGCTTGCAAAGCTCATCTGCTCGTAAATATAAATACAAAGCTTAATATTATCTGTGAGGCTCTTTTCCTGCAGCGCGAGACGAGAAACGTGAGCTCTACGCTGCTACGGCGTAGAAGTAAGCGTAGATCCTCGTAGCAAACAAATAAGTCGCTGATGTACAGGCAAAATGGAATCTTCTTAGGGTTCCGTACCTCAAGAGGAAAAAACTGAGCCTTTATAAGATCACTTTGTTGTCCGTCTGTCGGTCAAGACCCTTTATCTCGGGATACCTCTATGATCGAGTTGAAATTAAAACCATATACTCAGGTCTACAGTTCCTTGAAGCTGTGAAAAAATCAAACTTCTAGGTTAACGTAAGAAAAAGATACGGCCGTTTATGCCGCAAAAAACGTATATTTCGACACTCTTAAGGTAATCAAAATTTATAGGGTATTTACAGTTGAGCTAGAAATTTGGCAAGTAAGTCTTATACTACAAGTATAGGGGAAAATCTGAAAACTATACATCTTGTAATTGAATCATAAAAAATATAGTCTTTAACCGAACCTTCGGTCGGCAAGTCCGACTCGCACTTGTCCGGTTTTTTATATTTCCGTACCTCAAAATGAAAAAACCTTATAGAATCCCTTTGTTGTCCATCTCCAGTCTGAGGTCAAGACCCTTAATTATTCTCGAGGCCCGTGAGAAATACACTTCTCATCAAAAAAATCGAAACACTTCTCGAGTTTGTGTTGTAATTGGTTAATCAGAAAAAAAAATTAAACGGAAAAAATCGAAAATACGTCGTACAACAGTACGTAGTACAAGGTTTTGAATTCCCTGTACTAACGTTCCAAATTCTTTTTTTTTTAAGAATTAATTCTCTTATTTGGTTATTTCTCGCCAGAAAGAAGTCTTGGTAGTGTTTCGATTTTTATGATGAGAACTATATCAAGTTGAAACTAATATTTCCTACAGAAGTCTGCGGTCTTATGGTGTTGTCAAAAAATCAGGCTTCTAATGTGAAAAAAGTTATTACCTTTTACGTAATCAGTTTCATACAAAATTGCTCACCATGAAAACCTATAGGGCACTTAGGAACTTGAAATTCCTCTCAGGTCTTAGTAATTATATAGGAAAATATTGAAAAATTACCTATGTTTAATTATTCAAGGAGATATTGAAGACTAACTTAATAAGACCCCTTGGATACACAGAGTTTAATGGACCGTAAGGGTCAATTTAAGTTGGAAATCCATAACAGCACGGGGAATAATTTGTGTTTTAAACGATATGTACGGATCCCTCAGGATACGAGTCCAAGTCGCATATGACTGGTTATTTTAGGGTTCCGTACCCGAAAGGCAACACGTAGCTACATAGGTGGGTCCCATACATGAAAAAGGTTCTGAATTTTTTTTCTTACATGTGTTGTCATTATCTAGAACTTATTGAGTAGAGTACAAATATATATAATATTTTTTCTCCAAAAATAAAGAAATGGGGGGCTTGATTGGCAGTTTTAGACTACTTTTATTACGGGAACTATCTTAAAAACAAAACTAGTTAAAAATTTTGAATTTTCTGTATATTATGTGCCATATACTGTTTTCAAACAACAAATACTGAAAACGCCAATATTTAATACAGGTTTAGAGTTACGTATCCAAATACTCAACCGACTAAATTATGCAATTTTTTTTTACAAATTTTCTAGGTAAATAAATAAGTTTGTAATTTTTATTCGAATCATTTTTATTTTATATAACATTTAAGTCAATTAACTTATTTGAATTGTGCGGAACCCTCAGGGTGCGGGTGTTGCTCGCACTTGACCGGTTTTTATAAATACTTACGTTTGGCCTCTAACGCATAGTGGGAAAGTGAACGTAGGCGAGGCCTTAATCAGTCTGCCCAGGGACCTCCACAAAATCTACGAAAGTCGCACTAAAAATGAATAACTGACCACCACTCTCCCGGTACGGCTACTCATGACGTCATGCTCCGGATATGTCGCTTGGCGGAATGTTTTCGTCAGCTGAGATGAAATCAGATTGGTCTTGTCTTGGTCTGATTAGTATTTGCGGTAATCAGTGATGTAATCTTATCGTACGACATTCGGAGAGACGTATTTTCAACATTTTGTGATTCAACATTTTGCGAATTCAACATTTTGGGATTCAACATTTTGGGATTCAACGTTTTGCGAATTCAATATTTTAGGAATTCAACATTTTGGGCCTGAAGGGTTTTTTGCACCCCAAAGTATTTTGACGACTTACGGGGAAAGGTAAAAAAATACATTGTTTCGTTCGCTTGTACCTAACATAGGTACAGAAAATAGAAAAGTGCCTATCCAAAGGCAGTGACTATACGATGTCCCCGAAGCTATTCGTTAGGTAAGATATGTCGCCAAGCTGCTTTGTGTAGCTACTAACTATCGAGTAAGTTACTGAACTAGTTAAACTATTGATTAACTTGGGTTAGTTCAAGAAGCTTAACTATTGATTAGGCTGCTGTTGGCCGCACATTATATAAGTTTACTTCGGTGCGATATCTTGTCTTATTTTGAGAAGCCAGTTTATGCTTTTGTTGTGAAGTTTTCGGATTCCGGCAGTTTAAAAAGTATATGCCGTTAAAAGTACGGATAAATAGTACACTATATAATAAACATACAAATGTGTGTAATTTTACTGCAATTTTCAATATAAGTAACAGATAAGCAACTTGGCAATAGAATACAAGCCAATATAACATTACTCTCACAGCAAAAAGAAAAATAAAGCTTTGAATTAAAAAGTACAATGTAAAATAAGCACTAAAGGATATCGTTTGAAGCGATCTATTCCAGGCTCCCTTAGGGGTGGGAAGAAACTCGGCAAATATACTTAAATTAACGTACAATAAAGAATAAAATGCAATTCACTAAAAGGGCAGAATAATTTAAAAAAAGTGCGAGGAAGATACTTAAATCTTGAAGACACAGCGATGCAGCACGCCTTAGCGACAATGGAAGATCCTTCCAAAAGCAAACATCTTGAACTGAATAATATATGAAAAACGATGACAAATTAGAAAATGGGGCCAAAAGAAGGATCTGAGAACTAAAAACTACCAACATATTCGACAAAAACCGTTAAATAAAACATACATAATATAACTATCCCCAACAACTACGGCGTAGCAAAAGTAAACTCATTTGAACTTCGGACACCGAAAAATCGACATCCCAAATCCCTGCCATAAGCCCGTCTGCCACCACACAATATACGACATAAATCCTCGAATGCATATCTTCTATGTCCTGCATATTGCCGTCGGACATCGCTGAATCGCGGACAGTTCTGCATTTTATCGGCAGAGTCATAGTCTGAAATTCTGATATCAGTCAATAAAAGCGCTGAGCGTCGACTCGTGGCACGAATTGGAGATTGGGGGCGTAAAAATGAAAGAATAGTGATGGAGGTGACGTGATCTCTGGCGGCGGCTTTTTTAAGCATGTTGTGCGCGAAGTACGGCGATAGCGTTATCCGTCAAATTTGCTTTATCTTTTTTTTTTTTTTTTTTTTTGTATTTTTTGGCCTGGTTACATCGACCTTTAGGCCAATTTGCTTTATCTTTCTGCACAAAGCACAGAGCAGTTTTTTCTTCTTAGCCTACTTGGTTGTCAGACTACGCGGGATGGCGGTTGCGTTGAAGTAAGTGACATGAAATCGTAATTATAGCAGGAGCTTACGCTCGGGAGGTTACTGTTGTGTAACTTTCAACCTAGTATTTTTTTGTAGGTTATTTATTTATTTATTTTTTTATTTATTTATTAGGTTTGCCAACAGATATTACACTATGACATATGTATCAAAATAGCTTAAGTGACTTAATTAGAGTGCATACCCAATAACAGGCAGACACAGCATACTTAAAGGATACTGCTACATATAAGTGAACATGTATCGCATATAGTAACAAAAATCAAAACTAAAAAGCAACAAGATATCAGCAGAACTAAAACTATAAATAAAAACTAAGAATTTAAAATTAATCTAAAAGAAAACAAACAAAATAGTAATAAATTAAATTAAAATTATTTCTATTTCTAAGGGTTTCACATTAATCGACAATAGGAAGGATGGATAATAGGTGCTTTTTGTAAACCATTAAAGACTGGGAAAAAATATCAATATGGGTATCATTCAAGGCAAGTGTATTGAAGGAACGACACATTCTATTAAAGATACTCTCGCGGCCAAGATTGGTCCTTGAATTTGTCAAGGTAAAGAGACGAAGCCTATTTGGTCGACAAGGTACTTTGGGTGTATGTAGGTTGATTTTGTCTAAAAGCTGTGGACAGTCAACGAGTCCTCTTAAGATTTTATACAGTAGTATATTGTCAGCCAACCATCGGCGATCTTTTAGTGAATTTAATTTAAAATATGAGAGTCTGTCGGTATAGGAAAGTAATTCCTTTGTTTTTTTTTGGTGGACACATAGGAAAAATACGAAACGCTTTTGAATGCATTCAATCCGTTTAGTGTGGCAAGCGTAGTGTGGATTCCATACAGTAGAGCAGTATTCAAGTAAACTACGGACAAGAGCATTGTATACAACTATAAGAGCTGCAGTATTTTTGAATCCTTTACAGTTGCGCCACAGAAACCCAAGCATCTTATAAGCTTTTTTAATAATTTGATCGAGATGTTGATTGAAAGATAGTTTCTTGTCAAGTATAACGCCGAGATCTCTGATTGAGTCAACTTCTTCGAGGGTATGGCCAGTAATATTGTAGAAAGTAGGTAAACATTTTTTTTTTCTGCTAAACTTCATATGTTTACATTTTTGTATATTCAATGGTAATTTATTTGCAGTAGTCCAAAGCTCAATGCGATCTAAATCTTTTTGTAAAAGAGAAGCATCAGACAGATTGTTAATTTTTTTATAAATTTTGAGATCATCCGCAAAAAAAGAGAATTTTGAGTGAAGAATTTCCTCTGCCAAATCGTTTATAAAAGCTAAAAATAAAATAGGTCCTAAATGTGACCCTTGTGGCACTCCTGATGTTGTTAAAAAGGTCTCAGATTCATATCCACAGACAATAACTTTTTGTTTTCTGTGAGTAAGATATGAGGATATCCAACTGAGTACTTTCCCATGTATTCCAAGGCGAGAGAGCTTAAGTAACAGGGTTACATGATGCACACGGTCGAAGGCTTTACTGAAATCTGTGTAAATTACGTCAACCTGTGCTCCTTCATCGACCAGAGCTTGCATATCAGATATATAACTAGTAAGGTTTGTACAAGTTGACATCCCGTTACGAAAGCCATGTTGATTCGGAGTAAGAACTTGTTTGAGATGGGTAGACAGTGCCGGACATATTAGTGACTCGAGAACTTTACCAGGGATGCACAAAAGTGATATGGGCCTATATTCCTCGATATCGTCAATTTTCTTGTTTTTAGGAATTGGTATGACATTAGCCAGTTTCCAAGCGGCAGGAAAACAGCCTGACGCTACGGATTTATTAAAAATAAACTGAAGAGGGTAAGAGAGATTGCGAGCACATTTCTTAAAAAATATAGCCGGTATATTGTCAGGGCCAGCCCCCAAGTTACCGTCTAGTTTTTCCAAAGCTGTTTCTATTAGGAATGAACTTGTCGTGAAGTTACTAAAAATATGGTTATTTATTGTCTCAGTCTGATTTTTATTGCTATGGGTTGGAGAGCTGTCGTCGTTATTGACAAAGACTGAAGAAAAGTGTTTAGCGAAGCTGTTACAAATGGTAGCTGGAGAAGAGGCTATTTGGCTTTTAAGGTACATAACATTGGGAATAGTAGATTTGTTTTTCCTTTTGCTCTTGATAAAACCCCAGAATGCTTTAATGTTATTACAATTAATGGAGCTTTCGATTGATTCTAAATATTTGTTATAATTATTTTTTATCAAATTATGACACCGCGTTCTTGCTTTAATAAAATCAAGATTATCCAAAGGGTTTTTATACTTTTTAAACCTTTTCCTATATTTCTCTTTTTCTTTTATCACACGTATAAGATCTGGTGTATACCAAACAGGATATTGCCCACGTTGAAGTTTAGACAAGGGAACCGATTTCTTTATTACAGCGTTTATTTTAGTATAGAATAAGTCAACCATATCGTCAACATTAGTTAAGGAATTAAAAGTAAGGGACCAGTCAATACTTTCTAGTTCTTTGTTAATATCAGCGTAGTTTGCTTTGTAGAAATTATGTTTTTTGACACTATTTTTCGTCAGGTAATTAGGTATTAGAAATTCCATTGATATTTTCAAAGGAGGATGGAGTATGTCTATTTTAGATAACGGTTCAGCTATTAGAGTTTTTATGTTTGGATTATTTGAGAGGACTAGATCGAGTACTTTACCTTTGTCGTTTAGAATCGAGTTAAATTGGCATAATTCATGTAAGCTTAAGAAGTCTATAAGGGTTTGTTCTAATGCTGAGTTTGAGCAAGAAGGGACCGTGGCTGTGGAACAGGTTGCTAGGGAATCTTGAAGTGTCCAACTTATATGTTATGTCTTACATCTATAATTTACATTATTTTTTATGGTTAACAGAGGTTATCTGCACGTCCATGTTGGATTTTGGTGCCATAGTTTACGGGGAAACTTATTATTATCAAAAGCTTTAATTTGTTCTACAATGGCTGACAGCAGTAATACTGCTGATAATTTGACTCCACCTGACATTCTGGAAACAGCGGCAAAAATGACGAACATTAAAAAAAAGACAAATTTTACCAATGTTTTGAATTTTCATAATTAAGTAGGTACCATTGTTATATATTATTTAAGTAGGTACCAACTTTAGATAAGGTAGTGTATGAAACTGCACAGAACTACAACTACTATTTCCAACTCTTATCTACCGCTACAGCATTAAAACCTTTATGCGATAAAATGTGATATACATATCTACTACTCAAATATCAATAAGTATACACGTCCATCCGTGACACACTCGTTAAATAGTGATGGATATACAGCTGAACGATAAACGACCGAAATTTTATCACTCTGGTACTCCGAATTATCGAAGTTTAACCACCACTGAGCATGGCCACACAGCTAATCTAACATGGTGATATTGCTCGGTGAAAAAGCACCAACTCTTACGAAAAAAGTATGTGTGATATTGCTTCACGGCTGATAATACCCAAACGCGTTAGTCGTATAAGTCAACGCAGGTAAAAAGAGCTCCGAGCGATGTACCTGCGCAGTCAGCGAATTACCGACCAAGGTATTACCGATTGAAGGTGCTGGTGCCGGTGGATTGTATGAGATGCGGCGCGGGCGGCCGCGACGTAGAAAATACCTGGCGCGTGGATTTGCTCTCTCGTGATTGGTGACTTTCGCTTCACGGCGCAGTGTCCACGTCCAGTCGGTCTCAAAATACAGTCACGCGCAAAAATGTAATTGTGTTACGATGGGTTTGCAGGTGGTAGTTTATAGGTAGTAGAGCTGATGCCAGGCTCGACTGTGGAGGTACCACCATCTTACTCGCAAATCCTCCCGAAGTTATTCGGGGGAGGGTAAGAGAACAGCTCTCAGGCAAAACCAGGCGACCCATCATTGCCTGGGCCCGACGGATGGCGGTATATCCATCCCCAATTGCCGGGCCTTATATAAAACAGACTAGTGACGGGCAGCGGCGTCACTAGTGCAAAGGTGTCGGTACCGCGCTCACCAACCCGCCTGCCCAGCGTGTGTGAGTATGGGCATTTCTTCCAGGAGGACCGCCAAGAGGGGCGAAATCCTGGAAAGGCCTATGTTCAGCAGTGGACGGAACAGGCTGATGGATGGATGGATGGATGGATGGGTTTGCAGAGAAAACAAAGAAAAATTATTTACAATATTTACTGTTGCATGAGGAACGAAGCTGGTAGAAGTATTTTGTTTTTGTATGCATTTTTTTTAATAAGCATCATGTAGGTATATTAACATTCATGTGACGCAAGTTGTGGACCAAATCAACACCCACAGTATATTTTTATTTCTAAACTGTTAAAAATAGCTGTTATACCAATGTTATTGGACAATAAACATTTTACCTACATAATCAAACAATATTATACTCAAGCCTTTTTGTGCGCGACTATACCCCCATGCGCAAACATATCCCTTCCACTGACGCCCCAGAGCTCTTTTTACCTGCGTTGACTTTTTTTTATACTACACTATACTTGGCATATACGCGCATATTCGTGTAGGTTCATTGGTTCTGCCCACACGAGTTGGTAGTAAACAACATAACTTAGCCGTAGTCTCTTGAGCAGAACACAAATGTCAAGCTTCCATCATTCATGTGTGTGCAGGTGTGGTCTTGAAATGTACAATAGTTACATATCTAGACATGTCAAGTCTACGTGGGTTTACCTATCTGGTAAGCTCACAGGGTAAACCTTATAACTTGACCTTGTTTACCTTCATTTAATGATATTATACAGTACCAAAGTAACAATCGTGATGATGAGATTGAAGTGAATGCGGGAAATAATGTGATTGGAGCCCTGCAGTCCTTTATTAGCAGCCAAAATGTACCTGCAAAGGCAGGCTTGGCTATACATAATGGAATGTTGGCTAATACACTTATGTAGGGTAGTGAATTTTGGATATGGCAAGATAAACATTTAAGTAGATTGAATGCAGTGGAAATGCGTTCCTTACTAACAATGTGTGTACAAATATCGACACGGGATCGTTGCGGCCGTAGAATTATGCAAATTTTTTGCAAATTTGCAAATTTTCCCGCCAATTTTGTTTTTGGCTATATCTCTGGAACTAGTTGTCTAATTCCAATGCGATTTTTTTTTCTAAAACTAGATAAAATTTCCTAGAAGAAAATTTTTTTTTCTTGGGGAAATTGGGGGAGGGCTTACTCCTTGAAAAAATCTTGGTTATATATATAAATATATGTATGTATTCTATATATATATATGTCTATTCAAATTTTATAATATTGCAAAAAAAATTAAAAAAAAAGAAAATTGGGGCTAGAATTACAATCCACTACTTTTTTTATATTATTATAATTTTTTTTTGTTGCTCATCTTATTAGCTTTCGAAAAATACCCATATTAGTTTATAATATATAAACTAACAATAATATTTTTTTTATAATTCGGCTTAGGCGTGACGATCGTCACGACTGTGACTCTACGGGTTAAAGGCATAGGCTAGGAAAAAATGTTATGACCCGTCAAACACAAAAAGACCAATGTCAAATACATTATTATCTTTTGATAGAGGCAATTATTGATTAAAATGTTGATGGTTGCGATTGTCGGCACTTGGTGGAACTTATTATACATCTTGTTAAATAAGACACTTGTACTTGTCCACAGGATTATAATTTCACTTAATACACCCATGTGTCTTATTTAACAAGATGAATTATCGATTAGCTAATTGACCTATTTGTCTAGGACGCGTAATACTAATAATTATACGCGAAACAGCAGCTCGGAAGGTTTTTAGCTAATACTGTAATATTTTGTAGGAAAAAAAAATATTGGATTTAAGTATAACACTTTTATATTTCTATTACCTATTTTATGGAAAAAATCAAGCTGATCTCTTATCCGCGTTCTTGAAACGAACGTTTGAAAACCAAAAAAAGAGGGTGGAAAACTTTTTTTTTGGACAAAAGTTTGGATCTTCGTACATTGTTTATAAGTAGATCACCTAGATAAAAAATCAATAAATATATAATTTTTTCAATACCTAATTTCTGGCTTTGTTCATGTTCTAGGCTCAGGTAAAGCCTTAAAAAGATGCAGTTATTAGCAGAGATTGGAACACGGGTGCGATTTAAGGCGCTACCAATCATAAAAATATAATCCCGGGATTCCAAGAAATTTCTTACATGATTTGGAAATCCCGGGATTTCTGAAGTCGAAAAATTCCCTACTACCTAACTTGAGTTTAAAAAAGGGTATCCAAATCGTGTTTATTTGTCTTAGAAAAAATATTTAATTTTATATTTAAGTGCATTTTAAAATTTAAAACACTGAGTACCTAATATATTGGGAACAGAGAAGCGATCCCATAAAACGGTTTTTTTGGGTAACTAGCTTGGAAAGGGCACCCAAAATTTAGCGCAGCGACTACGAGCTACCCCATAAACTTTTTGTATGCTGTCTGCTAGAGCTTACGTTCTAATATCTTACTAGATAGCGCTGTTAACGAACTTTAAGTTATTCAGTTATTTATATTTACACGATGACTCGAAATTACGCGATACTATGAAAAGTAGATATGACTAAAAATCCCGGTATTTCTTACGGGTGCAATTACAATAAAAGTTAATAGAACTAAGAATCCCGAAATTTCCTGGTAATCGGTACTTTAGTAACGGATATAAATACATTACAAGGATTCCGAATGAGGATGATTCTACTGCTTGTAATATACACAATCTTTCTCTTTAAATTAATAACAGGAAATGGTTACTAAACTAAGTAAATAAAACAATCATGTGATTTTTAGAGTATATTTTGTGATTTTTTGAGTATATCCATAATTTCTTAAGTCTTAAATCTAAAGTGTGGCATGTGGCAACATCAAGATATCTCTTGTCCCTTTCCATTTTATAAAATAAAAAATATCTTAATGTTGCCACATGCCACACTTAAGATTTAAGCGAATCACAAAATAGAAAGGGCCCAAAAGTATATTAATGCTGCCACATGTTAGTAAAGTACCGATTACCAGGAAATATTTTTTCTAAGACAAATAAACACGATTTGGAGACCCTTTTTTAAACTGAAGTTAGGTAGTAGGGAATTTTTCGACTTCAGAAATCCCGGGATTTCCAAATCATGTAAGAAATTTCTTGGAATCCCGGGATTTTATTTTTATGATTGGTAGCGCCTTAAATCGCACCCGTGTTCCGATCTCTGGTTATTAGATTAGAAAAAGGAAAACACTGGAGGTTTGTACTTATAGAGAGTATGAATGGGGACTGACGAAAGAAATCTATGGAGCGCAGGTGGACTGCCCTAGAATGACATCTCGTATACTAACCAAATTCGTGACATGCGGGAGAAGGGCAATGTGAAAAGTATTCGGAATAGAAGAGCTTGTATGACTAGACTATGAATGTGGAAAAATTATATTTCAATATAAGCTTTCACGACCTTATTTTTATATCTATCACGTACCTACTTAATTATTTTTATATAGGAACAATATATACTTACGTATGTTTATCTTTTCACTTCGTATTTACCGTTATCCTTAAATAGCACTATCTAATTATATGTATACTTATGTATTATTTTAATTTTATGTATTAACACAGATATATAATTCCTCTTAAACTCCTTCTCCGTAAACTCTTTTTTTAATCACTTGACGCTGGCAAGACTGGCCTTTTTTATAAAGACCATAGTTGCCATAAAAAAAATGCGGCAAAATAGGTGTGTCAGGATCCTAGCCGATTGAAATAACTGTAGTCATCTTCCTACTTCTTCGGGAGACAGGCGTAGTTATATGTATTTAAAGTAACAAATGATAAATACAGTAGTACGTAATCTAACGCAATTATTCTTATCTTCCAAAAACAGAGACTTTCCATAACAACATAGATGAACAATATTGTCTATGATAACAATAATGCAACATAATACACGTTTCCAAACGTAAATACTTATTAGTTTTAACCTATTTTAATAAAATCTGCTCAGGGAATCGTATCAAAACTTTACGAGTAACGTAACGTCTTACTAGAAGCTAGTACTAGTACAATATGGACATAGAGAGAGAAAGAGGCATGTCTACCAGTGTATCTATAATAAATAAACTGTGGACCCTCACACATTCTGCCATACAGCCATATTCGTTTATGAAAACACCAGACGGGCTATTTAATTCTATAACAAAACTAAACGAAGCCCAAGGGATGAGTAAAGTGGAACATAAAATTATCACAACACGCGTGGCCACAAAGCATTAACTAGCATTGCTTTAAAATACAGACTGGATAGTCCTTGTATTAAGAATATTACTAACGTTGAAAATAAGCAAAAAAAGTATATCTAAAATGCAGGTCATTGAGAAAATTTCGGGTTGGCTTTTGATATCATCTACCTTAATTTGGACTACATATTAATGCAATTGGGTCTAGGGGCTCAAACTGTGGTTCACAGTTACATTTTTTTATTGCCGGACATGAATTTGAAACTTTTACGACTTTTTCGAAGACGCACTGAAAATTGGTCTCTATCTTTCCGGTCTACTAATCAACATCTGTAATGGTGGGTTAAAACTGTTCAAAAAGCGACTCAATGCACCCTGACTCTATGCAGTCTTGTGTTTACTACCCCTGGGTATATGGGTGCGAGTCGTAGCGGCTGAGGCTCGTCGCCTGGCGACCAGCAAGCCAAAGCTGCAGTTTTAGGGCTGGTATGAATAACTTTTAATTGCGGACTGTAAGACACTGATTAAATTTTGATTTGTGGAGCCGATAATGTGCGAGGATTGGTTATGTGTTAATAAAATAATTAAAAGAAAAAAAAGTGTTTTTTTTATATATATATTTACTTACAGAATTGTATATCAGTCAAATATAGGATGAAATTAAATCAACCGACCAAATTCGTACTGGAGACTCGGTTAGTCACCAAGAACTAGATTCAGTAACCCTTTTGACCAATTTCGAAAAATAAAATTTGTTGCTCCTTTACTGGTTGGACTAGTTTAAGTGCAATTTCTAGTGCAGGCATTCTGGGCCAAAAAACATTTTTTTTTAATTTCTCCTGGAGGGTCATTAAACCTTGCTCCTGATGACTAACTGAGTCTCCAGTATGAATTTGGTCGGTTGATTTATTTTCACCTAGTATGTGAGATTAAGCGGTTCACCAAATTAATCGCATCTTCACATTCAACGAAACCTATCCATCGTGTGCGACATACGCTTGTAAAGCTTTAATGTATAGAGTAAACAGTGTCCACACAGAACATGGCCACATGCCAATTTGTACGCAACCAACCTGCATACAGATATAACAGAGCCCACCGCCATAGGGCACTTGGGATCAATTATTCCCATCTCAATTTCATTAGATCCTTCATAATTAGTTCACGAAAGGGCAGCGTAATGAGCAAGCCTATGTCCAAAAGAGCTTTTCCCTGAATAAAACGTAATTATCTTGAGGAAACGTAATTATCGTGGAACGTCCACAAAGGTGGGCAGACGGGGCTGGGGGTAATTCTGAATGCGGTAATCTATGTTGACAAAAGGTGGTTTTCCAAGGGTAAGATAGGATGGGGATGACTAAAATAATATCCAGGTAAATTCAAGTCGCATAGCCGAAAAGACGAAAACAGCATTAAATATTTTCATATAATGTAATCATCTCCTACGAGTACAATACAGAAACGCTATATTGAGTTATCTATTTATGTCAGATGCCCGCGGCTCCGCCTGCATTTATTCAATCTCTGCCCCGTTTTCGGCTTGGCTATTTTTTATCAACGTCCCTTGAAGCCTATGAAAATTTTCGCGAAATTTTATATAAAATGGGTTACTGTACCAAGGCCAAAACAACAATTTTTAGAATTTTTGTCTGTCTGTCTGTCTAAACGTTCCGTTTTAACTCGAGAACCACTTAACGGATTTGGATGCGCTTTTTTTTATTATCATTGTAGTGACCCTGGTCAACACATAGGCTATAAGGAGTGTTCATAAAATAACGACCAAGCCGAAAACGGGGCAAAGATTGAATAGACGCAAACGGTAAAGGCTATTATATAAATCTATGGGAAGTCTGATTCGAATTTATATCCGAAACCCACGCGAACGAAGTCGCGGGCAAAAGCTAGTTCATTAATAAAGAAATCCGCATCTAAATTCCGTTGATTGGTTCCCGAGTTAAAACGGATCAGTTCATACATACATCCAGAGACAAAAATAAAAAATAAAAATAGGTAGTTTTTGCTTTAGTATGATACTAATAAAACATTACAATTAAAATTTAAAATGTACATCAAATGTACAGTTGAAACCTAAGTGAGGTAACTTGGGCCTTAAGCCTCTTTTTGAAGTAAGGTTAAGTTAAGGTTGATAAGGTTACGTTGCGATCTTTCTAAATTTAGGAACTGTGTCTTTGATGCACCACCCCATATTGTTAAGCAGTATGTAAGGACGGATTGTGCAAATGTAGCATAAATTTGATTTAATAAAAATTTTGGGGAATATTTTGAGTTATCATTATCTGGTACAACATGTCGAAGTGTTTTAAACATGCAGGTAAGTTTTCTAATTCTGCTACTCACATGCTCTAAGTTTGAATACCAGGATAGTATGAAAACGCCCAAGTATTTGACTTTAGAGACATTATCTATTGATGGGCAATTACAGGTACGACGATTGTCGTCGTTACAACTATGAATTTTTATTGTGAATTCGCCTTGTGGTTGTCAAAGCAAATTAATTTGTTTTTAACTGTATTGAGAGATAGCAAGTTGTGTTTGAGCCAAAGAGCAATCTGAGCAAGACCAAGTTCGGCACAATTCCCCACTTCTGGCCAGGATGTGCCTGCGAAGGCAATAACAGTGTCGTCGGCGTACGACATTATTTTAGCGTTTTTGATCTTCATGCCACAGAGATCATTAATATATATGAGGAACAAAGTTGGTCCCAATACGCTCTTCGTACGAGCTCGGGAAATGAACGTTCGGCCCAACCAATAACAGTCAGTCAGTGCTCTATAATCCGAAGTTGAATGTAGAATGAAATAGCAAGCATAGCGACCCCGTGCGTGACTGACTTCAAGTCACCGACTACAGGCCTCTTAATTGTCTAACATTAACATTTATCGCTGTCGCTTTCAAATCTATCATGATTGGCTAAAAATTATGCGTGATGTCATTCCTAGCCAATCACGATACATTTGAAAGCGATGTTGAAGTTTGACATTATGTGGGCAGGCATATACTGGCTATAGTATAAGTATGTAGACCTGGTAACCTCACTTATTCGTTGGTGACCGACTATACAGACACAACTTTTTGACTACTTTATTAATTGTCGTAACGAGGTAGGGGCTTGGGGTTGGCACGCCCCCCCCAGAAAGCCCGGTGCATCCCCCCCCCCCCCATAAAAATGATCAAATAACTTATTCAGGAATGTTTGCGTTCTTTATAATTAATGATCTCGGAACATATATGCATTATAGATTAACTCTCTTCAACACCGCGGCGACGATCGATCATTGATTTTAAACCCCTCCCCCCCCACAACAAAAACCTCGCTACGCCAATGACTTTATTATTAGGTAGGTTAGATATTTTATTTCTCGGAAATCCACGCTCAGCCAATTCTATAATGAAGTCGCACAGTGCGTTTTCATCAGTTTCTGTAAGCACTGGATCAGGCCCAGATTTAAACTTAGTATCAGGATTTTTGACTTTAAACTGAATGGTGCTTCTTGGGACACCGAAATTTAAAGCAGCCTGTCGTTCAGAGCCCTCTTTATTTAAAACAAACTTTACAGCGAATTCTATGGCTTTTTTGGCATATTGTCTCTTTTTAGACATTTTAGTAGATCATTTATTTGGTATCTGCAAAGAAAAAATACATCGATCAGTAACTGGCCACCGAACTGGCCACCTATGCCAGTAACTGATTTAGAGATACTAATACTGCGAGTTTTTAATGTGTGATAAAAGACCTTATTTACTCTATGAGTAAAGACAAATTTCTTAAAATTTTGATATGTAGCTAATTTACCAGTAACTGGCCTAGGCGGCCAGAAATTGAAATCAGTCATATTTTACTTTAGTAACTAGCCACGCAACAACAATTTAACTAAGATAATCGGAAATTACTAAATAACTCTATCTAGCGTAATTCACTAAAGAAAACTTCATTAAATAACAACACAATTCAAGTTGAAACCAGTAGTTGCCGTTAAAATTTTCACAAGAAATCACTTGTCATGTCGAGTGATAGACGCCAACTGACAAGAAAATGCCGCGAATTTTGACGTTAGCGTTTAAAGTGAAAAAAAATGGAACTAAAACTCAAGTTGATTAACAACCAAGTGCTGTACAATACTCATAGATGGCGTGCCTTTACTCAAACTCTTATTTTAACGTGATGAGTTCGCCTGTGGCCAGTTAATGCAAGTGGCCAGTTACACCTTAGTTTACCCTACTACTTCTGTCAATTTTTCCACATATCTATAAGCAACCGTTTAGCCGACAGGGGGTCCCCCCCCCCCTTGACTGTTACAAAAATTAGCACTGTAAAGCTTAATATTTCGCCAACGGATCCCTAAATCGAAAAATGGTTTTCATACACCCATAATGTTTTTGAACGACCTATCCAACGATACCCCACACTATGGGATAGACTATAAAAAAAATCATCCCCAATTTACAGTAGAAATGGGAGATACCAATTTTAAAAAATCTAGATTTTTTTACCATTTTGTTGGCGTAGTTGGTATGTATACCCACACCAAGTTACAACTTTCTAGTACTAATAGTCTGTGAGCTAAGCCGCGGATAGTCGGCTATGGCGAAACTATAAGGATTCCTTATTGGACTACGGAACCCTAAAAAGATGCAGCTAGGGTAACATTACTCCAGCGGAATCTGTTTTTAGTGAATATCTTTGGATCGGCTGGAAGCACAATTTTTTTTATTCCGGGCACAAATACACGAGATGAGTACTAATTAATCGGTCAAGCTGAATTCCCGAAAAGCGCCAACGTGCCGCTGGCGTAACGCACACAATTTTACCCTCCAAGCCTACTCCTCCCTTCCCGGCTAAGCAATACATTTTAACCAAGGTGTAGGGTTTGTGTAGTTAGGACTTGTAGAGTTAGGCCTTGCAGAGTTAAGGACTTTGGCTCTACATGAGATCTGATAACTTTTAACCATGAAAGCGTTCTGAGCTTCTGAGTCTTGGCAACCTAGTTTCCATGAAATGTTTTTGATGGGATTTACTAATAACTTAAATGGTCAACAAAGCGAAAAAACTTGAGTCGTGGGTAGTACGACCACGTCGACGTTGAAGATGGTGGCAGTGAACAGCTTAACGGATACTTAATTTGAAATCAAAGAATCAAATCAGTTTGAAGTATTTATTTTAAACATTTACAAATTTAATTTAAATAATGCTTATACAAGTAACAACATTCTACTGGTATTTTAACAATAATTTATTTTAGGCCGAGTTGCACAAAGGAACTTAATCTATAGAGTCCACACCACCACTGAAGTCCTGCGATTAAGTCTTTATTACCTCTAGAATATGAGCTAAAATGCCTTAATCCATCGGACTTCAGTGTTGACGCATCTAGATCCGAGCCACGATTTTACTAGAATCTATAGCTTAGCTTTCCTATTGTTTTAGCAATAATAAACATTCAATTACTACAAGGCTCTTTTGTCGCGTGGATAACATTGACAGGGGGCGCAGCTGAGATAGCTGCGTTAGTTCCGATTTTGGCCGCGACCAATCCACGGGCCAAAGCAGCCTCGTCGCACTGTATGCTCTTCTCACATCAAACCATAGACAAAGGAAAAAAACTTGGTTAACTCAGGTTATTTGGCTTTACAAAGGTTTACCATCTGGTATAATGTGTATGGTCTTCATGGTAGTTTTTATTACCTCATAAAAGGTTATCACATATAATATTAGTAGGTAAACGTATGATCAGCCAAATTCATACTGGAGACTCGGTAAGAGATAACTCCATTGACCCTTTTTATACAAAACACTGAATTTTTTAATTTCAAAAATATGGTTATTGCTTGCCGCTTCGTCTACATGCCAAAGTCACATAATGTCCAAAATTAAGCAGTATTTACTGGATATTTGTGGGTATATTTATAATAAATTAATTATTAACAAATAATTTTTGCAGATATATAATGGAAGTCACTGACATAGACATATAATAAATAATATAGCGTAAAATATGGATCTGGGTTTAAAATATCGTAAGAGGCCAGATTCATAGTATAATTCAAGTTGAATCATAATAATTATAAGTATAATTCAAATTTAATAATAATAATTAATAGTAATCATACATAAAGTAATAAATCGCCATGGCAATTAGTTTAAATAAAAATATCGTACACTGAGAATTGATAAAGGTTGACATTTAATTGACAATAATACAATCAAACCAATTATTATATGATGAGTAACTATCTGATGTAACATATTTGTATCTTGTATAAGATATCGTGTATGACGTCTACCTTTGTTTTTCCGGTTCACAAGCAACTATTTAATGGAATATTTACGGTACAGAAAAAGAAAACATTTTATTTTCATTAAGGCCCTTACCCACGCCAACGACCTTCAGCAGCTAGTGTATACCTATAACTGCCGCCTTGCCCCCGCGGGAGCACCTCTCAGCCTTGAAATCTTGCATATTTCGATATGTTTAATGGAAAATGTCACTGGATTTAATTGAGCTATGTTAAATTTAGAGTACTACAGATTATTAATTTTTTGCGTGTAAATATTTCCAAACGTCGTAGCAGCTTAAGAGGTAGAGTGAATTCAAGCCAAAAAACATATTTCGGTTTTAATTTTTTTAATATGGAAATTTTATTTGTACAAAACCGAAATATGTTGAAAATATTTTCTGAGAGTTAATCATTTTTTTATTAATCAATATATAATTAATATATTATAATTTCAAGCCAGCATTTTTTTTTTTGGTCCAGCTGTAAACGAGGCAGGGGCTTTAGAAAGTACCTATTTGGCAGTAGCTGAAGGGATTAAAGGCCTTAACACATTCTACTTCTATAAAAGTTTCACAGCCTGATTGGAAGTCATAAAAAATGCATTTTAAATAAAAACACTAAAAACTAGACATTGTTAAATAACATAATGTTATCAAATAACAATAAAATTAAACCTATACATATAATACTTGTCATAGAATTAATTAATTCATATTCTTATAAGAACTACGCACCTCGTATACCTATAACTAATCAAATGTTGGTCCCAATTTCAGGAATTAAATTGTATCAAAAATTTGAAGAGATTCTTACAATAATGTTTTTATGTTCCAATTCTTTTTCCAATATATTTATTTATGAAACGTTTCTTATAAAACGATAAAATATGTTCAACGTTATTTAACAAAGAAAACAAATTAAAATATCTTTCGTCAAATCATACCGAATACAATTAACACGTATGCTTAAAATCACGCATTCGCAATCTAAAAGCAATACGAGTCAGTAAATATTGCTAAACAAAACATAGCATTGACTATAAAATAAATAAAAAATACCTATTGGATACACACGTAACACCTAGGCTGAGTTCGGTTTGATCGCCCGCCGACGCCCGGCGATCATGACATCTCTTTTGCACGTGTTGAATTTGTATATGCTATCCTGCTGTCAGTGATGAGCAGGCGATCAAACAGAACGCGGCCCTTGATATTATACCTCGTCACAGATTAAAGACCGTAGATGCGAGAGTGAGGCGGTTACTGCATTTGTGCCTGGCTATCCCTGATCATCTGTGCGGCCTTGAATGTGTTGTGCATCAACATTGCTACGGTCATGGGGCCGACGCCGCCGGGCACCGGGGTCACGGCTCCAGCGACCTTGCTTACTTCTGTGTAGGTGAAACAGAAAAAATACTGTCAAGAGCACGTCCTACACAAAGGACGAGTTTGGTCAATGTAAATGCGTTGACATTTAATTTGACATCCTATATAATATTCTAGGTCGTCACTTAGACATTCAGATTGTCACTTTAAGTGGGGTTTGTGGAAGTCCTCTTGGGGTCTTTTTTCTTCTTCAGGGAAGTGGACGTTCAGGGAAGTGGAGGTTCAGGTAAGCAGACATTCAGAAAAGTGGACATTCAAGGAATGGACGTTCAGGGAAGTGGACGTTCAGGGAAGTGGACTTCTGGGAAGTGGACTTCTAGGGAAGAAGACGTTCAGGGAAATAGACCTAACTGACCGACTGGACATTCTGGTAATAGGACGTTAAGCCCCAAGAGGTAATAATGTGACTTTATAAAACCGAATGTTGCACCTACATGGCAAAAAGCGGCCCTGCCATTGTTGTGATGTGATGTAGATAAATACTAAAACTTTGCTTTAAAAGGTTCAAATAGACGTAAAATTGCCAGGGAAATGAAAAACACCTTTATTAGTGTGATTAAATCGCAAAACCTAAAAAGTTTTTTTACATCTCTGTGATAAGTATAATATTTATGAGCTTAACATTTCATTGAAAGTGATCAACTTGTCATTCATTCAACTGAAGCACCAATTGAATGAAAGACACAAATTATAAATGTCGCGAATAACCAGAAAAATGGATCAACGCGAAAATCCTAGGAAGATTGCAAAGATTTGGATAACTGGAAACTAGACTTCGTAACCATCATAATTTGGTTGACGACCAGCGAAACGTAGCAGAGCAGGGAGCGTGTTAGGTATACATGTAATATATTATTAATAACAATACAACATACATTTTGGGAGCAAAGTGAAAAACCGAGTTAGGCGACCCCTTAAACAGAAAGTTCCAGAGCTTTGCAAAAATCTTAGTACCTATTTTTGATATGATCTGTTTTATCTAAATATCCTAACACAATACAAGCTAACAGCTCTGTGATAAATAAGTGAGTACTTACCGTCAAAATCAACATCCCCAACAAGTTTGGTCTTCCCTTCCTCATTTGTAATCCTTGTAATACCAACATCTATGACTGTTGCACCAGGCTTCACCATGTCTGCTTTTATTAGCTTTGCAACACCTAGACAAAGGTATCAAACTTTAATACTAGCATTTGGCATAATCTATGGATAAGGCAGTGTTACTGACGTTAATTAAAAATAAAACTAGTAATTACCTACCTAGTAGAAAATTAAAAATTATATTCTGCCAGTAGGTACAGTGAAGAACATGGCTGTCAAGTTATACACTTGTAGTATGACATTGTTATATAATGAAGGATATAAGATAGGTACAAAGTCCAATGTGTATAGCTTGATATATTCACTGTACTATATAAATGATTAATAAAAAATTTTGACACATTTAGTGTATTTGTTTATTTCTTAAATAAGAGGATTTAATAACATACCTGTGGCAGAAATGATAATGTCAGCATTGCGGCAGAAGAACTGAAGTTTTTCGGCTGGTGTGTAGCGATGACATATTGTGACAGTAGCATCCATGCCAAGTCCACTTTCGTGCTTCATGTCACTATGTAACATCATAGCGATTGGCATTCCAACATTCTTGGAACGGCCTACCACCACTGCATTTCGGCCAAAAGTTTCAATTTTGAACCTGACAAAAATAAGATTATTTATTAATGTAAGTTGATGTTGATCAGCTAAAATATTGTAAACTATTTTAATTTTATGATAACAATAATATAATGTTGTTTAAAAATAATCCAAATTTACCTTTTTAACATTTCTATAACAGCTAAAGCTGTTGCAGGCACCAGAGTTGGCATATCAAGACTTAGTTGACCAATGTTTACAATATGAAAACCATCAACATCCTTTTCCGGGGCCAAAGCATTGCACACCTTTCTTTCATTCATACTCGGAGGCAAGGGTAACTGAACCAAAATCCCATCAACATTCGTGTTTTTGTTAAGTTCATTTATCTTTTCTATTAAAGTTTCTTCGGTCATTTCTTCATTGTAAATGAGAGTTTCAGCCAGGATTCCAACATCTTTTGCAGCTTGAACCTTGTTTTTTACATATGTGTGACTGGCCGGGTCGTTGCCAACAATGATGCAGCACATAGATGGAGCTCTATGACCAAGATTTGTCCAGTTGTGGATCTTGATCTTCAACTCATCTTTAATTTCTTTGGCAAGAGCCTTTCCGTCAAGGATTTGGGCCATAATACTGTTGGGCATAAATGTATAACAAATAAGATTGATGTTGAAACAACAAAAATTTCTAAATAATAAGCTCATTGTTTTTTAGTGAACATGTAAACTACCAAAAATACCTGATTAGAAATGAGAGATTCATTATGGAAAAACAGAAGTTTGCAAGAATAGGTTTAAAAGAAAGTTAAAACAACAAAGTAAAACATCAGAAGCCAATCCAAACTACAGAAACACTTCCACTTGTTATTAGATATTACCTGGCCGAGCCCAGCGAATCAATGTATGTGTGACTTCTCATCTTGGATGTAAGAATCGTACTGAGGAGACGTACGCATAAGCTTTGCCTCATCACTTACTGTTGACGTACATAGGTCATTAGGTCGGATTTGCCACACAACAATCTCATAAGCAAGTTAAAATTGATAAACATAATAAACAGAAAAAATAACCTAATACTTCAAAACATAACCAGAACAAGCTAATTTGGATCTACCATACTAGGTACCAGTATTAACTGACTTTGTTGAATAATGAGAGCATTGAAACATTTATTGGGTGACAAGTTCAAGTATTATCAAAAGAAACCTGTTTGAAATGGTTGTGAACTGCTTATAACCACATTCTGTTGTGTGATTTATCTAAATGCAATGAAACATACCAGATAAATCCAGTTAAATGAAACAGTTGTAGAAAATAACCTTTCACTTGAGTTATCGATAACTCGGCAAAGTTCTTGTGGTGTTGTCCCTAGTAAAGGTTAGAATGGGAAGTCTTCTTTCAACATACAATGGTATTTTATGACAAAGGGCTATTATTACTTCCTGAATCTCAGGCTGGATCATATTCCTTGTCTGTTATGTAGAAGAACCAGTTTTGTATACAAATGTATTTAACAGTTTCCTCAATCGTTTCTCGATTTTCCAGTGTTCATTATGAACCCAAGTTTAGTGTAACTCGTAGAGAAAGATAGGTTGTGATTGTATGAACTAATCTAACAACAACTCATGAAGTAATAGAATCATGTTTGTAAAAGAAGAAATTGAAAACTACTGTTGATAAAAACGTGTAAAAGTAGGAAGTATCTACATAATCATATTCATAGAATAAAATTGAAGTGTATTGTCAACTTGAATTTAGATCAACAAATGGTCTAAACTAAAATTATGATAATATTATTGAAGGCAGGTATAATTATGTACTTACGTGCTTTTATGTTCTCTTGATCTCCGTTATGGTAAAAATTAGTTACAGAAATACCTATGTTATTTTAACCTCTTCACACGTGAACGACGCAGTGTTGCCGGTAGTCGAACTAGAAAAAGACCGAAACCGAATCAGAAATTACCCGAATTACCCGTTTTGTGAATGTAATTTTTTTTTTCAAGAGAAGAAATAAAATATTAAATACCTACCTTGTTTTTATTATAACATTTCCCATACCTGTTTAAAAATTAACAGGAATGTGTTTGATTTAAAAGTGTTTTTAATTGATAAGGTAAAAACAAAAAAATACTATTGAAGATATTTTAAGTAGAGTTTAATATCTTAAGTCGTTGTCACCAAATAAAATAATTATTAAAAAAAAACAACTTTACATTCAGACAATTTTGGTGAAAATAAACAAATAAAAATAATAATTTATCAACAATGAACTTATAATGAAATAATTTGATTTAAAAGCTTCCTTACTCTCAAAATTTTCACGTTTTATAGTATTTATAACTTTTCAGAGCAAGCCACAAAACAATAAGGAACAAACAGCAAAATAATCGTGCTTTCTACTCATGATTTGTGTGGGCATCTCTTTTGCACGTCGTTTTAGTGCGAATTAACCTCACTTAGATCATGATTCTCACACACACACAAATAGTAGAGACAGATAGGATGTGTTCAATTATGCGCTGTAGCTGCGTCAAGACGATTTAATAAATAAAGTATTTCATGATTTTTTTTATCGATAATACAGGTTTTTTTACCTGGCAGTCATAGTTATTATTGTTCCACGATTCGATTGGGATTCAAAAGTACCGTTTGCATAAACAAAATTTACAAATGAATTGATTACTTTGGTACTTAAGACCACCAAGTAAAATAATTATCAATTTTTTGCGTTTTATGATGTTTATAAAGTTTATTGATCAATAATATTGCTTTCCCAAAAAATGAAATGATCGCTGATTTTGTTGTCTGTCTGAACTGTTTGCTGAATCTATTTTCAATTGTTTTATAAATTAAATCCTTAAATTTTATTTGACAAATCTGTCACTATTTGGCATTGATGATGAAGTTGGTGAACCCATGAGTGATTGATCATCAAAACAAATGGGGAGCTGACATTTTTTTTCATTGTTTTATTTTAATTCCACGAAACATTATTTTGTTAAATGTAACATTTTCTTCACATTATAACTTCGCAGTACTGAAAAAGTTTTTTTACGTATTTTTGCACATCTTACCTTTGGTAACTGTCATTTCATACATTCGCGTAAAGTTGACGATCGCACCACATTCCAAACGTGCCGTGGGCCGCGTTCAGTTTGATCACCCGCTAATCACTGACAGCAGGATAGCATATACAAAACCAATGCGTGCACAAGAGATGGCATGGTGGGCGATCAAACTGAATGCGGCCCTGCAACAAACTCGCTTAAATTACCTGAAATCGAGTAAAAATAACCGCACCGGCAACGCTGCTTTGATGTGATGTTGAAAAAAATCTTCTTGCTTGCCCTATCTAATGGGAGTCTGTATCTCTCTTGCACGTTTTGCACAAAGATAAGATTTATTCGGTTTTGCGAATTCACACATGATGTGCCTCAAAATTATTTTGTTTTTGGCATCAACTGAGTCAATACGATTTAATAGAAGAAAAAATATTTTTGGGTTGGTCACAAAATTACCCAAAATTACCCGGCAGTCATGATTACCCGCAAGATACCCGCTTGATGCCCAAATTACCTGAGGTCGGGTAAAAATACCCGTACCGGCAACGCTGGAACGACGACACGCACGACACTGTCAAAATCTGACACTGACAGAAAGTGTGCGTTTAATTCTTGTTTGTGAAAATGATTGTTATAAACCAAACGCATTCTAAATTTAGTTGTACCATCTACATGTGTATGGTCTAACCATAGACATCTTATAATATTATTCTAATACACTAGACTGGCTTTCAGCTTGAAACGCCGTCAAAAATTCCGTACCCATTCGAATTTTATCAAAGACAATATAGATGTCAAAAATATAAAATTAAAAAGTAGAAGATTGACAAGTTGGCGTTAGTTTGTTAACATGTTCCGTATAGGGATGTTTCTATACCCACAAGTTATCGATACTTACCCATATAAGTAGTAGTCAAATGATTTTTCCAGACTACTCATATGAGTACTTCTAAAGTATCAATACTTACTCATATCGACACTCTTTAGATTTTTTCATGGGCCAGTTAAAATAGGTTTTTTTATTCGAAGTAGTTGTTAAAAGTAAGTAGAGAAGTATTAAATTAATCACCTTTATTTATTTATTTATTTTTATTGGTACACCAACAGGATACATATTAAACATCGTTTGTTATATTCAAGAAGGTTGTGCAACTGATACGTACCCCTTTAATAGGTATACAAATCATTCTTGAATTAAAAATTTAACTAAATTGTTAAAAAAAAAACAAAAATTAACATAACAGTATCATTAGTAGGTTATAAAGTTATAATATAGCAATTTAAAAAATCAACTAAAAATGATAATTTAAAGGTGCAATAGACTTAAGCAGTTGATGTTTATATTTGTTGATGGAATCATTAAAACTATCTATGTTGTTTTTTAAGTTCACTTCGTTATAGGTTTTGCAATTTGCTTCTAGTAAGAGGAGAGTGCAAACCTATGTTAGTTTTAGAGAAGGGGACATTAAATATGTTTTATATACATTTATCATCTTTTATTAATTTCAAAATTATTTTAGACCCGTTATCTTGTCGCAACGACGACACAACGGTAGATAGGGGACATAATGGGTACACCTTGGAGTTTGTGGTGTTTTGTATTTTTATCTTCATAAATCTTGCTGTTGTTTGTCTATTTAACTGGCCGTTGAGGCTTTATCATCACAAACATGAAGATATTTTTATAATTGTTTTTAACGCTAATAAAAGTCTCCGTGTACGAGTTCCACTATGTTTTTATTAATTTGCGACTAGTTTCGTCTCTTAGACATCTTATGGCTTGTTAAAATATATTATTAAAATAACAAATCGCAAATTAATAAAACCATGGTGAAACTCGTACACGGAGACTTTTATTAGCGTTGAAATGAAGTTCCATCAAGGAGTCACACCTTACAGTATAAATTATAATTGTTTTTGTTTACTTTTTTATATCTATATCTTGAAATATTGGTCATAGGCGATGCGATAACCATAGATAAAGAATTTATTTGCAACTGCAAATCACACTGACATACCTACAGTAGCAAACCATAGGTACCTGACAGTGAACTTTTTGTTTACGAATCACACCAAAAAGATACCATACAAAAACAATTATATTCATAAACGCATAATGAACAAGCAAGCGGAAAATTAAATCATGAAAAGTTTAATACGGATCTATTACAATGTATGATATCATCTAATATCCATTAAAATAAATTTGAAAACACCGAGTTTCGAGCTTTTACTATAAAAAAATTGCGTGAATAGTAAGTACGCAAAAACAGGAAATGTACTACTTCGGAATCTAGGTACACTACAATTGCAGTATTTACCAAAACAATATTATTATTACATTTACTATACATACTATATTATTATGTTTACTATATAGGCTGAAATTAAATCGACCGACCAAATTCATACTGGAGACCCGGTTAGTGATCAGGATGTAGATTCAGTAATCCTTTTTGCCAAATTCGAAAAATATATTTTTTTGCTCCCTTACTGGTAGGTCTAGTTTAAGTAGAATTCCTAGTCTAGGCTGTAAGGAAGCAAAAATATATATATATTTATCGAATTGAACCAAAAGGGTTATTGTAGCTTGTTTCTGTTCACTAACCGAGTCTCCAGTATGAATTTGGGCACTTAATTTAATTTTACCTTGTATACCCATAATTATCATGTAATATTTACCAAAATTGCTATAAATTTTGGGTGTTCGGATTATCAAGGCCCTACTGTATATAGAAGGACGTATATAATTTTTCATATTTTATAACAGTGACATTTTGTCCTCTTACTACCCTGTCATTGCGACAAGATGACGGGGTCTAGTTATAATACTAAATAAAAAACTCTTGTTTCTGAACTTCTGTCCATATTTTCATTTTTGGTGGCGCCGCCGTTCGAAACCAAATACATACCAACAACAAGCTAATAATGAAAATAAATTAATGACTTTACAACAATTAATATAACATTGTTATGTACTGACAATAATAAACTATGTAGTTTTAAGGTATAACTTGATTTCTCTGAATTATATTTCATCGATTGTTACCCATATACCTAAGGTTGAAATAGGACATCACTTAAACGTCATCATCAAAAATTCATAAACTACGTGGGACGCACTATAAGTTTCCGGAATGAATATGAAAAAATACTATTAAAGGTACAAAATTAATTTATTGTTTTTCAAAATAATCTCCCTTGGCGTCTATGCACTTTTTCATTCGATCAAACCAGTTTTGAAAACTTTTGTGCCACTCCCCTGTGGTGACCTCTGAAACGTGTTTTTCATACTCCTCGACAGCCTCTTCTGGTGATGAAAATCGTTGACCGCGTAATTGGTTCTTAATTTTTGGGAACAGAAAAAAGTCACAAGGTGCCAGGTCGGGACTGTATGCAGGATGACTCATGAGTTCTACATTTTTCGTCTTCAAAAAGTCGTTTGTCTGTCTGGCCGTGTGAGAACTAGCATTGTCGTGGTGCAGGATGATACGGCGTTTACGGTTATTTTTACGGAGTTCGTCAATAACTTCCGGCAAACAAATGGTCGTGTACCAGTCACTATTCACGGTACGACGATTCTCTAAAGCAACAGTAGCCACGTGTCCAGTTTTATTAAAAAAAGAAGCAATCATCCGCTTAGATGCACTTTTCACGCGCGCCACTTTGGTTGGTTTCGGCTCATCTTGAAAGACCCATACGCTCGATTGCTGCTTTGTTTTGGGATCGTAGCAATAAATCCATGTTTCGTCACCTGTTACTATGTCCCACACCAAATTTGACGCACCTTCGTTGAATCTGGTGAAACGAAGGGGTACAAAGTAAAATAAGCAGTACTTAATCAATTTGTATTTCTGATAATAATTGGACAGAGTTTTGACTTAGTTAAGTGTATCATTCAGAATCCCGAATCAAATGAGCTCCCGGTAGTATTTATAGCCTCCGAGAACCGGTCGCAGGCTGGCGGCAAGTCGAGAGAGCGTGGCGGCCTCTCATTGGCTGGCTTGGCTTGGCTTGGCTTGGCTTGGCTTGGCTTGGCTTGGCTTGGCTGGCTGGGCTTGGCATTGGCTGGCTGGGCTGGCGTGATGGCACACAGGGTTGCGTTACAATCGGCCGTCCTGCAACAATTGCTCCCGCAATGGGAAAAACACGCAATTAGCTCTCAAGTAGGTCTATAAGGTTTTCAGTTTCTAATTCGTCGTTTGAGCTACTGGCACTGTCAGATATAGGAGCTATACTCCTGTATGGGCGCAAGGAGTCTGCGGATACTAATCCGGTGAAACTTTTGTAGCCCCTCAAACCTTTAATACTCCTGATTATATATCTGTCATTGCCAACAACTTGAGTAATAATATAAGGGCCGTAATAAATATCGTCTAATTTAGTGTTAACCCTGGAAGCACTACTAGTAAGGGCCTGTTTCCAAAGAACCAAATCAGCTTTTCGATACACTTTGCAATTTTTACAGCGTTTATCAAAGTTTCTCTTCATTCGTTCACTCACTTTCGTTGTCCGCGCACTCGCTTTTTCGTGCCTAGTTTGGACCGGTTCAGAGACTCGGTCTGGAATGCTCACGTCACACACTGAACTACCACTCCGAGCAAACATTAAATCAAAGGGTTTCAAACCTGTGGTATCGTTTAAGGTGTTGTTTATACCCCAAACAACGTCAGGTAAACAATTGCACCAGTTATTAGCCGCTTCGCTCGGATCGGTGGCACGGAGGGCATTGAGTATGGTTCGATTGGTGCGCTCAACCTGACCGTTTGCTCGTGGACACGCAATCGCATTCAGTGTGTGCTTGAACTGTTTGTCTGTGGCTAGTTTCTTAAAATTTCTACTCGTGAAGGCTTTACCGTGATCAGTGACTACTCGATCTGGATATCCAAACAGACCGAATATTCTCTTCAGGACTCTGACCGTTTCAATTGAATTCGTTGTACGTGTCGGTTCGGCAATGACAAATTTGGAAAATGCATCAGTTATAACCAACATATACTCATGTCCTTTCTGAGTCCTACAGAAAGGTTCTAAATGGTCTACGTGGATCATCCGCATCGGCTCAGAAGGCTTTGGAATTGGATGTAACTTTCCTTCTTTTCTTCCGTGTTCACCCTTTCCGTAAGCGCAATGTAAACATGAGGTACATAACGTATTTTTGGGTAAAACGCGTCATTTTGGGAAACCAAAAGTCAGTTTTAATAAGATTCATACTACGTTTCAATCCTACGTGACCTATATCGTCGTGATACATCTGCACGATCTTCCATCTAGCAAGCCCAGGAACCACTAGCCTATTACCGTTCAGAGTCTTGCGGTATAACCTACCATCGATGAGAACATAACTATTAACGATCTCTGAATCAGCAGACCCGTTTTTGAGCTGTTCGATTATTCTATTTAATTTTTCGTCCTGAGACTGAACTGTGTAAAACCAATCTGTTACTTCGAGACGATTTATATTCACAGTATCGACTGGGTTCCTGCTAAGGGAGTTTACATGTTTCATTCTCTAGCCCGGCCTATATTCAATACTAATGTCGTAGTCTTGAATCAGGAGCCACCACTTAGCTATCCGTGGTATCATGTCACGCTTGGTGAGGGTATCCCGAACGGCCGTACAATCAGTTACAATATTTACATGTTTATCAATAACATAAACCCGAAATATGCGCAACGATTCCACAACTGCAAGCGTCTCGAGCTCGTAGCTGTGGTACATACTTTCCTCTTTAGTTGTTACACGACTGAAATACATGACAGGGCGCAAAGATAAATCGGTTTGTTGTTGTAAAAGAATACCGGCGATACCAAGTTTGCACGCATCTGTATGAATCTCGGTTAGTAACGACGGGTCGTACAATGCAAGTACTGGTTTAGAGCACAAACTATTTTTAAATTCTTCAAAACTTTGTATTTGATCTTTATTCCAAACCCAGGTGCTATTTTTCTTCGTTAAATTAGTTAAAGGTCTAGCAATAACTGCAAAATTATGTATATATTTTCGGAAATAACTGCACAACCCAATAAACTGACGTACCTCATGAACGTTACTGGGTACGGGAAATTGTGATACCTCATTTAATTTTGACTGACCTGGCTAAGAAATTTCGTGTCCCAGATAAGTCACTTTGGTTTGCAAGAACGAACACTTTTTCATGTTTAATTTTAAATTTTCTGACTTCAGTTTACGGAGAACGGTTTCCAAAACATCCAGCCCACTAGAAATGTCAAAAGAGGGTAGGAGTAAATCGTCCAAGAATGCTAATATCTCACTTGAATGACATTGACTGTCAGTTTGGCTGTAGCGACTACCCTCAGTTTCGTTACGCATTGATTCAACTATTTTATTAACCAAACGCATAAACACGGACGGTGCGTTAACTAGACCGAATGGAATGTGAGTATATTCATAATGCCCTTGTGTTGTCACAAAAGCGGTTTTGTGTGTGTCTTCTGGTGAAATTAAGACTTGATGATAACTTTGCGCCATATCAAGACTCGTGAAGTAGTTTTTACCGGCTAATTTAGAAACTTGGTCATCAATATTTGCCAGTGGGTAACGGTCTTTAATAGAGATGGCGTTAAGCGCCCGATAGTCAATGCACATTCTTCTATCACCATCCTTCTTTTTGAACTAGAATAACCGGTGACGCATACTCTGACTTGGACTCTTTGATAATACCGGCATCCAACAATTCGTTCACTTTTGTTTTAACTATATCTTGTTCACCGATTGATAATTTATATGGCTGACGATGGACGGGTTCCTGAGAGGAAAGTTTTATTTTCATTTGTAACAAATTTGTACAACCTAAATCTTGTGTATTACTAGCGAAACAATCCTTGTAATTAATCAATAAAGAATTTAAATCATGACGCTGTTTTTTGTTTAATGGACATGTGCTAATTTGATCCATGTTCACCCCACCTAGTTTCGTATCATTTGAGACGATATTGGCATTGGCGACTAATAAAATGTTTTTTTCACGAACCTGGCTTGCACATGGCTGATCCTCGCATCGCTCCGCCCTGGCTAGCACCTCGCCAGGCTGCCACTCGATCATTTTGGTGCCAGTGTTCAGCACTTTTATAATTCCTTCCTCACCACGAAGAACCGTCGCAGGCAGAGAAAATGATATACCCTGCAGCTCGAAGTGGCGTGCATTTGTGACCACGTCGTCATGATTGCGGTTACCCAACACGTAGACTTTGATGATTGAAGTACCCGGTGGTAGACATTCCTTGCTTGCAGTTACCACCTTGAAGCGATCAGGTTTCTCGACTACATCGAAGTCATTGTTCAATTCGGTATCTCGCTTGAATGTCACCATTCCATCGCTCACGATCAGTGACATACCTTCGCTGCTTATAACTGGTTGTCCTATTAATAAATGGATGCCTTCCATATCGATTTCGGTCAGATATGCCTTGCAGTAAATTGAAATGTTGTCAATCTCCAAATCAAACTTTACTTCTCCGCGACTGGTTATGAAGCCCCCAGAAAATCCCTTTAGAACAACGCTGGTTGGTAAAACTTCCAGTGCCAGTAATCGAGAAACTTGGCTGGTCATGACATTTACCCAACTACCCGTATCTATGTAAGATTTCACAAAAATAACGATGACCTTCACTACCTTCTTGTAAACATTATTGTAAGTTTGCAAAAGCTTGATCTCTTTAATATTGGTCACTTTCGGGCTGATAGACTTTTCATTCGTGGCAATCGTAAGGCAATGAGTGGCAATGTGTCCTTTCTTACCGCATTTAAAACAGCTACGCAAATCGGGTAGCGTGCAATTACGTAGGATGTGCCCAGTTTTCTTGCAACGTGGACACGGGTCGATATCAGGATTGTCAGGTATGATTTTTCTATCAGATATTTGCCGGCCGATATCTTTGCCAAGCGTACGTACCTTTGTCAGCGGCAAACGATAGTCATCGAGTGCACATAAAAAACCCTCGTAGAGTTCGTCAGGGCGCTCGCATTGGTATGCTCATGCGTTTGGCTGCAGTGATGATGGCAAGCCTCGAATAATGCAGGAAACGCTAGCGCTGTCAGATGACTTGCATCGAAAGCACATTGCTACTTTTTCCTGATAGTACTTTGTCATGGTTTCAGATGGTAGCTTCTTTCGTTGCATCATCTCGTCCAACAGGTTACTAAAGTCACGATGTTTAGGAAACGCTCGACTCAGCATACCTTTCTAGGCCTCCCAATAATGGTCATATTCCTCCAGACGATTGTACCACTTCCTTGCCTGGCCTCGCAACTTATCTTGAAAGTGAAACGCCTTCGTAATGTCATCCCATCCATGTATTTCTCCCAGCTGATCTATCTTTTTCAACCACGCCTTCACTGTGCAGTCTTCTCCGTCGGGATCAAACTCGGGGATGAGTGACGCTGCACGGTGACCCTTCATTATGCTGATTGCAGGAGTTTCCTCGTTTAGTTCACGAATTGCCCTCCGGACCTCACTATGCAGCAGATTTTTCATATCATGAAATAATCCATCCAGGTGGGCGTAGATTTTTTTCCTCGGAATCGTCAGGGCGATTACGTTTCATCGTTTTATTTGATGTATCCCGCTTCTGAGTGAAACGAAGGGGTACAAAGTAAAATAAGCAGTACTTAATCAATTTGTATTTCTGATAATAATTGGACAGAGTTTTGACTTAGTTAAGTGTATCATTCAGAATCCCGAATCAAATGAGCTCCCGGTAGTATTTATAGCCTCCGAGAACCGGTCGCAGGCTGGCGGCAAGTCGAGAGAGCGTGGCGGCCTCTCATTGGCTGGCTTGGCTTGGCTTGGCTTGGCTTGGCTTGGCTTGGCTTGGCTTGGCTTGGCTTGGCTTGGCTTGGCTGGCTGGACTTGGCATTGGCTGGCTGGGCTGGCGTGATGGCACACAGGGTTGCGTTACACTGGTAAGCATGGCACTGCACCAAGTGACGCGGTCCGTTTTTTGAGCCTCGGTTAAGTTGTGTGGGATCCACCGCGAGCACAGCTTTCTCACACCCAAATGTTTGTGTAGGATTGATTGTATTTGACTCATGCCTATTTCTAAGGATGCGCGAATTTCATGGTAGGTCACATGCCTGTCTGTTTCAATCATGCGGCGCACAGCATCGATGTTTTTGTTGGTCACAGCGGTGGACGGCCGACCATCGCGAGATTCGTCACTGAGATTGATACGACCACGCTTGAATTCTGCAAACCAGCTGTAAACAGTCGTCTTGCATGGTGCTTCATTGCCAAAAGCTGTTTCAAGCCGAGCGATGCTCTGTTGAGCTGTCAAATTACACTTAAAATCGTAGAAAATCATAGTACGAAAATTTTCCCGAGTTAAATCCATGTTGATGCAGACACACAATTTTTTAAATGGCGCCACAGTCAGATGAAACAAACTGCATTCTACAGCCAAAGAGTTCTATTTTCAAATGTTGCAATAAATTTTTAAATATTGTTTATGTAAGTGGCCAGTTCCGGAAACTTTTAGTGTTACCTATGTATAAGTACCCAAAAAGGCGACATCCGTCGTAGACTCGTAGGTGCTATCAAAGAGAATATAATCTATACTACGTAACAAGAGTCGGGACTTCCCTATAACAGATTAATGCATATTTGCCACGGAATGCCCTGCAACTAGTACCAAACTACAATAAGAAATGACAAATCACAAACAAAGCTGCCAACATAAGCGTGTAGAGATGTACTACAGAAGCAATATATTTTATCGATATCGTTCTTTTTTTTACTGTAGGAATTTCATGTGTAATGAAAAAGGCCAATTACGAAGACTTCAGTTTTATCAGGGCTTTCAATAATTTGTATGTGACAGTTTTGCAATAATACGTTTCTAGTTTTAACAGCTCTAGATAAAACTGAAACCTTCGGACTTTTTATGCAAGAAAAGGAAATAAAAAGCTTTCTTTTCAATTCATTCAATTCTTACTACATGAAAAAATATGAGCAATGATGTTGACTTGGACTTGGCCCTGAAGTAGATGGCTCTGAAAAAGAAAAAAACAATTACGTCTACATACTTACAATGACATATGTATGTACGTACCCTTATCTAAATACACGTGACAAGTAAACTCATGCAAAATCGTATCAGGAAGTGATGCTTCTTTGAGTTGATTTGAAGGATTGGTTGACTTTTTGAACCGAGTTTTCTTATTGAAATGTTTGTCATCAAAGTGCTTTCCACAGGAAAACTTTCTATTGGTAGATAACCGCCCGAACGCTTGGCGGTATGAGTCACCCACCAAGCTTTCTCGAGGCTCGAGTGTTTAGCAGGCGAGACTCATACCCCGATTTCTCGAGGCTCGTGCGCTTTAGCGTCGAGACTCATACCGAGAGTCGGTGGAGAATGTGTGACGTCGTCATTTGAATTTGTGAATCGGAATCCATGTTGTAACGAATATAGAATGAAGGTCGGTGCTTTAGTAATCGAATTAACCGGTAAAAACAGAACACCACTAGCAAAAAAACTTGTCAGTTAAAAATAGATCCGCTGGCCGGCCGGTGGCGTCGTTTCGTCGCCGTTTTGTCGTATATTTTTCGTGATTGTGAAGTTATTAGTGGATAAAAGTGTATTGTGTTCTATGTTTTCGTGATCGTGGGGAGACGTGTGATCGGATTATCTCAAAACAACGGTAAGTTGAGCCACGTATTTCGTTAGGCCGATACGAAAACAAAAATACAAAAATTCGTAACAGTTTCTCCGGGAGTTAATTTATTACTCTGTTTGTAATAAACTGTCCACTTATCTTTATAGTTCATGCAGTAGCTAACTTAATGCTCTGTTTGTATAAATAAACACTCAAGGATCGAGTGACGAGAAACCAATACTTATGTTTGTTTATTTTAACTCAAGACGCACTTGGGAAAGCCCGGGAGCTCTCTAGCACTCAATTTCTGAGTAGATGAGAGATAACGAGCGGTCGAGGTCCGTGAAGGTCCCCTGAAGGTCATTTTTCGCAAGCGCCAGTGACTTTTACTTACTGCTGTCACCTGTAATAATAGTATTATTTTAAAAAGCAGCTAAAAAATATCGTAATTCCAAAAAAAAAACAAGACCGCATTTTTGGAAAGTGATTTGACTATTTTATCAGTTTAATTTTTCTCTATAAGTTATGTCGAATAACCAATCAACAGAAAATAAATAATACAAAATAGTTTCCATATTTTACGAAAAAATTATTATATCCTATAATTTTATTAAGGACTGTCAGCGAAAAAGAGGCACATTTTTCACCTTAAAAATATATTGCACTATGATATTAGGATGAAATTATGACTTAGTGGAAATGTTATGATTTATCGACACAATCCCATCACTATTCAATTTACGAATACATTTTATGAAAATGTTTTCACTTTTAAATTTCTTTATAACACAAAATAAGTCGCAAGATGAGTACAGAGGTACTTACCGAGTCTCTTTTGAAAGAAATTTGGCCTGAATATAATGTTTTCACCATCATTTCGACTGCTTCGCACCTCACATATTTCACGCTTTTTATAGTTCATTGCGTGATGCAAATATACGTTCTTTTTACTTATCTATTAATAAAACACAATAGTATGAAACATAAAGCACTATATCAATGTAACACAGTTAAATCTCATTATAATCAGATAAATTATGTTTTACAAATAAACAAACAACCGCCATATTGACTTGACACAACGTTAGACAGAGATAAGCTAAGTGAGCGAAAGAGAAAGAACATATCGCCATTCGTCCAAGCACAATTTTCATACATAACTCCATTTGTACTGAGTTTCGTTAGGCTGGGTGCTATATGAGAGCTACCTATTAGTTGACAAAATTACATGGTGTACCCCGCTACCCCCTCGCACCCCTATTACGTCTGTTCTCGATAGAAATGTTCATTGTAATTATTTGGTTCACTAGTAGGTGGCTCTCAAAATCACGACGGTACGCTGTCAAAGCCCTGAACACCTATCTCTATACATATAAAATACAACGTCTGTCTGTCTGTCTGTCTCTGTCTGTCTGTCTGTCCGTCTGTCTGTTCGTTCGCTTATAACTTGAGAACCAATCAATGGATTTTGATGCGGTTTTCACTGAAAGATAAATCATTTCTTCGGAAAGGTTTAGGGCTATGTATCATCACGCTATGACAAAAGGGAGCAGCGCAATGAGAATTTTATTGAGACATATGGAAGATTCGCCGCCGTAGCATTGTCGATCGTCGCGGGGTCAAACCCCGACTGGTAAAATTTGTTTTCACTTTTTATTTTTTATTCTTTTATTTTATTTGCAGAAAAAATATTTCCTTTTGTAAGAAAAATATTAAAGCTGAAATTATATTTCTTGACTGCGGAAAGACCAATAACTAAAATATTTTTATTTTCAAGTGCTTAGAAAACGCCATCTCTGGGAAGCTATCCTGGATAACGGCTCAGTAAGCTGGCGTTGAAATTGTTTTTAATTTAATACACTAGATGGCGCTGCATGTTTTAAAATATCGGATTTGACGCAGTCTGGTTCAAATCAACTCAGGTTAAAGTTTGTCTACACTATTATATAAAGAAGAAAGATTTGTTTATTTGTTTGCATATAATGGGTAATATCTAGAACTACTGAACTGACTTTAAAAATTCTTTAAGCACTTTTTTTAGTTAATCGTGTGGTATGTACATACCTTGCGTAGTCGTACGTATGTAGTTTCATCGTCGGGGTTTCAATCATCCACTGGTAAATGTTTTTGTAGAACATGGTGACCAGAATCTAATGACGGGACTGAGGGAGGTGGGTACAGGATATCCTCAACGGATAACAGCAGACCCATCGAGTTTGGGCTTATTTTATTGGTCTTTATTAGGACTTTGGTAAAACATGGTGACCAGGGTCTGATGATGGGACTGGAAGGTAGGTACTGGATCTCCTCAACGGACAACAGCAGACATTCCGAGTTTAGACTTATTCGATTGGTATTTATTAGCACTTTGGTAAAACATGGTGACCAGGGTCTGCTGATGGGACTGGAAGGTGGTTATGGGATCTCCTCAACGGATAACAGCAGACCCTTAGAGTTTGGGCTTATTCGATTGGTCTTTATTAGCACTTTGGTAAAACATGGTGACAATGGTCTGATGATGGCAATGGAAGGTGGTTAAGGGATCTCTTCAACGGACAACAGCAGATCCTTCGAGTTTAGGCTTATTTTGTTGGTATTTATTAACACTTTGGTAAAACATGGTGACCAAGGTCTGTTGATGGGACTGGAAGGTGGGTATGGGTTCCCCTCAACGGACAACAGCAGACCCTTCAAGTTTGGGCTTATTTGATTGGTCTTTATTAGCACTTTGGTAAAACATGGTGACCATGGTCTGATGATGGGACTGGAACGTGGGTACGGGATCTCCTCAACGGACAATGGCAGACCCTTCGATTTTGGGCTTATTCGATTGGTCTTCATTAGCACTGGTAAAACGTGGTGACCATGGTCTGATGCTGGGACTGGAAGGTAGGTACGGGTTCCCCTCAACGGACAACAGTAGACCCTTTAAGTTTGGGCTTATTTGATTGGTCTTTATTAGCACTTTGGTAAAACATGGTGACCAAGGTCTGATGATGGGACTGGAAGGTGGGTACGGGTTCCCCTCAACGGACAACAGTAGACCCTTTAAGTTTGGGCTTATTTGATTGGTCTTTATTAGCACTTTGGTAAAACATGGTGACCATGGTCTGATGATGGGACTGGAACGTGGGTACGGGATCTCCTCAACGGACAATGGCAGACCCTTCGATTTTGGGCTTATTCGATTGGTCTTCATTAGCACTGGTAAAACGTGGTGACCATGGTCTGATGCTGGGACTGGAAGGTAGGTACGGGTTCCCCTCAACGGACAACAGTAGACCCTTTAAGTTTGGGCTTATTTGATTGGTCTTTATTAGCACTTTGGTAAAACATGGTGACCAAGGTCTGATGATGGGACTGGAAGGTGGGTACGGGTTCCCCTCAACGGACAACAGTAGACCCTTTAAGTTTGGGCTTATTTGATTGGTCTTTATTAGCACTTTGGTAAAACATGGTGACCAAGGTCTGTTGATGGGACTGGAAGGTGGGTATGGGTTCCCCTCAACGGACAACAGCAGACCCTTCAAGTTTGGGCTTATTTGATTGGTCTTTATTAGCACTTTGGTAAAACATGGTGACCGTTGCATATTGTCGTTCAAAATATTAAAAGTAATACGTCTAATACATCAAATATAGGAAAAGATCTTGAAACTATACATTTGTAATTAAATCGATGGTTCATCGAATTGTATCGAGGTTACGCAACGGTAGGTACGCGTGGTCATAATTGTACAGGTGTCCAAATCTTTAAGGAACCAACTACGACAGAAGCTCGAGGAGGCCAGGGTCGCATACCATACCATTTTAATATTCGGTAAACACCTACCGGACGAGTAGGTGTTATAAATACCCTTTAATCAAATACATGCTCAGTTTTTTTTATCTCACGTAATGTTACATAACTTATAAATACGCCTTCAAGATTTCGTTATTTACGATAACATCCCGCGGCCGGCCGTGTCGTATAAATACAAAGACACGGCCTATAGCCCAGTGGAAATACTAAATAAATCAATTAAAAAAAAACATTTAATTTCCGAGTAAATTTTTTTTGTTAATATATATTTTTTTATTGTATGGATATATTATAGTACTAATTGTAGACTTTTCTAACTGATCTCGGTCGAGGACTAGATATTGGTAGCTGACGAAAAAAAGGCGAATAAATTTTGCAATTGTTTATAGGTTCAAAGACGGTAATAAAGCATGCTTTATGATGTTATAACAACTTTCAAAATGTAAATAATATTAAAACATGTTTGGCAAAAATAAAAATAGAATCTTCGTATTTTAATAAAATCTATACAGGATGATAATGCAAAGACAAGAATCCCTTTAGGGTATAAAAGTATACACGATTCTGACGTCATTACGAGAAAAAAAAAATATCTTTAACTTTCACCAAAAATTCCATCATTTTTCTAACCTATGGCTACGAAGCTCACCGGCCTCCCTACACACCTAATTGTACCCCGCAACCCGCACTCCTCAAGCGAGTGGCCAGCGACAAGTAAGGGTGTCCACGCGATTAGTGTATTTTGAGTAAAGAAAATCGTCTTATTGTGAGGTACTGGTACTTTATTTAGAGATCCCAGTATTTAAAATAATATCTTTACCAATCACACTAACACACCCTTAAAGGATTCTTGCCTTTGCTTTTACTCCCGGTATACATTAGTTAAATTGTAATAAAATGATAAAGGATGCTTTTTTACAATATTTTGACAAATAAACGTTTACAAAAGTGACTCTACATTTTTATCCTTTTAGTTATTTACATTGCTTACAAAACACTTACCCCTCGACCAAGATCTATAAGAAAACATTAAGGCGACTCTATTCGCCTGAACTCCCATACTAGCGCAGTTCGCTGATCATATCCTTATTTATAGGTACTTGCTCATTATTTTTTCTTTTTCAACATATTCCATATCCATGACGTAAACCTAAAACATTTATCAAAATCAAATACATACAAAAGTTACAAGCGTATAAAATTTTCGTCTTGAATTTTACACATATTTTGATGAATATTTATGTACCGTAATGTCCTAGAAGCGATACATCAAATCAAATAATTATAGTTTCACAGCACAGTTTATACTATTCTAAAATATATTTTTTTTCATTTCGATTTTTGGGATATTTCTCCTAAAATCATAGGAACCACCAAAACCATTCTCGAGTTTTTTCAAAACATGAATGTTGTCTTGCGTTAGCTTGCCTCTCAGACCGTGTTCGGTTAGTTCCGTACGAGCTCGGGAAATGGACGTTCTGGCCGACCAATAACAGTCAGTCAGTGCTATATAATCCGAAGTTGAATGTAGAATAAAATAGCAAGCACAGCGACCCCGTGCGTGACTGCCTTCAAGCCGCCGACTACAGGCTTCTTAAGGTCTTCTATTCTATTCTATATCTATTCATACTGAAAAAACATTGCAAACCCATTTCAATGGGACAGTTCGATAGGCTAACCGATTCGATTCGGACTACTACGCGCCTTTATTATAATACCGTCACGTCGTCGTGCATGCATGATGAAATTAGTGGAATTTTGTTACATTGGAAAAATTTTACATTGTTCTTATGACGTCAATGACTTGAGTAAGATAAGGTAGGAGGTATGGTGAGCAGGGTCACAAACACCACTGGGGGTATAGATAACACAAGCACCACTTGTTCTGATAAAAGAACCGTTCAAGTACGAGTTGAATTCACGCGCCGAGGGTTCCGTTTTTACGCCTGCCCAGTGTGTGTGAGTATGGGCATTTCTTCCAGGAGGACCGCCAAGATTGGCGAAATCTTGGAAAGGCCAATGTCCAGCAGTGGACGAAACAGGCTGGTGGATGGACGTTATAGTTTGTGTCTCAAATAAATAGAAGTATCTAATGAAAAAAATTGTATTAAAGTTACATTTGTATGCACAATAAAATAAAACACAATTTCCTTCCGTCTTATATTTTTATCCTTTAGTTATTAAAGTTAAATACATTGTTTAGTAAAATAATTTTATATATAAGTTAAAAAGACTGTAATAGGATTAAGCCATATGATTATAAAAATAAATATTTATAAAAAAGATATGGTCTTGCTAAGTTTCTTGCCCTTCTTCTTAGCAAGATTAACCGAATGGGTGGATTTAGGCATTATATCTATTTATAGATTATTTATCTATTAACTTATTTATTCATTGCATTATGCAGGTATACACAATATTTTAATTTTTTACTTATGTTAGTATACCCATATATTTGGTTAGGCATTATATTTGTTTGTGGTCTATTCAGTTTATTTATCAACTTATTTTTTTTTTTTTTATGTATAATAATATTCTTATTCCAATAAGTCTTTATTTTATGCATATGTTAAACTTTATTAACCCAACTTAAGCCCAGTTTTTTATATACTTATTTCCCGTATCATATTAGTTTAATCATATATTATTATTTTTATAAAGATTAGATTCTACATGTAAAACATATACTTTATGTATCTATTTTACAAATAAACATTTTGTATCTTAAATCTTGTATTAGGAACTCTCCCTGAGTATAGTGAAATATATTTCTTAAAATTTTTAAACATTTTCGTAACTAGGTTAAGTTTTTAGGAAATATTTTTTTAGGGATTATAGTTCTGGTTGTCAATATTTAAAAATTTGAGCAAGGATCTAAATACTGAGAAAGCTTATTATAGACTTTAAGTATAAATTTGGAGCAACAGAATTGTTTGCAAACAAATTTTCAGTTTCAAACTTTTATAGACCCAAATGATTAGTGTGTAATAATAAGACCATGTTAAGCACAGTGTAACTTGTCAACCTTTTTGTACCGAGGTTCAATGATAGATAGTGCTAAAATCACTTATGTAATTATTCATTATTTGAGCTTGTTCCTTTGTCGTCGTCTCGAGCTCCCAGTAAACGCACGTACAAAAAGAAACATCTTTTATTTCGGCCACACGATATCCAGACGAATATTTTATAAACCACGTTAATTATAGTTATTTACGAATCAGTAGGTATAAGTGGGCGCGTCTACGAGTTCAATGTGATAACCACGTGAGTCCAGGTCAATGTCGTCAATCATAAAGATAACATAAGTTACTATCTACCACAGTACGCAATAATAACAACTTGTGTCTCGCACTTTATGTTTTGGGGTAGGGAACCTATTCGAGTTTTCCGAGCGGAAGAACGCGCAGTACGAGAAGGACCGATTTATGGCGAGAGAAAGAAAAGGAGTTTTCTATTTACATAAGAAAACCGGACAACTGTGAGTCGGACTCGACCACAAAGAGTGTTAATTATGACTTAATTATAAATGTATAGTTTTCAGATTTTTCCCTATACTTGTAGTATAAGACGGTATTACTTGGCAACTTTCATAGATCTAGGTCAACGAAAAAACCCTATAAATTTTGACTCTCTTGGGAGTGTCGAAATAGACGTTTTTAGCGGCATAAACGGCCGTATCTTTTTTTTACGTTAACTTAGTTTATTGATTTTTTCACAGCTTTAAAAGACTGTAGACTTGAATATTTGGTTAAAATTTCAATTCGATACCTCCACGCGTTCCCGAGATAAAAGGTCTTGACACACAGACGGAAGGACAGACAGACGGACAACAAAGTGATCCTATAAGGGCTCCGTTTTTTCCTCTTGAGGTACGGAACCCTAAAAACCGAAATACCTTGCAAAATTTTCCTTTTACAAATATGAAGATGAAGCCAAAAGCCATCTAATAAAATATGTTTGAATTCTTTACATGATTCTTTATCGTCAAACTATGAGAAATCATGTATTTTAAGACCTCATTTCAATAATTATTTCTATCGAGTAAAAGTTTTTTAATCGTGTTCTACAGAAACTTAGGGTTACAAAAATGTTATACTAATTTACCAAACTAGTATCATTGTTACTGAACTAGTAAAACTACTCCAAAAAGTGCCAATTCTTCGCGGCGTCGACGATCGCCTTACTACCGGCAGTCAGATGGATTTTGCTTGTATAGTTCCTTTGTGACAACTTAATCGGAAAAAAAACCGTGATGGCTGCGAAGCGAATATTTCGAATAAATCTGGATACTTATCTAGGTACTGTGTGAAGCTGTCTATAAAATGAAATATGTATCTATACCGAGAATATTTTAGTAAAACGAATAGTTTCAACTGTCGGCACTCAGTAATTTTTATGGTGCTCTTCTTTCTTTTGGCATAATGAGCTCAAGCTCAAGATAAGCTTAAGTGCGCTTAAGACGTTTTTGAATTGCTGTAAACTTTCTTCATGAATGTTACAAAATTTTGAAATAAATATGCTTTTGACATTTATTGACTTCAGTCCTGTAATTGTGAAAATTGAAAACTTAAAAGCTTTAACCAACAATAAGTAAATAAATATCTTGAAAAGAATTCCAAATGCCTTACAAAATGAATAAAATGCTCAAAATTTCTTAATTCAAAAGGGACTGCGTTAAAACTTACTTAAGCAACAAAACAAAGTATTAGTTATTTTCTCAAAAATGCCCTTTCCGGCGATGCAGCGATGATCACTTCGCATTGCGCGCTGATGTGAACCTCATTTCAAAGTCAATTAAGTTGACCGTACATCGAACTGCTAATTTAGTACCGAAGCACCGAAGCCTCATGGAAAAGAGTGTTCGCCAATAAATTGGGAGATTGAAGAAGAGAGTCGATGCTGTCAGTGTGTCCAGGGACATACTGACCATACTGACAAATGAACGTAAGTCGGCGGCAGACGAATAGCTGATACTGCGCAACTACCTATAACCACTATACTGGTAACGCTTCTTTTCTATACAGCTTTGAATATTTTTAGTATTTAACTGGTAACCTTGATATTCTAACGTGCGATATGTGTATTTACGGACCTACATTGCAAAAATAAAGTACTCATTTCATTTCATCTCATCAGAAATTGAATATAAAAAGTTCTCTACTTTCCATTGGTATAAAATCGACCAGCGTTTCTTGATTATCGTGTACGAGGTTTTTAGTTCCAGGATACTCTTTTTTTTTGCACCCACACAACTGAAGTTTCGATGTAAAGTTTAAATAAATGGACAGGACGCAAAAACAAATTCTTTCAAAAGTATGACGGAAATTATTGTCATGTAAAAGTAGATTCAAGAATGACTGACATTCGAACTTGCTAATCTCATTTAATTACTCTTTAACAGATATATTTGGAACAAGTGTATGGAGGGAGATGCTTTTATAAGAGCATTGACTTATGAATCAATGTTTCAGAGTATTTTTGATAACACATCTGCTCAGTGATATGCTCCAATTGTGCGTAGGTTACTAACCGATAGAGATATTCTTTATTTGTAAAATCGTAACGAAAGTGTCACTTCACTTTGTGTATGTACCTAGTAATAATATTTTTGAACTTTCATAATGTCACGAAGTGTTGTTTCGTGTGGCAAAGAAGCGTAATAGTAGATTACACAACAAGTGAAAAAAAGGGAATTTCTTTCGAGGCTCAAAGGTGGATCCCGAGAGGAGCGAAGGATTCTAGAATAGAATCCTGAGCGGAGCGAGAGATCCAAGAGCCGAGATGTTTTTTTTTTTTCACGTGTTATGTACTCTGCTTTTCAGCATTGACTATGAGAAAATAAACAGTACCATATTAACTATTTGAATCAAATTTTATTATACTTACAACCAATCGGTACATAGTAAATTAATAAGAAAACAAAACATAAAAATGGCGGTTCTTTTTTTTTTGGTCTTTTTTCCAAGCGGCCAGCCAGTACGTTTGGTAAGATATTTTTTTATAATGTGCATCGACGCTTGTTCCAAATTTAAAATGCTTTATTCGGGCATTTTTGTGGAACATAAAATGTAGTGATTGCAAGATTTATAGTTTATAGCTTCTCGGGTGATTATGTTTTAAGATGGCTGTATGGTCACAGATACCTTTGCCATGCCTTTGCCTATCCAAAAAGTTTAAAAAGTTACTTGTTTTCACTCAGTGAGGAAAAGAGCGTTTTATTCACTGTTTTTGATGAACCAATAACCCCTTTTCGAATAGTAATGGTGAAAAAAGAATTTTGTCACTCCGTTGTTGTTTCGTGAATGCCGAAAAGCGCGACAAGTCGATTTTGAAGACTTTAATTTTAGTTTTAGTACCAACCCGCCTGCCCAGCGTGTGTGAGTATGGGCATTTCTTCTAGGAGGACCGCCAAGAGTGGTGAAATCCTGGAAAGGCCTATGTCCAGCAGTGGACGAAACAGGCTGATGGATGGATGGACTGTTGAAACTTGATTTTTTCCAAAGTAAGGTGACTTTAATTTATACAGCCAAACTCATTTTGGAGGCTTGGTAAGTGATTAGTATCACGGATCGATAACACTTTTTGCTAATTTCCCAAAATAAAATCTTGACGTCCCATAGTAATTGACTCGTTTGTAAGGAACACGACAAGAATAATTTACGAATTTCACAAATAGGGTCATCGAACCTTGTTACTGAGCACTTACTGAGTCTTCAGTAAGAATTTGACGAAACCGTCATGAATGCTAGAAGAGAATCAACAAAAGTATTATTCCGGTACCATCGGTCATTGTTATTACATAATTATTTCAAACATTTTAGTGAATGTCTGCTGTTGCTGTTACATAATAAGTCGGCAAAACTTTTTTTATGTTTATTTTATTTCACATTTTGTAGGGTTGATGGGTTAAATTGTGAAATATGGATATGAAATCTTGAGAAATGCGCCGACTTCCGGTTAACATATATTTCAGGAAGAAAGAAATCTAAAATAGTGTTGTATCGGTAAGATCGATCATTAGTCATTAATTTATCAATATCAATATCTGCTGCTGCTATTACATTACATAATCAGTCATCCATTCAAAATGGAATGACAATTCTCAAGTAACATCCTGAGCCAAAAAATTGTAAATAATATCACATTCATACAAGAGCCTTATGAAGCGATTTCATAAACAACAATATTTCAAGAGTTATTAAATAAAACTCAGTTTTTGGTGTTTGCGGTTTTTTTGGTGGACGTAACAGCCACAGCTCAGAACGCGTAATTTTAAACAAAAAAGAAACGTCACAGAGTTCAGTTCTGATAATGCAAAATCATATTTTGGTTGCGGATTGATTAAATTTTACGTTAAATCTTTAACATATTGCATTCTACGATTGCCGTATGAGCAAAAACTCATTAATGGTAAAAAAACTTTAACCTGCAAAGTTTTTAGAGCTGTAAGTTTTCAGTTTGAACGAAGTAGCCTCTACTGCTACCCGACGGCTAATATTCAATTAAAACTTTTTAATTTTACCCAAACCTTTGGTAAAATTTGCAGTTTTTCTACTTTAAGTTATTTAGATCAAAGGCTCCGAAGAAAACAAAACTAAAAGATTGATAGCATGGTGTATCACGGTTGGCATCTTTGGTGCCTTTTTTTAAACGAATGGAATCAACCCTTGAGTTGATCTATTTTTTAGGTAAATAAAGAAATAGCTGGGGTCTTATTATCTAACTTCAACATCTATTGCTTTCGCTTTCAAAGTTGGCTAGAAATGACGTCACAAAACACATGGAACCAGGGGCTCATTCTCTAACTTAACGTCTATTGCTATCATGGTTGGCTAGATATGACGTCACATCGTTGGAAACCATGGGCCTTATTATCTAACCTCAACATCTATCACTTTCAATATCGAGTATAGCATAATGTGCCTAATAGGCATGATGACTAAAAAATTTTTATTAGTCCGTCAGTTAGATTATTAGAAAATATTGGACACGTATTTTTTCTTTTTTCAATTAAACATAAAATGATGAAGATATAGCCCGCTGAATTTCCGCGTGACGTCACATCTAGGTACAATTTTACTTAGAAGTGATGTCATTTTCCCCCACTCCCAAACTTTGACGCGCTTTATCTCTGTCATTTTTTGTTTGATTGACAAAAGAAAAAATACGTGTCCAATATTCTTTGATAATGTAAATAACGGACTAAATAGAATAATATTTTGTTTACCCTGTGTACGAGCCTATTGCTGACATTAAAATTAATTATAAATATAAAGTGTAACTAAACGTTTTTTTATAATAAACGGAATTCTGAGAATATTGAGATATAATTTTGTTAGTTGTAAGTTTTGTCGAAGGTTTTAACTGATTATAGTAGACTTTAGCTCTACATCGATGTCTACACTGGTTCAATAGTAATGAAGAAAAATTTATACATAAAACATATCATCACGACATGAATCCCCGAGGGGTTGTCAGAGGTGTTCCCAAGTGTGAACTGTTACATGCAATTCGCAGTCCACACTTGGTACACCGGATTTTCACTGACGAATATCCGAATACGTCTAACCCAGTCAAATTGGCGGTAAAATCGGCAACTGGACCAAGCTGCGAGAGTGACACGGACAAAAGGAAATATTTATATGTATTGATATACACAACACATCACTAGTCTACAATATTAATACGATAACGAAATCATTAAATCGTTAAACTACTAACACACGTAATATTTTACCAAAATTTTGCTTCCACTTGATCGCGAATTCTTTGACAAAAGCTCCTGAATAATTCTAATAGCAATAAGAGGATGCATTGAAAATGTTGGCGGCTAGGATCTTTACTTTCTCAGCCATTACAAAACATTTGGAAGTGATATTTATATAAGGTGACTTAAATTTATGCAGCCAAATTCTTACTGAAGACTCAGTAAGTGCTCAGTAAGAAGGTTCGATGACCCTTTTTGTGAATTTTGCAAATTATGCTTTTCGTGATCCTTATTTTATTCCTTACAAACTTGCGAAATTAGCAAAAAGCGTTATCGATCCGTGTTACTGATCACTTACCAAGCCTCCAGTGTGAGTTTGGCTGTATAAAATAAAGGTCACCTTTATATTAATTTTTTGATTGGTTAACTTTTACAGCAGAGTAAAAACATACAAAAATCTCTCTGTACAGATTAGGTACACACTTCAAAATGGCAATTGGATTTTGTAATATTAGTGATTGTCTTTAATTTAAACGAGAAATACTGTTTTGGCGCATACGATCTTACGGCATAAGCTAGTTCGTGAGCGTATATTTGTATGGAGTAAATATATAGTAAGTCCCCATCAGTCCGCTAGCGGCACCGATTAAAAGATTAAAAGTTTTGATTTGAGATTTGAATTGATTTTGAGATGAGATGATTTTCAGATTAAAAGTTTACCAATTTAGTTGTTGTTGCCGTTTCATTTTTCTTGCAGGCGGTTTTAAATATTTTCAAGATAATATATCCTTGTAAAACGAATTGAAGAAAAAACATTCGTCGAAAAGAGAGATCGTCATTTTTAGTACATGTACAACAAAAGTTTGGGTTATAGATTTTATACTTATGTAGGTAGGTCAAACATGCACCAATCTACATAATAGAAAGCACTTTACTTCGAAACACAAAACAGCTCAGCAAGTTGCGGCTTCCGTGCCGTGAAATATATGGGTGTTTATTGCACCCTGTAGGTAGGGCTGCCATCCGTCAGGGTCTCCCCGGATTTGTCAGAATTTAGAGGTGCGAGGGTTTCGGCCGGCATTGCGCTTACCTATTTAGACGCCAGCGCAGCGTCAGGCGCGTCCCCCAGCAAATTGCTGTGCAAAGCCCTTTCTGGCTTCCTTACAACTTGTTAGTATAAAGACATTAAAAAAAATTAAAAATACTGCACTTATCTCCAATATATTGCCGTGCAGTACCAGAAATCAATTATTTTCTAACTTATGAATACCTTGTGATATCTGCATTGGAAATAATGACTGAAGTTAGAAATATTTACTTATTTCATGCATATTATCATCAAATTGACGTTATTTATTTTCGAGCAAAATACGAATGGTTAGAGAATTGGTAACTAAAATATCACACAAATTAAATTTTCGAAATTATAGTCGCGTCCATGTAAATAGTACAATTTTCGCCTATTTTGCGCTATTTAGAGACGCAGCGATCATCGTAACAGTCACTTTGCAGTGCGCGCTGATATGAACGTTATTTCAATGGCTTTTCCGTCGATATTTGCACCGACACACATCGAGTTGCTAATTTAGATCAGGGACGCACCTTCAGTATGGGCATAGTAGAAAGTGGTATGGGCATCACAGCCAAGAGTGGCAAAATCGCGGAAAGGCCTATTTTCAGCAGTAGACGCACTACACTGATGGATGAATGGATGTATGTGTGGCGTCTGGAGTACTCTGGAGAGCTTTCGAGCGGAGTTTTGCATACTTTCCGAGTAAGAGACTTTCACGCCCTATACATCCTATATTCATTAATTTTACGTAAAGGAACCATTTTCTGAAGGTTATTGGAAAAACTGATAAATTATATCAAATTAAGAAGGTATCCTCAAAATACCTTTTAAGTACCTACTTATTAATTTCAGTGTTTCTTTTGTGTATAATTTTTAAACGAACAAAGTTTAAGTTTGCTTTTTAATAAAATAAGTAATAATAATTTATACTCCTTTTTTATTTCAGGGTAAAAAGCTAAGACAGATACATTCCGGGTTTAACGCTTGAAAATCCGGGGTTTTCGATTTCCTTTTTTTTAATTTTACAGGTGGCAACCCTCATAGGTAGTGAATGACATTAAAAACCGCTTAGCGAGGCCGTACCGCGCCGGACGGCGACGGCGAAACCCAAATTATTAGCCGCAATTCCGCCGAAAAAAATACTGCTAGAACGCTTGTAATTGCGCACCCCAAAATTATAGAAATTGTTCTGTAGTTTCGTGCCGAAAAGGGATACCTACCTACATAAAAACCACTTTTATTTATGGAAAAAACGCACCGTCTATTGAAAAAAACCCAGACAACAGAAATACATCATCTGTGAAAATTTCAACTGTCTAACTATTACATTTCATGAGATACAGCCTGGTGACAGACGGACAGACAGACAGCCGGACAGCGGAGCCTTAGTAATAGGGTCCCGTTGTTTACCCTTTGGGTACGAAACCCAAAAAAATCTCGGCCCTGATAAAAAACAAATAGCAATATCACACATTTAGCCATCGAATCTTACAGTAAAATAATTTCAGAATGATGTAATTAAATGTCACTAAAATTCTGAGCTACATCCTGTATCTGTTCGCTCTGGGTTTTTTTGGCATTCACCTTTATGGGAAATTGACCTTTTTTAATTTTTAGCTAATATTATTAAGTTTTTGAAATACACTCAGGGACATATTTAAGGGATGTACGATTTATTTCGATAAACGATTTGTGTTGTGTGCATTTCTTTTCTAAAGGCAGTTCTTTTGCTATCTTCATGCAAGATTTGGTTCTAGATTGGTGTATCAGGTATTTTGTGAGAATTTCAACTGTCTAACTTCACAATTTCTTTTTCTGTTCCCTTATAATGTCCCCGAGTGTACGAGTACATAACAGTAAAATTTAGATAATATCTAGTAGCTTCAAAATTATCGTCCCAATATTAGGCGAGTTCATTGTTGGGGAACACAACATAATAATGCCTTCTAGATGATCAAAGGAAATATCGATTGACGTCATTGTATGAAAGTGGATTGTTACCGAGGAGGCTTTAGAAATCTTGACTACTCAATTTAAGAACCTGGAACATGGATTTTTAAATAAATTAAGTTCACAAAAAGGCGTATTAGTGATACTGATAATAAATGCACGATTAATACACTAAGATATAAGGACAGCCCATTTGATCAAGACATTAATTTCTGTCATAGCATTTAGACTTCCCCTGTATACAATCCTTAGTTCTCATCCCATTTTTGAGTTATTTTGAGGACAACACCAAACAAACATAAAACGAAAACCGGTCAAGTGCGAGCAGGACCCGCGCTCTGAGGTTTCCGCACCATTCTGATAAGTTAATGATTTGAAAGAAAGAAAAGCAATTTATTTTACCTCCAACAATACACAAAATATACATAAAAAATCACACACAATTAGAATTAACAAAGAGTGAGAATGTATAACATAATAAATATAAGTAACAGGATTTTAACATTTAGAAAAAGGTGGTATATAAAAAGGGATTCAACTCAGTTTAGTGCTGCGGTAAGTGCCACAGCGCTGTTATTCTGTTGAACCCTGAAACTAAAATTTTTTTGAATAAAAATAACAAACTTATACCTATAAAAAACGGTACGTAACCCTAACCTTTATTAAAAGTCGGCGTTTTCTGTATTTGTTGTTTAAATAGAGTATACGGCACATACTATAAATGAAATTCCAAATTCCCAACTAATTTAGTTTTTGAGATATTTGGAGATTTAAAAAAAAGTTGTACGCTCTAGACAATGACACCCCACATGGGAAAAAAAAAAAGCTTTCTTTCGGCTCCTTTTTCATGAAAATTAATTTAATTTCTAATTAAATATCTGATTTTGGATTAATATTCTATATATTCGTAACATATCCAAATTTAAGATCTGAACCTCATTATGTTTGCAAGCTAGATGCCTACAGACGGACAGACGTACAGACAGCAGAGTGACATTAATAGGGTTTCATTTTGCCCTTTGGGCGTGCAACCCTAAAAATGGATCCCCTTGAAATGCAAAAGTCAGATCTGGCAACATCAAAATATAAAATATATTTTTTATATACTTACCAAATTCTATATTTAGTTGGCAGCCTCACAAGTACCTAGAGAAGCACTACAAGATAGGCTATTGTGGCACTAAGAGTTCTCGAGCCTGTCTGAGACTAATGAACCATTTTCTTGTGACTAGCTTATTTTGTGACAGGCCAAGATGGGTAGGTACTATAAGTAAATGGTAAATACTGTATAGAAATAGTTTATTCATCTGAATCGGTTTATTTCCCATCTTATTTAACGTTACTTTTTAGGGTTCCGTACCCAAAGGGTAACCAACGGGACCCTGTTACTAAGACTCCGCAGTCGTCACCAGGCTGTATCTCATGAACCGTGATAGTTAGACAGTTAAATTTTTTAGAGATGATGTATTTCTGTTACCACTATAACAACAAATACTAAAACCGGCCAAGTGCGAGTCGGACCCGCGCCCCCCCATACAGCAGACATGATTTTTTTGCCGTTTTTATAGATAATGGTACGGAACCTTTCGTGCACGAGTCCAACGTGCACTTGGCCGGTTTTTTTTATTTACCTACTTTGGCAAATGGCTTCTCCCAACGCTAATGACCTTGAACTGAGTAACTTTGTAACATAAGTTTGAACGGTAACTATAACATTTTATTATTAAAAAAAATACACAGTAATCTACGAAAAGTGATGTGTTTTTTCCTAAATTTTACTGTAATCTGTGATAGAAGAAATATATAAATTCACCCTTATTTCTCAGTTTGTTGTCCACTTGTAACAATATAACGGCCGCAGTTTTTATAGAAACAGTACAAAAAATCATTTACTTCGAAAGAAAATAATAAAAAATGATTTGGTTTTCTCACATTTACTTAAAATAAATAAAAACTGGCCAAGTGCGAGGAGGACTCGCGCACAAAGGGTTTCGTATAATTATTTATAGAAAAATTATGTTTGTTGTATGGGAGTGCGCGGGTCCGATTCGTACTTGGCTGGTTTTAGTATTTGCTGTTATAGCGGCAACAGAAATACATAATCTGTTAAAATTTCAACTGTATAACTATCACGGTTCCTGAGATGCAGCCTGGTGACAGACGGACGGACAGCGGAGTCTTAGTAATAGGGTCGCGTTGGGTACAAAACCCTAAAAACACAGCCATATTTCGAGTTGATAACGAAACAGCAGGCGTCGTGGCGTTAATACGTTTTTCTCAAAAATACATTGTCTTCTCTTCTCTTCTTCTCTATCTCTATAAATATAAATGGATTTTGATGCAGTTTTCTTAAGGCTATGTATCATCACGGTATGACAAAAGGGCGCTGCTGCTAAAATGAGAATTTTAGTGAGACACAATGGAAGGTTCGCCGCCGCCGTAGCATAGTCGATCGTCGCGGGTTCAAACCCCGACTGGTAAAATTTGTTTTCACTTTTTATATTTTATTCTTTTATTTTATTTTCAAAAAAAAATATTTTCTTTTGTACAAAAATTATAACAGCTGAAATTATATTTCTTAACTGAGCAAAGGCAATAACTAAAATATTTATATTTTTAAGACCTTAGAAAACGCCATCTCTGTGAAGCTATCTTGGATAACGGCTCAGTAAGCTGGCGTTGAAATGGTTTTTATTTTAATACACTAGATGGCGCTGCACGTTTCAAAATATCAGATTTGACGCAGTCTGGTTCAAATCAAGTCTCGTGAAAGTTTGTCTACACTATTATATAAAGAAGAAAAATTCGTTTGTTTGTTTGTATATAGGGTGAACTTTAATCAACCGACCAAATTCATACTAGAGACTCGGTTGGTGATCAAGAACTAGGTTCAGTAATCCTTTTGGCCAATTTCGAAAAATATTTTTTTTTGCTCCCGTACTGGTTGGACTAGTTTAAGTACAATTCCTAGTGCAGGTTCTACGGGAAAAAAAAATTTTTTTTTCGTATTTCACCTGGAGGGTCATTAAACCTTGTTCCTGATGACTAACCGAGTCTCCAGTATGAATTTGGTCGGTTGATTTAATTTCACCTAGTATAATGGGTAATATCAAGAACTACTGAACTGACTATAAAAATTCTATAAGCACTCAATAAGATTTTTAGTTAATCATGTGGTATGTGCGTGCGCCTTGCGTGCGTAGTCGTATGTAGTTTCATCGTCGGGGTTTCAATCATCCACTGGTAAATGTTTTTTTTAGGAGACTTCTCGAGTTTAAGTTTATTCGATCGGTATTGATGAGTATTTTTGTAGAACATGGTGACCAGGATCTAATGACGGTACTGGGAGGTGGGTACGAGATCTCCTCAACGGATAATAGTAGACCCTTCGATTTTGGGCTTATTTTATTGGTCTTTATTAGCACGTTGGTAAAACATGGTGACCAGGATCTGATGATGGGACTGGAAGGTAGGTACGGGATCTCCTCAACGGAAAAGAGCAGACCCTTCGAGTTTAGGCTTATTTTGTTGGTATTTATTAGCACTTTGGTAAAACATGGTGACCAAGGTCTGATGATGGGACTCGAAGGTGGGTACGGGATCTCCTCAATGGACAACAGCAGACTCTTCGAGTTTAGGCTTATTTTGTTGGTATTTATTAGCACTTTGGTAAAACATGGTGACCAAGGTCTGATGATGGGACTCGAAGGTGGGTACGGGATCTCCTCAATGGACAACAGCAGACCCTTCGAGTTTAGGCTTATTTTGTTGGTATTTATTAGCACTTTGGTAAAACATGGTGACCAAGGTCTGCTGATGGGACTGGAAGGTGGTTATGGGTTCTCCTCAACGGACAACAGCAAACCCTTCGAGTTTGGGCTTATCTGATTGGTATTTATTAGCACTTTGGTAAAACATGGTGACCGTTGCATATTGTCTTTCAAAAAATCATATTCTTTTGTTTTCCTTATTTCCACGAAAATCTCTTCGACGCGGGTGGAGCCGCGGGCAAAAGCTAGTATATAATAATAATTTTACCATTACTCACTGTAAAGATAAAGACCTATCAGAAAATACTTCATCCTGGCGAGCTACTTAAAAGTGTCCAGGAAATCTGAATAAATATCCAGGAAAGTCGTATGAAAATCTATTACGTCATACTATATGTCTTTTTTTTAAACCATCCGTGTCTATGTTTTTAAGAGACTAAGGAGTTTGGCGATATTTTAAGATTTCAAGTGGCCAGTTTAAAAAAAAAATTAATTACAATTTCATGTTTAGAATAAATAAACGTTTGCTATATTTTATAATTGCAATAATAATAATAACAAAAATATATAATTTTTATTGATTTTATAGGTGTATTTAAAACCATTGAATACTTAAAATTTAACCTCAATGAGCTTTTTCTCGTTGTTTTTTTTTTAGTTCTTAGCTTCTTAGCTCTAGAGGAATAGATGGCGTTGTCCATGAAGAAGGCTGCATGGCGGTAAAATACATTTGCCCAGCTGGCAATAATAAAAAAAGTTGCGTAAAAGTGGGAATTTATGTTGGTTTTTAACTCAACTAATGCGTTGCTGAGAAATCAATAACAATAAACATGACTAATTGCCCAAATATGAGCAAGTAAGTAACTTTTAATATTTCCTAGTCAGTTTATTTTATTTGATATAACTCATTATCGTGAAAAACATGAAAATGTCTCATGCTTCCATCGGCGTCGGAAGGGTGGGGAATGAAAATGAAAAATTAAAACGGAATGGGACAGTAAAAAATAGTAACCAAAGTACAGATACAGCGGACCTACGAGAGACAAGACTAAACGGCAGTTTTTGTTTGCACAAAAATACGTTTTTTTTTTCAATTGTAAATCCCGTTGGTATTTGAAAGAGGTCGTCCCACCCTAGACTTTCGTCTTCTGACGCCTCAGAGGTTCGTCCGAGTCTGACGCCCATGCTTCGACCATTAAATAATTAGCACAGCAATTTTGGCGAAGGCAGATTGCGGGTGACTTTTAAATGGATTTTGTACGGATATATATTGATATTTTTGATTGAAAACTCTTAAGAGTGGGCACACCTAAAAATTACATTTTTAAATTAGATTTTCAGACCACTAATATACGTCCAAAATAAAAAAATAAAATATTATAATTCAAAAATTCCATCTACGTTAAAAACGTAAAAGGCTAAAATTGCCTCGATAGAAAAAAATCCAGAAGTTACCTCTAATTTTGACGGAGTTTCTATTTGTACATAATATGGTGCACATTACAAAGCAAAAAATTTGGTAAATAATATCACGTTTTAATAAAAAAAATGCAATGGACGAGAATTTCATGAACATAACAATTTTTCAAGAGTTATTTACATATAAAGCTTCTGGTGCTTACATCCGTATTATTTCGCGAATGACGGTATCTTCTGCAGCACGTCGCAATACTCCAGGCATGTTTCTGTCCAGTGTTGCCATCTTAGCGACTTTGTCGCTAGAACTAGCGGAATTGTAGTCCATTTAGCGACTTATTATGAGGAATGTTAAAGTCTCTATAGTTAGCTAGCCAGTCCTTGCGGTTCGTCATGATTGAAGACGCCCCTGAGTCCACAATCCATTCGTCGTCGTTTCTCTTGATGGCACCATAAGCAAGAACTGTGGATCCTTTATCCTTGCTTGCATTGGGATTTTTCGGAGAAATCATTGCTTTATGTGGTCATGCACATACAAAACATTTAATCTGTTTCTTCTGCTTCTCACGCTTCTGCTGCGCTTTGTTGTTGTTGCCTTTGTTGTTCATAGAATCACTCTTGAATCTTGAACGGTTTTCTCTACCTTTGGAAATCAACGGATTCTCATTGGCTGTCGACGGTACCGTACTATCCATTTGAAGCAATTTTGTCTATACGTAGTTAGTCGTAAGTGTGATGTTGGCATTCTCTATCGTCATCTTCAAGGGTTCATACTCTTCGCTAAGCCCTTGGAGCATAAGTGCTGCCAGTAGCTCATCATCAAGGTCCTTACCGATGTCTCTCCGTTGTTGAGCTACTCTAAGTAGTGTGGTCACATACTCACTAATACTTTTAAATTGTCCTGACCTCAAACTCACACGGTTACCCAGTAGTCTGCATCTATTTACAATGCCTTTATCTTGGCAGTTCACTTCTAGAGCTTGCCAGACCTCCTTGGCAGTACTAGTTTGTCTGACATGAACTAGCAAATCCATACTAATCATGAGGCAGATCTTATCGCGAGCTTTCTGATCTCTCTTCGTTGCCTCTTTATCTGTGGCAGCTGATGTAGTTTGTACATAGGTCCATAGATCGTCATGTACTAGTGACATTTCCATCTGAAATTTCCATGTTGAGTAGTTGGAACTTCCTTCAAATATTTGGAATGTCGGAATGCTGCTACTACTGGTAAAACAGTTTGACAGCTCTCTGTCTGTTTCGGATAAATTCACTGGGCCCATAACCTATTGGTAATTGCGTGATGATGGAACTACCAGTTGCTCTAGCAGAGTACCCAGGAAGCAGATCTATCCAAAAACATAGATTGTTAAATCAGGACAAATACATGTATTTGTACCGAAAACATATTGTTGACACAACCCTGAAAAAGGTGAGAGACAAGACATTGTATTCTAGACACTCACTAGAACATACAATTTAAAACTTGCTTAACGGCCAGTTCAGTCGACAGTGTCCGCCTCCTTTCTCTCCAATAATAATAATACAGAAATAGGCATAAGTCAAATACTTACCTTTACATTAAAGTAAAGCTTTCGTAAATTAAATCCCCAATATTAATTTATCGTTTAATTTAAATAGCTTTAGCACAATTTATGTAGAAAATTCAACAACTAATCGACTAAACTCTTTTTAATCTGCCGCTGACAAAGGACCTAATTTGAGAGTCACAAAGAACGGAAAATAATTGGGCCACAATAACGAAGAAAAAGAATTTCTTCAGTTTAACGCAGTCCATTAAAAACAAAGTTAGATAAGTACCATAAAATATCCTTAATGTAATTATATTTTTCTACTTACATGAAATTATGGAACAACACATGTACCGGGTGTAAATATATTGCTACCATTCAATGAAACCACATATTCTACCGATCATACTGAACCACTTTTCCCAAGAAACATACCCGCGCTAACCAATAATTTGGAAAATAATTGAGTTTCAAACAAAAATGCGTGAACCCTAACGTTTCGAGAGAGCGTCGTCCGTGAAACAGGTGTTCCGGTGCAGCGTTCTAAAATAGACCTTCTTCCTACGAAATCAAGTCTTTGAGTTACAGTGGAATATCTTTTTCTATAAAAATTTGCGCGCGTTTTTTTTCAAATAGTTGTACAATAATATGGTCAGTAGAGTATGTGGTTTTATTTAAAGATCGCATTCTATTTACAACCTGTATCACATCACACTATCACACTAATATTATAAATGCGAAAGTTTGTGTGCGTGTGTGTGTGTATGTTTGTTACTCTTTCACGCTGAAACGGCTGAACGGATTTGGATGAAATTTAGAATGGATATAGCTTATACCCTAACTTAACACATAGGCTACTTTTTATCCCGAAAAAAGCATGTCGTTAAACCGAATAACTCGCGGGCAGAGCCGCGGGCAAAAGCTAGTATGTTCATAATTTTATTATAATACACAAAGTAGAGGAATACGTGGGACGCACTATAAGTTTCCGGAATGAATATGAAAAAATACTATTAAAGGTACAAAATTAATTTATTGTTTTTCAAAATAATCTCCCTTGGTGTCTATGCACTTTTTCATTCGATCAAACCAGTTTTGAAAACTTTTGTGCCACTCCCCTGTGGTGACCTCTGAAACGTGTTTTTCATACTCCTCGACAGCCTCTTCTGGTGATGAAAATCGTTGACCGCGTAATTGGTTCTTAATTTTGCGGAACAAAAAAAAGTCACAAGGTGCCAGGTCGAGACTGTATGCAGGATGACTCATGAGTTCTACATTTTTCGTCTTCAAAAAGTCGTTTGTCTGTCTGGCCGTGTGAGAACTAGCATTGTCGTGGTGCAGGATGATACGGCGTTTACGGTTATTTTTACGGAGTTCGTCAATAACTTCCAGCAAACAAATGGTCGTGTACCAGTCACTATTCACGGTACGACGATTCTCTAAAGCAACAGTAGCCACATGTCCAGTTTTATTAAAAAAAGAAGCAATCATCCGCTTAGATGCACTTTTCACGCGCGCCACTTTGGTTGGTTTCGGCTCATCTTGAAAGACCCATACGCTCGATTGCTGCTTTGTTTTGGGATCGTAGCAATAAATCCATGTTTCGTCACCTGTTACTATGTCCCACACCAAATTTGACGCACCTTCGTTGAATCTGCTAAGCATGGCACTGCACCAAGTGACGCGGTCCGTTTTTTGAGCCTCGGTCAAGTTGTGTGGGATCCACCGCGAGCACAGCTTTCTCACACCCAAATGTTTGTGTAGGATTGATTGTATTTGACTCATGCCTATTTCTAAGGATGCGCGAATTTCATGGTAGGTCACATGCCTGTCTGTTTCAATCATACGGCACACAGCATCGATGTTTTTGTTGGTCACAGCGGTGGACGGCCGACCATCGCGAGATTCGTCACTGAGATTGATACGACCACGCTTGAATTCTGCAAACCAGCTATAAACAGTCGTCTTGCATGGTGCTTCATTGCCAAAAGCTGTTTCAAGCCGAGCGATGCTCTGTTGAGCTGTCAAATTACACTTAAAATCGTAGAAAATCATACTACGAAAATTTTCCCGAGTTAAATCCATGTTGATGCAGACACACAATTTTTTAAATGGCGCCACAAGGTAAAAACAAAAGACAGTCAGATGAAACAAACTGCATTCTACAGCCAAAGAGTTCTATTTTCAAATGTTGCAATAAATTTTTAAATATTGTTTATGTAAGTGGCCAGTTCCGGAAACTTTTAGTGTTACCTATGTATAACTCCTAGACGCTTCCTACTTCGCAACTAAGACTCATATGCCCGTTTTAACTAACGACGAACAAGGCGACGCTTAACTAAGTAACTCCTAATTTAGGTCCATGCTTACCATAAAGTTCTATTTCACCAAACTATTTTTACTATGTGATTCCTAACCCAAGAGTAGCCTAAGTTGTTGATACTTGTCTTTGGTTTTGTTTGTCAAGTTGTATGTTTGCGAATTTTTGACGTTTCACAGTAATACAATAAAGTACAATAAGCTTGAATCTCAAAATTGTGACTGTCACATGCAAGTGTCAGTTTAGGGGCGCCTAAGCATTACGCACCCCCGAACCGGTATCGTAACTTTAGGTGATCCCTAACGTCGTTAGTTAAGAGTTAGTGAAACGTGTTTTTACTCCGGGCAACTCCTAAATATAAATAAACTATTACTGTTATTATTATTATTTTTTATCACCTTAGATACCTTAATAGTATTATTCATTATCATTCACTACATCTATGCGTTTGCTACCGCAAGTCACTCGCACAGGCCGTAACATAATACCAGCGTTGTGTCATCTCGACACAACACATGCTGAGTTGCAGCCTATTTGGTGACGGTGAGTGAAGACACAAGACTGATTTATGTTGATGTTCTTTTTTTTAGTTTATTTAATATTTGTCCTAATGTATTTTTAGTTATAAGCATTAGTTAATTTTTGTGTGTTTCTCTTGTGTTTTTCACTTTCTATCAAATAAATTTCTTTCTTCTTTCTAAATACATAGGCATCTGATTTAGGCGTCTCCTATGGTTAGTGAAAACGGACTTAGACCGTCAAGGCGTTTAAATTCGTTCATAAAATATAAATATTAATGACATTTTTTTCAATACCGTTATTAAAAACCAATATACCAAAATACTTCGATTAAAAATGGTTAATTCACATGCCGTTAAATATAAAATATACCTATACTTACTTGATAAAAAGCCCATGGTTGAAGGTAAATAACTCATATATTTATGATAAAATATTCCTTTGTTTGTTTAAATAGGTAAAACTGCCTTCAAAGATTTTCGCTAAATCATCTGCTTAAGGCTTGGTCCATGGTGCACGATAATCTTACTGAGTGATTTTGAACTTCAGTATGCGTTGTCAGGCAGTCTACATTAGAACGCTCGCTGCGCGCGCTGCCGGCACGCATAATCAGTGAATTTTAGAGTTTTTTCTGGATTTTACGAAAAAGTATTTGATGTAGGAGTTTTTTTCACCTGACATTGGAAAATAAACCTTGTTTTCTTGTTATAGCAGTAATTTCCCACATAAAGCATTTAGAAATAAAATGAATTAATACCTTAAAAAGGCCTCATTTTCATAAATAAATTCTATCGAGTGAAATGTGTCCAATTAGGTAACCGACCTAACAACAGAAAGATAAAGAAATTAAATTTATATCACTGCAGTATAGAAAATCAGAAAAGTAAATCTGGCCGTGAGGAGCTCTGAACCGGGATTCAAACCCAGGACCTCTCGCTTACCGGGCGGTTGCTCTACCAACTGAGCTATCCAGTTCTCAAAATGACCTGCAAATTTTGTGCTTTCCCATACCGCAACGATATGTATAGGTACTCACTTAGTAGTGAGCCTCTTGGCACCTTGACTGCCAATCAAACTCAAATAGAATTTTTTAGATAATCAAGTACATACACTTTTGCGACTTTTGCACTTTTCAAACTGGCATAACTCCCATATTTATGCTTCCTATCCTACTTGACTCGCCTATTTAAGTTCACCAATCATGTGCGCATAATCATATAAGCAAAACTTTTTCCTGATCCGACGGCATAATTATAAGGTGACATAAACTTATACAGGAGACATATCACGGATAATTTTTGATAATTTCGCGAAATAAAATGTTTACCTCGTATGCAAAAGCAAATGACTGGAGGCTTGGCGCGTTTGTATGGAACAACATTTTTTTTCACAAAACGTACAATCGAACCCTGATGCCGAGTGTTCAGTATGAATTTGGCTGCATTTTTTTTTCACCTTGTGTATGCCCTAAATAAATAAATGGTAAAAACCTTATCCAGTTGTGTCATCACAGTACACTGGCCCGCAGTTCAAGTTTCCTATTTGTAAACGATTTAAACGGCTATGACGCTGCAATAAGTACTATAAATAAGAAACCTGTCAAGCTGGCGTCTGTACTGTAAAGTCGATAGTCTACCAGTCGGCCTAAGACTGAATTAGTTATGAACTTTGAATCACTTTTACAGACGATGGACGAACATGCTAGTACACGTCACGCAAAGGTCGATTCTGAATTAATGGTAGGTACAAGATATAGGTTGGGATTTAATCTAAACACACCTTTATTGCCATTGCGATATATCGTAAAATTAATGGTTTATTTAAGAGTATATGTACGGACGGCAGCATGTCAGGCTACCTATTGGCAGTTCCCATTAAGGTGGCAACAAAAATTAACTTCAGACGTCCGTGCGTAGACTAGGTGTCGATAGTACCTTCTATGACAATTCCTTTTCAGTACAAGCCATCCGTTTGTGGAATGATCTCTCTAGAGCACCTTCCCTCTCAGTCTTTAAAAGACTGGCAAAAGAACCTCTCACTCTGACCACTGAACTATTTACTTCCTCTTAAAGTTTATTTATTATTTATTTAATATATGTATGTTTGATAAAGCCCCTTCTAGACAGGTACACCTTAGTTCTTATTCTTTGCTGGGCCCATATATCTTAAACAGAAACTAAGCCCTACTGGAAAGGGGTCTCCAAAACAAGGAAACTTATATACTAAATCCATTTATATGGGTAAACGATTCAAAAACTCACATTTCTGTAGGAATGTTCACCTTCCTGTCATTGACGCGACCTCGGCGCTCGATCAAGGTCGCGACTCAACCTTGGTTCAGAGGAAAGCACAAATCCCCTGGACGTGCTCGTCTTTCCTTCGGAGTTGCCGTCGTCGCTCTCAGCACGGAGGTTTCTGACAAACGACCAGCCCAGCCAGCAGTTTGCAGATGTAGATTCGTATCCTAGACGCAAATACCTAACCCCAAGGCTTAGCCTTCCCAAAGAAACCCAAGTTAATAATTTCACAGCACTATTTCAGTACAACGTGCTTGATGAAAATCTAGTGACATCACACTTCACAATTATTGAATTCACGAATCCTTTCGCGTATGGGTTTCGGACCACAGTTAACACTAATTAACTGGTTTATTTCACACTTTTACTTAATGATTTCCTAGAAATCTTAATTATATAACCTCTTGCAACTCGAGTTGTCTCCAAAGCTAAAACCGAAAAGACGTCTACGCCACAATTGACAGCTTGACAACGCGTGTTGCCATATCAATAAAATAAACACCTTAGCCGCGTTCCGATACGTTTTAAACCGAACAAGTATGTTTATATTTATTTATTCATGTTATTTATCTATAATACCTATTCTTTGTCTTATAAATTATGGTATATTTAAATATAATTTTAAAATTAGTGCAATTACTGCCTATTCATCAATCTTCTTTTAAACCAGATTCTACCCAAAGGTTGTCTGGAAGAGATAGCTATAAGCGATAAGGCCGCCTGATTGTACATACTTTATTTTGCTATTGTAATTTATATTAACTTTGTTTCCTTTTCTGTGGTGTGCAAATAAAGTTGTATTGTGTTGTATTTTATAGTACCAACTGAAATTCTATGAGGCCTTTTTTCCTCACTCGGAAAACTTAATCAATCAAAAATGTATTTTTTTCTTCGAGGGTTTATTTCATCGATGATTTTTTTACCGTAATTTTGTGTCTATCTTAGCTGCTATCTACATATCTATCTTTATCTACAAGTGTTTCTGGTGGTCTGAACGGGAGTTCTGACGGGATAGCTTGTAAATAAAACGGAAAGTTGGTATTCCAGAAGGTGCTGTATTCAGAGACTACAATAACAGTCGCGCGTGCGTTATAGCTAAGAGTAGCAGGCAAAAAGAGTGACTCGATATAAAATTGAATGGTTCAGAATGATCCAATTGAATGAATGAATAACAGAATGAATGAATAACTGAATGAATGAATAATTGAATGAATGAACTTTAAATAGTTAACAGGCGCGCACTTTTAAAAAGACACTAAATGGCGGCCGGTACCCATCACGCACCGGCTTGAGTATAGTCTCAACAACAAGTATTAAAGTTGTGTCTGTACAATCAATATTTTTTCAAAATTGAAATCGATTATTGATATTGTACTGAGGCCAAACATTTTTTTTTATCTGTCTGTATATCTGTATGTATGTTTGTTCCGTTTTAAATTGAAAACCACTGGGGCACTAAATTCGGACGAAAGGCTAGATGCACCATTTAAAAAAAAAAAGTATTTCACAGAAAGCTTAATTAAACCTTGGACTGACCACTTACCGAGTCTTCAGTATGAATTTGGCAATATAAACGAAAATCACTTACATACGTAATACGTATATCTACCCCTAGGACCTTAAAGTTATACATAACACAAGCAATGATAGTATGATGTTTAGAAGTTATGTTCAATCACAAAGTGTGATGTCTGTTTTAGCAAAGTTTCATGTTAGGACTTAAAAGTTTGCCGGCTTTCATTAAATGCAAATTAATTCCACAGACTGTGACATTCAAGCAGTTCCCAATTCAAACGTAGTTCATGGTTTGCTTATGGTTACAAAACAAACCGTTTTGTAATGAGCTCGTGTTTTCAAGTGTGTGCTTTAAGTTTTCAGCAGTTTTGGAGTTCTATTCAATCGTTTTTGGAGTGAAATGTTTTATTCTATTTACGTAGCCTATGTTTTGTAGCGTACGAAAATTGAAATCGGACAAGACGAGCCAAGCAAAGCGGGGCACTACGTACCTTTTTTCGAAGCGTTTCGTCATGTTTTCGAACCCTCATAGCTTCGGTCTGGATAATGCTAGAGATTCCAAATTCTCAAGATAAGATGTAGTAAGCACAGTCTTACTAAACACGATAAGTTTCATTTGTCCAGCTTTTATACTTTGATATATTAATACCTAAAATACGTTGATTTCGTCACTCACTGATTATCATCAAAACCTAAAGGGTACTTAATGAAGTTCGAGTAAGCTTAAATTTTGTATGCAGACTAAGATTAGGACAAACAACAAATAAATTGAGAAATCTGTAACGTTCACCCTCTAAACCCTCATAAGGGGGGCTGGTTCTATCTTATTAAAATTATATTCCCAACTTTCCAAAAATCCTAGAAATCTGAAATTTGATATGGAGGCTTTTACCTACAACCTCCCACCCCATAAAGGGGTCAAAGCGACAAAAACAAGGCGCTAATATTCTTACGCCTGACATACAATTCGACACCCCCTTGAGTAAGGAACTCTAACAATACCTTGACTGCGTTCTTATTATTTTTAGGGTTCCGTACCCAAAGGGTAACCAACGTGACCCTATTACTAAGACTCCGCTGTCCGTCTGTCTGTCTGTCTGTCCGTCTGTCACCAGGCTGTAACTAATGAACCGTGATAGTTAGACAGTTGAAATTTTCACAGCTGATGATGTATTTCTGTTGCCGCTATAACAACAAATACTAAAAAACGGAATAAAATAAATATATAACAAAAATATATGTTAAGGGGATTTTTTTGCCGTTTATATAGGTAATGGTACGGAACCCTTCGTGCGCGAGTCCGACTCGCACTTGACCGGTTTTATTTCAACCTAAATATAAGAAATATCAAATTTAGCATTTTAAACTGGTGTAATTACAAGTTTAGATAGCTGTTTTAAAATTTTAGTTAGTAAAATTCCACAGATGTCGATGTAAAATTCGACCCAACCATAAATTGTAACAGGCTATTTTGTATATTTTTTCTGGAAATATAGGCTAAATCATGAAGATACATACTGTTCTTTAACCTTCAAGTGGTATTTCTTATAAAGAATTTTTTTTTGAAAATCAGTTGCGAGTAATGGGAATGTGACGTAAGAATGTGGGTTCCTTGACGTAAAGCAAGAATGAAAAAAAGGGGATAAAATTTAGGGGATAAAACCTGAAGATGGGATTACTTAAAATAAAAAAAAAACATTCGTCGGTTTTGACATTACTTTTTTTTTCTTGTGGGCAATGGCTTATTTCCTGTAATGCCTAAATGACATGACTATTACGTCATCAAAGCTATTTATTCAGTTCCTTAAATGACATTTAAAAAGTCTATTCCTTTCAAAAAAATCGAAAATTAGGTGCTGTTATGGTATTCTGGACCATTCGAATTGTGAGATTATTTTTTAAATAGAAATGTTGTAATAACCTAATCATTGTGTGTCCGATATGGAAGAAGTTAGTGCCTGTACTACAGGTATTTTATACTTATCTCAGGTACTACACTAAATTGTGTAATTTAAGTCAAATTATTATTATTAAATAATATAATATAATATACTAGAGTATACAGTAAGTTTGCACAAAATTTTAATTAATTTCTTGCTTTATCCCGTTATAAAAATAATTAGTTTAATTATTTACTTAAAATTGACGTGTAATAAGTATGATTACAAAAATAAATTATTCATTCCCATAGTCACTTACTTAAGGTGCAAGCCACACAGAAACGGCGTGGCGCGCATCGCGCTCGCCGGCGTCATTCAAATTTCGTACAAAACACATGGATATAAAGTCGCAATTTGAGGTATGGTACGGACGCCCGTTCCATGGCCGACACCGCCTGAAACATACCATTCGGTGTGTTCAAATTGCTACTTAATTTCCATGCGTTTTGTACGAAATTTGAATGACGCCCGCGCGCTCGATGCGCGCCGCGCCGCTTCTGTGTGGCTTGAACCTAAAGTAAAATAATCTTTGACATCTCGTGACCGCTGCACACTTCAGCCACTAAATAAGTGCACCTACTGAATTATGGTAGCAATGAAGTTTTAAAACATGTTGATGAATTGTATAGATATTCTATCTCACGAGGAAAAAAAAATTATTACCCGTCCAACACAAAAAAGCCAATGTCGAATACCTTAGTAGCGATTATTGCTTAGCTAATTCACTTATTTGTCTAGGACCATTGTCCTCTCATAAACAACTCGACTCACAATCTCGCTCAAAAAGTGTCCGCGATGCATTTTGTCACCGCTATGGGGTGACAAAATCGAATGACGATTTCGTACAACTGACATTGCATCTTATGATAACGACATAACGTCTTAATTTGGTTGAGGCAATTTTGCTATTATGCACGTCGCACGTTCGGACACTTTCTGACGAACTTTTCTTAGAGACTGCGTCTAGTTGTTTATGAGAGGTCAATGTCTAGGACGCGTATTACTAATAATTACGCGCGAAACAGAAGGTCGGAAGGTTTTAGCTAATACTGAAATATTTTGTAAGGAACAGAATATTGGATTTAAGTAGAACTCCTTTATAATTCTATTACCTATTTTATTTAAAATAAATCAAGTTGATCTCTTAGCCGCGTTCTTGAAACGAACGTTTGAAAACCAAAAAAGAAGGGGTGGAAAACATTTTTTTTTACAAGAGTATAAATCTTAGTAGGTACATTGTTTATAAGAGGATCACCTAGATAAAAGATCAATAAATATTTAGTTAGAGTAGAGTCCGAATTAATCCAAACGAATCCTCGACAGTCAATGTTTTATTGTATTTAATGGGTAGTAAGTGTAATATTATTTAATATTTATCTGCCTTGTATAATTGAATTAATTAATTGAAGTGGTGCATTAAACATGCAGAACAGGTAAGAATGGATATTTTGGCAACGAAACATAACTCAAAACGATTTAGTGAATTTTGGAAGGGAGTTAATAAACTGAACAGCAAGCCGCGCCTGCCCGTGAGTGTGGATGGGCTGAGTGAGCCCGCAGCCATTGCCAACTTATTCAAAGACCATTTTAGAGTACCGGCACAACCGTTAGTGCAGGCAAAGGACCCGAATGCTGTTGCTGGTGTGGAGAAGAGCAAACCATCGTGTGTGCGGCCGGTGCTAGTTACAGCTAAAGAAGTTGGGAAGGTTATTGCACACATGACCAGGGGAAAGTCTCCTGGTCATGATGGACTTAGCATAGAACACTTTAAACATGCGGGAGCTCACTTACCTAGGGTTTTGGCGCTTTTGTTCAACCTCTGCATACGACATTCGTACTTGCCGCCAGACTTGATGAGGACAATTGTGGTGCCGATTGTCAAAAACAAGACGGGAGATTCATCTGATAAGACCAACTATAGACCCATTTCGTTAGCTACAATAACAGCTAAGGTACTCGATGGTGTGCTTGATAAGCGCTTAGATGAGCATATTAGTCTGCACGATGCTCAGTTCGGGTTTAGGGCAGGCTTGTCAACAGAAAGCGCCATCTTGGCGCTCAAGCGCACCGTCAGGTACTATACGGACAGGAGCACGCCAATCTATGCATGCTTCTTAGACTTGTCCAAAGCTTTCGATTTGGTGTCATATCCAGTGCTATGGGACAAGCTGGATGGGGTGAATCTTCCGTCTGAGCTCACTGGCATCTTCAGGCACTGGTATGAAAACCAGGTGAACTACGTCCGATGGGGGGAGGAGCGCTCGGAGGAGTACAGGTTGGAGTGCGGGGTGAGGCAGGGGGGGTTGGCCTCTCCCAGGCTCTTCAACCTGTATGTGGACCAGCTGATCCGAGGGCTCAGCAGCATGCATGCGGGATGTTCAATTGATGGCGTCAAAGTCAACAACATCAGTTACGCGGACGATATGGTCCTGCTGAGCCCGTCGATCAGCGCACTCAGGAAGCTATTGCACGTGTGTGAAACCTATGCACAAACTCATGGGTTGAAGTACAACACCAAAAAGAGTGAGCTCTTGGTTTTCGCCGCGGGCAGCAGCTCTCCACAAGATGTACCCCCAGTAACGCTGTACGGGACTGCATTGACGAGAGTCAAGCAGTTCAAGTATCTGGGCCACATTGTGACAGAGGACCTGAAAGATGACCAGGACATTGAGCGCGAACGTAGAGCGTTGGCGGTCAGAAGCAATATGCTCGCCCGTAGGTTTTCTCGTTGTACAGAGCAGGTAAAGATTACACTTTTCAAGGCGTTCTGTCAATCTTTTTACACGAGCGGCCTGTGGGTGAGATACACGCAGAAGACCTACAGCGCTCTACGGGTGCAATACAATAATGCTTTCAGGATGCTGTTGGGGCTGCCGTGGCGCTGCAGCGCATCCGGCATGTTTGCTGAGGCGCGAACAATGGATTTTTACGCAATTATGCGCAAAAAAGTTGCTTCTCTCATGCACAGAGTGTGCGGCAGCCACAATACCATTCTGAAAGTAGTGGGAGGCGGGTGCGGGTGTCCTATCAGCCATCACTGGACGACACTACATGCTAATAATAATTATAATATTTAGTAATCAAAATTATATCGTTTTTATTACCGCTTTATTTTAGTTCTATTGTAAATTTTTATTTTTTTGTGTAATCATATGGAACCCAGTTCTGAATTAAATGATTTTTATTTTTATTTATTTTATTATAATAAAAAATAATGCCACAAAAAACCGGCCAAGTGCAAGTCGGACTCGCGCACGAAGGGTTCCGTACCATTATCTACAAAAAAGGCAAAAAAATCCTGTACGCTGCATGGGAGTGCGCGGGTCCGACACGCACTTGGCTAGTTTTAGTATTTTTTGTTATAGCGGCAACAGAAATACATCATCTGTGAAAATTTCAACTGTCTAACTATCACGGTTCATGAGATACAGCCTGGTGACAGACGGACAGCGGAGCCTTAGTAATAGGGTCCCGTTGGTTACCCTTTGGGTACGGAACCCTAAAAGCGGCTTTGAGTGATACTCAAAAGGGGAACCACTTCACTGAGGAGTGTAAAAAACTGGTTTCAACTAAGAGCTTCCAAGGAGTGATATTTTTCTGCCTCATCTCATTTCGAGCTTTCAGATATTGAAATTCATTTTACAATGCGCTGCAGTTGGACTAGTTTAATTTCCTTATTGTAAAATTGATATTGCAAGTTTTAAGGAAAATTGTGAAAATTTTCTGATTTCATTCAGCGTTTTGTTTCGTCTTCGATTTTGTTAATTTTAGATGAAATGCCTCTTTGCTGTGTTTTAGTGAAATTGAATACCTATTTGAAAAACGAAAAAGGAATTTCTTGTAGGAAAATGTGGAATGAAATTTGCTCTTTCTGAGAACAACCTATATACTTCGTATAACTTATTGACTTTCATCTCTTTATTACATTTAAGCTATTATAGGGGTTTGTAACTAAAAGAATATAATTTGTATGTTTAGTTAAACTTAATAAGAAATAATAGTTTGTGAAACTGGTGTGCATAACCGATGGCTTGCAGAAGCTAAACTACGTTCAGAGATGTTTTTGAACTTTATTACATTTTAGTAGCCCACCCTTAATATTTTTTGTATGTATTTCCCGTTTTTATTATTTCTTCATTGTATTATGTATATATCATATTTTTATTCCTAGATTCCCCTATTTTATTTATTTTTTATTTATTTATTTATTTAAAAACTTACGACTATCATTTATTAATGTAGGTGTATATTTTATTTCCCGTATTATTATATATTTTTTTATATTCTAAAGACATATTATATTGTGTAAATTAACTTTGACTTGTAGAAAGTATACTTAATGTATCTATTTTGCAAAAATAAATATTTTGATTTGATTTGATTTGATTTGCTTTAAATTTTCAAAATATATATAAAAAAATTCGAAAAAAATGTCTCTAAATTGTGATGTCTTAAAATCTTAAAAGGTTTAATCCACACCATGTGAATAAGTACGTATCAAATGCTTTAAAAACGGATAAAATGATTAAACATTTTAAATTTAAAAGGGTGTAGCTTAAATTTTATACGAGCAACACAAAAATCCAACCAAATGATGTTTAAAACTTATGAATACCTAATTTTTTTTATTATTATTATTATTATTATTATTATTATTATTATTGTTTATACACAAGCAGCTCAAAGCTGATGTTGTGTATATCACTGCACTTTAGTCTTTAAAAAAATGTCTAATTTATTTTTGAATGAGTTCACTGTGGTTGCACTAATTACAGCTTCAGGTAGACTGTTCCACCCGGTAACCACACGGTTAGGCAGAAAGTGTCGACGGGGGTTGCTTGCACATTTTGATCCAACGATTTTAAGTGAGTGACCTCTGAGGTGCTGGTTTTTGTTCATTTTAAAAAGGCTGTCAAGTTCTTGAACATCATAGCACCCAGTCAGTATCTTATATGTCTCTATAAGGTCACCGCGTTGTCTGCGTTGTTGCAGCGTGGTAAGACCAAGTTCTTTCAATCGCTGTTCGTATGGCTTGTCATGTAAACCTACAACCATTTTGGTAGCTCTTCTTTGAACCTCCTCTAACATGACAATGTCTTTTTGAAAATAGGGACTCCAAATTTGAAAGCCATATTCAAGCAGTGGGCGTATATATGATTTATAGATTGTTAAAAATAAAGCCTTGTCGATGTAATTAAATGTTTTTCTTATCATATATGTTACAGAGTTAGCCTTCTTGGTTAGTTGAAGAACGTGAGCATCCCATTTCAGATTGTCTGTTATTGTGACTCCCAGATCTCTCTGTGCTGTAACTGTTTTTAGGGGTTCTGAGTCAACTGTGTATGGTAAATATGGGTTGTTTTTCCCAACATGTAAGACAGTACATTTCCCAGAATTTAAAGTTAGAAGCCAGTCTTTGGTCCACTGAGTTATCCGATTCAGATCATCTTGAATCATCTGGTGGGATATTAGCGGGTTTCCCATTATTTTGGTGTCATCAGCGAATAAGGACAATTCAGATCTTATAACGTCCTTTAGGTCCGTCAAAAATATTCCAAATAGGATTGGTCCTAATACAGATCCTTGAGGAACACCGCTGTAAACATTGAAGTAGTTGGAAAGCTCTTCTCCTACTCTGACTTTGAATGTTCGTGCACTAAGGAAGTCCTCTATCCACAGAAGAAGTTTTCCCCGAATTCCAAAATGTTCTAACTTTGCAATTAATCGTTTTATGGGGACGCGGTCAAATGCTTTCTCATAATCTAGATAAATTATGTCTGTAGGTTCATGCTTATCCCAATTCTTTGTCCAAAAGTTTACGCAAGACAACAGGTTAGTAACTATGGATCTTCGAGGCACAAATCCGTGTTGTTCAGCAATAATGATCTGTTCCTTGGACAAAAATTCTCTTATTTGTTTAGCAATAATTTTTTCCATTACTTTGCATGGTATGCATGTTAAGCAAACTGGTCGATAGTGAGCCGGGTCGAGCTTATCTCCTTTTTTGTAAATGGGGGTAACCATTGCCTCTTTCCAATCTTGCGGTAATTTCCCATCTTTAAAAGACAGACTCATGATGTGAGCAAGTTGCCCGCATACCACACGGTTACATCTTTTCAGTAGGATTGACGGTATTCCATCAGGGCCCATTGCTGTGTCATCATTCAGGGTATTCAATGCTCTTGCTACGGCTTCAGGTGTAAAGTCAATCTGCTCAAGTGAGTTTGCCACAGCAGGACTGCCAATGTTTGGTAAAGGTTGGTTGATAGGTTCTTTCACAAAGGACTTTTCAAATTGTTTGCCAAAAATATTAGCAACTTCTTTATTGTCAGTAGTTATTCTCTGAGTTAGGCTATCTCTTAATGCTGGTGGAATAGAAACTTTCGAGTTCAAATGTTGACGCATATATGCATAAAAGCATTTCGGACCAGCTCCAACAATAGTTCTTTCAAAATTAATTCTGGATTTTCTTACTTCTCCAATAATTTTATTGTTTAGCTTCCTATAATTCTCGTATGATTCTTTTGTTTTACATAATTGATACAATTTCCATTTCTGTAGCTTTTCTCGAGTCAGTTTTATTATCTGTGGTCCAATCCATGGTTTTTTTATATTTTTCTTTTTATTAGCTCTTGTAAGTGGTATGTTTCCTTTAATAACCTTATGAATGCCTGTCTTAAAGTCCATCCACGTCTTATCGGGATTAATATGGTGTATGGAATTTAAATTGTGTTCTAGTAGCCGGGAAGTTATAATTTCATAATTAGCACTGTAGAAGTTTCTTCGGTGTTTTTTCTCAACAATGTTGAGTATTTGATCATTCTGGATTTGTAGTGTCCCAAAAAGGACCATGTGGTCACTTTTACCTATTTGAGGATAATGTATTATTTTAGTACACAAGTTGTCATCACTGCAAAGAATAAGATCAAGTAATGACTCTTCGTTATTTCGCTTTCTCGTTATTTCTGTCACCAACTGATGTAGATTAGTTTCAGTAATCATTTCTATAAAATGTTCATGAAGTGCATTATAACCATCTAATTTCTGTAATGGCCATTCAATGTCAGGGAGATTAAAATCTCCAGCAATTAGTAAATTCCCATTCTCTTCAGCAGCCTTTTTAATTGTTTCAATTAGCAACTTATCACTTTCTTTTAGGTCATAGTGGGTAGGGCGATAAACACCTCCAATAACAATTTCAAATTTACCATATTTAATATTTAACCACAATGCTTCTACATTCATTTTGTTGTTAAGAGTAGGATGTAAGCTTGCGTTGATAATAATAGCCTGATGTCTCTGGGCTACATAGATAGCTACTCCTCCAGCACCTTTGCCACTTTTGCCAGGTGGTCTATCAAGTCTATAAAGCGTATACCCCTTAATAGCTACCAATGTATCCAAAATATCAGGTTTTAAATGTGTTTCTGTAATAATTATAAATGTAGGTCGCAACCTATCAATTTCCAATAGCAATAAATCTCTTTTAGCCATAATCGATGCCAGGTTTGTATAAAACAGAGTAAGCTCAGTTAGACCATTTTTTTGCTACTTTTTTTGGTCTTGATTTATTTGTACTATCGATGGTCTGTTATTTACATACTTTATAGAGATGTCTTCCTCACCTTGCTCAATCCGTTGTCTCAATTCCAACCGCAAACTCTTTAGGTACTCACGCTGATATGGAGTAAGGTCATTTTTGGCAGTGACACCCGTGCGTAGCTTTTTACCGTTTTTCAGTATGTGAAGAGCGGCTTCTTTGTTCCTCATCACCACTTTCAGAGGTCGGGGGGCAGAGCCAGGTTGCAGCTTACCCAGACGAATAATCACAACTGGAGAAACAGGGTCGGGCAGGTTAGACAATGCACGCTCCACCTCTGATTGATCATGTCGTTTACGCTCCTCAATGGTTGAATCAGGTAATGAAATCTCTGGGATCCCAAACATGATGACATTAGAGCTCCGTTTCTGCCGTTCTTCAATTTCCCCATTCAATTTATCATCTATGAAAAGTATTATTTTCTCTATTTTGCGGTATCCGACGACGCAGCGATCGTCGTAACAGACTTTGCAATGCGCGCTGATATAAACCTTATTTCCATGTCGTTTAGTCGATATTTGTACCGACACACATCGAGCTGCTAAAGTTTAGGTTACTGGAGTCTATTAAATCAAGAGTGCGAGCTTAAAAAAAGCGAGCCGTGGTCTATTTTTTTCTTGTTGTTTCAGTAGTTAAACGATAGAATTGGTTTAGTATGATCAGTAGAGCATGTGGTTTAATTTTCTGAGCACGTCATTAGTGTCCGGTACCCGGTACTGTAATATGAATTTATCAAAGAAAATTAGTATCACAATTTATACGTAAATCTGTCGAGATACCACCAACGTCGTCGCCTCGCAGTGTAGTAGATCTACGACGTAGCTCGCATACCTTCCGGCATGCAACAATATCACCTACGCCGCCGCGCCGTAGCGAAACCGTGCTTTATGGTTGCCTGTTACCAAAACATACCAAGCAATGTTATTCAGGAACAGAACGATTTTGTAACCTTTCATTCAGTAATAAAAGGTAGGGAATAATTAATGAATTTCCCCTTCTTCGTATCAATAATTTTGACAATAACTCTTTTACTAGTTAAACTTAAATAACACAAAGATACATCTCGTTTAATTTATTACAATTGGCCTCTTTTTTTTCTCTCCACTTTTTACGATTCGTAAACTGTTTAGGTTTTTAAGTATACAGATTTTAAAATAAGCATGCATATTCTTTATTAAATAAAAAAAGCGATGTCAGTGTCGTTATCACCACACATTTCCATGCACATATTTTATTTATATTGAACGCGTCCTAAGGTCTCAAGAAGCCAAACATTTATATTAATATACCTTAATTACTTCCTGTAAATACCACAGACATATAATTCTTAGGTAAATACAGAACTACTTATACAATCGGTTTAAAAGCACGAAAAAAAATTATTGAAATTATTTATCTAAATTGATGTATTAATTTTAAAAAGCAGACCAAACTAGCACGTTGATGTTTAAAAACCTGCCGCGCTGCGAATACACTTTTACAGGAGGACCTCAAACGTTGCAATTTGCAATGCAATATTAGACTTGTAAGGAAACATGAACAGTTAGGTAAAAGCATAAACTTTTACAGCTGACCTTTCGAGCAATTCAAGACAAAAAAGGAAATAAGAACAAGGCAGAACGTAGTAGAAAACGAGGTGGTTAAAAATTTAAGCTGATTCGTCGGCGGTGCGCCTTTAAGGCTTTGCGTGTTTTTTGTAAAATACGTGATCCCGCTGAGACGTAGGCATAAACCTGGGTTCTAATGCCTCTGTGAATGCCTTATGTGTGTGGAAAATAAAATTTGTTTGGAGAATGTTGTAATGTTTGTTACTAAGCTAGACTTTGGCTGTTGAAACTCCCCGATTTTTTCGAATCCTGGTACATTTCTGATTATCGATTTTACGTAACTTTGTATTTGTTTAAGGAAGTATGTTTGCTTAGATCGGATACGGTACCACATCCAATAGAAAAGGATACCCTACCGCTAGCGACACTGTAGTACGTTCGGATACGGTATCATCAATTGAAACACAAGTAGGAGTTTTATTAATATCATGATTTTTTGTTAAAACTATGCGGGTCACCTTGCTCCACTCCACTTCGCTCCGTTCCCTCCTTTATTTACTTGTAAACATATTTTTACCTTTTGCTGAAATCCGTTAACCTAAATCCAATAAAAAATCTTTTGCTATTGGTTCGAACCCCAAACCTGGTTACTAGCACCTACTAATTCAGCGAACATATTCAAGGTTTTCACATAGAAGTCACGTGACCTGACGCGGCACCGCATCCTACTTTACCAGCGCACTCCTAGCGGCAACGTATACACTTCGTATAATTATTTAAATAAATAATAGTATTCATGTATAATATGTTGTTTTCCTGGAAATCGATGTTATTTCTTGTGATTTAGTTTAAAATATAAGAAATCGAATAATGATGATGATAAAACAAGCATAGAGCTCACGTCGTCGAGGAAGTCCCGCGTTGAAGTCGCTAGTTGGGTTAGAATAAGAATCAAAATGGCTTAATTTGCGGGACTTCTGCTGTAACGCGTACTCTAGGCAACATTTTTTAAGTATGTAGTTTTGTGTGAAGCAACGGCGGGAACGCGCGGGCTGCCGACGTGATAACGTTCTGACGTCATAACACGTACCCGCGAACGATATTCTGACATAGCATCTGCTATACAGTGGTCTCGAACCATTTTATGATAATGTGTGGTTCGCTACAAAGAACACACGAGTCTCATTTAAAAGTAGCCTTCGCCCACGGCTCCACCCGCGTTTTTTCAATCTCTGCCTTGTTTTCGGCTTGGCGGTTATTACACCCTATTGCCTATATGAAGGGTACAAGGCTAGAACGACGAATGTCCTTTCGCCAACATTTTGAGATAATCGAGTTTAAAGTTTGAACTTCTTATACCATTGAACATGCAATAGCTAATTTAGTTTTATCATTAATGTATGACAGCTCATTATATATGGATAGTAAGAAGAAGCAAAAAGATCAGAAATGTTGTTTAATTATTACAAAAAATTACATGCAAATGTCAAAGGGTCAAATTAAAATTACAAAAATGATGAATGTCCAAAACATTTTTGCAGTGGAAACTAAGACTTATTGTAACAAATAATATTATAACAATAATTTTATAACTATTCTTGAATATTTCTTGAGTAGGGCAGGTCATCAAAAAATAATCTACTTGTGTTGGAGCAGAACTTTTTTAAATCCTGGAGGTCCTTGTATTTAAATTTAGGTGCGTACAACTGTGACTCTCAGCGTTACTGCTATGGAGCGGAATGTTCATTTTTGATACATCTCTTGTTTGATACAGCGTTCTAGTGTATGATACCTAGACGAAATGACTGAGATCCAAAAGTGCTACCATAAACAATAATAAAATAAAAAATAAATTTTTTGGACATTCATCGTCCTAGCCTTGTACCCTTCATATGTTGACCAGGGTCACTACAATGATAATAAAGAATACGGTATGCAAATCCATTTAGTGGTTCTCGAGTTAAGACGGAACATAAGACATTATACTCTTATGTCATTTATTTAATTTTATTTTATTCGACTGATGACGACTCCACTGAAGGAGTCGAAATATTTCGTTAATTTTTGTATTTTTTTAAGTAACTGTGTTTTAAATATAATAAAAGTACAATAACATAAGACAAACAAACATTTAAGTTTTATTTTCAGTTTGATAAAATAATAGTTAGCGAAACTCAAAACATAGATAGTACTGGCCTATATGAATAACTTTTTCTATCGGTCTTAAAAGAAGTTCGCAACTTTTTTTCACTTCCTTATAGAAAATTGATTAATTCAGCCGTCTGGCTTACTATGAGAAGCTTAACTAGCTTACTATTACTTCCAGTCCCATTATCAGACCCTGGTCACCATGTTATACCAAAGTGCTAATAAAAACCAATCAAATAATCCCAAACTCGAAGGGCCTGCTGTTGTCCGTTGAGGAGATCCCGTACTCATCTTCCATTCCCATCATCAAACCCTGGTCACCATGTTTTACCAAAGTGCGAATAATGACCAATCAAATAAGCCCAAACTCAAAGGGTCTGCTGTTGTCCGTTGAGGAGATCCCGTACCCATCTTCCAGTCCCATCATCAGACCCTGGTCTCCATGTTTTACCAAAGTGGTAATAAAGACCAATCAAATAAGCCCAAACTCGAAGGGTCTGCTGTTGTCCGTTGAGGAGATCCTGTACCCATTTCTAGTCCCATCATCAGACCCTGGTCACCATGTTATACCAAAGTGCTAATAAAGACCAATCAAATAAGCCCAAACTCAAAGGGTCTGCTGTTGTCCGTTGAGGAGATCCCGTACCCATCTTCCAGTCCCATCATCAGACCCTGGTCTCCATGTTTTACCAAAGTGGTAATAAAGACCAATCAAATAAGCCCAAACTCGAAGGGTCTGCTGTTGTCCGTTGAGGAGATCCTGTACCCATTTCTAGTCCCATCATCAGACCCTGGTCACCATGTTTTACCAAAGTGCCAAGAAGTGTGTCAGGATCGTTGTAGATGGAAATCTGTAGTCAGATTAAACTCATACATGGGAAAAAATCAATACATAAACCTGGCTGTAATCACTTTTTCAAGCTAAATATTAGCAAGAGGTGCGTCCGGATTGTAGATGTAAGTTGTAAGTTGTAGATGTAAATCTGTAGTCAAATGAAACTGATATAGTTTTCCCGTATGAACAAATGATTACTTAAACCATAGTATTTCATGTATCTATGCTTAAACCTGGCTGTAGTTACTTTTTCAAGCTTAATATTAGCAAGAGGTGTGTCAGGATCGTTGTAGATGGAAATCTTTAGTCAGATTAAACTGATGCAGTTTCCTCGTATGGAAAAACAACCGGTCTCATCACGTATAACTAACCATTCGGTCAAGGAACGCCGATAAAGCAGCTAAGCAGCGTTTTTTCTCCCGACATGGTTAACAAATATTGAATTTTCAAACTGAAAACTTATTTTTATTAAAATAAAATATAGCCTTTGTTACTCAACAATAGCATAGCTTTTTATAAAAGAAAGAATTTTTAGAATCGGTTCAGTAGCTCCAAAGTTTACCTCAAACATACAAACAAACAAACAAACAAACAAATCTTTCCTCTTTATATAATAGTGTAGATAATAATATAAAAATATTCAGTGTACAGACATGACTTTTTTACTACCTCATTATTCCTTGTAGGTATAGATATCGATATTTACCAGCCTTGACATGGTTTTCAGGGCTGGAAATAAGTGTCCCTCATCTGTTCTCCCCGTTCGTCTTAACGGTGCACCGCTAAACCGGGCGTTGGGGCATTTAGTGACAGATGATCTGTAAGACGATGTAGACATGGAGAGGGAACGCAGAGCATTGTCAGTCCGCGCAAACATTCTGGCCCACAGGTTCTCTAGGGCTGTACTGCGGCTGCCGCGTTTTTGTAGTGCTTCGTCGGTGATGTTTGGTGAGGCACGAACCGACGGTTTCGATGCCATATGGTGAAAGAAGTCTGCCTCGCTGCTGCAGACTCCGGGGCAGCCCCAACACCCTCCTACGTGTTATATCCGATCGGTTCGACAACTCGTTTATGTTTAAACTGATTGATCGGATAAGATCACTCCTAGTTATTAATTACTAATATAGAATACGCAGATTGTTACTAACATAATGGATCCATGTTGTCTGATAAATAAAGGTATTATTATTTACCAGCGGCTTCACCCGCGTTTATTCAATCTCTGCCCCGTTTTCGGGTTGCGCGTTATTTTATCAACACTCAACTCAACGGATTTGGATACGGTTTTTTTAAATATCGCTGTAGTGACCTATAGGTCAAGATGAGTGTGAATAAACGTGGGCGGAACCACGCGGAAAGGCCAGTAAATGCTATTAATATCAGTTTGTGCGTGCGTGTGTGTGTGTGTTTCACGCTGAAACGGCTGAACGGATTTAGATGAAATTTAGAATGGATATAGCTTATACCCTAACTTAACACATAGGGTACTTTTTATCCCAGAAAATGCATGGTTTTTGTAGAATAAATCAATATCATTGAAAAATCAGGTGTCTAATTAGCGCGGGCCTCTTCGTTTGTGGTGATATAAGACAAGGCTTTGTTATTTCATACATCAAGTGTCTAATTAGCGCGGGCCTTAATCGTTTGTGGTGCAATAAGACAAGGCTATGTTATCTCATCACACTTCACACTAATATTATAAATACAAAAATTTGTTTGTGTGTGTGTATGTTTGTTACTCTTTCACGCTGAAACGGCTGGACGCATTTGGATGAAATTTAGAATGGATATAGCTTATACCCCAAATTAACACATAGGTTACTTTTTATCCTGGAAAAAGCATGTCGTTAAACCGAATAACACGCGGGCGGAGCCGCGGGCAAAAGCTAGTATAAATATGTAATTTATATCTAGGTCTGTCGACGCGCGCTAGTGCTCAAGAAATATGTAATTAGTAACAATTTCATATTATCTTCTCCCATTATAGCTGCACCATCACTAGACAGTCTCGTGAGATGAAGTTAAGACGGAACGTCTCTGAAGCGCTTTTATCAAAGTTTCGAGTTACCCTTCCCAGCGATACGGCGTCGCGGGCCTTAAGTTATGTATGAGGAAAGCCTTTAAGACACTTTAAGTTACAATATCAGTTTAGATTATGTGTTAAATGGGATGCGACGAAACGTAACTGGAATAAGTTTTTGGTGATTTATCTCTCAAGTAAGAGTGTTTGGACTGGGTGCTTGCACGAACATGTAGGTTTTGAATTATTTAACTTTAAATACAGTGGGCGTGTGTGTCTTTTAGTGTTATATTCGTACAGTTTGTCCTATTACTATGTTCGGTAGTTGTGAGACTGAACTTGTAGGTATCTTTTTTGTTCTTTTGTAACACGCTTTTATTAGCTTTATTTGTATTTGTTTGTTATTAACAGAGAACAGTGTATTATGTTACGTTGTTTATAACTATTTGACTAGATTAGTTTAGTACGATACTTACAACACTAGATTGCAACTAGGAATATAATAACATCACGGAAATAACTATCTTACTGCGATATATACATCCCAAATTGCTGGGCCTTATAAAAAATAGACTGGTCAATGACAGGCAGCGGCTTCACTGTGTGAGGGTTTCAGCACCGCGCTCACCAACCCGCCTACCCAGCGTCTGTGAGTATGGGTATTTCTTCCAAAAAGACCGCTGAGAGCGGCGAAATCTTGAAAATGTCTAAATTTCGTGTCTAAAATGTCTAAAATCTATGTCCAGCAGTAGACGAAACAGGCTGATAGATGGATGAAACTTGTTCAAGAATAACCTAGCTCGACTCAATTAATTTATTTTATTTTTATTTTATTTATTACACTTAATGTACATTTACACAAAAACATAAAATAGGATATTAACAAACAATTTCATATTGTACAAAGGTGGCACTTATTGCTAATAGCAATATCTTCCAGGCAACCTTTGGGTGAAAAATATAGAGGGTAACATGTAAATGTAAAACAAAATAGAGGAAACTACATAGAGTTAATATTAAGTAATGCTAATCCTATAATAAACGAGTACATAAACTTACACAAGAAATATATGAAGAACAGATATACATAAATAAAAACATTCATTTAAATATATATAAAAAAAACTCATGGATAATTTTGTATTGTAGGAACAAAAATAAATAGAGTAAAAATTAGTAGAGTAGCTCACTAAAGTAGTGAGCTTTAAGTTTAGCTTTAAATGTGTTAAGAGTACGACAGATTTGAAGGAATTCTGGTAGACGATTCCATAATCGAGCAGCATGCACAGTAAAAGAGTCTGAGTAAAAACCAGTTTTATGTATAGGTATCGATAAGTTTTTATGGTTCTCAGGGCGTTGCAGTCTGCCTCGATCAGATACGAAAGTAAAACGATTCCGTAGATAATTGGGTGCAGAAGCATTGTTAAGGACAGTGAAGAGAAGAGAAAGGATGTGATTGTTTCTACGAAAACGAATGGGGAGCCATTTCAGCTGTGTGCGAAATTCAGAGACATGCTCATATTTACGAAGCCCAAAGATGAAACGTATGCACAGATTTTGCTCAAGCTTGATAAGAAGATCTTCAGTGAGATCAAGGAAGCAAAAGTCAGCATAATCGAGAATTGGAAGAAGGAAGGATTGTGCTAACATGATTTTGGTTTGAATGGGCAGAGAGTTCTGCAAGCGTCGAAGTGAGTGGAAGGTTCCAAACATCTTTCTGCTAAGTGATTCAACATGAGGTGCCCAAGACAGTGTTTTATCAAAAATGACGCCCAAATTCTTCACAGTTTCAGTGAATGGAATTGTGGTGTTATCAAATATTATATTAGTTGTATCATTAATGTTTACTTTGGCAAGCATTCTTGAACTCCCGATGATTATAGCTTGTGACTTTCCAGGATTAACAAGTAGTCCGAAAGCCTTTGCCCACTTAGATATTTTCAATAAATCTCTGTTAATGGCGCCTATAGCCTCATTAAGTGAAGCTACAGGCGTGCCAGCATAAAGTTGCAAGTCATCAGCATAAAAGTGGTAGAGAGAAAATAGTTGCTTGGAGAGAATGTTGATAAAGATTGAAAATAATAAGGGAGATAAGACGCCACCTTGCGGAACGCCTGCATTTAGAGGGCACCAGTCTGAACTAGTATCGCCGACCCTAACGCATTGTTGGCGACCGCGAAGATATGATTCAAACCAGGAAATAACAGCTGAAGAAATGTTAAGAGTGCGTAATGCCCCAAGAAGAAGATCAAAGTCAACTGAGTTGAATGCATTACTGAAGTCAAGTAATGTAAGAACTATGAGATTTTGATTTTCCATATTGAAACGGATATCGTCAGTGACTTTGACTTAATATAGGAAGTCTAAAGTTTATTTTGCGTATTTCACAAAAAGGGTAATTAAACCTTTGTTCTGATCACTTACCAGGTCTCCAGTATTATATAATTCATACCAGCTGTTTTCGGTATATAGTGAAACTTTGTAAACATATTGACATTCCAAATTTCTAACTAGTTTAGATTCTGAGATAGAACAGTAACAAAAAATTTCTAAAACTGACAGCTTTTATGGCATCCCGTTTCTTCATTTTTGGGGCATAAAAAATATATTTTCACACCACCTGCTCGACAATGTCCAATTACATATCATGCAACCTCAACGTAAAGTAAAGCATTATATCTTAAGGGATATAATGTTGTATGAAACTCCCTAGGGAATAAAGTGATTTGAATTTGGAACGTCAAATTCGTGTGGAAACTCGTGGAAAACTTTAAGTTCAAAAATAGAACTGGCCACCATAAACAAAAGACGGTGTTTGGTGCTGTGATTGTCAGTGAATTTTATTGCAAAATTTATGGTGATAAAAAAATATCGAGCGGTAGTGATTCTACTCCAGAGTTTATCAAAACAGACGCCTTAGAGATTATTAATATAAACTACTACCAGAAAAATCAAAACACATATATACGAAAAAGCATACGACGAAAATACTTAATTTATGAAGCCTTGGCTTTTTATTGTCTCGCAGAAGGTGTGAAAAGTAGGGTATGCTCCTCTGGAATAAAGCCTGTCTTCGTCATGGGCAGCTTGAACCCCTCGCTTCACTCAGGTCTCTATACAACTCCCTGGCTACGCTCGGGAGTTAACCCTAGAGTCCCTCGTTACGCTCAGGGTTCAATAAGCCGCCCGCGACGTAAGACACTGCTTTATTCCCTTAGTGCATAATCTACTATTTTCACCTCACAAGCTCGGAAAGGCTCTGTTTATCATTTGAAATCTGGGTGGAAAAGCGCACTTTATCCGCTAGCGTGGAAAGTGTTTTTAAAATTCGAATATTTTTATTCAATAAATGTTTCGTACAATAATATTAGAACCTCATTGGTTTCGTAATAGTTTATATTCTCTGCAGCCAGTCCACTGAAATGCAAATACTTGGTTCATATCATGCGCCAGCCACATTTAAAGAATAATCGCACTGGCCAGCAAGAAAATTTGATTGTAAACAAAAACTTTAAATGTATTTATTCAATTCGCTTTTTTTCCATTATTTTGGTTTGTTTGTTGATAAAATCGAAAGAAATCACAAAATATGAGCGAGGCTATCAGCGATGAAGATATAACTTTAACACCCGCAGAATTAGTGCAAGGGGTACATAATGCCAAGTTGAGTTTTCTTCCGGAAAAATCGCGCGAAAGATACATGCATGGAGATTGGAGACATTCTAAGGCGCGAAAACGTTTTCGGAGACAATAATGCTATCATATTAATTAAACTATCTGAAACAAGAAAATCAAGCGCACTTTGGAGTATTTACTCGATGCTTAAAGCCACAATAAACTGTTTTTCTTGCACCTAACATTTTCCTCGCTTTAGTGAGGTGAATAGAATATAATAGAATAGAATAGAATAAGTTTTATTCGCTTGAAATATGGTAGATACATAAGGTCTTCAATATTAAATAGTACAGCATATTTCACCACATCTGGTATACGAAAATTTATTAAAGCACATAAGCTATTTTAAATTATAATAGTTGGGATTAATTTACTATAAAAAATTACATATGAATAATATCTGTGTCATACATAACATAACATAAGATATAATAACCATAAAGATGTCCATTTATAAATGCATAGTATTCAATTACATTACAACAGTAGGGTACATAATCATTTTTTAAGCAAAAAAAAATCATGACACGCAATTTTACTTTCTAGGTAGATTTAACAGAATAAAAAGATTTGTTTAATAAGAATTTGTATAGTGTTCCCTTAAAAAGGCTAAGAAGCAGTTCTCTTACACTTGTGGGTTACGTGGGTACATAGTTTATTAAATAATGTTATTGCCATTGGATAACTATGAATAGTTGTATACACCTGAATGTTTGTTAATTTTAATTTCTTGTTACTTTGTATGTCTTTCTTTATAAATTTCCGGATTTTAAATTCTAATTGTACGTTCTAGACAATGTCTAAGACTCTATAAAAACAATCCATAGACACTTCACAATTATGTGTTTGCGTTTGTATGGAGGTTTGCCGTGATGGCTGACCTTATGACTTTGTTTTACATTATTTAGAGGTGAGTTTTTTCAATCCTATTTACTGGCTCTCCCGAATATTGACAAGATTTATACAGATAAGAGATGCGAGTTTAATAACACGGCATCCCGCGTCATTTAGCGTCTTGGTAGAGATATACTGTTTTATTTCGTGAAAAAGATTGACTCAGTTCGTATTTCTTATATACTTTTTCACAGGATTATTTTCTAGAATATCTTTTATTCGGATGGTAACAATCATAGCACGTATATCCAGAGACGTGACAGATGGACGGTTGAGAGGATCGCATTCATCTTGAGATGTGTGAGGGATTTAGTTGTTCTACTCTTCTTCGTATCGCGTTGTTGACATAGAGATGGCAGTTTTGGGCCCCCATGTACGTTTCAATGTTATTTTGCAATATGTATTGTACTATGCTACCTGTGAGACTATTTAAGCTTATTTGTGTTCTTCTCTCCATATTGTATTAAATATAAAAGCTGTATGTTCTCCATATTATAAAAATAAAATAAATAAATAATACATTAATCGATAAATCCCTTGCTCATTATTTAGTGTTCAATGTGATCCACTAACGTTCAATAACATTGTGTGACCAGGATCACTAGGATGATGATGAAAAAACCGCATCCTAATCCGTTTGTGATTCTAGTAAAACCAGACACACGTACAAATATATATTTAAAAAATCGTTTTATCCTCAGTACAATACTAATAACCCTTTTCATTTAAAATTTCGCAATAATTCAATGTAGATACATACAAATCTTATTTACTACTTTATTATTAGTACCTATAGATAGACGATGTGTAAAAAAATTTTTAAACTGACGTCGATTTCAAAGTGGAAAAGGCCACGTCTGAATTTCTGTCTGAATTAATTAAATTATTAAATTAATGTTACCTTTTATAGTCCCTCTCTTTTTAATTTTCTTATAGTATCTTTCATATAAGAAGTCCCGGCTGACACTTCTCAGAACTGAGCTTTAGTAAAGAGACACTTGAATCGACACTATATTCTATCGATTTTCGATTATTATTACACACAGATTAGAATCAAATCAAAATATCTAATATTGGAAACTATTGAGATATGGAGTTCAAAGATCTTATCACGCTAACAGTGACTCGGAAAGAACACAGCTTAATCGTATGTCTTAAAAATTATGTGGTGTGTGGCAACGTCATCTAAAAAGAATATTGTCACTCTAAATATTCTCATGGATGTCATAAAAGGCGATAAGTTTTCTTGCATTTGAAAGCAAGAAGGCAGTTTGGAACAAATCCCTTCGATGAACCCACGTGACAAATAGTGCTATGTCTTCTCGTTCCATCAAAATCTTTCATTAATCTCTTTTTTTGTAATTAAAGCCAATTTTTCTTAATACCCTCCATAAGGAAGTCGTGCTGCCATGAAATAATTCGGCTTCTCATAAAGTATGCATTAGTTTAGGGAGAGTTGGAAGTTGGTTCCTACTGTAGTAACCATAAATATGGTTTCTAATGGCATCAGCATCGAAACTGTTCACTTGTGTAACGATTGGCTTTTTAACCCTCTTCTTTGACTGCGATTTTAATATGTTCTCCTCAGTGGTTTCTTTTCCAAATTTTTCCTTGCTAATATACGGGAGTCTGTTTTTCGGCTGAGACCAAGAGCAGCAGATACTCGTTTACACACTTGAGATAGTGGCAGCAACGGTCCGTTATTTAGCGATTCCCATTCGAAATAGTCTCGTAGACGCACAACAAACTCACGCGCTTGTCTATGCAGCAAACCCTTTTTAGTGGTATTGTTACGTAGTACCACGAAACAAAAATCTCACACATCATGGAACGCGTAAGGAAGTTCGTAAATAATCTCAGCGCGGATCACGTGTGGACGCTTCCAGGCCAAGGTCACAACTGGACAATGCGGGAAGTTTCCGCCATTGAGCTCGAAAGTCTCGGACGAAGAAGTGAGAGGAAGCATTCAGATTGGAAAGGGACAGATACAGACTGGAGTCCTTGACACGCTGACGTGAAGCGTGACGCGCGTTCCATAATGCGCTAGAGGGTTCTAGCGACATCGCGTTACTTGAACTGGAAAGAAGTGGGAGAGAGATGAATATAGGCTGGGATCCTTGAAGCGTAATGTGCGAGAGGGTTCTAGACAGATCGCGAAGCCGGCGTACGGTATATAAAAACGGGACAGATAGCGGTCGAGAGTTCAGTTCAGTGTTAACTACGAGACAAAGCGGAAACTCTAGTGAACTAAAGGACAACTCTAGTAGTAACAAGTGAAGTGCGACTGTATAGAGCGAATATAACCCGGTAACGATTCTAGTTAGTGGTGGTGAGACATTTTTCAAATTATAGTACGGACAAATTAGACACTCCAGCGAGTTCACTGAGTTCAGTTAGTAATTCCAGCTCTTATTTAGTTTCAGTTGTGTTTAAATAGTGTGTGTGATTACAAATAAAGACAGTTAGTGGTTTTTGGTACAAATTGGTATAAAATTAATTTATCCCGAACCCCAGCTCGTAACAGTATTTACCATTTTAATAACAAAATAAATACAAGAAATAACGATTTCACTCAAATAATTTCAAAATACAAGTCAGGCTCACAGCTTTCGACCTATTTCAGAATTGAAGACTATAATGATTAAAAGTTCTTTACCATGAAGAACTTCCACAGATTAAGGCATTTTCGTATTTATTCATTGATACATTAAGTACTTTTACAGAAGCGTTCTTTTGTGAAAAGAAATACTCTGTTATGTTGCAGGTTTAACGAGTCAGGTGTCAACATGACAATCATACCATAAATATTTTCATGAAACAAAGAATGCCGACCGTCTATCTCAATATATACTAAAAATTGGGTAAATGTGCTAATTTTAGTGATAGACGGAAGGATAAAGAAAGTCATCGTCGGCTTAGTAAAAGGGTATCATCGGCTCCGTTTGGGTACGGAACCCTATAAATGAAATGGCTGAAATGAGTCTCGTTACTTATGCGTCGTTTTGTCATAAACGTTTACTCGCCATATCGATTGATCGGCCGCTTACCGATTAATTGAACGATTCTTCGTCTCGTCACTATGAAAAAATAGGCCTAGTGCATAACGGTGAAATAAAATGATGTATCAATACGTTTTTTAAAAACCTAAGGATTAGTGAACTCAATAAATTGATTGTAATTTGATTGTAACAATAAAACAATTTTGAAATGTTGTGTTTTGGATTAAGACTTTAAAAGTATTATTTGGAACTGAAAAACCATACTCGTAGTTGTATCATGCATGTCGGTAATTTACAATGAACATACACCCTTACTTTCTTTAGATGTGTCAGCCGGGACTTCTTAGCTGAAAGATACTATAATCTACTCAATTACTAAACGATTCTAAATGTAACACTCTATAAACTGGATGTGAATGGACACGTATCTTGAAATAAAACTGCATTCTACTGATCATACTAAACATTTCCCTAAGAAAAATAATCGCGCAAATGAAATAAAGACCGGTTAAGTGAGGTCGCGCCTGAGGGTTCCGTAGCATTCAAATAAGTTAATAGAATTAAATGTTTCGATTAAAAGCTACAAATGAAAATGTATAAAACAAAACTACAAAATTATGTTGGTTGACTATTAATCGTTAACTTGTAAAGCCTCCTTTTCTGTGATAGTTTTTCTTTTAATTTCGCTATACCAGATCTATAGACTGCTACATAAAACCACATATTTTACCGACCCTACTGAACTACTTTTCCCAAGAATCACAGGCGCGGACACCCTTCGTTTAGGAAATAATTGAGTTCCAAACAAAAATGCGTGAACACAACGCACCGACATACGGCCAAGTTGAGAGAGCGTCGTCCCTTAAACAGGTTCAGCTTCACGCATTTTTGTTTGGAACTCAATTATTTCCTAAATTAAGGGTGTCCGCGGGTGTGATTCTCGGGAAAAGTGGTTCAGTAGGGTCGGTAGAATATGTGGTTTCATTTAATGGTAGCAGTCTATTTACACCCTGTATATGTATACTACTGTCGCGAATTTTTCCACACATCCAAATATAACCTTTTAGCTGGCAGGGGTGGACATTTAACTCTTATAAAAATTTGCACTTTAAAGCTTAATATTTCACAAACGGAACCCTGAATCGAAAAATTGTTTTCACGCACCCGCAATATTTTTGAACGACGACCTATCCAACGACACACCAAACAACGGGACAGACACGAAAAAAAAATCATCTCCACTTTACGAGAAAAAGAGGTAAAAATATTTTTTTTCTCCGTTTTGTTTTACTACTTTGTCAGCGTTATTGATTTATGCATTATCCGTCCATCCATCCATCAGCCCGTGTTGGCTCACTACTGGACATAAGCCTTTCCCAAATTTCACCACTCTGGGCGGTCCTTCGTTCTCCTCATCCAGCCGCCACCCGCAACAACCTTCAGGTCTACGCTACGCTTTGATGTACGTGGTCTCCATTCATGTCGGCGACAAATATGGCCCGACCACTGCCACTTCAACTTACTGATTGGTCAGGCTATGTCGGTCACCTTCGATCTCCGACAGAGGTGCTCGTTTCGGATTCTATCCATCATAGATACCAAAAACACAGCCCGCTCCATAGCTCGTTGAGCAACCTTAAATCGGTGTACGAGACCAAGTCCCAGCGCTATACGTCATCATATCACATACCTGTGAAAATTATGTATACTCATGCCAAGTTACAGCTTTCTAGTACTAAGAGTCTTTGAGACAAGCCGCGGACGGAAGGATAATGACGGAACTATAAGGGTTCCTTGTTGACTACGGAACCCTAAAATATATGGATTTTTTCAGACAAAATATGTTCCATGCTTGTTTTATCTTCTTGCAACCATAATATCAGCAGTATTAAATTCAGCTTTACGAACCAAAATCATTAGAAGCCAGCGCCGCTCGGTTTATAATTGGGCCGTGCCCGTGGGCCGCGGCTTTACCAGTTTAATTGCAGTAAACCCCGCCAAGATTCCCACCGAAATCGGACCGGCCGTAATTAAACTATGTACTAACTACAGTTTAGTACAATAAACTGTTTTTATTGCGTATACTTGGCCCGTATAAACTAAAGTTTGAGTGTTCTAATGAGACGGCGAATGGACTTAAAATGTTTCTGTAAGTTTGAGTGCTGTTGGATTATTCTGAAAGCATAGAGGGTTTTGAAACTTATGCCTACATGCTAGACCCATAAAAGGTAATGGTAGGCTGACTTACTTTGCACGTATTTACTTGGCTATTCTAACTTAGTAATAGCGTAGGAACTTAGGTATGCTAAGTTGTAAAGGGACCCAAATGTAATAATAAAACAGTGGTGCGTACTTTATACAAGCTTGAAACGTTTTCAACAAATGATATTTATTCCACGAACCTTTATTTTTAAAGTAACCTGGTTTCTTATTAAACAATTTATTATTGAATAATAATAGCTCTTTTGCTTTTTAAACATTATGTATTTATTGTGAAATACAAGTACAAGAATTGGTGTTTCGGTGTTCTACCAAAAACCATTGATAGAATCCATTGGGCATTGGTAAGTTTTTTTAAAACGATTCATTACATAAATTGTTTTAAAATTTAACATAATTCATTACATATTGTTTAAAAAATTTAAAACTATTCATAACATTCATTGTATAAAAGAACTGAAGTCCCTAAATCGGGCAACAACAGGGTTTGGCATTCTCACTTTAGATGTTCGTCAATATTAAAATTTCTTAACAAAATAAATACCATTTACTACCCTATTAAATAAAGTACATGATAATTTAAAAAAGTCGCTGTGAAATTTTACATCGATTTCAGGAAAAAAAAACAGGAATTTTAAGAAAAACTCTCGAAAAGCATTACCATATTCTCAGTGTTGTGATTTAATTAGATACAAACAATGACAAAACATACTTCAGAAACATTGCAACACATCAAAAAATATGATAAAGAAAGCAGTAAAGTAAAAGAAAACACTACGTAAAAATGTTGCAAAAAACCTCAAAATATTGATGTTTTGCTGGCATGGCAGTTGATTAGAGCGAGATGGACAGTTAAAAAACAAAAGCGTTAGAGCAGGACTTAATGACACAGAATATCACGAAAACACTATTCAGAAAATATCTTGTCAATGGAGTGACCATATTTTTTAGTTACTTACATAATATCTGGACAAGAATCGAAATTTTGCCAACAACCAAAAAATAAAAGTATTCACGAGCAAAGTCGTAAAGTATAAAAGCTAGTAAAAGTATACCGTGCTTTTTATACAAAGAACATAAAGAAAATAATGGTAAATAAACCTGGTGTAAATAAAGTTCAAAATTTACTCCAACCACGTACGTTTTGCACTGATCATATTGGACAATATATGAAGTACTTAGCAGATTTAGCTAGGAGAGATGTTTAATATAATCACTAGAGAATGTCTGTGACAATAATAGGCAAACGTTAGCACTTTATTCACATTTAGCAAGCACAGAACATGCCAGATCAAAAAAAAAAACAAACAAAATTTACATTGTTTATTTGTAAAATAGATACCTTTTTACAGGTCAAAAATTAATCTTAATAAAACAATCGAATATAATCTAAAAAGATAATATATTTATAATACGGGAAATACATTAAAATATATATTTAGTTTGGGATGCTAAAATGTAATAAAATTATACACCTACATAAAATATAGGAATAAAAATATAATACTAATTCAATGAACAAATAAGTTGATAAGTAAACTAAATTAACCATAAATAAAAATAATTCCTAACCATCATCATCATAGGGTGCCATCTTCGAATTGAACTTTAGAGGTCCTTAGGCCAAATTGCTTGCGATCCAAACAGAGCTCGATAGCGCGTGATACAGTCCTCTCTCTCACTCTGTTGATCTACCCAAAGAGAGACAGACAGTGTTATATCGAGCTTTCAAAGGTCGATATGGTCTACCATGCTACCTGCCCTGGTCTAAGACGATTCCTATCCATTTGTGACTTTGAAGGCCTTGTGAAAGTTATCCAGGAATATCTACGCAAAAAAATAGCCAAATGTAGCTTGCAGTTAACAAGATTTTATCTAAAATAGTGACTACCGACTATTTGCATACAGCCAGCTTAACAAGTCAGGTAATAATGAACATACTCGACATCGTTTCGATAAAGAAATAGCAGGCCTTATTTCATAACAATATGGTTCCGTTTCGAAACGAGCGAAAATCACTCGGAGTGATGCGAATTTCACCCGAGAGCGTTCAAAAATTGACACGAGTTAAACCCAGGGTAAACCAACTGTTACCTGACAGTTGCATGGAAGTGTTTTGAAACGCTTCGGAGTAATGCGAAAATCACACTGGGCCATCTGATTGGTGCAACCAGATTATTATTTCTCCTTCTCCTATATAGATCTGTCTCTTTATAATAAACGAGTGAAATTTCACACATTGATCGCACGTTTTGAAACGCTTCCTAAGAGTAGGTAGTCGCTTAGAATCTTAGAATGTATCGAGTCTATCTGTCAAATTTATCGAATCGATGCTTATGTACTTGCACTACTATTACTGTATGTACCTATACCCTGATTTAGGTTACAGTCAACAAAACAAAGGCTGCTGTTAAGGGGGGTTTATCCCGATTGTGTCTCTTTTCAAATTAATTTTAAACCAATAAATAGCGATGGTTTAATTTTTGTAAAAAATATACGTTATATTTCACTCTTTGATCTTAATATTCTGGCCGTTTGAAACACGATTACTTGCATTTCCCTCAATCCGATTAAATCGCAAAGATAGGTCTAAACTATGATCTAAATATAATTTCATTTGAGCTAAATTAAGTTTTAGACAAAAAAACTTGTATTAAAATAAACGTCGTAAAAAATGTGATATAAAACGGCCGTCATATTAAAAACTCATCCTTCTAATTCCAAAATATTAAATAAAAACACATCAAAAACGCGAGTTTTCTGGGCGGCCCGCTTCCGCTGAGCAGGATAAACGTGTGTAAAATGAAAACATTGAAGCAGGACATATTTCTCTGGATAACCTCGCCTTAACATGAAAGTTGAGCTAAAATAGTATTTTTTTTCTTCGTGGATCAACCATGAAAATTAGTAGCGTAAACCACTTTGCAAAGTCCCAAACAAGGCGTTGCAGTTAAGTAAAGCAGCAAGATACATTTTCAATAAATTCAAGCAATGTTTAGACAGATAAAGACAGTAGACAATTCACCGCTTCACTGAAAGCGATATGTTAAACATCGAATTTATTGTCGATACTGTCTAAGATCGGTTACATGACCGTTTCAAACTACGCGCTAGACAAGAGTCGCCGCCTGAAGCCAAACATCTACCTATCCCTTACTAAGAAAAACAAACAAGGAATAATCTGATACTGATAATAAAGTAGTAACAAAATTCTTATCTATATACTGTCCTTTTTTTTTAATTGTTATATGAAATGGGTTTTTTAAATTTTTGTTTGACTGTCAGTTAGTATGTATGGTCCGTTTTAACTCGAGAATCACTCAAAGGATTTGAATTTTGTTTTCTTTATTATCATTGTAGTGGCCCTGTTCAATATATAGGCTATAAGGGTTGTTGATGAAATAACCACCAAGCTGAGAACTGCCGATACTACTCAAAGATTCATCCTACTCAACGGATTTGGATGTGGTTTATTTTATTATCACCGTAGTGACCCTGGTTCACATATATGCTATAAATGTTTTATCTATCTATCTACCTATAAGGGCTGTCTTGCTAAGTTTCTTGCCCTTCTTCTTAGCAAGACTAATCGAATGCGCGGAGTTAGGCATATATTCATATATGTAACGTATTAGTATTTAGTATATGGTTAGCTATCATCATCATCATATAGTAGGTATATATATTATTGTATACATTAAATATACCTTTAATGTAGTTTATGTACGTGTACATAGGTAACACTAAAAGTTTCCGGAACTGGCCACTTACATAAAAAATATTTAAAAATTTATTGCAACATTTGAAAATAGAACTCTTTGGTTGTAGAATGCAGTTTGTTTCATCTGACTGTCTTTTGTTTTTACCTTGTGGCGCCATTTAAAAAATTGAGTATCTGCATCAACGTGGATTTAACTCGGGAAAATTTTCGTAGTATGATTTTCTACGATTTTAAGTGTAATTTGACAGCTCAACAGAGCATCGCTCGGCTTGAAACAGCTTTTGGCAATGAAGCACCATGCAAGACGACTGTTTATAGCTGGTTTGCAGAATTCAAGCGTGGTCTTATCAATCTCAGTGACGAATCTCGCGATGGTCGGCCGTCCACCGCTGTGACCAACAAAAACATCGATGCTGTGCGCCGTATGATTGAAACAGACAGGCATGTGACCTACCATGAAATTCGCGCATCCTTAGAAATAGGCATGAGTCAAATACAATCAATCCTACACAAACATTTGGGTGTGAGAAAGCTGTGCTCGCGGTGGATCCCACACAACTTGACCGAGGCTCAAAAAACGGACCGCGTCACTTGGTGCAGTGCCATGCTTACCAGATTCAACGAAGGTGCGTCAAATTTGGTGTGGGACATAGTAACAGGTGACGAAACATGGATTTATTGCTACGATCCCAAAACAAAGCAGCAATCGAGCGTATGGGTCTTTCAAGATGAGCCGAAACCAACCAAAGTGGCGCGCGTGAAAAGTGCATCTAAGCGGATGATTGCTTCTTTTTTTAATAAAACTGGACACGTGGCTACTGTTGCTTTAGAGAATCGTCGTACCGTGAATAGTGACACGACCATTTGTTTGCCGGAAGTTATTGACGAACTCCGTAAAAATAACCGTAAACGCCGTATCATCCTGCACCACGACAATGCTAGTTCTCACACGGCCAGACAGACAAACGACTTTTTGAAGACGAAAAATGTAGAACTCATGAGTCATCCTGCATACAGTCCCGACCTGGCACCTTGTGACTTTTTTCCGTTCCCAAAAATTAAGAACCAATTACGCGGTCAACGATTTTCATCACCAGAAGAGGCTGTCGAGGAGTATGAAAAACACGTTTCAGAGGTCACCACAGGGGAGTGGCACAAAAGTTTTCAAAACTGGTTTGATCGAATGAAAAAGTGCATAGACGCCAAGGGAGATTATTTTGAAAAACAATAAATTAATTTTGTACCTTTAATAGTATTTTTTCATATTCATTCCGGAAACTTATAGTGCGTCTATTAACTTATTAAGTACAGACAGAAATCCTAAAATAATATATTGTATTTTCCTCTTTTAAATTTAACCATTTTAGTTATTTAATATATTCTAACGTGCGATAAGTGTATTTATGTACCTACATAGCAGAAATAAAGTATTCATTTCATTACATTTCATGTTGATAAAATAATCATCAAGCCAAAAACTGTTGAAACTATTCAAAGATTAGACCTTAAGATTAGCGCAAAAAAGGTACATTGATTGAAAGACGCGAGCGAAGCCTCGAACAAAAGCTAGTTATGTACACATCATATTTTTAAGCAGAACTTATCGTCTTAATGATAGAAACTACTTTTCTACAAAGCAACAAAGGTCCAAGTCGTACACAATCTTAGTCGAAAGGTAACAAAAAGTCTCGCAGTGGAGAATCCATAGTAAGGCATGCGGACTTTGAACGGGACAATCAGAATTTTGCATTATGCATGAAGAAGTGGTACGATAGATGCCCCGGGCTGGCACACAACTTTTGCGATCGATGCACTGTCCAGTTTTGTTTTACTGCAACTCGCTTGCGAGCCTTTTTCTTGGAGAATTTCCGATTTATTTGAAAATACTGGTAGCTTTTCCCGTGACTTCGTTTCTGAGACAAAAATCTAATTTAATATTTAACGGAGGACTGACTTGAGTGGCGAAATTTTGGAAAGGCCTGTGTCCAGCAGTGGACGAACACGGGCTGATGGATGAATGGATGGATGGATTTAACGTCTTACTGAAAGTTAAAATGAAAATATTTTCTTGATTTAAAATTATATCATGCATGGCACCACTAATTGGAACTCCGGCCATAAAAGTAAGGAACCTGCCTGAAATCTAACGACCAGCGCTCTACACATAAACTGATACAATTTCTGACTTAATTGTGTACCTGTTAAAGTTTAATATTACAAAAAATATACTAATACATAGAAGACATGAAATTGACTTTATATATTATAAACTAAAGTAACATCCATCCATCCATCAGCCTGTTTCGTCCACTGCTGGACATAGGCCTATCCAAGATTTTGCCACTCTTTGCTATCCTCCTGGAAGAAATGCCCATATTTACACACGCTGGGCAGGCGGGTTGGTGAGCGCGGTGCCGAAACCCTTGAACCAGTGACGCCACTGCCCATCACCAGCCTATTTTATATAAGGCCCGGCAATTGGGGATGGATATGTTGCAGTTAGTTGGTTAAATCAGACGCTTAACTAACACCCTAGACCGTTAATTAAAGATCGACGTTTAACCAAGTCACTAGCATTTTGATTTAAATAAAGCATCGTCGAAAACGTTTAACAATCTGTCTTACCGACGTGTTGGTTAAATAATGTAAAACAAGATGGCGTCACGACAACAGCTGATTACTTTCAGAGTTTTTTTGGCAAACGTTGGTTTGTTGCGTTCACTGGTTTTTAGGGTCCCGTACCCAACGGGTAACCAACGAGACCCTATTACTAAGACTCCGCTGTCCGTCTTTCACCAGGCTGTAACTAATGAACTGTGATAGTTAGACAGTTGAAATTTTCACAGATGATGTATTTCTGTTGCCGCTATAACAGCAAATACTAAAACCAGCCAAGTGCGAGTCGGAACTGCGCACTCCCATACAACAGACATGACTTTTTTGCCATTTTTATTTTTATAGATAATGGTACGGAACTCTTCGTGCGCGAGTCCGACTTGCACTTGGCCGTTTTTATTTATTTCAAATTTGGTGTTTGGTGCAATAGAGAATATGCATGTTTAATATAACTTGAAACAATTTTACCTCTCCTCTCTTTGAATGACTTGCTGACTAAGCTACTTGTTTATTTGTATGTAAATATTTGTGTATTTAAATATGTATTTGTATGTAGTATATTTATAATTAGATTATAGATTTAGAATTAATTCATAATGAACCTATGCACTGATGTGAATTTCTACAATAAAAATGTTTCATAATATATTTTCCCAAGGTTGACTGGAAGAAATTCCTTTTAGGAATAAGTCCGCCCTTGCCTTGTGTCTGTTCTTTGTATGTTTGTAAATATCTTGTTCTGTGTGCAATAAAGTGTTTATTCATTCATGTCGTTTAAATAAGTAATATATTGTGTATTTTGTATTCTATTTACTTAGTAGAATTTAATGATGACCATGAGAAACCATTTTATTTTATAGTTTTGTAATTATTTCCATTTAAAAAATACAACATTTTAATGAAATGAAAAGCAAATTCAAAACGCGTCACCATTCTTTTGTGACATCACATGATGTGTAAACAATGGCCGGTCAATGAATTCTGTGCAGAAATACGGAACTTATTTATTGCAATAACAAATATATCTAATGTTTTCAGTAAAATTATTAGTTTTAAGCTTTAATACTTTTTTTATGGAATAAATAAGTGGAATGGAAAATATAAAACATTTTTATTTATACCTACATACTACCTTTAAAAGTATTATTTTATTAAAAGTTACAGAAAACTGTGTTTTGTATGGGATAAGGAAGGTGTTTAGGGGTCAGACCTCTCCCCTGAAACTGATTTTAGTAGAAAAGTGAGTACATTTTTTCATAAAATATTAAGTTCAAAATTAATAAATGTAAAATAAAACCCTCAAATATTTTGTAGTAGGTTGTTTTAATCAAAAATAACCAAAAAACCGGCCGTTCGCCATACACCGCAAGCAAGAGCAGTATCATGTGACGTCACTTAATGCGTGCTAAAATGGCAGCCGTTTGAATTGTAAAAGATTATTAAGAGACTTATTTTGATTTTATAACTATGAAAAATTGATAATTTTGTTGTAAATTCCTATGCATAGCCCTAATTCGATAATATATTTACGATTTGTGCATAAAAAAAATTACTTGCATATTCTCTATTGTAAACATGTTGTTGGTAAAATGTACCAAACAAATTTAGCAAACATTTTTGTTCTGTAGCAGAGCAGGTTTTATTTTTTTCTAATTAAAGAAATGTTGAACTAAAGAAAATGCAAGGCATGTTCTTCAATTTCGGTTGGGTAGAACATGCCGTGCAAAGGTGGATCAGTGTGTTTTCAGATCAATGTTACGCCACACCACCTAAATAAGTGGGCATTACGCCTTATGAATAAACATAAGACAAGCCATGTCTTTTTACTATAGATTTTTTTTTCAATCAAATATCTTGGTCACCCTACCAAAATTGAAATACGTCTTGTTGCCTAGGAACGTTTAGACAACTCGTTAAACGTTTCGTTCGCTCACTTGTCTGACGGAACTTTAGCGACTTGGTTAAACGTCGGTATTTAATTAACGGTCTAGGGTGTTAGTTAAGTGTCTAATTTAACCAATTAACTGCGACAGATTTACCGCCATCCATCGGTCCCAGGCAATGGTGGGAAGTCTGGTTTTGCCTGAGAGCTGTTCTCTTACTCACCCCCGGATAACTTCGGGGAGGGTTTGCGAGTAAGATGGTGGTACCTCCACAGTCGAGCCCGGCATCACCTCTACCACCTATGTAACATTCATGATGTATTTAATTGATTTCAATTATTTTATAGAATACCTAATAAACCCATGGGTATTAACAATATGATGGCGAGTAATGACCTAAAGCAATCAGGGACATTTATGTATATTTTAACAGATTTTGAAGTACATACTCTAATTTATTGAGTTATTGAGTTTATACATTTATTATGTAGAAAATTATATTATAGATTCTACAGTTTGAGTGCTGGTTGAACCGATGGCAAAAGATGTGTCATATAGAATAATTGCGTAATTTATTGTTACGAGATGATGGCTTTAACAGATCATGCAGGCTGAGGCGTTATTGTTTAAATATATTTATTTAGCATAAAAGTAATTACATTTTATCCAAAAGTGTACTAATGTTGTTAGTTCTTAATATTGTATATGTTTATTAGGATGTAGTGTAATATTATAATTTATTGAGTATTTTAGTGACAAATAATATATCTATTTAAAATTGTATCTATACTATTCTGACATCATGGCACTACCCCCAACAACTTCCCCATTGCCAAAGGTTAGCTGGTAGAAAATACTAAATAGTATTAAGCTCGCCTGTGTACAAAAATTTTATAGTGTGCAATAAAGAATTTTATTATTATTATTATTATTATTACCCTTGGGTGTCGAAAAGCTAATAAAACACGAATTCAAATTATGAAAAATAAAGTAATTTCCTTTATTTCGAATTGCAACCACGAATACACCAGAATTTTATTTAAATAAAATTGTCGCTCTAAATTTTTTAACAGTAATGCCTGTTTTCGGGCAGCGATATTCTATTAAACACATTATTTTATAAACTTTATCCGCAGCAAAATTTTACGGGATAGAAGTCTCATATTTTGTAGCCGGATAGAAATTTAAATTAGATGGATATACGGCCCGTGGTCGCACAAAACTGCCAGCTTCAAAGGAGATATTATATTTTACTATGTGTGATGCTGACATTTCTCGCCTTTTTACCTTCTTATAGTTGTGGTAAACCATAATTGTTGATGGGAAAACAAAATGCAAAAATGAAAAAATAAACTTCATTTACAGAACTATGACGTAATCGTTTTTCTGACGTCAAATAATTAAAGCGAGTTGCTACACTTAATTAGCCTTCCGTACCCAAAGGGTAACCAAAAGGGTAACCGTCCGTCTGCAACCAGGCTGTATCTTATGAACCGTGATAGTTAGACAGTTGAAATTTTCAAAGATGATGTATTTCTGTTGCCGCCATAACAACAAATACTAAAACTTCTCACCCGCCATATTTTTCCTGTAATCTTTACATAATCCCAAATTACCATGATTTTTTTTCATATCTTTTGATTAATTAAATTTGGAAATAATGGGGGGACATGCATTTTTTGTGGTTTTTCAAAGATTTCTTGAAATCGGTGCCAGTAAATATAGTAAAAGTATATATACTGCTCAAAACAATTAGCGGAATAAGATTTCAAAGTAAAATAAATAAAAAATCTTTGGTTTTTTATTATAACTGCCCACTAAATATTAAAGTGACATGGTTAATGAAAATAAGGAACAAAAGAACATCAGCGTTTTTGTAAGCAGTTCTTAATATGGTGGCCAAGAGTCTATGTACACCTAAAAACAAAGTGACGCCATTCAATTTTCTTAACTTTTTAATTACAAAAAACCGATTTTAAGTGCCCTTTCAAATCTTCTGAGTGCTGTTATTGATTGAAATGAGTGTAAATTTGGTTAAAAAGCTCATTATACCAGATCTGACTGAAATCCAAGTCTCCCGAGCTGTCACTCTGCTTCAAGGGGGTCGAACTATGGCATATGTAGGAACTGACCTAAGAGTCATCCCTTCTGTCATCTACAGAGTATGGAAGCGGTATCTAGGTGACGGGGGAATACTCAGGAAGTGGTGGTCAGGGTCAAAAGAAAAAAACAACTCCTTTGCAAGATCGCTACATTATCAATATTGGTAATTTCTTCCTTGTTAATTTGTTAGTTTTTTAATTTTACAAAATTTAGAAATTAAACGTTTTAGGCGTAAAACAAACTGGTGTTCAAAAGGTCCGTCACAGAAATGTTTGAATATTCGTCTTCACTGACTTTTAGAATCGTGTATGACCTCCATGAGCCCTTATCATAGCTTGACAACGACGCGGCATGCTTTGTATAATCCTCCGAATATCTTCCTGCGGAATCATCTCCCATTCTTCGATTAATGCTTGAGTGAGCTGCTGCAGTGTTTGGGGTGCAATAGGACGTTTCCTGATGCGTCTATCAAGCAAATCCCAAATGTGTTCTATTGAGTTTAGGTCCGGGCTCATGGGAGGCCATTCCATTACACGGATTCCATGATGCTGTAAGTGATCTAACGTGATGGCTGCAGTATGTGGTCTGGCATATCTTGCATAAAAACAAATTCTAGGTATCGTTACCATATGCTGCGGGCAGGACGTGGTCTTCGAGCACGTTTTCGATGTAAGCTTGAGCATTCGACCGCCCGGGAACAACGATGAGATCTGTGCGCTCGTCCAAACTCACTCCGCCCCACACCATCACAGAACCACATCCAAATTTGTCATATTCTTGGACTGCCGCTGCACTGTATCGCTCGCCTGGGCGTCTGTAGGCACGGAGACAACCATCGCAGCGTGTTAGACGGAATCTTGACTCGTCAGAAAAGAGCACTGGCCTCCAATGTCTAAGTTGCCAATTAGGTTCACACAACCGTTGGCGAGCTTGTTTGTGTTGAATAGTTAGACGCATGGCCCGCACTGGTCGACGTGCTCTCAAATTGGCTTCCCGCAAGCTATTCCTTACCATCTGGTCGGAAATTTCTACAGCAGTAGCCGTCCTTAGTGTATTTTGCAGATCTCTTGCAGTAGTGGTGCGGTTTCGTAAAGCCCAGTTGATGATATAGCGATTTTCCAAAGGAGTTGTTTTTCTCTTTCGACCCTGACCACGCCTTTTTGAGCATCCCTCCGTCTCTAGGTACCGCTTTCATACTCTGTAGATGACAGAAGGGCTGACTCTTAGGTCAGTTCCTACATATGCCATAGTTCGACCCTCTTGAAGCAGAGTGATAGCTTGGGAGACATGGATTTCAGTCAGATCGGGCATAATGGCCTTCTTAACCAAATTAACACTCATTTCAACCAATAACAGCACTCAGAAGAGTTGAAAGGGCACTTAAAATCGTTTTTTTGTAATTAAAAAGTTAAGAAAATTGAATGGTGTCACTTTGTTTTTAGGTGTACATAGACTCTTGGCCACCATATTAAGAACTACTTACAATAATGCTGATGTTCTTTTGTTTTTTATTTTCGTGAAGTATGTCACTTTAATATTTAGTGGCCAGTTATACTTAAAAACCAAAAAAAAAAGTTATATCACTTTGAAATGTTATTCCCCTAATTGTTTTGAGCAGTATATTTTATAATCAACTCTTTAATATCTAGAATTTTATACCCATATTGTATTTTTATAAAATATTTTACATTTTTTTATATTTCTTATTTGTTATCAACTTTTTTTTAATCGCTACAGTTTTCCTGGAATTGGCCAGTTATAGCCTAAAACTGTCATTTTTTTCGGTTCATCAGTTTCAGAAATAAAGGGGGGGGGGGGAAGAAAGGTTTGTTTTTCTTGTATACTGGGTAACTATGTATAATAACTACTGAATAGATTATAAAAATTCTTTAAATAAGATTTTGAGTTGATCATGTGGTATGTACGCCTTGCGTAGTTGCATGTAGTCTCATCGTATGGGTTTAAATCATCCTCTGGAAAATGTTTTTAAGGAGACCTCTCAAGTTTAAGCTTATTTGATCGGTATTGATGAGTATTTTTGTAGAACATGGTGACCAGGGTCTAATGACGGGACTGGAAAGTGGGTACGGGATCTCCTCAACGGATAACAGCAGACATTTCGAGTTTTATTTGATTTGTCTTTATTAGCACTTTGGTAAAACATGGTGATCAGGGTCTGATGATGGGACTAGAAGGTGGGTACGGGATCTCCTCAACGGACAATAGCAGACCCTTCGAGTTTGGGCTTATTTGATTGGTATTTATTATCACTTTGGTAAAACATGGTGACCGTTGCATATTGTCGTTCGAAAAATCATATTCTTTTGTTTTCCTTATTTCCACGAAAATCTCTTCGACACGGGCGGAGCCGCGGGCAAAAGCTAGTAAAAAATTCATTCTAATAAACAGGAAATATTGTTCTTTAGGCTGAAAAATAATCTAATATTAAGCCTTTACTCAGCAAACAGCTTTACAATAGAGTACAAAAAGAGCAACAGCTGTTCAAATGGGAAACGACATTAAAATATAACCTATTAACTTGGTTTCATAATGCATAAGATATTTTAGTATTTATTTCATTAAAAACTACTAACTAATACAACACTTTTAGTCTATTTCCGATAAAAAAAATAATTCGGTCTGAGATCTAATCAAAAGACTGGTAGGACAATATTTTTTTCGATAATACATATTATTACGAGGGCTCGTGAGTTTTTTTCTTGTAATAAATATACACATTCACGAAAAAGTAGCAACCGCAAGCAAAATTTCAAAAAAGTAAATAAATATCGATATTTTCCACATTTCTAAATTATTCATTTCACAATTATAATTAATGCCTACGTTCGTTTAATAAAATCTAGGAAATAACAGAAGGAAAATGCTAAGAGGATAAACATTACACTGGTAGTATTATATTAAGACTTTACCCGGCCTGAGAATGTGTACAAGAATAAAAGAGGCTGCACTTTAGAATTTTAGCTGTTTAATGGAATTAAATTAAGCCCTGACAACCATTGTACAGCGATAATACAGGTGTTACCCAGCTAGATCTACACTTAACGCTGTATAGTTTGGGGCCCTTTTTGGAGTAACAACGGCTGAGTAGAAGGATATACAGCCTCTGTACAGCGTAGTTATATAGAATAAAGTATAAAAAATGTCCTAGTACAGCTGTTATACAGTTTCACATGCTATCTGGGCATGAACTATGACTTCCACAGAGCTTTAATAGTTATAATAGGAATTCTGCATTGCTGAAAAAAGTGAAGTCCTTAGAAAGGTATAAATACACCAAGTACTTCTTCTACTACAACTACGGAAATGTGATTTTATGTGAATAAGTTAATTATTACCTTAAAATTGCGTAAAATTTACTTCTCATTCCAGAGAGCATCCCGTTTAGACCCTAGCAAAATATGGCAGCCCTACTCTAACTGTAGCGAAATTCATAAGTATTTAAGGATCAAATTTGAAATGCAAAAATCGAATGTAATAATTTTCAAATATTTCTTTACATTGAACAGATTATTTAGATACCGAAAAAAATATTGACGCTAAAAAAGTAATTACAGGCTTTCCAATCCCTCATATAAACAAACAACAAACGAACCAAAATTTTGGTAGCACTCTGCTTTTTCCTTTCGTTAGCATTTTATTTATGCTCTTTTAGGTTTAATTTCGTTAAAATGTTTTCTTTCCACCCAAAAGTTGCCTCGGAAATATTGCTATAAGCAATAAGTGCGACCTTTGTTCACAAATCTGTTTTCTTTATTAAAATGTATTGTTAAATATGTGTATAAATGTACAAAAAAACGTAATAAATAAATAAATGAGTTTTAAACCCCCAATTTTATAGCTTTGAGGCTTTCTGCATAAAATCTTTTTGTATTTGGTCGAACTCAACTTTTAGACGTATTTCCAACACGAAGCACATCCACGATTAACCCTTTAAATCTGCAGCCTTAATCAAAACCCAATCCAACTTAAACAAAGGTGGCTCCGTATTATCTGCTGGCTTATTTGGCCCAACCACAACGGTGACACACCGGGGCCGCTGCTCTTCTTACCCACACACAAGGCACACACCACAAATGTGTATCCAACTTTTTAAAATATGATGTAATCCACAATTTATCCACTAATAATGTAGTTTGCTTCTTAGTACGGTACTTATAGTTGCCAGAATTATATAACACTGTTTTTTTCGGTTGAAATTGATACTCAAACACGCTATTTTGTTATAATACAATTATAGTCAGGAAAACAACTATCTATAATAGCTGGTTTTAAATTATCAATTCTAAAAAAATACACGCGGCTAATCAAATTTTATTCATTAGATAAAAGTAGATCAGCGTACAGCTGATTTGAAAGAAAGCAGCGCTACGTTTCGACGCATTTGCAGCTAATCCTTATTACTATTGGGGTTCCACATGGCAGCATTTTAAAGATTACTGTTGAAGTTACTTGCGTCCGCTACAAAAGCCTTCGTGTGCGTCCCTGTAATTGGTCCGCCGGTACAGACCATTAGGTAAGCATCCATTGCAACGGTGCAATCGCCTGAAAAGCTAAACTAATGCCACTGAATTAATTAAAACTAGTCTGCACATGTGTGCCGGGTGTAGGATATTTCCCGTTCGGTACATTGTTGAATTTTGGGTCAAAGTTTCTGGTCGTATGCTGCAGACATTGAGTAGGTAGAGCATTGTTGAAAATTTAATAAATTAAAAAGTATGCTACATTTCAGATTAGGAAAAACAATTACAAGCATTTTCATGCTTCTACGTGAGACACTCAGAAAGTTTTGCGAAACTAAAAAAAATTGTTCTATGGGTATGTTTGGTTCAAAATGTGAAAGCGCACCCTGGCAACATTCTATTCATTTTTGACATTTGGAGCTGTCATTCAAAAGGGGTTACCGCGTTCACTGCGTTCAGATCGGGAACAGCGCCTGGAGAATCGGATTCGTTCCAGGGCTAATTTATGTGTTTCGGGACAGTATTTAATTGGACAATACAAAAGTGCTGAACAGTGAAGTGAAGAAAGCGTCGATTAGACTTTACATGCACGGGGCAGTAAGCAAGATCGGCCTAACCTTTGACACGCCACGTGTACGCCTGTGGCCAAATTCCCGTTTCTATCCCATCTGCCCTTTCAATCCCTTCCTAGATTTGGTCGTCGGGATTAACGTGGAAGAAAGGCAGGACAGCTTGGCGCACTCGAGCATCAGTTGAGATCTGCGAGGGCAGCCGGCGTCTGGGAAGTCTCAGCAGAACTACTGTGAGTTCGTATTATTTATTAATCTGGGTGAGGACTCTGTCTGCATACTAATTTCGTGCCAGGTATATGGTGTTTCTGATACGCTTATGGGCCCCGTATAGAATCCCGTATATTTAGTTTGGCCGGACAGGGTCTTCCATACATTTTGTTGGTAGCATAACGCGTATGACTTGTTTATTAGCTACAGGGTACATTTTTTATTTTAAAATCTTTTCAAAGTACTCTCCACCAGCCTCTATACAAAGTTTCATGCGTCTAAACCAGTTTTCAAAACACTTTTTCCAGTCCGCCGCAGACACCTCGTTTACAGCCTGCTCGAACGCAGCCAGCGCATCTTCCGGCGACGAAAATTGTATTCCTTTGAGCAGATTTTTTTTATTTTTGCAAATAAAAAGCAGTCACACGGTGCTATATAAGGGCTGTAAGGAGGATGACCCAGAAGTTTGACTGGCGTGCTGTCCAGGAAGTCCCTCGTTTTGAGTGCGGTGTGCGCAGGTGCATTGTCGTGGTAGAGCAGTAGCCCGCGGAGCCCTGTGTTTGGTCGCTTGTTGCTAACAACAGAGAAAACTTCTAGCAAACATTTGGTAGTGTACCATTCGGCATTGATGCTTCTTTGAACCCGTAAGGGAATTGATACCAAGTGGCCAGTCAAATTAAAAAAGCTAGCGATCAAAATCTTCCCCCCGCTTCTAGATCGGTTCACTTTGGTAGGCGTTGGTTCATTTTGAAACACCCAAACAGTCGACTGACACTTGGTTTCTGGGTCGTATTGATAAATCCAGTACTCATCACCTGTAACGATGTCGTAAACACGCCAAAACGAGCCTTTCAAACTTGTTTAGCATATCACGGCACCATTCCCCCAGGGCCTGCTTCTGAGCATCAGTGAGGTTGTGCGGCACCCAGCGTGATACTATCCTCTTCACGCGAAGATGGCTCTTTAGAATCTCGTGAACGCTTCCTGATCCAATATTCAATATGTGTTGAATCTCCTGATATGTAATTCGCCTATTGTCTTGGATTAAATTTTTCACTGCCAGCACGTTTTCTTCGGTAACAGCCGTCAAAGGGCGACCGCTTCTTTCTTCATCCCCCAAAGTTGGTCAACCGCGCTTGAATTCGTTATACCAACGATACACGGTTGCCTTGGAAGGGCCTACATCCATGAATGCCATTTGAAGTCTATCGTACGATTCATCCGGTTTCACAGGCGACACTTGAAATCGTAAAAAATCATAGCTCTAAAATGTTCCCGGCGCAGATCCATATTTCAGCGAGACACAATACTTTGAATTAGCTCACATAAAATGTGGAGGGAAATTTTGAAATTAGAACATACCTATTTTTACTTAGAAATAATCATATTTTCGAAAAACATTATAACTGGCCAGTCTCCAATATATAAAAACTTTTTTTCGCAATACTTTCTGAGGGGCCTGGTACTAAGTACCGCCTTCTCCTAAAAAAAACTTTCCCAGTTCCTTTTGTCTCTATATCTTTATCCGTATGTTGACATATTAAAATACTCAGTACCAATCCAAAATAAAAGCGTTTTCGTAAGTTGTATTTATACTAAGGACAAATATGTCATACGTTGCGTGGTCTTCTAACATACCTGCATCGAAAGATATTCCTTATATCTAAAGGTACTCTGTTAATATACTATACATGTGTTGCCACGGCAATTTGCGGCATCTTTACCTGTTACAGTTCCATCCAAGTGCAAAAATCACCAGTAAATAATAACTTATCATTATCAAACCCCTAATCAACAAAATATGACAAAGGTCTGGAAGAAGTAATGTTCGGCAACAAGTTCTGACCGACTTTCTATACAAGTTTCCACAAAGTCGTACGAAACCCGGAGGGTTAACTTTCGGAACATGGGAACGCTTTCACACCACCACTCACACTCACACTCACCTGTCGACGATTCCCAAGAACAAAACTGCTAGATACCTAGGCTGGATAAGTAATCGCAAATGGTTCTTAATTAAAAGTATACAAAGTTACTGAACAATTCATGGAGACTAGGTAAGAGGTCATGGTCAGAAACATGGCCCAGTTTAACTTTCTGCGATGAAATTTTTGCTTCCCACTCAACTTGAGGGTTGATTCTAATGGCAGCAGAATAAAGATAAAGACAAACACAAGACATTTTGAATTATAAAAAGAACTGGTCTGGTGCGAATTCGACTCGTGCCCTAAGGGTTACGTACATACCGTTTAAAAACAAACTTATTCCACGTGCAGCTATTGACGACCAACTTAACTGGACACTTCTAGGTCTCTAAAAGATCTAATAATATACAGGGTGACTGGTAATTAGATGCAATCCTTTGAAGGGGTTGTATAAGAGAGCAATTGCAGTCGATTCGGCCATATAATGCCTTACGAAAAAGTGAACCATTTCTGAGATATTTTGAATTTGAGTGCTTTTTCTAAAGTAAACTTAAGAAAACCAGCTATTATTATAAAAAGCTAGTAAAATGCAAATGTTTTCAAGCTAATACGCACAGAAAATTGCATGGACTACTTTTTTGTGTTATGTACTTGTAAACGCAATTTGAAGTGTCTAAGTCAACTGTTGATTGTAAGCCGATTGATTTCCATCTTTTTCAATAGATTTGGAATGGCTAATAACAGAAACAAGCGTCAGCCGACGAACCCGCGGTGGGTGTGGATGTGAGAGGCTGCGAAAGTGGTAAAAAAAATGAAAAAAGTAATAGTACGCCCGGCTGAAACTTTTCTCACACATAGTTGACATCATACTGAGCTGAAGCATCGTTGATTCGTTAGTTTTTTTTTACCACTTTCGCAACCTCTCACATCCAGACCCACCGCGGGTGCGTCAGCTGACGATTTTTTTTCAGCTCAGTATGATTTCAACTATCTGTGAGAAAAGGTTTAGCCGGCGTAATATCACTTTTTTTTTAACACTTACGCAACCTCTAACACCCAAACCCACCGCTACTTGAGCAGCTGACGGTCGATTCACATATCAGTCATGTGAGATCTACGATAGATGTCAATATCAGCCGGCTTACTATGACTTTTGTATTTGCAACGGTACCTCCCGGGCTACAAGTGTAAGTTTTCATGGTGAGTCAACTTGCATGAAACTGATTACAAAAAGGGCAATAAGTTTATTTTGGGTTAAGTTGGAAGCCTGTTTTTATAACAGTTAAGTTATGTAGTAGGTATTAGTTTAAACTTGATACCTTTCACGGGGCCCGAAAAAATTGGTATTGGCAGACGGCAACAAAATGATCCTATACAACGTGAAATGTAAGTCATTTTGCTAGCGAAAAACGTAAAAAAATTTGTTTTCCATAGAAAAGTTAAAACCTACTCGACCCAAATGTATTAAACAGCTAATTTGTTTTTTCACGATTTCAGGGTTGGCTTCATAGTAAAAGTTGTTCATATGGACGAGTACTACGAGTATCACCAGTTTTCGTTAACAAAATGACTTAAATTTCACGTTGTATAAGGGTTTATTTTTATTTTGGGGCATGGAAACCTAAAAGAAATCATTTTTAATTGTTCATGAAAATATAATCATTGACCGTCGTTTGTAAAAACCACACCAGCCAACATTAACGTTAAGTTTTTACCTTTCAGATATTTCATCGACAAAGAAGCCGTTCAGCCTAATAAATGACGTAACATCAAAATCAAGTAACTAATTTTATGAAATACCAATACCAATAAAAATAATGGCGTAGTAATGAATTTGGCTCGAAACTGTTTTTAAATCAGCAACCTAAAAGCATACTGTCTAAATTACTCAATGTCAAATGTTTATCATACTCGTCAATTAATTCAAGGGGTGACCCGAATAAAGTTGCAACCCATTTCGTGTTTTCTGCAACAATGGCCACTATTAATCAAACAAAAAACTTGAATCAATTGGCGATAAATAATTGGCTATCAATAGAATTAGTCGCTGCATCAATCAGTGTCGCATAGATAAATGCTTTATCCACTGCTAGATTTGTGCCAACATACATACAAATCTGACTACAATCATACACAAATGTTTGTCTATGCTACAATGGTCGGTTTTGTCTAGACACTCGGAATATTTTTTCAGTGTAAATTATGACGCCATCTTCTTTGTTAGTTGTTGGTAATAAATAATTTTAATATAATAAAGGAACAGATAGTTTTAAGATGTTTGGGGAAAAGTTGCCAAAATTGTATCTTTTTGGGAAATTGTTTTGTCTCATTCGGGGAAATTTCAAAAACTCTCTGGAGACCTTGACACTGTCTGGCTGGCAGTATTTAATTTACCACCTATAGATATGGTGATAGTTATTCAGCTATTTGTAAATAGATGTGTCATGTGCATATGCCGTCTGGGAATATTCGTAAATGAAATGAAATATGAAATTGTGTTATAAAGGTACATTATATGTATACATACACGTATTGAAAGTCAGAATAAAAAGAAATTTTGCTAATACATTTATGAACGGAAAAATATATAACAATAAAAAATCTAGGCTCACTTAAATTTAATAAATAATTTAGAAGATACAATAGAAGTTGTAAAAACTTCCAGACTTTTGGAGATTGAAATTGATACATATAATACCTATATATTACATTAACTGGAAAGCCCATATCGCAAAAATTCATAAAAAAATGAACCAACTGAAATACGTACTACGCAAAATAGTAAAAGTCAACTGACACGGCGACTGCGATAACTGCCTACTACAGCTACGCCTACGCTTGGTTAAAGCATAGTATAATAACAAATAGTACTCTATCTCCATACAAACGGACCGAAACGAACCCCCCCAAAACTCGGTACAACTTGGTTTACGACAGTCGCGGTAGCACCGCAGTTACGTATGCATGTTGTCACTGTGACGCTCCTGCGCATTTTCGTACATTATGGCACGAAATCACAGAGTATGTTGTGCATTGTATGGTTGCTTAAATACAACTTTTATAATAATAATATAGCATTATCAAATATGATAACAGTCATTTGGTAGCCCTAGCGTGATCCGAATGGCCGTAGGTATTGATTTCAAGGACACCGCTTAGTTAAACTACTGTTGTTAACTATACTGTGGTTAAAGTATGGTATAATACTGTGGGGTAATAGTACTGAGTTTGAGAAGCTATTCATATCCCAAACAAGCTGCATAAGAATAATAGTAAAAATAGCACGGCGACAGAGCTGGAAACCATTTTTCAAAAATGTTTAAATATTAACTCTGCCATCACTCTAGTACATGCTGGAATTGTGTATATGTGCACGTAAACATGCTTACCTTTTTACTAAAAAATTAGAAACAATAAGCAAGGATGCTTCCGACTTCGCGACTTAAGGCTCTCAGCGGTAATATCCAACACCTGACAATAAAGGTATATAGCAAGCTGCCAAATAATATTAAAAACATAAATAGTGTTGAAAATACTGCTGATTAATAGCGTATTTTGAGAATATACTTTCTCGCTCGAACAAGGCTTGATGGCCAGAAGAGAGCTTTCAGAAAACAAATACAGCTCCCCAAACTTGGATTTAGTATAAAACTTTAAATCGGGCTTAACCCCACTAGTTAACATTGTTAAGTTACCTGGGTCTTAGCAGACTATTTTTATTATGAATTTTTTCAACTCTTATACGTCGCTTCTCGACTATATTAATGTATAAAGTAAAAATAAACTTCAAAGGCCTGACCCAGTGCTGTAGAAACCTGAAATAATGTGAACATATTCTGAAAGGTACCTACCGCCAATCAGAAAGCAGAGTTTCCTTTCGCGGGCTTTCGCCCACTAGTTAACATCATCAATTTGCCGGGGTCTTACAGATATGTTCAAATTATAGGTTTTTTGCCTTTTTAGACCGTTTAACGGTAAAATATTAATGTAATTTGGTGATAAGTCACTTGCTGACCATGAAATGAATGAATTTCAGCCATTTTCATGCTTAAAAGGGGCGCGCAGAGCGTAACCCGCTGAGATATGTTATCTACGTAACAGTATTGCTGTGTAAAGGGCTGTTACTTTAAGATTGCCTGGATTTTAAGTAATGCAACTTGAATACCCATTAAGCAATATAAATATGTGTTGATATTGTCGTAGAAAGTCAACATTTTAAAGCGAAAATTCGCATTTACATGAAAAACTCTAGTTACTAGCTGTAAATTGCAGTAACATTCATATCTTGTTAATTTTAAAAGTAATTCTGTATAGAACTCGTAAATTATTATTAAAACACGTAAATTTAAACTCGTTTTGACCGTAAAATGTCACATTTCTAGAAACAAATTGTTGATGAAACAATATTCAAGATGTATTGCATCAATTCTTACTTGAAATAGTTTATATCAGTAAATAACCACTGTATCTATAGTCTTTCAGTTGTTTATGTACATTTGCAAGTTGTATGCCTTAAGCAAACTCGAAACATAAATATATAAATAGAAATGCATTTTTGTGAAGACGTAATGTTATAATTTTGTTTCCATGTATTGAAATATATTGAAAATAGTTTGTTTCACATTTGTTTTATATGCTTAGCATTATATAACCACTTTAAAGTAAATATCCTTAACTTCCATATACAATGTACTGAAAGACATTCAACATTGCTAAACTTTCGTAGAAAAACCTTTGTAACTTATTATCCAATAAGAATATCTGTACAAGTTTTGTTTTCCTATAAGAACTAATATTAGACTATGTTAACTAATAAGAATTAATGTAAAACTGTTTAAAATAAGAAAGTTATTTAAATAAAAGAGTGAATTACGAGGGGCCAAACGGGCGAGCAATCGTCAAAAATACAAGCGCTAGCGTCGCGCGTCTGTGCGGCAACGCCGTCTTACAGGGGGTCATCCCATACAAATAAAAATTATTGATCGATCGACACCTCGGGTACAACTAAAGAAGAAGTTATCACGTAATCCCCCACTCGGCCCTTCGGAGTTCTTTGCGCAAAGAAGTCAGACTTTTATTTTGGAACCCCTACGCTGCATCATTGTTGGTACCAGTCCACCGGCAATTCAAACGACTGACGGGAAGCCGCAGCATCGCATCGAAGGGTGCTGCCAATTGCAGAGCTACTGGAAGAGGACGTGTTTGATGGTTTCCTCAACACCAGCGGCGCTGTGGACATTGTTGGTGGTTTCCCCAACAGTTTAATGGTCCTTCGAGCCGGATGGTAGCCAAGCAGCCAAGCAGCCAAGCAGCCAAATAGCCAAGCAGCCAAGCAGCCAAATAGCCAAGCAGCCATAGAATTCCAGGGCGGGGGGCCCGAGAAGAGCTCTTGTCAGAGTCATCATCTTAGTTTCTACGAGTTTTATACTCGGCATCACCGATCCACACCTAACGGTGCCAAACGTGTATCGGGGTGTTAACGCTACGTACGTTACATATAACGTACAGCGGTGTGGTCTTTCAGGCGGGCCCACACGACTGTCTGATTCGCGCTCTTGTCAGAGCAGGACAGGCGGTCGGAAGTAGTCTGTCGTGGCGGTACGGCACAGCTGGAACGTGGGCTAAGCTACCATTCTCGTAGCACAGCGAAGTGAGGATATTCTCCCCTCACGGTGCGGTCCAGCCCAGTTGTGTCGCTCACTTTACCAAAACGATCTCTAACTATCCACCTGCACGAACATCCATTCCTCCTTCCAACGGTTACCAAGTCCAAGCCTACAACCGTTGACTGAGGCTGATAGGGACCCATAGGGACCCGTAGGGACTGTTAGGACCGAAAGTTGGTCAGTTAGGACCGAAAGTGGTCGAGTCAGGGACGTTAGGGACGTTAGGGAACGTTCAGGTAAGTATACTTGTAATAGTAGTTAGCTGTAGCTTTAACTATTAATTTACCCCACACAGACAAGAAGATGAGACCCGTTACAAGATCAGTGGGAAAAGAGACTAGTGATGACAGCTCCAATGTAAAGGTCCATGAAAAAGAAGATGGACCCAGTGAAACAACCGCTGCGAACAACAAATTAGCAACGGATGGGGCACCCACGGCACCTGTGATAGCCGATAAGACAAGATCTACGACAAACGCAGACTGTACGAACAAGACAATGGAATCAGCCGATAATTCGACTACAACCACGTCGACCGGTACGGGCACCACAGTAGAACCGACCGGTTTCACATCGTCATCTTCAGAGATTACATCAAAACAGAGTTCTCAGGAGAATGTAGTAACAAACAGCAAATCGGGTGATGATCAACGAAATATTGAGCGAACTTCGCAACAGAAGGAGAACTTTGAGCAAGTACACTCAAATCCTATCTTAACGGTAAATGAACCTCGAATTAGAAAATCAAGAGCATCAAAAGCGTCTTCAAGTAAACGACGGCGCGAGTTAGAAGCAAAGATTAAAATGGTAAAAGCAGAGGCGGCGCTTGCACGTACGGAATACGAGTTAGCGCGTTTAGACTCCGACACGTCACTCAGCGATTGCGAGACAGAAGCAGGGCGAATTGAAACGCAAGCACGAATCGAGCGGTGGGTGGACAAGTCAGTTGAGGAGCGGCCCGAGCCTATACCTGAGGAACCGTCAGGAGAAAAAAGGGTTTCGATGACTTCACAAGCAGTGAGGGAGCGAGAGGGAGATAGAAGTCGTGTAAATCTGCCCGTCTCGACTTCACAACCAAGCACTGAAATGCAATTATTTACTACAAGTTTCGTACAAGCCATACGCGAGGCGGTAGCGAGTGCTTCACCACCAACTTCGCAAGCACAACACCAGCCATATCCGACGGCACAGACCGTAGCACCGAAATATATTTCAGAATTATTACAATTTAACGGAGAGCCGAGCGAATGGATAGCGTTTAGAGCAACATTTCGTGATACAGAACGTTTCTTCAGTGAAACACAAAACGTCGCACGAATAAGGAAAGCAGTTCAAGGCAAAGCGAGAGAAGCGATACGATCGATTTTATATACAAGCACGAATCCAGGAATTATTATGGACGCTTTGGAACGACGCTTCGGACGACCGTGACGCCTTATCAAAAGTGAAATAGCCAACATCGAACGAATGGCGCCTCTAGCAGATGACGCGCGCAACCTGGCTTCGTTCGCGGGTACAGTCGCGAATACAGTGACAACTATTCAACAAATGAACGAGCTGGCTTACCTTCATTCGACCGACGTATCGGAAAAGGTGATAAACAAATTAAGCCTTATCATCAAATTCAAGTGGTATGAATACAGATCAGCCCACAATGACAGCCCTATATTACTGGCGCTTAATACGTTCTTAAGCGAGCTTTCTGACACGTACGAGACATACGAAACCGACGTTGCACGGGCACCGCCACGGAAGGAGTATAACCGTGGGCGACCGTTAAATAAAACAGTGCAAGTTCACCGCCGGGATGACTCGTCGTCGGCTGAGTCGGAGAGCGAACAGGAGATCTCTTCTGAGGAGGAATCGAGTGACGAGATCGAAGGAGTAACCGATACCGTAGCGATCGCTCAGAGACAAGAAAATATAGAATGCCCGCTATGCAAAGAAAATCACTTATTAAGCAAGTGCAAGAAGTTTTCCGGGATGAAAATGGATGAACGATGGGAAACTGTTAAGAAAATGCGAGCGTGCTTTTTATGTTTGAGCACAAAACATCGAGGATATGGCTGTCGAAAGAAATTGTGTGGTCATGACGGATGCAGAGGAAGGCATCACAAACTTTTACACAGGAAGCGTGATAAGGAGAACGATAGCGTCAAGTCGACTTCAAAGGCTCCTGTGCGAGAGGGACAGGCGATGTCAGTCAATACTGTCAGTAATACAAAAGCCTACTTAAAAATAACACCCGTAGAGGTGTTCGGACCGAAAGGTTCCGTACAGATATTGGCTCTACTTGACGAGGGAGCTTCTATTTCATTGCTAGATAGCAAGGTAGCCAAGAAGATAGGGGCCAAAGGTCCTAAGGAAGATCTTCAACTTAATGGCATAGGAGGACAGCGTCTAAAAGAGTCGAAGTCGCAAATACTTCGAATCAAGATACGCGGGTTATACACGCGAGACATGAACATGTGTGACGTACACACACTTTCAGATATGAAACTTCCCGAACAAGCCGTTAAAGAACAAGATATACGCGACTGTCCACATCTCAACGACATCAAAATGAATCTAACGTATGATCTTCAAAAACCTAAATTATTACTTGGGCAGGACAACATCCAATTGATCTACACTCGAGAAATCAGAACAGGTGAACCATCTAAGCCAGTCGCTTCGAGAACCAAGCTAGGGTGGGTATTACACGGCTGTAACACTAAAAGCCTACTACCCGAAGAAACCACGAGATCGGTAAATCACCTTTACGTTATGAAGTCAAGAGATGATGAACTCGAGCAGGCAGTAAAAAATCATTTCAGCATAGAGTCGTTAGGCGTATCTCCGAGAAAACCGAAAAGCGATCCGGAACAACGAGCGCTCACAATACTGGAAAAAACTACTAAACGTTTGCCCGACGGCAGTTTCGAGAGTGGTTTATTGTGGCAGACAGACCATGAAACCATGCCAGCAAGTAAAGACACGGCGCTTAGTAGACTTTACAACCTCGAAAGAAAATTGCGAAAAGACGCACATCTCGACAAAGAGTATCGCAAATTAGTTCAAAACTTATTGGACAACGACTATGCCGAAAAGACATCTACAGAACCCACATCGCCGAGAACGTGGTACTTACCTCATTTCGCCGTAACACACCCGCAGAAAGGCAAAACGCGTCAAGTTTTCGACGCCGCGAACCGCGTCTCTACCAAATGCTTAAACGACGCCCTGTTATCTGGGCCTGACTTATTACAGTCATTGTTCGGTGTGTTAATAAGGTTTCGAGAGGGACCGATCGCTGTAATGGCCGACATAAAGGACATGTTTTTACGCGTAAAAATACGCGAGGAAGACAGAGACAGCTTGAGATTTTTCTGGCGTGACAAATACGACCAAAAACCGCAAGAGTACCGTATGAAATCGCTTATCTTCGGCGCTACATCATCACCGACTACCGCAATTTATGTGAAGAATAGAAACGCACAAGACTTCAAAGATAAATACCCCGAAGCGGTAAAAGCGATTGAACACAACTTCTATGTGGACGACTACCTTCAGAGCTTTTACTCCGAAGAGAAAGCGAAAGAGATATCTCAACAAGTCTATGAGATAAACAAAGCTGGCAACTTTCACCTACGGGGATGGGCGAGTAACTACCCCTCCGTCGTTCAGAAATTTTCCGATAATGTACAAGAAAATACGCAAGTCACCATTGGAAGTCAGCAGGAAGAGGAGAAAACTCTAGGTTTAAGATGGAACCTAAAAAGCGACACGCTGAATTTCACTTTGAGTTTAAGATCCACGCCTAAGGAAGCTATTTCAGGCCATAGAAAGCCTACAAAACGTGAAGCTACGAGTGCGGTAATGACCGTCTTTGACCCGCTAGGATTAGCGTCACCTATACTCGTACTGGGAAAAATAATGCTTCAGAACGTTTGGAGATCAGGCGTAGCATGGGACGAACCATTATGCGATAACGAGAACAAAGAATGGCAACAATGGCTTTGTGAATTGAGTAAATTGCAAAATTTAAATATACAAAGGTGCATATCAAGCATAAACATAGAAGGCGAGTTACATACCTTTTGTGACAGTTCTGAGAAAAGCTACGGAACCGCCGTGTACTGGCGCGCACTTAACCAAGACGGCAGTGTCGAAATAAAATTAATAGCTGGGAAGGCTAGAGTCGCTCCGCTGAAACCTGTATCGATACCTCGTTTAGAACTACAGGCCGCTTTATTAGGATGCAGATTAGCGCATTCTATGGAAAAGGAATCGAATTTTCAAATAACCAGCAAAACATTCTGGATGGATTCACGCACCGTACTCGCATGGATAAAAGCAGACGCGCGAACATTTAAACCGTTTGTAGCGCATAGACTCGCTGAAATTGAAGATTATACGAAACCTAAGCGGTGGAGATGGGTTCCGACATCACAAAACGTAGCCGACGACACGACTAGAGGTGCTCCTACCACCTTCAATACGAACCACAGGTGGTTCAACGGACCCGAATTTTTGCATGAAAACCCAGAAAATTGGCCTGAAGACACCAGTAATAGATTACCGCCGACTACGGGCGAAGAAAAACAAAAACAAGACGTCATCGCTGTGACCACGCCTCTGCTCGCGCAAGACAGCAGCAATATATTACCATCTCGCTCGCTCGCGTCTTCACGAATTCAGCCATTTGAAGATCTGCCGAAACCTGAACGCTTCTCAAGCTTCGCAAGAATCCTGAATATTTACGCTCGAATCTACCAAATCATCGAAATATTTAAGTCCAAATTGAAAACAGAAGAAAATTTAAACACCGTTAACATCACAAAAAAGCTTTCGAACGCAAATAAAGACGCTACATGGCGTTTAAATAAAAAACGCGATAAAAAATTGGAAAAGCATTCAAAAACCCCGCGTAAAAATATTCCCTCTCAACTGGGGAATAAAAATATCATTCCGCTTTCAAACAAATTGAAAAATCAAGCCTTAAACACTCTGTTAAAAATTATACAAAACGACAGCTTCAAGAACGACATCTTAAAATTAAAAACAAATCAACCGCTCGACAAAAATTCTAAACTTCGGCGATTAACACTGCAGTATAACGACGGCCTTATGTACTTGTCAACAAGAATAAGTTCCGCTCAATATGTACCTGAAACCTACAAGAAACCGATCGTATTAGACGGTAAACACCGATTAACCCGACTGCTGATTGAGCAATACCACAAAGACTTCAATCACGCAAATCACCAAACGATAATGAACGAACTTCGTCAAAAATACTACATTACATCTCTGAGAACTACTGTGAAAAGCATTGTAAGAAACTGCTATCAATGCAAATTAAACAAAAGTTTACCGATGACAGCACCTTTTGGCGATTTGCCTCCTGAAAGATTATACCGATATAAAAGACCATTTACATGCTTGGCAGTCGACTACTTTGGCCCAATTATGATTACGATTGGAAGACGTCACGAAAAACGATGGGGCGCATTGTTTACTTGCCTTTCCACCAGAGCAGTACACATTGAATTAGCATGTTCCTTATCTGCCGATTCCATGATCCTGGCGCTACGAAGACTGGCTGCCCGCAGAGGAGCACCTACAGTATGTATGAGCGATAACGCAACGAATTTCTGCCTTGCTAATAAGCAACTTAGAGAAGAGTTCGACAAAATGAACAAGACGCATATGGTCAATAAGGCAGCTAAAAAGGGAATAACCTGGAAGTTTATACCGCCTGGAAACCCAAGTGCTGGCGGGGTTTGGGAACGACTTGTAAGATCCATAAAAGTCGCATTAACATCTACCCTGAACGAGAGATATCCCAAAGAAGAAGCCTTACATACATTGTTGCTAGAAGCCGAACATATCGTAAATTCGAGACCGCTAACTGAAGTAAGCCTAGATCCTGAAGACACAGAATCATTGACGCCAAATCACTTCTTAATTGGTTGTTCAAATGGAGCCCCATCTATCGGAGATTTGACGACACGAGCTTAGTCAGCCGATCTTCATGGCGAACAGTACAACGTTTAGCTGATCATTTCTGGACTAGATGGACTAAAGAATACCTACCAACTCTACAACCGAGATATTTAAACGGGAGAGCTTACATCAATCCAAGCCCCGGAGACATCGTGTTGATCGTGGATGCTTCACTCCCACGAGGCACATGGCCACGCGGTGAAATCACCAAAGTTCACCCCGGACCAGACGGCAACGTCAGAGTGGTAGAGATACGAACGAGAAACGGAATAATACGTCGACCAACATCGCGACTTGTCATCTTATCATCTGTCAATTTGGTTCCTGAAACATCAACAGTTCCGGAAAAGCTCCATCACTAGTCTCTAAAGGCGGCCCGCTACGGTATTACCGGAAAGCTGGAGGCCATAAAGCCATTTCATGAAATCCCTAACAACTACTACGAACTACATCAGTATTTTCACTCAAGACTTCGGTGCTCACTACTTTCGCACGAGGGGGAGACTGTTGAAAATACTGCTGATTAATAGCGTATTTTGAGAATATACTTTCTCGCTCGAACAAGGCTTGATGGCCAGAAGAGAGCTTTCAGAAAACAAATACAGCTCCCCAAACTTGGATTTAGTATAAAACTTTAAATCGGGCTTAACCCCACTAGTTAACATTGTTAAGTTACCTGGGTCTTAGCAGACTATTTTTATTATGAATTTTTTCAACTTTTATACTTCGCTTCTCGACTATATTAATGTATAAAGTAAAAATAAACTTCAAAGGCCTGACCCAGTGCTGTAGAAACCTGAAATAATGTGAACATATTCTGAAAGGTACCTACCGCCAATCAGAAAGCAGAGTTTCCTTTCGCGGGCTTTCGCCCACTAGTTAACATCATCAATTTGCCGGGGTCTTACAGATATGTTCAAATTATAGGTTTTTTGCCTTTTTAGACCGTTTAACGGTAAAATATTAATGTAATTTGGTGATAAGTCACTTGCTGACCATGAAATGAATGAATTTCAGCCATTTTCATGCTTAAAAGGGGCGCGCAGAGCGTAACCCGCTGAGATATGTTATCTACGTAACAGTATTGCTGTGTAAAGGGCTGTTACTTTAAGATTGCCTGGATTTTAAGTAATGCAACTTGAATACCCATTAAGCAATATAAATATGTGTTGATATTCTCGTAGAAAGTCAACATTTTAAAGCGAAAATTCGCATTTACATGAAAAACTCTAGTTACTAGCTGCAAATTGCAGTAACATTCATATCTTGTTAATTTTAAAAGTAATTCTGTATAGAACTCGTAAATTATTATTAAAACACGTAAATTTAAACTCGTTTTGACCGTAAAATGTCACATTTCTAGAAACAAATTGTTGATGAAACAATATTCAAGATGTATTGCATCAATTCTTACTTGAAATAGTTTATATCAGTAAATAACCACTGTATCTATAGTCTTTCAGTTGTTTATGTACATTTGCAAGTTGTATGCCTTAAGCAAACTCGAAACATAAATATATAAATAGAAATGCATTTTTGTGAAGACGTAATGTTATAATTTTGTTTCCATGTATTGAAATATATTGAAAATAGTTTGTTTCACATTTGTTTTATATGCTTAGCATTATATAACCACTTTAAAGTAAATATCCTTAACTTCCATATACAATGTACTGAAAGACATTCAACATTGCTAAACTTTCGTAGAAAAACCTTTGTAACTTATTATCCAATAAGAATATCTGTACAAGTTTTGTTTTCCTATAAGAACTAATATTAGACTATGTTAACTAATAAGAATTAATGTAAAACTGTTTAAAATAAGAAAGTTATTTAAATAAAAGAGTGAATTACGAGGGGCCAAACGGGCGAGCAATCGTCAAAAATACAAGCGCTAGCGTCGCGCGTCTGTGCGGCAACGCCGTCTTACAGGGGGTCATCCCATACAAATAAAAATTATTGATCGATCGACACCTCGGGTACAACTAAAGAAGAAGTTATCACGTAATCCCCCACTCGGCCCTTCGGAGTTCTTTGCGCAAAGAAGTCAGACTTTTATTTTGGAACCCCTACGCTGCATCATTGTTGGTACCAGTCCACCGGCAATTCAAACGACTGACGGGAAGCCGCAGCATCGCATCGAAGGGTGCTGCCAATTGCAGAGCTACTGGAAGAGGACGTGTTTGATGGTTTCCTCAACACCAGCGGCGCTGTGGACATTGTTGGTGGTTTCCCCAACAAATAGTGATACTGTGTATATAAACAAAATTAAAATGTTTTTGTCACAGAAAGGTTATTGCTGTGTGGATAAATATTTAAATAGTAAAAATGTATTATTTAATTAATTGTATAATTGTTGATAACTTATTTATTGTGTTCTGTTTTATTATTTTAGTTTAATTTGCATGTCATTGTCATGATTGACATTATAATTATGTCCATCCATCCATCCATCAGCCTGTTTCGTCCACTGCTGGACATAGGCCTTTCCAGGATTCCGCCACTCTTGGCCATCCTCCTGTAAGAAATGCCCATACTCACACACGCTGGGCAGGCGGGTTGGTGAGCGCGGTGCTGAAACCCTTGCACCAGTGACGCCGCTGTCCGTCACCAGTCTGATTTATATAAGGCCCGGCAATTGGGGATGGATATACCGCCATCCATCGGTCCCAGGCAATGGTGGGCCACCTGGTTTTTTTGCCTGAGAGCTGTCCTCTTATTATGTAAATAGTTAATTTATGAATGTCCTATATTTTGCAATACCGACAAGGTCGAATATGATGTGCCTACTATTTATTTACACCACTAATACTCATATTCAGCAATAAAGATTTATGATTTATGATTCAAATGTGTAAATAATAAACGTAACGCAATAAATACAACAAATTTGATAAATAAATAATCTTTAAATAAATACGTATACGTTAAATAAATAAATATTATGCCCAACTCCGCCCATTCAATTGGTCTTGCTACGAAGAAGGGCAAGAAACTTGGATTTTTCGACACGATGCTACCATGAATCGTTTCAGATTTATGAATCATTCCGTCTAGAAATTGGAGACGGGCGATATTAGTATTCTAGTTACGCATGTATGGTTTCTCTTACCTTGGTTACGCCTGGGCCACAAAACCCTAAAAATGTATGATTTAACGTAATGTCACCAGTGAACGAAATTACGTTCACTGAATGTCACCTTATAAACCTCTGGAAATGTTTGACTCCTTTCTTTAATCAAAGCAGTATGCAAATGCAAATTAGAATTTCTGCTAAGGCGTAAATTCCCGTCCAACAATATTTGTAATTCACATAATTCTCGCCGTACAGTCTAATCAAGCAAGTGGCGAGGTGCTATTCTAATTAAAGCAGCTGCCGCGATGTGCGGGATATTGTACAGTGTTTGCACAAACGTGCGATTTTTATTGTTGCTGCAAATTGACAATGGTCAATAACATCAGCGTTGCAATGCTGACCTTAAGGCTGCATATAAGGACAGATTGAGCACCTCATTTTGCATTATTCAGAACTGAACTCTACGACCTTTTCTTTTAGTTTAAAATAGCGCACTCTCAGCCTGGCTGTTACGACCACCAAGAAACACGCGCCCACAAAAACCTGCGTTTTTATTTAATAACTCTCTGCTTCTAAATGAAATTTTTAAAATATTCTAAAACGTACTGACGATGTCATTTGTCAACTTACTTTTAATACAAACAAGGCTTTATAATTTAAGAAAGGCCCTTAACACTCGAAGAACATGAAATTTAGAGGTAACTTCGTATTTATTTTCTACTGAGCGAACTTATTGTATGATTTTTCTGAACAATTATGTGATGTGTATTATGTGAATAATCTATCAGCCCTATAGTCTACTGTTTATATTATTTTTACTATACCGATTAACAAATTTACACAATGTGATATGCTCATTTGAATCTGTGCATCTAGCCTTATACGGACCATTAAGTGGGAAAGAGATTACTTGAATTCATACTTGAGTTTAAGTTACAGAGGACCTTCTTTCTATAACTTCGTGTTGGTATTGGCGGTCCACTATAACCTAAACTAACTAGAAACGTAGCGTGTGGCTCAGTTGCTGCAAATATGCGAAATATTGGCCTACAATGGGTTAAGATTCTCGCTAGCAACTACATAAAACGATTTACGTAGTTGATATGGAGTGTTGAGATCCAAACTTATACTAGGTTTTTTTTCTGTTTGTTAGTAAGAAGCTGGTTAAGCGCGAGTGGTCCCGTACTAAACATAGTAAAAATATATTAACATCATGATTAAACACACTTGTACTGGTTTCGTTGGTTTAAAATATACTAACCCTCGCAATTCTCAATATCGCTAGAACCATAGATCTCAGTCCAGATCGTGGCTTTGATCGTTCTTAGAGGTGAATTTATTTTTCAACTATAGGTATAAAATTAAAATAAAGGTAACAAATTACAATAAGGTATCAGATTACGGTTTTTAAAGCTGTTAAATATGCATGACTGTTCTTTTTAGGGTAACGTACCCGAAAGGTGCCAAATGGGAACCTATTACTGTTTCACCCAAAGTTTGCCTGAAAGATATTGCTGTTAGCAATAAGTGCCGCCTTTATACACTATAAAATATTTTTAATGGTGTACTTTTTTATGTTTTGTGTAAATGTGCATTAAGTGTAATGAATAATAAAAAACGTTAATATCCATATAATATTATACAATACATCACTAAACATAATATCCGTATTATTTGATCATTTACAATTTGCAGCATTTTAAAACTTTTCTATAGGGTCTAGCTTCAACAGTGCAAAAGCTATGGAGCCATAACAAGCAGACGAAGCGACGTAGCTGGCATTATACTTAAAGTCCGTTTTTTCATACTTGAGCTAACTAGTAAACAAACATGGCGTATCAATTAAATTTCACATTTCATAGGGATGGGTATCACTTAATGAACTACTGAAAGTTTTATTATTGAATGAATGAATTGATTGAATACGTATTGGTTTTAATCATATGGTTAATAAACGGCAATGAATCTCACAGGCTAGACTTGTAACTATGTGAATAATAATAATAATAAATAAGTATGTATGTTTGTTAGTTTGAATTTTTGAAACGACCAACTGAATGGATTTCAACAAAGTAGTGTGTAGTTGGATAAGAGTTCATAATAGGAAATTACTAGAAACATATACCTCATGGAGAAAACAAAAAAAAAATTTAATGTTGTAAAATTTAAATGAGTTTTATTAACTAAAATCCGATTACAAAAATAACAAAAGTGGTTAATTCAAATAATTTATTTTGCAAAATAGTTTTATTCGTTGGGTAATCCTTAAAAAACAATAGAATGTGATAAAAAAGTATATAATACGGGGGTTATTAAAAAATACAATATAGGCTTATTAAATTTTAATAAAATTATACACTTGCATAAAATAGAAAAATATTTAAATAAATCTTATATATACATCATGCAATAAATACTACAATGTTAATAGATAAAACAAAGCACTACTACGCCACATCACCAACACTATCTTCTGTGTCGTTGAATCCTCTGATACATTTATGACAAATCCGGGGGTCGGTAAGTTGTCGGTCGCCGTGTCCATTAAGCCATCGAGCTGCATCATTTGATCTTCTTCTTTTATTATGTGCTCGATGCATTTTGTCCACGACGCTGCACTAATTTTTGAATCCCTTCTTTCGTCAACTCTTTTATTTCCGCCATTTTAAAAGTTTTGTTATTTCTGCCAACATGTGATTTGAGCTGTGCCCATATTAATTCTATCGGGTTTAGTTCGCAGTGATAAGGCGGAAGGCGCAATGTAATAACATTTTTCTCGGCTGCCATTTCGTCAACAACTTTTTGTTTGTAATGATCCTTATTAAATTTGTTTAAAAGTTCTGCTTTTATATCGTTCTCGTCATAGTTAATTTGTTTTCCTTGCAGCCAAGCTTGTATGTCTGCCTTCCGCCAGCTCATATTTGGCACACTTTCGGCGTGTCTGGAGTGATAAGGTGCATTATCCAAAACTATAACCGACCCTGGTTCCACCAAATCCAAATATTTTTTAAACCTGTAACATTAAAAAATTAACTTTATTTTCTGTTTCTAAGAGACGATCAAATAAAAATAATAATGCTTTGGATGTTCTATATTTACCACTTCTCAAAATTGTGAGCATCCATTTCGCCGTGGTAATCGCCCTCTCTGTCAGTTTTTTTGGCGTCGAATATCCACTCTCCACCTTCTAAAAATCCGTCGTTGTTGGGTGACGATGAGGCGTTTTCCTTTCTGTGGGTTTTTGATCCCCGTCGACAAGCCGTTTAAAAATGCTTGGCGACTATTTTTTATTTCTTCGTCAACCCACACATAGTCACATGTGTGCCCTGTAAAAAAAAGGAAAAATCTAAGTATATAGGTATAGTTTATTACTTAAGGCTTACCAACCAAAAAAAAATATGTTTTAAAGATTAAAAATTACCTTCGTTTACCCATGTTTCGTCTGTGTAATATATCTTCCTGTTTTCCTTTCGGTAGTCTTTTATTTTCATTAGATAATTTCTTCTCCAAATCATCAAGTCTGGTCTGTCGAGTAAAATGCTTTTTCTTGACCGCTTCGTATACCTAAAATTAAGCTTTTTCATTATTTTGTACATCGTTCATCCTCGTCATCATTAACGGCAGTCAGCACATTGTCAATGGTGGGCAATTCATTGTTGAAATAAAATTGATGTATTTTTCTTCTTATTGCAGTTAGAGTAAAATCGTCTAAACTCTCTGCCTTTACATATTTTGGCTGAAAACGCTCTAGCGACGACACCTTGCCGGTAATTTTATATTCACGTAAGATCCGTTTGACCGTGCTTATGGAAATGCCCATTATTTCTGCCGTCGTCTTTACAATCTCTGTTCTGATGGGAAATGAGACATTGGTTTTTTCAACATATTTATAAATATTGATCGCAATAATTTTTTCATTCGATGTCATATCGACACGTTTTCGCCGTTTCTTCGTAGGCGAGCTAAGAAACGAAACTTGGTCCGGAATTCTCTTCCGTTTCGCTGGTTTGGATGGCCCAGGAGTTGGCTCAGGGCTACTCATTGTCGATTTCTGCAAAAAACATATAAGGTATCTAAAGTTTACATGCCATTCAAATTTTATTTTTACAAAACATTGAAGTATTTAATAATTTAATAAATTATTAAGTAAAGGATATATGAATATAATTTGCAATATTCCGCTAAACAATTCTTGTCGTGCTATTCAAAATGCAGACTCGTGCACCACCCGCCCGCCCGCATAAAAACATGCAACAAGCAAGCAATACAAGCAAAGCAATCTTAAATAACAAGCAAGAAAACTTATCGACACGTGTTTCGCCTCTGAACGAGGCATCCTCGGGATGTGTTGCTAGCCCGGCTTCTCCGCAGCAACTGATGTGTTGCTCACCCAGCCGCTCCGCAGCAACTGATGTTGTTCGCCCGACAGCTCAGCAGCTAGTGACGAGCCGCCGACCAAAACTCGCCTTTTATACACCGGCCTGACTAGTTGTTTGGTGGGGAAATGGGGAGACGAAAACATGCGTAACAGTGGGGTAGTGGTAAAGTTAGTTTGTTCGTTTAGTAAATCAGGGTTATTCTTGTTTTTTAGTATTTCTAATTGTTCTAACACACACATTCTTAAACCTTTTTTACAAATATGTTTTACTTCAAATGAATGGTTATCAGGCAAACTATGACCGGACTCTAATAGATGTTTTGCAAAGTGTGATTTTTCAGGATGGTTATTTCTATGGGCTGAGATGTGTTCTTTGTACCTAGTTTCAAAACTGCGACCTGTTTGACCTACATAGACACCGTTACAATCATTGCAAGACAATTTGTAAATACCAGACTGTTGTTTTTTATCTAATTTGTCCTTACCATTGCAAATACGCTTTATCTTATTTTTGGTTCTGAATGCAACGCGAACACCACAACGCCGAAAAATCTTCGCAACCCGTTCAGAAATTGGACCTAGATAAGTTATGCTTGTTTTATATTTCTGAACACTCGTACTTTCAAGCTGTAAAGCAGACAAACTGTTTCTAATAATGATATTCTGTTTTTTGTGGACTAATCTATCAACCATTTTTGCACTATACCCGTTATTCACAGCAATCTGATATGTTATGTTGAGTTCTTTTTCAAAGTTGTCAGGACTTAGAGGCACCGTCATCAATCTGTGAACATAACAACGAAATGCTGCAAGCTTATGTTCCCAAGGGTGACAAGATGAAGAAGGTATTACAGTATCGGTGTGTGTTGGCTTGCGGTATATTTGAAATTCATGTTTATTCTGTGCCCGAGTAATCGTTAAATCTAGAAAATTAAGGGAGTTTTCTTGTTCGACTTCTAATTTAAATTTTATTTTGGGGTGAATTTTGTTCAATTTGTCAACAAATACATCGAGCTGTCTACCAGTACCAGTCCAGCAAATAATGATGTCATCAACGTATCTGTAATAATACAAAATATTCGAACTACTGACAATGTGTTTGTTCTCAAAACTATCCATGAAAATATCGGCCATTAATGGACTTAAGGGTGAACCCATCGCTAAACCTTCTTTCTGCATATAGAATCTATCATTGAATTTGAAATAATTTTGACGCATGCAAACTGATGCAAGGCTAATGAGGCGAAACACGTGTTGATAAGTTTTCTTGCTTGTTATTTAAGATTGCTTTGCTTGTATTGCTTGCTTGTTGCATGTTTTTAAGCGGGCGGGCGGGCGGTGCACGAGTCTGCATTTTGAATAGCACGACAAGAATTGTTTAGCGGAATATTGCAAATTATATTCATATATCCTTTACTTAGTGATGGACTTCCGCAAGGTAACGCCTATTTCAATTAATTCAATTAATCAATTAATTAATAAATTATAATTCATAGATCCTAGACCTATCCCATAGAACACATGAAATGAATCTTGAAACGGTATACATACATTAAAGAGTGTCCCAAAATTCAACTTTTTCGAAATTCATATGGTACTATTGATGAGCGGCAGATGTAGTCAAAATTATATTATTTCAGCTTTTGAAGGATAGCTTCAAAATATCGCCACTGTGAGATTAGAAAATAAGTAAAATATTGGGGTATACTAATATAAAAACACAGTAATTATTTTTATAAATCTTAATGTTACCTCTTAATTTATCACTTTAAAACACACTCACTTCTAATCTTACCCCTTTTTAAGTATATTGCATTCAGAAACATTGAATTACCTGTAGCATAAACGAAATATAACGTTTTGGAACATTCATGGGACAAAAATGGCTACAATTATTGCATTGTAATTAAAGCTTTCAAGCACTCTTTTTTTTACCATCTATGGTAAAATATTAATTCCAATTTGTACATAATTGTACTGTTTTAAAAGTCTAAGAACCTATTTGACTTTTATTATTTATCCTAATAAAATAAGACAAGGGTTCACAATTTTGAATACACTTAGTATTCAAAATGGTAATCCGTGCGTAGCAATCTGTGTGTTCGAGACGTTTTATAAGTGATATCTAGTAAGTAAGATTTTATACACGCCACCAACCGCCATTTTGAATTCACACCAGTCTTAGTTATCACTTATCTTCCAAAATCGGTGAACAAATAGCTCCAATCGTATGCAATATCGATGTCCTTGAAGAGTAGCCAATAGGTCGTCAGTCCAGAAAAATAACACAGTCCAAATCAGAAAGCAAACACAAATCCACAAGAAAGCCAGGTCGTTGGAATTCAAGGAACGTGAGAGAACACCCGTAACGTGCGACATCAAGCGAAGCTACGAGACGAATGTTTGGTTTGTTTCATTCACCTAACCATAGACACTCCGTGACAGTGAGCCCAGGAATGTAAAAAAAAAACGATTATCGATTTAATCGATTTTTCAAAAGACAGAATTTTACCGATTTTTTTCTACAACTTACCTAATTTTCATCGCTATCGGATGAAAAAGACGACAAACACATAAACATTCAAATTAACAAAGAGTTAATTGTAAAAAAATACCAAAAGCAAACCGTTCCAAACCGTTCTTTCACTCACTAAGTCCCATCCCTAAAATAAAATGTCAAAGACATCTCTGTCGGTCTGTTAATCTGTGTGCGAGAATTTAGTCAGAATACGTTTTGCCTAAAAATGTTATTTAAAGGGATAATTTAAAGCATGTTTCAGTGGTAGTTAATGCGTAAGTGTTTAAAGTAGTGTCTATAACTTATTGTGGTACTCTACGTGGCGTGATTCCCTCGGAAAGTCGTAATATGTGATCGAGTGATGTTTGTTTACTAGTTAGCTCGAGTATGATAACATGGACTTAACGAGTATAGATATGAGCTTCTTTTAATAATAAACCTCACATTGGCAAGATTTTGTTCTAATAAAATTTAAGGTTTTAAAAATTGGTTACTGTACGTTAAATGTTAAAAATCCAGTAGAAAAACCTAAATAATAATGCCAGTACACATTTTTGTTTTTTTTTTAAAACGCTGCGTCTCAACCGCTTCTTTGTGCCGGTACTTATTATTACTGAGTAGCGCTGCACAGTTGTAGACTCAGCGCCTTCCCGACATGGACTGAACATTGGGAGTAAATTAATTAAGCTGTGGTCTTGCCGAGCAGTTTGTTGGCCTCCGAGGCCTCTTGCGCCGGCCTTATTACCTGTTTTGGGAGTCCTAGACGCCAAGGGGACCCTATTATGATATTACCCAACTAATTAGAGGTATTAAAACTAACGGCGTCTTTTACGGGAAATGAAAATGTTATGTTTTTCATGAGTTTAATGTTTTGTGTTTTTAAGTTCATTTTGTATTTTATATTTTATGTGTTTTAACTTGGTCGCTCTGTATAAAAATATCTATCACAGTAAAATATAAATTGCTGGGATATAGGTGGTGATATCTTTACCATAGAAGTTACAAAAATTAATTGTATTTTCATAGGGATGTATATCAGTGTCATCCATCCATCCATCCATCAGTCTGTGTTCGTCGACTGCTAGACATAAGCCTTTCCCGGATTTCGGCACTCTTGGCAACGTCCTTCAGGTCGTCGCGTCAGCCCAGCGGGCACGAGGTTGGCCGACGCTACGAATTGCTGTACGTGGTCTCCATTCCTACGCCTTTCGGCCCCAACGGCCATCATATCGGCGACAAATATATCAGTTTCATGATACAGATATGTAATATTTTGTTAATTCTATATAAAAGTAAATTAATGTAGCCATTAAATACTAGTAAACCTAAACTACCAAACTAAGTTATAATTATATATTCATACATAACAATACTGTGGGGCACTGGAACTTCATACATATGGGGTCCAGAGCTCCAATGTTTAATGTTAAATACATATTTCAATTGTTAATGTGTGTACTAAGATATTTTTAAGCATTTCTGTTACTAACAATATATGGACTTGGTCTGAAATAAAATTATATTATTATTAATACTTCTAAGATAAATAAAGGAATATACCACAAATATCTAAATAATATACAGTATGAACCAAACGAATGCCCCCTGGAGAGAATGTACCTTAAATATTAAAGATAACAAATTTTACTTAAGGGTACCTTTATTTTACTTTTAAGTTTAAGGAACTCAAACTCAAAATATTTATTGCAACAAGTGTACACAGATGTTACAATTTTATAAGAACTTAATAACATAGCTACCCTTATCAGGTACAGCAACACTACTAATACTATATATTATTACGCAATTCTTTTTCACTGCTCTAAAATTTCACAGTTTAATAATCTTTTACAAAATGTTTGCATAAACAGTAATACTTAAAAGGTAAGAGATCAGAAAGCGATATCAAATTATTTTTCATCAGACAGAAAACTTTCTACTGTTTAGAAGCACTCTTCTACTAAATATTGCTTCATTATTTTATAAACGCGGATTCATTTTGTGTGGTCTTTATAGTAGTTGGTAATTTATTAAATATTTTAACTGCCATATAATAGGGACTAAAATTTAACATTTTTATTCGCGGCGGGGGCAAATATAATTTATCTTTGTGCCGGGTATTAATTGAATGCGTATCTTTAATTTGTGGAAATAGGTTCTTGTTTTTAAAAACAAATACACTTACATCAAAAATATATATACAAGGTAATTTTAATAATCTAAATTTTCTGAAAAATGTTTTGTAGCTCTCGGTTTCTTTTATGTGAGCGAGTATACGCACACAACGTTTTTGTTTTATAAACAATTGTTTCGCATCTACACTACTACCCCACAGCATTAAGCCATAACGGAGCCACGAATAGGCATAGGCATAGTATGCTGGTAGTGCAGTTTGCGTGTTTGTACTATGTTCTATTTCACTCAGTGCAAAAGTAAACTTCGATAGTTTTGATTTTATTTTCTCAATATGACTCTTAAAGTTTAAGTGGGTATCAAGATTTATTCCTAATAGGTTGAAGATGTTTACAGTCTCTATTTTATTGTTATCAAATTCTAGATTAATTTGTAGCGGGGGCTTTTGATAAGGCCTGAAATGCATCATTTTGGTTTTTTACAAGTTAATATTTAAATTATGTTACATTTAGCCATGTCTTTACTGTTGTTAAAGTGTCTTTTAGAATTTTGGTAGCAGATTTACTATTTTCACATTTTATTACTAATGAGATATCATCTGCAAAAAGTACGTTTGTAATTTCCGTATTCAACATTTTTGGTAGGTCGTTTATATAAATTAAGAATAGGACACAACCCAGTACGCTTCCCTGTGGTATCGAGCAGGTTTGTGGTTATAATTCAGAATTGATTGATTTTAATTCGTGCGTTTTTGCATTATAGTTTTCAATTTGGACTAACTGCGTTCTTTTTTCAAGATATGATTTAAACCAGTAGTAAGGTGGTCCACGAATGCCTGAGCCATATAATTTGCTCAATAATATTTTGTATGAAACTTTATCGTAGGCTTTTGTTAAATCAATAAGTATTCCCAGAGCGTATTTTTTATCATTTATATACTTAAGTGCAGCTTGGATATATTTATCTATCAAAAAAGGGGGAATGAAGGGCTTATTTTACTGAAATTCTGGGGCTAATCGATCTATTCAGTTACTCGAATCAAGTTTTTTTAACCTCAAACATGGCTGACATAGAAAACGGGAAAGTCAAAGATAATATTGATACAGTGCAAGTGGCATTGCGAATCAGACCGCTCATGCAGCAAGAGACGGACCGAGGATGTGACGAGTGCATTGATGTAGTCCTTGGAGAGAATCAGGTCCAGATAAAAGACCTCGCCTTCACATACAACTATGTGTTTGCACAGCATATTACACAGCAGGAGTTTTATGATACTGCTGTGAAAGGCCTATTTGGTAGACTCTTCCAAGGCTACAATGTGACTGTACTGGCATATACTGGCATATGGACAGACTGGCTCTGGGAAGACTTACACAATGGGCACCAACTATTCTGGATCACATGGTGATTCTACGAGATTAGGTGTGATACCCCAAGCCATGGCAGATATATTTGACTTCATTGATGCACACGAGGACCAGTTCATCTTCAAGATCTCCGTCTCCTTCATGGAGCTCTATCAGGAGCAATGCTATGATCTGCTCTCGGGGAAGGAGAGGGGACACAGCATCATTGAGATCAGGGAAGATATCAATAAGGGAGTTGTGCTACCTGGTATAACAGAGCTGGCAGTGTCATCGACAATGGAGACTATGTTGGCGCTGGAGCGAGGATCGAACGGCCGCGTGACCGGCTCCATACCAATGAACCAGGCCTCTAGTCGGAGCCATGCTGTCTTCACCATCGTCATAGCTAAGGAGAGTTGGACCAATAAGAACATAGCAACAACGTCGAAGTTCCACCTAGTAGACTTGGCGGGGTCAGAACGTTTAAAGAAGACAAAGGCCAGCGGCAAGCGGCTCAAGGAAGTAGTGAAGATAAACCTGAGTTTGCTGGCGTTAGGGAACGTCATTTCGGCGCTCGGGGACGGAACCAATAGGAGCTTCATCAGCTATAGAGATAGCAAGCTCACCAGGCTGTTACAAGACAGTTTGGGCGGCAACTCGTTGACGCTGATGCTGGCTTGCGTCAGCCCCGCCGACTACAACTTGGACGAGACAGTGTCCACGCTGCGGTACGCCGACCGCGCGAGGCGCATCCGGAACAAGCCCTTCATCAACCAGGACGCCAAGGCCGCTGAAAAACTCAGGCTAAACAACTTGGTCAATGAGCTTAGACTGCATCTGCTCGGCAAAGGGCCAACACCGAGCGAGCAAAACAACGAACAATTCCAAGAACAACTCGACAGAGAGAGACAGTGATACGCCGAACTGCAAAAGAAATACCAGAAAGTCACCGAACACCTCAGCTACATGTTAGTCGAAAACACAAATTTATGCGAAAAAGCGCTTTTAGCCGAGGCAGCAACGGGCAAAATCGAACGCAAGCTGAAAGAGCTCACCGAAGAGTGCAATCAAACGATTGATAACCTCACCGCTAGTGAGTCAGTAGATGATGACAAACAGAAGTCAGTAGTCGGTCATCTGAAAGAGATAAAGTCGAGATTGGAAGATCTTCAGTTGGTCAATTTGCAGACCAATGAGCAGTTGATAGATCATGAGATTAAGCTGTCAATGATCAGTGACAGTGAAAATGACAAGATCGATGTGGATGAGGTGATGACTGAGGATCAAGCGGTGATCGAGGAGGAAAAGAGAACGATGGGACAGGTAAGAAGGTGTTGCTTCATCATGAAGAAGACTCGGATCTCCTCGCCAGCTCGCTCGGTGGGACCTCCAGTGACGCCGAGACGGCATAAGCCCCGCGCTTCCCGGAGCGTAGGCTCCCCAGCGCTATCCAATGCCTCAGGAAGACTTTCCACCCTCGTACAGAAGTTTCAAGAAGAAAACATGGCTAGTTTTGTTATCTCCCCAGTGGACAGGAAGTCTGTACTATCAAATAACACGGATATTGATCTGCCTAGACGCAAAAGCTGGTGGAAGAAACTGGATGACAACTCCCGAGATGTCATGGAAGTGGTTCATAAGAATACAGTGGATGAAGTAGAAAATGTTCTTGATTACTATTTGGATGGAGACACGCTTACGCAAGAGAAGCTCGATCATATCATGTACATACCTGAAAGCAGTGACAGCGAATCAATTGCCAGCATAGTGCTTCCACAAAGAAGGCTTTTCACTCACAAAGACAGCCATCTAGAGAAGAATCTTTGGCCAAATGTCAAGTCACGAGAAGCCCTCGCCAAACTAGACAAAACTCAAGTAGAAGTTTGAAACCTTGTTGAAACCAAGAAGCTTTTTGGTCAAAAAACACAATACCTATGTATTTTGATAGGAGCTTCGTCGTACCTATAGGTTAACGGATCGCTTTACTTTTTCTTTATGGATTTCTTAACCATGTCTCATTTTATTTTTGAGAAAAGCATTATTCTTGCTTCGACCATTAATTAGCAATCCTCGTAGGTATATAAAAGTCCTCGCCCTATGAGCTCGAGGTATCCCAAAATTCAATATTGTTAGAAGTACGAACAATGCGCAGAAAAACGAATTAATTGATTTACTTAAAAAACATTTTAAAATGACACAACGATACAGTAGTAAATCATAAGGATCAAATTAGGATAAAAATTTAAAATGTTCAGTAAAATTAAAAATATATTTTTCCTACGTCTTTTTCGTACTTCAAACAATATTGCATTTGGTTAAGAGTTTTGTTAATAAAATGTTAAATTTCATGGTCTTTCTTTAATTTACGATACCATGTTACTTAGAAGAATTTGATTCTAATACTTGACCTTTTCGATCAGTGTCATAAAAATACAGGATGTTTTTTTTACACATTTGTCCGGTTCGATTCCCGGTTCATGCAGGTGATTTATTTAAATTCTTTGAATGCAGTTTTGGAAAAACCAAAAAACCACTGTAAAGTTGAGTTTTGATGTTTTATTTATTTATGTGATTTGGGTTTCTGAGCAGCCAGTCTCTGGGTCACAATCCGAAGGTCATAATTAATAGCACACACTACAGCAAGATTGTTAAGACAATGCTTATTTTGAATATATGCTTAAGTGTTACAGAAATCACGTAACTGTAACAATATTACAGGGAAAATATTCAAAAAGCAATCAGCACAATGGCCGAATAAAGTCAACTTTACAGTGGTTTTTTGTGTGTATGTTTTGTTCTTTGACCTGACCTGTGTATAAAAAAAATGCAGACCTTTTTTCGTGTGCTTCGGGCGAAATAATTTTTTTGCTTCAACATCGGACAGTTCATCATTTGAGAGGGTTTTGTTGGGTGATGCAATGAGAGTGCTGGAGAACATAGGTTTTCCTATAACACTTCTGCGTTCGGATGTTCCTGGTTCGTTAACTTCTTTTGCCAAGGCCTGGACACCGGGTAAAGGAAATACTGACCTCTTGGTTTTTTTTGACGGTTCCTGACAAACTAGCTTTTTTGGTCCAAAATTGGTCAGTTCGTCATTTGTAAGAGTTTTGTTGGGTGATGTAATGAGAGCCTTAGGTAATGTAGGTTTTACTGTTTGTTGTTTTTGACCAAAAAGCTTCTTGGTCTCAACAAGGAGAGTCTTATCTTCTACTTGAGTTTTGTCTAGTTTGGCGAGGGCTTCTCGTGACTTGACATTTGGCCAAAGATTCTTCTCCAGATGGCTGTCTTTGTGAGTGAAAAGCCTTCTTTGTGGAAGCACTATGCTGGCAATTGATTCGCTGTCACTGCTTCCAGGTATGTCCATGATATGATCGAGCTTCTCTTGCGTAAGCGTGTCTCCATCCAAATAGTAATCAAGAACATTTTCTACTTCATCCACTGTATTCTTATGAACCACTTCCATGACATCTCGGGAGTTGTCATCCAGTTTCTTCCACCAGTTTTTGCGTCTAGGCAGATCAATATCCGTGTTATCTGATAGTACAGACTTCCTGTCCACTGGGGAGATAACAAAACTAGCCATGTTTTCTTCTTGAAACTTCTGTACGAGGGTGGAAAGTCTTCCTGAGGCATTGGATAGCGCTGGGGAGCCTACGCTCCGGGAAGCGCGGGGCTTATGCCGTCTCGGCGTCACTGGAGGTCCCACCGAGCGAGCTGGCGAGGAGATCCGAGTCTTCTTCATGATGAAGCAACACCTTCTTACCTGTCCCATCGTTCTCTTTTCCTCCTCGATCACCGCTTGATCCTCAGTCATCACCTCATCCACATCGATCTTGTCATTTTCACTGTCACTGATCATTGACAGCTTAATCTCATGATCTATCAACTGCTCATTGGTCTGGAAATTGACCGACTGAAGATCTTCCAATCTCGACTTTATCTCTTTCAGATGACCGACTACTGACTTCTGTTTGTCATCATCTACTGACTCACTAGCGGTGAGGTTATCAATCGTTTGATTGCACTCTTCGGTGAGCTCTTTCAGCTTGCGTTCGATTTTGCCCGTTGCTGCCTCGGCTAAAAGCGCTTTTTCGCATAAATTTGTGTTTTCGACTAACATGTAGCTGAGGTGTTCGGTGACTTTCTGGTATTTCTTTTGCAGTTCGGCGTATCACTGTCTCTCTCTGTCGAGTTGTTCTTGGAATTGTTCGTTGTTTTGCTCGCTCGGTGTTGGCCCTTTGCCGAGCAGATGCAGTCTAAGCTCATTGACCAAGTTGTTTAGCCTGAGTTTTTCAGCGGCCTTGGCGTCCTGGTTGATGAAGGGCTTGTTCCGGATGCGCCTCGCGCGGTCGGCGTACCGCAGCGTGGACACTGTCTCGTCCAAGTTGTAGTCGGCAGGGCTGACGCAAGCCAGCATCAGCGTCAACGAGTTGCCGCCCAAACTGTCTTGTAACAGCCTGGTGTGTTAGAAATGTAAACGGAACGCAATCATCTGCTGTCTCGTTCACTTATGTGTCATCTCCTGCTTGCACTGTCAACCGCCGCCATGTTAACTTGTGTGTCACCTCTCAATAATAAAATCCCTTCTAAATAAATCAATCTTGTCTCATTATAACCAATTCATCAGGTTATGGGCCCAGCACGCTTCCACTGCGCAACCAATGTTACACTTACAGTTCTTAAAGTGTTCTGTAAAGGAATTTTCACATTTCCTCTTCCCGATGACATCAGTTTTTCACCATTCGCAACACTCACCGATACTGGAGTGTCAAACACGAAATCGTGTAACATGTCTTTGTCATTACACATGTGACTGGTAGCACCCGAGTCCACATACCAAACATCCCTCAATACTTCTCCATTCAATCCTCTCTTCCTTTTATAAACCCACTTGCACTTCACAGGTCTCTGCCCATCTGGCAAGTCAGTCATGGTCCAGCATTTGTTATCCAAAAATGATTTATACTCATCTGACATAGCATCTCTCCATTTCTTGGATTCTATTCCTTGCAAAGCTTGTACCACTGTCTCTGGTTCGTCATCAAAGCGGCTTATCTCGGACAAGTGTGGAGACTGCGATGCTAAGTTCACAACTTCAGTGTACTCTTCTGAACTGTCCATCGATGTGTCACCTGGAACGTAAGTTTCATCGCGCGAATCATCTGATTCAAGGCTACTCACTGATATAATACTATCCCGGGGAATTATAGTAGATTTATCAGATCCCGCATTACTGGGTATCCCTGTTACATCATTTAAATCTGATAAGGACTGATCTAGTCTTGACTGCTCTGGTGACTGATCTGATATGGACTGTTCTTGTGACTGATCTGACATGGACTGGTCTAGTGACTCTGGAACAGTTTCATTGCCCATATTATCTTCAATCTCATGAGAAGTTGAAGAGTTTTGATTGTGAGAATATGTTAGAATTAGCTCAGTGAATTCATCACTTTTACCTTTTGGTAAATAAAATTCATTTTCTAAGAAAGTTACATTTCTTGCTTTAATGCATTCTGACGGACGTGAAGGGTTTAGTAATCTATACCCTTTTGTCTCTTCACAGTAACCCACAAAAATGTATTTGTTACATTTTGAATCGAATTTCTTACGTTTTTCTATCATTGCATAAGCTAAACAGCCAAAAGTTCTAAGGTGAGTAATATTTACCCTTTTATTTGACCATTTTTCCTCAGGAGTAGTGCCCAGAACAGCTTTGGTTGGTGTCCTATTCTTCAGGTAAACAGCAGTATTAACTGCCTCTGCCCAGAACCGCTGATCAAGGCCTGCATCGAGAAGCATGCACCTGGCCTTCTCCACTATGGTGCGGTTGGCTCGTTCAGCAATTCCATTTTGCTGCGGTGAGTGCGGTACTGTGGTCTGGTGACGGATCCCGCAGCTCTTTAGGAAATCCTGTAAACATTTATTTACATATTCACCACCATTGTCAGTGCGCAATACCTTTATCTTATTCCCTGTTTGATTTTCTACCATAGCCTTAAACTCTTTAAATTTATCAAAAACTTGATTTTTGGACTTCAGAAAATACACATAGGTTTTCCTAGTGAAATCGTCAATAAATGTTAGAAAGTATTTCGATCCACTAAATGAATTCTTTGAAAAAGGCCCACAAAGATCACTGTGCACAAGCCCTAACGAGACTTTTGCCCTACTCTTGGACTTCTTTGGAAAAGGTAACTTTGTTTGTTTACCTTGAATACAAGCAACACATGATTTGAAAGTTGAGTTATCAAAATCCATGCCAGTAGCCATACCTTTTAAAAGCTGCATACTTCGCACATTGAGATGTCCAAGCCTTCTATGCCAAACCTCCTGCGACTCCCTGGATGCAGCCTGAGATCCTGGCACGGCCACCTCTGCAACTGGGTCTGTTGGTAAAACAAAATCTGTCCCCCTTCCACACACAGACGCAGCACATGACTTCTCTTTAGTAACAAAAGAACTTCTGCTAGGGGCGTTACGCACGCTTAACATTTCTCCAGCCGTCATCTCTTGGTTTGAATCATATCTTCGCGGTCGCCAACAGTGCGTCAAGGCCTGTGATTGTTTTTCGGACTGGTGTCCATTAACAACAGGTGTACCGCAGGGTGGTGTCTTGTCTCCATTACTTTTTTCTATATTCATAAACATCCTTGCCAAACAGTTATCTTCTCGCTACCACTTTTATGCTGATGACCTGCAGCTCTATGTTGATGCACCTGTAGATGGCATTAATGAAGCAATTTGTGCTCTGAATAAGGACTTAAGTACAATATCAGTATGGGCTAAGGCCTTCGGCTTGCTGGTCAACCCCAGTAAGTCGCAAGCTATAATTATTGGTAGTTCGCGTATGCGGTCTAAGATTGATATCGACGCAATTCCAAGGCTTATATTTAATACTTCGGTAATCTCTTACACAGATACAGTGAAAAACTTGGGTGTGACGTTTGATAGAACGATGTCTTGGGCTCCACACGTGGAATCTTTAAGCAGAAAGATGTACGGTACCTTTCACGCATTAAAACGCATGCAGAGCTTTCTGCCAATCAAAACCAAAATTATGCTAGCACAGTCTTTTCTTCTCCCCATTCTAGATTACGCGGACTCCTGTTATTTAGATCTCACTGAGGAGCTTCTCAATAAACTCGAACGACTTCAAAATTTATGTATTCGCTTTATCTTTTCTCTTCGTAAATACGATCATGTTTCACAGTTCCGTTCGCAGTTAAATTGGCTCCCCATTCGTCTTCGCAGAAATGCTCACATCCTTAATCTTCTCCATAGTGTCTTAAACAATAAATCTGCTCCTAGTTACCTCCGTGAACGTTTTACATTTATTACAGAGCGCGGGCGTGCAATGCGCTCGGGCAACAGTGAAAGGTTGGCTATTCCCGAAAACAGAACCGGATTTTATAGCGATTCTTTTTCTGTACACGCTGCAAGACTTTGGAATCGATTACCTGTGTCTATTCAGTCACTGAAAAACACGAATTCATTTAAAATAAAATTAAAACAATTTTTCTCAACAGAGTACCCATCATAGTAGAATTCGAATATCCAGTATTATGTATATTTATTTAATGTTTATTTATTTTTTATAGTTATGAGTATATATGTGTATATTTTAATTTAAGTATTAATTTAAGTAGGTTCATGAATTTGTAAGTATATGTAAGTTTATGCCCTAGATAATGTATTTTCTTCTTAGTCTCCTTTTTTATAATTAGCATTTACACCTTCCATGTAATTTCTTTGTCTATCTCTCTGTATGCTTCCAAAGGTTGCCTGGAAGATATTGCTATTAGCAATAAGTGCCGCCTTTGTACACAATATTTGTTTGTTTCGTTAATCTGTCTCCCATATAATTTTTGTAAATGTGCAAAAAGTGTTATAAATAAATAAAATAAATAAAAGAAGCTTCACCTTTGGTATTGAGTACATAAATACCATTTTGAGATCTAGCCGTTGCAACTACCTCATGGCCATCACAAACTTTACACAATTTTCCCTGAAATGTTACACTAAAACCTTTACGTGCCATTGCACTGACTGAAAGTAAGTTAGTCGCTAGCTTAGGTACATATAACACATCACTTACAGTTCTTAAAGTGTTCTGTAAAGGAATTTTCACATTTCCTCTTCCCGATGACATCAGTTTTTCACCATTCGCAACACTCACCGATACTGGAGTGTCAAACACGAAATCGTGTAACATGTCTTTGTCATTACACATGTGACTGGTAGCACCCGAGTCCACATACCAAACATCCCTGGATAATTCAACAGATAACGCAGATAACAAGGCCTTATCTGAACTCTTTCCCTTTGAATGACCATCATCCTTGGCTCTGCGAGGACAATCCTTGATGCTGTGGCCCGGTTTCTTACATCTGAAGCAGCGAAACACCTTTGCCTGTTTCCTTACTATCAGCGCTGTGCTTGCATCGTCTCTTTCTTGTCTCCGCTGATATTCTTGAGTTAATCTTGACCTCACAAACTCAGTTGTGAGTTTCAAAGTCGAATTTTCTAAAGTCATGATGAGTGGGTCGTAGTCTGATGAGAGCCCGCTCAGCATTACGATAGCTAGAAAATTGTCTTCCACGCCAGCGCCTATATCGTCAAGCTGTTGGCCTATCTCGGCCACCTTCGTGAGATATGACTCTATGTTTGAGAAAGAATCGAGCTTCATCCCGAACAACGTGCGTAACAATGACAAGCGCCTGCTCAGGCCTTTACCTTCATAAACATTTTCAAGGTTGCTCCAGGCCTCGTGTGCCGTCTTCGCGTTTCTTATGTGCGGATATACACATGGTTGAACAAGAAGACAAATACGAGCTAATGCCTTCTTCTGTGTTTTGATGAATTGGTTGATGATAACAAATGCTGGACCATGACTGACTTGCCAGATGGGCAGAGACCTGTGAAGTGCAAGTGGGTTTATAAAAGGAAGAGAGGATTGAATGGAGAAGTATTGAAATATAAAGCTCGATTAGTAGCAAAAGGTTATACACAAAAATATGGCGTAAATTACAATGAAACTTTTTCACCAGTGGTGAGGTACTCAACTATTAGAATCTTGCTTGCTTTGGCCGCTGAGATGAATATGGAGATAGATCACCTTGATGTGAAGACTGCATTTTTGAATGGAGACCTCAAGGAGACCGTCTACATGGAACAGCCGGAGGGCTTTGAGGATAAAGAGAACCCGAACAAAGTCTATCGCCTGAATAAAGCGATTTATGGGCTCAAACAGGCTTCTAAGAGTTGGTATGAGAAGATAAATACAGTTTTAATAGAAAAACTTAACTTTAGAAAGTTTTCTTCAGAGCCATGTGTTTTTATGAAGAATCATGTTGGAACTGTGACTATTATAGCACTTTATGTCGATGACATAATCTTATTTTCGAATAACAAACAAGAGAAACTGAAAATTAAAGAGAAGCTTATGACTCAATTTGAAATGAAGGATCTAGGGCCAGCATATCACGTCCTTGGCATGAAACTATGCAGAAGGGATGGAAAGTGGACTTTAGATCAGTCTAGTTATATTCAAAGAGTGTTGGAGCGTTTTAAAATGTCTGATTGCAAGCCAGCATGCACTCCTATGGAATCTGGGCTGAAGCTTGTAAAAGCAGATTGTAATGAAAATAATTTTCCGTATAGAGAATTAGTAGGATGTATAATGTACATTTCAGTTTGCACGAGGCCAGACATTGCTCATGCAGTCAGCATACTCAGTCAGTTCAACGATAGTTATGCTGAAATACACTGGAAGGCAGCAAAACGGGTGCTTAGATATCTGAAAGGTACGGTTAATCATTGTCTTACTTATGAAAAGAGTAGTATGGATGTCAGCGCCTACGTTGATGCAGATTGGGCCGCCAATGAGATAGATCGGAGGTCATTCACTGGGTTTGTCTTTAAAATAGGTAAGTCTACAGTATCATGGGAAAGCAGAAAACAAAAGACGGTCGCTCTTTCTAGCACGGAGGCGGAGTACATGGCACTCTCTGACGCATGTAAAGAGGCTTTGTTTATCAGAACTTTCTTGTATGAATGTTTAGGTACAAGTTGTAAAATTACTATGTTTAATGATAGTCAATCAGCACAAAAACTTTGTGTTAATCCAATGTATCACTCTAGAACTAAGCATATTGATGTCAGACATCATTTCATTCGAGGAATTGTAAACAAAGGTATTATTGATTTAAATTATTTGTCTACCGATCAAATGACGGCTGATGTTTTAACTAAACCTTTAACTAAAGAGAAAACTGAAAAATTTGTCAGTCAACTTGGCTTAGCGGAGACAATTTAAATATTGTAAAATCAATTAATAATGTTACCTGTTCATTTTAAGTTGCATAAAAACTTTATAGCTTTTGTTTTAAGGGCCAGTTTGATAAATGATTGCATTGTTTAAGGGCCAGTGTTAGAAATGTAAACGGAACGCAATCATCTGCTGTCTCGTTCACTTATGTGTCATCTCCTGCTTGCACTGTCAACCGCCGCCATGTTAACTTGTGTGTCACCTCTCAATAATAAAATCCCTTCTAAATAAATCAATCTTGTCTCATTATAACCAATTCATCATGGTGAGCTTGCTATCTCTATAGCTGATGAAGCTCCTATTGGTTCCGTCCCCGAGCGCCGAAATGACGTTCCCTAACGCCAGCAAACTCAGGTTTATCTTCACTACTTCCTTGAGCCGCTTGCCGCTGGCCTTTGTCTTCTTTAAACGTTCTGACCCCGCCAAGTCTACTAGGTGGAACTTCGACGTTGTTGCTATGTTCTTATTGGTCCAACTCTCCTTAGCTATGACGATGGTGAAGACAGCATGGCTCCGACTAGAGGCCTGGTTCATTGGTATGGAGCCGGTCACGCGGCCGCTCGATCCTCGCTCCAGCGCCAACATAGTCTCCATTGTCGATGACACTGCCAGCTCTGTTATACCAGGTAGCACAACTCCCTTATTGATATCTTCCCTGATCTCAATGATGCTGTGTCCCCTCTCCTTCCCCGAGAGCAGATCATAGCATTGCTCCTGATAGAGCTCCATGAAGGAGACGGAGATCTTGAAGATGAACTGGTCCTCGTGTGCATCAATGAAGTCAAATATATCTGCCATGGCTTGGGGTATCACACCTAATCTCGTAGAATCACCATGTGATCCAGAATAGTTGGTGCCCATTGTGTAAGTCTTCCCAGAGCCAGTCTGTCCATATGCCAGTATATGCCAGTACAGTCACATTGTAGCCTTGCAAGAGTCTACCAAATAGGCCTTTCACAGCAGTATCATAAAACTCCTGCTGTGTAATATGCTGTGCAAACACATAGTTGTATGTGAAGGCGAGGTCTTTTATCTGGACCTGATTCTCTCCAAGGACTACATCAATGCACTCGTCACATCCTCGGTCCGTCTCTTGCTGCATGAGCGGTCTGATTCGCAATGCCACTTGCACTGTATCAATATTATCTTTGACTTTCCCGTTTTCTATGTCAGCCATGTTTGAGGTTAAAAAAACTTGATTCGAGTAACTGAATAGATCGATTAGCCCCAGAATTTCAGTAAAATAAGCCCTTCATTCCCCCTTTTTTGATAGATAAATATATCCAAGCTGCACTTAAGTATATAAATGATAAAAAATACGCTCTGGGAATACTTATTGATTTAACAAAAGCCTACGATAAAGTTTCATACAAAATATTATTGAGCAAATTATATGGCTCAGGCATTCGTGGACCACCTTACTACTGGTTTAAATCATATCTTGAAAAAAGAACGCAGTTAGTCCAAATTGAAAACTATAATGCAAAAACGCACGAATTCAAATCAATCAATTCTGAATTATAACCACAAACCTGCTCGATACCACAGGGAAGCGTACTGGGTTGTGTCCTATTCTTAATTTATATAAACGACCTACCAAAAATGTTGAATACGGAAATTACAAACGTACTTTTTGCAGATGATATCTCATTAGTAATAAAATGTGAAAATAGTAAATCTGCTACCAAAATTCTAAAAGACACTTTAACAACAGTAAAGACATGGCTAAATGTAACATAATTTAAATATTAACTTGTAAAAAACCAAAATGATGCATTTCAGGCCTTATCAAAAGCCCCCGCTACAAATTAATCTAGAATTTGATAACAATAAAATAGAGACTGTAAACATCTTCAACCTATTAGGAATAAATCTTGATACCCACTTAAACTTTAAGAGTCATATTGAGAAAATAAAATCAAAACTATCGAAGTTTACTTTTGCACTGAGTGAAATAGAACATAGTACAAACACGCAAACTGCACTACCAGCATACTATGCCTATGCCTATTCGTGGCTCCGTTATGGCTTAATGCTGTGGGGTAGTAGTGTAGATGCGAAACAATTGTTTATAAAACAAAAACGTTGTGTGCGTATACTCGCTCACATAAAAGAAACCGAGAGCTACAAAACATTTTTCAGAAAATTTAGATTATTAAAATTACCTTGTATATATATTTTTGATATAAGTGTATTTGTTTTTAAAAACAAGAACCTATTTCCACAAATTAAAGATACGCATTCAATTAATACCCGGCACAAAGATAAATTATATTTGCCCCCGCCGCGAATAAAAATGTTAAATTTTAGTCCCTATTATATGGCAGTTAAAATATTTAATAAATTACCAACTACTATAAAGACCACACAAAATGAATCCGCGTTTATAAAAAAAATGAAGCAATATTTAGTAGAAGAGTGCTTCTAAACAGTAGAAAGTTTTCTGTCTGATGAAAAATAATTTGATATCGCTTTCTGATCTCTTACCTTTTAAGTATTACTGTTTATGCAAACATTTTGTAAAAGATTATTAGACTGTGAAATTTTAGAGCAGTGAAAAAGAATTGCGTAATAATATATAGTATTAGTAGTGTTGCTGTACCTGATAAGGGTAGCTATGTTATTAAGTTCTTATAAAATTGTAACATCTGTGTACACTTGTTGCAATAAATATTTTGAGTTTGAGTTTGAGTTCCTTAAACTTAAAAGTAAAATAAAGGTACCCTTAAGTAAAATTTGTTATCTTTAATATTTAAGGTACATTCTCTCCAGGGGGCATTCGTTTGGTTCATACTGTATATTATTTAGATATTTGTGGTATATTCCTTTATTTATCTTAGAAGTATTAATAATAATATAATTTTATTTCAGACCAAGTCCATATATTGTTAGTAACAGAAATGCTTAAAAATATCTTAGTACACACATTAACAATTGAAATATGTATTTAACATTAAACATTGGAGCTCTGGACCCCATATGTATGAAGTTCCAGTGCCCCACAGTATTGTTATGTATGAATATATAATTATAACTTAGTTTGGTAGTTTAGGTTTACTAGTATTTAATGGCTACATTAATTTACTTTTATATAGAATTAACAAAATATTACATATCTGTATCATGAAACTGATATATTTGTCGCCGATATGATGGCCGTTGGGGCCGAAAGGCGTAGGAATGGAGACCACGTACAGCAATTCGTAGCGTCGGCCAACCTCGTGCCCGCTGGGCTGACGCGACGACCTGAAGGACGTTGCCAAGAGTGCCGAAATCTGGGAAAGGCTTATGTCTAGCAGTCGACGAACACAGACTGATGGATGGATGGATGGATGACACTGATATACATCCCTATGAAAATACAATTAATTTTTGTAACTTCTATGGTAAAGATATCACCACCTATATCCCAGCAATTTATATTTTACTGTGATAGATATTTTTATACAGAGCGACCAAGTTAAAACACATAAAATGTAAAATACAAAATGAACTTAAAAACACAAAACATTAAACTCATGTAAAACGTAACATTTTCATTTCCCGTAAAAGACGCCGTTAGTTTTAATACCTCTAATTAGTTGGGTAATATCATAATAGGGTATTCTTGGCGTCTAGGATGTTTTTTACTTATCGCTTTTATTTGGTAAGTATTTTAGTTTTTATTAGTTAAATAATTTTAAGTATTTTAGGTTACCTATTTATGTTATTTATGTTCTATTGTTATTTAAAATAAAAATAAAACCATTAGAACTAAACTTCTGAACCACAGGACTGAAAAACCGGCGCTTACTTTTGTAAAAACGGACTTCTAAACTACTTCTTTTTACGCATTCGTATGGGGAGGGGGGTATGTTCAGAACATGTACATCAATTCCGGAACAAAACTTTTGACGAAGGATAATTTGATTTCTGATAACATAACATCTCTTTATTGTGCACAGAAATAAATCAAGTACTTACTTAATAAAAATATTTTATCTGAAATTTTACAGTGGACGCTCTATTCACTCAAAGCGCTTCCTTCCAGACAACCTGATAACAGATTATTGCGTTATTTAATCGTTCATTATTTGTTATTATACTTATTTATTTTTCATTGTATTATATGTTAATGCTTATTTGACCGTAGGAAATCATCATTTTTTTAAGACCTCGTAAGCGAACGCTCCGCCATCACAGACACATTATTATGTTATATAAGTTACGCAATGTTAAATAGTCATTTGATTTTGTGCAGATATTTGACCAATCCTATTTTATAACTCGCTAAGCCTCGTGAAAAATAACTGCACTTGGGTAATAATGGCTTTTACTGGAGTCTGTGTATACTATTTATTACAAATGGGGCCACTTTTGACACATATATGATGAAAGGCTCCACTATAAGGCTCGTTGGCGAAGCCTTGAACACCGTCGGAAAATTGCTTGCTTCTTGGTGTTTTGAAGGCTATAGGTATTTTGGGGAGTGTAGCGCAGGAATTACACGACCTAATTCCCTCGTCCCCTTCTACCACCAGAATAGTCAACGCGTAGCAAAGTGTCTTCCATGTTTTGTCAGTATTCCAACAACTTGAAAGCAACACTTCAAATCTCCGTATGTCATCCGTACAGCTGAGGTGTAGAACTCCGGTGTGGAACTCCGTGCCAGCGACCGTATTTTCGGACGGTTATATATACGGTGGTGTTTCAAACGGCCGAAATAATAAGATGAAAGAGTGTAATATGACATATATTTAATACAAAATTTAATCATCTTTATTGGTCTAAAATTAATTTGAAAAGAGACAACATCGGGATAACATCCCCTTAAGTACTGTAAAAGGAACTAAGCGTAAATTATTCTTTAAATACCATTTCAAAGAAAATACCAAATTCTATCACATTACCTAAGTTTTTTGGATTGGAAGGATTTACTTTCCTGCAATTCAATTTAAATTCAATTCTTCTTAATTTCTATGGTGCGATGATAATGTTAAGTCTAAGGACGTCTGAGATAAAAAAAAACTTGTAGTCGACTCAATCATATCTTGCACATTTCTAAACGCTTACTTCCTATTTACAGACTGGACATGCAGAAGATACAAACAAACTTCAAAACCAACAACAAGCTCCGATTTCACTCATCAAATAAAAACTCATAAGGATCGAAGTGTTGAAGACGCATTTTACTTCCCCGTTTCAGCACTCTACGTTCCACGGACAGAGTAGAGGATCGCTCATAGTCCATTCGTCCTTATCACGATGGAATACAGTGCAAAAGTGGATTTGCGCCAACTTCCGGATTGGAACCTAATGGTTTGATAGATCGGCCCATTCGTCTGAGCGCATACAAACAAAGGAACGCCGGAAATCGAGGGAGTCTCTGTTCTACGCCTCCCTAAATTGGATCTCTCGATAATATGAACGAGATCATTGTATTTGTGAGTTACTTGTACATATTTAGGGACTGGACTAGTCGGATCTTTGTATAGTTATAGCGCTTGTGGTGTATCCAATTTATAAAAAACGGATACGTGCGTGCCGGACTCACCTACCGAGGGTTCCATTAAAGACTATATTTTGTATGATTTAATAGTTTTCAGATTTTTCCCTGTATATAACAAAATTTTGAAAATACCCTATAAATTTTGATTCTCTTAAATAAAGAGTGTCGAAATATACAGTCGCCGTCAATGGAAATTGTGGACTATGTAAACAAACCGTTTCCTCAATTTTTCTCAAGGTTCTGTCACGGAGTCTCACTGAACATTATTCCAAATCATGAAGCATCAAGTTCCACCTGCCGTTGTGTTTCATCGTAGTTCGTTGTATTTCATCATGAAATATTCAATAATCACCAGTTAATTACGGAAAATCATAGAATCAATAGTCAATGCTGTACTGCGTCGAGATTGCTGTCATATTTTTTTCTCATCGAATCTGTATTGTCTTTGAAAATTAGTGATGTACGAATCTATTTGAATATAAACCTATTTTATTCGTGATGCTATTTTATTCCGTCATTTTTTTTTTGACAGTGTTACTTCATAATCTTTGACATAAACGTGTGTTTGATTCTATCGAGAGCTGTGTGATCTTCCAGCGTTGCCCTAAAATCTTTTGTGTTTTCGGTATTCTAACGACTTGGCTTCTCTTACTGATTTTATCGTCATAGTAATGGACAATGCCCCATATCATTCGCGTCAAATCGAAAAGGCGCCCAACATGAGTTGGCGGAAGGAGGCTATCCAAAACTGGTTGCGCCAAAAAGAAATCAAATTTCAAGAAACCGAAATCAAAGCGAATCTCATCGCTAAAGTAGACAAGCAAAAATATAAAAAAATTTATGTGTATGAGTTGGCGGCATCAAAAATGTGAGTTTTGCGCCTTCCACCATATCATTGCGAGCTTAACCCGATAGAGTTGATATGAGCGCAAGTAAAAGGTTACGTTGGAAGGAACAACAAAACATTCAAAATGGACGATGTGAAGATTTTGTTGGACCAAGGTTTGGCGCGGATCGGGCCAGAACAGTGGGCAAAATGTGTAGCTCATGTCCTAAAAGTAGAATAAAAAATGAAAGAACTGGATAGGATAATAGATACGGCCACCGACGATGTGACGGAACCATTTGTAATTAACGTGGGCGATTTGATTAGCGATTCATCAGAATATTTTAGCGATGAATCAAATAAAGAAAATGAATTAAGCACCTAACATATTTTAATCACATACTTACCCATCTCTAGATAGTTCACTTATTCATAGACAAAGACAACATGGCGCTTTGTTTACATAGTCCACAATTTCTATTGACGGCGACTATACGTTTTTTGCGCCATAAACGACCGCATATTTTTTTGACGTTAACTTGAAAGTTTGATTTTTTCACAGATTCAAGGGACTGTAGAGCTGAGTATATGCATAGACAAACTCGTAATAGTTTGTCTATGGTATATGGTTTTAATTTCAACTCAATAACTCTACGCGTTCCCGAGATAAAGGGTCTTGACAGACAGACGAACAAACGGACGGAAAGACAGACCAAAGAGAATATAATGGGACAGACGGACAACTATAGGGTATATGGTATCCTGTAAGGTTTCCGTTTTTTCCTCTTGAGGTACGGAACCTTAAAAAACATATTGTCACGACATATCTCCAGGGGGTGTGTGTCAGAAGTGTTTCCAAGAGTGGACTGTTATTATAACGGTGATAGAGGGTGAGTCTTAGCACACTTCGGGCACAAATACACGCTACTTAAGGGCTTATCTTTGGTCTTTCAACGGTTTTTGTTTTAATATGCTGAGTTTACTTATCTGACCAATGTAAAACTTGGACACGTGTTTTTTCAGAACTTTTTCTTTCCGTAGATTTTATTTTTAGTTTTTAAGTTTATATTTCGTTTTATGTCTAAATGGCTTGAGTTTTATGTCTGAAATTACTGCTATGACAAGCAAACATCGTTTATTTTCCGATGTTAGGTGAAAAAACTCCTACATCAAATACTTTTTCGTAAAATCCAGAAAAACCTCGAAAATTCAATGATTTTGCGTGCCGGCAGCGCGCGAAGCGAGCGTTTTAATGTAGCCTTTGTGACAAGATACTGAAGTTCAAAATCGTACACCAGGGGTAAGACCTTAAGCTGTTTACTTCAGTGTATTCCTTCACCATTCACCAAGTGGTAGTATACATATTGTCGTCGTAGGAAGGCAGAAACTGCTTTTTCGTGAAAAACCCGATTTATGACGTAAAAAGTCCCAATACGCAATTATACGAAATTACTTTCTGTTAAAACTAGGGGGGTCGCCTCGCATCGCTCTGCTTCTCTCCGCCGTTTCTCTCTACTTCGCTCAGATTTACTCCGCTTCGCTTGGCTCCACTTCTCTTCGCTCGTCGTCGCAACAATTTTTGATTTTTGCTGAAAGACTTTCGCAATTGTTATAATATCTGTTTTTTTTCGCGAAAAAGTGGAAGCATTTCGCATGATCGCGTAATTGGTGGGCCTTTACGCAATAATTCGGTTTTTCGCGAAATAGTACATTACTGCTAAGACCAGGAAATTAGCAATCCTAGGCGAGTAAGTTACGAGGTCTTAAAAAAATGGTGATTACTTACGGTCAAATAAGCATTAACATATAATACAATGAAAAATAAATAAGTATAATAACAAATAATGAACGATTAAATAACGCAATAATCTGTTATCAGGTTGTCTGGAAGGAAGCGCTTTGAGTGAATAGAGCGTCCACTGTAAAATTTCAGATAAAATATTTTTATTAAGTAAGTACTTGATTTATTTCTGTGCACAATAAAGAGATGTTATGTTATCAGAAATCAAATTATCCTTCGTCAAAAGTTTTGTTCCGGAATTGATGTACATGTTCTGAACATACCCCCCTCCCCATACGAATGCGTAAAAAGAAGTAGTTTAGAAGTCCGTTTTTACAAAAGTAAGCGCCGGTTTTTCAGTCCTGTGGTTCAGAAGTTTAGTTCTAATGGTTTTATTTTTATTTTAAATAACAATAGAACATAAATAACATAAATAGGTAACCTAAAATACTTAAAATTATTTAACTAATAAAAACTAAAATACTTACCAAATAAAAGCGATAAGTAAAAAACATCCTAGACGCCAAGAATACCCTATTATGATATTACCCAACTAATTAGAGGTATTAAAACTAACGGCGTCTTTTACGGGAAATGAAAATGTTACGTTTTACATGAGTTTAATGTTTTGTGTTTTTAAGTTCATTTTGTATTTTACATTTTATGTGTTTTAACTTGGTCGCTCTGTATAAAAATATCTATCACAGTAAAATATAAATTGCTGGGATATAGGTGGTGATATCTTTACCATAGAAGTTACAAAAATTAATTGTATTTTCATAGGGATGTATATCAGTGTCATCCATCCATCCATCCATCAGTCTGTGTTCGTCGACTGCTAGACATAAGCCTTTCCCAGATTTCGGCACTCTTGGCAACGTCCTTCAGGTCGTCGCGTCAGCCCAGCGGGCACGAGGTTGGCCGACGCTACGAATTGCTGTACGTGGTCTCCATTCCTACGCCTTTCGGCCCCAACGGCCATCATATCGGCGACAAATATATCAGTTTCATGATACAGATATGTAATATTTTGTTAATTCTATATAAAAGTAAATTAATATAGCCATTAAATACTAGTAAAGCTAAACTACCAAACTAAGTTATAATTATATATTCATACATAACAATACTGTGGGGCACTGGAACTTCATACATATGGGGTCCAGAGCTCCAATGTTTAATGTTAAATACATATTTCAATTGTTAATGTGTGTACTAAGATATTTTTAAGCATTTCTGTTACTAACAATATATGGACTTGGTCTGAAATAAAATTATATTATTATTAATACTTCTAAGATAAATAAAGGAATATACCACAAATATCTAAATAATATACAGTATGAACCAAACGAATGCCCCCTGGAGAGAATGTACCTTAAATATTAAAGATAACAAATTTTACTTAAGGGTACCTTTATTTTACTTTTAAGTTTAAGGAACTCAAACTCAAAATATTTATTGCAACAAGTGTACACAGATGTTACAATTTTATAAGAACTTAATAACATAGCTACCCTTATCAGGTACAGCAACACTACTAATACTATATATTATTACGCAATTCTTTTTCACTGCTCTAAAATTTCACAGTCTAATAATCTTTTACAAAATGTTTGCATAAACAGTAATACTTAAAAGGTAAGAGATCAGAAAGCGATATCAAATTATTTTTCATCAGACAGAAAACTTTCTACTGTTTAGAAGCACTCTTCTACTAAATATTGCTTCATTATTTTATAAACGCGGATTCATTTTGTGTGGTCTTTATAGTAGTTGGTAATTTATTAAATATTTTAACTGCCATATAATAGGGACTAAAATTTAACATTTTTATTCGCGGCGGGGGCAAATATAATTTATCTTTGTGCCGGGTATTAATTGAATGCGTATCTTTAATTTGTGGAAATAGGTTCTTGTTTTTAAAAACAAATACACTTATATCAAAAATATATATACAAGGTAATTTTAATAATCTAAATTTTCTGAAAAATGTTTTGTAGCTCTCGGTTTCTTTTATGTGAGCGAGTATACGCACACAACGTTTTTGTTTTATAAACAATTGTTTCGCATCTACACTACTACCCCACAGCATTAAGCCATAACGGAGCCACGAATAGGCATAGGCATAGTATGCTGGTAGTGCAGTTTGCGTGTTTGTACTATGTTCTATTTCACTCAGTGCAAAAGTAAACTTCGATAGTTTTGATTTTATTTTCTCAATATGACTCTTAAAGTTTAAGTGGGTATCAAGATTTATTCCTAATAGGTTGAAGATGTTTACAGTCTCTATTTTATTGTTATCAAATTCTAGATTAATTTGTAGCGGGGGCTTTTGATAAGGCCTGAAATGCATCATTTTGGTTTTTTACAAGTTAATATTTAAATTATGTTACATTTAGCCATGTCTTTACTGTTGTTAAAGTGTCTTTTAGAATTTTGGTAGCAGATTTACTATTTTCACATTTTATTACTAATGAGATATCATCTGCAAAAAGTACGTTTGTAATTTCCGTATTCAACATTTTTGGTAGGTCGTTTATATAAATTAAGAATAGGATACAACCCAGTACGCTTCCCTGTGGTATCGAGCAGGTTTGTGGTTATAATTCAGAATTGATTGATTTTAATTCGTGCGTTTTTGCATTATAGTTTTCAATTTGGACTAACTGCGTTCTTTTTTCAAGATATGATTTAAACCAGTAGTAAGGTGGTCCACGAATGCCTGAGCCATATAATTTGCTCAATAATATTTTGTATGAAACTTTATCGTAGGCTTTTGTTAAATCAATAAGTATTCCCAGAGCGTATTTTTTATCATTTATATACTTAAGTGCAGCTTGGATATATTTATCTATCAAAAAAGGGGGAATGAAGGGCTTATTTTACTGAAATTCTGGGGCTAATCGATCTATTCAGTTACTCGAATCAAGTTTTTTTAACCTCAAACATGGCTGACATAGAAAACGGGAAAGTCAAAGATAATATTGATACAGTGCAAGTGGCATTGCGAATCAGACCGCTCATGCAGCAAGAGACGGACCGAGGATGTGACGAGTGCATTGATGTAGTCCTTGGAGAGAATCAGGTCCAGATAAAAGACCTCGCCTTCACATACAACTATGTGTTTGCACAGCATATTACACAGCAGGAGTTTTATGATACTGCTGTGAAAGGCCTATTTGGTAGACTCTTCCAAGGCTACAATGTGACTGTACTGGCATATACTGGCATATGGACAGACTGGCTCTGGGAAGACTTACACAATGGGCACCAACTATTCTGGATCACATGGTGATTCTACGAGATTAGGTGTGATACCCCAAGCCATGGCAGATATATTTGACTTCATTGATGCACACGAGGACCAGTTCATCTTCAAGATCTCCGTCTCCTTCATGGAGCTCTATCAGGAGCAATGCTATGATCTGCTCTCGGGGAAGGAGAGGGGACACAGCATCATTGAGATCAGGGAAGATATCAATAAGGGAGTTGTGCTACCTGGTATAACAGAGCTGGCAGTGTCATCGACAATGGAGACTATGTTGGCGCTGGAGCGAGGATCGAACGGCCGCGTGACCGGCTCCATACCAATGAACCAGGCCTCTAGTCGGAGCCATGCTGTCTTCACCATCGTCATAGCTAAGGAGAGTTGGACCAATAAGAACATAGCAACAACGTCGAAGTTCCACCTAGTAGACTTGGCGGGGTCAGAACGTTTAAAGAAGACAAAGGAAAGCGGCAAGCGGCTCAAGGAAGTAGTGAAGATAAACCTGAGTTTGCTGGCGTTAGGGAACGTCATTTCGGCGCTCGGGGACGGAACCAATAGGAGCTTCATCAGCTATAGAGATAGCAAGCTCACCAGGCTGTTACAAGACAGTTTGGGCGGCAACTCGTTGACGCTGATGCTGGCTTGCGTCAGTCCCACCGACTACAACTTGAACGAGACAGTGTCCACGCTGCGGTACGCCGACCGCGCGAGGCGCATCCGGAACAAGCCCTTCATCAACCAGGACGCCAAGGCCGCTGAAAAACTCAGGCTAAGTAACTTGGTCAATGAGCTTAGACTGCATCTGCTCGGCAAAGGGCCAACACCGAGCGAGCAAAACAACGAACAATTCCAAGAACAACTCGACAGAGAGAGACAGTGATACGCCGAACTGCAAAAGAAATACCAGAAAGTCACCGAACACCTCAGCTACATGTTAGTCGAAAACACAAATTTATGCGAAAAAGCGCTTTTAGCCGAGGCAGCAACGGGCAAAATCGAACGCAAGCTGAAAGAGCTCACCGAAGAGTGCAATCAAACGATTGATAACCTCACCGCTAGTGAGTCAGTAGATGATGACAAACAGAAGTCAGTAGTCGGTCATCTGAAAGAGATAAAGTCGAGATTGGAAGATCTTCAGTCGGTCAATTTGCAGACCAATGAGCAGTTGATAGATCATGAGATTAAGCTGTCAATGATCAGTGACAGTGAAAATGACAAGATCGATGTGGATGAGGTGATGACTGAGGATCAAGCGGTGATCGAGGAGGAAAAGAGAACGATGGGACAGGTAAGAAGGTGTTGCTTCATCATGAAGAAGACTCGGATCTCCTCGCCAGCTCGCTCGGTGGGACCTCCAGTGACGCCGAGACGGCATAAGCCCCGCGCTTCCCGGAGCGTAGGCTCCCCAGCGCTATCCAATGCCTCAGGAAGACTTTCCACCCTCGTACAGAAGTTTCAAGAAGAAAACATGGCTAGTTTTGTTATCTCCCCAGTGGACAGGAAGTCTGTACTATCAGATAACACGGATATTGATCTGCCTAGACGCAAAAACTGGTGGAAGAAACTGGATGACAACTCCCGAGATGTCATGGAAGTGGTTCATAAGAATACAGTGGATGAAGTAGAAAATGTTCTTGATTACTATTTGGATGGAGACACGCTTACGCAAGAGAAGCTCGATCATATCATGGACATACCTGGAAGCAGTGACAGCGAATCAATTGCCAGCATAGTGCTTCCACAAAGAAGGCTTTTCACTTACAAAGACAGCCATCTGGAGAAGAATCTTTGGCCAAATGTCAAGTCACGAGAAGCCCTCGCCAAACTAGACAAAACTCAAGTAGAAGATAAGACTCTCCTTGTTGAGACCAAGAAGCTTTTTGGTCAAAAACAACAAACAGTAAAACCTACATTACCTAAGGCTCTCATTACATCACCCAACAAAACTCTTACAAATGACGAACTGACCAATTTTGGACCAAAAAAGCTAGTTTGTCAGGAACCGTCAAAAAAAACCAAGAGGTCAGTATTTCCTTTACCCGGTGTCCATGCCTTGGCAAAAGAAGTTAACGAACCAGGAACATCCGAACGCAGAAGTGTTATAGGAAAACCTATGTTCTCCAGCACTCTCATTGCATCACCCAACAAAACCCTCTCAAATGATGAACTGTCCGATGTTGAAGCAAAAAAATTATTTCGCCCGAAGCACACGAAAAAAGGTCTGCATTTTTTTTAAACACAGGTCAGGTCAAAGAACAAACACACAAAAAACCACTGTAAAGTTGACTTTATTCGGCCATTGTGCTGATTGCTTTTTGAATATTTTCCCTGTAATATTGTTACAGTTACGTGATTTCTGTAACACTTAAGTATAAGACAAAAAAAAAAAGACAAAAAATATATATTTCTCATAGCACTACATACATTGTTCCGTGATACCGTTAAATTATAAAAGTTTCAACAAAAGTGTAGGTAAACTAATAAAACAGTAAGAGTAAAACAGTATTAAAGTACACTAGATGTTCAGTTTAGTTTAATATACACATACGATAGAAGAAGTACTTGAGTATGGATTTAACACACTGAAAGTAATGGTTAGTAGCAGACCCCACACTAAGTCGGACTTGTCCTGGGGGTCTAGACCAAGGTTGCAAACAATATGGTTGTATTAATGGGACACAGTACACAGATTTTTACGCTTTTGCTCATTATTATATAAATTAGCAAAATTGAATTATTAATTACGTTAAGGACAATTACAATTTGGAAATGATTAGTTTGTATTTAATTTATATATAAACGTATGTATTAAGAAAAAACAAAATACTTAATAAATGGAAGTAAAAATATATACATTACAAATTTAAATATATATATATCATTAGTACTATAAATATATACGCATGTATGATTTAAATGTATATCCAGGCAGAGTAGATACAATGAGTTATGGAGGTAAGATTACAAAATAAAAAATCTTCTACTTTTCATTGTTGTATCTTTAGGACAGCTTCAGTGGAGACATAGTCAAGGGTGAGGAGCCATTTCGTGATTTTGTTTTTTGCCTCCCAACAAGTGCAGCTTTTCAGGTCACAGGTCTTACTGGCTTGTTTGTAGATGTAAGGGAAAGCAAATGATTTAAATCTTTGCGCAAAAGCCGTCTTCACAAGAGCAGTTTTAACGTTTAGATGATGTCGTCTTTGTCTAGTCCGATTTTGATCACCCGATTTTAGCTCCGCTCTGTGATGCAGGAGAGCTACCCGAAGTATATACAATTGCCTCACAGAAAGGACCTCCGCTTCCTTGTATGTTTCGTAAGTCGGGTGCCGGAATGGTTTCTTAAGCATGACCTTGAGAACTGACCTTTGTGCCCTTTCAATAGGTAGTAGGGTGGTCTTTGCAGAACTGCCCCATGCCGTTATGCAATAGGATAAAACTGATTGGCAGAGTGACAGGTAAACGAGCCTCAGGACAGTTTTATCAGCGCTATTCCGCAGAAGTTTCATGATACCAATAAGCCGTCTAACACGCCCAGCCACGCATTGCACATGTTGTTTAAAGTTTAACTTTTCATCAAGCACAACACCAAGGTATATATTCAAAATAAGCATTGTCTTAACAATCTTGCTGTAGTGTGTGCTATTAATTGTGACCCAGAGACTGGCTGCTCAGAAACCCAAATCACATAAATAAATAAAACATCAAAACTCAACTTTACAGTGGTTTTTTGGTTTTTCCAAAACTGCATTCAAAGAATTTAAATAAATCACCTGCATGAACCGGGAATCGAACCGGACAAAAACATCCTGTATTTTTATGACACTGATCGAAAAGGTCAAGTATTAGAATCAAATTCTTCTAAGTAACATGGTAACGTAAATTAAAGAAAGACCATGAAATTTAACATTTTATTAAAAAAACTCTTAACCAAATGCAATATTGTTTGAAGTACGAAAAAGACGTAGGAAAAATATATTTTTAATTTTACTGAACATTTTAAATTTTTATCCTAATTTGATCCTTATGATTTACTACTGTATCGTTGTGTCATTTTAAAATGTTTTTTAAGTAAATCAATTAATTCGTTTTTCTGCGCATTGTTCGTACTTCTAACAATATTGAATTTTGGGATACCTCGAGCTCATAGGGCGAGGACTTTTATATACCTACGAGGATTGCTAATTAATGGTCGAAGCAAGAATAATGCTTTTCTCAAAAATAAAATGAGACATGGTTAAGAAATCCATAAAGAAAAAGTAAAGCGATCCGTTAACCTATAGGTACGACGAAGCTCCTATCAAAATACATAGGTATTGTGTTTTTTGATCAAAAAGCTTCTTGGTTTCAACAAGGAGAGTCTTATCTTCTACTTGAGTTTTGTCTAGTTAGGCGAGGGCTTCTCGTGACTTGACATTTGGCCAAAGATTCTTCTCTAGATGGCTGTCTTTGTGAGTGAAAAGCCTTCTTTGTGGAAGCACTATGCTGGCAATTGATTCGCTGTCACTGCTTTCAGGTATGTCCATGATATGATCGAGCTTCTATTGCGTAAGCGTGTCTCCATCCAAATAGTAATCAAGAACATTTTCTACTTCATCCACTGTATTCTTATGAACCACTTCCACGACATCTCGGGAGTTGTCATCCAGTTTCTTCCACCAGCTTTTGCGTCTAGGCAGATCAATATCCGTGTTATTTGATAGTACAGACTTCCTGTCCACTGGGGAGATAACAAAACTAGCCATGTTTTCTTCTTGAAACTTCTGTACGAGGGTGGAAAGTCTTCCTGAGGCATTGGATAGCGCTGGGGAGCCTACGCTCCGGGAAGCGCGGGGCTTGTGCCGTCTCGGCGTCACTGGAGGTCCCACCAAGCGAGCTGGCGAGGAGATCCGAGTCTCCTTCATGATGAAGCAACACCTTCTTACCTGTCCCATCGTTCTCTTTTCCTCCTCGATCACCGCTTGATCCTCAGTCATCACCTCATCCACATCGATCTTGTCATTTTCACTGTCACTGATCATTGACAGCTTAATCTCATGATCTATCAACTGCTCATTGGTCTGCAAATTGACCAACTGAAGATCTTCCAATCTCGACTTTATCTCTTTCAGATGACCGACTACTGACTTCTGTTTGTCATCATCTACTGACTCACTAGCGGTGAGGTTATCAATCGTTTGATTGCACTCTTCGGTGAGCTCTTTCAGCTTGCGTTCGATTTTGCCCGTTGCTGCCTCGGCTAAAAGCGCTTTTTCGCATAAATTTGTGTTTTCGACTAACATGTAGCTGAGGTGTTCGGTGACTTTCTGGTATTTCTTTTGCAGTTCGGCGTATCACTGTCTCTCTCTGTCGAGTTGTTCTTGGAATTGTTCGTTGTTTTGCTCGCTCGGTGTTGGCCCTTTGCCGAGCAGATGCAGTCTAAGCTCATTGACCAAGTTGTTTAGCCTGAGTTTTTCAGCGGCCTTGGCGTCCTGGTTGATGAAGGGCTTGTTCCGGATGCGCCTCGCGCGGTCGGCGTACCGCAGCGTGGACACTGTCTCGTCCAAGTTGTAGTCGGCGGGGCTGACGCAAGCCAGCATCAGCGTCAACGAGTTGCCGCCCAAACTGTCTTGTAACAGCCTGGTGAGCTTGCTATCTCTATAGCTGATGAAGCTCCTATTGGTTCCGTCCCCGAGCGCCGAAATGACGTTCCCTAACGCCAGCAAACTCAGGTTTATCTTCACTACTTCCTTGAGCCGCTTGCCGCTGGCCTTTGTCTTCTTTAAACGTTCTGACCCCGCCAAGTCTACTAGGTGGAACTTCGACGTTGTTGCTATGTTCTTATTGGTCCAACTCTCCTTAGCTATGACGATGGTGAAGACAGCATGGCTCCGACTAGAGGCCTGGTTCATTGGTATGGAGCCGGTCACGCGGCCGTTCGATCCTCGCTCCAGCGCCAACATAGTCTCCATTGTCGATGACACTGCCAGCTCTGTTATACCAGGTAGCACAACTCCCTTATTGATATCTTCCCTGATCTCAATGATGCTGTGTCCCCTCTCCTTCCCCGAGAGCAGATCATAGCATTGCTCCTGATAGAGCTCCATGAAGGAGACGGAGATCTTGAAGATGAACTGGTCCTCGTGTGCATCAATGAAGTCAAATATATCTGCCATGGCTTGGGGTATCACACCTAATCTCGTAGAATCACCATGTGATCCAGAATAGTTGGTGCCCATTGTGTAAGTCTTCCCAGAGCCAGTCTATCCATATGCCAGTATATGCCAGTACAGTCACATTGTAGCCTTGGAAGAGTCTACCAAATAGGCCTTTCACAGCAGTATCATAAAACTCCTGCTGTGTAATATGCTGTGCAAACACATAGTTGTATGTGAAGGCGAGGTCTTTTATCTGGACCTGATTCTCTCCAAGGACTACATCAATGCACTCGTCACATCCTCGGTCCGTCTCTTGCTGCATGAGCGGTCTGATTCGCAATGCCACTTGCACTGTATCAATATTATCTTTGACTTTCCCGTTTTCTATGTCAGCCATGTTTGAGGTTAAAAAAACTTGATTCGAGTAACTGAATAGATCGATTAGCCCCAGAATTTCAGTAAAATAAGCCCTTCATTCCCCCTTTTTTGATAGATAAATATATCCAAGCTGCACTTAAGTATATAAATGATAAAAAATACGCTCTGGGAATACTTATTGATTTAACAAAAGCCTACGATAAAGTTTCATACAAAATATTATTGAGCAAATTATATGGCTCAGGCATTCGTGGACCACCTTACTACTGGTTTAAATCATATCTTGAAAAAAGAACGCAGTTAGTCCAAATTGAAAACTATAATGCAAAAACGCACGAATTCAAATCAATCAATTCTGAATTATAACCACAAACCTGCTCGATACCACAGGGAAGCGTACTGGGTTGTGTCCTATTCTTAATTTATATAAACGACCTACCAAAAATGTTGAATACGGAAATTACAAACGTACTTTTTGCAGATGATATCTCATTAGTAATAAAATGTGAAAATAGTAAATCTGCTACCAAAATTCTAAAAGACACTTTAACAACAGTAAAGACATGGCTAAATGTAACATAATTTAAATATTAACTTGTAAAAAACCAAAATGATGCATTTCAGGCCTTATCAAAAGCCCCCGCTACAAATTAATCTAGAATTTGATAACAATAAAATAGAGACTGTAAACATCTTCAACATATTAGGAATAAATCTTGATACCCACTTAAACTTTAAGAGTCATATTGAGAAAATAAAATCAAAACTATCGAAGTTTACTTTTGCACTGAGTGAAATAGAACATAGTACAAACACGCAAACTGCACTACCAGCATACTATGCCTATGCCTATTCGTGGCTCCGTTATGGCTTAATGCTGTGGGGTAGTAGTGTAGATGCGAAACAATTGTTTATAAAACAAAAACGTTGTGTGCGTATACTCGCTCACATAAAAGAAACCGAGAGCTGCAAAACATTTTTCATAAAATTTAGATTATTAAAATTACCTTGTATATATATTTTTGATATAAGTGTATTTGTTTTTAAAAACAAGAACCTATTTCCACAAATTAAAGATACGCATTCAATTAATACCCGGCACAAAGATAAATTATATTTGCCCCCGCCGCGAATAAAAATGTTAAATTTTAGTCCCTATTATATGGCAGTTAAAATATTTAATAAATTACCAACTACTATAAAGACCACACAAAATGAATCCGCGTTTATAAAAAAAATGAAGCAATATTTAGTAGAAGAGTGCTTCTAAACAGTAGAAAGTTTTCTGTCTGATGAAAAATAATTTGATATCGCTTTCTGATCTCTTACCTTTTAAGTATTACTGTTTATGCAAACATTTTGTAAAAGATTATTAGACTGTGAAATTTTAGAGCAGTGAAAAAGAATTGCGTAATAATATATAGTATTAGTAGTGTTGCTGTACCTGATAAGGGTAGCTATGTTATTAAGTTCTTATAAAATTGTAACATCTGTGTACACTTGTTGCAATAAATATTTTGAGTTTGAGTTTGAGTTCCTTAAACTTAAAAGTAAAATAAAGGTACCCTTAAGTAAAATTTGTTATCTTTAATATTTAAGGTACATTCTCTCCAGGGGGCATTCGTTTGGTTCATACTGTATATTATTTAGATATTTGTGGTATATTCCTTTATTTATCTTAGAAGTATTAATAATAATATAATTTTATTTCAGACCAAGTCCATATATTGTTAGTAACAGAAATGCTTAAAAATATCTTAGTACACACATTAACAATTGAAATATGTATTTAACATTAAACATTGGAGCTCTGGACCCCATATGTATGAAGTTCCAGTGCCCCACAGTATTGTTATGTATGAATATATAATTATAACTTAGTTTGGTAGTTTAGGTTTACTAGTATTTAATGGCTACATTAATTTACTTTTATATAGAATTAACAAAATATTACATATCTGTATCATGAAACTGATATATTTGTCGCCGATATGATGGCCGTTGGGGCCGAAAGGCGTAGGAATGGAGACCACGTACAGCAATTCGTAGCGTCGGCCAACCTCGTGCCCGCTGGGCTGACGCGACGACCTGAAGGACGTTGCCAAGAGTGCCGAAATCTGGGAAAGGCTTATGTCTAGCAGTCGACGAACACAGACTGATGGATGGATGGATGGATGACACTGATATACATCCCTATGAAAATACAATTAATTTTTGTAACTTCTATGGTAAAGATATCACCACCTATATCCCAGCAATTTATATTTTACTGTGATAGATATTTTTATACAGAGCGACCAAGTTAAAACACATAAAATGTAAAATACAAAATGAACTTAAAAACACAAAACATTAAACTCATGTAAAACGTAACATTTTCATTTCCCGTAAAAGACGCCGTTAGTTTTAATACCTCTAATTAGTTGGGTAATATCATAATAGGGTATTCTTGGCGTCTAGGATGTTTTTTACTTATCGCTTTTATTTGGTAAGTATTTTAGTTTTTATTAGTTAAATAATTTTAAGTATTTTAGGTTACCTATTTATGTTATTTATGTTCTATTGTTATTTAAAATAAAAATAAAACCATTAGAACTAAACTTCTGAACCACAGGACTGAAAAACCGGCGCTTACTTTTGTAAAAACGGACTTCTAAACTACTTCTTTTTACGCATTCGTATGGGGAGGGGGGTATGTTCAGAACATGTACATCAATTCCGGAACAAAACTTTTGACGAAGGATAATTTGATTTCTGATAACATAACATCTCTTTATTGTGCACAGAAATAAATCAAGTACTTACTTAATAAAAATATTTTATCTGAAATTTTACAGTGGACGCTCTATTCACTCAAAGCGCTTCCTTCCAGACAACCTGATAACAGATTATTGCGTTATTTAATCGTTCATTATTTGTTATTATACTTATTTATTTTTCATTGTATTATATGTTAATGCTTATTTGACCGTAGGAAATCATCATTTTTTTAAGACCTCGTAAGCGAACGCTCCGCCATCACAGACACATTATTATGTTATATAAGTTACGCAATGTTAAATAGTCATTTGATTTTGTGCAGATATTTGACCAATCCTATTTTATAACTCGCTAAGCCTCGTGAAAAATAACTGCACTTGGGTAATAATGGCTTTTACTGGAGTCTGTGTATACTATTTATTACAAATGGGGCCACTTTTGACACATATATGATGAAAGGCTCCACTATAAGGCTCGTTGGCGAAGCCTTGAACACCGTCGGAAAATTGCTTGCTTCTTGGTGTTTTGAAGGCTATAGGTATTTTGGGGAGTGTAGCGCAGGAATTACACGACCTAATTCCCTCGTCCCCTTCTACCACCAGAATAGTCAACGCGTAGCAAAGTGTCTTCCATGTTTTGTCAGTATTCCAACAACTTGAAAGCAACACTTCAAATCTCCGTATGTCATCCGTACAGCTGAGGTGTAGAACTCCGGTGTGGAACTCCGTGCCAGCGACCGTATTTTCGGACGGTTATATATACGGTGGTGTTTCAAACGGCCGAAATAATAAGATGAAAGAGTGTAATATGACATATATTTAATACAAAATTTAATCATCTTTATTGGTCTAAAATTAATTTGAAAAGAGACAACATCGGGATAACATCCCCTTAAGTACTGTAAAAGGAACTAAGCGTAAATTATTCTTTAAATACCATTTCAAAGAAAATACCAAATTCTATCACATTACCTAAGTTTTTTGGATTGGAAGGATTTACTTTCCTGCAATTCAATTTAAATTCAATTCTTCTTAATTTCTATGGTGCGATGATAATGTTAAGTCTAAGGACGTCTGAGATAAAAAAAAACTTGTAGTCGACTCAATCATATCTTGCACATTTCTAAACGCTTACTTCCTATTTACAGACTGGACATGCAGAAGATACAAACAAACTTCAAAACCAACAACAAGCTCCGATTTCACTCATCAAATAAAAACTCATAAGGATCGAAGTGTTGAAGACGCATTTTACTTCCCCGTTTCAGCACTCTACGTTCCACGGACAGAGTAGAGGATCGCTCATAGTCCATTCGTCCTTATCACGATGGAATACAGTGCAAAAGTGGATTTGCGCCAACTTCCGGATTGGAACCTAATGGTTTGATAGATCGGCCCATTCGTCTGAGCGCATACAAACAAAGGAACGCCGGAAATCGAGGGAGTCTCTGTTCTACGCCTCCCTAAATTGGATCTCTCGATAATATGAACGAGATCATTGTATTTGTGAGTTACTTGTACATATTTAGGGACTGGACTAGTCGGATCTTTGTATAGTTATAGCGCTTGTGGTGTATCCAATTTATAAAAAACGGATACGTGCGTGCCGGACTCACCTACCGAGGGTTCCATTAAAGACTATATTTTGTATGATTTAATAGTTTTCAGATTTTTCCCTGTATATAACAAAATTTTGAAAATACCCTATAAATTTTGATTCTCTTAAATAAAGAGTGTCGAAATATACAGTCGCCGTCAATGGAAATTGTGGACTATGTAAACAAACCGTTTCCTCAATTTTTCTCAAGGTTCTGTCACGGAGTCTCACTGAACATTATTCCAAATCATGAAGCATCAAGTTCCACCTGCCATTCGTTGTATTTCATCATGAAATATTCAATAATCACCAGTTAATTACGGAAAATCATAGAATCAATAGTCAATGCTGTACTGCGTCGAGATTGCTGTCATATTTTTTTCTCATCGAATCTGTATTGTCTTTGAAAATTAGTGATGTACGAATCTATTTGAATATAAACCTATTTTATTCGTGATGCTATTTTATTCCGTCATTTTTTTTTTGACAGTGTTACTTCATAATCTTTGACATAAACGTGTGTTTGATTCTATCGAGAGCTGTGTGATCTTCCAGCGTTGCCCTAAAATCTTTTGTGTTTTCGGTATTCTAACGACTTGGCTTCTCTTACTGATTTTATCGTCATAGTAATGGACAATGCCCCATATCATTCGCGTCAAATCGAAAAGGCGCCCAACATGAGTTGGCGGAAGGAGGCTATCCAAAACTGGTTGCGCCAAAAAGAAATCAAATTTCAAGAAACCGAAATCAAAGCGAATCTCATCGCTAAAGTAGACAAGCAAAAATATAAAAAAATTTATGTGTATGAGTTGGCGGCATCAAAAATGTGAGTTTTGCGCCTTCCACCATATCATTGCGAGCTTAACCCGATAGAGTTGATATGAGCGCAAGTAAAAGGTTACGTTGGAAGGAACAACAAAACATTCAAAATGGACGATGTGAAGATTTTGTTGGACCAAGGTTTGGCGCGGATCGGGCCAGAACAGTGGGCAAAATGTGTAGCTCATGTCCTAAAAGTAGAATAAAAAATGAAAGAACTGGATAGGATAATAGATACGGCCACCGACGATGTGACGGAACCATTTGTAATTAACGTGGGCGATTTGATTAGCGATTCATCAGAATATTTTAGCGATGAATCAAATAAAGAAAATGAATTAAGCACCTAACATATTTTAATCACATACTTACCCATCTCTAGATAGTTCACTTATTCATAGACAAAGACAACATGGCGCTTTGTTTACATAGTCCACAATTTCTATTGACGGCGACTATACGTTTTTTGCGCCATAAACGACCGCATATTTTTTTGACGTTAACTTGAAAGTTTGATTTTTTCACAGATTCAAGGGACTGTAGAGCTGAGTATATGCATAGACAAACTCGTAATAGTTTGTCTATGGTATATGGTTTTAATTTCAACTCAATAACTCTACGCGTTCCCGAGATAAAGGGTCTTGACAGACAGACGAACAAACGGACGGAAAGACAGACCAAAGAGAATATAATGGGACAGACGGACAACTATAGGGTATATGGTATCTTGTAAGGTTTCCGTTTTTTCCTCTTGAGGTACGGAACCTTAAAAAACATATTGTCACGACATATCTCCAGGGGGTGTGTGTCAGAAGTGTTTCCAAGAGTGGACTGTTATTATAACGGTGATAGAGGGTGAGTCTTAGCACACTTCGGGCACAAATACACGCTACTTAAGGGCTTATCTTTGGTCTTTCAACGGTTTTTGTTTTAATATGCTGAGTTTACTTATCTGACCAATGTAAAACTTGGACACGTGTTTTTTCAGACCTTTTTCTTTCCGTAGATTTTATTTTTAGTTTTTAAGTTTATATTTCGTTTTATGTCTAAATGGCTTGAGTTTTATGTCTGAAATTACTGCTATGACAAGCAAACATCGTTTATTTTCCGATGTTAGGTGAAAAAACTCCTACATCAAATACTTTTTCGTAAAATCCAGAAAAACCTCGAAAATTCAATGATTTTGCGTGCCGGCAGCGCGCGAAGCGAGCGTTTTAATGTAGCCTTTGTGACAAGATACTGAAGTTCAAAATCGTACACCAGGGGTAAGACCTTAAGCTGTTTACTTCAGTGTATTCCTTCACCATTCACCAAGTGGTAGTATACATATTGTCGTCGTAAGAAGGCAGAAACTGCTTTTTCGTGAAAAACCCGATTTATGACGTAAAAAGTCCCAATACGCAATTATACGAAATTACTTTCTGTTAAAACTAGGGGGGTCGCCTCGCATCGCTCTGCTTCTCTCCGCCGTTTCTCTCTACTTCGCTCAGATTTACTCCGCTTCGCTTGGCTCCACTTCTCTTCGCTCGTCGTCGCAACAATTTTTGATTTTTGCTGAAAGACTTTCACAATTGTTATAATATCTGTTTTTTTTCGCGAAAAAGTGGAAGCATTTCGCATGATCGCGTAATTGGTGGGCCTTTACGCAATAATTCGGTTTTTCGCGAAATAGTACATTACTGCTAAGACCAGGAAATTAGCAATCCTAGGCGAGTAAGTTACGAGGTCTTAAAAAAATGGTGATTACTTACGGTCAAATAAGCATTAACATATAATACAATGAAAAATAAATATAATAACAAATAATGAACGATTAAATAACGCAATAATCTGTTATCAGGTTGTCTGGAAGGAAGCGCTTTGAGTGAGTAGAGCGTCCACTGTACCATTTCAGATAAAATATTTTTATTAAGTAAGTACTTGATTTATTTCTGTGCACAATAAAGAGATGTTATGTTTATCAGAAATCAAATTATCCTTCGTCAAAATTTTTGTTCCGGATTTGATGTACATGTTCTGAACATACCCCCCTCCCCATACGAATGCGTAAAAAGAAGTAGTTTAGAAGTCCGTTTTTACAAAAGTAAGCGCCGGTTTTTCAGTCCTGTGGTTCAGAAGTTTAGTTCTAATGGTTTTATTTTTATTTTAAATAACAATAGAACACAAATAACATAAATTTATAGGTAACCTAAAATACTAAAAAAATATTTAACTAATAAAAACTAAAATACTTACCAAGTAAAAGCTATAAGTAAAAAATGTTTGCCAGATCGCCGCCGTCAAGTGGCAGAGTCCCCAGAAGGCTGGCGGCATTCCCTCTTTGGATTGCCAAACTAAGGCGTTGTCCGAGGTATGCCCCAGCCCTTGGGTCCCCGAAAACGTCAACCAGCCGCGAGGAAATCTCTTTAAAGAGACGTTTGTTGAGTTCAAGTTCTAATTGATGCAAACTGAGGCGCTCGATCTGACTTCACCTCCGTATTTTTCATCTGCTTGGCATCAAGCATTATTATAATATTTTTTCTTGTCATTGCCGCGATGTTATTGTAAAAATCAGGGACATATACCACTTCATATTGGCCTTCTTAATGAATAAATAATATTTATTTGATTCAATTGTTTCTCCTTTGCGTGTTATTTTGGTACTTAGATATTATGAATAACGATTCGGAGCAGGCTCGTAAGTATCAAAATAACTCAAAAAAGAGAAACGATTCAATCAAAAAATTCTAGGCCTTCATTTCAACGGCCAATATGAAGTGGTATATGTCCCTAGTTTTTCCAAAAACATCGTGATAATGGCCAGGAAAATATATAACGTATTGCTTTTCATCAAAATTGTCGTCACCGCGGACCGGGCTCGCCTTTGGTCTTCAACGATTTTTGCTTTAATATGCTGAGCGTACTACTTATTTGATCAATGTAAAACTTGGACACGTGTCTTTTCAGACATTTATCTTTTCTTTGTCAGGTCGGTTACCTAATTGGACACATTTAACTCGATAGATTTTATTTTTGAAAATGATGCCTTTTTACGAGTAAGTTATTTATTCATTTTATGTCTAAACGGCTTGAGTTTTATTTCTGAAATCACTGCTATAAGAAGAAAACATGGTTTATTTTCCCATGTTAGGTGTACAAACTCCGACATCAAATACTTTTTCGTAAAATCCAGAAAAACCTAGTGTTCAGAATAAAACGCTTAATGATTATGTTATGTCACCTACCCAACCCTGACGAACTGACAGAGAAGCTAATCCGCAGCGGCACAATTATCTGCGGGTAGTTGGAAAAAATCGGTGGCTTGCTTGCAGTTGGACCGAGCGGCTCATTCGAACTCCGCCACGGTCAGTGTGTGTGTTAGAAACCTTCATCGTGCGTCCGCGTCATATTTTAGTTTGTGCTGCGCTAATACGCCTTATTAGCTATTACGAATCCTCGTGCTATATACATTTTGTGAATTAGTGACTATACCGATTCCTACCAATAAGAATCAAACTGTGAGTGTCGCCCGCCTTCCTTTGTGCGGTTCCATGCATGGCCATTTTGTGGGTGAAAAGAAAACTTATACACATTCTATAATCAAATTAAAGGTTTGGCTGTAGCGTGAACCTTGTGAATTGGGTATTGAACTGTGCATCCGTGCATTTTAATCGTGACAAACTTTTACCTTCACACAAACGAGCGTTTATTAAACGCTCCTCATACGTTCGGCACCCGCTCGCAATCGGCGGTTTCCTGTCAGCCTACACCAGCTCGGACCTAGTAAGGTAAGCTTCAGACGGACTGTCACCACTTATTCCCCCTTTTATTTTATTTCATTTTCTCAAAGTTAATTACTTATGTTTGGTAGCAGAGCTGCGGTTTTATCCTTAACGCCTAGAAAATGGGTTCCCTACGTGAACTCGAAAGTTGATTATGCGAAACTTTTTACTTCGAACACGATCTGTCGACTGCCTGATTGTGCGAAGCTACGATTCTTCTAAGCCTTCTTTAGCTGATGTAACGTTACTGCGAATTTCGTTTTACCGATAGTCTTTACACCGAGAGGTTGTTATGTCAACGATTCATTTGGTAGATGTAACAATACTTCCAAATACGATAACAAAAACTGGACAGGCATAAGAAATTTTTTTTTCAGGCGTTTAATAATATAATATAATATAATAATAATATAGCCTTGTTTTTTCCCAATATTCAAGCAAATTACAAATATGACTTAATTATATGTACATAATACATATTATGTATAGGTTGTAGTGAAATTACATACATTACTTATTTAAAAAAAAAACAAACAACAGTGCATTCACACTACCACAACAAGTCGTTTTCATTTTACTTATAAATATTTTCAGTTTTATTGAGATATCCATTTCCGGACAAAGGCCTCCTCCATCTGGCACCAATTATCTCTGTCCTTAGCTAGTCTCGTCCAGGTGTTCCCTGCTGTCGCCTCGATATCGTCTCGCCAGCGTGACCCAACATACTTCTTTCTGCAGCTCTTTGGAATACCTGCACTTTGTGAATAATCTGTTTAGTCAGAGCTCAGACTTGGCATCCGTAGATTAGGGTTGGTGTAATAATAGTATCCATTGCCTTCTTCTTTAGCTTTTTCCTCATCCGCGCGGTTTTTCCTCATCCGCGCGCGCGTTATGCAGGCAGTACGTTTTTAATTCTGCTCCGTGTTAAAAATCAACAGTGAAGTTGAAAGTATCAATAATCATCCTCTTGGTATAAGCACAGTGCTCAAAGTAGTGAAAACCGAATTCGAAAATTCATAGTGCCTGTGAAGATATAAGCAAAAATCATTTTAATCATTTCGATAACGGCTAGATAATTCTAAGCCGTTGACAAAGCGAGGTATAGGTGACTCATAACATCGAGCGACCGACCGGCCAGTGGTCACGCTCCCAGCGCGTGCGTGTGTGATAGGCGTGAGGTGACCGTCCGCCCTTAGGCTCTACGGCTACGGCCCGATGCTAGCCGAGCGTGTCGTCACAGCGGCAGAGGGGCGTAGCAGCAAACCTTTTTATTTTGCTACAAGCGAAGGCCTACGCTGTGCACAGGTGAAGTAAACAAATCTATTCCCTACGCGTTGAAAGAATGAAGTGCCCGGCTTGTAACGAGAAGATTGCTAGTGAACCCTCATTGAAATGTACTGTGCAGGGCTGCGGTAAATTTTATCATGTTGCTTGCACCACCACATCCGGTGGAGATAACATCGATATCAATAACTGGACATGCCAGGTCTGTCGCTGCGCAAGTAAAAGAGGAGGCGATAATAGCGGTACCCCGGTTCGAGATGCATCTTCGAACGTTACTTTAAGGAAGGCGAAAACAGGCACCGCGGCTCCAGTTAATGATTATTCCACGGAATTTCACCTGCTTAGGCAAGAGATGAGCAAGCTCAGAGAGAGTGTTGCTGAAGTCCTCAAATCTCTGAAGTGCTATAACGAGCGGCTCGATTCGATCGAGTCAAAAATTGAGTCGAACGACACGAGATTGAAGGCGTTGGAAGAACAAAGAGATACTGAAATAGCTGAACTGAAGTCTACCATCTGCGAGCTGAAGTTGGAATCTAACTTACATCAACAATCTGCGTAAAAAAATGATCTGGAAATCATAGGTATCCCGGAATCACGCAATGAAAACTTAGTACATACAGTTCTCGTGATCGCAAAAAAGATTGGAGTGAATCTCGTGGAATCGGATATCGATGGGGTAAATCGAGTAGGACCACGTCTTGGACCCCAACTCCGTGGTGACCAGAAGATTGAGAAACCCTCGGAAAGACCGGTAGTTGTGCGGTTGCTACGAAAACTTCACCGAGACAACTTACTGAGATCAGTGAAGAGCCGCAGGGATTTTAATACTGCAGCAATTGGACTCGATGGACCCCCTCGGAAAATATTTCTCAATGAGCGCCTCACGCGGACAACTCGCCTGTTGTTTCGGGAAGCTAGAGAGCGGCAAAAATCTACAGGCTTATATAAACACTGCTGGGTCAACGGAGGACGCATTTTCCTGCGAAAGACCGACGGATCCCCGGCCATCAGCATTGGATCTCACGAAGACCTTGAGCGACGCTTTACCCGTACCAACCTGCAGTCGCACCCTGAGGCTAAGGAAGAAAACGTTATGCCTTAAATCGTCTCTTTGCTCCGCTTTGTATTGGGTGCTATTTTTAATTCTTCTAGTTAAGCTTGTTGAAGTATACTTTCTAATTGTATTAGTCTATATCTATAGGTACATATATAACAAACGTATTATTATATATTATTATGTGTCCTCCATTATTGTCTATATCTATAACCAACGTATTAATATATATCATTATTGGCCCGGTATTATCGTATTAAATCTAAGTATCAATTTTTTTCAAATGTTAATCGACAAACTCCTTAAATATTTAATGTTCAGTCATTTTCCTCATGAATATCTGTTTACTAAAGCTAATATTGAAATCGTCAATATTTATTTTTATTTTACATGCGTACGAAACAGATGGCCCTAAATACAATTAGTACAATTTCAAACGATTTGGACAATACCTATGAAATTAAATGCCACAAGTTAGTTAATCTCGAGGAATGTGAATCTATTATAAATAAAATGTATCAAATTAAAATTGTTGCTTATAATATTCGTAGCATTGAATGCAATTTTGACAAATATCTGATTATTTTAAAACGGTTGAACGTAAGCTTTGATGTTATCATTTTGACAGAGTGTTGGCTTAGTGATAGAACTATTATTGGAACTCTGGACGGCTATTCTATGTTTAGATCAACTCAGTCCATTAATCAGAACTCTGGTGTTGTCGCGTATGTAAAATCCGAATTGAATGCGATAATGCAAGAACCTGCATTAAAGCAAGGAAATTGCATAACTTTACATATCCCAAATTATCCAACTGTAATAGGAATTTATCGCTCACCTTCATTTAGTGATCCAACTGAATTCCTGAAATCTCTTGGTGATATATTCAATGGTCTTAAGCAAAAGGGGCGCCTGATATTGGCGGGTGATATAAACACAGACCTCATCTCAGGAGAAAACATTAGAGGACGATCAGAGTACCTATGCCTTACAGCAGAGAACGGTCTTATACCAGCAATCATGAAACCAACTCGAGAGGTATCATGCTTGGATTACATTTTTGTGAATAATGATGCTGTTGTAGAATCGGTTGTATGTGGAACTGACGTCACTGATCATGATATTGTTTTACTGGGTATGAAGTCAACAATAACCAGACCAAAAAAGCGCATAATTCTAAAAGTTGATGATGGGGCAGTACTGAAAGAAATTAAAGAGATCGATTGGTCCTTTGTTACAAATGAACAATCCGCTGACAAATCTGCAGAATATTTTATGAACTCTGTCTCATCAATCATAGAAAAGCATACGAAAGAGGTCCAAATCCCAAGATCTAAATTTAACTTTAAACCCTGGATTACCCCGGGTTTAATCAAGTGCATAAAAAATAGGGATTGTCTTCATACTAAAGCTCGCAAATACCCGAAAAATGAAGTCGTTCAACTCACTTATTTACGTTACCGTAACTTCTGCAACAACCTCCTCCACAATCTTAAGGTTAGTTACGAAAGAAGTGAGCTTGATGAAAACAAAAATGACATGAAAAAGTTGTGGAAAACTATACAGGATATTTGTCACGCGCACAAGCCGAAAAACCAAAGTACTGCACTCTTGTCAGCCAAAAATGCACCACAGGATTCGATTGATTGCTGCAATGTTTATTACTCTTCCGTTGGCGAAAATTTGGCAAATAAAATATTAGATGATGTCGGAGAAAGTGAAGCATCCCTTGCCTCGCAAAATGACCCTCAAAGTGCACCGCCGGACTCGCTATTTCTCGCACCAACCGACAACCTTGAGTTAAACTCAATTATTCAAAATCTTCCGACTAATAGTGCCCCTGGTATAGATAACATAAGCAATAGATTAATTAAAAAAATAAAGAGCTATATTATGACCCCCCTAAAGCACATTTGCAATTTAAGTCTGTCCAATGGTGTTCTTCCGGAAGTATGGAAAACTGCGGTGGTATCCCCGATATATAAAAGTGGATCTAAAGATGATCCTTCCAACTACCGCCCCATATCATTACTCTCGACTTTTTCGAAAATTCTTGAAAAGATTGTAAACCGCTGGTTAGTGCATTTTCTGGAGATACACAACCTTTTCTTTGTAAGGCAATATGGTTTCAGGCGTGGTATATCAACCGAGGATGCTGTTGGAGATATGATAAAAGTTGTTTCCTCTCTCCTTGATGTAGGACAGGCATGTATAGGCGTATTGATAGACCTAGCGAAAGCCTTCGATACGGTGTCAGTTCCTATTCTGCTAAAAAAACTGGAGAGCTTTGGGATCAGGGGAATAGTCCTGGACTGGTTCCGAAGTTACTTAACTACTAGGAAACCTCCTCCAGCAGCCAGTCTTACAATTCATACATGTAGCAAATTTACTATGTTAGATAATGATCCATTTACCCAAAATCCATGCTTGTGTTCAAAAATAGGTATGACTTCAACTATAAAGTATTTAGGAGTGATTCTGGACCAGCACCTTTCATTTAAGGAACATATTCATGCGCTCTCTGGCAGAGTCAGAAAAGTTATTAATATAATGAAGCATCTTCGCAACTCTGCTGACATAGACCTATTAAAAAGTATTTACACAGCTGTGTGTCAATCCGTGCTTACATATTGCATCTCTGTCTGGGGTGGTGCGAACAAGACCGCTATACTCGAGGTTGAAAGGGCTCAGCGTTCGGTCATAAAGGTTATCTTGAAAAAGAAATTTAAGCATCCAACTAATTTACTATACCTACATTCAAAACTGTTAAGTGTCCGTAGGTTATATATTCAAAAAGCAGTTCTTATGACCCATAAAGCTTTGCTTAATTCTCCCAAGTGTCCTGAAATTGCAATGCAACGTGTTTACAAAGCTCCAGTTAAGAAAGTAAACACTAAATTTGCAGTCAAAGTTAAGGAATTCTCACGTCCGTATATTTATAATAAAATGCACAAAATCTGTGACTTCCGTAACCTCACTTGTCGTGAAGTTAAACAAAAAGTTAATGAGACTCTTCTCAAAATGACATACGAAGAATCTGAGGCCATTCTACATATCACTTCATAAATAACCCCCAAGAAACGATTACACAGTAAACGTATTTATATCTATATATTTAGTTAGGTACCTATAGTTTCTTCTATTTATTTAGTCTATATTATTTATTTTATTTTAACTACATTATCAATGTTATTTCACTCGTTGTATTCTTTACATTATTCATAATTTGTAACCTTGTATTGTTTAAAGCTACAAACAATTGCCTGTCTTACTCACCCTTGTTCATGTTACCCTGTGTGCGAAAATGTTAAATGTCGGAAATCTTTATTGTTGGTACCCACGAGGCAAGCTCGCTTAGTCTGGGGCCACAAGAATAACAAATTTTTCGTAAAATGTTATAAAAACATCTTTTCTCTCTTTCTATTGCAACTCATTTAAATGTAACTGTGTTTGCATGGATGTTTTTTGGAAAATAAATAATTTTGTTTTTATTTTTATTTATTTTTTTCAATTTTCATATTTGATTTGAAAATGTGTTTGAGAGACCAAAAGGCGTTCCATGCTTTTTTGATCCAGCGTTCGACTTCATTTGCTGATCGGTGTTTAAATGATATGTTTCGACCCAGGTAGATACATTCATCGACGTAAGTCATTTCCTTGTCATGATGCAAGTTTTCTCTGGGTTCATCTCTAAACCGCACTTTCTGCTTTTCGTGTCTAACGTTTGAAGCATAAACTCCAATTCCTTGGGATTCTCAGTGACTATCACAATATCATCGGCGAATCGAAGGTGGTCCATGTAAGTTCCATTTATGTTTATACCTAGCCCAGACCAGTCGAGTTTCCTAAATATACTTTCCAACAGTGCTGTGAACAGATTGGGGGAAATAGGGTCCCCTTGTCTTACACCTCGCTTAACATCAAAAGGTTTCCCTTCAAGCGTTTAGTTTTTCGTCAATGTCCAAACTTTTCTCGAAATTCTGTTCCGGATTTCAGTCTAGATTTCTTAACTTTAAAAATCACCATTTTGTAATTTGAAAAATCTTGACGAGTAGCCGGGCATTTCAGAAAAAGTGGGACATTTTTGGTACAAAAAGTTGTTCATATGGACGAGTAGCATCACCAGTTTTAGTTAACAAAATGACTTAAATTTCACGTTGTATAAAATAAAAGGCGGGGCCTAGCTGAGATCGCCACATGCAAGCAATAAGGTTTTGAAACTGGATAGGTGATGGTACATCTAGCATAAAGTTTTATGGTTCCGCACCCGTATTGTAGGGTATTGAGGAACCCTTTATGCGCGGGTCTGACTCGCACTTGGCCAAATGATTTATTTAATCTTTCTACGCACATTCTTAATAACATCAAAATCGCAAACCTCAAAAAAATACCTCGGTGTTGTTTTTTGTCGGAACGAATACGTAGGTTCTAATAAATAGTTGGATAGTTGAGGTGTAAAGCCCAAAACGCCCTTTATCCGAGGCAGACGGGAATCAGCGGGATGAACGATGAATGATGAATGGGAATTATCGGAGACGCCCTAAGCCCGGCTCACACATGTGGTGCGAATCTATCACGGTTATAGCAGCTGGTTTATTAGAACATCCGCGTGATAGACAAACTTTTTGAATACCTAACCATGATGGCATTACTTATTTATGTAATGAAATTGATGTATATGTCGTGGCCATATCGTACAAAGGTTCATTTCATGATCTGCACAAATATCATGAAATCTGTAAAAACTGAAGTGTCGGTCGCCTCGCTCCGTTCCGCTTCGTTCGGCTCCCGAATGTATGATCACAAGCAACCTAACACGCTCCGCCTCGCTTTGCTCGTCATCGGACCTATTTATGACTTTTTGTTGAAAGTCTATTTTATTCCATACAGGGTCATTAAACCTTGTACCTGACCACTGATTCTCCAGTATGAATTAGGCTATATCCCCTCGAAGGAGGTCTCAGAATTTTTTCCGGGTGCGGACTGTGAAATGTATATGATATATGCCTTATTCTACCTTGTTTTTCACAAACATTGAAGTGAACCTTTGACTGGTAGCTTTGAGCTAGCGTGACAGCGCCACCGCAGATGAACTTTTAATCTGCGACCGATATCTGCGCCGTGCGCATCGATTAACCTTTGTGTGATCCCAATTTGTGAAACATAAGCCTAGCAGTGCCAACCTTGGAGAAGCTTTAAACCCAACCCCAGCTGGTGGAGTCATACTGGAGATGTTCAAGGTGAGTGATTGACATTGTGGAATTTGGCGTAGACTCATTACAACCCTACATCATTCCGGTATTACTATTCTTAAGAAATAGGTATCTTTAATTTAGAGTAGTTATCGAACATATTTTTGGCCCTTCGAACCCTAGATCCTATGGATTTTTTTTTTTTTTTTTTTTTTAACAGTTTCGATAGTTATTCTAATGACAGCTAAAAAAATAAAAATGAATAGCTTCAATCAATCAAAGCCGTTTTATCTGGCTTCCTATAATTAACTTTAGCTTTAATTAATTAATTAACTTTAACTTTAACTTTAACTTTATTTGTTCATAATACAAAATAATACTTAAAGAATGTTCACTGTCCCCTAACCTACGTATTCGTGTATCGTAGGGTCACAGACTTATCCTTCTAAATTCTAAAGCAGAGACTATTCTAACATGCATGAGTTATAATTAATTTTGATACATTTAACATAAAAAGCAACGAACAACAAAAACATAATTCATACATTAAAACTAATTGTGTAAGTGAGTGAGTGTGTGAGCGTGCGTGTGGTTGTGTGGAGAGTATTCATGAGCGGTGAGTTCTTTGAGTATTTATATGTGGTGGATGAAATGTTTGTAAATTTATTAGTGGAAGGTGTGATAGTGATGTATGTGATTTTTATTGTTGACTGTATGTTTGTCCTTAATTGACATAAATAAAATGAAATGAAGGGAATTGGAGCATAACTCTAGGTAGGTATTTTAAGAAGCTCTTCAGTTTGACTGTAATTTAGTCTTAGTAAGTATTGGTGAATAGATTGTCCACAACTTCTACGAGTGAGGGAAATTAAAGTAATTTTTTTGCTAATGGTGTTATAAGTATATGGTCCAAGAAAAATATGGCAATTTTGTGCAAAGCAGGTACGGGTTTTTGGTGTAGTAAATATACGATTTTTCCTCCGTTTAATTTCAAGCTGTGGTTTGAGTGCTTTATAATCTGCTTTTGTGTGTTGACGTAGTATAATTGATTTTATATACAGTTGCCGAACCGTCAAGACAGGACATTCTCTATACAACTCTCTAGTGTAGTAAGTAGTAATAGACGTTTTTTTTTTAGTAGTAATAGACGTTTAATTCCATAAGAAATTACACGAATTATAAAAATAATTCTGCCAAACTGCATTACAGTTTGTGGGCAGAAAAAACCCTCTGTTAAACTTAATTAAACTTATGAAATCTATGTACTATAATTTTACACATTTAATATGATTTTAAACATATACATAATCTTACACTGTAACAGTTCTGCTTAGATTTAGATACATCTTTGTAATAAAAGTGACTTCAACTTTGTTTTAAAAATTGATCGAGTTAGATTGCATTCTGAGAGATCAACAGGTAAGGCGTTAAATATTTTAGGTATTAAGTATTTGTCAGTTCTTTGACCATAATAATTATTGAATTTGCTAGTTTGTAAGGTTTTTCTGGCTAATTTTCTGGTGGGATATTTGTACTTTATAGGGTTTTTGTACTTATTTTGTGAACCATAAGTTTTATTTGCCAATAAAAATGTTACTTTTTCATGTACTGGAAGTATTTTACATATATGAAATAGTTTACTATAATTATGTTTACATTTAGTTTTAGTGTTCTTATCTACCAACAACTTGAGAAATCTAATTTGTAAATATTTAATTTCATCTAGGTATGTCTTAAAGGTACGACCATAGCTAGATAAGCCGTACGATATCAGTGATTCCACCAGACTATGGTAAATAGCAAACAATAACGGTCTATTGGCAATCTTATGCAAATAATAAAATTTACCTAAAATACATCTTAATTTTTTACAAACATCTTTTATGTGGGATTTCCAGTTCATGCTCTTATCAATTGTTATACCTAGGTATTTGTACTTATCCACAAACTCCAAACCATCACATTGACAATCACGGTTCATATTGTGTAAACAATCATATGTATGTCCTATTATTTTTACGTGATTGTCTAGTTTTACATTGTACGGTGAATGTATATGCATGCACTTTGTTTTTTTAATGTTAAGGATAATACCATTGTCATGAGCCCATTTAGTAATGTTATCGAAATCATCTTGTAATTTTGTTTGAATCGTTTTTAGATCTGTTCCCGGACAAAGTATACACATATCATCCGCGTACATGTATACATTACAATTTGCAATGACATTTGACACACTGTTTACATGCATAATGTATCCGACCGGGCCGTAGACTGAACCGGTTGGAACACCGTATTTGATGTTGGCTTCTTCGCCATATGTATTTGAGACAACTGTTTGCATTCTCCGTTTAGATAGGTAATTTTTAAACCAGTTATTCACAGGTCCCCTGATGCCACACTCGTCCATGGCCCGCAACAGCAAACCATGATCTAAAGTATCAAATGCTTTTTTATAATCTATGAAGATAAGTAGAACTTGGTTTTTTTTGTCAAGATAATCATTTATTTCATTAGTGAAATCGGACAAAGCCGTTGCGGTTCCATGACCCTTTCGAAAGCCATGTTGACTACTCGATAAAATTTTATGGCTTTCTAAGAACTTTGTTATCTGTGAAACTATTACCTTTTCTGTTATTTTGTTGATTATTGATAGGATGGCAATCGGTCGGTAGTTCGAGTAATCCACATGACTTCCTTGTTTGTAAATTGGTCTAATTAGTGATAATTTTAATTGATCTGGATAGATACCCTTTTTAATACTAGTATTTATAAATTTGGCCAGTATGGGACTAATTTTTTCTTTAATACATTTTATATCTTGTATCCGTATTTTATCTGATCCAGGGGACTTAAAGTTTGATATCTTGTCAATAATCTTTTCAATCTCATATGACGTTACCGGTTGAAACTTGAACGATACATTCGATTCGTTAATATATGAATTCCTTTCCAAAAAAACTTTATCACATGAGTGCTTTAACTTATCAATTTCTTGGGTGAAAGTTCGGGAAAAATTATTACAAATGTCTTCAGTTTTTTCAGTTTTACCCAAATATTGCAATATCACTTCGTCGACATTTGCTTTTCTTTTTCCCAGCCAATGATTTAAATTTGACCAAATCTTACGATAATCACCATTGCACCCGTTTAGTACTGCCTTTCTATAATTGTTTTTTGCGATGTTTATTTTTTTGTTTGTTTTATTTCTATAACGGGTATATTCTAATCGAAGTGACATATTTTCCGGCTTACTTTTCCAATTCCTAAATAAATTATCACGAATTCTAAACATTTTCTTTAATTCTAAAGTTATCCAAGGTTTTGCTGTCCTCTTTTTTCTGAATTGAACAGTTTTTAATGAATTGTCATAAACGTCGCAAAAAATGGCATACAGTTTATTATACATAAGCAAAGGGCAGTCTATTGTCATCAGTTCCTCCCACTCAATAGAAAAAAGCTTTTCTTGCACTAATTTTTTATCAAGAATAGTCTGTGTTGAAGTTGCGCTCACGCTGCTATCAGCACTGTAAACTGCGCTAGAGCAAGCGGACATCCGGGCTCCCACCAGGTAATGGTCGGAGATCTTACCGGCACCGAGGGTGTGAGAGGAGGGCGGCGGGGCGGGAGGCGCAACTGCGATAGCAGGGCGCACGCTCTCCCGTATCCACACGTGGTCGAGGCATGATAGCACTGTCCGACCTTTTATCACCTCTTCTCTGGTCACATCGTTTACCCCGCACTGTAAACCGAACTTACACATGGTGTCTTTATAACGTGATGATAACGCACATTCTTGTCCTTCCAGTATGTTGATGTTCATATCACCGATCACTAATAAGTCACTATTTTCCGGGATCCGCCGCAACAATTCTTGTATTTCAGATAGAAAACGCAGCTTGTTGGTTTTTGGTGGTCTGTACATAGCCAATAGATAAACTGGTTTCATATTCCTTCCACTGAGTTTGCCTTGGATAGCCTCGTATGATATTCCGTTAGCCGATTGAGACGTAAAAGATATGTCTTCTTTCACATAGACCAAAATCCCACCTCCTTTCTTGTCCTCTCGAGTATATGAAAAGCTTTTATATCCTTTCATGTTGTACATACAAACTTCGGGTTCTTTTATATTGATCTCAGTAAGGATTAAAACGTCGATATTGTCTAAACATTGTTCTACGAGTACTTGAAGCTCGCAGAAATTTTTTCTCAAAGAACGTATATTCAAATGTAATATGTTCAGGTTTGTATTAGTTTTATTATTATTAAGAAAATGTATCCAATCATCTAAGTCAGTATATCTCACATGCTCAATATCTTTAATATGTTGAAATGGCATAAGCTTTTATCAGAGTAGGTATATAAAAGTAAAAACTAGGTATATATGTAGTAAGTAAGTATGTGCTATGAAAATATGACCGAAGAAATACTAGCTCTTCACTCGGATTCTTTTATCTTAAGTGATTCAATATCAGACTCCGACAAAATGCGGTGAATTTTTTCTGTTTCGCTTTTCCTTACTAAGACCTTTGAGTTTTGAACCCAAATAAATCTAAATGTCCCTTTCAATGCATTTTTGGTGCCCCAAAGAAGTTGTTTTGTTTCTTTGTTTACACATTCGTTAATAAAAATCGGCGTTTCAGCACCATCATTGAATATTTCAGCATTGGTTATAGGTTGATCTCGATCACGACGCTTCTGTAACCAAGCGTCTCGGGTAGATCTGTTGCGCAAGGTCACAACAACCGGTCGCGGCCTCGTATCACCGGTTTTTTTCATGCCTACCCTCCATGCATCTTCAATGTTTTCTTCTTTCAATTTCAGGGTAGTAGCCACTTTCTTCACAATCTCTTGAATTTCTTCGCCTTCTTTCTGTTCAATATTAACTAATTCTATCTTTTTCTCATATTCTTTTTGCTCCAGGGCATAGAATCTCCCTTCCATAGCCCTATTACACTTCTCTAAGTTGATGTTTCTTTGTACCAAATCTTTCATCCTCTTATCCATATTTTTCATGTTTTCTTCACAATCATTTTTGAACTTGACCATCTGGTGGTATTGTTCAGCATAATAATCAACAGTCGTTGTTAATTCATCTAGCTTTTTACTCATTTTGAACAGAATACAGAATACAGAATACAGAACTTTATTCATAACGGTCAGTTACATGTCATGTTGTTATCAAATAACAAAAAAATGGAGTAAAACAATAATTATTAAATTAAAATTAAATTAAGTTAAATAACTAGTCACAAAGTAATTTCTCTAAGCAAATTTGTCATGCACAGTGTATGAAATGTAAAACCATAATGTCAAATAATACAAAAAAAAAAATAAAAAAAATAATAATCATAATAATAATTTTAATATTCTTAATGTCATCACATCGTCTAATTCTGATAATTATAATAATAGCCACTTTATTTTAAAAAATCATCAACTGAATAAAATGCCTGCTGAATGAGCCATTTCTTCAACTTACATTTAAAGAGGGAAAACGATTCGATTTTTGCAATGTCATCTGGAAGTCGGTTGTAAATAGTTGGACCACATACGTACACCGATCGAGCGCTCTTCGCAAGCCTACGAGAAACTGATCGGAGCTTGTCACGGCCCCTAGTACGTTCGCATCTCCTGTCAAATTTGTGGAGGTTTTGCCTCATAAATAACGCGACTTGGAGTATATACAAGCAGGGCAACGTCAGTATACCTAGCTCAACAAAATGTGGTCGTGCTGTGTCGTCATACTTGATGCGGGCTATCGTCCGCACCGCTCGTTTCTGCATGACGAAAACTCTGTGCCAGTCCGCTGTTCTTCCCCACAACTCAAGTCCGTAGCACAGAAGGGACTGAATAGTAGCAAAGTATGCCGTACGTACAACGTCCCGAGGCAGAGTGGCTGCTAAGCGAGAGAGGGCGAAGCATGCACTTCCCAGTCTTTTGCATAGCCACTCAATGTGAACGTCCCACAATAGTGCGAAATCAAGTCTGAATCCCAAGAAACAGGTGGTAGATATTTGACACAGGATGTCTTCGTTAATTTTTACGTTCAGTGAACGATAGGGACGTCCAGCCAGGTTGAAGTGCATCAAATTTGTTTTCTTGGAATTCAGAACAAGGCCATTAATATGGAACCATTCAGCCAGTTGCTTAGCAACATCACACAGGTGCAACTCCAGCTCATCGACTGTTTTACCAGTGACTATTGCTGCAACATCATCGGCGAACATAGTGATTTCAGCACCATTTATGGAACCAGGTAGATCATTTAACAACAACGAGAACATAATGTTTGATAGAGAGGATCCCTGGGCAACGCCAATATATGTTTGCATTTCATTTGACTTAATTGTACCGCTCTCGCCAACCACTGCTTGAGTTCTGTTGGTCATAAAGTCGATTAGTAAAGCCAGTGGTGGTCCCCTGATTCCATAGTGTTGTAATTTAGTTGCTATGATATCATGATCTGCAACATCGAATGCTTTCGATAAGTCGCATGATAGCAACGCTACCTGCTTCCCTTGCTCTCGCGCTTTATATATGCTCCAAACAACCTCACGGGCGAGAGAATTCGTAGACCGTCCTTCCCTGTACGCGTACTGTTGGTCACTGAGGGCTGCCGTAGAGTTCAGAAATCCTGTAATTCGTGAGCTTAAGCCATTTTCAAAAACTTTGGCGGGAGCAGGAATGACGGCAACAGGTCTGTAAGCATCAATGTCTTCTTTCTTCCCTTTACCCTTGTGTATTGGAGAAACTTTTACCTTTTTAAGGGTTTTTGGATAGATTCCCCTTTTCAGGCACTCGTTATAGAGAAGGGATAGAGGCGTAGCAAGACAGTCAGCTAAAGTGTTTAATAGATCACACGATATGCCATATATGTCTTTGCTCTGCTTGTGTGGTATCCTCTTCGTGATGATATGATGTACCTCACGCTGTGTGAACGGTACCAGTCGCAGTGATCGATCAGCCGGTGCAATCGCGCTGCACAGAGCTGCAGTGACGCGCGCAATGTCCGCTCGCGGTGCACTGCATGCAACAGCCGCACCGACAAACCTCGAGTTCATTGCGTTCAGAAGGTCAAGCTTTGAGTTGTACTTGGTGCCGTCAGTTTTCTTGATTAGGTCGGTATGGTCAGTTGCTGATCGACATGTACGGCCAAGTTCCTCATTAACTACGCTCCACATCTCTTTACTTATGTTGTAACTTGAGGAAATTTTTTTAGAAAAGAAAGATGTGCGTTCCTTCTTTAGTACAGCGTCATATTTCTCCCCACTATCACACTATCCCCATCTTCTCATTCATTTGTTCTAGCAAACTTTCAACTGTAAGCTTTGATCCAGGTTTTATTTGCGTTTGCGACAGCTCAGCGTCATGCTTTTTGCAATCCGCACAGTTTCCCTCGAGCTGCTTGGGGTCCTTGATGCATGCTTTGTGGTATGCCGACTCGCAGGGACCCTTGCATTTCACACTAGGATCTCTCCGCCCGATAGGCAATTTGCACTTTTTGCACTGAGACATGTTACACGTCACACAGAACAGACACAGTATCAGTTACGCAATCACGCACACACCCATCCGCACGCCGAGAGCGTCGCGCGAAGACTGCGTCGTCGTGGGATGACGCCTAGGCTTGAACAGCATGACTTTAAGCAATGCGCGCTGTGCACGTTCAAGAGGAAGAAGATGACTTTTGGCTGCTGCACCCCAGGCAGTGATACAGTAGCCAAGTATAGATTGGGCTAAGGCGTGGTAAACCAGCATTACGACCTTTTGCTTACCAACATGTCTTAATCTTTTAAAAATATGAATAAGTTTGCGTGTTCTAGCAGACAGGTTCTTAATGTGTTCTGACCACGTTAGCTTCTCATCGAGAATGACTCCGAGGTATTTGATAGTGGTTTGGTGTTCGAGGGCTGGGCAATTACAATTTTCCGTGTTGTTGCAAGTGTGAAGAGTAATATTAAAATTCTGGTTCGGTTGGGTTCGTGAAGTAATTGTGAAGGTTACGTATTTAGTTTTGGTGGCGTTAACTGTTAGGAGATTGTTTTGCAGCCAGTGGGTGACATTATATAGACCTTCGTTTGCACGAGTTTGCACTTCATCCCAGGTATCTCCATAGAATAGTAAGACAGTGTCGTCCGCGAAGGTAATAACCTGCCCTTTAATGAAGGTTTTACTACAAAGGTTGTTGATGTAGATTAAAAATAGCGTGGGGCCCAAAATGCTACCTTGGGGAACACCAAAACTTATATTAGTATCGTTTCCTTCGAAATCACTCAACTTTACCCTCTGCTTCCTATCGGACAAATAACTTTTGAACCACTGTAGTGGGAGACCACGAACTCCTATGCGTTCTAATTTTGCAAGGAGAATAGGGATGGAGACGGTGTCGAAAGCTTTGGCCAGATCTAAAAATATACCTAAGCATTTTTTGTTGTCGTCCAGTCTGTTAACAACAAATTCAGTTAGTTTGGTCACTGCATCTTCTGTAGATCTCTTAGCTCTAAAGCCAAATTGATTATCTGAAAGTAAGTTTTTTGTTTCTAAAAAGTTAATAAGTCTTTTGTTAACAAGTTTTTCCAGTATTTTAGAGAGCGCTGGAAGCAGTGAGATTGGCCTAAAGTTCGTGACATCGCCCCCATCTCCACCCTTATAGATTGGACAGATAATAGACTTTTTAAGTGCCTCAGGGACATGTCCATTTTCTATGCTGAGTTTGCATATAATAGATATAGGTTTACAGAGTGAGTTGATAGCATACTTAAGTAATTTATTTGTTATATGGTCCCACCCAGGAGCAGAGTCGTGTTTTAGGCTTCTTATTACTGCGCATACTTCATGTTCATCTGGTGGAATAATCGCAAATGAGTGAATGGGAGAATTTTCTGAAGTTATTTGATGGGAAAGTTCTGTCTCTGAGCAATTTAAGGTCGTAAGAATACTTTGAGCTAGCTTAGCACCTACAGTAGAAAAGTACTCATTGACCTTTTTGAGAGAGTCACTTATATTGTCTTCCAAAGTTAATAATTCATCTGATTTATTATTATTTTTTGTAACATTACATATTCTTTTAACTTGTTGCCAGATTTTCTTAGAGTCATTTTCATGTTTTTGTAGTTCAGCCTGATAAAAAGTATTTTTGCATTTCCTAATGATGTCATTACAATGGTTTCTATAATTGCTATATACAGATTTTAATTCTTTGTCATTAGGGTATTTTTTAGATTTATAATGGAGTTTGTCACGTTTTACGATACATTTTATGAGCCCACTAGTAATCCAGGGTGACATATTCTGTTTAGAACGGGGTAAGGCTTTTATGGTCGTATGCTTGTTAACTATATTCGTAACAATTTTAATGAATTGATCAGTGGCATGGCAAACGTCTGTCGATTTCAGTTTGTTTTCCCAGTTCACTTCGCTTAGGTCCTTACAAATGGAATCGTAGTCTAATTGTTTCGTTGTTTTGTTTTTATTTGTGATCACAACAGACTGCGATTTGGTGACTAGAATAACAGGAGAATGGTCTGTAGCACTTGGCGGGATAACTAATATTGTAGATTCGTTCTTAGATTTAATCATACAGTGATCTAGACAGGTTTTGGTTGGTTCGCGAGTGTGAAACATATGTCCAGGAAGAAGACCATGCGTAGCTAGTAAAGTTAAGTAATGGGAAGGATCAGGACTCTCTTCACTGCGTTCAAGGAGATCAAGATTTATGTCGCCCATCAGAAATATATTGGGAAACATTTTATATTTTTCCAGGATATTATTTAACGTGTCACAGAATTGGGTAGTATCTTTAATGAAAGGTGGTCGGTAGATGGCTATAAAAGCATAGTCTTTTCCCAAAGTAATAGCAAGGCAATTTATATTAGGTATTGTTTCCTCAACTATCTTAATGTTTTTAAGAGAGCCCTTAACGTATAACACAATTCCGTCATTTTGGTTTATGTAATTGTTTGTAATGTAAATATCGTAGCCAGGGATGATTGGTGGGTTGTTGTCTATTTTGTTTAGCCAGCATTCAGTCAAAATAATTAAGTCAAATTTAGTATTCAATCTATTTAAAAGAACTAGAAGATTATCAAAGTTTTTATTGCAGTATACACTTCTGATATTAAGAGTTATTGCTGAGACAGTTCTATTAATCTATTTAAATCTTTTTAAGTGCTTAAAAGTACTTATCTCATACAATCTGATTGTAGGGATCATAATTCCTATTTAAAACTGTAAAAAACTTTAAATTCATCAAGTTTTCTTCATAAATAGTGTACCGAAAACGTGATTTTCGTCCCTTTGTACGACGCCATATTGGAAAGTTCTCGCAGTTATTAACGAAGTAAACAAGAAAATGGCGCCTAAAGACCCAATAGCAAGTGCGACTAAGGCATTACAAAGATTAACGGCATTGAAGCAAAGATATTTTCAACAAATAACTTCAATTCATGATCTCGGTAAAAAGATTACTACCTACCCTGACCAGACGGACATGTTTTTGCTTCAAGTCGAAGAAATAGATGATATTCGAAAAAGATATAATGACCTTATTTTTGACATCTATGAAAATGAATGCATTTTGGACGAAAATGCGTCATGAAAAACGATTGACTTAAATAACTTTGATGAATTATACACATATTTACATGTTGGACCTCGGTCTTTGCAAGGTATTTTATGCAAATTCTATTGGATTCTTTGTGCTCGTATAATATAATTCGATCCATTCTTTCAAAATGCTTAATTTGCTTTAAATGCAGACCTGTTTCCTTACAACCACCTATGGGTGACCTTCCAGCAACTCGCTTACAACCTGAAAAGGTATTTAATCATGTGGGTTGTGACCTAGGTGGGCCCTTCTACATAAAGGAAAGTCTCCGAAGAAACGCTAAAGTGTATAAGGCATACCTTTGTTTGTTTGTATGCTTTTCAACAAAAGCAGTCCAATTGGAAGTCTTGACTGATCTAACAGCTGATTGTTTTTTCGCTACACTAGATAGGTTTGTAGCTCGTAGAGGATTAATGACTTGTCTATATTCTGACTGTGCTACCAACTTTAAAGCTTCTAGCAAACACCTAAAGGAACTTTACCAATTTCTCACAAAGGAATCTGTCCGTGATGAAATCTTAAATGGCTGCACTTTGCGCCAAATAAATTGGAAATTCAATGTTCCGACAGGTTTAAATCTAGCAGGGCTTTGGGAGGCAGGAATAAAATCTGCCAAGTACGACCTCATTCGTGCTATAGGTGACAAATCTTTGATGTTCGAAGAAATAACGACTTTATTTTGTAAAATAGAGGTCGTTATGAACTCTCGTCCTTTATGCAGTTTATCAGACTCAGCTGATGAGTTTGAAGTTTTAACCGCAAGACACTTCTTGATTGGACAAAATCTTCTGGCCGTTCCAGAAATTAATTTAGACGACTTAACGATCAACAGATTGAAATCGACATACAGAAATCGACCCAATTATTTTGGAAAATATGGTTTAATGATTATATTCATACTCTCCAACAAAGACAAAAATGATTAACAGTGACGCCAAACATAAAAGTAAATGATCTATGTTTGATCAAATCTGACTTTACCAAATCTTTGCAATGGCCTGTTGGACGTGTAGAATGTGTTCACCCTGGTGCAGATAACATTGTCCGCGTTGTAACAGTGAGAACACCAAAGGACCAGTAGATACCGTAGACCAGTTAATAAGTTATGTCCTCTTCCTAATCAATAAATGACTAGTTCCTAAATAGTTTTAATTTAGGTTACTCTCAATATTTATAATTTAAAATTGTTTATTTTCATTGTTATTTATCCGTAGTTCTCTGTTAATAAATAAGTAGAGTCTCAACTTCATCCTTCATGTAGAGTCTTCGTTATATAGAGTCTTCTATTTTTTATAGAGTTGTAGATACTTAATCTTTTATTTTTTCTAGAAATCATACTATGATTTCGGTGAGGGGTTATGTATGTATGTACATAGGTAACACTAAAAGTTTCCGGAACTGGCCACTTACATAAACAATATTTAAAAATTTATTGCAACATTTAAAAATAGAACTCTTTGGCTGTAGAATGCAGTTTGTTTCATCTGACTGTCTTTTGTTTTTACCTTGTGGCGCCATTTAAAAAATTGTGTGTCTGCATCAACATGGATTTAACTCGGGAAAATTTTCGTAGTATGATTTTCTACGATTTTAACCTTTGAGTACCGACGTTCTATTTCAGTTACATAAGTACCAACGTGAGGTCTAGTGGACCACCAGTGCTTTAATAAAGAAAACTTTCATGTTTCTTGATATTCTTCTAAAACAAATATTTCTATATATTGTTAATATATGTAGTTATCTTACAATTAAAACATAATACAGAAGTTTTCACATTTATTAATAATTATAAACAATAATATTTCAGTGTGAAATTCTTTGGGAGAAAAAAATAACCTTTACCTTGATAATTTATATAAATTTTACCTTTAACTTAATAAAAGAGGAGGCGATAATAGCGGTACCCCAGTTCGAGATGCATCTTCGAACGTTACTGTAAGGAAGGCGAAAACAGGCACCGCGGCTCCAGTTAATGATTATTCCACGGAATTTCACCTGCTTAGGCAAGAGATGAGCAAGCTCAGAGAGAGTGTTGCTGAAGTCCTCAAATCTCTGAAGTGCAACAACGAGCGGCTCGATTCGATCGAGTCAAAAATTGAGTCGAACGACACGAGATTGAAGGCGTTGGAAGAACAAAGAGATACTGAAATAGCTGAACTGAAGTCTACCATCTGCGAGCTGAAGTTGGAACCTAACTTACATCAACAATCTGCGTAAAAAAATGATCTGGAAATCATAGGTATCCCGGAATCACGCAATGAAAACTTAGTACATACAGTTCTCGTGATCGCAAAAAAGATTGGAGTGAATCTCGTGGAATCGGATATCGATGGGGTAAATCGAGTAGGATAGGACCCCAACTCCGTGGTGACCAGAAGATTGAGAAACCCTCGGAAATACCGGTAGTTGTGCGGTTGCTACGAAAACTTCACCGAGACAACTTACTGAGATCAGTGAAGAGCCTCAGGGATTTTAACACTGCAGCAATTGGACTCGATGGACCCCCTCGGAAAATATTTCTCAATGAGCGCCTCACGCGGACAACTCGCCTGTTGTTTCGGGAAGCTAGAGAGCGGCAAAAATCTACAGGCTTATATAAACACTGCTGGGTCAACGGAGGACGAATTTTCCTGCGAAAGACCGACGGATCCCCGGCCATCAGCATTGGATCTCACGAAGACCTTGAGCGACGCTTTACCTGTATCAACCTGCAGTCGCACCCTGAGGCTAAGGAAGAAAACGTTATGCCTTAAATCGTCTCTTTGCTCCGCTTTGTATTGGGTGCTATTTTTAATTCTTCTATTTAAGCTTGTTGAAGTATACTTTCTAATTGTATTAGTCTATATCTATAGGTACATATATAACAAACGTATTATTATATATTATTATGTGTCCTCTATTATTGTCTATATCTATAACCAACGTTATAGATATAGATATATATCATTATTGGCCCGGTATTATCGTATTAAATCTAAATATCAATTTTTTTCAAATGTTAATCGACAAACTCCTTAAATATTTAATGTTCAGTCATTTTCCTCATGAATATCTGTTTACTAAAGCTAATATTGAAATCGTCAATATTTATTTTTATTTTACATGCGTACGAAACAGATGGCCCTAAATACAATTAGTACAATTTCAAACGATTTGGACAATACCTATGAAATTAAATGCCACAAGTTAGTTAATCTCGAGGAATGTGAATCTATTATAAATAAAATGTATCAAATTAAAATTGTTTCTTATAATATTCGTAGCATTGAATGCAATTTTGACAAATTTCTGATTATTTTAAAACGGTTGAATGTAAGTTTTGATGTTTATATTTTGACAGAGTGTTGGCTTAGTGATAGAACTATTATTGGAACTCTGGACGGCTATTCTATGTTTAGATCAACTCAGTCCATTAATCAGAACTCTGGTGTTGTCGCGTATGTAAAATCCGAATTGAATGCGATAATGCAAGAACCTGCATTAAAGCAAGGAAATTGCATAACTTTACATATCCCAAATTATCCAACTGTAATAGGAATTTATCGCTCACCTTCATTTAGTGATCCAACTGAATTCCTGGAATCTCTTTGTGATATATTCAATGGTCTTAAGCAAAAGGGGCGCCTGATATTGGCGGGTGATATAAACATAGACCTCATCTCAGGAGAAAACATCAGAGGACGATCAGAGTACCTATGCCTTACAGCAGAGAACGGTCTTATACCAGCAATCATGAAACCAACTCGAGGGGTGTCATGCTTGGATCACATTTTTGTGAATAATGATGCTGTTGTAGAATCGGTTGTATGTGGAACTGACGTCACTGATCATGATATTGTTTTACTGGGTATGAAGTCAACAATAACCAGACCAAAAAAGCGCATAATTCTAAAAGTTGATGATGAGGCAGTACTGAAAGAAATTAAAGAGATCGATTGGTCCTTTGTTACAAATGAACAATCCGCTGACAAATCTGCAGAATATTTTATGAACTCTGTCTCATCAATCATAGAAAAGCATACGAAAGAGGTCCAAATCCCAAGATCTAAATTTAACTTTAAACCCTGGATTACTCCGGGTTTAATCAAGTGCATACAAAATAGGGATTGTCTTCATACTAAAGCTCGCAAATACCCGAAAAATGAAGTCGTTCAACTCACTTATTTACGTTACCGTAACTTCTGCAACAACCTCCTCCACAATCTTAAGGTTAGTTACGAAAGAAGTGAGCTTGATGAAAACAAAAATGACATGAAAAAGTTGTGGAAAACTATACAGGATATTTGTCACGCGCACAAGCCGAAAAACCAAAGTACTGCACTCTTGTCAGCCAAAAATGCACCACAGGATTCGATTGATTGCTGCAATGTTTATTACTCTTCCGTTGGCGAAAATTTGGCAAAGAAAATATTAGATGATGTCGGAGAAAGTGAAGCATCCCTTGCCTCGCAAAATGACCCTCAAAGTGCACCGCCGGACTCGCTATTTCTCGCACCAACCGACAACCTTGAGTTAAACTCAATTATTCAAAATCTTCCGACTAATAGTGCCCCTGGTATAGATAACATAAGCAATAGATTAATTAAAAAAATAAAGAGCTATATTATGACCCCCCTAAAGCACATTTGCAATTTAAGTCTGTCCAATGGTGTTCTTCCGGAAGTATGGAAAACTGCGGTGGTATCCCCGATATATAAAAGTGGATCTAAAGATGATCCTTCCAACTACCGCCCCATATCATTACTCTCGACTTTTTCGAAAATTCTTGAAAAGATTGTAAACCGCCGGTTAGTGCATTTTCTGGAGATACACAACCTTTTCTTTGTAAGGCAATATGGTTTCAGGCGTGGTATATCAACCAAGGATGCTGTTGGAGATATGATAAAAGTTGTTTCCTCTCTCCTTGATGTAGGACAGGCATGTATAGGCGTATTTATAGACCTAGCGAAAGCCTTCGATACGACGTCAGTTCCTATTCTGCTAAAAAAACTGGAGAGCTTTGGGATCAGGGGAATAGTCCTGGACTGGTTCCGAAGTTACTTAACTACTAGGAAACAATGCACAAAAATTGGTCAATTCGTAAGCTCTAAGAAGAACGTAACCTTTGGTGTACCACAGGGTAGCATCCTTGGCCCCACGTTGTTCCTGATGTACCTAAATGACATTTCATCCCGGCAAGTTGGAGGGGCAGAACTTTTCTGCTATGCAGATGACACCGCAGTCATTTACCATGGCAAAACGTGGGATGATGCTTTTATTGCATCGGAGAAAGGTATGTCTAGGATTGCCACATGGTTAAATAAAAATCGCTTAACCTTAAACGCAGATAAATCAAAATACATATGTTTTCACAAAACCCTAGCTTCAAAACCTCCTCCAGCAACCAGTCTTACAATTCATACATGTAGCAAATTTACTATGTTAGATAATGATCCATTTACCCAAAATCCATGCTTGTGTTCAAAAATAGGTATGACTTCAACTATAAAGTATTTAGGAGTGATTCTAGACCAGCACCTTTCATTTAAGGAACATATTCATGCGCTCTCTGGCAGAGTCAGAAAAGTTATTAATATAATGAAGCATCTTCGCAACTCTGCTGACATAGACCTATTAAAAAGTATTTACACAGCTGTGTGTCAATCCGTGCTTACATATTGCATCTCTGTCTGGGGTGGTGCGAACAAGACCGCTATACTCGAGGTTGAAAGGGCTCAGCGTTCGGTCATAAAGGTTATCTTGAAAAAGAAATTTAAGCATCCAACTAATTTACAATACCTACATTCAAAACTGTTAAGTGTCCGTAGGTTATATATTCAAAAAGCAGTTCTTATAACCCATAAAGCTTTGCTTTATTCTCCCAAGTATCCTGAAATTGCAATGCAACGTGTTTACAAAGCTCCAGTTAAGAAAGTAAACACTAAATTTGCAGTAAAATTTAAGGAATTCTCACATCCGTATATTTATAATAAAATGCACAAAATCTATGACTTCCGTAACCTCACTTGTCGTGAAGTTAAACAAAAAGTTAATGAGACTCTTCTCAAAATGACATACGAAGAATCTGAGGCCATTTTACATATCACTTCATAAATAACCCCCAAGAAACGATTACACAGTAAACGTATTTATATCTATATATTTAGTTAGGTACCTATAGTTTCTTCTATTTATTTAGTCTATATTATTTATTTTATTTTAACTACATTATCAATGTTATTTCACTCGTTGTATTCTTTAAATTATTCATAATTTGTAACCTTGTATTGTTTAAAGCTACAAACAATTGCCTGTCTTACTCACCCTTGTTCATGTTACCCTGTGTGCGAAAATGTTAAATGTCGGAAATCTTTATTGTTGGTACCCACGAGGCAAGCTCGCTTAGTCTGGGGCCACAAGAATAACAAATTTTTCGTAAAATGTTATAAAAACATCTTTTCTCTCTTTCTATTGCAACTCATTTGAATGTAACTGTGTTTGCATGGATGTTTTTTGGAAAATAATTTTTTTTTTTTTTTTAGTTAACATTTATCAATTAAAGAATATTTTTTCTTGACAATATTTTTTTTAAATATTAATACAAAATTCGGCTCGATACCATCAGAGTCGGACCCTGAGCTCTCATTTAGCCATTCAGCTAAAATTTCCGTGGTCTGTATTTTGAGGCCTTGTTTGTTATTTTTTTTTAGTGACAGGAACACTCTTATTTTCATTAATGACTGCTCGTTTCATGCCCGAAGTAACTAGTTAACTCATTCGTATAACTGACTGAAAATAAAAGAGAAAAACGATGTATTCTGAAAAAATTCTTACCCAAAAAAAGTTATATAAGTACAGACGAGTGGTCTGACAGACCACTCGCGATCTTATAAAATAAAAAACTTACCGGAATCGCACGCGCCGATACAGCCACTCTCCACGAATGCTGCCGAGCAACTTCCCAAAGGGTAGAGAGAAGTGCGGGGGGATACGTCTTTGCTAACACTTGTAACTAGAGTTTTCGAACACTCAAAGTGTCTGTCAGACCACACGTCGGTACTTAAAGGTTAAGTGTAATTTGACAGCTCAACAGAGCATCGCTCGGCTTGAAACAGCTTTTGGCAATGAAGCACCATGCAAGACGACTGTTTATAGCTGGTTTGCAGAATTCAAGCGTGGTCGTATCAATCTCAGTGACGAATCTCGCGATGGTCGGCCGTCCACCGCTGTGACCAACAAAAACATCGATGCTGTGCGCCGTATGATTGAAACAGACAGGCATGTGACCTACCATAAAATTCGCGCATCCTTAGAAATAGGCATGAGTCAAATACAATCAATCCTACACAAACATTTGGGTGTGAGAAAGCTGTGCTCGCGGTGGATCCCACACAACTTGACCGAGGCTCAAAAAACGGACCGCGTCACTTGGTGCAGTGCCATGCTTACCAGATTCAACGAAGGTGCGTCAAATTTGGTGTGGGACATAATAACAGGTGACGAAACATGGATTTATTGCTACGATCCCAAAACAAAGCAGCAATCGAGCGTATGGGTCTTTCAAGATGAGCCGAAACCAACCAAAGTGGCGCGCGTGAAAAGTGCATCTAAGCGGATGATTGCTTCTTTTTTTAATAAAACTGGACACGTGGCTACTGTTGCTTTAGAGAATCGTCGTACCGTGAATAGTGACTGGTACACGACCATTTGTTTGCCGGAAGTTATTGACGAACTCCGTAAAAATAACCGTAAACGCCGTATCATCCTGCACCACGACAATGCTAGTTCTCACACGGTCAGACAGACAAACGACTTTTTGAAGACGAAAAATGTAGAACTCATGAGTCATCCTGCATACCGTCCCGACTTGGCACCTTGTGACTTTTTTCTGTTCCCAAAAATTAAGAACCAATTACGCGGTCAACGATTTTCATCACCAGAAGAGGCTGTCGAGGAGTATGAAAAACACGTTTCAGAGGTCACCACAGGGGAGTGGCACAAAAGTTTTCAAAACTGGTTTGATCGAATGAAAAAGTGCATAGACGCCAAGGGAGATTATTTTGAAAAACAATAAATTAATTTTGTACCTTTAATAGTATTTTTTCATATTCATTCCGGAAACTTATAGTGCGTCCCACGTATATGCCTTATTATTCCTTGTTTTTCACAAACATTGAAGTGAACCTTTGACTGGTAGCTTTGAGCTAGCGTGAAAGCGCCACCGCAGATGAACTTTTAGTCTGCGACCGATATCTGCGCCGTGCGCATCGATTAACCTTTGTGTGATCCAAATTTGTGAAACATAAGCCTAGCAGTGCCAACCTTGGAGAAGCTTCAAACTCAACCCCAGCTGGTGGAGTCATACTGGAGATATTCAAGGTGAGTGATTGACATTGTGGAATTTGGCGTAGACTCATTACAACCCTATATCATTCCGGTATTACTATTCTTAACAAATAGGTATCTTTAATTTAGAGTAGTTATCGAACAAAATGCAAGTAACAGTTCACACTCATACACCCACGTTTCACCGACGATTATTACTACAGTGAGATGGGTCGCCACCCGTACTTCGGGCACAAATATGGGCTTAGCGTGTCTTCCGAAACGTGCAAACTGACCACAAATGTGTTTAGTAGGCCTACCATGAGTTTTCGTTATGATACGCGTTGCCGACTGCGAAAAATATTTTGTATGAGAAATTGTGGTTCCTCTCGTAAGCCGCTAGGGGCGCTGCACAATTCCTCATATAAATAGTTCACGCAGTCGTTAATGTGTAGGTATCGTGTCACTAGATCACAAAGGCTACCGATATGTACAGAAATCCCAAATATTTTCAGTTTTAATTTAGCAGGAATTTAATAAACGCCAGCCATCACGGAACTGTAAATAGAGTTTTCAGCAATTTAAATCCGATGCTTGAAAGGATTTCCATCAATATTTTGAATTGCTAATAGTACACAGGATAGTAATTTGAGAACCTTTTTCTTTCAACGTACGTTCCAGTCCACGAATGTAGCCTTGGGGGATCAAAACTTCCGAAAAGTTCAAAATATTGCATTTTTGTTTCCCGATTTCAGGGTTGGCCCCATAGTAAAAGTTGTTCATATTGAATGGGTAAAAATATCCCGTTTTGAGGAAAAGGTATATCAAACCATTTGACGCATAAAAAACAATAAACTCTCGCGTTTCGTACATGCATCATAATATTTTGTCTGTGCCATACAATAAAGCCTAAAAGTCATAACACTACTCATAAAAAATGAACTTTTACTACGGGGGCTCTTCGAAATACGTATTTTGTATTCATTTTTGTTGTTACGAAGAGCAATGCCGTGGGCTATACCTAGTAGCTATATAAAATCTACATACTGTCCTTTCCATTTCAAGTAAGGTAAAAGGGTCAGAACAAGGTGAAATAAACGGTCAGCAAATAATTTCCCTTAAATTGACACGAAAAACCCATGAAAGAGAGATTGTTTATAGAGGCTGAATAATACACCTGTGCTTGTACATATTTGTGAAAAAGGCAAGAAAATGAATGCGCTGGAAGCTTTAGAAATAAATAAATTGACTCATTACAACGTTAAAAATCCTTTAAATTAACAACTGGACTTAAGTCGATCCCTACTGTTAAATTACTTTATAGCACACCGTGCGTAAAATGACCGCTTTACGCACGCTGCGCTTGCGTAAAGTCGGCATTTTCCCCACTTGTGCTATAATAGTACATTACGATACGAGAGCGATGAAACGTTTTCTGACGAGTGTGAGTTTGCGGCACGAGCCGAAGGTGAGTGCTGCAATCACATGAGTCGAGAAAAAGTTTCTCGCACGAGTATCGTATAATATTTTACGCACGGTGTGCTATAAAATATTTTATTTAATAAATTATTTGACATTTTATTTTATCCATCATTTTGACATTTCACACACAAAATTAATTAATTTTACACCTGTACTGTTTCGCAAATTTTATAATTTCCTAGCAACGCCTCATCGGCATTCTCAAGGGCTTAGTGGATAAAATGTAGTAATTATCACACAAATGCTGTGAATGTAAGAAATTAATGACAATAACATCCATAAAGAGAAATTGTGTGATAATCGGGCTAATCAAGTTTTTTACTAACACTACTAGTTATTTTAAATAAGCAACAAGAATATTTGAAACAAGAATATTAGATAAAGAGATCATTGAGTGTTTTTCTAGTAAAATAACGTTTCAAAAATATTACAATTTTCATTAAAACTAGGGGGTCACTCAGTATACAACACCGTTTTTTCCACAGTAACTCCGGGACCAACTCGTCTACAGAGTTAACAGGAATTTTTCAAAAAATACAATGATTTCTTAATATAATTTTATTTTGAAATATTACTAAATGATCTAGTAAGCGAACAAAACCATTTTCAGAAAGAAGAGAGTGAAATTGTGAATTTTGTGATTCATTACTGGCAATGATCCAAAAAGTAGTGTGGATAAAATAGTTGACGGACCCAATTACTACATTTTATCCATGAAATCTTTGAGAATGCTGGTAAGGCGAAACTAGTTGAGAGTTATAAAATTTGTGCTATAAATTATGAAAACACTTGAGCTATAAACTATAAAACACCACCAATTATAAAACAACACCAAAACCTAGCTTTATCTAGAAGTTACGGGATCTACGTTCAGAGAGAACCAAATAGTACCTAGCAATCAATTTATTCAACATGCGAAACCTTTTAGCTAATGCACTGCGGGCAGACATTTTTCTCATGGCGAACTTAAAATTTTTATGGACGGCGCATTCGATATTTTACAGGTCAAATCGTGGCTGAATTGAAAATTACGAATATAAACGTGATTCTACATGTTTGAAAAACCATTTAAATTGTAGGTATTGACCCTAGTCAACATATAGTCATTATGGGGTGGTGATAAAATAATGCGGAAACGGGACAGAGATTGTACAAACGCGGTGTGAGCCGCAGGCAAAAGGCTAGTTTATAATTAATTAGTGAAATGAACTTTTCATTTGTTTCAGAATTAAGATTTCTCATTTAGACACGATAAAGAGAGAAATTTATTTAAAACTAACAACAAAACAAACATTTGAATGTTTTCAAAACAATAGATTGTTTTGTTAACAAGCTCCTTTGTTTAAAAACATACGTAGGAAGTGAAAACAAAACTTTCGGATTCAGCTGACACACCTGAAATAAAACAGGTAAAATAAAGGGTTACCAAGACATTTGTAACAGAGAGCTCGACAAAGCCTGAGCTGCATAGTTCCCAAACGCCCCAATTGTGAATATTGCAATTCAGCATCAACAGTGCGGATATCCCATTCTTTGAACTAAGAACTGAACCCGGGGATGAGTTTCGAAAGCATCAGCGCACCTTCGAACATACCATGCATAATGCAACCAGCTGATTTTAGTCAGCACTACCAGAAACTTTTATTAAGAAAACCCGCATAAAATTCACAGCCAACTTAAAGACCAACTCTTTTCAAGCGGGAAAATGTGGTAGAAACACTTTCAGATCTGTTTTCAGGGGGGAAAGTTCGTGTTGGATGAATTGAAGGACGCAAGGGGGACTGTCCTTTTAAAACTTTGTTTTAAGTTGTCGGGAAAAGCAAACGTATTACGTAAAATCGTGAATGTACTGTCTTTTTTAGGGGTACAACAAGAGGAAAAAAAGGAGTCCTTATAGGATCACTTTGTTGTCCGTCTATCTGTCAAGACCGTTCATCGCGGGAACTCGTGGAGGTATCGAGTTGAAAACAAAACTATATACTCAAGTCTACAGTCTCTTGAAGCTGTGAAAAAATCAAACTCCTAAGTTAACGTAAAAAAAAAGATACGGCCGTTTATGCCGAAAAAAACTTAAATTTCGACACTCTGAAGGGAATCAAAATTTATAGAGTATTTTCCGTTGACCTAGAACTATGAAATTTGGCAAGTAATACCGTCCTACACTACATGTATAGAAAAAAACTGAAAACTTCACATTTGTTTCGGTGAGCGAGTCTGACTCGCACTTGTCTGTTTGTTTTTTCTTTTGCAATCAGCTTATATGTCTTTCTAGAGTTAATTCATAGAACATAAATTTGTGAAACATATTTTTTGTTTTATTTTACAGCAAACCTATTGATCTGCCCATCTGTCACAAGCGTAACGTAAAACCACAGACGTAATATATGTAGAAGCAGACCTAACATTAATAATAAACGCATAGAGACAACGCGACGCGTGGCAATTTTAGCTCCGTGAACTTCGGGCTCTTTTAAATATAAATATTGCTTGTTTCCATAGAAAATATATACTAGAGATTAGTTTAGGAATTAACAAATATGTTCCAAGCATAAGCCAGCCAAAACAACCCATTTATATACGTTTCTTCGTACCATAAAGCCTAAATGTAGCTTATTTTTTTGTATGGAAACACGCCACGCTATTTAATCCTTATGTTTGGTCTGCTATTAGTAACAATTATATGTCTGTGCGTAAAACTGATAAAAGAATATTCGAATGAAAATAGAACTGTGACCAAACAGGTCAAATCTGCAAATGTTCATTCCAAATAAAATCTGAAAATTTGCATGTGGTGTAAAATTGAACTTATTTTCTATCTAATCACAACTAGGCACTCTATACATGCAATGACGAAATAAAAGATGTCTCAAAACCTACCAAAATTTTGTGTTTCGAATAATTTTCTTTTTGTCATCCATCCATCCATCAGCTGTTTCGTCCACTGCTGGACATAGGCCTTTCCAAAATTTCTCTATTTGGCGGTTCTCCTGGAAAAAATGCCCATACTCACACACGCTGGGCAGGCGGGTTGGTGAGCGCGGTGCCGAAACCTTCACACTAGTGATGCGGCTGCCCGTCATCAGTCAGTTTTTTTTATAGGCGCGGCAATTTGGGATGTATATACCGCTATCAATCGGTCCCAGGCAATGGTGGGCCGCCTGGTTTTGCCTGAGAGCTGTTCTCTTACTCTCCCCCGAATAACTTCGGGAGGGTTTGCGAGTAATATGCTAGTACCTTCACAGTCGAGCCTGGCATCAGCTCTACCACGTAGTGAAAGTATGCAAGGCGTTAATCAATCTGTCCCGGAACTTAAGCATAATCAAAGGATATCGATAACGGACGGATGTCCTACTGCGCAACTGCCTTCAGCCACTCTTCCAGTTTGACGAAACCTACTTTAAACTAGCCTTTGCCCGCGGCTTCGCCCGTGTTTATTAAATCTCTGCCCGGTTTTCGGCTAAGCGTTATTTTATCAACAACCCTTATAGCCTATATGTTGAGGGTCACTAAGGTGATAAGAAAAAAAACCGCATCCAAATCCCTTGAGTGGTTCTCGAGTTAAAACTGAACAAACATACAGACAGATAGACGCACAAAAAATATAAAAGACGGTAGTTTTGGTTTCAATATAAACATTGATAATACCTATAACCCATTTCATTTGAAATGTTGAAGAAATTTTCACTGTACCCTACAGACACGACTTTTTTAACTTTAGTATGAGGTAAAAGGTATATTGTACTAGCTTTTGCCCGCGGCTCCGCCCGCGTGTTATTCGGTTAAACGACATGCTTTTTTCCGGGATAAAACTAACCTTTGTGTTAAGTTGGGGTAATCCATTCTAAATTTCATCCAAATCCGTCCAGCCGTTTCAGCGTGAAAGGGTAACAAACATACACACACACACACACGCACAAACTTTCGCATTTATAATATTAGTAGGATAGGATATAAAGGTACGATGTATGTGTATGTACAACCTACATAACGTCTGTCTGTCGCACCCGGAACGTGTTTTCATGCATAATGCAAATCCATATCTGATTGTACGGGTATACCACCCCAGGGTGCCACTTCTTGTTAAAATATACTTCTCTGTGTGTTTCTTTACTTTAAAATAATATCATTTATGCTACAACTCCATTTATCACTAACGCATCCGAAGCCCTTTCGCCTTGTCTGTCTGTTGACTCTCAAATACCTGCACAAAAAAGGTTTTTGAGATTAATGTGCAGAGTGTATTTATGTAATTACAACTCGGTAAACGGTCAACTCGGTCCGCTATCATGTTAGGATAAAATATATTGAATAGATAAAAAAAACCGGCCAAGTGCGAGTCGGACTCGTGCACGGAGGGTTCCGTACCTTTATCTTGCTACGTTTCTTGCCCTTCTTCTTAGCAAGATTAATCGAATAGGCGGATTTAGGCATTAAATCTATTTATCTATTAACTTATTTATTCATTGCATTATGTAAGTATATACAATATTTTAATTTTTTACTTATGTTAGTATATATTTGGTTAGGAATTATATTTATTTATGGTCTATTCAGTTTATTTATCAAGTTATTTATTAATTGCATTATTTATAATAATATTCTTATTCCAATAAGACTTTATTTTATGCATGTGTATAGGTATAACTTTAGTGGCCCAACTTAAAATAGTTTTTTTTTATATTTATTTCCCGTAATTATCATATTTGTTTTATTATAAAATATTATTTTTATACAGATTAGATTTGACATGTAAAACGTATACTTTATGTATCTATTTTACAAATAAACATTTTGAATCTTTGAATCTATCTATAAAAACGGCAAAAAAATCATGTCTGTTGTATGGGAGTGCGCGGGTCCGACTCGCACTTGGCCGGTTTTAGTATTTTTTGTTATAGCGGCAACAGAAATACATCATCTGTGAAAATTTCAACTGTCTAACTATCACGGTTCATGAGATACAACCTGGTGACAGACGGACGGACGGGCAGCGGAGTCTTAGTAATAGGGTCCCGTTGGTTACCCTTTGGGTACGGAACCCTAAAAAAGCTGGTATACTTACCAGTGCTTAATTGTCTAGTTTCTAGAGTCCCCATGACATATGCATATTTATTTTTAACTCGGAAGGTACCATGGGGTTTCGCCGAATTGATTTCCAAACTCATAACGTTTGCTTCCAAAATGTTCAAGTCTGATTCGTGGACAACTTCCACTTTGTCTATAAAGGCTTTTAAATCAAAATTAAACGATAATTTTGCACCCGACGTATTCCAATCGGTACGTCATGGATAGTCACAGATAAAAATACCTACATTATTAACCGAGGGAAGAAAGGGGCCGGTTACTAACGAGGATGTAGTTGGATCCCCGAGGCGTAGCAGGTTACGTACCAAGAAGTCTATAACCTTTTTAATCTAACCTCTATGCTTATCGTCCTGATGCTACCAAAAAATTAAAAAAAAAACAGCCTAATAACAATGGATTTCCATATATACATTCATTAAAATTAGAGTGAGTTGACATCATAAATATTTAGGAAACGGATTGGACTCACTTTTTTATCTGTGCGAGGAGGCACAGGTCGAGCTTTCGATGAGATTATGACTCATCATCATCGGGAGTACTTTTGCCCACGGCGGTCAGTCGAGTACTAAGCTTCCTCCCCTCTCTCGTCGCCGCTCGTCTTTCCGCTCTTCGGCTGCGTTTGGAGGTTTCCGGTATCGAAGCCAGACTCGACCGGACATTTGATAAAGTTTTCACTACTACTTCCGGGTCACGTGTTTCACTAGGTCCAGTCACACAGACGGCACTGATAATGTCCTCAACCACTGTTGGCACTTTTTTGTCATACGAAGCGTCAAGCACAGGTTGCCAAGTTGGCGCCAGATGCCAACCATTTGATTTCCATATACTGTTTCTGCCCGCTCAGCACGATAACAATGGATTTTCATACACTTTTTCCGCCCGCATATTGCTATGACAGTAATGTATGTCGTATATTCTCCATCGTTTTTAAAAACGTAAGAAGTTACTTTCCAAGCAGGTGTACTATAAAAAATATTGTGAGGTGGGCAGAACCAGTGCCTTGTTGCACTGTTCAAATATATGAATATGAAGGCACAGATGGCGTGACTGTTACGCATTTTTAAATTGCAGTTAAAGCTACCTTCACGGTCTTCTAACTGACCATTTCTATTACGGAACCCTAAAACAACCAACAACCGGCCGTGAAATTCAAGCTTGCTCCCGATCAACACTCCTCGAATTCTTTTCAACGCCCGAAAAAGTATAAACACGAACAATACAATATTCTTTATTGGGAAATACTTTTACGAAACTTTGCCTAATGTATAGAATACATAGGAAGTTGTTTAGTAAAAGCCTTTCCATGTAAAGGGAATTAGTCACGTTCGACAGAATCCGCAGTTTTTGGCTTTATCCCGATTTATATTAGAGGCAAAACGGGACCGTTCTCGTGTTTTGTATTCCTTTCACATAACTCATACTTAAAACGGGAATTTTCTGGAAGTAAAAAAGCAATTTTGAGCGTAATGGCAAAGTACCCACACAGTCACAATTCTGACATAAATGGTTATTAGAGTTTATATCATGACATGTGTTGATATTTTTTAGGGCTCCGTAACCGAAGGGTGTCAAACGGGACCATTACTCTGTCTGTCTGTTCGTGCGTCCGTCTGTCAGAGAGCTTCAACCGTAATACGTAGGCGGAGTGATAAGTCTGGTAAAATCTATTTTGGAATAAAATTATCGCAAATTGAATGGAACCTCCTTGTTCACAACTCTTTTGAAGGGCCTAATTAATATTTTCAGCCAGTACCGCCGGTTATTTTTTTTGACAACCATAAAAAAAGTAATTGAACGCATTTTTGCAAAGATGGAGAAAGGTGAATTTCGTGTCTTGAATAAACATTATTTTTTGCGCAAAAAAACTATTACGGAAACGAAACAAAAACTTGACAAATATTATGGGGACTCTGCTCCGTCGATTAAAATTGTTCATAAGTGGTTTACTGATTTCCAGTGTGGTCGTACAAGTACAAGTGATGCTGTGCGTCCGGGACGCCCAGTTGAGGTCACAACTCCAGAGATGATCGCTAAAATCCACGACATAGTGTTGAACGACCAAAGAGTAAAAGTGAGAGTAATAGTCGAGATAGTAGGCATCTCAGATGAACGTGTACGCAATATCTTACACCAAAATTTAGAAATGAAGAAGCTCTCCGCGCGATAGGTGCCGCGTTTACTGACTGTTGATCAAAAAAGCTTGCGTGTGACAACATCGGAGGCAGGTTTGGCGTTGTTTCAACGGGATAAAACTGATTTTTGCGTCGTTTCATAACAGTAGACGAAACACGAATCCACCACTATATCTCAGAAACCAAGCAACAATCGAAACAGTGGATTGCTACCGGCGAACCTGCTCCGAAGAAATCAAAGCAGTTTTATCGGCCAATAAAGATGGCTACAGGTTTTTTGGATGCACGTGGGATAATCCATATTGACTACCTAGAGAAGGGTAAAACGATTAATGGCGAGTATTTTGTAAATTATTGGACCAATTTAGCAACATTTTACGTGAAAAACGACCGCATTTGGATAAGAAGAAAATCCTCTTCCACCGAGACAATGCACGAGTGCACACCTGTGTGATTGCCATGGCCAAACTTCATGAGTTGCGCTATGAGTTGCTTTCTCACCCACCGTATTCGGCCCCTTGCGACTACTTTCTGTTTCCGAATTTTAATAAATGGCTTGGTCGGATAAGATTTGGGTCCAACGAAGAGATCATGCACGAAACCAATGCCTATTTCGAAGGGTTGCCTAAGACGTATTTTATGGAAAGGATCGAAAAGCTAGAGAAACGCTGGATGAAGTGCATTGAAGTAGAAGGAAATTACGTTGAAAAATAACTAATAAGAATTAAATAACATTACTCTTTGTTTAATTTTTACCAGACTTATCACTCCTCGTAGGTATAGTAAACAGTTGAAGTTTTCACGTGTTACTATGACCTCTATCATATTAGTGTTCAGCACTCAAAAGGTATCGAATTATTTGTCAGACGCTGCCATTTTAGCGCTTATTTTTTGTCGCCTTGATCTATATTGTTTTTAATTTCCATAATGTTTTTAGGTTTCTGCACTATATTGTGTGGTGGTACGGAACCCTTTGTGCACGACGACGACCGTGTAAAATAGCGTACAGCTTGGCCACTACCACGCCTGATAGAAACCGTCGATAAAACCTAGGATAAAACGCGCTCGCCCAGAATATACCTAAAAACGTAGCGTAATAATTGTCCTGGTACGGTTTCTCATGACGTCATGCCGAAACATGGACAAGTCATTTGACAGCATAGTTTTTTCATAAGAATGATGACAGGCTACGGCCGGAGCCTACCGCCCGTTCAAGTGGATACCGGCGACATGGCAGTCCAAAGCAGAGATGGCAACATGATCTCGATAAGTTTTCACTTGGATGGCCTGAAGTAGGGCAATACCGAGACCTATGAACTGAGGAAAGAGAGGTCTTTTCCCGACAGTAAGACAGAACAAATTTACTCGTATAATATCACATACTTTTCACGAAGAAACTACTTTTCCAAAGAAACAACAGCGCCCAAAAAAAACTGATTATCCAAAGCGATGGAAGAATGAAGCTCGTAAAATATCATCTTTTTTATTTACACATGTAGGTTTTTTAAAGGTAATTCAGTATGATCAGTAAATTTTGTGGTTTCACTCAGATATATGTCAATTTACATCCGGTATATGTGTACTGAATTTCAAAGCATTTGACTGTTCTAACTTTGCCCCTATTCGTATTCCACTACGAGCTGAATTGCACTTTATTGCTGAGCGGCGACATTAGCTTTCTATTTAAGTGTCTTTGGAGAGTGAATCTTCTGTACGTAGTACCACTATTTCTTCTGTGGCGTAACATAAATCTTCTTATTCCGAGACATTTGGAGAAGAACACAAAATTAGTATGGACCAATTCCTCCGCTGTTGAAAACAAGTTAAATTGCCCAGAACAAGGGAAAATTCGTGAAATTTACGGCCCGTCAGAATTGAGTTTTCCACCATGATAATATAACCTAATCTGTTAAACACTCGTACAAATAAAAGCTTCCCCGAGTCCTGCACTTCGCTCTGCGGGTGGTTCTTACCTGAACCTCGCAGAGATATTTTTTTGAAAAATCTAAATTTTATTTCTTCTTGAATTTTTCAGTGTTCCATTAGAAACTTCTTCTCATAAATATTAAACCATAGGGGAATGTTTCGCAATACACTTTTTGCTTTTATTTTAGTTGCAATAAAATCGAAAAGGGAAAATTTGTACGTCGTTTGCAATGACCAAAAATATGGCCTAATTCATTCAAGCATAAACAGCAAAAACAAGAAAGATACATTATGTTAAACTAGAATAAAGCTAAGCAATTATAGTGACCTTAACCACCGATTTTACGTCTCATACTGAACCACTTTTCAATAAGAATTTTGACATTACCAGAAATACAACATTTAAATTCTAAGTCGCATTTATTTGACGTAATTTTAAAAGTTTTAGAATATTATGTGGAATAAAGTTGTTCGTTCAGTATACAGTGGAAACAGATGGTTTATGTTAAGGCGAGATAAACATGTCTGAAAATGTGCGCGTTGGAGTAATGCGGTGAATCAAGGAAAGGTTGGATATTGCAGTTTTTTAGTGAATAATATTTGATGAAATTCAATAGACAACGTTTAAAAAAACATTCTATTATAGGTTTAAATGCTTACAACAGTGATTATTTTTATTTTTACTTTATTTGTTTAGACAGACTACTGTTTTGATCTGAAAAAACAGCCTTCAGTATACATTTTTTTTTTCGATGCAGCGAATTTTTCTCTGTCGCGTTTTGGGCTCTGTTATCGTCTTGTTTAAGGCCTTATTTACAACTAGCTTTTGCCCGCGGCTCCGCCCGCGTCGAAAAGATTTTCGTGGAAATAACAAAATAATATGATTTTTTGAACGACTATATGCAACGGACACCATGTTTAAGCAAAGCGCTAATAAAGATCAATCAAATAAGCCTAAACTCGAAGGGTCTGTTGTTGTCCGTTGAGGAGATCCTGTACCCATCTTACATTCCCATCATCAGACTCTGGTCTCCATGTTTTACCAATGTTCTTATAAATACCAATCAAATGAGCCCAAACTCGAAGGGTTTGCTGTTGTCCGTTGAGGAGATCCTGTACCCCTCTCCCAGTCCCATCATCAGACCCTAGTCACCATGTTTTATCAAAGTGCAAATAATGCAAAATCAAATAAGCCCAAACTCAAAGAGTCTGCTGTTGTCCATTGCGGAGATCCTGTACCCATCATCAGACCCTGGTCTCCATGTTTTACCAAAGTGCTAATAAAGACCAATCAAATGAGCCCAAACTCGAAAGTTCTGCTGTTGTCCGTTGAGGAGATCCTGTACCCATCTTCCAGACCCATCATCAGACCCTGATCACCATGTTTTACCAAAATGCTAAAAATGACCAATCAAATAAGCCGAAACTCGATGAGTCTGCTGTTGTGCGTTGAGGAGATCCTGTACCCATCTTCGAGTCCCATCATCAGACCCTGGTCTCCATGTTTTACCAAAGTGCTAATAAAGACCAATCAAATGAGCCCAAACTCGAAGAGTTTGCTGTTGTCCGTTGAGGAGATCTTGTACCCATCTTTCAGTCTCATCATCAGACCCTGGTCACCATGTTTTACCAAAGTGCTAATAAAGACCAATCAAATGAGCCCAAACTCAAAGGGTCTGCTGTTGTCCGTTGAGGAGATCCTGTACTCATCTTCTAGACCCATTATCAGACCCTGGTCACCATGTTTTACCAAAGTGCTAATAATGACCAATCAAATAAGTTCAAACTCGAAGGGTCTGCTGTTGTCCGTTGAGGGGATCCCGTACCCATCTTCCAGTCCCATCATCAGACCCTGGTCTCCATGTTTTACCAAAGTGCTAATAATGACCAATCAAATAAGCCCAAACTCGAAGGGTCTGCTGTTGTCCGTTGAGGAGATCCTGTACCCATCTTCCAGTCCCATCATCAGACCCTAGTCACCATGTTTTACCAAAGTGCCAAGAAGTGTGTCAGGATCGTTGTAGATGAAAATCTGTAGTCAGATTAAACTCATACAGTTTTCTCGTATGAGAAAAAATGAATACACAAACCTGGCTGTAATCACTTTTTCAACCTAGATATTAGCAAGAGGTGTGTCCGGATCGTTGTAGATGTAAATCTGTAGTCAAATTAAACTGATATAGTTTTCCTGTGTGGGAACAAATCATTACTTAGACCATAGTATTTAATGTATCTATGTTTAAACCTGGCTGTAGTTACTTTTTCAAGCTTAATATTAGCTAGAGGTGTGTCAGAATCGTTGTAGATAGAAATCTTTAGTCAAAATAAACGTATACAGTTTCCTCGTATGGAAAAACAACCGGTTTCATCACGTATAACTAACCATTTGGTCAAGGAACGCCGATAAAGCAGCTAAGCAGCGTTTTTTCTCCAGACATGGTTCACAAATATTGAATTTTCAAACTCAAAACTTACTTTTATTAAAATAAAATATAGCCTATGTTACTCAACAATAGTATAGCTTTTTATAAAAGAAATAATTTTTAGAATCGGTTCAGTAGTTCCAAGGTTTACCTCAAACATACAAACAAACAAATCTTTCCTCTTTATATAATAGTGTAGATGTAGATATGTTTTATTTTCAGAACCTTCACTATCATAGTATGGGAATTCTACTGTTTTAAAATCTTATTTTTAACTACCTATGTCGACTTAAAAAACCTTTCTAGGGATGATCGCGAAGGTGATCGCAGCTTAAAAAAACGTGGACGTTCTCTACAAGTAAGGTTTACAGTTTAATTTGAGCCACTGAGTAGACCGGAAGAACCCGCCCTGTTACTGTTTACTCCAAGCTTCGGGTAAAAGGATGAACTTGCGACAACTCGAGTTAAGATCCTTCGCTACTTCGTAATATTACATCTGCTACAGTTTTAAGCTAAGTAAAACACTAGAGATGGTTCCACTTTACGATAATGGATTAAACGAAAATAGATTTAGAGTGATACTTTTTTTGGGTTCCGTAGTTAAGAAAGAGAATGGAACCGTTTCATGACTCTGGTGTCGATTTATCTGTCTGTCAGAGACACATTTCTTTTCAAGGGGTAAAGTCATCAACTTAACATAATCAAAGTTTTCCTGTCCATACATATTTTTAGAGTCATTGTGTCAGAAAGGTTGTTTTTATATGGCTCAAATAGAATATTGGAAAATCGATATATAAGGTCCTACAGTTCAAAGTGAAAAAAATTCAACAGATGATAGAGTATCCCTCATAGACCACATTCCAAAGAAAAAAAAATTCTTTCGCTTACTTTTTTTTTACCTTTCCATAGAAATTTAGTCAGCTGATTGAACCAATTTGTACTGGGAAGTGAAAAAATTATTGGAGCAAAAAAATTTCTCTTATTCTGGAATTTGATCAGTGAACGATACAAGATCTACCCTAGAATTATTTTCACTTATTATTGTAGGACCTTATGTACCTATATACATACTTTTGACACCGGCAGGTAGGGTCTCATTTAAAAGGGCGTTGTTTTTGGCTTGATTATCCAACTTCCTCTTATCCTGTACATGCACATGCATACTGCCATCACTCTCCCAGTTCCTGGGTGAGCGCGCTTCATCCTAGGTGTTACCGACGCTTTCTATCGGGCGCGGTAATGGCCAAGCGTAAGCGTAAAGAAATTACGAAACCTTTCGTGTCTTGCAGTAACTCGCACTTGCTTGGTTTTTATTTAAGACAGCTTCTCGTGGGACAATAATCCGGGTATTGGAAATTTATTATGGACGATTTTGGTAGAACAACAGAAATTTTGTCCCGCTTAAGTGAATTGGGCTGAAGAATTTTCGAGAACTTCGCCTTAATATTAAGTTAATTTAGTAAAAAACTGCAAGGTAAACCATTTATAATTAACAGTAGAATTTTTCGTATATATTGTTTTCTTTTCCGTTCTTATTTCATTTTTTACGTAAGCTCAGGTTATCTATATACTATAGTATATACTATATATCGAACATACTATAGTATATACTATAGTATGTTCGAGTTATCATGATATGGGTGGCAGTTCAAAGTTGACAGTTATAGTTATGTGCCCTAACGAAATAGAATCGATTTTTTTAGTATCGAGAACGTTAACAAGGGCTATCAAATCGATTTTTTTTTTGATTGATTTTTGATTATCCAAACTACTTTTTTTAATTTCTAAATTAATTAAATTGAAAGAACCAATAACTCCCAAGCTTGAGAGATCAAAGATTTTTTTTTGTTTTTCTCGGCATTTCACCAAAAACAAATAACAATAACAAAACAAAAATCAACAAAAACTGTAACAAACGTCAAAACAAATAGCACGTAAAGCAACCGCCACGAAAATACAAATCGCTTACAATATGAACTCATACTGACGCGATCCTAAAATATGTCCACACCGATTCATCGCTGTATTTTCGATTATTGTCAGTACCTGTTAACGTTTCGATCCACGCATCAAGTAGCAAAAAGAGATTATTCTTTTCTGAATCTTTTTTTTTGTTAAAATTTAACGAATAGTGGTTATTGTTTCGATTTATAGATAAATAATTTATTGTATTTTTGCAATAATAATATTCATTCTTTCTAAAACCTAATATTTTCTTTTGTACCTAGGTGTATGTAGTATGGTGTGAGTAGTAGGTATAGGTGAAACAGAAAATTACGAACTGTCGCCCATATCATGCTATCTCGAACATACTATAGATATTTTATATTAGTTTTGGCTAACGTATTGTTTATAGTTTTTATAGTTTATAGTATTTAATTCATTATTTTCGGTAGTATATTTTTTCTGTTTTATTCGCAGGTGTTTTTCCTTGAAAACGTAGTGGTACCGATTTCAACCTTAATTTATTTTGTAAGGTTATTTTATACTAAAAGATTTATACATACGTAGGTACCTAGTTTTCTATCATAATATTGACCCAACCTAGGGTGGGCTAATGAATCATAATATAAATTTTCTGATGGTTAAATTTCGAACTTTGAAACTGCTAGTCAAAAAAAGCACCAAAATAATTGGAAATTTTAAACATGGTCACTGATTTTGCGTCTGAAGATGCTTGAACAAACATTGATAAAATACATACCAAAGAAACCACTACTTAATCGTTTTGTTTGTTCTGCTAGTTTGACATCGGGATATTTCCTTGAAAATTTTCATACTCTTTTGTATGTATGGTCCGTTCTTGAAGCGAAGCAGCTGTGAAAGTAGTTAATCACTCCACTCGTCGCTCTCACGCTGTTACGGGATTTTATCATTAATCACCTAGAAAATAGACGCTATCTTTGCGCGACAATGTTTTTAAAATGTTGCTTTAGTGTTATCTGTAAGAAAGAAACACTTATGAAATACTTAGTTCGAAATTTTCTGTCTGCATCACTTGAGTTTTTTGAGCAATAATAAGCAAGCCATAATTTAGTAGATACATTCTTATGGTATTAAAACTTAATTTAAATCCTATTTTAATAAAATATTGATATAAAACAATCGGTCAGTTATTACAAAGGTGAATGGGCAAAGAATTTATAAGTGAGGGACTTTATAAAGTGTATTTTTAATTTGCAAATTATTCTGTATAAGGTGACATTAATTTATGCAGCCAAATTCATACTGGAGCCTTGACCGACAAAAACACGTAAATAAAACTTTCACCTCCCATACTAATTGATTTGTGGCTAGGCTTGCGTTTGTAGTGAATACGAAGAGTCGTGAACTTTCATACTGAGCACTTACCAAGTCGTCAGTATGAGTCGGGTTACATAAATGTCACCTTAAATATTAAATAACTTATCGTTTTGATTTGAATGAGAAAATAGGAATCATTTTTCAATTTATACTAAGTATGAAACCTTAATGGAGTTTTTAATTATGTCTAAAATAAGCACGAACACATAGCGCACCTAGAAGGAAAATCTGATAATTTATTTTCCTTTTCCCGAAGTCTTTTCCTTTGTTTTGCCACTCATTTTCCTAAAACAAAACTAGGTGATCAACAAAAATATTTTAAGTCTTCTTCGTTTTTCTATTGACAATACTTCTTGATTTAATTAATAATAAAAATGTATCCCAAAACTATAGCTGTTTCAATGTTCTACCCAAAACTAGAACTTTAATTAGGTACGCTAAATAGGTATATATGTACTACATCACAATAAATCTCAAAAAAACTTGGTATTACTTGAGGACATTTAGCTTTTGGCCGCGGCTTGTCATAATCGTCATGTCGAAACTAAGCAACCAGTCGTGTTCCGGCATGACGTCAGGAGAAGCCGTACCGGGGAGTGGTTAGTCTACTTACATAGGGTACTTTCTGTTTGTCTCATCTGAGGTCTTTTTGACGCTATATATCAGGCGTAACCAAAGTTTACCAAAGCGTAAGAATATTGTAAATAAAAAAACCGGTCAAGTGCGAGTCAGCCTCGCATACCTAGGGTTCCGTAATTCGAGAGTTTTGGGAACACTCAGGAAGACTGGTATTTAAAATCTTTCATATAACTGTTCGTTCATGATAACTAAAAAAAAATTGATTGTACCAGAAAGTAGAGACTCAAATATTTTTATACCGTACTCGAAATAAAACTCGTGAATGAAAAATTTAATTTTGTAATTTTTCTATCGTGAATTTCTCACCCGCTATATTTTTCCTGTAATATTTACGTAATCTTAAATTACCATGATTTTTTTCATGTTTTTCGGTTCATTAGTTTAAGAAATAAGGGGGGGGGACATGCATTTTTTGCGTGTTTTCAAAGATTTCTGGAAATAGATACCAGCAAATATAGTAAAAGTATATATTTTTAAGAATTTATTTTGCTCACTTTTGTATTGGAAATGTTTTGAACAAGTTCAAATTTTTCAATTCACCATAAAGGTTCGTTTTGTACCTGTACCATCAAAATGTCTATTTTCAAACACTATTGAAATAAATAATTTGTAGGCTCGACTTAGACTTAGTTAGAATAATACTTTCTCGAATAAAAGTACAAGAAATTATTAAGTTTTGATATTCACTAAGAACCCATCAATCGAACCCAAGAAATATTTGAAAAAACTCGACTTTATTTACAACACTCCTATCGTATCTTACTTAAGTGTTAACTGGAACTAAAAAATTAAATACATTTAAAAACAAATTTCATTTATAAAAGATCTATGAGGGTATAATGTCTTCAGGAAAGTTAACATACTTTTTTTTTTAAATATGCTTGACTCCATCAAACAATTTCGATGGCTTGACTCGCCGAGATATTTGTTCCAAAATTTAGGCTTTTACCTTAGATAATTTATTTTATTGAACCTATTTCTCATGTTTATTTACTAATCACAGCTCACAGTTTTGTTCTCCACGAAAATGTTTTCTCCTTAAGAGGTTTCACGGCTTTATAATTTTTCCCCGAAACAGGGTGTTTTTGGCGCTGTTACTTCAGATCTTTGTTTTTGTATACTGTAAATTTGAACAAAAACCTTCAAGAACGCATTTTCAAAGTGACGATATGATCACGATAACTGACGGACTGTATGTTGACAAATAAATAATCTGAGAAAATTACTAAGTATACAAAACCTTATTACAAAAAATTTGATTCTTATAGTACATCAAACTTATAAGTTTCTTTCCTTTTTTAGGTTTGTTTAGGCAATTTCAATTTCTTTTTCACCGTACACAAAAAAAACATATTTTTTTCCTATTCTGGGTATTTTAGTTTCTAATCAAAGTCCACAAGTTATTGAGATATTTGTACCGAAATTCGTTCTGTCTTCGCTGTTTCAAACTAATTGGAAAATTTTATTTTACTGCTTAATAAAAAGTGTTTCTCAGTAAAAAGAAACCCGAGCCCTATAGCTGAAGACTTAACGCATCTGTTTTCGAAAATTGTACAGAAAAGGTGCTGAAAACTAGCGAATTATAAACATTTTTACCCTTGCTTAAAACTTGAATATTACTTTGTCTGTACATGACACGAAAATTCACATGTCTCGGCGCATTTAAAGTAAAATGAATATTATGCTAAATTATGTGGGTATTTCCTATAAATTAATAAGGCAAAGTGGTACGCAGTCGTTAAAATGAAATACTTATTGACTACATTGTCAGCGAGCCTATTCATGATTTGTTGGTCTGAAGTTTTAGAGACTAGACGAGGGATATTCAGCACTAATTATTCTAGATTTTATACTAAGCTAGGGATTATGGGGCATGCGATAAAATATCTTTATCTTAACGAGGTAAGTTTGAATCCGTATCTTTGAATTTGGCATCTATCCCATTTTCAGCTTCGGCGACATTTTATCAACACCCCTCGTAGTCTACTATACCGGGTGTAAATAGACTGCTACCATTAAATGAAACCACATATTCTACCGACCCAACTGAACAGTGACGTGCATATATATATAACTTTTCACTGGAAATGCAACGAGAAGGTCAAGTTTGACAATAAAAAAAATATGTTTTTTTTTAATATCACTTTGAAAAATCATAATTTGTATGACGCCAAGGTAGGCACTGCCTACCTTAGAGTACATGATTTCATACAAAAATATTTTTTTTCGATTGGTTTTTAATTTTTTTCATGTTATTTTTATCGTCAAACTTGACCTTCTCATTCCTTATCCAGTAAAAAGTTCTATGCACGCCACTGCTACTGAACCACTTTCCCCAAAAATCACACCCGCGGACACCCTTAGTTTGGGAAATAATTGAGTTCCAAACAAAAATGAGTGAACCCTAACGCACCAACATACGGGCGAGTTTAGAGAAAGCATCGTCCGTGAAACAGCTGTTACGGTGCTGCGTTCTAAAATGGACCTTCCTCCTACGAGATAAAGTCTTTCATTTTTTTTGAATTTGAGATTTGCGCGGGTTTTGTTTTTCGAATAGTTGTTCAGTATGATCAGTAGAGTATTTGGTTTTATTTAATAGTCACACTCTATTTACAGCCTGTGTGTTGACGAAGGTCACTACGATGATAATAAAGAAAACCGCATCCAAATCCGTTTAGTGGTTCTCGAATTAAACATACATACATAAAGAAAGACAGACAAATTTGTAAAAATTTTAGTTTTGGTTTCTCATTATTTTTTAGGGTTCCGTACCTCAAGAGGAAATTAAAACCATATATTCAAGTCTACAATCCCTTAAGGCTGTAAAAAAATGAAACTTCTAAATTAACATAAAAAAAAAATACGACCGCTTATGCCGCAAAAAAACGTCTATTTCGACACTCTCAAGGTAATCAAAATGTTGTAGGGACACGACTTTTTAACTAGAATGTTGATACTGTTGATTGTTAGCACTTGGTGGAACTTTGAATACATAATGAACAGAAAAACACTTGTACTACTTTACTTTTCTACTATTTAATTTATTTGCATACCGCAAGTGAAATGCCAGAATCACCTGCCTAGAAGACATCTTTTTTTGACAAAAAGATGACATTGTTAGAACCCTCCTCTGCTGTGAACAAACAGGCAGAGTCTCCACCAAGAAGAAAAGAGACAGAAGACAGAGATTCCAAAAACAGTTCAAGGTGTTACGTGCTGAAAACCTCTTTGCAGTTCCACACTCCCAACATTCGGTCGATCGTTTGTTGTTCGAGCATACGGTTTAATCGACCGAACGATTAAATCGATCAATTTTTTTCACTTCGGGGTGGCCCCCACAGATAATGGTTTTCTGTCATTAACATTACAAACCATGGACCTCGGGTCTACTATAGAATTTACAAAAAAACTGTCAAAATAGTAAGAAACAAAACATTTTAATTTGAATCGTATGTCATTGCTGCACGGCTTAATTTTGATTGACGTGTGGTTGACACCCTTTTTTAATGTTCAATGGTTTTGACTCTCTTTTGGTTCGGACACTTTTGAGCACAGACCCGATGTCCATTTTGTAGTACGTCAATGTTGTCTGTTGTCCAATTACAAGAACGCATCAGGAAACTTACTAATTATTCCAAAGTCAAAGGTGACAAGGCGTTTGTGCTTTTCACACATAAATGATTATTGTGCAAATTGCCCCGGGCTGCTTACACAGTGACCATTAATTATTCTCTAGACCTATATTGAATAATTCTAGCTGATTCTTATTGAAAACTAGCCTTTTACCAGTGGCTTCGCCCGCGTTTATGTGTCTTTGACCCGTTTTCGTGTGAGTCGTTATTTTAACAACACCCCTCAGAACCTAAGCTACAAGGGTCACTACACTACGATGTTAATAAAGAAAACCGCCTCTAAATCCGTTGAGTGGTTCTCGAGTGTAAATAGAACATGCATACAGACCAATAGACGGACCGACAAAAATAATGAAATATTGTATTTTTGAGAACGTAATTCAATTTACGAACACGACTTTTTTACGACTTTATTATTAGTATACTATAGTGGGTGTTAAGATGATAACCTTTTTCCTTAGAACGGGGTATTCTACCCATTAATATGAACAACTTTTACTATGGGGCCAACACTCGCGAATAAAATAACAGCTGTTTCATACATTTAGTTCGAGTAGGTATTTTACTTTACTATGGAACAGCTGATTTTGTTTTCGCGATTTCAGGTTTGGTCCCATAGTAAAAGTTGTTCATATTAAGAAAAAAGGTTAAGAACAGCCTGTATATAAATACCTAATACAATAATGCCCTAATACCCTATTTTTTTGCAGCCACCCCAAATTTAACCTGAAGCTTTTGGTGACAATTTGAATGTATAGGTAGTTCGGCATTACCTCGAATGCGGCTTGTATTGGAAGTTAAGGGGATTCGTTTTGGTCTCGGTGCGAAATACACATCTTGTGATTGTTTTTCTCATAATTCAATAAAAAAATTAAATGAATGTGATTTAAGGCATTACGCAATCATAGTTTTATGTCAATAAAGCTTTTCTAGTAAAATTGTTTTTTTTATTCGTTAAATGTTAAATTAATGTCCACAACAACTTTAAGCACGCTTGAAAGTTGGTGTGGACATTTATGCAAACTGTAATCCATAAAATGACGCAATTCAGCTAAAATACCCTGATTTTTATTAAACAATAGTCGCGAAACTCATTTCTTATTTACTTTCATTCAAAAATATGAAAAACAATCATTATGTTTAATTACGTTGTTTATGATAGTTTTTTTTTAGATTATTATTAATTTATAGGTACTGAACATATATACTATAATATATTCTTTTTCCTATTTTAAATTATATAACTGTCATTTTAGTCAGCCATTAATTTTTTTCAAAATGGATTCGAAAATTCTTTGATTCAGAAATATTATTATTTAACTCGGTAAATAAATTTATATTCTAATGTAATTTAAGCCGAAATATCAAAGCAAATTGAGAAATTTATTTGACAACACACACATCCAACATACACACACTGAAATATAAAATTTTTGCAAAAATTTTTAAGTTCCTTTTTTTATTCATTTCTAATTCATGATTAATCTTATTTTATTGTTGGGACATTACTGCGGGATATTATTTTTAATGATTAAATTTTTATGTTTTATATTATTAGATATGTATTTCATAATATAGTCATAAATAAATTCATAATTAAATAGTTGCTTTGACGTGTATAAGTGTGCTCTAACTGTACCTATATACTGACTGAATAAACGTTTTGACTTTGATCTTTGCCTCGTTTTCAGCTTGGGCGTTATTTTATCAACATCCCCTATTATAGCCCATATGTTGACCAGAAAGCAAATCGCATCCAAATCCGTTGACGTACAAACAGACTGACATAACTTCTAAAAATGGTAGTATTGGCTTCAGTACAATACTAATAACCAAATTCATTTAAAATTTCACAAAAATATTAAACGAAAACGACTTCTTAGGTTTTCGTACCCAAAGGGTAACCAACGGGACCCTATTACTAAGACTCCGCTGTCCGTCCGTCTGTCACCAGGCTGTATGTCATGAACCGTGATGGTTAGACAGTTGAAATTTTCACAGATAATGTATTTCTGTTGCCGCTACAACAAAAAATACTAAAACCGGCCAAGTGCGAGTCGGACCCGCGCACTCCCATACAACAGACATGATATTTTTGCCGTTTTTATAGATAATGGTACAGAACCGTTCGTGCGCGAGTCCAACTCGCACTTGACCGGTTTTTACTACTTTATTATCAGTATACGAGTAGATTAAGTTACATAATTAAAGGAGACTTGATGAGAATTTATGAAGTACACAAACGGCTCGTCTCAAAAATTATATCACGTTATGAAGTCTTGGCAAAAATAAAAGAACGAGATAAAAAATAAAAGAACTGCTAAATATATTATATTGCCCCTCTTTTCAGCAAGAATAATCGAATGGGTAGAGGTAGGCATATCTTTTTTAACCATTTGACGTATTCGAACTATATATATTTATCATATTATAGGTATATGTTGCATTATACATAAATAATATCCTTCTTTACTCTTCGTTCATGTAAGTATATTACTTAAAATATTTATTATTAGAGTGCATTGCAAACTAAAAAAGATAAATTAGAAACAAATCTAAAGACAAGAATTTGAAAAAAATTCCTCGGGCCAGGATTTGAACCTGCGACCTCTTGTTACCAAGACAAGCGCGCTACCAATTGCGCCACCGAGGTACTTACCTAGACCGTTGAATTTTTCCACTTGTCCACCGAATAATTTGTAACTATTTGATCTGACCAGCTTGTAATGCACATACTGAACGCTCACGAGGGCGTTATCTGATTTCACGCCTTGTTCTTAGGAACAGATGGCGCTGTCGTCGCTACAATAATGTGTTGCTTCAGACGGTTAAGAAATTCACTGTTCTCATTAACTAATACTATGTTTTTATTGCGAAATCCATCGCTTTGGAATGCTCTAAATTTATATTATATTATTTTATTATATTATTGTATTATATTTAAGTTAGACAAATTTGCGTTCTATTTATTGTATTTTCCATGAGAGAATTTACATTATAATGTATCAATATTGCAAATTATTACATTTAAACATTGATTAAGTTTCCACATTAATTAACTTAAAAAAAACTAAATAATCCTAATAAATATAAAAGAAAAAAATACATACCTATACAAATAAATAAAAATTCCTACAAATAAAAAACCTCAACCAAATCGCTGCTCCGCGGCAAGGTGCCCAGTATGCTAGTGACATTCCTGCGTTGGATTGCTAAGCTTATTAGCTGGCCGAAGAACGTGCCAGCCCGTGGATCACCCGTGACGCTGACCAGGCGAGTGGATGCAAATAAACTTATTTCTATATCTGCAAGATCACATAAAAAAATATCGTCGAGACATTTTTCCTCAAACGAGTGTCAGAGATGTTTTCGAGTAAGGGCTGTTACTTCCAGTTTTTCAACGAAGATTTTTCCGTCCTAACGCGGTAAGGGCTGACTTGTCAACGTATGACAAGCGCCAATAGAGGATGTAAGTTCACAGTATTTTTCTTCACCAGAACGGTGGAAGGTATTTATATATACAAATATGCGCAACAATTCCGACAACCCTATTGTTTGTGTGCAAAAATGGACCGTCAAATACAAACAGCACACTAAAACGTGGTAAGTACTGACCATCCATCCATCCATCCATCAGCCTGTTTCGTCCACTGCTGGACATAGGCCTTTCCAGGATTTCGCCACTCTTGGCGGTCGTCCTGGAAGAAATGCCCATACTCACACACGCTGGGCAGGCGGGTTGGTGAGCGCGGTGCCGAAACCCTTGCACCAGTGACACTGCTGCCCGTCACCAGTCTAATTTATATAAGGCCCGGCAATTGGGGATGGATATACCGCCATCCATCGGTCCCAGGCAATGGTGGGCCGCCTGGTTTTGCCTGAGAGCTGTTCTCTTACTCTCCCCCGAATAACTTCGGGAGGATTTGCGAGTAAGATGGTGGTACCTCCACAGTCGAGCCGGGCATCAGCTCTACCACCTAACTACAGTACTGACCACATCATAATAATATGAAAACAGCTAGATCTTGTACCGTTAGGAAGTACGTGTGCTAGCATACCAATATTGTAAAAGCATACTCGGCGGTTCCTAGCCAGCTGTATGCCTGCTTAAGATTCATACATTATTCATTTGGTATTTTATACAAAAGTTAGGCGCTGGATTTTATTATGATTGGGTTTATTTTGATGTTTTAATGGTCTGTAAACAAATTCCAAAAATAATAAACACATTTTGTTGGTTTGAACTTATGAATAAAAAAAGCATTGAGATTATTTTGAGGTATACATAAACTTAATTTATGCTGCCAAACACAGACTGGAGGGTTGGTAAGTGATCAGTAACACGGATCAATAACACTTTTTACTAATTTCGCAAAATAAAATCTTGACGTCCCATAGTAATTGACTCGGGGCTGGGCTTGCGTTTGTAAGAAACATGAAAAGAATAATTTACGAATTACAGAAAAGGGGTCATCGAACCTTTTTACTGAGCACTTACCGAGCCTTCAGTAAGAATTTGGCTGCATAAATTAAAGTCACCTTATATTAAAAATCTATTTGACAAATTAAGTTTTAATCATATTCGTTTATCAATTTTATCATATTACTAGCTATTGCCCGCGGCTCCATCCGCGTTGAAGAGATTTTCGTGGAAATAAGGAAAACAAAAGAATATGATTTTTTTAACGACAATATGCAACGGTCACCATGTTTTACCAAAGTGCTAATAAATACCAATCAAATAAGACCAAATTTAAGGGTCCGCTGTTGTCCGTTGAGGAGATCCCTTACCCACCTTCCAGTCCCATCAGCAGACCCTGGTCACCATGTTTTACCAAAGTGCTAATAAAGACCAATCAAATAAGCCCAAACTCGAAGGGTCTGCTGTTGTCCGTTGAGGAGAACCCATACCCACCTTTCAGTCCCATCAGCAGAACTTGGTCACCATGTTTTACCGAATAAGCCCAAGCTCGAAGAGTCTGCTGTTATCCGTTGAGGAGATCCCATAATCACCATCCAGTCCCATCAGCAGACCCTGGTCACCATGTTTTACCAAAGTGCTAATAAATACCAACTAAATAAGCCTAAACTCAAAGGGTCTGCTATTGTCCGTTGAGGAGATCCCGTATCCACCTTCCAGTCCCATCAACAGACCCTGGTCACCATGTTTTACCAAAGTGCTAATAAAGACAATAAAATAAGCCCAAACTCGAAGGGTCTGCTGTTATCCGTTGAGGAGATCCCGTACCCACCTTCCAGTCCCATCATCAGACCCTGGTCACCATGTTTTACCAAAGTGCTAATAAAGACAATAAAATAAGCCCAAACTCGAAGGGTCTGCTGTTATCCGTTGAGGAGATCCCGTACCCACCTTCCAGTCCCGTCATTAGATCCTGGTCACCATGTTCAACAAAAATACTCATCAATACCGATCAAATAAACTTAAACTTGAGAGGTGTCCTAAAAAAACATTTACCAGTGGATGATTGAAACCCCGACGATGAGACTACATACGTACGACTACGCAACTTGAACATACCGCATGATTAACTAAAAATATTATTGAGTGCTTAAAGAATTTTTATAGTCAGTTCAGTAGTTCTAGATATTACCCATTATATGCAAACAAACAAATAAACAAATCTTTCTTCTTTATATAATAGTGTAGATTGAACCAGACTGCATCAAATTCGATATTTTGAAACATGCAGCGCCATCTAGTGTATTAAAATAAAAACAATTTCAACGCCAGCTTACTGAGCCGTTATCCAGGATAGCTTCCCAGAGATGGCGTTTTCTAAGCACTTGAAAATAAAAATATTTTAGTTATTGGTCTTTGCTCAGTCAAGAAATATAATTTCAGCTTTAATATTTTTTATTACAAAAGGAAATATTAAAACAATTTTTTCCAGTCAGGGTTTGAACCCGCGACGATCGACTGTGCTACGGCGGCGAACCTTCCATATGTCTCACTAAAATTCTCAATGCACTGCTCCCTTTTGTCATAGTGTGATGATACATAGCCCTAAACCTTCCCGAAGAAATGCTTTATCTTTCAGTGAAAACTGCATCAAAATCTATTGATTGGTTCTCAAGTTATAAGCGAACGAACCGGCAGACAGACAGACAGACGTTGTATTTTATATGTATAGAGAAGAGATGTAACTTGAGAATCATTTTAGGGATTTTAATGCGGTTTTCGTTGTTAACCTTTATAAAACATTTTTCTTTAGAAAACTTACTCTTTTCGACTGCCTCTGTGGCCGAGTGGTAGAAAGCTCGCCTGCTAACCTAGAGGTCACGGGTTTAATCTCCGCGGTGCACAATAATTTGCGTTCGGTCTGCGTGCTTCGGAAGGCGCTGTTGGTCCATTTGTGTCCGAAGTACGGGACACGTTTGGGACGTCATAATCGTCGGTGAAACGCATACGTACCAGGTGTGTACTGTGACTTGCATTTCACAGTTTACATTTGGGAACACCTCCGACACACCTTCGGGGACTACTGTCGTGACGATATGTTTTAGGTTTTTTGCAGTGGTTACTTCTATATTCGCATACCCATATGCGAATAGTTCCTTGTTGTTCCCTGTTCAGAATGTTTAGATAATTTCCGGAACAAACTTCACGAAAGAAGTCCTCCAGGTCAAAGCATTTTCGTAGAAAATTACTCAGACAAGGGAATTATTTCGTGAAAGAACGTTATGCTTTTTCGAGCTCAGTGCAAAATGCATAACTTAAGATTGTTTATTTCATTTTTAGATAAAATGTATAAGATAAAATAGTTTCATCTTATTTTGCGACTATTGTTTAATAATTATTAGGGGTTTTTAGCAGAATTGCGTCATTTTATGGATTATAGTTAGCGTGAGTGCCCACACCAACTTAAAAGCGTGTTTTAAGTTGGTGTGGACACTCATTTACAACACAATGCATAACATTACAAAATTTTGGTAGAAAAGCCTAGTTCACATTAAATTATGGTCGCGAAATGCCATAAATCACATTTATTTAGTACTTTTTACTCAGTAATGAGAAAACAATCATAAGTTGTGCATTTTGCACCGAGCTCGAAACGTTCCGCCTTAATCTGCGCATTTTTTTCTTCTTTGATTGAGTAAAGAGGCGATTTACGAAGTATCCACTTAAATAATTGACGGTTATGAAACAACTCGCTGCTATTTTTCTACTTAAAGATTTGTGGGTATAGATAAATTGCTCTGTTACTTATTTATACTTTTACTTTGGCTAGCATGTATTATTTTATTATAATACATCGTCGCTATTTGAATATTATACTAAGAAGTGTTTAAGAGTATGGATTTTGAAACACAAGTCATAGTAGACACTCGTACGCCCTAGTTTTACCGACGATTATTACGTTCCAGCGTAAAGGGTGGTGAGAACTATCGCCTTACTTGGCGGAACAAATACGATATAGGTATTCCAGAAAAATACTCTCTGAAAAGCTGTAAACATAAACTATAAAAATATCTATATAATATATGATAGTGTTCCTGTTCCTTCGTGAGAATACGAAATGTAGACGTGCAGAGTATTTCCAATGACTGCAAAAGGCTTTAGAAGTTCTCCTCAATATATTTATAATTTTAGCAGCTACTCCGTCTTCACATAATAGGCTTGTACACAGGGTACACACAATATCATTCTATTTAGTCCGTCATTTAGATTATCAAAAAATATTGGACACGTATTTTTTCTTTTGCCAATCAAACAAAAAATGACAGAGATAAAGCGCGTCAAAGTCTGGGGGTGGGAGAAAATGACGTCACTTCTAAGTAAAATTGTACCTAGATGTGACGTCACGCGGGACTTCAGCGGGCTATATCTTCATCATTGTTTGTTTAATTGAAAAAAGAAAAAATACGTGTCCAATATTTTCAGATAATCTAAATTTTTTTTAGTCATCATGCCTATTACCGTAAAATGTAAACGTAAAATGTTGTATACATTGATTATTTTATCTATATATTCACGTTGTAGTAACTTATACGTGGGACGCACTATAAGTTTCCGGAATGAATATGAAAAAATACTATTAAAGATACAAAATTAATTTATTGTTTTTCAAAATAATCTCCCTTGGCGTCTATGCACTTTTTCATTCGATCAAACCAGTTTTGAAAACTTTTGTGCCACTCCCCTGTGGTGACCTCTGAAACGTGTTTTTCATACTCCTTGACAGCCTCTTCTGGTGATGAAAATCGTTGACCGCGTAATTGGTTCTTAATTTTTGGGAACAGAAAAAAGTCACAAGGTGCCAGGTCGGGACTGTATGCAGGATGACTCATGAGTTCTACATTTTTCGTCTTCAAAAAGTCGTTTGTCTGTATGGCCGTGTGAGAACTAGCATTGTCGTGGTGCAGGATGATACGGCGTTTACGGTTATTTTTACGGAGTTCGTCAATAACTTCCGGCAAACAAATGGTCGTGTACCAGTCACTAGTCACAGTCACTAGTCCAGTTTTATTAAAAAAAGAAGCAATCATCCGCTTAGATGCACTTTTCACGCGCGCCACTTTGGTTGGTTTCGGCTCATCTTGAAAGACCCATACGCTCGATTGCTGCTTTGTTTTGGGATCTTAGCAATAAATCTATGTTTCGTCACCTGTTACTATGTCCCACACCAAATTTGACGCACCTTCGTTGAATCTGGTAAGCATGGCACTGCACCAAGTGACGCGGTCCGTTTTTTGAGCCTCGGTCAAGTTGTGTGGGATCCACCGCGAGCACAGCTTTCTCACACCCAAATGTTTGTGTAGGATTGATTGTATTTGACTCATGCCTATTTCTAAGGATGCGAGAAATTCATGGTAGGTCACATGCCTGTCTGTTTCAATCATACGGCGCACAGCATCGATGTTTTTGTTGGTCACAGCGGTGGACGGCCGACCATCGCGAGATTCGTCACTGAGATTGATACGACCACGCTTGAATTCTGCAAACCAGCTATAAACAGTCGACTTGCATGGTGCTTCATTGCCAAAAGCTGTTTCAAGCCGAGCGATGCTCTGTTGAGCTGTCAAATTACACTTAAAATCGTAGAAAATCATACTACGAAAATTTTCCCGAGTTAAATCCATGTTGATGCAGACACACAATTTTTTAAATGGCGCCACAAGGTAAAAACAAAATACAGTCAGATGAAACAAACTGCATTCTACAGCCAAAGAGTTCTATTTTCAAATGTTGCAATAAATTTTTAAATATTGTTTATGTAAGTGGCCAGTTCCGGAAACTTTTAGTGTTACCTATGTAGAATACCTGCAATCGATGCGTTCTTTACATTATCAATACTTGCTACGAAACTTTACTACGACATACTGCTACGAAGTTCTAAGAAACGTGTTGCTACGTGATTAAATATGTCTTGGAAAAAAGTATTGATTGTACCACGCAGATACTACCTAGGTAGAGAAGATTTTGGAAAAGATTCGGTATCATTCATGTGCTACGCACGAATGATTATTTTGATCTGTTTTATGAGGTTAGATGTAAAAACTGGGGGAAACTGTAAAAGAATGTCGTCATTTTACCACATTTACTACCATTGCACCTGAGCTTATAGATATGTACATATATACTATGTAGGAAGTCTCAGCTGAATCCTACTCTTCATACTTACTTACTTTTTCAAAAAGAGATCACAAAAGAGGTCAAAATTGAGGTCTGTTCAGCAGAAAACAATTGAAGCCGTTAAAAAAGTTAGTTATTTACAAAGAACAGACAGAAAACCAGAACGGAATTATTCCTGCACGAAATGTATTCCACTCAACCTTTGAAGGACAGAAACATTTTCAACTGAGAAATTTACATCGGTGCATAAATAAAAATTATTATTATTTTAAACCTATAATCTAATACTACACTATATAACTATACTACATACAAAATATAAATAAAAATACACACATAAATACATACCAACAAACAAGTCAGTCATATCAGTATTTTATAAGAAAAGAAGAAAGAAAGAAAAGAAAATGGAATTTATTGCCAAACAAAACACATGAAACAAAATTAAAACAATAAAAAGGAATTAGATTAACTTAAATACAAATTTTGTTCGACAAAAGGTGAAAGAAAAAAAAATAGATTTTTTATTACCATCAATAAAAAAGACTCTCGAAAAGACGGGCGGTGCACGAGTCTGCATTTTGAATAGCATGACAAGAATTGTTTAGCGGAATATTGCAAATTGTATTCATATATCCATAACTTAGTGATGGACTTCCACAAGGTAACGCCTTTTTCAATTAAAAAGGCTCTCGTTTATTAATATGTAGATGTTAGAAAAGGCTAAAGTCAAGTAGTCTCATTTTCTGTGAATGTCGATTCATACTATCGAATGCCGTCACACGTTAAATTTATTTTAGCTCGCGCGGTTCGTGGCTCCAACATATGTGCTTGTCAAACTGAAGATGATGGATATTCAGACCGTCTAGTCATGAGTTTGGGTGCTTCGTTATTGGTTAAAAAATATTCCTTATTTTTTTGAGAATGTAGTAAAAACTATTCGAGGATAAACGGCTTTAGTGTTGTGGAAAGTGGAAAGTCACGTATTTTAAATTCATATTTAAGAGTAGTGTCAAAAGTTTTCGGTCTATTACCTGTACATCGCAGAGGTTGGGGTAAATGCGGGTAACGTTTATTGAAAAGATCCCCTTAAGAAAAATTATCGGCTCTTGGAGTGGAAAGCGGTATTTTTTGAGATGGAACCCTGTCTTACTTACTCCGATACGAGGGGGAAATTAGTGAGCGTCCAAAAAAACGTATTCCAAGTACGAGCTTCCGATCAAGTCGGCATTTGGCGTAGCGTGGTCTCAATGTGGGAAACCTACCTGTAAGCAGCACTTTTAAGTTTGGGAGAACATTGACTCGAGACTATAAGTAATATTGTGATGTCACAGGATGCTATATAACAACATAATTTTTATACATACTTACTATACGTACAATCGTACATGCGAAATTCCGTAATATTCGTTTGTTCTTCAATCTGGTTATTCAACTGGTGCAAGGGTTTCGACACCGCGCTCACCAACCCACCTGCCCAGTGTGTGTGAATATGGGCATTTCTTCCAGAAGGACCACCAACAGTGGTGAAATCGTGGAAAGGCCTATGTCCAGCAGTGGACGAAACAGGCTGATTAATGGATGGATTCAATCATAGTGCTTCTTTTTACATACAGTACAGTACTCCCAAACTTATAATGCACATACGAATCTTCGCCACTGCTCGGCAAAGTTCGTATTTCCCTACACGTTCTATACAAGCAGTAAGGTCACGTGGTACGTCCGATCGCTCGGCTGTAGATTTCTATGCGCATTATAACTTTGGGCGCACTGTACATTGTTGTGTGATATTATTTTTACTACATTTTAAACTAATTTTAGTGCGCATAACCAATTTTTTCCGAAAAAATATATTTTAGTCCATAGATAAATGTTAAAAAATAATATTAACTCTCTCAAATCTCAAAATCGCTAAAACAATAGTAAATTACATTTAAGTTCAGGTCGTGGCTCGGATCTATATCACAAAATAATCTGTAAACAAATCTATTCATACATATTTTGTTAAAGTGTTTATTATGTGTCTAAGCCCTTTGAAAGTTGCGGTTGTTGGTATAATGTACACTTTATTTTAACATTGTGGCTAATTGTTTGGCGGATGTGGCCTGTTCCATCAGCTTTAAGTGATGTTCAGTTATTTTAACATAATAAAACTAGCCCTTCGCCCGCGGATCCGTTCTCGGTAAAAGTTCGCATGTTAATAATTGTAATACATATTCACATTCAAAATTATTTATCAAGCAGAATTAATATTAAAAGAAACAGTGTTTTTAAAATACATGCAATTATAAATATTTAAAAAACGAATAGGACTCACTTTTTTAACGGTGCGAGGAGGCACAGGTCGAGCTTTCGATGAGATTATGACTCATCATCATCAGACATCATCCAGTACTCGACTGACCGCCGTGGGCAAAAGTACTCCCGAAGAGTCCTGATGATGATGAGTCATAATCTCATCGAAAGCTCGACCTGTGCCTCCTTGCACAGTTATAAAAGTGAGTCCTATCCGTTTTTTAAATATTTATGATGTCAACTCACTCTAATTTTAATGAATACATGCAATTAGGCGAGCTTATCTCTTTCTATTATATTTCTTTACCATTTTATATTAAAAACTCTTCAAAGACTCATTTTCACCGGGTTTTCTTGAAATAATAATGTAGTGTTATGGATTGCATTGAGATCGGAACTACACAGAGGCTGGAATTACCCTAACACTTCCTTCATTACTCTTATTATTGGGAAAAAATTGAAAAATCTGAGTAGAGCAATGCCACTTAGTATGTGTCATATACTTCCATCTGAGCCCAAAAAAACTGAAAGTCAGAAATAACTCTGCAAAACGTAGGGGAAGAGGAGGAGGTCTACATATGTACCGAACTTGACCAAAACGCAAACACGTGTTTTTAAAATTTTCATCTTTCTGTCTGTTTATGTGTCCGGGCTAATCTCCGAAAAGGTCAAAGAGATTTTGACAGTAAACCAATTTAAACCAATATTTTTCTATTATAGTAAACCAATTATATGAAATCAGTCAAGTACCATAAAATTAATAAAATCATAAATCGGGTTTTCTAAGCCTACCATGGCTTCCATTCCAACGTTTGACACTATATTTAAGTTTAATAGTTACGTTTTTCAGAAACCATGTTGTATGTTATATTTTTATGTGCTGTTTGTCATGAATATACAAGGTGTAATATAATAAAATATTTTTTACCTTTCCATGGAAATTTAGTCAGCTGATGGAACCACTTTGTACTGGGAAGTGAAAAAATTATTGGATAAAAAAAATTTTTCTTCTTCTGGAATTTGATTAGTTAACGATACATGATCTACCCTAGAATTATTTTCAGTTATTATTGTAGGACCTTATATTTCATTTTCATTTTGTATGCCACCAGCGGGTATTTTTCCTGCTTGGTTAAAGTACTAAGCCATATTGATAGCATTAAAACTTACGTCCTTAAGTCGTAGTTGAAGTTGTCTAAGTGCTTGCATTACGTGACTTAATACTTATTGTGTTTTAAAAATATTTAATTATTATTTATTTTATTAGTTTTGCTAATAAATATATAAGAAATGTTCAAAAATTTTGATTATTTTATAAAACTTCATGAAAATCGCGGTCATTAGTATTTCATTAAATTTCATTTCACATTTCAGATTAAGTAAAGCTATTAATTATTTATCACATTTTGAATGAGTGTTTAAATGTATCTGAAGATGGAACATTTATGTATCCGTAATGGAGGTAATGGAGAAAGTTCGAACATGCTTTATCACTCAATATTAGGAAACCGCTGTGACAGAGGGAGTTTGGAAAAAATAAATTATTTTACAGATACGTATTCTATCTCACGAATTCCGTTTGGCTATGGCTGTAGTAGTGCAAACATAAGCAAGTTTTGTGCCTGTGGTGCGTTTTGTAGTGCTCCAAACATATGATAGCCAAATAGACTTCGTGACGAGGAATATCTGTATCCTCACTCATTCATATCCTAAAATCCCGACTATGAACTGAAAAATCGTGAATAGTCACATATTTTGATCATAAACGTTTCTACTATAAAAAAATAAAGCTTTGTAATTTTTATTAAATAATGGTATAATTTGATTTTTTCCATTAAGAGTGTGCCGACCAAAACAAGCTTAATCGGCAGTCATGATTAAGTTGATTTAATGACTAATATTTGATTAATAAAAATAAGAAAAACATATTTATTATCACAGAAAATGTATGTACACTTTATCCGAAGCAAAAATTAAAAATAATTTATATTTCATAAAACAAAACTATTTAAACCAAGCTCAAAATGTAACAAAGGCGTATTGGCGTTTAAGTCATTTTAACAACTTAACTGTGGAATTTTATCTCAAACTTAATTTCAAACAATCACCAAAGTATAAACTACAATTTTTCCGTCTTATATTTTAGAAATATTGCCTGGCAATTTAAATACGATTTATTGCGTTACATTTTTAGTATGGCCGGGCAGCATTTACCACGATAAAATGACCACGAGAGTACAGAGCGAGGTGTCTAATCGTCGTACGCTCAGCGCAGCCTTAAAATACCTTTGCACTATATTGGAAGACAAAGGGAACTTAGCCCATTTAGCCCATGTCTGAGATTCTAACACGTAAAAAATAATACATTGCGGCCTGGTCAAGGAGATTTAATTGCGGTGCACCCTAGCTCCAAAATAGGGAATGGTTCGAGTATTTATTTATTTATTAGTATAGTATAGTATTGAGTATAGTCCTTCTCATGTCATGACCGAGTTCTAAAGAGCACATGAACCTCACATGAACCGTGGATTTCTTGATTTTGGCGCAAAATTTGACGTTATATTTTAATTATTATTATTATGTCAATCATTTGTCAAAAGTTTTATTCTAGGCACAATCCTCGGGATTCTAAGGGATACTGAGAAAAATTTGACTCGACCTGACATTCTGGAAACAGCAACGAAAATGACAAACAATCTTTTACCAGCCAAATATCTAAGTATATAAATGTTTGTGACTTTCAGAATACAATTAAACAAACAAGAAGTATTTAAAATAAATGAAAGAATGAATATATTGACTGATTTTTTCCGGTCAGGAAATACCAATAAATGAGTAGTCTAAAAAGACTGGATCTGCTTAAGGAGACTCTATTCGCCTTAACTCCCATAGTAGCGCTGTTCGCTGATAATATTCTTATTGATAGGTACTTGCTTATTATTTATGTTTTTTCAACATATCCTATACAATTTCCATGAACATACAAAAGTTACAAGCGTATAAAAGTCCTGGATTTTGCACATATTTTCATGAATGTTTATGTACCGTAATGTCCTAGAAGCGATACGACAAATCAAATAATTTTAAGTTCACAGCATAGTATATTTTATATTATTCAAAAATATTTTTGTTTTATTTCGATTTTTGGGATATTTCTCCTGAAATCATAGAAAGACCGAAAACCATTCTCGAGTTTTTTCAAAACATGAATTTTGTCTCGCGTTAGCTTGGTGTTCGGTTAGTTCCTTATGAGCTCGGGAAATGAACGTTCGGACCAACCAATAATAGTCAATCAGTGCTCTATAATCCGAAGTTGAATGTATAATGAAATAGCAAGCATAGGGACCCCGTGCGCGACTGACTTCAAGCCGCCGGCTACAGGCCTCTTAAACGAAATGCCTTTTAAAATAAATAAAAAGATTTTTATATGATCAGTTTGATTAATGCTCAGTCTATTTACAGCAAATGTACATAGAAATCTACATTGCATATGGAGTAATGAACATGCTACGAAGGAGCTCAGTACGTGAGCAAATTCCCTAACGAAACTAGGAGTGTATTATTTGGATAAATAATTTCACCGACAGTAAAGATTTTCGCAATGTTTGTAAAAAGCGTAGGAAGGCTGTTTCGATTGGGCCCTACCAGTTGAATTCGAAAATTGTGAATACGTGAGAGGCATAAAAGTCAAGTGTACAAGTGCGTATCGTTTATATAATAAAGTTCAAATAACCGGGTTCTGTCAATTGATATGCAAAGTTTACAAGGTAAAAATGCAAAAAACATATAGTCACGACATGAGTCGCCGAGGGGGTGTCAGAAGTACTCAACTCCAAGTCACAATCCACACTGGTAAACCCGCTTTCTCCGAATATTACGCCCCAAACGCGATGACCTATGACCCTATCGCTGTACTTCGGGTAAAAAAGTGCTTAATGTGCCTATTGAAGTACGCAGATCCAACTCAAATTATTGTGCACCGCGGTGATTGAACCTACGACCAAGTCACAGAGGCGGCCAAGAATAGTGAAGAAAAAAAATACATTTTAAATTGTGGAATATATAGCTCTTTCGGGCCACCCAAGAAATACGTATTTTATTAACTTCGTATTGGGGTCTAACGATATCGATAACGATATAGCGATATCTAACAACATACCTTAATAGATATGTGCTTGACGTTTCGACGCCTCTGTAGGCTGTCGTGGTTAGTTATCGCGATTAAGACCCCAATACAAAGTTAATAATGAATGAAAATTAAGAAAGTTTAAAGTTTACTAAATACGTATTTGTAACCAAATAACATTTTGTTCATGAATGTAAACTAACCACCAACTTCATAAGATCATGCGGGAAAAGAGAGTATACCTTGCATTTTGTGAAACTTAGATTCAAATGCGCGGGCAGAAGATGTAGTCCATTATTTTTTATTTGACCTTTTTACAGATCGCTTCTAAGATATTCTTCTATACACAATACATTGCTCGCTCGCCGCGAACCGGTTCGCACGCGCAGTTAATTACTCATTACTATATAACTATCGCAGATTGTTTTGCCGTGATTGCAATTGATTCGTACGTAATTTTTGTACCATTATGAAGTGCTCAAAGTGTGCAAAAACTGTGATCAAAAAAGCACCAGGTTTGCAGTGTAATAGGTGCAATAAGTGGATGCACGCCGCTTGTGCTTCAATCAGTACCGACCAACTTAGTGCACTAAGGGAAACCGATTCGCTGGACTGGAAATGTCGCGCCTGCACAGGTGGCACCAAACCGAAGCGCTTGTCCTGCATTCTTCCCGATATAGAAGACGACAACACTGAAACCGAGGTGCTAGCAAACGAGGTAACTGCCCAAATCCTGTTGGATCTACGTCGTGAAGTACGCGAAACAATACGAAGTGAAATCCAATCGTCCATGCAGTACTACTCTGATAAAATTGATGATTACGAGGAAAAAGTCAACACATTTGATTTACGCATTCAGACGCTAGAAAACCAACTTAGTGACACCAGAAATCAGCATAAAAATCTAATGTTAAAAAATGAATACCTAGAACAAAGATTAGCCTCCATCGAGCAGGCAAGGCTCACCGACCAGCTTGAGATTTGCGGTATCGCGGAGAAAGAAAATGAAAACCTTAGCGAAATCACCACCAAAGTCTGTGCTGCGTTCCAGCTTAACCCTGATGACATTCTTAAGGTGTACCGAAAAAAGACGCGCGAGGCTCGCGACAAAACAAAGATAAAAACTTCACAGCCCATCATCGTGCTAGGGCTGCGCGAGGGTCGCCGCGATCAATGGTTGCTGGCTTCCAAGGAAAATGCCAAGACGTGCATGGACATCGGCCGAGTAAACGATGAAACCAAAATCTACTTCCGTGAGTCGCTGTCCCCTCAAACAGCATTCCTTTTATGGAAATCAAAAACTACCCTCAAGAATATTTATAATTTTGTTTGGTGCAAAAATGGACAAATTCTTGTTCGTAGATCTCAAGAGGAGAAAAAAATACACCAAATAAGGTCTGAAACGGACATCGAAAAACTCAGATTCATGACATAAAGCAAACGCAACCATTTAATTGATCCAATTTATCAAAGCCCTACTATTTTACAGAGATGATTTGTATTGATGAAGATTTCAATTCTATATACGAAAATAGTCATAGTACTTGGAATGAGTTTATGAATACTTTTCAATTTAAGTACCATCACCATTTCACCGTGTTCCATGTAAACATCAGGTCGATGATTAAGAACTTCGCCACGCTTGAGTACATAATATCCACTAGCCCACACATCGTAGACATTATTGTGCTAACGGAAGTAAACATATCTGACGCTTGCAAAAACCTGTTCCAACTGCCAGACTATGAGATGTACTCAGAACTACGAAGTCATAGAAAGGGTGGGGGCGTACTTCTTTACATACACAACAGTTTGTCTTTTACAAGAATACCTACAGCTACGATCCACTTTGAATGTATTGTTGGAGAGATACAGACACAATATGCTACAACAGTTGGAGTCTGTGCTATATACAGGCCGCCAGATTCAAACAAGCTCCGATTTATTGGGGAACTATCAAGCGTCGTTAGTCTACAGCCACGTAAGCAAAACTATATTTTAATAGGCGACATGAACATTAACTTAAAAACGCAGGATACGATTCGAACTTTATATCTGAACTCTTTGAGTGCGCACGGACTGGAGTGCGCAATTACACAGTATACACGTATCGAGTTAAGGGGCGATGTGTTATCTAGATCTTGCATTGATCATATTTTCGCTCGGACTTTAAACTGTAAAGAAGTGCACTCGGCCGTGATTAACTACTCACTCGCCGATCATTATATAACTGGCATTGTGATGGTCGATAACAACCGACAGAAACCGGTTAGCCCTAGATTTAAGACTAGTATAGATAACGAGAGGCTAAACACGGAACTTTACAAAATAGATTGGAAAATTGCGCTTGAACTACAACACCCAAATGAAATTTTAAGTTTTATCACGACTAATTTCACAGAGGTGTACGATAAATGCAAAATAAAATGTAAAATGAAAACCAGTAAGAGGCATGAATGTAAATGGATAAATAATAGAATCAAATATATGTCAAACAAGAAGCAGGAATTATTCGATATCTGGAAAGCAGATGAATCTAATATAGCTAACAGACTCATATATAATAGTTATAGAAATAAAACCAACTCTTACATAAATATGATTAGAAATAAATCGATAAGAAATGAGATAAGTACCCACTTTAGAAATCCCAGAAAAGTTTGGCAAATTATTAATAATATTTGCGGCAAAGTTTGTAGCTCCATTGATGATGTAGTTAGGAAACACTTTCAAAATTTAGACTTAAAAGCACTATGTAATAAATTTGCATATGGCTTCGATAATAATGTCAAAAGCATATGTAATAGTAATTGTGATGTTCCACTTTTACCGCATAAAAACTATCAAAGAGTACCCTCTGTGTCCATGAGAATGAATAAGGCTACTAATGATGTTATATTTACTATAATTAAGCACCAAAATAAGAACAAAAGCCCCGGTATAGACGGTATAAGGACTAGGGATTTGATTTGTATTAATAATAAAATTACTCCAGTAATTACACACCTAATAAATTCGTGTATCTCCACTTCCTCATACCCTGATAAGTTAAAAACTGGCATTATCAGACCCATACATAAAAAAGGATCATATAAGGATATTAGCGACTATAGACCTATTACCATATTACCTAGCATTGATAAAATTATTGAACGATTTTTTTGTAACGAAATAAATAAGTTATTATCTAAAAATAGTATAATTAACAGTAAACAATATGGATTCCAAAAGGGCCGTAACACATCCCAGCTTTTATCAAGCTTTACAGATGAGGTCAACGGGTACCTCGACGCCCGCGAACAAGTGCTCGTTACCCTCATCGACTTTAGCAAAGCGTTTGACGTGCTCCAGTATGATACCTTATTCTCAAAACTGGAGCAAAATGGTGTACAGGGTCCTCTGTTAAAATGGTTTCAAAATTACCACCACAACAGACGTATTACAGTCCGTTTGGGCGACTGCTTCAGTGATGAGATACCTACCTCGAAAGGTACGGCTCAAGGTTCAATTATTGGACCGACAGAGTATCTTTTGTACGTAAACGACATGTGTAATATTTTTTCGGAGGGCTCTGTATACCAGTTTGCCGATGATACATGTTTAGTAACCCATAGTAACGATTTATCGAAAGCACAGGAATTAATGCAGGTAAATTTCGACAACCTATGTAAGTGGGCGCACGATGCAGGCTTGGTCATTAATGCTAACAAAACCAAAATAATTCATATATACTCACCGTACATGAAAACAACTCAGAAACCTACTATTATTGCACACGATCACCAGTGCATGCATCGCCAGCCCACAACCACCGCCTGTTCGTGCGAATGCTTACAGATAGTAGATCAACATACCTACTTAGGATTGATAATTGACAAACACCTACATTGGAGACCTCATATCGAAAAACTGTGTAACAAATTGAGATCGATTAACGCCAAATTAGCTATCCTTAAATACAAACTGCCGTTTACTATTCTACGAACTTTATACCTATCACTAGCTGATTCTATCATAAGCTACGGGCTGAGTAGCTATGGGCGCACATATAAGACATACTTGCATAGTATATACAAACTACAATTAACTATCCTTAAGAACATGGTGTCGAAAAGTATTAAACAAAAATACAAAGAGGATGAAGCTGGTTTGTTCAATCATTGTAAGGTAATGTCAGTTTATAACAAAGTAAACTTATCTCTCTTACTAGATAAACTAGATAAAATTAGTTTACTGACTAAATATAGCAGACAAAATCGACTGCGTAGCTTACCCTACCTCCCTGTATATCGGCTGCCAAGATATACTAACGTCTACGGCATGAAGAAGTGGGAATACCTTCTACCGGAGATTCTAAACGGCTTGCCGGCCGAGTTGTGCGCAGAATTATTGTCTGGACTATCCAGAAGAAAAACCTTATCTCTAGTGAAAGAATACTACCGTGGGTGTTAGCATATAACTAATAAATTGTATTACCTACTTCGTAGCGAGCTGGTAGCGTGTCACTCGCATAAACCCGTACGGGTTTCAGAGAGACGGCTTAATCATTTAAGACTATTTCTTACTGTAATTTGGTTAAATAAATAAAAAAAAAAAAAAAAAAAAAGTAATTCCACTATTACAATATGAAATTTAAAGCCCTTAAGCTACAGTTATTTTCACGCACATAATCTTCTCTAAAACGACTAATTAATTACAAATATTTAAACTTTCGAATCAGCATCATATTATGAATTTAGCATTGAGCTGGCTGTCAATTGAACTGAACCCTAAAAATAAAGGAGAACGCAAAAAATCTTATAAAACGTAATAGGAACGTAATTTCCGATTTCTTAACTTAGGTGCGCGGTTGACGCTATTTTTGCATACGTAAACGAGGGCGGCAGACGTCGGTTTATTTTGATTTTTGTAGATTTCCTCCTTAATGTTACCGAGTAAGACATTTAATGTTTCTTCTGTTTCTTTTATAAGTGTGCTTACAAAATCGCAACAAAGTCATTATGTAATGAAATATTATAACATTGAATCACCAAAGTAACAAATAAAACCAATGTTTTGTACCATAAGGGAGTGAACATACAGAGCGCGTTTTGCGTTCCAAACAAACAAAACGCGCTTTCTCCTTGAACGCACTATATGTATAAGGTGACTTTCGTTTATATAGCCAATTAATACTGGTGACTCGGTAAGTGATCAGGACCAAGGTTCAAAGGAACTCTGTGGTCGCGAATTAGTGTTTGTGTATACAGCGCGTTTTGCGTTCCAAACAAACAAAACGCGCGTTCTCCTTGACCGCACTCATACTGGTGACTCGGTAAGTGATCAGGACCAAGGTTCAAAGGAACTCTGTGGTCGCGAATTAGTGTTTGTGTAAACAGCGCGTTTTGCGTTCCAAAAAAACAAAACGCGCGTTCTCCTTGACCGCACTCATACTGGTGACTCGGTAAGTGATCAGGACCAAGGTTCAAAGGAACTCTGTGGTCGCGAATTAGTGTTTGTGTAAACAGCGCGTTTTGCGTTCCAAAAAAACAAAACGCGCTTTCTCCTTGACCGCACTATATGTATAAGGTGACTTTCGTTTATATAGCCAATTCATACTGGTGACTCGGTAAGTGATCAGGACCAAGGTTCAAAGGAGCTCTTTGGTCGCGAATTAGTATTTTTTTACATTTGTTTGCCCTGCCGCCTGACTTTTTCATTGACCACCACCATGTTCGAAAGACAGTTCGTTGTAATGAAATTTTATATTTTAAAGAAGAGTGACGAAAGAATTAATGAAAGTAGAGTGACTGGACCGGGCCGCCCTAGAAGGACGCATGCCGACCAAACGAAGATAGGCGAAGCCAAAAGTACCCGGAATAGATGAACTTGTACGATAAGATTGATGGATGTGAAAGAAGCGAAAGAGGTGTGTCTCTGACTATCCCTCTTCCCAGAGACAGGCGTGATGTTTGTATTTTTTTACATCTTGTGTTTTCTCGCTAGTGAGGTGACAAGTTATATGTGTCACTCGAGAGCAAGGTGATTTTGTTTCTTGTGCCTTTGAATCCCTCACAACGCTCAGGATTCTAACTTAAAATCACTCGCTACGCTCGTGATTCAGTTATAGAAATCCTTCGTTTGCTCGGGGTTGAAACTCGGCACTTACAACAAAAACTTCCTTGGCTCCCTTGTTGCACAAATATCTATTTACCTATTGTCTTCACGTTCGATTCTTATTTTTTGTCATATATTAATCGCTTGAGTAAATTTGTTAGTTCATTCATCCTCTTTTTGTCGCAGACTGTACTTAAAGTGGCAGTAGTATTTTTAGTTGCTAGCCTTACTTTGGTGGTCGTAGTATTTATACCTAAAGTTTAAAAACGCACAGCATTTTCCTAGCCTCAATCCAGAGAGATTCCAGAGGATTTGTGCCTGAAAACAGTTCAGTACAGCACTATGTAGAGTTGAATTGTGAATGAGATGCAAAAGTGCAGGAAGAATGTATTTTCAGGCCGATCTGAAAGCGTATATGTTATTGCCAAGCTAAAGTGGTTCTTAAAACCTTAGAAATCACTTCAGTTATTTCAAAACTGCAAGTGTCTTCAATTACGGGTTCCGTCATCGATATACATATAAAATACAACGTCATAATATGTTAAGACGCTATGTAAATAAAATAGCGATGCCTTTTTTCTGTGTATTACATAAAACGCACAGAAAATTGTAATCTGAATATAAAATCTAAGGTGTTGTTTTTGGAAAATATGTTTATTTAAAATAATTTACTGATATGACGTCTACAAACACACTTTTTCTTCTCGTTTTACGAATAAGACATGTTTTGTGTATCTTTTTCCACCTTTAAAAAATCTGCCATGAACAAAATTTCTTGTAGATAGACATTTTTGATATTTATTTGTTGCTTATATTTTGTAACTAGTGTATACCTACTTATGTTTAGTTAACTTCGCTTGTTATTATAAATATACATTTTTGTAAATTAAGGAGACTTTAGGCTTAATTCAATTATTTTCACTTGATAACTATTGATAATTTATACATGTGGCTGTTTGTTTCTTAAATAAATACATAAATAAATAAAATAGGAATCATGTACAGAATGCAAACGTATTTTATTAGATGTCTATCTATAATGATTGGTTCGTACTATGTGTCAGCAACATTAAAGCCAGCCGTGATTGGCCGACTCACGAACACAGTGAATGCTATTGGAGCCATCGCCATACTAAACTGTGGTGTGGGGTCATTTTTCTACGCTAATCAGATTTCTATGTTTTATTTTTAATATTAATAAAATATTCCCTTTTAAAAAATAACATATCGTCAAGAAATATAAAAACTGACCGCCACTACTACCCGAGAATTGTGCGAGAAGCAATTTAAATTAAAAAACACCCAAAAAATTTCAATCGTGATGACGGGTTTAAGTTATCTTCGGCATGGAGTTCAGTCATACAGAAATTTAAACCTCGCGATTTATCTTCGAATAATTGCCTCGATACTGTTAGTGTTGTGTGTCGTGTGTGACGAAAGAAACAATTAATTAACAAAAGACAAAGTGCGGGTAGGAAAAAGAAACATAATGTGCTACCTACCGCTGGCTCACCAAGGACATTTTTGCTGCTACTCTCGTCAGTTAGCTTGTGACCAGAGGCGTCGAAACGTCAAGCACATGTCTATTAAGGTATGTTCTTAGTTATCGCGAGTAAGACCCCAACACAAAGTTAATAATATAAAGAAGGTCTTGGAACTGGAACAGTCAACACTCTTGCACCTTTTCACCGACGATTTTTACGTATCAACGTTAGGAGGAGCCCTATCGCCGTACTTTGGGCACAAATAGTCGGGCATTTAGTAAGTGCCAAGTATACTCTCTGAAAAACTCGTGTATGCTAGTCCTTTCATCTCATAATGCTAAACTTTCCGTTCTGCTCTAACGCTTTTGTTTTTCAATTGCCTATCCTGCTCTAATCAACTGCCGCGCACGCAAATCTCAGTTATTTTGAAATTGCAGCTACATTATGACACTGACAAAAAAATGTATGTAATAGAAAAAGATACCTAGTTAATTTTAGTAAGTATCTGCGTGTGAAAGTTTCGCTTTAATTGGTTTTGAAATATAGGAACTGAATCGATTTTTTACATGAAATTCATACTTTTTAAAAAGTAATTTAATTGTTAGATGATAAGAAGGATGTATATTTATTAAGTGTAATTAATAATGGTCTTGAGTCAATAAACACAACATGTATTTTTTTTATCTTCTTCGTAGCCTGAACTGAAACCGATGCAAAATTAAAGTTTAGGATTAAGGAGCCCCTTAAATAAGGCGTTCTATAGACTAAGCTACCAATGCTTCAACATTAAATTAAATTCAATAAAAATGCTCATTGCTATTGTTAATATTTCACATTGTCACAAAACATATCGCCACGACATGAAGCCCCAAAAGGACGTCAGAAACACAGTCACAGCCCACACCGGTACACCCGTTTTTCACCGACGATTATATACGTCCTAAGCGTGATGGGTGGTGAGCCTATCGCCGTACTTCGGACACAAATAGACCAACAGCACATCGTGCCTTAAATTCCGAAGAACTCAGACCAAACATACCGATGGGCCAATTGATCCCACCACCTCTGGGTTAGCAGGCGAGCGCTTACCACTCAGCCTTCAAGGCGATCACATTATACTGTCAATAAATTAGTATAATTCATCTATATAATAATAAATTGTTTTTGTTCGTTCTAGGAAATTATAATTAAGCCTGTTGTTATTAACTTAACTTCAAAGATTTCTAACTGCCTTTCAATTTGAAAGACTCTTGTACCTAATTTCTTCCGAATTAATTATTTAATTAATTTTCACTGTTTCTTGACGCGTACGTAAACGTACATTAATTAATTAACTCATCGAGCGTCCTTGTTTTGTGTAAACGTACATGGGATAATGATTTTTTTAAATGTTTTTAAACGGTAAAGGAGGTAATTCTGAATGAGGATTGTTCTATTTACCGAAAGTGTATGTAGTGTACATTTAACTTTGATATGTAAATTAAATCCTCAATATTGAATTCACAAAGCCTTTTGTAACTAAATACTGTGGTAACTACAAACACCGACATTGACGTGATGAAATAGATTTTCATGTATTTGATGTTACCTTTACATTATTGAAAGAATATTTAGTATTTTCATTGAATTTTAGAGTCTTATTAAAAAAAGAAAAAAACTTAGAACTAAACACGTAATAATAAAAAAGCTTTCTGAATTAAATAAATTTAATAAAAAACATACATAATTACATACCAACCCCTACCACGCTTTCCTTCAATAATGAAATTCTGCTTATTTGTAACATGAATGGATCACAGGGGAAGCAAAGAATGAATGCAGTCGGGAGCTGAGGCGAAGAGCGGGCACGTCCCTCCGCCCGCGCGCCGTTCGCAAACATACATAATTACATACCAACCCCTACCACACTTTCCTTCAATAATGAAATTCTGCTTATTTGTAACATGAATGGATCACAGGGGAAGCAAAGAATGAATGCAGTCGGGAGCTGAGGCGAAGAGCGGGCACGTCCCTCCGCCCGCGCGCCGTTCGCAAACATACATAATTACATACCAACCCCTACCACGCTTTCCTTCAATAATGAAATTCTGCTTATTTGTAACATGAATGGATCACAGGGGAAGCAAAGAATGAATGCAGTCGGGAGCTGAGGCGAAGAGCGGGCACGTCCCTCCGCCCGCGCGCCGTTCGCAAACATACATAATTACATACCAACCCCTACCACGCTTTCCTTCAATAATGAAATTCTGCTTATTTGTAACATGAATGGATCACAGGGGAAGCAAAGAATGAATGCAGTCGGGAGCTGAGGCGAAGAGCGGGCACGTCCCTCCGCCCGCGCCCCGTTCGCAAACCTGCTGTAAAAGTGCTGTGTGCGTAGAGAGAACGGCTGTGTGTGTGCATATAGCACTTCCTTAGCTCTGCATTCAACTCGCGCGTTCTCTGTAGGTCTAATGACTCTAGCTACAGCCCAGTTCGCACTAGGCTAGTAATTAGATAACATATATTTTTATAAGATCTATTTGGTCTTTCATTTTTATAATCATTTTAATTTTATATATATACAAAAAACATGTTATCTAATAGCCAGATATATTTCGACAATTATTATTGTCGGCATCAGTGGAATACACATAAAATATAATATTATAGTAATATGTACATGACGTAAAATGTTCTAATGGTGAATAGAGATTAGATTCAGATAAGATTGTAGTAACTAGACATGAATATTCGGCAACTATTCGGTATTCGGCCTATTCGGCCATTTTTTTAAATATTCGGTATTCGGCCGAGTAGTAGATTGTATTCGGCCGAATACTTAATAATGAAAACAAAAACACATTTTAATCAGAAAATATGTATTTGGTCAGATAGCAGAAAAACTTGATTTTATTCGCTACGATCTGCTATATAAATAAGTGAAAATAAAAACGCATTTCAATCAGAAAGTAGGTATTTAATTTGTTAAGTTGGCAGAAAAACTCAATTTATTCACTTATTCACAACAATCTGCATTTTCCCTACATTTAGTAAAATAATAGAGAAAGTTGTCCTGAAACAAATGTTAGAATACCTTGACAAAGAAAACATTATACCTCAAGTGCAATTAGGTTTTAGAAAGGCGCATGGAACGGAAACTGCTTTGTTACAAGTAATTGACGATCGCATAACAGAATCTGATACAGGCAAAAGTAGTGTACTGGTCCTGTTGGATTTTTTGCGAGCCTTTGATTATCTGCATCCTTTAGTTTAAACAGCTAAGTTGGCTTGTTACGGTTTTTCCAAAGATACTTGTAAATGGTTCACATCTTTTCTTAGTGACCGGAAACAAGTAGTTGTAACAGAAAACCCTAACGGGGACAAAATATGTTCTAAGCCGGCCTATCTATCGTGGGGGGTTCCACAGGGTTCAATTTTAAGTCCTATCTTGTTCTTTATATTTACAGCGGACTTAGTTGATAATATAAAGAACACTAAATGTCACCTGTACGCTGACGACACTCAAATATACCACTCATTCGATGGCAACGACACTGTTCAGGTAATAGAAATAATTAACCAAGATTTAAATAGAATAAGTACATGGGCTAAGCGTAATTCACTATTATTAAATCCATTAATATCTAAAATGATGATTATAGGGACGAAAAGACAAATTGAAAAAGTAAATTAATTCAATCCAAAGTTGTTAATTAAAAATACAGAAATACCCAAAGTTAATGAGGCAAAAAACTTTGGTTCAACCATAGACAGTGAAATGCGATTTATAAAACATGTGACCGACAAGATTAAATTTGCATTATATAAGCTAAAAGTAATGTATAATATACGAAATTACCTATCAGTTGATAAACGTGTGCCCCTTATAGATTTGATCATTCGTTCGCCATTGAACTACTGCAGTGCTGTATATGAACCTCGACTGTTTAATAAAACTGAGCGGGCCATTTAAACGATACAAAACGCTTGTGCAAGGTTTTGTTTTCAAATCCCAAAACGAACCCACATAACTCCATATCTTAATAAAAATGGAATTCTCAATATGAAGGCACGCAGAGAATTACATATTGCATGCACAACAGAAAAATACTTTGGAGTAAAAACCCAGAACATTTGTTCGATAAATTTAAATGGCGCAAGGATGGCCACAACTTTAATACAAGATCTAAACTCCAGAACTTGCTTTTCATTTCTCAGCATAAAACCAAAGGATACGAAGGATGTTTCAAACATGCGGCATCAAAAATATGGAACAATCTACCGCCACCGTTAAGAGAAAAAATATGTACTAAAACTTTTAAAGCTAAGTTTAAGGCAATACTTCTACAGCGACAAAAAAAAACGTGAAAATTTGAAGCATCCTCTTAAAGTAAATTTTCTTTTAAATATGTATTATTCAGTAAAAAAAATTATCTCCAAGCAAATTGTAAACATGCCCCTCATCTAAAACTCAACATTCACTACACTACATTAAACGTATTTTAGTTTAAAATAATAGTTACTATTCTTTCTTACACAGTCATAATACTACACATCAGACACTTTACACAATCACAGCCGTTCTTTTTTATTGTGTACTTACCCTTAATACTTTATGCTCTGAACACTACCTTAAGAGCTGAGTATTACTAAAAACCAGCACTGCACACTGTATGACAGCGTCAGAATATTGCTGAGTTATTCCCATTTGTCAAAATGTTTTCTTTATGTTTAAATGTTTATATTTTGTGTAGGAACTTTTTGAGTCTTTTGTTCTTTTTTTATTTTAACATTTGATTGCACTAATTTTTTTCGTGTGTTTGGCAATAAATATTTCTTATTCTTATAAATAACTACGTAAGTATTATTAATATTTAAAATTACGATTATTGAAGTTAAACATTTTCAATTTTTTGTTGTAAAAAACTTGTCTTTAACAAAATCAAACAGAAATTGTAAAAAACACAAACACAGCACGCCCGTGACACGCACGATGTGCTCGAAAATTAGCTTTCTTCCGCCACCCCGTCGCCCCCGCGTGGCCCCGTACCGGGACAGGTCGTAACGTAACCTGTACGAGTGTACGCGCGAAATCCAGAGATCTTTGACCAAATATTCGGTCCCCGAATATTCAGCGCTTCGGCCTATAGCGCCGCCGAATATTCGGTATTCGGCCAAATCACTATTCGTTGCATCTCTCCTAGTATATTTAGTCAAATTGCAAAAAAATATTTGTATAAAACCAAGACCACTAACTTCTATGGTGATCGTACTACTGCACAACTTATTTCCAAATTAATAAACAGCATCCCAACGCACCTGAGATAAGAAATCACGCACAAAAACCTTAAGACAAAATTTAAAGATTTCTTTTTCAACTTTTCAATTTTAAACAGCCTGTAGATCATTCACAAAGCTTGAAAATAGCTTATATTTATAACTAAAGATACTTTGTATTCGATTTCAAAGCTTATCCGTGGAGCCATCACATTCTATTATGCACTCTAATGACAAACCATTAGAAAACATCTAGACGCCAATATAAAAATAATTATGTACGTAATTATGTAATGTGACTAACTTACTAGTTATGATGAGAATTTTTTACATGAACAGGAATTTATAAAAATACTACAAATCCTGCAAAAATTTTCACGCATGTTATTCGTTTTTATGTACATTTAATTACCTACTTCCAAGATTGCATTTGTGTGATAGATTCTATCAACACCGCACACAAACCCCTAAGGGTGTATATTGTGTAATATTTGTAAAACTTGATCCGTGTAAATAAATAAAAAATAAGAAAATAATTGGAGAGTATTTAGTAGCTAAAATACTCGCTACTCCTCCAAAAATCGTTCGCACTACAAGTGAATAAGCTGATAAAGCTACTGGTAATCGCCATTTTAGAAGAGGTGGATGAAGAAATTTGTGTAATAAGGAAAAGGATCCCAAAGAATACTTTGATCTATTTGATAATTTGAGAATGTCTGAAAGTTGTGTAAATTTTCTGTTAATAAAAATGCAGTCGAAAATTCAACGTAAAGATACACATTTAAGAAGTGCAATTCCGGAAATCACTAAATTACAGACAGTTTTCTACTTTCTGGCTCTATTGGATTGACTCGACTTGCTTATCTACTTGACTAAATTTACTAAATTACTCGGTACTTCACTAAATTACTAGCCTAGTGCGAACCTCAGCCATGATCAAGTCGGATTGAAAAATGAGGTAAACAAACCGTTTAGGAAGAAAATTACTGTACCCACCTCTTAATAAAAACTTCACATACATCGATTCTAGACACTTCGATCTTCATATAGAATACACTTTGGTCACAATAAAATGCATCTTAACTCACTTTTTGGTAAAAAACTTTTCAACAAAACGATCATTCGTTTTTCTAATGGCGGCTGCACATTCTAATCTGTGTGACCCTATTGACTAGTAGTGATGTTCCAATTTTACACAGATTAGAAAAAAATCCAATGGACATTAGTGAAAAGAAGACGTTCTGTGTTTTTCCAACAAAATTTACCGTAAGCACCTAAAAAAAATTACATCGCTTAAATTTCAACAAATGAAGTGATTAAAATAATTTCGTTCATATGACTTTCATCGCTCAAGCTATCGCAAAATTTTTGACATCCCGAATCGTAAGGTAAGCCAGCTTTCGTAGAATTTCGTATGCACCATGAGGGCTTAAACATTACAGATCATTCATTGCCCACGTTGCAGTCATTTATTTTTGTTTTTTAGGTTAGGTAATATTTTATTGCTTATTTCAATTTTAATAACGTTTTTAAATTTTTGAAGCTCCGCAATGCTGAGTTCTCAGATCAATAACAGACGGACATCTGAGCTGCCACTGAAATAGTCGAACATCGCCGCTGTTAAAAAGGTACTCAGGTACATCACTATAACTGTCAAAAGTGGTCAAGTGTGAAAGAATCTTTTCTTTGTTTACATCACTGCTCAATTCGACTTGATCGTAGTATAAACATTTGTATTATACTACGGCCAGGTAGTTCGCCCGACTTCGCCCTATTAACCAAACACGAAGTTCTTATCGCAACACAGCTTCCAAGAATATTCATTCAACTGGCTGAAGGGTAAGCCGCTCGTTTCTGCCGCACGCCGCCGCCGGCGCATGGTATAGCCGTAAGACTTCGGCCGACTTGCACCAATATTTAAAGCAGAGTTTAGTTTGACATAAAATTAAAATACGGATCGTAAACACGATTGAGCGACAAAATACTGGTCAAGTGTAAGTTGGACTCGTGCCTTGAGGGTTCCGCACATACCGTTTAAAACACAAACTCATTCCAAGAGCAGTTATGAAAAACCAACCAAAAATCAAACTCTAGGTATCCAAAGGGTCTATTTAAATTGGGCCTTAAAAATATTCTTGAATCATTGAATAGACAAAAGTAATTTTTGTTTTTTTTCCCAAACCTGTACTATAAGACCTAATTGTGAACGGAATTTCAAGTTTCTAAGTCAACTGAAATTGCTTACGTTCAGGGCAATAACTTAATCACACTAATATTATAAATGCGAGAGCTTGTGTGTGTGTGTGTGCGTGTGTGTGTTTGTGTATGTTTGTAACTATTTCACGCTGAAATGGCTAGACGGATTTGGATGAAATTTAGAATGGATATAGCTTATACCCTAACTTAACAAATCCATCCATCCATCAGCCTGTTTCGTCCACTGCTGGACATAGGCCTTTCCAGGAGTTCACCACTCTTGGCGGTCCCCCTGAAAGAAATGCCCATACTCACACACGCTGGGCAGGCGGGTTGGTGAGCGCGGTGCCGAAACCCTTGCACTAGTGACGCCGCTGCCCGTCACCAGTCTGATTTATATAAGGCCCGGCAATTGGGGATGGATATACCGCCATACATCGGTCCCAGGCAATGGTGGGCCGCCTGGTTTTTTGCCTGAGAGCTGTCCTCTTACTCTCCCCCGAATAACTTCGGGAGGATTTCCGAGTAAGATGGTGGTACCTCCACAGTCGAGCCCGGCATTAGCTCTACCACCTTAACAAATAGGCTACTTTTTATCCCGGAAAAAAGCATGTCGTTAAACTGTATAACACGCGGGCGCAGCCACGGGCAAAAGCTAGTTAAGAATAATTTCTCCCGCGTTGAGTTAGAAGCCTGATTTTCTAACAGCACTATGGGGTTTCATATTTCTGAACAAGATATTAGTTTAACTTAATGAATCTCTAGTTTTTTTAATTTTGAGGTACGGAACCCTAAATAGGGAATAAGAAGTTTCGGTATTTTACCTGGAATCTTACTGTACTTGTATAAATTTATACCCCAACCAGCTGTTTTTGAGTTGCGGACGGACAGAAGCACAATAACTGGGACTTTAATTTAGCAGCTTTAGTTTTACCCTAAAAAGTAGATCACATAAAATTTAAAAGTTCAAAGCAAATTGCTTTGATCGCCATTTCGCCACACCCGGATGTGATTCGCTTTTATACATTATGCAAGCTCGCCGCGCGCTCATCTGTGCTTCAATTTATTTTTTACACCCGAATCTGTTACGTCCTGTTATTCTGACAGTTCTATAGACGAACGAACAGTTTATTTCCTTCGTTGGGCGTGATTGAGTAAATAACCTCTGATTCTGTGCAAAACTACTTACATATATACACAAAACTCAAATGAGCCTTGCTGAAGTTACTGTATATATTGAAGACTACAATTAATGAAATGTAGAAATCGCACATGCGCAAGCGGTAAGCTACGAACTTTGCTACGAAGATTCTCGTAGCACTGTTTTATATGAGTTTATTTCGCTACGTGTTCCTGCGCACAAAATGTGGCAAAAAAATTAAATACAGAATAAGGTGTCATAGATCATTTCCACGGAAAAATATTACAATTCAATCAGTCTGACCATTTATTCATGTAAGCACCGATATAATTTCTATTCATTTATTCCGTGGCATTACTCAAAGTTTATCTGAACACTTGAGCCTTAGTAAAAACATATAAGAATTCCCTACAAACCCACAAACTTATCACATACTCATAACTAGCATGTAGTTAGACTGTTCGCTTAGTAACTACTAACTACGCTTTTAGGCTTCGCAGTGGAGATGAGCCGGGGTTAACGTAATCCCATAATGTAAAAATAGCCCCGGGTGACACTATTTCGAATTTATGTACTTCTGAGGGTTTTTGTAGAGCCTATCATCTGAGGAGGCCGATCATTGTTTTAATATTTAAAACTACACTTTTACAAGGATGTATTTTTAATCCAATACCTACTATATTAAATCTTCTATTAATAAAGTAGTACCTAAAGAGGTCGTGTCTGTGCATGTAATATTTTTGATTTTTTTTTCGTGAAATGGGCTATTCGTATTGTACTGAGGATAAAACAATTTTTTTTAGAATTTTTGTATCTGATTGTCAATCTGTCTTTAATGTATGTCGCGTTTTAACTCGAGAACCACTCTACGGATTTGGATGCGGTCTCTTTTATTATAATCATAGTGATTCTGGTCAACACGTAAGCTATAAGGAGTGTTAATAAAATAACGTCTATGCCGAAAACGGGGCAAAGATTTTGTTATAAACAAGAGCCAACAATCCTTTTCTTGTTACGCGATTTTACGAACATTATATTTTAAAAGGTATTATGATTTTATCTTCTCACCCAAGGTTAGAAAATACTGACCTAAATAAGTGGGAAGTGTTTGAATTAGTATCAAATAATTTAGAATAATCCATAAAGTAAGAGTATTTTATTGAAAATCAATAATTCTACAGCTTAAATGATAAATTTGACGTTTCTATTCGAGAATTGACGTTTCCCGGGTCGCCTGCAACTTAAGTTATTTACCGCTTGGTAACCCTAAGTTATTTGATACTGTAGTAATAAATAACATCAAAAGCCCTTCAAAACTATAAAACAACAAAAGATAGCAAACAATAAATCTATCCGTGATTCAAATAGATAAAGGGTTCAAAGAAACCGCTAGAAAACAACAACGCAACAAGTTTCACTAAGATAAAAACGAAAATTATTTACCCCGAAAGTTTTTAAATAAACTCGACATTATCAGCCTCTTTTGTCTCTTTATGCAAAGGACGGGTATCATCGTAATCTGGAGACGAGAGAGATTTGGAGCACCAGCCTGTCACGTCTTTAATACGCGTGACTTAGCTCTTTTTGTTTGGAAATAAAGACGATTTTAAGTTAGTTGTTGGGTCCAAAAATCAGGGTAGAATTAGTAATCCACACAAATTTATTTCAAATTAGCGCGATGCCGCGGATTTTTCGTAACAGCTCATCCTGTAGCGCTGAATCCTTACTGATCAGCTGATTCAGGATTATTTTATCTAACCGATCAAAATGTATCCTCTATTACCTGGCATACTCAAGTGTGTATCGTGACATAAGTATTATGACGACAGATGCTTTTGCCACTTTTGTAATTTTTAATATATTGTAATCGAAAATCTTCCATCACAATATGCAAAAAAATATAAATATGTATTTATAATCATTACTATAAGTGGAAACTTGTAAATGACTTCCGCGATAATAATCATTTTAAGTTAATTTTTTTTCTTGTGCTTGTGCTGTTTTCTAATAAATACATTATTTAACTATATGCTACTGTTACGGAACCCAACTATACCTTGTTTTATTTAAATTAATATAAATATCCATCTCTATAATATTTATATAATTATATATTTTTATACAATATTTACAAAAAACACGTTATATGACCAGATATATTTCGTCAATTGTCGGCATCAGTGGAATAAAAATAAAAATAAATAATAATATTATGTGACAAAATATTCAAATGATGTAAATGATTGAAAGACAGAAAAAAGAGTAAGTATAATAATAATAAAAAAATACACAAATGCAACAGATTGATGACATGATAGTCCGTGATATACTTTTATAGTTTTTTGATATTTCCGAAAGTAAAAGTAGATTTCTACTACGCCTGACAAAAATAATTCCTTGAACCTAAAATATTTTGGTTCAATCACATTCCCTAAAATATTTTTAGATTTAAGCGAATAAAATCATTATATGGTAAAAATAATTTATTCTGATAACCAAAAATGTATTTTGTCGTAGTTGCTTAAAATTATTTACAGTAACCGCCTATGAGCTTAAAAGTGGCTTTTTTTTAAGCCTTGAATGCGCAAGAGCCACGAAAATGGCTTCGCGGCGCGCGCTCAATTGCGTCGTCATAACTTTGTTGTTATATTGAATGTATCGGTTGTGTGTGGTTGCCACTCTAGTCAGATAGTGTGTGGACCATATTGACGTCTTAAATGGTATTTGACAATTGTTTTTTTCTGTGTGTGAGAAAGGCGAAAATCATTCCGTTTTGGTTGTTTTACACATATGGCAATTGTGTGGTTTTACGTTATTTTTATCTTAAATTTGGTCTAAATAGTATATACATCCAAACTGTTGATGTGTATGTAAAAACATATGCAATATCTGTAAGTAATATCTAAAAAGGATGAAAAACATCGGAACGAAAACGAAAAATTTATGACGTACAAAAAAAATGCATTTTGTAGATTCGTGAATTATATTTACCATGGACCTTGTTTGGTGAAAATAAACATTACATAGCATTAAACAAAGCATCTTAAACCAAAATAAATGCAAAAATTTGATACTTTTGGCTAATTATTTGTTTATATTTTCCTTTCCACACAATGCGGCAAAAAATTAGGATACTATTTTTTGCTACCTTTAGGTATAATGGTATGTTTTTCTTACATATTCAAAACGGATTTTTGATTTCATGGTTGGAATCCAAAGCTAAGGAATGATTCTTGAATGCTGAATAATGAAGGAAATAATTAAAAGCCCTCTTTGAAAATATTGTACCATTGTATTATACCATACGTATTTCAATTCATATTAAATAAAGAAAGGGGTAATATTTCTCAAGTTAATATAAACAATCTGCAATATCAATCCATTGCGCACACACAGTAGCGGCCATTAATCTGAATGGCTGCGCGTGGGAGCGGGTAACAAAGTAATACATTCTCATTGATTTAATTATCCTAACCGATTACAAAAAAATATTTAGCCAAGTATCAGCTTGGAACGGGTAAGAAAAGTGCTCCCTTATCTGACAATACTTTAAACCTCCTTCACAAAGAGTTCATTTGCACAAAGGCTGTCTTCTTCAGTTAACAAGCAATCTTTTTTTGGGGTAATATTTGATCTGTCAGTATGATTTATTTTTACATTTTCTGCTTCGATTAAGGTTTTTAAAACAGATATAAAAGGAAAAATTGTATTCTTTCATAATAATCTAGAATGCTGTTTCTGATTATTTATTTTGATTTTGAATTAATTTCAGACTCTTGGTTCGAATATCTTAATCAAGAATCCGGATGTATCATGCTTTGGAAGACAATTTAGTACGTACCACCCATCTCACTGAGACGTAATAATCGTCGGTGAAACGTGGATATAGAGTGTGGACTGTGGCTTGCACTTCACAGATCGTTATGCGAAACACCTTTGACACCCCCTCGTGGATTCATGGGATTCAACATCATTTGTGTCCGTCTGTGGCTAACGATTGGTTTGTCTATACACCTACAGCATCTTATGTTAATCATATCTTATGTTAAATGTAGTTCCTGTAATCAAATCCATTTCAAAGACACGAATTAATTTAAAAAATATTATCTTACGCATATCTAGTAGAAATTTGTGATATGACGACAATATTTTCAATGAACTATTTTCTATAAAATATCCTGGGCTACTAAAAATTGTTTTCTTCGGACCCCTTCCTCCATATAGGTACATTAAACGTTTAAACAAACTTAATGGCATGCTGGTAAAAAAAATATATTCCAGATAGATATGATCATACCTCATATTTTCCTTTTGTGGAAAAATTTTCAGAAATAACTTGTGCAAAGCAACTCCTTGAGCATTATTGTCAATCAATACATCTCCGTATAGTACGACCGCTTCGTGGAGTACGACCGCTTCGTGGAGTACGACCGCTTCGTATAGTACGACCGCTTCGTGGAGTACGACCGCTTCGTATAGTACGACCGCTTCGTGGAGTACGACCGCTTCGTATAGTACGACCGCTTCGTGGAGTACGACCGCTTCGTATAGTACGACCGCTTCGTGGAGTACGACCGCTTCGTATAGTACGACCGCTTCGTGGTAAAGCAACGCTTGGCATGATCACATGGTCAGTACTTGGATGAATAACCAAATGTGGCTTTACATCTGGGCTTCAGATAGTGTTACCAGATCCAGAAACGTGGGTTCCTGACAAAATCCCTGAAAAATCAACTAATTTCCTGAGGTAGCGCGATTTTCAACAATTTTTGTTACACTCTTTTTTTGGGTAATAATTATTGTTTATATTAAGATACTTTAGTTATTTATTTTATATAGTAATATTATTGTTTTATGTTCTAATACTTTGATAAAATAATTAAAATACACATTGAAAATAAAAAAAATAAAAAATATATACCTTTAACTCAACAAAATATAATAGCCATCAAAAATAAAAATAATAACCAATCATTCATTCGCTTTCAAAAATTCCTGGCAACACCCATTTTTTCCTTATTTCCTGTCATGTCAGGAAAATTCCTGTCATCTGGTAACCCTAGCTCCAGCATGCCTTAAAAGCACGTACAGTTCTTCGTCCCTGCCATTATTCAAGGATACGTACATATATTCACGCCTCTTCCAGAGGAGAAGGCAGAGACTACAGATTTCCATCTGCAATGATCCTGACATACATCTTCCGTCTCTTCAATGATAAATGGTTGCAAAGCGATGTCAGAGGCCTGTATGACGGCTTGTACAACTTTGACACCAATAGACCTACCATGAGCTTAGGCGTCGATACTGGCTAGTGACTGCGTAAAACATATGAGAAATTGTACAATACGAGAGGATTCAGATTTCAGATCCAATACAAAATATATTACGCATCCGTATCGACTATCGAGACTCAAACAGATGGTAGGCCTACAGGTTGGCTACGATTGGCAAGATACTCGTAAGAAGTAGGTAATAAATCAATAAATATTCTCTTCGCATAAGGATCGGAATACTTTTATAACTCGCACGTAATCGCTACGGAAACTTGCTAAAACTTTGAAAAGCTTGCAAAGAACAAGTTTCAATGAAAGATTGTATCCGATACCTGCTAACTTGAACTATTAATCCGTATAATAAAGGAATTTACTTTGCCGTCTTTGGAAACTTTATTCCGTAAGGGAGAGAATTTATTAAACTGTTGAAAGATGCAACTGTTACTTTGCCTTTGAGCTGAGAATTGATTATTTTTCTATATCTTTTTAAATATTTTTATTGAGTTATGTATTTTCCAAACCATTAGTCTACTTTCACTCACGTAAAACTACTGATTGCACCAGACAACCTTTGACCACTGACTTGAAAAAAATCAACTAAGCTTTAAATATTATATTGGTCATCCTAATTTAGGATGGAAGAGTTCTCTAGAAAAGAGACCGCATGGACCGCGTAGTATGGGCTCCAGCAATCCAACAATTCGAACCAACGATAAATTATAACAGGCCCTTTTGTATATTTTTTCTGAAAATATAGGCTAAATCATGAAGATACATACTGTTCTTTAACTTTCAGGTGGTATTCTTTATAACGAAATTATTTTTTGAAAATCAGTTTGGAGAAATAGGAATGTGACGTAATAGTCATACCGTTAAGGCTCAATAGGGAGTTCTTTGACGTAAAGAAATAATGAAAAAAAAAATTAGGGGAGAAGACCTGAAGATTGGGATTACTGAAAATAAAAAAACAGACGTCAGTTTTGACATTACTTTTTTTTTCTTGTGGGCAATGGCCTATTTCCTGTAATGCCTGAATGACATGACTATTACGTCATCAAAGCTATTTATTCATTCCTGAATATTTTCATGAATATTTTTTGTATTTCAAGGAGAAAAAAATTTATACTTTTATATGACCTTAAAAAAGTATATATTCCATTAAAAAAAATCGACAATTAGGTGCTGTTATGGTATTCTGGACCATTCAAATAGACTGATGTCAGTCGGCTCATGAAAAGTTGTTGATTAGTTCCGCAACTTCCGTTAGAAAGATATTAATATTCACGATACTGATGGCAAAGCATGATAAATTGTATCTTCACATTTCAAAAAACAAAAACAGATTTTCTCAAAACTTCGACAGTCGTGCAAAGGTGAAGACCTACTCCTCCTATACGGGCGGTCCAAATACTTAAAAACATACATGACAGGTATAATATAATTAAAAATAAATTCTATGTTTATTACAAAAAAACTGTCTTTACTCTTGCTTGACAAAAACAAATCGAAAAATTTCCCACGATTTGCGCAAGAATTTTCTTTCATCCCACCATCAGCCTATTTCTTCTTTTGTGGACATAGGCTTTTCCATGATTGCGCCACTCTTGGTGGTCCTGCTGGAAGAAATGCCCATACTCACACACGCTGAGCAGGCGGGAAATTTCTTACTTCTTCGGAATATTTGAAACAATTTTAATAATTTTTTCACCATGCTAAAATCAATTTATAGATCTATAAAATTTTTCCTATTTAAAAAGTATCGTTTTCTCCTATTTTGCGCTATTCTAAGACGCAGCGATCGTCATAGTTAACAGCCACTTTGCAAAACGCGCTGATATGAATGTTATTTTAATGTTGTTTCAGTCGATATACTTGTACCAACACACATCGGGCTGCTAATTTAGGGGATACATGGGCCTTAAACTTAGGCGCAGGATGCAGGCCATAGATATCTTAATAGCATTTTTCTTATGCACAGAGTGGCAGTGCGGGTGAAATATCTTAGCGCTTCGCACCTGCACTGTAGTCACAACTACGATGCGACAAATAGAACAAAATACATCTTCATCTCTGTTTGTTTCTTTAATTGTTTTATGTTATTATAAGAAACGTTGTGTATATTAATATTAACCGTCTATGTGCCAAAATTGGAGACCAAAACAACATTCTGTTGCATCTACGCTTCATTGATCAAACTTATTCGGTACCAAAAATCTAAATTACTTGAAGCAACGGCACAAGCATTTGCCAGCGCACGTCGAGCAGATTTACTTAGAAAACCACGAGCGCCAAACAGCCAAACTCGGTACATTTAGAGCATTTCGGAACGCGACCAGCTTCTTGGCTCGCCAGCGGTCACGAACCGACTTCGAATGCCGTAATTAAAGTCAGAGGCTGCGGTCCGAGTTGCTAGAACCAGACAATTTATACCTACACCTTGGGACTGCACATTTGAACTAGAAAATTGGGTTTAAGGTGTCTGGAATTGGATTTAAACTATCTGGAATTGGGTGTCAGCTGTGACGGCACCCGAGATTGCATTTATGTATGTGGAAGATTGTGTTTTGTTTTCGATGTGAGCATTATACTGGAATGGAAAAATAATACCTATTTCACGCCGAACTGTTGGAGAAATATATAAAACATTGTTGAAAATGATTTCTTAGTGGAATAAGCTCGTTTTAAAAGTGGTATTCATTGCTCTTGCGATCTCTTTATGACATGAGTGACTTATGAGCTATGTATTTTTTGTTTTTGATTATATTAACCTAATAACCTTATTTCTTTATTATAATTTATTGGGGATTTTAACATTTTAGTGATACAATTAGCATTTTATTGTATTTTTTATATATTTTTCAATTGTGTTCTAATTTTTTTAAAACCGATGTTTGTCTTAGACTGAAAATCGGCGGCTTTTAGTCTCATCGAGCTTCTAATTTAGCTTACTGAAGGCTCTTAAACGTGCCCCTACGAGACTTAAACACGCGAGTACTCGCATCTACTGACCCACTTACTAAGTACTAAGTTTTTCGATGCCAGATTACTTCTCTACCTACATACTATGCTCAATCAATAAGTAGTTTTTTTATGCTCGAGGGTGCTCGAGAGGGACAGGTTTCGATATAACTCTAGTAATACGATTAAATCAGGACGCCTAACTAAAGGCTTATGCATAATTGCTTATTAATGTACTAGGGGCGTTACTCCGGGTGGTGCAAGAGTAGCCGGAGCACCGACGGAGATACGGGCCCTTCAGATAACATCATTTAGGGCTGCGGGGCGAGACAGAAGGCCAGCACTACGATGGAGATCATGGAGTCCGGTCCGACAAACGCTAGCCCCGCAAGGGTAGTGATGACCGACGGCCGTGATGAACGAGAGATCGTCCAGTAGTGTCCTGTCCTTGTTTCCTAATTAAAGAACTTGGGGCTGAACGTCCGCCAACAGCGGTAACGCATGAAAACTTCATCAGAATGGACTGGTTAAAAGGTCAATCGGAACATTATTCATCAGGAGATTCAAGATGAACTGAAGATTGGATCAGAGGCAGTATTGCATTTAATCTTGCACCTTAAGATCAGGAAGGTTGCTTCTAGTTAGATACCTAATTTTCTTGCAGAAAAGCAAACATATCTATGTGTTGATTAGAGCAAGTTAATGTTCTAAAAGTTTGATGGAGGAAACCCGCAGCAAAGTATCCTACATCCTAACTAAAGACGAATCTTGGATCTACCTATATAGCTACGATCCTTTAACCAAGCAGCAACGTAAAGAATAAGTGTCCGAAGAGGACATTTTACCTACCAAAGTTGTTTGCGGTCGAAATATGAATTAAAAAATGACTATCGCAGTGGCACTAATTCCCTTAGAAAATCTTAAGACCGTAACTAGCTAACGGTATTGTGAAGTTTCCCTGCCACAAGTCTTCGAGGAGTTGAATGACGATCGCCCAAGGAGCGATACTCGTGCCTTTCCTTTTTACCAACACAACGCTCCCGCTCACATGGCTGCTAATATTCCCCACTATAAAAAGAATGCTCCGAGACATTCAGAAGATAAAACAAGGCCGGCCGTCAATGAATTAATGCGGCTGTTTTGCGACTTTCCACGAAAATCGTTTACAAAATGCTTTGAAAGCTGGTATGATCGAAAACACAAGTGCATGCAGACGAAAGATTTTTATTTTCGATTTCGCGTATTTAGTTTGGAACAGCCCACGTATATATAGGTATTTTATTACACAATAGCATCGTATGTTTAGCAATTATTATTACCTAAATTATAACTTTCAAACGAAGCAATATACTTACTTTTAATTGGTATCCTATTACAAATTGTTAGCAATGTGAATTATTTATATTTCATTTTGCTATATTTACCTTCCTTTAGGTTTGTTTTTTAGTACGTGTGTAACTTCTTTTTGGTCTTATGTAGATTATCTTTCCCAGATACTTCAAAATTTCCCACAAAATCTTAATAACGTTTAATAAAACATTCCAATAGAGTGTAACAGTGCTAATTGGTTAATTAGTGGTGGTTTCCATGGTAACGGAGAGTTGATTACTTACAATTACTACTTATGACGCTAAGGGTGGATGCTTCAGGTTTTGTTCCCAAAAAAAGGGTGTTTATAGTTGTTGTGCACGATCATTTATAAAGTAATGTCTAAAATAATACAACTTTGATAGAAAATCCTAATTGACATTGAACTTTAGTCGCATAGTGCAATAAACCACATTTATTTAGTTATTTTCATACAAAATTAAGAAAAAGAATCATAAATTGTGCTTTTGGGTACGAAATCTAGGGCAACCAACTTAAACAGACAGCTATTATAGGTTTGAAACAGGAAGTACTTTAAATTCTGTTTAACAGAAGAGCCAGGAGACCAAATCTAAATATGACGTTTCTTTATTAAAAACGTTTTATTTATAATGAACAGCCACACAAACAGTAAAACATGTGTAGGGATATATTTTGATTATTGTAAATAGTCATTTAAAAATATGTCAGTTTGAAAAAAAAACAACTTGACATGAAGCATGACATCCTTTGACCTAAGCTTCCCTACTAACTTAATTAAAGGCCCCAGAATTGTGACCCACTAAAAACCACCAAGAATACGCAAAATTTCTTTCTTTCTATTATTATTTATAACTATCTTTCGCCCGCGGCTCCGCCCGCGTCGACTGGATTTTCGTGGGAATAAGAAAAACAAAAGAATATGATTTTTTGAACCACAATATGCAACGGTCACCATGTTTTTACCAAAGTGATTATTAGCGAAGAAGAATTTTTAATAATTTCGATACTTTTTTATAGGAAAAGGGCCAAGGCGCAAGGAAATAAAATATTTTCTTTAATTATATTTTTTCGAAAACAAATTATTGACAAACGAAAAGAACTATCATGAATGACACAATTAAAAAAATATCAAAATTATAAAAACATAAGTTATATAAAAAACTCCTTATCTGAACGGCCAGTCATCGGCGACAGTGATAATAAATACCAATCAAATAAGCCCAAACTCGAAGGGTCTGCTGCATTCTTACCTAATTTTACAAACGTTTGGGAATTATTATTTGCTAGATAACTTCTAATTACTACCTGTTGAAAAGTAAATTCCAAAAATCTTTAAACTACGATAACTTTTCTTTTCTTTTATTCCAAATTAAGCTCCGTACAGTTGTGAAAACTACATGAAAATTTGTTCAGTAGTTTTAGAGATGTGCGTGAATAAACAGACGACAGACAGAAAAGAATTCTAAAAATCGTTGATTGTTATATTACTATTATTTAGTCACCCTCTTTCTACTTCTATTACTTTTATTCAATGTACAGACACAGCGGTTTCTACTGTTTTATTATATGTAATATTGAAAAGCATGTGTTTATATTTTATTTTAAAAGCTTTCACATTATTTACAAATTGTCACTCCTTACAAAATGGCGTTCTAAATTCAAGGCTTCAGATCCGAGATTCATACCGAGCTGTCCGTTAAGGAGAGGGTGCGGGGCAAGCGGGGTAGACGGCGGCGTATGAGTCATCCATCATATTCACTTTGACACGCACATGTGTTCACAGAATTGATCAGTTTTGGCGGCGCGAATTAGGCTAAGGATAGAAAGCTACGCGATGGCGTTTAGAGAATTTGGTATCTTTGCTACGGTGGCGTAAGGACTATGACTTTATAGATTACTAGCTTTTGCACGCGGTTTCACCCGCGTTGAATTAGTTTTTGTGTACTCCTACAAAATCAGTCAATATTATTCGGACTGTTACCTACAGTAAACACAGTTGGTGAAATATGTGTGTTATGCGCCTCTGTTTCCCATTTTGTGTGTCTCTTACAGTTTTTCCATGGGAACAAAGGGAAAAAGTAGTTTTTGTCCTATTCAAAGTCTACAACTACATTTATACAAAATTTCAGCCTAATCGGTTTCGTAAGCATGGCGTGAAAGGGTAACACATCACTTTTCTCTAGAAACTTGAAACCTCATTTTTATCCCATGGGAACTGATTTATGGGATAAAAAGTGGCCTATGTCCTATTCCAGGTCTAGAACTACATTCATGCAAAATTTCAGCCCAATCGGTTCAGAGGTTACGGCGTGAAAGAATAACAAACATCCATCCATACATCCAAACTTTCGCATTTATAATATTATAGTGGGATTCTTTTTGTAGACACGCGAAAACGGATATAATGTATGAACTGACCGTTATCGTCAGTCAGATGAGTATGTTTGTTTCGTACTATAATTCAAAAACTTTTCCCATTACGCTAAATACTCGGCGAATAAAAAAAATACCGCACAAGTGCGAGTCAAACTCGCGCACGAAGGGTTCCGTACCATTATCTATAAAAACGGCAAAAAAATGAGTGCGCGGGTCTGACTCGCACTTTGCTGGTTTTTGTTATTTTTATTACAGCAGCAACAGAAATACATCATCTGTGAAAATTTCAACTGTCTAACTATCACGGTTCATGAGATACAGCCTGATGACAGACGGACAGACGGGCAAACAGACGGATAGACAGACAGACGGACAGCAGAGTCTTAGTTATAGGGTCCCGTTGGTAACCCTTTGGGTACGAAACCCTAAAAACGAAGAAGACGCGTTTCTAACAAAGTGTCATTCGAAAATGCCCAACTATCAAAACTATTTTTCAGAGCAGACCTCTGTTCGTGGGCTGTAAATACCTAAATAAAACCTAATCGCAAATGGCATTGGAAAAAATTTATAAAAGTATTGTGGTCTAAGTGGATGTTGTGTTTTTTTGTAATTCCTTTAATCAATTTCACCTTTAAAATACCTTAAAGTGTTTAGAAAGACAAATTGTTGCCTAGTACTAGTAACACATGAAAAATCAATATGAGAAGCCAAGATAAATGATAATTTCGTGTAAAGTGCCATTAAAGCTTGTAACTGATCAGTACCCAGTCTTAAGTCTGAATTTGGCTGTAGCAATCAAAATCATCTTCTAGACAAGAAAATAAAAATAATACAGTGAAATAAAGCCAAGTTGCCAATATGCTAAGACTTGCACCATGGCCACACGCCTGCCGCGGCTGAGCACGCTGTAATCTTTCAATGGTACCTGCCTGACGTCCTTGACGTTCTATAAGAAAATATCCAATTTTATTCAATTCACAACAGCGCCATCTCAGGGAACAACAGGTTAACTATTCGTATCCTATTTCCCTCAGACCTAACATTTATTTTCCCGATGGCAGACCGATTAACCATACCAAAATAGCCACTATGTCAATGCCCCTAAGATTATATTATTACTTACGACAATGTTACCACCCTGTAGGAACCGTTGATCGAAATAACCTTCTTAATTTCCCGTCATGAGAAGCTATATATTTTGTAAACACACATTCGAGGGTTCGCAACCTTTGGATTTGGAGATGCATTCGAAACTCGAATGACAGCATTGACAGCGTCAGCGTGAACTTACTTACAGGCCCAAATGTTTACGAGACGCGTTCCAGTACTACAAAACATTAGACGACAGCGCTTTATATCGCTAAAATATAACCCGACCAAGTGCAATTGTTCGTTAGTTTCGTATTACACGTATGTTACTTTGAGTTGATTGAATTTGGGATTACTTGTTGTTGATTGAATTGTCGCTACGTAACTTAGTAGAAGTTCTTTATTTACACAATTTATAGCTTCTCGTGATGTGTACATTAGTGTACATTGACTTATTAGAGGCTATCTTATCGATCTGTCATCGAGAAAATAAACGCTTGAAAAAAGTTGTAAAGGTAAACTCAGTTACTTTAATAGTTAAATTTCTTACTCAGCTATTCAGATGTGGATATATTAAATCACCTGAAAGAGAGTGCGATAGTTTTTTTTTCTTTAAACCTTCGTCTTGACCACTTAACCGGTCTCTTATATGAATTTGTTAAGAAGTTTTTTTATGCAATAGTTGTACTTAATCTTTTATTACGAGCCAATTATAATGAAAAAAAAAAAACAACTGAACTTCAATAAAAAAGTGAAAGCGATATTTTGCTCAACAAAATGAAATTTTCAATTGAACGTGATCTATTAACGATACCCGGTATCCTCTAAATTTTGTTTCACATCGAATTTTAGGACTGATAGAAAGTTTTGATGTGACATAAACATTGAGAAAACCGCATATATCCATGATAAATGTTCAACTTATTAGATTTTCGTATCGATAAGGATCATAAATTTTAGTCAACCGAGTAAAAGTATATGTACTCCCAGAAATAGCAAAACAAAATTCCCATATATTTGTATGTAGCTGCTTCTAGTAGCTAGCTGCCTTTATGCCCCATCTTAACTATCGACTAATCAGATATTTTATTATAGTAATAATAAATACCTTATTTTTAGGTACCACTAGGTGTATATACATATGTACATATAAGGTCCTACAATCGAAAGTGAAAAAAAATCAAGAGATGATAGAGTTTACCTTACCTAATAGACCACATTCCAAAGAAAAAAAAATTTCCCCCAAATTTTTATTTGCCTTTCCATAGAAATTGAGTCAGCTGATTGAACCACTTTGTACTGGGAAGTGTAAAATTTATTCGACCAAAAAAAATTTTTTTTTTTCTTTATTGTAGGTAATCAGTTAACGATACATCATGCATGATCTACCCAAAAATTATTTGCACTTATTGTTGTAGGACCTTATACCGGGTGTTAAATAGACTGCTACCATTAAATAAAACCCTATATTCTACCGACCCTAGTGAACCACTTTTCAAAACAGCTACAGTTTTCACGGACGACGCTCTCTCTAAACTCGCCCGTGTGTCGGTACGTTAGGGTTCACGCATTTTTGTTTGGAACTCAATTATTTCCTAAACTAAGGGTGTCCGCGGGTAGAATATGTGGTTTCATTTAATGGTAGCAGTCTATTTACATCCGGTATACCTATTAGTTATGAAGCAAAGAAATCTCTTTCTTATACTATAATTCCACAGTATTTATTTGTTCCCTTTAGCGGTCTGTTTCGTTTTATACATCTTCTGGCACTAATCTAGGTCTTACATTGTCATGCATGGTTTCACTTTAACATTGAAATTTGTCATTCTTGCAAGTAATATAAACAAACATCAGAAAATGTATAAATTACTTCTTAACCCCAAAAGGAAAAGTAAAGTATTGTGGAACTATAGTACAAGTAATTATGCATTATGTAAGTTTTTATTGCGAAATCCATCGCTTTGGAATACTCTAAATATTATTATTAAAATAATAGACATTATAATATCTATGATTAGAGTGCATTACCAACTAAAAAAGATAAATTATAAACAAGTGTATGAACGAGAATTTTAAAAAATTCCTCGGGCCAGGATTCGAACCTGCGACCTCTTGTCATCAAGACAAGCGTGCTACCGAGGTACAAGAGGTCGCAGATTCGAATCCAGGCCTGAGCCCGTTACATTTGTTTCTAATTTATCTTTTCTAGTTTGAAATGCACTCTAAAAATAATATTTAATTGTTTATTAATTTTTTATTTGTACTTAAATAGTCTTATCATTTGTCCATAATAACAAATTTTATCAGTTAACATTCTTTCTACCAAAGTACTAACTAAGGTCTTACAAACATCATACAAGTACCTTACAAGCATAACGATTATTACAGATATAAAACCAAAGATAAATATTGCAACACACAAAATGACTCGGCCAGTGTTGCCAGCTGTCACCCGGAGATTACTGTTAGTTTTAATCACTCGTTACGACGAAAATTCTCCACGGAATCGTTAATAAATGGCAACTTTGTCCCGTTTTGACTCCGCGGTGGATTCCAGATGGTTTTAATAGCTTTTTAACACAATTACGAACCAACTCCGTAAGTTATTTGAGACATGGCCAATGTTTATGTCCCTGCTTCTTTATTTATTAACAGTTCCCCAGCTTTGTTTGCAATAAAGTGTTGTGCGCGTGCTGAGTTTACATATTTAATTTGCTTAGGACAAAGGACTACCAGCTGTATAATGCCGAAATAATTTCAAGAGACCGTGCTGGACCTTGTGTTGTATTCTGTGAGCGTGCTTGTTATCGTGTATTTTGATGTGAAATTATATTCCTTGCTTTTGACGAATGAAGCTTATAGACAGCTTTAACATAATAAATAATTTGGCCAACCCCACCCCAACTCCCCACAATAAAATACGATTGCGGAACACTTAAAATATTATGGTAAAACAACAATATACAGAGTGTCTCATTTAAATCGGTCAGTATGGGAAAGTCTGAAACTATAAGACATACGAAGATTTGTTCTTAGGAACCATGTCATCGATTTTGATAACAAGAAAAACTGCATTCATACATTTAAAAAAAAACCTGTACTCAGCTCGGGAATCGAACCCGGTTGTTTTGAAAAAAATAAACTTACACTATTTCTATTTAGATATCGATTGTGTAGGTCTTAAGCTACTACATATACTTGGCTCTAAAAAACATGATGTCTCAAATGAACAAAATTCATTGTTTTCACATACTTTAATTTATTTTAGTAGGTGTTTTGTAAGATCGTTACCTAAACGTGTTTTATTGAAAAAAACAGTGGTCGCTTCGAATACCAACTAAAATAAATTAAAGTATGTGAAAACAATGCATTTTGTTCATTTGAGACATCATGTTTCATAGAGCCATTTACTGCTTTTTTAAATTGTCAAAATAGGTTGTGTAAAAATAGCTACGTGGAACATTAATGGATTATCCTCTAGCAAAAACGAATTGGAGGTACTTATCAAAATTAATAAATTAGATGTTGTGCTTATTTCGGAGGCACATGCGAAAGAAAAATCAATTTTCAATATTAAAGGTTTCTCCACGTACATCACTTCTCATCCAGATGGCAAATCGCATGCAGGTACAGCCATAGTCATAAAAAACTGCATTCAACATTCTCTAATGCCACCTTACCAGAAAGATTTCCTTCAGGCAACTACAATAAGAATTAAAGATATGTTGGGTTGCCTAGACCTATCAGCTGTCTATTGTCCTCCAAAGCATAAAATCAAAGAAGATTCTTTTACAGAGTTCTTCCAAACTCTTGGAAAACGTTTCATTGTTGGTGGCGATTTCAATGCTAAAAACACTTATTGGGGATCCCGCATTACTCAGACTAGAGGCAGAGAACTCAAGATATCTCTAGATAAAAACCATTTAACGCCTCTCTCTACTGACCCGACTTACTGGCCAACCGATCCTAAGAAGAAACCCGATCTACTAGATTTCTTTATATGCCAACATATATGCCATTCACATACTCTGGTAGAACCATGCCTGGATGGATGCTCGGATCACACACCTGTCTTCTTAACACTGAGCGCACTCATTGTCAATATTGCGAGTGATGATTCTTTGTACAACAAAGATACAGATTGGACTAGTTTCAGAGACTACATTAATGAAAATTTAAATCTGAATATGAAGTTGAAGTCTGCAGATGACGTTGAAACTGCCTGCAACTACATTACCAACTTGATACAAGTTGCAGCTTGGAAGAGCACTCCTGATCTAAAACCACTACTCCCTAATAATAACATACCACAACATATCAAGTTCAAAATTCAAGAAAAACGTCATCTCCGGAAGATATGGCAAACATATAGGCACCCTGCTGACAAGACAGCACTAAACAAAGCCACCCGTGAGCTTAAAGAAATCTTACGTGAGGCTAAAAATGCTACCGTGAAGCATCACATTGAGTCACTTTCGCCTATGGCACGAGGAGAACACTCTTTATGGAAAGCAACAAAAGGACTAAATCAACCTCAACCTGCTATACCTCCCATAAAAACAGAAGATAATACATGGGCTCACACTGATACTGAGAAAGCTGAAGTATTCGCCAAACATCTTGCTACAGTTTTTCAACCTAATCCTGGAGAATATGATGAACAGATTAATGAGGTGTTGAAACAGGACTTCCAATTGTGTCCTCCTCTGAATCCAACGTCACCAAGAGAAATCTATAAGAAAATAAAAATGCTACATTCTCATAAAGCACCAGGTTTTGACCTAATTACTCCGAAAGTCTTGAAAAAACTACCAAGAAAGTGCATTGTCTTTCTTTCTATCCTCTTTAATGCAATCTTCAGAACAGGTCACGTCCCAAGTTTGTGGAAGGTCTCCCAGATCATAATGGTTCACAAAAGCGGCAAACCAACTGAACATGTTACATCGTACCGCCCCATCAGTCTCACTCCTGTTTTATCTAAGCTATGGGAAAGCATGTCTAATTAATGATTTAATGCCTAATAAATAGATTTAATGCCTAAACTATTAATGCCCTTCGGGTACGGAACAATAACACTTTGTGCTAAAATGCGCCTTAAGTTCTCTCTAGGAATCCTAATACAATTACATTCCAAGTTGTGTGCTAGTGTCTGTAATAATAATAATATATTATTATAATATGGGCCAGTCTAGGACGCGTACGTAAAGTGAACTTTTACCTGCGCAGTATCAAACCCAGGGGCGACAACGACGACAATACGAGAATTCACAATTCGGCTGTTTTTTTTAATTAATTTATTTTATAACTTGGGCGTTATTATTTACAAAAAGAACCATCGTGCAAAATAACAAATTCACAGGAGAAATAATTCATCATGGATGTACTGAATGAAATGCAGCAGAATATTTTTTTTTTACCTAGAACATCTATGGGCATAAGCTTTTTTTGTAAAAACCAATTTTGTTATTCGAAAGATTTTTTTTCAGAGTATTGACAGTAATGAAAATGTTAAATTGCAAGACTGGACAATCTGGACATTGGTTGTTTTTGTTAATAATTAAAATTTTTGTGCTTCCATTTTATATCCATTTTAGTATTTACAGGAAGTGACATGATCGTATTAGGTTGAATGGTCCGACTTGGATTGGGATGCACTCAAGAAAAATAAATATAATATGCCTATGGAAATGTGTGATGATGACACCACAGAAGATCAAATGAAAGACATGGCTTTTAATAATGTAGTAAAAAATATGCACGCTTAATTTATAATCTGTCTATTAAAGACAGTAAAAGAAATCTACGGTTGTCGAATCGTAAAAAATTGTTGAAAAAAGAAGAGGCCATTAATTTTGCGAGGGCGAAGTTGCAACAAATTGCAACTTCGCCCTCGCAAAATGGTATCCTGACAGTCCCTTTCTTATTTTAAACCGTATAGAGCAAGTATATACATACCTAACACAGACGTAAGACACAGAATAAAATACATCAGAAGGTCTGCTCTCTACAACCAGCGATTTCGGGCGCACGCACACATACGAGTAGACGTGTACGTACGACGATCTCGGTAGGATTCAGTAGAATGCCAGTCACGACTAATCACGAGTGCATGCGTTTTGCGATACATGTGATGAGTAGGTATTTAAAATCAACGTCAGCCGTAGCTGGCCTTCTGTACCTACATATATTGTGCTTATGAGATTTTGGGCCACATTTTCAACCAATACATACCTCTGGCCAAAGCGATGAATTTGACCCAAAACATAATGTATGCTTGTTCACGTCGCTCACAATGTTAATACATTAATTCAGAAACGATCTACATGTTAATAATGAAGAGGTCCTGGATTATTATATTCCTCGGATGTGGGTCCGCATTGTTCCGAAGATCCCTAATATAAATTACGTTGTTTAGAGCACAATGAAAGGTGGGCACCCATTGTTCAGGTATGTGCTTCATGTAAACAAGCAAGATGTAGATCCTAAAACTTGGAACCGGACGAATTTAACTCTTAAATTAGTCCTTCATCCTTTTTTTCCGTGTAGGTTTAACTAATACATTTATCATTCATATTGAAAAACAATACGAACCTTTTGCCCGTGACTCCGCCTCTACTAAAACTGAAACTACCCTCGTCCCAGAGTTGCTAAACTTAAATCACCACATAAAAAAACAGAAACGTTGATTGTTATTTCTTAAGGGTGTCGAGCCAAATCTCAGTGCAAAATGCACGTCATAATATTGTTTTTCTTACTTTTGAATAAAAAGTATGCAAAAAATTCGTTTTAAAGCAATTGGCGGAAATTTAATAGTAATAATTAAGATTTCACATTTAAATTCTATCATTTTATCATTTACATTTTGACCGCATTCGGTTAACAAACTTAAAGGCGTATTTATCGTTGTAATGAAATGTAATCAAAATGTAAGGCATAAAATAACATAATTTTAATGCGAGAACCCTATTATGAGTAATTCATTTCCATCAATTGCTTTAAAACGACATTTTTGCATACTTTTTATTCAAAAATAGGGAAAACAATGTTATGATGTGCATTTTGCACCGAGATTTGGTTCGACCACCTTAAGTATAAACAATATACAAACTGTTCTTTCAGTAAAGCTTCGGATAAATCTACTCTACTTCTTGCTTTTGGCCGCATTATATTTATTCAAATTCATTGGGTAATTATAAAATTTAAAAGCTAATAACGGATCCAACACTAGCACAAACAATTAACAGGTTCTACGGACGTAAGATGGGAATTAATACTTATTTTTGCACATTTGGATGTAATAAGTTCCAAATGATAAATTACCCTAAAAAAATCTAGTTATTTTAAGGATAATGGTAAATCTATTTAAAAAAACCGGCCAAGTGCGTGTCGGGCCACGCGCAATGCCCCTGCATAGTTGTCCGTAGTTGTCCAGTACATTTTATAAGTTGGTCTAATAATACAGATCGCGCCAAACTTCTAGTCCCATACATTTAGAAGAACGGCCCATACATTGCCGTGTTTAGAGGGGGCCAAAAGCTTGGCGCAACCTGTACTCGTAAAACCCGTAAAGCCTACTTAACTGTGATAGTTTTCCTTTTAGCTTCGTTATATAATATATACTACTTCTGTGAATTTTTTCACATTTCTGTAAGCAACCGTTTAGCCAGCAGGGGGGACGCTTGACTCTAACAAAAATTAGCACTTTAAAGCTTAATATTCCGCCAACGGAATCCTAAATCGAAACTTTTTTTTTTCGAGATTATATTTTACTATTTTGTCGACTTGATTAATATGTATACCCATGCCAAATTACAGATTTCTAGTACTCATAGTCTCTGAGCTAAGCCGCGGACAGACGGACAGACGGACATGGCGAAACTATAAGGGTTCCTTGTCGGACTACGGAACCCTAAAAACGTTCGAGTAGAACTCGCGTTCTGAGGTGACACTTGGCCTCTTCTTTTTTTCACTAATATTAACGGTTCGAAAACCATTTCGAGGAATAGCTTTTCTTAACTGTTTTTAAACTTTATTAAATGAAAAAAAGCGATGCCTTTTACTTACATGTCCTACAGTGACGTCATCATCACACATTACCATTGGCATATTTATTTTTCTTGAACGCATCCATAGTTTGACATGGATCCGACCATTCAAACTAATATGATGACGTCACTTCCTGTAAAGACAAAAATACTTATAAAATCGTTACGATAAGGCACGAAAAAATGTATTATTGAAATTACATTCCCAAATTGATCTATTTATTCCAAAAAGCGGACAAAAATATCATATTGAGAAGTTTTAATAGCAGCCGAATTACTGCTGGTGAACCCGCGTGCGCCTCACTCACTCGCACGACTCGTTCCTCACTCGTTCCTCACTCGTTCCGTATCATAGACAAGATAGCCAATCTTGTCTGTGTTCCGTATTGAACTCTCCGTCGCTCCACGGGGAATCAAGTTGCGAACGCACTAAAATTATAATCAAGGGAAATCATTTATACGTATCTTCACGACATGAGTCCCTGAGGGGGTGTCAGAGGTGTTCCCGAGTGTAAACTGTGAAATGTGAGTCATAGTACACACTCGGTTCACCCGCGTTTCACCGACGATTATTACGTCCCAACCTGATAGGTGGTGAGCCCTATCGTCCGGGCACAATCACGCGCTTTTTTGGGCATGCAGGTTTCCTCACGATTTTTTCCTTCACCGTTCAGCAAGCGGTAAGTATTAGGAAAGAACACAAATACTATGCACATAAATTCCGAAAAACTCATTGGTGCATGGCCGACCGGTGATCAAACCTGGGTCTCAAGATTGAGAGGCCAGCGTTCTACCGCGTGAGCTATTCTTATAATATCTTTGGATAATTCACAAAAACACTTGTACGCGCTTGTTTCATTTATTTTATAACACTTTCTCAACCGGTTTCGGAAATTAATCCATTATCAGGGGGTACATGCTCGTAGGTCTTAATATTATTTACGAGCCATTAACGAACATCTTTTATCAACAAATATTGTGAGAAAGCAGAATACCAATGTAAAATGGGTAGAATTTAAAAAGATTTCCGGGGATGTCCAATTCCCTAGAAAATTTAGAAAAATTCCTAGAAATGGGGATACTTTTATAAAATAGAAATTGTATGAGAATTAACAATTTGTTTCTTTAAATACTTAACAAATTAAACCGGATATTCATTTTAAAGTAGACCTGGGTATGGTATTTATTTAGTTAAAGATTTTAATGAAAATTTAAAATTCTAATGGGGGCACATCATTCCAGATGTTCTGTAGAGTATCATATATTTTTATATTTTTTAGTTCTTTTACTTTTATAACGTCTGATTAAAACCAGCCACCAATTTCAAATCTCATGCTGGTGCATATGCAATATTGCCCTCTTTTCATATTCTCTAGTGTTCGCACTAAAACAGTGGTTCTTAACCTTTTAGTGATGAGGGACCATTTACCCAAATGCGCAACAATTACTAGTTATTTTTTCTGGGATATTCTGGTGAAAATGGCGTCATTTTTGGGAAGCCCAGCTTCCATGGAATTGAAATTCTTATTTTTGAAAACCTTAGACTGGCTGAGAAGCAGCGGGCCCTTGGTGTTTTTTAGACAACTATTAATTCCAGATTGCAAAAAGCTGGGCTTGTCTAAAGACCCCATTTTGTTGGACACCAACTGTCATAGTACAAAGTTCTATCGGCCGATTAAATCCGAAATGATGGCTTTCTTTCTCTGATAAAACGCTAAACACTGTGTAATTAATACAAAAACCAAGCTCATTCCTGTTCACCACGAAGCGCCGTGGGAAAAACTCATCGTGCAAACGTTCAACTTTTATCATTAAACTGCATTTGTTTCTGTCCACACGAAGGCTGATTAATTTTCTAAAGTTTTTACTAAATTCTTTGAGGGTTTTGCAAAACCTAATCATAATTCATTTTTAAACTAGCGAAACAAAAAAATAAAAATAGATTGTGACTGATGCCGGGCCCGAATGGCTCGAAATATATCTCACTGAATGTGTTTTCTTAAGTATACTTAGACAAAGTTACAACAAAAAGACAAATCAGTCAAAATCACACAAATAAAAACAATAAACACAAATCACAAAACTGGTATTGGTGAAATTATAAAATAAACATGTTGCAGTTCTTGCACAGCCCACAGCAATGTTAAGAACTATAGAGGCCGCCTCGCTCCGCTCCGCTTCGCTTGGCTCCGCTTTGCTCGGCTCCCAAAAACAAGCAATCTAACACGCTCCTCCTCTCTTCGCTCGCCGTCATCGCAACTATTTTTAATATTAACCTAGGGTTTTGATTGAACCGATATTGATCATGTGCTAATATTGTTTGGTATTTGATCAAATCACTTTTATCGCTGGATACAACAAAACAATATCGTATAGTTATTATAAAACTAGAGCTAAAACGCTAAAATCTACTAAGAAGGCTGTCGAACCAAATCTCGGTGCAAAATGCACATCATAATATTGTTTTCCTTACTTTTGAATTAAAAGAATGCAAAAATTTATTTTTAAAGCATTGGCGGAAATAATAATAAATAATTAATTAAACTAATAATTAAGTTTTCACATTTAAATTCTATCATTTTATGATTTACATTTCGATTGCATTTGGTTAACAAAAGTTGAAGGCGTATTTATCGTTGTAATCGAATGTAATGAAAATGTAAGGCATAAAATAACATAATTTTAATGCGAAAACCCTACTATTAGTAATCGATTTTCGCCAATTACTTAAAAACGCAATTTCTTCATACTTTTTATTAAAAAGTCAGGAAAACAATGTTATGATGTGCATTTTGCACCGAGATTTGGTTCGACCTCCTTTTAAAATGGACTCAAACCCGCAGGTAAATGTCCTTCTCTCCTTCACTAAAAGTCCTATTCTTAATTCAGACGCATAGTAGAATTTAGCGCAAAGAGACGCAGGTAGCCCTAGCATAGCCGTTTAACAAAATTGTAATTAAGTAGTACTTGGACGTTATGAAAGTAATACTTGGATATATCCAGAGAAGTCCAGGTTGTTCAGATCGAATATTTTGCATACGATGATTGAAAAATAATTAAAATTATTTGAATTAGCCACCGTAAATAATAATAATAATAAATTTATTTATTCCAGACGAGGTCCATAGTTGATAGAAAATTTATGGGAATCGGTTTTTAACGAAAATTCATAGCAATTTTTGCTGAAAATCCTGGATTTGGCTAACTGCAACAAATTAAAGGAACTAAATTTTAAAGGAATGCAATGGATTTTTATACAGCTTTATCTCCCTAGGGATATTGAGATTTTTAGTTAATAAGAAGATATTGTATCAATTACAAATATTTCTAACAAAAGTATATTTCCTGCTGCGTATACCTAACGAACATTGTAAACATTCTTCAATTCAATTTCAAAATGGAGAGCGACATAACAAAGTCCAATAATTTTTAATTAAAGCTGAAAATCAGTAATTAATTCCATAATTGTTTGCCTATTTATTGTAAAAAAAGGCGAAAGTACGTCGTTAACTACGGCCACGGGTTCTGTAACACAGATGTCATCTGCCTAAAACCATACCGACAACACCAAAAATAATTTTCAAAATGTGACGTCTTGTTTGTGAACCAAATTAGGCTCAATCGGATCAGCCGTTCTCGTTTGCTTCGGTTGGGTTTCTATTCTTGATGAAACCCTAAAATATGAAAGCATACATATATTTATTTTTCATGTCATTATCAGTAATTGGCAGTTTCCGTGTGGCTTATCTTGTAAAATATCTACACTATCACAAAAACTAGATATTCTAGGCTTTATTGTTGAGTTGTTAAGGTCCTTGATCCTGACGTGAATTTACCCATTTTTAGAGCACGAACAAGTGTGCACTTTGTTACAATAACCATACGAGATATTTTGCAGTAAACTGTATGAAAGGCTGTACGGTAAATGCGGTGAACTGATAAAAATTTGCCGCGACACGACATGCCGGCGGGAACGTGTTAATTTTTGTTGTAATTCTCTGAGTAATTGTGATGTTTATGGTTAATTTTACGACATGATTTGAAGCCCTTTAAAATTACATACATTATTAAGCCTGTCAAGCAAGGTAGGTAGAAACCATAGACGAAAAAGTTTGTACAATGGTAAGTGATCAGTATCACGGATCGATAACACTTTTTGCTATTTCGCAAAATAAAATGCTGGCGTCCCATAGTAATTGAATCTGGGCTGGGCTTGTGTTTGTAAGAAACACGAAAAGAAAAATTTACGAAAATCACAAAAAACGTCATCGAACCTTGTTACTGAGCACTTACCGACTCTTTGGTTTGAATTTGGCTGCATAAATTAAAGTCAACCTTATATAAGAGATTTTTCCAATTTTTCCAGTTCATAGCACAACATTATCAGAACACAACAGGGTCTGTCATTCATTGCAGATGTGATGCGCTCGAAAAGACGCTTCATTATCCAGCATGCATTTTCAAAAAGTGACGTCATTCAAAAAAATTATATGTTAGCTGAGGTATTGGTGTAAATTTTCATTTACATGCCCTCATGAGGAAACCAATCCGCCAAGCGAGTTGGCGTGTTCCAGCATGACGTCGTGAAAAGCCGTACCGTATCGTATCCACATTTGTCAATACCTTTTTGGGCAAGCGTTCTTCAAGGTGCGGCAGTGGAAAAGCATAAGCCCATGCCCATTATGAATTAAAAATATACGCTTCTCAATCAGTTCAGGAGGCCTAAGATGGTTGCCACTTTAACACCATTTCTGGAGGCCAAACATGGTGCCACTTTAACACCATTTTAAACACCATTTGACAGAAAATTCCATATATATAGGTTTTTGGTGTTAAAGTGGCAACTATGTTAGGCCTGCAGAAGTATTTTATCAGACGAAGCAACAATGCTTCGAAGGTTTTAATTCTTGCTACCTTAATAAATAAAAGGTTTTATTTTAAGCTCTCAAAAGCCTCCATAATAGTTTTCGCTGAACTTTGGCCAACTAATTAAATGTAGCCTCATTACAACGGAAATGTTAACATATTCTGCGTGTTTCAGTTAGTTCAGCCTAAATTTTTGGGTTGAATTCTGCGGTTATACTCGACGTCTATTTTTGTTTTAATGCAAATTACTATCGTTAGAGAAATGTACACAAAATAGAAGTGAGAAGTACTGTTGAAGAAAATTGCACACATTTACTTAACACCCATAATTAATCCTATATATAAAGCAAAAAGTGGGTCTTCGAAACATTCCCCTTTACAGTACTTGTAGTTTTTGGTCACCGAATCTCTGGGGTCATTTGACGCATTTGGCTACATAGTTTCTTAGATGACTTATTTATTACGAAATTTCCAGTTTATTCGGATTATGTCGAATTCGGTGAGCGAACAATTTGCAATTTATGTGTATGAGCCATAAAAGTTGGTCGGTCTATGACATATTTTCAGGAAATTTCACAGAACGTACCCTTTGTGATGAGGGTCTTTGTCAAAGGAAAGTAAGTATGAGGTGTTGATAGGACCTGACATATGGTAATTGGAGTCGGTAATAGAAGAAGTATGTGTTGAAAAGACTTTATTTTATGAAACGTATTTGTAAAAGTACCTATACATACGAGTAGATAGATAACGCCGCACCGATGTAAACTACTTACTGATTATATACCTATTGAACATACGCAAAAACGTTATTATTAGTACACTTATATATTTGCTTTTTATATAAGATTTTTTATGTATTAAGTATTTCGCTAGGAAGTCCGCTCGAAAACTTAATCATCATTTTGTTAAGAAATGCAATTATTTATACTAATTCATCTACCTTCAAAGCTCTTTAAAGGTACGATTGGTAGTTTATAAAGGAGTCCTGGGATTATTTATGGTAGGGAAGATAATCATCAAAGTAGAATGAAGTGAAAAGTATCGATATACACGGGATCGTTGCGGTCTGAAAGAAGATGTAGTGACTAGAATTGAAAAAGGAATGCGTCGGTCGTTTGGATATAAGACAGGATGAACGAAACTAGAGTGACGAAAAAAACGTATAGTACAAGTAGTCAAGTTGGAGATAAAGCTCAACCGAGCCCCCCTAGAAGGACGGATGCCGACGATTGGGCCATATACTGAAGAAGAGTAAAGTCAAAAGTACCAGGAATAGAAGAACTTGTATGACTAGATTGATGTGTGATAGAGGTGTGTCAAGATCGTAGCAGATGGAAATGTGTATGTGAGTATAATGTAGGTTAGTATGTATTTCGTTCGGGTGGTGGGTCGGCGGGGCTTTCCCCGATAGGTACAATTTTTTTGTGTGTTTGTGGGCTTGTCTTTTGTGTGGTGGTGGTTCCTTTTTCCTTTTGTGTACTCTGCGTTCTTATAGATAGATTTTTATTTATTAGCTAGGCGACGCTTGCGGAAGACTTAGTTAAGGGCCGTAGGCCTCTTTAAATCTGAAGCTCACAATTAAAATTGCGTTCTTGCTACGTATAGAAACATACATAAGTATTAATTTTGTACCTACATAAATATGTAATAAGGATGCAACCATGTTAAAACTTTAAATAAATAAATTGTTGTTGTTGTTGTTATTTTTTCGCTCTTATCGGCCCTGCTATTCTTGGTTTATGCAAACAAACAAAGAACCACAGAAGCTTCAACATCTCGTAAACATTTTCCACCCTATAAGTTTTCTCGTATATACACGTTTCGATTTTAAAGATTTTATTATTCCTGTTCAGAAGTGTACTCTCGATATGCAGACATTTCACCAGGCAAGCTCGCCCAGCATTGGATATCCGATAACGGCTACTTTTCTAAATGTATGTAGATAAATTCAATAACTTTGTTCCCCGGACAGGGAGGCTGTCAAACGCCGCTGGCTCTCGTGTCGATAATTCAATTTACGTATATGTGGGTAGACGAGGATGTACACTGTACGAGACGCATACTGGGGGACAGTATACACGTTCATTAGATTTCAATCCTGGTTAAGGGTACAACAGGCGTTGCTGGGAAGAGGTCACGGAAGGCACAAACGCCACCTCCAAGCTTAGTGCCCCCCCCCAAAGAGTTTAGAGCTGGCGTCTGTGCATTCTTGTGCCTATTTTAGAAAAAAAATGCGAATTACAACTGTGTTAAACGATGTAGTTTAGCCAAGCACGCGGTGAGTGAATTGAAAATTGCTTTAAAAAAGTGGAAGGTATTAAGTGAGTAGAATACCAGGAAAAAAAATAAAGGAAGACACTATGAAAATAAAATCAAGCAAAAATAAACGAGGAAGACATTTTGTCAGTAAAAATAAAAGAGAAAGAAAATTTTTCACTATATAACCAAGTAAACATACTTAAAAGGGAAACTTGTGAGCAGGAAACCAAGCAAAACATTTTCTTTACGTAAGATGTTGGTTATTTTACGTATATTAAATTTTTCCTTCCAGGTTTCGTTGTTTTATGTCTTTATGCCACATTGAAGTCCAATTAGGTCAGCCATTTTCGAGTAAAGATAAAGACGGGCAGATGGATGGATGAGTTAAAACCTTAATGATTCAAACAAAGCCGTAGGCAGGGAAAGGTTTGTTGGGGGTTCAAAGCTCCCCAGAAATTTTATCGATTTTAGCTAAACCACGGTTCTATACATACTTACTTACTAAATATTATCGACACTTTTTTTTTCACGCGCTTTATTTGGAATGATCACCGATGTAGGGTTGCTCTTAAAGAAGATAATTTTGTACTTATTTAAAAAACTTTTTTTTATTATTTGCTTATTGTCTCTGGTACTGCTACAAAAGTTATAAAAAACAACAACGACCAAAGAATTCAATTGTAAAACGTATTAAATATCAAATTTATGGAATAATACGATAATATTTAGTGGATTTAGTGCATATTTTGCTGATGATCATAGTTGTGCAGGATCATTTACTATTACAAAGCAATGTATAAAATAACAAAACTTTGCTAAAAAACCTAATTGACATCAAAGTATTTTTGCGTAGTGCCTATAATACGCCATTCATTTAAAACATTTCATTAGAAACTAAGAAAAACAATAATAAGTGAAGTTGTACGTTTGGGAAAGAGACCCGGAGCAACCACCTTAATAACAATGTCAATAATGTTATTTTAATTTGCCCAAAATACCGAAGTTACCGTTTGATAAACTATTTGGAAAATACGCAGGCTGTCGTTTAAAATAGGCTTCTAAGCCAATATTTCGAAACGGTCTCGCAAAGCTCTACAGTGTTTAAATAATCAGTAAAAATATGTACTCTCGCTGAAAATTGCGTATATCCACGTATTACCCTTGCTGCCATTATAACAGGTTAGTTGCTCGGCGGGATTTTTTCCCAACAGTACATTTTCTTCGCGGGCACTCTCCATGTTCCTTGAAAAATCAGGTCATTTACACTAACGAATCGTTTCATAACAATAGCCATGCTTTATAAGTCAGCATATATACTGTTCGTAATACGATAGAGTGTGTGCAGGGTCCCGTAGGATATAACTTGCGAGAACTACTTACGGTAAATAAAAGAAACTGCGCAATATGGCCTCGGTATACGGTAACACACGACCTCATTTCTGCCAAAGCGGGCTGGTTACGAAATATAACTTATTGTTGTATTATTTCGTATGAATATGGTTTGCCAAGATTAGGGCTCAGTAAATTAGATAATATTTTCTCATGTAAGCAAAAGTCAATGGTTTTTCTTGTTCTATACGAATATGTAAGCGTTTGGGGCAATACCTAGTATCGTGTTATCTGTGAAGTAAGTATAGGTTAGGTCTAAATCCTCATCTATCAAACGTACTTCGGATGTGTAGACAGACTAACCTCAGTAGAAATAATCAAGAGGATCATTGGGGTTTTGGGACGGAATGACAATGAATGCGACTGTCGAATGACAAGATGAATTGGTAATAAATAATAACGCATCTTCACACAATAGCTAATCCGATTTTGCTTGCCAAGTTTCGCTGTAACAGTACTTGACTGACCTTATGCCATGCGTCTGGATATTGCAACTTGGACCGAGCTTTCAGTTATTTATATACTCGTACATAAACTTGGCGAAAACTGAGCTAAAACTGATATCGGGAGATCCAGCTTTGTCAGTAAAGACACAAAATCATTCAATTCATGAAGAAAGGGTGACTAAAGGTTAGCTACTTTATTATTGACCATTTCTATTGTCTCATTTCAGCTCGTTTAACCTTTTTATGAGTTTACTAGCTTTTACCCGCGGCTCCGCCCGCGTGTTGTTCGGTTTAACGACATACTTTTATGTGTTAAGTTTGGGTATAAGCTATATCCAATCTAATTTTCATCCAAATCCGTCCAGCCGTTTCAGCGTGAAAAAGTAACAAACATACACACACACACACACACACGCACAAACTTTCGCATTTATAATATTAGTAAGATAGGATGCTTCACTAAAAAACAGCAATTTTCAACCTTTTCTTGATTCACCGCACTACTCGGCCACAATGGACATATTGCGCCCTAAGAAAGTGTGTTTGATGATGTCTGCCGAAACCACGAATGCTGTTTTCGTGTTTTAGATGATAGAAAATGATTTTTGTGGTGAAACAAGACAAGGCTATGTTATCTCATCACACTTCACACTAATATTATAAATGCGAAAGTTTGTGTGCGTGTGTGTATGTTTGTTACTCTTTCACGCTGAAACGGCTAGACGGATTTGGATGAAATTTAGAATAGATATAGCTTATACCCCAACTTAACACATAGGTTACTTTTTATCCCGGAAAAAAGCATGTCGTTAAACCGAATAACACGCGGTCGGAACCGCGGGCAAAAGCTAGTATTTCATATAAATTCACAAGAGCGTTTTTAAAAATAGCGCGACGTTATGCTTATAGGTTTGATGTTTATAACAGTCATTATTGTTGTTTTATTCCCTGTTTCGAATTGAAAAAACAGCCTTAACTATTAGCAATTTTTTTCGGTGCAGTGATTTTTCTCTATCTCGTTTTGGTTTTCTCTATCTCTGATCGTCTTGTAAAAGGCTTCATTTAGAACATGTTTTTTTTTCAGAACCCTATCTATTGTAGTATGTGAGTTCTACTGTTTTAAATATTTTTTTTACTATGTCGTCTTAAATAAAGATCCGTCCAAAGTATCCACAATCATTATTAATTTCCTTGGAGTTGGATAACCCTGACCGAAGGGACTAAAGGCAGGTCGTATAATTTGAAAAGCTATTTTTTCCGGGGCTCCTGTCTATATGTTAATGTGGTCACAATACAATGGTAATGAAAGAGATCGCGGTCCGATATTGCATTTGGAATTCGAACTGACCGTTACACACAGATGTAAGGGCACCGAAATAAAAAGGGGCAAGGGGTTAAAGAAATACGAGACAATTTTGCGAGAAATAGGGTTGGCTGTTTGTCTTGGAAAATTGAATTATGGGGCAACACTGAACACTATTATGGATACCCACAACGTACGGGCTCTTGCTTAAAAACATAAACTGGTTAAAAAATTGTAGTTTATAAAACTGGTATATAAAGAGGTTATCAAAATCCGAGTGTGAGTTTAATAGTACCATATGAGTGTTTTATTATCTAGTTATGTGCAGTTTCATCATATACTATACTTTACCTTAACTCGTGCAATAGTTACCTACATATTTATTTTTCAATCCATAAAGTCTTGGTAAAATTTGTCGTAAGATTTTATTGATTTTGCTGTCATTTTCGTTGCTCAGTATCACTCGATCAACGCTGTCAGACATTTTTGCCTAGAATAAAACTTACTTACAGAAAAACAGTAATATTTAATTATAACTTACGTAATGAAATTTAGACAATGCCACGAAACCTCTTTGGTCGGGCCGCAATGTGTAATTTTGGTTATTTATTTATTACACAATATTACTTAAAAACCTCATTGGCATTAGATATTAAACCTCAGATATGACTGTACGGGCTATGTTCTTTTTGCCTGCCTACGTACTGTAATTACGAACAGTTTCGAGTCACTTTGGACTTCCGACTAAGTACATATTAAGTTCTCAGTATAGGAAACTATTCAAGAAACGATGAGAATTTAGTAGTTTTTGAATTGCAATATAAATTACAAAATATGGTCGTCACTTAATTTTGTATTTTATCGGCAGCAATTTAACTTAATTTATATTCGAGATTATTGCTGACAAACGTTTGAATTGGTAAATGTTTACTGATGCAAACATAACACTTCAAAATACAAACATGCATTGCAAACTTTTTGTTTCGAATTTGTAATGGCCCTACGTTTTTACGAAAAGAGACTGCAGACCCTGGACGGTGATTCTCGCACATGCGGCAATTTGCGAAGGCTGAAAGCGGGTGATTTTTACAAGATAAAACATTTAAAATATAAACCTGTTAAACGTATTCATAACATGATTTACGTGTCTTTTAAGGATTATCATCACACGGTATTTATGACGCGATAAACAGAGGCGTATGAAAAGCAAAGCGTGTGAAACTTTTTGCCAGAATAGCCTTTGTGGTTTGTTATATTCTTTCAGTTGGTACATTTTATTATGTTCTTCCAGTTGGTACATTTTACGGTACCAACAATATAACTCGTAATATTACCGCTGGGAGCTGCACTTCTGTCTTATCCAGTGCTTAAGTTTACAGCGTCCACTTCTTCAAGCAGAAGTAACGTGAACCACGCCTTGACTCTAACTTGAACTTAAGTTAATCTATTAAGTTGAAGTTAAGGGAAGCTCTGTTTAAAGAGCTGCTCCTTTTCTGAGATCTTGCTAAGTTACTTGTAAGAAAGGCTGAAGTAAATAAAGTATCATTAGATGGCAGTGGGAACCGATTTTTTATTTTTATATCGTCCCTAAAATCTGTGGACATTGAGAGTTGAAATTGTTGAATGGGTTAACTTGAAACAGGCAGTAACCAAATTCCCGTTAAGAGGTTTTATAAGACATTATCACGCGGGACGTGATAGATGGAGGCATCGGTTCGTGTCCTGATCGACCAGGAGCCTTATTGTCTAACTTCGACCATCGACATCCATCGCAATCGCCTTCAAACGCACCGTGATTGGCTAGAAATGGCATCATACATCATGTTTAGCCAATCCCAACACCGTTGATGGATATCGCGATAGATATTGAAGTTAGACAGTAAGAGGGCCGACCACATGAGTAACAGAAAATGGATTATCCGATTAACTGTGGCTGATAAAATGCACATTAATAAATATAAGTAGCGATGAATTTTGCTAAGAAATAACATCGTCATTTCATGAATTCCTAAGGAGTGTTTAGAGATGATTCCAAGTATGAACTGTAAATTCCAAGTCACCGTCATCACTCTTACGTTTCTCCGACGATTATTATATTCAAGCGTGATGGGTAGTCAGCCCTATCGCCGTACTTTGAAAACAAAAATGGTAATAGGCTTCGGCCTTGGCTTGCCACCATACTCATGACGAATGCCGCCAAGCGACTTGTCGTGTATCGACATGACGTCACGAGTAGCCGTTACCGACTTCCGTAGATTGTTCCGCAAGTCCCTGGTACGATGATTAACGCCTCGCCCGCTGTCATTCTCCCAGTTTCTAGGCGTTGTCAGTATGTCTCACCCGAACCACAGATATATAAACAGTAGGGAAACTCCACGGTATTCTCGAGATAATTACTTACGCCCGATCGGCGCGTTAGGGCTGTCATATCGGGCGAAATCTAAAAGCACGCGTCTGTGTGTGTGTGTGTGTGTGTGTGTGTGTATATCGATTCAAATAGTCGTTCAAAAACTCACACTGGGTTGGGTTTCCACCCGGGTTGCTGTTACTACACTAACCCGTTCAAAAATCAACACGGGTCGCAACATCGAACGTTCAAAAATAGCAGTTTCGCTACACCGAATTTTTCAATACCAACTCTGAGCAACGTTCGCAGGGATAGAGTCTTCAAAATGACAGATAAAAATCAATACGAAATCTATTGGAAATATGTGAAATGACGTTTGGAGTGTAGCAACTCGGCCAAACCCGTTCAAAAACTCAGTGTTGCAACCCTGGTGTTCCTACCTACCCTAGGGTTCTTTAATGAACGCATTTCTGGGCGTTTCCTTGAAGTTAACGTTCTTCTGTGCCCCAACTCCCGCCTATGATGCCTGTTGCCTTCTTTACCTATAAAATGTAGAAAACAAAACTTATACCCATGGATACACATCCAGGTAAGAGGGCACCAGAATTCCATTAAGACATCAAGTTATTGTTGTATCGAATGTATCTAAATGTTAATGCCGGGTCAAACAATACTATGCAAATACAGGGACGGCCTGGGGACACCGGGGCTCCTATATTGGTCTCGTAATGTATGCGTGTCTGCCCAATAACACGAGGGTCGGATACGGCCCTGCACTCGTAATCTAGCTACGTACCTACTTGGGCTGCTTCGATGTATTTTGTGTAAAATTTAAGACATAATACCTGTATTAAAAAGAGGAATATTTTATTGCACATTAAAAGTACTAACCGCATATAAATTGTCTCCATTCAGAAATCCTTGCGCAGAAGCGAGCCTTGAGCTAGGTATGGAGTCGCGGAACGTAGTGGACATACGTAATCTTCGTGCTTATTTCTTTATGACCTTAGACTATTTAACACAAGGTATTTTTCGTATTTCGCTAACAGGATCATTGAACCTTAGTCTTGACTTATCTAGTCTGAATTTGGGTTTAAACGAAAGTCACCTTATACATATTATCGCACCACATGTGCAAAATGGTTATTCTCGAGGAATCGCGATTGAAGTTTTTCAAATTGCGTTAAGTTGAATAATACTTAAGGGTCCATGCCACCTAAACGTGCCCCACCGTATTGCTGATTCATGACAGAAAATATTTGTTTAATGAGGAATAAATAATCACACAAGTTGTCGAAGAGTTGTGTTACAACCTAATTAATTTGATTTTTGCATAGAATTCATAGCAAGCTAGAAAAAAAATCTAAAGTCACAAAAAATCACGTAAAACTGCTCTTCGCGTATTTCCCATTGACGGTTCCCCAGATGATTTTGGAAACTGAAATTCAGTCACCCGTAAGTTAAGAGTATACAGAATGGTGTGATTGGTTTAATTTTGCCAAACAAAAATTGTAACTTGGTGTATTTATCCATCGAACATAATAATTCGGCATCGAAACGTGATTCTTTAGAGCGCGCGATGTTTCGGTTGTCGTAACAGTCACGGCTCAGAGCGCGCTATTTTAAACAATAATGAAACGTCACAGAGTTCAGTTCTACTTGACGCTAAATGAGGTGCTTAATGTTAGGGAGAACGGGTCTTTAAACTTAACATAATATTGAGTACCTTATGAAGCTAAAAGGTTTTATTTGAATTTTGTATTTTTTATGGATATGTCAAAACTATTTCTCTTAAGGCTCTTTAATTTGGCCCATCCATTACGTCATTGTACTTCTCTGAAATTGCCAGTTTTAACGGAAATGCAGATTTATGACCAGGGATTGGACATTCGGATCGATATAATATAGGTGCCTAAACTTGAACAATACCAGAAAAAGTTTGCAACTACGGAGTCGGCTTCTTAAAATATGATTTATTTAGATAGTAAAAATTCCGGAAATTACGGCATTGCTTAAAACGTTACGATGATGTACCTCATACTTAATAGATGTTACCGTAAATGTATGTATAAATTTAAGTAAAATATTTTATCTTCGTAGATTTTGTCAAAAGCAAGTTATCGAATGTTTACTAGTTGTATTATACAGTGTGTCCCCCGTAAAAGTGCACACCCGAAAGGGGGTGAAACTAGACCCAATTTTATCGACAAAAAAATGGAAAAAATTAGTCTGGCATTTTTGTTTTTTTTTATACTAATTTATTTTTTCGAAGTACCTACTTGTGGTAGACCCTGTTTGAAAAATTAATCGTATCTTTTGAAATACCAAGTGTATCTCGCCGAAACAAAATTATTAATGATTAGGAATAATAGACAGACAAGATCAAATAATTAAAAAAGCCATACATTTACACGTTTAATTAAAAAACAGGTTTTTGTAAAAAAACATCAAGTTTTTGTTTCGAATTTTTCAGTTATTACTAAATTTCTCGAAAAAACTTCCCATTCCAGCCAATTTATTATTGCTTGTTTTGATTCTACATTTAATTACACGTAAAATAAAAAGAATAGTGGACTTCTATCTTAAAAAGAACTCTTGCTATGAGCGAACAAAACTAGTCAATACGCGTTTTTTAGGAATTACAGATTTGGATTAAAGTCATTAATTTTCCTTACTTTTTACTTGATTTTAAGCTAAGAAGAAAAAATAATTAGGAAATTAAACTTTGCATGAATAAGACGAATCAAACATTTATTTACGAAGAAGTTTACAAAGATTACAATGATAAATAAATAAACCCAAGATGTACTCAATCTAACAATGATTTCACCTAACGCATCAAATGTTCGAAGTGATCGCCTCTTTGTTGCAGACACATTGCTGCACGAAGAGCTATTTGTTGTGTATCTCTGCTAATCATGCCTGGGTCATCATTAATATCTCTGGCACAATTGGTAATCAGATCTAGTAGCTCGGCCTCAAAGTTTATCTGGTTGCTATATACGCGCTGTTTCATGACTCCCCACAAAAAATAATCTAAAGGCGTCATGTCGGGAGAACGAGCAGGCCAACCCACCGGCCCATGGTTGCCAATCCACCTGTTTCCATATGCTTCGTTTAAAAAATCTCTCACGATGATTGCGCTATGGGCGGGACATCCGTCCATTTGCACAAACATGTGCCTTGGAATATCAAGTGGCACGTCTTATAGCAATCTAGTCTTCTATTTAATGTAGCTGGCAGTATAACTGGGCCAATGAGCTTGTCACCAATAAGGGCTGCCCATACATTGATTGAAAATTGCACCTGAGAGTTGGTCGATCTCTTCAGGTGTGGATTTTCATGTCTCCACTCGTGCAAATTCCTGCAGTTTGTGATCCCATCTCTCGTGAATCTAGCTTCATCCATCCATAGAATCTTTTTAGAAATTTCCGGATCGTTAAAAATTTTTCTTTGAATCCAAATACTCATTACGCACCTGGCACGAAAGTCGATGTCACCATGCAGACGCTGAACTCTCTGGTAGTGGTAAGGATGCAGTTCTTCCTTCTTTAAAATGCGCCACACTGATGTTTTAGAAATGCCATGACGCAAAGCCAAACGTCTAACACTGGTTGTTGGCCGAGCAAATACATTGTTCGACACGGCTTCTTCAATAGCCACGTCAACTATGATGACTCGCTCGCGTTGAGGAGGAGCCAATCCTAGTCCAATGTTAGCAAATCTTCTGTGAATTTCTTGGAAGTTTCTGGCCGATGGAACTGGAACTCTGTTTGGGTATGTAGCAATGTAAGCTGCACGGGCAGCACTTGCGACCCCATATGACATGCCATAAAAGTAATGCATATCAGCAATTTGTCTCGAGGTGAAGTCGCGCAAACGTGGCATTTTTATGAATGAGCAGAAAACACAATAACGCATCAGCAGCGACGAAAGTTTCGAAGCAACTACCTGACTTGGACCTTGCCGTTCGTTAGCTGGTATCAACCCCTTTCCTCTACCTCGCCGCCCCTGCACACTTACAATACCCAACAAAAAGATTTCTTGGAAAAAATGTGCCGTTACGACACAGAATACCGTTATGATTGACGTTGCGCTCGGAATGACTAGTTTTGTTCGCTCATAGCAAGAGTTCTTTTGAAGATAGAAGTCCACAATTTTTTTTATTTTACGTGTAATTAAATGTAGAATCAAAATAAGCAATAATAAATTGGCTTAAAGGGGAAGTTTTTTCGAGAAATTTAGTAATAACTGAAAAATTCGAATCAAAAACTTGATGTTTTTTTACAAAAACCTGTTTAAAATGTATGGGTTTTTTAATTATTTGATCTTGTGTGTCTATTATTCCTAATCATGAATAATTTTGTTTCGGCGAGATACACTTGGTATTTCAAAAGATACGATATTTGATCTTGTGTGTCTATTATTCCTAATCATTAATAATTTTGTTTCGGCGAGATACACTTGGTATTTCAAAAGATACGATTATTTTTTCAAACAGGGTCTACCACAAGTACTTCGAAAAAATAAATTAGTATTAAAAAAAAACAAAAAATGCCAGACTAATTTTTTCAATTTTTTTGTCGATAAAATTGGGTCTAGTTTCACCCCCTTTCGGGTGTGCACTTTTACGGGGGACACACTGTATATTAAAGTATTTGTACCACCCGTATAGGAGGAGTATACTTTCAAAGGTCAAAGATAGGTCTAATATTGCAATTTTAATATGTAGGTATACGTACGTATTCACCTTAACCAACAAAAACGCAGTACAGTCCGACCAACTTATCTGTTGGATTATCCACCCATCTCTTTCTAGTGCGGTAGAAAAGAGTATAAGTAGAAAGAGACGGCGAATGATTTAACTGAACAGATAAGTTGGTCGCACTGTAAATATTAAATTACCAAATAATGTGTTATGGCGCCGAAATCCAGCAGTCCACCGCGCATGTGCGACAAGGGTCCGGTCACAAGTCTTACTATCATTCAGTATGGACTGCTGACTGATCCCTTCGCCTTTGTATTTTAATGGCATAAAAAATATTTTATTGCATAATTTTGTCAAGAAGACTATATTTTTTCCGTATTAGATTGTTGTAAATAAAACATGGCTTGAGCTTATAATCAGAATTTTACAATATAATCGTATGATTAATGACATTAATTACTTCTTTAAGCTCTCAAAAACGAAGTAAATTGTATATTCTAGTCGTTTTTAAAGACTAAATATTTTACGATTTATAGTCACGAATTTGGGCAGAGATTCTATAAAAAAAATTTTGTCCTTTTAGGTTTATTAGGACGCGCACTCAGAAAGTTGTTTTTTTTTTCGAAATTATACTATTTTCTGGACCTTAGCCTTTGCCCGCGGCTTCGCCCGCGTTCATTCAATCTAATGGAAACGTAACTCTATACAGAAAATATATATTTCTTCTTTGTTTCGCTTTAAATAATCAAACGAAAGAAGGCCAAAGAAATACCTCTGCGTTGGTAAGAAATTACCGACCTCTCCGTTGTAAGCTCTCCTATCAAAGAAGCTTGAAAATATTGGAGTTACTAACTCATTAAATAACTCATTAATACAATTAAATAAAATTAAGTTCTGTTCCTAAGAAGCATTACTCTGCATAGGTGATTGTTATCAAGGTACGCAGGATAGTAAAGAGAGAAGCGATGGCCTGATTTCGAAGACCACTTGAATTATTTTGGAATATTTAACAAATGGGGGTTTCAGGGTTAGCGTTCCCCTTATCTGGAGTGGCTCATGATTTTTTCAGAGCTCCTAATGAACGATATTACACCATGAAATTTGGTTTTAGAAGTTTTATCAAGAGTATAAGAACTTCGTCTCACCCTATTCGACGGTTTAAAGAAGGGTTATAATTATTAAAACTGCACAAAATGACACGAGACTTTCATTTTATTACAAAGATTAATTGCACAAAGAATATTTCATACAAAAATATTTCTTTACATAATTCAAAATATTTTCACTAAAACAAATTAAAAATAAAATTGCTAAGAAACACATTCTCTTTATACAAAAAATATAAAAAATAATTTGTGGTGTTTATTCTGCGAAATTATGGCAAAATGCAACGTTATTCAAAGTCAGATGTCAAGGCATTTTTAACCATTTTAAAAAATACATCTATTTTTTGAGATAACAACATTATTCTGAATTACTGATGACCATTCAATTAAAAATTAACATAAAAAGCTAAATAAGACAATGCAATTTGTATTTGTTACGTGAATTAAATAACATCATCTATGCGTCATAGCATTATACAAATAATTTATTTAAAATAAGCTTTGTGATGGTAACATTTAACAACTGACTGCACTTTTTAAATAAAATAACAGCACAATAATTTTAAAACCCAAATCGGAATAGTTTTAATTAGAATAATAATTTAATTTTTCGGGAAAAAATACAAGGTCTCAATAAAATACTAAATTAATTCTTACACGATTTGAGTTTCAGAAATTTAAACTTTAATATTCTTCTAATATACCTTTTTAACAAAATCTACTTAAAATAGGAATAAAAAATTATAAATTTTACTATTAAGGAACAGAAATAAAATAAAATTACAATTTGTTACTAAAATGGGTTAGACGAGAATATTTTGTGGAATTTAATTTTTCATGTCATTAATTAAGAAACTCAAACAAATTGAATCAAACAATGAAAGAAAATCAAAATTATTTTAAACTCGTAACTCATAATCATAACGGTAACAACACAGAATCGATAATATTACAAAGAAGAATATTTCAGATTCAGGAGATATCAAACAAAATTGTACGATTTCTACACTATTTAACTATTGGTAACTTTTATTTGGGCCTACGAACTAAAAATATAATTCTAAAATAAAAATATACATAAAAGTTGTGACATTACTGTGGAGAGAGCCAAATTTGTGAAAAAATTATTAAGGGTAGAAGTAAAAAAACAGTGACAATTTTGTGGCAACTTGTATGGCTTTTAAAATTATCCGAGATAAAAAACACCCGTTTTTGATATCGAAAAGTATGAACATACAAATCAAATAATGTTCTTTGCACACGTTTATTATTGTATTAGTTCGAAACGTTTAACGTTTGAACTACAATCGAGGCTGAGATACTTTTACTAAACCAAAAACGAGTGATCCTTGTTTAAACAATAATCTATGAAATATCTAGCTCCATATCACAATAGTCGGAGCCGATTCGACGACTTTGTCATGAACCAGCCAATGGTTTTGTTCAATACTTACAATTTATGCCTATCTACAATATTAATACAAAGAAGTTTTACCGCCTTACTAAAATAACCTGTACCTACGATTAAGGCAATACATGAAAAAGGAATCCGTCGTGGATTCTCATTATTATACATGTTTAATAAAGCGGCTAAGAACATCAGTTTGGCTGGAAAATAGCAATATCAAGAAAAAAAAACTGTTCTATATGTATCAATTAGAAATTAACAATTTATACAAACGCGTTGATTTTTTTTAATCGTGTATGTATTTTCAACCGTAAGTATTCAAAAAATATTTACCCATTTTTAAATCTTGACTTCAAAAACTTATCCCTTGTATTTTTCATGTAGAGCCTTAAAAACTCGGAATAAAGTTTGAAAACATCTCACGCTCCATTCCTGTTACAATCGAATGTAATATTTCTTGTTTATTCTAAAGTTCTTTCGAGATCGCACTTACGTATTAATCGTAGAGTTTTCAAATATTCCTTTAAATTTTTGGAGCAACAGGTCGATATCTATTTATGGTCAACGAATTACGTACGAATATACGTAATATTATATGTAAGTCGTCGTAACATGGCGAAAACTGTTTTTTCGCGAAAAAGCACGCTTTTTCGTAAAAAACCGAGTTAGGGCGTAAAAAAAGTCCCATTACGCGATCAAAATTATTTTCTGTTAAAACTAGGATTCGCCTCGCTTCGCTTCGCTCGGCTCCCCAAATTTATTTACAAGTAAACTTAATGCTCCTCTTCGCTTCGATCGTCGTCACACCTATTTTTGATTACATAGGTATTTGCTTAAAAGATTTTCGTAATTGTTTTAATCTAGCTTTTTATTAAGTGATCTGCTGTTCTGCGAAATAGCAGAATGACTTCGTATGATCGCGTGATGGTCGTTATAGCACAATTCATCGCCTCGCTCGACGTCGTCGCTTCAACCAGGGCGGCTATTCCGGCATCATTTCTCACTCGAAATATCAATCAGATATTTGTTTAAAGTTTGTTATATGACATGTAATGGGAATTAGAGTGACTGAACTACATCAAATAGAAGCTATACGATATAACGAATGCTCATTAAAAGTTTTCAATAAAAAAAACCAACACATATCTGTACAAAATCTCTTTTAAGATCACCCGCAATCTGCCTTCGCAATTTTTGCGCACGTGCCAGAATTGAGGCCTATTTTGTACAGATATGCATTGATTTTTTTGATTGAAAACTTGTAGCGAGCATTCCTTATATTCTATAGTTTTTATTTCACGTGGTTTAGTCACTCTAACTTCCATCACATGGCATTTATCAAACTTTGAACAATTATCTAACGACTGATATTGCGAATGCGCAATAATGCCGGAATAGCCGTCCAGTGAAGCAATTTACAGTCGATAAGACGTCGCACTATTTTTGAATTTTTGGTAAAAGAATTTTATGATTGTTTTATTCCCGATCTTCTTTTTTTATCAAATCTGCTTTTTGGCAAAAAGCGAAATCATTTCGTATGATCAGGTAATGGAACTGTGTTTACGCCATAATTTAGTATTTTTACGAAAAAGTATACGGGTGTCTTCTTCATAGACGTCATTTTTTTTAAGGTTATGTTTAGTCCTTTGCTATCTGGATTACATCTTTGTATAGTAGTATATACGTGCATATGCACGTAGTGGTTGTGTAATGCTATATAAAATACTTCGGCAAACATTTATAGTTCAGAAGTTATGTTTTTTTTTGTAACAACAGAAATTGCTAGCTACATTACTACTTTACTTCATGCCAAATTTAATTTCTTTTTCTTCACATTAGAGTGGTTTATTTGTAAATAGAAGGAAATTTCGATAAAGTACAAAAAATTATAACTTCTTAACCATACATTTTTGCTGAACTAAAGTATTTTTATATAGCTAGTCACAATATAAGCTATCTAAAAAAATGGACTTCTTTAAACGGGTCATTCTGTATCCATTATACCTGTGACCATTCACATTTCTGACAGATGATTGAAAATATCTGTTATAGTAACAATATATTCACAATTCGACAGTAATATGACGTATCTCTTAATATTAAAATTTCAACAAGTCAGAATGGTCCAACAATTCAAAACTCTTTTTAAAATTTAATAATTAGGAAGTATGTGATCGAACCATAATCACTATAAAACTTACTCTAACAATATTGATGCTAGCTGTAGACTCACGCACGAACACGAACGATACTTCGCGAACATCAAATTTAAGCGAACATACGAGTAGTATCGTTAGCGCTCGGCTAAAATTGCTATTCCCACAATCAACGTATCAGAACACTGACCAAAGATCATGTGACTCGAACAATACGTCTACAGGAAGCATGCAAAACTCTTGCCAAATCAATAAATCACAAGTACGCCATTTTACCCAAGCCCAAATGCACTCACTCATTCACCAACCTATATATACTCACTCACTATATATATTTACTCATACCACACTCTTGGCGATCACTAGGCGATTCAACGTTCCGATCACAGCATTCGCTCGCAATGCTAAGTGCAGTGTTCTAAGAGCGTGTCTTGTTCGTGTTCTTGCTCGTTCGCATTCTCTCGCGCAGGGAACGCGGTTCGCGACGTCAGTACTGTGACGTCGCCATCATCAGTGCAAGCGAGAGGGGAATATACTATGCCTCTCGCTCGGTTCTTCGGAGCGCGACTGCTTCGTACCTGTTGGAGGAAAATAGAGGCAATGTAAAAGATATATTGGTGCTTTTTTTCTGTATATTGTAATGAATTTTTGGTATATGCATTTTGACTAAGTAATCTAGGGTTTTGTTTTTGGAAAACACGTTTGGATAATTTTTCCTCGATAGAAATAATTATTGAAATGAGGTCTTCAAACGCACTTTTTCTCCTCGTTTGACGAATAGGAATCATGTACAGAACTCAAAAATATTTTATTAGATGGGTTTTAACAATATCAAAATATTTGATTTTGGAAATTTTGCTACCTTTATTAGTTTTTTTAATAAAATAAAAAAACAAGCCTTTTCTCTTTTCCGTTGAATCCATTTCTCTCGCACACCGCGATTTTTCGCTTGGAATGAGATTGACAAAAATAAAATTTACATAGCCTCTTAAATACTAATAATTTAAATCACAGCAATATGTTTAAAAAATACCAGCACTGTAGTAAAAGTCGAATCCAATTGTGTTCGGTTCAATTGTCGAAAAACCACTTTGCTTAATTTTCGATTCTATAGTATCTAAAATATTATACTTTATCAAAAATTCTAATGTGACTGCTTAACCCTTATAGCGGCAGTAGTATATAGATCGTGGAAATATATTGTAAATATACGGAGGTAGCTGAAAACCAGCGCCAACCAAAGCATGTTTTGGATGGCACATGGCTGAGCTGAGGCTGAGCTACAAAAGTCGTGTTGTTATTTTTATCTATGCATTACTCCCTACTTTTCTACTGTGTTAGTTTTAAATATTATTATTTTCGTAAACGCGCCAGTAAATTTATTCTTCCTTTCTTTCTATATTATTTAATTTTATCGAAAATCAATTATTCTACAACTTTACCCGTAAAATGGATTCAAGGCAAGTTCTTACCTGCTATCTATTGGTAAACTATTGTTTTAGCTATCATGAGAAAGAGAAACAAAATAAATATTACGCAAGTCAAAGAAATTCCAACTAACTTTAACGGAACGTAAACCGTATCTAGTAACTATCGTTTACTTTTGACCGGAACCGGACCGTTCTGTCTTGGACCCGTAAGCCTTAATGGACAATGCCTGGGTTTCCTTCGCGAAAACCGAAAAAATATTTTAATGTCATGATATGTCATGTCAAAATATGTTAAATCATCAATAATACAACTCTATTAGGTAAAAAAAAAAGTTTTGTACCTATTAGCACAAACATATGATAACTTCATTTAAAAATTGTTATATTTAAAAAAATATTAAAAACGGAGCCAATCTGGTCATTGTGCAGTCGCCTGCACTTCAAGCTAAAGTCTGTTTTTAGAGCAAATGAAAAAACTGTACGCGTCAAAATAAAACGATACGTATCGCTCGCTAATCTCGCCATACCATCGTTATCGCCTAACGCAAATTACTGCATTTCGTGGTACGAGGTCCACTACAAAATGCGCAAAGGTCAATGACCGATTTTACAGCTGTCCTAGAAATAAAGTACATATTTGTTAACTATTTCACTATGAGCATTATGGACTGCTGATCGGTAGCCTGTCATGCTGGTGTCCGTGTATCGGCCTTTGACACTTCCGTCACTACATACATGGCACCTTTTACTGCGTCCACTATTCCGTTGGCCCAAACTATACAAGAACACAATTCTAAAGTCAAACAGGGACTATTGCAAAACTCAGTTGCCATGATGGCAACTAATGGTTGAATAGTTCACACCGTTGGCTTCTAATCTGACTAGTGAATTAGGCTTTAGGAACCACACTGCTGGCGCGTGCTCACAGATTATCATAACTTTGTCATACCGTATTGATTCGACACACTGAACTAATGTAGTTGATACAATTTTCTACGATGCTGGCACACTTATTTAGCTTAATATCCTCTATTTTGGGTGATTTTTATTGTTGTCTCTTTATAAAGTTTTCATAGTTTCCAAATAAATAAATTATACGGGTCGGTTTGGTCGCAAATAAAACTAATGATGATAGAACCCAAAAAATGGAAATAACTAAAACAACCACATACGCAGTTAAATTTAAGTTTAACAACCACCATTGAAAATATTGGAATGGCAAACAGAGGTACTTGATATTTACGAAATAACGAAAAAGAGTTCATCGAAATTTGGTTTCTACAACTGTACAATATTCCACAGCCTACCTAGTCACAAATAGCGCTCAGTTTCGCAAATTGAGTAACAAAATACGCACCAAAAAGACCATTCACATCTAAAACTCTAAAATTATGGAGGACGCTAAATTATCGTATAACATACATCTCTGTTTATCTTCTCTAAGTTTTACCCTAAAACAAACCACAAAGAATTCCTTTCTCCGTTTAATTTACGAGAGGGTGCAAATAACAGAGTAACGTGAACAACGTGGCGAAAATATTGCAGCCTAAAGTGTATCTTATGTCACATTCAATAAAGCTTAGGTTTGTTTGTTATATGAATAACGGAAAACTTTCTGATTTCGAGCGACGCACGATGAAAATAAAACATAATTTTGCCGATGTCAAATCGTATTTTCGTCCGAATTTTTTCTTACAGTGTTATAGTTTGGATAGAATTCCAATACATTACTTTGTAGAATCGGCGTTTTGCGAAAGAATTTTTTCCCCTGACACCTAAGATTAAACTTGTGGAAGATGTAGACCACTCCAGTAGAAAATCTTGCGTTAAATTATAGTTGACCTCAAATGTAGAAACGTACCTAGCTCCATACTAGAAACGCTAGAACATCTTAACAATTGTCCACAGACAACTATGACTACTGATGTCATGCAACACGCTACTTTCACGTGTATCGTGTTTTTCTCACAATACAATTAGTACATCAAAGAACAACGTAGCGGAAGGTGTCCTGATAGCTAATACCAATGGAGCAGCACTTGTGCCAAGTGAGGTCTCAGCATCGTTGGCGCGCAACGCACTTCTTTCACATGGATCGCGTCATTCTTACCTGTGTAGTATGGTCAATACAACTAGAACATCGTAGTAAAAGTCGCCCTGATAGAATACCACTATAGCACTTGTGGCAACTGAGGTCACAGCTTCGTTGACGCGCAACGCGCTTCTTTCGCGTGTGTGATAATGTCATTCTCACCTGTAGTACGGCTAGTACAACGAAAAACAGCGTAGCAGCGGCTGCACAGATAGCTAGTACCACTGTAGCAGCACTTGTGCCAACTGAGATCTCAGAATCGTTCGCGCGTAACGCGCTGCTCTCTGCTATGCGACGCTTGCCGGCAGGCGACGAGTTTATGCAACCACCTAAAATAAAAACACAATAATTAGGGTTTGAAATACTAAAAGTAAGATATATAATAATATAATAGAAATAAAAAAAGATTTGAGAATAAATTGTATTTTGTAAACTAAGAATACTATTCGTGCAGCTTTTTCGTGAAATCCTAATTAGGACTTCCAAAGCTTTAAATATAAGTTTTCATAGCTTTCAAGTAAAAGACGAGAAAATTTAAAGCTGCATTAGCACGAACCCATGTACGAGTAGCTACTCGTTAGTTCAGAGTGAGTTGTTGGCGTCAATCGATCGTTACAAAAACACGACATTTGCTCGGATTGCAACAAAAACAACATTAAGGCAAACTAGGTCGCTTTGAAAATGTATATTGTATTTGAAACTGCCTTTTAAATATTACACAAAATATTCACACTATTAATAAGGATTTTAAATTAGAACAGGAATTCTGATTATGTTACGAGCAATTTAAAGAAAGCATAAAATGACTATACTACCTCTTATATTGTCAACAAAACAGAAAAATTATGGAAATGTAGCATTTTTTTGGTCGTAGCAAATGTTGGCAATGTTCTTTCATTTTTCAATGATGATTTGTTAATTCACAATCATAATGACCGTATCGTATTTGTTGTAGATCGTGCCCAAATTTATTTTCTGGTCGTGCTATTGTATTTGCGGTGAGTGCAAGCAAGCGCTACTACTTCACCTATATGTTTTTCTGTTTGTAAACCTTTTCGTTTCTTCAAGTTATTTCTAAGAATGAATTTATAAAAAAGAGATAGGATATGAAAAAGGCGACTTTATCGCTGAACCCGTTTTCCCCCCGAAAATGAGTGATCTGGAAGATCTCAAGAAGTCGCGAGCAAACTTCATAAAAAAAACTTCATCTTCGCGCTATGACATTTTCTTCGAAAAGCAACGATCAAGAAATTGGAGATGGACTAGATCAGGAGGACTGACATTATTTGCTCTGAAAAAGACAAGATACAGAATTATTTATCTCACGGTGGCGGGTTAAGCACAAGGGTTACATTTTAGGAAGATTGGAGCATTAGCTCGAATTTTGGCCACGGCCATTTCACGTTCCGTTGAACTCCTTGACCGAAGCTCTTTGTAAAATAGTTCCAAACATGAGCGAGATGATCGGACGTTATCACCAAAACAGCTGGCAAACATTGGAGATGTGATAAAATCACAAGACCGTGAAGAATAGCGTATACAAAAAGGAGAGGCCGGTATTAAGTAGTGGGCAAAAACGGACTAATATGATGATGAAGATGATGATGAAGCAATGCACGAGTGAAATCATTGAACGAGCGAGCGAAGTTCTCCGAGTCTACTTGATCAATCCGGCGTTTGTATGTATGTATGAATGCTCGTTCAAAGATAACTCGAGTGTGGTTGATCGGAATGTCATGAAATTTGGCAGGCGATTAAATAAGGCAAAAAGAATTTTTAAGTTCAAACATGAGCGGGAGTTCACAGTTTGGGGCGAACTTCTAGTTTTAATAATAGAACCTACATTTACCTGTTTCACTATCACAATGGCAGCAATCTTGTCCAGATGTAGAGTTATTACAGCACGGCACACATTGGTTGTTTAAGCTACAAAAGAAATACGTATCACAATTATATTATTGTTTAAATTTATGGGATTTTTTTAATAACTAGGTTTACTGCTTGCATGTCATCGTTTATGCAGAAGGGCAGACGGAGCTTAAGTCTCCATTTTGAAGAGACAAAAGTGTTTAGCGGAATATTGTAAATTATTATATAGATGTATATACATACGTAGAACATCTCTCTTAAAATCACCCGCAATCTGCCTTGGCAATTTTTATGCCGTTGTACGTAATTGATGATGGACCCCCACAACGTAACGCCTATTTCAATTTAAATTAAAATTAAAAATTTATTATAAATCTGTTGTTATAAATAAGTAAAAACAAAAACACTAACCGATCAAGCTTCAAAGGCTGCGAGCATCCTGTACAACTAAACTGCCCTGGACCAAGGCAAGTGCGGCACGACGAGTCACACGCTTTGCACGTTCCACTGCTTGCATCGTAGTACTGAGATCCGAGGCACTCCATACAAAGCCCCCCATCTAACATGAACCGTGGCGGACACGACGTGCACTTCAAAGGACCGGAGTCGGAACACTCGCGGCAGTAGTGGTGGCAATGGCGGCAGCCACCAACTGCTTGGTAGAATCCTACAAAAAGCATATTTCATTGAAATTATAATTACAGTTCAAAGAAACAACTAAAAATGCCAATAATAACAAACCGCTAAACCAAACAACACTTTCTCTTATCATTCAAACAAAACCAACCTTGAGGACACTCCGGATGACACTCCCCGGCAGCCAACCTCCAGCCGGATGGACAAGACGCGCACTGATCCCTTCTAGGTCCACTACAAGTGCGGCAAGACAAATAACACTTGGCACAGGTCCCCCGGTCAGCGTAGTACCCATCAGCACAAGAGGTCCTGCAAGCCCCCGATTGAAGTCGTAACGACCCAGCGCAGGAAGTGCAATTAAGTCGGGATACGCAGTCAGAGCAGCCATGCACACAGCGGGAACAACGGCCCGCTTCTATGTAGTAGCCTCGGCCGCATTCTGTTACACATCTGCAAAATTAAAATACAGTGAAGAAGAATGTCATTTCAATCATAAATTTAAGCAAGATGCAGGAACCCGGGATGGCTGACCCTGACTTAGAGAAATCTGTTCATGACCAAGCCAAGAAGATAGATAAGTTATGAGCAGATCTTTAGCCTATGGACAAACAGTCAAGAAAGAGCTTTATACCAACCTCAAAGACCACTGACCGAGAGTGACAGAGACAGGAAGCCAGGTAAGGTAGATGTAAATTCACACTTACCTGTTTGCCAAATAAACTACGGCTAAACAAGATTTGAACTCACGTATTATCTTCCAGAAGCATCGGTGCTCTACACGTTAAGCACTGATGATCTTTCTCACCGTAGCAGGCGTCGCAGGCGAAGTGGCAACGGTGGCATTGCCCGGCATTACTAAACTCGTTTGAGTTACAACGGTCAGAGCCTATCTGAACACATTTTCCTTTTTTGTTGAGCTCCCATGACGGTTCACAGGTTAAACAGAACTGGCTTGTGCATGTTGAACAACCGGCCCCACATCTGGTAACAAACAATATGTATCAATAACAATAATCAAGTCACCAACTGAATCTCCAGTCAGCTATATGGATTGAGCCACTTACTTCATACACTCTTTTCTTTTCTTGTCAGCAAAGTAGCCAGCAGGACAGTTTGTAACACAGCGTCCGTCCAGTAAGTAACTTGATGGGTGACACGTCACGCACTGCATTTCTCCAGGTCCTTCGCATGTATCACAAGATAAATGGCATTTTGCGCACATATAGTCTTCGGTCTCGTAATAAGAAGGTGGACAAGAAGCAAGACATGTTCCCTCGTTGAGGACCAAGTGGTGTTCGCAGGATGTGCAAGCGTCCGCACGTTCAGAGCAAGTTACGCAATGAGCTGCGCAAGGTCGGCAAGCTGAAGCTTCTGTATCTTCCCAGTAACCGTCTGGACATTGTTGAAGGCAAACCGCTAAATCAGCAACCAGTAGGTGAGCTGGTGCACAAGTCAAACAAGAATCTTGTCCAGGTCCAACACAAGTTTCACAGGACTCGTGGCAGGGCCAACATACTCCCGCTTGGTTTGCGTAACTTCGAGGAGGGCATCGAGATACACAAGCATCGTCTAAGCGATAATGATTACAGGCGATGCACTGAGTCGGTCCTTTTCCATAGCAACCTTGAGAATCGCATTCAGCGTCACAGTCATGCTGGACTCGTTTGTCGTTGGAGTCGGCGAGGACGTTGTGTCCTTGAGGCAATGGCACGTTTTGGCCGTCAAGGCGAGCCACCGCTTTCTCCGGATCAGAACCTGCAGCGAATAAAGATGGGAAGTTCTGATAGCTGGCAAACGAGTCCGTATTATAAAAAGAATCACCGATAGCATCATAAGTGTCTGCAGCGGTTGGGAAGGCATAGTGCGGTGGTGCTTGTGAAGGTTTTCTGGATCGCAATCTGATTGGGTCGATTGCTGTTCCATAAAATATCAGTTGCCATTTCTTTAGTACACCTGGTTGATTAACATGTCTGTTTCCTCCGTTAACAATTTGTAGAGTCCACCTCCCTTCGGCACGTTCTCCCCAGAAGTGAACACTAAGGAATGGCCAATCATCAAAATTAGCACTAACAACATCACGTGGCCTCTCAAAAAGAAGTGTTGATGTGGTTCCCATTGGCGATGTAAGCAATATCCTGAGATTTCCACGAGGGAAGAACCTAAGTGATATTTTACACTGAACATGTTCTAGATACCGTACTTCGTTCACTGTTCCACTACATCCATTTACGTCCATATGCACTGGTAGAGTGTAGCCATAAGTTGAATCGATCTGCTTATCCTCGTTGATTTCTTGCGATTTACAAATATGTTGTGATGGCACAGTCACCCATTGCTCCGCGAGATTTACCATTTCAGTAGCGTCCATAAGACCGTAACCAAACTTATGACTGACTTTTTTTTTGATACCATTTATGATCCAGCCACCTTCTTTTTCTAGTGGCTGTGAACGTGAGGTCATTACAACTAAATACTGCATATCTCTCCACGTCAATTCAGGATTTGCTTCTAAAGCTAGAGCACAAATTCCAGCAGCTAGGGGGGCTGAAGCAGATGTCCCCGTGTGCTCCACTGTACAAATATGATCAGGTCGTAACCTTCCGTCCATATCGACAGTCGCTACACTTTTGTCATGTCCGGGAGTACCAGAGCTGTAAGTAGTAGCCAACGTCGAGGAGCATTCTTCTAAGTACCAGGGCTTAAATCCACCCTGGGTCGCACTTGATATTGATAAAGTAAATATACTGTTCGTATAACCGTCACAATTGCAAGAATCTGTATGTCTTCCACCGTTTCCTGATGCCCACACAAATATAGAGCCTTTGCCTCGCCGACCACTTGTCACTCCATAAATAAAGGCCCTGCAATAATAAAAACACATTCAAAATCATATTTCAACGAATAATCACATCTTTTTGAAAACAACTCCAAATGACCACAAACTACTTACCTTCTAGCTAAAGGTCCAGGCCCATCGACTGTTTTGCCATCATCTTCTGGACCCCAGGAAGCACTATAAATATCAATATGATCTGGATTCAGCCCCAACGCTCTAGCTTCCACTGCATCATTAACAACACCGTCCAACATTCTGACTCCACCTATACTAGCATTGTAAGCTATCCCCACACCACAGTACTGGTTGTAGGCTACTGCTGCAACTTCTCCGGCACACCTGGTCCCATGTTTGTTGTCACCATTGTCTTGGGGCATTGGGTCTTCGTCATTACCGTTGATGTCGGTGGAAGCATTGGGATCCTAAAACATTTCAAAATAACTATTACCCCTTGATGGGAACGACAAAATAAACTGTTTTGGTAATACTTATTATAGCTATTTAAAGGATGTAAAACAATATTAAAGAAATTGAAATTGCGGATGAAGCCGCAGATTTATTAGTAGATTTTAACATTTCTGTGTACTTACATAGTTCTGTGAAAGGTCAGGATGGTTCGTCTGTATTCCATCATCGAGTATAGAAACGACTACACCCTTGCCAGTGTACCCTTTCTGCCAGGCTGGCGCTACGTTCATGTCTAACCCATCTTTAGCTCCACCGTTCTGAAAGAACATTCTGAATCAGTAAACAGTTTTAAAACATGTTACACCCGGGAGCGTTAGAGATGTTTCGGATACCAACTAAACATCTAATACTTCACCAACGCATTTATAAATAAACTGGTATAAGATAAATACCATAAGATGTATTTTTCCTCCTAAATGAAAAAACAAGCCAGAAATAACCGAAGTGGTTTTATCAGATTAACTTAATTGTATCCCTCAAATACTTTATGCCAAACCTCGAAATGTATAATATATACCATGAAATTAATAATTAATAATAATAATATCTACAAAAACTAAAGAAACGAAAGCAATGCACAGAATGAAGCTCACATTACTGACCAGGTACCACTGCTCCTTGAACAGAGGGTCGGGGAAGAACGGCGAAGAGGCGAGTGCGCGATGCCTCGTGCGATGGTTAGGGAGCCGGCGCGAGAGTTGCCCCCAGAGCGCTCCGTCGTACGCCGCAGCGTTATAATCCCGCTTCACTCTCCGCCGCTCGCGTTGCTGCTGTACCCATCGGACCTGGTTCACAAACCATTCTAAGAATTGGGACATTGTAGGTTCCTTTAAATGAAACAATAAATCTACTATAATAAATATATCGTCACGACATGAATCCCCGAGGGGGTGTCAGAGGTGTTCCGGGTGTGAACTGTGAAATGCAAGTCACATTCCACACTCGGCACACCCGCGTTTCACCGACGATTATTACGTCCCAACGTGATGGGTGGTGAGCCCTATCGCCGTTCTTCGGGCAAAAATACACGCTTTTTAGGGCATGCAGGTTTCCTCACGAGGTTTTCCTTTACCGTTCAGCAAGTGATAAGTATTAAATACCCTGCACTTAAATTCCGAAAAACTCATTGGTGCATGCCCCGGCCGGGGATCGAACCTGGATCTCAAAGATTGAGAGGCCAGCGCTACCCCTGAGCTACCGCAGCTTAACCAATTATATTATAGGTAATCATACTGAGTAACTTTCTAAAATAAAATAAAGTCGCACAAAAGAAAAAAGATAATTGGACGCGCCCATACAAAATCCACAGTAGGTTTTCAAATTTATAAAAGTAACGGGAACGTACAAATATTTTTTTTATTTGCGCAGATTAAATTTTTTGGAAAAGACCTCGCTATTTTACACCAGGTAGTGAACTTGAGACTTTACAAGCTTTTTGTTCGTTTTAGATCTCAAAATTTTAACCGATCTTAAACCCATTCATAATTATAACATACCGCAAGCCTATAGTTAAAATACTCATAAATCCGTACAGAGAAGTATCCTTAATACATAGTTGAAGTACACTCGGCGATAGACGCCCCAGCTCTCTCTTGCTGTCTACGTGTAGAGCCTATTAGAAAAAGTCGCATTAGCTTTTCAAAACTCATCTCTACTGCTTGTTCTTAAGAGCTAAGGCATGTGAACAAGGGTTGGTCCCATAGTACTGCATTAATATACACAACGTCATCTGTACACCGAGGAGAGCCAAGTGTCTTGGAGTTGAGTGGGTCTTAAGTTATGTAGCTAGTCGTTCCTACACTGGAAGGTTTTTTAAAGTTTTTTGTAGGTAACTCAGACGTTCTACTGATTACAATGACTAGTTCGTCTTTTTACAAACTGGAAAAAATAAATTGAAACACAATACAAGCGAAAAAAAAAATTGAAAAAAATACCTCGGGCTAGGATTCGTACCTGCGACTTCTTGCTTTCACCGCAATCGCGCTAACCACTGCCCCACAGAGTTTGAAGTACCAAAGCGATGAATTTTGCTATAAATTGTATCCATCCATCCATCCATCCATCTATCAGCCTGTTTCGTCCACTGCTAGACATAGGCCTGTCCAGGATTTAGCCACTCTTGGCGGTCCTTCTGGAAGAAATACCCATACTCACACACGCTGGGCAGGCGGGTTGGTGAGCGCGGTGCCGAAACCCTTGCACCAGTGACGCCGCTGCCCGTCACCAGTCTATTTTTTATAAGGCCCGGCAATAGCGGAACATAAATTGTATACTATCAGTCAATCAGAACTATGATTTCTTGACTATCTGAAGCAACACATAGTTTACGGAGGACAGCACCGTCTGTTGCCTCAGAACAACGCGTGAAATCAACGCATTCGTGACAACCTTGGTGAAAGCAAGAGGTCGCGGGTTCGAATCTCGGCACGACGTATTTTTTCAAAATACTTTTCTCAAATGAAATTTGTGTCAATTTATTTTTCCTTGTAATGTACTCCAAATAATTTATTAAACAATATTGAGAGTATCCAAAGCGATGGATTACGCAATTAATCATATAAACTAATCTTTTGTAAATTAATTTTGTAAATAACTAAAACGTATATAGTTAACATACCTATAGAATTTGCGGAGCAGCGCAAAGTAGTTGTAAAATTGTCATAAATAAATAACATTATAAATGTTGCATATTTATTCAAGGATTATTTAAATAAAGTTCGCTATAAGCGATAAGGCCACTTGATTGTACCTATGTTATTTATTTATAATTAGGTGTAACATTTCTCTTTTCCCTAATGTGCAGATAAATTTATGTCGTAATGAATTGTCCCTGCCTACCCCTTCAAAAGACAGGCGTGAGTTATTACATAGAAATGTATTGAGCAACAGCCCAACAAACCGGAGAAACGTATCTGCTTTTTGTACGAAACCAAAAAGGTGGACAAAGAAAGGAGTCCCTTTTCAGATGCTAATACACACGGCCCCTGGGAGACCGCCTGTCTGTTTAGTTCCAACCACTGTGAAATTGCACCTTCAAACCAGAAAATTGAGCTATTTTTTCTTTTATGGTTCTGTTTACGTGTATGCAAAATGTTAAAGATACATCGCACATACATTAAAAGATCTGTCAATGTATTAAACTTGAATATAAGCGTCATCCATACGCGTCCAATCAATTAAAACGAGGTGCAACCATGCATATGAAAACTAAAAACCATTTTTAACGGGCACTTTTAGAGTCGAATTTTGTGTGATAGCTATAGTTTGTAAAAAAAACATACCGACGAATTATTTTGCAGGTATTTCGTACTTTTATGGAAAACTAAGGCAAAAAAAGTACATTCATGTCTTTTTTTTTTTCTCACTTATTTTTTTTATGTCTTAAAGCCTTTCTGCACGCCTGCCTCTGTTAATTTCTTGTACTTTCTGTCGGGTTGACTGGGAGAAAATGCTTTTAGCATTAAGTCCGCCTGTTGTACATGTAACTTTTGTTTTGTGCAATAAAGTATTTAGAAAGAAAGAAAGAAAGAAAGTGCGCGATTTTGCATTTAATACAATGGCACAGCTACATATAGTTTCCGAAAAATAAACGTTAAATGTCACTCAAAATCCTGAGGTCTCTGCAACAAAGGCTTATTTTCAAGGCTCAGTTTGCTATATTTTTGTACTGAAACTAAAAATGTTTACTATTTATGTTCGAATAATCATTTAATTAGTGTTATAGCAATCCTTTGTATTTTTTCGAGGCTTTCTCTCTGTTCAGCAAACCTTACACTGGACGTCCAAAATGTATATAGGTAGTTTCAGGCTAATCAGCGTAGCTTCTCCTCTTAATACCCTACACTTGTTTTTACATTGTTTGAACCTAAGAATTTATTACGTACTTTATTTTTACGTACTTTAAACCTAAGATTTAATTTATAGGGTTCCGTACCCAAAGTCCCGTTGGTTACCCTTTGGGTACAGAACCCTAAAAACAAATCCAAACATCTTTTTGGGAAAGGTTATGAGCCTTTAAAATTGCCTATTACAAGCCTTATATTGCCCTTTGCTATAATTGTTCTCGATAAACATTGTATACCTTATGTTTCGCCTTTTCTCCAAAACAGGCACATAGTTAGTACTAAAGTGAAAACAACGTCATTATCTCGCATCAAAAAACAAACAACTTTCCGCAATGCAAGACTTATTCCACTGTGAAAAATCGCACAAAACCTCCCGCCGCAAAGTGCGAATGCCGCAAAAGTCTTGTTATCTAAAGCAATTAGAGAAAGCAAAAAACAACTAAAAGTTAAAGTAGGGCGGGCGGCGCCTAACAAGAGCAAAAGTGTTGTCCCGAGCGGCGCTGGCACATGGTTTATTGCCGACTTCCCCGCCAAGCATATGAACGACCCAAGAGCAACCGGCCACTGTTTGTCTCAGCCCCGGCTTAATTTAATAAAAAAAACACCACCCCTCCCCTTTCAACACCCCCTCTCCCCTTTCGAGCTCATCCTCCATGAGTCGTACCTACAAAGTACGGAACGTACGAAATTAATTTTAACCATTCTGTTGTTTCGGACACAATTTATGATTTCATTCCGCGCACAAAATACTTGTTTAATATATTTTTTTCAGAGATATACATGAATGTACAGGTTTTTGAGGATAAGATAACCTTAAGCTGTTCATAAGTTGGAAAAAATAGCTAACATTTTCGACGAATAGAGTGAAGGTTTGACGTTGGTTATACTTAATAACGGTTGGGAGGGATCCTTGAACTCATATAGTTTGAAATAAAAGAGTCCTAAACTAATAAAGCTAGGGCTTAACCGCAACTTTGTGAACCAAGTTTAACTACATTTTCGGGGAATATTTGCAGGGACCGTTTTTCCTCTCCTAATTCAGTGGTTTATGGGTCGACTCTCAGTAGGATTTCTAGGTTCAATTTTCGTACAATACTCATAAATATAGTTGAACTTCATCTGAAAACTACTTTCATAATAAATTACCTTCAAAGAAATGTTTTATTTTATTAAAGTGATAAGACTAAGCTTTAATTAGTTAAAAACGCAATTAATATTGCTAATTCAGCCATTTCTGTAAAAAGAGCTATAAAGAGAATTTTATGGGCGTTGAAAAAGGCATTTGTAAAGTAAAATAAAGAGGCTACGAGAATCATGTGCTCATCAGCATGAGAAAGGAGGTTGAGGATAGACCGCCCCCGCCCCACAATTTTATTAGCCTTCGGATGACCACGGCGGCATACAACCAACTTCGATAAATAGGCTTATTTACTGATCGGTAAGCTTTCCTAAATTAGTTAATACTAATAATTGTCTAGAAAAAAGGGGCTAAAAGGCCGCCACGCCACATTGAAAGCCGTATATGTACATACATTATTACGAATTCACCTTTTTTGTAAACGGTAAAACCAATAACAATGGTACAGGTAAACCAATTCATTCATTGCGGAGTTTCTTTATTATGATATGAGGAAAAAAGATGAAAAGATCGGTAGAAGCGCAAGTTGTGATAGACCGGGAGCCAGATGTTATATTCGGGAACTAGAAGATTCACATTTCTGAAAATACGGAAGTTGTGATTCACACATTATATGTATGTATACGTGGGACGCACTATAAGTTTCCGGAATGAATATGAAAAAATACTATTAAAGGTACAAAATTAATTTATTGTTTTTCAAAATAATCTCCCTTGGCGTCTATGCACTTTTTCATTCGATCAAACCAGTTTTGAAAACTTTTGTGCCACTCCCCTGTGGTGACCTCTGAAACGTGTTTTTCATACTCCTCGACAGCCTCTTCTGGTGATGAAAATCGTTGACCGCGTAATTGGTTCTTAATTTTTGGGAACATAAAAAAGTCACAAGGTGCCAGGTCGGGACTGTATGCAGGATGACTCATGAGTTCTACATTTTTCGTCTTCAAAAAGTCGTTTGTCTGTCTGGCCGTGTGAGAACTAGCATTGTCGTTGTGCAGGATGATACGGCGTTTACGGTTATTTTTACGGAGTTCGTCAATAACTTCCGGCAAACAAATGGTCGTGTACCAGTCACTATTCACGGTACGACGATTCTCTAAAGCAACAGTAGCCACGTGTCCAGTTTTATTAAAAAAAGAAGCAATCATCCGCTTAGATGCACTTTTCACGCGCGCCACTTTGATTGGTTTCGGCTCATCTTGAAAGACCCATACGCTCGATTGTTGCTTTGTTTTGGGATCGTAGCAATAAATCCATGTTTCGTCACCTGTTACTATGTCCCACACCAAATTTGACGCACCTTCGTTGAATCTGGTAAGCATGGCACTGCACCAAGTGACGCGGTCCGTTTTTTGAGCCTCGGTCAAGTTGTGTGGGATCCACCGCGAGCACAGCTTTCTCACACCCAAATGTTTGTGTAGGATTCATTGTATTTGACTCATGCCTATTTCTAAGGATGCGCGAATTTCATGGTAGGTCACATGCCTGTCTGTTTCAATCATACGGTGCACAGCATCGATGTTTTTGTTGGTCACAGCGGTGGACGGCCGACCATCGCGAGATTCGTCACTGAGATTGATACGACCACGCTTGAATTCTGCAAACCAGCTATAAACAGTCGTCTTGCATGGTGCTTCATTGCCAAAAGCTGTTTCAAGCCGAGCGATGCTCTGTTGAGCTGTCAAATTACACTTAAAATCGTAGAAAATCATACTACGAAAATTTTCCCGAGTTAAATCCATGTTGATGCAGACACACAATTTTTTAAATGGCGCCACAAGGTAAAAACAAAAGACAGTCAGATGAAACAAACTGCATTCTACAGCCAAAGAGTTCTATTTTCAAATGTTGCAATAAATTTTTAAATATTGTTTATGTAAGTGGCCAGTTCCGGAAACTTTTAGTGTTACCTATGTATGTCGTGGGGAGATCGTAGAATTGGGCGGATCGTAAAGTATGAAACCGAAAATCTTTCACCAAAAGTGAAAACTAGGTGCGACGACAAGCGAAGCGATAAATTTGGGGAGCCGAACGAAACGGAGTGGACCGAGGCAACCCCCCTAGTTTTAACAGAAATACGACATGCCTGGTATATACGAAAAAACACATTCAACGTTTAGATTTGCGCATATTTAATTGATAACATGTATTTATTTACGTTCCCAATGTGCTTTTCCATCTACAATCCAACTTTTTACTCCGTTTGGTTTACCCTTTTTTTGGGGGTTCCGTAGTCCGACAAGGAACCCTTATAGTTTCGCCATGTCCATCTGTCCGCGGCTTAGTTCAGATACTATTAGTACTAGAAAGCTGTAATTTGGTATGCGTATACATATTAATCACGTCAAGAAAACTATAAAAAATATATCTTTTTTTAAGCGTATCTCCCATATGGGGGATGATTTTTTTTTCTCGTCTATCCCATAGTGTGGGGTATCGTTGGATAGGTCGTTAAAAACATTATGGATGTGTTAAAACCATTTTTCGATTTAGGGATCCGCTGGCGAAATATTAAGCTTTAAAGTGCTAATTTTGTTAGAGTCATGTGTCTTGCCGTTGCTTATGGATATGTGAAAAAATTCACAGAAGTAGTATATATAATTAAGTTAAAAGGAAAACTATCACAGCTAAGTAGCCTTTACAGGTTTACGAGTACAGGTCGCGCCAAACTTTTAGTCCCCTCTAAACAAGACAATGTATGGGCCGTCCTTCTAAATGTATGAGACTAGAAGTTTGGCACGATCTGTATTAGTAGACCAACTTATAAAATGTACCGGGCAACTACGGAACCCTACACTGCGCGTGGCTCGACACGCCCTCGGTCGGTTTTTTATTATGCTGCGGCTGACGGATCTAAGTTAACACTGTAATATTTTTTGAAAGCAGCTCTTTTCCAGATCCCGGTCTACGCCGGTCGTTGTTGTCGCAAGCAACGGGAGGCCGGGAGGCACAGATGAAGGCACATCAACAAAACGACCACCAAACCGTGTGACCTGCACCCTCAGATTACTCCCCGAGAATACCCTCATTTCTCCTCTTTGTCACGCACTACGGCACAACATGAAAGGGAAGAAACAATTATCAGAAGTGGGATAAGTAATAACTTCCTTTTATTACGTGACGAACGCCAATAATGTGATGACGTCAATAGTTTAATGGGTGTAATTAATAAAAGAAAAATCGGAGGAACAGATCACAGGCCAACAAGGTATGGACGAGTTTTGGTTTTTCTTATAAAAAATTGTGTGCTGACTGAATCGGTATCTGAACAAGGGCTCCCAGATCAATCCGTTTTCAAACGTTGTCGTTGACGTTTCTCAAAATCGAATTAAACGAAACATACCGGACACACCAAATTTTAGAAGTTACTAATCGAAATAATCGTAATACTCGAATAAACGGACGACGGAAGACGGTTTTCAAATAGATGTCTGAATAGTTTTGGTAGGTATCGACAACAAATGAGTATGATATTAAGTGACAAATATGTAATTGTCATCTGAATGTCAATTTAATTTTGCAAGCTTATACTACAATCGTGTATACGCACTGACGTCTACAAGAGGTCATTTATTAATTGGTTTACCTCTATAAGAGGTCAGTGTGAATACGCCTAATCGTCGTGCATTCGTTTTCATGTTCGGGTTGTTTTATAAAAACGAATGTTTCGATTAAACGGATATTTAACAGGTGGTCCGTTTGGACGATTTTGAGAAACGTATGTGTCAAATACCGTTTATTTCAATTAAACGTTTTAAGTTTAATAGGGAGTAATAATCTGAACTCAGATTTTCTTTATCAAGTAAACAATATTTTTTTTTCAGTTTGTTTCTGTCCATAAAATTTATACCGTCTTTTGTATAAAAAAACGGGTGGGATGGTTTTCTGTCGTTACATTGAAAAGTGCGTTTTCTCTCGTGAATCTTTTTGTCTTGCTATCTAAGAGAGCTATTGTAGTGTAATATGATTAAAGGCGGGAAAAGTATTTTATTTTTAATGTGGAGCCCCAGTAAAAGTGGCAAAAATCGAAATTTTCAATATTACGACGTGATAGAGAAAAACTGAGTTCGGATTCGGATTCAGCACACAAATATTAACTAGAAACCAACAACAAAAAAATTTGCAACAAGAAAGACCTATAAAAGACCAAGTTCTTGGAATAATGATAACTAGCTCGGAATTTCGCATGCTCTAATCTAAACTAACGCCCGGGCTCGGATTTCCACCTAAGCCAACTTTGGGGCCAGCCACCAAAGGCGAAAATCTAAATGAAAAATAGACCAATCATTTTTTAAGACAGCTCCATTGGCAACTTATCGCGCAATCTGATAACAATCTAATACATTGCCCCGGTAGCGGACGGCTATCTAAATAAAAGTATTACTAGTTTTGTTGTTTCTAAGTCTGTTTATCTACTATATATTTAAAACAAATATTAGTACATGTTTTTTTTTATTTCCAGACGATCCTGTTCCATTTTTTTGTCTTTGTGTGTTTCTCTCTCTCAAGTGCCTAGAGGCCCTGGGTCTCTAAGTTCGGGCCTGTTGACACCTACACTTGTTAAGTCCGTCCCAGCTTTATTGACCCCGATAAGTACCCCCCACGTTAGGAACCCCTGTTCTAAAGAACGTACGGAAATACGATTTCTGGAAATCAAAATATGTATCGTTTAAGAGGGAAAACGTTATATTTACATACCGCTATTGTAAATACCATATACTGCTTCATTCGTATGTCAAGTGTACATTGTAGGCTAGGCTAGGGTTCCGTCTATTTAGATTTTATCAGCTTGAAAATACGTTGTATTAAAAGAATTTAAAAAAGTAAAATTTTATTAGATGTATATTACATGTCCCTGCATCTTGAATGAATGAATGAGTGAATACAATTTATTTATTTACTCATTCATTCAAACATGCTAAATCGACCTAGACTTCTTCAAGATATTGGTAAAAACAGACACACAGAACATTTAATGACAGACAGCTTCAATAAGTTACCAAAAACTCCTATTTATTTCGTTTCATGGTTTAGAGGTCAATAAATTATAAATTAATTCTGTCGATGCAGAAATCACAAAAACTTTTCACCGAATTATTCCGAAAATTGACAGCGAAAAGAGTGTCCGCCGTAACAAAACTGTCAATGATAAACACGTCACAAGAACAAAAATACAGAAAAGGCTATCCAATTTTCTGTCCCATACACAATACTCCCTCGGCCTTCTCTAATCCAGAACCTTACTTAATCTTTTTGTTACACGATGTATGGACTTATTTTCTTAAGACAACCATTCAAAAATGCGCTCTCAAACTAAGCCCTCAAAGTTCAAACTTCCCTTGAAACGCAAACAATATTCATCTAAAAGAAGCCGCTGCAAGGAACTTCCAGGTGAATTATTTTTTCATAGCCAACTTTTAAAATTGTTTGCGTAAAAACAAAAGTACGTCTAACGAAACAAGTTTTATTATAAAACTTGCAAGCGGGCGCGTCTATGAAGCAAGCCCCACTGCATTATTGTTTTACTTCTTTCTTCATTTAATGGAAATAATTAATTAAAATGTTTGCCAAGTTCGAGAGTTGTACGCAGTTTAAGGGTTTGGCCAGTATCAGTTTTATACATGTGTTACTTAATTCATATCGTAAAATCCTGATAATAAATTCCTAAATAGTGAATAATGACACATTTTATTTCCATGAATAATCATCATTATTATGAAAAAATAAAGCATTGTTTTCTTAAAATAATTTAATTTAAATCACACTAATATTATAAATGCGAAAGTTTGTGTGTGGGTGTGTGTGTGTGTGTGTGTGTGTGTGTGTGTGTGTATGTTCTACTCTTTCACGCTGAAACAGCTGAACGGATTTGGGTGGAATTTAGAATGGATATAGCTTATACCCTAACTTAACACATGGGCTACTTTTTATCCCGGAAAAAATCATGTCGTTAAACCGAATTACACGCGGGCGGAGCCGCGGGCAGAAGCTAGTAATTAAATATAGGTAACTTTCAGATTTTTTTTTCTAGACGTGTGCTATAAGACCTAACTGTGAACGGATTTTTAAGTTTCTAAGTCAATTGAAAATACCCTATAGGTTTTCATGGTGAGCCAATTTTTAAGAAATTGATTACGAAAGGGCAATTACATTTTTTCTATCCTGATTTTTTATCAGCAATACGGGGCCGTAGACTTCTGTAGAAAGTATTAGTTTCAAATTGATATCTCTAACGGGGCCCGAGAAAAAGGGTTTTCACAGACAAACAACAAAGTGATCGTATAAGGTTCTGAATTTTTAATTTTGAGGTACGGTACCCTAAAAACTAGCCTTTTTTGAAAACCCAATTACTTTGAATACCTAGTCATTATGACCGATGAATGAAAAAAGTTTATTGAATTTCTTTCATCTAGACTAGACGTGTTTTTAGAGTGATTAGTCCGTATTCATTCATCTAATAGGATTACGAACTTAATCCAACTTTTGGGTGTGAACTGTGAATTGCAAGTCACAGTCCACACTCGGGACACCCGCGTTTCAACGACGATTATTAAGTCCCAGCGTGATGGGTGGTGAGCCCTATCGCCGTTCTTCAGGCAGAAATACACGCTTTTTAAGGCATGCAGGTTTCCTAACGATGTTTTCCTTCACCGTTCAGCAAGTGGTAAGAACAAATACTATGCACATAAATTCCGAAAAACTCATTGGTGCATGCCCGGCCGGGGATCGAACTTGGGTCTCATGATTGAGAGACCAGAGTTCTACCCCTGAACTACCACTTATATCATAATTAATCTAAATTAACCATGTAAAAACAAATGTAACAAGATGATTTGACCAGCAAAATAACGTTTAATTCCCAAGTCTAGCATCTACTGAACATCAATACTGAACATAATTAGCTCAGTTGCTATTACAGGACTAAAATGAGAGCGGAATTACGAAGACAAAAATGAGTCAAAGCTCCCTCTTGAGAGTAATTTTAATTTTACTCTCTCAAGGTTCACTGGACATTTCGATCGGCTTTTGGGGTTAACGTAATATCATTCCAACAGTACGGATTATACATTTGAAATCCGATTGAAACGAGACAAGTCCTCAAATTGATCGGCTTAATGAACTTCGGCGCCGAATAATTCGACATTATGTTTATATTTTTCGAGAAAGATCATTTCAATGAGGAACAGAAAAATATTCGTGATGGAAAACCGGAAAAAAGGCATCTGTTAAAAGAAAACATTGTCATGAAATCCTAATAAAGTTCATACTAATGAATTTGGTATACCAAATATCAAGTAATCTAACTAAATCTTTTTTTTAAACTGTCTCGTTTCATGTACTGTATATATTAATAAACGTTTTTCTTCTTCTTCTTCTTCTAATAAAAGATACATAAATATATTACGTTTACGTCAATAAAAATAAACCCATAAACAATAAAAAGTAACATATATTTCGAGATCCCTTGGGGCATATATCCGTACCAGGTGCACCGAATTTATTTAAAAAAACCGGTCAAGTGCGAGTCAGACTCGCATACCTAGGGTTTTGGGAACAGTAAGAACTGTTTATGATGACTAAAAAAAGAATTGATTGTACCACATTTTAATTTTAAATTAACATTAGAAAATAGATTGTCTATGAAAGTGTCATCACTTCACGAGTCAACAACTCATCATTAAGATAAGATAGGCAGTTAAACCAAATCTTATAAAATAATTAGAAATGTCATTAGTAGCGGGAAGTTTTCATGATGAAATCAATTAATATACCTAAAGGTATGTATATTTTTTCATGTATAGCAACAAAAGAGAGAAAAATATTTAAAACTCGTGAATACATAATTTTATTTTGTAATTTTACCATCGTGAACTTCTCAACCGCTATATTTTTCCTTTAATCTTTACGTTTTAAAGACGTCCTCCAGCGCGGCGGTAAACAGTTTTGGGGAAATAACATCTCCCTGTCTCACGCCACGCTGAAGATGTGTCGGTCTTGTTTGTACACCCTTTACTTGGACGGACATCGCAGCGGAGTCAGACAGACATTTCAACATCTCCACGAAACGCCAGTCAACTTGGCATCGCTGCAAGGACTGCAGAATAGACCAAGTTTCGATGGAGTCGATGGCTTTTTCATAGTCCACAAACGCTAGACATAAGGGCTGATTATACTCTTGAGTTTTCTGTATAACCTGCCTTAGTGTATGAATGTGGTCCACGGTGCTGTAGCCTTTTCGAAACCCAGCCTGCTCTGGAGGTTGAAAGTCGTCGAATCGTTGGGCGAGACGATTCGTGATAACTCTTGAGAACAGCTTGTAGGTGTGGCTCAGGAGCGCAATTCGTCTATAGTTCTTAAGTAAATAGGACTTTGTCCCATTTTTTGAAGAACAAAATGACCAGGCTCCTGCTCCACTCCTCTGGCGTAGTACCTATACGAATGACGACCTTAAAGAGATCCTGTCCTGAGGAGGACGTCTTTAAAACACTAGACTGGAATGGACGAGGCATAAAAGTAAACGGAGAGTACATTTCACATCTTCGCTTTGCCGATGACATCGTAATAATGGCGGAATCGCTGCAGGAACTGGAGGAAATGGTGCGCGGCCTTGGCGATTCTTCGAGACAAATTACTCATTATTATAATACTATTACTCGCAAATCCCCCCGAAGTTATATTTTGCCTGGGACCGATTGGATTGATGGCGGTATATCCATCCCCAGGTGCCAGTTATATAAAATAGACGGTGACAGGCAGCGGCGTCACTAGTGCGAGGGTTACGGCACCGCGCTCACCAGCCCGCCTGCCCAGCGCGTGTGGGTATGAGCATTTGTTCCAAGTGGCGAAATCTGGAAAAGGCCTTTGTCCAGCATTGGACGAACCAGGCTGATGGATGGATGGAATATACGTATCAGATGCAAAAATGCGTATTGATGCGTAAATGAAGAAAGCATCGCTAGCTCAGTCTGTAGACCGGCGGACTCTCAATTTTTAGACCGGGTTCGAATCATTCCTAATTATAAAAAAATTTAGTACTTGCTGTAAATGTCTATAATGTAATGTCTGCTTTATGTTTATCACTTGTTTATTGTTGAATGTTGTGAACGACTGTCACTGGTCCACATATCAGAATTTTAGTTTTATGTTTTAATTTGTTAAGTATGTGTAATTGGTGTTCCGTTTTAAATAAATGAATAAATAAATACCTGCACCAATATGAGTTTTACGGAATGTTTACTTACCAAATACTGACGTTGAAGGAAAACACCGACAGGTAAATTTAAAATTTAATCGTCGGTGAAAGACTGTGAATGTGAAAACTTCATCACTTTTCTACACCCACAAACACTTCTGGCACCCCGTCGAGGATATGTGTCATGACGATATGTTTTATATAAATGAAGGAAGCAGTACCTGAGGCTCTTCATTCAGTTGTCGATGGTGTTCGTGGCTCGGCTCTGTCGAACGTTTTCTTATCTCATGGTGAGACAGCAGATAGTAGCCCCTTAAAGACCCGATCTGTAACAAAGAAACACACCATTACTTTCAAAGAGTAGAGGACACCGCTAGCTAGACAGATGATCGTCACACGAAACTGCTTTGAGAAATAGCACCATACAAACCCTACTATTTGCACACATTAAGAATTTGTAACAATGTGTATTTATTGCGAAATCCATCGCTTTCGAATACTCTAAATATTATTAGAGTGCATTAGAAACTAGAAAAGATAAATAAAAAAAAATGTAAAGACAAGAATTTGAAAAAATTCTTTGGGCCAAGATTCGAACCTGCGACCTCTTGTTATCAAGACAAGCGCGCTAATCGACTGCGCCACCGAGGTACTTGCCTAGACCTACTGTGTGGTTGTATTTTAATGACCTACATAACGAGAATTTATTTGCTGTAAATCTGAATGGATCAATGTTTTGAGGGTTTTTTTTTATAACAGTATACTTTAATAATAATTAATACCTGTTAATAGGTCTTTTTAGGGTTCCATACCTCAAGAGAAAAAAACGGAGCCTTTATAGGATAACTTTGTTGTCCGTTTGTCTGTCTGTCCGCCCGTCCGTTCGGCCGTCTGTCAATACCCTTTATCTCGGGAACGCGTGGAGGTATCGAAGTGAAATTAAAACCATATACATACTTGTGAAAAAATCTAACTTCTAAGTTAACGTAAAAAAAAGATACGGCCGTTTATGCCGTAAAAATGCATATTTCGACACTTTCAAGGGAATCAAAATTTATAGGGTATTTTCCGTTGACCTAGAACTATGAAATTTGGCAAATAATACCGTCTTATACCACAAGTACCTATATAAGAAAAAAATCTGAAAACTAAACATTTGTAATTAAAGAAATAAAAAATATAGTCTTTAACGGAACTCTCGTTGGGCCAGTCCGACTCGCACTTGTCCGGTTTTTTTATTTAGTAATACCAGATATTTTTCGAAATCTTTAAAAAAGGAAGTATCCCCGATTTCATTTTTAAGTATGAGCGAGCGATGTCTTAAGTATGAAATTTAGATTGACCATTTTGTGGTTTAACCTGTAAGATAGATTCGAGCCACAATCTGGACTACGATCGATTTTACAATTTTTATTTTTATTTAAAAAATCAAAGGAAGTTCGTGCCTCCATCAAAACTCAAAAAGATAAAGCTCAATTTGATACCCCAAAAACAAATCACGGTAACCACGCTTACATAATTCTACAAAGACTCTCCCTCATAAAAAGCCCTATAATAAATCTAGATCTTTATCAAAGATAAAACATCAAGTAGACGATTTTCTTAATGAATGTAACTTTTTTCAGGAACTTAATAGCTGTTTTCGGCAATGTTTAAAAATCACTCAATAGGACTTTCCATTGCCTCCCTCACGCAATGCCCTTATCATCATTATAATTTACGCCGTTGCCAGCAAGCCGTTTTGCATATAGCGCTATAAATCAAACCATCTACGTAAATAAAGAGCTACACAGTCATACAAAGGGCCATTTTCTGAATCCAGAAAACGTCCCTAAGCGATACTTAGACCATAAATCAGTCAACCACAGCGCTGCTTTTCATAGTTAATTAAGCACCGCTTAACTTGAAATTCTCAGATGTAAAACCGGGGTATAGTAATTTCGTGCGCCAGTATACCCATGTGGAAACCAATCGGTTCTAGCGCTCTTTAAACATGGCGAGCACTAAAAGACATAGCGAACTTTTCGTCTAATTTAAATAGCGTTGATATTTAAGACGATATACCAATTGTATCGATGATAAGAACGAAAACCTTTTTATTTATCGGTCACTGATTAGGAAAGAAAGAGTGTTTTCCACAACAATGCACTCATTAGAGTAAACAAGCAAGGATAAAAAAATCCTAATATCGTAATTTTAAAGTACATCAATTTAAAAACATGCTTAGTTTTTTTTTAAGGAGCAGTTTGTGTAGCTCATAATTCTGAGATTAAAGAAAGGTTTTTTAGAAGCTGGGTAATTTACCGCCTCTTTGGCCGATTGTGTTGTATTGTGAATTGTGAAATAAAAGTCAGAGTGCACACTTGCTACACCCGCTTTTCACCGGAGTTATGCTATGTATGTATGGTTTAGGATGGTAAGTCCTTTCGCCGTACTTCGGGCACAAATCGACCAATAGCTTATCATTCCTTCCGAAGCAAGCAGATTGAACACAAATTATTGCGCACACGGCGGTCATTTACAAATAAACGGAAAATCCTCTTATCTAGAGAATATTATTAAAACAAGAAGCTTTATAGTCGTAAAAATATTAACATTGAGGTACTAGGCGCACAGAAAAAGTGAAAGGTCAAGCTACGAGTATAACGGTCTGATATGGTAACCCCGGCAGGTATATTTTTCACATTGAAGCGAATTTATCGCGGTTGCCAGAAGTTGCCAGAAATATAGCGGCGGGATTAAATTATTCTACTATTCACGTGTGCGTTCCGTCGCTGAGGGCTCTACGTTTACAGTCCAGACTATTAAATCCCCCTCCTACCCTCCTCTCAGGTTTTACATCTCTTGTGGTCTTGGAGATAGCCGTAAGAGAACAGCGTTGCGCCTGGCAAGTTAATTTGACCGTGATTCGATTTCTCTTACATGGACAGTTTTTTATGTAAATACTGTGATCATTACTGCAAGTAACTTTCTCCTGGGAAATCAGGAAATTTACTGCGGACTATTTATCCATCAGGATTTATAAGAAGGTACTATCATCTTCCCCGCCACCGAACTTATTTGGGGGAAAGTAAGAAGTCCATCCATCCATCCATCAGCCCGTGTTCGTCCACTGCTGGACATAGGCCTTTCCCAAATTTCGCTACTCATGTCGGTCCTCCGTCCTCCTCATCCAGCCGCCCCCCGCAACGTCCTTTAGGTCGTCGGTCCAGCGGGCACGAGGTCGTCCTATACTACGCTTTGCTGTACGTGGTCTCCATTCTATTCATCCATCTCTCCATTGCATTTCGACCCCAAGTAAGGAGTAAAAAGACAAAAAAGGTAAGAAGACAGCTTTTAATTGATAGCGGTAGTTCCATCCCCACAATTGCCGGCCTTATACAGGCCGGTGGCGGGCAGTGGCATCACTGATGTGAGGATTTCGGCACTGCGTTTACCAACCTGCCTGCTCAGCGTATGTGAGTATTTTTCCAAGAGGACCGCCAAGAGTGGTGAAATCTTGGAAAAGCGGTAGACGAATCAGACTGATGAATTGATGGATAAATTAGGTAAATGAGTATGTAATGTACATTTCCAATATACTGCAGGATATAGTTCTTTCCCAAGGCGTGTTATAACACTAGGGACCGTGGTGATGGTTAGCCTAATGTTCGCTGGGCATATTGGTGATCGCAGTGTAGGAAATTCTCGCATATTATATATTATTTATAAATTGTTATATTATACTATCAACAAACAATGCAATGTAATCAGTAAGAACGATAAATAAAAAAAAATGTGAAAAAAATAATTTTCGTTTTTTTTTGTTCTTGTTGTTGGCGCTTCAGGTTACCTTCAGAAAAAACATAGCTACAGTCAGGAACACAGGACCGTGCGGTCTATAATGCCTAGATGCAGTTTAAGGTGTGACTAGGAATTTTGCCATTGCAATCTTAACCCGATGCACTAGGATGCATTTCACTCAAAATGCACTTGAATTTTTTCACTACAAACGATGGTCGCTAGCCTCCCGGCATGCTCCTGGATAAGTTCTAGACATAAATCTCTGCAAAAGACTTGCAGGTGTTGCAGAAAAGTAAGAAAATGACAGCCGCACAGCCCATGAACGCTGTAACGCAAAACTTAGACTTCTAGTAACGTAACGTCGTTCCTAGGCTAGTGTCAGCTTCTACACAACAATCTAACGTACCTGAGCAAAGCTCACCTGCTCGTAGACCTTTGCTACTCACATTCCTTAATCTTGAAACGTTCGTGACGAATGTAGAGATCATAGCACGTTTTCCTTGTATGTGTATATGTGTGTGTATGTCTAGTTATCGTACACGTACACATATGTTGCGTAGGTTAAGATACTATGACGTGAACATGTCTTTACTACGTTTACTACGACCGTCGTCATGTAGCACTGTGCATGTCAGCGAACGTCTGATATGCACTCTGTATGCTGCAATGCGCCGCAACGCTTGAGACACATCGATGCTGTAATGTTGCATAAACATTATTTACATTATGAAAGCTGTGTGTCATCCGTCACCGTTCTGCTCGGACCCTCGGACGGCGAGAATAAGGCAGCAGCAAATACCTATGTTAGCGAAAAGCGTTGTCACACTTTACATTTGTTCTGTGGCCGTAGCAACTAAATAATCCCAAATACCTTATCTTGGGTTTTATAAAAACTAGCACGGGTTCGTTGCTACGTCATTTCGTGATTCCCGAAGTATTTTTCCTTGTTAGCCAAACGATTAAACCCATAGGTATAGGTCAAATAATTATTTGACTTATCGACCCGTTGTAATGAAGATAACGATCACTAAAAGGTATGTATCGCTAGGCATGACCATGTGTGGCAAAGCCGAATGATGTCATTGGGAATTCAACAGAATTTCAGCCAAGTTTGCGTCATGTGTGTAGTTAATTAAACATTATCGCTGCGTCCCGTTGCTATATGCGCACCTTTGAAAACAAAATCACGGCAGGACTTTTGTATGTTGCGACGTGTTCGCTGATGGGCCCCAAGCCGCTGTCGATAAGCCTGAGTAAAATACATGGTTTTTTCTTCAAAGATAGCGCACTCGTTGCACCTCGTTCCGTTGCGTTACCGAGATCTCCATGCAGCCTTGGATAGTCACGTGCAGAGCGGTCTTATCGGTAGCTCGGTGGTACGTACGGCCAAGACGGAGTTACACCTGGTCGGCGTGCAAGTTAATCTTGTACGGAGTTTGAAAAAGTTAGCATGTCAAAACGTATGCACGTTGTATTAGCTACATTAGGTACAAACCCAACTTTAGTACAAAAACAAACGGTATGATAACATTTATTTAATTATGGCATAAAAATATGGTGAAATTCCGTTGACGTCAGGGTTTCAGGCAAACCGCAGAAATAGTTGCCTATTATTACAATATTATCGGCATTATTTCTGATGGGTGACGCAAAAGTATAAACCGCTCGCGATTTAACCACAATTATTTATTAATTTTATTTCAGGATTAATGCCTGAATGCCTAATCAATTTTCCTTACATTGCGTCATTGGATCGTTCATTTTGCGGCCGCTGATATCAGCAGGCTACTATATAAGGTCCCCAAATCTTCCTTGATATTCATAAACCCACCGACAGCCACTGAGTGAACAAGTTCGCCCACAGGAACACTGTGACCCGTGACTCGTGACCCTCCGTGCTCTATGTAAGTATTGAATATTTAAATTATTTATTTTGTGCATTTTTATACTTCTCCTGTGCCTTCTTTCCAGGGATAAAGCGCCTGTTTTATGACTGAATTTAATATTTTATTTCTTTTCATTCGCAGCTACTGAATCAAAAACTACCAAAGCAAAATGCTGCAAAACAATCTGCTGGTGCTGATGGCTGTGTGCATGCTGGTCACGGCGAGGCCTGAATCAAAGCTGGAGCTGCCCAACCATCAAAAAGCTGTGAGTATCGAATTTCTACAAACTCCTATCAACGACCCATTCAAGTTTCTTATTACCGTTGCAATTACTAAGCAAAGAGTTTGTCCTATGCCCCGACTCTCAGAACGTCTTGTAAGCTTCAACGAAATTAATGTTAATTTTTCTATTTACAGATGACCGATCCCACCAGGTCCCGCCGGAGTGCCGAAGGACCACCAGAGTCGCACGTCGTCAAGAAGTCCGGGGTGCTGGGGACCCGCATCGGATGGCGTGAGGGCCCAGACCCCAACACATACTGGGCCTTTTAGGGGAATAATACGCTTATTTGTTTTTTTATACTTTTTAAAATAAAAGTTATTGACAATATTTCCTGGTATTATTGACGTAGATAAGCTGACGCGACACCGCGTCCAGTAGGTATCCCAACTGTTGTATATACCTGGCTGCGAGCTTAGGTTACCATCGGTCTGCTAGGCTACATGCACATGTAATGTGCATCGGACCGATGTGCAGATATAGGCGTCACACTGCAATTTGTGCAACAAGATACTGCACTCTAATAGGTCGAGCATAACGGCTTGGGAGTTAGCATCATTGCATGATAGAACTGTGTCTCCTGAGTTCAAAAACACCACTCCCCGCTGCCCCCGACCCCTAACTTTGGAGTTATAGGCCGTACGGTCTTGTGCAATTGACTGTACATCGAACAAAAATCTTGAAACTTTGTAAAATGTTGTTTATTTGTTAATGAAAACCACGAATCTTGATGTTGTTTTTAGTGGCTACCTCTGAGATTATTATGCGATGAATAGTATTAACCCTAGACGTTACTTGTGCCGGGGATTTCCTACGTGGTGGCAGGTAATGCCTCAATTACGAAACCTTCATTACGCTCCTGTATAAAGTTACAAGGCAGGGCTGTAAAAATGGATAATGAAACAGCCATGTTACTGTTGTACAACCTACTTGCTGTGTGAAAACGTACCTTAATCAAAATGTAATAAGTAGGATGAAAATAAACAGGGAAATTACAAAATTTTAGTGGATTGTACAATATTTTTTATACAAAATGCGTTTCATTCCCGAACTGATTTGTTGAATACATACTTATCTAAGGACAGTTAAATTGGCCTTAAATTAACGACTTATAGATAAGTATCTATAGCTCGTTGCCTTAAATGAAACAAATACCAAAATGTCACTTATTTTAAAGAGTGCACGTCATAAAAAATGTACAGGTTCTATCAGCATATAAAATGTACAGGTTCTATAGCCCTTTATAGTTAATTAATATGTAAACTGACTTTGCTGTAAAAGGTAATAGACAATGTAAGACGGATTGACTAAGATAATTTTTTTTTCTCTTGTTACATAATTCCTATGGTTTCATATTTGCCTTTACTTAAGTAGGTATAAGAAAATTGTATAGATTCAGTTTATGTTACAAATGAAAAAAATTCATGTTTGCTAAGTTTCTTGCCCTTCTTCTTAGCAATACTAATCGAATGGTGCGGATGGTTAGGCACTATGTATATATAATATTTTTATTCCTATATTTCTCTATTTTATGCACGTGTATAACATTTATACATTTTATACTTTATTACATTTTAGTAGCCCAACCTTATTTTTTGTATGTATTTCCCGTATTTATTTATCAACTTGTTTGTTCGTTGAATCATTTATATATAATATTTTTATTCCTAGATTTCTCTATTTTATGCAGGTGTATAATTACATTTTAGTAGCCCAACTAAAATATTTTTTGTATGTATTTCCCTTATTAGTATATACATATTATTTTTTTATTCTAAAGATATATTGTAAAGATTAACTTTGACTTGTAGAAAGTATACTTTATGTATCTATTTTGCAAAATAAATATTTTGATTTTGATTTGATTTGATTAATTTCCGTCCATTCAAGGTCCATCATTGTAAATATCCAGAATCGGCCATTTTAATAAGTTTTTAAAAATAACACTTTACGTTGGCTTCTAGAAGACACCACACATCTATCATATATGGTGACCTTCGTTTATATAGCAAATTCATTCTGGAGACTCGGTAAGTGGTCAGGACCAAGGTTCAATGACCACGTATGCGAAATGCGAAAAAGAAATGTATGTACCTCTATACCAGTTCAAGAACAACCTCGACTATATTAGTCTAGTAAATCTAAATTTTATTTTGCGTATTTCACAGAAAGGGTTATTGAACCTCTGTCTTGACCAATTACCGAGTCTGCGGTATGAATTTGGCTACATAAACGAAAGACCAATTACCGAGTCTGCGGTATGAATTTGGCTACATAAACGAAAGTCACTTAAATAAATTGCTAAATTACTTTCAATTCTTTGAATCGCAACATCATCCAAAATCATCTACAGCATTACGAGCAAATCCAACTAAAACGATCTAATAAATATTTCACAGGTAATAATCTAGAATCTGGCCGCCAGGTAAATCCAAGATCATATTTCTGAACTAGCATGGCCGTAGCAGACGCTCACCGCATACCACGGACTCTATTTTTCACGTCTCCACAATTTATGGCCCAGTCGGGCACAGTTGCCATGGATATATGAACCGGGATTAAGTTATTATCTCCTATAAGCCTCGGTTATATTAATACCATCATGATTTTATATTCCCCAACACTTAATTTCAGCTGTGAAGCTGTTTAACGAGTAATCTTAGAGCGTGTTCTCTCTCCGGCTTTTTATAATGTAATATTGCGAGTCCGGGGAATGTTATTAAAATGTGCGCTTGGGAGAAATGATGCTGGTGCTTTTTTGATGGAGCCTTTTATGTGTTTTATGATTTATCATACAAATATGTGCTTTTGCATTTCAAATGTACTCATTCGTACTTGGAAAAGGTAAAATAAGCCAAATTAAAAATAAAAACTTTGTTTGCAGAACATTCTAATAAATTATATGAATTTTTAGGTTTCCGTACCCAAAGGGTAACCAAGCGTCTGTCACCAGGCTGAATCTCATGAACCGTGATGGTTAGACAGTTGAAATTTTCACAGATTATGTATTTTTGTTGCCGCTATAACAACCAATACTAAAACCGACCAAGTGCGAGTCGGACCTGGGCACTCCCATTTAACAGACATGATATTTTTGCTGTTTTTATAGATAACTAGCCTTTTCCCGCGGCTCCGCCCGCGTGTTATTCGGTTTAACGACATGCTTTTTTCCGGGATAAAAGTAGCCTATGTGTTAAGTTGGGGTATAAGATGAATGCATTCTTAATTTCATCCAAATCCATTCAGCCGTTTCAGCGTGAAAGAGTAACAAACATACACACACACACACCCTGACACAAACTTTCGCATCTATAATATTAGTGTGATGGTACGGAACCCTTCGTGCGCGGTTATTAATTTATTAGTTTGGACGAATTACTGTTTTCAACTGAAAAACAACCTTCACTTTGTATTTTCAAATACAATCCTCGGTATTTTAACCGAGTTTCTGTACTATAGAAATCTAGTACAAGGTTCCAAAATATTACACAAATTTATCTAACTAGTAACTACTTATTGAAAGTAGTTAAACGACTACAAAACCGTTTATAACGAGTTCCATCAATTTTCATGATCATAAGACATGAAAGCGCAATAATTTCTATCATTGCATTTCTATTTATACTGCGATGTTACTGTTAAAGTCTGGAATGTTTTTCTAATAAACAACATCTGTTAAAGATTGACTGATCAAACAAATCTTTATTGTCTCTCAAGTATATAGACGATTCATGTGACGCCTCACATGTATTTATTTATTGAAAGTAGTTAAACGACTACAAAACCGTTTATAACGAGTTCCATCAATTTTCACGATCATAAGACATGAAAGCGCAATAATTTCTATCATTGCATTTCTATTTATACTGCGATGTTACTGTTAAAGTCTGGAATGTTTTTCTAATAAACAACATCTGTTAAAGATTGACTGATCAAACAAATCTTTATTGTCTCTCAAGTATATAGACGATTCATGTGACGCCTCACATGTATTTATTTATTGAAAGTAGTTAAACGACTACAAAACCGTTTATAACGAGTTCCATCAATTTTCACGATCATAAGACATGAAAGCGCAATAATTTCTATCATTGCATTTCTATTTATACTGCGATGTTACTGTTAAAGTCTGGAATGTTTTTCTAATAAACAACATCTGTTAAAGATTGACTGATCAAACAAATCTTTATTGTCTCTCAAGTATATAGACGATTCATGTGACGCCTCACATGTATTTATTTATTGAAAGTAGTTAAACGACTACAAAACCGTTTATAACGAGTTCCATCAATTTTCACGATCATAAGACATGAAAGCGCAATAATTTATATCATTGCATTTCTATTTATACTGCGATGTTACTGTTAAAGTCTGAAATGTTTTTCTAATAAACAACATCTGTTAAAGATTGACTGATCAAACAAATCTTTATTGTCTCTCAAGTATACAGACGATTCATGTGACGCCTCACATGTATTTATTTAATATTTCCACAGTTATGTCTAACAGTTATTTCGCCAAGAGACAGCCACAAAGGCTTTTAAGGCGCTATGTAAAAAATATACGGATGCTTTGTTTCTGTGTATTTCATGAAGTAAACGGAAAATTGTAATAAATTTTTTGTATATTCATTTTGACTATATAATCTAGGGTTTTGATTTTTACACGTTTGGATAAATTTTCTTCGATAGTAATGAAATGAGGTGATTTTCTTCAATAGTAATGAAAAAATGAGGATCATTTACAGTACTCAAACATATTTTATTAGATGGGTTTTAACAATATCTAAATATTGCTGGGTATATTCGTTTCTTTTTTATAAAATTAAAAAACTTACTTTTTTCTCTTTTGCGCTGAATCCGCCCCTCTTCCACTGCGCGTTTTTTCGCTTGGAGTGAGAGTGACAAAAATAAAATTTACATAGCCCCTCAATAGGGCTTTCATCGAATAATCACAGTAAAATAGAAATGCTCTGAGCCAGTTCGTGTATCGATTTTGTATAATGTTTAATAACTTGGCTATTATTTTATCAGCAGTAACAAAAGTATAAGTTTTCTCAAATGAACAAATATTTTCGCAGTTCATTTATTAAAAACTGAATCTTCAGTTTCACTCACATCCCCCAGTAAATATCAACAAACGCCAAGACATTCTCCGCAACACTGATAATTTATTATATTTGCCCAGTTGGCACATATCTCAATATCTTTCCTGCATCGATTTGTTTGGGACGCCGCTGCAGGCGATATAGCTCCTTTTCTCCGTATTTATAGCCCTGTATTCCTCTCATCAATAACATTCCCCTTTCTGTGGAACCGCCAGTGTTTCAATCACTCGGTGAAAGAGGTTTGGGGTCGAAACAAAACGATTTTAGTCATGTGAAATTAATGGGGTCATAAAGCACAGTGCTTTGAGCAGACTTAAACCAGATTGATAAATCTTTTTGAATTTACTTCGTTTACAATTATTCTATTTTTGACATTTCTTTTTTAGGGTTGTACCGAAATGGTGCCAAACGGGACCCTATTACTAAGCCTCTGCTGGCTGTCTGTCATAAGGGAACTACAGTTTCAACCATATTAGTTAGAAAGCTGAAATTTTCACCCAATGGGTGTTACTATGGTCTCTATCACGACAGATAATAAAATATTAAAAATAATTATGAGTGGTCCCCATACAAGAAACCTCGAAAAGTTGCATCACTAAGTTTTTGGTTTTGGGTCTTACTTAAAGACGGTATCACGTACAAGTTTTGTTAGTCAAATTGTAGGACATACTCTAAAGTAAAATAAAACGAAAAAATATAAAAAGTAGGATTCCATACGCAGATGGTTCCCAATTTTTTGTCAGACGCTACCATTAAAGCGGCTGTTTTTTTGTAGCCTTGATGTTTAATGTTTTTGGGGTTTAGCACCCGTACCCCTTTGAGCGCGAGTCTAACTCGCACTTAGTCAAATTATTTTTACCTACAATGGACTTACGCTTGGCCCTTACCACACCTGATAGAGAGGCGTCGATAAAATAGAAGAAAAAGCGCGCATGACAGCAGGCGAGGCGTAAATCAGTCTTTCCCGGAACTTCCGCAAAAATCTACGGAAGTCAGTAACAGACGAATGACTGTAACTACGCAACTGTCTGTAACCACTCCCCCGGTACGGCTACTCATGACGTCATGTCGATACATGACGAGTCGCGTGGCGGCATGGTTTCGTCATGAGGATGGTGACAAGCCAAGGCCGAAACCTGTAAATAAGTGCTTACGCCACTTCTGCAGACGGGGCCAAGATTCGTCAAGATTTTACGTCAAATTGAATAAACATTGACTATATTGTTACCAACAATTGAGGGTCATATTGAGAAATACTATTGTCATCGTATGTGAAACCAGTGACATTTCTTGTGGTCATAGATATTAGTACAATGTGATTTGAATTTACTGCTGCATTGTCTCCCAGCCAGAGCGTGGTTAAGCCAAGGCTGAATGCACCACTACAATTTAATGACTCAACCAGGCTTCATATTCTGTCAATTTGTGCTAACAAGGCAAGTGCCCGAACGTTAATTTAAAAAAAAAATAATGTAAAAATATGTTTTGGGGTAGATCATGTATCTTTAAAACTGATCACATTCGAGAAGAAAATAACTTTTTGGGTCAAATAATTTTTAGGGTTCCGTAACCAAAGGGTAACCAACGGGACCCTATTACTAAGACTCCGCTGTCCGTCTGTCACCAGACTGCATCTCACGAACCGTGATAGTTAGACAGTTGAACTTTTCACAGATGATAAATTTCTGTAGCCGTTATAACAACAAATACTAAAAGACAGAATAAAATAAATACTAAAGGGGGCTCCCATACAACAAACGTGTTTCTTTTTGCAATTTTTTGCTCGATATTGATAACGGCAACAGGTAGACGCTTGAAATATTTACATAATATTTAATTAAATATTCACTTTAAAAATAAATAAATAATTAAATTAAAATCAAATTAATATTTAAAGGGGGCTCCCATACAACAGACATGATTTTTTTGCCGTTTTTATAGATAAGGATACAGAACCCTTCGTGCGCGAGTCCGACTTGCACTTGGCCGGTTTTTTATTTCAGTCCTGTACAAATCACCTGACCAAATTTCTATGGAAAAGTGAAAAAAAAGTTCGCTGAAAAATTTTTATTCGTTGGAAAATAGTCAATCATGATTTTTTTCACTTTAATTTGTAGGCCCTTATTTACAATTAAAATTAATCCTACAATTCAAAGTGAAAAGAATTTAACACATGATAGAGTATCCCCAATAGACCACTCCCCAAAAGAAAAAAAAATATGCTTGACCTTTTTTTTCACGTTTCTTAAATATCGTGTTGGCCTGTAGGTAGTTATATTTGTAAAGAACAGCTTTTTACCCCCGTATCATGTAAAACGTGGGTCGGCTCGACTATTAAGATAACACTTGAAACACCCACCTGAGTATTGCTGTAAGTAGGTAATTTAGTAACAGACATTAGTTTTAGTCATAAACAAAATTAAAAGTTCAAAGCAGCTATTTTCAGTTTCAACAAAATTACTTCGAAACAAATTCACCGGGGAGTGTAATAAATTTCACTAAATAAATGTCTGTTCTCAAGTCGCATTCATATCTGTTCTATAAGTAACGAAACTCTAGTAAATAAATTATTCTCTCATTTCTAACGAATAATAAAATTGTCTTGTAAAGGTCGGACGAAAAGTGGGCAATTACAGAAATCTTTGGCCTCAAAACGAAAGTTTTATCTAATAAACAGGTAAATTACTTGACCTATTAATAATAAATTGAACACGCAAAGCGATGTTAATCATATTTAACAATAGATGAATCCGAAATTGTTATTTTAGTCGAGTCTTACCTCCATATTTTAAATTCGAGGATATAAATTAAAAATTTTAGTCTGACGGTTTCGTACCACTCAAATGAGTTATTAGACAAAAATTACAAACTTATGGAAAATATGAAATAACAAACCGGCCAAGTGCGAGTCGGACTCGCGCACGGTGGGTTCCGTACTATTATCTATAAAAACGGCAAAAACATCATGTCTGTTGTATGGGAGTGCGCGGGTCTGACTCGCACTTGGCCGGTTTTAGTATTTGTTGTTAGAACGGCAACAGAAATACATCATCTGTGAAAATTTTACCTGTCTAACTATCACGGTTCATGAGATACAGCCTGGTGACAGACGGACGGACAGAGCTGAGTCTTAGTAATAGGGTCCCGTTGGTTACCCTTTGAGTACGGAACCCTAAAAACTGCAGATGTAAGTCGGTCGAGTATTCAGGTACGTAACTCTAAAACTTCATTATATCTCCGTTTTCAATTTTTCATTTCAGTTCAGACATAAATAAAATTTAAATATAAAAAATTATCCCCGCAATACGTAAAAAAATATAACATACTTTGTATTTGAAGAATAGACAAGTGAACAGATATCCGTCGACAAGAATAAATTGTTAAATTTTATTGATGAAGAAACGTTTCTAAAGTTAGGAAGTTCCTAACTTATATTAGCTCCTAATTATAATTTATTATCTGATCCTTCTCTTGTCCGTGATCCTTGAAACGAAACTTGGACTTGTTTCTAACTTAGAAATTCTGACTTATGTGTTTTATCAATAATTCTAATCCTAATTTTGTTTTCTTTTTGTTGTTTTACCTTTAACTGAATGAGGTATAATATATAATTCAAAAGACTGAATTAGGTTACTTCATTATATTAATATAATTTGTATACATGGCGTTTGGGGTATTGATGCTTTACGCATTTAGCTTAGGCATCAATAGACAAAAAATAGGAAATTTATGTATTTCTTAGAATAAGAGCAAACTTGTACTATTTCTTTTGAGCAAAATTGATCATTTTTAATTATCATAAATAATAAGAACAAACAACTCTCTACTGTTTGATGCCAAAAGTCGCTTCTTTATAATTTCAGATTATATCATTCATAGCGATATCCATTGCTTAGGAAGCTCCACTATTATGAAATATAAATAAAACCCGGCCAAGTGCGAGTCGGACTCGCGCACGAAGGGTTCCGTACCATTATCTATAAAAACGGCAAAAAAATCATGTCTGTTGTATGGGAGTGCGCAGGTTCGACTCGCACTTGGCCGGTTTTAGTATTTATTGTTAAAGCGGCAACAGAAATACACACGCACTTGGCCGATTTTAGTATTTGTTGTTAAATCGGCAATCATCATCTGTGAAAATTGCAACTGTCTAACTATCACGGTTCATGAAATACAGCCTGGTGACAGACGGACGGACGGACGGACAGCGGAGTCTTAGTAATAGGGTCCCGTTTGTTACCTTTTGGGTACGGAACTCTACAAACCAGCCAGGAGCGAGTCGGGCTCGCACAATTACCGTTCCTTACCAATACGTCAAGACCAATTAAACCATTTTTAATAATAAAAAAACCTTTTTGTGACAAACAGACGGACGAACGGACATGAGAGTGATCTTATAATGTTCCATTTTTCCTATTAAGGGGGAACGTTTCTAGCTTAGTGCAAAATGCATAACTTATGATTGTTTATCTCATTTTTAAACAAAATATATGAAATAAAATAGTTCCATCTTATTTTGTGACTATTGTTTAATAATTATCAAGGGTTTTTAGCAGAATTGCATCATTTTATGGATTATAGTTATCGTGAATGTCCATAAAAACTTAAAAGCGTGTTTCAAGTTGGTGTGGACATTCATTTACAACGCAATGCATAAAATTACAAAACTTTGGTAGAAAAGCCTAATCGACATTAAACTATGGTCGCGAAATGCAATAAATCACATTTATTTATTACTTTTATTCAATAATAAGTTGTGCATTTTGCACCGAGCTCCAAACGTTCCACCTTAAGGTACGAGAATCTAAAAATAATGTGGAAATAAAATCTCGAAAAATAAAAAAAAACTAACAAGCTCGATAGATAACGTCGGCTCGTGAAAAGTATAAAATGAAATATGGGTTCGATCGAGCCTCGTCTGAGAATTATTTTTCTAGCAAAATCGATTTTTACGTCTTGTAACGTACTTTCGGGTGATTAACTATCATCTGTTTTCCACAGATTATTTTGAGTTATAAACATAAAAGTTTACCAATTAGGTACCTGCAGATAGTCTATGTCACGAAGTCCATTTGTCTATGGTTATAGTAGTGCTGTGTACAGATAAGCACGTTTGTAGCGCTCCCGAGGTTACGCACACTAGAAAAAAATGCAAGTGCACGCACTTATATAGGTACAACCATAGCCAAAAGACCGTCCATGTAACGTCATTTGAAATTGGGGGGGGGGGGGTCAGGTCTGCGGATGACGTAATATCATGAATATAGATAGGATGGAGGACGGAGGACCGACATGAGTGGCAAAATTTGGGAAAGGCCTATGTCCAGCAGTGGACGAACACGGGCTGATGGATGGATGATGGATGGATGGAGATAGTCATAACAAATCGCTATCACATTACCTGCCTGCGTGCAAGAAAATACCTTACACTGGAGGTCATTGGATAATGATGATAGGATGATTGTAGGGTGGGTTGAAAATCGGCAAAAATCGATGACGTAATATATGCACAGCCCCCAAACGGATTTCATAACATAGAACATAAGCAAGTATGTATACTCTAAGGATAGAATATTGTATTTTTCGTAAGAGCCCAGATTTATTCTCCGCCTACATACCAAGTCTCAGCTCAATCAGCCCGTTACTAAGTTATGTCGCAGACAAGCAGACCCCGAAGCTTCTCTATTGCGGTTGCGACGGAACCCTTAAAAATGTAAGTTTCAAGCCACCGTGTCGTAACAGAGCAGATATAAAGGTTGTGTCACAGGACAAGGCCCCGGATGAGTTTCTTGCAACTTTTTAATTAATTGGTGAAGTTTCTCCGGCGCCGCAACAAAGGGAGGCCTCACGTTACAAGAATTTCAGCGTTGCATCACTTAGACACGCAAGGCGGTCAATAATCGTCTTTATTGTGGGTAAATAAGAGTTCAGACGTCTGTCTTACAGTGTAGGTGAGATAGCACAATTAGGTACAGCAAAAGGTACACTTTTTTTTTTGATGACAAATAAGAACTGCCGTGAAGTGTGGTACGAATTCATTTTTATATTCTAGGTTTTTTATTTTTAAAAAAGTACATCGTCACTTCATGGATAGGTGAGGTGTTTTTGAGCTCCGCCCGCGTGTTATTCGCCTTAACGACATGCTTTTTTCCGGGATAAAAAGTAGCTTGTGTCAAGTTAGGGTTTAAACTATATCCATTCTAAATTTCATCCAAATCCGTTCAGCCGTTTCAGCCTGAAAGAGTACCAAACAAACAAACACACACACACAAAAACTTTCACGTTTATAATATAGTATATTTTCTTTTAAAATCCACAATGAGCTTACTCTCTTGCCCATCACCGCGCCATCGGTCGATGGGACTTAGAATGAAGAGCGTTTGGCCAGAAGGTACCTATTCACTCTTATTTAAAAGGAATCTGGGTATACTACCAATATTAGGGATTCCAGCGCAGGTAGCATGATAACGTGAGACTTCGTTTATAACGCACCTCTTTTAAAATAAGCGATATAACTGACACCTCAGTCGTTAAAACAAAGGCCAAGTGGCACCGCGAGATGTTGCCACTCGCAACCTTTTTTTAAAATCCTAACTGACATTTAAGTATTGTCGCGCGGCACTACACCACATTTATTTAATCATTTTATTTTAAAATAATAAAAACAATGATAAGTTTTGAGTGACCACAACACAACCACATTAAATTTAAAATGTTCAAAGAGTAGGCAATCTGACTGTGCATAGGAACTTTTTGATTTTTGTCAATGTCAAGTGAAGGGGAATTCTAGATGTCTTTTTTTAACATTTTTAATCTGAAAATACTATCGTGTTTGTTTAGTGATTAACAGTTCAGTTATCCAGCGAGACTTATTTGGTGACGCGAGTTCTTGTCACAAACCTGAATTTCTAATATCTCAAAACGCCATTTTGGGATTTAGGGACTTTTAGAATCCAGCCCTACAAGCGGAATTATATCGGTCCCAAGGCGACTGTTCTGGTGTAATTTTTAACACGCAATATTGGCCATTCAACTTTTGTTTATAGCGTCATAAATAGCATAAGATGTAAAATGATTAATTAAATAACGTCAAATGAGGACTACAAAATGTAAGGGTTACGGTTTTTATCGAGAAAATCAATAAATATCCGTAGAAAAACCCTGCTAAAAACACTCTAAATTTCTAGCCGTGTTGGTTTGGTTCCAAGCCAAACAACTAAATTGTCCACTTTATGATGTTTGCTGTATTACTCAAAAACTGCTAAGCCAGATAAGCTGTGAAAGTTTATCACAATAATACTGCGTAGTAGGTGACAAAAAACTTAGTGAAGGTGAATTCTGACGCTGAAAGATTGAGGTAAAGTTTGGGCTGACAGATTTTACACGTAGTATAACGACTTATGGTCTTATGGGAAGTTGCTTTTAAACGGGGTATAGCATATTTCAGACATGGTCTTTTCTTTAATGATTCGTTCATCACATTGCGTTGCTGGAACGGAAAGGAGATACCTAAAGGGCACTCGGGAACCGGGAGCGACGCCGGAAATTATTACCCGCTTGTCTTACAAATTACCCGACTGGGCCGCCTAAAAGCAAACTCCTTTATCTTTTTTGGTGCGCTCTCTAATTGGACAGAACACAGCTGCAAAATATTACATGTTTTACTCGCTTGTTCGAATGTCAAAGCGCTATTCAGTGGGATCAATGAAGCGGGACCAAAAAATGCAAAACAGGAACTTTTCATTTTGTAAAAATAGATATTTTCGTGTTTTATTTATAAACGTACAATCTGTGAAACATATTACAAATAAATTCTTTATAAACATAAATAGGTCGCGTAAAAATAACTTTTCTTTCTTTTCGCTAATGTAAATTGTATGCCTATTATACGTTAAAATTGCCTAAGCCTCAACACATCTACAAGTTTTAGTGCAAGTCGAAAGACCAATCAGAGACCGCGTCCAAAGCTCCAGTGGGCAGTAGTTTACTTATATGCGACCGGGTCTCTCTGGGTAACTCGGTTACACCGACTTGGGACAGTTAATTTACGAGGGTCCCTACAAATTAATATCTCTGATTTGGACCCTTTTCAGCGGGGCAGAGGAACGCAACCTCTGCTGATGTGTGGGTCAATTGTGGCGGGGATGGAGGCTTTGGATCATTGTTCTTTTGTGGTATTCCCTGTTTAAGATTGCACGCTACTCTAAGCTTTGAAAATTCGTTTAAATTTCGGATAACGATTAGTTTTGACTGTTTATTTATATATTTTTTTTAACTAACACGATTCTTTTCATTTACGGGTGGGAGTGTGTGGTACAAGAACAATGTATTCTAGTATTTTCATTTTTTTTATTCTTTTGGTCCGATAGTAACGAATGTTGTTGGGAGTTTCGACAAAAACGGAAATCTTTTTAGCAATGCTTTGTCTGTATGTTGTCTGATATAGACAAAAAAATAAAGAAAAAAAAAACACCAATTATTTTTTATTTTATTTATAATAATTAAAATTAACTGGTTTTCTACCCGCGTTCATGTCTACTGCAATTACGTCGAAACATCTAAAACTTATAATAAAAATAAATATCGTGCTAAGGATCTGGTAATTATTTATTTTTATGTTCAATGTCAATAATTTTACGTATCACCGTGTTATTTCCCTATGCAAAGAATACGCTGAGTACCTACGAGGTTCACCTAACAAACTATACAGGGTGTAAATAGAGTATTAGGACATGGATAATGTTTGTAGCTATAATGTGCATATCTGTTATTGGCTTTGCATATGGATATTGCTTATTGTATGTGTCCATTATTTTGCTGTAGATGTCCTGATGATCAAATGTAATAAAATATAGGAAAAAACCTGCGAAAATGAAAATTATATTTTCATTAACATTAAAGTGAATTGACATCATGAATATTAAAAAACGGATAAGACTCACTTTTTTAACCGTGCAAGGAGGCACATCGAAAGCTCGACCTGTGCCTCCTTGCACAATTAAAAAAGTGAGTCTTATTCGTTTTTAAATATTCAATAATATTTCTATTAAAATATTTTTTTAATTTTCATCATTAAAATTAGTAAATAAAATTAGTTTCTTCATTAATTTAGAAAACCTACTGTGTTTTTTGTATGGGCAAGCACATTTTTTTTCATTCTCCCTATTTGTTTCTTCGGGACACTTGTTTAGTATGATCAGTAGAGTATGTGGTTTCCAAGATACACTAACACCCGGTATATAAATATACTAGTATTAATTTTACACAAACGTAAATATGAAACTTGTATTGCTTCAAAACCTGTTTTCTGAGAGTTATGCATTTATGACGTATTTATGAAAATGGTAGGTACATAAAAAGGTTATTAAAACACGGCTCGATTTTTAATAGTACACGAGTGTTTTAATACCTAGTTATGTATAATTTCATACACTACTTTATTTAAACTCATGCCTACTAACCTGTTTTCATAATTTTTGTAAATTTTTCGTTAGCCATTTTTGATTATTCTTGTAAAAGCTTGTTCTAAAAGTGTTCGTAATTTCAGTCGTTATTTCTAGAATGTCAGGTGGAGTCAAATATTATCACCATCCATGCTGTCAGTAATATTAGGGCAAAATAATTCATTTGACTCATAAAACCACAGTAAGTAATAAATAAATTTCCTCTAAAACTATGGCGCAACAAACAGTTCATTCATTGACAGACCGAGTCGAATGCGCCGTAAGCCATAGACAATACCTGGCTACCTTGGGTACGTATGGAGAACAGTATATAAAACCCTCATTGGTATTTGATATTAAACCTCAGACATATGTGGTATATATGGTATGGGCTACTTAGACCATATAACACGGGACTAGGCAAGCGCACTTATCCCCCTCTGCCGAAGTACATGAACAATTTGTTCATGTAAGTTTGCTTGAGTTCCCTTTGCCTTCCTAGTTAGTATCACATGTACTGTAATCTCAGAAAAAGTTATTGTATGGTATTATGTTGTTCGGAAACCTATAAAACCTACCTACCTAAACCTACCTACTATATTTTTTTTGTGATTTGGAGACGTTCATGAAAAATATTTTTCATTATGCCAGTAGTTTTGAGTTCGTAATGAGGATTTTACGATATGAGGTTAGATAAAAAATATTAAGACTCGTAGTTTTCGAAGTCGGGTTCTTGAGAATGAGATTAAATAGATACTTTATTTTGCAATGTAGGTACATGGTATTCACTTATCGCACGGTAGGTTTTAATTGACAATTAAGATTTATTCAATTTAATACAGGAAAATAGAACATAAAAAATTGAATTAAGTGTTGCGCTTGCTTATGTAATACAATAAATAAAAGGTAAGTATATTAAATTTATTTATTGATGTAATGTTTAATGTAATACAATGTATTTAATGTGTGTCTTATACACATGACAGAGCTACCTACATATATAAATGTCTATATGTGTACTTGTGAACCTTCGAGAGTTGAAAACAGAGATAGAGGGAAGATAAAATAGTGACAAAAGTAAAATGGAGGGCACGGTGACGCAGCTGCTCTGGAAGGACGTACTCGTATATTGACGATTACTAAAATAGCTAAGATAAAACTCTTGAAGCAATTTCAAACTATGTATCGCCTTTAATATTTCAACTCTATGCCACACAAATGACTTTATATACCGTTTATTACTTCTGCGTTCTCTACAACAGCTTATTACATCATTAAACTTATAACCCATAATTACTGTACTGGCTGTTGAAAAACAATTTGTTAGTTCTCACCTTTTTTTAAATAAACCTCCCAGTAAATACAAGGTGAAATTTATTTATCCAGCCAAATTCATACTGGAGGCATGTTAAGTGATCACTGGTCAGTATCACGGATCAATAACATTTTTGCGTAATCTGAAAAAGAAAATACTGACTCGGGCTGCGCTTGCGTTTCGAAGGAAACAAAACAAATTCCCAAAAAGGGTCATCGAAAATTGATACTGACTACTTACCGAGTCTTCAGAATTAATTTGGCTGCAAAAATAAATGTCACCATTATGTGTGTGAATTTGTTGGATTTTTAATTTTAAGGCACTGGTAACTTAGTCGTTACGACGAATGTACACCGACAGTAGGTGTTAGGTAGTAGGACCCAGGATTCTCAGTCTTCAGACCCGATTTCAAATCCTGCCGGTTTGGCGTGCACCAACGAGTTTATCCAAAATGTGCATGATAAAGCCGATTCTGAAGCCTTTTAAGTGTTGTCAAAACAAAATTTTCTACAATTTTACAATAGATGTTAACATCATTGGAGCTAGAGAAACCTAGATAATCGCGAAAACCCGATTTTTGTGACTTTTGACCTAGAATAACTTACGACGCGGACACGAGATTTTATGAGACTTTTCAGACAACTTTTAGAACGCCAAAATGAAGGTATTAAACGAGTTTCTAGCCTATTATCTCTCATTCTGATGTGAAATGTTTAATATGAGTGGGGTATTTACTCAGCTTGTCTCTTGGACCACACGTCACTTTTGAGCAAGATCTAGTGTCGACACATTAATCTCTACGAAACGCCTCAGCATCGAGGGTCTCCGACAAATCTGCCGACAGACCCCTGAATTATACACCGAATGCCGAAGATCAAAGTTAAACCCCGGTTTAAATGATCCATTACACCCGGGTTTAGTGAGACAAAGTGATGGGAGTTCGGATCATCCCTTGCGGTTAATATTTTGCCCTTGATAAAAAGTTGTAACTACGTTGTTATAGAAATGTACAAGCCCAAACAATGTACCAAACATGTTGCCTACAAAAAAGGCTTCATGGCTCAAAACAATAGTGCAATCATCCATCCACAAGAGGAACTTAAACCATTTTGGCAGACACGATTGGAGTCGAATCTCGGGTGGTACAAGATAGGGTTGTGATAAAAAAATCCATAATAATGACAATATTCTTCAGGTAATTCAAACTTTTATAAAAACTAAGGCATATAAATATTGTATTCGTTTTTACATTTAGTGTAATTCTGAAAATTCTGAGATCTCTGCAACGAAAGATTATTTTCAAGAGGTTGTTTGTAATTCAAAGGCTTAGCCGTTTTGGAAGATGAGCAGGCGGAGAGACGAACAACCAATCCACTAATTACTGAGTAACTACTCAGTCGAGTTCATAATAGACCTAGCCTTGGCTGGAATGTATCTGGGGGCACTGCCGCCAAGTCGAGCTAAAAAGCGGCACGGCCAACCATCCTTTTTTTGGAAAAATTTAAGGGCATTTTCGACCCCCCTTTAACTTCGTTGTGGATAAAACTAGAAGCCTCAACCAGTACTTTCAAATCAAATCAGATCAAAATATTTATTTTGTAAAATAGATACATAAAGTATACTTTCTACAAGTCAAAGTTAATCTTTACAATATATCTCTCAGGTAATACATTTATATTAAATTAGATTATTTAGCGCGAATGCAAAGTCAATCTATTTATTTAAAACATAAAAGATTTTTAATATTGATATGTTAACAAAAAGATGTTGTTAGGTTAGCTAATTATGTAATAACTTAAGAAAGAAGGTCCCTTAAGTAGGGACTGAATAAATTAACCGACTTGGATTTACATGGATCTCACAACTTTTTACGGTAGAAGAACTAAGTTGCGAGACTTGGTGTTTTTACAAGTTTTATTTTTGATGGTATCCGTTTTATTTGATTACAATATTAGAAACTAAAATAAGTACCAAGAATTTCATTAAAGATAAAGATCCGTTTAATTAAGGGCCCGTTCTCCCTGACATTGAGCACCTCATTTTGCCTCAGGCAGAACTGAACTCTATGACGTTTCATTATTGTTTAAAATAGCACGCTCTGAGCCGTGAATGTTACGGCAACCGAACCATCGCGCGCTCTAAAGAATCACGTTTCGGTGCCGCCCTTCATAGTAATTTGTATGGGGAAATCGCACGCAAAAGTTGGTTATGTCTGATGGATAAATACAGCAAGTAAAATTTTTTTTTTGGCAAAAATAAATCAATCACTCCATTCTGTACACTCTTAACTTACCGGTGACCTAATTTCAGTTTTCAAGATGATCTAGTAAACCGTCAATGAGAAATACGCGAAGAGCAGTTTTACGTGATTTTTAGCAGCTTTTGATTTTTTTCCAGCTTGCTATAAATTCGATGCAAAAATCAAATTATTCATGTTGTAAGACAACTCTTCGACAACTTGTGTGATTATTTATTTCTCATTAAATAAATATTTTCTGTCATGAATCAGAAGGATGGTGGGGCACCTTTAGGTGGTACAGACCCTTAAGTGCCACAGCCAAGTATTTAGTGTGTGAACTTAAACAATAATAAATGTAAACGTATAACAGCGTGTCGTGGCAATAAAAAGGACCCCAACTCAGCATTCGCCACGGGTGTTACCAGTAAGTAACATTCCGCAATGCCATTATTCTGCTAGGGCCTACAGTTGATACACGAACACAAAAATAGTGCGCGGTATCCGAATAAAATTGATGTAGTAATATATGTAATATAATATATAGTTGTGACTTGTGACAATAGTATTTGTATTGTATATATTATTTGTTATCATTTGATTTGTGTAAATAAATACATAAGAAAAAATGTGCCTAATACTTATATACATGGAATAATAGATTGTATGACTGATTGAATATTTTCATAAAAAACGTGTGTTTTGTTTATGAAACTTTATGTTGGCGAGTATTTTTGCAAAACCAGATAATAATTTTTAAATTTTGATTTAAAAGTATTCTTACACTTTTAAATACGTAAAGGGGGTTGGTTACCAACCGAGTATTTGGTAAAATGAAAGCAAGATGAAATCAAGACTCAAATGAGTCGCGGAGTTTTCAAGCTATATTTATACGATTTTAACCCTTGAAATGCTATTGAATAGATGGACGTCCCGGTGACCGCACAAAAAGAATTACCTACTTAGGATCACTATAAAGTAAAATAAATCCGCTCAGTTACCTATGGACCTCACTCTTTAAAGGATTACAGTCAAAAGCTCAGTACTATATCGCGTTTGAGCATACCTTGTTGAATTTCCTTCCGATAGCGGAAAAACTTTGGAGGGATCGTACTTCTTGATGAGTGATAAAAATAAAAAGGTTTCTTTACCGATTTCATGTTCAACTTTTGCAAAGATTTTGTTCAACTTTGTTATATAAAGGTACCTACATATTATTATGTACATTGCGGCGCCTTGAAAATCTTGTAATAGATATGTGGTGGCTATATCGTAGAATAGAGAATATGCATGTCGCTTAAATAAGTAATAAATTGCGTTTTTGTATGCTATTTACTTAGTTGAATTTAATGATGACCATGGGAAACTATTTTATTTTATAGTATTATAATTATTTCCATTTAAAAAATACATCATTTTGATTCATCATTTTACTTTTGTGACAAAGTGAGTACATTTCATCATAAAATATTAAGTTCAAAATTAATAAATGTAAAACAAAACCCTCAAATATTTTGTAATAGGTTGTTTTAATCAAAAATAATTAAAAAACCGGCTACTCGCCATACACCGCAAGTAAGAGCAGTATCATGTGACGTCACTCGATGCGCGCTAAAATGGCAGCCGTTTGAACTGTAGAAGATTATTATGAAACTTATTTTGATTTTATAACTATGAAATATGGATAATTTAGTTGTAAATTCTTATTCATAGCCCTAATTTGATCATATATTAACGATTTGTGCATTAAAAAATTTACATGCATCTTCTTTATTGATCATTTCATGATCTAATCGACAATATCGTTAAGTATGAAATAAGAAATAGACATCCAAGAAAAAGCCAAAAATAGGTGCAACGACGAGCGAAGCGAGAAGGAGCGTGTTAGGATGCCTGTGATCATAAATTCGGGAGCCAAGCGAAACGGAACGGAGTGATATGGCCACGACAGATATAAGAAAGACCTAAACTGTACGAGTCAGAGAAGGGTTAAAGAAGTGTTATCTGTCTATTTTGATTGTGTTCGCACATAAATATATAATATTATTATAAAATAATAATTATATCATTATATTATATTATAAAATAATGAAGGTCAAGTGACTAGAGAAATTTATGGTGCGCAAGTGGAAGATACAGGACGTATTTTGACTAGATTGGCGACGTACTGAGAAAGATCAAAAGTACCCGGAATAGAAGAGCTTGCACTAGATTGATGGACGTGAGGGAGGCGAAAGAGTGTGCCAGGATTGAGGCAAATGGAAACCTGTAGTCTCTGCCTATGGGAGATAGGCGTGAGTATACTATGTGTGTATTATAAAAGAACGGGCTTTATACAGTATATTTGAAATTTTATGTCTTGTATTGAAATTTTATGGCTATTTTATATTTTTCTTAGACAATGTTCATAATTATGAAAATGTCACCTATGATCGGTTGCATAAGTCGATTTAAAAGAGAAAAATAACCTGTAGTCTAAAAACAACAACATGTTTAGGTCTAAGGGGTTCGAGGGATGTCACATAAAAATCGTTGTCTATGGTAAGAAAAAAATAGACTCAATTTTAATACACAGGAATAGACAATAACATATACATACTATTCAAAATAATGTTTCAGTATACAATAATCACTTGATTAAATAGAGTTATAAGATCAAAGGCCGAAACTTTCAACGAATCAACGCAACGCATCACAATAGCGTGTTTCTAAATTTTGCATTTTATTATACAAGCATCGGTGGTTCAGTGGTAGAATGCTCGCCTGCCACGCGGGCGGCCCGGGTTCGATTCCCGGCCGATGCAATCTTTTATATTATTTTCACACATTTTTATAAAAATAAACGTAATTGCATAATATTCATTTTATATGCACACTGGGATTGGTGACTTCTTATTCAGCACAAATATTCACTTTATACTAGAATGGCATAAAGGGAGTAAAAATAAAACCATGCAAACATCAGATACGCTTGCAATTTTCTCCTTTGCGGCGTCTTCGGAGCAAGTCCGGCGACACATTTGCAATACCAATGCGAATTTTCTATTAAATCTATACTCGTGGCTTAGACTAGCGGGTGTAAGAATATTATATTCAAGTATTTTAATTTTATATAAACGAGTATGTCGACGGCACTTCGTAGAATTGGGCAGATCGTAAAGTATGAAACGGCAACAAAAGTGAAAAAAGGCGTGATGACGAGCGTAGCGAGGAGGAGCGTGGTAGGTTGCTTGTGATCATAAATTTGGGGAGCCGAGCGAAATGGAGCGGAGCGAAGCGACCCCGCTAGTTTTAACAGAAATACGATATGCCTAGGCAGATCATGATATGCCCAATTTTACAATCTGCTGACGACATTAAGCAATTTCTGGTTGATCACAAAAAAAACACGAATCAACCGTCAAATGCAAGTTACAGGTCAAACTCATACGCCTATATTTCACCGGCGATTAGTAAGTCCCATGGTCCCAATCACCGTGCTTCGGGGACAAATATAGACCCAGAGCTACAGAAAAAAGATAATCACAGCTTAAATTTGTTTGTCGGTCGGACTTTCTGTCTTTGATCCTGTCTGTACGCTCACGTTCACATGACTGAACAGATTTTAATAGGGTAAACTTTAAACTTTCGCGATTTTCACACATTATTAACGATGTATTGGGGTCTTACTCGCGATAACTAATAACATACCTTAATAGATATGTGCTTGACGTTTCGACGCCTCTGTAGGCTGTCGTGGTCACAAGCTAACTGACGAGAGTAGCAGCAAAAATGTCCTTGGCGAGCCGGCGGTAGGTAGCACATTATTTTTCTTTTTCCTACCCGCACTTTGTCTTTTGTTAATTAATTGTTTCTTTCGTCACACACGACACACAACACTAACAGTATCGAGGCAAATATTCGAAGATAAATCGCGAGGTTTAAATTTCTGTATGACTGAACACCATGCCGAAGATAACTTAAGCCCGTCATCCCGATTGAAATTTTTTGGGTGTTTTTTAATTTCAATTGTTCTCGCACAATTCTCGGGTAGTAGTGGCGGTCAGTAGAAAGGGTTTTTGGGTCATGAAGTTCTATCCAGTGGTTTGTTTTAATAGGGTTTTTACTTTTTTATACATTAGTGTTCCAGGAGTAACTTAAGTTGTAAATCATGAAACTAAAGTTACAGTTTGGTCTACATAGATTTCCAAGCAATCTCCTTCTGCATAGCTAGCATAGATTAAAGTAAAATATACACGTTTTGAAGAAGCGATTGACTAATTGAAACGCATGAAAACTTGAAAACTTTCTCCTCAAAAAACGACTCTTCCTGCGTTTCCATTAGTCAAACGCTTCATCGAAAGACAAAACTTCTGTGTTAGTTTCATATAATATGCTAACTATACTAGTTGCAGGCTAAATCAACAGTTATATAAATAAAATTCTAGCGTCCATCGGCAAATAAAACCTCGATCTATTCTCAAATTCCTGACGCGATGCCTAGCAGTTTGACAAAAGGCCGAGTCCACAATTCGGTTTTGCGTCCACGTTTGCATAGTTGCATTACAGTGTGCGTCGAACGGTGGCGGAGTGTTCGATATTCAAATGAAATTTTATTTCCGATCGCTAACCTGCCAGTATGTTCGTTCGAATACCAACGAGCTACTGTACTATCGCCCGCAGTTCATACCGCATTTGTATCCTACTTTAACCCTTAAGACAATGTAGCAAGAACTGCTAATGGGTAGGTTTACGTGCTATTGATCGTACGTCGAGCGTATGGCGGCCTGAAGCAGAATACCTATCACAGAGATGTAGTAAGAAAACAAAGTGTAAGCAGTCACTTCACTTTACACATAATTAGTGTAAGTAAATGCATAGTTTTTTTTTCAAGTTTCGAAGCATTGATAAATTTAAACCCCAATAATCCCTTAACCGTACGCAAAAGTTAGCTTTTGGTTGTCTGGAAGATCTAACATTTTTACCGTGAGGATATGTTTTGAATATGGATGAATAAGTATACAGGTTAAGTTTTTTTTTTGCAGGATACTCTGCCCATTAGTGTGAACAACTCGACATGGGGCCAACCCTGAAATTGTTAAAAAAAAACAGTTTATAGGAATATCACACTGTGATAGGAATATCACACTAATATTATATATAACAACTGTTTTTTTTAACAATTTCTGGGTCTATATCAGGAATGATTGATCACAAAATTATATATGTCAGCGTTATTTAATTTTTCCATGGAACAACTGATTTTTTCGTGACTCGTTGAAACCGTAGTAACAGTTGTCTATATTCATGGGTGTAATACCTGTTTGTAAGACAGGGTTACCAAATTAACATCTTGTCATCAGAAATTTTTGTATACCTATCATTCAAAGTATAGTAAAAAGAAAGTTGGATATTTCTATATGATATAAATAAAAAACAGCTTTTTATATAAAAAGCTCTTCATGATTTTGGCCGACGGCCAAACGGAAAGAAAATTCTATTCAAAAATTCAATTCTTTGTCGCCAACTGTACTAGCTACGGAGTAAGTTTATGTTATAGGCCACCGCAGTCTAAAATAATGATATTTTCACCGTAAAAGAGGCGATGAGAACAAAAGAGGTAATTTAGGATAACGACCTTATTGACAGTAAGGAGTTCATGATAATTAGAACCTCTCTCACATGGAAGCTGAATATGCTTTCGCACAATGTTCTGTGTAAAATGGCTAAGAACCACAGACATATAATTATATACGTATGTGCTAAGAACTAATATATTATAAAAAAGAGGCACGGGTAACCACGAGTAACATTTTATAACAAAAAATTGTGTAATAGATTTATAGCACAGTTGACTTCCATATAACTCTTAAATTGATTTTGATGACATTTTTGTATACCGGTAGTGCATATCCAGGATAACTCTTAGGGTAATAATTAAATAAAAATAAATGTAACAAAACAGAATAACATAAAAACAGAACAATAACAACAACAAAGTTCACACGAAACAAACTATTAAAAGATAGCGGTGCGGCGACAACTTATAGTACGACTCATTAAAAAACACATGTCTTATACGTCCGTTTTTACTTGGTCGAATTATAATACGTTCTAACTGTTTCAAAACTTTTCGTTTCAGGGTGTTCTATATTTATGATCTACTTTGAATAATTATGGTTTCTTTTTCAAGACAATTGTAATGATAAAACAGAAAAATTAATTAAAGTATTTAATATAATAAGGGAATATAAATAATTGTTGTAAAAGTTTTAAAAGTTTTTCGAACTCGGTTTATAAATTGTGATGCTTGATAAAATACTTAATTTATAATTGTTTATCTACTGTCTATTCACATCTGAAATTAACTTATAGTATTATTCAAAATTCAATACAGAACAGAACAGAAAGCGTTTTACTAAAGCCGCAGGTTAAGGTGCTGTTTAAAAATGTATCAAGGTATAGTATACAAATCTTGTGAATATATAAGGTCCTACAATAATAAGTGAAATAATTATAGGGTAGATCATGTATCGTTAACTGATCAAATTCCAAAAGAATAAAAAATGTTTTGCTCAAATAATTTTTTCACTTCGCAGTACAAAGTGGTTCAATCAGCTGACTAAATTTCTATGGAAAGGTAAAAAAAATTATGTGCAAAAAATTATTTTTTCTGTGGAATATGCTCCATTAGGGTTACTCCATCATCTGTTAATTTTTTTTCACTTTGAATTGTACGACCTTATATAAAAGGCAAACCTGAGTTGACTCATCTATCAACGCACAGCCGTAACTACTGAACAGATTTCGCTGAAATTTGGCATACAGATAGTTGTAATGACGTAGGCATCCGCTAAGAAAGGATTTTTGAAAATTCGCCCCTTAAGAGGGTGAACCGAACTCCACGCGGATGAAATCGCGGGCAAAAGCTATTATACACTAAATTTCTATTTTAGCTTTATTTTAGTTCACGCAAGGTTTATAATCAACCTAAAAGGCTTAAGGCGACTACTGCTGGTGAACTTGGGTGCGTGCGTCTCACTCTCTCACATGACTCGTCCCGCACTGATCTCTCTGTTCTTTGTTCGAGAAGCTGCGAACGCACTCAAATATACCTAATAAATTACAATCGACATCATTTCATTTCAGGTAACCATTGGTTTTCAATATATTGAAAGTCTGCGTAAAAATAAAGCTTACGTATTTTTCATTTTGTTTCATTTTGTATTTTTACTGCTTATTTTATTTTTTTCTTATTCACTCATTCCAAAAGGACGTAAGTCGCAAATGAGGATTTCAAACGCGATGTATAGGGATTATAAAAAAAAACTTGGCATGTTTATGCTCGCTGTCAATGTCAACGGCCACAATGACATGGAAGTTGATTTAAAAAAAATAATTAAATAAACTTGAAAGCAAAGGTAATTGTTTTTAAAATCCTGTGTTTACAAACTTTTTTCTCTTTATTTAATAATGATTTAATTCTGAAAAACATATATGATGCTCAGAAAGCCAATATATCCCTAAATGTTTTTAGTTTTGTAGTAATTTTTAATACGTAAAGGTATCCATTGTTACAACTATTTTTTCTTTATCATTAAGAGTGCTCGTTTGATTGTAACAAAATCTTCAATTTGACCAAGTTTCAATTTGTTACTTAATTATTTAATTTTATATGAATCAAATCTTATGTCTTAATTTGGCCCTTGCTTTGGCATTTATTTTGTTAAAATTCTTGATAAAAAATACTAACTAAGCCACCTCATTCCAGCTATTGTTAGGAAGTGCGTGAAAAAAAATGTGTACACGACCATGCGCTGTTGTACATCTTTTTGTACGATTATCAACTTTATGCTGACGTTCTAAGGGCTGTCATAGAATACCGAAATATTTTGGTGAATGTAAGCGCCTACATTTTGAATGAGACTCATTGTTATCAAATTGGACAATTGAGACGGCTCCTTCAATTAGACAGCACTGAAGTTGCTCTACAAAACTTTTTCAATAAAGCCACCAGACCAATCTAAAGAATGTCAGAATACTAAAACTACTGAAAGCAAAAAGACGTCTTCACATATCTACTTCGTCTACAAACTTCTTCAGTGATTTGACGAGTACGTCATAATGATGTAGGCGTAGGCCTTAGAGATAGTAAACATAGAGTAACTTGAGTTATTTATCGTAATTTTTGTGTCATTTCCCAATCTTGGCACTTTCGGGCCCAGCCACACAGACAAATAGATATTTATTACGTTAAGATGACATAGAAAAAAAAATGATTTTTAAACAGTAGAACTCCCGTACTAAAAAAGATAGGGTTCTAAAAGAATAAATATAAATAAGGCCTTTTCCAAGACGATAGCAGACCCCAAAACGCGACGGATAAAAATTCGCTGCATCGAAAAAAATCTCAAAGTGAAGTCGGTTTTTTTTTTCAGTTCAAATCAGTACTCGTTCCAAACTAGTAAAGTAAAAATAACAATAATGACTGTTGTAAACATCCATCCCTCCATCCATCAGCCTGTTTCGTCCACTGCTGGACATAGGCCTTTCCAGGATTTCACCACTCTTGGCGGCCTCCTGGAAGAAATGCCCATACTCACACACGATGGGCAGGCGGGTTGGTGAGCGCGGTGCCGAAACCCTTACACCAGTGACGCCGCTGCCCGTCACTAGTCCCGGCGATTGGGGATGGATATACCGCCATCCGTCGGTCCCAGGCAATGGTGGGCCACCTGGTTTTGCCTGAGAGCTGTTCTCTTACTCTCCCCCGAATAACTTCGCTCGGTTTGCGAGTAAGATGGTGGTACCTCCACAGTCGAGCCCGGCATCAGCTCTACCACCTATAAACATATAAACCTATTATCTAAAACATAACAACGCGTTTTATTTAAACGCTCTCGTGTAAATTTCTATTAAATGTCATTCGCTAAAAAACAGCAATACAATATCCAACCTTCTCTTCATTCACCGCACTACTCAGACGCGCAGTTTTTCAGATATGTCTATCTCTTTCGTTGTGCGATGGACATGGGAGTTTTACTATAATCGCAAAAAAAGGTATACGGTAATGTGCAGCCGTATATACCCTGAAAGACCAAAAGGCGCAGAGTTAACCTTTCTCCGTTGCACTTGCTCTTTAACGTAGAGAAGGAAGACTGCGTCAAAATGACGTCGGTGAGACAGAACGGCATTCGCTTTTCACCGGCGAGAGGCTCCGCAGCTGCTTGAAGCCAGCCCTCGTGTCGAGGGTCCTCATCGTCACGAGCTTCAGATGAATAACTGAAACTGGGGGAGGCAGGTTCTACGGTGGAACTGTTTAGTTTTTAGGGTTCCGTCAGATTGGAAACCTTATTAGTGAAGTTACTGTTACTCAAAAAGATGATTAGAATGACGAAGATAAAATATTCGGAGTGGGAAGCTAGAGATCCCATGTTCGATTCGCGGTTTAATTAATGTAGATAATTGTTTGATAGTACTGATAAGCTAAATGTTTGAATCAATTTGTGCTAAATCACTTAAAATAAATGTTTTGTAAATTAGGCAGTAAGAGACTATTCATTACGAAAACTTCTAAATCACTGCCAAGGGACCCGGAATTGTTTAATCGTACTGATGAGCTAAATTTTTTGAATCAATTTGTACAAATTCACTTAATATAAATGTTTTATAAATTAGGCAGTAAGAGACTATTCATTACCAAAACTTCTAAATCACTCCCAAGGGACCCGACCGTGGATAAAGTTTCGTAAATGTTTTCCGTTTTGTTTTTACAATATAATTTATCTACTCTATATTAAAGTAGTAAAAATGTCGTGTTTGTACATTGAATATTTTTGCGAAATTTTGTATTAAACGTGTAATTCATTTATACTGATGCCAAAACTACAGTTTTTAGAATTTTTGTCTGTCTACCTGTCTATCTGTCTGTATGTATGTTCCGTTTTAACTCGAGAACCACTCAACGGATTTAGATGCGTTTTTTTTATTATCACCGTAGTGAACCTGGTCAACACATAGGCTATAAGGGGTGTTCATGAAATAAAGCCCAAGCCGAAAACGGGGCAGAGACCAAATAAACGCGGGCGGAGTCGCGGGGAAAAGCTAGTAATAAATATACATGCCTTGCTCTTTCAAAACATTTTTATTTATAATATACCTCATATAAGGTAACTATTTGTTTGACGGAACCCAAAAAACTCCACAAAAGCAGGTGCAACGGGAAATCGTAAGGCTACGCGGAGTGGTGCTGAAATCTGATCGGGCGCAGCGTCACACGTGGAAATATTATCCTTTTCTTTTTTTTCTTTCCAAGAAAGTCCGCTTTTTCATTTGATAATTTATTTCATGGGTTTTGATGAAGTTCTTAGTTATTTTGTATACGGTTAATTCTATTTTAAGTGCTTGCCTTTGGTCTTTCAACGGTTTACTAACAACAACTACTACTTTTGATCAATGTAAACCTTGGACACGTGTTTTTTCAGACTATCTTTCCGTTGTTAGATCGGTTACCTAAGTAGACACATTTCACTCGATGGATTTTATTTTTGAAAATGATGCCTTTTTAAGTTATTAATTCGTTTTAGCTCTAAACGGCTTGAGTTTTATGTCTGAAATTACTGCTTTAACAAGAAAACATGGTTTATTTTTCGATGTCAGGTGAAAAAACTCCTACATCAAATACTTTTTTGTAAAATCCAGAAAAGCCTCGAAAATTCACAGATTTTGCGCGCGAAGCGTGCGTTCTAATGTAGATTTTTTGACAACAAACTAAAGTTCACAATCACTCAGTAAGATTATCGTGCACCATGGGCCAAGCCTTAAGTGATTACTCTAAATTTAAGTGTTCATATTCTGAAAATGCTCTATCTAGTATAGTTGATTAGAAATTGAAAGGGCAATTTTATTGAAACTATAGGACGAATGAAATTTTGCTTCTTGTGATTCATTATGAAAGTTGTAAGAGTTTATCTTAGGGATGACGCCAAAATTATTTACTAACCAGCTGCCCTTCGTGACACTAACAATATTAGTAGTTATTACATATTCTACGTATTTATTGTTATAGCGCTACCCTTGACAAGTTTCACATCGCCATAGGTTAGTTGGAATAAAATGTTTACTAGCATTCAGCTCGCTCGCCTATGTACGTTTCTTTTTGTGCAATAAATTATACAACAAAATCTTAGGCGCTTCTTTTATGGCATTCACCCTAGTTTATGATATAAGTGCGGTAAAGAGGCAATAGCTTACAGGAACGATTTGAGGCACGAGCGATAAGCGAGCCTACGAACGCATCAAACTGAAACCAGCGGGTCTATTACGTATCTTTGAACTATGTCTGCTATTCGCCAAAACATATAAAAAATGAACTTCCAAAATAACCTTAAATGCGTATTGAACTATTTACGAATTGTGACGTCATTTCAAGTGCGAACGTATCCTTAGCTAAGCGGAATTCGATAGTTTATGTATGTTATTGACGATAGGCACTCGGTTAACAACTGATTTTACGATACAGAATTAGGAGGCAGCTCATTTATGTCAAGTCCATTTATGGTACACTTGGTAAGATTGGCAACTATTAACAAAAATAAAAAATAAAGAATACCTCAGACATTGCTGCATGTGCTAATTTCCCTTTGCCTTCCCACTATGTGGAAAAAAACACTAGTGTGGTAAAGTTGACTTTGACAACAGTTTGGACGCATATAAGATAGGACTCTACGAGCACTTGCATTCAAAAATATTTTCCTAAGCACTGCAATACAAAAACATGTTACATATTGCAGTACATTTCTCAAGTTGTTCAAATATAGCCTGAGCTTGCAATAATTTAATCGTTAAATTCAAAGAGCTCTCCATCAGCATCGGTGGTTCAGTGGTAGAATGCTCGCCTGCCACGCGGGCGGCCCGGGTTCGATTCCCGGCCGATGCATTCCTTTTTTTCTACAAAACATTGTTTTTGTATTTCCTGTGACTCCGCACCGTAGAGAAAATACGGAAAACATTGGCAGATATTTTCTCGCGCCATTTCCTCGCGTCCTAATGCTCACCAGCACTAAGCCCCGGAGATTATTTGGCTGTAGCGAGAAAGCCTTAAAGTCCGACTGTTCGACCGACGGCGAGGTATATATAGAGAAAACAGAGATTCTTAACTCCATGCCAATGAATATAACAAAAGAAAAAACTAAAATAATTAAGGTGACTTTTATTTATGCACGGATGCAAATTTCGCAAAATAAAATCTTGACGTCCCAAAGTCATTGACTCGAAGCTGGGCTTGCGTTTGTAAGGCCCACGAAAAGAAAAAGGGTCATCGATCCTTGTTACTGAGCACTTACCGAGTCTTCAGTAAGAATTTGGCTGCATAAATTAAAGTCACCTTAAATACGTCGCCGAATGATAGTGAATAACCGAATTATGGCGTAAAAGCCGACCCATTACGCGATCATACGAAATTATTTCGCTTTTTGGCGAAAAAGCTGATATTTCACGAAAAAGCGAGATTACATGCAAAAAAAGGGGAAATGGAAGAGAAGCGGAGGCGACCCCTAATTTCGTATGACCGCGTAATGGGACGCCATAACTCGGGTTTTCACGAAAAGGTAGTATAAGGCCATCATACGACAACATATACATTTTATCTTACATAAAATTAATGTCTGTGAATAAAATAGGTAAGTAATTCATTGTTTGCTTACTAATGAGTTCGTGCAAACAGCAACTTTCAGCATGAAGCGTCTAACAAATGTTAATTATAGAAAAGTTTCTGAATACTTAATTTCATTCTTGTTCACTTAACAAAGGTACGAGAAAGATCACAAACTCTGTCTGAATCACTTCATACTTAATGTGTATAAACTGGCTGTTGGATATGCTAAAAAAAAAAGAAAAATGAAAATTTTTAAAAATATATATAAAAATAAAAAGTATTAAATAATTTCACTACTAAAACCGTGCACCAAATGCAATAAATACACGTAATTGATGCATGAAAGTTCACATAAGTCACAAACAATTTTATTGCACTGCATTTATGATATGCTGTTGTGTAAGTTTTCTGAACGATAGCTACTCGATCTCAATACACTACCGTTCTAAGTAAACTGAGCGATATCAATAAAGTTCTGCATTCTGTGTTTTTTAGGGTAGAGTAACGAACGGGACCCTATTACTAAGACTCCGCTTTCCGTCTGTCCGCCTGTCACCAGGCTGTATCACATGAACCGTGATAGTTAGACAGTTGAAATTTTCACAGATGATGTATTTTTGTTGCCGCTATAACAACAACTAAAAAACAGAATAAAATAAATATTAAAGGGGGCTCACATACAACAGACATGATTTTTTTGCCGTTTTTATAGATAATGGTACGGAACCCTTCGTGCGTGAGTCCGACTCGCACTTAACCGTTTTTTTCTTAAGTGGCCGACCACACAGAGCTGCGTTCTGCGTTTTCGTTTCAAGAAACTGGTTTTTACTTTTTAGTCCGTTTTAAAAACGTGGTATATGTTATTTTAATTAAAATAATAGTTGAAAAGTTATTTTTTTGCTTCTTGTGTGTGTGTGTGTGAAATTTTGCAATCGATTTTAAGAGCTGTATTGCAGGCAAATTCTCTTTTTTTGTGATTATCAAAACTGAACACAAAAATTTATAATTTGCCTTATTTTGTTACCCTACAAAACTTTTTTAAATGTTAATGTTTCCCATGTACACTGTAAGTAACCAATAGAGATTTTGCGATGACAGTATACGACAAATGGTATTTACTAGTATTTTTTATAGGATAATACATAAATAGTACATATATTCACGCCTGTCTCCCAGAGCTGTAGGTAGAGACTACAGATTTCCATCTGCCACGATCCCGACACTCCTCTTTTGCTTCTGTATTCATCAATCTAGTCATACATGCTCTTCTATTCATTGTACTTTTTACTTGGCCCTTCCTCAGTATGCAGGGTAATAATTTAGCAGTTTTTAAATTTATGTGTTCAGTTTAAAAAAAGAGCTACATTTATATCCGATATACTCACGCCTATCCCCCAAAAGGATAGACAGAACCTTTGAACCTTTTGGCTCAGTTCACGTATTTGCGCGAGTGTTTCTCAGGGAATGTTGTTCAGTATGAGTGGATGATATACGAGTAGTTTTATTAAAAGGTAATGAAGCCAGTATGCATGTGTGTAAGCGACTGCACCGCCTCTACCCACGGGAGCAGGTGACGCGGTGAGGATTACCGGTAATCGGCGCCGGACGGCGATGGCGGCGGCTTTAAGGAACTTTGGCCCTCCTCTAATCGACTTTCAGACTCTAAACATACCGGCGTTTCAGAGAGAAAAAGCCTTTCATGTGTTCTGTAAACGGGGATGCTTTAGCTAAGGACAAGATAAAAAAAAACGTTATGACCATTTTCTTTTGTGGAATTTTATTTCTGATAATTGACATTCATTTTATGAAGCGTTCAAAAGTAAACAAACTTCGTAAAATATTTTGACCGTTACAAAATCAATTGTGCAAAATTAACTATCGTAACTGAAGCCATAGCAGGATTAACACATTTAAAGCAATACTCGTAAATTAATATACGTATATCTGAATGAAACAAAAAATTAGAAACGCTTTACCAACTGAATGTTGATACTGTTGATTGTTGTCACTTAGTGGAACTTTGAATACATAACGAACAGAAAATCACTTTACAAAATCACAAAACTATTGATTTCCTGGCCGGTTTCACCTTTATAGCATTTTCAAAGGCTTTATAATCAAATTGTTTACATCAGTGCAATCGGGACACTTTACCAATATCTTAAATATTCACTAACAGGATAGAAAAATATATTTCGACCACCATACATGACCAATGGAATGACTTTGTACACCTAACTTTTACCATTTTCTATTAGCTAGATACAATATTTTAATCTATATCTAATACTAGCTTTTGTCCGCGGCTCGGTTTAACGACATGCTTTTTTTCTGGGATAAAAAGTAGCCTATGTGTTAAGTTAGGGTATAAGCTATATCCATTCTAAATTTCATCCAAGTCCGTTCAGCCGTTTCAGCGTGAAAGAGTAAAAAACATACACATACAAACACCCTCACACACTTTCGCATTTATAATATTAGTGTGATATAATTCACAGTGACCAAATCAAGTGGTCAAAATATTTTGTTTTTTTTTTTTCGTATACAAATCCATAAACAAGAAGTCTATTACAATTTTATTTTATTTTAACAGAAATAATTATCACAAGGTTTAACTCAATGTCAACTAAGAGCAGAACAGGTGCGAAAATACAAACATGAAACTCATTTACGTAACTAAGAAACGAACATCATAATTCAAAGACTGCAGCAACAACTGTGCAAACATGATGTCGCCGTGTGTGCTCCAGCTAACGAAGAGAAGTAAAAAAGAAACTTAAAAACACTAGTTAGCGAAACTAGGGAAACAGAGAGTCAGCGCAGCGATGCGATTTACATACAGTGTTCACAATTGCCGGGACTTTATAAAACTTGTTTATGACTCGTGACGGCAGCAGCGTCACTGGTGCGAGGTTTTCAACACTGCTCTCACCATCCCGCCTGTCTGAGTATGGGCATTTCTTCCAGGAGAACCACCGAGTGTGGCGAAATCTTGTCAGTGGACGACCCAGGCTAATGATGGATGATTCACAACGAAATGATTTCCACGTCAAAATAATAAAATCAAATTTGGGATGCACGATAAAAACCTCTCCGAGTGACGTAAACTGAAACAGTGCGCCAATTGGGCATAGCGCTCCCTGGTCAGGTGGTAGGAGCTGGTGCCAGGCTTAGCTGTAGAGGTACACAGTACCATCTTACTCGCAAACCCCCCCGCAGTTATTCGGGGGAGAGTAAAAGGACAGCTCTTAAACAGGCACAACCAAGTGACCAAGATTGACGGCGGTATATCCATCCCCGATTGCCGGGCCTTACATAAAACAGACTGATGACGGGCAGCGGCGTCACTGGTGCAAGGGTTTTGGCACTGCAGGAGGACCGCCAAGAGTGGCAAAATCTTCGAAAGGCCTATTTCCAGCAGTGGACGAAGCGGGCTGATGGATAGATGGATGGCACCCTGGTCTGCTAGACTAAGACTCCAACTGACACTCTTTCACTTCAACTGGTAGTAGGTTTCGGCATTGCTTGTCATTTGTTATTACGGAACCACGCCGCCAAGCGACTCGTCGTGTTCCAGCAGGACATCATGAGAAGCCTGGGAGAGTAGTTTCTCTGCCTTTTTAACTAGGCGAGTGCTCTTTATCCTAGGTCTCATAGATGCATCCCACCGGGCTTCGTAATGGCCAGGCGCAAAGAATGGTCAATATAGAAAAATAGTACTAAAAGAATATACAGTTTGTACAATAAAAAAGCGTCCGTAAGCAAAAAACTGGTCAAGTGCGAATGAGACTCGTGCTCTGAGGGCTCCGTACATAGCGTTTAAAACACGAACTTATTTCAGGAGCCATAATATAAGCCATCATAATAAGGACCAACTTATGTTGACACCAACCTATTAAACTCTATGTATCCAAAGGGTCTAATTAAAATGGAATGTAATTTCTCGTTGAATAAATAAATATAGGTAATTTTTAGATTTTTCCTAGACGTACAATGTGATATAAGACCGTATTGTTAACGGAATTTCAAGTTTCTAAGTCAACCGGAAATACTATATACAATACAATACACAAACACAATACAATATTCTTTATTGCACACCAAAAGACAGACCCTATGGTTTTCATGGTAAGCCAAATTGTATGTAATTGATTACGTAAAGGAGCAATAACTTTTTTTGGGTTGAGCAAGAAGCCTGATTTTTTATCAGCACTGTCCGCGGAATTCTGAAGGAGATATTAGCTTCAACTTGGTATCTCTAACGGGGCCTGAAAAACAGGGTCTTCACAAACGGTAACAGAGTGATCGTATAAGGGTTTTTTCATTTTCAAGTTACGGAACCCTAAAAATTTGTAATAAAACAGTATACAGTTTGCACAACAAAAATAAGCGTCAGCATGCGAAAGCATTGAAATCAAAACATCACACGATATGCATCCCAGAATGGATGACAGAGATGTAACTGTTTTTCCAAGTGTGGACTTTTTCGACTTGTTTCCAAATGAACACTCGTACCGGTTTCACCAACGATTTACGGGCACATAATATGGTTTTTAGAGCATTCAGCTTTTATTCGTTTCCTTTCACGTTCGTATCGAAAAACTCGTACAATAATTCAAATCCTGCTCTAAAGATTGAGAATGGAGACGTTCTACCAGATGAGCTTCCCTCCATCCATTCATCCCTCCATCAAACGGTTTCATCCACCGCTGTACATGCCTTTCCAAGATTTCGCCATACTCACCGGTCCTCCTAGAAGAAATGCCCGTTACACACGCTGGGCAGGTGGGTTGAACGTTAGAAACCATTTTTTTTAAACTTTATGTAGGTTTAAAACAACATTTTTATAGAAATGCACTTGTCCACTATTTACCTAACCGGTTTCACTATTCTTTCATTAGTGATTCATATATTATACGTAAACAAACAAATAAACCTTCGAAAATGCTTTAATAGCGAAACCGGTTAGGTAAATAAAATAAAATAAATACAATGGACAAGTACAAGTGCATTTCTATCAAAATATATCAAAAGTTCCACCAAGTGCCAACAATCACAAGCATCAACTTTATAAAAATAACATTAATATCTATAAGGTGACATTAATTTATGCAGCCTTATTCATACTAAAGACTCGGTAAGTAGTCGGTATTAAGGTTCGATAAACCTATTTAAGAAACTAGAAAATTGTTTTTTTCGTGTTTGATCCGAACGCAAACCAATGCCCATTTTTTTAAAAGTCGCAGACAAATGAATTGGTCCGGTGATCACTCACAAAGTATACACACTGTGAAGAAGGACTTTTTAAATTCATTATTTACATTTACATTATGGATAACTTCTCACAAGGCTCCTTTGTGAACAGTTTACAAAGAAAAAGTTTAACTTGTAATAAAATAATAAAGGAAAAGTGTTAGACAACTTTAAAAAAAGTTCAAAGCCCGTCTGTTGGGTGCTTTAAAAAATAGAATATAAAATTGTAAAAAATTAATATATCAAATAAGAACAAAAACAAATGCTAGGTGAATGAACAAAAACGAAACGGTGAATTGTACGCCACACACATACTACGGCCAGAGTTTAAAAGTTTACACTTTGCTACGGCTTCCGTGAGGATTAGAACCCGGATCTCAAAATTTAGATTCTGGCATCTGACTGACTGAGGTACCATTGCCACTTACTACTGCTTAATTTTGTATGAATTTTGCACTCACCAACACCGCTCACCGACCCGCCTGCCCAGCGTGTGTAGTATGGGCGTTCATTTCTTCCAGGAGGACCGCCAAAAGTGGTGATATCCTGGAAAGGCCCATATCCAACAGTGGACGAAACGGGCTGATGGATGGATGGATGGATTTTGCACTGCAGATCTTTTGAAAGTATACTTTACTTGACACCCGGGTTTTCAATAGTTTCGATCCTTCACTATACAGCCGAGAGGTTAAAGGTTTCCGTTTTCTAAGGGAACCCTAAAATAAAGCTTATTTCAACGGTCATAAATATTCCCAATAAATCACAGTATTAAAACGCACACGAAACACAATAAAAATATCGTCAGCAAACAACAAACATGGCGTCTCTAACATTTTGATTGCAGTTAAAACAATACGACAATATGAAACGGGCTGCTCTGATGGGGACCGACGGAAAAATCTACCATCAAAGTATTTAACACATGGAAATAAAGTCGAAAACCGGTCAAATCCACGGGACAACTACCGTGGAACGTAATAAAACGTGATTATATCGTTCGGTTTTAGGCCTTTTGTCTCTGAATGCCTGTCCACAATTTGTTTTAATTACTCAAACGTTGTTAGGAATATTTAACATTACACAATTATGCGGAAATACTCAAACTTTTCAACGAGAAGCTCAGTTTTATACGAGTATGAATTTTATTCATTTATTTTATTGCTTCTCTGTGGCCGAGTGGTAGAGCGCTCGCCTGCTAACCCAGAGGTTGCGATGCATTTATTTGTGTTCTGTCTGCATGCTGGTGAAAAGCCGCTCTCCATACAAACTTGTCGGAACCAACAACCGCGACGAAAGCATTGAAATAATTCACTACACGTTTCATCAATTCTACACCCGCAGTTTTTTCACAAAAATATGTCTTTACATTTTTCAAACAGCTAAATTTAAGTATAAAAACATTTTTTCTTTCTGAATAAACTGATTATTTGCCGTTGTAGAATTGATGGAACGTGTAGAAAAAAGTAACACAACGAAATTTTAATGCTTTTGTCTTGGTTGTTGGTACCGACAAGTTTGTATAGATAGCGTGGACTAAAAAAAAAAAATAATAAAAAAAGAAAAATATAAAGAGCAGCTTACGAATAATAAAGAAACAAGAAACCAAAGTTTCAAGAAGCTGAATCTGTATTTATTTCGTGTTCAAGAATGCATTCAAAAATAGTCCAATCATTATATTTTTAGCCAATCCACAAAATCAGTCGCGCGGCTGGCGCCACAACGCGCAGCAGTGTAATAAAAATGTCTGTCATCCGTTCTTTGTACGAACGCTAGCATGAAAGGCTACCTACTGACCGTACGGTCCGAAATAGAATTACATCGCTCAAACTGTGAGTGAGTCAGAGATAGCACACTATTTTTTTAATAAGTGCGATAAGGACGGCATGAATTTGAATGAACTGTAAGATAGCTTACAATTAATTCGGACCGCGGGGTGACAGTGCAACGTCATAGCCGTAAAAATCTAATATTGAGCTGTAAATGTCAGAGACCCGTCGGTCGTATGACACGCATTTTCAACAGTTTTGCTTGACGAGTGAGTGGCATTGAGTAGTTGTGACAAATCTCTACCACCTTTTATTTTCGATTCGACAGCACGGTTCTACATTAGTCCAACTCCGCTTCCATTATTTACGGTACCCTAAAAAGAAATATAAATTGTAAAAAGCAGTGAACCTGAAATAATCTTTTCGGTTATGCCATCGCGCTCAAAGCTGAATAGGATTGCGTGCGATTTATCGAATCGAATAGATTCGAATATCTATCGCGGTTGTTTTATCAAGGGGAAGCCAATGGATTTTTTGACAAGCCAGGTTAACACGGATATATGCAGTAAAAAATTTGAATTTCCGTATTGAGAATGAATAAATAATTCCGCTTTTTGAACCAGAGCAACATTTTTTGACAATGGAATTTTATTTAGTTAAAATGAAATTGCCTGGTAAAATTACAAAAAAAAACTTAAAATAAATAAATCCGAACTCAAACAAACAACAAACAAGAGCGAATACTCACAAAATATTCGAGATCTCGACAAGCATTAGTGTTATAAGAAAGCAAACGATCCAAATGTATTCGGAGTTTACTCAGCACATAACACTACCATTCACAAGGAAACGACGGGCATATCTCACGAGCACACATTCCCCCAACATCTGCAAATATTTCCCCATTCCTGACACGTCTTTATAATAAAAACATCATCCCAGACGACGGAGGTAGCGAAAGAAAAATAACGCAACATTAGGCACGATAACTTCCCAACTGTACTATTCAGCAACAATATAGAATATACAGGGAATATAAATACACGCGAAGAGAAGGTAGCAGGTGCGCCCAACTGTCGGGCCGCGGCTGACGAAAACGTGAAAAACTCATTCGTAAACAACGTAGGGAGAGAACCGAATATAATTCACGAGAGTTGGGGGTGGCCAGGTGCTGAGTTATGATAAAGTACTGGCGTTGCGTTCCTTACCGTGATTTATACAAGGTATTGCGAACGCAATATGCATTAATTGGCTTCCTCGAGCCGTGTACCCGGGCATTGCGTATTCAGACGCGAGATATCTCTAGAGAGATCAGTTTTACGAGTATCTTGGCCGAGAGGTTGGTTGAACTATAAAAGTGGGACTAAATCCCGGGAACTACTAAGTTAGCTCACGTCTCGGCACTATATAACGTATTTAACAGCGATTTTCGCGATTACTCTAGACTTTCGCGTGGACGACGACGCGACGTTGCCCGCACGACGACAAAATAAGTTTTAATGGTCGACGCCACTTACCGCCTGCAAAGTTAGGGTTTAAAACTCCTGCATGCGGGTCTACAGCGGTCACTACTAGGGTTTAATTGTTAGAATTGTGAACAACATTAGACAAAATCTAACTGTAAATTGTGTCTAGTTTCCAGCAGCTAAGTGTAATTAACAGAAGCTGAGTAGACTGCCAGTCCAGTTGCGTCAAGATTTTTATAGTCATTTTGCTTTCGGAATACATTAATATGTCACTGACCTACTTTTATTATTGCAACGCAGTATTGTGAACTAAAGTGGAACTAGGGAAAGTTAATATCTCTCATGAAATGGGAATATCCATATTTTAGTTCATTGCATATCTGCGGAAGGAGTCTCATTTCCACACAATCGCAGACTCCGCTTTATCCGCCCACCTATGCGGAATGTATTTCCATAATATCACCAGTTCAGATGCCGTTCTTGATGTAACACAATGAGAATGAATTTTCGTTCTAGTTTCTAGTGGTTTTCTAGAACTTAAGGCAGCACGTATCGTATATCAAAACAAAGTATTTATCGAAAGAAACGATCTAACTACAGCATGATTGTTATCTAATCAATAATAAAGTAGTAAAAAAGTCGTGTCTGTAAAATGAATATTTCTTTCAAAACTTAAAATGCAATTGGTTATTAGTATTTTACATTTTTAGAATTTTTGTCTGTCTGTCACTCAACGGATTTGGATACCTGTTTTCTTTATTATCATCGTAGTGACCCTACGTAGTGAGGCTATAAGGCAGTGGTTCCTAACCTTTTCCATCTGGTTACTCCAAAGTAATGATAAGTAACGTATCTTTCTTTATCCACATGATAATATAAAAGTTAATAAATAAACAATATGGTAGGAGTTAAAAAGCTGTTACTACGATATTATTAGGAGCTAATAAAAGTAAATATCGTGATTTAAGATCCTTATAATACTTATAAATCATATCTTAAATAATCACAACAACTATCACAAAAATTGTAAATTCATCAAACAAGTGACCTAATGTTAAATTTAATTCTACTTAATTTGAATATTTAAATTATTGGTTTGCATTTTCTATAATTTGAAAGAACCTTCCAGCCTTCCCTAGTCGAATAGTTATTTTATCCCCACGTTTAAGTTTAATTACCCCCAGGTTAGAAACCGCTGTTTTAAGTATTGATAAAATAACGTGAAAGCCGAAAACGTAGCAGAGATTGAATAAACGCGGGCTGAGCCGCGGGTGAAAGGCTAGGTACCGTCACGACATGACACCCCGGGTGTCAGAGGTGTTACTGAGTATGGACAGTGGACTCGTACATTCGTTTTATCCATATTATATCCTAACGTGAAGGGTGGTGAACCCTGGCACCGTACCATGGGCAGTATGGACACAAATATATACATAACTACAGTACTCCCAAACTTACAATGCGCATACGAATCTTCGCCACTGCTCGGCAAAGTTCGTATTTCCGTACACGTTCTATACAAGCAGTATGGTCACGTGGTACGTCTGGTCGCTCGGCTATAGATTTCTATGCGCATTATAACTTTGGGCGCACTGTACAGCTTAACGGGTCTTACGAAGCATAAAGACGGGATTGGGTTTAAACCTGTGACCTTCAGATATAGTGGTCAAGATGTCGAAACATTTATAACAAAAACATAATGTTCTCTTGAAATATCTTTGAACACAATTCACAAGAAAATCTCCACAGTTGAGCGTTCAACAATCCGTGGGATCGATATTGGATCAATCGTGTACCGACCACATTATCCGACCTATTTCACCATCATCTTAGCTGAAATTGTCCAAAACCCACGCGAGAGCAACACCAGCACAAGGCAATCCCAATTACGAACATTACAGGTATATTATGACGTCAATGAACCAGCCCACATCCAGCGAAATTATCTTAATGGCGGCACAAGCTGCCACGATCCACAGCTTTAATACGGCTAATGAGGTAGATTTGGTGCTGAAAAGAACGCTTGAAAGCATTTTGTATGGACGGTTCCGATTGCTCATAACTTCTTTCATTTGTGGAATATGTTGTTCAGAAGTCATTAAAGCAGATTTTCAGTTTTATTTTAAACATATTTTCAGAATCGGAAAAGCTTGTTTTTTTATTTTTCTTCTACATTCTACATTTTACACTCTGTATTGAGATTTTGTAAGTACATCATAATATAAAAAAAAAAAATTGAGCTATTTAATTTAATTTTAGAATACTGCTATATAGTCAACAATTATTCCTGGCTGAAAATGTTGCATGTTATATTTATAAGGTACCTGCATTTTGTAAATTAATTTAGGGTTTGAAAAGGGACAGTCTGAAAACCAGCGTTGTGTTGCTGATCTACAGCTAACACAATTATTGTGTGCAAATTCAATCGAAATGTTTTATTAATAAGTATGATTATTATTTTTTGTATGCTGTATTGTATTTCTTTTGCATGATTTTCTTTTTGTATTTTTATGTGAAAAAAAAACATTTTTCAATTTAAATTTCTATTTAAAGCTTTGGTCTGGTGATCCTGACGCACAACGTGTGGGCGGTTTAACGCAACGCCATGACGCAGCTTCACGACGTTTAGTGCAGGTTTTGTTTTTCAAGTGGACGTGGATGGTGAAATCCAAAACTATAGGGAATAGCGAAAAATGCACAAAGGAGTCTCTTGAAAAAATAGTTTCCCTGCACCATACGATAGCAAAGCAAAGTGCTCATCTACATCTAGCGCCTGCTTGAATATTTGTAACAACATAACACATCTACTGGTTAGAGTCACTGGTCACAATTACGCATTCGCGGGGCACAATCGAGCAAATGAGGGGCCAATCAGTTGTCCGTGCGAACGCTAACTGCACGTTGACAGATGTCACGTGCCGGGTCCATGTGGGACATGCCTATAAACATCGGGTTTTGATGGGTAACGAGTACTAATGATTGTAATGAGCGTTTGCGTTGAAAGGTCGATTAGGATTTAGTAACAGGGCGTGATATTAAGGTGATGTGTTGGGAAAACGCGCCTGATTCTGTCGTGTCCTGTCGAGCGCAAGTGAGCAAAACAGACATAGTGTATGAGCCTTATCAAATTCAATATTAGCGACAGTCTGTTTCTAATGATTGAAACTATTTGACTTTAATTTTACATGACGAAAAATTTTCCTCACTTTTAGGGAAAATAATTTGACCATGAACACTGATTAGCAGACTACCCAACGAAAAATTTTATTGACATTTGGTATTAATTAGTAATCAATTACCCTCATGTTTGGTTTTGTAGATTATTGTCATCCTGTTTTCACATACTTGAACAGCTTTCGTGACAAACTCGTACATTTATAAAACCTGGAAAATGCCTTTAAGGCGAAACTAGTCGGAAATATAATTATAATAATCTTGTGAAACAGTACAAGTGTTTTCTTCAACGATGTTTCTAATGTATTTTTAAAAGTTTCTCGAAGGATCTCGATTGATAAATTATCAAAAAAATATTCGTATTGTTTAAATAATGATTAATGATACAGTCTATAAAAGTGAAAAATATTCCAAAAATATATAGGTACCATAGGTCTCTTTAGGATTTCTTTTCTTCAAGAGAAAGTTTCGGATAATGTTTTCAAGATAGTTTTCACATTTTCGAAAACAATAGATACATCTATTTTTTTCAGTTCTAAATTTACATCTGATTTTCTAAAAACTTAAATAAAAGTTGGATTTCCGATGCCCAATTCGCCTAGATTATGTATCTTTGAATCAGATGCCAACCGGTTGCATCTATACTAATTATAAAGAAGTAAGAAAAGTCGTGTCTGTACATTGAATATTGTTTTCAAATTCCAAATGAAATGGGGAGGTAATGGCTTATTAATATTGTAATGAAGCCAAAACTACCATTTTTAGAATTTTTGTCTGTATGTTGCATTTTAACTCGAGAACCACTCAACGGATTTGAATGCGGTTTCTATTACCATCATAGTGACCTTGGTCAACTTACAGGTTGTTCATAAAATAACGCCTAAGCCTAAAACGCAGCAGAGATTGAATGGAGCCGCAGGCGAATGAGAGACATGATGACATAGATATAATATGACAGAGAGACTCCAACTCCACTCGAGACGCATTTACGTTTGACGTGAACTGTCCTTGTATTTTTGAGGACATTTTACATTTAGATCACAATTTAATGAGACTGATCTAATTTACATCTACGAACGTCGGCCCATTAACATCGCAAAACAGGGACGAAAACAATTTTCTGTGAAAAGGTCCTTCTAGTCCCCAAAACCGAGCAAGTGCGATTTGGTTCGTGCAACAAGGGTTCCGTAATCCGTACACGTGTACGTTAATAATCGTGCCTCATGAATTTGTAAACAATAAAAGCTGTTTATTCACCTGCCAACTTTACAATATACAGTTATAGAAGCTTTTTGCCCGCGGCTCTGTAACAAAGTTGACAAACGAGTCATACCATTGATTCAGATTCAGATTTTTATTCAGGACTTCGCTATTCTGCCGTCATACGTAAGAAAGCGGCTAAGTGACATTTAAAAACTATAGACCTGTCTTACAATGATTGTCATTGTAAGACAGGTCGATAGTTTTTTTTTATGAATATAAACGTGCCATAAAGTCATTTTCATAAAAAAATGTCACGTAGCCGCTTTCTTACCTCTGACGGCAGTATCATCCATCCATCCATCAGCCTGTTTCGTCCACTGCTGGACATAGGCCTTTCCAGGATTTTGCCACTCTTGGCGGTCCTCCTGGAAGAAATGCCCATACTCACACACGCTGGGCAGGCGGGTTGGTGAGCGCGGTGCCGAAGCCCTTGCACCAGTGACGTCGCTGCCCGTCACCAGTCTGTTTTATATAAGGCTCGGCAATTGAGGATGGATAAACCGCCATCCAACGGTCCCAGGCAATGGTGGGCCGCCTGGTTTTGCCTGAGAGCTGTTCTCTTACTCTCCCGCGAATAACTTCGGGAGGATTTGCGAGTAAGATGGTGGTACCTCCACAGTCGAGCCCGGCATCAGCTCTACCACCTAATACCACCACCAGTATTATACACGTAAATTATCACTAAAGTTAGGGTGTATATACCTAATATGGTGACATTTATTTATACAGCCAAATTCATACTTTGTGCTAATTTCGGAAAAATTAAGAGCATGTTAAAGAAATAAGAGTCACTTTGAGATGTGGAGTTGATAGCAAGTTCATACTTTTACTCCCAACTCGATATCACATGGCAGACATTAATAAAAAAATGACATTTAACTGACATTAAAACGGAATTGATGCTCGTGATTGTTGGCACTTGGTGGAACTTTTGAAACATTTTTTGTTTGATAAACACTTGTACTTGTCCACTTATTTATATTATTTCCCTTACCGGTTTCGCTGTTAAAGCATTATCAAAGGTTTGTTTGGTTGTTTACGTAAACAACCGTTTAATTAAAACGGAACCCTAAAAAAATGTCCGGACATTATTAGGAATAATGGCCGTTCTAAAAATTACGAAGCGTGCTCTAGTAGAAAATAAAATACGAAGGTCCCACTTTTATTACAGGTATAATATGGAAAAAGTTTGTGAATGTTTCAAACTCTGTTATGTGCGAGCGAGGTGTGAATACATATCAGTAACTTCTTCGCTATGCCTCGGGGCTTTTATGAACTAAGTGGAGGCCTTTGTTGGCGTTAGAAACTTTGTCTAGTTTACAGTTTTCTTTTTACTGTCTCTTTTTAGGAACAAAATTGATTACAAAAAATACCGACAGCACAAACCGATACAGCGAGATTAATCTTAAGAAAGAATCGTAAAACATATAATTGTTCTCCTAAATTCTGTATAAAAACTTATCTAACTGATACTGATAATATTCTAATGTCAGTTAGGCCTTTCTAGCAAAGTGCTGTTATTTTGTGCATTACTTTGTAAATTCATCCATCCATCAGCCTATTTTGTCCACTGCTGGAATTTTATTTTAATATATAGAAGCGAAGAAAACAAATTTTTTGAGTCACCCTTTGTTCTCAGTTTTCTGTCCACTTGTAATTCTAATGATATAACTGCCGCAGTTTTTATCGAAACGGTGTAAAAATTTATAAACTTCCAGACAAAACAATATTAAATAATACGGTTTTCTCACTTTTTGTAAATTTCTCATTTTATTTATAATAAATAAAGAACACACTATTTTTGAACTTGTCAGCCGGAGTGCCTGACGTAATTTTAGTTTTAATTAGGTTTTGTTCGGCATCTCAGCCACCACGAATACGAATACGGGTTGCAAATTTTTCCGATGGAGCGAAATACCACTCACTCGCTGTCTCATCACGAAATATGCAGAACCATATTGGAATTTGGCAGGTTCCTAGGACGCAGGCACAAGAAACGCTCAGAAATGATTATGTGATACAGAGTGTTCAAGTTAGATAATCCTTCAGCGCCAGCGAAGCTAAAAGCTAGTTTGATATAAATTAATGCATTAAGGGGCAAGCCTACGCTAATTTTTTTTTCAATAAATAAATTAAAATAAATAATAATTAGCAACTCGATATGCGTCAGTACAAAAATCGACGGAAACGACATTGAAATAACATTCATATCAGCGCGTATTGCAAAGTGGCTGTTACGACGATTGCTGTGTCTCCGGAGAGCGCAAAATAGGAGAAAATTATATTCTTTACATGGACACGATGGACGGAATTTTTTTTTTAACAAAAGTTTTGTGGGTGTACGAATTGTGTTTAACGTTTATGGTGAAAGAATCATTAAAATCGCTTGAAACATACGGAGAAAGTAAGAAATTGCTTGCGTAAATTATAAGAAACTTTCGATTAGTTTCTGTTAAAAGACAGATGTTTATTAAATTAAACATGGAATTTATTTTTGAGTATGTTATGTACATGTGTTTGGAGTTAGGAGTAGGCCTTAAAAAACAGGTCTAATAATGATTCACCGTTTGTTACCACAGTACAGACGATCAAGGAATGAGATGAATTCCAAACAGGCCTTCTTAACAGCCAATCTTACTTGTGGGACAAGGACGGCATTTCGCAATAGTGGTGTCCACGGGGAAATTTCAGAAATGATACGTAGTGATTTTCTTGTATGAAGATGGCTAGGTTTGCAGTGGCGTTTATTGAGGTTACCAGGTACTTATAAGAAATAAAGACTGTCTTCATTTCGATAGAGATTTAACGTGCAGGTTTCGTTTTAAACATATCAAAATTACTGAATCCTGTGCTCTTTAATTTTAAATTCAGTTAAATTTACATAAACGTAAAAGGTACTACCTAAAATTCAAAGTGAAACATATTTATGAAGCGATTGAGTATCGTAAAGACCACTTTCTCCTGAAAGTAATATCTTCTGCACTAAGTTTTTTTTTTTCACTTTTCCATAGAAATTGAGTCAGGTAATTTTTGTGATGGGACGTAAAAAAAACGTTTTTTTTTCTCCTTTATTAGTTAACGATACACCATCTGCCCTAAAATTAGTTTCACTTATTTACTCGTAGGACCTCATATAAGTACTAAGATTATAAAGCACAAAAATGTCGCTAGAAATTTAAATATAATTCCTGAAAGAGCGTCTTATCAAATTATTCGGCGACGAAAAGTTGAGGCACAAAAAATACGTTTACGAAGGTTTTTTTTTTCAAGTTTCCAAGTAACGTTTATCCAATCCCCGCAAATTCCCAACCGATTGGTACGTGCGATACATTCTCGATTTTCGCTAACCGTACCGTATCGGGAAACTCTTTGTACAAGTATGTATAACTTTACAGATTACGGCAGTCGATGTTACAAATCTTTACTTTTATCAGTTTTACAGTGCTATCCCTTTTTCTGTTTACATGATCAAACTTATACACACGCCAGATTTTTGAGCAGAGACCACCAATCTCCATTTACTACGTACGATCCTAACATACTTCTTTCGTTTCCTTTCCTCCTCTATCTGTTTGAACACGGTTTTTATTAATACCCGTAGAGTCACAGTCGTGACGATCGTCACGCCTAGGCTGAATTGTAAATAAAAAAATATTATTGTTAGTTAATATATTATAAACCTAGTGATATGGGTATTTTTCGAAAGCTATTAAGATGAGCAATAAAAAAAAATATATATAATAATATAAAAAAAAGTTGTGGATTGTTATTCTAGGCCCAAATCTTCTTCTTTTTTTTGAAATATATGTAGAGAGTTATATTTTTTTTATATTTTTTTACAATATTATAAAATTTGAATAGACATATATATATAGTATACATACATATATTCATATATATAACTAAGATATTTTCAAGGAGAAAGCCCCCCCCCCAACTTACCCCAAGAAAAAAAAAATGTTTTCTTTTAGGAAATTTTATCCAGTTTTAGAAAAACAAAACTGCATTAGAATTGGACAACTAGTTCCGGAGATATAGCCAAAAACAAAATTGGCGGGAAAATTTGCAAACTTGCAAAAATGCACGTTTATATTTTAAATTATCTTTATTAAAATGAAATCAAAACTGCAATCATACAAATTAAAATTATAAAAACAAAAAATAAATTTACAAAACCAACATTACATCATATTACGGAATTATTTATTTTAAAGAGTAAACAAAAATGTTACGGAGTTGATGCTCGTGATTGTTGGCACTTGGTGGAACTTTTGATACATTTTTGATTGAAAAACACTTGTACTTGTCCACTTATTTAATATTATTTCCCTTACCGGATAATGCTATAACAGCGAAACCGGTAAGGGAAATAATATAAATAAGTGGACAAGTACAAGTGTTTTTCAATAAAAAAAAATGAAAAAAATGTTACGGTAACGTTACCAATATTTACGTATTTACGTTATTTTTGCACGTTGCATAATCCAATAAACAAGAAAAATCTTCTATTTTTCATTCAAAATACCATCCCGTTACAAGAAAATCTTATAGAGATCCGTCAAGTAAAGCAAACCCTTACCAAAAATCAATCATTCAGTGTAAAAATGAATGTCAAAGAACTTGGTGCTTCAATTTGCCATTTATTTTGTTGAAATATTTTTTTTACTCGAGAACCACTCACCCGATTTGGATGCGGTTTTCTTTATTATTATCGTAATGACCCTTGTCAACAAACAGGCTGTAAGGGGTATTTATAAAATTACCGCCAAGTCGAAAACTGTCCATAATAGTTTTTTTTACGCGCAAATAAAATATACACCATAGACTCATAGTAGGCCTGCATATAGTTCCCACATCGACATAATGAATTTATTTCCTGATCGGTTTCACCTTCTTCCCGTCTACATCGATGGGATCCATACACTTTGTACGTCGTACTGTTAGCAGACTATTTTATCCCGGATTAAACTCTAAGACCTCTCGAGTCCTGTCAGGTTCGTTATCCCGGAATCCCCGGGATCATCGCAGATACAATATAATTTGTTCACCTGGTCTAGAGTCTGCAGAGAGCTGCTAATTTATTTTCCCTCGCTTTTGCATTTCAGTTCTACAAGATAGTCCTTCACCTTCTGTTTCGTAGTTTCCATTGCGGAAAGTTTCACTGATCCACTTTTGCTCTTGTTAATCTGTTTGCTTCTAGTGGACGAATTCGACCAACTTAATTTTACAATTTTGTTTCAGACATTTCATAAGTTTGTAATTTTTATTTGAATCATTTGAGTCTATTAACTATATTTACGGAGCCCTCAGGCGCGAGTCTCACTCGCACTTGACCGGTTTTATTTCATTTGCGCGGGTAGCTATGTCGATTTAGGGAAGTTGTTCAGTTTTATCAGTATATTATGTGGTAAAATTAAAAAATACCATTCCATTTACAGCCGGCATTTTTCTGAGGTGTTTTGTTTGTAATGTTTTCTTTTGTACCAATTTAACATTTTTCATTTTATACAAGTTATACAAGTTTATACAAGTTAAATTCATATTGATAGCTTAGTGATTAGTATTACGGATCAATACAATTTTTGCAAATTTGCGAAACACAATTTTGACTTTCCCTTGTTTTGACTGGACTTGCGTTTGTAGGAAGCAGAAAAAGAATCGAACTTCCCAAAAATGATCATCGAACCTTGATACCAAGTATTCAGTATGAATTTTTCTGCACAAATTTCTGTCACGTTTGATACTTATTCCCGCCAGTATATATATATATATATATGCATATGTTAAAATAAATTAACTTTTTCTTTAGCAATTCAAAATACGCCAACAAATATTTTTTAACCTTACATTATTAGTTGTGACTTTCCGGGTTGTTATTGTCCACCAGAAACAAGTTAATTTTCCTGTATTGAAACGTTCAACAAGCCACAATACAAGAAACGGTTCGCAAAAAAATGCTTCAAGAGAAAACTAACATGGTTCGCGATCGAAACATGTTGCACAAAATAGAATGAGAGATTGCTACAAACGTTTCTTTATTTGAAAAATAGACCGGTCAAACGCTAGCCTCCTCCCGAGAGAAGTCTTTTCTTTCCATAAATAGTATTGTTTTTAGTTTTAAAATCCAGAAAAACTTAAAGATAATATGCTGTCATTTCTGCAATAGAGGTGTATTTCTCAAGCCGATCAGTAATTACAGTGTACCATAAATAACAGAGTAGTAAAAATATTTGTGTTCCCAATTTGAAAATCAGCCATTATAATAAATGGCATTTACGATTTGTGAACTAGAGTTAACGTCATGGAAGAATCCGTACTTATGTGTTCATTGCAACGACCTAAATACCTCGTTGGTTCAATTGATAAGTTCATTTGACAAGGGACTTCTTTCGTGGCGTTTATTCTAATCTGTCTTTTGGCCAAGCATTGAGACAAACACTAAAGTAAATATAGATACTTACGATACAATTTATACGCACAATCTGACGAATCAATTTGATAACGCTCAATACACACGCGCGCGAGTGCCGAGACAAGGAGCGAGGCGAGCTAGTGTGCAAATAAGCATTATCAAATTGAGTCAGCAGATTGTGTTTAAATATAATGAAAGTAGGCACTTTTCATTCTTTATACCGTGAGTCGGGACCGAGCAAAAACATGCGATGAAATTAAAATATGGAAAAAACACATAGTGAAATTTAAATAGTTTTAAAAACGAGCACTTTTCACTAAAGAACCAACTCTGCAATCGCGAAAAATTTCTGCTGCTTCATCCATTTTGGTCGAGTGGGTATTTAAGTCGTTCAGCTATCGATTGTGTGCTAGCACCGGTAGCCACGGTATCGGAGTTGGCTTGAGGGAGAGAGCACAGCTCAGGAGAGAGCAAGCAACTGCTAGTGAATGGACTAGAGCATTCAACGAGGCCCCACACAAAATGCCTATAAGGAAAACATTAGACCAGATACCACCTCAGCGACTTCCTTCCCGCAAACCAATCTGGATTGATGCCAAGATCAAACACCAAACTGACATCCAGACTGAATGGCGGGCAAAATGGCGAGAAGAAAAATGTTCAGAGGCGGACATCATATCTGACCCGTCTGCCACACAACCAGGTTTTAGAGAACACCGTAAGCTATGGACTACGCTGAATAGAATTCGTACTGGCGTGGCAAGGTGCAACTACAACATGCATCAGTGGGATATAGCTGACTCACCTCGTTGTGACTGTGGAGCCTCGGAACAATCCGTCACATCGTGGAAGAGTGCCCCAACAGAAGGTTTTCTGGTGGGCTGGAGCAGCTACATAAGTTAACACCTCAGGCAAAAGTATGGCTATCAAACCTGGATTTAGAATTGTAGCTGTATATATAAAATAGAAAATACTAAGATAAAGCAGGATACCAAGGCCATACGATGATGATGAGCTATCGATTTTCGATAACTAATGAAGAACAATAAATACGGAGTTGTGAAACTAGACGACATACTCGTACGTACCTACCTGTTTCTTTTTGTGAAGAGGGCAGTATACATAGCTTTTTCTATTTATAATATCGAAGAGACGAGTACAATCACCGGTTTTCGTTTTAAGTTTATACCGCGTTTAAAAAGACTCAAACCTGAATACAAAATAGTTTTTCACTGCCCCGCATCACATAAAACGTCCAATCCTCTGTGCGCGGGAACACGGTTGGAGCAATTATAATAGTATTTACATTACATCTAGCTTTGTTCAGTCAGGGTTACCATTTGGCAGGTGCCTGCCTGGAATATACCAGTTTTTACGTGGTTAAAAATAATTAGAATACTTCGAGATATCCTCGCAGGCTTCGGTGTGAACAGGTACGTAGGCATTAAAAATAATCGTGTCAGTCCAAGAAGCAGCGAAGAAAAGCCTTTGTTCATGACAAAACTTAGAAGGCCTATTGAACTGAAATTAGGTTCTCGAGTGCAGCATTAGATCAAACGAATCGCATTGAACATTTTAAGCACAAACCAACGAAAAACAAATATGTTAATAGACATTAAAGTTTAAAATACATGGCAACCCTTAAAATTCCTCATTCGTATTCCAATGGAGTGTTGCAATTATTCACCGTCGGACCGGAGAGCATTATGTAAGTTTTAATGAAAGAAAGTACTACTCCATTAAGAGTGAAATATTCATTTCCTTGCTACGGGAACGATGATTGTACGTAGTTATTGTTATGGCTTCGATGTTGCCTGAATTAATTTAATGGGTGAACCCTTTTGATACAATGCGAGGAGTTTGTTTCCAACGCCACTTCAATGTTTATCCGAAGTCACTTTTACCCCGCGCGCTGATTTTCGACGGATTAATTAATTGTTCTTGGAGGAATGTTATCCATACACAAATTCTTTTACCTTTATTTCCCAAGTATTTTTTGTGTAACACAAAACTGGGAACCCAAGTCAATATAAAAAAATATTATTTAATTATATTACACATATTACACGTATCATACGTGACGTATGGATGGATATTCCACGTATGGATGGATAATACACCACCTAGTATATGTATGATACACGTTAATAATAATATTTGACCTTTTTTAGGGTTTCAATTTGTTTCTTACTTATAGATTTTGTACAGTTACACGATAGTTTCACCTGGCTTATATTTTTTGCACGTATAATCCGACATAATTTTTCCTAATTCATTATTTTATGTACACGTTGTCCAATGCGTTGCGTTGGGGCGCTGGCCAGTGTGAAAGAGACAAACCTATGCGAGCGAGACAGAGGAATGTACTGCGTTATTCTCGCTTACTCTCATAACATTGCCCGGGGCCCGGTTACCCCTTCCACACTAGTCACCGCGCCAACACATTGGCCAACATGTATCGGGGTATTTACAGGTTGGGGGAAAGTAAACACATTAATTGTCACATTAATTGCTTTTGTATTAAACATCTCGGACAATGCAACCCCCTGTATGTCAAGAATAAGTACAGTATAATCACGTTAAAAAGTTCGAGAAGTAAAATGTGTAACTAAACTACAAGCGCTGAAACCACCCTCCCTCCACTTCACCTTAATGAAACACAGGGTGAAAATGAAATAGCGGGTTGGTGTGAGCAATAACTGTTAATTTTGAGGGTTTTATAGTTCTCAATTAAGAGTTTTATTACCTTTACTTGTATATCACTTATTTATTATGTTTATTTACCGAATATGCTCCAAACACTACTACACTTAGGGTTACCAGATGAGAGGAATTTTTCTAAAATGTCAGAAATTTTGGACCTTTGTCTGTCTGTTTGATTCGTCAGGAATTTTTAAAAGTGGATGAACAAATTGTTTAAAATATTATACATATGTATCGAGTTACATTGTGTTTGTAACAGTAACTGTTGAAAATCACTCTATCTCCGAATTAACAAAAAAGTTTAACGAAATTGTCAGGAAATTTATTGATTTATTAGGGATTTTGTCAGGAACTCACGTTACTGAATCTGGTAACTCTATCTACGCTACATCTAAAACACATTATGAACAGCAAGCTTGTATTATTGTATTTCCCCGTATTATATTTATTATATCAATATTTTTTTTCAAGATTAATATTGACGTGTAAAACGTGTATTTTGAAGTAACTATTAAAAAAATACATTTGAATTTGAATGAAATAATCTTACTGTCAAGCAGTTTTATATTCACACGGTGTGTAGTTTTCGGCCCTCGATATACGTAAATAATTCCACGTGTCGAATGATAATGCAATAAAAAAAACAGAATAAGTAGAGTAGTTCTTCCGTGCAAAAGAAAGGGATACCAATATACCAAAATGGCGGACATGCCACTCATCGAATATACATACAAATAGTTCATTGGACTAAACAGAAATAGTCAAAGACAGCATTCTTAAGTAAAATATAAAAATAATTGTATTAGAAAAAAAAAATATTGACCCTGGCATCTGCGCTGGCTACATAGCCGTCCTGCAGCATGACAGTAGCAAAAAATAATAATTAATAGGGATGTATACAAAAATAGTAATTACTATTTTAAACGCACGCATATGTTGTAAATTTGTGAGTGTGTGTGTTATGTATAGTTTCCAGCTTCGCGGGCAAAACGCGCACCCGGAGAACATACTGGGCTATGAGAGACCACAAATTTCCATCTGCTTTGACATTCCTTTTTCGACACGTCAACACGTAGAGGTGCGAGTAGATAACTTCTTGATATCATGACGTTCTGATAAAGTATCGTACAGACGTAAAAAACTATTAAAGTTAATAATATCTAAAATTATATTTTAAAATAGAGGGGTAATTTTCATGTTATGTATGACAGAAATAAAATTCGTCTGAAAGAGCAAAAATGTAAAAAATTTCTAGAGGTAATTTTTCAAGAGGTTTTCTTAATGAATATAGAATACCTCTTTAATGAAAAGACTTTATGCCAATCTCATTAACTAAGAGAAATCTATAAAACTAATGAATATTTTTCCTCGATAGATTGTCGAAGCACTGAAGCACTTCAAAGGCTAACAAAGAAAAGTATGAAATTATAATACATTTTTATTAAAATGTACGCGATTTCCAAAGGAACTTCCATAGAAATTTAATTTAATTTGTTATCTCCTTATAAAATAAATAAATAGGTGGTAGAGCTGATGCCGGGCTCGACTGTGGAGTTACCACCATCTTACTCGCAAATCCTCCCGAAGTTATTTAGGAGAAAGTAAGAGAACAGCTCTCAGGCAAAACCAGGCGGCCCACCATTGCCTGGGACCGATGGGTGGCAGTATATCCATCCCCAATTGCCGGACCTTATATAAAACAGACTAGTGACGGGCAGCAGCATCACTAGTGCAAACGTTTCGGCATCGCGCTCACCAACCCAAGAGTGGCGAAATCCTGGAAAGGCCTCTATGTCCAGCAGTGGACGGAACAGGCTGATGGATGGATGGATGGATGGATAAATTGCCAAGTGTTCAAAATATAGAAATTTATTTCTATTAAAGTTGCGTAGTTAATAATCTTATCTTATACTAATAATAATGTAGTAAACAGGTCGTGTCTGTACATTGAATATTTTCGCGAAATTTAAAATGAAATGGGTTATTAGTATTGCACTGAGGCTAAAAACCACAATTTTTAGAATTTTCGTCTGTCTGTCTGTATGTGTGTTCCATTTAACTCGAGAACCACTTAAAGGATTTGGATGCGGTTTTTATTATCATCGTAGTATCAACATATAGGCCTTGGGTTCAAAACATAACGCCCAAGTCGAAAACGGGGCAGAGGTTAAAAAACGAGGCCGAAGCCGCGGCCAAAGCTTACTGATAAATATTTGGATAGCACTGTCCAAAAATATTTGTTGCTAAGTAAAATTAAAGTCATAAGTTCGTATTATTTATTGTACAGTGGAGCCCACATCAAGCTATACACATTGAGTATAAGCTGACCTCTCATTGTACGGGAAGCCTATACAATGAGAGGTCAGCTTATACTGAAAGTGTTTAGCTTGATGTGGGCTCCACTGTACAACAAAAAAGTGTATTACAAACATTGAATTAAATGTAAGTACAGCGGAAAGCTTATCTCCCAAAGAGATTTTTTATAGCAAACGTAATGGATATGGGAGTGCTATTTATTAATTAATAGAAATCAGTAACCATACGTGTACTCGTACGTATCTCCATACTTAAACACCCGGCCTAAAAACTCAAGAGCAAAAAACAGACTAGACAGACCCATCTCTAAATTACAGATAAAACAGTCAGGTCCATTAGCCATGTCAGTAAAAATATATAACAAAATCCCAGAAATAATAAAATATATTGATAACAATCAAAAATTTAAAAACATATTAAAATCTCAAATCTTTATTCCTCATGTTGTTGTGTAGTTCTTACTTAATCACAGAGTTTCAAACATGACCCGGTTAGGGCATTGCAAATTTAAGTTAAATTAACTTGAATATAAAATAATTAAAGTAATATATTTATGTATTTATACAATATTAAATTTTACCTTTAGAACTTATCATTTAAAACTTATCGTCCAAAAACTCATCCTGACTCTCGATACGGAACCCTAAAAACTTGTAAAAAAACCTATTCAAGATTTTTATCAGTCAATATTTGTTCTGGATAAAATACTCGAAAACCTAGTTTGTTCATCTCAAATCTCACTGAACGTATGCAAAAACCTCACGTTAGTATCAGTTACATCCATTCAGATTGTAATTTCATACAGAATGCTCGCATTACCAAGTATGAAAATGGTGAAAGACTCAACACGTACGTAATTAACATTTCGCTTTTGTAATTAATTCATTTGTACTTGTAATAACAATGGAGCTGCCTGTGTAAATACACGATTAAGCAATTTAAAATGCCTTTATAGAGCAAGAGTTAGAAATGTTTTGGCGTCGCATACAATATCTTTCGCAACAATAAGAAAGGATTAATAATGAACTGGCTGTTGCTTTTCCCGGGCGCAAATTCCCAGCACTGGAAATTTACTGGATGAGGAACTGGAGATGTTTTTTTGAATTCTTTGCGTTACACATATTCAGCATGTATACATATTATATTCTAGTGATATAGAGACACTTGCTACGAACGATTTTATTTTAAATAAGGAAGCCGTTTATTAAAAATTAACAAACAGCATGCATATTAACTTATAAAATTAAAAACTTATAACAATAAAGGCCTCCCCATCTAATGTAGGGTGGTATCAATCTCGTTACCATCCTTTCTGGGAAAATATATAATTTGGATAATGTATACAAAATAAATTATACATACAAATAAAAGCTAACATCATCCACGACTATGTTTTACGTTCGTGATTTGTCTACTCTCGGCAATAATTCAATATACTCGACTCGCAATGTTTTTTTTTTTCTTTCACAAAACGGCATGCAATACGTAATTGCTAGCTCTTGGTTGTTCATAGATAGTCTCGCCATATGTGGTAGTATAATTGACTGACAGATCCGCACGACGAGGTGGCCGAGAGGTTAAGGCGTTGGACTGCTAATCCAATGTGCTCTGCACGCGTGGGTTCGAATCCCATCCTCGTCGGATTTTTTTTATTTCTCCTTCGCGGAGGGAAAATTGAATCAACGTCGAGTTCCCGGGGCCTAATTAAATAAAGGTGAGTCACATTTATTTTTTACTCTGGGTTATTTTCTTTAGCTTAGCGGTTTTGACAATTTGCTAGCTAAGATTGTTTAGCAAACAAAATCATCTTAGTGCGTGTCTACAGATAAAACACGTTCTTATTTTTAGAATGTAGCTTTATTAAATATAAAAATGCTTCTTAATTAATACTATTTTCAGTGATAAATTTTATTTTAGGTATGGCAACCGTGGCATGTTGCTGTGGCCATGCACTCTGCTAAGATTTATGTGGAAACGTTTTTGGTTTTATGTTTTAGCTATTTTTGATTGTATTGTGTGATAAGAAAACTGTTTATTTCTCAATAAATAAATAAATGAATGTCAATTATAAATAAAATATTCATAGTTGTAAGGTTGCTGTTTTTGGAATTTCAGTTTGCGAATGCTCCTTAGCATGAGCACAGCTTTGCCGTACAAAATTAGAAATCAAAAACGACCCTGTTGATTTTTATTTAACAAAATATAAAAACTGAAACTCTATTTCGACACAACATCGATCGCACTCTGCTGTTAGACCACAAAAAGGAGAATCTGAGACAAAACACGATAAATAAAATACAAAATACGACAAAGATTGGAAGATAATACAACTGGCTTTCCCGGCATCAGGATAATACGTAACGGAGTTGATAAAAAAAGAGACAGAAAAAAGACCGTATTCATTTATCTTAGCGGGCGTAATAAAGCCGCAGGCAGGAGAAAAAGAAACGTAAGTAATTCGGAACAACATTTTTAGGAGGGAATTCGAGTGATATGCCCCCGAATGAATCGCTTTGTTCCAAATTAAATAAATTATATCCACACAAAGATTCAAACAAAGAGGGGAAGAATGGAGGGCAATAAACATTGTGCCTGTCAAATTCACTCTGAATGGTAAATCGACGACGCGGCTCGATAGGTACGACCGCGGCGCCGCTGCCGTCGCTTTGAGGCTAGATGTAAATTGGCTCAAACAGAGTGGTCCGAATGGTCAAAAACTGTTCGATTTAGGTATTTTAGACTACTTGAACCCTTACAGCACTGTTGGGATGTATACAGGGCGTGGTGGCCAAATCGGTTTTTCAGGTGGGCGCATTTATTTAACAAAAGGAGTACAAACAGTGAGAGGCTTTTAAGATGTTACATTAAAGTTATAGTTAATTTTACATTGTACTATCATTAAACATACTCACAAATAATATAACTGTTTGAAATGATGCAGACAGAAGATAAAGATAAAAGTAATATTAAATTTATGTTTAAAGCATTGTACAAAGCTGCAGCCTACAAAAATAGATTAAAACGTAAAAGTAACAATAAAAGATTAATTAACTGTCTGAAAGCGCTCTCTTCACTTGTTTATAACATGTTGCAGTCGATATTTAAGAACTTTTCATTTTAACTCTTGCACATTCGGTAGAGTGGAATACTTTTGCCTGATTTATTGTATAACGAGTAAGCAACTTAGGAACTTTAAAATGAATCTGTTGTTAAAGTGTAGGATATGAAGGAGTCTAGCTCCAATGCAGAGTGCGCACTTAGAATCAATAACCACAATATAGTATAATCAAGTATATTTATGAAGATAACGTAAACAATGGACTTTGGAGAAAATCAGTAAGCAGACATCTACAAAAAGTCACTCTGTCAGAGTATCATAAATTAGGCCGCAGGCTGCCAGTGGTGCTATTGCTATAAAACCTTCAACATAGGACACTTCAAAGAACCTGTGCAGATGTTGCGCAGGACAGTAGCATCAACATACGCGCGACGACGATCAGAGAGTGAAAGAAAATTTTCATTTTTGAGAAGTTTGACGTACGATATTTTATATAAATATTATTATGATATCTATGATTTTGGGGCATTACCTCGTCGAAAATGTGCTGCACAGCGATACTTGCCACAGATAATTAACGGCAGTTCTAATGAAATAGAGAAACAAACGGACAAAACATAAAAATAAAACGCCCGCTCAGAAAACTTGCAATTTCGAGGTGTTTTATTTACTATTTAGAAATAAATAGGATGTATTTTTTAAATGACGGCCGTTTTATATCACCTTTTTAACCACGTTTATTTCAGTAGTTTTATTGTCTAAAACCTAATAAAACTACAGTGAAATGGTATTTATATCAAGTTTAGGCCTAATTGCTATTTTATCGAACGACCGAAATATTAAGTTTAAAGAGTGATTATAATTTTGATTACATGTATATATTCTTTTTAATGTAATTATTACAATTTCACGATTTGAAATGAATTTGTAAAGAGACAATATCGGGATAACCTCCCCTGACTGTCTTATATAGAATTGCAATACAGAAAAGGGGAAAAGTAAAAGTACCCGGAATAGAAGAGCTTGTATGACTAGAATAACTAGATTGATGGATGTAGAAGGTGCAAAGAGTGTCAGGATCGTAGCAGATGAAAATCTGTAGTCCCTGCCAACCCCTCTAAATTTATAAGACTTATAACATCTTGATTTGCACGTCATCGTAAGATAAACAACCTACGAGTATACTAAAGTGTACTAGCCATATCTAACTAAGATAAATTAGACAACCCACTAGAATCTTATTACGAACCAGTAGGGACTATTATTGATGAGCTCAGTTCCCTTATTATCTTTGGTGGTGTGGCTAGATCGGATTTTCCTCGAAACCTTTGTTTCCCTTGAAGCTGCAGACGCGAGCTTTTCCACCGGGAAATAAAATAAATGAATATCACATTACATTATGGAGGAAAGCGGTCAAGTGTGATATTATTTTGAGACATTTTGTTTTGAGTCTTGTGAAAGAGTGTTACGTTTTATGATACGAGCGACAGCCTACGGCCCAAAACGTGTTTTGCCTCAAACGAAGAGGTTTTGGGGCTTTATTTTTTGTTAAATTGAAGAAAAATACACAGGCTACAGACAAACAATTCAACAAATGTGTAAAACATTACACAACAGAATTGCAAATCTTGTGGCTGAAATAAACTTCTTAATGCCTAATTATTGTACACCTTTTTTAGGATTCCGTATATGAAATGAAACGGAACCACTATAAGGTGACTCGTGAGTCCGCCCGTCTCTCTGTTCAGCTACTAGACCAATACGGGTAAAGCGAACTACTTGAAATATTTATAAACCTTACTTGTCGAGACATAACACAGGGCTGCTTGCCAGAAAAAAAAATTGCCATTGGGCAGAAGAGCAAAAAATTTTTCACCATTACTATTCGAAAAGGGGTTATTGGTCCACCAAAAACAGTGAATAAAACGCTCTTTTCCTCACTGAGTGAGAACAAGTAACTTTTTAAACTTTTTGGATAGGCAAAGGCATGGCAAAGGTATCTGTGACCATACAGCCATCTTAAAACATAATCACCCGAGAAGCTATAAACTATCTTGCAATCACTACATTTTATGTTCCACAAAAATGCCCGAATAAAGCATTTTAAATTTGGAACAAGCGTCAATGCACAATATAAAAAAATATCTTACCAAACGTACTGGCTGGCCGCTTGGAAAAAAGACCAAAAAAAAAAGAACCGCCATTTTTATGTTTTGTTCTCTTATTAATTTACTATGTACCGATTGGTATAATAAAATTTGATTCAAATAGTTAATATGGTACTGTTTATTTTCTCATAGTCAATGGTGAAAAGTAGAGTACATAACTCGTGAAAAAAAAATTCCATCTCGGCTCTTGGATCTCTCGCTCCGCTCAAGATTCTACTCTAGAATCCCTCGCTTTGCTCGGGATTCAACTTTAGAATCCTTCGCTCCTCTCGGGATCCACCTTTGAGCCTCGAAAGAAATTCCCTTTTTTTTCACTTGTTGTGTAATCTACTATTTTTCACCTTAGCAACTAGGATTTGTGATTCCAAATAGTATTAGCAGATTTTTCTAAAAGTAATTATTTTATTTTATTGTAAACTGTATTCATTGTGTATTTTAATGTCTCACACATTTGATAAAATGTACATAATGTAAAATCCCCCCGCCCCCCACCCTTATTTCTAAAAGTACGCGACTGAGAAATATTAAACTATTGTAGTATAATACATAAGGGCATGTGAAAAAAAATTGTATTGAAGTGAAGACCCGGTAAAGTCAGACCCACGGTACCACCAGCTGGTACCCAACATACCCCCAGGGGTATCCGCCAGTGGTACCGTGGGTCCGACACGGTCTGGACCAAGGTTTAATTACACTATCTGTGAAACACGCAATAGAAAAGTCGAGGTTGTCCTTGAACTAGTATAGATGCATCTCATTTCGCAAACAATTTGAACCTTGGTCATGACCACTTACCGAGTCTCCAGTATGAAGTCGGCTATATAAACGAAAATCACCTTATTATGTTCTTTCAAACATTTAAAGAATGAGTATTGACTAAGGATGCAAACGATACCTCGATATTTTCAAACATCGATGCATCGTTCATAAAACATAGATGTTTTAACATCGATGCATCGATGTTATCCATAAACGATGCTAAGACCGATTTTTATGATGAGTATAGGCCAGTAGCAGGTATTTCATTCATGTAAATCGTGTGCAGAACAGTAAAAAGAACTGACCCACTTACTCATCAGAAAAATCTGAAAATGAAGTTCAGATGTACAAAAAAGCATGAACTGTCGGATCTTTATAACAAAATCCACTTGAGATGTTGGATGAAATGAAAAATTTGTTCCAGGGACTGTTTAAATTGGCACTTAAATATTTACCTAAAGTCGCTACCTCTGTCCCTAGTAAACAACTTTTTTCAAAAGGTGGTGCTATTGTAACACAGGAGCGAAACAGACTTACCAGGAAACGTCTAATTACTGTTTCTTAATTCTATGACATTAAATAAAAATAAATACCTATGGTAATATGTCTTGAAAACAAAATAAATACGTTATACTTAAAGTATGCTGTATCAATGTTGTTTATTAAAAAACAAAAAAGCTACAGAAACATCGTCAAAACATCGATACATCGATTTCGATGTTTGCATCCCTAGTATTAACGAACACCCTCACCTCAGCGCGTAAATGCGACACGCACTTGCCCTTTTTTTCTATTTTCTATTTACTGTGTTTGTTTTTTCAGTAAAGATAATCAGTATGATCATTGATCAGTATAGATTGTAGCTTAATGTAATGGTCTCTGTCTTTCAACTCTCTGTACACTTACAGAGTTTTATTACGGGAATGAGGAACGTTGTTTTTTTTTTTGAACGAGCGGGCAAAGCGAGTCTACTCGAAAAATCCGGCGTTGTATGTATGTATGTAGGTATGTTTGTTCGACAATAACTCGAATATCGTTGATCGGAATGCCATGAAATTTGGCAGGCGAGTAAATAAGGCAAAAAGAATTTTTTATTTCAAACATGAGCCAAATCGGTCACAGTTCGGGGCGAACTACTAGGGAATTTTTACGTGTGTTTGTACCACCCGTGTCGGAGGAGTAGGCCTTCAAAGATAAGATCTAAATTGAAGTTTGGGTATACATTTACCTTAAGCTCAATTATTCTGCCTAATAAACACTATGCATATTATGTTGACGTCTGTAATACAGTGCTAATAGGTAACTAACATAAATTCATATGCATGCTTTTACAAAATACATCGTAACGACCTGAATCTACCGGAACGTGTGCGCCCAAGTATGGACTGCCACACACGTTTCATCGACCTACAGATTGCTGGTCACGATGTTTTAACCACTGAGCTACAGAACCGTTCTGCTTTTTTCAAAGGTTTTTTATAAATTGTATTTTTAAACTGACCTGAACATCATTTGCTTAAGTTTTGGTACTTGAAAATAAACAAAGAAGTAAAACCACGGTTTAAAAATCCATACAGTTGTCCAACCATAAGCGCTTAGACAGAGCAATTGTGCGAAGCCTGCGGGGCGAGACGCGGGAGGTAAGCTACATACACTTTTCGAACAAGTTGTTCGGAGCTTCACGTCCGAACGCCTCCGTTGGAAAATTGTACGGATTTTTAAACAATGGTAAAACTGTTAAATTATTGTTTTTCGACTACATTATGTCTTTTCGAGATGCATTCACTAGATTTTTATCAGTTATTACTTGAGACATTTACAATTTAATTTCACTTGAAACTCAAGTACTCGCAAAAATAAAAACTCAAGTATTCCCAAATTTCGAACGAAATTATAATTTAATAAAAACGCATTTTATAAGAGCCCTTATTGTTATATTGAATCACTTAACCGTCGTTTTATACTTACTGTGAATGATGAAAGTAATTTTATTCTCGAAGACTGTACTTAAGGAAAAAATATTGAGTTTTTATTCTATTTTTATTAAGGCCCTCCTCGGATTGCGGGGTTTATTGAGGTTCAAGGGGTATCTTTGGTGAAGAGTGAAATATTGATTTATTTTAGAGTGCTCAATTGTACTTTACCTGCGGTAAATCTCCTGGTTTGTCAAAATTATTGGGCGAAAACATTTCTTTTTTTTCTACTGTCTTTAAATATTATTAGAAATTGTAATCAGTTAATGAGAAATTGTTTCGTGATTGATTGTCTATCTTGTTAAGCGGTCTTTAATATTTAAGGTATCAAAGCGATGGATGTCAATGAAAACATTGCCTTTTTTTAATCGTTTTAAGTTCTTAACACAAGATATTTTTGTATAATATTTTAAGGCAAAAAGTAAATATCATTTAAAACAGAGACCATAACAAAGGTTTAAAATTTACCATCGAGAAACGACCTACATGGTTCGATAAGTATTATTAACACAATGTACACTCAGGAATATCAGATACATCAAAGCGACTACAATCAGCAATACTGCCAAAGTTAAACATGAAAGTGCAGCGTAATTCCGAACGCGCGTTATTTCACTGTAAAAAATCCAACCCAACTTCTGTTTGTTAACCAATCGCATGCCGTGTGTGTTTATTTCGATGGATATTCTTCGGCACAAACATATCAATGCTGCATATTCATCGGGCATTCACGAATGACGGCACTGTACTGAGCTGCTCTTTGAATCCATCGAATAGTAAATATATGTAAAAAAACATCCGCACGTTTCCGAGCGTACAAAAACATAGATAATAGAAAACGGGCGTTTCTACCAAGGTAAGCGTACATAATCTATGTAATTAATTTATAACGTTTAAGGGTAAAGGAACAAAAACCGCAATACCTCGCCAAATTAAAAACATCGCGTAATTCACGAAATATAACCTAAAAAAGTACTCGAAATCGTTTCAGAGATGGGTAAAACATACCCTAATAGAGTAACATAGTTGATGCTTGTGATTGTTGGCACTTGGTGGAAATTAATACACATTATGTTTATTTATAACACATGTACTTATCCACAATATAGTTGTATTCAATATTATACCCAACCGGTTTATCAAAGTGATTAGGGGAATACCAAATAATAGTTATTATAATTACTTCGATAATATTGTTATTTTATTGCACGTATTTTTATTTGTAGATTCTGAAAATGTAATTAAATAAGTATTTTAGTAAAGCCCTTGAGAGTTCTCAATAGGGAAACCGGTTGGGTATAATATTTAATACAACTATATTGTGGATAAGTACATGTGTTACAAATATACAGAATGTAATAGAGTAACTTAGTAGCCACTTAATTTTAACCCGTCTTATCTACTCTGTAAGACTACAGCATATGCTGAGTTCTAGCCTTTTTATCTGCTTCGACACATGATTTCATTTAGCTTTAGTCACATTGTTTTATTCTTTTATGTTATTTCCTTGTGTTTGACTTTATAATTTGTTTTTATAATTTTTTGTGTTGTGGTAGATAAATAAATGGATATTCTATTCTATTCTATTCTATTCCGTCACAAAATTCCATCGCCAGCCGTACCAAGCGGGAAGCACCCGTACCAACAGCGAATGAGTATCGGGATATCGGCGCACTAATAAAAACGTTGATTACCGGACCGTAGCACGGCGCGCAATGTGCGCTGAAACTGCACCCTGAAATATTGCGGTACGCGCGCGTGTTTATGTTTACGCGGCCGACAAAAACTGTACTTGATTACTATGAAATATTGTTTATCAGTTGGGTAATAAAATTGATACGTACTCTGTTTATAAAATGGTGTTGGTGTCACATTTGGATGTCCAGTTTAACCCTCCATTCACATAATCAAAAATGTTAAAGTAGTTTTGTTTGTTTATTTATGGTGATTTTCGTTTGTACAGCCAAATTCATTCTGGAGGCTCGATAAGTGGTCAGGACCAAGGTTCGATGAACTTGTTTGCGAAATACGAAAATGTATTTTTTGTGAAACTGAAAAGTATGTATTTGTCACACACAGCGCAACAAAACATTTAAACCATTACTCTGTATAAGGTGACTTTTGTTTATGTAGCCAAATTCAGACTGGAGACTCTATAAATGACCAGGACCAAGGTTCAATGACCCTTTGTATGAAATACGCAAAATAAAATGTAGACTTCCTATATTAGTTGGCTCGAGGTTGTTGTTGTATAATTACATTTTAGTAGCCCAACCTAAATATTTTTTGTATGTATTTCCTTTATTAGTATATACATATTATTTTTTTATTCTAAAGATATATATTGTAAAGATTAATTTTGAGTTGGAGAAAGTATACTTTATGTATCTATTTTACAAAATAAATATTTTGATTCGATTTGATTGAACTAGTATAGAGGCACAAAAATATTTATTGCAAATAGGGTCACTGAACCTTGGTCGTGACCATTTACCGAGTTTTCAGTATGAAATTGGCATTATAAACAACAAGTCACCTTATATATCTGCAACCAATCAGCGATTAAACTTTTTCAGGAGGGTAAATTATGAGCCGACCTAGTATATTCACACAAAAAGGCTTCTTTAAATCCCGAAAAATATGCCAGTTACAGGCGTTACACGAAAAAAATATACGAGGGCGTAGCCACAGGTGCAAAAAATTAATAAATAATATTGGAGTAAATAAGCTCCAGCCACGTGTACCGATGACCAAAACCACGTAGCAGGTGTTGGCTGGACGAGGATAACTGAAGAGCGAACTGGCCTTATTAAAGCCCAAATTGCACCAGTAATATAAGGATATTGGTGATTATGACGGAATACCTACGGAATTTCCAGGTGGTAGAGCTGATGCCAGGCTTGACTGTGGAAGTACCAGCATCTTACTCGCAAATCCTCCCGAAGTTATTTGGGGGAGAGTAAGAGAACAGCTCTTAGGCAAAACCAGGCGGCCCACCATTGCCTGGGACCGATGGATGGCGGTATATCCATCCCCAATTGCCTGGCCTTATATAAAACAGACTAGTGATGGGCAGCGGCGTCACTGGTGCAAGGGTTTCGGCACCGCGCTCACCAACCCGCCTGCCCAGCGTGTGTGAGTATGGGCATTTCTTCCAGGAGGGCCGCCAAGAATGGCGAAATCCTGCAAAGGCCTATGTCCAGCAGTGGACGAAACAGGCTCAAAATGGGATGGATGGATGACGGAATAAACTTAGTAATAATTTAAAAAAAAACAGTCAAGTGCAAGTAGGACTCGCGCCTCAGTCGTTCAGGTTCCGTATACCGTTAAAATATAGTATAAAAATTACAAACTTATGAAATGTATGAAACAAAACTGAAAAATTAAGTTTATCGACTATTACAACTTGTAAAGCCTACTTAGCTGTGACAGTTATCCTTTTAACTTTGTTATATACTACTGCTGTACATTTTTCCATATCCAAAAGCAACCGTTTGGCTGGCAGGGGGGGAAACTTGACTTTTAACAAAAATTAGCACTTTAAAGTTTAATATTTCGCAAACAGATCCCTGAATGGAAAAATGGTTTTCACATGCCTACAATATTTTTGAAAGACCTATCCAACGAAACCCCACAATATGGGGCAGATGCGTCAAAAAATCATCCCCAATTTACGTATACAATAAAAAAAAACAATATTCTTACCAGTTTGTTTTTAATTTAATACGATTAAGTATACTCATGCTCAATTACAGCGTTCTGGTACTAATAGTCTCTGAACTAAACCAGAGACAGACAGATGGACGGACATGGCGAAACTACATATAAACCTTGTTGACTACGGAACCCTTAAGGACCCATAATACCTCAATTCGCAGTCCTGCTCTAAAGCTTCTGTTTTTAACTGTCTATCCTACTCTAATCAGATGCCGCGCACGCAAAAACATCAGTTATTTTGAAATCGCGGCTACACTAATGGATTTTTCATTTTTGTTGAACAGTCTGCAGCTGCTATATACTAATATCAGTTATATTATACAAAGTTTCAGATCTAATTTCAAGTATTCATTTAATGCTATCGGTTTATTGTACGGTTTAGAAGTAACTTTGTATTTTTTTCCATCGAGAAAATTTTATGCAATCAAGTTTTCACAACAGCATGGATATAGCATTAGTCCTCAACTTTATCATAATATATTAATATTCAGAGTGATTGTTGCAGTATTTGTTGGTATAAAACAGGATCGTGCGAAGCGAAGTGAGGTATTATACACCCATTACCTTAGTCAGTCAGTGTTGGCGGACATCTTTATGTCAGTACGGGTTCCCTTTTTTTGGGGGGTCATAGGTTAGTGTCATACACGTGACGTGAGAGAAATATTTTTTTTATCAGTGCTGCTCTTCCACTTTCCCGAATTTTACACTTTTTTCCGACTTATCTCCTAGACTACTTGTACACGTTATTACTACAACCATAACCAAAGAGACTTCGTGGGATAGAATATCTGCAGTATCTCCGGTTATTATAAGCTATCAAAGCTAAGCTTGCCTTTAAATACGACCAGTATATACGTGATCTTGAAACCAACTTAAACGCAAATCCGCGGGCTTTCTGGAAGCACATTGCTAATCTCAAGTCTAAGGGAGGGTTTGAGCCAAAAGTAAGCTATGAGAGCAGGGAATTCGTTGGTGAGGCGGCTGCAACTGCATTTGCGGAGTTCTTTTCCGGAGTATTTTTACCAGAAGAACCCAAATTAAGCGCAGAATACACAAATCAAACTGATCACGCGCGAACGGCCAATTACGTTAACATTTCTCATGTTTCAGAGCGGGATGTAGAATTAGTACTCCGTAGAATAAAGCCCCGTAGTTCAGTAGGACCTGACAATATTCCGCCTTATGTCCTGAAAGCATGTGCAGATGTTTTTGTTACACCCTTGTGCTACCTATTTAACCTAGTGTTGGCAAGTAGCAAGTACCCGACACAATGGAAATTATCTCGCGTGAGCCCTATCCCTAAGACCTCAGATCATTCCCATGTAGAGTTTTATCGCCCTATCGCGATTCTCTGTTCTCCAGCCAAGGTTTTTGAGACTATATTGCATAAAAAATTATGCCCTCAAATTCAGCCATACTTGGCAGATTCACAACACGGATTTAGGAGTGGTCGATCAACAAACACAAATCTATTGACGCTGGCGGACACTATATCCGGTCATATGGAGAGTGGCTTCCAAGTGGACGTAGCATCCCTCGATTTTAAAAAAGCCTTTGATCGGGTTGATAATGACGTCCTACTTGAAAAGCTGTGCGCCATTGGATTTGCTCCAAGTCTGCTCAGCCTGTTTGCCGACTATCTCAGAAACCGACAACAGTATGTCAAGTATGGCTGTTACACCTCAAAACCTTATCATACGCGATCAGGTGTGAGTCAAGGTTCTATCCTCGGCCCGCTTCTTTTCGTTATAATGATTAATGATATAGAGGCCATTCTTAAACACGTATCTTGTCTTCTGTATGCTGATGACCTGAAGCTGATACTAAATGTAAATCAGGTGGCTGATTGTGACTTATTACAGAAGGACCTAGACGCTGTGTACAGATGGAGTGTACAGAACAAACTGCACTTTAACGTCAGCAAATGCTTTTGTGTGTCTTTCACGAGGGCGACCCAGACCTATGAAGCAACTTATGTGCTTGGGTCCGAAATGATTGCTCGTGTGAACTCTATCAAAGACCTTGGTGTCACTTTTGATACTCGTCTAACGTTCCACGAGCACATAAAGACTCTGGCTGCTGATTGCTCCAAAAGGCTAGGTTTCGTTCTTCGTAACGCTAAGGATTTCAAAAATCTAAAAGCAATAGAACTTCTCTTTACAGCTCTTGTGAGAAGTAAGATTGAAACTGGAGCCATCGTCTGGAGCCCTCATGAATCAACATACGTGCTATTGCTCGAAAAAGTGCAGAAAGCGTTCCTCCGTTTTCTGTACAAAAAGAAATTTGGGTACTACCCTTTTATGTATCCGACAAAATACCTCCTTGGTATGCTGGGGTTCAACTCGTTGGAAGTTCGACGAGACTGTGAGCAGCTTGTTGCAGCATGTCGCATGTTGCGTGGTGAATCAGACTGCCCACAGCTCACCAATCAAGTATGTCGACTGTTTGTGCCTGACAAATACCTCCGAACTCGTAAGCACGTTCTATTGTCGGTTCCGGCGTCGCATACTGTTGCTCGTAGCATGTCTCCGCTCGTCCGGGCCCGGTCATCACTCAACACACTGTTGTCTTCGGTACCAGAGTGTGATTTGTTTGCTGATAGATTGATGACTGTGAGTGAGAAATGTCTGGCGTTCTGTGAGCGTGATGAATGAAAGGAACGTCCCTATTTATAATGAATTGTATGTCTTACTTTATCTTTTTATTTTATTTTAATCAATAATTAATTTTAATATATAATTATATAACGCATTGGTGTAAGCTGTAATGTTATACTTTTTAAATAAATAAATAATAATAATAATAATAATAATAATAATGCCGCCAAACCCACATTCGACGCTAGTCTTGAACGAAGACTATTACCATAATCGAACTATGATAGATCTAATGACGGGCTTTTCCGGCATTAATGGATTATTCGAGCACTGGACGTGCCTGTTCCGAGTTGAGGTATGTAGGAAGTATATGGAGAACGATTACTAAGTATAGAACATAGGAGTAGACAGTTGTTTGGTTTTGTTTGATTACGTAATGTGCAAACAGCAAACCTTTACGCAGTACAAGTCTTTTTAAAAGTTTAATTTATTATAAAATCACTGAATATTAAAGCAGAAAAAGCGGTGACGGAGTTTAAATGGTTCAAAGGAAAGCTTACTTTGGCACAAAATAAGTTTAGATAGCATTAAAGATAAAATTCTTTCTTCAGAATCAACTAATCTATAATAACTATCCAAATACTGTTAAATAATGTAAGTTTAATAAATTTTATATAGATAGCCACTTAAGATGGACCCACACATATTGAAACTGATAAAAAAATTATCTTCAGTCCGCTTTCGTCTAAAAAGCCATAAAAGAAAAGGAGAAAAAGAGGTTGTCAAGCATTTCGGGATCCGTTTTATATTTTGCAAACCATTCTTGAAACAAGTTAATCTATGAACAATATTTCATATATTTTTTATAGATGGCTTTGTTTGTTAAAGAGAACCCAAACATGTTTGAAATACGCGAAGCAAAGAAGTTAACAAGCTAACCAGAAGCAATTTAAACGAAGTATTACATATATGTATATACTAATAATAAAGAAGTTAGAAAAGTGTGTCAAATTACAAACGAAACGCGAACACATTTAAAATAAAAAATTTGCTGAAAGATAAAAATGTTTAATAATAATAATATCATAAGCCCTAGTTTATAAGATGTGACAAGAAATTGATTAACAATTATATCAACTAATATATTCAATTCCAGCTGAAAATCGCCATTATTTTGCGGTAAATGAAAATTACTTACAAAGCAACTATGTTTGCACTTGGTTCCGTACCTGAAAAAACAAATAAATTGTTAAATAAAAGACGCACAACTTCCTGACAGTGTTCCAGCGTCGCTATTTTTCTTTTAGACGTATGTCTTTCAAGACTTTAATAATAAACTAAGACTTCTAAAGGTATTAAAGAGATAGAAGATTTCACTCAACGTCCCAAGACTTTCCCCTGAAAACTTTATATATACCCAACGACCAAAGTAAAAAGAAGCTTATGACAAAATATACAAAGGTCAAAATTTAAGAACTTAAGGATTCGTGTTTAGAGCTTAAAATTGTTTGAAAATCGGATCTGTTTATTTTGGTAAGTTGGTATTTATTCTAGGGTCGTGCTAGAAACTTGCGCCGGAGAGGAACGGGGTCCGTAGCAAGTTTATTGTTTTCGCTATGAAATAAAGAGTTAAAGTTTGTTAGGAAAATGTGTTTAAACACTATCGAACCGAATTCGCTTTTATAACGACGCAATAGAATTCAAAAGTCATTGAGAACCAAATTTAAAATAACTGCTCTTGGAAAATTTATACTTTTACTTGAATTGGACGGACAAAAAACTGCCGTTTTTGGGTTATAAACAAAGGAAACTCTTAAATGGCAACTTCAGTTTCTGACGATTTGATTGTCTGTTCATCTAGTTCATCTTTAAAGGCGTTAAAATATCGTGGGCCTTATCAAATGAAGCTAATTATAACCATTTTAAGTAGAAATAATAAATATTTTCTGAAAAAGTTCCTCCACCTGCAACCTCTTGCTTACAAAGCTAGTGTTCTCCCATCTGAGCAACCGAAATTCTCTCCTAGATCGCTGAATTTTTCCAGCCCATAGTTTTTTGTTCGTCTACCCGACCATTGATTGGTATCACATACCTACTAATCGATCAATGCACGCTCATTACGCGATCGTTAATTTGGAATACATCTACTCGTTATACGAAATAGTTATTAAGTTGTAGTAAATGTAAGTAAAGGTAAGTACTATATATTATTAGACCGATATATTATTACAAAACAAAACTCAATTAGAAATAAACTCTTTGATAATAAAAATAAATCCCATATAAATAAATGTGAAAAAGAGGCAGTTCAGTGCAAAAGCAGTGCAGGATTGTCAGCTTTGCCAAAAAAAGCATCGAGATCAAATTGGGTGGCAAGTTCCATGGCGGTTCTAAAGTCATAAGAGTCATAACCAGGGATAGGATATTCGGATCGATATATACCTAAAGTTGGAGTCGGCTTCTTAACATATTATTTATGTAGTCAAAGTTACAGAAATTACGGAATTGCTTAAAACGTATATTTTTCAGGCATTGTATACAATTCCTAGGAAATTTTTAAAATGACAAACAGATTCAGGTACATCATCGTAAAGATTTAAGGAATTCCGTAATTTCCGGAATTTTACTATCTAAATAAATAATATTTTAAGAAGGCGACTCCATAGTTGCAAACATTTTCTGTCATTTTTTAAACTTCAGGTATATATCGATCCGAATATCCTATCCTATCCCTGCTCATAAGCCAACGTTCTTCGCTTGTTGTAAAAGAACTCGGTCTGGACAAACCGCCGCGCCGGCCGACGCCGTGCACCGCAACAACTTACGTGACACAACTTATTCATTCGGTTTTTCTGCGGGCACGGCAATGCCCCCGCCAAGTCGAGCTAAAAAGCGGCACGGCCGTACCATCCTTTTCTCGAAACAGTTCAGGCCATTTTCAACCCCCCTATAACTTCGTTGTGGATAAAACTAGAAGCCTGAATTGAAAGCCCGAAAGCAGGCATTGTATAAACACGGTATATTCCAAATGTTATTTAGTTTGAACCAGTAGTTTGAGAATTATAACCATAAAGTTTCTCAATTTTGTCACTCACTCACTCACTCACTCACTCACTGACTGACTGACTGATCATCAAAACTCTAAGGCACTTCTAGCAGACAAAGAAGCTTCAAATTTGGAATACAATTAGTTTTTAGTGTATAAATCAAGGGAAAACTAAAATATTTTGCCATTTCCGTCCAGTGCTCTAGATACACCAACTGTTTAATTCTACAATATGGAGCCACGATACATAGATGATCGCATAAAATCCCAAAGAGTTCATCATGCCTAAAAACATTTACAGAGATTAATGCAAAAAATAAAGCAAATAAAATAACAAAATATCTTTCTTAAGTAAAAAAATTAAAGGACTTCAGCGAATCGAGATAAATCTGTTTTATCTTTATAAGGATTAATTCGTGAAAGGAGGACCTCGAATTACATGAGAAAACGAAAATCTTTGTCAAAGACTGTAACTGACTTATACAATATTTTTATATAATTTTTTATCTCTGGTTTATTTAACGCGATTTCAGTCAAAATTCTTCTTATTTCATCTATTCATAAATAAGTTAACATTAGTCGACTAAAGTGGGAGAAACGGCAAAAGTAAGTTACTCGAGAAAACACTTTTATCTATATCTATACTAATAATAAAGTGGTGAAAAATTCGTGTCTGTACATTGAACATTAATGCGAAATTTTAATGAAACGCGTTATTATAGCAAAACGTTAATTTATTAATTCATTAGTATTGAAGCAAAATCATTTCTATTTTTATTTTTACATCTCTATATGCTCTGTTTTAACACAAGAACCACTCAACGGATTTGGATGTGGTTTTCTTTATTGTCATCGTAGTGACCCTGCTCTGCTCCCTTATTGTCTAACTTCAACACCTATCGTTGTCGTTTACAAATGTATCGTCATAAGCCAGAGATAACATCACACATCACTTTTATCATATCACGATACATTTGAAAGGGATAACGATAGATATTAAAGTTAGACAATAAGGCCCCTGGTCCATTTATAAGCTATAGGTATTAGCTTGTATTGGGTCTTTCAACTGTTTTTGTTTCTACTTATCTGATCAATGTGAAAACTGGACACGTGTTTTTTCAGACCTTTGTCTTTCCGTTGTCAGGTCGGTTACCTAATTCGACACACTTGAAAACATGGTTTATTTTCCGATGTCAGGTGAAAAATTTTCTACATCAATTACTTTTTCCTAAAATACAGAAAAACCTCGAAAATTCACTGATTTTGCGTGCCGGCAGCGCGCGAAGCGAGCGTTCTAATGTAGACTTTCTAACAACATACTGAAGTTCAAAATCGCTCACTTAGATTATCGTGCACCAGGGGTGTAAAAATTTAAAGAAACTTACAAAGAGCGAAGCTGCGGGCAAAAGCTAGTATAACAATAATTAAGACACTTCAACGAAAAGTTCACCGCTATATCGATAATTATACCCCACAAAATTCGGTACATCAACCACTTTACAATGAACTCTGTTGTGTCCTCTATTGTGATGTATATGCTAAACACGTAATTGGTGTATCAGGGGTCTTGATAATGTGGCTTAGGTAGTGTTATCTAGAGCTTGCGTGCTTTATAAGAACACACCTGGTGATTCTCGCTACGTACAGTTCTTATCAGAAGTTATTACGAAGTTATTATCTACTAGTTTGGAGTGTAAGGATAATTTATTATGTAAGTTGTGGTAAGAACAACCTATAAAATCTATATTTAAATTAAAACCATCGATCATGCGTATTGCATTATAATATAAGGTGAAATTTATTTATACAGACAAATTCAGCATAAATCTACGTACATATGTATACGCTATCGTCTTTCGTGTACGTTGAACTACTTTGTTAAGGATGTCACACATGAACTTTAAGTTTTATTTTGTACATTTTGTATTTGTATTTGTATATTTGGTTCTCTACATCAAAATTTTAAGCTGAGCCCTTGAACTACATAGCAGGCAAAGTACCTACATGGTGATTTCGAAAAATAAATAACGTTCAACCTTGTCATATATTAAAAATATAACCCCGTAATAAAAATGGACCATACATTCGTATAGCGTACTTTTACTAATATTGTTGAATGTTGTACTATACAATAATTTTGGTCAATTTCTAGATAAATACTAAAACTGCTGATATTTTCATTTTCGTGTAACAGGACAACTAACTTTAAATGAAACCACATAATCTACTAATTATAATGCACAACTACGCATACCCATATAAAAAGCAATGGAAGTGAGAAAAATAATTTGACGTTCCTAATGTTGAAAACTTACAAGGAATTTTGTATGGGAGTTTTTTAAAAAGATGTTTTGTATGTTTAGTTTATGTGGTGTCACCCCTTCCATTTACATATTTGAAAAATATTGAGTGTTCGTACGAAGCGAGAACCCAAGCCTTTTTTACACAACCGAGCGACCGAGTCTGTTAAACGTCACACGTAGCATCGAATCATGTCTAAGTAATCGAATCAACTTTTGTTTGCGACTGTATAAAATCGATACAATGTCGCATTGAATAAATAATAATTGACAAGCCACGAGTACAATGCCATGTTTTCAGTGCTTTAATTAAATACTCATACCTATTGTCGGTACCAATTTATATAGCCTTTTCATTCGACACGAAACACCGATATGTAGGTCGAGGCAATTTCGCATCAATATTTATGAACTATCACGTAGATGGGGCAATCCAAGCCCATTGAACGTTTGATTAAAATTAATTGACAGGAATATTTGGTTCAGTCAAAGCAAAAGTACTCGGATATTTAGTTATTTAGGTCTCCCTTTACCCTCTCTAAGTTTAAATGAATCCAGCGCTCGTAGCATTATAACGTGCTCTTTTTAACGTGCACATCTGTTGTCTAAAGGCCAAGTGGCGCCGCGAGATGTGCTACCCGCGCGCGATAAAACCATGCTACGGCCGCTGATTTATATCACATCAAATACTGAGAAGAATATCTCATTCGTTTATTGAACAACCCAATTAAAACAAAGCATTTACCAATTAGTATTAATCACACAAGAATTTATATTACATGTTTACTACAAGGGTTTGCCAATATCGTTCAGCTACTGCATGCATTGGATAGCATAAATTCTTCGGTGAAACTCCATCGAATGCCTGTTGCACGCATCGAATTTTCCTGATCGCGTTCCGTTTCAGTAAAACGATAGCGGGAGCGTCGAGTCTGATAAAATAAATGGCGTACTTTAGCCAAAAGATATTGTAAGTCGCACCATCGCCACGGGCCCGCAGGCTAAAAGGGTCCTCGCAAACTTATTTTACACTGAACCCAAGCTAAAATCAATCTTGTAACATTGTCGAACGTAGAAAGACCGGTGTAGGGATAAAATTGTGGAATTGTACATCCAATTCTATTAGTCAAGCATTACATAAAGTTTCACGAAAACCTGATTGTTTTCCATTTGCTAATCGAATCTCTTATTGTTTTTCAGTTAAACCATTTAATAATGATAAAAAGCAACATCTTCATGACACATATCTCCGCAAGGTTGTTTCGAGTGTGGACTGTCTGTCACTACAGTTACTTCATCGACGTAAAGATACAACACTTTGCGCTCTGTTAAATGCACATACTTTGATTTCTTGAACATGCCGTTATAACGAAAAAATTGTGGGTCGCTAACTGTCATTATCATTTCCAAAGATTTATTGGTGCATCCTCGCCCGGGCCGGATTCGAACCTAGGTCTCAAGATTAAGAGCCAGGCATCCTACCGTGCATCCTTCCCATTGAGCTACCGCTGCTAAGGCAATCTTATTATTGCTAAAGACCTCCAAATGTGACTTTTTTAAGCGATCTCATTACAGTCTGCACTAAAGCTAAAAGCCAATTCCATTTTCGAGTACCTCCTGCGACCTTTGTTTTATTGCGTCCTAAAACATATTACCTCAAATAAAAAGACTGTTAAAAACGCCACGTTTATTACGGCACTCCTTTATTAAGCCCGGTTTAGACTTTCGCGACTAAAACCATTCCGGGGCCGGACGACCCCGTCGCCAGGAAAGGCCTAAGCTTCCTTCCGGCGCCCCCTTTGTTACGACTATAATACACACAATGAGAATCATATTTATTTACTGGTACATAATAAACACATGCGAAAAGAATGTCAAGGGTGTCTTTTGTGAGAAATTTCATCGGATTGAGCAGATGGTGTATTCGCAGCTTGTTACCAACACAAAGAAGGCGCGTGACACATTCCTGCATTATGTAATTCTAGAGAGACTGGCGCATTTTTCATAGCTAGATTTCGAGCAGCGGCGCACCTGTCACTAACCCTCTCTACTACGAATATTACATTACGTCACTCAAAGATGTTACCTCGACGACGCTTTGAGCTTTCTTTGAGGATCGCTCCTGTGTGACACTATTGACGTTTCAGCGCGATACTATGTTGTAGTAAATATTTACTTTCATAAACTTATCGAGATGAAGTCTGTCTGGAATAGATAAAACGGTATAAAGAAGGTACCAGGTATCCAGGACCTTGATATTGGCTCTGTAGGAGGTCGGGAGATTTTTTACGGGAATGCTTTAGTTAGTGCATTCGTCGCTTGGTAGGGGAGGATTGTTCGCTATGACGTAATTATATTTTATCTCTGTATAGAGTGTGTTTCTGAAACCTTCCTTGTGAGTATTCCAAAAGCAATTCTTGAAAAATTTTATAGTTACCTATCATCATTAAATTTAAATCCCGTGCAAAAAAGCAACAAATGCAAGATGTTCTAGCTCTTCCATTAAAAAACTGTTGAATTTATTTTCATAAAAAATACGATAAATGGCATATTCTTAAATTTTACACGCTGAAAAACGATATTATAAACATAATTTAGTGATATGTTTTATATGTAAATTTAAAAAGTAATATAATGTCAATAATATCCATACAACAAAACATGTATCACAAATTTTACACGACGAGTTAAAATTAAATAAGTACCTATTAGAGTCGTGATCTTGTCAGTTTTTGACATTTCATTTTACCACTACATTCAGAGCATAAAATCTACTAAAATGGTGAACGTGTGAATGAAAAATAATAATACAAGTATATTTATGCAATTTACGTACATCACAATTTGAACCAACCATAAATTGTCACAGGCCCTTATCTATATTTTTTCTGAAAATATGGGCTAGATCTTGAAGATTTCTACTGTTCTTTAACTTTCAGGTGGTATTTTTATAAGGAAATTATTTTTTGAAAATCAGTTTGGGGAAATGGGAATGTGACGCAATAGTCATACCGTTTAGGCTCAATAGGGAGAGTTCCTTGACGTAAAAAAAGAATGAAAAAAAAAATTTAAGGGATAAAACTTGAAGATGGGATTATTGAAAATTAAAAAAAAAAGACGTCAGTTTTGACATTACTTTTTTTTCTTGTGGGCAATGGCTTATTGGGTAATGCCTAAATGACATGACTATAACGTCATCAAAGCTATTTATTCTGTTCCTGATTATTTTTATGTACATCTTTTGTATTTCAAGGAGAAAAAAAAAAACTTTTATATGACATTAAAAAAGACTATTCCTTTAAAAAAAATCGACACTTAGGTGCTGTTATGGTATTCTGAACCATTCGAATTCGTGATACACTTACTAATAAATGTCTTTCATCTTCTTCTTCTATTACACATAAATTTTAATGTACTAAACCATTTTATAACGGCAAAATGCAATAAATCAAACAAAGTCTTGGGCATGTAATAAATTAAATAATACACGTTCGCACGGATGCAAATCAAATCATGAATGTGAAAGCAGCAAAAATGGCGTGTAAGAAACTAAGAACTCAAGATCATAATACGTATAAATCTACCCACTCGTTTAAGAAAAAATTGTACACATGAAAGTTTACATTGCTTTTCTGTTGTGGTAATAGTTCATATACGTATATCGTGTGTAAAGACAACACAAGGCACGGAATACTACGGGGTGCCATTACGCCGGGTCAAGTACGTGCAAACGACTTTCGCACAAGCCTACTTCACAAACAATTAAGTACGTAAGCTTCATTATGTTATATGAGCATGTGAAAGCCTATGTTAGTGGTCGGTTACGGTATCTATTTCATTTGGTTACGTTATAATTTACTTGCAAGCATTTTGCGGCTTCGTTTCTAAATAACCCATAAATACCCAAATGGCGAAACATAACTGAGAAGCGATCAAATAGACTTTAGCTTTAAATATGTAAATGGAAATTAAAACCAATCAAGTGCGAGTAGGATTCCCGCCTGAGGGTTCTATACCATTCAAATAAATTAATAGACTTAAATGATTTGAATAAAAACACAAACTTATGGAATTTAATAAACATTTATGGAGTAACTGCAAGATTAAGTTGGTCGACTATTCGTTAACTTGTAAAGCCAAGTAGGCTGTGATAGTTTTTTTTAACTTCGTTATATATATAAGAGAAATACTTGGCAAAGGGGGAAACTTGACTCGGAACAAAAAATAGCACTTTCAAGCTTAATATTTCGCAAATGGGTCCCCCAATCGAAAAATGGTTTTCACACACCCAAAATATTTTTGAACCACCTACTATCACCACCGAGATTTCTTGGAAACAATAAAAAACATTTTTTTACCCTTTTGCTGGCGTGATTAATATATACCCGAGCCAAATTACAGCTTTCAGTACTAAGAATTTCTGAGCTAAGCCGGAGACAGACAGAAGGATACGGCGAAATTATAAGGGTTCCTTATTGACTACGGAACACTAAAAATCGTATTATAATGTAGGAATGTGAAGAAAAATCCAATACTAGAGTCTGGAAACGCACTTTTGGTGGGGAAAAATGAAATCGACAGTGTTGCACCACTGAAGTATACTCTGTTACCCCAAAATTAACAATCTTGATACTTAAGTAAGTTAACTTTACTAATGTCTAAATTTATACTGGTGACTTTGTAGAAAGTCGGCATAAAGCGGAGAAGTCGATTCAATGACCCTTTCTGTGCAAAACAAAGTATAAAAGTCTAACTTTAAGTCAAAAGTCTCCAGTACGAATTTGGCTACATCATATCAAAAATAAAAACTATTATTTCAATATAAGTCAACTTATGGATTATTTTTAACGTAATTATCAGGGATCCATTCCCTCAAAATGAAAATACGGAACCATTAAAGGAACATTTTGTCAAGGCCGGTTTTTCCCGAGCCCCTCTGAGATATCAAGTTGAAACTGGTACCTTCTACAAAAGACTACGGGTCATTGCTGCTTTAAAAAACAGAAACACTTTAAATTCAACTTCAGTTTTGGAAAAACCGCTTTCCAGTTTTTGTTAAATTTGGATAGCAATCATAAGATCTTCTTTATCAATGTGGCTGCCAAGGCAATCTAAAAAATTAAAAATAATCTACCTTCTAGCTAGAAGATAGTAACCAAATAGATAATAAAGTATCAAACTTGGTCAAACCTAACATACCAACTACCACTGACATCGTTTCCGAAGATCGCATTTTTTCATTTTCATAACGCTGGAACCTTGATTACTCTTCGTCGCAGCACTCAACATCTTAAACAGCATGCACCTCACATCGCTGGGTACAGTTTAAGCATGATGATCACCAAATTCAGTTTATTTAATTCGTATATAAAATCAACAAGAAAGCCAAAGACAAGTTTAAGGACAGGTGACATTATTTATTTTTTGTTGCCATATGAATATTTTACCCCTTAGTAGTTCTTGACAAGATTGGCTTGACAGACTCTAGTAACATCCCCCCTGCAGGTAGAAGAAATACGGCATAATAAATGCAAATACCAGCCCAATTCGGGCCGCTATCTATTCCTCCACAATCTTGCGTTTCGTTTTACAGTACTATTGAATACTTACAAAGCGGATGGAAGAATGGCTCTTCCGCCGAGGGCTATCGACTCGGGTACGTGAGACGAAACGTAATAGGGCAAACGAAACGTTTAGTCGCGCGTTACATGCTGTTTTTGCAGGACGCAAGTGAAAAACTTATAGTTTTAGCAAGAAATAACATCCTCTAGCATCAAAATACAAGAGGAATGTGTACACCAACGAGCTATAGATACTTCGTAGGCGTACACAGATTAAATGCTTTTTAGCGAAATCCATCGCTTTGGGTACTTTAAATATTAGAGTGCATTACAAACTAGACAATCAATTAGAATCAAATGTTAAGTAAAAAAAAACTCCTCGGGCCATGATTCGAATTTCCCTACCGACTGCGCCACCGAGGTACTCATCCTAGACCGTTGAATATCTTTCCACCATACCTGTACAATTGTACATCAACTTTTTGTACAAACTGTGTAGGTACACGTTTAAATGATAAAAAAAAAATCAGAATCAATGCTAGGGCGGAGATGGATGGGGTTAAGTTAATTTTTCAATAGCTTATTTCAAGTTGGCGGTATACCAAGAAAACAAGATATAATGATTTTTCAATGGACGTTATTAAACGGAGGTTTATTCGTAGCTAATTCAAACTGGGTAACATAAATCAAACAATTTCATTCCTATTCGCTGTCGCCTATCACTTAAAACACAAACTTAAGACGTAAGTTTTACAGTTTTACCGCCGCGCCACGTTTAAATCGAACATTCATGTGTGCCAACCTTAAAACCGAGCAAGGAGCAAAAGAAATGTCGAGAAACCATTAGCGTCTACGAGTTTGTTTTTTGCTATTTCTCTCTAAAGACTTCTTATCTGAATTTTTTTGCAGTTTGATTGAGTACTTAAAAAAGTTCACGTCATTAGTTGAGACATCTGTCTGGTAATTTGGCTGGAGGTTTTTAACATTTTAATTAAAAATAGATTTGGTGGCCATCATATTGTCGCCGCCGGATGGATGAATCAGCCTCTTAAATTAGAAGCCTAGGATATTTAATTAATTGGCGGTATCCAACTGAATGGCTAGGCTGCTGGCAACGTTTAACGTTATGGCTGCCCGTACGCTTTGAAAACAGCTAAACCAAAAGCCGCCACGCCACGGTTCCGTTGACGGAACCCCTTAAAAGAGAAAAGACATGTCTTGCTAAGTTTCTTGCCCTTCTTCTCAGCAAAAGTAATCGAATGGGCAGAGTTAGGTATACATGTATTTATTTTACGTATAATAATTATGTATTTAGTGTGTTCAACAATAGTAGATTATGCACTAAGGGAATAAAGCAGTGTTTTATGTCGCGGACGGCATATTGAACCCTGAGCGTAACGTGGGACTCTAGAGTTAACTCCGAGCGTAGCGAGGAAGTTGTATAGAGTCCTGAGTGAAGCGAGGGGTTCAAGCTCCCCAAGACGAAGACAGGCTTTATTCCAGAGGAGCATACTCTACTTTTCGCACCTTCTGGGTGACAACAAAAAGCCAGGGCTCCATAAATTAAGTATTTTCGTCATTTGCTTTTCGCATATGTGTTTCAATTTTTTCGGTAGTAGATTATTAATAATTTCTAAAGCGTCTGTTTTGATGAACTCTGAGTATAATCACTATCGCTCGCCATTTCTTTATCAACATGAATATTGCAATAAAATTCACTGACAATCAAACCACTAAACACCGTCTTTTGTTTCACATTCTTTGTAAACGCACCTCTTTTTTTTTATTCTGCTTATGGTGGCCAGTTCGATTTTCGAACAAACCTTTACAATGCATTTTTTTACTTAGAGTTTTCCACGAGTTTCTACACGAATTTGACGTTCCAAATTCAAATCACTTTATTCCCTAGGGAGTTTCATACAACTTTACTTTACGTTGAGGTCGCATGATATGTAATTGGACATTGTCAAGCAGGTGGTGTGAAAATATATTTATCATATCGGTACTTAAATAACTTATTTACTTTTTTTAGTTTATGTTAGTATATTATTTTATTTATTTTATTATATATATTATAAGGTTAAGGTATTTATTGATATGGGCTATAAAAAAAAGAAAACGAAAAAATATTATTAATATTATTATTTAATTTAAGTAGACAAAATTGCATTCTTTTTATTGCATTTTCCGTTAGAGAATTAACATATTTACATAGTTCATTTTAACACAGAAATCTTGACTTGTAATACGTGTATATAATGTCTATATTGCAAATGAACATATTTATTTCAAATATGTTCTCGATAAGAAACATACCGATAGCTAGAGTTACTTTCAGCATGTAGTAACTAAACTAGTGAGCCAAGCTTCAGCAAGATTTTAGAAATCGAAACCAATAATTTGGATCGAAGTATCTATAGCTTTCAATATGAGGAGCACATAGTTAAGTATGACGCTAGTCACCGGTGAAATACTTTTTTAGGAAAACTGATGGTTGTGGCAAACGTCCTTTTAGGGCGGGTCGAGCTTTACCTTCCACTTTCTTTCAAATTTCTTTCGTCACTCTACTTTCATTCATCTTCTCTATATCACCAAACCACCGCAGGCAACATACTGAAGAAGTGCAAAGTAAAAAGCACCCGGAACAGAAGAGCTTGTATGACTATACTGATGGATGTAGAAGCAAAAGAGGTGTGTCAGGATCGTAGCAGATAGAAATCTGTAGTCTCTGTCCGACCCCTTTGAGAAACAGGCGTGAGTATAAGTGATGGTTGTGATTGTCGGCTCTTTAACACATTATAACGAAGAAACGTACACCTAACAATCTAAACATAAACATGGATTATGTTTTATTTCGAAATGCATCGCTTTGTAATACTCTAAGTATTATTACTAGAATGCATTACAAACCAGAAAAGATAAATTAGAAACAAAGTAAAGACAAGAATTTAAAAAAAATCCTCGGGCCAGTATTCGAATCTGCGGCCTCTTGTTTCCCAGACAAGCGCGCTACCAATTGCGCTACCGAAGGTAGACATGGTAATGCACTCTAATAATAATATTTTGAGCATTCCAAAGCGATGGATTTCGCAATAAAAACATAATCTTAATTAATGAGAACTGTGAATTTCTTAACTGTCTGAAGCAATTCATATTGTAGCGACAGCGCCATCTGTTTGTTAAGAACAAGGTGTGAAATCACATAACGCCCTCGTGAGCGTTCAGCATGTGCATTACAAGCTAGTAAGATCAAATAGTTACAAAAATATTCGATGGACAAGTATGGTGGAAAAATTCAACGGTCTAGGTAAGTACCTTGGTGGCGCAATTGGTAGCGCGCGAGATCGCAGGTTCTAATCCTGGCCCGGGGATTTATTTCAAATTCTTCTCTTTACATCTGTTTCTAATTTATCTTTTCTGGTTTGTAATGCCCTCTAATAATAAATAAACACTTTAATATTTATTAAACGAAAATAGCGAAATATATTTTCTTCATTACTCTGCTTTTGATGTGAAACTTAAGGGCATACACAACACAAGTGCACTGAGATAAATTTATCCATCACTAAAACTCAGTGAAGCAGAGCGTAAGCTCAACAAATTGGAAATATTTTTGCACAGACTTATCTAAACATGTATTGACAAAATGAGACCAGACTCAGAGATAAGAGGACCCTAATTCAAGGGTACGACAATGGAGTAGACGTAAGGTCACTGCCATCTAAAAATATACCTCTTTTAGGACTCTGAAAGCTACTTTATCTGTGACATTTTTTTGCTTCACAGGAGACTCCAACTTCTAAAGTTTACATGAATACAGCCATTCACGTATATACAGGATTAGATTTTCAGGTAGGCGTGAATGGCCAAATACAAAACTATAGGGAATAGCGAACAATATTCCAAGGACACATTGCTTCAGCGAATTCGACTTTCAGCTAAGAAAATATGAAAAAATATCTTATGATGCAGTTTTAGTTTTCATCAAAATCAGCCCTGGGCTCGCCGAAGAATTTTGCGCAATTCCCTATAGTTCTAGATTTGGCCATCCACGCTCACTTGAAAAGCTAACCCTGTAATAGATTGGTTGCGCGGATCTGTCAGTTTTCGGTGCCAGACAACAATCTCCGTGCACGCTCGCACCGGCTCTTGGCGGTGCCCCCTTCGGTCTCCGTGGCGCATAACAAGTCTCCACTGGTGCGCGCGCTCACGAAGCTCAACGCACTTTTGCTTTCGGCACCACAGTGCGATCTTTTCTATGATCGAGTGACGGATGTGATGCGTAAGTGCTTGAAGTTCTGTGAGAGTAAAGCCTCAATGACCATGTCCTTAGATTTACAATATTAGATTGTTTTAACATTTTTATTAAATTTTTCTGTTTGTAGTTACTTTTCTGTCTCATTTCTGTATCCTTGTAATTTTCTTTGTGTCTGTACGGTGATTTGGATTTAACCTGTTATATGTAGTTGTTCAGATATAATTATAATACATAAATAAATAAAAATAAATAATTTGTAATTAAATACTTTGTTTCACTGAATACAGTATAATATATATTATGGCACATAAAATAAAGAATATTCCAAATTCCTAACTAGTTTACGCCGCCGTAACAAAAAAGGTCTAAAACTGACAACTTGGCTTTCTTTATTTTTAGAAATAAAAAATGAAAATATATGTGTACCCTATAATAATATATTAAGATGTCTATAACTCTACTCAATGAGTTTTAGACAATGACACCCCACATGCCAGGGTGAGAAAAAGTATTTTTTCCATCCTACTTTTTATGACAAATCTGAACATTTCTTAAATTTTTAATTCAATATTTGGTTTTGGGTTAACATGTTACATTAAAATATCCAAATTACACATCTGTTACTCATTCCGTCTGCAAGCTGTGACATACCCGGACGGACAGACGGACAGTCAGCTAAGCGACATGAATAGGGCCCCGTTTTGCCCTTAGGGCGCGGAACCTAAATAAAAAGCACAAAATAAATTCGCACTAAAACGAAGAAAAATATAAATCAGAAACTTGTTATTTACCTTAAAACTACTCGTATATATATAGGTAGATAGAGACATACACGGGCTATAGTGTATGTATAAGGCACGCTATACTACACTCAATGCGCGAACTCGACTCGCTCTTGACCTTTACCTTTCTTCACGTTCCCTGTCCTTGTTCTTACAGGAGATATGAATTTACTCATACGTTCTTTCACATTCATAAAAAATTGCAAAATATCAGATATTTTGGTAATTTATCCTAACTTACAAGTCCGTGATCATGCTTTCGAACTTACCCATACGTCCACTGAAATAATTTAAATAGAATCTACCTTGTGGAGTCATGGACTCCTAGGTAAAGAGCACATTAAAACAAGGCAACAAGGTGTTTAGGTGACCCCAAGTGCTTGCGTCTCACTCACTTGCACGACGCGCTAAAATATAACTGATTAATTAATTACAATTATTATAACCAACATTCTTTAAAAATAATCAAAGCAATTCATTTTTTGCGATAATATCTTTAATTTGACTAAGTTTGAAGTTATTTCTTTGCATACTTGATTAATTAAATTGATTTTAGTCTTGATTTGGACCTTATTTTGGTATTTATTTAGATAATGTTGTTAATACAAATTCAAAGTTCTAATCAAGGTAAATACATCATTTTAGATATTGTAATTTTTAGGGTTCCGTACCTCAAAAGGAAAAAACGGAACCCTTATAGGACCACGTTGTTGTTCGTCTGTCCGTCTGTCTGTCAGGACCCTTTATCTCGGGAACGCGTGGAGGTATCGAGTTGAAATTAAAACCATATACCTACTCACGTCTACAGTCCCTTGAAGCTGTGAAAAAATCAAACTTCTAAGTTAACTAAAAAAAAATACGGCCGTTTATGCAGCGAAAAACGTATATTTCAACACTCTCAAGGGAATGGAAATTTATAGGGTATTTCCCGTTGACCTAGAACTATGAAATTTGGCAAGTAATACCGTCTGATTCTACAAGTATGGAAAAAAATCTTAAAACTATACATTTGTAATTAAATCATAAAAAAATAATTGAAGATAAGCAACGGTATGCGCGGTCATAATTGTACGGGTGACCAAATCTTTTTTGTGGATTTTTTAAAACTTTTACTAATTTGTACGGAACCCTCGGTGGGCGAGTCCGACTCACACTTATCCGGTTTTTATTTATTGTAATTATGCAATTTTTTTATTCAAATAACATCTAAAATAAAGGCCCTTATTTGTGGCTTTGAAGGTCACCAGCAATTGTAGCCCTCTTAAGTTCTACTTGCGTGTAGGTTGTGAATAGAAATTCAAAGTGACATGTTTTTCTAGACCCTGTTACATACACACCCACCCTCGCCTCGCACACACACACCTTCATCGCTCGCGAGGTGAGGTTACAACACTCGGATACAAATCGAGCGAGCACGGATGCGTATTTGTGAAATATAGTGTGGAAAAGAGCTTACCTATATATTATGTAAAACACTTGATTGATTTCAATTTGCAATTTGCCACCTAAAATATATTTTCGACATGTGGCATGTATGTTTTTTATTCCTAAGGCTTCGATGAGTGAGATCTAATATGAAATGCGCAGAAAGTCAAAAGCTGAAAACAGGCGAGGTGCTGATCGGTCCGTCCAGTCTATAGAGGCTTTAGCAAAATCTACTAAAGTGCGTATCGGACGGATGACTGATACTACGCAATGACTGAGCCGCCATTAGTCGGCGTGATTTCATCATGAAGGGGTGTCGGAATCCTAGCAACAGTAAAAGGGAAAAGTTTTATCAGTTAGTGGAGTTGGACAGATAGCTGCGCCGGGCGTATTTGGAGCAATCAGGGGAGTAATTCCGGCGAAACAGTCGAAGCGATATTTCTAAAACTCGAGCATAAAATGTACGGGTTCGACTGATAAAATGGGTTTTTACGGTCGAGGAGGATAATTCGACTGACTGAGAATAGGCCTACAGTGGTGTATCTGAGTTTACAACATTAGGAAAACCAAATTATAAAGGTTTGTCAATGCTGAAGCCCCGAAATTTTAAAAAGTACGTATGTATATAAAAACATTAAAAAAACATATCGTCTCGTCATGAATCCCCAAGAGTGTCAGAGGTGTTCCCAAGTGTGATCTGTGAAATGTAAGTCACAGTCCACACTTGGTACACCCGCTTTTCAACGAGGATTCTTATGTCACGAATGTGATGGGTGCTGAGCCCTGTCGCCGTACTACAGGCACAAATGGTAAATACTTTAGGATTGGTCCATGGTACACCATAATCCTACTGAGTGATTTTGAACTTCAGTATCTTTTCAGAAAGTCTACATTAGAACGCTCGCTTTGCGCGCTGCCGGCGCGCATAATCAGTGAATTTTCGAGGTTTTTCTGGATTTTACGAAAAAGTATTTGATGTAGGAGTTTTTTACCTGACATCGGAAAATAAACCATGTTTTCTTGTTATAGAAGTAATTTCAGACATAAAACGCAAGCCGCTTAGACATAAAACGAATCAATAACTTTAAAGGCATAATTTTCAAAAATAAAATCTTTCGAGTGAAATGTCTTCAATTAGTTAACCGACCTGGCAACGGAAAGATAAAGGTCTGCAAAAACACGTGTCCAAGTTTTACATTGATCAGATAAGTAGTTGACTCAGCATATAAAAGCAAAAACCGTTGAAAGACCCACGGCAAGCAATAGAATTTCAGGTGCAACTTTAAAATATACCGTGTTGCGTGAAACAGGCACTGTAGGTTTTAGAAATACGCATCTCAGAAGTCATGTCGATGGTGCTTCACACTCTTAAGAGCACTACAGCGAGTTTACTTACGTTCCACGAGGACAATGGAGGTTAAATAACACGGCTTCTGTGTGCCGTTTGTCTCTACCAAGGTGAAGACTCGTGTATGCTCTCTTAACTGAAGCGCACTCGGGAAAATGATAAGACCGGAAACTAATATTTATTGAAATGAGATTAAATGAGACTAATATTTATTTTTGCGACATATTTAAGGCCCGATAATTAGAAATACAGATAGATATACTACATATGTATGTATACATACATTACATGGCTCTTGTCTCCTAGATATAGGCGGAAACCACGGATCTCCATCTGGTAAAACCATTACCATAGTAAAAACAGAAAAGTAGACTATCTTCACCTAAATATACCGAGCGCGGCTAATTTGTGTGCATGCCAGTATGCACGAATCACGGCACGCACAAACGGCAACAATTATGTCTGTTTTGCTGGTGCAAGTCGGGGCTGCGCTCCACGGTCCGCACCGTGTAGTCGCGCTTCCGCAACAAAACCAAGAGCACAAAATAACTACATACAGAAGGCCTGCTCCCTACAACCAGCGATTTAGGGCGCACTCACACATAGACGCGTACGTACGACGATCTCGGTAGGATTCAGTAGAATGCCAGTCACCAGTCACGACTAGTCAATGCGTTTTGCGATAATCTGATGAGAAGGTTTTTAAAAAAATATTTTGTGCCAAGAGTAAGATAACTATAAGTATAAACACGCCTTAAAGTTATTGTGCACGATGCTTTTTAAAGTAATGCATAAAATAACACAAATATTAGACTTTCTCAAAATAAAGAAATATTAGAATTGCACTCTAAAATGCCTGTAAACAAAACCATATATTTTAATTCTAGAGTCCAAATTCTGTTAAGGCAAAGGTCTCGTTTTTATTAAAAGAGGACACGAGGCAACGAAACAGCGGTCGCAATTAATCAAAACATAATTATAAAAGCACAGGACCGTGAGCTCTTTATTCATCCCCTTTTACACACGTCCTGTGTTCATTAAACTTAGGTTTTTGTAGCATAATTTATTGTAATACTGAAAATCCCTCAACGTTTTGGTAATAAATTGTTGCTCCAGCAATGCGTTCTGGCTTGTTTCGGGTTTGTACAAACACTTGACTTTCTACACACTTCCAATATATTACAGAAACTAAACATGTTTATAAAAAAAAATGGTGACTAACATAACAAAATGTCTATCCTGATCATGTAAAATGTAATATAACGGAGGATAGACAGCCACCAAACATCAAACAATGCGGTGCTAGAAAACCCTGGTTCACCATTGACTAGGGTTACCTACAATGTAGGAATGTCAGGAATTTTTGGCCTTTTCTGTCAGGGAATCGGGAAAAAATTGGATTTGTCAGCAATTTCAAGAGACAATTAATTAATTTCAATTTGTTTAATTTAAATGGTTAGTATTACAAAGAGAAAAAAAAACTAACCTAAGATTAGTACCTATACAATACAGAAAAGAACAACAAATTGTAAAACAATTTTTAACATCTTTGCAAAAAGTAACAGTTAACACAATGTAGGTGAGAATTATTAAAAGGAGACTCCAACCACACATGTCTATGATTTTTGTTAATAAAATAAATAATTTTGTATTATTTGTATTATGTTGGCTCTCAGACTAGAATCCTTCGTTTCATGGGATGCACATTTAGTTGTTTACGCCACAAGGCGCCCAGTGCTTGAATTTAAAATTAAAATAAATAAGAAAGAAACATAAACAATAATTTGGTATTACATATTTTAATAAATGCTTAAACTTAATTTTTATTGAGTTACACCGTGTTTATAACAAAAACTCGTTGATATAAAACATTTACAATAACGACAAGAAATTTGTTGATGGTTGTGATTGTCGGCACTTGGTGGAACTTATTATACATCTTGTTAAATAAGACACTTGTACTTGTCCACAGGATTATAATTTCACTTTGTCCACCTTGATTTACTATCTGTCATTTTATTTATTATTAAATTACCCCCGGAAATTATTTGACATTTATCGCACGTATTAAACATGTAAATATTATTTAAGTTATTTTTATGTAATAAAGCCCTAGACAATGCTTATAAGCGAAACCGGTCGGGTGTATTAAGTGCAATTATAATCCTGTGGACAAGTACAAGTGTCTTATTTAACAAGATGGACAAGAAATTTATTGAAATATCAGGGGTTTTGTCAGGAACTCACGTTAGGTACTGGATCTGGTAACCCTACGCTTGACAGTTCGACCAAGTCCCAACATCGTTTCAGTTCAACTGGGGTACAGGCTTCGGTTGTGACTTGTGACCACTATTATTTATGACGAAACCATGCTGCCAAGCGACTCGTCGAGTTCCGGGAAAGTGGTTACAGCTTACAGGCATTTTAATTCTTTAGTTACCGATTTACGTATCTTTTTACCGACTAACGCCACACCTGCAGTCAAAATTCCAGTTTCTGGACAAGCGCTCTTCGTACTAAGCGTAATCAACTATTGTGTGATTTAGTAATGCGTAATACCTCTACTCGTCATATTAAATGCGATTATTACCTAAATTAACTAAGATGCTTTAAAATAACCAGGTAATTTTTTTGAAAGTTTGCAGGTCTGGCTGTATGTACCATTAAATCACTCTAAAGTATTTGGATGCGGTTTTCTTTATTACCATCGTAGTGAACTAAAATTTTGAAAACATATTTGATGTATAAAGACGATTTTTAGGGTTCCGTAACCGTTTTTAGGATTCTGTAAGGGTGTCAAACGGGACCCTATTACTAAGCTTCCATTGTCTGTCTGTCCATCTGTAACACGGGTTGACAGCTTCAACTGTAATAGGTAGCAAGTAGATATTTTCATAGAAAACATGTTACTATGACCGTTATAACGGCAAATAGTAAAAACTAAAAAAATATTGAAAACCAAGATGAGTCCTCATATTAAAAACATCGAAGAATAGAATTTTTTAACGTTATTTGTTTCATTATAATTATTTGCTTCAGCTCTATCTTAAAGGCGGTATTTTAACGTTATTTGTTTCATAATAATTATTTGCTTCAGCTCTAACTTAAAGGCGGTAATACATAGAAGTTTCAAATGTGTTCAAATTGTTATTAAACATATTCTATAATAAATTAACAAATAATAAATAATAGGGTTACATACTCAGAGGTTTCCGAATCGTTTGTCGCTACCATTTTAGCGCCTTGTTGTTGTTATGTACCATAATGTTTTTAGGGTACCGGATTCGTATTGTTTAGTGGTACGGAACCCCTTGTGCGCGAGTACAACTCGCACTTTAAACTCGCCATATCATCAGTATACATAATGATATCATACTTTTTATATTTCTACCTACGAGTATTAAAAAGACGAGAGATAAAAGTCTTTTTCGGCGAGCGAATATTTTTTTAATTATCGCTTTTAGAGAGCGTAAAAGGCGTTATTAATTTAGCGCAACCTCTCAACATCGTTTCACCATTACGTTGTGAAATGTTCAATCCTCAGAGACTTATTATAAGCGACATGGGACTAAAACCACTCAGCGGATGTTATTTTGTATGAACGGCTAATGGAGGCCGTCGCCGGGACGGAAGGTTCCGTTTTGATGCTTAGTTTGTTTTTCTCTTTTATCTCTGTATATAATATCGTCACGACATGATTCTCTGAGGGACAGTCAGAGGTGTTCCCGAATGTGAACTGTGATATGCAAGTCGCAGTCTACACTCGGTACACGCGCATTTCACCGACGGTTATTACGACCCAACGTAATGGGTGGTGGGGGGATGCAGGTTTCTTTTTCCTGTGTTTTATTTTACTGTTCAGCAAGTGCTAAGTACTATAAAAAGAATACAAATAAATGTATATAAACTTTACCAGCTTGTTCCTTTATTTTTGGTTTTTATTATATTTAAGTATATATGTACACAAAAGAATAAAAAAATAATAATTTCAAGATTTATTTCGGACCGGCCGGGTCCGAAACCGGCCCGGCATCAGTTGATATAATAATGACATTTACAATGAAATGATGGCACATAAAATGTCCGAAATATATCTTGAAATTATTATTTTTTTATTCTTTTGTGTACATATATACTTAAATATAATAAAAACCTATAATAAGAATATAAATACAATACACATAAATTCCGAAAATTAAACTCATTGGTGCATGCCGACCGGGGATCGAACTTAGGTCTCAAGATTGAGAGGCCAGCGTTCTACCGTCTTAGCTAACGCCGCTTATTTAATTAAAATGTCTCTATGTTAGTGTGTTTGCTCGCTTGTAGCTTAAGAACCACTGGACGGATTTTGAAATGGTTTGTACTGTTAACTGAGGGTTTTTTGAGAAAGGTTCTGAAACGGGCATCATTGCGCTACAACAAAAGTTTGTTGAGTAGTGACCGTGTAAGTGAATCAAGTCGGTTGGTTTACTAAACAGATTTTGATGACCTTTTCACTGTGTGTTGTTCCGAGTATTTTTGCCCGGTACCGTGTATAATTTTATAACGCTATGTGTTTAAGACAGATTGTGCTGTGATAATTTTATCACGCTATGTGTTAAAAACAGATTGTGCTGTGATAATTTCACTACGCTATGTGTTAAAGACAGATTGTGCTGTGATAATTTTATTACGCTATGTGTTAAAGACAGATTGTGCTGTGATAATTTCACTACGCTATGTGTTAAAGACAGATTGTGCTGTGATAATTTTAAGTAACAAGTTAATAAAAAGGGCCGCGGGCAAAGTTACTCATCCAGCAAAATTTTGTCCATCTATCTATACTAATTATAAACTAGTAAAAAAGTCGTGACTGAAATTTTGGGAAATTTAAATTAAATTAGTTATTATTATATTTTATTTGTATTAGACTGAGGCCAAAACTACACTTGGAATTTTTGTCTGTCTGTTTTGTTTTAACTCAAGAACGACTAAATGGATTTGGATGCGGTATATATTTATTATCATCGTAGTGGCCTTGGTCAATATATGTGCTGATTTATTTAAACGTTATTGGTTTTGGCTCTTACTAAAAGAAGATAATGGATACAGGTTTTAAATTTAGTCAGACTGTAGGACATACTCTAAAGTAAAACAAAAAAATATAAAAAGTAGGGTTCCGTACGCAGACGGCGCCAAATTTTTTGTCAGGTACTTTATTACGTTGTTATTTACCATACTTTTAGGTTTCCGCACCCGAATTGTGGAGTATTACGGAACCCTTTGTGCACGAGTCCGACCTCACACTTGGCCAAATTATTGTATCGTGTTATGCACTCTAAATAAATTGAATATTTTATAGTACTTATTTACTAACTTCGCTGGCTCACCGATCTAAAGAGGCCCTTGACCTCGAGACGCCCCTGCTTTAATATGTTTTAAAAAGGGATAATTTATAGGGACCGCAAGCAGATTTTCAATTAAGGCTAAAAATAGTAACTTTTCCGCTATTTCGAATTCTACGTCATAACGTATTATTGCTACCCTATAAATCCTACATGCCAAATTATAGCATTATTCAAATATTTAGGAACTACCAAAATGCATATCTTAAATATTGTTTATTTAATAATTCTGCTTAGTAATAATTATAATTAGGTTTTAGCAAGAAAAGTGAGTTATTTTATGCATTAAAATTTGATTGCTTTACAATACAACTGTAAACACGCTTTAAAGTGTGTTAATGTAAGGCAATCAAAATTCCATAAATGATGTAATTTTCTTGTGAAAACCTAATTATATTAAACATATTAGTGCGAATTGTCATAAAAAGTATTTTCATATTTATTTTAAATTAAAAGTAGGGAAAACACAATTGTTACGTGCATTTTACACATAGATCCTCTGTTAGCCCCTTAATATGTTTTGGAATCCAAGTAAAAAACAATCATGTGAAAATGGGACATTTAAGAGCTTAAACCATAAAATTTCCGAGTACTTGTTTTATTTTTTAAACTTGTTGATTAACCTAAATTTGAAGATGGATAAGGCGTTTATGTTGGGCGTAGATAAAGTAATTCTAATTTTTATTCGATTTAATGCATTTGCAGTGGCACCAAAACTTGACCCTCTTCCCTTATCCTTTTACGGAGGGAAGTAAAGTTACTGTAATATCAACGTTTCCCTCTAAGCCCGAGATAGTTAAGTCGGTACGATTATAGACTCTTAATCGGAGGGTTCTTGTTCGATTCCTCCCCTGTGCTTGAACGTTGTATAATTGTAATTTTTTGGTTTAATAATCTTGGTAAGGACCTGGTAGGAGCTGATTGAAAATGAAAATAGACATTTAAATTACATATTCTACTAATCGTTTTGAAAAAAACTCAACATAAACATCTTACGCAAATGAAAAAGTTGTATTCTGTCCATACATCATTCACAGGAGGTAAGTATAATATAAATGTCAAATATTTTTACCCGGAATAATAAACTACTATTATATCATATAATATGTTATATGCGGCATAATATGGTTCGGTAATGTATATTGTTGGCTACAACGTTCACAAAGCGCACATGTCGTCACATCTTCCGTGAAACAAAAGTTTGCGTTCCAAAATTGAATTTCAAATGGAGGACCAATACAGAGTCGCCTCAGGAAACGTCATGGATGTACTCGAGTGTCCAACATTTGCTCCCGTTTCGCACCCCAGTGGGTACAAAATGCAATGTCAGAAGACATGACACGTGTTCCAGCGGACCCCCACCCCCGTTTAAATCCTGATACGAATACAATGGGCATTCAAATGTGGTATCGTTTCCGAATGTCTTATTTCACTTACATGTGTGACGGGTTGCCTGTTGTTTCTTCAATAACAAATGATAGATGGTTAACTTTTGTTTCAAATAGTAGGTTGTTTATCTTACGATGACTCGCAAATCAAGCCGTTACATGTCTTAAGACGTTGCAATAAGGGTTACGATAGGTGCCTTCGCGAGTTGTACGTTATATACATTACTAAAAATATTATTAACTTGAATAGTATGCACAAAACGGCACTTAATCACCTTAAGCTGTATGAAATTCATTATCGCCTGCTACGGTTTACTTTCCTTAATATTTCTAGCAGTTGCTTAAAGAACTGGAAGAAATTTCACATTCGTCCAAAGAGTATATAAACATAATACTGGCCGGTTAGAACACCCAACATATTTATGAGCGCAAAATTGACAGTCAAATGATGCAACTTTACACATTACTCAGAAATTGATACAAGCAACACTTACTTTTCTTTTTTAAGCTGAAAGAAAATACTAGAAAAACGCTTTTCATCCTTTTAACATCTTATCTTCAACTTAGATAACCCGGCTCCCTTATAAAGCCGAAGGTACATATAATCTAAACAAGCGCTAGTTAAGTTCAAACAATCCATAGTTGCTTAAGTATTAAAGCCATTAATCACTCGGGAAAACTTAATTGGACGTCTTGTTACTTGCGCTGACAGTCACGCGATAAACTCTACTCTTTCCCAACTATAATACCTTTTCCTTTAACTCAACACCTCTGGAGACCACTAACCGACATCCTAGTGCCCGGAAAATTTCTAACTTCAAAGTCGAATCCTTCTCTCACAGGTTTGCTAGAACTAACGACCGCTTCAGAGGCAGCAATGGATGCTGCAGGTAGAAAGAGATCGAGCCCGAGATGAAATCCACTAGGTAACGGCTAAAACTTCGTTGCTAGGCGCTTAAGAGTTAAGTCGAGTATCTTTTGGCGTGAGAAAATTAGAAAATCTTTTCCTTTTTAGGTCAGTATTTTAAGCGAAAAAAACAGAAACACGACAACACCTGGAACTACTTTGTGCGAAGAAAACATAGACTCCGCAAATTGCGAAGAATATTATTTTTGCTTCACGCAGCGGGGTATAAAATAACTCTGTTGGAATACTAAGGAGCAATTTATAAAACCGTTATGTAACTTCTGCCTGTGTTAGAGATTATAATATGAAGTTTTAGAGATTATAATATGAAGTTTTAGAGATTATTTCAGATTAGTTGAAAGTCAAAACTCGTAATGCCCTCTTTTCACTTAAGCAACGTCACGTATAAAAAGGAATATTGTCACTCTATGTCTTTTCACGGATGTCGTGAAAGGCGACTAAGGCATTATAAAGAGGTATGCCTGCAAACTATGTCCCTGTAAAGTCACAGAAAATCAGTGAAAAACAGCTGCTCCATACATTTTGGTTAAGTAGGGTTGTATCTTTTCTATCGAATACGATTCTATTTCGCGATTTCAGGATTACTTAGACCTATAGTAATAAGTTTAAGGTGGTAGAGCTGATGCCGGGTTCGACTGTGGAGGTACCACCATCTTACTCGCAAATCCTCCCGAAGTTATTCGAGGGAGAGTAAGAGAACAGCTCTCAGGCAAAACCAGGCAGCCCACCATTGCCTGGGACCGATGGATGGCGGTATATCCATCCCCAATTGCCGGGCCTTATATAAAACAGACTAGTGACGGGCAGCGGCGTCACTGGTGCAAGGGTTTCGGCACCGCGCTCACCAACCCACCCGCCCAGCGTGTGTGAGTATTGGCATTTCTTCCAGGAGGACCGCCAAGAGTGGCGATGTCCTGGAAAGGCCTATGTCCAGCAGTGGACGAAACAGGCTGATGGATGGATGGATAGTAATAAGTGTTAACTCTAGTTTTGGGGCTTTTAACAAAAGACTTGTATGTATAATGCTAGACAGACACGCTGTTCGCAATCGAAATTATGCTCACGCATAGGAACTTTTGTTTCGCTCGCTCAAGTTGTTGACAACCGGCCTAAATGCGCAATTTACCAGTTTGGTACAGCCTTTGCTTTCAAGGATATAAAATTCTGCCAGTATTAATCCTAAATAACATTTGCGGAATCTAAGTAGAAAACGCCAAACAGAACAGAAAATCTCACCTGTCCATGATTAACGAAGCCGTGCCTCTTCGCTATCTTGTCGACATGATGGGACCCTTCCGGCACATGAATCGCGAACTCGTTGTGGAACATCTGCTCCGGCAGACAGCAGGCCAGGTCTAGCGTCACCACTACCAGCAACGCACGCCATAACCACCACATGACAGCTCGCACCCAAAACTGACACTTTCAACTTGAAACTTTACGACTATTCACCAACCACATCTGACTTGTGACACTTGGGTACTCTATCACTCGATCAACGACATTCCAAGAGATATCTGAAAAGAAGAGAAAAAAAGGTTAATTAATTTTCCAACGACAAAGGATAAGCTTTAAACGGGAAGGAAGGCTTAATTAAAATCCACCTTAATTGTAACGTCTACCGCTTTCGAAAACAAAAGGCTCGAGCGGTATTGAATTTTAATAAAGTGGGATTCCCGTGGTGTTTACGCTGAAGCCTTATTTTGATGGTAAGTTTCATAAATTATGTTACGAAATACCGCCGGGCATTTCAGAAAGTGCCGTTTCAGTGTCAACTGTTCAGGATGTTTGTTCAACTCTTCATAAGTAAACTAACTGGAACCTTTATTTTTTCCAGACCAACGCTAAGCCGTTTCATCACAGCAGCCTTCGTAAAAGTCGTGAAAAGTTCCATAAATAAAAAGGAAAAATTTAGGGCACGATAAAACATATTTGCAGACGGGAGGGTCGAAGGGCGGGAGGGGCAGCAATCACGCACCAGATATACCGCAATAAGGGACGCACAAACGCGAACAAGTTAAAAGAATCCCGGGAAAATCCAGCGATAATCCAGATAAGCCACGCGGGCAAAGTATGAAAAGCCTGACCGTGAATATATCAAAAATATTTATGAAATTTTATTTTGGGTACCCATCGTCCGCGCATTCGCCTAAAGCCTTTGAGCAAATTTCTTGTCTTGCTCCTTTGATATTTTTATTTGGAATCTTCTTAAATGTTTTGGTTAGAATTTGACGATGAATCACACACGTTTTTTCCATGAAAGAAACAATCACTCCCTGTTTTTCTAAGAAAGAATATTTTATTAGTAGATATTGATACATAACATTAACAACTAAAATTTTCATAAAGAGCAATTTGTTTATGCATAGTTTTTCGCGATAAGATTACACGTCTCGGACCAGAGGCGCCTGGAAGCAATACGATATAATAAAATATAGCCATCTCGGTCCCACTGAAGACTCTACATTCTCCTTTAAAACCTGCCTGGAGACAAGCAAGCTCTATGTTACAGAATTTTAATACCCAGTTTAAACCGAACGTCGTCGGCTATAAACTTGTCCCAATGCACCACTCACGTACCAACGTTTATCTCTACCACTAGAAAATGTCGGTTAGATGTATGTCACCGTGTTTTTTCTATTTATTGACAGTGTTTTGTAGAGCAAATTCCTGAATAGGCATCCTTTCAGTTTTCATCCCATGAAGATGAATTTTGTGAAAAAAAAAAAAACTATTTGTAATTATGTTAAAAACATCGCTTTGGAATACTCTAAATATTATTATTAGAGTGCATTACAAACCAGAAAAGATAAATTAGAAACAGATGTAAAGATGTTTGAAAAAATTCCTCGGGCCAGGATTCAAACCTGCGACCTCTTGTTTCCCAGACAAGCGCGCTACCAATTGCACCAGCGAGGTACTTACTTAGACCGTTGAATTTTTCCACCATACTTGTCCACCGCATATTTTTGTTACTATTTGATCTAACTAGCTTGTAATGCACATACTGAACGCTCACGATGGCGTTATGTGATTTGACGCCTTATTCTTAAAAAACAGATGGCGCTGTCGTCGCTACAAAATGTGTTGCTTCAGACTGTTAAGAAATTCACAGTTCTCATTAACTAAGATTAAGTTTTATTGCGAAATCCATCGCTTCGGAATAGTCTTGTCTTTACATTTGTTTCTAATTTGTATTTCTGGTTTGTAATGCACTCTAATAATAATATTAAACTATTTGCCGCCCTGGTTACTGCGGCAGGCCCCTTCTATGTGTTATACAAATACAAAAATACATAATTATTTATTTTAGTAACAAAATCATAGACATTTACAGGTCCTTTTAAGTAAAATAATACCTGTAGTAGGAGACTCCGCTCTTCCTTAGTGGACTGCAACTTATGATAAACTAAATACAAATACAAAAAGGTTAGTAGTGTGTGAATGAGTGAGAAGTAGTGTGTGTAAGTGTGACTGAGTGTTGACCTAAAGATATCTACACTCGGTAATACACCTCTGAAACCCCTCGAGGATTCATATCCTGACGATATGAACATGTTTACTATGGGGAATTACAGTACAAAAGCTGAACTACGAAGTAAAGACAGAAATTCAATCTTGCTCGGAAGTATGTTACGTGTGAAAGTTTCATAATGTCATCGCGAGTTTCTTCACATTTTTCCTGAAAATTATGATATTATAATGTTCTTCGTATATTTTTACAGCAAGTACGACGTGAATGTACGAGTACCTTATATAATGTGACTTTTGTTTATGTAGCAAAATTCATACTGGAGACTCGGTTCAAAGCACAATGACCCCGTTAGCGAATTATGAAAAAAAAATTGGTCCTTTATACTTGTTCAAGAACAACCTCGAATAAATTAGTATAGGAAGTCGAAATTTTATTTTGCGTATTTCACAGAAAGAGTCATTGGACCTTGGTCCTGACCACTTACCAAGTCTCCCGTATGAATTTGACTACATAAACGAAAGTAACCTTATATTGATAACAAGAATAGCCGTTATCACCCTGTCTCATTTAAATCTCGAGAATCGCCGTTATTAACTTGTCCCATTTAAATCTTGAGAGTAGCCGTTATCACCCTGTCCCATTTAAATATCGAGAATAGCCTTTATCCCCTTGTCCCTATTAAATCTCGAGGATAGCCGTTATCACCCTGTCCCATTTAAATATCCAGAATAGCCTTTATCACCTTGTCCCAATTAAATCACGAGAACAGCCGTTATCACCTTGTCCCATTTAAATCACGAGAATAGCCGTTATCACCCTGTCTCATTTAAATCTCGAGAATAGCCGTTATTACAATGTCCCAATTAAATCTCGAGAATAGCCGTTATCATCATGTTCCATTTAAATATCGAACATAGCCGTTATTACACTGTCCCAATTAAATCACGAGAACAGCCGTTATCACCTTTATTTAAATCACGAGAGTAGCTGTTAACGCCTTGTCCCATTTTAATCCCGAGAATGGCCGTTATTACCTTGTCCCATTTAAATCACGAGAATAGCTGTTATCACCTTGTCCCATTTAAATCACGAGGATAGCCGTTATTACTTTGTCCCATTTAAATATTGAAGTACAGGGTGTAAATATAATTTTGTAATTCCTTCTAAGAAAAAGACGAAATTCCAATAAGAAAATCCTTCGGTACAGACTGTCTAGTCTAGACCAGCTTATCATGCTATAATAGAAAATTAAAAACGTTGGCGCTAGAAATGTTATCTTTAATGGAATTTGTTTTGGTAATAATCATAATGAATTATTTTCTTTCAAGAATAAATAAACAACGAAAGTTACACCTAGTATAAAGGCACAAATTGCAGTATCAATTATTCACTGAAGTTTGGGGGTCGCTGGATATTAAAAACGGCAATTTGTTGATTTTCGTGCAATAAAAAGAATTTATTTTTGTGCCTGGCGAGCGACATATTAATTTTAGTTTAAAATATGTTTTTAATATACTTTTTTAATAGCCATTACTTTGTACGTAGAAGCTAATTCCACTAAACCTACATAGATTCAATTATTAATGTGCCTCGACCCACGTAGGAGGCCTCGCCGAAATTAAAAGGTCCATTCAAATTAATTTAAACCTATAGCCTGGATAATTCCATTAACCCGAAGATCGTAACAACGTCGACCAGGGAACCCTAATATTTACGAGGCAATAACGAAGCGACATATTTATTTAAACCATTTTAAATTCGGCGTCGCCATTTTAAATTCGGCCCGCGCGGCCCTCTGATGCCAGAATAAATTTCAATTTGGAAGTATCAAAGGATCAATTTCATCTGTCTTATGTGACTTTACTTTAAAAGGTAGTTCGATTAATAGTATTTCGATAAGTTTTTTCAATTTGACTTTTCATCAAACGTGTTTTTATTCCTTAAATATTTATAAAAATAGAGAAATACCTAACACATTATTAAAATTGGTTCTTTAAGGATGTGGCATAGGCAAGATTAAACACATTATTTTACATCAGCCGAAAACAACATTTAATATTTTAGTCTACAATCGCACGCTCTTCGTCCTAGTAGTTACGACGACAGAAATGCCTCGCGTTCGTGAAAAAAACATATTATTTAGATTTCTTTATCTATGTTTGCCGTAAGAACTGCAATTTTAGGTAACTGCAATAGATATCAATAATACCTATTTTGCTATATAAAAACCAAGCGAATCTGTTGAATAATACAGGAGAAATGATTTTTTTTTAACATGAAATATCATGAAAACTTAAGTTTACGAATTATTTTTTTATGGATTGAATATTTCATTATACTAATTATAATTAGGTAACTGCACTTCACAAAAGATCACTCAACGTCATATATTTTTTTCAAAGGATGGACCCTATAGCTTCTTCAGAAAACTACAATCGAAAAACATAAAACTTTTTTTTCTTGCGTCATGTTGACTCTTAAGAGGACTGTCCTGCGAGCCCGCTCCACACAAACGGAGTTCGATTATATTTTGGACAATAACTTATCAAACTCGATGATATTTCGTAGACAGGATATAGAAACTAATATCCGGGATTAAGGAAAGTCAGTTTTCTGTTAAATATTTACATTTTTTTGTTTGATAAACACTTGTACTTGTCCACTTATTTATATTATTTCCCTTACCGGTTTCGCTGTTAAAGCATTATCAAAGGTTTGTTTGGTTGTTTACGTACAATATATGAATCGCTTGGCATGCTGGTAGGACAAACAAATTCTATAATTATAATAATATAATTATAATAATATATTATAATTATTAATAATAATATAATTATAATAATATAATTATAGAATTTGTTTGTCCTACCAGCATGCCAAGCGATTCATATATTGTACGTAAACAACCAAACAAACCTTTGATAATGCTTTAACAGCGAAACCGGTAAGGGAAATAATATAAATAAGTGGACAAGTACAAGTGTTTATCAAACAAAAAAATGTTTCAAAAGTTCCACCAAGTGCCAACAATCACGAGCATCAACTTAAATATTTACATTTTCTATTTTCAATAAAAAGGACCGCAACTCTAGCAAATTTTCAATACTATAAAAATATTTTTGTACAAATACGAGCATTTGGTATGAAAGTATACACAATTCTGATGACACTACGAGAAAAAAAATATACCTTGAATTTTTACCAAAACTTCCATAATTTTTCTAAGCTATGGCTACGCAGGTCACCGGCCTCACCACACACCTAATTGTACCCCGCAACCCGAACCCCTCATCCGAGTGGCCAACGACCAGTGAGGGTGTCCACGCGATTCGTGTATTTTGAGTAAAGAAAATCGTCTTATTATGAGGTACTGGTACTTTATTTAGAGATCCCAGTATTTAAAATAATATCTTTACCTATCACACCAACACACCCTTAAAGGATTCTCGCCTTTGCTTTTACACCCGGTATAAAAAATACTTCATATCTATAATTACGAACGAACTAATACAGTCCCGGAGCCCGGAACGCACGTGCATGCCGATAGAGACAGCTATAATATTATCAAGCAATTCGATTCTAACCCAGGTAGAGGTTGGCTACTTTTCATCGCAAAGTACCCATGGAATTATGACATTAAGACCCTATTACTAAACTTGCAAAGCTGCAAGCAAAAAGCTATTATTATATCCGTTACCGACATCCGTAGATTTTTTCAGAAGTCCCTAGAAAGCCTGATGCCTTGCCTACCATCAATCATCATACATTACATCATTTCTTAATACATGTTTTGGGATAGAGCCTGGTTATCCACGCTTCAAGCAACTTATAGTGGTAACTAGTATCTAAATTATGTTCGTTACTTAAATATATTAAATAAAGAAATTATTCTATTCTATTCTAATCTCCCAGTGTCCGGGCGAGCGCACTTCATCCTAGATCTTATAGACGCTTCCTATCAGATGCGGCAATGACCAAGCGTATAAGCACATAGTAGGCCAAAAACACTTATCTATTAAATTTTAAACGTGACCCAAATTAAAATTACTCGAAATTAAATTTAACATAGAAGCATAGCGACGCGACTTATGTCATACTTAATTCCAAAAACAAGTTCTAAGAAGTTACTCGGATATTTCAAGCAAATCCGTGACAGTGTAAACTTCCACTACGTAACGTAACAAAAAGATAACAAAACTTTGTTTTGCTTCCAAACGTTACGTTTCTTACTTTCAACTTTGATAAAGTCTCGGAGTAGAAGCTTTCACGCTTTGTCATTAGAGATAATAAAACAATGCTTTCTAAGAAATGTAAACGAGGTTTTATAAACATTCATGATTACTTTACAGGCATACCCTTGTTTTTGATTATATATTTTTTATATAATCCAATATTTTTCTTCTCCATCTTTAGAAATGCAGATATATTCTGCGGACAAATTCATACTGGAGACATCGCATGTGGTCAACAATAAGGTGGAATAAACCTATATCTCAAAATACAAAACACTTAGACATGTCAAAGTAATATAAAAAAAGTATACAATACATTATCTAATTTAACCAATATAGCACCAAAACACGACAGGATAAGAGCAAAATCAGCACTGGAATCATGATTTGTCGTAAAAATATTAAAATTGCTCCAAAAAAGCAAAGCACATTGTCATTAAGAGATAATATAAATATTTAATAGAATGAGTTAATTGTTAACATCTTCTAAACATAGCCACAAAGGGGTTGGTCTTGAAAAATAATTACTTATGAATAAACAATAAATAAATACCTAATTATAGGTGGTAGAGCTGATGCCGGGCTCGACTGTGGGGGTACCACCATCTTACTCGGAAATCCTCCCGAAATTATTCGGGGGAGAGTAAGAGAACAGCTCTTAGGCAAAACCAGGCGGCCCACCATTGCCTGGGACCGATGGATGGCGGTTTATCCATCCCCAATTGCCGAGCCTTATATAAAACAGACTGGTGACGGACAGCGGCGTCACTGGTGCAAGGGTTTCGGGACCACGCTCACCAACCCGCCTGCCCAGCGTGTGTGAGTATGGGCATTTCTTCCAGGAGGACCGCCAAGAGTGGCGAAATCCTGGAAAGGCTTATGTTCAGCAGTGGACGAAACAGGCTGGACGGATGGATGGAAATAAATAATAATGTCAAAATTAAAATAATCATGTCATCATTTAAATTGTCAAATAAAATAAATAAGAACATTTTGTTACCTACTGGCAAAAACATTATTTAAATTCATCCAAGGAATACAGTTCCTTGTCAGTCAAAATTTTTTTACATTGTGCTTTAAATGCTTTGTTGTTGCACTCTTTTATCTCATCTCGTAACATATTATAAAATTTAACACTATTTGCTTTAAAACTTTTTCTCTTCTTTACAAGTCTACAATTAATTAAAACTAAGTCATTCTTATTCCTAGTATTTGAAATTATGTATGTCACAAAGTCGTTGAGTGTTTGTCAAATTCGCGTGAGCGTACATCAAGTTTTGGAGAACATATTATGGAATTAAAAGTTAAAACATTAGCTTCTAGGAATTTACCTCCACAACTCGTACGCGGATGCATCATATACCTATATGCATCATTGAACCTTGGTTCTCATCTCTAACCAAGTATCCAGTATGAATTTGACTGCATAAATCCACAGACAGCTTGTAATGTATACGTCAACATTCATTAACGCAAGCAGAGCCGCGAAGAGCAGAATTAGTACATATTAAGAAATGTTTTAAAAATAAGCTCCCGCTAACAATAATAGTCGTAGGTTAAACGCGTACACGTAGTCACAAGAAACTGATTAAATCCCATTGACCAAATCCACTTTCCACATACCCGCTTTCCCCTATCAATCCGGGAAACACTCGTTCGTACCGGAAACATCATTAAAAAACAATTCCTAATCTCTGAGATTGACACTACGCTACCAAATAAAGAAGCACCCTGGACGCTGTGAACGCCAATAGACTTCCGCATATCCTGACTTTCACACCGAAATACCTACAATTAGCCGCTTATTCTCAGAAGCGAGGCATCGTGGCATGAATAAAACATCATTTACGAATCACAAGTACACTTTGCACAACCACTTTTCCGCGATCTCCCCCCGCCCTACAGTCCGCCGCGTTTCATCACGTCACCAGGGACGGTAGGCACTTCTTCCGGGGTCAAGTGGTCCTGGTTTGGTTGAACAGGGTGTTTGTGTACAGTAAATCCGGCAAGACAAACATGCCTTGGGTAAAGCAGGCGGCGACGTGAGCAAACGAAACGTCCTATAAATAGGATTAATTATATTGCAATTGGCATTGGCTGGAAAATCGCATTGCATTTATGACTAGGTTTGCTTCCACGGAATTACATTTGCTGATGCATCTAAGGCACGATCTGCCCTCTTATTGTCTAACTTCAATATTACCTTCAAAACCGTCGTGATTGCCTAAAAATTATGAGTGATGTCATTTCTAGCCAAACACGGCGAGTTTGAAGCCGATTGCGATGTATGAAGAAGATTGATTGTTTTAGCAATAACGAGAATTCAACGGGTTAAAATGGATCTAGAGCCACACAGCTGGACAGCGATCTATTGTAAGCTATATGTGAGAGATAGATAAATTGGATTATTACACTCCGAAAATGCGGACAAATTGAAACAAAACGAAAAACATGTAGCATGAAATAAAAACAAACAACAAACTCGTTTAAAAATACCTAAGAACCTACTAACGTCAAAGAAACATAGCTTGCTTTTATAATTTTATTTCCTGATATTACATATTTCCCAGTGCTTATTAAAAACTAAAGAATGTTTTCTGTGATGCAATCTTATCTCTTTCTTATAAAATCCATAAAATGTCTATGTAAAAGCACTATTTGCGGAGTAACTAAACAGTTTTATAAAGAGAATAGGGAGAAAATTTACTACAAGGTTCTATAATTTTTGGAAAATAAATTTAATGTGTATCCCTTGATTATGTAACATAAGGATTAACGTGTGATAAATGAGTATGAAAGTAATTTTTTTGTTGTGTTTTTGATCAACCTCTATAGATTCGTGGCGTGTGGCTACGTCATCTAAAAAAGAATATTATCACACCGTATTTTCTCGTAGATGTCGTTTACTACTGGGAGCAGTATGTAAAAAGTTCAAGCCTGGTACGATTACCGTGTAACTGTACGTACCGAAATTGACGAAATTTATTAATGAAATGAAATTGACAGGTGACAGACAAAAACGGAAAAACTGTGTATGAATTCATGCAACAAAAATAACAGGATTACATCAGCTGGTATGTAACGACACTCATTCTCAGAGAAAACAAAATGTATTTGAGTTGGAAACATTAAATACAAGTTTTTTTTTTAAGGTTTCGTGAAAACATCGGAAACTTTCATCATTTCTTTTTATCTGGAATCCAGACTGGAGTATCTATTATAGGAGAATATTACATGACTTGTACTCTTCTTATTACCACTTTCATTGTAATTTTGTAAAAGGAGAATCTACTTGGCAAAATGGGTTCTAATTTGATAGATGATCGAGGGGAAATACAGATCTTACCAAGCGCCTAGCTAGCTTCTCAAAGAAAATCTTGCGAAGATGGGTACACCGAGAAAAATTTATTTTTGGCTTTTTTATAAAATAGCATTACATCAGTTTAAAATACGGAGAATTGTTTTTAAATTTGATGATAATTGGAAAAAATGTTATGCTGTAATTAAAACGTTTGAGGAAATAATCGAGTTTTTAAGGTAAGTCACGCAATATTATGATGACAGATCACCGTAAAATTGGTCATAGAAAATAAGATTATCATTTTCGTATTACATCATGCCTTCCCCATAAAAGAGGTTCGTCACACTACGGTATGCTTACTGTCACCATAAAAGCGGTGACGGAGCGCAATTGATTCTATCTGCTTCCTAAAAAGTCATGGTGACAGTGCGTGATATTATAACGCTAGCAGCAGCAACAGTAGTTTCATCGTATTTTGTTGTGATGTCCGTATGCTCCCTACTTTACGTGAATCATCATAATTTTAACTGAATTCACTTTATTTTATGATGAACAGTTTTATCAGAGTAAACTTAGTTGAAAATAATGTAAAAGTTGTAAGTATTTTGTAGTATTTTTAATACCATGCAAGGAGATGAAAATGAATGAAAAGATTCATATAAAAATGTTACATACTGTCACCATTGATATAAAAATATCCATCCATCTATCCATGAGCCTCTTTCGTCCTCTGCTGGACATAGGCCTTTCCAAGATTTCGCCACTCTTGGCGGTCCTCCTGGAAGAAATGCCCATACTCACACAAGCTGGGCAGGCGGGTTGGTGAACGCGGTGCCGAAACCCTCGCACCAGTGACGCCGCTGCCCGTCACCGGTCTGTTTTATTAAGGCTCGGCAATTGGAGATGGATATACCGCCATCCATCGGTTCCCAGGCGATGGTGGGCTGCCTGGTTTTGCCTGAGAGCCGTTCTCTTACTCTCCCCCGAATAACTTCGAGAGTATTTGCGAGTAAGATGGTGGTACCTCCACAGTCGAGCCCGGCATCAGCTCTACCACCTATAAAAATATTCTATTGAAAATATAAAACGATCTGCTTCTGCATCCCACCTCTTGCTAAAATTACCTATATTAATCAAATTACCTTACAATAACCATAGCAATAACCATATAAATATTCAAATAAATAAATATAAATATTGAATAGACACTGAGAAAAATAATGAAGTTTAAATAGTAATCTTTTTTTGCTTTGACTTGTCATTATTCATGCTGCCCGGGAATCATAAATAATGCCCTCATTTATCACTTGGACCACAAGAGATATACTAAAACATCAGCATCTGCAGATGGACGTATGGAGACTAGACATTCGGAGAAGTAGACGTGTGGACCAAACCAGTCGATAACGGTTCCATACTGAAAAGTGCTAGTTCAATTCAGTCGAGGCTCAGTTTTTTTTTACACGCAAAATGCTCATTGTATATAATTCTAGCTTTTGCCCGCGGCTCCGCCCGCGTCGAAGAGATCTTCGTGGAAATAAGGAAAACAAAAGAATATGATTTATTTAACGAAAATATGCAACGGTCACCATGTTTTACCAAAGTGCCAATAAAAAGCACCAATCAAATAAGCCCAAACTTGAAGGGTCTGCTGTTATCCGTTGAGGAGAACCCGTACCCACCTTTCAGTCCCATCATCAGACCCTGGTCACCATGTTTTACCAAAGTGCTAATAAAGACCAATAAAATAAGCCAAAACTCGAAGGGTCTGCTGTTATCCGTTGCGGAGATCCCGTACCCACCTCCCAGTCCCGTCATTAGATCCTGGTCACCATGTTCTACAAAAATACTCATCAATACCGATCAAATAAACTTAAACTTGAGAGGTGTCCTAAAAAAAACATTTACCAGTGGATGATTGAAACCCCGACGATGAGACTACATACGTACGACTACGCAAGTCGTACATACCACATGATTAACTAAAAATCTTATTGAGTGCTTAAAGATTTTTATAGTCAGTTCAGTAGTTCTAGATATTACCCATTATATCCAAACAACCAAACAAACAAACAAACAAATCTTTCTTCTTTATATAATAGTGAAGACAAACTTTAACGTGAGTTGATTTGAACCAGACTGCGTCAAATTCAATAGTTTGAAACATTCAGCGCCATCTAGTGTATTAAAATAAAAACAATTTCAACGCCAGCTTACAAACAATTTCAACGTCAGCTTACTGAGCCGTTATCCAGGATGGCTTCCCAGAGATGGCGTTTTCTAAGCACTTGAAAATAAAAATATTTTAGTTATTGGTCTTTGCTCAGTCAAGAAATATAATTTCAGCTTCAATTTTTTTTCACAAAAGGAAATATTTTTTCCGAAAATAAAATAAAAGAATAAAAAATAAAAAGTGAAAACAAATTTTACCAGTCGGGGTTTGAACCCGCGACGATCGACTGTGCTACGGCGCGAACCTTCCATATGTCTGACTAAAATTCTCATTGCGCTGCTCCTTTTGTCATAGCGTGATGATACATAGCCTTAAACTTTCCCAAAGAAATGCTTGATCTTTCAGTGAAAGCTGCATCAAAATCCATTAAGTGGTTCCCAAGTTATAAGCGAACGAACAGACAGACAGACAGACAGACGTTGCATTTTATATGTATAGAGATGAAATACTTGGCATACTTTTAGTTAAGGACAAATAAAAGAACCCTAAATTGCCCAAGTATTCGTACGTACTTAAAAAGGATGAGAGACAAAGGTAAACATTGTTTGATTTATCCAACATTTTTTGTAACACATTTTAGTGTTTTTGTTTGTAGATAGTGTTTTTTGTTTTCTTTGAGTCAATCTGGAACTAATTTAAATTAAATCTGTTACTCATCAATTTATAATGTAATTTAAGTAACAATAAACGGCAACAAAAGTCTTACTTGTACTATAATTCGACAGTGTTTATTTTCTCCTTTTAGCGACCAGTTTCGTTTAAAACATCTTCAGGCACTAGGTCTTAGAATTTATGAGGTAATCTATTAATTTTGGTGTGTTTACATCAGACTGTGTGGTTATAAGTAAGACTTTTTATTGGTACAATGGAGTTCCATCAAGAACAAATAAAATTTAATATCATTGCGGTATAGAAAATCAGAAAAGTAAATCTTAAATCCCGGGTTCGAATCCCGGTTCAGAGCTCTTCACGTCCAGATTTACTTTTCTGATTTTCTATACCGCAATTATATACATTTTATTTGTTATCTCCTTGCGATGGATAAATCGCCAAGTGTTTAAAAATATAGAAATTTATTTCTACCATAGTTTCTAACAAGAACCATCCATCAAATCTATTAATTAACAATAAATAATTTCATTTAACATATGCATAAAAGCAGCCTTTATTAACTTGCTTTTGTTATGCAGAAGCACGTGACAGCTTCCGTAGCATTGTGCTACACCAACCTACGAGTTGTATAGCGAGCTAAGTGCTACGCGGGCCTACGAGATTCGTAGCGAGGCTACAAGCGAGTGCTACGAGGGACACAAGTGTGCTCTACGAATGGCTGTACAAGTAGACCCTAGAAAAAGGAAAATCCTTATAATAGGCATCAATTCCACCTGTATAGTATGTCCGTTCGTCCCTGTGAATATATTTTTCGTTTGCTGTTAGTAACTCGTATTTTTCCATAAACAAGTAGAATAGAATATCCGTATTCGAAAATACATAGGCAAACAAAAGAAAAGAAAATAATAAAATAATGTGACTAAAACTAAAAGAAGTCGTGTGTCGCAGCAGATAAAAGGGTCAAGACCCAGCACATGCTGTAGTCTTCCAAAATAAGACTAACAGCACTGATTTTCAGTCCCTAAATAAACTAGGTATTTGACTAATCGAGCTGTTTTATTTATAACTTGTATATGCAATCTTCCAAGCGACCTTTTTAAATTTATTAGGAAAAAATAAATGCAATTTTTCTATACATCCTTTCTTAATTTTTTTTTTGTTATTCTTTTGTGCTATGAAATACAACTTAATAGAGGTTTATAGTGTTTTTTGTGATAACTTTATAATTTAAAGGTAGCCTTCGTTTCCGTAATAGCTCCTGGACCCACAGGTTGTAGAGATAGGCCCTTACACTGGAGTACAGATTAAGTGGGTCAGGCAGGTTCGAACACAATAAGCTCTCGATGTGCTTTGTCTCATACACGAACGTATTTCACCCGGCATACCAGCGTAGTTTCAGTTCTGTGTATGACGTTAGTAGCTTTTTAAACAAAAGTGTTCTTTACTCGTTGTTACGCAAACAGACGGATGGATAGAAAGAAGCTGGGAATTAGATATAACGGTTTCCTTGAATTTGAAAAGAAATCGGCAATAGAGCATGCATACAGCATTACATTAAAAACAACACGACTGCCGGAAGAGAGATTTAATTTTGATTTCTGTGCAGTCGGGGGACATACAAAACTACTCATTTTTTGGGGTCAGTCGTATAATAAAAGGCAAGGCAGTAACAGTTTATTGGTTCTGTACTTAAACATATACTACATATATTTTTTATCTCCATTTACTGACGCTCACGCGAACGACTATATGCATCTAAAACCTAAATTAACTTTCAATAGAATCCGGAAATCTGGTAATCAAATGTGGCCGACTGACACCGGATTTTCTGTCCTTATAGTGATCCTCCTGCAAAGTGAGTATTATATTCACATCAGTAGGGACATAGACAATCCGGTGTCAATGTCAGTCGGCCATGTTTGTTTACAAGATTGGCGGATTCTATTGAAAATTACTTCATATATCGGCCGTTGGTGCCGAAAGGCGTTCGAAAGGAGACTACGTACAGCAAAGCGTAATGTAGGCCGACCTCATGGCCGCTGGACCGACGATCTGAAGGACTTTGTGCGTTTCGGCTGGATGAGGAGGACGGAGGACCGCCAAGAGTGGCGAAATATTGGAAAGGCCCTGTCCTTTCATGTTCATATGTCCAGGAGCGGACGATGACAGGCTGATTTATGGATATCGGCGTAGAGGACCAACATAGCGCTTGCTATGCCCTAGACTAAGGAGAAGTGATACGTCCCCTGGCTACAACACTTTGGATCTAACTTAACAGTGGAACAACTTTGTAGTCTTATAACTTGATACACCGCAGCAAATGGTGACAATGAAAGAATTTATTAGACCAGTAATTATTTCTGCTATTATAAACAATACCTGTGTAGTATAATGTTGCGATACGAGTAAGGCCTGAGTTCACTGTATCGATCTTGGTCAAATCGCTAATGCTAGTTTATCACAAAAAAACATATTTTGTCGCATGGATCCCTCTTACAGGTAAAAAAAATAAAATATTGTAATAACGTGAGACGAAGTAGAACATGTAGGTGCTAACATAAAAAATACTTTTAACTTAAACAATTTTAATAAAATTTCCCCAAAACCCCATTACAAGTTTGAGGCTATAATTAAAAACGTATATGCATGTAAGTGATGTTGAATTCCACATTTCACGTTTAAATTAAAATAGCGGACTCATACATTATGTAAAGCAATTCGTTTGGGATTTTGTGAAAGCTGAAAATACAAAGAAACGTTTTTAGTACAACACGATACCACATTAAACTTGCTTGTATTATTTTGGGATACTACTGACATTTCGAATGTAATATTGTCAAAATTGCGCTAACTCACCTTTTGCCCATATTACCGATGTAACAACAAAAACGCAACATTACGTAACGACTTATGTATTAAAGGAGGTTGTCGAAGGGGACTCTCGAGCGTGCACTGTCACTTCAACAGTAAACACTCGTAAAACCCTTTTTTTACCGACGATTTTAGGGTCCGAGTGAGTTATTGCCCTTACCCACGTGTATCATACTACATTTGTCAAGTTATTGAGAGTAAATAAAAGAAATATAATTAAAGAAACGAAAAAATACTTTAAATGAACTTTAGGCGGGCATTTGTTTTCGTTTTCAACTTGACGGAAATAAACGGAAAGTTCCAAAACATTACAATGTCATAACACTGTAACTGGCGCTGCATGCGTGCGGATGCGTTCCGAAGACTCCGCCCGATTACACTGCCTTTAACCAAAAATTTTATTTTCTATTTTATAAATACATTAAAAATACTTACAATTTCCTAAAATTAAGCCTGGCTCAAAAGGACAGTATCCAGAGCCTCGAAAGGTGAAAAAAATATGTATATAATAATATCTATGGTACACACGGAAAAGTTGCGGGTTAGCCAACATTCTGTCAATAAATAAAAATCAAACACTAGTGTGGTAAAAATGACTTTACCAAAATTATATGTATATAAGATAGGTCTTAACGAGCACTTGCATTGAAAAATAAATAAATAAAAGCTAAGGGACTTTGAATAGCAAGCACCATGGGCGCGCAGACTGGGCGCTGCGAAGACAAAATGTTTGAAACGAAACACAACAAGCGCCCGGGGCAGGCGGCACGCACCCGCATCATTGTATAGAAATTCATATAATTGTATAAACGCGCATCCCGTCTACGCACCCGGTGCGCTTGCTATATCAATTCTCTTAAAGTGGACCTTCAGAACTTTCCGTAATGGGACTTTGTTCCAAAAGTAATTAAGCACATTTTAATCAACAGAGACACTCAATGTGACCATTGCAGTACGAGTACAGTCTGCAACAAGTCACGTCACGGTAAACGATTGCAATACTTATTTCTACCATGTAATATCAGTTAATTATAATCTAAAAAAATGTTTTAACTTCAGTTAGTCAATTATTACTAAGTAGCAGACCAAACATAAGGATTAAATAGCGTGGCAAGCTTCCATACAAAAAATAAGCTACATTTAGGATTTATGGTACGAACAAACGTATAAAAATGGGTTGTTTTGGCTGGCTTATACTTGGAACATTTAAATGAACATTTGAATTTGTTAATTCCTATACTAATTTCGAGTACATATTGTGTCTGGAAACAAGCAATATTTATTTTTAAAAGAGCCCGAAGTTCACTGAGCTAAAATTGCCAAGCGTCGACTCTATGCGTGTCTGCCACTATATTATACGTCTGTGGCACTAGGCAAAAGTGGTGGGGGACTAGCGCATGTGTTCACTCGCGCACAAAATTACTAAGTGCGATAGAGAAACAATGACTAGCGCAGTCAAGGTCACCGCTCATAAACCGTTGCAACACTTGTATAATGTGGATGTGTAGGCAAATACTGACAACGCTGGTTTTAATCAAACCCTTCTTCTCGCGTTAAGAGCACAAATCTTCATCCACCAAACCAATAAATCAATCAAAAGCATGCACAAACTCGCACATATGAGTAATTTGGCACAAAGACCGTCAAATATCAAACGTCCGCAAACAACCGATACGAAAAACCTACCAAAATCCTGTCATTGCCATCGTTTGATACGACAGCGTCGTTTGGTAGAAAATCAATTTTACTACATAAACAATACGATTTAAATTAGCTCACGTCAATCGTCGGTTATTGTTTGCGCTGTGGTACGATGGTTGCGAATTCGTATCCATTATCGAATTCTGTAAAAAGAAGCTGTAGTTTCTATTGTAGGTTCTACGCCAAACGTATCGACAAATACCTGTGGAATCATAGGTTAAAGTTAAAGTATTAGTCGACAGGCGGATATACAGAATGTAATCATGACGTGCTCATTAAATTAAACCATATGCTCTACTGATCATCCTGAACCACTTCCATAGAACAACTTTTGATAAAACGCGAAATAAAAATTCACTTACCCATACAAATTTTTAATACCTCCTTGTCATTTTCTATGGAAATAAAAAAAAAACGCGTTTTATCAAAAATAAATCTATGGAAGTGGTATAGGATGATCAGTAGAGCATGTGGTTTAATTTAATGAGCAGGTCATGATTACAGCCTATATAGGTATTATTTTTAACATTGTTTATTTAAAGCACTGATCAAGCTTTCGATTTCTTGATATAATTATAACAAGTAAAATGACAGGCTTAATCTTAAGCGTTACAAGTTTATTTATTTATTTATTTATTTATCTTCAGTGTAACTTAAATATATGGTACATTGTAGTATGTAAAGGTAAAATAATACATACAGCTTATCACTAATACATCATGCACTTTATAAGTTGAACATATAATATAGAAAATGACTTAAAAATATACTGTATGCAACCGAAACGTATAAAGTTTGTCGGTAAAAATGTCAGCCTCTGGTAACTGAGCGAGCATGTCTGAGAAGTGGCACAGCTCGAGAGGTGGGTGCGTCCCCTGCGTAGTTGGGGCGCGTTCCCGGCTCCGCCGGTAAACGATGCCGACGGCGCGGCGCGGGCATGCTCAGCAGCCGCTTCCATTCCTCGCAGGTAGGCATTAGGAGCAAACTGCTTTATTTTTACAAACGCCGATTATTAATTTTGTTGTTTACCAACAGAAAACAACTCATCATTACCAGCATCTTTCGCCTAAACTCTAGGATAAGGAATCCAGTCATTTCCGAAACAAATGAACCGGGTAAGCTTTAAATGACTATCACAGATTTTTTAGGGAGTCTTACTTCGAGTTACAATCGAGTATTAGAACTTCATGTTAACGCAACAGTCATCATGGATGCCGATTCATTAGCGCATGAAATTAGATCTAGCTCAAAGCTTGTTCGTGACGACACGAGATGCCGTCAGTTTACAATTAAACGTCGCACTGAGGCGCACAATGTGGATGACGGATATACAGTGAATTAGTTAAGCTGGGAGACTGCATTAGACCGATGCAGACGCTTTAAGGGTGCGCAGGATTGAAAGATAAAGACAGGTTGAGCACCTCCGTTTTTGCATCAATCAGAACTGACCTCTAGAACGTTTCATTTTTGTTTAAAATAACACCAACGAGGTAATCTTTTTTTTTTCAAGGGTTTTAAAAAATGTATACCATTCACTTATTTTTTTTTTCTAAACAGCAAATTTTAGTTTTTGGTTCCTTTAGTTTTTGATACTTCTTGTTTTCCCTGTTTTCACGGAAGGAGGGTAGGGAAACTTGATTTTACTGTATTAAAAATCTGTGTTTTTCGGAAAAAAGAGACCCCAGCCCTGTAGTTGGAGGTTTAATGTACCCAAAACATAAGACAAAAATTTGATGTATTTGTCAGAAAATCTCCCGCAAATGTGTTAAGAATACATCCTTAATCAGTCGGTTCAAGTAGCAAACCAGGATCAAGGTTGAAATTTGAAAGTTATAAAATAATACTTCGACACTATAACGTAGCTTAATATGGCATCCCAATTGCTTTCATATCCAAGTTATCGGTCTTTACAATTTTGTATAAGCCTTTAAGTCAGGAGATTTTGTAGCAATCTAAACGAACAAAATGTTCAACAGAAATGTCAAGACAAAAGTCTCAAGACGGTAATTCAGATCATTGAACACCACCTCGAAAACACTGTTACTAAAAATCCAGAATAATGCAGAAGAAATGAGGAGGATTATGGAAAATCCTATTGGTTTACTTCGGTTACGTAAAATGGAGGGGAATTTCGCTGCAAATTGGACAGTATAAAAAAGTTGCCACCTTACACCTTTACACTCGAGCCAATTTCCTTCCGGCGCGTCAAACTAAAAATTCCGTATCGACTTACAAACATTTATTCACCGATGAAAACGCTTCACCTTTCAGCTCACAATAAAAAACGCGTACTAAATTTCACGTTCGCGCTCGAATCGGCTGCCGTGTAATGTATGCAAAACGAGCTAATAAAACCCGAGTCGTTGCTAGCGTCGTAAATTCTAGAACAGTTGACATTTATCCAAAGTTACATCCGTTACAATAACAGCCAGTGTAACGATATCCGAGCGTGCGCTTCGAGCTCGGCCATTTGTTCTAGTTTCGGAGTCTGCACTGAACCTCCTCCCTGTAATGTAATGGGAAACTTTATACAAACACGTGGGTAGTCGTGGAACGAAGCCCCAGCGTCGTGGATTAGACTCCACGCCCACCGCACCGCCAGACCACCGCCACCGTCTCACGCTCACTTTGCAATAATTAAAATGCACAATTTGCGAACTGCGTCTGCTAATATGCGGGTTAGTCTGTCTGTCGATTATCTGGAGGGGTTCAGTTTAGACTTTCTTATTGTTAGATTTTGTTGCCATACTGAGGTGAGATAACTCGAAAACTTCAAGAAATCAACTTGGTCTCCCTAAGCACGTTTTCTTAGCCGTGTCTGTAATGGCCAAGCTATTTCCTTCCAAGTTTCTTCAGAGTTTCCGTATTTCATAGAAATCTAGAAGCAATATTTACTCCTGTTTAATCTCGTTTACGCGTACAAGCGCGTTAATTATGGATTCATGCACCGTTTCAATGAGCGCCTTCATCTCAACTCAAACCACCAACATTTTTAGACTCAGGTGCAACTCAACAATCGCTTCTGACTGTTTGTCAATAAAAGTCAAACTGCATCTAAACGTCTTAGTGGGGAAATATTTATGAGCGATTCTCTGGTGCTCCCCGTTTATCAGAGGCGAGAATAAATTGTAATTTCTCAAGCATGGTTCACTAACCAACGCTCTGGTGAGACTTTGAAGGATTATGCATGAGGTTCTCAAACTGAAGGGCAAGAGCGACCCCCATCCGGAGATGCCTTAAGTTTTTTAAACGAATTATTCTAAAACCGAAAACATGGCCAGGCTAATGTTTTTGAGTTCTTCTGCAAGTGCGGAACACTAAAAACATTATGGTAAATAATAAATAACAATATACATGACATAGCAACATCGAGGCTACAAAAACAAACCGCTAAAATGGTAACGAATGACAAAAAATTTGGCACCATCTGCACGGAACCCTACATTTTGGTATTTTTTATTTTACTTTAGAGTATCTCCTCCAATCTGATTAAATTTAAAACTTGTATGTATTACCGTGTTTAAGGTAGAGCCAAAACAAATAACGTTAAAATAATGCAATTTTTCGCGGTTTCTTGTATGGGGACACCCATTATATTTCAACTTTTAAAATATTTTAGTATTTGTCGTGCTAGAGGCCATAGTAACAGGTATTTTGTGAAAATTTCGACTTTCTGACTGTTACGGTTGAAGCTGTAGACCCCTGTGACAGACGGACAGAGAGACAGACACACAGACAGACAGCGGAGGCTAATAGGGTCCCGTTTGGAACCCTGAAAACCACATTTGTGTACGTTGAGTCGGTGACAAATCCGTTACGGACTTTTTATGTGTCTCAGGCAGACAAGACCGCACAAAAAGTATCTCGTTAGCGCGAGGTGATACGTTTGACGAGATTTTTTTTCATTATTTAGCTGCATTAGGATAATAAAAGCTTGCTTTTAAAAAAAACTCACGATTTATGATGTTAACCATGTAAACAATGTTTGCTTGACTCTACTGTTCTTGCGTGGTGGTACGGAACCTTTTTTACGCAAGTCAAGCAAGCAAGTCCGACAAGCACTTCGCCGGTTTTTTTTAATATGATAGCAGCAACACAACAGCCATAATTTGGATGGCGTCAACTTGTAAAATTATTTGAGAACCTCTGAATTGTAGAACGCTAGAGAGATCAAACATGATTTTGACGAGATATCTTATTTAAGATCTTCAGTTAAGTAAGTCTTAATTGCATATAATAAGATCGATTTTCGATTGCAAATATCGCAGACTAACCTGGTCGATGTTTGTCTGATGTCGCGTTCTAATATCATGTTCCTGATCGTGTTCACAGCATTTCACGATTCACGCTCTGCTCTAGGATATCGTTTGTCATTGGCGTAATGAATTGTCGTTGCCAAGGCAACGGCTGTTTGACATAATTTGGAGTGCAAAATGATGAGTGAGAAAATGTTTTGAGCATTGGAGCGGTCGTGCTTTTGAAATACGTTATTAAGTCCAGAATTCTGTTATTGTAATTTAATGTATGAATTGTCAAATGTGAAGTAAATATTTTGAGAATTATTGAATTTATCTGTAGTACTACTGATACTCTTTGCACACCGACGACGCTGCGAAACGCATTAACGAAATTACGATAAATTTTAAAATCCATCCATTCTGGTTAGTCCACTGCTAGAAATAGGCCTTTCCAATATTTCGCCACTCCTTAAGGTCCTCCTAGAAGAAATGCCCACACTCACACGCTGGGCAGGCGGTTTGGTAGGCGCGATGCCGAAACCTCACACCAGTGACGCCGCTACCCGTCACCAGTCTGTTTTATACTATAAAGCCCGGCAATTGGGGTTGGGCATATCACCATCAATCTGTCCCAGGCATGGGCCACCTGGTTGTGCCTGTTTGTGAGCTCTCATCGTATTCTCCCTCAAATAACTTCGGGAGGGTTTGCGAGTAAGATCACAGTCGAGCCCGGTATCAGCTCTCCCACCGATAAATATATTTTTTAAATATATCGCGTATGTTGCATGTCTAATTTCGCCGTTAATTCGCTACATTCTCGCATTTCACGGTCAGTGTGCAAAGGACGTGAAAAGCCAAAAATTTCATCGTTAAAGCATTATCTGCACACATGATTATCATCATGACACTCTTACATCTACTTGCTTATAATGTTGTTAGTTAGTGCTTATAATAGCATTTTATCAAAACATTTAATCGCTAAGTGCATGCAGACAGCAGATCAACAGGTATAGAAACTAGGTGTGACCGATGCATTGCTTTACTTATATGGAAATTATGGCAGTAGCAGCTTAAAATAGACCGAAGTCCGTGCTAGGGCTAGCTATATCAATTTGAGGTCTTTAATTGGCAAAGTAGACTGATAACAGCTATTAACCTGAAGTTTGGAATAGGTATGAAGTTCGTCTATTGAAAGGGTGCCCAAAATAATATTTTTAATTGCAAGTAAGTAAGTCGAGTATCATTTAAAAGTTTTATTACAAATCTATTATAATCTTCTTTTACTACAAGGCTGCGCCGGGCGTACGAAGTTTAGACACCTCGCTCTGTACTCTCGTGGTCGTTTTTATCGTGGCCAGTTTTATTGATTGCTGCGTGGCCATACTAAAAATGTACGGCGGATTTGTGGTGCATTTTGAATAAATCGTATTTAAATTGCCCGGCAATATTTCTAAAATGTAAGTTGGACAAATTGTAGTTTATACTTTGGTGATTGTATGAAATTAAGTTTGAGATACAATTCTACAGTTAAGTTGTTAAAATGACCTAAACGCCAATACGCCTTTGTTACATTTTGAGCTTATTTTAAATAGTTTTGCTTTGTGAACTATAAATTATTTTTAATTTTTGCTTCGGATACAGTTTACATATATACTTCTGAACACATCTATTGGCCCACCTTGCATTTTCAGTTTCGTTTGGTCCTAGCTAAAAATTTATATTAGGTCGAGCAAAAAGTTTAAAACAATACGATCGACAAAGATGGTAAAATGTATCAGGTTTAAAACTGGATCAATAGTTTTTGTTCAATCTAGCAATCATATTTAGGTAGAGGCCATCGAAACCTAAACTCTAAGGTGGGCCAATAGATGTGTCCAGAAGTATATTTTCTGTGATAGTAAACATGATTTTTTTATATTATTGAAATAATATTCATTAAGTCAACTTAACCGTGACTGCCGATTTAGCTTCTTTTGGTCGGACTTTATACAATTCAAAGGGATATAGGAACAAAATAAGAAAATTATAGTGATGTTCCCAACATAACATAATACGAAGAATCACGATTATTATCGTGCAGGTTTCAAGTATAGTACGGTACTCGCACTTAACCAGTCTCCTGTTACATAAGTCAGGTGAAAGATTGATGAGTCAATTCAGACACGACCTCTTTATCCGGGACTCGTGGGCCCGTAGGCCCGTGGGGACCCAGCCTTATGTTTGAGCGAAGTTACACTTAAAAAGGAAATGAGAAAGTTATCGGTATCTAAATCCAGCCCTTTGAGACCGCTCACCGCATTTCTAACAGATATGAAACCCTTTATTATAGTACGGGAGTCCGATGTTTAAAGTGTTGACGGTATAAAGTTTGAACAATTAAAATAAATGACTGAATAACACACCTAAATATTAAAATGGCTAAAATGTAAATGACAACCAAAACATAATAATAGGTTGGGGAAAAACTCTTTTCGCAAATAGTATGTATGAACTTATAATAAAATCTCTTTGGCTGTACCAGTTGTAACTGGCTGGTTTTGGTATTATTAAAAAGTTTAAATTTTAAAAAAGATAATTCCAAATTCAAATTAGGTAAAATGTGTGATTTTCATTTGTTTTTCTTACTGTTAAGATGAGTGAATCTAATGAAGAAATTCGATACATTTTAAAATTTTACTACAAAAAAGGTAAAAATGCAACGCAAGCCGCGATGTTTATGGACCTAGTGCAGTGTCTGTGAGAGTAGCACAAAATTGGTTTAAGCGTTTTCAATCCGGAAATTTTGATGTCAAAGATGCACCTCGCTCTGGGCGCCCTGTTACGGATAAAATGGATGCCATTTTTGAAAAAGTGGAGCAAGATCGGCTTATCAGTAGTTACGATGTAGCTGAAGAACTGGGGATTGATCACCAAACAGTTTTGGCCCATTTGAAAAAAGCTGGGTACACAAAAAAGCTCGATATTTGGGTGCCTCATGAGCTCACTGAAAGAAACTTAATGAACCGTGTACTCATTTGTGATTCTTTATTACGACGCAATGAAACCGAGCCATTTTTGAAAAACCTGATAACTGGTGATGAAAAGTGGATCACGTACGACAAGAACGTGCGAAAAACGTCGTGGTCAAAGGCTGGTCAGGCTTCACAGACTCTGGCGAAACCCGGGTTATCTCGCAACAATGTAATGCTGTGTGTATGGTGGGATTGGAAGGGCATTATTCATTATGAGCTGTTACCGTCAGGCAGGACCATCGATTCTGAACTCTACTGCGAACAACTGATGAGATTAAAGCAAGAAGTTGAGAGAAAGCGGCCGGAATTAGTCAACAGGAGGGGTGTGATTTTTCATCATGATAACGCTGATAACGCTAGACCTCACACATCTTTAGCCACTCAGCAAAAATTAAGAGAGTTTGGCTGGGACGTATTAATGCATCCGCCGTATAGTCCTGACCTTGCACCTTCAGATTTCCACTTGTTTTGGTCTCTTCAGAATTCTTTAGGCAGTGTCAGGTTAACATCACGAGAGGACTGCCAAAACCACTTGTCGCGGTTTTTTGATCAGAAGCCCCAGAATTTCTATAGCAATGGGATCATGTCCCTACCTACAAGATGGCAGAAAGTTATCGAACAAAAAGGCACCTACATATTTTTGTTAACTGTAAATAAACTTTATTAAAAAATGATTTGAATTTTCATATAAAATGCGAAGAAACTTTTTCACCAACCTAATAGTTCAGTATTGCCATATTCATCACAATCAACAACGTTACTACGTAAACATATACGCGGAAAAAAACTTATTTTTACCTTATTAAGGCGAAATATGCCCATCGCACAACGAAAGAGATAAACATAATCTGAAAAAGTGCGCGTCAAAGTACTGCGGTGAATCAAGAAAAGGTTAGATTACAAGATCATACGAGAGCGTTTAAAAAAAAGGAATTCTATGTTTTACACAATAGGTTTATATGTTTAATAAGAGTCATTATTGTTATTTTTACTTTGTTAGATTGGACGGACTACTTAAAAAACAGCCTTCACTTTGCATTTTTTTTCAGTGCAGCGAATATTTTTCCATCGCGTTTTAGGCTCTGCTATCGTCTCGGAAAAGGCCGCATTTATAACATGTGTTTTTTTTTTTTCAGAACCCTATCTACTGTCGTATGTGAGTTCTACTGTTTTATTATCTATTTTTTTACTACGTATGTCGCATTAAGAAAATTGTTCAGTATGATCATTAGAGTATGTGGTCTTATTTGTTATACTAAAGTTACATCCGGTACCACGCCGGGTATGGTATCCCGGACTCTCGGTACAATTTTCGTGTAATTCTATTTTGGGGATGATAGCTTGGGATTTATGTATGGGCACGCGTGCTCATCTGCCGGACGACTGCTGTCAGCTTCGGTCGGTAGATGCCGTCGGTGACGTCATCGCGTTTAGCTTCGGCTTGCCGTTTGCGGGTGATGGACGACACAGGGATTGCTGCTCTCTGGTAGAATTTGAATTTTGTTACCCTTCAACGGTTCCGTTTCGTGATGGTTTTAGATTTTGAAGCCTCAAAGAAGTTAATTTCAAAATTATTTATTCAGCTTTAGTAAAATATTTACATTTGTTAAAGGGCCAAAAATATATTGGAGAAGTTAATTTCAAAATTATTTATTCAGCTTTAGTAAAATATTTACATTTGTTAAAGGGCCAAAAATATATTGGTATTAGGTATACCTAATTACTAATTTGAAAAAATGATACTATGTCAAGAATTTTAAATTTTATCACATTGATTAGGCAATCAATCCAAAACAAGGAACAGGGAGACAAGCTACAAACACCAAAAATCCAGTCGCCGAAACGACCGAGACACGAGCCCAAAAGAAATGCCGCCCGGGGCCTAACCACTTCACTCCCTTTTAAACCCAAAACCTTTTAGCATAGTGAAATCCGTTATTGGCATAATAAGTTGGTATAAATAATACAGTTATTAACTAATGAATCGATAAATCTGGGACCAACGCAGCCCACGAAATGCCGCTCCCCAAACAACAGACTAAATTTGTCACGTCTGTAAGTCTGTCTATAGGTAATTTGGAAGTCGGTTGTTATTGGTGGAATCATGCATTTTTACGAAAAAAACACTTATTTTCACGAATTTACTATTTAAACCACTATACCCAACCGGTTACGCTATAATGGCATTATCAAGGATGTTAACTTAAATTTAAAACGTAACAGATAGTTGTTTACATAAATAAAATGGCAATAAATAAATAAAAATACTTTTGTTTATAGCAATGAAAACTCTGTTAAGCTAACCCAACGTAAACCTTATAATGTACATATTATATCTGCAGTTCGATTTCATCTACCGAGAAAAACGGTTAGAAACTTCTTTGATTATCGCACAATTGACGGTTTGGTTTCAGTTATAAATTACACATTGAGAAAAATTTTCTCTTAGAAATAACATAATGCCATCCTTTAAAGAAAATGACAGCATCTGTTTTAGCCGGCTATTTTTAAATCGGTCCCCGATCGCATGCAAATCTATCATAATGGTTACGAAATATCACGTACAGCAAACAATATTACCACATCGAAATCAGGCTCAAAATTGTGAAAACCGTTCCATCAAATTTGCGGTTTCCACTAATGAGACTGACTTTGAGTTTCATCATTTACGTTCCGCTTTGACTGCCGATATGAACTGCCAAGCGAACGGTCAGTCGCGCTCTTTCTTTTGGCCGTCAAATAAAAGAGCGCGGTAGACTTCTCTTGTTTTGTTCGTTCGTTTCGCGTTATCGTATTCTAATTCTACTTTTAGTGTATACGTTTTTTAATCAATTACTGGGCCAATAAAGCATAGAGAAATTTTCAAAATAAATATTCTTTCTCATGTCTTTATTAAATTTATTCCAGGAATTTTTTGTCAAATTTATTTAACTTCAATGCATTGTTTTAACTCTGATACACGGTATAGGTAAATTTCAACTAAAATGCAGTTTCTATTCAACTTTTCCTTTTTGCCCTTTAACTTGCGTTTCAAAACGCGCTGACGAAAAGGTTTTTACTTTGTTAAATAGGTAGCATAACCATAATCTATTATATTTCACACGGGATTGTTATAAACAGTTCGAATTAACATAAAAATATTGTGATTTCGGAAATATTCATTAAAATGAATTAAACTATAGAAGATAATTCCGCTTCCTATCTTCTCAAAAATAATGTATTCTTATTTTAAATAGAAATAGAAATATTTATTTGTTCCAAGCACGGTTTACAAAAGATGTTAAATATATAATAACAGTTCAGCATGTTTCACCTGCAGGAGGTATACAAATACTTTAATACAATTAAATTACAATGTCTTTACAATTATTAATAATCTCGGCATGCATGTCATAACAATTTCATTGAACTAAAGTCGGGATAGTATTATTATATACATTTTTCAAGTTAAGTTTTATCCTAATGCTTATAATTATTATAATTCATAAATTCTTTGACGGTGTAAAAACCTCTGTCAATGAGCCAGCTAAACAGTTTTCTCCTAAACAATGGTTCCGGCAATGTCTTCATATATTCTGGCAATAAATTATACATTTTTACAGCCATTTTTAAACTCACTACTGCCTTAAGCCTAAACTCTATTCCTCGTATAAAGAGTTGTTTTCGATGGTTAACTATCAATCCTCATATGGAACCAATCAGTGTTCCTGAATGCATTACCACTTGCTTAGCGGCGCGGGAAACCATAATGATGAATCATGATGACAAATTCATGAGCGTCTGTGACAGTTCACCATGACATGAGTAATCATCACAGTATTTCAAACATATATGAAAATACGACATGAAGCGACGATATTTGTTCAAGGATATCGTCGCCCTGTACATTTGAAATTCACACATAGGTAGACTGAAACGAAAGGTGACCATAATCTAATATTAAAACTCTTTACTATAGGAAAAAATCACATCCTGTCAATAAAAAATAACCATTACTAGACCAGTTTGACTTCACAAGCACTATGCCGGTATTTTTTCTCTAAAATTTGCCATTCCGCGCGGTTTTCTTTACAGACGCTTTTAAAAAATATTGAATTATTCGCAGATCTTGGGCATATCTTCAGAACATTTTCCGACATAAACAACAAATATTGTAAAAGTTTTTGGGTACATACCTATACATATACATTAAACCTTCAACTGCGAGCCAACATCTACCCAACGTCGATACCAAAATATAATTTATCTACTTCTTTACTACAATAAACTTATTACAACATCAGAAACGAATTTAAAAGCACCTACTACGTTGTTTTTCATTCAGTATTAGACATGAGTAAACCACGATCAGATAGATCTAAATGATTTGTTTCACCCCAATGAAATGTATCTATCCCTAGATCACGAGTGAAAACATTATATCAATGTATCGTCTGTCTCTTTTATCTTCGTGGGAATTACACTCGAGTGGGAGAGATGCACAATATGAACTTCGCTATTTAAAGCAACGCACGCAATGCTTCTCATTCTAAATCCAAACAAATTCGTAATTAAATACAAAATAATGATTTTGGGGCCTCATTTCTGTGGAATGCTGATATTTTCCTGCGAATTTCGGAAACTTGTGGAACAAATTTTGTTGAGTATAATATAATAGGACCTATATAAGGTGAAATTAAATCAACTGACCAAATTCATACTGCAGACTCGGTTAGTAATCAGAAACAAGCTTCAATTACCCTTTAGGTGAAATTCGAAAAATATTTTATTTTGCTTCCTTATTGCCTAGACTAGGAATTGTACTTAAACTAGTACAACCAGTAAGGGAGCAAAAAAAAATATTTTTCGAATTTGGCCAAAAAGATTACTGAACCTAGTTCCTGATCACTAACCGAGTCTCCAGTATGAATTTGGTCGGTTGATTTAATTTCACCCTATATAGTAGGTCCTTACTTCTCTAATATCTATCCCGAGTTACTGTGTCTTGCTAACAATCAATCGAAGAGAAAATTAGGAGTTGTAGTCTCCACAAAAAGCTCTGATATAGGTGATCTAAAATGATCTAAAGATACGCAAGATAGATACGGAAATCGAAATGATAGGTGAGTGAGTCAACCCTATCAAAGATACATTTTGCGCATGGCTATTCAGTATCGTATACCTAAACGAGTGTGACAATAATATTGTAACACCGCGTTTCTGGGTTGTGATTCGCCCAAATTATTGTTACACCGCTTAGATAAACAATGAGCGACTAATAATACTTTTTGCTTCTACAGCCTTTAATGCTTCCACAGACCACCTTCATCAAGGATTTGTCCGTAAATCCGTAAATTACGGACACTTGGGAGAACAGAAAAAAACCTTGCCTAAGCTAAAATAAACAATAAAAAAGGCAAAACACGCTTTCATTTTCCCATTTTGAAATTGTTAGTTGAAAAGATGGCAGTCGATAAAGTATTGCGACCAACTATGTCATAATTGGCCGTTGGGACACTCCTGCAGCCTATCATCAAACTCAGCAGTTTCATAAATAAGCACTCCTGTCCCAATGGCTCTCATTATGTCACAGGCGCACAAAATACTTTTACATAGCAGCTATTAAAAAACGAAAGCGGAACTACGGAGAGAAGATTTGATTTAAAAAGAAGAGCTCAAGAAACAAGGTGCAGCTAAATCCGTATTTTTAATGCTCTTTTTTAGGATTACGATGTCGTGAAACTTTCATAAGTCCTCAAATTCTAAGAAGCAAATAATTTGGAATGCTCAGCAGCTCTGCTTTTTATTTTATTTTTATTAGCGTCTCTTTTATTCCTTTTCCTCTCAGTTACGAACAATATTTTCCTTTTACAAGTGATTAAGCGGAGATCTTTCGAGGACATTTAGTTTGAATAGAGCTCTTCTGGCAGCATGGAAGGTAGAATTGCCACGCTTTAGCATTCAGAGTTGCTTAAGGAATGAAAACCTTTTAGGGTACTGTTTATACACAAAGATAAGAACATTGAAAAAAGTTAAGTATGTGACTCATGTCTGCGTCTGTCCGTCAATTATCACCATTAAGTTATATTTAGTCAAAACTATAATTCTATTGTGTTGTCCTATGAAGTTTAACATATATATCTGTCTGTCTTTTTTTAGGTAGGTACTTTGAAAGCAATATTTTAAAACCTACAATTATTTTTTATATTTTTTAAATCGTTATAACGTGAAGGCTTTTTAGTACGTTTGCTCTTTATATAAACTTAAAATGATCCGTGGCAATTAAGTTGGCGCTTTGAGAAGTGTAGCCAGAAAAAAAGGAAAAAAGAAATTCCTACTTTAATTTTAAATTGTACGTACATTGAAATATCGGCATTCCACAATAATTAGCGGCCTTATCATCACTAAGAAGCTTATCTATACCAGCCAACATGGGAATAAAAGTACTCATTAAAAAAACCGGCCAAGTGCGAGACGGACTCGCGCACGAAGGGTTCCGTACCACCATCTATAAAAACGGCAAAAAAGTCATGTCCGTTGTATGGGAGTGCGCAGGTCCGACTCGTACTTGGTCGGTTTTAGTATTTGTTGTTGTAGCGGCAACAGAAATACACCATCTGTGAAAATTTCAACTGTCTAACTATCACGGTTCATTAGATACAGCCTGGTGACAGACGGACAAACAGACAGACAAGCGGACAGCGGAGCCATAGTAATAGGGTCCCGTTGGTTACCCTTTGGGTACGGAACCCTAAAAAAAGTGTAATATATCTTTGTACCCAAAACAAAAAGGATCAAGCGAGGAACGCGAACCGTTTTTAGTTGTTTTTTTCCTGGCCACTGAAACGAGAAATACTTTCCTCTTTGTGACATGTGACACTCTGCCTAATGGAAATACCTTCGGGGAACCAATTTAATTACATTTCGGGGCTCATTCTGAAAGCACAAACTAAATCTGACAGCTCCAAAACTAATATTGGTTTGTTGTTAACTATAGTATTTGTCACGATCCACACTTGGTACATCCGTTTTTCACCAACGGAACTTCACAAGCGTGATGGGTAGTGAGCCATCGCCGCCGTCAGGCACAATAATGTGCACCGCGGGGATTGCATTTAACAGTTTGCACTTGGCAGGACCTCTGACAGCCCCTCGGGGATTGATGTCGTGACGATATGTTTACATTTTTTTGTTTGCAGTGTTTTTCACGTAGCTTCGCCCGGGACTTCTATAATTTTATAGGGTTACCTGCGGGCCCATTACGTACATTTGAATCGGTTTCCAACTATGGTTACTATTTACCAAAAACAGATAATACTGAGCTTAAATAACCTTCAATATTGAACTATTTAAGAATAGGCTTGTAGACAGGGTAAACAAAATATTATTCTATTTAGTCCGTCATTTAGATTATCAAAAAATATTGGGCACGTATTTTTTCTTTTGTCAATCAAACAAAAAATGACACAGATAAAGCGCGTCAAAGTTTGGGAGTGGGGGAAAATGACGTCACTTCTACGTAAAATTGTACCTAGATGTGACGTCACGCGGAACTTCAGCGGGATATATCTTCGTCATTTTTTGTTAAATAAATACGTGTCAAATATTTTCTGATAATCTAACTGACGGACTAATATTTTTTTTTGTCATTTTATCTATCCATAGATAAGCGGAATTCGATAGTATTATGTATGTTTTCGAAGATGGGCACTCGGTTAGCAACTGATTTTACGATACAGAATCTGGAAGCTGGTCTACCAATAGAAGAAAACCCTACCCAGATCGTTTCGACTGGTTTGTATTAAGATTTTCCTTAGTCCGCAGTTTCGCCAGCGCTTTTTTTCTCCGACTTGTTTCACTAATACGGTAACAGTTCAGCTCCCCTCTATTCAAGCAAAATGAACCTAAGGCTAGAAGGAATCTATAGAATCTCCCTACTAACTACTAACAGTGCAAACTGTATCAAAACCCCTTCAAGTTATAAGCGAATATACACAGTGACTATAAAAGTAACGTTTCTGCTTTTTAACTGTCTATCCTACTCTAATCAGATGCCGCGCACGCAAAAACATCAGTTATTTTGAAATCGCAGCTACACTGATGGCTTTTTTCATTTTTATGGAACAGTCTGCAGCTGCTTTATACTAATATCAGTTAGATTATGCAAAGTTTCAGATCTAATTTCAAGTATTCATTGAATGCTATCGGTTTATTGTACGGTTTAGAGGTAACTTTGTATTTTTTTTCTATCGAAAAAATTTTATGGAATCAAGTTTTCACAAGAATATGGACATAGCATTAGTCCTCAACTTTGTCATATATCAATTTCAGAGTGATTGTTGCAGTATTTGTTGGTATAAAACAGAATCATGCGAAGCGAAGTGAGGTATTATACAAACCTTTCTTAAAACCTAGCTAAGAGTGGATATCGCCTCAAAAGTTTTAAGCCCTGTTTCCTCACAAGAGGACGAAATCCTCCAACAATACAAGTAGCCCTCTATTTAATATTGCGGGTACTTTTTATTTTGCCTTTTATCAGTAGGTCGCCTATTTACGTCCTTCTACTTATTACTAGTATAGATTATACCGCCCGCCTATAGTTTCAACGCATGAAAACGGAGACATGACCCAAGCGACAATAAAAATTACTATCCCGTCATTTAACGCCAAGAAAATGACGACAAATGGACCGCAAGCATACCCCGAATAATTTATGACTGCAGATAACATAAACGTTAAGGATATGAACTATGGCCGTCCGTCCATGATCTATAAATTTATGGAGTTAAATACGCTTTATTGACCCGTTTAATCGTTTAGGGTCATGGTAACGACGGTGGGCACAAAATGGCTATTTGTTCATTTAAAGCCTTCATAAGGGGAGTCGTTTAAGTTGGGGTCATGGGGCGTAAATATGAAGGGGGGAGGATTGTGTTTAAGCGCCATATTCAGGTCTGAATGCTAGTAGAGGTGTAAGTTCATAAAATTCCTTGCCATTTCCCAACATAGCCAAATTCATACTGGAGACTCGGTAAGTGGTCAGGACCAAGGTTTTATGACCTTGTTTGTGAAACATGAATAAATAGCATATAGATTTCGAATCTTAATATGTACGGAACTGAGATAAAGATAAAAATGAAGCGATCAAAAATTTTTTTACAAACTCGAAAGATTAAAAGAAACCGGCCAAGTGCGAGTCGGACTCGCGCACGAAGGTTTCCGTACCATTATCTATAAAAACGGCAAAAAAATCATGTCTTTTCTATGGGAGACCCCCTTAAATATTATAGGTAATTCTTTTTTAATTTTATTATTTATTTTTAAAGTGAATATATAACTAAATATTCTGTGAATATTTCAAGCGTCTACCTGTTACCGTTATCAATATCGAAAAAATGGGCAAAACAATCACGTTTGTTGTATGGGAGCCCCCTTTAATATTTATTTTAATCTGTTTTTTAGTATTTGTTGTTATAGCGGCAACAGAAATACATCATCTGTGAAAATTTCATCTGTCTAACTATCACGGTTCAGATACAGCCTAATGACAGACGGACAGACGGAAAGCGGAGTCTTTGTATAGGGTCCCGTTGGTTACCCTTTGGGTACGGAATCCTAAAAAAGATAGCCTTCGCTAAACCCGTAATTGATTCTTCCTGATTTGACGAATCTAGCAGTACTACGTTTAAAAAATATAAGTACTTCTGCCAATAATATAATGCACACTGTTATCGTAACAGAATCTTCTGAAGTCATTCCAATATTGATAAAATAAACAAAGATAAACTATACGTAAAATAAATTTATAGCACACCGTGCGTAAAATGACCGCTTTACGCACGCTGCGCTTGCGTAAAGTCGGCATTTTCCGCACTTTTGCTATAAAATATTATACGAAACTCGTGCGAGAAACTTTTTCTCGACTCGTGTGATTGCAGCACTCACCTTCGGCTCGTGCCGCAAACTCACACTCGTCAGAGAAAACGTTTCATCGCTCTCGTATCGTAATGTACTATTATCTCTTTTTTTGGAATCCTCCCTCTCGCACTGCGGGCCTTTCTGCATGGAGTAGGGGCATAGAGGAGTGATTGATGCAAGCGTGAATTACCTTGTTAAATATTTTCTCAATGCAACTGCTCGTAAAGACCCATTTTATATGCATCAAAACAGTTGGCAAAGTCATTTTACCGCACTAGTGCTTTATTATTTTATTGAGGGAAAGTTCTTTGTGTACCGTAGATAGACTTGACGGAAATAAACTGCGTTCATTTTGCATCATAAATAACTAAACAAACGACCAAACAATAAATACTCCAAAATGAACTTTAGGCTGGCATTCTTTTTCTCTGACTGACTGTACTGAACGCAAACTACGAACGCATCAAACTGAACGCAGTTCATTCCCGTCAAGTTGGCAAATTGTGTGCAGAGAAAAAGAATACCTGCCTAAAGTAAATTTTGGAGTATTTATTGTTTGGTCGTTTGTTTAATTATGTTATTAGTATTAAATGTAAAATTATTAACAATGTCTTCGCTATTTGATTCGGATCTTTAATTATTTTTAATTTTTTTTCTCACAGTATGCATTGAAAAACGGAGTATGATACACGTAGGTAAGGACAATTAATAGTAACGTTTAAAACACTTGCTTCGTTCGTGTTTCAAGCTATTGCCTCCTTACCGCACTTGTAACATAAACTAAAATTAAAGCCCTTATGTACTATCGAGGAAAAATTCTCAAACCTACTTTTCGCCCGTATTGCAATGGTAATAAGAGCGAAAAGTGGGTCTGCGGAAATTTCTTCGATGGTACGCACATGTAGATGGCGCAAGCAGTAAAATATGTCGAACATTTTTAAGTAGGTATAATACGAAACCCTTCACGCGTGGTTTCCAATAGCACTCGAACGGATCTTTGCCTATTGGTTATAAATGCTTGCCTAATTAATTGGATTCGGAAGGCATTACGCATTGAAAACACTAGTTCGATACGCTTCAAATGAAACATTTGAAAAATATGCAGTTACTATGTTCTGTATCATAAGGATTATGATTAAATCCTGTTATGCGTTAGAATTATGATACCTACAGATAAATCGGTTTCTGTTTTTAAAGGAACTTTTGGAGAAATAATATGCGATTTAAGCATGCAATAAAAATACATACATGCATATACTCACGCCTATCTCCAGGAGCAATAGGCAGAGACTACATATTTTCATCTGCTACGATTCTGACACACCTCTTTCGCCTCTCGCATCCATCAATCTGATCAGACAATCTCTTTTATTCAGTGTACTTTTAACATTGCCCTTGTTGATGTGGCCAACTTGGTCAGCATACGCCCTTCTAGGGTGGCCCAGTTGAGCTTCATTTTTCAATTGCGCACTTAAATTTCTCCCGTCAATCTAGTTTCATTCATCCCTATCTACACATATATCCAAACCATCGAAGCATTCCTTTTAACATTGCCCTTGTTGATGTGGCCAACTTGGTCAGCATAAGCCCTTCTAGGGTGGCCTAGTTGAGCTTCATTTTTCAATTGCGCACTTAAATTTCTCCCGTCAATCTAGTTTCCCTATCTATACATATATCCAAACCATCGAAGCATTCCTTTTAACATTGCCCTTGTTGATGTGGCCAACTTGGTCAGCATAAGCCCTTCTAGGGTGGCCTAGTTGAGCTTCATTTTTCAATTGCGCACTTAAATTTCTCCCGTCAATCTAGTTTCATTCATCCCTATCTATACATATATCCAAACCATCGAAGCATTCCTTTTAACATTGCCCTTGTTGATGTGGCCAACTTGGTCAGCATACGCCCTTCTAGGGTGGCCCAGTTGAGCTTCATTTTTCAATTGCGCACTTAAATTTCTCCCGTCAATCTAGTTTCATTCATCCCTATCTATACATATATCCAAACCATCGAAGCATTCCTTTTAACATTGCCCTTGTTGATGTGGCCAACTTGGTCAGCATAAGCCCTTCTAGGGTGGCCTAGTTGAGCTTCATTTTTCAATTGCGCACTTAAATTTCTCCCGTCAATCTAGTTTCCCTATCTATACATATATCCAAACCATCGAAGCATTCCTTTTAACATTGCCCTTGTTGATGTGGCCAACTTGGTCAGCATAAGCCCTTCTAGGGTGGCCTAGTTGAGCTTCATTTTTCAATTGCGCACTTAAATTTCTCCCGTCAATCTAGTTTCCCTATCTATAGATATATCCAAACCATCGAAGCATTCCTTTTTCTATTCAAAAACTACCATCTTCTTTGAGCCCGTAACGATCTCGTTACTCCGTATTTTTCACTGTATCGTTCAGTACAAAATGTGCCATAAAATTTTACCCCTGTCAATCTTAATAAGGAATTCGAATCCAAGCAACAATTTTACCTTTTGATAAGATTACGACAAGAAAGAACAACTCGGCGAAAGAAAGGCCCATCGGAAATCCGATACGATAACTTTAACGAGAATTCAATTCTAACTATACTTTTGAAAAAAAAAAACCGGTCAAGTGCGAGTCAGACTCGCATACCTAGGGTTCCGTAATTCGACAGTTTTGGGTACAGTCACGAAGAAGGTATTTAAAATCTTGCCCATAACTGTTTATGATAACTAAAAAAAGAATTGATTGTACCACAAAAGGGAGACTTGAATATTTGTAAGCCTTACTCAAAATAAAACTCGTGGATGAAAAATTTAATTTCGTCATTTTGTTATCGTGTATTTCTCACCCCCTGTATTTTTCCTGTAATCTTTACGTAACCCCCAAATCACCATGATTTTTTAAATATTTTTCGGTTCATTAGTTTCGGAATTAAGGGGGGGGACATGCATTTTTTCGTGGAAATGTTTCTCGAAATCGGTGCCAGTAAATACAGTAAAAGTATACATTTTCATAATCAACTCTTCAATATCTACAATTTGATACCCGTATTGTATTTTTAATATATATTTTTTTATTTTTCTCACTTTCGTTTTGGAAATATTTTGAAATATTTAAAATTTTCTATTTTTTTTTGCCGTATTATGTAGGCAAGTGAATGCTTCTTTGTGATAAATTTCAAGTCTTTATCTTTAACGGTGCTAAAGTTACGAGGCTGTGACATACGGACGGACGGACAACGGAGTCTCACCATAAAGGTTCCTTTTATCTTTCAGGTACTACGGAACCCTAAAAACAGTTACGATTCCACAACGATTTCCTAATTTGTTTAGATAACTCGATTTTGAACATGAAATCTAATTCACTCCTAAACAACTACAACGGCGGGACCCGCATAACTTAAAAGGGATTCGGACCCTACGTAAGGTACAATGTCCAAGTTAGGACCAAACTCAACCGCACACGTCGACTAAGGCTTCGCACTTCGCCGTTCTTGTCTGTTTGCGGGCCGTGACGAGAACCCAGAACCGACAACTTTACTAACGGTGCATAATAGACCTTAAGGTAAAGGCTTTAAAGCTGTTATAGGGTTGGGCGGAATTCGTAAGTTTGTTCACAGTTTAGCAGGGACCCGCAGTTAACCACGACATGCCACTCGCAGACTTGCAGGCAACTTTACAGCTTGGATTGTTACAACTTGTATTCGACGGAACCTTTTGAATAAGTTTTTTTGGTCTGATATAGCTGTGTGTTTGTAAAATTTTTATTGCCAATGAATATAGAAAAATCATGTTCTCCGAAATCGGAATAATCTTGGACAGGTGCTTAAGCATACTCAAAAAATGTTAGTCTCAAACATGGATGAATGTTCTCAAATAAATACATTTGATTTGATACATGAAGAAGCAAAAATATTTTTTTTATTAATATTATCGTATACCAAAATGAAAAATGCATGTGTAATACACACAAGAGTGAAGAAATCTTGGAAAGACCTATATATATGTCTAGCAGTGGACGAATACAGTCTGGTCGATACATGGATGTTAGTGGCCCCTTAGTACTGCAGCACAAAGAGCAAGCTTACATTTAACTTACTTCAAGGGTATATAAATATGCCATCGTAGGATTCTGCCTATGTTTTTACACGACTCGCCCCAAAAAGAAGTATTTTCAGGGTTCATGTGGGTATTTTTCTTAATTCCACCATAACTTCTTAATGCCTGAACCGATTTCGTGGTGTGTGGTATCATATCGTTAGAACCCTAGTAGTGTACAGAGTGGAATAGGCTATAAATATATACGAAAAAGTATTAAAAAAATTAAAAAAAATATTAAATAACACGACTGCCATAATAGAGATATAATTCGGATTTCAGTGCAGTCGGGGGACTATTACTTTGGATATACTTGTTGTTTTTTTATGTATTTTTATAAATTTTGGTAAGAGTTTTTCGATTTCATACTTTACGATCTGCCGACGACATAATTAATGAATATATAAAAGTAGTTCTGGAGATATTTAAATCTTGTTATTAAGTCAATTCAAACATGTTTTAACGAAATTTGAATAAAATTTGTCACTTTTAATGGGCTTTCGTTTTTTATCTGACCTACGTATATGGGTTCCCTGTTGACATCAAAGGTTTTGAAATTGTCTCGATAATCGTTACTGTAAACATGGAGTGGGATCTGAAAGACAAACGCGTCGCTGTTATAGCCGCCCTACACAAAAGTAACGAAAACAAAATTTTCAATCCAGCTAAAACATACATCGATATCATACATATACTCACGTCCGTTTCCAACAGGGGTTGGCAAAGACCACAACAGATTTCCATCTATTACAATCCCGACAGCACACATCTTTTGTCTCTTTCACATTTATTAATCTAGTCAATAAACATCATGTTTATTTATAACTCATGTACTTATCCACAATATACTTATATTGAATATTATACCCAACCGGATCGCTATTCAGCATTCTCAAGGGCTTAACTACAATACTTATTTAATTACATTTTCAGAATCTACAAATAAAATACGTGCAATAAAATAACAATATTATCAAAGTATGTAATATTGATGTAAGTAATGTATATTAATTTCCACCAAGTGCCAACAATCACAAGCATCAACTATAGTCAATAAACTTCTCTATTCCGGGTGTTTTTGCCAATTGGTCAGCCTACGTCGTTTAGGGCGACTCGGTCGAGCTTTACCTTTCACTCCCTTAAATTTCTTTCGTCACATTTCGTTCATTCCATCCATCCATCAGCCTAGTTCGTCCACTGCTGGACATAAGCCTTTCCAGGACTTTGCCACACCCGGCAGTCATCCTGGAAGAATTGCCCATACTCACACACGCTGGGCAGGCGGGTTGGTGAGCGCCGTGCCAGAACTCTCGCACCAGTGAAGCTGCCCGTCACCAGTCTGTTCTATATAAGGCCCGGCTATAAGGGATGGATATACCGCCATCCATCGGTCCCAGGCATGGTGGGCCTCCTGTTTTTTTTTTTGCTTGTGAGCTGTCCTCTTACTCTTCGTTCATTCATCCACTCTTTATGCTCGTACCACCGAAACATTTCTATTTCTATTCTAGTCACTACATCTTCTATCAGGCCGCAACGACCCCGGGTGTCGATATTTTACACTCAAAACAAACATACTCATAAGAAACGCATTTCCACTGCATTCATTTTCTGGCGCTTGCCAAATGGTTTTATTATAAATGTATCTTATTTTCTGTGCGACAGACATTTATGGCAAGATTACATACTTCCACCGAATTTAGACCAAAGTAGCTTAACTTACCACTGAAATGTGAATATTACTACGTCACTCCCATTCACCATCTGTCCAATGTACATTCAAAACACTTCGCAACCAATGTTCTACCAAGCGGTATAGGAAACTCTTATCCACGGCGAATAGAGTTGATATTCGAATGGTTTTAAGGTCTAAATAGTCGCAGTTCGTGACATGGTCTAAAACTAAGGCTGCTCTACATTGTCGCTCCCAGTTGTACTGAAATGGAGATATATTATATGGAAGTGTTACTACTTGCAGGACGGAGTGCATGTTGTGAGCTCTCTTGACAATTGACATTGTCCAACTGCAAAGTCATGATACTTTATTGTTTTAGACCTACTTTGTTTATTCTATTAGAGTATTCAATTAGAGAAAGCCCATCACGATATATTAACAATAATCACGAGCATTTCCAGAAAATCAACAGCTGATTATGATAACAAAGATATGGGCCACGACTATATAGGCAGGCAATATTATACTTCAAAGTTTTGTCTTGGATAATATTTTCTCAGTTTAAAGTTATTGAAATGTAAAGTAGATTGGAAGCTACATATATTGTGCAGAGCGACGAAAATACTAAGTTAGAGTTACATTCACCTCGTTCTTTTATCTGTGGAAAAGTACAAGTGTTTTTTCATCACAACAATGTTTGATAAATTTCACCAAGTGCCGACAATCTCAACTATCAACTTTCGTTCTTTTATACCTAGAGATGTATTTGAAGAGTGAAGAAACATCTCGAATCAAAAAAGTTAAAAACTTCAATGGAGGTACTAACTTAATATTAAATAGAAGAGATTAGTACCTCTGTTTTAAACTTATTTATTAGAATAAGAATAAGATACCATTTATTCGCTGCAACAAGTACTTACATAAGTAGCAAGCATAATACACATACACATAATCACAAAACAAAGAAAATACAGATTCGTTTGTTGCAGCAGCGAAAAGGTCCGACTCAGCATAGGCATTGCGATAAAAAACCACAACGCGCTGATTTCTTTCAGGCCTGCGTTCACACAGACCCGTTGAAAAATTGTGGTGCAATGTACGTTTGACTAGGTTTTGTAAATAGGTGTGGTAATTAAACTGTAATGTTATTTAGTTTTTTTTTTAATGTGCCAGTAAATAATTGTATTATTTATTATTATAACTTGATATTAATAACTTTTTAAATATAAGAACACTCTCTGTATCAAAATTAAAATGAGGCTCCCTAAATTGCAGAGTTTTTGCGTAAATATGCTAAGTCACCTACATGATCAATATAAAATCTAAATATATGTTTTTTCAGATTTTCATCTTTGCGTTGCAAAGCCAGTTACCTAATTGGATAATATTCACTAGATGGATAAATTTTTTGAAAATGACGCTTTCTGGACAGTTTTTTTTTAAAGAAGCTTTCATTGTACGTCTAAAATAAATTCTCCCAATAAGAAAACATAGTTCGTAGGAAAATATTAAGGTACAAATATTATTGTAATTTTAATCTTACTTATAAAAAGACTTCCGTCAATTTATTCCGAATCATATGTAAGTTTTAAGGGCGCACGCGATTTTCAACTCTATTAAAGTCACTCTCCAGCAAAGCAAAGCTGCTGTGCTACGAAACAAAAGAAAAGGGAGCCCGTTGTTTTTCTTCATAGCAATATATTACTTAATAAAAGCTAATATACCTTGCCAACATTTCAGTTTTGACAATACTAAAACTAAAGCCTTTAATTCGGCTAGATTGACTTTTGAAATTAAAGTTAAGCTTCACAAATTATATTTACCCAGCAGCAAGCTGAAAGTCGGCGCAGTCGTGTAAAGTTGCAAGCGGAGTCGGGAACGCGCACCAGTCATGTGCTTCTAGAAGTAATGGAGTATGCGAATTCCTAGATTATTTCGCTGAGTAATTTTGGTACGTACTCTGTGTTTGTGGTAAGTAAATTTGAATTTGTTGAATACTGTAAATTAATTTCACTTTGGTACTTGTAATGGCGGTACCTCACTTGGCGTATTCGTGTAGCGGTATTGGCGTATTTGGACGAATATTTCCTGTATTGGTCAACACCACAAACATGCTATCCGCACTGGACTGAAACTGCAAATATTAATACATGCCAAATGTTTGTGTATTCACGGTTATAATTAACGCAACAGTGGTGAACATGCTGCCGGTGACAATTAGCGCGTGTTCGTCCACTGCTGGACATAAGCTTTTCCAATATTTCGCCACTCTTGGCGGTCCTCCTCATCCAGCCGCATGGAAGAAATTTCCTTCATGTCCAGCCGCCTAGACATGACACAAGCTTTTTTGTAGTGGAGACCGCATCAAGTTAGACACTTCAGACTTTGTACCTATCTTATATTCTTCTCTGTAGGGGCTAATGTCGTACTGCAAGTGTATAGCTTGATGTGGTCTCCACTGCACCTAAATGCATCTCATCCCCACCACGTTATTTTTAATATCAATCCATGCATCGCCAACTTTTGTTTTGTTTTTTGAGCAAGGCATTTTTGTGACACCAAATGCAAGCCCATTTGGTACAGTTCCAAAAATCGCATTATCGGCTTGATTTGTCCAGTCCATTTTTCCGCGTTAACCATACGTTAATAAAAGATATATGTAGTACAGTCGGCAATAGTTCAAACTCCGTATTTTTAAACGATTCTAACGGCTATGACGCTGCAATAAGCCAATAGGCAGCCTGTCATGCGGGCGTTCGTACATACGTCAACGCAACACACATAACTTTAGTGATTAAATTAATAGTATAAATATTCCTTGCTACAATACGACCACGCCTTGAGCAGCTAAGTGTGCCACTGAGTGAACCCAGGGTTGCCAGACATACGAGAATTCTCGTACATGTACGCGAATTTCAACTCATGTAAGAGGCAAATCAGGTTCTCGTACGCAAAAGTACGAGAATTTTAGGTTGAAAGTCTGTTCTATTGTTTTCTATACAATGTGAGATTTATTGCTAAACAAAAAAATTAAATCTGGAATAAACTTGCCACTAAAATTGCAAAAGATGTGCTCATTGCGTTAAATGTCAGTCTCACTGTTGCTTTGGCTTGGTTTTAAACTTTTAAACCATTGACCTCTCATAAACAACTAGACACACAGTCTCTAAGAAAAGTTCGTCAGAAAACGTCCGAACGTGCGACGTGCATAATATCAAAAATGCTTCAACCAAATTAAGACGTTATATCGTTAACATAAGATGCCATGTCAGTTGTACGCAATCGTCATTCGAATTTGTCACGCCATAGCGGTGACAAAATGCATCGCGGACACTTTTTGAGCGAGATTGTGAGTCTTGTTGTTTATGAGACGTAAATGTTTTAAACCTAAAAAATGTGTACTAGGATGACAGCGGCGCAGTGGTGTGATGACCAACTGCAGCGGCTACGCCAAAAAGTGAATCTTATGAGAAGAATACTTTTACAAAACAATACTAAGTTTTTACGTTACTCTTGTTAATTGATTTTAAATAAAAACAGAGAAGGTACGAGAATTTTACAGATTTTGTACGAGAATAAAAATAGTATCTGGCAACTTTAAGTGAACCAAGTGAGGACGGTCAACGCAAATATTTGCCTTATTTGGATCATTTGAAGCGGGACTAAAAACCGACAAGATGACGGAATCGCGTTTTTGTATTTACGTATTCAACAAGTACAGTAAACAACGAATACAAATACATGAATAGCTTCTCCACACATGGCATACATGGAATATGGTCATTTCTTCCAGGAGGACCGCCAAAAGTGGTAAAATCTTGGAAAAGCCAATTGTCCAGCAGTGGACGGACCAGGCTGATGGATGGACCCGGCAGTATTTGGGCAAATTCACGAATACGGTACATCAAGTGAGGTACTGCCGGCATAACATACAATTTTTGTGTGTTATTTAGAACACTCTTGTATAATTTTGTTATAAGAAACAAGCTGAGCAGTAAAATATAACTTATATGATTAATACTTGCGATTTTCGGCACTTGGTGAAACTTCGATAACAACATGATGAACAAAACTCCTGTACTCGTTTCACAATACATATATATATTATAATGTTAATCCCAACCGGTTTCGGTATTACACCATTATCAAGGGTTTTAATAACTAATTAATAACACATTTTAACTATATATTGTACGTTGGTTCGACGTGCAAACAATTGATTAAAGCTCTTGATAATGGTGTAATACCGAAACCGGTTGGGATTAACATATAAGGTGACTTTAATTTATCCAGCCAAACTCTTACTGAAGACTCGGTAAGTGCTCAGTAACAACGTTCGATGACACTTTTTGTGAAATTCGTAAATTATTCTTTTCGTGTTCTTTACAAACGCAAGACCAGCCCCGTGTCAATGACTATGGGACGTCTAGATTTAATTTTGCGAAATTAGCAAAAAGTGTTATCGATCCGTGTTACTGATCACTTACCAAGCCTCCAGTATAAGTTTGGCTGCATAAATTAAAGTAACCTTATGTATACAAGTATTGTGAAACGAGTAAAAGTGTTTTTAATCATCATGGTGAAAATATAACTTACTGAGATTTTTACAATAACAAAATCATTACTATACATTATTCACTGGTATCGTAAGTTGTGGTATTATTATTTAATCCGAAGTAAAAAAAAATGAATAAGGGAGATAAAAAAATTGATTCTTTACCATTGACCAGCAAAACCACCAATACTCTTTTATGAATATTCATGTCTAAATGCTCCAAGTGCTTACCTGAAAAGAAAATGAAAAAATATATAATTACAATTTAATACACGAAACGCATAAATCAAACAGAATCTGTTGTTCAATAATAAAGAACACATGAAATAAATCTAAATTGATATCCGCTCCCAGAATTGAATACAGAATTTTACGTTCAACTCAGGCCGATAATAAATTTAGTTAAATAAATAGGCAATAACTATAAATCCAATTGCCAATGAGTATTCAGACAAACCAGAAATAGAGCCACATTTATTTAAATTAACATTCAACATGATTTTAAATCAGGCCGCAAATTTTCAGGACGTTGCACCGCACGGCTTCGTCGCCGCCTATGTGGAGTAACTACTCGACGCTTTCGATATTCAATTGATAAATCCATTTTTTTATATATTGAAAGTTTATTTTACTCCCTATTGAATAATTTATAATATGTTTTGTTTTTTAAGTTACTGTTTTGATTTGAAGGCCCTTTATCCCTTTTGAGAGATACCCAAGCTGGTTTAGGGCAGAGTGCAGTCATAATTTGCAAAAAATAACAACTTTTTTATGTCAAAAGTAATATCTTACTTAGACTTACCTTAGTTAGAAAACGATAGTAGTTTAAAAAAATAATACATAAAAATAATTAATTATTAAAATTTTTTTTTTTTTTAACTGAGAACACTAATTAATTGATTAGTTGAAAATAATTCGTATCTTTTGTTGTAGTATCAATAAATTATAGACTACCCCTTGGAAATAAGCTACCGTGATTTTTTTCGAATCTTATAATAATAATAAATTAAAACTGAAATATATTACGAAAACAATAAAATATTAAAATTTTGACCATTCAAACTAATAAAGTAAAAATAATAATAATGAGTATTTTAAACTTATATACCGTCATCTACTCGTAAGTTAGCAAAACGCATACTTATATGCAAATCTATATATAAAAAAAAAATTAAATACCAGCTTCATCCAAATCTCTTCTTGATTCACCGCAATACTCGAACAAGCACTTTATTTCATATGTTATTTCTTTCATTGTACGATGGATCTACAGCGCATTAATTAAATAGAATGATTAACTACAGTGCCAATACTAAATATTATTCCTTAAAAAACAGCAACATCCAATCTTTTCTTGCTTCACCGCACTACTCTGACACGAACTTTTTCAAATAAGTTTATCTGTTTCGTTTTGCGATGGACCAACTGCGCCTTAATTAAATAAAGTGATTAATTACAGTGCCAATACAATTTTCACGAAATGAGCTCACAGTTAAATAAATTAAACAGTTATTTTGAGCACTTTTAAATAAACCATTTGATTACGCTATTCATTCGTGTTACCGGGCAGTATTATTTAAGTCTACAAACAACTTTACGCCGTACTTTGTGTACGGATTTAAACTTCGAACGCATCGTCTCAAATCTACGTTTACTATCCGTACAGATAAGATGTGGAACTCCATTCCGGCCTCGTCGATCTATCCGGATATTTATAACCGAGGTAATTTAATAGAAGATTATATGAATTGAACAGGTACATCCTGGACGAGCACATACTTTGGCACGGTAATGGCTAATGGCAAAGCGTAAGTAAGCTAATTGACTATTGTGAATAAAAAAACAACATTCTGTCAACACAGAACTGTCGATGTACGAGAAATCATAATCACCACCTACATACATGCCATGAATTTAGGTAGTGAATAGACAGATGGACGGACACACTCCGAGCCTTCTAGTTTTCCGTTTTGTAACATCTTAAATACAAGGTTTATCTGTGACATGCCACTCAACTAAATCTCACATTTGTTCTGACTGGTAACAAACTGTTCTAGGACTTCTAAATTATACGAAAAAATAAAGTCGAATCACAAAAGTCGTACAACAAAACTAGTTTATGGCTCAATATCCCTGAAAGACAATGGATCGCAAGCTGTTCAGCCTACTGAACTCCAAACTTTAATTTAAAGATGGTGACGATTAGCAGAACAAGTGGTTTACGTTTTTAAGCAGACCTTTAAATAAATAAATAAAATAAATAAATTATTTATTTTCACAAAAACAGGTACAATTACAAGAAATCAAAATACAAAGTTATAGGCTAAAAAGATACATCAATATCAAGTGTTGCTCTGACACCTAAGCTAAGAAAAAAAAATCTTGAAATTTAGATGTCAGCGTTTCCCCTACGTTGACTTAATTTAGCAATTTAACGATTTAATGTAGACTTTACAAAATAAAGTGATTACAATATCAATTCTGACACTAGAATTATTATGTATTCTAACTAAAATATTCGATTAATTCGGAAAGAGAACAATGTTTATCTAATTATAAATAATTAAGAAAGGTACCTATATATTTATAGCGTGCAGGGTATTAGTAAAAGTGTAAGGGTGTGTGTGGGGGGGGGGGGGGAGATGTGCGTGTGTATGTGTTTATGTATGAGGGTGAAGATGTATTGTATATATGCATAAGTGTGATGTTAGGGTGTGTGTATGAGTGTATGTGGTGTTAGGGGCGGGGGTAAGTGGGGAAGAAAAGATAACTATTATTTCTGTACTAGAAGCAACTGCTCTGTGTCATCATACGTTAGCTCAAGTAACAGATTGGCAATAGCTTTTTGGCACTGAAATTTATTCAGTGGGTATATAGTAAGCGTTTTACTGACAGCGTTATAAAGACGTGAAGCGACCACATGAAAGTGACGACTGGCAAGTGCAGTTTTGTGGGGAGGTAGGGGACAGACACGATCAACTCGGCGTTTATTGGTATTATGTGAGTGGTCAAAAACTAACGAAGAATGCTTTCGAAGAACGGTGTGTAGAACAAAAAGCTTCCTGACGGTCAGAACTTTACATTCCTTATACAGAAGAGTAGTAGGATATCCAATGGGTTTATGAGACATGACCTTTAAAACCGCCCTTTGCGCACGCTCCAATCGCAATAGTGCTTTATAGCATAGATTTTTCAACTCGTTAATTTTAACGTCAAATGGCACCCACTCGGTAGCGGCTTTCGTTGGCTTGGCAGACCAAAAAGACGATGGCGGGAAGATCTTCATTCTTTTTTATCAGCTTGGTCGGAAGTAGCGCAGGGCCACGATATGGGGTTCCAGCTAGAGGAGACTTTTGCCCAGCAGTAGGAGACTATAGAGCATTGGTTCTTGAACTTTTTGTAGCCACCGGCCACTTTTAGAAGTTCAAAGATTCCACGAACCCCTGTCGAAAAAATTTCATAAAAATCATTGTACTATTTATTGGTTAGTTTACATCACAGACAGTCTGAGGTTTACATTAATACAGTCAGTGACACAAGAGCGTACGGGGTGAAAATAAAAAATGGTGGACCAGGGGAAAGGGGGGATGCTACTAATGTATACAGCGGAGCAACGACTCTGATGCACAGTGCATGGTCTCGGGAAAAATATGATTGTTGAGTTCTATCTAGGTTTTGCTATGTAAAAGTGAGACCTAGTCTCAAGCCTAACCTTAGGTCTCTGTGAATATGAGCGCAAAAACTCTTGACTGTTAACCTGTAAGTGCACCTTCTTGTAGCATTGGTTGTAGGTAGCAACATCCATATCAGTAAATTCTTACAGCATTAGAACGGCCACCCGCGACGGCGATAACGCTCTTATCGCTGAACTTAAATGGTATTTATATTAATTTCCTCTCATTCAATTAAATATGTTATCGGGCTTAATTAACCGATCTCATCCTGTCCGTGGGGTTTATTGAAATATTAATAGTTCGGAAAAATGAAACAATACACCATTGTTCGATAAGGTTTGACGTCATACCTACGGTAAGGCATACCTATGGTAAGGCATACCTACGGTAAGGTGTACAGGTACACCTGCCGAGGTAATTAAGTGTTCATCACCTAACGATGGTGTGCATGGACGATTCAACAAAAACCCAAGTCTCTCGGGTTCGCTTGGTAAACTGCTTTGCGGACATGAGTGCACGCTGCAACGCTGTAGTGGGATAGCTTGTCGGAGCCGAACATCCGAAGAACATACAACATAGTCGAGTAAGACTGCAGGTCACGTAGCAAGACTGCGTGCATACTCAGCATGCCGGGGTGCTTGCAGTTAGAGTTGAAACAATCGTTGGTTGCATTTGTACCGTAACGAGCACGTACTGAAGCTTACCTATACTTTTTTCCATACGGAGCATGATTGTGCTAGCTAACAGAAGTTAACACAGTGTATGATATGACTCCCGTAATAAAATGTAAAACTGTATGCATTATCCTTATCAATTTTTTCCTTTTCAGCTGAAAATAACTGGGTATTGCCGATATATGCATGTATTACCCGTTGACATCATCGATATTGCGCCATTTTACCACAAAATACGTTTCTCTACCTAATTTGCTTATCAATTCTGTCGTTACTGCGGTACAGCATGATGTCACGGTATTTGAATTATCCCTCATGAACGAGCTTATTCAAGTGGGAAAAAATTCGCGATAATTATGGAACAACGAGTCCTTATTAGGTAGGTTTCGGGTTAGTATAAATGGAGGAAAGTACATATACAATCAATCATTAGCACATATACACTCGCCATAATCACAAGGCTGTGTACAATCGATCAGTCTTAACAAAATCACCATGTCATCATTCACAAAATCATCATCCACCATGAGCGGAAACTCTGGAGAAGCCGTTCATCGAGACAACGGGGAAAAATCTCGGAAGGAGCAAGAGCGCGCGGAAGAAGAAGAAGAAAAGCGCAGACAAGACTTGGAGCGTGAGGAGAGAAAACGTCAGAAGGCAGAGCAGCGGCGACTGGACAGGCACTTGATGCAGTATGCACTAGCTTTGCGTGAGCAGGCATCGTGGCGTGGAACTTTCAACCGGCCGAAGTAGTGCTAATCATAGATATGATCATTTGTTTATATAATAAGTATTAGGTATTTGTGTACATCAGTATTGAGTATATTGTGCATGTGAGTGTTTGTTTTTGAAAATAAAAAAAAAAACTTGTTCCCGATACATAGTTATTTCATTTCAAAATGCATGCCGACTTACAAATGTCACGACATACCAGTTTCCTTCATGATACTAGTTCTATCCACTAAGATGTTGTACAATCTACATCCATGCATAGATAACCGTGGTCACTACACTTTGTAACACGATAGAGGGGCGACGCGACATGCTATGCAGCGATAGGTAGGTACGGTGCAGTGTTTAGGTAAGGTATCTGTCATACCATAGTCCTAACATTACAGGAATCATGAAAAGTATACATATTTAGAATGATGTTTTGTACATCGTTATAGTCTAACCAAACCTGAAAGCTATACAATGACAAATCTTAAGTATAAGTGAGGTGTATACATGTATGAAGCACACGTGTATGTCCCGGTAATTTTCTATGGTCACTCATCAGTTTTGATTTCGTTTCGAAATACACGCCGCCAGTCGGATACAGATCATAAAATGAATATAGCACGGGTTTTCCCGAATATTTCAAGACAGTGCCAACTAAACGTGGGTTGCCGTAATACGCTGGAGCTACTTACGTTCGGCCGGCAGCCTGTAATAATATTTCGATGAAGGTCCCGTCGTCTTATCATATTTACCTATCTTTTGAGTAGTGACACATAGTTTGTTCCATATTTAAACGAGAGCGTGCCATGTGGTCATACGTATTATCGGTTCATAAGGAGTTATAGATGTAACGCCAATTGCCGCCAGTCTTTGTCATAATACTGTTTGCGGCTTACATGCAGTTATTCATGGATATAAAGTTAAGAAAAACCTTATTTAGACGTCTCATATTCCTGTATGGTCGGCTCCATACCTAAACGTCGCAGATACACGTACTCAGAGGCGAATGCACACTCAGGCCTTGCTCAAGACATATGATAAGCATATGCCAAGCATAGTTTGTGATAACGGAGCTTTGCAAACATATTATAAACACAAATATTTATTTTAATAAGCGAACGTCACATTGCAGCAGCATTGCTGCACTATTTAGCACTTTTATCACTGATGTTGCGAGCCGACTGCAGCAACATTTCTGTGTCCGTCCGGTCACCCGTCGAATAATATAGTAAGATTTGCGGATCACCTTCATGCACTTTCTGGATGACCTCTCTGAAGATTTCTTGGGATTCTTTCAGCAGAATCGCCGGGACCATGTACTTGGTTATCCACGCAGAGACGTGCGCCGTGCAGAAATGATGAAAGTGCTGTGGGATCCTGCACTCACGTCCCGGTGGTACCACTACATTAGGCCTCTTGCCGCAGGAACAGGTGTCCCCGGCGACCGCCTTGCACTTCGAAAAGCGAATCTTCTTTTCAACAAACTCCAGTATAGTGGGCACCCTCACGAGATCCCTCTCACCTGGCGGCGGCCCCCAAAATAAGGGCATGAGCCAGTCCCAGTTCACCATCAGACGATCTTCTTCTGGCCTCGTCGGATCAAAGTTGTAGCGGACGGGGCATGGCTTCCCGTTAAGGAAAGTCAGGTCGTCCAGCTGTCGTTCCGCCTGAAGAAACTGTTTGTATGCTTTATTGAATTGCAGAATTTCGCCGGGGCTGAAAGGGGCCTCCTCGGGTATAGAAGGCCCGCGCCTCGTGAAGGTGTCCACCGGGAAACTGAGTATTCTGTCTTGGGACTGCATCTTGAGTTCTGGATGGATGTCACGGGACTCCTAAGTCTATACGATGTTCTTTCAGCAATGTTGACCGTGTAGTGTCTAGCCACTGACTGCCCGCATAGCAATTTATACCACTCCAGTTGTTTATCGTACCGAATAAAGAAAACAATATAGGGATAATATCGATTTGGAATTCCCCACAACCTCGCGTGCGGGTTATCGTTCGGCGCGGTAATTGGATCATTCCTAAAATAAACGAGTGAATACTAAAATATTCTTGGACCACGTCAGTCAAACTTTCATCCTTATGAAAATAGACGATTTACAATTCATCCTGCGCTCCCATACTGGGGCCCCGGGAGTCACTCACGTGTTCACATAGTCACTATAGATCGTATCACATACCTACGATAAAAATTACGCTACCAATTTGGGACATCAATAACAACGTTTAATTGCTGTACTCGATGCATTGTCTTAGCTCGCAACACCATAATATAAATGCCGGGCATTCATAGGGAAAACCAGGTCAAAAGTTTGTAACTTTAGTATACAGGTAAAACATACCTATTAAGCACATACGGCATTGTGTGCGCGATAAGAGCGTGTCTTAACAACGACAATGATGCAGATCGGATGCAGTTTTAGTAGGGTGAAACAACTAGTATGTGCTTCTTGACCGAATACTGATAACACAGAAGATATAAACAAAATAGACTGGGTTTCTCCAAAACGAGAAACTGTTAGGTTATCGGGCGACTTAGTGATAAGGTATTTAACTCGTGTAAAAGCAATGCTGAGACCACGTCAGCCGATATTTAGATACACGTCGCACTTAGGTATCATCCCACTTTAGTACTCCTGTTTGAAAAAGAACTACAATTATAGCACTAGTGGATCTTGTGAGTGCCCGCTATGAATGCTGCGCTGCAGTCCAGCGTCATGCTTACATTATGCAAAAGTGGCAAAGCGGTGCATGGCCTATGAGATGCGGGTGACCGCTGCATGGCAACAAAGCAGATAATTCTACAAGAAGTATGTTTATTCTAGGCGTTCTAGGTATCGTTCCGTGAGAACGTGAGCTGTAGGTTTCTGGCAATTCGGCCCCAGCTTGGATGCTGATGCTGCGGCCCCAGCAATTCATGTTACCTGCTGCTTTGACCCATACTCATATCACTTTAGAGGCGGCACATACGAAAAAAGTCAAAATTTTCGGAAATGCATCTGACCCCTATGCACTATAGAATCTTCATCACTGAATACGAAAATAGTACCCTTGCGTTACCTAGATGTTTAATTTTGAAGTTATAGACCGTACGCTACCGTGTCATTGACTGTACTTCATAAAATGGTATCAAAACTAAATTAATGTAAAGGATATGTTTGGACTCAGTATAATAAATATTTTAAGAGTGAACTGAGGGGCTTAACGGGGCTTTGGACTCCTGGCACTCATGTCACGGACCCCCAAGGGATCCATGGACCTCAGTTTAAGAAAACCTGCTATATAGGCTACATAAAAAAACAAAAAAATATAGTGACTATATGGAGTATTAACATTTCATTTCATTTCATGAGATACAAATTAGATAAATAGCGTTACTTTACGCGAGCACAAAATTTAATAACATAAAGACATTGTAACTATACTATAAAGAACTAAACTAGAGCCAATGAGAGATGGCACCAATGACGTTTAAATGCCTACCAAGTTTCATAATTGTTTGTAGATAAGTGTCACTAAAATAATTTAATACTTCATTGTTGCTGGCAGCGAAAAGTGACGTACTACTGGTTTCGACCATCCTTTTTCGATTTTATAAAGACTTTATAGTAAATATTTCTAATTTTTCGAAAACTCAAGGGATCATGAGGAATGTTAGTGGCTGAATTTTAATCAATAAATAACGGGTTCTATTCTCCTTAATCGTACGGCTCCGTCTGTTTACAAACTATATCTTTTTATGATTAAAAAATTTTAAACCAGTTTTCTAGATTTTATGGCTGCTTTGTTAATGTAAACAAATGCACATTTGCCATTTGTATTATTATGATGCATGTTGTATGACGTGTCAAATAAATCGATATTTTATTTACTCAGGTCGCTAGTCGCACTTGATTTTTATTTTTGCCGAAAATAATATGCACCCCATCATTAAACGCAGCTGTCATAGGTGCCATCTCTCGTTGGCTCTTCTATAGACTGCGCACTACGATACGAAAAACGAGCCGAGCGAGAAGGGCGCAAGCACTCGTTTGTCCCTTTCTAACACGTTTGGAACTCAAAAACACTATATAGGTATGTTGTATACACTGACACTTGCTAGACAAGGACACACAAGTAGCGAGAGCTCTCTCACTCGGCTCGTTTTCCGCTTAAATGACAACCTTATTCTTAAGGAAATAAAATGTACTTTTGTTGGCCAAAAATATGATAGTGCACACACAGTCTAGTTCTGTATACAATGTCTTTGGTTGGACCACAATAACGGTTGCTGTATTTTCGTTACCAATTTTTTCGCCAAACTTCATCTTCAAAAGCGTTTCAAATTTATGACGCTATTTCAAAGTCTGTTTTTTAGCTTTTAGGGATTCACCATCAAAGAATGGCCCACTTATCTCACGTATTACTATACGAGTTTTTTCATTGATAGTACCAATTTTTAATATTGCTCGTGTGATTAAAACGTCAGCTCTAAGCCTTTATTTAGCTAATCAATCGGCTCGATAGATTATAGCCATTCAGCGCATTCACCGCACCCTGAAATGAATTTCCAATCCAGCCCCATTTTGATTATTCTCATTAGCTTTGGTGCCATTAATCATGGCAAATGGTACTGAATACAAACTACACTATGAAATCAGCAGCCAGTGTGCCTAATGTGACATCTAATCGAGATGAACAAAAGAATAGCTCCATAGTAAATTAATTAGCTTTTTTATCGTTCACTAAAACGTTCATTTTAATATGTAACGCGACCTAGGGTGATATAGCCTAATTCATACTGGAGACTCGGTAAGTGGACAGGACCAAGGTTCAATTACCCTTTTTAGGGTTCTGTACCCAAAAGGCAACCAACGGAATCCTATTACTAAGACTCCGCTGTCCGTCCGTCCGTCTGTCACCAGGCTGTATCTCATTAACCGGTGATAGCTAGACAGTTGAAATTTTCACAGATGATGTATTTCTGTTGCCCCTTTAACAACAAATATTAAAACAGAATAAAATAAATATCTAAGGGGGCTTCCATAAAACAAACGTGATTTTTTGCCGTTTTTATAGATAAATGGTACGGAACCCTTCGTGCGCGCGTCCGACTCGCACTTAGCCGGTCATTTCGTGATCTGCGCAAATATTGTGAAATCTGTAAAAACCTATCATCTTAAGTTTTAGTAATGAAACCATTCTCAAAGTTTTAGTAATTAAAAACACACAGGTGGAGTCACGAGTAAAATCTAGTTAACAAATAAGGAAACATTAAAATAACAAGTTTCAATGGAAACGCTCGCACGAGGAGATAAGCTTCTAGTTACAACAACTTTACTAAAACATAAACAATAACATGTACACAGAGCGCTAATCTAGTTTACAAACTCGCTCGAAAGCGTTCGGTACTATGCGCATTTTGACAAAGTTTCTCTTATTTGTAATGTACTTGAGTATTCAGTTCGCGTAACTGTAAATGATTGAAATATATGTGTAAAATATTTATTTTTATCATTAAATAAAGGAGAATAATCGTTAAAGTGTGTATCCTCGATGGCTAAAATTTTTTTAATAACTTATTATGCATTTTTATTCAACGAAAAAATGAATCTATTAATAGATCAGCGCCCGTAGTAGCGTCAGCGTAACTTGACGCGCATCTGTTAAAATAAGTGATATGTCTCCCACAAGTCGCCAAAACAAACGTCAAGTCGCGCCACGAGATGTGCGAGTCGCGTGACTCCGGAATATTTCTGAAAGTTTCCATAAATTTTGGAAAATTTCTGGAAGTATTCCGAAAAACTTCCGGAATATTTCCAAAACGGCCACGGTACCTAGAGCTCGCTCCTATATGCACCTTTTGCCTTCATATGCAACAATCAAAATCAATGTAGAATTTTCTGAGGTTGCCTCGCCTCAAGCGAGACAGAGAGAGATAGAACGAGACGACCTAGTATTATTTTGTAGAAATGACATTCTAAACAAATTTCAAACTTCAATCAAAATCAGATTTACGTTCTCACATTTAATTAAAAGATGGCTGATATATGGCAAGACTCATACGATGTATCTATCAAATATACAAACTTCATATTATTTAAGAAAAATCACTTAAAGTAATAAATTTGTTACTTTCAATGAAGAAACAACTTACTCAGCTAATCTCTTTGTTTTCGAAACCACTTGAATTCAAAATATTCCCAATGTTACTAAATTATTGTTCTGGTAAGAATAATACAAAAAAACCGGCCAAGTGCGAGTCAGACTCGCGCACGAAGGGTTCCGTACCATTATCTATAAAAACGGCAAAAAAATCATGTCTGATGTATGGGAGCCCCCCTTAAATATTAATTTTATTTTAATTTATTAATTTAGTTTTAAAGTGAATATATAACTAATGCCGTTATCAACATCGAGCAAAAACGAGCATAAAATCACGTTTGTTGTATGGGAGCCCCCTTTAATAATTATTTTATTCTGTTTTTGAGTATTTGTTGTTATAGCGGCAACAGAAATACATCATCTGTGAAAATTTCAACTGTCTAACTATAACGGTTCATGAGATACAGCCTGGTGACAGACGGACAGCGGAGTCTTAGTAATAGGGCCCCGTTGGTAACCCTTTGGGTACGAACCCTAAAAATTAAAACTTCCAAAGTTTCGGACTCTTTAGAAGTTTTCACAAAAACTTCCTCATAAAACTTCTTCATAAAAGGAAAGTTTTCACCTCTACGAGCGGTAAGAACATGCTATGGCCGCAGGTAATTAATTATATTCACTGTCAGCAAACTCATAATCAAACTATATAATCCGAAACTTTGAAAAAGTTACAATTACGTAAATATTTCACCAAAAATACAGCGTTTTCTAACAAACCAATAATATTAAAAAATCATGCTTCACATATGATTTTAAAACTAAAATGTATACCGGGTGTAAAAGCAAAGGCAAGAATCCTTTAAGGGTGTGTTAGTATGATCGGTAAAGATATTATTTTAAATACTGGGATCTCTAAACAAAGTACCAGTACTTCATAATAAGACGATTTTCTTTACTCGAAATACACTAATCGCTGGCCACTCGAATGAGGGGTGCGGGTTGCGGGGTGCAATTAGGTGTGTGGGGAGGCCGGTGAGCTGCGTAGCCATTTTTTTTATTTTTTATACTGACTTTTTTGCTATTGGCCTGCAGGCCGTGATAGATTTGCCTTGGCTTTTTAGGGTGGCTATTAGCCATCAACCTTTTGTGTTAATTTTGGTTTATCAGAGTGCCCAGAGTTTGACCCAGGTGCGTAGCCATAGCTTAGTAAAATGATGGAATTTTTGGTGAAAATTCAAGGTATATTATTTTTCTCGTAATGACATCAGAATCGTGTATACTTTCATACCCTAAAGGGATTCTTGATTTTGCATTTACACCCTGTATAGATATAGACGTTAATTTGATAACATTTTTCTTCATACAGGCTGTTCTATTCATTAAATAATTTTTACTACGGTGCCAGCCAACCCAGAAATCCCGAAAAAAAATATCAGCTGTTCCTTAGAAAAGTTAAATATCTACTCGACTCTTTAAGTAGTCGGTATCAAAGTTCGATGTGCACAAACAAGATTGGAAGTACCCAAAGTATAAAACCGTCGGCTCGTGACTTCCGACTGATCGGTTTTTATTTCGAGTGTGTTGTGTTATGATGTGAGTGCTAATGGGCCAAGTAAACAAGATCAACTTCTCTGGTAATTGTAACCCATTTTTAGATTTATTAGGTACCGGATTCATCGCGACCGTGGACAAAGTTAAAGTGGAAAACAAACCTTGGACGCGAGACAGTAATCAAAATAACGCTTCACAAACATCCACTGCCGCCATGAGACAAAATGTTGTATGTACATTTACAAAAATTTTAAAACTTTGCAGTTCCGTTAAATAAAACTATATAAGGTGACTTTTGTCAGCCAAATTCATATTAAAGACTCGGTAAATTGTCACGCCGAGGTTCGATGACCCTTTCTATAAAATACGCAAAACAAATTTTTTACTTCCTATACTGATTGAGTAGAAGTTGTTCTTGAACAAGTAAAATATTTTTTCATATTTCGGAACCAGGGTTATTAAAACTTGGTCCTAACCCCTTACTGAGACGCCAGTGAGAATTTGGCTACATAAACGAAAGTCATATTATATACCTTCAAGCAAGATTCTTAAGATATTTTTTTAAATTACTATGAGATGTTACATAGTCTTTTGTAGGAAGTTTTTGAAAACTTATCACCAATTACTTTGAGGTAACGATACTCTTACCGATATTTTATCAATTTTGGACAAAGTATTCATCAATACAAATTTATTGAATGAATAAATGAATTTGAATGAATGATTATTTTCTGGAAAAGGATATAATTGATATTTTACATACGGAAAAATATGTTAATCAAATTTATTTAATCTTTAAACATTTAATAACACGGGAATTTTTACAAATTTGGTTTATTGGACATACATAACTTTGCCCCACAGGGCGGCAAAATTGTCAAATTGGGGTTTCGGCAAAGCGAAAGCGCGATGAATGCGGGCACGCCAGACCACAAACTTTAAATCAAAACGTTGGCGTATATTCCCGAAACCAACTTTTAATTGCGGCTTCCTCCAGTTACAGAGTTAATGTCTGCACGAAAATTCATGTTAAAGTTTAAGGGTTAGGCTGCCCTAAAAATCTGGCCAAGTGCAAGTCGGGCTCGCACACCAAGGGTTGCGAACCAACACAAAATCCGCTACGGAACCCTAAAGACATTATGGTAAATAACAAAAAAATAGGAACACCAAGGCAACAAAAAAGAGGGCTAAAATGGCAGTGCCCTTAGACCATATAACACGCGCATATCCCCCTCTGCCGAAGTACTCGTACATGAACAATTTGTTCATGTAAGTACGCTTGCGTGCGCGTTTTGTGTTTGTGTTGCAGCTTTTGATTTAGGCCGGGTTCCGAATGGCGCTAACAGCACTAAAATTACCATCAAACTACTCACGCCGTACGGCCATCAGTGATTCGGAATGACGCGATGTAATCGATTATGTCTTGAATCGGAACGCACTATTAGTGTGACATATAAATTTTTCGCAGGAGTGTGCGTGAATGAGGAAATGTGTGCTGTGCGTGTTTACCTCCCCTCCCGTGGAAAACGGCAGAATAATTTTAGAGAGTCGCGCTTTGCCAGGTCCCGTGTTAAATGGTCTAAGGCAGTGCCTGACAAATAATTCGGTACCCCCTGAATATGGAACCAAAATTTTGATTACTTGTTGTTTTACTGAGTTTGTACTAAACTCTGACCAAATTTCACAATTATGGTTTTAAGGGTTCCAAACAGGACTATTACTAAGCCTCCGCTGTTCGTCCGTCACAGGGGTCTACAGGGGAGTAGCCAGTTGAAATTTTTACACAATACGTGTTACTTACTATGCCCTCTATCAAGAAATATAATAAATCAGGTAAAATGAAAAAATTACACCCAAGGAAAATAAAGCATTTTTGCAACATTATTTGTTTCAGCTATATCTTAAAAACGGTAATGCAAACAAGTGTAAGAATTTGGTCAGATTGTAATACACAGTAAAACAACAAAGAATAAAAATTTACATTCCCTACTCAGATGGTGTCAAATTGTTTGTCGAGCTCTCTCTACCATTTTTACATTTTGTTTTTTTCGCCTGCTGTAGCTTTGTTATTTACCAATGCTTTTAGGGTTCCATACCCGTATTGTGTGGTAGTACGGAACCATTTGTGAGCGAGCCTGACTTGCATTTGGCTGATTTTCATCACAAAAACATGTTTTTTTTTGTAGCATTGGCGTGCACAGAACTTTTTGCTGGAAAAACTTTTGAGAAGGTCAAGTATGAAAAATCAAACTCGTATGATGACAGGGAAGTACCTACCCTACATAAAGCGCATACGACTTTTTGGTTTTAATTTTTATGTTATTTCTTTTTTTTTGCCAACTTGACATCATTACTCTTCCAGCAAAAACTTTGTGTGCACGCCACTGCTTTGTACCTTCTTAACGAAGAGCAGATAAGAATTAGCCAAAGACTCCCCTTAATGTCTACACGAAAATTCATGTTGGAGTTTAATGAATTTCATACTGAGGCGAATTTCCGCAAATAGAAGTAGGTTTGTAGTGAATTGTGATGATACTCCGTGGCGAACTGGTCTGTTTGCTCGTCTAAGTTTGCCCAGTTCATTAATGTTAATGATATTTTGAGAGTATGCAAGTTCATTAGACGATCCTCATTTCGGTTGCCATTTGTAATTTTAGCCAGCTTTATTGTTGTTGAAAATAGCAAAGTACATGATGGTAAATAAATTATTTATTTAATAATTTTTATTTTAAAATAAGAAAAGGAATCCCAAATTGCGTTTAAATTTGTTATAGCATTATCAAAAAACCTTTGATAATGCTATAAAAACGAAACCGGTAAGGGAAATAATATAAATAAGTGTTTTCAATCAAAAATGTATCAAAAGTTCTACCAAGTGCCAACAATCACAAGCATCAACTCCATGAACCAGCGCACAACATATAACCAGCGCACAACACGCGTTTTTGCCGAAACGATCTGTCTCTACGAACCTAGTTACACTTGTCGATATACTATCTAAAGAGCTGGATTCAGGGGGGCAGACTGATGTAGTTTATTTGGATTTCCAAAAAGCGTTTGACCGCGTGGATAACGATGTCTTACTTTTCAAGTTAGGGGACATGGGATTTGCGCCCGGACTTCTCAAACTGTTCTCTAGTTACTTACGAGGTAGAAAACAGTTTGTGAAATACGGTCCCTACTTATCAGATTCATATCCCACGCGGTCAGGAATTTCTCAGGGCTCAAATTTGGGTCCTTTGTTGTTTGTCCTGCTCATCAACGACCTACCTGAGACCGTCCATGATTCCCAGGTTTTATTGTTCGCTGATGATGTGAAAATAATTAAAACAATTAAAACCGTGGAGGACTGTGAGGCGTTACAACACGATATCGATGCAGTTCTTCAATGGAGTGTCAAAAATAAACTTTTATTCAACCCGAGTAAATGCGAGATGATGAGTTTCACCCGGTCCCACTCTCCCGCGCAGCACCAATACACGCTTGGGGACGAGCCAGTAGCACGTGTCACGGAGGTACGCGACCTCGGCGTGCTCTTTGACCCGAACCTCACATTTCGCCCTCACGTGCAGAAGCTGACGGCCACCGCGTACCAGAGACTCGGCTTCGTGCTACGCAACAGCGGGCCTTTAACTACGGAAGCGACTCGTACTTTATACGCTGCATTAGTCCGGAGTGTACTCGAAACGAACGCAGTGGTATGGTGCCCGCATGAGAAGAAATATATTCTCATGCTGGAGCAAGTACAAAAACGATTCTTGAGGAATTTCTATAAAAGAACTAAAACATATTATCCGTATTTGTATCCCACGCGGTTTCTAGAGGGTCATTTAGGATATGACTCCTTAGAATTACGAAGATCGATGTTACTTATTAGATTCATAATTAACATAGTTAGGAATAAAATTGATTGCATCGATCTCGTCAATAAATTAATAATTTAATTAATACCGGAGGGGTACACAAAAGCGCGTGAGTCACGCCGACACCGGCTGCTCTCGACAACAGCTTGTCGCACGAGATCACACGCCGAGTCAGCACTCCCGCGCGCGCGGACTCTAATCAACTCTCTGCTCTCTGAGGCACCACACTGTGACTTATTTACGACCGGGATAGGGTGCTTGATGAGAGAATTTCAGAGAATATTAGAAAGACGTATGAATGAAAATGTTTAATTTAAGTATGAAATTTTTTTTTTCTCGCCTAATATGTTTTAAATTTGTTGAGTGAAACCCGCCTTTGTTACTTTATGGTACCTATATATTAACTGTGTAACAATTGTAAATATAAATAAATTGAATTGAATTGAATGAATACATACCATTTTTACACGACATGAAATATTTTCCGTGAGGGTGGCTGTTTGTGGATATTATTTTTTTTTACTCCTGCCGCTAGATTATGTATCGTTGAGTCGGTTGCCAAACGTCAAAAACATAGATATACTATCAAATTCCGATTATTTATCTAAGGATACGTCCGTGCTTAAAGTGATGTAACAGTTCATGAACAGTTCAATAAACAACAATTTTAAAATTTTTAAAGTTTATATTTCGTCTGATTTCAGTGTTTAGCAAACCAGATGGCAACCAACACTAAGTTACATAATAGGACCGCCGAGCTATTTAAAGTACGCTAAAAAAGAAGAAATAACTTTGAAGTCGCTTAGTTGGTTAAAAAGGTTACCTACGTCTTGTAAGTTACCTGACTCGTGTGCATATATCCGTAAGTAATATCTTCAGCATAGCTAACATGGACGAAAATAATAGAGAAGTTTTTTCTCTCGAAGAAACGTTTGACCAATGGAAACGCAGATAAGGTTTATCACGTGATGTTCGCCTCGATAAAACGACTCGTCCTGCATGTCCATTGGTCAAACGTTTCTTCGAGAGACAAAATTTCCCTATTCGTGTCACCTATGCTACTCGTAGATACACAGATACGTTTTCACACAACCATAGTTAAACGTCTGCATGTGTAAAGTCGTATCCCCTGAACGGCTTGCTGATGTGTAAAATAGATTGACGGGGTGACGGCGCAGTCTATCAATGTCCGGGAGTTAATCGCGACACGAGTGTTCCTCTGATAATTAGCTATCTACGTGTTTGTACTAACGAGGAAACTTGCACTGACCCACATTTTGCAGTATACTCTACACTACAGTACTGTACAAACACGACTGCTTCGTGTGTACAAAGCTCGCTTTGAAAATTTTAATGTCACCATAATGACAGGTGTTAGTGCATTCGTATAAAAAAGCCATCACTATCAAAAACAGTCCCAACCCCAATTATTGATTCTGACTAAGCAACTTAGGCTAGAATAAAAATCATCCGATTAAATATATGTTTGTCTATTTTTAAATACTTAAAACAGAATGTGTTCCGTTTCTTATCCAAAGAAATAAAAAAACTACTCTTTATTGTGCACCGTATAATTTTATGTGAATGAACGTGAAAGAAGGCTACAAACTAAACTCAAGAGTGTGATAGGATTATATGATTTATAGTGAAATCCATAGCTTTGGATAATCTAAACATAATTAAGAATGCATTACAAACAGGAAAAAATAAATTGTAACAAATTTCAAGTGTGAAAACTATTTTTTTTAAACAATTCGAACCAGCGACCTCTTGCTTTCACGGCAAGTGCGCTATCACTGCGCCACCGAGATCCTCAAACTGGACCGTTGAATTTTCCTCTCTCTTGATAGTAACCTCGTGATAGTTTAAATATCATAACTTACAGCCCACAGGAGAAATAATTTTGTGTGATGGCAAGATTTTCACAATAAAAATCAGGTATCACTGCACTTTGAGGCTGGTAACCCGATCTGTATTACTAGGCGTACGGTAGTTTCACGCAACCAGAGAAAGAAACATTTAAGTGTCAAATTACGAACGGTAACTTCAAGTTGTAACGTACAGTTGTTTTGTAACTACGTAGTAGGATCGATTACAACTACAATTTTGTAATTTAAACTTTGGCTGATCGGTTCTTTCCACAAGGTCGTAAGTTAAGGCTTAACCTGCTTGTTAAACTATTAAAGTAACGGTTGCCAAACGATAGTTTTTCTGGTGTATTTAAAAATAGTGTTCTTACATTTATAGGTAAATTGTAACACAAACTGTTTTAAGAATTGATACCGTAGAAAAATAAACGTGTGACTTCTTTAAATATGTCGCAGGGATATGAAAGAAACAGAGATTTGATAAAATCCCCTGAGATTTGATCAATTCCCGGGAGATGTTGAAATGGCAACTCAACTTTTTTATTTCTCCAAACAAATCTAGTGATTTGATCAAATACCAAAACTACGTATACCAAATAATAGTTCAAATATTGGTTCAATCAAAATCCTACAATAAAAGAAAAAAATAGGTTCGACGACAAGCGAAGCGAGGAGGAGCGTGTTAGGTTGCTTGTGAGCGGAACGGGGCGACCTTTATATTTCTTAGCATTACTGTAGGCCGTGCAAGAACTGAGTTGTTTATTTTATCATTTCACAAAAACCTGTTTTGGAACTTGATCAAATCAGTTGATTAGTTTTGGGATTTGATCAAATCACTACATTTCCTTAGTGAAATGATAAAATTTAATTGCAATTTTAACATGTTCCGATAAATCTGTTAGAGTAGATCAAATCTCTGCTTTTATCATATCCTTGCAACACATAATGTAATAGGCAAATCGTAGTATTCGGCATATCATGATTCGCTTCCGCGGATCGTAGAGTATTAAATCGAAAATATTTCACCAAAAGTTAAAAATAGGTGCGGGGATGAGCGGATCGAGGAGCGTGTTAGGTTAATATGCATACTAGCTTTTGCCCGCGGCTCCGCCCGCGTGTTATTCGGTTTAACGACATGCTTTTTTCCGGGTTATAAATAGCCTATGTGTTAAGTTAGGGTATAAGCTATATCCAATCTAAATTTCATCCAAATCCGTCCAGCCGTTTCAGCGTGAAAGAGTAACAAACATACACACACACATAAACTTTCGCATTTTTAATATTTGTGTGATAAATTTGGGGAGCCGACTGAAGCGGAGGGAGTAGGGTTGCCAGGCGTCCGGCTTCAGCCGGATATGTTTGGGTTTACGATCGTGTCCAGCCAAATATTTACGTGGCCGGTCTGTCCGGCTTTTGTTAGGCTTTATCTCATGTAACACAGTCGTTAGTTTGAATCTATCTACTTATTTCGATTTAATATCATAATTACCAAATGATGATAGGACTGATTATTGTTAATTTTAACTTGTTAATGTTGTAACAAGTGTGATTCATAGTAATAAGCAATTAAAAAACGTAACCGAGCTCCTTCTATTTATTAAGAAGGAAAGTTAGCCTGGCTGTCTATTAAAAACATGTGTCCGGCTTTTAGGGCTAAATGACCAGTTTAATATGTTGCCGAGTCCGGCTTTTGTATTTTAGGGCCTGAAGACCCGAGGAGCGAAGCAACGCCCCCTTGTTTTAACAGAAATACGATCTGCCTAGGTAGGTTGTAATATGCCAAACTCTACGGTATACCGACGACATATAAATCGAAAATTTCATATCCCAGGCGTTTAAGTTCCAAAAGAAAAATATCTTACCTTCACTTTTACGTGGTAACAAAATAAATGGAGTCGATCATTCATCACCTCTGGTATACGTTATTTATGAGCCTTTGGTTCGACTTCCAAAAGTTTCAAGTTGACTTCAAGATAACGTTCAACAAGATCTATTACTTAAGTTTGGCAAGTATCTAGTCACCACAGTTCATCTAACTTCAGCTGTAGGTACATAATTAATTACCCAGAACGTTATCATCAGACATGCCACGAGACATCGGTTCTCGTGTGTCGCCCAACTATTCTGACGCCCGTGTAATATTCATATCTCGCGACGTATCTCCTGATATCTCCCCGATATCAATTTGCATGTTTAATGTGACAGCTGTACTTGTAATTATCAACCAGAGACATCTTGTGTGTGACAGATAAGTTAAATTATTGATTATATAGTCATGTTTCTGCCATCCTAGTATTTGCTACTAAAAGCAAATCCCATTTCGTATAGGTATTCAATTGCGACTTTGCCACATCTACACGTTTGCGTTCTGTAGCGCATTCATGGGTCCACACTACGGCGTAGTGAGTATTACAAAGCAAAATAATTTAGGTAAGTGCGAGTTGCACTCGCGCACAAAGGGTTCCGTATCACCACACAATACGGGTACGGAACAAGGCGCTAAAATGGTACCGCCGCCAGACAAAAGATTACGGAGCCCTAATTGGAGTATATACAAAAATGTGTGTAAATTTTGTACGTGTTAGCGTCTTTAAGATAAAGCTGAAACAAATAACGTTAAAAAATGATACATTTTCGAGGCTTATTGTATGAGGGGTTCCATTTAATAATAATAATAAAGACATTTATTTCAGGCAAAAAACCCATACAAAAATATTTACATTACAAAAAAATATTAAATAGTACACTTCTACATATTAACATATTTATATTATAATTAACATATTAATAAACACCGATATCATTTCATTGATCATCATCATTATAGTTTTTTTTTATTATTTACCATGGTAGAGGCCATAGTAACACGTATTCTGTGAAAACATCAACTTTCTACATATTACGGATGAAGCTGTAGACCCCTGTGACAGACGGACGGACAGACATACACACAGACAGACAGCGGAGGCTTAGTTATAATAGGGTCCCGTTTGGCACCCTTCGGGTACGGCACCCTAAAAATTTGAAAAAACAAAAAGCCCCCTTCTAAGTCTGCATATTGTAACGGGCAACTACGAACCCAAGGCGTTTGGTCAGTTTTTTTAATTATGAAAAGGATTATGAGCCTCTGAAAATCCTAACACCAATAAAAATCTTCGAGTACAAGTTCCACTAGAAGACTTCTATTAGTGTTAGAGTTAAGTTCTATCAAGGAGTACAGTATAAATTATCTAAAAAATCCTATTTATACGTCGTAATAGTGTACAGTAATGCCGGAATCTTCAGATAGCTGGCTCTGTGAGCTCTCAGTCGAGTGCCTCTTTGTCTTGTATCTCTCGTAGGTCATGTTTCACACCCTTCGTAACACTTTTCCTTATGAATTTAGAGCCTATCCCGGCGTCTCTTATACGCGCAGGTGATGCGCGATTCTTACGCAAACTAAACACGCGTCAGCCGCAGCCAGAAACCTTTGCAAACGTCCAAATCAAATTACAGTCACGCGCATGTGTCGATACAAACGCGCAGATATGTCGATCCAGACGCGCTGTGGACGCGCGTTGTATATCCATTTTTCCAGTAGTATGACGCAACAGTAGTACGATGATGGCGTCGGCCGAAACAAAATTTTTTATGTTGGCTGTATTGCTGCTTTTAAAAAGAAAACGTAAAAATAAACGCCTCCTCCGCTCTTTTGCAACGCAATGCTTACACGCCTTTGAATCGATACATATGTACGCGCAGGCGACGCGCGTTTGTATCGATATAAATGCAACAATCTGCTTTTTGGACTGAAAACGTGCAGACAACGCCTGCTTACGCCTGCGCGTAAAAAAGACGGAGTGTGCATTAGGCTCTAACTGACACAATGAAGTTCTCACAATCGAAAAGTTTCCAATGTCAAATAAAAATTTGTAGTAACAAGAATCATCATCGTTTTGGGCTTACCTCAATGAAAATGTTTAAACTCCTGGCAAATGGGAACATCTAACTTCATTTTGATCTCACTTCATTCATCTTCTCGTCCCGTGTGGCCAATAACCTGTATCGAATATTAACCCTTTACATTCGAACGCTCAATATCAAATACACGAAGGATGCAGCGGCAACTTAAGCGATATCACGTCCGGATATTGCAATACTCATGCGTGCGTACCGTAAACAGAAATGCATCACAAAACCAACTTACTGTGACCTGCTCCCTGATTCTGAAGTCTTTGATTCGAAACATCAGCAGGGCTCATCTTTGATTGGACCATCGATAAATAACTCGGCGCGTCGATTCATAGGCAAGGCTCGTTTAATACATCGGTTGTCACAAGTTGTCATTTCACGAGTTTCAATTTCGATTTCCGGTTGTGATTGCTGCATGTCAGAAATGAGCGCCATTTCAGCAACATTGACGTTAATAAAACTGAATTAGCTTTGTACTTACTAGAAATGAAACGGATATCCGGTTACTATACGCTATCCGGCCTTATTTTTATTTTCGGTATCTGGCCGGATAGTAGTCAGTATCCGCCCGGATACCGGATACTTACTTCGGTATACGAAATGTTATTGTGATTTTCAAACATAGTATTGGTTAAAATTTATCTAGATTACATTTTCGATGCGGAATAAATACATATATTTTTAATTTTATCTGAATAATAAAAACACATTCGGCAACACTTTTGGTAAAAAAGTACCATAATTGTACTATATATTGTACCTATACATGTTAATATGTTTAAATATTATTATTAGAGTGCATTACAAACCAAAAAAGATAAATTAGAAACAAATATAGAGATAAGAAATCCTGGCCCGAGGAATTTTTTCAAATTCTTGTTTATTATTTTATTTTATTATATTATTTAGAGTATTCCAAAGCGATGCATTTCGCAATAAAAACATAATCTCATGTTTAAATATGTTTTGTAAATGTTTATTTTCTGTGTGTACAATAAAGAATAAGAATAAGAAACCGTTAAATTAACGATATTGAAAGAGGTTTTGAGAGTTTTTAGGGGTTTATTGTTCCATCCATCCATCAGCCTGTTTCGTCCACTGCTGGACATAGGCCTTTCCAGGATTTTGCCACTCTTGGCGGTCCTCCTGGAAGAAATACCCATACTCACACAAGCTGGGCAGGCGGATTGGTAAGCGCGGTGCCGAAACCCTTGCACCAGTGATGCCGCTGCCCATCACCAGTCTGTTTTTTATAAGGCCCGGCAATTGGGGATGGATAAACCGCCATCCATCGGTCCCAGGCAATGGTGTGCCGCCTGGTTTTGCCTGAGAGCTGTTCTCTTACTCTCCCCCGAATAACTTCGGGAGGGTTTCCGAGTAAGATATGTAATATTATTGTAGCCGGTATTTGATAAATGTAATTAGTTAAGATACGATTCAAATTTCCCGATCTAAATAATGTCCATAGACTCAGCATAAAATAATGTAAGAAATTCCATAGATACGTCACGTTCTATTTTGCCTTTGCGTTTGTATGGAGGTTAGCCTCAGAACAAGGTTAGCGCCTGATGTGTTGTCTTTGAGTTATTTACTACAACTAAGGTATTAATTTACACTCTTCGGGTACGGAACCCTAGAAACGATAGCGTGTACGTTTTGATCCATCACTGTCTATTGTTTTAATTTAATTATCGATTATACGGGGATCCTTATCGAAAACGAGTAAATTAGTACAAGTCAAAAATACGGCCCCAATAATTTATTGAAATTCGTCCACGGTACAATTTCAGTTAAACCTGCGACACGTGACGTTGGAACAGTAATTACTGAGAACATCAATTAGATCCACTGACAAGTTAATTAGGTATCGTGTATCAATTCATTCGCTGAATATACCCAAGTACTCTAGTGCGGCAGCGCTAATAAAATGCAGAATTGTGCGAGCCAAAACTAAGATATACCAAGTACTTTGCGATCCCAAAATCAAATTTGATATCAGACATCGTATCATGAAACGCTACATTTTGTGCGCTAAAAATGTACTACTTGGAAACACAGTAATGACAAGACTTTATTAAGCTTTTGATAGAGGAGATTATTGGTTGGCTCAATGGCCTATTTGTCTTGGACGGGTAATACTTATAACACAGTAATGACAAGACTTTATTAAGCTTTTGATAGAGGAGATTATTGATTGGCTCAATGGCCTATTTGTCTTGGACGGGTAATACTTATAACACAGTAATGACAAGACTTTATTAAGCTTTTGATAGAGGAGATTATTGGTTGGCTCAATGGCCTATTTGTCTTGGACGGGTAATACTTATAACACAGTAATGACAAGACTTTATTAAGCTTTTGATAGAGGAGATTATTGATTGGCTCAATGGCCTATTTGTCTTGGACGGGTAATACTTATAACACAGTAATGACAAGACTTTATTAAGCTTTTGATAGAGGAGATTATTGGTTGGCTCAATGGCCTATTTGTCTTGGACGGGTAATACTTATAACACAGTAATGACAAGACTTTATTAAGCTTTTGATAGAGGAGATTATTGGTTGGCTCAATGGCCTATTTGTCTTGGACGGGTAATACTTATAACACAGTAATGACAAGACTTTATTAAGCTTTTGATAGAGGAGATTATTGATTGGCTCAATGGCCTATTTGTCTTGGACGGGTAATACTTATAACACAGTAATGACAAGACTTTATTAAGCTTTTGATAGAGAAGATTATTGGTTGGCTCAATGGCCTATTTGTCTTGGACGGGTAATACTTATAACACAGTAATGACAAGACTTTATTAAGCTTTTGATAGAGGAGATTATTGGTTGGCTCAATGGCCTATTTGTCTTGGACGGGTAATACTTATAACACAGTAATGGCAAGACTTTATTAAGCTTTTGATAGAGGAGATTATTGGTTGGCTCAATGGCCTATTTGTCTTGGACGGGTAATACTTATAACACAGTAATGACAAGACTTTATTAAGCTTTTGATAGAGGAGATTATTGGTTGGCTCAATGGCCTATTTGTCTTGGACGGGTAATACTTATAACCAAGGTAAACTGGAAAGCATACTTAAATTTCCAAATCGAAACTTTTAGGAATTATAAGATGGTTACGTCTCAATACTCGTTCACTGAATGTTCAGACTTTTAGCTTCTAAGTGTAATATTTTTACTGAACTGTAGCGCCTTAATAGACAAAGGCGTCCTCCATACCAAAACGGTGAGTTTTTCATTGCTTATTCCTTTTTTACATTTAAACTATGAAATTACATTTTAAATATATAAAATTATAAAATGTTAATTCCTACCCCAAATAACTAGGTTTGAATTAATTATGTAGTAAGAATTAATTACAGGACATTCAAAATTAGGGCCGTTCATTATACCGAAATGGAAAACAAAAAATTTAAGGCTGATTCTTTTACAAATCGTACACAAAACAGCAGCAAAGGGACAGATATATTATAACATATTGTCACGACATGAATCCCCAATGGGTGGGTAATGCAAGCGACAGTCCACCCGCTTTTCGCCGCAGAATACATAGGTAACACTAAAAGTTTCCGGAACTGGCCACTTACATAAACAATATTTAAAAATTTATTTCAACATTTGAAAATAGAACTCTTTGGCTGTAGAATGCAGTTTGTTTCATCTGACTGTCTTTTGTTTTTACCTTGTGGCGCCATTTAAAAAATTGTGTGTCTTCATCAACATGGATTTAACTCGGGAAAATTTTCGTAGTATGATTTTCTACGATTTTAAGTGTAATTTGACAGCTCAACAGAGCATCGCTCGGCTTGAAACAGCTTTTGGCAATGAAGCACCATGCAAGACGACTGTTTATAGCTGGTTTGCAGAATTCAAGCGTGGTCGTATCAATCTCAGTGACGAATCTCGCGATGGTCGGCCGTCCATCGCTGTGACCAACAAAAACATCGATGCTGTACGCCGTATGATTGAAACAGACAGGCATGTGACCTACCATGAAATTCGCGCATCCTTAGAAATAGGCATGAGTCAAATACAATCAATCCTACACAAACATTTGGGTGTGAGAAAGCTGTGCTCGCGGTGGATCCCACACAACTTGACCGAGGCTCAAAAAACGGACCGCGTCACTTGGTGCAGTGCCATGCTTAGCAGATTCAACGAAGGTGCGTCAAATTTGGTGTGGGACATAGTAACAGGTGACGAAACATGGATTTATTGCTACGATCCCAAAACAAAGCAGCAATCGAGCGTATGGGTCTTTCAAGATGAGCCGAAACCAACCAAAGTGGCGCGCGTGAAAAGTGCATCTAAGCGGATGATTGCTTCTTTTTTTAATAAAACTGGACACGTGGCTACTGTTGCTTTAGAGAATCGTCGTACCGTGAATAGTGACTGGTACACGACCATTTGTTTGCCGGAAGTTATTGACGAACTCCGTAAAAATAACCGTAAACGCCGTATCATCCTGCACCACGACAATGCTAGTTCTCACACGGCCAGACAGACAAACGACTTTTTGAAGACGAAAAATGTAGAACTCATGAGTCATCCTGCATACAGTCCCGACCTGGCACCTTGTGACTTTTTTCTGTTCCCAAAAATTAAGAACCAATTACGCGGTCAACGATTTTCATCACCAGAAGAGGCTGTCGAGGAGTATGAAAAACACGTTTCAGAGGTCACCACAGGGGAGTGGCACAAAAGTTTTCAAAACTGGTTTGATCGAATGAAAAAGTGCATAGACGCCAAGGGAGATTATTTTGAAAAACAATAAATTGATTTTGTACCTTTAATAGTATTTTTTCATATTCATTCCGGAAACTTATAGTGCGTCCCACGTATATAAGCCATAGACTATAAATCGTATTACGTCCTAAACGTGATGTGCGGTTAACCCTATCACCGTATATCGGGTACACACAAATGGATTAACAGCTTAACGTGCCTTCCGAAAAACAAATTAATGTGCCTGTGGGGATAGAACCCACAACCTGTGGCTTAGCAGGCCAGTGCTCTACCACTCAACCACAGAGGCGGTTCAAAATCATAGTAAAATAAATAACGCACATCGTAATCCTAAGAGTTAATTTCCTTTGACAAACAACATCATATTTGCAATCACTTTCATTTTGAGATTGGCAAATATTACCTCCTAGTACCTATTAGATATACGAACATACAATATTAGCATCTGTAAATAAATATTTACGATTACATAGACCGAGATCATCCAAGTCAAAGAAATCCTCTCGTATGTCCTTTACTAAAAGCAATAAAAATGTCTTATTTACATAAACCCTTAGGGCTCTTCAGTCAGCGTTGTATGTATGTAAGTTGTATTGAGCAATAGTAAAATAAACGTATAGTAAGCTTATGTATAAGGTGACATTAATTTATGCAGCCAAATTCATATTGGAGGCTTAATAAGTGATCAGTTACGGATCGATAATACAAATTTCGCACAGTGAAATGTTGATTCCCATAGTAATTTACTCGGGGGTGGGATTGCGTTTGTAGGGAAGACAAAAAAATAAATTTACGAATTTCACAATTAGGGTCCTCGAACCTTTATTGCACTTATCGAGCCTTCTGTATGAATTTGGCTATATAAATTAAAGTCACCATGTATTTTACTTGGGTATTCCCGATTAAAACTTTCTTAATTTGATAAATTAAAGTCTTTCTTTCACTTTGTCAATAAATAAGCAACATAATTACTATTTGTGCTCCTCTAAATACGTACCTATAGTTCTAGTAAACTATTCAGACATTAATTATAAAAGCAAGTTCTACAAAAGTCTAACTACTTAGAAACTTATAGCTAGGTAAAATGTTTAGCTTTGTAAAAAAATAAAACAATATCTCTGTTGTATCGATATCAATTCATTGGCTTTACTGAAAAACAAGTTTGAAAAGTTTCTTACTCTGCAGGTTTTATACAAAAAATTATACACAAATTCTTGTACTTTTTATTCCACAAATTATTTATTTTTATTATGACTTATGCTACCGGTTTTGTATTACACATCATCGGGCCAACAAATTATTAATTATAATAACTATTTAATGTACAGAAAGAAAACATCTCGAGGTTTTATACGTAATATAATTAAATATATTTTACGTGTTCATCAAACCGAAACAGGGACTCAGTGTGGTGCTAGTATTTTGTTAATTCTTTCAACGGACATCTTTTTTGCCCATTATTATCAGGGGACTCGATTTTCGACATGGAAAATTATAAAAAAACGTGTTTTGCAGTTTTTGTTTTTATCAAAATCGACTCAGGGACTCCTTTGAACATTTTTCGCTATTCCCTATAGTTTCGGATTTGGCCATCTAATGCCACTTGAACAGCCAATCCTGTATATTCCCTACATTAGGTCAAATAGGTTCTATAAAATTATTAGTCCCAAAAATAATGACTGACTCGATAGGACTCCAGAAAAACGAACGTAGGTGAAGTCGTGGCCAAAGCTAGTAGTTATAATAGTTTTATTAAAAGTGTGTAATGTAAACCATACATAATCTCATACAGAACGTAAGACAGAAATAATATTTATAATTATTTGTAACAGACTTGAAGCACAGCAGATATTTATAAGGTCCTACAATTCAAAGTGAAAAAAAATTAACAGTTGATAGAGTATCCCTAATAGAGCACATACCACTAAAAACAAAATTTTTCTTCTTCTGGAATTTGATCAGTTAACGATACATGATCTACCATAGGATTATTTTCACTTATTATTGTAGGACCTTATACCGGGTGTAAAAGCAAAGTCAAGAATCCTTTAAGGGTGTGTTAGTATGATCGGTAAAGATATTTTTTTAAATACTGGGATCTGTAAATAAAGTACCAGTACCTCATAATAAGACGATTTTCTTTACTCAAAATACACTAATTGCGTGGACACCCTCACGGTCGCTGGCCACTCGGGGATGAGGGGTGCGGGTTGCGGGGTGCAATTAGGTGTGTGGGCAGGCCGGTGAGCTGCGTAGCCATAGCTTACAAAAATGATGGAATTTTGGTGAAAAATCAAGGTATATTTTTTTTCTCGTAATGACATTAGAATTGTGTATAATTTCATACCCTAAAGGGATTCTTGACTTTTAATTTACACCTTGTATAAGTAGGGAAACTCCACGGAATTCTCGAGATAGGTAATTACCTACGCCCGATTGGCACGTTAGGGCTGGCACATGCGAAATATAAAAGCAACCTTATGACACATTGTAGCGCTCGCGCCTGCCATCCGACGCTAACAAATAGAACGACATCTCGACACTAGGCGAGACGGCGCGGCGTGTAACAGCACGCGTCTGTGTGTGGTATATCGATTCAGAGCGTTTCCTTGAAGTTTACGTACTGATTCATATATGATCTGTGCTTGTACTAACTGATCGTTACGTATCTACTGATAAAAATCTGTATCTGTGTCGGTCTAGTGATTCGAGTGATTTCGATCTCGACCACTAACCCCGCGGTCATGGGTTCAAATAGTGGCACCTTTGTGTTCGGTTCGCGTACTCCGGATTTGTGCCCGAAGAACGGCGATGGGACGTAATAATAATAACATTGTCGGAGGGAAGTGGGTACAAAAGTTTGAATTCTTTGTATTTCACCTTCCGGAGATTCAAATCGTGACGGTGTATTATAAAAAGCAAAAAAAATACAGATTTTGCACTATCAACTAAAAAGGGGACTTAAGGCGAGGCATCGATAAACTTTTAATTTCAAATCGGCACCTCAGGGGAGTGGGGGACTTACTCTATACAAATATGCGCTCACGAACTAGCTTATGCCGTAAGGTCGTATGCGGCAAAACAGTATTTTCATTTAAAATGATAATTATAAGTAATTTAATAAATCCAATCGGCTATTTTGAAGTGTATTTGTAGACTAATTTAAATAAAAAACTTAGAGGCTTCATTCGCTCCCGTTTGTCAGAAAAATAGAAATCTCTGTTTTAAAAGAGGTTTTCTAAATATTTCATTCTCTGCTATGAAAATTAATCAATCAACTTAATCTTCGGGCAAAATGATGTCAATGAAATGCTTAGTATATATGTAATTACATATGTTTTTTTTATTGCTGAGAAAAATGGAAATCCATGTGGCCAAAATTTCGTGGCGTCGCCTTAAAAACCTCACGCAAGAGTTTCACACCAACTCCCTCAGATTCAGAACTTCATCTCGCTTAGCTGCTAATATGCGAGGTCCCAGATTACACAGAAAGTTCCCCGGAAAGAAAGCCGGACAAGAAAAGTCCGCGTCGGAATATTCCATGCACTACTCGTTCAACATTAATTACTGGCCACCTCACAAAAGCAGGGAAAATACGAGCTTGTCAAAGAACAACTTCCAGTACAAGAACGAGGACAAAAGTTTATGCGCCCAGGAGTTTTAGGGGTCCTTTGTGAATGGTACAACGATACCGTGAGAGAATCTCACATCTGTCGCGTTGGTTACTCTTTGGGGTCAGCTAAAGACGATGTTTTGTATAAAATTACACATTTGTACGGGATAATAATTAACCTCTGTGTTCACTTGAGACTAATTCATTGGTGTAACTAGGACTAGGCCCCCGGCCGCGGCCCCCTCATGAAGCCATCAAGTATCTGTTCTCTATTGTGTGATAGAAGTAAGATAAATAGAGATAAAGATAACTCTCCATACAATGAGGTCACCTAAACACCCAAAAAACAAAACAAATACTGTCTTAAACTGGATAAAGTATCTTTTACATCCATGAAACTCGTAGTTCTGGAGGGGGGGGGGGGCAGACGGCACTCTGGGGAGGGCCTTGCCCCCTTGGTCCCTACCTAGTTACGCCTATGCTGATAATCGAGAAGCCGGGAATTAAACGTCTTAGGAACTCAAATAGTATACCGGGTGTAAAAGCAAAGTCAAGAATCCTTTAAGGGTGTGTTAGTACGATCGGTAAAGATATTATTTTAAATACTGAGATCTCTAAATAAAGTACCAGTACCTACCTCGTAACAAGACGATTTTCTTTACTCAAAATACACTAATCGCGTGGACACCTTCACGGTCGCCGGCCACTCGAACGAGGGGTGCGGGTTGCGGGGCGCAATTAGGTGTGTGGGGAGGCCGGTGAGCTGCGTAGCCATAGCTTAGAAAAATTATGGAATTTTTGGTGAAAATTCAAGGTATATTTTGTTTCTCGTAATGACATCAGAATCGTGTACCATAAAGGGATTCTTGACTTTGCATTTACACCCTGTATTTATATTTATTCTTAATGTACACAGAAACTCAATTATTTATTTTATTTATTTATTCTGACTGTAAAAAAGATGATAGGACTGATAGAACAGGAGGATGAAGAAATAATCCAATAATTTCATTTTGTTTTTATATTAAGTTACTCAATTTTCTGGCCTGATTATCCGACTTTCTCTTACTTTTACTGTACTTTCTATCTCTTTAATAAAACAATGTTGTATTATTAGTATAATAATGATGATTGAAAAAAAAAAGACACGATCTTGCTAAGTTTCTTGCCCTTCTTCTCAGCAAGACTAATCGAATGGGCGGAGTTAGGCATATATTTATATATGTAACGTATTAGTATTTAGTATATGGTTAGCTATTATTATCATATAGTAGGTATATGTATATATTATTGTATACATTAAATATACCTTTAATGTAGTTTAAGTACGTGTATTAACTTATTAAGTATATATACCCAAATCCTAATCTAATACATTGTATTTTCCTGTTTTAAATTTAACCATTTTACTTATTTAATATATTCTAAGGTCCGATAAGTGTATTTATAATATGTACCTACATTGCAAAAATAGAGTATTTCATTTCATAATAAAATACATCTTAAAAGTTATGTGCAATGGCGTGCTTATCTCAATAATGAGATTTCTTCCAGTAGACCAAGGGTGAATGAGATATATGAAATAAATAAGGTATTCATAAATAATAATAATAAAATACATAATAATATACCGAGAAGATATATTATCGGAGATAGTGCTCTTTTACTTTCCTTATTACTTTCTTCTAAAAGCAGTTCCATATAAAGCGTATTTTGTGTCCGAAGAACGGCGCTAAGCCCACTCCAAGTTTCGGCGAAAAGTGGTTAAAATGAGTATTTTACAGTTAAGTGTTAACTTTTTTATACGGTTTTTTCACTCTGCTCTTTTTTGTAATTCTTCTTTCGTAGTTCCACGCGCATTTTATTCCTGACTACGTAAATGATATTTTAATATTAACTTTCCATAGATGAAAGCTTAAGCAATTAAGGTCGCATCAAAGAAGTATTTTATAGATTTAGCAAAAAAAAAAAAATTGGCAATTTCATATATAATGAAAATCGTCAAGTTGATTTGGTTACTCAGAATACGGCCTATAAGATTATGGTTGCCAAATTGTATTTGAACATATTATGAGATGATTTCGAATTAAACAGAGAACTACGTATTTTAATATCTAGGACTAAGGACAATAAAATGTATAAATAAATAAATTTAAGTTACATTTTTTTTAATAGGAACGTGTGTTTTTTACCTCGGTTAACCTAATATTTTTAATAAAATATCCGTACCGAATGTTTTGGTTATCAAGAAATATGAGAATGAGAATGAATACTTTATTTAATGTCATGTATTGTGGAATAATTAGGCGTGTGGAAGTTACAACCAAGTGTAAACAAAAATAATACGCAGGAGGTACAAAGTCACTGAAAATTTATAGCACCCATCGAAGACAAGCGAGAATAGGCTTCATTATATTTAGGTCAGTGATTTAATATTCCGAGAATATCCGATAAAAGTCTGCAGACGGAAAAATATCTTACCTACGGAAACCTACTCCGGATATCCGGTTACACTTAACCTAGTTTATTTACTCTTTTACCCCGACGATTATTACCTGCGTCATAACTCCTTTTATTCTTAAAAGCAACAAGTTAGACATTCAAAATAAAACTCGAGCACCGCCGCCATTTTAATTGTTTTTATTATGATTCAGTTCCACAAAGCGGTTTGTTTCTTACTTCACTATTAAAACTAGTTTTTCGAATGGAAATGGTAGAGCTTTTGTTCAAACATTAAACAAGTTGCTTTCAGCGAACAAAACTTATGGCGGTATTCAAATGCAAGGAGCATATTGTATGACGTCATTATTACACGGACAGCTCATTTGCAATTTGTCAGAAGTTTAACCGACGAAAGTTTAATCCGGCAAAAGCTATTTTTAATCATGTAATGCGAACAAAATAACATGATAAACAAGGCAGAAAATTAAATTACAGAACTGTCATCAGAAAGATACTGGCAGCCAGGAAAATTAGAAAAGAAGGTTCCACAGACAAAAAAAGTTTGCGATAACGATTTCATTAAGTTAAGAGACGTCAGTCATCAGAATATCAGCAAAATTCTGAAGCTTTGAGCACAAATAGATGGACAGGATGATAAAATCGTGTCCGTCCATTCAATCTTGGGACTTGTCCAAATTCCGTATCGTTATCTTGGGTGTTGTTTCAGGAAATCAGCTTTTCATTCATTGCACCTTGCAAAACTGTTTTCACTACTACCTATTTTGTTCCTGCGTCAAAAGCCATATTTTTGCGTTGGTGAGACTTATTTTCAGAGTTTTAAAAATAAATCTGGCATTACTTGCCCCTATTACGTCCGGGTATGTTCTATCTTATATCTTATATATTCTTTAGAGGTGGTAGAGTTGATGCCGGGCTCGGACATCTTACTCGCAAATCCTCCCGAAGTAATGCGGGGGAGAGTAAGAGGACAGCTCTTAATCAAAAACCAGGCGGCCCATCATTGCCTGCGACCGGTGGATGGCGGTTTATCCATCCTTAATCGCCGAGCCTTATATAAAACAGACTGATGACGGGCAGCGGCGTCACTGGTGCAAGGGTTTCGGCACCGCGCTCACCAATCCGCCTGCCCAGCGTGTGTGAGTATGGGCATTTCTTCCAGGAGGACTGCCAAGAGTGGCGAAATCCTGGAAATGCCTATGTCCAGCAGTGGACGAAACAGGCTGATGGATGATTAATTGAAATAGGCGTTACCTTGCGGAAGTCCATCACTAAGTAAAGGATATATGAATATAATTTGCAATATTCCGCTAAACAATTCTTGTCGTGCTATTCAAAATGCAGACTCGTGCACCGCCCGCCCGCCCGCATAAAAACATGCAACAAGCAAGCAATACAAGCAAAGCAATCTTAAATAACAAGCAGTTGCTGCGGAGAAGCCGAGCTAGCAACACATCCCGAGGATGCCTCGTTCAGAGGCGAAACACGTGTCGATAAGTTTTCTTGCTTGTTATTTAAGATTGCTTTGTTTGTATTGCTTGCTTGTTGCATGTTTTTATGCGGGCGGGCGGGCGGTGCACGAGTCTGCATTTTGAATAGCACGACAAGAATTGTTTAGCGGAATATTGCAAATTATATTCATATATCCTTTACTTAGGCTGATGGATGTTCTATCGACCCTTTAATTTTTAGTATTGTTAAAACAACAACAAAATTATAATGGTCTCAACTGTGGAGAATATTGTGCGTGGATATTCCCACATCCTGCCGACACAAACCATAATGTACCACGACATTGACGTTCATCCGACGGCCAAATTAATTTATTATCAGATAGGGAAGCCATTGAATTAATAACCCAAGACTGGAGGGCGATGGGGCTTATTGATACGTCTGATAAGAGATTCGTCGATTTGACGACAATACTAATTAATTTGTAGAAGTATCTCTATCTATAAATTCACTATTTATATCTACAGAGCTACTGATTAAAATGCCACTACAAAGAATATTTATTATAACATGAAAGATTTGAGGGTAAATTTTATAATGATTAAGTAAACGCACACTCAGAAAACGGACGACTAACTCAGTACGATTTAACTTGTAAAGTGGCAAGGTGTACGATCGTACGGGAAGTCCATTCTAAATCAATTGTTATCGAGAATCAGTACTTAAGGATGTTGAGCTCGGTTAAAAACAATTAGTTATAATTAACCTTTCGGGTGCCAAGTCAAAGATCCGGATGAAAGATACGATTGATCCAATTATTATATTTTACTAGCTTTTGCCCGCGGCTCCGCTCGCGTGTTATTCGGTTTAACGACATGCTTTTTCCCGGGATAAAAAATAGCCTATGTGTTAAGTTAGGGTATAAGCTATATTCATTCTAAATTTCATCCAAATCCGTTCAGCTGTTTCAGCGTGAAAGAGTAACAAACATACACACACACCCTCACACACAATCACACACAAACTTTTGCATTTATAATATTAGTGTGATGTAGATATGCGAGTAGTTAAACCACAAATCTAAACAAGTTTTCGGATTAGCGTTGCTGTCGCAACTATTTAAATAATCTGGCAAAATGCGAGTCGGACTCGTGCACAAAGGGTTCCGTACCCTAAAAACATGATAAAAAACAACAATATAGATAGCAACATAAAGGCGTCAAAAAAGCAGTTAAAATGATAGCACCTCTGAAATAATTCAGCATCCTTTAAGCACGAAACCCTAATTTTTATTATTTATCTTTTTACTTCAGAGTATGTATGACAATATGACCAAATATGAAACTCGTATGTATTTCTCTTTAAGATAGAGCTGAAACAAATAACCTTGGAAAATAGCGATTCATATATTATACGTAAACAACCAAAAAACCTTTGAAATGCTTTAACAGCGAAACCGGTAAGGGAAATAATATAAATCAGTGGACAAGTACAAGTGTTTTTCAATCAAAAATGTATCAAAAGTTCCACCAAGTGCCAACAATCACGAGCATCAACTCCATTGGAAAAATAGCATTTTCCCCTAAAAAAGCTAATTTAAAATGGCTTTAAATAAGACTATCAGGATAACCGAAACGTATACTAGTAATACAGTTTTGCCAATTTCATCATTATTTACTTGATTAAATTGTAACTAGCTGATTGCTATAATTTACCAATTGTTGTTTTAATAATGTTAAGTTACCTACTCTTAGCAACGAATACTGCAGGCTGAAAATGTATTGTTAAAATTGTACAAAAACCTTATTAATATTTACCAAAGTGTTTTCTAAATAAAACTATAGCCAATAACGGGAAAAATAAACCTTCACTCGGCCCTCTATTAGAATATTAGTTCACGTATCCTGTTATCCTTTACGTCCACACTGCGTTTTGAGCCTCAAACTTTGTTTCCGGTGGGACCAGATTACGGAACTCAAAGTTGAGTCCAATGGGGACTGGTATTTTCGAACAGTGGGTCACGTAATTGGCCGGAAATGGACAGGGCGGCGGGCGGTATTACATTCGATCACATCGTTCGTAAACAGTTTAGCACAGACTTTTTTTTTTCTTTTTTCCGAATGTAGTCGCAACGCTACCTTTTCTTGAACCTTTCAGAGAATTTTCGACAAAGCGTTATTGTGGCTGCGAAAACATGTTTGTTGTAGTGTTGGGTCTTGAATTGTGTCTGAAAGTAAACCTAGGTACACTAAGTCATATTTTTTGTGTTGCGTTTTCTTTAAGTGTGCCAGTCACAACCAAAACTGCGTCACACGAAATATTAAACTAAGATTTTCGGTTTCCACGTTCTCTTTAAACATCATTAGAGGTACCGGACCCACCATGTTTATTTTATTTTTATTTTCCCTATTTCCCGGCAAAGTTACATCTGCCATGGCATGCAATGATTTTGACAGTCTAAGTTTAGTTAAATAAATGCCATTAAGTTAAATATGAAATTTACTATGTTTCTTAATTACCATTCTGATTTTGCTGGAATAATTTCGAGCGTGTTTGAGCAGTTGAAAAAAACCGCAGTTACGTAAAAATCAAATGAGATAATAGTTGAATTAAAGTAATTAGAAACTAAATAACTAATCAAATCCTCAGCAATAAACACAATAAATAGTGTTAATAGTATAACTAACTTACAAGCGCCTTGCTTTGATCCGTAACTGACGATAATCGATTCATTCAACTTGAGAACTACAAGCCAACTAGTACTCAACACCCAAAACAGATCGACTTGACTGTCAAATCATAATGATGCCTATGAGAAGAAGGTAAGGTTCATTACGTGTTTCTATCTAAAATGGTCGGTTGATATCGCAAGTTCACCGGCTGGTTTACAGAGAGTTTAGTTCCTTTGACTAACTACTCTCTGAGGCGTAGAGAAAGACGCTCGATGCTCTGTGAATTCTGATGATGTATTAGTGGGAATGCACAAATTGCAGGAGATACAGACGGATGAATGATTTTTAATACATTTACATAATTATATACCGTAAATAAAACAGGTATCCATTACACAGATAAACTAGAACTGATTAATGCTTAACAAAATTCTACATGACATGCAAATTTCAGGTCTGTAACTCATTCCGTCTGCAAGCTAGAGACCCGTGACATATCCGGACGGACAGACAGCAGAGCGACATTAATAGGGCTCATTGTTGCCCTTCCGGTAAGTAACCCTAAAAAAAGATTTCCAAAATTTGTAAACCTTGTAATTTTAAAGGGGGCTTATCGCGGCTTTGTCCCTCTTCAAATCATTTTAGACCATGAAATTGGAATTATGTCTGGAAGAAAATATATATTTTAGATACATCCTTTCTGCAGATTTGCGATTATGAGCTACGATTAAGAGCTACGTTCACGTCATTTTGCTACGCCGTAGCAGAAATGCAAATTTTTCACACTCAAGCACTAAACGTTTTTACCAAAACATTTTTCACAAATCACCAGTTTCTCCTCGTTTACTTTTATGTCAAACTTTAGTGTCAAAGTGATAGTAGTTATTTGTGGAACAAGGGAGCAAAGTTCGTTTTTGTTGTGAGTGCTGAGTTTGAATCCCGAGCAAGCGAAGGATTCTGAGGGATTCAAAGGCGCAAGAAACAAATGACTTTGCTGTCGTGCGACAGATACAACTGTTTACCTAGCGAGAAAATTCAATATGTAAGAAACTATATTTTAAAACGAATTAGTAAGTTTTCAAATAATCTTTTTTTAATAGTTCGGCATATAAAAATATTGCAAAATGGCCTTTGCCCGCGGCTTCACCCGCGTCTGTTCAATTTTTGCCCCGTTTCCGGCTTGAAAATTATAGCCAGTGTATTGAAAAGAGTCACAACGATGGTAATAAAAAAATCGCATTCATATCCGTCGAGTGACAGACAGACCGAAAGAAAGACAGGCAGAAAGAAAGACAGACAGAAATGAAAATGAAAATTGTGATTTTGGTCTCAGTACAATACTAATAACCAATTTCATTTAAAATTTCGCGAAAATATTCAATGTACAGACACGACTTTTTTACTACCTTATTATTAGTATAGACCTCAGACCAAATAAAAACTCAAGACGGAGCGCGCTGTCAACATTGACGTGAAGCCAGTTTCGTAAGCATGTGTGCACTTAGTGAGTGTTGCCGCCAAGTAAAAACTGAGACAGATTGCGCATGTGTGAGTTTCAAGCCGTGTATGAACACAATCTGTCTCACTTTTGGCCTGCTTCACCCGTTACATAGAGTAAACTACGTCTTGACTTTTTATTTGGTATGAGGTATAGACATAGATAAAACGTTAGTGCTTATACTGAGTTTCTGAAAGTTTCGTGAGCCGATGAACTTATAGTCTGAAAATAGTTGCGAAGAGCCCTTATCATCAATTTTACGTTTATTGAAAACTATACTGCATTTCGGGTTTTTCGATTAATAATATTAATATACAAGTATTGCATATATATAATGAATTAAATCACCGGAAATTGTGCAGTGCGTTGTTCGAGGGAACAAAGATTAGGATGTGTCTTTACGTGTAGACTTTCGTACTCAATGTCTTCATCCTAAAAGTGCATCATTTTCATACAAGACTTTTTAATATTTTTAAGTATGAAAACGGTACAAATCATTTAAAAATCGGACAAGTGCGAGTCGGACTCGCCCATCGAGGGTTCCGTTAAAGACCATTTTTTATGATATAATTACAAATGTATATGTTTCAGATTTTTCCCTATACTTGTAGTATATTTAAGACGGTATTACTTGCCAAATTTCATATTCTAGGTCAACGGAAAATAACCTATAAATTTTGGTTCCCTTGAGAGTGTCGAAATATACAAAATACAAAAATACAAAATTTATTTATTTATACACAAGTAATTTATAAGTACTTTGGCCCCTTCTTTTAAGCTAACAAAACCTGTATTAGAAGGGACCGTTCTTCCCTAGTTGTTACATAATTCTTGTGCTGTTTGTAGGTATTACAACTACAGATTATATAAATTAAAAAATTAACAGAAACCTTTTTTTTGAAGAAAAAAAGATGAGAGGTTATACATACTTAATATGTTTGTGTGTGGTGTGTGAAAGGGTGTGTAGGTGTGTGTGAGGGTGTGTGTCTGTGTGCGTGTGTAAGCGTATTTGCATTTGCGTGGTTAAGAATCCATGGTAGGTATATATGCATAATAATATGTTTAAAAAAGTATTAAATATAGTTTACAACTAATAGTAATTCTCTTAAATATAGGTATAAGGTCCTACGATAATAAGTGTAAATAATTCTAGGGAAAGTGGTCTATTTGCGATACTCCATCACCTCTTTTGTTTTCTTAATAATATTACTTTGAATTTCAGGACTCTATATAATAATAATATTAATACTTTTATATATTTTAAATTTGGATAGTAGTAATTGATGTAAGTGAGATATAACCACCAATTTTATCACAATTTACACAAATAGGGTAGGTAGCAAAAAGTATCAACTGTTCCAAGGTGCAAAGAAAAAAGACAATTGAAGCCAGTTTATAAAAGTATTACCGTTTGAGAATGACTCTTATGAGTAACATTATAAAAGTTTAGATTAAGCAGGGTTAGGGTAGGCCTGTCGGTGTTGTTCTCCGTAGGGTTAGACTGCGATAACTTGAGACATGTGAATATTTATGATATTGGTTTTAGTAAATTTTCGGTATCTTCGTAGTTAAGTTGTTTTATCCAAGTAGTAATGGTCTTTTTACAATCTGTGTATTTTAGTAAATAAATGTTTAGTATTCTGTTTATCTTATTGTACAAATAGGTTGATCTAGATGAAAATTGATTTGACGCAAAAGTAGTTTTGACAGAAGATGACTTAATTATACAAGGGTTACGTTTATATTTAATGTTTGGATTAGGTATTAAGTGTTTATGTATTTTTAAGACACATTGTACAATATATAGTTGTCTCACTGTTAGTAGATTCGTTTCTTTAAAAATACTAGTAGTACTATATGTTTTTTTTTTAAACATTAACACTTTGAGAATATACCTCTGACTACGTTCTAGCGTGATGAGTTTAGTTTTGTGTGATCCACCCCAAATAGGCAAACAGTACAGTAAGATAGATTGAACCATTGTTTTATAGATATAAATAAGTAGTTATTTGTCAGCAATGTGTCTAAGATACTTAAAAAGCCAAATGAGTTTTCTAGCACGAGACGAGACCATATCAATTTGCTTGTGCCATGAAAGCAGTTGATCAATGTGTACACCTAGGTATTTGGTAGTAGTTACTTTTTCCAAGGATATACATTTACATTTATTATTTCCATTACACGTGTGTGCAATAAGTTCAATTTTTTTATCAGGTTGTTTTGATTTTAATAAAGAAAAGGTAATGTAATTCGTTTTATTTATATTTAATGTGAGAAGGTTCGTTTGTAACCAATATATAACTTGACGAAGACCATCTTCAGCCAAGGTGTATACTTCTGTCCAACTGCTTCCATGAAAGAGCAAAGCCGTGTCGTCAGCGTAAGAAAAGACTTTCCCATTTGTCAGTTTAATATTAGTGAGATCATTTATATAAATAAGAAACAGGGTAGGTCCTAAGACACTACCCTGTGGGACACCATACTGCGTGGTGGGTTCATCTGAGCTAAAGGTGTTTTCATCTAGTTTGACACGTTGTGTTCTATGTTGAAGATAATCCGACAGAAGGTCCAGGAAATTACCACGGATACCAAGCTTCTCAAGTTTACGTGTAAGAATGGGGACAGAGACAGTGTCGAATGCTTTTCTGAGGTCAAGAAAAATACAAAGTGGTTTTTTTTTTGTGTCTAGAAAATTTGTTACATTTTTAGTTAACTCAAGGACTGCGTCTTCCGTACTTTTTTCTTGTTGAAATCCAAACTGTGAGTCAGATATTATATTGTAGTTTTTTAAATAGCTAACTAATCTTTTATTAATGATTTTTTCAAGTATTTTGGATAGTGCTGGAAGAACAGATATGGGCCTATAATTATCTACATCGACTCTGTCTCCACCCTTATAGACAGGATGAATAATTGACTTTTTAAGGGCTAGGGGAAAAATTCCTTGGTTAAAACACATAATACTCAGATGATTTATGATAGGGACTAGTTCATTTTTGGCTAGTTTTAGAAATTTTATTGGAATATTATCCCAGCCACTAGCTGAATCAGATTTGAGATTAAGTAGTATTGATTCTATTTCACTCATTGTCGGTTCTATTACGCCAATGGAGTGTTTTTTACTGGGAAGTGAAGCAAGATACTTATTACAAATATGGTTACTTTCAGGAGTTATGATTTGTTCAGCGAGCAACTTTCCTGCATTTTTAAAGTGTTTATTTATCATAACAGCTGATTTTATAGGAGAACTTTTTAAGTTCAGAAGTTCATTATTATTTGTTTTAACTTTATTTAAGTTGGTTATGGATTTAATTGTATTCCACAGTAATTTATTATTGCTTTTTGTTTTAGTCAGTTGATCACGCTCGTACTGTCTCTTTAATTTTTTGATCAGATTATTGCAAAAATTCCTGTATCTTCGGTAAGTGATGCTAAGAATTTCATTATTTTGATCTTTTTGTAATTGTTTTTGTAACCTATTTCTATTTTTAATGCACTTTACAATACCCGGCGTAATCCAAGGTTTTAAAATACGTTTATTACATGATATCTTTATTATTTTCGTATTATAATTTAGTGACACTGATATGAGCTCAATCAATTTATCAGTCAATGTATTTGGGTCATTAATTGTCATCAGTTCAGATAAGTCGTTTTTTTTTAGAGATTCTAGTGCATTTGTATAATTGATTACCGTTTTTGTTCTTTTTGTAATTTTCAAGCTTGATTTTATGTATATGTTCACGAGAATCATGGAATGATCCGTTACAGTCGTTGTAAGAACTGCTATTACTGCTGAGATATTGTTCGGGTCTAAGTTAGTAATTACATGATCCAGGCAATTATTTAATCTAGTACTAAGTAGGTGACCAGGTAGCAGACTGTGGCTAGCTAGCATATCAAGATATTTATTACAACGGTTGTCAGTATTTCCTTCTACAATATTGATGTTTATGTCGCCAGAAATCAAGACATTATTTTTTAAATGTTCAGAGTTGAGGTATGAGTCTAACGCGGTAATGAAGTTTGTAATATTGGCATTCGATGGTGACCTATAGATACATAAAATTGTTAAGTTTGGGAGTCTGACCTCGAGACATGATGCTTCGGATAAGAAAACTTCTTTGACCTTATGCTCAATGGAGCGGTTTATATAAACAACGACTCCATCATTTTGTGTGACTTTATTTGTTGTGTAATAGTTAAGATAGTTATGTCTGTTTGGAATAGGTTTGTCTGGATTTAGGCGGCATTCCGTTAAGACAATAATGTCTATATTTTGCTTAAACATGCTAATATTTACTTCTAAGTCATCTATATTTTTGTTAATGCTTCTGATATTTTGTGATATTATAGAGTAGACCGGTTTTTCTGGAATAAGACGAGAGGATAAGTCGTCTATTGAGCATTTGAAACTAGTGGTGTTTTTAATGTCATCTAATTCTTCTATTATTTCTTGTTGGAATAACATTTTGGGAATATGAATGTGCACCCGAGGTTCATTAAAGTCTGTATTTTTGGGTATGTAAGTCTACGAAGTGTGATATTAGTGATAGCTAGTCTAGTTATTGATACATTTTTGAGCTCTAAGTTATGGTTATAATAAAAAGATGAGTGGACGTTGTATTTATCATATGTTTGGAGTAAAGTTGTGGTCTGTGTGAGTGCTGTGTATAATGAGAATATTAAATTTGTTGATAATTGTGGTAAGTGATTGTGTGATGAGTAATAGTGTGTAGGGTTAAATGAGTTTAGATAGTAAAAGATTGTTTGTGTTAAAAGAGTAAACATTAAAATTGTTAACTTACAGAAATGATAACTAAAGAAATCACAAAAGAATAGTCATTCATTCATAATCTTTTGTGCTTGACTTTCACTTTTTATCCAGATAGATGGTGTGGCATCTTCTTTTTTGATGTATACGCGACCATAAGACGTCCAGCAGTACTTGTAGTTCTTAAAACGTTTTATCTCTCTTGCCAAGAAGTGCAGTCTTGCCGCCTTATGTGTTAGGTGATCAGCAATGAAGATGGGCTCGTCTGTATTTTTTGTGTATCCAAGGTGTTTAGCACATAATCTATCACCTTTGCTTTTATAATTATACATTTTTGCATTCTTTAATATTGCCTCTTTGGTTAGCATAGAGTTCAATTCGACAATAATAGATTTTTTGTCAGTATACGTTTTTACGGCATAAACGGCCGTATCTTTTTTTTACGTTAACTTAGAAGTTTGTTTTTTTTCACAGCTTTAAGGGACTGTAGACCTGAGTATTTGGTTTTAATTTCAACTCGATACCTCCACGCATTCCCGAGATAAAGGGTCTTGGCAGACAGACGGACGGACGGACAGACGGACAAAAAAGTGATCCCATAACGATCCGTAATTTTAATTTTAATCGCTTTTCCCAATATTGTCAATTAGTACAAACACTTTTTTAGGGTTTCTTCAAAATGGAAAACCTGTTGGTCTGTTCTTTTTCAGCATTCCTCTAAAATTACTAGTGTGATGATGTTGGGAATATTTTTTGTGTTTTTTAGTTTAAGAAAGTTTTTTTCCATACCTACAACATACCTATGCTCGAACAAATGTAAGAATGTAATAGATTTTGTTTGTGTAAGTTACCTGAAGAAGCGTTCGAGGACCCAAAAACACTCGGAAATACTTACCTGTAAAGACATAGGTAACATTAATTCATGCAACAATAAGAGTAAAATAAACAAAGCACACATATTTAGAAGAAAAAAACATACATCGAATACCTAGTCGTATGGATGGCAATAAATTCTTGATTATAGAACAAAAACATTATTTATTTATTTAGGTTTTCGTACAGATAGACACTTTACATTTACAAAAACAAGATATACAGAGCAGCAAGCCACAGTGGGCATCCAATAACAGAAAACACACAACTTATACATCACAAGATCAAGTGAGACTTAGCACTACGAGTTAGCATTTCTTACATTATCAATATAAATAGAAAACAGAAGAAAAGATAAAACATTATTTATTTATTTATGTTTTTGTACAGATAGACACTTTACATTTACAAAACAAGATATACAGAGCAGCAAGCCACAGTGGGCATCCAATAACAGAAAAACACAACTTATACATCACAAGATCAAGTGAGACTTAGCACTACGAGTAAGCATTTCTTATATTATCAACATAAATAGAAAACAGAAGAAAAGATAAAACATTATCTATTTATTTAGGTTTTTGTACAGATAGACACTTTACATTTACAAAAACAAGATATACAGAGCAGCAAGCCACAGTGGGCATCCAATAACAGAAAAACACAACTTATACATCAAAAGATCAAGTGAGACTTAGCACTACGAGTTAGCATTTCTTACATTATCAACATAAATAGAAAACAGAAGAAAAGATAAAACATTATCTATTTATTTAGGTTTTTGTACAGATAGACACTTTACATTTACAAAAACAAGATATACAGAGCAGCAAGCCACAGTGGGCATCCAATGACAGAAAAACACAACTTATACATCACAAGATCAAGTGAGACTTAGCACTACGAGTTAGCATTTCTTACATTATCAACATAAATAGAAAACAGAAGAAAAGATAAAACAATTTAGAACTAAAACTAAACTAGACATAATAGACTGTATTCTTATGATATTTCGTTCAGCTTTCTCGCCTAAATCATATTTAATACAAAGCTGTTTCATTGGCTCTGTAAATTCTATTTGAATCTAATTAATTATATACGAACAAAACTTAAGTTAATCCTCTTTCCGTATCCATTAACGTCCGAACCTATATCCGGGTTAAAATTTGAATGAACATATGTACTCGTTATATGTATATCAAGCATGAGTATCCGATGTCGCTAACACTTCTAGCTATTGTGAGGCTGTAAGAGATATGTCATCAAAAAATCAAGCGGAAGATAGCCACCACAGAAAAGATTCAGTGTAAATGAGTTCCGCTACAGTTTTAAATTATCTGAAACGGGGGCAAACATATATTTTACCAACAAAGTTTTCTGGCTATTCAGCGGCTACCAGCGCTTAGAAACGTAGTTGGTTCGCTCATACATAAACAATGTATGTCGCGGACGGACTTAAACAATAAACCATGTATTCAAAACAGCGATGAATCACATCACCACGCCGAATGCACTTTCTGACGAGTCTTAGCAGATCATCATGTTGTTCGAATGGCAAAAAATCTATTCATACCTAAAATATAGGGTGACATTAATTTATGCTGCCAAATTTGTACTGCAGGCTTGGTGAGTGATCAGTATCTCGGATCGATAACAATTTTTGCTCATTTTACAAAATAAAATATTGTGACTCGGGGCAGGGCTTGCGTTTGTAGGGAAGACGAAAATGTTTTTTTATCGATTTCACTAAAAGGGTCATCGAAACTTGATACTTAGCACTTACCAAGCCTTCAGTATGAAATTGGCTGCATATGTCACCCTTTATTTTATAATTACATTATCAAATCAAATCAAATCAATCATTATAACTAAGAAATACGCCAAAAACCATTTAAAATTTTAAAAGAACGTTTTATTTTTCTATTAGTAAAAACGATTAATGTGCCAATATCAGATTAAAAATATAAATGAATACATCAGCACAGCGATTGAAAATTGTGGACAAATTTTAATTCAATGACACCTCTCTGAATGAAGAAAAAGTCCCTAAGCGATATTTATACGAAGAATCAACAAATAACAACATTGGACACTGAATTTCATTGTCAAACACCGCTTCACTTGAAATCCTCTAATTTGAAATCTAGAGACACTCTTCATGTAGCAAAGGACTAAGTTGTGAATTTAAACACAGCGCTTACCTGTGGCCTAAACTTTACTCAGCTAAGTTTGCTTAGTGTATTAGATTCTCATGTGAATATCAGACAGGAATACGATATTTTGATACGAACCTCCGTACTGTTTATGAGTGCACTTGATGTGGGACATAAATCTAAGCGGGACCGTGGCAAAACAATTCGGTCCGTATAACTCCTCCGCTTATGTCAGTTTTGGAGCGGCCAGACATAAAAGCGCTAGTGGAAACGCGATCTAATGTTGCCATACCGGTTTTATAAAAACTACTGAAACTTAAGGCTTGGCCCATGGTGCACGATAATCTTACCGAGTGATTTTGAACTTCAGTATGTTACATTAGAACGCTCGCTTCGCGCGTTGCCAGCACGCATAATCAGTAAATTTTCGATGATTTTCTGGATTTACAAAAAAGTATTTAATGTAGGAGTTTTTTCACCCGACATCGGAAAATAAACCATGTTTTCTAGTTATTTAAGCAGTAATTTCAGACATAAAACTCAAGCCTTTTAAAACGAGTTAATAACTTAAAAAGACATTATTTTCAAAAATAAAATATATCAAGTGAAATGTGTCCAATTAGATAAACGATCTGACAACGGAAAGATAAAGGTCTGAAAAAAAAATGTCCAAGTTTTACATTGATCAGATAAGTAGTTGACTCAGCATATTAAAGCAAAAACCGTTGAAAGAGCTAAGGCTAGCCCTTAATAGAATTTTAGGTGCAACTTTAAAATATGCCGTGGAGCGTAGTTACGAAGTAAATTTTCTTATTTTACTACACTTGTCTCTTTTACTTCTTTTCGAGCCTGTTATTTAACAAAATCCCCACCCTAAACGCACTATAAATCGAAGTGGCAGTCGCACACAGCTCAAACTAAAGCTAACTTAGGATAAGTTTCATACATTCTCATGGCAACACCGTGGCGTCACAAACACACTCCCTCCCATGTCACGCACTGCCACCCTGAGTGTCGAGATACGTGAAACGTTGCACTGTTTCACATCTACAATACTTCTAATTCGATAGCTCTTCCTGTTTACAATTCTACCATCTACGAGTGCCAAGACGCTCGGCGACCCGGAAAATTCTCTTGGACTGGCGCTTCGATTGGGCGGCAGAAAACAGCTTTGTTCTGGCTGTGTTTGTTTTCGATTCTAGGGTTCCGTTTCTGGCAGAAACTCTTAAAGATTTTATTCATATACAAAGGTGTGCTAACAGGTACAAAGTGCTTTAAGAATTAAATCCGTCAATTAATACTTTAATGAATTTGTGATGATGATATGTTGCAACTTAATTAAAACTACTGGACCGAAAAGCATGTTTCTAATGCCCAGATACAGGGAAGGACCTCGAAAAAAAATTCATCCCCACTTTACAAGTAGGTACACTAAAAAAATTATTTTTGTAAGATTTTATTTTACCAATTTGTCGGCGTTATTAATATGTACACTCATGCGAAATTACAGCACTAAGAGTCTCTGAGCAAAGCAGTGGACAGACAGACAGACGGACGGACAAGACAAAACTATAAGGGTCCCTTAACATGAGTATAATATTTGTGGAATAAAAGTACAAGAATTAGTGTACATTTGTTGCAGATAATTAATAATATTCCACCGTGTACCATTAATCGAATATAACTTGTAATTTCCGTTTTTTGTTGCTACGTCGTCGCGGCGTAGCAGGTCTACGAAACGGAATAAGCGGGGCATGCTACGGTTCTACGCCGCTCCAAAGATTATAGCAGCGCAGCGTACCAATATGTTATTGAATTTTACAACAAACACATTAAGAAACTATATTTTAACTTTACGCTTAAGATTTCGCTGTAATCTTGGAAGATTATGTGTGTGATATGTTGTACTATCACACTGAAAGGCGAAAGGTAACCAATTGTAACAATTGATAAAAACTGAAAACAATTTCTAGTACAAATATCGCAAAAATGTACCTAAAAGAACGTACATAAGAATCTTTACTAATAATAAAGAAGAAGAAAGTCGTAACTGTACAACGAATATGTGGGCGAAATTTTAAATGAATTGGCTTATTAGTATTGTACTGAGGCTAAAACTAAAATTTTAATCAATTTTGGATGTATGTATGTACATATTTATGCATGTATTTTCCGTTTTAACTCGAAAAGCACTCAACGTATTTGGATGTGTTTCTTTTAATATCATCGTGGTGAACCTGGTCAACATAAAGGCTATAAGGAGTGTTTATAAAATGAGGACCAAGCCAAAAACGGGACAGAGATTGAATAAACGCGGAAGAAGCCGTGGGCAAAAGGCTAGTATGTGTAAAATTTGTTACCGAAACTAGTACGCATAGTTTTATCAAAAACTCAGAAATACGCGAAAAATTCAAGACACACCGCTGCCACTTCTTTGACGAAAAAGGACCACAAAAATACGGTACGACTATTTCGTAAAAGACTTAAACCACCTGTAACTCATACAGTCTGGTCACACGCAAAAAGCGTCCTTTCAGTGAAACCGAGGGCCGAAAATTCCAAAAGAATTTCTCTTCGGCAACGACGGACAAAAATGTCAGGTGAATTTGAGAAGAATTTGCCTGCGGGCATCAGTGGCGCTGCCATGAAACCTTGTCTATTCAAGCTTTGTTGTAACGTCGGCATTTATTATTCTGTGTTACACTATTGTGTCGTATAAAAATGCAATCCTCTGATAAATTCGATACAATCGCATAGATTCGGTCTATGTTGCAGCTCAGAACAGCCCTGTTCGAACTTTGAAATGGTAGCAATTCACTGATCAGTCAACTAACTCGAAATATTACAGGTGGCTGGAAAAAAATTACATTCGAGAACCCGGCCTACATCTGATAAATACCCCATATCTTGTGAGCAGAAAAATATACCGGTAAACTATTTTTAAACGTTTTGTTTGATTAATTTTGTTAATTAAAACGATGTAAAGTATTTGAATGTTACAAAAACATGAATATAATAAAATAACACCTACATAAATAATGCTTGTTTACAATAACATTTGTAAGTTTTGACGTTAAAAACATCGTCTTCAATTTGGTACGTTTTCAAATTGAAACACTATCCCAAGTTATCTCCTGAGAAATAATTTTAACCTGCAGGTTAACAATACCAAAAAGAACTGAGACTATCTCCACTTTTTGAAGATTATAATATAAAATTACATATTTTACAAGAATTTTCTGAACAACTAGAAAATTTTATATCTGATGAGAACTAGCTCTTTATCTAGCATCTCTGAGTAGATTTTTAAAGAAATCATTGTGAGCTGAATTAAAGAGAGTGGAATAATCCTATTATTAGCTCGACGAAAGCTCTGATATAACTGATGATTATAACGAAGCTTCTGTGTCCGTCTTTGTGTTCGTCGGCGACATAAACACATAGAAAGTATAAAATAAAAATACTCTCAGTTAGAAAATCTACGATCACACGACGCACCAAAAATTTATTTATTTATTATAAAAACTATCACTATCATTACAGGGACTTAAAGCCTAATGCGACAGAGCAGTAAACACACAAATTAAAAATTTAAACACAAAATAAAATACAAAAGAAAAGAAATAGTATATTGTTCACCGAGTGGAGAAAGAGGCCGATTACCAACGATACACGATACGACACGATACATCAATACACACGAGTTGGGAATCGCACTTTCTCTCGAGTGATACCTAGTGCTTTATATTACACCTGCGAAGAAAATAAAAGACAAAATCTTTAATTAATAAAACTTTTTGACTTCCACTTTTTTCATTTTTTTATGATCATAAATAGCAAGTGGCCAGTATTATTTTGCAAACTAAGACATAAAAACTTTTTGTCAACAATGGATTTTAATACATTTTTTCCGGCCGCATATTGGTATGACAGCAATGACGTATATTCTCCATCGTTTTCGAAAAAGTAAGAAGGAACTTTCCAAGCAGGTGTAGTATAAAAGATATTTACAAATTACAAACACACAATATACACAGACTGGCCTTAGTGAACCCGTCCAATGAACATGAGAATATTTCTGTGACGTCAACTACCGCATTGAGTGTGCGCAGCGCGCGGCTGAACAGTGCGTCGCGGAGGAGGTTAGTACGGGCGCGCGGCACCGCCAGCCAGTAGCCGCGGCTGCCGCCACCGCAACACGTACTCATCTGGCGTACAGAGCTGGAGCTGCTCGAGGATAGCTGGGTCATCAACTTTACCTTGCAGTATTCAGTCGCATATAATAATGGATATCCGGCATATCTTCTATACATTTTAAAATATAGAAATCTTGCGAATTTATTTTAAATTTTTTCAAGTATCGGCTTCATTTGGAGACCAGATGACGGCGTTGCGTTCTAAATGGCTCTTTACCAAAGCTTCCGCGCAATGCATCGATGCTGGTAAACGCATGTGCCTGTCTCAAAAGAAACCCCAGAGGGTCTACTCCGAAGTGGAAAAATTCGATCGAGTATCGTTCGGTCATATATCCATCTCTATCATACTCTTAGTGTACGTCAGAGAAGGACGTATGCTCAAACGATAAACGACCGACCGAATCTTTTTGGGAGTGCGGGGCCAGGTTCCGGAACGCCTTCTTACAAACATCGATGATATTTGTCTGAAGTGCAAATCAGCGGCGAAACGAACGCCCAGATCCTTCACTTCTACGACACGCTGCAGCGGCTCTCCATCGATGTGGTATGGGTGGTTTCGCGGGACGCGCGCTCGTCTATACGACATTACTGAACATTTAGACACGTTAAACAATAACCATCAGCCTGTTTCGTCCACTGCTGGAGAGAGGCCTTTCCAGGGTTTCGCCACTCTTAGCGGTCCTCCTGAAAGAAATGCCCATACTCACACACGCTGGGCAGGCGGGTTGGTGAACGCGGTGCCGAAACCTTTGCACCACTGACGCCGCTGCCCGTCACCAGTCTGATTTATATAAGGCCCGGCAATTGGGGATGGATATACCGCCATCCATCGGTCCCAGGCAATGGTGGGCCGCCTGGTTTTTTGAATAACTTCGGGAGGATTTCCGAGTAAGATGGCGGTACCTCCACAGTCGAGCCCGGCATTAGCTCTACCACCTGACTTGTTATTAACAAGTTGACTTGACTTGAAGTTGACCTAATAACTTGTTTTACGTGTAGTAAATTTACATTTACTTTGATTAGATATATTGCAAACGACGATGAACACCTTGCAATGTTTTTGCGAAGCTTTACGCTTAACATTTACCTGGAAAAAGCCAAATAATTCATTATTTAATCCGTAAACCCTCAGTGCATATCTGCTTCTAACTTCGATAGGAAACGCGCTGCATCAAGCTCGGGATAGCTTAATACGACGGAGAATTATTTACTCTGAAATATCATAGATACACGACTCGTAGTCAAATAAAACATGGCCTGCTCTTCCGAAACTGTCACTACTGACGTCAGTAATTTCACTTTATCATTCCATATTTTTTATTAAAATGGTAAGTAAACTATTAATACTAGACTTTTTGATGATAACAATTTAAGACATATCTATTCTATGTGTTAGTTTATCAAAAAAAGAAACCTTAATAAATTAACGAAACGAAAAGTGCATTTAACGGCTTTGGTTCAGAAGCTGCCAATATTAAATATCTGGGTCACATTTTTTTATTCATCTGTCAATCTGTCTATCAGTATTTACTTGTCAAACTAAATTTTCCCTTCATACTTAGCATTTACTTGGTAATTTATTATTTCGACTGATGCCCGACCATCCGATTATTCGAAATAGATCTCAATAATATCCTTCAAATGTGTTACTAGCTACTACATAATGCGAAAGAACATTTATGCCTTATTGTGATGAAAACGCTTGTACTTTTCCACAGATAATATTTAATACTACACTACCCAACCGGTTTCACTATTTAAGCATCATCAGGGCTTTTAAATTAACTTAAATACATATTTTCAAACTTTGTTGTGATATACATATTCATAAAGACATTCTTAACTTATATTAATGTCACATATGTTACACAATAATTGGGAAGCATACGTTTAAATTACCAAGTTAGATGAAAATTGCAAATTACTGTGATGTGATATCGCAAGAAGAAAGTGAGACAATTAAAAATTTGGGGGTTAGTCAGTTGGTGTCAAAAAACGTAGTTTGTCGTCGTGACAACTCAGTTTCTTGGAAGAGCATATCCAATGCGGCAGATGTATTATTATACCATACATGAAGACTCGAGTGACGTGCCTTCCAGACGTTTACCACCGAAAGACGTTCCCCGAATCAGCTTAGTAATAATTACTTGGAACGAAACGTCTCTCGTCTTAATTAAAATAAAATAAATAGAAACGTGTTTGTGTCTGGTTGGATTGTGGTTATGTTCCAAATGTTGTGTATTTTACTGAAGTTACGGCGGTTGCTCCAGGATTCGTTCAAAAACTTCTGATTATTTTTCTTTTTTTTTTATATATAAACTGTGATAATTGAACGAATTTATTGCACTACATTTCAAAAGGTGGTAGAGCTGATACCGAGGTCTACTGTGGTGGTAACACCATCTTACTCGCAAACCTCTCCGATGTTATTCGGGGGAGAGTAAGAGGACAGCTCTCAGGCAAAACCAGGCGGCCCACCATTGCCTGGGACCGATGGGTAGCGGTACATCCATCCCCATTGCCGGCCTAATATAAAACAGACTGGTGACAGTGGACGAAACAGGCTGATGGATGGATGGATTACTTCAAAATGTAACTCAAACCATTTAAAAAAATAATTAAACGCAAAATGGAGTACATTTTTTGTAAAAAAAAAACTATATTTCGCAAGAAAAAACCAAAAAACGTAATTCTATGTTTTAAACAATAGGTTAATATGATTACAACAGTAATTGTTGTTATTTTTACTTTATAAGTTTGGACGAACTACTGTTTTGAACTGAAAAAACAGCCTTCACTTTGCAATATTTTTCGATGCATCGAATTTCTGTCTTTTAAGTTTTTGGCTACCCTATCGTCTTGATGGAAAGGGCCTCCTTTATAACATATTTTTTTTAGAACCTTATGTATTGTAGTATGTGAGTTCTACTGTTTTAAATCTCATTTTTACTACATATGTCGCCTTAAATACAGAGTTTACAGATGTCAATTTCTTAACCCTCCGAATTCTCAGTATTACTCAAACAATAGATCGCAGTCCCGATAGTGGCTCGGTTCAGTCATAAAGATTAATTATAACATATTTTAATCAATTAGGCAACACTATCCAGTAAGACAAATGTTTATTTTCTCTAGTGTACTTTTAATGAGGAAAGGTAAAACTAACATAAAACATTTAATTATCCCGGGTAAACTCCGCCAAGGAACCAGAATTAAGGAAAGTTCCAGGATAATGATGATGTAGGGCTAAAAGTGCAAGTTTAGAAATATGCTGCGAAGTTTCTGGTGTTGTATTCTCCTTCATCGTTGTGGCTTTTGTTTTAATTTATTTCAGAGGTATTCTAGGTGACTGCTACTCTTTGTAGTTCCGCTCTGGATGTAACATTGTGATTACTAAGCAAATGAAATTTAAATCTTATATTTTTTTAGGTTTCCGTACCCAAAGGGCAAAACGGAGAACTTAATGGATTAATGTCATTTTTAGTTCGTAGACGGAATGAGTTATAGACCTAGAATTTTAAAATTTTATTTTGAATGTTGACCCAAACCCGAATATTGAATTAAATATGCAATTTAATTATTTTTAAGGGTGTCCCAAACATGACAAAGGAGCCAAAAAAATATAATTTTGTTCAAATTATTTTAAAACATAAATTAATGGTGCGGAAACCTAAGAGTGCGTGCTCTACTCAACCTTGACTGGTTTTTGATTAACATATCTTTAAAAAATGGGATACTTAACTTTAAGTAAGTACTAGTTATCACTAGGCAACAAGAAAAGCGGCTTTTACATTAACAAACGCTGATATAACATTTATACGGTAAAATGATATTGAGAACATTTTTCGCGGCAAATAGTCTTGAAGACGCTATATACATTTTAGTTTTGTTATTATCACTCCAAGCGAAAAAACGCGCAGTACGAGAGGGTTTCAGCGCGAACGAGAAAAAAGCAAGTTTCTCATATTTATATAAAAAAAATTGCTAGCAAAGTTTCCAAAATCAAAGACCTAGATATTTTTTAAAACCATCTAATAAAATATGTTTGAGTTCTGTACATGATTCCTATATTCATCAAACAAAGAGAAAAAGTCATTTCAATAATTATGTATTTATATCGAGCAAAATGTTAGCATTCAAATGTGTTTTCCAAAAACGAAACCTTAGATTATATCGTCAAAATGCATATACCATAAACATATTTTATTTAAATAGTCTCTTAAAATGCAAACATAGAAGCATATTGTGAAAATGGCGACGCCGGTTATTCAGTATACTCCGTGATGTAATATATATTTACTTTAGAAACTGATACTCTTTCAAAGCGGGAACCCAACGGAAGTATTAAATTCGTCCGCGCGGATTCGATTTGCAATAAGAGTTAGGGTTCCTCAGCAGAATGTAATACTTGCATCGTCGCACTGCGGTCGGGAATGTGTTTGCGGCAAACAAGACACCGAGATATCCGATTTCAGGAAATGACGTCATAAGACCGAATCGTGTGATGTACCGTAAAATGGATGTCATATCAGCAGTTTGGATTTAACGAGCTTTTTAAAACTAAGGGACCGGCTCGCGTCTTAAGAACTAAGAAGCTCTTTATATGAGGCTATATTCAGTGTAAGCGACGGGTTACATTTATGTTCATACACCACATAATAAACTTTAAATATTAAATTATAAATAATTATAAATTATTTCTGAACTATTTTCCAGAAACATACGAAAATGAAAGCGAAAATGACAGCAATTATGAATAATAGCCTTTGCCCGCGGTTCCGCCGGCGTTTATTTAATCTTTGCCCAGTTTTCGGCTAGCCTAGGTTATGTTTACCAGGGTCACCACGATGAGAATAAAAAAAACTCATCCAAATCCGTTGAGTGGTTCTCGAGTTAAAAGCGTTTATTCAACCTTTGCTCCGTTTTCGGCTTGGGCGCTGCATTATAGCCTATGTGTTGATCAGGGTTACTACGATGATAATAATAAAAAACTGGACAAGTGCGAGTCGGACTCGTCCACCGAGGGTTCCGTACTTTACTTTTTATGATTTAATTACAAATGTATAGTTTTCAGATTTTTCCCTATACTTGTAGTATAAGACGGTATTACTTGCCAAATTCATAGTTCTAGGTCAACGGGAAATACCCTATAAATTTTGATTCCATTGAGAGTGTCGAAATATACATTTTTGCGGCATTAACGGCCGTATCTTTTTTATACGTTAACTTGGAAATTTAATTTTTTACTGCTTCAAGGGACTGTAGACCTGAGTATATGGTTTTTGTGACAACTCGATACCTCCACGCGTTCCCGAGATAAGGGTCTTGACAGACAGACGGACGAACGGACAGGCAGACAGACGGGCAACAAAGTGATCTTATAAGGGCTCCGTTTTTTCATCTTGAGGTACGGCACCCTAAAAATCGCATCCAAATCCGAATGGTTTTCGGGGTAAAACAGAACATACATATGTACATGCCAACTTTTTTAAATCGCATGGCCCATTGCCTAACCAGTAGGTAGACTGCTTTACATGGGCTATCCATAGAGGAGTTGCCCTAATAGCCACTGAAAATATTAAACCTCAAAGAAAAGACTGCTTAAACTTAGCTTGCGATCCATACTAAAACTAATTGTGGCGCTTTGTAGAGAACGGCCAACTTAGCCAAGTTTTAGGTAACAAAGCATAGATAGTTGTAAAACTTAAGTAATGAATGACCAAGTTACATAAGGAGACTTCTTTGTAACTAAGTTGGCCGTTCGAAAGGCTCGTTAGTTTCACTATACAGTTTCCGAAGCAAATTGTTAATTGAAGGCTCCAGACAAAAAGGTTAGTGGCGCACGGTTTCGTCATTCAACATACTTTGTGGCACGTTGCGTAAGGTTATGCCCCTTTTATTGTAAATTTACTACACGTACACTATAGCTAAATAATCCCTGTTTACAACAGGCTATTAGTCACAACACGCCACCCAATGTAAGCGCTAAAAAAAGGAAATAACTCTTCATTTCCATACGAATTCGTTACGCACGTCGACAACACACGCGACGCGGTATGAACACATACTAGGTACATGTAAAATGTCACGTCAATGAGTATTAATTTTTCTCTATAATATAGGGTTGACAATCGTCTGTATGTTTTTCATTTTAAAATTGACAATTTACATTGTCTGTATGTTTTTCATTGAAAAGACTTTTTTCCTTTGTCCATATATCGAAGATTATGCATAAAATTAAGCGTATTTTAAGTTATGTTTTATATATTTATTTTATCTGGAGTTCAAATAATTTTATATTTGCGTGCCAATTGGAAACTTTAGATTATTTATTACTTAATAGTTCCGGGAGGCTGGAGATTTTTATTTTATGGTCCGAATCGGGGAGACTCTCGAGAGGAGAGCTTGCAACCCTAGTCGTAAACCATAAAAGGGAACTAATTGGGATACTCTAATTGGGATTAATAAGTAAGAAAAGTTCTGCAAGCCAAATTGTATAGAGATTTTCTTGATGGGTAATGTATGTCGTTGGAGATAGCCACCATCATAAGTCGGAATATTTGCTTAAAACAAAAAATTGAGTTTTCCCAAACTGACGGAATTATGTTAGTTTTGGAACAGAACAGCTGTTTAAGGCGACGCATTAGAAACTTTTGTAATTACCAATTTATATACTAGATTATTCATTGACATCATTTTGCCCGAAGATTTAGTCGATTGATTAATTTTCATAGCAGAGAAAAAAACATTTCGAAAACCTCTTTTAAAACATTTCTATTTTACTGGCAAACGGGAGCGAATGAAGCCTCTAAGTTTTTTATTTAAATTAGTCTAATACACTTCAATATGGCCGATTGGATTTAATAAATTACTTACAGTTGTCATTTTAAATGAAAAATACTGTTTTTCCGCATACGACTTTACGGCATAAGCTAGTTCGTGAGGGCATATTTGTATGGAGTAAGTCCCCCTCACTGCACTTCCCTAAGGCGCCGATTTGAAATTAAAAGTTTATCAATTCCTCGCCTTAACTATTCCTGAGGGCAGTAGCGTACATAGGACTTTTTGCTGGAAATGCAATGAGAAGGACAAGTTTGACAATTAAAAAATATGAAAAATATTAAATGTCTCTTTGAAAAATCATTATTTGTATGACGCCAAGGTAGGCACTGCCTACCCTAGAGTACATGATTTCATACATTTTTTTTTTCAAATTGGTTTTTAATTATTTTCATGTTGTTTTTATCGTCAAACTTGACTTTTCAAAAGATAGCTTTTCCAACAAAAAGTCCTATGCACGCCACTGCCTGAGGGATAGGTAGATTTGAGTAGGTATTTCTTCGTTTGACAAAAAGAAGATCCTGAAAAAAGGGTCTTCACGAAACATGACATTAGAAATATATTTTAATGTAGGTACTATGTACAATAGTTACTACGGCAGCTCCGATCAAGTTGCTGTGAATAAAAAATTAAGGCGACGATAAATGTTTGCATTTCTGTAATAATTATTTTATTTTAAAACGACCACGATTGCCATGTCTTGAAAACCAGATGTATTTTTTATGTTATAGTTATATATGATATCGATGTTACTTGTTATAATAATGAAAGAAAATAGGATTATGGATAATGAAAATATTCTATTGCACTTTTACTATTCAAAATAACATTTAACATAACTCCAGATGCTTCAGATCTTACAGTTTTTTATTTGTGAAATATCAATTAGTTACATAATTGTATAAAGATATAAAAATGTAATGACTTTTGAGAGCTGCAATATATTATTTTTAAATATATTTAATTTTAATTAATTTATACTGTAAGGTGTGACTCCTCGATGGAACTTCATTTCAACACTAATAAAAGTCTCCGTGTACGAGTTCCACTATGTTTCGTCTCTTAGACATCTTCTGGCTTGATAAAAAATGTGAACGGTAAAAATTGATAAGCATTAACAATCTATTTTTTTTTCCACCAAGTGCCAACAATCACGAGCATCAACTCCATTAACAATCTATATGAAGGTAGGTAGATATAACAATAAAAATAGTTGAGGGTAAATGAGTATGACATGAATGTTGCGTTTTGATTTAGTCATTAATATTAAGTGGTCATTAATAAACGGTGCAATGATCATTTAAAATGTCAAAATTTCAAGACAAATTAAATTAAATAAAACACTAATGTCAACTTATAAATTGGATAACGAAATACAGTGATAAAAATAATGCAATAACAAAGCTTGGCTATGTTTCAATTTTTGTATTTAATATAATTTTATAGTTATAATTATATAATTTAAGAATAATTGTATAAACCAACAATTTCATCATAACACTAAAAGATAAATGAAAAGAGGCTGCAGCCCTCAGCCTCCTGCATGCAGGTATTTTACCGGTTCTCCTCTAGTACCTGCACAGTGTGTTCAAACACTTTCTGCTACACTCTCACAAAACAGCAATTCGAAAGGAAACAAATTGTCACAAATAAACCTCTTGACGATCACGTCACGCACACAGGTTGTGTGAGGAGAACAATTATAGGCTGAATTAGCAAGGTCCCACGCCTCAACAGAATTGAAGAACAGTAACTTCACTGCATAGAATTAGTTGATCTAATCACGCACACAAGCCACGCGAGCTAAGTATTGAAAAAATAATGTTTACATTAAAAATGAACATCACGAAAGATATTTGGTTTATTTTTTGTGTTGTTGTTATCAGTAATCGGTAATTAAATTGCTTGGTCGAGTACTCATTAATAGAATAAAAGGGTTTTAATTCGAAAAAACATTTTAATTAAGTTTTAAAATCGACAACAGAAAGACTAGTTATTTCTACTGGCATATTATTGTACATATAAATCTTATTAAAAAGTCCTTGTTTTTGCCTTTTCGATAGTCTTGTTTTTAGTCAAACATTTTTTTTGGTCAGAGAATCCGTGTTACTATGGCCTCACAACAAATAATACAATATTCAAAAAAAATAATAATATATATTATATTTGCCAACGGTTTTATTACAGTTCTACCTTTGAAACGTTAATACATGAAAGTTTCAGATTTGGTTAGACTATATGTAGTACATACATTTACTATAGTAAAGGAACAAATGATGAAAATTAGGATACCGCACTTAATGGGTATACCGAATTGTTTGTCAGGCGCTGCAACTTTAGCGCATTGTTTTTTGTCACCTTGATGTCGCTATGGCATCGATATTGTTGTTATTTAGTATGATTTCAGGACTCCGTACTTGTCTGGTGCCCTAGCGGTACGGAAGCTTTAGTGCGCAACTTGCACTTGGCTGGTTTAATTTTAATATTATGAATATTTAGTAGCTTGATCTTTATTTTGAATACCAGCCTGGCATCTTGCAATCGAGTCGACTAAAGCTCTCGCACCTTTTTATATATTTTTACATAATACAATATATGTTTCATATAGTTTTTGATACGCGCGTGTTATGTACGCTACTGCCTACATCGCACAACCTTGCAAGCGCAGCATTTTGATGACGAGGAAGCTCACGACGCTGCTGCTGAGTCGACACTGAGAACGCTATAGTACGTGCGGAATTTGTCAGTGTAGCAGTTCTATAAATACCAGTGGCGAAGGGTCTATATAACACGATTCCCATCGGCTTCTTCACGAAATGGCATCCATACTTTATTTATTTTTTCCATGCTCTTCGCTTTGTCAAACATTTCCATAAACCACAATACGACAAATACACTTGGCTGACAGGGAGTTGCAAAGTACAAAAAATTGTATAATTTCCTTGATAACTTTTCTAACTAAAGCGAATTTTTTTCCAGCTTCCCTCTTTAAAATGTTCACCTTTCGCCACTAATAAATACATAGATTTCTTCAATTATTGTACTTCATTCTTGTCTAATATCGATAGGGTTCACTAGTTGTAGTTACCTAGTTTTACTTTGGTTATTTTTGTAATTTTAAAAATAATTTAAAAACATATAATTGTTTCACTCGCACCCTCTGGCTGTAGCTACCTAAATTCGCGTGTTCAGTTGATAAATAGCAATAAAGGTATACCGTAGCTTGTAGCCGTATTTCGCGAAAAAGCTGAACAATTTCGTATGGTCACTTAACCGACATTTTCGGCATAGTTCGGTTTGTCACGAAAAAGCAGACGCGATTTTACAGAGACGTGTACACTTGACAGACTTTGGACGGATACCCTAAGGCTTCTAGGGCACTCAAATAACACAATACGACTTTTTACGACCTAGACCATTCAAGAGACCACTTCTGGTCCTAGAGATAGCAATAAATCTACGCAACAGGCTCATCTGTTATATCAACCTTTGTTGCCGAACGTTTACGAACAAAGAAAATGATAACAATATACTATATTGACCTTTTCTTTATTTTATCATGTAATAAATGACCCCGGGCTTGTTGTCATAATGTAATGAGATAAGGCTGGACACTCGTTAGCCATACACTAATAAGGCTGCATGTACCTTAATAATGTACGTGTATTTGTTGTACATAAAAGAAGTAGAGTATTAATTATCAGTCCCAAGTTACACCTTTAGACTAGGGTTAAAAATGGCCACACCAAAGTTTTTCTATATCTTTATAGTAAGAAAAATAATAAAAAGTGTGTAACTTAGGGGTGGGACCGTTGCCGAAGGGTTGTTAGATTTTTAATACAATATACTTTGTCACTGAAAAGTGACTCTTAGCACGGTGTGTTTTAGTTTCTAAAGCATTGTGTTAAACAAGAACATCAGGGACTTCCAAATATAATAGATCAAACTTATTTAGGTATCATTAAAAAATAAAGCAATCTGGACGAATGAGAGAGGAACTCGTTTTGTATGGCGGAATCTCCTTACGTACAGTCCTTAAGAGCCCGGTCCGCGACGACGACAACTTTGATGAAAAACAGTATGTTAAATATTTTTCTGGCCTTTATCGCGATGTTTTTGGAAAAACTAGGGACATACACCACTTCATATTAGCCGTCTTAATAAAGGCCTAGAATGTATTTGATTGAATCGTTTCTCTTTTGCGAGTTATTTTATAACTTACGAGCTCGCCCCGAATCGTTATTCATAATATATAAGTATCAAAATAACGCGCAAAGGAGAAACAATTGAATCAAATAAATTTTAAGTCTTTATTTAGATGGCCAATATGGACTGGTGTATGTCCCTGATTTTTACAAAGACATCGCGGCAATGACAAGAAAAGTAATTAAAACAATGCTTCGCATCAAACAGACGAAAAATACGGACCGAGTTCTTAAACGAACGTCGTCGTAAGCAATGTCCGGGTTACATCTACACAGACTGCATTTATTTAAAAATAAGCTACATGAAATTCCTCACCAAAATTTTCCAAATATTTTAAAAATATGATGTCATCGAGCTTTTTCTTTATCTTTCTGTCTACGATGCTTTTCAGCTCAATTGGCCTAGCCGTTCTTATTATTTAAGGTTTCGATTTTTGACAGAATTCAAAAAGAGTTAACCAAAGCCGGAACCAAATATTTGGGCATTCTATGTCTTACAGCACGATAAATAGTAAAATTCAAGAGCCATAAAGCGGGCTACTGTCCCGTACTCCGCGATACCACGCGCGCCAATGAACAACCATCCATCTAGCGTCAGCCCTTACAAAGCGAGTGAGTTGCAGAAATAATTACATGTCTCGAGATCGCGACTACATGTTACAGATGAAGGGCGAAAGGGCGGGTTAATCCACTGATTTGTTAATTCACTTAGGAAGGGTTGGGGCGCCACTTCATCAGTGGCATTAACAATGAATAACAAGAGCTGGCGATGTTTGTGTATCGAGTGTGAATAGACAGGTAACTTAATAGGAAATCATAAACTCTTATGATTATATCAAATGAAGAAAAACATTGAATTGCACATTAAGTTTTGATCTTACTTATCTTTAATAAACTAAAACACGTACATAACTAAATTAAAGGTATATTTAATGTATACAATGATGTATAATGGTTTAGTAAAGAAATAGAAAGTAAACAGCAAGAGGAATTGGGATAATCAGGTCAAAAGTTTTATAAAATCATAATATATTAACAACAGAACGAAATCAATAGATTAGTTCTTTCTCTCCTATCCTATTTTACAGTCAGAATACACTACCTAATGTTTAATTTCAAAACCAATTATGCATTCACAATAGGTAAATAGAATCAGCAGTACATTAGTTGGTAGGATGTCGAGCTCACAATCTTGGGATACTACATAATTCGAACATGCAGCAATGATAATGAATAGAAAATTTTAGATTAGTACTCGACTGACCGCCGCGCGCGCCAGTACTCCCGAAAAGTCCTGATGATGATGAGTCTCATCGAAAGATCGACCAGTGCCTCCTCGCACAGTAAATAAAAGTGACACCTATCCGTTTTTAAATATTCAACAGAAAATCACAAGTACTTTCCCTAAAATTTATTTATTTTCCGACGGGTTTGTTTTTATGGCATTTGCAAAGGAATTAGTTATAATAAGATTTTCATAAAATTCATAATGTTTGTAATTTTTTTTCAAGTTAATAAACTTATTGGAATGGTACGGAACCCGAAGGCGCGAGGTCTACTCGCACTTGACCGTTTTTTGTTTAAATATATATATATATATATATAGTAAGTGGCCATATAATTTTGCGAACTCGGATATAACCATTTTGTCTATTGGTGTTATACAGGTTGATTGGTAATTAGATGCAATCCTTTGAAGGGGTTGTAAAAGAGAATAATTGCAGTCGTTTCGACTATATAATGCCTTATGCAAAAGTGAACCATTTCTGAGATATTTTGAATTTAAGCTTTTTTTCTAAAGTAAACTTTAAAAATATATATTTAAAAAACCAGCCAATATTTTAGAATTGTTTTATTTGTTTCGCTTTGATAACATCCCAACCAATAAACAATAACCCTAAAATGCACATTATTGACGTAAACCTTGACACTGTGCTCCAAAACAATTGAAAACTCTTGAAAATCGCGAAAGATTTACACAAAAAGCTAGGTTAAAACAAAAAGTCTCTATGCAATTTTCTGTGCGTATTAGCTTGAAAACATCTGCATTTTACTAGCTTTTGAATGAGGTACAAAAATCTCAAATTGACAGACGAATGATAAAAATATCATTACAACAGTGTAAACAGTGTTTATTTTATATTTGCTTGCTAAAAATGTTTTCCTTTTGTTTTCTTTATGTAGTTTTAAATATAAAATGTTACGACCCATAGTACCTATAATTGATTCGGGGCTGGGTTTGCGTTTGTAGAGAACACGAAAAGAATATTTTACGAATTTCACAAAAAGGGTCATCGAACCTTGACACTAAGCACTTGCCAAGTCTTCAGTGTGAATTTGGCTGGATAAATAAATGTCACCTTATAGTTACCACTTGTTGAACGAAAACACGTGGAATAAACTTGCCCGGTCCAACGACTGTGTCAACACTAGTCTCAACAATGGGGAGCAGGTTCTCGCTGTATTTATAGATTTTAAAAAGGCGTTTGACACCCTTGATCACTGTCAATTATTACAAGCCATGGAGGAGTGCGGAATTAGTGGTCCTACAAACCAGTGGTTCCGTAACTACCTCACAGACAGAACCCTTAGGACAACGGTGGGCGAGACAGTGGGGTCGGAGGTGCGTGTCAGGCTGGGTGTGCCGACTGGCTCAGTGTATGGTCCAGTCGGCTATATCATGCATGTAAATAGCGTTATTAACGTTGTTAAGAAATGTGATGTATTTATGTATGCTGATGATATGTGTTTGTTGTTCTCTGGTAGGGATTTGGGCACTATACAAAATAATATACAAACAGACTTTGATATGATTACAAAATGGGCCCACGACAACGGCATAATATTAAATATAAATAAAACCAAATGTATGCAGATATATTCTCCCTATAACAAAAAGGCAGAAGCTAGTAATTCATTGGTCAACATTATTGGCCACACATATGAATGTTTGCACGCTGATTATCACAACTGCCATTGTAAGAAGTTAGAAGTTGTTGATCGTTTTAAATACCTCGGATTACTTATAGATAGTAACTTTAACTGGAAACCACATATTAACGAAACGTAATAGACTAAGATCAGTGCTAGGCAAGTTCTATCATTTAAGCAAAATAATAAATAAACGCACCCTGTATACCGTGTATTACGCCCTTGCAGACACCCTGTTTAGTTATGGTTTGAGCTGTTATGGCCTTACTTTTAAGACATATTTAGATAAAATAAAACAACTACAGGTGAGATTAATAAAATATTTAGCTGATAAAAAGACAAAGATAGTTGTGATGGAGACTATGACAAATTGTTTGCCTCATGCCGAATACTTAGAGTTCATTGTAAGGTTAAGTATCTGATTGCTATTGAGACATATTATTCCGAAGACCATAAGACCCTGGTAAAACACTCGCAGACACCCTGTTTAGTTATGGTTTGAGCTGTTATGGCCTTACTTTTAAGACATATTTAGATAAAAAAAAAACAACTACAGGTGAGATTAATAAAATATTTAGCTGATAAAAAGACAAAAGATAGTTGTGATGGAGACTATGACAAATTGTTTGCCTCATGCCGAATACTTAGAGTTCATTGTAAGGTTAAGTATCTGATTGCTATTGAGACATATTATTCCGAAGACCATAAGACCCTGGTAAAACACTCGCAGACACCCTGTTTAGTTATGGTTTGAGCTGTTATGGCCTTACTTTTAAGACATATTTAGATAAAATAAAACAACTACAGGTGAGATTAATAAAATATTTAGCTGATAAAAAGACAAAAGATAGTTGTGATGGAGACTATGACAAATTGTTTGCCTCATGCCGAATACTTAGAGTTCATTGTAAGGTTAAGTATCTGATTGCTATTGACACATATCACTCCGAAGACCACAAGACCCTGGTAAAACACCCCTATTGTACAAGATAGATAGAAAATATATCCAACCAAAGGCAAATAATTACTACGGAGAAAGAACAAGAGGATACTTAACCCCCAAAATATGTAACAAAATCAAACTATTAAGAGTGGCTGAAAAATTTTGTAAGCCTACACTAAAATTCAAATTTAAAAAAAAAATTATAAATAAATGTGGTAAGCTTGTATTGTAAGTAGGTATAAATTATAAGTACTTGTTATTATTATAAATCTAAGAGCTCATCTGCCAACAAACTGTTATGCAGTTTAGCAGAAAATAAAATGTATTAGTCGTAAGCTATCTTGTTAAATAAATTTCTTAAAAAAAAAAGCTCGAAAACACTTTGTATTTGTGCCGGCGAACAACGGCGATAAAACTCACCTTATCACTTCGTGACTTTAAAAAATTTCGGTGAAAAGAAGGTGTACCTACAGTCTACATTCGGAAATACCTGTGGAGATATATAATGTTATCTGAGAAAGTGATTTTCTCTGAAAAAGTTACGTTTTAAAGGTCACATTGTGAAAAGGGTATTACTATGTGACGTGACACGATTACTAATAGAAAAATCGCGTTTCAATTAATTTAGAAAATTGCCTTTTGCAATCTAAAGTGTAGCGACATTTATTTAACTCCAATACTTTCTATATTTTAGTAAAATAAGTAAAGTAAGGTTTAGTAATAAGCCAAGGGCAAGAAATAACACATTCCATAATTAATTAAAAAACTGTTTTTAATGAATAATTGTTGCTTTGATTTGTCATTTTTGACAACATAAGACGATGTTTTTAGGGTTCCGTACTACTGTGTGGTGGTACGGAACTCTTTAAGCGCGAGTCCGGGTCGCACTTGGGCGGTTTTGGAATAAACATATTGCTTCATTATGAACCAATAAGCCCAACCGTTTGAAATATACACCTACCTACATGAACGATTAAAACATTCTGAAAATGTGTCATCATTTATTATACCAAATTTCATGTTTAATTATTTATTTTATTTAAAATACCCACAAGATAAACTCGGGTCACGATCTGGACTGCGCTCTTCTATTGGTTCAACGATAATGAAAACTTTACAAATTAATAAGGGCTACCATACAACCCATAAACGGAACACGTCCCGGTTTACCCGGTATTATGTCCCGTTTTTTAAAATAAATTAGGAGCAACAATACTTTTTACTTTAAAGCCAGATACTATGATAGAAATAAATTTCTATATTTTAAACACTAGGCGATTTATCCATCGCAAGGAGATAACAAATTAAATTTTAAATCATTGCGGTATAGATTTCTGATTTTCTATACCGCAATGATATAAAATTCAATTTGTTAAAGCTAGATATTTGGAGACTGTATGTAACACTAGTATTGAAAATCAATTAAGAATTAAATTTACTTAGTCCTTGCAGAATTTGGTTGTAGTATGTAATAATCGTTAGAAAAATAATAATAAAGGAACATTTAAGTGCAATAGGATAAGTAACTTATATTTATTATTATTAGAAAACTAGTAACATCATGATATTTATAGCACACCGTGCGTAAAATGACCACTTTACGCACGCTGCGCTTGCGTAAAGTCGGCATTTTCCGCACTTTTGCTATAAAATATTATACGATACTCGTGCGAGAAACTTTTTCTCGACTCGTGTGATTGCAGCACTCACCTTCGGCTCGTGCCGCAAACTCACACTCGTCAGAAAACGTTTCATCGCTCTCGTATCGTAATGTACTATTTTGTATCTAAAAACAGGAGTCATGTGTTTGATTTTTTCTCTGGCGTGATAATTCCGCGCGCCACTAGATTGCAGAAGTATTAGTAATTTGAAAACATCGCCCTTGTTTATGATCAACGCAGAGTATTTCCTTAAAAACGCGACCAAATATCAGAGAGATTTTATTTTACTATTTTGTCGACGTGATTAATATTTATATCCATGCCAAATTACAGCTTTCTAGTACTAATAGTCTTACTTACCCCCCTCAATTTAATTGAATGATAAGTGTTTGTTTTCCCGTCATTTATTTTTACATCGCATTTAGCGAAATATTTCTGTGTACGAGTATATTATGCAAGCTTGCATTTATTTACTTACTTATTTTATTGGTTCATATCTAAAAATGTAACTCAAAACTAATGAGTACATATTTTATTAGTTTCTGATTATATTACTCCTAAACTACTTACTATCATTGTTGTGAATAGCTTCAAATCCTATGTTATTTTAACCTTATAAAGGTGCCTTCAGCCTGTACAGGTTTTTATTGTAATATGCTTAAGTGTACAATTTTTATTGTTCTTTTCAATGTATTGTACATTTGTATTCTGTACTGAAGAATTATTAATAAAGAATTTTGAAAAGTAAAAAAGTAGTCTCTGCGCTAAGCCGCGGACAGACGGACATGGCGAAACTATAAGGATTCCTTGTCGGACTACAGAACCCTAAAAATGCTGTTACTAGATCTCTACCCACGAGTGGGGTAGCTTATATTTGGATTCGTGTTGAATAAATGATATTATGATATATCATATCATGACCATTTATGCTTTTACTTTCTGAACCAATACAATGAAATATAGCATTTATTAAATTCGATTAAACTTAACTTAGTTTCGAACATTAACACTTTGAAAAAGAAAAATACAATGTACTTTTTGGGAAGTACCTGAAGCTGAGATCTCCGGGATTTGCGTCTATTTCCGTCCCGGTCGTCAGTTAAGGCAGCCCTAGATGTGAATGCAGCTTAATCTCGTAGTAAGTACATTGACACGCGATGTGGCGTGTCGCCCCGACCCCTCATACTAATGAACATATAATTACTTCTCCGGTGATTGCCTGGGTTGCCATTTACACAACAATACCTATAGAATGGGGTTGCTACTATTTCTTGAATATTTATGAAACTGTGAAGGTCTCCTCGTAAGGAATGAACACTTATGAAATCACCTTGGTGTCTATTTGCCCGTAGGTATAAAAAAAACTGTCAGATTTACGTCGTATACATTAAACGGATATCGCCAAAGTGGAATTAAAATTTTCAAAATACGATTACTTTGTCCCATATAGTACAGTGGAGACGATATCAAGCTATACACTTGCAGTACGACATTAGCCCCTACAGAGAAGAATATAAGATAGGTACAAAGTCCGAAGTGTCTAACTTGATGCGGTCTCCACTGTACAAGATAGTTCCAGAATGTGACGTCATCTATTATATTTTTCCCGGGATTCTAGTCTAAATATTCACCTGCGTCTCTAATTTCAGGTCGCTCGGTCCAGAGTCCAGAGAGACTGGCAGAAGGCAATAATAAAAGCGGAAGCAATTTCCTCAAGACAAGCTTTATGTATATCTAAGTTGAAAAGAGACAGGAAGCAAAACACAAAGAAATCCGAACGCTCCCTACTTTCCGAAATAAACATACGCATACAAAAACATATCGTCATGGCATAATATATCACGGGGTGTCAAAGGGTGCTGAAACACTACACCCTTTTTGCACCGACGAATTTTTAGACTCACATGATACGGGTGAACCTTATTCTCCCACTTTCAAAAATAATCGATAACGATTTTTATACCTGTCATCCCTACGTAGCCAATTTATATTAATTCAACAGCTCCGCCGCAACAATATACAGATGTGTATAATTAACATAACAAGTGTCGCATAATTGGAAGCGATGTACGCGACAGACAGACGGTACGGAACCCGTCACATCACATCTGATGCGAAGGGTTTATTGGATGTGACGACTATATAATTTGAGGGTAGAATTGAATTACGTAGTCGCTTTTAGAGGTATTGAAGCTACAGAGTAACGGTGAAGCGTTGGTTGCGGTGCAAAATTTCTAAAGTACTCCCAAACTTATAAAGCGCATACGAATCTTCGCCACTGCTCGGCAAAGTTCGTATTTCCCTATACTATCTATACAAGCAGTAAGGTCACGTGGTACGTCTGGTCGCTCGGCTATAGATTTCTATGCGCATTATAACTTTGGGCCCACTGTACTTATATTCACACCTCGCCCACCCAGATACTACAAAGAAAACATAGATCGTCTCTTCAATCCATGTTGCCAATTTGGTAGGCATTACGTTTTCCTACAGCGGGGTCCCAAACATAAAAAGAAGGCGATTTTTTTTTTCTTTAATTTGCTTGTGGGGTGTTATTGTCTAGAACTCATTAAGGGGGTAACTTTTTACCTCGGTACAAAATGCACATAATAATATTGTTTTCCTTACTTTTGAATAAAAAGTATGCAATAAATGTGTTTTAAGGCAACTCACGGAAATAGTTCATTAATAACAAAGTCTTCACAAAAAAATTACTTACTTTAATGTTTACAATTTGTTTGCATTACATTAACAAATTTAAAAGCGTGTTTACAGTTGTAATGTAATGCAGCTAAAATGTGACGCATCAAATTGAATAATTTTCTTGTGTTCACCTAACTATTAACAAGCAGTTTGCGCGAATAGCTACAAAACGCATTTATTGCAAACTTTTTATTCAAAAGTAAGGAAAACAATATTATGATGTGAATTTTGCACCAAGATCCTCCGTTACCACCTTAAGTAGAGAAGAAATATATATATTTATTATCTTCAAAAATAAAAAAATGGGGGGCCGCTAAAGTTGTCAGTTTTTAAATCCCCCCCAGAGAAATAATAGCAATCGCTGCTTTATTAAAAAACTCTTTCAATTCGACACTGCCAGTAAGAATCAAGTGAACATTTGTGTCACCATCTCTTCGCTCGGAATAAGGATGCCACATAGCCCACTTAGAGTGGTACGAGTACAACAATAGGCGACTAACATCATCGGTTCTCCTAAAGTATTTCTGTTGTACATTTTATTGCAAGATAGAATAAGCAATGAATGCGAGGAGGCCCTGTGACGTCACGCTACATAAAGGAACGAACGCTTCGCTGGCATTTGAGAAATTCTTTGGAACAGTAATATGCACCGAAGTCACGAACAACTTTCGTAAGAAAACCCGATCTTTGGATGCAAAGACTTATATGTACACAAAATACATCTTCACTACATGAATAGCCAAGGGGATGACAGAGGTACTTCCGAGTGTTGACTGTGAAATGCAAGTCACAGACTGAACTCGTACACCAACATTCTACCGACGATTATTAAATCCCCAGCGTGATGGGTGGTGACCCCTACTTTGGGCGCACAATAAGGTGAAATAAATTTCATTTTGTTAACGAAAACGAAAACTGGTGATAGTACTCGTCCTTATGAACAGCTTCTACTATGGAGCCAACCCTAAAATCGTGAAAAAAATATCAGCTGTTCCATAGAAAAGTTAAATACCTACTCGACTCAAAATAGCTGATTTTTTTTTTACGATTTCAGAGTTGGCGTCATAGTAAAAGTTGTTCATATGGACGAGTACTATCACCAGTTTTCATTAAAAAAATGACTTAAATTTCACGTTGTATAAGGTGACTTTCGTTTATGTATAACCAAATGAATACTGGAGACTCGGTAAGTGGTCAGGACCAAGGTTCAATGACCCTTTCGGTGAAATACGGCAAATAAAATTTAGACTTCCTTTAGGTTCTTGAACAAGAGAATTACAAAAAAATATTTTTCGTATTTCGCAAATATGGTAATTGAACCATGGTCCTGACCACTCAAAATCGATCTCCTGACTATCGATCCGTGTTACCGATCACTTACCATGCCTCCAGTATGAGTTTGGCTGTAATGAAAATTTTGAGTGTTTCATAAAATTTGGTCGAGTAGGTATTTAACTTTTCTATGGAACAGCTGATATTTTTTTCACGATTTCAGGGTTGGCTCTATAGTAAAAGTTGTTCATATGGACGGTAGTATCACCAGTTTTTGTTAACGAAACCACTTAAACTTCAGCTTGTATATGGACATATATACCCAACGTGTCTTTCGAAGAACGCAGACAGAACACAAAAGTGCCCATATGGGGCTTGAACCCACGACCTCGAGATTAGTGGTCGAGTACTCTTATATAAAATGTAAATAAATATCGACCCGACTTATATATAACTCAACCGAAATATAATGAAATAAATGTAAATGAACTTATAGAGCTTATTTTTTATTTTTGTTATTTATAATATTATTATACAAAAAAAATCAAGATGTAGGGCCCGAAATATATCTTGAAATTTTTTGTGCATATATAGGTAGGTATAGTAATGTAATAAAAAACAAAAATAAAAATATCAACTGAAATATCATACAAATATTACTTGGGAAGTTTGACTCCTACGATGGTACAATAAATAAATAATCTGTCAAGTAAGATCCGAGCCACGATCGGGACTGCGGTCTATTTTTTGGGCGACAATGAGAGTTATGAGGGTTAACATAAAAAAAATGTCTGACCAGTGGTCAGTGAGCACGGTGCCTCTTCTAAGGCATTAAGGCGAGGCATTGATACAACTTTTAGTTTCAAATCGGCGCCTTAGGGGAGTGGAGTGAGGGGGACTTACTCCATACAAATATGCGCTCACGAACTAGCTTATGCCGTAACGTCGTATGCGGCAAAACAGTATTTTTCATTTAAAATGACAACTATGAGTAGTTTAATAAGTCCAATCGGCCATATTGAAGTGTATTTGTAGACTAATTTAAATAAAAAACTTAAGAGCTGCCGTTTGTCAGTAAAATAGAAATCTCTATTTTAAAAGAGGTTTTCTAAATATTTTTTTATCTGCTATGAAAATGAATTAATCAACTAAATCTTCGAGCGAAATGATGTCAATGAAATGCTTAATCTAGTATATAAATTGGTTATTACATGTGTTTTTTTATTGCTGAGGATAATGGAGATCCATGTCGCCAAAATTTCGTGGCGTCGCCTTAATAATCGAAACAAAACCAGTCATTCGGAAGTGTCGAGAAGGCCTACAATCAATGCAGTCTCACGCTTCACATCGTGACGTCACATTCAGCTTCCCAGTGACTAGAGTTAGGCCGATCACTCCTACACCGGCCTCGATATATAGCCCTGGAATATGCATGACAGGTAACCCATGTGACTTCTAATACATACGTCATAAAGATCTATATTGCACGGATTGGATACCAAAGATTTGCCGTCGACTATGTGCATATTGTGCATACATGAATATCTTTTGTGTTCGACTTCAGCCCTTGTTGATTGCAAGAGTCGTAACGTACCGTACTCGAGATGTTGAAGCATTTGTCGCATCTGTTTTATTCATGACAACATAGTAACAATATCTTTAGTTTTGAAAAAAAAAAAACAGATTTCGTGAAAATTGTGAAAAACTCGCAAAGCCAAACAAAGACGTTTAAACAAATTTAGACAAAATTTAGGTTCACCCAAAAACGCAATAAAACTTTAGGTTTCTCACATTATTACTTAAAAATGGAATTTAAACCATTTTGAAAAATAATTTATGTTTTTGGAAATCATTGACAAAATATCAGATTTCATTTTTTTTTATGTTTGAGTAGTGGGTATAAAACACAGACATATAATTATTTCTAAGTAGCAGACTAAACTTATGGATTAAATAGTGTGGCAAGTTTCCATACCAAAAATAAGCTACATTTAGGCTACATGGTACGAAAAAATGTATAAAAATGGGTTGTTTTGGCTGGTTTATGCTTGGAACATATTTTTTAATTCCAACTAATCTCTAGTATATATTTTGTTTGGAAACAAGCAATATTTATATTTATATTTTTTCACGGAGCTAAAATTGCCACGCATCGACTCTATGCGTTTATTATTAATTTTAGGTCTGCTACTATATTATACATCTGTGGTATAAAAATAGTGACATTTAACAGTTCGAAACTCGCACGAAATGCTACAAAAGAAATCTGTCATTAACGTGAGGTATTAGGAAAGCAGCACTAAAAGAGATGATTGGGAACCTCTAATTGGCGATTGTTGGTTCGCCAATTGCCGACGCAGTCATTGACGGCAAACATAGCCCCCAGCAAATGGCGCTTTGAATTTTCGGACTGGCTTCCTAGATTGTGCTGTGTTACCGAACGGCTCCTATTGACACGAACGGCATAATTTATTTATGGAACCTTAAATGTGCAACACCATGGTGGTCTATATGAACAATGCAAGAAACAATACGGATCTCATAATATATGTATAATGGTGACTTTAATTTATCCAGCTAAACTCATACTGGAGGCTTGGTAAGCGATCAGTAACACGGATCGATAAAACTTTTGCTGGTTTTGCAAAACAAAATATTGACGTCCCATAGTAATTGACTCGGGGCTGGGCTTGCGTTTGTAAGGAAAACGAAAAGAATAATACACGAATTTCACAAAAAGGGTAATTGCACCTTGTTACTTGAGCACTTACTGAGTCTTCAGTAAGAATTTGACTGAATAAATTAAAATCACTTTATGTATATACTCAGAACAAAAAAAACGGGATTTTACTCCCGCCATTACCAGATAAATTCCTGATATAAGGACTTGGGATATTTAAGTTAAATATAATTTGTAATCTCGAGAGACCAAAAGCGAGTATTTTTTGGTTCGATGCTAAAACGGTCGTCATATGTCAAAAACGACCATAATAAACCCACTTAAGACTAAAATGGTCACCATCTCAAAGAACTAAGCCTCGATGAAGGTACTCGTAGAGCAAACTACTCGTGATCAGACAATTCAAACATGCAGGTTATAATTTTATCTACCGTGACACCACCGGTGAGCGCGAGGTGAAGGGTGTTAACTAGACAATCGTTTTCCCTCTAACTGGTTACAGTCCGACTTTGAAATAGATTTACGAAAAAACGTTACTGAATACGGGGTTAGTAACGTTTAAAAATACGCAAAAACATCACGTTTGTAAAACGACAATGATACTGTCGAACGCGCATACAAAATTGTCTATCGCGATTTGTATCGTTTTGATACTTCAAACCAATCAGGACGCTATAAAAGTGCGGTATTATTTTAATAATATAAAACTGGTATTATTTTGTTACTTTTTAAAGGTTTTGCTGTAGGTCACCGTCAACAAGAACTACTTTTGCTAACGGGGCTAATCTAAACTTTTTACTTCAAAAAGTTTTTTACAATAAACTAATCAGCTGACACTTTTTTCTTGCACTTATTCTACTATACATTTAATATTACCGTGCGGCAGGAATACGGAACATCTTAAGGAGGTAAACCCGAACCCCGATGCAAAATGCACATCATAATATTGTTTTCCTTACTTTTGAATAAAAAGTATACAAAAACTGCGTTTTAAAGAAATTATCGGAAATTGATTACAAAGATAATACGCTTTTAAGTTTGTTAATCGAATGCAATCAAAATATAAATTATAAAATGATAGTATTAGAATGTAAAACCCTAATTGCTAGTAATCAATTTCCGCTAATTGCTTTAAAACGCAATTTTTGCATACTTTTTATTCAAAAGTAAGGGACACAATATTATGATGTGCATTTTGCACCGGGATTCGATTTTACCACCTAAAATAATGTTCCATCAAGAAACAGTCCAAATTATTGTATGGAATCAACGATATTTTCGAATATCGTTGTATGGAATAGTACATAATATTTCGTATTTCCCATGGTAAATTTTAATGTTGTTCGTACTTTTTACCGACCGATGATAGCCGATCTCCGATAGGAGATGGCACAAGAAGAAGTATCTACTGATTACCAGTTATTACTAGTGGTCGGGAATATGGTTATCAAATTAACACACACAGCCACACAATCTATAATACGAGTACAAATAACGTAGTGAAAATGTCGTGTCTGTCCATGAAATATTATTCCAAATTGTTTGTATAAATGTGTTATTAGTGTTGTACTGAACCCAAAAGTACCATTTTTAGAATTTTCGTCTGTCTGTATGTATGTATGTTCCGTTTTAACTCGAGAACCACTCAACGGATTTGGTTGCGGTTTTCTTTAGTATCATTGTAGTGACCCTGGTCAATATAGGCTATAAGAGGGGTTGATAAAATAACGCCCAAATCGAAAACGAGGCAGAGATTGAATAAACGCGGACGAAGCAGCGGGCGAAAAGCTAGTAATAATTACAAATGTGCCAAGGTAATAGTTATTTATTATCCATTGTTTTGCTTGGAGAATCTAATATTATGCTTAAGGCTGAGGTAACCTGGCCTAAGAATGTAGCATAAGACTAACTATAAGAATTAACTTATATTTATATGTGTGTCCGAACAAACCCGATTTTTAGGACAAACTAGTTTTAGCTAGGTGAAAGTAGGTGCGACGATGAGCGAAGCCAGGAGGAGCAAGTTAGGTTGCTTGTGAATATAAATTCAGGAGCCGAGCAAGGCGACGGCTTAAGTTTTAGCAAAAATACGATCTTAACAGCCATATCATGATATCGATTTTTGTTTAGCCTGGGAACCTACTTTGGTAGGTGGTGGAGCTAATGTCGGGCTCGACTGTGGAGGTACCACCATCTTACTCGCAAATCCTCCCGAAGTTATTCGGGTGAGAGTAAGAGAACAGCTCTCAGGCAAAACCAGGCGGCACACCATTGCCTGGGACCGATGGATGGCGGTATATCCATCCCCAATTGCCGGGCCTTATGAAAAATAGACTGGTGACGGGCAGCGGCGTCACTGGTGCAAGGGTTTCGGCACCGCGCTCACCAACCCGCCTGCCCAGCGTGTGTGAGTATGGGCATTTTTCCCAGGAGGACCGCCAAGAGTGGCGAAATCCTGGAAAGGCATATATCCAGCAGTGGATGAAACAGGCTGATGGATGGATGGACTGGGAACAACTAGTTTGTCCCAAAATCTGGTTTGGCCGCTAACATATTTAACAATTATAACTCTTAACCTACTAATATTATAAATGCGAAAGTTTGTGCGTGTGTGTGTGTGTATGTTTGTTACTCTTTCACGCTGGAACGGCTGAACGGATTTGAATGAAATTTATAATGGATATAGCTTATACCCTAACTTAACACATAGACTACTTTTTATCCCGGAAAAATTCATGGTTTCTGTAGGATAGATCAATATAATTTAAAAATCAGGTGTCTAATTAGCGCGGTCCTTAATCTAATGCTATGTTATCTCATCACACTTCACACTAATATTATAAATGCGAAAGTTTGTGCGTGTGCGTGTGTGTATGTTTGTTACTCTTTCACGCTGAAACAGCTGGACGGATTTGGATGAAATTTAGAATGGATATAACTTATTACCCAACTTAACACATAGGTTACTTTTTATCCCGGAAAAAAGTATGTCGTTAAACCGAATAACACGCGGGCGGAGCCGCGGGCAAAAGCTAGTATAGTATAAAAGTTAAAATAATGCCGTAGTACGCCAAAAATCTTCGTTTATGGTGTCATTATTTTTCCTACTAAGGTATTGTTCAAATACCATTAACTTATTTGTTCATTGCATCATGTATTTATTCTTATATTTTTCTAGTTTATGCTAGTGTATATTTTTTTTACATATTAGTAGCCCAATCTCAATATTTTTTGTATGTATTTCCCGTATTTATTTATCAACTTATTTGTTCATTGCACTATGCATATGTACCTATATAATATGTTCATTCCTATATTTCTCTATTTTATGCAGGTGTATAATTTTATTACATTATAGTAGACCAAACCTAAATATTTTTTGTATGTATTTCCAGTATTTTTTTTATATTCTATTGTTTTTGTAAAGATTAACTTTGACCTGTAAAAAGTATGCTTTATGTATCTATTTTACAAAATCAATATTTTGATTTGATTTGATAGATTTTTACGATAGTTTTATCTAGTATTAGTATAAGCTCTGTTTATTTACCTTCAGATGATGTTGTGGCAATAGCAAAGAAACTTGACAAAGTCTTAGCGTCTATTACTTAAGTACTCATTTATTCTTATTAAAGAAATTATTATTGATTGAAAAGCAAAAAAGGTCCCAGGCGGAATTCTTTAAATTACAGTCTGGAAAGAGAACAATAACAGAAATGACTTTTATCCCCTTGATTAATCTTTATCCCCTTGATTAATCCTCTACCCTGGAGGATACGTCCGTTCAATAAGAAAATAGCCCTAAAATTGGGTCACTTCGACCTTTTCTCTTTAAGACGACATAGGTAGTAAAAAATGAGATTTTAAAACAGTAGAACTCAATATATGTACAATAGATAGGGTTGTGAAAGAAAAAGTTATTAATGAGGCCTTTTCCAAGACGATAACAAAACCCAAAACGTGATAGAGAAAAATTCGCTGCATAGAAAAAAATTGCAAAGTGAAGGCAGTTTTTTCAGTTCAAAACGGTAATCAGTCCAAACCAATAAAGTAAAAATAACAATAGTGACTGTTGTAAACCATACAAAACAATTATCTAAAATATAACGACGCGTTTTTTTTTAAAACGCTCTCGTGTGAATTTATCACACTTCACACTAATATTATAAATGCGAAAGTTTGTGTGTGTGTGTGTATGTTTGTTACTCTTTCACGCTGAAACGGCTGAACAGATTTGGATGAAATTTAGAATGAATATAACTTATAGCCTAACTTAACACATAGGCTTTTTTTATCCCGGGAAAAAGCATGTCGTCAAACCGAATAACACGCGGGCGGAGCCTCGGGCATAGCTAGTACTAAACATTATTCACTAATAACAGCAATATCAAACCTTTTCTCGATTCAACGCACTATTCCGCCGCACACTTTTTTAGATATGTTTATCTCTTTCGTCGTATTTTGCCTTAACACCGCTGCAAGAAAAGCTACTAAATGCACAATTTCTATTCATAAACTAAGAGAATCCGAGGGGCGAGCGAGAGTGACACGGAAAAATTTTCTTCTACATCCAGTAATCAGTCAAGTTTAGCTTCACATTACTGAAATGGGAGAGAGCGACGCTAACGCCCTCTTTGTCAACAGTCCACGTAATGTTCCGCCAACTTGGGTCTTCTCTCAGCAACGTCGAAACTAGCCCCTATCACCGGGGGATAAGATTCGATTATCGTTAATCTAAGCTCACAACTTGTACATCCTCTTTAATGCCGGCATCCGCGCTTTTTGCTATCAGATAATTCGCTCTATATTTCAACGGACGGTTTTTAGGGTTCCACGAAAAACTTTAATTTAACTAACGCGTAAGTTTAGCTGTAAATACAAAACAACACTGCGAAAAGAAATGTTTTTTTAAATGTATTTAATGTAAAATGAAAAAAATCGCACAAAACACGAGGAAAAACAACGAGAAAAAATTGTGGAATATAGTTTCATTGTTTGCACGTTGGACAAACGTGCAATTAAAATTAGTTATTAAAACCCTTGATAATGGTGTGATACCGAAACCGGTTGGGATTAACATATTACAGTATTGTGAAACGAGTACAAGTGTTTTGTACAAATGTAAAGCAATTATGATAACAACAAAGTTGGTGTACTCATAAATAAATATTAATACTTTAAACAAATTAATATTACGAGTACGTCTACCTCCGACGACCAACCCCATGAAAAAACCTTCAATGACGTTACATTTTGCATATTTTGTGTCAAATGAGAAGTATTCCCATGCAGCTTCCATATTTATTTACGGAACCGGTACAATGTGTATACGAAAACTTGACACTCTTTCACAGGTCACCTAACGTAGTGTCTGAATGATAACATTAGATAATTAATTAATTAACGGCTTTGACCCACATACGAGGCATTTTTAAGCTCATTGTAATTAAAAGCACTGTCTCTACTTCCATAATATTGAAAAACATAACTCACGCCTACAGCCTAAGATGCTACAGATTTCTATCTGCTACGATCTTGACACACCTCTTTTGCCTCTGATCCATCAATCTAGTCTACACGCTCTTCTATTCCGGGTACTTCCGACATTGCCCTTCAGTATTTCGCCAGTTTGGTAAGCATTGTTTTTTTTAGGGTTCCTTACCCAAAGGGTAACCAACGGGACCCTATTACTAAGACTCCGCTGTCCATCTGTCTGTCCGTCTACATGGGCGTCTGTCTGTCCGTCTGTCACCAGGCTGTATCTCATGAACCGTGATAGTTAGACAATTGAAATGTTCACAGATGATGTATTTCTGTTGCCGCTATAACAACAAATACTAAAAAACAGAATAAAATAAATATTAAAGGGGGCTCTCACACAACAAACGTGATTTCTTTGCTCGTTTTTGCTAGATATTGATAACGGCAACAAGTAGGCGCTTAAAATATTCACAGAATATTTAGTTATATTTTCACTTTAAAAATAAATAATTAAATTAAAATTTGAGGGGGGCTCCCACAACAGACATTATTTTTTTGCCGTTTTTATTGATAATGGTACGGAACCCTTCGTGCGCGAGTCCAACTCGCACTTGGCCGTTTTTTTATTTTACAATTAGCTTACGCTTGACTATTAACGCATCTCAGGGACTGAAAAGCGTCGAGAAGACCTAGGACGAAGAGCGGTCGCCCAGAAACTGGAACCTTGACTGCGTTAGTTAGTTTTTTCTCTATCGCACTTAGTAATTTTGTGCGCGAGTGAACACATGCGCTAGTCCCCCATCACTTTTGCCTAGCGCGACACTTGTACCTTACCTTAAATTTTTTTTGTCACTCTACTTTCATTTATTCTCTCAATATGTCCAAACCAACAAAGTATTTCTTTCATTCTGGTCACTACATCTCTGAATATATTTAAAAACAGGCCGAAAATCCATCTCTTTGAATAGGTATTAGCTTTGTCCAGAAAATCAGAATAGAAGTTTCGGGACGAAACACAAAGAAAACTGTTAATATAAAAGGGATTCAAATATTGGTTTTGCTGAAAACTTACTTTGAATGACGACGGTATGGGCTCAACAAATAAAATCCACCTTACCTGAAAATAAAAAAAGACGTATTATTATTTAAAATAAGATTCTTGCGCTCAAGAAAACTTTTTCGATTGATCACGAAAATAACGAATGTTAGCGAAATTATGTTTTTTTGTAATTTATGCTTTTTTGTACAATACAAAAACTAATAATTGTTATAATTTTCATGATACTGTCTAAAAGGGGTCTGGCCACAGCATACGTCAAAAATACTCGGTACGCCGATGGACTTGAAAATGACCAAATAAGTTAACGCAAACTGACAGAATACAAGTGTCGATTCGGTGTAGCACAACTCAACTTATTTGTCAGGAATAAACCTTATTTTAAGCATTCCAACTTATCTATGTCTTTACGATATAGAAATAAAAAGACAGAATGCTTCTTAGTTTTGTTCCGTCGAATAAGGTAAGTCGTGTTACACCGAATCGGCATCATTGATTGAATTTTTTTCAAGCTCAGTGTTATAACTAGGATAAAATCTGCGTTCAAACTAATTTGATTTTCTTGAACACGGACGTGCCTGTTTTTTTTTTCGCCGCTAAAAGTCTTCTCCGGCAAGGGTAACCAAAGCCTTTGCTTCATGCTGTTTTATTCTTATTTAAAATTTTCTACAAAGGCGTTAAAGAAAGAAAAAGACGGAACGCTTATAATTAAGTTAAGTCCTGTCAAATAAGTTAGGTCGTGTAGGCGACGCAGTTTAATAGGTTATATAACTATGTAATTTAGAAATATTGTTTTAGTATAAATATTTATGTATAAGTGCTGCCATCTGTTGGTGTAATTAAAAAGCGACAATTAACGGGTACACAACGGATTTGCTTTTTTGGTAATTTTATAATTAGCCGGTAGATTTGCTATGACGGTTTTTAGTAGACTTCAACGGTAGCTTGAACGGTGTGCACCTCATTGTCTTTGTTTTAACCTAAAATTCGGCAGTTTTATTATTCTATCCCTTACAAAGTTTGGTCTTCGAGCACGGATCTACTCCAGCACTGATGTTTTCAACACCGCCACATAAGGTTATTATGACTCGCCGACAGTGCGAGCTTTCGAACAAAGAAAGGCACACCATGTCCGAGCATGGTTTGATGAAGCAGGAAGATTTTTTACCTCGTGGCACTCATAGTGCCATATCGCCACGAGACAAGGAGGAGCTCAAGCTTCAACTTATTGAAGAATCTTCTAAAGTCGTCGCACCTATTGTCTCCACAAAAGAGACGACGAAAGCGGTTTCATCAAAATCAAGGAGGTCCACGGCGTCATCAGCAGCACGACGAAAGCAACTAGAACTAGAAGCTGCTGAGGCTAAAGCAAGAATCCAGATGGAATTAATCGATAAACGCTTGGAAGCTGACCTTGCAATGATTGAAGCTGAGAACGCATCTGCAGGTGACGGCAGCAAGTGCAGCTCCATGATTGATGAGCAAGTAGTAAAATCAAACGTAGTGGAATGGCTGGATCATAGCCATGCTGCAGCCACGAACGCGTCCGATCAGCCCAGGGCAGCGCCTACCGCTATATCTTGTGAACCGCCGCTTCAACAGGCTGAGAACCCAATAAATAGCATCCGGCAACAGGCACATGAGCTGAAGGATTTAATGGTGAACTCATCATCTAAGCAAGACAATCGTTTCTTGACCCGCCTCGCTACACCTCGTGATCTGCCAAATTTCAGTGGTGACTGTATTGAGTGGTTACATTTTAAAAGTGCATATGAAGAGTCATCCCGTGTGTGTCAATTTAGTGAAATTGAAAACTTGTGGAGATTGCGAAAAGCATTACGCGGCGATGCCCTGGAAGCCGTGACGGATCTCCTCATTGGCAATACTACACCAGCTGACGTCATGGATGCTCTGCAATTAAGGTTTGGCCGATCTGATATTATTATTCAAAATATAACAACACGGCTAAAAAGGCTTTCTCCATTGCCAGTTTTTTATCAGAATGATTTATTTCACTTTTCCGTCAAAGTAAATAACTACATCGCAACAATCCGAGCACTAAAACAAGACGATTACCTACGCAGTCCCGAACTCGTTGCAGCTCTGATGTCCAAACTACCGAGCACTTTAATTAGCAAGTGGACTGATTACGCCTACACGAAGTTGTTAGAAGGTAAATCAAAGCTCGAGTTGCTCGCCGCTTTCCTAAAACATGAGGCCAAAATGATTTCCATCGTCGGTGTTAGTCAGCCGCCGGAACAAAAGAAAACTGATTACGCATCTACGAGTAAACGATTTGACGACGTCAAACGTTTTCGACCGGTTTTTGCAACAACAAGTATTGAAGTAAATAACACAGATAAATTGTGTAAATTTTGCAAAAAAGAAATTCATTTGTTACCCGATTGTCGTGTATTTAAAAGGGCGATGCGAAGAGATAAGTGGAACTTCATTAAAACGCACAAATTATGTTATTGTTGCATAATTACTCGTCATGATAGGAATACATGCCCTGCGCCTGTGTGCGACATTGATGAATGCGGACTCGCACACCACCGCCTTCTACATTGGAAGAAACCTGTCCCTCAACCATCAGCTGATGACAATCTAGGTCAAGGGCGAGAGTCTGCTCAATCATCGTCACATAGCACAGTAGCACACATCGCGTCGAACTGTGAAGGCTCGTCCGTACCCTCGGATAACGTCATGTTAAAAGTGGTAGCAGTCAATTTGTGCGGACCTAACGGTACTGTGTCAACATACGCTCTTTTAGACGATGCGGCTTCAGTATCAATCATGGATGCTGAATTAGCGAATGAATTAGGACTAAAAGCTGAACAATCGAGTGCAATAAAGTTTATCGACGCATTCGGTCTAGAAGTGTTTCAATCTGACGCTCCAAAAGTGTCAGTGCAAATATCCGGCGAGGACAAAGTTAATCATAACATTAAGTTACGTAAAGTGTCTAAGTTAAACCTACCAATGCAAAACCTGTCTGTAATCAACAACATTAACTGTAAACATTTGTTACGCATAAAAGATCGTGTTTGTAAAGAGCGTATAGTTCCGCGATTATTGATCGGTGAAGATAATTATTTTCTTTTAGCGCCGCTTGAGGTTATTCACGGCAACAAAAATGTACCGTATGCGACTCATTGTCGCCTAGGATGGACCATCCATGGCTATTGTGCTCGCACTCACTCCGAAACTGACGTAAGTAAACATGTTTTTCACCTCGCTCATTCTGATCAAGATTCTGCGGATTTGGGCTCATTGAATGACCTAATTAAAAACTCATTCACATTAGACTCCATAGGAATATCGACTTTATGCCGTGAGAATACGGCTCATTTACGGGCAACACAAATATTGGACGACACCTCACGACAGATCGGAGATCAGTGGGAAGTTGGTTTACCCTTTACAAAGGATGGTTTAGTATTACCTGATTCCTACGATTATGCACTATCGCGGCTTCATACGTTGTTCAAAAAGTTTCAGAAGGACGACGCCTACGCACAGAGATATGCGAAGGAAATGAGCAAGCTGTTTCATGACGGCTACGCGCGGGTACTCACCGAGAAAGAGCTTACGGCTGCACGCACCTGGTATCTCCCTCACTTCGGTGTCCAAAATCCAAATAAGCCTGATAAGATGAGGTTAGTGTTCGACGCAAAAGGACAAGTCAGAGGTATGTGTCTTAATGATTGTCTACTTACGGGACCCGACCTTTATAATTCATTATTTGGCATAATGCTCAGATTCCGTGAGAATAAAATAGTTATTATTGGAGACATTAAGGACATGTTTTTACGAATTAAAATTCGTCCTGAGGACCAACATGTCTTAAGATTCTTGTGGCGTGAGTCACCTGACTCTCCGATTAAACATTGCGCGATGCAAAGTTTAGTTTTTGGTGCAACATGCTCACCCTTTATTGCACAATATGTTAAAAATAAAAACGCATTAAAGTATGAGGATTTATATCCGGAGGCCGTGCATTCTATTCTGAAAAACCATTATATGGACGATTGTTTGGATTCTTGTAGTACCGAGGAAACCGCAATAAAACTCGTGCACGATATCACAGCTATACATAAGAGCGGCGGTTTCGAGATTAGACGCTGGTCGAGTAATAGCAAACGGGTTTTGGAAAACATACCGACTGAAGCGCTTGCGCCGTCTGCCGTTCAGTTTAAGGACGGAGCTATGAATACAAGTGAGCGCACTCTCGGATTGATGTGGCATCCGGCAGATGACACATTCGGTTTTAATGTTTGTTTTAGCCGTGTACCGAGGTCGATTTTGGATGGCGAAGAACCCCCTACGAAGGCAAAAATGTTGAGCATAATTATGTCGGTCTACGATATTCATGGTTTTTTATCACCATTCCTAATTAAAAGTAAAATTCTTCTTCAGAACGTACATCGAAGCGGTGTAGACTGGAAATGCCACATCCGACCAGAGGAGCATACAAGTTGGGTGAAGTGGCTCGATGAACTGAAGCAATTGGAATCGCTACGTATACCTAGGTGGTATAAAAATGCAGGTACGTGGACACCGTGTTATTTGAACGAGATAGCAAACTCGAGTGATAGCGAGATGATTATTAACACGCAATTACATGCATTTTGTGACGCGTCAATTAAAGCAGTGGCTACGATAGTATTTTGGCGATTGACTCGAGCAGACGGTCACGTTATTGTATTTTTTGCTGCTAGTAAAAGTAGGGTGACTCCACTTCGTCCTGTATCTGTGCCTAGATTAGAACTACAGGGATCTTTAATAGCCGCGCGCTTAGCTCAAACCGTGCAGAACGAACAGAAGGACCTTAAGGCAGATAGAAGAAATTTTTGGACGGACTCAACTACGGTTTTACAATGGCTACGTGGTGACCCTAGGAATTACAAGCCCTATGTCGCCCACAGGCTCGGTGAAATCGACGAGCTTTCAAATATGTCTGAATGGCGACATGTACCTACAAGCTTGAATGTGGCTGATATAGCCACGCGAGAAGACGCACCACCATTAAAATTTACCGATATATGGTTCCAGGGTCCAGATTTTCTGCGCTTACCTGAAGATAGATGGCCACGAGACATAAAAAACACGAAGAGCTCGGAAGAGGCTGCCTGTGAAGAGAGAAACATTAATGTTCTGGTATCTCATGAACCTGACCGTGACTTCTCCTTGCCAAACGAAAACAACATATCTAAATGGACAGTTCTACTTCGCTGCACCGCTCGGATCTTATTGTTGTTTAGACGGCAGCAAGGTAAGAAGACACATGTTGATGTTGACCTTATAACTGCTGATTAAAAAAAGTCAACATGACTCATTTGCTATCGAAATTCAATGTCTGAAACAAAATAAAGGCTTGAAGTCGAGCAGCCGTATTGCAAAGCTGACTCCCTATATTGATGAAAAGGGCTTACTACGTGTAGGAGGTCGCATCGACAAGACTGCAGGGGTCAGCACGACGACTATGCGACCTGTCATTCTCGATGGGAGGCACAAAACAACACGTTTACTTGTAGAGTACTACCATAGACGTGCACTACATGGAGCTCATGAGATGGTCGTAAACGAACTTAGACAGCAGTACTGGGTGGTAAAGCTCCGCCCCACCGTGCGAGCGGTGGGTGCGCGATGCCTGTTTTGTCGCTATCGCCGCGCCACACCGAAGGCTCAGCGTATGGCTGATCTGCCAGCCGCACGTCTGCAGCATCATCGACGGCCTTTCAGTTTCACTGGAATGGACTTTTTTGGTCCGATGGAGGTCACGGTGGGTCGAAGAAGACTTAAGATGTATGGTGTACTATTTACCTGTCTGACAGTTCGCGCGCTTCATATAGAATTAACAGATAGTCTTACGACTGACGCAACTATTATGGCCTTAAGAAGAATGATATCACGAAGGGGAACGCCGATTGTTATCTACTCTGATAACGGAACCAACTTGAGATCAGCCGACACGGAATTGAGACGAAGTGTTGAGTCACTTAATGCGGCTAAGTTACGGGAAGACGGGTGTATTAGAGGGATCGAATGGCGATTTATACCCCTGGGGCTCCAGAAATGGCAGGGTCCTGGGAACGAATGGTGCGTACAGTAAAGACCGCACTAAAGGTGGCCCTTAAAGAGCGTGCACCACATCCCGAGACTCTGTCTACGTTCATGGCAGAGGTCGAAGCTTTGGTGAATAGTCGACCAATAACTCACGTGTCAACAGACCCCAGTTACCTGGAAGCCTTAACGCCGAACCATTTTCTCATTGGAACCTCTTCAAACGGTCCTTCATTCGGCATATACGAAAATAGTGATCTCTGTCTAAGGAAGCGATGGCGAATAGCACAGCGGCTGGCTGATATGTTTTGGGGGCGGTGGATCAAAGAATACTTACCAACACTGTTGCCTAGACAGAAATGTACCACGGAAGAGAGAGCATTAAAAGTTGGAGATTATGTCATTTTAGTCGAGCTTAAACTTGATCGTGGTAGTTGGCGTCACGGAGTGGTGAGTGCGGTGCACGCAGGCGACGATGGTCGCGTGCGTATTGTAGATGTGCGCACCCGCACTGGGTTGCTTCGACGTCCGGCGACACGCGTCGCTCTACTAAATCCAGTAGATTCTAGTGCTGACTCTGATGTTACTTGTCAGCACTAAGGGGGCGGAATTGTAGGCGACGCAGTTTAATAGGTTATATAACTATGTAATTTAGAAATATTGTTTTAGTATAAATATTTATGTATAAGTGCTGCCATCTGTTGGTGTAATTAAAAAGCGACAATTAACGGGTACACAACGGATTTGCTTTTTTGGTAATTTTATAATTAGCCGGTAGATTTGCTATGACGGTTTTTAGTAGACTTCAACGGTAGCTTGAACGGTGTGCACCTCATTGTCTTTGTTTTAACCTAAAATTCGGCAGTTTTATTATTCTATCCCTTACAGGTCGTATTACACCGAATCGACACCATTTTATGCTAGATAGAATAAGCTATTTAAACAAGTAAACAGACAACCGAATGTCGCTTGTGGACGATATTTTATATATTAATAACATTCGATAGTTCCCTCATAAAACCTCGTGTACATCTTAACTAAGTTATACAAATACAATGTATGGGTGTATAATATATACTCGTATGTACATTTTAAATTTGAGTACATTTCTTCTTAGCAAAAGAAATACAATACAAATAATAAACAATTTTATTCGAAATTGAGAAAATAGTTGTTTCATAACTGAAAGTACTTTCACAATCTAAGAAATCTGGCTTAATCGAAGAAAGCCTTCGGCCAATGTAATGTCACCTAAATGTCCTCCTCAGTCTAGACCAGCTCGGTCTGGAGATATTTAAGGCGGATTGGCAATAGGGTTGCCAGATGTCCCGTTTTAGATTAGACATTACGGCAGTTAAAACTAGGACTAAACAATATAATTTCTGTATTTTTTGAAAACACGTACAGTGGAGCCCACATCAAGCTATACATATTGAGTATAAGCTGACCTCTCATTGTACGGGAAGCCTATACAATGAGAGGTCAAATTATACTGAAAGTGTTTAGCTTGATGTGGGCTCCACTGTACTACCTCGCGATAAGTTTGCAAAATGTATGGACTGGCTAAACAAAGTACAGTAAGGAGGTCTACCATGATTTTAAGCATCGATACTCGTTAGTGACTGTGTAAAATATTTATATGAGAAATTATACAGCGCCCCTAGCGGCTTACGGGAGGAACCAGAAATTCCAATACAAAATGTTTTACGCAATCGCTAACGAGTATCGAGACCCTTATTCATGGCATGCCCAAGAATTCATGGTAGGCTTGTAGTGTGTGTGTGTGGGGGGGGTCATATTCTTTATTGCACACGAGAGATAGACATACAGCATACATATATTTCTCCGAAAGATATTTCTACCAGCAAAACCTAGGTGCTTAGGAAATATGAATTTAAAAGTGCGTGATCAAATGTGCAGACATAAAGAAACATACGTGATTTAAAAATAAAAATATAAAATAATATGGATTTAAAACTAGCTTAAATATACCTGTTAAATAAATAGGTACATAATAAATAAATTAACAATTTAAATACCAAAACAAATTAATAAAAGATGTACACATACACAAATACTGTATACATAAATGGGCATATTGTGCCTATATAAGCAAACATCTACATAAATATATGTTTTAAACAAGAATTCAAAAAATACCATATATAAATATATATTTAAAATAATTGTTCGCTTTTATTCCAACAAGTCTGGCAACCCTAATTGGTAAACAAAGACCATATTTAGGAGCGACGTGTCACGTTTTCAATTACTCGAACACGAATAGCTAATGGAATACTGAATAATCTAGAACTCTAGATCGAGACTAGATGACAGATCAAACTGGATAGACTATCAAATATACTGAATTTATTATCTGCAATCAATTGTTCGTCATTCATTTATTTGAAAGGTGTTTTCACGTGTTTTATATCAAAGGTTTTATTTAAACCTAGGGAAATATAAGTTTTATTCAAAGTGATCCAATAGTTAAAAATGTCGTATCTACGGCTAACTAATTAAGATTTGATTCAGCGATCCTTAACGCAGCTTTTTGAGTTCACTAGCAGTGTTGTCCCCTAAGAACTAACCATTTATAATATTTAAGATTTTACTAACACATCCGGATATAAATAAAATATTTATAGCACACCGTGCGTAAAATGACTACTTTACGCTGCGCTTGCGTAAAGTCGGCATTTTCCCCACTTGTGCTATAAAATATTATACGATACTCGTGCGAGAAACTTTTTCTCGACTCGTGTGATTGCAGCACTCACCTTCGGCTCGTGCCGCAAACTCACACTCGTCAGAAAACGTTTCATCGCTCTCGTATCGTAATGTACTATATTAGTATTTTAGACAAGTAGCTCTTCTAGTCATGCCAACTCGGTCGCCAGACTCTAGGTGCAATCGTTTTAGAATAACCGGTCATAGTTTCTTTTAATATTCCTCGAACCTACTATTACCCTACTCGGAACTTTACCTTACGACTATTATTGAACTTAATTCCGGCGCTCTATTTTAATAGGTTATTCGTCAAATTAACTAGAGTTGGACGGTATTTAATAGAATCGATGAATTTATGTAATAGTATATATGGCGCCGGAAAGTCGGAGGAAGAATCTGAGACAGCTTTGGCCTTAAAGTTGATCCATTATTTTGAGGAGTTTAGAGAAAATATTTTTGGGGCTGCCAGATAATACAAATAATTATCGGATTTATTTCTTCACTTGTGTCAAAGGTCTCCGTTCGTGCCACAAAGTACCCTATAGGTTTTGATTTTAAGTCAATAAGTAGGACTTTTAGTAGATAAACATAAAGTACTTTCGAACTTGTATGAAAATACGCTTTAATTACTGAAAGGCCGTTTTTTTGTTGCGTTAAACTAACAACCCGAATTATTAAAAGTAGTATTTAAGGCTTTAGACCTTTGAATTTGACGTATTTTTTCAATTTAATATCTCAAGCAGCTTCTGAGAAAAAGGACCTTAACACCTATATTATTTTCCAGGTACTGAACCCCTGAAAACTTTTTGATGGCCTACAAAGTTTGCATTTGTGCTCGAAGGCAGACACCCTAGCACATTAATATTAATCCTTGGTGAAAAGTGGTTGTGGGAATGCATGTTCAGTTGCAACTCTGAATATCCTAGCTAGAAAACTAAATTAGGACTAATAGAATGGTCGACAGCGATCAGAGCCAACCCAGGCCCTATTCTCTGAGATTAAATGGGGCTAATCGTACGGAAACTGCTGTTATGTCGAACCTCTACCCTCGAATTGATAGGAAGCCTGCAAATCAAGACAGCCCCTATTTACTCCTATACCCTATATACTGAGGGTACTATTCAATTCGAAGGGGTATTTTAAAGCCGATACGGCTTTTCATAAGCCTCTGCGGAACGAATATTTCCAACTAAAATGTAAGTAAGGCAATACCATTTACGGTAGCTTTGTAGGTTTCATACGGTTATTGGATACGTTGCCACACATTTTATGATTCATACTCGATATATTAAAGTTTAAAAAGGCTCCATTTCTAAAAAGTATAATCCATTTTTCATCTTATTATCGAGAAGAAAAATATACGTAGATATAACTAGATAAAAATGTCATTTTAGAAGATTTTATTTTAATTTTCAAGTTTAAGCCCAATTAGGCAATTCCGATTACCGTTAAAACAGAAAATTAAACAATAAATCGCAGTCCAGATTGTGTTTCGAATTCAATTTTGCAGATAAAATAATAAAATTCAGTTGAAACCACATAGATTCCTAAAAATATTTGTGGCGTGTGGCAACGTCATCTAAAAAGAATATCATCACTCCATGTTATCTCGTGAATGTCGACTAAAGGATTATAGACAGGTATGCCAACAATCTATGTCTCTGTAGTATTTAGGGTTTTATGGCCATCAGATCTTGGCCCCATCTGCGGAGAAGACGTGTGCACTATTTACTGGTGGTAGGCTATGGCCGTGGCTTGTCACCATCCTCATGACGTCACCATGCCGCCAAGCGACTCGTCGTGTTCCGGTATGACGTCATGAGTAGCCAGGGGAGTAGTTACAGGCAGTTGCTTAGTAACAGTCATTCTTCCGACTTCCGTAGATTTTTGCGGAAATCCCTGGAAAGACTGATTAACGTCTCGCTGCTGTCACTCTCCAGTTTCAGAGAGTGTGCTCTTAAAACAAAAACTTTTTTTTTCAACCTACAGGTAGACATGGTAAAACTAGAAAAGTAGGATACCTAACTCTTGGGCCGTGCGCGACTTGCAGGGTTGTCCCCTTAGAGTATACATCTAAGGTTGTCCCTATTTATTTTAGTTTTATAACTAAAACAAAATCAATAGAAACGGATACGTAGTATGTATCATGTTGGTTTATAGTTTATTTAGTTTTCGTGACATTAGTGACAGTGTAATTCTCATACAAACATTACAATTTACATTACAATAAACTCCACAGGGCTCGACTGTGGAGGTACCACCATCTTACTCGGAAATCCTCCAGAAGTTAGTCGGGGGAGAGTAAGAGGACAGCTCTCAGGCCAAAACGCCAGGCGGCCCACCATTGCCTGGGCGACGGATGGCGGTATATCCATCCCCAATTGCCGGGCCTTATATAAATCAGACTGGTGACGGGCAGCGGCGTCACTAGTGTAAGGGTTTCGGCACCGCGCTCACCAACCCGCCTGCCCAGCGTGTGTGAGTATGGGCATTTCTTCCAGGAGGACCGCCAAAAGTGGTGAACTCCTGGAAAGGCCTATGTCCAGCAGTGGACGAAACAGGTTGATGGATGGATGGAAACTCCAAATAACTAATATAAATGATCACTGAGCCTATGGCTCAGTATGTATTTTCGCTCAAAATTCGTCGTTGACCCTGACTCGCATCTTCCTATCAGGCTTAATTATTGCTATGATAACTAGGAAGCACACATATTAGCCGCGTTCGGTGTTTGTCTATGAAGATAATCTACACTATTATGTTTTTACTCTGCTACAGGTGACACGATTTGCTTGTTATGAAGCTTAGAGCTACCAGACGAAAAAATACAATAAAATTACTTGCAACTATCGGCACTCGGTAAACTTCACAAGTATTTTGAAGAAACCACACCCCTAGACTATGTATCTTTGAGTCGGTTGCCAACTAGTTGCCAAAAATAGAAAATATGGATACTATCTAAGGATACGTACGTGCTTAAAGTAACGTTACATACCTACGTTTACAAAGTAGGCATGAATTACACATGCTTCACTTACACTAAACACTCGAGTCTGTTGCTCAACCATCCATCAAACTAATGAGTAACTATTACTAGATTTAATCAAGTCGAGTGATTCGTTAACGGAGATAAATAAAAGAGATCTGTTCTTAAAGTATATTACATTTCCTTGTATAAGTCCCATATAGACTTTACGAAATAGGACTCAAGAGCTAAAATGCATTGTCTAGAAGGTAGTGACAATAAGGGATTCATCATGTATGCTGATGAAGTCTCATTACCAAAATAAATAAGGTCAAGTTACAAATAAAATTAAATTAAGAGCGTATACCGACCTACTTTTAGTAAGTGTCATTATAATAATAATCTTAACAAATTAATCTTGAGAATACATAGATTTAATAAGATTCTATTAGTTATATTATCTATTATTAAAAGTCTGTAAAGTGTACCTAGTATAGGATTACCATTTGACAGGCATTAGCTTCATTTGACAGGCATTTTTAGGCTGAGACGGGCGTGCGGCCGGCATTGATATGAGACAGACATAACGTTTTTTTGTGAAGACTATTTTTACACATATGTATGTACATATGTGTTAAAAAAAAACTATTACCTACTATTTTCGTCGTTACATAAAGTCTTCTCAAGAGTCTAGAAAGGTTTGATGATATGTGTCATTGGCTAAACAGAGCTGAACAGTAACTTTTTTATTGGTCGCAAGAAAAGCGGACAGATATTTTAGGCTCGGATTACATGCATCCGTTACGGTTTCGGATGGTAGGGACAAACCTATGCGAGGAAGTGAAACAGATTTTTCTCAAACATGCTCGTCAATAGACACTCTTTTTTAACATCTTATCCCATTCTGGAACAGGCAAAGGTAACCCATGGTTTTAATAGCATTCAATATACGCAAAAATTCTGTACATATTTTTGCACCCGGTTTTGGTGCCAGCATGGCTTGGGGAGACTTTTTTTTTCTAAAATGTAATTGTTCATATTCACGGGGCAGCTGTTTCGGTGGATGTAAGATGTTTTATTTTTATTTATTTGTTTAGTTTTCAAGTTTTTGCGTTCGCGATCGATCGAGTGAATAATATTCTCACGTGCGTAAAATATCTACCGCAATTATCTATGAAACAATTTATTTTAATACGCGTACCTACCCATCTCTCAACCTATGTTCAGCATTATACGCAACGCAACGAATTCGAAACTCAGGTACTCGTCAATACATAATTATTGAAATAAACAGTTTCTAAATCTATTATAAAACATAGTTTCGGTATTGCAAAAACGCGTATCGACTCACCTCTACAGAAAAGCACTTTATTCTCGTCAGGCAATACCTTTTTTTCCAGCCCTCGGATATAATAATATACTATTGTTCCACCCTGGTTCCTCGTACTGGTTTGTCCCTTTCTTAAGGAACCGAAACGGACTCATGTAGACCGAGCCTTAGTTGCGGGCAAAGCCACTTCCACTAATATAAAATTTATTCCTGATTTCAAGAGCAAACTTCAACGAGTTTTAAATGACAATTTTGTATGGATTATTAAATAACAACCTAGTGCGTGCTTCCAGAGCACATCGCGAGTATTTGCAAAACGAATTATTTAGTAAGTACGAAATTAATTATAATGATATTTCGGTGCAACCACGTGCCAAACTACCAGGGTCCCAAGAAGTGTCAAGCGTTTAAGATTCGTAAACGTGGACGTTCAGACGAGGGTCGACCGCCACGTCAACCTGGAGTTGTGACGTCACACGCACGTGACACACGTCACAGTCACCCATGTCAGCGTGACCAGGGAAGTCACTGTGGGGTAATTTTAAGATTTATAATAGAATTTAAGGTTTAGGATTAAAAGGTTCTATACAGGCACCCCCTCTAATTTTCAAAGGCAAAGTATTTTGTATTTATTTCAAAAAAATATGATTTTCCAGATTTTTCCGGAATCCCAGATTAATATTCCACTTTTATAGTAAAGAGTATTTTATATTATTTAAAATTTACTCGAAATCTAAATTAAAAGACCAAATAGGTAGTCAATATATCACTTATTTTTAAGTAGTTAAATAATTCAAAAACGGCCTAAAAGACTTCTTAAATAGTTGAATAAGTGTCTAGATACTGATTCAAGTTAGTGGATTAGGCTAATGTAAATCGAATGACTTAATAATCTGTCAGACAGGAAACTTTGAAACCGTTTCATAAATTATTCATCCACCCATTTTCTTTGTTTATCACTCCTCCAAGAACTCTGTGGTGAATTTATACAAGCTGTAAAACACTGTTAACTTTTTCTTAAAGCATATACTCTGCTGACTATAGTGAACAAGTTTTTAGAAGAAAAACCTTTTTTTTTACATATGAATAAAGATAAAATTAACTATACTACAGTAAGTGATAGGAAGGGAGTGCGGGTTAGTGCAAATGTAAGTAGTTTCATATGTGCAATTTTGAGCCTTTAATTTATAGTGTGCATGGATAGAATATAAGCAATTCAATATTTTACATGTTACGATATATTTCAGCCGCTTCGATTAAAGCGAGGGTATTCCGAAAAATCTATCCTTCTCCAACACCTTTAATTTTCCATTTGGCTATTCTGCTCAGTGGAAGCGGGCTGCTCAGAAAACTTGCGATTTCGAGCTGTTTTTATTAATTTTCCATGTTTATTTTAACTGTTTTACAAATATTGTTTCCATGAAAAACTAGACGATACTAAATTCTTTCATTTGATAAATTTTTATTGCGAAAAACGGTTTTTAGCTGAAAATTATTTACTTGCTTCAGAAATATTTCAGTGCAGTGAAGTTAATACATTGCTTAGAAATTTCCATAATAATTTAAATGAAAAGATTATATAGGTATTTTCAAATTTGTAATCCATAGTTTAATGACCCGGAAATTTATTTAAAAGCAAGATTTTTAGGTGAAACACGAATTCTTTAAAAATATATATAAGGTGACATTAATTTATGCAGCCAAATTCATACCGAAGAGTCGGTAAGTGCTCAGTAACAAGGTTCAATGACCCTTTTTGTGATATTCGTAAATTATTCTTTTCGTGTTCCTTACAAATGCAGGACAAGCCCCGAGTCAAGTACAAATGAGACGTCAAGATTTTATTTTGCGAAATTAGCAAAAAGTGTTATCGATCCGTGATACTGACCACTTACCAAGCCTCCAGTATATAGGCTATATAAATTAAAGTCACCTTACATATTAAAAAAGGAATAAACCGGCCAAGTGCGAGTCGGACTCGCGCACGAAGGGTTCCGTACCATTATCTATAAAAACAGCAAAAAATCACGTTTTTGTATTGTTATTTATAGCGGCAACAGAAATACATCATCTGTGAAAATTTCAACTGTCTAACTATCACGGTTCATGAAATACAGCCTGGTGACATACGGACAGACAGACAGAGGGACAGCGGAGTCTTAGTAATAGGGTCCCGTAGGGTACTCTTTGTGTACGGAACCCTAAAAAAGATGCCGCTGAACTCTAGCCTTTTGCCTACGGTTCCGCCCGCGCTGAAGAAGAACAAACTTTATCATCCTGTAAATTTATAATTTGGATTTCACAAATTTTTTTCTTAGCGAATGCCCACATTGTTTAACGATCCTAACTGCCAGATTTGTTCAATTCATGTTTGTAGACTTTATAGTTCCGGATATTTCTACAATGGTAACCAAAAGACAAAATTTTTTTATGCCCGAGTTCGCAAAACGATACTGTCCACTTGCATTTTCTAAAAAAAACTTGTTGACAATCGAGTTTTACATACTTATTATGCCCGCTCAGCACGTTAACAATGGATTTCCATACACACGTCCGCCCGCATGTTTGTATGACAGTAATTTAATGACGTATTTTGTGCATCGCTTTTAAAAGTATACTTTCTTACGAATATACTTTTCACCGTCGAATTTACAACTCATAACGTTGAAACAGACACGGTTAATAGAAGGACTATAAAAGTATCAAAAAATATTAAAAACAATAAAGTTACCCTAAAAATCAGAGTAAAGATACAGGCCGATAATAAACACAATGTTTTATGTTAATATGTTTAAAATTTTATTAGATTATTTCAGACAAGAGACACCAAACTTACAAAAAAATTACAGTGAGACATTTTTACATCAATCTCCAGCCACAACGAAAAAAAATATTAGCATTGACTACAGTAACCCTATCTCACGCTAGAGATACGTACAGCGTCTTTCTAAGCTACGAGTATGAGCATTTTACTTACTCGTTCGCATTTATTAATGACTTTGTTGCAATATAATGATATAAAAAAGTTATTGCTTGAATCGTACTTTCTTAAAATAAATATATACCCCATACCGTGGGCCGAAATATAATCGAGTATATCAAATATATTTTATATTTTCATTATTAATTGCTACAAAATAAGTAAGAAGGCTCAAGAAAAGTTTAATAATATATTTATTCATTTATTAAAATAACTAATCAACTGTTTTTATTTTTCAATAAAACCAAACTTTATAAAATAATTTTTGAGACCAAAATAAAATAATGGGGTTGCTTTTAATAATAAATAAAAATTATCTCAATAATCTGTTTATTTTGCTTCCACTAGATTTCTTCATAATAATAAATAATTTATTTTTCATATCGTAACCACCAATTGATAGTTGTAGACTAAAACACAAGGTAACTGTGTTCAATTTCGCTCGAGGAACTACTCATTTACGTAATACCTTGTATATCTATGACGCGTGCTAGGTATATATATCCGATACAAAATGCTGGGCACGGACAAAAACAATCCGAAACGCTATGACGATTAAAAATGACGAACGACCGCGGTCAAAATAACGCCAGCGCCGATTCGACACCGATTTGAATGACGAACGGCACTATGCGAGATTTTGATTCAGTTGTTTTTCAGAGGAAAAAAAAACTTTTACAAAAATCGAACACTTATTTGTTCACCTAAAATACTAATATGCACACTAAATTTCTAATTTCACACCAAAAGGTTAGGTTAGTTTGGAACATGGGATTTTTTATGTATATTTTAGTGTTTTTAGATGATCGGTTAAATACTACCCTAACTTTACTAGCTCCATGTAAACAATTATAGAATAGAACTAAAGATAGTAGAAGATAAGAAGAATATAGTAGATAACGCATGTGTTAAAGTGATAGAATTATAGTTACTCTACTTCCATCTAGCCAAAATATAAACCCTGCGTTACTTACTTTTAGCCTTTCTTTTGGCTCTGACTGTGTTTTTTTAATTCTACGATTATTTCAGAAGTCGTATCGATTTATTGTCCGTGTATAAAAGAGATCTTTGTAAAATACTGCTCAAGTTTCAGTAGGACTCGTGCCTTGAGGGTTCCGTACACACCGTTTAAAACACAAACGTATTCTACGAGCCATTATATATAACCAACTTATCTTGACACTTACGATCTATTCAACTCTATGTATCCAAAGAGTCTAATTAGGCTGGCCATTATTTCTCCTTGAATAATTCAAAATTGGTAATTTTCAGATAATGTTTGTACACGTGTGCTACAAGACCTAACTGTAAACGTAATTTTCATTTTCTAAGTAAACTAGAAGTAGGAACCCTATAGGTTTTCATGGTGTCTAATTTAATTAAGTAAAGGGCAATATCTAACAAAATTTCTTGCGTTTTCTAACAATGATAGGGCCGTAGACTTCTGTACGAGGTATTAGTTTCAACTTGATATCATTATCTGCCTCTAACTGAAAGTCTTATCAAATATATTTATACGAATGATTTAAAAAGGTTAGTTTTGATAACCACTCGTAAGTCAACACCATTGAGTTAAAACTTATTTGTAGCCTACGAAAAACAAAAACAAAAATGTTATTATCGTATGAAATGCAAAATTACCGAAGGGAACACTGGACAAACAAAGCTATATTTCAAAGTGAATATAAAACTTTTAGCAAGTCTCGTCCAGCTAGTATTTCGCAGTGTTAATCATATTATTCAAATGTAACGCAAAACGGCTGAGACCCTCGCTGGGAGTTGAAGGCTGCTGCTCACGGTCGAACTTGTTGGACCCAGTTAATACTTGCGATTGTCGGCACTTGGCGAAACATCATCATGGTTGAAGAAAACACTTGTACTGTTTCACAATATTATTATATTATTATAATTTATTTTTTTTAGATTATTTTCACGTATATGAACAGCTTTTGTGATATACTCGTAAATTTATTAAATCCTGGAAAATGCCGTTAAGGCGAAACTAGTCAGAAATATAAATATATTAATTTTGTGAAACAGAACAAGTGTTTTCTTCAACCCCTTGTTGGACCCAATTTCGGATTTGCAGACCAGTATGAATTTCGGGACAGTTACACGGCAATCGAACCTGGCAATGTGACATATTCTATTTTTTCTCCTTTGATGTTTTTCTTTTTTTTTCTTTTTTCAGTTGTCTGACTGGGATCCTCTTATGTGTTGGTTGCGGAGGGCCTTCACAGGGTCACGTTCTCAAAAAAAGGTAAATCTGGGGTGGAGGTGTGGTTGTCGGTGTGCACAGGCGGATTCTTTTCGGACTTAAATAAGTTCTTGAATTTTTTAACGTTATTACACCTTATGAAATGTCTTTTGTGGAGCTTAATTCACGACTGTGAAAAATCTGATTATTTTGGAACTACTATATTATCATTTCTGTTGTTGTTCCTGTATCAACTTTTGGCCCAGACCATATCAAGCACATCCATCATCTATCTATCTTGTTGGGTCGTGAAGAACAGCCTATAGCGAAATGTTTTGCTACTAGTGTAGAAATGTAGAGCATTAATTTAAGAGGCCAGTCAGCGTCTGGTCCGAAAATACACCGGGTGGCCACAGAGTAAGGGATGGAAAAGATTTTGTTTATTCGCTAAAATAATACATGGTCACGACATCTTCTTTCGAATTTCATGTTTTTATAGTAGATTTACTTTGAAGCGATATAAAGAGCCCAAATAATATAAAATAAAAATATTGGACTGCATCTATACTACACCTACCTACGAACGTTGTTTCTTGTTTATCTCTAAATAGGGTCCTTAACTACACAGGTGGCTCACGCCCCCCCTTTGAAGGTCTCTGCGCTACCCGTGCGCGGTGCGCCCCCCTCTTTGAAAACCCCTGCTATACATAGAAATCCACTTGTAAACACACATATATAGCAAAAGTGTCGTGAATGTCGAAGTCTTGCACTTTTTTCGGCCTAGCTCCCATTCAGCGAATGTCTTGAGCACGTGTAACGCGCAAAGAGGAACTTCTTTACAAAAAAAAAAATAGGCTTCCTATGTAAAAATTACAGTAGGTATTTAAGGAGTTTTTTTTTATTTGCTCTTATGCGTTTCTTTGAGTAAGTTGTTCAGTATGATCAGTAAAGAATGTGGTTTCATCATTGACCTCTCATAAACAACAAGACTCACAATTTAGCTCACAAAGCATCTGCGATGTATCTTGTCACCGCTACGACGCGACGTGACAAGGTCGAATGACGATTCCGTACAACTGATATTGCATCTTATTGTAACGACATAACGTCTTAATTTGGTTGAATGCATTTTCGCTACGATGCACGTCGCCGTTCGGACGCTCTCTGACTAACTTTTCTTAGAGACTGTGTCTAGTTGTTTTTGAGAGGCCAATGGGTTTCATTTTAAGATAGCAATCCCTGTGCACCCGGTATCCTTTTTAAACGCACACACGTATGTTGAGCTGCGTCACACATGGTCAAAAGAGACTTATTCCCGATTACATAGTTGAGAATTTCAAGTTAAGCGACGCTTAGTTATGAAATGCAGCGCAGATTTTCATAATTCAGAAACAAATCTTTTTTTTTTTTATTTTGACTTGTTGAATTTTAGGTTACGTTTCCTTTTTAATAATCAATCTGTAATGCAGAAAATATCTATCTGTAATAAAATACTCGTCCATCCATCAGCCCGTGTTCGTCCACTGCTGGATATAGGCCTTTCCCAAATTTCGGCTCTCATGTCGGTCCTCCGTCCTCCTCATCCAGCCGCCCCCCGCAACGTCCTTCAGGTCGTCGGTCCAGCGGGCACGAGGTCGGCCTACACTACGCTTTGCTTTACGTGGTCTCCATTCTAGAGCCTTTCAGCCCCAACGGCCATCATGTCGGCGATATAATAATAATAAATAATAAAATACTCATAATGTAATAAATTGAAATGTTGTAAATATTTGCATTCTATTACAATAAAAAGCTAGATAAGGAGATAACCAATTTAACTTCATGTTTACGATCATGATCATCTTATACAATCATTCCTTCCAAAGCGAATAAATTATTCTATTCTATAATTTCGTTCTTGTTGCGAACAACCGGTGTGATCTAAGTAAATACTACCACAACGGACGAACGCCCCAAAAGAAAATGAAAAAATATGTACAAAAAGCAAAAAGGCAGCCCAAACTTTCACGCGGTCCCCCTTTCATAACTTTTTGGGAAACCTTTTTTTGCCATTATTTTATTCCAGTTCATTTGACTAAAAGAAAGTCCGAATGTATCTCTGTTGGCGACCGTCCTTCCATATAAAATATGTATTACTTACCCTAAAGTTTGACTTATTATCCTACATTGTGAAGGGTATTTGGTTTGAGTTTGTATTTTGTGAAAAAAAATAACTTTTTCTTGTTTTGGTATTTCCTGTTACAGGTTTACGAAATATAAGCTAATAATAAAGGATTAATAATGTCGTATCTGTTCATTGAATATTTTTGCGAAATTTTAAATGAAAGGGGCTATTGGTATTGTACTGAGGCCAAAACTGCAATTTTTAGAATTTTAGTCTGTCTGTCTGTATGTATGTATGATCAGCTTTAACTCGAGGATGCGGTTTTCTTTACTATCATCGTAGTGACACTGGTCAACATATGACTATGAGGCGTGTTCATAAAAAAACGCCCAAGCCTAAAACGGGGCAGAGATTGAAAAGACGCGGGCGGAGCCGCGGGCAAAGACTAGTCAATAAAATAACAAACACATCGTCATGAGTCATGACTACTCATGACTCATGCCATGACTACTCATGACTCATGTCATGACCTATATCGCCGAGGGGTGTCAGAGATGTTTCCGTATGTCAACTATCACTAGAACTTTCAACAACCGTAAAACCCTCTTTACACCGACGGTTTTGACGTCCAAAAGTGATAGAGGCTGAACCTTATCGCCGTACTTAGGGTACAGATAGACGATTTTTGGGGTATGCTAGTATACCTTAAGGTTGAGATTTAAGGTCGCTCAACGAGCCATGGAGCGGACTATGCTTGGGATATCTCTGATGGATAAAATCCGTCGGAGATCGAAAGTAACCGACATAGCCTGCCGAATCAGTAAGTTGAAGTGGCAGTGGACGGGCCATATCTGTCGCCGACGTGATGGTCGTTGGGGCCGAAAGGCGTTAGAATGGAGACCACGTACAGCAAAGCGTAGCTTAGGCCGACTTCGTGCCCGCTGAATCGACGATCTAAAGGAGGTTGCGGGTGGCGGCTGGATGAGGAGGAGGACCGCCAAGAGTGTCCAGCAGTGGACGATGACAGGCTGATGGATAGATGGATGGATGGTATATCTTACAGTAGTATTTTCCTTCCCGTGAAAGCAAAATGAGAAGGATTCGAACCAAAGTCTTAAATTGAGAGTCCTACGGACGGAGCTGCCGCCGCACTCCAAAACAAGAAAACATTTTTGTCAAAGCTATTTATTTACATGTATGTAAGGATTTCGATTTTTCAGAACCAAAATAGGTAGTGCCGTTTGAAAATAGGGCAGTTTCGTACGAGGCACATTTTTGTCAACAGACCGGTTAATAGCTCTGCTGTTAATTACAGGCCTTGTGTAGTTTCACGGAATAGCCTCTGTGGTAATGCGAGGCCACATATACATATAGCTGTGTATACTATGCCCACTTATTAATAGTTATAAACAAAGCGAGTTATAAACTAACAACTGGGAGAAAAGTCCAGACTAAGGAAATCATTATTAATATAACAAAAATATATACAAGGTGAAATACAGTCAACCGCCTAAATTCATACTGGAGACTCGGTTAGTGATCAAGAACAAGGTTCAAAGATCTTTTTGGCGAAATCATAAAGAAATTTTTTTTTGTTCCCATTACTACTGGACTAGTTCAAATACAATTCACTATGGGGAATATATATTTTTTTTATTTCCATCTGGAGAGTCATTAAACCTTGTTCCTGATGGCTAACCCAGTCTCCAGTATGAATTTAGGCGGTTTGACTGAATTTCACCCTATATAACAACAAGTCGTCACGACACAAATCCCTGAGGAAGTATCAGAGGTGTTCCCAAGTGTTAAATTTGAAATATAAGTCACAGTCCATACTTGGTACACCGGCTTTTCACCAACTATACTTACTTTGGACACAAATAGACCAACAGCTTAACTTGCCTTCCGAAGCACGCAGACCGAACACAAATTAATATGCACCGCAAGGATTGAACCTAGGACCTTTGGGTGAGCAGGCGAGTGCTCTACCACTCGACCACAGAGGCAGTTGGTAAAAAGAGTACATACTTATAAGAAAGTAACAAAAGGAAAACTTAGAACAAAGTGGAAAACAACACGAGTACATTCCTTTGGCCGCCATTACACCTGTTAAAGTACATAATAAAAATATTGGACTTTTTTGTCTGATGGTACGTTGCTTGACTGGGCTACGCTACGCCGTTCGCATAATCGGTGTACTCGCAGGAAAAACATAAATGTGAAACATCTGGATACATTTTTAATCAAGATGAGACGAAATGGTATTTATTAATCAAAGGCATGTATTATCTATAACTGACAACCAACAGCCATTGCCCATTATGATACCACAAACATTCTACACAGGAATGTTTACACAGCGCAACTATTAGCCGTAAAGAGGTCGGGCCGCGCAAATGTATTTTTTTCAGGCGGGAATGAAAATATTTTTGTGGTAGAAACAAAAGTAATTTGGGCAGCGTTTTACGTATAACAGTGAAATATCCATCAAGTTTAGTCTCGCATGAGAGAAACGACTAGAGGGCGCCGGGTGGACGCATCAGCGGTAGTACGACCCTATTCCTGGCCCTCGTTTGCGTACCAAAGTTGAGATAATGAACCTATAAAAGGGCAGAATATGAAAAGGGCAACAAAATTACTTACTGAGCTTGATGGTGGTTTCTTATGTCTTACATAATCGTCACTAAAGATGCCAAAACAGAAATTAAACGGAAATTCTGCTAAAATATATAATACATTTAAAAAAACCGGGCTAAAGCGAGTCGGGCTCGCACAATTAGGGTTGCGTATCAATCCCATCCCATTAATTACAAATGCGAAAGTTTGGATGGATGTATGGATGGATGGATGTTTGTTACTCTTTCACACCGTACCTAAACTGAACCGATTGGGCTGAAATTTTGCATAAATGTACATAGTTCTAGACCTTGAATAGGACATAGTTTTCAAGTTTCTATAGAATAGTGATGTGTCACCCTTTCACGCCGTACTTATTGAGCCAATTGGGCTGAAACTTTGCACAAATAAAGTTCTAGATCTAGAATAGGACAAAAACTACTTTTTATCCCATAAATCAGTCCCCATGGAAAAGCTATATAAGAGACAGACAAAATGGGAAACACAGAAGCGCACACATTTCACCAGCTATGTTTACTGTAGGTAGCAGTCCGAATAATATTGACAGATTTTATAGAAGTACACAAAAACTAATTCAAGGCGAGCAAAAGCTAGTATTTTATCAAGTGTTTTTAAGGCGCTATATAAAAAATATACGGATGCTTTGGTTCTGTGTATTTCATCAAGTAAACGGAAAATTGTAATGAATTTATGGTATATGCATTTTCACCATATAATCTAGGGTTTTGATTTTGGAAAACACGTTTGGATAAAATTTCCTCCATAGAAATAATTCATGAAATGAGGTTTTCAAACACACTTTTTCTCCTCGTTTGAGGGATAGGGATCATGTACAGAACTCAAATATATTTTATTAGGTGGGTTTCAACAAAATCTAGATATTTGATTTTGAAAAATTTGCTAGGTATTTTAGTTTTTTTAATAAAATTAAAAAACTTACTTTTTTCTCTTTTGCGCTGAATCCGCCCCTCTCGCACTACACGTTTTATCGCTTGGAGTGAGAGTGACAAAAATAAAATTTACATAGCCCCTTAAGATGATTATTTCAACTACTACATGGACAGATTCCGTCAGACGACGTATACATGATGGACTTTCTCCAACTTAATCTTTTAAAAGGGAGTCCTCAAAATTGGGGCATCTTTTTTCCACGTAGAAGCCGGGAGTCATTTAGCCGCTACAAATACGACAAGCCACTACGTTATTTAGACTGTAATTTAGCAGAAAATGGCACCTCCCTAATTGCGGAGTCTTGGCTTTAACCCAAACACATTAGCTGATGTTCCTATTTCGGATAGAAAACGCTGGTGTACTAATATATCGGATACTTTAAAATTATGCACGTAATATTTTATTTCTTTGTATTCGATGAGACATTCCGAAACTTGTATTTGATGAGACATTCTGAAACTTATATTCGATGAGACATTCTAACAGTTTCGCCAGCGAGTTTTTAGATTTTTGTATAGTCTTAAACTGTATTTTTTTTGTTATTGTCGGATATGTTTTGTCGAATACCTAAATCTCCGGCTGAAAAAGTTTCATCGCGATATTTCGATTCAATTATAAGGTATAAAATTAAAAAATTAATAAAAATTATTCTACGTTTGGATTTTTGTTTGAGATGATTCAAAAGTGCAGGATATAAATGACGAATGACGTATCATACCGGATGTAAAAAGAAAAAAAAATGTTTGTGTAGTAATACAATAAAAAAAACAATCTAGGCAAAGTTGTTCAGCACGATCAGTAGAGTAAAGCTTATTATTACAATGTAATTTTTATATCAATGTTTTTTTAGTTTGAGTTCAATTGTTTTATGTGAATTTTGTATGAAAGTAGGATCTTTTTTAGGGTTCCGTACCCGAAGGTGGAGCAAGTAGAAGTGGCAATGGGCAGGCCATATCTATCGCCGACATGATGGCCGTTGGGGCCAAAAGGCGTTAGAATGGAGAACACGTACAGCAAAGCGTAGCGTAGGCCGACCTCGTGCCCGCTGGACCGACGACCGTTGGACGTTGTGGATGGCAGCGGGATGAGGAGGACTGCCAAGAGTAGCGTAGTATTGGAAAGGCCTATGTCCAACAGTGGACGATGACAGGCTGATGGATGGATGGATGACTTAAAGGATTCCGAATTGTTTGTTAGACGCTATCATTTTAGCACCTTGTTTTTTGTCGCCTTGATGTTGTTAACGGCACCTATATTGTCGTTATTTACCAGAATGTTTTTAGGTTAGGTTAGGTTAGGTTTGGGCGTGTGTGTGTAGGAACACTTTGTGCACGAGTCCGACTCACACTTGGCTAAATTATTTACGACATGTTGCAGAAACGGATAATTTTCCACAGACAATATTTGATGATGGATACTTTAAACATTAAAACTGGCCAAGTGGGGTCGAGCCACACGCAGTGTAGGGTTCCGTAGTTGCTCGGTACATTTTATAAGTTGGTCTACTAATACCGATCGCGCCAAACTTCTAGTCCCATACATTTAAAATAACGGTCCATACATTGTCGTGTTTAGAGGGGACTAAAAGTTTGGCGCGACCTTTTCCCGTAAACCAGTAAACCAGTTTTCCCTTTAAATTCATTACGTAAGAATTTGATTTTTTTTTCACATATCTATAAACAACTGTTTAGCCAACAGGGGGGGGACACTTGACTCTAATAAAAATTAGCACTTTAAAGCTTAATATTTCGGCAACGGATCTCTAAATCGAAAAATGGTTTTTACACACCCACAATGTTTTTGAACGACCTATCCAACGATACCCCACACTATGGGATAGACGAGGAAAAAAATCATTCCCAATTTACCATTACAATTTTTTTTTCTTGATTTTGTTTTACCATTTTGTGTACTCATGCCAAATTACAGCTTTCTAGTACTATTAGTCTCTGAGCTAAGCCGCGGACAGGTGGACGGACGGACAGACGAACATGGCGAAACTATAAGGGTTCCTTGTCGGACTACGGAACCGTAAAAACGATAATGTAATATCGGCATAAGTGGTTTCATTTAATGTAACTTGTTCTTTGCATTCTATATTCAAATGTATACACCTAATCAATATGGTACCCGCATTTTGCTTTTGGAACATAACGGTCGTTGTTCAATTAGATAAATTAGTATGGTAATCGCGTATTTGCGCAAACATTTACAAATAACAGGGAAAGTGAAATTGGTTCCTTTTTTTTCTTGTTTTGTCTAGGCTTTGACTTTCACTTACTTGCGTACATTTGTTGAATCATTCTGCAGTCTGATTACTTAATTATGTTGGCAATCAAACGAAATAATTATTCGCATAAAATTATGTAAAAAAATGTAGGAAAGTGAATTTTTAAATTTAATTCGCATCAGTTTAAAGTTACGAAATTAATGCACTGATTTAGATACATAAATGAATTAATTAAGGCATATACTTTCGGATAATACCCATTATTCATTAATTCATTGATATGTTATTTAACTAGCCTTTCCCCGCGGCTTCGCCTGCGTTTTTTTTAATCTACGCCCCGTTTTTTATTGATTTATTTATCAACATCCCTTATTGCCTATATGTTGTTGACCAGGGTTACTTCGATAATAATAAAGAAATCCGCATCGAAATCCGTTGAGTGATTTTCGAGTTAAAACGGAACATACATACAGACAGATATATTCGTATAGACGAAAATTATAACATTGTAGTTTTTGGCTCAGTACGATACCATTAACCCATTTCATTTAAAATTTCGCAAAATTGTACGTATTATGTACAGACGCGAAATTTTTACTACTTTATTATACATAAGTATAGATAGGGTATTGATAAAATAACCGCCAAGCCGAAAACTGTTGATACTACTCGAAAATTTAAAGACACTTCCACGCGAGCGAAGCCGCGGACAATGGCTACTGTAATTAATTTAATTAGTAGGGAATAGTAGCTTTTTACTTTTCACATATACAAATTTCAGTAATAAATTCACTAAATCCAACTATCTTTTTGCCTGCAGTTCCTTCCGCACTCAATGATATACTAGGCCTTGGCGCCTTCTCCAAATTTCACTGCTCTGTGTGTACTTTCTCCAATCACGAAAAAAGGTTTTGCAAGGTTCAATAATGGCCTAAAACATTCTTGACTGTACCCTGTATGCAGCAGTTAAATCTGCATCAAAACCAAGCAATAATCATACCTACATCCAGACAGACTTTGCATTTTATGTGTATAAAAATTGTACCACTACTAGTCAATCAACGCTATGCACTACTTCCCAATACACCTACTCGAGTTTAATCAGCCCGCATGTCGAGTTTAGTCAATTGTACCCATGTGTAATGTATATATACCTATACATTACAATCAAACCACATATTTCCTAATAATTTACGTATTATAAAGGGATTATTATTATTATTATAGACAGGGCTGCCAATCGCGGGGAAAATCCTCGATTTGCGGGGAATTGAGGGTTAGCGCGGGGAGATCGCGGAGAATGACAAAAATCGGGGAGTTTCGGGGAATCGAGACCAATTTTTTCCATCCATCCATCAGCCTGTTTCGTCCACTGCTGGACATAGGCCTTTGCAGGATTTCGCCACTCTTGGCGGTCCTCCTTGAAGAAATTCCCATACTCACACACGCTGGGCAGGCGGGTTGGTGAGCGCGGTGCCGAAACCCTTGCACCAGTGACGCCGCTGCTCGTCACCAGTCTGATTTATATAAGGCCTGGCAATTGGGGATGGATATACCGCCATCCATCAGTCCCAGGCAATGGTGGGCTGTCTGGTTTTTTTTGCCTGAGAGCTGTCCTCTTAGGCTCTTACTCTCCCCCGAATAACTTCGGGAAGATTTCCGAGTAAGATGGTGGTACCTCCACAGTCGAGCCCGGCATCAGCCTACTATTTTATGTCGGGTAACACGTGGGTAATACTTACAACTAAAAAAATCACGTTCGGCCTTGGCAGATACAGCTCGATACTACTAACATAATTTTGAATGGCCACGACTCAAATGCCTGCTCAACTCTCAACTTGATTTGACAAGATTTTGTATTTTTGAACGCATCTATTTCTACATCATTAATTCAATGTTTGTGGTTGTCGATTTTTTAAATTTAAATAAATAATGGAAATGTGGTTAAAAAGTGCAGCTATAGTAAAAAGATAATGTATAAAAGAGTGTTTTTATTCCTAAAATATCGTTTCGGGAAATTTGCGGGGTATGAATCAATAGAAGCGGGGAATTTCGGAGAGTTGACAACACTGATGCAGGGAAACGAGAAATTTTTATTAGCAGCACTGATGATAGAGTCATATTGATAGGAAACGGCTACTCGCGACTTTATAGTCCGATTTCGCCTGACTAGTTTTAATGTAATCGCAGTTTCTTCGGAGGCAAACATGGTTAAACTAAAACAAATCTAAACCACGTATCTTTTATTAGTATAGATTTTTAAAACTTTAAATATGGCAGGCAGATTGTTTATTCGAGGCAGGCAAACGCTAAGACATGATTTTTCAAAATTAAAATTATGTGTGTTCCGTACAGCTTGTTCAAATTTGTTACTCATCCAGCGCGGGCGAGGCAGAGGACAAAGGCATGAAGAAGTAGTCATGTAGACAAGTGCCTGACTAAATGAACACTAACTTCTAACTTAAAGGTATATTCGGTACGAGTATTGCCTCCTATCCCTTTACACAGAGCAATATAGCCGGCTACGAGTACCAAAGAGCGTAGCTTACAAACGGTATTTCATTTACCTCTGTCGTTCTGGTATTTAATCTATGATACAAGTGCTCCCGACATGACACGAAGAGCAGAATGTCAGTGATTGGTTGGTTAGCTACGCAGGCTATGACTATAAGTGGACGCTGCAATCCTATTGGCTTTTAAAATTAACCGACGAATAATTTATAGCTGACTATTTTCGAGTGTTCGGACTATACCCATGGCGAATTCTTTCTTTTAAAAGCAGCAATGATTGATATTTGTAAGTGGTTTTTGCTTCATAGTTATTATTTATCTACATTCTAGTACAATCACGTGAAGAACGCAAGGACAGCCGGTATTAACCTTTGATTAATCAAAGGTACTAACCGCACGAACTAGCTGACATTTAGTAAAGACATTACATTCTGCCCCACGAAGTCCGTTTGTCTTTGGTTGTAGTAGTGACGTTTTGTGTGTGATAGCGTGTTTTATATCGCTTCCGAGGTTACACATACTAGAAAAATTCCGTGTGCACGCACTACTACAAACAAAACCAAACGGACTTCGCGAGCAAGAATTCATCTTGTGTTCACAAGAAAGCCTACAACACGAATCCCTTTTTTTAAAGAGGAAGAGATAGATGTAAATATTATTTAAGTTATTTTTATGTTATAATGCCCTAGATAATGCTTATAAGCGAAACCGGTCGGGTGAATTGAAGTTAAATTATAATCCTGTGGACAAGTACAAGTGTCTAATTTAACAAGATATATAACAAGAGGAAGAGATAGGTTTGCTACTGAGCCTGTATAAAGAAAGAAAGTCCAAATAGAGCAGAAAAATAACAAGTGAAATCATTTACAGTCCGAAACTGACCTTCGTTAAAAATGTAGGAAGACCTTTTCTCCGACCGACGGAATAGTGTCATTTTTCAGCCGCCCTAAAACTATCCTTTTATAAAAAGCCTCTTTCCTTATGAACCAATTGAGCTCTTTACCAAAAGGAACTACAGGTGTGTGAGAAGAAAAATGCTAAACCCTCTCAAATGTCAACTTCACTTGCTCGTGATACACCCTTTCTGCCGGCTAGCAGCTGAGGCCTTGGTCTGATATCACCAGCGGTTTAGCAGAATAACCTATAAATACCTATACAATCAGATTGAATGCCATTAAACTCAATTACTTTAATCACAAACCCATTTACCCTGCGTGGTTTCATGATGAAGGCAAATCCTTCCAATTAGTGGATTTGGAACAAGAATAAAAAAGCTGCTTATTAGGAAAGTAAAACATAACATACTAAGGCAGCATTTTCCAAAGTGTCGGTCGCGACCCACTGTTGGGTCGCAAGCAGACTTTAAGAGGGTCGTAAAAAAATATGAAAAATAGAAAACAAGCACAATCTTCACATCACAGCGCTGCATTTTAAAGATAAGCACAAGGGTGTATATTACCTCACTTCGCTTCGTATGATCTTGCTTTATACTAACAAATACTGCAATAATCACTCTGAAATTAATATATGATAAAGTTGAGGACTTATGCTATGTCAATATTGTGGTAAAAACTTGATTCCATTGAATTTTCTCTATAGAAAAAAAATAAAAAGTTACCTCCAAACTGTACAAAAAACCGATAGCATTCAATGAATACTTGAAATTAGATCTGAAACTTGGCATAATATAACTGATATTAGTATAAAGCAGCTGCAGATTGTAACATAAAAATAAAAAAAAACATCAGTGTAGCCGCGATTTCAAAATAACTGATGTTTTGTGTGCGCGGCATCTGATTAGAGTAGGATAGACAGTTAAAAAGCAGAAGCGTCAGAGCAGGACTGCGAATTGAAGTGTTATGTGCCCTACCAGAAATTCTCAACTGTGAAATCCTTAGTATTATTAGCGGGTCCCAATTATCAACTTTTGTTTTAAGTGAGTCGCGATTTACAAGTTTGGGAACCACTGTACTAAGGTAAAGTCGCCCGCAGTTCAAGCTCCCTATTTGTAAGCGATTTTAACGGATATGGCGCCGCAGAAAGAACTGACAATAGGGAGCCCGTCAAGCTGGCGTCCGTACAAAATTAAGAACTGTAACGAAAAACAAAACGGTCAAGTGCGAATAGGACTCGCGCCCTGAAGGTTCTATACCATATGGTCTTAAATTATCTGAATGAAAATAACAAACTTATTTACAAACAAAATTAAGTTGGTCGAATATATATTCGTGGACGTAGCCCTAAACATATATATAGGTAAAAATCGGCGTTTTCAGTATTTGTTGTTTAAATGCAGCATTATGGCACTTGGTAAACAGAAAATTCCAAATTCCTTAATAGTTTGACTTTTCAGATAGACCCTATAACAAAAATGGTCTAAGGTAACAGCTTTGATCGCTCCCCATTTCATTACTTTGGTAATAAAAAAGGAAAAAAAATATTTGTCGTCAATGTGTTCTAGACCACCCTACAAACTCGGGTACAAAAAAATATGGATCCCCCAGAAATATAAATAAATTAAATTTTTAAGTCAATGCTCGGTTTTGGGTCAACGTTTCTCATAATATATCCAAATTTCTGATCTATAACTCAGTCCATCCGTAAGCTAGAGACATACGGACGGACAGACAGCAGAGTGACGGCGTCTCTGTCTTAAGTAGAGGAGGTTTGGATTTAATCTACCAGGTTAACAGCCTTTCTAGGAGAACAAATTGAATTGATTAAAACACATTCAATCGCCGTACCTGAGACACCAGGCGACAAGAACACAGCAGGAGGTTGTAAAAAAAACCTAGAGATCCAATGGGAAGGCTGCCCCGAATTTCCTAGCGCCTCAGATCATCAATCAAGTTTAGTCTCGCATTAACGTAATGACCGTCGCGCGAGGATGTCGTCTTATTTTCCTTTTTTTTTCAGCGCTTCCTAGAGGCAATTTCGTACACGAAGTTTCCGCGCTGATGGAAATCTATGAAGGATAGCTGTCGCTCGTTTCTTCCCTTTTTGTTCAAAATACTAACACCGTTCCGTTTGACACGGTTATCAATCTTTTTGAAGTATCGCCGTGCGCTCGAAAACAATCATTTTTGAGGGGTGGTTTATTAGATGACCGTTATTTATGCTGATGATGTTGGGGAACCGTTTTTTGGCACGAAAACTTTACGGCGCTTATCTGCGTGTAAATAAGTGATTCTTTCTGCGCTTTTAGGTTTATAAAGATATAACAAATTTAATGGACAGACCGACAGACATGGGCCTTAAAGTCGTATGTATACTAATGACAAAGTAGTAACAAAGTCGTGTCTGTATTTTTATTTTTTTATTTTTCTGTTTATTATTATTGTAAGCTGTTTGTTGTTTATTACCATTTTAAGATTTTTTATTAATCTTTCTGTCTATCTGTATGTATGTTCCGTTTTAAATAAAGAAAACCGCACTCAATGGATTTGGATGCGGTTTTCTTTATTATCATCGCACTGACTCTGATCAACGGGCTATCCGGGGTGTTGATAAAATAACGCCCAAACCGAAAACGGGGCAGAGAATGAAAAACCGCAGAATTAAAAAAAAGACATGCTGTGAAAAGAACTTCTACACTACCTAACAAATGTCAAACAAATGCAGTTCATATTAAATGAGATTTGACAGCATTTGTTTTATATTGTTAATAATAATTTGTTTTAGAACACTTTTATATAAATAATCGTTTTTTTTTTTCAAGTTTTTAGTATTCGAGTTATTCTGCGATGAGAATAACACAAAGGGTTGCATCCCTTATTGGAACCCTAAAACCGACACAAAACATATTTTTGCCCACTCACGATGACGTCACGGCAACAGCACGAACTAATTCATCAAGTAGAATCAATAAATAAACCGGCGTCAATAAACAATGTTGGAGCAATATCAATTTGTTCCACTTTGCACTTATTAAATGGTCCCCGCTGCGTAAAGTGATAGAGAATGAAACAAGCGTATGTCAGGGGCTAACGGGGGGTCACTTCTATTATTCCACAAAACTACATACCTATTACCTACATAAGAATAAACTTTCATAATAATTTTCTATAAGCGGGACAGAGACAACCTATTCTCATTTGCTATACGATCACGACACATAGGAGCTCTATTGTGGCTTTAAAGCGAAGTTGGGAAATCTAAGTTTATACAAGTTTTAGAAAATCAGATACAAACATGTTACATACTGTTTTCGAAGATATTAGAAATACTTTGACTATCTTAAGAACATGACTTGAAACTTTCACATTTTGGAAAAAAATCCTAAAGCGACCTCTGACTATTTGATTTATCACGTTTAATGTCTGTTGTGTGGATCGTATCACTACAAAACTTGCCACGAATGTTTTTTTTGGATAATTCTCAATTTTCTGACTACATGTTTTTTTTTCAATGTTGTTGTTGTTTTTTTTATTAAGTTTCTGTCAGATTATCGCTTACGTTGAATTTTATAAGACTCGTAAAGTCTCATATACTATGTCTATCTTGCCCACTCTATTCAAGATAAGACCGTCATGCACTCTTACTGGATGTTTTTCCAATGACTACTTCACCTTAATCTTGGTCGACGTAAGTCTAGGAGTGCTAGGAGAAAATTAGGACGATTATTGGGGTTATACGATGAAATGGTAATAAAATAAATCACATTGTAATATCATCGGAGAAAATGGGAATACGATACTATTTTTTTTTACGAGAGCAGTCAAGTGTTGTGTCTGAATGCCACTCAGATTACTTATAGAAAATTGATAGAATAATATAATAACATAAAGTTATAAAAGCAGGAGAGGTACAGAAAATAAAAAGACAAAGGTCTTTAACTTAACAGTCTTTCGCTTGCGGCTCCGCCCGCGATTATTCAATCTCTGCCCCGTTTTCGGCTTGGGCGTTATTTTATCAACACTACTTATAGCCTTTATGTTTAACAGGGTCAGGGTTGATTAAGTTTATATTTAATCTTGATCTCCTTTTTCTATCTGATTAGCATTTACACCTTCCGTAATGTTATCTCGTCAACGGTTTACTTTCAAAGGTTGCTTGGAAGATATTGCTATTAGCAATGAGTGCCGGTTTTATACACTATGTTATGTTTGGTTGTTTATTTTTATTAATTATTATTTTTGTGCAAATGTGCAAAAAGGGTTAGAAACAAAATAAAAAATTAATGAAACCCAGCTCGTATAAAACGAGCTAAAATAGTCCGAAGGTTTCATCTCCAGCGGGCTGCTAGCTGGGCGTGACGTCATATCCGGTAGCTTCCCTGAATTCCAGGTCGGCGTAGTCACCGCAACCAGCAACGTGAGCTGACGCGGCGCATTCCACAGATTTACGCCAAATGCGTCCGCTTTTGTTGAATTAATTCATTTATGATTAAAGTTTATGAAGCAGGTAAATGGATAGCGATGTCGCTCGCTGGTCTGAGGATTGATTTCATTTTTAGGGGTTCGTCGTAAAACGAGAAAACCTTACACAGCGTTTTCTACACTTTCACGGCATAACCTATATGTTTTATATAAAATCTTTCTACAGTAAATACTACTTACTAACTTATCATGAAATGTCAGAATGAGATATCGAGCCTACAAACTAGGCTCGGACTATATGCATTCGTTTCAGTTCCAGATGAAAGGGATAAACCCATAAGAGTAAGCATGATCGACTGAAGGTACAACACAGTCTGTTATACTTCCTCGCATAGGTTAGTCCCTTCCAACCGAAACTGAAAAGGATACATGTAGTACGAACCTCTAAATTTCACAGGTACGTTTCCTATACAACGCAGGCTCCTGCTAAAGAAACATTTTCCAAAAATCTTATTTGTTAATCCTTCAGCGACGGCGGAGGCGTAGCCAAAAGCAATGCATATTGTACCTAGTTCAAAGAACGCATAATTTGACAGCTTGTATTAATTTTACAAAAAACTGATAATAGTCAAAGGATTTTTCCCTTGTTTTCCTGTTTCTCGAAGTAAATGTAAAATTAAAAACAACCAGTTACTGTTCTTGACTCACGCAATGCATGCTGGCTTTACAACAAGGGTGTCTGTTATTTGACAGAACCTTCTAAAATCACAAAGAAACTACTTAAACTCTAAAATTCCACAAGTCGTGATCGCGCTTCTTATTTTTTGTCATTCAATTGTTTTCGAATATCGAAATTTCGGAAACAATTGAACGTTTCGGAAATAGGGTTAACCATTACCCGTAAATGCCCTTTAAAAAAGTGTATACATATAAAATTTTACATTGCCATGAAAACATTCAAACCGAAATCAATCATCCAAGAAACACAAAAATGATAATACTTTTTTTGAAACTCACGACAAAACCATACATAACGCCAAGCGACTTGTCATCATGCACCGGGGGAGTGGTTACAGGCAGTTGCGTAGTATTAGTTATTCGTCCGCTATCGACTTCCGTAGATTTTGCGAAAGTCCCTGGACAGTCTGATTAATTAATTATATATTTAACATATCTGAGAAAGTGCGCGGCCGAGTAGTGCGGTGAATCAGGAAAAGGTTGGATAATGTTGTTTTTTAATGAATAAAATTTAATACAAACGCGTTTTTAGGTTCTAGATAATAGGTTTAACAAGAGGTAATTGTTGTTATTTTTACTTTATTAGTTTACACGGACAACTGTTTTGAACTGAAATAACAGCCTTCACTTTTCATTTTTTTCGATCAAGCGAATTGTTCTCCATCGGGTTTTGGGCGTTTCTATCGTCTTGGAAAAGGCCTCTTTTGTAACATGTATTTTTTTTCAGAACCCTATCTTATTGTAGATTGGGAATTATTCTGTTTTAAAATTATATTTTTTACTAACTATGTCGCCTGAACGCCTCGCTTGCTTTCACTCTCCAACTTTCTGGACTAAGGCCCTTCCATGTATTTAGAACAAGAACAGCGAAAAAAAAACCTAATATTGGGCGCAGGTATCAGAAAATGGCCATCGGAATAGAAAGCACTGGCTGCTTCATGTCTGCCAGTAACACCGACCATTTTCACCGACGCAACCCGGGAATTCATTGCATAATTTACTGGCTATGTTATAAATTAGGCTACCTCGTGAATGTATTTAATTTTAATACACTTCCAGCTCGAATGTACATTGATACAATTTAATTCACTCGTACATTACACTTGTATTGGTACAATTGCAATGTATTTTCGTATACGGTTTTGAAGCAAGTTTTAAGCGGGTCTCAAAATGTATGAAATACATTTAGGGTTACCAGATCCAGTAACGTGAGTTCCTCACAAAATCGCTGATAAATCAATAAATTTTCTTACAGTTTCGTTATGGTTTTTTGTTAATGCAGAGGTAGTGCGATTTTCAACAGTTTTTGTAAAAAACATTATGTAACTCAATAATTATAATTAAATATCTTAACTATTTATTCATCCACTTTTAAAAATTCAGAGGTCCGAAATTCTTGATATATCTAAAATCCTAAGTGCTTTGAGTCTCGGCAAATACTTGTAGCTGTCGTAAGAAAACAAAAAGTACCTAATGTTTCATGTTGCTCTATAAGTTCTAAGTATACCAGGGGGTCAAGCACGCGCCGTCGATACATTGTCTTTCCATCACACTTGCTCCCTCGCACATTGACAAACGCGGTATACGTGAGAGTGCAAGTAGGATAGACAGACGCTGTATCTCTGGCACGTGCTAGCTACACAGGTGAACTTACTTGAAATCACACAAGAAAAAAGTTAACTTCACTAGAATACCAACTTTTTCATGGAATGGTAATGGGCCACAAATATACATGCTTTACTTAGAGGATTTTGTTTTACTCTCATAGAAATCCTGAAGCTGATTTTATTGGGTAAATAATATTATTTACCAGCATCAAAATACTACTACGGGTGATTTTAAAAAGCCGCGATAAGACCCGGTTTAATCCAGTTGATAGGTAAGTATAAAAAGAAAAAAAAAGATAAACAACAGAATAACTGGAATGAGGTGAAGTATTCTAAACTTTATGAGAAGTTTAACTAAATAAATACCAAAACGAGGCCCAAATTAAAACAACTTAAGACTACTATTCGATTTAATTAATCAAGTGTGCAAAGCAACAAATTGAAACTAAGAGAAAATGATAATTATACTATATATATACAAATGAGTTGCCTTGATTATTTTAGATGAATTTCAGTTTTAATAATTGTGATTATAAATTTAGGTTTTGGGCGCATTCGCAACTTCATTCTTCCTCGAACGACAGAGAGATTCGTATGAGATGAGACGTGAGAGAAAGTGAGACGCAGGCACCAAGGTCACCAGCAGTAAGCAAATAAATTCCGACAAACTAATTACCGTTGCATTTCCGGACGACAGGAATCGAACCTGACCCCTCTCATTGAGTGTCAGGCGCAAACCGACTGAACCACCGCTCTTCCACACGTAAAGAAGATTAGGTACACGTAAATCATCACGAGTCGTGCTCACGCGTCATGATTCTGCACTACATGCTCACAATCCAACTACATTGAATCCTACGTGCGAAACTGCCACAACTATTACCTTGCCTGTACTATTACAGTGTACGAGTACTAATATTACATATCTTAACAGGTGGACAAAATCGGAACTAGAGAGGAAGAATACCCGAAGTATCTGAGAAGGGCCAAAACCGGTGATAGACGTCTACAATTAACAAATTGGTAGTACTTTACAATGCGACATAATTGTATCCGCGATTTTAATGTTGGTTCTTAAGTTGTTTATACTAGAATAGACGAAATTTTTAACAGATTTCAGCTTTACAGTGACTAAAACATACATATACTCAAGCCTGTCTCCCATACGGGTAGGCAGTAGTAGGCGGAGACTACAGATTTCCATATTTTTCGTTTCAGTGACTAAAAATCTTTCAGTATTGTTTTAGGGTACTAAAAAACACCGATTGACCCTAATATTACCGAAATAGTAAAAAAATACCAGAGTTCATGATGTGTTTCGCAGTTTTATTTCCCTTTTTTTCCTGATAAGCATAAGCTTGTAACTAGAGCTCCCGCACTTACGCACACACTTCCGAATACTGAATCAATCACAGCAATCACGACAACTATAGACCATGAGGGCATAGTCGGTAGTCTTAACTCATCGAGTACCAGTATGACACAGTCAATGTTGGCAGCAGGACAAAAGTACCTTTAAAAAATGTATACTTGCGATTGTCGGCACTTGGTGAAACTTGGAAAACATCATAATTAAATTCACTTGTACTTGTTTCACTGGTTTTAATTTTAAGGTTTATTATGATAATTATGACCTTTAAAAAAGGCAGGCAGGTTGTTTTAATTTATTTTAGAAATGAAGAAGAGGCCAACTGCGCATTCTCAGAGCTACTGGACCTAAACTGTACTTACTGTGAAGTGCTATCGTAAGAAATCCCGCGGGTTAAAATTTTCGTATATATGATAAATAAAATAAATAAATTCTTTATTTGCCAGATCTAAGTACAAATTACAGATTTATGCATTGACAAACAGTACTTTGAGAGGGGACTTCTTTTGTGAACTTTACCGAATTCGCCACTAGCGCCCTCATCACTGGAATATACAAGATGGTGGTACCATATCTATACCATTACGTACCCAGGTGAGTACGCAGTCATGCGCTAATAAACAAATATGCAGCCGCGCCGCTATTTATTAAACCATTAATAACGGATTAGCAGCCAAAACTGCTATATTTGACCGCATTAATCTCGATATTGTACTGTAAATCAAAATCATCCCCACATTTTGGTTGGTCTATTTGTAAAGGCCATTCGCAGCTGGAATCTTTAGGGGAGTCGGTCGGGCTAATTCCACTGTTTGTAGATCTGCTCTCATTGTAATCCTGTCGAAAATTCTAAGCAAGCTATTAATTTAAACGTCCGATAAATAAGGTCGTATTAAAGGAGAAACTTTGTAGTGGTCGAAAGAAACCTTGTAAAAACGAGTCATATTGTCATATTTTATGAACATTACTAGCCTTTGCCCGCGGCTCCACCCGGCTCTGTGTGATCTTTGCCCCGTTTTCGGCGTGGACGATATTTTATGAACGGAATGTTATAGCCTATATGTTGAACAGGGTCCCTCCGATGACAGTAAAAAAACCGCATCTAAATCTGTTGAGTGGTTCTCGGGTTAAAACGGAACATACATACAGACAAACAGACAGAAAGACGGACAGATAGACAGGGACAGTCAGACAAAAATTCAAAAAAATGTTGTTTTGGCCTTAGTACAATACTAATATAACCCATTTATTTTAACTACTTTATTACCTATATGTAGGTACGTTTATTTCCATCGTAGATATATGTAAATAGATATGAGCTATAACATTCAGTAAAAAGCTGTAGTATTTATTAAATAGTTTCGAATTTATCAGGGTACTACGAATGTATACAACACGATCTCCTTAAATCCGTTGTAATTTCAGGTAAAAAAGAAAGCTAAACAAATATGTCACAGAGTAGCGATTACGGATGCGACATGGCGCTGCATTGCAACATTAAAACAGTTGACAAACAAGTCGCAAATAACATGACTACCTTGTACGTCAGACGCAAAACGCAGCGGGTTCTGTCAGTGTTTACAATATTTGCATTTAAAGTAAATCTTTTTAGAATCTGACGTCTGTTTAGTTACGGATTATAACAATGATAACATTGTTTTTTTTAAATGAACACAGCTCATGGGTTAAGGGACTAAAATTCTTTATATGGGGAAATCTTCGGTGTTTTTTCATGATTTTTTAAGACTGGTTTACAAATTTTATTTTTTATTCTTTCCGAAGTGTAACAAAACACAGCTGGACTGATCGTCCTGAGCTTTCTGGAACCCCGGTAAAAAAAAGCAAAATCTTCGTTTTATCTGTCATATAAAATAATAATATAATAAATAAATAAATCATTTATTTCATGCACATGTTCCATATTTTTCAATTTCAACAGTTAAAATAAAAATAAAAGTTATAGGTAATAACAAAATCACAAAATTTACAGCATAAATATTAGGTGAATACAATTACAATTTAAATAAATGTCAATAAAATAGTCCATTTTAATGTCAAAGCTAAACTTATTATTCGGTAAGTGAGTGAGGAACAGGGCGAGAGAGTTGCTTTGGCATTTTACAAATATTGTCATTAACGTTACTGCTGCAAAAAGCAAAAAACAAACACGTCTCAAATAAAGATAAGTCTTATGCAGGTGTGACGACAGTCTGTACCACATATACTTGAAGACTTTTATTATTTTATATTTAAAAGGATGATATTTTTAAGGTTTCCTTTTCTGGGAGAACCCTGAAAGCAGACAAACAGAGCCACAAATAAAAATTGAGCTCGGCAACGTCAGATTCACACTCATACGCAATCTGTCGTTCATCAACCGCTCTCTAACGGGAAATGCGAAATGGAACGAAAACATAATACTTTCAAAAGCAAAATGGAATGCAAAAATGCTACTTCAAAAACTCGTTTCGCTGTCCTCGAGGCACATGATTGCGATAACGCCCTTTATGGACCATTATGTAACTTTACGATCATGAATGCATCATCTTATATGATCCCATTTAAGAGTAATTTTACTGATTATCTTATCAGATTTACACTGGAAAGTTAATGCTTTTTCGTCTGAAAGTTTGTTTTATTTAAACAGTTTAAAACTAAACGGTTAGACATAACGTTGGAGACAATCTTCCAAAATTATAATATAATATTACAATTAAACAAATAAGAAGAGTTTATTGGCAAAAAATTTATGAAGAAACAATAGATTTTATAATTGTAAAAATTCAATTCAAAATTATATATTATACCGGATGTAAATAGAGTGCTACCATTAAATGAAACCACATATTCTACGGATCATACTGAACTACTTTTCCCAAGTAACATACCTGCGCTACTATTAGCTTAGGAAATAATTGAGTTTCAAACAAAAATTCGTGAACTCTAACGCACCGACATAAGGGCGTTTTTTGAAACAGCGTCTTCCGTAAAACAGCTGTTACGGTGCAGCGTACTAAAATAGACCTTCTTCCTACGAAATAAAGTATTTAAGTTACAGTTGAATATCTTCTTCTGTAAAGATTTGCGCGGGTATTTATCTTCCGAAAGTTGTTCAGCATGGTCTGTAGAGTACGTGGTTTTATTTAATGGTCGCACTCTATTTACACCCGGTATATAATTATACTACAGTTGAGTTTCTGGCAAGCGATAGTAGTACGATCAGCGTTAAATACCGCCATGTGAAGACCCAGCAGCGCAATTTCAGCATACTCCTTGGACTTAAAAGTACACAGCTTGACACAACGTATAAGGACACAGCTTAATAAACACTATAAAAAGGCATTTAAATCATAAACATTAAAAAGATAGATAATTATGTGTATTTTTATTTTATTTCATTTATTTTAAGGAAACACACAGAATAAAATATATAATGGAGTAATAAATAAATAAACGCAGAGACCAGTAAAGCTTTCCCAGATATTAGTATATAAAGCAAAAAAGGTAGCAGCTTAAAATAAATATGTAAATAATTTATTAAAAACTTAATATTATACAGTGATGAACTAATAACGATCGATATCCAAATAATTATACATATATTCTGTTTTTGCTCGCTTTTATTGACGAAAGATATAGAACCTTTGGTTCTGCCTGAGCGCTAACCACTGAGACTCCATTATGAATTTGGCTATATAAACGAAAGTCAATAAATTAATAGGTATGTTAGGCATTAGCTGTCTTGTTTAAACAATAAAAAGATGAAATAATGCTTTTTTATATGTATACGTAATGTGAACATTAATTATAAATATGTAAGTAAAAAGGAACAAATGAATAAATCATAATAACACCGTATGATGGGTACTGGCTGACCGGGGTAAAAAGTTAAAGTATTGAAGCGGGAAAAGTGATTGATTACTTACGAAAACATGAATGTGCGCCTGATATTTTAAGTTCGTTCATTCACTCATTCTTAAGGAAGTTCTATATTCTTTATTGTTTTTATTTTGTATGAAGTCTCTTACAGAAAACGCTCCTGTCCTCCTGAATAAAAATTCCTGAAAGCACCTTCTGGAATAACGCCGTTCTTATAACTGTTCCATTTATTGCTATGCCGCCAAAAGTCCCATTCCTAACGTCTAAAACACCGGACACTGACCCCACAACAAACACGCAAATAAACAGTCATGAATCATGAAACAAAAGTTGTTCAGCGAGATTAGAAGAACAAGTGGCACACACCTCGCATAAGTACATAGTGGCTAAGCCACTTAACGTAATCAGCTATACGGCTTTACAACTAAATTTGCAGCACAATCCTATTTTCAGCACGATTGCAGTAACAAACCAGAACGTTCAATTCATCAGTGCACTAGCCCATTGTGGCCTTTGTGGGTGTTTCATGCAAGTATTCGCCTGGCTTACTAGCACAAGGACTTGTATGTCCTTACATACATTGTCAACGATGCAACAGTTGAAAAGTTGTGGACTCAAAGAGAACTCGTGGCGTCCGGTCAAATATTTAAGATACGTAAGTCTTCCAGGCAGGAGTCAAATATCCGTTGGCCAACTGATAGCTCTTAATTCTTTGTTAGTACATTGTGTACAACACATTTACATGGTTTAAATTGACTGCTTGGGGAAGGATTAAGTTATGTTGCAGACCGACAGACGGAAAACAACCATAAATCATTGATGGAATTCACAAAAAAGCCCCAAATTCGTGGCGCGAACACAATAAAAGCAGCTAGGAAGTTCCGTACATAAATTTATACGTCTGATCCCGGCTGTGGTGACAAAGTTCACGGGTTCCTAACCTCCAGCAATGAGGAACCCATAAAGAAGAAATGCGACGAACCACACCATGTTTGCCATAGGCAGTTATTTCTTTTATAATTGTAGAGTTACACAGTCAATAGTACATTACGATACGAGAGCGATGAAACGTTTTCTGACGAGTGTGAGTTTGCGGCACGAGCCGAAGGTGAGTGCTGCAATCACACGAGTCGAGAAAAAGTTTCTCGCTCGAGTATCGTATAATATTTTATAGCACAAATGCGGAAAATGCCGACTTTACGCAAGCGCAGCGTGCGTAAAGTGGTCATTTTACGCACGGTGTGCTATAAAATAAATTATATGTAAAATTATGACAAAATCAGTTTCTAATAAAAACTGAATAAAATCAAAATATTAGATTTGTTTTAGTGTTCCGTACACAAAGGGTGACCAACGGAACCATATTACTAAGACTTCGCTGTCCGTCCGTCCGTCCGTCTGTCACCAGGCTGAATCTCATGAACCGTGATAGTTAGACAGTTGAAATTTTCACAGATGATGTATTTCTGTTGCCGCTATAACAACAAATACTAAAACCAGCCAAGTGCGAGTCGGACCCGCGCACTCCTATACAACAGACATGATTTTTTTGCCGTTTATATAGATAATGGTACGGAACTCGCACTTGGCCGGTTTTTTTTTCGATTGATGCTGTATGTTGTCACTTCTTGATGGAACATTTTCACAATAATATAAAAATATTAAAATTACTTGTACGTTGTTCCACTAGTATTTAATTAAGGATGATCACGCTACCGGTTTCATCGATTTATCGACATCTTCTGGCGAAAACAATAAGGAAAAACATTAAATACACTTAAATACGTTAATTATAAAATTACATGTTCGATGACTGGTTTTAGTCATATCAATATTTTTCTATTATCGGTTTTTTGTATTTATTTTTTTACTACACGCCGCTATTGACACATGCAGACGCAGCCCATGCTAAGTCGCTTTGAATTCGATTTTTATTATGATAGAGTAATAATAATAACAACCACAATTTTAACATGCGGCAGCATAAAAAAAACTAAATTCATTCAATTTTACCACCCAATGTCTCTCTAGAAATGATAAGCCGCCTCTATGGTTTTACCAGACTACGAATTTTCCACCACAAATCCCCCATTGTAATTGCTCCGCCTAAAATATTTCACTTATTCATGACGCTTAGATTAAAAGGCTCGGCTTTGATAAATGGCCCGTAAAAAAATCTGGCTACATTTTCCACGCTAAGCAAACGGGATTTACATTCATCGATTACAAATTTTTAGAGTTCCGTCAAAAAGGGAAAGATCAAACAATACCTACAAATAGAAGAATTCGCTGCTTGTTATCAATTTCAAATTATATTATTTACAGGATGTTGTCCACTTTCTTCAAGAACATTATTATTATTTATTTTTATTTATTCTTAACAGAAAACATAATAATAGACTACACGTTAAAAGTTATGTACAACGGCATGTTTATCTCAATAATGAGATTTCTTCCAGCAAACCAAGGGTGACAGAGATATGTAATATAAATAAGGTATTTATTTATTTGCGCATATCATAAATTCATAAAAACAAAATTAGATTAATAGTACCTAAATAGACTTTGATTATATATTTTCAGTGTCTTTATATATTGGTGAGTTATTAACTTCTGTAAGCTTTCACCTACTTTCTGAGTCAACTAATTCCAAGTCGAGGATGTCTTACGTAAAAGTTCTGCAAGTGAGCATTGGTAAAATGTTCTGCCTTCCTAAAAATATCAACATGTCTCTGCTTCAAAGCCGATTAACAATGCACTGATGGTTATATAAGGTGATTTTTGTTTATATAGTCAAACTCAGAGACTCCGGTAAGTGGTCGGGACCTAGGTTTAATTACCCTGTCTGTGAAATACGTAAAATAAAATTTAATAGATTTTCTATACTAATTGAGTCAAGGTTGTTCTTGAATAGGCACAAACAATATTTTTCGTATTTTGCAAACGATCATTGAACCTTGGTCCTGACCATTTGCCGAGTCACCTTACATATCGTATATTCAAAATTATGTGGTTTCTTTTAAGAGACAACAAATTTAGATAAGAGCACATCACACTAATATTATAAATGCGAAAGTTTGTGTGTGAGGGTGTGCGTGTGTGTGTGTGTATGTTTGTTACTCTTTCACGCTGAAACGGCTGGACGGATTTGGATGAAATTGAGAATGGATATAGCTTATACCCTATCTTAACACGTAGGCTACTTTTTATCCCGGAAAAAAGCATGTCGTTAAGCCGAATAACACGCGGGCGGAGCCGCGGGCAAAAGCTAGTTTTAAATAATCATGTGGGGGTGTGAAACGAAGCGGTAGTTTACGTTAATATTAAGAGTATGACATAGGCTAGGAAAAAATGTTATTACCCGTCCGACACAAAAAGGCCAATGTTACTTACTTTATTAGCTTTTCATAAGAGGCGATTATTGGTTAGCTAATCGACCTATTTGTCTAGGACGCGTAATACTAGTAAATACGCTCGAAACAGCAGGTCGGAGGGTTTTTAGCTAATACTGAAATATTTTGTAGGGAAAAAAATATTGGATTGAAGTAGAAAACCTTTATATTTATATTACTTATTTTAGGAAAACAAAATCAAGTTGCTCTCTTAGCCACGTTCTTGAAACAAACGTTTAAAAACAAAAAAAAAGAGGGTGGAAAACATTTTTTTTTTGACAAAAGTATAAATCTTAGTACCTACATTGTTTTTACGTAGATCACCCAGATAAAAGATCAATAAATCAAATATATTTTTTCGAATATTAAGATAGTCCTACTTTCTTCAAAAGAACCCTCGAAAATCTGGCTTTGTTCATGTTCTAGGGTCTTAGGTACAGCCTAAAGGCAAATTCCGCGATTCCGTCCTCAAAAAATAAATGCATGAAGTTTCGCTGCATTTTAAATAAGCGTTTGGCTTTATTGAAAAATCTGCTTCGATTTTTCGCGAGCCAAGTTTTCCATCGAATAAATGGATTAATTATTTAATTTTTGGATAAACCATACCGTGTCCGGTAACACACCCTATAAATATTAATTCGGATTCGACACGTAAATGGGATTTTTCCCCACGGGCCCATCGCGGTTTATTCACAGAATACTAAAGTTTACTTTTTACTGAATCACCTACTTGGCGATTATCAATGCAATTAAAATTGAAAAAAACCGGCCGAGTGCGAGTCTGACTCGCGCACGAAGGGTTCCGTACCATTATCTATAAAAACGGAAAAAAAATCACGTTTGTTGTATGGGAGCCCCCTTTAGTATTTATTTTATTTTGTTTTTTAGTATTGCTGTTATAGCGGCAACAGAAATACATCATCTGTGAAAATTTCAACTGTGTATCACGGTTCATGAGATACGGTCTAGTGACAGACGGACAGACAGACAGACGGACAGCGGAGACTTAGTAATAAGGTTCCGTTGGTTACCTTTTGGGTACGAAACCCTAAAAATGAAACAGAAATTATTATGCTTGTACCGTCTTCGGCAGATCTTCGTTATTTTTTCTTTTCTAAAACTTTTAATATCAGTGTTACTTAAAATTTCTTGTAATAATCGTATAAATTATAACCGGGCTAAAATTTAGAAAAGTCTTTTTTATACCTCGTATTTTTCAGCCTCTAGCACCTAAACTAGTTTAATGTTTTGTGTGGACGATTTTGTAACTAAAGCCGATTTATTAAAAATGAGTTTTAATATAAAAAGGCTTAAAAAAGACTCAGTTGAGGATTTCTGAGCAAGCTGTATCTATAGGTATAGGCATAATGCTGTCATCCATCAGCCACTGCTGGACATAGGCCTTTCCAAGATTTCACCACTCTTGGTAGTCCTCTTAGAAGTGATGCCATTACCCACACACGCTGGACATGGGGGTTGGTGAGCGTGGTGCCGAAATCAGTATGTTTTATAAGGCCCAGCAATTGTGGATGGATATACCGCCATCATATGGTACCCAGCATCATCATGGTTGTGCCTGTTTGAGAGCTGTTTTACTCTCCCCCGAATAACTTTGAGAGGATTTGCGAGTAGGATGGTGGTACCTCCACAGTCGAGCCCGGCACCAGCTCTACCACCTACAACGGCCTTAATTTAGTCAGTATGTTACCACTTTTACCACATAAGGCCATCAAAAGGTACTAAAAAAAGCCAAATTGGTCCAACTCACAAATGGCCACGGAAACTCAAAATAAATATATAATATGATACTATACAATTCGATTCCATAACTAGTGAATTCCTACGAACCCACTGCGATATGTAGAGCTAGCAGTCAGTGCATTTTGTGCTGTATCTTCATTTACTAAGATTTACTTTTAGTTGTGGAGTGCGAATGTTGGTTCGCTTGCTGCCGTTCGATGTGATCGTTAGCGAATTCTGGCTGGACACGATTCCTTCACACAAAAACCAATACCGCAATACTCTTTGTTATTATAAAACACGGTGATTGTACAAAATGCTATCTGTATATGAAAATTTCCGTTCATTCAGCATACACGGTTAAAGTCAGTCATATTTTTGCACTTCAAGACTCTTCTGCAACAGCTCTGCTCTGTTTCTTCTACAATCTACTCGAAACCAAGAGCTAACAAATATTTTCTTTTATTACTGATTGGACATTAAATAAGTTCTTGATAAAGCATTAATATTATTTTTCACTTGCTTTTGCCCGCGGCTTCGCCCGCGTGTTATTCGGTTTAAGGACATGCTTTCTCCGGGATAAAAGTAGCCTATGTTTAAAGCTAGGGTACAAGCTGTATCCATTCTAAATTTCATCCAAATCCATCCAGCCGTTTCAGGGTGAAAGAGTAACAAACATACACACACACACACACACAAACTTTCGCATTTATAATATTAGTAAGTATTATGTTTCTACAACTAGTTTTAACACAAGTCGAAGAGCAGCAAAAAATAAGATATCTTTAGTTCAACAAGTACTACCAGCTTTACATTCATACCAGCTTGTCTGGTTTGTCTCGTTCAGCGTCCATTTTATTTTATCTTGTTCGGAAAACTTGCAGCTAACTTAATATTAAATGATAATGTGCGATAAGATAAGGGTTATGCCATTAACAAGTTTTTACATTCGCACATAGAGCTACAAAGCCATAAAAATACGGAGATACCAAAGTTTGATACAAACCCAGGCTTAGGTTCACGTACTAAATAGCGTGATAAATACAGCCTTTGTAGGACCTTTGAAAATAAACCAATAAATCGTATCATAAAATATTAATTACATACTGTTTTTATTCATTCGAACGCAAATTTTGGATCACTGCGAAACGGTGACATTTGACAGTTCGACCTCTAACAAAAATGGCTCCCCTAGCCCCTGTTGGAACTTTAAGCTACCTCTACGAGTACGCAGACCTTCTGACTTTCACTTGATCAGGTATGAACGCAATTCTGAGAGAAATGTAATTAAATACCTAGAGCTTTCATATGGAAATCGTAAATGTAACCTATTCGACCTAAAAGGTCACGACTAAAGTTATTCGTTAAGTCCTTACATAACCAGCCAAATACACAAAGATTAATCACATATTGCAGGGCATACTAAATAAATACATTCATGAGTCACTCGTAAAAAAATCTAGGTATTTCAATATGTAAGAATATAAAATATATAAAAAGTCCAACACGAGTTTGGCGTACTCGTGTTGGACTTTTTATATATTTTATATTCTTACATATTGAAATACCTAGATTTTTTTACGATTGACAAGATATTTAGTACATAATATAGACATAAATTACTGAGGACCGAAATACATTACAAGTTCAGAGTATTATTTTATTTATTTAAATTTAAAATTTCATTATATCTATGCTATATACAGAATAAAAAGCTCAATTAGAGCCAAATCTATATTTATTGTATTCTTCAAACAAGATACGCGTATCGTTAGCTTAAAAATTTGATGTATCAACTTATGTTGATTGTCACGACATTACTACTATATCCCCAATGTGTTGGCTGTTCGTTTCTGACCGTAGACCGTCACTGAAACAGGTACACCCTTATTTAACTGACGATTTTTACTTCCCAACGTCTGATAAATACAAGCTATTAGGGCCTGCAGTTTTACCTCACTGTGTGTGTTTTCCTTCACCAATAGCAAGTTGTAAGTAAAAAACTAATAAAATTAATTCTGATAAACTCATTGGAGCATGCTCGACCGGCTGCGAACCTAGGTCTCAAGACTGGGAGCCGGACGTCCGACATTGTTTTCAATATCTGCCGTCAAAGGAATCTTTCCTAATTGTTTCCGGGAACCCTGAGCGCATCACGCGCATTTTCATTTATCACACTAATATTATAAATGCGAAAGTTTATTTAGAATAGATATAGCTTATACCCTAACTTAAAACATAGGCTACTTTTTATCCCGAAAAAAAGCATAGTCGTCAAGCCGAATTACACGCGGGCGGAGCCGCGGGCAAAAGCTATCTTTCATATAGAGAAAAACGAATAGGTTTAACTCGGGGTTTTGTGATATTGCAACGAAACCCTAAAAACTTTTGACTAAAATGTAACCAGCGTTTATTAAAACTTCGTCTAGCTATCTCGGCCAACGTTCCCAGTCTAGCTCTATTACATTCTCTAATAGAGTTTCCAGGCTTAGCTTGTATCAGTCCTTAAGAATTCATCCTTTGACTGTACCGCACTGAGATAAGGACGAGTTTCTAATGAACTTTCTTACTTATGGTGGGCTGGTGTGAATACAAGCATTGCTGGATGTAGTTTTAGATTAGTGAGGATCTAGAACAACCAAGTTGGCAAACCACCAGTTCACATTTCTACTTTAGTTAGCCACTACATTTCCGATTACTTGATTCAACAGCCGTTAGCGAACGAACAAGATGTTTTAATTTGACCCTAGAAGTCAATCTTGGAGTACTGCGTTGTTTTCTCGGGTAAAAAAAGTTTTATTGATTTTTGCAAAAACACAACAAAGAAGGTAATTCTAATTTTAAATAGTGTCTAGAATTTTTGAAACACCAACACTCAGAGAACGGACGAAATTGAATCAAGCATGGCAAAAATAAGAAGTTATAATTAAACCACAAACGTGAACAAGCCATCAAATCCCGTTGCTGTCACAAAATAGCCATAAATAACGAAGCTAATTGTCATAGTTGTATTAAAATATGTAAGTATCATAAAATAAAATACACGAAAATTATTAAAGAATACAATAGAATAGAATAAGTTTTATTCGCTTGAAATATGGTAGATACATAAGGTCTTAAATATTAAATAGTACAGCATATTTCACCATATCTGGTATACGAAAATTTATTAAAGCACATAAACTATTTAAAATTATAATAGTAAGAATTAATTTACCATAAAAAAATTACATATATGATTAATATCTGTGTCATACATAACATAAAAACAACGATATTAGTATTTCGGGTCTGATCTGGACACGGCATCAGTCCAGTAGAAGATGTACATACCATAAACACAGCATAATAAAACACATATAAGACCTATTTACAAAACTAAACTGTTTGCACTCTAACTAATCAGCTAAGTGTACGAGTGACTGTTGCTAATTTGATACCTAATTGCCATATTTTATTAATTGTTTTAACAAAGTTTACTTTTAACTATGAATAGTGCAGGGCGAACCATGGCATTTTCTGAGTGTAATGCGAAAATCGTCATAAATGTTTCGTTTATTAACTGATTAAACCGTCTATTATAGATGTAAATAAAAAGTTTAGCTATTAGCCAAAAAGACAATAATTTTGAAACTCAAAAAAGGTTATTTGCTATTGTATGAAAATCCATTAGCTTTTTAAACAATATCGAGTCAACAACATGACGTGAGAAGTATTTTTACACGTTTTCCTTACCTAACAGATAACGTTTCATGAGAACTTCATTCTGATGACGAACATCATTCCAACTAATATTGAAACACAAACAGTTTGGTAAGTACACTCACTTACTCAAGGACCCTCATAATTGGAAATGAAAAGGTCTGAAGACCTTGTAAGTTTCGACAGCAGCACAGGATTCTAGAACGTAACAAGAGACCGTTTGAAACGTAAGAGCTAGCCTTGAGTTACATACGCAACCGAGATAATGAATGAGCATCCAAATAACTTGAACAAATTGGAATTCTGTCAAGTGTACGTTTTTATTTACCTGTATTTTTACGTATAAAAACCGTTGTAATCAAGAAAAAGTTATTCTGAAACTGTATTTCTACCGTCGAAGAATAATACCTTATACTTTTCACAACTGCACCTACAGTAATCCTGCTATCGTATCAACAGTTCAACAGATAGCAGTACCCTTTAAGAGCCATCTTAAATAAAATAGACACAAAACCTCATTTAATCCTCCAAAAAGCAATCTGTTCCAACAAATCTACGAGTATTTGTATAGAACTCCTATGAGCAAATTTCAATTAGAAGACATATTTGCTATTCGTCCCACCCGACGTCGCACAATGAGTATAGGACTCGAAAGGGTCTTCCTAACGAGGTGTCAGTCAGATGACACTATTGTGTGACATCCTGCGTCCAAGGAAAATATTCACGACCCAATAAACCGAATGTATTAACCTTTAGGTCCTTTAGTAAGCCGACTCGGGGGACATTCATCTGAAGGACCCAGTCCCTAATAGACGTGCTCAAAGACAACCTTCTATTACTGTTGAAACTTAATACTACTCCCAATCCTGTAAAACCATCGTACCTTTCCTTTGACAAGAGTTTCTTAGGACAAGACGACCCTTGTAATATTATGGAAACCCATCACTTTAGGAAACAGCAGAAATTTAGGTTATCCCTCCTTTATCATATTTTATGAGAGGGAAAAAGTATCGGAGCAAAGCGGACCCCAATTTACATGAAACTGAAATATGGTGATAATAAATATAAGCGTAAAGGGTTGAAAGTACCAGGGCGTAATAAACTATAAACAAGTATGAACTATTGACGACGAGCGAAATATTGACGAGCTTGTGAACCGCCTAAGGGGTTATTAGTTACCCTTGACTACCAGTTCCATCGACACAAACCATAAAAAATGTAACTCTTACCGACTTATAATAGGAACTATTGGGGCTCAGTCATGCGTCTAAAAGTAAAGGTATAATAGAATAAATATGTTCAGAGCTAAATAAAATATATAGAATTTATTTCAATTTCATATCATTAATTTTAATTAGTAGGTGGCAAAATTGTGAAAGCGAAAAGTGTATTTTTTTGGAGTAGATGCTTGTGATTGTTGGCACTTGGTGGAACTTTTGATACATTTTTGATTGAGAAACACCTGTACTTGTCCGCTTATTTATATTATTTCCCTTACCGGTTTCGCTGTTATAGCATTATCAAAGGTTTCTTGGTTGTTTACGTTTTTTTCCAAAAAACCTTTGATAATGCTATAACAGCGAAACCGGTAAGGAAAATAATATATTATAAATAAGTGGACAAGAACAAGTGTTTCTCAATCAAAAATGTATTTTTTTGCTAACCAGTTATTTTATTATGGTGTACGTAGATGCTACAGATATTACTAGACATGAAAATAAATATCTGAGTTGAAAAATCTCTTGTCAAAATTGAGTATTGAATTTTTATCTGTGCAACTCTTCGAGAAGATATTTGCTAAGTTGAAAGCTCTAAGACCCGCTTCAGACGATGATGAATTCAGTGTAGAAAATGAGTAAATCATCACAGTCTTATGGCTGTGAGACTCGCAATTCTCGTTAGTGTGATTGCTGTAATTGATTCAATGTCCGGTACTGATCATCGTTTAAAGAACCTTTAACTTGAAGTAACTGGTGTCTTGAGGTCTCCTTTATTAAGGTGAATGGTATTTGGATTCAGTTTCATGAACCCTCAGTGATTATATGGTGAAAGATAGGGTGTCGGTGACCTGTTGGAATTGAGAAGGTTCAGATTTTCATTTTGTTCCGAAATATAAAAAAATACTTCTTGCGTATATGAAAGTCAATTGTAATCAGCGTTAAATATTTGTGCTGGGAAGAATAGCCTGTATGGTGCCTGACTTACGAGAAAATCTCAGCATTGTACAGAAGTTTTTTATTGCACTACTTTACTTCCTAAAAGCAGTTAAAATGACGATAAAAGAATAAATGACAGAAATGTACACAATGTTACAGTAACCGGAGACGGTTCCTGCTTTGTTTTCTAACATCTAGAAATTATTTCCGAAATATTTATTCGATTCACCTAGGAACTAGAAGGCAATGTGATTGATTAATCGTTGATTGCTCATTCGAGAGCTCGAAGGGTTTAATCTAGAGATAAGTAGACAAAGAAAATTCGTGTCTCCTTTTATTATCGGGACCCTGAAACAATAAAGTTTTACGGCTACAATTGAGCGCGTAAAGCATAGTGTGACGTCACAGCAAAAACCTATCTCGGTAACTAACAGTGCCATTAAATAAATGAGTCGAAACGAGAAAATAAACAAAGAGATCTTACCGGATAAAGAAAAAAAATTGCCTTTCTAATGAAAGTGAATGAGTTAGACATCAGAGAGCACGACCGCTCTCGATTTCAAAAGACAAGGTCTGTATAAAGAGGATATAACAAAATGGCCGAAAGTGCTTACATATTTGAAAACAATGGTCAGTATTTTAAAGCCAGGGCGACCCAAAATTATTTGATCAACATCCTTCTCTTTCTATCAAACCACAATAGAAATACGGGTTTTTTCAGATTGTCAATAATTTGAAAGGCTTTTTCTTTTGACCGCCTTTGGTAGAGCGCTCGCCTGCTAATCCAGAGGTCGTGGGTTCCACCAATAATTTGTGTTCGGTCTGCGTGCTTCGAAAGGCGCTGTTGATCAATTTGTATCCGAAGTACGGCGATAGGGCTCACCACCCATTACGTTTGGGACGTAATAATCGTCGGTGAAACGCGGATGTATCAAGTGTGTATGACTTGCATTTCACAGTTTACATTTGGGAACACCTCTGACACACCTTCGGGGATTATGTCATGACGATATGTTTCTTTGTTCGATGTAAAAAATCTTTACTCTTGTCTATTTCTTGTCACATCCTCTAACTTTATGAAATTCAAACGTAAAGTCGCTTAAAAATGTTTGGTAAGTACTCGTATTTAACAAGCGTGCGTTTTAAGCGTGCAATAATATTTTCCAACGATTCACCGCGAAAAATTATCGGTGAAAACATGAACATTCATAAAAGAAATCTTATTACAGCCAATTCATCAAGTTACATCATCATTGCCATGTTATGACTATAAAAGTCTGTTACCGCAATAATTATATGTACTTTCATTCATGTACATACGCGCACTTAATAAATATATGCTAGAAAATTACAGTAATTACTAAGCAAGAGCCTATGTACATCATTGTAGAAAATTACACACTCGGTGCAAAGAAATATGTTTATTATGTAAAGGATATATGAATATAATTTGCAATATTCCGCTAAACAATTCTTGTCGTGCTATTCAAAATGCAGACTCGTGCACCGCCCGCCCGCCCGCATAAAAACATGCAACAAGCAAGCAATACAAGCAAAGCAATCTTAAATAACAAGCAAGAAAACTTATCGACACGTGTTTCGCCTCGATAAGTTTCGATAAGTCGATAAGTTTTCTTGCTTGTTATTTAAGATTGCTAAAAGATAAAGATAAAGATAGTTTTATTTGCTTCAAATATGGTACTTAAAGATATATTATATTAAAAATGTCCAACATATTTCACCTTAAGAAGGCATGCAAATATTTACAAATGGTATGTAGAAGTTAAATTCACCAAACACACAAAAAACATTAAGAGAAAGCTATTAAAAGTTTCACACAAAGAAAGAAAAAAAAAAAAAAAAAGAATATATACACATTCCTCTCAAAAACTAACATGTCAAGAAGGAAATAAATTAGAACAGAATTAAAATTACAATGTCACAGAAATTTGCATACGAAATTTTTATTTTACAATTTAAATTACCATTTCTTATATGTCACAATACACATTAACTATATTTTATTTCTATACGTCAAGAATTGAGTTACACTATAAAAACATTTCTCAACGAGCCAGTTGTATAGTCTCCTATTAAATAATTGAGGGGCTACATCTTTAATTTCACTTGGTAGGCTATTGTAAATTCTAATGGCCATTGGAAAGCAGCTGTCTGAATAGAGAGCACTTTTTTTCATTGGAATAGTCAATTTATTTGGATTTCTTAACCTATATACACCAAAAGCTGCTTCTTGCTTCGTCTTGAAAAAAGTTGGATACTTTTTGACGAAAATACAAATTTCAAAAATATACAAACATGGTAAAGTAAGCAGTTTGAGTTTAGAAAATAATGGCTTACAGGAGTCTAGGGGTTTTGCGCCACATAAAGCACGGACACATTTCTTTTGGGCGATAAATGCTCTGTTTACTTCCGTAGATTTTCCCCAGAGAATAAGACCGTACCGAAGAACTGACAAGACTTTGCTTGTATTGCTTGCTTGTTGCATGTTTTTATGCGGGCGGGCGGGCGGTGCACGAGTCTGCATTTTGAATAGCACGACAAGAATTGTTTAGCGGAATATTGCAAATTATATTCATATATCCTTTACTTAGTGATGGACTTCCGCAAGGTAACGCCTATTTCAATTAATCATATGTTTATTATGTTGGTAATTCTTATGATTGTGATACGAACGAAGCACGTGCTGAAGAGTTAACACCAAGGCAGAGCACTCTTTTAGGAGACCCACGGACGTTCAATTTTAGTGTACGTATTGCGCAATACTATTGAATTGAACGTTAGTAGATCATATTGCATAATAAAATGGTGCAAGAAATGTATAATTGTAATAAATTTACTAAATTAAAATAATGCACAAGTTGTGGATACTTTAAGATGAATAAGGATTGGAACAGAATTAGCGGTGAAATATATTAAATACTTTTATTTGGTTACAATACTTGACACCAGACTTATTGACATAGTATAAAAAGGTGTGGTGAATTGGGACTGTGCCAAATTGGGAAAAAGCCTATAAACAATGCTACATGATTACCCGAAGAGATAAGATAATTAGATCGCGCGAAGTTATTTTTATTATGGATCTTACTATTTTGGCTTATTTTAAACTTTTTCCGTATAGGAACGGCTAGGATAACCATACATTTTATTTCCAAGTAACATTTTTTAATAATATTTTGACTTTTAATTTTAATTGTTTTTACATTTAAAATATGTTCTACTGACGTTTCTTAATAACATGTAAAATTATCGGGGTTTGTTTGGAAGTCAGCCAGTATTTGGAGAAGCCAATTTTTATTCGCTTTGTTTAAAAGGTTTTTATATTGGAGTACATTGATCATCAATGTTGGAGTGGTTTAGTCAGGCCATAAGAACATGTGGTTTAATTTTCTGAGCAAGTCATTTCTATGTCCGGTGTGATACAGCGCAAGGAGAAGGAGAACTTGAGCAAAACTCTATTTATTTTCAGAAGTAACATAACGTAACCACTTTTCTGGCGCACCGCGGGGATTGAACCCCCGACCTCTGAGTTAGCAGGCGACCGCTCTACCACTTAGAGGAGGTAGTATTATCAAAACATTTGAATGCGCATAGCGATCTCGAAGGTTTAATATGTCCCTCGCATTCTCCTGAACAAATGGCATAGACACGTAAATCATGTTCAAACAGCCCTTAGGGATCGAAGTAAAACCCTTGAATCGTCTTATTTACCCGTCCTTGTAAACCATATCGTCGATAAATCGTTTGTTCAAAACATGTAAAAATTACGTCTGCTATTCTACAATATGGCTGACCGAAAGAAGATCAAATAAAATAAATATTTTCAAAAGTACGAAATGTAACCATTAAAAAAAGGACTCGGTTAAAGACAGAAAATAAAATGTCTAATCAAAGCGAGCCACGAAAGCGACAAAGTTTTACAGAAAAAAAGGAAATAACAACACCAACATGAGAAAGGCCCTTTAATTATTTATAAAATATAAGGTGACTTTGATACAGCCAAATTTAAGTGATCGGTAACAAAGTTTTGTGACACTGTAAAAAATGCAAAACAAAATTTTGGTTTCCTGTTCTAATTGACTTGGGGTTATTCATAGACAAATACTGGGGCACAAATAATACTTACTTTTGCAAAAAGGGTCATTGAACCTTGGTCTTGACCACTTACCGAGTCCCCGGTATAAAGGCTACATTAATCAAAACCACTTTTAATTTTTATAGCGCATTACAAGTCATTAAAACAAAGTTTTTTTTCCTGTTTCGTGCGTATGTAATTGGGTTTTGCTTCTTGATTAATTTAAATGTCTTGTAATTTGCAATATGTACCTCTAGATATACTTCAATAGAGATGAAATTTGCTTAATTCAAAAAGCTATTATTTTGAGAATGATTACACAAAAAGTAATTAACGTAAGTCTTTTTCATGACGCCTGTTATGGGTGTATAATACCTCACTTCGCTTCGCAGCATGATCCTGTTTTATACCAATAAATACTGCAACAATCACTCTGAAATTAATATATGATAAAGTTGAGGACTAATGCTATGTCCATGCTGTTGTGATAACTTGATTCCATTAAATTTTCTCTATAGAAAAAAATACAAAGTTACCTCCAAACCGTACAATAAACCGATAGCATTCAATGAATACTTGAAATTAGATCTGAAACTTTGCATAATATAACTGATATTAGTACAAAGCAGCTGCAGACTGGTCCATAAAAATTAAAAAACTATCAGTGTAGCCGCGATTTCAAAGTAACTGATGTTTTTGCATGCGCGGCATCTGATTAGAGTAGTATAGACAGTTAAAAAGCAGCAGGACTACGAATTGAGGTATTATGTGCCCTTAATTTCCATTACAACTTTACAATTTAGTAGGCTAACAAGAAATATTATAAGAAATATACGCAGATTATTTCGTGACCATTTTGTATTAAATAGATTTAAAAGGTAATGATTTTTTTGAAAAAAATATTATAAATTTTTATTCTCGATCCGTTTACGGTGCCTCGGCTGGCTCGATCGTAGCTAGGTTAAATTGTTGGTGGGACAATCACGAAGGAATCCAAAAAGGAGCATTCCGTTTCGAATTGGTATCGCACGACACCGTTCGACTTTTCCGAGGCATTCGACTTTCTATTTTATATTGTGTTAGCGCTAACGCGACATTGATGGCGGCACTTATTGCACTTCTACGGGCTTTTTATTTGTGCGGGGTAGAGACCACACAAATTTCGGTTTTCGATTTCAGTCTTGAACTAATATTCCACTTGGATCTTAAGTTATTAATTTTTCATAGTTAGTATGTTAAATGCCGAGCCTTATATAAACCAGACTGGTGCAAGGTTTCGGCACCGCGCTCATCAACCCGCCTGCCCAGCGTGTGTGAGTATGGGCATTTCTTCCAGGAGAACCGCTAAGAGTGGCGAAATCCTGGAAAGGCCTATGTCCAGCAGTGGATGAAACAGGCTGATTGATGGATGGACGGAGTATGTTATTTTATGTTTAGTTAAAAAAAAGTCAAAATTCAATTAAAATTGTAAAATTTGTTTACCATTTTAAATGTTTAAAACTTATTCCTTCCACTTAACCACCCTTTTAGATGAAGTTTTCTGAAGGGATATTTTAACAAGTTATCACATTTCGGTTTTGAACGAAATTATTGAGACCCTACTCTAGTTCTTGCTCGTATTAAAGTCATCTATTCGAGAGAAAATAGCGGTATAGAACGCTCAATTGCGGCTACAATGTCTGCAGCTATTGGTAGCTAACCTCTTAATACTTACCTTTTTAATAAGGGTGGTGCGAGGATAAGTGGTTTCGCTTTTTACCTCTCTTTGTAACAAACACCATTTAAAAAAAATAAAAATAAAAGAATGTCTTGCCCTACTTGTCAGCGTTTTGTAATTGCTATATTTGTAGATTTTTTTAAGGAGCTCCCTCACGTCCAGATTTACTTTTCTGATTTTCTATACCGCAATAATATAAATTTAATTTAAATAAGATGAATTTTCACATTATTTTATAGCATTTCGCAGTAAATTTTTTTTTCATTAAAATTTCGTGCCATTTGTTTATATGACGGTTTTACCTAACTACCAATATCTTGCATAAATAAATATATTTCTCTAACTTATAAGATTAGGGTGACGTTTTTTTTAGGCTACCTTATAATATGTTCAGCTTTACCCTTTACTCAAACGAATCCTTCACCGACATACAGCTTACGTACCTGAAACAAAAACATAAGTAGACATTAAGCATTTTCATAAAAAAACAACAAGTCACGAATAACAAATCGTTCGCAACATTAAATTCCCAGTAAATTCCGGCAGGTATGAACCAGAACAACGCAACAAACATAAAATAAGTAAGCATTAGAAGGGAAAATGTCAAAGCAAAACCGTACAAATATCACATGACATCCTGTCAATAAATATCAAAGCACAAAAGGGAGCTTTTTTACGTTCATAAATACGTTAACAATTTCGAAAGACTCGGCTGTGAGCAGATGATTGAATATAATTGGCAAAAAAACAATGCTGACAAGTTTAATCGACAAACAAACAGGCTATAAACAAGCCGGATAACAGAATATACAAAACGGTGTCGTATTTGAAAGGAGAATACAGGATTATACGATGGTTTGTGTAAAGGCGGTAATAAGGGATAGCAGGCCGAAAACGAATTGTTCGTATTAATGAATTAGTAATTAATGTTCGTAATTAATGGTTGAGTAAATAGTTGTGCTTGTCCACAAAATTATATAACATTTATTCACTGAGTCCACAGTTCCGCTTCTGAGCATTTTCAAGCGCATTAGAGGCTAAATAATAAATCTATACAATAATAAAGTAGTAAAAAGTCACCATTACATATATTCCCGAAATCTTATAAAAATGGGTTGTTATTATTATTAGTACTGTTCTGAGGCTAAAAAAATATTTTTTGTCTTAATTCTAAAACTTTATTTTCATCGTAGTGACCTTGGTCAACATATCAAGGCATAAGGGGTTGATAAAATAACTGCTAGGCCAAAAATTGACGATAATTTAAAGACACTGAAAGACGCAAGCGAAGCCCGTGGCAAAAGCATAATTACATTGTTTGATAAGTGCAACAAAATGCAATGTTGACAAGTACATGTGTTTAATTACAATAAAACCAATACCGACAATCACGAGAACATCGGATATTGCCTGAAATCCCAAATAGGTTGACTGTTATTGAATATATCCCAAATATATTGTGCAACGACGCAACCAAACGAACAATAGGTACCTTAAGGCGCATAGGCACGCCACCGTTTTAGTACGAAATTTGATAACCCTTTTTTCAGTTGTTTTTCTTTATAGACCAAAGTATACGACTTCTATAAACTGGTACTTATATTTTAAAAGTCACCATATTGCCAAAATTTTGAATTTTGATTTTATTTTAAAGTTATCAAGCTGGAGTGATTTACATACAAAGTTGTTTTCTTAACTTAAATTGTACCTATACCAAAATTTTACATTTCAGACAGATAGTGACTTTGTGAATGCCTGTATTAAGCTGTAGAGGTCATAAACTTTAGTCTGTAACGAAAAACAACAGAGAAAAGGGTTATCAAATTTTGTACTAAAACGTTGGCATGACTATCCGCCTTAAGTAGAGCCAAAATAGAAATTCAACACGAGCCCGAAATACGTTTTCAATTAATAGTAGGTATACGGTTTAATCAATAAACTGTTACTCCATGCGGAAAGCACCGCAGTGCGAGAGGGAAGGATTCCGGAAAAAATTGCAAAATGATACAAAATATATTATTTAAAGAAAAATGTTGTATGAAATATGTATTCGATTCAGAGTTTAACAAAGTTTATACAGGTTTCAATCCGTAAATAATATCATTATTTAGTCTATGATAATACATATGGGTTTTTGCTCAAATAACTTTAAACAAGTTTTGCAAGACAAGTTCACGTGAAAAAAATTACCATAAAGTAGTTTTTTTTTAACTAGTTTTAAGTCAACTGGAAGTATAGTACGCCTATAATTTTCATAGTAAGCAAATTTGTATGAAATTGATGACGTAAACTTTTTTCCGAGTTAGGTTAGAAGTATATTCTGGGCCGTAGACTTCGAAAGGAGGTACCTATTAGTTTTAACTTGTTATCTCTAGCAGGGCCCGAGAACAGACAGACAGACGGACAACAAAGTTCCGTTTTTTCATCTTGAGGTACGAAACCCTAAATATTTATTATTTATAGTATAGATCTTCAGAGATGTAGCTACAGACAAAAGATCGCCGTCTGCTACGTTAGATATCCCAAAACTACACGAAAAGCTTGTTCAATATTGGCAATAAATTAGCTAACTCAATCCGACCACCACAGGTGGGAACTTAATCTCCTCTTCGATCCAATCAATGATGAAGTAATCTGATAAGACGAGAAGGTTTCCTCTTTCTATGAGTTCAATAAATACAGGCCGACACATCAATTGTTCTGTTCTTTATATGATACGACAGACAAACAAGGGAGGGGAGAAATGGTAAGGGCGTGTAGCTTGCCAACGCATCTGGCCTAAAATATGTTTGATGCTAGTTTTTAGTGTCGCTCTGCTGTCTGTCCGTCCGTATGTCACAGGTCTCTAACTTGCAGATGGAATGAGTTACAAAACAGAAATTTGGATATGCTGTGCAAGATGTTTACCCAAAACGGAATATTGAATTCAAAATATAATTAAATAAATTTTCAGTGGGGGTCCCATACATGAAAACGGAGCCGAAAAAGTTTTTTTTTTCTTATGTGGGGTGGGGTGTCATTTTTTATCTTTTCATCTTCATAAATAAATCAAAAAGTAAACTAGCTAGGTATTTTAAGTATTATGTATCATATACTGTATTTAAACAACAGATACTCTTCTTTATTTAAAAAAAATGTATACTCCATGTGTGTAAAGATTTATAATAAGTTTTCAGACGAAATCAAAAAATTACCCTTCAAATTAATTAAGAAAAAAACTAAAGAATATTTGTATACTCATTGTTTCTACTCTGTACAGGCATATCTTGACATATAAATTTGGTTAGCATAGGTTATTTTTGACATGGTATGTACAATGATAACGTTTTTTTTGTGACATTACATTGTAATATTTTCTTTTTATATATTTCAGCTATTTTAATTGTGCACGCTGTTCTTTTTGTTTTGTGACTATAAAAATGCTATATACATTGAATATTTGCCCACCATGTTATAGTTGAATTTGCTGGAAATGTTTTCTATGTCATGTTTGTAACCAAATTCTTATGCAAATAAATAAATTACTTACTTACTACTTACTTACGTTTACTTACTGAAAACGCCGATTTTATATTGGTTTGGGTTTGCGTACCCAAATACTTTGCCAACTTAATTTTGCAGTTTTGTAGAATAAATTTTGTAGGTACTGAATTTTTTTTTCTCGTCTATTGTCATCTTGAAATGGAGATGCGATGTGTTGTGTATTTGTGTGTGTTCATTCAGAGTCCGTGGCTACAGCCATTTAACTTTTGTGTTTGTGTTAGTGGCGTACTTAGTTTTTGTGTTGGTTAGGAGCCAAATGAACACAAACAATTAGAGTACTAAGGCAAATATCCCTTGTTTATTTTGTGAGACTTTGTGCTTGGACAGTTTCGGTTACTAGCCGCAATAAGAGTGAACATTTCTTTTCAAAATTAATTACGTCTCTTAAATCTGTGAGGAATCTCCTAGAACTGAAAGCGTGACTAGAAATTCGTTGCGGCAGAAAATTGGGTAAACAGAATTAAACATGCGTGAGGCCGCTGCGGCGCGATGAAAAATTGCCCGGAGAAAACATCTTGGAGCTTTTGAGGATGGTGGTTCCTTTTCGGAGTTCAACTAAATTTATATTCGTTGTAATGTTACTAAATCTGACACCTCCAACCGCTTTTTTATCTATACAAGATGACATTCATTTATTTAGCTAAATTTATACTGGAAGCTTGGTAAGGGGTCAGTATTACGGATCAATAACATTTTTGTACGAAAGGATAATGGCAGTTGGCGATCCGAAATTTTCTCGTTTTAACAGCATGTTGAAGAAATCAAAGTACGTGCGTTAAGCAATGCATTATGTGTCCTGTAAAAAATAGCATGACTTTTATTAAGTCCGGTGTCCTAAAGTAAAATTTCGAAAGACTAAATATAGTTAACTGTTTTGAACGTACGAGTGACTGCCATTGTTGTAGTCCGAATTATGCTATTAACTTTTACGTACTATACTAGTGTACATGCAGTCAAGGTGTGTAACTTTGTACAAGCTGCGTAACTTTGTACAAATTCATATACAAAGAATGACATAAAAAAGCAAATATCTCGTTTCTCCATACTTTTGGGCATTTATGGTTTTAATAGAGCTTTTATTTGGGCAGAATCCTTTGCATTTTACTTAATTAATTGAATATAACGCATTTATAGAAATAATACTGGGTCAATTTCAGTACTAGACCTACCATTCACCTTTGAAAAACTCAATTTTGACTTTCCATCGTATTGATAAAGGGCTGGGCTTTGCGAATCTTCAGTACAAATTTGGCAAAATAAATTAATGTCACATTATATAAAATCTATTTCATTATTATTGATCTGATATTTGTTTAAAATGTTTAGGGTTGCGTAATAAAAGAGAAACCGTTACAGCAAAGCCTTGTCTGTCCGCGATATAACTCATAAACAGCTGGGCTTATTGAGCTGAATTTTGGCATGCAGGTACCCATTACGTGGGACAACGGAAAAATAAGGCACTTAAGAACATTTTATATGATGTAACATTTTTATCATTCATGTGGCGTATCAGGCGAATGCTTTTTTTTATTTTCAGGCATTGTCAACATTTTATTGTAAGCCATATACGCATGAAAGACCTTATATTATTTTACTAGCCTTTTTCCCACAGTTACGCCCGCGCTGATGTAGTAACAAACTTCAACATAAATTTGAATATAAAAAAATCATTAAATAGCGAATATCTGTAGCTTTTATTTTTTCATTTCTATATGCATTCCAGAGATTTCTTGATAAGCGATACAGTGGTATTTAGTTTTTATATACATACAGAGACTAAAGCAAACTTTTTTTATGGCTTCAAACTAAAGTAGCCAACTTCTAAAATCTTTCACACGTCCACCCAAACGCCAACGGCAAAAGTGCAGCACAAAATTGCATTTCGGAAGCGCGGACACTTTTCAATTTCGCACGAGCGTCCCGTTCCGTTTTTCTCCAAGCGGCAGTTTTTCCACAATATTTGAAAGCTACAAGCAATACATCTTTCAATTCCACTGGCACTATCGCACACGTACGTCACGCACGTCCGAATCGGACATCAATTTCGGCCTGTAGCCATTCTGGATATTACGATACAATATCTGGGCGTGTGTCCAGATATCGGGCCTGAATCGAGCCAATCGGGACAACGCGACACGTGACGGCGTTAAAACGACCGAGTTTAGCAGTTTACGGGGTGTTTGGGAACATTTCTGATTTTTTGGGTTCCGTCCCCGAAGGATGCCAAACGGAACCCTATTATAAAGCCTCCGCTGTCTGTCTGTCCGTCTGTCACAGGGGTCTACAGCTTCAACCTTAAGGGGTAGAAAATTTAAATTTTCACGGAATACGTGTTACTCACTGTGGCTTCTATTACAACAAATTAATAAAAATAAAAATTTTAAAAGTTAAACCCTAATAAACCATGTCTTAACCATAGCGCAATCTGAGATGATTTGTTTGACAGCTTTTACCGAGGTTCATTGATCAGATTATAGATGGCGTTAAGAGTAGCTTATCAACGTTCTTGCGCCGAGGTTCATTAGTAAGAAGATAGATTTGGGGTTACCCGTAATATGTGGTGGTACGGAACCCTTTGTGCTCGAGTCCAAATTATTTTAGTGTAGGGTGGTAACTTTTTTTATGCAGCCTCTAAGGTGTCCCACTGTTGGGCAAAGGCAACTTGCTGAAACTACGCGTATTAGCGAAATGAAACAGCATTGTATATAGTTGGTCGCGTCATGATAAAGCATTGATCACATCTAGTATAAAGACCGCTCGCTGAGAAAGTATCTAAAAATGTAGTTCCTGGTACAGCTTCTCGTGACGTCATGCCTGAACATGACGGGTCACTTGGCGGCACGGTATCGTCATAAGGTGCAAGCCACGGCCGAAGCCTACCACCAGTTGATGTTAAAATACATAAAAAAGGTCAGAGAAAAAATCGAGAAAACCACTTCATGGATACCCTGAAACTAAAATATGTACCTGATATTTTGAGAAACAGGTTTATTACATAGAAACGTACGTTATAAAGTAAATCCGGTAAGTTTAATATGCACGAGAGCTTTAAGCTCAGACGAGATAACACCTTAGCTGCATGGTGCCTGGTCAAATCCCCGAGGATAAGCGATCATCAACTTATTAAAAGTGTATGAGAAAAGCTTTATAATTTAAAATATGACCACATATTTCTTAATCTCTCTGCTCAATTAATTTTCAAGATTTCAGTTTTTAATTATGATATTGTAGCGAAAGCACGTGAGCAATGGTTTTGTATCCTAGTCCTTATAGTTTTAAAAGGCTGATCAAAGTTAATTGTTGATTAATTTATTAATTTACTGCTTATTAATTAGTATTCTTATTTTATCTAAAACAAAACACATTCGGCTACACTTTTGATAAACAAATCGTTAAAATGTACGCTTTTGAGGAGTTTGCTGTTAATATGATTCAAATTTTCCGATTTTTAGGGTTCCGTACCTCAGGAGTAAGAAACAGAACCCCTTAGGATCACTTTGTTTTCCGTCTGTTCCGTTTTACGGCCATTGATGCCGCAAAAAACGTATATATGGACACTCTCAAGGAAATCAAAATTTTTAGGGTATTTTCCGTTGACCTAGAACTGAAATTTGGCAAGTATAGGAAAAATCTGAAAACTATACATTTGTAATGAAACCATAAAAATATAGTCTTAACGGAACCCTCGGTGGGCGAGTCCGACTCGTACTTGTCCGGTTTTTATTCTAATTTGGCAAAGATCTAGATAATGTGAATGGACTCAGCCTAAAATATTATAAAAACATTCCATAGACACCTCACAATCTTCTGTTAGCGTTTATATGGAGGTTCGCGCGTGATGGCTTCCCTGAAAGCCTTATATTTCATCAGACTCAAACACAAAAGCCCCATTTCTTGTAAGCCAACTTGTCACGCAAGCCCAACTCCATCAAATCTTACATCGACAGATTAGGTTTAGTTTACTCTAGTTTAACATTCAAAAGGATTACCCTATTCAATATAGCAAACACACGCAAAGTAAACTAGCGGTACTAAACGAAGCAGTGCAAATTACGTTAAGTGATTTTCCTATCGATTAGGCACTATATAACAAAGGGACCGCCAGTTAAACGGGAATCGGAGAAACTAATGGGAGTACCTTACGGCTATTTAGTTTTATTGGGAAATGGGGATAAATTGTTAGTCTTTTTAACGAGCCACGAGCTAAACGACTGCTCTCTTAGTTCGTTAGTTTATTCAAACGATGTACTACAGATATTCTCACGAAGTCCGTTTGGCTGTAGTTGTAAAGGGACGTGTACAGATAAGCGCGTTTAGTGTGTGTGGCGCCTTTTAACGCTCCCGAGGAACATTAGAAAAAATTAGAAAAAAAGTGCATGTAGCACGTATTACAACCATAGCCAAACGGACTACAGTAGAATCCGAATATAACGACTCCGTTTATAACGTCTATCCGTATTTAGCGACGAAAACGCAAGCTCAGGGTTGGTTTCATATAAACTTACTATGAAAACATATCCGTATAGTACGACTCCGGTTTAAGCGACCAACTGCTTATAGCAACCTATTTTGACAATAAATCGTCCGGTTAGAACGACGTGCAGTGTTTTGTTTACAATACCTATGCACAAACAACACCTCCCCGCCCCGATTCCCTTTCGCCCCCTACCTCCTGTACGAAGTTCTTACTACAAACAAAAATCGATCACAAACAAACTAAAATTACAGACTTCGGACATACATACAACATTATATACATACATATTTTATGTAATTTCATCCATAGTCCATTGAGGAAGAAGGTAAAAGATGCAATGTTGTATCATTAAAGTTACTTTTTGTTAATTCTGATACATTTTTTTATTTATTTATTTAGAAATTAATCTGAATTCTTACATAAAAAAAAGCTAAAATTGTTAGTCGTTTAGGCGTCGTCGTCGTCCGGTTAGTACGACGTAATATCGCCGGTCCCTTGACGGTCGTTATGTCCGGATTCTACTGTACATGAGAATCAATGCAGAAATTCGTGAAACAAAGAGAACATATAAGGTTTCTTTTCACTGTGAGCACAATCTATATTATTAGATGTATATAAAACAATTCCGTGACGAACTTCCTGATATACAGACAGACAACGCACACCCTAAGCCGCTGAGATATAAACATGTTGGAACATATGTTCACTTAAGGATGTAGTGTAGAGGTGCACTAAGGATTTTTCTAAATTCACCCATAAGGGGGTGAAACGGGGTTTACACTTTTGTATCTAAACTGCTTTATCAACGGATACAAGAGGCCGTTTGTATTTCAAATTCACGCGGATGATGTCACGAGTCACAGGCACCATCTAATTGATAAATAAAATACTTCATTGAAAAGAAGAAACAAAAATTATCTTGATTGTTTCATTATTATGATATTACAACTTTTATATATCTTTTTAACATAAACTTTGGAGGAAATACACATAAATACAAAAAAACTAATACCTAATTTGCAGAAACAATTGGCTCCATGTGTACTGTTTAAATAAAACAATTCTTAATTTTATATGTAGGTATTACACATAAACGAAATCCCGTAAATAATGCTTAGCACTACCGTTCCCCGACTTTGTATCGTCACGACATGAACCCCCGAGGGGGTGGCAGAGGTTTTCACAAGTGTGTCACAGTCCACTCTTGGTACACCAGCTTTTCACCGACAAATATACGTCCCAAACGTCTCGTACTTCGGGAGCAAATGGAACAATAGCTCAACGTGCGTTCCGAAACACGCAAACCGAACACAAATTAATGTACGTAACGGGGATTGATCCAACGCTCTTTGGGTTAAAAGACAAATGAACCAGGCGGTTCTCTCAGTCTTGAAAATATTAGCACGTCAATTCACTTTCATTTCAACCATGAAAAACAAATCAAAGATAGAAATGTATTTAGATTTCTATTCATTCGACAGTCCTAGTACCTATTGCCTATCATCTAATGGTACTTACTATCTCAACTAATTTTACGACAGTACCGGCAGACGCACAGTACGGGTGGAGTCACGGTACTAAATTAGTCTAAGTAGTTGGCACAGGGTACCTTTTACGATCAATTGTACTAGCTCGGGTATATTTGGTTACAGAACCTCGAAGGCTTCTGATAGCTTTAGGTATTAACATCGTAAAATAGTATTTCAATTGCAAACACTATTGAACTTGCAAGTACATCAAATTTGAATAGTCTCGCAGAATTTCAGGTAATCCTAGTTATTATCAGCCTATTCACTACTAGATAGGCTTTCCGAATTCACGCCTTAATATTAAGGGCTGTAGGGTCATTAAAAAAACCGAACAAGTGCGGGTCGGACTCGCCCACCGAGGGTTCCGTTAAAGACTATATTTTTATGATTTAATTACAAATGTATAGTTTTCAGTTTTTTCCCTATACTTGTAGTATAAGACGATATTACTTGCCAAATTTTCAGAGTTCTAGGTCAGCGGAAAATACCCTATAAATTTTGATTCCCTTGAGAGTGTCGAAATATACGTTTTTTGCGGCATAAACGGCCGTATCTTTTTTTTTACGTTAACTTAGAAGTTTGATATTTTCACAGCTTCAAGGGGCCGTAGACCTGAGTTTAGGTATATGGTTTTAATTTCAACTCGAGATAAAGGGTCTTGACAGGTAGACGGACGGACGGACGGACAGACAGACGGACAACAAAGTGATCCGTTTTTTCCTTTTACAGAACCCTAAAAAACGATCAAATAAGTAATAACTTAACATGAAAAATAAAAAATAATGAACGATTAAAAAACGTAATAAAATAAAAAATGTTTTTTGTTTGATAAACACTTGTACTTGTCCACTTATTTATATTATTTCCCTTACCGGTTTCGCTGTTAAAGCATTATCAAAGGTTTGTTTGGTTGTTTACGTACCATATTATAAGTTTTCACTTATTATTGTAGGAATAAGCTCCTACAATAATTAGTGAAAATAATTTTGGGGTATATTTTGTATCATTAACTGATGAAATCCAAGAGGAACAAAGTTTTTTTAGTAAAATTTCTTTTCACTTCCCAGTATGAAGTGGTTCAATAGGCTGACTATATTTCAAAAGAAGGGTGATTTTTTGATTTTTCAAATCAGTTTCTTTTTTAACTTTTCAAGTTTTTTAGGATTTTCATGTTCAACTTCTCCCCGTATTTTCGTTGATGTTTTGCTGAAAACATTGGTGTCATTTTTCATTATCTATTAGACAAATACAACAGCACGAAAAAAACTGCATTAACCTATTGAATAAAAAATAATCATCAAAATCGGTTTAATATAGATATATCGCTTAATATATAAAACAGTTGAATTGAGAACGTCCAACTTTCAAAAATTGGTTGAAATTACAGATTCGTGTAATATGCCCACATCTTTATAGTGTTTCCTTTGTGTAACGTTACACAACCGTTACACAAAAGACAAAATTTCATGGCGTCAACACGAAATTAAATTAATAACGGAAAATTGTCTCACTAGAATTATTTAATTTTATGCAGATTATTTCATTAGTATTCGAAGTCATATGAATGTATGAAGTTTCTGAGTTATTTACAGTTACTTACCTATTAAATCCACGTTACACGGAGGAAAATATTAAGCGACACAAATCAAATATCACAAACATCCAAATGTCACTGAGCACAATATGGCTGCGTGGTTATATCGTTAGGTTGGCAGTAGCTTACAGTATTGCTAGTATTGAAAAAACTAAAAATAAGTTCAAAATAACTCAGATATATCAGCGATTTTGTCGTTACACACAGGAGTTACACAAAGTAACCTAAAGGTGGACATGTATTTAAATTTAATTATTATTGATTTTAAAATATTTCATAATTTTCCTTTTTTTTCGATAGAACGGTATCTTAGTTAATACATTCTGTAACAAATTTATTAATACTTTATCGGAATAGGCGTCAATTAGCGTTTTTGTTGTCAAGTCCGTAGGTAGGACAAACATAATTCTATACGAAAGGAGTAAGACTCCTAGTTTTCCTAAATATTTTTTTTAATTGATTTTATGTGATGGAAGGGTTTAATATGATAAGGTAATATTATGAATAATATTTAGAAACAAAAAAGAATCATGATATAGGTAACAGGTTTATAATAATAGGTGATTTTTCAGCGAGGACAAGAAATTTTGAGAGTAAATACACTTTTTTTGAAAATGACTCACGTTTCCATTACAATAAGTTATAAACGTGATACATAAACTTTGGTCAGAATTTTATAATATTCCCCTGCGTTTATTCAATCTCTGCCCCGTTTTCAGCTCGGGCGTCGTTTTATAAATAAAATAACAGTTATCAAATGAAACAGCATAGTTCCCCTAACATCTAGTCCCACGCGAAGTGGGTATGAATATTAGCGAATCGAAGATCTCAAATTATAGCACTCCAGGCTAGACCAATAACGTATACTGATTGCATATTTCAAGTATCCCAAGTGCAGTTTCCAATTGGCTCGCATTTCACACCTTGAGAAGTCGTCTGGAGTGCAGGTTCCCTAATGAATTTTCCTTCATTGGGAACAGAGTTACAAATGTAGTAGGTACGAGTCTGTAGTTTAAGATACTTATTGGTGCAGCGAGCAATGAAGTTTCCAAGTGTTGAGGTGTGTTCTTGATGAGCATTTACTGGGAGAAATTCTTGGAATTTAATTTGTGTCATAGCAACAAAGTTGTAATGGGAAATTAGTCCTTTGAAACGAGATAGTTTCACAAACAAGATATAGGTGTGCGTCTGGCATAAGGGGTGTGTTAGGATCGAAAGAGGTTCGGTTATTGCCCTTTTCTGGGAGATAGGCGTGCGTATTTTTTTCAAAGATAAACAAGTTATCAGTCATATAAAATGTTTAGTTTTATAATAAAAATGTAGAATAATTTAGAAAATGAGTACAGGAAATATTGGAAAATTAAATCGAACAGGGCAACTAAAGTAAAGGCATATTTAATCTGATTTAGTAAAAAATATAATATGTAGGAGGAAAAAATAAGAGTTCCACTAAATACCCACATAGTATATAAACATGTAAGGTCCTACAATTCAAAGTTAGAAAAAATATGAGTTGATTGAACATCGCTAATAGGTAGACCACTTTCCACCGAAAATAATGTTTATTTGCGCAAACTTTGTTTCACTACTCTATAGATAGAAATTTAGTCAGTCGATTGAACCAATTAACTAATCAGAGAACAGAAAAAATTACTTGACCAGAAAATATTGTTCTTCTTTATTGTGGTCAGTTTACAATGCACAATCTACCCTAGAATAATTTTTACTTATTAGTAGGACCTTAAATTCATTAAATGGGGACTAGACGAACTATAATATAGTTCCTCTAGTCCCAATTTAATATTTTGTCAGACTTAATGAAGAAGGTACACATAAAAACTGTCAAAAGTGATTTTAATTAACTTTTGAATGTTACAATGAAGTTCTAACAAGGAGTTACCTTACAGTATAAATTATTGTATAATTACTATTGACTGGGTTATGCCCGCTACTTTGAAAGTAGAATAGCTAATACGCAACGCATTGAAAAAAGCTTTCGTTGTACATCACAACACAGAACCAATTAACACACGGTAAATAATGTACTAAAGACCCTATAGTTAGCAGAAAATTAAAAACAATGAAGGCTATGTTGAAGGGACACTAAGCTAAAATGGTCAAAGGCGTCCGACTCGTTAGACACATTTTATGACATAATTTACGAAATCATAGATCAAGAAGTACCCCTTAAAAAATCCAAATCTGCAAAACATCCAGCTTGGTTTTCCCCTGCACTCAAAAATACGCTAAACCGTAAGAAAAAACTTTGGCACAGATGGAAAACATATCAATCACTTTCTGATTATACGGAGTTTTCATTGCTCCGAGCCCGTTGCAAACTACTCCTGGCAAAATGTCTAGATAACTATATCTCTGATACAGAAGCTGCCATTCCCAAAAATGTTAAACATTTTTGGCAATATGTGTCATCATTAAAGAAAAATGACTCTGGCTACCCTAACACTATGACACTTGGTGATCAAACATCTAAAAATCCCCATGAAATTGCAGAAATGTTCAGCACTTTTTTCTCATCCGTTTTTGAACCATCGACTACCATCGATAGTCTCCATCTTGACAACCTTCCTACTAACGAACTAGCCGAAAATATAGTCTCTTTACACATAGCAAAATATAAAATAGAAGAAGCATTAAAACATCTAGACATAACAAAGGGTCCCGGTCCTGACAAAATAAGTGCTCTATTCCTTAAGAATATATGTAAAGAAATCAGCCATCCCCTTTTTATAATATTCAACAAATGTTTAGAAGAAGGAACGTTTCCAGATAGATGGAAACTTGCCAATGTAACCCCTATCCACAAATCTGGCCCTAGAGCCAAAATCCCTAATTACAGACCCATATCAAATCTCTCAACATTACCGAAAATATTCGAATCACTTGTACATAATGCATTGTATCCCATAGTCCAGTCCCAAATAAGTCAAAACCAACATGGTTTTATGAAGAAGAAATCCGTTATAACTAACTTGCTATCATATTCAGAATATCTATTTGAAGCATTAGATAAAAGAACAGAAGTCCATGCAATCTATACGGACTTTCGCAAAGCTTTTGACAAGGTCGATCATGCTCTACTACTGAAAAAACTTGCTTATAATGGAATCAAGGGCAACCTTCTTAAATGGTTTGCCTCTTACATCAGAAACCGGTATCAAATTATCACTATTAACGGGTATTCATCAAGTAAAAGTATAGTCTCGTCTGGAGTCGTCCAGGGTTCTATTCTAGGACCTCTCCAATATCTTTTGTTTATCAACGAAATAGAGCAATGCTTTCAGAACTCTAACATTCTTATGTTCGCTGATGATTTAAAAATCTACAAGAAAGTCAAATCGCAACAAGATTGTATACTCATTCAGGAGGATTTGAATAGATTTAAGGAATTTTGTACAAGGAACAAATTGCAGCTCGCGTATGACAAGTGCAAACAAATATCGTTTACTAGAAACCTTAACAAAATAGAACATACCTATAACATCGGTGGCGAAGACTTAACTAAAGTAAATGACATTCGCGATCTTGGCATGACTTTTGACGAAAAGTTAATATTTGACAAGCACATAGATAAAATGTACACTAAAGCCTATCAAATGCTGGGATTTGTCCTGAGAATCACCAAACCTTTTAAGAAAGCATCAACATACTTATCTCTCTATCAATCATTAATACGCTCAGTACTTGACTATGCATCTATAATATGGAATCCATACTACGCAGTTTATTCCGAAAGGGTGGAGATGATCCAAAAGAAATTTGTTAAAGCCCTCCATTTTAGACTGACTCGATCCCGAGGACACTATGCCGACCTGCTTAAACTCTATAACCTACAAAGACTTTGTGACAGAAGGCTCCTATTAGACGCAAAGACCCTTTACAATATATTGAACAATGAATATGACTGCCCTACTCTTCTTGAGCAAATTAACTTTAAAGCGCCAACCCACTCTACACGATCTAAGACTTTATTCTCAGTACCTACTTCACAGAGTAACGCAGGCTGTCGAGCCCCCCTACGAAGAATCTGCAGCTCCTACAATAAAAAACTCCTTAGCATAGACATATTTAATAATAGTAAAATCAAATTTAAAAAAGAAGTTAGGCAAATTTTAGACACCAAAAACGAGAAATTGTAAGAAATTGTGTAACTACACAAATATAATATCAAATTAAAAGGTATGTGTGTGTGTGTATGGATGGTAATATGTGAGATTGCATGAATGTGTGTAACCGTGTGTATGAACGCTTATCTTAGTTTTTAATTTAATTTAATTCCATTGCTTTGTAAACAACATTATTTTTATTTTTTTAACATTATCAGAGAATGGTTTAGAAATGTCACCGAATTACTCCCTACAAAAATAACGTATTTGAGGAAAGCGTAGAGGAAGTAAATTAAACTAACCATTTGTTTATACTTTAATGTTTCTATGTATAGTTTACTTCTGTGTCTTTTCCATGAAATAAATAAATAAATAAATGTTGTTAGTATCAAAATTTGTATAAAATGCGATTTGAGATAAATCTATATAACACAAAGCATGTGTTCATAAAAATATAACAACGGAATTAATTGTATCTATCGCTTGGATTAGTGACTAAGTAGGTATCCGAGGGGTTTATTTATTTGAATATTATTGCATTTCTTAGCGTTTTTAATAGCAATAGAACACGAAAAAAATCAAGACTTATTAACTGGCCTTTGCCTTTTCCTAACTTTGAGACAATTATGATATAGACTATAATAATATCTTGAACTTAATGTCTTCAGCGAGAACACTAAAATATGAGATACATAAATTTAACATACTAAATCAAGACGGGTTTGATCAAAAACTCTTTCTATTTCTCTTTGTTTTCTTAAGTTTCTTCCTTGACTTTCTTTTACGTTCGAATGCTGTGGTTGTTGCAGGTCTCGTCACTGAAAATTAACCAAAACCACTCAAAATCAACCTGCAAAGCCACACTGAATATTGTTAGGGCGTAACTCGTGAAAGATGACTCCTGGAACTAACTTTAGGCATCATTGCGACGGAAAGTGTATTGTGACGGGTGGGACAAAATATTTTTATGTAAATTCTAATTTTTACAGTGAAAGTGTACTGCATACAGACTATAGATTCACAGCCAATGTTTTTTTTAATTTTGCCCCACAATTCACTGTGACGGGTGGAACAAACCTTCACGAGCCTTCACCGTCGTCCGTTTTCAGTTGAGCTTCTCCCAAGCAAGCCGAAAGTATTCGGCTAAAGTATTAGCTTGATTGTTACTTCCACAAAACCATAAAAATGCAGGCGAAATAATTGGAAGTTAGGACAAGTAAATGTCTGTTTTGCGGTGACGGTCGGGACACACGATATACTCTACATGCAAGCAACATTATACAAAATCATAAACATGTATTCGCAAAAACTTACCGCTGTTGTAGAGTCTGTGAACAATTAATTGCAATGTGAAAATAGTAGAAATTTGAAACGAACTTCACAATTTCGGAAAATCTGGTGTATATTCTTCGTGATAACAATGGATTTAATAATAATTAAGCGTAATTAAGTTTTTTAGCCTGAGGTGACCATCTGGCTGGAATGACCCAGGGGCTAAAAGCCAAAAGCATAAAAGTCATTAAAAAAAATGCGAAGTAATGCCGGAATAGTCGTCCTAATAAACTGGAAACTGTTTCCCGCTCGCCTTTAACTCGTTTAATAAGATTAAACAACGACGATTTATTACTAACATAATTATTTTAAACGTAAAATAAATCTTGCTTTCGCGATTTTATCACGTAATGTACGTTACAGAGTGGTAACAGAAGACGCATACATACCGAAAAAGATATATATATACTTGACGTTCTGTAGCATGAAAACATTACGGTTACGTTTAGTTTCAACGTAACGCGGTTTTGTATGGAATTCTGATAAGTTCCGATACTGACCGCTGGGAGCGGTTATCAGATTTCATACAAAACCGCGTTACGTTGAAACTAAACGTAACCGTAATGTTTTCATGCTACAGAACGTCAAGTATATGTATATCTTTTTCGGTATGTATGAGTCTTCTGTTACCACTCTGTAACGTACATTACGTGATAAAATCGCGAAAGCAAGATTTATTTTACGTTTAAAATAATTATGTTAGTAATAAATCGTCGTTGTTTAATCTTATTAAACGAGTTAAAGACGAGCGGGAAACAGTTTCCAGTTTATTAGGTAAAGACGTCGTAAAACCAACATCTGGATGGTCGATTAAGGCTATTCTTGTCCCATCAAACACATAGTTTCCTGATAAATCCAGTGCTGCACATAGATTCGAGAGAAACTCGGTAGCAATATTATTATTGCATATATCTACTATACTATATCCCTTGCCCTAAACCAATACGCATTAAAATAAAAACCGCCTTTTTTATCCCTATGATAACCTTTATATACAGGGTTTTTTAAACAACAAGATAATTTTTTCATCGATGTGCCATAAAGTTTAGTAGACAAACTACGAAAAATTGTATCCCAATGCTTCCCTTTACAAAATTTATTTATAGACTCAAACCCGAGCTTTAGAACAATTGATCGTAAAAGGCTTCGTGTGCCGACTTCTGGTGACTTACAATTACCTCAAGGTTTATTGGGAATAAAATAAATTAAGCACTTCAGAGAGCCCTACCAAAATGGCGAACCTGAAGTTAGTCGCAGACGGCGCGCAGTCTAAATTTTTTACGTCAAGGAATTGGGAGGGCGCGGGCGATACTTCACGCCTGCGTTCTTGGGTGGCCCGAACCATAGTTGTCTGATACATTTAAAACACCTTTATTCTTGACCACCCAATGAGTCAAACGAAAAATTCACTAGATTAATTCCAGGGGAAATAAAAAAGTATGTGAAGAGAACGTCGTACATCGAATGAATGAAATGCCCCGATCTAAGCGTGGCTTGACCAGAACGCTAAGTGCGAGTTGCCATCGAATGACTTTACTACCGCGTGAATCGAGTAAAGCCGGGTCTCTAGCGCACGTTTTGTACTAAAGTCATTCGATGGCAACTCACACTTAGCATTCAGACTCGAATAACGAATTAACCCAAAGGATAACACTGGCCCCTGAAGCTCCATGTTTTAGACTACAGAAACCACTGCACATCAAAAAGTTGATCGGGAGGCGCTGTAATGGTAATTAAGACGTGCCTTCAGGATATAGAAAGGATGGTTTGCGTACCGGATATGAATCCTAGAGTAAGCATTCGATTTGTGGAAAGACGGGCAATACTTATCTATGGGTGAGCTTCTGAAGACGTGAATTTCGTAAATGTGTTTGACCTGTTGGAAAATACGCTTTTTTTGACACGTCATATTCAACTTTAAAATATTTTTTAAATGTTACATCGTTATCAGTGTAATTCCGCATTTACATATATGCGCCAAATTTAAGCTAAACCACTCCAAGTTCGCTATTACAGTTTTCCGTTTTTATGGCACCCTAAACATCAGGACAATATTTCTTCAAGGATTTTCACCACAAGCTTTCTACAGAGCATTTACCTCGACTAGACTAATGCTATTTGGAGATGATGTTTATTTAGATAAATTGACTGAGTGAAGAATTTCTAAAGCAATTCAATCAACTTTTAGCGCAAATTTCCTCTGCGTGGGTAACACTGCGTTGATAAAATACCTACATTCCTTTACAATTTTGAATATAAAGAACGAAAATTCAAGGAAAACCCTTATAACGAAACGTCTATGCCTATTTATAAGAAAGGATAATGGCAGTTGACGACCCACAATTATCTCGTTTTAACAACATGTTCAAGAAATCAAAATACGTGCATTACACAAAGAGTAAAATGTTGAATGTTGTAAAAAAAAATTTTTTTTTCAAGTCCTGGAGGAAAAGTAAGTTTTGCGGAAAAATAAAATCTAATAAACGGTTTTGAACGTACGAATGACTGCCATCTTACAATATTAGAATTGTCGATGTCTGTGATTGGCCAATGTGCTGTCAAATTGTCTTCAATTGTTGCGATCCGATTTGCGCTATTAACGTTTACGTACTATACTAGTGCAGATGCAGTCAAACTGTGTAACTTTGTACAAAGTAATGTACAAATTCCTGTACAAAGCATGTCACAAAAAATCAAATATCTTGTTTCTGCATACTTTTAGACATTTATGGTTTTGATACAGCTTTTATTTCGGCAGAATTCTTTACTTGATTTAATAAATTTAACATTACGAGTTCATGGAAAACAACACTGGGTCAAGTTGCAGTACTATACCTACCATTCACCTTTGGTATGTTGTTGTAGAATCAGTGGGGTACAGGAAAAATATTCATCGACGAGACTTAAACACTATGAAAAAAACGCCTTTAAAAAAACATAAAAGTCACTCCGGACTTTTCCAGTCTCATCAGCGAAATTAAATGAAAATGTCTGCAGCGCTATTTTATTTCATTATAAAATCTCCAGGTGTATCTTTAAGCTGAAATTCATAGGTTCTGCCAGAATGACAAATGACACCGATCTTTACGGAGTCAGGTGCGAAACGGCCGTATGTTGCAAAGTTTAGTACGTGCGAGAAGTAAGAGCAAAGTTTTTGGATAAGGGAGAAGATTTACCACCTCTTTGGTGCTTGTAATTTTGTTTATTGTTTGTGGATTTTTAATAGCGTTGCCAGATCGTACTTTTTAGTACGAAAATCGTACTATATTGCCGTTCGTCGGACCTTTGGCGTACCTTGCTTTAGATCGTACTATTTCGTACCTTTTTACAACTTGACCCCAAAATGTACTATCAACCCCGTGCTCGCAACAATTTCGAAGGAGGTAGAAATATCTGATTCTTAGATGATTGAGAGAGATCATTCGACGTAAATAAACGTTTAAAAATGAGCCTACAAAAGATTTAAAATCTATGAGTCTACAAAAGCTTGTATATAAGAAAAATATTACATGTTTACTTATTAGTTGCATGTACATAGTTGTTGTTTAATATTAATATTTTTGCCGAAACCTCAATTCAAGCCTTATAATGGGGCGTTTTTTTACAGTTGTCAGTAAGTATTCTCAATAGCCAGTAGATGGCTCTGAATACAAGGAAATCGAACTGTCATTATACTTATAATAGAAAAAAAAATATTGCCTTTGTCAAAAACTCTGCTTTGTTTATGCTTTGTGGTTCTTTGCTTTGTTCAAACAAAACTTAAAACAACAACAAATACAAATTCAACTCCACACATCTTTTTGAACTTATTTCGGATGAAAAGTTATAGAAATACGTGCCTGTGCCTTTTTATCATGTAAAATAAAGGAGTGCATACTTTTCCAGCAAACGAAATAATGAAGCACATGAAATTTTAATACTATGTCTCTGTCGTCTTCTACCATAAACTGCCAATGCAATGCAAATACAGAGGAGCATAAGATCAACTCAATGTACTGCGAGCGTAAAACACTTAAAATTATATTATATCCAACAGTTTAATAACAAATGCGTGTTTGCGTATGTACAGTACAGAACACACAACATTACACTGAAAGATAAATTTGACATGAGAATTTCAGTGACTACTCCGCCATCTATTGACACGAAATGAAAACTTTTTTTTTTTTAAACGTCTTGCTAAGTTTGTACGTGCACGTGTCTACTAACAGCCTTTATTCACATATAATAATATATTTTAATGGAAAAAAAAATGCGTACCTTTACAAAGATTTTCGTACTATTTCTGGGATCGAGACGTACTAATTTGGGGACCACTACTGGCAACACTGATTTTTATTCTCCTTTGACGGCTCTGAAGAGACAGGTCTGTACCGGCTTGATTATACAAGGTGACTTTCGTTAAGACTTCCTATACCAATTGAGTCGAGGTTGTTCTTGAGTATAGCTATAGAGGCACAAAAATATTTTTCGTATTTCGTAAACAGGGTCACTGAACCTTGGTCCTGACCACTTACCAAGTCTCCAGTAAGAATTTATCTACATAAACGAAAGTCCTACAATAATTACAAGTGAAAATAATTCTAGGGTAGATATATGTAACGTTAACTGATCATCACATTCCAGAAGAAAAAACATTTTTTGCTGAACTAAAACCAGTACTAATAAAACACGTAGACTTTCTGTTAACGACTGACAGTTTTATTCTTCAAAGCTTAGTACTACTATCTTAGCATAGGTGGCGCTACTTACACATGATTTTGTTATACGGTATTGCCATACAAAAATTAACACCCCCACTTAACAAAATACCTAAATGTAACACCATGTAAAACTATGGTAGAATCAAACCTGACAATAAAAACTATATATTCTTATCTCTACATACTAATTTGGAAGAACTCCTATCATCTTCATGAATTTATAATGCTCAGTAGAGAATAAGCCTTTGGTTAACAAGTCAGCAGGCATTTCTTGAGTTGAAGTATACTCAATTTCAATCAACTTATTATTAATAGCGTCTCTAACATAATGATATCGAACATGTATATGTTTCGATCGGTTATGTGACTGATGACTTGTTGCCAGTTTCAATGCACTTTGATTGTCACAATACAATTTGATAACACACTGTTTTCCAGTAATCTCAAACAACAAATTCCTTAAATAAACAGCTTCTCTAGATGCCTCGGAAAGTGCTACATACTCTGCCTCAGTACTAGATAATGAGACTGTCTTCTGTTTTCTGCTCTGCCATGAGATCACAGATCCACACATGGTAAAGCAGTAACCAGTGTAAGACTTCCTGTCTAGACTATCACTAGCCCAATCGGCGTCAACAAAACCTTTCAATTCAACATTTTCCTTACTGTACTTTAAACAATAACGTTTGGTTTTTTTAAATACTTCAAAACTCTTTTGGCATAACCATAATGATTGTCATTGTAACAATTGTTAAATTGACTAAGGTAACTTATAGCGTAAGCTATATCAGGTCTTGTCAAAACGGCCAAATACATAAGACTTCCAATCAGTCTTTGATATGGAATATCTGTTCCACATTGTTTTGATTTTCCAATGTTTAGTTTACATTCGATAGGTGTATCCAAAGGTCTACATTCAGCCATGTCAAATCTACACAATAACTGCTCAATGTAGTGCTGCTGATCAATCGTTATAGTATCAGAGTCTTTATCTACATTAATTCTCATACCTAAATAACGTTTAACAGGACCTAGGTCTTTCAATTTAAATTCTGAGCGTAATATAGTTTTCAGCTTTTCTGTCTCAACAGAAGAATTCGAAAAGATTAAAAAATCATCAACATAGACAGTTACAATCATTTTAACATTTTCAGTATATTTTGTAAACAAACATGGTTCAAATTTACTGTTTTTAAAACCCAGGTTAACTAAACAATCTTTTACTCTTTCATACCAAACTAAAGAAGACTGCTTTAGCCCATAGATAACGCATAACACATCTTTAACTGTGATATCGTAGTTACAGTCAGTCGTTATCAGCACGTCTCCGGAACACAAAACTGGCACTTTCATATCATTTGCAACAGTAATCTCTGATAAACACGGCGTAAAGTTTGCACCGTTTATCCAGTCCTTGTTTGCTGTCATATGTGCGCTTGCGCCGGAGTCCACGTACCACTCACTTTTACTATATTTCCCATTTAGAAATACAACACTAAAAGCATTAGATTGCTTATTTTTCTGCAATAATGGACACTGGTTTCTAAAATGACCGCTTTGTTTACATTTGTAGCAGGTTATGACCTTTTCATTTGTCATTTTCGATGACGACACGCCGCCATTTTTACTAGTGCTGTACTTAAACTTCGAATGCGATTTTTTCGCAGCGAATGCAGCGCCACTGGAATCCGTATCGGTAAAATTTGAAACCTCCATATCGATTAACTTCGATTTTATTGCATCCGTTGTAATCTGAATACCTGAGTGCTCGATCGCCATTATCATAGGAGAAAATCTTTCTGGCAAACCTGCTAATAATAATGATCCAATCCATTCATCCGTGATTGCAAATCCTGTGCCCTTTAATTTTTGAGCCGTCTCGACGACTTGCGTCACATACGAAGTCATAGAATCGCAGCTTTCTTGTCGAATTGAGATTAAATGTCGTAACAAGGTTATTTTTCTGGAAAAGCCTGAGTCATCAAACAGGTTCTTCAGTTTTTTCCACAACGCTTCTGAACTAGTTGTTTCCTTGATATGCACGTACAATCCAGGATCAATCGTCAAAATTAGCTTTGCCTTGGTTTTTGCGTCTTCTGCAGGTTTTCTTTCTGTGTCGGCAACCGTTTTTATGTAATGGCTCGTACCCTCTAACACCAACAAATTCTCTGCCGCAAAACTCCACTCGTCGTAATTTTCTCTGCCTTTCAGCTTCGGAACACTTTGAATATAATTTGTAGCCATGATGGCTCGAAAGTTCAACGATTTTTTCAACTGTAATTACACGATAACACGATAAATTACTGAAAAAATTGGGATATCACCCATAACCTAATAAAACACGTAGACTTTCTGTTAACGACTGACAGTTTTATTCTTCAAAGCTTAGTACTACTATCTTAGCATAGGTGGCGCTACTTACACATGATTTTGTTATACGGTATTGCCATACAAAAATTAACAAGTACACAGTGGTTCAATCAGCTTATTTTTCTATGGAAAGGTGAAAAAAAGTTCGCGTAAATTATTTTTGCAGTGTCGGGTACTTAGTACATTGACAACAACTATTCTCTTGCAATCGTAGCCGGGAGCGCCCGTGGCTAAACGTGCTTTCTGACACACATATACGAGACAGAAACTGAGCCCCAATGAGATTTGAATCCGCAACTTCTAATAACTAGCCACAGAGGTGGTCGAACTTGTAATCAAGGGCCTTATTGTCTAACTTCGACATCCATCGCAATTCGCCTTTAAACGCACCGTGATTGGCTAGATGTTTAGCCAATCACGACACCTTTGATGGGTATAGCGACAGATATTGAAGTTAGACAATAAGAAGGTAGGTAGACTTACAAGGTTTACAATCAATACGGGTATTAAAAACCTTAAATATCTATTGACAACAAAAAGACAACAACTCTATTTGAGCTAATTCACACAGCACTTTTGCAAAGACATTCTTTTCACGCGCCACTAATAAACCACAACAAACTTTATGAAAATTCGCTATTTTTTTACTGGACTTTTACACTTTTTTAGTGGACATACTACATACAGACCACATCCCTTCTTCGATAGACGTAACCTGCACCTCTAACATGAAGGACCATATCGAGCTCGATAGCGCTTGATACAGTGCTTTGTCTCACTCTGTTGATCTACTAAAAGAGAGACATACAGTGGTATATCGAGTCGTCAAAGCTCGATATGGTTTACCATGCTACCATGCTGCACAAGGCAATCTCAGTCCGCTAATCTTCAAAGCTTTATCGGGCACCTTATTTCTTTGACGAACTACTTTAAATATACAGGCAAAAGGATGAAAGTTTAAAAGGTCCAGCTTTAAACGGAATGCTAAAATGTGTCGCTAAATGCATACTGCGACGCTTTCTACAGTATGAACGTTACTGCAAATTGGCTCCAAAACGAAGCGGAGCGAAACGGAGATGAGTTTTCATTTGAAGCTCCGTAGAATGACGAATGAATACAGAGTCCACGAAGTCAGGTGCAAAAAGTCTGAGTATTCTAGAGTTGGGGCACGTAGTACAGATGTTTTATACCAGGATAATAAGGCAACTGATTCATTCGAAAACCGTTGCTCGTCCAAGCAAATATGTCCCGTTCCTTTATTGAGGTTTGCGTGTCAAGTTCAAAGAGTAGAATGATTTCACGACCTTGTAACAGTTGACCGGAGTTGAATGGAGCGGATTTATTGATTTCGCTCCAGTCGGAGCCATTAATGTCTTGTAAATTGTGATAAATAAATAGCCACGAGAAAAACGGCCTCCCACCCGCTCAGCCATTTTTTGTATAGGTATGTGTTCTGATAACAGAACCGATAAGGAAAAGTCAGCGAACCTTCGCGAATGAAAACATAATAAAAGTTACTTTTCTCAGTCTCTCCGAAATTCGCTGTTTTTACAAAAAAAATTAACACGTGATTTACCTTATTAAGGACGAGGACCCAAAATCACAGTAAGGAAGGGCCTTATATTCGGAATATTGCCGCACTAGTCCAGACACAAAAACATTTTCACACGTAATATGTCTGTTTTGTCTTTGAACCTACGTTTCAAATTACAAGAGAAACCTTGTGTTCATCACACATGCAGCACGTCAAGCGCTGCGGGTTTTGACAGCTCGCTGACCAAGTGACATGAGATTGAGCATCTTAGAAGAATAACTGAACACTTCATTATTGTTTAAAATAGTGCGCTTTGAGCCGTGGCTGTTCATCCATCCATCAGACTGGGTTTGTTCAGTGCTGGGCATAGGCCCTTTCAAGATTTCACCACTTTTGGCGGTCATCCCGGAAGAAATGCCCATGCTCGCACACGCTGGTTTGGTGAGTGCGGTGCCGAAACCCTCGCACCAGTGACGCCGCTACCCATCATCAGTTTGTTTTATATAATTTCATATAAGACCCGGCAATCGGGTATGGATAAACCATCATGAATTGGTCCCAGGCAATGGTGGACTACCAGGTTGTGCCTGTCTGAGAGCTGTCCTCTTACTCTCCCCCGAATACAATACAATACAATAACTCTTTATTGAAATGAGTATAAATACAGTAGTAGTTGAAGCTCTGACTTCCAAACTAGTTATTACCTGTATGTTAGAAGTTAGTGTCTTTCCCAGAATATGTTTAACAGTTGACACTAACAATACAGAGGAAATTCTAGCTTATAATACATTGACGTCATATAATCTACATATTTAACAGTGAGTGTATTGTGTATGTGTAAGTGTGGAGAGAATGAGTGAGGATGTGTATATTTTAAGGGTGAGAGAGGGTGTGTGTGGTGTGTATACGAGCGTGAGTAAATAGTGTATACTTATAACTAGGTATTAAAAGTGTGTATTATTCGTGAGTGTAAGCCGATAAGGCTACGAGGTTACGAACTCAAAAATACCCCCACAAATAAAATAGAAAGGACCAATAACATTAATCTTATCAACTAAAACCGAAACTGATCGGGTAACTTATTCTTTTGATTAAATTGATAGTTTGAGTATTTTGTTCAACATTTTTTGAAAACGCACTAAATACTGAATTCAATTGTCTAGGTCTAAGTGGTTCTGGGTTGTCATAAAAAAGAATCATGAAGGTTATGTAAGACGCTACGCCATACCTGACCTTCGAACCTAACCTACCGGCTCTCCTCTTCTGCGTTGAAGATTCTGATTTCCGAAAAACTAGTTTGGCCTATCGAGTTTGGCCGGTAACATATAACATGGAAATGAGAGCCTTCCAACAACCCACTTCGCGTACCTGTCAATAATGTACTATTAGCATATTATGCTAGATAACAGTATGTTACATCTCATATATAGGTATATATACAGGGATATCATGCATATGTAAGCATACAAAACCGAAGAGTGTACTCCAAGATATTGTTTATTTTTATCTTAGGCAATCAGGCCATATACAAATATAGTCAAACAGCCTATATTCGAGTGCATCGTACATACAAACTAAGTGATCAGCCCTAGGTTGTAAACTGAAAGCCTTTAAAACACGACCAAGAGCAAAGGTTGGCTTAAACATTGGATAAACCTTGGATTATAGCACCGGTTAATCCGAGCTTACGTTTCGAGATGTGTTGCACTCGTGAATGTTTACAATTTCAATAGGTATGTGTTTTGTTTAAAAACGAGTTACTTAATTAGGAACCGAAGTCGTTTATTTACATATTTTTATGAGAGTATGAAATAAGAATGTGCGGAAACGAGCATTTCTTCAAGGAACTAACTTTCTGTTTTCCTTTCACTCTACCTTTTATAGCCTTGTTTAGTACAAGGTCCACTCCCGGAACGCAATTATGTACTTGGTTTACAATACAAATAACTTTGAGTAATGATCGAGCTTTTGTTAATCGAGTGGTTATTTTAGGTCTTCAGTTTTAAATTAACCATTTTAATTCTCAATACTGCTAAAACAATGCAGTTCGATTGTGACTCGGACCCACCTTACAGATCAAACCAGTTAATTTAAATACAAATTAACTGAATAATTTTAATAAATTGAAATATAGCTGAAGTCAGCAGCACCCTGACAATAAGGTACAAGGTAGTTTATCCTGACAGCATAATGAGTCTCGTAAAGGAATTAAGGACAGCTTCACGCGCAAACATCCATACAAACGCGCAAACACAAAATTGCGTGTTGTCTATAGAATGTTATTATAATATTTCAGTAATTTAGTCCATTGACATTACCTAGCTAGATCTACGTCAAATTAGAACTATTTTTTTCATATAATCTGTATAAAGAACCCCTAAAATACGTAAATTTAACGGTTTTTACTAAAAGTATAGCCAAATGTGTGCTTACATTAAAAAAAATATATATTAATTTTGCATCGAAAACGAATTTTAACGAAAAATATGTTTGATTGCCTTCACAGTATTGCCATTATTTTGTTTCTCTGGGCACACGTCTTCAATTTCATTCCCGCGTCGAATTCGGTACGATTGTATTGCGTTCGCAAATTTCATCGATTGCGCACGTTATACCGAAATGAAATAGAATTACATTTGGTCACGCCCACGACTGAGTTGCTTCTCTCATGACGATCGTCCTCAAACACTTCAAAATCTTGCTATTTTTTTACGATATAATCATTTGATACGAATAGAATCATTTGGGAATCATAGACTTTTGTAGGTGTAAAAATACATTTTAGTGCCCAAGTATATCTACTTTCAGTGTTCACAATACCACCAAAGTGCTGACACTTAGATGTGCTTTGTCGCTGTCACATTTGTTTACTATTAGACAAGGAGCTAAGTGCAAAAATTTCGTAGATAATCGTAGAGTGACAGAAGATAGATCGAAAAAAATATAAAAATTACTACTGAAGCTATCGTAGCATTTGGATATCTCAGATGTAAATAAATAATCTATTTCATCAGTAAATTTTTGTGGGATTATGCCTTTTTTCGTCGTCGACACGATTTGAAAGCTTTATTAAGCCCGTGTTTTAAGGACGCACAAACGCAAGACTCAGCTTTCCGGTACCAAAACGAGCGGCTGCGTTAATGCGCTTCACTCTGCGTTTAGGAAAAAGCATTCCGAGCTCCCGACCTGCATATGTCGTTGCGGAAAACAGGTATTGTAATGGAACCATCACATCCTCCGTTGGCTGACACGATATTGTCTCTTTTATAACTCCCAACGTCTCTTTTGCCAACATTTTTAGATTCGATACTCTACATATAGCGAATAGACATACAGGGTAAACAAAATATTAGTCCATTTAGTCCGTCATTTAGATTATCAAAAAATATTGGGCACGTATTTTTTCTTTTGTCAATCAAACAAAAAATGACAGAGATAAAGCGCGTCAAAGTTTGGGAGTGGGGGAAAATGACGTCACTTCTAAGTAAAATTGTACCTAGATGTGACGTCACGCGGAACTTCAGCGGGCTATATCTTCATCATTGTTTGTTTAATTGAAAAAATAAAAAATACGTGTCCAATATTTTCGGATAATCTAACTGACGGACTAATAAATTTTTTTTAGTCATCATGCCTATTGTCAAGCTTACTTATTTGACCACTAAAAGATTCGGGGTTTAGATTATTTGTGATTATTTAGAATTCTTCGTAGATTAGAACCCTTACTTAGTTTATAAGACTCAAAGGGCATAAGGGTAAAAGCAAATCAGTAGAAAAGACTATCATTCGAATGTAATACAGACTGGTCTTGTAATAAGAAACACTGATAAAGTATTATGCAGTGAAGACGAAAAAAAAAATCTACTTAAGCGGGCGGGGGTTGTAATATCGTTTCATTTGGACAGTTATCAAAAACCTAAATATTTTTCAATGTATTTCCCGTATTATTATTATTTATTTTGAGAGCGTTGGAGCAGGACAGATTTCTCTGAATATCTCTCTTAGATATTGCAGCTAGTGACGAAAATATTACCAAAAGTGTACTTAATGTAATGTGGAGCGGAAAAGCAAGGTAAAGGTCGAGGCGGCTGCCATAGAAGAACGTACGCCGACCAAACTGACGACATAATGAAGAAGTGCAAAGTCAAAAGCACTCGAGTTAGCAAAGAGAGATGTGTGTCAGGATCGTGGCCAATGGTGATCTGTATATAAACGCTGTTTCTCCAGGAGACAGACGTGAGGTATGTATGCGGTAAAAGTTACGACACTAACAACACTATAATTACGAAACTTGGGCAGATTCATGGTCACTTGTTTCTGAGGACTTATTCTCAAACTCTACATGTTATCTTATAGTAATAATAAAGTAGTATTTTTTTTTATGTGGTTTACTAGTTTGTATCTTAAGGCGAGGTTATCCGGCGAAATCTGTCTTGCTCCAACGCTTTCGTTTTACACATGGTCATCCTGCTCAGCGGAAGCGCGCCGCTTAGAAAATTTGCGGTTTCGAGGTGTTTTTATTTATTATTATGGAATAAGAAGGATGGGTTTCTCATATGACGGCCGTTTTATATTACATTTATAAGACGTTTATTTTAGTATAAGTTTTACTGTTCAAAACTTAACATAGCTCAAATGAAATGATAACTAGATCATAGTTCAGACCTATCTTTACGATTTAAATGGATCGAGGAAAATGTTAGTAATCGTGTATCGAACAGCCGAAATATCAAGATCAAAGAGTGAAATATAACATACATTTTTTACAAAATTTTATCATCGCTATTTAGTGGCTTAAAATTAATTTGAAGAGACGAAATCGGGATAACCCCCCTAAAGGCCAAAACCACCATTTTTGTGTGTTTTCTATCTTTATGCACTCGTTCCGTTTTAACTCGAGAACCATTTATTGGATGCGGTTTCTTTCTTTATTATTCGTTGTGACCCTGGTTAACATGTAATATGTTATAAGGGGTGTTGATAACATAACGCCGTAGCCGAAAACGGGGCAGAGATCGAATCAACACTAGCGGAGCGGGCGAAAGCCTAGTAACATATTAAGACACTAAACAAGACCGCACCTAAGTTGAGAAAACCTTGTACATAGAATTAAATGATTGGGTTATTTATCATTACAACAAAGCTTATTGGAGAGCGCCCAGCTAAAACAAGTAGCTCGAAGATACAAAGGAAAACGTATTCGATTATAATAGTAATAAATTAAATGAACGGAGCGTCCCTCCATCAACATCAATAGCATTCACAATCTGTCACCTTAAGAACCCGCTCCGTATTTTTCGTCTGTTTGATGCGAAGCATTGTTTAAATTATTTTTCTTGTCATTGCCACGATGTTTTTGTAAAAATCAGGGATATGCACCAGTCCATACTGGCCATCTAAATGAAGACCTAAAATTTATTTGATTTTGTGCGTGTTATTTTGCTACTTAGATACTACGAATAACGATTCGGAGCAATCTCGTAAGTACCAAAATAACTCGCAAAAGAGAAACAATTCAATTAAATAAAATCTAGGCCTTCATTTAGACGGCCAACATGAAGTGGTGTATGTCCCTAGTTTTTCCAAAAACATCGCGATAAAGGCCAGAAAAATATATAACATATTGCTTTTCATCAAAATTGTCGTCGTCGCGAACCGGGCCCTTAAATAGGATTTAATGTCATAAGAGTGTACTTATTATATTCTGTAAAACTTTTACGAGTCGGTTTGAGAATAGCCTCCCATGTCCGGTGCCGGACATGCTCGTTACGTAACGTGAGAGAGAGAAAGTGAATATGCGTGGATTGACTAATAAAGATTCTTCTTGGACACGTGATCGTGCTAGCAAGCAATATCGTACGGGATCCCTTTCGTTTTCTAGCACACAATGCGTCTTGCGAAAATTTGTGCATAATCTGGTAAGACGCATCATTTATCTAGTTTTCTAAAAACAAACAAATTCAAAACACATACTAAATTATTATGCTTTAATACTCACGTATTATTTGTGTTGACTATATGCCAACTGTTTCACCACCGCGTCGTCGTCATAAGAACGACACCTGTCTCGGTGAAATAGTTGGTATATAATCAACAATAATAATACATAATGTTAAAGCCGAAATTTAATAATAAACATAAATGTAAATATTGAACTAAGTAAACAGGAAGCGAAGTAAGTAATTCTAAGTACGAGTGAAGTATTCGGCGGCGGCAAGCCGGGCAACTTTGGCACATTACGTGATAATTGATAAAGTTCCACATATTACGCGGCAAGTCAAGCAAATATTGGTAAAACTGCTTGCGGAGGCGACCGGAACTCCGCACAGTTGAATAATTAAGGGCGTACTCCTAAACAGTCAAAACTGGGCTGAAATTGATTCGGGAAATGGGGTGTGTCTTTGCTATTTTTATCCCGCTTTTTCCTTGTAAAACAGACAATGGAAAACCTTTTCTTCGCGAAGTACTCTTGAGTCATGTCTTAAATGTGTATCATTATATAAATATGTATTAGTATTTATAATACATGTTTATGTATAAATTACAAAAATGTACACATATATAAATAGATATTTAATAATTATATTGCTTGGTAAGTAATGGTGTATTTTATTGTGTATATTATATTTTGGTTTAATATTTAGATTAAAGCCTGTTTCAATTAAAATATCACCAAAACATTTTTTTGGCACTACCCAAAATCCACATCACCAAAGGAAGATAATGCCAATTAGCATTATTTTGCCTTGTGTACAATTTTATGGGCAATAAAGATTTTTTTACTATTGTAAGTACTTTTGATCAAAATAACCATTATTCAGCGTTGCCAAGTATAACCAAATCTGCCAGTATTAAATAAAAGTAACGGTTTTTTAAGGCTGTCTAAGGTAGCTAAGGTAAATATGGTTTTCATCCATCGACAAACATCTCCTTAACAAAACAAGAGATATAAAAGCGAACGAATTGGTAATTTATGGATAACATAGCTATTTGAACAAAATGACACTGGGCTTCGTTTGTTTTTCAAATGAGGATTGAAAAGGAAAGCACCAGATATAACTTTAATTATCCATTATTTGTTCCTACATGATTACTCAGAAATAGAAAACTTCATTAAGTTTGCCGATAACTTAAGCCATCCTATTTGCAAAATAGTCTCCCATAAACATATCTACCCCTTAACAGACTGCCTCGGGAATCGCTGATCCCAGTTAGAAATTAATTACTAATTGCTCTTGATGGCAACCTCAACCCACACATTGGCAAGTTTGTTCCAATTCCACTGAGAACTTCATCCTCAATTTAGTCATATTCATTCTGGCAAATTAGAATTCTTGAAGTTGTTGAATAGTTACCTGGAAAGGGCGATTTCCCGTACGAATGACACTTGATATTAAAGTGAGGATATAACGCGTAATATTTCACCACGACGGCATGGTATATCATTTACAACTGCAAACAACATCAGCTATCAGAACTAAGTCGGCCGCATCTAAAAAAATGCTCAAGAAAACCGAACACAACACTGTGAAAAGCGTCAAAAGAAATTCAAAATAGACGTGCACATTTTTTTGGCTCTGAACGGTGATATTTATATATAGGAGCCTGTAGCAGCGTGCGGCCGTACAATGAGTTACGATCCGCGATTTTTTTTGTCACCCTAATTGTACACATATTAACTAAACAACAATACTTTTTAATAGAATCCATATCTTAACTAATTTAAGTAGCACCTTATGCTCCTCCGAATAAGGGCAAGCCAAAGCGCTATTACATCCGCGGTTAAGCAACGCTTGGCAAGGTTAGTCTTTGGATGAAAGCAGGCGAAGCTTGTTTTTCTCTGCTGATATCGAAATGGTCGTCAAGCCATTTGAAAGGCCTGTATGGCAACCTAAATAACTCAAGATACCAGGTTGGCCACTAACCACACAACAAGAAGAAGATATATCCCAGGATCTCATGAAGTTGCCCGCCCAATGACTTTGTCCGATCACACTTTTCATGTCCGTCACGATTTCTGTGATTGGAAGTGGTCGTTGATGGGTAATTTTATGCTTTTTTATTAGCTTTGGTCATAAAGTGGGATTATGTTCTTAAGTGAGAACACGGGGCGGTTTTCAAGCTAAGGCCTAACGTGAATATATTACGAAGACAAAACAAAAACTTAGAATAACATTTTCTATAATTGGTCATAGTCTCCAGTCAGAGGTAAAATACATTAATACTCGATTTAAAATACATTACCCCCAAACAGTCAATTTGTTTACAACGCAATGCGTGTCAAGAGCGTAAACCAACCTTGAAATCACCAATTTCATCAATTTAATGCTTATTTGCGCAAAACACTTGAACGCCTTTGTCAAGTCATCAGCTAATCAGCCAAGTAAACGCTTACCTATTCATAATATACGGAATTACTTCTGCACAATCATTTAAATACACACGTGATTTAAATAATTTATCTATAAACAAAAAGAGTTGTTTTTAACATACCTTGTTAACTTATCACGTATCTACAGCGCAAACTACGTGATTTAAGCACAGCTTTCCAAATCCAAACTTAACGTTTACACTTCACAAAATAACAATAAACTTCGACCGACATCAAAGACCGGAACAACAAAAGACGGGAATCACTAACGTATAAAGTTGTGGAGGTAGTATGTAACCAATCACCAAGTCAGGGGGGGCTAAAACTTACAGTACACTGGCTCGCACTATACCGATATTTATTTACTAAACATGGCACGCCAACAATGCCCAGGGTTGGCAGCGATCCAACGGTCATCGGTTCCCGGCGCCGATGCCCCGGAGAAAATTCCAGCGGAAAATATCTGACAGTTGATAAGCAAGCGTTCGACAATTGAATAAAGTTGCGGGAGTCGCGTCAACCGAGTCTGTGCAACACGCGGCCACGACCGACTAACACGCTGGTAACCGTGAAAGGTTGCGTAAGACCACTCGAGAGAGCCGTGACCTTTGTCTGTGAATGCAACGCGTTTAGCATCTTGATTAGACTGCCTTTTTATATTAAATAACAAAGAGCAATCAACTGCTAAAGTGCTCAGGTACGGGGCAGGCTATTTTGAGAAGTCTTGAAAAATTCATCGGTTAAGTGCTCCCGGAAGCAGGATTAAATTGAGTATCCTCTGCAGAGAGAAAACACTTTAAAATTATAACGATCAAAGTTGTGCGGCTGTACTCATATTTCTAAAGCTGTCTAAAGTTTTGAATAATGAGTGCAGACGTCGAACATTGCACTAATTGTGAGTGCCAATATCAATTTAGCGTGCGGGTTGAGTGGTGACGTCATACCACCCTCTGGCCGGCCGCCAATTCGGTGCACCGCCAAGTCACGGCCGAAGCCTCAGAAACAACCTTGCGTTTGCACCATCTATTTACTGAACAGACTTCCTGGTTATTACGGGAAATCTGGAGGATAGCCACGAGGGATTGCAGCCCCATTCTTTTGTATAAAGGAATTTATATGAAAACAACACATTGGCGGCGAAATTTCGAATGAAATCTTTTAACTTATTGATGATTGCAACGAAATTATACAATACTAATATAGCGTTAGCGCCACACTCGTAAATGTGACATCAATTGCACGCTTTTGTCGCTACAATTTGTGTACAAAGTCACCCCAAAGACTATACTCAACTGTAATGTAAGAGGGTACGTAGAATATGGCGTTTAATTCTGTACCCTGGTCCATTAGCCGTGGGCTCGGGGAGAGGGTTATTATGGCGTTAAGAAAATTGTCGGGAAACGAAATTGCTTCCGAGTCCGAGGCTGACATGCGAATCCACGCCACGCGAGCAATCGATCTTGTGCATTGCACCTTCCTACATAAACCATGATCGCAAATTTTCTTAACCTATTTTAAAAACACTTACAAAATGAATCAATATACAAAAGAGATGGTACAACCATCTTTTGTTTTGCTCATCGAGGTTTATTTTATCGAAGGATTTGCTACAAAAAATATAACTAAAAGAGTGGTAAATTAAATAAAAACCCAGATAATTTACGAATATGTGTGTAATAAAAAACATTTACTGCATTCTAAGTGTGTACAGTACAGGTCTTATGGCAATTTAGTGCAGAATACTTAAATGTGTTTGCCTGACACTCGGAATTTTTGAAATACGTACGACGAATTATAATAAAATCTGGACTAAACCCCCCCCCCCCCCCCCCTTCTCGAAAAAAAACCTGGCTACGCCCATGGCCTAACGTGATTAACTAATACTGCGAGGAACTAATCAGGCGATGGTTTGAAATCAATTATGAGTTGCTAACGAAGCGAATTGTGACTCCATTTAGCAATGATTTAATGTGAAAAATCAGATATGAACACATGTTTTACTTTTTTTAAACAGTTACTACATGAAAAATTTCAATCGTAGGACTGATGGGTTATTTACAGGTATTGCAAACAATTTTTCAATCAAACGGCTACTAGATGGTTGATAATTTATTTACTATTTAGGGTTCCGTACACAAAGTGTGACATGCGAGACTCTATTACTGCGCCTCCGCTGTCTGCTTGTCTGGTCTGTCCGTCTGTCACAGTGGTTTAAAGTTACAACCGTAATAAGTAAACAGTTGAAATTCTCACAGAATACATATTATATGACCTTCATCAAGACAAATAATAAAATATCCAAGAAATTTAAATCCAAGGGAGTCCCAATACAAGAAACATTAAAAAATAGCACATTTTCAGTGTTTTGAAACGATTTTCAAAATAAGCCGTAATATTTTCTATCGTTACAGAAGCGCACGAGCTATGAAATTTTACTGAGATAAACGATTTGAATCGTTGCTTTACTACTGATATTATGTTATGTACCCATCTATGTATATACGAGTATAAACGTAGTTTAGCAAAAACATTCCAAACCACACGAAGCTAGTTTTGAGATATTGACTTTTGGAGTTCATTTCTTCTTTCTATTCTATGATTTGGATTGGAATACTATAGTTATATATTCGCACACATAACCGATAGCTTGGAATGTTTTTTATATATGAAAATTTGGCACCAGCTGATCGCTTTGGTATGCATAACTATTTTTGTCTGTCTTGTGGATTGGAACGTTTTTGCTAAACTACGTCCATTCTCTTGCGTTTTTGTAACGATTTTAAAAATAAGCCTTAGATAGAAACAGACACCACCGACCGCAGTTTTTTTGTAGTGTAATGTACAGGAATTGAATATGAAAGAAGGACAAGAATTGAAAATAAAATTTACATTTTTATATCCCCCGAGGTGTACTGGGAGAAATACCTTCTTTGAGACAAGTTTACCTTTGTACATACATGCCTTTTTTAGTTTCGTCGTGAACAGTAAAAAATAAATAAGTTAAAAGAATGATACACTAAAAAATGGACCCTAAATTTTTTTTCCATTTATTAAATTTTTCTATCGTGTCAAAATTCGCCATTTTTCCAAATATTTGTTATTTTCGTCTGACTCATTCTTGGAAACGAATGGACGAATGCTAATCTACTGAGCAATACGACAAACATTGCTTGCACGAGGCGGAAATTCGCCTTCGTAAATTGAAATCTTTTAAATAATAAAATTAAATGTGAATTTTTTTATATTATCACATTATCACCAAAAATAACAAATAATGAGATCCTTTGAAACCCTTACCTCATGTAATAATAGAGATTCAAGCTACATAAATTATGCTATTTACCATTTTAACCTGCCATTTGTTAAGTTGATCTGCGGGCCCCAATTCCAAGTTCAAAATCATAATGACTTTAATTTACTTCCATATTGAGCTCTGACAAATTCTTATTCTGATTACATACGAGTATAAAGTATAAAATACGTATAAACGTATAGAATATGTAATACTCTGTGGTCTATTGGTTCGAGTAATCGACTACTAATCCCGAGTTCGAGAGTTCAAATCATGTACCTACCAGTGGCGGATTTACCAGCAGGCTGAGTACGCTTGAGCTAAGGGCGGCAGATTTTAGGGGCGGCAAATTTGAGGACCACATCTTTTTTTGTGAAACATAATACATTTACCGAATCTACATTATCCCGGTTACCAAGGTTTACCACTTATTGCGCACACTGTTTAAATATAGACAACCTTAAAAAGGCTTATTATGGATACTTCCATTCTATACTTATCTACGGGATGGATATGTGGGGGGATGCAGCTAATCGTGATAAGGCATTTAAAAACAAAAGCGTGCACTGAGAATAATTTCAATTACGAAGTAATTTGGGATCACCATGCTAAAGTTTATTTATAAATCACAAAATACTCACCCACCCGTTTTTTTTTCTGAATTGTAAATGCAGAGGTAAGGGCGGCAAAAATAAACTAGTAGAAGTAAGGGCGGCAAAAATTCAACAGCCTGTACTTGGAAAGTGTGTAAATCCGCCACTGGTACCTACTCCACTAGTTTCTGAAATATGGTACTATGCTGCAAGGTAAAGATTAGAAAAAGACATTTTAATTTAAATGAATCAGTTCTCCACACAGCGTCTGTATTTCCTGTGAATAGGATTCAATCTACGCGTTTTAGCCTTGGTAGGTTAGCCATGTTGCATGTAGCTCTGTCAATTGTTTAATCTGCAAAGTTCCGCGGCACAAGACCAGCGGCGCGGAAACTTCGCCCACTCATTCGCTGATATGCCGGTCCATTTCGTGTAATACACCCGTAACAGGCGACCAGGGACTGTATTCTAGCATTATTTTTCACTCGCAATATCAGTCGTTCTGCTTTTGTTCACAGTATGATAAATGCCGTGTGATGTAAAGAGAATTGACTAAATCTCATCTAATAAAAGCTATGGAATATAAGGAAATTAACACCATATCCGGAGAAAATGGCTTTTAAAATTAGCCGAAATCTGCTGTAACAATTTTCCGCACATGGGACATTTCCGGCATTATTTTTCACTCGCAATATCAGTCGTAATAAAGTGACTAATTGTCCTCAAATAAAAACTATAGAATGTAAGGAACGCTACCTATAGGTTTACAATTTTAAAAACACAATAAAATCACCCGAAATCTGCCTTCGCAATTTTTCCGCATTTTGCGATTGATTGGTAAGGCAGATTTCTGGTCATTTGACAAGTGATTTTCTACGGAATAAGAAGCGTTCCTTACATTCTACAGATTTTATTTGATGCGATTTTGTCACTCTACATTGCATGGCATTTAATAGCCGTAATAGGGCGGCTATTCTGGGAACCTTTTTACACGCTTTGCGTTTCACACGGTAATGATATTTCTACTAAGTAAAACTCCTTAATAAGTTGTAAAACATGTTATGAATGGTGGCAAAAGGTGTTTTAAGCTTACTACGTTTCTGTACAAAGAGCTTCTAAAAATCAAGCGCCTTCGCAAATAGTCACATGTGTCAGAATTGCCGCCCAGAACAATGTGTTCGATAACAAACTCTATTCCTAGTTACCAAGAAACTTACTTAATAGATACGCTAAAATAGTACGAGGAATAGGCAGTTGTCGAGTGGATAAAAGTTGGAGATCCCAGCCTTTGGCCTTTGGTTTTAGTATTGCACACAGTATCATGTTATTGTGCCATTCTTTATTATTAGTGAGTTCGTTACTTCAACAGCCACCGTAATATGACTCCATAAGAAAGGTTGGTTGTATGGGCGAGTAATATCGCCGGTTTTCGTTGCCAAAACGACTTAAATTTCACTGGAGATTCTAAGTTTTCAAATATTTATCGCTGCCAGGAAAAAGCATTTAAAAAAAAATTGCGTGATTGGCCGAAAGTTCCGATGTGACTTTGGGCATTTTCCTTAAATAACGGGACTTTATAAATGAAAAATAGTGATTTTCAAAGGATTCTTATACAAAATATGCACGTAATATTACTGCAAAGCGATGTGCTAAATGATGCATTTCACGTACATAAAAAAAAGCTTGAAATATTGTTTACCTATCATTTACTTGTTATTTTTAAAAGCACATTAAAATAGAGTTTATCGCAGAGTTGAGAATGTAAAAATTTGTGTTTTTTGTTTACTCACAAAATCCGTAATGGATGGACGTACTTCCACAAGTTTGAAGAATGAATCTTAGTCAGCACATCTGTCATCTACCATTGTCTCAGGAAAAAGAAAGATTTAAAGAATGACACGTCAAATTCACAGTCCTATTATAAAGAATATACTTCCCGTCTTTTCCCAAATGGTTTTGGAACAACTCCAGTAGTTTGTTGATGAAAAAGAGTTTTCTAACAAAGCACATTAATCATTCAATGAAACTCACTTAAAACAATAAAAATATAATGTTTGGATTTAACTGCCTTTATAAATAACCTGCCTTGGTCTATTTAATAATACTTTCTAGTTATGTTTAATTTACTAAATGATATTTACAAGAATTCTAGTAAATTTTGATTTCAAGCTACATTACTACAACACAGTACAGTCGCAAGCACGTCATGCTTTCGGAAGCGTGTTGGCAACACCTCGCCAGATATGTCTCCTCGCCCGTTCGCTGCCACCAACATGGAAGACATTACTGGGTCAACTGTCAATAGATACTCTTCGGGTTTTAGGGCTAGATCTATACACTAATATTAATACAAATACAAATACAAATACAAATTTATTTTTCTCAAATGTTAGTAGGTACAAACAAAAAAACTAGCCTATGGTTAACTTTAAAAAAAAATCTTATGTGATGTTAACTTAAAATACACATTAAGTAAATGAAATATTATCCATATTTAAAATTTTGTACAAACTAAATTGATACACGTCACTGAATAGAATATTCGTGCTCCCATACCAGAATTCTCCGTTTCATGGGATGCACAAAAGTGTTTTTTGCCAGAAGGCGCCCACCCGTGCTAACTTAAATAAATTAAACTTTAATCTAAATATGTTTTTATAAAATAAATATATATGTTATAATAAATAAATATTTAACAATGTGTATTCGTGTGTACATGATTTTAAATAAGTATATATAAAATGCTAGCAACAACAAAAAGAAGGTATTAAATTAAAAAATTAATAGTATTAAAAAGGGCGTGTATATTATTGCGAAATTTTAAATGTTACGAGGAAGGACATAAACGTTTTTGAATTTTTGTGTCCGTCGGTATGTATCTATGTATATTCCGCTTTAACTCAAGAACCACTAAATGGATTTGGATGCGATTTCCAGGGATCCGTAGTCAACAAGGAACTCTTATAGTTTCGCCATGTCCATCCGTCTGTTTTTCTGTCCGCTGGCAAAGTGGTAAACCAAAATATTTAAAAAATATCACGTATTTAGCCATTGAATTTCATAGTGAAATATTGACATAGTTATTAATTATATCACTAAATATAACTAATACCTCGTCCTGTATATGTATCTCTCGGTTTTATTTTTCAAACTTGATGAGCATTTTATCCTTTCAAGTTCAAAACGTGACAGTTTTAGTCGTTTTTACTAGTGAAGACTTTATATAGATTCGGAGTTTTCAGATTTTTCTCACAACGGTTCCAATTTTATTATGTACATCAATCGAATCTTAGCAGTTTATAAATATCGGACAACACTTTAATGCAGTTGATGGTGCAAAGTGGAACCGTAAAATGTATTGTACCAATAAAATAATAATGTCAAATCTAATTTCGTTCCAAAATTGGGTTTCCTTGGGCCTGTCGTTTTTAGTTTTACACGCGGAAAGGACACTGGACAAATAAACCTCAGATAGCCCCTAGGAATGTAATAGTCTATTGTAATGGTGTATTAAGTTTTGGTGCTGTTATTTAAAATCATGCGTTTGACGGACAAAACCCGTAGTACATGGTGTTTAACGCACAGAATTCCGAGGCAGTTCTTTATTCGCCTGCGTAAAGGTGACAATCATATAAAAAGTCATACCGTAGGGCGTGGTCGTGAGCACATTTGACAACTTTATCTTTTTAAACCCCAATTTGTTGTGGTGCTATGAAGAGTGTTATGGTGGCACGAGAGCACAATACGCGATGCCACGTGACGTAACCCCTCGATATTGCAACTGCAATCTGCCACAGACGCGCGTCAGGTTATGCGACTGTACTGTACCGGTTTATTCCTGTTGCATTTTTACCATGAGACTAGTTATAAACCTTCTACATGTTTTTTTTTTATAATAACCCGTAAATATTATGTATTGTTTTTGTTATAATTTTATTTTTATTTTTAAGATATGGCTAATGTATTTTATGCCATGAAATATTTGGCTGGAATAAAAACATTTTATTTATTTATTACTAAATTACGAAATAAATATATTGCATTTATTGACTTGGTCCCGAAATTATATACCTATAAGTTGAAAAACCTTAAAATAATTAATGAATAAATATCTTTTAAATCCTTACAAATTCTAAAACAACTAATAAAATGCTTAAACTTTTTCAATTTAAAAATGACTACGTAAAAACTTCAAATAAGCCATAAAAATATTAACATAATGATTTTTAAAACTTATAAGTATTAATAAAAATAATATTTTGTGCTATCCGGCGATGGGGGTGAATTTAGCCAGTTAAGGGTCAATTGTTCAGATTTTGTAACGAAATCTTAAGATATAATGAGAACGCTCAAAACACAACTTTTAGTAAGGAACAGTAATAATATAGGGTGAAATTAAATCAACCGACCAAATTCATACTGGAGACTCGGTTAGTGATAAAGAACTAAGTTCAGTAATCCTTTTAGCCAATTTCGAAAAATGATTTTTTTTGCTCCCTTACTGATTGGACTAGTTTAAGTACAATTCCTAGTGCAGGCACTATGGGGCAAAAAACTTTTACATGGAGTCATTTAACCTTGTTCCTTATGACTAACCGAGTCTCCAGTATGAATTTGGTCGGTTGATTTAATTTCACCTAGTATATACATTTGTAACATCAGTTTCAGTAAAAATTTGTTTTTAGGTGTAATAATTATATAATTTGAGACTTTGTTACAATTCACAAAATCGATCCTTAAAAAAACTGTAGAAGAAACGAAAGAAGGCGCGAGTGTACTAAGTATATGAATAGAAAATTCAAATTGTTTCATATGAATTTTTAAGTCGGGAAAAGAATTAAGTAAAAATCGAAACAATGGGTACGTAGATCTAGATATACACCGTTGGGCTTTAAAAACAGCACATAAGTCCATGTATCATATCGTTATGTCATAAACATAAGAAAAACGCTTTCAGAGTTAAATTAAAGGGTCAAAAATTATTCGGGAAAAACTGAAAATAATAAATAAACACATTAATACGCAGATTTTTTTTTCGTTAATACTTGATAAATCATTGCAAAATAGAGTGCAAACTAATTATATGAAGGAATAAAAATCATGGGATCAGTATACGGGATGAGATAAGAAATAACCGCTTAAGATACAGTCTAAGCTAATGTCAATTACATACGACGTTAGTCGGCCATGTTGCCCTGTCATATTGTCGCGTGCACTCTGCAAACTTATCCATTCCTTATTTCATAACTCAACTAGCTCCCAGGGCACGGGAATAGTGGCGAAGTTAGTCTGTGACGATGGAAGCCATAAGTTTGTCCGACTGTACATTAATGTCTTTTGTGCAGGTTACAATGCGAGATAGCTCTTCTGTTCCACTAGTATCTTCCATTATTTAGTCAATGCACAATGGTAAGAGGTATTATTATACATTAAGCTATATAAAAAAAACTTGCAGAATTTATTTATAAAACAATAACGTTTTTTACCCGACTTCCCAAAGGCGGGATATGTTTTTGGTGAGTTTGTACGGGTAAATTTATTTTTTCTTCCTTGGAGTTTAAACTGATTGATGAATTTTGACAACCGTGATGTCAAATAATTGGGATGATACTGAGGTTTTTTTTTTTTTTTTTTTTTTTAATCTTTATTTAATGGACTTGGTACACAAAAAAGCGACCATGTCGTCCTGTAATGCTACATACCAACTAAATGACACACAGTATAAATGTATAATCTAACTTAACCTATCTAATCGGTGATCTTCATCCATCTGATGTTTTTTTTTGTTTTTCTGGCATTCTTACAACTCTTTCGTTTTAAGTCTAGTTAGTATTATATTTTACACTTTTGCGTGCAGTCGTGTTTTTTTTTTTTACTTTTTTTTTAATTGATTAAATACTTTTATAATCATAATAGGAACCTAACTTTTAAATTTACTGCCTCTGTTCACTAAACTAACCCGGTGGTAGCAGGTTTAAATCCCGTAGGGGCAATTTTGTTTACGGCCTGCGTTCTTTGGGAGTTAATTAGAATTAAGTGTTGGTCCATATTTGCGCCCAAAGTACGGAGATAGGGCTCACTACCCATCAGCTGGGACGTTATAATCGTCGGTGAAACGTAGGTATACGAGTGTGGAAATGCATTTTACAGTCTATACTCGGAAAACCCCTAACAACCCCTTGTAATTTTTTTTAAAGTACAATACCCTTAATCTTTTACAACTGACGAATACTCTTATTATTTATTTTGGGCAGTTGGAAACCTATAGGGCCTATAAAAATTATCAAACCCTAGTCACCGAAACAATTTTATTAATTTACTTAATTTATTACAGTGTACGGAAGCCAGTATGACCGGCTACCTATTGGAAGATCTTATTGCGGTGTCATAGCTGTTAAAATCGTTTACAAATAGGGGTGGCTGAAAAGTATTTTTTTTTTCAGTTCTCTTTTCATGTATATGTTACCTTATAACTCAAGAATCACTAAGGCGGTTTTCATTATAAACCAGGGAATTTCTTGAGAAAGGTTTTAAATTGTGCATCATCACGCTATACCCAACGGAAGCTGAACAATAAGCATTTTAGTCTGTAACTATATTTATTCTCTTACAACTTAAGAATCAGTGGGCCAATTCGAATGCGGTTTTCACTGTGGGCTAGAAGGATTAGGGAATTACGAAAGGGAGCTGAACCGTCACCATGTTAGTGAAAAAGTCACCAAGAGCATATTTTATGCAACGCAAGCGGAGTCACCAACAAAAGTCTAGTTTATTACATACCCGCCCCACCATCCGACATAAAAACAGCAACTCACCTGAAACGAGATAAAAAAAACATTATACACCAAAAGGCTTTCATTGACACACATGTTCCACGTAATGACGATGACGTCGCAGATAATTCTGTGACGTCACACAGATGACGTCCGCGGGCGATCCCCCGCATGGGGAAAGTCAATCATAAAGATAAAACGGGGCAATTAGGGCGGGGTCAAGGTGAGGTTAGAGAACGTTTAGCGATTATGTTATCTTTGTTTACTTTATGGGGACATTCTAATGCGATGAACTTTTGACCCGATCTTGTAGCGGGTTTCGCCCCACAATACGGACTATACCTATAGATACAGGATGACTACAAAACTTCTAATAGTAAATGATAAATCGGCGAGGTTTTTCCTAGAAAACCAATTAAAACCCTGTGTGTTATCGTCCAGTAAAATAAAACTGTAATTTGATCTAAGACTGATGAATTGATGATAGAAGGTATTATCTTGAGCAATTACTTATTTATTTACTTACTATCTTACTATACAGTCTAGTTGAGGCTAGAAGAAGGCGCGCCGTCTGGCCTAAAGTATTTTGAACTCAAAGAATATTGTCGTAAAGTCTACATAAGAAATCGACTGCAGAACTGCAGCAACATGCATAATCAGTGAATATTGGTGTTTTTTCTGGATATTTCGAAAAATTATTTGGTTTAGGTACTTTTTAGCTTGGGATCGACAAACAAGATATGTTTGCCGAAACCGTCGCACCAATGCCGCGGCTGCCCGTCACCAGTCTGTTATACCGCAATCAATCGGTCCCAGGCACTGGTGGGTCACCTGGTTGTGGCTGTTTGAGAGCTGTTTTTACCCTCCCCCGATTCGGGGGTGTTTGCGAGTAAGATGGTGGTACCTCCACCATCGAGCTCGGCAGTAGGTTTACCATTTTTAATAAATTAAAATAAATAGTATTTATTCGTATGTGTACTGTGCATACAAGTAATACATATAAAGTAGTACCTATTTTAGAATTTTTATATGAGTACATAAAAAGTCCAAAATAGGGACACACAGGTCTTACATTTGAAACTTCTGTACGGTAAATCAAACAAAGAGAATTATCCGAGTTTCAGTTTTACCCGAATAATTCAGAGCAATTTTTCTGGGAGTTCCGTCATTGTAACGAACACAATACAAAATTTTCCCAATCTCGTCCGCCGACCGTGAAGCCAGTAACCGCAACTTTTACTACGTAATCATGTATGTAAATCAGTATTTAAATAATATTTGCAAGCCGAAAATGGTGAACTGCGGAGAGCCGCAATGTAACCGGCTAAATAACACATTTAATGTAAATATTCACATAAATATTCGTCAATTATTTAATTTGGCGCAATCACGTGTGTGTTTCGACACGGCATCGAATAAATAACGACTTTTTATTGTAATTATTGATTGACTATTCAAACCATACTGTTTCAATACAATGATTATACAACGACGACGTGACAAATCGTTTCGCGTTCCCAAGCATTATTTAATTTACTTATCGCTTCAGTTCAAATATTGATATTTTATGCAGCACTCTTATGAAATATAGCTATTAAGTATTTCCTATTTTATGATCGATTTTACGTAGGTAACCGCCTCCTTGGCAGAGTGGTAGAGCGCTCGTCTGCTTACCCAAATTTGTGCTTGGTATGTGTGCTCCGGATGTGCTTTGATCCATTTGTGCCCGAAGTACGGCGATAGCCCATTAAGTTTGGGACGTAATAATCGTCTATGAAAAACGGGTGCAACAAGTTATGGACTGTGATCTGCATTAAAATTTCATAGTTCGTCCCAACATGAATCGTGAGTTTTTTATCCTTTTGAGTGTCAGGTACCATTTTCGAATGACACTTTGATAGAAACGCGTATTCTATGTTTCTTTTTCATTCGCCGAATATTAGAAAATGTAAATTGATCAATGACGTCATATTTTGGAAATTTATACGGATTGTCAAATTAAGCGTCATTCAAGAAGACCACAACGCCAATACGGTTTATCTTTATTAATAGAGAAGTTTATCTATCTTCTATAGAAATGGTAAAGCCGATTTGGAAGGCTTTAATTTTCCAAAATAGTTCTTTAGGATTAACAATAGAAGCTATATTACTTTGGTCTTTTTTTTGTTTTGACAACACTAAAACTAAAATAAAAGCCTTCAGAATCGACTTTATTAGGTTTCGTTGAGATATAATGGACAGTCAACATATTTATTCATTTGAGACATAACCTTTGGATTATGTTATTGCTAGAGATGATAAGGTAACACGAAAATAAGGTACGGGCTTAACTTGTAACAATTGGTCCGTTTCTCTTACTAATATGGTCACACCCTTCCACTCCAACAATAAAAGCCTGGAGGCGTTCGTCCAAACAACCCACCTTGCGACGGACAACCCACACACACCTCAACACCCTCATGTAAACACACACACACCCTCACACAGCCTGAATACTGAAGTGAAGGCAATTCGACGACTCTATCACGCCCTAACCCCGCCGTACCGCGAAAATGCGTCATCAGATAATTGCCGTATTTTCCGGCTAAATACGGGAATTAATTTAATATTCATTCAGTGCCGTATCGATGGCCATCAAATTCCGGCCATCGTTTTTAATGGTCGCGGATGTGGCGTCATTAATTCTGCTTTCGAACTTACGGTTTTCTGCCGCGCGCAAAAAAGGATTAAACATGTGATCTGGGCATTTATCTCGCCTTATTTTAAAGATATAGGAATGCAAGTACATATATGATAAAATTAAATATATATAAATGACACGGATAAATGATAACAATAATAACATACTCAACTGATGCCGGGTCCAGATCGGACCCGAAATATATCTTAAGATTGTTATCATCTATGTATGTAATTTATATATATTTAATTTTATTATATAATTGCTATATATATTAAAAATAGAATAAAAGAAAGAAGCTGTTAAAATTCATAAAATGTAATAAAATAAAAATAAAAGTACATTTTCATATAATTTTCAACAATTGTTCGTGTATTATATAATTTTTTATAATATGTAGATAGATCAATATTTATTTTTATTATTAATAGGTAATGGATTTTATTATGATTTTGCATTAATATATACAAAAAAAAATACAGTTTAAATCTATATTTCGACCCCACAGTGGGTCGTCATCGAGCGAAGAACCAAAATAAACATTTTTAAACATATATTATTACGTATTTAAAGAAAATAAAAAAAAACATGGAGTTCCAAGAGCGAAGAAGTAACATAACAAGTTGGTCAAACACAAAACGGAGCCTAAAATGTAAATGTGGAGACTTAAATTGTGAAAAACAGAAAGCGGCGAGGCCCAAAACTGGGAGAGCTCTTTGCAGAAATGTCCCGAAATTGGTACAAAGTTTGAAAGTGCCTCGGTCTGTAAACAGTTTATTGAGCGTTTCGTTTATTTCATTCATTCAGTTATTTCCGGCTAAGGATCTCCCTTTCACGGTCGAATGCGTTTCTAAAATAAGCCTAATGCGTTAACAATGTTTCGCTTCGTTCAATTTAACAAATTAAAGAACTCGAAAATAGGTAAAGGTTAAGGGAATTAATTTACTTGTACGCGTGGCATGGATTTGGGGTCTCTTGTTAAAATAAATAAGGCCGTAAAGTTCAAATTATGACTTTGATAAAATATTTATCCTCAACAATTCGTTTATGATGCCGCGGAGAAACAATATATGTTTTGAATAAGAGAAAGGTTTTCGTGCATATCATCGTGCGTTTACCCATGATCAGAGGTGCAATTGTGTAAGACCATCGTATTCAAATTGATTCTCATATGGCTATTCGGCTAAGCAAATTAGCCCGTTTGAAAACTGAAATCCTACATTTTTGGCTATTTAAACGAATATGATTGTCTTGTTTTGTTGTTGACAACCAAAAACGTACGATTTCAATTGTCAAACGGGCTAATTTGATTAACCGAATAGCCATATGACAATCGAATTTGATAACGATTGTCGTACACAATTGCACCCCTGACTAGTAATGATTTTAAAACCGATTTAATAAAAATGATTGAAATAACCGATTTTTCTTTAGACCCGTACAGCATAAATAAAGCGCGTAGGAATATTCGGTTAAGGTCGTATTTCCGAACGCTTTATATAGCCAAATTCATACTGAAAACTCGTTAAGTGATCAAGGCTAAGGTTTAATTACCCTTTATGTGAAATACGCAAAATTAAATTCAGACTTCCTATTACTAATCGAGTCGCGGTTGTTCTTGAACAAGCATAGAGGCACAACAAAATATTTCTCGTATTTCGCAAACAGGGTCATTGAACCTTAGTCCTGACCACAAACCGAGTCTTCAATATCAATTTGGCTATACAAACGAAAGTCAGCTTATATACAATCCATGACAGATAGTGTGCGTCCGGTCGTTAACAGATAACCAAAATGACACTCACCGTACACTGATGTCGTTTGTTAGTCTGTTTATTTATTTTATGTTTAAATATAAATAATAGTGCACTTCATTTTTTAATTCCCCACAATCCTGTTCCATTTCATTTTGTTTTTGCTCTTCTTGGGTTACCTTCTCTCTCGAGTCGGGCCTGATCCATCGCTTGGAAAACTTAAGTAGTTTGGGAAAATGGGATTGGTAAATAACAGGGGAGACACATTTTGCATTATAATGTAATTAAAGAATAGACAGTCTCACAGAAATGAAAATGCTGCGCTGGGCTGGCGGTGTCACGCGTCTTGATGAAGTGCGGAACGAATATGCCAGAGGCTCCTATTACTGAAAAGCTAAAGGAAAGCAGACTGCGGTGGTATGGACATGTGGTGAGGCAAGAAGATGATTACGTGAGAATTCCAAATTAACCAAGAGGGAGAGGGCGACCTCCATCAAGCAGCTCCCTGAAGTCGAAAACATACATACCACATATAATATCCGATCCAGCTTACCTAAGGATGCGTTCGCACTTGAAAAGACGACACAATTAGTAAAAAGTTCAATACCCATTGAAGGTTATTTTGGCAGTTCATTTTCTATCTGTTTTTGGTGAATAGCCACCATATTTGGTAACCGATTGAAAGATACGTAATAGGCCCGCTGATGGTCCAATTAAAGTCCAGAACCTGCCCACAACGACAACCCGGGATAGAATATCCTTGGCTCCGACATATGAGGAGGTCCGACCCCAGGTGCACTGGGAAGAAGGCTAGAGAAAGAACAAGACAATCTGACAGTTAATTCGATGATTGTTAAGGCCAGCCTTCGTCAAAAAATTAAAAAAAACCCGAGGGGAAAAGCTTTCTCTGCGCTCTCTCTCTTCCTTTACAAGATGATTAAAAACTTTCTTCTTAAATCACATCGAATCATCTGCAATCATCCCATATGCTGTATTGTATTAATTTTATTACGAAATATTTAACTTTCATCGAACTCAATATAACGCGGTTGATTGTGAAAATAATTTAAAATTTGTGTCATCATAATGTAGTTATTTAACTTTATTTAATTTGTCGACATTTTAAACCGAACGCAAGGCCTGATGGTGACGATTTTCCGGTACATTTAGCGTCCGTAACTTTTGAGCTCGGAACAAATAAAAAGCGCTATGTAGCGATGTAGCGACCGGTTCATTACGCGATATTACGCTCTGCATGGTATGTTTGACGTTTGATGTAAACAAAGTCACAGCTCTGGAAAGTAGCGGTACAGCGGAACTCATTAGCGCTGCCACTTCTTTACACTAGAATAACTGTAGCAGGTCGTTCAAAGCCACATCTGTCAGTAAAATTGCAGCGGTCCGCTGGATCGCTGATGTGTTCTGAATGGCACCAAATGGCTTTGTAAGTGCTATTAATAATGTGTACTGGATCGAAAATAGACTGAAAATAAAAATGCAATGGAAATTTTCAACGGCAACCTTTGGATTTAATACAATTTATATAAATTACTACTAGCCTTTGCCCGCGTTTATTTTCAATCTCCGGCCCGTTTTCAGCTTGGTGGTTATTTTATGAACACCGCTTATAGCGGTTTTCTTTATTACCATCATAAATCAACCGCCAAGCCGTAAACTGACGATCTACTTCTAAATTGAAAGACAATTTTTATATTTTTAATATTTTTATATTTTTATTCCTAGATTCCTCTATTTTATTTATTTGTTTATTTAAAAACTTACGACTATAATTTATTTATGCGGGTGTATATTTTATTTCCCGTATTATTTTATATTTTTTTTATATTCTAAAGATATATTATATTGTGAAAATTAACTTTGACTTGTAGAAAGTATACTTAGTGTATCTATTTTGCAAAAATAAATATTTTGATTTGATTTGATTTGATTCAACACAAGCGAAGCTGTGGGCAAAAGCTAGTCAGTAAAATAAAACAAAGAGTAAATTATTGTCGCCCAAAAATTGTTATAAAAACTCGGAGATACATAATACAAAACGGAAACAATTGAGATATATTAAACACGTATCGGTTTTGTTTACTAACAGAAACCAATATTGGCCGCTTTTCATTGGTTCCGTAGTAACAACAATGGAGGGTTTTCATGTGAATAATTTAAACTTCATAAAACAAGAGTCTCGTGAGTGAGTAAATTGTTAAGCCTTTCAAATTATGTACAATTATATAAAAACAACTGTACAAGATTGTTTATTTTTATTGTTTTTATTAATGTATTGTCTAGAATTCTTGATTAAAAAGCTGTTTTTTAAAGCGATATTCATTAATTTTTTAATACGATGATGGTAATAAAAGAAACCGCATCCAAATCCGTTAAGTGGTTCTTGGGTTAGAACAGGACATACATACATACAGACACACAAAAATTCAAAAAATGGTGGTTTTGGCCTCAGTACGATTCTAATACTCCATTTCATTTAAAATTTCGTGAAAATATCTTTTTACTATTTAATTATTAAGTATTAGTATAGATTCTGGTACAATATTACCAGATCGTATTGTGAATAAAATCCTGGTTAATAAGAACAGAATCAAGGGTGGGGTATCCCGACTTTGCCTCTTTTCAAATTAATTTTAAACCAATAAAATGTGACGATAAAATTTTGCATAAAATATACATGTCATATTTCACTCTTTGATCTTTATATTTCGGCTGTTCGATACACGAATGCTTACATTTTCCTTGATCCGATTAAATCGCAAAGATAGGTCTTAACTATGATCTAAATATCATTACATTTGGACAATAAAACTCACATTAAAATAAACGTCGTGAAAAATGTAATACAAAACGGCCATCATATTAAAAACCCATCCGTCTAATTCCCAAATAATAAATAAAAACACCTCAAAACCGCGAGTTTTTTGAGCGGCCCGCTTCCGTTGAGTAGGATAAACATGTGAAAAATAAAAGCGTTGGAGCAGGACAGATTTTTCTGGATAACCTCGCCTTACGTGAAATTTACCTGAATTATATTGAACAAAACAAAGCTGTTAGTTGCAACTAGATTGTTCAAGTAAACTGAACAATGTATATAGACGTCAATAGTACAATGTTTATGTTGAAATAAGCTATAATCAGGTTAATGAAACCAGAATTTTTTCTTGGTGTTTCAATCCAGGATTGTCCTCTTTCCAAAAGTCGCAAAAATGAGATACAAAGGTAAATACAAAAAAAAACTTTGGGTGTAAGGGCTTATGATCATATCCATACTTCGCCTTTGCAGCAAATGCTTACATGTAAAATTACATGCGGGGCTGTTACAGTATAGCCAATGAATGACACCAGTCTATCGTACCCATAGAAATCTGAAGTACCTAGTTATTCAGATTTCTGTTATCGTAACCATAGAGATAACAGTGTTAGTAGTACTAACTTAGTACTACAGCTACAGAGCCATACAAATATCCGAATGGAACTGACAGCACTAAAAGTACCATCAAAGTACTCACTCACGCCGCACGGCCATCAGTGATTCGGAACGTACTAATAGTAAGACTACTCTGAAACGGTGACATTTGACCGTTTAAGACCCACACAAAAATGTCGGCCTATATTTCTCAAAGTAATCAAACTCCTGACTTCGCAAGAAACATCAAAAGGCAATTTCTGAACAAAAACTTTGACAATAAATTCAAATTTCCATCAGCAGAGAACTAGTTGTCCAACATCAGAAAGCAGAGAGCAGTAAGTAAAGTTGTCACTAAAATGTAAGTCAGATTTAACGACGTATTCAAAGCAAGAGGTGACATTCACTAATTCGTATGCAGATTGGACTAAGTCTCGTTATAAAATGAGGAGTTGTCTGTAAGGCAATTCTACCCGTGGAAGGCACGAGAACCTTTCTTGGCATGGTACTTAAAGACAAGCAATATTGAAAATACATATGGACCATCGGTCAAAGTTACGCTAGTCTACGATCACAATGCAATATCGCATTTGGTCAAAAAAATAAACTACAAAAGGTTCAAAAACTCGCCGCATGAAATTTGAAAGCGCTACGATCTGGAAGGCACAACGCATAAAAGTACAACGAAAAGGGCTCTACGCGTTAGTGCTACGCCGGTAATGGCTCTACGCGTGAAACTGCTACGTATTGCTACGGTCCCAAAGGAAGAGGTTCTAGAACGATGAACAAGGCGATCTCTTGAAAATTCTGTGCCCCGAACACGCCTTTATAAAACACAAAGCTATACCTTCAGTCACCTTCCGTTGCAATGCCGAGTGTTACCTTGGGAAATTGTTTTATAGCAGAAGTTTGTGACAGCTATGAATGGGAAGCGATGGGGAACCCTAATAAATTGCGGAGGAACTTCTAAATTCATGGCTGGTGTGTAAATGAGTGTGAGGTTACCATTTCTCCTGCTTTAGGAGTTTAGAACCCTTAAGGTTAGTTTCGAATAGACTGCTAACATACAAGCTCGTTACATAACTCATATTCGTGCTAAACAACTTTTATCGTTAGACTTCTGTATTTAAGAACGAGCCAGTAAAAGTTGCGAGTTAAAAGTTTTTCGAACCAATTAAATAAGAAGCGTTATTTTGTGGCAGTTCTACAGTTCTGCTTTTGGCTTAAGCCGTATTCTGATTGGTCTGGTATTAAGGTTAATAAAAAAATACATAAGTGTATATTTTGGCCAAAGCCGTATTATGGTTGGTCAGAAAAGATAAAAAAATACATAATCAAATTTGTAAATTTGTTGAACATTGTATCGAGAAGTTAAAATAACATAAAATCAACATCAATCAATCAACCAATAATCACGTTTCAACAAACAGCGACAATATGTACCGTGTATCAAGCAACATACAGGCTGTTGATCTGGTCCGCCATTTCTGTCAGAGGGATGTTGTTCAGCCATAAAATGCATACAATAACAAACCATGATCTTGCATGCTATCTATTGTTTAACTATTGTTTTAGCGATGATGATACTGATGCCAAAAAAATACAAAATTAGTACATACAATTATCGAAAAAAAAATGAAAATATTTAACACCTTTCTTAGGATTCCGGAACCGACAGGTGCCAAACGGGACTCTATTACTAAGCCTCCGTTATCTGTCTGTCCGTCCGTCCGTCTGTCTGTCACAGGTTCACCCGTGATATGTAGCCAGTTGACATTTTTGAAGAATACGTGGTATAATGGCCTCTATCGCGGCAAAAAATAAAAAGTTACAAATATTCAAACTATTTGGTCACACATTTGCCATCCTTTTGGACAAAGGAAACAAGGCATATTCCATGTCCAGTTATTTGTTTTTTGCTGTAAACAGCTCGTGTAAGAAGTCAGAAGTTGTTGACCAAATTAACACACTATATACTATATTTTAGTGGCTACAAATAACCAGTTACTCAACTGTTACCCTACACAATAACATTACCGGAACGATATCAAAATAACTAAAGTAGGTCTCTCAATTGTACTCGTACTTTCGTTTAACGACTTCCTATCTGTGTTGACGGGAATTACATTTTATTGGGCAATAATACTATCGTAAAATGTTACATCTAGAACCTTGGATCAGAGCATTTTGTAATGGACCAGCATGTCCGGCGCGGAAAGCTATTTATTGTCGCTATTTTTTGAACAAGGAAGCAACAAATAACGTAGCAAACTATCGTTAAGAGTCTATAATACCTCAGCTCGAATTCGAGTTTCACCCCCACTTCTCCGCGCCTCACTTCACTTTACGCAGACCGCTCGCTGCCGCGGCTCGCACACCTTTGTTTACGACACGCGATTTTGTTAGGGTAACTACAACAATTTTAGGACAGGTATTTTAAGTTATGAAAATATCAAACCTTTTTTTATGTTATAGATAGGCCTAAGTTATTATTTGATAAAATATATGGCACATTTTATTTATTTCCATTGGTTAGTAAGTATTATGGATTATGTAATATTTTTTGGCCAAATAATTTTTCACTTCCGAGTACAAAGCGGTTTAATTAGCAGGCTACTTTTCAATGGAAAGGTTAAAAAAAGCTCGTGCAAAAAGAATGTTTTCATTGGAATGTAGTCTATGGGGGATACTCTATCGCTTATTTTATTTTTTTCACCTTGACTCATAGGACCTTAAATATTAAAAAACGGTCAATTGGGAGTCAGGCATTCTGTTTATGATGACTAAAAAAAGAATTATTTGTCCCAAATAATTAAAAACCGGCCAAGTGCGTGTCGAGCCACGTAGGGTTCCATAGTTCCCTAGATTTACATGAAACCAAAATATAGCCAAATGATATATCCAAATTCATACTGGATACTCATTAAGTGATCAGTATCCAGGTTCGATCACCTTTTTTGTGAAATTTGCCAATTTTTTTTTCCGTTTTCCCTACAATCTCAAGCCCAGCACGAGTCAATTACTTTGGAAGGTCAACATTTTATTTTCGATATTAGCAAAAAGTGTTACCGATTCGTGATACTGATTATTTACCAAGCCTCCAGTATGAATTTGGCTATGTCAATAAAAGTCAACTTATACATATGCATATCGTGGTTAAAATAGTTGATAAAGTATTATTAAGGTTCCGTAATACCTAAAAAGGCCGTTAGGATTTTTGTGGTGTGGAGTAAGAAAACTGAACAAGGGCAAAGTCAAAAGTCCCCAAAATAGAATAGCTTGTATAAATAGATTGATAGACGTGGAAGAATAGAAGTGTGTCAGGATCATGCCTAACTCTCTGAGAGAAAAGAGTGAGTATGTATGTAAACTAAACATTGTTAAAATTAAACACACTGAAATAAACATTTATTTTATGTCGCTTAAATCTTTAATTGGCATATTTCGAACATGTCAGGGATCACATAATTCTGGCAACATGTATGATATATAAAAATGTTTTAATTTTAGTTCCATTTGTTCCCAATATTGATCATCTCTCTGTATCATTTCAACTTTGATCTCTTTGTCGCATCCAGACCATACTCCGAAAATACATTGATGCCTACCGGTGATATGTAGTTGCCCCTGCACTTGTATGTACCACGGATGTTTTTTATTTACGAGTAATCCTATATTGGTTTTTCTCCAAAAGTTGACCTTTTTCTTATCCACAGCGTCTTCCAATGATGTTTTGTAGGCTGTGATTGGACACTTAATTTCAACGATGGTGTTGTCTCCTACAACTCCGTCTGGAGTTGCACCTAAGAAAGGCAACATTTTATCGATGAAAAGACCACAAGGCTCTGTTTAAATTTTCAATTGCGATGCTAGCTGTTCCATAGCAGAGTCATTTTCAAATTTTTTGGGCCTTTGGGGAAAATGACATGTCCTCAAACTTTGAACAAGAGTATTTATTAGCGTTAGTATCTTGTTTATTATTTCAAAATTCATTATTTTAAGAAGAAGTATTAAACTTCATGGATTTATTAAAAAAATACTTATTTCTTTTGAATTAATGCCAATTTTTATTGTTTTTTGAATTATTGACTTTTCTTCTTCATAAAAAAAATATCTGTCCGCCCATACCTTCACAAGTTCAGGGGCCTTAGAACGAGGCACAAAAAGAGTGTCTTTTGAAAGAGTCTTTTACTGTCAAACTTGATTTTTAGTATGCAAAAAATCAAATTTGACAGCTGAAGCCTCTTCCAAAAATCACTAATTTTGTATCTCGTTCTAAGGCCTCAGACAGGATTTTCACAATTATTTCGAGTCTTTTAAATAATCATAGACCCCTAATATCTCTGTGACTAAGTTATATTTATCATATATTTAATAAAATATGCATATCTTTTAAAATAAATAAAATAGCAGCGGTTCTATACTTGTCCTGCTAAATTAACAATTTGGTTACAAACAGTTTTATAACGTTATTTCAAGATGATCCCTTATAAATTTTGAACGCAGCTTAATGCTAATAATGTTGGCAGAACTAACTCAATTCTGATTGGCTGATAGTAAACTGTGATGGTGTATGTCAGCCTGAATTGTCATCCATTTTATTCGTGTATCCGTTTTTACAAGGCGTCACCAGTTTGTTAACGAAAAAAGAATATTGTGTTTTTTTGGGATACTTGTTATTTTTATGCAAGTGTGATTAAAGAGAGCTATTTATAAGACACTTTTCTTATAATCTTACGCTGTTTCCTACTTGTGCGTTCTGCTGTCCCCTGGAAAATCAATTTATAGGTTACTTTTTACTTACAGTTTTGTAACGTTTCGTTACGTTATAAAACTGTTCTGTGTAAAGCTAGGTGCACATTTTGGATTTTACCGACTACGTCAATAAAGATAGGTTGTTGCTTTTCTTGGTTTTATCTCAGCAGCTAGCAGTCAGTTATAATATAAGACACGTTAATACACGTGGGTACGCTCAACTACATTAATTTGTAGTAAAGCTAATGACCGTAAAAGCCGATTCTGAGGGCTTTAATTTTAGTTTTAGTGACGTCGAAATATAAAATTGTCTAAAGAATTTTAGCTTCTTTTCCTTACAATTTTGCAATTAAGAAAATTTTGTTTTGACGGTACTAAAATTTAAATAAAAGCCTTCATAATCTGCTTTAATGTTAGCGAAAATAAATTATTAAATAAAAAATGCCATTACAGAAAAAAGCTAAATAAAAACATTAAATTTAATATTAATTAATTCATTAATAATAATAAGGTATAAATTATTCATAAATCGTGATACGAATATGTACAGAATAAGTTTTTATAAATCTATCGGAAAAAATGAAGCACTGAAGTTTACTACACCAAAACTTGAGGACGAGGACACTGTTACTTATAGACTAAGATTTGCTCGAAATAAATGAAAACCCAATCGAATATATGTTGATGAACGATGAAGATGACATTTATTTTGATTATGAAAACAATAATTGAGTAAATGTTTTGTCCTACCTATTTAAAGTTCCTATTAGATAGGTATAGCTTGGAAATGATTATTGTAACTGATTTTATTCCAAACCAAAATACTTTGGGTTTTCATTTATTTGGATTATTGCTTTAAACTTATCTTGTAGAAATTTTGATTGAGTTTTTTATTTTAATTTGAGCCTTTGAGGTTTGTATGCTTAGTAAAGATATAAAACTCAATTGAATAAACATGTTGTTTGATTTTCAAGAGTTGTTTGTGATAAGATAAGTCATGTTTTAGAAATTTATAAAAAATTTCGGCGGCGAACCGCTATATTGTAAACTAAGCTTTATAATTACAATTTGGTTACTTTGGTCCAATAAACAACGATTTTGTTACAACAGTTTTGTAACAACAGTTTAGTAACGGCCCAAAAAAATTGAAAATGACTCTGCAGTTGCTTCGTGGCCTATTCCATGTTTTAGGGACGGCACATGACTTAGATTTTTTGGGTAAATGAGGTTCCTGACCAGGTTTTTCACGTTTGTAGTTTCACGCCTATTCACCACTTTGGCGAAATTGGACGCTGCAGTGTCTTGATTCATAACCCTGGCGTGAAGAAAAATTTATGCGTATCAAGTACCTACATATTTTGTACTTTGGCTGCGATTGGGACATCCACCCTAAAAAACATGCAGAACAATCAAACTAGTTTACCTACGTTTATTAGGGAAATAAAAATTTGGTCTCGGTATTGCAGTAGGTACTTATTTTTTTACGTCGTTCATCCGTTTGACCGCCTCCTTACGATAATGCCAACTCTTCTTTTTCTTGTTACGTGAATTTCCCATAATTGCGTTTAGTCACAAAAAGCCTACTAAGAAATAATGAGAATTTAATTGATGTCGTTTGTTGAGTTTAGTGAGCGCAAGCGACGCAGCCTCCCCGTACGAAAGCCGAAGCGGAACTGAATCGGGGGTCGGGCGGCAGGGCGGTCCAGGTTAGGCTGAGTTCGACGCTCGATCATTTAGGTATTTTCTTTTTACGGTAAAGATAATGGTTTTTCCATTTTTATAATTCTGTCTGCAGCTGCTTTATACTAATATCAGTTATATTATGCAAAGTTTCAGATCTAATTTCGAGTATTCGTTGAATACTATCGGTTTATTGTACGGTTTGGAGGTAACTTTGTAATTTTTTTCTATCGAGAAAATTTTACGGAATCAAGTTTTCACCACTGGGTTGACATAGCATTAGTCCTCAACTTTATCATATATTAATTTCAGGGTGATTGTTGCTGTGTTTGTTGGTATAAAGCAGGATCATGCGAAGAGAAGTGAGGTATTATAGGCCCTTAACACAAAAAAATAGAATTTTACTATACTATAAATAGATCTTTAAATATAACCGCAAATCTATTAAAAAATTTTCAACGTAAGTAAGTAATGTGTGTGTGTGTGTGTGTGTGTGTGTGTGTGTGTGTGTGTGTGTATATGTTTGTTACTCTTTCACGCTGAAACGGCTGGACGGACTTGGATGGAATTTGGAATGGATATAGCTTATACCTTAACTTAACACATAGGCTACCTTTTATCCCGGAAAAAAGCATGTTGTTAACCGAATAACACGCGGGCGGAGCCGCGGGCAAAAGCTATATGAAAATAAAACGGAAGAATCTAATAACTACCCCAAGACTCTTTAATTTGTGTCCTAATAAACGTATGGTCTCGAGCTACATATTTTTGCTTTTCGATATTGTTGTAATTTAAGCTTTATAATAGGATTGTTTAAAGTAGACTAGGGGCAAAATGTTGCAAAATTTACACGTGGTGTTTTACATAAATATTTGTGTAAATTAAAAGTACATAATTATACGAGTATGCACATCGTCCACGACATGAATCCCCGAAGGTATGTCAGAGGTATTCCCGCATATGAACTGTGAAATGCAAGTCACAGTCCACACCCGCGTTTCAACGACGATTATTACGTCCCAACGTGATGGGTGGTGAGCCCTATCGCCGTACTTTCTATCGCCTGTTTCCTTCACCGTTCAGCAAGTGGTATTAGGTAAGAACACAAATACTGTGACCTATTCTCGTGCAGCAAACCTTAAATTTAGAGTTGAAAAATCTAAAATAATACAAGCTCATTTAACTTTTATCCATCTGCGTTAAAGTCTATTTTGCAATGAAAAGTTTTAGGTTATAGCAGCTCTAAATCTAATATTTGCTACACGAGAATAGGTGTCACTATGCACATAAATTCCGAAAAACCTCATTTGTGCATGCCCGACTGGGGATCGAACCTGGGTCTCAAGATTGAGAGGCCTTCTACCGCCTGAGCTACAGCCGCTTATAAATAAAAAGTAATATCAGAAAAACTCAGGTAAAGTACACGTCACACGGTCCTCGCTTTGATTAATTGCTTTTTTCCGGTGTATCACGTGCTTTACAATTACAGTAATAATTAAACAGCTAACAACTGTAATTTTAATTAAACGCAGATTCGAATCAAAGGAAACTCGGTACCTTTTCAATCTACGCGAATGACGTACAACAATTTTTTAATTGCTACGTAACATAACCTTACCTTGGAATAGTTTATGGTTATTATGTAAATAGCAACGATCAGACCCAATCAGTATTGTCAAGATCTGTCTTTTAATTTATTAATGACTAGCTTTTGCTGGCGGCTTTGCTCATGTGTACGTGTTTTGCAATAAATATTTTTATATCATTGCGGTATAGAAAAGCCATCCATCCATCCATCAGCCTGTTTCGTCCAGCAGCACCACTCTTGGCGGTTCTCCTGGAAGAAATGCATATACTCACACACGCTGGGCAGGCGGGTTGGTGAGCGCGGTGCCGAAACTCTTGCACCAGTGACGCCTCTGCCCATCACCAGTCTGATTTATATAAAGTCTCGGCAATTGGGGATGGATAAACCGCCATCCATCGGTTGATAGAAAATCAGAAAAGTAAATCTGGATGTGAGGAGCTCTGAACCGTGATTCGAACCCGGGACCTCTCGCTTCTTATTTTCTATACCGTAATGATATAAAATTGTATTTGTTATCTCCTTGCGATGGATAAATCGCCAAGTGTTTAAAATATATAAATTTTTATCTATTAGTACCTATCTATGCAGGTCGAATCTTTGAGTAGTACCGTCAGATTTCATCTTGGCGGTTATTTTATCAACACTCCTCATAGCCTACATGTCGACCAGGGAGTGTATTTTTGAATCATTCGAATTGCAATTCGTATATGAATCCGCATGATTCGCATACGAAAACTTAGAATTAGTATTGTATTCGTATGCGAATCATGCGGATTCGTATGCGAATTGAAATTCGAATGATTCAAAAATACACTCCCTGGGTCACTTCACTATGATGATAATAAAGAAAACCGCATCCACATACTGCGAGTGCTCATTATACTTTATACTTTATTGTACACATAAATATAATTACAATTTAAGTTAGAAATAGGATGTACACTGGCGAGCTTATCTCTAAGTAGAGATTTCTTCCAGCAAACCCCTCTGATAAATAAAAATCATAATAAATTAATAAGTAGACATACGTGTACACAAAACTACGTATCACACTATTAAATTAAAATTTTAATATATGTATATATATCCCTACATATACATACACAGCATAACTACATTCTAATACATACATGAATCACACACATGTAAAATCGTAACAAACAAACTGTTGTTTAGGCCTCAATACAACGCTATAATAACCTATTCCATTTAGAATTTCGCAAAAATATTCATTCTACAGACACGACTTTTTACTACTTTTTTATAAGCCTAGAAAGACGAAATTTTTCGAAATTAAGGCCGTTCAAATTTGTTACTTCATCAGAGTGAGCGGAGCCCTATCCAAAAAGCTAGTGTTTTAATTTCATCATGATATCCAGGTCCACGCATCCACCACAAAATAAATACATACAGAAGGCAGGCCAGCTCTATACAACCAGCAGCGATTCCGGGCGCACGCACACAGGCGCGTACGTAGAACGATTTCGGTAGACTTGTGCACTGGCATTCGACCGAGATCAACGTACTTATATACGCATCTGTGTGCGTGCGACCGGTATCCCTGGTTGTATGGATCTGGCTTTCTGTATGTATTTATTTTGTGCATCCACGGTGCAGAGGAAAACAAAAACAGTCATATTTCAAAGCAACTCCGTGAATGACGCTACTGCAATTATTCATGAAATGCGGTGTTGCATAACCCCTATTCTCAAAACGACACGTTTGCCGGCCACTAACGGATAAAGAATAAATAAATATTTTCTCACGTGTACAACTCGTATGTATAGATAAGTCTGCTTGAAAATGTGCTTTATTCGACACTTCAAACTTATTTTAAAATGTGACTCCAAAACTATCCCAAATTTTTTTAACTACTTATGTTTTCGACGAGCAAGCCCTCAATTCTGGCACGTGCGCAAAAATTGCGAAGGCAGATAGCGGGTGATTTTAAAAAGGGTTTTATACCTGTGTTTTATACGGATATTGACTGATTACTTTGATTGAAAACTTATAGTGAGCATTCCTGCTTATATCCTAAAGCTTCTATCTGATGTGTTTTAGTCACTCTGATTTTCATTGCATGGCATTAATCACACTTTAAACAAATGTCTAATGATTGTTATTTCAAATTAGTAATAATGCCGGAATAGCCACCCAGGACGGCGATTCTCGCACATGCGACAATGTGCGAAGGCCGAAAGCGGGTGATTTTTACAAGCTCTTTATGAAGAAACGTATCAAACTTTTAAAATATAAACCTATTGTACGTATTCATAACATGCTTTACGTGTCTTTTAAGGAGTTATAGTTAGTAGACTTTTGGTCACGCGGCATTTATGACGCGATAAACAGAGGCGAATGAAAAGCAAAGCGTGTGAAAATTTTTGCGAGAATCGCCGTTAAGGACGGCTATTCTGGCATTATTTTTCACTCGCAACATCAGTCGTTGGACTTTTGTTCACAGTTTAGTAAATTTATGCCATGCGATGTAAAGGAGTGACTACATCTCATAAAATAAAAGCTATGCTATACAATAAGAAACGCTTTCTTTAAGATTACAATAAAATAAAATAAAATACTTAGCCGTAGACACTCTCATTTAAAACCACCCGAAATATGCCTAAGAAAATTTTTCACACGTGCCTGAATAGCCGTCGAGATCGACATCTAGCTAGACTTTGCTGCAAAACAATTTCAGTATTTTAAATCCCTAAAAACCGTCTTTTTAAGACAAAAAGTTCCACAAACGTTCGCAAAGAATAAAAAAGCACAGTGATGTAACAAAGTTAAACAGTCAGTGGGGTTGTGCCACCACAAGACCACGTCCGCAGGCTTCCTGTGACCAGAGAAAAACAAGCAGTCAGCAAGAATAGGCGGGCGACAGTCCCGCACGTGACACGAGTGAAAACAGAATGCAGGCTGTGGTTGTGGCAGGGCTGGCGTGTCGACGAGTGAGTGAGATAGACTGATTGCGTGCTATAACATTCACCCACATCAATAGACCTTTGCATTGAAATTATTTAAAATTGGCTGTACCGTTAGCATAGTCCAACTGCACACCCGACATAATAAATTGCTTTATGGGATACGAGCGATTGACAATATTGACTTTGACTACTATTTGCCTTCAAGGTCCCATACCCGAAGGGTGTCTAACGGGACCCTGTCACTAAAGCCTTCGCTATCTGTATGTCGGTCTGTCACAGAGGTCGACAGCTTCAAACGTAATAGGAAGAAAGTTGAAATTCTTACAGAATACGTGTTACTATGGCTTTTATCAAGGTATATTATTATCCAATAATTATGACATAAATATAGCTGATAATTATAACATAGATTGATATATTTTGATCCAGTTGGGGTCATCGACAGTCAAATATTTCTTGTTATAATACTTGTTACTAAGTTTTTACACAAATCCAACATTTAATACATTTAAACCAAATTATTATATCGTGAATATCAATTAAACGAGGCCTCCTGCGCTATTTCGATTATTTAAACAACAAATTCAGCCTTACAATAAGCGGAGATGGTTCAGAACCACAGACTAGGTATTCCAAGTTTACAACCAGCGAGAAATTTACTCGACGTGTAAGTTGGCAAGTTTAATGAAATTCACAGAGCAATAATTAAGAGGAATTTTTAAACGCAAATGAAGTTGCTGGCGAACGAATTCGGCGCCAGGCGCGAGAAATGTGAAAAAGTAGAACGAGAAGAAAAACTAAATTGTAAACAAATATTGCATAAAAATACTTTCAGCTTAACTCCTTATACGTTATTCTTCAGCTTTGTTAACAAAGTAGCAGGTGTAGATACGCAAAGAAAAGTACTAAGTCAATAAACAGAGCATCTGCAACAACAGAACAAACTTGATTATACAACACACTCCTGGGGCAAAAACCGTAAATTAAAACGCTACTGGCTGTTAGTCGAGCGAAAAAACTAGCTTAATAATTTTGTACCATTCTGGTAAATTAACTTCAGAATGTAGAGCGCACTGCAGAGAGAAAGAATTCAAAATTAAAAATATTATTTTAAATTATGAAGGTACTCCAGAGATGTACGATATGCTGAAACCGCGCAGAAATAAGGCGTTTTTACGACCAGGGGCCCATGAATATGCAGAAGGTAGAATTGTATTGCTTCCGGGACATGCCCAGTTTACATTCTACGCTCCTATTAGGAGTTCATGGGACACTCTGGGTTTATTGATAAGACAAGAAAGGATCACTTTAAAAATGTATAGAACTTATTCTGATATCATTTCCAGTGTCCAAATAAAAACAAAGCGCTGGTAAATCTATGAAAAATATAGCTCATCTCTCTCGCTGATACGCCCTGTCAATCACATATTTTTTCCAAAGTTCCTGAAAATTACGTGATCGATAGTGATGGATGGCTCAGTTTATCTCAACACAGGATATGTGTTAGGGTTTTGACAGTATTTCCGGAGCTTATAGAAAAATTATCTTGGCATAACCTCACGATCTTATAGGCTTTAAATAATATGTATCTGTGCGTTATACAATCATATCCGAGATGGTCAAAACACTTCAAGACGATAACTGATTAACAGGTAGAATAATAATTATGTATTACACGAAGCATTCGCCAGAAGATGACCTAAATTGTGTTGTAAGTAATGCTAAGTTTTTTTGTCTAGGTAGAATACTGAGTCAGATTTTTGAGTGTCGAGGCTTTATAAGTTCCTATTTGATGAAAATGACTGAAACATCTATGTATCCAAATTCGAGCATGAAAATCTTGACTATTTATTTAGGATAGCTATTAATATTAAAAATAATAGAATAAATAGGAAGTATTGACAAATAATTTATTTACTTATTTATCAATACTTCCATTCATCTGATGACGGCCCCATAGCCATACCGTGGGCCGAAATACATATACTTAGTACAAGATATACATATTTTTATTGTTTTTAGTATGGAATAGATATCTATTCCTAAATAAATAATAAAGCTTGAAAACAGCAAATATATTTTTAATATCTAATTGTTTATTTCATATTTGGATGGCATTGGAATGGCATAATTTATTCATTTCGAGAGCTTCTAGGGCTGATGATTTTCTGCCTTTACCGCAAACATGAAGGGCTTTGAAATTTAATTTGGAGTCAAAAGTGTGGTTTTCATTAATAAGGTGTTCCGCGAAATTAGAGTCTGTGCGGTGCAACTTACAGCTCCAGATTATGTTCGTCTACCTCATACTAAAATACCTTCCAATAGTTCACATATTATTAATTTATATGAATGATATTTACATGCGATGATGTCGGTAAATTAAGGAAGTTTGTGTCTCTAATGTTACTTTTACAACTGTTTAATAATTATTCCGACGGACGAGATTTGTTTTTTTAAAAATTGATTCTCTTGAAATTAGAAATAGAGCAAACTTCTTGTTTTTGAAAAATTCAAATGGTTCAATGGGAAAGGTTTCAAGTAAATGTTAGGAGCCGACCACATGAGTCACATTCTGCGTCCTGGGTTCCGAATTGTGCGTTACGCGCTCTACGGTCACTGTAATTTTATGCGACGCGACAGCTTGGATTTTTATACAAACAGAATGTGGCGGGCAAGGAGAACGCGCGTTCTGGTTGTTTGAAACGCAAAACGCGCTCTGTGTGGTCGGCCTCTTCATTATCATCAGAACATTTAGGTACCATTTAAGCTTTAATCAACTTATGGTTATTTTTGAATTAATTTAACGAAATAATCTGAAACCGTAAGCTATCGCATTTCAGTTAAACCAACTACAAATACCAGAATAAGTCCTCTACACTCCACTCCGTTATTACCTCACAATTTACAGCCGCTAAGCCGACAAACAAAGCAGGGTGGTTTATTTGCAGTACTAGGAGCGAAGGAAACCAGCGGCGGATGCCGAACGGGATGAGCGTTTTCAGGTGCGGATCTGCTGAATTGAACTTCCGATGCCGCTGTGCGCCTGGTAATAAAATATGACTTGTGTAGTGGAAGGTGGAAGTGTGTGATGATAAATAAGCCTAGTTTCCGCATCGCTTTGCTCTAGTAGAGGTTAATATTTCGTGTATGTTTTTCTCGATCTAAAATGGCTTGTCATTTGGCCGCCACCTTATTAGGGATCTTCAAGTAGGTATGTAGTTTTCTCAGAAAAAGAGCAGACAAAGATTTTCAATTTATGAACTCTAATAAGTACGCGTTTTTGTTGTCAAATAAAACGGTGTAGCAAGCATTGTTTCATTCATGATACGGCGCAGAGGCGATAAACGCCGTCATAGGTATGTTAACGTTTCATTATACTACGTTATGATATAGTGCCAATGGCACTGCAAATTCAATTGTTATGTGAAGCAAACTCATTATGGACTACGCACCATTGAAGTTGTGTCTCGGATTAGGGAATTTTCAGGCTTATCCCGACGTAATAAAGATTAGACGGTGCACTTATTAAGTGGCTCCTACAGTGGCAATCTGCAACAGTGACTCTGCGTTTCTGGGTCAAGTCGAATGCAGTCAGCAATGTAGTCGTGTAGTGCAAACTAAATTGAGCCTTATTTGCCTTTGCCTCGTATAATCTAATCACAGAGTCTTGTCTTGTCTCGTCCCCGTTGCATGACGTATCATTAAGATGAGTATTCTAGAACGGAGTATAATAGTTATTCTGACTGTGTGTGTGTGTGTGTGTGTGTGTGTGTGAAGGTGTGTGCGTTGGTGTGTTTTACTAAGATTAAAAATAATTCCGCTAGTACAATTTTCACCAGTTTTATAATAAAAGCAAGTTCAGCAAAATACCAGTCACATCAAGACGGAAGTGGTGTCCTAAGATGTTCTATTCATGGTCATGAGACACTGCCAATCAAACTTGGTGAGGATGTGCGGATGCAGGTTAATAAGTTCCGCTATCGAGTCTCGATACCCGAGGTCAACGGGATCGGTGCTGCGGCAGCATTCGGGCAGCTAAGTTTCCAGGTCTTCAGGTTACACGACTTGAAACTGGCTAGTAAGACCTCCGTACATATGGCGATTGTGCTACCAAATATCCTGGACCGGTTCCACCTTCGGTAAAAATATCGACGGAAACGACATTGAAATAACGTGTAATCATATAAGCGTGTATTGTAAAGTGGTTGTTACGACCATCGCTGCATTTTCGGAAAGTGCAAGAGGAAAAAAAGTATTTCTCGATCAATGTCGCCTATTGACTACAATTTTTTGTACTGAATAAAGCACAACTACAATAAAAATTTAATGCTACAATAACCTATGATCTTTAAACAATTGAACACTGCAATTTTATTGACAATCCATTTATTTAAGGAGACCGTAATATATAATTAACATCACTCTAAATTCCAAGAAAATTACGATTTATAAACGCACCACACAAAAATCGTTATTAGGTAGAACGGCTCTGATAAGACATCATTTAGAAAATTAGCGTCTACCATAGTACCATATCTTGTGTCAAACAGTCAGGTCGGTCGTCAGTATAAGTAGAAATGTTTTCCAAGAAACACTCTGGAACTAAATCCCTACGTGAAGATAACTAGAATCCCATGTTAAAGATTCTCTATTAAGATCAAAGAATGTTCTAAAGTACTTTGGCTCAAAAATACGAGATTCAGTACGTTCTGAAACTTAAAGAAAGATCCAAAATTATGTAAAGGTAAGTTCTTTTATCGTTTGCATACTGTTGGCTTGAAAATTTCCGGAAATACCGAGTAAATCTTGCGAAAATCTTCCGCTCAAAACAAGCACTTTTTGTAATGGCCTTTTATAAATATGTATGGTGAGCGCGAAACAGGGGTTCCAGTTACTCCTGTTTTTCCCATACAATTTACAACCGTTAAAACTGGCAACAAAACATTGGGAGGTTTATTTACACGGAGCCAGGAAAGGAAGTCCAAGCAAACGGATGGCCGCTGTAAAGGGGGGTTGTAAATCACGGAATCTACGACTAACAACCGAAATGTTGCATTTTTTTAAATAACTTATTTTTTTAATGTTTTTGTGCTGTCTGCACACACCATGTGTATGCCTGTCCTCCAAAGGGGTAAGCGGTCGTTTGCAAATGACGTAACGCAATTTGGGGGAGGAGGTTCCGATCAAGCGTTACGGTCCTAGTAGGGTTGGGGAAGATTCGTGCCGCGGAATTCGTGCTCTTTTTTATTTTGGTGGCGACTCGTGCCGCTGTTTTTTACCAGTTGCTCCGTTGAAATTATTTACTAGTAAATTGCAATGCTTCTCAAAAATAGAAAAGTACAGTCGGTGTAAAAAGTGAAAATAGTATAAATTAATAAACAATTTAATTATCAGTCTGTTTTTATTTTTATTGAATTAACGCTTTATATTACATGATGTGTTTATTCTTATAACTAAGTAATAACTAATAACACAGAAAAAATTGAAATAATTAGAAAAATGTATCTGTTATTCAGACTTTGTTTTATTTTCTAAATCATTCAACAATTTTGTGATCAACATTGGACTTCGGTGCCAACAACGGCAAATCGATCTTGAGCAAACTTGATCTATTTTATTTCTATTTATTTATTATTTTTGAAATGACTTTTGTGACTGGTAGTACTCCAATGTGAAATAAATGAAGACTTTTAATTGTCAAGTTGTATGGCACGAATCTACACCAAAAAAGGGGACTAGTTTACACCTAGTGAATATATTTTATTAACGGAGCACGAATCTACCAACAATAAAGATTTTTGGCACGAGTTTACACGGCACGAATTTCGCGGAGCACGAATCTTCCCCAACCCTCCTAGTACGCTCGGGGAGTGAGAAGGTTTGCGTTACGTTACGATTTTAGAATAGCCAAATTTTTGCATTGATCAGGTTTTGAATTTACGTGACACCACACTGAAATGATTAATAAAAAAATCATCAAATTTTGAAATATGAAAAAAAAAAAGTAAAGTTAACAAGATCTTGTTAACAGTAAACATCATCGTAACACCTTATGAGCGCAACAAGATGTCAGTTTCCTGTACTAATTCAACTTGTTTACTTGATCATAAAAACATAGGTAACTATTTTTTTCAGTGCAGTAAATAGGTTTCTTGCCGTTTTCGGACATATCTAACTGTGTGTGGCTCATTGAATATTTTTGTTGGTTTACGCCAGGCACAACTCCAAAATGAAAACAAAACAACAATTTCTATTGCACAAATCAATCAGCCACGGCAGGAATTCAAAGTGGTTTCGAAACCATCGGTTCGTGACAGCATATATTCACGATCTTCCGAAACGGTCGAATCTGACTTTTAAATGCCAACGCCAGCCTTTAAAACATACACCATGGTGAATGTTGAGGAATGAAAATTTTACTGGTGTCCTTTCCATCGATTGGTTAGTTGGAATAACGCAACATGAATTGGTAGTTGCGATGTAATGGATGTTGTAAGAGAAGTAATTCCGGTCTGTACTAAAATCTCAGAAATACAAACACTGCTTTAATTAAATTCTATTGTATTTGCTGTAGTAAAATCAAAGTCTTTTCCACTCGTTATAATACAAGAGATTATTACAATTTGGCATGTTTTGTTTTAAACTGCGATTAAATACAAAGCACATAATAAATTTAATACTTGAATTTTGTCCAAATTAAATAAAAACATGGTTTAATGTAACGAGCGGCGGAGGCCGTAAGCGGAGAATTTGAAAGCAGATTAGACAACATCGCCCGCTCATGTTGACCTAACAACTTTCGAGTTCCTGTAATCCGCCAATTTAGGTCGCGACCCGCAAGCATAACAAAACAAAGAGAAATATTTACCTATCTCCCCTCCCTTCTTCCTCGGATCAGCAGAAGATCGTTTCAAACAAACCGAGTCTGCTCTTCGAAAAAGCCACGATCTACATCACTAGACAAGTTGCCTGTTTGCTACAAGAAAATTTGAAATTTATAAATATACCTATATGTCGTGGCCATATCGTAGAATTGACAATTTCATGATCTGCTCAAATATCACGAGGTGTGTAAAAATCATAAGAGGTCGCCTCGCTCCGCTCCCACAAGCAGCCTAATAAGCTCCTCCTCACTTCGCTCTTCGTCGCATCAATTTTTGGCATTTTCTTGGAAAAATATCGTAAATTTCTAATTTTATTTCCATTATAATATAAATTATTTGAATGAGAACTATCCTTAAGACCCATTTCACAAAATACGCTTTCTGTATGACGTGGCGTTATGGATGGTAATTTTCTTGGAAATCAGGCCTGTAACTTATCGCGGACTAAAATTTTATTACCCTTTACGTAATAAATTTCATACTGATTGGCTCACCATGAAAATCTATAGGGTACTTCCAGTTGGCTTAGAAACTTGAAAGTCCGTTCACTTTTAGGTGATTCAAAAGTAACGAAAACAGTATTAAGGCGAGGTTATCCAGAGAAATCTGTCCTGGTCCTGCTCCAACGCTTTCATTTTACAGATGTTTATCCTGCTCAGTGGAAGCGGGCTGCTCAGAAAACTCGCGGTTTTGAGGTGTTTTCATTTATTATTTTGTAATTAGAGGTATGAGTTTTTAATATGACGGCCGTTTTATACCACATTTTTTAGGACGTTTATTTTAGTATAACTTTTATTGTCCAAAACTTAATATAGCTCATATGAAATGATATTTAGATCATATATCTTTTCGATTTAATTGGATCGAGCAAAATGTAAGTAATCGTGTATCGACCGGCCGAAATTTTAAGATCAAAGAGTGAAATGTGACATGTATTTTTTACAAAATTTAATCATCGCTGTTTATTGGTTTAAAATAAATTTGAAAAGAGACAAAATGTGATAACCCCCGCTTAAGATATGCATTTTGCACCGAGATCCTCTGTTTAAGTATTAAATTACTAGCATTAAAATGTAAACCGGCCCTTAACGCTAGTGTTAGAAACCATCAAAAGTTAGTCTCACCCGGGTATATTGCAAAGCTAAGGTATTAAACTAGACTGAGTAACAACCAGATCAACCAACTAGACAACACTAGTACGGATTAGCTCGGTTTGTGTACATAGCCCGACGACAGCGCCGCACTACGGGTCTCTTTTATGGAGCAACTCGAAACCACGAGGAACCTTATATTGTTGAATTTATGACACGTTCCACCACACTGCTGCGTTCCTGTTACTGGAGGTCATTTTCGCTGCTATCTCCGTTATATTTCGTTGGAAGTAATGACGCAAGAGGAATAAAACATAACAAAATAGTGACTTTTATTTATGCAGCCTAATTCATACTGAAGACTCGGTAAGTCGGTATCAAGGTTCGATGAGCCTTTTTGGGAAATCCGAAAATAATTTTCCAAATTTCAAACGCAAGCAAGCAAACAATTGCAACCTCAGCTCCGAGGCAAAAGCAGGGAAAGTGAAAATTTTATTTTTCAAATTTCGCAAAAAAATATTGATCCGTAATACTGATCACTTACCAATCCTTTAGTATGAATTTGGCTGTCTTAATTAATGTCATCTTGCATAAGTACACTATGTTACTGAGGTAGTGGTTACAGGCAATTGCTTATAGTGTTTGTCATTCGTCCGTTAGACTTTACGGAACCTCGATTGATTAACGACTCGCCTGCCTTCACTCTCTCAGTTTCTGGATGAGCTTCATCCTAGGCCAAGCGCAAAGCCCTTTGAATTTAAAAAAAGTACACTCACAGTAGTAATCCTTAAGGGGGGGTTACCCGATTTTGTCTCTTTTCAAATTAATTTAAAACCAATAAATAGCGATGATTAAATTTTGTTTTTTTTTTTGTCATACTTACTTTTTCATCTGGAGTGATTCAAGTGTTAGAATCCTGAGCGACGCGAGTGATTCATGTCCCTCAATATAAATCCGTACTTTATACAAGAGTTGCATACTATACTTTATACCATGACTACGAGAAAAAGAAATAATTTAAGCGAAAATAGACATTTAATGAAGAAAAAGGGAAAGTTAAGTTAATTAAAATACACATTAAAATTGGAACATTGGGCCCAAAGCTTGATTTTCATTTTTCCATTTGCAAAACTCATCGTAGGCTTTGATGTAAACGAGCCGTGATTTGTTGGGTAGCAAGTTTTCTGCTATATCGGCCGCCCTCTCTTTCATAAACTCATCACTTGAATGCATATTCAATCAATTTATTATAAAGTAACACTAAACTTTCTGTTCGTACAACTTACAGTATTCAAAATGGCGCCAATCTACTAATATATATATATTTTTTGTAATGGCAGCAAAGAACACAAAACAGTTTTTATTCTAATGCTAAACTCCTTGTCGCAAATATCGACCAATCAAAACTCGAGGAATTATTTGCACAAGGAATTGTATGTCAAGTATTCTTTGCGCAAGGAGTTTGTATCGAGTATTTTTTGCGCAAGGAGGTTGTTTATGCATTGAAATGGAGGTCGAATCTATTGGTGTGTTCTAAATTCAAACACCAAAATAGTGATTAAAAGGCCTTTTTATTCACTGTTTTCAGTGAATAAAATAAGCTTTTTAGAGTGGGAATGGTATAAATATAATTTCATTTGAGCATATTAAGTTTTGGGCAATAAAACTTATACTAAAATAAATGTCATGAAAAATGTGATATAAAACGGCCGTCATATTAAAAACCCATACTTCTTATTCCAAAATAATAAATAAAACACCTCGAAACCGCGAGTTTTCATAGCGGCTCGCTTCCCTTGAGCAGGATAAACATGTGTTAGAGAAGGACAGATTTCTCGGGATAACCTCGCCTTAAGGATGTCAGTCAAAAGTCCGTCAGATCGGTCTCGCACAGTTGACAAACATCCAACAACTTTTTATTTCCCAACGGAAATCGAACACAATGCCTCCGAATGACAAACCGAACCCAACCAGTAAACCGCAAAGGCGGTTTCAGTTTTATTGGCAAGTTATTTGGATAAGTTCGGACGAGCTTGGCGTCAACGCAGCGTGGTTAGGACAAATAGGACAAAACGCCCAGATAAGTGTGTTTATAGCACCAATTAGTGGCGGACGCATGAGCGCTATCGGCGCAGTTACCCCGATAACGACCCTAGTGCCATTCTAACTAGTATATCGAGGAGATATTGGCGAAATTACCCCTCAAACAATGATGTGGTTGGCAACATAACTTATTTATCTATCGTATGGCATTTTTAGTGTTCTGTACCCGAGGGGTGGCAAACGGTCCTATTAATAAGCCTCTACTTTCTGTATGTCCGTCCGTCTATCCGTCTGTCACAGGGGTCTACAGCTTCAGCCGTAATAGGTAACTAGTTTGACAATTGGAATTTTCACAAAAGAGTGATACTAATGCCTCTATAAAGGCAAATAATTGTAAACAATATTGAATCTCAACTCGAAAAACAGCATTTTTGAAGTCATTTGTTTCAGATCTATCTTAAGGACGGTATACAAATATTGGATGGATTCGATTGATGGTTCTTGGTGGAATATCATCTTACAAAATACACAAATTCTTGTACTTTTATTCCACATATATTTATTTTTATTCTAACTTAGGCTACTGGTTTCGTATTACACATCATCGGGCCAACAAATTATTAATTATTTAACATGACAGAAAGAAAACAAAAAAAGTTTTTTTTTAACCAGTAGCCTAAGTTAGAATAAAAATAAATATATGTGGAATAAAAGTACAAGAATTTGTGTATAATTTATTCATGACGGTATACAAGTTATAAATTTTGACAGATTGTAGGAAATCATACTCAACCATTTAGCGCCTTGTTTTTTGTCGCCTTGATGTTGATATGACATCTATTACTATTGTTATTTATCTCGATTTTTTTAGGGTTCCGTACCCATAGTGGTACATAGTGGTACGGAACCTTTAATGTTCGCATCCGACTTGCATTTGGACAAATTCTTTTTTTTGTGATTTGTGGTCTCTGTTTCTGTTGTTACCCTAGGAACACGTGCAAGGAATCAGACTTCTATGATCGCAAGCAATAATAGAACCTTCCTCGTAACGACTACCTTATACTATTACCGGAATCAACTTTCCAAGGCACGCAGACCGGACACAAATTATTATCCACTACGTGATTTGAACCCGCGACCTCCAGATGAGAAAGCCGAGGCTTGACGACAGAGGCGGTCGAAGGTAATTAATAGTCTGATAGAAATGGTTTGCGAACTATTAATTCACGAGTCTATTTTTTAGGAGATAATGTAAAAGAGGACCAACAAATCTTGGTCGAGAGATTTTGACTGTGTGAATAACTTACAGGAAAAAAAAACGAATCTCTTTTCTAAACGTTTATATGTTCAAAGACGGTAGTGAAGCATGCTTTATGATTTTGTAACAATTTCAACAATGAAAATAAATTCTATTAAATTACGAAGATGCAATTTTTTTTGTGTAAATTGTTTTATATTTACTTGTTTACATTCTTGAATTTGTTATAAAATCATAAAACATGCTTAATACCGTCTTTAAGCATATAAACGTTTACAAAAGTGACGAATTTATTTACCTTTAAGTTAGCTATTCACGTCAGTTACAAATATCTAGTCCTCGACCAATATCAATTAGAAAAGTGTACACTTAATGAATATCGATACAATAAAACACATTTATAAAACAAAACTTGACTCGGAAATTAAATGATACTTTATTGATTTTATTAATATTTCCGCTGGGCTATTAAGAAGCTAAATAAATCGAATACTTTACATGAAATAGCGCAAACTTATCATTTACCATCGCACATCTTCAATAAAAAAGAAATAGTAGCCTTTCACATGTAACAATAGAAATGCACGAGAGAGAATATTGAAAATGATAACGCCATTTTGCTGCAAATAAACAGTTCCCTAGTAAAAATATGGCTTATAAACTTTTATAGTTTGCCTTACTCCGTTTTGCCGCTGCGGATAAAGCCCGAAGGAAAGCGAAACCAAGGTTTATTTGTGTTTCTTTATACGCAATCAGACGAGATTTAAAGGAGGAAAAACGTTATAGCTTGTTTACTAAGTGTAACGTCGAAATTTTACTCGTAAATATCTTTGAAACGTACATACATACTCACGCCTGTCTTCTAGAGAGTAGACAGGGATCACAGATTTCTATCTGCTACGATCTGTCAGAGCTCTTTCGCCTTTTCCACATCTATAAATCTTGTCACACTTCCTTCTATTCCGGGTGCTTTTAACTTGGTTTTTCTTCAGTATGTCGCCAATTTGGTCGATATACCTCTTTCTAGGTCGGCCCGGTAGAGCTTCACCTTCCACTTTCTCAAGGCCGGCCCAGTAGAGCTTCCCCTTCCACTTTCTCAAAGTCGGCCCGGTAGAGCTTCACCTTCTACTTTCTCAAGGTCGGCCCGTTAGAGCTTCACCTTCTACTTTTTCAAGGTCAGCCCAGTAGAGCTTCACTTTCCACTTTCTCAAGGTCGGCCCGGTAGAGCTTCACTTTCCACTTTCTTACCATACATTTCTTTTGCACAGACGTATAATACTACTTAGTAATAATTATATGTCTGTGTTCTTCCGTCACTCTGCGTCCACACACTTGGACCTTCTTTCTTTAGGCCTCTAAATCCGTTCTTTAAATATTTTTGCACACACTTTATACTTGTACATCATCATATTTAATACATACATTATTTAAGTAAATAACATATAAATGTGTACATCTAAACTAGCAGACCTTACGATTTATAATAAAAAACTGTTGCGCAATGTATGTACAATACCGATTTATTGGCCATTTGACGTTTTTTTTTTTTTTTTAATCAAAAAGAACGTCGTGTGTACAGTACAGTAGACTAGCCTTCAAACTCACAGCTTCAAAATGAGGTACGTATAGTTTGTCAAAAAACTCATGAAAAGAATGTTTGAGGAACTAAAACTTTTCTGTATGGCTAGCAACACTAAACACAGAGTCATTTTAAGTCGGCGCTGTCATCACGCCTGTGTTGTTTAGCGTTGCTTGTTATATTTTTTGATTGTTTCGTTAAAATTGGCATTTTCTTCTATCCGGGTACAAAGAATAATATCAACTATGAGAAAAGTAAACCGAAGTGGAACTCACGAAGTGATTTTTAAAGTATTTCAGCGATGTTTCTTGGAATACCAAGCTAGGCGCATTTTGTCAAATTTGGAGGATGTTTATGTTCGAACAGTAGAAATAACGGGTATGTATCCTTGTTACTGTTTTTAATAAGCAGTTTCAAGTTAATAAATGTACAGAACGTACAAGTTTGAGTGTAAAAATGCAATGTTTATATTGAACATTCATAGGTTAGATTATGTTTTTGTGTAGTTCACATTATAGCACGACCAATACGAATTGATACAGTACATTTTACGCTGTTAAAAATAGCATTTTAAATATTAAAGTCTTTAATTTATTTTAATTATTTTCAGGAAAATCGGAAAGTACAGTCAGGTGAATTAGCCATGCATGTTTCTGATATATTTTTTAAATAATTTAGTTTGAAAATGTAGACTATTTTATGAAACTAATTTCATTATTTTTGGGTTTTATTCATTGCATCTATTTAAAAACAAAAACTTAAATTTTACCCGCCAAAAGTGAACGTGACGTCACTAGAGACGTTCCGCATGGCGCTAATAGTGCTAACACTACCATCAAACTTCTCACGCCCATCAAGTCGTTCCGAATGAAAAATGGCGTCCATCACTGTTTATACTTATAATCCATTTAGGGTTCTTTTGAACGCAACATGAATGATGACAGAATTTGTAGAAATTCATTTAAGTTACGTGAATACAAAGGATATACTACTTTACTAGGTCCAAGAAGTAATTTCTTCTAACTACAATCTTATAATCATGATTTAACTAATGCTCTTATACTTCGAAAAACCTATTTTTGAAATTGCCACCGGCCAGCTAGCACTTTTCATAGATCGCTCATAGTGCAAACGCTCTGAAGCATAGGCAAATTCATTTAAGTTACGTGAATACAAAGGATATACTACTTTACTAGGTCCAAGAAGTAATTTCTTCTAACTACAATCTTATAATCATGATTTAACTAATGCTCTTATTCTTCGAAAAACCTATTTTTGAAATTGCCACCGGCCAGCTAGCACTTTTCATAGATCGCTCATAGTGCAAACGCTCTGAAGCATAGGCATATCACAACATGGCGTCGTTAAGGATTTCGTCTATGATAAACAAGGTGAAATTTAATCAATCACCCTTATTCATACTGGAGATTCGGTTAGAGATCAGGAACAAAATTCAATGATCGTTATTTACGAAATCATAAAAAAAATTGTTTCCATACTGACTGAATAGGCAGTAGGTAGGTACGGTAGCAATTTTTTGTTTTCAGTTTTACCTTGAGGTTCATTAAACATTGTTGCTGATCACTAACCGAGTCTCCAATATGAATTCTGGCGGTTGATTAATTATCGGGCTCACAGTGACTCGGAATGATGATAGACGCGATATAATCGATTATGTCGCGACACGGAATGCACTGCATGTCAAATGTCATGTCATGACGTCATAGATAAGTCAAATGAAGTTCATTGTGTTTTGTTAAAATATCTTTAAAAGTATAGATTTATTTATTAATCTGATAAGTAGCAACTGTACAGAAAACATATTTCTCGAAATGGTTTTAAGATTTCCGTTCTCGTCCAGAAAGTTAGCACCCCCAATTGTGGACGAAGGTTTTAAAAATGACGGAAAATTTAGCACTCCTGGCAAGCATAAAAGTGGTCGTCCTAAAAAAGAAATGGATGGTTTTTCTATTTGTGCACTGCGACAGAAAATACAGTTCTTTTATTCGGTCCGAAAAGAAGTGGTTAAAATTGAAAATGATTATTATGAGCGAGGAAGGACGCTGTATGGAGATATCGATAGTATCATTATTTGCCTAGGTGATGACAGCAGCAGTGATGACAGTCATGTTGATGAATCTTATGATGATAATGATTTTGTGCATGTAGAATATTTGGAAGCAGATGATGATAGTGATTGATATTAAACCCTTCTAAACATATATTTTTTGTGTATGAATAAATATAGTACCTATGTAGGTATTTTGTTTTTTTTTCTTTTTATTTATCCATTACTAAATACCTACTTGTTGCAAAGTTATTTATAGCACATGGTAGTTTTTCTTTAAAACTCAATATTATCCGATGTTTATAAAAACTGTTATACCTTATTTATAAAAGCAAAAAAAACGACAAGCATCAAAATCGTTATGGTCTCACTATACAGAGTTGCTATGTACACGACAGTGGTACCCTCATTTTATTTCATGACTTTTTTGACAAACTGTAAATCCGTACACAGACAGCTTTAACCTAATTCTGATTTTATCCGTAACATACTCGTAGACCTCTTTATCTTTTCACGAGATTGGCTTTCCCTAAAGTAATTGCCTTAATTACAGCTGGCCTACTGACCTCTAGTGGGAAAAACTATAAGGAGGGGTTTCAAAACTACAATTTAGTTGTCACATTTATTCATCACTACTTTTACACCATCTTTCACCACTTACTGATAAGCGATATCCAGCGATAACATAACTTTAGGTGGTAGAGCTAATGCCGGGCTCGACTGTGGAGGTACCACCATCTTACTCGGAAATCCTCCCGAAGTTATTCGGGGGAGAGTAAGAGGACAGCTCTCAGGCAAAAAAAAACCAGGCGGCCCACCATTGCCTGGGACCGATGGATGGCGGTATATCCATCCCCAATTGCCGGGCCTTATATAAATCAGACTGGTGACGGGCAGCGGCGTCACTGGTGCAAGGGTTTCGGTACCGCGCTCACCAACCCGCCTGCCCAGCGTGTGTGAGTATGGGCATTTCTTCCAGGAGGACCGCCAAGAGTGGCGAAATCCTGGAAAGGCCTATGTCCAGCAGTGGACGAAACAGGCTGATGGATGGATGGATGGAACATAACTTTAATAATTTGGCCAAGTACGAGTCGAACAAAGGGTTTCGTACCACCACATGACGGGTACGGAACCTCAAAACATTATGGAACATAAGACCTTTAAGATCTTAGCATCATCTATCATCTTATTAATGAACCTCGGTGCAAAAATGTTGAAAAGCCATTCTTAGCGCCATCTATCACCTCGATAAAAGCTGTCAAACAAGTCATCTCAGATGGCGCTATTTATTGTATGGGGACCTGGGGTTAAACTTTTTATTTTTATTATTTGTCATGATAGAGCCCGTAGTAACACTGTAGAACCCTATGCCAGACAAACAGATAGACAGACAGCGAAGGCTTAGTATTAGGGTCCCGTTTGGCACCCCTCGGGTACGGTACGGAACTTTAAAAATGGAACGTACCTATATTTTCTATGGGTTACACTTGAACTATCGGTCACTTTTGAAACAGGCCTTAGTCTTTTTTTCCTGGTTAATTACATGTTAATTTTTTTTTGTAATTTTGGTGCTGTAATACGAATATGCAAACGATAACTCTCAAATTACATTTTTGGCAGAATAAAACTTGAGCAAGTTACAAACTTAGTTTAACATAATTTATTACAACACTGTTTAGTAACTATTCGGTTTTATTACAGCATTATCATATAACATACTTTAAACAATGAGAAATTACTAGAGGAATTTAGTTTAAGAAATGTTATTCGGGTTTAAAATTACGAAAATAATGTTTTTTATTTGTAATTATTTAAAACATTCATTTTAAACAAGTGCTCTATTAATACAAACCTATTAAAAAATATTTCGCAATATTATTTGGCGAAGCATATGAGATAAGTTCAGAACGTAAGATTTCGTCTTGCCATTATCAAGCTATTCACCAAATTTCATAAATTTTAGTTTTAATACAATGTGAAACATCAGTACGAGTATCTAACAATTTTGGTGCTGAACTTGTTTGGACGGCATAATGTAAAAAAAAACCGTGGAATCGCGATGTTTTCCATGTTTTTCTGCATAATCTAGGCGAAGTAAGCTGAACCTTTTTATATATTTAGATATATTTTGCAGTTTTTAAAATTATTTTTGTTTATTTCGGATAATTAATAATTTTAAAAACAAAATATATTTTTATACCCGATATATTTGGGCCCATAGTAGGGGGCCGTTATTAGTCGAAACAATCTACGGCCCCAAAGCGTGGTCCGAAAATCAAAATATATTATGTTATATCGAGTAAATATGTTTATCGTAAATAAAAAGTTATTATAAAAGACAAAGTAGTCATCATATATTTATTATTTTAACTAGCTTTTGCTCGCGGCTCCTCCCGCGGCTTATTCGGTCTGACGACCGAAATAATATAAGCTAATACATTCTAAATTTCATCCAAATCCGTTCAGCCGTTTCATCGTGAAAGAGTAACAAACTTTCGCATTTATAATATTAGTGTGATTAGTTTCTGATCACTTTATGTTAAAACTTTTATTTCTCGAAACCATTAAATCGATCTAGTGGCGACCCAGTACTACCCGTCGAAAGGAGGGCGCATGAAACCGCGAAATAGTTAACTTATTCTTGGAAACTGACGCCTACATGGGTATCTACAGTGTTTATCATATGGGTAGGTATATAATCATGCTATTAAATGAAATTTATAAAATACCAAGTATTCTTATTACGAGGAACGTTCGTAATAACTTTATTATTCATATTTTATTAGTTCATAATAACTTGAGATTCTTGGAATTTAACTAGTTATCTCGTTTCACGTTGACAAGTTATCTCCTTTCGTTCAGTAGTTCAGAAATCATCATACAGTGCAACTTAAGGCAAAATGGAATAAAAAAATAGGCACCAAGTCATTAGGGGTTTAGAAATTGATAAGTTAAATCATTTCTGAATATTTAAAGATAAATATTAAATCATAGTGTCAATTATGATTTGTAGTATTTTTTAAGCTAAACTTAGCTTGCAACTAATATAAAAACACTTTTATTTTAGCAATGAAAATTCGTGTACTGTTTCCACAATATTTTTCTTAACTACCGGTTTTTTTTTCACATCTTCAGGCACTAGGTCTTAAGAATAAGAATGCAATTCCAACAGAGTTGATGCTCGTGATTGTTGGCACTTGGTGGAACTTTTGAAACATTTTTTGTTTGATAAACACTTGTACTTGTCCACTTATCAAACCTTTAATAATGCTTTAACAGCGAAACCGGTAAGGGAAATTAATATAAATAAGTGGACAAGTACAAGTGTTTATCAAACAAAAAAAAAAAAAAAAAAAAAAAACAATTCCAACATTTTATCAGGATCATTTGGTTTGTTTTTAGCTTAGACCATATAACACGGGACTAGGCAAGTGCACTTATCTATCACCCTCTGCCGAAGTACATGAACAATTTGTTCATGTAAGTTTGCTTGTGTGCGCGTTTGTTTGTGTTGCACCTTAGATTTAGTGTGATATATAAATTTTTCGCAGGAGTGTGCGTGAATGAGTAAATCTGTTCTGTGAGTGTGAGGGAGGGGAGTCCCGTGGAAAACGGCAGAATAATTTTAGTACTAAGAGTCGCGGTTTGGCAGGTCCCGTGTTAAATGGTCTAAGGTTTTTAGACCATTGTTGAAACCATAAACTTAGGTACGCCAGTATACCCTTAAGTCTATGGTTGAAACTGTGGATGTAAAACCAAATGATCCTGATAAAAACACATCGTCAAGACATGAATCACCGAAAGGGTGTCAGATGTGTACCACACTCGGTACACCCGCTTTTCACCGACGAGTATTACGTCCTCGTGCACAAATATACCAACAGCTTAACGTGCCTTACGAAGCACGCAGACCAAACACGAATGTGGTTTGCGGCAATAGAATCCACGACCTCTGGGTTAACAGGCAAGCGCTCTACCACTCAGGCGCATAGGCGATCCTAAACTTAGGAATTACATTCGTAATCTTAAGAACTATTTAAAAACGAAACCGGCAGCTAATAACAACAAATAAATACTGTGAAACAAGTATAAGAAAGAATTTTTTCATTGCTATTATATAACTGATTTCCATCAAGAAGCAACCACCAAACGAACCTATTGATTACTCGTATTTTACCCAAAGAAAGCTAAATTTCATATATATGTAGGTAGGTACTTTAAATTCATTACATAGAAATTTAAAAGCTTTTGTTATAAAAAACACGAAATTAATAACGTAGATTAAATGAAATGTACTAAGAGTCCGACGTGTAGCATAGCTTGTGTGTGGAATTATAATCGACAGAAAGTTGGTGATAGCTAAGTTTTTTTAACACGTTTATGAATGAGGAGTTATTACAATGTATTATTATATCGGAGAAGCGTAAGTGAAATTACCAGTATGCGATTAGGTAGCATGGAGAAACACTTCACTATGAGAGTTTTTCATATCGGTTAAAAAATTGCCGAGTTGTTAAGTAGCACACCAAAAAAAACAGTCGTATCGAGAACCTCCTTCCTTTTTAAGACCCTTGTAGCCACCAATAACCTTGAGATATTTTAAACAAAGTCAAAATGAACGTTAAAACCTTGCATTTGATTTTGTAATCGACTGCTCCGAAGCTTGGCGTTTACGGCAACGTTGACGCCACGCGCTCTCAAAATATCTAGTTTTTATTTATTAACTCTGCTGTAAATCATCATTTTTAAATTTCCTGCAATGAGTTCTATAAGCTATACTTTTTTGTATTTTAGTGCAAGAAGCACACAAATAACATTAGCGGTTTCCAAGAAATAGCCAATTTTATTCCAAAAACAGCTTGACTTTGGGAAATATTTTCAAGGTGTTTCTTATAGGTGAGAATAATTTCCTGCAATGAGATTGTTTCTTATACTTTAAATAATGACATATATTTTTTTAATAATCTATAAGTAAGCCGTTTAAGAGAAATAACTTCATCAATGGGAGTAAATTTCGGATGACGCGGGAACACGCGCCTTAAAGTCGGTTAAAACGTAACGTACTTATTCGATGTAATAATTTGTAATAGCTTCGTTTCCTTTTTTGGACAAAAACTTTGATTCTTAATTGTATCAAAGATAACTGAATAGACTTCTCCTTGGTGCCTTGAAGAGTAAATAGAGGCAAAAATTCGCCACAAAAGACCTTCCCAGACCGACAGAGACTACTTTAAAGAAGCACAAGTGGGATTAATGGCTCAAGTAAAATAGTGAAGTTGCATTTCCCGTCTACAGTGTAGACTCTACACCGATGGTTCCCAAAGTGGTATATATAGACCCCCAGGGGTCGGCTCCGGCCAGCAAGGGATCCATGACAGTGTCCACGAGAGTGGATCTCAATTTAGCCAGGTTATCAGCAAAATGTTGGCGTTCCGTAAATTACCTACATAATGTTACGTATAATAAACATAGAAATTACTTATTTAATAATTAAGTATATTTAATAAAATTGTGTAAGTATGTACCTATTCGCTTGGTGGTTACACCTTGTCAAAACTGCGGCGCAGATTTGTACCGCTTTTACTTGCACGGACATGAATAATTTAAATTAATAATTATAAATACACCTTATAGTGATTTTTATTTTTAAATAGTAAACTTTATCAAAGTGATTAGCTATGTGTAAATTTTGTGAAAATATTATTATTAGAGTGCATTACAAAGTGAAAAAGATAAATTACAACCAAATTTAAAGACAAGAATTTGAAAAAAATTCCACGGGCCAGGATTCGAACCTGCGACCTCTTGTTATCAAGACAAGCGCGCTTCCAAGCGATGCTATTCCAAAGCGATGGATTTCGCAATGAAAACATAATCTTATTTTGTGAAAATTCAATAATATTAGGAAGGGCGGGGGTCTAAGGAAGACAGGAAAAATCGGCATGTGGTTTACAAAACAAAATGTTTGGGAATCTCTGCTCTACGCGATGGCAACTTTGCACACTTTTCAAAGTGAATTAACAAATGAACTCACATTAACTACTGCAACCGAGTCGGAATTCAAAGCACCTGTTTCTGAATTTTCATAGTAGCTGGACAGGATGTAAAATTGTAAATAGTAATACAAAGTACCTACAATACTCAACAGATAACTGAACAATTTATGACATTGGGACATTATGCAGCCAAATACATACTGGAGACTCAGTAAGTAGTCGGTACAAGGTTCAATGATCGTTTTTGGAAAATAGGAAAATTATACATTTCCTTTTCGCTACAAACGCAAGCCCATCCTCGACTCAATACTATGGAAAGTAGACAAGGTGTATGCAAGGTGACATTAATTTATGCAGCCAAATTAATACTGAAGGTATAACGGATCAATAAAAAAATGCGTAATTTGAAAAAGAAAATTTTGACTTATCGAACCTTGATACCGACCACTTACCTAGTCTTCAGTATGAATTTGGCTCTACAAATAAATCTCACCATATAAACCGTCACGGCATGAATCCTCGAAGAGATGTCGGAGGGGTATGCAAGTCACAATCCACACGTGCGCCAACGTTTCACCGACGATTATTACGTCCCAACGTGATGGTTGGTGAGACCTATCGCCATACTTCGAGCACAAATATACACTTTTTAGGTCATACAGATTTCCTTATAGTGTTTTCCTACCGTTCGGCAAGTGGTAAGTAGTATAAAGTACAGTACTCCCAAACTTATAATGCGCATACGAATCTTCGCCACTGCTCGGCAAAGTTCGTATTTTCCTACACGTTCTATACAAGCAGTAAGGTCACGTGGTACATCCGGTCGCTCGGATATAGATTTCTATGCGCATTATAACTTTGGGCGTACTGTAGTACAAATACTACGCACATAATTTCTGAAAAACTACTTGGTGCATGCCCGACCGGGGATCGAACGTAGGTCTCAAGATTGAGACGCCAGCATTCCACCGTATATGCTATCAAACTTTTTTTTTTTACTTTTCTTTTTTATAAGTATTATTCCTGCCTACTGGATATGTTCCTTTAGAAAATTAGTAACTATAATCAGTAGAATATGTGGGTTCAGTAAATAAGAAGTAAACTATAGTTTGTATTCTTCGTGCTCGCACCGCCCGCGCGGTTGGAGGGTTGGGGTGGACGAGGGAGCACGGCCTCGGAGGAGGTGCGGGCAGAATGGCGGGAGGGTGGGCGAGCGCGACGCGTGCGAGTCGTGCGACGGATCGCCAGTCGCCGGAGGTCACTCGCTACGGCTACTTGTGTATTCGGAACTCGTCACCTTTTGTAGAACGCACACGACATCACGACCCGAAGATGAGCAAACCGATTGGAAGACAGGCAAAATAAATTGTGTATAAGGTATACAACTTCTTTAAAGAGCGTAAAAAAGATAAATCAACGCAGGAATACCAGAATGATGTAAATTTAGCAAAAATTGTGTCTGAAGCAACAGGTATCTCGGAAAGAACTGTAAAGAAAATTGTCAATGGAGGAACTACACAGTATGACACTGCAGGGTCCTCCAAGTTCAAGTCTCCTAGGCAAAATTTATTTCCAAAAAAGCGAAAAGAAGTAGATAGTTTCACTTTAGGAGTAATAAGAGGAAAAGTTTCCCAGTTCTATACTGTAAAAAAAATTATTACAAGTCTAAAAAAACTTACAGTTTCATTAAAAGAAGAGAACATCATACATTGCTCGCATGGTTATTTAGGAAAAACTCTGCGTGAATTGGGATTTAAATATCTCAGTTGCCAATCGAAAAGAAAATTAATAATTGAGCGGCATGATATTATGTCGCTGAGGTGGCATTATATTCGTGAAATAAGAAGATATCGAGCTGAAGGAAGGCCAATTTTTTTCTTGGACGAGACCTCGCCTGATTATAGTCCATGCTGGAGGCCGTGATGGATTTGTGAATAACGGCTTACTTATTTTTAAATCGGACTCAAAGTCGGGCGACTATTACGGGGCCATGAATGCTGCCAACTTTCAAAAATGGGCTATTGAAAAACTTCTCCCAAACATTCCCCAAAATTCGGTTGTTGTTATGGATAATGCGGCATATCACAGTACCCAAATAGACAAAAAACCCACTATGAGCTCTCTTAAGCAACATATGCAAGAATGGTTAACGCGAAAAAATGTTCCATTTGATGAATCTGCACGCAAATGTGATCTTATGACCTTGATAAACCAGCAAAAAATCGAGAAGCAATACAGAATTGATGAAATCATTAAGGCGGAAGGACATACGGTACTTCGCTTGCCACCATATCATCCGGACTTAAACCCCATCGAATTAGTGTGGGGAGATATAAAAGGAGAATTGGATAGGACAGCCATAGATTCAAATCTAGAAAAAAAGAAGGAAGTGATAACTTCACTCTTTGCTAATTATTCGACCGAAAAATGGCGTAAATGCGACGACCACGTCGTAAAGAATGAAGAACAATATTATAGCACAGACAGTGTTCGACGAAGAATTTGACAGGTCAGTTTTTTTCAACATCCACGTACTTTATAAATATTACAATTTATGGACTTACTTTACATTGTTATGTTCGCAGGATGATAATTACTGTGGGTGATGAAGACACGGACACGGATGTTGATGACGCCGACGACGACGAAGAACTTATGTTTTGCGATGATTAAATTTCTTTTGAGATGGTAGATGTTACATTAGATGTATGATGCTTTACATTGTTATGTTCGCAGGATGATAATTACTGTGGGTGATGAAGACACGGACACGGATGTTGATGACGCCGACGACGACGAAGAACTTATGTTTTGCGATGATTAAATTTCTTTTGAGATGGTAGATGTTACATTAGATGTATGATGTAGAATTAAACATTGATTACCTATTTTGCTAAAACGCATATTATTATTTATTAATATCATCACTTCATACCCACCTAAAGTAGCTAAAAAACTATCTTATACATTACAAAATACTTCGTAATAAATCTAAAGATATTTATATTAAGGGTCAATTCCGTAAAACAGGTGTTGGCGTAGTCTACTTTTCGTGTACTTAACATGAATAGATTTTAACATAATTCTAGGGTTATTCATAAAAAAATTAATCTCAAGATATATCTCGATAGCAAATCTCTACCTGTATAGCCATGCGCTCGGCCGTGCACATAAACGGCGTGCTCCCTCGTCCGTCCTAACCCTCCAACCGCGCGGGCGGTGCGAGCACGAAGAATACAAGCTATAATAGTACAACTTATGGATACAGCTTTTGTAAGTAGCAATCAGCCGTTGAATCCGTCCGAAACGTAAGCTCATCCAAGTGTGAAAATTTTCTTCGGTAAGACTACAAAGGAATCGTCGGCGGAAAAAAGGGAATACAGAGACCTACTTTAGAAAAAAGGGAACACAGAGACCTACTTTAGCACTAATGAGTACTATAACTTAGTTAAGCTTCAGTGCACATTGCTTTGTAAAGTCAAAGTGTTCATAACTTGGAAGTTGCCGCAATTTCAAATTAATGTTTTCAACTTTGTTCGTTCTGTTTGTTCGTGACAGGCTTCAAAGATTTTCTCGATTTATTTACAGTTTCGGCACGTCCCGAACGTTAATTCGGTTGAGATTTGTCGCGACTCTATTTCATTCATGAAATACCGGAAGAGTGGTTAGTGGCAGTCGCGTATTATCAGTCGACTTACGTAGATTTTGCGGAAGTCCCTGGACAGACTGATTAACGCCTCGCGTACATTCACGCTCCCACTTTCTGAGCAAGCGCACTTCATCCTAAGTGCTATTGACGCTTTTCATCAGACTATATCCAAATTCATACTGGAGACTCGATAAGTGGTAAGGACAAAGGTTCAGTTTATTTTTAATATTCATATTTAAATTTAATATTCTGTGGTTGTTTCATTATGTATAACAGAATAATTTTAAAATAAAAATGTCAACAAATCCAGGCATTTGTCGATCAACAACGTGACTTGAAAAATCACTGTTATTTTCAACTACTTTATAAAGTTAAATAATTTGCATTTGGCTCACAATTCCGTGAGGGAAGTTTCGCATTATTTACAATGAGGCCAAGTTCCAAGTCTTTAATAAATCATAGCATTCAAGTTGTCGACTAAATTGTAGCATCGTTAGAGCCGACAAAGTCATTAAACCACGGCAAAGTCTATCAAAAACAAAAGGTCAAGTTGGGGAACAATCACGGAATTATTTAAAAAGACAATGAACCAACTTTAGACGTATAACCCGCGTCATTAGAGAAACGAATCCAAAATGGCGGCTGGCACTTGTCTCGCATTGTCATATATCTTTATTTTTATTTCGTGTGTACAATAAAGTTCATTCATGTCTATGGTATATTATTATAACAATAAAAAATCGTGACCGTGTATTGAATATTTATACGAAATTTTAAATTAAAAGGATTATGGAGGATGATAATTCAAATTTCTATAATTTTTGTCCGTCTGTTCCGTTTTAACCCGAGAACCACTCAACGGATTTGGATGCGGTTTTCTTTACTATCATCCTTGTAACCCTGGTCAAGATATAAGCTTATAGGGAGTGTTAACTAAAGTTACACCGAGCCAAAAACTGTAGATACTACTCGAAAATTGAAAGACACATACACGCGAGGCGAAGCCGCGGGCAAAAGCTATACATCATAAAAAGTTGTTACTTTACTCATTTTTTTCAAGTTATATTTTTAAGAACATTATCAGTGGAGTTGATGCTTGTGATTGTTGGCACTTGGTGGAACTTTTGATACATTTTTGATTGAAAAACACTTGTACTTGTCCACTTATTTATATTATTTCCCTTACCGGTTTCGCTGTTATATCATTATCAAAGGCTTTTTGGTTGTTTACCAAAATATAACATAATAATCCTATAACAGCAAAATCAGTAAGGGAAATAATATAAATAAGTGGACAAGCACAAGTGTTTTTTAATCAAAAATGAACATTATTAGTGTTATGTTTGTACACTTGTGTGGGAAGTCAAGGTATAATATATTATAAATGCGAATGTTTGTGTGTGTGCGTGTGTGTGTATTTTTGTTACTCTTTCACTCTGTAAATAACACACAGGCTACTTTTTATCCGGGATAAAAGCATGTCGTTAAACCGAATAACACGCGGGCGGAGCCGCGGGCAAAAGCTAGTTATTAATATATTTCGTGTTAAATGTGTACACTTGTGTAGGATGTATAGGTACACTATACTTTTCAATTATTTAACATTGTAGGCTATAATATTACACGTATTATGTAAAAGGTTTCACTTATTAGGAAAGTCCAGGCTACTTTTTCTGCATGCAGTACGAAAGTGTGTGACTAATAAAGACAGATGTACTGTGCGAATGAGAGCGTATGATATTTATGATCCCTTTTCTATAGCCGCGATTACACCATCCGATTTATCTGCATCCTAACTAGGATCCTAATTAGGAAGCGCGAAGAAACAAACACTCTGTCTGTCAGACAGTCCTAAACGCGATTACACTGTCCAATCCTTTCCTAGTAAGGATGCCGATAAATCGGATGGTGTAATCGCGGCTTATGAACCGGGCTATAGCATTTACGGTAAATGTCACATCGCGACAATCAACTGAAAATAGCGAAACAAAAGCCGGATATTTCTAAATGACAATGTTGCCGTACAAAAAAATAATTATAAATTTTGGATTCCGTCTATAAAAATAATCTTTTAAGCTTTGCTCCGTGTTGTCCTTTTGTTTGCAGCAATAATTAACTACTGGACTAAATACGCGAAAATTGCATTGGGATACCGGAAATAGTATAAATGGTTACTGGCGTCATAAACTCATAATATATAAGGTCCTACAATTCAAAGTGAAAAAAATTCAACAGATGATAGAGTATCCCCAATAGATCACATTCCAAACAGAAAAAAAAATTTTGCGCCTACTTTTTTTTTGCCTTTCCATAGAAATTTAGTCAGCTGATTGAACCACTTTATACTGGGAAGTGAAAAAAATATTTGAGCTAAACATTTTTTGTTCTTCTGGAATTTGATCAGTTTACGATAAATGATCTACCCTAGAATTATTTTTATTTATTATTGTAGGACCTTATATAATAAGATAAAAATATACGTCATACATAAGATATCAAACGTTTAATTTTTTCAAGTCTCGTACAAGGTTCTGCCAGTTTAATCACATAAGATTATGCTGTTGTAATTGATGTGAAGACTGATGACCTATTAAGTTGATTACAGTAGTTTCGGGGAAAGCCCCGCTGACTCACTTTTTGCTCGGATATTTCCGCATAGATAGAAAAACAGAACCCAAAAAGAATCAAATTTCTACCTGTCTCCTTCTAGTTTTTGTTTTCGTGCAGCGTTTACGTAATTACAAATTTGTGTTTTCCAAGTAATTAATTCGATAGTACGGAACCCTTTAGGCCACTAGTGACACTCGCACTTGTCTATCTGTTTATCACGAGTCAAGGTTACGTTTAATGCGGCAGCATCCGCATAGTGTGCATTTAAAATCAAAGTTCATAAAAAACCAACGTTCGTGAGATTGAAATCTCAAATGTGCTTGAATAATACTAATAATGAAGTAATAAAAAGTCATGTCTGTACATTGAATTTTTTTTTTATTTTAAATACTTTTCTGTGTATGTCTCTTGCGTTTTATTTATATCGAGCGAGAACCACTCAACGGATTACGATAAAGTTTTCTTTATTATGTCCGCAGTGACCCTGCATAGCTAACATGGACGACAATAATAGAGAAGTTTTTACTCGCGAAGAAACGTTTGACCAATTGAAACGCAGGTAAGGTTTATCACGTGATCATCGCCTCGATAAAACGACTCGTCCTGCGTATCCATTGGTCAAACATTTCTTCGAGAGACAACATTGATCTATTTGTATCATTTATACAGGTCTATCTTACTCTCAAATCCTCCCGAAGTTATTAGCTAAGAGAACAGCTCTCAGGCAAAACCAGGCGGCCCACCATTGCCTGGGACCCACGATGGATGGCGGTATATCCATCCCCGATTGCCGGGCCTTATATAAAACAGACTGGTGACGGGCAGCGGCGTCACTGGTGCAAGGGTTTCGGCACCGCGCTCACCAACCCGCCTGCCCAGCGTGTGTGAGTATGGGCATTTCTTACAGGAGGACGGCCAAGAGTGGCGAAATCCTGGAAAGGCCTATGTCCAGCAGTGGATGAAACAGGCTGATGGATAGATACAGGTCAACATATGAGCTATAAGGGGTGTTCATAAAATAAACGCCAAGCGGAAAACTGTCGATACTACTCAAAATATTGAAAGACACTTCCACGCGAGCGACGCCACGGGCAAAAGCTAGTTTATAACATTAAAATCACAAATGTCTGGCTAGATGGATTACGATTCAACACGACGTCGAATAAATCGCCTTAATGGAAATATTATGCCGAGTCCATTGTGAAGTCGAAATTCCAAGAAGTAATGACGACTCGCTATGCTAATTTACGTTTTACTTTATATTAGGTACCATTGTTGTGAAATATTTTGATAGAAACGAAATAATATTGCGAAATATTAGCTTAATCATTTGTATCCCTCATCATAGCGAAGAATTTGTATATATTACCATCTATCTAGCTAGTACATTGCATTCGTCTCAAACCGTCTTTCAGAGGAAGATAGAGCGACTAGGGTTACCATATAGTTGACATTTGCCGCATTTGACAGGCATTTAAATGCTTGCGGTCGGCAGGAAATTTGAAATTTCTTGTGAAAACATACATATACTTATTGGGAAACAAGGATCTCTTGAAAAAAATCAAGTCGTCTCAAAAATTACTCTTAATTTGTTATTATTGTTACTAAATGTAGGTACAATATGTATTGTATTGATTTATTAAATAACATTTATATTAAAGTCCGTTTTTTATTACTGCGTTTTACTTTGGACAGGCATATGTTTGAAAAATCAGGCATTTTACGCGTCTTTGACAGGCATTAAAATGGCAACCCTAAGAGGGACGCGATAAAATAAACATGAAAACAAACAAGCGTGACTGACATTTCTAAAATTATTGAGAAATGTCTTTGAAAGATAAAAAAATTAAATGTTCCGCTTCAGTTTGTAGACAGCCACAAAAAATATATTTCGAATGAAATGTTCTTTTCTATATCAGTAGGAATCTATTATATCATCATCATCAAGTGCCATCTCCATCCCGGAGGTCGGCGACCATTTTCCTGTATGTCTTCTCTCATGTGAATGAAATCTTCTGTCATGCGAATTAGTTTATCTGTGCTTTCCAGGAATCTATTGTCATTTATGAAAACAAAAATACTTATTTTTATTTTTTGTCTTCTATTTGATAATACATAATGTATACTTATACATACATATTATATGTATAAAAACAAGGTATGAAATTAATCCAATGAAATTTTGACTTTTTGTTAAAATACACTGAGAAAACTGTTCATCATAAAAATAAAGTGAATTCAGCTAAAATTATGATGATTCACGTAAAGTAGGGAGCATACAGATATCACAACAAAATGCGATGAAACAGCTGTTAGCGTTATAATATGACGCACTGTCACCATGACTTTGACTTTGGAAGCAGATACGTGGGACGCACTATAAGTTTCCGGAATGAATATGAAAAAATACTATTAAAGGTACAAAATTAATTTATTGTTTTTCAAAATAATCTCCCTTGGCGTCTATGCACTTTTTCATTCGATCAAACCAGTTTTGAAAACTTTTGTGCCACTCCCCTGTGGTGACCTCTGAAACGTGTTTTTCATACTCCTCGACAGCCTCTTCTGGTGATGAAAATCGTTGACCGCGTAATTGGTTCTTAATTTTTGGGAACAGAAAAAAGTCACAAGGTGCCAGGTCGGGACTGTATGCAGGATGACTCATGAGTTCTACATTTTTCGTCTTCAAAAAGTCGTTTGTCTGTCTGGCCGTGTGAGAACTAGCATTGTCGTGGTGCAGGATGATACGGCGTTTACGGTTATTTTTACGGAGTTCGTCAATAACTTCCGGCAAACAAATGGTCGTGTACCAGTCACTATTCACGGTACGACGATTCTCTAAAGCAACAGTAGCCACGCGTCCAGTTTTATTAAAAAAAGAAGCAATCATCCGCTTAGATGCACTTTTCACGCGCGCCACTTTGGTTGGTTTCGGCTCATCTTGAAAGACCCATACGCTCGATTGCTGCTTTGTTTTGGGATCGTAGCAATAAATCCATATTTCGTCACCTGTTACTATGGCCCACACCAAATTTGACGCACCTTCGTTGAATCTGGTAAGCATGGCACTGCACCAAGTGACGCGGTCCGTTTTTTGAGCCTCGGTCAAGTTGTGTGGGATCCACCGCGAGCACAGCTTTCTCACACCCAAATGTTTGTGTAGGATTGATTGTATTTGACTCATGCCTATTTCTAAGGATGCGCGAATTTCATGGTAGGTCACATGCCTGTCTGTTTCAATCATACGGTGCACAGCATCGATGTTTTTGTTGGTCACAGCGGTGGACGGCCGACCATCGCGAGATTCGTCACTGAGATTGATACGACCACGCTTGAATTCTGCAAACCAGCTATAAACAGTCGTCTTGCATGGTGCTTCATTGCCAAAAGCTGTTTCAAGCCGAGCGATGCTCTGTTGAGCTGTCAAATTACACTTAAAATCGTAGAAAATCATACTACGAAAATTTTCCCGAGTTAAATCCATGTTGATGCAGACACACAATTTTTTAAATGGCGCCAAAAGGTAAAAACAAAAGACAGTCAGATGAAACAAACTGCATTCTACAGCCAAAGAGTTCTATTTTCAAATGTTGCAATAAATTTTTAAATATTGTTTATGTAAGTGGCCAGTTCCGGAAACTTTTAGTGTTACCTATGTAGAATTATGCGCTCCGTCACCGCTTTTATGGTGACAGTAAACATACCGTAGTGTGACGGACCTCTCTTATAGGGAACGCATGATGTAATACGAAAATGATAATCTTATTTTCTGTGACCACTTTAACGGTGATCTGTCAACATAATATTGCGTTACTTACCTTAAAAATTCGATTATTTCCTCAAACGTTTTAATTACAGGATAATATTTTCCTACTATCACCAAATTTAAAAATAATTCACCGTATTTTAAACTTACATAATGGTATTTTTTAATGAAACCAAAAATACACTTTTCTCAGTGTAAAATATGACTAGTTTAAAGTAAAGAACTCATTCAAAAACCCCTTCATTATGTTGAAAGTTTTGTCCGAATCTTCCAAAGTGTAACGCCAAAACTACCGTCTTCCGAAACATTAAAGGCGAACATCAATAACCAACTGTAAACACTGGTCTATTCCTTACTACATAGTATGTGTACCAAGACAGTGGCGCTCACAAATAACTTTTATTGGGCAATTTGCAACCAAGTTGTGTCATCAGGAACCTCGGTAAGTCGGGACTGGGAGAGGAAATGGTCGCCGCGGTCGGTAAAGAGGGTCGTAAAACAAATAAAAATGACAGGTCCAACAATTAATCAGGGTGGCTAAAATGGCATGCCTTATCTGACACTTTGACGAAACGCTTGAAGGGGTTAATATTTTGCAAATTGGGAAATTATTCTGTTAATTTATATTTTGATAGAGGGAATTTCGGAAGCTTGGTTTTTGATGTTGAATTTTGTATAGAGTCGAACAACTCTAAGCGTAAATTATGATTCTGATACACCTTTATGTAAAATTGCATGTTATGTTTGTTTAAAATAAATAAAAAATCTCGGGGAAACTGAAATGGGACGTATGTACTATAGTACCTTGTCACAGTAATGATAACCTAAAACATTCTGCTTTCAGATGACAGTTTAGACCCATTTAAATAACGCTTTTTGAATGGTGTGGCTTTATGGATCGTATTTTTTTAAGTTCTATATATTATGCTTTAAAAATATGCTTGGGTTGGGCAGCATTCGGAAAGTTGCGTAACATATTTGCGTCATCAATAGCGCAGTGCTTAAAGGCTAATATGTATGTATAACCAGTGCATCCTTCCTGTGATGTGATGACGTAACAATCCTGTCAAACATAATTAATATCACTTGTAAAAAAATACGATCCATAAAGCCACACTATACAAAAAGCGTTAACTTAAACGGGTCTAAACCGTCATCTGAAATTTTAAGAATCAAAATAACATTGCATTCCTCATACTCTATTGTAACCGCAAGGATTTTAAAAAGTTTTAGGAAACAATTACAGTGGGTTCAGTAAGCCAACAAGTTAGTTGGCCGAGTAACCAACTACGGTTAATTCATTCTTTAATGGCGTGCAACCAGAAATCACGTAATGCATACTGCGCCACGGAACGCTGATAATTGCCTTATTAACCAGGCAGTTCGTGTTATAATAACTACATTAAAGTTTAAGGTACTGTCAGAGAATTTGTATTTTATACAACTTTCACGTAAGAAGGGCCAATAAATGTTTTAGGTGTAGTCACGGACGTTGTACGGGATACGATACGTAAGTCTAAAGTTTAAGAAAATCCCAATAAATACGGATATTTGCTGCACTACTCGTAGTATGGGAGTTCGAGCGAATTCATCGGATTTTTCAGATTCGAAACAAAATCTCAAGAAATATCCAGAACACCCAAAAAATAGCTCCTTATCAAAGCTAATATACTCGTAGAAAGATGTCTGTCAAAAAGTGTTGAAATGAATTTTGAAATTTAATTAACTTTATGGGACTTTAAACGTTCAAGTATGATAATTTAAGTAATATAGTCATGAAATAACAACGCGGTAAACTCGATTTAACTGATTTTGTACTTGTTTGTTTGGTGTAACCAGGCGAAAGACAAATAGTTTCTTCAATATTCATTTCAACAATTTTTTGACAGACTGTAAGCTATGCAATTTTATATGAGATTATAGGTAGATTCAAAATAATTAGATTTTCCACGGTCGTTTTAACTGTAAATGCTCCAAAAACCCAAACTTCATGAATATTAAAATCTAATACCACAAAATAGCAATAAGCAACTAAAAAAAAACTAAAAGAAAAAGCAAACCCTAAACCTTAAAATAAAATAAAATCTAATTATGTTTATCTGATATTAAAAACATCTGTTTAACACGTCTAGCATTACCGGTAGCATACACATTATTTTTAACTGATAGTAACTAGTTGTTATTTGGGGTTTTTGCAGTTTTTTAATCACGAGGCTTGCCGATTGACAGGATAGGTTTGCACGACGTTTTAATGGTTAATTATACGCAGTTTTATAATTATTTATTTACGACCCTAGAATACGAATAAAAGATACATTCTCTCTCAACTCTATGAACTTTGCGCAAGATTTTTATAGAAGAAGTTATTAGCCGCTCAATAGTAGATTGTTATACGAGTGCATAAAACGAGCCATATTACCGAGATATTTAGCTGCCTGAGCCTTGGCGATTTTCCTGTCTTATCTGCGGTATTTGTTTGAATTTGGGACGATGTAGACGGTATAGGTATTGTGTAATGAAGATGGCTCCTAAGTCAAGGGGGCTTCATTCGATGGCTGTGAACTAACAACTAAATATGTACTGCTGAGAAAAAACAACAGCTCTTTCCCGCTACTACTTTTTTTTAAATTCTGCCACCTATTTGGAAGGCAAAGGTAACTTAGCCCACACAGCCATGTGTAAATAACGTAAATAAATAATTAGACATGCATGTCTGAGGTTTATTTATTTTATATCATATTTGTTTAAGTCACTGTATATCCTTCTGAGCATCGTCTGAAGAGTTCTGTTAGTTCGCGCTAAAATGATAGAATCTTAGTGCGAACACTATAGAGTTTGGAAAAGTTTGTCAATGAAGTTGTACTGTGTATTTGGCTGTAAGGCCTATTGCCATAGTCTGAAAAGAAGTAAACACTTTTATGCACTAGAATATAAAAAGTAGTTCTAGTCCGCTTACACGTAGCATACACAAGAACTTTAAGAGCATGAGAAGTGAAAAGCCTTTTCGGTCATATTTGGCAGCGCAATTTTTTTTACTTCGCTTATTTCCCAGCTTTTAAAAAACGTGTAATTTCACGTTCAAAACCAAAAAGTAAATCGGAAAGTTAAAAAATGAAAATTTTACCCGTCGTTTACTTGTCATAGTTCTTGGTTCGATAAATATACGAACTCGTTTTTAATAAATGTAAGGAAGTAGATAAACTAAGTTTTAATGTTGCCCACCAGAGAACCTGGTCAGAATAAATTGCTTATCTAATAACTAAACAAGCTTCACATTAGAAAACCTTTATTTTAAAATGTATCTGAAGACGTTTATATTTACTGTGACAAAGTTCCAGATTGGGTGGGGCACATCGCAACACAATTTCCCTGACCTTACCTGCATTAAGTAATACTGACTTCAAGGCCGGGTTGAAAAGAGGCCGGTGAGACAATAGAGGTGTTCCGATTCCGTAAATGTACGTTATTTTATACTTAAAGATATTTTAAAATGAAAGACATTAATGTCTTCTTTTCGTGTTTTTTTTCTGGAAAACAAATGTTCTTCTTTAACTAATATAGCGAACAGTTCAATGAAACCAATAATCTTTTTAGGTATAGTTAACATAAATACAAAACGAAATAACCATCTTCACTAACAATAAGTAGCATTTAGCATAGCTTTAAAACAGCCAGTTAGAGACAATAAAAATAAATTAATTTACATCTAGATGCTTGGACTCAGGTTGGTTTCACATTCACCTATCTTTTGAAGGGTGGCGGTGCATTTGAAATATTTTCTCAACTAACAGGTTCACCGGTGGCTTATTAACTGAAAAAAAAAATACAGCAGGAAACTTGTGTGAAACCAGAGTTGCCTTTGACAGAATAAATCACAAAAAATACATATACTCAGAGCTGATGACGCAAAGGTTAGGTAATTTTATCCTCAATGACACTCAGGGTAATATCAAAATTGTCAAACTGGCAAGCCTCACTTGGTGAATTCAGGTGTAATGTGGTAAAAAACCAGCGCCACTTCAACGATTTTGGCAAAAGGGTGTCTCAGGTAAGTATTTTTCTGAGTTTCATTAACGATAAAATTACCTGACCTTTGAGGTCGTCAGCTCTCAGTACACCAACATCAAAGATTGAGTTCACGCGAAAATATCGAGTCAACGGATTGATAGTTTTGTTGTGTTAAATTTATTGTAGATAGTACTCATATATAAGTAGGTTAAAGACTTGGATCATTGGTACGGGTCTTAACAAAAAAATAACATTGAACAGAAAACAATAGGCGTGGTATGAAAGTCAAGACCGTTTCTTTTCTTTATCATGGACCGTATCTAGGCTAGTACTATCATTCTTACAATTCTCTATGGATTGTCCGCAATACAATGGTGACTCTGATGATCGCCGAGCTGTGTTAACGATTATTATCAACAAGACTTTTTTCTTTTCCATAGTTTTGCGTGTCGATTTTCAGTGTCCTCTCGAAATATACGAGTACGTCTGTTTGGTTGTCGGTGTTCGCAGGTATGATCCCTTTTGGACTAAGATAATCATTAAATTTTTTGACGTCAGAAATTTCATCACGGTATTCTTACTTTTTTTCATTTTAACTTCCTGGACGGCTATTCCGGCATTATTGCGCATTCGAATTATCAGTCATTTAATTAGATATTTGTTCAAAGTTTGATAAATGCCATGCGATGGAAATTAGAGTGACTAAACTACATCAAATACAAACTATAGCGGCGGCTATTCCGGCATTATTGCGCAATCGCAATTATCAGTCATTAGATATTTGTTCCAAGTTTGATAAATACCATGCGATGGAAATCAGAGTGACCACATCAAATAAAAACTATAGGATATAAATTCCTTATATCCTATAGTTTTTATTTGATGTGGCTTATGCTCACTATAAGTTTTTAATAAAAAAAAGCCAATGCATATAGTTACAAAATCCATTTTAAAATCACCCGCAATCTACTTGCCAATGAAGGACTTACGTTTGGCCATTACGGCGCCTGATCGAAACCTCAATAAAACCTAGGATAAAGCGCGCTCGCCAAGAAACAGGTAGAGTGACAGAGGCGAGGTGTTAATCAGTCTGTCCAAGGATTTCAGCAAAATCTCATGATGCGTAACTGCTTGTATTGTAACAGTAAGGGCCTGTTTATTTATGACGTAAGACGATTTGGGGAGGGAGAAGGTCCGAACAAGTCTTATTTTTTCTTACAATGTGGGTGGAAGGGGGTCTAGTCTAGATTGTTCTCAAGTAAGATCACAAAAGTAAGCAAAAATTATATTAACAATTCTGATTCATATTTTGAGTAAAACATGTGCTACCGATTCATATTAAAAAGTTACTTTTTTGTAACATAAGCCAACGTGTTTTTATATTTTTGCTACTTTTTCTTTGCAATTTAGTTAAGATTGAAAGGGGGGAGGGGCTTCACCCAAGTGTTATGTTTTCTTACGCAAGGGGGAGGGGGGATCAGAAAGTGTTAAAATTGTCTTACGTAATAAAATAAATGAACAGCCCCTAACTGCTCTACAGCCTCTCGTGACGTCACGCTGGAACTCGACGAGTCGCTTTGCAGCATGGTTTAGTTAAGGTGTGGTTAACAAGCCACAGCCGAAGAGTTGCCACCAGTTGGTGTACTTTTATCCCTCCGCACTAGATTTCCTACTCTACCTGTGCAATCGCTTCTTATGTATATTTCATTATCTATCCTTCTATTTGCATGCTGTGTTCACCTTTAATCGACAACATTACAAATTAATATTTGGTGCAAAACTAAAAACCATTTCGAGATATGGGCTTTCTGAGCATCATGTTTTTTTTTCCAGAATTAAATCGTTATTAAATATAGTTATATTTTCAAAAAACTAAATATGTGGTAAACACACAATTTACTTTGCTCTTAAGTTCATTTTGTTTAAAAAAAATCAACTGTCATGCCATGTGACAGCAGACATAAACTTGCCAAGCTTTTTTTTTAATAATTTTTGGCAATGAACATCGACTTTTGAAATCCTCAGATGCGACTTACGTCCTTTTAGAATGAGTGAATAAGAAAACATCAAATTATGCAGGAAAAACATAAAATAAAACAAAATAGAAAATACATAAAGCTTCTTTTTTACGCAGACTTTCAATATAAATATTAAAAACAAATGGTTAACTAAAATGAAATGTTGTCGATTGTCTAGGCATATAGCTTAAAATTGATATGTATTACAATGTATGAGTTTATGTACGAGATGTTGGGAATAATAAATAAAAATAAAAATCTAGTATATTTTGGGTCGCCGTATGTTGGCGTATTTAAGCTGCTTTTTGCGGAAAAGGGTGCCTTTTCGTGAAAACCGCATTATTTGAGTAGCCGTCGAAGCGGAGCGGAGCGTATGATCGCGCAATGGGACTCAATAAGCTACTGTATTTACGCCATCTTTTTCGCGAAAAGCTACCTACATAGTTAAATAAATAAATAAATAAAATATTTATTCAGAAACTTACACCAAGCAAACTTACAAATATACATATGAGTTTCGTTCTTAAAGTAAATACAAATAGTGGTCAACGTTAGAAACCATACTAAGATAATCAGAGATTAACTTGTGATTTGGTTTCTAGCGCCTTCCATCGGAATAAGTGCTTCAAAGTATGGGCACTCCTACAAAAAAGAAAATACAGACTAACAATTTATTATGACTTAATAATTTTAAGAAACAAGTTCAGACCTAATCTAAGTATGTAGCAATATTATACTTATCGCCATCTTACGACAACATACATAACGTAGGAACAGAGATACTTAAAGCATCGTTTCCAGCAACTGCATTCATATACAGATGTTATCTCACGAAGTCCGTTTGGCTATGGTTGTTAGTGACTATCAGTGACATGTACAGATAAACACGGTGTGTGTGTGTGTGTGTGTGTGGCGGTTTTGTGCACAGACATATCATTGGTGATCACGAGGTTACGCACACTAATAGCCAAACGAACTTCGTGAAATGGAATATCTGTACTTTATGCTCACCATGTTGTATACTAACCTGGTACTATGATACGTGTTTTATCTACATTCCGATCTACTTAAAGGAAGTTAACAACGAGGTCGTCTGCTTGTAACTCGAGGATGGATGTGTACTACGAATTTAATTAGTAAATGTAATAATATGTATCAACTGTACTTGGGCAAATATCGCAATTTTATGCAACGATACAATCCCGACTTAAATTGAACACGATAAGGTTTACATTCGATTGAGAGGAATGGCAATACTTGACCATACCACTTTTAGACAAGGCCATCCGTTCACTACAGTGCGGCAAATTAGGCATAATTTCATATCCGCCTTTTAAAATCTTATCTGGGTTGGCGGACACGTTTCTTTGCCCAACAGTATCATTGAGATTTCCCTTAAAGAAAAATAACTTGGCCAAGTAAGAGTCCGACTCACGTACAAGCCACACAACACGGGCACGAAACTTTAAAACCTTATGGTAAATAATTTGAGGAAGGAACCCAACTTTTTTTTATTTGTTGTTTTACTTCATAGTATGTACAAAAATCTGATAAAATTTAAAGCTTGTATTACCCTTTTTTAAGATAGAGCTGAAACAAATAACATAAGAAAAATTAAAAAAATTGTTTTTACAGGCGATAGTAACAGATAGTAAACTTTAAACTTTCGCGATTTTCACACATTACCTATTAACTTTGTATTGGGGTCTTACTCGCGATAACTAAAAACATACCTTAATAGATATGTGCTTGACGTTTACACATATTCAATACAAAGTTAATAAAGATAGTACCTAACAGATATTCTGTGAGAATTTCAACTGACTACCTATTACGGATAAAGCTGTAGACCACTGTGACAGACGGACGGATGGACGGACAGACAGACAGCGGAGGCTTAGTAATATTTTTTATTTTTCTATGGAAGTTATTTAGTATCATAGTAGATCATGTCGTTTTATTTTCTGAGCAGGGCACTAATACACCGTGTATAAAACTTTTGGAATGAAGAAAATTCTTTTTTGACAGTACTAAACCTGATATTAAAGCCTTCAGAATCGACGTTATTGTGCTTGTAAATCAATCAAATCATGTACAATCTCTGTTTCCTAAATGAGTTCTTGATAAAAATGATCAACTTGAAACCACTTACATCTCTGTTTGAGTGAGCTCTTATAAGAGGCAAACTCTTTTTCATATATTTATCCTACTATAGGTATACGCCACATCACATATAACTCCAATTTATTTTCTTTGTTATTTACTTTTCATATCATCACTTCCGCGTACCTGCCGGATTTTCCGAAATAAAAGATAGCAATATATGTTATTTCAATCTGAACCCAAAGTTTTGTTTGATGGCATGATTTCTAATACTTTGAAGAGCGTAGTTATTTGTGATCGTATTCAGAAAACAGCTTCATACCGGGAAAAAGTATAGCCTTGTCATGGCGGGAGGCATAGACGCCTACAGTTCAAACTCCCTATTACTAAACGATTTTAACAACTAAGACACTGCGATAAGATCTTCCAATAGGTAGCCTGTCATGCTAGTGGTACTCTATAAATCACTAAAAGTTTTACTTTGTATTTTTTTTATTTTTTCTAGGAAAAACATCTAAGCAGACAAAATTGCGCTTCAAAATGAAATATTACTAAGGTTTTGATATAAATTGAATCTCAAAGTTACATGCATGTCGGACAGTACGTACCTATTGTTGTCATTTGCCGTTTATTATTATTTATAATGCATCATCACATCCTGCACGAGGCAGAACCACGTCACGTTGCAGTTGATCCGCGTGTGATTTCGCGAGGTCATCCAACAAGGATCAACACCCGTGCACTTTCCAGCAATGACTTTAATCAACGTGATATGGGATTATATAGTAGTTCAGGCGGCTCTGGCGCAGCTGGTAACAGTATAATAGTCACAGTCAGAACGCCAGACTCTCAATCTTGAAACCTGGGTTCAAATCCAGCCGGACAGGCATGCTGATGAGTTCTTTTTTGCTCTATGTGCATGTATACATATCACTTGCCGAACGGTGAACCAAAATACCGAGGAAATCGGGCATACTAACAATCGGTGATAAGGCTGTGACCCCATCACGTTGGAACGTAAAAATGGTCGATGGAAAGAGGGTTGATACAAGTTGTTCAAGTGACAGTCCACATTCAGAACATCTCTTCAGAAATATTATGTCGTGATTAGATTTTTGTTTGGGTATTTCCCGTAGTCGAATCGAATCCGGGTTTTCTGATTAAGAGTCTAATATTCATCCTATTGAGCTACAAAAACCGACAGCAGGAAAATGCGACACGTTTCCTATTAAGAAAACCTTTTTATGTTACGGAACAAGCAGCCTAATTTGGTATTGGCAAACACGGCAAACGTAACGCAAAGGAAGCACAGTTACCGAGAGATATTTCTGCATTTACGTCCTTCTTCTGACACGATTGCTCATCGCGTGACTTGTCACAAAACTGACATCAGATTGCCGCATCGTTACATCCAGACAATCTCAGGCCAAAACGCCTAAAGTTTTAGATTACGAATCGTCCCAATAGAAGAAGTCCAAACCCGTTTTACTTCATTAAGCGCAAGTTATGCGATCCCCTTTGCTTCTCCGAAGTCCAACAACGCCGCCAAGAACTCCAGAATATCGGTAAAGTTGGGCTATACAATTCAAATAGCACCGCAAAATAGCTTTTATTACGTCTCAGTAGGATTCATGAGGGATTGGGTTATACAAGTGCAGTGGCCCGGAAAGTTCGGGGTCTTTTCATGTAATTCGGGCCACATAACGCATTTTCGCGCTCAACTCATTCCCGACAGCGAGGCACATAAAGTGACCACTTTGGAAGAGTTATAACATTCTCTCCAGGAAATTGGGACTGGACAGGATTAACCAGGGTGGGGGAGGAGATAATTTATTCAAGATATACTCGACGTCTTGAAAACTGATAAATGTTATTGGTAATATTGATATGCAGTGTCAATTTCTAGTACATTCAATATGTTTGCGTAATTTAAAATGAAATAGGTTTATAGTTATCGAAACAAGCGGCAGCGTGACCAGCCCTCTTATTGTCTAACTTCAATATCTATCTCTATAGCCATAAAAGGTGTCGTGATTGGCTGAACATGACGTGTGATGTCATTGCGTTTGAAGGCGATTGCGATAGATGTCGAAGTTAAACAATAAGGTCCCAGGGTCGAGTCTTAAAAAGAAAAGGCCGGCGCGCAGTGTGTGAAATTGATTTGATTACGTATGGCTTTGTTATTGTGTTATTTTATGCATTAATTTGTAAATGGTCCTGCGATACAACTTGTAAGGCATGTTTAAAGTTGTTCAGGATTATTTTACAAAGGTTTGCATAAAATACATAAACTTTGCTAGAAAAGACTAACTGACACGTAGACGCGTAGTACCATAAACAACATTTACTTAATACTTTTTGTTCAAAAATAAGAAAAAAATGTTTACGTTGTTCGTTTGGTAACCACCTTAGCCGATCATTACCTGATCTTGAACCTGTCTTGCTCTTATTGGACGTATCTTGTAGTGATTCCTCACTTTCTTACTTTCACTCAGAGTGGCATCTTGGTTGCCTAATTCTAGCTGCTAAGACGCTTTCTTTTGATGCATGGTGTGGACTTGGAAGATGACTAATATGTAGCTGATGAATGACGTAGCCTAATTGTCTGACAATAAGGTTGACATAACCGGATATTTACGATAAAGTACCTATCTACCTAGGTTGCGTTCCAAATCACTTTTCAAGATTAAAATATTGCTCGCTGTCAGACAAAAGTAGCTCGATGCTGGTTCCAAAACATCTACTTTTAGGTTTTGGAACCAGCATCGAGCTACTTTTCTCCGACAGCGAGCAATATTTTAATCTTGAAAAGGTGATTTGGAACGCTACCCTAATCGCGATTTCATTTGAAGGAGCATACTTAGATGAGTATTATCCATTTAAATCTCTAGTGGGATAAAACCATTTCTAATTGCATTTACGACTGAGTACACACATACTCACGCACTTCCGTCAGCATTGCTCACGCACACATCAACATCATAACGAGAATAGACAAAACTTTCTCTAGTTGCAGAATATTAATTTACTTTATCTAATGATCGTTGTTATACATTTATATGAGTAATTACAGAATTCTCGCCACTATACATACTAGTAGTTCGCCCCGAACTGTGAACTCGCGGTCGCCCAATTCGCGCTTGACCAATTTGCCTCATGTTTGAACTTAAAAATTCTTTTTGCCTTATATTTACTCGCCTGCCAAATTTCATGACATTCCGATCAACAATACTTGAGTTATCGTCGAACAAACATTCATACATACATACATGCAAACGCCGGATTGTTCTAGTAGGCTCGGAGAACTTCGCTCGCTCGTTTAACTATATATTTATGTAAATTCTATAAGTACGTTATATATTGAATTTAATTATGAACTTCAACGTTTATTGAGATGTAAAATTCTTTTCACGAAAGAAGTGCCGTGTCAAAGTACCTATTGTCAATGCATAAATACGAAAATGCTTTAATCCGCGGGACTTCTTTTACGAAAAGAACTTTCGTCTTATTATTTCAACTATTCTTATGATCAAACCTTTTAAATATGGCTTCAGCAATTTTCTCATTGCTAAAAGTTAGCTGGTAGAAAATATTAGGTAATTAGTGTGACCTATTCTCGTGCAGCAAACCTAAAATTTAGAGTTGAAAAACCTGAAATAATACAAGCTCATTTAACTTTTATCTATCTGCGTTAAAGTCTATTTTGCAATGAAAAGTTTTAGGTTATGGCTTCTCTGAATCTAATATTTGCTACACGAGAATAGGTGTCAGTATTATGCTCGCCTTTGTAACAATAATTCTATTTTGAAGAATAAATATTTTTTTCATGCACCGCTTATTCTCGGAAAAATTAGCAACTCTATTCGTGGTGGTTGAAATTTCGAACAATTTATTAAAATAAAGTTCTTACAGCTTGCACTGCAGCATGGCTGTTACGTCAGTCAGTGGCTGCTATTAACAAGTGCGAAAATAGTGTTTTCTATTTGCTTAAAATACAATTAAAATTGTTTCCAAAAAGTTAGAAAACGGGAGCATTTTTTTGTTAGTATATAAAATTTGATTACTGTTTCGGTAAAAACTGGACTAATAATATTGTTACAAGTGGACAAAAAACTTAGTAAAAAGGTTGAATTAGGGAAGTTTTTTCTTCACTTCATTTTATTTCATTTCACTTCTATTATATACCTACATATGTATACTGTATTGTCGTCGTATATGATGGCGATAACTACTATAGCCTTTACCCGCGGCTCAGTCCATGTTTTTTTGAATCTCTGCCCCGTTTTCGGCTTCGCGGTTACCCCTTATAGCCTATATATATATTGACCAGGGTATCACCGATGATAATAAAGAAAACCGCATCCAAACCCGTTGAGTGGTTCTCAAGTTAAAACGGAACATACATACACACACACATCATACATACATACAGACAAGACAGACAGACAAAAATTCTAAAAATGGTAGTTTTGGCTTCAGTTCAATACCAATAATAATAAAATAACCCATTCCAAATCGCGAGATGAGCTGTTTTTTCGTAAAAATGTAGAATATTTTCATATAATCGCGTAATCGGTCGGCCTTTATGCTTAAATTCGAAAAAGCAGCTTTTCGCAGAAAAGTAGGTTACGCCTTCATACGGTGACATATATTATAATAAAATTAATTCAGGAAAAACCACATCACTCGGCGTATCATGTAGATGTATCATTATTATAGGTTAGCCTGTAAGGGTTGTATATAGCATAAAACGTCCTATCCTACTAATATTATAAATGCGAAAGTTTGTGCGTGTTTGTGTGTGTGTATGTATGAAAGGATTTGAATGAAATATAGAATGGATATAGCTTATACCCTAACTTAACACATAGGCTACTTTTTATCCCGGAAAAATGCATGGTTCCTGTAGGATAGATCAATATCATTGAAAAATCGGGCCTTAATCATTTGTGGTGAAATAAGACAAGGCTATGTTATCTCATCGCACTAATATTATAAATGCGAAAGTTTGTGTGTGTGTGTATGTATGTTTGTTACTCTTTCACGCTGAAACGGCTGGACGGATTTGGATGAAATTTAGAATGGATATAACTTAATCCCTGACTTAACACATAGGTTTATTTTATCCCGGAAAAAAGCATGTCGTTAAACCGAATAACACGCGGGCGGAGCCGCGGGCAAAAGCTAGTATGTACATAAATAAAAATAAATAAATGTATTTTTCTAAGTTCAAGGTCGTGGGCGTTGAGACAAGCCTGTGTCCGATGAATTTTGAAGATGAAATGTTTTGACAATTGTTTGTTTAAAACATAGATAGTTCCCTAATAAATTCAACCCTACAGAATAAACTAACAGTGAATGCCTAGATTGGGACAAATGTGGGTTTTATGTTACATGGTAATTCAGTCTGATGGTGTACTTTGGTGGAAGGAGCCCACTTGAGACCTTTCCCACTTGAAACATTTCCCTTTTTGTATTATTTTTCTAAACTAATCAAATGTGTAAAAAATTACACTGTCACTTAAACAGTGATTTCCTTCCTGCGGGCCTATTACATATCTTTGAATTGGTTGCCAACTATCGCTGCTATTCACCAAAAAGAGATAAAAAATTAACTTCCAAAATAACCTTCAATGGGTATTGAACTATTTACAAATTGTGACATCATTTCAAGTGTGAACATATCCTTAGATAAAGCGAATATATATGTTTTCGAAGATAGACACTTAGTTTGGCAACTGATTTTACAATATAGAATCAGGGGGCAGGTTACGCATAACTTACTAAAGTAGATGTCTATAATTTTTTGTACAAATTGTTCTAAAATTTTTGAGTTTCTTGAAAATGTCTATTTGTGAACTAAATTTTGCATATCTAAAATCAGTGATTACTTTTGATAAGACCACAATCAAGCGGTAGCCTTTTTTTAAACAGGCATTACCATCATGTCCCACATTGGTCATCCTTGAAGTTTGAAACTTGCAAATTTCATAATTCTGTTTTCTTTGAGGAAAAACCAGTAAAACTTCTCAGATGAATGTAAGTATTAATTTTGACCTAAAGGTAATGAGAGTGATGCAAGTAAAAAATATGTGATCGCTCCGGTCACATACCTTAGGTTTGTATCACAGTAGGCTAGAGCAGCTCTCTGTAGACCTAGTTTGTTTTTGCTAAAGCACAAGTCTTGTTGAGTTTACAGAACCAATTCAATAGCACTGCCTTGGCATTGAATAACATGTTATATTGTTCTCACCGGAGATATTCACATGGTCGATTGAGAACAGGAGCAAGGCACATCAGTTCGCTGTTTTTAGCTTCTGGCATTAATCTGAGAATAATTTTCTGTTATATTGTTTATTTTTCCAAACCGATATAAGAATGTTGCACCTTTAAAAAAAATGGTTATGAAATTTCATAGAAAGTAAATAGCAGAAAACATCTTATTTTTGATCTTACACAATGACTGAATAGAAAATTGCAAACAATATGATGAAATTCTATTGTGTAGTTTTGTTTTGTTATTCTGATACAAAAGACTTATATTTAAGTCATCATGGAAGGGTTATAGAATGTAAAGGTCACAGCTAAACAAGATAGTAGCAACTGTCCAGATAATGGAAGTAAAAGTACAAAGGATTTGGTTACTGAATGTGCAAGTGAAGTAAAATAGTCTGGGTTGGCCAGACAGGCATCCAGTAGCTCTGGTATTACTTCCTTGATATCAAGAGCAAACAACTTTCGCTGTGAGCGAGCGAGACGCCTCTAGTCCTGCGCAAGCGACGCATGGCCGAAATACGTTGCCCAAATCGCTCACTGCACTCGGTTGCTATCTGAACAGCAATATCCACATCACTTTACCATTACGCAAGTCAAGAAACACGAGTAAACTGCTTAAAACTATTAAATCACAACATAACCAGTTTTGATTTTATGACTCAGATTTTAGCCCTCTGAAGTGCCTGTACAGCCGCTATTTGCGCGTGTAACATGTAACAAGAGTAAAAGGAAGTACTCACCAATTGTTAATCGCTCCAAATCCCAAACAATATCAAAAAAACTGTCACTCACAAGTTAGACACAATACACAGGCGATTCACCTCTTGACATCTGACATGGTATAAGCAACCGTAACGCGAGAACACGATTAAAATTCACCATAAAAACGACGGGATTAAATTGCAAGCATAAAAACAATAAAATGTTACAAAAGTTATGCGAAACGATCGCAAAATAACGATACCAAAACGTAAACAGCTACCTACTTTGACAGAAACCATCCACAAACTGACGTTTCGTGATGTTGCCAACATAACAACTCCACAACTTTCGCCTTCATCGGAGTGGCCAACTTAAAGAAATACCGAATAAACATTGAGAGTGGAGTTGATCGAGATGAAGAATAAATCTATAAACTAATAATAAAGTAGAAAAAAGGTCGTGTCTGTACATTGAATATTTTCACGAAATTTTAAATGAAATGAGTTATTGGGAAATATTGAGTTCCAAACAAACAAACTAACGCACCGACATAAGGGCGAGTTTATAGAGAGCGTCGTCCGTGAAACCTGAAGCTGTTTCACGGACGACGCTCTCTCTAATCTCCCCCGTATGTCAGTGCGGTAGGGTTCACGCATTTTTTTTTTTTGGAACTCAATTATGTTCCAAGCAAACTAAGGGTGTCCGCGAGTATGATTCTTGGGAAAAGTGGTTCAGTAGGGTCGGTAGAATATGTGGTTTCATTGAATGGTAGCAGTCCATTTACACGCCGTATATATCTACCTATTATACTAATAATAAAGTAGTAAAAGTTGAGTCTGTACATTGCTATTATTGAGATTTTTTATTGAAATGGGTTATTCGTATTGTACTGAGGTCAAAACCACAATTTATAAAATTTTTGTCTGTCTGTCTGTCTATATGTATGTTTCATTTTAATTCGAGAACCACTCAACAGGTTTGGATCCGGGTTTTGTGTTATCACTGTAGTGACCCTCATAAAAACATAGGCTAAGGGTTGTTCATAGAATAACGCCGAAGCCGAAAACGGGGCAAAGATTAAATAAAATCTTTTAACTCGAGAACCACTAAACGGGTTTGGATGCAAATTTTTTTATTATAATTGTAGTGACCCTAGTCAACACATAGGCTCTAAGGGGTATTCATAAAACAACGCCCAAGCTGAAAACGGGCCAAAGATTGAATAAACGCGGGCGGAGCCGCGGGTGGAGCCACGGGCTAAGGCTGGTACGCTATATTTTGACTTAGTTTTCTAAATCGGCCCCACTGTTTCAGGTAGTTACAGATGTGCTTTCAATGAATGTGAACATTTTGATGATGTAGTCGGGATCCTCTTCCTACGAGGGAATTTTTGAACAAATACTGGTAACGTCTTGTAATTTGGTGTAAATTATCATTGTTTAAACTAAAATATAATTCTTATCATGATCTGATGCTACAGTCAAGATTCAGAATTCTCTCCTTGCGAGGAAACTCTTGAACGGGTACTGGTATCGACTATAATTTTGACATACACGTTGATAACTGAACATATATTTTGGCTTGAATTCGTTTGAATGTAAAAAAATATATATTTAGTAGGCACGTTCTTTAAGTTCTGGTTCTCATAAAAACTAATTTGTGTGTCTGCACCTATGTCTCTGTCCCTAGGGAACTGCCCATCCCCAAGGAGCAAATAATAAGCCTTTGTCCAAGTAGAGTCTAACCATTACAACAGTAAAAAAAATATTCACAATAGGTTCAATAGCTATAAATGACTACGTATGTCCCTAGGGAATTTGCCATCCCTAGGGAACAAACTATAGCCCATGTCCAAGTAAAAATACTAATCGTAACAACAGGAAAAGAATTTGCGAAATCAGTTCAGTAGCTCCAGAGATTACCCGCATTAATTTTATTGTTACGTAGTACCGGCGCACGAAACAAAAATCTCACACATCATGGAACGCGTAAGAAAGTTCATAAATAATCTCAGCGCGGATGACGTGTGGATGCTTCCAGGCCAAGGTCACAACTGGACAATGCGAGAAGTTTCCGCGGAAGGGGCATTGAACCATTGAACTCGAAATGTCTCGGTCATTCTCGCACGAAGAAGTAGGAGAGAGAAAGCATTCGTGGTTGGAAAGGGACGCATACAGACTGGAGTCTTCAAGGTGCATTCCACAATGTGCGAGAGGGTTCTAGCGACATCGCGTCACTTGAACTAGAAAGAAGTGGGAGAGAGAAAGCGTTCGTGGTTGGAAAGGAATGGATATAGAATGGGGTCCTTGACGTGCGATCCATAATGTGCAAGAGGGTTCTAGCAACATCGCGTCACTTGAACTAGAAGCTGGCATGTGGTATAAAAACGGGACGGGTAAGCGGTCGAAGTTAGTTTAGTGTTATCTACGAGGCAAAGCGGAAACGGAAAGTGACTCTAGTGAACTAAAGGACAACTCTAGTAGTGACTAGTGAAGTGCGACTGTATAATGTGAATATAACCCGGTAACGATTCTAGTGGTGAAACATTTTTGAAATTATAGTGCGGACAAATTAGTCAGTCCGGTGAGTCCATTGAGTCCAGTTAGTGATTCCAGTTGTTATTTAATTTCAGTTGTGTTTAAATAATGTGTGTGATTTCAAATAAAGACTTAGTGGTTTTGGGTGCAAATTGGTATAAAATTAATTTATCCCGAACCCCAGCTCATAGCTTCTAGCTTTTGTCCGCGGCTCCACCCACGTGTTATTCGGTTTAACAACATGATTTTTTCCGGGGTAAAAAGTAGCCTATGTGTTGAGTTATAGGTATATCCATTCTAAATTTTATCCAAATCAGTCCAGCTGTTTCAGTGTGAAAGAGTAACAAACATACACGAACACACACACACACACACACACACACACAAACTTTTGCATTTATAATATTAGTGTGTTGTCCCTAGAAAACTGTTCATACCTATGGAACAAACTATAGCCTATGTTTAAGTGAAGATCTTAAAACAATAATTGTTTTAATTGTAAGATCTTCACAATAGGGAACCAACGACCCCTACAAAGAAAAATCTATAGCCTGTGTCCAAGTGAAGAGCCTAAATACAGGAGTATTAAAAAAGTCGAGAAATTTTCAAAATCGGTTCGGTAACTCCAATGATTACCCACGAGAATATTGTTAATGGCTATGTCCCTAGAGCACAGACTATAGTACGTACTCAGGAATAATGAGACTTCCCACGGGAAATATTTTTTATCGGATTACTCGTAGTAATTCCGAGAATTTTCTCTTGCATTCAAACTCACTAACACGGTAACACCTCGTCTTTTTTAATATTAGTGTTTGTTGAAGTGTAGATTAGCGCAGATAAAAAACAAAACGGTGATACCTAAAATATTGAATAGTTTTCATTACAAATTTTATTAAAATAAAAGCAAATATTGCACCTTATATGTATATTTCAACATTCCCAAATAAAGACCTAAAGTACGTTATATGTGCAAATAATATATTTACTCTATTTTACTACTTAAAAAAGGGACAAAAGTAACTTTTGACACCAACAGGAGGCGTCACTGACTCTATCAACTAAAGTGCGTTTATAAAAAAACTCCAAGCAAGGTAGAAATATTCGGGTTGCAACGCTGAGTAGCGACAATGCACATGTCATTTGAAATTCTTAGCGTTAGATTTGTATAACTGTATAACTATTATTTAAGACGTGCCTAAACGAACCATGCAAATTCTGCTCAGAGCGACGTAGTGACACTGACATTTTTGAACGGGTTAATACTTGGAGGAGAAAACCAACTGAAGTGACGCTGCGCACTAATTTCTATGGAAAAAATCTGTCATTTTCGGTGGGGGACGAGGCAGCGTCGCAATGCACGCACACTTCAAAATACTCAAATACTAGCTTAAACTATACGCATAAATCACATTCACACACAGGGACATCTATCGTTTTTATATAACCGGTATCACCGCCGGGCTCATACCTTTGGCAGAGGGGTTTGCCTGTTGGTGGCCTGTCCAGTCGGTTTGTTCGTTCGAGGGTTAATATTGCAACCGGAGCTGAGTTCAGTGTGATCGGTAGGTGACGCTCGTCTATCGCTATCACTGACAGCAGAATGGCAAAAACAAATTCTATGCGTGCAAAAGAGATGGCATGATAAGCCGGTGTCGTCTGATGATCAGACTGAACGCAGCCCAGGTAGGAAATAGATTGATATGAGAGGCAAATAGGTAGTATGAGTATTTTAAACTCAGACTAAATTTTGAATGGCTATTTTTGTCAAATTTTGCTAGAAAATCGTATTCATTTGAGAGCCGAAAATGTACGGTTTTGATTGTCAAACGGGTAATTTGCTTGGCCGAATAGCCGTTTTACAATCGAAATCGTACGTTTTAAGGCTTAAGTCGTCAAATTAATACGTAAACTATGAACAATTTTGGTGAAGCAAGTCATATTTACAGCAACGTGATATTTCGGATTGTATCTTACCCTACATAAGGTGACTTTCGTTCGTACATTTTTATAGCAGTCAAGATCAAAGTTCAATGACTAACCGCGGTGTATACACGTACACGTGTCATCGCGCTCAAAGCACCATTTTACCACAGAACAATTTCAGATTCTGTCAAGAGAATTTATTTTTACTGGCAACATCAGTCAATGCAACTGTCATCTCGTCATCATCAAACTGTCAATGTTATATCGGTGATTGTTAAAATCTAATTTTATTCTAAAAATATACAGTATACAAGCGTGAAAGCCTTTGTTTTTGCTGCGTAATATATTTACAACTGTAAAGTGGCGTTTTCGGGCCAACAACAATGTCGAAATTCGAAGAGAATCCGTTTAGCGATCCTACCATAGACAATCCATTTGCAGTAAGTAGCCTCTTGAAAAATTTACAAAATTACGTTTTCTTAGTTCTGAGATGATTTAAATTGATTTATGAGTGTTCTTTCAGGACCCAGCGGTACAACAAGTTGCTAGGAACACAAACAATGCCACTCAGGGACTTGATGACTATAATCCTTTCGATGGACAACAGAACGCAAATCGTGCTGCGGTAAATTGTTTTTATAATAGTCATTAACAGTTATCCCATGTCGATGAACCTAATAACTGCTTAAAGATACCATATCAAAGTTATTCTAAACAATTGTTGGACAGTTAATTCCTCTGCATTTTCTATTGAGAACCTTTTTGATGTTGCCCTTTTATCGCGATTTTCTTCACACTGCATATTGAATAGTACACAAATCGTATGAACTGTAATCTGTAGTACAAAGAAACAGACTTGTCCATGTGCACCTACCTACTTTTATCAAAATATTACTGTCTACACACTTCTCCTAGCCCGGTAGTTGTGAGATCAACTAAGCACTGCAGTTTGTCATAATATCAACAGCATCAAGTAGGTACACCTAATTTAATGTTGTTTCCGCTAAGATCATATTGTCTTTCTATTGTATTTTCTATCTATACTTTTAATAAATAGGTAGTACAAAAATCATGTCTGTACATTGAATATTTTTCAATATTTTGAATAAAATGGGTTATTTGTTAATGAATCCCTTAACAACTGCCCCTGAGTTATAAAACAGGTGAAAGTTTGTGTCAGAATTACAATGGTTTTGCAGTTAAAACCATAAAAGTTGGTAGGTAACTAGCCCATTGTTTGAAAATAAAGAACAATTATTTTTATCCTTACTAGAATTTTAACCCTTAAGGCAGGGGTTCCCAAAGTGTGCGCCGTAGCGCCCTGGTGCGCCGTAAAGAGTAAAGAGGGGCATCATGAGTCGATCCTGTATCATTATCCGAAACCACAAATATTTGCAGGTACCTTTTTTGAGCGCTCGCATCAGTAAAGACAATAGGTACCTACTTACCTAACCTACTTAAAACCAATTTCATATGTATTGTAGATATTTTAATTTTTGTTCTGTCTACCTAACCTAACTACTAATATTCTAAGTACCTATTTCTTTCGAGTGGATCTTTTTCAAATAGCTAGCTAGGGTAGGGCGCCGTGACAAAATGCTCAATTTTTAACTGCTCCACGGGCTGAAAAAGATAAGGAACCACTGCCTTAAGGGGGTGATATTAAGTGTTAACATGCATATTGTAAAACAAAATGTATTGCTATTTGTGGATATCTCTATGGCTTTGCTGCCTGTGTTATGTATGGTGGTCCCCCCACTATGTTCCGTGACCATATTGTAAAACAAAATGTATTGCTATTTGTGGATATCTCTATGGCTTTGCTGCCTGTGTTACGTATGGTGGTCCCCCCACTATGTTCCGTGACTAACCTATCAGCTTCTGCGCTGAAGGATTTCTCAAGAACTAGTCTGGCTTAGGAGAAACTAGTTTGTTGTAAAATTAGGATTGGCTGGTAATAGAGATGGGATTTAACAGCATAATTCTGTTAACAGGTAACTTGTTACTAGGCTCTGCATTTACCTGCTACTTTTAACTGTGAAATTTCCTTGTTTAGGTAACAGATTTAAAATATCCCTAATAAAACAAAAGAATTTTGTATTTTTTGCGAAGCATGAAAACACTTTCGTAAATCTTTGTACTAAACGACCAAAGTAACCAGAGAATGAGCCAACTAATAATCACTTCTGTCAAAAGATAAAAAACTATCATTGAAGAGTCCGAAGCGGACATCTTAAAACACGCGACACAATTTGAGCTTTTCGCCTCAGTCATAGCCCTTACAATTAGAATTTGTGGTAAGGCTTAAAGCTGACTATTTTTTCTTGGAGATAAGTCAATAAACATTGGAAAACAAAGGAGTTTGAAATATTTTCGGAGCCATCTTACAGCGCCACTGTTATTTTTTTTTATTACACTTAATGTACATTTACACAAAAACATAAAATGCCCATTATGTATGAACAAATCACATCAAATGGATGTCTAAGAAAAAAAAAATTTTTGCCTAATGATAATGCACTTATAGCTAATAATAAAAAAAAAATGTCATTGTCTATTCTATCATTCGCTTAATAATACAACCTTTAACTTGTTTTCACCCATCCCAATGGAATTCGTAGACCCAAAATCAAACCGTGTTCTTACAATATAGATCAGTCTAAATACATATTTTATAATATTATATTACAATCACTTGTTTATTGTAATTTGAAACCTACTTGTTCCTGTGGATATAGATTTGACTTCTAGGGTTTTCTTAAAACCTTAGAATTATCCGTTAAAACAGGGACAGAACTTATGGCAGGACTAGGTATAATTGCTTTTATCAATAATAACAAATGGGTTTGCCATCGGAATAAATATCTAATTTCAAAGACCCTAAAAATGCTAATTCGTTGTTCCTTAGCTTTTATTTATTATCGCCAGCTAGTAGGCACCCAGCCCCTTGCCAGATGTTAAAACCGATATCCCAAATTCCCAATCCCAAGTAACAAGTAAACTGACAAATCCTGAATAATGTGCCTTGCTAAACAGTGAAATGGTAACAGGGAACTATGAATTCCGTTCCTAGGTGACCCATTAAGCTACTAGGTACTTGTTAACAGGTAAGTAATTGCTAGCCCATCTCTAGCTGGTAACATATATAGCACTGATTGCTTAGCCATTAAAGTAACAGCCTGGTTCCTCCACTGCTAGACATAGGCCTTTCCAAGGCGGTCGGGTTGGTGAGCGCGGTGCCAAAACCCTCGCTCCCGTGACGCCGCTGCCCATCACCAGTCGTTTTTTTATAATACCTGGCAATTTGGGATGGATATATCAATCAATCAATCGGTCCCAGACAATGGTGGGCCACCTGGTTGTGCCTGTATGCGAGCTGTCTTCTCACTCTCCCCCGAATACGTAACTTCGGGAGGATTTGCGAGTAAGATGGTGGTACCTCCACAGTCGAACCCGGCACTAGCTCTACCACCTGGTAGATCAATAAACAATATATAGATTAAATTTTCAGAGATAACTTTTTGTTTTCCCAGCCCGCTCAGCAACCCACACAGCCAGCCATCATGCAGGCTGTGTCCCCTCCCTCCAGTGCTCAGTACAACAGACCACCAGTACAGCAGCAACCCCCTGCAGCACCCCCTAGCAACTTCACCACTGCTGATTTCCAGGTAAATGACTGTCACCTTAAATATATCTTTTTACATCCCTGTGAATAGTTGTGTCAGTATATATTTTTTTGCCTGTCTGCTGCAAGCTACAACAGCTGATTAAACATTCATAATAGAGTGAAATTTAATAAATTATCCAAAGCCATAATAATACACATAAAATGCAAATAAAAGTAGTTATCACCTTCACATGTATTCACGTATTATAAATGTTTGAAATCACTAATATGCACCGTCTTTTTTTGTGCACCCAAGGAACTTAAGGTAAGTTGATTATTGAGATTGTCCGCACTTGGTGGACCTTATTATAAATTGTTGTGATGAAAACACTTGTACTTTTCCACATATTATATTTAAAATTACACTTGCTCTTATTTATCTCTTTGTCTATATACGAGTACACATGTAATGTACCAGTGGCGTAGGGTCCATATAACACGATTCCCATCGGCTTATTTAGGAAAAGGCATCCATACTATCTGTACTCCATGCTCTTCACTTTGTCAAACATTTCCATAAATCTCAATATGACAAATTACACTTGGCTGACAAGGAGTTGCAAAGTACAAAAGTAAAGCAATTTTTTCGTCGGGCTTCCCTTTTTAAAATATGTACCACATGGGCTGCATGTTTGTTCGCCTTTTAAAATATTACTATTTTACTATGGGGCCACTAAAAGAAAGGTGACAAAGTCATACAGAACATAATACTGAATAGATTTTATTGCAGTTTATTTTCGTTGGTTGTATCTATCCATCGGCCTGGTTCGTCCACTGCTGTACATAGGCCTTTCAAAGATTTTGCCATATTGGCGATCCTCCTGGAAGTAATGCCCATACTCACACATGCTGGACAGGTGGGTTGGTGAGCGCGGTGCCGAAACTTTCGTCCTAGAAATACCTCCAATGTGTCGAAATCTTCGTATGTCCAGCAGTGTACCAGTCTCATGGATGGACGGATGGAATCATAAACACCAGAAAAAACACCTTTGTTTACCCAATCATAACATACAAGGTGACCTTTGTTTATGTAGCCAAACTCATAGTGGAGACTCGGTAAGTGGTCAGGACCAAGGTTAAATGACCCTGCTTGCGAATTTGCGAAATAAGATTTTTTTTTGTACCTCTATACTTCTTCAAGAACAACCTCCACTAATATGAAGTCTAAATTTTATTTTGCGTATTTCACGAAAAGGGTCACTGAGCCTTGGTCTTGATCACTTACTGAGTCTCCAGTATAAATTTGGCTTATAAACGAAAGTCATCTTATATACAGGGTGTAAATGCAAACTCAGGAATCCCTTTAGGGTATAAAAGTATACACGATTCTGATGTCATTACGAGAAAAAAACATGAACCTTGAATTTTCGCCAAAAAATCCATAATTTTTCTAAGCTATGGCTACGCATTCATATCAATGAAATTGAATAATCCGCCGCCGCCGGGGTATCCGCCTGTTGCCAAACCGTGCAGCGCCTCAATCTGAGGCCGCACCGTTGCAAATTCTCTTTCATTCTCTCGCTCGATCACACGCTAATACCGACCTACCTACACAGATCGCTACCTACAGCGACCAGCGAGGGTTTCCACGCAATTAGTGTACTTTGAGTAATGAAAATGGTCTTGTTGTGAGGTATTGGTACTTTATTTAGAGATCCCAGTATTTTTTTAAATAAATCTTTACCTATCATACTGACACAGCCTTAAAGGATTCTTGCTTTTGCTTTTACATTCTGTATATACCAATAAAATGTGCTACTTCCGTGGTTTCCTCAAACAAAAAACCATTTATCTTACAGAGGCGGCAAGAAGAGTTAGAACGTAAAGCCGAGGAGCTAGCGCGGCGGGAGGCCGAGCTTCGAGCGGGCTCGGCTGGCAGACGGAACAATTGGCCTCCGCTGCCTGCCTTCTGTCCTGTCCAGCCGTGCTTCTACCAGGATATCAATGTGGATATACCTTTGGAGTTCCAAAGGATCGTCCGTCATCTCTATTATTTATGGATGTGTATGTTGTTTGTTTTTTATGCGAAGCTGTGTATTTATTAGTCCATGGCTTGACTCAAAGTTTGTCTACTCTTCTACAGCATTGAAAAAGTACAAAACAATATGATTAAATTAAACATTCATTTAGATATTATGTACCAGAATTATAAGTATTTCCAAGCCCTTCATAACAGCATTAAATAAACTTATATGCGTAGTTTGGTATGCCGACTATTAATTCAATCATACGTCACTCAGAAAGTTTTGCGAAACTAGAAAAAATTGTTCTATAGGTACATTTTTTTAAATCTTTTCAAAGTACTCTCCACCAGCTTCTATACAAAGTTTCATGCGTCTAAAACAGTTTTCAAAACACTTTTTCCAGTCCGCCGCAGACACCTCGTTTACAGCCTGCTCGAACGCAGCCAGCGCATCTTCCGGCGACGATAATTGTATTCCTTTGAGCTGATTTTATTTTTGGAAATAAAAAGAAGTCACACGGTGCTAGATCAGGGCTGTAAGGAGGGTGACCCAGGAGTTTGACTGGCGTGCTTTCCAGGAAGTCCCTCGTTTTGAGTGCGGTGTGCGCAGGTGCATTGTCGTGGTGGAGCAGTAGCCCGCGGAGCCCTGTGTTTGGTCGCTTGTTGCTAACAATAGAGAAAACTTCTGGCAAACATTTGGTAGTATACCATTCGGCATTGATGCTTCTTTGATCCCGTAAGGGAATTGATACCAAGTGGCCAGTTAAATTAAAAAAGCTAGCAATCAAAATCTTTCCCCCGCTTCTAGATCGCTTCACTTTGGTAGGCGTTCATTTTGAAACACCAAAACAGTCGACTGGCGCTTGGTTTCTGGGTCGTATTGATAAATCCAGGACTCATCACCTGTAACGATGTCGTAAACACGCCGAGACGAGCCTTTCAAACTTGTTTAGCATATCACGGCACCATTCCACCCGGGCCTGCTTCTGAGCATCGGTGAGGTTGTGCGGCACCCAGCGTGATACTATCCTCCTAACGCGAAGATGGCTGTGTAGAATCTCGTGAACGCTTCCCGATCCAATCTTCAATATGTGTATGTAATTCGCCTATTGTCTTGGATTAAATTTTTCACTGCCAGCGCGTTTTCTTCGGTAACAGCCGTCAAAGGGCGACCGCTTCTTTCTTCATCCCCCAAAGTTGGTCGACCGCGCTTTAATTCGTTATACCAACGATACACGGTTGCCTTGGAAGGGCCTACATCCATGAATGCCATTTGAAGTCTATCGTACGATTTATCCGGTTTCAGGCGACACTTGAAATCGTAAAAAATCATAGCTCTAAAATGTTCCCGGCGCAGATCCATATTTCAGCGAGACACAATACTTTGAATTAGCTCACAAAAAATGTGGAGGGGAATTTTGAAATTAAGACATACCTATTTTTACTTATAAATAATCATATTTTCGAAGAACATAATAACTGGCCAGTCTCCGATGCATAAAAACTAAATTTCCGAGGGGCCTGGTATTTTCAATACTTAAGTTCAGGATTCAGTTTCGTCTGTTTTTTGACTAAAAACCATTATCTTTATATTTATAAATACTTGCACATACTTTCGAAATTCTAAAAATCAAATTACTTAAAAATATATACCGGGTGTAGACTGCTGCCATTAAATGAAACAACATATTCTACCGACCCTACTGAACAGCTCAGGTTTCTCGGACGACGTTCTATCTAAACTCGCCCGTATGTCGGTGAGTTAGGGATCACGCATTTCTGTTTGGAATTCAATTATTCCCTAAACTACGGGGTTCCGCGGGTATGATTCTTGGGAAAAGTGGTTCAGTAGAGTCGGTAGAATATGTGGTTTCATTTAATGGTAGCAGTCTATTTATACCCGGTATACAACGTGAAATTTAAGTCATTTTGCTAACGAAAACTGGTGATAGTACTCGTCCATATAAACAACTTTTACTATGAATTCATACATTTGGGTTGAGTAGGTATTTAACTTTTCTATGGAACAGCTGAAATTTTTTTCACGATTTCAGGGTTGGCTCCATAGTAAAAGTAGTTCATATGGACGAGTATTAACACCAGCTTTCGTTAGCAAAATGACTTAAATTTCATGTTGTTTATAATATTTCACAAAAAAGCGATTTAACTCCCATGTTTTAACAAACGAGACTAATACACGCAGGTACTTAAAAAAATCTTTATTACATAAAATTGTTATAGTTAATGTCCTACTGTAACCGCAATTTTAAAATAACTGAAGTTTTGCGTGCACAGCAGTTAGTTAGAGCAGGATAGACAATTTAAAAATTAAAAGCATTATGAAGCCCCTTAATATTATGATGTCAACCTAAATAATCATCTCACGATCGTAAAAATTTGAACAAGAAAGCGGTTTTACCCCAAAAGGAAAATACAATTTATAAAAACATGTTTTCCTTGTCGAATCCAAAATAATAAGAACTTTGTAAATGAAACGCTGCACAAAATTTAACCTAATAGACATTGACGACTCATAAACAACTAGACTCACAATCTCGCTCAAAAAGTGTCCGCGATGAATTTTGTCACCGCTATGGGGTGACAAAATCGAATGACGATTTCGTACAACTGACATTGCATCTTGTGTTAACGACATAACGTCTTAATTTCGTTGAAGATTTTTGCTACTTTGCTCGTCGCACGTTCGGACACTTTCCGACGAACTTTTTTTAGAGACTGTGTGTCTTGTTGTTTATGAGAGGTCAATGCTAATGGATAAGCAAATTCAACTTCATTAATCTAATAATACTTTTTTCTATTGCAGTTCACGCCCTAATGATGGCGTGCAATATAATCGGCGCCATGTCACTTATGTTCGCGGGCAGCGGGATCACACCATTCGGCCTTTCAATCCTTTACTTCATTCTCCTAACCCCGTTCAGTTTCATATGTTGGTACAGGCCGATTTACAAAGCGTTCAGAAGCGATTCCAGCTTCAATTTCATGGTGTTCTTCTTCATATTCCTTTTCCAAATTATTATAACCGTTGTGCAGTCCATTGGCTTCCTCGGCGGGGGCTCCTGGTGAGTTTATTTTCCACATTTTAAACCACTCGTTAAATATCAATAGACACAGAATGTGACCAAGTAGAAGGTCGTATTCTGACCAGATTATTGACTTTCTGAGGAAAAGCAATGTCAAAAGTGCCTGGAAGAGAAGAGATTGCATGGCTATATTGATGGATGTGGAAGAGGCAAAAGAGTTGTGCCAGGTTCGTAGCACATGGAAATCTGTATTCTCTGTCTACCTATCTGGTAGACAGGCGTGAGTAAATGTATGTACGTAAAATGGTCACATGACGATTGATCACAAAACCGAAGCTCGTAGGTTTAAATCTCGTAGGGACATAATATTTGTGTTCGGATCGGAATGCACTTTAAGCTGTGTGTCTAAAAATCTAAAAATCGTCTGTATAACGTGGGTGTGTTCGAGTGTGGACTGTGACCAGAACTTCATAGTCCATACTAGGAGAGCCATCTCACACCTGATTCAATGTTATGAGTTTATGACTATTAAATGTTTCTAAGTCACAATGCAATGTTTGTCTTTTTTCCAAAAGCGATTTTGAAAATCTACCATTATCTGTCAAGATAATAATTACTACTTGGCCGGTTGTGCTATTTTTTTTAACGTAGCTACAGAATGAGAAATCAGGAATTTAATTTTTTACAGTGGTCTCATTACGAGCATCAAAGCATTCCAGACTAACATTGCTGTTGGAATCATCACAATGTTGGTCACTGTTGGATTCATCACCACAGTCGTCGCGGATGTCATGCTTATGGCTAAGGTGATAAAGTCTCTTTTATCTTAGCAGATTAGGATACTTCTTTATCTCTAGTGTTATGATTTCATTGTTTTGGTTGGGAAACTGTTTTTGATAAGATACGAGATAAATTCAAGGGCAATAATTCAAATGCACGGCCTCAAAACTGAACCTAAAATAACCTGAAAAAAATATTTGGCGAACAGTGATTTCTCCAAATCGATTTGCTATATCTATACACCTTAAAGAGTGCCAATCAAGTTCAAATTTAAGATAAGATTTAGTATTTGTGTCGTCGGCAAATCATAGAATTCGGTACATCACGATTTGTCTCGACAGATCGTAAAGTATGAAAACAAAAATCTTTCATAAAAATAGGTGCGACGACGAATGAGCGGAGCGAACAGAACCATGTTTGGTTTACATAAACATTGTTTCACGGACGACGCTCTCTCTAAACTCGCCCGTATGTCGGTGCGTTAGGGTTCACGCATTTTTGTTTGGAACTCAATTATTTCCTAAACTAAGGGTGTCCGCGGATATGTATCTTGGGAAAAGTGGTTCAGTAGGGTCGGTAGAATATGTGGTTTCATTTAATGGTAGCAGTCTATTTACACCCGGTATAAATAAATTTGGGGAGCCGAGCGAAGCGGAGCGTGACTTATTGTAAATTTTTAATGAGAATATTTTGAAACAGAGTGTCAGTCGTGCTAGGTATCGGATAATGCGTATAAATCATTCGTCTAATAAATACCTCCTTGTCACTTATTGCATAATTATGTCGTCTGCATAAACCTAAACCGCTCTTTTGTGAAACATATTTGATTTCATACTTTACGATTTACGCCAGTCGAGGCAAATCACGGTGTGCCGAATTCTACGATATGTCAACGATATACATATGAGTATGCATTAGGTTAATACTCATAGGCGTAACTAGGAAGGGGCCAGGGAGTAGCCCTGCCTGCCCCCCCCAGAAATACGGGTATCATTAATGTAAAAAAAATGCTTTATCCAATTTAAGGCGTTATTTGATTTGTATTTTAGTTTGTATGTAATCTCTTTTTATGGAGGTTTGTATCTATTTACCTCATTATGATCACGTAATTGAGAACAGATACTTGTTGATGACTTCATAATTTGGAGCCGGGGGCCAGCCCCCTCCCGCTAGAAATCCTAATTACGCCAATGGTAATACTTGGTCAATACATACACATTTATGCACTATTGATCACGTATTCTTCATCTCGCGCTGGGAGTTTGCGCTGGGCCTGGTTGGTTACTTACCTCTTTTTTAACAGTACGTCAAAAATAACGTATTCGTTGACAGGTGCACCGTATCTACCGATCGACCGGCGCGTCCATCGCTAAAGCCCAAGCCGAGTTCACGACGGAGTTCCTCCGTAACCAGCACGTCCAGACGGCTGCTTCTAGCGCCGCTGCCGCCGCTGTCAATGCGCAGTTAGCCAACAACCGGTACTAGGCTTTGTGTAAGCATGGTGTGTGGTTGTTACTACTTTCTGGTTTATATTCCTCGCGTTCATCGCTCGTGCGGGACATCGAGCGCTGCAGGTTTTTACGGCTCGTTGAACGGTTACACCCGCTTAAAACTCGAGCGCTTGACGTTCGGAATGGGCGTTGAACACGACACCTATAAACCGCGTCATTGGAGAAAGGAATCTAAAATGGCTGCTTGTATTTGTATCGCATTGCCATATTGTAGGTGGAATAAAGTTTTCCTTTATTCTTTTTTTTTTCAAACGATAACTGCGAATCGGACTTATATTATGTACCTAATAGGAAAATTCGGACTGTTTTGACATGCAGTGTAAGTCATACTGTGCGAGTGAGAGCAAATGATTATGGGCGCCATTTATGATTCCTTTCTTTAATGAACCGGGTTGTACCTTCTAGTTGTTTATGGCGACTTTGGATTTGTATGAACTAATTCTTACTGAAGACTTAGGAAAGAAATGTTTTTTTTTTTCAAGTGATCAGTGTTATTTTGGCCGTCGTACTTTTTCGTCCCAATCAAGATCGTCTCTATAATGGGTGTTAAGATGATGTTGCGGGAGCCGGAAACTGGCGATAGTACTCTTCCATACGAACAACTTTTACTATGAAGCCAACCCTCAAATCGCAAAAACACAGCTTTTCCATAGAAAAGTTACATATCTATTTAACCAAAATGGATAAAACATCTTTTTTTTTCACTATATATTGTTCTTTTTAAGAGTACTATCGCCAGTTTGTGGCTTCTGCGGGAAATAAGTGACAGAGCTACATACAATTTTCGAACAAGCAATTTGGAGTCTCGCCCCGCAAACCCCGCACAACCGCGATCGGTGTGAGGAGCGACAATTTAATTTTTTTATTTTGCCAGAGTTATCGGGTCTAGTTTTTGATCACTTACCGAGTCTCCAGTATGAGTTAGGCTGTATAAATGATTCATTTCGTTTTATACCGGTTGTACATAGACTGCTAACATTAATAAGTTCTTAAACATTTTCTTCTGAGACAATAATTTTGATTAATTAACAACTTGTCCAAAGATTTTGTATGGACCAGTTTATTTACACACGATATGAAAATTATAATAATGTTCTGGTTTTGGTGAAATTGTATATTAAGGCAAGGTTATCCAGAGAAATCTGTCCTGCTCCTACGCTTTAATTTTTCATATGTTTATTCTGCTCAGCGGAAGCAGGCCGCTCAGAAAACTCGCGATTTTGAGGTGTTTTATTTATTATTTTGGAATTAGAGGGATGGTTTTTGAATATGATGGCCGTTTTATATCACATTCACGACGTTTATTTCAGTATAAGTTTTATTGGCCAAAACTTAATATAGATCAAATCAAATGATATTTAGATCGTAGTTTAGACCTATCTTTGCGATTTAATCGGATCGAGGAAAGTGTTAGCAATCGTGTATCGAACGGCCGAAATATTAATATCAAAGAGTGAAATATGACATATATTTTTTGCAAAATTTAATCGTCACTTTTCATTGGTGTAAAGTCAATTTGAAAAGAGACAAAGTCGGGATAATCCCCCCTTAATACATTTTCGGGTACAAATAGCACATTTAAACAGTGACTTCGTGTGTGGGAAGCGGAAAGCGGTCATGTTCCATTATATAAGGCATGTATGGGAAACCGCCGGCCCGCGGGCCGCATCCAGCTCGTTAAGCTTTTTAAAACGGCCCGCGGCGAGGAACAATTTAAAATTAGCCTAACATTTTACCGGAAAGTAGCGATTTGTTGTTTTCATGCAACCCCTTTGCCGATCTGAGTAAAGTACTCGTAGCAAGTGAGTGAAATGTGAAACTAACAAATAAGCAGGGTTGAAAATCAATAAATCCAAGTCAAGGACCAGGGTAACCTTGAAGAATTTGCAAAATTCTTTGTGTCTAGTTATTAGTAGAATTTATTCAGATGTTAGTAGTCTTGCATCTGAAAACTTGGCACAATATTCCCATGTATTGGAAATTATGATATTACATTGTAACTTTTCTAGTTCACCGATTGCGTCGTTATTTTCGTATACATACTGTACACATCAACCTATGGCCCCCAAGTTCATGAGCATTATGATTGTTTGGCCCGCGACTTCCCAAAGGTTGCCCATGCCTGATATAAAGTGTAAATTTTACGTTTTTTTTTATTATAGGTGTAGCCGAATGTGTTTTTATCTAGATTAATATTAGCCGAAACACTTGTTCAAAAGCGTCCACAATCTTGCCAAAATTATGTCAATCCCCATACAAGTTTTAAATATATATCGATATCGGCACGATTGTATTGCCTTCGCAAGTTTCACGGAACGTACACGTGATAGCGAAATATATATTATATTTGGTCTCCCTCACTACTTATAGGTATAGTGCGTTCCGAGCCAAGACATAATCGATTACATCGCGTCTATCGTCATTCCGAATCACTGATGGCCGTGCGGCGTGAGTAGTTTGATGGTATTCAATCTAACTCTTCGGAACCCGGCCTTAGTAGGTCGCGTCATGACGTCTGCTCTTAAAAGGAGTACATTATACAACTTCCTGTATAGTTACTACCCCTGCGGGCCTATTCCGTGACGTTGTGTCGGTTGCCAACTGGTTGCCATACACTAAAAACATACATAAAAACTGAACTTCCAAAATTGCCTTCAGTGTGTATGGAACCGTTCACGAACTGTGACGACACTTAAAGTACGAACGTATCCTTAAATAATCGGAATTCGATAGTGTATGTTTTCGATGTTTGGCATCCAGTTGGCAACCGACTCAAAGATACATAATCTAGGAACTGGTTGCGGTTGAACCAAATTGCACTCACCAACAAAACTGACGATTCCCGTACATTCATGGGATGCAATAATGGCGGATTTTTTTTTGTACATAATTCTTCAAGGGCTTGCATGTTATATGGTAGTATAACCTCATTCAGTTTATGAATGATAACAAACAGGGACACATTATCCAATAAAACGTATAACATCGCCTCTGTAAATATAAGGTGATCAGGTGACATTAATTTATACAGCTTTTAATGTGTATTTTATAAACATTAGTAAGCAAAAAAGAAAAAAAAGTTGGTCAAGATATATTTTGGGCTCTACTGGGCCCCAGTATCAGTTGAGAAGAACAGTCAGCAAGGTTTGCGCCTGGCCACCTTAAGAACCCACCCCCGTATTTTTCGTCTGTTTGATGCGAAGCATTATTTTCATTTTTTTTGTCATTGCCGCGATGTTTTTGTAAAAATCAGGGACATACACCAGTCCATATTGGCCATCTAAATGAAGAACTAAAATTTATTTGATTCAATTGTTTCCCCTTTGCGTGTTATTTTGATACTTAGATATTATGAATAACAATTCGGAGCGGACTCGTAAGTAATAAAATTACTCGCAAAAGAGAAACAATTCAATCAAATAAATTGTAGGCCTTTATTAAAACGGCTAATATGAAGTGGTGTATGTCCCCAGTTTTTCCAAAAACTTCGCGATGAAGGCCAGGAAAATATTTAACATATATTGTTTTTCATCAAAGTTGTCGTCGTCACAGATCGGGCTCTTAAGGGCCAGTTTTGTGTGCAGCGGCTCGCGGCAACTTCCTCTCGGCCCCACCCTTCTAGTTTTTGTCAACAATAGTTTGACTAAGTGACTGATGCATTCTGATGGAACCGAAAATGCCATAAAGTGTCACTCAGAAACTCATTGGTAAATAAAATAAAAGGCGGGGCTAGCTGAGATCGCCACATGCAAGCAACAATGTTTTGAAACTAGTCAGGTGGGAACCTTGCTGACTGTACATATATTATTATATATTATTCTAATTGCCCGGCCCAGTAAGCTATTTAAATTAAATACGTATAAAATTTCAATACAAAGTCAAGGCTTTTAAAACAGCAAATATTATTTATTTATTAAATAATGTACACAGCTGAATTCAGAACTCGGTAAGTCAAGGTTCGATGACACTTTCGGAAATTTTGAAAAATATTTTATTCTTTTCCCTACAAACGTAATCCCAGCCCCAAGTCAAAGAAAACCAAAATTTAATCTTTCAAATTTCACAGGAAATAATACTGATCACTTACAAAGCCTTACTAATGTTTATTTGGCTTTACTGACTGATGCTGGACCCAGGAGAGGGCCCGACATTTATCTCACACTCAATTTTAATGTTATTTTATTAAGTATATCGTATATATAAACTCTGTAATAAAGACAAGGAAGTCAATTAATTATATTTATTTACATGTTTTTTTTACAGGTTTCAGTGAATTAATGGAAGAGTAACTATTACTTCAAGAAAAGTACACTGTGAATTCATCAATTAACATAATAACTAAGAGCTTTTTCTTAAACATACCATTTCGGAAAGGTTCCTTATCCACTTTTATCCGATAATATTCCTTATAACAACGCATTAAAATTCAAGGGTGGATAGGCGCCTTTTTCCTCTAATAGTACTATCGAGAATGAATTTTCTGACTACGATTTTTACGATTATAAGGCGCAAAGTCGGTTAGTGCAAAAGTTCCCGATGGTACTTCATTAGTTGATTACTGTTCAGATTGTGTAAAGTATTTTCTCGTATTGAATAAAATAATTTAAGCGAATATAACTCGCGTTTAATGTTTATAAATATTTTATTGTTCGTTCATTAGAAATAAAGGAATGGAAAAAATGTATCCTTGAATTTGAGATCGAAATTTTTTTAGATCGCGTATTTTATTTTGTGTATCTTAGATATTTTTTACGAGATATTTTTATTGCATTATGAAGAAATTTATAGATTTCGTTTCTGTCGGAAGGATTGTAATAAATATTGAATTGCATTGTTTTGTATGTCAAAATAACATATGGCTGTGTGACATACATTATTATTATGTTTATTAAATCACAATTAACACGCGGATAAGTGTTAAAATTATGAGTTGTTGACTGCTATCACTATCGGGTGAATATTTGCAACGATTTATTTTAATTATTATTTATTTATTTTTGCCGACGTGAGGTTACATCACTATAGAAGCATTAAAATTATTATCAAAAGAGAAGATGTACAGTACTTAGGAACAAAATTATTTTTTTATGCTTGGTTTAACATTAATGTGGACATTCCAAAAAACTGAGATTAGACTGAAACCGGTCGATTTACTTTTTAAAGTCCATGTTAGAATAACTGCATTTCATAGTTGTTTAGTACTTATGTGTTTCATAAATAAAACATGAAATTGTTTACGATAAAATTCTACATTTCCGGTTAAATGTGTCTTCTCTTGCCCTGTGTTTGTCATTCGTATGCACAAGACATTTAAAGTATGATTGTATAAAATTAGTTTAAGCGAGTATTGGTTTAGCAAATATTTAACTAGTCATTTGACAAGTTGGAAACACTAAATCCATTTGGGCTGGATAAATGTATGAGGCCCAGCGGGCCAATTATTTAACTTAGTGTCGGTTGGCATCTGGTTGCTAAACACTTAAAACAGATAAAAACTGAACTTTTAAAATTGCCTTCAGTGTATGTTGAACTATTCACGAACTGTAACGTCACTTTAAGCACGAACGTATCCTTAGATAATCGGAATTCGATAGTATGTCTATGTTTTTGACGTTTGGCAACCAGTTGGCAACCGACTCGACGGTACTCAATCTAGGGGCAGTACAAGTTGGTCAATGCGTTGGTACGCTGGCTAGAGTGAAAGGGACATTTCTATAAGCGAGAAGAACGCAGTACATTCCTTTTACTTGCATAGGTTTGTCTCTTTCACACTGGCTACGGCACCAACGTATTCAACAACGTGTGGTGGGGGCATAAAACTAAATAATGATGGCGACCATTTAAACTTGCGCTTAAAATAATAAAAGGAATACCGCTTATGAACTGATATATCTAAATAACTATTTATCTAATATGTGTCATATCTTGTGACTCATTTGTTCAGTTTTAATATTGTAATCTGGGCCTAGATTTTAGTGTAAATTTATTGATGGACCGTCCTTACCCAGTTAATGGTAAGACGCATGTAGATTTACCTAACTACGTTTAAAATGTTTTGTAACAATTAAGTCATGTTATAAACTTATGATTAATATTAAATATAGTTTCCGATGCATTTTGTTTCATTCATATCAATGTGATATGTGGTATCATTATCTTGTCTCCTTTGTGCATAGAGGCAGTTCAATTAAGGTCGTCGCGTCGGCACTAATAGACCATCTCAAAGTAAAGCTTTGGTCTTTCAACGGGTTTGTTTTAATATGCTGAGTCAACTACTTATCTGATCAATGTAAAACTTGGACACGTGTTTTTCAGACCTTTTTATTTCCGTTGTCAGGTCGGTTACCTAATTGGACACATTTCACTCGATAGATTAAATTTTTGAAAATGGTGCCTTTTTGAGTTAAGTTTTATGTCTGAAATTACTGCTATAACAAGAAAATATGGTTTATTTTCCGATACCAGGTGAAAAAACTGCTACATCAAATACTTTTTCGTAAAATCCAGAAAAATCTCGAATATTCGTTAGGGAATATATGGGACAACTTTTTATTTTTATCCCAACTATTAGGAAACGTTTCAGAACGTGCGATCATAGTGCGAAATTTCACTCGTTTATTAGAAAGAGACAGAGCTATGGAAAGCAAGAGAGAAAATTCTGGTTGCACCAATCAGGTGGCCCAGTGTGATTTTCGCATTAATCCGAAACGTTTCAAAACACTCGTGCAACTGTCAGGTAACAGTTCGTTTACCCTCGTGTCCATTTTTGAACGCTCTAGGGAGAAATTCGCATCATTCAGAGTGATTTTCGCTCGTTTCGAAACGGAACCTTATAGTTGCACCAATGTGACAGTTGGGGGTAGGGTAGGGTCACCATTTCAAAATAGAAAAATAGCCTGTCTAAAGTGCCTAAAATGAGATTTTTCAGAAAAAATGCCCCTCTAAGGCATAAAGCAGTAACAAAAAAAAAACACATCAGTTTAAAGTAAATAATTGCGATTGTCGGCACTTTGTGAAACATGGTTGAAGAAACCACTGTCACAAATTACAAAATTTAACTAATTTTATACCTTTAACTTTACATTAGCGCTCACAACGGAGTTGCTGCGCTCATGACGACCGTCCTCAAAAGATTCGCCATTCTTAATTTAGGATAAGCAGGATAAAATAAAAGAACATCAACGGAACTTAATTATTTATTTACAGTATGAATGCACGCGTTTCTTTATTAATTCAGGTATTACATTAAATTTGTTGGTTGGTAATGTTTATAATTTTGTAACTCCCAAGAACAATTAATAAAAAAATACTTATATTATGTATACTACTTAATTTAACACCTTTACGAACAGATTCATTAGTCGATTGAGGTACTTGCATTTAATATTACACATATCCTAGATAGAACAAAAGTTTCTCATTTTAAAAAATCTCGTGTTCAAACTCTGTGGCAAAGTAATAAAGCACTCGACTTCTAAACCAGAGTTCATGGGTTCAATGCCCGCGGTGCACGTTGTGTTTGGTCCGCGTGCTTCGACGGCACGTTAAGTTGTTGGTCCATTTGTGCTCGAAGTACGGCGATAGGGTTGATCACGTTTCGGACGTAATAAATCGTCGGTGAGAGGCGGGTGTACATTGTGACTTGCATTTCACACTTGGGAACACCTCTGACGCCCCCTCGGGAATTCATGTCGTGACCATTCGTTTTTTGTTATTTCTTGTAATCTTACTCCTAATTAATCTGTATCTATGCAGCCATTATTAATAGCGAACTTAAAAAAAAAAAGATTAACATAATTGAAAACAATTCAAACTATGAAGAAAGATATTTGACACATATTATTATGTAGATACGAAAGTATTATCTTTAACTCCCTTACTAAAAAATAATTGAAATTATACAAAATAAATCCATGGTTACGTTACGTTGGACGAATACGTCCTCTTGCAAGCAAACAGGTAATGTCGTGTTCCACCTTAATGGTAATGCGCTGCGCATGCGCTGGAACTGTCCCTAGATAGATACATAATCATTGAGTCGGTTGCCAACTGGTCGCCAAACGTCAAAAACAAAGATATACCGATATAACTAAGGATACGTTCGTGCCCAAAGTGACGTCACAGTTCGTGAACAGTTCAATATACACTGAAGACAGGTTTAAAAGTTTAGTTTTTATTATGTTTTTAGTATTAGCAACCAGATGGCAACCGACTCTAAGTTACATAATAGGCCCGCTGTACCAACGATCCGGTCAGGTTGAAAGGGACGCACTTATGCGCGTGGATGAGATAGTCTGACCTTCAGTCTATCCCGCTTCAGTATATCCGTTCTACCCTAAGTTTGCGGCGTATTGACATGCGCGTGCGCTCCCAAACGACTCGGGTCCTGCGAGGGGTAGTGCAGAGACGCAGGAGGGGCGGGCGCGCCAGGTGGAGGGAGCGGGGGCGCCGGGGGCCACCAACCTGCTGGGCCACCGGGGGGACCGTAGTGGTGCAGGTTGAAAAAGTCGTTCGGCCGATTCGGTGGTGGCGCCATCTAGGGAAATTAAAAAACATTAAGGAAGTGAATGTCTCCTCTATACATACATAAAATATAATCTCTGTATCTATGTTTATATAATTTTTTTGTAATTTGTATCTTTAGGTCGTTGGTTACATTATAACTAGAGAACCAGTTAAGGGTCAGCACCTTGGTATAAGTCCTACTCTAATTTCAGCTGTATATCGTTTTTTAATGATCTAAAGTTCTATCCTCATAGAGTAACAAGTGCTATTTACTATTCTTAGAAATTTTTATATTTAATCGAATGTCGGAATGCCGAACCCTGTTTTTGGACGAAATAGGAATGCCTACCCTTAATGGATTTAGAGCAAGGTTTAAGGACGATCTGTTTGCTATTCGCCGACTTTATTGTTTCGTCGACTTTTCCTAGGCATCCTTATGTTATTCGCGTCATCCATCACGCTAAATTAACGGGACCATTTGAATCTTTGTTTTCGTTGAATTTTTGAACCCAGATAGGGATTTTTTAGAAAGCTTTTAAAGATTTGGTATCTAAAGGGACCCGACAGAGCAATGATAATTCGGTTGTTTTTTAAACATCAATGTGATATTTTGGTCTGGTTTTTGGAATAAATAGGTTTACTTAGGAATGTAATTTCAATATCAAAATTTTTCGTGATTTTAAACCGATTTTATAAGTATTGACATCGCTTTTTTTCATTACATAAAGGATATGCACGCTTGTTTTAAAATCTGTATGCAAAAAACAATTCAGGAAAGCTATTCCTTGAAACGGTTTTCGAATCGTAAATATTAGCGAAAAAAATAACAGGCCTATTTTAGTAAAACTAAAGGTAAGTCGCAGAAAGGGAAAGGTCTTACCTGTGGCGGGAAAGGATGCAAAAAGGCGGGCGGCGGGGGGAGTGCGCCCGGTAGCCCTGGCACTGGAGGCAGGTCTGGTACTAACTCATTCTTCTCTATTGCCCCTTGGCGACCTGGAATGTATGAGTTTTATTAATCAGTGTACCCAAGTTCATAGCAGCTGTAAAGTTCCAGACTGTGTGGGGAAAGCGATTGATGCTGTATGTTGTCACTTCTTGATGGAACATTTTTACAATAATAGAAAAATATTGAAATTACTTGCACGTTGTTCCACTAATATTTAATTAAGGATGATCACGCTACCGATTTCATCGATTTATCGACATCTTCAGGTGAAAACAATAAGGAAAAACATTAAATACAATTATATACGTTAATTATAAAATTACATGCTCGATGACTAAAAACAGAAAAAATATAGTATTTTTAGTCATCGAACATAAACTACTGAACAGATTTCGCTGAAATTTGGCATACAGATAGTTGTAATGACGTAGACATCCGCTAAGAAAGGATTTTTGAAAATTCGCCCCCTAAGGGGGTGAACCGAACTCCACGCGGACGAAGTCGCGGGCAAAAGGTAGTATAATATAACCACGGTAGCGACAACAATAACTTTTATGAAGTGAGAATAAATGTATATTTTACTCTTTTTGAGCCTTTATTTACAATATTTACATGGAAAAACACAAAAAAATATATATATTTAGAATTTTCGATATATTTCGGCCCACGGTATGATGGGGCCGTCATCAGTCGAATCCGTGGGCCGAAATATATCGAAAATTGTAAATATATTTTTTGTTTTTGTGTTTTTTTATGAAATGAGCTTGATAATTTCATTTCATGAATCGGTAGAAGATTAGTCCATATACAGTAGAATTAATATATAGTAGAATGGTCCATATATAGAAAAAAATAAAAATAAAAATAAATGAAATAAATTAATGTTTGGATGATGATAACGACTGTAGTAAATCTATATTAAAATGGAACAATCATGAAAGTAAATTAAGTTTTATTAGAAGCTCCATCAGGGGAATCCTAAAGAGCAGTCTTCCCTAATCAAGCAAAAAACATGTTACTGCTTGAGAATAAAGTGACAAGCAAGGTATTTGTGTTTACCTTGTGATTTGCCCCACTTGATAGTAAGCCTCTTGCCAGACAGTACGAGTCTGTTGAAAGTCTTCTCTGCAGCATGCTCAGCTGCACTCCTCGTTGTGTACTGCACGAAGGCACACTGTGCTCGCGGCACTAACGTTAGGGACCTGAAACGTAAGGAAATTTATATTGAAAAGTGGTTAGTCAATCATAGCCTTGATTAAAAAATATTGCAAATGATGTTTGTTTCTGTAGCTGGAAGTATTTACATAAGACAGTCATAATATTTTTTTCTAGAAGATACCTTAGAAAATTCTTCAGAATTCTGCATATAAAATGTACCACAAATATCTGGAACTACTGGATGGAGATTACTCAGGTTTTAAGATTTGTATCATTCTGCTGTGACCCAAAGGGCTGAGAGCAGTAGGGTATCCTTTAAGATTGTTGATGTCGATTTCAATGAAATAATGACTCACCTTATCTCTCCATACTGATAGAAATGTCCCCTGAGTTCATCCTCAGTGATGTTGTCAGGTAAATTGCCCACATACAGCGTTGTGACAGTTTTGTCTTCCGGAGGAGGTAGTGCTGGCATTGCAGCTGCTCGACGCATCAGCTTCTCTGCCACAGGATCATTGACACCATAGTATCTGATGGAGAAGTTATTAATTAGTTACCATTGCCATACTGATGTGATATGCGCATGTTCTTGACACGCCTAGTATGTCTTTTGATAGGCACCATGTTAAGACATTGACGTAACTAGGATTTGTACCTGGAGAGGGCTGGCCCCTGGCTCCAATAAAGATAAATAATAAGATAAGTAGAGATAATCCTCAATACACCGAGACCACATACAAAGAATAATACTAAACAAATTAGGCCTTGAATCGGATAGAGCATATTTTTATATCAATGACACCCATATTTCTGGGGGGGGGGGTCGGACGGTAATCTGGGGAGGGTCGTGCCCCCCTGGTCTCTTTCTAGTTACGTCTATGTAAATTACTTAAATACACACTGGGCAAATGGAGCAGTGGTATTGATCATATAGTAAATGGAAGTCGTATAGATGTGGGCGCCGTCTCGTTAAATCAGCTAACTGATTGGATGTCTAGGATACTAACTAAATGGCGGTATTCAACTAAATTCCTAAAGGTTGCTCAGCCAAATGGTTCAACGCAACGTTTAACGAGAGGGCTGAACGACGTTTAGCCTTGTGGCTAGGGATAGGTCGCGACAACGAGCAAAGCGAGGAGGAGCGGTTAGGTTGACATGTAAGTACATAATTAGGAGCCGAGCCAAGCGGCGCGGAGCGAGGCGACTCCCGTAGTTTTAAGAGAATTCAAGATATGCAGAAAAAATCAAACAAGGTGCTCTAACCAAAATCCCCAACAAACATTTTATCAGCGGTTGACGCCATATTTTTTGTTATTGGACTACTAGCGTTATAGTGGCAAAAACAAGAAATAAATTTAAATGACGCGGTGGCTTTTGATTCAGGCCTGTCCAAAGGGCTAATTTTCGACATGCCATTTCGTTAAACGTTGAGGTATCTTAACTTATCATGTTTGCTAAGTTTCTTGCCCTTCTTCTTAGCAATACTAATCGAATGGTGCGGATGGTTAGGCATTATGTATATATAATATTTTTATTCTTATATTTCTCTATTTTATGCAGGTGTATAACTTTATTACATTTTAGTAGCCCAACCTTAATATTTCCCGTATTTATTTATCAACTTATTTTACAAAATAAATATTTTGATTTGATTTGACTTAAAAAACGAGAAACCTAGGCATTTAGTAGAATGCCGCCATTTAGTTAGTATCCTAGGCATCCAATCAGAAAGCTGATTTAACCAGATGGCGGCGACATAGATAAAGCAAATCCAGAACAGCCATCCAAGTATAACAAAAACTATTATCAAAATACATAGGTAACACTAAAAGTTTCCGGAACTGGCCACTTACATAAACAATATTTAAAAATTTATTGCAACATTTGAAAATAGAACTCTTTGGCTGTAGAATGCAGTTTGTTTCATCTGACTGTCTTTTGTTTTTACCTTGTGGCGCCATTTAAAAAATTGTGTGTCTGCATCAACATGGATTTAACTCGGGAAAATTTTCGTAGTATGATTTTCTACGATTTTAAGTGTAATTTGACAGCTCAACAGAGCATCGCTCGGCTTGAAACAGCTTTTAGCAATGAAGCACCATGCAAGACGACTGTTTATAGCTGGTTTGCAGAATTCAAGCGTGGTCGTATCAATCTCAGTGACGAATCTCGCGATGGTCGGCCATCCACCGCTGTGACCAACAAAAACATCGATGCTGTGCGCCGTATGATTGAAACAGACAGGCATGTGACCTACCATGAAATTCGCGCATCCTTAGAAATAGGCATGAGTCAAATACAATCAATCCTACACAAACATTTGGGTGTGAGAAAGCTGTGCTCGCGGTGGATCCCACACAACTTGACCGAGGCTCAAAAAACGGACCGCGTCACTTGGTGCAGTGCCATGCTTACCAGATTCAACGAAGGTGCGTCAAATTTGGTGTGGGACATAGTAACAGGTGACAAAACATGGATTTATTGCTACGATCCCAAAACAAAGCAGCAATCGAGCGTATGGGTCTTTCAAGATGAGCCGAAACCAACCAAAGTGGCGCGCGTGAAAAGTGCATCTAAGCGGATGATTGCTTCTTTTTTTAATAAAACTGGACACGTGGCTACTGTTGCTTTAGAGAATCGTCGTACCGTGAATAGTGACTGGTACACGACCATTTGTTTGCCGGAAGTTATTGACGAACTCCGTAAAAATAACCGTAAACGCCGTATCATCCTGCACCACGACAATGCTAGTTCTCACACGGCCAGACAGACAAACGACTTTTTGAAGACGAAAAATGTAGAACTCATGAGTCATCCTGCATACAGTCCCGACCTGGCACCTTGTGACTTTTTTCTGTTCCCAAAAATTAAGAACCAATTACGCGGTCAACGATTTTCATCACCAGAAGAGGCTGTCGAGGAGTATGAAAAACACGTTTCAGAGGTCACCACAGGGGAGTGGCACAAAAGTTTTCAAAACTGGTTTGATCGAATGAAAAAGTGCATAGACGCCAAGGGAGATTATTTTGAAAAACAATAAATTAATTTTGTACCTTTAATAGTATTTTTTCATATTCATTCCGGAAACTTATAGTGCGTCCCACGTATACATACCTGTCCTTAATATTTTGATCAGCCAGAGGATCATCAGGGTCAGTAGGCTTCTCGTGCCTGTACGGGCATTCTTCACCACGTCTACACTCCCCTTTCACCCAGAAGGAGCAAACATGAGGCCTGTTTCTTTTATAATATGGAGCAGTCCTTGCCAAGCGCAACAACAAGTCATTGGCACCTTTAGATTTTAATGCAGAGTTGCTAGGTTGAGTTGGATCAAACTTAGACATTTGAGCATCCAGATTTTGAATGTAATACTCTTTATTGACCTCATTTCGAGGTAAATCATCTTGAATCTTTAATGCCGCATCTCGAACTTGGATTGGAAGTCCATATTCAAGGTCCAGCAAGCATGTTTGACAAACGTTCTTGAGTTTGGAACAAGTTTGACATATTTCAGTTTTCTTAAAACGCATTCTCGCACCAGGGCACCAACGAAAGACCGTGAATGGACGCGCGCAGATTTTGCACTCCTTTCCGTACTTTTCTTTGGTCTGTAAGAAAAAACAAAAATTGAATGAATTTTCAATCAAATGTAACTGAGTAATCACAATATAGGTATAGTCATACAAAAATAAGTATAGATGACTATACCGCGGTTGTCAATGGACAGGTTGTCAATGTCGATTCCTTTACATCATTCCGGATTTGTATCCAATTCTTTTAGTGTGGTTGCTGTTCGTCTCTGGAACGAACTTCCCGACGATGTCAGAAAAGCCCCCTCCCGTAACTCCTTTAAGTATTCTGTGCACAGACACTACCTCTCCAAAAACACACATATATGAATTTCTTTAATTCTTATTATTTTTTGCAGTCATGGTATGTATTTATTTATGTATTTATTTACAATATACTTATTAAAACTTGTATTTATTTATGTATTAAATTTCTTTTTAGGTATTGTTACCTATAGTTATTAATTTAGAGTAGTATCTTCATTTAATTTGTAATTTTTAAGTTTTTACTCTTCTTGCACGCCCACCTACCTATTTATCTTGTACCATCTGTGGGTTGACTGGTAGAAAATGCTTTATGCATTAAGTCCGCCTTTTTGTACTTATTTTTTTTGTGCAATAAAGTATTTATGATGATGATGATGATGAGGTACCATTAAATTAAATCACATAGTTTACTGACCAACTTTCCCAAAGAAACATAATTTCTTATCTACATCTACACTATTATATAAAGAGGAAAGATTTTTTTGTTTGTTGTATGTTTGAGGTAAACTTTGGAAATACTGAACTGAATCAAAAAATTCTTTCTTTTGTTAAAAGCTACACAATTGCTGAGTAACATAGGCTATAATTTTATTTTAATAAAAGTAAGTTTTCAGTTTCAAAATTCAATATTTGTGAACCATGTCCATACGAGGAAACTGTATCAGTTTAATCTGACCAAAGATTTCCATCTACAACGATCCTGACACACTTCTTGGCACTTTGGTAAAACATGGTGACCAAGGACTGCTGATGGGACTGGAAGGTGGGTATGGGATCTCCTCAACGGACAACAGCAGACCCTTCGAGTTTGGGCTTATTTGATTTGTATTTATTTGTACTTTGGTAAAACATGGTGACCAAGGTCTGCTGATGGGACTGGAAGGTGGGTATGGGATCTCCTCAACGGACAACAGCAGACCCTTCGAGTTTGGGCTTATTCAATTGGTATTTATAAGCACTTTGGTAAAACATGGTGACCAAGGTCTGCTGATGGGACTGGAAGGTTGGTACGGGATCTCCTCAACGGAAAACAGTAGACCCTTCGAGTTTGGGCTTATTTGATTGGTCTCTATTAGCACTTTGGTAAAACATGGTAACCAGGGTCTGATGATGGGACTGGAAGATGGGTACGGGATCTCCTCAACGGACAAGAGCAGACCATTCGAGTTTGGGCTTATTTGATTGGTATTTATTAGCGCTTTGGTTATATAGTCTTTCAAAAAATCATATTCTTTTGTTTTTCTTATTTCCACGAAAATCTCTTCGACGCGGGCGGAGCCGCGGGCAAAAGCTAGTATACCAATATTTATGATACGAAAACCATTTCGCGGAGTAGCTTTCCTTAAACTCTTTTTAAAAGACAGATTTTAAAATAAGCGCACATATTTAGTTAATGTTTGGTCCAATTTCCTCTGAATTCTAAAATGCTCATAAAAACACGAAAAAATGTATAATCGGAATTACTTATATTCCTAAATTGATTTATTTATTCCCAAAAGCAGATCAAAGTAGCACATTGAAGCTTAAAAGGTTTAAAAAATTGTAATATTTTCTACCAATGCATATAAAAAGTTATTGGAACTGCACAGTTGGTTTCCAAAAATAAGTTTTAATATAATTGTTATTCCCACAGGTCTGATCAGGATGATGAGTAGATTGTGTGGTTATATACGTATTTAAAGATACAGGTAGCTCAATGAGAGTTGAGGTGAACAACGCACCCATATTGTTGCATGTGTTGATGAAACTGTGCACACTCACAACGGCTGCTTTCCTAGCATAACTGAGAAATGCTCTCTGACTTGCGCATTAAATTACTTTTAGCGAAAACGAGACAGCATGTATTTATACTAATTGGACTCGGATTTTAGACAGCATGTTTTTAATTTGTTCTACCTATTTTGTGGGATATATATTCTAATATAATACAGATCAATTAAAAACATAAAAATAAACAAGAACCAAAAATGAAATTCAAATTTATACCCCAGATAAGTCCTACTAAATAGAAAAACAAGTACTTACAAGTCTCGAAACGAGTTATGAGAGCTCAGCAAAAATGGTGGGGGACTAGCGCGCACAAAATTACTAAGTGCGATAGAGAAAAAATTACTAGCGCAGTCAAGGTCAGCGCTCATAATCCGTTGCGACACTTGTACTAAGATTTCATATTTCTTTTTTAGGTCTATGTCCAACAGCAGACAACCACACAGGCTTGTGATTTATGAATGACTCACTATAATTTATAGTTCTCTTAGATGAGGAATATAGTTCTAACACAGAAGTCAGAACCTTCTTCTATTTGAAGTTGACTAGTAAGAAAATAAAATTCTATATTCAAGAAATGTGTTAATGTGAGTACTGTGTTTGCTCCACCTCTTGTTGAGCCACCTGTTCCAGTCCATTTACACTCAGTATATTGTAATTAAGAACCCAAAAGCAGACTAGCAACAGTAAAGTCAGGATTAGAATTTGTTAATGCTGGCCCCCATTTTATGTCCGCGAAAATGTATAACTCACTATCAGCTTCAATAAAAGATATCACGAAAAGTTATATCTTTAGAAGGAAACTAATTTAATATTTATCCCCAAAAAGATTTTATACATTGCAAGAATTTTTTTCTTTACAATCATGATGATAGATTTAATAATATTAATTAAGAACAACATTTTATATACCCACTACATAATTGCAACAAACTATAATAATATGGAATATGAATAAGTAGCCATTCACTGAATCAAAGACTCAATATTGAGACCAAGTTCAAATTCTAACAGATTAGTAGCACCAATAAGTTTTATGGAATTTAAGTGCATTGGTATTTGTATACTTACACTGCGAGGTAAATAATAATAATAAACATTTATTTCAAGCATTTTAAGCTGATATCAAAATAAAAATTAACACAACACATAAAATAATAATAATAATAACAAAACAAACATTACAAATTAAAACTAAAGACAACTTATGTAACAAAAACGATAATATGTGTTGCTGACACAATATGTGTTGTATGTGCTATTCCTATTTACAAGCTGCATGCCATGAAAAGTATATTGTGCTCAAAGTACTGCCATAAAGCTCACCCTTATTGAAATTTTCAGTGAAAGAAAACAGTGTTGACTGTTGATTGCTATAGTGACAATACTTGTAAGAAACCTCTGACACCCCCTCGTTGATATAAGTTGTGACAATACTGAAGTTGTAAATAAAAAACCACAAATCTTTTGTCAAATGTTGTTTTCATGGGTCAGTATATTTCATGCCACATAACTTGATCCAAGATGGCAGAACTGCCCATGGTTACATGTGGACATAAAGTTCAAAATGCTATAAATACACTACCACACAGGTTCAACTTCTGTGCCTGCTGTTATACCAATGGAAGGCAAAAAAAGTGAAGACAGCCCCTTATAATGGCTTAGCCTTTCAGTCTACAGTGCCCATTTAACCAAATACACCAGGGTACCAAGTATGGACATGCTATCAACTCGACATGCTCCGATAAACCAAAGGTAGCTCTTATTTCAGAGCAATAACAGTTCGTTGTTTAGAATTTATCAAGTTTATGTCAAATTTATCAAATCAATGCTTACGAAATTTTCTGAGGCTTCTTTGCCAGTAACCTATATGCTACACCTCAACCAAAAAAATGCTATGATAGGTACATTACCATGCGTATGTAAGGGTTATCTCCGAGACATGTTTGGCAAAGAATCGGGAAGTCCTGGAAACACAAATAATTTCGTCATTATTTATTAGGCAACAGTTAGTCAAATAACAAAGTAGGTAACTCAAAAACCTTACAGAATCTTCCCAATTTTGACGATTGTAGGTGTTGGTGGATTTGGACACGGCCATAGTGGTTCCTTGCTTTTATTAACAAAAATAACCTGTTAGAATATGACTTATTCTGTCTTTATATCAACTAATTCTGGCAAAAGCACGATTTTGATCGAAAAAATAGAAAGAAAAGAAAGACGTTTGTTGGGATCACTAACAGACTGACAGATCATTTATTGGTTTCGTTTCGAATCGAGTGAATTTCAATTGGAGTGATGCGAATTTCACCCTAGGGCCTTCAAACATTGACGCGAGTTAAGCTGAGGATAAACGAACTGTTACCAGACAGTTGCACGGAAGTGTTTTAAAACGCTTCGAAGTAATGCGAAAATCACGCTGGGCCACCTGATTTTTCTTTCTCTTTGTCTTATATAAATCTGTCTCTTTCTAATAAACGAGTGAAAATTTCGCACTATGATCGCGCGTTTCGTAACGTTCCCTAGGATGGTAGCCATTTTGTTTCAGTGCGGTCCGATTCACGATTCAATCCATGAATCCTGGTGTTCGTTCCGTTTGATCGTCCGATGACGCTCGCCGACACAATAAAGCCAATTCTGAAGGTCTTAGTTCTGTCCAAACAAAATTTTATTAATTTCAAAATAGATCTTTAGTGTTAACAACAGAAGTTATATTACTTTGGAAAAACTCAAGTTTTGATAGTACTAAAACTAAAATTAAAGGCTTTAGAATGGGCTTTATTAGCGGTAGCGCAAGTCAGTGCGCTCGTTGGACAGTCACATAAAATCGTTCATTAAAGCACCATTCGGGGCGCGTCGTTGACGAGAGATCACACCGGTCACTCCGAAATAGATGGGTGAAAGTCGCACAGAAGAGAAGTAATTGCAATAGATAAAGTGACTTAATTTATGCAGCCAAATTCATACTGGAGGCTTGGTAAGTGATCAATAACACTAACACGGATCGTTAACACTTTTCGCTATTACACAAAATAAAATGTTGACCTCCCATAGTAATTGTCTCGGGACTGGGCTTGCGTTTTTATGGAACACGAAATGAATAATTTATGAATTTCACGGAAAGGGTCATCGAACCTTGTTACTGAGCACTTACCGAGGCTTCAGTATGAATTTAGCTGTATAAAGTAATAAAATAAAATAATTAATTTTGCTGGGACTTGACCTTTGATTACAGCTTGTCAATTAAATCCAGAAATTAAATAAAGTGGAACGATAATTTCTCTTCATATGGCAACTCTAAAACTCTGACCGACCAGTGTGACCAGATTTAGCAGAATTCTGCGATTGCAGCAGAATTCAATCCCCAATTTAAGGCTTAGCAGATTGTGTCGCAGATCTGAAAAGATAGCAGATTTTAGCAGAATCTTAGAAGTCCTTCGCAAAAAATTAGCAGGATTAGACATTGACAAATTACCTGTGCTTAATTTGGGTAGTGGTGCTGAAGATATTTAAAGACTCCCGCCATTCCAAAATAATGTCCGATTTTTCTTACTCCACTGAAAACCCTCGAAAATATTTTAGGGGAATTTCCCTAAAATTTATATTTTTCTTTCGAGTTATGCGTGTACATAGAGTAAGTAACTTACAGTTTGTTTATGTGTAGTTATCGTCAATGAATTGTGTCATGCGCGTGAATTGTGAATTAAAAATTAAAAGAAAATATGACCAAAATTATTGTCTTGAGTGGAAGAAGGATCAAATGTTCTCATCTTGGTTATCAAGAGCTAAGGGTGACAGCAATGCCGCTTTTTTAAAAAATATGATAAAGATGGCTCAAAGCTTGACAGCTCTCTATAAAAACATGACCACTACAGAAAATTAGAAGATAAAGTAATTAGAAGTTGTTATTAAATATTTTTAGTAATTATTTTTGCGTTTTTTTATATATTCGTGAAAATTATGACTTCCAATCATTAGGAGAATTTTAGCATTTCTTACAAAAATAATAGCAGACGACTTTAGCAGAATTTAGGCAAGCAGCTGGCATAATGTTCAATTTGAATCTACTCACCTTGTCATTGACAGTTTCAAATCACAGAGAAAATTTCTTTCTTTATATGTATAACGTTTCTTTATATGGCCAACCCGCCTGCCCAACGTGTGTGAGTATGGGCATTTGTTATGTATCTATCGTAAAGAAACAATGATCACGTAATAGTATAGCTTTATTATAATGTAAGGCATTCAATTCAAATCAATGCCGTTTTATCTGGCTTCAGTTAATGTGTCTCCGCACATTAGTTCCGCCAATGTCGAGTTATAAGCAAAAAAACGCACTGTAGGCAGAACTGCGACTTTTTTTTTTATTTTTTTTATTTTATCACTATCTTCAAGGCGAGTACCTAAAACAAAGGACATCACAATACCTACATAAAATTGGACAGCACAAACAGTATACAATAACTACAACCATGTTAGTAAAGATAGATAGTTTCTTCTATTTATAAATAAATGTAAGACATTGATAGGAAACGAAACATTATAGTCCGCCTAACGCATAGCTTAGAGTCTGACGTTCTAGAGTTGCGCCTTGCTTACCCTGGGTGGCGCTGCCACCGTGAGTTACGGTGGTAACAGCATTTCTTCCAGGAGGACCGCCAAGAGTGGCGAAATCCTGGATAGGTCTATGTCCAGCAGTGGACGAAATAGGCTGATGGATGGATGGATATGTCTAATTCTTCGTGATTTTCGTATTGATATCGATAGAAAATTGAAAAATCTACGTTTTGGTGCTTGTTAATGGGAAAAACTATAAAGAGTGGTGCAAGAGAGGTCATATAACATGTATTTGAGCGGTGTTTTGCGAAGTACCCACGCAGGAAAAGTTCTAACTGATTTGGATGACTTGTAAAAACGAGTTGCTGTTATTACAGGTATTTAATTACAGTGAATATATCAATTATGACCTAATTAAGTGTAATAAATCCTATCCAAGCCTATAAATACACATAAAAGACTTTATTTAAACATTTAATTCTAATTTTGGAGGTTATTTTTACAAATAATTTAAAAAGCTTTGTTGACATTTTTTATGTGGAGACTGTATAGTTTTGATCCTTTTCGCATCTCGAAAACTGATTTTGTGTTAATTTTCAGGAAAGCGGTGACATAAAGTTTTTGACACCCGGGAAAAATAAGACTTTATTTTATGTGCAATTAGACAAAAGGTGCGGTTGATGAATGAACAATCAGAATGAACTCATTATTATTATTTTTGCTCTAACCTACAAATAAATGACATAAAGTTGTATATAAAATAAATAAATAATTTCAAGAATTCACACAGGTACAAGTGTCACCAAGTACGTATCCAGGGGGGGATAGGTGGGATTTATCACCCTCCCGAAATTTGGCGTGACATACACGGGACCGGGAATGTTTATACCTATATTCATAACTACTGTAAAGTACGTTTAAGTACGTTTTAATAAAAAAGGTACGGTACAAGTGTCGCAACGGCTCTCGAGCGGTGACCTTGACTGCGCTAGTCTTTTTTTTTTCTCGCACTTAGCAATTTTGTTCGCGGGTGAACACATGCACTAGTCCCCCCCAACTTTCACCGAGCACTCAAAGTGACGTGAGTCGGATGAGGGGAAAATGCCTAATTTGCGGGTTAGCACGGAGAGAGTGAGGGGAATGACAAAAATCGGGTAATTTCGGGGAATACAGACCATTTTTTTCGGTAGGTTAAAACTATTTTATGTTGGGTAATACTTACTACTTAAAAGTACGTCCGGACTTGGCAGATATAGCTCGATACTACTAACATAATTTGGAATGGCAGCACCACTCAAATGCCTGCGGCCCTAGAAGTAAAGCCGTTTGGGGCTCACTCGACTCGTCTTCGATAAACGACAAAACGAACAAAACGCGAGTGAGGAGGATACCTGTTATTTGTCTCTCTTACTTGTATACATTTGTCTCTTTCTTTGTTTGACGAAGACGAGACGAACGAGCCTCGATCGGTTGTGCTTCTAGACCACAGACTTAATGTGTTCTAGACCCACCTGCTCCACTGTCATTTGATTCGAGCACGATTTTGTATTTCTGAACGCATCCACTTCTATATCATTAATTCATTGTTTATGGTTGTCGATTTTTTTTATTGGTGCGGGTGCTGAAGGTTGAAGTTTTCCGCACTGGCAAAATCTCGGACCAAGTATCTCGGACCAAATATAAATCAATGAGGAAATTGGTGTAAATACCTTCGATCATCAATATACAACATGGTGACGGGTCAAGAACAAAAACAAAGCGATAGTTGGCACCGGCTGTCTACACCCTTATAGTTATATCTCTCAAATCATTCTTAATATCACGAACTGTCAATTTCCTGCTTCGTGCAAAATAATATACTTTGTGCCTTGGTTTAACCATAGTAACTATGGTGTTACCGCCATAAGTGAGGAAAAAACTAGTTGCTTTAGCAGATTCTAAAAAAGCGGAACCACGTAGCTTAAAAGCGGAAGGCGTATCCATCGTCAAAAAAGAGGGAAAAAAGCGGAAAAGCGCTGTATCTGGCAACAGTGACGAAAATAAGCAAAAAAGTATATTTTTGAATGAACGAAACTCGAAAAATGACACTCTTTATCTTTAAAAGCCAAAGTAAAATAAAAGTCACTTTTTTTGCTCTGTATATTTTAAGAAATCAAGTTTGATAGCTGAAGACTCTTTCAAGTAACACTGTAAAGTACGTCAAAGTAGGTTTTAATAAAAAAGGTACGGTACAAGTGTCGCAACGGCTTATGAGCGGTGACCTTGACTACGCTAGTCATTTTTTCTCTATCGCACTTAGTAATCTTGTGTGCGAGTGAACACATGGGCTAGACCCCAACATTTTAGCCCAGAGCTCATAAACCATTGCGACACATGTACTTTAGATACTTGATGATATTATACTACAGTGATTACAGAGGTTTATTTCACAATTCACGTTGTTATCAAAATCAAAACCAAAACCCGAATCAAAAGTCTGGATACTTGCCTGAGTGTCGCAACGGTTTTTGAGTGCTCGGTGAAAGTGGTGGGGGACTAGTGCATTTGTTCACTCGCGCACAAAATTACTAAATGCGAGAAAAAAAAAGACTAGCGCAGTCAAGGTCACCACTCATAAACCGCTGCAACACTTGTATCTAACTATATCCTTAGCTAACAAAGCTCACAGAGACCGTCACGGCAAAAAAATCTTTCCTTCTACAAAGTGACTAAGTAAGTATCAAGTATTTGCGGTCGCATTATAGTATTGCCACATAAGCGAATGAAGCGCTATCATTTTTTTTCTAGACTTAATTGACAATCTGTAACTTTTTTTAAAAAACTTAATTAATAATTGTATCAAATTTTTCTCGATAATAAAAACTATACTTAAAATATACAATTTAAATTAAACCTATATTAATTTAAAACAAATAAAAACTGCTGTCGAGGTTACCTCGCTGTATGGCCAATATACTGTAATTATATGCCAATTTATCTGTAACTAATTTTTCTTAAAATTTTATAATTATTAATAATTAAAATTGAGGGCCACGTTCAGTTTGATCGCCCGCTCATCACTGACAGCAGGATAGCATATACAAATTCCACGCGTGCAAAAGAGATGTCATGATCGCCGGGCGTGCGTGAGCGGGCGATCAAACTGAACTCAGCCCAGAGACTTGGCCATGTGGCCTTCAAGCTCAGATAAAGAACGAATAGATGGCACGTATCTGACGTCAAGGTTAGTTAAACAAGGAACGTTTATTACGTAATGCCTTTAAAAGAAAGATACGCAAATTGTTTCTTTTGTCCTTTTCTGCGTGGCCGCTTTTTTGATTTCAAATGTGACAGCTGTTGGCCAAACAAATATTAACGTAATGAAAATTAGAGTTTGAAATTTCAGTTTTCTGTGGATAAATATAGTAAATTAAGTTTTAATTAGCTTTTGCCTTGGGTGTTTGTTGTGTGTGCACCATGGGATGTTGCATTATTTTACGCTGTAAAAACCACAGCACGCGAAAAGATGCCGGTGTAACATTTCACTCGTAAGTAGACATAATTCAATTTATTTTAGTTTTAATAACTTCAGATATAGCATTACAGATATCATGGATAGAAATCGACTGCTTTTTGTTCAATATACCGTGTAATTAATGCGTTACATTGCTTAATATTCGTAACATAACCTAATACCTAAAATATTGGAGTTGCCAGTATGGTCTTTTAATCAGTGTTGCCAGTGCCTTGTCCACAAAAGTAACCCAAGACTGTTCAAAAAGTAACATTTTCACAAGAAAAGTAACGCTTTTTTATTATTTTCGTATTTTAATACAATATGCACAATTTAAATTTTATTTAGTACTTTCGCATATACATATACCTCTAACTATCTCAGCCTTTTCTAAGTGGTTAATTTTATTCGTTGGGTGTAATCCTGCAAAAAAAATGGTCAATAAAAACAATAAAATTATTTTTACGAAATTAATGAGGCTTTAAATAAACTGAATGAAAATTTAATAACAACTGGCCACTGCTTAGATATTATTAGTCCTTACACATTTATTTAATATTTACCTATATACCTACAGCAAAAATTATTTATAAGATAATAGAGAAGAGAATAGAGTATACACCTATACCGGGTGTAAATATAGTGCGACCATTAAATGAAACCACATGCTCTAGTGGTCATACTAAACAACTTTCTGAAGAAAAATACCCGCGCAAATCTTCAGAGAAGAAGATGTTCAACTGTAACTTAAAGACTTTATTTCGTAGGAAGAAGGTCTATTTTAGAACGCTGCACCGTAACAGCTGTTTACGGAAGACGCTGTTTCAAAAAATGCCCTTATGTGTCGTTAGAGTTCACGCTTTTATGTTTGAAACTCAAATATTTCCTAAATTAATAGTTAGTGCGGGTTTGTTTCTTGGAAAAGTGGTTCAGTATGATCCATAGAATATGTAACTGTTATTTTTTCCCATTATTTTTCTCCCGTAAGTACAACCTACTTATGAGAAACGGAGGAAATCGAGTTTTATTACAAAATAAGAACAGAAGATCGTTTTTGGTAACTGTACTATAAAATATGACAGAAATTCTTTCATGGTAAAATTTAAAAATATAAGTTCCGTTTCATCTTGATTTTTATATCAACTTTTAAGAATTTGTTAAAAATTTGAAAATTACTCCGTAAAGTAACGTAAAAGTAACGTTTTCAGCCATGTAACGTAAATGTAACGTAAAGGGGTCAAAAAGTAACGTAAAACGTTACAAAAGTAACGTTCTGGCAACACTGCTTTTAATTTGCCTTACTAAAGATAAAGATAAAAATTTATTTATTTACTAAAAAAAATTCATCTATATTACATACTTATCGCCATTAAATTTAAATAGGTTTGTCTTGGTGATGCACATTCGTTATCTGTTACGAGTTTGGTTTGTCGTGAATAATAAAATTGTATTACCAGCATAATGAACTACCAATTCTAGAGTTGATGTTAAGATTTGAAAAATACTTTGAAATCTAAGATAGTGTATGAATAGTTGACCCTGAAATGAGAAGAAAATGGATTGACGCCACTGGGCGGCAAAACTGGTACCCAAAGAAGTATGCAAAGATATGTTCAATTCATTTTGAGAGTAGTTCATTCATCGTTACACCCAAAATGACGCAATTGATACCAGCTGCAGTGCTGTCTAAATTTTTGTATGTTAGTGTCAGAGTTACATAGCGTTTTCTTTATTTAAAATTTTTCTTTATTGTTCTTTATTAATTTATAAATATATAATTTTTTTCTATATTATTTAGGGTTCCGTACCCAAAGAGTAACCAACGGGACCCTATTACGAAGGCTCCGCTGTCCTTCTATCTGTCTGTCTGTCTGTCACCAGGCTGTATCTCATGAACCGTGGTAGTTACACAGTTGTAATTTTCACAGATGATGTATTTCTGTTGCCGCTATAACAACAAATACTAAAACCGGCCAAGTGCGAGTACAACCGACAAGATTTTTTCCCGTTTTTGTAGATAATGGTACGGAACCCTTCATCCGTGAGTCCGCTTCGCACTTGGCTGGTTTTTTACACATATTATTAATTCAATGTTATTAACTAGGGTAAACCACCCTATAACTGGCCAACCCCCAATAATTAACCACTTTTACTTTAAGCTCTTTACTTTTACTTAGGTGGTAGAGCTGATGCTGAGCTCGACTGTGGAGGTACCACCATCTTACTCGAAAATCCTCCCGAAGTTATTTGGGGGAGAGTAAGAGAACAGCTCTCAGGCAAAACCAGGCGGCCCACCATTGCCTGGGACCGATGGATGGCGGTATATCCATCCCCAATTGCCGGACCTTATATAAAACAGACTGGCGACGGGCAGCGGCGTCACTGGTGCAAGGGCTTCGGAACCGCGCTCACCAACAAGCCTGCCCAGCGTGTGTGAGTATGGGTATTTCTTACAGGAGGACCACCAAGAGTGGCAAAATCCTGGAAAGGCCTATGTCCAGCAGTGGACGAAACAGGCTGATGGATGACTTTAAGCTCTTTTAATAAGCATTAGGAACAAGCTCCGCCATCTATTGTTGGTTTTATGAACAAAGTTGGCGATATACATTGTTTAAAGTTCATAATTTTGACACCACTACTGTCTCGATGTGACTCTAGCACTACTTGAATTTTACTTGGCGTCCAGATTTTGAGAAGCACACACATACGCTACGAAAACGTTAAGGTGAGTGTTGTGTTATATGGTTCATTTTTCAGTTTAAATGGTGCAATAACTAAATAAAATTAAGTTTGTGTTGTTTTGTTAACTTCTAATCATGTAATTGTGCTTTAGTTTCGTCAAAATCTCAAGATTTTCACGGTAATATCAGAGTGGCTAGTTAATGGAAAGTGAAAATATATTTTTTCCAATAACTAGCCACCCATGCCAGTTACTGGTATATTGCAACAAGTCTTAATATTAATAAGTTTTCGTCTCTGATATAATGATATTTAAGTTTTATTTCGTGTGGCAAATGTTTCTCGTTTTTATTACAAGTTTTCCAATAACTGGCCAGTTATTGGTAATATTAATTTCATTATTTTTTTAGTGTTAAAAAAATGAAAAAGCGCCAGTAAAATAAGGAAGACATAGATAAAGCTGTTCAATATATCCAAAATGGTCAAGGATCAGCCAGGGCAGCAGCTAGGTTTTTTGGAGTTCCCAGGAGTACAATCCAATTTAAGATAAAGCATCCTGAAACTAGATTCAAATCCGGCCCTAATACAATTTTTACTCAAAAAGAGGAACAAGCTTTGGTGGATCATATCATAAGCCTTAGTAAACGCGGATTTCCAAGAAAAAAGGAGGATATACAAGATTCCGTTGAAGATTTTCTGAAAGATAATCCACGGCCGTGAGAAATAGTTTATGTCATTTTTAAAAAGACATCCAAATTTATCATTTAGAACAGCTGAGGGAGTAACCACAGCTAGCGCCTGTGTTTCGGAGTCTGATATTAGGAAATGGTTTTATGAGATCCAACAGTATATAAATGATTAAAACCTTACGGAAGTTATTCAGGATCCTACACGTATCTATAATGTCGACGAACAGATGATGGGGACTCATTTGTATGTCATTTTTGCTATCGGTTAAATACCTCTGGGTCTTCCATTGATGAATGTTTTGATGCATTCCGCGAAGAGGCTAAAAAATATGGATTTTAGTGTACCTATGTAGACTAGAGGATAAGTTTATGCGCAATACCTAGATTTTATAAACTTGTGATTAATATAAAACACTGTTTAATTGACGTACCTGCACCTCTTCCTTATGATTACAAATAAATATGTTTTTAATAATTTTTCGTTTATTTTTTAAACTTTAAATCATATTTTAAATCTATGGTCAGTTATTGGGTGTAATGTGGCCAATTTTTGGATTTTGCAGCCAGTTTCTGGGTAAAACATGATAAGAATTTTAATAATAAATAAATGAATATATACGAGTTTGCTGGTATTTTAATACACAAACAGTATTAAGATTCATTCTTACTTTAAGCGAAATGGACATCAACATTTTTGAAGCGCTAAAAATAAGTTTGGTACATGGAAATTTCGACACAAGGTGCTTAAATGGCTAGTTATAGGGTGGTTTACCTATTTCTTTAAAGCCCGTTTTAAAATTTTACAGCATGAAGATTCTTCAGGGACAACATTTTCATCAAAAAGCCATGTATTGCGGGTTATTAAAAAAAATGAAGCAAAAAGAAAAAGCAAGGATGATCAGAATATGCCACCAGCTAAAAAAATATGTTTGGTTCGTAAACATTCATATGATTTTTATTGTTTTTGTTGTGTCACAATTAGTGTGATTGTTTTCATTCATTTTTTCATCATAATTTTTGACATCATTTTAAATATATCTGAGATAAATTTCTTCATTGTATTGAACAATTTTTTTCATAGCCCGTTTTAAAAATTTACAGAATGAAGGTTCACACGATAAAAGTTCTACGAGTGAATGAAAAACGTTTTTATCAAAATGCCATGATTCCCGGGTCATGAAGAGACTTCGGACACAAATAAAAACTGATGATGATCAGAATATGCCACCAACTAAAAATTACGTTTGGTTCGTAAACATTTACTTTATTGTATATGTCATTTAAGTTATTCTTATTGTTGTGTCATTAATGTGATAAATTTTAACGTGCTAATTTAATTTTACTCGCCAAACTTAAATAAAGATTTTTTTTATATTTCCCGTATTATATTTGTTTCATCATACTGTATTGTTTTTTTATATGTAGTTATGTGAAGTGATGACGGTAAAACGTATACTTTATAATTAAACTATTTGAATTTGAACTTATACATATTTTAAATAAATACATAACATAATCAACTAATAATAATGTTGTTTTTAATATCACATTCCTTTATTTTATTATACAATCTGCGTGAAAAAAAAATAATTTTCCCCTTAAAAATGCCGAACATACGTTTTTTTCTGGCAACACCGACCCTCCGAGCGAGAGAGACTATAGTAGCCACGCAAGTTGCAAATCTATTCGTTCTTTATCTAAGCCTTCAAGAAATAAAAAACAATGGGGAAGAAAACTGGTAATTTATGCCACCGAGGGCGCTGCGGTCGCTTGACCCAAAGAAAGCTTCAGTATCTGTCAAATACCATACGAAACGTAGTTTACAAAAAACTTAAACTAGTATTGATGAAATAATGACGCGTTGTATAGCGATTAGTTGAAATTGCAATGGAAATCATTAATTTCCTAAGGATTTACAAATGAACGTACGGGAAAAGGCCACCAAGATCCAAAGATTATCGGAGGAAGAACAGTGCTACTATTAATATCATGATAGCTCTCTGGCGGTGGTAAATTCATCTTTATGTCATTAGTTTCATGTTGCTGGGGTATCTTAAAGTTAAAATTCCGATCAAATAAGTCGAGCCTGAAAGAGAAATCATAGGTTATGATTATTATGTCTGTAGGTCCTACAGCATTGAAAATATACTAAAATTACTGTGTATAGTTAAAAGATCTTATCAACTCAGTAAATAACATGAAACCTATCAAACTATTAACAAAATTAGGTAAAAAAGAAAATGTAAATACCTGGTAACCATATCAGCTTTCCGGTCTTTTAATGAAGCTCCTCGGCTCTTTAATTCAGTTTTTAACTGAGAAACCGTCCAGTTAGAGTACATTATTCACCGCGACACGGGTACGACAAGGCGACCCTCTATCGCCGAAAATCTTTATTGCTGTCCTAGAATGCATATTTCAGAAGCTACACTGGGAAAAGAAGGGTATAAGACTAGACGGTAATTACCTCAATCATCTCAGATTCGCAGACGATATAGCTGTCATAGCAGAATCTGCCAAAGAACTAGAAGACATGATAAGCCAGCTGGACGAAGTCAGCATGGAAGTGGGGTTACACATGAACGCCAGTAAAACTAAAGTTATGACAAACAACCATCAAGTCCCAATTACCATCAATGGCAAAACTATAGACTATGTTGATCACTACATCTACTTGGGTAAACAGATATCGTTCAAAAACACAAATAACGAAGAAGAAGTAGAAAGACGAACTAACATATCATGGAAAAAATTCTGGTCTTTTAAAGAAATTCTTAAAGGAAATTACAACATCAACTTGAAAAAAGTTGTGATGGATTCGTGCCTCTTACCGAGTCTTCTCTACGGATGTCAAACATGGACCCTCACTGACAAAATTAAACAAAAAATAAGAACTACGCAAAGAGCCATGGAAAGAAGCATGCTGAAAATAAAGAGAATACAAAAAATCAGAAGCATAGATATACGAGACAAAACCAAAATAAAAGATGCACTAACTCAAACCCTTAACCTAAAATGGCGATGGGCAGGACACTTAGCTCGTTATAAGGACAAAAGGTGGACAGTACTCGCAACAAAATGGAAGGGCCCAATTGGGAAAAGAAAAGTCGGCAGACCCTATAAGAGATGGGCAGATGATATAGTGGAGACGGCTGGAAAGGACTGGTTGAAAAAGGCGGAAGACAGGGAGACATGGAACAAGCTGGAGGAGGCCTACACCCAGAGAGGGGTCCAAATCTGCAGAAACTAACACTACTAATTACTAAAATAAGAAAATTACTAACAATATTAACAAATACAAGTTGCAAAAATTGTACAGTGGAGCCCACATCAAGCTAAACAGTTTCAGTATAAGCTGACCTCTCATTGAATAGGCTTCCCGTACAATGAGAGGTCAGCTTATACTCAATGTGTATAGCTTGATGTGGGCTCCACTGTACTAACACTTAAAAATTTTGGAATAATAAAGGCTTTTTTATTTTTATTTTTTTATTATTCACCGCCAGAGGAAAATGAACGACAAATCTAGGTTTAATTCTTGTAATTTCGAAATTCACAAAAAAAAAACAAAATGACAGATTCTTTGTTAAGAGTCAAAACTTAGCAGCGCCATCTCCAAATATCTTTGCGTTTTCTTCCCCATTCTTTAGATGGTAACATTTATGAAGACAAGTACACAGAAAAGTACACTGAAAAGAACACAAAAGACAAGGCGGTATGGCTTAGCACCGTAGCCTTTCCTTGAAGGGATTAAAAAAAAAAAAAACATTTTTTGTTTACAATCAGCTGTGTAGTCGCCGCTCGAAAAATTGATTATCATTTCTTGATATAAGTTAATAGTGTTATTATGTCCATTACAACTCTGGTAAATACTATACTCCTCTATTAGTTGTAGTCTATCAAAAGATAATTAGCCTTTTCTCACAGCTAACCTAACCATTTATTTTATTCCAGTATTATTTGATGCTAAAGAAAGATAATGCCCACGAAGATTCAATATGGTGCTGTGGCATGAGTAGAATTGGCCGTGAAAAGCCCAAGCCAACAGAAAACGAAGGAAACACTGAAGAAAATTCACAGTAAGTTGACACCGATATCCTAACCTATATAGACAGACCTAGAACCAACAGACTTTTCCCATGCATATCGTGGGTTGTAACTTCTCATTTGCACTTGCATCCTTGCACCCTCCAGTCTTGCAGAAAAATACCCAAAAATAAAAATAATCATTTTTGTCAATGGGATAATTAGGCCAATTTTGATGTAACGAAATGACTTAACAAATTATCTTTTATTTGTTCCTATAATTATAAGGATACCTTATGTCGATGAAGGATACAAAATAATCACACTACAATATTATATATGCGAAAGTTTGTAGTGTGTGTATGTTTGTTACTCTTTCACCCTGAAACGGCTGAACGAATTCAGAATGGATATAGCTTATACCCTAACTTTACACCCAGGCTACTTTTTATCCTGGTAAAAGCATGTCGTTAAACTGAATAACATGCGGGCAGAGCCACGGGCAAGAGCTAAGCTAGTATATCATTATAATTATTTATAAGAAGATGCACCCCCCTGATAACAATCATGCCAGTGCTCATGACGCTTCTACAGATTGTAGACTACAGACTTGTAAAAGTTTTATTCCTTCCATCCATCCATCAGCCTGTTTCGTCCACTGCTGGACATAGGCCTTTCCAGGATTTCGCCACTCTTGGCGGTCCTCCTGGAAGAAATGCCCATACTCACACACGCTGGGCAGGCGGGTTGGTGAGCGCGGTGCCGATACCCTTGCACTAGTGACGCCGCTGCCCGTCACTAGTATGTTTTATATAAGGCTCGGCAATTGGGGATGGATAAACCGCCATCCATCGGTCCCAGGCAATGGTGGGCCGCCTGGTTGTGCCTGAGAGCTGTTCTCTTACTCTCCCACGAATAACTTCGGGAGGATTTGCGAGTAAGATGGTGGTACCTCCACAGTCGAGCCCGGCATTAGCTCTACCACCTTTTTATTCTTTATTTATATAAATTTCTAATTTTTCTCAGTCCGAGACACCCCAGGCAATCATTTAAGTTTCATCATCATGTATGTAACGGCTTTAAGTTTTCTATGGATAATTTTTTAAATATTGTTATTTTATTATTTATACATTAGGGCCAAAACATATATAATGAACATTAGAATATTCTTCAGCCAGGTTGCATTTCTGAGTGTTCCAAAGATGATTTATCTACATAAAATGGCTAGATTAGGTATATGTTTATACTGATCTGGTCAGCTATAAACAACTGCCAAAATGACACACTTAATTACTTCTGGTTCAGATTATTGGCCATGTTTTAAATTATACTCTTCTTTTCTCTGTAATAAGTTTCCTAATGCAAGTTTAATTATTTGGGCTTTTACAATTTATGATTTGGCTGCTATTGAGAATGCAAAATGCTGGTGAACACATTTCTATGGGCATTATATTTTTAGCAGATAAATAATATAATAAATACCACGTCAATCTCCTATAATGCAAAATTTACAAAACATTTCCTTTTTTTCCAGAGATTCTCATACATCTCAAGAAGGGTTTGAGGATTACATCATAACAGGAGGACTGGACGACATAATCAAAATATGGCAGCTGGAAAATGGAAAATTAGAGATGAGGCATCAACTGGAGGGGCATTCTCTTGGTGTTGTGTCTGTTGCAGTGAGTCCTGATGGCAAAAGTAAGTAAAATGTTCTAGATAAGGTTCTGCCAAAATATGGGAAACCCTTCTTCAGTGCAGCAGGGCAGGCACCAGTCTGTGACATAACTCGGAAAGGCTGCACCTAATGAACTACATATCATTTACTATATTGATACTTGAATATGGTTGAATTTGTGAATTGAGTTAAAAAAAGTGTCTTCAACAACATAGTAATAATTTTAATGCAGAAGCAAAGTAAATCTGGATGGGAGAAGACTTGATATTGGTTCCTTTCTAAGCTGTTATATACGTTATAATTATAATATAATATTAATTTCTACTTCCATGTAGCACACTAGCTGCAAAGAGAAAATAAAAAATAAAGTAATCTATTGTAAATATTATTATTAGAGTGCATTACAAACCAGAGAAGATAAATTAGAAACAAATGTAAAGACAAGAATTTTGAAAAAATTCCTTGGGCCAGGATTCGAACCTGCAAACTCTTGTTTCCCAGACAAGCGCGCTACCAATTGCAATTATTTCAAAATTCTTGTCTTTACATTTGTTTCTAATTTATCTTTTCTGGTTTGTAATGCACTCTAATAATAATATTTATAATTAGAAACAAATGTAAAGACAAGAATTTTGAAAAAATTGCAATTGGTAGCACGCTTGTCTGGGAAACAAGAGGTCGCAGGTTCGAATCCTGGCCCGAGGAATTTTTTCAAAATTCTTGTCTTTACATTTGTTTCTAATTTATCTTCTCTGGTTTGTAATGCACTCTAATAATAATATTTAGAGTATTCCAAAGCGATGGATTTCGCAATAAAAACATAATCTTAATCTATTATAGTTGAAATAATAGTATGCTAATATTATGCAACGAGCTATAGATTAGGTTGTTGGATATAGGTACTAAATATTTAGTGAAAGATAGGCTTAGTTTTCTGACTTTATTGCCAGGCAAATTTTAGCAGAGATTCGTAGATTTAGTGATAGGGCAACCCAATGGAATCTACTAAAACCCTTTTTCTCAATTTTTTCAGCTCTAGCCAGTAGTTCTCAGGACTCCTCACTGATCCTCTGGGACATATCAACTGGTGACAAGCTGAAGACAATGGAGACAGGAGCCACAGATGTCTGGACCCTTGACTTCTCTCCAGATGGCAAGCATGTGATCTCTGGGAGTAATGCTGGGAAAATTTTGATGTTTGGAGTTGAGAGTGGAAAGCAAGAGCAGACGCTGGATACCAGAGGAAAATTTACATTGAGTGTTGCTTATGTGAGTATGTCTTAGTGCAGAGGTAGCACACTTACAGTGAAATCTTGAAGACGCTGGTTTGAATCCTGGCCCAAGGTATTTTTCCAAAACCCATTTTTCACTTGAAATTCGGTTCAATTGATCTTTTCCAGTTTCCAGTGCACTCTAAATAATGTCTAGACTCAAAACTAAACTTTAGAGTATCCAAAGTGATGGATTTTGCTACAAATAACATGATCTATGTTTTAGTTGTTATTTTTTTGACCTGTTCCAATCACTATTTGCACTAGAAATGGAAATATTATCACTATGAAATCAATGATATATAGGTATACCTATGTATGCTTGTCTGTCTCCCTCTAACATTGATTCGTCGTGTGTGACATGAAATAGATTTATTATGTGCAAAGCAAATGATGGTCTTTCGCATCACATACAAAAATACAAAAAAAATACAAAAATATTTATTCACTCTTAGTCGTACAATTACATTTTCAGGGACTGGAGTCTCCTTTTAAGTAAAATGGATACCTGTAATAGGAGGCTCCGCTCTTCCATATCTAACAGATACTATTAGATAGGTATATGAATAAGAGTAAACTTATAAAAAAATAACCAAGTATTATGTGTGGCTACTTCATGCATGAGCAGTCAAGTGGGTTTATGGAGTCTGACGTTACCATAAACAATCTCAATTTCTTTTCCAGAGTCCAGACGGCAAATACATAGCGAGTGGAGCTCTGGACGGCATTATCAATATATTCGACGTGGCGCAAGGCAAGCTCGTCCATACACTAGAAGGCCACGCGATGCCAATTAGAAGTCTTTGTTTCTCGCCAGACTCGCAACTACTGCTGACTGCATCTGATGATGGGCATATGAAGCTTTATGACGTGTAAGTTGGGAGAATTTGCTGGTAAACGGTTGAAAACACTACGTCTACGTAGTCACAATTTGCGTCACTAAGTCGGGGGTGAGTATAGCAGAATGTACACTGACAGTAGGTGTTGGTATAGTATAGCGCGCGGTTTCGCAGCTTTGACTAGGAAGGGGATCCCATAGACTAATATTCTAACAAAAGGGAATCTAATATGATAGCTAATTACATATCCGGCTTTTTGGTCGACGCGAATTGTACTAATGTTCTAAAAATCAGTTTGGGTTTTAAACTAATTCGAGTACTTTCACTTTTCGCTGACGGTACATGCCACATTCACATGCCTAGCCGTTATTTTGGCAGGACAGATTATACACAAAATCCTATAGGGATTACGAGTGTAATATATAATCCAAGAACCTAGAGGCTGCTTTTTTAAAGAAGTATATTTTGAGAACAAAAAATCAACAACTTATCCCCTCAGTTTTGCTGCCGAAAGTCCAAAATTCACCTTTTGGCACCCGATAACATTTTTCAATGACCACAGTTTTTTTCTGCTTTTTTAATTTATGAATCGCACAGACACAGGCTATAGTATTTCAGAACATTGTCAATAGAAATAGGTGGTAGAGCTAATGCCGGGCTCGACTGTGGAGGTACCACCATCTTACTCGGAAATCCTCCCGAAGTTATTCGGGGGAGAGTATGAGGACAGCTCTCAGGCAAAAAAACCAGGCGGCCTACCATTGCCTGGGACCGATGGATGGCGGTATATCCATCCCCAATTGCCGGGCCTTATATAAATTAGACTGGTGACGGGCAGCGGCGTCACTGGTGCAAGGGTTTCGGCACCGCGCCCACCAACCCGCCTGCCCAGCGTGTGTGAGTATGGGCATTTCTTCCAGGAGGACCGCCAAGAGTGGCGAAATCCTGGAAAGGACTATGTCCAGCAGTGGACGAAAAAGGCTGATGGATGGTCAATAGAACCAACAACAGCGTCATCTATTGAGCTGGCTCTCAAATAAGGAAAGAATTTCAATTTTTACACAAAGTTACAATAGAGGGCGGTGTTGTCGCCTGTCATAAAGTCATTGTCATTGTGGGAGGTGGCAACACTGGTCACACACATCACAAAAACAAAATGTCTGCCGGCTGCGTGAGCGCTTGTATTCAAAGCTTGTTTCGTAGTTGTTTTAAGAAGATTTTTGTATATTTGTAGCATCTAGTGCAGTAATCTTAATAGAGTTGAGTTAGGACTTCTCCTCTGCAAATTACAGCCAACAAACTTTAGTGAAGTGAGTAGTGTTAAGTGAGAATTCTTTCTTCTTTACGAATACCCACGATTTCCTTAAAAACTATAGTGCAGTGATTAGTGAGTAAGAAGCAACGAAATTAAAATAATATATGAGAAAGGAACTTTGTTTTATTCTATTTTGAATCTGTTTCTGGTTATTGCAAATATACCTACAGCTAGCCCCAGACAGAATTTTTATCTCAATGTGTCTACCAATCAGGCTATATTTTGCACGTTGAGAAAAAGTTACTTCGGTTTACTTATTATCATATTGACGTCTTTAGTAAAAATGTAAACCGAAGTAAATTTTTTTTCGTGAAAAATATAGCGTGGTTGGTAGACACATTGAGGTAAAAGTTCTGTCTGGGGCTAGCTGCTAACGATGCTATAGCAGTGTTATATATGTACATACCTATGCGTATGTTTACACCAGACATTCATTAGTTGAGAGCTTAGCCGCTTGGCGGCAGCACTAGCATTGCCTGTGAAGTTAGCCAAGTTTCGTATCTATTCCTGGTTTATACTCTTATGTATGCACGCACAGACATATATCGAGACTTCTCAACAAAAAGATTTTATCATAAGCTGTTTTTCAGGGTACACGCCAACCTTGCCGGCACACTGTCCGGCCACGGCTCGTGGGTTCTCTCTGTGTCGTTCTCACCGGACGGTAAACGGTTCGCGTCCGGCAGCGCAGACCGGACCGTGCGGGTGTGGGACCTCGACAGTATGCAGTGCCAGAACGTCTTCAAGGAGCATAGTGATCAGGTAAATACCGTCAGAAGACGTAACATTGACAACATTATAAAAGCTATAATAACCTCAAATCGTAAAATCCTCATTACGAACTCAAAACTACTGGCATAATAAAAATATTTTTCATGTACGTCTCTAAAAAAATTAAAAAAATAAATTATAGCATAGGTCTCCGAACCAAAGATATACTCCGAACAACATAATGCTATAAAAAAACTTTTTCTGAGATTACAGTACATTTGATACTAAATAGGAAGGAAAAGGGAACTTAGCCCATACAGCCATATCTGAGGTTTAAGGACCCGTTCTCCCTGACATTGAGCACCTCATGTTGCGTCAGGCAGAACTGAACTCTATGACGTTTCATTATTGTTTAAAGTAGCGCGCTATGAGCCGTGCCTGTTACGACTGGTTACGACAACCGAAACATAGTAATTTGTATGGGGAAATCGCACGCAAAAGTTGGTGATGTTTAATGGATAAATACACCAAGTAACAATTTTTGTTTGGCAAAAATAAATTAATCTCACCATTCTGTATACTTTTAACTTCCGGGAGCCTGAATTTCAGTTTCCAAAATTATCTGAGAAATCGCCAATGAGAAATACGCGAAGAGCAGTTTTACGTGATTTTCAGCAGCTTTAGATTTTTTTTCTAGCTTGCTATGAATTCTATGCAAAAATCAAATTAATTAGGTTGTAATACAACTCTTCGACAACTTGTTTGATTATTTATTTCTCATTAAACACATATTTTCTGTCATGAATCAGCAATACGGTGGGGCACGTTTAGGTGGCATGGACCCTTTATATCAAATACCAATGAGGTTTTTAATAGGGTTACATAAAAACAATTGGCGAAACTCAAACCACAGGTAGTGTTCATGTATAGAAACAAGACTGTGGAATTAGTTTTTGAAAATTCTAAAAGTCAGTATTTAATTTTAAAGTTTTTCCAGACGAGACACACCCAACACAGCTGATTGTGTCGCCTAGACAGGAGACAACTAGCCCCCTTATCGTCTAACTTCAACATTTATCGCTATCGCTTTCAAACGTATCATGATTAGCTATAAATGGCATCACACATCATTTGAAAAGCGATTGACACGACAAGCGATAGCGATAGATGTTCATGTTAGACGATTCAAGCCGCTTGAATGAAATCCCGCTTTCAAGGACACGCTTACACCTTAATAATAACCGACTATGGACGGTCGTTATGCTAGTAGGTAGGTACCTAATTATTTCGTTTTGAAATATTATTATCACCGTAATATCATTTAATACAACACATTTTCATTTGCTTGCCCTAATTATTAACAGCAAAAAAAGTTGTTTTGATGAAGTTTAGGTGGAATTCAGGGTTTATCGTTTTGCTAAAATAACACAAAGTTCGAATAGAAATGTGTGTGCGTGCCGAACATATTGCTAGCGTTTGGCACGATAACTAAATAAGCGGAAAGTACAGTGATGAGAATCAAATTATTTACCTTTTTACAAATGCTGTTGAAAGTGCCGTCCATTGTACTGAATGCACAGGTTAGCACGTCTCAGTATGTTAGACTGCACCCTTCCAAGTGTTTCTCGATCCTGTCGCACTACGTCAAACGCACTTATTATTTTGGCTTTTAGTAGCGCCACAGTTCTCACAGAAAGAAAATTGTCTGTGTACACCAAATCTTTCACACGTCCCCACAAAAATAAGTCCAACGGTGTAAGGTCTGGTGAACGTGGAGGCCAAGGAACCGGACCTCCATTTCCTATCCATCTCTGCCCGTACTTCTCATTGAGATAGTGGCGCACTGCTAGCGCGAAGTGAGCGGGTGCTCCATCGTGCTGATAGAAGAGACCGCCGCCACGATGTACATCTAGTGGTAACTCGTCCAGAAGGTCCCCCACATGCTCGAGCAGCTCGAGATATGTAGCACTATTCAGCCTCTCCGGGAACAGAGGCCCCACGATGTGACCGTTCACGATGCCAGCCCATACGTTCACGGAAACACGGTACTGCACGTGATCCACTGGGATTGCGTGAGGGTTGTGAGGCGACCACACATGTGCGTTATGTTGGTTAAACAGTCCGACCCGCGTGAATGTGGACTCGTCAGTCCAAAAGATGTTTCGGTTGCGGTTCTGCAACAACCACTCACAAAACACAATCCGGGGCCCGTAGTCACGCTCAAGTAGTTCTTGTACCCTTGTGAAATGATATGGGTGTTGCCCGCCCTCTCGCAGCAGGTGCCAACAATAAAATTGGCTAACACCGAACTCCTTCGCTCCATCGTTAGTACTTGCTTCCGGGAACATCTCAAAGAATTCGAGGACTTCATCCTCCAGGTGCCTATGACGAGGTCGGCCGCCATCGTAATTAGGGCGCCGAAAAACACCGTAATCCCGCAACCTCTGGGTTGCGCCGAGCACTGTGGCGCGAGTAGGCACGCTACCGTGAGGGTGCAGACGTTGGTACAGCTCCCGAGCAAAGTCCAGCACGAAGCCACTAGCCATGTAACACAGCACCATATCAAAGTACTCCGAGTTGTTGTAGGCATACGGCATGTTGCTTTTTGTCACTTTTCACTTACGATTACAGACACACACAATATTGCGTTGATGCGTTTGCGCGGTTACTGACGGCGGCGACGGACGCGGCGGGGCTGCGGGGCGGGGGGCATCGCGGTAATTCGGCTTGTGGGGATTCCCCGCCGGGAATAGTCTGTGAAACACGTTAGTACGTGCGGCGGCAACTTGGATCCACGGACAGCGGGGGTCTTTGATAATACCGCCCGCACGTCGTCGCGGACTTTTCTTTTTGTTGTTTTCGCGCGTAATCGTTTTAGACAATATTGCTTTGTTTTATTTTAAATTTGAAGTTAGACGATAAGGGGGCTGGTTGTCTTCTGTCTAGGCAACACAATGTTTGGGTGTATCTCGTCCGGGAAAACTTTAAAATAAATATTGACTTTTAGAATTTTCAAAAACTAATTCCACAGTCTTGTTTCTATACATGAACACTACCTCTGGTTTGAGTTTCGCCAATTGTTTTTATGTAACCCTATATAATGTTCTCCAATACATACAAAACAGTAACGAGTTACAGTCAACTTTATTTTCGGCCAGGTATTGTCTATGGCTTACGGCGCGTTGGACTCGGTCTGTCAATGGATGAACTGTTTGTTGTACTATAGTTTTCGAGGAAAATTATTCATTACTTATTGTGGTTTTATGGGTCAAAAGAATTATTTTGCCCTAAAATTACTGCCAGCAGGGATGGCGGTGATATTTGACTCCACCTGACATTTTGGAAATAACGACGGAAATTACGTACACTTTTAGAACAAGCGTTTACAAGAAAAATCAAAAATTTTATCAAGATTATGAAAACAGGTTATAATGAGTTTAGATAAAAAAGTGTATGAAACTATACATAACTAGGTATTAAAACATTCGTGTTTTACAAAAAATTTCCTTCGGCTCTATTTTTAAACGGACACTCGTGTTTTTAATAACCTTTTTATGTACCAGTTTCATAAACTACTATTGTAGCAGAGACTGTTATACAGATCTCTATTTGCTACAATTATAAAACATCGTTTAAAATATCATCTGGCACTGACATTGACCTCTCATAAACAACTAGACTCACAATCTCGCTCAAAAAGTGACCGCGATGCATTTTGTCACCGCTATGGGGTGACAAATTGGAATAACGATTGCATACAACTGACATTGCATCTTATGTTAACGACATAACGTCTTAATTTGGTTGAAGATTTTTGCTACTTTGCTCGTCGCACGTTCGGATTCTTTCTGACGAACTTTTCTTGTTCGACTGTGTGTCTTGTTGTCTATGAGAGGTCAATGGGTACTGAATAAATTTCAGTTATATATACGGAGAACGTAAAAATTGCGCGTGTTATGGTACTAACTTTCGTGTAATGTTTGAAGTTACCCTACTAAAGGTTTGTTACGCTATGGACAGCATATACTCCAGGATCTCGTCCCAACAAATCTGTACCCACATTGAATTGTTTTACCCGAATTTTTGTATAAATAAAAGTAGCAGGTTTCAAAATTCATTATTCGTGTTATTTAATTTATTTTAATATTATTATGTAATTTATACATTTATTGTAATTTTCATTGCAGGTTTGGGGAGTGAAATTCAATGCAGATAGCAACAAAATAATCTCAGTATCTGAAGACAAGGCTATAAATATTTATGACTGTCCGTTATAGCGGGCTAAATAAATTTCAAATATTTTAAAGTTCGATTTAATTCTTTATCTCCAAAATTTATTAACCAATATCATAAGGCCAAACTACGCATAACATAGTTTTATCCTCTACTGAAACTCATTGAATCCTCTCTATAATCCAGCGGGCCTATTATGTAACGGTAGTGTCGGTTGCCATCTATGGTTGCTATTTACCAAAAACAGATAAAAAATGAACTATTTACGAATTGTGACGTCATTTCAAGTGCGGACGTATCCTTAGACAAGCGGATAATATATGTATGTTTTCGACGATAGGCACTCGGTTTGGCCACTGATTTTACGACACAAAATCAGGGGGCGGGTTATTTTGAAATGGGTCATATTAACAGGACGGCGAAAAGATTTTTTTATTTTTTGTCTTGGGTAATCTGGCCAAAATTTGTTGGATCCACGGTATCACAGTAGGGGTAAATATTTGTTCGGTCTGCGTGCTACGGTAGACACGGTAAGCTGTTGTTCCTTCTATATTTGTGCCCCAAAGTACGGCCATAGGGCTCGTCACTATTCTAATCACGCTAGAACGTAACAACCATCAATAATAATGTTGATGGTTGTGATTGTCGGCACTTGGTGGAACTTATTATACATCTTGTTAAATAAGACGCTTGTACTTGTCCACAGGATTATAATTTTACTTAATACACCCGACTGGTTTCGCTTTTTATAACATAAAAATAACTTAAATAATATTTACATGTTTAATACGTGCGTAAAATTAGTACGTCGCGTAAAGTCAAATTATAATCCTGTGGACAAGTACAAGTGTCTTATTTAACAAGATCAATAATAATAATCATCAAACAAATTTTAGATTTTAAATTGCATGGTGCATACTGAAACAGGACAGAAAATTCTGATTTTTGTTCGACAATCTTTCACGTTTCTCAGGACTTTTTTTGATTAAATATGTCATTCGTATTTGTATTAGTCACTCTCAGTGCTGTGAAGGGGGTCACTTTTTACCTCGGTACTGAATGCACATCATAATATTGTTTTCCTTGCTTTTGAATAAAAAGTATGCAATACATGTGTTTTGAAGCAACTTGCGGAAATAGTTTATTAGTAATAAAGTCTTCACAAAAAAATTACGTACTTTAATGTATTAAATTTTGTTTGCATTACATTAACAAACTTTAAAGCGTGTTTGCAGCTAAAATATAACGCATAAAATTTAATAATTTTCATGTGATCACCTAAGTATTAACAAGCAGTTTGCGCGAATTGCTATAAAACGCATTTATTGCAAACTTTTTATTCAAAAGTAAGGAAAGCAATATTATGATGTGCATTTTGTACCGAGATCCTCCGTTACCACCTTAAACAATGCTGTGGGAATTCGAAATCCAGAAATCGCTGAAATTAATAAAAAATCGCCACTCAACCCGACGCAGAGTCAGTGTCTTCCTAATCCACTCCTCCATAAACGATTTGCTTAAGTGCACGCAACGCGTAGTCGCAAGTTGCACGTCGAGCGCTGCAGACTGCGTCAAAGGAGTCTGCTCACAGTTCACAGTTCAGTCAGCAGTCGCAATAATCTTGTCACGGATGTCGCACGTCCGTGTGGTGGTGGTGTGTGCGTGTGTGCTGGTCGTCTGCATCGGGGAGCCCGCGCCGCCGAGGGTACAGAGGAACGGTGAGAGGTTTTGTCTGCTTAAGACTATTTACACGTTTTCTATCCTTGTATTCTTCTACACGAGGAATGAATTTACCCATACGTTCGTTCATATTACAGAACAATTTGAATTTAATTTACAGCGGGTTTTAGACATTTTGTGTTATTCTCAATCCACAAGTTCATGATAATGTTTTAAAAATTTGCAAGTCAAATATGGGAAACTTCTAAAAAATATACCTTGTTAGTGTGACTTCAAACGAAGGCATTAATAGGCAAAATCCTACCTTTTGCCTGCACAGGCAGTTTAGATAGACAGGCACAAAATTTATATGAAATTGTTATGTTACACTTGTATTTTGTTGGTGCTCTTCCAAGATTACTTATTCCATACTTATCTACCATTTCACACTACCCTATCGTACCCTATACTCGTATAATCATTATCTACCGAATTTTTTTACCTCTGAAATTCGTACAGGGGTCTGATATGGTGAGCGAAACCGGTAAGGGAAATTAATATAAATAAGTGGACAAGTACAAGTGTTTATCAAACAAAAAATTTGAGATTTTGTTTCAATAAGGGGACAAAATATGTAAAAAATCCTGATTTCAAAACATGAACTAGCCAAATTCCTACTGGTAATTTGGCTCTATTTTCCCCTAGTCAGGTAGGAATTTGGCTCTATTTTCTGCTGTACTCTGACATCCTCAAGTTAAATGGGTTATGTCTTGGTTATTATGACATTGCTTTATTTTTATAACATCTCGACGTATAAGGACTTGAGATTTGGTTTCAACAAGAGTACATATAAAATAATATAATATAAAATTAATATATTGTTGATGTTTCTTATTATCAGTATCACTGACACTCCAGTAGAAATTTGGCAGCATTTTCACTTGTAATCTGCCATCCTAAAATTAAATGGATCATGCCATATTATGACATTGCTCTATTTTCACATATTAACTAACACTAACTCCTGATGTAAAATATAGTAAAATAATCCTGATTCCAAAACATATCTTTGGTTGGTTTTGTAACTGACACTTCAGTAGGAATTGAGCTGCATTTTCACCTGTAGGTACTTAGACATTCCGTAGCTATATGGGTTCCGCCATTGTGGTTTACAATATTTCCCACATTCCATTGTTCGACTACGAGTATTATTTAACTCGAAGGCAGACTGCATAATTTAGGTTACGGGAGCAAAAGGGTCAGCTTAATGGAGCAATTTTCCTTGCGTCCACACTTGACACTCGTAATCCCGATTCGGGTGACGAACTCGTGAGTGAAATTCAGGTCAGGAGGGCGGTTGACGAATTCACGACTGTTTGTCACGGAGTCAAGGATGTTTGATGTGAGAATCCTTCCTGTCTCAGAGGCTCAGCTCGGATTGCCAGTTTCCAACTTTGGTAAAAGTAAATCTAGAGCATAATGCAGTGTCGAACACTAAAATCCAGAACTTGTGGTTGTAACTCATCATAAATTAATGAAGACAATTTAATCATTGTTATTAACTACTGTTAAGATATCAGCTCAGCTTCATCAAGAAGATCGATTTTCCAATCAGGTTGATTGATCTGATTCCCAGTCCGCGATGTAGGTTACTCTAAATACGTGGTGTATGTAATAGACTCGTGCGCAGATCAACGACTCCGCGGTGCCTTTGATCCTCGAATCTGACCCAGTTAGGGTCATCAGCACTGCAGCAGGCTGGAACTAAGTGTTTTGTAGGTATATTAGGATGCGGTCTGTTTCGTAAGCAAATCGTGCAAGCTGTCCAAGGTTTTTACTAAACCGTATAAGATTTTAAGTTTACGTCGCCATAAACTATATTATTACGAGTAGGGACTCGACACGTTTACTTTTTATATTTTTCCGAATTATCCGTCCTCCTAAGACGGCCCGGCCTTAGTTTTATTCATCCTCTCTACATACCCAAACACGAAAGTATTCCTTTTTCTAATCTTACATCTTTTAGACTGCAAGGATCCCTTAGTTAGAAGAAACTCTTAGTATCGGTATACTAGAGTTTATTAGAAGTATACGGGACTGAACGTGTTTCCAATCATCCCTTAACCATGACAGTCATACTAAGGTGAAGCTAAGGCCGGGCCGTCTTAGGAGGACGTACCTATGCCGACCAAATCGGCGACATTTTGGAGAAGGACCAGATCAAAAGCACCTGGAAAAGAAGAGCTTGTATGACTAGATTGATGGATATAGAAGGGGTAAAAGAGCTGTGTCAACGCGTAGCAGATGGAAATTTGTGACCTTTGCTTTCCCCTCTGAGAGGTATCTACTTATACAATGTTAAGTTTATTTTAGTTGGTTTGATAAATTGTACCGCACTGGGCTGGTATTCAGCCATTTTACCCAGTTTAATTTGTTTCAAACCACTTTGACAGAAAAAAGTAAACATTTATTAACAATATTGATTTGAGTAGGAAGAATTCGTTTTTATGAGTACGTACGTATCAGGCAATCAGGCCACGCATGTTCACAACAAGCCTAGAATAACAAGCTGTTTTACGACAGGTTAGATAGGTCAGTCCCTACCCACACCTACCTCCTACTCTACAATCACAATAACCCACAACAGGTCACTGTCATGGAAAGAAATTTATATCCAAGTTTGTATCCGGAAGCAATCCGCAATCTGCACAGCACAAGTGGTAAATTGATTCTAAGACCTGGTAGACCAGAATCTGAAGACAGTTCAAAACCACTTCTATCTCCATTCATTACAATCCCTCGAAGGTTCTACCATGGTGAAGTTCTAAGTGATGATGAACGTCCGAGACACTGAAAATAGTGCGTAGATAAGGAGTTGATTGCTGTCCGTTTGCGATATTGGCGCTATCATTACGTATTTATTGGCAGGTCATTTCCATCATTTCTTATCTTAATTAAAAACACTTCCCGCCGGTCTCCCATAGGGTAAGGCAGAGACTATAGATTTCTATCAGCTATGATTCTGTCACTCCTTTTTCGCATCTTCCACATCCATTAATTAATAATAATCATATAAGTTAACTTATTTCGGGTACTGGTGACTCTGCTCTTCGTATGTCGCAAATTTCATCTAGAACAGTTCATGACATTAGTTACATTAACGCTTATCGCCTCTACCTGCTATTATTTTGGGGCTGTTTCATCTTGGTTTGTCCTATTTGATTTACTAATACTTTCGTGAAGTTTCTCGTTGAATTATTGTTCCAATAGACTTCCGGCACGCTCATGCGTGGCTCGGATCCACTGAATATGTTAATGGTCCTTACGATTAACGAGTTTGATGAATCACGTTATACATATAATTCATCTTGGTGTCCCAGACAGCTGAAATTGGTTGGACTCAATCTGTATGGAGAAACGCCCTTCATTTGCTTGCAATTTCACATCCGCACTGTGGACTACATACTCGTAAATCATATCGCAGAGTAAAAATAATGTTAGATTTATGTTTTTCGCCCGGCATTTGCATTTGCATTTTAGGCAGTGATTTTACTAATAAGAGAACCAAGCGTCAGCTGACGCACCCGCGGTGGGTGTGGGTGTGGGAGGTAGAGGAAGTGATAGAAAAAAATGTAATTGTACGCTGGCTGAAACTTTTCTCACAGATAGTTGACGCCATAATAAGCTAAAAAAAATCGTTAGCTGCATCGTGGGGGGGGATGATGGCATCAGCTGCTCGCGTGAACTTTTTTGCATTGTAGGTAGTGATTTTACGCCGATAGATTGCCATCTTTTTCAATAGATCTGGAATGACTAATAAGAGAACCAAGCGTCAGCTGACGCACCCACGGTGGATGCGGGTGTGGGAGGTTGCGAAAGTGGTAAAAAAAAGTCATAGTACGCCACAGATAGTTGACATTGAGCTGAAAAAAAATCGTCAGCTGCATCGTGGAGAGGGGATGATGCGTCAACTGCTCGCATGAACATGTAAAAACACGTAAAATAAAGTTATACTAGTACGCCGCATGAAATTTGTGTAGGTGATTCTTTAAATAACTAAAAGTACAAAAACAACAATCAGCTGCATAGGTAGCGGTGGAAAGACCGTCAGCTGACGCAGTAAAGATACAGATTAAATATACTAGTCCCGTTTTACACTAATACGACAAAGAGACACGCACACGCAGATGCTTCTTTGGAGTTTTAGGGGTAGAGGCCCAGGTAGCCCGAAGGTCGTGTTATGGACTCAAGCAGTTCCGGAATATATCTCCAAATATGCGTTTAAAGGGATAATGCTCCAATATTTTTTAAATTTACTGCGTCAGCTGACGGCCTTTCCACCGCTACCCGCGCAGCTGATTGTTGTTTTAAAGTAAAATTTTATGCGGCATACTATCACTTTATTTCACGTATTTTTTACAAGTTTATGCGAGTAGCTGACACACTATCCCCCCTCCACGATGCAGCTGACGATTTTCTATCTTATTTCAACTATCTGTGAGAGAAGTTTCAGCCACTTTTTTTTTGACCTCTTTCGCAACCTCTCGCACCCACACCCACCACTACTTGAGCAGCTGACGGTCGATTCACATATTAGTCATGTGAGATCTACGATCGATGTCAATATCAGCCGGCTTACTATGACTTTTGTATTTGCAACGGTACCTCCCGGACTATTTCTGTACGATGAGAACAGTCATTGAGCCTACTTTGAATTGAATTTTTCGTGGTAAGAATTTTTATAAATTTGCAATGAACTTAGGCATTACGTAAACAGGTTCTAAATTGTCGGTACCACGTAATAGTTATAGTTAGGAATCGTTGCACACCCGTATATTTCCACAGGCCTTCAGAACGTTTTCGCTCGGGTTCTCTTCCTGATTCGTACCTAGTTACCGACCCTTCCTTGTGTATCATATGATTACCAACAACGTATTTGTTATCGCTAGTTGACTTCCTCGTCCTAAGCTGAAGTCAACTAGCGATACATAACAATGGCTGTGATTACATTTATGGGTTCTTCCTGAATCCTGAATGAAGTGATACAGGAATATAGCTATTAAGGGTTATAATAAGAGCTTGCACAACTCAATTGATGAATGTAGAAGCGAAGATCTTTATTCTCTATGTATGGATGTAGCTTACACGTTGGTATGCAGCTTATTTGAGAAATCCGATGCACATGCAAATTCGGCACCTTGATTCTCTTGCACGTTTAGTTCCATTAGTGATGATGTAGTCAAAGAGTAATTGTTATGTTGTTGTTTGGATTGTGAAATTTGAAAAAGAAAATACATATTTTCATTTCACAGTTCATTAAGTTTAGGTAGGTAACATTTTAGAGATTGCCTGATTTAAAACTATTAAAATCTAGGCTATGAAAAGTGCCTGCCACATATTGGATTTCTGCTAATCGACCGGCTGCTTTAGTTTAAACCGACTTCTTGGAATAAACAGTTCCAAGATCTAAGTTATTGAAACAATCTTATATTAGAAGCAACTCAGTTGACTCGTACCTGGAAATTATTTGCGGATTTCTTTTGGTAAACAACTCTCAATTTATGTACATTGTCTTGAGTGAAAAATAAAGGGTTTCCTCAGACGTAATCAACAAGGAAGGGGCCCGTAGATCAACTTGTCAAGTGTAAATCATTGAAATGGAGATGGAAATAGAAAAACGTTTCCACCGTCACACGCCGTTGATTTATTGATTGTCTTCTTGTTGTTGTTTAGATACGATTACTTCTAATGCACTTTGAAGAGTGACTTCTTTTGATTGCACCATCATGCTGCATTTGGTGCAGATTATTTTCAACGAAACTAAGTCTTTGTGATCGTCTGTCTTCGAAAAAATGCAGTTGATGACGTAAGACTTTAACCAAAGACATTGATACTCGTAAAGCTTTATTTTAAAACGTAGAATAATCAAATCAAATTTAATACTTATTTAAAACTAATAGTTTTACTACCTTATTATTAGCTTGTATTAACTCTATACTAGGTGAAATTAAATCAACCGACCAAATTCATACTGGAGACTCGGTTAGTCATCAGGAACAAGGTTTAATGACCCTCCAGGTGAAATTCGAAAAAAAAATTTTTTTTCCCGTAGAACCTGCACTAGGAATTGTACTTAAACTAGTAAAACCAGTATGGGAGCAAAAAAAAAATTTTTCGAAATTGGCCAAAAGGATTACTGAACCTAGTTCTTGATCACCAACCGGGTCTCTAGTATGAATTTGGTCGGTTGATTAAATTTCACCCTATATATATGGATCACAAGGAAAGGATGCAGGTTAGCCAACTTACTGTAAAAAATAAAAAGAGTAGTATGTTAAAAATTACTTTACCAACAGTTTCGATTCATATAAAATAGGTCTTTACGAGCACTTGCATTGTAACATAATTTTGGGCCAGTGAATACAAATTAATGTGCACCGCGGGCATTAAATTCATGACCTCTGGGTTAGCAGATGAGCGCTCTACAACGACTACTTGACACTATGTTCAAATTGTTTCAGAGCCCAAAATGATGCACAAAGAAACGATAGTCGTGAGAAGATTACCAATCTCATTCGACTACCCGTTCAGTCTATGGCCTGTTCCCAAATATCCTGGGAGGATTAAAACAGGTAAGTTATGCACCGATAAAATATTTGTTTTTATTAGTTAATCACCGACATTTGCAGAGGGATAAAGAGGTACTGCTTTTATATGAATTATGCCGTAAACACAGTTACGCGATCATATGAAATTATTCTCTGTTACAACTAGGGGGGTCACCTCGCTCCGCTCCGTTTCGCTCGGCTCCCCAACTTTATAACATACGACAGCATCTATAATGTAGATTCTACACTATCTCTGATCCCAACTGTCAGAACCTTAGACCATTTAACACGGGACTGCGCAAGCGCACTTATCCCCCTCTGCCGAAGTACATGAACAATTTGTTCATGTAAGTTTGCTTGTGAGCGCGTTTTGTGTTTGTGTTGCAGCTTTTGATTTAGTGTGACATATCAATTTTTCGCAGGAGTGTGCGTGAATGAGTAAATGTGTGCTGTGCGTGTTTACCTCCCCTCCCGTGGAAAACGGCAGAATAATTTCATTACTAAGAGTTGCTCTTTGCCAGGTCCCGTGTTAAATGGTCTAAGGTTGGTTCTACCGAAACAAATACATGTTGTTTACGGCATGCAGGTTTCATCACATTATTTACCGTCCTGCTAGTGGAAACTATACAAACACGAGTACTGTGCACATTTTATTACCTAAGGGGGTAACAAAGATTTCGGTGCGAAATGCATCTCTTTTCGTTACTTTTGTATGAAAAGTATGCAATAGATGCGTTTTATGTGTATTTGCGAAAGTTGTTGAATAGTAATGTTTACAAGAAAAGTATGTCACTTTATGCATTACACTCTGATTGCATTACATTGACAAACTTTAAAGTGTGTTCACAGTTATAATGTAATGCAATCACAATTTATTGCATAAAATGACATAATTTTCATGATTATTAATAAGCGATTTTTGCAAATACACACACATATAACGCATTTATTGCATACTTTTTATTTAAAAGTAAGGAAAACAAGGTTATAATGTGCATTTTGCACCGAGATCCTCTGATACCACCTTAAAACTCATTGGTGCATGCTAGGTTGGTAAGATTTGAAACTAGGTTTTAAGTTCGAGAGACTCATCCCATCTTGCTATATGTACTTCAATTTTACTTTCTTGCTATCAAACCTGACCTCGAAGGTAGATGTATCGAAATTGTACGAGAAGTCTTACGAATTTTGTAAAGCGAATCATTGGGTCTTGCTTCTCATCAGTTACCAAGTTTACAGTAGGAATATAGCAGCATAAACAAAAATTTTGTCAAGTGCGAGTCGGACTCATGCACAAAGGGTTCCGTACCCACATACAATACGGGTAAGGAACCCTAAAATATAGACGCCATAGCAACATCAAGGCGTAAGAAAAAGCCGCTAAAATGATAGCGCCTGTCAAATAATTCACCACACTTTGAGTTCGGATAATTTTCATTATTTTTTCTTATTATTTAGAGTATGAATGTATGACAATCCGACTAAATTTGAAACTTGTGTGTAATACCATCTTTAAATAAGAGCTAAAACAAATAACCTTGAAAAATATAGCATTTCTAGAGGTTTCTTGTACCTATGGAACCCCCCTTTGATTTTTTTTTCTTTTATTGTTTGTCGTTGTAGAGGCCATACGTATTATGTGAAAATTTCAAGAGGCTACCTATTACGGCTGAAGCTGTGACGGACGGACAGACAGACAGACAGCAGTAGCTTAGTAATAGGGTCCCGTTTGGCACCTTTCGAGTATGGAACCCTAAAAATTATCTTTGAGTAACTTATTTATTACATAGGTAACACTAAAAGTTTCCGGAACTGGCCACTTACATAAACAATACTTAAAATTTTATTGCAACATTTGAAAATAGAACTCTTTGGCTGTAGAATGCAGTTTGTTTCATCTGACTGTCTTTTGTTTTTACCTTGTGGCGCCATTTAAAAAATTGTGTGTCTGCATCAACATGGATTTAACTCGGGAAAATTTTCGTAGTATGATTTTCTACGATTTTAAGTGTAATTTGACAGCTCAACAGAGCATCGCTCGGCTTGAAACAGCTTTTGGCAATGAAGCACCATGCAAGACGACTGTTTATAGCTGGTTTGCAGAATTCAAGCGTGGTCGTATCAATCTCAGTGACGAATCTCGCGATGGTCGGCCGTCCACCGCTGTGACCAACAAAAACATCGATGCTGTGCGCCGTATGATTGAAACAGACAGGCATGTGACCTACCATGAAATTCGCGCATCCTTAGAAATAGGCATGAGTCAAATACAATCAATCCTACACAAACATTTGAGTGTGAGAAAGCTGTGCTCGCGGTGGATCCCACACAACTTGACCGAGGCTCAAAAAACGGTGCGCGTCACTTGGTGCAGTGCCATGCTTACCAGATTCAACGAAGGTGCGTCAAATTTGGTGTGGGACATAGTAACAGGTGACGAAACATGGATTTATTGCTACGATCCCAAAACAAAGCAGCAATCGAGCGTATGGGTCTTTCAAGATGAGCCGAAACCAACCAAAGTGGCGCGCGTGAAAAGTGCATCTAAGCGGATGATTGCTTCTTTTTTTAATAAAACTGGACACGTGGCTACTGTTGCTTTAGAGAATCGTCGTACCGTGAATAGTGACTGGTACACGACCATTTGTTTGCCGGAAGTTATTGACGAACTCCGTAAAAATAACCGTAAACGCCGTATCATCCTGCACCACGACAATGCTAGTTCTCACACGGCCAGACAGACAAACGACTTTTTGAAGACGAAAAATGTAGAACTCATGAGTCATCCTGCATACAGTCCCGACCTGGCACCTTGTGACTTTTTTCTGTTCCCAAAAATTAAGAACCAATTACGCGGTAAACGATTTTCATCACCAGAAGAGGCTGTCGAGGAGTATGAAAAACACGTTTCAGAGGTCACCACAGGGGAGTGGCACAAAAGTTTTCAAAACTGGTTTGATCGACTGAAAAAGTGCATAGACGCCAAGGGAGATTATTTTGAAAAACAATAAATTAATTTTGTACCTTTAATAGTATTTTTTCATATTCATTCCGGAAACTTATAGTGCGTCCCACGTAATACTAGCGGACGCCCAACGGTGTTGTTCGGAATTCCGTTAGAATTTTGAAAAAATTCGGCAATGTTCCTTGACTATGTACATTATAAAAGGAACACATGTGTAAAATTTCAGCGTCCTAGTTCCAAGGGTTTGGGCCCAGCGTTGATAAGTCAGTCAGTGAATGAGTCAGGACCTCTATAAATATTTTGTTTCCTTTAAAATTTCAGAATCTGGAGAGTCTCACGAAACTTTTCATCGAAGAAGAAAAGAAGATACTTATTACAGACAGAAAAAGAGATAAAGACAACCGTGCGACCAAAATATTATTTTTAATTATGTACCTAATAAATTTTGTACGCTAAATATATTTTAAATATAAATAGTTGTCCTGAGTTTAAGTTCAGAATGAAGAGTAAATGCGACTTATGTTTATAAGGAAAAATAAATAAAACCTGAATGAATTCGCTTTTCTTTTATTTGCGTAATCATTATAAAAAAAACAGTTACGCCACCTAGAATTAGCCGTATGAACTAAATTCGTAGCAGTTTCGTAGCGGTTAAAACCCCGCGTAGGCCTAAAATAGTTACGCGTAGCACCAACGCCGCTTAGCGCTGTTATCGCAAATTTCGCTACTGAACTCACCATTCATTTTGTGCAGTCTAAAATAGCTCCTACGCGTTTAGCTTTAGGCTCTCATAAGTTCAGAATCCCTGAATCAGAAAGGTTGGTAAAGGCTCACGGTATTCAGGGAGCGTATTGATTTCGCATGCGCGGACCCGATCATATCATCCCGAAGGTAAAGGCAGCATCTGAAATTGTAAACATGTGCCTTGCAGTTGTTTCCTGAATTTGAAAATAAGTAATAAATAATGGAGTGGAAAATTTGGTGGATACTTCTTGCTTATGCAAGGATTTCTTCTGGTAAGTGAATTTATTTCTTTACTCTCGTTTTTTCGTAAGATCATGTGATTACTTTGTGTCATTGATAAGATATTTATGTATAATAATCATTTTATCAATTTCATATTGTAGTTAGACTACTAAGCACAAATTTTTTAAATGAATTAATTAGCAATAACTTGAGTTCATATTTTATTACTTACGAGGAATTTAATAAGTACTATAAGAGTGAAAGTTATTTAGTGGAACTTCAATACACTAGAGCACATCATGTAACTATCATTCAATACATGGTATCTTAAATAAAGTGTCGTACCAGTGATGTGCTAAGTATACTAAATTTCAACTACATTTTCATCGTACAAAATTATTTAAGTTGTTGAGCTTGTATGACTAAATTGATGGATGTGGATGAGCTGAAAGAGGTGTGCCAGGATCGTAGCAGATGGAAACCTGTAGTCTCTGCCTATCACTCTGGGTGACAGGCGTGAGTATATGTATGTATGTGCGTATGTTAAATTATCTATGGGTAAGGTGGTAGAGCTAATGCCGGGCTCGACTGTTGAGGTACCACCATCTTACTCGCAAATCCTCCCGAAGTTATTCGGGGGAGAGTAAGAGGACAGCTCTCAGGCAAAAAACCAGGCGGCCCACCATTGCCTGGGACCGATCAATGGCGGTATATCCATCCCCAATTGCCGGGCCTTATATAAATCAGACTGGTGACGGGCAGCCGTGTCACTAGTGCAAGGGTTTCGGCACCGCGCTCACCAACCCGCCTGCCCAGCGTATGTGAGTATGGGCATTTCTTCCAGGAGGACCGCCAAGAGTGGTGAACTCCTGGAAAGGCCTATGTCCAGCAGTGGACGAAACAGGCTGATGGATGGATGAACGTAATTAAAAAGGAAGACTAAATGAAACATAAGCATTATGACGTCATTGATTGGTACAACCAATAGAGTAGATATATTCAAAACTTACGAATAAGTAGGTTTCCAATCATCACTAGCCTGAAGCAGTTCACTTTTACATTTCACTTTGGCTGTACCAAAGGCACCACAAAACTCAAGTCCTTTAGGTAAAAGTATTAGAGAGGATTGACTAAAACTCATCGTCAGGGTATCAGAGTTGTTTACCGAGTGTGGACTACTCCCGTACATCCACGATTCATCGACGATGACTACATCCTAGCATGATGAGTGGTATGGTAAGTTCTAACGCAGCACTACGGGCACAAATGTGGCCTACAGCTTAATTAACCTGCCTTACGACCGAACACATGCGCCCCTACGGGATTTGAACTCGCGACCTCTGGAATTGTGGACGAGAAGTTCGAACCACTAGACCACAGCTCCTAATATCTGATAATCTTGTGAACATCACATTTTCCAGGTGTAAAACTTCTAGAAGCCAATCCAGACGTGAAGCGGCTTTACGACGATTTGCTCAGCAACTACAACCGCCTGATCCGACCTGTGACCAACGTCAGTGACATCTTGACGGTTCGGCTGGGACTGAAGTTGTCGCAGCTGATGGAGGTCAATCTGAAGAACCAGGTCATGACCACCAACCTGTGGGTTGAACAGGTGAGGCGTTTTTACTACCGTACTGCAATGCACTTAATATTAAACTCTTGGAGGCTAACTCAGACCTGAAGCATCTCTACGAATACCTCCTCATTAACTACAGTCGTTTGATGTGTCCCGTAACCAACATCAGTGCCATTCTGACTGTGCCACTGGAAGTGAAGCTGCCGCAGCTGATGGAAGTCAACCTACAGAACCAGGTCACTGTGAGTCGAATAGGTGAGGCGTTAGTACTTATTAGAAAACTCATGGAAGCCAACACGGATATGAAGCGGCTCAACGAAGACTTATACCCAGTCTGATCCGACTTGTAACAAACGACACCGACATCCTGATGGTGCGGTTGGAAACGAAGCTGTCGCAGCTGATGGAGGTTAATCTGAAGAACCAGGTCATGACCACCAACCTGTGGGTTCAACAGGTGAGGCGTTTTTACTACCGTACTGCAATGTACTTAATATTAAACTCTTGGAGGCCAACTCGGACCTGAGGCATCTCTACGAATATCTCCTCATTAACTACAGTCGGTTGATGTGTCCCGTAACCAACATCAGTGTCATTCTGACTGTGCCACTAGAAGTGAAGCTGCCACAGCTGATGGAAGTCAACCTATAAAACCAGGTCACTGTGAGTCGAATAGGTGAGGCGTTAGTACTTACTAGAAAACTCATGGATGCCAACACGGATATGAAGCGGCTCAACGAAGACTTACACCCAGTCTGATCCGACTTGTAACAAACGACACCGACATCCTGATGGTGCGGTTGGAAACGAAGCTGTCACAGCTGATAGAGGTCAATCTGAAGAACCAGGCCATGACCACCTGCGAGCTGAACAGGTAAGGCGACTCTAAGCTAACCCAGACATGAAGCAGCTCTACGACGCCGACGACTTGGTCAGCAACTACAACCGTCTAATCCGACCCGTGGCCAACTCTTCATTATTTTCAAGTACTTTATGCATATTATTATCATTATTTTGTTGAAGATTTTGATTTTGATTACTTTACAACTTCTTATGGTCATAGAAAAAATGTAGGTAGGTGTATGGTCCTTGTTATGTCACAGTTGCATATAATACTGTTTGCTTCTTTACAGAAATGGTTTGACTACAAGCTACAATGGACTCCTGAAGATTACGGTGGTGTTGAAATGCTGTATGTACCATCTGAACACATCTGGCTACCCGACATCGTGCTGTATAACAACTGGGATGGAAATTATGAAGTAAGTCACGAACAGAGATGCAAATAGAACTCAAAAAAATACCATTAACCTCTTGAGATCTTTATAGGAAGCCTATCGTAAATCAAATGTTATCCAGAATCAGTAATTGTAATGGGTAAGACTTGATTTCAAAAATAATTGTACGACGAAAAGTCCAAATCAAATTTTACGAATTTTGCGGATATTTTCACAGAACATTGTTACTGATTATTAACCTAGTTTCCAGTATCCAATCCTAAAGATTTTTCGCAAAAAACATCGCTTAGGAAACTCAAAACAGGTGTACAAGTTGTACAAATATTTAAGTTAAGACAACACTTTCCAGGTGACCTTAATGACAAAAGCGACCCTCAAATACACGGGAGAAGTGAACTGGAAACCGCCGGCCATCTACAAGTCTTCCTGCGAGATCAACGTAGAGTACTTCCCTTTCGACGAGCAGACCTGCTTCATGAAGTTTGGCTCCTGGACTTATAATGGCGCCCAGGTATGTTGCTTTTACCTATACTTACTGTCATGTGATGTAGAGACGGTGTCGGCTGTGCCCACCGTCTAAGGGACTTGGTATAGCAAGCAAGTGCGAACGTATCCCTATAGATATAGTACAGAAGGTGAGACTGGAGAATTGCGATTGTGTGCGTGCAGACCATTGACATTGTGGAAAACAACTCTCCAGGCAAGGTCTGTTTTCAAAAAATTATGGTTTGACTTTTATCTTATTCTTCTTTTGTTACGATGTATACTTTATGTTTCCATGATTTTTCAAAAATAGACCTTGTCAGCACTGCTATAAGAGTTGTTTTCCTCAATGTCAATGGTGTGCACGCACACAATCGCAATTCTCCAGTCTCACCTTCTGCACTGTAAGCGGATATCGTATGTTTTCGACGATAGGCACTCGGTTTGGCAACTGATTTTACGATACAGAATCAGGGGCTGGATTGCGATTCATTGTTTTACTATTTGTTTTAGCAATAATGGGAGATGTTTTAATATTAAGAAGAAGATTTTTTAAATTAAACTTTGAATCGAAATGATCCATGATGCTATGACGCCACGATTAAAAATATTTTGAAATCGCATTTCTCACACTTGACAGTCATTTTCGATTGTGTTTAGGTTTGTATTTACAAAAGTAGGAATCTCAAAATATACTCGATATGCATTTGGGAGCTCTTTTCACAGTAAGATGTGCAGCTTTTCTTCTAGCTTTGCGATAAAATGAAACTTTCGAAGGGCCTCGTCAAATTCTTTGATTGTGGCACTGATTTGTACAGTTGAACCGATGTACCAAAATACATATGTACACGCGGGTCGCCTTTACAATTTTCTAAGAGAATAAAAGTTTTAAGCAGTTTATGTTTATGTGCAATACTAAATGGATTGTAATCGCTTAAAGCAGAGAACTGATGATAATATTCGTCTATATGAGTACAAACAACTTTAACAATGGAGCCAAGCCTGAAATCGCGAAAAATACATTATTTTTGTATTTTTTGCGATTTCAGGCTTGGCTCCATTTGTCAAGTAGGTTTACTCATATCATAGGTACTCATAATAATTAATAAAGAAACACACTGACATTACTTTAATTTAAACTATTCAATGGTATAATTTAATATACATTTACTTTATTATACTTATTTAAAACATATAGATATATATATATATATATGCATTGATTAATACAATTAAATTTAAATTGAAAGTGAAATATATTTCGGGCCATCCTGGGCCCGGCATCAGTCACAATGAAGCACGTATATATAAAAAAAGTGTATCTTCTAACCTAAATCTAACCTATTGATGTACAAAAGTATGTATACAGCGCGTGATTAAGTTCGTGCCCACTAAATTATTTGTATACCTGCTTGTTTAAGCTTGGTCCATATTGAGCACCAAGTATATATAAACGTTTTAATAAAGACAAACAAGTCGACTAATCATATTTATTTATATTTAAAACATACCTATACAAAACCTTAAAATATATGCAAAAACTATAGCTAATGGCTATTACACAATTGAAATTAAACCTAATCTGAATTTAAAATAAATAATAGTAGATTAATATACAAGGGAGGTAAGTTACCCGTGTGTAACGCTCTACTTTTCATCACTAATGCGGGGAAATAATAAAATTTACAAAATTATAACATGATGATTTATTTATCCCAACCGGTTTCGGTTTTACACAATTATCAAGGGTCTATCTATACCAAAATAACTAAATAACACATTTTGCAGGATATAAAAATTTATTCGACGTGCAATCAATGAACTATGTCGTTAGTCTATTATGAAATTATGTTTACAACAACGTTTTCAACAAGATAATTTTACTGCCGCCATTTTATTTTCTTGTGATTTTTTCCTCTCTTTCCCGCTTCACTCGCTCGTGCGCCTAAATATCTCGGGTCCAATTGATCACTTACACCCGTGTGTAACACTTTACTTTTCATCACTAATGCGAGAAAATAAAAAAACTTACAAAATTATAACATGATGTTTTATTTATCCCAACCGGTTTTGGTTTAGACCATTATCAAGGGTCTATCTATAATAAAATAACTAATAACACATTTTGCAGGATATAAAAATTAATTCGACCTGCAATCAATGAAATATGTCGTTAATCAATTATGAAATTATGTTTGCAACAACGTTTTCAACAAGATAATTTTTCTGCCGCCATTTTATTTTCATGTGATTTTTTCTTTTTTTTTGTGCAGTTGTGTCTTACTAGCCAGACTGATTGTTTTAAGTATAAAACTAATTTAGTTGCTGTGTTACGTGTTCTAAATATTTTATTTAGCATATATTTACCTTTTACAAGCCACATTTTTCAAGAATAATAATAATAATATATGAATAAAATACAGAAAAAAAAATTTGTTAAAAAGGAATTAGGCAGAAATAATATTTTCCATTGTTATTTAGCGAGACGAGTGATTTACTACGTAGTAAGTGACTGTAAGGGACACTCGTTTAATTTTCAAATTTACTTACCTGAGTAAGTTACCTCCCTAGGTTGGTAAATCGAATTTACCTCCCGCATTTAGAGTTATATACGAATTACTTTCAGAGAGCATTAGTGATGAAAAAGATCTTGTCGAGGTTGTCGCTGCCTCATATTACTTTAAATAAAGCTAGATACGCTATAAAAAAATTATAACTAGTTTTGTTTGTGAGATAGACCCGTGTCTAAAACTGACGACTTAGATGGCTTCCCGATGATTTCCTCATTTAATTAGCATTTTGTAATGATTTTAGGTGGTAGAGCTGATGCCAGGCTCGACTCTGGAGGTACCACCACCATCTTTCTCGCAAATCCTCCCGAAGTTATTCGGGGGAGAGTAAGAGAACAGCTCTCAGGCAAAACCAGGCGGCCCACCATTGCCTGGGACCGATGGGTGGTAGTATATCCATCCCCAATTGCCGGGCCTTATATAAAACATACTGGTGACGGGCAGCGGCGTCACTGGTGCAAGGGCTTCGGCCCCACGCTCACCAACCCGCCTGCCCAGCGTATGTGAGTATGGGCATTTCTTCCAGGAGGACCGCCATGAGTGGCGAAATCCTGGAAAGGCCTATGTCCAGCAGTGGACGAAACAGGCTGATGGATGGATGGATGGAATGATTTACTGAAAACAATTTTCTATGAAATTCGGTATATTCGCCACATTATACAAATTATTTATTTAAAGTTATTAAATTTCCTTATATACTATAGAAAGTGTTATTTACTAGCCATATTTTCAGTTTCAGTCAAATTTTCATCAATTAACTTAGTGGTAGAGTTTTTTAACTACACTTATGTGCACTTAAGTACAAACATAAAACAGGACATTTAATAATAATCGTAGTGTACAAAAGCTTATGGCAATATCTTCCAGGCAGAATCAAAAATCTATAACTTCCAGGCAGTTGTATGTTTTTGATACTGCCCACAATGTATGTACATTGATGAATTTAGTTGACTTACTCGGAGAGTTTTTGTTGGAAGGTATACTTCATACTTTATTGTACACATAAATATAATTGCAATTGAAGTTAGAGGATGTACACAGGCGATGTGTATGCGACAGGTATGTGAAGTTTGTCGAATGTTATGAACGGTATATTTGTATTTATTTTTTACTAGCTTTTGCCCGCGGTTTGACCCGCGTTGCATTAGTTTTTGTGTACTCCTATAAAATCAGTCAATATTATTCGGACTGTTACCTACAGTAAACACAGCTGGTGAAATGTGTGTGTTATGCGCCTCTGTTTCCCATGTTGTGTGTCTCTTTTATAGTTTTTCCATGGGTACAAAGGGAAAAAGTAGTTTTTGTCCTTTTCAAAGTCTAGAACTAAATTTATGCAAAATTTCAGCCTAATCGGTTTCGTAAGCATGGCGTGAAAGGGTGACACATCACTTTTCTATAGAAATTTGAAAGCTCGTTTTCATCCCATGGGAACTGATTTATGAGATAAAAGTAGCCTATGTCCTATTCCAGGTCTAGAACTACATTCATGTAAAATTTCAGCCCAATCGGTTCAGTAGTAACGGCGTAAAAGAGTAACAAACATCCATCCATCCCTCCATACATCCAAACTTTCGCATTTATAATATTATTTTTATTATTATAGTGGGAGAGTGGGATGGGATAGTGGGATATGGAACAGCTGATTTATTTCCGCGATTTTAGGAATGGCTGCATAATAAAAGATGTTCGTATCAATTTACCAATTTTTTCAGAGATTTAAATTCTGCCTTGCCTGCAGGTAGATCTGAAGCACATGGACCAGTCGTCCGGCAGCAGCTTGGTGCACGTGGGCATAGACCTGAGCGAGTTCTACCTGTCAGTAGAATGGGACATCCTGGAGGTGCCCGCCACGAGGAATGAAGAATACTATCCCTGCTGCCCGGAACCTTTCTCTGGTTTGTAGTAATATGAGTAATGGGTTTACAAATTCATCAGTTAACATTGTCAAGTCTCGCAATGCAATCCTTCGACCATAAAAAGTTGTGAGATCTTATGTAAAGCCAACTCAGGTATTTTGGTTTGTATGAGAGTACCTATTCATTTTAGTAGGATACCATAGAGTATACACACCTCTAGAGTATATTGCATGCAAATTTTAATTTTTAATTATTTTTCTTTTGTGTTATTGTACCATGTAACACGTAAATATATCGTTCCCCTATACGAAGGCGTTGGTGACTGTATAACAATTTATATTACCACAGTTACCAACGGCACATTTTTCATTTATTTATTTATTTATTTATTTATTTATTTAGGAATTCATGTTCAATTTATCCCATTAAACAAATTATCTGTTTAAGATCTATGCACTCAAATATTTTCGCTGTTTTTCGTACAATTGTATATTAGTTGACACAATTAATAAATATCAATATCAGTACATCAATTTCCACGCGTGCAAAAGAGATGGCGGGCGTCGCGTCGGCGGGTGATCAAACTGAACCCAGCCAAGGACACGATTTTATAAAGTCTTCAATCAATCAGCCCGCATCCACCCACTGTTGGACATAGGACTTCTTCTCCACGCGATTTTCGTCGGTCTGTCGCCAGTCTCATCCATTGCCCACCGACAGCCCTGACGATCGGGCCAACGGTCTACGCAATGAACGCTTTCCTGGCCTCGGCTGCCACTGTGTTTCTCTTACTGCCCTGGTCCACCGTCCATCTTCCCGTCTAGCCAGATGTCCCGCCCAATTCGTTTACGGACATCTTCGACTCGAGTTCGTTGTCGAATTTCGACGTTCGGTACTCGATCCATAAGAGAGATGCCGAGCATGGCACGCTCCTCTATGCCACTTTCATTTTGTGGATATCAGCTCTGGTCAGCGTCCATGTTTCGTCACCATTAGACATTATCGTTATTTGTTTATTATTTATGATGTTACCAGTTTTGTACTTTTTTGTAAAATAAAAAAGCTGTATAAAAGTAAAAAAACCGATCAAGTGCGAGTATCACCCGGGCCCTGAGGGTTTCGTACCATTAAAATAAATGAATAGACTTAAACGATTTGAATAAAGGTTCATGATATTACTGTCATCCGCAGACTAGACCCCCCTAATTGCAAATGACATAATTTATGGACGGTCCATTACTTAACTTTAATAAACATATCTCTTGTTCCAGATATAACTTTCAAGCTGACAATGAGAAGAAAGACGCTGTTCTACACAGTAAACTTGATTATCCCGTGTGTGGGACTGACATTCTTGACGGTACTCGTATTTTACTTACCCTCGGATTCTGGGGAGAAGGTAAGCCACGGCTGAGAAACTGAAAACTTTGATTTGACGTAACTTTAAGATTTCCGTGAAAGTCAGCGTTTTTATTGTTTTAATTTTCGTGCCGGTCTTTTCAGCTTCGGATCAGTGCTATCATGCGGTTTTAATTTTGAAAATGGAACATAGATTATATAAAGTATCGAAAGGATAGTCAATCTGGCCGTTCATCTAATGATTGTAAGGCTCTCACTTAATATATTTGATTGCTAGTTTATGTGAGGTTTGTTATAAACAGTTATAGAATAGCGTGAAATCAGTCGTACAGGGGTGGTAAGAAATCTTAAGAAAAGCTACACTAATTGACTATTATAAAGCTACGCCATTACGGTATACGTATATTTCTATAAATTAACCCTTACCTAAAGGAATTGTACTATATTATATAATTCAAGAAAAAAAAGGTGTGGAAGGATCGTAGCAGATAGAAATCTGTGGTCTCTTCCTGCCCCTCTGGGAGACAGGCGTGACTATTAATGTATGTATGTATGTATATAATTCCTCAACTGTATAGTATTTATAGCGGGAATTTAAGACAATTTATAAAAATTATAAAAATTAAACCTTGACAAATAATATACTGGCAGATTACCAACAATTAAATTTAAATTTCCGGAGTTATTATGCTTTAAGCAAAGTACGTTGCCTGAGAGGTTAATTTATAAAATAAATATAAACATATATCGTCACGACATGAATCCCCGAGGGGGTGTCAGAGGTGATCTGAGTGTGAACTGTGAAATGCAAGTCACAGTCCACACTCTGTATACCCGCGTTTCAGCAACGATTATTACGATTAATATATTAATAGTATTTTGTGCAACTGTGACATAATGAGCGCCCATTGGACGGAACACAATTCGCTTCGTTTCATAATACGTTGCACAAGTGTCCTAATGGCTAATCATTATGTTTAGTTGGACACAATACTTTACCTACGACCATCATATCGTCCTAGTTTGACTTTTTTATAATCTTTTCAACTAACAATTCCATGAAGAATTAATTAATGAGAAAAAGAAAGATCGGGATTGTTTATTTTTTCCTCTAATTTTAGCTGTTTAGCCTTAGTGTCAATAATTTACAGAATAACCCTTATTGAAGGTGTTCTGTTCGAGCATTCAAAGCTGCATAGAGAGATACTGGCCAAAGCAAAAAAAACCTTATTGTAGTATGGAGTCAATAATAGTACATTACTGCTAAGACCAGGAATTACGCAATCCTGGACAAGAGGACTTTTATATATGAGGTCAGGATTGCTAATTAATGGTCGAAGCAAGTACATATAGTGCTTTTCTCAAAAATAAAATAAGACATTTTCATGTTTTTCATGATAATGAGGTAAGTATATAAAATAAAAAAAACTTACTTGGTAATATTAACAATTACTTACTTGCTCATATTTGAGCAAGTAGTCATGTTTATTGTTATTGATTTCTTCAGTTAGCATTAATGGAGTAAAATCAGAGCCCTTTTCTGAACTCATTTTGTAATTTATTTGCACAAAACACTTTCAACTAAAATATAAAGCAACATAAATTCCCGCTTTCACGGAACTTTTTTTTATTATTGCCGGCTGGGCAAAGGTATTTACCGCCATGCAGCCTTCTTCATGGACAATCTTCACTGAAGCCATCTAGAGGAACGCTAAAAGCTAAGAAAAAAAAAACAACGAGAAAAACACTCATTGAGGTCAAATTTTAAATATTTAATGGTTTTAAATATACCTATAAAATCAATATATGTTATATATTTTTGTTATTATTATTGCAATTATAAAATATAGCAAAAATTTCTACATTCTCCACATGAAATTGTAATTCATTAAACCTTATGATCGCCAAACTCCTTAGTCTCTTAAAAACAAAGACACGGATAGTTTTAAAAAGAAAACATATGAAATATACTTTGTGAACATATGGTATGTAATGGATTTTCATACGAATTTCTTGGACACTTTTTAATAGCTCGCCAGGATGAAGTATTTTCTGATAGGTCTTTACAGTATGTAATGGTAATATTACAATGTATTTTTCAGAAAAATATTTTACAGCTCACTACAAGATCCTTTATTATGTAAAACTATATAAAATACCTACTTATTTATTTATGCCCGAATTCCATTTTGTCCATTTCCAAATTTTTCTTGATTCCCATTCATGCCCATTCTCTTAGACCCATTATTTTAAAATATTTTGCCCACATCCGCGATAAATATTGAATATCATTTAGTACCAGAATTTGTATCCATTTTTATTGTCTTTAATGGAATTAGGGTTTGGCTTAAAATTTTCATTAAGTATAGATAAGGTACATTTTAAAGATACATTAATCTTCATATTTATATTATACCTTCATAATATCCACTCACAACTATAATAATATATTGTAAATGCTTTCTCTATATACATACTCACAAATATAGCATACAATCATAAACTGTTGAAACTTTGAAAATCTACAATGGTAAGACAATTAAGCGAAAGCAACTATGAAATGGAAGAAAAGAGAACCAAGAATGTATTCGTACTGACCTCAAGCAATGCAAATTTGGTGCTCTTACGCCCTCGATTCATGAGTTCCTAGTAGGTACACTAATAATACTCAAAGAATACTTTTCTCCTTAGATCTCGCTCTGCATTTCGATCCTCGTGTCCCTTACGGTGTTCTTCCTTGGTCTGGCCGAGATCATCCCGCCGACATCCCTGGCAATCCCCTTGCTTGGGAAATACTTGCTGTTCACTATGATACTAGTGTCTTTGAGTGTTTGGATGACTGTCTGCATACTGAACGTGCACTTCAGGTAAACTTTCTTTCGTAGATATCGCTAAGCATCTCGACTTTGGTGTCTCTGACGGTGTTTTTTCTGCTCATGGCGGAAATAATACCGCCGACGTCGCTGGCGATTCCGCTATTGGAGAAGTATCTGTTGTTTACCATGACACTGGTGTCACTCAGTGTGTGGATGACGGTCATCGTGTTAAACGTGCATTTCAGGTAAGTCTTTGGTTCTATGCTGCCCTGGTACTGCACTTGATGTTTCTTCATGAGTAAAATAATTCCATTTACTTGCACAGCAATGTCCTGACCGAGACCAGGGCTCACGCCGGCTTTACCTTTAAATTAAGCTCTCAATAGAAAGCCGAACTTAAAGAACAAACTAAAGGTAAGGTAAGTTCAATAGGCAAACCGGATAAGGCAGTCATCGTTTGCGTTGTTACAGGGACGCTGGGGATGACGACAAAGGGAACCAAGCGGGTAGCGTATCAGATCGAGCACATACTTTTTCAATGCAACATAAGTCCGCCCCGCGCCCCTGTAGCATCGTTGGCGAAGACTGACTTATGCGGGTGGTCTATATAAATACGAGATAATAACAAAAATAAAGCCATGAAGAATTTTGTTATCACTGTAGAAGTAAGTCCTCACAGTTTTGGCAGCAGCTGCCTACCAACGTAGCATTTGAAAGCTACAATGCAATGACACGTAGCTAATGTATCACTCGTATGTTTCATTTATAAATAAATAAATGTCGTATAAAATCTTTTTATTGCTAGTTAAAGCAATAATTGTTGATATAAAATTATTTAAACTGACTACCGGGCCCTGGTATGTTCGCCTATATCTTGAGAACTTCTCAATATACTACATTAAAAACCACAAGATAAAATTTATACAACTTTGATTTGTCGAAGAAGCATTAGAACGCCGTTACAATTGCTACGCCGTAGAAAGAGCTACGAAATTTTGTAGACCCGTTATGTCAGAGTTCACACATACAGGTGACGTGCACATTAAATTAAACCACATGCTCTACTGATCATCCCGAATCACTCCCATAAAAAACTTTTGAAAAAACGCGAAATAAAAATTCACTTCCCCATACAAATTTTTAATACCTCCTTGTAATTTTGTATGGGAACTTTTTATTTTTTTCGCTTTTTTCAGAAATTTTTCTATGGAGGTGGTTCAGGATGATAAGTAGAGCATATGGTTTAATTTAATGAGCACGTCATGATTACACCTGTACTTATACGAGTATATAGGTATGTAGTGCATCAGGGGATGCGAAGATTTCACTTTTTAATTTTTAAGTTGACACCACGGACCTTAGAAAAATAGACACAAAATTATATGTTTATTTTCCCATAACCCACTTTGAAGATGCAAGTAGGTGATATTCAATGAAAAGCATTTCTGGCGTTAGAGTGTTGTGCCATGGACCATATTTTACCGAGGGCCATTGTCCCGATACCGAAATGACAATATAACAATGAGGCCTCAGATTTATGTGCCAGATAGACGCTTTTATTATTTGCCCACTTAAACGTGCTGGACTGCTTTCGGATGAAAAATACTAGTTTTATAGTATGAGTACTATTTATGGTAAGTTGTGTTTTTTAATAAAAGCAAAGAAAATTACGGTAAAATGCGCTATATTTCGATCCCTCAGCGAGGTAGTCATCAGACGAATGGAAAATATAAATGACATATATAAACGAAAAAACAATGATATGAATGATGAACTTTTTTAATTTTTAATCGTAACTTTTTAACATACTATTGGAATAGCTAACTCTCGAATCCTATCGTTGATAGCAGAAAAAAATACATAATTATTAACAAAAAATCACTTGTACAATTCAAATAAAAAAGACGTTACGAAATTTTTCTTTCTGCCTTGTTTACGAAATCGTCAAAAAAGCAGCTGCTTATTTCATAAATACACGCGGAAATTATTTATGTGGATACTTCTTATGTCCTTCTTTACCCAGTCACAGAGGCATGAATCAATGGTGACCATTAATTTAATCATAATATGTCAGTGATGGCAGCGCATTCGCTTACGAAGTCATTTCCAAATGTTTATTATTCCAATCAAATAAGCATTATCATGATTAATAATAAATAACACATAATTATCGATTAAACATAGTAATAATAATCTATAATCATGCATCAAATTATCGTTCATTAAAAAAATCCGTTCCGTAAGTGACGTACAAATTCCGAATAAAAATCAGGCAAAATGTAATTAATAGCTTAAATAAATTATTTTCCAGAATTATTTATTTTGGACAGCTATAAAATTTTAATATGTTTGTAATTTAAATACTCGATATACTTCGGCCCACGGCTGTTTATCAGTCAAATTGAAAATTAAATATTTTTAATACATCTGCTCAAAATATGATGGATTACGTGCCTGTTTAGCGTGCGCAAAATGACATATTTCGCACTGGTACTTTTTGTTTTTACTACCTACTGATGTCATCTAGGGGAAACCAGCCACATCATTTAGTAAGCATGTAAACCTTTGTTTTACCAGATACTCTGTATTAAGATGAGTATTTTTTATCTTTAAATTTTGTTATTACTTAAATATATTAAGTATGTTAAATTATAAAAGAGATTTTAAAAAATTCAAAACTATTTTAGACGTCATAATTTATATACTATTTTAACTATCTTAGAAATTATTATTAAAAAGATTTTAGAAGGAGACATTGTTCTTTGTAGTACAGATTGGCGCCAAACTGACTGCGAGTTCTTAAGTTGACTTGTATCTGTTTTGATTTGCAACAAAATTGCTTTTATTTTATTACTTCATGTAATTTTTCGCAGGTGCATTAAAAAAAAGTCAATCGTGACTCTAAATATCAACCTTTTCGCACTTGTATCAAAATGTACTATTAAATTTTTAATATAAATAGCTGCCCATAGTAAATGACAAGACTCAAAAAGAGTATAGTATATATTTATTCATACTTTCGAGAATTAATTCATTATTCTAAATGTTTTTTAGCTCTTCAGCCTACATGCCTACTTAGGTGATTTATGTATAAAGTGATGTCTTGATAGGACGCCTAACATACTGATACTGCAAAACTAAATAACATACTTAAGCTCTTTTGAACTTTATTAACATGGACACAAGGCTTAAAAGCACTTTCGCTTTTCAGATGCTATACGCTCCCTACTACGCTTGTCGGGTAGTTCACAAATTAGGCCTCCAATAAGTTTTATCTTCCGATCTGCGCCATAACTCAATGCTCGCATTGTGCTATGTTGTACCTAAATTACTACGGAATCGTCTGATTTATGCCTGTGTACGGGGACTTTACAGTTATTTACTACCTGTTAGTAAAATCATTTTAATTAATGTACCAGGAAGTACTAAGTTAATTAAACGATGCAGTATTTTATTCCGACAATTCTGTGACGACGGGTTTATGATGCAATTTGTAATTAATGTTGTATAATATGATACAAATCCATATACTAATAATAAAGTAGTAAAAAGGTCGTGTCTGTACATTGAAATGGGTTATTAGTATTGTAGTAAGGGTTTTTTTGACCCTGGCCAACATATACTCTATAAGGGGTGTTCATAAAATAACGCCCAAGCTAAAAACGGGGCAAACATTGAGTAAACGAAGTACATATGAAGTACAAAGGACATGTCTGAGTTATTATGACAGTAAACATATCAATCAATTTAAAACTATTTATTTTTAAAACAGATCGTTATGTACTCTCAACAAAAGAGATAGTAAACAGTAGCGCAAACACATTGCTCCTAAGACCATTGACGAGTGATTGATGATCATTGACGTAACTAGGATTTGTAGCTGGTTCCCTCGGCACCAACTCATGAAACCATCAATAAGAATCTGTTCTCGGTTATGTGATCATAATAACATAAATAGAGATAACCCTCCAAACAACGAGTACAATTTAAGTGATCACCAAAACGGATAAATACTCACCAAATATGGTCAAAACCCGAAGTCGGTTAAAGTCCGAAAATAGGTAGCGATGACAAGCGAAGAGAGGAGGAGCGTGTTAGGTTGACATGTCATACACATTGGGAGCCCCGATAGCATTGACTATACAAATATATCACTAAACTGAAAGTTACTTCGTGAAACACAATTTGGTGAGCTTTTATCCGTTTTGGTGAGCATTTGTCCGTTTTGGAAGTAATACATGTGCATTTTTAGTAGGCATTTAAACACAAGCCCAAACAAAATGGTACCAATGAAATCCAAAAGTAATAATACTTTTTCAAAATCGTTGTAAAAGTATAAACGACAATCTCAATCATGTCAGTTTTTGAAACATTGTCTCTTAAGTTAAAGGAAGATTTAGAAGTCACATTTTATCAATTAGTTGAGCTATTAAAGAAGGGTACATACCACGTACATACCACGTACATACTGAACGCACATGCACTCGAATTTATAAATTATGTATTAGTTTATTCCTGTTGATATATCACGTACTAGCACTTATTCTTTTAAAATTTGTTGGTATTATATTTTATTTTTACAACACTTTTTGTACAACTATATAAACTCTTATAACTTTATCAAGGATACCTTTGTGTTTTTTTTATGGCATTTATTTACATTTATGTACTACTTATGTACTTAAATTAAAATATTTACATGGTACTCACATGGTAACACTACATACCTACATATACATAAGTAGACAATTTCCAATTTATTAAATAAGTAAAATCACATCATACATGTGTATCAATCACAATCAAAAACAGTGATATGTTAGGTGTTGTTTAACTTTATTTATTGTTCATTTATCCCTTTAACAATGAGGTATGTATATCTATATTCAGAGTTTTTTTTTTTTTCGTGTTATTTATTTCTTTTTGTGTTTAATGTAACTGTTTCTTTTGTAGACGCACCCTCTGCAATTGTATCAAAAAATTATTTAATTTTACAGGGATGCAGTGAAAAACAGCGCTGTTCGAATCATTGCTTATGATGCGACAGCATTGCTGAACGCATGACCTTTTGTCAAATTAGCTTAAGATTTTATCTATTATTATAATTATGTTATTTTTTTTTTTCTTGTTTGGCAATAAATGATATTTTTCTTTTTCTTTTTTTCTTTTCTGAACAAAGTAAATTAAACTTTTCCCTGTAGGCCTTGTGGATTGATAATTAATAGGTATGTAAAAAATTCATGGGTTTTCTTTAATTTAAAAGTCCGTTATCCTTGACGTTGGGCACTTTATTTTCATCAAGTAGAACTATGACGTTTCGTTATTGCTTAAAATAGCGCGCTCTGAGCGTTGCTACTACATCAACTGAAACTTAGTGCGATTAAAAAAAACGCTTTTCTCACTGTTTTACGGTTTAAATATTTCAAGTATCCGTTTATTACGTACTAAAGCACATATTTTTAATTACCTGCAATTTTCATTATTTTGGTAATGTTAATTTTATATAAAACGAAAAGTATTAAAAAATCGATTAATTTCCAGTTTTGTTTCGAAGGAGTATAACATATCTGCAAAAATATAAAAAAATCTGCAAAAGGATGTACTTAACCGACATACTTCTTTACAGATACAAAATAATTTAATTATAATTTCAAAGACATAATCGGGAGTAGCCACCCTATTGATTTTTCGCATTGGATTTGTTGATTTATTACTATACCATAAATAATACTACAGACTACACGGGCTGATTATTTTCGTACATTGCTGGTTCGATTTCCGGTTGAAGCAATAAGCGACTTTAAAAAAATATTTGCAGCATAAATACGGCTTGACTTATAAAAAAAATAAAAATATGTTGAGTTAAATCTGCTAGCATCAAAATTTAGGATTCTTTCCCTCCACCAAATGCTTTTTTTCCACACTGCATGTGACGTCACGTCACGTTATAAAAATGCTTTCTAAAAATTCTAAAATACCACGAAGCTTACTTAGGTATTATTGTAAAAAAATGGCCTGTTAAAATTTATGATTTAAGCGTATTATTGCCAGCATTTGCATCACAATATGATTCAGTGTTCACGTCTCTTCACTCCCCATCAGGTCACCATCGACTCACACCATGTCACCATGGATGAAGAAGGTGTTCCTACAGTTTATGCCCAAACTGCTCATGATGCGGAGGACAAAGTACTCGCTGCCGGACTACGATGATACCTTCGTGTCCAATGGATACACCAATGAGCTGGAGATGAGGTTAGTGCAGTTATTTTTAGAAGCTGCGGTGGCTGTCAGTAGGACTTCTGATTCTCAATCCTTAGACCCGGCTTTGAATACTGATAGAGCATTTATTGCGGGAATTTATGTGCATAGCATAAACTGTATCATAACCGTTGTGAAGGAAAACATGCTACAATTTGTCCGCTCCAAGCATGCTGTGGACCCACTTCCATGAACTGCGCTCCGCTTACACCTGTTTCCTGTGGTTATTTATTTATTTATTTATTTATTTTTAATCAAACATAACATGACATGCAATTTTACACGAAGGTGTATCAGAAACCTTATATGTGTGTTTTCCCCCTGCTTGCGCCTGCTCTACATCCGGAAGTGAAACGGCATTCTCGGGAAAAAACGGGCACTAAAGTAAAGCTGCTTTTACGGAAAAGCGTGTATTTATACCCTAAGGCGAACAAGCTCACTCTTATTACATTGGGACATTAAATCGTCAGTGAAAAGCACCCTCTTACGAGTAAGAGTATTATCAATAATAATTGTCGTAATGAGTATGCTGTACTCATTATGACAATTATTAATGATTATCTTCAGGCTCGACACCATACATACCTTTATCACCACACATTTTAAAATTGAAAAGTGCTATTGATTAGAATATTAATATATGAAATTAGTTTTACCTTTGTTTTTATTCTTGAATGTTTTTGTCTTTTTCTTCTTTTTATTGTTCTGTGTATTCTGTAATGTTGTATTCTCTGTGGATATCTATTTGGCTTTATGTGTTGTATATTTTTTTTTGTTATTATGTACTGTATTGCTGTTGATATCCTGAATTAATAAATTAAATTAAATTAAATTTACTCTTCTACTGACAGTCAAAATCACCGCGACCACATCGATTTGTAATTTTTAGTGAGGGTCCTTATCTTGATACACCATAGCCGAAAGGAGAGGGGAACAATTGATTTAGGGGACGCAATTTTCCTCATCTTTTTTACACTCTCATATTATTATTGTGGTACGTTTATTACCTGTTTGTATGGTTTCACATCAAAAGGTCATCATAAACAAACATACTGGTCAAAAAAACGAAGCTGCACAAGTTAATAAAAGTACGTATATTATTCTAACGAAAATTAATTCGATCCAGTTATGAAAGCAGAAAAACCTCTTAGCAAATAATCCACCAAATTCACAAGCCCGAGTCATTATAATTTATGCCCGTGAAAGGTAAACTGGAGACTAAAATCTCTCAATTCTCCCGAGCCCATAGAACGTAATTTACGGGCGTCTATAAGGCATAATCCTTTGTGCATGCATCGAAATTGCAGTTTTCGAACAAAGCCAGTGCCTTACCTTCCCGCCTCGCGTTAATACCGCTTCAATCCCGGTAAAACCGGAATGGCCATTAATTAACCGGTGCATCCCTGTATAATACGGGCAATGTTCCCGATGACAAGCGGTCAGTGCTGCTGTATCAGATTCTTTACGTGTTATTTTATTATCGATATATTTTTGAGACAGTTTTTATTACGCATTGTTCTAATCTAAAAATGGTTCTGAATGTCACTATGCATTATTGTATGGCCGCGTGTTATTCGGCTTAACGACAAGCTTTTTCCGGGATAAAAAGTAGCCTAAGTGATAAGTTAGGGTGTAAGCTTATCCATTCTAAATTTCATCCAAATCCGTCTAGCCGTTAAGCGTGAAAGAGTGACAAACATACACACATACACACACAAACTTTCGCATTTATAATATTAGTGTAATGATATAACATAGCCTTGTCTTATTTCATCACAAACGATTAATGTCCGCGCTAATTAGACACCTGATTTTTCATTGATATTGATCTATCCTTCAGGAACCATGTGTGCCTATGTGTTAATTGTGTGCTAATCCGTTCAGCCGTTTCAGCGTGAAAGAGTAACAAACACACACACACACACACACACACACACACACACACACACACACGCACAAACTCTCGCATTTATAATATTAGTAGGATTTATTAGCCCAGTACCAATATAAAACAGCCAAATCATAAATTATGGAGATATGACAAAGAGAGTTATCTACTAATAAATCATTCTTGTCTTATAAACTTTTGGAAATATTAATGACATTTAGTTAGGTACAACAAATATTTTTTAATTAATAAACGAACTTATTAATTAAGGCGAGAGTGTTCGTCATTTATCGGTAAATGCTTGTTTTCAACACAGACGTGTAATAATTAAATGTCTGTGGTTTTCAAATTAATTTCTGCGCAGTTAAGATAAGAATAAAATTTCTCAAAAATAGCTATTTCTCTACTTTATCATGACTTTATTTTAATTATTCCAAGGTTATCAATAAATTTTATTTTACTTCACTGCATTGAAACAATTTTGAAACATACAGGTAATAATTAGCTACAAATAACAATACACTTTGTTTTGCAATGAAAAATATATCAAATATCGGATTAATGTTTATTGAATGATAAGGTTTAGTCATTTATGTCTTGGAAAAGACAAGACAGCTTACGTAGTAAAATAGTAATAATTTAAAACCTCGAAATTACGAGTTTTATGTGCCGAACAAGATACACGAGTGTAAATTTTGTCCCCTGTAGCAAAACATGTTTCTCCAAAACTCTCGATTTAAGTTGGTAACGGAGGATCTCGGTGCAAAATGCACATCATAATATTGTTTTCCTTAACTTAACTTAACTCAAAAAGTAAAAAGTCTGCAATAAATGCGTTTTCTAGCAATTTGCGTAAACTGCTTGTTAATAGTTAGGTGATCACATAAAAATTAAAAGTTTATGCGTTACATTTTAGCTGCATTAAATCACAACTGTAAACACGCTTTTAAGTTTGTTATTGTAATGCATTAAAGTACGTTATTTTTTTGTGAAGACTTTATTATTAACTAGCTTTTGCCCGCGGCTCCGCCCGCGTGTTATTCGGTTTAACGACATGCTTTTTTCCGGGATAAAAGTAACCTATATGTTAAGTTGGGGTATAAGCTATATCCATTCTAAATTCCATCCAAATCCTCCCAGCCGTTTCAGCGTGAAAGAGTAAAAAACATACACACAAACACACACACACTTTCGGATTTATAATATTAGTGTGAAGTGTGATGAATGAGATAACATAGCCTTGTCTTATTTCACCACAAACGATTAATGACCGCGCCAAATAGACACCTGATGTATGAAATAACAAAGCCTTGTCTTATTTCACCACAAGCGATTTGGACCGCGCTAATTAGACACCTGATTTTTCAATGATATTGATCTATCCTACAGGAACCATGCATTTTTCCGGGATAAAAAGTAGCCTATGTATTAAGTTATGATATAAGCTATATCCGTTCTAAATTTCAACCAAATCCGTTTAGCCGTTTCAGCGTGAAAGAGTAACAAACATATACACACACACTCGCACAAACTTTCGCATTTATAATATTAGTAGGATGGGATAAACTATTTCCGCAAGTTGCTTTAAAACACATTTATTACATACTTTTTATTCAAAAGTAAGGAAAACAATATTATGATGATTTTGTACCGAGGTAAAAAGTTACCCCCTTAACCAGAAATTTTCTTGTGCTAAAAAATAATGGAAGTCATAGTTCGCCGCAAACTTTATCAAGTGCCCAATTCAAACAGAGTTATTCGACAATAATCGTATACGGATTTGGGAACCGAAATCAGATTGCGTGGTCTGTACTCATGTTCAAATTGTTTGCGAATTAGTCGGGTGGATATCGGAGGGTTTGTGCGTGTGCGGCCGACGCAGTAATGGGAATTTAAGAGTTTGTCTATCTGGGGCACACTCTTCGTAGCACACATTTGCTTTCGATTACGGGATTCCTCTATTTGTTTATTGAACAAGGAATGAGAGAAACGACTTGCAGTTCTACTTATGCGTGTGTTCGTACAGTTAGTAATGCTACAAATTCGTCACTGGAAAAACTATTGGTTGGTGTGTCTGGCACACGATTAATTAAAGGTCTTTTTGTGAAAAAGGCACGAAATTACAGATTAAAGTTCTTACATGTCTCTTTAGTATTTTATAGACCGTTGAAAGTTTCAAAACGGTCACTTACTTAAACTCAATATAGGATTCAAGAATCAAAATGTTTATTTGTAAAATAGATACATAAAGTATACGTTTTACATGTCCAATCTAATCTTTATAAAAATAATATTATATGATTAAACTAATTTAATACTGGAAATATATAAAAAAACTGGGCTTAAGTTGGGCTAATAAATTTATACATAATATGCATAAAATAAAGAATATAAGAAAATTATTATATATATAATGCAATAGACCATAAATAAATATAATGCCTAACCAACTATATAGGCACTATATTTTTTGCATACACGAAAAAACAAAAAAATGCAAATTCTAGAGAGTATTTACAATAAATTTATGTTGTTTTAGTACATATTGTTTGATCTAAGTTACAATTTTTGTTGTTTAAAATGTGGAAAATATTATTAGAAATGTTTTACGAAAGAAAAATTGCCACAAAATAAATAAAAACTCCGATAACAATGTTCAAAGCTAATTAATAACTTTGTAGCAATTTCTCGTAAACTTAATAAAAGCCGAGTGAAAATTTACTTTAACTTTTGCAGAGATATCTTTAAAAGCGGTTTGCTCATATTTTTTTTAAATTTAAAGAGATATTGCACTTACACTAATAAAAATATTTAAATACACGTTAAGCACGTACAAGAGTTAATTTGTAAGATTTATTTATGGAAAATATTCCATATTTCAAGATTAGTATAAACATACTCGTATTTTTAACAATGTAGGTGTGTATACATACATATTAAAAATATGTTTGTTTTTAGGTAAGTAAGACAGGAATCTCGACGCACGTACAAACCCTGACAGGTTTTTGAAACACCTATATCCTATTGAAATGTATGTTTTCTGTTTTGAAATAAAATAAATAAATATAAGTAAAAAAATCAAAGTGGTGAACAATTTTTATTATTGAACAATTTGTTATTGTATTACGTACATAGTTGGGTCAGTTATCTATATTCGATAATAATTAAAGAACAAAAGATATGAGGGTAATCAAGCCTTGTTTAATTTGGCATGTTAAGGGCCAGTTCACATTTTCATATGAGTAAACTAAAATTTCCGGAAAAAAAGGTTTACTATATTAGGAAAGACTTTTAAACTGTTGAATACATTTTAAACATAGACCATGACAGTTGTATGACATTTACAAATATTATTTAATTTTTTCGTAGTGATCAATCTCACACTTCTTTTACGAATAAATAATCACATTGTCAAATTAAAATTTTCACATCACATTAATTGTTAAAAAAGCTTCTGACAATTTATCCGGATAATGTTCTCAGTTCAACACTTTTTTTGAATAAAACATAATTTCAATCGAAATTTCATGGCTGAATAACCTATGATTTTTAACCGATAGAATTCTTCAATTTCAAATCAATCGAATCCTTTCATTAAATTAGACCGAAAAATATAATTAACATCACTCCAAATTCCAACAAAATTACAATCCATAAAAGCGCGCCGTACATACAACGTAACTTTGTAAAATGGGTCTTTATAGTATTTATCTTAATGGTATCTGTCTTTTAGTAGGGACAGTCTGACGGACGCATTCGGCGACAAAGGTGACGGCAGCGGAGACTACCGAAAATCTCCGGCACCCGAAGACGACATGATGGGCGCTGGTGCTCATCAGAGACCTTCAGGTACCGTCTTTCAACAGGGACATAACTCAATGTTCCTATCGATACGAACATACAACTTTTCACATAATTGGCCTATCTTTTTTTGCCAATATTGACAATTCGAAAACCATTTCGAGGAATAGCTGTTTTTAGTAGACAGATTTAAAAATAAACGTGCGTATCCTTTATTAAATGAAAAAAAAAGCAATGTCTCTTATTCGACCGTCCGTGCGTCATCACCAGGGATAGGATATTCGGATCTATATATATCTATAAAATTGAAAAAATATCAAAAAAGTTTGAAACATTAGAGTCGGCTTCTTAAAATATTATTTATTTATTACGTTTTAAACAATTCCGTAATTACAGAAATTACGGGATTGCCTAAAATGTTACGTTGATGTACCTAATACTTAATAGATGTTACCGTAAATGTGTGTATATATTTTCAGGCATTGTATACAATTTCTAGGAAACTTTTAAAATGACAAACAGATTTTATAACAGAGTAAAAGACCCCAAAAAAGGCTATACGTCATACTAGCGAGTCTGGAGTCGGAGGCAAAACGGAAAGCCGAAAACAACGGATATACGAAATACTAGCTCGGCCGAAGACTAAAAAAGTTTATAAAAAAGCGACATTATAATACCTTTCGTAAGAGTCCAAACACCACCTGCGGCTTTCTACTCTGTTCGACATAAATCTGCTTGAAAAATTTCCTTGGAATTGTATACAATGCCTGAAAGATATACATACATTTACGGTAACATCTATTAAGTATTAGGTACATCACAGTAACGTTTTAAGCAGTTCCGTAATAAATGAATAATATTTTAAGAAGCCGACTCCATAGTTGCAAACGTTTTCTGGTCTTTTTTCAACTTTAGGTATATATCGATCCGAATATCCTATCCCTGGTCATCACACTCATCACCACACATTACCATAGGAATATTAATTTATTTTTCTTGAACGCATCCTAAAGTCTCAAAGATGATGACGTCACTTCCTATAAATACTAAAATACTTATAAACTCGGTTAAAAGTACAAAAAAAAATCGTTGAAATTACAAACCTAAATTGATCTACATATTTATTGCAAAGAGCAGACGAAAGCACATTGAATTTTTTTTAAACTTCCTAATTCCTAAAACTGCAAGTTAAGCAGCAAGGTGATTTCGAAACGATCTACAAGTACAAACGTGGTCCTCTGTTAACATAATGTCGTTGGTAAATCGTAAATTTCGTCATCATAATTCGCCTCGGCAGATCGTAAAGTATTAAATCGAAAATATTTCACCAACATTTTTAAATACGTGCAACGATGAGCTTCCGTACCGTATCACTCACCCTGCTTTATACATAATGGAACCGACCAATTTAACTTAGCGAACGTTCTATAGACCCACCAATAAGAGTCAATAGTCGCTGTGGTCAGCTAGTAATTACAAATTTTCTCCACAGTAACGGAATCAGAGAACATGATACCACGGCACCTATCTCCGGAAGTGGCTGCAGCTCTTCAGAGTGTCAGGTTTATCGCCCAGCATATTAAGGACGCTGACAAGGATAATGAAGTAAGTATGACGTAGTAATATGTCCTTAACACTACATTCTCCGGATTTGTAAGATTTTGTAACAAAATCATAAAAAATAATGATAACGCCCAAAATCCGACTTTTAGCTACGGGCAATGTTAACAAATAGTTTGGTATACGCATTAAATTATTTTTAGTTATATTAAAATAGCTTCAAACTTATAGGATTTTCTAACGAAAACGGAAAATCTCAAAATGATCGTTATCACGACTGTGGAAAATTCTATTATTTTAAAGCTACTATAATATCTTTAAATATATATTTGTATGTATATAAAACTATTTGTAATCATTATTCTTAGTTAAAAGCTGTTTTTTGGGCGATATAATGATTTATTATGATTAGGCAAATATTATTTATTATAGTTTGATTACAAAATATTACAAATCCGGGGAATATTCCCTTAATATAATAGTATTAAATTTGTGTCAGAATATGGGTTGGGAAGTGCACATTCGCTCACCCACATTTCACCAAAGATTTATCGTTCCAGCGTGGTGGGCGGTGAGCCCTGTCACCGTACTTCGGGACACATGTTTCTCACATAATTTCTCTCATTTGCAGCCTTCTATTCCTCCTCGGCCGAAAATTTAGCAAATTATTAGTGTGCTTATTAGATTAAGACTGGGTCATGTATGTTCCCCTGTCAAACTTTTTAATTTAAATTTAAACTGCGCAACTCTCCAATGTGTGATTGCCAAACTGAGGAGGGGACTGTATACCATATACTCTTTAATTGCCATATTAATAATAAATGGAGACCATTGGTTGAGGTACTTACTGCACGAAATATTTCCCTTCCCGATGATAATAATGATGTGATGAATTTCCTGTTGTTATTTAAAAATAAAAACGCCATTTACGTCCTGGCAAAATTCATAGGATTAAATGATATTAGATTATATGTAAAAGTGTTGTCATATACATAATGTTGTGTTTGTTTCAGAAATATTGAGTTTTTTATCGTGATCGTTCTTATTTTTGTTTTAAATTTGTGATTTACTGACTACCTGATATTGAAAGAAAATGGTGGCAGAAAAAAAGTTCTTGCGATACTGCATAAACAATTTCAAACTTTATAATTAACTAGATTTTGCCCGCGGCTTATGTTGTTCTTCGCTCTTAAGAGCCATTTTACAAAATTACGCTTTTTGTATATACATAGGTATATTGTTTCATCAAAGTCATTGAAACTGAATGAAATATGGTTATTCCAAACGAAAAAACGCGCAGTGCGGGAGGGACAGATTCAGGACGGATGATAAAAATGATTCAGCGTTGTCTAGTGACCACAAAGAACTGAACTTTATTAGAAAAAAAACCAAAGATATTATAATTAACACACACACATGTTATAGAAGAGTTACACATATCATCTGTCCATAGATGCTGCATGAGCTACATTTTGATATTTAAATTAACAGGGCAAAAGAAAAAAAGTAGTTTTTTAATTAAATATTTAAAAAACCTTAAATAGCTATCAAAAATTCCTTCAAACAAAATATAACACGCATCTAATAAAATATATTTGAGTACTGTATTTAATTCCTATTCGTCAAACGAGGAGAAAAAGTATTTTTAAGAGGATATGTTACGCATGCAAAGGTCACTGTTACTCCATGCGGAATGACCCGCAGTGCGAGAGGGACGCATTCCAGAAAAAATAGCAAAATGTCGATTTTAAATGAATATAAAATGAACTGAAATAGCTGTCAAAAATTCCTTCAAACAAAATATAACACGCATCTAATAAAATATATTTGAGTACTGTATTTAATTCCTATTCGTCAAACGAGGAGAAAAAGTATTTTTAAGAGGATATGTTACGCATGCAAAGGTCACTGTTACTCCATGCGGAATGACCCGCAGTGCGAGAGGGACGCATTCCAGAAAAAATAGCAAAATGTCGATTTTAAATGAATATAAAATGAACTGAAATAGCTGTCAAAAATTCCTTCAAACAAAATATAACACGCATCTAATAAAATATATTTGAGTACTGTATTTAATTCCTATTCGTCAAACGAGGAGAAAAAGTATTTTTAAGAGGATATGTTACGCATGCAAAGGTCACTGTTACTCCATGCGGAATGACCCGCAGTGCGAGAGGGACGCATTCCAGAAAAAATAGCAAAATGTCGATTTTAAATGAATATAAAATGAACTGAAATAGCTATCAAAAATTCCTTCAAACAAAATATAACACGCATCTAATAAAATATATTTGAGTACTGTATTTAATTCCTATTCGTCAAACGAGGAGAAAAAGTATTTTTAAGAGGATATGTTACGCATGCAAAGGTCACTGTTACTCCATGCGGAATGACCCGCAGTGCGAGAGGGACGCATTCCAGAAAAAATAGCAAAATGTCGATTTTAAATGAATATAAAATGAACTGAAATAGCTATCAAAAATTCCTTCAAACAAAATATAACACGCATCTAATAAAATATATTTGAGTACTGTATTTAATTCCTATTCGTCAAACGAGGAGAAAAAGTATTTTTAAGAGGATATGTTACGCATGCAAAGGTCACTGTTACTCCATGCGGAATGACCCGCAGTGCGAGAGGGACGCATTCCAGAAAAAATAGCAAAATGTCGATTTTAAATGAATATAAAATGAACTGAAATAGCTATCAAAAATTCCTTCAAACAAAATATAACACGCATCTAATAAAATATATTTGAGTACTGTATTTAATTCCTATTCGTCAAACGAGGAGAAAAAGTATTTTTAAGAGGATATGTTACGCATGCAAAGGTCACTGTTACTCCATGCGGAATGACCCGCAGTGCGAGAGGGACGCATTCCAGAAAAAATAGCAAAATGTCGATTTTAAATGAATATAAAATGAACTGAAATAGCTATCAAAAATTCCTTCAAACAAAATATAACACGCATCTAATAAAATATATTTGAGTACTGTATTTAATTCCTATTCGTCAAACGAGGAGAAAAAGTATTTTTAAGAGGATATGTTACGCATGCAAAGGTCACTGTTACTCCATGCGGAATGACCCGCAGTGCGAGAGGGACGCATTCCAGAAAAAATAGCAAAATGTCGATTTTAAATGAATATAAAATGAACTGAAATAGCTATCAAAAATTCCTTCAAACAAAATATAACACGCATCTAATAAAATATATTTGAGTACTGTATTTAATTCCTATTCGTCAAACGAGGAGAAAAAGTATTTTTAAGAGGATATGTTACGCATGCAAAGGTCACTGTTACTCCATGCGGAATGACCCGCAGTGCGAGAGGGACGCATTCCAGAAAAAATAGCAAAATGTCGATTTTAAATGAATATAAAATGAACTGAAATAGCTATCAAAAATTCCTTCAAACAAAATATAACACGCATCTAATAAAATATATTTGAGTACTGTATTTAATTCCTATTCGTCAAACGAGGAGAAAAAGTATTTTTAAGAGGATATGTTACGCATGCAAAGGTCACTGTTACTCCATGCGGAATGACCCGCAGTGCGAGAGGGACGCATTCCAGAAAAAATAGCAAAATGTCGATTTTAAATGAATATAAAATGAACTGAAATAGCTATCAAAAATTCCTTCAAACAAAATATAACACGCATCTAATAAAATATATTTGAGTACTGTATTTAATTCCTATTCGTCAAACGAGGAGAAAAAGTATTTTTAAGAGGATATGTTACGCATGCAAAGGTCACTGTTACTCCATGCGGAATGACCCGCAGTGCGAGAGGGACGCATTCCAGAAAAAATAGCAAAATGTCGATTTTAAATGAATATAAAATGAACTGAAATAGCTGTCAAAAATTCCTTCAAACAAAATATAACACGCATCTAATAAAATATATTTGAGTACTGTATTTAATTCCTATTCGTCAAACGAGGAGAAAAAGTATTTTTAAGAGGATATGTTACGCATGCAAAGGTCACTGTTACTCCATGCGGAATGACCCGCAGTGCGAGAGGGACGCATTCCAGAAAAAATAGCAAAATGTCGATTTTAAATGAATATAAAATTAACTGAAATAGCTGTCAAAATTTCAAACAAGCAAAAATTAGATATTTTTTAAATCTATCTAATAAAATATCGTTGTGGTCTGGACGTATGTCATTCCTATTTGTCAAACTATGAAATATATCAAACATATCAATAATTATTTCTCTCGAGCGAAAGTTCTGGAATCGCGTTTCTGTACTACAGACAACTAGAAAATGTTCAAATATTCATATACTATTTTATCAAATTAGTGGCTTCTTCTGAAAAGCAGGTAAACAACTTAAAAAGTTCCGAGTTTAGCTAAATTGCCCCTAAAGACCTCTTTTCAATAATTATCTCTATCAAGTAAAAGTTTTTCAAATGCGTTTCTGGTCAGCCAGAAACTAGAAAAAAGGTTCCAAAAAAGTCCTGAAAACAGGACTCCAAAAAGTGACATAGTTTTAACGGTAGAGCCTTAACCAACGCACATTTTTCGTATAATTCCAACAAATCATCATTCATCTCAAAATCCCCTCCGATGAGAATGTTTAAGTAATTTAAATATTCAGAGGGAATTACCGAGAAGACAAAGCATTTAAATATGTCACCCAATAATCTGAAACATTTACGAAATTGCTGTTAATATAAATTTAAGACTATGCTAATTCGTACCATAAAACATGCGGTGCTACTGTGAACGCAGTTTTCACGATCGAATCTATGTTTGATGTAACAACCATTATTCATAATAATGTAATGAATATAATGCGAATGTACTATCGGAGAAATAGTCCAATTTTATCTTAGTTCCTCCTGATCCGTTTATCTGTCTGTATTGACGTAACAGCCTCATAACTTTTCAGTTCGATAAAGATCAAATTACAGTACGGGAGTAGAAACAATCTTTGACACCATCGCATGTTAATAGTAGATTGTTATACAAGGGAGATACGTTATCAATTGCATCCAAGATATTTAGGGGCAAGAGCGAGGGTGCTTATATTTCGACCGTGCAATTGATCACTTACTTACATCACTAATGCGAAGAAAACAACAAAAAAAAAACAAAATTATAACATGATGATCATCTGTACTCGGCCCCTCAGAAAGTATTGCGAAAAAAAGTTTTTATATATGGAAGACTGGCCAGTTATAATGTTTTTCGAAAATATGATTATTTATAAGTAAAAGTAGGTATGTTCTAATTTCAAAATTTCCCTCCACATTTTTTGCGAGCTAATTCAAAGTATTGTGTCTCGCTGAAATATGGATCTGCGCCTGGAACATTTTAGAGCTATGATTTTTTACGATTTCAAGTGTCGCCTGAAACTGGATGAATCGTACGATAGACTTCAAATGGCATTCATGGATGTAGGCCCTTCCAAGGTAACCGTGTATCGTTGGTATAACGAATTCAAGCGCGGTCGACCAACTTTGGGGGATGAAGAAAGAAGCGGTCGCCCTTTGACGGCTGTTACCGAAGAAAACGTGCCGGCATGAAAAAGTAAAAAATTGTATATAGAACAATTTTTTTTAGTTTCCCAAACTCTCTGAGTGTCCCACGTATCTACTTGTTTCACACTAATTATATTTATCCAAACCGGTTTCGGTTTTACACCAATAGCAAGGGTCTATCTGTACTAAAATAACTAATAAATTAACACATTTTGTAGGATATAAAAAGTATTTCATCGTGCAATCAATCAAATAATATGTCGTTAATCAATTATGAAATTTTGTTTGCCAGAACGTTTTCAACAAGATTTTACTGGTACCATTTTATTTTCATGCGACTTTTTCTTTCTTTTGGGCAATCGTCTATTACTGGCCAGTGTGATTGTTTTTTTAGTTGCTGTGTTCACTTTTAAACGTATCTTAAACATTTTATTTTGCAAATTTACCTATATAAGGTGCTCTAAAAATATCTGCCACGGCTGCAATGGGAGAGTGTATTGTGTATGTAGATTACAATAGTAACGATATTTTATTGATCTAGCGTCATAAATTTTTTCATACAAAAAATCTGCGTATAAGTTACAATTTTTACTTGTATGAAACCGTCCCGTAGTAACACCAAACAGTTGGAAAGAGATAGAGATTATTTTAATTGATGAAACGACACATCACGCGTAGTTTGTGAACCATGTTATGTGGAATAAAGTAAATATTTAAATTATTTACTTTATTTTCTCAAATTTAAATAGCTATTCCGGGGTACAAAATTTCTTCACAATTGTAATCTACATACACAATACCATCTCCCATTGCAGCCGTGGCAGATATTTTTAGCGCACCTTATATACGCAAGTCACATTTTTCCAAAATAATATATAAATAATATACAGAATAACAAAATAAAAAGGAAATAGGCAGAACAGATATTTTCCATTGTCATTTGGCGAGACGAGTGATTGACTACGTAGTTAGTGACTGTAAGGGACACTCGTTTGATTTTCAAATTTACTTACCTCCCGCATTTCGAGTTATATATGACTTACTTTGAGAGCATAAGTGATGAAAAAACATTTAAATATTCGCAAGGCTTTTTACTTGGGCTGTATAAAAAATACATCTACATGGACGCACCCCGTACATCGTGTACGAAGTACACTTTACAGACTTTTTCGTGAAACTGTACATGCATATGCTTCTTAAACAATGATTTACCTGTACAAATTTATGCTTCATACATGTCATAACCTTATCCGACGTCTATTAATGACTAATCCCCACTTCAATTATCCTTCTCCACGTACGTTTGTGATGAACCCTGTAACTTCGCACACATTTATAACAGTAATGAGCTGAACTCTGCTCGGCTCCCCCCGGGGCTGGCGAGATGAGAGGATGAATATTGCACCCGTAGATAGGGTTGCCATGTTTTGGTGGACTGGATTTGAAGCGGTCACCGTTAAAGCGCTGAACGCCTCATTTGATATAGTTATGGTAGGTATTTTGGGACTCTGTCAAATAAAAAAATCCTAACAGCAAAGCAGAGGCTGTCTGTCTGTTCGACCCTGTCAAAATCGTTAAATGGCTGGGTTAGTTGAGCATTAAGTTTTGAACTAGTTAGATTCGCTTGCAAAGATCACGTTTGCTAAGTTTTAAGGCACAGTTAGTCCGTCGCATGATGAAAAAGATATAAAAAAGATATAAATATATACACAGAAATATCTGAAAAAATGCATGTCCGAAATTGGATACTGCTCTACGGCTGCATTAAATTTGATATAAAATGAGAAAAGTGCGCTTTAAAAAAAACACTTTTTACGTTTTAAATAACGGGTTTGCTTGTTTAAAGCTGTCACTGTTGTTGTTATTTTACTTTATTAGTTTAGACGGATTACTGTTTAAACTGAAAAAAAAAAAACAGTTTTCACTAAGCATTTTCCCTATCACGATTTAGCCTTTTTTATTGTTTTAAAAAAGGCCATCTTTGCAATTTTTTTTCAGAACCCTATTTATTGTAATTTGAGAATAACTGTTTCTAATCCTCATTTTACTACCTATGAGTACGTCGTCTTAATCCCGAAAATAATCAATCGCTACATACAGAGAACATCACACCTTTACAATTTCAATTTCAAAAAATCGTTTCTTAGTGGATGCTTGCCCAATCTTAAATTTAAAGGCTCTATTATAGTTCAGGAGATTTCATGATAAGTGTATGAAGTAAGTTTACTGTGAACCTTTTGTTACGAGAATCAATAAAACTACTGTTTAATATAAAAAAAAAATCGATCTATGGTAAAACCAGGTAGACAATATTTGTGGATTGGATTCAAATAAACTGACCATATTTGTGTGTTGCGACAGTAAATATGGCAAATCTGAGAAAAGTTCGGATGTTAGCAACACTGCTTATAGCGCACAAGCCAACCAAATAAAGATCCTAAACTTCTTAGATATAGAGTTGCTAATGCTGTGTAATGTATAACATAAGTCCTTGTAGCTAATTGGGAGATAATTTTGACAAAAGTCATGCTTATTATTATTTTAATGACTTTAGAGCAAATAAAAAGATAATAAATATCAACCTGTTATTATTTTTACGTAAATTTATAATTATGGTCGTAATCTTCCTTTAGTATTTTGACGTCAGTGCAAAGTTACAAGACCAACTAAAACCATGCTCACCAATAATAAATCAAATATTAATAATAAATGGTAAACAAGCAGAGCAGCTAAAGAGCAAACTTAGCTCAAATGTTTGCCCAAATATAGCTCGAACGATGCTATTCCGAAGTTGATGCAAACATTCATTCAACGTAAAGTGTGGATCTTCTCTTAAAAAGTCTCTTTAGACGATGATCAATACCCGACACTGAATCGATCACAGCAATCACGCTAACTAGGAGGACTGCGAGTCTGAGAGCTATAAGACTATAAATATCCGATGAATTCGATGGTTCTTGGTAGAATTCATCTTCAATATATTAAACACATTTTTTGTACTTTTTATTTCACAAATATTTATTTTAATTTTAAAAACTCAGGCTACCAGCTTCAAATTATTAATTTTAATAGTGATTTAAACTAAACATCTCATCATCAAAGAGGCTTTCTGCAAATCAGCGCTGTACGGATTACGGATTCTTGAGAAATCTAAGACGACAAATGCTAAGCGTGCCATATTTTGCTAAACAAAAGTTATTAAAATTTATGCAGGATATGATTAACGATGTACATCATTTAATATTTATTAATATTATTAGGAATTTGCCTTCGTGGTTAATTGGTTTAAAGTTAGTCTTATTCCTTTGCTATTGTATTTTTTTAATATAATTATAATGTGTTGTTTTGGCAATACATTCCATTTTTTTTCAAGCAAATATGACTATGATCATTTTTTCATTTGGTACACTAAATTCATCATCGTCTAAGGCGGGTTTAAGTTCTAGATTTTTACAGCTAAGGCAATTGTACACACGGGTGCGCCACTCGGACGTGCAATGTTGTACTTGGCGCGGAATTGACTTTTACAAAGTTTTATGTTTGAGGTACCTGCAACAAATGTTTTTCAAGAATTTGCTTGAGCGTGTTATTTTTCATTTTACTTGACCTGAAAGTTTCACTGTGAGTACTTCAGCTATTTTATAAATCACCTTGATAATTTGTCATGAAAATTACACGTAACAAAATAAAAGGTAAAAAAAAGAGCCTACAGCGAATTAATTACATCCGAAGCTTCAAGAATAATTTTCTCCAAACTGTTTCCGAGAAATGTGTTCATAAACGTCGTATAGAAAATTATCTACAATTTCTTGAAATCTTACGTCCACTTTTTTTTTTCGATAGACCGTAGACGTTTGGAATAAAGGAAGTATTGTTATCGTTAAAGAAAACGAAATCGTGACTTTGATGGGAACCAATTCTGTAGCACTTAGTCTAAAAATGAAAAGCGACTCAAAACTAAGTCTAAAAAATTTGAAAAAACGTAAATATCTTGTGTCTGTGTCCGTCCGTAGCTCTGTAGCTCAAAGTAGTGAGACCGATGCCAATTAAATTCTAAATTAAGGGTAGCCTTACATTAGGGTTGTATTGAACTGCATCTTCTGCCTGCGCATTTGATGTATGGAAGAAAAAAATATCATTTTATTGGGCTCTTTTCTTTACATATCTCTCCAAAGTACTTGTACACCCTGTTTTTACCGACGAATTTGCGTCCCAACGTAATAGTAGGTAAGCCTTCGCTGTACTTGGGGCACAAATACACGCTTTTTAGGGTTCCGTACCCGAATTAGTAATAAGCCTCCGCTGTCTGTCTGTCTGTTCGTCCGTCTGTCATATATATCATAGAGGGCTATAGCTTCAGCCGAGTTCAGCCGCAATCGGTAGACAGTTGAAATTTTCACAGGATATGTATTACTATGGCTTCTACTACGAAGAATTATAAAAATATGAAAAGCAAACGTGGTCCCCATACAAAAAACCTTGAAAAGACTCAATTTTTTTAGGTTATTTGTTTCAGCTCTATCTTAAAAGACGATAATACAAGTTTCAAACTTAGTCAGACTGTTATGCACACTCTAAAATAAAAGAATAAATAATAAAAGTAAGGGGTATAATTTTATATACGACGTTTATGAACAGATTTCTCGGAAACAGTTTTAATTTCCTGTAGGCTCTTTTTTACTTTTTAATTCTTAGGTGTAATTTTCATGTCAAATTATCTAGGTGATTTATAAAATAGGTGAAGTACTCAAAGAATGACGAATAATTTGACAGGCGCTATCATTTAGCGGCTTTTCTTTGACGCCTTTGTTGTTCATCATGTTTTTAAGATTCCCTACCTTTTTTGTGTGGTACGGAACCCTTTGTGCGCAAGTCCGACTCGCACTTGGCTAAATTATTAGTGCATGCGAGTTTACCTTACAGTATTTTCCCTGAGGTACTCATTAGTGCACGGTTATCCAGAAGGTTTCTAAGCCGCGTGTCAAGAGTCACTACCCTGCACTAAAGGGTTATAGAACGAAAACACAAAGAGTATAGTTCAACCACGGCTCCCCTGCTACGAAACGGGAAATACAAAACAGGGTCTACCACGTCCCGACGCCGTCGCCGTTTGTCGACGCTTCCCATTATTTTTGCTGTTTGGTGAACCCATTACAATCCGTACACGAAGACATGAATATTTAAGGCGACCTCGTAAATAAAAACAGGCATTCTCTTTCTTTGGTCGTTATTATTAAATATTCGGGAATGATACTGCGGTGAATGCTTGTTTCATAGTCTTGGGAAGGAGATTGCGATATTTGATGACTTTAAGATAAGCTCGAACAGGCATTTTGTGAGTACTTACACGTAGACACAAATTACTTTAGGTTATTTACTGTCGTGGGTGGAAATTATGAAGCATGTTAAACATTACGTGAGTGTTCTTCTTATTTTTCATTTTTTTTTCTCTTTGTTTTGGAAACAAACGGTCGTTACGAAAATCTTATAACTAAATTAAATTCTAATTGACCTATAGTTCCAAAACTTAAACAAGTAAATTATTACAAATAGCGAATTGCGCACGCATTTAGGTTAACCAGATTAAAGTACAGTAAGTATGTTTAAAATCTGATTTGCTATGTACATCTAATGAGACAATGGCTTCAATTTTAATTTTAAATTTAACGTTGCTACAAGACTACGTATTATAAAAGAATTTCTTGTATAATTTGTGAGAGCTAGGGGTGTATGAAAAAGTTTGTTGTTACGAGGAGAACGAGTAGGTATCTTAGACCATATAACACGGGACTAGGCAAGCGCACTTATCCCCCTCTGCTGAATTACATGAACAATGAACAAAGTGACATATAAATTTTTCACATGAGTGTGCGTGAATGATTAAATGTGTGCTGTGCGTGTTTACATCCCCTCCCGTGAAAAACGGCAGAATAATTTCATTACTAAGAGTCACGCTATTAAATTAAATTTTTGATAAAAGGAAGTCGCATTCAATAAAGTTATTTAAAATTTTGTGATTATTTAAAATGTCGAAATGCTTTCGTCGCTCAGCACGAATAGAAAGTTTTTGATGTGCAGCAGATGCCGGTACAAGTCAATGGAAAGACCGAAATTATAAACTTCTAATTGGACTCTTTCTATGCGGTCAATGTGACATGTATAAATAGGAGACCAGACAGAACTAGCAAAATCAAGCAGAGATCTAACGAAGCTGTTATAAAGCACTTTATAAGTGAAAATGTTATTAAAAGACTTACATATCCTGAGTACAAAGCCCATCCTTCTAAACGATTTTTTTATAATATTATCGATGTGTGCATTGAAACTCAACATATGAAGATTATACTTCCAATTGATTTGAATTATGCAGCCGAATTCATAATGGATACTCATATAAAAAAAACCCCTTACATATATCGTAATGATTATACATTCTGTGTAAAAACTACCGGAAATTGTTAAATAAAACCAAAAAGTAATTTATTCGTCAAAATTTATTTTATCGCTTTCAAAATAGGCTATAAATATAGGCAATACAGCTACGCCAGCGCTTGACCCAGTCCTCCATACATTTTTTGTAAGCTGATTGGTGTATGGTCTTCAACTCCTTCAGCGAATTTTCTCTTATAGCTTCAATCGACTCGAAACGCCTTCCTCGAAGTGATAATTTTAGCCTCGGGAACAGGAAAAAATCAGACGGACCCATATAAGGTGAGTACGGCGCTTGGTCGATGACATTCGTCGAGTTTTCGGCTAAAAACTCTTGCACAATAAATCATATAAATCATATATTTATGTTCCATAAATCTGATATTCTCTCGCAAACGCCTCATGATGCCTGAATAATATTGTTTATTTACCGTTTGTTCCTCTGGAAGAAAGTCGTAGTGCACTAAACCGCGGCAATCAAAGAAAACTGTAATTTATGAATTCCGGTACATTTTACACAGAGTAGTATGTATGTCAAAGGTATTTCTGAGTGCAAACTATCAGTAGAACTATACATTCAACACTCTAAAACTCTCTATTCACAGACGATTTTAAAGCGGATATATAACCTAAATTACGTGGACCATAATTTAGGTTATATAAGGTGACTATCGTTTATATAGCTAAATTTATACTGGAGTCTCGGTAGGTGGTCAGGACAAAGGTTCAATGACCCTTTTTGTGAAATACCCAAAATAAAATTAGGACTTCCTATACTAGGTAAAAAAAAATTTTCGAATTTCACCTGGGGGTTCATTAATCCTTGTTTTCTAATGACTAACCGAGTCTCCAGTATGAATTTGGTCGGTTGATTTAATTTCACCCTATATACTAATTGAGTCGAGGCTGTTCTTAAACAAGTATAAAGGTAGATGCACAAAGTTTTTTTTCCGTATTTCGCAAACAGGGCCTTTGAACCTTGGTCCCGGCAACTTACCGAGTCTCCACTATTAATTTGGCTATACATATATACGAAAGTCACCTTATACAAAGTGAAATTTAAGTGATTTTGCTAACGAAAACTAGTGATACTATTAATCCACATGAACTACTTTTACTGTTACTGAAATCGCGAAAAAAAGCTGTTCATGAGCTGTTCCATGGAAAACTTAAATACCTATTCGACCAAAATGTATGAAACAACAATTTTTTTTAAAGATTTTTCTGTTGGCTTCATAGTAAAAGTTGTTCATATGGACGAGTAATATCACCCGTTTTCGTAAAAAAAATCACTTAGACGGTAAAATATTTCCATAATCTAGTTTAATCAGCTATACTTTACTTTAATTTAAAAACAAGAACTATAAAAATCAAGCGAGCAGTTCCAGAGTTGGCCCAATTTTAATCCAGAATAAGCAAGATTTTGCGTAATAAATATATATAGTCTTATGAACCCCAAAGGTAGTAGTTTAATTAGTATATAATTTTTTCAGAATTTTTGTTTGAACCTGCTTAAGGGCCCATAATACCTCAATTCGCAGTCCTGCTCTAACGCTTCTGCTTTTTAACTGTCTATCCTACTCTAATCATATGCCGCGCACTCAAAAACATCAGTTATTTTGAATTCGCGGCTACACTGATGGTTTTTTTCATTTTTATGGAACAGTCTGCAGCTGTTTTATACTAATTTCAGTTATATTATGCAAAGTTTCAGATCTAATTTCAAGTATTCATTGAATGCTATCGGTTTATTGTACGGTTTGGAGGTAACTTTTCTATCGAGAAAATTTTATGGAAGTTTTCACAATAATATGGACATAGCATTAGTCCTCAACTTTATGATATATCAATATCAGAGTGATTGTTGCAGTATTTGTTGGTATAAAACAGGATCATGCGAAGCGAAGTGAGGTATTATACACCCTTAAGAGTCTGTCTACCCATTTTAGTGGGGCTGTTTCAGAACAGAAATATCCCTCTTAAGGGGAAGTGGACGTTCAAAAACCAAATTTTAAACGAATTTTTCAGAACACCTGACATAAATACAGAACTGAAAAAAATAGACTGGATTTTTGAAGATATGAAAAATATTTTGACTAGCTCGAAAACACGATTTCAAACTTTCAATTAATGGAAAAAAAATTCTAAAAGTACCTCTAAAAATTTCATTTATCGCGTTTTGTGTCTGTGATATAGATCGTATCATCATGAAACTTAATACGAATATTTTTTTAATATGATAATCCATCTTGTGACTACGAACTTTTTTCAGTATTGTATAATTCCTCTAGTTTATTCCATTTCAAGCAGATTGTCGCTTACGTCGAATCTGATAAAGCTCTTTAACTATTTCTACGTTCCTCACTCTCGCTAGATTCTGGATAAGTTCGTTCTGCACTAACAGTCACAGGCCATTCCGGGGGAGGAAGCCGTGCTGAATGGACCTGTGCTGCTTTGACCTAGCTCGATTGCAATTGTCTGACGACGTGAAAACAAATATTTTTACATTCGCAGTATACCTACAGATTATTCGTAAACAGTGGGTACAAGTTTTACAGAAAATACTCGTATGGGAAATAAAAATGCAAAAAAATATGCTCGATCTAAAAAGTTGCTTTATCGTCGATATTGTCAGCATATGAAAGAAGTATTGAGGTAAAGAGTTAACATCCACATTATATTGATGCAGTTGGTACGTATATTTATATGAAATTTATTACTATAATAATCATTACAGAACACGAGATGAAGTTCGAGCAGAGCAGGGCACTACTGACGCCAATCCGTAAGTAGTTAGGTGCACGCACGTTACCGTACGGCCAAGTTTTCTCGGCCAAGATTTGTTCTATGATATTTTTCTCTTCGAGATTACTAACAATGAAATATATTTTTTACTTTTAGGGTTCCGTTACCAAAAGATAAAACGGAGCCCTATTAATTTCACTCTGCCATCTGTTCATCTGTCTGTCTGTCTGTTCGTAGACAGAATTAATTACAAATCTGAAATTTGGATCGATAACACTTCTTGCTAATTTTGTAAAATAAAATCTTGACGTCCCATACATAGTAATTGACTCGGGGCTGAGCTTGCGTTTGTAAAGAACACGAAAAGAATAATTTATGAATTTCACAAAATAAGGTCATTGAACCTTGCTACTGAGCACTTACCGAGACTTCAGTAAGAGTTTGGTTGTATAAATTAAATTAATATATATGTATATATACAAGTACTTATATAAATGGTATGGAACCCTTAGGGCGTGAGTCTTACTTGCAATTAACTGAATTTTTATGTTTTGTGTCACCGGAATAAGTTATAAATTGACAACAACTAGTGTTTATTTTCTCGAAAGGAAGCCTCACATTAATCTTTTATTTCAGAATGGCCGATATAGAAAATGTATGTCCAAATAATATGGAATCATCATCTGGAGAACCTCCTTCCAAGTAAGCACAATAACAAAGTAAAAGGCCTGTCGCACCTCTGGTAAAAAATATAATTTACGCAAAAAATTTGTCACACGTGCCATCAATAGCCCATGGATTAGGGAATGAAGCCATAGCGCTGCAGCAATTGGCAGTCCAAGAAAACTTGAAAATTAAACCATGCGGGCTTTTTATTGATGATAAACTTTGCTTCATTGGAGCAACACCAGACGGTCTAGTAGGAGATAACATGATCGTCGAAGTCAAATGTCCGATGGCGGCCTCAAAAATGAATATTGACGACGCAATAAAGGAAAAGAAAATACCATTTTGGCGAGATAATCATCCTACACAGATAAATATGAAACATGACTGGTACTACCAAGTGCAAGGCCAGTTGCATGTAACTAAAAGGGATAAGTGTATTTTTGCCGTTTGGGGAAGTGAAAATCAGCCACTTAAAGTTGAGCATATCCAAAGAGATGATGACTTTTGGGAAAAGAATATGATTAAAAAGTTGGAATTCTTCTACTTTGAGTGCATTTTACCGGAATTAGTGGATCTCAGACATCCGAGAGGTATGCCTATTAGAAATCCAAAACAAGTAATTGGTACTGGTAAAGAGATTTTGGCAAAATCTTCTGTACTCTCGCCAAGATCTTCGACGCGTCTAGAACCAATTTTTGAAAACATCGAAAATCTGTCCGCATGTATAAATGATGCCGCAAACTCACCAGGATCTTCGCCAAGTCTGGAAATAATTCAAGAATTTGTTGAAAACCTTCCCACATGCTCCAATTACTTGCCAAGGCAATTAGATTTCTCAGAATTTAAATTTTTTTATTGATTTAATCTGTTAGCTAGGAACCTGTTATACTGTAAAAAAAATAAAAAAATAGATTATATACATACAATAAGTATTTTTTCATACCGGGTTTCATAGTTGTTTTCACCTTTTTCCATTCTCGATAAATAATTATTTAATTTACTTGATAATTTCTTTTCGACAATTTATTTTTTATTTTTTTGCATATTCAATTAGTTATATTTTATCAAGTAATACTCTGAATGACAGTTAAGACCAAACCTTTTCACCCACAAATACTTGGCCCTTTTTTCATTCATGTTTTTCGTTGAATAATATTTTATCGAGTAATAGTTACTCAAATACTTGGCCCTTTTTTCATACATGTTTTTCTTTGAATAAAGTACTTACTAATAAAATAAAATATATAAGTAACGATATCCATTACTCATCCATCATAAAACATCGTCACGACACGAATCCTCGAGGGAGTGTCAGAGTTGAAATGCAAAAAACAGTCCACACTTGGTACACCCACTTTTTACCGACAAATATTACGTTCAGAATAAGAAATGTAGATCTGTCCAATGCGGTGTGATCTTACTTTATTATTCACTAGCTTTTGCTCGCGGTTTCGCTCGTGTGGAAGTGTCTTTCAATCAATCTAGGTATTTTTAAAACTATTATCGTCAGTTTTCAGCTTGGCGGTTACTTTATCATCACCCCGATAGCCATAATGTTGACTAGGCCCCCTACCATAACAAAAATAAAATAATTCAGTGTACAGACACGACTCTAGATAGAATTAGCTGGCGAAATATTCGAAGCGTGGGCGCGTGACAAGCCACGCCTCTGCGGGGAGGGAGGAAGCAGATTTTGGCGCGAATTTCCAACGACCACTTCACCTTAATATCCCCACGTGATGGGGTTGAGCCTTATCGTCTATATTCAGGCACAAATACACGCCCATAGTGGTGCATGCACATCACAGTGCTTTCCTTCGTTGTTAGCAAATGGTAAATATACAAATACTATGTATACATAAATGCCGAGAAACTCATTGGTGAAAGCCCGACCTTATCAACATTTTCAATTTCACTAAAATAAACAATGGGATCCTATTACTAAGGCTCCGCTTTCCGTCTGTCCGTCTGTCAGTCTGTCTGTCCGTCTGTCACCAGGCTGTATCTTATGAACCGTGATGTATTTCTGTTGCCGCTATAACAACAAATAGTAAAACCGGCCAAGTGCGAGTCGGACCTGCGCACATCCATGCAACAGACATGATTTTTTTGCCGTTTTTGTATATATGGATTTTATTTTATTTATAAAATGGTACTTAACACTTGTGACGTAATCTCACGTAAGATTACATTATTATGCAATAAAACACGAAAGCGTACGTGTTTATGAAGGCGTGTTGAAGCTTTGATGCTCGTGATTATCAGCACTTAGTGATACTTACTGTATAGATCAGGAGTTCAGAAAGGAAACACATACTTGTTACAAAAAGACGGCAGTACGTATACCGAAACGGTGCACAAATCAAACATTATATATTGTTGTACTACCGTACCATCCATCCATCCATCAGCCTGTTTCGTCCTCTGCTGGACATAGGCCTTTCCAGGATTTCGCCGCTCTTGGCGGTCCTCCTGGAAGAAATGCCCATACTCACACACGCTGGGCAGGCGGGTTGGTGAGCGCGGTGCCGAAACCCTTGTACCAGTGACGCCGCTGCCCGTCACTAGTCTGTTTTATATGAGGCCCGGCAATTGGGGATGGATATACCGCCATCCATCGGTCCCAAGCAATGGTGGGCCGCCTGGTTTTGCCTGAGAGCTGTTCTCTTACTCTCCCCCGAATAACTTCGGGAGGATTTGCGAGTAAGATGGTGGTACCTCCACAGTCGAGCCCGGCATCAGCTCTACCACCTATAACATACTACCATACTACAATAAAGTAATTACAACATCAAAAATAATGCTATTGTTACGGCTACTCACGATTTTTATATAGTCAGATTTCGCCTGACTAGTTTCACTGTATTCGTACAGTTTCTTCGGAGGCAAACATGGTTACGCGGCGGTTCAGTGAAACTAGTCAGGCGAAATCTGACTACATAAAAATCGTGAGTAGCCGTAACATTAAAGCCTGATATTATACCTTATTTATGCCGTGGGCATCTGCTTTATTATTAGATCCTACGATTTCTGAACCGAACACACTCTGAAGATGCAAATTAAAACACCGGAAAAATGGAAAACGAATAAAAGGCTTGCAGTAGTATTCGCATAATGGTGCAGTTCACAATTCATACTCGGAAACACTGAGGTCAGAGTCCCTTAGGGATTTATGACTAGACGCTGTGTTCTTAGGGTTCCGTACCCAAACGCGGCTTGCATAAAATGGAATAAAAATTAAAATACTTAATCTATCGCCCAAACTACGAGTATACTTCTTAACCATCTGAAAATTTCGGGTAATCAACATGATTAAAATAAGTAAAGGATATATGAATATAATTTGCAATATTCCGCTAAACAATTATCTTGTCGTGCTATTCAAAATGCAGACTCGTGCACCGCCCGCCCGCCCGTATAAAAACATGCAACAAGCAAGCGATACAAGCAAAGCAATCTTAAATAACAAGCAAGAAAACTTATCGACACGTGTTTCGCCTCTGAACGAGGCATCCTCGGGATGTGTTGCTAGCCCGGCTTCTCCGCAGCAACTGATGTTGTTCGCCCGACAGCTCAGCAGCTAGCTTGCTTGTTGCATGTTTTTATGCGGGCGGGCGGGCGGTGCACGAGTCTGCATTTTGAATAGCACGACAAGAATTGTTTAGCGGAATATTGCAAATTATATTCATATATCCTTTACTTAGTGATGGACTTCCGCAAGGTAACGCCTATTTCAATTAATCATGATTAAAATACACAGAAATCTTGTGTTTTCAGTTCAAGCTCCAGCTTAAATCCCGTTTACGTACCATTTTCACATATAAAAAAAAACTTGAATTTCAATACATACTGAAACCGTGGTAGTTCATAAATATTTTAAAATTGTTGTAGTTTTGCATTTAGGATAGCAATAAAACGGTAAACGCGGTATTATTTTCGACGGCCAATAATAAAATCTTCAAGAAAAATATTGGAGACGCTCCCATTGTTAAGACTTTCTGAAGCTAATAATACTTTTTCACTACTAATCATAAATTCTCAACTTATTTCTTTTACTAACCGTTAAAGTTTCTTTCCTAATTTTTGTAAATTATTTTCCTAAAGGTAAACTTCTAATTGGATCCTGAAAGAAATCACAACTTTGTAATGAAAAAATTAAAATCGTCGCAGGGTAGGATGAAAAGCCAACTAAGGTGTAGTTTTGGGACGATCGTTGCCGCACTTTTAAACACGAGCCAATTTGTAAGAGTTTAAATACGAAGCACGAACTAACATATGTAGAAAACTGTATCAGGCAAGGACTATAAGCTAAATTGTCTCTGGGCAATCTCGGGCAAGAGCTCGTTTCTGAATAAATTACAGTAACAATATTTTACCGGACTCTCAATCAGAAGGTTCGATTTCGAGCCCCGTCAACGAATAACTAGGGACTAGTTGGAACACCTTTGTTATCCCCTAGGGCTTAAATATCGTGACGATACGCCCATAATATAACTTCGTGAGTAATAAATGATATCTTAATAATTAAGCAACAAGAGGTAATGAAACAGATTTAAGGGCTAAGCACTCAATTATCTGGTGAGGCATCGGTCGACTGTTTAAGGCGAGGTTATCCAGAAAATCTGTCCTGCTCCAACGCTTTCATTTTTACATGTTTATCCTGCTCAGCGGAAGCTGGCCGCTCAGATGTTTCGAGGTGTTTTTACTTATTATTTAGGAATTAGAGGGATGGGTTTTTAATATGATGGCCGTTTTATATCACATTTTGTACGACGTTTATTTTTGTGTAAGTTTTATTGTCCAAAACTTAATATAGCTCAAATGAATAGTACATTGTTCACCGAGCGGAGAAAGAGGCCGATTTCCAACGAGGGTGTAGTTTGAGGTCCGAGGCGCAGCCTTTTATTCCAAAACGCTCTCGTGTAATTTATATAAAATATTATTTATTTAAAAAACAGCACTATCCAATCTCTTCTTGGTTCACCACACTACGACAGGCACTGTTTTAGATATGTTTATCTCTTTCATTATGCGATGGACCTATTTACTGCGCCTTAATGGACGTAAATTAATAAACGCCACCCGGTTCTCTCGAGATTGACTAAAGCCAGCTGAAACAGAATGCTAGCTATTTACGCGACTTCAGCCCAGGCATCAAGACACGACTTCATTAGGACGATCTTTCTCTTTACTACGACGAATAACTTGTTGCCTCTTTAAAATAAAGTTGAAATCTATACAAAAACACAAAAATGTAGTTTGATTATTTTATAGATACTTTCTATAAATCACATTAATTTAACTAAACAAATTCATACTGGAGACATATTTTCATATTTGTCGCCGACATGATGGCCGTTGGGTCCGAAAGGTTCTACAATAGAGACCACGTATGGCAAATTGTAGTGTAGGCCGGCCTCGTGCCCGCTGGACCGACGGTTGTGGGTTGCGGCTGGAGGAGGAGGACCGACATGAGTGTTGAAATTTGGGAAAGGCCTAGGTCCAGCAGTGGACGAACACGGCCTGGATGCTGGAACGATACTGGAGCCTTGGTAAATGATCGGTATCGCAGATCGATGACGGTTTTTTCTAATTTCGCACAATGAAATATGGACCACTCATATTTATTGGCTCGGTGCTAGGCTTGCGTTTGTAGGAACACGGAAATATAATTTCACAAAAAGGGTAATTGAACCTTGATACTGGGTACGTATCGAGGTGTCTGTATGAATTTGGCTACATAAATTAATGTCATCTTCTATACAACAAGTAAAATAAAGGTGTAGTCATATTTGAATGATTTAGATAAACTTTAACTTTGGAAGATACGCAAAAAAAATCTGCCGTGTGACCGTGTGAGGTACCCATTCCAGACCGTTGAATTTTTCCACCATATCTATACACCGTTTTTTTTGTAACTACTTTATACACCAGCCACTAATGCACATACTGAACGATAACGAGGGCGTTATGTGATTTCACGCCTTGTCTACAGGAACAGAGATGGCGCTGTCATCGCTACAAATAATATTTTTCTTTAAGAATTTGTTAAAAAAGCATGTATCTGACAGTCAAGTGCTTTTAAGAACGGTCGTCATGAGCGCAGCAACTCAGTTGTGGGTGTGACCAAATGTAATGCTATTTAATTTCGCCATTACGGCCACGCTTGATGAAATGTGCGAGGGCAATTCAATCGTACCGATTTCGTCGCGGGCACAAAATTTAAAACGTGTGTCAAGAGAACCAAAAATTGGGCAATACTGTGAAGATTTTCAAATTTGCTTAAAATTAATCTAGATTACATTCTCGATGTATTAAATAAGTATTAAATTTTTCATTTAATCCAAAACAATAAAAAAATATTCAGCTACAAATATGACAAAGGGGTTCGTTGTTAAAATATGATTCAAATTTCCCAATTTTTAGCTCGAATTTGGCATAAATTTAGATAATGTCAATGAACTTAGTCTGAAATACATATAGACACTTCACAATTTCGTGTTTGCGTTGGTATGGAGGTTTGCGCGTAATTTTGTTGCGCCCTTCTTGAACAAAAACTAGTGCAAATTCCAAATAAATCCCAATACTGTTTGAATTCCAATAATTATATCTTAAATTCATAAGCTGACTTAATAAATTAAAAGTCATCGCGTAAATCGTCCTCGATTTAAATTAAAGGCTGCGACAATTTAGTTCAAGCTTTTATAAGAAGATTTTGCTAGAAGCCCGTAATTTGGGAACATTACCCGGATTAATATCGAAAATGGAGTCCGAAGCTAACAGTGAACAAATCGGTCATTAGGGAGTTAGGTGAATGAAACAAATGGGTAAAAGGTGGGTAGAAACCACTAGTAATATACGATCAGCAGCCCTAATGTAAAAGAGATCAAATAATTATCAGGGTTCTTAATTAAGGGTCGATCGTTAATTTTTGGTAAAATTAGGAGAAATTACTAAAACGCCCAAAAGCACCCAGCTAAAAATAACATATTAAAGTAATGTACAATATGCATTAAAAAAAAATACATTTGTCAGCTTCAAAATAATGGGATTTGCCATAATTGTGAATTTTAAATCATAAATTCACTATGATATTAAATATTTTGTCTAAAGCGAGCATAATACCGCCACAATATAAGTATGAAAAAATTCGAGGTAGTAAGGTTTTGTTTCGTTATAGAACTGAGATATCGACCCTTAATTAGTACTCGTGTATATCGTATGTGAAGACCAGTGAGTCAACCAATAATAGCTTCTAATGAAAGCTAATAAAGTCTTTGCCATTGGCCTTACTTAAGTAATGGTCGGGTAGTAGGAGTAAGGGTGGAGTAAGGTTTCGCAGTTAGCTTTCAGAGGATAATTAGCTCGATAAATAGGCTCTATCGACACAGCAGTTTCGAGAGTTGCCAAATCGATGTTTATAGATCAAATGTGTTTTAGCTACAGAAACAAAAAAGGTAAAAGAGAGAAATGGGTACTTTAATTATTATTGAACTCGTTAAACAATAAACATTAAATTCTTTCTCGATTATGCCGATGTCGGTTTTCGAAGCGTCTTCAGAACTTGTGCATTCGATATATTTTCGGACTACGCAAGTATGACCACGTCTCCGAGTTTCGTTGCAGGTTAAAGTGGCTTCCCATTCGTTTTCGCAGGAACTTACACATTCTTTCCCTTTTATACAATGTTCTGCATAATCCCCTCCAACCTAATTATTTTAAAAATAAATTTGTCCTACGCACTGAACGCAGCAACAGAGCGCTTCGGTCTTGTCATCATATCGATCTGGCGATATCTGCGCACACCACTAATCGTTTCTCAAAATAATTTACGGTCAATTCAGTTCGATTTTGGAATGAACTTTCGCAAACCCTCAGAAACATTCCTTCTGTGTCCCCTTTTAGATACAACCTAAAAAAAATATTACCTTTCATCTCTCTGAATTACTCCATTGACCATGCTACTTTGTTTGTATATATGTATATATGTAAGTATTTGTATGTAGTGTATTATATTTAAGTAATAGGCTTACAGCAAATTGTTTTCTTTTTGCACAAATAACAATTAATGTGTAAAAATCTTCATTTTTCTATTACCATCGGTTGACTGGAAGAAATTTCTTTCAGGAATAAGTCCGCCCTTTCCTTCTGTTATTCTGTGTTTTTATTTTAATTTTCTGTGCAATAGAGTGTTTATTCATTCACTGCAAGTATGTCTAAAATTTAATTTTTATAAGATAAAACTTAGTATTCACATAAAAGCTAAGAGAGAAATTTCGACTCTTACCTTGTTAAGGCTTCATAAAATGGATTATAGTGATGTTCTGACATTTAATTTTATAAAGTGAACGGTGACTGCAGAAAATTGCATGCAATATACATTGTGATGCAATTAAAATATTTGTGATATATCGAACAATTTGTTTTTCAAGCAAAATGTACCCTTAGTACAACGTATTATTTACTTGTTACACATTTCCAAGTAAATAGTACAAGAACTCGAAGTATGAAACAACTAATATGCCACTAAAAGTTAGAAAATTAGTCATTGTTTTTGCACAAGTTGGACATATCTTTTTGTCGGACGGTACACTGTGCAGTTGACGTGAATAAAAGACCTTTAAGTTATGAATAAAGGACATCTAGTTCACTCTTTGATATCACTGTACTTGCTTTTGTGCTCAATCTTCACCGAGGGGTATTCTGCGTTTGATATTTGGATAAACGGAATCGTAATCTTTCTGTACTCGTTCGTAGATTAGGATTCTCTCTAGCTTTTTGTTTAGCGTCTCTTTTTCTTTTATGCCACTCCCAAATCCTTTCAGTTCTTTTGTAGGGTTATTTAAGTGACTCTGTTGTTTGGGAAAAAAGTTTTATCTTACTGATTAAAAGTGCTTTCTCGGGATGCTTATGTAAAGGGTGTGAATGTTTGAAATTGCATATTTTTACTGAGCATAACTCCTTACTGCCAATTACTGCATCCCAAAATGTTTCACCGGAGAGCTAAGTGTGAGTTGCCTATCGGATAACCTTACAACCGCGTTAATCGAATTAAGGGGGTAACTTTTTACCTCGGTACAAAATGCACATCATAATATTGTTTTCCTTACTTTTGAATAAAAAGTATGCAATAAATGCGTTTTATAGAAACTTGCGGAAATAGTTTATTATTAATAAAGTCTTCACAAAAAATACGTATTTTAATGTATTACATTTTGTTTGCATTACATTAAAAAACTTAAAAGCGTGTTTACAGTTGTAATGTAATGCAGCTAAAATGTAACGCACATATTTGAATAATTTTCATGTGATCACCTAACTATTAACAATTGCGCAAATTGCTATAAAACGCATTTGTTGCAAACTTTTTATTCAAAAGTAAGGAATACAATATTATGATGTGCATTTTGCACCGAGATCCTCCATTACCACCTTAAGCCGGGTCTCCAGCGAGTGTTTTGCCCTAAACACTGAACAAAAATGTCTACACGGAATAATGTTTCGCTACACATTTTTGTTGATAAGCCGTGTCCCCTACATGCCTAACAGCAAAAATTTGTAGTGAAAAAATGTTTTGTGTTCACGTTTTGTTTAATGTGTCGAACAAAACACGCACTGGAAACCCAGCTTAAAACTCGATTCACGCGGTAGTAAAGTTATTCGATAAGCAACTCGCACCTAGCTCTCTAGTTATTTTTCCAATCCTCTTAAAATCCCCCGAATTTTAAAATAATAATGTCTTTGAATAAAACATCTAACACGAATACAACTCAGATATACAATATCAAAACCTCAGATGAACTACTAAAAAGAAACCCCGAGAAACGGTGACGGACAAATGGCTAAAAACGAGCAATTAAATGATGAAACAATTAAATAAATGACTGTATGTTTTACTTTGAATCAGAATAACACGGATCTTTAGATCGATGAAGGCCTTGCTGCTCTCTCTTGCTAAAATATAGAAAAGAGGGAGTTCTACGACGCAAATAATATAAATTTAGGTCTTCTTTTCCGGTTTAAAGTTCCTAAAAAACCCTAACAAATTCCTGCCACAAAGAAAACCCTTTTGTACGTTTCAACACCCTAAACTAAGGGGGAAATCCCTTAGATTGATAGGATAGTAAACTACATAATAGAACCGTCAGCCAACCGGCAATAAAATAATAGTGTTAAATTACAAATTTGACATAATGACAGCCATTAGACCACGTGCGCTTGTTTAAGAAACGTACGTGCTTAAGGCGTAGGCTAGGATAGCTGTTCAGTTCACCCCTCAATTTCACTCCTATTGTCGGTAATTTTCGGACTTACGCTCAGTAGAGGTGTTCTGTACTTAGAGTAATGTATTTACTCTAAGGTTCTGTAGGTGAGACCATTTTAGGCTACATGGCAGATGCTCGTTATCTAATCCAAAGCAAAAGAAGAAAATCGCTGATTTGTTATATTAGCGGTCCTGCTGTCATCCGATGTCAACTGAACGCAGTTTATTTCCGTCAAGTCTATCTATATCTATGGTACACAAGAAAAGATTGCTAACATTTTTTATAGACAAAAAATTTATACATAAAAAAAGCATTAGTGCGGTAAAAATTACTTTGTCAACTGTTTGGATGCATCTGTCTAAAATGGGTCTTTACGAGCACTTGCATTGAAAAATATTTTATTGTATTTCTTCAACCTGTATATAACTTATCTAATAACTTTATATGTAATTTTTGACAATTCTGACTCGTGATCTGGGAACAACGTTAAATTTAATTATAAATTCTCAATGCTGAATCACAATCACACCAGCGGATACTTCCATGAATTGAACAGAATATTTCAATCCATTATTAATTTAAAAATACCTGTCACATATCTTGCCACATTACCTACCAATTTATAAATATTTAAAGAGACCGTTCCAATTTCATCCTCACTGCCGCTCGGCGACAAGAAAATAGGTCGTTGTTGCAACTTAGATTTTTCACCATTTTAAACCGTTTTAAAATTCATCGGGGCACATTCGCGGTTTTTAACTGCCACCTCGGGAACCAAGTTCTTACTGAAAGGGGATTTCTACTGAATCTCCTTCATTTCCCGGGAGATCTCGTATACGGGATCGATAACTGGCAATTTGCCTGCGCCGATTTCGCGATTTTGAATCGGGTCGTAATGAGAGTTAGCGGTTGAATTGAGTTAAGTTTCACTGATAGGATTTGGAAGAAGGTTTTGTATTTCACATTAGGGTGAAGGTTAATTTTGGGCGTTGTATGTAGATGTTTATTTTGTTTATATCTAAGTACTAGTAGACGCCCTGCGGCGTTGCTAGCTTGGATCCCGTTCCTACCGATCAGTATCCAGCCTTATTCCTTGTCTACATTAAAAAGGGAACTTGTATGTAAAATTAACATTAATGCTTTTTTCCGGGATAAAAAGTAGCCTATGAGTTAAGATAGGGTATCTATCTCCATTCTAAATTTCATCTAAATCCGTTCAGCCGTTTCAGCGTGAAAGAGTTACAAACATACACACACACACACACGCACACACACAAACTTTCGCATTTAATTATAAACTGGTCACGAAATATGTCGGTACAAGTTCACGTTAACTACGAGTAAATAACACTTTTGCTTAATCTTAAATATATTACGTCTATGTAGCAAAAATAAAGGATGAAGCTGTTTTCTACCTAGGTTTTAAGGTTTCCTTTCAGGAAGTGTAGGTAGGAACACATGAAAAGAATAAGACTCGTTTTTGAAATAAAAAGAGTTCACACATGTTATCCAAATTTTAAGTCTGTAACTTATTCCGCGTCTACAAGCTAGAGTCCCGTGTCTTTACGGACGGACAGAGAGCAGAGTGACATTAATAGAGCTCCTTTTTGCCCTTTGGCTACGGAACCCTTAAAATCATTAATTTCCAAACTTGTTAAATAAATATATAATATAAATTTTCTATATTTCAAACACTTAGCGATTTATCTATCGCAAGAAGATACAAATTCGGATTCAAATCCTGTTTCAGTGCTCCACACATCCACATTTACTTTTCTTCTGCATTTCTATACCGCAATGATATACTTAATGTTAATTTCTTGAATAATCCTTAAGTAATTTAACTTTATTTGTATGACTTTTAACAAAATTCATCGCTTTGGATACTCTAAACACTAATAAGAGTCCATTACAAATAGCGGACGGTGTACAAAGGTATCTTTGAAGAAAAACCCCAAATTGGTATACTACAAGCAAGGCGTTTGGTACCTACACGTACTTGAGGTACCAACGACAATTTCGGCATGCAGATCTTGAAAAAAAAAAAACGGTCAAGTGCGAGTCTGACTCGCCCACCGAGGGTTCCGTACAAAGTGGGGACATATTATAAATATTTTATGAAGTTTAATTTTTAAAGTTTTTTATGATTTAATTAATAATATATAGTTTTCAGATTTTTCCTTATATGTACTTGTAGTATAAGACGGTATTACTTGCCAAATTTCATAGTTCTAGATCAACGAGAAGTACCCTATAAATTTTGATTCCCTTGAGGGTGTCGAAATATGCGTTTTTTGCGGCATAAACGGCCGTACCTTTTTTCCTAGAAGTTTGATTTTTTTGCAGCTTCAAGGGACTTTAGACTTGAGTATATGGTTTTAATTTCAACTCGATATCTCCACGCATTCTCGAGATAAAGGGTCTTGACAGGCAGACGAAAAACAAAGTGATCCTATAAGGGTTCCGTTTTTTCCTTTTGAGGTACGGAACCCTAAAAAATCCCTTTGTGGAGGTTATGAACCACTTAACCTTTTGTATGGAAGTTTTTTATTCTATCATTTGGTGTATCAAATGATAGGACTTCCTGTTCTGAAATACATCATTACATTTCAGCCCTTTGTGGTCTAAAAAATTAAAAACGTTTTCAAAATATACCAATTTGAACTCCTCTAAGTAGAAAAAAGCTAGAAGAGTTTTTGAAAAAAAAGCGTCAAATCATCAAAGCAAAAAAAAAAACTATATAATTCCTTTTATGAATTTGTACATATACTCGTAGAACACAGACCAGGGGCCTTATCGTGTAACTTTAAATCAATCGCAATACCTTTGATTTTGACATTTAAAGTATGGCACAAATGTCAAATTAAAAGGTATCGCGATTGATTTAAAGTTAGACAATAAGGCACCTGTTCTTCAACAGTGAGTTCATGAAAGGAATGTTTGAAAAGATTTAGATTTATTAGGAGTAATTTGACGAATGTTTTACAAAATTTACAAGCCGTTCCCTACCTAGAGGTGCCCAAACTTGGTATGTTTTGAAAAAGTTTTTTCGTTTTTTGCAGCACGCAGCTCAACTCTTGTACTTTTCCTCTGTGACTGTACCAAAAGACTTGCTTGTTATTGGTTTATATGTGTTGACCAGGGTCACTACGATGATAAAAAACCGCATCCCAATCCGTTCAGTGGTTCTACAGAAAGAGAAACGAAAATTCTAAAAATTGTGGTTTTTACCTCATTAAATTAAAATATATATATATTATTAGCTATTTTAAGCTTTTTATTTCTTTATTTTGAGAAAATAATAAAAATATATTGTTTTTTCGAAATATATTTCGGCCCACTTTCGGGCCGGCATTAGTCGAATCAACGGTTTTTACCTCAGTAACTATAACACTAATAACCTATTTCACTTAAAATTTCGCGTAAATATTCAATTTACAATAATAGATAATAATAGTACAATATAGATATAAGATATAGATAACAATACGGAACTCTTAGAGCGCGAGTACCCTTGACAGGCTTTTTCTATACATATACTCACGCCTATCTCCTAGAGGGGTAGGTAGAGACCACGGATTTCCATCTGCTACGATTCTGTCACACCTCTTTTGCTTCTTTTACATCCATCAATCAAGTCGTACTAACTCTTCTATTCCGGGTACTTTTTATTTTGCCCTTCTTCAGTATATTGCCAATTTAGTCTGCATATGTCCTTACAAAGCTTTTTATTTGACTCAAAATCGTTTCAAGAAAAATCCAACGTCACCGAATTTGTCCTGATTGGTTCCGTGATTGGAATGAGTTTTAAAATAAAACTAACATACGTACATACATACGTACAGCGAGGTGAACTGGATAAGCTTTATTTTTGTTTCGCCGTAGTCGGGATAAAACGAAAATTTACCTTTTTAAATAGGCATTCATATTTATGTTGGCATTTATAAAAGCAGCATCTAAACTTTATCGTCGCTGTTTAAAAAAAGGATTATGAAAGTGTTATAACTATTATTGAAAATATCTCATACAACACAAGCAGGTATTGAACAAAGTTTAAATTGAACTGGGCGTTTGTTTCATCGAGGTAGTATTTTCATATGGAAATCGTTTCTGAATTTTTCATGAAATTCTTTTCGTAAGGAAAAGCTAATAAAAACGTAGCTATGCTGTGCAAAGGGAAGTGCTTAGACGATTCTGTTAAATTACAATAAGAAATAATATTTTACGGACTAAAGTTAATAAAAGGGCTACTTCTTAGAGTGATTACACTCTTTTCCGCTTTTTGAGTTATCACGTCATCATATTTTATTGGACATGAAAGCCAATTTTCTTTGCAGCCATTTAGAAGAGCAATATGAAAAAAGTATCTAAGGCTACCTAAAACGTAAACGAACTAGGTCTCAGTGCATTTACTGATGGTCTCACCTATTTAATCGACAACGCCACGAGATATTCTGTAAGAGCACCGCTCTTAAAGTTGGGAGAGGCGCGGTGAACTTGAATAGAGGATATCAAATCCAATTTAAAGTTCCACTCCGACTTGAAAGCTTTCGAGGGAGTTGGTTGGAACTTCTGTGTGATATCGAGCTGTGGTCAATAGGGATTTTTTAATTTCAATGTAATTTTCATTTTTGTGCCAATTTCAACTTGGAGCTACGAACTTACAGACGTTTCTTTAGAACAAATAAAATAAGTGTTGACTAAAAACAGTGACTTATTCTTTGATTCTTTGTGCTACACAATAACGTCTACGACGTAGCTAACGATGTAGCATCACTGTTAGTGTAGAGCTTTCGCCTTTCCTACGCCGTAGCAAATGGTAAGACTTAATCCAATAGTAACCAAACTCGTATTTTAACCTTTAATTTTGTTTCATAAACTAAGTATGTACATAATTTTTTATTTTAAACTATGACAAGGTTACTAGTAAGTAAATAGCAGAGTGCATCCAAGCCACAATCGTGCCGAAAGTCTTGGAAATCAAGTTATAGAGAATTCAACTGGTTAAGAGAAAATTAACGATCCTTCTACTAAGTGAAATTAGCTTTAAATTCTCCTGGTATAAGGCACGTCGCAAACACAACTCGGGTATCCTTATATCGACGCAAAGTTATTCTCCAGCCAAGATCCCGTAGCTCCCGAAGCCCCCGAAGACCAGAGCATAGCAAATCGATGTAAACAAGGATTCCAAGCGCTTCTATGCAATACCGTACTCCGGTAATTCTGTTTGCTCGTGGAAATCTCGAAACCGCACGTATTTACATTACATTGTAAGTTTATACCGTCTCACGAGGCTACAAGCAGGATCTGAGCACGCAACCTATGTTTTGCGCCAAGAAAACAACGTAGGTGTTCTTGAAGTGTTTTTCAAATCTCTAGGTCTGCAAAACATGCACTGCTCCGTACTTCAGTAGTCTTGTACTTGTAAAATTCATTTTGTTTTAAAGGAATTTGAGTAAACCAGCATTTAAAATGCATTGGATGTTTTGAACTTTTATACTCACTTTACTTTTTCTTCTGGGATTTTATTGCGTTATGTTTCGCTTTGCAACTGAGTCTTTGACCCCTCACGTGGCGAAGCACAGCATTTTTAGGATCTAAAGTCCACAGTGTTACTGGAAAACGATCAAGTGTCTGTTTTATTGTATACAGCTGTTAAAATGATGTTCCGTAAGGCGGAAAATTGCGATAATACAAAAGAAAAAACTGGAAAAAAAAACGAGAAATCGTGAAAAAGAAATTGGTTGTTTCCACAGACGTATATAATATATTATGTATAATATATATATAATACATGTACACATAATATAATATATAACTTAATAATAATTAAATATCTGTGGTTGTTTCATACATCTTGGTCGAGTAGGTATTTTCTATGGAACAGCAGATGTTTTTTTTCGTGATTTTGGGGTTGGTTCCATGGTTAAAATTGTTCATATGGACGAGTACCTATTGCCAGTTATCAGCTTCCGCCACATAATTTTAACACCCAATATATACAGGATGTAAATAGAGTGCGACCTTTAAATAAAACCACATACTCCACTAACCATACTGAACAAATATTTGAAAAAAAAAAAACCGTGCAAATCTTCAGAGAAAAATATATTCAACTGTAACTCAAATTTAGATAACTCTAAAGTCTAAAATTTTAGAACGCTGTATCGAAACAGCTGTTTCATTGACGACGCTCTCTCGAAATTCGTCCGTATGTCGGTGCGTTAGGGTTTACACATTTTTGTTTGGACCTCAATTATTTCCCAAATTAGTGGTTAACGCGGGTATGTTTCTTGGGAAAAGTGGTGCAGTATGATCAATAGAATATGTGGTTTCATTTAATGGTAGCAGTCTGTATACCCCCGGTATTTAGACAGATTACTCGTACCACTGGGATTCCAGGAAAAATATTAAGGGCATCCATAAAGCTATCTTTACTTGGTCTTTTGCATCGGTTTGACGTCCATCTATGTAGATGATAAAAATCTAAAATAAAAATGCTGTGATTATTGGCTCATTATTATAAATTATACTTCATAATACACTTTAATTCTACTTTAAATCTTCTTACAATTAAACTACTTAAATTTCAGAATCGATTATAACGAAACTATACACGCAGATACTACTAAAACATCTATATAAAATAAAATAAAGTTAAAGTCCGCATTTTCAAAGTAGCGAAAGATTTGCGCAGCAGTTCATTGAAGCAGGATAGACAATTAAAATACAAAAACTTTGCTGACTGAAGTTAAGCATTGTGGAGCCCCTGAAACATCTTCAGTTAGAATATAGAATATTTTAAGAATTCAAGTGTATTTTATGAAATATACACAGATGGAAACCGTAAATAATGTACGACGTACAGTTGCACCGAGTTAGTCACACGTTCCCAGTGATCACGCTTTCGTTCTGTCAAAAGGCTGTCCGAAATAAATCTCATAAAATTACTCCGGCAAACGGAAATGCGGCCTAGAAATTATTATTCCAGGCACGTCGCAACGTCTTACAGATAACCGCAGTTCATTTTTGAAACGACGATAAATGGCTCCCTTTGGCAAAATAAATTTTAAAACCTCCATCCGGATTAGCTAAGCAATCTATTTTTGTTAAGTTTCCCAGGACAAATTAATCTGTGCTGGTTTCGCTAGAGTTTGGTTAAGTTTTAATGAATTTTAAGAAGGCGTTTTGAGAAACCAGTCGATGTTGGCAAGAAAAGTTGAACTTTTCGTCGTATTTTTCATTTATTTTCTGTTCAGGCGTTTGTAATATAATCTTACACGCAGAAAACAGAAACCATAAAAATCGAAATGAGATTACGCCTTCAATAAAATTGGAACATCTTTTGAACGTACCTATAATACTCTATCCTGCCATTCCAAAGTCGATCAAACAGCTGTACGCAAAGCCATAAAAATAATTTCATACTTGAACAGACATTGAAAAACATCACGTACCCGAAATAGGGAAACTCGGGCGGGGAAACCAAAAAAATGGCCAAGAAAAATTATTTTCAGAACGCCTGCCGTTATCGGAATAGTCTTTATCTATTACGGATATCGGAACAATATTTCAACCTTTCACTCTTTGACAGATGGGATCCGTTGCCATCAATTTTGAACAAAACCGATTATACAAAGAACTGACGGTTTAAAAAATGGTTTATTCACTTTTGTTTGGGCCGCCCGCCCTCGTTGCGTCTCGCTCGGGCCTATATTAATGGAGTTGGCCTTATCTCAACACACCAAACGGCACTGGAATGCGAAATTTCAGGATTAATAGAATAAATAAATTGGCGTTTTATCCTATCGAAGAAACCTACGGAAATGTTAAGGCGTCTTGCTCGTATCGAGGCAAGAATCGTACTGTAATGTATCGGCTGTTATTATACCCGTATGTTCATATATTTTACTTTTTCATGATATTTTTATCAAATTGAACTGAGTTAGAAGTTAAGGAAAGCCTTGATGTTATTCCGATTTTAGTAGTTTCGTTCGCAATGTAACATCTCGTAGCAAAGTTAAACCGTCATAATCAAAGTTCAAAATATGAATACTGTTTAATCATAGATTTTATTTGAAAATGTTTTGGTTAATATTATTCTAGTTGCTCCAATAAGGGTACTACGTTTTTAAAAGACAAGTCTACATTTATTAGACTGTCCAAAAACTCAAACTAAAATCACTAAAACTTACAACGTAATATAGCGAATTCATAGATATTTTATCGTGCAAACGTGACCAAAATGTCATAAATGCCACTGTCAAGAGCACAATTTTATTGGCCTATTTTCAACCGCGTCGTCACCCATTTTGATTTGGAAGTCTCCCGCAACTGTGCCTCATTGACTAGGACCTTTCGAAAGCTACCACATTTAGAACCAGCACCATATACTGAAGACCAAAATTGCTTTGAGTGCACATCCACTCCAGGGAGTTGGTAGAAACAGTTTCATCCGTATATAATGTTAGGAGATGTACGTATAATGTTAGAAGATAGATGAGAGAGACTGCAGCGAATAAAATGAATATGTTTCGAGACATCCGTTCCTTTGGGAACCTAAATTTTAAATGTCACATTCCTCTTACGAGTGTAAGTAGGTAAGCATATTGTGTCAAGTTTATTATTCGTTTGTGATTTTATCCTTTATTACATATTCAAATAAAAAAACCGGTCAAGTGCGAGCAGTATTCGCGCCCTGAAGGTTCCGTACCATTAAAATAAGTCAAAACTTATCATTACCATCAATAAAACTGCAAAATAAAGTTGATCGACTATTACTCGTTAATTTGTAAAGCCTACTTAGCTATGATAGTTTTCCTTTTAACATCGTTATTATACTAGTATCGTGATAACCATTTAGCTGGTAGGATTAACTGACTTGACTTGACACTTGACTCTAACAGAAATTAGCACTTTAAAGCACTTTAGCACTTTCCCAAACAGAGGTGCAATTGTTTAAGCCAATGGTATTCAAATTCGGTTGTCATATGGCTATTAGGCCAAGCAATTAAGCCTGTTTGACAAATAAAATAGTACGTTTTGTTTGTCAACAACAAAATAATACAATTGTATTCATTTTACAGCCAAAAAAGTACGATTTAATAATTGTCAAACGGGCTAATTTGCTTAGCCGAATAGCCATATGACAATCAATTTGAATACGATTGGCTTAAACAATTGCACCTCTGATCAGTGACAGTTTACTATTTCATGAAACACTACAAACGATGAAGTACCGCGCTAATTAGACACCTGATGAATGAAATAACAAAGCCTTGTATTATTTCACCACAAACGATATGGTCCGCGCTAAATAGACACCTGATTTTTTAACGATATTGATCTATCCTATAGGAACTATACATTTTTTCGGGCTAAAAAGTAGCTCATGTGTTAAGATAGGGTATAAGCCATATCCATTCTAAATTTCATCCAAATCCGTCCAGCCGTTTCAGCGTGAAAGAGTAACAAACATACACACATACACACACACACACACACGCGCACAAACTTTCGCATTTATAATATTAGTAGGATATAGTGTGATAACTTATCACGATAAGTATTTTTGGTTATCAAAACATGGACGCTGATTTGTCCCAAAAACATGAGATATGGAATAAATACAAGGAAAAAATAAATGTTTGTGAGCAAACAGGAAGCGATTTATTTTAATTTACGGAGATTCTAAGAACACAGGAAACATTTCACGCATAAAATAACAAATTTATACAAGACAAAATAAAAATAAAACGTCAACTGCAAATAAGGTTCCGTACCACTTAATTAAATATAGGTACTTGATTTGAACAGAAATCACAAACTTGTATGTACTTATAACTACAATGGAACTAAACTGCCACCGTAAGAATAACAATTCTGAGCTCCATTTTCATTTTTCATGTGGGTCCTAGAAAAATAATTTTGTATAATTTTTTATTCAATGTTCGGTTTTGGGTCAACATTCTACATTCCACATTTTAGAACAATTACTCATTCGGTGTACAAATTATGTAACTTAACCCTGCCATTCTAAACTTTTGATTAAGTATTTATTTATTTTTGTGCAGTGTGAGATAAAATCACAAATACAATACAATATAAAATATACAATATTACCTTTAGCATACAGACAAGTTGGCTATCTTGTCTGTGCTGTAGCTGTAGTAAGTATAGCAACATTTGTTTAAATTGTATAAACCCAAAGGTCCTTGCGAACATCGACTATACGTATATCTATAGGTCGTTGCTTGTGAATGATATTATTTGTACTGTTTATATTTCGTATATGGTCAAAGCCTTTTCAATAAAAGAGTTTTACTGATTTATTCGCTATATTACAGATATACTTTATTTTTCTTTAAAGTTTTATTTCTAGTAATATAAACTGATCGGTTTATTATAAGAACAATTTGTATCCTTTACAGCAATAGTTGTAAGGAACACTCACCGTGTATGTTTTACACACTTACGTACACACACAATCATAAACATTAATTTATAAAATCACTAGCTTTTGCCCGCGGCTCCGCCCGCGTGAATTCAATTTCTGCCCCGCGTACGGGTTATAGCCCATATGTTGACCAAGGTCGCTCTGATCTTAATAAAAAAACCGGATTTAAATCCGCTCAATTGTTCTCGAGTTAGGACGGAACATACAAACATACATAGAGACAGACAAAAATTTTAAAAATTGTGGTTTTTGCCCAAGTACCTATAATACTAATTAAACACATTTCCTTTAAAATTTCTCAAAAATAGTCAATGTACAGATACTACCTTTTTACTACATCATTATTAGTATGTGTACCACATGTTTTAATGCTTCCACACCCCTGCGGCCCTGGTAGGTATATAGCCCGAAGAACGTGTTGATTTAGTTGATCTTGGGTTAGCGGCAGGTTCTTATTTTTACACATAATAAAAATTAGGAAACACCTCTGACACCCCGTCGGGGATTCATGTCGTATCGATTATATTATGGGTAGTTATTGTAAGCGCGTAAACGAAGGTGATATTACAACAATGTTTAAGTAGTATACTACAATCAGCACCCTACACAAATGAGCTGAGCACACTAACACAAATTGATTACCGTAATATAGAGTTATGTGCTGTCATCCGTCAAGGGGTTTCATGGTGATGAGGCCGAGATTAAAATTCAGGTGGCATTATGACAATTTTCGAGAAATATCCTGCAATGAGCACACAAACACAAAGTTATTGCCGCAATTTCAAGTTTTGTGCTGTCATCCGTTGGTAGTTCTATGGTGATGAGACCAGAATCGAAGGTCAGGTGGTATAATGACGCATTTCACGTAATATCCTGCAATAAGCATACTAACAATTGGTGATTGCTGAAATTTCGAGTTATGTACTGTCATATATTGAGGAGTTCTATGGTGATGAGGTCAGGATCGAAGGTCAGATGGGTTCATGACAATTTTCAAATAATACCCTGTAAACAGCACCCTGGTACAAAGCGTTTGCCTCAATATCAAGTAATATGCTGTCATCCATTGAGGAGTTCCACTGCCTATCTCTGAAGACCATCATATAAACAAAAAAAAACTTACAAACCGGCTAAGAAATGACGGAGTCATTGAGTAATATACCCAAAAAAAAACAATAAGAAAATACAGTCAAATTGAAAACCTTATCTTTTTTTAAGTCGGTTAAAAATTTGCTAAAGGTGTGTCAGGGTTTTTGAAGATGGAAACCTGCAGTCCGATTAAACTGATACAGTTTTCTCATATGGGAAAAAATTGTTACTTAAACATGGCTGTAATCACTTTTTCAAGCTAAATATTAGCAAGAGGCGTGTCCGAATCGTTGTACATGTAAATCTGTAGACATATTAAACTGATATAGTTTTCAAGTATGGGAAAAAATCATTACTTAAACCATTATATTAATAAGTCTCTTAAACTGACTGTGGTAAATTTTCAAGCTTTATATTAGCAAGAAGCGTGTCAGGATGATGGAAATCTTTAGTCATATTAAACTAATATAGTTATCAAGTATGGGAAAAAACACTACTTAAACCATACCTAATAGTACCTACCTATTAATGTGTCTTTGCTCAAACCTGGCTGTAGTCACTTTTTCAAGCTAATATTAGCAAGAGGTGTATCAGGATCGTTGTAGATCGAAATATTTGGTCATATTAATTTGTTATAGTTTACCCGTATGGAAAAACGACCGGTTTTAATCTATCCATTTGTTCAAGGCACGCCGATAAAGCAGCTAAGCAGCGCTTTTTCTCCCGACTTGATTCACAAATATTGAATTTTTAAACTTATAACATATTTTATGTGTAGAAGATGTAGATATATAGTGTAGAAGATGTATTTCACAGTGTAAATTCAGCCTTTATTTTATACATGTATACAAGGTTAAATAATAATAGTTAGCGAAACTCAAAACATAGGTAGAACTGGTCTATATGAATAACTTTTTCTATCGGCGCTAAGCGAAATTCACAACTTTTTTTCAATTCCTCTCATACAAATTAACCATATCAGCCGTCTGGTTTACTATGAGAAGGCGAAAAAATTTCATAGTCCCCATTGAATAAGTTGTTCCAATAGACGAGTACTACTTATGTTTTGAGTTTCGCCAACTATTATTATTTAACCTTACATAAGCAAGTTATGGAAAAGCGGAGCCTCTAATACAGGTTTCTTGTGCTTTTTTTAATTCGTTTATTGTTTAAAAATAATATAATTTTACAATTTATAAACTGACACATGTGACGGAAACCAAAAGAGGTTTATGTGTTGCTGCAAGTGCTCAACAACTAAACTATACATATTTAATTATATCTACGTCATATTCTAAATTTGTAAATAACGTAACATTACCTTAATAATACTTAAGAATAGTTTTTATTTTATGCGGATTACGACTCAATTGAATTATTATATGATGTGGTAGTTTATTTAATATATTTGGGAGCATATACTCCCACGTGCGAGTTCCATAGTTATTGTTACATGAGGGTAGTTTGTATTTGTACTTAAACAGGTACTTATCCCAGTTTACAGTTTCAATTATACGTATATATATATATATGGTTGACAATGAACCCCTAGCTTTATTGAAATCTATGAATCAGAGTCACTAATAGAACACAAAAAAGTAAAAAAAGATTGTTTAGTTTTATTATTGGTTCTCAAATTTCGAATGAATGGCCAACCTACGTGACGTGACATGTGACAGATAATAGCCCGTACATATTCTAGGCCGAAGAGCTGATGCCGAGGTCGACTGTGGAGGTACCACCATCTTACTCGCAAATCCTCCCGAAGTTATTCGGGGGAGAGTAAGAGAACAGCTCTCAGGCAAAACCAGGCGTCCCACCATTGCCTGGGACCGATGGATGGCGGTATATCCATCCCCAATTGCCGGGCCTTATATAAATCAGACTAGTGACGGGCAGCGGCGTTACTGGTGCAAGGGTTTCGGCACCGCGCTCACCAACCCGCCTGCCCAGCGTGTGTTAGTATGGGCATTTCTTCCAGGACGACCGCCAAGAGTGGCGAAATCCTGGAAAGGCCTATGTCCAGCAGTGGACGGAACAGATGGATGGATGGATTCTAGGCGGTAAGTAATGCACTCTCTCCGGAATAGTAGTGCCTCCTTTGACGGTCGATATCATGGATAATTGTCGATAGCTTTTTTTATTAAGAATCATGACAAAAGTATTTTTTATTTCGAACATTTCAAACAAAGTTTCCTTTGTTATAGCTAGGGGGTTAATTTTCAACCTGTATATTTTTTCAGTGTGTCATTAATATAACGCTTGTATGCTTAAAAAAAGGCTCTGAAGGCATTAAAATTAAACGAAAGAAGTCTTTTCATGTTTCATTGTTGACAAACGGGCGTTAATCTCTTAGAGGAAATTGTTCCTTGATACGCCTCCATCATTCTTCACTTAAGAGGCGCTTCACGGAAATAATGAAAAATGTCCTTAAAACTTTATATTGTTCTTAGAAAAGGGGTTCAATTGAAGTACCCTCTTTTGTAAACAGTTAATAGGTCTGGCTGAAGTCAAATTGTATCTTTAACGTAATTGGACAGAGTTTTCTTTCAAAACTTTAGAGGAAAAGAAGAAAGCTTAGGTTGTCTTCCTAGCCCGGTTAAAAATAATTTTAAGAAAACATCAACTTTTTGGAGTAAATTTCATCCAGTATCTGATTCTGCAAGAAGTATTAAGTATTTAATACATTATTTTTAAACTTATTAATCTTAAACATTACTTTTTTTTTAACCGACATTCGGTTAGATTTTTTAAGGAATTAAAATTTTATTTATAATATATATATTTTCTTATTTAATTTTCTTTGTATCTTAAGATACTTAAGAGTTAATTGATCTTAATTTTTTATTAGCTAGTAGGAAATGAATGAAATCCATTGAAACGAATGCTTTCAAATATAACCAAATATTTCATGTAAATACTACTACAGTGTAGTACCGCAAGTCTTTAACAGTAGATAATTAACCAAGACATGAAACGAAACTGATGTTTTATAAGATGCAGAACGTCTGTTTTTTATTTTAACATGGCCAATCTTGACCTTCGAGGATGGTCCTTGTAAATAAAACCACACAAGTTTATCCACAATGCACATTCCTCCTGTTTTTAAACATCACCGATAACACCATACAAATTTCCAAGAAACTTTAATACCGTCGTCATAGTTTAAAAGCAGAACTGGCAGTTGCGCCATCTTCCTTACAGCCAACAACACTAACTCATGTGACATTCTAATACCCACTCGCATACGAACCTCATAGTAAAGCGTTGCAAGCATAGATGGAGCCACATTCATATGACATTATACATATATTTCCTCTTTTAAATTTAATTATTTTAATTATTTAATAAATCCTAACGTGCGATAAGTGTATTTATGTACCTATCTATATTACAGAAATAAACAGTGTTATCAGTATGCTCTTCAAATTTAGGCCGACGGGGCTTCTGAAAATTGACGATTTTGAAAGAAAAGGGACGCTTTTTCCATGTTGCATGAAATAAAAGTTAAAATTAAAGGATTAGCTAATTTTATAAATTTAATAATTTCTTTTTTTAATAGTTTAGCTGTGATTTGAAGACTAAAATGCAATTTATACACAACAAATCAACAACATTAGTATGTTTGCATGTTTATTACATAAAAAATCTGGCTTGTCCGCAAAGAGACGATGGATGATGAGGAACAAAAAAAGGACGGTTCATCGCCAGAAAGGACGAAAATCGTCCCTGTTAGGACGATCTGGCAACACTGGAAATAAAGTATTCATTCCATTCCATTCATTTCATTTCATTAGACTTGCAGAAATAAAGTATTCATTTCATTTCATTACACTTCACAGAAATGAGCTACGAACGTATCAAACTGAAAGCAGCTTATTTCCGTCAAGTTGGCAACTTGCGTGCAAAGAAAAAGAATGCCCGCCTAAAGTTCATTTGGAGTTATTATTGTTCGTTTGTTTCTTTAATAACGTATCCTTTATTTACTCACACTATGCATTGAAAAACGTAAAAACTCGCTAATCGCTCATGTTTTAAATCGTCTTCGAAAGCTATTGCCTCTTTACCGCACTACTATTATTGATATTAACAAGTATATCTTTTGTCTACAGGTCGTCGAAGATTGGAAGTTTATGTCTATGGTGCTGGATAGATTCTTCCTATGGCTGTTCACCATCGCCTGCTTCGTTGGTACCTTTGGCATTATCTTCCAATCACCTTCGCTTTACGATACCAGGGTACCAGTAGACCAGCAGATATCTTCTATACCGATGCGGAAGAACAACTTCTTCTATCCAAAGGATGTTGAGACTATTGGGATTATTAGTTAAATTTACATAATATTTAAACAGAAACTTCGCTCTACGTAGCGAGGCTTAAGCCTGGCAGTGGAGCAACACATCTCTTTACAGCGATGTTGCATGATCATCTTAACAAATAATTAAAATCTCAAGTTAAAGGAGTATTGAGGGAACTATGATAGAAATAAGTTTCTATATTTTAAAGGAAGTGACTAAAATACCGCTAGTGGTTTCTAGCCAATTTTTGACATTATTGAACCGTAAGTCATTACTTAGCTGTTGGAATATCTCCCTTAACACGTACTAATAACGTTCAATTTGCAATATACAGTTCGGAAAGGGAAGCGGTCATTTAATTTTATAAATTTTGAACCGTACGTCATCGGAAAGTGCTAGAAAAATGATTGTTTCTGCATATCGTGAATTCTGTTAAAACTACTAATATGTACTTACATGTCAACCTAACTGATCCTCCTCGCTTCGCCCGTCGTCGTCACCTATCCCTAGCAGTCGAATAAAATTAAAACTAAGGAAGCCGCTACCGGCTATTTAATTTAATCACTTCCTATTTTAAACATTTGGCGATTTATCCATCGCAAGGAGATAACAAATTAAATTTATATCATTGCAATGTTGATTTAGTCTGCAACTTCTGTCACAAGAGTACATAAAAGATACCAATGCCAAAAAAAATATTGTCGCTCGAATTTAGCCATAGTTTAGTTAATCAGTAGAAGTGCAGTTGGAGAGACGACAAACTCCAAGAAAACTTTAGAACTCATAAAAAAAGGATTTCTAATAGTTTGTTTAATTCTGAATCAATGTTACAAAAGTTGCAGGTTATAAAATAACCTGCGTATGAAAGTAAAATTAGATATTTTTGGAAAATGCTCAAATACTCGTAATTTTAAAGGATTTATGCAGGTTTAAGTAATATTACCCAATGGTTTATTGTACTTAAAAGAAATAAGGGTATTGCGTTTATTACACATATTTACAGATATTTATTAGATTATTAGACAATAAATGAATGTTTTATTTCATTAAAATTTGTTATCGTCAATATTTAGGGTACTTTTCCTTCAATAACGGTTTTCTGTTTAACCTGCATAAGAAAAAACAACAAGACCCGTCGGTCACTTCCACCTTAATCAAAAACATTTTTTCTTAATTATTTTTTATTTTTGTTAATATAAAAATACAAAAATTTGATGCCCAAATTATTAAAAAAAAAACGCTGGCCTGATCACCGCCATCGTTAGGTAGTATACCGAGAAGGCTGGCAGCATTGCCTCGCTGGATCGCGAGGTTGATCCTTTGACCGAAATAGGCTCCAGCCCTCGGGTCACTGGAAGCGTCGATCAGGTGCGATGATACGAGTATACGTCTTTGTAGAGACGTCGCGCTTCGGGTCCCAACGATCCAAGTGTCTCCACACTTTTTGTTTAATTAATGTTATAACAAATAAATATAATATATAATTCCTTAGTAAATAAACTATAGAAGTTATATCACTGCTTTAAAATCATGTTTGTTTAAGGTACCAAGAATAACATCCTGTTGTATAAATATGTATTATATCTATAGTATAAATTATGCTGTTTGAGATAAGTATAGTTTATGGCTGTGAATTAATCTAGTCTAAATGAATACTATTGCATTTATAATAAAATTTATGTCATACTTATATTTCAGATTAAATGGTAATTAATGAACTTAAATATGTTAGGAAAATAATATCAAACTTTTGAAAATTAATTACTATTACAATGTACACAATATAAATAAATATAATAAACTTAAGTGAAATTTTTTTGTACTTATAGTTTTGTTGATGTCATGTCATCAAAAACCTTAGAGTATACTTATGTCAAAAACAAATTAAAACTTTGGTAGGTATTAAAACTGATTTTGAAGGCTTTAGTTTTAGTTTGGCATACATAAAATTATACTTAAGTATGGTTAAAACGTAGAGCCATTTTCAAGTCACCATTTTATAAACGTTAAACTAAAATTTTAGTTTGACAGCCATAATTTGCTCAATTTAGTGATTTTAACTTGTTTTGGTAATTTCAAAGCACACTTTAGAGCTGTCATTTGATTGAATCTAAAAAAAATTGTTTGATTTAAGGGGGAACGTTTCGAGCTCAGTGCAAAATGCATAACTTATGGATGTTTATCTCATTTTTAAATAAAATATAAAAAATAAAATAGTTTTATCTTATTTTGCGACTATTGTTCAATAATTATCAGGGGTTTTTAGCAGAACTGCGTTTTTATGGATTATTGTTAACGTGAATGTCCATAAAAACTTAAAAGCTTCTTTTAAGTTGGCGTGGGACATTCATCTACGACGCGATGCATAAAATTATAAAATGTTGGTAGAAAAGCCTAATTGACATTAAACTATGGTCGCAAAATGCCATAAATCACCTTTATTTAGTACTTTTTTATTAAATATTAAGAAAAACAATCATAAATTGTGCATTTTGCACCGAGCTCGAAACGTTCCGCCTTAAGAGCGTTTAAAATACTTGCTAATTTTAGTCTAAATAGCAAAATATAGTGCTGTCACTTAAAATTACGTTTTTTAGTAAGTTTCTTAGCTTAAAATTAAAACCTTCAAAATTGGCTTTATTGTCTATCTGTCGAATAGACAAAGAAATAAAATATTAAGAAATGATTTTGTAGTTTTTTGGGTTTTTTACCCGAACGGTGCCAAACGGGGCCCCATTACTAAGTCTCCGCTGTCTGTCTGTCTGTCCGTCTGTCACAGGGGTCTACTGCCTCAACCATGATAGGTAGAAAGTTGAAATTTACCCAAAATGCGTGTTATTATGGCCTCGACCACGACAAATAATAAAAAATTAAAAAAAATGAAATTTAAGAGGGTTCCCATACAAGAAACCTCAATAAGTTGCATTATTTAACGTTATTGGTTTTGGCCCTGACTTAGAGACGGTAGAATGAGCAAGTTTTAAATTTAGTCCGATTGTAGGATATACTATAAAGTAAAATAAAAAATAATAAAAAGTAGGGTTCCGTACGCAGACGGTGCCAAATTTTTTGTCAGGCCCTTCCATTTTAGTGCCTTGTTTTTTGTAGTGTTGATGTTGCTTTGGCATGTATATCTTTGGTATTTACCATAACCTTTTTCCGCTTTTCTGTGCGCGGTCTCCATTCTAAAGCCTTTCGGCCCCAACGGCCAGCATGTCCGCGACGGATATGGCCTGCCCACTGCCGCTTCAACTTACTGATTCAAAAGGCTATGTTGGTCACTTTCAATCTCCGACGGATCTCTTTAAATGAATGACGAAACTTTAAGTAAATACCAAAAACCAATTAGTTATTTACTAACTTCTTTTATTAATTTTGAATCTTCCAGATTTGGACGCAGGTTATGTAGCATCTGGGTACCTAGCATGGTAGATCATATCGCACTTTGACAGCTCGATATACCCTTGTCTGTCCCTCTTTAGATAGATCAACAGAGTGAGACAGAGCACTGTATCAAGCGTTAGCGAGCTTGATATGGTCCTTCATGTCAGAGGTGCTGAATGACAATTTTGAAAAAAAATTGTTATATATAAAATTGTTATATATAAAATTGTTATATATAAAATTGTTATTATTCATCATTGACGTTCTACCAAGTGGACATCGGGTCTGTGCTCAAAAGTGTCCGAACCAAAAGAGAGTCAAACTATTGTAAGTTAAATTAATAATGCAGATTCCTGAAGAGTAAAACGTTCTTCCTGGGCGAGCGCGCTTTATCCGAGGTCTTATTGAGGCTTCTTTCATGCGCGGCCATAACAACATGGCGATTTAAGAAAATAGTGGCCATCAGGGAATGCTTTAAGGTATCTCCCTATATTATACTAAGGTAGTTAAACCTTGACCTGAGTAAAATAGTAACAATTTTATATGGTAACTACAACATTTTTATAGAATAAAGCATAAATCCTTCTCTCCTTCTGCCAGTCCAACTTTTTATTCCGTATGTCCCCCTTACAACGAAGAGTGATGTGGTTCTTCTTGGATTTATTTTAATATATATTACATTAAAAAAGAAATAAAAAAAAATTCACCCTTTTCTCTCGGTTGGTGTTCATTTGTAACAATTCATTTGCAATTTTTATCAAAACAGTACAAAAATGTTTGAACTTCCAGAAAAATTATACTTAAGTTGAAATAAATAAAAACAAATTGTTTTTGCACTTCTCAGCCACAGCGACTGACGTAACAGAAATGTTACAGTGCAAGCTGTTAAGAACTTTATTTTATATATGGTTTTGGTCGAAATTTCAGCCACCAAGAATTGAGTTGCTAGTTATTCTGACGGACTCATTTTAAATCAGTATCACCAAAAATGTATTACGTTGTTTAGATAAATTTTATTAAACAATTAATATACCGGGTGTAATCGTGAAGTGTGACCAGCCGATTATTCCGTAACTATCACAGATATCAAAAAAATTTGAACTGATAACGTAAGTGCGTTACCTAATCAGTAAAATGACATCAATAACTTTTTGAAAATCAAACGAGAAGTATTTTTTTTTTTACTTTAAACACTTCCATACATTTAATTTAGTATGAGATTAACAAGGACGTCCCTTCGAACATCTGCTTTGAATACAAAATTTTGCACTTACTAAGAAATAAATATTATTCAAGATAGTTTTACTACTTTGTTTAGTGAATAAACCGTTTCCTTTAATATCAGTGCTAAGCTAAAATAACCTTGTAAAATAAGGAAACTAAAACCTTTCTACTAATCTCATACTAAATGTATGGGAGTGTTTAATGTCAAAATTTTTAATACTTTTCGTTTGATTTTCAAAAAGTTATTGATGTCATTTTACTGATTATGTAACGTACTTTCGATATCAGTTTACATTTTTTTGATATCTGTAATAGTTACGGAATAATCGCCTGGTCACACTTAACGATTACACCCTGTATATTTTTATTATCTGAAATTGACTGAATGTGCACCATTTTGAAATCATCTTTTAATCACCAGTGGCTGTAGTATTTCGTTTGTGTGGGCAGTCTATTTCCGTTATTCACCTAAACTTGGTACTCGACCAATCTGGTCACGATATCGAACAGACTGAAGGGGCAGAGGTCTTCATATCTTGAACAGTCACCAAGTCGGCCTTGGGCTTCAGCCTCGTAGTATACGTCATGAAGGCCTTCTTCACGGGATGATGATGGCCTGGAATGTTAACAATACATTTAGATTTTTACATCAAAAATACATTAAGATTTTTACATATTTCTTTCCCAAACGGTTTCGGATATTACACAATCTTCAAGGATTATTAACTAGATGTTAACATTTAAATTTTTACATATTTATTTCCCAACCAGTTTCGGATATTACACTATTTTCAAGGGATTTGAACTTAATTACGGAATAAATAAATACGTTGAGATTTTTACATATTTCTTTCCCAACCGGTTTCGGATATAACACTATTTTCAAGGGATTTGAACTTAATTACGGAATAAATAAATACGTTGAGATTTTTACATATTTCTTACCCAACCGGTTTCGGATATAACACTATTTTCAAGGGATTTGAACTTAATTACGGAATAAATAAATACGTTGAGATTTTTACATATTTCTTTCCCAACCAGTTTCGGATATTACACTATTTTCAAGGGATTTGAACTTAATTACGGAATAAATAAATACGTTGAGATTTTTACATATTTCTTTCCCAACCGGTTTCGGATATAACACTATTTTCAAGGGATTTGAACTTAATTACGGAATAAATAAATACGTTGAGATTTTTACATATTTCTTTCCCAACCGGTTTCGGATATAACACTATTTCAGGGGATATTAGGTGTTAGTGTTACGGAATAAATAAATACATTTAGATTTTTTTTATTTTATTTTATTTAACGATGTATGGAATGATATATTTTTGAAACTGTACATGTGAATTTAATTCAAGATATGTTTCCAGTTTCAGCAAGAATAAATCTATACTTACTAATAATAAAGTAGTAAAAAAGTTGTGTTTGTGCACAGTTTTTTTTTATATTACGATTAATTTCTACTACTATATTGAAGCCAAAACTAACATTTTTAGAGTTTTGTCTTCCTATCTGTATGTATGTTCCGTGTTAACTCGAGAACCACTTAACGGATTTTGATGTGGTTTTCGTTTTTAACATCGTAGTGACACTGGTCAACATAAAGCTAGAAGCAGTGGCGGATTTACACATGTTCCAAGTATAGGCTTTAGAACTTTTGCCATCCTAGTGGTTCATATTTGCCACTCTTACCTCTCCTACTTTTTGCAATTCTGAAACTCTGTTAAAACACAATAATTTGATTTTTGGGTATAAGTATTTCTAAACAAATCAAAGCTTAATAATTAATGTATAACACAGAGTAGGTTAAGTATGCTAACTGCACAAGAAAGTGGATTCGATAAATGTAATTGAATAATTTTTATTGCGCACAAATTTGCCGCCCCTAAAATCTGCCGCCCTGGGCTCAAGCCTACTCAGCCTGCTGGTAAATCCGCCACTAGCTATAAGTTGTGTTAATAAAATAACGCCCAAGCCAAAAACGAAAATTGCATAAATGCGCGCAGAGCCACGGGCGAAAGGCTAGTTTGGTTACATAAAACTTTCCTAAAATGGGTGCAAATCAGCAACGAGTATTATTAGTGTAAACTTTCAGCACCAAAAGGACATGATCTCAGTAGTTAGAACATCATAAATTTTAATAACAAAGACTTTTAAAGGTTCACTGACACCGGAATTCCTTTTACGACAACCTTTTCAGCAACTCCGGAGAAGTAACTACATAGTTCTAAGTAGTAAGTTCGTGCAACTTACGTAAATATAATGTGCAAGATATGTCCCAAGATACCGTTGTGATGAAGAGGAGTCTCGGCTGCCTCGCAGATGTTCCTGAGGAGGCATTCCCGGCCTTTCATGCCATGTCTGAAATCATACGTAATCTGTGAAATGCAAATGTATTTTTAATGGCGGTGGCTTGTGGGGTATTTTGGTGCTTGTGTAGTTTTTTTTAAACAAATTTTATAATCAATGACGTATTTTGCAGATAAAAGCAAAGTACAATTTTGTATCCAATGTCTATACTAATAATAAAGTAGATAAAAAAAAATCGTATTTTCGGTAAATTTTTAATAAAATGGGTTGTTGGTTATTTATTGTACTTAGTAACAACTTATTTTGACCGAAACAACTATTTTTAGAATCCACAACCACATAAAGGATTTAGTTGTGGTTTTTTTCATTATCATCATAGTGATCCTGGTCAACACATAGGATATAAGGGGTGTTAACAAAATAACGCTCAAGCCGAAAACGGGGCAAAGATTGAATAAACGCTTTTAACCCAACGGATTTAGATGCGGTTTCTTTTATTGTCATTGTAGTGACCCTGGTCAGCACATAAGCTATATAAGTGGGTCGGCGGATTTTTCCTCGATAGTACGTCAGCATGAATCAAATCAAATCAAATCAATAGATACATAAAGTATATATTCTACAAGTCAAAGTTAATCCTTACAATATATATCTTTAGAATATAAAAAAATACTAATAAGGAAATACATACAAAAAATATTTAGGTTGGGCTACTAAAATGTAATAAAGTTATACACCTGCATAAAATAGGGAAATATAGGAATAAAAATATTATACAATACATAATGTCTAATGATGTTAACTATTGGTAGTTCTTTTTGCCGCATCACAGCCGTTGCAATAGTTTACAAATAGCTACAGTTTGGACATAGCGTGCTACAAACACTTTTACCACATGCACATATATCTCCTAAAAATTACTCGTAGACGAAAAGATTTTCTCGTTTTATAATTTTTATGCAAAGTAAAGAGGGCCTTAATAAATAGCAAAAGATTTTTTTTTACATGTTTAGCGAACTGTCAGTAAATTAATAACATTCAACTTTGGTATTTATAATACGTTGTATTTATGTATGTACATACTCGTATATAATTAAATTTGTTTACTTACTCTTTAAATCGTGTTTCTAATACTGTGTAGGCGAGCTCTCTAGTGATACTGCGGCTGTGTCGGGAACTTACCACCTGAAAATTAAAGATTAAAAGTAAGTTAGGTATAATATGACCGATGAGCAGAAATGGACGCTTTATGTCAAGCCAACGAGAGATGGCCCCTATGACAGCTGCGTTTTGTGATGAGGTGAATTTTAATTTCGGCATAAATAAAAATCAAGTGCGACTAGTGACTTGAGTAAATAAAATATCGATTTATTTGACACGTCATACAACATGCATCATAATAATACAAATAGCAAATGTGCATTTGCTTAAATTAACAAAGTAGCCATAAAATATAGAAAACTGGTTTACAATTTTTTAATCATATAAAGTTATAGTTTGTAAACAGACGGAGCCGTACGATTAAGGAGAATAGAACCCGTTATTTATTGATTACAATTCAGCCACTAACATTCCTCATGATTCCTTGTGTTTTGAAAAAATTAGAAACATTTGCTTTAAAGTCTTTATAAAATCGAAAAATGATGATCGAAACGAGTAGTACGTCACTTTTCGCTGCCAGCAACAATGAAGTATTAGATTATTTTAGTGACAAGTACCCATAAAAAATTATGAAACCTGGTAGGCATTTAAACGTCATAGGTGCTATCTCTCGTTGGCTCTAGTTAAGTAAATTTTGGTCTTACGAGTGACCTATTTATATATATCTTTTTAGGGTTCCAAAGCCAAAGGGTGCCAAACAAGACTGTCTGTCTATTCGTCAGTCTGTCATAGGGGGCTATAGCTTCTGCCGTAATTGGTAGACAGTTGAAATTTTCACATGATATGTATTACCATGGCCATCACCACGAAAAATAAAAATTTCAAAAATATATAAAAACGAAGGGGAACAAGAAACTGTTATTTATTTTAGATACATACAAGTTTCAAATTTGGTTAGATTGTTATATATTACATACTAATAAAAGTAAAATAAGAAATAATGAAAATTAGGGTTCCTTACGAATCATTTGACAGACACTATCATTTTAGCGGCTTTTTTTGACGCCTTGAATTGAACATTTCATGAAATAGTCGACCATTTCCTGAAATGATCGCATTTCATGAAATAGTCAACTGTCACTGACCAGATTATTAAATGTTCAACGTTTAACGATTTGGTCAGCGACCGACGTTTGGCCATATCATTAATGAAGGGTGTTCATAAGTCGTGGCATTATCGTAGAATTGATCATTTCATGATCTGCTCAAATATCGTGAAATCTGTAAAAACTAAAGGGGTAGACCATGGCGGACCATTTCATGAAATGTTCAATTCTATGATCTGGGTACGACATCTTTATTGTTGATATGTATGTGTTTTAGGGTTCCGTACCCGTATTGTGTGATGGTACTTACAGGCAAGTTGGGGAACAACACTTCATCGATCTCCGTGATGTTGTTGAGGGTGCTGTAGTTAGACTCGAAGTTGTAGGAAACAAACACGTTCTTATCAGGAATGTCTATAGGCACCGCTATAGCGATGAATGTCTGGAAATCAATATCCAGATATTAATCACTGTTATAGGAAGCACCAAACTTAAAGGCATCTAAGTGAAGTTAGCTTTGGCGAGACGGATAGAGAAGAAAATATAACAGAGATAAATGAAAGAGAGGGATAGATAGAGTCATAGGTGAACTGCAGAGGTGTTGTTATGTTTTTCGGCATTATAAATTTTAAACTTCTTTTTATACCGGGTGTAAATAGACTTCTATCATTAAATGAAACCTCATATTTTACCGACCCTACTGAACAACTTTTCCTTAGAACCATACTCGCGGACACCCTTAGTTTAGGAAATAATTGAGTTCCAAACAAAAATGCGTGAACCCTAACGCACCGACATACTGACGAGTTTAGAGAGAGCGTCGTCCGTGAGACAGCTTTAGGTTTAATTTAATGGTAGCAGTCTATTTACACCCGGTATACAATAGACGGGTCCACTCAATGTACCATCGAAGAAATGGCCGCATACCTACTTTTCGCTCTTATTACCATTACAATACGGGTGAAAAGTAGTTCTGCGGCCATTTTTTCGATGGTACCATCGGTGCCCCTAGATAACGTATACAGGAGTTGTACCAAACCACTCACAGATTCAAATGGATTCTATACGTTATCTAGGGCCACCTACGTACATATGTTAGTAAGAAACTGCATAATTTCCCGGAAATTAATCCGGGCGTTATAAAATGTTATAATGTAGATCTGCACCTACATCTGTATTGTTTTCGTGCAAGCTTATGTCGTTCTTGAGATTTGACGTGGTCAGAGAGATGGACCAAGACCAAAGCTTCCTTTTTAGAGGAAAACAATGTATACAAAGATTTTCAGCAGTGGCGTGCATTGAACTTTTTCTTGGAAAGGCAACGAGAAGGTTAAGTTTGACGATAAAAATAACATGAAAAATATTAAAAACCAATTTGAAAAATAATAAATTATGAAAGCATGTACTCTGGGGTAGGCAGTGCCTACCCTGGCGTCATACTAATAATCATTTTTCAAAGTGACATTTAAATTTTTTCATATTTTTTTTAGAAAGTGCCGTTAGCGGCTTCCTAAGTTTTAATTTTATTTGACCGCTAGGAATAGGTTGCGACGACGAGCGAAGCGAGGAGGAGCGGTAAGGTTGACATGTAAGTACATATTAGGGAGCCGAGCGAAGCGGAGAAAAGCAAAGCGACCCCCGTAGTTTTAACAGAATTCACAATATGCAGAAAAAAACATTTTCCGAGCACTTTCCAATGACTTACGGTTCAATAATTTATAAAATTAAAGGACCGCTTCCCTTTCAGAACTGTATATTGCAAATTGAACTTTATTAGTTCGTGCTAAGGAAGATATTCCAACAGCTAAATAATGACTTACGGTTCAAAAATTTTTAAAATCAAAGGACCGCTAATGGCCAAATGGCCAAATAAATAGTCACTTCCTTTTTTATTGTCTAACTTGACCTTCTCATTGCATTTCCAGCAAAAAAATCAATGCACGCCACCAATTTTCAGATATATACTGGATATCGGTAAAAAAATATGGTTTGTTCTAAGTTATCTCGGTGAAAGGGCCATAGACAATTTGTTTTCACACTATTATATACGAATTAATGCTGATGTTCCGCAGACAAATTTTAAATCTAAGGATGCTACCTAACCTTTGATAATGCTTTAACAGCGAAACCGGTAAGGGAAATTAATATAAATAAGTGGACAAGTACAAGTGTTTATGAAACAAAAAAAAGATGCTACTTCAGACTTTGGTCTGAGGATGCTACTAAGAAAATGCTACTCACCCCGTAAAGACTGGTTGGTGGAAAGACGAGCGTTCCTTTTGACCCAGCGATGAGAAGCACACTGAAAATATACAGTTTTTACAATAATTGTCAACAAAATATTGTCGTTACGTTTACTAATACTGCAACAGGCAAAACGGTTAAGTATATAAACAACAATTTTGTCATTTTTTAGACCCCTTAGAGGATGCACCCACTTCAATGAAAAACAAATCTTCATGGACAGGAGATGAACGGAAGTTACCCACCACGTGTTTCTTTCGCTAAATGTAGGTAAATGTATTTTATTAATTATCCGATAAAAGGCATCACAGTAATTTCAATTACTCAATAAATATTGATTTGGGTAATTAATGTATAGTAAAGCGCAATTTTAATGAAACACGAATTAATTTAAACATTTTACACTTTTAATCTCATTCGTTTATTACATAGGATAAACTTTAAAATGCATACTTACAGTAAAATCAGTGGCCTGGCGTACTCCATTTTACACACTAATATCTTCAATGTATTAAATCAGAATGCAACAGCTAGTATATAGAGCACAATATACACATGTATCTACGTAAATGTATGTATATATGTATGTATAATGTATGTACTGCGCACGGACAGTAACTTTTAAAAAATGCGGCAAGTGTCTCCCTAACCGTAAATATTTCATAGAGTTACAAGCGACGACGCGACGGTTATGTTAACGGTTCGATAAATTAGAGTGCGTGTACGAGATGTGTTAAGAGGATATGTCACGCTTGCAAAAGTCACTGTTACTCATTGCGGAACGACCTGCAGTGCGAGAGGGACGGATTCCCGAAAAAATAGCAAAATGTTGGATTTAAATTAATATAAAATTAACGAAAATAGTTATCAAAATTTTAAACTGACCAAATTTAGATTTTGTTAAAATCTGTCTAATACACTAATAAAAAATCGTTAAGGTTTGTGTGTCATTCCCATTTGACAAACTATGAAAAAAAGTGTCGAAGAAGACCACATTTCAATAGTTATTTCTATCAAGCGAAAGTTCTGCAATCGCATTTTTGAACTGAAAAAAACTAGAAAAAGGTATCTTAAACTAATTTATCAAATTAGTTGCTTCTTCTGAAAAGCAGGTAAACAACTTTAAAAAGTGCCGATTTTAGCGAAATAGCCCCTTATCAAGTATTTTAAACCGTATTGGTAAAGTAGGTATTTTTAGGGTTCCGTAGTACCTAAAAGGTAAAAGGAACCTTTGTGGTGAGACTCCATTGTCCGTCCGTCCGTATGTCACAGCCCCATAACTTAAACACCGTTATAGGTAAAGATTTGAAATTAGCTACAAAAACAGCATTCACTTGCCAACACAATATGGTGTAAAAGTAATTTTAAATTGTGTAAAATATTTCCAATACAAAAGAGAGAAAAATAAAAAATAAATATCCTAAAAAAACAATATGTGTAATAAGTTGTAGATATTAAAGAGCTGATTATAAAAATATATACTTTTAGTAAAGTGCGAGTCGGACTCGCCCACCGAGGGTTCCGAACAAATTAGTAAAAATTTAAAAAAATCCACATAAAGATTTGGTCACCCATACAAATAATAATAAAAAAACACTTTATTGCACAAAATAAACACAGTAGAATAAAATTTAAATTCAGAAAATAGAGGGCAAAGGCGGACTTATTTCTTAAAGAAATTTCTATCAATTATTAATTATGACCGTTTTTTAATGATTTAATTACAAATGTATAGTTTTAAGATATTTTCCTATAATTATAGTACTAAACGGTATTACTTGCCAAATTTCATAGTTCTAGATCAACGGGAAATACACTATAAATTTTGATTCTCTTGAGAGTGACGAAATATACGTTTTTTGCTGCATAAGCGGCCGTATCTTTTTTTATGCTAACATAGAAGTTTGATTTTTATCACAACTTCAAGGGATTGCAGACTTGAGAATATGGTTTTAATTTCAACTCGATACCTCCACGCGTTCTCGAGATAAAGGGTCTTGACAGACAGACGGACGGACGGACGGACAAACGGACAACAAAGTGATCCTATAAGGATTCCGTTTTTTCGTTTTGAGGTACGGAACCCTAATAAATACCTAAATTTTTAGACGCACTCTAATTCGTCGAACCAACCATCCTTTGCACCCCGTTATGTGACAACAGACAGCCTCCGAGAGAATTGAACCAGTTCGGGAGACTCTAATTGCTCTACTTTGTTACCCAAACTAGACTTTTGTATGTTCTTAAACCATTATGTTCTGAGAAAAAAGTTAAAGTAGGAGTGTTTGTAGATTGCATCCTGGATTATTGATGACTACAGTGATCAATGTCAACTTACCCAATCACAGTTTAAGCTGTCACATTCCTAAACTTTAATAAAACAAGTATTCTGATCAGCAGTGACTGCAGTGCCTATGTGTATATCCATCCATCAGCCTGTTTCGTCCACTGCTGGACATAGGCCTTTCCAGGATTTCGCTACTCTTGGCGGTCCTCCTGGAAGAAATGCAGGCGGGTTGGTTAGAGCGGTGCCGAAACCCTTGCACCAGTGACGCCGCTGGCCGTCACCAGTCTGATTTATATAAGGCCCGGCAATTGGGGATGGATATACCGCCATCCATCGGTCCCAGGTAATGCTGGGCCGCCTGGTTTTGCCCGAGAGCTGTCCTCTTACTCTCCCCCGAATAACTTCGGGAGGAATTATTACGTCATCATTACGTATGTAAGAAATGATAACTGTTTGTTTCCCAATAAAGAAAATGAAAATGAAATGAAATGAAAGGATTTCCGAGTAAGATGTTGGTACCTCCACAGTCGAGCGTAAATGTGTGAATATATGTATGCATATATGTGATAGCCATATCGTAGAGTTTGTCATTTCATTGTGTAAGACAATCGTATTTATTTGATGGCTTAAAACGTAGACCATTGAAATCGAATTTTTGGATGTCAAATGAATATGATTGTCTTACATAATTGCACCTCTGGGCGGCTATTCCGACATTATTTCTCACTCGCAATATCAATCATTAGATATTTGTTTAAAGTTAGATAATTGCCATGCGATGGAAATTAGAGTGACTAAACCACATTAAAATTAAACTATAGGATATAATGAATGCTCACTATAAGTTTTCAATCAAAATAATCAATACATATCCGTACAAAATCCCTTTTAAAATCACACGCAAGCTGCCTTTGCAATTTTTGCGCACGTGTCAGAATACCCACCCTGATCGACAATATCGCTAAGTATGAAATAAGAAATTTACGATTTTGTTGGAACAAAAAGTAAAAAATAGGTGCGACGTCGAGCGAAGCGAGGAGGAGCGTGCCAGCTCGCTTATGAGCATATATTAAATTGGGTAGCCGAGCGGACTGAGGTGACCCCTTTTGTTTTTACAGATTTCATGTTATTTGAGCAAATATTTGAATTATCAATTCTGCGATATGGCCACGATATATAATTATATATTCCTGAAAATCACGTGACGGATCTCCATGTGACTTTCTGTTTTGTCTGTAAAACATCTGTGCTGTTTAGGTTGCGATATACAAAAGAACTGAAAATGAACAGTTCACATTCATTTTAAAATAAAATATGTCGAGTTTGAAGACTGAATAAATCATAAAGGAAGAAATCAAATTCTAGAGCCTTATCTTAAAAGTCCTCACGAGACAGTGGCGGTATAGGGGTGGCAGGATTGGCAAATTGCCAGGGGTCTCCGACCTATAGTAAATATACATATATTTTTTATAATACTTAAACAAATCGTTCAGGATTCAACTATCTAAAATTCTTATCTAATTCGTCTAACTGGTTTGAGGACACGGGGTGTCTTAACTGGTTCGGGGAAACTTAAAAAAACTTAAAAGTGATTCAATTGTCCTTTTCTTCTGTGTTACTTGTACATTGTATCCTTATACGAGTTAAGCTCAATTCGGTTTTGTATGTTGCAGTCATCGAGAAATTCAACAGATTTAATATTTTTTGTCTATTTCCGTTTCTGTCGCCGTTCGACCATTTTCAGCAAATTTTCATAAATTATAATTAAAACAACGACAAGCTTAACTTTTTGAGGGCCCCAGTCAATTTGCCAAGGACCTCGATGCCACTGTCACGAGGCTTAGATCTGGAGAAATCATGTACTTCTGTCAAGGAAAAATCCGCTGGGCCACTTTTTGATCCAAGATAAAAAATAAAGTTTGCATAGTTTCCCCGATTGTACAGTTTCAGGTTTTGAAACAATCGTTAAAAACCTCATTTACCCACTATATTGGCTGAATTTCAAATGATAAGCACATTTCAATTAATCGCATTGAAACTCAAATTAAACAGTTTTCGGCGCGCCCTATTTACGTCCATGCATCAAATGAGTCAGAGTGCAGTATGAAATAGTAAATAGGCAGCAAAAGATAAAATTGCGAATGCAGTTTAGTTGATGGTTGTAATTCCGCTGGCATGGCGGAATATTTTCGTCGGGCGTATTTACAACACTTTTTGCAAGCTTGCTCTAGAGCCGAGGCCAAAACTAACAAGAGTTATTTGGCTTTCTTTGTAAAACAACGTTTTTTAATTTTTTATTCAGCAGTTGTATGTTGCTACGAGTATCAAAAAGAGATTTAGAGCTTGGTTTTGTAGCGAATAAAACTCGTATAATTGCTATAAAAGATTTCTGAGGTGACAATAAAATAAGTCTTGAACTTTTGAGAAATGTCACTAAGCGGATTGAGAAGGCATTGTTGATCATTATATCTCAAGGTACAATGCATATCATGCAGATAATTTCAATAGGATAGATTACGTATCATTTACTGACCACAATAAAAAAGAAAAAAAAATTTTTGGTCAAATAATTTGTCGCTTCCCAGTACAAAGTGGTTCAATCAGCTGACTAAATTTCGATGAAAAGTAGAAAAAAAGGATAAAACAAAATTTTTTTTTGTGGAGTTGGGTATATTAGGGATACTCTTAATTTTTTTTCACTTTGAAATTTAGGACCTTGTGTCAACAATATAGATGCTATAGCAACATTCGGGCTATAAAAAACAAGGCCCTAAAATGGTAGCGCCTGACAAACAATTCAGCACCCCCAGGGTACAGAACCAGAACTTTTTTGTTGGTTGTTTCTTGTATTGTACCTTGGGGCTAAATTTTTTCTTTTTTATTATTTTATGTTTACTATACAGTAACACGTATTCTGCGAAAATTTCAACTGTCTATCTATTACCGTTGAAGCTGTAGACCCCTGTGACAGACGGACGGAAAGACAGACCTACGGCGAAGGGTTAGTAATAGGGTCCCGTTTGTACCCCTTCGGGTGCGGAATCCTAAAAAAAGTAACGGTTCTGCTACTAAGCTGATATTTAGTTTATAGGGTCATAAGGATCTCTTTTTAGTATTATGGTAGTTTTGTTCGAGAATACTAAAAATAACTGAGACCGTAAGTTTTTGTTTGTCAAATAAATACGATTTGAAAATCGAATTGAAACAAGTATTTATATTTTTCTGTATCTAATAAGATAAAATTCATACGTCCGTCCGTCTGTCTGTTCTCTAAGAAATTGATAAATTGATTAAATTAGAATTCTAAGTGTCTTCAAATATAAGTAAATAAATAAATTGCAAAAGTAAAGTCAAGCCAAACTAGGAAATACTTTAATCCATGCCTATCAAATATCTAGTTCCAATTTCGGACACAACTGAGTACAGAGTAGACGGGATGAGCAAGCAATTCGATGCCCGGTAAATATTATGCCGATTTCAACCGTCAGCATCCATAATAGCTACCAACTATACTAGGACAATACGACAAGCCAAAATGAATTTTGTTCCCACTCATTAAGGCCTTTCCCAAGCGCCTTGGTGTGCTACAACAGAACAAAAAGCTTATACGAGCTTTGGGAAATCGGTGTCCAGATTCCTATTACATAGAGATAGAGGCTATAATGGATTAAAAAGGCTTTTCAGGCTCTTCGGGCATTTTGATTGAAAACTGCAGCAGGTTAATATTTGGACAGCTTGAATCAGTAAGCGAGTAATATGGATCTGTGGTGACCAATGCTGATGAATTTAGGATAATTTCGCAATTTGGTACAATTGATTTATTTTATAGTGATATTGTTGGACGTAGCCGAGCATTCTACCACTGAACTTAACTTACCACTTACCTTACTAAGGTAACACGTTATTAACTAAAACTAAAACGGTCCAGCCCATGTGGTATTTGTAGAGGTATCATCTGGACACGTAACTTAAACAAGCACCTTTTCACCACAGGTGGCATAGATCACAGAACAATAAATACAATTAAGAATTTATTGTTCTGTGGCATATACAGGTTGAAAATTAAGTCACTAGCTTTATTGACCTCTATGGTTCAGAATCACTGGTAGAACACAAAACCGTAAAAAACAGTTTTTGCTTTTTTTTTTTTACTATATTTCGAAAAAATGGCAAACCTATGCGATGCAAATGTGACTGACAATAGACCGTACATATTCCCGGCGGTAAATAATGCACATAGGCTATGTATACATAGGTTTTGTCTCTGTTACCGGAGTGCTTCTTTGGCGGTCGATATCTTTTTTAAAAATATGAATCATGACAAAAGTAACAAAACATGTACCAATTTTTTATTTCGAACATAGAACAGTTTCACTTGTTATAGCTAGAGGTTTCATTTTCAACCGATATAGTAGGGTCACAGATAATATACGTGGATCGATTTTTGCGTTTTTTGGATTTTCATTTGGCCTAGGTGCGGAAAAATAGTAAACAAAATATCTTTTAATATTTTGTACTGCCCCAAGGGGGTTATAGTTTAACAAAATGAACGAAAGGAAAAAAAAAGTTATTAATATTTGTTTTAGTTTAAGCCACATAAAGTATATCACATAAAAATAATCACAAAAATATCATTCACATGTCTCAAATTAAATAAAACTGCAAATTAATAGAACTTACCATTTTTTTAATTTTTATCACATTTTTTTATCTTACGACTTCGGAACGCAACAGAATTTTCATGACCTATTTTTTGTAAATTGCTTAAGGATTTAAGTAAAAAAAGATATGAAAAATATTAAAAACAATTTTTTTTCCTTTTATACATTGTGTTAAACGGCAACCCCCTTGGAGGAGTAAAAAAATTAAAAGATTATTTTTTTTACTATTTTTTTCATTTATCTGTTTACTTGTAGCAACTTTTCCGCACACAGGCCAAATGAAAATTCAAAAAACGAAAATCGATCCACCCTAATAGATATTCCTCTATGCAGAGGGTACCTTTTAGAGGACAAGACGGTGGAGTATGGGCTACACCACGCTCTGCAACCGAAAACACAAGACGAAAAGCAGAGATTGCGACGAGCTCCAGATTTCCTTCACTGAACTACTTTGCGGAGCTGTTCTGGCTGGGACAGCTGATCGAGGGAAATATACACAATACTCACGATAGTGGAAAGTAAGTGCAGGACTCATCGTCCCCGCAAAAGCTTTGGAATTTTAGAATCAAGATATTCGTTTGTTCGAGTTTTGATACTCGTAGTATCAGCGGGAACAGGAAATTATTTAATAATGATGATGTGTAAAATGATAACAATCATTGATTCTAAATCAGCTATTATTTTGCGGTGTGATATTTGCGTTTTAAATATTCAGCTTCTCCTGTCTATATGAAATATAACATATGAATCATTTGTGTATATCGTTCGGATCAACTAATGACATACGTGTGTACGTGTTCTTCCTTCCATTAAATTTTTTTATAATACACAATTACAGTGAGTCCTGCGATGAAGTGCGCAAATGAAAAGGGTGAAACTAACCAAAAATGCACCGACAAAAACATAGAAATGAAATCGGTATTTTATAAATTGACATTTTAAAGTTTATGTGTCAACCAAGGAGTCTATGTATAAATTATTTTATTACGCGTGTATGTATAGGTTATATTTTCTTTATTTTATTTTTGTAATAATCTTTTTTCTATATAATGTCATCGTTACTCCATATTTTCTAAAGAAGAAAAAAGAAAACTGGCCTGCATTGGCCAATACAGCCTTAGGGCGGCTTGCACCAAAATCTTAAATCTCGATTTTATCGCTAAATCAGGTTTACGATCTGTCAATCAATATATTTCTGTCAAATTAAACTCAGCTTAAGTCCTAAATCTAGATTTAAATATTGGTGCAAGTCGGTCTTAGAATTATTAGAATCTCTTGGATTTCTATCATAACAACTGCCTATTTCGCGTACTGATCATTAATGTATTACGAATATAATTTTTAGTAAGTAAGATTATAATTTTAATAAATAAAAAAGCCGGACAAGTGCGTGTTGGACTCGCCCACCGAGGGTTTCGTACAAATTATTAAAAGTTTAAAAATAATGTACAAAAACATTTTGTCATCCGTATAATTATGACCGCGCATACCGTTGCTTAACCCTGATCATTTTTTATGATTTAATTACAAATGTATATTTTTATCATTTTTTCCTATACTTGTAGTATTAGACAGTATTACTTGCCAAATTTCGTAGTTCTAGGTTAACGGGAAATACCTTATAAATTTTAATTCCTTTGAGAGTGTCGAAATTTACGTTTTTTGCGGCATAAACGGCCGTATCTTTTTATCAAGTTAACTTAGAAGTTTTATTTTTTCATAGCTTGAAAGAACTGTATATTTGAGTATATGGTTTTAATTTCAACCCAATACCTTTACGCGTTCCCAAGATAAAGGATCTTGACAGACAGACGTACAGACGGACGGACAGACGGACAGACGGACGGACAGACGGACAGACGGACAACAAAGTGATCGTACCAAGGTTCCGTTTTTTCCTTTTGAGGTACGGAACCCTAAAAATTTATGATTTAAGGTAAAGTTATATCCATTATGATGTTTTATTTTATATCATAAAAAAATACTAAAATTAAGCTTTTATATAATATACCTACCTGTTTTAATTTAGAGAGTGCCTCCGCTGCCGGCACCTGCACCCGAAAATAACGCCTCGGGAACCGGCAGTACATTACTGCCGGCAGCCGAGATCAAAAGCATTGGCTGCCGGCGCCGCCGGCTCCCATATGGACACCGTAGAAATTTTTCACGCGCAAAGGTCGTTAAATTTCAAAGTGTGAGAATATGTATGTATTATGTTTGTTTTTTGGAAATCGTTGAACTCGGCGATTTGAAAATACAAATTTGAGTTACTGTCAAAACTAGGGACGTCATCGCCTTGCTCCGCTTCGCTTCGCTCGGCTACTTATTTTATCTTACATGTCAACATAACAAGTTCCTCCTCGCTTCGCTCATCGTCGCACCTATTTTCTTTCTTTTGGTGAAAGTTTCTTTTTTACTATGACTATAAAGGCCCAAAATTACTTCCAAGCCCTATACTTAATATGCTAACCCCATTTCCCGCTTATTTTCTTAAGTCAGTGCCGGCAGCCCATTTAGCAACCGACGCTGGCAGCTGAGGCAGTTTCTTTAATTTAACGTGATAGTTTTTGAGGGAGATTATATCGTCACGACTAGGATTTCTGTCTGGGAATCCCCGTCCCGCGAATTAAGATCAGGCTTTTATTTAATTACCTTTGTGTTTCAACTTACCGTGATAGTTTTTTGGAGATATATTAGATCGTTACGACTATGATTTCTGCCTGAGAATTCCCGTACCGGGACTTAAAATTAGGCTTTTAATGTTTAAATATAACGTGAGAGTGTTTCGTGATAGTCGGCTCTACCGCGTTTATTCAATCTCTAATTCTAATCCGTTGAGTGGTTCTAGAGTTAGAACGGAACATACAGACAGACAAACAAACAAAAATTAAAAAAAAAAAATAGTTTTGGGCTCACAACAATACTACGAACCCATTTCATTTAAAATTTCGCAAAAAGACACGAATTTTTTACTACTTTATTATTAGTATAGATCTAAATCATTGATATGTATTGATATAAACTCCAAAGGGCTCATCAGACAATCCTCTTCATAATACTGACAATCTTTTTCTTCTCCCATGTGCTGAGCTTCATAGAAACAGTCTTCGATGTCTTCTTCCGGTTCCGAAGCCGATGGCCTGTAAAAAAAATGCATTCAGACATACAAATAAATGTCCTATATCGGGATATCGATAGCACCAGATGATTTGAGGACACAAATCTCTTCAAAAAAAATTAAATGCAAAGTTTTTGTTATAAATAGCTTTGCAACAAATTAAAGGATTACGATAAAACTTCTGCAACGCATCCTGGCCCCTAATTCTGTATCGTAAAATCAGTTGCCAAACCGAGTGCCTATCGCTTTGATCAGATTCTGATCGAAGGCCTATCGTCGAAAACATATCCGCTTATCTAAGGATATGGTCGCACTTGAAATGACGTCACAATTAGTAAATAGTTCAATACCCATTGAAGGTTATTGTATAAGTTAATTTTTTATCTGTTTTTGGTGAATAGCAACCATAGTTGCAACCGATTCAAAGATACGTAATAGGCCCGCAGGTTTAGCTTATACTCGTAGGGTATATAAATAAATTATACAAACTATTTAATACATATTATGATTACACGAAATGTTATTTTCAAAGTTTACACAATGTAGTTTACCTATGGCCCCAGACTAACTGTATACTTTACTTATTCATAATTAATTTAATCTAATCTTATTTAGCATTTTTATATTTATTTTTAAGTCTTCATTTTGTTAAAGTTTTTAGTATATTATAGGATTATTTAGTTTAAAGTTTGTGAATAACCTTTTTATTATTTAAATTTATTATATAAGGTCCGGTCTTACAATAAAAAGTGAAAATAATTCTAGGGTAGATCGTGCATAATTAACTGATCACAACAAAAAAAAAAAAAATGTTCTAATTTTTTTTTAGTTCCCAGTACAAATTGGTTCTATCGGCTGACAAATTTCTATGAAAAAAAAAGTTCGCGCCAATAAAAATTATTTTCGGTGGAAAATGGTCTATTAGGGATACTTAATCACCACATGAATTTTTTTCACTTTGAATTTAGGGACCATGAATCATAATATAAATAATATAATATATAAATTAAATAAATGCGGGAAACAAAGTGAACGGAGCCCTGCACTCCTTTATGGGCAGCCAGAGTGTAACTGCAAATTACGGAGTGTGTGTGGTTTGACATTGAATGATAGAGTGAAAAATATCGACATAAGGGATCGTTGCGGTGTGAAAGAACACGTAGTGACTAGAATAGAAAAAGGAATGCTTCGGTGGTTTGGGCATATAGAGAAAATGAATCAAAATATAGTGACGAAAGAAATTTATGCTGCACAAGTGGAAGGTAAAGCTCGACCGGGCCGCCCTAGAAGGAGGTATGGCGACCAAATAGGCGATATACTGAAGAATGGCAAAGTAAAAAGTACCCGGAATAGAAGAGCTTGCATGACTAGATTGATGGATGTAGAAGAAGCAGTATGTCAGGATAGTAGCAGATGGAAATCTGTAGTCTCTGCCTACCCCTCTGGGAGACAGGCGCGAGTATACGAGTATGTATGTATGTTAAATAAACTAGAAATGATATCCTCATATGTTTTTTAAACTAAATAAAGCTGCTTTTTAAGACGCTAAGTACCTAAAATTTTCAAGTCCTATTTTTGGTTACACTCAAGATTATGTCACAATGTAGGAAAGTCATTTAATTTTGTTTTTTTTTATTATGTTCAAAATACTAGCAAACAATCAGTTGAAATCTTACGTCAACAGTACGTGTAGAAGGTCACCCAACACGCCGTTGTGAAGTAAATGAGATCTACTGTTCTCACATATCGCTCTCAGTAGGCAAGCTCTGCCTGGATAACCATCCCTGAAAAAAAAATTACTAATCTATAAGATTGTTCTGTGTGATGATCTAGAGTGAGATCCATTGTCTTAGAGTTAATGAGGCTCAAGAAGGAAGAATAAAAACTTCATTCATATTTTGAAAACAAATAATATGCGATTGCTAATCCTGATATAGTTTATTATTTTGATGAAAATTATTTGGTAGGAATTAACATAAAATGAATATTGATATTTCGTCCATATACTGCAGTAAAGGTTGAAGAGGCCCGGTGAAGTAGGTCTACACCTTGGCGTACCTTGGCTGTAGTTGTTAGAGGTCGCGTCGCCCACACTCGTTTGGTTTCCGTACTAGTATCGCAACAGATTTACTACCAGAAACCTGTGTCTTTCGCATGATAGCACTCGTATATGTATAGTTCACCAGCTAGTCTACATAGCAAACCATATCGAGCTCGATAGCGCTTGATACAGTGTTCTGTCTCACTTTGTTGTTCTACTTAGAGAGGGACAGACAGTGTATATCGAGCTGTCAAAGCTCGATATGGTCTACTATGCTAGGTACCCAGGTCAAGCTTTGCTTAAATCAAGAAAGCACGCGTAAATTGATGTCAATTATTTAAATATCAATAATTGATTTAAATATCAACTGATTAATAAAGTAGTTACATTAGTAAACCTAATGATGTTTTACTTTAGAAAACCTTTGTAGTTGGTTAATTTTACGTAAAAAACCACGACGAAATCAAAAATTTTAGTTAATAAAATAAAACGCCAATACTCAAATTAAAAACAACATCAATTAATGCATTTTTTTACAGGTAAAAAAGCTTCAATGATCGGAAACATCCGAGTTTTATTATTTGAAGCCTTAAAATACATCCTGATTGAAAGAACTGATGCATAAAATTATTAAATGATACATTATTTAACGCCATTATAAGTGTTACAACCACGAAGTAAAAAAAACAGGTTACCAACCCTTATTCACTAAATAACCTAAGATATCATAAATATTAATTTTCAATGCAAGTGCTCGTAAAGTTCTGTATTATATGCGTCTAATCCGTTGTCAAAGTCAACTTTACCGCACGAGTGTTTAATGTTTTCTTTATTTATTTATTTTTTTAGTTTTGTTCTCTTAGATAGTGGGAAGGCAAAGGGAACTTAGCCCATACAGCCATGTCAGACGTATTTTTCATTTTTTTATTAAAAAACGTTGCCAGTCTTATCTTGTGTACCATAGATAGACTTGACAGAAATGAGCTGGTTTCAGTTTGACGCGTTCGTAGGCTGCGATCAGTTTGTTGAAATGAAATGAAAACTGTTACAAATTGAAGTTCCGATGAAACATAGCCAACCAATTCGAATTCGCACCTGATTTTTACTTTTTATTTTCTTTTGATGACTCATTTAATCGTAATATGAAGAATAAAAACTTTTTGATTATAATGCCAAAAGACAAAAAGTTTTAATGTGTGAGTTCGTAAAATAATACAGGCCACTTGCATTCTCTAAATTATTAAAAAAAAAAATGTTATCGATCGGTCTTTCTTGTTAACAACATTCTTTGTATCTAAAGAAAGAATTGACAATTTTGGACAGCCTATGTTGTTTACATTATTAGAATAAGCTAGTGGAGTCGAATTTATGTTATACGTATGACTGAAAGCGGCCTACGAACGCATCAAACTGAAAGCAGCTTATTTCCGTCAAGTTGGCAAATTACGTGCAAAAAAAGAAAAAGAATGCCAGCATAAAGTTCATTTTGAGTATTTATTGTTTGTTTTTTTCTATAATTAGGTATGCTTAATTGCTTTACTCACACCATGCATTGAAAAAAGTAGTATGATACACGTGCGTAAGGGCAATCACTTACTTGTACCGTTTAAAACACTCGCTTAACGCTCGTGTTTCAAATCGTTCCTCGTAAGCTATTACCTCCTTTACGCACTTGTAGCATAAACTACTATTCACAGCTAAAACCAACTAAATGTGCTCCCTCTTGCAAGTTATTGTAGTTTATGCGTACCAATTTGCTAATAATTATCTTTTCTTCTCAATAATGACAAAGTGCATTAAATAACACATAAAGTATAGTGGAACGCACTATAAGTTTCCGGAATGAATATGAAAAAATACTATTAAAGGTACAAAATTAATTTATTGTTTTTCAAAATAATCTCCCTTGGCGTCTATGCACTTTTTCATTCGATCAAACCAGTTTTGAAAACTTTTGTGCCACTCCCCTGTGGTGACCTCTGAAACTTGTTTTTCATACTCCTCGACAGCCTCTTCTGGTGATGAAAATCGTTGACCGCGTAATTGGTTCTTAATTTTTGGGAACAGAAAAAAGTCACAAGGTGCCAGGTCGGGACTGTATGCAGAATGACTCATGAGTTCTACATTTTTCGTCTTCAAAAAGTCGTTTGTCTGTCTGGCCGTGTGAGAACTAGCATTGTCGTGGTGCAGGATGATACGGCGTTTACGGTTATTTTTACGGAGTTCGTCAATAACTTCCGGCAAACAAATGGTCGTGTACCAGTCACTATTCACGGTACGACGATTCTCTAAAGCAACAGTAGCCACGTGTCCAGTTTTATTAAAAAAGAAGCAATCATCCGCTTAGATGCACTTTTCACGCGCGCCACTTTGGTTGGTTTCGGCTCATCTTGAAAGACCCATACGCTCGATTGCTGTTTGTTTTGGGATCGTAGCAATAAATCCATGTTTCGTCACCTGTTACTATGTTCCACACCAAATTTGACGCACCTTCGTTGAATCTGGTAAGCATGGCACTGCAGCAAGTGACGCGGTCCGTTTTTTGAGCCTCGGTCAAGTTGTGTGGGATCCACCGCGAGCACAGCTTTCTCACACCCAAATGTTTGTGTAGGATTGATTGTATTTGACTCATGCCTATTTCTAAGGATGCGCGAATTTCATGGTAGGTCACATGCCTGTCTGTTTCAATCATACGGCGCACAGCATCAATGTTTTTGTTGGTCACAGCGGTGGACGGCCGACCATCGCGAGATTCGTCACTGAGATTGATACGACCACGCTTGAATTCTGCAAACCAGCTATAAACAGTTGTCTTGCATGGTGCTTCATTGCGAAAAGCTGTTTCAAGCCGAGCGATGCTCTGTTGAGCTGTCAAATTACACTTAAAATCGTAGAAAATCATACTACGAAAATTTTCCCGAGTTAAATCCATGTTGATGCAGACACACAATTTTTTAAATGGCGCCACAAGGTAAAAACAAAAGACAGTCAGATGAAACAAACTGCATTCTACAGCCAAAGAGTTCTATTTTCAAATGTTGCAATAAATTTTTAAATATTGTTTATGTAAGTGGGCAGTTCCGGAAACTTTTAGTGTTACCTATGTATAAGACAAATTTAGCATATTCTTACAAGTTCTGTATAATTTAGTGTGCAAACTTTCAAAACGCATTTACTGAAAATGACAAACACTCTAGTAAGTCGGTATTTGTAGTATATGGACGATGTAGTGTCATAAGAGAAAGTTATTTGAAATTATTATGGAAAAAGCCGTGAGGCAATCGGACGCGTGAAGGAGTAAATAATGAATGCGAAATAAAATTATATCGAAATAATTTATCCGCTTCTGTATCATTTGGATCCGTAATCCGAGTGTGTTTGTAGAACGAAAAACAAGGAGACTTACGAAAAAATTATGACTTTTTCCAATAATAAAATATACGTAATTATGATTAGAGCTATTCCGATTTTTGTAAGTAAAATAAATATAAGGTGTATTTTTTCTACCTTTTTAATGTGCAAACGATAAAAATACGAAAAAAAAGGATTTCAGGAGCAAAATGGAAAATAAACGGCAAATGAACGGAAAATGAATGCGCACAAAAATCAGCAGGAATGAACGAATGCGGCAGTCTGCATTTTACAATAAAGTCAGACCAATTCATTAGTGGCAATACTCGTATATTGATAGATATTTCTTTTTCCTTTGTTTTTAATTTACTTGAATATACGTATTAACTCGAGTAACCTGAAGAAGTCTAGATAGATAAATGTTTACGCTTATGTCGTGTACTTTACATGGTTGGAGGTTGTGGCCATTAAAACATTTTTCTTGGAGCCGCTCTCTCTGAATCTTAACGACGCGAGTATGACGTCATATATACAAGCAAAGAAGGATATCTTACTTAACATAATATTGCAGTGGGTCTGTGAATGGGAGTAAATGTAAAACTTTGTCCGTTCTACGATGAATCGACGCGTTGCATAGAATTCGAAGTAAAATAACTCAAGCGCGAAACCCTTACAGTTGCCATTTCGCAAACATATTATTACCCCCATTTTCACTTAACTATAGTCGGGTAGAGAAGAAAAGAAAACACCTTCCTGCTTAAGCTAAGGCTCTTATACAGCCGTGATTTTCCGTATGGTTTTACTGCTTAAGAAAAATATTGGCAATCATTCATATATGTAGTAAATCAGCTAATTAAGGTGTTGGCACGAAGTTGGTGAATAGGATAAAAATTTAAAAAATATACTGAGGCATCTCAGCCAATTAAGAGGCTTCAGTAAGCAAAATTAGCAGCCTGGTGAGTAGTTCGCCCCGAACTTAGAACTCGCGCTTGACCGATTTGACTCATGTTCGAAATTAAACATTATTTTTGCCTTATTTACTAGCCTGCCAAATTTCATGACATTCCGATCAACGAAACTCGAGTTATCGTCGAAAAACATTCATACATACAAACAAACGCCGGATTGTTCCAGTAGACTCGGAGAACTTGCTCGCTTCGCTCGCTCGTTCAATTATATAGATATTTATAATTTTAAACAAAATTATGTAAGATTTTTGCACTTATGTATGTATAAGTTTTAACCTAGTTCCTTTTGAAATAAATGAATTAAAAAACTTTAAGCATTTACTTAGTTCTTAAAAACATTTTAAACCATTTGAAAGGTATTTATTTATCTTTAGGTCAGTAAATCAATAAATGTCATGTATTTCGAAATATGTCGAAATGTTGTAATATGCGTATAAAAAGCTTAAAGCGATTTACAAACGTCTCTCAACGCAGTTCAGCTTGTGAAGCCCCTTAACAATAGTCTTTAGAAATAATGATTACGGTTTGGATTGCATGAAAAGGTAATCGTTTTTGATATAGTAAGTTCACACGCGTGCCTACATAAATATGTTGCTATTAATCGGCAAAATAATTATTTTCCCGTCGGAGTTTATTTTGTTTGCGGTCGGGAGAGGTTATTGTTTGGATGTATTGTTTTAGCTTGGTCGGCATGGTCATAGATAAATCGATTCAGTGGCTGAACAATCAAATTGCTTTTAAAACAACGCGTTACAACATTTTGTCAAGCGTGTTTATGTTTAAATTGAAAACGAGTACTCGTAATAATGGGCGATTTTTTTAAATGCAGTTACAATTGGTACCGTGTCGTATATTGTATTGATGAAATCTTTATCATATTTCTTGGAGATGAGAATTTTTGTTCTTTGAGCCAAACAGATGATTAGTGTAGCAGTGTGGGTACTTACTGTTCTAGCATAGCCTCAATAGATTGGTACATGAGGCTTCGTGTGAAAAGCTGTCTTTGCTTTTTGAAACTTCGCTTTGTGCGGTCTCTCGATATCTGAAATATTTTCTTATTGAATACCAACAAATTAATATTGTCTGTCTAAGCGCCCTTTTGGTTGTTATCAAATACCAAAAACCGAGAAGACGAGAAGTAAACAGAATCAAACTGCTAACAAGAGATGCAATTAACAATTCCTTTTATTTCATCAACCAAAGGTTTTAAGAAGCTTAAAGGGGAACTTAGAACAACACGATATCTGTTGCCACTTTTCAACACAGAAATAATTCAAGAATGCCTTTCTTCCCGGCTTTCAATAACTAAGATATCAACTTACAGTGATGTCTCCTAGAAGTGGATCGAAATAAGAGGCGTTATCGACAGCGTAGTAGTTGGCTTCGAAGAACCAGGCGACAGACGTTGTGGTTTCTGGATGGAGAGGCACTGACACTGTGAGGAATACCTGCAAAGTTAAAGGGGATACACGTAATAATATCTTCTCTACACAGGATGACTTTTAACCTAATCCCGATAATTAAGTATCTTGTAGAAGAATACAAATTGGTTTTATTAAAACCATTCAAAATCATATTCATAATTATAAAAAAAAATGTAAAATCCAAGGAAATCATGCTCACCCGAAGAGATAAAATATTAGATCGCGCGAAGTTATTTTTATTATTGATCCCATCTATTTTGGACTATTTTCAACTTTTTCCGTATGGGAATGGTTAGGATAACCATAAATTTTATTTCCAAGTAACATTTTTGAATGATATTTTGACTTTTAATTTTAATTGTTTTTATATTTAAAATGTGTTATACTAACGTTTCTTAATAACCTCTAAACTTATCGAGGTTTGTTTGAAGGTCACCATTTATATATAAGGTGACTTTTATTTATGCAGCCAAATTCTTACTGAAGACTCGGTAAGTGCTCAGTAACAAGGTTCGATGACCCTTTTTGTGAAATTCCTAAATTATTCTTTTCGTGTTCCTTACAAACGCAAGCTCAGCCCCGAGTCAATTACTATGGGACGTCAAGATTTTATTTTGCAAAATTAGCAAAAAGTGTTATCGATCTGCGTTACTGATCACTTATCAAGCCTCCAGTATGAGTTTGGCTGTATGAATAAAAGTCACCTTATATATGCATGTTCGCTAATTTGTAAGAGAACTACTTAAAAGACTGTAATACCAATTAATTGCATTATTTATTATCAAGAAAGAAAGAACACAGATTTATTGTAAAAAATAATAACAATGAAGTATGCGTATAAAAATATAAAGACGATTAAATAAACTTAAAAATAACAAATAAAAATACTAATATTGAAACGGCTACTCACGATTTTATGGTCAGTTTTCGACTCCCTAGTTTCACTGTATTCGTACAGTTTCTTCGGAGGCGAACTGTACGAATGCAGTGAAACTAGTCAGGCAAAATCTGACTATAAAATCGTGAGTAGCCGTTTCAATATTAGTATGAATCTAAACCACGAATCTTTTAGTAGTAAAAAGGTTATTGCTTAAATATTAAAATTTTTTGGAAACAGATAGCAGGCTCAGCTGTGCTGTCACGTAAAAAAAAACTAAGAGCGATGTTTTTCAGCGTAAACCTCGGACACAAACAAATAAAGTTTATATTATATATATATGGTGTACAGATCATATTACTACGTAGTAAATAATATTACTACGAAAATCATATAAGACTAATTTCTTTAAGTTTGTATAGAATAATTATATTATCTGCAGAGAATAAATTTATAGGTGTGAGAGTTGAATAAAAAATGCTTATAAAAGTATAAGTATAGTCACATATAGCATATCCTACTAATATTATAAATGCGAAAGTTTTTGCGTGTGTGTGTGTGTGTGTGTATGTTTGTTACTCTTTCACGCTGAAACGGCCGAACAGATTTGGATGAAATTTAGAATGAATATATCTTATTACCTTACTTAACACATAGGCTACTTTTTATCCCGAAAAAATGCATGGTTCCTGTAGGATAGATCAATAACATTGAAAATTCAGGTGTCTAATTAGCGCGGTAAATTACGTTTGTGGTGAAATAAGACAAGACTGTTATTTCATACATCAGGTGTCTAATTAGCGCGGTCCTTTATCGTTTGTGGTGAAATAAGACAAGGCTATGTTATCTCATCACACTTCACACTAATATTATAAATGTGAAAGTTTGTGTGTGTATGTTTGTTACTCTTTCACACTGAAACAGATGGACGGTTTTGGATGAAATTTAGAATGGATATAGCTTATACCCCAACTTAACACATAGGTCACTTTTTATCCCGGAAAAAAGCATGTCGTTAAAAAGCGGGCGAAAGCTAGCAGTATATAAATAATAAAGAGGTGTATAATATGTTAGGGCTAACACGCACTGAATAATTTTATCGCGCGATTTAATCTTGCGTGTATTTCATTTCGCATAGTTACAGCACGCACTATGAAATAAATTCTACGTGGTTTTGTCAGTTCAGGCGCAGTTTTCACGGAAGACAGACTTTTGAATGGATAATCGTAGTGTAAATAATAGATAACCTTCTATGTGAATTGAGAAAATATGGCCGAAAATTCTTTGAATATTTTAGAATGAATTAGGTAACATTAGACCATTTATTGCAAATATTTGGTTCTATGATACACTACCAAGTTTGATTTCTCCTTACTTGCCAATATAAGGTATATATCAATTTTCAAGGAATACCTTGGAATCAGCATCCTAGAACAAAGCGTTTGCCGCAGTATCTGGTGATATGCTGTCATCCATTGAGAAGTTGCACTGCCTATCTCTGAAGACCATAATCAGATCATGACCAAACTAAAATGGGACCTACTTCAAAGCAAATCTTTCCAAAAAAATAAAAAATCAAATCGATTAAGAAATGCTGGAGATATTTGCCTCAATTTCGAGTGAATGCCATCATCCGTTGAGGAGTTCTACTGCCTATCTCTGAAGACCATCATCTGATCACGTCCAAAATAAAATGGGACCTACCCAAAAGCAAACCCTTCCAAACACAGAAAAATTCAAATCGGCTAAGATAAGATTTGCCAGAGTTATGGAAAAACATACCCAAAAAAAAAATGTAAAAAAAAATACAGTCGAATTGAGAACTCATCTTTTTTGGAAGTCGGTTAAAAACAGTTGATGTTTGTAATTTCATGTTAATTAATTGATTTTAAAAGCCATTAAGCAAGCACATATCCAGGGGGGTGGAGAGGTGGGATTTATCCCCCCCCCTGAAATTTGGCTTGACATCCACGGGCCCGGGAATGTTTATTCATAGCCACTGTAAAGTAAGTTAATAACGTTTTAATAATAAAAAGGTACGGTAATTTGATACTTAATAATATTGTAGTACAGTGATTACTTTCACAATTCACATTGTTGTTTCAATTAATGCCCCCTCCTGTCCCCCCCCGAAACAAAAGTCTAGATACGTGCCTGCCATTAAGTTACAAAAAAGTTTAAAATCTAAGTTATTGGGGTGAGCCATTGTTTACTTACTCCCCATTGTGTATCTTTGGTCATCAGAAGATATCGTTTACCCCTTTCATTCTTCTTGTTCTTTCCAATTGTTTCTCTCAGAAGGAAAATGGACCTGTAACAGAAATCATTAGCCATCAGTTCTGTATAAAATGAAAAAAAAAAAAACGTAGATATTAATATATTAAACGCACAGTAGCATTAACGAACTAAATCTCATTTTTGAAATGATTACAAAAATGTTATGGAACTTTAATCGCCAAAAGTAGCCACAAAACGGTCACATTTAAGAAGCAGACGGCAAAATTGTCGTAGGATTTAGAAAATCCATAACGGTAGTATATTTGCTCAGTACATACTGTCGCTTGGCCATCTAATTTAATTTGAGCCTTCATTAAGGAAATTGTTACTCTAAATTGTTGTAAATTAGGTTTGAAGTTGTGCGGCTAGGGTGTAGGAGGCTTGGATCAGTTAAAGCTAGTCGCTTGTTGGTTTTGTTAATCAGTGCAATCACGAATATTTGCTGTCAACTCTGGACCGTCGGCCGGGAACACGTTGTTTGCTTTGGAATCTAGAAATTGTGATAAGATAACATCACAATTTTAATTTCTCTGACGAAACAATTTTATCATCAAAGGATTTTGTGTGAAAAGTACACCATGAGTTTTAAATGAACTGGGTCATCGTAGTGACTCCGGTCGACACAAAGCTAGCATATAAGGGTTGTTGATAAAATAAGTGCAAAGCCGAAAACCGTCGATGCTACTCAAATATTGAAAGACACTTCCACGCGGACCAAGCCAAGGGCAAAGGCTAGTCGTATATGAAAATGTTTAATAACATAGTAGAAAAAAAAATTGTTTATGATCTTCACAAAAGATGAAGACACCTAATTAGCAAATAGCTAATTAGCGGAGCGACAGACTGCGAGAATTGTTAGTACTTAGTACCTTAGGGGTGAAAAATTTTATTCAATTTTTCGCTCGGTTGGGTCTACTAATGAATATTGTTACGACATGTATTCCCGAAGTGTTGTCAGAAGTGTTTTTAATGAATATCAACACTTTACCCACTTTCACTGATGATTTAATTTCGAATCTAGCCATTGTCGCTGTGTTGCCAAGTTAGTCACTTTTCGGCTACATCTAGCAAGTTTTTGCGTCAATTTAGTCACCAAAATTGCTGAAAGCTTCATAAATTTTTATAAAAACAGCTACTGTTTAAAGACATGGCATGGGCAAGACTGAACACCTTTTTTTGTATCAAGCGAAAATAATAATTACTATATTGCATTTTAGTCTACAATCGCGCGCTCTTCGTCCTGGCAGTTACGATGACAGAAATGCCTCGCGTTCGTGAAATAAACATATTATTTGGATATTTTAATCTATTTTTGCCGTAACAACTGCAACTTTATGTAACTGTAATAGGTGTCAATAATACCTATTTTACAATGTAAAAACCAAGCGTATCTGTCAAATAACTCAGGAGAAATTAATTTTGTAAACATGAAAACGGAGGGCTACAAATGATTTTTTCCTGGGTTAATAATTTGATTAATTTCATTATAATTACGTAACTGCACTTCACAAAAGAACACTCAACGTCAAATATTTCTTTCAAAGGACGGACCTTATAGCTTCTTCAGAAAACTACAATCGAAAAATTTGAAACTTTTTTTTCTTGCGTCATGTTGACTCATAAGGACAATAAGCAACTTTTGCCAAAAAAAAACAATCTGACAACTTTTTGAGCTAATTTTATGAAGCAATACAAGTGTTTTTTTCAACCATGATGATGTTTCACCAAGTGCCGACAATCGCAAGTATTAACTTTTTGAGCTAATTTTGTCACAAACGTAACGCTGTTACAGTAGGTACCTAAGGTGGCAACACTGCGCCGTCGTCTTCTAACTCAATATAAATACACCAAGCTTTGATCATTTCTTACAAAACCCTCAAAAAATTAATTAAACACGATCGGATTAAAAGCTTGACACAAAATTGCAATTCTGTTAAAGGAATTATCAACAGAAACCAATTGGCTGAATAAAAAATAACGAGTTTGGGCTTATTCGATTGGTCTTCATTAGCACTTTGGTAAAACATAGTGACCATAGTCTCATAATGGGACTGGGAGGTGAATACGGGATCTCCTCAACGAAAAACAGCAGACCCTTCGAGTTTAGGCTTATTTTGTTGGTATTTATTAGCACTTTGGTAAAACATGGTGACCAAGGTCTGTTGATGGGACTGGAAGGTGGGTATGGGTTCTCCTCAACGGACAACAGCATACCCTTCATGTTTGGGCTTATTTGATTGGTCTTTATTAGCATTTTGGTAAAACATCCTGACCAGGGTCTGCTGATGGGACTGGAAGGTAGGTACGGGATCTTCTCTACGGACAACAGCGGCCCCTTTAAGTTTGGGCTTATTTGATTGGTATTTATTAGCACTTTGGTAAAACATGGTGACCGTTGCATGTTGTCGTTCAAAAAATCAAATTCTTTTATTTTCCTTATTTCCATGAAAATCTCTTAGACGCGGGCAGAGCCGCGGGCAAAAGCTAGTAAAAAATAAAATAAAAAAAAAACACGAAAGTGAAACAGACTGTCTATAAACAAAAAAAGCAAACTTTTTAATCATGCGCTCGTAAGTAAATTCGTTATCTCATTGCAAAAGAGTATAGAATTCATCTAAAATACGACTTCTTAATTTGGGTTTAACATTGTATAAATTTACATGCTCTAATTTTCCCTTTCGGAAGTCTAAACAGCACTTCGCTAATAAGGTTTCAGACTTGCCACGAACTCCACTCTCAATTGGAAAGCAAAATACATTCAAAATGCGTTTGCTTCCATCATATAAAGACTGCCAGCGGCCGTTATCCGACCTGCATGTTCGAAAATTAATATTTTATCAAAATTGGATAGGGCTTCGATTGATTAAAAACCGGATTCGTGGAATTATACGGTAGGTTATTTTTAGGGTTATGTCGGAAACAGCAATTAAAGGAAAGCCACAGTATTTAAAAGAGAGCTGAATGGATTCGTGCCAAGATCTTACCTATTGTTTTATAGGTAAGAAACCCGTTAAAAATAACTTGGCCAAGTGAGAGTCAGACTCGCGCACAAAAGGTTCCGTACCACCACACAAAACGGGTAAGGAACTCTAAAAACATGATAAAAAATAACAGTAAACGTATAGATACCATAGCCACTAAAGGCGTCAAAAATTTGCTAAAATAATAGCGCCTGTCAAATTATTCGGCATCTTTTGAGTAAGGAACCCTCATTTTTAAATAACAATCTGACCAAAATAGAAACTTGTATGTATTTCCGTTTTTAAGACAGAGCTGAAACAAACAACCTTGACAAAATTGCTCCTTTGTTTTTCATATTTTTCACATTTTTATTATTTGTCGTGGTGGAGGCCATAGTAATACATATCCTGTGAAAATTTCAACTGTCTAGTTGACTACCTATTACGCCTAAGCTGTACACCCCTGTGACAGACGAACGAACGGACGGACAGCAGAGGATTAGTAATAGGGTCCCGTTTGGCAAAGTAGTTAATGTTTAAAACCGGTCAAGTGCGAGTAGGACTCGCGCCCTGAGAGTTCCGTTCCATGTAAATAAGTTAATAGACTTAAATGATTTGAATAAAAATTACATACTTATTTATAAGACCTATAAAATGTATGAAACAAAACTGCAAAATTAAGTTGGCCGAGTATTCGGGTACGTAACCCTAACCTGAGGGCCACGGGCAACGACGCTCCAAGCGAATTCGCTCTGCGCTGCAAGCGTCGGCAATTATATTACAATTTTGTATGAGCTTGACGCCGATGCTTGCAGCGCAGAGCGAATTCGCTTAAAGCGTCGTTGTCCGTGGCCCTCGCATAAACCTATTTGAAAATCGGCGTTTTCAATGACACTGACATGCCAGGGCCAAAAATTTTTTTTCGGTATCTTTTCCATGGATAATGAAAATTTATTTGTTTATATTTTTATTCGATACCTGGTTTCAAGTCAACATTTTACATAGCATATCCAAACTTCAGATCTGTACCTCATTCCGTCTGCAAGCTAGAGACCCGAACCCTGAAAAGGGCTATGAAGTGCATGAGCTAAAATAAGTATTAATAAGAATAACAACGGAGACCTAATAGTGATAAAGATCTTGTTTTGCAAATTTCACCACGGCTAGCTTGTGGCACGTTCCGATGCGGAGGCATTACTTATAAATACATCGTTTAGCGCGGCGCAAGCTGTCACTTGCAATCATGGTGTAATGAAATTATGGTGAATGAGCTGCTAGCGTTCCTGCAGCAAAAGCTGGATGTGATGGGCGAGGAGTCCACTGTCTAGATCTGCGCAACGAACTTCACCGAAGATAGCATCGCTGCTGCCAAGTGTTGCTGTACAACAAGCGCGGCGAGTTAGTGTCTGCATGCATCTTCTTCCCGTCACCTTCGACCCCTATGTAACTTGCCTACTGATATAAAGTCTTTCTGTAGGCCAGTCTCGCGGATGTGCAGGCGAAAATGTATCCATTCCAGAAACCTATCGCAAATTTGCGTAATGTGGCGGTAATTATGTCGCCACTCGATGTGTCCTAAGTAAAGACGCGTTGCGGAGCCGGCCTCAATATAATGTCGTCGATCTTTGCATCAGCAGTTTTGTTGCAGCGGCTCTCCTACGCAGCGCCACCTTTGTCCCTCGCCCCGCCCCACTGACCGGGTCTGTATTGTATTGTCTGCAGACCCGACAAAAGCTCATGATTGAAATTTCTCCCGCGTCCTCGCGAGTGCAACTACCGCTCCCAGTACGGAGCCTGCATCAGAAAAGAAGGCAAACCGGGCTAATCACGGTTTTGTGACGATGTAAAGAGAAAGCGCAAACCGCGAATGACCCAGAGTCCAATTTAAAGTAGCGATCTGCGAAGCCAATCACGCTGGTGTACATCTCCTGTCTGCACTACACCACTAAGGTGGATGACATTGTGGTATGAGTGTGCCAAAAGACGTGATGGTGCCACAACGTTAACTTTAAAGCGTTCGTGATGCGAGTACCGACTTTCTGCCCCTCGTCATGGAGGGCGTGGTATTTTTTCGCTCCCGCGGACACATGCCACAGGGCAGCACAAAGACATAGTGCAAAGTGAAGTAGTATTAAGTTTTATTTACTATCACAATTATTTCAGTACAAGTCGCAGATAAGGTGTTATGTAAATGCCCATTTAAATTCGGTAAAGAAATCGCTTAACCATTTACGTATTCCTACAAAACCCTTTCAGCTCCGTTGATTCAAGTGGACAAAGGTCTTCTAAACAAATATTAAAGAAGGGTTAAACATGCCACATCCAGTCTCATGGAACACCCGCGGCCCACTTCACCGCATCAAAGCAAAACATTCGCGAACAGCTGGCCCAATTTATTGGAATGAAGGGTGGGTTAATGGGATTCCGTGGTCGCGGCGAACTGAACCGACAGCTGTTTTTATGAATGGTCGTTTCTGGGTGTAGGTTTCATCAAGATCTGTGCTTGCTGTGTGTTTTTGTAGATTTCTGCATGGGTTATGCTGGTTGTGCGTGTTTTGTAGGTTTCTGCTGGCTGTGTGTATTTTGTAGGTTTTTGTTGGCTGTGTGTATTTTGTAAATTTCAGAAGGAGTATGCTTGTTGTGTGTACTTTGTAGATTTAAGGTATGGAGTGGGCTTGCTGTGCGTATTCTGCGCGGAAGAATAACATTACACTATTTTTGCCACATTGTAGTTGTTATAGATTTTGGCTAGGTGAAATCTGATGTTTTTATCACTAATTAGGGCGCTACCACTTTAAAAAAAAACACATTCTGGAATCCTGTAACTGTTTTTAAGAAAAAACTACTGGTTTGATAAATTAGTATCGCATTTTTGGAACCCTTTCCTGCTGAACAGAAACGCGATTGAAAAGCTTTCACTCGATCTAAATAATTATTGAAATGTCCTCGTTTGAGAAATAGGAATCATGTACAGAACTCAAACATATTTTATTGGATGGGTTTTAATAATATTTTAATTTTGGTAGAAGGAAACATTGAAATGAATTTTATTTTTACACGACTGACCCCGTTTTCAAGGTTCATGTTAGTATTTTTCTTAATTCCACCATAACTTCCTAATGTGAACCGATTTCGAAGTCTGTGGTGTCGGTAGAATCCTTATAGCATCTTGAGTGGAATAGGCTATTAATCTACACAAAAAGTATTAAATAAAAATAAATAATAAACAATATTAAAAAAAAACAACTGCCGGAATAGAGATTTAATTCGGATTTCAGTGCAGTCGGGGGACTATACTTGGATACGTGTTGTTTTGTATTTCGCCCGACTGCGACGTCTCTATTCCGGTAGCTGTGTTTTTTAATATTTTTCATTATTTATTTTTATATATAAGTGCCTTTCAACGTTATATGTCCACCTCTAGTTAAATGACTGTTATTTGTACGACCGCATTGGCAAAGCTTACGTCTTGTTGAAAAGTCTGTAGTACAATTTGTACGAGTAAAAGCTTCACATAAATCCTCTTTTTTATGTTACAAAACATGTTGAATGGAGCATTTATTACCAAAAATGAAGGAAACTACATTGGTAACAGCTTTAAATTTAATTTTCATTATCAAAATTGTGAAATGCATGAGTCTCGTTTTTATTAATAAATAAAATCAGTAAGCTGTATCGAATGTGTATCGTAGATAACTAGTGAACTGTTGATAGGTAACTGCTGAAATAATGTATGACAACTCGTATAGTTACATAAAATACTAGCTTTTGACCGCGGCTGCGCCCGCGTTTTTAATCTTTACCACGTTTCCTGCTTTCTGGTTATTTTATGAACATCCCTTATAGCCTATATGTTGACTAGGGTCACTACGATGATACAAATAAATACAAATGTATCTGATAATAGAGAAAACCGCATCCAAATCGGTCGAGTGGTTCTCGAGTTAAAAGGGAACATACCATACTGTATTTATTCGACAGAAAGAGAGAGACAACAATTCTAAAAGTTTTTAGAAGAAAATTTCAGAATTGGGGTCAAAATTTGAGTTACGAGTAGAGATGTAAAAGTAACAAGGGGCCTATCGGTCAATTCGGACTATACAAACATTGTTAAAAAAAATTGGCCAAGTGCGAGTCAGACTCGCGCACCAAGGGTTCCGTTACTCCGTATGACCACACAATACGGGTACGGAACCCTAAAAATATTATGGTAAATAACAACATTATAGATGTCATATCAACAAATAAAATTAGGCCAAGTGCGAGTTGGACTCGTGCACAAAGGTTTCCGTAGCACCCCACAATACGGATGCGGAACCCTAAAACATTATGGTAAATTAAAACAATATGCATGCCAAAGCAACACTTAAGCTACAAAAAACATGGCGCTAAAATGGTAGCCCGACAAAAATTTACCACCGTCTGCCGGCGTACGGAACCCTACTTTTAGTTATTTTTCATTTTACTTTAGAGTATTTTTCACAATCTGACTCAAATGAAATAACGTTAAAATACTGAATTTTTTCGAGGTTTCTTTTATGGATATATAATTTATTTAAATATTTTAGTATTTGTGGTGGTAATGGATTTTGTAAAAAAATCAACTTTCTACCTATTACGGTTTAAGCCGTAGACCCCTATGACAGACGGACAGACTGACAGACAGACAGCCAGACAGACAGCCAGACAGCAGAGGCTTAGTGATATTTTGACAATATTTCCCCGGTCAAATTCTGGCCTCTTGGGTATTTCCGTCAACTGCTCGGGTTAACCGACAAATTGAGGTGCTGGGTCCCGAAATCAAAGTTTCATAATATCTCAGGACCATCTAAAAGAGCTAGTTTATCTATCGGCGAAGTATCGGTAGGGCGGCTAGGGCTGGAACTGCCGAAAATTATAGTCAAAATACATATTGGTATTGATTCAGTGTAACACGACTTAACTTATTTGACAGGAGTAAACTTATTCTAAGCCAATGACATTGTAAGCGTTTTGTGTTTTTCTTTCTGTATCGAAAAGACAAAGAAATAGTACATTACTGTTAAGACCAGGAATTAAGCAATCCTGGATGAGTAATTTTAAAGTCCGAGCCCGTAGGGCGAGGACGTTTATAAACGAGGCCCAGGATTGCTAATTAATGGTTGAAGCAATTATAGTGCTTTTCTCAAAAATAGAATGAGACATTTTCATGTTTTCCAAGATAATAAGTTATCACACTTCACACTAATATTATAAATGCGAAAGTTTGTGTAAAACGGAAAAAAGCATGCCGTTAAACCGAACAACACGCGGGCGGAGCCGCGGGCAAAGGCTATATCTAATAAAATAAACTTACAAGGTAACATTAAAAGTTACTTGCTTACATTTGGGCAATTAATTAGTCATGTTTATTGTTATTGATTTCTTCAGCAAAGCATTAGTGGAGTAAAATCTATAACAGAGCCCGCTTCTGAACTCATTTTGTTATTTATTTGTACAAAACACTTTCAACGAAAAAATAAAACAACATAAATTCCCGCTTTTTGCAACCATTTTAATTATTGCCAGCTGGGCAAAGGTATTTACCTCCATGCAGCCTTCTTCATGGACACCGCCATCTAGAGGAACGCTAAGAACTAAGAAAAAAACAACGAGAAAAACGCTCATTGAGTTTAAATTTTTAGTATTCAATACCTATAAAATCAATATAAATTATATATTTTTGATATTATTATTGCAATTTTAAAATATAGCAAACATGTCTACTTTCTAAACATGAAATATTCATTTTATTTTTCTTTGTAAATTAGCCGCTTAAAACCTTTTGATCGCCAAACTCCTTAGTCTCTTAAAAACATAGACACGGATAGTTTTAAAAAGAAAACGTAAGAAATACACTCTGTGAAAATATGGTATGTAATGGATTTTCATACAAATTTCCTGGAGAGTTATTCAGATTTCCTGGACACTTTTAAATAGCTCGCCAGGATGAAGTATTTTCTGGTAGGTCTTTACAGTATTTAATGGTAATATTACAATGTGTTTTTGAGAAAAGACTCTTAAAATAAGGTTAGTCCTAACAAATAAGTTGAGTCGTGTTACACCGAATCGTATTACCAATGTAGTATATGCGTGTATCTCGCAAGGATAGGCAGAGATCGCAGAATTCAAATTCAAATTGTTTATTTGTAAAATAGATACATAAAGTATACGTTTTACATGTCAAATATAATATATTATGATGCAAAAAATATGATACGGGAAATATATAAAAAAACTGTATTTAAGTTGGGTTACTAAAGTTATACACATGCATAAAATAAAAAGACTTATTGGAATACGAGTATTATTATACCTAGATAATGCAATTAATAAATAAGTTGATAAATAAACTGAATAGACCATAAATAAATATAATGCCTAGCCAAATATATACTAACATAAGTAAACCAATTATATATTGTATATACATACCTACATAATGCAATGAATAAATAATTTAATAGATAAATAAACTATAAATAGATATAATGCCTAAATCCGCCCATTCGATTAATCTTGCTAAGAAGAAGGGCAAGAAGCTTAGCAAGATCATGTCTTTTTTATCAGTTTTTTTTTCTGAATATGGCTTAATACTATTACATTTTTTTGTAACTTATATAAAATAATACTAAACAATATATTATAAAAGGATAAAAATATAAAAGACAGAAGGAAATTGTGTCATGAGAAAAAAAAAAATATATCTTAGTGTACCATTTTATCCACCTGTCTCATATAGTTTATCCATCACTTTTTTTTATAGTCAGATCTCCATCTGCTACGGTCTTGATACACCTCTTTCGCTTATTTCATATTCATTAGACGAGTCATACTTAGCTGTTCTGTTCCGGTTGGTTTTGGCTTGGCCCTTCTTTAGAATGTTGCCAATTTCTTTTTCGGGTTCCGTATTTGAAGGGAACTATACGGGACGCTATTAGTATGTCTCTGATGTCTGGCTGCTCATCCATCTATCACAACGGTCTACACCTTAAACCGTAATCGAGCCAGTTGAAATTTTCACAGATTCCGTGTCACTGTAGCCTCTATTACGGCGAAATATGCATTTTTTTCAACGTTGATTGTTAGAGCTCTTTTTTAAAGATGGCAATACACACTTCATTTCATTTCATTTAATTTTCTTTATTGGGAAAAAAACAGTTATCATTTCTTACATACGTAGTGATAATATTATAGCTTACAATTTAACCAAAAACAGTTTCCACTTAACAATTTTAAAAACAAATAAAATTAATGCACGACAAATACACAACATGCAAAACTAAAAACATCAGCACAAACAGTATAGCCAAATGGCTTTAAAAGTTAATTATATATATTAAAAAAAAAATCAAAAGTAAACAAGCAAAGAAAAAAAAACAATACATGCTTATTTTTTTTTATAAAAGTGTTATATAACTCACTCTTGAATTGACCCAACGAAAGATGCAAAATATCAATATCACTGAAGTCCTTATTGTAAGTATCACAAGCCCTGATTAAAAATCTATTTTTAACATACTTTGTACCGGAAAAAGGCACACAAGTTTCTTTGATCAGATTGCTCAAAGTAAAACAACAAATAATAAAAATTAGGGTCCTTAATCAATGGATTCCGAATTGTTTGTTAGACGCTATCAGTCTGGATGTTGCTATGGCATCTATATTGTTGGTACGCCATAATGTTTTTTTGGTTCCACCCGTATTATGCGGTAGTACGGAACCCTTAGTGCGATTTGTGTATTTTGTTATTCTTTACTTCATATCGGTTCATTGGTTACCTCTGTGAGTGTTCCGTCACAAATCTATGTTATGAGTAATTCAATAAGATTGGGTAAACTAGAATCACCCGGGTAAACTTAAGATATCCAAGCTATTTGGGTCCGTCCATCCATCCATCCATCATTATCCCGTGTTCGTCCACTGTTGGACATAAGCATGTCCCAGATTCTGCACTGGTTGTACATCTTAGTCTGCAAGCCACCGTTTTAGTACAAAACTTGATAATCCGTTTCTCTGTTGTTTTTCATCATAGAATAAAGATTAAAAAAACTGGACAAGTGCGAATTGGACGCGCCCACCGAGGGCTCCGTCAAAGACTATTATTTTTTATGATTTAATCAAAAATGTGTAGTTTTCAGATTTTTCCTTATACTTTTAGTATGAGATGGTATTAAATAGTTCTACGTCAACGGAAAACACCCTATAAATTTTGATTCCCTTGAGAGTGTCGAAATATACGTTTTTGGCGGCATAAACGGCCGTATCTTTTTTACGTTAACTTAAAGTTTTATTTTTTCACAGCTTTAAGGGACTTGAGTATATGGTTTTAATTTGAACCCCCACGCGTTCCCGAGATAAAAGGTCTTGACAGACAGACGGATGGAAGGACGGATGAACGGACAGAAGGACAGACGGTCAACGAAGTGATCGTATAAGGGCTCCGTTTTTTTATTTTGAGATACGGAGCCCTAATAAATTTCATTTTGCCAAAAATTTTGAATATTGATTTAGTTTTAAAGATATCAAGCTGGACAGATTTACATACAAAGTTGTTTTCTTGCCATAAATTATATACTAACACCAAAATTGTACATTTTAGCCAGATAGTGACTTTGTAAATGTCGTATATATTTGAAAAAAGCTTTTTAATTTTTGTAAATTATGTTTTTACATTAATAAAACCAACGAAATAAACAGTATTTAGCGATTGTATTTTTTATCTAAGTACGATAGATATACTAATATCGCGGAAAGCACGAAGAGGCGAAAATACACAGCTTTGGGACAAAATTACCACTTTGTTCCCTTCGCTGTGGAAACCCGCGGGCCGTGGAGGCCAGAAGCGCGACGCCTCTTCAAGGAGATATCGTCGCGCCTGGTCGATGCTTCGGGGGATCCAAGGGCTGGATCCTATTTCGGCCAAAGATTAAGCCTCGCGACCCAGCGAGGCAATGCCGGCAGCCTGTTGGGTACCCTTCCGGGTGACGGCAGCGATTTGGCTTCAATTTTTTACTTAGTTTAGGTACCCATCCTGTGTTTTATTTAAGGTAGGTATTCTTTTTCTGTTTTTTTTAAATATATTTATTTTGGTAGTTAGTTTTATTTATAGAAAATTTGTTATTTAAGTTTTAGATAATTAAATAAAGCATCACCAGTTCAGTACGATAATCGTTCTCTTATTCCTTTCAGAGGCATGTATTCATAAAGAGGACTCTAGAATTAAAGTAATTAATTTTTTGTAAATATACTGTGCTGCATATATAAGGTTAAATGATAATAGTTGGCGAGACTCAAAACATAGGTAGTACTCGTCTATATGAACAACTTTTTCTTTGGGGACTATGAAAAATTCTCAAAAAAATTTTTCGCCTTCTCATAGTAAAACGAGACGGCTGATATGGTCAATTTGTATGAGAGGAAGTGAAAAAAAGTTGCGAATTTCGCTTAGCCCCTATAGACAAGGTTATTCATATAGACTAGTACTACCTATGTTTTGAGTTTCGCTAACTATTATTATTTAACCTTGTATAGGTATTTAGTTAACGGAAGGAACTTCTCTAAAAGAGTGACGCCGGTGGAATCAAATTGTATATCGTTATTCTTACGCCGTTTAAAAAAGGAAGGATTTATGCGTGTTCATTAATTCTGTAGGTTGCTTTACTCCGCTCCGCTTCCCTCTGAACTTATTTACATGTAACCTAACACGCTCTTCCTCACAGCGCTTCACTTCGCTCTACTCATCGTCATATCTATTTTGAAATTTGGTAAAATTTTGTTTAAATATTTTAACGCCCTAACTATGATAAGAAAAACAAAAATAGATAATCTTCTGCAATGGATTTGAACCCCAAAACCTGCCACCTGATTCTACAATCGTAAAATCAGTTGCCAAATTGAGTCCGCAAATCCGCTTATTTAAGGATACGTTCGCACTTGAAATGACGTCACAATTCGTAAATATTTCAATACTCGTTGAAAGTTATTTTCACTTTTTATATTTTTTTGGTGAATAGCAATCATAGTTGGCAACCGATTCAAAGATACGTAATAGGCCCGCTAGTTACTAAATGCAGATTTATTTCCGGCTGCGCAAACGATTCGAGGCGCAGAATTGCCGCGGTTACCGCGGCTTTTATAATTTTTCATATAGGATTCCGCCGCGCATGAGTAGAATGACCGTTTTTCGGCGGACTTGTGAATTTAAACACAAAATCCACCGTACGGTGGTTTTTACTATTTTAACTCTAGAACTCCGCTTCCGCCAGAACGGCCGGTTTCTTGGCGGATACTTGTGAATCTCGACATAAAATCCGCCGTACGATAGAGGAATCTTTAAGTTAAGGTGTCATTTTGCCGGCGGACGTATAGACACTCCGATTTTCTTATCAAAATGCACAATCTGTGAAAAAAGATAAGAACCAAGTCATTTCGCTGTGTTACTTTTCTCCTAATTTAATATGTTAATTGTTATTAAATATTTATCTTGGGGGTTGAACTGCTTTACTCTTATTATGAAAGCGGAAATAATAATTAATATAAATAAAAATTATAGAATAATAATTAATATCTAAAACAAAATACTCCTTAACATTGTTCCCAAAAACCTGGCTAGCATGTGTAAAGACGAAGTTAGGCCGCTCTGCGTAGAAATGGTTTCGCTGATCTGGGCCGCACCGTACGGCTCAAATCACTGGGACAACATAACGGTTCATTACACACCCAGCTGAAAGCACTAAGCAAATAGGTACATTTTATCCGGCGTTGCCTTCACACATCGACGAACGTTCATACCGGCAGTTCGAGAAAGGCGTAACATCAAAAAGCCATGTTGCCGTCACTAATTTTGTTCACGCTTCATCTTCTCGCAGTGATTGCTGGAGCAGACTCGCACCGACGACAAAAACGCTACCTCGTATACCCAGACGGTGGCCCCGCAAGAACTCAGGTATTTTTGTAAAATTCTCTCATTCCATCCCTGTGATTTACATAACTTGAGCAAATGATGTTTTCTTTGCACTCCGGATCTCGCTTAACGAAGCAGTGTTTTTTCTTGTTCGTGAATTCAAAATGCAATTAAGTCGCTCGCTTTTTATGTGCGAGTTTCTTTTTTCCGCTTGTATTAATTGAGGTATTCTCGTCTCGATATTTCATTTCCATCATTAAGATTATAACGATTGAGTGAATGACTATTTCCTGTCTGAAGTGTCCATTTATATTATCATATTGAGGATGCTTCGCACCAAGAAACAATGGCCGGAATATAATATGAAAAGAAACACTTGAAACGCTTTCAAGGAAAGAGGCTGTTATTGGTTTTCTTTCACTAATGTTTCCTGCTTTAATTTTCCTCAATTGATTTGGTATATTTGTTGTTTTTGTTATGTTACAATAATTTAATACTCGTAATTAGCTTCAAAAATAACCATTTCCGCTATTTTTAAAACATTGAACGTTTTGTTCACTCATCGCAAAAAACCCTGTTAAATTCGTTTTAGTAATTTTCGAGTTACAATTTTCTTTGAACAATTGAATCTTTGAACACGAACGTAAATAATATCCTGTATTTCAGCTGGTTCTTGCCACAGTTTTGTTTATTTTTGTGTGTTCATGATATTTCGGCGATCGCATTCGCCGTTTCACGCGGTTGGACTAAATAATGAATGAATAAACATTGAATTATTGCACGAAAAAAGGAGATATTTACAAATGTACAAAAAACAAACAGAAAGGAAGGGTGGCCTTATTCCTATGAGAAATTTCTTCCAGTCAACCTTCGGAAAACATGGAAAGAATTTTATAATTTAAAAAATTGCTTTAATGCATAAATATACAACGCGAAATTTAAGTCATTTTGTTAACGAAAACTGGTGATAGTACTCGTCCATATGAACAACTTATACTTATACTATGAAGCTAACCCTGAAATCGTAAAAAAAACTGCTGTTCCATAGACAAGTTAAATACCTACTCGACCCAAATGTATGAAACCGCTGATATTTTTTCACGATTTCAGGGTTGGCTCTATAGTAAAAGTTGTTCATATGGACGAGTACTATAACCAGTTTTCGTTACCAAATTGACTGAAATTTCACGTTGTATAAAGTTATTTTTAACCTATATAAATATACTACATTCGAATATATACATAAATACACAATATATAGGGAAAGTTTTCTTGCCCGGATAATTGTTTTGACCGCTTTGATATATTCTTGTGGCAACTGTCTGCTTGGTTTGCCCTATGTACGAGCTATGTCTAAGTACAATCAACCTAAAAATAAATTAACATAACTAATAAAGTTGATAAATAAAATACCACATAAATAAGAGAATCTAAATCACTTAAATATATGTTTTTCTTCAGTTTATCATCGGTCTCGGTATTCCTGTGGACTTGAAAGAACAATCAGTTACAGTCGGTACTGTCATTAAGTTCCAATACGACTTACCTACCAACAGTTCAGAATATACCAGTAGAATTTATGGCTTTGCCAATACTGTCTCCAGAGACATGAATGGTGACGTACTTGCTAATGATGAAGATAATGAGATCAAAGATAATGATGGTCGACACATAACTCATGATTCTGGTGATGATAATTTAAACACTGAAGGTTCTGGTGAAGAAGATGATGATGATAATGCTTTAGTAGACATCAACTTTGACGAAAACAGACGAAAACGCGCATTAGACTATACGGAAGGTGGGCTTATAACAACGAACGATATTTTGAAAAGCACTGAATTGCCGTTGGAAGAGGCTATAAGGAGACAAGAGATGATAGACCAAAAGTACTTCGAAGAAGACGAAAAGCCAAAGAAAACTAGTAGATGGGACTATTACAAAATTATAGAGCAGATGGTTGAAAGGTAAGACTTCTTTATCTTTATTTGTTGTAAGTTGAAGTCGGCAAGAAATTGTATTTATGTAAGGTCCTACAATAATAAGTGAAAATAATCCTAGGGTAAATCATGTATCGTCAGCGGATCACATACCAGAGGAAAAAAATATTTTTTTCTCACATAATAATTTCACTTTCCAGTATAAAGTGGTTCAGTCAGCAAACTTTTCTGTGGAAATGGTAAAAAAAAAATCGAGCCAAAAGTTTTTTTTTCTTTGGCATGGTGTCTATGTATTAGGGATACTCTATCACCTCTTGAATTTTTTTCGCTTTGAACTGTAGGACCTTATCATATTGTTCATTTTTAGGCCTCCTTACTTCAATAGAAAAAAACGGAGCCCTTATAGGATCACTTTCTTGTCCGTCTGTCCGTCCGTCCGTCCGTCTGTCTGTCAAAACCCTTTATCTCAGGAACACGTGGAGGTATCAAGTTGAAATTAAAACTATATACTCAAGTCTACAGTACCTTGAAGCTGTGAAAATATAAAAATTCTAAGTGAAAGTGAAAAAGATATACGGCCGCTTATGCCGCAAAAAACGTACACTTCGACACTCTCAAGGGAATCAAAATTCATAGGGTATTTCCCGTTGACCTTGAACTATGAAATTTGGCAAGTAATACCGTCTTATACTACAACTATAGGGAAAAATCTGAAAACTATACATTTGTTATTAGATCATAAAAAATATAGTTTATAACGGAGCCCTCGGTGGGCGAGTCCAACTCGCACTTGTCCGGTTTTTTTACGTACAATGGGTTTACGATTGGCCCTTACACGGCGGGAGGCGTTGATAAGACCTTGGATTAAGCGCGCTCGCCCAGAAACTGGAAGAGTGATGGCAGGCGAGGCGTTACTGTCTTTCCATGGACTTCCGCAAAAATCTACGGAAGTTGGTAACGGACGAATTACTGTTACTATGCAACTGCCTGTAACCGGCACTCATGCATGACGTCATGTCGGAACACGACGAATCCCTTGGCAATAGTTTCGTTATGCGAGGGTGGTGACAAGCAACGGTCAAAGCCTACCACTAGTAAATAGGTGGCTACGTCGTCTTTACAGACGGGGCCAAGATCCGATGATCTTATGACCCTCAATACTACAGACATATAAATTATTGGCATGCCTTTATACCGGGTGTAAATAGACTGCTACCATTAAATTCCACCACATATTCTACCGACCCTACTGAACCATTGCCAAGAATCACACCCGCGGACTGTGAAACCTGAAGCTGTTTGAGGTCGTCGCTCTCTCTAAACTCGCCCGTATGTCGGTGCGTTAGGGTTCACGAATTTTTGTTGGAACTCAATTATTTCCTAAACTAAGGTGTCCGCGGGTATGATTCTTGGAAAAAGTGGTTCAGTAGAGTCGGTAGAATATGTGGTTTAATTTAATGGTAGCAGTCTATATACACCCGGTATGTATAATCCCTTAGTCACATTTTACGATATCCACGAGAAGCTTTAGAGTGAAGATATTCTTTTTAGGTGACGTTACTACACGCTACTAAATGCTCTTGCTATTTTACAATTACGTATTTATGCGTTTATGAAGGTTTTGTGATACGAAATATTTCTAGTTTTAGAAAGTTGAGCGAAAAATGCAGTATCCTCATCTTTTCGGTTCTGCCGTTCGCAACCCTTATCAGCAGCTTATAAAAAGATAGTGAAAAAGTCCGTACATCGATATATGATGTACTGATTCCGTAAATTCAGATGTACAAATATAATACTTAAGGCGTAGTAGGTCGATCGCACAACGAAAGAGATAAGCATATCTGAAAAAGCGCGCGTCTGAGCAGAGCGGTAAATCAAGAAGAGAGTGGATAATGCTGTTTTTCAATGAAAAAAATTATATATTAATTAAATAATTAATGTGTTTATTTCATGCAAAAAAATATTACATATCACAATAAAAATAATCGCTAGTCCCCACAGTAGGATTCCCTGGGTGGTAGGGCCTAGTCTCCTCTGCTCGCCTGCACAGAAGTATTAAATTAAAATATAAAATTATGTGGTCGTATCGGGTAAACTTACAACTATAAATTATTAAGTGATAGTAGGTAGAGCTGATGCCGGGCTCGACTGTGGAGGTACCACCATCTTACTCGCAAATCCTCCCGAAGTTATTCGGGGGAGAGTAAGAGAACAGCTCTCAGGCAAAACCAGGCAGCCCACCATTGCCTAGGTCCGAAGGATGGCGGTATATCCATCCTCAATTGCCGGGCCTTATATAAAACAGACTAGTGACGGGCAGCGGCGTCAGTAGTGCAAAGGTTTCGGCACCGCGCTCACCAACCCGCCTGCCCAGCGTGTGTGAGTATGGGCATTTCTTCTAGGAGGACCGCCAAGATTGACGAAATCCTGGAAAGGCCTATGTCCAGCAGTGGACAGAACAGGCTGCTGGATGAATGGATGGAAGTATTATTAATCATTGTGGTACGAGCCTAATTAAAATATTTGTACCTAGGTTAAATCAAACCTTTGATAATGCTTTAACAGTAGTGTTTGTCAAACAAATCAAACCTTTGATAATGCTTTAACAGCGAAACCGGTAAGGGAAATTAATATAAATAAGTGGACAAGTACAAGTGTTTATCAAACAAAAAATGCTAAAAACTATGAACCAAAACCGAAAATTCCTTTTCTCATTATCACGTATTTAGCGGCCTTGTTTTTGGAATATTTTGGATAACCAGGACCACGAAAATAACAGTAACAAAAAATACGAAATGCTTGCCATCTTAACAAAATATGTTAGACACTTGTACTTGTCCACTTATTTATATTAATTTCCCTTACCGGTTTCGCTGTTAAAGCATTATCAAAGGTTAAATCAAATATCTAATTATCTTTTTGATAAGGTTAAATCAAACCTTTTTATAATGCTTTAACAGCGAAACCGGTAAGGGAAATTAATATAAATAAGTGGACAAGTACAAGTGTTTATCAAACAAAAAATGTTTCAAAAGTTCCACCAAGTGCCAACAATCACGAGCATCAACTCCATAGTTTTTAGGGTTCCGTATTCAAAGGGTAATCAAGGGCACCCTATTACTAAGACTCCGCTGTCCGCCTGTTTATCCGTCTGTCTGTCTGTCCGTCTGTCACCAGGCTGTATCTCATGAACCGTGATAGTTAGACAGTTGAAATTTTCACAAATGATGTATTTCTGTTGCCGCTATATTAATAAATACTAAAAAACAGAATAAAATAAATATTAAAGGGGGCTCCCATACAACAGACATGATTTTTTCCGTTTTTACAGATAATGGTACGAAACCCTTCGTGCGCGAGTCCGACTCGCACTTGGCCGGTTTTTTATAATAGGCTTGAGATAATATTGCCAGATCAGCACATAGTTGCTTAAACTATGCCAGACTTATGTGAAGTTGCAAGAGGGGACCTCATTAGGCTAATAATTATGAGGTAAATCACATCACATCACACTATCACACGAATATTATACTCGAAATGCGAAAATTTGTGTGTGTGTGTGTGTGTGTGTGTGTGTGTGTGTGTATATGTTTGTTACTCTTTCACGCTGAAACGGCTGGACGGATTTGGATGAAATTTAAAATGGATATAGCTTATACCCTAACTTAACATATAGGTTACTTTTTATCCGGAAAAAAGCATGTCGTTAAACCGAATAACACGCGGGCGGAGCCGCGGGCAAAAGCTAGTTATTTTATATATTATGTTGGTGTACACTTAGTACTTACCGTATAAATTGCATTTGAAATGACAGACCGAAATCAAACTTAAGATTTTACCCGCTTTAGGTAAACGCAACAGCTGCAGCTGGCCAGAAGTTGACTTAAGTAACTGAAACTAGATTAAATAACGAAGAAGCGCAATATTTTCATAACAAAAAAATAAAATAAAAAATAAAATCATTTATTTGGGTATTACTTAACAGGTTACATTACAAGTGACTGATGTCTCCTTTTAAGCTTGTAAGTTGCCTGTGTCAGGAGACACCACTCTTCCTAAATATGTACATACTTCAAGTTGTAGCCACAAACTTTCTTTCTTAATGAACATTTACTTCTTATTGTTAATTTTGTAGATATCTAAGATATATGTTTATGTATTTATTACACTTTTAATAAGTAACTATCTCTAATTACTATTAAATAAATTTTATTACATTTCGAACTAGCTATTATCATTAATTACTTTTAATTCCATTAAACTTGAAATTGCAATAGTTAGTTCTCATGGATGATAATGATGATGAATACTATGTGAGGATTTGTGTGTGTGTGATGCTGAGGGTGTGTGAGGGTGAGAGGGTGTATGTGTGTGTGAGGGTGTGTGTGTGAGAGGGTGTGTGTGTGTGACAGGGTGTGTGTGTGAGCAAGTGAAAAGACAATAGATTATAGATTAAGTTACATAGTTCAACAAAGCCTCTGTTTCGTCAAATGTTTTTGGTTCTAACCACTTTGTAAGTATTTTCTTGCATTCATGTATATTGAGGTTATTGTTAAAGTAATTAAACAAATGCACTGAACGTTTGTTATACTGCCTTCCAGCATATAAAGTATTTACTTTGGGAGCCTTCGCAACTGTATCCTTTCTTCTTTTACTTGCAATTTTGTGGTCGAGAGGGGTAGAAATGTGTTTTTTAATTACTGTTTTAATAATATAAAGTTTTCGAACAGAGAGAATATTACTAATTTGATATAAGGATACAGTTGAGAACCTCATCTTCTTAAAATACATCACTTTAAGAAGTCTACGTTGGGCACGTTCGACTTCAATAAAGCGGGTCTTTCCCGCACCACCCCAAAACTGTTATACAATAAGACAAAATTGACTGAACCAACGACGAATATATTTCTTTAAGTAAGTCTCTCTTAGTGTTCTCTGCACCAGCAAACAAACAAAATAATGTGCTTTTTGTTCAGTGCCTCCTAAATTACTAAACTCGTTCTAAACATACATCAACGTTTTTTTCGTTCGGTGCCCTAAAAAATTGCATATCCGAGTAGTTTCACCTATAACTGCACCTTTAGAAAAATAAAATGGCTGACATGTTTCAGATACGGGTTTTCCGGGCGGCCGTGCTTGTTGCGGACGATATGTGAGGCGGCGGCTGTGCCGTTTACCCACCAAAACGGTTTGTTGGGAGAAATTGGACATATTCTGTTTACGTAAGTTTTCCATATAGTCCGGGCGGTCACTGTAAGCAACCCTATTTCACAATATAATTGGACTGATCCGCTTTGTACGGACGGCCATCTTTAGCAGCTTCAAAAACACCTGGTCGGCCGCGGTGCAACTTCGCAAGTTTTGGATTTATAATTTTATTTCACACTTATTCTATGGGAATTTTATTTTAGAGGACCTAATGATGACAAAAAAAGTGAAAATAACTATGCAAAATCTTTTTTTTTTCATCCTATCGATCCTCTTACTGATAAGGGACATAAGACTATATCTAGTCCACGGAGATCAAGGTAATAGAACTGCCAGGGAATGCAGAAAAAATCCCATACATTTAGTATGAAATAAAGTTAGAATGACTATTGTTATGAGAAACGTGCCAAGTTTCGCCGCGGCCAACCAGGTGTTTTTGAAGTTATAAAAAGTCAGTCGTCCCTGCAAAGTGGATTGGTCCAATTATAATATATTATCTCTCTGGGTTGCTTGCAGTGGCCGCCCAGACTAATACCACCTTGTTTATTTTTAACAGCGAGCAATGGTTAAAATAAATAGAACTCGTTTGGATAGTAAATATGTTTTATTAAAAAAGTAAAATACAGAAATAATTGAATAATGAGGATTGCACACAAAATTTACTCGTTACACGAATTGATGTTTTAGATAACTCAAAAATTGACAAGCCATTGCATGAAATACTGTATTTTAATAAATATTGTGTTGTTGATTTGCTGTATTGCAGCTTTTCTAAAGTTAAATTTGAATGAGTTGGTTTCTATTGATCCTGTAACAAAAACAATATAAAATTACTTGCATGATGAAAATACTTTAGGTAGAAAATAGTAGAAATAATTTACAAAAGAACGTGTGTATTTGAAACTATTTGTATATCATATTAATTCTTTAATTAAAAAAGCAATAGACTATTATTTAAACCATATAATTTTTCAAGGCGCGATCGCGCTTCTCATCTTTTTCAATTTATAACTGCACGGGATAAGAGATCTTCTTGCTAAAAGCAAACCGTATTCAAATATACAGTCAGACAGACGTTTCATTTTCCACGTACACAAAGGAAAAGCTATCCAACCCATGCAATCCTGGTATTAATACGATATCTTCTACCAGGCCATCAACAACCAAAGACGCAGTGTCCCACCACACAGACAACGAGTACCATGCCGCCGAGCGACTCGGCCGAGACGCAGGCATGGATTGTGAAGACCTGTTCCCTGAATGTGAGGGTTCTGTGCTGGACACCTTCACGCAGATTGGTGTGGACACATTACATAAATTTGGACTCTATTAAATTTGGTTTGGTGACTGACATCAATGGTTTTATTTGTACTCGTTTGAAATTACAAAGATGAACGTAACGAGAAAGCTTCGATTATTTAACTTACTTACTCCAAGTAAAAAAAAAAACTGATAAAGATTGCCGCAATTACCTACAGTGAAGATTGAAATGTAGAAACTATTATTGTCAATTAATTATTCCGAGTTGTTTAATTATTGAAAAAATGGGTGAAGTCATATAAGGTGACTTTTATTTATACAGCCAAACTCATATTGGAGGCTTGGTAAGTGATCAGTAACACGAATCGATAACACTTTTTGCTAATTTCGCAAAATGAAATCTTGACGTCCCATATTTAGAAATTGACTTGGGCCTGGGCTTGCGTTTGTAAGGAACACGAAAAGAATAATTTACGAATTTCACAAAAAGAGTCGTCGAATCTTGTTACTGAGCACTTACCAAGCCTCCAGTATGAGTTTGGCTGCATAAATTAAAGTCACCTTATATAGTTAGATGTCTCAGACAAAATAAAGATATAGTTAGTGCTATCTAAATCGGGAAATAGTGATCAAAACCTTGCGTATAATGGAATGTCAAATAAAATAAACATTAGTTAAATGTGGTAAAACATAATGAGAGCCATGGGACACGAGTGCTTGCTTACGAAACGAACAAAGTGAGTTTCTTTATAGGCTGTATGAGTGTGCCAATGGCCAATTATCTCTCGTTGAACAGAATACTACCATCTACGACCATCAAAAATATCGTCTTCTCATGACATTATTTAAAATCTTTTTAACTAATAATTTCACTGAAAATTTGAAAAGGACACCGCGGTATTCTTTTTTTTTAAATTTCATTACTTACCTCGATATAAATGCAAGTAAGCTTTATTATCCGATACCTAAAGAATCTACTTCTTCTCTTTCCTGCTCAGACTTATAATTAATTGGTGTATCAGCCCTATAACACACACTATGATTGCAACAATATGCGGCGCTATGGTATCAAACGCTATCATTTTGCCAAATATCATCACCGTATTCTCCAGTTTTATGCATTCCCTGTTGGTAGGGACTGGTAAGTTGTACGAAATTTTTGTGGTTTGCATGATTCTGGCTTGGCAGATTTCCTTTATTTTACAAAAGACGTGTTCCGAGCGCGTTTCAGATATTGTGACGATTTCAAGACACTCCATACTTATATATCTGAGTCGGAAGCATGTTCTCCTAAGTCCATCAATTGATCCAAGAGCTGAAAGTTACTTTGGTAGGAAACAATGGTGCATTTGGAAGTTATCAATATTGGTATGATCCGATTATGATTGCGAGGTTTTGTTTTCATATAAACAGAATGTAATTTACCTGGAACTCTTGATGAGATCTGGTATCATCGTCGTATCAATTTGACTTGGCCCAAGGTTATTAGGTATTATAAAATTCCACCAAATTCAATTCTAATAGTTTATTTTGTAAAATTGATAGGTACAAAAAACAATAGAATATGATTTAAAAAATTACATATAACACGGGAAAAATAAAAAAAAATATGTTTAAGTTTTACTACTAAAAGATTCGCGGTTTAGATTCATATTGATATTGAAACGGCTACTCACGATTTTAATAGTCAGATTTTGCCTGACTAGTTTTACTGTATTCGGCGGTTCCGGTTTGAGTCACGAATGGGGAACCGCCACGTAACCATGTTTGCCTAGACAGAAAATGTACGAATACAGTGAAACTAGTCAGGTGAAACCTGACTATTAAAATCGTGAATAGACGTTTCAATATCAGTATGTTTAAGTTGGCTACTAAAATTTAATAACATTATACACCTACGTAAAATAGAGAAATATGGGAAATATTATATATAAGGTGACCAAAAACAAAACTTGTAAAAAAAACAAGTCTCGCAACTTAGTTCTTCTACCGTAAAAAGTTATGAGATCCATGTAAATCCAAGTTGGTTAATTATTTCCTGTTTCGTCCACTGCTGGACAAAGGCCTTTCCAAGATTTCGCCACTCTGGCGTTCCTCCTGGAAGATGTGCCCGTACTCACACACGCTGGGCAGGTGGGTTGGTGAGCGCAGTGCCGAAACCCTTGCACCAGTGACGCCGCTGCCCGTCACCAGTCTGTTTTATATAAGGCTCGGCAATTAGGGATGGATAAACCGCCATCCATCGGTCCCAGGCAATGGTGGGCCGCCTGGTTTTGCCTGAGAGCTGGATCCTAACTTCGGAAGGATTTGCGAGTAAGATGGTGGTACCTCTACAGTCGAGCCCGGTATCAGCTCTACCACCTATGGTTATAATAAATTAATAAAATAAAATATAAAAAAGATAAATAAATAAAATAAATGAAAAAAAAAAAAAAAAATCCGCCCATTCGATTAGTCTTGCTAAGAAGAAGGGCAATAAACTAGCAAGATGTCTTTTTCATTTGTATTTTTTTAAATATCATATTTGTTACATAAACTTATTCTATACATGGTACTTATATAGGTACCTACAAAAGTACCTACTTTGGCAAGTCTAACTTATGAAACAGCCTGTTTATGTTTATTTCTGGTTTCAACAGAGTGGTGCACCAAGCCTCGGGAAATTATCAATATTGTTTCTTACATATCTAATAACTCGGTAAATAAATTCACATGAAACCGTAAATATATTATTTTCTTTGATCTTTTCTCTTAATTAATCTCGGTACTTTATGTTATACATAGGTAACACTAAAAGTTTCCGGAACTGGCCACTTACATAAACAATATTTAAAAATTTATTGCAACATTTGAAAATAGAACTCTTTGGCTGTAGAATGCAGTTTGTTTCATCTGACTGTCTTTTGTTTTTACCTTGTGGCGTCATTTAAAAAATTGTGTGTCTGCATCAACATGGATTTAACTCGGGAAAAATTTCGTAGTATGATTTTCTACGATTTTAAGTGTAATTTGACAGCTCAACAGAGCATCGCTCGGCTTGAAACAGCTTTTGGCAATGAAGCACCATGCAAGACGACTGTTTATAGCTGGTTTGCAGAATTCAAGCGTGGTCGTATCAATCTCAGTGACGAATCTCGCGATGGTCGGCCGTCCACCGCTGTGACCAACAAAAACATCGATGCTGTGCGCCATATGATTGAAACAGACAGGCATGTGACCTACCATGAAATTTGCGCATCCTTAGAAATAGGCATGAGTCAAATACAATCAATCCTACACAAACATTTGGGTGTGAGAAAGCTGTGCTCGCGGTGGATCCCACACAACTTGACCGAGACTCAAAAAACGGACCGCGTCACTTGGTGCAGTGCCATGCTTACCAGATTCAACGAAGGTGCGTCAAATTTGGTGTAGGACATAGTAACAGGTGACGAAACATGAATTTATTGCTACGATCCCAAAACAAAGCAGCAATCGAGCGTATGGGTCTTTCAAGATGAGCCGAAACCAACCAAAGTGGCGCGCGTGAAAAGTGCATCTAAGCGGATGATTGCTTCTTTTTTTAATAAAACTGGTCACGTGGCTACTGTTGCTTTAGAGAATCGTCGTACCGTGAATAGTGACTGGTACACGACCATTTGTTTGCCGGAAGTTATTGACGAACTCCGTAAAAATAACTGTAAACGCCATATCATCCTGCACCACGACAATGCTAGTTCTCACACGGCCAGACAGACAAACGACCTTTTGAAGACGAAAAATGTAGAACTCATGAGTCATCCTGCATACAGTCCCGACCTGGCACCTTGTGACTTTTTTCTGTTCCCAAAAATTAAGAACCAAATACGCGGTCAACGATTTTCATCACCAGAAGAGGCTGTCGAGGAGTATGAAAAACACGTTTCAGAGGTCACCACAGGGGAGTGGCACAAAAGTTTTCAAAACTGGTTTGATCGAATGAAAAAGTGCATAGACGCCGAGGGAGATTATTTTGAAAAACAATAAATTAATTTTGTACCTTTAATAGTATTTTTTCATATTCATTCCGGAAACTTATAGTGCGTCCCACGTAAATACACAGAATGGCTCTCTTTTGCAAGACAAAGACTGATTCTGTATCCGCGGCTCTACTCCACAACATTATGCCATATGACATAATGCTGTGAAAATAACTGAAATATACTAATCTAGCAGTATCCTCATCAGTAATCTGCCTTATGCGTCTAACAGCGTATGAGGCTGAACCAAGTCTACTACAGATGGCTTCTATGTGGGAGCCGCACTGTACACAAGAGTATAAAGTAATGCCTACAAACTTAGTTTCGTTAACTAACGCCAGCTTGGACCCCTGCAAAAGTAAATTAACACTGACCACCGACCTTAGAATAGATATTGCATTAACTTACATAATATACTACCTAAACATGTATGAAGAAAAACAAATGTGTAAAAATTATGAAAACAATGAGATAGTAAAACTCATTGAGAAATTAAATTTCTCTGAGAAAAAATACTTTTAGACGAACCGTTATTTACTCATTTGATATTTAAAAATTAAACTTAAAAAGACTACACTCTTTATTAACTCTAATCTTTCTATTTGTTCGTAAAACAAATTAACGAAACGAAACAAATTAACAAAATAACAAAACGTTGGGCTAATAAATAAGTCGAGATTAAAATGATTAAAAGTTGTCGACACGTCCAGTTGGACACGTCATATTTTTTACGGCTTTTATTTGAAACCTGAAAGATTTACAAGATCGTCAAGGAAGAAACAACGCGATGTAACAAGCGAATCCTGTGACTATTTAAAGAACCGCCGCCATCTTGGAAAATATACCCCTTTTTGCATCGCGCATGTTAGATGTTAACACTGCATGTTGAATAACATTTAGAAGAGTAAATACTCGTAAATAAGATAAATCGACTCGTTCCTCTTTATTCTGGAGTTTATATACAGGATGAAATTAAATCAACCAACCAAATTCATACAGGGGACTTGATTAGTGATCAGCAACTAGGTTCAGTAATCCTTTTGGCCAAACTGAAAAATACATGTTTCCATTACTACTGGTTGGACTAGTTAAAGTACAATTCTTAGCCCAGTCAGTAAGGAAGCTAAAAAATGTATTTATCGAATTTCACCAAACCGGTAATGGAAGCTTGTTTCTGATCACTTACCGAGTCTCCAGTATGAATTTGGTCGGTTGATTTAATTTCACCTAGTATAGATATAGTACTTAATGAAATATTAAAATTGAGAGTGAGATATATTTCGGGCCCTCTCCTGGGTCCGGAATCAAATCAGTGACATTGTGTATTGTATTATCTAAATATAAACTCCAAAATTTAGAAGTAGGATAGATTTATTAGATGTAAATAAAACCTCTTTCTTGTAAATATTTATTATATTGGTACTGTAATGCCTACTCTTAATAAATATTGAGCTTATTTTACTTATTTGTCAGATTAATTTAAAATTACAGTAAAAAAAAAAAAAATTGCCAAAAATATCAGTAACTAGACAAATCTTTTCTAGTGTAATAATATTTAGAGTATTCCAAAGCGATGGATTTCGCAATAAAAACATAATCTTAACTAGACAAACACCAATTTATCCTTTGAACAAGTATGAGTCATTTAACGACCGCACCCAGGTAGCGCTAATTCGGTAGCGGTCACTGAGTGACCGGCTGGGTATGGACGTTTATTACTGTTCAAAAACTGCCGCCGGTGAGCGGATAAGTAAGTTGCAAAACTCTATTCGTCTGTTTTTTTCTAGTTGGCGCGATTCACCTTATTTATTCAGCACGTACAATCTATATTCAGCACGTACAGAAATGTATTGAGTGACAGATCGTAAACTCGATTTAGCTACATAAATCTAGCGAATGAAAAAACTCGTTACTAACAAAATAGTACCAAAGACGCTCAAAGGCGCAAAATGCTTACCATGGACCATGGTTTGTATAGCAATGTGTGTCATTGCGACTACGGGCCATCCGTATCTGGCCTCTCATAGACACAATGAACGCTATTGCGCGTTTTTCCATTTACCGGAATGGCACCGACCATGGCGAAGGTGACAACGAAGGCACGGCTAGGGAGGCAAAAGTTTATGGATTTACATGCACGCGTTTTCGCGCACTACAATACTAAAATTTTGTACTTATGTTGTAATTATTTGGTTAGGCATTTTATTTATTTGTGGTCTATTTATTTTATTTATCAACTTATGTATTCATTGAATTATGTATATAAATATAACATTCTTATTCATATATATTTCATTATTTTATGCGGGTGTATAATTTTTAGCAGCCCAACTTAAATATAGATTTTTTCATGTATTTCCCGTATATTAAATTTGTTTCATGATATTCTTTTGCTTTTATAAATATTAGATTTGACCTGTAAAACGTATTTTTTATGTTTCTATTTTACAAAATAAACAATTTTAATTTGAATCACTCGAAGAAGTAATTTTTTGCGAGTAAGACCGCCTGTATTAGTGACTGCCTGAAAAGCTGGTGTAGACCGGCCGGCCGGCGCGGCTGTTGGCGACGGCTCTAGTGGAAAAAACAGTGCTCAGCTTCGTGCCGTGCCGTGTCGCCGTCGCCGTCGCTGTTGCCGGTCCAGTGGCGTGCCGATAAATAGAAAAACGCAAATTGAAACCTAAACTGTGTCCGACACAGATTATCGTAGGGCCACTGTGCAGCGTTAATCTGACTCATGTTTCTTCCGTTCGCTGCATAAATCTACATTTGATGTTTTGGTACAAGGCAGCTTTTTTTCTCGTATATTTTCGTTAATTTCATTACTCAATACATAATTTTAGTAACTTTTTATCTCTAATATCCCTGTATTTTAACTTAAAATCCTTGATGACTTATTAATATATACCCAGTAAGAACCTATTTCGTTTATTTATGAGACTTTGTTAAGTGCTCTGCTAATAAATGAGTCCAAAGGAATTTTTAGTTAATCGTAAAAATTTAACAAACAAAAAAGAAATAGTCTCCTACATCTGTTCTATTCGACTGATGACGGCCCCATACAGTGGGCCGAAATATATTGAATATAATAAAATAAATGTTATTTTATTCATACTGATTACTAAAATAAATACATCTTTACTAAATTATTTTAGGACAAGTAGTGTTAGCTGATTAATCGACTTGTGTAAAAAGCATATGAGACAAAGACAACTGAAACAACTTTTTGGTTTGGAATGTGAACCTTTTACGGTATTATCGGGTACAGTTATGCTTTTAACTTGGCAATAAGGCTGAAAAGTTAGTTTGCAATATTTTCTCCGATAGTACGTAGTGTTTTAGTCTTCTGTTTCAATGTCGTAAATTTTCCTGGTAGTGAACTTATCAACGAGTGACAGTGAGCAATGTTTATAGATAGACAAACAGTTTCGATGTGCTCGGCCATGATTGTACGCCTCTATGTACGGGTGAGAATCGTGGGTTTCAGAAAGTTGAACATCTTCTGCGTCGTGGTTGGGACTGAAAAATAAAAGAAAAATAAAATTGAAATTTTTTTTTTTAACTATGGGCTTACGCTTCGCCGCTACCCTGCTTGACCAAAAGCGTCGCTAAGGCTTAGGATAAAGTGCGTTCGCTCAGAAACCGGGACAATGAGAGCAGGCGATACATTAATCAGTCCTCGAATCAGTTATGGCACAAGTAATTTGTTTCGAATGATCTTTTCCAGTTCGTAATGCATTCTAAATAACGTTCAGAGTACCCAAAGCGATACATTTAGTTAAAAATCATATAATCTAAGTCCAAGCTGAATTATTTATTCAGTTATTAGTATATAATCATTAAAAGATTTTTCCATTTCATTCAGTACCTGTATATCTTCTAACCTGTTCGGAAGAAATAGCTTTATTTACACACCCTTCATATCAAACTGAAATACCACTAATTGACTATTAAATCAAATCAAATCAAAATATTTATTTTGTAAAATAGATACGTAAAGTATACTTTCTACAAGTCAAAGTTAATCTTTACAATAAATATCTTAAGAATAAAAAAATATTAAAAAACAATATGTGTATACTAATAAGGGAAATACATTATTATAACGGAATATCCGAAACTACACAAGTCTACAAACTTGAACTTTGGCATGTACTTAGGATCCTCATAACACGCAGACGAGATACAGGATATTAAAGTTGTTTAGACAAATGCTAGTTATTTCATAAATTTGATAAAGTACAGTATTGATCAATAAAACATTGAGTAACGATACTGTTCGAACGCACTAATTCAGTGTCAATACATCAAATTCTAAGTCATATAAGTCTAAGTCATTCTAAGGCATACATTCTACTCTTCGTAGTTCCATTCTTAATGTTAATCTGTCATGGTCACCAAGCAAATTGTGTTTTAAAATGAAAATTAGATCGAAGCTAAACGTTGTAACAGGTACCTACAACGAAAATTTTCATAAATAAAATAAATATAACATTTCACACTCAGAACACCTCTGACGACATAAATCCCCGAGGGGGTGTCAGAGGTGTTCTGAGTGTGAACTGGATTTTAATAACTTTTCTATTAAAAAAAATAGCCTGAAATTCATATTTTAACAACATATCGCTTTTCACCGACGATTATTTTATTACGTCCCAAACGTGATGGATGGCGAGCCTTATCGTCGTCGTAATTTGACGCAAATATTTTAGAGATTAGTCGCGAGTGTAATATTTTGTACAAGCGGACTTCATTTCTAATTACACAATCATTCAATTCAACATATTAAATCCAAAAACACCCTGGTGCATCCCTGATTGGCGGGATTCAAACCAGGGTTCTAAACTCGTCCAGCTGAGCTTCCATTGTTTTTGTCTCAATATAGGAAAAAAATCTGACATATTACTAAAATTTGGCCAAGTGCAAGTCATACCCGCACGCAAAGGGTTCCGTACCACCCTTCATTTGATCGAAGATACCACCACACAATAAGCAGTGGCGGATTTCCGTAAGGCCTAGTAGGCCCTGGCCTAGGGTGGTCAGATATTAGGGGCGGCCAATCGTGGCAACACAGGTGAAAGAACATTTCTGGAGAAAGATAATTTTCTTGTTTGCGAAGAGTTAAAAACTATTTACGCACAACAATGACAGAGCAAAGGTTAAATGATCTAAGCTTTGCTCAACATACAGGGTGACTGGTAATTAGATGCAACCTTTGAAGGGGTTAGAGAAGAGAGCAATTGCAGTCGATTCAACCATATAATGCTTTATGCAAAAGTGAACCGTTTCTGAGATATTTTGAATTTAAGCTTTTTTTCTAAAGTAAACTTTAAAAAATTATATTAATAAAACCAGCCAATATTTTACAATTTTTTTATTTGTTTCGCTTTGATAACATTTCAACTAATAAACAAAAGCCCTAAAATGCACATTATTGACGTAAACCTTGACACTGTGCTCCAAAACAATTGAAAAATCTTAAAAATTGCAAAAGAATTACACAAAAAGCTAGGTTAAAACAAAAAGTCTCTATTCAATTTTCTGTGCATATAAGCTTGAAAACATCTGCATTTTACTAGATTTCGAATGAGGTACAAAAATCTCAAATTGACAAAAGAATGATAAAAATATGGCCAAAACTATAGGAGCAGGTTTATACTTATGTACAAATAGTAACACGTAGAAAAAATCATTTATTTATTTATTTAGGAAATTAACAGCGTTAAAAGTAAAACTAAACATTATTTCAAGACTATGACTAAGGCCAATAACAAATTTCCCCAACTGTTTAGTAAAATAACAAAAACAAAAAAACTTAACTAAATTCATTACTCAGAAACAGAATCTAAAATAAAATTTAAATGCTTACAGGGCAACTCATCTGCCTACCGTACTCTATTTTAGTGTAAATTGTTCAATTTGTTCAATTGTTCGACGGGGTGTTTGTGTTGTGTATGTGTTAATGTAAGGGATGAGTATGTATGAGTGTGTGTGAGTGGTATGCAAGAGAAAAAAAAATGAGAGGTTGTTCAGCAAAATCATAATAATTACGGTTATTCATCAGGGCAAAGTAATTCATTGATTATTTTATTTCGAAATGATGCCCTAGAGTTTCCATATGGATCGATATTAAAGAAACGCTTATTGTATTCGTTAGCTAGACGAATGAGAGGGGATGATTGGGCATAGTTTGTGCGAACAACTGGAACATGATAAAAGAGTCTTGCGGAGTGCCGTGTGCGATAAGAGGTGGCGTTAATTAATATTAAATTAATGGTTATATTAGGAAACAATGGATTATAAACTTACATTTTGTATGCATAAGATTTGTGTCTAATATTCTACCTGCTCCTATTGTTTTGGCCATATTTTTATCATTCTTTTGTCAATTCGAGATTATTGTATCTCATTTGAAAGCTAGTAAAATGCAAATGTTTCCAAGCTAATACGCACAGAAAATTGCATAGAGACTTTTTGTTTTAACCTAGCTTATTTTTGTAATTCTTATGCAATTTTTAAGATTTTTCAATTGTTTTGGAGCATAGTATCAAGGTTTACGTCAATAATGTGCATTTTAGGGCTTTTGTTTATTGGTTGGGATGTTATCAAAGCGAACAAATAAAAAAAATGTAAATTATTGGCCGGTTTTTTTAATATAATTTTTTCAAGTTTACTTTAGAAAAAAAGCTTAAATTCAAAATATCTCAGAAATGGTTCACTTTTACATAAGGCATTATATGGTCAAATCGACTGCAATTGCTCTCTTCTACAACCCCTTTAAAGGATTGCATCTAATTACCAGTCAGCCTGTATAAGCGGATTATATAAAGAAATTAGATTATTTATGGGAGCTAAGCAAAGGGGTGGCTGGTACTATACGGCCTAGGGCGGCCAAGACTGCAAATCCACCACTGACAATACTGGGACAGGACGGCTATTCCGGCAAACGCAAAAAAATTTGCTATGGCAGATTTAGAGTGATTTTACAAGGGATTTTCTTCGTAAATTTTTGATTTTTCTACTTTCGCAATTTTTGTGAACGTGCCAGAATCGCCCGCCTGTCCTCGAAAACCTCGTAAATATCAACAATATAGACACAAAATTTCGTGATATAGATGTCATAGCAACCTCAATTCGTCACAAAGGAAGCTGCTGAAATGGTTCCGCACAGTACGGAACCCAATTTTGTTATTTCTGCTGTTTTACTTCACAATAATTTGACCAAACTTAAAACTTGTATGTTTGATACAACTCTAAGATAAAGCTGAAATAATGTTAAAAATGTTTTAAAAAATGCATGCAATTCGAGGTTTCTCGTGTTTTTTTTTTTAAATTTTTATCTTGTGGTATTCGCGTTTTATAGTAGCCATAGAAGGACGAATTCATCCTTGCAAACAAACAGGTAAAATTAATTAAGAAGTCAGCCGCTTACTTCAGAACAAATGTGGCGAGATCATGCAGGAGGTCCTCATCTTCATCGGAATGAAGAGGCTCGGCACCAAGATGGCAAAGTGTTTGCAGAACGCAGGATGTACCGTTGTGACCGAACCTGAAACAAACAGGTCAAAACTGTTTAGTAAATTGGTATGGTAACAAATTTTGCACTTATTTCTACTGTACATTGTGTACGACAACGACATACGACTGATATTTTCATGTGAGTAATGCAAAATTTCCAGCGCTTAATTTACCATCTTAGAAAATACTTTTTGAACACACTTGCTTATAAAGTGTAAACACGCCTGTTTTTTACTTCACATTATCGCACTAGTGGTTTTTATATTACAGTATTTTTAAAAATCTTGGCAAAGAGTTTTGATGTCTTGAGAAATAGTAAAGGTTTTTCGAATAAATAGACTGTGTCAGTTAAAATATAATAAATAATCATTTAATTTCATCTAATTATTTATTTTTATCAAAAAATTAACTCAATTTTTTGTTGTTAATACAAAAATATTCAGTTTGTTAATATTGAATAATTGGCTGTTTGGCAATATTTGGCTGTTTGGCTTTTTGCGTCAGTGAAACTTTATTATTTTTACTCGCAAGTGTGTTGAAAAACGTCGTATGAAACGCGCGAGCATTAGACATTACAGTTGCGCAGCTCACTTGTATCATAATGTACTATATTGTATTGTTAAATACTTGTCAAACATGGCCAATCTTACGTATTGATAGTTAATGTATCACGTTTTCAAACACAACTTTTTTTTTGTTGTGATCAATCTCCCACAATGACTCGTTTACCGGAAAATAATCGCTTTCTCAACTTCAAAGAGAAATTTCTTTTATTCAAGCTCAATTTTGCTAATAAAACAAAGCAATAAACATATAATGGACCAGAATTTTTATTATCTTCTAAACATTATTTAGAATGCATTACAAACTAGAAAAGAACAATTAAAACAAATCCCGGTTCAGAGCTCCTCACGTCCAGATTTACTTTTCTGATTTTCTCTACCGCAGTGATAGACATTTAATTTGTTAAAAAAAATTGTATGAGGACCTTGGTGGTGCAGTGGTAAAAGTGCCGTGAAAGCTAGAGGTCGCAGGTTTGAATCCTGGCCCGAGGATTTTTTTTTTCAAAATATTCGTCTCTCTTGTAATTTAATTGATCTTTTCTAGTTTGTAATGTATTCTAAATAATATTTATCTGATCATAATAACATAAATAATAATAAAATAAAATAAAAAAAAAGTAAGTCACTCCAAATTTCAAGAAAATTACGATTCATAAATGCCCACCATACAAAAAACGTATCTAGAACAAGTGATAATGCAACTTAACTGTATTTAAGTTTAAGTAACTTGTGGTACTAAACGTTATTCACTTCCGGCGTGACGTCATAAGAAGCTGTACCGGAAGAGAATGAATCAGTCGTTCGACCGTTACCAACTTCCGTGGATAATGCATAATATTTCGTAGATAATATTTAAAAAATCTAATTATTTGGGCATAAAACAGTTATACTTATAACTTATAAGTGAACTCTCGGTAATAAATCCATCCATCCATCCATTAGCCTGGTTCGTCCAAGCAATCAATTCGTTCCCCAAGCCATCAATCGGTCCCCGGCCCGGCATGATGGGCCACCTGCGGGCTTATTAAGTAACTTAGTGTCGGTTGCCATCTATTTATTTATTTATTTATTTCAACAAGGTACACCAACAGCACACATATTAATTATTTAAAAGGAACTAACATTTATACAGATATTCTGATACATGTGCCACTAACAGGTATACACAACATTTGCCAAACAATTATAAACAAAAGGTGTTAATTATCATTTATCGCACTACAATAAAAGAAATACGAAAGAGAAATTAGTTACAAACAAAATACATACTAAATTACCCAACTAAACACTAGAAAAACAAAACCTAAACCTAAGGAAGTAAATCATTAATACTAAATTAAAAACTAGTGATTATTTCTTACAAAAGGACATGAGAATATGAGATTTAAACACAGAGAAAGATTGGTGGAATACATCTAAATCAGTAACAGTTTCATTCATATTATTGTATTCTCTCAAAATTCTTGTCATGGGCGAGTTAAGGCCAAGGTTGGATTTAGAGGCTGGATAAGAAAACAGTTTTGTAATAGCTTTTCTTGGCATATTGAAGGGGACGGACACTGACATATTATTCAGCAGACAAGAGCACTCGGCTTTTCCATTGGCAATTCTATGCAGAAAAGACAAGTCACGCAGAATTCTGCGGTTACGCAAAGATGTCATTTTAAATTGACTCAGCCTTTTGTCATACGAACGTCTGTGAGACAAACCAGGAGTTACGAAAGCAAGGAACCTAGTGAAAGAGCGTTGAATGCTTTCGAGACGTTGTGAATCAACAGCATAGAACGGACTCCAAACAGAGCTTGCGTATTCAAGATAACTTCGGACCAGTGCGTTGTACAAAAGTATTTTCGTCCAAGAAGAACGAAACCCTCTGCTATTGCGTTTGACAAACCCTAACATCTTGGCAGACTTTTTGGCAATGCTATCGATGTGTGATTTAAAAGTTAGTTTGCTGTCTAAAATAACACCCAAATCACGGATCTCGGTCACATCTTGTAGCCTGACACTATTTATTTGATAATTAGAAGCAACAAGCTGTCGTTTACGAGAGAATTTTATGTGGTAACATTTATTTGCATTGAGAAGCATACCATTAGAAGCACACCATAAGGAAACTCTATCAAGATCAGCCTGCAAAAGCAGTGTGTCTTCTAACGAGCCAACAGCCCTGTATATTTTTAAATCGTCGGCAAAAATTGAAAATTTAGAGTGATGTATATGAGAAGTTATGTCATTAATAAAAACCAAGAAAAGAATTGGCCCCAGATGTGATCCTTGAGGAACACCAGATATAGAGCAGTACTTATCTGATTCATAACCATTGACAACAACAGACTGTAACCGATCAGATAAGTACGATTTGAACCATTCTAATAATGAGCCAAACACGCCGACAGACTGCAACTTATGTACCAATAAGATATGATTAACCTTATCAAAGGCACTACTGAAGTCAGTGTAAATTGCGTCCACTTGTCGACGCTTATCAACTTCGCTCGTTACATCAGAAACAAATGATGCAAGGTTAGTTTCAATCGAACGCCCAACTCTAAATCCATGTTGATGAGGTGACAAGATTTTGTTTAAATGACGCGATAAAAATGGGCACACTAATTGGTTACGCTAAATTAGTATAAAAAATATAAATTATCTCAAACCATTCTACCTACCCTTTCCTACCGTGCATCACCTTTGACACCCCACCACAGCGCCGCAACAAGCTGCGCGCGCATCATCGATTTCCAATGTGATTGGACGATGAAGATCTGACCAGTGGCCAGTCAGTTGTTGTTGCTCTTCCGCCCGCGCTGTGATAAGTGCTAACACTCGCGTCGTACTTATTAAAAGTAATTACCGTATACAATAACGTGTACAGCTGTAGTTCATGACCAGCTTCACATATCGCCCATCCGCTAAATGAACTGTCCTATATCTTGTGATAACCGTGTGTGGAATCGAGGACTCAATAACGGACACTGAGAAGCCGCCATTGTGGACGCCATCCCGAATGATCGAAGCTAATTGTAGCGGACACCATCAGGTTAGTGCACGGTTTCCAGCTTCCCTCCTCTCTCATCATCCATTTGTGAATGAGATTCAATTCCGTTTATGCATTTGGTAAACGCAAGTATAGGCGTGATCATTGTTGGTCCTTCGAAACCGGATATTTCCACCCGCCCTTGTTAGGATTGCCCTTACAAGTATTTATTTAACCGCTTTACTTTATATTTATATTATATTAAATACGCAATATATTATAATAAGTAAATTCATAAAATTGTTCACCTACCGCTCCGATAAATATACGTTACGCGCTTTCCCGCTCATTTTAGTCACCTATTATTCTTCCACGTAAGTATTATACTTGCACATATTACATACTCACTACATATATATATTTATAATACTTTTCTACAGTATTTGTTTTACGTATTTCGTAAATAATATTGGCTATCTACCTACCTATCTAACGGCTAAGGTTCACACTCGATCGATTCATTATCATAATCAGGATCCCGCTCACAACTTGTTGTTGTTTCACTTTAGTTAATGATTATCGTACTTCGTGTATCAGTTGCCTAATTGTACAATTATCGAAATGGCCAAAACCGAAGTGTCCGATCCTGAGCTATCTATTTTAGTAGCAAAACGCAATGTCATATTTGAATGTTTACAAAATATGTACGATTTGTCGAACACTATAGTTATAGACACAGACGCGAAGGACGAAGACGTAGGTACCTTTTTAGACGCTAGCAGTAACGTTGATACTCTCCGGGCTGAATTTATAAGTATACTGGATTCATATAACAAACGATTGTTAACCCTAAATGCCGCCGCGAATCCAGAATATAAAAGCTTGATTTCCTTCGAACGATTGTACAGTCGCATTAAGCGACTTACTACTCAGTACAGTCGCGAACTATGTAACTCAACGCAGCCCAGTGATTTACCGCAAAAAAGTAAACCTCGATTGCCAGCTATCGAATTAATGTCATTTAATGGTGAATTTCGCTCATGGCCGCTGTTTTACGCGAGTTTTAAATCGACGATACACGATAATTCATCGCTGACAGATGCTGAAAAGCTTTATTACCTTTTAGGAAAAATATCAGGCAAAGCTCAATCCGCGTGTTCAGGCATTACGCCCTGTGCAGAAAATTACCAGCTTATGTTTAAAACGTTGGTAGATAAATACGAAGACAAACGGATGCTCGCTTCCACATACATGAATCAAATGTTCGAGTTTAAGCCGATACCTAACGCCTCCGCTAATAACTTTGAATCATTTATTGATACCTATGTAAACGCCGTCCAAGCGCTTAAAAACTTAAAAATAAAAGATCTGAGCGACTTGTTTATTTTGCATGTCGCTCTTAAGAAACTAGACTCGGATACTGTACGCGCGTTCGAAATGCATAATAATTCTAACGAAATACCCTCTTTCAATAGCTTGGTGGACTTTGTTAGGAATCAGTCGAAAATTCTCCAACGCGCACCAGTTGCAACTACCCTCAAATTACCGAGTAGCACTTCGAAGAAAGCTAACGACCGCGATCGTCCTCATTCGAATAATAATATAAATAATGTTGCTTCTCCGCCGAACTATCAAGCTTATGTTAGCACGTTTGACAACAATAACATGCATAAATGTTTGTGTACCAATATTACCCACCAACATTTATTTAAATGTACGGAATTTAATACTATGACACCGCAGCAACGCTTTAGAGCGATTAAGGAGTGTAACGGTTGCGTGAACTGTTTAAGTATTAAACACAGGGTTTCGTCGTGTAATTCTAACTCGACTTGCCGGGTCTGTAAGCTGAAACATCATTCGTTGCTTCATTTCAACCGCGAACCCGCGACCCTCCGGCCCTCCGCGACACTAACCACTGTGCCGCCGATCGTGCCCCGCACGCCCGCGCTCGCATCTACTGACACTCCGCCGATACCGCCGCGCGCGGACGTGGCGCTGTGTGCAACGTCCATTGCCGCTCCGCCCCTGATGCCGCGTGACTTGCGCATTGCCAACGAGCAGTGTACCACTGTGTTATTGGCTACCGCTCAAGTCGCCACTCGCGACGCCCGCAATAATACACAAAACGTTAGAATAATCCTAGACACGGCCAGCCAAGGAAACTTTATTTTAAGGGAGTGCTGTGATCGTTTAGGTATTCACGCTCAGGAAGTAAAAGGCACAGTAGTGAAAGGCTTCGGAGGCTCAGAAAACGTAGTAAACGGCTCTGTTAATTTCGAGTTTGCATCCCGCTATAATTCCGAGATTAAATATAATGTTAACTGTTTGGTCGTAGATCGGATTACGGATAGTTTGCCAACCGCTCTCGTCGATATATCCGCTCTGCCACATTTGAAAAATTTACCGCTCGCGGACGATACTTTCGCGACGCCTAATAAAATTGATGTTTTGATAGGCGCATCCTTATTTCCGCATTTGATATTACCCGGTGTAGTACACGGTGACTCATCGGCACCACCCGCTATAGAAACTGTGCTCGGATACGTGATCATGGGTTCAGTACCCACCGCTCATTGCAATGCAGCATCTTTAACGTCGTGCTGTGCCACAGTGCTTGAGCCTGTTGACGTAATTATTAAACAATTCTTCGAGCTTGAAGACGTACCCGGCCCGCCCATTCAGCGTTCAGAAGACACTGAATGTGAAGAATTTTATCGCTCAACTATAGAAAGAGATCCAATAAGCGGTCGTTACACTGTCGCTTTACCGTTTCGTGACGATGTTTACTCGTTAGGTGACTCACATGAAATCGCCCGCAAGCGCTTTTTGTGTTTAGAACGCAAGCTAGAGGCGTCCCCTAAATTAAGAGCTGCTTATGATACTGCGATTAGGGAGTACCTAAGCAAAGACTACTTGTCTCCCGCACCTCCGGATGACTCGCGGTTACCATCATATGTCATCCCGCACCACGGTGTCGTTCGCGAGGATAAACCTTTGCGTCCTGTTCTGGACGCCAGCTGTGAATCGACCTCTAAGGTATCTTTGAACCAAATTCTCCACAGTGGCCCGAATCTTCAGGGCGATCTCTTTCAGATTATTCTAAACTTCCGCTTATATCCCATCGCTATGACTGCCGACTGTCGGCAGATGTTTCTCCAATTAATTTTACGAGATGAAGATCGTCGCTTCCAAAGAATATTTTATCGCTTTAGCCCGCAAGAACCTCTGGTACTATATCAATTTAACCGAGTCTGCTTTGGATTAAAATCGAGCCCCTTCCATGCACTGCGCACGGTAAAGCAGCTAATTAGCAACGACGGACATAAATACCCGCTTGCGAAGGAAATTGCTTCCTCATCACTTTATATGGACGACATTGCATTTTCTGTTCTTGATGAAATTCTCGCACCCGTCATCTGCAAGCAGCTGATCGATCTGTTCAAGGGAGCTCAGTGGGACATGGTCAAGTGGAACAGTAATTCCCAGTCCATTCTCGATAGCATACCTGTATCGCATAAACTTAGCTCGGGAGTAGAATTCGATAAAAACGTACAGCATAAAATACTAGGCTTGCATTGGTCTACTGAAACAGATGAATTTTTCTTCAAGCTGTCGCCGCCGGAAGATAAGTGCACTAAGCGCTCTATCTTATCCACAATCGCTAAGCTGTGGGATATCATGGGGTTCGTGGCACCCACAGTCTTATTTGCAAAGCTTCTTATCAAGCAGCTCTGGCAGCTGAAGATCGACTGGGACGATGCGCCGCCTCCCCACCTCGTCAAGGTATGGCGTCAATATTGTACTGAACTTCCATTACTGAACGAGTTCCGCATTCCACGACATGTAGGTGTGACTGATAATTGCGTCGTCTCTGTGGTTGGGTTTTCAGACGCGAGTGAGGGTGCTTACGGCGGAGTAGTATATCTACACGTTAAATCCAATGACGACATAACGGTGCAGTTGGTTTGCGCTAAATCTAAAGTAGCGCCCACTACACCACATACCATCGCACGTATGGAACTTTGCGCAGCTGTGTTGCTTTCGAAATTAATGCGAACAGTCTTAAATAATTATGCCCCCCGCTTTGCTGTAAATGTTTACGCGTTCATCGACTCTAAAGTAGCACTTTATTGGATAAAGAGCTCGCCCCACCGTTGGCAGACCTTTGTCGCCAATCGCGTAGCTATGGTAACGGAGAACGTTCCCGCTGAGAATTTTCATCATGTCTCTGGATCAGAAAATCCCGCAGACTGTCTCTCTCGCGGTGTCACTCCTCGGAAATTAATTACTCACCCGCTATGGCTTCACGGGCCTTCATGGTTAGCTATGGACTCCTCTCAGTGGCCCATTAACGATGAAGATACTGTGTCATGTCACGACATACTTGAGCAGAAATTATTAGCTCACCCGGTCTTTACACCCGCAACTAACTATATTTACGAGCTTGCTCTTCGCATGTCCTCGTGGAGTAAACTTCTGCGAGTGATCGTGTTCGTCTGTAGATTCATGAAGTTATTACCCCGCCGCGATTCCGCGTCTATTACATCCGCAGATTTGGACTTTGCAGAAAGTAAATTGCTGCAAGTTCTACAACATAAATACTTTTCCGACGAAATTTCTAATTTACAAAATGACAAGCCAAGCTCTCCCGCCTTTAATAAATTGGGACCAAAAGACGGAACTGTGCGAGTAGCGACGGTCAAAACCGCAAAAGGTACTTACCTTCGTCCTGTCGTTCGGTTGTGCCCTCTCCCCAATCAATAGTTTAGCCATTCTTATTATGACTTGCAATTATTCTTTACATATTTATGATTTTTATATATTTATGATATACCTACTTTATTCGTGACCATATACTGTCACAAATTACGCTATTTTTCACATATTTGTTTGTTATTAATATTATATTATCTCCGCATTATTATGGTTGTTTTTTAAAGGTGACCCTTTAAGGGCGGCTGGAAATGGTTACGCTAAATTAGTATAAAAAATATAAATTATCTCAAACCATTCTACCTACCCTTTCCTACCGTGCATCACCTTTGACACCCCACCACAGCGCCGCAACAAGCTGCGCGCGCATCATCGATTTCCAATGTGATTGGACGATGAAGATCTGACCAGTGGCCAGTCAGTTGTTGTTGCTCTTCCGCCCGCGCTGTGATAAGTGCTAACACTCGCGTCGTACTTATTAAAAGTAATTACCGTATACAATAACGTGTACAGCTGTAGTTCATGACCAGCTTCACATATCGCCCATCCGCTAAATGAACTGTCCTATATCTTGTGATAACCGTGTGTGGAATCGAGGACTCAATAACGGACACTGAGAAGCCGCCATTGTGGACGCCATCCCGAATGATCGAAGCTAATTGTAGCGGACACCATCAGGTTAGTGCACGGTTTCCAGCTTCCCTCCTCTCTCATCATCCATTTGTGAATGAGATTCAATTCCGTTTATGCATTTGGTAAACGCAAGTATAGGCGTGATCACTAATGATTCAAATATTTTTGAAAAACAGGATAAGACAGAAATGGGTCTGTAATTTTGTATGTTGTCCTCCTCGCCTTTTTTAAATACCGGTACTATTTTAGCCCTTTTCCATTCACTAGGAAAAGTACCGTCTTTCAAGGAACGATTCATAATTAAAGTGAGGGGAAAGGCTAACACCGACCCACATCTTTTTATAAAAAGTGGAGGAATGCCATCGGGACCAGAACCTTTAAATATGTCCAATTCATTGATTTTCTCTAGAACGTTACTTTCCGTAAAACGTATGTGATCAAGACAAAATCCAGTCTGCGGTGCGTTCAAAGAAATATTAGCAGAGTCACGTGTGAATACTGAAGAAAAATGGCTAGCAAACAGGTTAACAACGTCCGGGCTTTCATGTGCTGCAGAATTGTTCAGGTACATATTCTTAGGAATGGTAGACTTGCCACAACGTTTGTCTTTAATAAACCGCCAGAATGCTTTGGGATTTTTTGCTATGTCTGCTTCAATTTGACGCAGATAGTTACTGTAACACTTTTGTAAAAGTTTCTGACAACGCTCCCTTAGCAACTCGTATTCAAAGCTATCTCGAGGGTTTTTGTATTTCTTATACCTAATACGATCCATCGATACCATCTGGTTGCTATACACTAAAAACAGATAAAAACTGAACTTTTTAAATTTCATTCAGTGTATATTAGACTGTTCACGAACTGTGACGTCACTTTAAGCACGATCGTATCCTTAGATAATCGGAATATAATATATCTATGTTTTTGACGTTTGGTAACCAGTTGGCAACCGACTGAACGATACACAATCTAGGGGCTGGTTGTGCCTTTGACAGCTGTCCTCTTACTCTTTCCCGAAGTACTTCGGAGGGGTTTGTAAGTACGATGGTGGTACATCCACAGCCAGCCCTCTACCACATCGTAAATAAAGTGGATGAGTTTAAACAAAACGAATCGTAATCGAATTAAAACGAAAGGGAAACAACAAAAGCATTTATTCGGATAGGTAAACAGCAATGAATAACAATACGACAGTCGAGAGAGTGGAAAATGGAAATTTACAAATGCAATTTTCTTGTCAAAATAAATATTGTCGGGAAATAAAAATTTACAAAGGAAATTTGATCTAACCTACTTATTAGTATTGTACAGAGGCCAAAACTACAAGCTTTAGAATTTTTGTCTGTCTGTTTGTTTGTATGTATGTTCCGATTTAACTTGAGAGAGAACGGATATGTATCGACAAAGCCGCGGGCAGAAGTAGTGATACATTTAATATGAAAATTTAAAGCTTTTATGTTTTAAGAATTACGAAAATACACTTAATTTAATTGTTTACTTATTTAAATTATGCGGAACCTTATACGGACCGATTTTAAAAATACTTTCGCCCTGAGACCAATTATATTAATTCGTTCTGAAAACAATAACAACAACATCAGCTACATTTTAAATTTGAAAATGTGTAACACTCGTACGTACCCATTTAAAATGTCTTCCACATACTTATATAAGTGATACAACTTGGCATCATTTTCAATATCAGCATCTGCATCATCTGTCTCATGCTTTTCTTCGTCTTCTATTTCCCTTTTCTTTCTGGAAAGTCCCGTATATCCACTATTTGCGTCAAGGATATCCAGGGGAATTTGGGTCCTATTCCAAGGTAGCATAAAGTTGGCTTGGAATGCCCAGTTCACATTAATTGTTTTAACAGGAGACGGTGTACCCACGCCAAAATTGAACTGAAAATTAATAAATAGAGTTTAAAGGGTATTATTTAATAGCAGAAACAGAAAAAAAAACATAACATAACTTAAATAAAAAAAAAAACAACAAAAATAATAACAATCTAATATCTTTAAATGACCTAAAACTTAGATTATGTTTTTATTGCGAAATCCATCGCTTTGGAATACTCTAAATATTATTATTAGAGTGCATTACAAACCAGAAAAGATAAATTAGAAACAAATGTAAAGACAAGAATTTGAAAAAATTCTTGGGGCCAGGATTCGAACCTGCGACCTCTTGTTTCCCAGACAAGCGCGCTACCAATTGCGCCACGGAGGTACTCACCTAGACCGTTGAATTTTTTCACCATACTTGTCCACAATTTTTTCAAATTCTTGTCTTTATATTTGTTTCTAATTTATCTTTGCTGGTTTGTAATGCACTCTAATAATAATATTTAAGCGATGGATTTCGCAATAAAAACATAATCTCAGTTAATGAGAACTGTGAATTTCTTAACTGTCTGAAGCAACACATATTGTAGCGACGACAGCGCCATATGTTTCTTAAAAACAAGGCATGAAATCACATAACGCCCTCGTGAGCGTCAGTATGTGCATCACAAGCTAGTTAGATCAAATAGTTACAAAAATATTCGGTGGATAACTATGGTGGATCATATGCGCATTTCACGAAATTGTAGTGCAGAGTTGTCATAAAATTCTTCACAAAAAAGAACAAAACGCCGACGGAAATATTTGAAGAGATGTCTACAATTTATTGGGAGTCCGGACCTTCATTTGCCACCATAAAACGTTGGAGCCGAGAATTCAAGCATGGCAGAGAGTCGATAGAAGATGATCCCAGGTCAGGGCGTCAAAACATTGCCGTTACCGAAAAAAATATTGGAAAAGTAAAAAAAAACATTTTTCATAATCATTTGCACATTAAAAAGTTGTGCGCACGAGGGGTGCCAAAAATGCGCACTCCGCCGCTGGCCAAACAACGTCGGATCACAACTTCGCAAGAGTTTTTGGACACATGTGGCAATAATCCTGAAGACGTTTTTTCTCGCATTGTCACTGTTGATGAGACAGGGATCCGGCAGTATGATCCAGGTTAAAACAGAAGTCACTGCAGTGGATAGACAAGGATGAAAGCCGCCATGGAAATTTAAAGTGGAAAGATCGTCATCCAAGCGGGTGGTCACTTTTTTTGGGATTGTGGAGGGATTCTGTACTCCCTTTTCAAAAAAACTAAAATGGATGTTGTATATTATACCGCATTATTGATGAAAGTTTCTCCAGTAGTTGTCGAGAAAAAGAGAGCAAAACTGGCGAAAGGAGTCCTGTTTTTGCAGGACAATGCGCCCGTGCAAATTAGTATAATTAATAATTATAATCAAATATATTTGTTGGAAAATTGCCTAGTTGAACCAGAAATAGAAACGGCCAAATTTGAAATAAATAAACCGACTGTATTCTTATAATATCGAACGAAAGAGATAGTAACAAGGATCTGTTCGTTCTAAATAACATAACAATAAAGACATAGAAAGTATAAATTCAATAAAAAAAATGTTTCCCTGTTCAGACAGGCAATATTTAAAATAACTCTAAATACTATACTCATAAAAAATTAAGTCTCAATTAAGTGAGATTGTCTGTCTCCAATAAATAAAAATATACTTTAAATACCCTCCAAGGCCCATTGAGAGGGAACGTCCTTAACAGGTATTATATTATTATTATTATTATTCTGTTTATGAACAATTTCATCTCGGCTTCAAAAAGCCGGTAGTATGAGCACTTATGGGCCTAGACCGAGTGAATGTCATTGTTTTGTTTGTTTTTTTCAATCAACTCCATTATATTATTTCATAATTCGGAAAGTTATCTAAAACTTATCCACTTATTTTTCAAGTAAACCCATCGTCGATTTAGTCCCTACACCGGGCGGGGTACTTGAATAGGGTCCTAAGCGTCCCATCCATCATATCCAGACTCCAGACGTTACTTTCTAGCTTCTCCCCTTAATTTTAGTCCTTATTACAAGGAAATAAGGGTTTTCTTTGAGAGGTAGTGATGGTTACCACCAGAGTAGAGAACATTCAATTGTATTCGATTATCCAGTTGAACTGTTCAATGATTAGATTACAAATATCATTCAATTAGACCCGTCACTGTTCTACTGAAACGATACAAATTAAACATTTTGATTGTAATCCGTATCGATGATTCAATTGTGTTTAGTTAATTTGGTGTGTGATTGACCTTGATTAAATTAAAGATATCGGGATTTTTTCATTAAAAATATGAACGATATCGGGGGGTTATAAATTTTATTGATACTTCCTCTGTCTTTTTAGCGATGAGGGAATTTTAGCAAACGAAGGCTTTTTGGCAAAGTGGTAGAGTTGATGCCGGGCTCGACTGTGGAGGTACCACCATCTTACTCGCAAATCCTCCCGAAGTTATTCGGGGGAGAGTAAGAGAACAGCTCTCAGGCAAAACCAGGCGGCCCACCATTGCCTGGGACCGATGGATGGCGGTATATCCATCCCCAATTGCCGGGCCTTTTAAAAAACAGACTGGTGACGGGCAGCAGCGTCACTGGTGCAAGGGTTTCGGCACCGCGCTCACCAACCCACCTGCCCAGCGTGTGTGAGTATGGGCATTTCTTCCAGGAGGACCGCCAAGAGTGGCGAAATCCTGGAAAGGCCTATGTCCAGCAGTGGACGAAACAGGCTGATGGATGGAAGGCTTTTTAGAATTTTCAAAAGTATCATTGACCATACGATTGGGGGTAAGGATAGATATTTCTCGGACTGATGGATAAAATACGATAAAAAGGTCAAGTGCCCTGAGGGTTTCATACATACCGTTTAAAACAGAAACTAATTACCCTTGCAGTTATTCAAAACTAATATAATTTGACACTTACGATCCAATAAACACAATGTAACCAAGGCGTATAATTTAGCTAGTCTTTAATATGTCCTTGAATAATTAAAAATTGTCAATTTTTCGATGTTTTCCTATACCTTTGCTATAAAACCTGCTTGTAAACGGAATTTCTAGTTTAGTCTAGTCTAGTCAACTGGAAGTAGCCTCTAGGTTTCATGGTGAGCCAATTTGTATGAAATTTATTACGTAGAGGCCAATAATTTTTTTGCCTTGATTTAAAAGCCTGTTTTTTTGACAGCACGATGGGGTTTAAATTATATTTATTTATTGAACACTTCAACTCCTGTTAAACAGGATCAAAAGTGCATCAAAATGACTATCACCTCACAGGATGACGCAAAATATTGACAAGATATTGCAATCTACAAAAAGAAAATAATAAAAGTATGAAAAAATCTTAAGCTAAGAGTAATAACTACTTTACAGCATACAGCAGTATGTAACAATGTGAGCAGCTATCCTAAAAACTATAAACTATATTATTTATAATGTTTTTACCCTTAAGGGGTTCATAACAAGGCTTATTAGGAAGTAAATATTAGGGCATGCAATATAAAATATATATATATATATAATGATAATAATTATATACTGAGCATATATAAATAAATAAATAAATCTGACCAGTAGAAACCTGGACACGAAAGAAAATAAAACATGGAAAATACCTAACTAACATAACTAATACTATAAATGTAATATACTTAATTAATCAACACGCATATTCCCGCAGTGAACCATTGTATTTTTAAGCATCCTAAAAAGCAACAGAAGGCTGCTTTGACTAATAATGCCAGTAGTAACCATGACAGAACCGTTTGAAAACATGGAAATTTTTGCGGGATGAAACTAAATCCTGATAATATACTGGTGAGTAAGTTGTGCCAATTTGAGAGAGCATAAGGTTTCGCTCATCATTCCAAAGAGGACATTCCCAAAGTACCTATGATGTGCAGTTTGTTCGATTTCCGAACACTCACAGAAGGGAGATTGTTCAAGCTACTTCTGCAAGAAGTTTTAGTTTTAATTTGATATCTCTAACGGGGCCTGACAAAAAGGGTCTTGACAGACGAACAGATGGACAACAAAGTGATCGTGTAAGAGTTCCGTGTTTTCATTTTGAGATACGGAACTCTAAAAATGAACACTTACCCTCTGGCAATTTTTGTAATTTTGCAGAATTGAATAAGTTAAATTAATAATAATGATAAGCAAGAGGTCGCAGGTTCCAATCCTGGTCCAAGGTATTTTAAGGGTTCCGTAACCGAAGAGTGCCAAGCGGGACCCGATTACTACGGCTCCGCTGTCTATCTACCTGTGTGTCTTGTCTCTCTGTCCGTCCGTCTGTCACTGGGATCTACAGCTTCAACCGTAATGGGTAGAAAGTAAACTTTCTACGTTGAAAGTTGAAAATTATGGCCTCTATTACGACAAATAAAGAAATAAAAAAAAATAGAAAGAAACTTCGAAAAAGTTGCATAATTTAAACGTTATTGATTTTGGCTCTTACTTAAAGACGGAAATACATACAAGTTTTAAATTTAGTCAGATTGTAGAACATACTCTAAAATAAAACAGAAAACAATAAAAAGTAGGGTTCCGTACGCAGTTAGTGCCAAATTTTTTGTCAGGCGCTATCATTTTAGCGTCTTGTTTTTTGTCGTCTTAATGTAGCAATAGCACCTACATCTATTGTTGACTAGCTTTTGCCCGCCATTTCGTTCGCGTGGGTTTCGGATATAAATTCGAATCAGACTTCCCATAGATTTATATAATAGCCTTTGCCGTTTGCATCTATTCAATCTTTGCCCCGTTTCCAGCTTGGGAGTTAATTTATGAACACCCCTTGTACTCTATGTGTTGACCAGGGTAACTATGATGATAATAAAGAAAACCGCATGCAAATCCGTGGCGTGGTTCTCGAGTTATAAAAGCGTTTATTCAATCTTTGCCCCGTTTTCAGCTTGGGAGTTATTTTATGAACACCCCTTGTACTCTATGTGTTGACCAGGGTAACTATGATGATAATAAAGAAAACCGCATGCAAATCCGTGGCGTGGTTCTCGAGTTATAAAAGCGTTTATTCAATCTTTGCCCCGTTTTCAGCTTGGGAGTTATTTTATGAACACCCCTTGTACTCTATGTGTTGACCAGGGTAACTATGATGATAATAAAGAAAACCGCATGCAAATCCGTGGCGTGGTTCTCGAGTTATAAAAGCGTTTATTCAATCTTTGCCCCGTTTTCAGCTTGGGAGTTATTATATGAACACCCCTTGTACTCTATGTGTTGACCAGGGTAACTATGATGATAATAAAGAAAACCGCATGCAAATCCGTGGCGTGGTTCTCGAGTTATAAAAGCGTTTATTCAATCTTTGCCCCGTTTTCAGCTTGGGAGTTATTTTATGAACACCCCTTGTACTCTATGTGTTGACCAGGGTAACTATGATGATAATAAAGAAAACCGCATGCAAATCCGTGGCGTGGTTCTCGAGTTATAAAAGCGTTTATTCAATCTTTGCCCCGTTTTCAGCTTGGGAGTTATTTTATGAACACCCCTTGTACTCTATGTGTTGACCAGGGTAACTATGATGATAATAAAGAAAACCGCATGCAAATCCGTGGCGTGGTTCTCGAGTTATAAAAGCGTTTATTCAATCTTTGCCCCGTTTTCAGCTTGGGAGTTATTTTATGAACACCCCTTGTACTCTATGTGTTGACCAGGGTAACTATGATGATAATAAAGAAAACCGCATGCAAATCCGTGGCGTGGTTCTCGAGTTATAAAAGCGTTTATTCAATCTTTGCCCCGTTTTCAGCTTGGGAGTTATTTTATGAACACCCCTTGTACTCTATGTGTTGACCAGGGTAACTATGATGATAATAAAGAAAACCGCATGCAAATCCGTGGCGTGGTTCTCGAGTTATAAAAGCGTTTATTCAATCTTTGCCCCGTTTTCAGCTTGGGAGTTATTATATGAACACCCCTTGTACTCTATGTGTTGACCAGGGTAACTATGATGATAATAAAGAAAACCGCATGCAAATCCGTGGCGTGGTTCTCGAGTTATAAAAGCGTTTATTCAATCTTTGCCCCGTTTTCAGCTTGGGAGTTATTTTATGAACACCCCTTGTACTCTATGTGTTGACCAGGGTAACTATGATGATAATAAAGAAAACCGCATGCAAATCCGTGGCGTGGTTCTCGAGTTATAAAAGCGTTTATTCAATCTTTGCCCCGTTTTCAGCTTGGGAGTTATTTTATGAACACCCCTTGTACTCTATGTGTTGACCAGGGTAACTATGATGATAATAAAGAAAACCGCATGCAAATCCGTGGCGTGGTTCTCGAGTTATAAAAGCGTTTATTCAATCTTTGCCCCGTTTTCAGCTTGGGAGTTATTTTATGAACACCCCTTGTACTCTATGTGTTGACCAGGGTAACTATGATGATAATAAAGAAAACCGCATGCAAATCCGTGGCGTGGTTCTCGAGTTATAAAAGCGTTTATTCAATCTTTGCCCCGTTTTCAGCTTGGGAGTTATTTTATGAACACCCCTTGTACTCTATGTGTTGACCAGGGTAACTATGATGATAATAAAGAAAACCGCATGCAAATCCGTGGCGTGGTTCTCGAGTTATAAAAGCGTTTATTCAATCTTTGCCCCGTTTTCAGCTTGGGAGTTATTTTATGAACACCCCTTGTACTCTATGTGTTGACCAGGGTAACTATGATGATAATAAAGAAAACCGCATGCAAATCCGTGGCGTGGTTCTCGAGTTATAAAAGCGTTTATTCAATCTTTGCCCCGTTTTCAGCTTGGGAGTTATTATATGAACACCCCTTGTACTCTATGTGTTGACCAGGGTAACTATGATGATAATAAAGAAAACCGCATGCAAATCCGTGGCGTGGTTCTCGAGTTATACAAGCGTTTATTCAATCTTTGCCCCGTTTTCAGCTTGGGAGTTATTTTATGAACACCCCTTGTACTCTATGTGTTGACCAGGGTAACTATGATGATAATAAAGAAAACCGCATGCAAATCCGTGGCGTGGTTCTCGAGTTATAAAAGCGTTTATTCAATCTTTGCCCCGTTTTCAGCTTGGGAGTTATTTTATGAACACCCCTTGTACTCTATGTGTTGACCAGGGTAACTATGATGATAATAAAGAAAACCGCATGCAAATCCGTGGCGTGGTTCTCGAGTTATAAAAGCGTTTATTCAATCTTTGCCCCGTTTTCAGCTTGGGAGTTATTTTATGAACACCCCTTGTACTCTATGTGTTGACCAGGGTAACTATGATGATAATAAAGAAAACCGCATGCAAATCCGTGGTGTGGTTCTCGAGTTATAAAAGCGTTTATTCAATCTTTGCCCCGTTTTCAACTTGGGAGTTATTTTATGAACACCCCTTGTACTCTATGTGTTGACCAGGGTAACTATGATGATAATAAAGAAAACCGCATGCAAATCCGTGGCGTGGTTCTCGAGTTATAAAAGCGTTTATTCAATCTTTGCCCCGTTTTCAGCTTGGGAGTTATTTTATGAACACCCCTTGTACTCTATGTGTTGACCAGGGTAACTATGATGATAATAAAGAAAACCGCATGCAAATCCGTGGTGTGGTTCTCGAGTTATAAAAGCGTTTATTCAATCTTTGCCCCGTTTTCAGCTTGGGAGTTAATTTATGAACACCCCTTGTACTCTATGTGTTGACCAGGGTAACTATGATGATAATAAAGAAAACCGCATGCAAATCCGTGGCGTGGTTCTCGAGTTATAAAAGCGTTTATTCAATCTTTGCCCCGTTTTCAGCTTGGGAGTTATTTTATGAACACCCCTTGTACTTTATGTGTTGACCAGGGTAACTATGATGATAATAAAGAAAACCGCATGCAAATCCGTGGCGTGGTTCTCGAGTTATAAAAGCGTTTATTCAATCTTTGCCCCGTTTTCAGCTTGGGAGTTATTTTATGAACATCCCTTGTACTCTATGTGTTGACCAGGGTAACTATGATGATAATAAAGAAAACCGCATGCAAATCTGTGGCGTGGTTCTCGAGTTATAAAAGAGTTTATTCAATCTTCGCTCAGTTTCTGGCTTGGGCGTTATTTTATGAACATCCCTTATAGCATAGGCTGTTGTTAACACATAGGTGTTGACCAGGGTCACTACGATGATAATAAAAAAACCGCATCCAAGTCCGTTAAGTGGTTCTCTAGTTAAAACGGAACATACAGACAGACAGACAAAAATTCTAAAAATTGTTATTTCGGCCTCAGTACAGTACCAATAACCCATTTCATTTAAAATTTCGCGAAAATATTTAATGTACAGACACGACTTTTTTACTAGTTGATTGATTATATATAGTATATATAGATTAGTACATAGATGTTTTTAGGATTCCGTACTCGTACTGTGTGATGGTACGGAATCCTCTGTGTGCGAGTCCGACTCGGACTTGCTCAAATTGTTTCAAATTACATATTTGTCTGAGCTGAAATTAGTTTCAATTGAACTTTTCTAGTTCACTCTTAATTTTGTTTAGTAAAATAAAATTCTTTTTTTCCAACTTTGTTTTAATTTGGGCATTAGTAGCCTAAATAGTGTGCACAAAGCGGCACTTTTCTGCTCCAGAGCAATATAATGCAGTATATACGAAAACATGCCCTGAAAACAATGCAATAATGGATTTACATACATATATTACTGCCGCGCCACCACTGAAGTCTCAGTATTTATTGTCTCTGAAATATGAACCAAAATGCCTTAATACAGAGGACTTCAGTGCTGGTGCTGACTCTAAAGCCGCAAATCCCAAGTGACCCGTACATAGAAAACTAGTTTTAAATTACCCTATCAGCGCGCAGATGATAAGCCATTGGCCAATCAGCGCTATTTTTATTTTCGCAAACAATTTTAAGTAAAGAAAACTGGCTGAATGAACACGTAAACTATAAACAAAAAAAAACTTGAGCTAGCGTGCCAGTATTTTTCATAATCGAGTACTAACTTCTCGAGTGGTTTTATAAGCAAACGATTTGGTTGATAGGTATAGAAAACTAGGTTTTGACTATCCAATTAGCGCGCCGATAATAAGTCATAGGCCAATCAGCGCTATTTTTATTTCTGCAAACAATTTAAACGTAAAACCATGTACAAAAAAAATTCTCGGTCAATAGGCGCGAATTTATGGAATAAATATGTTGTGAGAATTTGATTGTGTTTCTTGAAAATGGATTTAGTAGCGAAAGTGACGACAAATCAACACCTGAAGCAATTTAGATAATCTTTTGCCTCCAAAATCCAATGATAAATATTTGAAAATCTATGGGACTTTCATCACTTGGAAAACCGAAATTTCACCCGTAATCATTTTCCGAGAGCGTATTTTTGGCTTATAGTGAACGGTTTTAAATCGGTGGATCAAGACCGCGTTTTACAATATGTCATCACAGAAAGGACGCACTGGTTGAACATCTTAGCCCTCAAGCACTTCGGTATTGACGACGTAAATATGTGACGCAACTTTTCGAATAGGCAGCAAGCCATCATTCTGTATTCATCTATCAGCCTCGGCGTCGAAGTTGTTTTTACCAACACTTGCGCAATTTCATTCATCTTTTCTTGTCCAGACTACGGAATCATGCCTTTTCCTATTTTACATGTTCTTTTAGGCAGCAACGATCCCGTGTGTTAATATTTTTCAATTGATCATTCCATGTCAAACAAACAACACATACTCCGTAAGGAAGTTGGTAAGTAACGTATTTATACTGCATTTCCTCTACTTTGATGCTTTTGTTGCAATACACAACATTCACTACGATAATACATGTCAAGGAGAAAACACTCTATCGTGCCTTTGTACACTTTGGCTGCCCATAAAGGAGTGCAGAGCTTCGTTCACTGTATTTCCCGATTTCATTATTTTTACAATGTCACCATCACACTTTCCATTGCGCATAAATGGACAAACCAGATAGACAAATTCGGTAATCTGTTCTACTTCCTCGCCTACGTTTTCAGCCTTCAACCACTTCATCCCTCTCTAGCAACATGAACTTTGTTTTTCCTACGTAAATTTTAATTCCGTTCCTTTTAAAGACATTATCTATAAGTGTTACCATCTCTACTAGCTCCTTCGTCGATGAAGGAAGAATATCTTTGTCATCGGCGTATAAAAGTCATTTTATAAAAAGGTTACTTCAATCAGCATTTAAACAACTCTCCATAAATAAATAGAGCAGCCACAGTGACTGACACTACATATATATTCCTTGTCTAACTCCTCTAGAGACGTTAAACCATTTAGATATGCCCCATTACGCACTATGAAATACTGGCATTCTTGTAGAAAGATTTCAGGGCCCGCACCAGGTGGCTACTCACTCCATACACGGACAGTGTTGTCAACTAGTCATCTTTCGCCATACTATAGCACGCATTTTATAGATCCACAAACAAACTAAAACATTGTTATTAAAACAAAACTGGCTTTTAGGCACTAAAGAAATAAAATTGGAGCTATACTACAAAGAAATGAATTACATCAAGGATCTCCTTACGCCTTTACTGTTTCTGGTATCCTAGCATATTCTTTCTAACCTGCAACACAGAAGCGTTAGGAAACAGCAGCTGCCGTCGACTCCTCTGCAGCACCACCTCATCATGCAGTCTGATCTCCTCCGACGTAAACGTTGCTCCGTACTTCTTGAGGGTCCAGAGGACAACAAGAAGAATGACAATCGTGTAGCCATTGCTGTACGATGTAGTCATGATAGATGATGTCCTGGTATTTATCTGAAAATTAAGTTACAAGGAGACACGTTATTAAAAAAAATATCAGAAACATAAAAATAAATGTAATAAATATTATAAACACTTAACTTTATTTTTTAATTAAAATACAAGAGCTTGTAAGCGATCCTAAAATCAAGCATTTGTGCAGCAAAAGATAAATACATTGTTCAAAAAGACAAAACGTACTTCCAGTTTGTTAAACTAGAGGCAACGAACTTTCCATACTCGTGACTGACTAAATAGGTACATAAACAACAATCACACTAGGTTTTGGGGTCCTAAATAAAAATATTTAACGAAAACCATTTAATTGATACGTAGATTACAAGGAAAGTTTTGAAATATGACAATGACAACTTATGTTTAAATTTTTACTCCACCGATAAAGAATATACACGTATATTCTTATGAAATGTTGTTATTTTTTTAAATATACCCCGAGTTTTCTCATTGAATTACAATATTCATGTATTGATACATGAATTTTTTTGACACTAATGTTTCTCGAACGTGGACATTTTTGGTCAGTGTTTTTATACGAATATAAAAAAGTCGGTTTAAGGGAATCTCGTGCAACAGTTTTTAGGTGGTATTTGGAATTTAAAAAAGGTGGAAGTATTTGGTCCAAAGATGACGAAAGCAATGGAATGCTAGCAACTTATGTGACATCACAGAAAATTTATTTTGTGCGAAAATTAATACCTGAAGACCCAAAAATAACTTGTGGAAGACCTTGAAAATTTCATCACCAGTAATTATAATCATCTTTGTATCAAGAGGCTTTGTTCACTTTTTTTTGACTAACGAACAGAAACAATGGTATCAAGTAGCGTGATATCGCGAAATACTCCAAAGCTCTGAAAATTGTGAGGTTTGCAAAGTTATTGGTATACAGGAGTTAGATCTATAAGTTTGACCCGGAGACAAAGCAGCAGTCAACCGTATGAGTCTTTCCTGAAAGACGTCAACTCTTTATAAAAAAAGTTTGTCTCAGTATCCACATAATCATTCTAAATTCTACTGATTACGTTAACTTACTTAACAAACAAGTTTTTAGAGTGCCTTTGCCAAAGATTAAAACAGCTTTCGTGAGTAGATTTGGACAGTTCATTAGTTCTCAGACTTTGTGATTTCTAAACATGCCCTATCATAGAAGCAACGGCTAAGGTTTCCAACTACCTATCTACATTGAATTACGATAAGACCGAATCACTTCTTGATGAGTTTATTTTGGATAATTTTATATAATGCATGTTAGTTGTATAAAATTTATGTTTTCTTCTTGTTTCTAATATCTATATAATTTTTGTTAATTATACATCTTTGTTAAAAATATTTTTCCAGTCAATGTAAACTATAGATTTAGAAACCCATCATCACAGCTTGGTGTTTTTGGTACCCCACTTTACTGGCATTGCCGAGTTTGGGGACCCCTGTTGGATTTTAGTGCAAGTAACTCTTGTACAGTGTATGTTACAATATTTGAATTATACCTTGTAAGTATCATTATTTTGCAATAAACAATTTTTGACTTGACTTGACTTGACGAAGGATGTCCCACGAAAGTGAAACGTGGCCGTAGTGTATGAAAAAACGGTGGCCTCATTATTTCCTGTCAACGGACATGTAGCTAAAATTTCGCTGGTTGACCGAAAAACTGTGAATGCAGAGTAATGTACGGATGTCTGTTTACCGGTTGTATTTAAAAATTTAAAATCTGACCTTACTCCAAGCGTTTTTTTTTTCTCTTTCCGTTAATAAACGTGGGCTTCGTGGCATTCGATTCAACCGTCCAGAGGATGCACGGAAAGCTTTTTTACAGGCCCTAGAGTAACTTATAAACTGGGAATAGGTCCCTGTCTAAAGGAAGAGTACCGTGATTGCGTCAAATTGTGGTTAGACAAGTGAAATGTATACAACCTAATGAAGAGTATTTAGAGGAACAAAAATAAGTTTTTGTAGCTATTAGGTTTCTTTTTTTTTGTATCTCAAAACTATTTCAATACCTTCCTTACGTACTATAAAAGAATGCAAAGGCACAAAAAATTGTTGGATTTTATAGTCGATAGGAATTTCTACTATGAAGCCAAAACTGAAAACGCAAAAAAATCAGTTGTAATGTAAATTTTTTCCCATTTGTATTTAATTAAATAAGGTTTATGATAAATTCAAAAACAATTATTGTAAAACATTCAATTGAGAGGCTTTCTGAATTTCAGTCACTGAAAAACCGAAATAAATAGTATTATTTATTAAGAAGAACAACTTTAATTATGGCCACAAATTGCTATTTTATTTTTCATGTTTTTATGGAAAGTCAAGAAGTCAAAAATTTTGTTTCGAAATTCGCCTAACCTCCACAACAAAGAGACAGTCATCTATTTAGAAACCTTTTTGTTCAGTCGGTTTCAATTGCGAAGTACGAAAGCCAAAGGGTGGAAAGACTGGATCAAAAGTACTGAACCTTGGGCGCGCGAACGCAATCACACGCTTGACCGGATTTTTGTTGTTGGATAAACCAATTAGAGCAGCTTCGGTCGAAGTCACATGACTTCAGTGGGTTAGCGGCCTGCACCTACTTAGTTTACGTCATAGCGTCTGTGCGTCTGTTTGTTCCGAAACCACACAAAAAGCTTTTGTTGACGAGTGAATAAATGCAATTTCGTTGGGAATTGGGACGCAATTTTATTATGAATTGAAAATTAATGTGATTCTGTTTATTAGCGCAATCGATTGGTAATTTTGACGCAATTTGGCGTCCTGTTATGGCGTAATTATTGTTGCTTACTGGTACCGACGGTTCTCAAACTACCTGCTTGTGGAAAACTTAAAGTGGCTCTGAACTGTTGGAAAGCTTTAGAAGTAATTTGAAAGTTTGTGACGTAGACGAAGGAAGGCCTGTGTAAAATGTTATTTAAACTTACATAGTCAACATTTACTTTAATGAGTTTGATGAAGTTTCCAAATTTGATCAAGATGAGGCAAGTGTTCTTGTGATTACGCAGCAAATTTGTTAGCAATGTTTATACTGGAAAACTGATTACACAAATAATCGATCGTTTAGCCTTTGTCGAGATTTGAAAAGTTTTTAACGTACCAATATTTCTGTAGTTTATTTTGATACTTATTTCTTTATGTAAAACAATATGTCAATTGTACATAACTCGTTAATGATATTATTATATGTAACAATATTTCATGTCATTAGAAGTGAGTTTATCAATAAATTAAATAAACTAACAGTTTCCTTAAATATTGACATAAAATATAATTATTTCTTATAATTTTATTGATATTGCTTAACAAAAGAGTGATAATTTCATGACCCTCAAATCTTTATCGTATTCGTGTATACTCAAGTAAAGAAAAAAAAACTTAGTTTGAAATCCGCTGACCATTATGAAGATAGCGAGTTTCGTGTTAAAATATTTTAACATTCATGCATTACAAATTGCTTACCTTTTTATTTTTACTCTTCATTTCCTTTATTTTAATGCTTTTTGCAGGAACAGTCTTATTTGTATTCTGCTAACAATACAAGTTGTTGTTGCATCGGAGGCTGAATCACAGGATGAAATACTCGGCGAGTGGCGTAGTAAACGGCAACTCTACAGTTTGCCACTAGTCTACCCTTACGGCGGAACTTACAGGGTAAATTACGTCATCCTCGTCACATTGTAGAGGTTCCGTTAATATTAGTTGTCGATAGCGGTACGCCTTTTGGTGCCCCGTATTTCACGAGACATTTTACCGAATCTCAGTGAAAAACAATTTCCCAATTAAGCTTTGTTTTTATCTGTTTAGTTTACAGCAAGTTATCTTATGTCGTATGATAGCGGTAACTTGCTTTTTTGTGAAAAAACTAATTATGGCGTAAACACAGTCATATTACGGAATCATACAAAATTATTTTAATTCAAAACTAAAAGAGTCGCCTCGCTTTGCTTCGCTCGTCATTTCCATTCTCTAACATTTTCCCTTGAAACATAATATCCTAATTATTTTATAAATAACTTTTACTATCTGGCCAAACCCGGAATCGTGAAAAAAAACAGGTGTTTCATACATTTTGATCGAGTAACTATTACCTTTTCCATGAAATAGCTGATTTTTTTTGCTGCACTTAATAAAAATTGACCATATTCATGGGTAGAATACCCTGTTTGAAGAAAAAAGGTTATCAAATAAACATCCTGCACACACAGGCCAAGATAAAAGTAAAGGTAAAGGTATACAGGACCAGAGCACACAACGGCAATGAAGATAATGAACAAGCAGACTCTCATGCCAAACTAGCTTCCCACATGGTAATATGTAACAACACAAGGTACCAACCTGTGTTAACCATCGGCGGAAGCAACCAGGGAAGAACTGAAAAAACACACTCTGACTGTACACAATAAAACGTGGACAGAACGGAACAACTGCCCATTTTCAAGACTTATGATACCGCAGTTTAGTCGTAACGTAAGGTTACCACGATAATTGTTAAAAACTACAACGATCCGACCTACGTGATATGGTAGGTGTCATAATTGGACACTGTAAAATAAGCACCTTTTCACCACATGTGGCTCCGATAGCCCTCTTTGCAAAGGGTTCCTTCTAGAGGACGAGACAGTGGAGCATGTGCACATTGCTTTGCAACCGAAGACATGAGACGAAAAGCAGGTATTGCGACGAGCTCCACCTTTCCTTCACTGGATTAGTTTTTGTGTCAACATGTTGAAGCAGTTCGGCTCTATTTGAAGTAGCTATCCTGGCTGGGTTGACTGACCGCGGGGAAGTGCACAGTGCACACGACTCATCACCCCCGTTACAAATTTAGAGTTTAGAACATTATGTAAATTATTATGCACGCTGACTTTTCTTTCGCAGTTCCATATCGGCTTCGCAATGCCAGTCCCCACCCAAGAAAAGGTCGCACTATCCTTCGCAGCCTCCTTCCTGTACCAATACGTTGAGTTCCAGAACATAACGGAGCTCTCCCAATTTTACCCCATCAACCGGGTAACCAGGGACCAGAGGAGCCAAGACTGGGAGAATAGAGCTGATGAGCGGCTCGTGTTCTATAAGTCGGTTGAGGAAATGTTGACAGTGTGAGTTTCGTTTTTTGTTCTATTTTATAAGCTATGGTAAAATTATTGCGTCCGCCTGTCTATTTTTTTTCAGCTTCTTGCCTTCGGAACGTAATTCGTAATGATGAGTGAGTTGTCAAAAACTTACTTGCCTACATTAGTATTATAGCACGTGTAAATTGACAGGTATCTTTAAATGAAACCTTATAATCTGCTGATCATACTGAACAATTTTCCCAAAGAATCATGACCGTGCGAACGAAACGTTGAACTTCCCCATATAAACATCACAGTAGGTTTTCAAAATTGCTTAGGCTAAAATATTTTTTCATTTCCGGGATGTTTCTTAAGGAAGTTATTCAGTGTGATACTGATTATGTGGTTTAATTTAAAAATGCCTGTCCATTTACACAGGACATGTAGCAAAAATATTTAACTTATTAAAAAAGATTAAACAGATTAGTAGCACGTAAAGAAATTTAACAATTATTTTTTATTTGATTAATTGAAACGGTGCCTTACCCTGGATATGTGAGCATGCCCCACCTACTTTCATGCCCTGCCTTCCCAAACCCCTGCAAGTGGAATGACCTTTGGAAATCTACGGCAAACACAATCGACCTGATCACCTACTGTACTCGTACAAGATTCTAGGGAACTTTAACCAACAAACGACACCAAAAATATAGAAGGATGGATATTATTCGAGTAGATAACATCTTCTTAGATAAAGCTGTACGACTTGCGTTTTATAGGCTTGTTACTTTTGTTTCAGGAAAGGATTTTCAGGACATGACTGCGTTCTACGAGCCATCTGTGAAACAGCACAGTACCCAGTAAAGGAAGAAGGACTGGTCGGCGAGATCATGCACATTTTACTTACGTTAGTATTCGTTATATAAATACAACGAGGCTTTTAACACAGAGATGGCGACCTGGTGTCCAAAACTAGTTAAATTACCCTGTTAAAACCGATTTTTGGTGCCTAAAACCCAGCCCGTTATCCATCTCTATCCTTAGACCGAGACGTGGGTTTTAATTTAAAAGTAGGCAGCAATGCTATATGAATGATATGGAAAGAAATGAACTCAACAAAAATGTCAAGTTAACTTGGGATTTTTTAAAATTTCATTTATCTTTAGTGAAGGGCCGTCTGTTTGAGGCTTTTTATGATATTCATTGAGAAAACTAAATAAACCTACAATTGCTTATTCTAAATAACCACAACAAATGCATTAGCAAAACCCTCTTTGCAGTCAAAGGAACTGCGACCACCTACTAAGTTTCGTTTAATTATTCAAGTAACATAAAATTAAATCAACTTTAAAAACCTTGGCGTGTCTGTAGTTACTCCAAAATAAAAACAATAATATCTCTTGGCACCTTTCTCAAGATGTTTTCTGATGAAGATGCAATAAATTTAAATTGACTTGAAAACAACGCTTGATAACGTATTTGAAGGGTTCTTTACAGGTGTTTTGTTTTTAAGATCTCAAGATTTTAGCCTCCAGTACTAAAATGTCAAAAAACCGAACAAGTGCGAGTCGGACTCGCCCACCGAGGGTTCCGTTAAAGACTATATTTTTCATAATTTAATTACAAATGTATAGTTTTCAGATTTTTCCCTATAGGCACTTGTAGTATAAGACGGTATAAATAATAATAATAATAAGCCTTTATTTAGAACTCTAACTTTTTAACCTATTACATTTTTAATGTTTATACAGAGTTCTCCCACTGTCGGGTGTAGGCCTCCTCCATCAGAGCCCAGGTGACTCTGTCTCGGGCAGTGCGTGTCCAGCAGCTGCCGGCTACCTTCATGATGTCGTCACTCCAGCGTAGTCGTGGTCGTCCTCGGCCTCTTGTGCCGTCTCGTGGATGCCAGTGCGTCACTCGCTCGCTCCACCTATCGTCTGTCGAGCGGACCACGTGTCCCGCCCACTTCCACTTTAATTTTGCAGCGGTTTGTAGAGCGTCTTTAATTTTAGTTTTTGCTCTAATATCCTGGTTTCGCTTTCTATGATGTAGAGTGATGCCTAGCATGCTTCTCTCAGCAGCGCTTTGGAATACTCTAATCTGACGTTTTTGTTCTTTTGTTAGCGTCCAGGATTGGCAGCCGTAGATGAGGGTTGGCAGTATACATGAGTCCATTATCTTAGCTTTTAGTGGTATTGGTAATCTGCTTTTAAATATTTCCTTTAAAGACCAATATTTTCTCCATGAGATTGTTATTCTTTTTGATATTTCTTTGTTCATAGAGTCTTTGAATGAAATAATTCTCCCAAGATAAACATATTCCTCTACGTACTCCAGTTTTGATTCACCCACTGATATCGATGTTGGTGGACCATTTGTCATTAGTTTGGTCTTTTCAGGGTTCATTAATAAGCCGTATTGGCTACTGGATTCATACAATTCAAGTAGCATATCTTTGAGATCCTTTGGGTTTTCTGCAAAAAGTACAAGGTCATCGGCAAACCTGAGGTGGGAAAGTAGTTTACCATTAACATTTATTCCCCTTTTTTCCCAGTTCATGCCGGTGAAAATACTTTCGAGGACCGCTGTGAAAAGCTTCGGCGAAGAAGGATCTCCTTGTCTAACTCCTCGCAGTACTGGAAAACCTTCGCCTGTTCTCTCTAATCTTACCTGAGCAGAGCAATCAGTGTATATACGGAGTTGATGCTCGTGATTGTTGGCACTTGGTGGAACTTTTGAAACATTTTTTGTTTGAAATTAAATTTCAAAGCCCTTCATGTTTGCGATAAAGGCAGAAAATTATCAGCCCTAGAAGCACTCGAAATAAATAAATTATGCCATTCCAATGTCAACCAAATATTAAATAAACAATTAGACGTTAATAACTCACCACTGCTTCAATATTTTAAATAGCTCATTTTGTATTTTGACATTGGCTCTTATTTGACATGAAACACGATTGAATCGTTTGACATTTATCTGACTTGACACTCAATTACACATTTATTTTATTTTAAAAAATCAACATTTACTGACATTTTAGCATATTGAATCCTTATTTTTGTTTTTAAGATATTTATATTTTTCTTTCTTCTACCGTGTTAACTTTATTTTTGTTATATGACAACCCCATAACTAATTCTACCATTGCCAAACCTTGCCACAACGTTGGATATTTAGGATAGTGTATCTATGGAAACTTATGAGTATTTTATACAACGTTATATTAAGAAATTAAAATACTCAAATGTTTCTGTTGTAGAATTTGTTTGTCCTACCCGCATGCCAAGCGATTCATATATTGTACGTAAACAACCAAACAAACCTTTGATAATGCTTTAACAGCGAAACCGGTAAGGGAAATTAATATAAATAAGTGGACAAGTACAAGTGTTTATCAAACAAAAAACAGTGTATATACTTCTAAAAATTTTTAGGTATTTGTCTTCAATGCCTTGTTTTGAAAGTGACTTCCATAGCCCACTGTGCCGTATTGTGTCGAAAGCCTTCATATAATCGACAAAAGCTATGTACAAGGTTTTGTGGTATTCGACATATTTTTCGGTTATTTGTGTCACTGTGTGTATATGGTCGATGGTTGAGAACCTTTTTCTGAATCCTGCTTGCTCTACAGGTTGGTTTTCATCTAGTTTTTTAGTGATTCGTTTCAAAAGGATCGCGGAAAAAACTTTATAGAGACTAGGTAGGAGGCTTATTGGTCTGTAATTTCCAATGTTTTTTCGGTCTCCTTTTTTGTAGAGTAAGACAATTATCGATTTTTTCCATTCTGCAGGTATCTTTTCTTGATCTAATATCATGTTAAAAAATTTAGTTAGTACCATAGAAAGTGCTTCTCCCAAGGCAATGAGGTGGTCATTTGTAATGCCATCTGATCCGGGGCTTTTGTCAGACTTGAGTGACTTAATTGCTGTTATTACTTCAGTAGGAATTATGGGCGGTATTTCTTCAATGAGTCCGGTTTCAATACTTTCTTTCCTATTTGAGTCTCCGTATTTATCGTAAAGCTTTTTATAGAAGTCTGTGGCAGCTTTTATTATCTCATATCTATTAGAAGTCAAATTGTTTTTCGTATCGGTTAGTACAGGTATCCACTCTTTTGTCATCTCTAGCCTTTTATTTGCCTTTTTTAAACTTCCACTTTTACAAAGCTCATTTTCTATAGTTTGCAGTCTTATTTTAGTTTTTCTTTCCTTGATTTTGTCTTTTATGGTTTTGTGAAGTATCGATAACCTTTTTCTGTCATTGTTCGATCGGTTTGGTTTACTTTTTAACCGCGCTCTTTCTTCAATCAGGTCTTTTATCTCTTTATTTATGTACTCTTTTTTGCTTTTACCTTCAGTCTCTGTTCTTTGCACTGTTTGAATACTCTCTTTTATGGCTGTTGTCAGGGAATCGTATAGTTTCTCAATGTCTGCTGTGTCAGGTATGGGTATCTTCGTAAAAGACCTTTGAATTGCAGTTTTTTCTTGCTCGATGAACTTTCTACTTTGCAGTGGGAAAATCCTGCTTGCTTTTCTTATTTTATTATTTAGTACAAACTCGCATCTCACTAATTTGTGGTCGCTTGAAAATTTTGTGCTTATCACATCAATGTTTTTAACATGATTGAGCTTATTAGTTATAACATAATCTATTAGATTTTTTGTTTTACCATCTGGGGAGAGCCAAGTCCATTGTTTTCGTTTGCTTTTCTTGAAAAAACCTATTGACAATAGCAAAACGATTTTCCATGCAAAATTTCACAAGAGTCTCACCTCTTTCGCTTCTTTCTTTGTAACCATGTTTGCCTAGGGTTGTTTGCTCGTTAGGCTTTTGTTTACCTACTTGAGCATTGAAATCGCCAATTATTATTTGAAAGAGATGAGATTTTTCTAAAGCATTCCTTAGGTTTTTATAAAACTCATGAATATCTTCTTCTTTGCTTTGCTCTGTGGGTGCATAAGCTTGAATGATGGTGATTTTGGTACTGTCTATTATTAAATCCACTCTTGCAATTCTGTCGGAGTAACTTTGTAATGATTCGATATTATTTTTAAGGTGCTTCTTGATCATAAAGCCTACCCCATTTTTGCCCTGTTTTTCTCCTGTGTAATAAATTATATAGTCTTTATGTTTTTTTATGTGATTACCATCGAGTTTTACTTCTGCTAAACCTATGACATCCCAATTTGTTGATTTCAAACTATGTTCTAATTCAATTTTTCGTTCATCTTTTACTAATGATCTTACGTTGAATGTTGCAACGTTTAATGTTTGGTAGTACTTTTTGTTTAGTGATGGAGGGGTTTGGTCTACGCTGCCCTTGGTGACCAGCCTTCTAGGGCAGGGTTCTGTATTTTTTGAACATGTATTTATAAATTCTTTTCCGATAGGGGCGCCAAGTTCAATTGTTGATTTGTCTTCTTTGTTTTTTGTTAACTGCTACTTTTTGTTGTTGATATTGACAAACTGAGTCATTAAAGAAGATGTAGGGCTGTTAATAGAAACTTTATTCTTCTTAGCTGGTTGTGTATTGTTTTTCATGATCGTAGGAGGTTTATTCTTAACGGATTCAGTGCTTGGAGGGGATTGTTCTAAAGGTCTTTTATTGCTTTCCTCGCTCTTCTTATTTACTCCTCCTTCTTTTAAAATTACTATACGGTCATATCTTATTGAAGCTTTGTTACCTTTCTTTTCTTCCTCTTTCAGCTTCTCTTGAAGATTCTTTCTTATTTTAATGATTTTGGGAGGAAAATCTTCTTTCAGGTATGCTCCTGTACTTTCCAACTTATTTTTTCCTTTTAAAATCATTATTTTTTTTCCCAAGGTTGTGAGACCGAAGCAGATTGGTCTAGGTTTGTTGCTTTTCTTGCCTACTCTTCGTACAAACTCTATTTCGCTTTTTTCGCATGATATTCCTAATTGAATGTTAATAATGTCGGTGACAACTTTTTCCAGTTCAAAGAAATTGTTTTCCTCTTCTGCTATGCCAAACAGCATAAGATTTCTTTGTCTTATTTGCTTTTCGATAGTATCTAAGCGGTGTTCCTGCTGTTCTGTTTCTTTCTTAAGTGCGTTCAGTTCATCTTGGTAAGCTGTAAATTTCTCGTCGAAGTTGTTGATAATTTTTGTCGTAATTTTTTGTTCGATTTTTTCGAGTTTCAGGTCCAAATCTTTATTAAATTGTTCAAAAAGTTTCTTCATGGTTTCCTCTGATATCGCCATTTTATATCGAAAGCTTTAATAAAAGGCTCTATTGAAAGTCTCTACGATCCCACACAAGTGACTCTACCAATTATGAAAGGCTCTACACTTTCGTGTGATTAGTCTCTACATTCAGTTGGTTGCTAGCTCTATATTTTATACCGCCACCTTGTGGAGAATAGGAGAACTCTTTAGTTAGTCAGTCAGTGACAGTTGTAAGTAATTTGTCCACAATTTCGCTATTCGACACTAGATGTCGCGATTTTGTTTTCTAGATGATATGGCAATATTTAATGTGAAATTTTTGTTATTTTCATCAATTTATAGATTTTATTAACTGTTTTGGCACTTGTACACACATAAGACGGTATAACTTGCCAAATTTCATAGTTCTAGGTCAACGAAAAATACCCTATAAATTTTGATTCCCTTGAATAATTTTATCATTCCGTTTGCTTTACATTTTTAGCCGTTTGTTAGCGTTAATTTCGGTTAAAGATGAAATAAACTAACTGATTTAGAATATTACCTAATGCACAAAACTAAATTTGGGATAAGCCGGCTAATATTAAGTTTACCATAAAACCTAACATAAGCTGTAGCATTACAATTCAAAATACTCATTGGTGCTTGCTAAACTGGTAGAATTCGAAACCTGGTCTTAAGATTGAGAGTCTGGCGTCCTACCTACCCGACTTTCAAGACGCTGATTTGATGTAGCCATCTCTCACACCTTCGCTGGACAGAGCGAGAAAGCAATATGGCTAACGAGTGAAGTTGCCTGCGGTCGCGATCATATTCTTTTGTAGAACCCATAGTACATTATTATGGGTTAAATCCACACCAATTTCCAGAAGGTCATATTTTTTTACAGACCAGACTACGGGCGCTCGCCTTTTGATGAAGACTACGATACCTGGAAGACCAGCATGACGGAGTACATCAGTGCTTACGAGGCTGGTCGCCAGATGTTCAGCTGCTCTTATATCTACAGCAGCTGCCCCGAAGGAGAGGGAATCCTGGAAATGGTTACCTTGTTGAGGGATGAATAGATTGGTTTTGGCTAATTATAGCGATTAAATGCTTACCTATAATGTTGTTTTCTATCTCTTTAATTATTTCCCTATATCGGGTGTCCCTCCCTACTTATAAAGATTTGTTTTTTATCTTACTTAACTCGAGCCAACAGACACTAACAAATAACGGACGAGTTCTATCAGATCCAGAGTGTGCAGAAGAATTTGCAGGATTCTTTCAGTCCGTGTACAATCCGGAGCCAGCCGAATTGAGAGTGCCCGGTGGTGAGTGACAGTGGCGGTGGCGGTGGCTTGCGGGCCTACGTAACTGGCGATGTTGCAGCTAGCTGAAGTGCTCCGCGTGCTTGCCCGCCTGCTGCCGATGCACTCGGTGGGACCAGACGGAATTCCACCGTTCGTGTTTAAGGATTGCCACAGACTGCTGGAGGCACCGCTGCTGCACGTATTTAACGTCTGCATCACGAAAACTACCTTTCCAGAGCGGTGGGAATTCACTCGAGTTGTGCCGGTGCCAAAAGGTCTTAGAGGCCAGGAACACAGCGGCTACAGGTCCATGGCAGTGTTACGCACTCGTGCAAGTGTTCGAGACGGCTATACACCATAGTCTCCATGCGCTGGTCAATGCTCAGTTGTCAGACGCACAGTACGGCTTCCGTTCCGAGCGGGGGATAACGGGAAACTTGCTGCATTTGATGACACAATTAGTAAGACTGGTTGATGCCGTTGATCTAATTTTAGAAAGGCTTTCTACACTGTTGACAATGATATTATCTGCTCGCGAAGTTGACAGGCGGCTGCACACCAAACTAGTGCTAATTGCCAGCTAATTGCGGGACAGACGTCAGTATGTCGATTACAGCAGTCACAGGTCGGAGCCCTATTTCACAAGATCGGGCGTCAGTCAGGGTAGTAACTTAGGACCTCTCCAGTTTATCATAATGATAAACGATTTACCGGAAGTGGTTACTGAGTCGACATGTTTACTCTATGTTGAAGATCTTAAACTAATGATCAAGGTAAGCAACATAAAAGGAGAACCGCTACAGCACGTCACAGAGGTCAAGTATCTAGGCGTGCGATTCACCGCCAATCTAACTTTTAGAGAACACTTTTAGATTTGGTCTCCACACGAAGCGAAGTATATAATAATGTTAGAGTGCATTCAAAATAAATGTATGCAACTCTTATATAAAAAAAACATACGGTATATCCTGGATTTCCATTATTTTATCCGACTTGGTTTGTTCTTGGCAAGGTTTAAGGTTTAAATGTTTATTCTCATAAGAACATAATATACATTTGTTCACTTAAAATGAGAAATAAATTTTCTTACGTATTGATTGTTAGTCCATAAAATATATTTACATAGATTTGCATGCAAGTTGTTCCAAAATACAATGTTTAATTTTGATGTTTGTTAGTACTTAAATATAATATTAATAACAAAATAAATGTAGCTAGCACATTGGTATTATGTAATAGTGGTGACATTTTTAAAAATGTAAGCGTTAAGGAGTTTTTTAAATGTAAATATTGATTTCACATTTTACTGTCTTTTGGTAATTTGTTGTATAGCTGTGCTCCCTCGTAAGCTATACTTTTTTTGCCATACAAAGTTCGGTGGGAGATTAATTTCAAATTGTTGGCATTTCTTGTAGCGTATTTATGTCGTTTTTTGCTGAAAGACAGTTGCGAATGTGTAGTTTTATTTAGTACCTTACGGATGAAAATGCATGTTTTTAAAGTGTAAAGCTGATTTATGTGCATCAGTTTTGTTTTTTCATAAATTTTTTGCTTAGATTCTATTAATCAAAATGAAATAGTGTTTTTATTAATTTATTCTGAGCAATTTGTACTTGCCTAAGATTGGTTCTGGCAGCGGTACCCCAAATTTCAGTGAGGTATTCTAAGTGTGGTTTAACTAACGAATTGTAGATTGTGTACCAGACACTATTAGGTAAACATCCCACGATTCCACGTATGGCCCCAGTTACTGACGACAATTTTGTTGGCATGGTAGTATATTACAAATTAGAAGTGAGAAGGGAAGCGTCCTTCGCCAACGTACTTGTTTAAAGTGGTGCATGGCATGGTGCACAAACAGAGCCTCCTTCGGGAGTTGCATCTGTCTTGCCAGACGAGTGCGTGTCGTGGAGGCGGCGGCCACCGTTGCTGAAGGTGCAGCGCGCGCGCACCAACCTGCTGCACCTGCACCGTGCGCCGCTACGCGAGCGCTGCGCTCGCTTTGCGCGACCGTCGAACACATTGATGTGTTTTCTTGTACGCTGAGCGAGTTCGCGGGGCCATATTTATTTTATGTACTAGGTTAAGTAGTAATTAAGTAATGGTATAAGTACTGAGGGATTTGTATTTGTTATATTAATTATATATTTCTAGGTGGAAGAGCTGATGCCGGGCTCGACTGTGGAGGTAGCAAATCCTTCCAAAGTTATTCGGGGGAGGGTAAGAGAACAGCTCTCAGGCAAAACCAAGCAGCCCATCATTGCCTGGGCCCGATGGATGGCGGTATATCCAACCCCAATTGCCAGGTCTTATATAAAACAGACTCGTGACGGGCAGCAGCGTCACTGGTGCAAGGGTTTCGGCACCGCACTCACCAACCTGCCTGCCCAGCGTGTGTGAGTATGGTCATTTCTTCCAAGAGGACCGCCAAGATTGGTGAAATCCTGGAAAGGCCTATGTCCAGCAGTGGACGAAACAGGCTGTCGGTTGGATGGATGGATTTCTATTATTAAGTGAAAATTTCGAATTAAAAGAAAATTTAGAAAACTTACGTATTAGGCAATTCTGTAGTTGATTATAATAAAAAAAAACTCAACAATGAATCAACGAATCGTGAAACTATGTAGAAGGCAAGTTTGTGACCTGGACATAGGTTTTTTTTATTCCGGGCCATCTCTAAGAACCAGGCAAAATACTTATATCCTCCTGGCTTAACAATATATTGCAAACAAAAAAATATATATAGAATTTTCCTACAAATTCTCTTCTTTTGAGTCTTTATTTGCGTAAAACATGGTAAAGTAAGATCTAACATAACACATTATAATGTAAAATACATGTTTTACCAAGATTGGAAAGCAAAAAACAAAATTATAAAAAAAACTATTTAGTAAACACCAAAGGTCACAAGTCCTTATTTACATGTAAAAAAAAAGAACCTTACCAAATAAAAATAAATTACTAAAATGCAAAATAAATAAATAGTAAGAGATAGTCTACATAGTGGCACGCTTTATTTAGGAAGATTCCTGCTGTAGTCTATAATGGTGATGCTGGTGATAATTATGATGATAATGATAATGAGGATGATGATGAAGATGATGAAGATGATGTTGGTGATGATGATGATGATAATGATCATGGTGGCGGTGGTGATGTCAATGATGATTATGTTGGTAATGATAACAATGACGATAGGGATGACAATTACTGAAATAAAATAGAAAACTGCGATATCTACGATTAGATATCGATTTGGTACTGCTTTCAGCTTGAACTTTTGTTAAATATATTTTCTGTTGTTTAAAACAAAACCACTTATCAGTCGCGGTCCTCATTACAAAAAAGACGAGATGGATGAAAGGAAATCGATACACGTGCAGCCTTATAATGTGGATTTCTAAAAGAATGTGTTTGTATTATTCATGCTCAGAATCGAATAAGGTTAATTTTGTACAGAACTGCAGGGTAGTTTCTTTTGAATAGTAAAGTAAGATAATTTCGTCTCTCTGGGTAACATTTCACATTATTCGATAGACATATCAATTGAGAAATAAATTATTTTACTTGTAGCTTTTATTTTGTAAGTATTTTAGTTTATATTAGTTTAATATTATCAAGTATTTTTAAGAATTTTCGGTTACCTATTGACGTTATTTAAGTTTACATTATTATTTAAAATAAATGGAATTATCCAGAAAAGAACAATAAAATGTCTGCGTTTTATTAATTATCTGGTATCATGGCTACAACACGCTCACAGAAGCTATCTATACCATAAACATGCTTAATGAAGAAGAAGCTATCTATACCATACCTATACTTTCTCTTGCTCTGCTCGAACAATATTTTTTTTGAATTTCCAGAATGATTGTTTGAACCTTGTTAGTGACTACTTCCCACGTCTTTAATGGACTTAGCTTCAAAGTCACTTTGAAACTTAGTTTTGTCTTTCTAAGCTGAGGTCGGGCTTGAGAAGCCAATACCATACTTTATGAATATGTTTCGGATTTTACCTAAAGGGTATTAAACCTTGGTTTTTATCACTCACTAAGTCTCTAGTATGAATTAAGATCAATCAGAACTATTCTATATAACTGACGGAAAGAAAGTGTATAAACCTCACGATTGCAACTAGTTTGTGAAAAACCTATTGCCCCCTGTCACGAATTACAAACGGAAAATAAAATATACAATTATTAAGAGTGGCAAAAAAGAAGGTTGTTGATAAACACTTGTGTCTGATAGCTAAAAAGGAAACATACAGTCAGCCTAAACAAAACATAACACAATACCGAATTGCAGCCCACACTCAGCGCATGGCAAGCACAAAATAAATTCGTTTAAGACTATTCCACGGGCAAATGTGTTGGCAGTTCATTATCCTTGATTTGGACCACCCTGATTCTTATCTACACTCATAATAATAAAATTATGAAATTATAAAAACACAGAAAATATCAAGTAAATATGCACCAAAATCCAGCAGTCCACCGCGATGGTAGGTATTGCATGAGTTTGGATAAAGTAATATATGAAAATGCACATAGCTAGGTATTAAAATACTCGTGTGAAACAAGTAAAAAAATAACCTACGCCTAATATTTTTAACTCAAACTCGTGATTTAATAACCCCTTTTATGCATCAGTTCCATAGACTACTATTGTTAAACGTAACGTAAAAAACTAGACCTTTGTCTGGTAGGAAACAAAACTGTATTAAGAAAAATATGAATCTGAACATTTTTCCCCAGCAACCTTAAATAGAAAGTCCTTCCAGTCCTTGAAATTACATTTCTGCCATCAAAATCATTAGTGCAGTAACCAAGTCAAAAATTTTGTTCCGATAAAAGGATTTTTTTTAGAGCTAACAAAGTGTATCGTTTTTCTTTAAACAATTTTTTGACTGAATGGACTAATTTTGACAATAGAAATAAAAATATTTTCTTGTTTAATGTAAAATATGTAAAAAAAATACATATGCGATTGTTTCCTGTTAAAAATTTTTGCTTGAGACATCCATCACTGCCGCCCATGAAACTATCCAGCTTAGTTACAAGAGCAGTTAATAAATTCTCGACGCGTCTAAATCGATCTGATTGGCCACCAAGGGCCCTCAGGAGGCGGTGGTTTCTCGAAACGCTCTCAATAAAATATGGCTCGAGAAGGAAATTCACAGGTTAGACGTGAACTGAGCTGGGTATTGCTGGAACAATTGAGTGAATTACTTCATGTGTGGGATGTGGCTTTGGTTGATTTTCATATTGAGGCCACATAAGAAAGAGATTATAGATTTTAGGCGTTATCGGCTCATTTCTACTGCCTATCTACTCACTCTTAATAGCTAGAATAAATTTATATATAGGTAAGGTGACTTTCGTTTATATAGCCAAATTCATACTGGAGACTCAGTAAGCGGTCGGGACCAAGGTTCAATGTGCAAGTTTCAAAAAAAACTTTAGCGGAGGATCAATTCAAAGAACTAAATTCGGAGATTCAGGTCGTTGACATACTATAAAATAAATGACAGATTCGATATAACAACAAGAAAACAAAATCCACGCGGGCGAATTAATCAATTAATAATTTTCTTTCTAAAAGCATTAAAATGTTACTGGGCAAAACGGAGCTCTATAATATCACTCTGCTCTCTGTTTGTCCGTCCGTATGTCACGGGTCTTTAGTTTGTAGATGGAATGAATTACAGACCTGGAAATTTGATTTATTGGTATAACAACAACTGTGATTTTTGTAGAATATTGACCCAAAATCAAATATTAATTAGAAAATTGAAAATTGAACTCTAAGTAAAAAATGCTTATATGGCATTGTAAAGAGGTTTGTTCAAAAATCGAACTGGCCACCATAAGTAGAATAAAAAAAAGAGAAAAAGGTGTGTTTACCAATAATGTGAAACAAAAGACGGTGTTTGGTGCTGTGCTTAGACCATCTAACATGGTCGAAGGTGCTGTGATTGTCAGTAAATTTTATTGCAATATTCATGTTGATAAAAAAATGTCGAGCGATAGTGATTCTACTCCAGGGTATATGAAAACAGACGCTTTAGAGATTATTAATAATCTACTACCGGAAAAATCAAAACACATATACGAAAAAGCATATGACGAAAATACTTAATTTGGGGAGCCCTGGCTTTTTATTTTCTCGCAGAGGTGTAAGTAAAAAAGAGTATGCTCCTCTGCCTGTCTTCGTCTTGTGCAGCTTTAACCCCTCGCTTCACTCAGGATTCTACACAACTCCCTCGCTACGCTCGGAAGTTAACCCTAGAGTCCCTCATTACGCTCAGGGTTCATTATGCCACCCGCGACATAAGACACTGCTTTATTCCCTTAGTGCATAATCTAGTATTAAACAACAAATAGTGAAAACGCCGATTCACGATGTATGTAAGCTGTGTGCAAAACAAATAAAAAAAAGTTTATTGGTCCATTATGTACGGAAATAGAGCGATGCCCGACTCGCACTTGACGGATTTTTGTATAATGTCAAAGTCAATATACCAAGACAGCACAGCATTCGACTACTGATTACTAGTATTTTTGATTGTGAACCATTGACCTCTCATAAAACAACAAGACACACAGTCTCTAAGAAAAGTTCGTCAGAAAGTGTCCGAACGTGCGACGTGCATAGTAGCAAAAATCTTCAACCAAATTAAGATGTTATGTCGTTAACATAAGATGCAATGTCAGTTGTACGAAATCGTCATTCGATTTTGTCACCGCGGTGATAAAATTCATCGCGGACCTTTTTTGAGCGAGATTGTTAGTCTAGTTGTTTATGAGAGGTCAATGTTGTGAACTGAATAAATTCGTTTCAAATTGTCACCTTCAAACATAAAAAAGAGTGCACAATTTTGAAAAAAAAAACACATTTTGGCAACATTCAATCTAGCTCTACTGTAACAAGTATGCCCTGTGACATCTTGCCATAATCTTGTAGCCCTTGCACATGGTATGAGCACAATTGTCCAACGGACGATCGATTGTGCGGGACGAGACTCCGAACTGCTTGTTCGAAAATTGTAAATCGGTGGCTTACCCCCCGCGTCTCATCCCGCAGGCCCCGCACCTCATCCCGCAGGCCCCGCACAATTGCTCTGTCTGAGCGCTTACGTTGGATAACTGTATGGGTATGAGGGAATGGCCGCAAGTCGCATCCGCAAGCCACCTCGCATCCAAAGTCTATAATATAGGGAGTCAGCATTTACGTTCTTACATAATTTAAATAACACTACTCCACTTGGCTCACCTGCACTGCATTCTAATTTTCATTTAAGGTTTTATCACTAATGCAATCAGTTTAGGTGTTTTCCACAGTCTGCAAAATTGCAAGTAGAAAAGTAAGTATAGGTATAATAATAATATTTTGATTTGATTTAATATTAATTAAGTTCATTTATTAAGGCGACAACAACCGCTGGTAACCTTGGTGTGTAGGTCTCACTTTCTCACATGACTCATCCCATATTGACCTATCTGTCGTTCGAGGAGGAATCAAATTTACCCAAATAAAATTAATTGCAATCACAAAACTTCTTCAAAAATAATCAAGGGATCTTATTTGTAGTTATAATATTTTAAATTTGATTATGTTTTAATTTGTTTCTTCGCATACTTGCTTAAATAAATTGGATCTTAGTCTTCAATTATTTAAATTTCCACTAGGTAAAAATTTAAAATACCAATTAAGGCACACCATTTCAGATATTCTATAGTTTATCGTACTCGTATGTCCATCCATCCATCCATCAGCCTGTTTCGTCCACTGCTGGACATAGGCCTTTCCAGGATTTCACCACTCTTGGCGGTCCTCCTGGAAGAAATGCCCATACTCACACACGCTAGGCAGGCGGGTTGGTGAGCGCGGTGCCGAAACCCTTGCACCAATGACGCCGCTGCCCGTCACCAGTCTAATTTATATAAGACCCGGCAATTGGGGATGGATATACCGCCACCCATCAGTCCCAGGCAATGGTGGGCCACCTGGTTTTTTTGCCTGAGAGCTGTCCTCTTACTCTCCCCCGAATAACTTCGGGAGGATTTCCAAGTAAGATGGTGGTACCTCCACAGTCGAGCCCGGCATTAGCTCTACCACCTAAGTATGTTTTTTTCAAATTTTTACTCAAGTGACATTTGAATTAAACAGGCTCATAATTGTAGCTTTCAAGGTCACCAACAGTTATAGCCCTCTTAAGCACTAATATGTCATAGTACTTATGTAAGAATGTGCAATATAACACGAGATACCTATAAAAATATGAAAATATGCGATGACTTTACATAAAAATAAGAGCGAGGGTGTCAAATGAATTCAAAGCAGGTTCCTTACTAAGAAAGTACAATCAGAAAATGGTATCAAAAATCTGCCTCCACTATAAAGTATTTCCCACTTCCAAAACTTTAATAGTAAAATACAGAACCAAGTGCTGTGTAAAATCTCTTTACAATCGATTAATCTCTGTATAATCGATTTTTATTCTAATCGAGAGCCTCTAGTAAGTGCGGCAGACTCGTGTAAATATTCTCCGAGAAAGATCGTCAAGACGTGCTCGGAACCGAGTATGAGGGCCACTTAATTTACTTTATACGTGATGGCTAGACTTCGGGAATTTCACGGCCTTCAGGGTCGGCCTCAGATTTTTCGGTTTGAAAATGGTAAAAACATGCACCCCTTCTTACTTAGCATTGATGGGTTGGGTTTGGAGAAAATTTCAAATTGCCAATATTTTATCGTGTGTAATCAGAATGTTGTAAGTTGTAGTTGAAACATGGTATAAATATACGGCTAAATGCTTTCCTAATTAATCATACTGAACAAAATTCCCTAAGTTGCCTGTGGCTCGAGTAGGTGAAAATAGAATCAACTTTTCGAAAACTTAATAACCAGGTAAAGGATGGGCGTACGATTATGCACTACGTTTTATGTTTGGACGAATCCATATTTTGTTACATTTACTTGCAAGAATATATATTTTTTGGGAAAAGTACATCAGTCTGACCGTAAAGTTTGTGCGGGCTTCTCATTAAACTGTCAAATTCTCTATTTACGAATGTAGCATAATGTATCGTTTTCTGGGATAGCATCCTCGTCGATTTCCCCTAAATCCGGCACCTGCATGTCCATGAGATTCCTGATCTCTAGTAATAGCTGATACTGGAGTTTCTTGGGGGTGCTTAACAAGACCAAACAGCAAGTACCAATTCAAGACAATGTCACTGTATTCTTTGGTGGTTTTGGCCACAGTACTAAGGTTATGGGGAGCTTGGATTATAATGATAAAAATGCGTACAAGTTCCGGCTCCGTTACGAATATTGAGCGCTCGAATGTATTGATTTCCATAGAAACGACTGCTTTAGGGGCTCCAAAATGATAAATTTCATTTTTGTCGGAGGCACTTTGTGAATGTTTCTAACTTTTTAAAATTATATAGGCCTTGTTTTTGGTGCAAACCTGCATCAAAATATGAAAAAATTGACACGTAAAACTACAGGATCATTCAATTATTATATACATAAAAAAATAGTAAAAAAAAGGATTTTTGGTGTTAGCCATTTTGAACACCTTTAGCCCTGCATCTCTTATCAAAAGAACGCTTGAGCGCTGAATCTTCGTGCGTAGCCAGCGTGTGAAATTTCTTGTGATGCTGTCTGGTTGCGCTGGCGAAAATCTGCAATGTTATTGCTAGGATTCTTTTATACATCCCCAAAGGATTTAGGTCAGGTGACCGTGCAGGCCACAGAATGGGCCCTAGGCTTCAATCCATCTTCCTGGGTAGTGTTCGTTTTGAAAATCCCCCACACGCAGAGCATAGTTTGCAGGACAGCCGTCGTTTTGCAGCCACATTTGTTGGCGTAGGTGAATCGTGACTTGACCGGGATATTACTATATTAATACATAATTGAATTAAAATCCTCATCTCGTCGTTTTTATGATTACCAGTTGTAATTTCTGCTTTAAATCCATTTTTATTTCATATTTAAAGCCAATATTTTAGATTTATACACATTTATTTCAGGTTATGTTTTTGCGTAAGCAAACAGAAACAGTTCAAAAAAACGTATTTTGTTCGTAGTTGCGTTTGTTGCGTCAAGTACTGAAACAAATGTCAAAATCGTGAAACATTTCGGAGAGCAAAAATACTGTGGTTCCAACGGTGTATGAGTACCGTCTCACTCGACCAATAGAAATAAATACAATAGTACAAAACCTCTGAGTCTTGTCGTAACTTATTTTAGTTCCCGCGCTCACGCACACTTCAACAACGTATACATGCACGGAGTACAAAGCCTGACGCGCCGTATCGTCGTGAGGTAAAAATACATACTAGTAGTGATGATAATTCTTCTACATGGTGTGCTTAATGGTTTTCATTTTGAGGGATTCCTATGTTATAATCAAAACCTGATCATATCAGTGTCGAACTGGTCATCCTACTGATTTTCTAATTTGTAATGTGCCTATAATACTTAGGGAACTCCAACAATTTGTTATTTGAGTACAATACAATACAATACAATACAATATTCTTTATTGCACACCAAAAGAGAAATAAAAAACAATAAATTTTAAAATATAAGTTAACAGGGTACAATTGGCGGTCTTATCACTAAAAGCGATCTCTTCCAGACAACCTTTGGATGGAAGAACTCTTAAAAATGAAAAGGTGTATAGGCGGTGCACAGAATAACAGTTTTTAAAATAAAATAAAGCATTTTGATTAAAATGTAAATATATAATATACATAAACAATAAATAATTTTATATATATTTATAAATAAATTATATATTATATATATATAAATATGTATTAATATAGGGACAAATAGAAACAATGAACTTTAAGATCAAAGTGAAAGATAATGCTGTTTGACTAGGGTTTTGAATGACTGTAATGATGGAGCTTGTTGTATTGTGAGAGGAAGAGCATTCCACAGATGTACAGCTTCAACAGTAAATGAGTTACTGTAAAAGCGCGTAGTATGAGTTGGCACTGATAGGCGAAGATTTCCAGATGACCTCAGATTTAGGTCGTTCTTTTTAAGACGAAACACAAAGCGATCTTTTAAATAAGAAGGATATACAGGATTAAATAAAACAGAATAGAGAAGGAAAAGAATATGAGTACGTAGGTAGAAACTTTTTTTTATATTGTGAGTAGATCACATTAACAATCTGATCTAATCGATTAGGTGCACTTGATTTTTACATAATTTCACAAGAAAACGTATATTTTTGGTATGAGGTTGGCGCAAAAATCTTAAAATATGCAAAACTTACTAGTAATAATAAAGTGTTATTGCTCGGATTGGTAAAATGTACATTAAAGGTCAGTATATGTAGACACATCGAGTAAAGAGAACGGGCAAGAAGCAATGGATAGTTCACAATCCGTTTCTGTCGTTTTGTGCCACCTATCTGTTGATGGCTGTTTTCTGAAAAGAAATATGAAGAAAAATTAAGTCAAAATCGTTGATTATATATATTACCGGCTAAATTCGATTTTAAGATAAACTAATTTGACCTAGGTCAGACTAGCTTTTCGGAAATCCTTCAGCGCAGAAGAAAGCCGGTACGGTAGGCTAAGTAGAGGCGCGACCGCCTAGGCCAAAATATTTTATTCTAAAGTCACGTTTGGCCGCTAATTGAACACATTGAAGAAAGAAAAGGATCTGGGTTGTAAGCCAAATCAAAGGAGCGTAGATTTTAAAATACATCGCTTTTAAAAATTAAGGCCGTGAGTAGCGGAGCAGCCTATTTTTACCAGACATGTTCGATTTTTGTGTCTTAAAAAGAGGCTAATATGGCGCTGGACACCTTTTACGTTCTGTTATATATGTCACAGTTAAAACCCGTTTTTCGTTAGAACTAGTTTTCCCTAGTTAAAACTAGTTTTTACTAAATGCCTTTGTTACAACTAGAAATACCTAGTCAAAACTAGAATATAAATCAAAATAGCGAGGAGTGGTCAGGTTGACATGTTAATACGTTATAGGAGCCGAGCGAAGCGGAGCTGAGCGAGGCGACCCCCGAAATTTTGTATAGCACTAACTAGTTAAACGGGTTCTACTAGTAAGAACTAGTTTTAACTGATATTCAATTTTGAGCATTAGTTATTTCTAGTCTTAACAAAGGCATCTAGTAGAAACTAGTTTTAACTAGGGAAAACTAGTTCTAATGAAAGACGGGTTTTAACTGTGACATATATAACAGAACGTAAAAGGTGTCCAGCGCCATATTAGCCTCTTTTTAAGACACAAAAATTGAACATGTCTGGAAAAAATAGGCTGTGTTTGCTACACGGATCTAACTTTCTTTCGATGTACGTGAGTCCTACTCGCATTTTTCTGTTTTTCTTTTGTTTTATAGACGCGACTTGAGTCGATTTTCTTATTTCGATATATTTCTTACGATTTCTATACATGTATATTCTATCACCCGAAGTCCGTTTGGCTACGGTTGTAGTAGTGACATGTACAGATAAGCGCGTTTTGTGTTTGCTGCGCATTTTGTAGCGCTTCCGAGATCACGCACACACTACTAAAACCGTAACTCAACATAACTCAAACAGTTTTCGTAAGATAGAATGTCTATAGATTCTTCACGCTTTTGTTGTAAAAAAATGCAAAGAATTTCAAACTGACCCACATTCTATAACGTGAGCTTTTCAAAAGGGAATCTGAAAATTACTTACCTGAAAACAATTTTCAATATTTTGTGGTACACTCCGCGTGGTTTAGCGATCCCATCCAATTCGCATATTGCCCTCCGAATGCAGTGAAAGCCGCTTAAGCCATTCCTGAAAAAGGGTTTATAAAAAGTAACGGAGATGTGAAAAACATTTTTTTGTTGCGGTTCCGTCGAACATAGAAAAGATATTTCCGTAATATATAAGGAGGTCTAACATGGTTGCCACCTCAACACCATTTTGACAGTAAATGTATGGGATTTACTGTCAAATGGTGTTAAAGTGGCACCATGCTACCCCCCAAGGTCCTACAATAATAAGTGAAAATAATTCTAGGGTGGATGATGTATCGCTAGCTGATTAATTACAATCCAGAAGAAAACATTATTTTTTTGTAAAGTAATTTTGTACTTCCCTGTGAAAAAGTGTGTTTATCAGCTGACAAAATTTCTGTAAAAAGGTGTAAAAAAGTTCACGCAAAAGAAATGTTTTCGGTGGAAAGTAATCTATTAAGGATACTTTATCATCTCTTAAATTTTTTCACTTTGAATTATAGGTCCTTGTATATTTTTTGTGAGTTTTCTTATGGTGGATATTGATTTTTCAGGTACCCTGATTTTTGACGAGAAATTTCTAATCTAATCTACCAGCTAGAAAAAGAAGCAGCTTAATTAGACCATGGCTAGGAACAATATTGGTAAGATTATTCAGGATAATTATTTTGGCTACTGTAAAAATTAAATTACGTGCCACGGGTGGCGAGTAGTATCGATGGGGAGATAGTGCAGAAGAGACTACAGATCTACACCTGTTTCGATCCTGACACACTTCTTTCGTTTCTTCCACTTTCATTTCATACACGCTCTTGTATTCTCTTCGTCATAAACGATTAAATAAAGGTAATTAAAAAGACTAAGCTGATTCACCTGTCAATTAGTATCTCCAATCGACTGTAAACATCTCTCCTGTACAAGTGATGGTAGGGATGGAAGGAGTCAGGTGGATCATCCCAGTTCATCCTGAAGGCGAGAGCCTGTTGGAAGATTTGGTTCCACGGCACCATGTTTGTTTTTGTGTTTAATCGGAGCTAAAAACAATAAAATCAAATCAAATATTTTTTTATGCAATATAGGTATAGGTTATGAAACAAAAGAAATAAATAAAATACGGGGAAATATAATCCCATTCCACTATCCCACTATCCCATTCCACTATCCTATCCTATCCTACTATAATCACACTATTACACTAATGCAAAAGTTTGTGTGTGTGTATGCTTGTTGCTCTTTCACGCTGAAACGGCTAAACAGATTTGGATGAAATTTAGAATGGATATAGCTTATACCCTAAATTAACACATAGGCTACTTTTTATCCCGGAAAAATGTATGTCGTTAAACCGAATAACACGCGGGCGGAGCCGCGGGCAAAAGCTAGTAATATTATTTTTGTTACTCCTTCACGTCATTATTACTAAACCAATTATACTGAAATTTTGCATAAATGTAGAGATCTAGACCTGAAATAGGACAATCTCAATTTATGGGATAAATAGCGATGCGGTGTCAAGTTTATATAGAAAAGTTATGTTTGTTACTCCTGCACACAATAACTACTGAACGGATTGAGCTGAAAATTTTCATGAATGCTTATAATCTTATGAATACTTATAATCTACATTTCACTTAATAAATAAGTTTCTATGAGAAAACAAAGCGGTGTCAAAGTTTTTACAGAAAAGTGATTGTGTATTTTTGTTACTTGTCACAACACAGAATATATTTTTGTGCCTCACATGACACCAAAGGAAAAAACTGCGTTCAGTTTGTTGTGTTCGTAGGCTGCGTTCAGTTTGATCATCGGACGACATCCGCCTACCACTGACAGCAGGATAGTATCAATGCATGTAAGGTCAAATCTATCTATGGTACACAAGGAAAGACTGCAAACATTCCTCGGATAAAGCTCTAAAATTCTCCTAATAAATAAAAATAAAGCACAAGTTCGGTAAAAAATACTTTTCCAGGAGTTTTGATGCATATAAAATGGGTCTTTACGAGCAATTGCATTGAAAAATACTTTAACTAACCACATATCGTAAAATCCTCATTATGAACTCAAAACTACCTGCATAATAATGAACGTCTCTAGCACAGAAAAAATATTAAATTATAATAAGTCTCTGAGCAACATAATGCTATAAAATATTATTTTCTCCTATACAGTACATGTGACACTAACTAGGAAGGCAAAGGGAACTTAGTCAATATTCGGCCAGGAGGTGTATTTTTGAATCATTATATGCACGCTCGAAAACAATTCACGTGCGAAATTCAATTCGATTTGTCAAGATTTTACGTATTTTTGAATCAGAAATCAATTCAAAATTACACTCCCAGGTATTGTTTGTGGCCGACCGGCGCGCGCTAGGGCGCAAAGATTCAAAGATTCAAATTGTTTATTTATAAAATAGACGTAAGTAAGTATACGTTTTGCATGTCAAATCTAATCTGTATAAAAATAATATTTTATGATGAAACAAATATGATACGGGAAATATATAAAAAAACTGTATTTAAGTTGGGCTACTACTACTACTACTACTACACATGCATAAAATAAAAAGACTTATTGGAATAAGAGTATTATTATACCTACATAATGCAATTAATAAATAAGTTGATAAATAAACTGAATAGACCATAAATAAATATAATGCCTAGCCAAATATATACTAACATAAGTAAAACAATTATATATTGTATATACAAACCTACATAATGCAATGAATATACAAGTTAATAGATAAATAAACTATAAATAGATATAATGCCTAAATCCGCCCATTCGATTAATCTTGCTAAGAAGAAGGGCAAGAAACTTAGCAACGCATGCGCATTGGACTCGGTCTGTCAATGGACTGTTGTGTTGGAACTCGGCGTCATAGTTTACTAGGAAATTATCTATTGTTTACTGTGGTTTTTTGGGTCAAAACTATTATTTGCCCTAAAATTAGTGACAGCAGTGATGGTGATGATAAAGTTGACTCCACCTGACATTCTGGAAATAATGACGGAAATTACTCTTAGAACAAGCTTTTACAAGAAAAATCAAAAATGTCTAACGACAAATTTACCAAACTTTCATAAATAGGTTAGTAAAAGTAGTGTATGAAACTACCTATGTATATACATAATTAGCTTTTGCCCGCGGCTCCGCCCGCGTGATATTCGGTTTAACGACATGCTTTATTCCGGGATAAAATGTAAACTATGTGTTAAGTTGGGTTATAAGCTATATCCATTCTAAATTTCATCCAAATCCGTCTAGCCATTTCAGCGTGAAAGAGTAACAAACATACACACACACACACACACACACGCACAAACTTTCGCATTTATAATATTAGTAGGAAGTAGGATAACTAGGTAATAAAAGACTCGTGACATAGTATTAAAAAACTCGCTTATGAATCGTTTTTAATTTGTTTCTAATTTATCTTTTTTAGTTTGTAATGCACTCTAATGATAATATTTAGAGTATTCCAAAGAGATGGAAATCGCAATAAAAACCTAATCTTAGTTAATGAGAACTGTGAAGTTCTTAACTGTCTGAAGCAACACATATTGTAGCGACGCGACGGCACGGCAGCGCCTTCTGTTTCTTGAAAGGCGTGAAAGCATATAACACCCTCGTGAGCGTTCAGTATATGCATTACAAGCTGTTTAAGATCAAATAGTTACAAAATATTCGGTGGACAAGTATGGTGAAAAAATTCAACGGTCTAGGTAAGTAACTCAGTGGCGAAATTGGTAGCGCTCTTGTCTTGATAACAAGAGGTCGCAGGTTCGAATCCTAGCCTGAGGAATTTTTTCTAATTCTTAGTTACATTTGTTTCTAATTTATCTTTTTTAGTTTGTAATGCACTCTAATGATAATATTTAGTTCATGGCATCTTTAATACTGGCCGTTTAGAAATCTTATAGTGCGACAGGACTTTTTTGCCCCGTGGATGACCTTGACAGGGGGTCTCAGCGGTGTAACAAGGGTTACATTTTATCAGGATAGCGATGTTAGTTTTAATTTTGGCCAAGATCAACCTAAGCGCCTGTACTTATTTTAAACATGATTTGCTGTAAGGAGCTGGTCATTTATTTGCTAGTTCAGATTGGATAGTATTTCTTTCTCCTCAATTTTAGACTTTTTTGTACAACTACTCGGAAATTTAGCAATAAATTTGGGTTTTTAGTAATATTTCCTTTAAAATTTGATCTTATGTAAGATTGCTTGGAGGGCATAGGAGTTCAAACAAATCTTATTATTTTTTACTAAGGCGAGGGGGGGGGGGTACAAAAATGGCTAAAACCGTCTTACGTACTACTATACATAAACAACTGTAAACATGAATGATTTAATAACGGATTTGTTTTTAATAGCAAGTTTAAGTTCTGGAAAAAGGTCGGGGTAAAATATATATAGCTTTGTTCTTCATTGTTAAGAAATCAAAGTTTGTATAGCATAATGAGGAGACAGACAAGTAATTCAATGTATGTTTTTCTGAAAAATTAAAAACAAAAGGTACTTACAAAGAAATGAGAAACATTCAAAAAACTCAAATATCTTCTTGCTCTAAAAAGATTTGTCGATTTTGTTTCATTCCCTTCTCCGAAATCAATAAACACAAAGACAGTAAGCCCAAGATAACTTAGCAATATTACTGGAATAAATTTGCTCATAATTTATATTCTCGACGACATATATTTTTTAAATTTGTAAGTGTTTGCTTGTCGCTCTTTAAATACTGTCAACTTTAAATATCGAGCACTTTTGTTTTTATGGCCCAAGAGGTTAGACTTTGTTACAAAACGGCCAGTAATTTACTGATTTAGAATAAATTCAAATTAAAAGGAAATACCAACACCGCTCGTTGATAACCAGCGCACTTTAGCAAAGTAGTATCGTAAATGGTTTTCGTGAAAATATGCTCAGAAATGTACTGTTACTTGTGACAGTTATGGTGTTATTTATTGTTGCTGTTAACATCGAATGTTCCATTAGTGCTTACTAAATATGTACAGGCTGTTGCATTATGTAGGTCTGCATGTTCACAATTAATGCGGTAAAGTATAGTGGGAAAAATACAAGCTTACTGTTTTGGCTTGTATAATAAAAGGAAGACTGTATTCTTGCATTCATAGATTAAAATGCATTTAAAAAAACGTTCTCCCACATTGCCAACTGTAAAAAACCTACAACATACTGTAGACATGATCCAGTAACGGTTCAAAAAGTCAACAAAGTTTGAAAGTCGAAAATCCATTCTATAACACCATCATAATCCGTCTCCAACTTTGCAGCTGGCTGACAACGCGGTAAAAAAACAAGTTCGAAGTTTAAACAATTTGCTTAGGAACTTTATGTCTCATTAAAATAGTTCAAAGAAAACTTAGGAAAAGTTTTTTATGGAAGCGTGGGCAATTATTCAACAGCCAGTTGAGAAGTGAAAAAAGTCTCAATCAGAGAGTTTGTGTAATTTATAAATGTAATACAGAACCTTATGTCGCGCCTTCTGTAGCATGATCGAAATGCCTTGGGTTTACTACAGAATGAACATGGGCAACAAAGTATAAATATTATACGACAGAAAGGATGAGTCGACCGTGCGTGACTAAATGTCTATTTTGTTTTTATCTTATTCTTATTATGGATCTGTACTACAGATCCTTAACGGTCGACTACTGCTCCGGTTTGTAGGCTGGCTAGTGGACTGTCATAGCCCTACACTGTGCAGGGGTTGCTGAGGGTCTCTGCATCGCGCTACCTCCCCCTCTCGTGCACAGCAGCTGGGCTATCATCTCACTTTAGCTGCCTAGGGACCTCTTAGGAACTCCGCATGAGTTACCTATTGCCTGTCCCATCCCGGACGTGAAGGGGGTTTCCCTTCACGAGGACCTCCACCTTCCCCATAGTCCTGCCTCGGTTGCTCCATCATCATAGTCGACCGTTAGCGCGCTCAGCTCGCGTCGCGCTCTTGGGTGAACATCCCGACAAGCCTGGTGGGTCTACGCTCACGGGTTAACCACCAGTTGTCATCTGAATGTTCTACTGCCCAATACCAGACGTAATGATACGCCATTTTGTAATATATGAGAGACTCACTATTCGCTTAGTCCACTCATCCCTTCACATCTCATGGATTGCAAAGCAACGGTCTAACTAATTAGATACATATTAGTATGAGCACTCACCCGTAGAAGCTGGCAACCATGTCCTGGCCTTTGCTGCTCCTCGCGACAGAGCACAAAACCCCGCACTTCTTTTGCGCCGCCTCGTCTTTTTGCGCCATCTTGATTATTCCCCAGAAAGGTACCAACACAATGGTTATGACAAGCGGAAGCCAGAGTAGCCAGTCAAAAAATTATGTCATGATACTTGACACTTACCAATTGGTCGGATAGCGACTCGCGTACAACGCGACACCTTATACTGCCGTGGTGGTGTCTAGAAGACCACGACAAAATGTATTTGTCCAAAAGGCTAGACATTGCGTGTATAATGGTTACTTGTGTTATTTCTTCAGTATTATGTAAAGAAAATGCAAGTGTGAATAATACCTATAATGATCTAGAAATTCACAGTAATATTTTATCGAGAAGGAAGAGATTTATTATTTTCCCGGAAGGCAGTTCTTTTCAGCTGGGTAAGTAACTCGTATTTTAACGACGGGGTAAATTCTGAAACTATTGAGATGGAGTACATAACTTTCGAGGTCAGATGTTCGTAGGGTATCTACAAGTTCAAGAAAATTTTGCTCAATATTCTTCACAAACGAATTTAGAATTTCTTAAATTAAGTACCATTAGTTTGTTTATCAGTTGTTTTGTATATTATATTGTGAATGTCACATATGTAGGCTAGCTTAATTTGAGAGAATTTCGTAGCTTTTAATGGGGGCTTTAAATACCTATAAACAATTTTTATCTACAACGAATATTCAAAACATTCGCGTCTGATTACCAATTTCACACTTGTACATTTAGAGATAAGCGATGCTTAGATATGAAATGCAGCGCAATAATTGACCGATTTGTAACTTCAGTCTCGTTTGACGAGATTTACTCAAATCTTAAACTTAACCTGAGACAAGGCAGATAAAAAAAATACTGAAGGTGGATGTAGAAGCGTTATTTAAAATATATGCCTCTTGGCAGTGGCGTGCATAGAACTATTTGCTGGAAAAGGAATGAGAAGGTCAAGTTTGACGATAAAAATAACATGAAAAAAATTAAAAACTAAATCGTAAAAAATGAGATCATTTACTTTAGGGCAGGCAATGCCTACCGCGGCGGCGTTATACATACAAATAATGATTTTTCAAAGGGACATTTAAATTTTTTCATATTTTTTTATTGTCAAACTTGACCTTCTCATTGCATTTCCAACAAAAAGTCTTATGCACGCCACTGCCTCTTGGGGATATCGAATGATTCATGTAAATATTTCATGAAAAATGTATACCAAGTAGTTTCTTCGTGTAACTTTATCTGTGGTTTTAGTTTTCTGCAACACGTTTCCTACGATATTTGAAATCGGCGACATATTTCTGTATGGGTACACCGCCGCTTTAGCCTGGGAGCTACCGCAGGATCCGTACTCGCCTTTCATGCACCATGGTGATCCTCTGCATCGTAGGGTTGACACTAAAAGCATTTATTACACTGATCAGAATGGGAAAATACTTTATAAGAGGCAATATAAGAGGTAAGTACTAATGATCAAGTAAAAAAGTTTACTTACGGTAAATACCCAGCTAAGCTATAATAAAATAAAAATTATAAAAAAAAATATTCAAATTTCGCGCCAAGAAAGTTTTTTTTTTACCATTGCATAGTATAAGCCACAATGTTTATATTCAGATGAGGAGGCAAATCAGTTTTGATCTTGAGGTCAATTAGAGGTTAAATTTAATAAAATTCCCGTAATAGCGACTGAATTTTTTTTTATGGAGAAATACTATATTTTTTTCGCACGTTGCGACACATGTATTCTGTTTAAACTTTTTAGTCAGTGTGACCTCCGAGATTAACTAGATTCATTTTCGGGTTTGCATATTCCCATCTTCGAGAAAGGGATGAATATAATGTAGGTATGTTATTTGTTTTGGTCGACTATTTGTAGGTAGGGATAAATACAATAGGTGCTTTTGGCATTCACTAAGCTTGTTTGGCTCATATGATTTTCATATTATGGTGTAATTTGAAAGATCTTGAAGACTAAAAGAGATGTCACATAAAAAATTGTTTCTTTTTGGGTCAAAAGTTATAAAAGCATTTTTAGATATTAAATCAAATGCAAAGGCATTGATTTTTTTTCTGGTGATCGTAATTCTTTGTTTCTTTTACATACAAATAGGCGTTGAATTTGGAGAGCAAATGTGCTATCAATAGATAAAATGCTTTTTTATATAATATCTACTCTATTTTTACAAATTGATCCATTAAGCCATTTTAATATGGTATTTTTTGGGCTCCATACCTCAATAGAAAAAAACGGAGCCCTTATTAGATCACTTTGTCTGTCCGTCCGTCTGTCTGTCAAGACCCTTTATCTCGCGAACGCGTGAAGGTATTAAGTTTAAATTAAAACCATATGAAGCTGTGAAAATATCAAATTTATAAGTTAACGTGAAAAAAAGATACGACCGTTTATGCCAAAAACGGACATTTCGCACTCTCAAAGGGAATCAAAATTCATAGGGTATTTCCCGTTGACCTAGAACTATGAAATTTGGCAAGTAATACCGTCTTGTATGTATAGGGAAAAATCTGAAAACTGTACATCTGTAATTAAATCTTAAGAAATATAGTCTTTAACGGAGCCTTCGGTGGGCGAGTCCGACTCGCACTTGTCCGGTTTTTTTATTTGATCTCCAACAAACCTTCAAAGTTTGAACCTGAATTTCCTTTACGTCTGAATATTATCATTATGGAATAGATAATTTTTCAGTTTTTCCGATGATTGAGAAGGCACGTTTTTAGGGCGCATCGTTTATAGTTGATTATCTATAGCGCGTCAATAATGAAGATTCTGAACGCGATAAATAAAATATGCATGACTATAACAAGCACACTCGGCAGCAAACTTAATTAACTACTCTAAAAACGATTTTTACAGAAAACCTATAGTGAACCCAGCAATGGCGAAACGAAGCATCGACGCGGTTAATATGAACGCAGCGGAATTCAAAAAAGGAACCGAATTCAAAATAGACCGGAAGAGGATGCACGCCTCGCAACATAAGCGGGAGTTTTTGAAAAGTGAACACATAGATGAACACAGCGTCGAATTTCACAGGAGCAGCCGAGCTTCCCTTTACGAGAAAATGGAGAGCCTTTTGAAAGCGTACGTATTGTCACCGATTTGGATCTCAGTCCAAGCGTGGTTTTTGTTTCGTTTGTACAGGAACGTTAACTTTGTCTTGTGCCGTTTATTTAAAGAGCTTTATGAAGTTTTTTAAAGTTAGCTCCGTTGCTGTAGGGCCTTTTAGGAGATTAAAAGTAAGTAGCGGAAATAATCGGGAAGTGTCAGAAACTTGAGGTTTTCTTGGGCGGTGAAGATAAAGTTTTGTCTGCAAAACTAATTAAAATTTTCTATCAAAGCAAGTAATAATGTACATTTAAGCTTTTTATTTTCGTAAGTACCTACATAACTACGGTATTATAGTAAATTGCTAACCTAGGGATGAAAACGAAAACTTTCATACGAGATTTGGCACGAGCAAAATAAGGACGTATATGTATGTAAGGTGACTTTAATTTATGCAGCCAAATTCTTACTGAAGATTTGGTAAGTGCTCAGTAACAGTTCGATGACCCTTTTTGTGAAATTCGTAAATTATTCTTTTCGTGTTCCTTACAAACGCAAGCCCAGCCCCGAGTCAATTACTATGGGACGTCAAGATTTAATTTTGCGATATTAGCAAAAATTGTCATCGATTTGTGTTACTAATCACTTACCAAGCCTCCAGTAGTTTAGCAAAGCACCAGATTTAAGCTTTCGAACAATAATAATAATATAAAAGCAATATCTGACGTGTACATACGAGTAATAAAATAAGGTGGCTCAAAATTCCACTTTTTTCGAATTTCATATTGTAATTGTAGAATTACTTTGAAACAAGCTATAAAGAATTCAAATAAAATAAAAATATTGAATTTAGTTTAAAGGGACAAAATATCAGGAAGAAAAGAAAAATTTACCAATTTGTTCCATTTTTGTGGGTTAAATAAAATCAGTATAAAAAAATTCTTCACCGAAAATGTCAAACATTTTATAAAAAAACTGTTAATTCAGAGAATTTGTTATTTGTGGTCATATACCACAAATAACAAATTCTCTGAATTAACAGTTTTTTCTCGGGACACAACAGAATTCGATGACGTCAAGTAAAAATGAGACGAAAAAAAATTATAAATTTTTCTTGAATTAGTTTTTTAAAACTTGAATGAAATGCGTGAGCAGAAGATATTATAGTCCAATATTTTTCATTTTATTTGAGCTATTTAGGTAGCTTCAAAGTTATTACACTATTAAAATATAAAATTCCAAGCAAATGGAATTTCGAGACACCCTATGAGTAATATTTATTACACATAGGTGGATCTAAAACAAACCAGGCTTCTACAAGATTCCCAGGAGCTGATTCGATTTTTAATTAAGATTTTGGCTCTAGGAGTGAAAAGCAGCACTTTCACCTCACTTTTTAAACAGGATTTTCTGAGTAGAAGAGATTGAAAATTACGTTTCTAAGTATACGTAAACTCTAAACGGCTCGCAAATATTCACGTGGGATATGGAACAAATTGAAGGTTATTCTGAAACTTTTATGTATGTACTCTTGATTTGGGATGACAGATAGACGAAGTAATCTGGATCTGACACATCCCCAATTTCATTTCCAGAAATGTCTGTTTTGTTGTTGTTATGATGTATTGTCCCGTAAACAGATGAGAAATTTAAATGTACGTACTCGTTATAATCATTACACAACTTCGTGTCAGTCAATTGCTTTTCTCTCAGACGTAGATCGGTAAGAGTAATTGGTGCACCATTATGCCGTCACAACTTCAAAAGTAATATTTTTATACCAAGAGCCTTATCTGAACACAAATCCAAATATAACTGTGCAGTCTCTCGTCAATAAAAGCGAGCAAAAGCAGAATTAATAAATTTTTAATAAATCTAATTTCTTACTACCTATGTCATCTTAAGGGCTGCCGAAATTTTCAAATTTTAACTCATAGCGATTTTTTTCTTGGCAAGTAGGTAGATACAAATTAACAATAATATATAATTGCAGTGGTTAAACGCAGAAGAGAAGTAAATGTGGAAGTAAGGAATTCTGAACCGGGATATCTGACTTTTGCGTTACTGTACGTAATAATCCGAGGTTTGATCCATCCATCCATCCATCAGCCTGTTTCGTCCACTGCTGGACATAGGCCTTTCCAGGAGTTCACCACTCTTGGCGGTCCTCCTGGAAGAAATGCCCATACTCACACACCCTCGGCAGGCGGGTTGGTGAGCGCGGTGCCGAAACCCTTGCACTAGTGACGCCGCTGCCCGTCACCAGTCTAATTTATATAAGGCCCGGCAATTGGGGATGGATATACCGCCATCCATCGGTCCCAGGCAATGGTGGGCCGCCTGGTTTTTTGCCTGAGAGCTGTCCTCTTACTCTCCCCCGAATAACTTCGGGAGGATTTCCGAGTAAGATGGTGGTACCTCCACAGTCGAGCACGGCATTAGCTCTACCACCTTTAAGGTTTTTACGAGGTTTGATAACGTACATTTTGTTTTGTATCTTAATATGGATTGCCTTTTAAACTTGGGAACTCCGGGATTGATAAAAATGTCATCTAAAACTTTTCTTACCTATGTTGAACAGAAAACTAGCTAGCGTAAAACACCTGGTTACCTTCCACCGATAATTGGCCTTTATCATGAATAAGTATGATATATTATAATTTATAACGCATAGGTACATTCACAGTATTTTCTAATGCCAATTTTTATATTTTCGTATTATACGTAAATAAAATTAATACGTAATATTCAAAATCTTAAAATTTTAAATGTTATTTTATGACCTACGTTATACCCATTTAAAAACCTAAACTATTTCAATCTGTACTGTTTAACTGTATGCTGTACCGTTATGAAGATGGTTTTCTATTTCAGGCTCGGTGTGGATGGAAGGCAATGCATGCTGAAGACTCTGTGTCTAATAGGACAAACCCAGGATCAGCCACAGACACCATTCTTGCAGGAGATATTCAGAGCTGTTTTCACGTATGTACAAGAGATTTCTGTACACCTAGCATGAGTTTTGGTCACGATACACGTTACCGACGACTGCGTAAACATTTTGTATAAGAAATTCTGGTTCTTCACGTAATCCGCTAGGGGCGCTGTACAATTTCTCATTTAAATATTTTACGCAGTCGTTAATAAGTAGGTTTTGTGGCCAAAACCCATGGTAGGCCTACTGATTCTGAGAACATGCGTGTTCCTTGAGTAAATAGTGTTATCAGTGCGAAAGCACGGTTTAAAAATCCATACAGTTGTTCAAAGAAAGCGCTCAGTCAGAGCAATTGTGCGGGGCCTGCGGGCTGAGACGCGGGAGCTAAGCTACCAAGCTACGTACAATTTTCGAACAAGCACTTTGGAGTTTCGCCCCGCAAGCCCCGCACAATTGCTCCATTCGAACGCTTTTGTTGGACAACTGTATGGATTTTTAAACTTTGGCAAAAGTTTAATCGCGACTGATGGTTGCAGAGCTTTGAGAGGCTTCAGTAAGCTAAATTACCAGCTCGATGTGTATCGGTATAATTAACCATCGACAAAAACAACACAGAAATAATGTTCAAATCAGCTTGTATTGTAAAGTGGCTGTTACGACGATCGCTGCGTCGCCGGAAAGAGCAAAATGGAGAAAATAATTCTCTTCATGCATGAAACGAGTAAATTAAATATTTTTAAGTTTTAAATATATGATTATGTTAGATTTTTGTATTGCTCATGTGTCTGTGTGAGTTTTAACTTTCTCTTTTGAATTAAAAAAGTTCAAGCATTTCATCAGTTTTTTAAAATCCTTAAATAAATAATTTGAAAGGTATTTATTTAATTGTTGTAGGTTCAACCTTTTAAGACATTAGTCAATAAATGTCATATATTTTTTTCGAATACAATAAAATAAATCTACATAAACTTTAACAGCTTATCCTTTTATTTTTGTTTTTATATTATATTATATTAAATACACACAAGAATAAAAAAAAGAAAATTTCAAGATATATTCCGGACATAATAATTATTATATCAACTGATGCCGGGCCCAGTAGGGTCCGAAATATATCTTGAAATTTTTTTAAAATTCTTTTGTGTATTTAATATTTTTTTTTCGAAATTTTGCAATGTTCCTATAGAAAGTTTAAAGCGATTCAAAAACTTCTCTAAACTCAGTTTAGCTTGTGAAGGCCCAACAACCAAAGAAAACAACTTTAGCTTTATAATATTCGTAACAGGATTTATTATTATTTTGGTTTCATTTGTAACATTTATTCCCCAGTTTACCAAAAGGCAAAGGCTTCGGTCGCGAATACCACAGAGAATATGACACTGCGCAGCTCTCAACTGGTTCCTGTGACGACCTCTATCCAGAATGTATCGACACTGTGCCAGATCCGACCACACCTCAGTTTAGTTATTGATTATATTAGAATAAGGCTATATGTTTTGCAAAGATAAACACACGTCCAAAGACAATATTCCGTAGCGATTAATACGTTTGTATGGATAAGTTTATTTGGATTTTAAAAGTCCTAGAACAAAAGTTGTTCAATACTGTACAACTTTTGTTATAGGACCAGTATGATCAGTAGAACACTGTTTTAAACATAATTCTCCGAGGGAGTGTCAGAGGTGTTCCCAAGTGTGAACAAGACAGCCCAAACTTCGTACACCTATTCATATATGCGTGGAGGATTAATTTGGAAAAGATTTCCAGTTTAGTAGAAAATTAATTACAATTTTAATATGTTTATTTACCTTACCAACAGGTTAAAAACTTACGTAATAAATAATAGTATCCCATAATCGTAATCGTTTATTTGTAAACACATGTAACAATAAAATTTCAATTTTGCTTGAGAAGCACACATATACTAAAATTACTAAACAATTTTTTATTGCGCCAAGATATTATACAATATAATAAAATAACACACATTAACGCTACAAAATACAAAATAAAACTGACAAAAACACAGTCACATTTAAAAATAAATAGGTATCTCAAACTAGTATACAAAACAATATGTCAGCAAAGATTAATTAAATAAAGCAGTTACTAAACCATTCAGAAAAAAAAAAATTTTTAATATTGTTATTGTCTCGATAGTAAATAAATTACACTGTCATATTTGTTTCTAATTTATATTTCTTATTAGTTTCTTTGTAATGTGCTCTAATAATAATATTTAGAACACTATAAGTAATCGTTCATTCATTGATTCGATTCATCGACTGTCTTGCACTTGATATCGAGTCGATGAATAATCGATTCCCACATATTATTATTTTATTGTTTCATACTCTTAGTGCATACTTTTAGCCCGCTGGACAAGATAAATATGTTAAAAGATTTATTATGTGAAGGTAATCCATGTAGAATATTGGAAATATAAATATCGCGCTTTAACCATTGATCTCTAAATAGTTATTTTCCAGTTACCATACTCGTATTAATGTTTAAAAAGTATCCAGCATGAATATTTAAGCCAACAAGTAACTTAATAATTTTTGTATTGTCTAAACATTGTAATACAGTACTAAATAAAACCGTTGTCCATTCAATTTTGTCATCGACTTATTTTCTACGTGTCATTTCAATTGACAACTCCAAAATCTATATTTTGTCCACGAAGTAACTGTCCTCTAAGTTGCTAATTTATTTCGACACTTAACGCTTGCAACGAAGAACGAGAAAAAGGGCAGTCGATTTCCAGTTTTCTGTCAAGTAACTTCAAATTGAAAGTCTCTACTTTTTAATTGTCTAATTAGTCTTCTAATTTCGAACTCGAGTTCAAATAAGTGACCAGAGATTTTTTATTTCTGTTACTGGCTGGTAGCTTGCAGCATTATAATAAAAATACATGAATTTTAAAAATGGAATTTCGTCCTAATTGTTTACTCGTTTTTCTTTTATTCCAAGTAATAATAGAGACAGTTGATTCGTGTCAGAACGAAGTTAATAGTACTGGAAATGGTACAGAAGTGGAACAAAATGTCAGGGCACTGTCCCGACGAAAGAGGTTTTTAGTGTTTCCTGATGGGTGCTCTCTGCAGTTGGGTAAGTGATATTATGCAAAAAGCAATACCGTAATGTGATACCCTTAAACAGTATCGTGCCTGAACTTATTTCCGTAGAGAATATTATTTAAAATAGCCGATCGAATAATACAAAAACATTGAAACTTTTTACGTTGTTCCACAAATATACATATTTTTGTAAGAACGGTCACGCTGCCGGTTTCATCGATTTAATCAACATCATCATGTGAAAACAACACGTGGAACAATGGACGAGAAGTTCCAGTGTGTTACAATGTTCCAACAAAAAGTGACAAAATACACTATTAGTCGCAGTTGATCGAATGTTTAACTTTTATAAAGAGTGTTAAGGTCATTGGGTTATTGGGTCTTTCAAGACTTTTTGTTTTAATATACTGAGTCAATTACATATCTTATCAATGTAAAACTTGAACATGTGTTTTTTCAGATCTTTGTCTTCCCGTTGTCAGGTCGGTTACCTAATTGGACACATTTCGCTCGATAGATTTTATTTTTGAAAATGATGCCTTTTTAGGTTATTATTTCGTTTTATCTCTAAACGGATTAAGTTTTATGTCTGAAATTACTGCTATAACATGAAAAGATAGTTTATTTTAGGATGTCAGGTAAAAAAACTCCTACATCAAATACTTTTCCGTAAAATACAAAAAAACCTCGAGAATTCACTGATTTTGCGTGCCAGCGGCGAGCGAAGCGAGCGTTCTAATGTAGACTTTCTGATAACATTCTGTAGTTCAAAATCGCTCAGTAAGATTATCGTGCACCAGGGGTAAGGCCTTAAGACTCAATAGGACATACATTTTAAAACAATTTGCTTCATGCCCAGTGCCCGTAGTAATATTTGTTTGGTTGCTGCCTAGAAAAGTTTGTATCTACGAAGAATCAGCGAATATTTTTTTCACAAAATAAGTTCTGGAAGTCTATATTATGGTAGTTTTATATCCATATCTATAACTCGTCGGAAATATCTAGAGACTTCGAAAGAATGCGTTTCTCTCCTCTCGCGTCGCGCTTTACGTGGGGGCGGGGAAGTGCATTCGTTCGAAGTGCCGAGGTATTTACCAAATGTCTTACAAATAAATCTATAGGTATGCTTATCATAGATTTTATTTGAGATGCTTCTTATGCTTTGGTATTAAATTAACACCCTACAAATTTTTCAAATTTAATGCTTCCTATGTCCCATTAGTTAGACCATAGACGAAATAGACTAATTAGAACTTCTGACAGAAGAACAGATATGAAACTAGTTAAAAACTGATTTTAGCATTTATTAAGAGCTAACCCTAGTTAAAACACAATATCAGGCTACTCACGTAGAAGCGAATAGCCATTAACTTAAAGCAATTTAACTTTAACTCACTGAATACTCGTGCCAAGCAAGAAAGAAGGTACGACTGAGTACTAACTTAATAATCTGCAGATGTTGTCTGAAAAATTAAGGTAAAATTGTAAAATTATGATTACATTAGTAAAACTTTAAAGCTTAATATCCCCCATCTTAAATTATAAAGCATATTATGTATAACAATTCGGCTTTTCTCTATAAATATTGATATAATAGTATTAATTAAAAGATACATATAAATAAATACATTGAAACAAGATATATCTCTAGCCCTTTTGGGGTTATGATATTTATTTAGAAAATACAAAAATAGATGTTCAGCTCCGCACATGGAAAACGTCCTTCATTTGGTCGCTTAGCACCCACCTTCGACCAAGCCCCAATAAACTACATTAACTGCTGAATACATAAGTGTAACTTAAAGTTTGCTGTTTAAACATCCTGTTGTCTTGTTTATAAATTATTAATTATTTATCAAATGAAAATTTCGTGAATATTTGTGTATAGCAACAAATCAAATTGAAAATCTATCTTAATTACAATATATGTTTATTGCGTGAATAATACATAGATAATAAAAACAAATCCTAAACCTTAAAAAAACGTAATAAAATATAATTAGTTTTATTATTTTGTTTATTTAAAAAATATATAAATTATATATTTTAAAATATTATACGACAAATGTTTAGCTGTTTGACGTTTAGAATTATACTGGGTTCCTGGAAATTAAGTAAATATTTGATAAGGTTACTTACAATCGCCGTCAATAGAAATTGTGGACTATGTAAACAAAGCGCCATGTTGTCTTTGTCTATGAATATGTGAACTATCTAGAGGTGGGTAAGTATGTGATTTAAATATGTTAGGTTCTTAATTAATTTTCTTTATTTGATTCATCGCTAAAATATTCTGATGAATCGCTAGTCAAATCGCCCACGTTAATTACAAATGGTTCCGTCACAGCGTCGGTGGCCGTATCTATTATCCCATCCAGTTCTTTAATTTTTTCTTCTACTTTTAGGACATGAGCTACACATTTCGCCCACTGTTCTGGCCCGATCCGCGCCAAATCTTGGAGCAACAAAATTGTCACATCGTCCATTTTGAATGTTTTGTTGTTCCTTCCAACGTAACCTTCTAACACTCAACTCTATCGGGTTAAGCTCGCAATGATATGGTGGAAGGCGCAAAACCGTCACATTTTTCGATGCCGCCAACTCATCTACATACATTTTTTTATATTTTTGCTTGTCTTCTTTAGCTATGAGATTCGCTTTGATTTCGGTTTCTTGAAATTTGATTTCTTTTTCGCGCAACCAGCTTTGGATAGCCTCCTTCCGCCAACTCATGTTGGGCGCCTTTTCGATTTGACGCGAATGATATGGGGCATTGTCCATTACTATGACGGAACCAATTGTCGTTGTTTCAAGGTAAAACACTATCCAAATCACAAAGAAAGATCAGTAAGAGAAGCCTACAGAGGCGTCGAAACGTCAAGCACATATCTATTAAGGTATGTTATTAGTTATCGCGAGTAAGACCCCAATACAAAGTTAATAAAGGGAAGCCAAGTCGTTAGAATACCGAAAACACAAAAGATTTTAGAGCAACGCTGGAAGATCACACAGCTCTCGATAGAATCACACACACGTTATGTCAAAGATTATGAAGTAACGCTATCAAAAAAAGACGGAATAAAATTGCATCACGAATAAAATAGGTTTATATTCAAATAGATTCGTACATCACCAATTTTCAAAGACAATACAGATTCGATGAGAAAAAAATATGACAGCAATCTCGTCGCAGTACAGATTTGACTATTGATTCTATAATTTTCCGTAATTAACTGGTGATTATTGAATATTTCATGATGAAATACAGTGAATGGTAGGTAAGACTTGATGCTTCATGATTTGGAATAATGTTCAGTGAGACTCCGTGATAGAACCTTGAGAAAAATTGAGAAAACGGTTTGTTTACATAGTCCACAATTTCTATTGACGGCGACTATACGTTGTTCTTGTAGGACGTCAAATAAAGAATATTTTCCAGAAGATCGCAATTCCATTGACGAAACTAGTAGATTGTTTTCACCATAAATTCACATACTCACGCCTGTCTCCCAAAGTGATATGCAGTAACTACAGATTACGATCTGCAACGATCCTCTCACACCTCTATCACCTCTTCCGCATCTACCAATCTAGTCATTAAATTTTTTATGCTCCGGTTGCTTTTGACTTGGCCCTTTTCCAAGGTATCCAATTTGGTCCGCAAGCGTCCTTCTAACACGGGCCGGCCGGTCGAGCTTTTCTCTCTACTTGCGCTCCATACATTTCTTTCATCACTCTTCTATCATTCATCCCACTAATAGGAAAGTTTGGATGGATGTATTATATGTATGTTTGTTTCTCCTTGACGCCGTAACTACTAAATCGATTGGGCTGAAACTTTGCACAAATGTACTTCTAGACCTGAAATAGCAAACAGGCTAATATTTATCCCATAAATCAGTTCCCATAGTGGGCTATGGGTTATCAAGTTCCTATAGAAAAGTGATGGGTTATTCCGTAACGCCATGCCGCCGTAACTACTAAACCGATTGGGCTCAAAATTTGCATAAATGCAGTTCTAGATATGTTATAAGTCAAATGCTACTTAGATCACATAAATTGGTTCCTGTAGGATAGAAATGCTATGAAGTGTGAAGTTTTAACTGAAAAGTGATGTTTGTTTATGCTACTATAAATCAGTTCCTATGAGAAATAATGTGTCTGCAGAAAAGTGATTGTATATTGTTACTCCTTACACTATAACTAGATACCTAACTCATAATAAGAAATAAGTATCTACATACGTTATTTATTCGCAGAATATTTAATTAAACATAAGCCAAGTGAGAACCTAAAATTATCGCAGGTAGAGGTGAGTTACACCCACATTTTACTAACTATTTTATTAAAGGGGGGGAGCTTATTGTCATATATCTACCACACCATGGGTCTAATCCAAGCTATCCATATCGACCCACTTATTGATTTTACGAGTATATTATTTATTTTTATTTTTACTTGCTATGTGCACACAATGCTTAATTCTTTTCTTGTGCCAACCGCATGGAGATCAAAATTGATGGTAAAAGAGAGGCAAGCCTGCATGATCTCGTCTGTCGGATGTTGAGTCGTAGCGTTGATCCGTGGTTGTAGCTATTATTTCACTATTTGTTTATCTTTATTGCTTAAATTTTGTTTCTTTAAGTAAATATTAAATAAGTATTAAAAGTTTTTGCACCTTGGCACACTGGCTATTGGCAACGTTTTTGTAAAATTTATTGTGATGCTGAGATAGACCACAGGTGATCTAACAGCAGCACTGATCTATTAATGCATGTATTAAGATTTTTGTTTAAAAATCTTGGAATGAAAGAAAATTTTTTAATAGGCAAAAGTGAAGGTAACTGTACCTACAACAAATTTTATTTCCACTCATAACTCAAAACATATTTTATCTGGGATTTATTTACTTTTTGGATGGATTCGATTGATGGTTCTTGGTGGAATATCATCTTGAATAAATTATACACAAATTCTTGTACTTTTATTCCACATATATTTATTTTTATTCTAACTTAGGCTACCGGTTTCGTATTACACATCATCGGGCCAACAAATTATTAATTATTTAACATGACAGAAAGAAAACAAAAGAAAACATTTTTAACAAGCAAATATACAATAAACAGAGGTGAATCACCACAGCTTGCGTTTCAAAATGGGTCTACGCCAAGGTTAAATCAATAAATAACGGCAATAAATATGTTGTGTTTCAATATCATTTTTCTATTATATGTCAGGATACACTTCTAAAAATTAAGTCAAATAAGTTAAAAAATATAAAATATAAAATATAAACTACAATTAAACATAAAATTTTGATTGATTAATTAATAACATCATTTAAAATATGTCAGAAGTGGTGAGGAATTTAATTCTAATTGGTCATTTAAAATTCTGTCTGGATCGTTATTAATAATTTTATTTATTGTTAGGGCTTCCAAATAATTCAATTTTGCACTTTTATTAGCTTTGTGTACTATTTTCATGTTAGTTGTCGGGTCAAAGGAATGATTTGAAGAGTTGAGATGTTCCGCAAATGTTGAGTCATTTTTCTTATTTTTCCACGATCTGACATGTTCATGAAGCCTAGTTCTAAATTTTCTACCTGTTTGACCAATGTACACTTTTTTGCATGTATCACACTCTAATTGATAAACACCACTTTCATCCAGTTTTGGGACACGGTCTTTGTTATTACATACTAGGTCCCTCATATTGTTTCTACAATAGAATGCTGCTTTCTTGTTATTTTTACGAAGTAATTTACTAATTTTTTCTGAGAATTTTCCGATATATCTTAATTTTACCCATTTAAAGCTTTCTGTGTCTTTTTGATAAAGTTTTGCCCGTGTTTAAAACATCTTGATGGATTTACATAGCCATCCATGGTTTGAGCAATATTTTAGAACTAGGTAATAAAACCAATTCTTAAGACTTATTGCTGTCAAAACTAAATTTTATTCATTCCAGAGTAGTTCTTTCGTGCTTACAACAGAAACTATATTATTTTGGAAACAATCAAGTTTTGACAGCACTAAAACTAAAATTATAGCCCAAGAAGCGACTTTAGTATGTATATGTATGTTTTGAGTTTTGTCACTTGTCACACCTGTCTCTTTTGAAATAAAGCCAGTCATAAAACTGTATTAATGCGGGTTACGCTGCAGAAGCTAGTTCTCCCTATATCCTTACATAACTAAAACAGTCTCGCCATCATGAGTGCCAGCGTTGAGTGACTAAAGCTACGATAAAACTATGTTTATGATGACACGCCACCTTCAAGCGTTTCTTACAAACGATGCATCGTAAAACAAATGAGCAGAGAATATGATGCGTTGTAAAAGCAAATTGCACTCAGGTGTGTGTTCTGATGAAAAATATGTGAGAATTCGCGCATTAGACTAGGAGTGTGGGTACGAAGCTCAGGGTTTAACAAAAAAATATAATAACCGACTTCAAATATTTTAGCAGATATTCACTAAAAATCTTAAAATAATAACATACTAACCGATGGTACCAAAATAACACTATTGCCGACTTCTTTCTTCGTGAAACACATGTTCTATAAAAGTCAGCACTCTCATATTGGTTTTTTGTTCTATACTATGGGGAATGCGCCGACTTCTAGATGACATTATGTATGTTTCAAGAAGAAAGAAGTCGGCAAAAGTGTTATTTTGGTAGCATCGGCTAGTATGGAATTATTTTAAGCTTTTTAGTGAATGTCTGCTATAATATTTGAAGTGGGTTATTTTTTTTGTTAAAGGTTTCTCGCTTTTTAGTGTTGACGGGTTAAATTGTAAAAATTGGGTAGCCTACAGTAAGCACTCTGATTGAGGAGCTTCAAATTCAAAAGTACTGTGGCATAAAGTCAATTTTTAAGTAATGTCTTGCAATGAGTACACTAACTTATAGCGATTGCCGCAATTTACAGTTATGTGCTGTTATCCGTTGAGAAGTTCTATGGTGATGAGGCCAGGATCGAAGGTCCGTTGGGTATACTGTAAATTTCAAGCAATACTCTTGAATCAGCATACTCACATAAAACGATTGCCAAAATCTCGTGTTATGTGCTGTCATCCGTTGAGGAGTTCTACGATGAAGTATACGGTCAAGATCGAAGGTCAGATGGTTATATGTAAATTTTTAAGTAACACACTGCAATCAGCATCCTAGTACAAAGCGTTCGCCGCAATATCGAGTGACATCCTGTCATCCATTGAGGAGTTCCACTACCTATCTCTGAAGACCATCATCAGATCATAACCAAACTAAAATGGGACCTACGACGAAAACAAGAAACACTTCCAAAAAAAAACAAGCTGGTTAAAAATTGCCGGAGATATTTGCCTTAATATCGAGTGAATGCCGTCATCCGTTGAGGAGTTCTGCTACATATCTCCGAAGACCATTATCAGATCACGGCCAAACTAAAATGGGACCTACCCGGAAGCAAACTCTTACAAACAAAAAAAACTTTTCAAATCTGTTAAGATATGCCAGAGTTATGGAGTTATTAGACATACCCAAAAAAATAAATAAAGAAGAATACAGTCGAATTAGGTGGTAGAGCTAATGCCGAGCTCGACTGTGGAGGTACCACCATCTTACTCGGAAATCCTCCCGAAGTTATTCGGGGGAGAGTAAGAGGACAGCTCTCAGGCAAAAAAACCAGGCGTCCCACTATTGCCTGGGACCGATGGATGGCGGTATATCCATCCCCAATTGCCGGGCCTTATATAAATCAGACTGGTGACGGGCAGCGGCGTCACTGGTGCAAGGGTTTCGGCACCGCGCTCACCAACCCGCCTGCCCAGCGTGTGTGAGTATGGGCATTTCTTCCAGGAGGACCGCCAAGAGTGGCGAAATTCTGGAAAGGCCTATGTCCAGCAGTGTACGAAACAGGCTGATGGATGGATGGACAGTCGAATTGAGAACCTCCTCCTTTTTTGAAGTCGGATAAAAAAGTGAAAATATTAATGTTTGTGAAGTGTATAGATGTTATAAGTTCCGTCAATGTTTTTGGCTGCAAGATATGTGTGACTATCACTTTAATAGTAATCTTATTCCAAAATATTACGGAGTCAACATTTATGTGCCAAACTTCCCAGACTTTTCCAAGTTCCAACCATTTGCAGCATTTTTGGTAGTAGAAAAGTTGTAGCCACCACACGACTAGTACTGCATAGCTAACATAGACGAAAATAATTGAGAAGTTTTGTCTCTCTAAGAAACGTTTGACCAATGGAAACGCAGCTAAGCTTTATCACATAGATCATCGCCTCGGTAAAACGACTCGCCCTGCATGTCCATTGGTCAAACTTTTCTTCGAGAGATACAATTTCTCTATACGTGTCATCCATGCTATACTGAAATTATCGTACAGTCCGCGCGCGAGCTATGAGGAATCTTTACGAATGTTAAATTGTTAATTATAATTTGCGTCGCTTTATTCTGTGGACTCTCCAAGTGGGTTGAGAACTCGAAAAATATATTTACCTATATATTAATATAAATTACAAACAACAATATTAATTATCATTTATCTCTAAACAACCATTTAACTTTCCTCGGAGCTCGCGCGACTGTATTGAACCTATAAAATACCTACGAGTATATTGAAATACCTATAGACTAAATATAAATCATGGCATATTTTACCACAAATAAAGAGTAAAAGCTGTTGATACAAGTAGTTGTCGATGAAAATAGCTTAAGGCAAGGTTATCCAGAGAAATCTGTCCTGCTCCTACGCTTTCATTTTTCATATATTTATCCTGCTCAGCGCAAGCGAGCCGTTCAGTAAACTCGCGGTTTTGAGGTGTTTTTATTTATAATTTTAGAATTAGAGTGATGGGTTTTCAATATAACGGCCGTTTTATATCACATTTTCACGACGATTATTTTAGTACAAGTTTTATTGTACAAAACTTAATATAGCTCAAATGAAATAATATTTAATTTAAAGAATGGGTATGTTTTATTTAACAATGAAATCAAATAACATTACTTAAAATAATAATACAAAAAACCGGTCAAGAGCGAGTAAGATTCTCTTCCTGCTACCTTTTAAATAAGCTAAACGTTAAATAAAAATTACAAACTTATCAGTACCTAAAAAATTTACTAATAAGGAGATCCCGTACCCATCTTCCAGTCCCATCATCAGACCCTGGTTACGATGTTTTACCAAAGTGCTAATAAAAACCAATCAAATAAGTCCAAACTCGAAGGGTCTGCTGTTGTCCGTTGAGGAGATCCCGTACCCGTCTTCCAGTCCTATCATCAGACCCTGGTTACCATGTTTTACCATAGTGCTAATAAATACCAATCAAATAAGCCCAAACTCGAAGGGTCTGCTGTTGTCGGTTGAGGAGATCCCGTACCCATCTTCCAGTCCCATAATCAGACCCTGGTAACCATGTTTTACCAAAGTGCTTATCATCAGACCCTGGTTACGATGTTTTACCAAAGTGCTAATAAATACTAATCAAATAAGCCCAAACTTACCACTACCAGTAGAAAAGTAAATTCCAAAAATCTTTAAATGACGATAACTTTTTTTTTGAGATCCGATTTTAATGAAAGAAAGCCTATATTCTATTCCAAGTTAAGTTTTGTACAGCTGTGGAAACTACATGAAAATCCGTTCAGTAGTTATAGAGATGTGCGTGAACGGACAGAAAAGAATTCTAAAAATAGTTGAATTGTGATCTATTACCTATCTTTAGTCACCCCCTTTCTCTTTCTATTACTTTTCTTCAATGTACAGACACAGCGGCTTCTACTGTTTTATTATATTTATAGGTATATTGATTATTAGCAGCAATGTTGTCCTGGGTAACTACTGATAATAAAGAAAACCGCATCCAAATCGATTGACTGGTCCTCGAGTTCAAACGGAACATACAGACAGACAGAGAGAAAGACAAGCAGACAAAAAATCTAAAAATGGTGCTTAACATAAAATAATAACACATTTTATTTAAAATTTAAAAAAAGTATTCTATGTACAGACACGACTTTTATTTTATATGTGGCCACCTCTGTAGCCCAGTGGTAGAGCGCTCGCCTGCTCACCCAGAGGTCGTGGGTTCAATCCCCATGGTGCACGTTAATTTGTGTACGGTCTGCGTACTTCGGATGGTACGTTGAGCTGTTGGTCCATTTGTAGCCGAAGTACGGTTATAAGGCTCACCACCCATTACGTTTAGGATGTAGCAATTTTCAGTGAAAAACGGGTTATCAAGTGTGGACTGTGACTCGCATTTCACACTCTACACTTGAAAACACTTAAATTTCAGATTCAATTTAGTAAATAAATTTGTTAACTACTCGTACATACCTTATCATGCAATAATTGTAACGGAGGTAGCTGAAAACCAGCGCCCACCAAAGCATGTTTTGGATTGCACATAGCTGTGCTACATCCTTTTGTCATGTTGCTATTTTTATCTATAGATTACTCCCTACTTAAGTAAATCTTTTATACTGTGTTAGTTTTAATTAAGTATTTATTTTTTTTGTAATCGCGCCAGTAAATTTATTTTCTTTCTTTCAGCACCACTGCCACCCCGTCGGGGATTCATGTCGTATCGTTTAAACCCACGGGTTAAATTGTGAAATATATGTACCTAGTTATTGTTAGCACGTTGTTCATATGAATCGAAGGTCAAGTTGGTATTATGACAGTGTTTTAGAAGCCTCTAGTCGGCGGCTTGAAGTCAGTCAGGCTTGCTATTTCATTCTACATTCAACTTCTGATTATAGAGCACTGACTGATTGTTATTGGTTGGCCCGAACGTTTATTTTCCGAGCTCGTACGGAACTAACCGAACACGGTGTGCGAGGCAATCTAACGCGAGACAACATTCATGATTTGAAAAAAAATTATGAATGGTTTTGGTGGTTCCTATGATTTTAGGAGAAATATCCCAAAAATTTAAATGAAACAAAAATATTTTTGAATAGTATAAAATATTCTATGCTGTGAAACTAAAATTATTTGATTTGTTGTATCGCTTCTAGGACATTACGGTACATAAACATTCATCAAAAAATGTGTAAAATCCAGGACATTTATTCTAACTTTTGTGCGTATTTGATTTTGATAAATGTTTTAGTTGCACGTCATGGATATTGTATGGGATATGTTGAAAAAGAAAAAATAATAAACAAGTACCTATAAGTTAGCATATGATCAGCGAACTGCGCTAGTATGGGAGTTCGGGCGAATAGAGTCGACTTAAGTATCAGCACCCTGACACAAAGCGATTCTCTCAATCGCGAATAGTCGTGGACCATCCATCGAAGAGTTTAGGATTCGAAGGTCAGGTGGCATATAGGTCAATTTTCAAGTAATATCCAGAAATCAGCACACTAACACAAAGTGATTGCCACAATCTGAAATTATGTGCTTTTATACGTTGAGGAGTTCTATGGTGGTGAGGTTAGGATTAAAGTTTAGGTGGCATTAGAGAAATTTTCAAGTAAAACCATGTAACGAGCATACTAACACAAAGGGATTACTGCAATATCGAGTTATGTGATGTCATCCGTTAAGGAGTTCTATGGCGATGAAACCAGGATCGAAGGTCAGGTAGTATAATGACAAATTTCAAGTAATATCGTGCAATAAGCACACTAACACAAGGTGAGTGCCGAAATTTCTAGTTATGTACTGTCAACTATTGAGGAGTTATGGTGAAGAGGTCAAGTCCCACTGCCTATTTCTGAAGACCATCATTAGATTAAGACAAAACTAAAGCCGAACCTACTTGGAAGCACAACCTTCCAGACAAAAAAAGAATCTTACAAATCGGCTAAGAAATGACGGAGTCATGGAGTAATATACTAAAAAAAAAACTATAAGAAAATACAGTCAAATTGAAAACCTTTTCTTTTTTAAGTCGGTTAAAAATTTGTTAGAGGTTTGTCAGGGTCATTGAAGATGTAAATCTGTAGACATATTAAACTAATATAGTTTTCAAGTATGGGAAAAAATCATTATTTAAACCATAGTATTAATGTGCCTATGATTAAACCGAGCTGTAGTCACTTTTTCAAGCTTAATATTAGCAAGAGGTGTGTCAGGATCGTTGTAGATCGAAATCTTTGGTCAGATTAATTTGTTACAGCTTACTAGTATGGAAAAATGACAGATTTTATCAGGTATATCTAACCATTTGGTCAAGGCACGCCGATAAAGGAGCTAAGCAGCGCTTTTTCTCCCGACTTGATTCACAAATATAAAATTTTCAAATTGAAAACTTAATTTTATTAATATAAAATATTGCATTATGATGCTCAACAGTAGTGTAGATTCTTACAAATGAAAGAATTTTTAGAATCAGTTCAGTAGTTCCAAAGTTTACTTCAAACATACAAACAAATCTTCCCTCTATAAATAATAGTGTATAGGTAGATTATGGCAAGGCAGATTCAAACATTCACCAAGAGATGTTCATTGTCGGCTTCTCAACCCAGTATTCCATAGCGCGACAATCGTACTCGTATTTATCCGCTCCATCTTCAGAATGCCATCGCTGGACCACCCTCTGTGCTCTGTTCTGTAACTCGCTATACTTGAATCTACCGACTCGCTTCTGCTCTGAAGGATAGTCAAACTAGTTTGTTCTAAAATTGGGTTGGGCTGTTAACGGTCACTCCTTTCCATTCATACGCAGAACGCATGTAGTTGTGAGTATACGCATACGAGTGTGTAAAAATATAACTATTTCGACCAATGAAAGCTAACTAGGATAATAGGAATTAGTTTTGTTGACTAAGTGAATGGATATGCAGTGGATTGGATTGCCAGTGATAGTTGAAAATCCGGATGTTACCACAGCGTTTCCCATCGAGCTTAGTGTCTCTTTTAAATCAAGTTAAAATGAAAAGTTTGTGAATTTTTGTACAGTTATTTTGGAACTTGGGTTATTCTTTTTATAATTCCATACCCTAAGGGTGCCCAAATGAGACCCTATTACTAAACTTCCACACTCTGTCAGTCCGTCTGTCTGTCACAAAGATCTACTTGCAGCTTCAACCTCAGTAGGTAACCAGTTCCTTTTTTTCAACACGTATTAATGTAATTAGACCGATACACACGAAACCTGAAAGAAAAAAAAATGCTTCTGTACTCAGAGGGTGCCAAATTGTTTGTCAGGCGCTACTATTTTAGCGCCTCGGTTTTGCTATTTTTGTTATATTTACCATAATTTTACCTGTATTATTTTTAAATAATAATTTATGAATTTCAAAAAAAGAGTTGTTACTGAGCACTTACTGAGTCTTCAGTAAGAATTTGGCTATATATATAAAGTCACCTTATATGTATTTCATTATTTTGTTACTGTTGTTTTTATATCTGAGTTTGAGTTCTCTTTCTGATGCTCTTTGAAATGATAGAAGCCTTTTCTTGGTTCATCTGTTTGTTTGGGCCTAAGTTTGATATCCATACATAGGAGTTGGTACAATATTTGTGTTTATTAACTTCTGTTTTAAATGTATGGGATAGTTACGTCTAAATATCTTTTTAAACGACCAATATATTTTCCAGATATACATATTTTACTTTCTACTTCTTTTTTAGTACGGTCTTTGTCTATTTTAGTACGGCTTAGGTCTACTTTAGTACACTCTAGGTCTGTATTAGTATAGTTGAGGTCTATTTCAGTACGGTCTAGTTTTTTTAGTATGGTCTAGGGAATGACATAAAGTTTTGGGTCTAGATCTATTTTGCCTGAAATAAACGTACTCGTAGCTTTCGACTTATTCAAAAATTTTATTTTTGCACACATGTTTGCCGTTTGCCATAAACTTTGTCTTGCTAGAATTCATGTGCAAACCACTCTTACTACTTTCTCCATCAAGAGTATAGATCATATGTTGAAGCTCTGTGATTTTCTAAATGAAGAACAATATCATCGGCAAATGTTTAATGAGATAAAAGCTCTTCATTAATAATTTTAATTTCAGTCCAACTTTCTACATCAAGAGTATAGATCATGTGTTGAAGCTCTGTGACTTTTTAAATTAAGAACAATATCATCGGCAAATGTTTAATGAAATAAAAGCTCTTCATTAATCATTTTAATTTCAGTCCAACTTTCTACATCAAGAGTATAGATCATGTGTTGAAGCTCTGTGACTTTTAAATTAAGAACAATATCATCGGCAAATGTTTAATGAGATAAAAGCTCTTCATTAATAATTTTAATTTCAGTCCAACTTTCTACATCAAGAGTATAGATCATGTGATGAAGCTCTGTGACTTTTTAAATCAAGAACAATATCGTCGGCAAATGTTTTTTAATTCGTTATAAAACCCTAATGTTTTCAGTATTCTGCTGCCAAACGTCGGCCCTTATACCAATAGGAGACATTTTCCTCTACGGGAACACAGCAGCTCTCGCATGGAACCTTCCAACGGACCCTTCTTTCCTCACAATGTTCAAAAAGTACGAAAAAACCGCGCAACGAAGAACAGATCCGGTGAAACACATATACTATATCGGAGAAAATGGGGAGGTCCTTAGCAAAGTCCCTTATAAAAGGTCCGGGTAATATTATGTAAAAATTGTAAATGTAATATTATGCATGAGTTTTTTTTATTTATTGCACATGTTTATGTAGCGCCGCGTAACGTATTTTTATTGGAAAACGAAACCATTTTAAGTTATTAGAGGCTTGTGTATGTGTTTGTCACGTATTTATATAGCAATACAATACCTACATTACATATTTACCTGAAGTATACAACTTCTTTGTTTTCGTATTAAATTATGCAAAACTTTAGATTAATATAATAAACGAAACCCTTGATTTCATAAAGCCTTGGTTTAGAGAAAACTTATGGTTATTACTTAATTGTTGTATTGATTTATTTCAGAAAGCCAATCATAAATCCAGCTTTTGCAAAACGCAGCGTTGACTCGCAAAACCGACCAAAGAGGCCGCATATCAAAATTGACAAAAAAAGAATGCACGAAAAGCATTTACGGAGGGAGTTTTTAAAAATAGAACATATGGACGAATCGAGCATTCGATTTCACCGGAGCAGTCGGCTTGGGCTCTTTGGCAAACTGGAGAAACTCTTCAAAGCGTGAGTACCTGAAACTACTTTGGTATGCTATTCGTTTTTTGTTTGATTTAAATTGAAGAAGAAGTGCTGCACTCCGCGTAAACAAAATACCTAGCCAGAGTAGGTGTTTGTATATTAAATATTTACTTTCAAGCGACGCGACGGCGGCGGGAATAAAATATAATGAATATAAATATAAAAGTTGGACTGTCATCATAAATAAAACAAGATCGAGATACTGATGAAAATCCACTTTCAACACTTCTGAGCATCTTTTGAGTCTAAAAATGAAAGGAAATGCTGCAGCCTAAACTTATAGACCTAGCACGCTTGTCCTGAAAACAATAGGTCGATGGTTCGAATCTTCAAATCCTGGTCTGAGGATTTTTAGGGTTCCATATCCAAAGGGTAACCAACTGGACCCTATTACTAAGACTCCGCTGTCCGTCCGTCCATCCGTCCGTCCGTCCATCTGTCACCAGGCTGTATCTCATGAACCGTGATAGTTAGATGGTAGAAATTTTCACAGATGATGTATTTATGTTGCCACTATAACAACAAATACTAAAATTGGCCAAGTTGGAGTCGGACACGCGTGCTCCCATACAAAAGACATGATTTTTTTGCCGTTTTTATAGTACGGAACCTTTCGTGCGCGAGTCCGACTCGCACTTTGCCGCTTTTTTCCAAATTCTTCTTTTTAGACTTGTTTCTAATGGAATTTTCTAGTTTGTAATGCGGAGTAATAATATTTAGAGTATTCCAAAGCGATGGATTTCGCTATAAAAACATAATCTTAATATGAAAATAACCATTAAAAAACAACCATTTTGTAAGTTATTCCACCTCGATATTAACACTAAACTCCACTCTATTACATAAGACCTACGCGTCATAATTGCCTAACACATTGAATTATCCATCCTTTGCCATTTCGCACTCTCAAACAAACTGTATTACGAAGTGTATAAGGTTTAAAGTGGTGTTGTGTGTAAAACAAAGCGTTTGATACAGGCTCGGGCAGGATGGCCGACAATGCGTTCTGAAGAAACTATGCGACGCGGCGCAACTTTCAAAGCAACAGCAGACATTCTTGCAAGAGATTCTACGCGTCGTGTTTACGTGAGTATCACTTTATATACAATCAAGTAGGTATAATCACTGCTGTATGATACGACTAACTTTTTGGCCACGTCTCTGCCAGTAGTAAAGACTTAGGTCTAACAATAATAAGTGAAATATGTTATAGGGTAGCTCATGTACTTTTCACTGATCACAATCAAGAAGAAAAAAACAAATTTTTGTTCTAATATTTTTTTAACTCCCTAGTGAAACTAGAAAGTGGTTCAATCAGCTGACTGAATTTCCATGGAAAGGTAAAAAAAAATGGTACAGCAGAAAATATTTTTTCCTGTGAAAGTGGTCTGTTGGAGACCCTATCATCACTTAATTTTTTTTTACTTTGATTAAAGAACCCTTTACTCATACAGGGTGTAAATGCAAAGTCAAGAATCCCTTTAGAGCATGAAAGTTTACACGATTCTGATGTAAGTACTAGAAAAAAATATATACCTTGAATTTTCACCAAAAATTCCATCATCAAGCTATGGCTACGCAGCTCACCGGCCTCTCCACACACCTAATTGCATCCCGCAACCCGCACCTCTCATCCGAGTGGACAGCGACCAGTGAAGGACACCTGGTGTCCACGCGATTAGTGTATTTTGAGTAAAGAAAATCGTCTTATTATGATGTACTGGTACTTTATTTAGAGATCCCAGTATTTAAAATGATATCTTTACCGATCATACTAACACACCCTTAAAGGATTCTTGTCTTTGCTTTTACACCCGATATATAAATGTACAGCCAAATTTTCTATTATTATTATTATTAATTAGGTTCGACCACTACCGAGTCTCCAGTATGAATTTGGCAATTAAACGAAAGTCCCTTAAAAATATCAATATTAGAAAAAAACAAATGACCTATTGAATACTTAATTGTACCTAAGTGCAAGAGGAATATTTAACTTATCGTTTTAAATAAAATAACTAATAATAAAAGAAATAGTATCGAGAAGTTTTAATATTTCCGTAACATGTTAACTCACAAGTACTGTTGGACAATAAAGTGTTTTAAAATTTACCAGGTTCTATTTGTTTTAATATGTAATAGTATTTTTTTGAAATGGTAAATAAAACATGTAATATATGTAATTAAAACACGAGTGTAAGTTTAAGAAACAAGAAAAAATAGTATGACACGAGTGTTTTAATACCTCGGAAGGTGCGGTTTCATACACTACTTTATCTTAACTCATGCAAAAATTACCAATTTATTTTTCAATCCATAAATACTTGGTATTTGTCCTAAGCTTTTATAAATTTTTGGTACTCAGTATCACTCAATCACTGTAGTTGGACATCTTTGCCCAGAATAAAACTTTTGACTTACAGAAACACAGTAAATATCTTACTATATAACTATACTAGATAAATTATCTACATTGTAAAATCGAGCAGGTTTGGTCACAAGGAGGTTTCAATAGCAGTGAGGTCTGCACCGTCATAAAACCTCCTTGGCTGGGCCGCAATGTATTGTTTTGTACGTATTAGACAATTTTATTAAAAACCTTGTAGGTATTAGATATTAAAACTTCCGATATGACTGTAAGGACTGAGTATTCTTTGCCTTCCTACTAAGTGTAATTGCTTTAATTAGAGGAAAAATATTTTATAGCATTATCTTGTTTAGAAAACTATACTTTAATTTAATATTCTTTCCGTAATAAAGATGTTCATAAAAAAATCATTATGCACTATGTTTGAGTTCATAATCAGGATTTTACGATACGAGTTAGGTAAAATATCTTATTAAATTTTAGGTTGCCAAAACGCAAGGATGTTACTGAGGAAGAACATAAGGAGTATGATCGGGCGCATACAGCTGATGCGGATTGCTCTACACTGTACCCTGGCTGTGATGATGATACCGAGTTATTAAACAAATTGTAACTTTGAATAAAAATCTTGCTTGAATGCGATATTGAAGCTTATTTATGTATTACTCGTATGTTGCGTATCAGTTAAGTTTATTAAAAATAAGTATGTGTTGGCTAAAATAACCAGCTTTATGTGGGTTTGGGACAAAGGCGAACAAACACATTTAAACCCACTAGGAAAAATCTGAAATCTGCTTACCCACTTTTCATTCTTGTAGTAGTAATAGAGACGACAAGTGGGTTCGCGGAACTTTCTTTGATAGTTCATACAAAATGATATAAAAGCGTTTTTTTAAATATAAATACGTTTATTGAATAAAAAACCGGACAAGTGCGAGTCGGACTCGCCCACCGAGGGTTCCGTTAAAGACTATATTTCTCTAGGATTTAATTACAAATGTATAGTTTTCAGATTTTTCCCTATATTTTTAGTATAAGACGGTATTAGTTACACAAAAACACAAATAAAAATATCTTTACTTACTTTACAAATTTTAAGTTTTACGTGGTGGGAATCCCCTTTTAAGTTATTAAAAACCTGTATTAAGGGAGACCCGCTCTTTCTGCGAATCCATAGTTACATATTTTAATTTTATTTGTATCTATTTTATTTATGGAAGAAAAGTGCCCACTTTCTTTCTAAATAAATGTAAGTGTTTGTATGAAAATTTCAGGGTGTATTTGTGTGTGTGCGAATGTGAATGAGGGTGTGTTTATATGTGTTTCCCTTGTCCTACGACCGTAGTCTTGTAATCAGTATTTAAACTACAAGGGACTGTGTGTATTGCGATGTATGTATTGTGTATATGAAAGGGCGAGTGTGGGGTTGTTGATAGGTGGTATCCTATCCCTACCGAGGTTTCGGGTTCTGTGGTTAACAACACTAGGAGAGGTGTACTCGTATGTATAGTGATAAGGTAGAAAAAGTGATGAATAATGTATTTATAGGGTGAGTACCAGAGTAATTGTATACTTATGTATAAGAAATTGTTGTTTTAATTTAGATTGTTGCAAGTGGAGGTGTCATGCGATAACACAAGTTCGGTTTGTTCATAAGTCAATGTTTTTAGCCATATTGTAAGTGTTTTCTTACATTTGAAGTATGTCATGGCGTAAATATTTACAAAATATTTGCCAAATTTCATAGTTCTAGGTCAACGGGAAATACCCTATGAACTTTGATTCCCTTAAGAGTGTCGAAATTTAGGTTTTTTGCGGCATAAACGGCCGTATCTTTTTTTCACTTATACTTAGAAATTTGATATTTTCACAGCTTCAAGAGACTGTAGATTTGAGTACATGGTTTTAATTTCAACTTGATTCCTCCACGGGTTCCCGAGATAAAGGGTCTTGACAGACAGATGGACGGACAGACGGACAACAAAGTGATCCTATAAGGGCTCCGTTTTTTTCTATTGAGGTACGGAGCCCTAAAAATAGAGTAACATAAGTGAATGTTACATGTACAAATGTACCCTGGTGTAGCAAAATGGAAAACTCATAGTTATATACTGCTTGAAAATAACTACTACGCCATAAAACGAACCCTTGTAAGAAAACCGGAAGTTATCCCATCTAAACAGTTAACCAACCCAATTTTATAATACCAGGAAATTTTGAAGCAAAATGCTACTTTTCTTTTACTGCACAAAACTACGTCACTTCTCTAAAACTGGGTAAAGTTACAACGATTTTGTAGTCTATAAAATTTTGCAACGGCTCTTTTCAACGGCACTTTTCTCAGCGGAAGTACATTTACAGTTTGAAGGAAGACTTTAAGTGTGTAAACAAAGTCAGGCCAATTTGTATTGTTTCATGACAGTGCTAAGTACAGATAGTTATATTTGTTAGATAAAACTAAACTGAAGACAGAAGTCACAGTCACACAGCTGACGTTGACTGAACTAAATAGTGATAGAGCAAATGTTTTGTATTATAATTTTTACACTAAAAAGTGCCACTGAATTAAGGTAAGTTTATATGTTTAAATTATATTTACTCCAAACACACGAGAAAAATGATTAAATAAAAATACTATTATTACTTAAGGCTCATAGGCTTACCAGCGTTTTGGTACAAAATTCAATAACCCCTTTCTCAGTTGTTTTTCGGTATAGACCAAAGTATAAGACCTCTATCATCTGATATTGATATTTTAAAAGGCACCATTTTGCCAAAATTTTGAATATTGATTTTGTTTTAAAGATATCAAGCTGGACAGATTTATATAAAAAGTTGTTATCTTGCCTTAAATTGTACCTATACCACAATTTTACATTTCATCCAGATAGTGAGTTTGTAAATGCCTGTATTAAACTATTTAGTCTATAACGTTAAACAACAGAGAAACGGGTTGTCAAATTATGTACTAAAACTGTGGCATGCCTATGCGCCATAAAGCTATACATGCAAAAGTACTTAATATCATAAAATAATTAAATCAAGGCACCCATCACAGACAAAATATATTAATAATAATTTAAATTATCGATAATATTACTCAGACGGTTGAAAAATATTATCTGCCAGTGGATTTAGTTAAAATTCTTCGAGGTTGAGGAAATACAACCGAATGGTACATCCCCGCGGTGCACATTAATTTGTTTTCGGTCTGTATGCTTCGGAAGCATAGATATCTTAAAAGTATTATGTGTTCGGAAGACACGTTAAGTTGTTGTTCAATTTGTGCCCGAAGTACGGCTATAGAGCTCACTACCCGTCACGTTGGGAACTATTACTCTTCGGTGAAAAGCAGCTGTATCAAGTGTGGCTTGTGACTAGCATTGTACAGTTAAGAGTATGGCATACCCTAAGAAAAAATGTTATTACCCGTCCAACACATAAGGCTAATGTCAAATACTTTATTAGCTTTTGATAGAGGCGATTATTAGTTAGCTAATTGACCTATTTGTCTAGGACGCGTAATACTAATAATTACGCGCGAAACAGCAAATCGGAGGGTTTTTAGCCAAAACTGAAAATTGTAGGGAAAAATATGCTGAATTTAAGTAGAAAACCTTTATATTTCTATTCCCTATTTCATTTAAAAATATCTTTTAAATTATCTCTTAAATGCGTTCTTGAAACGAACGTTTGAAAACCAAAAAAAAGAGTGTGGAAAACATATTTTTTTGACAAAAGTATAAATCTTAGTTCATTATTTATAAGTAAATCCCCTAGATAAAATATCAATAAATCAAACATATTTTTTCCAATATTGAGATAGTCCTACTTTCGTCAAAAAACCCTCGAAAATCTGGCTTTTTCATATTCTAGAGTCAGGTACAGCCTTAAATTAGTGAAAACCTCTGACACCCATTCATGTCGTAACGATATGTTTTACAGGACCAACCAGTACATTATATTATAACCTACGTCCATCCATCCATCAGCCTGTTTCGTCCACTGCTGGACATAGGCCTTTCCAGGATTACGCCACTCTTGGCGGTCCCCCTGGAAGAAATGCCCATACTCACACACGCTGGGCAGGCGGGTTGGTGGCGCGGTGCCGAAACCCTTGCACCAGTGACGCCGCTGCCCGTCACTAGTCTGTTTTAAGGCCTGGCAATTAGGGATGGATATATCCATCCATCGGTCCCAGGCAATGGTGGGCCGCCTGGTTTTGCCTGAGAGCTGTTCTCTTACTCTCCCCTAAATAACTTCGGGAGGATTTGCGAGTAAGATGGTGGTACCTCCACAGTCGAGCTCGGCATCAGCTCTACCACCTACAAAAAGAAATAACCTACGTAACACACACTAAATTTTTGTCGCAATATAAGCAAAAAATCGATAAAATCGATTCGTGTTTCTTTTTTTTTGCCTCTTCTTTTTTTGCTTTCTCGAAGTTTAAGTTCTTCGAGTTTCTTTATTACAGGGAGTTCCGTTTCGTTTATGCACACGAAACTTTGATCATAATGTGAAATTGTACTATTGTATGTGTTATTTCATTATAATGTAAAGGCTCATGTTGATTTCAGGACATGATGGCGACTTTGAACCTTTTCCTAGTCTTGGTTGTTATAGATCTTTTGTATTCGGTTAAGGGATTAAATTTCAGCGATACAGTTCTGGGTGGAAGGGACAAGGAAATGTATTTAAATGGCGAAAATAGAGTACTTTCTAGAAGGAAGAGATTTGTAATATTTCCCGATGGCAGCTCTTTTCAAATGGGTGAGTAATGAAATGAAATGAAATAATAAATTAAATATATTTATCTATGTCATGTAAAGTCCATTATGTCTATAAATATATATATATCTCGTCGTTAAATCGCGTAAACTCTTTTTTGCGATAAATCCGATTTTTTGAAAAAAACTGAATTATGGCATAAGGCTGACCCATTAGGCGAATATGCGAAATTGTTCCGCTTTTTAGCGAATAAGTAGATTATTCACAAAAAAATATTATTAGAAATTATACTAGTAAAAAATTGGTGCGACGATCAGTAGAGCGAAGAGAAGCGTGTCAGGTTTACATGTAAATAAACTCGGGGAGCCGAGTGAAGCGGAGCGGAGCGAGGCGACCTCCCTAGTTTTAAAAGAAAATAATGTCGTATGATCGCGTCATGTTTGCTAAGTTTCTTGCCCTTCTTCTTAGCAATACTAATCGAATGGTGCGGATGGTTAGGCATTATGTATATATAATATTTTTATTCCTAGATTCCTCTATTTTATGCAGGTGTATATTTTATTTCCCGTAATATTATATACTTTTTTTATATTCTAAAGATATAAATTGTTATAATTAACTTTGACTTGTAGAAAGTATACTTTAAGTATCTATTTTGCAAAAATAAATATTTGATTTTGATTTAATTGATGGGACTGTGTTTACGGTATAACTCGGACTACAGTTTTCCTCATCCTACGACGACGTATTACAAGCGTACCTTAGCAAGCCTTAGCTAGCTGGATTGACGATCCTAGTAAGATTGCCGGTAGTGACTGAATGAGGATGGCCGAAGGTAGAAAGATGTCGCGTGCCACAAAAGAGCCCTATATCCAGTAGTGGACTAAAATTGGCTGATGGACTGGATTGAACTCTTCTTCTATGAACTCTTCGTCAATGAATCTCTTGTGTTGGTTTTTCCAGTTTTTTGTGCCCAAAACCAAGGGTACTTCCAAACTGGGGACATATTTTGGCTCGGAAACACTGCCGCCCTAGCGTGGGAGCTACCAAACGATCCTCAGCTATTTTACATGTTTAAAAAAGATTTCAAGCCAGTTGGCCAAAGAAGAGGAGATATTCAGAAAAACATTTACTACCTGGATGAACGAGGAAAACTGATAGCAAAAGTACCTTACAAAAAGTAAGTATTACAAAAGAATAATCCTAATTTTACAATAAAGCGTTAAAAACAAATTTCAAAGTTAGCAATAGTCTTACATTAGTAGTAGGATTACATTTTCATACAAGTGATCTAAAATTTTCAGCACCTAATTTACCACCTTAGGAAAGATTTTATGCAATTAAATACTTTTTAAACACAGACATCTTTTTTGTTTTGGCTATATTTTTTGTAGTGACCTCATTTACAGAAAAATAATCACATTGCCAATTTCAACAAGCGAAATCTTTCATTCAAAATTTCTGAATAAATTGCGAAAACGTCAGACATATAAAGTTGATACATTGTACCAGATTTTTACTATTCATAGTTTACCATAATATATAATTGCAATAATCATGTCGTAATAACCTTTATAATAAAATCTTAAATTTTAGTGAAAAGGATGAAATGATTAATTTAATTAGATCGAAAAACATAATCACATCACTCCAAATTCCAAGAAAATTATTTTACTAATATTATAAATGCGAAAGTTTTTGCGTGTGTGTGTGTGTGTGTGTGTATGTTTGTTAGTCTTTCACGCTGAAACAGCTCAACGGATTTGGATGAAATTTTGAATGGATATAGCTTATATCTCAACTGAACACATAGGCTACTTTTTATCCCGGAAAAATGCATGGTTCCTGTAGGGTAGATCAATATCATTGAAAAATTAGGTGCCTAATTGGCGCGGTCAATAGCGTTTGTGGTGAAATAAGACAAGGCTTTGTTGTTTAATAAACAGGTGTCTAATTAGCGCACTGTCCTTAATCGTTTGTGGTGAAATAAGACGAGGATATGTTATCTCATCACACTTCACACTAATATTATAAATGCGAAAGTTTGTGCGTGTGTGTGTGTATGTTTGTTACTCTTTCACGCTGAAACGGCTGGACGATTTCGGGTGAAATTTAGAATGGGTATAGCTTATACCCAACTTAACAAATAGGTTACTTTTTATCCCGGAAAAAAGCATGTCGTTAAACCGAATACCACGCGGGCGGAGCCGCGGGCAAAAGCTAGTGATTCATAAAATAAGCCATACAAGTAGCCTACTTTTCTGAATCCATTTCACTTTAAAGAATCATTTTTTAAATTATTTAGATGTTTTGTTTTCTTCGATAAATTAATATTAAACAATGGCCATAACATAATTAAAATGTATTATACTTTGCAGGAGAATTATCGTGAACCCGGCATTCGCTAAACGGAAACGAAGCATCGACTATATGGAGACAAAAGAGACTCGAGCAAAAAGTAATGCATTAGTAGACTCTATTTCAATAGAGAATATGCATAAATTGCAGCAAAAAGAAAATTTTCTGAAATGCAAGGACCCGAAGGATTGTAATGCTGCGTTCCACAGAGAAGGCCGGAAGGGTCTCTATGAGAAATTAGAAACCCTCATAGATGCGTGAGTGTGAATTGTGCTTAGTTTATAAAATACAAATGATATTTAAATATGAATCGATAGGTAAATACAACAAAATCTTATAATAGGTGTATCTGTGACGTATAAAATAAACCACATCTTTTATTTTTAACCTGTTCTCATACAGATAATTGGTTGATCCGTCATGCTAGTGTTCTTCAATTGTTATGAAAAATCGATAAGGGTACGGATAAACCATACTCAACATTTTGCTCTTGGAATTTTAGAATCACCCAAAAATAATTAGCGACGGCAATATTCGAGTACTTTTCATAATCGAGTACTGACGTCTCAAGTGGTTCCAATAATCGAACGATTCGGTTGATCGAATCAACATCGAATCGTTCGAGTAGTTTGCCGAATTGAGTGAGAGATTCAATTCAGGTTATTCGAAAATGTTGTAGAATTTTCGATTTCATGTACAGAATCCATCAAGTCCTTTGTTGATGAAAGTAATGAAAATTCGAGTAGATTCTCTCGATTATTGCCATCGCTAAAAATAATTACATCCCTATACCTACGCTAATGTAATTTTCTGTTATTTGCTATACAAAAATTGTTGACTATGATCAGTATAATAGGTGATTTAATTTTTGCGTCACTTCACCCTGAAGGTTGTACCATATATTAAAAAAATGACGTCTTATTTGTTAATATGAATAATAGTATCGTAAATTCTGATTTATGATTTTCCAAAATCAAAATGTACCAACGTCATTAAATACCCTATTACTCAATAAGGTCGCCTCTGTCCCACAGTAGACGAAGGACAGCGGCCCTTTTATCCCATTTATAATTTCCACCCAATAACTTATAATACAGGCTGTGCTACAAATGGTCTGCTTGTACGAATCAATATTACGACTGGCAGTATTTTTTTATTTTCCGAGGATAACTACTTGACTACTCCTGAGACCAAAACTTTGTTAACTATCCTGCGAAACGATGCATCTTGGATTGATTCCAAGCTGGGATAAGTTTTGCAACGTAGTAATGAAGCCGTGTACTGAATGGATTTGAACAAACTTTATTCAAGTGCTAACACAAACTTATATTTATCGAAACTTGGTAAAATTATAGACTGTAAAAGAGGGTTTCTAATGTTCAGCCTTAACGCTCAAGGTATATATGTATGTATACTCGTAAATGTACCTATATATTGCATGTATTTACTAAAACCTCAGAACGATGATTGAAACATGTTAATTATATTGAAAGTAAATTAAATGACCAGTGTTAACTTTAACCTATGTTTTCGTATTGACGGGCCAAAATCATAATATAATTTAATAATAATCATCTCATTAAAATGTGATAAATTGTTGGGCTTTCAGTGATAGATAAGCTGCCTAAATATTGTATTTCTAACATTTCTTTTCCAATTTTTCCCCGAAAAATTTATGGGATACCTGAGAATATCTAAATAGTTTCGAATGGCATCCTCCTAAACTTTCCTTATCACAACAAGACTTTATACCACTCTCAACCAACTCATTAAATCCAGCCATCCAAGCCATAAGGCATAATAGAAAGTACTGTTGAGACATCCTGTATAAACCTTTTATATTCCAGCTTAGGTTGGCACGGCAGGCAGTGTGTGCTACGAATGCTTTGCGAAGCCGGCAAGGATAAATCAGAACAAGGCACGTTCCTGGACGAAATTGTGAGAGCAGTATTCACGTGAGTACTGGATTCTGGATTCTGTTGGAACTATACGTTAGTGGGAGATATAGAGTTTAAACTGCAGATGGACTGACTTTGTAGTTTTAAATCTTTGTAACTTTACGAATTTTTCACGTGTTTTGGCCTTTGTTTCGTGAGCTACTGAGTTTATATGAGAACTTATAAATTAAACTGTAAAATATCTATTTTATACTCACATGTTTGTAAGTATTGATGAGATGTTATCAATTTCTAAAGATTTGATTAGATTGTTAACGAAATTTACATTATAAAGAAAGAGAAAAAATAGTAGTTTATGAGTTGGGTGTTTTATAATGAATCCAAAAATGCATCAAACAAACAGGGCAGAAGTAAATTGAAAATTTCCTTGTTGACTTTGAGTCAGGTATGAAATTAATAAATTTGGCATATCCTGTCAAAAAAAGATGTCAAGTGTATACAATAATATATTTGTATAGGTATACATACAAATATTTATTAAAAATGTATGTATACCATTGATATGTTTAGCTAGTATTTATTTTCTTTATTATTTACAATTAAACAAGAGATAATAAACTAAAAATCCTAAAAGTAAAAGAAAAAGAAGAACCTATGCTATAAAAATAAAATTAACTTAGAAATAAAACCCTAACTATCAAAAAGTCCGCCCCCATCGTACCCGGCGCAAAGGTCCCCATTACGCTAGCCGCGTTCCCGCGTTGGATGGCTAGGGAAATCCTTTGCGCCAAGTACGACATGGAGCGGTGGTCTTGGCACCTGTCTTTTATACAATAATTATATTTATTTTCAGGCTACCAGGAGGGCAGGAGTTTGCCAGAGAACATCACAAGCAGTATGACATTGCGCACAGGGCCACTGGCAATTGTAAGGTGTTGTACCCAGAGTGCGCAAACAAAATGACTGGTGAACCATTGTACTCGTAAAACACATTGTCATACCAAACCATGGACCTCGGGTCTAGTATAAAATTTACAAAAAAACAAAACATTTTAATTTGAATCGTATGTCATTGCTGCACGGCTTAATTTTGATTGACGTGTGATTAACACCCTTTTTTAAATTTCAATGGTTTTGACTCTCTCTTGGTTCGGACACTTTTGAGCACAGACCCGATGTCTCATACGTCAATGGTAAAACATGACAAAATCAATATAAATACTATATTGAAGTTTAACATTGTTTTATTAGTAGCACTTTACGTCTTTATGGAGATACATTATATATTAGAGTGAATCTATACTATGATAATGCTTTAACAGCGAAACCGGTAAGGGAAATAATATAAATCAGTGGACAAGTACAAGTGTTTTTCAATCAAAAATGAATCTATACTATGAGAAAAATAAATGTCAGATCTATCTGAGCTCTAGCTGGAGCAGTATCTATGCCTGTCGTGTCATGGGCCAGCTACTTATCTAGTTTGCCAACGAGATTTACTTAAATCTTAAACAAATAAATTTAGAGTAGTATGAATTTGGATGTATAAATAAAAGTCACTTTATATATAAGGTGACTTTTATTTATGCAGTCAAACTTACACTGGAGGCTTGGTAAGTGATCAGTAACACGGATCGATAACACTTTTTGCTAATTTCGCAAAATAAAATCTTGATGAATAATTTACGAATTTCACAAAAAGATTAATCGAACCTCGTTACTGAGCACTTACCGAGTCTTCATAAATGTTCCCGGCCAAACCTTAGGACAAACTAGTATTTCCTAGACCAAAGTATGTAGGTGCGACGACGAACGGAGGAAGGACCATATATGAACAAGTTTGGCCTAGGAAAAACTAGTTTGTTCTAAAATCGGGTTTGGCCGGTAACATATACATTTTCATTTGTACATCACCTATATTTACTTTTACATTAATTGTCTTTAGATATTTTGTACCTAACTGAAAGAAATTAATACTAATAATAAATTAGTAAAAAGTCGTGTCTATACAAGCCGAAATCTATCGATAATATGTAGTATTAAAGATACATTAATTGAAAGACGGATTAGTCGAAGTGAAAAGAGTGAAAGACGAGTGAAACCACGGGCAAAAGCTAGTATCTTAAATATCAAACCTTATGACTGTGACGCCTAACCTGAGTGGTTTTTTGTTCTTGTCCAATCATTCCTTGGCCATTACCGCACCTAATAGAAAGCGTAGGTAAGACCTAGGATGAAGGGCGCTCGCCCAGAAAAGAATGATAACGAATGAATGACTTTTACAAGCATCGCAACGGTTTATGAGCGGTGACCTTGACTGCGCTAGTCATTGCTTCTCTATCGCACTTAGTAATTTTGTGCGCGAGTGAAAACATGCATTAGTCCCCAAACATTTCCGCCGAGCGCTCATAACTCGTTGCGCGACTTGTACTACGCAACTGCTTGTAACCACTCCCTCTGCGAGTCGAGAAATATATGAAAGAGAGAGATAGACACAGACATGACGAACATCAGAGGCGCTATTAAGTTTGGCGTCGTTTGTACATATTCTACGAGTATTTTTTCATAATATGTTAGTAAATAAAACCAGGTGGTAGAGTTGGTGCCGGACTCGACTGTGGAGGTACCACCATATTACTCGCAAACCCTCCCGAAGTTATTCGGGAGAGAGTAAGAGACCAGACACCATTGCCTAGGACCGATGGATGGCGGTATATCCATCCCTAATTGCCGGGCCTTATAAAAAACAGACTGGTGATGGGCAGGGGCGTCACTGGTGCAAGGGTTTCGGAACCGCGCTCACCAACCCGCCTGCCCAGCGTGTGTGAGTATGGGTATATCTTCCAGGAGGACCGCCAAGAGTGGCAAAATCCGGGAAAGGCCAGCAGTGGACGAAACAAGCTGAAGGATGGATGGATGGATGGTCACCAAACAAAAGCCTAATACTCAACCAACCATTGAACTCCTTTTACTTGACGCCAACTGACAACTATGAGGTATAAAAATAATTAGTAATTTACGAACAGTTTCAGCACCAGGTTGGGATAAAATTGGTAATAAAATACTTAAGTCCTGTAAGATCGTTCTGGTTCCTTTGATTACTTTTATTTGTAACTTGAGCATGTCAACGAGTACAATGCCGGAGTGGCTAAAGTTTGCTGACATTTGTCCTATCTTTAAGGCAGGTGACAAAAAGTCCATATCGAACTACAGGCCAATATCCTTGTTGACTTCCCTTTCCAAGATACTCGAGAAACTTGTTAATTATAGACTTTTGAAGTTCCTTGAGAAAGAAAACCTTCTCTCCGATAATCAATTTGGATTTCGCCATAACAGGTCTACCGACGATGCTGTATCAAACCTTATAGACCATATGAAAGTAGAGTTAGACAAAGGCCAAAAGTGTGCTGGGGTCTTCTTAGACCTCGCAAAGGCCTTCGACACAGTGTCACAAACGATACTATTAAAAAAATTGGAACGTATGGGTGTTAGAGGAACTGCACTTCAATGGTTCAATTCATATCTAATGGGACGAAAACAACGTGTTTTTATTGATGGTATATGCAGTGATTACTCTGAGAACCACTTCGGTGTACCTCAGGGTAGCGTCTTGGGACCAACGCTTTTTCTGATTTACATCAACGACCTTAGTGACATGAGTCTCACTCAAGCTAGGGTTTTCACTTTTGCTGATGACACAGCGTTAATATTTAGTGGAAAATCGTGGGACGAGGTCGTTGATGTGGCTCAGAGCGGGCTGAGTTTGGTTTCCGACTGGCTTAATTTGAACCTTCTTACGCTGAATATTAATAAAACAAACTTTGCCTGTTTCCACATCCGCGATCATACATCTATTAATATCCCTACACATCTCATTCTTCACTCCTGCGGTGATCGTGGGGGCATCTGCAATTGTCAAACAATTAATAGGGTTAGTTGCATTAAGTACCTAGGTGTTTATATTGATGAAAAGCTCACATGGAGACAGCAAATTGACTCGGTTAGCAATCGCCTTCGCAAAATGCTGCATATATTCAAGAAACTTAGAAATTTTGCTGACGACAATACGATTAAGATGGTGTACTATGCGCTCTGCCAGTCTGTCCTTAACTATTGCATCATAGCCTGGGGAAGTGCATGTATAACTATCTAGATTAAGGCTGAAAGAGCCCAAAGAGCCGTTCTTAAAGTTGCATACAAGAGACCGTTTCGCTACCCTACGGATGTCTTATTTGAAGAGTGTAAGGTTCTTCGAGTCAGACAGCTCTTTGTTTTATCGAATATTCTAAGGTTCCACAAAACAGCTTACAATAATCAAAAAGAAACAACAAGATCTCAAAGACGATTCACCTGGCTTGTTCCACACCTGCGAACAAATTTTGCACAAAAAAGCTACTACTATCTTGGTCCATATTTGTACAACAAAATTAACTTATGTCTTAACATTAGTCGAGCTACTAGATTCACTTGTAGAAAACAAGTAACTCTGTGGCTACTCCAGGTAAGCTACGATAAGACTGAGGACATTCTGTGTATTCACGAATAAAGACTTCCTGCAATACTACTTCGATCATAATTACAAATCTTTTCTTTAAACATTTGTACCCACCCACACTCATAAATTTTTACCCACATTTCCAAATTTATACATCCTACAAAAATCACCTACATACACTCAAACACCCCCTCCCACCTTTTCCTTTCCACCACTCGTAATACATATACACTAGCATAAGTTATTACACACATAAGTTATAATTGTAAATAAGTATCCCGTTTGTTTGTTTGTTATATTAACATTAATTTATATTCAATTTCAAATAATTAACATTAAATTAGTTTTATCTAAAAATTCTAAATTGTATTAAATTTTAAAATTTTATTAAATTATACATAAATATATAAATCATATCAGAGCGTTAGAGACTAGTTACCTACAACCTAAAGGGAATCCTAGTGTAGGGACTAGAGAACACTAAAAATGTATGTACATGGTTTATTTCAATAAAGATAAAGATATATATATTTATATACCAGCCCGCACTCAGCGTGTGTGAGTATGGGCATTTCTTCCAGGAGGACCGCCAAGAGTGGCAAAATCTTGGAAAGGCCGACCAGCAGTGGACGAAACAGGCTGATGGATGGATGGTTTTTGTAAATAATTGTTAGTTTTTTGTGTAAAATGCTCGGTTCCGACCGTTTTCGGTCATGGCGACCATTTCGACTACTATAGTCAGTACGGCGCTGGTGCGCCCGAAGATGGCTAATGTAGCCGAATTTCCTAGTAAACCGCACGTGGGTGTACCGTGAATAAACAATATAATCATATAGAGAACAACTATGAAGCTGAAACAACAACAAAATGTATGAGCATTCTTCAAATAATATCACGACATGTTTTTCATTGGAAAAATCAAATGTCATAAGATTTGTTCTGAACAAGTAGATACAATTTTCTTAGATTTTTCCCTAATTTCATAGTCGAACGTTAATAGAAAAATTACTCATCTATAAAAGGATTAAATTGAGAGCGGAACTACTAAGAGAGGAATGAAACTACAAACATGGCGGCCAAGGTGTGAATCGTGACTCGCTTGTGAGCTACTAATGAACGGAGGCGGCACTTGAGCTCTAATTCTGTGAGCAAACATCCCGGGTCAATGCACACCGCTCCAGATTCTAGAGATTTCACGCAAGTAAGGTTAGAGGGGATATCCTCGATAAAACATATCGTCACGACATTTATCCCCGATAGGTGTTTTCGAGTGTCATTCCACTGAATTTCTACGGTTTTACGCTTATTTCCCAATTCATTTATGAGGTTATTGTGTAATTGTCTATGTTCATGAAAATATATAAGGTCCTGCAACTCAAAGTGCAAAAAATAACAGATGATAGAGTATTCCTATAGACTAAACACCAGCGAAATTTTTTTTTCCGTACTTTTTTATCTTTCCATAGAAATTTAGTCAGCTGATTTAAATTTAGTCACTTTGTACTGGGAAATGAAAAAAATATTCGAGGAAAAAAGTTTTTCAATATCTGGATCTACCCTAGAATTATTTTCACTTGATAATGTAGGACCTGATAGATTGTTTTAACAGCGCAGTGGCTGTCAACCAACCCGCCTGCCCAGCGTGTGTGAGTATGGGCATTTCTTCCAGGAGGACCGCCAAGAGTGGTGAACTCCTGGAAAGGCCTATGTCCAGTGGACGAAACAGGCTGATGGATGGATGGATGGCTGTCATAACTTTAATAGTATAAATTAACACAGGGTAAATTGTGACGTATTTAGAGTGGAAAAAGTTAATCAATCTTTTATAGTAATATTCCAAATTAACTTTAGTATTTTCCCTTTTTAATTAAACTTAAGGTTAAAATTGACGGTGGCGATCTGGCAAATTATTTTTACTTAGTATAGCTTTTATTTGGTAAGAGATTTTGTGTTTTTTTTGTTTATATTAGTTTAATATTTTTAAGTATTTTTAGGATACCTTTTTATGTTTCTTAAGTTTCTTATTGTTATTACAAATAAAAACCTCGGTTAAAAAATCTCTGTCAATAATTACTCAAATGATAAAAAAGCATGGAATCTCTAATGATTCGTAGGGCAAAATGTAAAATAATATAATGTCCTCACTGAGTTTCTTGCCGTTAAATTTTTTCACGTCCAAAATGTTTAAGTAGTATTCTTACTTCTGAAAATAAATTTCATTATTACATTATTTTATTATGTCAGGGATCATAATTTTGGAGTATCCATGCTAAGCTACTAGCCAAGCCGAGTCACACGTCCCGAGCGACAAAGCGACCTGTAACTGTGCTGCCTTCGAAACGCACACTCCATTCCCGACCTAATTCGCGATCTTATTAAATCTGTGACACTCGAATAAATTCTTTACCTTAGAAAAAAGTTTACTTTCCCTAATGTCACACGTTTTATCGATGATTTTTCTTGTAACGGTTTTCGTATTTGTACGGTGTGAATTGGGACAAAATTCAACGGTAGAGTGCCCCAATTTCAAAACAGATTTTGGTAATATCAGAAAAAGAAGGCATTTGGCGTTTCCTGATAATAGTAATTTCGTGGTAAGTAGAAATTATTGTGTTTATTTTTCTATTCAATTTTAATAACGAGTAACTGACCAAAATGTCACTTTATCATCTCGTCTATTGACGTATTGTTCTTTCGATTGTAATGAATTTGAGTGTCCAGCAAATCTTTTACTTATTAATTGTTTTTGATATTAATTATATTAATTCATTTGGCAAATAAAATATAACTTTTCTGATTTTCAACCATGCAGTTATAAAAAGGGGAAAATATGGATTTGTTAAATCCCAGAGCGTTAGTTTGGAGCCCGAGCCTTACCTGGGGCTCTAAAAAGAAAGGGCTAGAAAATAACTTATTATGAATGTATGAAGCAATTTCAGTTTTATCGTCTACTACAAAAAAAAGTCTATAGAAGCGGGAAATATAGATTTTTATAGAACTTGGGAAATAAAGTGACGTTTTGTGCACACTATTTCTTCTTTCTTCTTCTTTTCAGCATATATTTAGATGTCCACTGTTGGACGTATTCCTCCTGATTTGCTCTTCAATATGATCTAAATAAAGTGACGTTTTGTGCACACTATTTCTTCTTTCTTCTTCTTTTCAGCATATATTTAGATGTCCACTGTTGGACGTATTCCTCCTGATTTGCTCTTCAATATGATCTAAATAAAGTGACGTTTTGTGCACACTATTTCTTCTTTCTTCTTCTTTTCAGCATATATTTAGATGTCCACTGTTGGACGTATTCCTCCTGATTTGCTCTTCAATATGATCTAAATAAAGTGACGTTTTGTGCACACTATTTCTTCTTTCTTCTTCTTTTCAGCATATATTTAGATGTCCACTGTTGGACGTATTCCTCCTGATTTGCTCTTCAATATGATCTAAATGCTATTTAGCTAAATGATGAATAACGTGGCATTTGAAAGAAAACAGTCCACTGTCAATGCGTATTTTCCACGGAAAATCTATTTAATTCTGCACTTATGATTAGTATTTAATTTACCGTTGCCTCAGTCTTAATACCTTTTTAGTTACACCATGAGCAGTCACACGGAGAGAAACAGGCTTTTTAGGGTTCCGGACTTAAAAATGAACAGACGGAACCCTTATAGGATCACTTTGTTGTCCGCGTCTCTGTACGTCTGTCACACAGATATATATCTAAATAGATGACGCAAGTGCATTAAACTATATGAAAACCAAGCGTGTCAAATTTTACAATGAAAACGTTTGACAGCGGTTTGAATCTTAGAAGGAATTGTAAGACTTAAGACATAGTACATAAGACTCAAAGTTGTAGGAGTCAATATCCGTTAAGGAAGAGCATTGTTCTCCCTTTTGGCGCGCGATTGGGCACGCGAAGTACATACACTCGCGGCATCTATTTAGATTTGTATCTGTGGTCTTTCAAGACCCTTTTTATCGGGCCCCATTAGAGATATCAAGTTGAAACTAATACCTCCGATAGAAGTCTTCGGCTCCACAGTGCTGTAAAATAATTGGACTTAAAAACAGTTATTGCTCTCTACATCATCAATTTCATACAAATTGGCCCCCGTGAAAACATATAGGGTACTTCCAGTTGCCTTAGACACTTTAAATTCCGTTTACAATTAGGCCTAAAGCACACGTCTAGAAAAAAGTCTGAAAATGACTTATCTTTGATATTGGTTTCGTCATAAGTGCTCGTGGAAAGAGTTTGTGTTTTAAACGGTATGTAAGGAATACTTAGGGCACGAGAGCTACTGGCATTAAAACCAGCCTTAAAAAACCACGCTTTAATTTAGCCTTACATAATAAATAAGCGAAAGTTTGTGTGTATGTTTGTTATTCTTTCACGCTGAAACGGCTGAACGGATTTAGATGAAGTTTAGAATGGATATAGTTTATACTCTAACTTAACACATAGGCTACTTTATATCACAAAAAAGCATGTCGTTAAACCGAATAACACGCGGGCGGAGCCGCGGGCATATGCTAGTATTAAATAATGTTCATTGTCCCATAGATAACAGTGTCTCTAGTGAAGTCATTCCACACTCACATTCCATCAGGCTGGAACACGGTGCTGGAGATAGAAACCATGTTTCCACTCCCAGACCACGAGTTCACCAGCAGATTCTACAGGAGGAAGCTCCATCACAGACAAAAGAGGAGTCTCTGGGAGAAGTTACAGAACGCTATTGTCTTGTAAGTATTCTTTGTACTCTATAGTCAGGAGTTCTCTCGAACATACGAGTAGGGTCTCCAGATTGGGTGTTCTTTTAAATTGAAATTGAAAATTATTTACCAGCCACAATAACATTTGTTATTTGTTAACACACACTCTTTAATCACTTAATAAAGTAGAAAAAAAGAGACAAATCATGACAAAAAAGGGCAGGCTCAGCATCTGCCATGAGCTGCAAGCAACAGCACAGCGCTGGTTTTCTGCCTATCCTTGTAAGTTCTGGTTCTTTCGTTCTGGAGTATTCGGGGAAACGAAAAGCTTGCGGAAATTTTTGCGGAAGAACATTTCGAAATAAATGAATAAAGGTGGTTCAAATCCTAGGATTGACAGTCTCAAGTTTTTACTATGTGAACTTTTATTATAAGTGTGGTGTTTGAAAATTGTTATCATAATTATAAAAATTGTTGCTGACTTATTACTATTGGAATACGGTAGGCCTACGGAAAATATTTTATTTCAAAATATAATTATATATTCAGTTTTGGGTTAACATCTTACACGAAATATCCAAATTTTAGGTCTGTAACACATTAAGATGTTATCACAAAAGTTATATTTCGAATTAAATTATTTTTCAGGAGGCGTACCATACATGCAAAAGCAGCAGATTTTTTTTCTTGTCTTTTCTTGAAGTGACTAATTGTCTTCAGTTTATTAAGTAATGTACCATCGGAAAAATCCGTAGGCCTATATGACACCCTTATTGCTATAGTAATAATTGCTATAAGTGGGTCAGCGGCAATTTATTTGATGGTACAAATATAATTTTTATAATTTTTTAATAATTTGGAGCTTTGAAGGAGTTTGGACACCAGCAATTGTTGCAGGCACCTGTAAACTAGATTGTTTTAAATTCCCTACAGTCACAACCTAAACGGCAGAGCATGCATCCTGCGAAGCATTTGCGAAGCGAAGTACCATCTGGCTCCACCGGGTCGTTCACTCGTCCACGATATTTTGAGAGCTATTTTTACGTAAGTATACATAGTTCATATATATTCATTCATGTCAGCGCTCTTCTGTCCACCGCTTGGTGTAGCCTTATTATTTTTAGGGTTCCGTACCCGAAGGGTGCCAAACAGAACCCTATTACTAAGCCTCCGCTGTCCGTCTGTTTGTCCGTCTGTCACAGCTTCAAGCGAATAAGTGGAAAATTGAAATTTTCACACAATACGTGTTACTGAAGCCTCTATCACGAAAAATAATAAAAATTAAATTCAGAATTCAAATTCAAATTGTTTATTTGTGAAATAGATACATAAAGTATACGTTTTACATGTCAAATCTAATCTGTATGAAAATAATATTTTATGATCAACAAATATGATACGGGAAATATATAAAAAAACTATATTTAAGTTGGGCTACAAAAGTTAAATGCATAAAATAAAGACTTATTGGAATACGAATATTATTATAACTATACAATGCAATTAATATATAACTTGATAAATAAACTGAATAGACCCTAAATAAATATAATGCCTAGCCAAATATATACTAACATAAGTAAGAAATTAAAATATTGTATATACATACCTACATAATTCTATGAATAAATAAGTTAATAGATAAATAAACTATAAATAGATATAATGCCTAAATACGCCCATTCGATTAATCTTGCTAAGAAGAAGGGCAAGAAACTTAGCAAGATCATGTCTTTTTTATCAGTATTTTTTTTTCTGAATATGCCTTAATACTATTACAGTTTTTTTTACTTATATAAAATAATACTAAACAATGTATTAAAAAAGGATAAAAATATAAAAGACAGAAGGAAATTGTGTCACGAGGGAGAAAAATATATATATCTTAGTCTACCTGTCTAATGAGGTAGTAAGTTAAAATACCAAACAAAACATCATCCACCTGTCTCATATAGTTTTATCACTTTTTTGATAGTCAGATTATCAACTAAGTAATAAATGCTAAGTTTAAGTTATACAATGTTAATGTCAATATGTAAAAAGAAATGTCAAAATAATAATAAAAAATAATATAAAATATTAGTCTACATAAAAACAGACGATTTGAAACACAAATCAGTTAGAAAATAAACGAACAGTAGTATCAATCAATATTCTCATGACACCAAGCGTCACTATCATCTAAATAGTCATTAATTTTATAATATGCTTTTCTCAAGAGTCCCTGCTTAATATATAATTTTCTGAAAAACTAAGGACCTCCTTTGGAAGTTTATTGTGAAATCTTAAACCATGTCCTACAAAAGAGGTGCCTACTTTTGCAAGTTTGATTTTTGGAAAAGCCAGTTTATGTTTCTTCCTAGTATCTATAGAGTGATGCTCACCAAGCCTAGGGAAATTATCGATATTTTTTCTGATATATTTAATAACTTGGTAAATAAATTCACAAGGAACTGTTAAAATATTAATTTCTTTGAATTTTTCTCTTAATGAATCCCGATGCTTCATATTGTAAATAGCACAAGTTGTTTAAAATTATGGAAGTTCTACCCAAAACCCAATGCAATAAACTTCGTTTTAGCCATAGCGCTATTTGAGATGACTTGTTTCACAACTTTTACCGAGGTTCATTGATCAGATGATAGATGGCGCTAAAAGTGCTTGTCAACCTTTTTGCGCCGAGGTTCATTTGTAAGAAGATAGATGGCGCAAGTTGGGTAGCCCATAATATATAGTAGTACGGAACCCTTTGTGCGCGAGTCCGACTTGCCCTTGGCCAAATTATTCACGCAACTGTTCATAGACAATGGATTAAAATGGCCATTACACAAACAATTATGCAGGAAAAATTTTGATACAAAAATACTGACGTATTATTTAAAAACATAAACATATCGTCACGACATGAATCCCCGAGGGGGTGTCAGAGGTGTTTACAAGGGCAAAGTCTGAAATGCAAGTTACAGTCCACAGTTGATACACCACTTTTACCGACGAATATAACGTCCAAACATGATGATTTGTGAGCCCTGGTTGTCGGGCACAAATGGCCCAACAACTTGACGCGCCCTACGAAGCATGCAGACCAAAAACAAATTAATGCGCACCACGAGAATTGAACCCACGACTTTTGAAAGGCGTACTTATTTAAAAAGTCCTATCACACTAATCACACTAATCACACTAATATTATAAATGCGAAAGTTTGTGCGTGCGTGTGTGTGTGTGTGTGTGTGTATGTTTGTTACTCTTTCACGCTGAAGTGGCTGGACGGATTTGGATGAAATTTAAAATGGATATAGCTTATACCCTAAATTAACACATAGGCTACTTTTATCCCGGAAAAAAGCATGTTGTTAAGCCGAATAACACGCGGGCGGAGCCGCGGGCAAAAGCTGGTTAACTGTATACGAATATCGATATCATAGAATAGGTTTAAGTTTTGCAACACATTTGTCGCTCAGTATGCCTACATTACCTAATACTCTTCTTAACATATATACAAAGTCTGAGTGTCCTCCTACGTGCGATGCGCATGTGAAAAAGAAAGTTGCTCAATTCAATTTCCGTTCGATACTCGTATTTTCGTTTTACTTATACAAACCAGTAAGGGTAGGTACCTTGTTTCTTTCAAGAATGTCACTAAAGCACTATCTTTGTTCGGTAACCCAATCTAGGGTTGTCACGTGACATCTCCCGATTTAGGGGTTACCAGCGTCCAAAATAGGGGATTCAGATTATTTTACGGAAGATCATTAAAACGGATTTTAGCTAAATATAAATAAATAGCTCAAATAAAACAAAAATAAAATTTTGGACTGCATCTTCTGATGAGAAAAAAGAAATAGTTTCTTTTTATTTAGCAACTCACCAAAAATAAGGTCATAAAATTCTGTTGTGTTCCAAGGTCGTCCCAAATAAACATCTGAGAAAAATGCCTCAAATGAGAAATTCTGTACATTAATAGTTTTTATTTTGTTATATTTTTATCGTGTAAAGTGACGTATATATATTTTTTATGGTATACTTGTGGATTTAACCAGCAAAAGGCAAAAAAAGATTAAAAAAACATTTTCCTTTCTTCCTCACATTTTATTTTTAATTTTTAGTATTTATTAAGAAAAGCAAAGAAATATTCAATAAAATGCGCTATATTTCGACCCCTTAGAAAATAAAATATGATAAATAAAAAAAGTATAATATATTACATTTAGTTTGTTGAAATTTCAATCAAATGCGGGGGCAGAAGATTTAGTCCAATATTTTTTATTTGGTTTTATTTGGGCTCCTTATACCTAGGTCTTTTTAAAGTAATTTCACTATAACGATAAAGAAATTTCGAGCCACTCTAACAAGCAGTATCATGCACTTTATAATATTAATCCGACCACGTATCGATGGTTGTCACGTTTGGGGATTATGCGCCAATTAACGAAATATATCGCGAATCCCGCTGGATAAGCGCTTGTGGGGCAACCCTGCTTGTTTTGTATATATTATATACGTGTGTACCCTTGAACAGTACATTTGGGAAAACTTAGGTGTGTCTATTTTCGGGAGTCTCCTTAAAACCACAAATTATTCTTCCTTGTTTGAAGAATCTAGCAATATAACAAAAGAAATAGAAATTTGTACTTCTGCCAAAAATATAGTGACCTTGTTCTTGACCACTTACCGAGTCTCCAGGATGAATTCGGCTATATAAACGAATGTCACCTTGTATAATAGTGATATAAAAATATATTAACTTTCGTAAGCTTATTACTCTTTTATTTTTAATATAATATAATAATAAATTTAAACAAGGGCATCGTCATGACATAAATCCCGACGGGTATCAGAGAGGACACTCTCGTACATCCACGTTTCACCGTTCTAGCATGACAGATGGTTAGTTCTATCGTCGTACTTCAGGCACAAGTATTGACCTACAGCTTAACATGTCTATGAAGAATGTAGGTCTGTACAAAAATATGCCTCTACGAGATTTGAACACAGGCTTGTGGATTAATGGGGGACTTAAGCGTAATTTTGTTGAATGTATCTTTTATTGTTGATTTTTTTCAAGTCTTTACATCAAAGTAAACGTAAATAGGTAAAACAAATAAAAACATCTTCAACAATCTATTGTAACTTTATTTCCTATGGGAAAATCTGTTATTTCTCGCTTCGATTTAAGTACTTCCTTAAATTTGACCACAGTTGAAAAATGATTTAAACATTTGTGATGACATTTTCGAATTTTCGAAAGGGTATAAAAAAACTGGTTGGTAAAGAACCAACTTACATAATTTCAAATCGAATACCCCAATTTATCGATCCATCAACATTCTAAAAAATAATTAAGTCATCGTTCTAAACAGCTCGTTATTGATAGGTTAAAATATATGTATATAGGTAGTAATTATTTTTATTTGCATTTCCAACAGCATATTATTTTTTTTCTTCTCAGGTACTTATCGACTTTTTATACCAGATTTAACATGTTACTAAGACACAAATATTAAATCATTAGAAAAAAGTGTTTTCTTTGAAAAATCATTTTTGGACAACGTGTTTGTAAAAAAGTTTATACGAGTGTTTCAACACACACACGACATGATCTCTTTTGACCGCCGATTGCGTCCCAAACATGATGCCTCATCTCATCGTACTTCGGGCACAATCTATTAATAACTTAATAATGATAAACTTCAGCCCTGCTCTGACGCTTTAGTTTTTTATTGTCTATCCTACTCGTATCTTGCTCGAATCAACTGCTGCGTACACAAAAATTAGGTTATTTTGAAATTGTGGTTACATTAGGAAATTTACTTAACATATTTTATGCAATAAATATAGCCTTTTTTGGGTTCCGTAGTACCTGAAAGGTAGAAGGAACCTTTATGGTGAGACTGCGTTGTCCGTCCGTCAGTCCGTATGTCACAGCCTCATAGCTTTAGCATCGTTAAAGATAAAGACTTGAAATTTTCTACAAAAATAGCATTCACTTGCTTACATAATATGGTACAAAAAAATATTGAAAAATTCTAAATTATTCAAAATATTTCCAATACAAAAGCGAGAAAAATAAAAAATAAATTCTTAAAAATACAATTGGGAAACCAAATTGTAGATATTAAAAAGGTAATTATAAAAATATATACTTTTACCATATTTACTGGCACCAATTTCGAGAAATCTTTGAAAAACCACAAATAAATGCCTGTCCCCGCCCCTTATTACCGAAACTGGTGGACCGAAAAAAATTACGATAATAGGCCATAACAAGCCAATTACAGGAAAACTATAGCGATTAAAAAAAAGTTGAACACAAATGAGAAATATAAAAAAATGTAAAATAAATTAAAAAAAATTCTTATAAAAATACAATATGGAAATCAAATTGTAGGTATTAAAGAGATGATTATAAAAATATATACTTTTACTATATTTACTGTCACTGATTTCGAGAAATCTCCCCCCCCCCCTTATTTCCGAAACTGGTGGACCGTAAAACTTGAAAAAAAATTACAGGAAAAATAAAGCGGTTGAGAAATTCACGATGATAAAATGACAAAATCAAATTTTTCATCTACGAGTTTTATTTCGAGTACGGTATAAAAATATTTGTGTCTCTAGTTGCTATACGTGAAGAGAAATATAGATATACGATAACCTAATATTGATCGACTTCACTCAGAACTAGAAGACTTCCCGCTACTAACGAAATTTCTAATTAGGTATTTTATCTGCCTATCTTCTTGATGAGTCAATAACTCGTGAAGTGAAGACATTTTCATAGACAATATATATTCTAATGTTAATTTAAAATGTGGTACAATCAATTCTTTTTTTAGTCATCATAAATTCATTATTCTTAAATTCCTAACTGTTTCCAAAACTGTCGAATTACGGAATCCTAGGTATGCGAGTCCGACTCGCACTTGACCGGTTTTTTTAGTCAGTAGTTTCGTTTTAAACGGTTTTGAAATATAGGATCTGAATCAGTTTTCCCGTAATTTTATTACCTATAGGAATATTTAACGCATGTATAAAATGAAGTCTTGAGTCAATATACCACACATTTTTCAATTTTGTTTCGTATATATTTGTTTCAGAAACTGAGTCCGATGTAAAACTGAAGTTTAGCACGTGTCCTTCGAAGCACGTAGACCGAACACAAATAAATGTGCACCAAGAGTATTGAACCCACGACCTCTGAGTTAGTAGGCGAACGCTCTACGACTCGACCACTGAGGCGGTCAAGTATACGAGTATTTTAATAATTATTAACATCTAATTAACATTAGAGAAAAAAAATCAAATTCAGATCCTATGAAAATATTTTAAATCTACGAACTACGATTGTTTTGGAATGGCGCCAATTTAATGCACATTTATACAGTGCGACCAACTTATCTGTTCAGTAAAATCATTCGCCGTCTCTTTCTAATTATACTCTTTTCTACCGCATTAGAAAGAGACGGCGAATGATTTTACTGAACAGATAAGTTGGTCGCACTGTAATTTTCGATAACAAGCTTTGTCACTAAGAGCATCTCTCACCACTTGCACTCGTAGCTAAGTTCCGCACACCTCTATTGGAAACATGCAAACAGTAACAGGAACAAAATTGCGCACATTCACTTTACGGCCTTATAAAGGGATGTACGCAATTTTGGGGCATGATTTTACTGTAGTAAATAAATAGTACTTAGTATTTCTTAATATAACTATTAGTTCACCCCAAAATGTGAATTCGCGCTCGCCCGATTCGCGCTTGACCGATTTGGCTCATGTTTGAATTTAAAAATTCTTTTTGCCTTATTTACTCGCCTGCCAAATTTCATGGCATTCCAATCAATGACACTCGAGTTATCGTCGAACAAACATTCATACATACATACATACATACAAACGCCGGATTGTTCCAGTAGACTCGGAGAACTCGCTTGATTCGCTCGCTCGTTCAAAAAAACCGGTCAAGTGCGAGTGGGACTCGCGTCCTGAGGGTTCCGTACCATTGGAGTAAGTTAATAGACATAAATCATTTGAATAAAAATAATAAAATGTATATGTTACCCTTCGGCTTTTCTTTATAAATATTTATATATATATTAATTCTAGTTAAAATATGCACATAAATAAATTAGCAAGATATATTTCAATTGATGATTGCAACTGATGCCGAGTCCAGAAGAACTCGAAATATATCTTGCTAATTTATTTATGTGCATATTTTAACTAGAATTAATATATATATAAATATTGAATAAAAATAACAAACTTATCTTATCAAACTGCAAAATTAAGTTGGTCAAGTATTTGGTTTTCTTAAACCTGTAATAAAAATCGGCAATTTCAGTATTTGTTGTTTAAATACAATATATAGTTAAATACAGTACAATGTTTCGGCGTAGTGTAGGCCGACCTCGTGCCCGCTGGACCGACGACCTGAAGGACGTTGCGGGGGGCGGCTGGATGAGGAGGACGGAGGCCTGACATATGTCCAGCAGTGGACGAACACGGGCTGATGGATGGATGGATATAATGACACATAATGTACAGAAAATTCCGAATTCGTAATTAGTTTAGTTTTTGAGATATACCCCTTAAAAATGGTCTTAAATTGACAACTTTGATGGCCCTCCATTTATTTATTTTTGGAGATAAAAAATAAATTGTACTCTACTCAACGACATAATACGACACACAAAATGCAGCAGTAAAAATAAAACTTTTTTTTCGGCTCCTTTTTATAAAATTTTTCATTCAGCTTTGGGTCAACATTTTACATAACATACTCAAATTAATATTGTAAAAATGTTTTTCTTCCAGGGGGACTGCCAAGAGTGGTGAAATCCTGGAAAGGCCTACGTCCAGCAGTGGACGAAACAAGCTGATGGATGGATTCAAATTTCAGATCTGTAACTCATTCCGTCTGTAAGCTAGAGACCCGTTGCATATACGGACGGATAGACGGCAGAGCGACATTAATAGGGCTCCGTGGTGCAATTCGGGTACGGAACCCTAAAAACGGCTTAATTCCAAAATAGCGCAATGTTTACCTGAAATACAAAACGGTAGACCTGAAGTAATGTTTATACTTTCAGGGCCCCAATAGACGAGGAAGATTTCACACAAGAAATGTCTGATCTGTATGACGAGTTCAATGACCCCGAGTTTTGTGACAACCTGCAGGACTGCCCGGTCTCTCTGTTACATTTTGTTCTGGACTTTAATAAACAAAAGCATTGATTATGATTTTAATTGTGTTTTATTAACATAACTGTATTTTAAACTGTGAACCTTAAATAGTTTTATAGACGAAAGCCGTAGATAGTAGTAATACTCTTCTATAAAAAAAAAAAATCTTACGACAAAAGAAATAAAACCGGCCAAGTGCGAGTCGGACTCGCGCACGAAGGGTTCCGTACCGTTATCTATAAAAACGGCGAAAAAATCATGTCTGTTGTATGGGAGTGCGCAGGTCAGAAATACATCATCTGTGAAACTGTCAACTGTCTAACTATCACGGTTCATGCATTATCTATAAAAACGGCAAAAAAATCATGTCTGCTGTGTGGGAGTGCGCAGGTCCGACTCGCACTAGGCTGGTTTAAGTATTTGTTATTATAGCGGCAAAAGAAATACATCGTCTGTGAAAATATCAACTGTCTAACTATCACAATTCATGGGATACAGCCTGGTGACATATAGACAGACGGACAGCGGAGCCTTAGTACTAGGGTCCCGTTAGTTACCCTTTGGGTACGGAACCCTAAAAACGGTTCAAGTGCGAGTAGGACTCGCGCTCTGTGGGTGCCGTACCATTGAAATAGGTAAGTTAACAGACTTAATAAATTAAATTTATTTTAAAAACTTATAAAAATATATTTTATTTAAAAAATTTATTTAATTTATCAAGTTAAAACTGAAATTACAGACATGCATGCAGACAGACAGACAGGCATGAATAAAAAAATGGTAGTTTTTGCTCTAGTAATATACTTATAACCAATTTCATAATATGGAACCTATGTATATATAGTAAAAAGTCGTGTCTGTACATTTTTCAAAATTTTAAACCGCATCCAAATCTGTTGATTGGTTCTCAAGTTAAAACGGAAAATACATACAAAAATACAGACAGATAAAAAATTTGGCAATTGCGTTCCGTACTACCAAGAAATACGGGTACGGAACCATAAAAATATTATGAGAAATAACAACAATATAGATGACACAGCAAAAAAAAGGCGATAAAAAAATTATAGAATCCATAGTAACACGTATTCTGTGACCATTTTAACGAGCAATCTATAATGGCTGTAGCTGGTCACAGACGTACGGACGGACAGCGGAGACTTAGTAAAAGGTATCAGTTTGGCACCCTTCGGTTACGGAACCCTAAAAAGTATTAAATCTAATAAGGGCTTCAATTTCTTGATGGAATCCTTAAAAAATATACACACTTGAAGAGTTACTGCAGACAAAGGCATGTAAATTGATAAATTTCCGATTATTATCGTCTTTTAGAACGCTCAAAACGAATTGGAAAATTTCGGCAAGAAGGAAAATGCTTTTAACTGAACAATTTCTTAAAACAGTTATCGGGTCGCACACGGTTGGGCTAACTGCCTGATATATGTTTTCATAAATCTAGAGAACACTAAATCTGTCGGATAAGAGCCGCTAACGCCGGCCGGGCTCGAGGCCTCGGTCTCAGTGAGGAAAAGTCTTTGGAAAGTTTAAGGTACCTATAACTGTTATGACTGGGGTTTTGGCAAAGACATATATTTATTAATAAGTAGCAGACCAAACATAAGGATTAAATAGCGTGGCAAGTTTCCATACAAAAAATAAGCTACATTTAGGCTTCATGGTACGAAGAAACGTATAAAAATGGGTTCTTTTGGCTGGCTTAAGCATGGAACATATTTTTTAATTCCTTAACTAATCTCTAGTATATATTTTGTTTGGAAAGAAGCACTATTTATATTTAGAAGAGCCCGAAGTTCACTGAGCTAAAATTGCCACGCGTCGTCTCTATGCGTTTATTATTAATGTTAGGTCTGCTACTCAATTATACGTCTGTGGTTTTTGGCTCAGTTGTGTAACTTGTTCTGGTATAACGGCGCTATTCATGATGGTTTGAAACGAACCTTCTTTCAGGAGAACTCAATGTTCATGCTTACTCTTTCAAGTGTGTGTGGAAAACCATTTTCGCATTAAGTATCTGTAGAAATAATGGAAAACGTACATTAATATAGTAATTTTAGTAAAGGTACTTAAGTTTTTAATTTATTGTACATTAAATAATTAATTAGATATTTAATACTCAAGCAAACATTTTAGCGAAAACTTATCTAGTAGTTTGGGTTCCGTGTACCCAAAAGAAAAAACAGAGCTCTATTATTGTCACTCTGCTGTCTGATTTTCCGTCCATATGTCACGGTTCTCTAGCTCGTATACTGAAAGAGTTAAAGACCAGAAATTTAGATATTTGGTGCAGAATTTTGACTCAAAATACTCGTATAATGTTAAATTTATATTTAAAAAAGGAGACAAAAAACAAAACTGTTCACAGGCATTAAGTTTGTTAATTTGATGCAATCAAAATGTGTCATTAATTGATTTCTTGATAAATTGATCAATAATTTCAATGCATGAAATTACATAATTTTGTAGATTCCACTGAAACAGACGTTTTCCTTTTTAGTTTTAGTTTCAGTTATTTAATGGCCGCCCACTATTTAGCTATGAACTATTTTAAGTTGAAAATATTTTTTTGTCTGTCACGTCAAGCGAAAAAACCGTTCAAGTGCGAATAGAACTCGCGCCCGCAGGGTTCCACTCCACTTTGATAAGTTAATAGACTTTTGATTCAAATAAAAATTTCATACCTATCATCTCCTACAAAATGTATAAAACAAAACTGCAAAATTAAATTGGCGTTTTCAGTATTTTTTGTTAAATGGAATTTATGGAACGGAAAAAACATAAAATTTCAAACTCCTTACTAGTTTAGTTTTTGAGATAGATCCCGTAACAAAAATAGTCTAAAACTGACAACTTTGATGGCCCCATTTCATTTTTTTGTAGATAAAAAATTAAATCTCGACTTAATTAGATATCCTTCAGGCGCTTTTTGCCGTACAAGTTTAGAGTAGTAGAGAATAAATCAAACTCTAATAATGAATAATACGGTTTCCTCGTTTATAAGTTTTAATTGCAAGTCCATTAAGAGATTTGTGTACTGTGTAAGGAATTTATGCCAGAGAGCTGACATCTTAGCACTTCAGGAAACGTGGCTTCTACCACACGACCTGCCATACCTTGGAACCATTCATCAGGATTTTGAAAATCATCGGTGGATACATCTGAGGGCATCCTGAAAGGGAGGCCTTACGGTGGTGTCGCGATTTTGTGGCGAAAAAGTGTTTTTCAAGATGTTACGGAATAGATAGCAATTGTGAGCGTGTCACAGGAATTAAAATAATAAGCTGTAATCGTTCCTTTCTTATTCTGTGTGTCTATATGCCGACGGCCTGTGCCGACAATCTTATGGAATTTACAGAAGTTTTAAGTGAAGTGGCGTCTATTGTGGATAGCAGTGATACAGAAGCTGTCTTCATTCTAGGCGATTTCAATGCACATCCAGGTGAACCCTTTAGTGGTGAGTTACTAAACATTTGTACCGGTCAAGACCGGGTTTGTGCGGACTACGAAAAGCTAGGAATAGACTCTGGGACATATACGTTTATCAGTGATGCTCACGGATGTAAACGATGGCTCGATCATTGTATAGTGACGAGATCTGCATGGCAAACGGTGGTGAATGTTAGTGTGCGATAAGATGTGTATGTATCGGACCATTTCCCTTTGGTTGTAGATTGTAACTTAGAACTAGTTAGGCCTAAGAAACCGATGCTTGGTACTGGCATAAATAGAAAGCCTAAGATTTTTTGGGGAGAGAGAAATCCTAATGAACGACCACGACCTATGTAATACCAGGCTTAGAATGGTTGATTTCCCGACGGCATTCGGGACATGTTGTGCTGGATTATGTCATGATGTTGAGCATAGGAGTATTTTGGATGATATGTATTCAAGTATTGTAGCAGTGCTAAGTACAGCTGCTGAACAAAATCATACGGGCTCCCGTAATGGCAGGAAGAAGCAAAAAACTGTTGTAGGATGGAATAAACATGTCCGCGATGCTCACGGAGAGGCCAGGCTTAGGTTTGAGACGTGGTCGTTGCACGGCAGGCCATCCAGTGGCACCATCTACAACGAAATGCACAAGGCTCGTAAGATATTTAAATCTAAACTTAAGTGGTGCCAAGATCACAAAGAACAGCTTAAGATGAACATAATTGCATCTTACCACGCCAAAAACAAATTCAGCAAGTTTTGAAAAGCCACGAACAAACTTAATCTTAGGCCTGGTCTGCCTGTGAGTATAAATGACATCAGTGATCCTGTGGAGGTGGCCAATATGTTCCGAGACCACTTTAGGGTTAGCTCTCCTCTTGGGCCTTCGCGGAAAAGGGTGAACAGTGCTGAGACCCGTGGTGATCGTAAACTGGTTCGGTTCTCTGCAAAGGATGTTGCAGCGGTTATAAAAAACATGCAAAGAGGAAAATCTCCGGGACATGACGGGCTCAGCATTGAGCATTTGAAGTACGCTGGCGTCCATCTGCCTAGAGTATTATCTATGTTTTTCTCACTGTGCATTGTTCACTCGTACCTTCCGCCAGATCTAATGAAAACTGTCGTGGTGCCAATTATCAAGAATAGAACAGGTGATATATCGGACAAAATCAACTACAGACCGATATCTCTCGCTACTACAATAGCTAAGGTGCTCGACGGTTTGCTTGACGCTCAGCTTAGTGAATACGTTAAATTACATGACTCGCAGTTTGGTTTCCGTGCCAGACTATCAACTGAGAGCGCAGTTCTGGGCGTGAAGCATACCGTCAGGTACTACACCGACAGGAGTACTCCGGTATACGCCTGTTTCTTGGATTTATCGAAGGCGTTCGACCTGGTGTCTTACGATGTACTGTGGAGAAAGCTCGAGGAGACTAACCCTCCCTCGGAACTTCTGTCTGTATTTCAACACTGGTACTCTAACCAGGTCAACTATGTTAAATGGGCAGACGGAGTGTCGGAGGAGTACACAGTGGAGTGCGGAGGGAGACAAGGGGGCTTAAGCTCTCCAAGGCTCTTTAACATATATGTAAACGAGCTCATCGCTGGTCTCAGTAGCATGCGTGTCGGGTGCCACATGAATGATGTGTCAGCAAATAATATCAGTTATGCTGATGACATGGTGCTGCTGGGACCGACGGTGGGTGCACTCCGAAAACTCCTGGCAGTCTGTGAGGCATATGCGGGGTCAACGGCCTAATATATAACGCAAAAAAAAGTCAATTTATGCTTTTTAAGGCAGGTAATAAATGCCCTAGTGTGATTCCGCCTCTGACTCTCAACGGTACGATGCTCGACAGGGTCACAAAGTTTAAATATCTGGGCCATATTATGACAGACGACCTCAAGGACGACGAGGATATAGAGAGGGAGCGTAGGGCGTTGGCGGTGAGAAGTAACATGATTGCCCGGAGGTTTGCTCCATCTACACAAGACGTCAAGATCACGCTCTTCCGAGCTTACTGTCAATCATTTTACTCGAGCAGCCTCTGGTGTAAATACTCTCAAAAATCGCTGAGCGCCTTATGCGTCCAGTACAATAACGCTTTCAGAGTGCTGTTGAGGCTGCCCCGTTTCTGCAGTGCGTCGGGAATGTTTGCGGAAGCACGCGTGGACGGATTCCCGGCCATAATGCGCAAGCGGGCTGCGTCGCTTATACGCAGAGTACGGGCCAGGGACAACGGCATTCTGCAGGCAGTGGCGGACAGCTGCGACTGTCCTGTGGTCTGGCACTGCATACAAGTGGCCTGTGGTCAAATTATTATTTAATTTAATTTTAATACTAATTTAATTTACTAATATAGTTTATAAGATCATTGTTACTAACACTTATGGATCAATGTTATCTGAAATAAATGGATATTATTATTATTATTATTAATGAGTTATAGACCACAACATCACATATGCCAGGGTAAGAAAAAAAAACGGCCCCTTTTTTATGTCTGGGACGCCCCTGAAAATTAATTTAATTTAATTTTTAATTCAATGTTCGAAGTAAAATGTTGATCCAAATTTCAGATCTGTAACTCATTCTGTCTGCAAGCTAGAGAACCGTGACATAAGGATGGACAGAATAACAGACAGCAGAACGACGTTAATAGGGCTCCGTGTTGCCCTTTGGGCGCGGAACCCTAAAAACGCGCAGTTTGAGAGCAAAATTAGGGCGAATGAGACAAAATGATTTTATTAAATATTTATTTAAAATTTCCAAAATAAAAGACCGGGATTTTGTTAAACTCCTCTAATAAAATACGTTTTGAGTTCTCTACATGATTCCTATTCATCAGACGAGGAGAGAAAGTGTGTTTAAAATGAGGTACATTTCAATAATTATTTCTATCAAAGAAAACGTATCCAAAATCCAAATAACAAAACCCTAGGACATTTAGTCAAAATGCATATACCAGAAATTGATTACAATTTTCCGTGTGTAGTAGTTAGAAGATTTAATTTAATAATATGGGATTGTATAACTCATTAGTTTTAAGACTGTGATGTTATGCATTTTAAATAAATAAATAAAAATTATTATTACGTATTCTAAATAAACGATTACTATTTATATATTACGTATGATAACGATTACTATTTGTATACGAAATATTTATTAATAAATTTTTAAATTTATATATTTGGATTGAACCGTCCTATGATAGCTTTAAAAGAAAAAAATTCAAGGTGCCCTTCAAATCGATACCCAAAAGCGTATTGATTTGATTGCGACCGACTAGTCAGGTAAGGAAAAACGCAACCGCTCGAATGCGTTAACCGATTCCCAGATTCAACTACACCACCTGATTTTTTTTCTCTTTTACACTTTGCATATTAATTTAAAAAAAATGTTAATTGTATTCATTAATAATTTGTGTGAAAGTAACGTACCTATAGATTCAAATGAAAAGCGACCGTAATCGAATTCGTAGCCATATTTATTAAAATAAATTTGCCTATAAAAATTAAACACAAAATATATAATTAAGCGGAAAACATATTATTGCATATCAAAGATACTAACTGCCCATCAAGCGTAGTCGATAGATTAGGTGAGACTCGTCATACCTTCATGTTTATTTTTAAGATAACCCGAAAATCCTTCCGATTGTGCCCTCTTATTTTTGATGTGCAGTTAGTATTTTTATATGGCAATAAAGAATATGCATGTAAATGTTTTAATGCACAATTCTTTAATATATGATCAAATTATGGCTATGAATAAGAATTTACAACTAAATTATCCATATTTCATAGTAATAAAATCAAAATAAGTCTACAATTCAAACGGCTGCCATTTTAGCACGCATCAAGTGACGTCACATGATACTGCTCTTGCTTGCGGTGTATGGCGAGTGGCCGGTTTTTTTCATTATTTTTTATTAAAACAACATATTACAAAATATTTTGAGGGTTTTATTTTATTAATTTTGAACTTAATATTTTATGATGAAATGTACTCACTTGGTCACAAAAGGCAGTTAGCCAATGGTGACGCGTTTTGCATTTGTGTTTCATTTCATCAAAATGCCTTATTTTTTAAATGGAAATAATTATAACACTTTAAAATAAAATAGTTTCATCATTAAATTCTACTAAGAAAATAGAATACAAAAAACGCAATATATTACTTATTCAAACGACATGCATATTCTCTATTGGTGCTCGACTTCGGAATCGTCTACCCGAATCCTGTCGTACTTTAAACACCTTTAAAAGTAAACTAAAAGCTTACTACTATAGTTATAGTGATCTATACCCCTGACTCATCCAAAATCTATTCATATCTCATCCAAAATTATCATTGATTAATTATATCTGTGTATATCTATGTATTTATATAAGTAAGTTTTTTCTATAAAATTTCTTCTGTGTATGCTTTTGTATTAGTTTATTATAGCGGTAGGAATCCTTTAATAATAAGTGTATGTTACCTACTCATACTCAGGTATTTTACTTTATTATCATTCTTTCTTTTTCCGTTAGCACGCTCCCTTTTCATGTTTTTTTTCTTGTCTTCTGTTTCACCAAAGGTTGCCTGGAAGATATTGCTGTTAGAAATAAATAGTAGTGGATGAACTTCCATTAGGATTATATAGAATCGATGAACGGTTCTCACGCATGCCGCGCTCACATTATTGGATTAACTCCACGCCGCTGGCTGCTTGACATACCCGTAGCTTCGTTGGATAAATCGTTGGAAATAACGATGAGGACACAATTTTTCTCTTCAAGATTCCAATAAGAACGGAGCTATTATGACGTGATTTTGTTGGCTGTCCATCTATCTGTGCCTTACAATATTTTAACCCTTTGATGAGATTTGCATCAACAACTCAATTATACCAATAAAAACCGGCCAAGTGGGTGTCGGGCCATGCGTAATGGTTTCATAGTTGTCCGGTACATTTTATAAGTTGGTCTACTAATACAGACAGCGCCAAACTTCTAGTCCCATACATTAGAGGGGACCAAAAGTTTTGCGCGACCTGTACTAGTAAACCTGTAAGGCCTACTTAGCTGTGATATTTTTCCTTTTAAATTCATTATATGTACTACTTCTGTGAATTTTTTCACATTTCTATAAACGCCGGCAGGGAGGGGGGGGGGCGCTCCACTCTAACTAAAATTTTCACTTTAAAGCTTAATACTTCGCCAACGGATCCCTAAATCGAAAAATAGTTTTCAAACACCCACAATGTTTTTGAACGACCTATCCAACGATAGCCCACATTTTGGGATAGATGAGAAAAAAAAATCATCCCCAGTTTACGTGTATGAGAGGTACACTTAAAAAAATATTTTCAAGATTTTATTTTACCATTTTGTCGGCGTAATTAATATTTATATCCATGCCAAATTACAGCTTTCTAGTACTAATAGTCTCTGAGCTAAGCCGCGGACAGACGGACAGACGGACCTTGTCGGACTACGGAACCCTAAAAAGGTAATTATCACATTAGCTGCAATTCTAACCGGCTTGGTTACTAAAGGTATAATCACATTCTTATTACCAATACTCATACACTGTTTATTTAATGATTAACACTTCGGCACTTGGTGAAACGTCATCAACATCTTATTAAATAACTTGTACTGTTTCACTAATATAAAATTTATTTATTCCTTGATGATGCCGTAAGTGAAACCGGTTGGAACTTTAGAGACCATAATACCTCAATTCGCAGTCCTGCTCTAACGCTTCTGCTTTTTAACTGTCTATCCTACTCTTATCAAATTCCGCGCACGCAAAACATTAGTTATTTTGAAATCGCGGTAACACTGATGATTTTTTCATTTTTATTTTATAGCCTGCAGCTGGTTTATACTAATAATGCATAGTTTTAGATACAATTTGATGTATTCATTGACTGCCTTTAGTTTATTGTACAACCGTAACTTTGTAATCTTTTTCTATCGAAAAAATTTAATGGGATCAAGTTTTCACCACAGCCCTAACCTATCATTAGTCTTCAACTTTACCATTTATTTATTTCAGAGAGATTGTTGCAGTATTTGTTGGTATAAATCAGGATCATGCGAAACGAAGTGAGGTATTAAATTCACTCTTAAATAAAGTTCATATCAGTGAAACAGTACAAATCTATTTATTTGGTAAGATATCAGAAATACAAAAAAGATTGGCAGCGCTCCTTAAGCTAACCCACGGGGATTAGAAGTTGGAAAGAAAGATATTACCTATTATTACTTAATGGTATATAGACTTTAAGTGCGCGGTTTGGAATCACAATTGTAAGATTTATTTTTAGTAGATCGATTAACATGGGATCAGTTACACCCAAGAGTAAGGGTGCATGCTTGTAGTTGGAGGGTGTAATTAATCACAAACACCCGTGTTCAACGTGGTTTGAGTAAGGACCGACCTCTCGAGTCATAACAAAGAAGTTAGAAATCATGTGGACTTTAAGGACAAACAGTTGGCTCCGTAGTTTTGGATTATGGATCGCCAAGTATGGGTCTTACCACCAGAAGTAATTGAACTTACGTTGGGAACGCTGTCTTCTCATGTAAAAAAAACTGGACAAGTGCGAGTCAGACTCGCCCACCGAGGATTCCGTACAAATTAGTAAAAGTTAAAAAAAAACTACAAAAAGATTAGTTCATCGGTACAATTAACCGCGCATACCGTCGCTTAACCTCGAAGATTTTTTAATGATTTAATTGCAAATGTAAAGCTTTAAGATTTTTTCCTATACTTGTTGTATCAGACGGTATTACTTGCCAAATTTCAGAGTTCTAGGTCATCGGGAAATACCCTATAAATTTTGATTCTCTTGAGAGAGTGGAAATATACGTTTTTTTCGGGATAAACGGCCGTATCTTTTTGTACGTTAACTTAGAAGTTTGATTTTTTCACAACCTTAGGGGACTGTAGAAGTGAGTTTATGATTTTAATTTCAATTTGATACCTCTACGCGTTCCCGAGATAAAGGGTCTTGACAGACAGACAGACGGACAGGCGGACAGACGGACAACAATGTGATCCTATAAGGGTTCCGTTTTTTCTTTTGAGATACGGAACCCTAAAAATTGCACTTAAACGGTGTCAAAAGCATTATAACGGTGTCATAAAATAATATTTATTTTTTCGCACCCTATTTTATTCTAAAAACAAAGAAACAAATCCTCAACTCAAATGCATTTAACTTATGGATATCCTACTTCCTACTAATATTATAAATGCGAAAGTCTGTGCGTGTGTGTGTGTGTATGTTTATTACTCTTTCACGCTGAAACGGCTGAACGGATTTGGATGAAATTTAGAATGGACATAGCTTATACTCTAACTTAACACAAAGGCTACTTTTTATTCCGGAAAAATGCATGGTTCCTGTAGGATAGATCAATATCATTGAAATATCAGGTGTCTAATTAGCGCGGGCCCTAACATTTGTGATGAACTAAGACAAGGCTTTGTTATTTCATACGTCAGGTGTCTATTAAGCGCGGTCAGTAATCGTTTGTGGTGAAATAAGATAAGGCTATGTTATCTCATCACACTTCTAACTAATATTATAAATGCGAAAGTTTGTGTGTGTGTGAGTGTGTATGCTTGTTACTCTTTCACGCTGAAACGGCTGGATGGATTTGGATGAAATTTATAACGGATATAGCTTATATCCCAACTTAACCCAGGTTACTTTTTATCCCGGAAAAAAGCATGTCATTAAATCGAATAACACGCGGGCGGAGCCGCGGGCAAAAGCTAGTATGAATATAATTTGCAATACTCCGCTAAACAATGCTTATCATGCTATTCAAAATGCAGACTCGTGCACCGCCCTCCCGCATAAAACATGCAACAAGCAAGCAATACGAACATACAAGCAAAGCAATCTTAAATAACAAGCAAGAAAACTTATCTATAAGAACAAGCAAGAAAACTTATCATAGGCACACTACAAAAAAGCACGTCATTTTGTTATGAAAATGCTGTGCTTCTTCGTTATTTAAATCTAGTTTCAGTCACTTGCGTCAACGTCTGGAAAGCTACAGCTGTTACGACTACCTAGAGCGGGTTAAGTAAATATTTTAAAAGCAAGGTTGGTAAATACAGTGCCACCAAATTATCTGTTCACTTGGATCATCTGCACATCTCTTTCTAGTACGGTAGAAAAGAGTTTCATTAGAAAGAGACGGCGGATGATCCACCTGAACAGATAAGTTGGCAGTATTGTACGTGATAATGACAAAGGAGTTTTCGGTGTGATAAAGAACAACATTTTCATAGCAAAATGACGTGTTTTTTTGTACTGTCTTCTAGACCATAAGGCGTTATAAACATATATACTATAAAGTTTGTAGCCAAAGTACTGCGATAAGGCTTTTTAAGTCGAACGTAAAAATCGTTGGGGAAAAGAAACTGTACGCGCTTAGACTGTTTGAGTGACATTTTAAACTCGGAAACACATCTGATATTCTGTAAGCGCGCTTGCCCATAAACTGAGATAATGACAGCAGGCGAGGTGTTAATAATTATTTCCAGGGACTTACGTAAAAATCTACGCAAGTAGGTAACGGACGAATATGCAACTGTCTATAAACCACTCCCTGGGTACAGGTGCTCATGACGTCATGCCAGAACAAGACGAATCCCTTGGCGGCATAGTTTTGTCATGAGCATGGTGACAAGCCCCGGCAGTAGACTACCACCACTAAATAGGTACCTACGTCGTCTCTGCAGAAGGAGCTAAGACAATGACCATATAAACCTCAATACTACACAGATATAGATTGTTGGCATACCTTTTTTTAATCCTTTAGTTGCCTTTTATGACATCCGCGACAAGAATAATATATTAAGATGTCTGTGGCGACAAGGCATGGAGTGACAATATTCTGTTTAAATGACGTTGCCACACGAACATATCGGCGAAATTAAACATCTGTTAACAACTATTTAAAACAAAAACACAACAAAACCTCATCACAAATCCTCACTTCAAAATAAAACGAAACAATAAAAAAAGATAAACGACTTTTCGTTCCAATATCGATGACGGGGTGAAAAAAATCCTGCCCCAAGAGCAGAGTTGACGGATTTCGGCCGTTCCATTAGGTGCATGAGGCCTGTGTTGCCCTCGCAAAAATGTTTTTCCCATTACTCTCAATGCCAGCGTACACAAATCACTGCCAGATCCAGCACTGGGTGTGATGTCTAGTGGTTACCTTTATGTCTTCATGGCTTACGATCATCAGGCTTTAAGTCGACGGGTTTTGTTTTGTCTCTACAGAAATAACGTTCGCTTGATTCGCTCATGGATTTTTTGGGAAATTTCGAAGAAAATTCGGACCTGTTATGCATTGATTACTTTTTTGTTTAAGTGTGTTGTTATGGTTGATGGTTGGCACTTGGATTTTTGAATAGGTTTTGTTTGTTTTTATTTGCATGTAAATTTACATGTGTTTTTATTTTTACATTGTAACGCCTAAAGCCCCTTTGACAGGACTGAAGTTCAGGTAATAAACAATTATATATTAGGTGCTTACATATGAAATTAGCGTTTTGTTAAGAATTCCAAATTCAAATTTATAAATTCATTTAGCTGGTACATTTGAGTTTTGAAAACAGTCATTCATTTGTTTTTTCCTCATTCTTTTTTTCTTTGGCGTCGCTTATTACCGCACAATGGAAAACATGAAATATCGGTATATTTACGAGTACGAGTTCTACCGTGGCACTAGTGCTGCAGAAACAGCTCGAAGGATTAATGATGTGTACGGCGCTGTTGTCGCAAAATAAAGCACGGTACGTTTTTGGTTTCAACGTTTTCGTTCTGGAAATTTCGACCTTCAGAACCAACCCCGTGGACGGCCGGAGACCAAAGTGGAAAATGAAGAATTAAAGGCTATTGTGGAAGCGGATCCATCACAAAGCACTTCAGAGATAGCTGCAGGCTTTGGGGTAAGTGATAAAACTGTATTTATCCACTTGAAGCAAATTGGGAAAGTAAAAAAACTTGAACGATGGGTACCTCATGAATTGAGTGTATCGAACATGGAAACACGCGTCGACTGCTGTGTTACTTTGCTCAACTGACACAATAATGAAGGGATTTAAAATCGAATCATTACTTGTGATGAAAATTGGATACTGTACGATAATCGGAAGCGCTAGTCGCAATGGCTGAACCCTGGAGACCCAGCCAAATCCTGCCCTCAACGAAAATTGACTCAGAAAAAGTTACTTTGTGAGTGTTTGGTGGACTAGCGCCGGTGTCGTTCCCTACAGCTTTCTAAAATCTGGCCAAACGATTACGGCAGATATGCATTGTCAGCAACTGCAAACCATGAAGGAAGAACTAGCTGCTAAACAACCGAGATTGGTCAATCGCTCTAGGCCACTGCTGGTTCACGACAACGCAAGACCACACACTGCACAACAAACAACCACTAAGTTAGATGAGCTACAATTGGAATGTCTGCGACATCCACCGTACTCCCCGGACCTTGCTCCAACAGATTACCATTTTTTCCGGAATTTGGACAACTTCTTACAAGGAAAAAAATTCAACTCCGATGCGGCAGTTCAAACCGCCTTCAAAGAGTTTGTTGATTCTCGCCCCATGTTTTTTTTAGTAAAGGGATCAATAAACTACCTATGAGATGGCAAAAGTGCACAGATAACAACGTTGCATACTTTGATTAATTAAATATATTTTACAAAAAAAAAATGACTTCATAATCCTCCCATACAAAACGCTAATTTCATATGTAAGCACCTAATACTTTTACCAATATTTATAGCTTGCCCAAAAGATTTTTTTTTGACATATTTCTTTTTTGTTTCGTACGACTCAGGTCCTTTCTAAAATTGCCAAACATGCTATTAACTCGGAGTTCTTTTAAAGGACTTAAGGTCGTTAGCAATTTTTTAAAGTCTGGGCGTTTTTAGTGTAACAAGATAAAAACACAACATATAAACGTAGTCCCAAGTTATTTGCACCGAATTTGTATTACCTTAACTTAACTATAAATTATTCAATCTTTAAACAATATATTTTCATCCCGATAGAGGTTTCTTACAAACGATATACAAATTATTGCATTTGTAAAACAAATATTTTTCTTCTGGATCATTGCAACGTTGATATTAAAACAAACGAGTACCTACTCTGCGCAGTATTTGAATTACAATGAAACTACACAAACAAAAGAATTAACCGGAAACCGGTCAGGTGTGAAAGTAATTAAATTGTGGGACAGTACATCAGTAAAAATGTGTTTCTTTTCAATATGAATTGTCTCGGGGCGCCACCGGGCCTTGTGAATGAAAATCAAGCCTTTGTAGATAAAAGGGAATCATTTAGAGATCGTACCTTTATTTATATCTGCCCCGGGCAGAAAAGGGAAAACCCTCTTTGGAATCACTTTCTATTTTGTCATTTTCTTGTATGGAGAAGACAGAGAATATTTCTAACAATAATAATTTCTAAATCAAAACCTCATCCCACATCGATGAGGAAACTTTTTTTTACCGAGAGAGGCCCAATAAGTTGACATAAAAGCCCTGAGAGCCCATCTCGTCCAATAATGAAGTCGATAAATTAGACTGAAAGGCTTTGACGACCCTTTCATACGAAGTCACTCTTCGCTTTGACATGTTGTTTAAGCAAAATTTACATTTTCTAACTCGAAAAAGTCTTTTTAGGCTTTGATTAATCTAACTTTAAACTTATAATAAAATCGTTAGTTAGGTTTTGTCTTTTAAGTGTTAGAATTAGATAACAATGAATAATGTACAGAGAATCGTATTTAAAAAACATACGTTTTTGTTTGTCAGTCTGTTAGATTGCAGTCCAGTTCGTAGCTCACATTCATGTTATGGGTTAAGGCGACAATTACTGCTGGTGACCCCGGGTGCGTGCATCTCACTCAGTTGCACTAGTCGTCCCGCATTAATATCTCCGTCGCTCGACGGGGAATCAAGTGGCGAACCCACTACGATATACCTAAATAATTAATTACATTTATCATAACTAAAATTATTCAAAAATAATCAAGGGAACTAATTTATTGTAACAATATTTTTAATTTAACGAAGTTTGAAGTAATTTCTTTGCATTCTTTCTTAATTATATCACATCATTTATTTAGTTTTTCAGATATTCTGTAGTTTATCATATATATATATATATATATTAACTTTAATAACGTCTGAATAAAGCCAGCTATTTATTGTGACTTTCAAGGTCACCAGTCGGTAAAGCCCTCTTAAGCCGTTGCTTATGGCTATGATTGGAAGATCTACTAGTTATTGTTATTCTCTGAGGGAAAGAGAGAAAGAGTACAGGTACGACAAGCTGGGTTCTCTATTCTTTTTACCACTGTAAGGACTCAAGACTCATAGTTATTATCTACAAGTATACGGTAAATAAATGTCGGTGTATTTATCTATATATCTTCAGTGCACAACGTTGAGAACAAGGTTTAGTTTGGCCAATTTAACAGGAGAGCAAATAGTTCGATTTTTTACTTCAATGCAATTTTCTTCTAAAAAGTGTAAACAATATAGTTTTAGTCGTGTTCCTCTAGTTAGTTTTCGTACTCTACTTTTATTTCTTAAATTCATATGAAGCTGTTTCCACTCTGTGTAAAAAAAACATATTTCTGCTGATTTTTTATGCAGAAAAAGTCCAACTTATCTAAGCGAAAGTCAAGTAAGTACTTTATATATACTGGATTCTTGCTTTGTGATTTCTTAGAATACAACTAACATTTCAAAGCAATATTCAAGTAATTACTCGTACACGGATGCTTTATTTTTGCTCTGATAATTTATGAAATAAACTTGTATGAAACCTATTTTACTTGATACCAATACAGCTAAAAAACATTAAACACTCTAATAATAATATTTATAGGAGTACATAAAAACCAATTCAACGCGGGTGAAACCGCGGGCAAAAACTAGTATAATATAAATGTTTTTTATCTGTATTGGTATCAGGTAAAATAGGTTTCATACAAGTTTATTTCACAAATTATCAGAGCAAAAATAAAGCATTCGTGTACGAGTAATTACTTAAATATTGCTTTGAAATGTTAGTCTAATTTATCTTTTCTAGTTAGTAATGCACTCTAATAATAATATTTATAGGAGTACATAAAGAGATATATGATACATAAAATTATGTTTTTATTGCGAAATCCATCGCTTTGGAATACTCTAAATATTATTATTAGAGTGCATTACAAACTAGAAAAGATAAATTAGAAACAAATGTAAAGACATTTATTGCGAAATCCATCGCTTTGGAGTACTCTAAATATTATTATTAGAGTGCATTACAAACTAGAAAAGATAAATTAGAAACAAATGTAAAGACATTTCTAATTTATCTTTTCTAGTTTGTAATGCACTCTAATAATAATATTTAGAGTATTCCAAAGCGATGGATTTCGCAAAAAAAACATAATCTTACTCCTATAAAATCAGTCAATGTTATTCGGACTGTTACCTACAGTAAACACAGCTGGTGAAATGTGTGTGTTATGCGCTTCTGTTTCCCATTTTGTTTGTCGTTTTTATAGTTTTTCCATGGCAACAAAGGGAAACAGTAGTTTTTGTCCTATTCCTTTGAATCTAGAACTACATTTATGCAAAATTTCAGCCTAATCGGTTTCGTAAGCATGGCGTGAAAGGGTGATACATTACTTTTCTATAGAAATTTGAAAGCTCATTTTCATCCAGTGGGAACTGATTTATGGGAAAAATAGTAGCCTATGTCCTATTCCAGGTCTAGAACTACATTCATGTGAAATTTCAGCCCAACTGGTTCAGTAGTTACGGCGGGAAAGAGTAACAAACATCCATCCATCCATACATCCAAACTTTCGCATTTATAATATTAGTGAGATTAGTTATTTTATGAAGTTTTTATTATTACTTTTGAGTACAATATTGTCCATAGTATTAATTATGTATAGTATTTAGAAATTATAGTATATTTTATTTATAGTAGGTTTTTTTATAATAAAATTTTAAATTTTTAGGTTTATATCTTAATATACATATATATATATTAATCTGTAAGATGGAACCGCAAGTTAAAAATTTACAAGGGTTTACTTACTCTGCGCTTAATTTATATGTTTTTAGGCGAAGTGGTGGGAAAAAGCTGGGACAAGACGTAGTTGAATTTTTATTGTGCGTTATTCAGATAAAACACGTTGGAAATACCTTGGCACCTTGAAACGCATTCTTTCGAGGTGCCGAGATATTTCTGATGTATTATACCAACAATATTTAATCGGTTTTTTGACCCACATCTCAAGATCTCAGGATCTAGTTCAAGTTAACGTTAGCGCCGTACGCTATTCAATTGCAGTCTTTTAGCACTTTCTTTACTAAGTGACCTAAAATACATAAATATTTTGACCCGTTACGTTTCTTAACATAGTTTTTGATACCGTTTCTTCAGTAGCGCTTTGTAATTCGTGTACTGAGAACCTATCGATTCTGAACGTAGAATTATCGTTCTTTTGCTGTGGCTAATATTTATTTAATATGACTGGAAATTCAAGCCTTCTTATTGTTTTTATACTAGTGTATTGTTTTACTGAAATAAGTTTTTCGTCGGAGATTAGTACTTCGGGGAGATCGAAGGTTTTGTCTCGGAAGCGGAGATATGTGACTTTTCCTGAAGGATCGAGTTTTTCGGTAAGCCGTGATACTTATCTCTTTTGGGAATACTTGTTTGTGGGTTCTTTTGCGCTATTTTGTGGACAATATCGGATGAGGGTTCTTTGTTTGAGTTTTGTTTTTTTCATGCAGTCGATATCAATTTGCGTAAAAGTTAGATACTGCAAACGTACTTTAAATCAGTCACATCAGAAATACATTTGTATGCTTTCAATTTGATGCATTTGTAGCTTTACTTAGCACACGTTTTAGAATTTTTACTACATAGTTTTAATTTTATTCTGCGAATTTTTCATTTGTTCTAGTATATTTCCTTGAGAAATTTAGTTCAAACGATGGCGTTTCATTTACCATCTTTATTTATACTCGTTATTATGAACAAATAATTTGGGTCTAAATCGCAAAAAACAAAAACATACCTTTAAAGATGTGCTAGACGTTAATGTATGTAAATTAAGCACAGTAAGGTCGATTCTGAAAACTTAAAATTGTCCATACTTAATATAGCTTCTGTTGGTAACACTTATGAACTATTTTGGAATGAAGAAAATTTAGTTTTGACATCAATGAAACTAAAACTAAAGCCTTCAGAGTATGTTTATAATTTACACCTGCTATGCCCGGTATTAAGTAATTTACACCCAATATGTTTGTAAATTTCCAGTGCGCCGCCTGCATGACAGTCGGTGTTATTGGACAGCCATCACCAACCTCTGCACCTGGTACCTTCACCTTCGGCTTGAACTGGGGCATAGCTTATGAGTTGCCCAATGAGACCCAGACCTTGAACTTTTATCACAAGAAGAAGAGACTGTATAACAAGGCACCAGCTATGAGGAGGAGCCGACGGGATCTGTACGGAAAAGTTGAGACGATTTTGGACAAGTTAGTTTCATGGTTATGGTATAATACCCCTGAACCTCATATGAGAACTAAATCAACATTCGAACCTAAGCGCAATATTGATTTTATACTTGCAGTTGGCAGAGTAGTTTCATTATATTTTGTCCTGGTGCGGTTCGCATAATGAAATATGATCAGAGAGATCTCGTGTAACAAAACTGGATGGTTATTTATTATAAGGCTTTACGAGGACAATGATCCTTATGCTAATCTATCGAAGTGCAAAGTGCAATCAACAGTGCAATAAAGGTTGTCCTTATACGTGCTGGATATGTGGTTCATCAATAAGGATGGTCTCCCACACCACGCATAAGTTTACACGCTGCAGCAGGCTGCATGCAGGTTTTCTTCACCATTCAGAAAATGAAAAATATACAAATAACTACTATGACCATAAATTCAAATAAAAAACTTATCAGTGCATGCCCAACCAGCAGGATTTGAACCTAGTTTTCAAAACTGAGAGTCCAGTGCCCTTTTGGCTAGACTACTCGGCTGTACAATTACAAAATCTAGCAAGGGCTTTGGAATAATTTGTCCCTTACTATATTTTAAACTAGCTTTTTATCTATTTTTATACAATATACTTATAGTGAACTTAGTAGGTTTTTAAAATTCTGTTATAACGTTTTTGTATATTTTGGACTGTGGCGTTATAGAATCACAGACCTAGAGAGTACCAAAATGCAGAAATAAAGGTTATATTTACCAAAAATTATCCTTGCTACATAGCTTTTAAAATTGCACAGTCGAACTGCATTGTACGATATCTTTCTTTTGTGATTGATTAAATTAAAAAAAAATGTTTCTAGTCTGATAATTAATATGCATATTCATTGACCTGTTTCAATGTGTTTAGTATCGGATACAATGGAAGACAGTGCATACTGAAAACACTCTGTGAGACCACGCAGCGAATCGTGCCACATGGGGACAACATGGTGGAGGAGATGTTCCGGACTTTGTTTAGGTAAGTTTCACTAATACCCGTTTTCACTGGCGAAGAACATCGTGAAGCCTATTTGGCAATGGCAACACCTAATTTTGCTTGGCAATGTGTTCCGTCAGTTAGTCATCATACCCTTAAGTATGGTGAAAGGAAATTTTGATTTAGTTAACACTTAAATATGTAGGCATCTTCTTAAGCTGTTTCCTAAGTCAAAGTGGGCATAGGGGTTTTCTAAGCAAGCGGTGGTGTAATTTGTTTTGTGTGATTATTCCAGTCTTTCTCAATAGTATCTTATAATTAAAATGCTCGTGTGTTTGTTTACTTCACGTTGCTGTTGTTGTAGTCAAAATCGGTTGGGTAAAAAATATTTTCTGAATATACTAGTTAAAACAAAATAAGGGCCACTAGGTTTTTAAGGTGTACCAAAAAAATTATAGAATTAATACATTGTTTAATTACCGTAAACATAAAAAAATGTTATTTTCTACCATTTGGGCTGGTAACTGAATAAATCAATTATCATTAAATATGTTTATTTAACTTTTCATTAAAAAATACAATTTAGAGTAAAAAACACAAACAACGAAAGGTCATTGAAAATTTGAAAATACTTTTGATTTCATTCTCTGTTTGTTATAACGCCCTCCTCTTTTAGCTATGCACTCCTGTAGCCTGGAATGCATGCTTTCGATCAAATGCCTGACGCTTTCAGCTGGAATCTCTTCCCAGGCACGTTTGAAAGCGTCAATCAGTTGCTGCTGGACCACTTGCTCACTCTCTTTAACTCTTCGTTTCAATTGGCCCCTCATGTGCTCGATCGGATTTAAGTCTGAACTGCTTGCTGGTCACGGTGACACTTGAATGTGAGAGTCTTTCAGTACAGACTGCAAAAAATAAAATATGCAACTAATTGATTTTTATATAGAACCTGCAATTTATATAACAAAAAGTTTCATGATATTGATTTGTTTAATGTATGCCTTTTTCGCTTAAAAATTATTAGAATCTAAATTCAAAAATTAAGTGTGTTATTTTCAATATCTGTTGATTTCTTTTAAATTTATTTTGTTTTACATATTTTTTCTCTCTATCTTGTGTTTTGATATTGAACTGCTTGTTTTCTCATTTGTCTGTCTATGTGTGGAAACCTTGTTGGTTTTTGTTATTTATTTGTGTAATGTTTTATGTAATGTATAACTGGTAGTTTCCCAAACACAAATAAATAAATAAACTAATCGAAACAAATCTCAAAGAAAAACCGAAACAAAATTAGAAGAAAATTCCAAATTAATTTTTTTTTTGCTAATGGCCAGCATTTGTTCTAAGGCACAACATCAAAGAGGTTAGATACCAAAGAAATCGTAAAGTCAACGTTTTGCTACTTATTAATTAGTTATGTTCATTACAGTAAAAATAACAAGTGGCCCTTATTTTGTTTTGAGTAGTATATAAAGTACATGAGTTTTCGTCTAAGACGTTTTCAAAATTAACCATATGTTGACAGTAATAAAGTGTAAATATCTCAGAGCCATAACTGAGGCTCTGACGCTATAAGTGGTGTAACCTACTTTTAACTTTTCGTTTTTTTATGAATATTTGTATTGCACCCAGTGCCGTTGAATCTCTGAGCGCAAAAGTGGTGTATCTTATATTTATCCTTTTGAGATGTTTTCATGACAAATTAATATATCTGAACCTGAAAAGGCTAAATGTGGGTTACAGCACTTTTGCGTTCAGTGCCTCAACTAGTAATTACTCATAGACCAAAATTAATGACAGAAAAAATAAAGAGCATCACACGAAACTGTCGCTATAACCTCACCGCTTTTTTAGAAAACCCCAGTTAGCAAACTTATCAGCCATCCGATAAACTTACAGATTATCTTCAAACTTATTTAGCCATCCAGTTAACTCTCACATTGTTATTTTCTCTAACATTTCATAGCAAATGTTTCGCACCTTCTCCAGTCTATTTAGATAAAACAAGCCTACTTTGCCCCAGTACTCTTCGCTATTATGTTGAAACGAGTCAAAATAGATTTGAAATTGTAAATTGTAATCGTTAAATAAGTTGTTTTTTTTCAGTTTACCAATGACAAAGGTCCTTCCAATAGAGCCTATAGAGCACACTATGTATGACGCGGCGCATCGACTTGGGGTACTTCTGGAAAACTGTGACGTGTACGAATGTCCTCTGTCTCTAGTGGACATGGTGCAGGGATATTACAACGCCCCTGCACCGAAATTGGACCCCTCGAAAAGTCCTTGGGCATTGTTCAGCAGCTCTTTTGGATAACGTAGACAGTATTCGACTGATGTATAGTACATTTTATTCTCGTATTTAAGACTTCACCTCGATGAACGCTGATTTAATGTAAATGGTACTTAATGTGGCTACATCGCATTTAGTTTTTAAATGATCGTGCAGCAACAACCATAAAGACGCTTTAAAGTTGTTGTGCAAAATCTTTTACATAGTAATGCATATAATAGTACAACTTTGTTAGAAAAGCCTAACTGGACGGCGATTCTCGCACATGCGACAATTTGCGAAGGCCGAAAGCGGGTGATTTTTACAAGCTTTTTATGAAGAAAAGCATCAAACTTTTAAAATATAAACCTGTTGTACGTATTCAAAACATGCTCTACGTGTCTTTTAAGGAGTTATAGTTAGTAAAATTATAATCACACAGCATTTATGACGCGATAAACAAAGGCGTATGAAAAGCAAAGCGTGTGAAAAATTTTCCGAGAATCGCCGTCCTGACATTAAATTATTTATTTATTATAATTACTACGGGCGAACCCAATTACAGCAATTATTACTTATTATGGTCGTGTAGTGCCCTAAAACACATTTATTTAATCATTTTAATTCAAATATAAGAATAACAGTTAGAGTTATGCATTTGGGAACGACAACCGTCGCAACCATCTTAAGAGGGTGTTTTTTATTGAATCGTATCGGACACAATATGACGACAATATTTACAGATTTGGTTTCAGACTATTCAATTACAGCCAGGAACACAGATCCGTCCGGTCTATAATGCCTGAATGCAGTTTCAGGTGTGACTAAGAATCTTGCCATTGCAATCTTAACCCGATGCACTAGGATGCATTTCACTCAAAATGCACTTGAATTTTTTCACTACAAACGGTGGTTGCGAGCCTCCGGGCTTGCTCCTGGATAAGTTCTAGACATAAATCTCTGCAAAAGACTTGCAGGTGTTGCACAAAAGTAAGAAAATCACAGTTGCATAGCCCATGAAGCCCACGGCGCAAAACTTAGACTTCTAGTAACGTAACGTCGATCCTAGGCTAGCTAGGCTTTCTTAATCTAGAAACGTTCGTGACGAATGTAGAGATCATGTCACGTTTTTTTTTGTATGTGTATATGTGTGTGTGTGTGTGTGTGTGTGTGTGTGTCTAGTTAGTGTACGAACATTTTATGAACATTTTATTTATTTACATTATAAAGCTGTGTGTCATCCGTCACCGTCTTGCCCACCGGACTCTCAGACGGCGAAAGCAGCAGCAAATATGTTAGCGAAAAGCGTTTTCATACTTTAGTTTTGTTTTGTGGCCGTAGCAACGAAATTAACCCAAATACTTTATCTTGGGTTTTTCATAATAACTCCACGGGTGTGTTAGCACCTCATTTATCGATTCACAAAGTGCTTTTCCTCGTTATAAACGACCCGTCGTAAAATGAAACGATCGATAAAAGTGGCCTGAATATATGTGGCAAATACATGCAATGTCGTAACGGGGAATTCCAGTGAATTTCAGCCAAGGTTGCGGCAAGTACCTTGGGCGTGGAATCACATAAACAAAAATTATGTGCGGCGCGCCCGAAGTGTCGCTACGCTAAGTGTCTTAATAGGAAACCCCAGTAAATTTCAGCGGAATGTGGGCGTGTAATGATATAATTAGAAATTATGACTGCGACACTGCGGCGCCCGTAGGCGAGTTTACGGGCGCCTCGCAGGCGAGCACCCGCTGTGTAACGTTCGACTGCACTTTCGTATGTTGCGACGTATTCGCTGATGGGCTCCAAGCCGCTGTCGATAAGCCTGAGTAAAATACATGATTTTTTCTTCAAAGATAGCACAGTCGCCGCACCTGATTCCATTGTGTGACCGGGAGCTCCATGCAGCGTTGGAGAGTCACCTGCACCGCGGTTTTATCGGTAGCTCGATGGTGCGACGACTCCGACACGAAGTCTTTTAAGATTATATGTAACGTAACGTCGTTCGTAAGCTCACCTGCTCGTAGACCTTTGCTACAGACATTCCTTAATCTTGAAACGTTCGTGACGAATGTAGAGATCATACCACGTTTGTATGTGTATATGTGTGTGTATGTATATAGTTATCGTACACGTACACGTATGTTGCATAGGTAAGATAGTATGACGTGAACATGTCTTTACTACGTTTACTACGACCGTCGTCATGTAGCAGTCAGCATGTCAGCAATGATAGTATAACGTTAGGGTGCCGGAGCAGCAAGCGCAAGTACGAACGTCTGATATATGCACTCTGTATCAATGCGCCGCAACGCTCGAGACACATCGATGGTGTAATGTTGCATAAACATTATTTACATTATGAAAGCTGTGTGTTATCCGTCACCGTTCTGCTCGGACCCTCGGACGGCGAGATGTTTCGCTATGTTAGCGAAAAGCGTTGTCAAACTTTACTTTTGTGTAGCAACCAAATAATCCCAAATACCTTATCTTCGGTTTTATAAAAACTAGCACGGGTTCGTTGCTACGTCATTTCGTGATTCCCGAAGTATTTTTCCTTGTTAGCCAAACGATTAAACCCATAGGTACAGGTCAAATAATTATTTGACTTATCGACCCGTTGTAATGAGGATAACGATCACTAAAAGGTATGTCGCTAGGCATGACCATGTGTGGCAAGGCCGAATGATGTCATTGGGAATTCACCTGAATTTCAGCCAAGGTTGCGTCTATCGTGTAGTTAATTAAACATTCTCGCCGCGCCCCGTTGCTATATGCGCACCTTTGAAAACAAAATCACGGCAGGACTTTTGTATGTTGCGACGTGTTCGCTGATGGGCGCCAAGCCGCTGTCGATAAGCCTGAGTAAAATACATGGTTTTTTCTTCAAAGATAGCACAGTCGCTGCACCTCATTCCATTGTGTGACCGCGAGCTCCATGCAGCGTTGGAGAGTCACGTGCACCGCGGTTTTATCGGTAGCTCGGTGGTACGTACGGCCAAGACGGAGTTACACCTGGTCGGCGTGCAAGTTAATCTTGTACGGAGTTTGAAAAAGTTAGCATGTCAAAACGTATGCACTTTGTATTAGCTGCATTAGGTACAAACCCAACTTTAGTTTAAAAACAAACGGTATGATAACATTTATTTAGTTATGGCATAAAAATATGGTGAAATTTCCGTTGACGTCAGGGTTTCAGCCAAACCACAGAAATAGTTGCCTATTATTACAATGGTATCGGCATTATTTCTGATGGGTGACGCAAAAGTATAAACCGCTCGCGATTTAACCACAATTATTTATTAATTTTAATTCAGGATTATTTCATAAATGCCTAATCAATTTTCGTTACATTGCTTCATTGGATCGTTCACGTCACAGGCGATGATATCAGCAGGCCCCTATATAATGGGCCCAAATTATCCTTGATATTCATAAGCTCATCGACAGCCAACGTGCCAAGTGACCCGTGACTCTCCGTGCTATATGTAAGTATTGAATATTTAAATTAATTATTTTGTGCATTTTTATACTTCTCTTGTGCATTCTTTCCAGGGATAAAGCGCCTGTTTTATGACTGAATTTAATATTTTATTTCTTTTCATTCGCAGCCACTAAACTATAAAATGAAGGCGGCCATCTGCGTGGCTATGATCATCGTCCTGATGTCGGAGGCGAGGCCTGCCGCCAGGCCTGAGGTGCCTCCGCAGGTTGCTGCTGTGAGTATATCATTTCTACAAACTGCTATCAACGACCCATCCAAGTTTCTTATTACCGTTGGAAGTTTTAAGCAAAGAGTTTGTCGTATGCCCCAACCCTCAGAACGTCTTGTAAGCTTCAACGAAATTAATGTTAATTTTTCTATTTACAGATTACTGATCCGACCAGGTCCCGCTGCAGCGGCGAAGCTGCGGGCCCTCACCACGTCAAGAAGTGGGAGGCCATTGGGACCCGGATGGGTTTCCCAAACGGCCCAGACGAGAACCAATACTGGTGGTATGAGGCGTCATAGCACCAGTATTGGTTGAGTCTGGGTCAGGGGGTTTTTTTTTTAAATAAAATTTTTTATAAAGTATTTCTTGGTATCATTGATGTAGATAAGCTGACGTAGGTATCCCAACTGTCGTATATACCTGGCTGTGAGCTTAGGTTACCATCGGTCTGCTAGGCTACATGCACATGTAATGTGCATCGGACCGATGTGCAGATATAGACGTCACGCTGCAACTTGTGCAACAGATACTGCACTCTAATAGGTCGAGCATAACGGCTTGGGAGTTAGCACCATTGCATGATAGAACTGTGTCTCCTGAGTTCAAAAATACCACTCCCCGCTCCCCCCGACCCTTAACTTTGGAGTTATAGGCCGTACGGACTTGTGTCATTGGGTGTATTTGGTATATGCTTGTGGAATTGATTATCATTTCCTCAAAAGAAATTTATTTCAGAGTGCCATCTTATATTAAACTTTTTACTGTAACACTTTTCAACATACATATCCAAGCTGTGTTTTTTTCTCTGTAACTTGGAGTTACAATTGGAGTTAGAATTAGTTTATGCTAGTTGCATTTTTTTTCGAGTTAGTACTGTAATAGGCTTGTACATTCTTCATTTAGATTATCAAAAAATATTGGACGTGTATTTTTTCTTTTGTCAATCAAACAAAAAATGACATAGATAAAGCGCGTCAAAGTTTGGGAGTGGGGGAAAATGACGTCACTTCTAAGTAAAACTGTACCTAGATGTGACGTCACGCGGAACTTCAGCGGGCTATATCTTCATCATTGTTTGTTTAATTGAAAAAAGAAAAAATACGTGTCCAATATTTCTGATAATCTAACTGACGGACTAATAAAAATTTTTTAGTCAGCATGCCTATTGTTTTTTATCGATTAATGTCTGTATCAAAATGATGACTACGGTTAAAACAAAAACTGGTTGTACGAAACTGGGTATAGCTTTATAGTCCTATATACTTTCGTTCACTTTGCTGAGTGTTCCCGTCACCACCCGTAAGCTACACTATGCATGCTCCTCGCACTGCTCATAGCGCTGGCTACACACTACTTTACTCGCGCTACTATTGCCATGTTCCGCATTCGGCTTCCGCGTGCGCATTTTCTCTTTATAGCATAGCAAGTTACATAAATATTGCAAAAAAAAACAATATAATTAAACGTCTTCATCCTCGCCAACGCAGATGGCAAAACTGAAAAAGAATTAACCAACGACTTAGACAAAAGCCTAATACTCAACCAACCATTGAACTCCTTTTACTTGACGCCAACTGACAACTATGAGGTATCAAAAATAATTAGTAATTTACGAACAGTTTCAGCACCAGGTTGGGATAAAATTGGTAATAAAATACTTAAGTCCTGTAAGATCGTTCTGGTTCCTTTGATTACTTTTATTTGTAACCTGAGCATGTCAACGAGTACAATGCCGGAGTGGCTAAAGTTTGCTGACATTTGTCCTATCTTTAAGGCAGGTGACAAAAAGTCCATATCGAACTACAGGCCAATATCCTTGTTGACTTCCCTTTCCAAGATACTCGAGAAACTTGTTAATTATAGACTTTTGAAGTTCCTTTGAGAAAGAAAACCTTCTCTCCGAAAATCAATTTGGATTTCGCCATAACAGGTCTACCGACGATGCTGTATCAAACCTTATAGACCATGTGAAAGTAGAGTTAGACAAAGGCCAAAAGTGTGCTGGGGTCTTCTTAGACCTCGCAAAGGCCTTCGACACAGTGTCACAAACGATACTATTAAAAAAATTGGAACGTATGGGTGTTAGAGGAACTGCACTTCAATGGTTCAATTCATATCTAATGGGACGAAAACAACGTGTTTTTATTGATGGTATATGCAGTGATTACTCTGAGAACCACTTCGGTGTACCTCAGGGTAGCGTCTTGGGACCAACGCTTTTTCTGATTTACATCAACGACCTTAGTGACATGAGTCTCACTCAAGCTAGGGTTTTCACTTTTGCTGATGACACAGCGTTAATATTTAGTGGAAAATCGTGGGACGAAGTCGTTGATGTGGCTCAGAGCGGGCTGAGTTTGGTTTCCGACTGGCTAAATTTGAACCTTCTTACGCTGAATATTAATAAAACAAACTTTGCCTGTTTCCACATCCGCGATCATACATCTATTAATATTCCTACACATCTCATTCTTCACTCCTGCGGTGATCGTGGGGGCATCTGCAATTGTCAAACAATTAATAGAGTTAGTTGCATTAAGTACCTAGGTGTTTATATTGATGAAAAGCTCACATGGAGACAGCAAATTGACTCGGTTAGCAATCGCCTTCGCAAAATGCTGCATATATTCAAGAAACTTAGAAATTTTGCTGACGACAATACGATAAAAATGGTGTACTATGCGCTCTGCCAGTCTGTCCTTAACTATTGCATCATAGCCTGGGGAAGTGCATGTAAAACTATCTTGATTAAGGCTGAAAGAGCCCAAAGAGCCGTTCTTAAAGTTGCATACAAGAGACCGTTTCGCTACCCTACGGATGTCTTATTTGAAGAGTGTAAGGTTCTTCGAGTCAGACAGCTCTTTGTTTTATCGAATATTCTAAGGTTCCACAAAACAGCTTACAATAATCAAAAAGAAACAACAAGATCTCAAAGACGATTCACCTGGCTTGTTCCACAACTGCGAACAAATTTTGCACAAAAAAGCTACTTCTATCTTGGTCCATATTTGTACAACAAAATTAACTTATGTCTTAACATTAGTCGAGCTACTAGATTCACTTGTAGAAAACAAGTAACTCTGTGGCTACTCCAGGTAAGCTACGATAAGACTGAGGACATTCTGTGTATTCACGAATAAAGACTACCTGCAATACTACTTCGATCATAATTACAAATCTTTTCTTTAAACATTTGTACCCACCCACACTCATAAATTTTTACCCACATTTCCCAATTTATACATCCTACAAAAATCACCTACATACACTCACACACCCCCTCCCACCTTTTCCTTTCCACCACTCGTAATACATACACACTAGCATAAGTTATTACACACATAAGTTATAATTGTAAATAAGTATCCCGTTTGTTTGTTTATTATATTAACATTAATTTATATTCAATTTCAAATAGTTAACATTAAATTAGTTTTATCTAAAAATTCTTAATTGTATTAAATTTAAAATTTTATTAAATTATACATAAATATATAAATCATAGCAGAGCGTTAGAGACTAGTTACCTACAACCTAAAGGGAATCCTAGTGTAGGGACTAGAGAACACTATTAAAAATGTATGTACATGGTTTATTTCAATAAAGATAAAGATATATATATATATATGGTGGATGATATAGATTCGAAGACCATTCATCGGCCAGCGGCATGGCTGCTAACCTATTGACACGTACTTTCGATACGAGCGCTCGACCGATGCGGAGTGAAATGGCACGAGTATGCTGCCTGCTACTCGTCTTTATATTGCCGGTCCTTTGCACAAAAAACCGACAAAAGAGACGCGGTGAGCATGACGAGTAACGTAGCACTACTTCTCTGCGTCCTTCCCTCACAACTTTCCAAGCCACTTGTCAAGTATGTGGCTGAGGCATAGTGAGTAAAGTGACAGATTTACTCACAAAATATCCTCTTTCAATTATAAATTAACTTTTTCATAGTATGCGTTTCATTAGAACTCCTGTCCAAGCAATTTGTCTTCTCAACATCGTAGCATTATTATTATTCACAACCAAAGTTATTTTTGGGACCGTCAAATTGAATTCCAGCTTTATTGTTTAGCTCATCGTGTACCGGAAGACAAGTTGACTATGCAAGGTCTATATTCTGGGATGTACCTACCTCCATGGTCCAGTGGTGAGAGCCTTGGACTATCAACCTGGAAGTCGTGGGTTCGATTCCCGCGGGGAACACACATAGTGGAAAGTCACTTTGTGAATTGTTATCAGTTTGGTTAGGATGTTGCAGGCTTGAATCACCTGATAGTCCGATATGTAAGATAATTTCGTGCTTCGGAAGGCACGTTAAACCGTTGGTCCCGGCCACTTTCTACCTACTAACAACCTACTAAGAGTGGTCGTTACATAAGCCACGTCAGAGGCCGTAAGGCGGTTTAAAAACTCTGACACCAGGGCTTGTCGGGCCATAGGTCTTGCAGCCCACACGATAAGAAGAAGAATATTCTGGGATATTTATATATACGTATAAAAACAAATCACTTGTAGGGTGTATGTATGTTTTGTCAGGAATTTCCTAACGTAACAATTTTGACACTTTTTGCGCTGGATTAGATCTCTTTCTTTTAAAGTCGCAATAGAAGAATCAATCAAAATCGATAAGTAAGTTTTCAAAATTATGTACTGCTTTTCTTGTTATTACATCAGAGTTCAAAGAGTTTCTTCTCCTAAATACGGTTTTGGCTGACTTCTTCCATTTCTTACGTACCATGTATTTGGACGTCAAGATACAGTTATATCGCTGAATTTAAGATGTGCCTTATCAGTGTACATGCGATCATTGATTTTTACGGCCCCTGCACACAGAAGCCGCGTACGAAACGGTAGCAAGACTGAAATAAATCTGTTTAAACATATCGCAGATGTCTGCATCTGTCTGTGATTTCCTATGATTGCATCTCTCTGTATCGCTGTTGCGCATGAATTTTTTTCACATGGACCGGTACCACAGTATAGGTAACAACAGTAGTTTAACTAAGTGGTGTCCTTGAATTCAATACCTACGGCCGCTCGGCGCCTAAACACGCCCTAGGGCTGTCAACTGACTGTTTACGTATTTGATAATGCTATATTATTATTAAAAAAGTTGTATTTAAGCAACCATACAATGCACAACATACTCTGTAACTACGTGCCATAATTTACGAAAATGCGCGGGAGCCTCACAGAGACGACTTGCATACTAACTGCTGTGCGACTGCGACTGTCGTAAACCGAGTTGTACCGAGTTTTGTGGGGGGGGGGGGGGGTTCGTTTCGGCCCGTTTGTATGGAGATAGAATACTATTACTTATTTATATTATGCCGGTACCACCAGTATTTCGCATCGAAAAGCTGTTCCATAGTGAAACATGGGCAAAATATGACGTGCTTCTCAAATTCATAGAATTTGGTACAAGGCAGAAGTAGATGACACGGAGAAACTAATATTATTTCTGATTATCCAGAATAATATTTGAAGCCACATTCTCATAAAAAACTCATATGGAAAAGAAATTGCATTAAGAAAATTCAGTGAGAGATTGGTTGGTAAGTTGTTTGTTTTTTTCATAAGGGGAAAATTTTTATAGAAAAAAATCTGGATTTTTATCTTTACTGTGATTTTTTAGTTCAAAAGTATTATTTTGCCATAAAATTACTGACAGCAGTGATGGTGATGATAATTTGACTCCACCTGACATTCTGAAAATAACGACGACGGAAATTACGATCACTTTTAGAACAAGCTTTTAAAAGAAAAATCTAAAATGACTAACAAAAAATTTACCAAAATTATGAAAAAAGGTTAGTAGCCATGAGTTTAGATAAAGTAGTGTATGAGACTATACATAACTATGTATTTAAACCTTTTTATGTACTAGTTTCATAAACTACTATTATGGTATGTCTATATAAGAAATGTGGAACGGATTTTCAAACCTAAATTCTCGTACTTATGCGTACGAGAACCCGGTTTACTGTCACATGTCATGCCAGGTCCGCCAACACTGTTTTGCGACGTCGCGTCGCGTCGTCGTTGCGTCGGTGTGCAAAGGCGTACGAATCAAAAACCTCATTTCGAGATAGGGATATCGATTTAATCTAAGATCGATTAATCGGGGCCAAGAAAATTGATTTTAGATCGATTTTTTCAAAGCTATTCGATCTTTGAATCGATCCATACAACGGCAGAATCGTGGAAACGATTTTTTGCAGTTTGACGGAAAATTTTTCGTTTCCGGCAATTACAATTCAAAATTATTATTTGAAGATAGGAAGTTGGAGTAGGTAATTGAGACTCAGAAATATTGTTACATAATATTAACATGATAATAATGTTATGGATGTGCATTTCATTTTACTTTGACACTAAAACTTTAACAAATATTTTAATCAATGTTTTATTTCTAAGAAAACAACTCTTATAATAAACTCAGGAAAATTTAACGCATAAGAATGTTAACCTAGATTACCAACAAAAATAAAAGTTTATTAACGCTAATTGTGTGAATTTCTGTTCCGATTTTGAATCGATTTTAATGAATCGATCTGTTCTGTACCCATTTTTTTTGGATAGATTTTTTTCTGCACGATTAGAAATCGATCTATTTTAGAGAGAATCGACATCCCTATTTTGAGATCTATTTAGTCGCCGTTAAGTCAATATATATTAGTTTTATTAATTTTACTAAAAAGTTTTAAGCTTAAAGGTTATTGTGATAAAATAAAACACTTCTATTATTATTAACGCATAACATTTAATATTTATAGTTCATATTTATAATACATTTCAATATTAGCAATAAGAAGTCATGAGTGTATTCATATAAGTATGTGTAGTGCTTGATTTAATATCATTACAAAATGGAACTTAAACTTACCACTAAAATAATTATAATTATTCGCGTTTCTTAAGATATTTTTTTTCTTCAAACATTACATAGAGTTTATATAAATAATTGCTTAATACTATTTTGTTTTTACAGTTTCATTTTGAGAATTAAATTATTGAGCTAGAATGACCTTAACTATGACGACGTCTATTCAAAAACTGTTTAATATTATCTTAAATCTATAGTGTTTTGGCGGTGATTTTTATTGTAATTTATGATATTACGAAGTAGCAAACGAGCTTTTTAGTTTGTTATTTCAATAAACGTTACCGTGGAATCTTTAAACAATTATACTTAAGCAGTAAAGATTGTGAATCCCCACGTCTTCCAGAACAAAAATTAAAAAAAATTGTAAAACTTTTCACGTACAGAATAATTATATCAATTGTTAAGAAATTGCTACAATTGGTGTTTGAGTATATTAATTGAACTCAAAAAATATAAACATAAAATTTTATTTGTATAAAATTACATTTCAGCACATAAATGATTTCAGTAAAATATCGGACAAAGAAATTGCCTCTTTTGGGTCCACAAAAAAATCATAAACGTTAACCATGTAATGTTTACCGATATAACTTCATAACGCTGGTTCACATTTGCCTTAAACAATAAAAATGGTATCCATGACCGAGTTAGTACGTGGCTATATACATATCTAAATATATGTATTTTAAAGACTATTGAAAGTTCATAGAAGTCTATTATTGTATTTTTATGTTAAATTACAGTTAGTTTCTTAATATTTAAACGAATTAAGGAAATCACTCACATTCTATTCGCTAGATTTGTTTACTAATCGTGGTGTTCGTTTGCATGTGTCAGTTTCACAGGCCACTGGAGTCCAAAAAAGGAAAATATGAAAATTCAACATATTGGCCAGTATTACTTCAATTCAGATTTCATCGTAGTTCGCATTTATTCAATAAACAATGCCGAATTCGAAACAGTAAACGGGACAATTAAAAAATTCTGAATTTCGATTTTATTACTTTCTTTTTTGGAACACACAATGCCGTTACTTGTGACTGGAAAGGTTAAAAAAACAGTAAAATGAACTGAAAACGTATAAAAATTGCGCGATTCTGAAGACAAGACAGTGAAAAGATACAGTTCTTGTGACTAGTTTAAGAACCTTTTTTTACTTGATGCCTTCAGAATAGGCCTCAATATAACTAGAAGAGGACATTTATTATTAGCATTAACAATTATACAAGACAAAGTTGGAACATTATATTGTATTTTTAATTAAATTTTACCTAACCTATACACTTGCAGGGTAGGTAATAATAATAATTTAAACGATATTCGGGTAAATCACGGGATTTACAAGTAAAATAATATTATAAAATTTTAAACTTATTAACTTCACCTGTGTCTATTGCTTTCGTTCTTAGATAATTCGAAAGGTAAGTTTACGCAGAGAAAATCACTAAAGCTTGTAAACACATTACTTTACATAATTTCCACCACAGCTTTGAACATCATACGATAACAATAAAGAACTTAGGGGCTGTAAATAAAATAAATATAAATAAGAGAAGAAATATAGTTTCTATTTATAGTCTTTGTTACTTAGCAGATCAAATAGGTAATGCATAAAATGCATAAATAAAATGAGCTGGGGTAACGTTGTATGTGTTCCATATTGAACACATAATATGGCTTCTATTCGTACTTGTTTTACACGAAAAAAATACTCTGCTCTCTTAAAAATATAACTTATTTTAAATTAACTTTTGGTGCACAACACAACCTCTTGTAATTAAGAATCATAGGAAGACAAAAGAATGCAGACACTGGCCGGAAACAGACAATGAAGAAACAACAAGAATTTTAAACTTAGAAGCCACTAGAAAACTTTTTAAACTCCATGAAGAATAAATTTAAAATGGAGGAGCAAAATATTTCTTTGTAATAACAAAGCGTTCTTTTGCTAACAATATCTTTGAAATGAAATGCTATAAGAAGAAACAGCAATATGTATAAGAGTGAGGATATTTTATTTATTTCTGTATGTACATACTAATCATTGTTGGAAGCTCAACGCAAATTTTCTTGTGGTTTTGACTACTAGTTTAAAACTATTACACAATTTATCTTATCATATTTTTATTATAATGATTATACAGCTATTTATGGAAAAATATAATCGTGAAATGATAGCAAATTTAAGAAACAGATGAAAGGAAACGGAAATGTTATCGAGGAAGAATCGTGAAAATATTACTTAAACGAAAAATAAATCAGATAAAAGTAAATGAAAATTCTTACGTCACTTTTGGAAGACGTTCGATTAAACATGCACAAATACGTCTAAACTTACAATAGGCATTTATTTAAGTGTGACTTGTATTGTATTGTTATACATATTACGTAATAGACTTGAGTTTTTAACCGATGAGCAACTTTGTTGTAGCGTGACAGTCATAAGACGGAAAAACTTAGAAATGTTGTTCTTGTAATAAAATAGTGTTTGTTGTTAAGTTTTAAAATTATTGATTTTCATTACTCTACGAATATTCACATTGAATTAAACAAAAACGAACTTTTTGTGTAAAATATCATAAATGCCAGCCTTTTGAAATTAGAACGGGTATAAGACATTGAAAGTCAATTGAAAGTTTCAAACCGTTTTGTAACCATCCAGTCACAATAAAATCGCTCATCTGTGTTTTCGTATGAGATGAGGCTTAGGTACAAACATAAAAAACGGATAATACAAAAAAAAAAATTGAAAAAGTGTCGAAAATTAACGGCAAATGGTGTCAAGAAGAAATTACCATACCAAAATCTCATTAAGATTCTGATTCAACCTAATTATAAAGCGTAGTGGATTATTTTTAATACTGACCCCCCAAAAAAAAGTTGTATTAAAACTACGTGTGATACTTATACCTTACGGCTTACAAATTAGAGAAGAAAAAAAAACCGAAATCGTGTGACATAGAGATAAAAGATCGTGATTAATTATTAATAAAAAGGTGGATATTTTGAAAGTAATTTAAAACAGCCAATGTATTTTCTACGACATCCAATTCACTAGTCACTATATTAGCACTAAAGGATACTTGTGAAAGGAACGTAGAAAAATAAATTGTCAGTTATATAATTATTTTATTTTCTATGTTGATCGGCTATATATACAAGTCAACATTTCGGTTAAGTTGATTTCTTAAAATTAGTGACAGCCATGTGATAGCTGACTATGAGCTCCTGGCTCCCGGACCCGATGAAGATACATGTGTCGTGACATATTTACAAAATTATATGAAAAAATACAAGAAAACTTGTATTGAATGAAACCATGTCCATGAAGCAAAGAGTTTGAATCGATATCTCATTTTTGACAGCATCAAAGTCTTCAATATTTGTGGCCATTTTGAGCGGACAGTAAGTTTAAAATCAAATATACGTAATTATGACGGAGGTTTTTTTGTTTTGTCATGATAAATAAAGCGCGTTGTGCAGGAAATAAATACGTTCCAATTAATAAGCACGGGTTGGTACGAGTCTTTACATTCAATGAATACAGTCAGGCCAGCGTGACTATGTTTACATGAACTTCGGAGCGTTTTCTTAATATAAAAATAGATCGCGTGCTAAGACCTCTTCAAAATGTGGTTCATTTCAAATCCCTTACACTTATGCATAGAGAAACTCTATGCACTGATGTAATTAGTATCCATATTTAAAGTTGCATTTAAAATGGGCATAGACTATTTTGGGCTTTGTCTTTTGACATCTAAATTTTTTTAAGCACGATAATCTATCAGTTTAGTGGAAATTTTAAATTTAGAACTTGTGACAATAGAATAAGCTCTAATTGCACAGAACTTCAGTGAACACATTTATCTAACATCGAGCCACCGAGCAGGCTCATTCGTCGACTAACTCTAAAACACTGAGAAGCTAATTTTATACCACTTATACATAACAATTTAACTTACTTATTGACAAAAGTGCTCCTAGCTTTTGAGATTATTGTTTAATTTATTTGTTTTCCTATCTACCGCCATACACAAGGGATACTCATAACATAAGATTACTGTTATTGTTTTATAAATGTAAGTGGTTTTTTACAAAAACGAATCAAGCTTTTGTACTCTGGAGTATTCTAGTCAAAGCCAGCAAACCTGTGGTTAAACTTCAAATACAGTAACATGTCCCACATGTGGGAGGCATTTTCAACGCATATCAAAATTCCATGGCAGCCAAAACAAAGACGATAGTCAATTTACCCCAAATATACCGACTAAGCTTTTATATAAAAAATCCTGATTTCCTTTGTATTATCTAAACAATATTCAAGGGGAAACCGTCCAAACAACTGAGAAAAAAAATTGCTTAATAAATTTGAATAAGGATTTCTAAGATGAAAAGCGCAAAATTAGGCTTCTGTTCGACAAAATGATTCATTAACATATAAACTCCAAATTTAATGAGTAGCCCTTATACATGTATGGCGAATTCACTACTCTTGCTTACCCGTTTATCACCCGAAACACTCACAAACTTTCGTCTGTTATACATACATAATATTATATACATACATAATATTATACCTCATAGAGCTAACAATACAAACAGTTCAGGACTCAAACAAATAAATAATTTTCAACTACAAACATCAACAAAAGGTTTAAGACTAGTAATTGTCTTTTAGACATACAACCGATTTATCAAATCACAGAAAGAAAATACTGACCAATTACAAAATCAGGCTTGGAGCGGATGAATAATTTTAAAATGGCATACGCTTTTTCATACATTACCACAAACCTTTAGGGTCATAAATCGTTGTATTTCCTCAGCTCATCCGGTTTTTAACTAACTTAAACATAGATACTGACTCCTAGAGAAATTCACTTAGCAATAAGTATTTGTAGATCTGGCTGCAGCATTTGAATCACATGCTATTTGAGAAAATCAATCAAAACCACAATCTACGTGACTAACAATGTCGTCAGCTAGTTACGGATTTCATAACTGTGTGGCATCTTTGTTATATTTACAATAAACTTAGTTATCATCCCCAATCAATATACACAAATATCGTAATGTCATAAGTAACTAAACCATAGCCTATGGTGTTTTAGAAAATCTATCTATTTTTATTTTGCAGTCATATAAAAATAACAACAGACTGTATTTATTTTCTAGCCAATATCTACAGTATAAAGTGACTCGGAGTCAATCGTGTAGACATAGCTGTGGACTTAACTTATCATTATTACTTGACAATATACTATTTGGTGTGTTTCGGTGCGTGCAATAGCACAATCCTAACTCTGTATGCCAACACGTGCGGAGTGTAACTATATAAGTATTGAGAAAATTATATCTAGACGAACAATTCCATCCGAAAATTCCATCGCATTCCAAACGGAGTATTCTGACTACTTATAGATTATCTGCTTTCTAAACAGAAATGAATAGTGATTCAAAATGTGACTGAACTAATGTTAGTTTTTCAACCTTTAGCGAGCGTGCCATGGCTTTGCCTTTAAAATACAGTAGCAATACGACCAACCAGTACGTTATTCTACGCCATTACGTATGTTCTATACTATGTAGACTAGCCTTTATGCACTTTCTGACACAAACAGCTAATACACATTCAGTAACACTTATAAATATGAAGACAAAACACACGAAAACAACTCGAATAATTTTACTATTACCATCCCTGTTTTCCTAACTGTTCGCCTGTTGTATTCATTTATTAATAACTTTGAGTTATCTAAGTTATTTAAACTACTTAAACATCATTATGAGTTACTTTGACATATCAAATACGCGGCTCGAAATTTTTTTTTTCATTATTTTATACGATAGTACGCTAAAATAGGTACCCTACAAAATGGGTTGAAGTGAGGTAAAGTTTGAAATAGTCTTCAAACGTACGACTAAATCAACTATTAAAGAACGTGAAACACGAATAGGTAACACTTAAATATAATGAAAATTAAACGACTAATTTTGAATCTAGTCTAGGTAGGTATAAATGAAATTAAAGGTTTTCCTAAATATTTACTGACTAACGTTACAATCCTCAACAATGGTTTTATATCTAAGAGTGTTTGAGTGGTAACGTGCCATAAGTGTGTAGACCTTACTACATGGTGACAAAGGTGAGAATACAAATCAGGAGAAGAAACTTGTGTACTAAATTTACCCTGTACTCTAGGATTATAATTGAAATTACGGAATAAGTACGGAAGAGACCGCGCGTCGCGTCCCGTCGCAATGCATCGCGTGTTTTTTGCGTTGCATCGCATAGTTTCGCATAGCATTGCGTTGCCTAGCGTTATTTGGTTGCATCACGGGCTTTAAATTCCTTATAATAAGCTTCAGTTCATTCAGTCATTACTTTTTGTTATGGCAAGCAATCTTTCCTATTTCTTATATATGGCACTGCGCTAAATCCTTGTATTTTTAAGCGAAATCCAAAATTAAATCTCCAATTGTTGTATAGAAAATAATCACAACAATCACATATTTGTAGATGAGATAAACTTTTAGTTGTCAGCAGATTTGGCACTCCGTTTAAAATTCTAATAAAACAAGTATTATCGAACTATCTAAGAATACCGACTTTATAAAAATGTTTACTTTACAATTGGCAGTCAATTGTGATTTCACGATAATCTAGTATTAAATAATATTATCACCGTCTTCGCCGTGACACTAGCAACTATTTTGGCATTTTAACGATAAAAGAGTACTTTAACTTGATTTAAATCTAGGCTTTACACCTAATGAATATATCTACACCCCTTACTTCAATATAAACTATGGATTTTATTCATTAGCTTTTCGTCAATTAAATCGATATTGTCCTTATAATTTTTACGCGAGTACGTTGTTTATCAAATACTAAATGTATTATTCTGATTCATTCAAGTACAGCATACCGAGTACATTTTACTACAACAAGTTCATTCGAGGATTCACGAATCAAACTATTTATTACATTAAATGCTCGCTAATCGACATCTTGATTGAGTACCTTTTTACAATACTTAAATATTACGAAATTGAGCTCGATTTATTCAAAGTGAACCTTAGTCGTAAATACATAGAGTTTGTAAACCTCTGACAACGAATCACCGCGAATAAACATAAACACCCTAAACTTTATCTGTACAATGTTTGTGCGCTCGTATCAAACAATTAATAGGAAAAGAAAACATTTTCACACGGAAAACATACAAAAAATTGTACATTCTTTTACGAATACGTACGTTATAGCGATCCTAATACAAAAATAGTTGTAGCTGACGGCGGCAACGAAAAATAGTCGAGTGAGGTTATCATGTCATCCACCGAACAAAGCCTCGGTACAAAAAGACGGCTTCTGGGTACGCGTCTGGCAATCACCAAGTCCGTTAGCACGATTGGCTCTGAGCACAGTCCTCGCCTCAAGATTCCCTGCCCGGGAGCTTACGTCAATCACCCGTGCCACCACATGACGATCAGCTCCCAGAACGTCTTCGGCGGCGAGTGGCCGAAGACGTAGGACGAATTTCAGAGACCAGGGTCCCCTTCCGAGCCCATTTTAAGCAGCTCGAGCTTCTTCTTGGCAATCTTCGAGTAGAGGATGTCAATTGGCTTCGTGTTGTCGTAGAAGGTGGGCGCCCGAAATATAATGAGCGCGGTACCCAACACGCAGGCTACTGTGAACGCGAATAGGAAGATTCGGTCCAGAACCATCGCCACGTACTTCCAGTCATCCTCCACCTGTGGATAATGACACTCATTAATTTACTAATCTCTATCTACGTATATGTATAGGTATAGTACGCGACACGGCGGCGGGAGTGCGGGCGAGTACATACATGTCAGTATGAAATGGCCAGCACTCCCGCCTGTCGCTAAATATATGTTATCGGCAATCTGTATAATCTACTTTAAAATACTTAGGCATTCTAGATATTAATATCTGGACAGTCATTCTGTCACGGCTATTATACAGTTCTGCGGCTGAATGACTGACTGACAGAAAATGCAAAGCCTAAATTTGGAGCTTATGTTCCATAAGGGGTGCATGCATAAGTAGAGGTGTGCAATAAGGATTTATCAAAATTTACGTAAAGAGGTAAAAGTTTCCCGATTTCCCGTTCCCAGTCGGTACAACAAGCTGTTTGTATCCCAAATCAAAGTCGCGGGTATCCTCTGGTAACAATATTATGAAGTCTGGATTGAATAATAGAAGGAATTACGTCAAAACTAGCTGAAATAATTTTTGTTTTGTGATAACATCATCTTTAATCTCTTCTTTAAAAGTATGATCATGATATAAATCTCCGACAGGGTATACCATGATTTGCCTAGGCAGATTGTAAAATATGAAATTGAAAATCTTTCGCCAATAGTTAAAAATAAGTGCGACGAGGAGCGTGTTAGGTTTACAGAATGTAAATGATTTATAGATTTGATTGAAGGTTCTTGGTGGAACTCCATTATAGTAATGAAAAGCCTTACTTGTACTAGTTCCACAGTGTTTATTTCTTCTCTTAGCGACCGGTTTCTTTTAAAACATCTTCAGGCACAGATCTTGCAACTACGTAATTCTGTGCCTGAGGATGTTATAAACGAAACCAGTCGCTAAGAAAAGAAATAAACTGTGGAACTAGTAAGACTTTTCATTGCTAATGTAAACGAATTTGGGGAGCCGAGCGAAGCGGAGCGAGGTGATCTCCCCTAGTTTTAACATGATTGTACATTATGATACAACGTGAGCTACGTTCACGTACGTACAGTCGAGGTAGGATTGCAGCCTCAGCCGAAGGTGAGGGCGTAATGGAGCCGAAAATGTTATGTCCAATGCTCACGCGTTTCTTACGACGTTTTCAACACACTTGCGAGGAAAAATTAAAGCATTTCATTGTCTTATTTTTCCACATAACGGCGATTTTGTATATGCGCGCGCAGATGAAAATAGAGGCACTGACGCGCCCGCCAAACAGCCAAATATTAAATATTAACAAACTGAGTATTTACAACAAAAAATAGAGTTAATTTAATATAAATTATTTGATGAAATGAAATCATTATTTTTCAATTTTAACTGAGACAGTTTATTTATTCTCAAAAACTTTACCATTTCTCAAGACATCAAAACTCTGCTAAGATTATAAAAATACCGTAATGTAAAAAACACTAGTAAAAAGCACGCATGTTTAATATGTTGCATTATGACATGGCCCCAAAAACGCTGCAATAAGGGCCACTGTATAAGGTGCAAGCCACATAGTTGTGCGCTAGCGGTGTGTATCGGTGGTATTCAAGTGTTTGATTTCGATCTGACAAGATGTCTTCCTCTGACGACGAAGGTGTGGGCGGTGCGCTTACGGTGCACCCGCGGGGCGCCCGCGGCGCAACCGTGGCGTGCCGTTTCGACGCCTGTCCAATGTTCTTTCATACAAAATGTAGGAGAGGGACGTGGTGTAAAACAGATAGAAGAGGTGCACTGAAGGCGCGCCCGCACCCGCGCCGTTTCTATGTGGCTTGCACCTAAACAAGTGTGTTCAAAGTACAATTTGCCTACGCAGATTATATTGATTGAGATTGTGCCAAATTATACGATATGCTGACGATAGATGGGGATCTGAGTATGTGTCTGTACTTGTGTATTATTTCTTAACATAAAAGAAACTTACACTTTCAAACTTATCCTTATTTTTTACATGCTGCGCTATAAACCTGGAGCCCTCTATAGTCTTCTCCATCTCTCTGACGAAGGGCTTCTCAAGAGAGGGAGTATCAGCGTCCAGGTCCAGACGGCAGGGGGAACCGGGGGGAGGGGAGAAGAGCTCGTCATCACCCCCTGGGGGAGGCGGGGGGGACGGCGGCATGCCAGGCAGCTCGTACTCTTCGCAACCCCACTCCTTGAATTTCCCGTCCATGTCATCTCCACCAAATACGTCCGTAAGAACCTGAAATTGAAGTCCATATAAGTAGGTATATCTATCAACAAAGTCAACAGTTTCTGACCAATACGGGCCGCTGCAGTAGAAAAATCTGAATATAGTTCACCTCTGTAGATAGGTGTATGTATAGTATATGCTTTTGAAAGTATTATTTCTAAATATTGCAAGCTACATAAACACAAAAAACAAAACAGCGGTTACAAAATGGTAGCCGAAAACATTATAATTGTGTTAAAATGTAGAATTGCATTCTGCAAGTAAGATCTGACAAAAAAAATGTAATAAATTATGCCAAGTTGTGTCCGGGTCGATTGTTATTTGAAGCTTTACAAAGGACCAGCAAAGGAAATAATAAAAAAAGATTTCATTACAATTGCAAAATCTTTAGTGGTCTATCCGCGAATGTATGCGCGAACTTAAAATAACGAACTGCTGTGAGAATTCGTTTATTCCTTTAATAATGTAGGACCTGAGAAGCTTAAAATAACTAAAGTACACATAGCGTTTCTGCACGTACTAATTTTTGTTGTGTTGTTTCTGTCAAGAAACACAATTTTCGAAAGTCACTTGCGATCTCTATCAACATGATTAATATTACCGCATGAACATGTTCTGATTGTAAAAGCATACAAGTATCGTTATAATTTATGGTATAGTTTAGAGTAGGTCAGTAAGGGGATAGAGATTAAAATGTCAGTGCGGGTTTCGGTCGTCGGCGTCGTGCCGGCGGCAGAGGCGAGTGTATCGGCGTGGCTTAAGCCGACACGCAATTAGGGTGGCAGCCGACTGGCGAGGCTTTCACTGTGTGAGCTGGCTCCACACTCGCCCCGTATATCGCCGATCCGTCCGCAGCCACCAGGGAAACATAAATAACGGAGCCACTCGCGCTCGTTAAGCCCGCCGGCGTCGAGTAATAAAGGAAAATCGAAATGGAATGAAATTGGGCTGGAAGTGATATTTTCGTGATACAAGAGAGTACAATGGATTTAGAATATTGTTGAAAGGAGCGTTTCCCAGAGGCGTCCCGTAGCCGGAGACAATTAAAATGTTTATTGTTAAGGGAGTGGTTTCAAAGCGGCTGTAATGGTACTGTTTGTATTGAAACCGATGCAAAATGTTCTGAATGAATGAAGGAAACTTTAGGAGAAAATGCGCCGTGTTGTTTTTTCGCTTTGAAAAGGATTCTTCTTAAGAACTCTATTTGCGAGAGCTTTTATTTTACAAATTTAATTAAAATCTAAGCGATGGAGGGGTTTATTTGAAGCTTTCAGCGCTTCTCTGATACGTTGAATATTTTATCATGGAAATAGGGTCCAGTGGGAAGGGGTGCGCATGTTTTTCACATTTCTTACCTCTGTGGGCTTGTCGTCGTCATCATCAGGAGGTTTCTCTGGCCTCTGTATGCACAAGATCTTCGGTAAAAAATCTATGAAGACTTTCCGCACCCACGGGGCCATGTGATGGGTCACCGGCGACCTAAAATTAACGTTTAGCACCACGATTGTGACTACTACTGATAACGTGACTAGCATCATAGTGAATAACAAATATTTGCCTAACAAGGGGACTGTCAAAGACGTGGGGGGGATGATTTCTGCTAACAGCAAGAAGAACACGGTCAGAGAGAGAAGAATAGAGATACAGAGCGAGATCTTCTCGCCTGAATCTGAGGGTAGGTAGAAGACCAGGACTGATAAGAATGAGATTCCCACACAGGGGATGATGAGGTTGACCGTGTAGAAGAGGGTTTTTCTTCTGAGGGTGAGGTTGAAGATGATGTCAGGGTAGGGTTCCTCGCAGCAGCTGTAGAACTTCTCGTTCCTGGTGGCTGGTACCCTCATAATGTCCCACTCGACCGAGATGTAATACTCTGACAGGTCGATTCCCATCCCTATGTGATCGGAGTCTGGCGTCTGTTTTAGATGCCTTAGATCCACCTGTGAAAGAAACGCTTTGTTTATTAAGTTGTTGATTTTGGGTGATGGTTATTGGTGATTGCACAATTTTAGGCTCCGTCGATAAATGGCAACCCTTATAGCAAAGTTTCAGTGACTATTCATTTGTCTGTGTGTCCAGGGCATCACCCAGAAAGTGCTAGGCAACAAAATCAATATTTTAAAACATTGACAATAACTATGGAATTATTGAAATTATGAGTATTTTTAAACAGATAATATTAATGTTAAGGAGATCCGTAGATTGTGTATGTGTACGTCTTAGGGCTATACCACGCTGCGGGCAAGCGAACGATAGCGCCGAGCGGTTTAAAACAAACATACCGGAATGTTCTAAAACGCCATGTACGCCGGCGAGCGGAGACGATAAGTTTCGTTATTTCGCTTGATGCTACCTCTCACCCGGCTGTCGCGGTACTTGCCGCCCGCAGTGTGGCATAGCCGTTATACTGTAGAGACTTTCTATCTGTAAGCTAGCCACGATCTGGACTGCGATCGTTTTTATATCGGTGCGTTTTACTATTACTTTGCAATGACGAAAGATATATGCAACCGCCATCATCTAGATTGCGATCCAGATGTTTTATTATTATGAGGTAACCCGTAATACGTTATATTTTGTAAGGATCACCGACTAATGAACCATGCCAAAAAGTGAATGTAGAAGTAAGTTTCACCTCTTTCGCATCTCGTATGGGGGGAGGGAGGGGTTCAGAACTTGTACTTCACTTCAAGAACAACATTTTGTTCTTCGTTTTGTTTGACAAAGAATGATTTAGTTTCTAATCAAAGATTACTACGTTTTTAATCGTTCATTATTTGTTATTAGTAATCATTATCTCATTGATTTTTATGATTGAGACGGTATGAGAAGTATTCACTGAAATAGTCGCTGCATTTTTTTTTACACGCCGTAATGTATCCTAGGAAAAACTAGAAAACTGATGCTTTATGTCACTTTTAAAATCAAATGTATGTAAACATTACACATCTATTCCTTGATCATCTCCCAACAGGATCCAGCGCAACACCAGAGCATGTAATTTTTTAGTCATATACGTATGTATGTTTTGTAATTTGTGCATATTTTTAATTTATTTTAAAACTCCAAGCAATTACATGTTCTAGAATGGAAAATTTTGCAAGATTGTTTTAGGATTGCCTTAATTAAAAAAATCGGGACTCAGTTAAGGAAAATCTGAATCTGCATTGTTACATGTGATAAAAAGTGGAGTATTATAATTGCAAAAGTTCGTCATGACGCTATGGTTAGACCAGAGGAAAAACGCAAATTGAGTCAAAGGAAACCTGTTTGGTGGACCTTTGTTAACATTATTGTTTCCTGAGATCTGGCACAACAATTACAGCAGACGTAAACTTCTTCTTCTTCTTCTTCTTGTCGTGTAGTTAGTAGCCAACCTGTTGTCAGAGCTGTTGAGGCCATCATACAGGCCCCTGACATGGCAACGACCATTATCTTTTGATATCTGCCGAGACCAACAGCTTAACGTGCTTTCCAGGGCATGGAAGCACCCAGATGTCAATCGCCACTAATGGTCACCCATCCAAAGACTGACCACGCCAAGCGTTGCTTCACCACGGATCGTGATTTATCACACAGCCGCACACTCTGCTAAGGGCCCTTTAACTAATTGAACTAACTATATAGGTACTAATTGCAAACGATGATAGACAAGCTCGCTATAAAACAAACAAGACTTGTCGATTTCTCTACTAGTCCTTCTCCACTACAATACCCGTGAACACAACTGTAAAACGGACCGTCAAAAAATAACAGGATTTTGACTTGAAACTTTTCGGCATCTATCTTACTCTCCAGATATTGTAGGTACTGATTTCTATATTTTTCAGAATTTGGTAATTTGTTTGCAAAAACACCTTTTATGAATTCATCAAGCTTTTTTAATCAGAAACATCAATCGATTAATAAAAATGTTATTTTCATAAAAAACAATTGTTTTTTATTTTACAATTAAGGACCTAATATTTCAAAAAAACTGCTTTCGCACGTACATAATCTACTATTTTTTAAATAAAAAGTCAGGAGAACAAAAACTTTTTTCAAACTGAAGCCGAGAATTCCTTAAATCTTATGAAACAGTCTCGATAAAATAAGCCCCACGAGATATTCTTGACTTCTTTATTTGACCAGACATTTTTATCATAAGTCATTCTCGGAATGTACCTACGTTCCTTTAAAACACGCAAAAAGAAACCGAAAAGAATTTCTTCGTAAACAATTTTATTTGCCTAACACAATCGTTCACAATAATGATCCCAAGAGCTATTTCTTCGTATCTAAAAGAAAGATCAAAGGCAATGGCGATTCTTGCGAATTTCTAACCAATTTGTTGGGGCCAACGTTGGAACCAATAGGGGAAGTTTTGGCACTGGTCCAATAAAGGCTCGTAACTTGTTCTGCTGAAAAAATTAAGCTCCGCCCATTTTGTCATGTCTTCACATTGATATACGCTGGCAGTACATTTAGAAAAACTGAATTGTGACACCCTCATCCCAGAACCATGTCACGCTAAATGTCATAACAAATAACGTTTATCCGTAAACAAAACCTCAAGTAATTTTAGGTATTGAATGTTTCAAAAGGTCTTGTTTATCTGACAAGGTTCCATGCGCACATACACATACTTGCAGATCTCCAACTGCTACGATACCAACTCTAAGTAACGCACGTTTTTCGTTAATCAATCGTTGCAACCTCTTTTATTGCGGGTGCTTTCCAAAGTTCCACAGTGGGTCGCAATTCACGTTTTCCGACATATCACAGCATAAGCTTTATGAATTAGACACTTGACTTAAATCAGAATAGAGATCTTGGTTGTAATTTCCATTGCTTATACGTTAAATCAAGTTATTTATTTCCAGACAAATAAATACGGTTTATAGTACACTAAAATCTGCGCATCTTAGTCAGAAATCTGAATTAAGTTTAATTTTAGTTTAGGGTTCCGTACTTTGAGAGAGAAAAAACAACGCATGGCCGTTATTTTATCACAGCCATTTTTTGCGGAACAAACAAAGCTTTATTACGATAAGTTTTGATAAACATGGCAATCCGCTAATTTTTGCACACAACATAATGTACCAGGTGGCTATATCGTAGAATTGATAATTTTATGATCAGCGGTGCAATTGTGTAAGCCAATCGTATTCAAATTTATTGTCATATGGGTATTTGCCTAAGCAAATGAATACAGTTGTCTTGTTTTGTTATTGACAACCAAAAACGTACGATTTCAATTGTCAAACGAGCTTATTTGCTTAGCCGAACAGCCATATGACAATCGAATTTGAATACGATTGGCTTACACAATTGCACCTCTGATCGGTAATATTGTATAGTATGAAATAAGATATTTACCAAAAATAGGTGCGATCACGAGCGAAGCGAGAAGGAGCGTGTAATGTGATCATAAATTCGGGAGCCGAGCGAAGCGGAGCCGAGCGAATTATCAATTCTGCGATATGGCCACGACATATATACGAGTACTATAGATAGTAAACACGGTAACTAAGAACACTGTTTAGTTGTGTCAAATACTAAAAACAAAGCGCACAATTTATTGCCCGCATCGCACTTTACCACTAAGTTTTAGTTTGGCGATTGTTTCAGCTGCTTTAGCACGAATGATCTAAAGGCGAAGACGCGTGTAAGCACGGTTCATCCTTATTTATAGCTACGACGGAACCCCAGATTTATCGTCTTCCTTAACTAGATTGATGGTGTCTTGTTGAGCCTATCGTTCTAAACTCAATGGAAACTTTTATTACGTTCAGTCTCACGACGAGGCAGGTCTTATTGTCGATATTATTTATTGGTTCGCAATAAAAGTTTGATGGAAAAACATGAGGTGAAGTATTGGAGAACGCTTCGTCGTTTGGAGAATTAATGTGAAGATGTAGTAACTGACAGGCAATTTAAATTCGTGTCTAGTGTTACTTAATTAAATTTTGGTTCTCGATAATTTAATTAGCGTATATTTCATAGATTTAATCGGCAACCAAGATGTGAGGTGAAAAGAAACAGATGGGAGGCTGTCTTGGACTTCTGTTTTGTTTATTTGTAGTGAAATCACTTATTTTCATCTTAAATAACATATAATATTGTTTTACATACACGTTTTATACTATCTTATTGATAAAACATCGAATGTAAATATAATTATTTCGTTTGAAAAATAAGTCTCCTCTTTTATTTCTCAAAAATGTGAATCTAATGATTTATTAATTCTGTTTTCTTTTACCTTGAAAGTTTTTTAGAGTTATTTATTCATAGTTTTACCCTTATTGGATCAATTTGTTGTCTGTTTAATGTCTGTCTGTCAAGACACGTTTTCTCGGGCCCCGTAAGAGATATCAAGTTAAATCTAATACCACCTACAGAAGTCTGCAGCTGCATGGTGCTGTCAAAAAAATAAGCATCTACCTATATATAAACGCAAAAAAAGTTATTGCTCTTTACGTAATCCATTTCACACAAATTGGTTCAGCATGAAAACCAAAGGGCACTTCCAATTGACTGAGAAACTTGAAAATTCGTTCACAAGAAGTCTTAGCACACGTAGAGGAAAAAAAACTGGACAAGTGCGAGACGGAATCGCCCACCGAGGGTTCCGTACAAATTAGTAAAAGCTTAAAAAAATCTACAAAAAGATTTGGTTACAATTATGACCGGCATACCGTTGCTTAACCTCCATGATTTTTTCATGATTTAATTACAAATGTATAGTTTCAAGATTTATATACTTGTAGTATTCAACGGTATTACTTGCCAAATTTCATAGTTCTAGAACAACGGAAAATATCCTATAAATTTTGCATTCCCTGGGGAGTGTCGAAATAAACGTTTTTTGCGGCATAAACGGCCATATATTTTTTTTTACGTTAACTTAGAAGTTTAATTTTTTCACTGCTTTAAGGGACTGTAGATTTAAGTATATGGTTTAAATTTCAACTCGATACCTATACGAATTCCCGAGAAACCAGACGGACAAAAAGTGATCCCATAAGGGCTCCGTTTTTTCCTCTTAAAAACGATAAATTACCTCTAATTAATTATAGGTATACAAGGAAAGAATGACTCACTTAATTAGACACCTTGGATACATAGAGTTTAATAGATTGTAAGTTTTAAGTTAACTCTGAAATCTATAAATAATTGGTATAAGTTTGTGTTTGAAACGGTATGTACGAAACCCTAAGGGCATGGATTCTTACTCGCATTTGACCTTTTTTGTATTCAAATACTGCTCTTACTTGTATTGTACATATTAAATTTGTACTGTTCATTTGTTACTAATTCGTTTTATCCACTATACCTACATTTTAGATCAAATTTTATTAATAATTATTAAATAGCAAAAATATATAATGAAAACCTTTATTGATATCCTCACCAAGTAATAATTTAGGTAAATGACGTCTGAGGGTTGTTTTCGTAACATTAAACACGAGAAGGAAAGGCAGATTGTTTTCATAATTGACTACTAATTAAATTATGAAGAGAGTAATATTTCTTCCCTCTTGTTAAACAATCCAGGCTGAGATTTGGTCCGGATCTCGAAGATTAAGTAAACTTTTCGTGTACGCATGTCCTAATTAAAGAGTAATTTAATACGGAGGCTTTAGTAAACGATGTACAAGTACGGAACAAATTTATGTCAGTTTCTAAGAAATTTGTGATTCTGAAAATAAGAATTAGAATTATATGAAATTATTGCTTTACCGTAGATATCCAAAAATAATATTTAATTATATTCAATTGATTGACGGATTGACGAACTGAAATCCTTTAACTCATTATGGTAGAGGTATGCCCCAGACAGATCTGAGTGGAACGACATGTCAAATGATTTCATTAATGCTAAAGGGAGCTCTATAAAAGCACAACTTCAGTCACCCAGTCAAGCCTGGTCAAGACCATACACTGAAGAAGTGAGAGGCCTACCATGTCCTGAAACTGAAAGGACTTAAAAATGAATTTGACACTCTCGTAAATTATCAGATTTTGTCATTAACTGTTGTTTGTGTTATGATAAGCAAACATAATAGATTTTTTTTAAAGGTTTATCTATTTTATTTTGAATTTTATTGTGATTTTTGTCTATGAATTTATAATTTTGTTAATTTGAATTAATGAATTATTTGTATTAATTATATTTGCATGGATTTTCGAATGTGTTTGATATTTGTTTTAAACTAAGATAATCTTAAATGTCAATGCGTGTAAAAAATGTAGGAATGTTTTATTATTATTATTATTCAATTTAGATCGCAAATGTGCTCGAATGGTAGAGCGCTCGCCTGTTAACCATTAGTTTCATTTTCGCAGTCCACATTAGTTTGTCCATTAACGCCCGAAGTTCTAGGTAGCACCGTAGTATATCTAGCATCGATGACACGAATAGATAAATTTTGTCTCTCGAAGAAACGTTTGACCAATGGACACGCAGGACGAGTCTTAAAGCCGTTTCAATTGGTCAAAAGTTTCTTCGAGCGACAAAACTTCTCTATTATTTTTGTCCATGTTAGCTATATGCTGATGTTGAGTTTGACTATGGAAGGAGGTTCCACCAGCTCACTCGTAAAGTCCATTTCAATATCTCTTTTAGTTTGTTTTAATATTTTAAGGTACTCGAATTATTGGACTGATGTCGGCCCCAAAGTGGACCGAAGTATATTTCGAAAATAACGTATTTTTATCTTGAAATATTAAAACAAACTAAAAGGTTTTATATACTCAAATACTTATATTTATTTCATTTCAATATCTCAAGTTATTTGAGGGAGAGTAAGAAGACAGATCCTAAACAGGGACATTCAGGTGGCCTACCATGTCTGAGACCCATTAATTGCAGTATATTCATCCCCAATTGCTGGGCATTATATAAAACAGACTAGTGACGGCAGCAGCGGCAAGGCGCTCAGCAACCCGCCTGCCCAGCGAATGTGTGGGTATTTCTTCTGAGGACTGCTTATGTGGCAAAATCTTGGAAATGCCTATGTCAGCTGGGTGGATGGATAATTGTAAATGATTAACAGAATATTATATGATGTTTAATACGCTCACAACTGTCTTAACTTTTCACCTTATCAAAGCATCAAAACTAAACCTTACAGCGTAGCAAACGAAACTCTAACGCTACGAAAGATCCGTCGCTCTACACGCCGTAGAGGCAGCAACGCTTACCGTGTAGCCGTCGTAGCTCCAAGAGCCAAACTTCATAAAGCAGGTCTGCTCATCAAAGGGGAAGTACTCGACGTCGATCTCGCAGAAGGACTTGTAGATGGCTGGAGGCTTCCACACCACCTTGCCGTCGTGGTGTAGGATTGCCTTCGTCATGATCGTCACTTCGTAGTTGCCGTCCGCACTGGTGACAAGGGAAAACTTCATCAGTACACGATGTACGGCTTATATAAGGTGTATTAATGACGTGCTCAGAAAGTTAAACCACATGCTATACTGATCATATTAAACCACTTTTACAGAAAAACATTTGAAACAAGGCGTATATAAACTTTACGTCCCAATAGAAAATGACGAGAGATATTAAGGCTTGACCCATGGGGCACGACAATCATATTGAGTGATTTTGAACTTAAGTATATTGTCAGAAAGTCTAGATAAGAATGCTTGCTTCTAGCTTTGCCGGTACGCATAATCAGTGAATTTTCGAGGTTTTTCTGGATTTTCCGATAAAGTATTTGGCGCAGATTTTCTAGCTAGACATAAAAAAAAACAAGTTTTCTTGCTATAGCAGTTACTTTAGACATAAAACTCAAGCTGCTTAGATAAAAAACGTATTTATCGCTTAAAAATATTTCATGTTCAAAAATAAAATATATCGAGTGAAATGTTTTCAATTTGGTATCTGTCTTTACAACTAAAAGATAAAGGTCTGAAAAAACATGTCGGTGTGTTTCACAATGATCGGGTAAGTAATTGACTCAGCGTATTTAAGTAAAAACCTTTGAAATCTAGAAGGAAAGGCCTTAAAAATTAACTGAATTTTTTTCGCTTTGTTTTAAAGTTTTCCTATGCAATTTCCTGTTTTTTTATATGCTGTATTTAAATGTCAATTTTGGCAGATGGTATGACATCTATCTGCATTTTATGACGGTTAATTTGAAACTAATAAAATTTTGCGTATTTTCTCGTATTTTGTAGCATTATTAGGGTTCCGCATTCGAAAGGTGCCAAACGGGACCCTATTACTAAGTCTCCACTGTCTGTCTGGTCATCGGACACAGGGGTCTACAGCTCCAACCGTAATATGTGGCCAATTTAACGTTTTACAGAATACGTGTTACTATAGCTTCTATAACGGTCATAACACTAAACATAAAATTAAACCTAAGGTCCCCAAAATAAAATCTAAAAAAAATTAGGTGAAGGAAATAAAGAAAATTTTGCAAAAATTTAATAACTTATACTATCTTCATTGATTTCCATAGGTATGAAATAATTATGACATATATTATGTTAAAATAATCGTTAATTAGAATTAACGAAATATTATAATACGCTAGTTACGATTAATTCTGTTTATTTATTATCTATTTAATAACGTTTTTTTATTTCTTTATGTAAATATTTTTTTTGGGAGGAGCCTAGTTTCCGCTCCAAGGAAACTTTCTGTGGAAACTAGAGTTTTATATTTTTTGTAATCCGTTTTTCGCAATAAAGAAATTTTCATTTTCATTTCATTACTTACTCGTATTTTATATTCTAAACCTAGAGTTTAATATCAAACCACTACATTAGTCTTGCTTCAAAATTAATTTTGGGACGTCATAAACATCATGTATATTGAAGTACATTTTAAAGCTAAGTAAACTACCTCTAGTGCAGTGAAGAACACTTCAAGTTATATACATTAAACTTTGCACCTGCCTTATATCTTCAAATATAGAGACTAATTTCGTACTGCAAGTGAATAACTTAATATGGTCTTCACTGTACTTCCGATGAAAATATCGTTGAATTACTTTTCGCCCCTATAACTAATAAAGTAAGAGCGAAAGAATCATACGATATTAAAGAGTATTGTAGCAAAAAGCTACACAGCAGTGGTAAAACTCTATCCAAATATGTTTTTAATATAATATACAGACTTATACCTATACATTGATAGATAAGACAAAATGTTTTACAACGGAAAATATTGGGGAAAAAGTTTCTTCGCATTTTGTATGAAAATTCAAAACATTTTTTAATAAAGTTTATTTACATGTAACTAAAGTATGTAGGTGCCATTTTGTTTGATAACTTTCTGCCATCTTGTACGTAGGGACATGATCCCATTTCTATAGAAATTCTGGGGGTTCTGATCAAAAAACCGCGACAAGTGGTTTTGGCAGTCCTCTCGTGATGTTAACCTGACACTGCCTAAAGAATTCTGAAGAGACCGAAACAATTGGAAATCTGAAGGTGCAAGGTCAGGACTATACGGCGGATGCATTAACACGTCCCAGCCAAACTCTCTTAATTTCTGCTGAGTGGCTAAATATGTGTGAAGTCTAGCGTTATCATGATGAAAAACCACCACCCTTATGTTGACTAATTCCTGCCGCTTTCTCTTAACTTCTTGCTTTAATCTCATCAGTTGTTCGCAGTAGAGTTCAGAATCGATGGTCCTGCCTGGCGGTAACAGCTCATAATGAATAATGCCCTTCCAATCCCACCATACACACAGCATTACCTTGTTGCGAGATAACCCGGGTTTCGCCAGAGCCTCTGAAGCCTGACCAGCCTTTGACCACGACCTTTTTCGCACAAAATCGCAAATGAGTACACGGTTCATTATGTTTCTTTCAGTGAGCTCATGAGGCACCCAAATATCGAGCTTTTTTGTGTACCCAACTTATTTCAAATGCGCCAAAACTGTTTTGTGGTCAATTCCCAGTTCTTCAGCTACATCGTAACTACTGATATGCCGTTCTTGCTCCACTTTTTCAAAAATGGCATCCATTTTATTCGTAACAGAGCAAGGTGCATCTTTGACATAAAAATTTCGGGATTGAAAACCCTTAAACCAAATTTGTGCTACTCTCACGGACACTGCGCTAGGTCCATAAACATCACAATTTTTTTTCACGGCTTGTGTTTAATTTTTAAATTTTATTGTAGTAAAATTTTAAAATTTATCGAATTTCTTCATTAGATTCACTCATATTGACAGTGAGAAAAATAAATGAAAATCACACATTTTACCTAATCTGATTTTTTTTTTTTTTTAATTTAAACTTTTTATTAATACCAAAACCAGCCAGATACAAATGGTATAGCCAAAGAGATTTTATTATAAGTTCATACATACTATTTGCGAAAAGAGTTTTTCCCCAACCTATTAATATTAATTATTTCACCGTATAAGAAGGCACAGGTCGAGTTTTTGATGAGATTATAATTCATCATCATCAGGACTCTGGACATCAGGCACGTGTAGTTAGTTCGAGTACAGATACAATTATTGATTATGTCTTAACTCTAAGTAATCATCTTATTCATCTATTTTGCCTTGAACAGACAAAGCCCCTCTACAATTTGATTAGACGTACATGTAGCTTCATGTAATTTTAAATGATGAGTCATAATCTCATCGAAAGCTCGACATGTGCCTTCTTTCACAGTCAAACAAGAAAAATGACATTTATTCAGTATTTCACATTTATTTATAATTTTCATAATAATTTCATTATTTTTTATTGTTTATCGTGTTAGAGGCCATGGTAACAAGTACTGTGAAAATTTCAACTTTCTACCTATTCTGGTTTAGGTTGTACACCCCTGTGACAGACGGACGGACAGACATACATCGGAGCGTTAGTAATCGGGTCCCGTTTGACACCCTTCGTGTAAGGAACCCTAAAAAGCTACAAGACTGCGACCAAAACAGAAATATAAATTTCATAAATTAATTTTTTGGCGGCCTTCCATCCACATTGTCTTATATTCAGAACCATGGACTATATCTAATGCACCTGTGGCCACTAAGAGCTAAGTTAGCTAACACCTGTTTGTTAAATTCGGCGTTAACTTTATTTTTAATGGAGACTAGCTACTTTGCAAAGTTGCTGAATTGCCTCAAATGATGAACGGAAGCGGACGGTGGAGCGACGTGACTAATTGGAACAATAAAGAGTTATCTGATATCCTTGGATACTTGTCAAATGTAGGACAATTTTCGTAGATTTAGCTATGTGGGACCTACTTCGTGATATTTCTGTGACAATTACCTTACAATCCCATCAGCGCCGCAGAAGTGATAAATGGCAAATATCCCCCTCATTTTTCATATCGACCTTCTTCATATACACGGTCATTTGGGTTCGGTTTCGGAGCTATCTCTTGTGAAATTTCTTATTGACACTTTTATGAAGCGTATAAAAATATGTATTTTTAATTTCAGGCGACTGCATACACGGGATTGGCTGATCAGAGTCACGTATGCAGTGAATATTAAAAAAATAATATAGGGTTCCCAACGGTGTCGCGTCGGTCGCGTCATTGCAGGGCTTATAGAAAGTAGAAAATTGTATAACTCATATAAAATTTGAATGTTTTGGGTATCGACATCTGATTTGCTTGATATTTCTTTAAATGGCTAGAAGCTTTCTGATGCAAGAGTTTAAATATTTCTTAATAAAAATAAGTTTAATTATCCTTAATGCAGCCCGCTCCGCTCATGGTCGTGGTTCCTACTTTAATGGAAGCCAACGTGACCTATATTTTACGAGATAATTTTCATGTTTGAATAATGTCAGGAGTTGCTTATGACAGAGCTTTTTGGAGCCGAATTTGTTACATCGCTACAGGATTTTGTCATTGTCAAGTTTAAATTTGTTGAGGTAGGCGGTGAATTTTGATGATGAAGAGTGTTTTGCAAGTTCTTTAAAAGACAATGCTTGAAATAAGCTTCACTCTTTTTAAACGCACATCGTATATGCACAGATCAATTGTTTTCACCATAATCGTGTTTAAAGTTAATTAAAGCTCGAACACGTATTAATTAAATCTAAACATGAATTGAACTGCACGAGGAAATCCTCATTCATCCTTTTAAATTTTGATATAGCATCTAAAGGTATTTTTGAATCAGGACTCTTTAGATGCAGGTTTGGATTTTTTCTGCATTTAAACTGGGTTAAATGAACAGCTACTTTAAATAAAACCACAATATCTATAAAATATACGGAACAGTTTTCCCAAAAACCCGGTCTAGATAAAAAAGTAGATTAAAAAAAGATACTAGAACAACTTTTTATTTAGAGAAAAATCGGATCTTTGTTTCTAATGAAGTTACTTCCTTTCATATATGCAAACCAGATCTTGTAAATTCCTAAAAGCCTTATCAGCGCGTGTAACGAGCGAGGCGATTTGTGAACGACTTCGCTGCGATACCGCGGCGATGACGGGGACGCCGCGTTCACTCAATATTGTTCACTCACGTTCAGACTTTGAAATAGCGTTATAATTTTATTTTGTTTATTTATTTGAAACAGCACAGGTACGTAGATCACATTAAGTTGAGTCGCTTTGTATTGATTTTATTCCAGTTGTAATAATTTTACCACGTAATTTATGTATCTGCACACTTCTTAAGGCAGGCTGGCGCAGAAATGAGCATAAAATATTTTCATACAAATTAATTGTGCATTTCCATAAAACGTTATGGAAAATGTAATATCTGACATTATAAAATACAAAATTAATTAAAGCATTCCGTCTTTTTCTTTCTGCCTTTTTAGGACGCCTAAAATAAAGTTGGACCTGTCAAATAAGTTAAGTCGTGTAACACCGAATCGACACTATATGCAACTGTGTTACAATTTAATCGGAGCGCTGTAAAAAAAATATATATATATATATATATATCAGTATTTTTATCTATGTATGTATGAACAACAATCTCAGTGTTTTCACATCAGAATCCATTTTGTTACAAACTATCCAAAATTGCATTCCCGCTGCGAGTTCATTACGCACACGCGCAAACACGTTAATCGATCGTCTCGTTCGCAACACGCTCGAAAATCGTCAGTGTGATAAAGCCCTCGCTTGTACTACATTTGCCAGCGATCATCCGGAAAAATATTTGCTTCTATATCCTACTTCTACTATATCACAGAGACATCTAGCTAAACGAAATTCGTCTCTTTTGCAACTTGATAGGATTTATGCCATGGGCCTAAAAGTTAAGGTAAAACGACTCACGAGCGTAATAAAATCTTGGAATAATTCGAACTTTGAATTATCGTGACACGGGATCCCTGGCGTTTATGCCAACCATGTTAAAAGCAAACACAAAGATTCTTAGTGCCTTAAAATAGGGTTGAAATTTCACTGACTAAGAGGATTTTATGAATTGAATATAGCCAGCCATTGCAGTTATTGAGTTGCGTTATACGTTTGAGTAACGATAACTGCTATGAAGTTTAAACGGCTTTTGAAATATTACGAGTATAACCCCTTATTTTAACAAATATAATGTTTTGGTAAAACTTAGTGTTCTTTATTTTTATATCATTATTCTTGCGGCTGCTCTGTTTTTTTTATTTCTCTTTACAAAATGATATTCCATTTCCTACGGAGTTGCTTGCATTGACAGAAACATAAAAAGGAAATTATTAAACGCATCACAAACTAACTAAAATATTAAATGCAAATGTATAGGTATATGGTTAAACAAGTATACTTTATGTTTATTGTCAACACACACGTATAACGATCTAACTCAAAGAAACGATAGCTTTATGACTAAGCGAAATTATGAAAGTGGTGTGTCAGGATCGTGCCTAATGAACCTCACTTGGATACAGGCATACGATACACTGGTGTATGTTAACACCATAAAGCAAGCTAGTGAATGTCCGTTATTAAATATTTTAATAACAATTTCAATCATACCCCGGTAAGTGTTAACATACACCACGACGACTTGGTGAATCCTAATTCTGAGTAAAAATAGTAATTGAACATATACGAGTAAACTAGCAGAACACAGAAAACCTGTCAACCGAGATATGATGATTTGAATGTGTGCTTTTGTATTTGTTTTCAGCGTTCAGTGTCTCAACAGTTTTTGACAGGTATAATTGTTAAATAAATTGTTACAAAAGATAAATAAAAGCACAACCTTTTCGTTACACTCTGCGAGTCAAATAAGGCGACTGGTGGCGTGATTAAAAGAGATGACACTGTGTGACTTTCTTTTTTTTCGAACAACCTCTGACGTATAATATTTATATCATGTTTGAATCACTGTATCTAAGATTCACAAAATCATCTTGGTTGATGATAACATACACCGGTGTATGTCCGATTTTAAAAGTTTAATTAAACAATGTTGGACTTACACCATCGAAATTGGTGACTCTTGACGAACGCTGGTCGATCTTAACGCCCAAAAATTTCAGATATTCAAAGTAACGTACAATATTTTATGATATGTACTTATCAATGAAGTTGTATTATATAATATCATTGGTACTAATATATATATATGTAATGAAATAATACTTTTTTACTACCGTTTTACTTTGTCCTTGGAAATGCTACATCAAGAGATTCCGATCTTAAATCCTATAACCGTACTAAGTCTCAACAAGCTCTAATAGTCCAGTCAAACTAAGAGTGTTTGTATGGAGTGGTCCAATTAAATGGACACTCGGTGAAAATTTATAATATTTCAGTTTTAATAACTGAAAAACTAATATTCACAAGAACCTCTGATAAATATTTGATAGAAAGAACCAGCTTCATTAGACCATGGCTAAGAACAATATTGGTGAGATCAGGAGTCTAATTATTATTTGTAGAAAAAATGCATTTTAAATAATATGACAATACTATTATTTCCAAGCTATTTGTTTTGTGTATCTTTCATGCAACCTTAAATCTTTAATTTACGGGACTACTAAGTTTCTGTGGCAATTTGCACCACTGTAGAGAGCTGTGTATGTGTACCGCCATCTTGATGCTATTTAGATTAAAGCTAGCACTTATCGCTGCTTCCGCTTTCCCACCAACATACACGCAAATTCAAACCTTACCCTTTATCCATACAGTCCATATTAAATCTAGCACTTATCACACTTTCTGCCCCGATGGGTGTAAAGCAAAACGCTGCTGGGCCACGATACCATCCCCGACATGCAAATCTAAACCTTACTTTATTGCTTTATAGTTCTAAATCCTCTAAACGGATCGTTAATGCATAGAAATGCGGTGAATTGCCAGTGATAAAGGTGACGTTGCAGATACTTACACTGACTCAAAGAGAAAGTTGTAAGGGTTATACCAGTAGGTACGGGTTATTTAATATATGCTTTTATGTTTTGGACGTTTATTACAAGAAAAACAAAGAAACGTGAAAATCAGGCATTAATTTATTCATTCGTCCACATTCATGTTGGCAACAATATTTTTTTTTCTAAATTTGGAACGTCATAATCTAATCTTGCCAAATTTGAATACAATTAGTAATATTTTTATAAGAGATTTTAATCTGAAGCCGGGATTAAAAAAAAGCAGATGCAAGCTTGATGAACTTTCTTATGGTTAAATTTAGATGTGAGATGATAAGGAAAAAAAATCTCGTCAACAGCATAATAACGTGGACATGTAAGTAAGGCAAAATATGGTTTTTGTATTAAAAATTAAAAGCATATGTCAAATCGATGGCAGAGAGGAGAGAACAATGGCTGTAACTCCACCGAAAAGAGTTCTAATTCAAGTTTGTAAGCCACAAGCCAAGTCCTGAAACTTTGGAAGTCGAACAAAAATGGCAATTATAAGGATTTCGTATTGTACGTGGTTAACTGTGTCTTTAGAGTAGATAGTAAATTAATTTGGATCTCCTGCAAGCTTTCCATCCATCCTTCTATCCACCTCATTTATTCAAGGCTGGGCATAGGTCTTTCCAAGATTGACGGTCCTCCAGGAAGAACCATACTTGCTTGCTTGCATAAGTGCTTCAAAAAAATCCTAACCAACATTTTTTTCGGAAAAAAATGTTTTTGGTTATACATTAATACGTGCTTAAAAAAGATTTCGTCCAATTGCAAGTTTAATTTGGCCCAGTACTTTTCCAGTCATGCCGCGGAAGAACACTGTGAATTTCCCTTTTTTATGGTAAAAAAGAACTTCAGGTAATTATCTTGGTCGAGTCTATCTTATATTTGCCTAGAATTACAGGTTGAACTAAGTCGTTGGAGCTCCAGAAACCATCACACCCATTTTTGTTGCTGCGGCAGCTTTCGAAAGGCAGAAAAAAGTTCTCAGCCTGTTTTTAAAAACGAAAAATAACGGTTTTCCTTCAAGAAAAAAAGTACCTGTGTGAGGGTAGAACTAATTTTAAAATAAAGGAATTCCGATTGAGCAATGTTTTTTTTATATTGTAATTATCTACATTTTATTGCAGTCGATATTTAAAAAGCAAAAATATTTATTTATATATTTATTTGTATTTATTTATATAGACTTCACAATTCCATATATTACTCCCAATATGTAATTTATGTGATGCAACTAGTAAAAAGATAAATCCGTAAGATAAAATTAATTTTTAGATTGAATTTTTAAATTTATTATTAGTTACATGAAACACTTGTAATGTCATTGTTTTTATGATCTCATATATTCGTTTTTACTAAGGCTCCGCTGTCCGTCTGTCAACAGGCTGTATCTCATGAACCGTGATAGTTAGACAGTTGAAATTTTCACAGATGATGTATTTCTGTTGCCGCTATAACAAAAAATACTAAAACCAGCCAAGTGCGCGTCGGGCCTGCGCAGTCCCATACAACAGACATTATTTTTTTGCCGTTTTTGTAGATTGTATGAACCGTGATAGTAAGCAATTGAAATTTTCACAAATGATGTGTTTCTGTGGTCGCTATAATAACAAATACTAAAACCGGCTAAGTGCAAGTCGGACCTGCACACTCCCACACAACAGACATGAAATTTGAAAAAAAAATGAAATGAAAATTTTCTTTATTCAGGTAGCAAGGATAATGGTATAATGGTACGGAACCCAACGGTGCGCGAGTCCGATTCGCACTTGGCTGGGTATTTCTGTTATGCTGTATAATTTATGCTAATAATACTACTTCCTGCTATCCTATCCTATCCTACTAATCCTACTAATATTATAAATGAGAATGTTTTGTGTGTGTGTATGTTTGTTACTCTTTCACGCTGAAACGGCTGAACAAATTTGGATGAAATTTAGATTGGATATAGCTTATACCCTAACTTAACACATAGGCTACTTTTTATCCCGGAAAAAAACATGTCGTTAAACCGAATAACACGCGGGTGGAGCCGCGGGCAAAAGCTAGTAACTAATAAGGCATATCACTACATCTGATTACATATTTTTCTTAGCGGCACTGAAATATTGGTAATCGGAACCACTTTTCTTTTACTTCGGCTCTTCACAACGGCGTGAAAGTCCGCAAAGAGCTTTTGTGCTTGTTCACGCGTCACTCTTCACGATCGCGCTTGTTTTCCATTTCAAGCGGGAACAAGCGCAAAAGTGTCCTTGACTATGAAAAACTGTGGAAATCAAGGTTCACATCACTTTCCATGGCTTTCCAATAAGTATGATACTAAAGGATGACGTAGGCGGTTGTGGTCTCTTCCGGCCTTAGTCAACTTGAGTACGCTAAAGGTTTTGAGTTGGTTTAAACGAAACCGAATGATTGAGGCATGAATGTTTAAAGTTTTTGAAGATTAGGTTTTATAGCGTGTTTTGGAGTAGAAATAGTAGTATGTCTAGCAGTGGAAACTTATAATACGAAGTGAACATGATACTCATATGAAGAAAATTACTTTTTTTAATTATAATGGTTCCCAAAAAACATATTTTTTTAACTTCAATAGTTTTGGTATACGTGTCTTCGAAAAATACGTGCCGACGGAAAATTCTACGTAAAAAGAATTTTTTAACGTCATAAAGTACGCAGGTATATAGGAAATTTAGGTATGTTTTCACCGTAACGTTCATAAGTCCCAATTTAATAAAAATCAGTCCACAAAATCTCATTCTACAGCCTCCACAGCCACCCAAACTGATCTTATTACACGTCCCTCCTTATTTACCGTCGGGACCCTAAAAAGAGATAGGAGCCCGATCTAATGAAAGAAAACTTTATGGCTATTCGTAAAGAAAAGTTAACTTTCATTGAAAAAAATGGGGAAGAGTCCTTTGGGCTCTAAGTGGCTGCTCTGCTAACTTTTGAATTGATTGGCGGTTTAATATTTCAACCCACTAAAATGCTTTGTAGAACTTTTACTTCGCTTTGTTTTTGTTACAAAGTTTGCAATTCCGTATTGTGGTAACTATGAACTCGGATTGCGGTCCGTTGGGTAGTAGAAATTTTTCTTTGTGTATTTTATGGTTATTGGTGAGTGAAGCGATGCGTGGAGTTTTAACTTTATCAACATAAAAGTCCACCGTATTTCAGTTCGTTGGAAATACAATAGACATTTACTTTGTTTTTAAAGATTTTACGTTTTGTTTTAAAAGTTTCAAAGAATTTATTCAACTCTTATCTCGAACTATACGTATTATATCACGAATTCTGTAGTATAAGATGGACTTCCCTATATACTTTATAGTGTTTTAGTTAAATTTTCTATGTACACGAAAAATGCTCGTACTTAAGTACATACTTACGTACAACGTGTTATTATGTTAGCAATATTCCAAGTAAGTGCCTTCAATTTTAATCAAAATAAGGTTTAAATACAAACCCTCATTAGTAAATCCACAGAAATATCTTCTCTTTTAAAAATGCCCTAAAATATGTTTCTTCTCTTTTTCACTGAACTTGATAATGTTTGCTAATGTTTCTATGTAGTTGTATTGGGTATTATGCATGTTTGTACGTATTCTCCACTTATTTTTGTAAGCTTGGTTGTCAGTTAGTAAAGTAGTTCTTAAGTCTATTCCAGTATATACTACCCTTAAAGTTATATTAATACCGAAATTTATTAATTATAAAATCCATCCATCCATCTATCCATCAGCCCGTGTTCGTCCACTTCTGGACATAGGCCTTTCCCAAATTTCGCCACTCATGTCGGTCCTCCGTCCTCCTCATCCAGCCGCCCCCCGCAACGTCCTTCAGGTCGTCGGTCCAGCGGGCACGAGGTCGGCCTACACTACGCTTTGCTGTACGTGTACGTATAAAATAATCTTCTATAATATTAATAAATTATATATTCAAAGATTTGACAGTTCTTATTGTCTTAATTCCGAATTTGATACATTTTACGTATTTTTATGCACTGTTTTCATAAGAATAATTAAATCAAATTAAATGCTCTTTAAAAGCAGGTTCACTAAAATGTTGCACAGCCCACAGTTGCAAGACCTGTATTTTGTCCCACATTTACGTACAAATAGCATTATTTTATAATATATAAACTATGATAAAAGTGAATATTTATCCATCGCAAGGATATACAATATAATATTTATTGCGGTATAGAAACGCAAAAGAAAAATAAATCTCTGTATGAGGAGCTCTTGAACTGGGATTCCTGCCCGTGACTTCTCGCTTACCGGCCATTTGCTCTATTAATACAACTAGCTAATTTACCCATGTGATTTCCCATACTACAATGATATATAATATAAAGGTTCTCACATTACAGTAAGCCTTTTGGCGTCTAGAATACGCTAGTGTATTTAAAGCTGGTCAGAGACCATATGCCCTTCGGTAAAGGCCATTGGCGCGTCAAAGATCATTATACACAATAATCTCATCCGCATTAATATATCTAATAGGTTGATTAGTTGATGGTTTTGTTTTAAAGGATCGAGCTATAAGAAATCTGTTACGAATAATAGCTATAAAACAGCGGTTGTCGTTGGATATTTATCCATAGCAGGGTACCAAGTATGAACATGCTATTGACTCGACATCGCATCGATAAACAAAAATGTAGCTCGTGTTGTCGTTTATAATTTATCGAGTTTATCTGTCAAATTTATCAAATCAATACTGACGTACTTGCTATGCAGCTCTTAATACAGATATTACTATTTTTTAATATAACTAACTGTTCCTCCAAACGAAAATAGGTCTAAAAAGTAAAAATAACTCCCTGTGTCGTCGTCGGATATAACCGTAAGTGCTTGTTAACATGGCGCTTTGCGTTTGCGTTGCGTCGTCGAATTTCATACAAAAATATGCTAAAAGCCACAGGCTGCGTTGAAATTACTATAGAATTTTGACGACGGAACGCAAACGCAACGCGCCGTATGGGCGCCATCCGTTACAAACGGCTATCCAATAATAGCCGCCGTTTTACAACGCAAGACTCGCCCAAAGCCCACAAACTACCCGTACAACTCAAGTGAACTTACTTCATGTAACAGAATATTTTGGACGAAACTCGGATTTTCCAGTCACATCCGAGCTCATGCCAGGAAGCAATAAGGGTCGCCGTCGACGGATACGTCTAGGAGGACATCATTATCATCATCATATTTGTAGTTATAAGTTAAATCATTATGGGGTTCAAGTTTGTCCCAGTTGCATTCCTATGCCCAAGTTAATTTGTGCCAATTCGTATAAAAATCTGAAAGTACATCCATCGGTGAAATGAGGGTGTTACGTGTGTTTTATGTTCTAGTGATAAATGCACTCACTGGAAACACCTGTGACGCTCCCTTGGAAATATATGTCGAGAAGATTTTGTTTCATTCACATCACTTACTCATACGAAAACTTTATCGAATATCTACAAGGAAAACGCAAAACTGAGGTCTCTTTATTTGTGTCAATAGCGTCTGGTATTGGTTATTGGTTACAGCTTACAGCAATAACTGTAAGGACTATTGTGTTCATATCTGACAATTGCAATCTGAGGTGGCCAAGAAACCCCTATTGATTGCTGATTGCTAGAGCAAATCGCATAACCTGAGAAACATTGATTGGCATTGTCTTGGCCAGTGTTGCCTTTTATATGGATTTATACATTATTTATACGGATTCCTCAACTTCATACGGATAAATTTTACGTACAGATTTTTGTACGAATTTAAAACACATAATGAGAACATTTAACACAAAACAGTCATTGACTGTTTGAGCTTACAAACGAGTTTTTTGGGCGAATGCATTGTGTTTTAGTGCCATCAAGTCATAACTCATAATCATAAGGTATGGCAACAATTTTAAAAATTTCATTTTTGAAAGGAAGAAAGAAAGAAAGAATATGCGGGAATCACAACAGAAATGTGCAGAAGCATGAATTGAATTGAATTGAAGCATTATATAAAATACTAGCTTTTGCCCGGGGCTCCGCCCGCATGTTAGTCGGTTTAACGACATGCTTTTTCCGGTATAAAAAGTAGCCTATGTGTTAAGTTAAGATATAAGCTATACCCATTCTAAATTTCATCCAAATCCGTCCAGCCGTTTCAGCGTGAAAGAGTAACACACACACCACACCCACCCACACACACACACGCACACACACACAAACTTTCGCATTTATAATATTAGTGTGATAGTGTGATAAGGTTGATACTGCGTATTCGAGAAGCAGGACTTTGTATTAATTCTTTGTTGTTTGATTGAAGTACCTCTTCTGTACTCTTGATTAGTAAAGTCAAGGTAGGGGTAACGCTGACACCTAAATTTCAAGGTTTTTTTTCTTAGCTTAGGTGTCAGAGCAACACTTGATCTTTATGATATCTTTTTAGCCCAAAACTTTGTATTTTGATTTATTTTAATTGTATTTATTTGTAAAAAAATACTAGTTTATGAAACTGGTACATGAAACGGTTATTAAAAACAAAACGAGCCGCAGGCGAGTTTTTAATAGAACATGAGTGTTTTAATACCTAGTTATGTATAGTTTCATATACCGCTTTATTTAAACTCATGCCTACTAACCTATTTTCACAATCTTGGTAAATTTTTCGTTAGCCAGTTGAGATTCTTCGTGTTAAAGCTTGTTCTAAAAGTGATCGTAATTTCCATCGTCGTTATTTCCAGAATATCAGCTGGAGTCAAATTATCATCACCATCACTGCTGTCAGTAATTTTAAGGCAAAATAATACTTTTGAACTATAAAACTACACTAAATAATAGACATTTCCCCGTAAACTATGGCACCGAAATCCAACACAAGTATAACGCGCATACGCCCTAGCAAGCTCTGATAGCCATAAACAACACCTGGCCGAAAATAAAGTTGAACTGTGACCTTCTTAGCTGTTTTGTACGTATTAGAGAATATTATTTATAAACCTCATTGGTATTTGATATTAAACCTCAGACATGGCTGTATGGGCTAAGTTTCCTTTGCCTTCCTAGTTAGTATCAGATGTACGGTAATCTCAGAAAAAGTTATTTTATAGCATTGTGTTGTTCAGAGACCTAATTTTTTTTTCTGTTTTAGACACGTTCATGAATTTTTTTTTCAATAAGCAAGTTGTTTCGAGTTCATAAAGAAAATTTAGAAAATATGAGGCTGGATAAAGAATTTATTATTATTATTAGTCCGTGTGGTTGAGCAGACATTATTGATATTAGACTATACTTATGTATACATCTTCCGCGCCGAAACATCAGGATAAAATGTAGTAGATTAAGCCTTATAACGAATTTATACTGATGTTCTCTCAAATTAAACTTTCGGATATTATGCGTCTATTATTATGCGGATAACTCAGTTGGTAGAGCAACCACCCGGTAAGCGAGAGGTCCCGGGTTCGAATCCGAGTTCAGAACTCCTAACGTCTAGATTTACTTTTCTGATTTTCTATACCGTAATGGTATAAATTTAATTTATTATAAACTTGCGATGGATAAATCGCCAAGTGTTTAAAAAAATATATACAGGATGACTTTCAAACAAACCCCGATAATTTTAGAGGTTATTAAGAAACGTTAGTATAGCACATTTTAAATATAAAAACAATTAAAATTAAAAGGCAAAATATCATAAAAAAATGTTACTTGGAAATAAAATTTATGGTTATCCTAGCCATTACCATACGGAAAAAGTTGAAAATAGTCTAAAATAGTGGATCAATAATAAAAATACCTTCGCGCGATCTAATTATCGTATCTCTTCGGTTGAGCATGATTTCTTTGGATTTTACAAAAACCTTCAAAGGGCTCCAACTTTAAAAAATAATTATGAATATGATTTTAATTGGTTTTAATAAAACCAGCTTGTATTCTTCTACAAGATAGTGAATTATCGGGGTTAGGTTAAAAGTCACCCGTATAGAAATTTATTTCCACTATAGATTATTATGTATGTTTGTAGTATATTCATTTTTAGGTAATTAGTTGAAGCTTTTAGTGTTTTAAATTACAAGTTGTAAAAATTTTTCACGAATTAAAGGAATATAAAAGGTAGGCTAATACAATCTTTATCTCTGTGGTATTGAGGATCATGAAATCATCAGATCTTGGCCCCGTCTGCAGAGACGACGTAGCTACCTATTTACTGGTGGTAGGTTTCAGCCTTGACTTGTCACCACCCTCATGTCGTCACCATGCCGCCAAGCGACTCGCCGTGTTCCCGCATGACGTCATCAGTAGCCGTACCGGGGGAGTAGTTTCAGGTAATTGCGTATAGTACCAGTCATTTGACCCTGGAAAGACTTATTTACGCCTCGCCTGCCATCACTCTTACAGTTTTTAGGCGAGCACGCTTCATCCTAGGTCTTATTGACTCTTTCTATCAGGCACAGTAATGGCCAAGCGTAAGCCTATAAAAGGTAAAAAAACTTTTAGGTCTATTCTACCCATAGTATTGTGTAATTATTTATTATTATTATTGTTGCTATGGTATACCGAAGTTGGTAAAAGCGCACTTTTATAATGCTTTAATAAATAACAGAATGTTTTAGAAAATTTGTTTGTTAATGTGTACAAGGACAAATTCATACTGGAGGCTTTATAGGTGACTTTAAAAACTTTATGACTTTCCATTGTAATGACTAGAAACAGAGCTTGTGAAAAAAAAATCTCCCAAAACGGGTCTACGAACGTTGATACCAACTACTTACCGAGTTCTCAGTATGAATTTTGCCATATCATTAAATATCACCTTATATATTTTATTCTAGATTTTGAAACGCACTGTAATGATATTTCAAGCACCAAAGCGATACATCTCTCGCAACATTAACCACGGCAAAGCCAGTGTTGTGTGCTACGACCACAGACATGTATTATCTGTGGCTACGACGTAGCATAATATATCTACTACAAATGCTAAGACGCGTAACCAACAATCCGATAACAACTGTCACAAATCGTAATTCTTAAAACCAAATATCAATCTTATTGTTTAGGAAATAAAGATAAAACTTACTTATTATAAAGCACAATATCGGGCAGCCAGATGTGTTCGGAAGGCACGTGGAGGGTGTCGACACCTGCATAGTCGTCTGGGTTCCATTTCAGTTTGTAGTCATTCCATTCCTGAGGACAAATATAATGATAGATTACTAAGTAGTACTTAGAAATTATTATATACTACTCTTCTGCCCGCGCCTCTGCCCGTGTTTATTCAATCTTTGCCTGGTTTTCGCCTTGGGCGTTATTTTTATTATAGCCTTTATTTTAACCAGAGTCATAACGTTGATAATAAATAAAACCGCATACAAATCCGTCAAATGGTTCTTGTAGTGTACATATAGACAGAGAGATAACCAAAAATTAAAAAAAAAAAATTAGGTACGGGCTCGGTGCTATACTAATTAACCTATATAATTAAAGTTTTGAAAAAAATATTCATCGTGCAGTTATGATTTTTTTATTTATTTCAATTTCATTTATATATAACACATTTTGCATATAAAATAAAATCAACACAAAATATTAAACAATCAAACATGGTCTACAAAGGCGGCACTTATTGCTAACAGTTTGGTAATGTTTTATGGCAACCTTTGCAAGCAAACGGAAAGATAGTTGACAGAATAAAAAGGAAGGAGTAAATGCTAATCAGTAAGAAAAAATCAAGTTAAAAATATATATCTAAATAGACTTATCTAAGACATAAACTTACATATAAATAAACATACTTAATACATTATTTACTACTATACATACAATTATATGTAAAGATATATTTTTATAGCACTGGTGATGGGAACGTGTTGATAATTTAAAACAGGTAGGTATTTTTATCTTTTGGTTAATACATACGTACCTATAGGCAAAGACTACAGATTTCCACCTGGTACCATCTTGACCTACCTCTTTCACCTCTTCCACATCCATCAATCTAATCAAGCTATTTTATTCTTAATACTTTCGACTTTGCCCTTCATCAACATGTCGCCAATTTGGTCGGCATACGTCATCTAAGGTTGCCCGGTAGAGCTTCACAATATTACAGTTAAATCACATAACACTATCACACTAATATTATAAATGCGACATTTTGTGCGTTTGTGTGTGTGTGTGTGTGTGTGTGTGTGTGTTATGTTTGTTACTCTTTCACGCTGAAGCGGCTAAACGAATTTGGATGAAATTTTGAATGAATATAGCTTATACCCTGACTTAACACATTGGCTACTTTTTATCCCGGAAAAAAGCATGTCGTTAAACCAAATACCACGCGGACGGAGCAAAAGGGCAAAAGCTAGTAAAAAATAAAGTAAAAACCTTTTATTTTTACTGAGTATTTAAGGTTACAAATTTCATAACTAAGCCCTAGGCTAAAGCTCGATACAAGGGAGATGATATTTAAGGTGATTATGGTATCATTCAACCAATTTTTCACGTTACTTAATGAAGATTATATTTATCCCCAACCTGGCACTCAACATACATAAGAATGAAGAAACGCTATGTATATCATATTATGTGTACGTGTGTGTGAGAGAGGGTGTGTGTGTGTTTACAAAGGGAAAATTCTTCGACATTAATATTTATGCTTTAATCTTATTATGAACAATAAACTCCGTTCCAGAAGGCAACGAGTTTCGTAATCAAAGTCTTGTGAGCCCATGAACTTGTGGAATTAAACATTTTCCTTTGTGGTGGTTCTAAACGGATTATATTCCTATCTGATATACTAACGACAAAATGTAATTATATTTACAATACCTTCTACGGTTTCTACGTAAACCAGATATTACATAATGAAATTTATATTTCGAAATGTACAGTATAAATTGTATGCCATAAAAGTATCTCAAACCTATCGCAACCATCGATTGAAACATTAGGACAGTGAGCGTTTTTACTTGTCTCAAATTTAGTGTTAAACACGACTCCTACAGGACACTGTCGTCAACACACAGCCAACTAGAGGAAGCCAAAAAAAAGACAATGAGAAAAAAGCTGCTTAAAGAATACCCTTAATTTGAAATTTGTTTATTTTAGAAAAAAATATGTTACAGAATCAGGCATTTTCTTTTTTTTTACTCAGAGCACTAGCGTAATTTTTTCACATTCGCAAGTTTTACATGTATGATAAATAGATTATGTGGTTTCATTCAAAGGTACTTGTTAATTTTACATCCATTAGGAAATTTTAAGATGAATTTTCTTCACGCAAGAGAATAAAAAGTATATATTTTCATTTTATATTATATTTTAGTAAAGTACTTATAACCGAAATGTTTATTAATGTATAGTATAAGTCTGAGTGATTCTGTCTGCGTGCTTGAGATTCATATTATAATTACAGAATGGCTTAGGATGGGGTTTTCAGATTTCTTTTAAATTCTGGAAGTATCTTCGGATATAAAATTTGTAAATACTAAAAATAGAACACACATAAGTGTATTTCAATAGATTCTTACTAGATGGTGTCACAGAATGTTTTTCATGTATGAGTAGTTCGGTTCAGTTCACCGAGAAAAAGTTGCAGTCATAAGTTATTCACATAATATATATTAAAGTATGAAAAAGGATGATCCGCCTCTAAACCGCTACCCTACTTCACCAACGCTACACCCAAACATAATTATTTCAATGGCTGCATTACCAACTTACTTTAGGAAAATTAAGACTGCGTAGACAAATTTAAATTGAGCTGTAGCAACTGTAATTTCCTAACGGAGATGGCAACAAAACCTTGCCAAAATAATAATTGAGTTTCAGGCAGAAACTGTAAGCAATTTGGTTTTGTTGCTGGTGATTTTATTAGGGCAAAATAGTGGTTTGTTCTGCACTCGAATAGTGCAGGAACGGATTCGAAATGTGAATTCGAATAGTGTTTAATTAAACCTGTCAAGACTTTTAAGCTATTACAATTTTTCCAAATGTCATAATAATTTGAAGTTATATAACCTTTATTCTACAAAAGAAACAAAGGTTAATCAAATTACGAAAAAAAACCTATCAATATTCCATAATACGGAACACAATAACACGATTTTCACTGTTTATAAGAATTCAAAATTATATTGGTATCAGCCAAAAAAATTCAACATTTATTGCTATTATATTTAAAAAAAAGGCAAAAAATGGCTCTTAATTTTTTTAAGCTCATATAATATATATTACTTATATCATAGTGCTTGGGATTTATCTTTACCAACTTTGAACGTCTTTAACTTTATATTCAAAGCAAATGAAAACCACTTTTTTCACTTAGCTGTGTGCTAGGTATATGTACGTACATATAAAGATATGATTTTTGCATTATAACTTCACGGCTAAAAATAATAGGTGCATTATAGGTGTTACAATAGGTTACATATTCTTAACTTGGAGACAGCTTTGGGTGATTTCTACTTTTCGTATTTTCCCTCCCAATGTAGAGAGCTACAAAGCCAATTATGCCATTTATAATATTCAAACTAAGTAGAAGCTTAAGAGCGGAATTAAGATCTCATCAAAGAAGACATTTTCTTGTTGTATTAGAAAACATTGTGAAAATGTTTAATACCTGATTTTGAAGTAAAAGTGTTGTTGCCTAAAGTACATAACAAATGACGTTATTTTATCAGAGTTTTTTTATAGTTTAATGTAAGCTGGATATAGATCACATTATTGAACCATGGTCCTGACCTCTTACCAAGTCTCCAGTTTGAATTTGACTACACAAACGAAAGTCAGCTTATTACTTTGTAAGGATTTCAACACTCGTAAGAGTTTTGATTAAGTACCGTATAGCATCTGCTATCAAATGCATAGCAAATGAGTTTTTTTTTCGTTCATTCGCCTTTTTATCACTCGGTATATAGGTAGAAACTGTTGCGAGCGTTGTAACGGAAATTCAAAGTAATTCGCAAAAAAATATCTCTATGAAGAATCCTAAATAAAAGTTTGAATCTAAAATAGGACACAATGATAAAGTTTGTTATATTTCGTTTGAATTATGGGTTAGTTTTATTGACGAACTACCTCGTTTGAGATGGTATTTGTCGTTTCATACTAGTCAAACACTGCCTTTTATCTTCATTGGGAGAAAAAACTGGACAAGTGCGAGTCCGACTCGCCCACCGAGGGTTCCGTTAAGACTATATTTTTATGATTTAATTACAAATGTATAGTTTTCAGATTTTTCCGTATACTTGTAGTATAAGACAGTATTACTTACAAAATTTCATAGTTCTAGGTCAACCAAAAATACCCTATAAATTTTGATTCCCTTGAGGATGTAGAAATACACGTTTTTTACGGCATAAAAGGCCGTATCTTTTTTTACATTAACTGAGAAGTAAAATTTTTTCACAGCGGTTTTAATTTCAACCCGATACCTCCACGCGTTCCCGAGATGAAGGGTCTTGACAGACAGATGGACGGACGGACAGACAGACGGAAAACAAAGTGATCCTATAAGGGTTCCGTTTTTTCCTTTTGAGGTACGGAACATGATGTGTTTTTTTATAAAGGGTATGTGCTGGACAGTTATATTTTTGAAATTTGTTCTGTTTTTATGTAGTCGGGATGGTCAGAAGCGCTCTTTAATTTCCAAATTGAAAAGGGAATATTCTATCTTTAGAATAGAATAGAATAGAACAATTTCTTTATTGTAACAAACATAATTTAGACACTATAGTTACTACTTTAAGTTGTCTTGAAGCGTGGATACCTAGGCTCTATTCCAAAACATGTATTAAGAATGATGTCATGTAAGTTTAACTTAAGAACAACATTTTTATATATAAAAAAACCCCAAAGAAATGGATAACAATTAGTTCCCAAAATACGAAAGACTTTCAATAGGCCAGTTTTACGAAGGTGTGTGTTTGTGAGGGAGGGTCTTTTTGTGTGTGTGGGGGTGTGTATATGTGTGGGAGAGAGAGGGTGAGGGTGCGTATGTGTGAGTGAGAGCGTGAGTAAGGGTGTGTGAAGGTATGTTTGTAGCGTATATGTTGAGGAATGCGGTTTGAGTCACATGCCACGTCTGATGACAGGTTCAGGTATGGATGTCAGGATGCCGATCATTAGAGTAACATGCCACGTGGTCGTTGATACGTTGATCTCATAAATAATAGCACAGTCAGATGGTTCACAATGTCTGTATTGATAATCTAATGTTACACACTTGAAATATAACGCGATGCATTGGATAACGCGGACATGATGAAATTACAGTAAAGCCTCATAGTGGAAACAGACAAGTTTCTTCGCACCCAGTTACTTCGACCGTGGAAAACAAAAGTGTTTAGCTAATTCCATTTCAAAAGTCGGATGTCTTCTTCCCTCGGTCGTTCGTGTAACTATGCGAAGAACCATGTCTAAGCGCGGCATCACCAAACGCTTGCGTTCCCACCCATCAAATACAATTAGGTACAGTCTATCAACTAGACAATACAAATCTTTCATATCTGATTTGGTAACAATATCAGTCTAGCCAATTTTACAAAACAAAATACCCAGAACAGATTGTCGCGTTGTACGCGAGTCGCTATACGACCAATTGGTAAGTGTCAAGTATCATGATATAATTTTTGACTGGCTACTCTAGCTTCCGCATGTCATAACCATTGTGTTGGTACCCTTTTTTGGTAATAATCAAGATGGCGCGAAAGACGAGGCGGCGAAAAAGAAGTGCGGGGTTTGTGCTCTGTTGCGAGGAGCAGCAAAGGCCATTACATGTATACCAGCTTCTACGGGTGAGTACTCATACTAATATGTATCTAATTAGTTAGACCGTTGCTTTGCAATCCATGAGATGTGAAGAAATGAGTGGACTAAGCGAATAGTGAGTCTCTCATATATTACGAAATGGCGTATCATTACGTCTGGTATTGGGCAGTTGAACATTCAGATGAAAACTGGTGGTTAACCCGAGACGTGTAGACCCACCAGGCTTGTCGGGATGTTCACCCAAGAGCGCGACGCGAGCTGAGCGCGCTAACGGTCGACTATGATGATGGAGCATTCGAGGCAGGTCTATGCAGAAGGTGGAGGTCCTCGTGGAGGGAAACCCCCTTTACGTCCGGGATGGGACAGGCAATAGGTAACCCATGCGCAGTTCCTAAGAGGTACCTAGGCAGCTAAAGTGAGATGATAGCCGATGCAGAGACACCCTGTCGTACAGATCCATAATAAGAATAAGATAAAAACGAAATAGACATTTAGTCACGCACGGTCGAGTCATCCTTTCTGTCGTATAATATTTATACTTTGTTGCCCATGTTCATTGTGTAGTAAACCCAAGGCGTTACGATCATGCTACAGAAGGCGCGACCAAATTGGTGGAGATGCTGGGATCTTGATCAGGGAAGCCAGATTCGTTCTGGTTACTCTCTGTTCAGATTCCCGTGATTGACTTTGTATGTAACCGAAAACCAAATTGATTTTGTAATAGCAGATTGTAGTGTTCAAGATAGTTTGTAAATTGTTTATTTCTATTTATTTTAAGGATTTAAGACAGAGTTGATAGATTAGAGATAGGTATATAGTTACTGTATGCGGACTTGTCACCTGATTTGTGTAAAAGGGTTATCATTGATTTTTTAGAAGCCTTGGGAAAAAATCCTGAAGTAATAGATAAGTTACAAATATGTGTTATGGGTGCAGCTAAACATCGTATATTTTGTTTTAATATATTGGATGAGATTTCATCACAGCCAGAAGAGCGTGTATTTTTAAGGGAGTTTATTAATATGACTTCTTCAGAGATATTGGTTACTAGAAGTAAAAAAAAAAATTTTTTTGTGATACGCCATGAACACCAGAACAGTTATCCAATACGGTATCATGTGGTGGGTATTGGTTTATTATTTCTTTGGCCAAATTTTCACCAATGTTGGCAAAATAATTGTTTACCGAATTTACGGCGATTAGTGTATCCGTGTTAGATTGTAATATATCTTGAGAAGCTTAGGTTTGAAATTTGTTATATTGTTAATAAGTTTGCAATAACTAGATTTACTAGCTTTTTCTAATTCTGATTTTTCATGGTGTCTTTTTAGTTTTTTTAGGATCGAGTTTAGATAATTTCTATAACGGCAATAAGTAGTTTTTATTATTATGTTATCTGGATTTATCTAAGCTTTTTTATACATCATATCCCTGTTTCTCATACAGCGTAACAACCCCTGCGTAATGCAGGGTTTTATCGGTGTTTTACGTCTGGATAAAGTAACAGTAGATGCGTAGTTTTTATTTATATTGGTTAAGGAATCAACAAAAATTTTTGTGGCCATATTGGGGTCAGAGCAATTCATAACCTGACTAAAATTTGAACTTGTATTATCATCCGTATTACCCTGATAGTTAATTTTTGTAAACGTTTCCTTTATTAACAAGTTGCGCTAAGGTCAGTGAAGTCAATATAGGTAGTATCATGATCCGTTAAGCTATTTTTAATTAAAAGTGTTATAGAAATTTGGCGTAACTTTAGTATAGCGTGGTCTAGACATGCATCTTTATCTTGTTGGCTTGTCATGAGCGGGGAGAAACTCATGGGAGGCAGCAAGTTCTAGATAGGAGGGGCTCTGGTATCATCAGTATTTGGATTAATATCTATGTTTATGTCCCCGACGATAATTATGTTGTTGTATTTATTGAGAGAAAGAAGGACATTGTCTAACGATTTTAAGAAAGTTTCAGTTTTTTTATAAGATGGTGATATATAGATTGATATAAGAGCAGTAGTCTCAATGACTAAACAATTAGCTTTATGGAAAATTGGTTCATAGTTTTGTATTTTAATATCATTCCTAGTATAAACTACAACTCCATCGTTTTGGTAGGTGTTATTCATAGATGCAAAATAAGTGTATTTAGCTGTCAATATCTTTGAATAAACAGAGCGGCTATTAAGCTAGATATTAATCCACCGGCGGAATTGAACTTTAAGACTTAACTTTTCTGCCATAAGATGGACTTTGTGTTGCAATTCACACGTATCCGCTGAAAATATTATATCACCGGCCATTTTGCGTGTGCGTGATGAAATTATAAAGGGAGAATGATAAAAACCGGCATACGGTGGATTTGGTTTAAAAAGGATATTAGTTCCGGCGCGCCGTGGCGTCGTCTCGCGACAAATTTTTATACGTTCACTAGATTCGTTGCTTCTGACTCAAAACATGTGCCACCTGTGTTTAGGGTGCAAAAAAGATGTGTTAGAGCCATATTCGGAGCCAAACAAAGGGATCATAGTGCACCGTTGTTTAAAAAAATAGATATTTTTACGGTCCCCTGCATGTATATTTATAAAGCATGTACGTACATTTGTTCACAAAAACCTTATTCTATTCGAAGTTGTATACCCTAGGATATTAAGAACAGCATGAAGTAATTATAATGTACTCCCATTACATAATTCAAAACAGTGTTCTATTCAAATACAGTCTCTGTCGCATGGTCCCAAAATTGTATGATCATCTTCCGAATGAATTAAGAGAGATTAATTCAACGACCTTTCAAAACAAATAGTACAAAATCTTAGTCAGTAAGTGTTACAACAAGTTTGATGACTTTTAAATTATAATGACATAGGTACTAAAAACTAATCCATTTTAACTATATTTAGTTACTCGTAGATTAACTGCATGTCTAATTAAAATTATTATTTTGCATACCAATAACGGTAAAATCTATTTAGACTAAAACTTATGAACACCAGGTGTTCAACACCCGTAAAACCAGAACTGTGTAAAACTAGCACACATTTATAAGCAATAGACATATTGTATTGTATCGTAATTCGTATTAAAATGGCAAAAGTCCTACAATGCAATTCCGCTGGCGGACTTTTAGCCACGTACTAGGATAAACAACGACCCCAATTCTGAACGAAAGAGATGGAACTTAAATAAATAGATCCCAGATTCACTCAAATATATAGAACACAGATTAGAGATTCGAGTATTACATAAGTTTATATTGACTAGAGAAAAGGTTTTTTTGTCCAACGTACTCGTAGTCTCCGTGATTTATTCCACTGAAGGAAAGGGCAAGAGGAAAGCCTTAGGCTAAGCCAATAAATTCAATTTGAGTCGGCAAACGTTTAACTTTACCAAACAGTAGACGACATGAATAGGGTCCGAAACTGACACCTAAAAATTTCATTAAGGTCCGCTCGAGTCAGACCCAAAGAGAAAGGAGCAAGAACGTCCAAGCTATTCGGACTTCCAATGTTAAAACGTGTACTTATACATAAAAATAGTGAAACTATAGCTTAGTATTAGAATATAAGTATTAAATAAAACTCAAACACATGCATTTTTCACTCTATGTAATCTCCTAATGTATACGTAAATTTTTTGAAAATATCTTGTTTGTCGTTCATATAGGCTTTTCTTTTTAATTTTCTACGTATATATCGCAAATTGTAAACTTATAAAATATTAATTTGAATATAAGATAATAACAATGTTTATATATTTTTTTATTATTTTCTTTGATATTTGGGAATTTTATTAAATTTTTTATTATTATAGTGAAGGCATATTTTGACAGCGTTCAATCCTACATGGCTTAGAATGTTTGCTCAGTCGGAATTATAACAAGAAACATCCAGCAGTTACTGGCCAAAAAGCAATGATATAATTAATATACAAGGTTCTACAATAATAAGTGAAAATAATTCTGGGATTGATTGTATCGTTAACTTATCACATTCAAGAAAAAAAAAAATCTCTTGATCAAATATTTTTTTCACTTCACAGTACAAAGTGGTTCAATCAGCTGACTAAATTTCCATGGAAAGGTGAAGAAAAGGAAGAGCAAAAATTTTTTTTCTCTAGAAATTGTTATATTAGGGATACTCTGTTAAATTTTTTTCACTTTGAATTGTAGGACCTTATATATATAATAAATAGCCAATCCAAGCGATGACAAAATTATCGTTAAATATTCTTGTACATGAAATGTAATAGCAAAATAATTTTATGTTCCAATAAGTATTATTATGGAAAGAAATAAGGTCCTTTAATTTTAAATAATTTTTTAAAGTATATTTTTCCACAAACAATGTTTTGGAACTATGTCAGTGATTTATAATCGTCTATTTAACTTTTGAGACAAGTATCACAATCATCGAGAAAAATATCTGAAAGATCACTAAAATCACAGAAAAAGTATTTTTGTCGTGATTTCTCTGCGACAAAAATGTCCAAGGTTTGAGTATTTCTTTAAAAATAACGAAAGAAAAAAAATATATATATGAGGTGACTTTAATTTATGCAGCCAAACTCATACTGGAGGCTCGGTAAGTGATCAGTATCACGGATCGATAACACTTCTTGCTAATTTCGCAAAATTAAATGTTGAGTTCCCCTAGTAATTGACTTAGGGCTGGGCTTGCGTTTGTGAAGAACACGAAAAGAATAATTTACTTATCGAGTCTTCAGTAAGAATTTGGCTGCGTAAATTAAAGTCACCTGATATAAGTGGTGGACAGATAATTAGAAACACTTCATATAAATTATGAAAGTATAAAATCAACTGGCAATGTCAATGAAAAATATGTGGTTTAATTTCATGCAAGAATTGTAACCACTCACTTAAAATACTAATACAATATAAAAAAAACAAAACTTTACTCACAAAAAGAGTTTAAACCGAGTTGGTCCATTTTCTGTTACTGGCCGCTTGGATGCCTAATAAGAAATACTTTAGAAAAGAATCCATGGTCCGCTCGTATTTTGAAATTGAAAAAAAAACTTAGATGTTTCTACCGTTTTGGCGGCAATTGAAGATCAATTTAGAATTTTGCGCATATGATGTTTTGTTGAAAATAAAAGTTGTGACGAGTCAACTGGGCAAATAATTTTGTTAATTTGCATTTCAATCAAAGGTATAGGAAAATAGCTGACCATTTGAAATGTTCTGTAAAGAAAGTTTTTAATGCTATTGACTATTATAAAAGACACGGAACTATAAAAAATGCTCTCAGAAAGGCTCGACCGACGAAAACATCGTCCAGAGAAGATAATGTTTATCGTACGTGTTGCTAAACAAGACCCATTTAAAGGCTCCAACCAGATAAGAAATGAAGTTTTTTCACCTGATGACGCTAAAAACGTTTTCACAAAACTGGTATGCCGTAGATTAGTGAAAGCTAAATTGTTCAGGAGGGTTTCTCGAAAGGTACCGCTTCTTACCAAGCAACACCGAGAGAAGCGCTGGAAAAATGGCGTCCTTATAAGGACGCCGAACAGTTCCGAGGCTGGAACGCCTGCAGTCGTAAAACGCTATCGGGCGGCACGCTGCGGCGCGGCGCATCAGTTTAAAAGTAAGCTACGCACGATCCTTATAAGGATCCGTACCGAACGTCGACATGAAAAATGGCGTCCTTATCAGGACGCCGAACAGTTCGGAGGTTATTATTCGCGCTAAAATATGATAACTGGACGATTCTGGAATGGAAAGTCTTATTCTCAGATGAAACAAAAATAAACATGGTAAATTCTGACGGAAAGCGCTATGTTAGACGTCCAGTAAACCATGCTTTCGATTATAAATGTACTAGGAGCATAGTCAAGCACGGTGGTGGAAATATTAAAGTATGGGGATGTTTTTCCGGGTGTGGAGTTGGACCCGTTCGAAAGTGAAGGTACAATAGATCAATTTCAGTACAAAAACATCTAAGAAGAGACGTAGAGAAGTAATCTGGATCTTTCAGCATGACAATGCCCCTAAACACACGTCAAACAGCGTATTTCCGTCTTAGACTGGCCTGCAAATATTTCGGACTTAAACCCTGAAGAAAATCTGTGGTATTTCGTTAAAAAGAAAGTCTCAAATAAACGCAACTCAACAAAACAACAGACAACGAAAAATTTCTGCAATTGCTTGAATCAATGCCACGTCGTTGTAGAGCTGTCATTGACAATAAAGGCTACTCAACTAAATATGAATTATAACTGAATTATGTAGCCTGGGAACAGTATCATGTAAATATAATAATACTGATTGCATAAAACTGTCTTGTTTCTAATTAGTTGTCCAATGGTTGATACCATAAAAGTCGTTCCGTTGTTTGTTCGAAATTTAATATTATTATAAATGGCGGTTGTTTGGTCAGATCTTTGTTGTTGTTCTAATAAATTAATAAATAAGTCATTCAACATATTTAATGCTATTTATTGTTTAATTTCCAAACAAAAAGTGTTACAGCAAAGTATCTTGTTTGATGTTAAGATCCGTTGGAAGTGTTTCTTATTATATGTTCACCACTGTATATTATTTATAAAGGCTACTTTGATATCCTTAATTTAGAAACAATAATCCATCTATTGACTTGCATTTTGCAATTTACACTTGGTCGCACCTCTGATACCCCTTCAAAGATCCATGTCGTAATAAAATGTTTGTTCACTTTTTAAATTTTCTAACGGCTGTTTTTCCCTGCAAGATTCGTAATTTCTCATCGAGAAGCGTTTGTCTAATGATTTCTCTGACGCAACCTAAATGTTCATGTCTGATAATAAATCCAGTGGCCACGTTTATTCGCCCGTCACGCCCGGCTAAGTTCTTCTACGCCCTCGGTTTTTCAATCGCCCGGAACCTTATAAACCCGCGCAATTTCCGTCCACTGAGCCAGTATTGCAGTCAACAGACCAAACCAAAAAAGAATATTGGACTTTATTATATTTTGAGAGAGTCCATTTTCGGTTTGGAATCTGAAATTGAAAAAGGCTGGAAAAAGAAGTATGATTGCGATTTCTGTCTCGAAGATTTGTCATTTGCTTTCATCGGAGTTGAGAGTGCATTATATTTCGATGTAATTGGAAGAAGATTATGTCCATATGGCCTACGTATTTTATTCAACTTTCATTAAATTAAATGACATTGAAAGCAATATGTAGGATAACTTAAGTTGATTGAGTTTTATATTCATATGAATAATTCACGGATGTCAGGTTTACAGACATCCAGCATTGTTTTAACCACTCTAATATAAACTGTTGTATGATTGCATGTATTGAAATGAAATTTGGCATGAGAGTAATATAGTAACATAGCTGGCCATTTCTGTAGGTATAAATCGGCTAGTAATATTAAATTGTCAAACAAAAACATAACTTATAAACTATACATATTTGCTGTATTTAAATATTTTTTATATTCCTAGTAACAAAGTAAACTAACCAAACAGCTAATAAAAATATATTAGATGTCTGTTAACGGGCCATCCCATATCAATGGCGCATAGCACGAATTCCATAATTGAAAATTGAACGAAACATAACGACTGTAATGCTCATTCACTGAATGAGTGAATGAATTGCCCTCTGTAATTTCGGCGAGATTTGGTGCGGAATGCTCTGCCCCTAATATTAAAATGCAGAGTTATCAAGCGAACTTGTGTTGTGCGGGGAAATGAAAAGACGAAATTTTTTTGGTATTGACCGTAATGTGACGTAGGCAATGACAATATTATTTACATTAACTTTTAAAATAAAATCTCCAAAACAAAGCGGAAAATATTACATTTATTCGACTTCGGGCAAATGAAAACAGCCTAACTTTGGCTTCTAGTACAGTGTTCCTGTTTTTTTACCAGGACATGAAAATTTGTAATCTAATAGCCACTGTTGGACAGAGGATTGTCAGTAGCTACAACGCAAAATAACGTGTATAGGTTTTAAAGTGTTCAGTATCAAAAATATTAAAGAAAAGTACCAAAAATATTACACGACAGTAATATTTTTAGTAATGCGCAGTTTAAAACCAATCATCACTTCACATTCCTTGAGGTAAAAACAAGGCATAGCTTTATCGTGTTTACGAAAACAATATCCCAGTAATTACGCAGTAACATCAAAAAACAACCCAGCAGGAATATTATCAACAAAGAGAAAAACAACCCGAAGAGAGAGGAATATATCTGCTTAGAATTATATATTTCAATATAATTTGCGGGTTCCGTCAATGATATTAAACGTCAGATATCAAAATTGATAGACTTACGTTATGTTTTATACAGCTTCATTTGCTCGCGTGAAATAAATTTCTGAAAGAAATTCAAACATGTCGCAAACCGCGCTATAAAACAGTCTACCCGTGTCAAGCAACAGTTTTAAATCTAAAATTAAATATGTCATATTAAAACTGATGAACGGAATTGTAAATTTTTCCTGGGAATACCTTTGATCTCCATAAAAACTGCACCAACATATACCTACTTCTACATTCATATTTCAACTAACCAAAATGAAACAAAAAATACACTTTGCATTTACATTTTTACCTGTCTTGATTTTTTCCTGTTAATAATTATTTTGTGTTAATAACTTTTTAATTTGATTTGCGCAATACGAAAGTTGTAGTGTATGATCAGTATAATATCTAGTTTTGTTAAGTATTCAAACAAAACATATAGGATTCACGAGAATATGCAACTATTTAAGTTTTTTTAAGACTCTTTTCAATTGAAGGGTTTCCTTTTTCCATCGGACCCTAAAATGTTCAAAACTTTCAGGCCCGAGGCATCTGCAGAAGAATCTGAGGTAGGAATTCATTTTGAAAAAACATCTTTTTCGCAATGTTTTTAATAAAGGGCCTTGTTTATTTATTTTTCGTGTTATCATAATTTTTTCATGGAATCTCGAGTTTGTGAGTCCCGTAAGGACCTTTGAGATTGACCTAAAAAATATAAAGCTGTAAAATGTGCGTTTAAATCAGTTATTTTTAATTTGTATTTGTTTATACGTGTTTTCCTGTTAATAATTTGAAAGGTCATTAATACAAATTAACGATTGACCTCTTCAGAGTGAACGAATCAGCTGACTGGTGCTATTTGCATAGAGAAGTTTAACATATAGGTATATCGCATGGTACAATCGATATGTGGAAATATATACAGGGCTAGTTTTTTATCGTGCCGCCCAAGAAGAACATAATGCCGATCAAATAGGAAACATACTAAAGAAAAGAAGTAAAAAGGGGGAATAAAAGAACTTGTATTACTGGAGTAATGGAGGTGTGTCAGGATCGTAGCAGCTGGAAATCTGAAGTCCCTGCTTACCCCTCTGGGAGACAAGCGTGAGTATATAATGTATGTAGTTTTTCAAGTGGGCGATGATGGCCAAATCAGAAACTATATTATAAGGAATAGCGAAAAATGCTCAAAGGAGTCTCGAGGCTGATTTTAATGAAAACCAAAACATGACAAAACATATTTCAGAACCATCGGAAAACATCAAAATATGAAAATAAAAACAGTTTTCCGATACGATTTATAGATTTTCTGCACTGAATAAAAATGCTGAAAAAACGTCACAATAACTGAGGTTTTGCAATCACGGCAGTTGATTAGAGCGAGATAGACAGTTAAAAAAACAAAAGCGTTAGAGCAGGACTTTTCCAGCGAGCACCAAAACTTAAGGCTGCATATATAAGGTCAGATTGAGCACCTCATTTTGAATCGATCAGAACTGAACTCTACGGCGTTTTCTTATAGTTTAAAATAGCGCGCTCTCAGCCGTGGCTGTTACGACCACCAAGAAACACGCGCTCATAAAAACCTGCGTCTTTCATTTAATAACTTGGCGTGATGAAATATTTCAAATATTCTAAAACGAGCTGACTATATCATTTGGTAACTTATTTTTAATACAAATTTCAAGGCTGTATGATTTAAGGAAGGCTCATTAACACCCTAAAAACATGAAATTTAGAGGTAACTTCGTAATTTTTTTCTATCGAACGAACTTAAAGATTTTGCGTTTTTCTAAGATTTATCTATCAGCCCTATAGTCTACTGTCTATATTATTTTTACTATACTGATAAACTAAGTTACACACTATGATATGCTCATTTGAAGTTGTGCATCTAACCTTATACGGCCCCTTAACGTGACTACCTAAGCACAATATACAAAATATAAAGTGGACCGCGGGGATTGAACCCAGACCACGGGGTTAGCAGGCGAGCGCTCTACCAATCGGCTACAGCAGCGTGAAAATATAACTTTATGATATCTGACATGTAGTACCTACATATATATATGTATATATCTGTATCAGAAGAAAATTTTCATTTTAAACTTTCCTTACAAAATACTGTGATTTTTGTAGGGCCAGTCCTTCTTTTATTTGAGCTAAAATGCTTTTTTTTTAAAGATGGACATCGTTCAATATAAGTATGTAGTATTTAGGCGTGTCTTTATTCTAATATGTAAACAACCTAATATCAAAGTTAAACGATAAAATGAATTTTTAAGTTGTTTTTCTATTGTAAAGTTATGTTTTACTCTAAAATAATTATTTACGTGGAAGCAGCAAAACTTGTAACATTGTTTTCCATTTTAACAAACGTTCAGTAAAAAGTTTTTGCGATTATTAACTTGTTTCTGTAACTAACTTTACATTATGATTTTATCATTTTTGTATAGCCTGAAGTAGAGCATAAAAGGACATTTGATCCTTAGACAAAACCTCATCTTTAAAACAAACAAATTTAGCCTTTATCTCCAACACAACAAAATCTACATAGCCCCCTAGACATAGATATCGCCAAAACTGATGTTAAAAATGTGTTAACTCGTGCCCAAGTCGAGGCGACGACACGACGACGGCCAGCGAGATGATTTATCACTGAACCCCAAAAGGGACAGCAAAAAAAACCTACGGACCCCGGTCGTTCAGTACAGGTCCGGTAACTGAAAGTAGATGATGGTGTTTTGATATCGCTATCTGCAACGCGGCAAAAAGTTTTATGTTGTACAGACTTTTTAAGAGTTACATGAAGGCGGTTGGATGGATATGGTCACAAAAATTAGGTATAGTCGTTCTAAGTAGTAAAAACTTAGGGTTATAATGGACATTGGCTCGATGCGGCTTGAAAGTGTAGCAGTGACGCATGTTTTTAATAGTTCCAAGCCTAAAGGAGTTTTAAAGAAGTAGCAACAATTTTTTTTTACATTTACAATGATCACCACATCTTATTATTTAAAAACAAACATACAGACAAAACTTGCATCTAATTATACCTATGTATAGAGCTAATATAGGGAAAATAGATATAGATAATCATGGAAGTTTTTTTACGGTCGAAATCACTTCGAATAAGGTTTTTTTACTTTGCCAAGAGTGCAAAAACAAAATGTAAAACTGATACATCGGTCGTTCCCTAACGAATGGCATATTGATTGGTTACTTCACCGCATAACTGATCTCTATTTTTACGATTCTTTTTCTCGTTTGTCCTCATACATGGTAGTTTCAGTCCCTCGTCTGGGCAGAGATGCGTTTTTAATCAAAGATACGATAATTTCAAGTACGCAATTTACAGGTTACATTACTGTGTTATAAAAATATAGGACGATGTACCACGTCAAATCGATGTTGAATGTGTCAGCTTTAAAATTGCACAAAATTTTTTTCGTCGTAATTTTTTTTTTGTAGCTATGGATGATACAAACTGAAAATGCGGGGTGACTCGATTTAGGTGTCCGGGAGTATATATGACACACAGAATAATATGTGAATCATCCTATATTGGTCATGTCATGAATGTTAGTAATAATTTTTCATATTTTATATTGGTTTTTATGAACATACAATAATTTCTTGCACATACCATATACAAAATGTTTGGTCCGTTATATATGAAGTGAAAATAATCAAAACAATAGTTATAGAGTAGAACACGTATCGTTAACTGAACGCAATAAAGAAATAAAAAGTTTTTTTTGCTTATATATTTTTTTCACTTTCCGATACAAAATGATTCAATCAGCTGACTAAATTTCTATGGAAAGGTGAAAAAGTAAAAGCAAAAAAACAAGATACTCCATCATCTCTTGATTTTTTTTCACTTTTAATTGAAACCTTACTTTACTCGTATACATAGGTAACACTAAAAGTTTCCGGAACTGGCCACTTACATAAACAATATTTAAAAATTTATTGCAACATTTGAAAATAGAACTCTTTGGCTGAAGAATGCAGTTTGTTTCATCTGACTGTCTTTTGTTTTTACCTTGTGGCGCCATTTAAAAAATTGTGTGTCTGCATCAACATGGATTTAACTCGGGAAAATTTTCGTAGTATGATTTTCTACGATTTTAAGTGTAATTTGACAGCTCAACAGAGCATCGCTCGGCTTGAAACAGCTTTTGGCAATGAAGCACCATGCAAGACGACTGTTTATAGCTGGTTTGCAGAAATCAAGCGTGGTCGTATCAATCTCAGTGACGAATCTCGCGATGGTCGGCCGTCCACCGCTGTGACCAACAAAAACATCGATGCTGTGCGCCGTATGATTGAAACAGACAGGCATGTGACCTACCATGAAATTCGCGCATCCTTAGAAATAGGCATGAGTCAAATACAATCAATCCTACACAAACATTTGGGTGTGAGAAAGCTGTGCTCGCGGTGGATCCCACACAACTTGACCGAGGCTCAAAAAACGGACCGCGTCACTTGGTGCAGTGCCATGCTTACCAGATTCAACGAAGGTGCGTCAAATTGATGCTGGGATAGATCACATGTGATCTTACAGCAGCACTGGTCCATTTAAATATTTAATGTAAAGTTAACAAATTAAAAAAAAAAAAAAAAAATTGGTGTGGGACATAGTAACAGGTGACGAAACATGGATTTATTGCTACGATCCCAAAACAAAGCAGCAATCGAGCGTATGGGTCTTTCAAGATGAGCCGAAACCAACCAAAGTGGCGCGCGTGAAAAGTGCATCTAAGCGGATGATTGCTTCTTTTTTTAATAAAACTGGACACGTGGCTACTGTTGCTTTAGAGAATCGTCGTACCGTGAATAGTGACTGGTACACGACCATTTGTTTGCCGGAAGTTATTGACGAACTCCGTAAAAATAACCGTAAACGCCGTATCATCCTGCACCACGACAATGCTAGTTCTCACACGGCCAGACAGACAAACGACTTTTTGAAGACGAAAAATGTAGAACTCATGAGTCATCCTGCATACAGTCCCGACCTGGCACCTTGTGACTTTTTTCTGTTCCCAAAAATTAAGAACCAATTACGCGGTCAACGATTTTTATCACCAGAAGAGGCTGTCGAGGAGTATGAAAAACACGTTTCAGAGGTCACCACAGGGGAGTGGCACAAAAGTTTTCAAAACTGGTTTGATCGAATGAAAAAGTGCATAGACGCCAAGGGAGATTATTTTGAAAAACAATAAATTAATTTTGTACCTTTAATAGTATTTTTTCATATTCATTCCGGAAACTTATAGTGCGTCCCGCGTATTAGTTTATGGATTAAAAAATACGGCAGAGAAAAAATACATTGAGTTTTTTCTTGCAGATAAAAAGTAACTAGATAAGTCAAATTTTTCTTCAACTACTATCTTTCCGTGTAGGTATCTAACTAATGTAGTAAAATATCAACCTTTTTCTTGATGCTTGTAATGTTGCGTGACCCATCTGTGCGAATATTATGTCTTATCACCCAAGATCAAGTTTTTACTGCGTTCATAAAAGTAGTTGGCATCGAATAATATGATCGCCTCCCTATACTTGTATGTAGGGTTCACGGTTCGTTTATTTGCCGAAAGTTCGATTATCCATGCTTAGACTAGTTTTCGACTGAATAATCGAAACACACAATGTTTGGAGTTCGGATTTGTAGTAATTGCTATTAAGATAGAGGATGATTTTTAGGATGCAGTGTAAAAATGGCAACCTAATAGAGAAGCCTTATTTACCGGCGTTTTCGTTTTTCCGTGGCATAAATGGATATTCCGTTCCAATTGAAATGCAAAATGGCTATAGCTAATCAGCTATAGCTCAATCGAGCTGAAATTTCAAAAGTGTAACTTTTAAAGATTTTTTGGGGACCCTGAAGTAGAATGTTTTTTGAAAACCTAACAATTTGAAAATGAAGCCGAGTGTCAATTAGTGACGAGTATTTTAGAGTAGATAACATTAATCACTGATCGATTATATTTGTAAACAAAGATTAAATTTATATGCGTAATCGAAGCATGGCTTCTATCACGCCCGATAAAAATTGTCGGTGAGACCTAAGATTAAGTGCACTTGCCAAAAAGTGACAGAGTAAAAGCAGGCAAATCAGTCTGTCTTGGGAAATCCACGGTAGTTGGTAACAGACGAATGACTGATAATGTATATACTTCTCCCGGTTCGGTATATTAAGAAATGACTAGTGGACGCCCGCCTCACGTGGATTTCCAATATAAATAGCCCGTTGTAATGTAACTGACAGGAGCGCATTTTCAAACTTTACACTCTTTAATCTCCTTTTCAATTTATGTTGTGACGATTTGGTCCCTGGGCAAAACGACAAAATGGGCTCGAGTTACCCTTGGAAGCTTTGTGACGCATAGTGAGAAAAACTGTAAATAAAATATTCCTGAAACAAAATCAACAGAACCTATTTCCTAAGGTCCCACCACCAGGAAAGTGGCAACTGAGGTTCTTTTAAAACGGGCTTATGAATTTAATCGTATATACGCAAATATATAGTTGTCTGCTTGATTTTTTTCCCTTAAATACATGACACATAAACTAATGCTTGTGCCCCAGAGGTGTTGGATGAAACTACAAATCTCCATCTGCTACGATCCTAACACAATTTGTTCAGCTCAATAACAATTATTAATATTTTATTGTATACTTAAGAGTATACGAAACTTAGTTCATAATCATTCCTATTATTGAAAGAGCGAGAGAAGCGAGCGAGTTCTCCGAGTCTACTGGAACAATCCGGCGTTTGTATGTATATATGTATGTATTAATGTATGTATGTATGTGGGAATGTTTGTTCGACGATAACTCGAGTATCGTTGATCGGAATGTCATGAAATTTGGCAGGCGAGTAAATAACGCAAAAAGAATTTTTAGGTTCGAACATGAGATAAATCGGTCAAGCTCGAATCGGGCGAACGCAAGTTCACAGTTCGGAGCGAATTACTAGTTATGAATCCGTACAAAAGATTTCAATACATTTAAATTGTAGGATCACCATAGCAAGTATCATCAATTCGATACATTTGACAGATAAACTCGATAAATTCTAAACGACAACTTTTATTGCTATGAAATAAGAGCTACATTTTCGTTTATCGAAGCGATGTCGAGTCGATGGCATGTTCATACTTAGTACCCAGTTAAGGAATCATATTCCCATGACTGTCTTTTCAAATCGTTTGATCTCAGATTACTTAAGGCCTAGTTGAATTTTGATCTACCTACTTATTAAATTAATCCAAATTCAGAGACAAGTTGATAAAATGGCAACGACCGTTGCTTTTAGTAGGTATACGACATTTATTTAACTTTTTCATCGGGTCGACTTACCATGGCAGTTCAGTTGAGCATATCTTCCAATTTAGCTCCATACATTTCTGTTCTCAATATCCAGTCATCCGCTCTCTAATCATCTTATTCAGTCAAAATTAACTCAGCGTTATTTCTCATTTGAAACTTCCACACTTGAACAGCAAACAAAACATGGGTCTTTACGTAAATACGTCTAAGCGCGAAGATTTAGTTGTAAGTAACCGAGCCAGCTACGTTTCACTTGTGACCTTTCATCTACTTACGAGGATCTATGTACTTGTGTGACGTAAGCGTAAGTGATGACGTGACGTAATTGAGGACGGCGTAGTGGAAATGAAGATGAAGTTTTACTTTTTAAAATGGAAATGAAGTTTTGGTTACAGTATAAAGTTACAGCTTAAGGTTCTATCTCCGTATTTCGCAGGTAAACCGGAAGTTATTTCATTTTCTATTGAAAAAAAAAATGACAAAGAAGAGTTCCAGTTCTAGGTTCTGATTGAGAACCTAGACGGCTATTTTAGCATTACTTCTCATTCGCAATATCAGTCATTCGACTTTTGTTTACAGTATGATAAATGCAATACGATGTAAAGTGGAATGACTAAATCTCATCAAATAAAGTCTTCGGAATTTAAATAACGTTTGCTGCAAGTTTTTAATTAAAAAAAAATACACTACATGTATTATATATAGAACATTTCTTTTAAAATCAACCGCAACTGCTTAAGCAATTTTTGCGCACGTGCCCAAATTGACGTCCTAGCCCTCTAGTCACCTAGAGTGAAAAAAAATTGCAATTGTTGCAGATAACTACTTACGAACATGTAACATGACTAAGCGGAATTTCCTTTTCAACGAATATTCCATACAGCTGTCACGAACATCACGACCTAAAAGCACCGGAATTCTCTAATAAACAAAACACAATTGAGCCCGAAAACTCAGGAAAACGGACAGGAGCTATTGTCCATTAGTCAGACACGTATTGTCCCTGACAGGCCGATAGAGGGCCGTCCGGTGCCAAAGAAAGGCTACCCCTGTTTCGGACTTAGGTCTCGTTTCGCATCCGTTTCCGCGGCCACCCATTTGTCAACGTGTGAGCTGGTTGATGCATGAGGCCGAATGTAAGTCAGTTATCTCACCAGGAAAGGTGGGGTTGGTGACAAATACTGACGGGAATAGCACTTTGCACGCTCTATTTTCATATACGCTCTTTTGAATTTTGCTGACGTTCAATTTGTAGAAATGCGTACTGTCCTTTGTATGGTATTTCGAGACTTGTTTTTAGATGTATCAGCATATCCTCCCATAAAAAAATAAAATAAAATAGCCCTTATTAAAACAAACTCACTTAACTAATATCTTAAATAAACTTTAGCAAACAATAATAATAATAACATTTTTAAGAACATCCTATCCTACTTCCTACTTCCTACTAATATTATAAATGCGAAAGTTTGCGTATGTGTGTGTGTGTGTATGTTTGTTACTTTTTCACGCTGAAACGGTTGAACAGATTTGGATGAAATTTAGAATGGATATAGCTTAAACCCTAATTGAACACATAGGCTATTTTTTATTCTGAAAAAAATGTATGGTTACTGTAGGATAGATCAATATCATTGAAAAATCAGGTGTTTAATTAGCGCGGTCCATTATCGTTTGTAGTGAACTAAGGCAAGGCTATGTTATTTCATACATATTAATATTAAACCAAAATATAAATCCGAGATAGATGAAAAAACCGGCCTAGTGGGAGTCGTACTCGCGCACGAAGGGTTCCGTACTATATATCACACTAATATTATAAATGCGAAAGTTTGTGTGCGTGTGCGTGTGTGTGTGTGTGTGTATGTTTGTTACTCTTTCACGCTGAAACGGCTGGACGGATTTGGATGAAATTTTAGAACGGATATAGCTTATACCATGACTTAACACATAGGCTACTTTTTATCCCGGAAAAAAGCATGTCGTTAAACCTAATGACTCGCGGGCGGAGCCGAGGGCAAAAGCTAGTTATTATATAATATTTTAAAAGTGAGTTCACCCACATTTGGGTGAAGGCCACCTCCATCTTTTCCCAAGGGGCTCTGTCTCTGGCAGCGTCAAACAGCGGCCAGCTACCTTTACAATATCGTCACTCCAGCGCAGTCGTGGGCGTCCGCGATGTCTATTGCCGTCGCGCGGATGCCAGTGTGTGACTTGCTCGCTCCATCTATCATCTGTTGACCGAACTACGTGGCCCGCCCATTTCCACTTTAATTTGGCAGCGGTTTCCAGAGCGTCTTTAATTTTTGTTTTAGCTCTGATATCTCGATTTCGTTTTCTGCGGCGGAGAGTTATACCCAGCATGCTTCTTTCAGCAGCGCTTTGGAATACTTTGATCTGGCGTTTTAGTTCTTTTGTTAGCGTCCAGAACTGGCAGCCGTAGATGAGAATTAGCAGAATGCAAGTGTCCATTACTTTTACTTTTAGTGATAATGGAAGTCGACTTTTGAACACTTCCTTCATTGACCAGTATTTTCTCCAGGACATTGTTATTCTTTTGGATATTTCCTTATTGAAGGAAATTATTCTTCACAGATAAACATAGTCTTCTACATATTCCAGTTTTGAATTACCGATAGATATTGTTGGTGTAGGGCCGTTTGTCATTAGTTTTGTTTTATCCGGGTTCATTTTTAAGCCGTATTGATTGCTTGATTCGTATAGATCGAGAAGCATGTCCTCGAGATCTTTAGGGTTTTCTGCTAACAATAGTCCGCGAACCTCAGATGAGATAATAATTCGCCATTGATATTAATATCTCTATTTTCCCAGTTCATTTTCCGAAAAATGCTTTCAAGGACTGCTGTAAAAAGCTTTGGTGATTATGGATGGCCTTATATCTGACACCTCTCAATACTTTGAAGCTTTCACCTGTCCTCTCAAGCCTTACTTGAGCAGAGCAATCGGTATAGATATTTTCAAAGATTTTTATGCACTTATCCTCAATGCCTTGATTCAAAAGCGATTCCCAGAGCCCTGAATTCTGTATGGTATCAAAAGCTTTCATGTAATAAATGAAGACTATGTACAAAGTTTTGTTATACTCGGTATAGTTTTCCATTATACTTTAAACAGACAGTGATACTTGTAAATAGCGCTGGCCGTAAAATATAATAATATTCTATGCATCATACCCGTCTAACCTATAATATTAGTGTTGAACAGAACAATGTAAACTTAAGAAGACGTAGGTAGTAAAAACTAAGTTTTTGGACAAGTAGTACGCCCAAACTACAATAGATATGGTTCTGAAATAAATACATATTATAAACAAAGCCTTTTTCAAGGCGATGTAACAGCCCGAAAGGCAATATAGAAAAATTGTCTCAAAAGAAAAAAATTGCAAAGTGAAGGCAATTTTTTCATTTCAAACAAGCAGTCTGTCTAAACTAATATAGTAAAAAAAAACAATGATTACTTTTTAAACCTATAAATCTATTATCTAAACGATAGCAAAGCTATTTCTTAGAAACGCACTTGTGTGAATTTATATAAATTTTTGTTCATTGAAAAGCAGCATTATCCTCTCTTTTCTTGATTTACCGCACTGCTCAAACGCACGTTTTCTCAGATATGCTTATCTCTTTTGTTATGCTATCGAACTTTTCACCAGTTTTTCTTACGTTTGCTAATGCGTTAACGTACTGGCCAGTGTGAAGTCAAGTAAGTGGAATGTACTGAGTTCTTCTCGCTTACTCGCATTTAATTGTCCCTCTCACTCTAACTTGAACGTGTACTGTGACCTTTTTAAAATTGATATTCAGGCGTAGTAGGTTGATCGCACAAAGAAAGAGATAAGCATATCTGAAAAAGCGTGCATCTGAGCAGAGCGGTAAATCAAGAAGAGAGTGGATAATGCTGGTTTTCAAGGAATTAAATTTGATATAAATTCACACAAGTGCGTTTAAATAAAAATCGCTAAGCTATCGTATAGATAATAAGTTTAAATATTTAAAACAGTAATCATTGTTATTTTGAAATGAAAAAATAGCCTTCACTTTTAAATTTTTTTCGATCGGGCCAATTTTTGTCCATCGTGTTGTGGGCTGTTACATCGCCTGGGCTTTGTTTATAACATGCAATTATTTCAGAACCATATCTATTGTAGTTTGGGAGTATTACTTGTTCAAAACCTCCAGTTTTACTACCTACGTCGTCGTCTTAAGCGGAGAGGCAGCTGTTTTGTTTTCTCTACTTGATTGTTAACCGTTAATTAAACGAATAGTAAATAGCTAGGAAAACTATTGCACGCACATACAGCCTACAAAACATAAGCTGCTTAGGTTAGATTAGGTCACACGCATACATTAATTGTGGTTTTCGACACAAGTTGACACAACCGCAATCCTTTTGGGTGGTATACAAAGCCTACCTCTACTTTGAGCCTTGCCTGAGAGGTTTTGGAAAGGTTGATATACTGTGAAATATGCAGACAAATGTCATCATGAATTCTTTTCATCCGAGGTTAATCGCAAATGGAAGCGTGATAAAAATTTAATTTCAGCAGAGGGCCTGTGATGGGCTCTTTTAACACGTTTATTTTTGGCGTGACATGCGTTGCAGTTTAATTCTGATAAAATTCAGAACACGTTACATTTTTTAAATCAAATTACTGGCCCATTGTAAAATTTTATTGGATTTCTATTGTAGCAACCAAAGTTGATACTTTTGGCTACAGTACCTACTCATAATATTCAATAATTTATTTAACTACTGGCCCCGTCTAAATGTGAATTTCAACTAACTTAGCCAGGGGCGGGACCAAAATTTATTATCATAATATCGACTTCGATCCTATGTCAGCTGTGTTTGACTTCAAAATGAAGTGTTTCTTTAATCCCTTGCGATGTTTTAAATTTGGAATACATTGCGCTTCCTAAGAAGTGATACGGTCGACTACGCCAAATCTATACGGATTCCATAGCATTTGTAACCTTATAGCCATAGCGACATAAGTGTCGTATTGTTTGGAGAGGAAACGATAATTTTACACTCTTTCTGTGGGCAAGCTTTCCTGTGGCGCCGATATAATTTTTTTCAAAGTTCTCAGGTCATAAACCAAACGAATTTATTGCCATTTGGACAGGACGTCAAAGGTTAGATTTCAGAAACATTTTAATATTTTTTAGAAAGCAGAGCACTTCCCAGAAAGTTACATTGAGGTAGGAAGCGGCATAGCAGACAGTTTAAAAATAAATAAATTATACTTAAAATCAGAAGCGTAAAATTGATGTAATCTCTTATGTAAGAACGTTGAATAATAATAATAAAACATAATAAAACATATACATATAATTTAGGAGTTTTGACTGGTACTGTCTTCCAGTTTTATTGATGAAAGGATTCCTAAGAGAGCTCAAAATTGTTTACGATGCAGAGAAACAGGAGTGGAGTTCTTTGATCTAGAAATATATTACATTTTTATTTATTCGATTGTTCTTTCCACCTCATTTGCATCTTGGAAACTGTTGACAATATTATTCCTACCTCAATGTTCTTCGCCATTACAAAAAATAGAGCCATCATGCCATTAATTCTGATTTGACAGGATTTTTTTCAGATTGGTAAATACACTTCAGATAGGTTTTGACAGGTAATAAAATAGAAAATTAATGTGTCTACGGGGGCGTAACCTGAAATAATCTGGGTGGGAGAAGGAGCTGATTTAAAGGAAATCAGGGTTTTTTTAAGGACAGTCAAGCGCGGATCGGAGAGTGGCGTTGCTCTCGAAGCGCGAACGGGTCGTCAAATCGCGGAATAAAACCTCGGAAGGATATTGGTCTAAATCGCGCGCGGATTTCCGAATCTATTAGAACCAAAATCCAATCGTACGAGTCGCGTAACGCGTTATAAAAGTGTCGAGTATCGAAAGTGCGGATTTGCAACGAATAAAGCTTCGTTATTTAAATATAGTCTGAAAGTGTTTACAGTGCGTCGGTGAAGTGCGTTCGTAATTGCGTAAAACTGAAATAGCTAATTTAAATTTTACCCGCAACGGTTTTCTCATGAAACTCAATAGAAACGAAATATGACTATTTCGCTATAGAGGCGTCGCGAAAATAGCGGGTGTACAATATTTATAAATATCAAGTATCTACATCAGAAATTTATTTATGTAACACGTTTTATATTTATCCTTTATCCCTATAGCTATCTAGGTCCTGAAGGAGATTATAATATATTATTTTAGCTTTCCTTCGTCTGGCAGAGATACTTATATTTTGATTTAGTATAGACGGTCTGTGGAAATTACGACAATTTTAGGTGAAGGAGCTAGCAGAAACAATTCTTACCTTTTTCCCTATATTTAGGTTTTCTTCATACAGGTGTTTCTTTTTTTTTTATAGCTTTCCTTTTTTATTTATAGCTAGATCAACGAGATCCAGGGCAGAAAATTTCCACATGACTGTTCTCAAACTTCTGTCTTTAGGTTTTATTTTAGAATCTTTTGTAAAAATGGAGCGTGTATCTAAGATTATTTTTAGGAACCAAGGGGTTTAGGAACGTAGAGTGTTTCCAAGGGTAAAGCATTTAGGTGTGTGACCGGGCTAGGTATGCAGTTGGATATGGAGGGAAGCCTTACTTTTATGTTTGTGTCGGAAACCATATCTGCCTAGTCGAGCAGGACCCCATCTGTGAGTATCTTGTAAAGGCTCTACGTTCACCAGTCAAGCTTAGTAAGTTAGAAAACTTAAAACTGACTTGGCCAGGTCTTTAGGAGAGATGTGTGAAAATTGGAGATGTTTTGAAAGGGTTTTTTGTATGAATGAGTAAAATTCTAGGGACTTAGGGTTTAAATGGTAGTCTAGATTGGCGCTGGATTTTGTTTGGAAGCGTATTATTCTGTGTAATACGTGGGCACGACTATTAAAGGTTGGCAGGGAGGTCGTTTCTAAATCGTTAGGGCCCCCACTTCATTCAGGATTTGCCAAGAATCTCGAATTCCCTCAAATTTTAATTATAGCTGCAGCAACGCTACGAGTATCGACGACTCTTCAATATTCTTTATAAAACCATATATATATCCCTAATATTATACCTAACACAATATACAAAATAATTATATAACACATTATGTTTACACACTGAATTCATCTTCGGTTTACGTCAAATTTCGTATTTGCGCGGGTGTATATCATTTTTGTATCAAGGCGTGTTAAATTAAAGTGTTATGCGGTGATACGGTATGTAATAATAATAATACAGTGTAATTGTTGGAGTCCTGGGAGTTGCTGAAACCTGTTGTTCCTGAAGGAGCGGTTTATTCAGCTAAGTCGCATGAAATACTTCAATCTTACGATTTCTCTCCTTCCATTTGATAAATTCTGAACTTGTGTACCTGTACCCATTTATTGCGGCGTCCGGATCAGAATTCTGTTTCTTTGTTTATTTTAACCGTTATGAATACAATGTAGAGGTCCTACCAAAATAGATACTAGACGAAGATCACAAATTACTATGGCCATAATATTAAATAAATAAACATTTAAATATATAGATAAATATTTAAATAAATAAATAGATAAACAAATATATAAATAAAAGACGAATAAGTACTCGCCCAGAGTCATTATTTTGTTACAGTGGTTGCCGTGACGTCAGGATGAGTTGTCACTAAAATCTTAAATAATCTTATTTAAGTACCTCATTAAAGAATTTGGGTTACATTAGAACATAACGGTTATAAACTTTCACATAAAACATGGGGTCATTCATAAAAATAACAGAGATTTATCTATTACCTTGATGCTTTAAATAGTGTTAAATTTAACTTTCTATAAAACCCCTTGCATAGAAATTAGGGGCGAAATACGATTTAATTTTTGCTTTACCCAATAACTAGTAATTTATAAAATTAGGGGCGTAATAATCAACGAAACTATTCCTGAATAAACCAATTATGAACACTTTCAGTTTCGACTAATTCCAACTCGGAGCTCTTTTAAAAAGCTTTCTCACAACTTTTCAAACCATAATACTTTACAATCTATTTGTGTCATTTGTTCTTGGAATTACGTAACGAAAAAAAATATAGACCCGAATGTGGGTCGGTGCGAAACATATGTTCGCATACGGTATATTTTTTTTCCTTCCAAATATTGTGATCTGTCTGCGTATTAAGAAATCACAAAAACAATATTATTTTGTGTTAAAGTATGCCAAAAATGTTACGTAACTTATTTAAATAATTGATAACTTTATAGAAAAGTTAAAAAAATCGAAAGTAGAAAGATCGCATCTCAGACCTTCACAATTATATTATCTGTGACAAAGACAAGAAGACGTTCGTACTTATTATTAATTCGTGTTCATGGCACTTGAGTGACAGGGTTGTAAAGAATGAAAAAAAAAGGGGTAAACAAACTGTTACTTGCAGTTGCAGTACAGCTGACGTTATCGACCGGAAGTTTTATTATTTGTGAGGTAACTGACACCAAGGACTGCGTTACAATTGCCATTTTGTTTTGTTATGGGGCGCCAACATTCCTAAGTTAATGACGGTATGGATCAGTTGCGTAAAGGGAATCTATTTATGGTGGCATTAGGATAACAATGTTTTTTTTCTCTTTTACCTTCTAAGGGCCTTTAAGGATTTATTAAGTAGTTTTTTTCTTCATTTGTGGATTGTAACCTCTGTTGTCATAACAAAGCAAAACCGCCTCATTGCAATTTACGATTAGATTAGTTACAATTAGGTTAAATTAGTGCTTATATTATAGAGTGTGTATGTTGGTGATAGAATGCTAAAGCAGGTGTGCTAACTTTGTCCGTCTGTCTGTCTGACTGTCTAGTATACCTAATATTTTTCATTTTTTTTTGACCCGTCTGTTTGATTGTCTGTTTATCTGTCTGTCTGACTGGCCGATTGTCTGATTGTCCGTTTGACTGATTTCCCGACTGTCTGTCTGTCTAATATAATAATGTTTTTAATTTAATTTTAATCCGTCTGTCTTATTGCCTGTATTAGCATCTGCTTATCCGTCTGTCTGTCTGACTGTCTAATATACCTAATAATTTTTAAATTTTAATCCGTCTGTCTAATTGTCTGTATTTGCGTCTGTATACGTCTGTCTGTCTGACTAATCGTCTGTCTGAATGTCTATCCGTCCGTCTGTACATCCGTCTGTCTGTCTGAATGGCTGCCTGTCAGTATTTGCGTCTGTTTATACGTCTGTCTGTCTGACTAACCGTCTCTCTGACTGTCTATCTGTCCGTCCGTCTGTTTATCCGTCTGTCTATACGTCTGTCTGTCTTTGCACCTGACCATCTATGTCTTTCTGTCCGTCCGTCTGTTCATATGTATGTATGTGTGTTCGATCGAGCACATACGCTGGAGGTGTTGATTGAAAAAGCGAACGGTGTCGCGGGCTAGAGGCTAGCAAAATATGTATGAAATTGTGTTGACGAATAAGATTGACGATGTAAATGGTATAAAACTATGTGTTAGTGAGGGTTCGATTGTCTGATTATGTGTGGTTTATATTATAACTTTGAGTTTTGCTTTGTAGGCTACTGAGATTATGATTATAAAAAAAAATATCGCGTTCAAGCGCCATCTATACGCACTTTTGTGAATTACCACGTCATCCCTTAAACTACACAGCCGGTGAGGGTGGCTTCGCGAAGGGTGCGGACTGCGCGGGCGACGATGTAAGGTTGCGATAGAGATCTAAGAGAGGGCGCTCTGTGTTGTGTTTTAGTATAAAGTTGGCAAATTTTCTTTATGGTTGAGGTTCAATCATAATACCTATTGTGATTTTAGCAAAGTTTTTCCTTCCTTCAAAAATTAAAACCGTGCAAAAATCAAGGGGCGTTCTGTAGCAACCAAAGTTGATACTTTTGGCTACAGTACCTACTCATAATATTCAATAATTTATTTAACTACTGGCCCCGTCTAAATGTGAATTTCAACTAACTTAGCCAGGGGCGGGACCAAAATTTATTATCATAATATCGACTTCGATCCTATGTCAGCTGTGTTTGACTTCAAAATGAAGTGTTTCTTTAATCCCTTGCGATGTTTTAAATTTGGAATACATTGCGCTTCCTAAGAAGTGATACGGTCGACTACGCCAAATCTATACGGATTCCATAGCATTTGTAACCTTATAGCCATAGCGACATAAGTGTCGTATTGTTTGGAGAGGAAACGATAATTTTACACTCTTTCTGTGGGCAAGCTTTCCTGTGGCGCCGATATAATTTTTTTCAAAGTTCTCAGGTCATAAACCAAACGAATTTATTGCCATTTGGACAGGACGTCAAAGGTTAGATTTCAGAAACATTTTAATATTTTTTAGAAAGCAGAGCACTTCCCAGAAAGTTACATTGAGGTAGGAAGCGGCATAGCAGACAGTTTAAAAATAAATAAATTATACTTAAAATCAGAAGCGTAAAATTGATGTAATCTCTTATGTAAGAACGTTGAATAATAATAATAAAACATAATAAAACATATACATATAATTTAGGAGTTTTGACTGGTACTGTCTTCCAGTTTTATTGATGAAAGGATTCCTAAGAGAGCTCAAAATTGTTTACGATGCAGAGAAACAGGAGTGGAGTTCTTTGATCTAGAAATATATTACATTTTTATTTATTCGATTGTTCTTTCCACCTCATTTGCATCTTGGAAACTGTTGACAATATTATTCCTACCTCAATGTTCTTCGCCATTACAAAAAATAGAGCCATCATGCCATTAATTCTGATTTGACAGGATTTTTTTCAGATTGGTAAATACACTTCAGATAGGTTTTGACAGGTAATAAAATAGAAAATTAATGTGTCTACGGGGGCGTAACCTGAAATAATCTGGGTGGGAGAAGGAGCTGATTTAAAGGAAATCAGGGTTTTTTTAAGGACAGTCAAGCGCGGATCGGAGAGTGGCGTTGCTCTCGAAGCGCGAACGGGTCGTCAAATCGCGGAATAAAACCTCGGAAGGATATTGGTCTAAATCGCGCGCGGATTTCCGAATCTATTAGAACCAAAATCCAATCGTACGAGTCGCGTAACGCGTTATAAAAGTGTCGAGTATCGAAAGTGCGGATTTGCAACGAATAAAGCTTCGTTATTTAAATATAGTCTGAAAGTGTTTACAGTGCGTCGGTGAAGTGCGTTCGTAATTGCGTAAAACTGAAATAGCTAATTTAAATTTTACCCGCAACGGTTTTCTCATGAAACTCAATAGAAACGAAATATGACTATTTCGCTATAGAGGCGTCGCGAAAATAGCGGGTGTACAATATTTATAAATATCAAGTATCTACATCAGAAATTTATTTATGTAACACGTTTTATATTTATCCTTTATCCCTATAGCTATCTAGGTCCTGAAGGAGATTATAATATATTATTTTAGCTTTCCTTCGTCTGGCAGAGATACTTATATTTTGATTTAGTATAGACGGTCTGTGGAAATTACGACAATTTTAGGTGAAGGAGCTAGCAGAAACAATTCTTACCTTTTTCCCTATATTTAGGTTTTCTTCATACAGGTGTTTCTTTTTTTTTTATAGCTTTCCTTTTTTATTTATAGCTAGATCAACGAGATCCAGGGCAGAAAATTTCCACATGACTGTTCTCAAACTTCTGTCTTTAGGTTTTATTTTAGAATCTTTTGTAAAAATGGAGCGTGTATCTAAGATTATTTTTAGGAACCAAGGGGTTTAGGAACGTAGAGTGTTTCCAAGGGTAAAGCATTTAGGTGTGTGACCGGGCTAGGTATGCAGTTGGATATGGAGGGAAGCCTTACTTTTATGTTTGTGTCGGAAACCATATCTGCCTAGTCGAGCAGGACCCCATCTGTGAGTATCTTGTAAAGGCTCTACGTTCACCAGTCAAGCTTAGTAAGTTAGAAAACTTAAAACTGACTTGGCCAGGTCTTTAGGAGAGATGTGTGAAAATTGGAGATGTTTTGAAAGGGTTTTTTGTATGAATGAGTAAAATTCTAGGGACTTAGGGTTTAAATGGTAGTCTAGATTGGCGCTGGATTTTGTTTGGAAGCGTATTATTCTGTGTAATACGTGGGCACGACTATTAAAGGTTGGCAGGGAGGTCGTTTCTAAATCGTTAGGGCCCCCACTTCATTCAGGATTTGCCAAGAATCTCGAATTCCCTCAAATTTTAATTATAGCTGCAGCAACGCTACGAGTATCGACGACTCTTCAATATTCTTTATAAAACCATATATATATCCCTAATATTATACCTAACACAATATACAAAATAATTATATAACACATTATGTTTACACACTGAATTCATCTTCGGTTTACGTCAAATTTCGTATTTGCGCGGGTGTATATCATTTTTGTATCAAGGCGTGTTAAATTAAAGTGTTATGCGGTGATACGGTATGTAATAATAATAATACAGTGTAATTGTTGGAGTCCTGGGAGTTGCTGAAACCTGTTGTTCCTGAAGGAGCGGTTTATTCAGCTAAGTCGCATGAAATACTTCAATCTTACGATTTCTCTCCTTCCATTTGATAAATTCTGAACTTGTGTACCTGTACCCATTTATTGCGGCGTCCGGATCAGAATTCTGTTTCTTTGTTTATTTTAACCGTTATGAATACAATGTAGAGGTCCTACCAAAATAGATACTAGACGAAGATCACAAATTACTATGGCCATAATATTAAATAAATAAACATTTAAATATATAGATAAATATTTAAATAAATAAATAGATAAACAAATATATAAATAAAAGACGAATAAGTACTCGCCCAGAGTCATTATTTTGTTACACTATGTATACCTATATTACACGGCCGCCGCGCCGTCGAGGCATACAGCGCTTTTCTTAGAGATAGTAAGGAAATCGAACGATTGTTCCCTTGGTTTTAGCATCGCAGTTTTACAAATATCAAACTATTGTGCCTTTCTTTGTTATTTGTATATTATTCATGACAGTATGACATTGAACTATAATAATTTAATTGATGTTTCATGCTTCTAAACTTCCCAGGATATGAATTACGCAAACCTAATTGTTATTCGTAAAGTTGTTTTTTTAATTTTTTTTTGGGTATTATGTAAATATAATATTAGTTTATTTGTTACTTTGGCAACCACTGTTAACCTTATTCACCTTCGTCAAATGTTTATCATCTGAAGAAATTAACAACACAAATAACAAGAGTCACTCAAAATAACTTTTGACGACCCACTTTTTAAATATTACCGTTCAAATGCAGGTCCGTGGTGTAGCTATGATTATGGTCGTGCGGTTATACACTAAGAAAAATAATTTGGCCAAGTGTGAGTCGAACTCGCGCACAAAATGGGTAAGGAACCCCAAAAATATGATAAATCACAACAATATAGATGCCATATCAATATCAAGACATAAAAAAGCCGGTTCAATGATAGCGCCTGTCAAATAATTCGGAATATTTTGAGTACGGAACCCTAGCTTTTATTATTTGTTCTTTTACTTTAGAATACTTATAACAATCTGAACAGATATGAAACGTGTGTGTATTATTGTCTTTAAAATAGAGCTGAAACAAATAACCTTGAAAAAATAGCATTTTCCAAGGTCCCTTGTATGGAGACCCGCTTTGTTTTAATATTTTAATTATTTGTCGTGGTAGACGCCATAGTAGTATGTGTTCTGTGAACGTTTCAATTAGTTACTTATTATGGCTGAAGCTGTAGACCCCTGTGACAGACGGAAGGACAGAAATACACTGTAGGCTTAGTAATAGGGTCCCGTTTGACAACCTTCGGGTATGAAACCCTAAAAAAACGGTAAGAATGGCGTCAATCGATAGAAGCCATTTAATAAAATGTGTGAGTTATATATCTCAGGAGCATAACACTAGTGATTATACTATTAAGGTTCGCAAACTCTGTAATCGTAAGGAGAAATGTGTGAAAAGACGGCCTGTTTTCTAAGCCCACTTGAATGAAAACCTGTGTTTTTATTGACGTGTCAAGAAAGGTGGAAAAGGCGTAAATTCGGTACTCTAGGGTTAAGCGGGTATCATTAGTCAACGAGTTGTCAAAACCTGCAGCGCTCGATGTGATTAACACAAGGTTTTCCATGTTTTATGTTGAACGTACTAAGATCATTTACAAATTTAAAAAAAGATGGCTGCCGAATATGTTTTGCATTTGGAATAGTCCCTCATTATTCCCTCCCCTTATGTAATTTAGGGCCTCGTCCGTAAATAAAGTACGCAGGTTGTTCCTTTTTTGACGCGAGTTTTTCCAAGAATATTTTTAAGATTTTGGGTGAATCGCCAATAGCGTGATTAAAAAAAAAGAGTTTTCTCAAATTATTGTTCCCTGACTTGGAAACTCATCGTTGAGCGAAACTCTGCAAAAATGTCAAGATTTATGAATTTAATGAATCGGAAACCTTTTGCTAACAGTATAGAGGGTCATCGATGAAAAAATATCTCTTGCAGTGAAGCCAAGATTTTTTGTTCACTTAATATCGAATTTATTACCATGTCGTAAGGTTTACTTTTGGAGGAACGAGCTGAATAATAAGTAAGTTTGAGTTGTATGATAGCAGGCTATCAAAAGAGCTGTCACAGCGTTGTGAATTATGTGTTGTTCCAAAACTTGGGAGCAACTTTGAGTAATAAATATTTTTTAGTAGATTGCTGCTTGTTACTTGTCATTTCTGTTTCGGAACGCACTCATTGGGTTTTTTTCTTGTTGAAGCAAATTCATACATCATTTTATAGTAACTTTTTTGTTATTATAATAATGTAAAGAACAAGTATGGTCGTATTTTTTTTGGGTATAGAATAGTAATGTTTGCTAGAAACACGATGAGGAAATTCGCGTGTTGATGATATTATTGGCGAACTGGAATAATTTCGAGACTAGAAGTGGGTAATATCGGTGGAAATTAAATTTAAGGTTGCATAAGGTGCTAGCCACACAGAAGCGTCGCGCATCGAGAGCGCGAGTGTCACCCAAATTTCGTACAAAACGCATGGAAATAAAGTCGCAATTTGAGGAAGGTACGGACGCCCGTTCAACGCTTGACACCGCCTGAAACATACCATTCGGTGTGTTCAAATTGCGACTTTATTTCCATGCGTTTTGTACGAAATTTGAATCGCTCGATACGCGCCGCGACGCTTCTGTGTGGCTTGAATCTAAACTGTCAGATTGGCCACTTAATTTTGGATCAACCAGAATTGAACTCTACAAAGTTTTTGTTTTGTTTAAAATAGCGCGCTCTGAGTCGTGTCGTGGCTGTTACGATATAAAAAAACCCGCGCTCACGAAAAAATAAGTTTCAATTAAATAACTCGGCCGCCTCCTAGTTGAAATTATTAAAATATTTTAAAATAGACTTATTATTTTATTCATTTTTAATCCGAATTTCAAATTTAAATGATTTAAGGACGACCATTTAAAATGTTAAAAACATACAATTTTGAGGTAAATAATATTTTTTCTAAGCCGATGATGGTTCAGTTACGCTATGGTCATTTGAATTTGTGAAGTTGACATAATACAGACAGACCCTTATGTATGTGTGTGTAACTTGGTAGGTGCGTGTGTTAGATGGGAAATATGAATCAATTATAATAATGTATTATAAATTAATTTATATAAATTTATGGTGGTAGAGCTGATGCCGAGCTCGACTGTGGAGGTACCACCATCTTACTCGCAAACCCTCCCGAAGTTATTCAGGGGAGAGTAAGAGGACAGCTCTAAGGCAAAACCAGGCGGCCCACCACTGCCTGGGACCGATGGATAGCGGTATATCTACCCCCAATTGCCGGGCCTTATATAAAATAGACTGGTGACGGGCAGTGGCGTCACTGGTGCGAGGGTTTCGGCACCGCGCTCATCAACCCGTCTGCCCAGCGTGTGTGAGTATGGGCATTTCTTCCAGGAGGACCGCTCATAGAGTGGCGAAATCTTGGAAAGGCCCATGTCCAGCAGTGGACGAAACAGGCTGATGGATCATAAATTTATAACTTGAGGAAGACTTACCTGTTCTACCCATACATTCGTTGTCATGATCTGATTCTTAAGGTTCTGAAACAAAAAGAAAAATATTGTTAATGATACATTCAAACAAACAGAAGTAGATAAACAAAATAATACATGGTTAAGGAGGAGGAGGAAAGCCATACGATAAGAGATCTATTTCCAAAATGACCTCCAGCTTTAAAAACGTAAACAAAAACCAAAATATATTTTATCTACTCCCAGACAGTAAGCTACTTAAAAGATAAAAAAACCGGCCAAGTGCGAGTCGGGCTCGCGCACGTAGGGGTTCCGTACCATTATCTCTATAAAAACGGCAAAAAATCATGTCTGTTGTATGGGAGCCCCACGTATATATTTGTTTAATTTTAAATCAATTATTTATTTTTTAATATATTTTATCTACTCCCAGACAATAAGCTACTTAAAAGATAAAAAAACCGGCCACGTGCGTGTCGGACTCGCGCACGAAGGGTTCCGTACCATTATCTCTATAAAAACGGCAAAAAATCATGACTGTTGTGTGGGAGCCCCACGTATATATTTCGACTGTCTAACTATCACGGTTCATGGTATACAGCCTGGTGACAGACGGACCGACAGACGGACAGCGGAGTCTTAGTAATAGAGTCCCGTGGGTTACCCTTTGAGTACGGAACCCTAAAAAACGGATAAAGTGCGAGTAGGTTTTGTGCGCTGAGGATTCCGTATATAACGTTTAAGCATAAACTTACTTTAAGAGCAGATGTGTCATAAGGGTCTAATTAAGTTGGTCCGTATTTCTTATTGATTAATTAAATATTGGTAATTTTAATATTTTTTTCCTGGAAAAGTTTTATTATAAAATCTCATTATAAACGGAATTTTAAATTATCAGCTGAAATGGAAATACCCTTTAGGTGTTCACGGTGAGTCAATTTGTATGAAACTGATTACGTAAAGGCCAATAACTTTTTTCGCGATGTCTTGAAATACTGACTTTTTATCAGCACTATGAAGCTGTAGACTTCTATAGGAAGTATTAGTTTCAACTTGATATAAAATAAAATCTATAACAGAGCCCAAGAAAAAGGATGTTGATAGACGGACGGTTTCGTTTTTTGGGTTCCGTACCTCGAGAGGAAAAAACGGAGCCCTTATAGGATCACTTCACTTTGTTGTCCGTCTATCTGTCAAGACTCTTGAGAACGCGTGGAGGTATCGAATTGAAATTAAAACCATATACTTAAGTCTACAGTCCCGTGGAGCTGTGAAACAATCAAACTTCCAAGTAAACTTAAAATAAAGATTTATACAAAGTTTATGCCGTAAAAAACAAATACAATATATATTTTTATTTTGAGGCACTGAGCCCTAAAACAGTTTCAAAAATACCCACGTTGTTTGTCAGTATCGCAAAACTGATGTAACGATGCGGCGTTACCTCATATGCTCACATAATATAGAACACCTTCAATAAGGGCTAGTCCAGAAACAAAAAATAAGGGTGAACAGCTAATACAGCTAATAATTGAATTGAATAACACAACTTTGGTAGGGAGGCCTAAGCTATTGACGCATCGCACTAATATTATAAATGCGAAAGTTTGTGAGTGTGTGTGTTAGTGTGTATGTTTGTAACTGTTTCACGCTGAAACGGCTGAACGGATTTAGATGAAATTTAGAATACATATATAGCTTATACCCTAACTTAACACATAGGCTACTTTTTATCCCGGAAAAAAGCATGTCGTTAAACCGAATAACACGCGGGCGGAGCCGCGGGCAAAAGCTAGTAGTGCCATAAGCCACAATCATTTAATAATTTTAATCCATAAATAACCAAAACAATCATAAATTGTGCGTCTGGGAGCGAAACCCGGACCCGGGACAGCCACCTTAAAATATTTAAAAAAAAGAAAGAAAAAATATACCGCGCTTTCTATCTCATCCTTCAAATTGTTTGTTAAAAAGATGGTCGAAGATAAACTATTGTCTCCATTTGTAACATTTCACTAGTGTACTCGTGTCCCAATGGCTCTCATTATGTCACATATGCACGAAACGGGCCGCTTAACTTTGAAGCAAACGGTTTTATTTCTCTATCAACAAATATATATATGTAGAAAACGTCAGGTATTGTGGTAAAATTTTCATAAGTACGGAATTTTTTCATAACTTTTGTAGGTATCTTTAAAAAATGGAAAGCCTCCGTTTCTCTTTGTATATGCAGCTTCGTTGACATTTAATATGTAGGGTATTGACGTCTCATCTCATAAACGACAAAACTCACAATCTCGCTCAAAAGTGTCCACGATCCATTTTGTCACCGCTATGGGGTGACAAATTGGAATAACGATTGCATACAACTGACATTGCATCTTATGTTAACGACTTAACGTCTTAATTTGGTTGAAGCATTTTCGCTATTATGCACTTCGCACGTTTTCTGACTAATTTTTCTTAGAGACTGTGTGTCTAATTGCTTATGACAGATCAATGATATAGGGCCAGATTTTTTTTAATAATATTATAAATATCACAATTGGAACCCCTCTTTCGACATTTACAAGGTGGCATGTTAAGATGGGGGAGTATGGAGAAAATCAAAATTTGAGTGATATTTATTGACTGTTTATTTTTACAACTTTAAAATGATCTGAATTACAGAGAAATACAAAAATAAGACATTTCCATTGATTTGCAACATATGCTTTTTGCATGACTGACTTCATCCTTACTAATAACAACCTCAAATAGAAAATTTTTCTGTCTCTTGTACATAGTTTAGATCTCCTCAATACTGACTCACCTCAACGAGCTATCCACAAAAGCTAGACACACTTTTCTGAAAATGTTTCGTTTACACTTAAGTAAAATTCTTCGATGTTGGTTCGAAGCTTACATAAATAAGATTAAACAAAATTTGTTTGAGTTGGTTTGAAGCGGCAAACTTTACGAAGGCTCGGATTTTTGCTTTGCTTTTGCAATGCTCTTCGTTTTGACTACATGTACCTTTTCCTGAAAGTGTAAAGTTATGGAGCTACCACAAAAATATCGGCACTTTTTGGTATCCTGTTATTACTTCCAAGAAGAATTGATAAATAAATATAACATTTTTGCAACCTTATTGGATAAAAACGCGATTGAAAAAACTTTCACTCGGTATAAGTAGTTATTGAAATGAGTTCTTCAAAAACCCTGTTCCTCCCCGTTTGAGTAACATATAGAACGCAAATATGGTTTATAATATAGGTTCTAACAATATATAGATACTTAGAAGGAAATTTTGCTACGTATTGTTATTTTTTTATAAATATAAAAAATCAACACATAGTCTTAACAAATACTTTATCCGACGTGGCTATTCGAAGCTATCTCTGTATCTATCCATCTATCCATCATCCATCAGCCTGTTTCGTCCACTGCTGGACATAGGCCTTTCCACGATTTCGCCACTTTTGGCGGTCCTCCTGGAAGAAATGCCCATACTCACACACGCTGGGCAGGCGAGTTGGTGAGCGCGGTGCCCTTGCACCAGTGACGCCGCTGCCCGTCACCAGTCTGTTTTATACAAGGCCCTGCAATTGGAGATGGATATACCGCCATCCATATCGGTCCCAGGCACTGGTGGGCCGCCTGGTTTTGCCTGAGAGCTGTTCTCTTACTCTCCCCCGATTAACTTCGGGAGAATTAGCGAGTAAGATGGTGGTACCTCCACAGACGAGCCCGGCATCAGCTCTACCACCTCGTAAATATACATACCTCTGTAAATACAAATAATAAAGTCGTGTCTGTACATATAATATTTTTGAGAAATGCTATTATCCTTTAGTACTAATGAGGCCATAACTACAATTTTCTGAATTCTTGCACGTATCTGTTCCGTTTTAACTCAAATGTTTAATTAAAATACAGGCTACATTTCTTAGTTTAGTTTAGGCGAAAAATATTTTCATAGCCGTAAGATCTTTCTTGAATCCTTAGTTTTTTACGAAAATAAATTAATATTATAATATTATTAATAGGCAACGTACACATTGTATAAAACACAAGTTTGTGATGTTATAATTCCACAGAATCACGAGTAATCATTGATATTCGAAATATACGAAAGTTAATTTTTTTCAGACGCTACCATTTTAACGTCTTGTTTTTTGTAGCTTCGATGTTGCTTTAGCATATTTTTTTTATTTCCATCAGCCTGTTTTGTCCACTGCTGGACATAGGCCTTTCCAGGATTTCGCCACTCTTGGCAGTCCTCCTAGAAGAAATGCCCATACTCACACACGCTGGGCAGGCGGGTTGGTGAGCGCGGTGCCGAAACCATTATAAACCATTATATATTGTTGTTATTTACCATAATGTTTTAAGGGTTTCGTACCCGTATTGTGTGGTTGTAAGGAACCCTTTGTGCGCGAGTCCGACTCCGAACTAGGCCAAATTATTTACGTTCTTGGTATAGTACTCGTATTTCACGTACTCATATATATCTGCTCTTTATAAAATCATCTCGTAAAGTCTCCTCAGCAAATCATATTTTATAGTTTAATTACCTAAAGTACACAGAAACTTTAAAGCTTATGGGCGGAACTAAGGTATCACGATAAAATCGTTAAAATGGCGAAAATCCTCTCAGTCCTGAAAAAAATGTGTCTTTCCGGCGCTTAATTTTTTGGTCATCATGTTGACATCTATTCTTCAAAATAAAAAAAAATAAAAAAAAATTGTTTTTTATGAAGATTGCCGTGAAACAAAATGATACTAAATTAAGGCTGTTTTAATTTGTTCCAGTCAGTAGTGTACTAAAGATCATGTAAGTAGAGTACGCGCAATCTTACTTGGCCGCCCGAAGTTTATTCATTTTAGCACTCTCTTTCGCTGGAATATAGTTTTTAGGAAGAAAGAGAGAGAGAGCCTAACTTTAAAGGTAGCTTTAAGGTAAGATAAGCAGGCGGGGAAGTACACCGCCCAGTCAAGCGAAAATTACAAATACACCCGACACTTCACGGTTCGCAAAGTTTTCACTCTGTCGCGTTGCTTTATGCTTCTGATTCAACTTGTGTTGCGTGAAATCATTTACTTTGTTTGTAAGTGTTGCTTCTGTGGATAATGGAGGTGCTACAGTCACTGAAGTGTTATATAACGCAAGAAATTACATACTTATTGAATTTTGTATATGTCGTGGGCACATTATAAAGTTGGGAATATCAGTCTTTCAGAAAAAAGTCGAAAATAGGTGTAACGACGAGCGCAGCAAGGAGGAGAGTGTTAGGTTTACATGTAAACCCCCCCCTCCTCATCTTAACATAATTTATGAAATGCCTAGGTAGATCATGGCATGCCCAATTATACGATGTGCCGACGACGTTTATATGAAACACCCAGAATGGGTTTTTGTTTTTTGACAACAATTTTCTTCTACTAAATGTATTTATATACAGGATGAAAATGAACAGCTAGCTTTAAGAAAGGAAACTGTATGTTCGAAATAAAAAATACACATTTTGTTACATTTATCATGAATAGTCATGTTTCATAATTTAAAATAGTACATTATTGCAAAGGCAGCGAAATAGGCAATTGCCATATCGGCCGAGGCATATGTAGTGCTTTTCTTGAAAAAATGCAAGGAAATAAAAAAGGGCCTTATGCATAATAAATTTAATTTATATTAAATTACATTTACCTTTGTCGCTAAATATATATTATCTGGGCTTCAAGCAGAAACTGCTTTATGTTTTCAGCAGTCAAAATCTTCGATTTTTTGCTTTTAAATCCAAATCAATCAAATCAAATCAAAATATTTATTTTTGCAAAAAATGACATATGACATAATGCTGTGAAAATAACTGAAATATACTAATCTAGCAGTATCTTCATCAGTAATCTGCCTTATGCGTCTAACAGCGTATGTGGCTGAACTAAGTCTACCACAGACAGCTTCTATGTGGAGACCCCACTGAAGACGAGAGTCTATAGTAATACCCAAAAACTTAGTTTCGTTAACTAACTCCAGCTTGGAACCCTGCAAAAATAAACTGACATCTACTTGAATTACATTTGGTAAAGTAAACTTTATACATTTCGTCTTTTTTGCATTTAGAACTAAATTATTTGCAGTGAACCAATCAAGAATCAGAGAGAGAGTTGAATTCGCGTCATCAAGAATATCGTTAAGTCGATTCACTTTAAAAATAAGTGACGGTCATCTGCGAATAGAACTATCTCAGATAAGTCTCTAACTAAGTAAGGAAGGTCATTTATGTATATTAAAAACAATATGTAGGGGCCCCAATATGGAGCCCTGCGGAACACCCATGTTAACTAATGCTCCAGATGACTTTACTCCATTAATGTCTACCTTTTGAATCCGGTCACTAAGGTATGACTTAAATAACGCCAAAGATTTACCCTTAACTCCATAGTGATCTAATTTACATAAAAGTGTTTCATGATTAACGCAATCAAAAGCTTTTGAGAGGTCACGAAATACACCGAACGCATCCTGCTTTGCTTCCCAAGCGTCAAATATGTGCTTGACTAAAGCAACTCCTGCATCAGTGGTTGACCTCCCTTTAGTGAATCCATATTGTTCACTGACGATATTTCCGTAGTTCTTCAAGTCAATGCTGTTTTTAATATGAACTGTAGATTTCAGCATAGAATAAATCGCCCATAACGTAGATGGCTTTTTAGTTTTAGCAATTTCATTGAAATGCGCCAAAAACACTGTTTCGGAGAACAATTTTGCATTTTTCTCGTTTTTCCAGAACATGAAATTTTCATATACTTTCATATATTTTTCTTTTCATTTCGCTGGAAGCAGGTTTACCATCGCTAATTTAGCTTCCGATCTGAAATCTGGTGGAGTGCAGTCAATGTCCAATTCATTTTCATTTTCAGAATCATCGGAACTCATTTTAATTTATTATTAACCAAATAACAACGAACTCCGCTTTACCGCCAATTTTATTTTTTTATTTTACAGTTTGTGCCGAAAGGTAAACGCATCTGTGGCTATACAGCCACAAGAACGCAATGTGTACGATAGATGAAAGAGTTCTAAATTCAAACAGCACACCGTTTCATACAACTTGTCGGTGCGCTCTTCGTTCCAAATTCCAAAATGCGCCGGGAAGTGATTTTGGTTTTTCAGTCTACGTCTTCGCGTGTTCTTTATTCAAAAGTAATGATAATATTTCCGCGAATGTTTAAGAAAAATATATTACCGACCTTCAAGAAGCAAGAATACTCCTTTACTCCTTACTACTTTAGTAGCCCAACTTAAATACAGTTTTTTAATATATTTCCCGTATCATATTTATTTCATCATAAAATATTATCTTTATACAGATTAGATTTGACATGTAAAACGTATACTATCTATTTTACAAATAAACAATTTGAATTTGAATTTGAATCCGGTGACAGAGAAGACGCTCTACGAAGCCGATGCTACACAGGCTTATGTGCAGTTTTTACCACCGGGAATATGTACGTTCTATTGTCAGTTATATGTTGCGTAGGTTCCCTATTCATTCGAACTTAGGGAACTAAAAAAAAACCTTTTTTTACGGTTTAGTGTTCTATTAGTGATTCTGATTCATAGATTTCAATAAAGCTAGGGGTTCATTTTCAACAGTAAAATTTATTCAACCGCCCAAATTTTATGGAAGGTTCATTAGATCATAAACACTACATTTGTGAAGTTTCAGGTGGATCAGCCCAAATTTTGATGGTGATAGATTTTATTAAAAAGATTTAGAAACATTTGAACGTTAAAGACACACAAACTGTGTCTACTCACAGAATTGAATCAAAATATTTTATTACATATTATGCGATTCAAAAATTACAAAAGTAAAATATCCGTGGCATGTGAATGTGTCGTTATGCGTCATTATGCGAGTGATTGAATTATTTAACAAAATTCAGTCACTTATTGAATTTGTTATGTTTTAAATTTCATTCAAAACAAAGACAATTGGACAGTTTATTCGATTACTTAACTGTCTATAGTACTTTATGCAACTGTGACGTAATAAGGGCCATCCCAATGATTAATTATGTCCAGTTAGACGCACTACTTTATCTACGACCATCAAAAATATCGTCTTCACGTGACATACATAGATCACGTAAGGATCTTTGTTCAGCTAAATTTCAGTAAATTTTTTTTAAGGCACCATTCAAGTCTGCATTGCAGAGATACCTTTCCCAAGTCCGAAGCAAAAAAAGAAATTGTAGTCGCTAATTGGTTATCTAAGCGGTGTCATAATAAATTGAGCCAATCACAGTGGAAAATCTTGATGTTATAAAATAAATTATAAAATACATTTTTACATAAATAACGGTTTTAAAATGTAGGTACTTATAAAACGTTTTTGATGTTGTATTTACCTTATTGTATCATGGGAGTAGATAAAGTTCTTTATTACATTTTATCCTGTAACAACTATTAAAGAATAGTCGTAGTTTTATTTTTTCCTTTCGTAATTTGCCTCCTCGTATAAAAAAGTTAACGTTTAGTAAAAGCTCTTCTAAGTATGAAAAAAGGACACTGTCCCGAAATTGAGTTTCGAATGGGGCCTTAACTCAATTTAGCAGAAGAGATTCAATAGGACAAAAAATAAATGGGTTCTTTTTGTATGACCTGAAAATACTTTGTACAAGTTTTAGTAAATACCTAGTTCTTTTCATTTTATTAACCATAAATAAAAGCTATTGACTTATCAAATATTTGACTTTAATGCCATCTAAGTACCTATCTATGCTCAATTAAGTATCATATGAAAGATTTCAAGGTACATAGTTATTAGTATTTATGCCTAAGCTGTGCGATATCAATAATTCCAACATTTGGGGCGACTGTATTATTCTTTTTGAAAATACATCAGATGGTTTAACTTCATTATCTGCAAGTAAATCTTTTAAAACTTGTTCCTGCAAATTATGAAAGTTTGTAAAGTTTTATCAGAGTTTTATAGATATATTTTATAGACCAAATAAAATCCAAGTAGAATTACATTAAGAATTGTAAGTATTTATTTTCCTACTAAATAATCGTATTTTTATATTCATGAAAGGTATAGGGGTTGAGGTTGGGTTTCATTTGTTTTATTAGGTTTGATATTTTTTATAAAAATTCATGTTATTAGTTTGTTACTATATTAATTTGATTATTATTGCATGCATATAGTATTTATAATTAATTGATTTTATTGAAATATTTTTTTGGGAATAAATGTTTATTATTATTATAGGGGTTGAAGTATGTCTTGCAGATAAAACCTCCTTAGGAAATTCCTTTTTTCATTAAATTATAAGGGAAATTACAATAGAAAGCCTTTATGAGCAATTTAACAGGAATATCAGGAGTTCAACCTTCGATCAAATTTGATCAAAGAGTTCAACTAACTGATATATCCAGGTCTCAACACAACTTGCGACTTCACTCATGTACTTTTCCATACCGCAATGGTACTCGTATGTTGTAGGTAATCTCTTTATTGTGAGCAACTTGGCACCAGAAAACGGTAGTTTATTCAAAGTTAGTCAAAGATAATATAATTTTCATTTCTATCTCCTTGCGACGAAAGAACTGCTAAGTTTCAAAATATAGAATTGGATTTCTAAAAGCATAACATTTATGAAAAATCTATGAAACTGTTTAATAGCATGAAAAATCCAATGAACATACAAAGTATAGCTAAAGTTGACCAAAAATATACAATTTACATCCAAGGTTTTTTTTAGATTCTTAACGAAATCATAAGAAATGACTAGAAAGTCCAAATAACTATAATATATCTATACAAGTTTACAAATTATAATGCTATAAGAAAACTATTAGGAATGGTGGTCTGAGTTACTACAATCCTTAATTCTAGCTAGGATAAATCCAAATGTATGTAACGTTTAATTTATAATTACATCAGTTATTGCACATGGTACTCTACTATATGACCAACTAGATACTAGTTTGAAATTGAAATAACTGCTAGAAACTTTCAAGTAGTATAACTACCAGACTAGGTGCAGAGTGGCTGGCTCATAGCACAACTTTCTTTGTTATACTACTTTGCTTCTACGAGTACTTAACCAAACTGTTGTTTACCATAATTCATTGTTGCAAAGTATATTTCTGAATAAAATCATTGAAAGCGTAAAATGGAAAAATAAATGAAAAGATAACATTATTTTTTTCTTATAAAATAAGGATTTTGATAACAACATTGCAAGCTTAAAAGGGTTGTTAAATTTTTCAAGATTTAAATGTATGTTCATTTTAGCAAAATCTGTTATAGCATAATTTTATTGTTATTAATAATTAAATATTGTAATGGTAATAATTAACCAAAACCACAGTGGAAGCATGTCAGTACATGAAATAATAGCCTTTTCCCGCAGCTACGCCCGCGTTTTTTCAATCTCTGCCCTGTTTTCAGCTTGGCGGTTATTGTATGAACACCCCTTATACTCTATATATTGCCTGGGGTCACTAGAATGATAGTAATGTTATGGATATATGAATATCATTTGCAATATTCCACTAACCGCTAGACTAGCTGCTGAGCTATCGGGCGAACAACATCAGTTGCTGCGGAGCGGCTGGGTGAGCAACACATCAGTTGCTGCGGAGAAGCCGAGCTAGCAACACATCCCCGAGGATGCCTCGTTCAGAGGCGAAACACGTGTCGATAAGTTTTCTTGCTTGTTATATAAGATTGCTTTGCTTTTATGCTCATATTGCTTGTTTGTTGCAGGTTTTATTCGGGCGGGCGGGCGGTGCACGAGTCTGCATTTTGAATAGCACGACAAGAATTGTTTAGCGGAATATTGCAAATTATATTCATATATCCATAACTTAGTGATGGACTTCCGCAAGGTAACGCCTACTTCAATTAATTGATGATAGTAAAGAAAACCGTGGTAAGCTGGCGGCATTAATTGGGAAAATTGTTTTTTTTTACGATTAATGTGATCAATATTAGTATAAATTTTCTATAAAAAAATTTATAATATGCTTTAGCAATTATTTTAATCAAAGTTACTGAATTTTATTGAAAGATTTAGGTTCTTTCAAGTTGATTTTGTGATTATTTTTAAAAAATCCAGAAAAATAAATTATTATTTGTGAATGTGATACATTAACATTCAATACAAAAGATTATATATTATTATCTTCAATATTATTTCTTTCGTAAAATCGTTAATTAGGCGCTTGAAATTGCAGATTATTCGTAAAAATGTGAATTGGCTCTTATATAAAGGTTTCACTCTTGCAAAGCTTGGTGACCCACAAGTAATTTGGGATTTATGTTATTAGAATACGGTCTAGAACCAAAGTTATAGTTTGGACTAGATTTCAAATTTTTCTTGCAATCGGTCAAGTTGAGGTAAAATAGTAGTCAGCGTAGACGAAGTCGCAGGAAAAACCCAGTAAATTGATAAGATTGAAAATGGTATATTAGTATATTAACATAAATAAGTGGCAGTAAGATATATCGTGCGGTAAATATATTGCTATTCAAAATCAATAATTAAAGGTATACAGCTTATAAACTGAATAAGTGTATCTACGTTGTTCTTCATAGTTGTTTTGAGTTTGAGTCTAAGGTATTAATTATATAATAATTTGGATTTTTCTTTTAAGCTTCAGACAAAATCACTAGAATTGAAACTATAATTAAGGTGATATTATTGTAACCAGTGACGGTATCAACTATAGAAAAGTTGAATTCGGTGCAAATGATAGCCCACTTATAATACCGAAATGAAATACCTTGATAATAGGATAAAGTTCTATTTGGGGACTCATCGGATCTTCTTAACTTTTAGTGCCAATTGAGTTTTTGTGAACACGATTTGTCGTCTGTTTTGCATATTTTTATAAATTTTCCCTGTAAGAGTACTAAAAAATTAGGAAGATTCAACAAACAAAACTTTTTGTTAGTTCCTCGAAGCCACGTATTTCAAATGAGCATCAGTCCTAACGATCCCAAACTTCCTAACCCACAGCATCTTACCAGCGAATCCCCGTTATCTAATTTCTCTCGAGTTACTCACTGGTTACCGCACCATCGTACGAGATCAATTCCGCTTTACACCTTGACTCCAAACTTCTGGACTTAGACATTGTTACCCTACACTAAACTACTCTGTGCAGACTGTTACTCTCCCCGCGTTGTTTTAATTACCCCGAGTTCGCAACACAGATCTGATCGAATTACATTCTTGCTCGATTGCTAAGCGAAAATTCTTTTTCAAAGGCATCCAAAGTTCGAATCGACACGAGAATCCAAGGCATGTGATTGTGCTAACATCTTGAAAGTAAAAAAAGTGTTTTTGTAGCGTCCGGAATCTGATAGGATTGTAAAATGTAAACAGAATTTCAATACATTCTTTACTTAAGAAACGTGCTGAGTTTGTTGATTTAGAAATCGTACTTGAAAAATGCTTCATTATTGTTCTGAAACAAGTGAGTTTTCGTAAGTTTATGACAGTAAAGTAAGGAATTTATCTTGTAGACGTTGAAAGTAAAAACACGCTATTACACGGGAAGAATAATAAAATCTACCTCTGTTTTTCTTATTTGCACCCTAAATGATATTTTATATGATGCTTCAAAAAAACAATCTGTATCAAACCATGCACCGACGCTAGCAAAAAGTTAAGCCTAAGTGAGAAATAATATTCCTTCTATGCCGTTATTGGGGCCGATCTTTCGGGATATTACTTGGATTACGGATATACTCGTTTACAGACATTATAAATTTATTTTAAACCAAATGATGTTGTGATGGACCCTTCACAGTCCCCTGGATTTTCGCTAGATGATTTCTCGCTCATTCCCCGATGTTATAAATGCTAAACGAGGATATAAACTTTGTGACAATATCTGGTTTTATTTATTACCTCATGTCAGATTGAAAGAGAATTTACCCCGTAACAACCAGGACACAAGAGTGTTGTTCGTTTGATTTTGGATGATTTAATGCTTCTGAGCTATTTTCTACGAATAGGCTGTTATAGGCGAATTGATGTTGGAAATGTTTTTTGTTTTATGATAGACTTGCCCCGACTTCGCACGGACAGCTCTAAGTATCTACGTGTGGTGTCCTGGGGAGTGTAGTGGTAAGTTTATCTATTAGCAACCCGGGGTTACCATCTTGAAATTTTTCTTCACAGAGCATTAAGGTAATCAAATGTTAACTCCAAATTATAGTAAAGTGAGTTTATGTGTTTTAGAGAGATTTTGTTTTGATTAAAATGGTTAAAAAATATCAACAATCATGTTGATATTCTTTTAACCATTTTGTTAAATTGAGTTGAGTTGAGTGACAACCAACGGTCAAATTCACAAATAATAGATAGGTAATAGCCTAATAAATATAATTTTCTTCCAAAAACCTGTTAATGGCTTTTATTTGTAAGTTTTTATTTTTATTAATTAACATGATGACGACCCAACTGAGGGGTCAAAATATAGCACATTTTTCTATATATTATTTATGTGTGTTAATTAATAAAAACAAAAACTAACAAATAATACATGAGTGTTTGTATGGACTGGGTGACCACAATCTAAACATCAGCCTGGTTTCTCCACTGCTGGATGTAGGTTTTTCTAAGATTTCACCACTCTTGACGGTTCTCCTGGAAGAAATGACCATACTCACACTAGGCAGGCGGGTTGATGAACAAGGTGCTGAAACCATCGTACTATTGCCGTCGCTGCCTATTTAGTATGTTTTACATAAAACCCGGCAATTGGATATGGGTATATCATGGCATGGGGGGCCACCTGGTTGTGCCTGTTTGAGAGCTGTGCTCTTAGGTTCAAGCCACACAGAAGCGGCGCGGCGCGCAACGAGCACGCGGGCGTCATTCAAATTTCGTACAAAACTCATGGAAATAAAGTCGCAATTTGAATACACCGAATGGTATATTTCAGGCGTGTCGGGCGTGGAACGGGCGTCCGTACCATACTTCAAATTGCGACTTTATTTCCATGCGTTTTGTAGGAAATTTGAATGACGCCCGGGCGCTCGATGCGCGCCGTACCGTTTCTGTGTGGCTTGCACCTTACTCTCCCCCGAATAATGTCGAGGAGATTTGCGAGTAAGATAATTGAAGTGACCACATGGATTTAAGTATTTGTAGTTAATTAAAGGGTTTAGTAGTAAGTCTGAAACAAATGTAAAACGCATACTAGAATCATGAAAAATTAAAAAAATAAATGCATAAAATCTCTCGGTTCTCACAACTGATCTGCTACTGTCAGGCAAGTATTTAGTTTGGAGTAATAATTTTATTAGAGACATGCAGTAAAAATAAGTGTCGCAGACTTAAGGTTCTTTGGCAGTGCATGCCTTGGAATCTACTAGGAAACAAGTATCATGGAACTTTCCATAACCTTATAATTTTTCATGAATTTGCCAAATTATAGGTTAAAACTGAATTAAAATCCCCACAGTAGTTTCTAAGATTAGCACGAACATGCACACGTACAGAAGTAGCGGGTTATTTATTATATAATTGGTGTGATTGCTCGATGTATTGATTGATTGATATTCATATTATATATATTTATATTATTATATATATAAGATATTGCGATCTGAATTTTAACAAAACATCACGTAATTTAAAGAAACATTGATGTTATATTATAACGGTAACGTTATATTTCTCGTAATAATATATTATTTCATCTGACCCACTCCCTGATAAAAACGTTTGGACAGACAAGCAAACGTACGCATACTGACAGGCAGCCAAGAACGTAACCCTATTAGTGTTCTATTTCATCTTAATCCTGAGGCACCAAACTGAACTTAAAAAGAAGCTATGAACACTTCGAAAAACTCCAAACCAATTTGTCAAACTAATTAATTACTCGTCTTCATTTAGCGATAATTGCCTTCAAAGAATATAAATATTCTGGAGTCAAATATTAATTAAATTGATATCTGATATTGGTAGATGTCAATTACCTATATTTTCCCGTATTAATCGGTTGTTTCAGCATCGAAAGCCTTTCAAGAGAACCTCGATGGGTATTATCGGTATAGGCATCGGTGTAATGACTTTGTACGCTGTGGTACAATGGCTGTATCGGATTATAAATTCTGATGTATAGATAACTACTTAATCTACTGCTGCCTTAATAAAATAAGCTAATCACAACATTGGAAACGGTTTTACAAAGCCCGTGGTTGGAGGGCAAGTACTCTTAATATTGATGATAGCACATTTTACTAAAAGGAACTATAGGTCGTTGGAAAGGAAACTTTTCTTAATTTAAAAAAAAGGTAAATCTGCATTCAAAGATTTTTGATAAATCACCTACGTAAGCCAGGATTCAAACCGGTGAAATGTGAAAAAAACATCCTGTATTTTTATGATACTGATTAAAAGGTTCAATAGATTTCAATGATGAAGCAGTTGCAAAATTTATTTCACTGATGTCGACTGAAATGAAAATATATCTGGATTTATTTAAATATCGTATTTTAAATGCATAAACACCGGATGTAAAAAATACATCAATAATGAAACTATTTCATCTACTGAATAAATTTCTCGAATTAAAAGATAATTGTATATTATTTTTTTATAAAAGAGGTACATTTATATTTACTTAATAATTAAAAAAAAACTGGGAATTTTGAAAAATACGTGATGAGAAGACCCAATTTTTTAAATTTTGTTCTACCTTATGTTTTATTGTAAAAGTTGTTTCGTATTATTTAAATATTGATTGACAATTATAAGATGTCTGAGTTTGAAATAATTATATGTACCTACCTTCGATCAAATAAATAAATCCTGCCCCCACTGAAGTCCCGCGTCAGTATTTATTGTCTCTGGAGTATGAACCAAAATGCCTTAATCCAGAGGAATTCAGTGCTGGTGTTGACTCTTAACCCGCAAAACTCAAGTGACCCGTACATAGAAAACTAGTTTTTATCTACCCTATCAGCGCGCCGATGATAAGCCATAGGCCAATCAGGGCTATTTTTACTTTCGCAAACAATTTAAAATAAATAAAACCAAATAATGAAAAAGTAAACCATAAAAAACAAGAGTTAGCGTACCAGTATTTTTCATAATCGAGTACTATTTTCTCGATTGGTTTTATAAGCAAACGATTTCATTGATATAGAAAAATAGTTTTGAGCTGGTATCCGCGCGTTGATAGTAAGTCATAGGCCAAACAACGCTAATTGTATTCCTGTAAGTAATCATTTTTGATTAAGAAAACTGACAAAATAGACGTAAACCTATCAACAAAAAAATAACTTGATCAATAGGCGCAAATTTAAGCAATAAATATTTTGTTTCTTGAAAATGGATTTTAGTAGCAAAAGTAACGACATATAAACACCTAAAGAAATAAAAACCGGCCAAGTGCGAGTCACACTCCCACACGAAGGGTTCCGTACCATTATCTATAAAAACGCCACAAAAATTATGTCTGTTGTATGGGAGTGCGTGGGTCCGACTCGCACTTGGCCGGTTTTAGTAGTTGTTGTCAAAGCGGCAACAGAAATAAAACATCTGTGAAAATTTTAACTGTCTAACTATCACGGTTCATCAGATACAGCCTGGTGACAGACGGACGGACGACGGACGGACAGTGGGGTCTTAGTAATAGGGTCCGTTGGTTAGCTCTTGGGTATGGAACCCTAAAAAACGTAGCAAATGGAAAAGGTAATAGATAATCTTTTGCCAAAAACATCCAGGGATAAATATTTGAAAATATATGAGAATTTCACCTCTTGAAAAACCGAGAAACGGGTAAAATCATTTTCCAAACAAACAAATATAAATGTGCCAAATAAAAACGTCAACCTCACGTTTAATAACTGTACGAACGTAACTATTAATATTTTTAAATAACCTTTTTTTGGATTATTTTAACTTCAGTTATTTATTTATTTTGGAATTTGAAAGAAAAGCAGATTATGAACCTCGCGAAAGTGACTTTTAATTGCACTCGTGTTATAATGTGTATATATAAACTAACACTCGGTGAAATAAAATGTCACTTTCTGCTCTATGCAACAATCTACTATTATTGTTGATTTATTATAAAGTCAAAATAGACCGGCGTCGTTAAACTCACAAAAAATATGAAGTTCTTTGTTATTTAGATTTCTCAAAGTGTGAATATTATAAACGTAACTATACTTACGAGTATATTAACAAGGTCTAAAGAGCTAGATAATATTATCTTTGATGCCGCTCCATCCCCTAATAAAGCATCAATTGAACGCCATTATGAACACATACATTTGGTAGCTAACACATTGCAAGATTTAAATCCAAGTGAAACTACGAAAAGGAGAATTGGACAATAGTGCTTGACCCTGGTCACGATGCCGCGTCAGCGATAGGCAATTATAGAGTTAAATTACTCGCCAGAAGCAGACCATTCCTATGTAGAGCACTTCATACAGACAAGCTCTATGTAGAGCGTAGTATACTTCAGGAAGTCACATTTTTAGACAAATAAAGCATGACTTTGATAATCCATTTTTAAGATAAAAAATTACTATCGACTGGTTTCGGATTTGTGGTTATTTTATCAACAACCATCATATGTTGGTCAGGGTCACTACGATGATAATAAAGAAAACCACATCAAAATCCGTTGAGTGATTCTAAAACGGAACAGACAAACAAACATAAATTTCAAAAATTTTTGTTTTGGCTTAGTAATAAATAATAAATAATACTGTAAGTATTTAAAATTTCGAAAAAAGTATTCAAATTTAAGACACGACTTTCTAGTCGGAGCGGTACGCCAAAATAGCTGTAATTTGGTGTTAAAAAGCATGAAAATCGAAACTTAGGAATAACACGGACTTTTTTCAGGATAAAAGGTAGTGTAAGTTAATTAATTCAAGGTATCAGCTATCTCCGTTCCTAATTTTATCTAAAACCACCCGGCTGTTTCAGCGTGAAGGAGTAATAAACATACTAACACACACAAACTTTCGCATTTATAATATTAGTGGAATGAAATTAACGGAAATAACAAACAATTTTATAACAGCAAAATCAAGAAAAGTTTACTGCAAATTTTACCAAGATTTTGTGGTTAAAAAAATCCGTAGATTTATTGCATGAGTTTAGATAAAGCCGTAATATGAAACTGCACATAAATAGGTATGTATGTATTTTATGAACTACTATTATGATTGCGATAGATTAATTTATTTTAAACTTATTATAAATTTTTATATTTTTCAAAGCATTAAGAAAATATTCAGGTTTGCATACCAAAAAATTGTAAAACAATTGTAAAAGTAGTGTATTAAAATAAAACTAAAAATACTCCTACTCATATTTTGAAATATTCAAATAGTTTTGGGTGCCTTTCCCGTACATAATCATAAAATCATTATGTTTTTAATCTTTTTAGGGTCCTTACCTTAATAAACCTCCGCTGTTCGTCCGTGTGTCATAGGGGTCTATACCTATGAACTATGTTCCCGGTAATAGGTGATAATGGTGGCAAGTAGATTTTTTTACAGAATATGCGCTATTATGGCAAATAAAAAAAAAGTTAAGCACAAGGGGATCCTGCACAAAAAAAAACTTGAAAAATGCAATTATTATTAGGTTATTTGTTTTAGCTCTATCTTAAAGATGGTAATACATATGAGTACAAGTCTCTAAAGTAAAACAACAAATAATAAAAAATTGGGTTCCGTACTCAAAGGGTGCCAAATAGTTAGTCGGTTGCCAAAATTGTTAGGTGCTATCATTTTAGCCGTTGGTGTTTTGTCACCTTGACGTCTGTATTGTTGTTATTTACGATATTGTTTTTGGGTTTATTATCTGAGGTCAAAACAAAAACTTTTCTCTATTACTGAAAAAATTTCATCATCATTCTTTGATTTATTTGCAGAGCTAATTTACGACTACAACCCAGCGAAATAATTCTGACAATAGAGCATAATTTGTTTGAAAGATTAAAAGCAAAAACAATCTAACAATTTATCTAATGATTTCGCTACACAAATAATCACAGTGCAATACTACATAGAAAACTAAACATTCTTATAATATATACGATCGGTTTTCCCACCTGAACTGTAGCAAAACTAATTATTCCAAAAAGCAAAGTTTGGTACATCGACAGTATACAAAATGGGCGACATATCTGTGTCAGAGCATCAGCAAGATTGCACGTCAAGTCACTAGAGGGCGCTGTACTGAACTGATGAGTAATTAAACTTTATAATTGGATCCGTGAGGTCAGCGCGACAGAAGGTTCCCTTGTAGCGCTCTATTGCTGAGCGTTGGCCAAAAACTAAGTACCATCGAGAAAATCTGTTGGTATCCAATTTGGAATTTAACCTCCATAGTTCTCGGATTACGTAATCGATTAAGTACTTTGTCCTTAGCGCCGCGCGATGTGCAAGCTCTGCCAAAATACAAATGTCTCCTCAAGTTTACATTAAAAAAAAGCTGTTAGATTGACATACATCATGACATCTGTCACTTTTTGACAACAATCACTTACGACATGTGTCATGTTTTCAAGATCCTTGCGGAGTATTTTCCCGGGATAAAAAGTATCCTATGTCCTTCTCCATCCTGTAATTCAGCTACATGCCCCTAATTTATTTCCGAGGTAAAAAGTAACCTAAAAGTCCTCTAACTGCCAAAGAAAGTCCCGTCAAAAGTGGTTTACTGTTTCGGATATTAGTCCGGCGGCCAAACAGAAAGATAAAAATTAAAAAAGCGTGTTTATATTTTGGTAATAACGTGCAAATAACCACAGAAACTTCAGTTTTATTTATGTGTATGGTACTTCACCAACTGCAAAAATTATCTTAATATAAACATGTTTTAAAAAATAAAGTAAAAAGGTTAATAATTTTATATTATTATCTTTCTTTTGTTCCCAAATACTATCTATGCTCCAACAAGTTTGTGGATCTGCTAGAAGTTCTTTAAAGTTTTGAAGATCAGTGAGTGTGTGACGAAATAGTAAAAATTTCGGAATTTATTAAGTTATTTAGGTACAATCTCTAACGTAATTTTCGGGCTTTTGCTGGGATTTGTGAAGTCATTATTTTGAAAAGTTGCTTTTAGAAAAGGGTTCTCAGTGGCGGTCATTTACTTGACTTGGCAGGGCCGTTACCGTGACTCCTGATGTTTTTGTACGCTATTAATTTTTTCTGGATCTAACAATAAAAAAAGTGTATAAAGATTTGTCCAAAGTCTTTCACAAAGAATGGATTAAATTCTAGCGTAATTAAAAAAACAAAAAGCTTGCTCTGACTTCTACTGGTTATTTATCATTGGCTGACGTAGCTGCTCAGTAATGAGGTACAGAATTACGCAACAAACCCATTATTGCGCTCACAAAAGCTTCCATAAATCAGCCTTCTGCGTAAAAGTTGACATCTTTTTTAATAACAATAGAAAGTACGTCGTGTTATCCTTTGTTGGCTGGTTTATCAGCAAATAAGTAAGGTCGTAATCTATCCTCTTTGCCATTTTTAGGGTTCCGTACCCAAAGGGTAACCAACGGGACCCTATTACTAAGACTCCGATGTCCGTATGTCTGTCCGTCTGTCACCAGGCTGTATCTTATGAACCGTGATAGTTAGACAGTTGAAATTTTCACAGATGATGCATTTCTATTGCCGCTGTAACAAAAAATACTAAAAAACACAATAAAACAAATATTAAAGGGAGCTGCCATACAAAAAAGGTGATCTCTTTTTGTGTCTTTACTCGTATTCTTGTAGCTCTGTCACGGCGTGGTGAGTTACAAATTGTTCAGTATAAACAGTAGATTATGTTAGTTTCATTTAATGAAATAGAAACGAAAGGTTTCGCGGAACACTCGGTTGGAACGAATTTCCTTTCGATACTGACACGACAGCTGCATTAATAAACCCACAAACAAACATACGAAGAAAAACATACGTGTACGAAGTCTTACACTTTTTGGCGTAGCTCTCACTCGCTAAGTATTTGGAGTGTAATCTGTGATAAGGAAATTCGTTCCAAAAATCCTTCCTCACAAAAAATTTATAAAGAACTGTTTATTTATAATTGTTTCATTTTTTATAATTGGTAGCTGCGTAATTATAAATATTATTACGGTAACAGCGGCACATCTGAGGTGCAATTGTGTAAGCATTTGTGTATTCAAATTCAATTGTCTTATGGCTATTCTACTAAGCAAATAAGCCCGTTTGACAATTGAAATCGTAAGTTTTTGGTTGTCAACAACAAAACAAGACGATTGTAATCAATAGACAGCCAAAAATGTACGATTTCAATTGTCAAACGGGCTAACTTGCTTAGCCGAATAGCTATATGACAATCAATTTTAATACCATTGGCTTACACAATTGCACCTCTGATCAGTTAAACGTTAAGTCTGTATATAAGGTCCTATAAAATATATGAAAATAATTTTAGTGTATAGGTAGATTGTGCGTTAACTAACCACATTCGAGAAGAAAAATTTAGTTTTTTTGGTACCAAATAATTTTTGTTCTTCCCGGTGAAAATTGGTTTAATCAGCCGACTAAATTTCTATGGAAAAGTGAAAAAGGTACGTGAAAAATAAATATATTTCCAGTGGAAAGCGATACCTTATTGACTCTTATTTTTTTTACTTTGAATTATAGTGAAATTGTCCTGCCGATATCGGTCGTTGAGTGATATTTTTTTTTAGTTAGTAGTACTACTTTTAGGGTAGCCTCAAAAGTATCGACTGAAATCGGAAGCGCATCGAATTTGATTTCGATTTCAGTTGATAGTAAATAAAATCGAAAGCAAATTTGATAGTAGATTTTAAAGTATGGTATAACGACTGTAGTCGGTGGGTTTTCAAGTTTTCTTGGGTTTTGAGTGGATGAAGCTGTAAGCGTTACCGCATTACTAGATTTTACCAATTAAAAAAAAAACAATCTAATTTTGGAACAAAAGTTAGAGTTATCTTGTCTACATAATCTAGTATCACAAGCCCTGCCAAAGCATACAGTTCATCAGATCTAAAACAGATATTGGATTTCATCAAAATCATGATTTGATTTTAGATGCATCAAGGGTTGCTTGTCACGAACTGTGCACAGAATATTGGTTCCCTATTGATAGCCAAATAGGTTCTATAAGGGCTTACTGTAACCGCTATAATCCCAGATTGCCAACTAATTCCTCTATAGACTGAATTTGGGATACACAAATTTGTATCCTATTCAGATATCATAAAACTACAAGTATTTACTTCAGTGGTTTAACTTTTAGGGGTGTTGGTACAAACTTTCACCCTTATGTTGTAAATATTCCGTTCGTTTTAACGCAAATATTAAAATATCCCAGGCTGGGGCCGCGAGTTTTAGGGGGGTGGGGGGGTGGGTGGGTGGGGGGGTGGAAAGGTCCCATTTTTTGGTTTTTCATCCCCTCTACTCCTTAAAGTTCCACGGCTTCCGGCCGGGAACTTTTGGTATGTTATACCTCACCTATACCACAAAAATTATTAATCCATACTATACCGCGATATATATCGCTGATACTGTATGATTTTTTGCATTTATTTGCCAATTCCAAAGAGGCAAGTCTTTGTTGACTGAACTATATTGGCGAACGTTACTAAATAATGTCAAAAATAAAATAAAATCGAAAATTTCGGCCCATCGTATTTCGATTGGTAGTTAATTCGATATTCCGTTCGTCGACTAAGCAGGCATTCGCACTGTAGTGTGTCGTTAAAATGTTCATTCGATATTCCGTTCGTCGATTAAGCAGGCATTCGCACTGTAGTGTGTCGTTAAAATGTTCATTCGATATTCCGTTCGTCGATTAAGCAGGCATTCGCACTGTAGTGTGTCGTTTAAATGTTCATTCTATATTCCGTTCGTCGATTAAGCAGGCATTCGCACTGTAGTGTGTCGTTTAAATGTTCATTCGATATTCCATTCGTCGATTAAGCAGGCATTCGCACTGTAGTGTGTCGTTAAAATGTTCATTCGATATTCCGTTCGTTGATTAAGCAGGCATTCGCACTGCAGTGTGTCGTTCAAAAGTTCAGTCGATATTGCGTTCTTCGATTGAATGTCCTTCGAAATAAGTTTCAGACCCCAAATATTTATTTGTTATCCCACAGAAATTTGGAACTCCTGACGAGTTTATGCTCGGTCATTACCGTAAAACCGGAAAACGTCAATAACACCCAGGATTAAGCGCGCACTATCCTAGAAGTTGTCTGGGTGATGTCTTCTGCAAAAGTCTTCGGAAGTCGCTAATCGATGAATGACTGATACCATGCAACTGCATAACCACTCCCTCAGTACGGATACTTATGACGTCACGTCGGAACACGAAGAGTCGCTTGGCAGCATCGAAATAAGATATTTCGTGGAATAATACAACTGATTTTTGGTTCATTATGAATAACTACGGAACCGATTTTGAAAATTATTTCATCGATGTAATGTTTAGATCTTTACTTAGACAAAGCCTATAGTTTGTTCCCTGGGTACGGTCGCTTCCCTAGGGACATATCTATTAATTATTAGCATATAATATATTTATAATATAATATAATATATTTATATATTATAATTCTTACTCGCAAGTCCTCCCGAAGTTATTCGGGGGAGAGTAGGAGAACAGCTCTCAGGCAAAACCAGTCGGCCCACCATTGCCTGGGATCGATGGATGGCGGTTGGGGATGGCCAATTGCCGGGCCTTATATAAAACAGACTGGTGAGGGGCAGCGGCGTCACTGGTGCAAGGGTTTCGTCACCGCGCTCACCAACCCGCCTGCCCAGCGTGTGTGAGTATGGGCATTTCTTCCAGGGGGACCGCGAAGAGTGTCGAAATCCCGGAAAAGCCTATAATGGATGGACTGATGGATTGGTAATCTCTAGAAGTATCCAATAAATTTTAGGGTTCCGTAGTTCAACAAGGAACCCTTATAGTTTTGCCATGTCCGTCTGTCCATCTGTCCGCAATTAGGCTCAGAGACTATTAGTACTAGAAACCTGTAATTTTGCATTAGTATAAATATCACGCAGACAAAATAGTAACATAAAATGTATATTTTTTTTTGAAATGGTATATTAGGGATGGATTTTTTCTCATCTATCCCATAGTGTGGGATATCGTTGGATAGGTCGTTCAAAAACATTGTGAGTAAGTTAAAATCATTTTTCAATTTAGGGATCCGTTGGCGAAATATTTAACTTAAAAGTGCTAATTTTTTGTCCCCCTCCTGCCGGCTGAATGGTTGTTCATGAATATGTTAAAAAATTCAAAAAAGTAGTAAATCTAATGAAGTTAAAAGGAAAACTATCACAGCTAAGTAAGATTTACAAGTTAACGAGTAAATGTCGTGCCAAACTTTTAGTCCCCTCTAAATACGACAATGTATGGACCGTTCTTCGGGACAGCAACTTCCAAGCGGACTATAAGTTTGGCGCGATCTGTATTAGTAAACCAACTTATAAAATGTACTGGGTAACTACGGAACCCTACACTGCGCGTAGCCCGACATGCACTTGTCCGGTTTTTATTTAAATTCTTTCACTGCTGTAATGGTTAAACACTTCACTTGGACAAAGGCTATAATTTGTTCTCTAGGGATGGATAGTTCCTAATTTAATATCATAGTTATTAACAGCACTAACCAAAAACTAAATTAATGCAGGCGAAGCCGTGGGTAAAAGCTAGTATTAAATGAGTTTGTCACTCGACTCGATTAAGTTCCATCTACTGTTTATTTATTTTCGTTTTTTTAATTATCATCGTAATGTCTCTGGTCAACACATAGGCTATAAGGGGTGTTTATAAAATAATGCCCAAGTCGGAAACGGGGAAAAATCAAAATCAAAACCAAAATATTTATTTTTGCAAAATAGATACTTAAAGTACACTTTCTACAAGTCAAAGTTAATTTTAACAATATAATATATCTTTAGAATATAAAAAAATATATAATAATACGGGAAATAAAATATTCAACCGCATAAAAAAGAGGAATCTAGGAATAAAAATATTATATACTAGCTTTTGCCCGCGGCTCCGCCAGCGTCGAAGAGATTTTCGTGGAAATAAGGAAAACAAAATAATATGATTTTTTGAACGACTACATGCAACGGACACCATGTTTATGCAAAGCGCAAATAAAGACCAATCAAATAAGCCTCAACTCGAAGGGTCTGCTGTTGTCCGTTGAGGAGATCCTGTAGCCATCTCACAGTCCCATCATCAGACCCTGGTCTCCATGTTTTACCAAAGTGCTAATAAAGACCAACCAAATGAGCCCAAACTCAAAGGGTCTGCTGTTTTCCTTTGAGGAGATCTTGTACCCATCTTCCAGACCCATCATCAGACCCTGTCATCATGTTTTACCAAAGTGCTAATAATGACCAATCAAATAAGCCCAAACTTGAAGAGCCTGCTGTTGTCCGTTGAGAAAGATCCTGTACCCATCTTTCAGTCCCATCATCAGACCCTGGTCTCCATGTTTTACCAAAATGCTAATAAAGACCAATCAAATGAGCCCAAACTCGAAGGGTCTGCTGTTCTCCGTTGAGGAGATCCCGTACCCATCTTCCAGTTCCATCATCAGACCCCGGTCTCCATGTTTTACCAAAGTGCTAATAAAGACCAATCAAATAAGCCCAAACTCAAAGGGTCTGCTGTTTTCTGTTGAGGAGATCCCATAGCCATCTTCCAGTCGCATCATCAGACCCTGGTCTACATGTTTTACCAAAGTGCCAAAAAGTGTGTCAGGATCTTTTAATATGGAAATCTGTAGTCAGATTAAACTCATACAGTTTTCTCGTATGGGAAAAAAATCAATACATAAACCTGGCTGTAATCACTTTTTCAAGCTAAATATTAGCAAGAGGTGGGTCCGGATCGTTGTAGATGTAAATCTGTAGTCAAATTAAACTGATATAGTTTTCCCGTATGCCCGAACAAATCATTACTTAAACCATAGTATTTAATGTATCTATGCTTAAATCTGGTTAGCAAGAGGTGTGTCAGGATCGTTGTAGATGGAAATCTTTAGTCAGATTAAACTGACACAATTTCCTCGTATGGAAAAATAACTAGTTTCATCACATATAACTAACCATTTGGTCAAGGAACGCCGATAAAGCAGCTAAGCAGCGTATTTTCTCCCGACATGGTTCACAAATATTGAATTTTCAGACTGAAAATTTACTTTTATTAAAATAAAATATACCTTATGTTACTCAACAATAGTATAGCTTTTTATAAAAGTAAGAATTTTTAAAATCGGTTCAGTAGTTCCAAAGTTTACCTCAAACGTACAAACAAACAAACAAACAAATCTTTTCTCTTTATATAATAGTGTAGATGTAGATGTAGATACATAATGCAATAAACAAATTAGTTTATAAATAAAAACGGGAAATACATGCAAAATTATTAAGGTTGGGCTACTAAAATGTAATAAAGTTATACACCTGCATAAAATATTAAATAAAAATATTATATATACATACTGCCTCACCATCCGCACCATTTGATTAGTATTGCTAAGAAGAAGGGCAAGAAACTTAGCAAACATCCCTTTTTTAAAATAAAACATATGATACATAATCATATACATACCTACCCAAGTAAAGGCATAAAAAATAAAAGACTCCAGGAATTATGTAAAATAAAAAGATTGAATAAACGCTTTTATAACTCTAAAACCACGGAACGGATTTGGAGGTGGTTTTTTTATTATCATCGTAGTGACTCGGTCAATACATAGATTATCAGGAGTGTTAATAAAATAAGTCTCAAGCCGAAAACGGGGCAAATATTAAATAAACGCTTTGATTCTGGAACGACTCAAAGAGTTTGGATGTGGTTTTGTGTTTTATTAACATTGTAGTGACCCTGGTCAACATATAAGCTATAGGAATGATCATAAAATAAAGCCCAAGCCGAAAACGGGGCGAAGATTCACTGTACGCGGGCAAAGCTGTGGGAAGAGGCTAGTTAGTAATATTTTTATTGTATTAATCACTAAGTATACTTTATAAATTACTACCAAGTTAGTATGAGTTGCGATATTGAATGAAACAAAAATTTGTATATATGTTGCCCCCTTAGAATCCCTGTAATTTAATATTACAGTATGTGAATTTTCACACAGCTAAATGACAAAATTCTCTGAAGCATTTTATTTCAGTTTCATGCATAAAGGGAACTATACCAGAAAGAACAAACATAAACATAAGACTTAGAACTGGGTAGTTTTAATAATAACCAGACCTTCGTCATACATAGAGCCCTTTGTTGCTTACGTGACCATGTTAGTTGGCAACCAATATCAAAAGACACATATCTCCGAAATAATTTTCCTACAAAAACTTTAGCATACAAGTATGTTACAGCTCCCGAAAAAATGGCTTAACAAAAAGGTCCGAAGCAAAGTCAGCTTTTCCGTTTTTACTTTTCTCAGGAAACGGTGTGTGATGAAGGAATCCCGATAACTAGTGATTGGCTTAGGTTTACATAAAATCCAGATGTTTTATGGGCTTACGCAATTTTGTCGGATTAAAATTTTATAGAACGACACGCCTCAAAGTTTTCTCATTCGGCCGAAGACGTCAAGGCGTAATGAACTGTCAATATTCATAAAAAAATTCGCGTAAAAGTCTCCGACATGAATCAGAAATTGGGGAAGTTAGGTAAAGAATTAGGTTATTACATCGAAGCTGCTAGGTCAGCCGGGACATCATTTTAAAAGTAAAACTCTATTATAAGATTTTTAGGAAGATATTTTATCGTGTCAGAAGTAAAATCGACACCTGAAGTGCTTTGTAGTTAGTAATAATTTATCTTAATCCATCTTAAAAAAAATAGGACTATCCCCGTGAAAAAGACAAAAGCGATCGTCATAGCTAAATCATCCAAACAGCTACCCAATATAAAGCTTTTTGTACGAGATGCTGAGGGCGTCTATCTTGGCCGTTATTTCACCTCAAACCTTGACCACCTTGCAGAGATAAAATGTAGAATTGGGCAAGCCAAAACTGTATTCAACAAGATGTCCAAAGTGCTTTGCGACCCCAAAATCAAATTTGATCTCAGATATGAGATGCTACGTTTGGTCTACTCTGCTCTACGGGTGCGAAACATGGACATTAAAGAAGGAAGCATGCGAGCGACTGCTTTCATTTGCATTTGAAATGTGGACTCTACGCAAAATGCTCAAAATATCATGGACTAACTTCTAATGTCAAAGTCCTTAAAATTTCCAATCGCAAACGGAAGCTGATGTAAACTGTCATGAAAAGAAAGACCGCCTTTTTTGGGCACTTGCAAAGAGGTTCCCTCTAAAAATTTTCAAGGTTGATCCTCGAGGGTAAGGTTCCCGCAAAAAGAGCCCACGACGTCAACCTTTGGACTAAAAAGCTTCAAAGACTTGAAGGATAAAACAACAGATCCTAAGCAATTTAGCCTACTGACCGCCAAACTTCATTATGAAGATGGCACCCAATGATGATGATGATAAAAAAATCCTTCAAACAAATCCATACAGTAAACACACACACTCTTATAATGACTGCAAACTAAAATGAAAAATCTAAAGTCCAATATTCCCATTTCCTAGACAATTTGTCCCGACGTTTAATAACTTCCTAGTTGGTAGAAAAGAAAGATTTTTCATGCTTGCTTCGTACAGGCTTAAACACACTGGCCGAACTCCAAATTCATCCGTCATAGACTAGCTGGCGTGGAAACTGGCAACGGGGCACTGTTTGTGTGAGGTCTTTTTATTCTAACCAATCGCGATAAGCCAGGAATTTCAGTGAATTAAGATAGAAGTTATTTTTGATTGTCTCAATGTTCCAGTTAAAGTGGTAGTTAAGTAATATTCCATACTTCAAACTTTGTTTCTTGTGCACATCTAATGGCTCTTATTTGAAATAGTATAAAGATGGTTTTGGTTTAAAATAAAGTGGGTTTTATTATTTAAAGTCATTTACCGTGAATAAAATGTTTGGTGCTTTGTATTCATTTCAGAAATTGTAATGGTATCCTTTCTCGTCTTTATGAGTAAACTTTTTAATTAAAAGTACTTAATGTTCTTCTTATGGATGGTTGACTTGGGGGTAGCCAAGGCCAGGAAAGCGTTCAGTGGGCAGACCAATGGTCTCATCAGGCTAGTTCGATGATATCATCAGGGTTACCGAAGGGTTATGGATAAGGTTGATGAGAGAGAAAGAGAATGGCTTGACAAAAATAGGTGTTTAACCACAGTGAGATTTGGGCGGATTACTTTACTCTAATAACAAAAATATTGATGCCAAACCACCGTTTTTTTAATATTGTGTGTTGTCATGGTCATTAAAAGTTTGGTGCGTACATTAGCGACACTCGTTTGTTTATTGCCAAACTTTCGTTAAAATTATTTTAAAATAACATAATAAAATTGCAAAAATGCTCCCAAACATTTTCATCTAAGAGAGACTCATTGCATAAATTAAATAAAACTCAGATAAACTTGGAATTCAAATAAACGTTGCATGCAATAAAGACGTGTAACTAAGTAAGATATTTATACTGGAACCGCGACAGTAATACTGTCTCAGACATTGTGTATGAGATGCATTTCTCATTGGGAGCACTGTTTACTTCATGTTAATGAAGATTCCGAGACGGTTTTATGAAGACGTTGGGTTTCGGTTTACAGATCCGAGGAATTTAAACAATATTTAGAAATAGTTTTAAGACAGCCCCTAATGACTTATACAAAGTAGCGCGTTGAAGTGGGGCAGCATGAGGGAAAACCTAAACCCTAAAAGAAATTTGCTCAAGGGACCCCTTCATCGATTTTGGACAAAATAAAAACTGCACAAAAGCTTTTTGAAATAGTACTTTACTTTAGCCAGGAATAGAAAGTGCTAAAAAAAATACGTCCTTTATTTATGGAATCAATGGGTAGTGTTTAGAGCCCAGTCTTGCAAAGAAACATTATGTGTTAAATCAATGTAAATGTTTTTTTAAATAAAATTATTACTAGTAATTAGCCGTCAAATTAATAAGTACCTATTCATAAATTGTTTATCTTTTTGTTATACTTAATTTTTTATGAATAAATAGTCCAAATGAACACCACTTGGTACGGATACCGTTGATACGTTTTTTTTGTCCATAATGCCTCTTTAATTCTTCACTTAAGTACCACTTCGTTGAGTAGTTTGCGAGTTAAACTACCATTAATTCAAAGAAAAATGCCGTTTTATGTGTGTTTTCACCGTATTTTATGTTAATATCTATAGCAAATCGGATAATTATGAACAATGAAACCCCTTATAGTGCAGCTTCAGAATCTTCAGCAAACCTTTTCCAATGGTATAATTCGAAATTTTCTGAATTGACTTAACTGAAATTATATGTAAGTAAAGAATTTGATAAGCTTTATGAATAAAATACTTTTCAAGGTAACACAAATATTTTTTTAATGCATGGGCTACATACCATCATATTACGAATTGAAAGAAAATACAAAAAATATTATACAACGTGACATTTATTTATACCGCTAAATTCATACGTGAGCAATCAATTATACACAAATACATACACATACGTGAGCCTTGATAAGTGATCAGTATCAAGGACCAACAAAAAAACGCAATTTGAAAAAGAAAAGTTTCGGCTTTCCATTCTACTGTCTCTGAGCTGGGTTTGCGTTGGTAGAGAACACAGAAAAATAGTTTTAGGATTTCTTAAAAAGGTTCACCGAACCTTGATATCTACCACTTACCGAGTCATCATTATGAATTTGGCTGCATAAATTAATGTTAACGCACAGCTTAACTTGCCTTCCAAAACACGTAGGCTGAACACAAATGTATTTTCTACGAGATTTGAGCCATCGACGTTTGAACATATACCAAACCAGACCACAGCACAGGGGCAAATTTTTTTCATTTCCCTAATAAATTCAAAGTCAAAACCCGCAAGAATTAAATAAAGACCCTACGGACCAGAACGCAAACAAAATAAAATCTATATGCACGAAATATCTACATACAAATCGCGTGGATGGATTTAATTAGGGTCCTGTGACATAGGTCGATTCTCGGAGATATCATAAAACCAGTTTTAAAAGACCTCTACGACCCTTTGGTTTATTTCTCCTTTGATATATTTTCCATAGTAATAAGGGAGGGGCGAAGGGCCTATAGAAGGTGGACTGTCTACATCTCGCTTGCCCAATGTCGCTCAGTTTACCAGGGCCGTAACTCGGATTTATGTGGTTGAATTAATGGAATTCGAGCCTCGGAAAAAAAGAGAAATTAAGTGGAATTTGGTCGTGTAAATGAGGGGGAAACTGTAATGAGTTATGTGTGCTTAAGGTTGGACCTAGAGATAAGGTTTGTTTTAGGCGGGTGGGTCTTTTGTAGGAAATTTGGGGCAAATTTGTTATTGGTGGAGTTCAACATGACGTTACAAAGTCTGACTAAGGAATCTACGGACTCCCATTATATGGTTAAGAAAATTTATTTTTCTCAAAAATACATTATAATATTACCATCACATACTGTAAAGACCTACCAGAAAATACTTCATCCTGGCGAGCTATTAAAAGTGTCCAGGAAATCTGAATAACTGTCCAGGAAACTCGTATGAAAATCCATTACATACCATATGTTCACAGAGTATATTTCATATGTTTTCTTTTTAAAACTATCCGTGTTTATGTTTATAAGAGACTAAGGAGGTTTTTCTCGTTGTTTTTTTTTCTTAGTTCTTAGCGTTCCTCTAGATGGCGTTGTCCATGAAGAAGGCCAGAAGGCTGCATGGCAGTAAATACCTTTGCCCAGCTGGCAATAATAAAAAAAAGTTGCGTAAAATTAGGAATTTATGTTGCTATAAATTTTTTGTTGAAAGTGGTTTGTGCAAATAAATTACAAAATGAGTTCAGAAGCGGGCTTTGATATAGATTGTACTCCACTAATGCTTTGCTGAAGAAATCAATAACAATAAACATGACTAATCGCCCAAATAATGAGCAAGTAAGTAACTTTTAATATTTCCTAGTCAGTTTATTATATTTGATGTAACTCATTATCATGAAAAACATGAAAATATCTCATTTTATTTCTGAGAAAAGCACTATACTTGCTTCGACCATGAATTAGCAATCCTGGCCTCGTATATACAACTCCTTGCCCTACGGGCTCGGACTTTAAAATTTAACTTTCTCGTCCAGGATTGCTTATTTCCTGGTCTTAGCTGCCAGTAATGTACTATAACTATAAGTTTATTTATGTATACTCATAATAAAGTAGTAAAGAGGTCGTGTCTATACATTGAACATGTGCATGAAACTGGTTCATAAGAAATAAAAACATAAAATAGTTTATTAGTATTATACTTACTCCTAAACTACAATTTTTAGAATGTTTGTCTATCTGTCTGTCTGTCTATATGTTACAATTTAACTCATGAACATCTCAACGATTTAGATGCGTTTTTCAATTATCATTGTAGTTACCCTAATCAACATATAGACTTTAGGGGTGGTCATATAATTTTCTTGATGAATATCTTTGTAGCTACTCGTATATTCTTGAGTCTTTACTTTAAAAGCCCAGTCCGCGACGAGGACAACTTTGATGGAAAGCAATATGTTAAATATTTTTCTGGCATCTATTGCGATGTTCTTCGAAAAACTAGGGACATACACCACTTCAAAACCTTCTAAACGAAGGCTTAGAATTTATTTGATTGAATTGTTTTTCTTTTGAGAGTTATTTTGGTACTTACGAGCCATCTCTCAAAACATCTCGGTAATGACAAGAAAAATAATTAAAATTATGCTTTGCATCAAACGGACGAAAAATACGGAGCGGGTTCTTAACTAGTTCAGATAGCCTGTAATATTTCTTATATTAATTTAATTTAATTTATTTAATTTGCTTGAATATACTTATAAAAAAACATACTCTCTTTTAAAAATTACTTTATTGAATTATTGCCAATGTTCTATAATTACTATAACTGTATGATAATTAATTATTATTTTGATCAAAATTTACTAAGTACAGTATTTTTGTATTGCGTTTCCATAATCATAATATAAATAGTGGGTATATACATAATAGGTGGTAGAACTGGTGCCGGGCTCGACTGTGGAGGTACCACCATCTTACTCGCAAATCCTTCCGAAGTTATTCGGGGGAGAGTAAGAGAACAGCTCTCAGGCAAAACCAGGCGGCCCACCATTGCCTGGGACCGATGGATGGCGGTATATCCATCCCCAATTGCCGGGCCTTATAAACAGACTGGTGACGGGCAGCGGCGTCACTGGTGCAAGGGTTTCGGCACCACGCTCACCAACCCGCCTGCCCAGCGCGTGCGAGTATGGGCATTTCTTCTAGGAGGACCGCCAAGAGTGGCGAAATCCTGGAAAGGCCTATGTCCAGCGGTGAACGAAACAGGCTGATGAATGGAATCATAATAATTCTGATAAAAATAGATAATGTATAAAACCGAGACATAAATATATATTACTAAAGCAATGACGTCTCTATTACCAATCAATAAAAGCGAAAGCTAGGTAGTAAATTTGCGTATCCTTTAAGTGGGCATGGGTTATGAAGGCAAATATTGGAGTGCTAAATACGGGTGTCATATTAAACCTCATCCGCATAACAAAGCTTGAGTCAACATCGCGTAATGAGAATCGAGGTTTATATCTAGATTGTTTTATGAACCACATGTGACATGAAGGTGCAATGACTGCAAAGGTTATTTCAAAGGAAAAGATATATTTTGAACGTAAGAATTTTTGTGAAATACGTTCAGTGGTTTTGGATACAAGAATTGTATTGTTTATTATTAAAAGGCCAACTGCTGTTCCATAAAGAAGTGCGTCTACTCGACTAACATTTATTGATCATATATTATGTAGGTAGTTAAGTCCATGGTGCAAAAAGTGTAAGGTTACCAGCAAGACATGGCTTTAAGGGTAACTGCGTTGGGATAAAGTGGATGGCAGATTTTATATCTCACATCATATTCCAAAGCCCTGTTCGTTAGTAAATACAAGCGCCTGCATCTCGACACCCACAATCTACGATATTGGACAAGAGTGAGCGCTATTATTGTGCGATGTCATGTCAATGTATCGAGAATACGCCTGTCCACATTTTCAACCGTACTGCTTTGCAATAAGGCGCAAAAGCGTTCACTGAACGTACAAAATTGGATATTGAAACTGTCGCGACAGCGAAACTCTCCTTCGAGGACAATGGTACATGGAATTGAATAACGTAGCCAATAAAAGTTAGGACATAACAGTAAGACGAGGAATTGAAACAATTTCATGTAACGAAGCATCTACTTCTTCTACATTTCAAATCAAATATTCTTTGCTATCCAGGAATTCAACTTCCTCAGAACTAGTAAAAGTATGTAGCTCCAGAAATATATGTGTAGCATCTTATTTGATATTGGTTTGTCATGAAATTAAAATCCTAAGACTTGGGATGCAATATATTTTTTATTGTAACCACTATAGTTATGTCACGTATTAGCGTCCCCAAAGTTGTATGAAAATCTGTTATCTCCCGCAACGATTTACATGGGTTAGGAGCAGTCATACAAAGAGTTTTCAACAAAAATTTAAAAAAGAAACTGCCCGGTTGGAGCGCACATATGTGCAGAAAATCAACAAACTAAAACAAGCAACAATCAACATAAAATTAATTTATCTTCAAAATTTCTGAAAAAAAAGCATTATTAAGCTCGTGTGACGTGATTTACCACCTATTAAAGTTTAAACAAATCAAGATCAATGACTAACTAAAAGGAATAACTTAAGATAACCAACCATGTATAATAATGCCATACAAAAACATGCTAGAATAAGTCTCTATTAAAAAAAATATTAGTTAGCCCCATCGTGATGATCGTGGAACAAAAAAATATAAAATAATGAAACCTGTAGGTGAATTTTAAAATAATGAAACCTGTAGGTGAATTTAACTATCTCATTCTTCCAAAAAATTCCAATATCTAACAAGATATTGATTCAAACCTTTACGATGTAGCCCAGGTAAATTCAGAAACATTGGTGAAGTATAGAATTTGTACAAATATATTACCAATAAGAAAGAGAATACATAAAAAGACGAGACCCACAATTAAGAGAGCAAGAGGGAACAAAATACGTACAACATTCGTTTAAAGAAACATAAAATCCGCCGGCAGAAAATCTGCGTGGGGCACACAATTTCTAATTAGCCTAACCTAGGTAGTAAAAGTGTAGTTTTCTGCACTTGGTTTGCTTTTTGCCCCTGAGAATGAAGCTTGCATTACTCGTTATGAAAAAAATCACAATCAAAGGGTTCTTATTTTGTCAAAAATGCCGATACCCCTTTAAAAGAAATTGAACAACCCTGTAATTGTTCTAAAAGTAGAAAGTTCCGAGTATAGTACAAGTACAATAAACATTATTTATGGCACCAAATTTGGAATATTTATTAATTATTTCAAGTTGGTCGCTTTATTTCAGTTTAAGCTGCACGTCTTATGGCTTCCGTTTAATTAACAATTACTCTTTTTACTCGTCTAAAGTAAATGAGAAAAAAATGTAAAATCTCGACGATGAATTTCAAAACATAGAGCAACTGATAAACTCGGGCGATTGGCCTGAAATGTGAAATAATATTAGGTACGCGGTACGACTCGGCCAAAAAAGCGCAGTAAGAAGACTGAAAAGTTGATCTGAAGATTTTTTTTAGATGGTAACACTACATTTTATAAAACTTTAATTATTGGACTAAACTTATAGTCTAAATAAAGAATCCCTGCTGTAGAAACTAGCCAGGGCTTGCGTTAGTTTGAATTACCCTTCCGGCTGACTCATTAGCGTGGAAATAAAGTCGTAGCTCCTGCTTACTCGACTTAATTGTTAAGTTATTTATCGGCAAGAAAGGCAAGTCCTTAGCTAGGATTTTATTTACTGGTTAGATGTGTTCTAGAACTGTAAATATGCGGGAATGGTCTAAGGAAACGCTCTTTGTAATACAAAAATTTGCAACATTATACGCAGCTACAGCGATTAACTGTTCCTGTTTTTAAGATGTTGATTACTGTTCCATGAATACTAACTTGAATAATAAGATAAGAAATATATTTTCTTACAAACCAGATCTGCCTTCTAATTTGTATTATACATTAAGCAAAAAGAAATATGTACTCAATAAAATGCGCTATATTTCGACCCCTCAATGGGGTCATCATCAAGCGAATGGAAAACCAAATATGACATACAATAACGTAAAAATTACTGACATCTATCGCACAAAAAAATGAATTAGAAACTTTTTTTGGAAATGAGTTGTTACTACCTGTTGTTGTTGCTCAGAGTGCTCCGATCGTGAAACTAAATTTATAATATAATAATAATATAACTGTAAATTTAGATTTCATGTAGGTTTATAAAAGTTGTCGTTTGTTAGGTATATAGTCAGATTAGACAGGTCAAGTCGTGTCTGTCTTTTGGTGTTGTTTATTCAATCCATATCTTCAATAAGCCCCAAGTGACCATATATTATAATGGTAATGTAATATAATAAACCATATAATGGGTCTAATTTATTAGATTTAATTTCTATTTAATTCTAATTTAATTTATTTATGACATGGAGTTTAATTTTATTTCTCTAAGAGTTTAATAATATAGATCGTAAGTATCAAGTTAGTTTGGTCCTTTGCAACCGCTTGTAGAATACGTTTGTGTTTTATACGTTTAAGTAACCCTCAGGGCACGAGTCCTTTGAGTAATTTGGGTTTAGACATCAAAATTTTTATTTGTCGAAATAGCACTGCAAAAAATATTTTTCCAGCAGCCTAATTCACAAAGTGCTATTGCGTTTCATTTCTTTAGTTCTTAAACTGTTATGGTAAAGACGAAAATTCAACAGTTTAAAATAAATTTCAGTTACAATTGTATAAATGTATCATAGTAAATAAGAAAGATAACATATATTTAATTTTTTTACAAAAATGGCCACAGAGAAATTAAGTGAGACAAATTATATCAGCTTATTATCCAGAAATATTTGGTTTCTGTGATGTCTGCGTACACGATTGAACGCCATGCGTGCTTCTAATCCTGGAGAGTCCTAAATGATGATGAGTTCATAATCTCATCGAAAGCTCCACCTGTGACTCATTGTATAGTTTAACAAGTGAGTCCTATCCGTTATTACAACATTTACAAAAGGTTACCCATAATTCTGTTTGTACAAATAACTTAGAAAAGCCTTCTGGACTTTTCAAGCATGGTTATGTACTGGCTTCTGACGGATTCCAATTCCAATGTTAATTATAGCGGCTTCGTTGTGAGAGACGGCAAAAATATCATATATTTGTCATCGGTATCGCTCATTTATGTAAATTATGTTTATCCTATGCCTTAAGACACTATTAGATCTACCTATGTATGATCTGCTCTGCTCTGAGCTACAACTGTTTCTTTTTCATTTTGTTTCTAAAATAGGCTCGCTTGAAAGTAGTGCAGTGGTCTGACGTGCCCACAAAGCTCTGTATTGCTTTCCAATGAATAACATGTCCGAGGTAGGGCAAACTGTTGAAAGGTTGATAGGCTGTACGATAGGGCGCCTTGGCAGGCAGCTGGTCTTTAAACAATTCAGCCAGAAGAGATAAGCTTTTAAAGATTCTGATTTGTTTAATCGAAACAAATTTAAATGTGTCGGACGTTAGTGTTACCTTTGTTTCTGAATCTAGGTATAAATTTGATGTATGAAAAGATGACAAAATCAGACCTGCATAGAAACAAATGTAGGGAGTGAATTTCGTTAAACTAAATAGACATCAAATAAAGTAACTTATTTTTTTCAAAACGTAGCATTAAGTGATTCGATAGCGTAAATGAATGGACTTTTCCAATTTTAGGACAAGTGTAGTCTTTGTAAGTTTATATGTTTATGAGCCATAGAAAAGTTGTTTATGAACTACAAACATGTACATACTCGTTACATTGATGTCCTTTTTGTCATAATAAACGGCCTTGGGCCACTATTTCCCTAAGCAGTCTGTCATTTTATTACGACTATAAAAAGAAGTCCTAGCCCAAAGCACAGCTGCATTTATTTCATAGACTTTATTACGAGTGTCAACAGAGTCTTTATTGCCTCGAAATAGACACTTTACAGTAGTTACTTTCGTAAACCGATAGCTTTGAAATAAAAACCAGTTTCCACCAAGTTGATTTTGTAGGGCTCGAGTTATTTAAAGTTAATAAGGTCGTTTATTTTCTGCATGGAAGGTTAATCGTTTTCATATGTTTTTACGGTTTCTCTCTCTCTTATCTCTAATAACAAAGCGTTGGTGTTTGTTTGTCTATCTATGTTTGATATTTGATATTTATTTACTGTATTAACCAATATACAATTGTACAAAAAACAGGAAAAATATTATGAGTTGAGTACATAGATCTTAAGTCAAACAAGTTATTTGTTTAATGGGATAAATTTAGCATGAAAAATGTGCCGTTGGTAACTGTGGTAATATAAATTGTTATACAGTCACCAACGCCTTCGTATAGGGGAACGATTACTAAAGTATTTACGTGCTATTCTTTAACTTAAAACAGCCGGGGTGATTAAGGTGAAGTCCTGACGTGGTTGACGAAGTACACTGGGACCCGAAAAACATAGGAATCTTTCTTATGTAAACTTAATGGCAAGCAGGTTTTCTTCACAGCGTTTTTCTCCACCGTTTAGCTAGTGAAAAGTATACAAATATAAGAAAAGTTATTGGTAGATGATGGCAGGATTCGAACGGGTCTCAAGATTGAGGGTCCAGCATCATTCATCAACTGAGCTACCGTTTTGACCAAAAATGAAAAATTGTAATTCCAGAATACAGATTTTTCCTTGTTGAATTCAAATTTAATTTAAATTCAAATATATATTTTTAAATAGGTACATAAAAATACACGTTTTACACGTCAATATTAATCTTCAGTTAACAATTGAATAAGATGGAACAGTAAAAATAATACGGTGAAAAATTATAAGTTTGGCTTTCTTAAATTGAATATTAATGTAAGTTTAAATTGATAACAAAAAAATGCCAAAGCTATAAAAAGTTTAAAAAACTATGTAGGTCTAAGTCCTAGACTCTTGCGTCTAAATCATAATAATTAATATGTTTGGTTTGTAGTTTTAGTTTTTACAGAGTTTTGTCAGTTTCAGCTTGTACCCTGATACATTTTTAGATGGGTAGAGAATATAATAGATTTTTGTTATATACAAAAAGTGTTTAGATTTTGATTTACGTTATTGATTTTTGGCTTTATTTATTGAATTTTTATTTCATGATGAATAACAACACTTGTACTCGTTTCACAATAATTTTCGTTTCATTATTATCTATCTTCATTTCCTTTTGTTATTATAATCTCTCAACGAATTAAAATTTGGCTGGAAGAAAACGCTTCAAGTGATAAGTCCGTTTTTGTACAAAATTATGTTACCAACTCTGTTTTTCTTTTTTAATGTCCTTTGGTCGTACAATAAAGTTGAATTCATTCATTAATATATTCATTTAATTGATTACAGTTTATATCGTAGCACGATTCCATTTTGCTCATTTAAATATTTACAAGTCATACACCAATTAAAAGAAGAATTTCAATTAAGGGACGGTTTACAATTTAAGACGAGATTATTCTGTCCTGCTCCAACGCTTTTATTCTAAACATGTTCATCCTGCTCAGCGGAAGAGGGCTGCTCAGAAAACTGTTGAGGTGTTTTTATTCATTATTTTGGAATAAGGGGGATGGGTTTTTAATAAAACGGCCGTTTTATAACACATTTTCACGACGTTTATTTCAGTATAACTTTTATTGTCCAAAACTTAATATAGCTCAAATGAAATGATATTTAGATCATGGTTTAGGCCTATTTTTGCGATTTAATTGGATCGGGCAGAATGTAAGGAATCTTGTATCGAACGACCGAAATATTAAGATCAAAGAGTGAAATATGGCATATATTAAAAAAAAAAAAATAATTTTTGCTATATATTGGTTTAAAATGAATTTGAAAAGTAACAAAATGGGAGAATCCCCCCTTAAGCGCGAAATTGACCATCTCAGAATACTCGTATACTTTGATTGTTTAATGGATGTTAAGCATAGACAAATATTTTGTGTTGACAGTTAATATACAACATTTACAAATACTACTTCTTTTTGTAGTGATCAATCTCCTACACACTTAATTTTTGTAATAAAATTAAAGACATTTTTTATAACTTTGCAAAAATTACATCTCAAAACTGACTAAGATAAAGCATGTTGCAAAAAGTTTGCATGAGTGAAACTAGAAAACTTAAGTATAGTCTTTGAAGTCAGCTCTATCCTGAGAAGCAATCAAGGAGGTTGAGACAGGAGTTTTAATGTTCTATGAGTAAAAACAAAGAATTAAATATTTACTGCCGTATAATTTTGAACTTAATCATCAAATAACATTAAGTCTATAATGGCATTGAACCATTTCCACAGAGATCCAATATTTACTTTACATTATTAAAGCATAAGCTTAGGGCATCGATTTAAGTTTTTATTTTAGATAGCAATATCATATTTTTCATCATCACTATTAGGGCTGTATGTTTCTTCAGGTCTTCAAGCAGCCTTTGTTCTGTGAATTGTATTGCAATTTTTCTGCATACAATTACTACAAAAATAACATCCAAAACCTTCACCGTTGCCAAATAATGTCCATCTACGTAACGGTATTGAAGTTTTTACTGGTCTGAAGTGCACTAATTCATTGAAAAACATGGAAATAGTTCAAAGAATCTATCGTAACCTAAAAAGGCAGCTGTGCTCCACAAATCTGCCGGCTTCAGTCCAAAGCTCCGTTGATGTTGTTGTAAAGTCAGTGAACAATGTTAAACTGCCACCATTCACAAAGGAAAATGTTCTATACTATTATATTCCTATACAAGGTCTGGTCAGTTACACAACCCTATCAGTAACTGTTATGAACCCTCATTTGATGGTCAGGTTATTCCCAAAGAGAGATGCAACAGACATATTATTCCTCACAACAGGCGGAGGAGCTGGTCTTTGGCTTTGGGCAAGACCCCACATGGCTGCAGCCGCACCCGCTCGCCGCTTTTCCTGGGCGTTCCTTGGTGGCACCCTCTGGCCATTGGGCTCTATCTTATGGGCTATTTTGAGAAGTTCTGTAGGTCAAAAACCAATTTTTGGTACAGTTTTAGGCATCGCCACTGGATCTATGCTCACAAATATTGCAATGGACTATTTCCACTATGTAGAAATAATTTTAAACTGTCATACATAAAATACATGAGGAATGGGATGTTTCTTTTATTATTTATATATTCCGAACGTCCCACTTATCTATCCAATCAGATCAATCGGACTAGAAATTATCTTGGTATTTTCCAAACGTACAGAAACTCTATTCACCGTTTCCAATTTTATGGTGGAACCCGGCTTTTATGGCAGTTTCGTTACCTACGCTATGTAAATATTATATCAGCACCTAAGTATTAATTAGCATAATTCGAACTATGGTTCGTTTAAAGTTGGACATTTTGACTGCTCCAAGTATATACGTTTTGGTTTTTTTTCGGACCTCGTCAAGGTGTTGCACAAATTTGAATCCAAAGCTGCACAGGAAGTGAGATTGAGTTCTCGTCGCAAAGATCTGGCCACAAGTTTATGTCCGAAGTTGAATATAGTAAAGCACAGTGCGTAATTCTAATCAATTGCATTGTTGAATAAATTGCCACGTGAGATAAAAATTATTACGAGTTAAAATAAATTTAAAAATGAACTAAAACGGTTATTATTAATGAAGTGCATGTATTCGATTGACGAATTGTAATTAGTTTTATATTTTGATAGCTTATTGTAGTTTATTTTGTTACCGAATTTATTGACATAATTTATGGATTTTAGACATAGTAATATTATTTCTGTAGTTGTAGGTAATATTCAAATATCATAAATATGGTTTGTGAACAAATAAATGATGATGATGATGTATACTTTCTATCAAGTAAGATTATCTCTACTTGTAAAATACACTAGTCTTTATCAGAAACTACCAGGAACAGAAAGAACACATTGTAGGGCAATAGCTTTCGGACTTGAGTAATGCACACACGTCATTACATGGCACGATGTCACTGCAATCCCGCGAGGCGCATCCGACATTGTCTGCACGTGTCATATTTACACCACGCTCATCTTTGATGCAAACTTGAATTTGGAATACCTAAAATAAAAATATAGAGCGATCATTCAAAATTATAGACTTATAGATTTATAGACTACATACATACATATTCTTACGCCTGTCTCACAGGGAGGTAGACAGAGACAACAGATTTCTATCTGCTACGATCCTGGCACACCTCTTTCATCTCTTCCACATCCATGAATCTAGTCATACAAACTCTTCTATTCCAGGTACTTTTGAAATTGATTTTGGTCATTATGTCGCCAGAACACATCCTTTCTAAGGCGACCCAGTGGAACTTTATCTTCCGCTTGATTTCTGTAAACTGGATGCTCGCGTAGATTCGGATTCTCTCGATACCAAAAAAATTTATAAAATCACTTTTTAGCGTATAGCGACGTCATATTATAAGAAATCTACGCTCTACATGTTATATTAGGTCCATATAAGTGGTATTCCAGGTGCTATTCGACAGCTACAAATAGTAGTTGCGTACATGCGTTCTTGACAAGTTTTATAGTTTGTAAAATATAGCTTGATTACCAACGCCACAACTTTGTATCAGCGGCTAAAAACAAACTAATTTTTAACACGCGTAAAAATACACCGAAAAGGTATTTTTACAAGACAAAAATTATTAACAAAAAGAAACATGGAAAGTAAACAGTACTGCGTATTTTGTTATTTTAGAAAGCAGTAAATTGTAGTTGATTTATAATTACAAAAATAACGCTATGATTTTTACACGTCACGACAAAGCCACGTCATCTGGGAGAAATCATAGGGATGGGACAGTTGATTAAAGTGAGTCGATCAGTCTAAGATTAACCAATAGTTTGTATTAAATGTTTGAAGTAAAAAGGTGTTCTTCAAGGTATCACTTAAGCATTTACAAAAGATTCCTGTATTTGTGATAAGCATAATAATATATACCTCGGTATAATAATCGAATGAAGGAAACTTAATTTTTATGTTGATCTATTGGACATAAAATAACTAGCCTGACAGCTTTTGCCATATAAAAATCTGTAGGATGAATAGTTCTCAAACAAAGCAGCTACTTTAACTCAGTCGATAAACAGACAAAAAAGTCTTGATTTACTCAGTAGTGTTCCATCACTAAGCGAGGCACTTTCAGAGCGGTCATTCCAATCAAGCTATATTTAACAAAGTATAACAGAGAATTTAACACTGATCCACTTGAATGATATATTAAATAGGTGGTAGAGCTGATGCCGGGCTCGACTGTGGAGGTACCACCATCTTACTCGCAAATCCTCCCGAAGTTATTCGGGGGAGAGTAAAAGAACAGCTCTCAGGCAAAACCAGGCGGTCCACCATTGCCTGGGACCGATGGATGGCGGTATATCCATCCCCAATTGCCGGGCATTATATAAAACAGACTGGTGACGGGCAGCGGCGTCACTGGTGGGAGGGTTTCGGCACCGCGCTCACCAACCCGCCTGCCCAGCGTGTGTGAGTATGGGCATTTCTTCCAGGAGGACCGCTAAGAGTGGCGAAATCCTGGAAAGGCCTATGTCCAGCAGTGGACGAAACAGGCTGATGGATGGATGGATACTTGAATAAATGAATGAATACATGGTGGATGGATGAATAAACCTTAACTAATAGTTTGTTTAATGTTGTAAATGTTTGGTTTAAACGGCTAAACGGTGGCCAGTAATACTCGTCACGTACGCGCTTGAAGATTGTCTTCAACAGTCAGTTAGTCTGTGTATTCTATTATATATGTATATAGATTTATCACACTATATACTAGGAGTACATAACTACATGGAGGTGTGTACTAGTGCTAAGTAATACAGACATGCCATTACATGCATGGCACAATGTCATCTACCGCGGTCCTTCGAGACGCGTCCGACATTGTATACAGGTGTTGGGTCTGCACTACGCTCATCTTTGATGCATAGATAAGCTGGGGTCCAAGAGAGGTAAATTGAGCTACCTAGTTTCTTAGTAATAACTTAGTTACAGATGACAGATAGACGGAAAAATAAATCAAACAATAATTATTAACTTTGTATTGGGGTCTTAATCGCGTTGACTAATCTGATGACGGGGTGAGGGATAATAAAACAGTGTTCAAGTTTGTAACTCCTTCAGCGCGTTTGTAATCATGGACATAATACTAGTTATTTATAATAATAAAAAAACGTGGAGGCATTATAAAAACAAAACAAAAAACATTTTGTCACGACATAAGTTCCCGAGGGGTTGTCAGAGGTATGTCCAAGTGTGAACTGTAAAATAAAAGTCGCAGTCCACAATTTGTATACCCGCTTTTCACCGATGATTATTACGTCCCAAACGTGACAGGTAGTGAGCCCTATCGCCGTACTTCGGGCACAAATGGACCAACAGCATAACGTGCCTTCCGTAGCACACAGACGGAACACATATTTATGTGCACCACGGTGACTGAACCTATAGAAGAGCCAACGAGAGATGGCACCTATGACAGCTACGTTTAGTGATGGGGTGCATTTTATTTTCGGCAAAAACAAAAAATTAAGTGCGACTAGCGACTTGAGTTAATAAAATATCGATTTATTTGACACGTCATACAACATGCATCATAATAATACAAATGGCAAATGTGCATTTGCTTACATTAACAAAGCAGCCATAAAATCTAGAAAACTGGTTTACAATTTTTTAATCATAAAAAGATATAGGTTGTAAACAGACGGAGCCGTACGATTAAGGAGAAAAGAACCCGTTATTTATTGATTACAATTCAGCCACTAACATTCCTAATGACCCCTTGAGTGTTGAAAAATATTGAAACTTTTGCTATAAAGTCTTTATAAAATCGAAAAATTATGATCGAAACGAGCAGTACGTCACTTTTCGCTGCCAGCAACAATGAAGTATTAGATTATTTTAGTGACACTTAGCCATAAACAATTATGAAACTTGGTGGGCATTTAAACGTAATAGGTGCTATCTCTTGTTGGCTTTAGTTTACAATCTTCGGGTTAACCAGGGAGCGTTCTAGAGTAAAAATAAAAACAAGTAAAACGAGTATAGTTTGAGGTCTCGCTATCAGCTACCATTTGAGCCAAACAGTCATGCAAGTGGAAATTGCTACAGATGATGGCATTTCTAAAAGTCTCTCCAAGGTGCAGGCAGAAGCTATAAAACGATCGTGTACCTTGTACGTGAATGAGTTTGATATTCATATTTTTAAATGGTTACAAGGTACCGTAAAAGTTTTCTACTTTCTTACTGTAATACACTAATTACAACATCAAAACAATTTTACAGTGACTAACACTAGACAATATTTTAAATAGTTGGTATTCAAAATTTAGAGCTAAATGCAGATGCACAATTTCAAATGAGCATATCACATTGTGTAACTTAATTAATCAATATAGTAAAAATAATATAGATAGAAGACTATAGGGCTGATAGATTCATAGGTATTAGAAAAAACGCAAAACCTTTAAGTTCGCTTGATAGAAAAAAATTACGAAGTTACCTCTAAATTTCATGTTTTTCGAGTTTTCAAGGGCCTTTCTTAAATTATACGGCCCTTAAATTTGCATTATAAATAAATTTACAAATGATATCGCAGCCTATCTTAGAATTTTTAAAAAATTTAATCTAGAAGCAGAGTTATTAAATAGAAACGTAGGTTTTCGTGGGCGCGTGTTTCTAGGTGGTCGTAACAGCCACGGCTGAGGACGCGCTATTTTAAACTAAAAGGAAACGTCGTATAGTTCAGTTCTGATTGATGCAAAATGAGGTGCTCAATCTGACCTTACAAACGTGTATAACACCCTGATTACCATCATACGAACACAACAAATATTGTGCAAATGTGACGTAGACAATATCGCCTTCACGTGGCATTATTTATAATCTTTTCAAGTACCTAAAAATTTCATGCGAAATGAGAAAAACAAATAGCGGGGTTTTTAGTCTTTGATCCTGTAAGCTTAGGCAAGGATCTTTGTTTAGCCTAATTGTCAGTAATTTACTTTTTGAAGGTGTTCTGTGTAGCAGAGTTACCTATTCCTAGCCCAAAGCAAATAAAAAAATGTAAGTCGCTAATTGGTTACCTAATAATTAATTCAGACAAACACAATGCAGAATCGCGGTGCTATCTTCTGAATATACAGGCTGTTAATGCAAAGTCAAGAACCCCTTTAGGGTATGAAAGTACGTAGTAAGTAAAGATGTAATTACAAGAAAAAAAATATACCTTGAATTTTCACCAAAAAATCCATCATTTTTCTAAGCTATAGCTACGCAGCTCACCGGCCTCCCCACTAATTGCACCCCGCAACCCGCATCCCTCATCCGAGTGGCTAGCGAGCAGTGAGGGTGTCCACGAGATTAGTGTATTTAGAGTAAAGAAAATCGTCTTATTATGAGGTACTGGTACTTTATTTAGAGATCCCAGTATTTAAAATAATATATTTACCGAACGTACTAACACACTCATAAAGGATTCTTGCCTTTGCTTTTACACCCGGAATGAAAGGCAAACCTGACTGACTCATCTACCAACGCACAGCCGAAATTACTGAACGGATTTCGCTGAAATTTGGCATACAGATAGTTGTCTTTCATATAAGAAGTCACGGCTGACACATCTCAGAACTGAGCTTTAGTGAAGATACACTTTGAATCGACACTATATTCTATCGATTTTCGATTATTATTACAAACAGATTAGAATCGAATCAAAACATCTAATATTGGAAACTATTGAGATATGGAGTTCAAAGTTCTTATCACGCTAACAGTGACTCAGAAAGAACACAGCGTACTCGTATGTCTTAAAAATTACATAATTATGTGGTGTGTGGCAACGTCATCTAAAAAGAATATTGTCACTCTAAATCTTCTCATGGATGATAAAAAGCGATAAGTTTTCTTGGATTTGAAAGCAAGGAGCCAGTTTGGAACAAATAATCAACCTTTATCCTTTGCCAGTAGGTACTTTTGTTGAAGAGTGTGGAGTATCATCTGTCCATATTTCACCTACAGTGTGGTTCACGTTTAGCCAGGTCTCATCTGAAAATATGACATTACCCCAATCATTGATAGACTTTGCTGCGCGTAGGAAATTGCATCTAGCTAGTACTATGTCTCCTCGTTCCATCAAAATCTTTCTTTTATCACTTTTTTTGTAATTAAAGCCAATTTAGGAAGTCGTGCTGCCATGTAATAATCCGGCTTCTCGTAAAGTATGCATTAGTTTAGGGAGAGTTGGAAGTTGGTTCCTGTTGTAGTAACCATAAATATGGTTTCTAATGGCATCAGCATCGAAACTGTCCACTTGTGTAACGATTGGCCTTTTAACCCTCTTCTTTGACGGCGATTTTAATATGTTCTCCTCAGTGGTTTCTTTTCCAAATTTTTCCTTGCTAATACGGGAGACCGTTTTTCGGCTGAGACCAAGAGCAGCAGATACTCGTTCATACACTTGAGATAGTGGCAACAACGGTCCGTTATTTAGCGATTCCCGTTCGAAATAGTCTCGCAGACGCACAACAAACTCACGCGCTTGTCTATGCAGCAAACCCTTTTAGTGGTATTTACCATTTTAATAACAAAATAAATACAAAGAATAACGATTTCACTCAAATAATTTCAAAATACAAGTCAGGCTCACAGATTTCGACCTATTTCAAAATTGAAAACTATAATGATTAAAAGTTCTTTACCATGAAGTGAAGAACTTCCATAGATTAAGGCATTTTCGTGTTTATTCATTGATACATTAAGTACTTTTACAAAAGCGTTCTTTTGTGAAAAGAAATACTCTGTTACCTTGCAGGTTTAACGAGTCAGGTGTCAACATGACAATCATACCATAAATATTTTCATGAAAGAAAGAATGCAGGCCGTCTATCTCAAATACATACTAAAAACTGGGTAAATGTGCTAATTTTAGTAATAGACGGAAGGATAAAGAAAGTCATCGTCGGCTTAGTAAAAGGGTATCATCGGCTCCGTTTGGGTACGGAACCCTGTGAAAATGAAATGGCTGAAATGAGTCTCGTTACTTATGCGTCCTTTTGTCATAAACGTTTACTCGCCATATCGATTGATCGGCTGCTTACCGATTAATTGAACGATTCTTCGTCTCGTCACTATGAAAAACTAGGCCTAGTCCATAACAGTGAAATAAAATGATGTATCAATATGTTATTTTAAAACCTAAGGATTAGTGAACGCAATAAATTGGTTGTAATTTGATTGTAATAATAAAATAATTTGGAAATGTTGTGTATTGCATTAAAACTTTAAAAGTATTATTTAGAACTGAAAAACTATACTCGTACTTGTATCATGTATGTCGGTAATTTACAATGAACATACACCTTTACTTTCTTTAGATGTGTCAGCCGGGACTTCTTAGCTGAAAGATACTATAATGACGTTGGCATCCTCTAAGAATGGATTTTAAGAACTCGCCCCTAAGTGAGTGAACCGAACTCCACGCAGAAGAAGTCGGGGGCAAAAGTTAGTATAAAATATAAAAAATCGGTTTTTATCATCGGGCTTACAATATAGGTATCTTTATAACCGTTTTTGATGTTGTAATTGTCTTATTGTAGTAAAAGACCAAATAAAAACCTTTTGGGCACGTTTGGCGTGGTCATAACAAAAACAAAAACGTTAAAGACGTTACTCTTGATACGAGAGAACATTACAAAAAGGTATTAAAATATTCGGACGTACACTTTTCCTTGTTGGTTTTGTCAGATACAATACATTGCTGTCTTGGTCTTTATATCTTTAAAAGTTTGTTTTGGTCTAAATATTGAATATTATAGAAATAGAAAAATCTCTATTCATGTTTTTAAATAATTTAGTTATTAAAATTACATAAGTTATTATATTTGTTACTTGAGCTAAAATTTTAACTGAAATGAGTTATCAGTATTTTATTGAGGCCCAAAGTAGTTTATTTTTTATTTTTTCTGCATATCTGTCTGTATGTATAATCAAAAAGTGTATAGATTTCTAATGTACAAAAATTAATTGTTCTTTCGACAAAATCATAATTTTTTTAATAGAGTGAAGATTCACTTTCTAAACGAAACTTGTAAGCTGAAGCGTATTAAAAAAATATTAAACAGGAAAAATTTGAAATGTTGTTAATATCGGAAACAATGTGGAAAGCATAAAAACAAATAACGTTCACAAAACAAATTAAAGAAATTTTAAACAAGATTAAAATTAATGATGCGCGCAATGACCGTGAAAAAAGTCTTTGTCCTCTATCATTCAAATTATAAACGCATAAGAAGTTAGGAAGATTGATGATTGGATTATCACAAAAAGCAATAAGGGAGGGGGGAGTGGTGGAGGTGAAAGAAGGGCATGGAGGGGAAGTTACCAGATTTGTACACTCCAGCGTTGCTAATGAGTTCCGTGTCTTTATAATATTCCCGACAGTTCAAAGAAAGTTGTGTCTGCCTTTTCATGGAGATTTTCCTTGTTGTTTTCCCTTATAATACTGTTTCAGTGTTTATTTGGTTGAATCTTTTCAGTGTTTGTCCAAGGACGGAAACTCTATATTGTTTTGTTTAGAATGTCATCAAAGATTAATTTATCTTAGCCGTTTTGTAGGTATGACATACAAAAGACTCTTAGTTATATAAATTTTTATTACCCGGAAGAAAAGAGCTCGAATGGCTAAATTTATGGATGCGGAAGAGGCGAAATAGGTGTGTCAGGATTGCGGCAGATGGAAATCTCTGCCTATCCCTTTGAAAGACAGGCGTTAGTGTATGTACATATGTATGTATTATTTTATGATTACTCCAACAATCGAACTTTTATATTACGAGTAGGTTCATACTGAAAACAATTTTATATCATGCAAAAACATAATTTGATTGATCTACAATGTAGAGATATCATAAAACGTCTTGAACAAAAAACGACGTCATGTCGTGGAGGAAAGATGGCGCACGAATTTTGCCCTTCAGTGCGCTAAAAAGAAACAATGCGTTTATTTTTGCATTTTCCCACATTATTAAGGGCTTGTATTGGGTCTTTCAACGGTTTTTGTTTTAAAATGCTGAGTCAACTACTTATCTGATCAATGTGAAACTTGGACACGTGTTTTTTCAGACCTTTGTCTTTCCGTTGTCAAGTCGGTTACCTAATTGAACAGATTTCGCTCGATAGATTTTATTTTTGAAAATGATGCCTTTTTAAGTTATTATTTCGTTTTATGTCTAAGCGGCTTGAGTTTTATGTCTGAAATTACTGCTATAACAAGAAAATATGCTTTATTTTCCGATGTCAGGTGGAAAAACTCCTACATCAAATACTTTTTCGTAAAATCCAGAAAAACGTCTAAAATTCACTGATTTTGCGCAAAGCGAACATTCTAATGTAGACTTTCTGACAACATACTGCAGTTCAAAATCGCTCAGTAAGATTATCGTGCACCAGGGGTAAGGCCTTAACGTTGAAATATAATTACAAGAAATGTTATTCATATAAATGTTCCCTTACGTTTTTATATCGATGATTTGTACCTAAATAGTGATTCGCTGTATGGAACCGTATTGTGATTCATAGCAAGTGAATCTCATCGTGTACAGCTTTTGTATTGAAATTATGAAACTAAAATAGCTTGAACCTAATGCTCAACATAGACCAAACTGATGTGACAACGACTATCTGTTAAGGCGACAGCTCCTGTGGTATTTATTTAGTTACCCCTCTAGCCGGACGTGAAACTCTAAGCATACATTTTCAGCGACCACTATTTCAGTCTAAGTATTTAGTTTAAAAGTCCACAGCACGTTTCCGTGAAGGAAACTGTTTGTGAAGTGTTGGTTGAAAGCAATATATGAGACTCGTGATTTGCAATGTATGAGTTTGCTCGGCCACTTCGCTGTTTCCTTGTGTGTGTGCATATTTAACCATAGACAGCATAAGTCTGTGTATTTAACAGAACTCTTTACGGATATCAAACAACACCGTCGCGTCCATTTATTGCTACGGCGTAGCAAGCGCTACGATTTCATAGACTTCCGCTTTGTAGAGCTACTATGCCGAGACTGATTGTGCTATGTATTTGCATCAGGGAATTCGTCAGGGGCTAGTATACCCATTGAAGTTAGCTTAGAAATCATCTAGGCCCCATTTTGGTAAAATTAGAATAAACGATTTGTTTGTGAACATAAGTTTTTAGTACATAAAAGTGATATGTGCTTAGGTGGTAAAGTATGTTTTTTTAAATGCTGTGATCTACTGCAATGGTATAAGCAAATAACTTGTGATAGTAATTAATAAACAAAAATATTAATGTACATATAATGTTTCTAAATATATTGTGTGTTAAAGGTATCAAACGCTAATAAAAGTCTCCGTGTACGAGTTCCACTATGTTTATAATTTTATTAGCGTTGAAATGAAGTTCCATCAAGGAGTCACACCTTACAGTATAAATAAAAAAAAAAAAAAAAAATAATGAATGTATCAAAGTCAAGCAAGTCAAGAATCTGCCATCGAATGAATTTCCGAACAAAAATGTTATTCATTGTCTATTCTTTCTGTAACTTATACTTTGCAAACATTGCCAACAGATGGCGATATACGCAAATAGTTACGCTATGGAATTTGTCAAGTTTTTCCGTGGTGATTTTTTATTTTGTTTTGTAAAGTTGGCTAGACTGATTATTGTTACCTAATCAGATTTGAAAGATTTGTTTTGTTTAGTTGGTAGACTGCAACTAATTCTATTTGGTTGGTGGGAACGCAAGCGTTTGGTTATACCGCGCTTGGACATGGTTCTTGGCAGAGTTACAAGAACGTCCGACTGGAGATGACATCCGATTTTTGAAATGGAATTAGCTAGTGACTTTTGTTTGGTGCGTGGTCGAAGTAACTGGGTGCGAAGAAACTTGTCTGTTTCCACTATGACGCTTTAGTTATTGATTGTGTTCTTACTGTAATTTCATCATATCCAAGATATCGCCTTTTATCTAGTGCATTGCGTTGTGCTTAAAGTGTGTAACATTAGATTATCAATACAGACATTGTGAACCATCTGGCTGTGCTATTATTTACGAGGTCAACGTATCAACGACCACGTGGCATGTGACTCTGACCATCGGCATCCTGACACCACTCCCATACCTCTGAATTTCCTCATATATATAAGTTGACTTTGGTTTGTATACCTACCAAATTCATATTCCAGACTCGGTGATTGGTCAGGACCATGGTTTAATGACCTTTCTTGCAAAATATGAATAATATTATTAGTACCCCCATACTTGTTGAAGCAGTTGGCATAGGAAACCTACATTTTATTTTGATTAATGGCACTTAAACAGTATACAGAATATACAGTCTCCAGCATGAATTTGGCTATATCAATGAAAGTTTGCGAAACATTAATTGCATAAATATAAACATTTATAATTTCATTCAAAACTATAATACTTGCAAAAGCGCATTTTGCAAGTATTTACGTAGTTATAATAAGATCGATCAGTACGATAAAAAATGCGGTTTTAATAATATCACCAGTCTTGCTTGGTCAAACTTCGGTAAGAAAAGAAAACTGGAACTGAAATCCATTATTCGAATTCCTTAGTTCTCGACACGTAACCCCTAGCGCCTGGCAGAGAGACAGCTACATTATTGTGATTCCGCTCGTATAACTTTTCAATATCCATCGCAAAGCTGAAAACGCTATACTTTCTCGGAGTTTAAAGCCACAAAGTTGCAACCCGCAAACATAGCGGCGTCGTGACGCGTACTCATAGAAATCGAAAAATGCCCCACAGGTTACAGCATTTACGACACTATTCCTTCACGATAAGTACTTTGTGAGAGGAAAACTTTCGTGGTGTTCACTTTACTCATACATTGCAAATCACGAGTCGGGACAGGTATTGGCTCTAAACACACATTTTAGAGTTGAATGTGGGTTACTTGAGATAGGTAACTGCTGCAAACTGTAAATATAACAAAAATATCTGTAAATATAACAAAAATATTGTGTAAAAATACTAGCCTTTGGCCACAACTGCATTCGAGGGGTCTTACTGTGCGACAAGGCTCTTGCATTGAAAAACCTATTATGATACATGTGATTAAGGGCAATAACTTACTCGTAACGTTTAAAATACTCGCTGTGCTCGTGTTTTAAATCGATCTGGTAAGTTATTGCCTCTTTAGCGCACTTGTAACGTAAACGATTATAATAAAACAGTTATCAATTAAAATTTTATTAGCATGATTAGTTAGACACTGCGACCTATTTTTTTGAGTTGATTGCGATCCTTTTAGTTTCCAAATGCCCAACTTATGATTGTTTTTTAAAAAGTAATCAAATACATGTGGTTCATGGCACTGCAACTGCCGGTTTATGGAAAATAGTTTAATCTCAGTTAGGCTGACGAAACCCATCGAAACCATCCTATGACGACATTGGTAATAAAATATTAGTTTTTAAAAGAGTAGAACTCACATACCAAAATAGGCAGCGTCCTGAAAAAAAAAACACATGCTACCGAGCCCAAAACGTGATAGAGAAAAATTCGCTGCATTGAAAAATAAAGCAAAGTGAATGCTGTTTTTAGTAGTCCGTCGTCCTTCAAATCCAATAAAGTAAAATAACAATTATGACTGTTGTAAACATACATTTATCTAAAACATATAAACGCGTTTTTTTAAACGCTCTCGTGTGAATTTCGTTTTAATTACCTATTATTTACTAAAAACAGAAATATCCAACTTTTTCTTGAGTCACCGCACTACTTGGCAGCGCACATATTCAGATATGAAAGAGATATCGTTCTGCGATGCACATATTGCGTCTTAATAGCAAACAAAATACATAGAATCATTGAAATTCTCGGACTATATATCCACTTAAACTTCTCAAGTTATGAACAAGCTTCGGTCCCCAAACACATAACTTCCTTAACCCCTAACTAACAAAGATCGATCTTAACCTGTAACCATATTTCTTGCAAAGTTGCTAACACGTATTATACATATGTAAGGTGACTTTAATTTATGCAGCCAAACTCATACTGGAGGCTTGGTAAGTGATCAGTAACACAGATCGATGACACTTTTTACTACTTTCGCAAAATAAAATCTTTATAGTATTTGGCTCGGGGCTGGGTTTGCGTTTGTAAGAAACACGAAAAGAATAATTTACGAATTTCACAAAAAGGTCATCGAACCTTGTTACTGAGCACTTACCGAACCTTCAGTAAGAATTTGGCTGCATAAATTAAAGTCACCTTATATATGACTGTAAGCGAAATTAATAAATCGCTATAAAAATTACTTGATTGTACATGGTGTTGGAATAGCAATATTTTTTTCTTTGGTACTAACCATCCGCTTCCTTGGTATCGATACCTACTTTCATCACTTTATTATAATAGATCCTCGTGTTAACGTTATTGGGCACTATCACTAGGTTAGTTTTATCACTTGTAATTATTTACTACTCAAAAAAGGAGGGACGAGTTCCATTCGTACCTACAGGCGTCTTTGCAGTGTTGTTATGAAATGCTTCTTTATGTGTCTATGTAGAAGCTACAGTTAACTTCAAACTTTCTTGATTAAGTCCCACGTATTACGTACGCACATTACGAAGAAAAAAATTATAGAACAAAAAAAAGTTTTAATGGTTCCTCAACAATGTATAAACATCATGCACCCTTCATATGACAAAAGAATATGCATACGTCTTCTGGTATGTAATACGTATCTTGCAAGTTTAAAGCTTGCATCTATTTCGTAGTTTCATACGCCGGTCTCAGCTGCACTTCGTGGGTAATGTGTTGAGGGGCCACAGAACGAGCGAGTGTCGTGCTTGGGCGAGCTACTCGTGTAGTCTGCGGCTTTGGCCAAGAGACGGTGCGGCTATAAATTCAAATACTACGTTTGGAAAGTTGTTGAAACAATATTCGAATTTAGATTTATGGAATAGAATAGTTTTAACGTTTTGAATTTTAATGGATGTATTCAATTGCTAGCTGACATAAAAGGTCTACAATTTCTTTGCTTTTAAAAATCATAGCGTATGGACGAAAATCCATCACAATTAGAGGTCGTTATTCATTTATATGTATATTGTGTGAAATAAAGTGTTTTGAATTGAATTGAATTATTTATAAAGATTGTATTCCTCAACTCAAGTAAAGGTAATTTTATAGGTAAAGCATTCATATAAAACAGCATACATACATATACTCTCGCCTGTCTCCTAGAGGGGTAGGTAGAGACTACATATTTCTATCTGCTACGATCCTGACATACCTTTCGTCTCTTCCACATCCATCAATCTAATCATACGAGCTCTCCTATTCCGGGCCCTTCTTCAGTATGTCATCAATTAGGTCACCATACGTCCTTCTAGGGCGACCCGGTCGAGCTTTATCTCCCACTTGCGCACCATACATTTTTTTCGTCACTCTACTTTCATTAATTTTCTCTATATATCCAAACCACCGAATATTAAAGCATAAAGCAACATCAGCAGCAGAAAACAAACTCACAAAAAATTCAAAACAGAACGCTCTTTGTACCCCCTTCAAGAATATTTTTCATGAAAAATGCCCCTTTAAAAATACACCTGCATACGGTTTACACGTGCACATAAAAATTGCATCTCTCCTACCCGTGCTAGCGCGTGGCATCAATGTTGCATCAATGTTGCTAGTTGTTGCCAACTTACCTTAATGTGTCCCTCGAGAAGAGCACATGCCATCTACTCGTGCAATGTATAACGGGGCTCAAATACCGAAGTGAACTTAGTCATACTAAAAAAATATCGACATATAATCCCTAAAGGGGTATCAGAGGTGTTTTTGTTCCTAACGAGTCATATCACCATACTGCTTTTTTATCTTGTAGTCTAAAAATATAAGTTAATCGTACTAAATAAGCTTTAAATAGGTATTACGTTTGTGCTAGTGACTGGTAAGAGTAACAATTTTGACGCGACCATGTATTTACAGATTTGAAATATGGTATTAACAAATTATAATATAGCCAAACGTTAAGACATAAGCTGCGTGCCTCCCATACGTTGGTTTACTTATTTGATGCATTTGCTATGACAAAGTTCTATCCTTATTCTGAAACGGTATATGTAATACAGGAGGATAAGTTCTTTGAGTGCCCTTTGCGTGTGGCAGCACTCAGAGAATAGCTAATTGGTACACCACATCCAATTTAGTAGATTCAAGTTTCTATTGTAAAGGGTCCTATACGTAGTAGAGTTGTGTTGGACACTACACACAAAATGACTGACAGAGTTACAAATATTTTTTTCCACTATTGTTAGCCATACCTCTCCGTAAAAATATGCAATGTTAGATTTGTAAGTTCTGAATTTTGAATTCATAATTAAAATATAGGACGGCTTAAACTTACATAAATTAGGAAATTCTCCATGTCTACTTGAACAATCCGGCGTTTGTATTGTATGAATAATAACTCGAGTATCGTTGGTCGGAATGTTATGAAATTTGGCAGGCGAGTAAAGAAGGCAAAAAAAATTCAAGTTCAAACATGAACCAAATCGGTCAAGCGCAAAGCGAGCGAGCGCGAGTTTATAGTTCAGAGCGAACTACTAGTACCTACTAGTCTTGCAGTAAGCGACAACAAAATAATTCTCAAGCGAGCAAGGAGCGTTTATTGTCAGTGGATGCTGACTGTTCGCTCGCTTGAGAATAATTTCGGAAAGAAATAGGCTTGTAGACAGGGTAAACAAAATATTATTCTATTTAGTCCGTCATTTAGGTTATCAAAAAATATTGGATTTGTGTATTTTATTTTGTTAATCAAACAAAAAATGACAGAGATAAAGCGCGTCAAAGTTTGGGAGTGGGGGGAAAAGACGTCACTTCTAAGTAAAATTGTACTTAGATTTGACGTTACGCGGAACTCCGGCGGGCTATTTCTTCATAATTTTTTGTTTAATTTAAAAAAGAAAAATTAAGTGTCCAATTTTTTCTGATAATCTAACTGACGGACTAATATTTTTTTTGTCACCATGCCCATGTCATGTGATAAATTGTGTCCGTTGTATCTTTTAATTTAATTTTTTTTTTGTTTACCATTAACTGTAGGTACATATTCGTACATATTTAAACCATAAAAACAAGTTCAGCTTATTTTTCAGTCAAGTAGAGTGTCCTCCTTATGAAAAAACGGCCCACACAATGTCAATTAGTCATTTAAAACATCATTTTCATTTTATCTGTGACAATTTTAAAAACATCGCTTTTTCAGCAATAGTCGTTTGTCCCTCATCAAAAATGCACGTTGTACATGGCACCACTTCACGTAAAAGTTTCCTAGCTGGTGTCAAGTTACCTAAATATGTCCCTTGAGGTGACGATATGCGATCCGTGAACGTACGTGCATTAAAACCTGCTGAGCAATTCTCAACTTTAAAGCTAAAGGATAAGAGTGAAAAGATTTGATGCTGGCTAAACGTACGTGCAACGAAACTTAACCAGTTTAATACATTAGAATAAGGCTGCGGGAATTGGAAGTTGCGAAGAAATTATGCGAAGTACGAGTAGGTAGGTTTTGTTTTATGTTTTGTGTCTAATATCGTAAAATAGTGAGTAAATAGTACAAAGTGAGGTATTTTCATCTTGGTTGATAAATAATTTGTCAGAATACTGGGTTAAAATAGGTATCAGCGTCCAAAGGTAAGTCAAATAATACTTTCTCAATTTACAGAACGATTCTTGATATTTCGTGTGATTGTTATGTTAAAATTATGATTCCAATTGATTAATACACTGTACGTAAACAAACAAATGCAACAGCAATTAAATAACCCTATGAAAATGCTTTCATAGTGAAACCGGTTACGTAAATTAAATAAATAAACTGTACAAGTACAAGTGCATTTCAATCAAAATGTATAGAACGTTCCACCAAGTGCCTAGAATAACAAGCATCAATTTTGTAATTATGAGTTATTAATAGCTTTTCTTCATTATATATTTTTACGTTTGTATGCAATGACCTTCAATCTCATTGTTTGTATGTATCAGAATTCGGTAGTCCGAATCGTAATTAAAAATGAAATACATACGCCTTTCGCAAAAGTCACAGACGATATTAGAGAAAATATTTGACATCTTAGGTGCAAGCCACACAGAAACGGCGCTTCTGTGCGACTTGAACCGTAGGTATCATACGCTCGTTTAACGTATTTCCGACAGCAACTACTTGGTTTGAGTCATACCTGAGAAGTATGTTCGCACTGATACTGGTTGTTCCGATTTTGGTGTCCAGTACTTGCTGGCGTCCCACAAGGTAGCGTTTTATCTCCTTTACTTTTCTCCTCTTTTATAAATATATTATATCCCGGCTAGCCAATTTTATTCTCTCCGTCACTTCTATGCAGAGATCTGCAGCTTTATACAGGCACATGATCCGATGACGTTTATAATGCTATCGACCTAATTAACAATAACCTAAATGTCATATCGGAATGGACCGAATCCTTTAGCTTGGTGCTGAATTCAAACAAACTCGAGGCCATTACCTTTGGATTGTCTAGAATGCTGGTAAAGTCAAATATACATTTTATTAGAGTCCATGACAAACAGACGCTAACGCCCTAATAATGTTAAGAGTTTTCAAAAGCGATCGATTTCGCTGTAAAAACATAATCAAAGTTAAATATTTATACTGCTTCAAAAACGATATTAATTTTCTTATCCCATTAGTTAATGAAGTAAAAAATAGGTGTCATTATGGATAACACACTATCATGGATTCCTCAAATTGGATCCATTGTCAAAAAATGTTTGGGGCTTATTACTTGCTGAAACAACTGCAGACTGATTCCAAACTGAAATTATGCTGGCACAGTCTCTTCTGCTTCCAATTCTTGGCTACGCAGATATTAGCTACTAGAACTAACGAGAATCTACAACAAACTCGAGCGTCTCCAAAATTTGTGTATCACCTTATCTTCTGATTGCGGAAGTATGGGCTCAGTGGCTCAAAATTCACATTCGAAGGAATTCTCGTATCTAAAGTTTCCTTTACAATGTTTTTTAAACAAATATCTTATAAAATAAATAAACCTCAGATATGCATGTCTCATTATTTATTTACGTTATTTAGACATGGCTGTATGGGCTAAGTTACCTTTGCTTTTGGAAAGAGCTGTTGTTTTTTCTCAGCAGTACATATTTAGTTGTCTGATTATTTAAATTAAGTTCACAGCCATCGAATGAAGACCCCGTGACTTAGGAGCCATCTTCATTACACGATATACGGTTTACATCGTCCCAAATTCAAACAAATACCGTGAATATGCCAGGAAAGACAATTACATTAAAAATACAAAATTGACAAAATTTTACTTAAAATTTTAATTAACTAAATATTTGCTAACAATATCACAGTTCCATTTTCTCGCAATCAAAGTGAAAAGCAGAGTGTTGATCTCGGCTACAAACAAGCCATATTACCTCGAACTATAGCTGCCTTTGCCAAGGCTCAGGCAGCTAAATATCTCGGTAATATGGCTCGTTTTATGCACTCGTATAACAATCTTCATGTCTTTTGTGTATAATACAGTGTAGATTCATATTTATTTAGAATACGTAACTGCAAACTTTTACGTTAAATAACCTTCATAGATTACATAAATGTACTGGCACAGAAATTCCCCAAGTGTATTATTGGAATCTTCATACCGTAGATGCATAAACCTAGATATAATTGCATTGGTGCAAATAACATCGGCTTGTAACAAAGCTATCTACCAGTTTACAAGCATACTCCACGATGCAGAATTTACTACCATCTAACCAAAACTCTAAAACTTGACTTTGTTCTTAGTGAATACTGATAGATACGATTGTAGTTTCTTCAGGTGTCTAAATATTGTGGAGGTTGTTCCGCAAACTACATAGTGAGCAATTGGAATGCTAACGCACGTTGAGAGAACAAGAAGGCATATTCGTTACAAATAATGCGTATATGCATGTTTACTATGCAAGAATTGCTTACGTATTATCCTGGTGTCATAAATACCCTTTGAGAGGACAAGACAATTGAGGAGTATTTGTGCTTTTAAAAGAAATTGATCAATTTCAAATGTGCCTCAAAAATTTTTCATTAAGAAATTAAATGATGTGCAAAACAATACAATAGTTTTATTAACGTATGGTATTAACAAACAAATATTTGGAAAGCTCTCAAACGTTGGGCTTTTTTTTTAAATACGATTCAGTAAAAATGGAGTGATTTAAAAAAGATCCCAGTATTTTTTTCATTCTTTTACCGGACCGAATTGTGGAATCGCCGAAAACGTTCACCAATCTGTTGAGCACAAGAGAATCATAATTTTATCAGACGCAAACTGCTATCTCTATGGACACAATATTGACTTTCAATTGTTTACCAAATGGCCACTTTCACTCTCAATCAAAACGCCAATAAATTGACTGTCAGAATTTACTTTCAATAAACTGAGCATAACTTAAATAAATGAAAGCATCTTCTAAATCTATTACGTATAGGTATATGATTTTAAGTTTCAAGTTTTGTGTAAATTATGCGAGATTACTTTAAGAAAGAAAGTTCATTATAATCAGCAGAATATCTGATTTAAGGCGCAATATTTTCATCGCACAAAGAAAGAGATAAAGCATATCTGAAAAGAGAAGTGCGGTGAATCAAAAAAAGGTTGGATGCTGTTTTTTAGTGAATAATATTGAATATCAACACATACGAGAGCGTTTTAAAAATAACGCGTTGTTATATTTTAAATAATTGGTTTATATTATTACAAACACTCAAAAGTAATTATTGTTATTTTTACTTTATTCGTTCAGACGGACTACAGTTTTGAACACAGCCTTCAATTTGAAATTTTTTTTAGATGCAGGAAATTTTTCTCTATTACGTTTTGGGCTCTGTTATCGTCTTGGAAAAGGCCACGTTTATAGCATGTTTTTTTTTTCAGAACCTTATCTAATGTAGTGTGTGAGTTCAACTTTTTTTAAATCTCATTTTTACTACCTATGTCGTCTTAAGTTAATAAAGTCTATCAACACCCTTTATAGAGCAATTCCAGACGCGTCTAAACTAGATCCTGCAGATACGTAAAGCTTAGATAACGCTAAAAATAAGACCTAGAACGTCTGGAGACGGACTTTGCCAACATTTTTAGACTAGTGATGTTATCCAATATCATCTCTAAAGTTAAGTAAGTAAGAGTTAAGCGTTAAAATAAGTCTCAGTTGTATGTGCTCCGATTTTGAGACAAGATTTGTATTCGTAGGGCGTAAGGGGCGGATCCTCGAAAAAGCTTCTACTGTTACGAACGTGCTACAAAATTTACTGGGGAATTCGTTAAACGCGTGTGTGAGGAATAAGTCGGGTTCTAAACGGGAAAATAGGCGAACTTACGTAGGTATTGAAAGCATTGACTGTATTCTTTGTGTGTAATTCTGTACATAGAAGATTGTCGTCACTTGAATTGGAATGGCTTAGAAAATGTCTAGCTTCGAAAAGAAGCGAGATACATTCAGGTACATCAGTGTTTCAAAAAACGAAATATTTAAGTGAACCTGTGTCAAATCTAAGTGTTCAAACCCTTGAAAATATCACAAACCAGAAATTGTAAATGCGAAGCCAGATACAGCTAAAATATATAAATACATCTCTGAATTGAACAACACTTCACTGGCAAATTATTTTTGGGTCTAAAATATCAAATAAATTGAAAAATTCATTCCTCTTCTATTCTTTACCAAGGCATGGCACGGAAAATGTGCATTAAGCTTGGGCCAAGAAACGCGCGAGTGTATTTACACTGAGCTGGGATCAAAAATCTCTTTTATTCGGGATACCCAGTGTAAACAACGAATTAAAGTGTGAGAACAAACGGGTGCTGAAACGAAGACACTGCTGTAGAGAATGCAATCGCATTCTGTTTGGAATGAGATTTTTAATGGAATTTTTCTTAGTAAAAGCGAGCTAATAGGCTTTGCACTGAGATTTTGTAGATCCACTTAGTTTTTGTGACTTATGTGAGTATTTAGTTGAAGAGGCCCTTTTTCATTATGTAAGCAAACTTTGTATAATTTACTGAGTGTAGAAAAGACACGCATTCTAAAACACAATTTAATTTCAAAAATACAGTTTTAAGCGTGTAAACTAAGAACACACAAAATTTGCTCATAGTCTCGAAATATTTAATCGTAGTGAAACTTAATACCAAACGCCTTTACATATTTTCGTATATTTCATAGTTTGGTGTTTTTTTTTCGTTTATCGACTAGGAAAGTGAGAACTTTAAGATAGAGTAATACGTAAATTACTACGAGTAGAATTGACTACTTCGCGGTCGCAGCTTAAGATTTGGGGGGCGGGGGGGAGGGGGGGCATATTAGTTCAAGTACAGTTCAAGAAGCCAATTTTAACAGTAAAACAGGTTAAGCTAATACCTATATAGACATTTTTATCAAATTGAAAAATTTCAATCATAAAACAAATGGAAGGCTTCTATGAATTATATGGGGTATGCGGCCGCCGCTACCAACATCTATTCTGCGGCCTTTTCAAATTTGGTTTGCATCGTTTGAGTTATTTTTATGAAAGTGACTAAATGCTAGGGATAGGTTGTGACGATGAGCAAAGCGAGGGGCGAGGAGGAGCGGTTAGGTTGACATGTAAGCACATATTACGGAGCCGAGCGTAGCGGAGCAGAGCAAGGTGACCCCGTAGTTTTAATAAAATTCACGATATGCAGAAGAAATCATTTCCGATGACTTACGGTTCAATAATTTTATTTAGTCACTTCCTACTACTATGCAAATGTGTTTGAAATGTTCGAAAACCGCCAAGTTCTAGGGGATTTTTCGAATTGACATGATGATTTTGGGGTAGGGGTCATGAATCCTGTGACCCCCCCCCCCCCCCCCTTGGATTGCTACTGCTACTTGCACTCGTGTGGACGAGACGAGCTTCTATTGAACAATACTTTGTACGCGAGTACTGCACTCCTTTGGGTGTTTAGATAGTTATGTTAAGCACAATGGGTGCATTAATAAGGAAGTTTTTAAAGTCGGAAACTTTAGCTTTAGAAAAATATATGTATAGCCTTTCGCTCATGGTTCCGTCCTCATTGATAAAGAACAAAGTTGAAGAACCTGTTTTACAAAATCTTTTCTTATTCTGCATGTTATAAGGTTCTTATTCGATAGGCAATGACGTACTAAAAGAGGTACACCAAGTTTGAGATCTTGGTATAATTTTAAACAACAAATTAACTTTTATACCCCATTATGACCATATCATCAAAAAGGCGGCCAAAATGGTTAGCTTCATTAGAAGAATCACAAAGCCTTCTAAAAGCACCGCCATTAAAATAATCTTGTTTAATGCTCTAGTTCGTAGCATACTGGAGTTCAGAAGTGTTGTCTGGAACCCTGTGTATGTTAACGTCTTGAATCCATCCAGCGCTCTTTTAGCACTTATATCTCCCCCGGTATAAGTCATAGAGTGCCATACGATGAAAGGCTCATTTTTCTTAAATTAACTTCACCTTGTGATTGCAGGCGTATGCTTGACCTATCCTTTCTTCATAACATTATAAGCAGCGGGCTCCTTGTCAGGAACTCTTATAAGGCATTGATTTTGTGCCTCGTATTAACTCGTGTCGTGTCCAACTAGACACGTTTAGAATTCCAAATTGTAGAACAAACCTCAAGTTTCACTCTACGATACCTAGAATACTTCATACTTACAATAAATTATGGCGACCTTATGAACTAGATATTTTTCGAGATGGTCTTAAATCGTTTAAGTCCAAATTAATTGTATAATTATCTTTATAATTTTCTGTGCATGTTAGTCTAATTTTTTTAAATACGTAGTTTTTCATTCAGTGTTTTTATACAAACGTGTAAGTTATTGTTACATTTAGTACAAGTAAATCTTCTAAACCATTTATGCAAATAATTATCAATAAGTCCTGTGTTCAATTAATTTTGACAGGCTTATTATAAATATTGTGCACATGTGTTATAGATATAAACATTAGTTATAAAATGTTAATGTCTCTTATAAATGTTATATGTTTTTATAATAAATAAATAAATTAAAATATTCCAAATTAAATTCTCTATTCGATTCTCTATAGTTCTGGAAATTTGGTGATTTGTGAGTAAGTGAGTATTACTTACAAGATTAGTGGAGTTGTTAAAAATGAGTAAAGGACTGGTGGTATGAGATGGGTTAAAATCAGATATGACAAAACTTCTTTTCCTGAAAAGAAATAAATTTTTTTTTATGCCCTAGCGGGGAAATATCTGATGATGATAAAAACAAAAATTTGTTTGTTATTTTACTGTGAACGTTGTAGTGGGATAAAAATGAACAAAAAAGATGAGTTGGCTTTTGGTTTAGCCGTTTTTAAAAGGGTAGCTTTATGGCAGCCAGTGCATCAAACATTGAGGTATCTTATCTTAAACAACCAGCAGCCTAGCCATTCAATTGGACGCCGTTGTTTAATCAACAATCAAGTTATCTAATTAGGAGGCTGATTTAACCATCTGGCGGTGATATAAGCAAAGTGCATATAGCTTAATATAACGGAATTTTTACTCAAATCTGAAACTGCATAAACCTAATATATATCGCGAAGGTCAGCTGAACAATTACTCTACCTACTTTAATCAATCACCAAAAAGCACTTATCTAGTAATTTTCGCACCCATTACTTTTTCAGTGCTCTAAAAACATTACTCCGTTTCAATGTACCGTTTATTACGTGTGTGAGAGTGTGAGTAATTACGCTTTTATAGGCTGAAATGAGAACTTTAATTGATGTGTTACATAAATGGGTAATTTTTGTTTGGGTGAACATATGCAGACTCATAATTTGGAAGGTTCAGTGCACGTCGTACTCGAAACTGACGAAAAACGCTTTAACAGATTTTCCAGAATGTTCGATAGTGACGTCATTACTAGTAAGCCGATTTCACGTTGCAAAACAACTTCATTCGCGCTGAATCCGATTAAATAGGGTTTAATTTGACAGAAAAGTAATGATAGACAGTTTTTTTTGTACACGCAATATACTATAAACATCCTCAAGCCTTTAAAAACGAAATATGAGCACAATTGAGGAAACTTAAAATTTCTTACCTAAATCAATACTACCCCACTCTTGGTTTCAAAAATACCTGCATTTTCTTGAGGGGTTTAAAAATTAAAAACATTTTTGGATCAATAGGATATAAGCTTAACTGGCTTTAAAAAAATCTAAGGATATTTATATTTAAATTATAAAATTCTACTTGAAAAAAAATGTGGATCTTCTACCTAAGACGATCTTAACGCTCCAACGTGGCTCTAACGTTCCACCCTGTAAAGATGACATCCCTTACTCATCATTAGCCGTATGTATAAATATACTTAAAGGTATAACTGATGTTAACAACTAATAGGTACATACATATTCAACTTTATCGGTATTGAAAACGTGGCATGCTTGACATTATCATCTTTTGATCATTTTAGTATTGTACTAGCCTTTGTCCGCAGCTCCACCCACGCTTATGAAATCTTCGCTTCGTTTTCAGCTTGGCCGTTATTTTATGAACACTCCTTATAGCCTATGTGTCACTACGATTATATTTTTAAAAAACCGCGTCCGAATCGTTGAGTGCTTCTCGACTTAAAACGGAACATACAGACAGGCAAATATTCTTCAAGTTTTTGTTTCGGCCTCACTTAAATACCAATAACCCATTTCATTAAAAATTTCCCGAAATTGCGACTTTTTACTACTTTATTATTAGAATAGATTCACACTTAAATCTAATCTCAATAATGTCAGCGACAATGTCAATATAATAATATGAAAATAAATTAAAAGCAATAAAATTTGCAAATCATAGGAAACGTTATTAATTGCAATACAATAAATTGGATAAATATATCTTTATCATTAAGACAGTCGTCAACAGAGAAAAAATATTTTTCTGTAAAAATATTAAAGACTAGCTTGTGCCCGCAGCTTCGCCCGCGTTCAATTAATTTTTGCCCCGTTTTTGGCTTGGGCGTTATTTTATAACACCCCCCATAGTCTGTGTGTTGACCAGGGTAACCACAATAAGATTAAGGAAACCGCATTCAAATCTGTTGATTGGTTCTCGAGTTATAAAAGCGTTTATTCAATCTTTGCACCGTTTCCGGCTTGGGCGTTATTTTATGAACACGACACGATCTTTTACTACTTTATTATTAGTATATAGTTATATAGATATAGATAGTACAGCTTGAGAAGCATTTACTGATAAAATATTGATTAGCAACTTGTCGATCTCTCTACGTTACCTAGTACGTCTATATGTTATTTCTTTCAAAATAAATTCAACTTAACAGAACTTACTCGTATATAGGTATGTACTTTCAAATTTTGTTCAAAGGGCCTCAGATGATTCCCATTATTTTGCATGCTAAACATAGAAGAAGTAGGTAGATATAGAGTATATTAAATGTCTTATCGAGCAAATCAAAGGAAGAGTGGAAAGTATCAAAAATAGATCAACGTACATCTTTTATTTATGAAGTCAACTTAATACAGTTTCGAAACAATATTTGTTTTCGATAGTCAAGCTTTCATACTCGTATATACGTATTTTCCTCTTATTTTACTAACGTATGGTGGCGTTATTCTGGTATCAAAAACGTAATAAAATTTTATAACAAATAAATATAGGAACTATTATCTTCAATCGCAAAAATTATATCCTCCAATTAAAGAAATATAATAACCCCATGAAATATTATCACTGCCAGATGAATCAAAACTGTCTCCACGTATAAATAAGAAATAAATGACAATTTTCATCCAAAATAAAATAATTTTCTCTAATAATAAAGTAGTAAGAAAGTAGTGTCTGTACATTGAATATTATCGCGAAATTTTAAATGAAATGGTTTATTGGTAGTGTACTGAGATTCTTAGAATTTTCGTCTGTCTGTCTGTTCCGTTTTAACTCGAGAACCACTCAATGGATTTGGATGCGGTTTTTTTATTATAATAGTGACCCTGGTCAACACATAAGCTATAAGAGATGTTCATAGAATAACGCCTAAGCTGAAAACGGGGTGAATATTCTTTGACGCGGGCGAAGCTGCGGGCAAAAGCTAGTCTTAAATAAAAGTATTCATCTCTTGAATAAAAGCTTTGATCTCAAAATAATAGGTTTCTTCAGAAATAATAGCTTCGTGCTCAAAGTAGGTAGTAGATCTGTTACCAAATAAATCGATCACCGAAACATAATGTTGCGACTTGGTTTTTTAAAAGTCAAAAGTAGGCGTGAACTTTACAGAAACGGAGCGAAGAAGAGAGGAGCATGTCAGGTTCCTCATGATCATACATAATTTTCTATTTTTAAATAATCCCTTTCAATTAATTTTATTATACAATTATCAGGGTGAAACTATTCTAATAAATTTAGTTTTTTTTTGATACCATTATGATGATTACGTGAACTTTTAAAGAATTGCTTTCGTATCGTTAAATCACTACATTTTGGTAGATTTCGTCTATTATTTTCAGTAAAATGATTTAATTGACGATAGCATAAAGCATACCCTAATATTATTAAAACGAAAAGTATTATAAAAGAAATATTCACACACTCCTTTTTTATCGTATAACATTGTAATTAAGATAAAAATGTTTGGATTTTTATTCTGGATTTGTATTCTGTGACCACAGTAGGTACTGATATGATATATATATATTATTTAATAGGCACCATTTTACAAATTTTTTGAATATTAATTTTGTTTTAAGGATTTCAAGCTGGATAAATTTACATACAAAGTTGTTTTCTTGCCTTAAATTGTACCTAAACCTAAATTTTACATTTCAGACTTTGTAAATGCCTTTACTAAAGCATAGAGGTCTCAAACTTTGGTTTATAACGAAAGACAAGAGAGAAAAGGCTTATCTTGTACTAAAACGGTTGCATGCGTATGCGCCATCATTACGGGTTCTGTACAAGGAAGGAAGTCCCCTGCTTGTAAACGACTAGTATTTTGAAATAGTAGCTGGGACCAAGGGACAAACAAAATTATTTATCGTCATGAATCCCCGAGGGACTGTCAAAGATGTTTCTGAGTATGTTTTGTTCAAAAAGCAATTTACAGGTTCACACTCGTAGAACCAAGACTATTGACGTCCTAGTGTGATGGGCGATGAGCTCTATCGCCGTATTTTGGGCACAAAAGTGGACCAACCGCTCAAGGCTAGATGGTAACTTTTTATCGCTATTTTGAATCATAGCTCATAATCTTTTATTGCTATCCTATTTAACCTACAAACTACTGAATTTTTCAAATATTTATGAACTACTAAGAGTTCAATGTGTTTTAAAAATCAAGAAGAAAAGTTATTATTTTGAAAAATCCGTGTTTGTATTGGAGAACAAAAGATTTCTGAGTAGTTAGTTGTATTTTTTATTGATTGAAATAGGCGTTACCTTGCGGAAGTTCATCACTGACTTATGGATATATTAATATAATTTGCAATATTCTGCTAAACATTTCTTGTGCCTGCCCTCTCGCATAAAACATGCAGAAGCAAACAATACAAGCACAAATGCAAACAAGAAAACTTATTGACACGTGTTTTGCCTCTGAAGTTGTATTTTTTTAATAATTGTTGGTTAACCGAATTTGTAAGGTCAGGCATTAGAAAAAGTAATTAAATTTTTTGGTAAATTCTATGCATTAACGTACAAATATTTTGGTATGGCATCAAAATCTAACCCTCTTCTCTTAACGTGCCTTCCAAAACCAGACCGTAAACAAAAGTGCCCCTTCGCTATTTGAAGTTGTGTCCTTCAGATTATGTTTTAAACGTTCGTACCGATAGACCATTGAGGCAGTCAACGTTAGAGCTTTACAAAGCACGCAGACCAGATACAAATTGCGTTTCTACCGGTGGTGCACCTCTAGAAGCGCAATCTGTATTAGTAAGCCAGACTAAGCTACAAAGGTAGCCAGTTCAGTTTGCTAAAAAGGTTTTTATGTAAGCGGGTTTAATCAGAATCGGCCAGCAAAACCAATCAGAATTGTAGATGTAACGAAAATAAATTTCCTAAAATATCGTTCCATTCACTACGGAATCCACTCGCCTCTTGTTTACCGTCGATTTAACTGAAACAAAAGCGACGCGACCAATAACAAATGGTCTTCCCGTATGCTACGTTTGACCCTTAAAAGCAGAATAACCTAAAATGAACTTTATGAGGAGGTAATAGATGTGCTTTTCGTGTAACGAGACTGAGAGTCATTGGAAACCCGGATGGGGGAAATTCGATTTTAGTGCATTGTTGGTAAAAGTAATTTCGGAATGAAAGTAGAAGTATAATGTCGTTTGATCTCTGTCGCTAGGAGATTTTCACTGCAATCAGCGTATCGTGCGTTTTGCTACACCTTTTTCAAATTGAAATGTAGTTAAAAGAAAATTGGTAGTTTTGTTTCCAAGGAAAATGATAATACTTTTTTTCAAAACTATTCTTACAAAAGAAAATAATTTCAGGGTGAAATCCGGTGAACATGTCGAAAACAAAGCAGCTCGGTTATACAAGCTGAAATTGAAGTGGTTTTGGAAACGAAAACTGGTTATAGTACTCGTCCATAGAAACAACTTTTACTAAAGAACCAATTCTAAAATCGCGAATAAAAAAACGAGTGTTCCATAGATTTTGGTCGAGTAGGTATTTAACTTTTCTATGGAACAGCTGATATTTTTGTATAATGTCCTAAAATAATAAGTGAAAATAATTCTAGGGTAGATCATGATCACATATAAGAAGAATGTTTCTTTCATCCCGCTTTTTTTGGAAAATCTGCTTTTTCGCAAAAAAGCGAAGTAATTTCGTATGATTGCGTAATAGATAGGCTTTAACGTCATAATTAGGTATTTCACGATAAAGCGGCTTTTTACCGGGAAAATTAGTTTTTGCCATCATTGTACGGCGTCACACACGTAGGTATATTAACGTACGATTGTCGTGAGGGGTATTTGTTGAAGCGTCTATACATGGATATATCAACTTGTTAGTGAACCCATTCCTTGGAAAACTTATACCTCCTCGTTTTTAAATTGAATTTAAAATGGTGACATTTTGATCTTTGTCAACCCTCAAAACAGTGATCCTACTCTTTTAGACTAACAAATTTTACTATTAACACTCGAGACTCGGTAAATGGTCAGGACCAAGGTTCAATGGCTCCATTTGCGCAATGAGAAAAATATTTCTTGTGTCCCTATACTTGTTTAAGAACCTAGACTCTACTAGTGTAGGAGGGTACATTATAGCAGAAATGCTTACTAAGACTTTACGTAGTAAACAGAAAGTACTCGTACATGTGGCCAGCAGGCAGTCGTAATTCCACCTTTCACACGACAACACTATAACAGTTTGGTGACAATAAACCACGTAAAATACTCAAAATACTTATTTGAATTAACATCAACACAACAACCCCATCACCCGTACAACTGGATAAGGAAGTCAACATTTTATTTTTCTTAATTCACAGAAAGGATAACTGAAACTTAGTCCTGACCAGTGTCAAGAGACTCCAGTATGAATTTGACTAAATCAACGTTGATAGATTTTTTTATCTTTCTGTCGATTTTCCTGAATTTTCTGTTTTATCTTAAGAACCACTGAACGGATTTGGATGCGGTTTTATTTTTTATCATCTTAGTGATCCTGGTAAACATATTAGTATAAGGGGTGTTGATAAACTGCCAAAGCAAAAACTGCCAGTAATTGAAAGACATTTCCACTCGGGTGAAGTTGCGGGCAAAGGCTAGTATGATATAAATCAACAAAGCCTTATCAAATTGATGTACCAAAGCAACTGATAAATATATTAATATATTCAGGAAATTGAATTACATTTTTAGAATCGCAGGTGCCCTGAATAAAAAAACATAATAACATTCGAAAACGTACCATAAAGATCATAAAACGAACAATAATGCCCCACCTAAAGCATACTTTAAACGTTCGTGATGTGAAATGCAGACAAAATATATCGATACAGAGGAAGAATAGATAGATAGAAAAATTATAGATGCATTTGAGATGTGGTGCTGAAAGAGAATGGAGAGAAGAATACTAATAATGAAATATTGATAATAATAGTGTAGGAAAATATAAAATAGGCGAGGAAATATAATAGGGCGTTTAATACAATCAAACGTCTCATGAAAAACATCATACAAGGAAAAAAGAGGAAGACTTAAGCAAAATAACATAGCGTTACATAACATAAATACTCTTTATTGTTCACCAAAATAAAAACAAGTAATAAAAATATTTAATCAGAAAACAATGGGCGGTCTTATTCGCTCAGAGCGATTTCTTCCATAATAACGTTGGTCAACTAAAGGAAAACTGTAATCTTGTTACTACACCGACATATTGAATTAAATAAAAATAAAAAAATATTTATTTCGCAACAAAAAGATACAAGCCTTAAAGCAACTAGCTCCCAAAACGTTAAAACTGAAATTCAGGAGCCAGTTTCTCCTCTTTTTTACAAATATTAGCGAAATAATTATTTACTAAATTTAGAGAAATGTGGTTAGTATGTATACATTTTAGGTTTAATTTACTTTTCTATTTTATTTTTCATTTCGCGTATAAAACTTTCAGACAATAGATTGTCTAATATTATGTTCTAATAATCTATATAATATTTTAGAGAATAACAAACAAAAAAAGAAAGGAGAGTGTATGAGTTTGAATGGATGGACGTAAAACGACGTGGATGAAGCCACGGGCAAAAGCTAGTTAGTCAATTAAACCATTACAAACACTGAAAATGACATTACCTTGTAATCAATCAAATTATTGAGAGTGTGGTGATCCATTTTTAATGAAAAGATTACGTATGATAACACAAATAAAACTTTGCTATGAGTTTGGCTGGATGAGGTTGGAGGACCGCCAAGAATGGTGAGGTTTGGGAAAGGCTGAGCAGTGGATGAACACAGCAATTGTTCAGTTTGTAATACTCTTGCGTGCTACAGCGTAGAACTTCCACTTACGAAACTTTAATGGTTTCGGTATTTCAATCAAAAAGAACGCATCTTAATTATCTTTTATTGGATTTGGAATGGTGCTAGGCCCATAAATTGACTTTCAAAACATTATTTCCAACTAGCTTTTGCCCGCGGCTCCGCCCACGTGTTATTTGGTTTAACGACATACTTTTTTCCGGAATAAAAAGTAGCCTATGTGATAAGTTACGGTATAAGCTATATCCATTCTAAATTTCACCTAAATCCGTCCAGCCGTTTCAGCATGAAAGAGTAACAAACACACACATACCCTTACTTTCGCATTGATAAAATAATACTCTTGCGTGCTACGGCGTAGAGCTTGCATTTACGAAACATTAACGGTTTCGGTATTTTAATAAAAATGACGCATCTTAATTATTTTTTATTGGATTTGGCATATTACTACATAGGCCCTTAAATTGACTTTCAAAACATTATTTACAACTAGTTTTTGCCCGCGGCTCCGCCCGCGTGTTATTCGGTTTAACGACATGCTTTTTTCCGGGATAAAAGTAGCCTATATGTTATGTTAGGGTATAAGCTATATCCATTCTAAATTTCATTCAAATCCGTCCAGCCGTTTCTGCGTGAAAGAGTAAAAACATACACACCCAAACACACACACAAACTTTCGCATTTTTAATATTAGTGTGATAACATATTTTTGTCTAAGGTACTCGTACGCGCTTTATTACCCAAAATAAAGCTCAAAACAACGCCTTTTTGAAGCAAATTGCAGTCACACGACCTTCACTCTCAGTGACTTTATTCAATTAAACTTTCTAGACACATTGTTAAACCGGGGTTAGCAGTCATAACAATATTTTCTCCGCACCATTTCCATTAAATTTTCCCGAAGTTTGGTTTTAAACGTTTTATACGGTACGCTTGTATAATCTCGTTAGTAAAATGCAGATAACTTTTAATAAGGGGATAGGGTACGGAATCCTTTTTAATGAAAGGATTCTGACGATATCTGTACCTAAAGCTTTTCAATTACCGTGCCACTATTCCGATGAAACATTAATTAAAATTTAACGCCCATGATTTAGGTAGCGCGTATGTAATACTGGAATTTAATCTCCCATTTTGTTCCGGTCAGATTGCTTTTTGAAAGAGTGCGATTACATAATTGTGATCTACAAGAACCGTTTTAGTGGTAAATATGTATAAAAGATACTTTTTGTTGCGTGTACATTTTTTAAATGCAGGTACTAACGTTTGGCCCTTACCGCGCCTAATAGAAAGCGTCGAAAAGATTTAGCAAAACGCGCCTACCCAGAAACTGGAAGAATGAAAGCAGGCGAACGGTTATCAGTCTTTCCAAGCACTTCAGCAAAAATCTATAGAAGTCAACTATGAGAAGAACAAGTTCACGCACACACAGTAATTGATTAAGGAAGTGTAAGCAGCGTCATAATACTGCAGTGTTCATAAGCCAAAGTCAAATATCTTTTTTCAAGAGAATCCATCCATCCATCCACCCATCCATCCATCCATCCATCCATCCATCCATCCATCCATCCATCCATCCACCCATCCATCCATCCATCCATCAGCCCATGTTTATCCACTGCTGGACATAGGCGTTTCCCAAATCATGTCAGTCCTCCGTCCTCCTCATCCAGTCGCCATCCACAACGTCCTTCAGGTCGTCGGTCCAAAAGGCACGAAGCTGGACTAGACTACGATTTGCTGTATGTGGTCTCCATAAATCCTTTCGGCCTTAACGGCCACCATGTCAGCCTGTATACATATATGGCCTACCCACTACCACGTCAACTTACTGATTCTGCAGAAAAAGGGGTTCAGTATCGGAAAATGTTACCTTTCTATAAAAACCCAGTGTTTTCACGTTTTAAAGGGAATTTCCTAAACAACATATTTTTCGATAGTACGTCAATAGAAAATGAAGAGTGATAAGTGATAAAGCATTCTGAAATAATCCATTAAAACATTCTCACCAACGTCATAATTCAACCCCGTGGTAAGGCGACACAACGGAAAAGTATTTCGCAAAGGTGGTCAGTAGTTCCATGCATTTTCTTTCTATCTTTTAGAATGCAACACGCAAGTACTCACAACATCAATAAGCTGGCTCAACCGTAGGCCCATCTTGACGGTGAGTCGATCCGAATTGTTGCCCACCGGCCGGATGAGTCGGTTGTAGTTGGAGAGGAGGTCGTCGTACAGCCGCTTCGCATCAGGGTTGGCGTCGCTCACGCGTCCCCACAAGCACAACACTCCCACCACCAGCACCAACACCATCTTAGGCTAACACCACCCCTGGGAACAAAGAAACAGTGCATGTTACTTCAAAGTTAACTTCAGAAAAATTACAACGAACGCAATTTTGATAACCATTTTCATGATTTTTATTGTTTAACCGACGGGACCCTATTACTTAGACTCCGCTGTCCGTCTGTCACCAGGCTGTATCCCATGAACCGTGATAGTTAGACAGTTGAAGTTTTCACAGATGATGTATTCCTGTTGCCGCTATAACAACAAATACTAAAAAACAGAATAAAGTAAGGTTTTTTTTGCCGTTTTAATAGATGTCGCACTTGGCCGGTTTTTTTAAATACTCAACTTGTCTGTAATGTAACTGTTTTAAATTACCTCAAATAGTCAGAAATAATTTTAATTCGACAAGGGAATACTATGGTGGTTTGAACAATAAAGAGACAGTGGATAAAAGAGTAACGAAAAAAAAAAATCACCTCACCACTTCTGACATATTTTAAATGATGTTATTAATTAATCAATCAAAATTTTATGTTTAATTGTAGTTTATATTTTATATTTTTTATCTTATTTGACTTAATTTTTAGAAGTGTATCCTGACATATAATAGAAAAATGATATTGAAACACAACATATTTATTGCCGTTATTTATTGATTTAACCTTGACGTAGACCCATTTTGAAACGGAAGCTGTGGTGATTCACCTCTGTTTATTTTATATTTGCTTGTTAAAAATGTTTTCTTTTGTTTTCTTTCTGTCATGTTAAATAATTAATAATTTATTGGCCCGATGATGTGTAATACGAAACCGGTAGCCTAAGTTAGAATAAAAATAAATATATGTGGAATAAAAGTACAAGAATTTGTGTATAATTTATTCAAGATGATATTCCACCAAGAACCATCAATCGAATCCATCCAATATTTGAAAAAAAAAATATGGGGCCCAAGTGAAAGATACAGCTCGACCGGGCCGCGCTATAAGAACGTATGCTGACCAAATTGGCAATATCTGATGAAGGATAAACAACCTGTGGATATGCAAGTGGTGAAAGAGGTGGCGTTAGAGCTGTGACAGGTCCGTAGCAGATGTAACTACGTAGGTTCTCCCTACCCTTTTGGGAGAAAGGCGTGAGTTTTTATAAATATGTATGTTTATATATAAGGTGACTTTGATTTATCCAGCCAAACTCATACTGGAGCCTTGGTAAGTAATCAGTAACTCGGATCGATAACACTTATTGCTAATTTCGCAAAATAAAATCTTGACGTCCCATAGTAATTGACTCGGGAGCTGAGGGTGCGTTTGTAGGAGCACGAAAAAGAATAATTACCGAGACTTCAGTAAGAATTTGGCTGTATAAATAGAAGTTACCATATATATGTAAGTCATTTAATAAACCTCATTAAAACCATACGCAAATAAAATATTGGTAACCTTTTTGAAGGTTTACCAGAAGTTTCGTAAAACAGGGCAAGTATAAGTCGGAAAACAAGTAAAAATGTGTAACAAACGCGAAGAATTTTAAAACACAATTTGGTTAATTAATATAAGACGAGAAAAAGAGTCTGACTAGCGTACGTTTATAAGGTGACTTTTGTTTTTATAGCCAAATTCATACCGGAGACTTGGTTAGTAGTCAGGACCAAGGTTCAACGATCCTTTCTGTGAAATACGCAAAATAAAATTTAGATTTCTTACACTAATTAAGTCGAGGTTGTTCTTGAACAAGTACGTATTTTTTATATTTCGCAAACAGGGTTGTTGAATTTTAGTCCTGATCACGTACCGAGTCTCCAGTATAAATTTGGCTACATAAACGAATGTCACCCTAGATAGTGTCGTCATAAATAAATGCAGATTTATTCACGCTTATTAACTCTTATAGATGGACAGACGGGCTTGGCCACGATCCCGCTTGATGGAAAGAGTTAATAGAACTTAGGATGAAGTGCTCTCGCCCAGTAACCGGGAGAGTGACAGCTGGCGAGACAGTAATCATTATTTCCAGAGATATCTGCAAAAATCTACAGATGTTGGTAACGGAAGAATGACTGTTACTACGCAACTGTCTGTAACCACTCCCCGGTACGGCTACTCGTGACGTCATGCCGGAATATGACGACAAGTCGCTTGGTTTCGTCATGAGGATGGTGACAAACCCCCACCGGAGCCTACCACCACTAAATAGGTACCTATACATACTTCGTCTCTGCCCACGGGGTCAAGATCCGATGACCTTATTACCCTCAATACTACACAGACCTAGATCGTTGGCATACCTGTCTTTAATCCCTTAGTCACCTTTTACGACATCTACGAGGTGACACGGAGTGACAATATTCTTTTAAGATGGCGTTGCCACACGCCACATCCCAAGTAGCATTTTACTCCATTTAAGAGTACACATTTAGTTCCCAGGTGTACTTGAAGCATTATTACAGTTCACTCGTGATGTATAAGCTGCATTATTGCGATTAATTACACCTATACCTGTCTAAGGGACTTATAGGAGTGTAGAGTTATACTGTTATACGATTGTTGGTGTTATAATACTCTAACAACTATCCTTTAGTCAGCCGTCTGACTAAGAGCATTATAGGAGGGTAGAGATACGCCAACCGCTGTTTAACGGCCTACTTGTACGATGTTACAGAGCTAGCATTTTAATAGAACACATGTGGTCATTTATAAAGCCAAAGGCTGTTATGTTTACTTGTTTTAGACTGTTATACAGCTGAGAGCTGTAGTAGGACTTGTTTGTGATCATTAAAATAACCTTTTTTTACTGCTGTACAGAAGTGTTTCAATGGTTCACATGTGCACTGTAAGCTGTTAAAAGGACTACATGTGTTGTCTATTAACATCAATAGCAGTTTATTTGTCCACAGGTACTACTCTTATTGGCTGTAAGCTGAACATGAATGTGAATGTGATATTCTATTACACTTATCCCACAAGCTGCGTGTTATTACGTCTCGTGCAAAAAATTGTGAAAATGAATAAAAAATCCTGGAAAATAAGAGCGAGAACCATTGGAATAAGAAGAAAAATTGCAAAAAAATATTCGCAAATTGTAAAAATAAACAGTCGATTGACAACGACGCCTGATAATGAGCCCGTCGATACGGCTTCAACAAGTGCGACTTCAACCGTTGTTCATGGTGGTTCTGTACATGATGCAGAAAAAAATGTGCCTGAACCTGAAAGTTCCCTTCAAAATATACAGATATCAGAGTGTGGTGATTGCAGTTCTAGTGATAGTGAATACAATTTTGACTTGGACAATCATTTAACCTTTCGCAAAAAAATAAGAACATGGGCTATTGAAAATCGTATTCCTCATTCCGCTTTGAATAAATTGTCCGGCATAATAAACGAATTTAAACCGGGAACACTACCGTCTAATGCTAGAACAATTTTATGCACTCCCTTTAATGTAACTTTAAAAAATGTTTATGGAGGTCTAAGATGCTAAATATCATAGTATTATTGGTCTACTTAAATATCCTATTACTATTGATATCCTATTATAATTATATATGGATATATATATATAGCTATAAACTTTATCATAACCAGTTTTTAATACATTTTTAACTTCAATTAGAGACTAAAGTCGATTCTAAAGGCTTTAATTTTAATTTTAATGCTGTCAAAACTTAATATTTTCCAAAGTTAATATATCTTCTCTTGTTAACACTAAGATCTATTTTGCAATAAAGAAAATGTATATTTATCAGCACTAAAACTAAAATTAAAGCCTTCAGAATCGGCTTTGGTCTCTAATTGAAGTTAAAAATGTATTAAAAACTGGTTATAATAAAGTTTAAAATTTTCAGCAAATTTTTTTAAATCAATTTATAGGTCTACAATGTCTGGTGAATCTGAAATATCTTCTGTCTGTTTACTCCGTAGTCTTCCAATAGTAATAATCTTAAAAATTACCAGAAATAGATAGAAGTAGCTAGATTTGTTTTGGTGGCTAAAATGGATTATTTTTTGGCTAAAACTGTTGAAAATCCGCTAGATCTATCCACAAAGTGGCCAAAACGGCAACACTGACAATAACTAATCCTATCCTGGCAATCACGCACGCCACGGGCGCATAAACTTTCTCTAAGTAGATATTTAAGGTGATCGTCAAGCACTTATCCAGGGGGGGATAGGTGGGATTTATCCCCCCCCCCCCGAAATTTGGCGTGACATACACGGGACTAGGAATGTTTATTCATAACCACTGTAAAGTACGTTTTAATAAAAAAGGTAGGGTACTTTTGATACTTAATAATAATATAGTACAGTGATTACAGAGGCTTCTTTCACAATTCACATTGTTGGTTCAATGAATGTCCCCCCCCCCCGAAACAAAAGTCTGGATACGTGCCTGGTGATCGTACACCCGTCAGCTCCGTACGCGCCAAGTCTGCTAGTGTAACCATATTTTACAGAATTTTAACAGATAAATATCAGAAATAACAGTTATTTATCTCATAAATAACAGGAATAACAGTTATTTATCTGATAAATTCTGCAAAATGTGGTTACACCACAGTTATTTATACTATGGTTACACTATTACACTTGCTGACTCGGCGCTTTAAAAGATTGTAAACAGTGTTTGTTACTATGGCTGAGTGACAACTATTATTTTCTGTCCTTTTCTGTCGCAGGGCATAAATGTTGTCCCTCTTTATCTAGTTTGTTTACATTATTTTAAATACCTCCTTGAACAGAGTAGTGTTTTTTGTAAGTGTAAATGTCACCGGCAATCTGTATAATTCAGGTATTGTATACAGTACCTAGGTAATGTATACAATGCCTGGGGCGTCCCGGCAATGTATGAAATATTATGAATATTATTGTCCGTTACATACTTTACCTAGGCAATGTATACAATTCCTAGGCATTGTATAGAGTACCTGCTGGTCAACGGGCAAAGTGTAAAGTTATTACTAATTAATGGAATAATATTAAACAGTCAGAATTAGTTTTTTGGAAGTCTTCCAGCGCAGAAGAGAGCCGGTAGGTTAGGTTAGAAGATTAGGTAATAGCGACCGCCATACAAAATCTTCGTGGTTATTTTTTTTTTATGACCACCCTGAAATACCATTTAACCAAAAGGCTAAGCTTTATTCATAAAAAATCATTTAAATACATGCCTTAATCAATTTCCCGCTCCTGCTCACGTCTGTTATATACATTACCGGCTGCGCATTCGGTACTGTATACAATGCCTAGGCAATGTACTAAATAAATAATATTTCATACATTACCTTAATCTTTTTGCATTGTATACATTGCCTAGGCATTGTATACAATACCGGATTATACAGAAAGCCGGTAACATAAATACTCTGAGACCAAACTGTGTGTCTCACACGAAAACAAAAAGTGATTTTTGTTAGTTTGTTACAACATTTTTACTTTAGGTACTCATACTTGACTTAGTACCTGGGCTAGGCAATTTAACGGACAATAATTATTATTGCGGATCTCTAAAATTTCAGTATATTAAAAGAATTAAACGATGACACAAGTGACCTGAACTACATCTTAAAGCTGTACATAAGTTCACATTAGAATAAGTTTATAGACATTGGCTCTGTAGTGGTGCAAATGTGGGACTTTAAATAGAAAACAGCATTCTAACAGAACACATGTGAACCTATATACGCTCCACCGCATTAAATTGGAGTTATAACAGTTCACATAGCCGTATTTCATTTCCACCATTTTGTTCTAACCTAAAATATTTACCAAATAAATCTCCAAAATTATCATGCAGATTTATCACAAAATACGTAGATAGAGCGATTGAGTTTTGGTTTCATGTTATAATTAATTACCGTAGTATAATTATAATGCCAATATAATATCAAACACTGAAAATTGTAGATTTCCTCTCAGCCAGTTTTAAATATTTTAAAATGAATATCGCGTTTTTACAGAGGCGCGTGAATATTTTAGCTGTAAATATGTATATATTTCACGATAAAGTTGCATTCCCATGGCATTAACATTATTAAGTATTTAAAACAGGTACTACCTCGTGTTATCATACATTTTTATCCTTGATCCGCCGGAGTTTGGTTTCTGATGGCACACACAAAATCAACTATGAGGATAATAATTAATAATAAAATAAAGAAATAATTTAGGACACACGTGAACTTTAGGTAGCACTGGAGTAATTTTGTGGGATTTTATAACTGTGAAGGCTGTGTATTTAGCCACTTGTTACTCTTTATTACACTCATGTACTTAGTATGGTTCACACTGCGTCCCATATAGTGCCGTAAGTCAGCCTTAAGTCCGATGTTACTACTTAAACAGCTATTATAATGCTATTATACTGCTAATGTACAGCCATAGTGAACTTAAGGCTGTCTAATTTGTGCCCAAACTGGTTCTATAAGAGCCTTATAGCAAGCTATACAGCTCTTATACAGCTAACTTACACAGCTTTTGGAGTACATGTGAACGACTAGACAGCTTATATAGAACCCCGAATGCTACTTGGGATTGTATTTGAAAAAAACCCTAAAGGCACAGAAAAGAAAAACAAATGAGTAAATACCATCAAGATTTATTTTTCAAGGCCAAAATTCAAAACTCGAGAAGATAAAAAGGAAATAACGAGACATATCCTATCCTTATTCCAAGAATACAAATAACTTGACAGGGGTACATGTTTTAAGGTTTATTTAGTCAATTACACGAAAAATCCTACATCGCTATACACATACGAGTATGTGTACCTAGGTAATGTATACAATGCCTGGGGCATCCGGGCAATGTATGAAATATTATGAATATTATTGTCCGTTACATACTTTACTCGGGCAATGTATACAATTCCTAGGGATTGTATAGAGTAGCTGCTGGTCCATCGGCAAAGTGTCAAATTATCAGGTGGCGGGGTCGAGCTGTACGGGTAAATATTTAAATTAATTTTAATATGATAGGTTTTGCTAACATAGTTATAAGGCCTACTAACATCTCTATGGACTGTAATATTGTCTGCAATAAAATTATTTTATTTTATTTTATTTTATTTTATTACTGATCAATGGGATAATATTAAGTTCGCAGTCAAAATTAGTTTTCTGGAAGACCTGTAGCGCAGAAGAGCGCCGGTAGGTTAGGTTAGAAGGTTAGATATGGCGATACATAGTGGTGCGACCGCCATTCAAAACCTTCGTGGTTATTTTTTTTATGACCACCCAGAAATACCATTTAATTTAACCAAAAGGCTAAGCTTTGTTCATAAAGGACAATTTAAATACATGCCCTAATCAATTTCCCGCTCCCGCTCACGTCTTTTTTATACATTACCGGCTGCGCATTTGGTACTGTATACAATACCTAGGCAAAGTATTAAACCAATAAATAACTACAACAGCTAATAACAACCCCTTTCTAAAAAAAATATTATGAATTCTGTCAATAGATGTGAGTGTTTTTTACTTTTATGTCATAATTTTATTTTCCATTCGCCTGATGGCGACCCCACTAAGGGGTCGAAATGTAGCAAATTTTACTTTATATTATTTGTTTGTTCATTCATAAATATTAAAACTAACAAATAATTAATATTTCATACATTACCTTAACCTTTTTGGCATTGTATACATTACCTAGGTATTGTATACAATACCGGATTATACAGATTGCCTGTAACATATATATTAAAGACAGTAGGTATATAAGTCAGTGCTCGTTAGATTTTATGAGCTTGTTAAAAATTAACCCAAAGTATCTTGTTAGTCCAATAAACTACATATTTGTGTACAGAAAAAGATGAGAATTTCTTCTCCATGTAAAATGTTTTTTAATCGCTCCAAATCCAAAGTTTGCATCCGCTTCTTACTACGACGTATATATTTTTTTGTTTGTAGATCCGCTACAGTAGTGTAGACGCTTTCGTGTTAAGTAAATATTCAAGTTACCTTCCGTATTTACTTTCCATAATCAAACCACACCACAACAACGCACAAGATAATTGATCCACGCACCCTCAAGGTCCAAAATTAGTCTGTTTAGACCCGAATGCCGGTTCGAACCGGTTTCCACCCCGTTTACCGGATTACATGCCGAGGTTGGCTTAATTACAAGATAAGGTCCCGGCTTAAGCCACAATAAAATTGACCTTTATAAATCAATCCGTGGGCCGATAAAAGTAGTAAACTGCGATAGTAGGCGATGGAAAACTTCTGTTGTAATTTTTTCGGCCAGTGAGTTAAGTAGGCTGGGCTGGGCTTTATCTTGATTTAGTAGTAGAGCGATATACGGCCTATTTGAGATCTAGGTTTAAATGTCTAGGTCAACAGAGTCATTTGTATAAATTACTCCTGTGGTATAAAGGTATAATGTGTCCTAATACACCGATGGATGGCGGTTTATCCATCCCCAATTGCCGAGCCTTATATAAAACAGACTGGTGACGGGCAGTGGCGTCACTGGTGCAAGGGTTTCGGCACCGCGCTCACCAACCCGCCTGCCCAGCGTGTGTTAGTATGGGCATTTCTTCCAGGAGGACCGCCAAGAGTGGCGAAATCCTGGAAAGGCCTATGTCCAGCAGTGGACGAATCAGGCTGATGGATGGATGGATGGTGTCCTAATAAGCCGGTCGATTTTTTCTTCTTGTAGGTTTGCGCTAAGAAACGGATTTCCTGTATGAATAATATTTTTCCAGTTTCTTGGGGCAGTGGCTGAAGTACAGTATAGACAGCAGTCCTAATTGCCAAATTTATTGTACTGCTAGACTTTTACCAGCATGTATACATGATTTGGTTCAAAAAGGGGGTCTAAATAAATTTCAAACATCGATATCGTTGAATATTACACGTTATTTTACAACTTTCAGATACGCCCGACATTGTCACAAGTTATTGCCTATTGAAGCGATGGTCTATGGGATTTGGAGAAGCCTTCTGACGCACTTCTCTCTCACAAAATAAACGCAAACTGCGCCGCCGTTCCGGTACCATGTGACGTGAACATCTATAATGTTTTATACACATTGTCTACATTACCTACATGAAGCACGCTCTACGGCGCACTGAGTACGCGGTATATGGGTCAATATAAAGCCTCGTCCGCATTGAAACTTATTGCGCAGGCGTTGCACAGCGTTGTCTACTAGTATGTTTGATTGCTAGATCTAAGCTGTGTTTATATACAAATGACTTCTCGTTAGCTAAAATTAAAATACGATGTACAGAATTAAGAAACTGATTTGGATAACTAAACCTACTTCAATGATAGACTTAAAAGGAAATAATGAGTTAGCCGATTTCTTTATTTCACTGCCGAATCGTTTTGTTTTTAATGATACTAGTTGATACTAGTATATCCAAAACAAAACAAAATGTTAAGGGAAAGAATAAATAAATAAAAATGATTTTTTGGCAAACGAAAGCTGTAAATGTACTAAACCTAACAAAAAAGTTTTTATTGAAGAATAGTTCGTATTTCATAAGACATAGGCAAACAAACTTACAAACATACATAGATATTAAATTGAGAAACGCCTTTTTGAACACTGTTAAGGACGACCAGACTGTAACCAGAGGGGGCACCCTCATTGTCGTCGACAAATTGATAAGGCAGGCTTTTGAGTTGTTTAAAGATATTTATTTAGAATTTTATGTTAAAAACTTAACTAGCCAAGAAAGATGCCAAACGATGAGTGAACTAAATTTGAATTTGCTTAGATGTATAATTCATACATAAAGAACCTATTTACAAAATGATGGCCAGCATCGTCGACATGGCCCCCTCCGTGAGGGCTCCGACCTTACTATCCCGATGACGAGCTGGCTTCCGGTTCTACAGGTAGGTTTACCAGTTTTCGAGTTGGTCGTTTGAAAACACCGGCTGTAGTTTGTACATCGGCCACTCGCACCACGCCATCTTTTCCTGGGTATATTTTTATTATGCATCCACGGGGCCAAATTCCACGTGGAAGGTTCCCATCGGCAACAAAAACAAGATCACCAACTGATAAATTTTTTACGTAGGCATTTGACGATCACCTCGGGGCCAGTGTAGGTAGATATTCTTTGACCCATCTCTCCCAGAAAATGTCGGCTTGTCTGTTTGTCTTCCGCCAGTCTGGTCTGCGGTAAAGATCAGAATCCTCTCCAGAAGGGATCTTAGGAAATCCAGAGGAGGTTCTGATTAGAAAGCTGTTTGGAGTTATAGCTTCTTTGTCTTTGTGGTGAACAGGAACGTGTGTGAGGGGTCTTGAGTTAACAACACTTTCGACTTCAGCTAAGAGTATAGATAACGTCTCTTTGTGGGGGTTTCTATCTTTTAGAGTAGCTGACAGCGCTCGCTTTACAGTTTTAACCAAACGTTCCCATGTTCCACCCATAAATGGAGACGACGGGGGAATAAACTTCCATTCTGTAGACTTTGTGGTAATAAAGTCTTTTATTGTTTCCTGATTAAAATTTTACCACGCCTTTTTAAGTTCATGGTTGGCTCCAACGAAAGAAGTCCCGTTGTCCGAAAATATCCTCTCTGGATTTCCCCGTCTTGCCATGAAGCGTCGAAGAGCCATGATCGCACTGTCTGCTGTAAGTGAAGCCACCAACTCTAAATGTACGGCCCTTGATACAAGGCATGTAAATAACCCGACGTATCGTTTTTCTCGTCGTCTGCCCACAGATACTTCTATTGGTCCGAAGTAATCGATTCCAGTGAAAGTGAAAGGTCGTTTGTGATGGAAAAGTCTTTCTTCAGGCAAATCTCCAATCGGTGGAATTACAGCTGTAGCTTTCCAAATTCGGCAAGTCTGGCATTCTTTGGCTACACTGCGTACGGTAGGACGGAGACGAAGCACCCAATATCTTTGGCGTATCTCATTTAACACTGCTTCGTTTAAACCATGATGTGCCCATATGTGAAAGGCAGCGACAAGGAGTCTGACGACGTGGTGGCGGCCATCAAGAATTATTGGTTTTCTAGCTTCCAATGAAACATCCGGTGCTGCTTCAATACGTGAATAAAGTCGTAGGAGACCATCTTCACCCATAGCAACGGGCAAGTCCTTCAGGACTTGGAGTCCGAGCTCCAGTACAATCAACAGTAATGAATTCTTCATTTTCATTTTCCGCCTTAATCAAGGCTATCTCGGCATCAAAGGCAGCTTCTGCTGCCTCACGCACTGCCTGGATGACTCGATGCTCAAGATCTGCCAGATATCGAGTATGTCTGGCCTTGAAAGCCTTGATTCTAGCGGTTCCCGTCGACGAGACTGATCTCGTGGATGATCTAGATGAAATAACACTCCTGGTACTCCCAGGTCCTGCCTCCTCCTTGCCATTACAGTTGGCAAGGTTTTTACCCGTCTGCAACACGGGTTCCTCCGACATTTAAAAAATAAAGAAATGGACTGTAAATATATTTCACGGCTGCGAAAGGACCACAATGTCGCCGACAAATTGATAAGGCAGGCTTTTGAGTTGTTTAAAGATATTTATTTAGAATTTTATGTTAAAAACTTAACTAGCCAAGAAAGATGCCAAACGATGAGTGAAGTAAATTTGAATTTGCTTAGATGTCTAATTCATACATAAAGAACCTATTTACAAAATGATGGCCAGCATCGTCGACACTCATAATGTAAGAAATTATACGCCATGTTCTCTGTCGACTTATTAATATGATTTTCAAGCTCTCCTTCTTACCCCTGAAATGTACAGACAACAAAAACATTCCAAGTAAGGAATATTATAATACCCAAATTTATGTTTTTAAATAATATACAAGTTACATATAACAGATTATTTGTTCCCTTAGATATACATAGGGGTTTTTGCAATAGCTGAAGTTTTAAGATTTTCCCTTAATTCTCTTATATTTTTATTTCAGATTACAAAACACGTTAAATCAAGTAATATAAATACGTAAGAAAGTAATAGATCAAGTAATATGTAAGAAATTGTGTATAAGGAAGTTCAATTTAATTTTAGACCCAACACTCAAAGAAATTTCCTGACTTTCCTTCTGAGTTTATCTTTCTGATTGTGTTTCTTACCAAAAATAACTTTTTCCGTTCAACCTTTACCCACTAATTCGAAAAACTGCAGATTTCCTGCCATAAGATAGGAGGATTTCTTGGATTTTAAACTAAAACCGACGAAAATTACCGAAGGTACCTATTTTATTAAAAGGATTGTACGAAGATTGATGAATGATGGATGCTACATGAATATTCCATCCAAAAATTACCCACTAATTTAGAAAACTGCAATTTTCAAAAATCCATCTTAATAGAATGGAATTTTTCCTTCCGAGTCAAAAAGCATGGATTGGTCTTCTAATATATTTTTAGAAGGTTATTTTTTTCAGTGAAGGTGTTCTGTATGATCAAAATAAATAATAGTTTTACTTACTGTCACCTACCCGATATTTTATTGTCACCTATTTACTCGTCTATACTTGTTGAAAAAAATGCAGTGTTATTTAAAACATAATTTACAAAGTGTTTTGTTCATTATTGGTAGCCTTACTGACTTTTATTGTCACCAGTACGTAAGCTTAATATCTCTTTACATTCTACAGGCAGGTACATATATATTCAGGTATAATTTACGGAGTTCCAAATTTTTACTTTTATTTTTCGACATTTTGTTTCCACACAAGAAGCTTACCTTTGTACTGATGTAAGAACATTAAAAAATAAAACCTTTCAAAAGCAATTCGACTCCGTATCAAGGTATGTTATGTGTATATCAAGTAATCAAGTGTTTTGTACCGTGCTCTGTGTAAAAAAATCAACCTTTACGGGATTACCTAGCGTAAGGTTTTAAGGTTTAATAAGGTGTCTTTTTTATTTCTAGATGTTTGAGGAACACAAATCTAACAACCAAATTTTAAAATTATTTCAAACGCGGTAAATCTGGTAGAGAAATAGATGAATAACTTTTTATGTCCATACTATATCTACTCTAAATAAAATAAATATTATTTAAAACCACTGCCTCTGTGGCTGAGTAGTAAGGCACTTGCCTGCTAACCCAAAGGGTTTGATCCCCGCGATGTTTGGTCTGCGTGTTATGGAAGAACGGTGATATAGGGCTTGCCAGTCACCACCCATCACGTTTGGGACGTAACGGCGAAAAGCGGGTGTACCAAGTGTGGACTATTGACTTGTATTTCACAGTTCATATACTTAGAAACATCTGACACCCTTTTGGGTATTCATGTCGTGGGTGTATGATATGCTTAAAAACAGGATATTTACAAATAAAGAGGTTTTAACACCAACATCAAGAAAAAAAAATTAAGTACATATTCAATACGCAATTTCAACAAGAAATATTAATTTTATTCTAATTTACAAAAAAAAAATCAGAGCGTTTATCTTAAAATTAAGATCTAACAAACACCAAAGAATAATACTACTGCTTTGAGACAAAATACCCTAAATAAAGCCACCTCCATCACTCGACAAATAAAACGTTGAAATAAATTCAAACTTCAACTTTATTGTCAATAAAAATAAAGTCTACTTTGCGATTAATAAATTCTCTTCGCAAACAAAATTAAGCATCAATATACCCAAAGGAATCGCAACTTAAAAGACTGTCACATAAACTCTCCTTTAGAAAGGAAACATCGACCTGTAGAGAATCTAAAACACAAATTATTTCTGTTCTTGATTTTAAAGTCTTTCAATTTGTGTCACGGAGCAAACTAAGACCTAATTCTGTTTAGATTGTGGCTTGAACGGAATTCGCATATCTCGTTCACATGAACATTGCTTGGGATTAATAATTATGTTATGGTACAAGTTATGACTACAAAGTCACGAATTACGTCATAAAACATAATTCTTTCTATGTCTTTACCTGCTTACTAACGAAAACAATGTAGCAATAGAAGTCTAGTATTGTAACGTTAGACGAATTCGTCCATTTTGTAAGTAAACGGGTTAAATGTAGCGTAAAACCTGAAATTTAATTTACAAATACTTACACCTGACTCCAATAAAGTGAAAAATAATCTTATTACCGTTATAAAAAGAATGTTTTAATAATTTTAACATCTAAAATTAAACACCCTAATTCTATATTGTAAACGAAACAAAATAATTACAAACTTAGGAAAAGACATGTACAAAGGCAAACTTATCTCTAAGAAGAGATTTTTTCCAGTGTGCCTCAAGGGAAATGAAAATACGCAAGTAGTTAAACAAACATGTACCGTTAAATAAATAACTATATACTTACTATACACATAATTAAAAAAAAAACTTTCAAATACTTGATTTGCCGTTTACACGAGGATAATTTTAACAATGAAATGTGTTTTCTATGTTAATTTAACGTTGTCTACTCGTATAAGTTTAGTAATAATAAAAAAATTAAAATGTAATTTACTAAGTTGCTCGAACAGAAACAACAATGGTAATACGATCGATTACTCCAAGGATATGGCTAAAAGGGAAAAACTGATGAAAACCTGGCCTTAGAATAGAAGAACAAGTTTTCTTTTTTAGGGAACAAAGTTTCAAAGTAAGATATTCCCATGGGCCTGAAAAAGCGGCGTCATAAGTTGCAAATTGTTTTTTAAACATATTACTTTTAAATTCACATAAATCATTGTAGTGAAGAAAAGAAGAAGAAAATTAAATCTGCACGCATTTTTAACCTTGATATGACCTTAAGTAGTTTTGTTATTTTTAAATTACTGTATCAGATTTTGAAGACATAAATTATCTTTATTACAAAATAATTCTTAATTAAATTTTCGTAAAAAATTATAAGATTTGACAGCAAATTAATATAAAATTACATGCACATATACAACTCACGCCTACCTAGCAGAAGGGTTGGCAGGTACTACAGAAATCTATCTACTACGATCCTGACACACCTCTTTCTCCACAGATCACATCTTATATACTTGTCATTTAAGCTCTTCTATTCCGGGTATTTTCGACTTGGCTCATTTTCAGTTTGTCACAAATTATTATTATTATTAATTAGCGTTCGTCTTTTTTGAGCGGCCAGGAGGCCTATTCTCAGTCTGTCGAGATTGCCTTCACGACCGTAAAATCCCGTTTTATCTGTCAAACTCCCTAAATTTTTCGGTTGAGTTTTAAAAATCTCGTTTTGACCGTGGTTCCGGAATAGCCCTCCAGGACGGCAATTCTCGCACATGTGGGAATTAGTGAAGGCCGAAATCGGGTGATTTTTAGAAGCTCTTTATAAAGAAACGTATCAAGATTTTAAAATATTAACATCTTGTTCGTATTGATAACATGTTCTACGTGTCTTTTTAGGAGTTATACTTAATAGAACTGTCATCTCACGGCATTTATGATGCGATAAACAGAGGCGTATTAAAAAGCAAAGCGTGTGAAATTTTTTGTGGGAATCGCCGTCGTGTGCGGCTATTTCGGAAAAAATTATCACTAGCTTTGCATTTCATACGCATTTTTTATCGCGTGATAAATACCGTGTGATGATAATTCTATTAACTTTAAAGCAGTAAAAGACACGTGTAAAATATGTAATGAATTAAATATGGACAAAAGTTTTATATTTTAAAAGTTTGGTACTTTTCTGAACAAAGAGCTTGAAAAAATTACCATCACTCCGCAAATTGTCGCATGTGTCAGAATCGCCGTTCAGCGGGCCTATTATGTAACTTTGAATCGGTTGCCAAGTATGGTTGCTTTTCACCAAAAACAGATAAAAAATGAACTTTCAAAATACCCATGTAACTATTTACGCATTGTGACAACATTTCTAGTGCGAAATTATTCTTAGATAAGGGGAGTTCTACCAAAAGTGGCACAATCGCTTTTTTGATATGTCTCAAACACATTTGTTTTTTTTATTAAATAACTAATCACAATTATTACTTTGAATAGATTTTTAAGAATTCTTTGTATTTTGTACCCCGTTTTGTAACATATTTAATGCAGGAGTTAATATATTTAATATCTATAAACTTACTCCCTATACTGTCTCAAAATAAAGTTACTGTGTTCAACTCCTAATTTTTCTGTATGTAATATCTACTGATATTCTTTAGAAAATATTATTTTGTGTATATTATGTTTGTGTGAGACTCTTTTATCTATTGAGGTTATTGAATATAATTTGATTTTGTTTTTTGAATTGATGCCCGTTGTTGTTACGTCAATATGGTTACGTCACGTATAGGCTGACCAGAAACATAACGAAATTGACAGAATAAAGTTGAGATCACGGCGGATCATCATGCAAAAAATGGTTATGTTTCGAGTGTAGCAGTGGTCTAATTTGCAAAAACTGAATTCGTGATAATTGTTTGCTTGATAGTTAATTCGAATGTCGTCGTTGGCTGACGCGTAGTACCAACTTAAACAGAAAAAGTTTTTTTTTTTTTGAATTTACAATATTAGCAGGTATGATTAAACCATGGCATGGTAAAAAATTGCTAAATGTGATCTCAACTTTATCTCGTCACTTTCATTAAGCAAGTGTCAGCTTTAGTGACTGTCCCTAAAATAATTTTACTATAAATGTTTGTTTTTTTATAATTTTTAGATTAATTATTGATAAATGTTATCCTAATAAGTCACATTTACTTTTTATTAGTACTTGACCGTGATTTCACTTACGTAGATAGAATAATAATGCTTAAAATGTTAAAATAGTGACTTTAATTTAGACAAATCTTAACGAAATAGAATCCTAGACTCTTATTTCAAATGCATTTGTAAGTTGAATAGTATGTTTTTGATAAAAATGGTTAATTTTTTGCATTTTGTTGATAATAATAGTAGATAAGTAAAGGATATATGAATATAATTTGCAATATTCCGCTAAACAATTCTTGTCGTGCTATTCAAAATGCAGACTCGTGCACCGCCCGCCCGCCCGCATAAAAACATGCATCAAGCAAGCAATACAAGCAAAGCAATCTTAAATAACAAGCAAGAAAACTTATCGACACGTGTTTCGCCTCTGAACACACACTGGGCAGGCAGGTTGGTGAGCGCGGTGCCGAAACCCTCGCACCAGTGATGCCGTTACATGTCTAAGTAACGTAAATAAATAATAAGACATGCATGTCTGAGATTTATTTATTTCATATCATATTTGTTTTAATCACTGTATATCCTTCTGAGCATCGTCTGAAAAGTCCGTGTTCATCGCTGTCCTGTCAGTTCGCGCTAAAATGATAGAATCTTAGCGCAAACACTATTGTGTTTGAAAAAGTTTGTCAATGAAGTTGTACTGTGTATTTATCTGTAAGGCATATTGCCATAGTCTTAGAAGAAGTAAACACTTTTATGCACTAGAACATAAAAAGTAGTTTTAGTCCACTTACACCTAGCATAAACAAGAACTTTATGAGAAGTGAAAAATTAATTATGATTAACAGAATTGTGTATTTCCTTTTCAAAACTAAGATTTACTTCGGCTATTTTGTAACGCAATTGACAGTTAAATGGGTCCTGCAGTAATGAAAATTAAAATTTCTCAAAAAATCTGACCTTATCTTGAAATCTTTTAGGTATACGTGAAAATAATAATATATTTAGAAGATACCATATATACTTAATAAATTACAAATATATATTTAAAAAAAAACGAAATTTAATTTTCTATTTCAACTTCGAGTCATGGTACAGCTTTTGGTAGAACTCCAAGCGGATACGTATGTTTTCGACGATAGGCACTCGGTTCGGTAACTGATTTTACGATACAGAATCAGGAGGCTGGTCGAGCTTGTGCATAAATAAATTCATATAAAAATAAAAAGGTAAAGTACAAGTATGACTTATGCCCTCACGGTTCCGTACATACCAGTTAAAACACAAACTTATTTCCCATGCAGTTATTAATTACAAACTTAAATGGTCACTTACGATCCATTAAACTCCAAGGGGTCTTTTTTAGTTAGTCCATAACATCTCCTTGAAAAATTAAGTATTGGTAATTTTTTTTCTATACCTCTGATATACCACCTACTTATGAACAAAATTTCAAATTTCTAAGTCAACTGGAAGTGCCCTATAGGTTACCATGGTGACTCAATTTGTATGAAATTGATTAACATAAAGGGCAATAACTTTTTTGCGTTAACCTAGAAGCCTGATTTTTGCCAGCATCATAGGACAGCATACTTCTGTACGAGGTGTAACTTTTTTTGTTTTAACTGCGGACAAACAGACAGACGGACAACAAAGTGATCGTACAAGGGTTTCGGTTCCTTGGAAATCAATCATAGTAACAGTCGAAAATTTAAATGACATAATGTACTTAATTTACTTCATATTATGTAATTTAAGTATTCGACTGATGCCGGCCCCATAGTGGGCCGAAATATATTTCGAATATTAACACATTTTTATTATTATTACAAGTACCTACCTAAGAATGTTAAAGGAAACTAAAGGCTTTATATAGCTAAATATATATAGTTATTTCAAATCATAGTAACAGAAATTTGGACATATATTCTGCTAGAAACGTGTACGTATATTTTGCTTACCAAATAGATATTGTGTATGATCATTATCATCGAAAGTAATGAATAAAAGAAATGTTGTTCGTTTAAATTTCATTTCTAAAAACAGAAAATAAAACAAACGACAATAACCTTATTTTGGACTTCATCGTAAGAAGTCCCAAACGGTACAAGTTCCAATTATAATTATATTGTGATTAATTAATTAGTCCCTATGTTAGCTGGAGCTACAACCCCGGTGTTCAGATTACCAAAATGAAAATCGGCTTAGCTGAAGATTAAATATGAATAGCTCTACCAAGGGTACTTCCTGACGTGGCGGGGGTGATCTAGCGACTCCGTTACAAAGTCTTTGCTTATTTTTGAATGTAGTTGTTTTCTATTCTGTTCAAAAAAACTTTAAATAGCTTGTTTCATATTAATTAGAATAATTAACTTCTTGAACGCAACGACCTTCAAACGGTAATAATGAAGCATAAAAAAGTATACAAATGAAAATATTTTTTCAACATTTTAAATGTAACGTAGAATTGGTTTTGTAATGACGCCAAAATTACCATTTTTGTCTATCTTTCCGTCTGTGTGTATATTCTATTTTAACTTGAGGACCACTTGACGGATTTAGATGCGGTTTTTTAATTATGAAAAAATAACGTCCAAGCCAAAAACGGGGCAGAAATTGAATTATCGCGGGTGGAGGCGCAGACAAAAGTCTAGTATCATATATGTTGCCCCTGACGCGTATTTGTGTTCGAACTACGGTTTAGTGGGTTTACAAAACAAGGAAACAATGGGGCCGTAGACACTTGCTACGCCGTAGCAAAAAAGGACGCAAACGAGATATAGCGGAGGCAGCTCTGTAGTACGCTAATTTCTCAATCTTCAACTTTCGTGAATTAGCCTCTGTACATTTACTGACGAAATTGCAAACACTATAAAACGAGGTATTTGTGCCCAAAACACGGGAACAGGCTCAACTCCTTATGTGAGGACGTAAAAAATTGTCGGTGAAGCAAGAGTGTACAACTCTTCACTGGCGCGTGCAGTGAAATGGAAAACATCGCTGTCATGCCTGAACAGCCGCTACCAGCCACTTGGTCGTGTTCACCTGAAACTGCAGCCTTCCACAATACGTAATTTCTTCAACCAAAGCAGACGCGAAGCGCTTAGTTGCCTAATACCACCGGTATTATTAAGTTTTACTCACTTTTCACTTCTATTGCAACATCACCAATGTGTTTGTTTCTATTATGCTGTTTGTGATAGAGTGTACGAACGTTTGGGTAAACCAGAATAGACTTAAGGATTTAAATGCATTGTTTCATTGAGTAGCGGTAAGTCTTCAGACCCATGTTCAAATTACCACCGGGGCTTGCCATATTTAGTTTTTGGAATATATATTATGTGCAAAGTAACCATTTCTACACTTACTCTTGACGGTGAAGAAAAACACCTAAATGCCCTAAGAAGCTTGTATTTGTGCCCAAAGAACCGCGAAACAGAACTATGGCTTTAATGCTCAGCCCCCATTACGTTGGGACGTTAAAATCATCAGTGAGAAGAGGGCGTTGCGAGTGTTAACTGTCACTACAGTCCAAACACGGAATCACCTCTGATATCCCCTCAGGGATAAATGTCAAAACTATATTTTTTGATGTTGTGTTCGTTGTGCATCACTCATGCGTCCATTCATCCATAAACATCACCAGCACACACGGACACGCCTCAACACCTTTACAATATAGTTGATGCTTGTGATTGTCGTCACTTGTTGGAAATTAATACACATTATGTCCATTTTTAACACTTATAATATCCACGTAAATATTTACATATGTATAACCCTTACAATAAACTGTTCAGTCCATTATTCATTTTTTTTTATCTGTTAAGAACTTATGAGGCAGTCACAAAAGGCTAGAGTAAAATGCGTTCTTTTAATAAACCACAACTAATTTTAGGAATGGGTTGTTTTGGCGCTTAAGCTCAGATTTCTTATGCAAGTTTATTACCCGGAATTTTATTGCGCAACAATTTTTTATGGTACGCACTAACTTAGACTAAGCAATTACAGAGTTCATCCCGAATGTTGTTAGGGGAGGGTCGCTATGTAAAGCTTTGGGCTTTCATGTTAAGATACTAACGATAATGTTATTTCCGAGAAATGTCGTGATAATCATAGGTGACTTACAAACTTTCTTGAAAGTCATCATTTGAGAAGTACCTAAATTCGGCTTTAAAGGGTAAGGGGAAAGGGAAGGTAATTGTAACCGTTGATTCATGGGAGATGTGCCTTCAACACGGTTTCTGATAAAAGGTGAAGCGGAATGTGTTGTAAGGAAGATTACATTTACAAACAGAAGTTTTAGGGTTTCGTACCTCAAAATAAAAAAGCGGAACCCTTATTGGATCACTTTGATATCCGACTGTCTGTCTGTCCATCCCATAACGCTGTTAAAAATCATGCTTCTAGCTCAATGCGAACAAAAGTTGTCGCCCAATTATTCAATTTTATACAAATTGGCTCACTATAAAAACCTATAGGGTACTTCCAATTGACTAGAAACATGAAATTCCGTTCACAATTAGGTTTTATAGAACAAGCCTAGAAAAAAAATTAAAATTCCCTTCACTTAGTTAATAAAAAGTAATAAAGGCCTAACTTATAAGGACATTTTTTAACCGACTTCAAAAAAGGTGGATGTTCTCAATTCGACTGTAATTATTTTTTGTTGTATGCATACAGTTTAATTTGTTTATTTATTTAAATTTTATTACATTACAGTAATACCAATGCTTTATACAATGCTATAACAATAACTCAATAATTACAAAAACTAATTGGTATAAAATAAAACAAAACAGAAATAACACAAAAAGTTAAATCATTAACATAAAATTTACAAGAAAAGTACATTTTACAGTCTAGGATTTCCATATTTAGGTCGCGGCTCCATGCACCATAATATAAATGCGATTTATAGATGGTGATGTTCAAGTTAAGTTGGGCGTCCACTCCTCATGGAATTGGTTTATGTTTTAACAATTTGTACGGAACCCTCAGGGCATGAGCTCCAACCAAATTTGACAAAAAGAAATGCAATTCTAAAATAACAAATTCTGAAAGATGGATATGGTGAATAAACAAAATAACAGTATACGTGCACTCAGATGGTTTACGCATCACTAAACAAGCATTATCTAGCAGATGTTTGAAAATTGATATATATACATGTATAAATGAATAGTCGACTACTCTTGCACGTCTCAGAAATGCGCATTCAGCGCTTATGTCACGCTTCTGGACCGAGTCAGAAACAACCACATTAGAGGCTCTTTCAAAGTTGAACCTATTTCTGAAAAACTCTACGAGACCCCTATGCCGAGTACGGGCACGTAATGTGACGCCCCGAAGACCATATGGTGCACCAATCCTAGGAATGTCAGTTTCGAGACAGGGTCGATGCAGACCACCTGCCACATGGATGGAAACGGTCTCAGTAGACCTTGAAAAGCAAAATATGACCCAAGAAACCACTTTGGACCGCAGGACTAACAGACATGAAATAAAGTAAAAATGTTTAAATTTCTCCAATGCTTTTGGCTTATATTTATATCTAAATCACATCTAAAAAAAAACAAAATACAGCATGAATCAAGAATAAGTGTGCTTTATTAGTTACTTATATTGTTCTAATCAAAATTAGGGTTTACATGTTTAATTAATTAATTTCAAACAACACATCTAAGTATTGAAGAGTAGAGTGCGTAAACTAATTTACGTCTTTAAGACAATAAAGACATGTTGTCGAACCTTCCCAACAAAAGCAAATTTTCATTCAAATCCGTTCAGCCGTTTCAGCATGAAAGAGTAACAAACATACACACACAAACACACACACACACACACACACGCACAAATTTTCGCATTTATAATATTATAGTAGGAGGTAGGATAATCTAGGGAGAAAAGTTGTTCAGTATGATCCATTTGGTTCCTGAAGTTGCAGACAAAGAAGACGTGCCATTTATTGTTTTTCCTTTGTTGTTACTTTTATAATGAGGCAACGGATTTACAAAATTACCACACCAAAACAAGTTATGATTATAAAGCGACACAACTGACACATTCTTTAATTTTCACCTGTTGCTTTTACAAACCTCATCAGTTGTGGGTCCTGTTATTATTTTTGCAATTATACAAGAGATTAATCGGACCAAAGTCCTCCCTAACATCAAACAAGAGGACCTACGAAACACAATTTCAATCCCATGCTAAAGTTTCTATTCAAATTATAATTAGTTTACAAGGCCGATTATTTTCGTCTGTCCCCATTCCAAAATTCTAACCCAGCAGAATCCAGAGGTGTTCTTTACCGAGAAAATTAATTTGTTTAAGGGTCTATGTAAATAAGTCGGTTGGTAAATTTAAATATGCATTAAAGGAAAGTGGTGAAATAAATTTGATGCGCAAAGTTTATGTTCCTAGATGGCGCAATAAATACGGAAGAGATAAGAGGAAGGAGAGGCACATTATTGTCTTGAATTTAGTGCCTTTGAGTTTTGTCAAATAGACCAGCATTTTTTGGGCTGTTTTCATTGCGGACAAAACAATGGAATGGTCCTGCAGAATTTTTTAATCAGTGTTCGTACTTGAAGTGTTTTTCTTTTAATTTTTTACAAAGGAAATTTCGATTTGTTTTACTACAATTTCTGTTTATACTTCTAAAAATCTGTACCGAGCAGAATAATTAGAAACACACTGTATTGTATACAGTGCCTTAAACAAATAATAAATATATTGTCAAGATATGCTTTGTAAGAACTTATCCTTGTCTCAATTCAAAAGAGTGAAACAATAATACCCACTTTTCTTATACGAATCTTTCATCCCGACATGAGAAAACTATTTCTATACTTTATTTGACAGACATATATTTCAGTAAAAAAACGTTCCTTCCATCCATCAACCTGGTTCATCTACTGTTAAAAAACCTATCCAAGATTTTGCCACTCTTGGCTTGGCGCAGGAGTGTTGGTACCTTATTTTTTTAAAACACCTAATTTCAGTCCAATCACCCCAGGTCATCTAGAGTTTCTCGTGGGGTAAATAGATAGCAAAATGTGCAATTTGAAACCCTTAAGGCACATGGGCTTGTATCTATATCGGACTCTAAACTCAATTAAGACAGATTTTACGGCGTAGCTGGTGACTGTAGTTTGGTTGAAATTACAGGAGCTCATTTCAAAAATTAATACGATAAGGACTCGTTTTTTTTAACTTAAATTTTTATTTGTAAGTATTTTTATTTATTTGTACAGGTATGTATTTTCTTTTCTTTTATATTTAAGTACGTATTAAGATTATTACGTTTTTTTATTTAGTTAAATATTTAATATCTTAAATTTCAAGGATATAAAATAAAGACAAATGTTTCAAAGTTTTCTTACCTCTGAAGGGCATTACGAATAGCTTTACTAGAGAACTCCTTTTCGTAAAAATAATGACGAAGCACTTTTACAAATTTCACGAATGACGTAACGTTTTCCCGACTTTTCATAAAATTACTCTCCATAAGGGAGATGCTGGGGTTAAGCGTAGTGACATGATGACATGAAAGATGAAAATGTTGTTGTGTGTATGTATACGCTTAAGTAAGAATCGTATGCAAGCTTGTAGTGTAGTCAAGTGTTTCTTCAAAGCGATGTTCCGAGTATTTTCATTTCTTTGAGTGGATTTATATCAAGTGATGCTTTTTCCTACTTATTTTTATGTACTTTTCTTAAACATGGGAAGAGTAAGAGTTAAACACATGTAAATAGAACATTTCCTTCAACTTTATTATTAACCAGCCTTTGTGGACTCCATCTGCGTTTCCTTGCCCCGTTTTTGGCTTGAGGTTATTTTATTAACACTCCTATTATGTTGACCAGAGTCACTGCGATGATAATAAAAAAACCGCATTCATATCCGTTCAGGTTGAAGTTAAAAGCATTTATTCAATCGTTGCCCCATTTTAGGCTTGTGCGTTATTTTATGAACAGCCCTTATAGCCTATGTGTTGACCAGGGTCACTACGTTAATAATAAAAAAACGCGTCCAAATCCGCGGGAAAGGGCTAGAAAAGGTATATTAACTAAACACTTTGGTTTCTGAATACACAAAAAGTTTTATCAATATCTAGTGAAGTGATGATAGAAAAGTTGGTCTTTTTTATGCACCGTGAACGAATAAATTGCACAAGTTTACCATGCATAAAAGATTTATGAATGTTGGGTTATAAAAGTTTATGAATTTTGCACTTTATTCTCGTACATTGTAGCGTAGAAAATGCTATTTTTGCTGGAAGAAACTTAACTTCCTGGAAATATTTAAGTTAGTTGGTACGTACTAGTTTGTGCTATGGTACTCAACAAAATTTGAACTGATGTTATAAAACACAACGATCCTACCAAATTTATGAAGAAATGTCAAGTTAAAGTCACTCGAAATAGAAAAACTACGAGTCATTTTAAATATGACTCGAGTAATATATTTGGAAAAAGCATGCTAAAGTCTCTATCCAACCCCCTGAGAGACAGGCGATGGTATAGTCAACACTTGATGATACATCCTCTTTTTAATAGCAATTTTTACGTCCTAATGCGGTGGAATGAGCCTTATCGCCATACTTCGGGCATACATAAATGCTTCTTAGTACATGCAGGTTCCATCATATTGTTTCTTATAAAAATTATGCACATAAATTAAAGACTCATTTTGCATGCTCGAACGTCTCGAAATGATTCAGTTTCAAGATTGTGAGTCGAATGTTCTGCTTACATAGCAAACTAGCAGTGTTTGCTATGTAAGCAGAACATTCGACTCACAAAAAACATGGAAATAGGTGTTATTGGTAATGATGAATATAATGAAAGTAGAGTGACAAAAGAAATTTTGTCACTCTTTTGCACAAGTTGGAGGTCAAGCTCTAAGGCCACGCTAAAATTACGTATGCTTAACAAACTGGTGACATACCGAAGAAGGGTAAAGTTAAAAGTAGCCGGAATAGAAGAGCTTGTATGACAAGATTGATGGGTGTGGAAGTAGCGGAAGGGGTGTGTTAGGATTGTAGCAGATGAAAATCTATAGTGTCTGCCTGCGCCTTTGGGAGACAGGTGTAAGTTTATGTATGAATGAATATAAAGAAAAGAAAATTGTTCCCACAAAACCGCTAAAGCATTTAAGATACAAATACATGTACAAAATAAACACAAATATACGGATGATATAAACCAAACACCTCTTCATCCTCGCCCAATATCTACATCGTCGTCTCACATTGAATACCCATTTAAGACTTATATACATATATCATATCATTTATATGTGTATTTAAACTCTTTGATAAAATAAATAAATCCGTATAAATCGGATCAAGTCGCCGTTTCCAAAGGACGAAAGAATTAGTTTTGTGCTTAGAAAACTTGGGACGCTTTATTAAATAAATAAATAAAATAAGTAAATATTATTGAAACGATGTTTCAACAACCTACATATACTAGTGTTTATACCGCGCCATAGATCAATCTTTACTAACCAATGAAAGTTTTGTTTTAATTTAAGTATGGCAAAATTTTCTTGCAAACTCCAAAATTAGTTAAATTAAAATATCTCTGTTTTTTTGCTGTTGTTACAATAATTTATCAATACATATAAAATAATACCCTGATTGACAGATCTATCAACGCCGAGACGAAACTTTGCAAAGTCATCCCTTGGGGGTTAAAATAGGGGATGAAAGTTTGTATGGGAATTTCCGAAATGTAAGGTACAAATCGTCGATGGAACATTCAAAATGAAAGACAAAAGGGGCTGACATGTAACTTTGGGAATATTTGCAGTGATGCTAATATTTTATCAGTTATCCAATTCTGTAAATCTTTAATCTACGAAGTCGCTGGCAGCAGCTTGTATTTTCACAAACAAACAAGTCTGTTCTTCTCAGAAAAGAAAAAGCAGAAAATGTTACATTATACGGGGCATTTCTGCTTATATAAAAAAAAGAAAATTTAGTTTGCTTAAAGTTTATAATTCACAAAAACGTTAAAGTATTATGTATTAAATCATTAATGCCGATTTTGAAGGCCTTAGTTTTAGTTTGACATACATAAAATCAAACTTCAGTATGGTTAAAACGAAGAGCCATTTTCAAGTCACCATTTTAAGAACGTCAAACTAAAATTTTTGTAATAAAAATATTTTCTTTAAAAATTAATTTAAATTTTTATTATAATTTTAATAAATTTATCTTTATTTATAACAATAGGTTTTTTTAAAGAGTGTATTTAAGAAACAGAAAGAATGAAAAAATAAAAATGAAAATGGTTACCCTGAATCTTAAGGGTGTTAATACAAAATTCTCAGCAGATAGAGGGACTCTAAGCCTACCTTCACCACATTATTATTCTATATCTATCGCTATTCTCACAACATAGGCACCTTGTGGAGCGATAGTCAAACCGGAAATCAAATGACGCGATCCTCGTCCAGGCCGGAAGGCTGTAGATGATGTCGTTCGCGAACTTCCGGTGAACTCCGTTCTCCGAACTCCTTCGGAATATGAATAAGGGGATATTATTCTGTTTTCTTGACTCTAACGGTTTCGTGAGTCGGAGATACAAAAATGTGATTAGAGTTCGAAGATAATATGACCTATATTTGAAACCAACAAACATATCGTTTCAAATGAAATTTGGTTCTCATTATAATTATTTTTATGTATGACCATAATACCTATATTAAAATGAATCTAGTGTCAAACCGGAACCGCCGCGTAACCATGTTTGCTTCCAAATCAGGCGAAATCTAACTATAAAATCGTGAGTATCCGTTTCAATATCAGTAAAAATATATCTAATTGCCAACCCCTAAATTATGGCAATTAAAGTATGACTTAACAATTTAAGTTTAGGGCCAATAAGTTTTTAGTCGTCCAAAAATGATAGCCAAAATGTGTGTGCCTGTCTCCATGAAATAACTTTTAGGTATGGAACTCATATTTGGAATGTAGCTGGAAATAGAACAAAAAAAGATCTATGATGGCATAAAAATGCAAAAATATTTCAAAAATTTGTATGGTGTTTCTTGTTCGATGGTTGTATCAAATGAAGTATATTTTCAAAAAATATCTACATAATATGTTGATGGAAACCAATTATTGAACACTTTAAAAATGTAATAAATATTTCATAATTTATTACTCTTTGATTGAGTGAGATTTAATATTATATATATTTAAATAAATAAAAAAGTTTAGAAATGTCTCGATATATATTTCCACCACAAGCTGGCCGATATATTCTAAAGCTTTTTATTTATATTTTTTATATATATTTAAATATAATATTAAATCTCACGTTAAAAATGTTTGATACAAAACACAGTTTGGTGAATAGCTGCTACATGATTACATTGAGAACGCATTTAATTTAGGAGTAGTAGAATTCAAGTTTTGATTTCAACTTGATTTTCAACACAAACCTGCACATTAACACAATACGGAAATATTATCACGAGGTACGAACACCTATAATAGTCTACGACAGGCTGACGTGGCGAGAATAATTCCTTTAACATTTTAACATTCAATTTTCCATCCGTTGCATCAAAGTTAATGGTGGGTATTATGTAGGTAGCTGTTTCGCGTTAGTTCAGTCGGTATGATGCCGGACTCTTATTCAGAATTAATTAATTAATTTTATTTATTTTGAAATGGCAAGTACGAGTAGATTTCAGTGCTTTGAACGATATATGTTGTACTATTTTTGACATCATATATACCTTATACAACATATCAATAGATGTCAGTGCCTTGTACGATATACGAGTATCTCATACTATTTTTTCCATTTGCCTGATGACGACCCCACTGAGGGGTTGCAATATAGAGCATCAAACTGTTTTTTTGCTTTTATCAATAAAAATTTAATTTTCTAAAAATATAAAAAGAAAATAAGTACTAAACAGTTGCCATTTCAAAATTAATAAAAAATAATTACATTTATATTTTGATGGTAAGAAAACTGACATAAAACCTCTCTTCAGATTTTTTTATCAACCTCACTTCTTATATTACAATTATTATTTATTCGTAATATTCTTTAATTATTCTTATGGGTATGTAGTAGATGAAAGCGAAGATTTCGGCAAACTTCGTGAAAGTTTATGGCAGTCTCAGGTGCCTAAATATGTTATATTGTTTTTGTATTATTATTATAACTCACATAAAACTAAAAAGGTTTTATCGTATATAATTGCACAGACCCCGTTCGCCCTTATAACGGTATCACCCTTTTCGGTATTATGTCTCGTAAACTCCCATCACGTTGGAAAGAAATATTCTTTTGTTTAAAAGAGAGACATTTTGTTAACCCTCTCTGCGACTTCTTGGGGATATACATACATATGTCTTCAGTAAACCTATATAACATTACACGTGTGCACTCCTAAAGTAGGCAGTTAAAAATTTTAATGGTTTTGTCAGAAGAGTTGAGCTTATTTATCCGTACACAATAAATATATTGGAAAACCAAGCGTATGTATTTTATGTGTATGTGGATAAAAATTAATATGTGTCAATAAACCCGAATTCAAAGAAAGATGTTTTCTTTTCATGCTTGGCCGGTTGGTTAGAACCAATCGTATTCTAACAAGAAATGCGACTGAAAATATTGGTGGAATCAAACAGTGTTAGAATACAGGTCAGTTTCCTTTGGTTCAGCATTAGGAGCCTTTTTCCACACATCCACTTTAGGTTGAGCGAAAGAAATATGCCCTTTTAACCTGAAAGGGTTGTGTATGTTTACCGAAACACAGCTTTATTCGTAATGCCCGTTTGAAGTACCTTGAAGATATGATATTTCAAAAATAGTGTATCTAAGATTTTGTTTTCATAGCGAAATCCATCGCTTTTGAATACTCTAAATATTGTATCTACTCTCAATCTGGATAAACAAATTTTGTAAATGCCACCAGCCATACCCGATAATAAGATAATCTGGTTTTGGCTTTCCCAAACGAGTTTTTTGGTTTCAAGAATCCTTTAGCCTAGACACGAGCCGGTAGATTAGGTTAAAAAGTTTAGACCGCCATACATAACCTTCGTGGTTATTTTTTTAATAACAATCCAAAAACCAATTTCTCATAGTTATTGCAAGAATTCAAATGGGTATGATGTGGGTACAATGATTTTCAAACAAACCTTAATGATGTAAAATACAAAATCAGTCTCAGCCATAGTAAAAACAGACTAGTAAGCTATCTTCACAGAGATGTCGCCCGCGCGGCTTATATGTGTGCGAGCCACTGCGAGCCTGCACGTACGAACCCCAGCATGCACACAACGACAATATCTCCAGCGGTTTCTGGCGATGTGACTAGGGTCGGCTGTGCTCCGCACTCGCGCTTACGTACGCCGCCGCCGCGCTGCAAAACAGATAGGTATTTTGTTGCCGCGCGCCGTTACGCGTTCGTCGCATCGCCGCAAAATAAATTGACAGCCCTGCAGTAGGTAATTAAGCCTCGTACGGCGTGGGAGTTGTTTTACTATTCTGTTTTTACTATGTCTCAGCTTCGGAGAGAAAGCAATTTGCAAATTGCTTTCTTTACTAGTTCCATAATTAATGCTTTTCTTCAGAAAAATATTCCAATTTAGGATCTGCGGCCGGTAAAACTTACTGGTACTAGTATAACAAGGCTTTCACAAGGCCCATCTGAAGCTTTGTATATAAAAAAAATATATAAATCGTGACAAGGAAAGAAGTGTAAGGGTGTTAATTATTAAAGGCATTAATATGTCGGAATATTTTAAAATATTTTTTACGAATGGTCATCTATGAATAAATTGGTCCTTACACCGGTTGTAAACAGACTGTATATTAAAATGAAACCACATAATCTGAACACTGAAGATTTTTGCCAAAGGAACGGCACAAGAAATGAAAATCTGTATTAAACACAGATACCAACTTTGAACATTTACTGTAAATTTTGCATGGGCATTTTGGGCATGTCCATTTTTTTACGCTAGTCTTGTGGATGCTTATGCTGTCCCATTGAAAGAAAACGGTCTATTTACGCCCGTAAATACAAATAGATGCATCGGTTAAACGATGATACATAAAACATTTAACAAACAAAAATGTTTTAACAATCATACTCGATACAAATACATATTTACCGGATGTTTAAATTAAGTCAAATTAATCTCAATTGTTTACTTTGAACGAAACCATGGTCGCACGCTCACATTTAATTTTTAACGCATAATGATATAATCCTACCAACTCCAATTTATTTACAAACTGACACAAAGGCTTAAGAAAACCACAAAATAATCTCAATACCCATCTAAAAAGCTCAATAGGCACACAATCGCACTGAAAAGGATGAAAACGCATACCACAAGCTTGGACCGAGCTCTTGAGTGCAGAAGGGTACAAAATGTGATTATTGAGAATCCCGGCCTTAAAGAGGTCAAATGTCAAAAAGGATCGCAGGACCTATTTAACCTCACACTACGCCGATTCGACCCAATTCTCCGAACGCTTATTCTGCGGATGAAACTGTAAAGGAACGTTATTGATACGAATTCTAAAGCAAATGGTTGATTGAAGCTCAAAGAGGGATGATAAATACGTCAAAAACAATAAATGCGTGACAATGAATGTGCTTTTTGTTTTTATATTTTTAATCAATTTATTGCGTTTACTTTCGTTTTCAATCAATGAAGTACTGAAGCAGAATATTTGACACTAGCTTTTGTTTGCGGATTTGCTCGAATGGAAGGGTCTCTAAATCAATGTATCCTTTAAAACTATTATCGACAGTTTTTGACTTGGCAGTTATTTTATTTACACCACTTATAGCCTATATGTTGACCAGGGTCCTTCAATGATAATAAAGAAAACCGCATGATGGTGGTGCGTTCGCCTGCTAACCCAGATGTCGTGGGTTCAACCCAATTGTGCCCGAAGTACAACGATAAGACTCATCAGTCATTACTTTTGGAACGTAGTAATCGTCAGTGAAAACCCACAAACTGTACCAAGTGTGGGCTGTGACTTGTATTTTACAGTTCACAGTTGTAACACCTCTGACACCCCTTTGGGGATTCATGTCGTAACGATTATATTATCCTCGACAAGCAGCCTTTTTCGGGTTCCAAGGGTAATCAACGGGACCCTATTACAAGACTCCGCTGTCCGTCTGTATGTCCGTCTGTCTGTCTGTCTGTCCGTCTGTCACCAAGCTGTATCCCATGAATCGTGATAGTTAGACAGTTGAAATTTTCACAGATGATGTATTTTTGTTACCACTATAACAAAAAATATAAAAAAAACAGAATAAAATAAATATTAAAGGGGGCTCCCATACAACAAACGTGTTCTTTTTGCTCGTATTTGCTCGATATAGATAACGGCAACAGGTAGACGCTTGAAATATTCACAGAATATTAAATTATATATTCAATTTAAAAATGAATAATTAAATTAAAATAAAATTTATATTTCAGGAGGGCTCCCATACAACAAATACAGAAATGATTTTTTTGCCATTTTTATAGATAAAATGGTACGGAACCCTTCGTGCGCGAGTCCGACTTGCACTCAGCCGGTTTTTAAAGAAGAAGTGGTTGCACAAGCTACAAATTGTAATTTTTTATAATGTGGCATTGTGCAGGAAATGTAGTATCGATAAATACTAGTATTTTCTGTCCGTTTACATGCTTGTATTTAGTGCTATGCCATAAAACTTAAATCTTATATGTAAATTGTTAATCAATTATTCATACTAGCTAATATATACGGTGATCCACCGATTTAAGGTCGTTCAGCGAGCTATGGAGCGGGCTATCGAATCGAAATAAACCGATCGAAAGTAACCGACAAAGCCTGCAGAATCAGTAAGTTGAAGGGCAGTGGGCAGGCCATATTTGTTGCCAACATGATGGCCGTTGGGGCCGAAAGGCTTTAGAATGAAGACCACGTACAGCAAATCGCAGTGTACGCTGACCTCGTGCCTGCTGGACCAACGAACTGGAGGGCGTTGGGGGTGGGAGCTGGATGAGGAGGACGGAGGACCGCCATGAGTGGCAAAATTTGGGAACGAACACAGGCTGATGGATGGATGGAATTTAAACGTATAGCAAACTTCAAAACTAAAACGAATTTACGGGTTATACACTTGAAAATATACTCGTTTAAGGAAATCGATCACATTCTGATTTTGCAGCGTATTTGTTTCCGAGTAGGGTCATGACCGTCGCAGTGGCTATGTAAAGGCCCTTATTTCCGATTTGATCCATACGTGTACTTATTTATTCAAAGTGTATTTTACGGTTTGATGTTGATAAATTGTTCGGAAAAAGCGAAAAAGATGTAAGAGTAAATCATTTGAATTTCGATAAAGCTTACAATTGGTTCGTTTGAGCCCTATTGTAAAATTTTTGAATTTACGTGAGGATATTTGTAAAGTACCTATAATATTAAAGTACAAGCTGCCTCAATTTATTCTGAAAAGAAACTTGAATAAGGTGCCTAATCAAAGTTTCTTCAAAACCAATGCTCGAACTTTATCATCGAGTCTGCAGAAGCCTCCAACGCTGTCAATTTCAGATTACAGTCTTACCTCCAATATCTATCTAGCTAATGTATAGCTGTAGTTTTAGATATTCATCAGTATTGAAGTTAAAACCAAGTGAGAATAGCTGTACTCCCGGAGCCTTAGACAATTAAATCACCATCGATGTATGCCGTGAGTCTTTGTAAAAAGTGAAAAGGTTACTCTTCTCAATATTATTATTAGAGTGCATTACAAACCAGAAAATATAAATTAGAAACAAATGTAAAGACAAAAATTTGAAAAAATTCCTCGGGCCAGGATTCGAACCTGCGACCTCTTGTTTCCCAGACAAGTGCGCTACCAATTGCACCACCGAGTTACTTACCTAGACCGTTGAATGTTTCCACTATACTTGTCCACCGAATATTTTTGTTACTATTTGATCTAACTAGCTTGTAATGCACATGCTGAACGCTCACGAGGGCGTTATTATTTACTCTTCTCACTTGAAAGTTTCAATTGATCTATTCTAGATTGTAATGTACTTTAAATTATTATTGACTATTTGTTTTATAAAGACTTTTCTTTAATTCTTATTCAGTTTTTTATATATTTTAAAACATTGTTTTTCATTTGGTGACTGTGTTTAGTATTCTATTTTACTTTATATTTTATTCAAAAAGGTTAATGTCAAGTTCTTACATTTTTATTATCTTTGGTAGTGATTTCTAATCCTGTTTTCGCAATGGAAGCCCGCATTCAGGTAGGTAATCATTGAACTCTTCTCTCCTAGTCTATAGATAGGAGTACATACAGCTGTAGGAAACGGGAATACTGAGGATAGTCGAAGTAAGTCGAGACAGCAAGATAACCGCCGCCAGAAGCACAAACTGGGTCTGGATTCACGTTTTACCCAAGATTTATGTGCCAGCTCTGTTGAGGCTTGTTCCGCTTTAGGAAAATATTTTTTTTGCTAATTGACTACGAGAATAGTTTTATCACGACAATGTTTTTGACATTGATGACCTGACTAATGCTTTTCGTACTTGAATGCTCAATATAAACTATATTGACGGTTAAAAAAACGGAACTCTCAGAGAAGATTTGACGTCTTTGTGATATAACCCGAAAATTTAAACCTGAAATTTTGAAACACTTAATATTTTAGAATTTCGTGTGAGGTGACAAAATTATGGCTTTTCAAATGTAATCTACGTTCACTTGCAGTGTTTTGTACACAAACAGTTTGATAAAAAATCCTATTTACCCTGATGATGCTTTTGATACCTCAGTGCAATAATAATTTTTACTTGTAGCTTCACGAATTCAGTGGGAATGCACGCAAGGCAAATTTTAAGTACCATTAATGTATAATTTTCTGGGCTTAGCTTTTTATCAAAGATTTATGTGCCAGTTTGTTTTGGATAATTCCAAAAAGGGAACCGTTCTAAAGCCTTTTTAGAGAGACCAATGACCAACTGGTAAATTGTATGGATGGTTTGCTCGGCTGAATTGATGGGTGAATAAGTAAATTTGTTTTGACGCGACGTCAACAATATATACCTGGTGGTCATCAGCGGTATTCAAAAAATGTTACGAAAAGTATAACCCAGAAAATTTATCGCCGGTTGTGTAGAACATTAAAAGTTCTTCAAAAGAAAGTGGTATTTTTAAATGTTTTTAAAACGTGTGTTATCAAAATTAATAACCTTCCCTAGAAGCACAAAGAAGTCATTAACACAAATAAATACAAATATGAAACCTTGTCACGGTTAAAATCATAGAGCTAACATAGGGAGACATAGGCTGGAATTCCATATGGGTTCTGAGTTCAAAAGGAGGTTGCCTACTGTTACCATTTCATTTCAGGGTTGTTCAAATTTCCATTAACCACCAAAAACTGGTGTTTTGATGATTTTTAAGATTCATATTTTGTTTGCTCTTTTATAATAAAATTTGTTTTTATTTCAATAAACTGATGAAGGCTACACACATACACATTAAATTATATACTACGTTATCCTGAAAGATGCCGACAGGTACTTATTGCACTTTTTGAAATGGCTGGCTTTTTTAAAGCTCATTTATTTATTCTTAAAATGCTTCTAATTGTATTTTTTTTATTGCACTTTAAAATAGTAGTTTATGTTACAAGTGCGGTAAGGAAGCAATAGCTTAGGTTTTGAACGTTACGAGTAAGTTATTGCCCGTACCAACGTGTATCATTACTTCATTTAATTAATTGAAATAGGCGTTACCTTGCGGAAGTCCATCACTAAAAATATATGTTTTTATGCGGGCGGGCGGGCGGTGCACGAGTCTGCATTTTGAATAGCACGACAAGAATTGTTTAGCGGAATATTGCAAATTATATTCATATATCCTTTACTTATTACTTCATTTTACAATGCATGGTGTAAGTAAGTAAAATAAACGGAAGTAAAGAAATAAACAAAAGATAAATACTTCAAATGTTAGGCGGGCATTCATTTTCTTTGCACGCAATTTGCCAACTTGATGGAAATAAGCAGCGTTCACAATATAGCAATGCGTTCGTAGGCTGCTTTCAGTCCGATCGTCGGGCGACATCCACTTCACATGCCTTGATACTGTCCTGCTGTCATCCAACGATAAAACTAAACAAAGCCTACAAACGCATCAAGCTGAACGCAGTTTATTTCTGTCAAGTCTATCTATGGTACACAAGGAAATATTGCCAAAATTTTGCAATAAAAAAAGCACTCCTGCGTCAAAATGACTTTGTCAACAACTTTGACGCATATAAAATGAGTTTTTACGAGCACTTGCATTGAAAAAAATTAAAATTTAAAGAGTTTATTTTATTTAGGGTATCATACCGGAATCCACCACTCTCAGGCCACGCGTTGTGATCACAGCTTAGTTTATTTAATTGTGATATATGCACTTTGTTTCACGTACAAAGCTTCGTTGGAGTAGTTTCTGTTTTAGCTGAATCTTCTCTGACACGACGAATGCATGAACTGAGAGTCACATGCAGTACGTACCAGGTTTGGAGAGTATATATCAACAGATTATAATCATGATACTTTTTACTTTGCCCTTTTTCAGTATGTCACCTATTTGGTCAGCATACGTCCTTCTAGGGTGGCCCGGTCAAGCTTAACCTTCCACTTGTGCAGCATTTTGTAGCATATGGAAATCTGTAGTCTCTGTCTATCCCTTTGGTGAGTATGTGAATGTATGTATGTATTTCATGCTTATTTTAATTTTATATAGTTGACCTAACACTGAAAAAAGCATAACTAAGACAACAGTTTTTGTTTTGTTATCATTTTGATGCAACGACTTCATTAGTTAAGAAAAAAAATAAGGTGACTTTCTTTTATATAGCCAAATTCATACTTGAGAGTACTCACAGTAAGTGCTCAGGACCAAAATTCAAAAACCCTATTTGAGTATTACGAAAAATATTTTTGCGTCTATACTTGTTAAAGAACAACCTCGGCTCAGTTAGTATAGGAAGTCTAATTTTTTCGCGTATTCAACAAACGGTGTCATTGAATTTTAGCCCCAAGCACTTACCGACTACATAATCGAAAGTCATATTAAATATATGTATATATACGGGAGCACATGGACAGGTACCATAAAAGGAAACCGCATAATTTACTGATCAATGAACAGATCAGTGATCAATATTATGAACAACTTTAACGCAAATGAAAAAAAAAAACGGCCAATTGCGAGTCGGACTCAAGCACGAAGGGTTCCGTACCATTATTTATAAATACGGCAAAAAAATCATGTCTTTTCAATGGGAGTGCGCTGGCCCGACTCGTACTTAACCAGTTTTAGTATGTGTTGTTATAGCGGCTACAGAAATACATCATCTGTGAAAATTTCAATTGTCTAACTATCACGGTTCATGAGATACAGCCTGGTGACAGACAGACAGACGGACAGACGGTCAGTGGAACCTTAGTAATAGGGTCCTGTTTGTTACCCTTTGGGTACGGGACCCTAAAAATGGTTTGGGAAAGTTTTTCAGTATTGTCATTCGATTTAATTTAAAGATGCCCGTTAACTTACACTCGGTATTATGATTGCTTCAGATATAATGGCGATGTTTTGGGTTCCGTATCCAAAAGGAAACCAATGGGACCCTATTATTAAGACTCCGCTGTCCGTCCGTCTATCCGTCTGTCCGTCTGTCACCAGGCTGTATCTCATGAACCGCGATAGTTAAACAATTTGAAATTTTCACCGATGATGTATTTCTGAAGCCGCTTTAACAAAAAATGCTAAAACCGGCCAAGCGCGAGTCGGACCCGCGCACTCCCATACAACAGACATGATTTTTTTATCGTATTTATAGATAACTAGCTTTTGCCCGCGGCTCCGTCCACGTGTTATTCGGTTTAACGACATGCTTTTTTCTGGGATAAAAAGTAGCCTATATGTTAAGTTAGGGTATAAGCTATATCCATCTAAACTTCATCCAAATCCGTCCAGCCGTTTCAGCGTGAAAGAGTAACAAACATACACACACCCAAACTTTCGCATTTATAATATTAGTCTGATGGTAAGGAACTCTTCGTGCACGAGTCCGACTCGCACTTCGCCGTTTTTTTTTATTTATTTAAGCTTGGATCTGATGTGACCTCACGCAAGACTAATTGAACAAAATAGTACATTTTGATGCAAATGCAAAAAGGTTGATATTTTGAGTCACGATTAGTCACGAAAAACAGTCAACGACGTTTTTATAACACCTGCGAAAAATTAAATGAAAAAATAAAATAAAAGCAATTTTGTTGCAAATCAAAACAGTCGACAGAAGAACATGCAGTCCGGTTGGCGCCAAACTGTACTACAAAGACCAATGACTCTTTTTAAAATCTTTTTATTCATAATTTCTAAGTTAAATAAGAATATAAATTATGACGTCTAAAATCGTTTTGAATTTAAAAAAAACTTTTACAATTTGACATAATATTTAATAATAAAATAAAAACTATTTTTAACTTTAAACTGTTTTTATTTTACCAACACTTACATGTTTCTATAAACATTTTTTAAATCAAAGTTCACCAGTTTGTGGTAAATGACAACATAAGTCCATTGCAATGAGAAATAAGTAAAAAAAATCTTTATATTGTGTACAATATCGTGTATTATATTATAATATTGTGTATTAAACATATTGTATAAATATTGGATATAGGATATACTGTTCTTTTATGTTTTCTTCAAAACAAATTCATCCATCCATCCATCAGCCCGTGTTCGTCCACTGCTGGACATGGGCCTTTCCCAAATTTCGCCACTCATGTCGGTCCTCCATCCTCCTCATCCAGCCGCCCCCCGCAAGGGGCACGAGGTCGGCCTACACTACGCTTTGCTGTACGTGGTCTCCATTCTAGAGCCTTTCGGCCCCAACGGCCATCATCTCGGCGACAAATATGGCCTGCCCACTGCCACTTCAACGTACTGATTTTGCAGGCTATGTCGGTTACTTTCGATCTCCGACGGATCTCCTCGTTTCGGATTCTATCCATCAGAGATACCCCAAGCATAGCCCGCTCCATAGCTCGCTGAGCGACCTGAAATCGGTGACCACGTCTCAGCGCCAAAAGTCATCACAGGAAGGACGCACTGGTTGAACATCTTAGCCTTTAAGCACTGCGGTATTGACGACGTAAACATGTGACGCAACTTTCCGAATGCTGCCCAACCCAAGCATATTCTTCTGTCAGCCTCGGCGTCGAAGTTGTTTTTATCCAGCTGTATGACTTGACCCAGATAAACATATTTTTGAACAACTTCGATGCTGACATTGTTGACGGTTAGTGGCCCTTGGATGACGTGACAGTTGGACATGACCTTAGTCTTCTCCAAATTCATCCGCAGGCCCACTCGTCTCGAAGAATCGCTTAGGCCGCGCACCATTACCTCCAGTTCCTGAAATGTACTCTCCGTTTACGTTTATGCCTCGTCCATTCCAGTCTAGTGTTTTAAAGACGTCCTCCAGCGCGGTGGTAAACAGTTTTGGGGAAATAACATCTCCCTGTCTCACGCCGCGCTGAAGATGTATCGGTCTTGTTTGTACACTCTGTACTTGGACGGACATCGTAGCGGAGTCATACAGACATTTCAACCGGAGTCATACAGACATTTCAGTCATTTCAAAACAAATAATCGGAATTAAATCAGCAAAGCTTTAAATAGAATCCACCAAAATTTTAATAAACAAACAGATAGTTATTTAAATATACAAGCACTACTAAATTTCCTTTTAAACCAAAAACTAACTTTAAAACTTCCAATAATTTGTACTAAGAGCTACGTGATTCTGGAACACGACGTTGTAAATTCTACGGCGCGGCGTACAGCATTTATGAGGTTCCGTGCTCTCAGCAGCGCCTCAGGCCTCCTTAAATATTAATTTGGTTGACGCTGTTTCTCTGAACGTCCAAGTTTTGAGACAAATGTTAATAAATCTCTGACCGTCGCTTAAGGTGACTCTGTTGGAAAAATTTGCTGGTGGTGGTTGAAATTTTGGACTAAACCATTTAAAAAATAAAGTTCTTATAAGCTCGTACTCAAACATGGTATTCGACAATCCATCGATCCTGGAGAGTGTAAAGTTCTATGTTCCGGGGCAGGCAAACCGCGGTGGCGCGGCGACGCCGGGGAGGCCCCGCGCCGCCGGCACCGACTGCTAGCCGCGCGTACGCAACATGGCAACAACGAGGCAACAGTACGCGCTCCAGCGCTTCTCAACTCAGTACTCGACCACTCGCCAGATCTAAATTTCTTCGCTTAGAAAAATTAAAACTATTAGCAGTTGTTTTTTGTGTGAAACCTTATTTAGGGTAAACGTGCGACTAGTAATTTAGTCTGTTCTATTTTTTTTGTTCATCTGCTAAAACATACAGGTATTTTTTAAATAGCAAATAAGCGCTTTGAAAATATTTACTCTGTTAGTTTATTTTTATATATAATTAAGTAAATGATTCTAAACAAGCCACGGCCGAAGCCTACTACCAGTTGAAGAGAAAGGATTTAACAAATATTTGGGTCTTGACTTCTTTTAGTCCAGGACGCCGGGCGTATTTGGTATTGTATCTTAGTTTAAACTTTACGCCCTTAGCAGTGCCTGAAGACTACTTAAATATTTTTTAAATTTTATTTATTTATTTCTTGCAACATATTAATTTGGTAGGCACTATTTGTCTGAACGACCGTGTTTTGAGGCAAATGTAAATATTTTTTTGTGCTTTCATGACAAGATACCAAATTATGAAATGTTCTGTTGTGGGGTTATCTGAAACTTTTACTCTAATTAGTGGTTTATTCTTTTGGTTTCTAAAGAGTACAATGTAAAAATATACATTTCATAATTTTAGTAGCTCACTTTAATGTTGATGCAGTGGTATGTTAAAAGGAAAGAACTCACCTTCGGCTCGTGCCGCAAACTCACACGAGTCGAGAAAAAGTTTCTCGCACGAGTATCGTATAATATTTTATAGCAAAAGTGCGGAAAATGCCGACTTTACGCAAGCGCAGCGTGCGTAAAGTGGTCATTTTACGCACGGTGTGCTATAAAATAATTTATCAAATCAAACTGATTGTTGAACTTTTCTGTTTCTGCAGAAATGAAATGAAACATGAAAATAAATGAACCAAAACCATTATTACATAACACTTATAAGCATTACGACTAAACAAGTAACACCATAAAACTTGAATAAAGGGAACGCGTGGGTTAATTTTCATTACGTGGCAGACATTTTAATTACACCCAGAGAGTGGCCCGGTGCGTGACAAATGGTTCTACACGTCAGAACCATTGCTGTTAAATAGGACTATGTGTTTTAAAGTCCGATGTTACTGCTCTAAGTACTATTCATATTATAGTAGCCACAAAATTCAACAATGAAACTCTAAATTTTTACGAGGTAATGGTAATAAATCTTACTGCATTGGATAAGAGCTTATATTGCAGTTGTAGAATAGTATAATTTGTTTCTTTGTTGTTGCCAGTTTGTGTAAAAACAATTGAAATTCGTTCAAAAGTATTTTTTGCAACTGCAGATGACAACATTTTTTTCATGGAAAATCGTTTTATGGTGTTAAGGTTATTACGTGATACTTCGAAATTATTACGCTTCTTTGCAAGCAAGCAGATATATAATCTAACGTGGAGCGCGACGGAGAGCGAAGCGAAAAGGAGCGTCTTACGCTAGGGCTACACCTACTATGCGTTTCAATTAAAAAGAGGACTGTTGGTGAAGTTATCTGCGGTTTCGATCACTTTCTCAATCGAGAAGCATATTATATTTTTGTGCGCTATGATGCCAGGGTAGCCCTAGTGTTAGGTTTAATTCGAACAAAAAATAATTTCGTAAGAACGCGCCATGGGACTGTGTTAACGCCATAATTATGTTTTTTACGAAAAGGTTTTGCTAAAAAGCTGTTAGCGCCATCATACGACGACATATTTAAGATGCCGTATAGTTGGGCCAGTAAAAAAAGGCGATCGTGAAGTTAGTCATAGATGGTGTGATGTGCGATTGCGCACTGTCAGAACATCAACGTTGTGCGGGGGAATATTGCGCAGCTGACAGCTAACATCAAGGGGCTCTACAATGCTTAACTTCAGTTTAGCATCGGATTCAGTTCCATCTATGTAAATGACAAAACAATTAAAATGCCTATATGGTGTGTTAGGGCTCTTGACCATTATTAATTACAATTCATATATGTACATACTTTCAATCATCTTACAATTAATTTACTTAAAAAAACTGTATAAATTGAACGAAAAAAGCGATTCATATTATATCATAAATTACATATTACAAAACCAATTCAAACAAAACTAACATACTCAGATACTTACTAAAACACCTATTTTGGTTACATATAAAAATAAAGTTAATATATCCTAGTGTAGCCGCAATTTCAAAATAACTGAAGTTTTGCGTGCGCGGCAAATGATTAGAGCAGGATAGACAATTGAAAAAACAAAATCGTTAGAGCATGACTACAGTTCAATGTTATGTAGACGCTTCTGTGTTTAACTATAAGTCTTTCTTCCGTCTTCGTCTGTTAGTAGCCAACCTGGTATCAAAATTGTTCCAGTCACCATCGTGGAATCTAACATGGACCATTGTGTTACGATTATATTGGGTGTTAAGATGATAATGTCCTGAAGCCGGATACTGGCGATAGTACTCGTCTATACGAACAACTTTTACTATCTGCTCGTATAACTTAAGAGCTACGCTGTTGTCGGTGCAATACCCGCCATTCTTCTCTTTCTTCTGCTAATGATTTCACTTCTTTAACTTTCTCGTTCATTTGAATAAAGTAGGTGCGTCTAAGTCTTCCTCTTCCTGTTTTGCCCTTGACTTTTACTTCTGTGATGTTTTTCAAGAATCTGTCATGTTGAATCAAGTGTCTTAAATAACTACTTGACTGAAATGTTTGAAACAACAGTTTTTTTTACGATTTATCGTTTTTCTTTTTCACGGAAAGTTGTTCGTATTGACAAGTAGATACTATCGCCAGTTTCCAGCTTCACCCTAACACCAGTATATGAGGAGGTAATACATAGGAAATAGCTTATTAGTCAGTAAACATTTTGTTTCACATGAAATTCAACTTTATGTACGAGTATGTATGTCATCCATCACGAATGTATTTGTTTAAAATGCGGTTTGAACACGTGACGCATCAGAGGTTAACTGTTGCAGCTAATTGGTACAATTTTCAATTTATGTATTTTATTATTAAGGATCGGACTCCACTGGCTAGAATGAGTCGTGCAAGAATGAATGAAATAAAAAAAATATATATGTATACATTTTTTTAAAAACCTCTGATGATTTTTCTAAAATCTTCAGGTAGTAGTCGATGGACAAAAGCTTATTTTGTGGCACAGTTAATACATAGCTTCCAGTCGCTCTGCGTGACTAATTACAAAAAAGTAGTAAAGTAGCTAATAAAGTTTACATACATAGATGCAGATGAAAATACAAGTTTTACTGTAGATCCAATGAGGTATCGCTAAGACGTCAAAATAAAATAAAAATATGATCAAATGAGAGTCGGTATCGTATAGATGGTTACTAAGCCAACGTTAATAAATCTGAAACAAAAGCTACAAACTTAATTTTGCAGTAACTTATTTCTCCATCCATGATTAAATTTCATTTTAGTTCATAGTTAAGATGACTCGTTAAGATTTTGTTTTTTTTTAGCAATATCCATATCTTTTGAATACTTCAGATACTGTTAAAGTGCATTACAAACTAGAAAAGAACAATTAGAAACAAATTTCAAGACAAGAATAGAAAAAAATCCTCTGCCTAGGATTCGAACTTGCGACCTAAGCGTGCTACCGACTGCACCACTGAGATACGTATTCTAGACCGTTGATTTATTCAAATTCTTGTCTTGTAATTTGTTTCTAACTGATCCTAGTTTCTGAGATTAAACTTCGTAAAATAAATGATCCAAAAGTGACAAATTTGACGGGCTCTTATTTCTGTATCTCCAAGGATAAAGTATATATTTGTACTTTACACAGTGAGGTCCAGACAAAGATGCCACAGGCGCAAGATTAAAAACAAACAAAAAAATTATATTCCTCTGAAAAATAATTTAATTGAATATCTAACTTAGTATTCAGTTTTGGGTCAACATTCTACACAAAATGTCATTTGTAAAGCAACGGAGGTAGCTGAAAACCAGCGCCAACCAACGCATGTTTTGGAGGGCACATAGCTTAGCTACATCCTTTTGTCATGTTGTTATTTTCATCTAAATATTACTCCCTAATTAAGTAAATCTTTTCTACATTGTTAGTTTTAAGTTTTTTTTTTGTTAACGCGCCAATAAATTTATTTTCTTTCTTTCAAAATATCCAAATTTCAGGACTGTAACCCAATCCCTCTAGAGTTAGAAACTCGTGCTATACAGACGGATGGACATCAAAATAGCAGCAGAGTCACATTAATAGGGCTCCATTTTGCCCTTTTGGTACAAAACCCTAAAAATTCAACATATATAAAAATGTTTGAAATAAAATATTATTTAGGTATATACCAAAAGATGTCATGCTATTATTGTACGCAACTTAAAGAGGGTTACCGTATTAAGATGGAATCCCAAAAGCAAGATAGGCCCGAAAGCCTCCAACCGTCGAACTTTTATCGAATCGAGCCAAACACAAGATCACTTGGACAGTTTTCCAATTAATTCAAAGTCAAAACATGTTGGAATTCTGAAATTCCCGAACAAAGTCGTAGAAGGGCGAACGCGTAAATTTAAAAATCGAATTCCAAATTCGCGTAACGAGCGGAATGTAGTTATGAAATTTGACGTCGAACGCTGTGTTCTATGAATGAAATTGAAGGAAAACTTTTAAATTTTAAATTGTGTTCCACAACTCGGGGGAGAGGGGGAAGTGCGTGGAGGAGGTCAGGACTCAGAATCAACGACGTAAAGAAACGTTTCTCAAACGTGCTCGTCAATAGGCACTTTTCTTTAGAAAAACGGAGACAAAAAGAGATCGTTATTTGTCCTAGGGGAAAAATAAATCTATGAAAATCAATTTCCGCCCTAGACGGTAAAGTAACAGCCAAATTTTTTAAATTGCGGTCAGGGTTAATAATACCAAACAGCCAAGACAACCGCTCGTCTTTCAACATAGTTTTTTTTTTCAATATTACATTATGTCCCATTCCGAGACATGCAACGATAGCTAGGCCGAGCAAAGCGGAGCGGATCGAGGAGACCCGCGTAGTTTTAACAGAATTCATGATATACGCACAAATCTTGCACCAATTTCATTGATTGCTATCTGTAGTGCCAGCGCCGGCACCCGATTTTTGAGCCGGTGGCGCCGTTACCTGAGGCACAGTTTTTCTTTCTTTATAATATCTACGTCCAAAAGCAGAAAATTCAAAAAACTTTGAAAAGTTGGAAAATTAAATTTATTGTAGTGCGTAGAAGTATTGTATTTTAAGTGATTTATAAATACTGTGTAAGACACAAATTATTATACATAATAGGTTTGAGAAAAAGTTTCTTTGCCTTTTATAGGAAAATTCAAAACATTTTTAATAAAGTTTATTTACATTTAACTAAAGTACGTAGGTGCCATTTTGTTCGATAACTTTCTGCCATCTTGTAGGTAGGGACATGATCTCATTGCTATAGAAATTCTGGGGCTTCTGATCAAAAAACCGCGACAAGTGGTTTTGGCAGTCCTCTCGTGATGTTAACCTGACACTGCCTAAAGAATTCTGAAGAGACCGAAACAAGTGGAAATCTGAAGGTGCAAGGTCAGGACTATACGGCGGATGCATTAATGCGTCCCAGCCAAACTCTCTAAATTTTTGCTGAGTGGCTAAAGATGTGTGAGGTCTAGCGTTATCATGATGAAAAACCACACCCCTCCTGTTGACCGCTTTCTCTCAACTTCTTGCTTTAATCTCATCTGTTGATCGCAGTAGAGTTCAGAATCGATGGTCCTGCCTGGCGGTAACAGCTCATAATGAATAATGCCCTTCCAATCTCACCATACCCATAGCATTAACTTGTTGCGAGATAACCCGGGATTTGTCAGAGTCTGTGAAGCCTGACCAGCCTTTGACCACGACCTTTTTTGCACGTTCTTGTCGTACGTGATCCACTGTTCATCACCAGTTATCAGGTTTTTCAAAAATGGTTCGGTTTTATTACGTCGTAATAAAGAATCACAAATGAGTACACGGTTCATAAAGTTTCTTTCAGTGAGCTCATGAGGCACCCAAATATCGAGCTTTTTGTGTACTCAGCTTTTTTCAAATGCGCCAAAACTATTTTATGGTCAATCCTCAGTTCTTCAGCTACATCGTAACTACTGATATGCCGATCTAGCTCCATTTTTTCAAAAATGGTATCCATTTTATCCGTAACAGGATGCCCAGAGCGAGGTGTATCTTTGACATCAAAATTTCCGGATTGAAAACGCTTAAATCAAATTTGTGCTACTCTCACAGACACTGCACTAGGTCCATAAATATCACAAATTTTTTTCGCGGCTTGCGTTGCATTTTTACCTTTTATGTAGTAAAATTTTAAAATGTATCGAATTTCTTCATTAGATTCACTCATCTTAACAGTAAGAAAAACAAATGAAAATCACACATTTTACCTAATTTGAATTTGGAATTATCTTTTTTAAAATTTAAACTTTCTAATAATACCAAAATCAGCCAGATACAAATGGTTTAAAAAAACGACTTGCCGGAACATGTATTTTGAAAAATAGTGAATATATTTCTGTGCCCTTTGTATAACATAAATCATATTTCAATAACCACAAATTTGGTAAAAATCTAAATATCGAATCGAACCTTTTGAGAAGAGTTGTCAAAAAGATGACTAAGAAACAAGTTTTGTTAGACCAAGCAATTTAAAATTAAAGAAAACCGTTTTATCGGTACGTATAGTTGTGAGCATAGTGGTACAATCTGATTTTATATAAAAGCTGGACAACATACAGTTCACAGTGCGACATGTTCCAAAAGTTGTGCCCAGTTGCAGAATATGAGAATTGTATTTGTATTGTTCAAAGGCGATAGTCATCTTCGATCATGACGAGGTAAGTCCTGCCAGCGATCATGTTTGCTTTGATGAATAAATGGAGTTATTTCGTAATAACATAATATTTTGCGGTATGTATGTATGTATATACAAATAAATGCAGAAGTATACTTGAAGAAATCTCTTCTTAGAGATAGGTTTACTTTTACTCATGTCTTTTGCCTCGTATTTAAGTTTGTGAATACCTGTTCCATCTACCAAAGAATTAAATAATTAAACTATGTTTTAGAACTACCACCTAAAAAGTACCTCTCTGGACTAGTTCTTTGAAAGTATCGTCCGGGGATCCAGAGGTTACGTAATCAATTCCCATTCATATGCTTCAGAAGGCAAGTTAAGCGGTGGGTCTATATTTGCACCCGAAGTACGGCGGTAGGGCTCACCACCTATCACGCTGGGATTAAGTAATCATCGGTGAAAGGTGAGTGTACGAGTATGGACTGTGGTTTGCAATTCACTTCGCTTCGGGTACGGAAAACTGCAAACACAATAATCCAACTCATTCCAACGTGTTCGACCGTGGAAGCTCGACGGTGTTTTATATTTAGATACCTAGTTAGGTATATCCAGTTTGCAGGAACTTTACAACAATGTGCGCACCGCGGCGTGCTTGGAGTTATATTCACTTTGAGTTACATATTTGTTGAACTAGGGATGTCACTCGATAGTAATGTGCAGGAGATTTATACCTCACGTGCAAAATATATAATAGGCATTGTAGCTGATACATAGCGCATGCATCTTGAGTATGTACTAAACTAATCTTTATATTGTATTTTGTAATACTTATCCCATCAAAAACGTCATAGTGAAAAAAAACCGGCCAAGTGCGAGTCGGACTCGCGCACGAAGGTTTTCGTACCATTATCTATAAAAACGGCAAAAAATCATATCTGTTGTATGGCGGGGCCGGTTTTAGTATTTGTTGTTATAGCGGCAACAGAAATACACCATCTGTTAAAATTTCAACAGTCTAACTATCACTTCACCGTTCATTAGATACAGCCTGGTGACAGACGGACGGACGGACGGACAGCGGAGTCTTAGTAATAGGGTCCCGTTGGTTACCCTTTGGGTACGGAACCCTAAAAAAGGGGTCGAGGTGATTTAATTTTGATTTTCAAGTGTAAATTTGAATATTATTAACATACATGATAGCTATTATTTTGTCAAAAATTTTACAATTAAATAAACCCTGTACGTATTCTATTAACTATAAACAAACTGATTAAGTATTTTTTTCACACTTAAAGCACCAGCTATACAGTGCGTACCGCAGAGCGCTTTAAATTCAATCCCACCAAAAACATAAATGTGAAAAAGAGGCCGGTTCAGTAGAAAGGCGGTGCAGTATTGTCGGCTTGGCCAAAAAAAGAGTTTGGGTCAAATTGGGTGCCCGAGGCTCATGGAAGTTCCTTCAATCATAACGCTCTTCACTTGTTTAAAAAAAATTTGTTAGGGTCCTATTGCTACTGAATATGTAGAACTTGGCAAATTTTCACAGCTAAAGCTTAAATGTTTTCATGTAACGCCATACATGCAAATAATTGACTATGAAAATTTGCCAAGTTCTACACATTCAGTGTATAGGGAATAGCGAGAAATTCTCAAAGGAATCCCGAGGCCAATTTTGATAAAAGCCAATAATTACATATTTTTTTTCCTAGCCGAGGAACGAACCCATTGGTAAAAAGAAAACTGTATATTGTTGCAGCATCCAACTGTGTCGCTTATAATGATCAAATTATGAGAAGTTATGATGACACAAGGAAAATTAAAGAAAACTGCTATTTTTAGAGTTCCGTACTCGAAGGGCAACACGCGAAGCCCTATTAATATCGCACTGCTGTCCGTCCATCCGTATGTCACGGGTCTCTAGCTTGCAGACGGAAAGAGCTACAGATCTGAAATTTGGATATGTTATGTAAAATGTTTACCCAGAACCGAATATTGAAATAAAAATTAAATTAAATGAATTTACAGGGGGCTCTCATACACGAAAAGGGACCTTGTCATACCTGGCGCATATGTTCCCAAGGTGATAAAATGATATCATAATAATTATAAATTTAAGTGGATTGCCAAATAAAGCATGTCTTATTAACGTCTTTCAACTATATTTTGAGGCTTTTCTTTTGAATTAGTTTTTGAAACAATGTACAAAATTCTCGTTTTTTTCTATTCAAGACGCCAGCCCTAACCCTTTGTTCTATTCAATGAAAAGTTATGTTGTTATTTACTTGCTTCCAACTTTTACTCTCCCTCTGATTAATTAGGCAAACTTTAATTAACGTTTGCCATAATTCACTATGTCACACATCCTTAGTTTATAATAGCTTGAATAGCTTTAGATAGCTTGATTCAAAACAAATGAAATCATTTTATCAAAAATCTTGAAACTGCAGACTTTTTTCGCAATAAAGAAATAAATTGGCGAATGTACCTATATACGAGTAGTATTTTTATATATTTTAATAGTCAAATTTATTCCTTAGATCGCAGTGGCGTGCATAGAACTCTTTGCTGAAAAAGCAATGAGAAGGTCAAGTTTGACGATAAAAATAACATAAAAAAATGAAATACCAATTATTTTTTTATTATATCATGTACTCTAGGGTAGGCAGTGCTTACATGTTCTGTGCCCGCCACTGCTAGATCGCAATAAAAACCAAAAAATAATTATATATGCCTAACAATCAATAAGGGATAGAAATTAGGGTAGAAGAAGAGCTATTTATTTATATACTAACTTACTGCAAGTGAAGTTTTTAAGGTACCAATAAATCATAGGTTTTATGAGAAACGTACCTATTTATGTCTTTTTACGACGCAGTAAAAAACTGGGGTAGGCCTTGGCAATTTAGTCTCACTTTCCTGCTTCTTTTTAGGGGTCCGACTAAAAACCCAAACCTACATAACGAATTTCTGGTGCTTTTCTGTCTGCTGCCCGCAGCGTAACTTAAATACTGCTGCATACATTTTTTATATATAAAGCCGATATATTAATCACCAATTTTTAAGCTAAGAAAAAATAGAAATGTTTTTTCACTACATACATCTATCCATCAGCTTGTCAGTGTCCACTGCTGGACATAGGTCTTTTCAATATTCCACCACTCTTGGCGGTCCTCCATCTTCCTAATTCCGCTGCCGCCTACCGCAACGTCGTCCTTCAGATAGTCAGTCTATGCTTGGCTTTGCTGTGCGTGGTTTCTATTGTGACGCCTTTCGGCCCCAACGGCCACCACGTTTTCAATAAATCCCGGTATAAATAGATAACTATTTTTAACCCTCATCCTTCACATACTGTTTTTTTTCCTAAGGGAATATCAAAAAAGTCTCCTTTCCATTCTATAAGAACCTACGGTGCGACAAGGCTTTTTTGCGCGTGATCGACAGGGGGCAGCAGCTGTGTGTGAAACAAGGGTTATGTTTTATTAAGATAGCAGGATTAGTTTCGATTTTGGCCACGATCAATCACCGCGCCAAAAATAATGCCTTGTCGCATTGTATTGTAATTTTTATATTGACAAGGTGACACTTTATTTTAATTTGTACTAATTTTTTTTTTAAGTTGTTTTTTATTATTATTAGATTATTTATATAGTTTGTCCATTTACACCCGTTATAAATGTACATATATATTGCTATTAGACACAAACAATACAATTCTAAAATGATGTAGGGAAAACATAAAATTATTGACCACCTCTTCCGAAATTAATGCGTGTTTAATTAAATGTAGTTTTACAACAGATTATGTTTTGAATTTACAGAACCCGTACACCTTTAAACATAAACACTGACAGCTATTTTTTGTAATAGAATCTGATGGTACAGGATTGGGAATGGTTTTTCGATAGACGTGAAAAAAGCTGGCAATGATGCGAGCGGGCGGCGAAAACTCCCTAGATACAGCCTTAAAAACACACAGAACCTTTTTTGCAAGAAGCAAAATTTTGTGTAAATAAGAGTCACTATTATTCCGCTGGCCATAAAAAAACGTAGGCTTGCAGAATTCTGACCCACTATGAAACCTTCTCACGGTAAAATAAACAGCCTGACACATTCAATACCTAAATATACAGCTGACAGATGCAGTTTTCTTGACCCTAATACTATGAACTTAAAACTGTAAAATTTTAAAGTAAAACAAAATAATACCTCAAAACATATCCGAAATTATTGAAATAATTATTTACGTAGTTTTACTCTTCATAGGTTTTTTGTTCTGTGTGTTATATCCTAATAGGTAACAAGCAAATTGTATGTTGTAATATTAAAGCTGAAAAGTTAGGTACCTATATATAACTAAAAACTTTAAAAACGTTCAGTACTCGACTGATCGCCGTGTGCAAAAGTACTCATCGAAAGTTCGACCTGTACCTCCTTGCACAGTTAAAAAGTGAGTCCTATCCGTTTTTTAATATTTATGATGTCAACTCACTCTAATTTTATTAATAACGTTCTATATATTTAAGAAAACTTTGCAAAAATTTAAATATAAGAGTTTACTGAAATACTGAAAAAAAGCTATGATATCATGTTCAATTTAGAAACAGGTATATAATATAAATATTACGGTTGCGAAATGTTCAAACCAATCTTCGCGTGCCTGTCGATTTTGTTAAGAAATTACTTATTTTTACGTATTTTAGATCTCAGACACAAAATTTAACTAGGACTTACACCTGAACCATGCGTCAGTATAAATTTCTTTGCAATAACAAAATAAATATATAATATTTGATACCTTTTAAGGATTTTATTTTTAGTTCATGGAACAAAAATATACGAGTATTATAATGAAACAATGCATTAAAATCTCGACAAAAATTTTTACTCACTTGTGGTCGTCGTGAGTCAAATAAGGAATCTTATTCGACGACATATTCAGGTCAAAATACAATATCGAGATTATAATATTTATTGTATTGTATATTTCTTTCTAATGTATTGTCTTTGTCCATCATATCTCACTTTGTTTTCAAAACTCCTCGTATTGTAAAAGTCAATATTGTTCTAAGCAAAAACTATTTAACAGTTTCGGCGGGTTATTCCCATCGGCTCACTGGTCCGTTGCGAAGTTGCTTTTACGTATTCAAAATCACGTTCTTAAACATTTGAAAAGTAAAAACATTCATGAGAATACACATCTGAAATTCTACTGATTGCTTATTTGCATGTTTTTATTTTTAAATGTTTAAGAATATGATTTTAACCAAGTTAAGAAAACAACTCCGCAACGGACCAGTGAGTTGATGGGAATAACCCGTTTCGGCTACCTAGTTCGTTCAAAGACAAAGGCGTCCTATCATAAAAACTACCAACCTATCAATCGATTGCTCTGCCTCGGACAAGTTATTCATCGTATAGCAGATGCAGAGGCATCGTGGTCATGTCAGACTACGTACTAACTACTTTCTAGCGAATCTTTTTCAGAATTAAAACATTGTTAGAAATGTAAGTAAGAAAAGTAGTTATAGTCCGGGGAATCAGAAAATGTGGGACGCTATAATGTAACAAGGGCATTTTTATAGGTCAGAAAAGCGAAATAGTGGTTTATGTTGCAAGTGCGGTAAAGACGCAATAACCTACGAGGACGATTTGAAACACGAGCATAGCGAGTGTACATTACTTATTAACTACCTATATAAAGGGAAATTAATTTATCCGAACAAATTTATACTGGAGACTTGGTAAGTGATCACGGATAGATAACACTTTTGGTAGTTTCGCAAAATAAAATAAACATCCATAGCAATCATTTTAGTAGATTAAGTGTAAGTAATTTTAAATATAAATAAATATAGGCATAACTAGGTAGGGCACAAGGGGGCATGGTTCTCCCCAGAGTACCGTCTGCCCCCCCCCCAGAAATACGGTTGTTATTGATATAAAAATATGCTTTATCAAATTTAAGGTGTTATTTCGCACGCCCAGTATTAAATGGAGCGAACTCTAAAATCACAACTTTTGGGAATCGCTGAAAAACTGTGCAACGCGTGGGACTACTTTACTTTGATTCCATCATTTATTTCTCAAAATATTAGGAATTACCTAACTGTTTTTCATTTACGGTATTTGTCCAATGTGTGACTATATTTAAAGCATAAACCTTATTATTAATTTAATATTTAACTCATAGTAAATTCGTCTTAAACAAGGCAATCCCAACTTCGGTCACGTTAACAACAAAATATATATGATTTTATGATAATAAAATGGCCCATTTAAAGATGATACTGCACCAAATGTTCACGTTTGGCAATAAAAAGACTTAAAACACAGTAAATGAGACAAAAATTACTCTGAATTTTACGCAAACAAAGACCTAATTTGAAATACGTCGATTTATCACACAATAGTAAACAAAATCCATACCTTAATTTTATGTAATAAAATCGTTCATTTTGTAACCTGTCGATGTTTTACTGGATATTTCTCTAAGACTGCTGACGCAACACTAATTTCGATAGTCTTGCGCTAAAGCGGGGTGCGGGTTGCCGTGAGAGTAAGAGACCTATTTACTGTATCTCCTTTTCTAATTCCATTTTTTTTGACTTGCGTAAGTCTCTTTATTAATAGGGGTGCGATTTGTTTAGTAATTTGGTTTGGATGTGATCTCGGTGAATGGAGGATTATCTCTACTTATCTTAATACGACCATATAATCGAGAATAGATACTCGTTGATGGCTAATATGGCTATATGAATTGGAGCCAGAGGCCGGCCACCGCCAGGTTCAAATTCTAGTTACAGTAATGTACGTGTACAATTATACAGAGTGATCCAAACGAATGCCCCCTGGAGGGAAAGTACCCTGAATATTAAAGATAGCAAGTCGTACTTAAAGGAACCTTTATTTTATTTTTTAAACATATAAAAACTGCATTCAAAGAATTTTGAAAAATTACCTGCGTTTTTCCTGCGTCTTTTGCGTACTTCTAACAATATTGAATTTTTGGATATAAGTTTTGTTATTTAAATTTTAAATTTCATGGTATTCCTTTAATTTACGATACTATGTTTTTTCGAAGAATTTGGTTCTAATGCTTGACTCTTTCGATCGGTATCATAAAAATACAGGATGTTTTTTTTTATACATTTGTCCAGTATGATTCCCGGTCCATGCAGGCAATTTTTTTTAATCATTTCAACAATCATTGTAAAATTTGCTATCTTTAATATTCAAGGTACTTTTCCTCCAGGGGGCATTCGTTTGGTTCAACCTGTATAGGTAATTCAACGTTCTTGTGGTCTTTATCGACCGCCATTATATGTGTGTGGACAAGTAAGCCTTAAGGTCGTCGCAAATTATTTATAACGCTTCATTACAAGACCACCTCAAAGAATGTATTGAGATGTGACCTATAAATCGTATTGCATACGTGATATTTTCCAAGTGTACCATGAGCTGTCCATTAGCCCATAAATATCAAGTACGAACACAGTTTTAATTTGCTTTAATTTGTGATGTACGACGACCTCTATGCCTATTTCAATAGGCACAGTTTCCTCACCGCACGAATGGAACTCACGCTGGATCGTTATTTTTTCTGTATCCCCGATCTGGTCTCGGTACAAACGCATTGGTTATGATGGAAACTTTTCTTTTGGCTATCACTTTTATACTGGAAAATAACGAGACTTTCATTGAACACTACTTATAACTTTAGTTTTGAAAGACACATTCAATCCTCAATTCATTAAGCAATACTGTTAAGCCAATCAGAAACGAATTTATTATTTCATCGAGTGTTAGTTTGAAGACGAAGCCTAAGCTAGGGCTAAAAAAGGCAGGGATCACTTCACGCGAGATAAATAATCTCCATTTTGTTATCAACAAATAAATATGTAATAAACCTAACTGATTATTTAACCACACTAGCAATACAAACATCATTTATAAATATGTATTTATTTTAATTAAAAACAAAGAGTCGGAAGTGGGTAAAAAATACCCACTTAATTTGTTAGTACTTAATTTGTTAGTGAAAGAAATTTAGTTAAAGTTGGCAGAAAATATGCTTTATAATAATACGGGGTTAAGCATTTAGAAAAAAATATATTTATAATTGCGGTAAAAACTGTCATAAGTGGGTACCGTGTACTATTTAGTGATCATACTAAATCAAAATTTACAGGAAGTCTTAGTTTTCCTTTCCTTTACCCCTTATAAACCGGGTGACGTGAAATTGATACAGTAGATTACAAGGTCTGTGGTATTGTACTTTGTTCTTAATTACCTAATGTGTTGCTTGATTTCATTTGGCGAATTCATTACATGTATCCTGCTTTTCTTCTTTAGGAGGAAGAAGAAATGCTATTTTAAGATCTATGATGCAGTCTCTTCTGGGGCTCATAATTTGGTTAAAATTTTCCATTTCCCCCTGCGATGTTCATGAAACCATAGAATAATACTCGTACCAACGGCCACCATTTTTCCAAAAGATTTGGCAAGGAAGTCTTGCACCGTCTTACTACCCTTAGCTTGATCATAATGATTAAGATGGCTATTTGCTGATCAAAAGGGTCATAATTCTGTTCTGAGCTTTGGCTCTAATGACTACTGAATATTTAATTATCCAGCTCAGAACATGCAGTCAAGAACCAATATAATTCTCTTATGACAAAAGTAAACAGGGTAGGATTGTTGCCTAAATTCATAATTTCATAGATGTATATATATTTTATTATCACTGAGAAATAAGTAACACAAAGAGTAGCTTCTGGGTAAAAAGTACCCTTACTCACTTCAAATAACGGCTCAAACGGAACCGCGGGGTTAAACTAAACGGGGAGTCACGTAGGTAATGCCTGAGTATACGATTTAAAGGTTCCTGAACAGTCACAGTTGTGTGAAAACGCACACAGGAGATATTTGCTAGCTAATGATGCTCTGGGTATTTTTTACCCGCTAGCGCCTCCTCGCGGTTTAAAACCCTTGGTGATGCTTATATAGCGAAACGGGCTGGGTAGGGTTATTTTAAATATAATTTGTGGAAAAGTACAAGTGCTTATTCCACCAAGTGCCAACAATCTCAACAATGAATTTCAGAACTTTCCCCGATGACGGTGCATAATTTATGCAATTAAACACTTAAATCGGATCATAGTAAAAAAATAAATTGGCATACAAATATTGCGATTGCACGAATTTCAGTCTTTACCAAGCTAATATTCAATTGGACCGCGGGGCTTGAGTTCGGATAAATATTAGCATTTTTCAACACTCCGAAATGCAAATAAAATCAGAATTATTCGTAGACACGCTACGACGTGTTACATTGTAGAACTTTCTGTGCTACGTTCCGACCAGTTTCCGTTATTTTAACGAAAATATTTTTCTGATTATGAAATTTTGTTATACGGGCCACCAGAAGATAACTATACATTAAGATTACGATTTTGATGGTATTTCATGGCTTTATACTATTTAATCGGATTTACCCAACGATTTATAGATACATTATGTCATCGGGTCTATCGCTCTATTTATTGTCACTTTTTTATAAAGAAAAGGCACAATCCAACGTTATAAGATAACAATAAATGTCGCGGTAGAACCGACAAAATAGTATAATGTGTATGAAACACGATAGTTTAAAGTTGTGTATTACATAGCTTATTAAAGCTATCCAAAAATCACGAGGTACTCCAATAGCACAGTTTAAAATCTATGTGTCGCAGTAAGATCGTTATTTCCGTGATATAATTATATCCCTCGTTGGAATCTAGTGATATAAGTATCGTACTAAACTAATCTACAAGTTAAATAGTTATAAACATAATACCCGTAACATAATACACTGTTCTTAATTGGTCGATGGCATTGGTGGCAAGCCTTTGGTGCAGAAGAGAGCCAAAATCAGTTAGAACCCGTTTGCTATACAAAAAAAATACAAAATAAGTTGCAACGACGAGCAAAGCGAGGAGGAGCGGTTAGGTGGAGCCGAGCGAAGCGATTTTGTATGGCACTCACTACTTAAAACACGTTCTAACTGATTTCGGGTTTTAATTGTTACATGTATATAATTATTTAGCTAGATTAGTTAAGTACGATAGTACTATATAGATAGACTAGACTGCAACTAGGGATATAATTATATCACGGAAATAACTATCTTACTGCGACATATAAAGTTGTCCAACGAAAGCGCTTAGACAGAGCAATTGTGCGAGGCCTGCGGGGCGAGACGCGGGAGGTAAGACACCGAGCTGCATACAATTTTCGAACTAGCAGTTCGAAGTCTCGTCCGCAAGCCGTTCGGATTTCAGACGGAGCTATTATGCGGACAATCGCTCCGTTTGAACGCTTTCCTTGGACAACTGTATGGATTTTCAACTGTCCTATTATTACTATAACGACTAGCTGACAACTATTTATTCAGGCTGGTAAGAAGATGTTGCGGCAGCGGGAAACTGAAAATAGCACTCATTCAAATGAACAACTTTTCGTGAAAAAAAATCGAGTAATCGTGAAAAACAAAGTAAGTTGTTTCATACATTTCAGTCGAATATGTATGTAACTTTTCTATGGAACAGCTGATGGTTTTTTAACGATTCAATAGTAAAAGTTGTTCGTTGTTGTTATAACATCATCTTAAGATCCAGTATACGTAACTCTAAAATATTCACATCGTTTCAACATCTAAATTAATTTCGAAATCAACAAAATTGAAATTGGATTATCGGCACGCATGTTGTAATTAAAAGCAAAAGTTAATTGAAAATTTGAATTCATCAAGCAATCGCTTCACCTTCATCTAAATAATGGAATTCGCACAGTTTGATGTGGTTATTTATTAATTCAAACACATCGCCTTAGCGTTTCGTAGGAAGGAAAACTTTTTCAATTAGACCCCTGGATTTCGCATTAAAATTCTGAAATAATTTTCTCGAACAAGGGAAGGTTAGAAGCATATTCGGATCGTATTCAGCTCCGTTCGAACCAACGCGAATATAAAATAAGGAGTATGGAAATATTACAATAGAACTACAACTTTTCTTTCAAAGTTTCCCTGTGAATAGGAAAGTCTTACAAGTCTTACGGTTTGATGTATAAATTATTCTTCTGTTTATAACTTTATATTACTAACAAGTTTAATTAAATTTACTTAACAAGAACATAACTAATATTATGTTTTTATTGCGAAGTCCATTGCTTTGGAATACTCTAAATATTATTATTAGAGTGCAGTTAATGAGAACTGTGAATTTCTTAACTGTCTGAAGCAACACATATTGTAGCGACGACAGCGCCATCTGTTTCATAAGAACAAGTTGTGAAATCACATAACGCCCTTGTGAGCGTTCAGTATGAGCATTACAAGCTTGTTAGATCAAATAGTAACAAAAATATTCGGTGGACAAGTATGGTGGAAAAATTCAACGGTCTAGGTAAGTACCACAGTGGCGCAATTGGTAGCGCGCTTGTCTGGGAAACAAGAGATCGCAGGTTCGAATCGTGGCCCCAGGAATTTTTTCAAATTCTTGTCTTTACATTTATTCTAATTTATCTTTTCTGGTTTGTAATGCGTTCTAATAAGTAGAAGTATATTTAATAGTTACGTTACTAATGTTTATTACTTACATTATTCATCAGACTTTTTTGTTATCAAAACGGAAATTTACCACTGGAAACTTGAAATTAATATTCATAACACACGAGTCTCACAGGGCCTCTTTTCATAAAGCTTCCTTTAATTAAACCTTCGAAGTACTTCTATTTTCACCGACCAATATAATGTGTGGTGTAAGTAAACCTTAAGCTATTGACGCACACAAGATTTAGATGTGTATTTGAATTTTAAACGAAATATGTGAACTCCAAGAGTAAAGTTCGGGGTATGCGTAAATTGGGAGCCATTATGCGTAAAAGTTTTCACAGAGTTTCGTATTTATTAATCGATTTCAGAGCACAACAAGTAGAGCAAAGCAGCAGAGAATAAAATGAATAATTTAGACCTCCATTACTTAACATTAATTCTTACGACTTACAAAGAACAAGTAACACGACTCTAACTTATGAAAAATTCTTGTTTAACAGATTAGGTGGCCATCTTGGGATTTAATTTTGCTGTTGAATTCTTAAACGACGATTAATTAGCTTTATTCATATGTATTATATACCTCTCTTTTTAATGGATTTTTTATTTAACTTCAGAATTCTTTTACCAAAAATAACAACCACTAAAAACTGTAACTAATATGTGTGATTGATGTATCAGTCTATCAGATAAACTTTCAAAAATGAATATTTATAATTAATTTAGAGTAATTCGAATTCATAATTCAGACATGATTTGAACGAATTTTTTATTGCTTTCCATGTGCAAAACATGAAGAAATTTTTTATGCAAATAAAAGAAATATAATAGTTGTAGTAGAAAACTACTCATGAATGTAAACAAAACAAGAAAACTACGTAAATAGCTAATTTCTATATTTTTATGTTTTGTACGATATAATTACGTGTATGAATGTAAAGTGGCCAGACGCCTAAACCTTCTAGGAATTGCAACTTCTTAATCTTTAGCCAGGTTAAGTCCATCTCAGGAGACTAATCAAACACTTTAGTGCAAGAAAACCGCTGTCAGAATTGCAGAAAGTTTTACTTCAAGATGGACTTATCTCGGTTTTTAAATGACGTTGGTGATCACTGCATTTAGAACTTTTTGGATGGACGAAATTGCAATGCCTCTTTGGGAACTACTTTGGTTCATCATTATGTTAAGGGGCAAAAAGCGTGGTTTGAGAAAATAGGATAATAAAATTGAAGAAAGAGACAAATGTAAAAAATGGCGACACCAGAGTCTCTTGCGAGGCATATCGAATTTAAAGCGCTCTGTGGCACGCAGTACACTAGTATAAAAAAAACAGTCAAGTGCGAGTCAGACTCGCATACCTAGGGTTCCGTAATTCGATAGTTTTGAGAAAAGTAAGGAAGAATTTATTTAAAATCTTACCCATAACTTTTTATGATAACTAAAAAAAGAAATTGATTGTACCACTAAAGAGAGACTCAATTATTTCTATACCGTACATGAAAAATTTCATTTTGTCATTTCGTTATCGTGAATTTCTCATCCGATATATATTTTCCTGTAAGCTTTACGTAATCTCAAATTACCATGATTTTTTTCATATTTTTCGGTTCATTAGTTTCGGAAATAAGGGGGAGGACATGCATTTTTTGTTGTTTTTAAAAGATTTCTCAAAATCCGTGCAAATAAATATAGTGAAAGGATATATTTTTATAATCAGCTCTTTAATGTCTAGTATTTGATAGTATAGTATGGGTTTTTATAAAATATTTTTTCATTTATTTTCCTTTTTTTGTTTACATTTGTCATTTGTTATCAACTTTTTTATAATCGCTATAGTTTTCCTATTATCGGCCAGTTATGCCCTATAATTGTCATATTTTTAATTTTTTTCGGTCCACAAGTTTCCGAAATAAGGGAGAACATGCATTTTTTTGTGGATTTTCGATGATTTCTCGAAATCGATGCCATTAAATATAGTAAAAGTATATATTTTTATAATCAGCTCCTTAATATTTAAAATCTGATACTCATGTTGTATTTTAAAGATATTTTATTTTTATTTTTCTCTCTTTTGTGTTGGAAATTTTTTGAACAATTTCAAACTTTTCAATATTTTTTTATGCCGTATTATGTAAGCACGAGAATGCTATTTTTGTGGCAAATTTCAAGTCTTTATCTTGAACGGTGCTAAAATTATGAGGCTGTGACATAAGGACGGACGGACGGACAACGGAGTCTCACCATTTTGTACCTTTGAGGTACTACATGGCAGTGGCGTGCATAGGACTTTTTGCTGGAAAAGCAATGAGAAGGTCAAGGTTGACGATAAAGATAATATGAAAAAATTAAAGAGGAATTTGAAAAAAAAATCATGTACTCTAGGGTAGGCAGCCTACCCTGGCGTCATACAAATAATGATTTTTCAAGGTGATATTAAAATTTTTTAATATTTTTTTATTGTCAAACTTGACCTTCTCATTGCATTTATGCACGCCACTGTTACATGGGTTTTTGAAAATATTGATTCTTATGTAGCGAGTATTTAATTTAAAATTGAACATCAATTTTCGACAAAATAATGGCAATCATATTCGTTAATAAATAATATTTAAATTCATTAACTCACCCTAATTTTAGTGACGTAATGTGACCTATTCTTGTGCAGCAAACCTTAAATTTAGGTGGTAAGGCTAATGCCGGGCTCGACTGTGGAGGTACCACCATCTTACTCGGAAATCCTCCGGAAGTTATTCGGGGGAGAGTAAGAGGACAGCTCTCAGGCAAAAAAAACCAGGTGGCCCACCATTGCCTGGGACCGATGGATGGCGGTATATCCATCCCCAATTGCCGGGCCTTATATAAATTAGACTGGTGACGGGCAGCAGCGTCGAAGAGAATAAAAAATTATTGTTTTTTTTTATTTCGACTTGTAAAGGTTGTTTAGATACTTCGGCGAGTACTTTACTTACCAATCAATCACTATCCAATGAAATTAATTGATGCCTATTTTATAAACATTTTACGTGACAAGCTTTTTGAAAACAAATAACATAAGAAGATTAGTTCAGTTTGTTAGTGATCCAAACGGTATTATAATTGGCGAACTGATTCATTTGATAACCATGTCATGGAAGTGGTTAAGGGCACATAATACCTCAATTCGCAGTCCTGCTCTAACGGTTCTGCTTTTTAACTGTCTATCCTACTGTAATCAGATGCCGCACACGCAAAAACATCATTTTGAAATCACCGCTACACTGATGGTTTTTTCATTTTTATGTTAGTATGCAGCTGCTTTATACTAATATCAGTTATATTATGCAAACTTTCAGATCTAATTTCAAGTATTCATTAAATGCCATCGGTTTATTGTACGGTTTGGAGGTAACTTTGTATATTTTATGTATCGAGAAAATTTAATGGTATCAAGTTTCCACAGCATTGACATATCATTAGTCCTCAACTTTATCATATATTAATTTAAGAGTGATTGTTGCAGTGTTTGTTGGCTTATTGCAGGATCATGTGAAGTCCGCCTTTTCAGGGTGTCCCTCATATTAGATTTAGGCTGGTATTATTTGACTCATTGTATTCTCTTCGTTAAATAGGTAATTTTTCATACCCATGTCGATTAATAAATCGCCCCCTTATTTGGTTCGCCATATTGAAATGTCACCAAAACTGAAAGTGTGTTCAAAATTTTAGCTCACTTGGTTTGACAAGACTGGTTGAAAATTCATGATTTGATCTAGTCAATCCAACACAGCTGAATTTAAATAAATTATTTAATATAATAAATTACATGCTTTCTGGATGCTACTGAAGAGTTGCTTAGTAAATTAGAACGCCTACAAAACTTGGCCAAACGATTTATTTTCGAACTGCGCAAGTATGACCACGTGTCCCAATACAGAAAGGAGCTAGAATGGCTCCCAAGATTATATCATATTGTGCAATGTTTTTAGTATTCTTACGAGCCCTTCTGCACCTTTGTAATATCGTGACCGCTTTGAGTATCTCTACTCGAGGGACAAGCAGCATAGATCTCAGCCTGTCTCACTTTTGAGGAACCCCGTCTTACAACACTGGTGCCTTCGACAACTTTGGAACTCACTACCATACACAATAATAGTTCAACCATAAGCATTTTCAAGAAGAGAATCAAAAAGAGCATTTTCTGTAATTATTTTCTTCCATATATGTACTCGTATAAAAGTATATATTCATAATTATGTAGTATTATATTAATATATTTTCATTTTTATTTTATACATATGTATTGATATTATTTTTGAAGTATTTTTATTGTTATTTTATTTGATATGTACGAGTATTGCAATTAATTTATGTAGACCGTAGTATTATTATTATTTTTTCTTTTTATTCATGTTTCTAAACAATTTTCTCGTTTGTTTGTGTGTACACTTTTGAAATACTCACTTTTGTTAATTGCTTCCATAATCAATAGTTTGCTGGTAGAAATCTTTTCCAGAGATAAGTTGACTTTTTGTATAATACTGTTAGACTACTGTTACTTGTTATTCATTTATACATTGTGTGCAATAAAAAGTGTTTTTAATTGAATTGAATTGAAAGTCCTATGTTGTTATCGTCGATGACATAGTAATTTTTCGACTCGTTATTTTGAAAACTCTCTTCTCTTGAACCTCTTACCCGCGTATATGTACTACTATTTTCCTATTGTGTCTTTTTATCCCTACGAGTTCACTTTGTTCTTATTTTCCCAGCTCCATTAGGGTTAATTCGCTTCAAAGGTGTTTATTAACCTGTTAATCTTGGAAATCAGAAGTTAATCACCTTCCAGTTATAATCTCCTCAAGATAGACTTGTACCTCATTCTGCTATTTGAAATAATAATCATCTTTGAAACTCAAGTAGAACGTTATCCGACTTTCATTAGCACTTAACGTTCCATACGAGAATTTCATCGACCAAAATCTTCATTGCTCGCCCTCAATACACTAAGCTTTGCCTATCTAATTAAAACGGGGCAATAAACAGCGATCTGTCTAATAAAGCCCCACTTTATACCGTCAATTAGATTTGAACATCAAATACCTACACATAGTATGAACCTATGAATTTATTGGATTAACGTAATAACATTCGTGTACAGGCAGGGACAGAAGTAAATTTCAATAGGTTTGGGATAATCCGTGGTATTAATAATTCCCTGATTGGATGCAAAAGAAAATATTTTCACTTAACAAATATTATATCCATCGTCACAAAATGCATCCCAAATAGTAAATGCAAGTCACAGTCCACAAATCGTACACCTACGTTTTACCGATGATTATTACGTCACAGCACATTTTTTTATTAGATTACAAATTCGTTTTAGAAACTGCACTCTGTAAAATTTACAAATATTTGTTTTTGCTCTATGTAAATTAGTCTTTGTTGAACATGTTTTAGCTTCAATTGTACCTGCCTATATTTTGTTCAAATACTCGAAGTCATTTACCCTATGAATGTTATATTCATACATTTGTATCTCTGTTGACCCAGATGTTATTAAGTATAGGTACCTTCTTGTAGTAATGATCTAGCAATTTGCTAAAATGTCTAATTAATTTTGATTTCTGGCTTCTGTAATTGAAATTTCATAGTCTCTATTCTTATTATAACTATAAAACTTACATTAAACAACAATCAAAGATGGTGAATACGGAAGGCATATGATTATAACGAAGCAAATATGGTGTACGTAAGAAGTCATAAATGCCAGGTGAGGGATAACCGTCGACAGCTGATGCATAGAATTTTCATTAATTTTCGTCCTTTTTGCAATTTTGTAAGTCGCCTGTGTCGGGGTCGGATGAGTGGTTTTCTGTGTTAAGATAAGATGTTGTAAAATTGTTCTTTTTCCAACATGTACTTTTGGGTGTTTTGGATTGTTTACTTGTTCGATTCAAATTCATCCTTGGAATTTATTTTTAATTCTTTATTCACTATGAGAAACTCATTCACGGATAAAATTCTCATAAAGAAACTATGTAAAACTAACTATGAACCGGCCAAAAAAAGCAAACCAAAGTCTTTGATACATTCTAACAATAAATACAAAAGATATCTCGTACTCTGTTAATCAACAATGGACAATAGTTGCCAATTCTTCCACGAAAATTGGGGTAAATTGATCGTGTTCCAATTACGTAATCTTAGTATTGGGTATGGGTCAGAAAAAAGCTGAAAGCGTTTGTCGTGGTCTTTTATTCTTAAATTTGGCCGTGCCCGAGCTGGGCCGATGTTGGCAACACAAGAAGCTAATACCCCAATTCAGAATTAAAATGGAGAATTTTCTTAATGTATATTTGGGAATACCGATGTGGTTGATGTGGTAAAGTAACATTAGCAAAAAAATAAAATAACCCTATATGTCTGGGGTAATGGCCTATTGTTGCAAGGACCTCGTTTTAAATTCATTACTAACAAAATTGTTATTTTGTATTCAAAATCTACCTAAACAAAATTAACTTGTTCTCAGTCTAATACTATAGAAATCTTTAAAAATCAATTGCAATTATATATTTTTTCTAAATTAATACTAAATTTACTAGTTATTGTTATATTTAATGTACCTAGTTTTTAGCATTGAGGAACTGTTAAATGCAATTCCAAGAGGAAGTGCGGGGTTCCTGTACTTCAGTTCTCGTAATTAACACGGGGCCCCGACGTTAATATTGTTTTATGTATGTAATCTTGATGAATAAAAACTTATTTTTTTTTTATTTTTTTTTTAAAAGCACTGTCTGCCTTAGGCACTCTTAAATTTATTTAAAGTGTTTTAAAATGTTTGTCCTTTGGGATAGATTTTTTTATGCAAAACAGATACATTAAACATACCATATATCTAACGGCTGTCTCCCAGAGGAGCGGCCACATATCTTCTAAGATCCTGACAAACCTCTTTTGCTTCGTCTGTATTCATCAATCTAGTCATACAAGCTCTTTTATTCCGGGTTCTTTTTACTTTACCCCGTAAGGAAAGCATTTACTTTTGTTACGCATGTAATTCCACATCAATTGTAATGTTAAATAAAAAACAATTGAACTCATTATAATACGGGAAAATACTATATAAGATAAATATTAAATTTTTGGCTTACGACGTTAAAAATATTTGTCTCAAACGTGGTCGGCAAATTAATACACGTTAATTTTTAATGTAAAATAAAATGAAAATTTTATTATTATTAAATAATATGTACCGTCTTTAACACTCACATATCTATATGCCAACTGTTTCACCGAGACAATTTCGGCATTTTCAAGGCTAGTGTCCTTCTTAAGACGAGGATGCCGTGTTGTAAGAAAGGAGATAGATAATTTTAAAGAAGAAGTCAATTTGGTCCCAGAAAACTTGCTACCGTAAGTAGCAAGTAAGACGAAAAGTAAGACGAAAGTATAGACCAAGCTTATGTGTTATTTCCATTGAATTACTTTTCTTTTACAAACACATTTTGACATTGGCTCACAGTACTTACTTGAGAAAAGCACCATAATGCCCCTGCAGAAACAAGTATTGCTTGACTCGTATAACAGCAAGCCTGCTTACTCACCTCGTTAGGAATTATCCAACCTTCCTTCCCTCGTATAAAATGTACTATTAAAATTAGCTTTGCTGTAAATATTGTTACTTACTATAACTCTACAATAATTTTAATAATGTACATAATACTTTGCACTAGGCTTCGATAATTTCAGTCAAAATAAAATATTTTATTATAATTATTTTCCAAATTACGATTATAATGTATATCTTCAAATAAATAGTGCCTCAATATGTGGATTGATCTCAGTCAGGCGCGGATGGCTGTTTAATTTTTTTAGTTGGTCTCTGACATAATCTGGGATGGATTCGCCTCAAATGTGGGCTCCTAGAAAGCGGAGCGTTTCTCTTTAGATGTTTTTTATTAGGGGCTATACTGTTAAACTTTGGTAGAGGGTTATCTTTTTCATTCACACTTTGGAAAATTTTATGATAAACTGCATTGATTCGAATTTGATACTGAAAATATTAAGGTATTTAACTGTAGCTGCTTCACCTCCAATCATGCTATCATCGAGGTACCAAACGCTGGAAATGATCGGGTTTATGCCCAAACTGAATATTGCCGTCCCAATTATCATTTATAATATTAATTTGATTTGATATATTTATTACCGAAGATCAAATTATTGTTTCCTCTAAACTGTACCTTATCTTCATTGTTAATCGCTCATAATTTGCACCAAAGCACTTTGAAGGAAATGCCGATTTTCCGCTCGGTGTGACGTCAGCATTGTCGGTCTGTCTGCTGCCTGTGGGTCCCTAATGTAAATGTGCTTCGGTACACATTTTCTGAATTAATGCGATAATATTGAATAGTCTATAAAGGTGAGTGATCTTCAAACTTTTGTTACGATATCTTACACGCTTTTACACGTAAAATAAATCCCTTTCGTTTAATATAATTATTGAGATGTTAATGTTTCTCTCTGAATTATTGTGTCTGCTTATGCACCATTTGTGCTGCACATTATACTCACATACACCTCACCACACAATTGAAGAACCGCAGCTTTTGTCAAGAGCTTTTATGAGTACTGTTTTGTATGATGGTTCTTGGGTACATTTTAAAATGTGTACTATGCACGAGTTTTTAGGGTTACTATCGTTATAAGATTATTTTGTCAGCTTCATCATCATTATCATTCTCCTACTTAAATATAACGAGCTAAGATATATCTTACAACTTATCACACAATTTAAATTTTTTGTACAAAAGAGGTCTTCGGCATGAGATATGTTTTGAAATGTTTAGACAGATAATATATTGGTATTTATCAGTCTGTCATCGTCTACTGTTGGACATAGGTAGGCCTTTCCAATATTTCGCCTTTCCTGAAGGACCTTGCGCGTGGTGGTTGGAAGAGGAGGGCATACAACCGCCAGGGGTGGCCAGATCTGGGTTCAATGTTCGTAGATGAATAATACTCGTATCTGTGAGACAAGCCACACAAGTTGTAGAAACCTATTCAATATATGTAATTAAATCTGTACTTATGATAAAGTAGTCAAAAAGTAATGTCATTGAATACTTTAACGGAATTTAAAAAAAAATTGTTGTTAGAAATCTTTATGTCTGTCTGTATGTTCCGTTTTCTTTATTATATTGTAGTGACCCTGGTCAACATATATGTAACAGAGGTGTTGATAAAATAACCGCCACGCTGAAAACTGACGAGTTTTTAAATATACTTCCACAAAAGCTAGTTAATTTATTTATTTCTGCTGATCCCAGCCAAATATACCTATATATTTCGAAAACAACAATTTTGTTGAAGTTTTTTATTACCCTAAATATTTAATAAAAATCGTACAAAACGGTATACCGGAGCTCGTGGTCGTGTATAGATCTTACGAAATTTAAGAGCCATTTCGCCAAATTGTGCTTGTTGTTTGACGTGACTTTATGGGTAGTGATTTTCTTGGAATTTTAAGTGACGTTACTTATGTTTTACGATCCAATTAATTGAATAAATTGTCAGTAAAATTGCAGAATTCGATTGACTAAAAATCAAGGATTATTCGGATATGAAATTAAGATAGTAAGTATGCTTTGTTTTATACAAAAGTTCATGTTAAACTGGCGACATTAATCTGGAAAGTCTTTTTTTAGCAGTTAACGTGATAAAAAAAATAAAAAACATGATGCATTATGTTTTAACAAATTTTAATTTCTGATGTTTTACCAAATTTTTTTAGCAAAGTTTTAGAACGAGTCCGATTGATTTAGCTCTTTAAAGTTAACAATGTGATTATTCTTCCGTACAAAAAAGTAGTATTTGCAAATGTGCTACCTTAACACCCATTACGAAAGTTTGGTGTGTTTTTAATATGTATTATATGTTATTTTATAGGTGGTACAGCTGATGCCGGGCTCGACTGTGGAGGTACCACCATCATACTCGCAAATCCTCCCAAAGTTATACGGAGGAGAGTAAGAGAACAGCTCTCAGGCAAAACCAGGCGGCCCACCATTGCCTGGACCCGATGGATGGCGGTATATCCATCCCCAATTGCCGGCCTTATATAAAATAGACTGGTGATGGACAGTGGCGTCACTGGTGCAAGAGTTTCGGCACCGCGCTCACCAACCCGCCTGCCCAGCGTGTGTGAGTATGGGCATTTCTTCCAGGTGGACCGCCAAGAGTGGTGAAATCCTGGAAAGGCCTATGTCCAGCAGTAGACGAAACAGGCTGATGGATGGATGGATGGATGTGTACTATAAAAGTCATTTCTAAGATGTTAAATAAGGCGTTGGAAATTTTAGATAACTCGCATGAAAATGTAAACCGCCTCTTAAGAGATTTACCAAAATATGTACTCGTCGGTAAAAGATGACGTATAACGGAGAAGAGGCAGGTTTAACTTAATCCTTTTATGTATGGTGATTTGTAAGCGGTGCTATTTTGCAATTCTAATCACTTAAATCAACCGGAGCGCATGGATCTGTCTAATGGAGGGCTGAAGCTTAGAACCAAGGAACCTTTGGGTCGATCTGTTTTAGGCCTGAGGAATACCTTTTATGTGTAACGTAGCTGATACTAAATGAAATGTAAATTGCTACTCACGATGTATTTAGTTTCGTTATAATTAGTATAACTTCTTTAAAAGCAAATGGGATTACGCGATCATTTACCGCTTGTTGCTGCGAGACGCAGTACGGCAGTGACTTTAAGGCGGCAATTACTGCTCGTGAACTCGAGTGCGTACGTCTTACTTCCTCGCAGGACTCGTCCCGTATTAATCTCTCCTTCGCTCGACGGGGAATCAAGTTGCAATTGCGCTGAAATATACCTAAATAATTAATTACAATTATCATTACTAAAATTCTTCAAAAATAATCAAGGGAAATCATTTTTTTTTCTAATTTCTTCAATTTGATTAAGTTTCAATTTTTTTCTTTGCATACTGTTAATTAAAACAGAAATTTGTTTAAAATCAGACCAAGCTTTATAATTTATCACGTTAAAGATTTTATACTTTTTTAAATTCTAATCAAGGCACATTCTTCTAAGAATTCTTTAGATTATCATATAATTTTTTTTATGACATCTGATGATAACCAGCCATTAATTTCGACTTTCAAGGTCACCAATAGGTATAGCCTTCTTAACTTGCCACTTTTAGGGACACAGTATGAGATACAATAGAAAGAAAAATGGATTTCTTCCATGTGCGGGAAATATCCCTGAAAAAGTTATGAATCAAATCATGAATCTTTCAGTATTAATAATTTATAGTAAATTGTGCTTTTTAATAAAAGCAAAGAAAATTACAGTAAAATGCGCTATATTTCGACTCCTCAGTGGGGTCGTCATCAAGCGAATGAAAATATAAATGACATAATATAATATATAAAACGAAAAACACTGACATCTTTTGACAGAAAGAATCATTAACTTTTTTTACAAAGGAGTTTTTTTTTGATTTTGTTACTTGTTGTTCATAGTGCTTCGATTGTGAAATTTTCTTTCCAATATAATATAACTGTAAATTTAGGCTTCATTTAGTTTTATAAAAATTGTCGTTTGTTAAGTAGTCAGATTAGTCAGGTCAAGTCGTGTCTGTCTGTTAGTGTTGTTTAGTGTTGTTTTTAGTATTATTTTTAGTATCTATAATGCGATGAATCATATATTTAAGAAGATTGATATTTGATTATTATGATTCATATACGCTTGTGGTCAAACGCTTACCAAAATATTTTTTATATATATTTTGCATTAATTAACTAAGGCTGCTTTCTTCGTATAATAAACGTAGGTCTTAGGTAAAAAAAATCATAAAGTTATTAATACTCGTATCGAAACTATGATAGAAATAAATTTCTACATTTTTAAACACTTGGCGAATTATCCATCGCAAGGAGATAACAAATTAAATTTATATCATTGCTGTATAGAAAATCAGAAAAGTAAATCTGGCCGTAAGAGCTCTGAACCGGGATTCGAACCCGGGACCTCTCGTTTACCGGGTGGTTGCTCTACCAACTAAGCTATCCAGTTCTCAACATGACCTGCGAATTTACGCTTGTGCTTTCCCCTACCGCAACGATATGTATAGGTACTCACTTATTAGTGAGCCTCTTGGCGCCTAGTGGACGCTAGCGTATTCGGAGCTCCTCTCGTCCAGATTTACTTTTCTGATTTTCAATACCGCAATGATATACATTTAATTTAAAATTACAATATACATTTACTTGTAGATTTAAATGTTAAACGACCACACGTAATCTAATAACCTATCCAAATTATATAAACATTGGATTATTCTAATTCTTATAGAGGTAAACACTTTATCAATATTTTTTTTTTCTATTGGCATACCTAATAATTTCGATATCTATATTATAGTGCAATTGAAGCCTAGATATCGATTGTAATAATAATCCATAAAAAGATTATGCGAAAGGTCACAATTCCTTTTTATTCTCATTTCTGTTCTTGTGGTATAATATAATTTTAATAAAAGTGAAATTAAGTAAAAAGTGAATAAAAAAACACATGATGTAATTACATTCCATCAGAACTAAATCAGCTTAAGAAAAATTTATAGTTATGGTAGGGTATAAACGATTAACCACACGTCTATTTAGTCAAGATTTGTTATATTTTTTAGGAACGCAGTCTATTTACGGATATTTTTGGATGTTCACCTTTAAGTTTTTTTAAAAATTAAGTTTATGATGGATTACCATAAATAAATAAACTCGAAACTAATGTAACAAATTATGTTTTCTGGTTTCTGGCAAGGAGTTTTGTAAGTCAAGAAGATAATTTTTCAGTTTACTTTTGAAAGCATACTTATGACTTAAATTTGTGATTTTGCTTTTTAATACTTTCATAAATTTTTTAAACGGCAAAATTTGATAATAAAAATCTTTTTTTTTTGTGAGAAAACTGATCATTCTCGGATGTAGAATTGATGGAAAATGTAGAAAAAAGTAACAACGAAGATATAATGCTTTTGTCATGGTCGTTGGTTCCGACAAGTTTGTATGTAGAGCGGCATTGGACCATCGCCCTTGGTCAAGTAGCAGCAGTGAAATGTTGTTCCACCATTTATGATAAAATCAAAATCAATAAAAATCAAAATATTTATTTTTGCAAAATAGATACATAAAGTATACTTTCTACAAGTCAAAGTCAATTTTAACAATTTAATATATCTTTAGAATATAAAAAATATGTAATAATACGGGAAATAAAATATACACCTGCATTAATAAATGATAGTCGTAAGTTTTTAAATAAATAAAAAATAAATAAAATAGAGGAATCTAGAAATAAAAAAATAAAAATATTATATATACATAATGCAATGAAGAAATAAGTTCATAAATAAAAAAGGGAAATACATACAAAAAATATTAAGGTTGGGCTACTAAAATGTAATAAAGTTATACACCTGCATAAAATATAGAAATATAGGAGTTAAACTATTATATATACATAATGCCTAACCATCCGCACCATTCGATTAGTATTGCTAAGAAGAAGGGCAAGAAACTTAATATGATTTTGATTTGATTTATGTATCTAAATCTAAACTTGAATGCATGCCATGTAAACACCTGGGAGAACCAGTCTTCACCACCCCAAACAGTAACGCGGCAAGTTAGATCTGACAATACCAACCTCCACCCTGAAATATTGAATAGTGAGTTTGATTTAAATTTAACATAAAAAGGTACAATTACAAAACAAAGGAGGTTTTCCGGAAAAACCAAACTGAGTTGGTACAGTGACGAGATGTCTGACACAGTGGCACTCTGAAATGATACGAACAATAAAGTTACCAGTACAAATAAAATTTTGAGCGTTTTTATTGCGGCGTCGTAAAACAATATCAGAATTTTTTATTTGTTCACTTTATTCATTGGTTTATTTATTTACGGGGCTACAAAATTTAGGCGCTTGTAATGAAGACAGCCATCACTTTGGTAATGCCGTATTACGATTGTTGTAAAAATAAACATCAGTTTTATACGTTTAATATGTTCATACAGATTTTTAGATTTGGAACTACGTAAGTTTAATTCATAGCCAAGAAGATGTGATGGATCACACTTGCGTATAATTTATCTCACCATACGCGATATGTCGTCCACTGACTGAAAATAATAGACAATCGCTCGCTTTAAAATGATTTCAATAAGAAATTAAAATATGTCGCGTTTGCAAGATACATTTTTGAACTTGTGGAGATAGCTTCGCAATATTTAAGTTTCTCTACGGATTTGTAGTAGAAAGTTAATCTTGTGTTTTTTTTTTGTTTTCAACTCAGTTCATTGTTTTGTTTACTAATTTGTTATTATTTACTTACAAGCAAAAGTGTGTTGCGACTAGTGGCGAGGTTTCACACTGAAAATCTAAGAAATCCTATTTGTAAATCTGTGTCAATGCTAAATATTCCTGCTAGGTAGACAGATATTTCTATCTTGAAAAGGAGAATGTTCTCAAAGACTTGCAAAGAGGTACGTATAAAAGCATTGTTGTCGAATTCTCTTCTAGAAATATTTTAAGTTGTGGCTTTGAGCAAGCGGCTCGTCTTGAGAAGACTTTTGAATCGGGGTATTTAGATCAAGGATTTACTTTTCGTGTGCTTCGAAAAGTTATTAAAATTATGTCTTTTATTTATTCTAATACGTTAACAGTTACAGATTTGCGAAAAATTATGCCTTTTTTGTCGTGTTCAAATGTTTAGTTTTCTGTTGCCAAAGATTTATGTTGTTTTAGCGAAGGCTTAAAAAATACAGGAGGCGCAGCATAACTGTATTGTTACTTTTATTTCATCGCAAATCAGTGATGGACAAGATTCCTTTGCCTAATAGTTTATTTATGACAGCCAAAACTGGATTCCTGGTAATTTTAAATTACATTCTGACTATTGTTCTGAGATTCTGACATTTTTGTCACGATGTACCTAAAGGATCAAGACAGTTGGCGACCCACAGTTTTCTCGTTTTAACGGCATGTTCAAGAAATCAAAGTACGTGCATTATACAAAGCGCAAAAAGTTGTATCTTGGAAAAAATTGCATGATTTTATAATGTCCGGGGGGCAAAGTAAGTTTTTCTGAAAAATTTATCCAAATAAATGTTTTGAACGTACGAATGACTGCCATCTTGAGAACTGTCGATGGCTAGAGTTCACGCCACCACTGAAGTCTTGCGATGAAGTCTTTATTGGCTTTGGAATATGAACCCAAATGCCTTAATCCATCGGATTTCAGCGGTGGCGAGGACTCATGATTGACCCATAGACTTAGGATGGATTGACCAATGAGTTTTCATTATTTTTTTTTTACTTTATCGTTCCGATTCATGCTTATAATGTTTACGTACTTTGCATGTAGTTCAGCTATGTAACTTTGTACAAGCTGAGTAACTTTTTACAAAATCATGTAAAGAGCATGTCAGAAAAACGCAAATATCTCGTTTCTCCATACTTTGAGATTTTCATGGTTTTGACACAGCTTTTATGTCGGCAAAATCCTTTACATTTAACTTGATTTCATTAATTGAACATCATGGATTCATGAAAGTTCAGTACTAGACCTGCCATTCACCACTGTATCCTTTTAAGGTTATTAAGACGACAAACAAAGATTTGTCTACTCACACTACACTCACGATAATCTGGTCACAACGAGTTCGAAGGACCTACTATGGACACGAAAGCATGCTTAAATGCTATGTTAAATCAGATTATGATTTAATATAGTTTGGAAAACCCACCGAAAGGCGTTAGAATCGACAATAAAACGTAGCGACCGACCATATGCCGACCTCGTGCCTGCTGGATCGACAATCTGAAGAACGTTGCGGGTGGCGGCTGGATGAAGACGACGGAGGACCAACGGTGGCAAAATGTAGGAAAAGCCTAGGTCCAGCACTGAACGAACACAGACCGATGGGTAGCTATTCCGCCATTTAGGTCTTGCTTGTCTAAAGCAATTTCAACAGAACACTTACAGTAACAAACCTCTTTGAAACGAACAGCGTTCCAATTTCAAATGCATCAATTTCTTCAGCCAGTAACCCTCGTCCAGCGGCGAGAGAAAGCGAAAATATTTCAATAGAAATTCTAGAGAGTACGTGCTTTGGGCTTCGAAACATTTTGAAATGGTGATCTAAAGAGCAGTACGTTGACCGAGAATGATTCTGTTATCAAATCGCTCCTCAAAAAAAATAGCTTTGGTTAGAATTTAAAATTTTCCCGAATATAAATAATACTTAAATATTCATTAAAATTTAACAGTTTTCGCAACGCAACACAAACTTATTATTACTTATTAAGAAATAACTATTACCCCGGAGCCAGCTTTTTTTGTGAGTTTAGCTTTACATCTGAATGCTTGTCAACGGTTACGGTAGCCTCTGTGGGCTAATAGTTCAAACTTCTCTAACCCGGAGGTCAGAGGTTTCATGTACGTTCATTTGTATCTTTCGGAAGGCACTTTAAACTGAGGTTCATACGTATTTGTGCCCGAAGCAAGGCGATAGGGCTCATGACGCTGGGATGTAGAAATTGCCGGTAAAATCATTACGGATACGGGTTTAGAATGTGACTTGTCCTTCACAGTCTATACTCAGAGACATATCTGTACATTTTTTTGGTCTCTCCATCTGTCACATGGGTCTACAGCTTCAAACGTAATAGGTAGAATATGTACTATGGCTTCCACAACATATGATTAAAAAATAAATTAAGGGGTGTTCCCATACTAGAAACCATTTTTGTAGCATTGCATTTGCAATTTTTTAAACGTTATTGGGTTTGGCGTAGTACATACAGATTTTAATTTAAGTTAGATTGTAGGACGTACTATAAAGTCAACAAAAAAAATAACAAATACGCAGACGGTGCGAAATTTTTTGTCAGGCGCAATCATTTTAGCGCCTTGATTTTTGTAGCCTTGATGCTGCTTTGGCATATATATATTGTTGTTATTTACCATAATGTACTAATGGTTCCGCATCCGTATTATGAACGGAACCCTTTGTGTTTGAGTCCGGCTTGCACTTGCCAAAATTATTTAAATATCAATAGTGTCCCACTATCCCACTTCCCACTAATCTCACTATCCCACTAATATTATAAATGCGAAAGTTTGGATGTATTGATGGATGGATGGATAGATGGATGTTCGTTTCTCTTTCACGCCGTAACTACTGAACCGATTGGGCTGAAATTTTACATGAATGTAGTTCGAGACCTGGAATAGGACATAGACTACATTTTATCACATAAATCAGTTCACATGGGATGAAAATGAGCTTTCAAATTTCTATAGAAAAGTGATGTGTCTCCCTTTCACGCCATGCTTAGGCTGAAATTTTGCATAAATGTAGTTCTAGACTTCGAAAAGGACAAAAACTACTTTTTCCAAAATAAAAACTATAAAAGAGACACACAAAATGGAAAACAGAGGCGCATAACACACATTTCACCAGCTGTGTTTACTGTAGGTAACAGTCCGAATAATATTGACCGATTTTATAGGAGTACACAAAACTAATTCAACGCGGGTGAAACCGCGGGCAAAAGCTAGTTTATTTATAAAATCACTGAAACTTCACCTGTATGTGTATGTACGCTGGCATATAAAATAGCTACAAGACAGTTCTTAGTGTTTAAAATTCTATAAAATTAGGTAGGTGGAACTGCAGATTACTGTAACTTCAATAAACGAGTATTTTACGTACATCTTTCGCCGCAAATCATAGGTCTAGGAAGTTGCCTAAATTTTCTCACAGATTAATGATTTCATAATTCCTATAAATCAATAGCTATTTCCATTATTTGTTTTTGTTTCAAATTTGATTTCAAGTTTTTACATCTACGTATAAAATTTCGTTTTTATTTTCAGTTTGATTACTAAAATTAAGTCTTCAAAGACAGTCCGTCTTAAGTGTCATCCGTTTTCATGACATTAAGATTCGTAAAAACATTTAACAACAATTTTCAAAAATTTTACTGTCGTTTCTGTTAGCATAACTGTCTCATTCATATATAATTTGCTTTATAAAATTTGGATTTGTCGTTTCTAAAATAAATGGAAAAACGTTTGTACTGAAAACTGAGTTTTCTTCAAATTCTCCATACAAAATAGCAATTTCCAAAGTAAAGACCAATTATTTCAAGTCCTCTTTGAAGCCATTTTTTCGAGCATTTTTTTTACTTACGGTAGTTAGTAGTGTTTTCTGAGAATTTTTAGGAATTTAAAACTTCTTACCTGAAACAAAACAAAAATACATATTTAGTTTATAATTTCTAATGGTATAAGCAGATAAAAACGAAAGAACCTTAAGAAATAAAGTTTTAATTCGTATAAAACACAATTCTTCATGATTCCCCTATTGTAGATTGCGTGGAACAGTATGCAGTATATTAGTAGAGGAACAAAGAACGTCATATCATATATGAATCATGGTTAACGGTTTTAAGTAAAACTAAATCGTGTTTCAAATGGTGATCTAGTCTCTATAGATGCCGTATCTTACTCTATGTTCTTACCACACTGAAGTATGCGGGCGCGATATCTCAAACCTACTGTAGTGTGAAGGGCCACCCCTCACAAATTAAACTCTGCGACCAGTCCAAACCTAGATGTTCAAGTTGAGGTTTTCGACACAAATATAATGTTTCAAAATAATAACTTTCAGAATCAAGCTCTGAGGAACAAAATGTTTACATAATATAATATATGTAAAACCCAAAACTTGTGATTTTTTTCTCGTCTTTAAATAAAAAGTATTAAATAAGTATAATATGTTTTATTATGGCACTACGCAATAATATTATTGTAAATTAGGCTTTTCTAGCTAAGTTTTGTTATTTCGTGCAATACCTTCTAAAATTACCTGGAATAGAAGATGTGTGACTAGATTGATTGACGTAGACGAAGCAAAAAATGGTGTCAGGATCGTGGTAAATGGAAATCTGTAGTCTCTGCCTCTGCTAACGCCTCTGGGAGACAGGCTTGAGTATGTGTACCTTGTAAAAGATCCTGCACAACAACTTTAAGGCGTGTTTATAAACAGTAAGTAAATTAGTATGTTTAAAGAAATAAGAAGTATCATCATAACTTTTGCGTTTAGGAACGAGATCCATCGCAACCATCTTTATGACGAGATCCTCCGCGCTGACCACATAAAGCTAGTTTCAGACTACGCTATACTATTGTGCTATATAGTATAGCAAAGAAGGACCTAATGCTATACTATATAGCATGGCATTCACATTAAGAGATATTATCGCAAGCATTTAAAGTATATAGCAAGCTCAGTTGACCGCTATCTTTGAACAGTGGCCACAGTTGTACAGCACACATCATAATCGAAACAATGAATTTAATACACGATAGTCTTGAAAGCTCATCGAGCGATGATGACAATGCGGAATTTGACACTATCTCGTCATTGATGCTACAAAAGAAGAAAAATCCCAGACCCTGGATATCAAATCATATAAAGTTCAGAGGAGATTGTGGTGATTTAGAACTTTTTGAAGATTTAGTTAATGAGGATCATTTTCAAAATTAATAATTATTGGGTGAGGAAGGAGGAAGAGGGTGGCGCGCGATATAGCACAGCAAGAACTCAGCGCATCGCACCAATTTATAGCGTATAGTAAGTACAGTGTGAACCTGTCCATAACAATGTATGGTGCGCGATATTGTTGTGCTATGAGCTATATACTATATGCTATTATATTATAGTGTAGTCTGAAAGCCGCTTCCGTAATTCGTGTACAGGGCAATCTAGAAGTTCCCTTCACGAACTGATCAGAGCATGGTTATTGTAATAATTATCATAATAAACTCATCACTTCAGATATTACATCCTTATCATCACATAATTATTCTTACAAAACTGTATCTGAGATAGTTTATTCGTAGACGACACATCGCTCATTTTGAAAGTGAATCGACATAAAGACATTCTTGATGACGCGAATTCAATTATTTCACTGATTCTTGATTGGTTCACTGCAAATGATTTAGTTCTAAATGCAAAAGAGTGTTTACATTACCAAATGTAATTCTTAATGAATTAATGTGGTAGAGTAAATTGGTCCGAATCCCGAGGTCCAATGTAGAATCCTCAACCAAGTGAGCTACGCAACTATTTCCCTGGAGAACCAGGACAATACGACGGTCGTTTTCAATCTCACCCAGCAGATTATATCCATAGTTCGTTGAGGTTTGTATTGTAAGTGTCGTTTTCCCATTTCTGAATGAACACAGCCATGATATTGTGCTTTTGACACCAATAAAAGCAAGGATGAGGTACAATCAAGTCTATTTACAGACATAGAAATAATAATTCGGTAGGCTTTGTTTCTGTAAGTAATCGGTGTCAAATATAATATATAGTAGTAAAATATAGTACAAGCGATGGTTAGTTAAAATTGCATGTTATGTGTCTAAGTAGATAGAGTTAGAAAAAAAAATGCATTAAAATGTACAAAGGCGAATTTAATGCTAACAAGCATACAAGTACTATATAAATAAGTAAATTTTTGGTGTCATGGAAAGGCCAGTAATGAAATTAGACAATAAATAATATTGTATTGTCTTTGTACCCGTGTACTGAGCTTTATAAATATTTACTTTATCAGTACATAAAAAATATTCATAATGAATTAAATATTTATTCACACTATTATATTTACATATATTCTATACATGGAATACATACATAGATTTTTTCGTTTTTTTTTTTCCATCCAAATCCGTTACTACAGTTTATAAATCCATGCAGTTGTCCAGCGAAGTTACAATGCTACGCAGTGAAGCCTTAAAACACTTAATATTACAATTCTACGCTGTTAAGCCTAAGAACCTTTGATATTACAATGCTATGCAGTGAAGCCTTTGAACCTTTGTTGTTAGAATGGTACGCAGTGCAGCCTTAGAACATTTTATATTACAGTGCTGCGCAGTGGAGCCTTAAAACTTTAAATATTACAAACTACACAGTGGAGCCTAAGAATTTTTTAATAAAAATGCTATGCAGTGTAGCCTTGAGTCATTTAATGGTACAATGCTACGCAGGTTAGCAAGAACCTTCTAAATTACAATGTTACATAGCGAAACCTTTAAAAAGTTACCTGCAGCTTACTTATTTATAATTATACACATGATTACACCATTCGATTTATCGAAATCCTAACTAGGATCCTAATTCGCACGCGCGAAGAAACAGATCGACCTGAACGCGATTATAACTGTTACCCTCCTTAGTCCAATCCTATCCTAGTTAGGATGCTGACAAATCAGATAGTGTAATCACGGCATAGTTTAAAAATCCATACAGTTGACCAACGGAGGCCTTCGGATGAAGCGGTTGTGCGGGGCGAGGCTCCGAACTGCTTGTTCGAAAATTGTGTGTACGAGCTCGGTGGCTTACCTTCCGCGTCTTGCCCCGTAGCCCCCCCTGCACAATTGCTCTGTCTGAGTGCTTTCGTTGGAAAACTGTATGGATTTTTAAACTGTGGTTATAGTATTTTACTAAGTTAACACAAAATAAAAGTTTTTACTGCCAGTATTGTTTTTAAATGATTTGTATTTTTTAAATTTTTGTAATTGGATAGCTGCATTTTTTTTTCTACTAGTTAAGTAGTTAGCTAAGTTAGGTTTTCAAAAAGTTTCCAACTAATAAAGGTGTATTAGGATTACTCAGGCATGAACCAACTAGGTAGATCAGAGGCCTCTGGGAATATGTGTAGGAGGTCGTTTGTTTTATATCTCAGTATGTTTTCGGCATCTAAAAGGTAAAAATGTCTTGTAACACTAGCCCTAATTATAAGGAAAGTAAGCACCTATATGACACTAATATTATAAATGCGAAAGTTTGTGTGTGTGTGTGTGTGTGTGTGTGTGTATGTATGTATGTGTGTTCTCGCTGAAACGGCTGGACGGATTTGGATGAAGTTTAGAATGGATATAGCTTATATTCTAACATAACACATAGGCTACTTTTTATCCCGGAAAATAGCATGTCGTTAAACTGATTAACAAGCAGGCGCAGCCGTGGGCAAAGGCTATATTGTATATTTTGTCTTTTAATTTATTCATAACTTTATTTTGTTAATTTTTAAAACAGATTTGCATGTGTTAAGTTTTGTATGCACAGGTGCCTGTTGGCCTTTTAGATATGTGTATATATTCGAGTATGTCTAGTTGATTTTTATATATTTTAGAAGTAGTTCTTGATATTGTTCCATTTTACGAGTATGTACAAGGTATAAAATAAATTAGTAAAAAATTCGTGTATGTACATAAAATATTTTCGCGAAATTTTTAGTGAAATGGTTTATTAGTAATTTATTGATGTCAAAACCACAGGTTTTAGAATTTTCGTCTATCTGTCTCTCTGTATGATCGAGAATCACTCAATGGATTTAGATGCGGGTTTTTTATTATCACCGTAATGACCCTGTTCGACACATAGGCTTTATGGGGTGTTCATAACGCCCATGTCAAAAACGGGGCAAAGATTGAATAATCCTGGGCGGAACTGCGGCCAAAAGCTAGTATTTTTATATATTTTGTGTCCAACGGTATTGGTTGATACCGACAAAGGTTTATAGGTAATCGAGAAATAAATTTGATGATTTCGCACCGTAACATTCAAAATAACAAAAACGAACTACTAAGAAAATGAAGTACAATGAAAACTATCATTTTTATTGGTATGTTTGAAATCTAAAGATCTTTTTATATATTTTTGTTGTTGTTATGTTTACGCTTTGACGACAAATGAAAAAGAAAAATATTAATATCAAAATCTAGAAGAAAATTATTATTTTTATTTTTCATGTGTGTGTGCGGCCAAAAAAAGACCCAATTATGACGTAGTTCTAATAAACCGAAAAAAGATACAGTATTTTACGTACAAACAGAGTGCCCAAGTGTGTTTTAATCAAAACAAAAAAAAACAAAAGCATTTCAATTTATTGAACGTTGATCCACCACGGGCCGTATTCTAATAAATCCAATTATGTTTTGATGCCACACACATTTAGGATGAATACGAAATTCGCTAATATTTAATACCCGATACACATTGGTCAGGGAGCATCACACACATTTTAAACTAGGCTCTGAATTCTAACAGCATGATTTTAATGGTTTCCGTCAAAATTCTGTTGTGTAATATTTAAAAATATATAGTATTACTAGCTTTTGCCCGCGGCTCCGCCCGCGTGTTATTCGGCTTAACGACATGATTTTTTCCGGGATAAAAAGTAGCCTATGTGTTAAGTTAGGGTATAAGCTATATCCATTCTAAATTTGATCTAAATCCGTTCAGCCGTTTCAGCGTGAAAGAGTAACAAACATACACACACACACACACACAAACTTTCGCATTTATAATATTAGTGTGATAACATATTTTAAAAGAATTAAAATAGAGGTCTACATTACAATAATTTTGCTAGCGCAATCAGAATTTAGATTTACCTTTGAACAATTCTTTTTTTGCCAAATTCTGCTTCACAGAACTACACGCATATACAAAAATGCTTTACCATTTTAGAGGGCTATAGCTATTGATGACCTTGAAAGCCACAATTAAGGGGTGGTTTAATTCAGGTGTCATTTGAATAAAAAATAGAAAAATAAATACACATGATATACTAAAGAATGTTGAGAATTATGTATCTGTAATTATTTTGAATTTTTACTTAGATTTTTACCTAAATAAATACCGAAATAAGATCCAAATTTAATCAAAGATCCGATTTAATTAATTAAGTATGCAAAGAAATAACTTCTTATATATTAACATATTATCTCAACAAATGAGTTCCCATGATTATTTTTGCACAATTTTAGTTATTATAATTGTAATTATCTATTTAGGTATATTTTAGCGAATTAAATTTATAACACTGCGGTATAGAAAATCAGAAAAGTAAATCTAGACGTAAGGAGCTCTGAACCGGGATTCAAAACCGGGACCTCTGAGCTATCGAGTTCTCAACATGACCTGCGAATTTACGCTTGTGCTTTCCCATACCGCAACGATGTGTATAGGTACTCACTTAGTAGTGAGCCTCTTGGCGCCTAGAGGACGCTAGTGTATTCAAGACTATTATTACCCTACCGTCACCTGTTACAGCATCGGGTAGTTATATTTTAGCGCGTTCCCAAATTGATTCCCCGTCGAGATATATCAATGCGGGACTTTCTTCTTGACCGCCGCGGTCAGTGCTTATACAAACCCAAGCCATCACATTGATTATAATAAAAAAAACCGGCCAAGTGCGTGTCGGCTCACGCGCAATGTAGGGTTCCGTAGTTGCTCGGTACATTTTATAAATTGACGTACTAATACAGATCGCGCCAAACTTCTAGTCCCATACATATAGAAGAACGGTCCATACATTGTCGTGTTTAGAGGGGATAAAAGTTTGGCGCGACCTGTACTCGTAAACCTGTAAAGCCTACTTAGCTGTGATAGTTTTCCTTTTAAACTTCATTATATTTACAACTTCTGTGAATTTTGCCACATATCCATTAACAACCGTTTAGCCAGCAGATGGGGGACACTTGACTCAAAAATTAGTACTTTAAAGCTTAGTATTTCGCCATCGGACTCTTAAATTGAAAAATGGTTTTCACACATCCATATAATGTTTTTAAACGACCTGCAACGATACCTTACATTATAGGATAGACGAGAAAAAAAAATCATACCCAAATTACGAGTATCGGAGACAAAATAAAGATAATAAACTAAAAATCCTAAAAGTGAAAGAAAAAGAAGAACCTATGCTATAAAAATAAAATTAACTTAGAAAGAAAACCCTAACTATCAAAAAGTCCGCCCCTCATCGTACCCGGCGCAAAGGTCCCCATTACGCTAGCCGCTCCCGCGTTGGATGGCTAGGGAAATCCTTTGCGCCAAGTACGACATGCAGCGGTGGTCTTGGCACCTGTCTTTTATTTTTCTTCCGAGTGCCTTTAGAAATGCCCTGCCCTCAGTGCCCCATACGCCGGTCGTTTCAAATGCGGCGGGAATAAAAATATAATTTTGTTTTAGTATTTGATGTGCTTTTGCCTAGCGGCACTCTCAGCCGCAGACCCTGCAGTTCTGACTGTGGAGGTTAAATGACAGCTAGCATAAGTGCTGACGCAATTTGCATCCCACAGCAGACATCTACCTCTCTCCCAGGGAACGAGGGTGAGACCATCTGGGCGCTTGCCGTCTGTCCGGCTAAGGCCAGGGGGCTCCAGGGTGCAAAGGATGTTGGCTGAGACGAGTGCCCGGCGGATGATTTCATTTAAGGCGTGGTGTCGTGGGAATCTAACTGTACATCTAATATATATATATACAATACAATATCTAAAAAAAATTATATCAGTCGATCACAAACCAACGGCTATACTTAAAAAGACCTACGTTTATAATGTGCTCGTGCATTTCATAGTAGTGTTGCATGAAAATCGAAAGTCTATCGATAGGCTATCGATACTATCGTGACCTTGGAAAAAAATAACAATATCGATTGTGCTATCGATTATATCGATTATATCAATACTATAGCAATACTATCGATACTATCGATAATATCGATATTATAATTTAGGTTTATCAATTAAACTATAGTATCGATACTATTGAAAGTATCGATTGTTTTGCTCCATCGATAGTCCGTGAAAATGCAATACTATTGCTTTGTCTAATTGATTTGTTTGTCAACGCGGTACGCATAATTATATTTAGGTCTTATTAAAGTTCAATTGGTTTCGTAACAAAATAAGAAAGATTTTGAGAACTGTAATCTGGCCACTCTTGCCAGCCAAGATCGAGCGAAGGTTTATTGAAAAAATTGTTAATTATTGTGCGTATCTATCTTGTGAATTTTAAAAGTGGATTATCAAATCACGATGTAATACCTAATATGATTATGTACCATTTAAGGTGTTTCTTTTATGTCCCTAAAACTATCGAAATTTAATAGACTATAGATGGACCAAAACAAAAGATACTTTCAATACTATTAATACAATCAATAGAATCATTGGTTAAGGCAAATAATACTATCGATAGTATTGCTAACATATAATCGATACAATCGATGGTATTACTCAATTTGGGCTATCGATAGCACAATCGATATTGTTACTTTTTTCCAAGGTTAAATATCAATACATCGCCTATCGATAGTCATGCAACACTATTTCATAGTATTTCAACTGCGTTATTCAATCGTTGAATAGGAGTAGTACGAGTTTACACGTAAAGGAAGTCTGTGGACTAAGCTAGTATTGTTACCCACTCATGTGTGAACATACGAGTACTATTAGTATCTCTACGTCGATTGCACGTACAAATAACGTTTATCTCTGTACGTTCATTGCACTGCACACATAGAAGCGTTGTCTTACGCGCTCGGAGCTACGCCGACTAGTGTTTAAACGCATGTTGGGTTTCGGTCAATTTCGGCTAAAAGGATACCTTCGGCTGAACATTTGGCGTCGGCCGAAATCGTGCGAGATAGTCGAAAGCATTTGGTCGAAGGAGAAGGTAGCAAAGTTATGGTGAATAGCCAATTTTGTTTTTGTCTTTCTTCTAATAGGGTTAATAGATTTAATTGCGGAAGTTATGCACTTCCTACGTAGACGTTATCTATACTAAAAATAAAGAAGCATAATAGTACATTACGATACGAGAGCGATGAAACGTTTTCTGACGAGTGTGAGTTTGCGGCACGAGCCGAAGGTGAGTGCTGCAATCACACGAGTCGAGAAAAAGTTTCTCGCACGAGTATCGTATAATATTTTATAGCAAAAGTGCGGAAAATGCCGACTTTACGCAAGCGCAGCGTGCGTAAAGTGGTCATTTTACGCACGGTGTGCTATAAAAGTATTTTCTTCAAAATTTTAATTGACATTGGTTATTACTGAAGCCAAAACTACAATTTTCATAATTTTTGTCTGTCTCTGTCTATACATATGTATGTATGTGTCGTTTTGACTTGAGAACTATTCAACCTCGTCAACATATCGGCTTTATGAGGTATTGATAAAATAGCGCCCAAGCCGAAAACGGGCAGAAAAATAATGAATAAACGAGGGGTGAGCCGTAAGTGAAAGCCTAATTTCGTATAAAGAAATTAACGCTCTTGCAAGTTTTTACAAAACCAGGAGTGTACAAAAGTTATTCTTACTGTCATTGCTGCCAGAATATGGTAATCAAAGAGTAGCAATATTGAATTTCTTGATAACAGAGAATTCAAAGTTTTTCACTTTAACACCCTCTGTTTCTTTTAAGGACAAAGAAGCCATTCAATTTACAGCATATTAAACTACATCCATTTTAAAATAAGACTACAGAATTAAGACGGACACGAAGATTTAAAGAATTTTAAAAACAAATACGAGAAAATAATGGTTTTTATCAAATACAAAGGCCGAGCCTTGGCTTCGGCCAGAAATGGACATTCAGTCGGACACTAATACCACTGTCTCGTAAACTTACAATGTTAAAGAGACTCTATGTAAAGGTAATAAGGTACATTTTATTCAGTACCTCAGGTGTTCCGATAGACGTGCCAGTGTTATCTCTAAATGCAAATTGTTTTGAGCTGACGACCAAACCGTCGACGCTGGCATCCGAGGGTTTGAACTCTCGTATTTGGGGAAATTGTGTGTCCTTGTTACTGCTTTGTTTGATTAAACGTAAGATTGACATACAAAATATGTAAAAGTAAATACAAACAAATACAAAAATACAAAATATCTTTATTGGTAAAACATAAATAGTTTACAATAATCGAGTTGTTGAAATCACCTTTTAAGCATACAATGCCTGTACCAGGTGACTCCGCTCTTCTATATCTTCACATAATTCACTGATTTTGAAAACAAGAATTTTTAAAAAGAAGTTTAATAAAGATAGCTATTGTTAGATATTATAAATATGTTATGTAGGTATATTTGTTTGTGAGAAGTCTATATTTTTAAATATACATATATGTAATATTTGTTTAGTTTTTATATGAAATGTAGAACAAAATAAATAAGATTCTATTTTTAATTTATATTATTTCAACGATAAAAGTAAAGGTATATAGGTATCATATAATATTAATATATTCATGTGTATGTTGACTATTTTGTTATTGTATGCGGGTCAATAAACACTCTGTCTGTTCGTAGTTTAGCGGTTGTAACCAATTTGTGATTGCTTTCTTACATTCGTAATAAGGACTACTATAAATGTCCAATTCAGCGTTCAACTTATTTGTTGTTACCTAACCAAATGTTAGGTGAAGTTTAATTATTCATATAATTGTTACATATCCTTGCGACTTTCAGCAGTAGATAAAAGCATTTTCTTTGTGAATAAATTACACTAAACCTAGAAATTGATAGCATCAAAGAAGAAGATAGACAGCCTCAAAAGAAGGATGTAGCACAAATTGCTTCGACATAAAATAAATGGCACACTTATAAACATTGACTTCCCAAAGCTTTTCCTTGAAACATTCCGCCATTCGATGTAAATCTTGAAGCTCGCTTAAAAAATGTTTCAGTCCGTATAAAATACTGCCTTTTCGTACTCTACGTCCATCTGCGTCCAACCTTAAGAGCTTTTACTCGGGAATTTAGAGAAAATTTTCTCTTTAAAAGGATAAAGTTTTAATTTTGTGCAACTTTCAAACAAAAGGGGAAAATATTTAAGTAAAAGTCATGAATGTTGAATCCGTATTTTTTACTTTAGATGGAATGAGATAGGAAAATGGTTTGTAATGTAAGCAAAAGTTTTAATATTTTACGCATCAGTTTGTACTGTCAACGCCTCTTTGCGGACACAAAACTGTGGTACTACCCGATTAAAATAAAACTGATAAATAGACATTTATTTTCTACAGATGAGATAAAATAACACCATTAAAAGTTGGTACCATTTACTGAAGAAAAAAAATGATTTGCTTATAATATTCAAATTAATGGATACATCAAAAGTTATTTGTTTTGAACTGAACGTAACAAATTGTATATATTAAGAATATACAATAAAACACCACCACTCACAGACACCCTACTGAGGACAGGAGGAATCCTAAATTTGGTCGCTTGGTGCCCATTACGATCCAGGTCTATACAGGCAGGGATAGCAAAATATAACATAAATATAAATCTATCCATCTCTTTAGATAGAACACAAACAAGAAGTACGTCTTTTTAGAAATCTATAGCTAGATTTAAGATAATAATTATTTTTTATTAATATTTTTCTGCCATTCTACCATTTTACTCGTATGTCATGGGTATTTTATAATAACCGTAAAATCCAAACTACTACTAAATTAAAATGAATTAACCAAAAGAAAAATAAATAACCAACCTACGCAAATTTAACAAACTAAAACTAAATGAAAAAAAATTTCGAGGTCACTGCCGTCGTGTGAGAAAGTACCCAGCAGGCTGGCAACTTTACCTCGTTGTATGGCCAGACTGATCCTCTGGCTGAGGTAAGTCCCAGCCCGGGGGTCCCACCGACCAGGCGTTTCGAAAGGTCTGTGAACAAAGAACACATGGCCGCCACGGTCTGAGTAGGTCCGAGTAGGGATACATTTGCACCGTTTCTTTTCTTCAGACCCTTCCACCGTGACGCTAGCCCTGGAGCAGGTCATCGGTTAGAGGGAAGAGGCCAGTGTATCGACACAAGTCGCATCCCACACCAATGATCTGCCACATTTCCAGGCCATCAAAGTCATTATTATTTTATTTTTATTTTTAATTCCTCTGATGCCCATAAAGAGGATATATGTGTGGTAGTAATGACAATGTCATACAATAATGTTGAGTCAAAATTTTCATCATTAATCATGTTTAATCTCCTAATAGAAAGCAGGAAAAATCTCATAAAATGGTTAGTTATTCATAGTGTGAAAACAAGTAATGGTTTTATGTTATGATCACTTTTCAGACTTACGGTATAAGCTCACGGTTGACATATAACCGACAAACGCTCAGGAATCATTGACTGATACATTTCCCAAAAGATGATCTTCATGCTAGAGGCCGAAAAACAACGAGCTACTGCCGTAAACAACGCAAACTTTTCGCAAAATCAAATTGTAAGACATTGGATTCAGATTCCGTCAATTACCTTTATTAAGAATCCCACAGACATATAATTATTACTAAGTAGCAGACTAAACATAAGGATTAAATAGCGTGGCAAGTTTCCATAAAATAAATAAGTTTCATTTAGGCTTCATGGTACGAAGAAACGTATAAAAATTGTTTTTTTGGCTGGCTTATGCTTGAAACATATTTATTAATTTCTAAACTAATCTCTGGTATAGATTTTGTTAGGAAACAAGCAATATTTATATTCAAGAGAGCCCGAAGTTGGTGGAGCTAAAATTGCCGCGCGTCGACTCTATGCGTTTATTATTAATGTTAGGTCTGCTACTATATTAGACGTCTGTGAAGAATCCTTATAATTTACCGATTATACTTATATGTTTTCGAAAACTAAATCAAGTAGGTAGTTATTATTGCAGAAATCCAATGTTTTTCTACATAAGGATAAACATTCATCAGATTTATTTCTTAACATCGCAGATTCATATTCTCGTAAGTACCTCTACCAAAAAAAATCCGCCTGCCAACGTTTCGCTGTTACTACCTTCGCGTTAGATGTGAAAAATGAATTTGCGTAATTTACCCCGATAGTACGTGCACTCATATGCCAATACCACTCTCGTATCACAAACACTCACATTTCACTTCTGATGTAATACCAATATCTCCTCCTTCATATGGATAAGGTGTCAAAGGGGAAAATTAAATTATGCCCCATCTTCCATGACTTGAATCACGTTTGGAATACATCAGGGAAGTCTTGCGGTTAGTTCTCCTCTTGGTAGTTTCACTCTCATTTTATTCCTGTAATCATCATCATTGTTTTGAGTTCACGAAGATGCCTGTAGTTTTTTGGTACGAATACTGGCTGTTTTTCGAGAACTATTAGCTTCGCCGGACGCACAAATCACACAGGAAGTCGCTGCGGTGCGGCGCAGTTTTTCCGCAGTAAGAAATTGTGTTTACATTAAGTCAGCTGTTCAATATTAGTTCTAAATTCAGAACGTCTCAATAATTTAAATACTTTGTCCATTAAGGTGAAGTTGTTCTCTTAGCTGTGTCTTAGCCTGAGATTCAAAGTGCATTTTGAGTCCAAACTCAAGAGGAACTCAATCCTACAAACGTCACTCTAGTATGAGATCACGTCACTTTTTGACGATTGTAAGATTGAGTTCGGACTCAAAATGCACTCTGAATCTCAGCCTTAGATCCGTATAGTTTCTGCCCACCAATTTTTCCTAAGCCGTGTTCTTGTTCATCATTATGATGAATACAATACTTTCACTTAACGGCGTAGTCTGTTTTTCTTAGAAATTTCTGGTTACTGATATGATACAACCGCTAGATTTTCTAGAAGGCTGCTGTGTCTGCCTAGTCATATTAATTTGTAATAAATATTATTCTTGTTAAGATTCTTTCCCTTTTTCTCAACAACACTAATCGAATTGGCGGCGTAAGGAATGTATTTATAATTGTTACATATTAGTATTTAATGTATGAATACGTATTTATAGGTATTGTCTATATCGTATATACTTTATTGTATACCTAAATATATGAAATTAACTTTAAATTTAGTTTATGAATATTTAATTATTTACAGGTGCGCTCAAAATCCAATTGTTTGTTTTAGTTTGTTTTTTTTTTATTATTGGATCTATTTATAGGGTTTCGTACCTCTTTAATGAAAAAAACGGAACCCTTATGCGATCAGTTTCTTATCCGTCTGTTGTAGTGACCATTTTTCTCAGGCTATGTAAAGATATCAAGTTGAAACTAATAGGTACCTCCTACAGAAGCTAGCAGCCCCATGGTGCTTTAAAAAAAAAGTTGCTGTCCGCTACGTAATCAATTTTATACAAATTGGCTCACCATGAAAACCTATAGGGCACTTCCAGTTGACATAGAGACTTGATTGTCCGTTCACAAGTAGATCTTAGAGCAAAATAAAGGAAAACATAAAAAAGTACTAGTATTTAATAATTCAAGGAGACATTGATGCCCAGTTTAATAAGACCCATTGGATAAATAGAGTTTAATATATCGTAAGTGTTAAGTTAAGTTGGTGTTCATAGCTGAATAATTTTGTGTTAAAACGGTATGTACGGAACCTTAGGGGTATGAGTATTACTCGCACTTGACCAGTTTATCTTTAAATTGGACAGTCATTTATCAAATTTTAGTTTTCTGTTTGTTCATAAAATAAAATATGAAACAACAAATTGGATACATTTAATTACGTAGTTTTGTCAAAAAACAATTAATTTACACTCCCGCTCACCAATGAAACAATTCAGTGACCACAAAAGAAGCCGAAACAATCGAAGCCAAATTATCGTTGAAGCAAATAAAAGTATTCATTTACGAACTTTTGCTATATCTTCCATACGAAATTATTTATTATTTTGTCTACATACATGACATACATACTGTAAAATCTTTATTTTGAACTTAAAAATAGTGCATAATGTAATGCCATATTTAGTTAAAGAAAGTCTCTCATATGGAAAGAAAAATTTAAGTATTGTTTTCGTAACGAAATAAAGCTTTAATTTTACAATTACAAGTGCTGTAAGGAGGCAATAACATACGGGGACGATTGGAAACACGAGCGCAGCAAGTGCTTTATACATTACGAGTAAGTCATTGCCCTTACCCACGTGTATCATACTACGTTTTCAATGCACAGTGTGAGTAAATAAATTAAATGTACTTAAAGAAACAAACAAACAATAAATACTCTAAATGAACTTTAGGCAGGCATTCTTTTTTTCTGCCTGTAATTTACCAACTTGACGGTAAGAACCGGTACGTTCCAAAACATGTAATTAAACTGTGACTCGCGTTACATGCGTGCGGGTGCGTTCCGAAATTTGTCTGTATGCAAACACATGACAAAGAACCATATTATATATATATAACCTCAAAGCGATTAATAATCTATATAAATACAAATTCGAAAAAAAATTTGAAACGCATTAGAAACTATTGTGCGGTAAAATGATTTTACCAACAGCTTTGGTGCATATAAAATAGGTCTTTACGAGCACTTACATAAAAAAATATAGCAAAACAAAACGTTGTGGTCTGACCAAGGAGGTTTCATTGCGGTTTTGTTATACCCTTGCCAAGTTACAGCTTTCCAGTACTAAAAATCTCTGAGCTAATCCGGGGACAGACAGACAGACGGACATGGCGAAACTTTAAGGGTTCCTTGTTGACTACCGAACCCAAAAAACTCGCTTACGTCTCGTTTTTTAAACTCACACTCATATTTTTTTACCTCTTTCTATACCAGTTTCAAAAACTACCATTAAATGACGTTATAAATTATTATCGTTTGATTGCAAAAAAGTTGAATTTACATTCGTTTGATTATTGTTATCCAGCACGCGCCAAAGATACAGCGTCTATCTATCTTACTTGCGCTCTCACGCATACCGCGTTTCTTAATGTGCGAGAGAGCAAGTATGATGGAAATAAACTAATATATATCGACGTCGGGTGCCAGAGCAAAACACTTTTAAGCTACGTAATGTAAATAAAAATGTACTATAACGTCACACTATGAAATGACTGGCACATCAAGCTTATTCTTAAAGTAACTTGAATTTTAACTTTATTAAGATTCATAAACTATTTTAATTAATAAACTTTGTATGTTTGTAATTAGGTTGCCTTTACGGCAAAGTATGTTGTTAAGAAGGGCCAAATTAGGTCTTAAAACCGAGACACCAAACAAAATGCCTGTGCAAGATATTTCACCGCGGGCAAGTCTCAATTTATGTCAGTTCAAATCCAATTTTACTGAGAACTTGGCAATAAAATGGGTTCCGATCCACTCCAATTTGGTTAAGCACTCGCCGCAATGAAAAATTTAGAACTGGCTAGAGATAATACGATTTGTGATGTAATACTCATCTTGCATGACGGGGCTGAGTTGAAAAGATAATAAAGTTGAATTAATTGTGAGTTTACTTAATGAATTGGTTTTGCAATTGTAATGACACCAAAAGTTTAAAGCGCTCTATCAGTCGTTTCCACTGAGCCATAAACGTCCTAACTGTGGCAGCGTAGCGGGTCTACGAAGTAGCAAAACTTTAGAATCGTAGCGTGTGCTACGCTGCCGTAGTCAATACCGGTAGTAAATGCATTGAGTTATAATTATAAAGCTTGACTAGGCATTTTAGATGTGAAATAGTACTAACTTCAGCCGACCAAACTTGACCAAGATTAAATAAATTATAAAAAAATCACCTAAATTTAAAACTTCTTTAATAGTACATTATTGCAAAGGCAGCGAAATAGGCAATTGCCTGTCCGTATCATTGAAGTTCTCGCCTGCGGCTCGGCCTTCAAACTCATACTCGACCTGCAATTGCCTATTTCGCTGCCTTTGCAATAATGTACTATTAAAGAAGTTTTAAATTGCCTGTTTATTATTGTCACTTTTTATTCAACTAATGCCGGGCCCAGTAGGGCCTGAAATATATCTTGATTTTATGAAGTTAATTTGTACGAGATATATATAATAATAAAATAAAAATGAATCTCTAAAAGTAATACACATATATTTAAATTCCCGGTCCGCGACGACGACAACTTTGATCAAAATCAATATGTTTATATTTTTCTGGCCTTTATTGCGATGTTTTTGGAAAAATTAGGGACATACACCACTTCATATTGGCCGTCTAAATAAAGGCCTAGAATTCATTTCATTGAATTGTTTCTCTTTTGCGAGTTATTTTATTACTTACGAGCCCGCTCCGAATCGTTACTCAAAATATCTAACTATCAAAATAACGCGCAAAGGAGAAGCAATTAAACCAAATAAATTTCAGGTGTTCATTAAGATAGCCAATATGGACTGGTGTTTGTCCCTGATTTTTTCAAAAACATCGCGGCAATGACAAGAAAAATAATTAAAATAATGCTTCGTATCAAACAGGCGAAAAATACTGACCGGCCTCTTAATAAAATTTTAAACAAAAATTATGTAACAGCTAGGAATAATTTTTAGCTGTGCTATTTTACTTGCTTTGTATTTTTATTATTTTGTAAAAAAAAAACAATCTTTTAATAGGTTTCATTAAATTTTTTTCAAATCACATTTTTATATTATCGTTTCTAATTTTGATAAAAACGAGTATATCTTCTTATAGCAAAATGGGAATGATGATAATTGTTCGTATACCATCTTTAAAAAATTCGCAAGTTTAGTTTCGCCCTTAATGCAATGGAACAAAACATTAAAAAGTTAATCAGCGGTAATTTCCGCGATGTAAAATTTTATATTGCACATTGTTATTTTACGTAGCATTCAACCCTTGAATACACTTTGGAGTTTAATTAAATGTACAATTTTAACAGAAATTCATATCAGATAAGTGACGCGTGACACCTATTGAAATCTTAGGACGCTTCAGACTACAGCGTCTGAAGAAAACACCGAAGATGTTTCTTGAGATACCAACTTCCTTTTCAAACAAAATCACAACCTGTATGTACATAAACGGCCATACATAAAGTTGGTTTTGAATGCTCCAGGTATTTTAGTCAACCGTGTGATATGAATGTTGAATGTTGTACACAGTATGAATGTTGTATACAGCGAGAGTGGGTACATATCATAGTATTGAAATGATAGCGAGATACTTAACACCGTTGTGTGTGACTTTTCGTACGCAATACTAAAATTTAGTATTGCGTATTATTTATTATTATTTAGTATCATATCACACTAATATTATAAATGCGAAAGTTTCTGTGTATGTGTTTATGTGTGTGTGTGTGTATGTTTGTTACTCTTTCACGCTGAAACGGCGGAACGGATTTGGATGAAATTTAGAATGGATATAGCTTATACCCTAACTTAACACATAGACTACTTTTTATCCCGGAAAAAAGTATGTCGTTTAACCGAGTAATACGCGGGCGGAGCCGCGGGCAAAAGCTAGTAAATAATAATAATAAAAATAATAATAAGAGCTTTATCAATGAAAGAACCCGTATTATTTTATCAAAACAAAAATACTCTAATCCATTAAAGTATACTATTTATAAAGCATGGCAAAAGTTTTATTAATTTCTTGATTACTACAAGCATCGGAATACAATAAAATCTCACAGCAGTGTTAATCTAGAACTTACATAAATAGTAAAACTTGCGCGATTAAAATGAAAAAATAAATGTAGTTTTCTTGTAAGTAAGTAAAAGAAACGGTTTCGGTACCAAAGTGGTAAAGTGATTTTTTTTTCGCCTCGAAATTTATTTTGTGCTCAAGTACGATCTGTCCTCCTAATTGAAAAACTTTTGAGGCACCTAGCAGCCTGAGTATATTCACTGAATGAAAAAAATAGAAAATAATTGGAACGCAGATTGTTTTTGTTGGCGAGAACTTTCAGTTCCCTTACAGCAAATTTATCTTTAAAATTGTTTTTAGTTTCGATCATTACAACTTTTTATTGCAGCAACTCTTTTCGTCATTTCATTCTTTTAACGATATTCGTTTTCATAGTGAGTAACAAAAGAATTTTACTAAAGTTACTTTTATTTTGAGAGATTATTTTTATGTCGTATTTCTATATTATTTTTGTTTACACTCATATCGTAAAATCCTGATAATGAACTTAAAATAGTGCATACAAACATATTTATACTACACCTGCTTGGAAAGTTCCTTCTTAATTTTTCGAAAACGATGGAGAATATACGTCATTGCTGTCATACCAATATGCGGGCGGAAAAAATGTATGAAAATCCATTGTTAACGTGCTGAGCGGGCAGAAAAAGTATATGAAAATCCATTGTTAACGTGCTGAGCGGGCAGAAAAAGTATATGAAAATCCATTGTTAACGTGCTGTTTTTTTTATTTGTTTCCAACATCCGTACGATAAGCATAAATGTTACATTAAAACGGGTATAAACTTCTTGGTACATAACCTATAATAGAACGCGGCTATGAAGTTAATCCTGACACATTGCGCAACTATGAAGTTTCTGAATAATGACAATGTCAACCACATAGGAAAAAATTACATAATTACTTATTGCGTGTGACAGAATAGTGAGTGGCAATAATATCACAGACAATATATCGATACACGTTAAAAAGTTCGTATAGCTAAAAATATTGTTATGTTTTATGATGATGTGCATTATTGTAAATAAAACGTAAAATTAGATATATTAGTAATATTCTCCTTCAGTTAATTATAAATATTAATGAATAAATGAGTTTGTTTCTTTATTACTAACCTCTGGGAATTGAACTCTTTTTACCTAGAGAAAACTTTTTGAATTTGAATGTAAAGTACAATATTTCCTGTCAATTAATTCAATGACACGTCAATAGGTATGATAAAACAATTTTAAGTATTGCCTTGATCGCTTTTCCAAAGGTTGATACTTTTGATTGTGCTAAACTTGTGCATGTTTTTGGCTATTAATACCTAGTGCCATCCCCCATCTCACCCATTGACCAAGGGGCAGATTGAAGCAAGGGCTTGAACTTGGAATTTGAAATGCTTACTACTTGGAATTGTTAAAATGCCAAAACGATCGAAGAAATTCGTTCTTAACAGTCAGTCTCGTGAGCTTATCATACGTGTTCGTGACTTTTTTGAACGAGAAGCTCAAAACGGCGGACCGATATTGCCCGTGACATCGGTGTTGGATCGAGTTGCAGATGCTCTCGATATCAGCAAAAAAACTATTATAAAAATCACGAAAGAAAAATTGGGTGAGACTGGCATCGAAGATAATGTTCTATATTCTCCCAACAAGAGAAAAAGAGCGAAGCTTACCGATGTAGATAATTTTGACGTTGACGCCATCCGCAGGCATATTTACAATTATTATTTACGTAAAGAGTACCCAACGTTGTCGAATTTAGTGCAGACATTAAAGGAAACTGGATTATTTTCCGGATCAAAAAAGTCATTGTCAAAGGTTTTGAAAAACATTGGATTCCGATATAAACAATGCAACAAACGAAAGGTGCTAATGGAAAGATCGGATATTGCCATGAAAAGGACTGATTTTTTACGCGAGGCGAAAGCTATAGATGATTGGGATAATGTAGTTTTTTTGGACGAAACGTGGCTAAATGCGAATCACACAGTTGGTCGCTCGTGGACGGACGATACGGCGGCATCGGCATCCAAAGTCCCCTCCGGAAAAGGAGCCAGACTAATTATTTGTCATGCTGGCAACGCCTGTGGTTTTATAGACAACTGTTTATTGGCCTTTGCGTCTAAAACCACAGGTGATTACCATGAAGAAATGGATGGTGAGAAGTTTACCCAATGGTTCACTAATATGCTGACTAGCCTTTCTGAGCCATCAGTTATTATTATGGATAATGCACCTTATCACTCCATGTTAGTTGATAAGCCACCTTCAAACTCTGAGAAAAAAGCCCATCTGGTTGCATGGCTTCAAAAAAAAGGTGTAGACGCAAGTATGTCTATGTTGAAAGGAGATTTGATTAGATTGATGAATATTCACAGATCGAGAGTAAAACGATACGTCATTGATGAACTAGCACTGCAACATGGGCACCGAGTACTTCGTTTACCGCCGTATCATTGCGAGTATAACGCCATCGAATTGATATGGGCACAGATCAAAGGACATGCGGCACGCCATAATACTGAACCTCCATTTTCCACAGCGAAAATGATGAAATTGTTAGAAGAAGCGTGCAATCACGTAACCAAAAATAATTGGAAAATGGTAGTGAATAAAACTAAAGCCAAAATATGGGACGATTGCAACAGAGACATTAAAGTGGATAATATTTTAGATAATGACTTTGAGTTAGTTATTAATACAAACGATTCCAGTAGTGATAATGGTGATGGTGCTTCGGAAAGTGATACATAATAAAGTAAAGAATATAAATATTATCTCTACCATAGAAGTATTAAGTAATTAAACTACTTCTATGATCTCTACCTAGATGTTTTTTTTTTCACTTTCTTCATATACTTACATCTGATAACTGCATTCGACTTTACTCACACTTGACGAATTTTATCGATACAGTGATCGAACGTATAACAACCCTAGAGGCATGTGTCAGGATTGACTTCATAGCCGCGTTCTACTATAGCTTAATAGAAATAGAAAATAGTTTATTTGCAAAAAACTTATTGCATTACATTAGATCTTGGGACATCCTTTTAAGTATGACAATACCTGTGCCAGGATGCCCCGCTCTTTCATAACTATGGTTATTGTTTTACAAAGTAAACTTATTCAGATATTTAGTCTTAGGAGAATGTGTGGTGCAGAGTATATAAATAATATGTGAGTGAAGTTGTGAGTGTGGTTGTGATTATGAGAGTGTATGATTGTGATTATTATAAACTACCTATATCACCCTAGCCCTACGACCGAAGTCTTGGGATCAGTTATCTAATAGCTACTAGGGAGAGTGTGTGTGTGTGTGTGAGGGGGGGGGGGGGGTATTTATTGAACAATAATGCCAAAAGAGAAAAAGTTTTATGTCTTAGTTTGCAAAATAATACTGGCCACTTGCTATTTATGATCATACATAAAAAAATGAAAAATGTGAAAGTCAATAAGTTTTTTTAATTAAAATATTTTGTCTTTTATTTTCCTCGCAGGTGTAGTATAAAGCACTATGTATCACTTGGGAGAAAGTGCGATTCAGTGCGTAATCGGCCTCTTTCTCCACTCGGTAAACAATGTACTATTTATTGACAAACTTTTCTAATACGGAAAAACATTAAGTATAGTTTTCTTAACAAAATTATGCGTATTTTTTCTGCTATTAAATACAAATTCACTAAGTAGGAAGGCAAACGGAACTTAGCCTATACTGCCATGTCTGAGGATGTAATAGGGATACAAACCCATGCACGGTGGACAGCGATTGGTTTGAATGATAGTAGAACTTGTGACCGGACCCTTGTCTCACATGGGCAGTGTACTGCTGGATTTTGGCGCCATAATTTCGGTACGCTATTTGTCCATTTCATGTTTATTGTATTTTGTTGGTTAAATTTTTATTCTGGGTAAAAATACCTGACAGCAATTGTACTGAGCAACGAAAATAACAAACAAAATAATAGCAAAATAAAAAAAAGCTTACAAAAAATATTACCAAGATTTTATGGTGTAGAAAATACGAAGGTAACCTTTGTCATTATTGAAATTAAAGAAGTGAATGAAACTAAACATAATTATATATTAAAACACTCGCCTATGACTCTTTTTATTAAATTCACACTCGTGTTTTAATAACCTCTTTATGTACCAGTTGCATAAACTAGTATTACTCAACTTTACAATTATTGCAGCATTAAACAATGTAGACTTACAGATTTTTGTTGTTATATTTATTTTGCTTTATTTTCACTCAGAAGCCCTTGAAAATGCTTACAAGTAAAATTGTTTGAATCCTAGTGATAACATTATATGGTTGGTTACCAACATGTCATCAATAACATCAAAATTTCAAAGAAAATTTCTCAATAGGACTATGATCTTATACCTCTTTATGTAATGTGCTATTAAGGTTATTTATTAGGTTTAATTGAAAAAATATTGTATTATTCATGGCATTAAACCTAATGCTATCTAAAGTTACGAAAGTAAAAAAAGAATCCAACAAAATACTGTATAGTATGCATGGAGAGACGTACACAAAATGTATTCCACTCAATTAGTTTACTTCCAAAACAAAGTATCGTCTTCCAAATTAACCTGTTTAAGCCGAAAAAGGGTAACGAAAAAAAAAGGAATTAATTTACAATGTAACCGGACAATTTATCTCGTACCGGGTGCGGCCGGTCGTTAAGCTGACGGGTCACCGCAGTGTAAACTCTGCTTAAGCTCATTCACATATGGTGCTGATAATATTGTTTTAAGGAAACAAAATAAATGTCCGCCCATCTTTTGGCAGTTTGTTTACAGAAAATCAAATATCTATGAAAAATACATTGCCATCACCATAAATAACCCAGGACGAAGTGTCAGAGGTGTTTCTGAGTAAGGATTGTGAAATGTAAGTCACAGTCCATGCTTTCACACCAACGTTTCATCGATGATTACAACGGCCCAGCGCCATGGGTTGTGAGGGGAGCCCTGTCACCGTATTTCGCGGACAGACTTGGACTAAATCGTTAGTACCATTGGCCTCTAAATAACTCTTAAGAAAGGGGTAGAAGAGTGAGATTCCGCTGGCCACGCAAACGTCGCATGCAGTGAAAATAAAAAGTGACAGAAAAAATACGATATTTAGATTTTTATTATAAAAAAACAACTCTTTCGAACCCAGTTTCAATTGCATAAGTCCGTCGCCGAGCGAAAAAAGTTGACCGAATAAAATTAAGTAGTAAAGATATAATACTCGTTACGTATGTACATATATTCAAAAACTTACAAACCCTAAGGTAAGGAGGGAATGATTAATTACAATTATTGTTATTTTAACTATATTAGTTTGCCGGGACTAGAGTTTTGAACTGAATTTTTCTCTATCACGTTTTGGGCTCTATATCGTCTAGGAAAAGGCTGACTTTATAAAAAAAAATTTCAGCACCCTATCTTTTTTAATTTTTTTTACTACCTATATCGCCTTAACTTGCATTGCAAAGCACGCAGGCCAAACGCAAATATGCTCAAAGGTAATTGAGCCGCAATGTGCACCCTACTGATTAGATTTAATAACATACAGTTTTACAATGATATTACGGCAAAGCTTCATGCGAGTGTAAGAAATGAGAGATTGAATCTTAATTCAAATAGTTCACAATATTTGCAACATATTCAAAACTCATATTACTTGATCAGTTGAAAATTACGAAGTATCTGTCAATTGATTTCTATTTCCGTCATCTTTCCGGCTACTAGCAATAGATGTGTGTAAAAAAATAAAACATAATATCCAGGAAATATTAAAAAATATACCCATGCCTTTCTAACGTTTATGAAGTAGTTTTGAACAAAGCAGCAACTGATTAGTTTATTAACTGTAAATGAAAATTTTGTGAGCGTTTATTTTACACGAGTTGATTTTTTTCTTTATGAATTTCTTTTGGATTATATGATATCTAGCGATTTAAAAAAGCGTTTTTTTTATTTGAACTAAAGCCGAGGAATTCATTAAAAACTCTTATACGAAATCAAGTGAGTTCAGTTTTTTTTTGTTACTGAAATCACTGCGAGGGAGAAGTGAGTTCCTTTATTTATATAACTAGAGCTATTTCCTTTTTTTTAAACAACAAAAACTGTAGTAAGAAGTCCTTACTACCTACTCCTGGCGGAAAAGATAACTTTGCTTTAGAACGGGAATCTCTCGGAAATATACAAAAATCCACTACCCATATATCTCAATAAACAAACCTTCAATTCTCCACCTCCAATACTTTTAAAATCAATCTGAAAACAATCCAGGCAATCTACAGCCAACCAAAATAGTCAGACAAATGAAAGCTTGAAATATCGCCTCTATCACTGAGTGGTAAAACTCTCATCAGTTGTCCAATTTATTTGGTAGATGAGACGTGACCAGAACGGTTGAAATATGAAACCGCTATGCAAATTGAAATTTGGACTCCGCCGCATCTGGTGGACACGTCTGCCGTCCACACCCAAGTTAGTCTAGGAGACAGAGCGTTATGGTATTTTATGAAAACAGAGTATCACATAAAAAGGGTAATTAATATTTTTAAACATGTGCAGTTAAGTAGAATACTTTTTCTACAACCAAGTTATGCCACTTCACGAATCTGGATACAGACTTGGTGTTTCTCATTTATACACAAAACTATAAATGCTTCAAGGATTATCTATGGATTTCCATAGGAATTCAAATTTTATATGAGGATGAGGTTTCCATCGAGTGCAGTTAGCAACAACTATAAAACATTTAAGTTCTAGAGGTAATCCAATTAAGATGTTGGACACAAGAGTAACCACCCTATATTTTTTTAATAAACATTGGTATGCTTTATATTTTTGAGTAAAATGCAGTTGTTCTCTACTTTTAATTGGTCTTCACCACTTGTGGTTACATAGCAAATTACAATACGGGTAATCATAATGATTAATTGATTTTATTGATGGTTCTTGATAGAATTCTATTACAGTAATGAAATAAATTAAAATAATACATACTTTTCTGCTTGGGCCTTATTTTAAGAACACTTTTTATAGCCTATATGTTGACCAGGGTCACTAAGCTGATAATACAAAAACCGCATCCAAATCCGTTACAAGGCTCTCTAATTAAAACGGGACATACATACATACATACATACGGACAGACAAAAAAATCTTAAAAGTTTTGGCTTAAGTACAATACTAATAATCCATTCCAATTAATATTTTGAAAAAATATTCGATGTAAAGACACGAAAATTTTACTATTTTTTTATTAGTATATAGATATACTCACGCATATTTTCTAGGAGTGTAGGCAGAGACCATTGATCTCAATCTGCTACGATCCTGATACACCTCTTTCACTTTAAAACATTGTGATTAAAACACGACGTTGCTAAGACTGCGAGTGTTTTTGGAATAATCCGACTATCTTACTGCAAGTACTATGATTGTTGTTACTCTTAATATGCTCATTATATTGGCTGAGATTGAATAAAGATCAATTCCATACAGCTACATTATCATTCTTTTTCCTTTATTGTTTGCAAAATATTTGTCAAAACATCGAGTTGTTGGAATATGCTACAACTAAACCCCAAAGGTATCCAATTTAAGCAACCTAACTCTTAGTCTATTTGTAACAGAATGATGGAGATGGGTAGCTTGAAATCTATACCACAATTTTATACGAACCCTTCACAAGTATTTATACGTATGCATATAGGTATTTAGGTGAGGTATATTTTGATTAAAAGTTATCTGTCAAAGTTTTATTTCTAAATTGGCTTGTACAAAATAGAAAGTACGATTAATTGAAACTTTTCTAACTTCAGCCAAGTTTGTGGAGGAAGTACGATAGGCTTATTATATATTGCTGGGATATTGGAATCGTTTGTCAAAAGTGAGTGTTTGCACGATTTAATGTTTTAGGGTGGTAAAACAGAATCTCGGTGCAATTGGCGGAAATTGATCCGTAATAATTAGAGTTTCGCATTCAAATTCTGTCATTTTATGACTAACATTTTGATTACATTCGATTACAACGATAAAGATGCTTTTAAGTTTGTTAATTGAAAATAAACTTAAAAGCGTATTTGTCGTTGTAATCAAATGTTTTCAAAATGTTAGGCATAATCCTACTATAATAATATAATATATAATATAATATAATATATCATATAATATAATAATATTATAAATGCGAAAGTTTGTGCGTGTGTGTGTGTGTGTGTGTGTGTGTGTGTGTGTGTGTGTGTGTGTGTGTGTGTGTGTGTGTGTATGTATGTTACTTTTTCACGCTGAAACGGCTTAACAGATTTGGATTAAATTTAGAATGGATATAGCTTATACCCAAACTTAACACATAGGCTATTTTTTATTCCGAAAAATGCATGGTTTGCAAATTTAAATGAAAAATTAGGTATCTAATTAGCGCGGTCCTTTTCTTTTGTGGTGAAATAAGTCAAGGCTTTGTTATTTCATACATCAGGTGTCTAATAAGCGCGGTCCTTAATCGTTTGTGGTGAAATAAGACAAGGCTATGTTATCTCATCACACTTCACACTAATATTATAAATGCGAAAGTTTGTGTGTGTGTGTATGTTTGTTACTCTTTCACGCTGAAACTTTTGGATGAAATTTAGAATGGATATAGCTTATATCCCAACTTAACACATAGGTTACTTTTTATCCCGGGAAAAAGCATGTCGTTAAACCAAAAAACACGCGGACGGAGCCTTGGGCAAAAGCTAGATAGTAATAAATTTCCGCTTATTGCTTTAAAACGAAATGTTTGCATACTTTTTATTGAAAAGTAACATTATGATGAGCATTTTGCACCGAGATTCGGTTTTACCACCTTAGGACGTCAGTTTTGGTCTCAGCCTCATCAAGTTTACGCTGTTTAAATGAGAGACGCATACATTTTGAAACAAAAATAGCTTATATTTTCATCATCATTGACAACAAGTTTCCGCCCACTGCTGGATAAAAACCTCCTCTTTTTTACGCCACAAACTCCTGTCCTGGGCCGATCTCATCCATATTCTACCAGTTACCCTGAAAATGTCATCGGCGCCCCATCTCTTGGCTACCATTCGGTCGGTATTCACTTCACGTGCCATTACTTCCCCAGACCAAGTGTCCTGCCCATCGCCATTTTAGTCCAGTGATTCGCCATTCAATCTCAACAACTTTGGTTCTATGACGAATCACAGTATTCAGGATATGATCTAATATGTAACAATACTTGGCTCGCTTCATCGCTCACTGCGCAAATCTAATCTTACGCATGGCTTTATAATTCGACAGTTTCTGAATCCTTCTTCTTTTTAAATTTTGTCTCATTATGGCTAAGACATTAGTAAAAAATAAATCACCGTACCTATTCAAGATTTTTGTAAAACAATTAAATTTTTTCTTCGTTATAAACGAGCTAGTATAAAAAATACTTTATTTATTTGCTATGTCTTTGTACGTTTTGGAAGTGTTAAAGAAACTAAATTTTGCTAATAGAAGTAGTTACAACTTTAATTTTTTGTTGTATATAGTACTCCTTCCCACGCGTACTAATTAAGTTCTAATGTGAAAATTGAGTTTTTTTATTTGTAGTAGCTACTAAGTACTAGGTATGGCCACAATAAGGACCTAAAATTAAAAAAAAAATACGAGATGATTCAGAATCGCTAATAAATCAGTTTCCATCAAAAATTATTTTCATTTACTCTTCTTATTCGCTTTTCATTACCATGGAAAAACAGAACGCCTTTAGGATCACTTTTTTCTCCGGCTGTCTGTCTGTCCATGTCTCAAGGCCCTAGTTTTCAGAAACGGCTAGAGGTATTAAGTTGAAATTAATATCAAATACTAAGGACTACTTATAGTTCATTACTGCTGTACAAAAAAGCTTCTGGTTTAAGGCAATAAATAGATACGACCTTTTACATAGTCATAGTAGATACCAAGTCTCTCTCACTGACTGATCGTCAAAACCAATTAATGTAAGTATAAAACCTGGTCTTACTATCAATAAAAATGATGTATACTTGATTGATTGATGTAATACTAAATTGATTCTAACCACTAGTTATCTAAAAAAATATAATATCCATCAGATTGATGGGGTGATTATGAAAATGGCCCTTCAAAAAAATATCAAAATAACAGTTTAATAAATACCGTATGTACCTAATTTATACTCGCAATTGTCAGCACTTGGTGAATTTTCAAAAACATCATGATTAAAATACACTTGTACTAGTTTCACAGGTTTATTTTACAATAATAATCCCGACCGGTTTCAATTGGGTGAAATAAATAAAAAATTGTGAATTAACCGGAACCGGTCGGGTGAATTATTGTAAAATAAACCAATGAAACTAGTACAAGTGTATATAATCACGATGAAATACCGTACCTACATAACCTTCGTGGTAGCCCAGAATATAGCTCAGTTTAGAAAAGAACCCAGCTGATTTAGACCATGACTAGAAACAATCCCCGGTACGTATGAGCCTTGTTGCCGTAACAAGATTATAGAAACATAATTGGTACGCATGCGATCTGTATTGGATACACTGATATACCTGCTAAAGAGACCAAGTCCTGTAGTGTAAATGTTATACTTATTTTCAGAGATTTCCTGATGAATCAGTAAGCGGTGTTTTGTTTAAATAACACCTTTGATGTCTAGTTTGCATTTACCTTCCTTAAAGCATGAGCATGTATGTATTTCTTGTATTCCAGTCATGACATGATAGACCACCGACACAGTCACGTGACGGTCATAGACTCCATCTTATAAAATTGTACGTTCTGTATGTATTCGTGTTCGACGTATATCATCAACGTACATGGATATGTCGGAGCCAGAATTTCTATTAGACCGTTATTTACACTGCGGTAGACGATTTCCTAGACCGGGATAGACTTTTCATAACTGCGCGTCATTTGATGTGTGTTTATTTATCTACCTCTATTCATTTATTGGGTTGGGTTGGATTGGCTGAAATTTAATGTATTGTTGCAAAAATACAATGAATCATGGGAAAATTACGTAAAAATTTGTCAATTTTCAAGTTCCGGGAAATAAGTGAATCAAGATGCTTTTATAAAGAATATTTCTTTATGCAGATAATACAGAACCAATTTATTAGATATTTATACTTAGGACAATATGGGGTATATCCATTTTACCCACTCACGTACCCGACTCTATTTATACTTGGTATGGTGGGATACGTTGAGCTACGAGTTCGTAGGATATAAGCGTTGTTCAGCTATTTTTTTTAATTGATTAACGGGAAGACACATAATCCGGAATTGCTTAGAAGAGTAAATCTGTGCGAGCCTGACAGGTTCTTGGGTCGGCGTCGGTTACTTGTGGTGCCGAACACTCGCACCAACCGAGAGAGACGCCCTTAACGCGTGCACTGCACATTCTCAACATGGTCGCGGAGGAAATCGATTTGTTTTCATGTACGTAAGCGAATTCACAAAGGTTACACTTGGTATCCTTTGTTATGGAAATACACTGTCGCATTACATGACATTAAGGACCTGTAATGATAGACGTAAGAGAGAAATTAATAAATAAATAAAAAATAAATAAAATGCCGTATAGTTGTTAAATCCTATAATAGAAACATACATGTTTAGTTTTTTATCTGGTTTTGTATACATTTGTACTAAAACCTATTAAATAATTACGTGCTTCTTCATAATAAATTAACACTACATAAGTTGTAAGAAAAGATCTGAATGAAAAAGACGTTCATAACTTTTAATAGTTAAAACTTCCTAATTCACATAATCAAAAAATAGATTGCAGCGGTCCAGCAGGATCCATCTAACAGACTAACAACTGTAACCTCCTCAAAAGCTGAAAAGTTTCAATTGTAAAATAATTTTGTTAATTATTTCACAATTTAAAGATAATTTAATTTATAGCTGTTTTGAAACATAGTTTTCAATGCAAGTGCTCGTAAAGTCCTATTGTATATATGCATCTAAACTGTTATCAAATTCAACCTTACCACACTAGTGTTTTATTTTTTCATTATTTTTTTTGTTTTGTTTTCCCACATCCTGGAAAGGCAAGGGGAACTTAGCCCATACAGCCATTTTTGAGGTATTTTTTTTTATTTATTGAAAATATCTGTCAGTCCTATCTTGTGGAATTAGTGGTGTGTCTCGCTTATCGCTCGTATTTCAAATAGTTCCTCATAGGCCATTGCCTCCTTACCGCAATTATAGCATTAGCTACTATTTTTTTAAAAGCATAATTAAATTAATCTTGCTTTATTTTTAGCAAAGCTTCCAGTACAGACTTTGTTTGATGTCCGCTTTGTTTAAACATATACTTACAGGATACAGGGACAATGCGCATTGATATGACGAAAGAAGCCCAATATATGATCCCGGACTACATTTAGAGAGGTTCGTGCTCGGATAATTTTACTAAGGAAATAGTTTTTCCAATGCGCCGAACGGATTTGATTTTCGCCAGCAAATAGCGCACTAGTGCCGGGCGTCCCGTTTGAATCGATTAAAGGCTGTTGAAATTCAAATTTCGATTTTGGAATGTTTTTGAATTCTGAATAACACTTTCAACGGGATATTTGCGAGTTCCACTTACTTTCAGAATCTCTGAATAAAATATTTTTCTATTGCCACTGCATTATGTACGTTAACATTAGAATTATTAGTGTATGGAAGGTTCCTAAAACCAAAATATTATGGCCTGATATACGATATGATATATAATTTAAAATTGAAAAGTCTTAATAATATTCAAAAATATGTAAGGTCCTACAATTCAAAGTGAAAAAAATTTAAGAGATGATAGAGTATCCCTAATAGACCACACTCCACGGAGAAAAAAATGTTTTTGCACGTTATTTTTTTTTACCTTTCCATAGACATTTAGCTGATTGAACCATTTTGTACTGATTATATCGAGAGGCGTCGTCCGTTAAACAGCTTCAGGTTTCACGGACGACGCTCTCTCGAAACTTGCCCGTATGTCGGTGCGTTAGGGTTCACGCATTTTTGTTTGGAACTCAATTATTTCCTAAACTAAGGTTATCCGCGGGTATGATTCGTAGGAAAAGTGATTCAGTAGGGTCGGTAGAATATGTGGTTTCATTTAATGATAGCAGTTTATATAAACCCGGTATAAGAGACATGCAAAATGGGATACACAGAGGCGAATCCATACATTTGTATTAAAATCAGGTTTGGATATATACAAATCAAAAACATTAAGATACTTCTATATTTCGACTAACTTGTGGTCGTCATTAGTCCCATAAAAAAAGGTATTGTTTAATTTATTTATTCGACTGACGACGACCACAAGTTGGTCTAAATATAGAAGTATATAAATATTTTTTATTTGTATAAACATATGATTCTTAACTATATTTATAAGAAAATAGGATAAACCTGTTTTCTATTAATTAAACTAGTTGTTTAGACGGTACGGAACACAGAGCAGCTAATCGCCACATTCCATCTAGCTAAATGTCCGATGCATTGTGGTTTGGTCTCAGACAGAGCAGGCCTGTGTTTACGCTCCATTAAACTTGGGTTTACATCTACTGTGCTCCAATATCAACAGCCAGTAGGAAGGGTAGCCTACTCCGCCGGATCTACCGATCCGTTATTCTCTTTTAGAATTCCGTTAAACGAAATCTTTTGAGATGCCATGCCCGCCCGTCTGCAGAGCAAACTCATGAACTCTTGGTCAAAAGTAGTAACTAAGTGAATTAGGTTTCAATTTATTTGGGCGTTTTAATAATGGAAGAAAATGTAACTAAGCAAGGGTTTCGGAAAAAAATGTGTCACTTTATTATCAACAGGTTCACAATTGAGGCGGTCAGCGAATTGGCCGATCTTTTCCAGATACAATTATAATTACCGCCTCAATAATAAAGGTATTGTTTTAGTTGTTGTAGATGTTCATCGTTAGTAAATCAATATATGACAGTTTAAAACCTTATTTTGTCTTTAATGCATATATTAACATACATTATGTACAGACAAAAACTTCTATACATATATGTGACAAAGTTTTTGGTACAAACAACAGCGTGAGAATTCGAAAAATGGCAGCCATAATTGTGTAAACGTGCAGGCAAAATCAAGAACGTATGGTAAAATATTAATCAATAAGCAGTAAATCTGCAAGTTATGTGGATCCAGTATCCAAATTGTGCATTTAATTTACTCCAATGTGGTCTGCGACGGCCGCAGCCAATAGCCTGTCCATTGCAGAGCTGCCGGTGGGTCTAAGACAGACTCGGTTGGCTTGACCAATCACAGCGCTTTATTTAAATACGTTTGTGGCAAAATCTAGGGATGCCGATTCTTTCTTAAATAGAAATTCCGAATCGTGGAAAAAAATCGATACAAAAAAAATCAGTACAGAATAGATCGATTCAAAATCGGAACAGGAATTCATAAAATTAGCGTTAGTAAAATTTTATTTTTGTTGGTAATCTAGGTAAACATTCTCTTGCGTTAATTTTTCCTGAGTTTATTGTAAGAGTTGTTTTCTTATAAATAAAACATTAATTAAAATATTCATAAAGTTTGAGTGTCAAAGTAACATAAAATGCACATATATAACATTATTATTATGTTGATATTATGTAACAATATTTCTGAGTCTCAATTACCTACTTCAACTTCCTATCTTTAAATGTAAGTGTCTTCATAAATAATAATTTTGAATTTTGAAATCAAATACTTGCCGGGAACGTCAACATACTTGTGCTTAGTCCGAGATACTTATTTAATTCACTATGTAGTTTCACAATGTTTGAATTGTTTATTCGCATATTTAAAGCTTCTTGAACGCTTCTTGAAGCAAAAACACTGGCAATACTCCATCTGTCAATCATTCACATTTTTTGCGCCGCGAAATCTGCAACGCCGAGAAAAAATATTTCAATTTATCGTTTATAGTGAGGGTTTAGGGTGCAAAACTGACGAAAAGGAAAGTGGAAAAAGATAAATAAGACAAAAAATTAGGAAGTTGGAGACAAATCTCTCAAAAGAAGAGCCTTCCCAAGGAGGCAGGCACTTCTGATTTCCTGACCTTATAAAACAGGATAATATTATGGTTGGGTTGTTATTATGGACAAAATTGGTAAGTAAAAACGTATGCTTCCACTTTTTAGATGATAATGAGTGATATTTACGCATTTACTCTCTGTCTGACAAACCAATATAACTTCAAAAGTTTTATTTCTTCCTGCATAGGTAACTTGTGGTACAAGATCCAGCAGGCATCCCGGTGGGGTGGCTATGGTATAAACAGTCAATGAATGTTTCGTTGAGTGTCATACAATAATATACTCTTCCTGCGTAAGTAACTTGTTGTACAAGTTCCAGCAGGCATCCCGGTGGGGTGGCTATGGTATAAACAGTCAATGAATGTTTCGCTGAGTGTTATACAATAATATACTTATCAATTCTTTAAAAGATCGGTGACCTTAATGTCTATTTCCACAGATAATATAATACCCTAGTACTGTTTCTCAAGTTTAGGTTAATTTTATGTCCATGTTTTTATATATCTAAAGCTAGTAGCAATTTGACAAATAAAACTGCTTTAAGTCCATGGACATGTTACGGCAAGTACTCCGGTGGAGTAGTTTTTTTAAAAAACAATGACGGTTTCGTTAAGTGTTACCTATATAGTAATATACACCAATTCTTTAAGAGGTTGGTGACCTTAATATGTATGTCTCAAGTTTAGGTTAAACTTATGTCCATGTTTTATATAAGTATCTGGTAGCTCACATATTAAACTGTTTTTATTCAATGGACATATATCTTCTGATAAATACACTGACATTTTCAAGAGAATGAAAAATATATTAACTGAAGGATTTGACACCAAAAAATATTACTTTGCCCCACGCTCACAGGCCCCAATCCTGAACAATGAACTGGTAGGATTGCTTGGAGAAGCTATCAAGTCAAGTGACAACAGAATTAAGAAGCATCAACAACAACAGTTGTTCATGGACGGATGAAACTGAGCATTGTGTTGCCAGTTATTTTGACTACAATCCAATCAACAATACCAGAAAACAGCTTATTTCTCGTAGTCTGAACAAAAATCTGGTTAATACCATAGATAAGAACAAACGTAACAAAATTCATGATTAGAGAAAATTTTGAAAATATGGTCAAGTGTGCATCACACTGCAAAATAGTACTCAAGGGTACGACTCTCTGCTCGACCAGCATGACCACAGGGAGACTACTGAGTACGTACCTCCTTACTCGAATCAGTCGAAATCCTAAAAACAAGGGGGGGGGGGACAATACCAGAAGAGCTCAGCGAGACCTGCATAGCAGCATCATCCGCCAGGTCTACCACCAAAACCTTATCAACTGAAGTTTGTCAAACAGTCTTAAGAATGGTAAATAATGCTGCTGGCAGACCCAGATTTTATAAAAAATGTTGGAAGATGACTAATTAATGACTTTTACTATATTCTCCTGGATTAATGGATACAAAATATGTTACTAGCACTCCTATACGGTCAATAGCTGCAAAAAATTTTGGCTTATCAGGGTCTGATATGGCTATCATCACAGATGAAATTCAGAAGTTATTGAAACTGGGTGTCTTCAAGATATGAACCTCTGGTGCGACAGTTCTTGTCTAGGTCATTTATAATAGGTACTGAAACCCAATGGTACATATAGATTTATCATAAATTTAAAATCTCTGAATAAGCACATTATACCTGAACATTTCAAAGTCGAAAATGTTAGGACACTTCGTAAAATTATGTGCTTTAAGGGTGCTATTGACATGAATAATGCAGTTTACAACTTAACTCCAACGGGCGATGATAAAAAATATATTTGCTTTATTTTTCTAAATATCGCATATGAGTTCAGATATACATATTCCATTTGGTCTCTATACTGGTCAATTAACATTTACAAATTATAAATTTTATTAAAGCCAATTTTAAGTTTAATACAAAATATCAGGCATTAGCTCTACCACCTAACCTGTATATATCACAGATGATTAATAATAAATTTATAAAATGAGGTGGTAGAGCTAATGCCGGGCTCGAATGTGGAGGTACCACCATCTTACTCGGAAACCCTCCCGAAGTTATTCGGGGGAGAGTAAGAGGACAACTCCCAGGCAAAAAAACCAGGCGGCCCACCATTGCCTGGGACCGATGGATGGCGGTATATCCATCCCCAATTGCCGGGCCTTATATAAATTAGACTGGTGACGGGCAGCGGCGTCACTGGTGCAAGGGTTTCGGCACCGCGCTCACCAACCCGCCTGCCCAGCGTGTGTGAGTATGGGAATTTCTTCCAGGAGGACCGCCAAGAGTGGTGAAATCCTAGAAAGCCCTATGTCCAGCAGTGGACGAAACAGGCTGATGGATGGATTATAAAATGAATCAGTGTTCAATAAGAGACTTCACAAAATTAATTAGAACCCTAGTAGCTACTTGCCCTCCTGTATCCTATGGCTACTTATATACCAAAATATTTGAAAGACAAAAGCTTTGAATAAAACTAATAATGTTTTCGATGCTCAATCTTATGGTAGTCTAGACAAATTAATATAGCTAAAAATTCTGTAAGACAATGGGCTGGGGTATATTATATTGTTAGGGTAAAACAGCCAAGGGTTTTTTGGACCAATGATAATAAAAATATTAGGTTTATAAATCATTTGGAACTTAGCAGCGTTTTTTGTTTTTGAGCTACAATACTTTGTTAAAAACTTTAGTTAATTCCAAGTATTATTGAATAAACAAGATGGAATAATACAATTTCCTAATTTAAACTTGTTAGCTAAGACAATATGGCAGTGGTGTGAGGCCTAAAAATATTAGAGTTTTTTGCTTCCTATGTAAAATTGATCTGGAGGTTTGAAAATATAGGCTCAGACAGCCTTTCAAGAAATTATAGATATTTTTTTGGCACTCTTCCATTGATTTATTTGCAACAAAAGGCAATGCAAAAAATATTTGTCCAGGCAAATGCAAATAATATTGATGCCTTTATTATAGATTGGTCTAGCTATACTTTGCTTAAGTTTTTTCCCCTTTGTACCCTCATATTAGAAATTGTACACAAAATTTAAGCGACAAAGCCTACTGTTAAGATCACTTTTTTCTATATAGACATCATAACCATGGTAGGTAGATAGTAATCAAAACGATGGCCATATCCCATGTAAAGAATGTTCAACCCTCTGTAAAATTGTTACTGTCACCTTTTCAAAACTCTACATCCACTATGCATGTCTGTCAGAATATACCATAAATCAATGTAGCTTGGCTTTAATTAAGGCAGTGGTGGATGTATAGCGAAGATTAAAAACTATTTGAAATAGCTATACTTAGAGTACTACAATTTCTTACTGAAAAATTAAAGTAACCAGCTTCCTAGCAAACATTAAAACATCGGTCAGCTTTATCACTTATAATAGATTCAGCTCTATATTTCATTCCAAATAACATTAGGAAAAAGAAGAAAACAGAAGCAAGGTTTTTGAAACTATTTCATACCATGCACATTATTAAATTTACTGGAAAACACTACGAAAAATCTATATATTTGGCTTCACATAAGTGCTACCTTATGCTTAGCTTTAATTATTTTACTATTTATGTGCACTATTATAAATACAAGATACATTATAAAACGTACTTAGTACAAAGAGAGCAGTTTGAGTCACTCACAAAAGTCTACATGATTAACAAAAAACCGTTGTATAGCAACGTATTTCATATACGATTACGGTACGACAATCGGATAAAATTAAAACGTTATACATTTGCCGATTGTCACGTCTGATGCCACGAATTTTCAATTAGTTGCAATGCTTCCCTAAAAAGATTAGAATATCCTGCTTCTTTATGTCTTTCAACAGGAACATTTTCAATGCTGTTGTTTGAAATAATATTTCGTAGCTTGGAAGGTCCTTGTCATTATAATAAGTTAAACATAAATTAGGCCAGGTATTTAATAATCGTTTAGATGGTTATGCCATACAGATTTTTACGCATAAAATGACACAAAACATTAATCATTTCGTCGAAGTGTGCGCCATGAAGAAATAATTTTTCCTTCTTTCTAGTGTTATATTGAATAGAGTTTATAGGTGGTACACAGTAAAAAGTTACAATAAACGTAAATGATGAAGACTGATATGTAATTAAAAGAAAGTGTTCATAATTTTTAGAAAACAATAAGCCTACAAGGTCTATTGTTACCTTCTGTTATATTTTTAGAAATATAATATTGTGGATTTTTAGATATCTATCAAAATCCCTCATGTGGTATAATTCTCAACTTTAACTCTAAACATCTACATAGTGAATTATATAAGTATCTCGGACTAAGCACAAGTATAATTACTAAATTAAACGAACTTACCTTAAGTGAAGTTCTATACGAACTGCTTAGTCCGAGATACTCCTAACCCACCCGAACCCAAATAATGGAAAGTTTTCTATTTGCCCTGGAGTTATGACCAAAGAAAAGTTGAGAATTATTTTGTAATGACTTATGCTCTAAAAAGAATGATTGACAGATGGAGTATTGCCAGTGTTTTTGCTTCAAGAAGCGTTCAAGAAGCTTTAAATATGCGGATAAACAATGCAAACATTGTGAAACTACATAGTGAATTATATAAGTATCTCGGACTAAGCACTTCGTATAATTACAATAGAACTTCACTTAAGGTAAGTTCGTTTAATTTAGTAATTAAATGAAGGTACTCTTTTTCAATGTAAGTGATTTCTTGGCAAAATTTTCCGTGAAACTGCAAAAAATCGTTTCCACGATTCAAGCGGTTGTATGGATCGAATCAAATATCGGATCGCTTTGAAAAAATCGATCTAAAATCATATCGCATATCGTAACTCAGAGCAAGTACGTAACCATCGATTCGATAAATTTGACCCATAAACACGATAAATTCTAAACGACAACTTTTATTGTTTTTGGATAAGAGCTACATTTTTGTTTATCGAAGCGATGTCGAGTCGATAGTTTGTACTTGGCACCCTGATCACATAGCTGCACGCTACTAACAGGCTCCTCACAAAGGCTACCTTCAGTGTAATTTAATACGCAAACAAATAAAATAAACGTTTACATTACAGCAGTATTGTGTTGAGTTAAGCTCATACCAATACCAACCGATCCGGTTTTCAATCTAATAGGTACGAATTTCCGGTAATGTCATCTATCTTTGATGGGAACTATTCCGGTATCGATGATTCGGTGTCCCAAATTGTCCCGGGTTGACTTCTCGGTAGGACAGTAGACGATTATTGAGGATCGATTCGGGACAATGAGCCAAGTTTTAATTAAAGGGTCGAGGTATTTGGTTTTGTAAACTACATTTTAGCTAGTTTGATTGGTTGCGGTTTTATCTGAATGACCCTTTGCTAAAGTATTGTAGTCATCATGACTTAAATTAACTTACCTATATATTAAGATGCTATTATAGAAATCAATCAATTATTTTAAGCAATTTGCGATTAAGATAATGTTTTTAGAGAGAAATTCATCGCTTTGGAATACAACACTAATGTAGCGATCATCTGTTTCTTGAGAATAAGGCGTGAAATCATGTAACGCCCTCGTAAGCGTTTAGTGTGTGTAAGACAGCTGGTTAGATCAAATATTTACAAAAATATATTCGGTAGACAAGTATGGTAGAAAAATTCAACGGTCTAGGTAAGTACTTCGGTGGTGCAATTGGTAGCGCGCTTGATAACAAGCGGTCGCAGGTTCGAATCCTAGCCCAAGGAATTTTTTCAAATTCTTGTTTACATTTGTTTCTTATTAATCTTTTCTAGTTTGTAATGCACTCTTATAATAATCCATCCATCCATCAGGCCTTTCTAAGATTTTGTTACTGTTGGCGGTCCTCCTAGAAGAAATGCCCATACTCACACACGCTGGGCAGGCGAGTTGGTAAGCGCGGTGCCGAAATAGATATAGCGTCATCCATCAGTCTTAGGCAATGGTGGGCTACCTGATTGTGCCTGTCTGCGAGCTGTCCTCTTATTCTCCCCTGAATAACTTTGGGGGCGGGTTGCAAGTAACATCGTGGTACCTCAACAGTCGAACCCGGCACCAGCCCAGCTCTATAACTACTAAAAGTGGTAATGTAATACTAATACTGGGCGATTAATTCATTGCAAGGATATAAAATAAAACTGAAAGGTGGAAAGAAGGATATTGCCTGAAAAAATGAGTTATCATGTAGCTTGTATCGACATATGGACGTAATAGTATTTTGTTTGTATTACTTAGTCAAGGATTGACCCGTATACTTTTTTTCGGTTCATATGTATTTTAGACATTTATTCTAAAGTTATAATGATTTATATACCCGTGTTTCAAAAAAATCTGCCTTAGCTGTAAATACCTTCCCGAAAAAAAAAAAACATAATTTCCTGCTCTCATTTTCTTATACGAGTTCATTCAATAGACTCTCCGTTACAACCATGTAAACTTAGCGTGTTGCATTGGTGTCCTATTAGAGATCTTATTGTGTTTGTTTAACGTTGAATTTTGAATGAAACGTCTTGGAGAGTGTTCCGTACATAGCGATTGATCTGCTAAATTGGACTGAATTATTGATGTAGATTCTCGAAGGAACGATGTGAAGCGGTGGCTCCTGATGAAATTTGCTTTTCTTGCTGCCTGTCAGGAAAAAATTGGCTTTAATAATACACGGCTCACATTTACTGAAGTCACAGACTCTACTGAAAAACGTTCCGAAAACATTTAGACTAGTTCCAGTGATGAATGGCTGACCTCTAAGTGCTCAAAAAAGTGCTCTAAAAACATTAATTGGTTCACAAGTTATTTTGTACGCCATTTTTGTATAACAATCTCTATACATCCTCTGTAAGTTAAAACAATATTGATTGAAACGTTTACAAAATGAAATGAGATTTTATGATAGTGAAGTTGTTCACATTATGATCGAGCAATCTAAGTTTTTGCTTCGTAGTTCACATTATTTTACCGTATACATAGGTAACACTAAAAGTTTCCGGAACTGGCCACTTACATAAACAATATTTAAAAATGTATTGCAACATTTGAAAATAGAACTCTTTGGCTGTAGAATGCAGTTTGTTTCATCTGACTGTCTTTTGTTTTTACCTTGTGGCGCCATTTAAAAAATTGTGTGTCTGCATCAACATGGATTTAACTCCGGAAAATTTTCGTAGTATGATTTTCTACGATTTTAAGTGTAATTTGACAGTTCAACAGAGCATCGCTCGGCTTGAAACAGCTTTTGGCAATGAAGCACCATGCAAGACGACTGTTTATAGTTGGTTTGCAGAATTCAAGCGTGGTCGTATCAATCTCAGTGACGAATCTTGCGATGATCGGCCGTCCACCGCTGTCACCAACAAAAACATCGATGCTGTGCGCCGTATGATTGAAACAGACAGGCATGTGACCTACCATGAAATTCGCGCATCCTTAGAAATAGGCATGAGTTAAATACAATCAATCCTACACAAACATTTGGGTGTGAGAAAGCTGTGCTCGCGGTGGATCCCACACAACTTGACCGAGGCTCAAAAAACGGACCGCGTCCCTTGGTGCAGTGCCATGCTTACCAGATTCAACGAAGGTGCGTCAAATTTGGTGTGGGACATAGTAACAGGTAACGAAACATGGATTTATTGCTACGATCCCAAAACAAAGCAGCAATCGAGCGTATGGGTCTTTCAAGATGAGCCGAAACCAACCAAAGTGGCGCGCGTGAAAAGTGCATCTAAGCGGATGATTGCTTCTTTTTTTAATAAAACTGGACACGTGGCTACTGTTGCTTTAGAGAATCGTCGTACCGTGAATAGTGACTGGTACACGACCATTTGTTTGCCGGAAGTTATTGACGAACTCCGTTAAAATAACCGTAAACGCCGTATCATCCTGCACCACGACAATGCTAGTTCTCACACGGCCAGACAGACAAACGACTTTTTGAAGACGAAAAATGTAGAACTCATGAGTCATCCTGCATACAGTCCCGACCTGGCACCTTGTGACTTTTTTCTGTTCCCAAAAATTAAGAACCAATTACGCGGTCAACGATTTTCATCACCAGAAGAGGCTGTCGAGGAGTATGAAAAACACGTTTCAGAGGTCACCACAGGGGAGTGGCACAAAAGTTTTCAAAACTGGTTTGATCGAATGAAAAAGTGCATAGACGCCAAGGGAGATTATTTTGAAAAACAATAAATTAATTTTGTACCTTTAATAGTATTTTTTCATATTCATTCCGGAAACTTATAGTGCGTCCCACGTATATAATATATGTCGCCGCCAGATTGTTAAATCGGCCATGTCGTTAATAAAATGGCGGCACCCAATTCAATGCCTAGGATGTATACGATACCTCAGTTTACCGTATTGGTGGCCTAAAACGATTAAACGTAGCTGCCCTATACACAGAAAATTAAAATCTGAGCAAAATGTTATTTTTTTTTATGAATAAGTTAAATTTTTTGTGTTAGAAAACTCCGTTTTTAATTATATTCTTAATAAACCAAAACAATAAAAAGTGAAACAAACAAGAGATTTGCGTTTTCGTTACAAAGGTAGGTTTTTTCAATTTGTCAAAATAATATTCTTATTATCTTTAATATTTTACTATTAAATCGATAAAGAGCTGTTTAAAAAATCTTCATCACGTGGTCTTTCCAATTGGATGAAAATTCTTTCGTTTTTACGTGTCCCAGGAAAACCTTCCTTAGAAGGGACTTCCGACCGAGAAAGGTTTTCTTGAACACAAAAATATTTGTAATTATGAGCAAATACCTCAGTCAGGATTTTCTCGTCTTAAATTACATTTATAATGTTTTTACCTTTGACCTTTATCATCTCTGATCAGTATCAATTTCAACTTTATGAAATTACTAGCTTTTGCCCGGTTTAACGACATGCTTTTTTCCGGGATAAAAAGTAGCGTATGTGTTAAGTTAGGGTATAAGCTATATATTATTCATTCTAAATTTCATCGAAATACGTTTAGCCGTTTTCTGCGTGAAAGAGTAACAAACATACACACACACACACAAACTTTCGCATTTATAATATTAGTGTGACAATTTAACAATTTGTATTTTTAGTATTTATATTAAGATGGTTTAGTTATTTATTTTATCTAGTACTATTATTGTTTAATGTTGTAAATTTCAAATTAAATCAATAATATTTAAAATAATACTACTTTTAGGTAAAAACAGTAATTAACAATGTTGAATGTAGCCTATTTTATGTACAATGAATTAATTCGTTCAAATTATAGATAACTCATTTTTCATCCATCCGTCTATCAGCCTGTGTTTGCCCACCGCCGGGCATAACCCTTTTCAAGATTTCACCACTCTTGGCGGTCCTCTGTCATCCTCATCCTGTCACTTTGCTTAATTTGGTTTTTATTCTAACGCCATTCGGGCCCAATGGCCATCATGTCGGTGACAAATGTGGCCTGCCGGCTGCCATTTCAACTTACTGATTTAGCAGGCTATTTAGATCTCCTAATATTGAAATTAAAGGACTTCCTGTTGGTATATACATCGTTATATAGACAGCTTTTAAATGATTGAAACCCAGTATTGTATTAATAATTATTATTTATATAATTATGCAAAATTAACCTTAAAGTCTTCTCTGAAATACAAAAACTATGCAGAAACTGAATTTCTAATGTTTTGTTCTACAAAATATCGCTTTCAAATATTCTTGGCATTTTTGATTCTAATTCAGATATTAAAACAAATTTTGTTCACAATAGCACTTTAAGTACTTAAACAATTTAACAGAATACTTACTTATGCAAACTAGTGTATCCCTTTTCTCTCGACCCCGTATGAATTTTATAATCTCAGATCTCTGCTGAAAAGCAGATGCATTTTCTGTTAGCCTGAGTAGGACCAGTTATGCTAAAAATACATTGTTTAGACGATCCTCAAATTGTTATAATAAACAATTAATTGATCTCAACATGTTTGCACTTTCTCTTCTGATTCGGACATACAATAAAACATTATTAACTTTGTACTGGGCTCTTAATCGCGATAACTAACAACATACCTTAATAGATATATGCTTGACGTTTCGCGATTAAGACCCCAATGCAAATAAATTGTACAGTATTCAACATCAGACGATTTATTGTTTGCAATGCATATTATTACAATCGTCAAGTCCAGATGTGTGTTAACATAGGTCGGAACGAGTAATGTATCAAAACTTGAAAATATTAATCGGTTTATTAAAATAAGCACTTATTTTTAGTTTGCCGTATATCCAGATTTTGATTCTTAATTGACACTATCGGTCGTAGCAATATATTTTTTAATGAAAATCAAATGGTTTAATTTTCGGCTAGGAATATAACTCTTTTAAAAATCTTATGGTGTCGGTATGGTTTTCATTAAAATCGGCCCCGAGACTACTTATTCACGCCCACTTGAAAAGCTGATCCTGTATATATCGTTTATATTGATATTGAGTAATAAATGATACCTCTTTTTTCGGACTCGGCCTTGTTTTTAAACATATTTTATTAATGAAAGGTTTATTTCTTAGTTCTAATAGCCAAACATTGATTATTTTTTAACATCAAACAAGTTCACGACAGAAAGCAAAATAAATAGAGAATCCACGAAAATCCCATCCAATCAATTCTTTTGATGAGAACGAATACGAAGACTCGATAACGGTTCACGGGAGCTTAGATCTTCTTCATTTTCTTTTTACTGCACGACCTTAACACCAAAATAAAGAAAATGTTGAAAACGAAAAACCGAAATAAGGTGGCAGCACGTCGCATCACAACGGTGATTACACAAAGGCTTAAAACTTTATAGCCAAACGTCAGGATGCGTTGTCATTTATCAATGAATTGCGATGCGGTTCAATAAATTATTAGTCGTTTCACAATACGGCGTCAGCATGCAAACATCAGTTGGCCAAAAAACAAGTTGGCGCGAAAAATAACGACAAGCTTGACAGAGAATAATTACAGTACAGCCAACGTAGAGATGGGGAGGGGTTAATTTGAATCGAGCGCTCAACGATTCAGTATTCGCATCGTTGATTCGATTCACGGCGTCCACTTAATTAAATAGATCGCTAAAATAAGTGTCACGTTTTCCGCGTGATAGTAAATAGTAAATACAACTGCATTTTTATTGAGAACAGATCCCATCCAAACGATACTTACCTCACGTTAAGATGACACAAAATTTCATTTATCTACATGACAGATATGTATGAAATAACTAATATCGGACAGATATCATTCTACAAAATTTCAACGACGACGTTTGGTCATGGTGAATGCATTAGATCGGTACATGACATGATGTACAAAAAATAACAATTTGGAGAAGATAAACCTAAATAGAAGTTTTAGAAAATGAGTACTTATTTTAGCAACTCCTAGTCATGCCTAGTCAGCGAAGGAGAATTGAAGTAACCTTCTTCACTTCAGTTAAGGAGAGCAATTAATGATAAAATATCTGTTTAAATTGTTTGTGTAATAAACGCTTACTTATTTTATAAATAAACTTTGTGAAATAATGACCCTTTAAAAATAATTAATGATGGTCCACGTTTTTTAAAAATTGAAATAGGATAATTGAGCTAATGAATCCGTGGATATTTTACGATAAAATATTTTTAAATCCATTTCAACCTTAAAAAGATCCTCCAATTTTAAAAGCCAAAAAAAGAGAAACTTGCCCATCCCTACTTAGCATTCCTGTGTAAGGTACGTGACATGTATGTTTAACTTTAATAGCATAATTTAACATGCAAAAATCCACATTTGCATAAGCAAGATGGGCCACGAAAATTTTATAATAAGTCTGATCTTAAAACATCAGACAAAACAATAACCAAAGTATCCTGCAATGGTATTTTGTGTACAACGGAAAAGATCAGGTTTTGCAAACCCTTTCAAGGAAAATTATTTCATCGGAAATCCATTACCCAGTCACTGAACTTCTGAGAATCACAATTAAAATTATGTACCTAGTTAAATAAACTTAAATTTTTCAAATCAACTGAACATGGAAATGCGGGTTGACGTTCGTTTGCCATATCTCGAAATAGTTTCAATCGCAGTAAAATACACCTTATGGACGGATTATTAAAATCTGTCTCAATCCTCTAGGGTGTTCGTAGTTTGTTCAGTCGTAAAATGAACCTTGCACTCGTGTGTTCAAATTTCCAAATGGCTTGAATGAAGGATTCATTTGAAGACAGCAGTAATGAATTCTGGCAACTGTAGCATGTTCATTTGCTGAAGCTACCAAGTTGTCTAGAGCAGGGGTGTAAAACCGTTGATGCTGTAATTACGTTTGACAGTTTGAATAATTTTACACGGTATTTTTGTAATAAATTCAAATTGAAAAGCGGGCTTTAAAAATTCAGCCCACACTATTCAGGATATAAAGTTATTATTTAAAAAAAGGTTTCGATGACCTCAAATCTCTCAACGAGAATTCCAGTGTTTGCGTCAGGATTAATGGGGCATACATTAAATGGTTTATCTCTAAAGGAGTTATACAAGGATTAAATGTGTATAGTCACCGTGACTGTTCAATTTCTTTATGCACAGTTGTTTAAACGATTTAAAAGAGCGTTAATTTTGACTGAAGTGAGGGGGATTACCTATTTTCGAATGCCTCTTATACACCGATGACCAAGTTTTTCCTACTTCATCGACGGATTAGCTGCAAGAGATGGTAACAGTTATGGATAATGTCTTTAGAAAAAAGTAGGAAAGTAGGAAAAACAGGCGAAAGAGGTTTGTCAGGATCGTAGCAACTGGAAATATGCAGGCCCTTTCTAACCCCATGAGCATATTTATCTAAGTTTTATATAAAGAAAGAGGATGTGTTAGAGCTAGAGAGCAAAAACGGCAATTTAGAACATAAAAAAAAATTCTAGCAATTTTATTAGGTTTTTATTCTGAATCGTTTCGAGTTTTTCAAATTAGAACGTTTTATTTGTATTCATAACACGTCAACATGTCTTTTAGACATCGCGAATAAGAGCAAAGAACAAAATTAATAATGTTTTATTGTATGTCAGAATCAGAAGAGAAAGTGCAAACATGTTGAGATCAATTAATTGTTTATTACAATAATTTGAGGATCGTCTAAACAATGTATTCTTATGTATTTATGCAGTTAATTGACACCTTTATTAACATCACATGATTCACATGGCATTAGTCACGAAAAAAGAGAAGAGCTTTAAAAATTTGCGCGTAAAAATATTGCCAGAATTGCCGCAGTGGCCTTTTACCTAAATTTTTGCGAGTAGTCTCATGATTTAGTGTTTAGTATGTTGTATGCATTACAAAAGAAAAAAGGATCTAAACTTTTTTTTTGTATAGAAATTTACTAACTCTTTATTTTGTTATGGAGACTGGTTGAATGTAGTTTTTTGAATTTTTCAAAAAATCTGATTGAACTCTGCATCATATCGGACTCACTCTTTATAGCTGACCAGCCATTTTGTTCTTCCTTTTTCCTTTAGTTAAATTGTTTTGACTGCTACTAGCAGTCCTCTGTCCGTTAAACAATTAAGCTATATCTAGTACAGAATTTATAAACACCGTTAAACATAAGCATGAGTAAATATTTTGTTATGACTTCTTGTACAATCAATTATAATAATTTTTTTTAAATTTTTATTCCAAAAATATTTATTTTTATTAAAAACTTTGACTACCGGTTTCCTATTACCCATCATCTTCTTTTTCGTCACAATGAACAACAAAACTTCACGTTTTCAGGTTATACAAAATAAAAATAGAAAATAAAACTTTAATGTCATTGTTTTCTTGATGCAACGTTCATAGGTTCTATCAACGATTGATACTTAATCACAGACATATAATTAATTACTTAGTAGTAGACCAAACATCTGTAAGGATTAAATAGCGTGGCAAGTTTCCATACAAAAAATAAGCTACATAATTTAGGCTACATGGTATGAAGAAACGTATAAAATGCGTTGTTTTGGCTGACTTATGCTTGGAACATATTTGTTAATTCCTAAGCTAATATCTAGTTTATATTTTGTTTGGAAACAAGCAATATTTATATTTAAAAGAGCCCGAAGTTCACGGAGTTAAAATTGCCACGCGTCGACTCTTTGCTTTTATTATTAATGTTAGGTCTGTTACTATATTATACGTCTGTGTACTTAATCATAATCTGCTTAGTAGCTATTATTTAAGGAATATAATGGAAGCGATACCTGAATATAATGTGCTTAGTATCTATTACTATAGAATTATAATGAAAGCGGTACCACAAAGATAGAAAACTCCCCGTTATGTTTATTTGCATACAATCCGTAGCCTAAATTTCTGATTAAAATACTCTTCAAAGACACTTGCGGGCTCGATTTAAATACGGAGTTACAAATTGATTAACTTTCAGAATTGGAAATTGATTAAAATTTAAACCAGTTTATCTTAATTTATTTGAAAATTATCTTCAGATTTGATACAGAGACGTTATTCTTATAGGTGTTTGTGGCCGTAAAGTTGCGTAAACCATTTTTATGCGAAAAGCCGCTTTTTATGAAGTTTCGAATCGGAAAGCCGGGTCCCGGGTGCACCTCCTTATTCAGAGGAAATCCCCGCAGGGGACCTGGTAACCCTAGGTCAAAACTAATAAAGTTAAAAATATTGACCGTTTTAAACCCATTAGCTAAAATAGAGTAAAACGTATTTTTTCTAAAACACTCTTGTGTGAATTTATATTAAATTTTATTTTTTGAAAACATCTCCTCCATCCAACATATATGCGATTCACCACACTACTCGGACATGCCCTTTTTATATATACTATATTTCTTTTCTTATGCGTTGGAACTACTGCCACAGATTATTATAATAATTACTGCGCTTTTATTAGAATCGATTCGAATTTTATGTTGGGTTGTTTTCTGAATTTCTGTGTTCTTCTTTCAGCTTACAACCATCTGATAGTAGCATAAGAATCTTTACTGTTACTGAAGTCATAATTATCAATGTCTAGCCTTTATTTTTAATAAAAGCAGCGGTAGCTCAGTCAGTCAGGTATTTCAAGGAAAACATGCCCTAAAAAGAGTCGTTTCCTCGAGGCCAAACTATTCTGCCAAACCAGTTTGGCCACGAGGAAACTCTCCTTCTGAGTTATAGTTTCGTTCAATTGTAGTTTCATGATGGAACTACTGCGATTTTTTCTCGCTCTTTGGTACCAAAGATGTTTTTTTTTATAGATGTCAAAGTGACAGCTGTCAGAGTGACAGATGGTTAATTTTTTTACAGATTTTGTGACGAAAGTTTTTTTTACAGATTTTGTGACAGATATCAGACAAAGTGACAGATGTAAAACTGACACATGATTTATTTTTATCCAGTATTTTGACAGATGTCAAAAATCAAAGAAAAACGCACCATCTGTCAAAGAATCAATGAAAAACGCACCATCCGTCAATTTTGACATCCGTAAAAAAATCAACGAAAAACGCACCATCCGTTAATTTTGATATCTGTCAAAAAATTATGGAAAACTCATTATCTGTCGATTTTGACATCTGCCAAAATACTGGATAGAAATAAATCATCTGTCACTTTTGACATCTGACACTTTGTCTGACATCTTTCATAGAATCTGTAAAAAAATCTGTCACAAAATCTGTATTAAAATTAAACATCTGTCACTATTGATATCGGTGCAACAAGAGCGAAAAAAATCGCAGTAGTTCCATCATGGGCGACCCTAAAAAGCTTGTATTTGTGCCAGAAGTACACAAATAAGGCTCACCCACAATCACATCGGGACGTTAGTAAAATAAGAGCGTTACAAGTGTTTTCTTTTGTAGACCTAGTTACTTTCTACCTTGGAAACACTTTTGACAACTTCGGTACATTAGATGTCGTAACTATATGTTTTGTTAATGTTTTAATAAGACTGACGTTAGTGCATGCGCTCTTATCCAGCTCCTCGTGGAATTGTGTAGGTTGTAGTTACACAGTGCCACGTTAGGATGAAACCTATTCAATATTATCCTAAACTAATGTCAGGGGAGGGGCTTGAAATGAAACAAGCCTGCATTTGTGCCCGAAGTACGGCGATAAGGACTCGCCCCTTACCACATTGTGCCGTAAAAGTCGTCGATGAAAAGAGCATATATTAATATACAACGTGAAATTTAAGTCCTTTTTTAACGAAAACTGGTGATAGTACTCGTCCATATGAACAACTTTTACTATGGAGCCAACCCTGAAATCATGAAAAAGCTGTTCCATAGAAATTTAAATACCTACTCGACCCAAATGTATGAAATAGTTGATAAATTTTTTCACGATTTCAGGGTTCGCTTTATACAAGTATATGTAGTAAAAGTCGTTTATATGGACGAGTACTATCACCAGTTTTCGTTAGCAAAATGACTAAAATTTCACGTTTTATAATAATAATAATAACATATTTGTATGTTCTTGTGATAAACTACACTGGAAAATACTCGTGACACCCTGTCGTGACGATATATCTATAAACCTTGTTATCTTCTATTTATTCGATAGAGTTGAGAGTTTTCGTAACTCATCGGTACCGGGTAGCAACTGATAAAGGTGGTTTATCGTAGGGCGAAACAAAATAAATTGAAGTGACACAGAGGAATCGATTCGAAATCGATACCTGTACCAAATTAAAACGGTTTAAAGTATCGGAAGGAGATTTATATCGACAATAAGTGATGTGAACACAAACGACGACGGGCTAGGTGCAATGGAAATTTATTTTTATTTTATTTTATTTGGAAAACAAGCCTGTCGCCTTTCGTGGCCATAAAAAACACAAGATAACACTACATTGGTTGTAATATACAGGTAACATTAAATGAAACTAAACTAATATTATATTATACAATTTCCCCTAAAAACACTCGAAAAATAATAATTTTAAATACATTGTAATATTACCATTACATACGGTAAAGACCTAACAGAAAATACTTCATCCTGGCGAGCTATTAAAAGTGTCCAGGAAATCTGAATAACTGTCCAGGAAATTCGTATGAAAATCCATTACGTACCATATGTTCACAGAGTACATTTCATATGTTTTCTTTTTAAAACTATCCGTGTCTATATTCTTAAGAGACTAAGGAGTTTGGCGATCATAAGGTTTTAAGCAGCCAATTCACAAAAAAAAAAGAATTACAATTTTATGTTAAGAATGTAGAAATGTTTGCTATATTTTATAATTGCAATTACAGTAAGAAAAATATATAATATATTGATTTTATAGGTATATATAAAACCATTGAATACCTAAAATTTAATCTCAATGAGCGTTTTATCGTTGTTTTTTTTTCTTAGTTCTTAGCGTTCCTCTAGACTGCATTGTCCATGAAGAAGGCTGCATGACAGTAAACAACTTTGCCCAGCTGCCAATAATAAAAAAAATTGCATAAAAGCGGGAATTTATGTTGTTTTATTCTTTTGTTGAAAATTAATAAGATAAGTATTAATAGATTTTACTCCACTAATGCTTTGCTGAAGAAATCAATAATAATAAACATGACTAATTGCCTAAATATGAGCAAGTGACTTTTAATATTACCTTGTAAGTTTATTTTATTTGATATAACTCATTTTGACGAAAAATATGAAAATTTCTCATTTTATTTTTGAGAAAAGCACTATTCTTGCTTCGTCCATTAATTAACAATCCTGGCTTCGTGTATAAAACTCCTCGCCCTACGGGCTTGGACTTTAAACTTACTCATCCAGGATTGCTTAATTCCTCGTCTTAGCAGTAATGTACTATTACTTAAAGCAAAGCGTCACTTTTGTTATGCTCTATGAAAGTACATTTTTCATTTTATTTTATTAGCGGGTTTTGAGAAATTACCCAAAAAACTTGGTTAATTCTAAATTTTTTCGGGCAAACCTAATTTTACCCATTATCCTGGCATAAGCAGTGACGTACGTAAATGAAAAAATAAAACTTTTTTTCTTGTTTCGAAAGTCGTTAATTTCGCACAAAAGAAAGATAGGAGTGGGGTGGGAAAGTGATAAGATTGCGGTGTTCAGTTGTCACGGATATGTTTTTTACATTTTTTTCGTGTAACACTTTGTTTTGTTTGTTTCGCTTGGAGATTGTGTTTTGTTGGGGCGTAAACTTTGAATCTTTAATATGCCAATCAAGTTTGTTTTGTTTTGTGTTTTTTCCTATTTACAGACTACAAATGTATAAATAGGTAACTTTTTGTTATTAACAGGGCTAAAATTAACATATTCTCTTTTAAAAAGGAAAGTGTTCTCTTTTGTAAAATAGCTTTAAAATTTTGTAATTCAACGGAGGTTCAAAATTCTTTTATAAAGTCGAGCCAAACAGCTTTAACAAAAATTTGTGAAGGTAGTGCTCGTGGTATAATATTTTACCAGGAAAATCGTAAAATTAGTGTGACAAGGTTGTTAATAAATAGTTAAATCTGAGTTCTATTGTCAACGAAAGCTTCACTTGTGCACATAAATCAAGTATTCCATTAATATGAGAATATCTGCAGTCTACATCGGATAAGCTGTTTAAAAGCTATTTGCAGTAGCGGCTTAATATGTTAAAAGTTAAAAGCGTCTAAGGCTTTAAAATTTATTTAGAGTTTAAATGGTAGTGAAGATGTTTTAATTATTATTTAATTACTATAAAAATTAATCATTTGTTGGCCCGATCATGTGTAATACGAAACCGGTAGCCTAAGTAAATGTGAAAATAAAGATCTGTAGAAAAAAATAGAAGGATTTCTGTATAATTTATTGAAGATGATATTCAACAAAGAACCATCAATCGAATCCAACAAATAACTAACTTTATATTTCTATTCCACTAAAAGGTGATAAGCAGATAATTTCACAGGGTTTCGTTTCAAAACGCGTAACTTATGTATGAGCTATGACTCTTTTTCTTATTTACGAAGAAATATGCTCTCTGACATTAGGTGATCATAGCTTAGTGTCGATTTGGCTTTTCTAACAAAGTTGTGTTACGTTTTGGAACAACTTAATGGAATACTTGATTTATGTATAATCAACTTGAAATTCTAGATAACTTTTTGAATAAACAATGACGAACTTTCTAACTTACTAACCGATTATTGTTGGTTTTGTCACGTGTTATTTTATCCACTGAATTTCGTTCGGAATCCTTCTTGAATCGCATCCGCAGAATTTAGATTTACATTCACGAGCAGACGTCATACCAGGCAAGCATGTTAACCAAAGGGATAAAGAAACTTGGTATATTGTAGCAGCAGAATATTCCGTTTCTAGTCGGTAGCATGTCAACATAAACCACAAACAAACCGCATGTCAGGAGAACATAGCATGCGAGAAGACGTTATTACTTATTTGCAGTCGCATTTCTATTTTCCATTTAGAGAGAGATAGTTAATAGCTTTTATAAAAATAGAAACTGATTTTAGTGGAGTCGAGGGTATGATGTTTTTTCTCAACTTTCATCAGTCTGTTTAACTACCCTTGAATTGGCGTGTACATCATGCATTGACGCAGAAAAACTGGAACCAAATACTAAACAAACCAAAAAAACACTCCCTAGAAGGGTTGCCAGATGGTCGGGATGTGTCGGGATTGTCCCGACATTTCATGTGGTGTCCAGAGTCCCGATAAAATAAAAATTGTCCCGACAAATAACAAATAACACCAAATTGGTGGAGTCAGTGAACTCAAATGCCAAATACTTGTGGCAAAGTAGGAAATAAGTATGTTTTAGCTGTCTCATAATTTGACCTTATAATTTTCAACTGTATAATCTCTTAATTAGCAAAAAAGTATTTTGTTGTAACCTACTATAATTTTAATTTAAAAAAAATTTTTTGTTTCGTAATATTTATTTGTCCCAATCATAAACCCAAAATCCAGACTTTTTGAAATTTTGCCCAGATATTTTGGTTTTCCCATCTGGCAACCCTACTACCTAGAGAAGTTTGTAGTATCTGCCTGTTTATATATTAGACCCGGCACAGAAATATTTGAAATTAAAAGATAATGTTATTGATACAAATCAAAAAGAGGAGGGTTTTAGTTTAATTTACCGAAATTTCCTAAACTAACTAGCAATATTTCCCAGAAACAATACACGAGCCGTACACGACCGAGATACCAGGCAAGCATAGACGCCGGTAGATGGCGTCAGTTTGATTTACAAAGCCTGATTGAGATTGCGACTGCAACACAGGAGAGAAATTGCAGTGCAAAGCGACACGCTACGATGAACTGCTATTGTCCCTACATAGAGATAGTGGCATAAATTTCAAATGTACATTTTACTACCATGCTTAATCATGAAATCCTAGTTCCTAATTATGAACAACGATGAAAGGACAACCTGGATAATATGTGTGCTTTGCATTTTACATAACAATGAATTAAAAGCAGATTTTTCGGTAACAAAAGGTTTATTCTTCTCCTGGCCATAATTCAAGGAAAAATATATGGGTGCGTCTTTCCGTGAGCTTACAGGATTTACACACGGGATATAAATGGGAGTATTTTGCAGTGACACGTCACATGTTAAAATCCTTTTTCGTACAAATGAATCCATTATTTTGTCGTAAAGGAAACAAAAACAAGCGGATGGAGAAACAATAGTTGGCAAGCGATTTAGCCAAAAAATGTCTTCGCTTAAAATGGCGTTGGGGTTGTTTTTTGTCTGGTACTCACGCAATGAACTTTTTGGTAAACCTACGAGTATACTTTTGAGGGTTCCATAGTCTGACATGGAACCCTTATAGTCCGTCTGTCCGCGGCTTAGCTTAGAGACTATTAGTACTAGAAATCTGTTATTTGGTATCCATCCATCAGCCTGTTTCGTCCACTGCTGGACTTAGGCCTTTCCAAGATTTCGCCACTCTTGGCGGTTATCCTGGAAGAAATGCCCATACTCACACATGGTAGGCAGGCGTGTTGGTGAGCGCGGTACCAAAACCCTTGCACTAGTGACGCCGCTGCCCGTCGTCAATCTATTTTATATAAGGCCCGGCAATTGGGGATGGATATATCGCCATGAAACCCCGGATGTCGAAATGGGTGAGATTAGGATAGCTCTTGAACAGCTGAAAAACAATAAGGCGCCGGGCGAGGACGGCATCACAACTGAACTCCTGAAAGCTGGAGGTTACCCTATACTCGGACAGCTACAGGACCTCTTTAATGCCGTCATTCGCACAGGTACTACGCCAAAGGAGTGGAGCAGGAGTCTGGTCATTTTGTTCTTCAAAAAAGGGGACAAAATCTTACTTAAGAACTATAGACCAATTGCGCTCCTGAGCCACACCTACAAGCTGTTCTCAAGAGTTATCACGAATCGTCTCGCCCAACGATTCGACGACTTCCAACCACCAGAGCAGGCTGGGTTTCGAAAAGGCTACAGCACCGTGGACCACATTCACACGCTAAGGCAGGTTATACAGAAAACCCAAGAGTATAATCAGCCCTTATGTCTAGCGTTTGTGGACTACGAGAAAGCCTTCGACTCCATCGAAACTTGGTCTGTTCTACAGTCCTTGCAGCGTTGCCAAGTTGACTGGCGTTACGTGGAGTTGTTGAAATGTCTGTATGACTCCGCTACGATGTCCGTCCAAGTACAGGGTGTACAAACAAGACCGATACATCTTCAGCGCGGCGTGAGACAGGGAGATGTTATTTCTCCAAAACTGTTTACCGCCGCGCTGGAGGACGTCTTTAAAACACTAGACTGGAGTGGACGAGGCATAAACGTAAACGGAGAGTACATTTCACATCTTCGCTTTGCCGATGACATCGTCATAATGGCGAAATCGCTGCAGGAACTAGAGGAAATGATGCGCGGCCTTGGCGATTCTTCGAGACGAGTGGGCCTGCGGATGAATTTGGATAAGACTAAGGTCATGTCCAACTGTCACGTCATCCAAGGGCCAATAACCGTCGACAATGTCAGCATCGAAGTTGTTCAAAAATATGTTTATCTGGGTCAAGTCATACAGCTGGATAAAAACAACTTCGACGCCGAGGCTGACAGAAGAATATGCTTGGGTTGGGCAGCATTCGGAAAGTTGCGTCACATATTTACGTCGCCAATACCGCAGTGCTTAAAGGCTAAGATGTTCAACCAGTGCGTCCTTCCTGTGATGACGTATGGCGCTGAGACGTGGTCTCTTACAAAGGGTCTGATCCACCGGTTTAAGGTCGCTCAGCGAGCTATGGAGCGGGCTATGCTTGGGGTATCTCTGATGGATAGAATCCGAAATGAGGAGATCCGTCGGAGATCTAAAGTAACCGACATAGCCTGCAGAATCAGTAAGTTGAAGTGGCAGTGGGCAGGCCATATTTGTCGCCGACATGATGGCCGTTGGGGCCGAAAGGCTTTAGAATGGAGACCACGTACAGCAAAGCGTAGTGTAGGACGACCTCGTGCCCGCTGGACCGACGACCTGAAAGACGTTGCGGGGGGCGGCTGGATGAGGAGGACGGAGGACCGACATGAGTGGCGAAATTTGGGAAAGGCCTATGTCCAGCAGTGGACGAACACGGGCTGATGGATGGATGGATGGATATCGCCATCCTTCGAACCCACGCAATGGTGGGCCGCCTAGTTGTGCCTGAGAGCTGTACTCTTAGGGCGGGGGGGGGGGGGGGGGTTGCGAGTAAGATGGTGGTACCTCCACAGTCGAGCCTGGCATCAGCTCACCTTTGGGTATTTTGGTATGGGTATACATATTGATATTAATTAAAAAGGTAAAAAATAAAAACAAAAAACTTTCTTCGGAAATTGAGAATGATTTTTTTTCTCATCTATCCCATAGTGTGGGGTATAGTGGGATAGGTCGTTTAAAAACATTATGGGTGTGTGAAAACCATTTTTTGATTCAGGGATCCGTTGGCGAAATTTCAAGCTTTAGAGTGCTAATTTTTTTAGAGTCAAGTGCCCCCCCCTGGCTAAACGGTTGTACATGTGGAAAAACTCATAGAAGTACCTAGTACATATGAAGTTAAAAGGAAAACTATCACAGCTGAGAAGGCTTTACAGATTTACGAATACATGTCGCGCCAAACTTTTAGTCCCCTTTAAACACGACAGTGTACACACATGTACACAATGCACACACATGACAAATAGACACGCACTTGGCCGGTTTTTAAGGATGTTTCCAAGGTTTCTCGATGCTTGCTCACAGAGACTAAAACCTTCTTACTCTTAAAATGCCTTTTAACTAAATGCTACAAAGTTGACGCCAAAGAAGTTCCCGCTCTGTGTGCATATGAAACATAATTTATATGAAAATAAAGTATTTAATAATAGGGCGAAGTTTTGCAAACCAGAACCAACCCTTATGAGATCGTTGTTCGTTGGTTTTGGTTTGCAAAACCACGTCCAATTATACGCGGTGAAAGCTAGGTGGTTTTGGAAACAAAAACTGGTGATTGTATAAATCCATATGCACAACTATAGCGAAAAAAAAAAAACTGTTTTATAGAAAAATACCTGTTCGACTACAAACATTTTAGTTTTACAAAACCACTAAACGTTGATTCGTCACAATCAACAACGCTAGACGTTTATACAATTCTGCGTCGTATTTTGTAAAAACGGCTGAACATTGTTTAGTTGTTTTGCATAACGGAGCTGTTGTAAAGCAAGTAGTGGATTTGAAAACCAGCGGATTTTCCCATCCATCTGCAACATCTCTAAAACTATTAAAAGCAGGTTATAAAGTGTAATTACTTCATAAATATAAATAAATACATAGTTTGCTTTTAATCTTTTATCAAATAAAAGTTTTGCGTGCGCAGTAATTTCTAATTTATAAGAGCAGGGTAGACAATTAAGGCGTAGTAGGTTGATCCCACAACAAAAGAGATAAGCATATCTGAAAAAGCGCGCGTCTGAGCAGAGCTTTAAATCAAGAAGAAAGTGGATAATGCTGTTTTTCAAGGAATACAATTTAATATAAGTTTACAGAAGTGCGTATAAATAAAATCGCTATGCTATCGTTTAGATAATAGTTTTATATGTTTAAAACAGTAATCATTGTTATTTTTACTTTATTAGTTCCGAGAGACTGCTTGTTTGAAATGAAAAAATAGCCATCACTTTGCATTTTTTTTTCGATCAAGCCAATTCTTCTGTATCGTGTTTTGGGCTGTTAAATCGCCTTGAAAAAGGTTTTGTTTATAATTTGTATTTATTTCACAACCATATCTATTGTAGTTTGGGAGTAATACTTGTTCAAAAACTCCGGTTTTACTACCTACGTCGTCTTAAGATGACTCTATTCGCTCGAATTCCCATCCTAGCGCAGTTCGCTGATCATATCCTTATTCATTTATTTATTTATTTATTAATAACGGAACACCAACAGTACACATATTACACATACTTAACAAATTAAAACATAAAACTAAAATTCTGATATGTGGACCAGTGACAGGCGTTCACAACATTCAACAATAAACAAGTATTAAACACAAAGCAGACATTACATTATAGACATTTACAGCAAGTACTAATTTTTTTTATAATTACTAATACAAAACAAAACTATTAATTAACTAACACAAAAAACACAAAAAATATCTACAAAATGGGAAAATAAGATTAAACTTAACAGAATCTTTGCAAACTGGTCCTAAAATTGTTCAAGGATAAGTGAAAAATGTCAAAATCTGGGATAGTTTGACACTTCTCGTTATATTGTCTTAACATTCTAGTGATTGGTGAATTAAGACCTAAGTTAGTTTTGCTAGTGGGACACCAAAATATTCTAGTAATGGGCTTACGAGGCATATTACAGGGCACTGACACAAAAATCCTCCTTATTTATAGTTACTTGCTTATTATTTTTTTCTTTTTCAACATATCCCATATAATATACATGAAGTGAAACTAAAATATTTATCAAAACCAAATACATACAATAGTTACAAGCGTATAAAAGTCCTGGATTTTACACATATTTTGATAAATGTTCATGTACCGTAATTCCCTAGAAGCAATACAACAAATCAAATAAATTTAGTTTCACAGCATAGTATATTTTTTACTTTTCAAAAATATTTTTGTTTCATTTAGATTTTTGGGATATTTCTCCTGAAATTATAGGAACCACCAAAACCATACTGGAGTTTTTTCAAAATATGAATGTTGTCTCGCGTTAGCTTGCCTCTCACACCGTGTTCGGTTAGTTCCGTACGAGCTCGGGAAATGAACGTTCGGGCCAACCAATAACAGTCAGTCAGTGCTCTATAATCCGAAGTTGAATGTAGAATAAAATGGCAAGCATAGCGACCCCGTGCGCGACTGACCTCGAGCCGCTGACTACAGGCCTCTTAAAATACAAAACCGTTAGAGCAGGACTGAAACTTAGCATTATGGAGCCCCTTGGTGCAGGTGTGGTTCCCAAACGTATAACTTATTGTTGTTTTTCATATGTTTGAATAAAATTTATTAAATAAATGTGGTTTATGGCACTACGTGACAATAGTTTAATGTCAAGTAGGCTTATCTAGCAAAGTTGTGTTATTTTAATTCATTATTTTGTTAATGACCCGGCACAGCAACTTTAACAACGCTTTAAATTTGTTGATTATTTACAAAGTAATGAATAAAATAACACAACCTCGCGTAGTACCATAAACCACTTTTATTTAAAAATAATAAAATCAATAATAAACTGTGCGTTCGTGAACAAACCACGGAGCAACCCCCTTAACGATTTATCGGATCTTGATGATATGTTTATTATAAGCATAGTAGTTCATTAATGAGGCTGCGTATAGAGGCGTATAATATATTAGCATACCTAACATTCATAATAAACGCATAGAGTCGACGTGTGGCAAATTCAACTCCGTGAACTACGGGCTCTTTTAAATATAAATATTGCTTGTTTCCAAACAAAATCTATACTAGAGATTAGTTTAGGAATTAACAATTATGTTCCAAGCATAAACCAGCCCAAACAACCCATTTTTATACGTTTCTTCGTACCATCAAATGTAGCTTATCTTTTGTATGGAAACTTGCCACGCCATTTAAACCTTATGTTTGGCCTGCTACTTAGTAATAATTATGTATCTATGTCTGTGGCTCCGTATTATTTTAGCAATAGCCATGTCAGTGGCTGCGTATTATTTTAGCAATAGCCATGTTTTTGCGAATGGTTTTTGTTGTTTCTAAAAGAAATAACCCAATATTGTGGCTTTCTACTAAGACTTTAAAAATTAAGGACTTTGTGTATACACACCTAGATACGTACTTAGTCGCGAATTTAATATGTTAAAAGAACCTATCCGCATTTCAGTTAGTTTATCCTTAACAAACCACTCATGTGGAAACAAACATCTTACGGCCATTTTGCCTTAACGCCCATGTTTACGTTTGCAAACACCGCGTGCTTGGTACAAAACCAATCTAAGAAGACCCGCTGGCTACTACGAGAGCCTAAAACTGAGAAGCTGTTTCACTCAACTTCAAGAGGCCATTTCTCATTGGACGAGTCCACCAGCTTGGGGTTATGGAGTAATCTAATATTCCATTATAACATGAGCTACAAGACCCATAATGCGGAAAGTCAAACGACACTTGCTAACTTTACCTTCACTTGACGAGGTTTTACCTTTATGGCCTGGTGTGGGTCTGTAAAAATAATGCAACAGGTTTCTTCAGCAACGATAATAAATAGTCAAATATGTCAGGTTGAAAAAAAAACTAAGATTTGTAAGTATATGTAAGTTTATGCCCTAGATAAGTAATTTTTTGTTATGTATGTTCTTCTTAGTCTCCTTTTTTTATGATTAGCATTTACACCTTCCATGTAATTTCTTTGATCTATCTCTCTGTATGCTTCCAAAGGTTGCCTGGAAGATATTGCTATTAGCAATAAGTGCCGCCTTTGTACACCATATTTGTTTGTTTCGTTTATCTATCTCGCATATAATTTTTGTAAATGTGAAAAAAGTGTTATAAATAAAATATAAATATAATATGGTTTAAATTTGTGATTTAATGAAGTATCGGAGATGTTTATGTAATAATTACATAACTTGTTTTTGTAAATATAACATCTGTGTCATTATTACGTTTATTATAAATAAACCATTAATCTTTTTCAACATGTCAAATGGAACATTATCTAGGAAAGCGTTTCAAAATGTGCGATCAAAGTGCAATATTTCCCTCGTTTATTAGAAGGAGACAGAGCTATATAGTAGAAAGAGAAAGAACAATCTGGTTACAGAAATCAGGTGGCCAGTTGTGATTTTCGCATTACTCCGAAGCGTTTAAAACACTTCCGTGCAACTGTCAGGTAACAGTTCCTTTACCCTAATTTTTAAACGCTCTAGGGTGAAATTCGCATCACTCCAAGTGATTTTCGGTCGTTTCGAAACGAAACCTACACGTACCAGTCGCCTGAAGTTCAAGTTCCCTATTTGTAAACGATTTAAACAACTTTGACGCCAAAATAAGAAGTTCCTGTAAGAAGCCTGTCATGCTGGGTTCCGTACGTTCATAGTTTAAAAAAAATTAAACACGACGTGAAATAATTCTGAGAAAAGGAGTACCTATATAATAATATAATTGTTCTGGGAAGTATCAGAGACTAAATTGTCACATTTGACGTGGTTATTATAATAAACAGTGAAAATAGTAATAACGCAACCAATATTATAAAAGACCCAACAGTAAACAACAGTAAAACAGTAAATGATTTGGTAAAATCAACATAAAAACTGAATATTATGCAGTTCAGATCACACCAAATACCTCCCATACAAATGAAATTAGAATTTGATAAGAATTAAATAGAGATAGTAAAGTTCTTCAGTTTACTAGGAATTAATCTTTATACTTATATTACCTATAGGTATTTAACTTTAGTAAAATATAACACAGCAAAAACACTGAAACTGCACTGTCTCATACTTCCTACGCTTACTTCATTTATGGTTTCGTTATGGCGTGATGCTGTGGGTTTTTTTATGTAGCCTCTAATGTGTCCCACTGCTGGGCAAAGGCCTCCCCTTGCTGAAACCACACATCGCGGTCCTGTGCTACTTCCAAACACCCCGATGAAAATGAGTCAAGATCGTCCCACCGTCGTTTATTTGGTCTGCCTGGCCTTCGGTAGCCGTCATCCGGCACCCACTCGGTAGCGATTTTCGCCCACCTATCCGAGTGCATACGACTAACGTGGCCAGCCCAGTTCCATTTAAGTTTTTCCGTCTGCACACTAAAGTCAGCAATTTGAATAGGTTTGTAGACAGGGTAAACAAAATATTATTCTATTTAGTCCGTCATTTAGATTATCAAAAAATATTGGACACGTATTTTTTCTTTTGTCAATCAAACAAATAACGACAGAGATAAAGCGCGTCAAAGTTTGGGAGTGGGGGAAAATGACGTCACTTCTAAGTAAAATTGTACCTAGACGTGACGTCACGCGGAACTTCAGCGGACTATATCTTCATCATTTTTTGTTTAATTGAAAAAAGAAAAAAATATTTGTCCAATATTTTCTGATAATCTAACTGGCGGACTAATAACAATTTTTTGTCATCATGCCTATTCTAGAGCGCAGTTCAGTGTTTCGGATTCGGTTAATACGTTTTACACCTAGAATGCTGCGTTCCATTGCTCATTGGCAAACCTTGGGTTCGGTCCTCTGATAATTGGTTAGTGACCACGTTTGGGAACCTGTCAGTTAAAATATTTAATAGATTACCAATTTTATTTGAATATCAATATAAATAAATGAAAATTATAATGTCAAAAAACAAATGTAAATTGAGTGGATTGATGATTTAATAAATCTATTAAATCTTAGGTTTCGTTCAAATTTATCTACTACCATGGATGCTACACGGGGACAATGCAGTATTTGGCGGCCAAGAGCCAAAAAGGACCGACGACGGTTAGTAGGGCGACCACCAATTCAACAGGGCGAGAACATTGCAAAAGCAGCCGAAAAGCATTAAATGCGACATGGGACCGGAAAAGTTGGTGTGAATAAGATGAGGCCTAGTCCTTGTAACCGGTCACCGCCATGGTTGATCTTGGACTCAAAACAGGAAGTTAATTAGTTCAGTTAAGTTATAAGTTTTAATAAGTTATTAAAACAATGAATAGCGACCCTCAGTTTAAGAATCAAAACATCGTGTCACTAGTATTTAATTAGATTGATATATGTATTATTAACCATATTCTAAAGTTGATGTATTGTTAACCATATTCTAAGGTTTATGTCCTATTTACCACATTCTAAAGTTGATGTATTATTTTTAGTAGCAGAATGATCGTTGTACTTACCTGAAACAAAAACAAATACGTTAATTTTGCGCATGAAAATGTATACACAAATTTTTACATTAACATTAAATATAAATACATAGGAAAATAAAATGCTTAAACAAATTGTTAATTAAGTCCTTGTTTAAAAAAATCATAAAGCATAAAAAAATAGTTAGACGTTTCTTTAAGTAAAGGTATTCTTTTTTAAGTAAGTCCAGTTATGTGAAATCAAGGATAATTTTTATATTTTACAAAGAAAAAAAGAGATTAATTCATGTTTTATAAATAACATATCTCAAAATTATGCCTTTCCCGCGAGTAAACTAGGCAAAAGCTTTACTGAAGAAGAAGAAAGGACGTAATAAGAAATTTAAAATAAACGGAACAGCCATACTGTAAGATAGTACCCAACCACCATTATTTTTTGTGATATATTGTTTTAGTCTTAACGGCACTGAAATTTTACACAACAAATAATATTTTTGAAATATCACTTAATTGGTCAACTATGCCTTATCTGCGGGCTTATTACGTATCTTTGAATCGGTTGCCAACTATGGTTGCTATTCACCAAAAACAGATAAAAAATTAACTTCCTTTAATGGGTATTGAACTATTTACGAATGGTGACGTCATTTTAAGTGTGAACGTATCCTCAGATAAGCAAAATTCAATAGTAAATATATGTTCTCGACGATAGGAACTCGGTTGGCAACTGATTTTACGATACAGAATCAGGGGGCAGAAAATTGTTTGTTTGTGAGCTCCATAATAATATTAATTATGATAAAAAGCGATTGAACTTTTGCAGCGCAATTTATATTGAGACCGGCTACTTTTATCCTGAAAAAAAAAAATCCCGTTTTGAAGGAACAAAAAATAAAAACAAGTACTATAAAAAAACGTTTGAAAAAAATGTTTTTTTTTTCAAAGCCATTTTGCATATTATTCAACGTTTGCGTTCCTCTAAGGCTTTCCAAATTCAAAATGTGGAGCGGACTAGATGTGTACCCAAAAGTAGTATTTACTGTACCGTGAGATTAAACTAGACTCCAGAGAGTCATCAGCAAAAAACCGCCACGTTGGGCAGCCGAAACACCGTGACGTTGCAAAAAAAAATGGTTGCCATTCCAAAAGTGATAAATGAAAGTTGAGCTCTAATGAACGGCCTGCCAACGCTATTCCATGCCTGCTCTATTCATCCTGATATGACCTAATTATAATCGTCCGGAATGTGTTAATTAACCAGTTAGCGGAAGATGTTTTTGGTAATGTTTTTATTTGGGCTTATGAAATATAAAAACGGGTAAATTATGAACGAGTTATTTCTTAAAAATATGGACGTCAAAATTGTAATTCGCATAATATAGTGCTTACGAAAAGATTTTCGATGAAAAATTCTTAAGGAATTTGGAATGTACTATAATTTTGGTCCTGCCGCAAAATCATAGAGTAGGAAATAGCATAACTAAAAATATATTTGCACGTATCCGTTATATTTCCTTAAGACAATTGTCTTTATTGCTTCAATTAATACCCCGATAAAGATACAATTTACGGTAGAAAATTTAAACGGAGCCCTTAAAATGGTGGATCTGAAACAGTAACAAACATCAAACAGTTCGTTAACCCTGTGCATTCAGAACTCAGTATTCAAATGCAGGCCCGAATGGCACGCGTTAATCAGATGGGGGCACAGGGCAAACGTTCATTTAGTGTTACGTTTCGTACTAGCCTCGGTGCATCTAGAACGTGTCGTACACACTGGGTGATTATAACATTACTTGCGAGTCAAATTCAAACAACTTGTATACCGATATATTGTATGTCACGGTTTTGATTGTGTTCAACGGCCCATGCGGAACAAAAATAACATAAAGTGACTTTGAAGTTAAAAGTCTTCCATAGAATGTTTGTTTTTTGCACTCAGGGCAATTTGCACTCATTCTCTCTATTTTTTCAATGTATTTCTGGAAAAATCTGGCAAGCTGTAAGAAAATATATATCTTAAGCGATAGACAAGCAACTCGTTAAAAAAATCACGAATAGTTTATCGCCCTTAGCTTCACAATATGTATAAACATATTTATTCGTATTTTGAAGAGCTTACTTCGGAATTTTTATCGAGCGAAGTAAATAAGTTTTCAGTTCTATGTAATTTTATTTATTTATTTCATGGAAATGATATGAATATATGATGAATGACGAAGCACTCGATGAACCTTTTTTGCGGCGCAACGTGCTGCATGTTTGCCGGTTTGTTCCTGGCTGCATTGTTCAGTAAAAAAATAAAAATATTTTATACAAATACTTATGCTTGCACTACCAATGATGTTTGCTTCATTTGAGATTTCTCATAGAACGTAGATAATATGAAACCTTAATTCGATATAATTATTAAATTAAAATGGTTTGTCCTATCTCATGTCACTCGATTCCGGCTTTCATCTTTTATTAATGCCTGGTATAAAGGTGTGTTCTGAAACAGATGCTGCGACGATTTTACAAACGTTTATCCTGCCTGACAGGGTGACCTTTCATCGAGTACAATCCAATATGGAGAAGCCAATGATGAAGCAATAAGTCTATATGATGTACCAATGTGACATTAATATATTATTATTAATTCTCATTCATCTGAATAAAAATTTAATTTAGGAAAAACACTTTTGTATTGATGCCATCATGACAAGCTATACCAATTGACAGTTCTTATTGGGGCGTCATACATATTGAAATTTTTTAAAAATGAGGAACTTAAATTGTGGGCGACTGTATTAATATTAGGGTGTCTCGAAATACCACTTTTTTTCGAAGTTCATGTTCCAATACTGGAGTTTCTTTGAAATAGGTCAATAAATAAATGAAAAATAAAAATTGGCATTCATCTTCTGCCCTCGCATTTGTGTAAAAGTTTAACAAAATGAATGGAAGAAAAATAAATGTTCGTCTTATATTTCTTTGTACGTGTATAACGAAATGTTTGATACTTTTTTTTCGACCTTTTCGTACCTTTCTGTGTACATTTTTATTCCTATGTGAGTGATGCAAGCTTTGTAAAATCATATGAATTAATAAGTTTCCCGTTTTAAACTGTAACAATTATAAAATAAACAGTACCAACACAGGACAATAAAAAACAAAATACTATTGTAACCCTTACGGGATATTTTATTTGAATATCGTTTTTAAAAGCATCTTCTTCTTCCCGTTCTGAGTGCTAAGAGATAGAAATACAATACCTTTGAGTTTATGTATTGTTTGCGGTAAGGAAGCGTTCGTATTTTCTTTGGTTTAAATATTTTCATACTTAAACTTCTGCACTTAAAAAACGTTTCTTGACCAAAATTTTATCGAAATATGCAGTGATTGGACACAATTGTTGTCCCATAATGGTCTGATTTATTTTTGTTTTCTGAAAAGCAGAATATTTCATTCAACAAATATGATTTATTTTAAACAGAAATGAGAACCAAAATGTTGCACTCACATGATGCAGCTAGTCACTAGTTTCAACATAAATGAACAATAACCATTGATAGTTTACAACAAAAGGTTAAAATTTTCAAAAGCTGTAATCATTTGATACAAAATCGGTATTCGTTCATTCAGTAATAAATCATTCACTAGGAAATATTGAATGCAGAGCTATTCTGTTTTCATAATTGACTTGCATAAATTACGTGTAGTGCGAATGAAAACATAGGATTTACCAAAATTTAAAAGAGTGCAGTACAAAATAGAAAAGAAACCGGCCAAGTGCGAGTCAGACTCGCGCACGAAGGGTTCCGTGCCATTATCTATAAAAAAACTCTATCTATCTATTTAAAAACGATAAAAAAATCATGTCTGTTGTATGGGAGCCCCCCTTGAATATTAATTTTATTTTAATTTCATTACTTTTTTTTAAGTGAATATATAACAAAATATTCTGTGAATATTTCAAGTGTCTACCTGTTGCCGTTATCAAACCCGAGCAAAAACGAGCAAAAAAATCAGGTTTGCTGTATGGGAGCCCTCTTTCATATTTATTTTATTCTGTTTTTTAGTATTTGTTGTTATATAAGCAACAGAAATACATCATCTGTGAAAATTTTAGCTGTCTAACTATCACGGTTCATGAGATATATATACAGACGGACAGAAAGACGGACAGCGGAGTCTTAAAAATAGGGTCCTATTGGTTACCCTTTGGGTACGGAACCCTAAAAAACGGCCAAGTGCGAGTAGGACTGTACCTATATATGTACATATAGACTGACATACCGTTTAACTATATATGTATAATATGTACCTATATTTATATTAAAATCTATGTATCCAAAGGGTCTTATTAGGTTGGAATTTATTTCTACTGGAATATTTAAATATAGGTGACTTCAAAAAAGTCCTAGATGTTTGTCTACTATAAGACGTAATCGTTAATGGATTTTAATTTTTCTATGTCAACTGGAAGTACCCTGTAGGTATTTTCATGGTGAGCCAATTTGTATGAAATTCATTACATCGAGGGCTATGACTTTTTTACCGTTGAGTTATAAGCCTGATTTCTTAGCAGCACGGGGCCGTAGACATCTGTGGAAGGTATTAGTTCTACCTTAATATCTTAAACGGGGCCCAAAGAAGACTCTTGACCGACGACGGAGAAACAGACAGATGGACAATAAAGTGATCCTTTAAGGGTTCTGTTTCCCATTTTGATGTATGGAAGTCTAAAAATCAATTAGAAAAAAATGTGAGAAGAATAAATTTCAGACGAGATTCAAACCCTTGTAATCTGCCTATCGCGGGCCATCGACTTATCCAGTTCATCCACCGAGATCTACTGAAGACTAATAGATCTACTCAAGTCAAGTAGATTATAGATTCGCGGAGAGATGGGTTTGTTTTTCTTACGAAGTTTGTTTCCAATTGCTTTTCTATTTCAAACTGATATCTCACAGAAGTGATATATATATATATATGTTTTATACATATTCATTCATTTGAAAATCGTATAGACTTTTACCAATACTATATACGAGTAACTTATATACCTAGGCATAAACATCAGTTCAGATGGTGTTTAAACCTAATTATCCTCTAAATATTATTAGAATGCATTACAAAATAGAAAAGATCAATAAGAAACAAATTTCAAGACAAGAATTTGAAAAAAAAAGGTCCAGGATTAGAACCTGCGACCTCTTGCTATCACGACAAGTGCGCTACCGACTGCAACACCAATCTTTTCACCCTGTGATTTCACCCTTATTGTCCTTGCGAAATTTCCTAAAAATAGGCGATGCAAGTAGTTTTTACAATAAGTATTTTGGTATCAACACAAACAAAAACCTTTTTTCGTAGTTTCAATAAAATCTGTTTCTTATATCGATGTCTAGCTTAACCAACAAAAAAACAAAAAAGCCCGATGAACGTAAACATATTTCAGCAAAGACAGAAAAATACCGATCAATGAGTCGAATAACATTTTAAAACGAGATTTTTATACATAAATATGCTATTAAAAGTGTTGATGATACGTGCAATATTGTTAATGAAATATAAGTAGGAACTATTTTTTCAAGATATTTATTCAAATACAATACAAAACTCTTGTATAACAAGTGAAAGTACCTGTGAAAAAGCTTGAACTCCACGTAAAATATTAAATATCAGGCTTAAATATGATATAGAAATTATTTTTGCATATAACCCTTTCAAACACGATCATCCTTGTTGCTTGTAAGAACAGAAACTCTTTTCCTTTCAAGTTGAATAGACCTAGCCGAAAAAAAACGCGCTATTGGGGTTCCGCATTATTTTAATAAGTTTATAGACTTAAATGATTTTAATAAAAATGAAAAACGCACCTAGAAAATGCAAGAAATAAAATTACAAAATTACCTGTGTGTAGAACTAGGGTACGTAACCCTTAAACTTTATTAAAAATCGGTGTTTTTAGTATTATAGTTTTATTTTAAATAGAGTAAATGGCACAAAATAAAGAAAAAATTCCAAAATCCTAACGAGTTTAGTTTTCGAATTAGATCCCGTAACAAAACTGGTGTAAAATTGACAACTTTGATGGCCCCCCAATGTTTTATATTAGGAGATGAAATGGATACTAGATTATACCCCACATGCCGAGGATAGGAAAGAATATTTTTTGGCCCCCTTTTCATGTATGGGACCCACCTGAAAATGTATTTAATTTAATATTCGGTTTGGGTCAACATTTTACATAACATATCCAAATTTCAGGTCTGTGCCTCATTCCGTCTACAAGCTAGAGATCCGTGACATACGGACGGGCAGACAGCAGAGCGAAAATAATAGAACTCCGTTTTGCCCTTTGGTTGCGAAACCCTAAAAACGGTAACAAAGCAAACAGCCGTAAGATAACACGCGGTTAAAAATCGATGCAATATTTCTACAAAGCCAAAAGAAAGTGTCGGAGTATAACGGAAACCTTAAAAAAGAAGCCACGATTACTATTAACTTGCACGGCCTCTTTTGTCTCCGCCTTTAATTTCCTTAAGTGGACGCAAGCAATTTTACAAAAAGCAGAAAAAAAAAAAGAAAATCCTAAGTAATTTGCGGGATCCACTTGGGCGATAAATGAAATGAAATTTTTTGATGGGGACAGAGTGGGCGGTATTAAGTTCGCACTTACTAAGATTTCGAGTATGCTAATATGAGAGTATATAGGTAGTCCATGTGTTTTGTTGCTTGTCTTAATGGATTCCTTTTATTTAGTTACATAACAGATATGAATTTCGATAGTGAATTAAAACTAATAATCGTTAAATATGCGCCAGTAATCGCGAGAAATTAAATCAGCGTTTCCACAGAAACAACTGTAAACAAAAAGTATGAAGAAACCGATTTTTATTTGCAATTTTAGAGAGTACCATACTAAAAGTTGTTCATTTTAAGGGTAGAACACCCAGTTTTACTAAAAAAGGTAATTATCTTAACTCAAATTCTAATTATTTTTAGAACAATGGAACACGGAAATACTATAAAATTGTTTTTTTCTTATCCCCACAGTAAGATTTTCTGGGTGGTGGGGACTCTTATACCCTGTGTTATATAATTATTTTGAAACTCAAAGTCAAACTCGTGAAAGTTAGACATCAAGAGAATTTATTATTAAGAGTTAATTCTTGCCTTCATCGGTTCGCTCTTATTTTATTTCCGTAATCAATAAGTTTGATATTAAAATCTGTGTTTGACTAAGAAATTTAAGCCTACAGATACATTCTCGAGTTTTTTAGGGTTTCGTACCCCAAGAGGAAAAAAACGGAGCCCTTATAGGATCACTTTGTTACCGATCTGTCCGTCCGTCCGTCCGTCTGCCTGTTAAGACCCTTTATGTTGGGAACGTGTAGAGGTGTCGAGTTGAAATTAAAACCATATACTCAAATCTACAGTCCCTTCTAAGTTAACGTAAAAAAAAGATACGGCTGTTTATGCCGCAAAAAACGTATATTTCGACACTCTTATGGGAATAAAAATTTATAGGGTATTTTCTGTTGAACTAGAACAATAAAATGTGGCAAGCAATACCGTTATTACAAGTATAGGGAAAAATAGGAAATTACATATGTTAATTAAATTGATTTAAATAAACTGTACCTGCTACCCAGAACTAACTTTTTCAAGATATACTCAATAATCAACACCCGGCACAATAATACTATTGTATTTTTGTAGTTTCGCCTTAATTGACCAAATATCATACAAAACTCCTTTGAAAGGAATTTTGTAAAAAAAAAAAACATTTTCAAAGACCTGTAAATATAACCCGACAGGCCTGACAACAAGCGCAAAATCATTAATATTAATTCAACCTTTACTATTTCAGTGTGACCAACATGAAAATGCAAATTTTGTACTCGGTGGGACGAAAACTTGCATCAGTTAGTCGTTTTGGACCTTAGTTAAAAAATAAATTGGAAGTCGCAGTTTTTGTGATGCAAAATGGGGACTCAAAAGCTGTATAGTAATTGCTTAGTTAAAAACACTTCTCGTATGGAAATCAAGTGAAGGTTGTTAACTCAAAAAGGGAATATGTATGTGTTTTAAAGTATCTTTATACGTTTTTATTAAGGTCCTACATATAAACTTACTAAAACCAGATGCTACAATGCGTAAAATTGCCACGTGAGCTACATGCTACGAAACTACAACATTTTATTTGTACGTAGAACTATTTTGTATGGCTACTCATAAGATATACAGGTGGTAGAGCTGGTGCTAGGCTCAACTGTGGAAGGCGGTACCACCATTTTGCTCGCAAATCCCTCCGAAGTTATTTGGAGTAGATTAAAAGGACAGCTCTTAAAGAGGCACAACCAGGTAGCCTAATATTATCAGAAGATTAGGCAGTATATCCATCCCAAATGGCCGGGCCTTATTTAAAACAGCCTGGTGACGGACAGTGGCGTCACTGGTGCGTGGGTTTCGGAACCGCGCTCACCAACCCGCCTAACCAGCGTGTCAATGGCGAAATGTTGGAAAGGCCTAATGTCCAGCAGTGCACAAAGCAGGCTGATGGATGAATAGATGGATTCATAAGATATAAAAACCGGTCAAGTGCGAGTCGGACTCGCGCACGAAAGGTTCCGTACCTTATCTATAAAACACGTTTGTTGTATCGGTATTAATTTTATTTTAATTTAATCATTGTAGGAATTTTCTTTTTATTTTAAGTTATTTAATTTTAGTTTTTTAAATAGCTTTTAGTAGTTATGTTACTAGTTTAATTAATAATTAATTAATTGAATTGTATTTCATAAAAATTCTCATTTAGATCATATAGCACACATTTAATCATTTATTTTTAAAGTGAATAATATAACTCAATATTCTGTGAATATTTCAAGCGTCTACGTGTTGCCGTTATCAATATCGAGCAAAGAAATCACGTTTGTTGTATGGGTGCCCCCCTTATATATTTGTTTTGTTTTAATTTAATTATTTAATCTTAAAGTGAATATATCATTAAATATTCTGTGAATATTTCAAGCGTCTAACTGTCGCCGTTATCAATATCGAGGAAAACGAAGAAAAATATCTCGTTTGTTGTGTGGAAGCCACCTTTAATATTTATTTTATTCTATTTTTAGTATTTTTTATTACAGCGGCAACAGAAATACATCATCTGTGAAAATTTCAACTGTCTAACTATCACGGTTCATGAGATACAGCCTGTTGACAGACGGACAGACATACAGACAGACGGACAGACGGACGGACAGACGGACAGCGGAGTCTTAGTAATAGGGTCCCGTTGGTTACCCTTTGCGTAAGGAACCCTAAAAACGTAGTTCGGTAATGATTTTTAATTGTCACCGTTTTCTTTAAATTCCCTTCATGTGACATGGCAACTACTGCGCTGCAAAGACCTAACTGACAAACCCTTTCACTCCAACCGATGCTTGTCACCAGTATGACGGCATGAGAAGCTGCACCTAGGAGAGTGAGTTCCATCATAATGGAAAGCGTCGATGAGAACTACGATGAAGTGCGCTCGCCTATAAATATTTACATGGTACTCACATGGTAACACATACATATAGGGTGAAATTAAATCAACCGACCAATTTTATACTGGTGACTCGGTTAGTGATCAGGAACTAAGTTCAGTAATCATTTTGACCAAATTACCAAATTCGGAAAATAAATTTTTTTGCTCCCTTACTGGTTGGACTAGTTTTAGTACAATTCCTAGTCCAGCCAGTAAGGAAGCAAAAAAAATGTTTTATCGAATTTCACCAAAAGGGTAACTGAAGCTTGTTTCTGATCACTAAGCGAGTCTCCTGTATGTATTTTGTCGGTTGAATTTCACCTTGTTTAAGTAAACATTTTTTTATGTACGTAAAATCACATCACACCTGTTGATACAATTAAATACAGTGATATACCTAATAGGTATTGTTTAACTTTATTTATTGTTCATTTATCCCTTTAATAAGAAGTGTGTGCGCAGAGTATTTTTTTATTACTTATAAATATACGTTTTATGTAGCTGCTTTTTTGTAGACGCACCCTCTGCATTTATATTAACAAAACTATTTAATATTACAGGGGTGCGCTGAAAATCATTGCTTATGATCCGACAGCATTGCTGAGCGCATGACCTTTTGTCAATTTAGATTAATAATATATCAATCATTATATGTATTTTTTTTCTCTTGTCTTGACACAAAATAATTTTTTCTTTGTTTCTTCTTTCTTTCATAAAGTACGAGAAAAAGTAGAGTAACTCACCGTCATAAGTGCAGCTTCTCAAGACGTCATATTGGATTTGTCATGACATGAGTAATGAGGGTAGTGACAAGCACCAGTTGAAGCGAAAGGATTTGTTAGTTAAGTGTTGTTCAAACTGGCTAGCGTGTACTAAGTGGAATTGGAGTAACCAATGCTGTATCTCTGTTTTGTTACTACTTTTTTTGTACTCCAAACCTAACGTGTTATATTTACGGATATTTAGTAGTGAACGTTATATTCTTAAGATTAATGTTTTCTTTATTCTTTGTAACAAAACAAAACAGTCACATTAAAACGGGCCCATCATCGTCCTTCCATTTAAACGTTAAGATGTGAGGCAAAGATATCATTGCGCAACAAATTTATTATGCCTTCAAAACATGTAACATTTTAGCAATAAATTTGAGATGTTATCGTAAATATGATGTCACTTGACGGCTTTGTACGTAAAGTTCTTTTGCAGTATATTTTGAGGAAATAAGCGTTTTTATGTGATATTGAGACGCAATCTTACAGCAATGAGCAAAGGTTATGTGCTACGTGTCTCTGTTACTATGTAGTAGCTGTGAAATAAACTAATTTTCTTCTATTCAATTCTAGTTACTTCGTAAACTTTATAGTTCCACTCTCAATGCAATCTCTTATACTTGAGATATAATATATCTCTTATAATGTTTAAATATAATGGTCAGAAATATGTACTTAATATGGAACGAGAAAACATATTTCTTTAGTAATTTATAGGTATAAATTATGAAAAATAAACATGTTTATTATATTTTCGGTTGCATTTCTTTTTAAAGTATGACTTCAGTCATAAAATTTTCTGGTCTAAAATTTAAGTTATATTTTGAAACGACATGTTCTTATGCAAATAATCTTACCAAAAACTTAAATCTGTTCTGCAATAAAACTTACTAGGCGAGTAGAAACGCGACAAAGGTTTCCGTGCAGCTTGTCAATTTACTCGGCCGTGATTAAATCCCCACCATTTAAGACTACCGACCGACACACGGACTTCATGTTATTCATTTTAACTAGGGGCCGGGCAGCTTCCCATTTGCATATTTTCATCATATTTACCTTCCGTTTGGGGCCAACGAGGCCACTAAGCGAATTAACATTAATTATTTTAATATATTTACGCACTTGCGACGATGTTTTTGAATAAAAATCGAAACCTCGACACTGAAAAATGTAATTATCTTTTGGCATCTAGCAAATGCGCAGCCTTGTTCCTTAATAATAAATTTGGGAGGTACTGTAATTTACGGAATGCGTAACGTGATTATATATCGCACTCACTGAATTGAAAGCTTTTACCTACCGCATATTTTTTGGTAGGTGATAAGAAAAAGAGGGCTCTTTTATGATCAGTCAGCGGTATTTATTCGATTTTATGTCCTTTGTGTATTCGGCTCGCCATTAGAACATTTTCTATTTTCTGTTGTAGTTAGGTTTGGTGACTGGGATTATTGCCTTAAAACGTAAATTTGGGAAACCCCATCGTTTTTAAGTAACACATTTTTGAAAATTGAAAATTATTGCTTATTTACGAATTACGGAATGAATCGTTGATGGTAAAATGTGAAAACAGCATAACGTTCCGCTCATCGCAGTAAATATTGTCAAATAATGGTAATCGTCACTGGTGCAAGGGTTTCGGCACCGCGCTCACCAACCCGCCTGCCCAGCGTGTGTGAGTATGGGAATTTCTTCCAGGAGGACCGCCAAGAGTGGCGAAATCCTGGAAAGGCCTATGTCCAGCAGTGGACGAAACAGTGTTTGATCGTGTTATTTTATTTTTGGTTGACACTAAAATAGATCGGCGGTTTCAAATTCAAATTGCGCACCCCGACTCCATGCAGTCTTGTGGTCACTATCCCGATAGCCACACTATGCTGCTCGCGCGTCTCGTCGCTCTGCTCCTCGCGCTGCCGCGATGTGCCCTTTCTTCCAACACTGCTTACTCACGCAATTATTCGCAACGCTCCGCACTAGGTCCTTTGCCTTTGCAACAAAATGGACGTGGCAGGGTCTGCGCTTTTTAGTATAGCTAATTATGTGATAAAAATAAATATAAGTCGTCGTCGTCGCCGCGATAATGGCCGGCCACTCGCACTCATGTTGCTGGTCCTTTGACTCGCGCCCAAAAAACCGACGAAACAGGGAGTGGTTGGACGAGGAGCATGACGTGCGGCATGACGAGTAATGTTGCCACAATACGTCTCTGCCTCCTTTCTTCGCTACTTCTCATGCCACTCGACGAGTGTGTAGCAGAGGTATACGTTATTCTTCACCTACTAAGAAAGTACCTACCTTCTTACTTTTCTGAAAACAATGCAGAATATCATTCATTTCTTTCACACAAATACGCGCGGGTGGAAGAAGTGTATGAAAATCCATTGTTATCGTGCCCAGAAATTGAATGTTAATGTTAACGTTTGTTATGTTTTTTTTTTAATGTCAATGATGCCAAAAGGCAAAACGTTTTTATGTCCAAGTTCGCAAAATGATGCTGGCCACTTGTTTTTTCTGCTGAGCTGCTTTCTTTAGTTTCATCAGATTTTTAATTTATGACAATGTCATCTGATAGTTATTAACATTTGATAACGCGGCCACCGGAATTTAAGTTAATCCTTTACGTATTTTTACGTATTTTCTTCCTAGGTGTAGTAAAAGCACTATGAATCATGCAGTCGGGAGAAAGAGCGATTAGCAACTCGCGTGTAAAGTCAACAAGGAAAGTATACATACTTCTAAGCACTGCCAACTAAAAGTTACAACTCCGATGTAACTTATCCAAACAATATCTAGATATTTGATATTACAGACCTCGTACAACAATGCCAAATGGAAATTCTAAAACTATTGCTGCATTTTAAAGAATACAATGCACTTGTGTATAATATCGGCGATGTGCCAACGATGTTGCCGCTTCTGCAACGATGTAGTTTATGGCTGGCAACAGATGGCGCCAGTAGACGTGTCGTCGGTAGATGTGGCAACATCGCTTACGGGTTTATGTGAATTTGGAAGCAAGGTTTAGAAAGGATGTTATATGCATAAACAGGTCCGGGTTTTTAGAGGGGCGGGTCATTTTCTTAAAATTACGTTTTGTTACAATAGTATTTATTCACATTTACAGAAGAAAAATATATTAAATTGAAAATATATCGCATATGACTTCAGTTTTCTGAGGTGTTTCTGAGTGTGGATTGTCAGAATGGTGAACAATCGTAACGTGCTCTTTTCGAATTTAACGTCCCAACGTGATAAGGGGTGAGCCTTATCGCCGTGATTTCGGCACAAATAAACATTTTTCGAGGCAAAGAGGTTTACCTCAAAGTAGTTTTTTTCACCGTCAGCAAGTTGAAGGTGATAACATAATTATATAATTTCTGAAAAACCCATTGGTGCATGCTTCACCAGGGGAATTCGAAGCCAGATCTTATTATTGATCAGTATGAGAGAATATTATATAATATTAATAAATTATTAAAATAATGTAATCACAATTCATTTTAGTTAAACATTTGTTTTTAATATGTATATTGAAAGGCTGCGTAAAAAAGAATCTTGTGTATTTTTATTTTGTTTTATTTTACGTTTTTCCTGCATAATTTAATGTTTTCTTATTCACTCATTCTAAAAGGACGTAAGTCGCAGCTGAGGATTTCAAAAGTCGATGTTCATTGCCAATCAATTATTAAAAAAAAAGCTTAGCATGTTTATGTCTACTGTCACATGATATGACAGTTGATTTTTTTAAAGGAAATTGTTTTTAAAATCCTGTGTTTACCATATTTTTAGTTTTTTGAAAATATCTCTTCATTTAATCAAAAAAAAAAAATGATGCGCAGAAGGCCCATATCTCAAAATGGTTTTTAGTTTTGCGTCAATTATTAATTTGTAATTTTGTCAATTGCGGTTTTAACATACTTGATACGAATGATTTTATTAGCACTTGGTGGTATTTACTGCACATTATAATAAGTGACATCATCACCCATGTTCAATCTAGACACCAATATTTTACAAACATCTTTTTTTTTCATTCAATGGTCGACATATTACTATGTACCTCTCAATAAAGTTGACTACAATTTAAGGAAAAACACGATCAAAAAACGCTTTAAAGGGATAGGTCACGCTTGCATCAATTACTTTTACTCGATGCGGAGAGAACCGTACTGTGAGAGAAATGGATTCCGGAAAAAATAACAAAATAAAAATAATTTTAATTTTATTAATAAGAAAAGCTAAGGGTTACTATGCGTTGCTGTATTTGGTCTCCATTCTAAAGATTTTCCGCCCCAACGGCCATCATGTCTGCGGCAAATATGGCCTGCCCACTGTCACTTCAACTTACTGATTCGACAGGCTACCGTCGCGTCGCGTCGGTCACCTTCGATCTCCGACGGATGTCTTCGGTTCGGATTCTATCCATCAGAGATACCCTAAGCAAAGCGTAGCGTAGGCCGACCTCGTTCCTGCTGGACTGACGATCTGAAGGACGTTGTGGGTGGCGGCTGAATGAGGAGGGCGAAGGACCGCCAAGAGTGGCGAAATTTGGGAAAGGTTTATGTCCAGCAAAACACAGGCTGATGGATGGATGGATGGATGAAAAGTTATCTGAAATAGCTGTTTCAGAGTTTATTATAGTTTATACAGGGTATATAGCATAAATAATTCATATGAATTTTTGGTCATATAACTTAAAACTTGATATGGAAATTTAATTGGAGCCATCTTTGGTATTTTTTTCTCAATATTGGTTTGACTTCAGAAGATTCTGTTATAATGAGTTATATTCTCAGCAGTACTTTTTAAGATGTTGTATTTTTAGATTCTTCCGTAATTTATGTATATTTGTGTGGATTCTTCAGACAAGTAAGAAGTTACGGTTAAAGCTGTATCCCATAATTTTTTTTTTCATATGATTTTGTTTTTATAATGATTAATTTTGACGTGTAATGTAAAACGTATACTTTATGTATATATTTTACAAAATAAATTATTTGAATTTGTAGACCTAGGTGACAAATAAACAGCGGAGACTTGGTAATAGGGTCTTTGAGAACGAAAACCTAAAAAGACGAAAAATCCGTTATTATTTCATGTTGTTTTTAAATAAAATTGATTTTTTATTATGGACACACATAATGTCTATATGTACGCACCATTAATTAGGAGTTTTACACACTCGTCGAGCTATCAAACACAGAGGAATTAATGTTTTAATAAGTAAGTAAATCCATAATGTTTTGTTTTCTTTTTAGTTTTAATCCCATTTATATAATTAAGATTTTTAGGTGCTTTAAAGAGTAATATCCTGCCTTCGATTGATCTTATTATGAGTTTCATATTTGTGTAATTTCTTTACTGGCACTAATTTTGCTGAATAAATAAATAAATAAATAATAATTGTTCTACGTATATAAGGTGACTTTTATTTATGCAGCCAAATTCATACTGAAGACTTGTTTAGTGCTCAGTAACAAGGTTTGATGACCCTTTTTCTGAAATCCGTAAATTGTTCTTTTCGTGTTCCCTACAACCGAAAGCCCAGCCCCGAGTCAATTACTGGGAATGCCACATGCTACATTTCTACTTAGTTTAGGTTATAGTGGACCGCCAATACCAACACGAAGTTACAGAAAGAAGGTCTCTAATTTCAACTCAGACTTGACTCAAGAATGAAGTCAAGTAATCTCTTACCCACTTAAGGGCAGCGTATCGCACCGCTGATGTTATAAATATCGATCATTGTCAACTAACACCAGTACCTACGATCGTCACGTCTTACCGCAACAGACACAGGTCACCCGACATCGCATCCACCTCATCCGCACTCTGCCTACCTGTGTGAGCAACAATGACGCCTTAATCAAGGGACAAGACAGGATAGCCCCGAGCAGTACCAAGCGCTGCTCATCCGTTGTCAAACAAAATACGACATGATTGACTCAACTATGTGTTGATTGGCATGCCAGAAAAGCTGGCTCCCTCATTAACCAAGACGTTACGGCTTTCGATAACTCCTGTGCGGACGGGTGACCCGGACAACACCTCTAGCGTTGGGTTGTCTACTCCAATCTCCAGATGGAGTGCCCGAGATCAAGTCCTCCCACTGAAGCCGCGTGATCGGGCACACGAATGCAGGCGTCCATACGCCAGCAGTGTTCATCGGACAACTTGAGGACAACTCACGTGCCCCGCATAATCCGTTCGTATTGGTGGCCGCCCAAGCGCCGCTACTAGGGAATGCTAACTGCTCACGGAGAAGAGCGTTCAAACCACTTAGTTATTTGCTGAAACTAATTACATGCCACTACGAGTCCAAACCCATGTCACACACCTTCCGCGAGTGTAAGCAAGCATCAGGTCGGCTCAAGACAGACTCCCGTAGTACCCAATAAAACCCAGCCGAACCCGTACTTCCAGCTGGGGTGTCTCCAACCCGAAAGTCAGAGACTTTATAAATCTGGGTCAAATAAATAAAGAATGTTTTTTACTCGTTTAGCACCACCCCGGATCACGTGTCAGGTAAACCGACGGACGCGAGTAACGGACAACTATCGGAAGTCAACATTTTATTTTGCGAAATTAGCAAAAAGTGTTATCGATCCGTGTTATTGATCACTTACCAAGCCTCCAGTATGAGTTTGGCTGCATAAATAAAAGTCACCTTATATATTTAAATGTGCTGTGAAATACCAATAATTAATCATAATAATTATTATTATGTAAAAAAGCCTTCACAAGAAGCTTTCGCGACAAGAATTCGTAAATCAAACGTTTTCTCAGACGGGTTTTTGCGTTCGGATGGCGTAGCGGGTCTACAAAATCGAAAAATACGGGAAAGTAGATAAGCGTAGTAAAACGTGGACGAGAGTGTGTTAACAATCAAGCACGTTAACGTCAGTGGCAACCAACAGCCATCCAGCTTATTTTATGGCGGCGGCAGATGGCGCTGCGAACGTGATCCGCACAATGTGGCAACGTCGCTCGGCCATGCATTAATTATTATTGGGATATATTATGCTCCTCGGAACCTCTTACCACCAGTCTTCGGGTCAAACGGGAATATTTATAGCTCATTTATTTTTAGGACTGGCACAAAATCGAAGCGAGGCGCTGTTTAAATTTAAATGAGAGCTGTGAAATATTAGGGAAATAAAGCAGAGCGAAAAATATTTTAACGTCGGGTGATTTTTTCTTCGGGCACGGATACACATGTATGTTTACCCCACCATTTTTTCCTTCACCGTCAGCAACTGGTAAATATAGAAATACACACTGTGCAATTTATGCTCTAATCTACCTGTATGCTTATAAACTTCGAAAACTCATAATCTTGCTTAAAAGATGTCAAAATACAGTGCAGAAGGCGAGACTGTAGAATTGCGATTGTGTGCGTGCACACCATTGACATTGTGGATAACAACTCTTAATAGAAGTCCAGGCAAGGTCTGTTTTCAAAAAATTATGGTTTGACTTTTATCTTATTCTTCTTTTGTTACGATGTACACTTTATGTTTCCATTATTTTTCAAAAATAGACCTTGCCTGCTCTGCTATAAGAGTTATTTTCCATAATGTCAATGTTGTGCACGCACACAATCGCAATTCTACAGTCTCACCTTCTGCACTGTACTTGACTGTAATTTTTCAACAACGTTATTACAATCTCAAAGTAACGGCAGTAATTTAATGAAACCAGCAAAGATAAGAGAAAGAAATAATTTGTTAAAAGTAAAAAATCAGCAACAATATAAGGAAAGACAAAATACCGTCCCCTTTAGTACAATTCTGTTCATAATATAAGGAAGACTATCATTCTTTTGAAGAATGGGAGAAAATCGTTTTCCCTTATACATATTGAAAATGTCATTTTGCTGAACCAAGAGAGCACCCCATTCTGTCGTTATGTGAAATAAAATTTAATATTGTCATTTCGACTAGTTTGCATGTGAAAAATTATTGCAAAAATGATAGTTTTATAGCGCCCAATATACTGACGTGGAAACTTAGACATTTAAATATATTTATATGATTGGCTGCTTTTATTATTTCTTATTTCACAACCTGGTTTTTCTTAACAAATTTTAAAGTAATCCTTGTATACGTTAACCGCTTCGAAAAGTTCCCACGAAACCATGAAAATTAAAAATTGATACAATATGAAAAAATGACAACAAAATAATGAAATTATTTTGGCTGTATGACATTTAGCAGTCAAAGGCGTATTCTTGTAATGTACACCCATCGGTAAAAACAAAACCCTGACAAAGGGTATTCTCAATGAAACGCCTTGAATAACATCGAAGCATGTCTCCAGAAGACAACTAATTTTACGGGAGCACTGTCATTGTGTACTAATGTGATTCTAACAAACGACCGGACATCTTGGGCACCCTACAACCGTCTCGCTCGTAAAAGAAAATAGTCTTGGTTGTCCAGCTAAGCCACTTCTTCGGGACATTGCAGACGTTTGGCCTTCTCATTCCTGTCCCTTAGTTTATAGGTTAACTTAATCATTGGGCGCAAGTTGCAAGATACGGGTAAGGTGAGGTAAGACATTTTATTGAATAAAAAACCTCCAACTTTAAGTGGCACTAAGCGAACATACTATTTGAAGAGATAAAGATAACTAAGATGTACCTAAGCCGTCAATGGAAAGTGTGTTGTACATTTTGGGTTGTTATTTTTATATTTTGTAAATTATTGACGGCTAGGGCGACAACGATCATCCCCTGTAACGTTAGGTCGTTAAAATCGTCAGTGAAAGAGGATTGAGGTTTTGAATTTTGTAGTAACAACAAGGAAAAACCTTGGTGTCACTTTAAAAGTCTTTTATTTTTGGGTTCCATACTTCAAGTGGAAAAATGGAGCCCTATAGGATCAATTTGTTGTCCGCCTGTCTGTCCGTCCGTCCGTTGAACGGACTCCGTTCGTCCATCTGTCTGTCAAGACCCTTTATCTCGGAAACACGTAAAGGTGTCGAGTTGAAATTAAAACTAAATTAAAGTCTACAGTCCCCTGAATCTGTGAAAAAATCAAACTTCTATGTTAAAGTAAAAAATATATACTGGATTTATGCTGCAAAAAACGTATATTTCAAAACTCTCAAGGCGATAAAAAAATTAAAGGGTATTTTCCGTTGACCTAGAACTATGAAATTTGGCAAGTAATACCGTCTTATACTACAAGTATAGGGAAAAATCTGAAAACTGTATAATACATTTTATAGTTAAATCATCCTACTTCCTACTAATATTATAAATGCGAAAGTTTGTGCATGCGTGTGTGTGTGTGCATGTGTGTGTATGTGTGGGTGTGTGTATGTTTGTTACTCTTTCACGCTGAAACGGCTGAACGGATTTGAATGAAATTTAGAATGGATATAGCTTATACCCTAACTTAACACAAAGGCTACTTTTTATCCCGGAAAAATGCATGGTTCTTGTAGGATAAATAGATAGTTTGTGCTAAAATAAGACAAGGCATTTTTATTTCATACATCAGGTGTCTAATTAGCGCGGTATTTTATCGTTTGTTGTGAAATAAGACAAGGCTATGTTATCTCATCACACTTCACACCAATATTATAAATGCGAAAGTTTGTGTGTGTGTATGTCTGTTACTCTTTCACGCTGAAACGGCTGTTTCGATTACACTACCAACTTCGAGACACTACCTTAATCCAAATACAGACAGACGGTACTAGTGAGCAAATCTTTAAAAAAAACCTATAGATGTATATTTTTTGGCTCATGTTGGGATGCTCAGGGATGTTGTTGGAATATTGAATTCACCGGAATGACTAGACATTTATTAAATGAAGTTTAGCAAATTATTAAGGACATATTTTCGTTTTAAAGCCTTCAAAAAGGTAAGGATGGCACCTAAATAAAAAAAAACGATTTTTCTTAATATCCTTCATTGGTCACTACTACGGGTAAGTACGCGTAGAAAACTTTTATGAAATATATTAATATATCTTTAAACCAACCATTTTGACAATTTGTAACATTAGCCCAATCCATCAACGATCTTCATTGTTAATGACAAGAGCATAATGGAGGGAAAACAAAGGTTAACACAAATATTTCCGATACATCTTTATATTTGTTCAATCGTCAGCTAGTATTAGGAGGCTCTCGCCTAATTAGTTGATAGATTGGCGTATTTCCCTCTAGCTTTTGTTCACAACTTTTCCACACTGATGACAAGCATTAAGTAAAAAATGAACGCTGCAATAGTCCAGCTTGCGGAGTTTACACGTTCCTATTAAACTCTTGGATCTTTGGGTTTAACTCTTTATACTCAACCTTTCAACGTTTATGAAAGATGGATGGATTGGTGACAAGCTTATACAATGATGGTCCCTTTTCATTATTTGCGAACCTAGCCGTAAATATAAGAATGGTCGCATCTTTGTTATGAATTTCCAAAATATGCCTAACAATGTACCTAAGGGTTCAAAAAAGCAGAATATTGGTAAAAATATCGCAACTAAGCGAAATTAAAGCGATATAATATTCTCTAAACTGCATAAAATAGGTTTCAAATACAGTTTATCATAAAAAAAATGGAAGTAAACTTACTCCTTAGATCGCCACGCCATTGAACATTTATGGTAAAATGTAATAAAAACGAAGAACAACAAACTTTTATCCTCTACAGCTTAGAATAATTCTAAGCTTATACGCATGGCATGAATGGTAATTTTTGGACTGTAAAAGTTAAGATAAGCTTTTAATAGATATAATAAAAAATAAAAAAATATCTTCTAAAATTATTTTAACCGTACAAAAAGTTACTATATTTCCCGTGGTAAAAAATGATATTTTCTGCAAGTTTATAGAAATTTCATCTCACCAAGTCGGCTTAGCTATGGGTGTAGTAGACGTAGTATTTATTGTAATAATCTGTGGTAGTGCGTAAGCTCGGAAGCGCTACAGACCGCGCAACACATGCAAAACTTGTACACGGCACTATTTGTACTAAAGCCATAGCCAAATATAGAGTACAAATAAAGATAGAATATCTTTAACACAACGAGAGCCATTGAGACACGGGTGCTTGTCTACGACAACAACGAAGTGAGTTTCGTAATACGAGTTCACATGTGTCCCAGTTGCTGATTATGTCCAGCTAGACACAACACTATTGAGGTATATAGAGAGGAAAGGATCAGGATCATTATTATGCAATAGAATAGTTCAAAGCATCACTGCAATTAACATAACCTCACATCACTGCACAAGGTACATATAAAATGTCTAAAAACCAGAAGAAAGGATCTAAAACTGCTGTTCTCGATCCACTTACAGCAATTAGCAATCTAGAACAGAAATTCCTGGATGGTATGGCTGCCTTCGAAGCCCGGATTCAGTCTACAACCACCATGAAATCGCCGCAGACTGTGGAAAGTTTAGCAGGCGAGTTCAACTTATTCAAGGTCTGCATGATGGATGCTATTACTCTCTTACGTGAGCAATTCTCCTCACTCAATCAATTAGTTGACGATATAGATAACAATGGAAGGCGCAAATTTTTGTTGTTTCGAGGAGTATCAGAGTCAGCGGATGAACATGTGTCAACAGTGGTAGCCCAGATTGTGAAGGATAGGCTGAAGCTAGCAGATTTCACAAAGGAAAGTATTAGGACCTCTTATCGCCTCGGGAAGCTATCCCAGAATGGTACCCGTCCACGCCCTATACTAGTAAAGTTCTCCAGATTGGACATCCGATCTTCGGTGTGGAAAAGCAAGACTGGTCTGAAAGGTTGTGAAATCTCCATTGGGGAGTTCCTCACTGGTCAGAGGAGACAGATCTTTCAGGAAGCTCGTCGGCTGTATGGAGTTCACCGATGTTGGTCTCAAGATGGCACCATTTATCTCAAACTTCAAGATGGTGAGAAGCAACGGTTGAGGTCCATGAACCAGCTGAAGGATATCTCTGCTAAGAATCCTCCTGTTGCTGAGTCCACATCGGAGACTAGGAGGCTCAACACCAGGTCCAAGAGAGATAGATCAACTAGTGTGAAAAACAAAACTTGAGTTTAGAGTTTGTCTTCCCTGTTGCACAACTCAAACTGGTAATGTAACAATTACTTCCGATGATAATGCGACAGTTGCTGATTTTCAGATTTCAGACTTTCAGTTACAATAAAATTTCAGTAGATTTTCGTAATCAGGTAGATAGCTAGGTACCTACATTTCGTTTGATAAAATTTTATGTTTCTCTGTAAGTATTGTTAAATGAAATGACGTTCAATTTCATGTTCACAGAGATTTTGCTTTTTAAAATTTTCGTTTTTTTATTTTTACGCTGTCACATTTTGTAACTTTAGTAAAGTAAAACATTATGCATATTGTTATCATGTTACGCTTCTTTAGACAAAAATCTCTAAATTAATCTGTTCAACTCTGTGCTTCAACTACAATTTTTGTTGTTTCATAATCTGGTTGTTTAAGTACTTAGTTCTGTTTCTTTTTCCTTTGTGCATTTTTCTATCTCAGTAAGTCAGCGGTGATGTGGAACTGTTCTGCCAAGCCTTAAGCTAATATTATTTTATTCATTTAGTTTATGATCTTGCCATACAGCTTATTTAAGTATTATTATTGTATATATATACATCTTCTAAATATTATTATAAATATAAATTTACATGGATCTTTCACATAATCCTGAACTGTTTCAATCGTTCGATTCTGATGACTCATATGTGGACGCTTTGGATGATTCCGCGTCATCTACTGTTCCCCTTGGTGATTTACTTCACAACTCTTTCTCCCCATTTAAAAAGAATTTGAATATCTGCCATGTCAATGCTCAAAGCATCTCTGCTCATCATTCCGAATTTCTTGCTACCTTCTCTAGCAATCACGATCTCATCCATGCTTGCTTAGTTTCAGAATCTTACTTAAAGCCCACAATCCCTTCAACTTCTGTAGCAATCCCTGGCTATATTCTAATCAGAAATGACCGAACTGGAGCGGGTAGTGGTGGAGTTGCCATATACTTGCGTTCTGATTTGAAGTACAGAGTCGTTTCTCAGTCTCCTTCACAGTATACTCAATCCATGGAACATTTATTCATTGAACTCGACTTTGGTACAGTTAAATTCCTGCTCTGTGTTGTATATCCCCCACCCAAAGTTGACTATTTCGACAGTCTTGAAGATCTCCTTGTTACTTACTTGCCCAGTTATGAGCATGCCCTAATTATGGGTGATTTTAACACCAACCTACTTTCTCCAACTGATTCACAGATTTATTACCGCTCACAAAAACTTCGGGCCCTGATCTCCTCTGTTAATGTTTCCATTCTCGAACTTGATGCCACTCATCACATTGGTGATTCCCATACACTTCTGGATCTTATTATGACCCCTTGCCCTGACCGTATTGCTTCTCATGGCCAGTTTACAGCAGCTGGGTACTCTCACCATGATCTCATTTTTGCTTCATATAAGCTAAAAATCCCTAAAGTGAAGCCTAAAATCATTCTTCAGCGTAATTTTGCAGATATGGACAGGGACAAACTTTTGGCGGATGCAAGCAAGGTTGATTGGTCTCAGTTAGAGAGTCTAAACAACATTGATGACAAGGTCAACACATTCAATAAATTGATCACAGACCTTTATGATACTCATGCTCCCATTCGTCCAGTACGGATGAAACATGCCCCAGCCCCTTGGCTCAACGACAATATCCGCAAACTAATGGCTTATAGAGACAGACTTAAGCGCAGACATAAAAATAACCCGATTGAGGATAACTGGATTAAGTTTAAAGCCGCAAGAAATCGTTGTAATCAGGTGATAAGAAACGCCAAACGGCGCCACGTTCACACCAATGTGGAAAAATGTTCTCCTCATAGACTCTGGCAATTTTTACGTACTTTAGGATTCGGTAAAATAAGCAGGAGCCGATTACTTCTCTGGACATTGATGGTCTAAATCGGCACTTCTCATCCCCTCCTCACAGTATCGATACACTGTTAAAACAGTCGACAGTAAGACATCTTCTAGCTTCGCCCCCGCTAAATGACAACAGTTTCTCTTTCGCGCCAGTTTCGGATTTCAGTATTGAAAAAATTATTTTGTCGATTGCAAGTAAAGCAGTGGGTCATGATGGCTTGGGTCGTGATCTTCTTTTGCCGATCCTTAATACCATTATTCCTCCTATTACCCACATAATTAACTTCTCACTTTCTTCAAGCAGTTTTCCTTCCCTGTGGAAAATGGCGTATATGGTCCCAATTCCGAAGTCTACTAATCCCACCACATTCAAAGACTATCGACCTATAACAATCTTACCCTTTCTTTCCAAAGTACTTGAACGAGTGGTCAATCGCCAACTTCTGAATTTTCTCCACGCGAATAACCTCCTTAACCCTTTTCAATCGGGATTTCGTCCATCCCATAGTACCTGCTCTGCTCTTATCAAAGTTACCGATGATATCCGCCAAGCTATGGACGATAGGCAACTTACACTCCTTACCTTACTTGACTTCAGCAGCGCCTTTAACTGCGTTGACTACGACATCCTCTTGGCTATTCTCCGTTCACTTAACATTTCTGACTCTGCAGCGACATGGTTTGATTCGTATCTACATGGGCGTCAGCAGCGCATACGTATTGACGACAAATTCTCCAATTGGTGTGACGTGACAGCTGGAGTTCCGCAGGGTGGGGTTATATCTCCATTACTATTCTCTGTTTTCATAAATACTCTTGTCTCTGTTGTGAACTTCAGCTCTTATCACTTGTATGCCGATGACTTGCAGCTGTATTTATCTTGCAAGCAGGACTCTTTGTCTCATACTGTTCAGAAGTTAAACATCGATCTCGACTCTATTAGTGTTTGGACAGAGCAGTATGGACTCTTAGTTAATCCTGCTAAGACGCAAGTAATAATCCTAGGAAGTAGGGCCCTAGTGGACAAACTTGACTTACATACCTTACCCCAAGTTTGCTTCAATAATATACCACTACCTTACTGTACCGAGGTAAAAAATTTGGGTTTGCACATTAGAAATAACATGTCTTGGGATTTGCATGTGTCTGAAAGCAGCAAAAAAATATTTGCATCTTTGCATGCTCTTAAACGCATGCAAAAGTTTCTGCCATACTCTGCTAAAGTTACTCTTGTTAATTCATTGTTGCTCCCCATCTTAGATTATGCGGATGTATGCTATCCCGACCTCACTATGGAACTTTTTAATAAGCTTGACCGTCTTCTCAACTTATGCATTCGTTACATATTCGGACTGCGTAAGTATGATCACATTTCCAAATTCCGCACTGAACTCAATTGGCTTAATATCAGGTTCCGTAGAGATTCCCATATTTTGACGTTTCTTTATGGTATTCTCCATAACCCTAGTTCCCCATCTTATCTTAAAGAACGTTTTGTGCCCCTTTCGTCCCTCGACCGCAATCAGCGTCCTAGCAAGGCTTGGCTTCTTCGCACACCTGAGCATAGTTCATGCATGTATACAAATTCTTTTACCGTGAGTGCAATACGCTTATGGAACCGTTTGCCGCTACACATCCGTGAAGCTTCATCTGTGTCAGTCTTCAAGACTAAGATAAAGCAACACTTTCTTGATTTGCAGAACGATCCATGATAAATTAAATCTTTTGTTTATAATGATTTGAGTTGTTCGATCAATTCTCCTCAATAAAGCTATCGACGAGTCTTTGAGTACTTATGTATGTAAACTTGCAAGTAGTATATGTATTTTATCACATTATGTTGTTAGTTCTTAATATTGTATATGTTTATTAGGATGTAGTGTAATATTATAATTTATTGAATATTTTAGTGACAAATAATATATCTATTTAAAATTGTATCTATACTATTCTGACATCATGGCACTACCCCCAACAACTTCCCCATTGCCAAAGGTTAGCTGGTAGAAAATACTAAATAGTATTAAGCTCGCCTGTGTACAAAAATTTTATAGTGTGCAATAAAGAATTTTATTATTATTATTAACACTTTCTCTACGGCCATCAAAAATATCATCATTGTGTGACATTATTTGTATTCCTTTCAACTAACAATTCCATTAAAAGGAAGAAAAAGAAAACACCGGATTTTTTTATTTGGTCTTTATTTAGCCTAATTGTCAGTAATTTGTTTATTGGTGGTGTTCTGTGGGAGTTTTTGAGGCTGCATGGCACAAATACTTTTTCAATGCAAGTGCTCGTAATGTTCTGTTTTATATGCGTCTAATCCGTTGTCAAAGTCAACTTTACCGCACTAGTGTTTAATCTTTTCATTTTTTTTTTTAGTTTTGTTCCCCTACATAGTGGGAAGGCAAATGAAACTTAACTCATACAGCCATTTCTGAGGTATGTTTTGTTTTTTAATTTATCGAAAACAGTTACCAGTATTATCTTGTGTACCATAGATAGACGCAGCAAAAATGAGCTGGTTTCAGTTTTATGCGTTCGAAGGCTGCTTTTGGTCATACACAACATAAATTCGACTCCACCAGCATATTACAATAATGTAAACAACAACGGCTGCCTGAATTCTCTATTCTTTACTTCCGTGCAAAGAAAAAGAAAAATAATGCCTGTCTAAAGTTCATTTGGGGTATTTATTTTTTGTTTGTTTCTTTATTTACGCTTTTCTTATTTAAATCACACTATGCATTGAAAAACGCTTATCGCTCGGGTTTCAAATCGTTCCTCGTATAAGCTATTGCCTCCTTTACACACTTGTAGCATAAACTACTATTGCCTAGCCCAAAGCAATGGAAGAAATATTATTCGCTGATTGGTTCTTATGTAAGCGGTGTTACAATAAATTAAACCAATCGCAGCGCAGAATCGTGGTGTTGTAATGTAAATAATAGCATTGGTTACTTTTTGATAAACAATACGTATAAAGGTACTTATAAAACAGTTAATGATATTGTTATTACCTTATTTTAGTACTTGAGTAAATAAAAATAAACTGAAGTCTATCGGTAAATAAAATAAATGTATTAATATTCATTATTTCCTGCTTTATTTTTTTTACATATGACTAAATTGTTGTAAAAAGATTTTTATACATTTGGCAGAGTGTAAAAATACTGGTTGGTTAGAATACATGCGTGGTAAATTGAGTAAATTAAAGTTATGCAACATTGGACATCTTATGGTACATACAAGCAACAAGACACTTTACTTTTATGAGTTATGACTTGCAAATACTCGTAAATTATTAAAATGATAAATGAGTGATCCACATGAGTAAATTTAAACGATACATTAATTCTCACGTCAGGTAGTAGGAGACCGAAACTGAAATATTCCACCCCACGCACCTGAAAATGTTAAACTTCTGAAACTCAAACCACGGACTGTTACAACTTGTGTAAACAATTTCAGTTGTAAACTGGAATTTCAGGGAGTTAGCAACATTGACACGTTAAAACTAATTATTTCAGGACAATTGTGTGCCTGCACTTCCTCGTGTTGATCGTTATAAAATAATAAATTAGATACGAAATAACCTCATGTTCATAATTATAAAAGCAAAATTTAAGTATAAAAATGTATAATTTTTCTGCTTAGTACTTGGTGAAGAAAATATTTTTTTTTTAGGTTTTATGAACTAAACAGGTACTTGACTTAGCTTGTTTTCGGGATACTAAGTTCCACAATATACATATATTGGTATGTGTTTAGCCGTTATGTATTTTTTTTTCAATACATTTGCTCGTAAATACCAATTTTATACGCGTTAAAACTGTTGTCAAAGTCAACTTTACCAGACTAGCATGGCCCCATAGTATAAAGTAGTGTTTTGTTTTTCAATAAAAAGATTAGAATCTTTGATTGTGTGAGTCCAAGTTGCACTAAAGGGATTTAAAACTTTAAAATAAACCAAAAAAAAATTCAAGATACTAAATAATTCATATCCTGAATCATTCTAGTTGTCAGATTTTAAACGTCGCGTCGTCATGTACGAAGAAAATTCATCTTCTTATTTGTTTTAAGATTTCTTCATCTGTAAGATGGATCTGGACTCACTGGACTGTGACTATGTTTTCACAATATTGAGGAAATGGTTCTTGCCTCAAGTTTGTTTGACAAAAAATCTTTTGGGGAGGAACTCTAAGTTGAAACTTTTTAATTAGCTAGTTACAAATGTAGTTTCGTTTTTAAAAATAAGAAGTAATGCTTTTGATACTTAAATTCTGCAAAAAAGGAAATTATAATAATTCTCTTTATATTAATATATAACTTTTGCTTTGCATGCTTGCGACCTGGTCCATTAGAATAAATAATAAAAAAAAACTTTATATTCGCGCAAAAATTATTTTCATTTTTAGGCCCGAACCGAACCTATACGAACAATTAAATACTAAATAAAATAATTTACTTATTTGACCTCCATCCATCCATCCATCAGCCCGTGTTTGTCCACACCTAGATATAGGCCTTCCCCAAATTTCGCCACTCATGTCGGTCCTGTCCTCCTCATCCAGCCGCCCCCCGCAACGTCCTGCAGGTCGCCGGCGTCGGTCCAGCGGGCACGAGGTCGGCCTACACTACGCTTTGCTGTACGTGGTCTCCATTCGAAAGCCTTTTGACCCTAACGGCCATCATGTCGGCGACAAATATGGCCTGCCCACTGCCACTTCAACCTACTGATTATGCAGGCTATGTCGGTTACTTTCGATCTTCGACGGATCTCCTCATTTCAGATTCTATCCATCAGAGATTTGACCTCACTAGCTTTAAATGCACAAATCGAGTCTCTGAATGGTTATAATTTTAATGTCTGTCCTGGTGAGACGGTAAACCTACTCTCAGGGGTAAATTAGACGTAATTATGCTGTTTTAGTTATTTTTAAGTGTAATCTTCAATTAATCATAAGGTTTTCTATTGAATTGACTTCCACTTTTATTTCATTTAATTTTTAATCTAACAATTTGTTGTTTTAGTTTTCTTTATATTCTGTCAATTTTGTGCCTAAAGTACAAGTTACTTTTGGTAGTTTAGTCTAGGCAAAACATTTTACTAGCCGTAAGATCTCATTCTAAGTTCTTTTACGCAAATAAATACATATTATACCATTATTATATTTATTAAAAATATTTTTGCTCACCTTACACAAATAACTACTCAGATACCGCAAGAACAATTCTTATCAGATAATGAATTCAGCCATTCACAAAAAGAAAACACCTGAAAAGGGCGTATAGCCCGCATTACTTACAATTTGAGACTCGTCACGAGACCAAAAGAGAAATCGTGAAAAATCAACACCTTTACTACTACAAACGCCTTGAAGAATGTGTCCACAGCCTCGCGGAGTATCAGCAATTTTCCTCTTTAAGAAAATTTGCTCGGGTGAGCACACAACAAAGAGAAAGAAAATGTTCTCCTTTTGTACCCTTATAGAAATGTCGGGAATCGCTACGGGAGTCAAACTGCGCAAATTAAGGACATAAAAACCAAAAGAGGACGCTATTTTTGTAATTCGTCCGAGGGTTTTTGAAGTTGATGATGTAATGATGGGAATTGAAATGGTTGAAATGTTGCCACAAATCACGATTTTCTGTATAATGGGACAATTTATTGTTTTATGCAACTCTTTGTTTTCAAATATGAAATACAATTACAATTATAACTAAAATGTTTCTTAAAAAATAAGTTTTCCACTTTAAAAAAATTTAGGTTGTGTTCTATTTGGTTGCTGCAATTTATAATGAACCGGTTACACGTCGTGTAAATTATAAAATTTACAAAATTTTCAAATGCAATCTTGTTCATGTCGGATTTATTCTTTTACTTATAAAATATCTGCAGTTGTTTATTTTGTGGATAGCTGGAAAATCGGTCAATGACCTTTGCGCATTTTGTACTAGACCGGTACCACGAAACGCAGTAATTTGCGTTAAGCGTTAAAGATTGTATGGCGAGACTGGCGAGCCATACTCGTACCTATCGTTTTCTTTTGAGGCGTACAGTTTTTCCACCTGCCCTAGAAACAAACTTTTTTTAGATAGTTAATGCATATGTCACCATAGATACTGAACGTTTCTAGTATTACCGTTTTCCTATAGAAATTCGTAAAATAACCAATAAAGATATTCCTTTCTAGCTGTACAAACATTTATCTACAGGATGTTCTATCTAATATTTATTTGACAAGAAAAAAAAGGCATATGTGAATTCGAACGATGGAATACTGGTTCTGTAATATATTTTTCTAATACTGTAAGCATGGTTTTTTTCTTACTTTTTTAACATGCGTGGTGTAAGAGTATGTGGAGTACAACAATTAATTTAATGTCCCCTTCCCCCCAAAAATACAAAAAATAATTATGTGGGTAAGTAACCTTAACTTACTGTGGATAAGTAATTACAAATATCGAGTTGTTACCTTTATCTATCTAGAAGAAAAGTGGCTATGAGAGACAGGCAGATGGGATGGCCACACCAGTCATACCAAGGTGTGACAGATAGACATGCAAACGGAACTCTTCAACTCTACACCAATAATAATAATATAAGAGTACCTTTTTCTCATTTTTGGGTGCGGAATCCTAAAAAAGGTGTGATAAAAATGAGCTACCACACGTTCCACTACGTTTTTTACCCGATTCGATTCCAATTACTCAAACTTCGGAGAAATATCATGCGGTGGGGTGGTAGTAAAACAAGTTAAACGCTGAACAAAATCATGCATTTCAGGAAAATACGTACATACATAATATACTCACGCCTGTCTCCCAGAGAGGTGGGCAGAGACTACAGATTTCCATCGGCTACGATCATGACTCACCAATTTTGCTTCTTCTACAACCATCAATCTAGTCATACAAGCTCTTCTATTCCGGATAATTTTCACCTTGCCCTTTTTCAGTATGTTGCCTATTTGGTTGGCATACGTCCTTCTAAGGCACCCGGTCGTACTTTTCTTTTCAATTGTACAGCATAAATTTCTTTCGTCATTGTACTTTCGTTAACCTCTCTATATACCCAAACCACCGAAGCATTCATATTTTGAATACAGTTTTATTTTATTACAGTAACTTTATGATGTGTTTGTTTTTACGACTTCCAACTTTGTTTCATTTATAGGTACTATTTTAGAAGCTCCAGGACGTTCATAAAAAAGTAAATAATCACAACCAAAAATAGAAGTTATAAAAAAAGAGAGTTATAATGCAAGATCAATGGTGTTATGACTTGTTTGAATCGTTCATGTTTCCTCCGTCACTGTGTTCTTTGACATTAAATATCTTCATGTATACCGTAGAACGGTCTTCATATTTCACTCGCTCTAATTCAAATGCTATGAGACTGGCAAAGTATTCATTTCGAATGTCTTTGGGTCTTATCTCACTAAAAAACTTTGGTTCAGGTAATTCACCGATGTAACAATCAAAGTCACCGTTTTCTTTTAAAGCACAGGTCACTGTTTCAGTATCTACTTGAACTACTTCATCTATCGTGTGTTTAAGGGATCTAATAAGAATTAAGTCGAACCAAAGGCCACACAAAAACTGGCAAGAAAAAGTTCTATTTTTCAAAAGAATTCAAAACCCTAAATAACCTAATGAAATGCTCTGTATAACTCTATGATAGTTAGATATGATTGATAGTTAGACTATGCCTGGGTTAAACCCTGTGGAGGGTTAACCCTATGACAGGCTTAACTTTCAAACCCAGGGTAACCCTTTAGTAGAGTTAAGCTTATGCATGGGTTATACCCTATCAAGGTTTAACCCGATGATATGCTTAACTCTCAAACCCGGTTAACGTATCCCTGCTGTCAGGTAACAGTTCGGTTACCCTCGGTTTAACTCGGGTAAATTTTTGAACGATCCAGGGTGAAATTCGGATCCCTCCGAGTGAAATTCACTCGATTCGAAACAGAACCTTAATAAATTAAACCGGATATGCGTTTGGTATAAAAATGATATTTATTAGTAAATGAAAATTTCCAGATATTCTGCAGTTTATCATATGTATTTTTTAATTGTTTTACTTTTATAACGTCTGATTAAAGCCAGCCATCAATTTCGACTTTGCAGGTCACCAGCATGTATTGTCCGCCCCCTTAACGCCTGGACTACTTTCTCTTTCCCGCTTCCTGGGCTTCTTGGGGTCTCACTGACGCATTCCAATAGGCACCGTAATATATACTACAATAGGTGCGTTTGTTCTAAAAGTTAGACCATTCATCCTGAAAAATTCTTCTGCAGCAGAGATGGTGGAAGTCCAGATAGAAGAAGTGAGGAGGTTTATAGAAGAATGTTTGGTGGCTGCGGGGGCTCTACGGTCTGAGGCTGAGGCACAGGCAGACTTGCTGGTCCATGCTGACACTGTGGAACACTTGAGCCATGGCCTCAACAGACTGGGTAAGTGATGAAAAAGTACTTATTCTTTGCAAAATAATTTCGGCTTTTCAAAGCGAGTGCTGCGGTTGTCTGACGGCTTTCAGATGTGGTAATAAAAACTTTGGCCATAGTGCGAGTCCGATTCGTGCACAAAGGGTCTCTTATCTTCACTTATTTTTTTTTTGTCCTGGACTGTCACAACCTACGGTCACAAAAACCACAGACATATAATGTAGTAGCAGACCTAACATCAATAATAAACGCAAATTTTAGCTCAGTGAACTTCGGGCTCTTTTAAATAGAAATATTGCTTGTTTCAAAACAAAATATATACTAGAGATTAGTTTAGGAATTAACAAAATATGTTCCAAGCATAAGCGAGTCAAAACAACCAATTTTTATACGTTTCTTCGTACCATGAAGCCTAAATGTAGCTTATTTTTTGTACGGAAACTTGCCGCGCTATTTAATCCTTATGTTTGATCTGCTACTTAGTAATAATTATTTGTCTGTGACAACAACACATTTGATCAACAGACAGATAGAACAATTTTGTTAAGAATAGTCACAAACAACAGATTTTTGTGCTTTGTTTGCAGAATTTTATTTGATTTGAAATTGGGGATTTTTTTTTCATAAAAATTGTTGCACTTCTATTTTATATCAAAGTTTTTCTAAAAGTTGCCCTTGTGATAAGATTTTTTGATGTCTAAAATATCTAGGAACATTTTTAAAATAAAAAATAATAATATCCAAGAAAATGTTACAATGGTAAAGCGTACAGATATTATATTCAAAAACGTACTAACATTTTAAACAAACCAGAAACTTTACTGTTCTCAGTTTACTGGTTTTATAACTTAAATATATTGGAAAATACCGTTTTTTCAATGGTGTTGAAGGGTACTTTTTGATAATTTATTGACTATGTCAAACATTGTACAAGTCTTCACAAAAATATACATGACACTTTTATCAAATAATTGACATAATACTACTAGCAGTAATAGTAACTTTGTTAGAATAACGAAATCAGAACAATATATTTTGTTCAAAATTATCAATTCTCTAAAAATTCACTCACTAACGACCCTTCTCTACATATTCTTACATCAAGCAAAGCTTAATTGAGCAGATTTTACTCTAGAATATCTTTTACTTTTGCCCAAAATGCGTATCGAATATATTTAAAAAATGTTTAATACTAAAAATAAAATATGTTTAGGCACAAGTTATTTAATGTTTTTCTATATTTTGCCATAACCATGCTCTGAGGGCAATTTGTTAAAAAATATATGTACTTTTGACAGCCGGAAGGAACGTTATTCAGTGTTGACATAAAATCATTATTTTATTTAAAGAAAAAATTATTTTCAGGACACCATGTAGGTATACGTAATACAACAGCTTCGAGACTTCCGGTGATCCCAAAAGACGTACGTCTTCATTTCTTTCAAGGAAAATGGAGTTCCGTGTCAGTTTTCTAATTATCCTTATGGAACCCAATACACTTGCTGAAAGCGATACATTCTCAATCAATGTTCTAAGAAGGTTTTAGTGAATATTTCTTCTGGATAAAAGGCTGAGTAAAACTACAGAAAATATTTACAGATGCACTATACCTGAGTCAGTATCGTACAACTCGCGTCACAATAATTTGGCCAAGTGCGAGTCGGACTCGCGTACAAAAGGTTCCGTACCACCATACAAAACGGGTAAGGAACCATAAAAAACATGACAACTAACACCAATACCAAGCCTACAAAATTAAGACGTCAAAAAACAACCGCTAAAATGATAGCGCCTGTCAAATAATGCAGCATCCTTCGGGTACGAAACTCTAATTTTACTTTAGAGTATGTATAACAATCTGACCAAATTTAAAACTTATTGTATAAACCGTCTTTAAGATAGAGCTGAAAAAAATAATGTTGAAAAAAAAATGCATTTTTTATGATTTCTTTATGAAAGACAATATTATTCATATAAAAAAAAAGTCTTGGTAGAGGCCATAGTAATACGTATTCTTAGTAAATTTCAACTGGCTGCCTATTATGGCTGAACCTGTAGAAGACCCCTGTGACAGACGGACGGACAGACAGACAGACAGATAGACAGACAAACAGATAGACAGCGCGGAGGCTTAGTAATAGGGTCCCGCTTGGTACTGGCTGGCTTGTTGCTGGCGAGGCTCAGGCGGTCTCTTTCTCCGCGCAGACACATCTCTGGGACCTCTCGCCCAGCAGCGGCCTTTTTACTTAACGAGAGGTTTATCAGTACTTGTAGGTATTATTAATATATGACGTTTAATTTTCCATAACTTTAATGGCATTATTGTATCAAAATTCTCTCTATTGCTTGTCATTAATAATTTGGCAAGTTCCGTACCACCACATAATACGAATATGGAACCCTAAAAACCCTAGCAACCACATAGGAGTAATAGCAGCATTAAGGTGACAAAAAACAAGGCGCTAAAATGGTAGCGTCTGACAAACAACTCGGCACTCTCTGAAATACGGAATCCTAATTTATTGTTCTTTATTGTTTTACTTTAGAGTATGCACCACAATTTGACCACATTTGAAACTTGTACTATCCATTCAAGATGCTAGGGTGATGGTCTAGGACCTTGTAATACCTGATGTCTGGATGCGTTAGCAGCGTTGACGGAAATGCGTGAGTGAGTGAGATGTAAATAGTGGACCATAAATAGTGCAAATAAATGCACCATAATTTGACCACATTTAAAACTTGTACTATCCATTCAAGATGCTATTATGATAGGTATAGGACCTTGTAGTAACTGATGTCTGGATGCATTAGCGGCGTTGACGAAAGTGTGTGAGTGAGTGAGATGTAAATAGTGGACAATAAATAGTGCAAATAACTGCTCCATAATTTGACCTAATTTGAAACTTGTACTATCCATTCAAGATGCTATTATGATAGGTCTAGAACCTTGCAATAACTGATGTATGGATGTGTAAGCAGCGTTGACGGAAGTGTGTGAGTGAGTGAGATGTAAATAGTGGACCATAAATAGTGCAAATAAATGCACCATAATTTGACCACATTTTAAACTTGTACTATCCATTCAAGATGCTATTATGATAGGTATAGGACCTTGTAATAACTGATGTCTGGATGCATTAGCGGCGTTGACGGAAGTGTGTGAGTGAGTGAGATGTAAATAGTGGACTATAAATAGTGCAAATAAATGCACCATAATTTGACCACATTTTAAACTTGTACTATCCATTCAAGATGCTATTATGATAGGTATAGGACCTTGTAATAACTGATGTCTGGATGCATTAGCGGCGTTGACGGAAGTGTGTGAGTGAGTGAGATGTAAATAGTGGACCATAAATAGTGCAAATAAATGCACCATAATTTGACCACATTTAAAACTTGTACTATCCATTCAAGATGCTATTATGATAGGTATAGGACCTTGTAATAACTGATGTCTGGATGCATTAGCGGCGTTGACGGAAGTGTGTGAGTGAGTGAGATGTAAATAGTGGACTATAAATAGTGCAAATAACTGCTCCATAATTTGACCTAATTTGAAACTTGTACTATCCATTCAAGATGCTATTATGATAGGTCTAGGACCTCGCAATAACTGATGTCTGGATGTGTAAGCAGCGTTGACGGAAGTGTGTAAGTGAGTGAGATGTAAATAGTGGACCATAAATAGTGCAAATAAATGCACCACAATTTGACCATATTTGACACTTTCACTATCCATTCAAGCTGAAAACGGGGCAGAGATTGAATAAACACATGCCTAACTGCGCCAATTGGAATAGTCTTGGTAAGATGAAGGGCAAGAAATTTAGCGAAATCAAGTCTTTCTTGTACTTGTTCTTTTGTACAATAAGGGAAAATAAAGTGTCTAGCACGCACCAGCAATACAGTGTTTTTCCGTCACGTTACTCTCGCACATTAACAAACGCGTATGCGTGAAAGCGCAAGTAAGATAGATAGATGCTAAATCTCTTTCGCATGGTAGCCACTCAGAACACTGTAACTAAAGACAGAACAAGCCTTAGGCTAATATTTTCTTATTTCGGTACCAGTAGATCACTACACCCCACGGACTTGATTATATTTAAATGAATGTCAAGTAAAATCTCGCGTACTTTCCCAAAAGTAGCCAAGTAGACAAACTATCTCTTTACTCTCCAACTTGTACATAAGACCTCTTCGTACTAGAACAAGCTTAGACAATTTTTCATTAATTCGGTCCCGGCACTTACGTCAAATTAAATAAGTTCCCAGCGAGATCTCTTCGACAATTACGAAGACATTTTCGATAGGATAGAAGACATAGGATCAATGATCTTACGAAGACATAGGATCAATTTGTTGTCCGCCTGTCTGTCCGTCCGTCCGTTCGTCCATCTGTCTGTCAAGACCCTTTATCTCGGAAACACGTAAAGGTGTCGAGTTGAAATTAAAACTAAATTAAAGTCTACAGTCCCCTGAATCTGTGAAAAAATCAAACTTCTATGTTAAAGTAAAAAATATATACTGGATTTATGCTGCAAAAAACGTATATTTCAAAACTCTCAAGGCGATAAAAAAATTATAGGGTATTTTCCGTTGACCTAGAACTATGAAATTTGGCAAGTAATACCGTCTTATACTACAAGTATAGGGAAAAATCTGAAAACTGTATAATACATTTTATAGTTAAATCATCCTACTTCCTACTAATATTATAAATGCGAAAGTTTGTGCATGCGTGTGTGTGTGTGCATGTGTGTGTATGTGTGGGTGTGTGTATGTTTGTTACTCTTTCACGCTGAAACGGCTGAACGGATTTGAATGAAATTTAGAATGGATATAGCTTATACCCTAACTTAACACAAAGGCTACTTTTTATCCCGGAAAAATGCATGGTTCTTGTAGGATAAATAGATAGTTTGTGCCAAAATAAGACAAGGCATTGTTATTTCATACATCAGGTGTCTAATTAGCGCGGTATTTTATCGTTTGTTGTGAAATAAGACAAGGCTATGTTATCTCATCACACTTCACACCAATATTATAAATGCGAAAGTTTGTGCGTGTGTATGTTTGTTACTCTTTCACGCTGAAACGGCTGTTTCGATTACACTACCAACTTCGAGACACTACCTTAATCCAAATACAGACAGACGGTACTAGTGAGCAAATCTTTAAAAAAAACCTATAGATGTATATTTTTTGGCTCATGTTGGGATGCTCAGGGATGTTGTTGGAATATTGAATTCACCGGAATGACTAGACATTTATTAAATGAAGTTTAGCAAATTATTAAGGACATATTTTCGTTTTAAAGCCTTCAAAAAGGTAAGGATGGCACCTAAATAAAAAAAAAAACGATTTTTCTTAATATCCTTCATTGGTCACTACTACGGGTAAGTACGAGTAGAAAACTTTTATGAAATATATTAATATATCTTTAAACCAACCATTTTGACAATTTGTAACATTAGCCCAATCCATCAACGATCTTCATTGTTAATGACAAGAGCATAATGGAGGGAAAACAAAGGTTAACACAAATATTTCCGATACATCTTTATATTTGTTCAATCGTGAGCTAGTATTAGGAGGCTCTCGCCTAATTAGTTGATAGATTGGCGTATTTCCCTCTAGCTTTTGTTCACAACTTTTCCACACTGATGACAAGCATTAAGTAAAAAATGAACGCTGCAATAGTCCAGCTTGCGGAGTTTACACGTTCCTATTAAACTCTTGGATCTTTGGGTTTAACTCTTTATACTCAACCTTTCAACGTTTATGAAAGATGGATGGATTGGTGACAAGCTTATACAATGATGGTCCCTTTTCATTATTTGCGAACCTAGCCGTAAATATAAGAATGGTCGCATCTTTGTTATGAATTTCCAAAATATGCCTAACAATATAACTAAGGGTTCAAAAAAGCAGAATATTGGTAAAAATATCGCAACTAAGCGAAATTAAAGCGATATAATATTCTCTAAACTGCATAAAATAGGTTTCAAATACAGTTTATCATAAAAAAAATGGAAGTAAACTTACTCCTTAGATCGCCACGCCATTGAACATTTATGGTAAAATGTAATAAAAACGAAGAACAACAAACTTTTATCCTCTACAGCTTAGAATAATTCTAAGCTTATACACATGGCATGAATGGTAATTTTTGGACTGTAAAAGTTAAGATAAGCTTTTAATAGATATAATAAAAAATAAAAAAATATCTTCTAAAATTATTTTAACCGTACAAAAAGTTACTATATTTCCCGTGGTAAAAAATAATATTTTCTGCAAGTTTATAGAAATTTTATCTCACCAAGTCGGCTTAGCTATGGCTGTAGTAGACGTAGTATTTATTGTAATAATCTGTGGTAGTGCGTAAGCTCGGAAGCGCTACAGACCGCGCAACACATGCAAAACTTGTACACGGCACTATTTGTACTAAAGCCATAGCCAAATATAGAGTACAAATAAAGATAGAATATCTTTAACACAATGAGAGCCATTGAGACACGGGTGCTTGTCTACGACAACAACGAAGTGAGTTTCGTAATACGAGTTCACAGGTGTCCCAATTGATGATTATGTCCAGCTAGACACAACACTTTCTCTACGGCCAACAAAAATATCATCATTGTGTGACATTATTTGTATTCCTTTCAACTAACAATTCCATTAAAAGGAAGAAAAAGAAAACACCGGATTTTTTTTATTTGGTCTTTATTTAGCCTAATTGTCAGTAATTTGTTTATTGGTGGTGTTATGTGGGAGTTTTTGAGGCTGCATGGCACAAATACTTTTTCAATGCAAGTGCTCGTAATGTTCTGTTTTATATGCGTCTAATCCGTTGTCAAAGTCAACTTTACCGCACTAGTGTTTAATCTTTTCATTTTTTTTTTTAGTTTTGCTACATAGTGGGAAGGCAAATGAAACTTAGCTCATACAGCCATTTCTGAGGTATGTTTTGTTTTTTAATTTATCGAAAACAGTTGCCAGTATTATCTTGTGTACCATAGATAGACGCAGCAAAAATGAGCTGGTTTCAGTTTTATGCGTTTGAAGGCTGCTTTTGGTCATACACAACATAAATTCGACTCCACCAGCATATTACAATAATGTAAACAACAACGGCTGCCTGAATTCTCTATTCTTTACTTCCGTGCAAAGAAAAAGAAAAATAATGCCTGTCTAAAGTTCATTTGGGGTATTTATTTTTTGTTTGTTTCTTTATTTACGCTTTTCTTATTTAAATCACACTATGCATTGAAAAATGCTTATCGCTCGGGTTCCTCGTATAAGCTATTGCCTCCTTTACACACTTGTAGCATAAACTACTGTTGCCTAGCCCAAAGCAATGGAAGAAATATTATTCGCTGATTGGTTCTTATGTAAGCGGTGTTACAATAAATTAAACCAATCGCAGCGCAGAATCGTGGTGTTGTAATGTAAATAATAGCATTGGTTACTTTTTGATAAACAATACGTATAAAGGTACTTATAAAACAGTTAATGATATTGTTATTACCTTATTTTAGTACTTGAGTAAATAAAAATAAACTGAAGTCTATCGGTAAATAAAATAAATGTATTAATATTCATTATTTCCTGCTTTATTTTCTTTACATATGACTAAATTGTTGCAAAAAGATTTTTATACATTTGGCAGAGTGTAAAAATACTGGTTGGTTAGAATACATGCGTGGTAAATTGAGTAAATTAAAGTTATGCAACATTGGACATCTTGTGGTACATACAAGCAACAAGACACTTTACTTTTATGAGTTATGACTTGCAAATACTCGTAAATTATTAAAATGATAAATGAGTGATCCACATGAGTAAATTTAAACGATACATTAATTCTCACGTCAGGTAGTAGGAGACCGAAACTGAAATATTCCACCCCACGCACCTGAAAATGTTAAACTTCTGAAACTCAAACCACGGACTGTTACAACTTGTGTAAACAATTTCAGTTGTAAACTGGAATTTCAGGGAGTTAGCAACATTGACACGTTAAAACTAATTATTTCAGGACAATTGTGTGCCTGCACTTCCTCGTGTTGATCGTTATAAAATAATAAATTAGATACGAAATAACCTCATGTTCATAATTATAAAAGCAAAATTTAAGTATAAAAATGTATAATTTTTCTGCTTAGTACTTGGTGAAGAAAATATTTTTTTTTTAGGTTTTATGAACTAAACAGGTACTTGACTTAGCTTGTTTTCGGGATACTAAGTTCCACAATATACATATATTTGTATGTTTTTAGCCGTTATGTATTTTTTTTTCAATACATTTGCTCGTAAATACCAATTTTATACGCGTTAAAACTGTTGTCAAAGTCAACTTTACCAGACTAGCATGGCCCCATAGTATAAAGTAGTGTTTTGTTTTTCAATAAAAAGATTAGAATCTTTGATTGTGTGAGTCCAAGTTGCACTAAAGGGATTTAAAACTTTAAAATAAACCAAAAAAAATTCAAGATACTAAATAATTCATATCCTGAATCATTCTAGTTGTCAGATTTTAAACGTCGCGTCGTCATGTACGAAGAAAATTCATCTTCTTATTTGTTTTAAGATTTCTTCATCTGTAAGATGGATCTGGACTCACTGGACTGTGACTATGTTTTCACAATATTGAGGAAATGGTTCTTGCCTCAAGTTTGTTTGACAAAAAATCTTTTGGGGAGGAACTCTAAGTTGAAACTTTTTAATTAGCTAGTTACAAATGTAGTTTCGTTTTTAAAAATAAGAAGTAATGCTTTTGATACTTAAATTCTGCAAAAAAGGAAATTATAATAATTCTCTTTATATTAATATATAACTTTTGCTTTGCATGCTTGCGACCTGGTCCATTAGAATAAATAATAAAAAAAAACTTTATATTCGCGCAAAAATTATTTTCATTTTTAGGCCCGAACCGAACCTATACGAACAATTAAATACTAAATAAAATAATTTACTTATTTGACCTCCATCCATCCATCCATCAGCCCGTGTTTGTCCACACCTAGATATAGGCCTTCCCCAAATTTCGCCACTCATGTCGGTCCTGTCCTCCTCATCCAGCCGCCCCCCGCAACGTCCTGCAGGTCGCCGGCGTCGGTCCAGCGGGCACGAGGTCGGCCTACACTACGCTTTGCTGTACGTGGTCTCCATTCGAAAGCCTTTTGACCCTAACGGCCATCATGTCGGCGACAAATATGGCCTGCCCACTGCCACTTCAACCTACTGATTATGCAGGCTATGTCGGTTACTTTCGATCTTCGACGGATCTCCTCATTTCAGATTCTATCCATCAGAGATTTGACCTCACTAGCTTTAAATGCACAAATCGAGTCTCTGAATGGTTATAATTTTAATGTCTGTCCTGGTGAGACGGTAAACCTACTCTCAGGGGTAAATTAGACGTAATTATGCTGTTTTAGTTATTTTTAAGTGTAATCTTCAATTAATCATAAGGTTTTCTATTGAATTGACTTCCACTTTTATTTCATTTAATTTTTAATCTAACAATTTGTATTCTGTCAATTTTGTGCCTAAAGTACAAGTTACTTTTGGTAGTTTAGTCTAGGCAAAACATTTTACTAGCCGTAAGATCTCATTCTAAGTTCTTTTACGCAAATAAATACATATTATACCATTATTATATTTATTAAAAATATTTTTGCTCACCTTACACAAATAACTACTCAGATACCGCAAGAACAATTCTTATCAGATAATGAATTCAGCCATTCACAAAAAGAAAACACCTGAAAAGGGCGTATAGCCCGCATTACTTACAATTTGAGACTCGTCACGAGACCAAAAGAGAAATCGTGAAAAATCAACACCTTTACTACTACAAACGCCTTGAAGAATGTGTCCACAGCCTCGCGGAGTATCAGCAATTTTCCTCTTTAAGAAAATTTGCTCGGGTGAGCACACAACAAAGAGAAAGAAAATGTTCTCCTTTTGTACCCTTATAGAAATGTCGGGAATCGCTACGGGAGTCAAACTGCGCAAATTAAGGACATAAAAACCAAAAGAGGACGCTATTTTTGTAATTCGTCCGAGGGTTTTTGAAGTTGATGATGTAATGATGGGAATTGAAATGGTTGAAATGTTGCCACAAATCACGATTTTCTGTATAATGGGACAATTTATTGTTTTATGCAACTCTTTGTTTTCAAATATGAAATACAATTACAATTATAACTAAAATGTTTCTTAAAAAATAAGTTTTCCACTTTAAAAAAATTTAGGTTGTGTTCTATTTGGTTGCTGCAATTTATAATGAACCGGTTACACGTCGTGTAAATTATAAAATTTACAAAATTTTCAAATGCAATCTTGTTCATGTCGGATTTATTCTTTTACTTATAAAATATCTGCAGTTGTTTATTTTGTGGATAGCTGGAAAATCGGTCAATGACGTTTGCGCATTTTGTACTAGACCGGTACCACGAAACGCAGTAATTTGCGTTAAGCGTTAAAGATTGTATGGCGAGACTGGCGAGCCATACTCGTACCTATCGTTTTCTTTTGAGGCGTACAGTTTTTCCACCTGCCCTAGAAACAAACTTTTTTTAGATAGTTAATGCATATGTCACCATAGATACTGAACGTTTCTAGTATTACCGTTTTCCTATAGAAATTCGTAAAATAACCAATAAAGATATTCCTTTCTAGCTGTACAAACATTTATCTACAGGATGTTCTATCTAATATTTATTTGACAAGAAAAAAAAGGCATATGTGAATTCGAACGATGGAGTACTGGTTCTGTAATATATTTTTCTAATACTGTAAGCATGGTTTTTTTCTTACTTTTTTAACATGCGTGGTGTAAGAGTATGTGGAGTACAACAATTAATTTAATGTCCCCTTCCCCCCAAAAATACAAAAAATAATTATGTGGGTAAGTAACCTTAACTTACTGTGGATAAGTAATTACAAATATCGAGTTGTTACCTTTATCTATCTAGAAGAAAAGTGGCTATGAGAGACAGGCAGATGGGATGGCCACACCAGTCATACCAAGGTGTGACAGATAGACATGCAAACGGAACTCTTCAACTCTACACCAATAATAATAATATAAGAGTACCTTTTTCTCATTTTTGGGTGCGGAATCCTAAAAAAGGTGTGATAAAAATGAGCTACCACACGTTCCACTACGTTTTTTACCCGATTCGATTCCAATTACTCAAACTTCGGAGAAATATCATGCGGTGGGGTGGTAGTAAAACAAGTTAAACGCTGAACAAAATCATGCATTTCAGGAAAATACGTACATACATAATATACTCACGCCTGTCTCCCAGAGAGGTGGGCAGAGACTACAGATTTCCATCGGCTACGATCATGACTCACCAATTTTGCTTCTTCTACAACCATCAATCTAGTCATACAAGCTCTTCTATTCCGGATAATTTTCACCTTGCCCTTTTTCAGTATGTTGCCTATTTGGTTGGCATACGTCCTTCTAAGGCACCCGGTCGTACTTTTCTTTTCAATTGTACAGCATAAATTTCTTTCGTCATTGTACTTTCGTTAACCTCTCTATATACCCAAACCACCGAAGCATTCATATTTTGAATACAGTTTTATTTTATTACAGTAACTTTATGATGTGTTTGTTTTTACGACTTCCAACTTTGTTTCATTTATAGGTACTATTTTAGAAGCTCCAGGACGTTCATAAAAAAGTAAATAATCACAACCAAAAATAGAAGTTATAAAAAAAGAGAGTTATAATGCAAGATCAATGGTGTTATGACTTGTTTGAATCGTTCATGTTTCCTCCGTCACTGTGTTCTTTGACATTAAATATCTTCATGTATACCGTAGAACGGTCTTCATATTTCACTCGCTCTAATTCAAATGCTATGAGACTGGCAAAGTATTCATTTCGAATGTCTTTGGGTCTTATCTCACTAAAAAACTTTGGTTCAGGTAATTCACCGATGTAACAATCAAAGTCACCGTTTTCTTTTAAAGCACAGGTCACTGTTTCAGTATCTACTTGAACTACTTCATCTATCGTGTGTTTAAGGGATCTAATAAGAATTAAGTCGAACCAAAGGCCACACAAAAACTGGCAAGAAAAAGTTCTATTTTTCAAAAGAATTCAAAACCCTAAATAACCTAATGAAATGCTCTGTATAACTCTATGATAGTTAGATATGATTGATAGTTAGACTATGCCTGGGTTAAACCCTGTGGAGGGTTAACCCTATGACAGGCTTAACTTTCAAACCCAGGGTAACCCTTTAGTAGAGTTAAGCTTATGCATGGGTTATACCCTATCAAGGTTTAACCCGATGATATGCTTAACTCTCAAACCCGGTTAACGTATCCCTGCTGTCAGGTAACAGTTCGGTTACCCTCGGTTTAACTCGGGTAAATTTTTGAACGATCCAGGGTGAAATTCGGATCCCTCCGAGTGAAATTCACTCGATTCGAAACAGAACCTTAATAAATTAAACCGGATATGCGTTTGGTATAAAAATGATATTTATTAGTAAATGAAAATTTCCAGATATTCTGCAGTTTATCATATGTATTTTTTAATTGTTTTACTTTTATAACGTCTGATTAAAGCCAGCCATCAATTTCGACTTTGCAGGTCACCAGCATGTATTGTCCGCCCCCTTAACGCCTGGACTACTTTCTCTTTCCCGCTTCCTGGGCTTCTTGGGGTCTCACTGACGCATTCCAATAGGCACCGTAATATATACTACAATAGGTGCGTTTGTTCTAAAAGTTAGACCATTCATCCTGAAAAATTCTTCTGCAGCAGAGATGGTGGAAGTCCAGATAGAAGAAGTGAGGAGGTTTATAGAAGAATGCTTGGTGGCTGCGGGGGCTCTACGGTCTGAGGCTGAGGCACAGGCAGACTTGCTGGTCCATGCTGACACTGTGGAACACTTGAGCCATGGCCTCAACAGACTGGGTAAGTGATGAAAAAGTACTTATTCTTTGCAAAATAATTTCGGCTTTTCAAAGCGAGTGCTGCGGTTGTCTGACGGCTTTCAGATGTGGTAATAAAAACTTTGGCCATAGTGCGAGTCCGATTCGTGCACAAAGGGTCTCTTATCTTCACTTATTTTTTTTTTGTCCTGGACTGTCACAACCTACGGTCACAAAAACCACAGACATATAATGTAGTAGCAGACCTAACATCAATAATAAACGCAAATTTTAGCTCAGTGAACTTCGGGCTCTTTTAAATAGAAATATTGCTTGTTTCAAAACAAAATATATACTAGAGATTAGTTTAGGAATTAACAAAATATGTTCCAAGCATAAGCGAGTCAAAACAACCAATTTTTATACGTTTCTTCGTACCATGAAGCCTAAATGTAGCTTATTTTTTGTACGGAAACTTGCCGCGCTATTTAATCCTTATGTTTGATCTGCTACTTAGTAATAATTATTTGTCTGTGACAACAACACATTTGATCAACAGACAGATAGAACAATTTTGTTAAGAATAGTCACAAACAACAGATTTTTGTGCTTTGTTTGCAGAATTTTATTTGATTTGAAATTGGGGATTTTTTTTTCATAAAAATTGTTGCACTTCTATTTTATATCAAAGTTTTTCTAAAAGTTGCCCTTGTGATAAAATTTTTTGATGTCTAAAATATCTAGGAACATTTTTAAAATAAAAAATAATAATATCCAAGAAAATGTTACAATGGTAAAGCGTACAGATATTATATTCAAAAACGTACTAACATTTTAAACAAACCAGAAACTTTACTGTTCTCAGTTTACTGGTTTTATAACTTAAATATATTGGAAAATACCGTTTTTTCAATGGTGTTGAAGGGTACTTTTTGATAATTTATTGACTATGTCAAACATTGTACAAGTCTTCACAAAAATATACATGACACTTTTATCAAATAATTGACATAATACTACTAGCAGTAATAGTAACTTTGTTAGAATAACGAAATCAGAACAATATATTTTGTTCAAAATTATCAATTCTCTAAAAATTCACTCACTAACGACCCTTCTCTACATATTCTTACATCAAGCAAAGCTTAATTGAGCAGATTTTACTCTAGAATATCTTTTACTTTTGCCCAAAATGCGTATCGAATATATTTAAAAAATGTTTAATACTAAAAATAAAATATGTTTAGGCACAAGTTATTTAATGTTTTTCTATATTTTGCCATAACCATGCTCTGAGGGCAATTTGTTAAAAAATATATGTACTTTTGACAGCCGGAAGGAACGTTATTCAGTGTTGACATAAAATCATTATTTTATTTAAAGAAAAAATTATTTTCAGGACACCATGTAGGTATACGTAATACAACAGCTTCGAGACTTCCGGTGATCCCAAAAGACGTACGTCTTCATTTCTTTCAAGGAAAATGGAGTTCCGTGTCAGTTTTCTAATTATCCTTATGGAACCCAATACACTTGCTGAAAGCGATACATTCTCAATCAATGTTCTAAGAAGGTTTTAGTGAATATTTCTTCTGGATAAAAGGCTGAGTAAAACTACAGAAAATATTTACAGATGCACTATACCTGAGTCAGTATCGTACAACTCGCGTCACAATAATTTGGCCAAGTGCGAGTCGGACTCGCGTACAAAAGGTTCCGTACCACCATACAAAACGGGTAAGGAACCATAAAAAACATGACAACTAACACCAATACCAAGCCTACAAAATTAAGACGTCAAAAAACAACCGCTAAAATGATAGCGCCTGTCAAATAATGCAGCATCCTTCGGGTACGAAACTCTAATTTTACTTTAGAGTATGTATAACAATCTGACCAAATTTAAAACTTATTGTATAACCGTCTTTAAGATAGAGCTGAAAAAAATAATGTTGAAAAAAAAATGCATTTTTTATGATTTCTTTTTGAAAGACAATATTATTCATATAAAAAAAAAGTCTTGGTAGAGGCCATAGTAATACGTATTCTTAGTAAATTTCAACTGGCTGCCTATTATGGCTGAACCTGTAGAAGACCCCTGTGACAGACGGACGGACAGACAGACAGACAGATAGACAGACAAACAGATAGACAGCGCGGAGGCTTAGTAATAGGGTCCCGCTTGGTACTGGCTGGCTTGTTGCTGGCGAGGCTCAGGCGGTCTCTTTCTCCGCGCAGACACATCTCTGGGACCTCTCGCCCAGCAGCGGCCTTTTTACTTAACGAGAGGTTTATCAGTACTTGTAGGTATTATTAATATATGACGTTTAATTTTCCATAACTTTAATGGCATTATTGTATCAAAATTCTCTCTATTGCTTGTCATTAATAATTTGGCAAGTTCCGTACCACCACATAATACGAATATGGAACCCTAAAAACCCTAGCAACCACATAGGAGTAATAGCAGCATTAAGGTGACAAAAAACAAGGCGCTAAAATGGTAGCGTCTGACAAACAACTCGGCACTCTCTGAAATACGGAATCCTAATTTATTGTTCTTTATTGTTTTACTTTAGAGTATGCACCACAATTTGACCACATTTGAAACTTGTACTATCCATTCAAGATGCTAGGGTGATGGTCTAGGACCTTGTAATGTGATGTTGACGGTGTCGGAAACTATAGGCCAATTTCATTACTATCCACAATCTCTAAATTATTTGAAAAAGTCATCAATAAACGCTTAACAAGTTACCTCGAACATAATAAATATCTTTCAAATAACCAATTTGGCTTTAGAAAACATAAATCTACCGAAGAAGCAGTCTCTGAACTCACTAACTCAATTATTGACAGACTTGATAAGCGTGATAGATGTGTTACTGTATTCCTGGACCTCGCCAAAGCTTTTGACACTGTGTCCATTCCCATCCTTTTACGTAAATTAAACCTTATGGGTATACGTGGAACACCGTTGGAGCTGTTTAAAAGCTATCTCAGTAACAGGATGCAAGCGGTTAAAATTGGATCTGATTATAGTGAATTTATACCGGTCAGCTTTGGTGTCCCACAGGGCAGTGTGTTGGGTCCTACCCTTTTTCTAGTGTATATAAACGACTTGTGCGAGCTGGAAATAAAAAACTGTCGAATTGTTACCTTCGCGGATGACACAGCCGTTATTTTTCATCACAACACATGGGAAGAGGTAGAAACCGTTGCTACCGCTGGCCTGTGCACCATAGCTGACTGGCTTAACTCTAACTTACTTACACTCAACGTTTCAAAATCTAAATATATAACATTTAGTATTAACAGTTCAACACAACCTTCTTCTGAACATTTTAAATTAAAAATTCACTTGTGCGGACAGTCTAGCCATATCGTATGTAATTGTGAACAAATGGAGAGGGTTTCTAATATACGATACTTAGGTATCATATTAGACATGCATCTATCATGGGCAGATCATATTAACTTAACCATGAAGCGAGTGCGTAAAACTGTCAAAATATTTAAAACTCTGCGATCTATAACTGACTTAAAATCATTAAAAACCATATACTTTGCCTTAACACATTCACTCTTAACATACTGTATTAGGGCGTGGGGTGGGGCCTCGAAAACTGTACTTATAAATCTTGAACGAGCCCAAAGATATGTGCTCAAAATTATGCTTAAAAAGCCTCGCCGATATCCCACTCAGAAACTATACAGTGAAGCCCAAATCCTTACAGTCCGACAGTCTTACATAAAATCTATTATCTTATATCAACATCGTCAACAACGTACAAATATTTCTGCCTCTAAACGTATCAAATACAAAAATTTTCACACTCCTTTAGTTCGTACTTGTTTTGCACAAAGGTGTATTTATTTTACTGGACCTTCTATTTACAATAAAATTAACAAAGAATTAAATATTATTAACCTTAACAAATTTCAATGTGCCCGAGTATTGCATAAATATCTAATTAAACTTGACTACAACAAAACTGAAGGCTTGTTTACAATATTAACATAACCTTTTGTCATCTCTGTGCAACGATAAGTCTATGGCCTATTCTTATCTTTCGTTACAACTAGCTGTCCAGTTTACGTAAGACTTGCCATAAGCGTAAATACCCGTGAAACCAGTGTCAAGCAATACTGGACGTTTAAATGTTCACTGCTTCTTAGCTAACTAACACCCGATAGTTTTTATTCAATTTCTATAACTACCTGCATTATATTTGTGTCTGTTATTTTTATTTCATCTACTTTTTGGTCGTCGTTTGTCAATCTAACAAAGTATCCTAAAACTTATTATCTTATCGTGTACCCAATACATATACTATATCCTCACAGAAATATCAATTTAGTAATGAACTTATGTTAAGAAATTATGTCTATTTTATACTAGAATAATAATATACTTATGTAATATTTGTGTGTAGTTTATTTAACTATTTTAAAATTATTATCTATTAGTGTATACATTGAGCCATATTTTGTTTATTTTGTTTATTTTGTCTGTAGATAAAATCAATTTTCTTTGTGTGTAGAATACCTATGTCCGTGTAAAATATTTTAAGTACCCTCGAATTGGAAACACTGTTCCCCAAAGGACAATTATATTAGTTTGGGGTTCAGAGTCTTAGCAATATTTTTTGTAAACTAATTGTTCAATAAAGAAATTTGATTTGATTTGAAATTTGATTTGATTTGATTTGATTTGTAATACCTGATGTCTGGATGCGTTAGCAGCGTTGACGGAAATGCGTGAGTGAGTGAGATGTAAATAGTGGACCATAAATAGTGCAAATAAATGCACCATAATTTGACCACATTTAAAACTTGTACTATCCATTCAAGATGCTATTATGATAGGTATAGGACCTTGTAGTAACTGATGTCTGGATGCATTAGCGGCGTTGACGAAAGTGTGTGAGTGAGTGAGATGTAAATAGTGGACAATAAATAGTGCAAATAACTGCTCCATAATTTGACCTAATTTGAAACTTGTACTATCCATTCAAGATGCTATTATGATAGGTCTAGAACCTTGCAATAACTGATGTATGGATGTGTAAGCAGCGTTGACGGAAGTGTGTGAGTGAGTGAGATGTAAATAGTGGACCATAAATAGTGCAAATAAATGCACCATAATTTGACCACATTTTAAACTTGTACTATCCATTCAAGATGCTATTATGATAGGTATAGGACCTTGTAATAACTGATGTCTGGATGCATTAGCGGCGTTGACGGAAGTGTGTGAGTGAGTGAGATGTAAATAGTGGACTATAAATAGTGCAAATAAATGCACCATAATTTGACCACATTTTAAACTTGTACTATCCATTCAAGATGCTATTATGATAGGTATAGGACCTTGTAATAACTGATGTCTGGATGCATTAGCGGCGTTGACGGAAGTGTGTGAGTGAGTGAGATGTAAATAGTGGACCATAAATAGTGCAAATAAATGCACCATAATTTGACCACATTTAAAACTTGTACTATCCATTCAAGATGCTATTATGATAGGTATAGGACCTTGTAATAACTGATGTCTGGATGCATTAGCGGCGTTGACGGAAGTGTGTGAGTGAGTGAGATGTAAATAGTGGACCATAAATAGTGCAAATAAATGCACCATAATTTGACCACATTTAAAACTTGTACTATCCATTCAAGATGCTATTATGATAGGTATAGGACCTTGTAATAACTGATGTCTGGATGCATTAGCGGCGTTGACGGAAGTGTGTGAGTGAGTGAGATGTAAATAGTGGACTATAAATAGTGCAAATAAATGCACCATAATTTGACCACATTTTAAACTTGTACTATCCATTCAAGATGCTATTATGATAGGTATAGGACCTTGTAATAACTGATGTCTGGATGCATTAGCGGCGTTGACGGAAGTGTGTGAGTGAGTGAGATGTAAATAGTGGACCATAAATAGTGCAAATAAATGCACCATAATTTGACCACATTTAAAACTTGTACTATCCATTCAAGATGCTATTATGATAGGTATAGGACCTTGTAATAACTGATGTCTGGATGCATTAGCGGCGTTGACGGAAGTGTGTGAGTGAGTGAGATGTAAATAGTGGACTATAAATAGTGCAAATAACTGCTCCATAATTTGACCTAATTTGAAACTTGTACTATCCATTCAAGATGCTATTATGATAGGTCTAGGACCTCGCAATAACTGATGTCTGGATGTGTAAGCAGCGTTGACGGAAGTGTGTAAGTGAGTGAGATGTAAATAGTGGACCATTAATAGTGCAAATAAATGCACCACAATTTGACCATATTTGACACTTTCACTATCCATTCAAGCTGAAAACGGGGCAGAGATTGAATAAACACATGCCTAACTGCGCCAATTGGAATAGTCTTGGTAAGATGAAGGGCAAGAAATTTAGCGAAATCAAGTCTTTCTTGTACTTGTTCTTTTGTACAATAAGGGAAAATAAAGTGTCTAGCACGCACCAGCAATACAGTGTTTTTCCGTCACGTTACTCTCGCACATTAACAAACGCGTATGCGTGAAAGCGCAAGTAAGATAGATAGATGCTAAATCTCTTTCGCATGGTAGCCACTCAGAACACTGTAACTAAAGACAGAACAAGCCTTAGGCTAATATTTTCTTATTTCGGTACCAGTAGATCACTACACCCCACGGACTTGATTATATTTAAATGAATGTCAAGTAAAATCTCGCGTACTTTCCCAAAAGTAGCCAAGTAGACAAACTATCTCTTTACTCTCCAACTTGTACATAAGACCTCTTCGTACTAGAACAAGCTTAGACAATTTTTCATTAATTCGGTCCCGGCACTTACGTCAAATTAAATAAGTTCCCAGCGAGATCTCTTCGACAATTACGAAGACATTTTCGAAAGCCGTAACTGCTAATGGAGAAACATTCCGCAAGAGGAATTTCTGGCAACCCTTAAGATGTAGGAGCTTTTGTGTTGGGCGTACTGTGCACTTGATATAAACCTTTCGACCCTTCTGCGTCGTATTAGAATAGAATTTGAGACGACATAGGCGCTATCATTGGAGCGTGCACTGTACTTTGGCATTGCAGAAAAAAAACACTTTTTTAAGGTTCCGTACCCAAAGGGTAAAACGGCGCCTATGAATATAACTCTGTTGTCCGTATGTCTAGCTCGTAGACGAAATGAGCTATAAACCTGTAATTTGTATATGTTGATTCGAAACCGAATATTGAATCACACTATATCACATCACACTAATATTATAAATGCGAAAGTTTGGGTGTGTGTGTGTGTGTGTGTGTGTGTGTATGTTTGTTACTCTTTCACGCTGAAACGGCTAAGCGGATTTGGATGAAATTTAGAATGGATATAGCTTATACCCTAACTTAACACATAGGCTACTTTTTATCCCGGAAAAAGCATGTTGTTAAACCGAATAACACGTGGGTGGAGCCGCGGGCAAAAGCTAGTTAGAAATAAAATAAAATAATGTATTTATGGAATACATGAAAAGGACCCAAAATATTTGGTGTGGCATTGTATAGAATTCATTTATATTTTTTAGTCAATTATACTTTTTAGTCTTTTTGTCTTCATAAATAAAGAAATGTTTTTGTAGTGCATCAAGGATGTTTTCGGAGTATCAAACTGATGGTTTTGCAACCATAATTCGCAAAGAAAACTACATTTCTGATCCGCAGGATGCGGAACGATCCCAACAGCATCCTGGAGACTGTAGTTGACAGATATACATCGCCACCATGGAGGTACCTTGTGCGGAGTGTGATCACAGAAACCAAGCTCATCTCCTCGATCGCTTTCGGTACAGGGAAATAAATATCTAGAGGTATAGTGTTTATTGTAATTATTGTTGCTGTTTTGTGTTATTTTTCGAGTTAATTATCCAATAATAAGTCTCACGAACATGTTATGGATCTTTTTTTGATTATTCCAAATGAAAGATTTTTATTTTTATTTATTTGTAATAACCCCATTCTGACTATTATCTCGTCAAAACATTCTGAAAAGAACCAAATGAGTACTATATATATATGTTATATATATCGTCACGACAGTAATCCCCGAGGGGGTGTCAGAGGTGTTCCGGGTGTGAACTGTGAAATGCAAGTCACACTCGACACATCCGCGTTTCACCGATGATTATTACATCCCAACGTGTTGGGTGTTGAGCCCTATCGCCGTTTTTCGGGCATACGCTTTTTAGGGCATGCAAGTTTCCTCACGATGTTCTCCTTCACCGTTCAGCAAGTAAGTATTAAATACTCTGCACATAAATTCCGAAAAACTCATTGGTGCATGCACGGCCGGGGATCAAACCTGGGTCTCAAAGATTGAGAGGCCAGCGTTCTACCCCTGAGCAAACGCCGCTTTTATAACTACTATAATGTACAAATAACCCAGAAACTTAGTACACATTTACGCAGTAACTGAAGCAGCACTTTAAATGGGCAAAAAAAACTTAGAGAAGTGGACTTAAGTAAGCACGTTACCCCACAATAGTATAAAACGATCCTTCAGTGGAATGTACACGCATAAAACTAATATATTGTGCCATTTTTGCCCCCATTAACCATATCTGACATGGGCAAACATTCGCCCGGGCAATATTATACAACGTTATTTATCTTATTTGGATTGTAAAAGTTGTTGGCTATGAAGTGTTTTTATGAGATTGCCAGGAAATACTCGTAGAGATTGTGTGATTTTTGTTATGAGTGTTGTTAATAATTCGTGAAACTGGACTTAGGAGGGGACAGAAGATGAAAGTCAGAATAACAATCTTAATGCCTATATAAAAAAACAGTTTCGAGCTTTACCAGAAAAAAGTTTTGGTTTTCATTTTCGATTACATATCTGATTTGATTAAGCTTACATAAGTCAATCCAGATGGAGTAGATCGTACTTTTTAAGTAATATCACTAATCATAAAGTTGTAAAAAAGTTTTGCGTAATTTTTAATTATTAACGTTGTAATGAGGCTAAAGCTACAATAAAAAAAAACCATTTTAACTTTAGAACCACTTAACGGATTTGGATGCCGTTTTCTTTATTATCATCGTAGTGACTCTGGCCAACAAAAAGGCTATAAGAGATCGATAGTTCTGAAAATTTTAAAGACATTTTCATGCGAGTGAAGCCATAGGCAAAAACTAGTAACGTAATAAATTTATTTTAAAGTTTTGCAAATAGCTCGCGACGTACCACCTACCTTCCTATAACCAAACCTAATAAATAAAGTCATATTTAAGATATAAGACGCGAAATTTTAGATTTAAAGATTCTTTTATTCCAATTTTCTTGAAAATTCCATAACTCAACAAAATAGGCCAACCTAAATAAAAAGAAAAAGGATACATTTAACATAATAACCCCACAGAAACTCATCTACCAAAATGTCATCTACCCTATTGTACATTCACATTGAGGAAAAGCCATAACTTTTCCGTAGCATTAGGGTTCCCTGGTGGAAGCTTCGTGTCAAAACATGTCGCCACGGGATTTACACCACATGTATTTAGAAGACAAATACAATACACTGGGTGCTTGCGATAAAATTTTGTTTTATTGTTTTGTTTGGGTTGCGTTGAGGAACGCACTGGAGGGCACTTTGATCAGTCTACAATGACGGTTTTGTTTTCATTCGTTTGGTTTTTAAAGGGATTTGACGTTTTAATAAAATTGTATTTGGTATAATAAATTTAATATTTAATGCATGTGATTGCAATGTAATTTTAATTTTATTGGACGTAAGTCTGGCAATAAATAATTTATTATTATTATTATTATTATAATGATAGAAATAAAAATGTTCAATCTTGATCCTTGGCGACTTTTACATCACAGTAAAGATAAACCTAATATACTATAGGTATAAACCTAATATACCGGGTGTAATCGTTAAGTTTGACCAAGTGATTATACCATAACTATAACAGATATCAAAAAATTGTAAGCTGATATCAAAAGAACGTTACCTAATCAGTAAAATGACATCAATAACTTTTTGTAAATCAAACGAAAAGTATCCAAAATTTGGAATTATACACTCCCATACATTTAGTATGAGATTAGTAGAAAGGTTTTGGTTTCCTTATTTTAAGTTGTCTAGTACTCATTTTACCTTAATCTCATTTTATGATTACGTATTATATGATAATAATGAATTTCAAGTAGATACACGTGTAGATTAATTATCTTACTACTTCAAATTAGTAATTAACCTTGTTTCAATATCGCTTTAATTTGAACTGGCTGAAAAGCATCACACTACAAATAAAAAAGATACTTTTTGGTGTTTGTTCTAAATTCAAAACCTTTATCGCGGGTTGTCATTCACGCAAATTGTTATCAATTTCTACTTATCTCATACTAAATGTATGGGAGTGTTTAATGTAAAAATTTTGGATACTTCTCGTTTGATTTTCAAAAAGCTATTGATGTCATGTTACTGATTAGGTAACGTACTACGTATAAGCTCGAGCGCCTGCAAAATCTGGCTATTCGTTTTATATATGGCTTACGTAAATTCGACCATGTCTCCCTTTTCCGCAAAGAACTTAAATGGCTACCTATCCGTCAACGTCGTGATTTCCATATTCTCACTCAGCTTTTCAGTATTCTCACTAATCCTCGCTCCCCTTCTTATCTTCGTGAACGATTCGTACCACTGCATTTTTCTAGAGACAGGCCGGTTCGGACACGTACTGTCTCTCTACTTAAAACTCCAGTGCACAAATCATGTGCTTTCGGCCAGTCCTTTAATGTCGTGGCTATCAGATTGTGGAACTCACTTCCCCAAAACATCCGTGACTGTCCAACAATTGGTATTTTTAAAAAAAGACTAAAAGAGCACTATCTTTCTCTTCCATAAGTGAATTTGTATAGTATGTAAGTGTGTACGTACATAATGTACACGCTATATGTATGTATATTATTACCTATATCTATTGTTTATGCAAAGATTCATGTATGTAATAGAATGTAGTTATGCTGTGTATGTATATGTAGGGATATATATATATATATATATATGTATTAAAATTTTAATTTAATAGTGTGATGCGTAGTTTTGTGTACACGTATGTCTACTTATTAATTTATTATGATTTTTTTTATTTATCACAGGGGTTTGCTGGAAGAAATCTCTACTTAGAGATAAGCTCGCCTGTGTACATCCTATTTCTAACCTCAATTGTAATTATATTTATGTGTACAATAAAGTATAAAGTATAAAGTATAAAGTACTTTCGATATCAGTTTAACTTTTTTTGATTTCTGTAATAGTTACGGAATAATCACCTGGTCACACTTAACGATTATATCCTGTATAAGTATTTATCGTTGCAGTCACAAGGCATAAAAAGCTCCTCAGTTACTAAGGGAATCACCTTTGGGGCAGGTGTTCTAATTTATCAACTGATTTCCTTAAGTTTGATAGAACCCAAGGCAATAGATTTTACAAAATTAGACTTGTTAACGGTGAATCAATAATGGCTGAATAGCAAAGTCTCGAACACAGAAAAAAAAAAAACAATTGCCTCTCCTTAAAAAAAAGGTTTAGAGATTTGAGGGATACACCAATAGCTGGTACCCAATAACGATGATGATTACCATTGCCCTAAAATACGATACATGACATAAATTCATCTTTCTTTTGTTTTTAGTATGAACGGGTGTACTTTTAAAGGCACCGGATAGTAGAAAATACGAATTACGTCATTACTATTAACGAAACAGAAATTAAATACTTGGTGTTGACCAAGAATTACTTTTATCTTTTTCAGAAAATACCTGCTTTAAACTGCTTGTGTTTTATACGCATTCATAAACATGAATACATAAACCCTTAACTGGAGTTTCTGGAACGGCGAAGAAAAGTTTGATATGAGAAGAAACCTCTTTAATACTGTATGAGTTATAACGTTTTGCAGCAGCACTGAGTTAGCCAAGGAAACCTTCATCATATTTAAGCTGATTTATTATTGGTGTTTGGTTATGTAAGAAAAGAGCGGAACCTACAGTTATTCGGGGTCTGTCCGTCAGTTTGTCTAGATTTTCCTATCATTTGACTATTTAGATTTAATTTATTTAACCATTGGGAACTGGAAATAAATGCAATTTGTAAAGTATGCGTTTAATGATGCCATTAAAAACAGCATTTTTGTTTTTAATTTGATGAAGGACAAAATACAAATTATATATTATTAATTGTATATTATTATTGAGATTATCATTAAATATGTATTGTGTATAATATTATATTATTTATTACTAAGTAGCAGACAAAACATAAGGATTAACTAGCGTGGCAAGATTCCATACAAAAAACAAGCTACATTTAGGTTTCATGGTACGAAGAAACGTATATAAAAATGGATTGTTTTGGCTGGTTTATGCCTGGAACATATTTGTTAATTCTTAAACTAATCTCTAGTATATATTTTGTTTGGGAATAAGCAATATTTATATTTAAAAGAGCCCGAAGTTCACCGAACTAAAATTGCCACGCGTCGACTCTATGTGTTTATTATTAATGTTAGGTCTGATATGTCTGTGATGTTATCCTATACCTACTTACACGCCAAGTTCAGACAAACAAACGTATTGACACCAAAAAGTAATTATAAAACTATCAGTTTTCTTAATAAACCAAAAAACGCTTTCATTTCTAGCAAAAACAAACATTTTTTCTCAGAAATAAAAATCATTACAAAAATACTATACCTAGTCTTCCGCAACAAACATCACCCGAGAATATAAATCTGAATATATATTTTATGTTTATTTTATTCTGATACTCATACTTTTTATATCCACCTAATACTACATGCGGTTTGTTCCATCTTCGAACGTGACGTCAACCAAACTACTTTGACCCGTGAACGATGTACTTTTTTTTTTTTTTTTTTTTTTTTAAAACTTTATTCATCATAAGTAATTAGGCACAATAACAATATTCCGCCAAACTGTTAAAACAGTTTATCGGCAGACATAAACTCTCTCTTAATGCTAGCACTTATGATTATTAAATCCTAAATAAAAAAGATAAACCGCGTAGAGGGTAGTTTTAAGATTTTGTATCATTCGCTCGAGTTGTTGTTGGGTAACAAAAGACGAGCGAATGCCGTGTGTGCGTTACCGCAGTATGACACGGTATAACAAATATTAAAGTAGGTACTTAAATGAAAACATTTACAAGACTAAAAATAAATAATTTTTATAAATTCGTACTACTAATATGTGGATTTAACAAAAAGAAATCTTTTAACCTCTTCTTAATTTGAGTTTTAGTACCTTTGTAGTCTTTTATGTCTTGTGGAATAGCATTGAATAATTTTGGAATAAGCCAATTTTTGCAACGTTTTCCATAAAAATTTGAAACTTTTGGAACTACTAATTTAACAGATATTTGTGACCTAGTTTGATGTCCATGTTTAATTTTAATTTTGTATTCGTTGTTCCAAAATTCTTCTATTGCTATCAAAAATAAACACTTTTTGTGTGCTGGAAGAATTTCGCATTTCTCATACAACAATTCATAATTTTCTTTATGTTCAGTTTTGGTTTTTTCGCCAACCATAAGCTTCAAAAATCTTGTTTGAATTTCTTTTATTCTTTGAACTTTACTTTTAAATGTAATGCCGTAGCATTCTATTCCATAAGACAGAACTGAATCAACCAAAGCGTGATACAGCATGTAAAGAATTGATCTGGGAGTACAGAAACTTAAACTTTTAAATTTGCTTAGCAATACTCTTAGTTTATCGCAAACATTATTTATCTGAAATTTCCAACAAAATCTGTTATCTACTGTTAAACCTAAATATTTGTATTTTATTACATTATCTATAAAAGGACATGAACAATTTATATGATTTGTATGTAGACAGTCGTATGTATGTTTCTTTAATTTTATATCGTTAATTACACATTTCCGATAACTGGAAGAGATATTCAGTAATTTTGTTTTTTTATTATTTAGTAAGATACCATTATCGTGAGCCCACTTTGTAATATTGTCCAGATCTTCTTGTAAGTTATTTTCTATTGTAAGTACTTTACTCCCGTTTTACTTCGTATTCAACTGCAAGCTTGAGAAGCAGGGAAGCTCTTGATTTCTGGCTGGCTGAGCCGTCGACCCATGTTTTTGTAAATAGATATTTTGTATTGTAGACAAAGTCATAGTTTCAGGTCAATGGATTACAATTTATGTTAAATAAACATCACTAGTGGATTTACCATCAAGCTGAGTAAGCTTGTGTCAAGGGTGGCGAATTTTAGGGGCGGCAAATTTGAAGACCATTTATTTGTTTGTGAGCAATAAAGTTTATTTAATTACATTTACCGAATGTACATTATTGTGTAGGTAGCATAATTTTACCTATCTGTATTGCATAGTCGTAAATTATTTATTGAGCTTTGAGTTGCTCAAAAATATACTCAAAAACTATTTATTGTGCAATTTCAACGAAATTTCTGAATTGCAGAAATGAGTGAGTAAGGGCGGCAAAAATAATCTAAGTAGTAGAGGTAAGGGTGGCAAAAGTTTTAAAATCTATTTTTGGAAAATGTGTTAATCCGCCATTGATAAACATCGGTTCATTTGTTATAAATAAAAAGGTATCATATTTTCAATGTAATAGAAATTATATGTCTATAATTATATATATTTTCAAGTACCTGAAGACTGCATGACGCGGTGAAAAGATAATATGTAGCTGAAACTTACCTGAAAGTAAAAATAAAATCCTGTATTAATACTGTGTTAGTACTTTTTCATGTTTCATGATAAATGTCACAACTGAAGATTTCAACTAGATTTCCATGTGAAAAACTAGACGATCATACTATTTTACATTATGAAAATGTAATTAAATAATAAAATAGTAATTATATTCGTATGAATATAATTAGTATATAATAATAAAAATTGTAAAAACGTAAAAAAAACTGAATCAATTAAGGGTCTTTACTCCCAAACGCATAACTTGTTGTTGTTTTTCTCATTTTTGAATTGTCAATGTGTCAACTGAAGATTTCAACTAAATTTCCATGTGAAAAACTTTAAACATTATGAAAATGAATGATAAGAAAACTGGTAATTATATTCGTATGAATATAATTATTATATATTAATGAAAAATGGTAAAAACGTAAAAAAACCTGAATTACTTAAGGGTCTTTGCTCCCGAATGCATAACTTATGGTTGTTTTTCTCGTTTTTGAATTAAAGTATTAAATAAATGTGGTTGTTGGCGACAATACTTTAATGTCATGTAGGCTTTTCTAACAAAGTTATGTTATTTTATGAATTACTTTGTGAATGATCCTGCACAACAACTGTAAATCTTGTTTATACTACCACCTTAAATGAAAAATATAAAAGTATACACAAAACAGACCAAACACCGCAAAACTTTCAACAAACTCTTGCAAAGTACCGGAAATAACAATAAAAGCCAGCGCACAGAATTTCCCGGGAAATTCATTCCGAAACCAGTACCATTTATTCCGCATATCAAAAGAAGTTGACACTTCATTCTCAGGTGAATTATAGTTTGAATACACCAAAAACCACGCGTCACCAGCATAGCAACATAACCACCCACTTGAACCAAATATTACTTGAATACTAACGCCACTAAATAACTCAACCAGTCAAGCTCGGAAATGAACTCTATGAATAAAGTAGCAGGTTACATTTTGCTTTGAGTCAAAACATAGCTACTGTCGCTGTCTGTGGTCCGGATAAAATATGAATACCGTTTTAGGAGCCAACGTGAAATTAGGGGGATTGTCCACTGTGCTAACTAAATTTATTGCAACTCATGCTTTAACAAATATAATATGTCTAAAATATTTTTTATTTTTATACAACGTCACAACATGAATCCCTGAGGGGCTGTCAGAATTGTTTCCGGGTATGGAACGTAAAATGGAAGTTGCAATCTACTCTCATACACCCACGTTTCCCCGACGATTATTGCGTCCAAACATGATGGGTTGTGAGCTTTACCGCTGTATTTCAGGCACAAATATACCTATATACTTTTATATATTTTTTTTTTATTCGGGTTAACAAACAGTTACAACATTAAACACTTACAAATAACACAAATAAATCTAATTAATTGAAAACAGATGAAAATTTTAATGATCAGTATCAATGATCAGTATCAATAAAATTTTCATCTGTTTTTTCAAGGTTTTTTATATGTGGTCCACCTTAAATGTAAACTTTTTAAATGCATTTTATTATTAGTCGTGGTAGAAGCCATAGTGACACGTATTCTGTAAAAAATTGAACACGGTTTAGGCTGTAGACCCCTGTGACTCACGGACAGACAGACAGACAGACAGCGGAGGCTTAGTAATAGGGTCCCTTCGGGTGGCACCTTCGGGTACGGAACCCTAAAAAGGACTTATTCAACAATTTGCAAATGCTCATTTTAATATACGAGTACCTCGTAATTTCGGAGGAATAGTCGATTTCACAAAAAAAATATATATACCTGAATACCTATAATAACAATGAGGAGGACGATTCAAGTAGTCATTTTTCGAGTGGTTAGTGCGGCAGGTATAAACATAGAAGTTTAATGAAACTTCACGCTTATCTTTCATTTTTTTTTTAAATCTTTAGTTTTATGTGGACTGTTTCAGTGGACGAACACAGGCTGATGGATGGATGGATGGAATTATAAGTGATTGGAGCCCACATCAAGCTATACACATTGAGTATGAGCTGGCCTCTCATAGTATGGGAAGCCTATACAATGAGAGGTCAGCTTATACTTAAAGTGTTTAGCTTGATGTGGGCTCTACTGTACATACAAATCATCTTGGTAAACTGGCGACATTAATCATAAAAATTCAAGGAAGGAATTTTTTTCAACGCTTAACTAATAAAAATTCTTCCAACAAATTTAAATGTTTGATGATTTGACACTATTTTTCATCAATGTCATTGAACATGAAATACAGTCGTGAATGCATCGGCCAAGTCATTTGTTTGTTGAAATTACCTCTTGTTATCTTAAATCTAATGAAACTCCTAAAATATCTTGATAGCCTAGTATCGCTCAGGTCTGTTTTACCTATAAATAAATATAAATACCCATAAATCAATGTCATTGAACATGAAATTGACAATTCTTTCAACTCTTTGAAGTTGACAGTACGTGATTATTTTTCTGCAAACGAGATGTAGGAGATAAATCAACTCAAAATTATAAAGTAGTATTTGCAAATATGATACATTAATATTTAATACGAAATATTCAACAAGATTAAAGTCTTTCTTAAGATGGTATATTAGGCACTGGAAATTTTAGATTTTCGCCTCGTAGCCTTCCGGGCACAAACATGCTCCCACGTGATTTGACCATGAGATTTAAATCTACTACTAGATCACAAAGGCCTTACAAACACTAGACCACAAAAATAAAATATTTTTGACTTGGTATTTTATCTTTTTCCCGACCGGAAAATCCGATGTATCGAATCCTGAATATTTTTCTGTGGCAATGAAAAGTCTCTGCTCATGTTTTTGGTTTTTGTACTTTCCGAAGTAAAATGCATATTAAAATTCTTCATTGAACACAGAAAAGAAATAATAAGAATAACCAAGAGAGCAAATAGGCGAGGTTATCTTTGAAGGTTATTTCTACCAGCAAATTCCTGGTGGTAGGAGCAGTAACATGACACTGTATGTGTAGAACAAATGAACATACACGAAAAAAATACCCTTGTTTGTGTAAAATTAATTATTAATTTATTATAGCTCCTTTCTACAATAATTGTATTTTGTGTAATAAAGAATTTTTTATGATTATTAAAACTAAAGGCGTATTATTAGGTATTTATTTCGGAATAGAGATTGATTGTAATAACTTTTATTAAAAACTGACTTGTTTTCCATTGGGAAATCCGCAAACACGAAATTATTTGGTCTTGCTTCCGAATTGTTTAAAATTTAGTCAAAGTAGGTTTATCACCAAATTTTTTTTAATTCTATATTTACGATGAAATTTTTGGTGCAGCGAAATAGTTTTTGATGCCGTCAGTTAAATGTACAAAAAACGTGTAAAGCCACCAGCAAAATGCTTATATTCATAATTTTATTGCCAACAGCAGACTAACACATGGGTCCTAAAGCAGACTAGCGGCTAATTGTTGGAAGTACATAAGGAAGTCTGTTTTTAGCTAAGTCTTTGTAACTTGTGACTGTTTGTCTCACGTAGCAACTTTGAGAAGCTGCTTTTGCGGCTTTACGTTTGTCATGAGCTTGAATAGCATGCGAGCTTTTAGTGTTATAACTAGTTTTCGTTATTTTGTATGTACTATTGAGGAAATTCTGCTGGCTATATTTTTACCCGTATTATAATAGTTATAAGCGTGGAAAGGGGGTCTGCCCAAATTTCCCCAGTAGTATGTAGCAAAAAATTAGAATAGTTTTGTCTGTACAAAGTCAAAAATGAAAGAAGTAAATTAAATTCAGTGGAGCCCTTTACAACCGATAAAATAACAGTTTTTTATTTCATCTATATGATCCACGAAAAAACTACTGAACGTATTATGGCATTTTCACTATGGTGTAGCTAAAACGATAAGTGTGTTATAAAAATATAAATTATAGTTCACTCGTTCCACTAGATGGTGCTTCGATGACCTACGATTAGAATATGCAAATTAATTCAGGAATAAATTTCTAGATGGCGTTTTACACCGATACGCAATAAGTAAGGGAAGTAAGGTAAATAAGGCTCATTTATTTTATCAAAGAACTATATTTATGATTGTAATAAAGCATACCATTAAAATACATACCTCAAGTACCTTCCTCTACTTCCAAATAAGATATCTACCTATACACATTCTGGCCAAAGTCCATGTTACAGGAAAGTAAAAAAATAATGACACATTAAATTTGGAACCATTCTCTTATGAATATTCAGTGTGTTTTGTCATTTTCGCGACAATATTTCTTAAATAGTTGATATTAAAATAGAATGGGATGATAAAGAGAACCAATTTGATGTGATAGCATTAAACGAAGCAGGTATGAAACCAAATGCAATTTTCAGAAAATTCCATCTGCTAGACGAATGTTTGTGTACCGGGCTATTAATAGGTACAATGAAACGTGTTCTGTTTGTGACAGAAAAATATCAAAGCTCTAAAAAAGCTTCTCAAGTAGTCAGTAGGGTACAACGTGGCTTTTACCTGGCTTCAGCAATGATTCAGTGGGGTGATAGATACCAAGGAGTGACTGAATCATATTTTTGTCAAAAAGGTAACAAAACATCGGCCCATGTGTATCAAGATACGATTCTTGAGAAGGTTGTTAAGCCTCCAAACAACACAATATTCCATAACCAAGAATGGTCCTTACAGCAAAACTCAGCACCGGGTCATAAAACTCGATCCACACAAGCGTGCCTGAAAAGGAATGTTTCTGACTTCATCGGAGCTGAAGACTGGCCTACATCTAGTCCTTAACTTAATCCGCTCGATTATTATTTATGGTATCTTTTAGAGGGTATGACAATGACATGCTCTAAGCATCATGTTAATATTGAGTTGAGTTTTATCCCTAAAAAATTCCATAAGTTTGGCAGTGGCGAATTTTCCCATGGAAAAAGTGCATGCTTCAATCGATAACTGACCACTTAAGGGATTGTGTAAAGGCCATTAGATACACAGACATACAGACCAAACATTAATAATAAACGCATGGAGTTGATTTGAAGCAATTTTAGCTCAGTGAGTTACGGGCTCTTTTAGATATAAATATTGCTTGTTTCCAAACAAAATATACACGAGAGATTAGTTTAGGTATTTTCAAATATAATATGTTTCAAGCATACGCCAGCCCAAACAACCCATTTTTATACGTTTCTTCGTACCATGTAGCTTAAATGTCACTTGGTTTTTGTATGGAAACTTGCCAACACTATTTAATCCTTAGGTTTTGTCTGTATGTCTGTGATTAGATATAATTTTGAATGAGCTTCGTAATTTGAAAATGCTATTTTATCAGAGTATTAATGTGTAGAATAACGTTTTCTTTGTATCAATATATAGAACAAGACTAGGTATATAAGCTTAACTTTTTTTGTTTTTGGTTTCATAAATAGATTATAAAGAACCTCGAAGATTCATGAAATAGCATGAAAGTTCCATTAAGATTAGGTCCAAGAATAACAGAAAGGCTGCTTTTCCTAAAAACTTGAATATTTTCTGAAAGAAATGTCCCGATATTGAAAAAGGAGGTCAAGTGGTACTAAGATATCATGAAACTAACTACCGAGTTGGTTTTGATTCGAAATCCCTGCAAACAATTTTCTTCTCCTTACAGCTGAGATGTGTATCTCTCCCTGCCAGCGTCCGTACATCCGGATAGTTATAAAACAGATTCCTCTAAAAGAAGATTAAATAGGTACCTTCTGAGCGAGTGCCTTTCATCTTAGGTAAATAAAAAACTGGCCAAGTGCGAGTCGGACTCGCGCACGAAGGATTCCTTTTATCTATAAAAACGGCAAATCATGTGTATGGGAGCCCCCCCCCCCCCTTAAATATTGATTTTATTTTAATTTAATTATTTGTTTTTAAAGTGAATATATAAATAAATATTCTGTGGATATTTCAAGCGTTCACCTGTTGTCGCTATCAATATCAAGCAAAAATATCACACTTGTTGAAGCCCCCTTAAATATTTATTTTATTATGTTTTTTAGTATTTGTTGTTATAGCGGCAACTGAAATACATCATCTGTGAAAATTTCTATTACGGTTCATGAGATACAGTATGGTGACAGACGGACAAACAGACGGACAGTGAAGGCTTAGTAATAGGGTCCCGTTGGTTACCCTTTGGTTACGGAACCCTAAATAAAGATGTCGGCCGGTATTATTTAGGGATGACACAACAAATAGCTGCGACCTTATACTAAGTAGTAACGTAACGAAATGAGGTATCATTTGACCATTAAATGGTTGCCAGACTTGCTTCTAAAAATCAAGATAATCATTTCTTAAGAATAAATCGAATAAATAGATAAAAAGTAGATTGTCTTTAAATTTTATTGTATCAAAATTTAATTTAAGCTCGTCAAACGTAATAAGGCGTAGTCTGTTAACTTTTAATTATTTGAGGATAAAAGGAAAGAAAAGCGATTCCCCTAGGGGCAGAAAGAGAAAATTTGAAGCCAGTATCCATTTGACCTTTTTTCACCTTTTATAAATGAATAATTCCTTGTATTTAATCAAAGATTGAGGCCAGCCTTACTACGGACTCCAGTCAATACAATCATTATTTTATCACAGATTAGCTGTGATGTCATGATTTTTCTGGCTTTGGATTACTTTAGATAGACAGGTTATCCATCAGATACATCTTTAGGTACAAAATTCATGCTTGTATTACACTATCATAGGAATCTTAATAAACTAAGCATAGTCATGGGCGTAGACCTATATAAGGGGTGGTTTAGCGGTCTGGACACCCCCTTAGCATATGCGGAAAATAAATATTCGCGTAATATTTGTATTTGTTACGGTTTATTGATAGTTGATATAAATTTATGCAGCCAAATTCACACTGCAGACTTGGTAAGTTGTAACTAACCACCCCTCCTCAAATGAAGTAATTATTCATAAATAAAAGATCTTGATCAGTCAGGAGTAATATAATTGGCCAAAATAGTCTAGGGAGGTGAATCCCTGTGATGTGATTCCGTAAACCGATGGTCCTGAAATAAAAGTGTGACGTCGTCCAAGAAACCATTGAAACAGTTAAAGTTCTGAAAAGAACTGGTTTTAGTTCTGAAAAGAACTGGTTGTTGAGGGTTGCGACTACCGCAAGCAAACTGGCCCCTCCCCGCCAATTTCAGTAGCCGCCACCGTATGTCTGGTTGCGACTTCCTCCCTCGACGCGCGTATTGACTCTAATCAACCCTATAGTCCATGATGTTTGTGGTTTTGTATTATTTAGTATGTCTCAGTTAAATCACTTTATATTTTATTATCAATTTAAATTGTTGTTAAATCTCTAACTAAGGTAAATGTATCATACGAACCATACCAGTTTCTGCGTCTAGTTTTCACCTTAAGTACTTTCCACAGAACCAATAGGTACAGCCAGTATTCGACACTTATATGACAGATCACCGATAACTTCCATACGTCCGAGATCAGGTTTTCAGCTCAAGTACCTGGAATATCTCGCAACATATTTCCCTCATCGATAACCCACCACTACCTTCCTACCTAACATATGATGTTTAGACAGCTGTTACTTTATTACCATTTTATATTGTTGTTAAATCTCTAATTAAGGTAAATGTATCATACGAAACATACCAGTTTCTGCGTCTAGTTTTCACCTTAAGTACTTTCCACAGAACCAATAGGTACAGCCAGTATTCGACACTTATATGACAGATCACCGATAACTTTCATACGTCCGAGATCAGGTTTTCAGCTCAAGTACCTGGAACATCTCGCAACATATTTCCCTCATCGATAACCTACCACTACCTTCTTCCTAACATGTGAGTAAGTCAAAATATAATGTTATGAGTGGTAACTGTCTATTTAATGAGTTTGATTGTTAAACTTATCGACATGGTTGAATGTGTGAGGTGCGGCTATGATGTACATAATTATTTATTCTCATTCCCATTTTATTTATTTATTATATTCCAACATTGTACTACGTTTCAGTTTTTGTAAATACCTAATTTTAAAAGCAAAACATCAACATCCTGGCCCTACCAAGGTTTTCTGTCAACTTGATCAATATTGAATCTTATGTGAATGAATAAATATTTGTTAATATACTGAAATTTTACTGGTCTCGTCATTGCGCTGACACCTAATAATAAATCTTTATTATCTAATCTAAGGTAAACTTTTCGAGAATTCTTCAGTCTAATATAAAAACAATTAATGTATTTCAAATTAGTTCCTAATTATCGTTGTTTAAATACAACATTTAATCAATGTGTAACCCTTATTGTATTCTTTAAAAACAAATTCCTTCTGGTTGTAAAGGAACGATGTCCTTCCCCCCCTCAGCCGAAATCATTTCCCATTTCCCCCAAAGTTAAAATCCAACGGTGCTGAGGTTACGGCAAGTACAGAGACTCTCAAACCATCGCACGACAGCCCAAAAGCTGTACACCTTGGCCTCCGGCCATCACGAAACTTTTAGTTCTTGGATAGCTCTTCCAACGGTGAGAAGGTTCTAGTACTAATCTACTCGTGTTCAGTATATTAGTAAAAGATTTTTCTTTCTATCTCCCTGAATGACTTCAACTGTCAGAGGCAGAACCATTCGTTCATTCTCTTCAGCGGAAATCATTCCCCATTCTCCCCAAGTTAATAATCCAACGGTGCTGAGGTTACGGCAAGTACAGAGACTCTCAAACCATCGCACAATAGCCCAAAAGCTGTACACCTTGGCCTCCGGCCATCACGAAACTCTTTTAGTTCTAGGATAGCTCTTCCAGCGGTGAGAAGGTTCTAATACTAATCTACTCGTGTTCAGTATATTAGTAAAAGATTTTTCTGTCTATCTCCCCAATGATTTCAACTGACGGAGGCAGAACCGCTCACATTTAGTATCAAACGAAGCCCATAAAATTAAATAACAATTAAACATTATTGTCGGACTAGCTTTGCGTATTTAACGCTAAAAGATAATATTTCCTGTAATGACAAATGCCCCCACTAAAATTATGAAGACTTTAACGCTATTATCGGAATACCTTACACACCTGGTTTATTATTCTTAAAATCCACTATTTATCAGCAGAGCACCGTTATCGATTTTGTCTATCGACTCTAAATAGAGAGACTCCTAGTTATGGTTTTCCTAGAAATTCGGTTTATGTTTTTCAAAAACACAAAAAAACAGAATGTTTAAAGGTCCTAGATTATGTAAAGGAAAAGAAAATATTTATTTTAAATAACAGATTCAAGAGGAACATAGCTAAATTATCTAATTCGCAAGGCTTAAATCTGAAAATACAAGAACACTTGGATTTGAATTGAATTCCCTTCATGTTTGAAATCAAAATTAAACATTTAAAATCTAATCGTACATTTACTCATATGGTCCTCGGGGTTAGTTAACTTCTGTGTTAGAATGAATAAATTAATTTCTTACATAGAACCATTTGAGTAATTAAAAGTAAAATAGTCTAACAATTATTATCAGGATCTTGGAGTGTCTAGAGGTTCCCGCCTCGCTGAAATGGGGAAACCATGCAGGAAATGGAAAATGTATTAGTATTTACATACTCACATACATATTTCAATGTGTTTTATGAATAAATTTTGTTTGGAATCTTCGAGATTCCTATTGAATCGCTTAACATATATTATCTAAAGAGATAGTCGAAATCCCTTATTGAATAAATATATGTATTTATTTCTCTATTCTATATTTCAAGGAATATTCGAAATCCCACCTTATATTACTTAATCTTTTTCATAATTTTATTCTCATGGAGTTGTAAAATTCCACAATTTCTAAACGAAACGAACGTCATTTCTGAGCAACTGGCAACTTCCTAGGCGATATATCTCAGTTGCTTAGTTTTCATTGAGTCTTACTGTTTAGGGAAATAGTGAACATTACCTTTTTAAACAGCAGGAACACTCTAGACATTATCTTGACGACTTAATTAGTAATTTCCCTTCCCAATTTCTACAATTACACGGATATTTTAATTAATTTATTTTCATCATTTAAAGGATTATTAAATTATAAAATTCGCGATCCTTGGCTCCCCTTATACAGAGATTGGTCATCACGTTTCCCTGAGCGTAAGCAGAAGCAATTTTCGTTGTGGGAAGTGGGGATTGTTATGCAAGCAATCTAAAATTTGAAAAAGGGCTATCCGATCCAAGGTATCTCTGTATAAATTGATTATTTCGAAGCCAACAGATTTCATTGAGTAAAAAGTCACAACAGCCGTAATCTCTATTGTTTCCCTAAAAATAAATAAATATAGTTTTGTGTTAGACGGTGAAATAGTGATTGTTTATATAGTTTTCGAGATTCGATCACTGTCCTGTCTTAATTCTCAATGTTTAATAACGAATAATTACTTTACCTTTAAAATACAATTTGTAATACTTAAAATTCCGCAAGCTGTGCTTTTTATAATTCAGTTTTATTTGACTCAAAGTTATACAAGCCACCGTCTAAAAAGAATTGTCAACCCCACATTGTACAACCCTTTAAGCTCTAGAAAAAATTCTAACGAACTTTCTCTACAGTCGGCTTGTCGAAAATTTACCTTGAAATTTGGCTTTTAATTATTAATTCAAAATTAATTTAACATTCTACATTAGCACAGTTTCCTACATTCCCTAAGCTTCCCATAAATTCCAATGCAATACTCCATTTTCAAATAAAAGGATTTTAACATTTTTTTAAATTTTAAAATATAACAAAAGTCTTCATAAAACTCCTGTATTCCCGCCCTATCCTAAATCTTAAAACTAATATCGGAATTCCCCTACAATGGGAATTCAAACTATGAAAATAAAGGAGTAATTTGAAGGTGTGTTTAAGTTTGATAAATTAATTACCAATGAGTTCCTGTATCTGAGTTTTCTAATATTGATTGAGCACTCTTACCATGAGTGTTGGATTTCTAAGAAATATATATTCTTATTATCTAAACTTAATTCTAAAACCTCCACCAAATTTTAATTAACTCATTGATTTAATTTACTGTCAAAAGACAAATAAATCATAAGTCAAATTGAAGTAATTCCATTTCCCTATGATTTACTCAATCTCCATAATAAACTACTATTATATTGACTTGAGCAAATAAGCCATCACCTGTGTGTCCGTGTAAACCAATATATGAGTATTGCATATAGAATTTCTTATGTTATCCTGTAAAACACAAAATTAAATTATTTATAATTAGTTCTGATAAAATCTTTCTAAAATATAATGTCATTAATAAATTCAACCATAATATTCTATCCAGATTTCATCAAGTAAACCATTCAATTTTATTTGAATCATGTAACTAATCCTTCCTTAAGCGTAACAATTCATGAATTAACATAAGTTATCCCATTTAAACAGAACTTCTATACTATACCCTAATCCTAAATATTCAGCTACTTAAACTATTTATGTCCCTTAAATAAGTAAATTTTATTAGTTCCTACTTTACTCAATTATGTAGAAAGATAAATTCCATTTTCCATAAATAACTTGTTTGGCTATGAGCTGGAATACTTTGTATTTGACAAGAATAATTTTAACATTTACATATAAATACTTTTCGGAATTAAATGTTAAATCTTAGCGGACCTGCTCACATGAATTAGGAAAAACCTCCCCATATGAAACATCTGTATAAAAGTAAATATTTTATTATTTACCGAATGAATTGTGCTGTCTTAAATCGTAATATTTAATGTTGATGTTTCTTCTATAATTATTAACTCATTTAACTAAATTCAATGAATACCTAATAAGGATAGCTATAAAATATATTTATGCATTATTTAATTATTCCATTATATTTACAAGCGATTTGTATTATATAACTGAACAAAAACTAATTTAAGATATTCCTCAGGAAATTAAATTCCTTAATTCCAGTTTATTTCTAAAACAAAAGCATTTCTAAAATTATTATTTAATATATGAAAATTTACCTTGTGGGTCACATAACGCTATATTGAAATTAATAATCTACCATTCCTATTTTGCCCATTTAAGACTAGCCTTTTATTTTAAATCTTGTCTTCTACAATCTACATTAATCGACAATGCTATTTTCCGACTGTTACTAAATTCTAAATAATTCTCTTCTCAATATTTTATAAGAATTTTAATTTCTCTGTCTACCCCTCTAGAAGTACGGCGAGAGATTATATGATTTTAAATTCTTATGGTTCTTATTTTATATCTAAATCTTTTACGAAATTGAAATAGGTTTCTATCTTTATTTACTGATTTATGTGATTTTATTTCACTATTAGGAGACCCCTTATTAACCTTTGCATATAACAACAGAAGAACAAATAAATTATCTTAGTTTATTTACCTTTGAAATTATGATTAAGAAATGTGAAATAAAATATCAATATTTTTCTCCACTGCAAAAATGGGATTATACATCTGTATTGAATTTAATAACTTAAACCTCTTAATTTTGACACTTTTATCAGTTATTTTACATACAAACATCTTGTTGTTTTATACTATACATCCCAACACTAAATCCTGTTATAGTTTCTTAGAATTTTAATTCCTCTAGTTTCAAATTACTAAATGGATAAGATTTTGTACATTTAAATTTTGTACATGGTAAATCATAACATATTATTTGTCAAATGATTCTAAATTGAATGATTCCTTCAACTTACAATAGTTACTTACCTAAATAACAGTTCAATCCCCACAGTAATCTCCTACTTTCCACCAAGTAGTAGTCCAAACACCACGGCAAACTCCTACTTGTGACGTGATTCGTCCACACTTCCGCCGCGTAATTCCTCTTTCGATTCCCGTGTAAAAATCCCGAGTGCTCGCGACGAAGCTTACAGACCCACCTTCTGCGCACACGCCTTCTCTCCCGCGGTATTGTGCCGACTGACCCCCTCCTTCGTTGCTTCGGGTTTCCCTGCTTGCAATTTCTGTTCGTGTCCATCCGCCTCCCTTCCCCCCCCGCCCCCTCAGCCACGCCTATACCGCACTTAATTCAGAATTAGTTTATACTTTACATCAAGCTAGTAGGTAACAGTAAAGCGGAAGAGGAGAGAGAGAGAAAAAAAAAAAATAGAACAGTAAACCACTAGATGAGAGTTCGTTTAGTTACAATCCCCCCAAAATTTTGTGAAGAGATAAACTAAAATTGAAGATCTCTAAATAAAATTTTTTTTTTTTTTCCAAAATACCCACACATCCTTTATTGTGATTTTTTTTTTTTTTTTTTTTTTTTTTTTTTTTTTTTTTTTTTTTACAAGGAGCATTATTAAAACTATAACCTTAATCAACATTATGTCTTTAATCTCTCAGTAACTTTCTAATTAACATATTGTTTCAGGAATCACTTATAATATCTTGACAAATGAATAGTGTTAAATTTACCTCTTATTTGTTTTGTCTTAAAATCTAGTAATGTATAAACATTTTTGAATGGTACAGCTGCAACAATATATGGTCCCTCATACAAAAGTTCGAATTTCTTTGTTAATTTGCGTCTGGCGTCTGATTTATTTAGTTTTTGAATTTTTACTAAATCTCCTATTTGAAACTCTACAATATTTTTCTTGTCATTAAATTTATCAATTCTCCTTTCACTTGCAATCCTCAAATTTTCTTTTGCTTTCCTCCTTATTTCTTGTATATTGTTCGGTTGCTTAGTAAGATTTAGTTCGCCATCGAAACTTAACTTATTTGATTTCCCATATAATATTTCACAAGGAGTATACTTAGTACTATCGTGAATCGTGTTATTATATAAACATTCAATTTTTGGGAGTATCGTAGCCCAACTCCTATGATTATTGTGACAATAAGTTCGAAATAATCGCCCTAATTCTTTATTTACTCTCTCTGTTGTATTCGGCCTTGGGTTACGTACAGTCGTATAAAGAACTTTGATGTTCAAATCTCTTAAACCATTTTTCCAAACCTCACTTATAAACTGACTACCATTATCTGTCATAATTGCTTTGGGCTTGATATCTTTCATAAAAAGTTTCATTTTTCCTAATACGGATTTCGCCGTTGCTTTCCTTAAAGGATATAATCTCACTAATTTACTAAAAGAATCCTGTATAACTAATATAAGGCAAATCCAAATTGACCTTTTGGCAATGGGCCATACAAATCTGCCATAACAAGCTCTCCTAATTCTCCAGTAACAATTGATTGACAAGGCCCTACATATTTAACATTATTACTTTTAGAAAGTTGACAAAGGTGACAAGATCTAACTATTCTTTTTACATCTTTTGTAAGGCCAGTCCAATAGAATCGGTTTCTGACATAATGAATAATTTTATAGGCCCCTTGATGCCCCATATCCTTGTGAACTTGATTTACTATTTCTGATACTAAAGTTTTGGGTAAATATAAAACTCTATCACCATTAGACTTTTGAAAATATACTAGCCCTTCAATTTGGGTACATTGTTTTTTAATACGATTTAATTTGTCTTTGATCTCGATGGAATTTTTTAAACGCTCTGTAATTAACCGTATTTCTTTATCTTGATTTTGTAGTTGCTCGATATTTTTCAGACCCTTTAATAAATGTATGTTTTTCTTGTTTTCCATATACAGTATTTCTGGACGATATATTTTATCTTCTTGAATAGAATCATCTTGTGGCAAATATCTCGACAAAACATCCACTGCTACATTATCCTTTCCTTTTACATGTTCAGTTTTGTAATCAAATTGTTGCATATAAAATACCCATCTTGTCATTCTACTGTTATATAAATTCCAATTTTCAACAAACAAAATTGGATTGTGATCTGTTCTTATAGTAACTTTGGCTCCCCTTAAATATGTTTCAAATTTTTTTAACCCACTTATAACGGCGAAAAATTCCTTTTCAGTAGTTGTCCAGTTAAGTTCAGCCCCTTTAAGAGATTTACTATAATATCCTAGAATTTTCATTTCATTACTAGTATCATACTGATACAATACTCCAGCTACACCAATTCCTGAAGCATCCGTTTGAAGGTAATAAGATTTCGTGAAATCTGGATGATGTAAAGTTATAGTATCTATGAATTTACTCTTTAAATTCTCAAAACATTTTTGATGCTCTTCTGTCCACATCCATTGTTTTCCCTTTTTTAACAAATCACATAATGGTACAATACTGGTGCTATAGTTTGATATAAATTTCCTATAGTAATTGCACAGTCCTAAAAATGCCCTTAAATGTTTGATCTTTTTAGGGATAGGAAAATTTTGGATCGCTCGAACCTTTTCTGGATCTGTCTTGATACCAGTCGTCGTTATTATATGTCCTAACATACTTACTTCTTCACATATGAATTCGCATTTTTTTAAATTACATGTCAGACCTGCCAATTTAAGTTTTCCCAATACAATTCCTAAGTGTTCTAAATGTTGATCTAAATTTCCTTCGGTAAGGATCGCGAGATCGTCTAGGTAATTAACACAAAACTCTCTAACCTCTGGACCTAATATCAAATCCATTGCTCGACTAAAACTTCCTACGGAAGTTTTCAAACCCTGCGGCAGCACGTTGTATACGTAAGACTTCCCATTATAAGTGAATCCAGTATATTTTTTGCTTTCTTCGGCTAAAGGTATCTGAAAGTATGCATTATTTAAATCAATTTTACTTATATATTTTACGCCGTGAAAGGCATTTAATACATCAATTTGTAAAGGCGGTCTCTCAGTCTCTCCTATCATCAATTTATTAATTTCCCTTGCGTCAAGGAGAACTCTTAAGGAACCATCTTTTTTAAGGGTACAAGTGACTGGGCTACTGTAGGGGGTTGAACTACGACTTATAATTCCCAATTTTACCATTTCTTGCAGTTTTTTCTCCATTTTGTCCCTATAAGCGTAAGGTATTGGATAGGAATGTTTTACTATGGGAACATGTTGTTTCAAGTTAATTTTGTGCTCGTAACAATTTGCTAAACCTAACTTTGAATCAAATAAGTCAGAATATTTAGCTAATAAATTCTGTATTTTCCTCAATTCACCTTTTCCTAAATCAATTCCGGTTTTAATAGAAGCGATAATTTTTTTAATGTCCATAATCTGAATAGTATTTAGTTTTTTGATTAATAAATTTTCATTATTTTGTTTAAACTCAATAAACTGTTCTATATTTTCATGTCTTATCAAAATTCCTGCTTCTGTCTCGTCTGTACATAATGCTACCTTATATTTTTTCATCCAATCAAATCCCAGTATAACTGATCTTACTAAATTTGGAACTATAAGAAAACTAATTTTTATTATGATCGTTTCAAATTCCACCGGTAGAATAATTATTTGCTGTATTTTTGTGCTTTTTTGACCTACAGCACCCTTGATTTGAAATGGTTTGACTGGAAGTAATGGTATATTTTTAGAATCATTTTGTAACTCTTGCCAATAACTATCTGATATACAAGTAATGTCACTTCCTGAATCAATAAGGCATAAAATATCTCTATCAAATATTCTAATTTTAATTTCTGATTTAAAACCTTTAGTATTTTCTAAATCGGCTCTAAATTCTTCAAAAACAGATCCTACTAGACGATTCTCTACGTAAATTTTTTCTTCGTGTTTTTCTGCTTTTTCCTGTAATATTCTAACAATGTTTTTCTCAAAACTCTTATCCGATTTAAAACCTATTCCACATTTATCAATTTGTCCATTATTTGCGTTAATCGGATATCTAATGCCTCTATTGCTTAATCCTAAACTATTCCCTGGTTCCCATCCCGTATTTAACATTTGAATTAAAGCCCTATCCCCTAACGTAGAGACTGACTCGGGGACTAAAACTTCAGCCTCAACTAATTTAAATCTTGTGACTGAAGTGGTTCAATACTTAAATTGTTCTCTTCTTCGATAATTTCCATATTGTTAACATTACTATTGTTCTTTTTTCCTGTAACCTGTTTCTTCCAATGTCCTTTCCTTTGTTCATGTTCTGGTTTCCTATTTCCAAATGGGTTTTGATTCGACTGCTTACTGGCCATAGAAGATTCTTCTTGGCAATTCACTTCATCTTGAATACGCAAAAATTCTGCTGTATCTATGATAGTTTGCGTTTTATTTATTGTCCAGAGTCTTACAATATTCTTTGGAAAATGTCGTATTATGTCTGAAACTAGCTGTTTTTCTGGTAACTGGTACGTCAACATTTTCGCCTGACTGGTGTAGAATAGAAAATGTTCTAGCATGTTCGGATATTTTTCTTTATTCCAATTGTTGTGAACGATCTCCTTACGCAATTGATTCTGTTCTGTCTCACCCCAATAGGTATTCAGGAAATCTGATTTAAAATCTTCGAACGACAGCCATCGAGTTTTGTAAACCTTCGCCCAATTTAGAGCTCCTCCTTGCAAACATTCTAACACGACATCTAAATCATTTACATCACACCGCAACTTCTTGATGTAACTAATAACATCCTCTATGAATCTTACTGGGTGATATTTTAATTTGTCTGAAAATTTAGGTTTTTCTAAATTAAAATTTTGGATGTTATATACCACACGTTCACTTGTTGTTTTTGGCACACTGGTGACATTTGATATATCTGAACTTGACCTTTTTACTTCTTCTTCTAGGCTATTGATTCTTGTGTTCAAGGTAGAAATCGTTCTCCTTAGCATGCGGTGAATTAATTGATATTGAACATTGTCCCTTTTAATAGTCTTGGTGACGCCTCGTTTTGGCTCGTCTGTTATTTTTTTTGCACGTGGCATTTTATATATATTTTTTTCTGTTTTTCTCAGTAATTAAATTAACACTTCATTCACCATTTCTGATTAAACAATTCTTCCATTTTAACCTTTTACTAACCTTTGATTTCATGTTTCAAGCCAACTGCAACAAAGAGATTTTTTTTTTTTTTTTTTTTTTTTTTTTGTGATTGTTACGTTTTAAAATAGTGACTGAAAGTCCTAGTGAAGAGAAGAGAGGAAAAAAAAAATACCTTTTCTCTACTGAATGACGTCCCCTTTACGAAACAAAAAAAATTACCATAAAACTTATGACTCATAACCTTTTTTTTTTTTTCTTTATAAGTTTCAGTGAAATACGACATTATTAAATATGTAATAACTTGAAATCTTAACAACACAATGACGAAAGCCACAAATACAATAAAGTTTCAAGGACATCCGTCACACCAATTTCATCCATTTCACGAACATCAAATTGTAGGCACAAAGCCTACTTATATAAATATCTTTTATTACTCCTTTAGATCCTGGTCACGGCCACCAAATTGTAACTAACCACCCCTCCTCAAATGAAGTAATTATTCATAAATAAAAGATCTTGATCAGTCAGGAGTAATATAATTGGCCAAAATAGTCTAGGGAGGTGAATCCCTGTGATGTGATTCCGTAAACCGATGGTCCTGAAATAAAAGTGTGACGTCGTCCAAGAAACCATTGAAACAGTTAAAGTTCTGAAAAGAACTGGTTTTAGTTCTGAAAAGAACTGGTTGTTGAGGGTTGCGACTACCGCAAGCAAACTGGCCCCTCCCCGCCAATTTCAGTAGCCGCCACCGTATGTCTGGTTGCGACTTCCTCCCTCGACGCGCGTATTGACTCTAATCAACCCTATAGTCCATGATGTTTGTGGTTTTGTATTATTTAGTATGTCTCAGTTAAATCACTTTATATTTTATTATCAATTTAAATTGTTGTTAAATCTCTAACTAAGGTAAATGTATCATACGAACCATACCAGTTTCTGCGTCTAGTTTTCACCTTAAGTACTTTCCACAGAACCAATAGGTACAGCCAGTATTCGACACTTATATGACAGATCACCGATAACTTCCATACGTCCGAGATCAGGTTTTCAGCTCAAGTACCTGGAATATCTCGCAACATATTTCCCTCATCGATAACCCACCACTACCTTCCTACCTAACATATGATGTTTAGACAGCTGTTACTTTATTACCATTTTATATTGTTGTTAAATCTCTAATTAAGGTAAATGTATCATACGAAACATACCAGTTTCTGCGTCTAGTTTTCACCTTAAGTACTTTCCACAGAACCAATAGGTACAGCCAGTATTCGACACTTATATGACAGATCACCGATAACTTTCATACGTCCGAGATCAGGTTTTCAGCTCAAGTACCTGGAACATCTCGCAACATATTTCCCTCATCGATAACCTACCACTACCTTCTTCCTAACATGTGAGTAAGTCAAAATATAATGTTATGAGTGGTAACTGTCTATTTAATGAGTTTGATTGTTAAACTTATCGACATGGTTGAATGTGTGAGGTGCGGCTATGATGTACATAATTATTTATTCTCATTCCCATTTTATTTATTTATTATATTCCAACATTGTACTACGTTTCAGTTTTTGTAAATACCTAATTTTAAAAGCAAAACATCAACATCCTGGCCCTACCAAGGTTTTCTGTCAACTTGATCAATATTGAATCTTATGTGAATGAATAAATATTTGTTAATATACTGAAATTTTACTGGTCTCGTCATTGCGCTGACACCTAATAATAAATCTTTATTATCTAATCTAAGGTAAACTTTTCGAGAATTCTTCAGTCTAATATAAAAACAATTAATGTATTTCAAATTAGTTCCTAATTATCGTTGTTTAAATACAACATTTAATCAATGTGTAACCCTTATTGTATTCTTTAAAAACAAATTCCTTCTGGTTGTAAAGGAACGATGTCCTTCCCCCCCTCAGCCGAAATCATTTCCCATTTCCCCCAAAGTTAAAATCCAACGGTGCTGAGGTTACGGCAAGTACAGAGACTCTCAAACCATCGCACGACAGCCCAAAAGCTGTACACCTTGGCCTCCGGCCATCACGAAACTTTTAGTTCTTGGATAGCTCTTCCAACGGTGAGAAGGTTCTAGTACTAATCTACTCGTGTTCAGTATATTAGTAAAAGATTTTTCTTTCTATCTCCCTGAATGACTTCAACTGTCAGAGGCAGAACCATTCGTTCATTCTCTTCAGCGGAAATCATTCCCCATTCTCCCCAAGTTAATAATCCAACGGTGCTGAGGTTACGGCAAGTACAGAGACTCTCAAACCATCGCACAATAGCCCAAAAGCTGTACACCTTGGCCTCCGGCCATCACGAAACTCTTTTAGTTCTAGGATAGCTCTTCCAGCGGTGAGAAGGTTCTAATACTAATCTACTCGTGTTCAGTATATTAGTAAAAGATTTTTCTGTCTATCTCCCCAATGATTTCAACTGACGGAGGCAGAACCGCTCACATTTAGTATCAAACGAAGCCCATAAAATTAAATAACAATTAAACATTATTGTCGGACTAGCTTTGCGTATTTAACGCTAAAAGATAATATTTCCTGTAATGACAAATGCCCCCACTAAAATTATGAAGACTTTAACGCTATTATCGGAATACCTTACACACCTGGTTTATTATTCTTAAAATCCACTATTTATCAGCAGAGCACCGTTATCGATTTTGTCTATCGACTCTAAATAGAGAGACTCCTAGTTATGGTTTTCCTAGAAATTCGGTTTATGTTTTTCAAAAACACAAAAAAACAGAATGTTTAAAGGTCCTAGATTATGTAAAGGAAAAGAAAATATTTATTTTAAATAACAGATTCAAGAGGAACATAGCTAAATTATCTAATTCGCAAGGCTTAAATCTGAAAATACAAGAACACTTGGATTTGAATTGAATTCCCTTCATGTTTGAAATCAAAATTAAACATTTAAAATCTAATCGTACATTTACTCATATGGTCCTCGGGGTTAGTTAACTTCTGTGTTAGAATGAATAAATTAATTTCTTACATAGAACCATTTGAGTAATTAAAAGTAAAATAGTCTAACAATTATTATCAGGATCTTGGAGTGTCTAGAGGTTCCCGCCTCGCTGAAATGGGGAAACCATGCAGGAAATGGAAAATGTATTAGTATTTACATACTCACATACATATTTCAATGTGTTTTATGAATAAATTTTGTTTGGAATCTTCGAGATTCCTATTGAATCGCTTAACATATATTATCTAAAGAGATAGTCGAAATCCCTTATTGAATAAATATATGTATTTATTTCTCTATTCTATATTTCAAGGAATATTCGAAATCCCACCTTATATTACTTAATCTTTTTCATAATTTTATTCTCATGGAGTTGTAAAATTCCACAATTTCTAAACGAAACGAACGTCATTTCTGAGCAACTGGCAACTTCCTAGGCGATATATCTCAGTTGCTTAGTTTTCATTGAGTCTTACTGTTTAGGGAAATAGTGAACATTACCTTTTTAAACAGCAGGAACACTCTAGACATTATCTTGACGACTTAATTAGTAATTTCCCTTCCCAATTTCTACAATTACACGGATATTTTAATTAATTTATTTTCATCATTTAAAGGATTATTAAATTATAAAATTCGCGATCCTTGGCTCCCCTTATACAGAGATTGGTCATCACGTTTCCCTGAGCGTAAGCAGAAGCAATTTTCGTTGTGGGAAGTGGGGATTGTTATGCAAGCAATCTAAAATTTGAAAAAGGGCTATCCGATCCAAGGTATCTCTGTATAAATTGATTATTTCGAAGCCAACAGATTTCATTGAGTAAAAAGTCACAACAGCCGTAATCTCTATTGTTTCCCTAAAAATAAATAAATATAGTTTTGTGTTAGACGGTGAAATAGTGATTGTTTATATAGTTTTCGAGATTCGATCACTGTCCTGTCTTAATTCTCAATGTTTAATAACGAATAATTACTTTACCTTTAAAATACAATTTGTAATACTTAAAATTCCGCAAGCTGTGCTTTTTATAATTCAGTTTTATTTGACTCAAAGTTATACAAGCCACCGTCTAAAAAGAATTGTCAACCCCACATTGTACAACCCTTTAAGCTCTAGAAAAAATTCTAACGAACTTTCTCTACAGTCGGCTTGTCGAAAATTTACCTTGAAATTTGGCTTTTAATTATTAATTCAAAATTAATTTAACATTCTACATTAGCACAGTTTCCTACATTCCCTAAGCTTCCCATAAATTCCAATGCAATACTCCATTTTCAAATAAAAGGATTTTAACATTTTTTTAAATTTTAAAATATAACAAAAGTCTTCATAAAACTCCTGTATTCCCGCCCTATCCTAAATCTTAAAACTAATATCGGAATTCCCCTACAATGGGAATTCAAACTATGAAAATAAAGGAGTAATTTGAAGGTGTGTTTAAGTTTGATAAATTAATTACCAATGAGTTCCTGTATCTGAGTTTTCTAATATTGATTGAGCACTCTTACCATGAGTGTTGGATTTCTAAGAAATATATATTCTTATTATCTAAACTTAATTCTAAAACCTCCACCAAATTTTAATTAACTCATTGATTTAATTTACTGTCAAAAGACAAATAAATCATAAGTCAAATTGAAGTAATTCCATTTCCCTATGATTTACTCAATCTCCATAATAAACTACTATTATATTGACTTGAGCAAATAAGCCATCACCTGTGTGTCCGTGTAAACCAATATATGAGTATTGCATATAGAATTTCTTATGTTATCCTGTAAAACACAAAATTAAATTATTTATAATTAGTTCTGATAAAATCTTTCTAAAATATAATGTCATTAATAAATTCAACCATAATATTCTATCCAGATTTCATCAAGTAAACCATTCAATTTTATTTGAATCATGTAACTAATCCTTCCTTAAGCGTAACAATTCATGAATTAACATAAGTTATCCCATTTAAACAGAACTTCTATACTATACCCTAATCCTAAATATTCAGCTACTTAAACTATTTATGTCCCTTAAATAAGTAAATTTTATTAGTTCCTACTTTACTCAATTATGTAGAAAGATAAATTCCATTTTCCATAAATAACTTGTTTGGCTATGAGCTGGAATACTTTGTATTTGACAAGAATAATTTTAACATTTACATATAAATACTTTTCGGAATTAAATGTTAAATCTTAGCGGACCTGCTCACATGAATTAGGAAAAACCTCCCCATATGAAACATCTGTATAAAAGTAAATATTTTATTATTTACCGAATGAATTGTGCTGTCTTAAATCGTAATATTTAATGTTGATGTTTCTTCTATAATTATTAACTCATTTAACTAAATTCAATGAATACCTAATAAGGATAGCTATAAAATATATTTATGCATTATTTAATTATTCCATTATATTTACAAGCGATTTGTATTATATAACTGAACAAAAACTAATTTAAGATATTCCTCAGGAAATTAAATTCCTTAATTCCAGTTTATTTCTAAAACAAAAGCATTTCTAAAATTATTATTTAATATATGAAAATTTACCTTGTGGGTCACATAACGCTATATTGAAATTAATAATCTACCATTCCTATTTTGCCCATTTAAGACTAGCCTTTTATTTTAAATCTTGTCTTCTACAATCTACATTAATCGACAATGCTATTTTCCGACTGTTACTAAATTCTAAATAATTCTCTTCTCAATATTTTATAAGAATTTTAATTTCTCTGTCTACCCCTCTAGAAGTACGGCGAGAGATTATATGATTTTAAATTCTTATGGTTCTTATTTTATATCTAAATCTTTTACGAAATTGAAATAGGTTTCTATCTTTATTTACTGATTTATGTGATTTTATTTCACTATTAGGAGACCCCTTATTAACCTTTGCATATAACAACAGAAGAACAAATAAATTATCTTAGTTTATTTACCTTTGAAATTATGATTAAGAAATGTGAAATAAAATATCAATATTTTTCTCCACTGCAAAAATGGGATTATACATCTGTATTGAATTTAATAACTTAAACCTCTTAATTTTGACACTTTTATCAGTTATTTTACATACAAACATCTTGTTGTTTTATACTATACATCCCAACACTAAATCCTGTTATAGTTTCTTAGAATTTTAATTCCTCTAGTTTCAAATTACTAAATGGATAAGATTTTGTACATTTAAATTTTGTACATGGTAAATCATAACATATTATTTGTCAAATGATTCTAAATTGAATGATTCCTTCAACTTACAATAGTTACTTACCTAAATAACAGTTCAATCCCCACAGTAATCTCCTACTTTCCACCAAGTAGTAGTCCAAACACCACGGCAAACTCCTACTTGTGACGTGATTCGTCCACACTTCCGCCGCGTAATTCCTCTTTCGATTCCCGTGTAAAAATCCCGAGTGCTCGCGACGAAGCTTACAGACCCACCTTCTGCGCACACGCCTTCTCTCCCGCGGTATTGTGCCGACTGACCCCCTCCTTCGTTGCTTCGGGTTTCCCTGCTTGCAATTTCTGTTCGTGTCCATCCGCCTCCCTTCCCCCCCCGCCCCCTCAGCCACGCCTATACCGCACTTAATTCAGAATTAGTTTATACTTTACATCAAGCTAGTAGGTAACAGTAAAGCGGAAGAGGAGAGAGAGAGAAAAAAAAAAAATAGAACAGTAAACCACTAGATGAGAGTTCGTTTAGTTACAAAGTGCTCAGTATAAAAATTTCATGACCAACCTTTGTTGGGAAATTAATTTTTCATTTGTTTTTCCGCTCAAACGCAAGCCCAGCCCCGAGTCAATTACTACGGGAGGTTAACCTTTAATTTTGCATTTTTGGATCCTTGATTGGCATAGTTATTGAGATTTCAATATATGCTATCCATTTATTATTCCTTCTGAACTATTTAGTAGTATATACTGTTTCTATAATCAGTCCAAGCCTAAATCAAAGATTTTCGAGTGAAGTCATGAAATATAATATTTTTTATCGTATATACCTAGTGAATCTATTTTTCATTACTGAAAGAACCAAAGTGAAAAAATAATCAAAAGGAAAGCCCTAACTTAAAAACGACTAGATCTAGCTCGACTGCTAGTTGTTAGTTTTCAGTCATTAATATCCAAGTTTTATTTAATACACTTTTAACATATTACTAGAGAAATATGCTAAAAGTTTAAATAGAGAAAATGGAAATATCGGGTTTATTGCCAAAACAAAGCACATTGAAAATATACTTATCTGAAATAAGTATACACCTTAATTAAGTAAACAAAAGATTTTATATATTCAGTGTTATAAATATATTACTGGTCCAACCAGATTTTAGGACACTAGTTTTGTCTGAGCCAAATTTTTAAGTATGTCGGTAAAAGGGGCAAAATATTTGAAGGATTTCTGGGTTGCCATAAAAAAATCATGACGGTTATGTGTGGCGGTCGCTCCACTAGGTTCCGGCGAGTTAATTTCAGATATGCAAGTGATTTACAATTTACCCTGGAATTTATTATTAAGAGCCTAGACTTTAAAATAGATACTTTATGATCGATATTTATGTTGTAATAAATTACATAAGACATAAGGAATCTGTGGAAAATGCAACTGTTTTCTTCATGACAATTATTAGATATTTATATACGACTAAATAAAATAATAATATATCGTCACGACATGAATCCCCGAGGAGGTGTTAGAAGTGTTCCAGGTGTGAACTGAGAATTGCAAGTCACAGTCCACACTCAGCACACCCGCGTTTCACCGACGATTATTACGTCCCAACGTGATGGGTGGTGGATAGATATTTATGTGGGTTAAAATATGACCATTATTAATCTCAATTGACGGTATTCCGAATAAATCCCTTAATGTTGATTACTACAAAATTAATATTTAGTAATTTCATTTTTTGACTACTTAAGCATATTTCAGCAGCATTCTTAGTTATTAAAACAAATTTCATTATTTTATTACATTGAATCGTATATATATAGTTCCCCGTTATACCAACTGATATATCAAAAGAAAATACCCAAAATTTGTCCCCTGGTAGTATCCATAGACCTTTCAAATAATTTGTAAACTTCAAATCTCCAATACCGTTGTTTTCCGCAACAATGAACAAAGTAATCCCGTACCCACGCAACATTATGACGTCAGCAAAAAGTACCAGTACTTACAGTTTGATCTCTGGCATCAACAATAAAGCTGTCCAATACTGCTCGTAAATATTCTTTGGACATGAACTCAGCGGCCGGGCAATGCTGCTAAAAGCTTGCTAGCATGCGACCGCCTTGAATTAGATACGACATAAATATGCGGTATGTGTACTATGGTTTTGGCACATAAGCGAAACTCAGCTCGCTAGTTATAAGTTACATAATATGTATAGGTAAACGAGTAGTACATAATCTTAAAGTCTTTCCTCTAGAAATATTTTACCGTCCTGATTATATTGGGATATAAACCACAGTAACACGATAAATTGATAGTTTTATTTTTTTATGTTTATAATAGTTAGAAATTTATGTTTCGAAAATTATTATAATCACAAGGTTTACTTTTTTTATTGACATAGCGCCAAAACGTCAAAATCCCTTTGAGGGGTTTATAATAAATAATATTGAGTCTCTCTTCAAGTTTTCATGAGACAATTATATACTTTAGCAGCATGGCTCATGCTAGCAAACCTTCTAAAAGCCTTTGGTCCAATATCGACAATGCTCGTCTTTTCACGCAACTTTACGACCCCGACATCTGCGGCCCGTGGCGTAGCTCCGGCTATTGCATTACCGATGTAACGGCTACAAGTTTTCTGCTTTCCTGGTATTTCTGCACCACTATTCGTGGTTCAATACATTTCGCAACACAATTGATGTTTAATATTGGTTTAGCGATAGTGAGAATTAAAAGGTTTAAAATGTACGGTCCTCCATCCACTAGCAAGTGAGGTTAGTAGTTAAAAGCATGTTTATAGTTGTAATTCATCAACAACGTTTTTTTTTTATAAAATAACATATTCTTTGCTATAAAAACCTTATTGATATTTATTGACGATTTCCCGTAAATCACATTTATTTAATATTTCTATTTTATAAAAAATATATATCATTTTCACAATAAATTAAACAAACAAAAATTTTTCTACATATAATTCGGCCTACTTTGCAGCCGGCGTCAGTACAATAAATGACATTGTATTTGTGACATAAAAATTTATACAACCTCATTAGTAAATAATTACTATAACCTACTTGTAAAAAAGAAAATAAATACAAAAAATTTGGTCGTTTAGAAAAGCCGTCCCCCAGGCACTACGCGTTACACCAAGATTTATTTAAATCTAAGAAAAACGATCATATTCAGTCATGCATTCGGGAATGAGACTCGTCGCATCCACCTTAACACATTGCACGTAGTGTTTTAATATAATTGAACATCCTTTTATCAGTAACATAATATATTTTATTAGGTGTAACCTTTTTGTAACATACTAAGATTAGGAAAAATTTCCAAAGTAAAATAATTAAGAAGATACGTCCCTTATGCGTACATATTGGACTGTGTTCCTACACCGAATTCGGGATAATTTATTGAGCTACAACAACGTTTATTACATTTCCTATGTTAACACAACTACTACTCCGGAAAAGGAGCAAAAGTCCGTGCAGAGAGAAGGAAATTTGGAGACTTATTGTCGAGAAAAAGGTACGTTTTTGTGGTCAGTTTCACACAGATAAACATAAAATATATATGTTGAAAAATGTTTCACATCGAGAAATTAAAATTTCTTCCGTTTTTTTTTCTTTGTTATGATTTTTTCACTTTCTACAGTCGAACCAATATGCTAAAGTCAAACTTTGCTTTTAAAAGCTACAACAAAGGGCATCATACTTCGAAAAATATTGCAAGGACAACATTCACGTTTACGACATAATTCTTAACGAAACGTATTTCCCGATACATTTCCCAATCTTAACAATAACAGTTGGCAATATCTGAGGAAACCTTGCCGAGGCCCCATTCTGCCAACACTGTTGTACTTAAAAGCTTGGGCCCGGTCAATAACGGCTATAAATCCAATTTTACTCTACTCGTTCGTGACCAAAAGTTGGCGAGTAGAGGAGGTACTGTTATATAATGTCCTTCTGTTTTGGCTGATTACATGACGAATACTACTATCCCTTCTAATCAAGGTTAAGTTTATTTTTGTCATTTATTTTGGAAACCAATGATAGGATCGCAATAAAACTTATGCAGTGGGATGTTATATCATCTGAACTTATACCATAAAGGTTTGCCGAGCGATGTTGTAGGACTAATAGCGATGCAGTAGAAAAAATTTTTAATGACGTGTCTGCTTTCGGGAAGCCAACACGTTAAACGTTGAGGAATCTTAATTAACTTCTACAACCAGCATTTCAATTGTGTGCCACCATTAGGAGGCTGATTACGATAACGATTAGGTTTGGTTTTGATGACGAGTACATATATATTTTTGTTGTTTTTTTTTTTGATATTCGTATTCAAAATTGTGTGCTGAATCCAAACATGAATTCAGTTTTTTATTTTGGTCAAATCAACTTTAAATATATAAATTTTACGTTTTTTTAATACTTCTGAATAAATCACAATTGCACTTGTTACCATTTATTTTATATTAAAATGTATATGATTGCGGTATAGAAAATCAGAAAAGTAAAACTGGACTTGAAGAGCTCTGAACTGGAATTCAAACCCAGAACTTCTCGCTTACCGGGCGATTGCTCTACCAACTGAGCTATCCAGTTCTCAACACAACCTGCGAATTTATCCATGTACTTTCCCATAACACAACATCTAGTGTATTCAGACGAGTCTAAACTATTATGCCCTACCGTCACCTGTTACAGCATTGGGTAATGAGTAATCGAGATTAACTTTTCTGATTTTCTATACCACAATGATATAAATTTTAATGTATTATCTCCTTGCGATGGATAAATCGTCAAGTGTTAAAATGTAGAAGTTTATTTGAAATTTATTTCTATCATCATTTATTTTTATCATTATAAGTAACAAATATTTATCATGGCGAAATAACCGAGCTCGTGACTGATCCTTATTTTTTGAGATAAATAATAATTTTATAACAGCTTACTCTGTTACTATTACGATAAGATACTGAGATTTTTATATGAAAAATCGGTACGATTGTTTTGCCCTATTAAATTAAAAACTATGCTTGGTTTCATGATTATTTTTATCTAACTGTTAAAAGAACTACTGAGAATATATTTGTTGAAAACTAAAGCCGAAAATCTAATTATTTTAAGTGTGAGGACTAAGGAAGTGAATTCACGTGATTTTTCAAAATTTTGTCTATGTTAGATAAATATCACAATTTGACAGAGAAAATTTGAGTCAGATTCGGATTAAGCACACAAATTACTAAAAGAATACAAAAAAATGATACAACAAAAAAGAAGTTTGTTTTTGTTGTACTGTGTAATTAATTAGACAAAGATTTAATAAAAAAATAGATTTAAAGGGGATTAAAAAAGATAAAGCTATAAGTATATTGTATGGATTCGATTGATGGTTATTAGTGGAATATCATCTTCAATAAATTATACACAAATTCTCGTACTTTTATTCCACAAAAATTGCAAATTCCAATCGTCACGATATGAACGTCCAAGGTGGTGTCAAAGATGTCAAAGAACCGTGAAATGTAAGTTTGAGGTGTTGTTTTAAGAATCATTCTAAAAATATTTTTTCATATGTTTTGTCTAGTAGCTTCAATGATATAGATCAAAATTTGCTTAAAATTATCATACTATATTTCCATGGATTCTAAAGCTAAAAGAAATGCTTAAAATTGTAATAATATATTTTCATGGCTTCTAAAGATAATATTTAGATTATATTAGGTTGAGTACCGGATAACTGCAGGTTTTTCCAAAAGTGTAAAGGAAGCTAGAAAATAATAAATTAAGAATAAAAAGTTTTTGTTCTGTTGACAGTTTACTATAGCACAGCATTGATATGGAACCATGTGAGAGCCGGATCGCTCTTGGGCGGTTGTTTTTATACCTTTTGAAGATAAGCTACCTACTGTACCGCCATTATGCCAAACTGTGCTAAACGTTTTCTTCGGCCAAATAGTCGATGAGCACGAGCACCGAACAAATTTTACGACATCGACATATGGCACCGACGTCGTCGACTCCACGACACCCAGACATTCAACGTGTAGAAAGTATTCGTTCACTCGTATGCCACCAACCAATGATATAAAATAACAAGAATTCATGTCAAAATGTTTATTTCAAAGTAAAACAATTTCTGCAGATTTAAGGTGGTAACGGAGGATCTCAGTGCAAAATGCACATCATAATATTGTTTTCCTTACTTTTGAATAAAAAGTTTGCAATAAATGCGTTTTATAGCAATTCGCGCAAACTGCTTGTTAATAGTTAGGGGATCACATGAAAATTATTCAATTTTATGCGTCACATTTTAGCTGCATTACATTACAACTGTAAACACGCTTTTAAGTTTGTTAACGTAATGCAAACAAAATGTAATTCATTAAAATACGTATTTCTTTTGTGAAGACTTTATTATTAATAAACTATTTCCGCAAGTTGCTTTAAAGCACATTTATTGCATACTTTTTATTCAAAAGTATGGAAAACAATATTATGATGTGCATTTTGTACCGAGGTAAAAAGTTACCCCCTTAAGGGTTTGCTTAAATTATCAAAAAGTTACCACTGCTAGTTACTTGTATTACTAAGAAGTGTTCAAAGTTTTCATGTAACTAAAATTTAAAAACATTCGTATAGATACTTTCGGTATCTCCTGACTTTCGCGTAAACACACATTATAAAATCAAATGAAATGAAATATATTCATTTATGGTATACCATACATTATTTATGTATTAATAATACATTACATACAATTATTATGAGTCACTTTAACCCAAAATAAATGAAAAACAATTGAATAGTATGTAGTAATACAATAAAAAAAAGTTTATAAAATCTTAATAAAATAAAAAAATACATGTAGTTTTCCGACACGTTTCTTAATTAAATTCCATAATTACTACAAATAAGCTTTGATTGTTGTAAAATTCACAATAACGATCGACACATCTGTTTCATTATGTAGTAATGAAAAATTTTCCATAAAAAAGAATATATATATGTAAATACATAAATGGATTCTGAAATTTCACTCCGCATATGTTATATACATTTATAAAAAGACAATTTGACGTTAAATGAAAAAAATGAAAACAGTTTAACATATGTTTGTCTTTCTTAAATTTAATAAAATTAATATACTTGAAAGAAAATATATAAAACAAAGCTGGTATAGAAATAAACAATAAATATATACATCTTCTTCTACATGAAGTACCTTTGATCCAGTACTCACAAAGTACGAGCGATACGCAACGATAACTTTTTTTACCCATTTCGATACATTCATTTTACTAAAATTTCCAGAAGATTACACTCGAATGTCCTTGCTAAAAGCTTTTAGACACTTTCGAATAAAATGCACACGTAGGACGCATTTCACCCCGAAAAATGACCGATTTTTACTACTAAGGCATCTGCCAATGGACTTATTCGACTCAGCATTTTCTCACAACGATTTTTCTACTCCGTGACAGTTCCAATGCTGGCCGGCATTGAGAAAGCTTCCAATTTCCGAGCAAAAAGGAGCGTGCGACATAAAATGTATCGGAAATGTTTGGTATACACATGTTACCTAGTGGTAAAGTTAGATGTCAGATGTCAGTTTACGAGTGTCGTGCTTCTTGTACTGTACAGCAAGTGAACATTTTAAGAAACTATCGTTTTAAATTATAAGTCTCCACCGCAATAAATAAATAAATTAAATCAAGGACTCAAGCGAATAAAAAAAATGATTATTGGCTCATAGGTTTAAAGTCCAAACGAAAAGCAAGTAAACTCATCAACTATACGACATTAAATTGTAGTAAAGTGGAGTACTTAATTTCAATTAAATTTATTTTATGGCCTTATAACTTTGTCAGTGTCCCATAAAGGTGTTTTAATAGGTTCTATAAACTCTACTTTTTATTCGTTTGGTGTTAACTAACTTCATTCAACTAACCCAAGACTAAACGAATTTAACATTGAACCTGAGCCTAGAAAATGAATAATGCCAGAGTTTCAGGGAGAAAGTAAAAAGATTTAAAAAATTATTTGTTTATTATTTATTTTATATTTATAAAGCATATGCGTTTGCTTAAAAAAAATATATATTTCATTTTGTTTTTGTATTTTTGTTTTTAACATATTCCTTACAAGAACGCGATTACGGGATTGACTTGTTTTTTTTTAAATTAAATATTTAGTACAAATATTAATTAATTCTATTTACTTTTCCATATAATAATATTCAGGATTTTTACCCTCCAATCAAAAGCTAATAAAGTCTTTGCCAATGGCCGTATTGTGTTGGATTGCTAGTAACATATTTTTCTAGCCCGTGCCACAATGAGATTCTATACACAAGGAGTAATCACGTCATATAATAACAAAGCCCAAGCATGGAACGTGCCTCTAATTTTAGCATATTAAGCTTCGACTGCTCTATCCATACATTGCCGCTGACACTCCAGTGCATAAAAATGTCCTCGGTGATTTAGCAGTAATGTATAACAATTACGCACTCGAAGCTACGTAAGCTAATTTTAGAAGCCGACAGGAGCAAAGATATCTGTGGAGTAGAAACGGGCTGATATTTTTTCGTTTTTTTTTCTTTATTAGAGAAAGATTTTTATAGTTTCAGAATGTACTTATATTTCGTTTTTAGGGTTCCGTAGTACGTAAAAAACATTGATTTGCCCAGATCAAATGGTATACAAAAATATATTTTATTCTTTTATTTTAAAATTGTTAGAAATATTTCCAGTACTATATTATGAGTATTAAAAAAAAAAAACTAAAAACACAATATAGGTATCAAATTGTGAATATAAAAGAGCTGATTGTAAAAATAATTATTTTAGGTATCATATTACCATATTTACTGGCACTCATTTCGAGAAATCTTTAAAAAAATACAAAAAAAATGTTTGGCTCACCTCCTTATCTCCAAAACGGGTAGACCAAAAAATATGAATAAAACGTCATAACTGGCCAAATACAGAAATCTATAGAAATTAAAATAAAAGTTGCACACTAAAGAGCAATAATAGAAGGTAAATAATAAAAATATATACAGGGGTAGGCACTCGAAGTGTTACCAACTTTAAGTTACTATAGCAACCAAACTGTTTACAATATGGCGCCCATTTTTTCACAGTCGCAAGTCTATTGTATTGTTCCTAAACATACAGAAGCTCATTGTTTTTCGTCGCTGCTAAAAAAAGTTATCCAGATGGAATTCAAACGCCACAGTGTCATTACTTTGTATTTGGCTGGAAAATCGCAACCAGCCATTGTTGATGCGCTACGACATTAACATCTGAATAAAATGTTTGTGTATCGGACCATCACGTGTTACAATGATACGGCTAGAATCAAGAAACGCCATGGAGGTGGACATCCAACAACAGCAACATCATCAGAAATGGTTCGAAAGGTAAAGGCTAGAATTGAACGAAATCCACGACAAAGCGCGGTTAAATTGGCGAAAAGTCTTAATGTATCTGCCCGGAGCATAGGACGCATATTAAAAAATAAACTACAACTGAATACTTACAAAATACAAAAAGTGCAAGACTTGACACTTGCACAAAAGGCAGTTCGCCTAGAAAGAGCTAAGGAGTTAAAACACTTGCACGTTGATAGCAAGCTTGAAAATTTGTTATTTTCCGATGATAAATTTTTTACGGTTTAGCATTATGTGAACAAACAAAATGATCGCGTATGGTTAAAGTGTAAATCAAACGACAATTTAGACCAAGGAATTGCTCTGCGAAAGCAAGAACCAACCTCAGTGATGGTTTGGGCCGCGGTAACTGCTACGGGACGTTCACCTCTCGTTTTCATTGAGCAGGGTGCAAAGATAAACCAGCAAATCTACCGTGAAAAGATTTTAAACAATGCTTTGTTACCTTGGGCACGTAAAAGATTCGGTAGAAACCATTGGACGTTTCAGCAAGACTCGGCACCATCCCACAAAGCCCGTGAAACCCAAATTTTTTTGCAAGAAAAAGTTCCGAGCTTCATTTTTTCGCAACAATGGCCACCATATTCACCGGGCTTAAACCCAATAGATTTTTCCATATGTTCAATTCTAGAGGCCAAAGTGTCAGAAAAAAAATATGAGACAATCGACGCCTTAAAGATTGCTCTTCGCCGAGAATGGAACAAAATATCAGCAGACCACATTCGTGCAGCGTGTGAAGCCTTCTCGGACAGACTCGATGCTGTTATCGGCGCTAAGGGTGGCCACATCGAACAATAACTTTTTCTTTTTAATTTTAAATGTTTTCTTTCTATATATTTCTTTTAACTTGTATTAATAATAAAAAAATATTAATTTTCGAAATATATTTCGGCCCACTATGGGGCCGGCATCAGTCGAATATATTGAAGTTTATAAATAAAAAGAAACAAAATTGTCAAAATTACAGCATTTTGAATTGGTGACACTTCGAGTGCCGACCCCTGTATATATATTATGAAAATACTATGTATATGAAATTATAGATATTAAAGAGCTAATTGTAAAAATATATAATTTTCTATATCTCCATCCATCCATCAGCCCGTGTTCGTCCACTGCTGGACATAGTCCTCTCCAATATTACGCCACTCCTGGCGGTCTCACGTCATCCTCATATAGCCGCTACCCGCGACGTCCTTCAGGTCGTCGGTCCAGCGGGCACGAAGTCGGCCTACGCTGCGCTTTGCTGTACGTGTTCTATATCTACTTGCATCTATTTCGAGAAATCCTCTAAAATCCACAAAAAATTTATGTCCTCTCCCCTTATCTCCAAAACAGGTAGACCAAAAAATATTTAAAAAATCATGGTAATATTTGCTTACGTAAAAATTACAGGAAAAATAAAGCAGTTGAGAAATTGAAGAAAAAAAATGACAAAATTCAATTTTCTGATTCAATCAATTTTCGAGAGGTGAACGTCGCTTTTGGCCGGTTTTTTTGTAATATTATGTAGATAGTTAACGTAGAGTGGCTTTTTATTAATTAGTGATATTTAAACGATCATAGTATGTAAGTTTGTATAAATAAAATAATAAAAAATAAAATATCTTTATTGTTCAAAAACACAGTTCTAGACAACAAGTTGCAAGGGCCCCTGTACTAGACCTGCAAGATCCGATTTACTGGGGTACCCCGCTTTACCACCAAGACAGTTAATATTTTGAACTTAAATAAAATAAAAGTAGGTACAGCTTTGTTACTAATTGATGAAATCTTACACTAAAAATACTACATATTAGGTTTACATACGTTCAATTTATGTGCTTATGTGAGAGGGTATGTTTGTGAGATGTCCATAAGGGGATGTGTGTGTGTGTGATGGAGTGTGTGTGTTGTGGATTACGCTCATGTCGAGTATGATAGGCATTGCATTATATTATTTGATAAGGTTTTCTGTGTCTTCATAGTTTAGGTTATTAAGATAAAGCGTAGGTTTCCGTTTTATTTCAGATACAGTAAACGGGTAAATTTCAATATTCCTGTTAACCTTATTGTACATGAATGAGGATTGAAAAGAGAATTGTTTTTGTGCAAATGTAGTTCTTTTTTTGTCTAAATAGCAAACTATATCGTTCCTGCGTTTTAACATGTGCTGAGGGCTGAATTTTAAAGATTTATGTTTTCTTAAAATACTACATAAAATATACAGCTGTCTTGTGCCAAGGATTTTGTACGTAGTATGTAGTTCAAATGTTGGAAAAAGAAAACGAATTGGTTTGAAGAAAATTTACTTTAATAGTGCTCTTTGTGCTCGTTCTACAGTTATTAGGTGAGTCTTTGCAGCACCCCCCCAGACTGGAATACCAGTCTGGCTGCGCAAGAGCTTTATAGGTGGTAATTAGCAGATTGATGTTGGCAACATGTCTCAGTTTTTTAAAAACCCATATGAGCTTCCACATTCTATCAGCATAAAGGTATGCAAGTTGGGGACTATCAACCAATTTTATCTTAATCTATCTGTAATCGCTAAAATATCCGTCCGCTGAAATTTGTGGATATAAAGGAAACCAAAAAATAATCAATATAGTATTTTATTTTACTGAAAATAAACGGGAAAACTTATTAAAAAGTGCTAAGTGCCCTGAAATAAATTTAATTTGTTGAAAAGTTGCCTTTTCGACTTAGTCTTCTTTTCCAACGTATTTTTTTCGCATATATAATGCAGACGAATGTTAACATATATCTGTATGACTGCTTTAGTCAAATCATAAATATGACAAAATTGATCTTGTGTGTGTGCGTCAATTTGGGTAAATATATTGACATTTAAAAGAGAGTTTAGTACTTTTAATGTCAAAAAGGCTTTATCATACTTTTTGAGCATGAACTTGCCACCGCTGAGTTTATTATAATGTCTTGTTGTATGTTTTCTGCTTCAGTATTTATTACGAAGACATCATTTGATGCATAGCATAAGCCTTCAAATCGACTAGTTTATGGAACCACTCCTTTTGAGTCGCTAGTAGGTTGTTTTTACAGTCATCACATTGTAACTTTTTTAGTAATTGGTACACCACAAATCCTGAAATATAACCAACTATCTGGCTCTTGACTTTATTGTTAGGAGTTTCGTCTATAGTTTGCGACAAATGGTCGCAGTTAATTTCATATATGTCTTCTGTTGCTTCTTGATTGAGGCGCTTCTTAATAAATGCTGTTGAGATGGTTTCTTCGTCAACTTCTTCCTGGCAATAGCTGCGCGCAGAGTTGTTAATGTTTTGTAAACCACTCTGCAAAATCGGCAAACTTTCAAGAGGCAGGCAATTTCCCGTAAATTTAGAACTTAATTCTAAATGGGACAGGATCTTTTTGTAAGCTGATTGAAATTGACGAGCATTCGGATTGTTGTTGAAACCACCCAGACTTCTTATTTTTCGAAAGAATAATTCGATATGGTCCTGACTAAATTTGAACATCGTCAAGTATCGCATTGCTTTAGTCTCTACTAGTGTCCTATATAAGTAGTCCATGCTATTTATGCATGCTAACAGTCCAACTACACCCGTGCTAGCTCGGCATTTGTGCAGTGGTACTTTCTTGATTTCAAATAGTATTATTAATAGTAAATTTGTATTGGAAATATTTTCAACAATTTTAAATTTTTTAATCTTTTTTTACACCATGTGATGTTGGCAAACTAATGCTATTTTTGTGCTAAATTTCAAGTCTTTATCTTTAACGGTGCTAAAGTTATGAGGCTGTGACATATGGACGGACGGACGGACAACGGAGTATCAACATATAGGTTCCTTTTGTACCTTTTAGGTACTACGGAACCCTAAAATAACAACAAAAGCTAAAGGCCTTTACACTTAAAACTAAGCAAATGCGACTAAAAAAAAGCGACTCTATAGTTTTCTTTTCTGACTATGTTCTTGTTACATCCTTTTACCTGTCTCTTTCTGGCTCGTGTGTGTGAAAAGAATGGGAATATTTGTGCATTGTTTGCTCATGTCGGTGATTGTTTATGAGTTTTATTTGAAATTTAATTGATTTACTACATAATATCTTGCATTTTTGCATGTTATCTTTCTAAGATAAAATTTACTTACCGGTGGTAGGTCACAGCATCTTTTCTTTGCGTTGTAAGGGTATTATTTCGGAACTTTTTTATGACACACTTCGGCATCCTAACGGCTTGGCGATCAAAACACGACTGCGAAAGAAGTGTGCTTAAACTGCGTTCAAGCACAATTTTGCCGTCCCGCCAACAGGGCGCCGATGCGATGTCCTTTGCCGTGCCATATTAAATAGTGATGTTTATATTTCTAAGTATGTAGTGACTAGAGTAGAAAAAGGAATGCTTCGGTGGTTTTGACATATAGATAGTTAATGAAAGTAAAATGACGCAAGAAATTTATGGTTTGCAAGTGGAGATAAAAGCTCGAACGGACTGCTTTAGGAAAACGTAAGCCGACCAAATTGGCAACATACTGATGACCGGTAAACTCAAAAGTACCAGTTTGTACGAATATATAGATGAGTGTGGAAAAGGTGAAAGAAGTGTCAGGATCGTAGCAGATGGAAACCTGCAGTCTCTGCCTACCCCTCTGGGAGACAGTGGTGAGTATAGGTACGAGTATGTATGAATGTTTAATTTCTAAAATTCAAGCTTTGGTTTTTATTTAATTCTTATAACTAACACGGATTATACTAACTATAATTAAAGGTTCAAGAAGTAATTAAAATGATATTTATTGCTGAATAATACTTTATATATTTTATGTTAGTAATAAAACTTATTACTATTATTCAGAAATTCTAGTTATGGCAACACTTAAACTGAAACTAAAGCCGTTATAAACAGTTATATTAATACAATTATTAAAAAATGCTTTTTTTTCTTGTAAAATTGTAAAATCAAAGTTTTGAAAATCTTCTCTCAATTGACATTTTTTTTGTTTCTATAATTAAAAGACAAAAAGTTTTTAGAATTTATAAAGCCAAATCAAAAACCCAAACATTAGTCAAAAGCACCTCTTATATTTTACTTTCAGTAGAAATGCGTATTTGTCAGTCCTTGATAGTTAATGCTGCCTCGAAGGAGGATGTCCTGGTCCCCACTTTACCCTTCTGGCCTAGAATTGGACGAGCTCTAGTGACAATATTTTATGTATATAATGTTTCGTTCTGCTGCTTTATGACTTCTTCTTTTTACCGACGGCTTTTCAATATTTTTATTTTACTAAAAGTAAATATTCTATAACTAATAGAATATTAAATTTTAAAAAAATTGGGTATTTACTTTTATTAAAGTATCAAATTATCGCTACTCCAAAAATAACTTATAATAGTTATCGAATAAAATATATGTTTTGTTAAACTTGTTTGTCTTTAATTAATATTAATAAATGTAAAAAAAACAATCATTATAATTAAAATAAATAAATAATTAAAAAAATACATATATTATCAAAAAAGTAATAATATAGTTCCTTTATCAGTAATTTATTTTAGAGATAATGAGAATTAATAAGAGGGTTAAGAATGTATTTCAGGTTTAAACCAAGTACTTACACGTTCACGTCTTCTTGGCGTTACGGTGTCTATAGCCAAATTCATACTAGAGACTCAGTAAAGACCAAGGTTTAATGCCCCTGTTTGCGAAATACGAAAAAAAAATGTTTGTGCCTCTATACTAGAACAACCCCACTCAATTAGTAAAGGAAGTCTTAATTGCATTTTGCGCGCTTAACAAAAAGGGCCATTGGACCTTGGTCCTGACCACTTACCGAGTATCTTGTATGAATTTGGCTATTTAAACGAAAGTTGTTTTATACAGGATGAACCAAACGAATGCCCCCTGGAGGGAAAGTGGCCTGAATATTAAAGAAATAATTAAAGGAACCTTTATTCAATTTTTAAATAAATAAAAACTGAATTCAATTCAATTCAAAGAACGTTGAAAAATTACCTGCGTTTTTCCTGCGTCTTTTCCGTACTTCAAACAATATTAAATTTTAGGATACGAGTTTTGTTATTTAAATATTAAATTTCATAGTCTTCCTTTAATTTACGATACTAGGATACTTCGAAGTTTTTGGTTTTATTGCTTAATTCTTTCGATCGGTATCATAAAAATACAGGCCGTTTATTTTTACACAATTTTCCAGTTCAATTCCCGGTCCATGCAGGTGATTTTTTTAAATTCCTTGAATGCAGTTTTCCTTAAATTTAAAAAAAATATAAAGGTTTCTTAAATAAAATTAGCTATCTTTAACATTTAAGGTACTTCCCTCCAGGGGGCATTCGTTTGGTTCAACCTGTATAATGTTAATTTGTATATCCTTATTTTTTTTAAGTCTGTTTCGCAATTTGAAAAATAATCTCTGCTTGGAATTAAGGTGCAAAATTAGGCTGAAACTAAATTCTGGGACAACGCGTAAAAGAAAAAATATTGATGGATTAAAAATGTATGGATCATGAAACGTCTCTTTAGATAATAAACACATTGTAGATCTGTACACCATGGGAAATCACTGTAGGAATATGTAGGCATTTTCGCAAAAAGTTTCCCTAGCAAGAGCAATATACAAAGATAATTGCTCGCTTCAATAAATCTTTCCATTCATACCAAGTTTTATGTAGAAAATAAATATATTCACATAACAGGAAGAGAGGGAATATCCAAAGAAATAAGACGAAGAAACGGAGGTTTTGTAACTATGCAGCCGAACGATATTTACGAGGGAAGCTCGAGATATGGTGCTGCGGGGTAAGGAATTGTAATGTTATTGAATAATACAAAATCTGAAATAATATGGAAGTGCGTCCTTTATTATGAAACGTATGGTCGTTTTCTCATCGTTTGGTTGTAATTAAAAATTGTATGTCTTTGAAGTGGATACTTTTTTATTTGCAATTCGTATGGGGATATATTCAAAACTTTGACGTCGCTTTCGTTACCATCTTTAAAGAATGATAATTCGATTTCTGATTAAAGATTACTATGATTTTTGTTCGTTCATCAAAAGATTTTATTTTAGTTTAAGTGCTGTCAAGACTTAAACTTTTCCAAAAGTAATATAGCTTCTATTGTAAACACTAAATAATTATTTTAGAATGAATAAAATTTAGTTTTGTCCGCACTAAAACTAAAATTAAAGGCTTCAGAAGGAGCTTCATTATTAACTATTATTATTAATTGTTATTAAGGATAATTTAAAGCTAAATTGATCAAATTGATAAAAAAAATTAAACGACAATCGTAAACAAACGCGTTGCCATTGATATTTCTGTGATTAAGTGAAAAGGCAGCATTAGAAGTATCAATTTAAATGATGATGATGATGTCCTCCTCAACATATTCGTGGACGGCGACCCTTATTGCTTCCTGGCATGAGCTTGGATGTGGCTGGAAAATTAAAATCATAGTTTACAGTTGTATCTCCGACAAATCTGATGCTTTTTGGACTTGCTTGGTTATGATATATTTATGAAGAGACTGCAATATTTACCATATCTCAATATAAAGACTAACAAATTAACATTGTATAGTGATCAAGTCAACCTTTTAAAATTTCAGTTTTAATTGAGATTGGAAAGTGCTGTCAGCCCGAAGCACTCACCTCGAGCACCTAGCTGTGGTGGTGAAAAGGTATGACCTTTTTGTATATTCCATATTATTTTTGTTTAAGTTCAATGATCAATCATCAACGATCTGAATTTGTTAACAAGTTCCAAGAAAACCATACCGAGGAAGTGGTCTTAAGACGAGGTAACCGCAACACCGAAAACCGGCATGATAAAAGTTAATTTGTCGTATAAAAACTTTAATAAAATGCTTGTTTGGTCCCAATTATTATACATAGGACGTTATTGTTGTTTAGTAGTTACTTAGAAGTTAGCCAACTGCTTAACGTTGTATAGAAGTGAAATAAAAGTATAACGGTCTGATACTGATTATATTGGGACCCTTCTGCTTAAGATAACGTTATGAAATGAAACTGCAACGGTATTAGTATCAAACAGTGACTCAACGACAACCATTTTTATCCAAAAATAAAAGTTAACTTTAAAAGTTAGACTGTCCGAGATATCATGATATGGGTAGCAGTTCAAAGTTGACAGTTACAGTGATGTAACCTAACGAATTATAATCGTTTTTTTTAGTGAAGTTAACAAAGGCTATCGTATCGATTTTTTATTTGATTAATCTTGGATTATCCAAACTACTTTTTGTTGATTACTAAATTAATTAAATTAAACGAAGAAATAACTCAGGAGCTTGGTAGTTCAAAGTTTTTTTTTGTTTTTTCGGCACTTCACCAATAACAAAACAAAAAATCAACAAAAACTGTAACAAACGTCAAAACAACTAGCACGTAAAGCAGCCGCAACGAAAACACAAACCGCATACAAGATGCACTCATACTGACGCGATCCTATAAGATGGCCGCACCAATCCATCGATATTTTTTCGATTACGTAGGGTCAGTACCTATGGGTTAGCGTTCCGATTCACGCATCAGCAGGTCTAACATGGTTATCACTTTAACACCATTTTAGAACACCATTTGACAGAAAATATATGGTATCTACTATCAAATGGTGTTTAAAATGGTGTTAAAGTGGCACCATGCTAGGCCCCCAAGTAGCAAAAAGACATTATTATTTACTAAATCTTTTCTTTGTTAAAATTAACGAATACACTGAGATTTTTGTTTCGATTTATATAGGCATTATTTATTGCATTTTTACAATAATGATATACTTTATTTCCAAAACCTATTATTTTCTTTTGTGTCTGGGTGTTTGTAGTATGGTGTGAGTAGTATAGGTGAAACGGAAAAATACAAACTGTCAGCCATATTATGATATCTCGGTCATGATCACAAAATATCTATGATGTAGATTATTTCTTCTTCTTCTTGGAGGTGCCATATCTTAGCGGATGTTAGCGACCATCACACGGAACTCTTCTTCTGTAGATTATTTAAGAGTATGACATAGGCTAGGAAAAAATGTTATTACCCGTCCAAGACAAAAAGGCCAATTTCAAGTACTTTATTAACGTTTGATAGAGGTGATTATTGATTAACTAATTGATCTATTTGTCTAGGACGCGTAATACTAATAATTACGCGCGAAAAATCGGATTGGAGGGTTTTATCTAATACTGGAATATTTTTAAGGTAAGAAAATATTGTAATAAATGATTATCTTATCTTATCTTATCTTATCTTATCTTATCTTATAAAATAGAAAACCTTTATATTTCTATTACCTATTTTATAAAAAAAAATCAAGTTGATCTCTTAGCCACATTCTTGAAACGAACGTTTGAAAACCAAAAAAAGAGGGTAGAAAACATTTTTTTTGACTAAAGTATAAATTTTTGTACGTTGTTTATAAGTAGATCACCTAGATAGAAGATCAATCAATCTCGGGCAACGCATCAGCCTTACTATCCAGCGAGGTAATGCGGCCAGTGTCTTGGGTACTCTGCCCAGTGACAGCGACGACTTAAATAAAGTCTTTTATTTAATTTAACTTTTATGTCTATATAATTTAGTTAAGTTTTTTTTTTTTTTTTTTTTAATGTTTTATAATTTTAGAATAATTTAGTTATTAGTAATAAAATTTATTGAATTCCTAATTTAATGTCAAAAAAAAAAATCAATCAAATATATATTTTTTTAATGGCTCAGGTACAGTCTTAAATGAAGTTCATTAATGTCTTATAATAGTAGTGAAATGGCGTGTTGTCGTTCAGAGAACTGTGGTTTTAAGACGATGTATAATGTGATGTTGTTAAAAAATTTACGCCCTGCCCTAGTCCCTTGTAATTCAACAATTTTAGTATTTTATTCAAAATGTGTTTTCTTAAAAAAACACCATCTATCTTGTTTAGGTTACATGGTGACCTCTTTAATACACTTTTTAAAAAAGGACGCATAAAAATTTCCTTAAAACTATGGCGCTCCGACCATTACAGTCGACTTTAAGGCTTAAAATATGGATTTTTATTTGAAATAAGTGATTTTGATTTGATCTGATTACTTACAAAAGATCCAATAAACATTGCTTCATCTACAGAAAACAAACACGGCCTCTTTGAATCTAATTTTTAAAAATAAAATATGTACAAAACAAAAATGGATGGTTTTGTTAAAGTATGGGCTTGATGCTTATATGATATCGTAAATATATGTCGTTAAAACATTTATTCAGTCCATATAACAAGATATTATAGTCACGCGACTGAAAAATCATAAGATAAACATCTATACAACGTGATAACTAGCAAAATACCACTTTATAACTATTATATAACTAAAGTCTTTTAAAAATGGAATTATACATCGTTTTCGCTTGTTAAAACTACGTTAATTTTATTCTTCTTGAAAATTTATCACTTCATTTTAGTTAAGGACTTATTTTTATCCCAACTTTTAAATTCAAGCTTATCTCACTCTCGGTGTTTCACAAAACTTACAAAAAGCTTTACAGTACAACTAATTTAAATGTTTTTAAGGTATAACTGCTTTATAAAACCGCTTGTTTCCAATAATATGATATTATAAAATATATTTCTTTAATAATAAACACTTGTACATAGGTAACACTAAAAGTTTCCGGAACTGGCCGCTTACATAAACAATATTTAAAAATTTATTGCAACATTTGAAAATAGAACTCTTTGGCTGTAGAATGCAGTTTGTTTCATCTGACTGTCTTTTGTTTTTACCTTGTGGCGCCATTTAAAAAATTGTGTGTCTGCATCAACATGGATTAAACTCGGGAAAATTTTCGTAGTATGATTTTCTACGATTTTAAGTGTAATTTGACAGCTCAACAGAGCATCGCTCGGCTTGAAACAGCTTTTGGCAATGAAGCACCATGCAAGACGACTGTTTATAGCTGGTTTGCAGAATTCAAGCGTGGTCGTATCAATCTCAGTGACGAATCTCGCGATGGTCGGCCGTCCACCGCTGTGACCAACAAAAACATCGATGCTGTGCGCCGTATGATTGAAACAGACAGGCATGTGACCTACCATGAAATTCGCGCATCCTTAGAAATAGGCATGAGTCAAATACAATCAATCCTACACAAACATTTGGGTGTGAGAAAGCTGTGCTCGCGGTGGATCCCACACAACTTGACCGAAAAACAAAGCAGAAATCGAGCGTATGGGTCTTTCAAGCCGAAACTAACCAAAGTGGCGCGCGTGAAAAGTGCATCTAAGCGGATGATTGCTTCTTTTTTTAATAAAACTGGGCACGTGGCTACTGTTGCTTTAGAGAATCGTCGTACCGTGAATAGTGACTGGTACACGACCATTTGTTTGCCGGAAGTTATTGACGAACTCCGTAAAAATAACCGTAAACGCCGTATCACGTATCACATCCTGCACCACGACAATGCTAGTTCTCACACGGCCAGACAGACAAACGACTTTTTGAAGACGAAAAATGTAGAACTCACGAGTCATCCTGCATACAGTCCCGACCTGGCACCTTGTGACTTTTTTCTGTTCCCAAAAATTAAGAACCAATTACGCGGTCAACGATTTTCATCACCAGAAGAGGCTGTCGAGGAGTATGAAAAACACGTTTCAGAGGTCACCACAGGGGAGTGGCACAAAAGTTTTCAAAACTGGTTTGATCGAATGAAAAAGTGCATAGACGCCAAGGGAGATTATTTTGAAAAACAATAAATTAATTTTGTACCTTTAATAGTATTTTTTCATATTCATTCCGGAAACTTATAGTGCGTCCCACGTACTAGTCTCACTGAATATATTCCCAGTTTCACCAAGTGCCAACAATCGCAAGTACAAATTTTATAAAACATATTGTTTAAAAAAATATGAATTAGTGACAAAGAGTTTTGATGTGATTTTCATTGTTAACTTGAACAGTTTCAAAGTAAAAGGCATATTTTCCGAACAATATTTTTCTAACGAGACTGACGATATCTTTTAAAAGTCGATTATTTAAATTTATATTTTTATAACATTTGCAATATATTTTTCGAAAGGTTCAAAAAAGACTTTCATCTATTTATATTTTGTAAATATATTAATGACTATGAAAATTTAATTAAACAAATTATGGCTTTGAATTCAAATTAGATTTTGTATCATTGCGGTATAGAAAATCAGAAAAGTAAATCTGGACGTTAGAAGCTCTGAACCGGAATTCGAATCCGGGACCTCTCGGTTACCTGGCGGTTGCTCTACCACTTTTCAGTTCTCAACATAACATGCGAATTGATCCATGTGCTTTCCCATACCGCAACCATATGTATATAAGCTCCTCACGTCCAAATTTACTTTTCTGATTTTCTATACCGCAATGATATAAATTTTATGAATTTTATTTCTATCATAGTTTTTGAATTTAAACCTTAATGATTTGAAAAACCTTCCATCCATCCATCCATCAGCCTGTTTCGTCCACTGCTGGACATAGGCCTTTCCGGGATTTCGCCACTCTTGGCGGTCCTCCTGGAAGAAATGCCCATACTCACACACGCTGGGCAGGCGGGTTGGTGAGCGCGGTGCCAAAACCCTTGCACCAGTGACGCCGCTGCCCGTCACCAGTATGTTTTATATAAGGCCCGGCAAATGGGGATGGATAAACCGCCATCCATCGGTCCCAGGCAATGGTGGGCCGCCTGGTTTTGCCTAAGAGCTGTTCTCTTACTCTCCCCCGAATAACTTCGGGAGGATTTGCGAGTAAGATGGTGGTACCTCCACAGTCGAGCCCGGCATCAGCTCTACCACCTATCAAGGTGGGCAGCCTGCTTGTCGGTGTGCGTGCCACAAACGCTTTGAATCTTGCGTTGTGACGCGAATCCAGTGGCTCCACTCTCAGCAAGAAGTTGGTCTTGCTTTGGATGAACTCAATGATGTCCTGCGCCTTAGTGGTGTAGTGTAGGTGGGACAGGTACCTACATCACCGCGCGCCGTGTTCGGCGTCGCAGCTCGCAAGTTAGGCTCCGTTAATCCGGTGCCGTTCTGGTTTACTCGCTATGTACCTTATGCCTGATTAACATCTATACGATGTGAACAAGTACCCTGATAAGTTACCATTTTAGTGAAACAAGTGGAACGATAAGTGGCTGAGGGCAATAATAGAGTCACAACAAAAAGTCTAGTTCTATTTTATAAGGTGTATTTTTTCAATTGTATTTTCCCGTAAATAACTTTTTATTTTACATTAAAAACCACTTGTAATAAGTGTTTATAAGGTCTTACAAATGTGAAAAAAATTTAGGAGGTGATAGAGTATCTCTAAAATACCATTTTTCGCGCGAACTTTCTTTTTCACCTTTTCATAGAAATTTAGTCAGCCCACTTTGTACCGGGAAGTGAAAAAATGTACTGATCAAAAAGTCTACCCTAGAATTGTTTTCATTTTATTTATTTATTTATTTATTACACTTTATGTACATTTACACGAAAACATGAAGAAGAATATTAAAAATATTTCATAGAGTACAAAGGCGGCACTTATTCTTATTCTTATTCTTTATTGTACACAAAAAAAGGAGATTACAAATATTTGATACAATAATTTGAGTACAGCGGCGAGCTTATCTCTCAAAGAGATTTTTTATAGCAAACCGAATGAGTATAGGAGTGCTTTAAAAAATAAATAGGTAACCATATGTGTACGTACTACATACTAAAATACTTACATAGGTGTATAATATATATATAAATATATAAATATATCTAACATACATACTAATATAACTAACTCTAATATAAACTGACTATATATAAACATGACATAACGATACATGATAATTGATAATACAGCAATAAATAATTAAACATATTTAGGATAGCTTAAGGATTTGCTGAATAGTATTCCTTTAGTTTCTTTTTAAAAGAGGAGATAGTGCGACAATCTCGGATTGTGTACGGAAGAGAATTCCACAGCCTGATGGCTCTAACAGTGAACGAATTTGCGAAAGCTCCGGTATTGTGAGAAGGCGTTTTAAGGAGTGTGACTGTGTGCGACCTGAGTGGTTTATTGATATCTCTGCTAAACAGGAAGTTGAAGCGCTCACGAAGATAATCCGGAGCTGTTGAACTCTTGAGGACATTGAAAAGGCAACACAACGTATGGAGATTTCTGCGCTTCCGAATAGGGAGCCATTTAAGTTCCGCGCGGTAGTATGAAACGTGGTCGTATTTGCGCAAGCCATACACGAATCTGATGCCCAGATTCTGCAACCTTTCCAATTTACCCAAGAGCTCTTCATTCGCGTCTATAAAACAAACGTCAGCGTAATCGATTAGGGGTAGAAGAAGAGACTGTGCGAGAGTGACTTTAGTTACGAAGGGGAGGAATTTCTGGAGGCGTTTGAGCGAATGGAAAGCAGCAAAGACACGTCGGCTAATCTCAGTAACGTGCGATGACCAAGATAAATTGCAGTCAAAGATGACCCCTAGATTTTTCACCGTTTTCATGTAGGCAATCGGGATGTTATTAAAAGAAATCTGTGGTACACTAAATGAACTAAGGGAATTGGTCATGTATCTAGTTCCAATGATAATGGCTTGAGATTTCTTTGGATTGACTAAAAGACCGTAAGATTTAGCCCAATCATGAATGTTATTTAGATCATGGTTCATAAAAGAAATGGCAGAGTTAATTTCAGCTATGTTAAAATGGCGGTAGATTTGCAAATCGTCTGCATAAAGATGGTAGCTAGAAGAGAGAACATCAGAAATGGAATTAATGAATACGGAGAAGAGAAGTGGAGAAAGGACGCCGCCTTGAGGTACACCTGCAGTTAGTTGGCACCACTCCGAGGTAACCTCGTCCGAGCGTATGCACTGTAGGCGATCCCTCAGATAAGTATCAAACCATTCAGTAACCAGAGGAGATACGTTAAGAGAGTCGAGAATACCAAGAAGGACATCGAAGTCTACGCAATTAAAGGCACTGCTAAAGTCTAAAAGTGTCAATATAGTAAGTTCCTTATTGTCCATTGCTAGCCGTATGTCATCAGTTACTTTTAAAAGAGCGGAGACAGTACTGTGACCAGCGCGAAAGCCAGATTGAAATTTATTAAGAAGTTTGTTATCAGATAGGTACAAGGATAATTGGTTGTGTACAAGGGTTTCAAGGACTTTAGAGAGAATCGGTAGGATGGATATGGGACGAAAATCTGATAAGGAGGTAGGATTTGAGGATTTAGGAAGAGGAATAACATGTGCCTTTTTCCATGCTGCAGGAAATGCACTTGTGACTAGTGAGTAGTTAATGATATGAACCAAAATATGTAGCAATTCTTCTTGGATAAGATGTAACATATGATGACATATTTTGTCATCACCGATAGCTTTTGAAGAAATTGAAAGGATTGCTCTCTTAACGTCACTCTTGGATACTGTTTTGAAGCTAAAGGGAGTGCAAATGGGTTTAGGCTTATTTTTTAAATACGAAAGAGTGTTAGTTTTAGTGGAGTCATCTAACGTGACAGGAGAATGAGAAAAATGCAAATTAAGTGCATCGAAGTCAAGATGACCCGGATGGGTTTTAGGAGATTTGCCAATCCCAAGTGTTTTTAAAAACTTCCAAACCTGTGCAGGATTGTAGTTTTCGATGGATTCGTGAATATGGCGCCTCTTAGCATTTCTACACATCCTTGTGCAGCGATTGCGCAGTTTCTTATATGCCTCAAAGTTATCATCACTAGGATATCTCTTATACTTACGCTTTGCTTTATCCCGTTTTGCCATTGCGTTCTTTATAGTTTGGGTAAGCCAGGGTGCAGGTAGATGTTTGACTTTAATTTTTTTGACCGGAGCATGTATGTCAAAGAGAGACGTCAATATTGAATTAAAATTTTCTACCTTGGTATCAATCGTAGTAGCGTCGATTACCGGAGACCAGTCTAAAGCCAATGCATCCGCTCTAAGTGCCTCCAGGTTCACACCTTTGAAACTTCGCAATAGAAGGAATTTGGGCTGATGTTTTGGAGGTCTAATTTTATAAGAAAGAAAGATTAAATCGTGATAAGAAAAGGGGGCATCGAATTGACCATGACAGGTAACTTTATGAGGACACGAGACAATGATTAGATCTAGAAGAGAAGGGACACAGTGAGGTTGATGATGAGTCGCGGAAAGAGGCAGGATTTTCATGTTTAGAGAAGATATTATGGAAGTTAATTGAGAAGACCGAGAATCATTTTTAAGAAGACATGTATTAAAATCGCCTAGGATAATGACATCATCATATAGAGGATTAAGTTCTTCGAGTAGTGACTCGAAAGAACTGAAGTAGTCAATTCTCAAGGATGGACTATAGAAGACGCCAAGAAGAACCTTGGAATGATGGAGATATATTTCTATAAAGAGATGTTCCGCTGAGTTGGAATATTGACTCGGAGACTGATTTATTACCTTGCAGGGTATATCCGAACGTAGATAGATCGCTACTCCACCCCAGCCTTTATCTGTTCTGTCGTTACGAATCAACCGAAACCCTGGCAAACAATACATGGTGGACGGTAAAGAAGGCTTTAAAACCGTCTCCGAGACAAGAATACCATCAACGCGCAAATTACTAAAAGAAGACAGGAGATCGGGATAATGTGCATGTAAACTTTGTGCGTTTATGTGTACTAAATTGAGATTATTTTTTTGGGTTACAAAAACTGAGGACAAACTGTCATGCAAGGTTGGGCCTGCAATAGAATCATCATCACTATCCACCGCGCTGCCATATTCGACAGACGAAGAACACGAAAAGAAACTATTATCAACAATATCAGAGCTATTCATAGACAATATAATAAATAAATATAATATTAAATAATATAAATATAATAAAAATGAAGCCTAGTTATGATCTAATTAAAACAAATACAATTACTATTACACGACCCCCAAACACAATAGGGCAGAAAATTATACAAAAGAAAAAATCTGAAACATATGCGTTCTATACATGCAAGCGAAAAACGGAACGCAACCATTGGAAGACAATCCTGAGCTGCGTTCACAAACTTTAAGTCGCGACACAGGTTTTAAAGCCATCTCTGTCGCACGCGTAAAAATTTCTATACGCTATCCTGCTGTTAGTGTTAGAACCTGAAGAAATAAATAATTTAAGAACGGTATGTACGGACAAATCAAATGACAGTGACAGATGACAAGGAAGAAACCTTTTTTTAGAAAAACATTTTAAATTTGCAAAAAAAAAAAGGTATAGAAATAATATTTGATTACCTGTAGGCAATAAGAGAAAAGAAAACAAAAAAAAAATAATAACCGTATAAACCGGAAAAATTAAGTATGCCTGAACATGCATGTAAAACAAAACTTCCGATGAAAGCACAATGTTTTATGACTATTTTTTAGTAGCGCGTCTAGTGTTTACATTGGTTTTGGTAAGTTCTGGCTGTGGTTTCGTTTTATTTTTGGGGTTTGCTGATATTGGCACAGACTGTTTAGTCGGAGAGATGTCAATTGGGGGAAACTTCTTCATCAGATCAGCCAATTCAGCCATCCGCTCCACCTTGCACCTAGAACTGTCCGGCAGCAGTAACACTATCTTCCCTTCTGATGTCCAACACTTACTGATACCAAAGTGTTGGCGAGCAGCCATAAATGACTCTTGACGAGCCTTTGTCAAAAATTCAGAGACCGTGATTCCTGTACCTTTGAGTGCCGTCTTGGCATTCCAGACTGTAGTACGTGATGAGAAGGCAGAGAAGCGCACTAAAATAGGTCTGGGCTTAGACTTTGTCTTGCCAAGGCGATGACAGACAGCCATGTCAGCCATGCACTGCTCGGACAACTTCATTTGGTTGGTTAATATTGTTTTTATTGTGGCTAATGGATTTTCTTCTCCACTTTCAGCTATGCCATGAAATAGGAGCACCTTTCTTCTTGATGCTTGCTCGTGACGATCCAGGCCAAGTGCTAGAAGCTCAATTTGAGACCTTAACATGGACATGGATTTCCACACAAATGTTTTGAATTGTGTGAACTCACCGGCCAACGAAGAGAGATCCAGGGGAGATGAGGTTGCAGTGGTAGTGGTGGCAATACTCTGTAGATCTTTTTCATAGCCACTCATTCGCTCCAGAAACATTGCAGCCATTTCCTCCATGCTTTTTGACAGCTGATTGTAGGGATCCATTACTGACTCAGAATTTGTATATTTAAAGAGCACTTACTGAGGAGAATTTATAAAGCCCAAGATTGTCAGGGGTCTATTAATGAATTATATTGCTTAAAACATTAAAATGACAATACTAAACAAATTAAATTTAAATAAATCCAAGAGAGTTTAATTTTCATGTGTGACACATATGACTACCCACACAAGAAAAAAAAAAAGCACTTATTGCTAACAGCAATATCTTCCAGGCAACCTTTGGGTGAAATAGTAGATAAGGAATAAAACATAAAAAGGGAGCGTGCAAACGAAAAAAGAGAGAATGATAATAAAGTAAAATACGTGAGTAGATAACATAAGTGATTCCTACCGCTATAATAAACTGATACATAAACATACACAAAAGAAATTATATAGAATAAACTTACTTATATAAATACATAAATATACGCAGACATAATAAATCAATGATAATTTTGGATAAGATATAACATGAATAGACATTGGATGAGTCAGGGGTGTAGTTCATTATAGTAGTGATCTTTTAGTTTAATTTTAAATGTGTTTAAGGTACGACAGTTTATGACGGATTCAGGTAGACGATTCCATAGTCGAGCAGCATGCACAGAAAAGGAGTCGGAGTAAAAACCAGTTCTATGTGTGGGTACAGATAAATTTGACGTTGCAACCGGCCTCCATCAGAAAAGAAACTAAAACGTTCCCGTAGATAAAAGGGCGCAGAAGCACTGTTAAGAACAGGGAAGAGAAGAGAAAGGACATGAATATTTCTACGAAAACGAATAGGGAGCCATTTTAGCTGTGTGCGAAATTGAGAGACATGGTCATATTTACGAAGGCCGAAGATGAAACGTATGCACAAGTTCTGAAGGCGCTCAAGCTTGTTAACAAGCTCTTCAGTGAGATCTAGGAAGCAAGAGTCAGCATAATCAAGAATTGGAAGAAGGAAAGATTGTGCTAACATAATTTTGGTTTTTATGGGCAGGAAGTTTTTTTTTTCACTTATTATTATAGGTCCTTATATACATAAGGTGACTTTCGTTTCTAAAGCTAAATTCATTCAATCATAAATTCTCAACTAAAGCCGGTCCCGGATAATATCTTGAGCTAATTTCCATTATTTTGGTAGGTATTTATTATTTACCTCATTTTATAAAATACTAAATAAAATCTTTTAGAAAAGCATAAATCTTATTTATTTATTAATATATTCATACTGGAGACTCGGTAACTGATCAGGAACAAGGTTCAATGACCCGTTCTGTGGAGTACGTAAAATGAATTGTAGACTTCCCATGCTGATTATTGAGTAGATGTTGCTCTTGAACATGTGCACAAAAATATTCTGCGTATTTTGCAAATAGGGTCATTGAACATTGGTCATAACAACTTTTCGAGTCTCCAGTATGAATTTCGGTATATAAACGAAAGTCACCTTATTAAAATGTACCTATATTGTAAAAAAAACTATTTTTATTTACTATGGTACCAAAAATAACAACATTTTACTCTGTAAATGTACAATTGTATCTACATACATACACCCTACGTATTAATTTTTATACTAAAAGAATCACGCATGTCTTCCAAAGGGGTAGGCATGTAGGTTCTTCTATTCCGGGTGCTTTAGAGTTGGCCCTCTTTTGGCAAAGCTAATGTGTTGGGTAATACGTCTTTCACACATATTCTTGAATTTAAAGTTTCCATTTCTATTAAATAGCAAAAAACGTAGAAGTATTTCTTAGGGCCCCGTATCTCAATATTATATATACTATGATATGATCACTTGGTTTTCCGTCTGTCTATCTGTCTGTCAAGACCCTTTTTGTGGGCCCCGTTAGAGATCAAATTGAAACTAATACCTCCTACAGAAGTCTACGACCCCATAGCGCTGTTAAGAAATCAGGCTTCTAACTCAAAGCAATAAAAGTAGTTATCTTTTCCGTAATAAATTTCGTACAAATTGGTTCAACATGAAAACCTTCTTCCAGTTGGGTTAAGAACTTGAAATTCGCTTCACAATTAGGTCTTATAGCATACCTAAGTCTAGGAAAAAAATGGGGACAATTTAAGTGCTCACCAAAACGGATGAATGTTCACCAGATATGGTCAAAATCCCGAAGTCGGTTAAAGTCCAAAAATAATATAGGTAGCGACGATGATCGAAGCAAGGAGGAGCGTATTACGAGTAATACACATTGACTATGCAAAGATTACTAAAATGTAAGTTACTTCATGAAACACTATTTGGTGAGCATTTATCCATTTCGGGAGTAATGTATGAGCATTTTTAGTAAGAATTTAATCACAGGCCGAAAAAATATCTATATTTAATTATTTAAGAAGAAATTAACGTTCAGCGTAATTAAACTCTTCGGATACATATCTTAGGAGTTTAAAAGATCGTTAATGTCAAGATAAGTTTGTCTTCTATAACAGCTCATAGAATGAGTTTGTGTTTTAAGCGGTAAACGGGAAACCCTCAGGGTCCTACTCGCAACTTGACCAGTGTTTCGGGTTCGGTACACGAAGGGTGCCAACCAGAACCCTATTACTAGGCCTCCGCTGTCTGTCTGTCTATCTACAGCTTCAACCGTATTAGGCAGAAAGTTGGAATTTTCACGGAATACTTTTTACTATGGCCTCTATCACGAAAAATAATTTAAAAATAAAAATTAAAGTGGTTCACCCATTCAAGAAACCTCGAAAAAGTTGCATTATTTAAACGTTATTGTTTTTGGCACTTATTTAAAGACGGTAATACATACAAGTTTTTAATTTAGTCAGATTGTTGGACATACTCTAAAGTAAAACGAAAATAACAAAAAGTAGGGTTCCGTACGCAGACGCTACCATTTTAACGGCTTGTTTTTTGTTGCCTTGATGTCGTTTTGGCATGTATTTTGTTGTTATTTACCATAATGTTTTAAGGGTTCCGCACTCGTATTGTGTGATGGTACAGAACCCTTTTTGTGTGAATTCAGCTCACACTTGGCCTAATTATCGTTTTTTTTTTCGGCAGAGCAATAGAAATTTTTATTGCACCTTTACTAAAAGGTTAAAGGAAATTGTATCCATCCTACTCATGCTAATTGGTAGGAACTCTAAAAGCTTAAACTGTAAGCTCTTTTCAGCGTCGAAACTTTTGAACGCTTAAAAATCATTTTCGTACAGAAACGTGAAACTCCTAGGCCGTCATTCTTAGGCGTGATTTTTGTGCCTTTAGGAAGAAGCAAGAATGTGCCCCGTTTCGATTACCTTTTCAGTCTCGATATCATGAAAAGTCCATTTGTCAAAATAATAAAACATAATAGGCAAGCATAAGTTATTCATGTACTTTAAGACTTTATTAATACACAGATAAAAAATATGAGTTAAGTACGAGTCGAACTCGCACACAAAGTGTTCCGTACCACCCCACAATACGAGAGCGGAAACCTAAAAACATTTATGGTGAATAACAACAATATACGTGCAATATACAATAATAATAAAAGCGGCGGTAGCCCGGGCGGTAGAACGCTGGCCTCCTAATCTTGAGACCCAAGTCCCGGTCGGGCATGCACCAATGAGTTTTTCGGAATTTAAGTGTATAGTATACGGTGAAGGAAAACATCGTGAGGAAACCTGCATGGCCTAAAAAGCGTGTAATTTTTCCCGAAGTACGGCGATAGGGCTCACCACTCATCACGTTGGGACGTAATAGTCGTTGGTGAAACGCGGTTGCACTGGGTGTGGGAAAACCTCTGACTACCCCTTGGGGATTCATGTCGTGACAATAGGTTTTGTTATAAGTGCCAAAGCAACATCGAGGCTACAAAAAACAAGGCCCTTAAATGGTAGCGTCTGACTATAAATTTGGCATCGTCTGCGTACGGAACCCTACTTTTTGCCATTTTTTATTTTACTTTAGAATATGTTTAACAATGTGTTTAAATTTAAAACTTGTATAAATTACCTTTACGAGCAAAAACCAATAACGTTTAAGTAATGCAACTTTTTAGAGGTTTCTTGTATTGTGACCCGCCTTCACTTTTTTTATATATTTTATTACTTGTCATGGCAGAGGCCGTAGTAACACGTATTTGGTGAAAATTTCATTTTTAAATTTTTATACCTATTATGGTTGAGACTGTGGATCCCTGTGACAGACGGACAGACATATAGACCGCGGTGACTAAAGTAATAAGGTCCCGTTTGCACCCTTCGGGTACGAAAAAAACAAAAATGTTTGTGTGAATTGGTGACTTCTCTCTCAAAAGAGAATCTGGGTTTTAACATGCCCTGGGATTAACACATCTCAGAAATCAGTAGGAAAATATTTGAATCTATGCATGGCGTTGCCTTAAACGCATGCATAAGTTCTTACCATACTATGCTAAAGTTACTCTTATCAATTCCTTGTTGCTCTCCATTCTAGATTATGCAGATTTCTGCTATCCCATCCTCAGTGAGGAACTTCTGAACAATCTTGACCGTCTTCTCAACTTATGCATCCGATATTCGGGCTGCGTATGATCACATCTCTAAATTCCGTGCCGAGATCAATTGGCTTTTAACATTTGGTTACGGAGAGATTCCCACTTTTTAACTTTTTTTTCTGTTTCTTTACTTCCTTCTTACTTTTCTATTTCAAATTATCCATAATCCTAATTCGCCATATTTCAAAGAACGTTTTGCACCACTTGTCCCTCGATCGTCTACAATCCAGCAAAGCCTGGCTCTTTCGCAGTCCTGAGCATAACTCATGCATGTCCGTCCATCCATCCATCCATCACCCTGTTAAGTTCACTGGTGGAAATAAGAATTTCCCAAATTTCGCCACTTTTGGTGGTCTTCCATCCTCTTCATCCAGCCGCAACCCGCAACATCTTTCAGGTCGTTTGTCCAGCGGGCACGAATTCTAACGCCTTTCAGCCCCAATGGCCATCATGTCAATGACAAATATAGCTTGCCTACTGCCATTTCAACTCTCTGATTCGACAGGCTATGTCAGTATGTAGTGACTAAAATAGAAAAAAGAATACTTCGGTAGTTTGGGCATATAGAGAATATTAATGTCAATAGAGTAACGAAATAAAATGTTTGGCAAGTAAAAGATAGAACACGACTAGGCTGCCGTAGAAGGACGTATGCCGAACAAATTGGTGACATACTGAAGAAAGGCAAAGTCAAGAGCACCCAGAGTAGAAGACATTGTATGGCTTGATTGATAGATGTGGAAGAAGCGTAAGAGATTGTCAAGATCGCAGTTGATGAAAATATGTAACCTACGCCTACCCCTTTGGGAGACAGACGTAAATATAAGTATGTATGATAGGTATACAAGTTTCCATGAATTTTCCTCTTATGTTATAAATAGCCTGAATGAATGCTGTTTTCTCTTTTACATGCAACCAACGGCCTAAGCAACATTTTATTCGTTCTAACAATTTTGAAAAGATCCAAAAATAGTATGTTTTCTTTCTCTCTTTCATGATTGGGCTCGAAAATAACTTATACCTATCAGTTATTTGGAATTGCTGGGAGTAGAAACAATGAAGTTATGCATTCATAACGTTAAACTTTTCAATTAAATTGCTGAAAAATTCGTTACAATACAATAATGAAAGAGGGTGATTTCACATTGAGTTTCATGGAGCATACCAGTAATAAAATGTTACAGCTCTACGCATTGTTACAGTGTGCCCTACCGGTAGAGAACAGAACTACTGGGAACAACGACCTCTGGGTTAATGAGTTAATACACTGGCTGAGAGAAAAGTTGCGTTTTCTTTTTTACTCATTTGCAATAGCGTGAGTTCGCAAACTGTAATGACTAGGATTGCTACAAGTTTGGCCGAGCACACTTTCGGTACGAATTGGTATAGCATACGATTTTTGGATTCTTGTAATACGTATTGAGTGTACTGGCCCCCAATTCTGGCAAATGCGCAAAAATATCTAAGGCAGATTGCGGGTGATGTTAAAAGGGACATTTTACGGATATTTATTGTTTTTTTTATTGAAAACTTATTACTGATATTACGAGTTCACAATAATGCTGGAATAGCCGGCCTGGTTGTGATTTTGTCTGTCGTTATAAATATATCCAGTTGAAATGGAGTAAAAACCGGTTCTATGTGTGGGTACAGATAAATTTGACGTTGCAACCGGCCTCCATCAGAAAAGAAACTAAAACGTTCCCGTAGATAAAAGGGCGCAGAAGCACTGTTAAGAACAGGGAAGAGAAGAGAAAGGACATGAATATTTCTACGAAAACGAATAGGGAGCCATTTTAGCTGTGTGCGAAATTGAGAGACATGGTCATATTTACGAAGGCCGAAGATGAAACGTATGCACAAGTTCTGAAGGCGCTCAAGCTTGTTAACAAGCTCTTCAGTGAGATCTAGGAAGCAAGAGTCAGCATAATCAAGAATTGGAAGAAGGAAAGATTGTGCTAACATAATTTTGGTTTTTATGGGCAGGAAGTTTTTTTTTTCACTTATTATTATAGGTCCTTATATACATAAGGTGACTTTCGTTTCTAAAGCTAAATTCATTCAATCATAAATTCTCAACTAAAGCCGGTCCCGGATAATATCTTGAGCTAATTTCCATTATTTTGGTAGGTATTTATTATTTACCTCATTTTATAAAATACTAAATAAAATCTTTTAGAAAAGCATAAATCTTATTTATTTATTAATATATTCATACTGGAGACTCGGTAACTGATCAGGAACAAGGTTCAATGACCCGTTCTGTGGAGTACGTAAAATGAATTGTAGACTTCCCATGCTGATTATTGAGTAGATGTTGCTCTTGAACATGTGCACAAAAAATATTCTGCGTATTTTGCAAATAGGGTCATTGAACATTGGTCATAACAACTTTTCGAGTCTCCAGTATGAATTTCGGTATATAAACGAAAGTCACCTTATTAAAATGTACCTATATTGTAAAAAAAAACTATTTTTATTTACTATGGTACCAAAAATAACAACATTTTACTCTGTAAATGTACAATTGTATCTACATACATACACCCTACGTATTAATTTTTATACTAAAAGAATCACGCATGTCTTCCAAAGGGGTAGGCATGTAGGTTCTTCTATTCCGGGTGCTTTAGAGTTGGCCCTCTTTTGGCAAAGCTAATGTGTTGGGTAATACGTCTTTCACACATATTCTTGAATTTAAAGTTTCCATTTCTATTAAATAGCAAAAAACGTAGAAGTATTTCTTAGGGCCCCGTATCTCAATATTATATATACTATGATATGATCACTTGGTTTTCCGTCTGTCTATCTGTCTGTCAAGACCCTTTTTGTGGGCCCCGTTAGAGATCAAATTGAAACTAATACCTCCTACAGAAGTCTACGACCCCATAGCGCTGTTAAGAAATCAGGCTTCTAACTCAAAGCAATAAAAGTAGTTATCTTTTCCGTAATAAATTTCGTACAAATTGGTTCAACATGAAAACCTTCTTCCAGTTGGGTTAAGAACTTGAAATTCGCTTCACAATTAGGTCTTATAGCATACCTAAGTCTAGGAAAAAAATGGGGACAATTTAAGTGCTCACCAAAACGGATGAATGTTCACCAGATATGGTCAAAATCCCGAAGTCGGTTAAAGTCCAAAAATAATATAGGTAGCGACGATGATCGAAGCAAGGAGGAGCGTATTACGAGTAATACACATTGACTATGCAAAGATTACTAAAATGTAAGTTACTTCATGAAACACTATTTGGTGAGCATTTATCCATTTCGGGAGTAATGTATGAGCATTTTTAGTAAGAATTTAATCACAGGCCGAAAAAATATCTATATTTAATTATTTAAGAAGAAATTAACGTTCAGCGTAATTAAACTCTTCGGATACATATCTTAGGAGTTTAAAAGATCGTTAATGTCAAGATAAGTTTGTCTTCTATAACAGCTCATAGAATGAGTTTGTGTTTTAAGCGGTAAACGGGAAACCCTCAGGGTCCTACTCGCAACTTGACCAGTGTTTCGGGTTCGGTACACGAAGGGTGCCAACCGGAACCCTATTACTAGGCCTCCGCTGTCTGTCTGTCTATCTACAGCTTCAACCGTATTAGGCAGAAAGTTGGAATTTTCACGGAATACTTTTTACTATGGCCTCTATCACGAAAAATAATTTAAAAATAAAAATTAAAGTGGTTCACCCATTCAAGAAACCTCGAAAAAGTTGCATTATTTAAACGTTATTGTTTTTGGCACTTATTTAAAGACGGTAATACATACAAGTTTTTAATTTAGTCAGATTGTTGGACATACTCTAAAGTAAAACGAAAATAACAAAAAGTAGGGTTCCGTACGCAGACGCTACCATTTTAACGGCTTGTTTTTTGTTGCCTTGATGTCGTTTTGGCATGTATTTTGTTGTTATTTACCATAATGTTTTAAGGGTTCCGCACTCGTATTGTGTGATGGTACAGAACCCTTTTTGTGTGAATTCAGCTCACACTTGGCCTAATTATCGTTTTTTTTTTCGGCAGAGCAATAGAAATTATTATTGCACCTTTACTAAAAGGTTAAAGGAAATTGTATCCATCCTACTCATGCTAATTGGTAGGAACTCTAAAAGCTTAAACTGTAAGCTCTTTTCAGCGTCGAAACTTTTGAACGCTTAAAAATCATTTTCGTACAGAAACGTGAAACTCCTAGGCCGTCATTCTTAGGCGTGATTTTTGTGCCTTTAGGAAGAAGCAAGAATGTGCCCCGTTTCGATTACCTTTTCAGTCTCGATATCATGAAAAGTCCATTTGTCAAAATAATAAAACATAATAGGCAAGCATAAGTTATTCATGTACTTTAAGACTTTATTAATACACAGATAAAAAATATGAGTTAAGTACGAGTCGAACTCGCACACAAAGTGTTCCGTACCACCCCACAATACGAGAGCGGAAACCTAAAAACATTTATGGTGAATAACAACAATATACGTGCAATATACAATAATAATAAAAGCGGCGGTAGCCCGGGCGGTAGAACGCTGGCCTCCTAATCTTGAGACCCAAGTCCCGGTCGGGCATGCACCAATGAGTTTTTCGGAATTTAAGTGTATAGTATACGGTGAAGGAAAACATCGTGAGGAAACCTGCATGGCCTAAAAAGCGTGTAATTTTTCCCGAAGTACGGCGATAGGGCTCACCACTCATCACGTTGGGACGTAATAGTCGTTGGTGAAACGCGGTTGCACTGGGTGTGGGAAAACCTCTGACTACCCCTTGGGGATTCATGTCGTGACAATAGGTTTTGTTATAAGTGCCAAAGCAACATCGAGGCTACAAAAAACAAGGCCCTTAAATGGTAGCGTCTGACTATAAATTTGGCATCGTCTGCGTACGGAACCCTACTTTTTGCCATTTTTTATTTTACTTTAGAATATGTTTAACAATGTGTTTAAATTTAAAACTTGTATAAATTACCTTTACGAGCAAAAACCAATAACGTTTAAGTAATGCAACTTTTTAGAGGTTTCTTGTATTGTGACCCGCCTTCACTTTTTTTATATATTTTATTACTTGTCATGGCAGAGGCCGTAGTAACACGTATTTGGTGAAAATTTCATTTTTAAATTTTTATACCTATTATGGTTGAGACTGTGGATCCCTGTGACAGACGGACAGACATATAGACCGCGGTGACTAAAGTAATAAGGTCCCGTTTGCACCCTTCGGGTACGAAAAAAACAAAAATGTTTGTGTGAATTGGTGACTTCTCTCTCAAAAGAGAATCTGGGTTTTAACATGCCCTGGGATTAACACATCTCAGAAATCAGTAGGAAAATATTTGAATCTATGCATGGCGTTGCCTTAAACGCATGCATAAGTTCTTACCATACTATGCTAAAGTTACTCTTATCAATTCCTTGTTGCTCTCCATTCTAGATTATGCAGATTTCTGCTATCCCATCCTCAGTGAGGAACTTCTGAACAATCTTGACCGTCTTCTCAACTTATGCATCCGATATTCGGGCTGCGTATGATCACATCTCTAAATTCCGTGCCGAGATCAATTGGCTTTTAACATTTGGTTACGGAGAGATTCCCACTTTTTAACTTTTTTTTCTGTTTCTTTACTTCCTTCTTACTTTTCTATTTCAAATTATCCATAATCCTAATTCGCCATATTTCAAAGAACGTTTTGCACCACTTGTCCCTCGATCGTCTACAATCCAGCAAAGCCTGGCTCTTTCGCAGTCCTGAGCATAACTCATGCATGTCCGTCCATCCATCCATCCATCACCCTGTTAAGTTCACTGGTGGAAATAAGAATTTCCCAAATTTCGCCACTTTTGGTGGTCTTCCATCCTCTTCATCCAGCCGCAACCCGCAACATCTTTCAGGTCGTTTGTCCAGCGGGCACGAATTCTAACGCCTTTCAGCCCCAATGGCCATCATGTCAATGACAAATATAGCTTGCCTACTGCCATTTCAACTCTCTGATTCGACAGGCTATGTCAGTATGTAGTGACTAAAATAGAAAAAAGAATACTTCGGTAGTTTGGGCATATAGAGAATATTAATGTCAATAGAGTAACGAAATAAAATGTTTGGCAAGTAAAAGATAGAACACGACTAGGCTGCCGTAGAAGGACGTATGCCGAACAAATTGGTGACATACTGAAGAAAGGCAAAGTCAAGAGCACCCAGAGTAGAAGACATTGTATGGCTTGATTGATAGATGTGGAAGAAGCGTAAGAGATTGTCAAGATCGCAGTTGATGAAAATATGTAACCTACGCCTACCCCTTTGGGAGACAGACGTAAATATAAGTATGTATGATAGGTATACAAGTTTCCATGAATTTTCCTCTTATGTTATAAATAGCCTGAATGAATGCTGTTTTCTCTTTTACATGCAACCAACGGCCTAAGCAACATTTTATTCGTTCTAACAATTTTGAAAAGATCCAAAAATAGTATGTTTTCTTTCTCTCTTTCATGATTGGGCTCGAAAATAACTTATACCTATCAGTTATTTGGAATTGCTGGGAGTAGAAACAATGAAGTTATGCATTCATAACGTTAAACTTTTCAATTAAATTGCTGAAAAATTCGTTACAATACAATAATGAAAGAGGGTGATTTCACATTGAGTTTCATGGAGCATACCAGTAATAAAATGTTACAGCTCTACGCATTGTTACAGTGTGCCCTACCGGTAGAGAACAGAACTACTGGGAACAACGACCTCTGGGTTAATGAGTTAATACACTGGCTGAGAGAAAAGTTGCGTTTTCTTTTTTACTCATTTGCAATAGCGTGAGTTCGCAAACTGTAATGACTAGGATTGCTACAAGTTTGGCCGAGCACACTTTCGGTACGAATTGGTATAGCATACGATTTTTGGATTCTTGTAATACGTATTGAGTGTACTGGCCCCCAATTCTGGCAAATGCGCAAAAATATCTAAGGCAGATTGCGGGTGATGTTAAAAGGGACATTTTACGGATATTTATTGTTTTTTTTATTGAAAACTTATTACTGATATTACGAGTTCACAATAATGCTGGAATAGCCGGCCTGGTTGTGATTTTGTCTGTCGTTATAAATATATCCAGTTGAAATGGAGTAAAAACCGGTTCTATGTGTGGGTACAGATAAATTTGACGTTGCAACCGGCCTCCATCAGAAAAGAAACTAAAACGTTCCCGTAGATAAAAGGGCGCAGAAGCACTGTTAAGAACAGGGAAGAGAAGAGAAAGGACATGAATATTTCTACGAAAACGAATAGGGAGCCATTTTAGCTGTGTGCGAAATTGAGAGACATGGTCATATTTACGAAGGCCGAAGATGAAACGTATGCACAAGTTCTGAAGGCGCTCAAGCTTGTTAACAAGCTCTTCAGTGAGATCTAGGAAGCAAGAGTCAGCATAATCAAGAATTGGAAGAAGGAAAGATTGTGCTAACATAATTTTGGTTTTTATGGGCAGGAAGTTTTTTTTTTCACTTATTATTATAGGTCCTTATATACATAAGGTGACTTTCGTTTCTAAAGCTAAATTCATTCAATCATAAATTCTCAACTAAAGCCGGTCCCGGATAATATCTTGAGCTAATTTCCATTATTTTGGTAGGTATTTATTATTTACCTCATTTTATAAAATACTAAATAAAATCTTTTAGAAAAGCATAAATCTTATTTATTTATTAATATATTCATACTGGAGACTCGGTAACTGATCAGGAACAAGGTTCAATGACCCGTTCTGTGGAGTACGTAAAATGAATTGTAGACTTCCCATGCTGATTATTGAGTAGATGTTGCTCTTGAACATGTGCACAAAAATATTCTGCGTATTTTGCAAATAGGGTCATTGAACATTGGTCATAACAACTTTTCGAGTCTCCAGTATGAATTTCGGTATATAAACGAAAGTCACCTTATTAAAATGTACCTATATTGTAAAAAAAACTATTTTTATTTACTATGGTACCAAAAATAACAACATTTTACTCTGTAAATGTACAATTGTATCTACATACATACACCCTACGTATTAATTTTTATACTAAAAGAATCACGCATGTCTTCCAAAGGGGTAGGCATGTAGGTTCTTCTATTCCGGGTGCTTTAGAGTTGGCCCTCTTTTGGCAAAGCTAATGTGTTGGGTAATACGTCTTTCACACATATTCTTGAATTTAAAGTTTCCATTTCTATTAAATAGCAAAAAACGTAGAAGTATTTCTTAGGGCCCCGTATCTCAATATTATATATACTATGATATGATCACTTGGTTTTCCGTCTGTCTATCTGTCTGTCAAGACCCTTTTTGTGGGCCCCGTTAGAGATCAAATTGAAACTAATACCTCCTACAGAAGTCTACGACCCCATAGCGCTGTTAAGAAATCAGGCTTCTAACTCAAAGCAATAAAAGTAGTTATCTTTTCCGTAATAAATTTCGTACAAATTGGTTCAACATGAAAACCTTCTTCCAGTTGGGTTAAGAACTTGAAATTCGCTTCACAATTAGGTCTTATAGCATACCTAAGTCTAGGAAAAAAATGGGGACAATTTAAGTGCTCACCAAAACGGATGAATGTTCACCAGATATGGTCAAAATCCCGAAGTCGGTTAAAGTCCAAAAATAATATAGGTAGCGACGATGATCGAAGCAAGGAGGAGCGTATTACGAGTAATACACATTGACTATGCAAAGATTACTAAAATGTAAGTTACTTCATGAAACACTATTTGGTGAGCATTTATCCATTTCGGGAGTAATGTATGAGCATTTTTAGTAAGAATTTAATCACAGGCCGAAAAAATATCTATATTTAATTATTTAAGAAGAAATTAACGTTCAGCGTAATTAAACTCTTCGGATACATATCTTAGGAGTTTAAAAGATCGTTAATGTCAAGATAAGTTTGTCTTCTATAACAGCTCATAGAATGAGTTTGTGTTTTAAGCGGTAAACGGGAAACCCTCAGGGTCCTACTCGCAACTTGACCAGTGTTTCGGGTTCGGTACACGAAGGGTGCCAACCGGAACCCTATTACTAGGCCTCCGCTGTCTGTCTGTCTATCTACAGCTTCAACCGTATTAGGCAGAAAGTTGGAATTTTCACGGAATACTTTTTACTATGGCCTCTATCACGAAAAATAATTTAAAAATAAAAATTAAAGTGGTTCACCCATTCAAGAAACCTCGAAAAAGTTGCATTATTTAAACGTTATTGTTTTTGGCACTTATTTAAAGACGGTAATACATACAAGTTTTTAATTTAGTCAGATTGTTGGACATACTCTAAAGTAAAACGAAAATAACAAAAAGTAGGGTTCCGTACGCAGACGCTACCATTTTAACGGCTTGTTTTTTGTTGCCTTGATGTCGTTTTGGCATGTATTTTGTTGTTATTTACCATAATGTTTTAAGGGTTCCGCACTCGTATTGTGTGATGGTACAGAACCCTTTTTGTGTGAATTCAGCTCACACTTGGCCTAATTATCGTTTTTTTTTTCGGCAGAGCAATAGAAATTTTTATTGCACCTTTACTAAAAGGTTAAAGGAAATTGTATCCATCCTACTCATGCTAATTGGTAGGAACTCTAAAAGCTTAAACTGTAAGCTCTTTTCAGCGTCGAAACTTTTGAACGCTTAAAAATCATTTTCGTACAGAAACGTGAAACTCCTAGGCCGTCATTCTTAGGCGTGATTTTTGTGCCTTTAGGAAGAAGCAAGAATGTGCCCCGTTTCGATTACCTTTTCAGTCTCGATATCATGAAAAGTCCATTTGTCAAAATAATAAAACATAATAGGCAAGCATAAGTTATTCATGTACTTTAAGACTTTATTAATACACAGATAAAAAATATGAGTTAAGTACGAGTCGAACTCGCACACAAAGTGTTCCGTACCACCCCACAATACGAGAGCGGAAACCTAAAAACATTTATGGTGAATAACAACAATATACGTGCAATATACAATAATAATAAAAGCGGCGGTAGCCCGGGCGGTAGAACGCTGGCCTCCTAATCTTGAGACCCAAGTCCCGGTCGGGCATGCACCAATGAGTTTTTCGGAATTTAAGTGTATAGTATACGGTGAAGGAAAACATCGTGAGGAAACCTGCATGGCCTAAAAAGCGTGTAATTTTTCCCGAAGTACGGCGATAGGGCTCACCACTCATCACGTTGGGACGTAATAGTCGTTGGTGAAACGCGGTTGCACTGGGTGTGGGAAAACCTCTGACTACCCCTTGGGGATTCATGTCGTGACAATAGGTTTTGTTATAAGTGCCAAAGCAACATCGAGGCTACAAAAAACAAGGCCCTTAAATGGTAGCGTCTGACTATAAATTTGGCATCGTCTGCGTACGGAACCCTACTTTTTGCCATTTTTTATTTTACTTTAGAATATGTTTAACAATGTGTTTAAATTTAAAACTTGTATAAATTACCTTTACGAGCAAAAACCAATAACGTTTAAGTAATGCAACTTTTTAGAGGTTTCTTGTATTGTGACCCGCCTTCACTTTTTTTATATATTTTATTACTTGTCATGGCAGAGGCCGTAGTAACACGTATTTGGTGAAAATTTCATTTTTAAATTTTTATACCTATTATGGTTGAGACTGTGGATCCCTGTGACAGACGGACAGACATATAGACCGCGGTGACTAAAGTAATAAGGTCCCGTTTGCACCCTTCGGGTACGAAAAAAACAAAAATGTTTGTGTGAATTGGTGACTTCTCTCTCAAAAGAGAATCTGGGTTTTAACATGCCCTGGGATTAACACATCTCAGAAATCAGTAGGAAAATATTTGAATCTATGCATGGCGTTGCCTTAAACGCATGCATAAGTTCTTACCATACTATGCTAAAGTTACTCTTATCAATTCCTTGTTGCTCTCCATTCTAGATTATGCAGATTTCTGCTATCCCATCCTCAGTGAGGAACTTCTGAACAATCTTGACCGTCTTCTCAACTTATGCATCCGATATTCGGGCTGCGTATGATCACATCTCTAAATTCCGTGCCGAGATCAATTGGCTTTTAACATTTGGTTACGGAGAGATTCCCACTTTTTAACTTTTTTTTCTGTTTCTTTACTTCCTTCTTACTTTTCTATTTCAAATTATCCATAATCCTAATTCGCCATATTTCAAAGAACGTTTTGCACCACTTGTCCCTCGATCGTCTACAATCCAGCAAAGCCTGGCTCTTTCGCAGTCCTGAGCATAACTCATGCATGTCCGTCCATCCATCCATCCATCACCCTGTTAAGTTCACTGGTGGAAATAAGAATTTCCCAAATTTCGCCACTTTTGGTGGTCTTCCATCCTCTTCATCCAGCCGCAACCCGCAACATCTTTCAGGTCGTTTGTCCAGCGGGCACGAATTCTAACGCCTTTCAGCCCCAATGGCCATCATGTCAATGACAAATATAGCTTGCCTACTGCCATTTCAACTCTCTGATTCGACAGGCTATGTCAGTATGTAGTGACTAAAATAGAAAAAAGAATACTTCGGTAGTTTGGGCATATAGAGAATATTAATGTCAATAGAGTAACGAAATAAAATGTTTGGCAAGTAAAAGATAGAACACGACTAGGCTGCCGTAGAAGGACGTATGCCGAACAAATTGGTGACATACTGAAGAAAGGCAAAGTCAAGAGCACCCAGAGTAGAAGACATTGTATGGCTTGATTGATAGATGTGGAAGAAGCGTAAGAGATTGTCAAGATCGCAGTTGATGAAAATATGTAACCTACGCCTACCCCTTTGGGAGACAGACGTAAATATAAGTATGTATGATAGGTATACAAGTTTCCATGAATTTTCCTCTTATGTTATAAATAGCCTGAATGAATGCTGTTTTCTCTTTTACATGCAACCAACGGCCTAAGCAACATTTTATTCGTTCTAACAATTTTGAAAAGATCCAAAAATAGTATGTTTTCTTTCTCTCTTTCATGATTGGGCTCGAAAATAACTTATACCTATCAGTTATTTGGAATTGCTGGGAGTAGAAACAATGAAGTTATGCATTCATAACGTTAAACTTTTCAATTAAATTGCTGAAAAATTCGTTACAATACAATAATGAAAGAGGGTGATTTCACATTGAGTTTCATGGAGCATACCAGTAATAAAATGTTACAGCTCTACGCATTGTTACAGTGTGCCCTACCGGTAGAGAACAGAACTACTGGGAACAACGACCTCTGGGTTAATGAGTTAATACACTGGCTGAGAGAAAAGTTGCGTTTTCTTTTTTACTCATTTGCAATAGCGTGAGTTCGCAAACTGTAATGACTAGGATTGCTACAAGTTTGGCCGAGCACACTTTCGGTACGAATTGTATAGCATACGATTTTTGGATTCTTGTAATACGTATTGAGTGTACTGGCCCCCAATTCTGGCAAATGCGCAAAAATATCTAAGGCAGATTGCGGGTGATGTTAAAAGGGACATTTTACGGATATTTATTGTTTTTTTTATTGAAAACTTATTACTGATATTACGAGTTCACAATAATGCTGGAATAGCCGGCCTGGTTGTGATTTTGTCTGTCGTTATAAATATATCCAGTTGAAATTGTCGCAGAATACGTGTTACTATGGTCCTTATCACGACAAATAATAAAAAATAATAAACATTAACCCAAGAGTGATTTAAAAATAATCTGGAAAAAGTAGCGTTTCCTAACGTTATTTGTTTTAGCTCTATCTTAGAGAATGTAATACATACAAGTTTTAAATTTGGTCAGTTTGTAGTTTGTAACTTAAAGTAAAACAACAAATAATAAAAATTACGATTTTATACTTAGAGGGTGCCAAATTGTTTTTGTCGCCTTTATGTTGCTATAACATCTATTGTTATTAACCATAATAGTTTTAGGTTTTAGGGTTCCATGCCCTTATTATGACTCCACAAGTTTCTATATATTATTTGCAATACTCAATTCCGAGCGAAAATGTACCTAATTTGCGCTTTGTTTAAGGTTCCATGAAAAACAAAAAAAAACTGTTAGAACTTAGATTGTTTATTGCTATACAATAATAAGTGAAAATAATTTTAGGGATAATAAACTAAAAATCCTAAAAGTAAAAGAAAAAGAAGAACCTATGCTATAAAAATAAAATTAACTTAGAAGAAATAAAACACTAACCATCAAAAAGTCCGCCCCTCATCATACCTGGCGCAAAGGTCCCCATTACGCTAGCCGCGTTCCCGCGTTGGGTGGCTAGAGAAATCCTTTGCGCCAAGTACGACATGGAGCGGTGGTCTTGGCACCTGTCTTTTATTTTTCTTCCGAGTACCTTTAGAAATGCCTTGGCCTCAGAGCCCCATACGCCGGTCGTTTCAAATGCGGCGGGAATGATAGAACTGTTAGATCTATTTATCTTCAAAACATCTGAGTCAATTACTCCGTCTAATTTCACAAGGTGCGATCGCGCTTCGTATCTACATGTTGTTCAAATGTTATAAAAAATCGAAAACAGAACAGGTTACAACTTAGCGCAGTTTTCATTTTAATAGTGTATTTTCGTGCTCAGTAAGTAAACTTTTGGAACCATTGCTTTTTCTTTTTGAGTACGAGTAAGTGTTTTAAATTTAAGAATTCGAATTGTTTCTTGTTTCCAAATCCAAAACGATGCAATAGGTACGTACGGAAACAAAGCAACTCACAAAGATTTCTAGTCAGGATGGCAGCTCAAGCTGAATCGTGCATCGTCTTTGCAAGATTTATATTGTGAGTCAGTCACGTAAGCGCTTTGTATGAATACCGGATGAGTTTATGAAAAATTGAGTTTAATAAAGGGTTAGCTTTTTTCACGTTTTACTTTTTCATATATTATACTACACTACGTTCGTGATTTTAACTTATCTTACAGTTGGTATGTATATAATGTGACTTTCATTTATGCAGCCAAACTCAAATTGGAGGCTTGGTAAGTGATCACGGTTAAATAACACTTATTGCTAATTTCGCAAAATAAAATTTTGACGTCCCATAGTAATTGACTCGGCGCTGGGCTTGCGTTTGTAACGAACACGAAAAGAATAATTTACGAATTTCACAAAAAAGGTCATAGAACCTTGTTACTGAGCACTTACCGAGTCTTCAGTAAGAATTTGGTTCCATAAATTAAAATCGCCTTATATATTTCGTTGCCATATCGTGGAATTAATAATTTCATGATCTGTTCAAATCGAATGAAATCTGTCTAGCTCCGTTCCGCTTCATTCGTCTCTCGAATTTATGATCACAAGCAACTTCGCTTTCAACCAAAGACTATTTGGAAATATTCTAAGTAATCTTGCACTAATGTTACGTAAAATACAATTTCAAGTCACCGCGTGCAACGCACTCGTCTACAATCCCTTTAAGTTTACGTTTCGCAACCCCCACTGTTCTGGAAGCTCTAAGTTGAACATTCTTATTCAGAGAGGACGTTAACATACGCAGTTATAGGTATAAAGTATAAAAGACACACATACCGTCACCAAAAACTTGTTTTTAAAGAATAGGCCAAGTTCTGTTCTTTGCTACCAAAAGAGTTAAGATCAATGTGTGAATAAATAATTCTATTGCATATATTTGGCGCTCCTTGAAATAAGATTCAAGATTCAAGATTCAAGATTCATGATTATTTATTTGTGAACCAAGGGTATAAAAGTAGGTGTAAATAAGTCCTGCTTTAACGTTTTTTTTAATAGTTATCTTGCTGTTATCAACGAAAAACCTTAGTTATTTTGCAACTTTTTTAAATAGTGCATTAAAAATATAAATCGTATTGGAAAACAGTTTTTAGTAATGCTTTTGATAGGCCACTGTTTTTCTGAAACAATGTTTTGTCGTTGTTTGTTATTTATAGTGAGGTTCTTCTTGAAATTTGTGTTTGTTTTTTTTTCTGAATTAGGTAACTATAAAATTTCAGAATAATATTCTTAAGATTCTCATGCTTCATTTTATAAAGTAGCAAGTAATATTATTTTGTCAAATAAAATACAAAATTGTTTTATTTCAAGTCGGAGTACCAAACCCTGTTTTAGCCCGATTACGGGACTCCGTGATCTAAAGGTACTACGTAGATGAGAATAGATTCATATTATAGCTATGTCATAGGACTACTATACTTATGTGTAATAAAACGAACACCTCAATATAAGTGTCTTTTTGTTTAATTATTTAAATTATATATTTTTATTTTTTGTGAAATGATTGCAACGAGTCAAATTAATTAGGTAGTATAGCGTATAGCAAGGTATGCTCTTCGAGAGCATAAGACGACGTCATCATGTATTTACTTTGGAAATCAGCCAATCACTGTGTATATCGTGTGTGACAACACAAGCGTATAAAAATGACGTCTCGTTAAGCGAAGCGCGTTCTATATATTCGATAATCTCAGCGTAGCCATACGAGCTCTCTTCCTCACTCATTCACATTCATGCAAAAATATATGTAGCTACATGCTATCCTGTTGTCAGTGTTCAAAATAATGTTTTGGAATGCAAAAATAAGGAGCAGGCCTTGTTTTTTTCGGCCATGGTAAGTGTAGCCTATGATCAGTTGTACCAATATTCATGCTTTTATCGCCATTTGCAGCTTCTTACGAAACATCGGTGTGTACCGCTAAGTGACAACATTTCAAATTGTTTGCTATGGTATTAAATAGTATTATCTAAAAGGATGGATGGATGGATACTTCAAACGTAAAAATATGACAAAAGAATAACATCGATTGGTTAGTATTTCATTATGTAAACTAAACTTTTATTTAATAATAAGTATTAAAAAATTGCTGTAATTGGGTTCGACCGTAGTAATTACAATAAATAAATAAGTAAATAAATAAATTACTTATTCCTATTAAAACAAAAAAACATTCTAAAAGGTCTCAAGTGCAAATGGTTGGCTCTACGTGACAGAGACCTTTGCCTCAGAGAGAAGTTTGCACTGATAAAAAAGTCACCTGCCAAACATAACATTTGTCAAAGAAGGAGTTCAATATTTAACTCTCTCAAATGTGTCAAGTCAACTCACAGTATGATTATTACTATGAGTTTTTTTAACAGCCTTGTATTGTTATGCCTTTTTGTTATATTTATATTTTTAGCACAGAAACCCTTAAATTTTGTAGGCTTTAAAAATATTTACGTGCATTTGTATCAAGTAACATGCTAGAATTATTTTGAACGAGACGGGTTAATTTATGAACGACCTCTAAACATTCGGTCTGGTTTGAATGAACGATTTTTATTTTTATTGTGGCAAAAGTTCCAATGCTTGCAGTCAACCATTGAACGAAATGAATGAACATTCAGTATTTTGCAAATATCTCCGAAAATTGCCGCAAATAAAATTTCAAATAATGTTAGTTTGCAATTACGAACCAATAATCTCCATAAGGTGTTGGAATTTTTTCCGTCTTCTCAGATTATTTTTTTATTGTTATTTTTATGCTGCAATGTTTTCATTTAGTTATTTTTGAAAGAATATTCATGTAGTTTATACTTATCCGGGAAGGAAAATATGCTAAAATGATTCGCGTAAATACTTAAACTATTAATTATATTGTTTGCCTTATTTTCAAAACTTGACTTGGTACACTCCCGTGCGCCTTGATCCAGTGTACGTATTCAGAATTTGTATAAGACTGCTTTTCATGTTATCTAGCTTGAACATGATATTACTTTTGACATATTAATTTCTAAATTTGGTTACATTATAAGTACAAAATACAAATAGAGAGGTTGAGACTTTTCTAAAATTCAATTGCTGTCTTGTAACAAATTTTATGACACAATCGAAACTAACTCATAATGACGGATTTAAATTGATGTTGTAACTCAAATTGTAATATGGTTTTTGTTAATTGTCTCTGCCGGCCTCTTATTTCTTAAGTCGAAGAATTAAATAAATTCAAGCATTCCTTATGTCGACATTTATTTATTCAATTCAATTCTTTTTAAGACAGATGCTTAGAATCTCCAAAAATGAGCATCAATATTTCATTTCCTTTGTAACCCTCCATAAAATTATCGTATAATAAATGCAAAAATGCCTCCAATAAAAGACGAACCGTCAATTTATACGATGCCTTCAGTACATCAAGTTATTTGTAGGCCATAAAATTTTACGGTACCTCAATGGCTTGTATGATCATATTATTTGATTGTATAGCTGAAGACGTGGGGTAGCAACTTAATGTGTGAATGTAATGGTTGTATTATGCATTCTGTTTTGTGGTTCAATAATTTCCAAATACAATATTCATGCATAAGCAAATGAGTGGACGTAAAACGAAGTACGATGTTAAAATACCTCTTTTTATTAGAGATCACACAGCAGACTTTTCTAAAGGATCATACCCAGTTAAATAAAACATTAAAATATATTACAAATCGTCACGACATGAATCCACGAGGGGATGTCAGAGGTGTTCCTAAGTATGAACTTTGAAATGCATGTCCACATTTGGCACACCCACTTTTCACCGACGATTATTACGTCCCAAACGTGATAGGACTCGCCGCATTCCAGGCACAAATGGACAAACAGCTTAACGTACTGCCTTTCGTAGCACGTAGACCGAACAAAAATTAATGTGCACCGCGGAGATTAAACCTACGACTTATGGGTGCTAACCTCTGCTAAGGCGAGCGCTCTACCAATCAGCCATATAGGTATTCAGAAAAATAAAAATATTTTCGTTGATATCAGCTATATTTTATATACTTCACGGCACTAAACTATTTTTTATTTAATAGACTTCGAAATAATATAAATCGTATTAAAATTAGTAATTTATTAAGAATAGCTCAAAAAAGAAAATTAAATTAGTTTAGGTTAGGGATCTATCTGTCAATACATTTCTGTAACATAAAAATAATATTTTTTTAATAAAAATAATAAATTAATCAAAAATACGGGCTAAAAATCTCTACTAAAATCTCTTATACCAAAAAATAATTTATTTTGTGTCAGTTTTGTTTTGTGTTTAAATCAGGCAAATATTCGAGATATTCTTAATAAAAAGGTAGATCCAACACACCAAGTCAATAGATAGACATCGATTTCCCGTTTTCAATAGTCCCAGAACCCGAGAATAATGACGCAATTCCCTAAAAATATTTGTACCGTCAGCAAATAAGGAAGAAAAAGACGGGAAACTTGTCACACGAATGTTACCGCCAATCTATCTCAATAAATATCTTTGACATGTTACTGTCTTTGCTATCGTGAGACATTCGTATTGGCACATAACAGGGAAAATGCGTAATGACTGATCTGAACAGTGAAAGTGAAGTGACAGTAACTAGTTGTCACATTCAGTTCAGGGGTGAAGAAGGTACTAAACTGTGAGAAATTCCTTTCAGTGTAGTTTATATTATAAACATAAATAAACAGTGTTAAAATTAATTGTTTGTGTTGGTTTCGTACCTCAAAATGAAAAACCGGCCAAGTTCGTGTCGGGCCACGCGCAGTGTAGGGTCCCGTAGTTGTCCGGTACATTTTATAAGTTGGTTTACTAATACTGATCGCGCCAAACTTCTAGTCCCATACGTTTAGAAGAACAGCCCATACATTGTCGTGTTTAGAGGGGGTTAAGAGTTTGGCGCGACCTGTACTCGTAAAACCTGTAAAGCCTTCATAGCTGTGATAGTTTTCCTTTTAAATTTTTATCAAATTATATTTCCTATTTCCGTGAATTTTTTCACATATCTATAAACAACTGTTTAGCCGGCAGGGGAGGGGGAGGGACGCTTGACTCTAACAAAAATTAGCATTTCCATGCTTAATATTTTACCAACGGATCCCTAAATAAAAAAATGGTTTTCACACACCCATAATATAGGGTCAATTATTGTTCGTCTATCTGTCCGTCAAGACTCTACTTTAATCGGGCGTTAGAGATATCAAGTTGAAACTAATACCAATTACAGAAGTCTACAGCTCCATAAATCAGATTTCTAGCTCAACGCAAAAAAAAAATTTATTACCCTTTAAGTAATCTATTTAATACAAATTGACTTACCATGAAAAAGTCAAGGTCTTATAGCACATGTCAGATTTGATGACCGACCAACTTAATTAGATCCTCTGGATACATAGAGGTTAGTAGATCGTAAGTGTCAAGTTCAGTTGAACGTTTATAACTTTTCGTGGAATAAGTTTGTGTTTTAACGTACTCATATATACGGAATCCTCAGGGCATGAGTCCAACTCGCACTTGACTAGTTTTTAATTTTAATTTCGTGTCTATTAAGAATAATATGTGTAGTCTTATCCATACATCAACCAATGAAATAAAGCGAAAATTTGTCAAAACCATTGATTAAGTTTTTCCTTTGCTACTTTCTCATTTCTTACTCAACAAATGGATGGTCTTAAGTTATCCTTACAATAATGATAGGCGTTTATTTTCAGTTATTCGAACAAGCATTCGTTGGAGACCGTACTTATGTTTTATACTTCTTAGGATACCGTCTTTAAAAATATGAGAATAATCTTTATCGTAAGACATGTGTGTCCGTCCGTCTGTTTGTTTGTCACAGCCACTCTTCTCCAAAACCGTAAAAGATGTCAATCTGAAATTTGGAATATAACAAGTTACTACATAGTTAAAAAGCTATTGTCTCAAAAATATTTCCAAAGCGGAAGCAACATACATAGTCAAGTGTTTCATTTGAAAACATATAACTTATGTAATCTAAAACTATTTAGACTGATTTGATTTGACAAAATTGATTTAAAAATACCCATCTCATAAAATTTAAGAACGAAACCCTTGGTACACGGATCGGATTCAAACTTGCTCGACAACTGAAACTATTTAGTAAGCTACAGATCTCGAATCAACATGTTGTTTATGTTTTTTGTAGAGAAATATCTGGGTGTTCAGGCTATATTGGGTAAAATCTATCAATCACTTTATTACGGTTATATTCATTTATGTCATTGTCATTTATGTCAACAAACATCTCCTGTTTGAGGGTGGAACAACTGGAACAATCGTCAGTGTCTTTGAGTATTGATCTCTAAACAACAACTCTTATATAAATAAAGAAAGAGAAAGAAGAGCGAGAGTTCGCTGGCCGCGCAAACGTGGCAGGCAATAAAAAGGAGTTTGTGTTGGCAAATTATAATAAAAATACACAAATTACATAAAATAAAAATTGCGATTGTAGATCATAATCAGATTTTTTTGTGTGTGAAAGATTAATTTTAAAACTCTTATTCCGTCTCTGAGCGATATTTGTGTACAGAATGAAATAAAGCAGTTTATGAAAAAATATTTTAAATAAAATATTTAAAATTAAATTTATATCATTACGGTATAGAAAATCAGAAAAGTAAATGTGGACGTGAGAACTGGGATTCAAACCCGGGATCTCTCGCTTACCGGGCGGTTGCTCTACCAACTGAGCTATCAACATGACCTGCGAATTTACGCTTGTGCTTTCCCATACCGCAACGATATGTATAGGTACTCACTTAGTAGTGAGCCACTTGGCACCTAGAGGACGCTAGTGTATTCAAGACAAGTCTGAGACTATTATTGCCCTACCGTCACCAGTTACAGCATCGGGTAGTTAAGAATACACATTACTCGTATCGAAACTATGATAGAAATAAATTTCTATATTTTTCAACATTTGACAATATTTCAACTTTACAATCCACAATGAAGTTACGATTAAATACATATATTTTTATCAAAGTTTTCTGGTGGCTAGTTTGGGTAACAAATCAAGCAGGATACACGCAATCTGCGTTTGTTCTCCCCTTAATGCTCAGTTAACAATTTTCATGTATTTTTGTATAATTTACGTAGCTGGCTTCAAGAAAAGTTGATGTAGTTATTGAATTAACTATTGAGGCAAAATAAAACATTTACTGTAGTGTTGTTAAAAGTTCTGTTGAATTCTTGGGCCTTGACGCCGCCCATGATATTCCGGGCTGCAAAATGAAACAACTTCCATACTGAGCGACAAACAGTATTTTATATATATTTATGTATGTATATTTATTTTAATTTGTTATTTTCTTTTGGATTTAGTTAATTTTATTTATTATTTTATTTAGAGTGAGAAATTAAGTATTCATAGTGAACAGAAATTAAATATTCAAACTATGGATTTCGTTAAAAGCATTCGTAACTCTGTTGCTTTTAAAATATTTTAAGCGTCCTGTATTTTATTTAACGTTATCCGTTATAATAAAATCTTAAGTAAACTCTTGTCCAAACAAGGAAAAAAATAATAAAAGTAGGTTCCCCATAAACCCGTAAACATAGCTTAAACAATATTCTGTCGGTCAGTCTGTGTGCTCGTCATTTACTTGAAAATTACCGAACAAATTTTAATAAATATAGATGTTTAGCATAATATTTAAGCTGTAACTTAGGCTTTTACTTATCTCGATACGGTCACTAGAACTAAAGCTAGAACAGGAGATAGATTTTGAAAAAAATCCCTCCTGCTCATAAGTCAAGTTTAACAATTTTACACTTAAATCGATGTTTAGTGCGTACAAAGTCGCGGGCAAAAGCTAGTAGTGAAGTAAAATGACAAAATAAAATTGTATCCCTCAAGGCTACGGGTGTAGAAGTTTCCTGTTCCAATGTCCATCTGAGAATTATGAGAGCCTGCGGCGGTTCTCGTAGAAAAATGTTATCAAATGAAAAATTGGAAAAGCTAAGTATACGAAGAGGAAAATAAAAATATGACCTGAGAGGAAACGCTGGGGAGTTTTCGGAGAGATTTCTTTTCAGAATATTTTGACCCGACGAGTCAATATATACGAGTATTATGCCGATGTAAGTGTGGGCGTTCAATCGATGTTGATCAGTATGAAATAGTACATTTGACATTTGACTGCGTTTCGGCAAAAAAGCCAATCGTGATCAATCAATCAACCTTTTGCATTTGCATCAAACGACGTTTTTTTAATACCCCTGCGAAATATTACATGAAATAATAAAATAAAATCAAATTTGCTGCAAATCTAAACAGTTAAAAGTCGTCAGAAGAACACGCAGTCTGGTTGGCGCCAATCTGTACTACAAAGACCAATGTCTCTTTCTAAAATTATTTAATTATTATTTCTAAGATAGTTTAATAAGAATACCTATAAATTATTTAAAACATTTTTTAAAATTTGACGTATAAAATATTATTTAATAATAAAATTTTAAAGTTTGAAACCACTCATATTAACAGTTTTTAGTGTATCCGGTAAAACAAAGGCTTAAATTCTTACTAAATGATGTGGCTAGTTTCCCCTAGATGGCATCAGCAGTAAAAACAAAAAAGCAGGAGTGTGAAATATGTCATTTTACGCACGCTCAACAGGCACGTGACCTATCATATTTTGATCAGGTGTATTAAAAATAATATTATTGTTACTGCACATACTCGGAATGAACCATCTTAGATTTTTTAAAACAATGCAGAATATATTCCAATGCTGTCATACAAATATAAGGGCGGAAAAAGTGTATGTAATCCATTGTCAACATGTTGGGTGGGCAGAAAAAGTTAATGAAAATAATGTACGTTCTAAAAGTAAAAATAGTTTTTTATTTTTTGATGTTATATAAACTTGACAAAGTTTCAATTTGTTTCTTTGCATGTAACATATTATTCAACACATTCTTATCAATAACAGCAAACATTTTATCCACATCGCACTACCATTTACGCCGTTTATGTTTTGTGTTCTTCAGACGACATAGGTAGTAAAAATTAGATTTTAAAACAGTAAAACTCCTATCCATCCATCCATCCATCAGCCACTGCTGGACATAGGCCTTTCCCAAATTTCGCCACTCATGTCGGTCCTCCGTCCTCCTCATCCAGCCGCCCCCCGCAATATCCTTCAGGTCGTCGGTCCAGCGGGCACGAGGTCGGCCTACACTACGCTTTGCTGTACGTGGTCTCCATTCTAGAGCCTGTCGGCCCCAACGGCCATCATCTCGGCAACAAATATGGCCTGCCCACTGCCACTTCAACTTACTGATTCTGCAGGCTATGTCGGTTACTTTCGATCTCCGACGGATCTCCTCGTTTCGGATTCTATTTGCTCAATAGCTCGCTGAGTGACCTTAAATCGGTGGATCAAGCCCTTTGTAAGAGACCACGTCTCAGCGCCATAGGTCATCACAGTAAGGACGCACTGGTTGAACATCTTAGCCTTTAAGCACTGCGGTATTGACGACGTAAATATGTGGCGCGTGTATTTCCGAATGCTGCCGAACCCAAACATATTCTTCTGTCAGCCTCGGCGTCGAAGTTGTTTTTATCCAGCTGTATGACTTGACCCAGATAAACATATTTCTGAACAACTTCGATGCTGACATTGTCGACGGTTAGTGGCCCTTGGATGACGTGACAGTTGGACATGACCTTAGTCTTCTCCAAATTCATCCACGGGCCCACTCGTCTCGAAGAATCGCTAAGGCCGCGCACCATTACCTCCAGTTCCTGCAGCGATTCCGCCATTATCACGATGTCATCGGCAAAGCGAAGATGTGAAATGTACTCTCAGTTTACGTTTATGCCTCGTCCATTCCAGTCTAGTGTTTTAAAGACGTCCTCCAGCGCAGCGGTAAACAGTTTTGGGTATAACATCTCCCTGTCTCACGCCGCGCTGAAGATGTATCGGTCTTGTTTGTACACCCTGTACTTGGACGGACATCGTAACGGAGTCATACAGACATTTCAACATCTCCACGTAACGCCAGTCAACTTGGCATCGCTGCAAGGACTGCAGAACAGACCAAGTTTCGATGGAGTCGAAGGCTTTCTCGTAGTCCACAAACGCTAGACATAAAGACTGATTATACTCTTGGATTTTCTGTATAACCTGCCTTAGCGTGTGAATGTGGTCCACGGTGCTGTAGCCTTTTCGAAACCCAGCCTGCTCTAGAGGTTGGAAGTCGTAAAATCGTTGAGCGAGACGATTCGTGATAACTCTTGAGAACAGCTTGTAGGTGTGGCTCAAGAGTGCGATTGGTCTATAGTTCTTTGGTAGGATTTTGTCCCCTTTTTTGAAGAACAAAATGACCAGGCTCCTGCTCCACCCCTTTGGCGTAGTACCTGTACGGATAACAGCATTAAAGAGGTCATGTAGCTGTCCGAGTAAAAGGGTAACCTCCAGCTTTCAGGAGTTCAGTTGTGATGCCGTCCTTGCCCAGCGCCTTATTGTTTTTCAGCTGTTCAAGAACTATCCTAATCTCACCCATTTCGACATCCGGGAGTTCGTCGGTGTAATGGTGGACAAGAGGTGCAGGTTTGTCGTCTTTATCGCGAGCAGTTGGCTTGGGAGCGTGTAAAGAATATAGGAGCCCATAAAATTTCTCGATTTCTGCAAGGATCTCTGGCCCAGAGGTAACGGTTCTATTGTCAGATGTCTTCAGCTTCGTCAGATTGGTCCTTCCTAACTGCTGGGCAAAAACTTTTGAGCCTTTGTTTCGCTTGATTGCATCTTCAATGACGCGAGTGTTATGTTGGCGCAGGTCAAAACGAATTTGCCTTTTAACGCGCTTGTTAGGAAGGGAGTAATCTGCAGAATCTGAAGACATTTCCCGTCTCTGCCTCATCGGGTCCAGAGTTCCACTCAAAATTTTGGACTCCTTAGTCCTTCGCTCCGGCTTAAAATAAGCCCTGCCTACCTCGCGCACGACATTCGTGAAATTGTTAGCAAGCTGGTCAACGTCCTCAGTGGTTTCCAACAGGGCAAATCGGTTCTGAAGTTCCATTTGGAACTTTTCGGATCCCACAGCAGTTTGGCGCAGAGAAGGGCGGAGCGTAGGCTTCATCAGACGGTTTCTCTCAAGCTGTAAGTCGATATTCAAGATGCATCGGACAAGTCGGTGATCGCTACCGGTACAAAACCTGTTGATCACGGATACATCTTGGATTATGTGCTTTTGATCCGTCATTATGAAGTCTATCTCATTTTTAGTCTTACCATCAGGGCTTCGCCAGGTCCACTTCCTTTGAGGCTTCTTTTTGAAGAATTAATTCATCAAGTAGAGCCCCTGGCTTTCAAGGAAGCTAACCAGCATCTGGCCCCGAGGGTTTCTGCAGCCATAACCGTGTGGTCTGATTACCGATTCACCACACTCTTGTACTCCCACTTTGGCGTTGAAGTCCCCCATAACAACGGTAAAATGTGTCTTGGTGGTGTTATGTCTGGCCTTTGATATGTCATCATAGACGGTCTCGACTACATCATCAAAGTCGCTCAACATGGGGGCATACACTTGAATGACTTTAAGAGAATATCTCTTGTTAAGTCTAAGAACAAGATATGCCACCCGAGTAGACACTACCGATTTCTAACACGTTGCTAGTGAGGTCTTTGTTGACCAGCATGCCAACTCCACCGACAGACAATTGATCGCCCTCTCGATAGTAGAGCAGGTGTCCTGACTCTAGGGTTATGGTATCCTCACCTGCTCGTCGGACTTCCGATAGCCCCAGAATATGCCAGTTGATTCTACCTAACTCTGACTCGAGCTCAGCAAGGTGTCTATCTTACCGTAACGTCCGTGTATTATACGTCGCCAAAAAAAGTCGTCGGTGTTGGTGGCCATTCAACCGGAGACTCTTAGCACCCCCTGCCCCACCGTTACCACGACCGCCACCGTAATCGGGAATAGTGGGGCTGCCGGGGACTGGGGGCCGTTTATTTTTTGTGTACATCATAATTGGGAAGAGATGCCCATACTCACACACGCTGGGCAGGTGGGTTGGTGAGCGCGGTGCCAGAACCTCTCGCACTAGTGACGCCGATGCCCGTCACTAGTCTGTTTATTTAAGGTCTGGCAATTCGGGATGGATATACCGCCATCACACGGTCCCAGGCTTGGTGGGCTACCTGGATTTGTGCCTGTCTGCGAGCTGTCCTCTTACTCTCCCCCGAATAACTTCAGGAGCTATTTGCGAGTAAGATGGTGGTACCCCCACAGTCGAGCCCGGCATCAGCTCTACCACCTAATAAACTCCTATACAACAATACAAATAGTTCTTTGAAAAAAAAAAACTTTTCGAAGAGGATAACAAAGCCCAAAACGTGATAGAGAAAAATTCATTGAAAAAAATGCAAAGCGAAAGCTGTTTTTTCAGTTCAAAAGCCTTATATGTATTAACAGATGATAATTTCCTAAAATAAATGACTATGACATCATCATAGCCGCTTTTTATATCGTCAGAGTAAAACACTTTTTTAATAAAAGTGCCGCTACAGAGGCTGTGTAATCACGCAGAACAAAAAAGTCACCATCTTATTTTCCACGTTTTGTCCTCTCGTCTCCTGTAACTATGAACAAGATCCAATCTTGCTCTAAGCAAAACCAGCTTATGCTGCATCTAGATGTCGGGGGAAATGTTGAGTCCGCTATTTTATTCAATCTGTTCCCCTCAGAAATCCATAGTGCAAAGTCAGTGGCGCGTGATGGAGGTGACATGGGATGGACGGTTATTTGCAGGGCTGTGGAAAACAGACTGGTTTTATTACTCAGACGTGTCCGGAATTGGTTCCTTTGAGTATATTAGGGCGCTGTGTTTAAAAAATCGGATATGGTTTTCTTGTGTGTTGACTTTTGCGTCTGCAACTTTCTTTAAAAATACCTAATTTAAAATGATGCAATATCAAAAATCGCTAACGGGTCTAAAATTATACGTTATATGCCCCCTTATTAAACATTATTATTGAAACATACATAGCATTGAATTATGTGAGTGTAAATGCCAAAGTTGGTTTTGCAAACCCTGGTAAAAATCCAAAAAAATTATGATGATTAAATTAAAAAGGCACAAGTCGGTTTTTTTCCTTTAGTTTATACTATGAAAATTTTAATGACCCATAGTTACCTACACCATTTCTATTCCTACTATAGGACACCCGCGATACATTTTTAAAACTAGTACAGTTGTCCAACGTTCGGACAGAGCGGTTGTGCGGGGCTAGCGGGTTGAGACTCCAAACTGCTTGTTCAAAAACTGTATGAAGTTCGGTGGCTTACCTCCCGCATCTCGCCCCGCAGGCCCCGCAAAATTGCTCTACCTGAGCGCTTTCGTTGGACAACTGTATGGTTTTTTAAACTGTGCCCGCGATTTCGTCCGCGTAGACTTAGAATAAAAACCGCCCGTTGTGGCGTTTGCCCCACACAAAAGTAACTCGTTTCATCCCTTTGTGGGGTGAATTTTGAAAAATATTTTCATAATGCACCTCTACACCAATTATAGAACATATTTTTAAAATTGTATGTATCTTCAGCTTCAGTGGTTTAGTTGGTACATTGTCTGTCAGTAAGTCAGACGGGTTATTCTTTTTTATATAAAGATAGATAGATAGAAGACGGATAACATTTATGTAAGCTAAATTAGAACTGCCATAGTACACAACAATGTAAGTATTGGAAATCTGTACGCACGAAAAAGGGAAATCTAAAGATAGCTATGGTCCCTCTTAATTTTTCAATTTTGCTGAAAGTTATAAATTGGTAACTGCCCCTAAAAAAGTTATTTAGTCTTTAGGAAGTTTACCCTTTCCTTCTTTTCAGAAGTTGAATGAAACTTTGGCACAAACCAAAGTTTCTTGGGACTTTTTTGAAGTGACTTCTTCTCGGACCAGCATTAAATAAAAACTGGTCAAGTGCGAGTATGACGCGGGTCCTGAGGGTTCCGTACATACTGTTAAAAACAAAATTTGTTTGTTATTTCATGAGCAGCTATTAACGACCAACTTTACTTTAAACTTACCATTTATTATTAAACTCTATACCGGATGTAATCGTTAAGTGTGACCAGGCGATTATTCCGTAACAATTACAGATATCAAAAAAATTTAAACTGATATCGAAAGTGCGTTTACCGAATCAGTAATATGACATCAATAACTTTTTGAAAATCGAACGAAAAGTATCCAAAATTTCGACATTAAACACTCCCATACATTTAGTATGAGATTAGTAGAAAGGTTTTAGTTTCCTTATTTTAAGTGGTCTAGTACTCATTTTACCTTAATCTCATTTTATAATTACGTATGATATGATAATAATGATTTTCAAGTAGATACACGTGTAGATTAATTTTCTTACCACTTCAAATTAGTAATAAAACTTGTTTCAATATCGCATTATTTGAACTGGCTGAAAATCAACACACTACAAAAAAAAGATACTCTTTGGTGTTCTTTCTAAATTCGAAACCTTTATCGCGGGTTGTCATTCGCGCAAATTGTTATCAATTTCGACTAATCTTATACTAAATGTATGGGAGTGTTTATTGTCAAAATTTTTGATACTTGTTGTTCGAATTTCAAAAAGCTATTGATGTCATTTTACTGATTAGGTAACGTACTTTCGATATCAGTTTAAATTTTTTTGATATATATCTGTATAGTTACGGAATAATCGCCTAGTCACACTTAACGATTATAGCCTGAATAACCAAAGGGTCTAATTAAGTTGGCCTGTAATTGTTGCTTGAATAATAAAATAAGATAATTTTCAGTTTTTTTTAAAGGTCTGCTATAGAACCTAATGTGAATGGAACTTTAAGTTTCCAAGTCAATTGAAACGTCTTAAGAGTTTTCATGATGAGCCGTTTTGTATTTATATTGATTACGTATAGGGGGGCAATATTTTTTTTGCATTGAGCTAGCCTAATTTTTTAACAGCACAATGAGGTTTTTTACATTATGAGGTGTTGAATCATAAAAAGGAAATTTCTGTTTTACATTCTGTGATGAATAAGTAACATTCAGTAATGAAGAACTCGAAGGACGATGATTTAAAATTGTAATGCTTTTGAAGTGCTCATTTTTACTTTAAGGTAGGTGAGAAAAATTGTTTACAAGAACTACACGATTGAGATACCTATTTTGTTACTTGTTTTATTGGGTTTATTTTCAGTTTCAGTAGTTCAGTAAGAACTAGCCAGGCTGGTGACCGAAATTTCCGGGTTTGATTTCCACCGCTTACAATGAGATTTTCGGAATAAATATTTCTGTGGTTGTTACACAGCACATTATTAAGAGGACGCATAAAGAAAAATTCTATCCATCCATCCACCCATCAGCCCATGTTCGTCCACTGCTGGACATAGGCCTTTCCCAAATTTTGCCACTCATGTCGGTCCTCCGTCCTCCTCATCCAGCTGCCACCCACAACGTCCTTCAGGTCGTCGGTCCAGCGGTCACGAGGTCGGCCTACACTAGAAACTAAGAAAAATAACAACTCTTTAATTCCAAAATACTAAATTGATTAAAAATATATGGATAGGACATTATAAATCCAAGAGCCCAAAATGGTTTGAAACTATAAAGTAATAAAATTAGTATGATAGAAAAAAAATATACGAAAGCTTAACAATTCTTGGTTTAAACCGTGTTTCTATTGTGTACAATGAATTGTTGCAATCTACAAATCCAAAAACTAGGTAAATAATATCACTTTCATATAAATAAGAAAGCCAAGAAGTGATTTAATAAACAAAACAACATATATTATATTTTAAAATAATTTGATAAAAATGCAGTTTTTGTTGATTGTGGATTTTTCAGTTGTTGTAACAGCCAGGGCTCAGAGCGCGCTTTTTTAAACAAAAAAAACGTCATATGGTTCAATTCAGATTGATGCAAAACGAGGTGCTCAATCTGTCTTTTAAAATTCACGGAAATATACGTCATGTACATATGCGGCGGTAGCTCAGGCAGTAGAACGCTGGCCTCTCAATCTTGATACCCAGGTTTGATCCCCGGTTGGGCATGCACCAGTGAGTTTTTCGGAATTTATGTGCATAGTATTTGTTTTCTTACCTTATACCAAGGGCAGATCCAGGATTTATTTTTTGGTGGGGCACAGCACAAAGGCCAAATAGGTATAGATATAGGAGTGTCCCACATAGTATTGGACTATAACCGGTAAACCAAAAAAACTACAAATGTTGTTGAAAGTATGACACAAAAAGAAACTAATATTATTAAAGCGGTGTAGTGTTAATCTCTCAGCTCCTTGTTTTATTTGAACTGTCTGGGGGGGCACGTGCCCCTGTGCCCCCCCTCTGGATCCGCCCTTGCCTTATACTTACCATTTGCTTAACGGTGAAGAAGAACATCGTGAGGAAACCTGCATGCCCTAAACAAGCGTGTATTTGTGCCCGAAGTACGGCGATAGGGCTCACCACCTATCACGTTGGGACGTAATAATCGACTTGCACTTCACAGTTCACACCCGGAAACACCTCTGACACCCCCTCGGGGATTCATGTCGTTACGATATGTTAAGTGTTCAATAACATAATGACACGTCATGTTTACATTCTGTTTAATCAAAGTTATGACATGATTCTCTCGCTAAACTCTAACACGTAACAAGACCATTGACCAAATGTCGTAGAAAAAAATGTGACTTAACTGTACCTTAAGGGGGGCTTATTCCAATTTTGTCTCTTTTCAAATCCATTTTAAGCCATCAAATTGTAACATTTAGAGTCTGAAAAAAATATATGTTTTAGATACATCCTTTCTCCAGTGTTATTTACGGTTCAATTTTCGATACGATAAACTTCGCTCGATCGAAAAAAAAACTGAAACTTTGTCGATTTTTCAAGATTTTTTCATTTTGTGTAAGGTGTACTTAACCAAATTGTATGAAAATTACAGATAATTAAAGAAAAGGTACTTTAGTAACTATTTTCGCGGTTACTTTTTTGATAAATAAAATCTTTTTTTTTTCTTTAATTTAAAAGGAAAAGTTGAGTGGCGAATACTCGCGCCAGCAGCCTTCAGTCGGCTGCTAGCCGTTGTCGACGCAAGACCTGTGTCAGTTTTCTGAGCCCCGTTCCCCCTCGCCTCTAAGCTTCGAAGCTATTCGTTGTGTGTGAATATATTATGAGTGAGATAGAGTTGTGTTTAGGTAGATAAATTGTATATATATTAAATCGTATGTATATAACATTATTATCAGTTAGATAAATCCTAAAATAATCGTGTAAATAAAAATTATTTAGCTTTAGCTTGGATGTTCTAAAAATGGTAATTGAAGAAGAATAAAGTGTCAAATCTGAAATCGCGGAAGCTAAGAAAACTAAATGGGTAAGTGTACTTTGGATAAATTTATTAGTTTAGGGCACATATAAGTATCAGTGTATCTAAACCAGTTTTATGGTTATCTTTGTTCGAACTTGAAGATACCAGGTGTATCAGTGACCTGCTTTCAAACTGTAACCAGATGGTTTACTGATCGTACAGAACAACTTTGTTGTATGATATGATATTTGAAATTACGCGGGAAAACTTTAAGTGACCAGTACAAGTATAACAGTACAACAGTAAAACATCACAATACTTACTCTTGCAGTCACAAATGCGATTGTATCCAGGTGGTATTATTTTTTTGTAAACATATGTACGTACGAGTAGTATATAACCAGAAGACTAAATTAAATTTGTTCATTTCAGCTCATTAGCTCATCGTTCTGATCGGGGCACCTTCGCATCGAAAAAATGCCTATAGGAACGGTAAGTAACTTTAACCTTTTTAACCAACCATATACTCTTATATTTTCGCTATGTTCGTCTTTCTGTCCATTATGTAAGCCGGCACTCATCCTATCTCAGACGGATACTGTAGCTAAAGTTATTTTGAAATCGACCATTTCTTTGCAGACGTGCAAATTTCACAACATAAAATATTGCGTACTGCGTATAGTCGAAGATTATATTGTATAGAGTATTTTTTTAAAATAAATATTAAGCTCGTGATTTGCAATAAATCCTACTTCCTACTAATATTATAAATGCGAAAGTTTGTGCGTGTGTGTGGGTGTGTGTGTGTGTGTATGTTTGTTACTCTTTCACGCTGAAACGACTGAACGGATTTGGATGAAATTTAGAATGGATATAGCTTATATCCTAACTAAACACACTTTTTATCCCGGAAAAATGCATGGTTCCTGTAGGATAGATCAATATCATTGAAAAATCAGGTGTCTAAGGCCGACTTGCACCAAGCAAACTTAACCCGGGTCAACTAACTTTTTATGTTTTGTCCTTTTCACATCAAACCATAAAGATAAGGACAAAGCATAAAAAGTTAGTTAACCAGAGTTAAGTTTGCTTGGTGCAAGTCAGCCTAAGTAGCGCAGTCCTATTCGTTTGTGGTAGAATAAGACAAGGCTTTGTTATTTCATACATCAGGTGTCTAATTAGCGCAGTCAATAATCGTTTGTGGGTAATAAGACAAGGTTATGTTATCTCATCACACTTCACACTAATATTATAAGTGCGAAAGTTTGTGTGTGTGTATGTTTGTTACTCTTTCACGCTGAAACGGCTGAACGGACTTGGATGAAATTTAGAATGGATATAGCTTATACCTCAACTTATCACATAGGCTTTTTTATCCCGGAAAAAAGCATGTCGTTGAACCGAATAACACGTGGGCGGTGGGCAAAAGCTAGTAATAAATATTTTGATATTTTATATTTTTCAGAGAGTCGGAACTGGTGCCACGTAGCATTGAAGCTGATGTCCCTGACAACTCCATTGTTTCCCTGGATCCCGTAGAACCTGTCACAACTATTGGGTTAGTTACTACAGGTCATTTTCCTATTCTCACTTCCTAAAGTCCCTTATCTATATTTTAATTTTTAGGTGGACCGAACCGGAAGTGGAGATTCCTACACAGTAAAAAATCTCATATTGATTAACTTTCTTACCCCGTACTGAAGAAATTCTTCTATAGTTTTTACTTTTGGTTTCAGAAAATCCCAAGAAATTACCGAACCTTTAGTGATAAAAATACGAAGACGAAGTATTACCAGGTACAGGGACAGCTTCACGTGACGGAACGGTGATTGTGTCTCTTCGGTATTTGGGTGGGAGAAAATGAACCTGTACATATTGAAAGGATTACGAGAGATGAAAATTTTTGGCTGACGAAGATGGAAAAAAAAGTGAAATTTTAAACAAAATGTTTATTACCGGAGAAAGTAAACCCACGGCATATATTTGGGATGCCTATAAGAACTCTGACTTTGCTTGGTAATGAAAATAGGTGTGAGAAAGAAAACGCAGAGCCTTTACCTATCTCACAGCAACAATCAAGCTATGATTATTCGCTACCGGGACCTAGTACACGTATAATTGATTACATTGATTTCTAATTTTGTCAATGTTCCGAAAGTTTATGAGATAATTTATTGGCGTGTTCACAAAAAAAATATATAAAATTAAAATTAGCTAATCGATTGAGTTTTCAGCGAAAGTGTGAATTCACGATTTTTGTGAATGGTTAAAAGGTCGCCTACCTATTTTCATAATATTGGTATGTCGAAAACATTTTTCGATTTTTCTAGTAAATGATTGTTCGTAATTTTCTTCGCTTTTCTAGAAATTCAGTGGAGTCAAATTATAAAACGTTTGACCCACATTTACGCAGTAAATAAATAATTAAGTTCCCCGTAAACTATGGCGCTAAAATTCAAAAGTCCACCACGCATGCGCCCTAGTGCGCACTGCCAGTCATAGATAATGTAAGAGCGAAAAAAAATTAACTGTAACCTTCTTATTGCCGAAATATTGTTTTGTACGTATTACATAATATTATAAGATTAGAATTGATAAGTTTACAGATACCGATTTGTTTAGTTGTTCTTTGACGGAGTTCACAAAAACTGCTTTAAATATAACTTGTTACCAATCGCATTAGGTGTAAGCCTGTAAAGATTGTATAAAATGTATATATATAAATATAAATATATAAACATTTATTATAATATCAAATGTTCGTATTACAATATCATACCTCATTGGTATTAGTTATTAAAACCTTGGACATGAATGTATGGTCTAAGTCCCTGTTGCCTTCCTACTTGAAAAGAGGAACCAGAAACTTTTTTTTATAGTTTGTGTACATATTAAAATGAAATAAATACTGTTTAAAAAAATATGAAGGAATTATTATTTAACGGTATTTTACTTCTACGTCTACCCTCTTAAACACATGGTAGAAAGGTAAAGTTGATTAATATACAATATAACGTATTTTATTAATGTAGGAATATGGTGTTCAAGTGTATTATATTTTTTCTTTTTGAATGTATATGTAGTGGACTTTAAGTATATAAATAAATAAATACATATAAATGCCACGTTTAAATTAAAACAATCTCAAATTTATATATATTATTTCGGGTCCTATCTTGACCTTGTCATTTATGTACATTTTATTTTATTATTTACTCATAGCTCTACCTTTATTTCAATTGTTTGTCCGATGTAGTGAATTCCCCTAAATTTACAAAGTAGCGCTTTTAGCAAGAATAGTTTATTTGGTTAATTTATGAGAATCAATTATTAGTACGAAGTACATTTACTGCCCAAGCCCATTTTAATGTGTGGCGGTTCACGCGAAGTCGCGTCGCTCGGGCGCATCGCAATAAAATACGTCGCGGTCAACTGGCGGGGGCGGAGGTAGCGATAAATGCCTACAGGGCCCGAATAACCTGCCCTTAATTATGAACAAAACTAAGAAAAAAAATTGGCTTAGATCCTCAAGGGGGTGTCAAAGTTATTTCTGACAGTGGACTGTCCCTACACTGAAGAAAAAATGTAAATTAAACAAGATCCTGTAAGCCGTAAACAACATCTTAACTCCATATGAGGGCAACAATATATTCGTTTCCTGTACTAACTCAACGTGTTTACTTGATCATAAGAATATTGGAAACAACCAATAAATTAGTTAATATAGCCAACATTGACATATAAGCCTCTTGATAGGAACCTTTTGGTTTCAGTGTGGAAGAGTCAACATCAAAGTTTTTTTTTTGACCGATGGAGGAAACTGACTGTTCGTGATAGTGGGAAATGCGCTTTTAATTTCCATGAACCATTTCACATTGTTGCGAACTTTTGAATGTTGCAATGTGAAATAGCTCATGTATCGTAGGAGCATTTTCCATTAGCATGAGCTGTCAGTTTCCTCTTCGTGTAAAAAAGTGTACTTTAGTAATGTCCTCTTTTCACTGATAATTTCATCCTAACATGATAGGGAGTAATTATTGCCGTACTTCAGGGACAAATATGCTTTTTAGATTTCTTCACCGTCAGTAAATGGTTAAATACAAATATTTTGCGCATACATTCCGAAAATCTAATTTTTCTTTCTAGGCCGGTAGGACTTGAACTCGTTACCGTCTGATATGACGCTTCTTTTTAGGGTTCCGTACCCGAAGGTTCCCAAACGGGACCCTATTACTAAGCCTCCGCTGTCTGTCTGCCCGTCTGTCACATGGGTCTACAGCCTTAGCCGTTATAAGTAGACAGTTGATATTTTCACAGAATACGTGTTACTTTGGCCTCTAGCACGACAAATAATAAAAATTAAAAAAACAATCACAGGGGTCCACATAGTGTAATGTAACTCAACAAATAATAAAATTAGGGTTCCGTACTCTGCGCGAACCGAATTGTTTGTCATGTTTTACCATTTTACAGCTTCCTTTGTGTCGCAGTTATGTTGCAATTTACTTTACCATGTTTTTAGGGTTCCGTATCCGTATTGTGTGTTACGAAACCCTTTGTGCGCAAGTCCGACTCACATTTGGCCAAATTATTTAACAAAAAATGTACTTTAGCTAATTTAACTCGTAATCATAAGGTAGGTATTAAGATTTTTTATTAATTAACGTTGTAAAGTTTAAGATTAAATTTTGTTTATTTTCTGTTATAATAATGTAATTATTTATTTTCACAATAAAAGCAGACGAAACTGTCTCGCTGCAAAAATTAAATTCATTATGATCTTCAAACAAAATCCCCAGTTTCGCCTGAAGCCAAATTACCCAAAGCAAAGCCTTGTTTGAGTCTGATGAAAAGTTATCTTTATAGTGACAACTTAGCCCCAGGCCGCTTGACTAATCACGAACTATAGACCTATAAGAAACTTCCTCTTGTATTTGGGTAAGGGTGTAATTTGATAACGGTTTTTCCTGTAACTGGTCAAAGTATTTCATACAAACAACTTTTACTGAGATTGGTAAATGAAATTTGCAACTTTATTTTTGATACGAGTTTATGAAAAACCCATCAGAGCATTTTGTGTAAAAAAGGGCGAAATAAAGTAGAAATTGTTCTTAATCTCACTTAAAATATAAATTTTATTTTGGTTATATAGAAAAGAAATTATTGTATCAGCGGTATCAAAATAACAATAACATTCTGTACATTGAATGCAATGTTTTTTTATTTCACAGCGTTAAAGTTTGGCTATGGTGCGAGTACCTTCAGGAGGGTTATTCTCAGTCTGTTGAATTAGCCTTTTCGACCGTGAAAACCCGTTTTATCTGTCGATTTCCATACATTTTTAGCTCGAGTTTTAGAAATCTCGCTTCGACTGTTTCTCCGGAATTGCCCTCCAGTGACCTTAAGGGGGAACAAACGTGAATTGAGTATATTTTTATTTGTTTCTCAAACTATCAACCTGAAAATTTTGGTTAAAATATATCTTCATTAAAGATTGTAGATTTTTAAAAGTTTAAATATTTCTTCTCGTTTTTCTTGCTTCTCAAAACTTGTTGCTTGGAGGTAAATTGCCAAGTGCATTGATGATTTTTCCAGCCTTAGGGGCAAAAATACGAAGGGTAGTCGTGAAAACAGAAATTGATATTCGAATAACTATAACCCTGTTAATATTTTCAAATTGAATTGAATTTTGCGAGATTGTTTTTATAGTCGCTAAATTTTGCAACATAAAAAACGATGAGGCAATAAAACTTTTTCTGTAGCTGGAAGAAGTCCAAGTAAAAGGTTTTTAGGAATTAAAAAAGAAATCAAATTTGACATTACAATACGTGTATAACTATAGCGAATAGTATAGGTACCTCAAAACACAATTGGCATTTTATAATTATTTTTTTGCGAAAATTGTAATCGAAATATGTGTCGATAATGTTAATAGTGAGTGCTAGCGTAATAGAAGACATCTCACCAGAAATACTCAATTGTGTGTGTATTTATTTATTAAGCAAGAATGAAACATGTGTTATGTTTTACTAGTATAATTAGAATAACGGTGTTAGTTCTGAAAGTTCTGATGTTGACCACGACCAATCCACGCGTCAAAAGAGCCTTATAGCCCTGTACGGGAAGTCAATCAGGATGGCCTTTTTGACATGTTTGAAAATTTTCGGAGGCGGGAGATTTTTATAAGCTCTTTAAACAGACCCTTTGCCCGGATTCATAAGGTGTATTGCATGTCTTTTAAGGAGTTATTGTTACTAGAATCGACATCATTTCATTTCAGGTAACCATTTGTTTTCAATATTTATATTGAAAGTCTGCGTAAAAATAAAGCTTACGTATTTTTTACTTGGTTTTATTGTGTGTTTTAATGCTTATTTTTTTTTTTTCTTATTTACTCATTCTAAAAGAACGTAAGTCACAACTGAGGATTTCAAACTCGATGTTCATTGCCAAGGGATTACTTTTAAAAAAACTTGGCATGTTTATGTTCGCTGTCAATGTCAACAGTCACAATGACATGACAGTTGTTTTTTTTTAATACGGAATGAACTTGAAAGCAAAGGTGATTGTTTTTAAAATTCTGTATTTGTCAACTTTTGAATTTTTTTTTAAATCTCTTTTTTCGATAATGATTTCAATAATGAAGGCCAATATCTCGAAATGGTTTTTAGTTTTGTACCAATTATTAATTTGTTATATTGTCGATTATCATCACACGGCTTTATCCCGCGATAAAAAAAAATGTTGCCAGAATAGCTGACTGAGTCGCTTCAAGGGAAAAAAAGTCTATCGCTATTAAAAACAAGATGGTCACCCCTGGTCATACTAGCATCAGTGTTGGCGCAGGGCTGGGTTAAATGCCTATCTCTTTTGTTGACTGTACATAAGTAAAAAGTTACATTGTAGGTAACCTAGGGAAGTATAACGATGCAGATTTGGTAAACTTTTTAAAAGCAGTTGCACTAATATTAATTTCGCAACCGTAAACACGAACTCGAATGGCTCGAAAACTATCGAGAACATTATCATCAAGAATTCACCTTTAACGAGGAGTTAAAATTAATTCACTCTATCTGCCAAGTTAAATTAGCCAAGTTTTTTATTGTTTTTATTGCTGAAACTCGCTCCCCTAGCTTGTAACGATTGGAGTCAGCTCATCCGAAATTAACTAGTTTTCAAACTGAGCACAAAAACGTTTGCATCTCATCGTTGGTTTTTGTGGCCCCTGTCGGTAGTACCTAGTTCTTTCATGAGTCTTGCCCTTAAGCCTAACAAAGGTTCCATTATAAATAAAAAGGTTATGAACTGGTCTTCGTAAGTAAAATCTTGAGCCTCATTAACATGCCTAGCGTGGGCGCGTGTGCGTGCGTTTACCTACGATATAGTGACAAAAGGTGATACCTGTTCGTTATAGGCAAGTGCGTTCGCGCGATTCTACAAAGTTCGGTCCAGGGGAGGGTCCAAAGTTAAGAAGACAATACATTCTGGTGACCCTGAAAGTTGAAATTAGTGGCTGGTCCTAATCAGACGTTATAAAAGCAAAAAAAAGAAAACATCCATGCTTAACTACAGAATATCGGGAATGATGTGCCTTGAATAGAATTTTAAACCCAAAGTAAATTCAACTTTCGCACAGGGATTTAAGAAATTTTTAGGTACACACATTTGTTGTAAGATTCACAAATAAATATGTTTAAGCGATAATACTTAAGGGGCTTTAGTAAAAAAAATGTATACTTGCCTCTTATCAAAGTCTTAACTAATTAACTAAATAAATATCAAACCAAGGTCTAATTTTGAAACAAATATCCGATTTAATTATTATTTTCTTAAGACGAAAACTGACGATATTTATTAGTAATTTATTGTAGACATTTTAAATAACCATTTTATTTACTCACCAATTTAATTAATTAAGTATGCAAAGAAACAATTTGAAACTTAGTTAAATTGAAGATATTTTAACTGAAAATAATTTCCCTTAATAATTTTTTTATTTTTGAAGAATTTCAGTTATGATAACTGTAATTAATTATTTAGGTATATTTTTGCGCGTTCGTAACTTGACTCTCCATCGAGCGACGGAGAAATCGATACGGGAATAGTCGTGCAATTGAGTAAGACGCACACACCCGGGCCGGGGTCCGTGAACTGAGCGGGTATTCTGACATGTGCGCAAAAATTGCCAAGGCAGATTGCGGGTGATGTTAAGAATGATTTTGTACGAATGTGTATTGATTTTTTTGATTGAAAACTTGTAGTGAGCGTTCCTTATATCCTATAGTTCCAATTTAATGTGGTTTAGGCACTCTAATTGTCAAAGCATGGCATTTATCAAACTTTACACTAATATCGAATGACTGATATTGCGCATGCGAAATAATGCCGGAATAGCCGTCCTGCTGTGTGATGATAATTCTAATAACTATAACTATTACCAGCAGTAATTGTCGCCTTAACCCGTTGGATTACGTGCATTTTTGCAAATTTGCAAATTTTCCCGCCAAATTTGTTTTTGGCTATATCTCCGGAACTAGTTGTTCAATTCTAATGCGGTTTTGTTTTTCTAAAACTAGATAAAATTTCATACAAGAAAACATATTTTTTTTTCTTGGGGAAAGTTGGAGGGGGGGCTTTCTCCTTGAAAAAATCTTAGTTATATATATGAATATATGTATGTATACTATACATATAAGTCTATTCAAATTTTTTAATATTGTAAAAAATATAAAGAATAATAAAAAAAATAAAAAAAATATAAAAAAATTTAACTCTATACATATATTTAAAAAAAAGAAGATTTGGGCCTAGAATAACAATCCACAATTTTTTTATATTATTATATTATGTGTTTTTTTTTTGTTGCTCATCTTAATAACTTTCGAAAAATACCCATATCACTGGGATTATAATATATTAACTAACAATAATATTTTTTTATTTATAATTCGGCCTAGGCGTGACGATCGTCACGACTGTGACTCTTTTTCCGTGAGATGAACCACTATGCTAGGAATGACGTGTATGCTTGACAGACTTTTTAGTAGGATTATAGAGAAAAGAAGGCTCGCAATTGTGGAATATCGGAGATTCGACGAGGAAGGTCGATACTGCGCAGTTATCAGCTAGCTTTACGTGCGCCTTCTCTACTTGTCGAACTGTTAACTTTTTAGAAAAGTTTGATTTTTCTGCGCTCGCGCTATCACTGATTGCGTTTGAAAAAAAAAGTTACATAAACGTCAGATTGAAAGAGACCAAATAATTCTGGACGTGTACTGGACTCAAAATACTTCTTTTTGAAATTTATTTATATGCACAAGTCACTGGTTTAAAAGGGCTTTCTTTTCAGGTTGAACTCTGCATTATTTTAATTATATAATATTTTTTTCTCCCTGCTTTGATTTTGTGTGTTTTGTAGTTGCGCAATCAATATTAACAAAGAATATTCAAATAAATTTAATTAATTTTGAAATGAAACATATCAATTATTATAGATAAAACTTCAACTTTTTTTTAAAGTATTAAACAGTTACAAAAAGGATTTGATACTTCTGATAGTTGGCACTTGGTGGAACTTTTGATACATTTTTGATTGAAAAACACTTTTGATACATTTTTGATATGAGAAAAAAATACAGGCTAAACTGCAGAATATCTGGAATGATGTGCCTTGAATAGAATTTAAAACCCAAAGTAAATTCGACTTTCGTACATCGATTTAATAAATTTTTAGGTACACACATTTGTTATAAAATTCACAAAGAAATATGCTTAAGCGATAATACTAACGAGGCTTTAGTAAAAAAAATGTATACTTGCCTCTTATCAAAGTCTTAACTACTTAACTAAATAAATATGAAACCAAGGTCTAATAAAAAAAAAAACCTTTGATAATGCTATAACAGCGAAACCGGTAAGGGAAATAATATAAATAAGTGGACAAGTACAAGTGTTTCTCAATCAAAAAGTTACAAAAAGTATATTTACGATTATGACATAATGTTTATTGACAAAATTAAACAAAAAAGGTATATCAAAGAAAACAAAGCATAAAAATTTACGTTCAAACGGGAACATTGTAATATTAACTGTCCAATTCCAAGGTTCTTGAATTGTGAAATATTTTGCTTGGATTTTTATTGTTCCACTTTGTTATTCAACGTTTTGCGGTTGAGTGTTTTCCTGTATTGGTCCTTGAAAACAAAACGGATAAATGTGATGAGAAATGTTTTGACTTTGCGTTTCAAAGTGAAATTTTTTGTGAAAAATTCAAAACATTAATTGAATTGTTTAAGGGTACTCTTGTTACTTTGCTGTTCGTTTTCTGACCATTGTAGACAGGTTATCACAAATGGCAGAGACTATACAATTATGTTTCACCATCCATCTATCCATCAGCCCGTGTTCTTCCATTGCTGAACATAAGCCTTTTCCAGATTTCTCCACTCTTGGTGGTCTTCCGTCCTCCTCATCCAGTTGCCACCCACAAAGTCCTGCAGGTCGTTGGTCCAGCGCGCATGAGGTCGGCCTACGCTACGCTTTACTATTTTTCACACCTCAATCAATTTCTAGACATTCATTAGTCGACACCAACCTCTTCTCTTCTCAGGTGCTTTTAATAGAATATTTGCTTAAATTATAGCCGTAGCATAGACAAACCTTGCAGGATTTATTTATATTGTTGATATAATGTGGAATTGTTCTCTTTGATGATAATAAATAAATACATTTACTGAGGTTTCAACTGACAAGAAGCATCACTAGAATTGAATTAATCTGGACAATATCGTAAATTATGAAGGAATTAACGATAGACTTCCGACAAACAGTTTAAAGTTGGTGTGACGAAGAGCGAAGTGAGATAGAGCGTGTTAGGTTGCTTGTAATATTAAGTCATCTTTTAGTTTTGTGCAGATTTCATGATATTACAATCATATCATAAATTGATCAATTCTACGATATGGCCCCGACAGAAATACCGCCGATTTTTGGTCTCAGGCATGGTTAGTCACATGGCTGTGCCTGTTTAAGAGTTTCTTGAATAAGTTCAAAATATTAATTGTAACTAAATTTAAATGCACAAATATTAAGCTTTAAACACTACGCAACTAACATTTTAGGAAGTATGTTCAAAGTAAAATCAAGTGACCATGCCGATATTACTTACTGAGTTTCTAGAAAAGGTTAAATATTTTCTTTAATGAGATTTGGAGCTTATATATTTAAAGCGATATCCTTTGCTTTTGGATACTCTGAGCAATATTTAGAGTGCATAACAAACTAGCATACCTATATGAATTAGAAACAAATGTCAGGTTAGTAGAATATTAAGAGAAATTCCGCGGGCTAGGCTTCGTACCTCAAGTTGGCTACCAACTCCACCTGTACAGATATGGTGGCAAATTCAAGAATATGGGATATAAGTACATCGGTTGCGTAGTCGGTAGTGCACTTGCCGTGTAAGCAAGAGGTCGCATGTTCGAATCCTGGCCCGAGAACTTATTTTAAAAATATTTGTCTTTCATCAATGGTGTTTCTAATTATTTCTACTTTGTAATGCAACCTAAATAATGTTTAAATTTATTTGCGTGATTTAGTAAGCATCTATTACTGGACAAACATAAAAGCAAAACTAAATATAAATTCACCTAATAATATAAATTCACCCTTACTCCTTTTAAAACACAGTTATGCAGGTTTTGTTTATTTTATAGGAGGGTTGTTTCGAATAGATTCATATAAAATACCAATATAAAGCAGGATCTGTCCACTTAGATATTGAACTTTAAATCAATGCCGTTTAGGCTCTAATTCGTAAAGTGGGTTACACGGGTTATTTTGTTCAATGTAGGCGTGGAATCATCTAGATTTACTTTTAAAGAGGTATTAACGTCAAAAAGGTTTTTGTAATTAGCCTGTAAATTTTAAGATGACTCAGCGTTTATTGAGACTTACTCTCAAAAGTTAATGGGAAAGTCGTTGACGTCATAATTTTGGTGAGGAAAATACCTTTTAGTCTGTGTTTGTTTTTTTCTCATCTGTATATAAGACCTCTATAAGTTCTATTGTGTACTATGGACACTTTATCCAGGGATAAAATAGAGTCAAGCATCGAGTATAGAACAAAGTATCGGAAGGAGGTCGCGGACACATTTCTTCCCAATTCCAGTTCTTTTCCGGATGAAGAATACAGGCAGATCCCAGGAAGTTAGCAGAATAATCTATTTAAGTAAATCTCATTCACTCACACAGGTTTGTCCCCTTGATCCTGAATTCCTGACTTAATACAATAAAGAAATATTTGATTTCACATTCATATTTTTTGGCTCTTCCATTAGGTTCAAATTGAACAATCAAATCAACTCAATCGCTCCTTGTCATTATATTTGATAAACTTAATTTCTATTTGTAGCTTAAGTAATACTAAAGATGTAAATGTATGTAAATGTAAATGATCAAAATAAAGGCCATTTGGCACATTTTTGGTGGTTTTACAATTTTTCGTAAGATGTGGATGATAAAATTGCCATAATCATATTATAAAAGTATCACCTACAGAAATAAAATTTTACTAGCTAGCGACAGAAATGTGCAATCTTTGACAAAATAACATTTGAGTTAGCGCACTTGCCGTGAAAGTAAGAGGTCGCAGGTTCAAATTATGGCCCGAGGTATTTTTTCCAATATAAATCCGATCTGTCCTTTAAAGGTTAAAGGGCTTGAGAATAAGGGGTATCCTGGCAAAGGTACTTCGTACTTAAAAGGATGCCCCATCCACTGATGTAGTTAATATGTAAGTTTTGTACAATAAAGAAATTTATTTATTATTATTATTTATTTAAGAAGATACACGACATATTAATACCTTGCAAATATAATATTTTCAACAAATTACTGTGAAACTTACGTTCTCAGTTTTATTTTATGGATTACAACAATGAAAGTCACAAAATCGCAACTCTAAGTTCATTGACACCCCAATAAAGGTGAGTCGGGCAAACTTTTTGCCAACAAAACTAGCAACAGTATAAAATATCTATCAAACATCGCCTACACTCCCAAGCTAACATTGAAAACGTATTAATAGAAGGAGCGAAGCAGTAACGTAAAAAACAAAAAGGAGATAAAACTGGGCGCCATGATATCATTTAGAAAGTTCTCCATTCCCGCACTTTACTAACTTTCAGTTAGGAAAAGTTCTATTTGGTGTAGTTCGTGCCATCGTTAGGGAGGATCGTGACTGCTCAGATTAATTTATTCCACTCGATCTAGATTCTATTGTTCTTGTTCGATCATATTTCTTTTTTGACCGTTACTAATCAGAATGTTTATTCTTCGAATACATTTAAATGCTTTTAATAGCGTTGAGCGGGATACAATACTTTTTGAAATAAAACAAAAAATACCATGTCTTGTTAATTAATGTTATTCTTCACAGAGCAAATTATTTTTTGATTCTTCAACTATTTTGTCACAGGTAGGTGCTCAACAAGGGGATCCTTTAGGTCCTTTAATATTTAGTCTTGCCATTCAAAAAATAATATCCTCACTAGAGTCCTCCCTGAACATATGGTATCTGGATGACGGCACAATTGGCGGAAGCCCTGATACTGTATTCAAAGACATTGAAACAGTCCTCTCCAAATTTAAAGAGATAGGCCTCGAAGTGAACTTGAATAAATGTGAACCGAGTGTGGCCCAAATCATTCTTCATCTCTAGCTCGTTTCCAAAGACTAATTCCAGGCCTAATAGCTTTAGACAAGACGAATTTTACGCTACTAGGTGGTCCTATTTTCCCAGATGCAATCCCAGACATTATTGAAAAGAAAAATCAGTCTCTACAAAAGTGCAAAATAGCCTGAAAAACCTCCAAGCGCATGTTGCTCTAATTCTATTTCGTATCTGCTTGTCTATGCCAAAATTAACATACACTTTAAGGACATGTCCTGTATGGCGCTACCCGAGTGAAGTTTGCCTATTGGATTACACAATTAAGAATATCCTAGAGGAAATTTTAAATGTTAGTCTCGACGAAAATCAGTGGCGCCAGGCGGCCCTGCCGATACGGCACGGTGGTCTTGGTATTCGCCGCGTAGAGGACACTGGACTAGTAGCCTTCTTAGCCTCTGCACATGGGGTCGTGGAATTTGTTACTCGCATACTTAGTAACAATGGTAACAGTTCACGGCTACCATTTGTAGACGAGGCTTTGAAGGAAGGTCGGCGCTTGCTATTGTAGACCAAAACACGACGGTGGCGGTGTGTGTATTCTAGTTAAAAAATCCTTAGAACATAGGGAAATCAAAGAGATCTCTAAAATGTCTTCAGAAATGGTTTTTGAAACATGTGCAATTGAAATACCAAAAAGTAATGTAATACTTATATGTTTATATTGGCCCAGTAGCAGTAGAGATATTGAAGTATTTTACTCCTCCTTAGAACAACTATTAGAATTAATTCATAAAAAATATACTAATAAGAACGTTATAATTACAGGCGACTTCAATATTGACTTCCTCGACGTAAAGGAAAATATTAGGTTGTATAACTTAATGTTAACCTCTAACTTCCACCAAAAAGTGTCTGAACCTACAAGGATCACAAAAACCAGTGCAAGGTGTATAGACCTGGCCTTTACAAATTTTAACATTAAAAAATCAAAGGCTAATGTCAAAGAATTCGGTTTCTCAGACCATAGAAGTGTCCTTTTTTCTACATCACTTTTGACATCAACCTTAAAAAACCTGACGATTGAGAAAAGAGTTTATAACGATTTTAATATTAACTCATTTAAAAATGAGATTGCAAAAATAAATTGGGACATTTTATTAATTGATCAAAATAATATTAATGACAACTACAATATTTTTAATGAAACTCTACAAAAAACCCTTAATCAATGTATTCCCAAAATTTCAATGAAATATTATTTTAAACAAAAGACAACATATTTAACTCGTGGCTTAAGAATATCTTGTTGCAATAAAAGACTCTTAAAAATACTAGTCTCACAAACAAAGAATAAAATTTTACGGAACTATTATAAAAAATATTGCAAAACACTTAAAAAGGCTGTAAGTAAATCCAAAAAACTATCAAACAAACGTAAATTTATATCTTCTGAAAATAAAATGAAATGTATGTGGAAAATTGTCAATAGAGAAACAAATAAGCAGAGTAGGGAAAATTATAATATACGGCTTAAACTAAAGAATTGTATTATAGAAAATCCAAAAAAAATAGCGAAAGAGTTCAATAGTTTTTTTGCTTCAATTGCAAATTCGCACATAACCAAAGAACCACACAAAGTACTTGAAAGCTCTAGCACAGTACCAAATACGTTTTTCTTAAGCCCTGTTGAACCTGCGGAAATAAACCGTATTATAAAAAACTTAAAAAACAAAAATTCTTTTGGTGTGGATGAACTACCACCAAAATTAATAAAGAAATGTGCTGACATTCTGACTATTCCCTTTACAATTTTAATTAACCAATCGTTTAGCGAGGGGGTATTTCCTGACGCCCTAAAGATGGCTATTATAAAACCAATACATAAGAAGGGCTCTACTACGGACTTAAACAATTATCGCCCTATAGTATTGTTGACAACATCAGCAAAAATTTTTGAGACAGCTATGGTCAAACGCATAAATATTTTTTTGGAAAAATATAAAATCCTGCACGAAAATCAATTCGGCTTCAGATCAAACCGCTCCACCACCTTAGCGATCTATAGATATACACAAAAGATTTACGAAGCATTAAACAACAAAAAATACGCGGTTGGCCTCCTTATAGACTTGAGCAAGGCATACGATAGAGTCTGTCACGCGACTCTACTGGAGACGCTATATGGTGCAGGAATAAGAGGAATTGCACATAAGTGGTTTAGATCGTACCTCGAAAATCGCCCACAATGTGTAGAGATAAAAAATACGGACTTTAACTCGGGGAAAATTAAATTTATTAGGTCTGATAGAGTCGTGACAAACGGCTCCATCCCCCAAGGTAGCGTCCTAGGATGTGTGCTTTTTCTTATCTATATTAACAATTTCCCCAACAAAATAACGGAAGAATGCATTTTTTTTGCTGACGACCTTTCCATCCTCATACCATGCTCAAATATTAATGAATTAAATGACAAATTAAATCTTACTTTAGACACAATCTTTGACATACTTAAAAAATACAACTTAGAACTCAATTTGACGAAAACGAAATTAATTCAATTCAAACCCTATCAAAAAACACCCCTACAATTATCATATACCTACGAAAATACTGTATTAGAATCAGTACATACTACAACCCTATTAGGAATTGACTTAGATACAAATATGACATGGAAACCACACATTCAGAACCTGAAAAAAAACTCTCCTCTTTTACTTACGCTCTTTATCAATTAAAACGAGCTACTGACTTCGATACTACCCTTACGGCTTATTATGCGTATGCACATTCTAGGTTGTCTTACGGAATCGTGATTTGGGGAAACAGTTGTGAGATTGATGAAGTATTCCGACTACAGAAAAAATGCATCAGAATTCTTACAAACATTGAGCAAATGACCTCTTGTAGACCCTATTTTGTCAAGCATCAAATATTGACCCTAGTATGTATTTACATATTGGAGTCCTGTAAATTTGTCAGAAAGAACACTGATTTATACTCTTTTAAGGTGAACAATAAACGAAACAATCGAAATAAAAATCAAATAGATATACCACTAACAACCATGAAACTAGTGTCAACCAGTCCCCATCACATGCTGAGTAAAATATACAATCATCTGCCAAACTACCTAAAAAATATAGAAAAAAACACTTTGTTTATTAGTAACCTAAAAAAATTCCTCATAAAGAAATGCTATTACAATTTAACTGAATATTTTAATGACGATACAAAATCAATACTTCAATAGCTCTTCTAAATGACTGAATAAATTTGTAATAAATTGTAATATTCTTGTGAATAATTAATTAAAATTGAATAAAATATAACAATACTAACAAATTTAACATAGATTTAACTAAATGATTATGCTAACTAGTACTAACTTACTTGACCTAGGAATAATCTTTAACATTATGTACTTAAAAGGCAACCAGTTGCCCTCTCATGATTGCTATGCCCCAACAGGGCGTCACCTGTACTTTTATAAATAATAAGATCCCCTAAACTTGTGACATTGCAATAAATGATTTGAGTTTGAGTTTGAGTTTGGAATGGTCTACTGTTTGCCCTGGACAAGTTCAACCAGACCATCCGGAGGCGCAAAGAGGCTGGGACGATATCCGAGCCAATTTCATAATAGAAGAGCTCAAACAAAATAATTCAGGGACAGAATTAGCAAGACTAAAAGCCGTAACTAAACCTGAGTCCGGTGCCTGGCTTCACGCCCTTCCATCTCCACAGCTTAGTACTTTACTTGATAACGACTCCCTTCGTATTGCTGTGGCCCTGAGACTTGGTTGCCATGTTTGCGAGGAACATGCCTGCATCTGCAACTCTACAGTCGACACAAAAGGTCACCGCGGCCTGAGCTGTTTAAGATGTACATGTAGATTCCCACGGCACCATGCCTTAAATGAAATCATCCGCCGGGCACTCGTCTCAGCCAACATCCCTTGCACCCTGGAGCCCCCTGGCCTTAGCCGGACAGACGGCAAGCGCCCAGATGGTCTCACCCTCGTTCCCTGGGAGAGAGGTAGATGTCTGCTGTGGGATGCAACTTGCGTCAGCACTTATGCTAGCTGTCATTTAACCTCCACAGTCAGAACTGCAGGGTCTGCGGCTGAGAGTGCCGCTAGGCAAAAGCACATCAAATAAAATGGTCTAAAACAAAATTATATTTTTATTCCCGCCGCATTTGAAACGACCGGCGGCGTATGGGGCTCTGAGGCCAGGGCATTTCTAAAGGCACTCGGAAGAAAAATAAAAGACAGGTGCCAAGACCACCGCTCCATGTCATATTTTGCGCAAAGGATTTCCCTAGCCATCCAACGCGGGAACGCGGCTAGCGTAATGGGGACCTTTGCGCCAGGTATGATGAGGGGTGGACTTTTTGGTAGTTAGGGTTTTATTTCTAAGTTAATTTTATTTTTATAGCATAGGTTCTTCTTTTTCTTTTACTTTTAGGATTTTTAGTTTATTATCTTTATGAAAGTAAATTTTTCATGAATTAAAGAACGTTGATTCAGAATTCAATTATGAAGGTCTTAATTTTTTTATACCACACATTCAAATTATTTTTGGAATTCATAAAAAGTTTTTAATGCGAAAACCATTACCAGATTGTAAAATTAAATCATGTAATAAAGCGTGCGACAAATCCGCATTCATAGAAGTAAATTAGTACAAGAGTACAAGAATCCAATTATGATTAAAATATATTTTTTTATTTTATTTCAATTTTCATTTTTATTTATAACACTTTTTGCACATACATTTTCTGTTTCTAAAAGCGTGGTTTTTCTTTTTATTATTATGATCAGTAGTACTGACTTCCCTTCTGGAAATGTATAATTTAGTGCGACTAGAGAATCACTGTAACTTACCGTACAGGTACTTTTAGTACTTAGTGTAGGGAACAGGGCTCCCCGAGGTACTTTTATACAATATTATATATAGGTATAATAAGACTAAAGTTTTTTTTACCTTTACATACTACAATGTACCATATATTTAAGTTACACTGAAGATAAATCAATCAATAAATAAATAAATAAAATCGATACAAAATATAAAACAATCAAACATGGTGTACAAAGGCGGCACTTATTGCTAACAGCAATATCTTCCAGGCAACCTTTGCAAGCAAACAGAAAGATAGTTGACAGAATAAAAAGGAAGGAGTAAATGCTAATCAGTGAGGAAAGATCAAGTTATAAATATATAACTAAATAGACTTATCTAAGACATAAACTTACATATGAGGCGGTCAGCACAAAAGTGGCCTATCATTTCCAGATATGAACATACTAATACATACCTACATACATATAATAAATAAACATACAAAAATTATAATACTGCATATTTGAGTTCTACTTTGATGAGAATTCCGCGGAGAAAACTTCCTTTACTTTAATTTTAAATACTTTTATATTTTTCAATGTCTGTATTGACAAAGGTAATCGGTTCCACAGTCTTGCAGCGTGTACCGTAAATGAGTCACTTTAAAAACCTCTCTACATATTTATATCGTACTAATACTATTTCATACTATTCTTTATTGAACAGATTTATACGTATTTAACTAATGGCGTTGTCTGGAGCAAGTCATAGTGTGAATATACTTTAACTGTTCATAGTTAGCTGTATTATTTAGTACCATAACAACGATAAAAAAGTTACCGATTTATCGGTAAAATCTCCCGATATTGGCTTTTATTTAATTTAATTAAGATAACATATTGATTTTGACACAGAAATCTCCCGATATTCTGCCCTTCAATATAGGTACTTGCACTTCGTGAATATTATGAATTGAGACTCGATTGAACATCCATCGATCCATCCGCCCTCCTCAAAATAAACGTTTCGCTATACCTGAGCGCTTGTAATTAAGTTGTTGAACGAGCGAGCGAAGCGAGCGAATTCTCCGAGTCTACTAGAACAATCTGGCATTTGTTTGTATATATCGTTGATCGGAATGTCATCGAGCGAGCGCGAGTTCACAGTTCGGGGCGAACTACTAGTATTACGATTTGGTAAGTACTTAGTAAAGTTTTGTATATATGTACCTATTTAACTTGAGCTGAGTCTCGCTTCTTTACGGAGTAATAGTTAAAGCGTTGTGTTGTGTGACGAGGCCACTGGGGCGACGTAACAGTATTAAGAAAAGGAAGAAAATTGAATTTATTGCCAAAAAAAATTAACTTTACAGAGGTGAGAGAAATAAGTAACAAGTTAAGGTTAACATAAAATCATTAATTCTCAAACTTGAAGCTACTCACATAATTAAAGTAACTTATTTAAATGGCGTGACTATCTGTTAACATTTAGATTTCATTGTTTGACAAAAGATAGTAATCTCAGCATTTGCCGCCGGAATAAAAATATCCGAACAGCGCCGATTTTCAGAATGCTCCGTGGTTGATATAATACATTAAATATAACCACAGTTATAATAGATAAATAATTGGACAAGCGAGCGAAGTGAGCGAGTTCTTAGAGTATACTTGGACAATCCGGCGTTTGTATGTATGTACATATGTATGTATGAATGTTTGTTCGACGATAAGTCGAGTTTAAACATGAGCCAAATCAGTCAAGCGCGAGTTTACTATTCAGGGCGCACTACCAGTTAATAGAACGAACGAGCGAAGCGAGCCAGTTCTCCGCGTCTACTTAAACAATCCGGCGTTTGTATGTACCTATATGTAAGAATGTTAGTTCGACGATAACTACACTACGCTTTTGTTTATGTTTTTACTAACCGAGATTTTACACATTTTTATTTTTTGTTGTAGATCTAAAGATATTTTTAATTCCCTTTGATGGTTACAGTAAGCGAGAAATCTGTGCATTTTATATTGAGGAGTTGTTTTTTAAAAATATAGAAAACAATTTCAATGTTACAGTAAAGGTGTTATAAAAACAGAACAGAACATACAATTAAACAAATAATAATATTTTTGCATCCCGTTCCGCTCACAGCCCTAAAATCCAGTTAAGATACATAATATTCAAATATTCAGGCTCAGCGCCGAAGGCCACCGCTATTGAAGATAAGGCATAGTTAGGATGGCTAAAAGGATATAAATTACACCGACAGTATCTTCGTGCTAGGTATCACATTTCGTGGGATTTTGGTTGTTATTATGTTGTGAACAATTTTGTTTTACATGTTCGGGAGGACGTTTCTGACTTTCTGAGGGTGGTATGCCATAGTACAAATATTAGCTATAACATGTTTTCGTTATCATATTTTAGACATCTTATCACGAAATAAATTTGAAAACAATTTCTTAATGTCATATGTATATATTTACAAATGTCAAATGAAGATACAATAAAATAAAGATACCTATGTCATATAAATAAAGGTACCTGACTGTCTGTCTGTCCGTCTGTTACAGGGATCTACGGCTTTAATCTTAATAGGTAAAACGTTGAAATTTTCACAAAATACGTGTTATGTTATGGTTTCTACCACGACTAACACTAAAATAAATAAATAAAATAAGGGATGTCCCTGTACCAGTAAGCTCGAAAGAGTTGCATTATTTTAACGATGTGTTCAAGCTCTAACTTGGAGGCAGTAATACATCCAAGTTTTAAATTTAGTCATATTGTAGAACAATTATTAAGAGAAATAAAAAAATATACAGAGTGGGGTTCCGTACTTTTTGTCAGGCGCTACGATTTTAGCGCCTATTTTTTTGTTTATATTACATCTATAAGTGTTGTTACTTACACTACAGTTTTTAGGGTTCCGCACATGTATTGTGAGGTGGTACGGAACACTTTGTGCGTGAGTCCGACACGCACTTGGCCAAATTATTGTTGGAACTCGTCGGAAAAGGTTTGATACAGTAGTAAATTAAGTGACATGTAACCTCAGTTATGAATAAAAATGTCTTGTCTTATTAAATTAAAATTTAATATCAGTAGGTATTCAGTTTGTGTCAATAATTTACACAAAATATCTAAATTTCAGATCTGTATCTCGCAAATTAAATGAGACCGGATCTTTTGTCGCAAGGTTGCTGGGATATAAAAATAGCCCAAAAGCGCTCGAGCTATATGTATCAAGAACGCTTGGGATGAAAATATGCCCAAAATCACTCGGGCGGGCTGCTAAAGACCGCCGCCGTGAAATTCGGATGGAAAAACGGTACGTCTTACATTTTGGGTGCGGAACCCTCAAAATGGAATTTAGGTCAGTAGATTTTCTTTGGTGATACTAAAAGTATCGACGAAAGTACAAAACTTACGAAAAGCGTAATTTAAACGGAAAAAAGCTATCTAGAATAAATCCACATAAACATATCACAATAAGAAGATGAGGCCTACCAGTAAGACATGGGTCCTCCTTGGTTCGGTCAATGACAGATAGAGACTTACCTGAAAAAAAATACAAAATTTGTGTTAATCATAAAAGGAAATTTG